>JAVTVX010000015.1:1160000-11160000 GCA_033439265.1 Dillenia suffruticosa | reverse complement strand
GAAAAATACCATTCTTAACATTTTATATCCTTCTGGTTAACCCATTTGAATTTAGACCCTTCTTTCTTAAATTACCCACAAAATTTTACCCCATCATCTATTTTTTTTTTTCTAACTCCAGAATTTGAACCCAAATTTGTTAATATACCTATAGTTGATAGCATGATATTGTATTTTTAGGCACTATGTTTTTTCTCTTATATGTAGGAGATATATATATATATATATATTTAGTTATTATCATATTGAGTTATGAAAAAATAAAAACAGCCAAAAAAAAGGAAAAGAAAAAAGAAATGATGTTGGTTGAAAAAAAAAAAGAAAAAAAAAGAAAAAAAAAACAAGAGAAAAAAACACATAATAAAATGAAAAAAAAATTGAGAAAAGCATTTGATTTTTAGATATTGTTCACTCTTATAATGGAATTTCATTATATTGTTCTTTGTTTTGAATAAGTGATGTACCATATTATATATTCGTAGTTAGAGCACTACATATTTTAGAATTCGAAATTGTGAAAATTAGCATTTTTTCTATTTTGATATGAACAATGGTATGTCTTGATGATTTAGAATCTTTAATGAATTATTTTAAATTTAACAATTTTATCTATTTCTCTTATCCGTAACCCTAAATCAATTATAACCAAATAAAAAACTTTTTAATTGGTGTATGGATTTCTATATATATAAGTGGTGGAGATTTGATATATTAACAAGTTTATAGTAATATCATCTCATTGTATTGATTTGAACAATCACTTATCCATTTATAAAATTGAGTGCATTGAGTAGTTGAATCATAATTTCATTATTCTATTGAGTGAACCAATTATGAGGGTGAATGAATCTTATATTGTTCTTGATTTTAATGAGACAGTTAGAGATGTGATAGTTGTTCTAGTACTGAATATTACAAAATATTGGTTATTTTGATTGCAATTTCGATTTGAATTTGTCATATGCATAGTTAAAATTTTGGGAAATTGAATTGGTTTTGCAAAGAAAAGAAAAAAAATGTTTTTGTTATTATTCCCACTTGAGGATAAGCAAATATTCAAGTGTTGGTGTATTTGATAGTAATAATTTTTATACACTTGAATTATATTATTTTATTTTATTTTAACCCTTTATTTATAATTTTTAGAACTATTTTAAAACTTATTTTATGATATTATATTAATTAAATTTGAGGGCTTTATTTAGGTAATATTGGGCTATTTTAAAAAATTTGGAGTCACAGTATTTTAGACATAACTTTCTACTCTAACATCCGATTGACATAATTCTTGCTACTTTGGAAAGAAGATATCAAGGCTTACAAATCTTGTCAAAACTCTAGAAGCTAATTCAAACCATAAGATATCCGAAATTTGGAAAAATATTGTTGTAATGTTATTAATCAAGGATAAGGATAAAGTTTTCAAAATTTTGAATAATGTCTATCACAAAAACCAAGTTTTCAGAGTACCGATAAATTCTTGTTCCCTTAGGGGTTTAGTCTATAACTAGGAAACATCCCTATACATCTGGACACACAAAAAACCATAGCAACCACCTCTAGAGGTCGTGATCTTCCATCTCCTTCGAGTGCAGGAGAGTTGTAATTTTTTCTTTATCTTCCTTGCTTTTCTTTATTACATCTAGTTAAATTTTTTATTATTAAAACTCGATAGATTTTGTTTTTTTATTAATAGTATAATTTGATTTTTTTTAAATATTTATTGGTAGGATTATTGTTTGATAAAATTTTATTATTGAATTTAATATTTCATACGTTTTAGAGCCCTACGTTTTAAAAATTTAAGATCGAATACATATATGACCAATATAATTGTACAAGATTAGTCAAACAATTAAATCAATTTGATATTATAAGTATGACCATTGAATTAATTTCGTATGTGGGGTTTTAGAAAAAACACTAAATTACAAATTTTCTATAAATCTTAATGCAATTTGGTTTAATCAAAATTGTAAAACTATTAGGTTTTGGTTAATCGAATTAGGATTTCATTACATGATCATTAAATAAATCTAATTTAGCAAAAATTTGTTATCATTAATAATAATTCTATAGCCAATAATTTTAAGGAAATTGAAAGAATTCGACTATGTAAAAAACTGAAAACAAATGAAGTTAATATCTTAAAGTTTTTTAAAATTATGATTTTATCTATTAATTGATGTATTTCATATTTTCGTAATTTTGATTTATTTTGTTTAATTTAGATAAGATAATTTAAAATTGATAATACAAAATATTTTTATAAAAATAACTTTTATTCACATTATATATAACATTCAATTGAGATATTTATCCGAAATCATACATCGTACCATGATACGGGGCAATGAACTCGGTAGCACCCCGGATGGGTTAGCTCGAGGGAGCTTACGGTGGGGATTTGGTGTTACCTTCTTGACAAGTTTGGCAATTTAAAAATATTTTGTAGACTCGTCCTGGGCAGTACTTTCCCCTCGTCATTTTGCAGCTATAGACTAGTATGTGAATTCGAGATGTTACAAAAGTTTTTTTATTGTTTTGATTGATTACTTTTCTAATTATATGGGATTTATTTTATGCAAAATCGATATGAATTTTTAAAAATATATTTGGACTTTTCTACTATTATACATACCCAATTTGCAAAATGTAATCAAAATTTTTAGATCAGAAAATGCAATTTGACAGGAAAACATAAACTTTTACTAGAGTACTGTTCAAGTCATACAAGCATAATACAATCTAAAATCAAATACAAGTACTAGTCATAATTGAGCTTCAATATCAAATATTTTCAAAGTGAAACCATAACTATTGAACTTCAAATTAAATTATCCACTTCTCCTCGCTTGAGAACCTCCATCTCTTCCTTGAACTTGGCCATGCAAGCTCTTGGAAGAGAAACAAGCACCCTCACCCCTCCTTTCATCGACAAATCCATGCGACATGGAGTCATGAAAACACATAAATCAATGAAGCCATGGACGTCAAAGGGCAGTGGAATCATGTTCACTGAAGCTCCCCATCCAAAATCAACTTCCTCAATGAGATTAAGATTTCTCCAATCAGTGAAAAATGTCCAACCCCTAGCTACTCTGGATTTCACCTTTCTCTCTATAAACCACTCCATATTTCTTAACACAGTCATAATGGACTCAGTAGTTATGGCCTTCTTTTTGCTATTAGCAATCATTTTCACAACTTTCAATAGCGGACCTTCGCTGAGATCCTTCCCTATCATGATCACACACGGCTCAAAGAATGCATTTCCATAGTAACCATCAGGTATATGTGGACTTAAATGGTTTCGTATGTTCGCAGTGAAGCTTAACATAGTGTAACCATCTAAGTTCATCTCTAGAGCTCTAAACTTAGCCCTAGCAACATATGCTGCTAGGATCTCAAAACTTGTGTAGTTCTCATCGCTCTCATTAACCCTCAAAGCTTTCTTCAATCTTTTTATGCTCTCACTACTTACATTATAAAATTCATGTACTACGTCTGAGGGTGGAATGTGAGGTGAAGTTGCTAAGAAAGCCTTGTCAACTAAGGACTTGGGTTCTTCTGGGGTTGTCACCAAAAGCCTGTTCCTCTCCCAAACAGGATTCACCGCGGGCTCACTTTTTCCACTTGCAAGCTCAGCCAAGGCCCGGTAGAATTGGGCCGCTCCAAACCCATCACAAACTGAGTGAGAAATGGCCATTCCAATAGTGAAACCTCCGCATGAAAATCTAGTCACCTGAATCAACAAAGGATGGTAGTAATAGCCTTCTTCATCACCATCAATGTCACTGCCAGGACGATCAAACACAAGTTTTTTAACGATTGCAATGTCGAGGCGATCGAGATAATGAAGGGAAGAGAGCTTGCAATTAGCATTAGCCTCCAAGAAAGGCACTCCAGCACCAGCATTGCAATATAATCTCAGCCTTCCATCATTTTTGTGCCTCTTCAACATTCCAGCCAATGGATAGTAAAAGACCAAAACTTTAGAAAGTGCTTCCTTGATCACACAAACAGGATCTTTAGGACTCTCCAAATCATTTGACTTGTACACTTGGATTGTCTGACCCATGAACTCCGAAGTGGGAACATTGTCCATCGTTGAGAGAAGAAGAACTTCTCGTGGTGTGCTTTTGGAGGGTTTAACAAAGACAGTATCTTTTCTATTTACGAAGAAGGGCTTATTTTCGTGGGTTGCCATTGGTATTTTTGGGTTAAAATTAGTTTGAGGAAGAATGGATAGGACTATCACTAAGATCCTGGATCTTATATAGAACTGGTCATATATTGATGGCCTTTGACTAAGCCAGGCATTGGCCAAACATGTCACATTCATGAGGTCCAAAATTACCTAACCTTAGGAGGTCTTTGGATTTGTTTTCCAATTGAAAATTGTACAAGCTATCCTCTCAAATTCAAACGAATAAAATGCAGTTATGACACAAAGTTTAATTTTGTTTCAAGAATTCTCTCATTCTCTCTCTCTCTCTCTCTCTCTCTCTCTCTCTCTCTCTCTCTCTCTCTCTCTCTCTTCTTTTTTGCTAATTACTTTAATTTCTGGATTTAGATTAGGGAGATTGTACTCTCGCCATCTTATTTGGTGTAAAAATCAATATATGTTTAAGGAATTAATTTATTTTAGTGGCTAATGTCATTATCCCAAAAAAAATGGTATGCACGCTTCAAGAGCCGAATTGGTCAAATGAAATATATATTTAGTTTTTACCCAACATTGTCTCTAGTCCAAAAGCTATACGTTATTCCCTTAAATAGAAACTCGTTACATTCAACTAGCACTATCAATGTCAAAGTGACAACTGGGGTAACATCATCTACCCCAAACTCAAAACTTTTAACCCTTGGAATCTGTATCTCTCATTTGGGTAGATAATCTCTTTCCGTAAAGACAACTTGAATTAGTATTAATATCGAATAAAGACTAATACATTTTCGGCCTTCTGGCTAAGATCAAGAATAAAGACTAATTTAATTGTAACTAAACTTCAACCGGTATCTCTGATTTGGTAACTGATCAGCTATTTATAATCTTTTATGTATCATAACCTCTTACTCTCTGTGGATCACGTGATAAACTTATTTACAATTTTCTTCTTTTGACTATGTCCTGTGTGTTAGATGTGAGTTTGGCTCCACAGATGAGGACATTGCCGATTCGAACGGGTTAACTAGTCGTCTGTCGATCTAGATCAATAAGACTTGCAAAAGACTATCAGAGGGTATTCCGATGGGGGAGACTCTGACACTCAAATTAGAGAATGGTTTTCAAAAAGAGAAATAAACTAATAGAGAGAGTTTTGCTATACCGTTGTGTGCTATGTGTAAGTTTCGAGAGCGTGCCTAACTAGTTGGCTTAATGATTTATATATAGTCCGTGCATATGAGTCCCGTATCTATTCGGGATGTTGAAACCCCAATTGCTATATGAAAATACTTCCAAGATTATAAAACCATTAAGAAAAGATTTCCATAAGATCTAGGATCCTTCCGATTAAGGAAGTTCTACTTACCGAGGGACTTCTTTCCTTATCAATTAGAACTCAGAATCTCCTTGCTGACCAAAAAATATCACGTTCATGATTTTATAAAAGTCGAATATTACTCTGGGTAGACTGAATACCGAGCACCGAAGAGATGTCATGACTGATTAGTTAGCTATAGAAGAGGGTCTGGTCAGTGAGTATCAAGAGAAAGGCCTACATCTCGTTTGTACGAACTACTGATCATGGGCTCAAGTTTTGTAATAATAAGCCTTTGGGTCGTGTATCATCATTTGTCCCCCTGCTACTTGTGTCATTTCAACAGAGAATGACATTAGGAGTAAGTTTAGAAGTTACTACCTAAAAGGTCGTGGAAGTATTAATGGAAATTACTACCTAAAATGTCATTTCCGACGAAAAATTTTTCGTCACTAATGTTTTTAGTGACGAATTTTTTAAAAATTTTCGTCGCTAAATTTGTGGCTAAAAGGCTATTTTTTGTAGTGTTTTGGGTACAGAGAAATCTTAGTACGGACAAGAGAGATTTTTGTTCGTAGTAGAAGCTCTCTTCTCAATACCAGAATCATCGTCCGGCCCCTTGGCGCAGTAGGTGGTTGAGGGTTCTTCTTCAACCCTTTTCAGGTCAAGCGATAAGAGGAGTTGAGGGATCGGAGGAGATTGGTTGATGGAGAAGGTGCGAAACTTAGAGCATCTTTTCTGTCTCTTTTTGGCCATTTCCTATCTTCTCAAAATCTTTTCAGACTTCTGTTATAAAAATTTATAAATTTTTCTTTCGATTGTATGATCTCTTTTTTGCCCTGCATGGAACTTTTTACTTCTCATCTTATTTGTATCTATTCGATCTTGTAATAACATTATCAAATGCACATCTTGTCTTTTCTTCACGACATACCTTGTCTTGTACCTGCAATGCAAAATATAATAATACTTCTCGATACATTTGAATCATTCGACTAGCATTTTCCTTAGTAGATTACGTGTGCATAATCGTCGATAAACTCATTTTAATAGTTAATCAAAAGTATGGGCAATACCTATCCGTTAGAAAGATGCATCCCTTGTAAGTGACATGCTATATTCGATAGGACATTTCATCGCGAAAATTCCAACGATCAGATAGGCCATATCTACCCGATCGGAAAATACATCCCTTATTGACGACATGCTACATTTGATAGGATACTTGTTTGAGAGAGTTCAAATGATAGGATGGGTCATGTCTATCTATCGGGGAGTTACATCCCTTATTGATGACATGCTACGTTCTATAAGACATTCAATCGAGAGATTTCAAATGATAGGATAGGCCATGTCTACTCGACCAAGAGATATATTCTTTATTGATGATATGCTATGTTCGATAAGACATTAAATCAAGAGAGTTTGAACGATAGGAAAAGCTATGTCTATCTGACTGCGAGATATATCCCTTATTGACGACAAGTTTCGTTTGATATAAATATAAAAACAAATTAATTAGTAGATAGGTTAAAGGATTGTAGAGGTCTTACATGACTGTTCGGCTAGATACGGAGCAGAGCATGTTTCCACAAGAGAGCAGTAATCATCATTGATAGTAGATGCGCAAGTTTTCGGAGTTCCAAGTCTTGGGCACGGTCAAGTCATCTAGACGGTCGAGACAATATATCCTCGGTCAAACTTCTGAATGTTCTCGATTAGGGACTTCCCAATTTGGTGCTAGTTTCTCTTCTGGTGGAGGCTGTTTGGTGGTCTCTACTTTCCTTGATACTTGATCGCCAGGCTTAAAGATTCTAGCCTTGACCCGCCTGTTGTGGTATCTAGTCATCTATTGTTGATAAGCCATCATTCGAACAAACGCGGTTTCTTGCAATTCAGGGAGCAAATCCAATCATTCTGGTAACGTGAGTTCATTCTACCCATGTTTGTATTGACCTATTCGAAGTGAATGGATGCCGATCTCCACTATATTACTGCTTCGCAGTCGTAAGTCAAACTGAATGAGGTTTCTCATGTTGGCCTTCGGGGCATTGCTCGATAAGCCCGAAGAATGTTGTAGAGTTTATCTACCTAACAACCTTTAACTTCATCTGGTGCGGCTTTAAGTCCTTGCATAATTGTCCAATTCATCACTTCCGCAAGGCCGTTAATTTGAGGATATGCGATGGAGGTGAAACGATGTTGAATTTCCAACCTGTTGCAGAAATCTTGAATACTTTTGTTGTCGAACTGTTTGCCATTGTTGGTGATCAAGACATGGGGTATGCCGAACTTGATGATGATGGACGTCCAAACGAAGTTCTATATCTTACCAATAGTAATTTGGGCTAATGGTTCAACTTCTACCCACTTAATAAAATATTCAATGACTATAACTAGGAACTTCCGTTATTCGATAGCCAGTGGGAATGGGCCGAGAATGTCCATCCCCTATTATGTGAATGACCATACGCTCATTATCGGATTGAGCTCGGTGGAGGGTTGGCGAGATATCGAGGAGAAGCATTAACACTTGTCGCACATTTTGACGCACCATCTACGTCGGTTTTCATGGTGGGTCTATAATATCATTGTCAAAGAACCTTGTTTGCTAGGTTTCAAGCACCTAGGTGACTACAATATATCCCCTCATGGATTTCTCTGAGCACATAGTTTCCTTCTTCGAGCCTTAGGCATTTTTAGTACAGATGAGTGAAGAACTTCTTGTAAAGAAATCCATCGATAATGGCATAATGGATAGCCTTATGCCTCAACTTAGCAGCTTCGGTAGGTGAGCTCGATAATTACTCATGCTTCAAATAGGTCTCTATGGGATCTTTCCAACTAGGTGAATTGTCTACCGATAAGATCTATTCAGGTTCGTCGATACTTGGGTATGGCAAACTTTATGTAAACTATTCAGCTGGTTGCTATCGAATCGGAGCTAGCTAGTTTTAAAAGGGTGTCTCAAGGGATTTATTGTATGTCTATCTTATCGAATTTGTCCACTGCCTCTCGTAACTAAGATAAATGTTTCGCCATTATTGGCTCCCTAGTTTCATAGGCTCCCTTGATTTGTTTGACGACAATTGACTATCGATAAAGACCCATATATTCTGTGCCCTCAGTGATGCCGCAATTCATAATCTAGTCAAAAGGGTTTTATTTTAGCCTAATTGTTAATAGCTTTAAAATTAAAATGAAATGCGTATTCGGCTTTGAAATCGTCTAGCCCCACAAGAATGAGTTTGGCTCCACTTTCTAAAGAGTTCAATTACCCATCTACATGAAGGTTCCATTCAGGTAGCGAGCATTCCTCTCAATTATCAGCTGTGGTTTGTTCGGTGAGTGGGGGGAGTATGTATTCAAGGATGAAATCCGCAAGGCTTGGCCATTGATTGTCAATTTCGGTTGATATTTGATGTCAAACTTAGCCAATTCGATACTCCACTTAATGAGTTGACTTGAGATATCTCTTTTCTGTAAAATTTGTTTTAGAGATTAGTTGGTTAGCTCTACAATGGTGTGTGCTTGGAAATAGGGTCGAGGGCATCTAGTGGTTAGGGCTAAGGCAAAGGCCACCTTCTCGATACGTCTATAATTAGCTTGTGAGTCTTGAAGTATATGACTGACATAGTAGACCGGCTTCTGTATAGTAGATTCCTACCTCGTAAAAATATAACAGAGCGCTTGGTCAGAAATAAGATGTAAAGATAGAGTTTCTCACAGGAAACGAGTCGAGAGAGGAGCAAAGGTGATGTAAGGTACACTTTGAGCTACTCAAACACTGCTTGGCTCTCCAACATCTACGTAAATTTTTGAAACTTTTTCAGAGTATCATAAAAGGGTTTATATTTCTCCTCCACTTGCGACATGAATCTATTTACAGTTACAATTCTTCTCGTGAGGTGATGTATCTCTTTTACTATCCTTGGTGGTGCCATGTCTAGTATGTCTTGTATCTTCCCCATATTCTCTTTGACCCCCAATTGGTAATGAAGAAAGCAAGAAACTTTCTGGAAATGATTCCAAAGGTACATTTTGCTACATTCAGTCTTATGTTATAACATTCTAATATTCGAAATGTCTTTTCCAAATATGTGACATGATTTTCCACTTCAATGCTCTTGACGAGCATGTCATCAACATAAACCTTTACATTTCTACTGACTTGTTCGCTAAAAATCTTGTTGACCAACTATTTAAAGGTTGGTTCAGCATTTTTGAAACCAAACAGCATCACCTTGTAGTAGTAATTACCGAACTTTATGATGAAACTAATTTTTTTCTCATTCTCGAGGGGCCATACGTATTTGGTTGTAATCAAAATATACATCCATGAAACTCAAGAGTTGGCAACCTGATAAATTATCCAGCAATTTGTCGATATTAAGGAGCGGATACCTGTCTTTCAGATATGTTTTATTGAGGTCAGTGAAATCTATGCACATCTTCCACTTGTAATTGACATTTTTTATCATTACCACATTGGCTAACCACTCTGGATATTCTACCTCCCGAACGAATCCTATCACTAGGAGTTTTCGGAATTCTTCCTGTGTTGCCCACTAACGTTCTAGTATGAACACATTTTTCTTTTGCTTGACAGGTTTGTGATTTGTGTCTATAGTTAACTTGTAAACTATGATTGATAGGTGAATACTTGGCATGTCCTTGGGGGACTATGCAAAAACTTTGTAGTGTCGTCGAAAGCAATTCACGATTACGTTCTGGAGAGGCATTGGTTAGTGGTTGCCGATTTGAACCATTTAGTCAGATACATCAGTAATGGGAACTTAGATTACTTTATCTCCGGGCTAAGACTTGGATTGGTGTTCGGTATTAGCTCTAAGTTCTAACGTTTCTACCGAAAAATTTTCTTTCTTTCTTCTGATGGTGGGGACAATCGACGAGTTGACATCACCATGGAGCATTGTGACCGCCAGGGGTGTCTTGAATTTGATCTTCATATGTCTTATGCTTGGTAATGCTTGAAGACCATCCAAACTAGGACGACCAAGGATAGCGTTGTAGAGGGCCAAGAGTTTCACCATATGAAAAGTTTTTCTAGTAGTAACATGGTGAAGAGGAATCCCTAATGTCACGACAAGCGAGAGGGTACCTTCTGGATGTATGCACTCATCAACGAAACCCTTTATTGGTCTATCAGAGGGTTAAAGATGAGATGGATTGAAGACCATTTACTGGAAAGCCTCCTAAAAGAGAAAATCTTGATCTACTCCTTGATCTATGAAGGTCCTTTTGATGAGCTATTCCTATAGTGATAATCAGCAAGTCGTTTCAGTCTGTGTCAACTCTTATCGGATCGTTATCGTCGAAGTCAATAATTGGTCTTTTTCTCTTGGTTGATGCCATAATCATTAAAGGAGAGGATAGTGGTAGGAACCCAAGAAATCAGTCAGTTCCTACAGGTGGCACCAATCTGTTGGAGGTGGGTTTGGTTCCACAACTAGAGCTCTGCTAACTCGAACGAGTTAACTAGTTGTCTATCGATCTTGATCAATGAGACCTGTAAAAGACTACTAGAAGGTGCTCCGACGGGAGAGATTCTGATACTAAGATAGAGAACGGTTTTTGAAAAGAGAAACAAACTGATAAAGAGAGTTCTGCTATAGCATTGTGTGTTACGTATAAGTTTCAAGAGTGAACTTGGCCGATTGATTTAATGATTTATATATAGTCTGCATGTATGAGTCCCGTATGCATTCGGAGTTTTAATATTCTAGTTTCCATATGAAAATACTTCCAAGATTATAGGACCATTAAGGAAAGATTCCCATGAGAACTAGGGTCCATCCAATTGAGGAAGTTCTATTTTTGGAGGGTTTAAATCTTTTAATCAAGTTTCATGTTAGAAACATAGGAATAAAAAAAATACGTTGGTAGAGTTTTCTCCTAAGTTACATCTAATAACGCTCAAACTAAATTAATCGAAATATAATTTCGAATACGTATAGATCATACTAAAAAAATAATACTATAAGAAAATGCATTACTTGGTCACCGATCATATTGATGAGTGTGATCAAATGGACCAATTCTTTTATCTTCTTTTAATATATTTTTCATACTAATCAATTAATAGACCAGTTCACTTGTGTTAGGTTACTAAATAATGAGGAAAAATTCATGCATGCAAATGGGTTACCTCTATCAATCTGTGATTTGAATAATCAGTTGTACAGCACCTTCTTGGTCTACCAGGAGGGGATTGGAAAGTTGGTGATATGGTTAGTGCTTGAAAATTGCATCAATAGACAACCTACCACCTACTCATCTTTTTCCTTTAGTTTACTTCTCGCCGGTGTCAATCTGGACCAAGTGCATGCGATTAAACGAATATTTCCTTTTCACACATATTTTAGTTCCAAATGCAGGGTAGACTTTGGCAAATCATGCCATGGCATCTATCTACCATCTACCCAAACACTTACAGAAATAAAATAAAATTAAAATGTTATTTAAAAGAAAACTGCATTGTGGAAAATGTAAGAGGAGAAAGAAGATCATAGTGAAGAACAAAAATATCCTCAAAAGAGCATGAAGATCATTTTAAATGTTATTTAATATATTTTATTTTTATTTTTGTTGCAGGGCATAATTATATTTTTTATTTTGTTATTATAGTAATTGAAAATTTTATCCAATAGTTACCCTCTTGAGAATGACTAATATTATGAACACAACTCCTAACAACATAGCCAAATAAAATTGTTACTGGATTGCACTGACTATCCCTAAGGGATTTGCCTGCATTAATTAAAAAAAGCATGATTTTGCAAAATTGTCAAGCCATGCATTCTGGCTGTGCCTACCCACAGCTGAAAGGTCAAGGAGTACCGGTGACCAAATAACAGGGCAGTCGGCTGTCAAGTCACATTTAGGCGCCAGGAATTAGGGTGATCGTGTTTCCTAGATGACCCTTTGTCTTGTTTATGTGTGCATCTGCCAAACTTTTAGAAGGAAAATTTGAAATGGTGGGCTCAAGAAAAAAAGAAATTATTTTAATAGCATTTTTTTCTAAAGCGGAAATTGCCCATTTTTATTGAAATTCTAAAGGAAATATTTATTTTGTAACAATTGAGAAACAAGAGAAGAATATTTGATCCAAGAATTTTGTGATCCACTCAAATAAATTTAATGGGTCAAATATTTTCAATAATTTATTGATATATGCTACCTTGTTTGCAGAGAATACGGAACGCACATGGCTGCGGTGGTGAGATTTGTAAAAGCACATTTCTTAGAACTCTGTCAAACAATCTACCTTAAAGAATAAAGGAGCTTCTTATTGAAAAAGAAATAATAATAAAGGCATAATGTACTAAAATGGAATTAAAAAACAATAATCAAACCTAGGGCAATAATTAAACATGCTAATAAACGGTCAAAACTTCACCATGGTATCTCTCAGGCCATGGTTGCGCCCAGATGCCTGTTTCGGGGTCAGGAGCGCAAGCAAGCCCCTTGCATAGGCACCTGCACACAAGCAGACTGTTACAATCCCACTCTAGAGAGAGGGAAAAGATAGAGAGAGAAAGAGGAAGAGAGAGAATTGAGAGAGAAAAAGCTAGAGAGAGAATACAAAGAGGGAGAAAAAGCGATTTCAATATTATTCCATTCAATACTCATTACATGTTTTGATATTACTATTTATACTATTTTTACTAACTAATTCTATTAAATTCTACTCATTTTTACTAATCACTTCTACTAATTATTAACCAATATATTAACTATTAATCAATCTATTAACTACTAACTAATTTAGTAAATTCTTTAATAATTTTTTTAACTATTACAATACTTCTAGTTATTACAATGTTTACTCCTTTTGAAGAAATCTTTACTCTCAAGGTTGAAAAAATTGAAATTTGAGATTTTATGAAATTTATGAATTTTAAATCAAAATTTGTATTTTTAAGAGAAAAAGTGATGAAATCAAATAATGAATTTGACTTGAATTGTGGAGAGAGTATTCAATGGAAAATGGAAACGAGAAAATTTATGAGAGACCTTTTCTAAATTAGTGTTTGTGGAGGATTTTTCCCGATAAATATTGAAAATTCAATCATCGGGAAACTTAGCAAAAAATTATCATTAACATGTTTTTTCTTGGACGATTAAAATTCTGACTCTGACGAAAGAGTTTTCTCATTGAACCATGAAAGTTCAATCTTTTGGAAGGTTTTCTAAAAAATCATCATAAATGAGTTATTTTTTGGATATCTACGAACTTTCTTCAACTCTCAACTTTGATTCACTAGGAGTAGATAAAATGAAAAAATTTAAAAATATATCAATACCTATTTTTCTGATTTATCTTTGTTCAGTATATTCATGAGAGTATTGAATTTGTCATCAAAATTTATCATAAAAATACTAATCTTTTGGTTTTGTTCACCAATTGTAACTTGATTTCTTCTAGTTTCTTGTCTAAACGATATTCATTGATTTCTATGATAATTTCTTGCATTTTAATTTCTTGATTCTTGTCATCAATGGTTTCATACAAGACTTCCTCTTCGATTGCTTCATGTCAAATTTATTGTCATTTTTCAATATTAGTCAATACTAGTCAAGAATTCGTAAATTCTGATACCAATTTGTTAGAATCCTACTCTAGAGAAAGAGAAAAAAAAAATAGAGAAAAGAAGAGAGAATTGAAAGAGAAAGAACTACACGAAGAGAGAATACAAAAAGGGAGAAGAGGGATTCTGGTACCATTACATTCAACACTCATTATATATTTTAAGATTATTATTTAAACTATTTCTATCTACTAATTTTACTAATTTTTACTAACAATTTCTACTAATTATTAACTAACATATTCTATTGACTATTAATCAATCTGTTAACTACTGACTAATCGAATAAATTTTTTAACAATTTTCTAACTATTATAATTCTTGTGGTTGTTACGTAGATAGTCGGGTTCAATTGTCTAAGCAACTATAACCCTAGGGACACTTGAGTACGACTGTGTTCTCGAACTACTTTGAGCAGCTTCTTCACAAATTCTCTTTGTGCATGGAATTGTTTATAAGATGGTACTACTTTCTCCCCTTTAGGTTACAACTTTGGTCCTTGGATCCTCTCCTTTGCTTGTCATACTAATTCTTGATTTGTTGATCTTCTTATTTTATGTCATTTTTCCCTACTTAGGAAGAACTCGACCTCGTGTTTGCTTTGTTAGTTGGTCTCCAAACGATCTTAGTTTTGACTCCTTTGTCTTCACGTGCTATTTTATTCGCTTTGTTCAAACTTGGCCCAACATCTAACAAGGAATGAGTAACACTTCTCCCCTGGCTTGCCTTTCCTTTGATAAAAAATAGCACATCCGATGAACATGTTGTTGGATATTTTTAATCCAATGTTAAGTTAATATATAAAATAATTATACATTTGGATTATTATTTAAAATATAACCCAATGAAAGTGATCTATATTATAGAGGGCTTCAATACATATAAAAGGATGTAAAACTTTAAAAAATGTAACAACCAAATAGTAATTTCTATTTCATAATGGGTCATAATAGAAATATCAAAAAATAAATGGTGATTTTTAAAAAGAGATAAAAACTCACTCACAGTTATCTATAAACAATTATGGTCTCCAAATTAACATATCTATCATAACTTCTCTGATTTCTCCTTGTTCAGAGAAAGAAACCCAAGAGATATATGCAATCTAAAAGATAAAATACATTTGGTTTGAAATAGAATAGAGTATATTTTCTTAATATTTGTCTCATGGGTATTGAATATATTAATGATAGTTTTCATCAAATTAGCATTTTTAACATTTGGTATCAAAACAATTCATATTTAAATCACTTACATATATTGATAAAAATTAGGGTTTTAATTTTTTGGAATTTTTATTATGAGAAAATTAGGATTTGTTGATTTCTTAGATGAATAAATATATACACACATATAAGTGGAATCAAAGTAGATTTTTCGTCTCCTATTTAAGTTCTTTTTTTTCTTTCAGAAGCCACAAACAAAATAAAGGAGCATTAAATGCATGAGACCTGACCAAACCCCAACCGGAGCATTAAATGCAAAATATTAAAAAAAAAAAAAAAAAAAAAAATTGGAAAAGAGACTTTCCCCTTGGATCTTGGATTTCAGAGAGAAACATCTCTCACTGTTCCTCTATGATGAGGCAGCACCGTAACAGCCACGCAGAAGCATTAAATCCCTTCCTCACTGGGAACAGTGTTTCATTTATTTTTTTCTGGTGGCGAAGGAAACTAGTCCTCGCGATCTTTAGGTTCATGGCGACGAAGATAGAGAGAGGGTTTTTTTTTTTGCCCCGGGGGGGGAGGGGGGGGAACTCGAATGGCTGGGGGTTATTGAGATCAATTAGAGACAATAAGTGTTGTTGGGCCACTAATGGTCTTGGGAACTTTGAGCCCAATTATGATATTAGGTCATTAAGCCCGTACCCATTATGAAGTAGGCCATTGAACCCAGTTCTAAGAAAGAATTATTGGGCCATTAGGCCAGGACCCTTATGATTTATTTAAGACCCATTATCAATAACTATTAAGCAATTTCAATTGACCATTTTTATTAAAATTGGACCCTCACGTGCCCAATTTTCTAGTATAAAATTGGGTTTTTAGCAAACCCAATTTACAAAGGTCATTAGATCAAAATCGGACATGGATCCAATTAAAATATAATTTCTAATTCAAATATTTGTTTTGCATATATTTTAAGATAATATAATTGAAACAATATCTCTTCAAAGTGAACTCTATTGCAAAAATTATTTTATTTTGAGATATTAAAAGATATACATATATAATTTATATGAATATTAACAGATCTAAAAGAAAATTAGTATTCTGGCTGAATTGTGTGTGCATTTACAATAATAAATACGTGATAATTATTTGATTTTACGTGTAAATTGTATATCGGTCAAAAAGAAAGTTGATAATTGACATATGAATTTATTATCAGTGTTTGATTATTATATCAAGATATCACTTACAACTTAATTATTTTTTCCAAATATGAAATATTAATAGAATTATCGGTATCTTGTGATATGGTTTATATTTATTTGAATTATTAATTAATTCTTCTACATTATTATGAGCATGTTTTTTGATTATTTTTTTTTTTGTTTAACTTTATCTGCTACTTTTGTGAATATCAATGTCCAACTCAGTTTAATTCTTATATTGAATGGCTCAAATTTCAAATCATGGTAAGAAAATCTACTTTTAGTTCTCGAAGTCATAAATTTAGACCTTATATTAAGCACCGACTCTCCCCTACCACTTACTGATAAGAGTACCTCAAAGAAAAAGAGAGATGGAAATGTGAGAGAGATCAATTCGCATGTACATAATGATCATGAAACGGGTCATCCCAGAGACATTCAAAGACACGATGTCTGATTCTATCACAACAGTTAAAACTTTCCTTGTAGATATTGAGAAGTATTTTGTCAAAAATGAAAAGATTGAAATTGGTATACCTTTGACAAAATTTATCTAAATGCGGTATGAAAGTGAAATCAATATCAGAGAGTATATTCTTGAGATGTCTCATCTTGTTTCGAAATTGAAAGCACTCAAACTCGAACTCTCTAAGAACTTGTTAGTGTATTTAGTTCTCATATCTCTTTGTACAAGTATAATCAATTCAAAGTGAGCTACAACTATCAGAAAGAGAATTGGTTTCCGAATAAGATCATTTCACTCTGTATGCAAGAAGAGGAAAAATTGAAGCAAGACAAGACAGAAAGTGCACACTTGACCACTAAGGACAAAAGAAAGGAAAATGAAAGGAAGCAAGGTAAGGATATTGCAGGTACAATATCGTAAAAGAAGTAACTAAGGTACAAGATGAACCAAGAAAAAAATGTTACTTTTTCTATAGTGATGAAGGGTACAAAAAGAAGGAATGTATCAACTATCACGTTGGCGTGCTAAGAAAGGTATGTTCCTTGGTTTGGTTTATTATGAGGTTAATCTGACTTCAATACCTAGACACAATTGGTAGCTAGATTTCACGGCTACCGTTTACATCAATATGTCTATACAGAGTTGTCTAAATTATCGACCACCGATTGATAGTGAAAGATATGTCTCCGTAGATGATGACAATACAGTTCCAATAAAAGCTATAGGGAGATTTAGATTATTGTTGAAATTTGTTTTTTATTTGGATATTAATGAAACTATTATTGCACCTCTTTTAAACGTAATTTAATTTCTATTTCTATATTGAATAAATCAGTTTATTCTTTTTTTTAAATGGAAAAAGTCGATTTGTTTCTTGATTTCAAATTGATTCATTCCATTTCTTTATTATGATCTGATAATATATATCTAATCGACTGTTGCTTTATTTAATGAATCCCCGCAATTAAGTACTAGAAGTTTAAAACGTAAATTAACCAATGAGAATTTTTCTTCGTTATGGAATATGCAATTAGGTCATATCTTCAAACAAAAAATAGAGAGACTTGTGTAAAGAAAAGATTTTTTATTACCCTTGATATCACGAATTTCTATATTAGTTTGAATTGCATAAAGGGTTAACAGATTAATAAAAGAAAATTTGACATCAATAGGTCTTCAGACATCTTATAACCGATTCTTACGGATATCTGTAGGCCATTCTTTTTGGTTTCTTGAAATGGTCAATAATATTTTATCACATTCATAGACGATTATTCACGATATAACTACATATATCTCCTTATGGATAAATTTTAGTATCTGAATATGTTCAAAATTTTTAATGCCAAAATTGAAAACCAACTAGGCAAAAGGATTAAAAATGTCAGATCTGACCATAGTGGAGAGTATTATGATAGAAATGACAGATCATGTGAAAAACGTTCAGAATCATTTGCTTTTTTCTTTAAAAAATGTAGTATCGTCTCACAGTACACTATGTCTGACTCTCCAGTCATGGATGGTGTCATTGAAAAATGAAATATGACTCTCCAGTCGGGAAATATCTGGTTCTTTAAGAATCTTGAGTTTGCAGGGGGGAGATTTAGTTAGGAATATTGTCTTTAAAGAGAAATAGATAGATAATCTTACAAGTGTCTCGGTTTCTATTTAAGATTTACCTGATAGTGCTCAAAATACAACAGATCAGGACAATGTTGGAGAACCTACCAATCAAAAAATTGTTCCACAAGAACAATTTAAAGAAAAAATTCAATGATCTCCTAAACCTATGTCATCAAGAAGATCCACTAGACAAAGAAGAAATACAATTTCAGACAATTATATTGTATTTTTTCAGAAATATGAGATAGACATTGGAACAATGGAAGATGGTCCAATCAACTTTAACAGGTCATGGAAAGTTCTAACTCTCAAAAGTGGATAGATGTCATGAAGGAAGAGATAAAGTTCATACATGGCAATGATATATGGGATCTTATCCCATTGCATAAAGATGTGAAACCCATTACCCATTAATTGCAAATGGATATTTAAAATCAAGAAGGGTTTGAAAAGTAATGTGAAAAAATATAAGATTTGTCTTGTCCCAAAGAACTTTACACAAAGAGAAAATATCGATTATAAAGAGACTTTCTATCAAATTTCTTCAAAAAAACATTTTAAAGATTAAAGAGAAAATAGTAAATTATGCTGGCCACAATTAAATTCTTTTTGTATATGTCTCCATTAAATTTTCTGGAGGCAAGAGACTTACTTGGATTTAATATTAACGGACATATGTCACCTATGTCTTTACTATCACACTTATACATGTGTTGTTTGAGATTACATGTTCCATATTTACTATCACATCCTAATATAGCAGAACACTTCTTGTATTTGGCTACAGGTTTTCCGTTGATTGATGAGTTTGTCAGCCTTCAAAGTGCAGCTAGCCAAGTTTCAAAGGTTGCTTTCCTTTCCCACTTCTTGTACTTGACTTTACCATCAGTAGACTCACCAGTTTTGTTTATGTCACCGGTTATTTCAATTTCATCTTCAATTTCAGATAAATCTACATGAGCATCTCTAGCAGACCCCACAACATTTGTAACCACTAAGTAATAATCGATAACTAAGCTAAAAAAAACCCATTTCAAAGCCACAACAAAAAAATTTGTATAATATATTTCGAATAAAAGAACAAGATTTGAAACTTGATAGTTGAAAATCGAGCGAAACTCGAGAGAGAGTCGGGATAGAAAGATTGGAAAGTAGAGGATTGCAGGTGAGGGGATGGGATGGCTCACGTTCCTCTCTAGGCATTTCCTGATGATGAGATAGAGGATCGCCGATGTCAATATAATGTGTGGCGGAGAGAACAGCCAAGAGGCGGAGAGGAGAGGAGTGGTGCTGTCACTGTATCACGATGGAACAAAAGAACTAGGAAGGGCTTAGACTTAGGGTTTTATTTACAAATTAAAATACTTTAATGTTTAAAATGTACTATTAATATTTAAAATACTTTAATGTGATAATTATATTTGTATCTAATCGTGTTAATTGTGTCGGATACGTTTAAACACGTTTGGACATGAAACACAATTAGGTTAAACACAAACATAGTTAACGCCCCGTCGTGTTGTGTGATCATGTTAGTGCACAAAATTGCCAACTCTATATTGATATACCTATTCTAGGAGGAGGTGAGAATATGATTGTTGATAACTCAATTGAAGCTGATATTTGTCAATAGAACTATGGCTCGGTGAATGACTTGTGTAATGAGAGGGATAGAGTTGATTTTGAATATCCCTTAAGCTTAAGGCCGGATGATTGGTGGGTTTGGGGTGGGGAGAAAAGCGGCCAATGTTATGTTAAGAATGCCAATAGGCTTTTTAGATGATAGAGCTAGCTTGCAAGTAATATATCTTTCCCTTTTTAGATCACGATGCAGAGAGCAATTAGAGAATGCCAGCAAATGGTAACCTAATATCTAAAATATCTACGAAGGTTGAGGCTGACCATGCATGTCGTCCTATTTGTGGGGTATGGGTTGAGTCAATCTATCATGTTCTTTCTGATTGTCAGGTTGTACAGAAAAAAAGGTTTGAAATCTGTCATTGCTTGTTATAATCCACAATAATGGTCCCGTTTGTCGTGAATGGATGATTCTTTCTTTACTATCAATTCTCTAATCGGTTGCATTAATCTGTGTATGATTTGTTGGAATTTGTTAAAGCATAGTAATGAGGTTGTAGACGATTTCAATATGCAAAATAGATTCTCATATTTTCTTTTCTTTGACTTCTCTGGAGCAATGGCAGAAAGCCCAAACTAAAGGTATTATCGAGGTTTACGGTGAAGGTTTTTTTTTTTTTGTAATACGAGATTTGAATCTCAGATCATGATATATGAGATATGAGATTCGAGGAAGAAATTGTGATCACTTGGGTATTCTCTTGAGAACGAGATTTACAATATAGTGTAGCAGACGACGGAGGAGACACAATAGGAAAGACCAAGCACAGGATGGGTGAAGATAAATACTGATACAATATTAAATACGAGTAGGAAGTGTAGTGGGATAGTATTTAGTGTTGTTGGTGGCTCGGTTCTAAAAATCACTAACCCTTTGCTTACATACAAGTCTTGGGAATAAGAGCAGATTTTAAGTTGGATTAAAGTCGAAATTGTTTAAAAAAATTTATTGAATCTAATACTTGAGGCGTGTGATTCCTGCGCAACATAGTAAAGAAGTAATTCGGTTTTGGTGTGCTTGTTGAAGATTGAGATATGTGCTTTGTTTTTGTTAACTGATTTGTGAAGTAGGCCGTTCATGGTGCAATTTGAGAGTTTATTTCTTTTTCAAGTCTCGCTAATTGAGTAGTAATAGTTGGAAGAGATTTTGTTATTCTCATGGTATACTTTCTTTTAAATAATTTAATGAATTTATTTAATTTAAATTTTGAATTTAAATTTTAAAAATAAATATTAAGATAATGGATTCTTAAATTAAGTTTTATAATTATGGTTTATTTTTTCCTGATTTATCTTTACGATATTCGTCCGAATAAAAAAATAATAAAAATTGAACCGGGTGAGTTGGGAATGTGAAGCAGGTGTCAGGATGAGTAGTTTCGTATCGATGTTGGGGAAGAAAAGGGATAGATGCGTAATTTGAGAGGGATGGAGACTCGAGAAAAGCATGACAGGAAAACACGTGAATACATCTCTCCTCAATAAAAGACAACTCCAATCCCACGCTCTCCTCCCACGTGATTGGTTCTCTTTCTCAAGAATTCATAACCCCCCTTTTCTCTCTCTATACTTTTGTCTCTCTCTCTCTCTCTCTCTCTCTCTCTCTCTCTCTCTCTCTCTCTCTCTCTCTCTCTCTCTCAGACAATGTTATGTACTACATTTTCCAAACTAATTGTATACCAGATTAGCCGGTCTTGGCAAACACAACGTTTTGGCGCCCTTGCGCATTCCTAGAGAGAGAGAGAGCATCCTACTTAGTAGGTTTTGTATTTACTATTGTTGATGTTTTCTAGATCAACAGCTTAGTGGGCGGCTCAAGCCACGTGGCTCATTTCATAGGCATGACGTGGCAATATGCATGTGTGTTGTGGAAGATGGGGTCTATTACGCTGACCGACTCAGTCGGCTCGCTCGCGTTCCTTGATTTCGCTGTTTCCTTTTGATTTTTCTTATACAGCTTGGCAAACAATTTCAGTCAGCTTTATCTTTAAAAAAAAATTAAAATTTTTTTAAAGGTTGAATGAGACGTGGCCTAAGATATTTCGCTCTGCCTTAGAGGTAACCATTGCAAAATAGGAAGTGCCATTGCAATTGGCTCTTTTGATTTATGTTAATCACAGTTCTCATCAAATAAGAAGGAAAAATCCATTTTACTCTGTTTTGGAAAAAAATAAATTTTGTTCATTTAAAATTAATTAATTTAATAAATTATTATATTTAAATTTAAAATGTAAAAATTCAATTTAATCTTTATGTTTTGAATAAAAAGAAAGCTAGAATTTATTTATAAATATGACTATTTATTTATCAATTTTTTTATATTTAGAATTAATTAAGATAAAATAATAATTAAAAATCCAAAATTTTATATTTGGATTTGAAAATAAATTCTAAAAAATACCGATAAAATCTTTTATCTTTTGTTTTACACAAGGATTCGAACTATCGCTATCGACCTCTCTTTGTCAATTATGATTGATGTATACAATTAATTCAAACTTCAAGTGTTCTACTCACATTTAAATACAAGGTAATTTTCTCTATACTTTGTATATTTTAATCCAATTATTATGAAAAGAATAATTTAATAATACGCAAAAATAATGAACAAAGAAAATTATTTTCTTTTTTTTTCACTAATGAACAAAGAATGCTAAAGTATTGAATTTTTTTTAACTTTAATTTTTAATTAATTAAAAGCCTTTTTTTCAAAAGAAAAAATATATATTTTTTCCTACAGAAATTATAAAAAAATATTGGTTTAGATAATTATACATTCAATTTAACTTCAAATAAATGCTTCAATAAATGCTTGCCAAATTAATCTCATGATTTCTGGTGGAAGAAATGAAGGTTGGTAGTAGATGGGGTTCTTTTTCTTTCTTTTCCTCAACTAATGAAATTCAGGGGAATTGAATAAAACTAGGAGGCATAATGATGCACTATATTGCTATCCATTCTTTTTTATTATTCTTTAAACAATTATAATATTTTATTTTATTTTACTTAAAATAATTTTTAAAAAATTACATAAAAATACAATTTAAAATTTTTTCATAAATTAATATAAAATTATTATTATATTAATAAATTTCGAAATTAAAGAGTTTATTTTTTTTCTTCTCTAGATCTAAAGGGAAACAATATTTTGAAAATTTATTCAAAGTCTCAAATTATTTACGGGTATTTTTACGGTATCATAAAGGATTTTTTATGGTATCATAATGGAAATCATTTTATGAAATGAATTAAATAATAAAATTTTTCCCGTAGTTATAATTTTGGTATTAATAGTAATAAAAGATGAAAATAGTATAAGAGTGATAAAATTATATTATTAATAATAATAAAGTTAATAATTTTCACTCTGATTATCATAGATAGATCTATAAATAATAATTACTAAATAATTCTAACTTAAAATAAAGATATGGTACCGCCATAAATGAATACGAGTATCATAGAATTTTTTGGGCAAGACATCATTCCTAGAGTCATGTAGTGCATTAATCCAAAAAAAAAAATTTAAATAACCTTGAAAATAACCAACAATTATCACAGGTTGGAATTGTGGCGTGGTATGCCGTAGGTTCAATCCATGTCATGGCCACGTGACGCGCCCTAGACGGTGCTGCATTTTCAAGATGCGACACAGTATGTCACGAGTTGAAGACACGGCATGCTTGTCACATCTTCAACCCACGACAAGCCCGCCAAGCCGTGAATCGACCCACGGGCCAATGGAGCCTAACACTTGACTTAGTTTGAGAAAACCGAAATCCGACTCCCTAAACATGCCGCAACTCGAACGCTGATAGAGAACCGTGGGCAGAATGGACCAAACCTGTGACAAAGATCCTAGGCACAATTGACTCAATCCGTGACTTAGTGGGCCTCTCCCTATAAGTACATTATGAAGATTATATAAATACATTATCTAAACAGATCAATAAAAACAATATTCTTGGGACAAAAATTACATGAAATATTATATCCGAACTTCTGAAAAAATCGTAATTAACTTCTTTGTTGGTCTCAAAGACAACCAAGAAGGGGGTTTGAATTGATTGTCCTAAATTGGTTTTTTAAAAATCTAACTCCACTTAGATTCAATAATTAAATCTATGATCAATCTAATGCAATGAAAGAGATAAAAGTAAGGAGACAAATCTGTTTTTATAGTGGTTTGGCTTTGTGCCTACATCCACTATTCCAGCCAACCAAGTTGGGGTCTAGCCACTAACTAGTTTTCATTATGATCGAATCAACAACATACACTCCACTTGTCGACTTCTGATCTCCATACCATGAAAATTCCTTCGTCCAACAATGAAAGATAACTCACACAATGACTCACTCACACAATACTCTTTTACAACTCAAACAATGCTTGAACAAATGGATATAGAGGTAGAAAATCAGAAATGCAGCAGCAGCATCTTCTTTCAGAATGCAGAATTTTGTTTGTCAGAATTCAGGAATTGTATTGCTCTTTTTTGTGTGAAAGTTTGTTGTTCAATACTCTCTGCTCTCTTGAATTTCGAAACTTATTGTTGTTGAAAAATCTATTCTTTCAAAATTCAAAACCCTGCAGTAAAAACTCCCCAAAGTTACTAGTAACAACTCCACCAACCTCCTAAAAAATAGGTTTCAAATTTTCCTTGAATAATGATATTTATCAGCAGTAAATATTTTTCTTCTGAACTTTAAATATCTCTCTAAGATATTCAAAAGTTGGTTGGATTATATTTAGATGATTGCTTTCCCAAAAAATTCGAAAATAATTCTAGGAAATTAGTCTTGTGTCCTGAATTTTTCAGAACAACTAGCCAATTTTGTCCATTTATTTCTCTATCAAAATCTCAAGATTAATGTGTCACAAATTATCATATTTACTATTCAACTGTAGTATAATAACATTGAATAAATAAATTCATAAGTTTCTGACCTGTAGTGAAGTTATCGAGATTCAAATACCCACTGAAAACCATAATCTGTCCAGAATTTTTGCTATATAAAATGAGTGACTAAACAACTTCTAGCTGAATTTTCTCCACCATTCCAACAAGATAATTGCACTGTAATTACTTGAATTTGAAGTTCCATATATCCTCTTTGAAACACAATTTTCGGTATTGAAAGTATTTCAACATATAGAAAAATATAAACGTCCAAATATGATCCAATGATCACTATTTTATACTTAGAAAAATTTCTAAGTGGTGGAATATGAAGTGTTCTTATATTGGGGCATTTTTGTATATATTTAGGATCAATTATAGGTTAAGTGTAGTACCCAAACTACATTTATCTTGTTGGCTGAGTTTTCAACAAAAATCAAAAAATCATGTTTCCATGGCCCAATAAGTATTGCTTCCATGATAAGTTTTATGGCTGGTTCTATAACTTTTCTTTAATAAAATCTTTCCGGTAAATATAAACTCTGCACAAGAAAAGTTACTGGAAAATTATATTGCTGGTTCTATAACTTTTCTTTAATAAAATCTTTCCAGTATTCATAATGTGGTATTTCATTCAACATTCTCCCCATCTTTTATGACAACAAAATCTTTAAAAAAAATGTCACAAAAGAATTTAATAAAACATATTTAGATCACTTATCAAATATATATAAAAAATTAAATCTCATTCTTGTCCAAATGATAAAATGATATTTAGCTCTCATTTCAAAACTCTTTCTAAATTTATACCTTTATTTATTATCCTTTTAAACATAAAATTTATTATTTGTTTTTTGTTCTCCCCCTCAATGTGTGCAATCTTCTATTTATACAGTTTGTAGTGCTATCTTTCATTTATTTTTTATACAGAAGTTTAATTTATTTTGTGCAGAATGTAGATTTGGCAGAAGTTTGATTTGCAGTGCTGTCTTTCTTTTGTTTAACCTTATTCTCTCCATTTTTGTTATATCAAAAAGAAATTAATCATAACAATGGATAGAAGAAAATAGGAAATTTTATTGAAGTCTGACAAAAAAAAATACATCATTGAAGCATAAAGGAGCCAGCCCTTGTCAGAACATTGAAGCTAAAGACAAAACAGAGATAGATAAAGCAAATCCTATAAACCAGAAAATTCAGAACTTCAGTGAGTTTAGATTGAATATCTCTTTGTTGTTTTAGTCAAATATCAAACTTCTTTTCAATTCTTTCCTTCCAGTCATCATCATCATAACATCAAACTTAGTATGTTTATTCTTCCTCCTTGAAAATTCACTATGGACAAAAGTGGAGCTTGGAATGTCTTCATTGGTTGGTTTAGAAAATGGACAAGCAATACCACCACTTTCTTGAAATTTGTCTTTTTAGAAAGAATTATCCTTGACTTTCCAAACATTGCTATCAGAAATGGTTATTCCCATATGAGAAACCATTGATTCTCCTAAGACAGATGATTCTAGGATAGGATCTCTGAGAGCTGAAAAATCAAATTCTTTAAATTCAAATAACCTCATAAGAACATTTCCATACGGTTTGCTGCCTTTGTTCTTATGAATGTGATGAAATACCACATTAACCATGTTAAGTTTTCTCCCAAAAAGCATTACAACTAGAATTTTGGCATCCTCCACAGTCACTGTTGTTGTACTTCTATACCTAGGAATTATGCACATCACAACAACATTGTGCAGTATTCTAGCTAATAAAGAAAAATCCTACAGATATCCAATTCCAGAGTTAGAATTTGCATGAAACAATTGATAAACATATCTTTTTCTCATGTTTTCAAGAGACTAATCATCTGTCATTTTAAGTCCCAAATAATGAACTATATCATTCTTGGTAATCTCAACTCTAATATCCAAGATTCATGATCTTAAAATATCAGAATTTTCAGTATCTAAGTTTTTGTAAAAATCAAAGATTACCTTTCTTATGCAGTTCTTATTACTGTGACACAAACCAACACCTCCAATCTTCTCAAGAATAGATTGCATTTCCGAACTCATTTGCTCAAAATAGTTTAAGTCTACGAACCTACAGGAGTCAACTTCGAACATGATTGGATGTGACGGAGTGTAAGGAATTTGGATTCGAAGAGGTTGAAGAAATTGATTTTCTAAAAAGGTTGGATGGGTTTCTTGAGTCGAGTAATGAGCTTGATATTTAGTTGATTGAGAATCAGAATCACAAGAGAGTATCGAATTTGACATAGGGTTCTGAGCGTCATGATTGAAACGAAGGTTTGAAGAATCAGAAGTGGAAGATTCAAAACTTGAGATGTTAATGTGTAAAGAATATAGATTCTTTGTAATTCTTTCCATGATTCTTGATAATTTGCGTGTAACCATTTAGGGTTTGAATTTTGGGGATCTCTGTTAGGGTTTTCAAAAAGAGAGAGACTATTTGCTGTAAAAGCTCTATGTGGGTTATCAGCTGAAACTTTTATGTTCCGAATTTTTTTTGTTTATTTTAAAATGGAAAGCACACTCCTATTTCATTTATAATGTTTTCAAATCTTTTTTTATTTAAAGGTTTTGTAAAAATATCGGCAAGTTGATTGTGTGTTTCTACATATTCCAAAATTATATTTCCATTTAAAACATGATTTCTAATAAAATAGTACCTAATTTCGATATATTTTGATTTTGAATGATTTATGGAATTTTTGGTAAAACAAATGACGCTTATATTATCACATTTTATGACAATATTTTTATAATTTAACCCATAGTTTCTAAATTGTTATTTTAACCACAAAATTTGAACACAACAATTTTCTATTGAGACATGTTCCGATTCGACTGTTGACAATACAACTGAATTTTGTTTTTTAGATACTTAACTTATGATTCTGTCACCTAAAAATTGACAAGTACATGAACTACTTTTTTGATCAATTTTACAATCGACATAGTCGGTATCCGAATATCCAATTAATTCAAAATTTGAATTCTTTAGATACCATATTTCTAGATTTTTTGTACCGCCTATATACTTTAAAATTCTTTTGGTGGCTCGAAAATGAGATTTCTTAGATTTGTTTTGAAATCTTGGACATAAACATACACTAAATAGGATATCGGGTCTAGAAGCGGTCAAATATAATAATGATCATATCATGCTTCTATAGAGTTTTTCATTCACATCTTTCCCTTCTTCATCTAGATTTAATTTAATAGAGATAGATATTGGGGTATTAACATGTTTTGAATTTTCATTCCAAAATTTTTAATTAATTCTTTTGCATATTTTTCTTGACTTATAAATATATCATGAGAAAATTGTTTAATTTGCAATTCAAGAAAGAAATTTAGTTTACCCAATATTGACATTTCAAATTCACTCTTCATGATATTGCTAAAATTATCATACAAATATTCATTTGTAAATCCAAACACAATATCATCAACATATATTTGAACAACAAGAATATCATTATTAACATGTTTGATAAATAACTAGTGTCTATATTTTCCTTTTTGAAATTATTTTTCACAAGATATTCATTTAGTCTATCATACCATACCCTTGGTGCTCGTTTTAGACCATACAATACTTTTTGCAATTTATAAACATAATCTTCCTTATTATATTCTTCAAAATCGGGTGGTTAACTAACATATATTTCTTCTTTTATGTAACCAATTAAAAATACACTCTTAACATCCATTTGATATAATTTAAAAATTTTAAAACATGCAAAAGATAAAAGTAATCGTATTACCTCTAATCAAGCAACGGGTGCAAAAGTTTCATCATAATCAATTCTTTTCTCTTGTGAATATTCTTTTGCAACTAGTCTAATTTTGTTTCTTACAACATTTCTATTTTCATCCAATTTATTTCGAAAAACCCATTTAATTCCAATTATTGATTTATCTTTGGGTTTCGGTTCTAAAGTCCAAACATTGTTTTTAAAAAATTGATTTAATTCTTCTTGCATATCCTCTATCCAACTTTCATTTTTACGGCTTCTTCTATGGTTTTCGATTTTATGGTAGAGATTAAAGAGAATTGATTTTCAATATTTCTATAAATTGATCTACTTTTTATTCTTTCACTTATATCTCCTATTACATCATTAGGTGAATGATTAGATAAGAATTTTCAATTTCTAACAACTTTCTCTCTTTGTTCATTTTGATTATCTTGTTTTGCATTTTGATTTTCAATGAGGATTTCATGATTATCTTTCATTTTAACATTTTGAAATTCATTTTCATGAAACTTAACATTTATTGTTTTTTTTTACAATTTTAGATTTTTTATTAAAAACTCTATAAGTTTTGCTATTTAAAAAATAATCTAAGAATATTTCTTCAATAGCTTTTTCATCAAATTTACCTCTAATACTTATACTATTTTTCAGAATAAAGTATATACATCCAAATATATGAAAATAAGAGATATTTGGTTTTCTTTTTTTAAAAATTTCATAGGGGGTTTTGTTTGTTATAAATATTGTATAAACTCTATTTATTATATAATATATTGTAGATGCGGTTTCGGTCCAAAAATATTTTTCAACACCACTATCATTTAACATAGTTTTAGTCATTTCTTGAATGGTTATATTTTTTCATTCAATAATCCCATTTTGTTGTGGTATATAAGGTAATGAAAAATTTTAATTAATTCCCTTTTTATCACAATATTGTATAAAATTTAAATTATCAAATTCTTTTCTATAGTCGGTTCTTAAACTCACTCTTTTTTAATTTTTTTCATTTTGAATTTTCTTTACAAAAATTTTAAATGTTTCAAAAGTTTCATTTTTGTGGGCTAAAAATAAAATCCAAGTGAATTTAGAAAAATTATCAACAATAATTAGTCCATATTTGTTTCCTCCAAAACTTAGGTTCCTAACTGATCCAAATAAATCCATATGCAATATTTCTAGTGGTCTAGATGTGGAAATGTGATTTTTACTCTTAAATGATATTTTTACTTGTTTGTTCAAGAAATATGCGCTACATATTATAGGTTCTTTCAATAAAAATTCAGGAATTCCTCTAACTATATTTTCTTTGGACAATTTTTCTAATTGTTTGAAATTTATATGACCTAGTTTTTTATACCATGTAAATATATCATTATTAAATGACATTAAACAATTTTCTTTTAAACTATTTAAAATTATAGAGTCTATTATATAGACATTAACTAATCTTATTCTTTCAAAAATTTGTTCATGCGACTCATTATCTAACAGTATGCATTTATCACTTTTGAATAACACATTGTAACATAAATCATATAATTGGCTTACACTCAACAAATTATGCATCAATTTATCCACAAAAAGTACATTATTTATTGAGATAGAATTTATACCTACTGTGTCTTTTCCAATTATTTTATCTTTTTTATTATCTCCAAAAGTCACCCTCCATAGTTTCTTTTTTCGAGTTTCTTGAACAATGAGGTATCACCGGTCATATGTCTCGATCATCCGCTATCAACATATCATTTTCTTTTGATTTTTGCCTCTTGTTTCTACACATAAAGAAAAACAATTATTTGTTCTTGGAAATCCAAACATATTTGGGTCCTTTTGAAGACAAACTTGTATATGTGTTAAATTTGGCTTGATGAGCACTAAGTTTGTTCAAAAAACAATTTTTAACAAAATGACCAATTTTATGACATATATAACATGACTCATTATTTTTCTTTCTTGTATAGTTAGGTTTATAATTGAAATAATTTTGTATATTGTCAAATTTATTATATCTAAATCCAGAATAAAATTTTCTATAAAAAAATATTATTTTTCACCAGATTTTCTATGGATATTTCCATAGGTGCTTCTATGGATACTTCTGTGTCCATTTATGTGTGTCATTCTATGATATTTTTCTGCAGTTTGAGAAAAGTTTCTGTGAATATATTGTGCAGAATGTGAGTGTATTTTTTATAGGTTTTGTATGGTTTGTTGGGTAATTTTTTGAGCATAAATCTTGATTTTCTCAGTAGTCATTTGTAAGTTTTTGTGAGTATTTACTGCAGGCAAAACTATGCTATTATTTTTTGTTTCTGCAACTCTAACAAAGCTACCAGTGTTAGAAGTCGATTCTATATCATGATTATGAACATAATCTAAATCTTTTTTAGAAAAATCCATTCTTTGTATGAAAAGTAATTTGGTTAATTTTTCATCACTCTCATGAAATTTGTGAAATGTATTGTCTATTGATTTTGATAGTTCAGCAATTCTATTTTTCAGAATATGTATTTTATTTTTCAGTCCACAAATTTTAGTTTTTAGTACCACATTTTCAGCTCTAATGATTTCATTTTCAAAGTTCAACAAGTTCTTGATTTGTTTAAACAAATCCTTCTCATTTTCCAATATGTTAACTTTATTTTTCAATTCTGAAAATATATTTAACATGTTGTCAAATTCAACAATATCTATTGAGTTATCAGAGATCATTTCATCTTTTGCCATAAGACAAAGATTAATCTCCTCTGATATTTCAGAACTTTCATCATCTGAGTTTTTATCTTTTGAATCACTCAATGTCACCATCATAGCTTGCTTTTCTTTTTGAATACTTCAATTTTTTTCGGTAGCACTGGACACTCATATTTGATGTGTCCTTTTTCTTGCATTCATAACATATTTTATCATTCTTTTGCTCCATTTTTCTGCTGTCATTTTCTATATTGGATTTAAACTTTTGTGAGTTCTGAAAATTTTTATATTTAAAAAACTTTTTATCCCATTTTTTAAAGGCACGAGAGAGCTTCTTTTAGCCATAAATGCTATGGATTTCTTCTTATTTTCAGATTTTACAGTATGAAAAACTTTAGCCTCATAGGATATCAATTTTCCTCTCAATTCATTGAGGGACAACTTGTTTAAATCTTGTGTTTCCTTAATAGCAGTCTTCTTGGCATCCCAAGTTCTTGGCAAGACTCGAAAAACCTTTATCACTTGATCTGAATCTGAAATTCTTTTTCCAAATGAATCAAGTTCGTTAGTTATTATAGAAAATTTATTAAACATGTTCTTTACATTTTCTCATTATTGAAATCGAAACAATTCATATTCTTGCATCAAGAGACTGATTCAAGTCTCTTTGACAGTGCTGGTTCCTTCGTGTGTAATGCACAACATGTCTTAGAGTTCCTTTGCTGTTGCACATGAAGAAACTAAATTAAATTCAGTTGGTAAGATTGCACAAAAAAACAAATGTTTAGCATGAAAATTAATAGACATCATTCTCTTGTCATCCTCTATCATTATGGGCAACTTAACCTCTAAATTTCCAAAAGTAATCACTTCCTAACCCTCATAATCAGTGGTTTGAATGAATATGTTCATCCTACATTTCTAATGGGAAAAGTTTATACCATCAAAATATGGTGTCCTGTTCACAGCCTGACCATAATTATAGGATAAAGTCATAGATCTTTTACTCTAGAGAGGTCTCTCTAGTGGATTAAAGCACTTGCAATGATACCAATTGTTGGTCCCAAAGACAACCAAGAAGGAGGGGTTGAATTGATTGTCCTAAATTGGCTTTTTAAAAATCTAACTCCACCTAAATTCAATAATTAAAACTATGGTAAATCTAATGTAATGAAAAAGATAAAAGTAAGGAGACAAATCTGTTTTTATAGTGGTTCGGTCTTATACCTACGTCCACTCTTCCAACCAACAAAGCCGGAGTCTAGCCACTAGCTAGTTTCCACTATGATCGAATCAATAACATACACTCCACTTGTCGACTTCTGATCTTCATACCATGAAGATTCCTTCATCCAACAATGGAAGATAACTCATATAATGATTCACTCACACAATACTATTTTACAACTCAAACAATACTTGAACAAATGGATATAGAGGTAGAAAATCAGAAATACAGCAGCAACATCTTCTTTCAGAATGCATAATTTTATTTCTCAGAATTCAGGAATTGTATCGCTCTTTTTTGTGTGAAAGTTTGCTGTTCAATACTCTCTGTTCTCTTGAATTTCGAAATTTCTTGTTGCTGAAAAATCTGCTCTTTCAAAATTCAAAACCCTGTAGTAAAAACTTTCCAAAATTACCAGCAACAGCTCCACCAACCTCCTGAAAAATTGGCTTCAAATCTTCCTTGAATAATGATATTTACCAATAGTAAATATTTTTTTTTCTGAAATTTAAATATCCAACTAAGATATTCAAATGTTTGTTGGATTATATCTAGATGATTGCTTTCCCAAAAAATTCAAAAATAACTCTAGAAAATTAGCCTTGTGTCCTGAATTTTTCAGAACAACTAACTAACTTTACCCATTTATTTCTCTACCAAAATCTCAAGGTAAATGTGCCACGAATCATCATATTTGCTATTCAACTGTAGTATAATAATGTTTAATAAATAAACTCATAAGTCCATGACCTATAGTGAAGTTATCGAGATTCAAATATCCACTAAAAACCATAATCTGTCCAGAATTTCTGTTATGTAAAATAAGTGATTAAGCAACTTCTAACTGAATTTTCTCCACCATTCCAATAAGATAATTGTACGTAATTACTTGGATTTGAAGTTCCATATATTCTCTTTGAAACAAAATTTTCGGAATTGAAAATAGTTCAGCATATAAGAAAATATGAACGTCCAAATATAATCAAATGATCAGTGTTTTATATTTCGAAAAATTTCTAAGTGGTAGAATTTGAAATGTTCTCATATTGAGGCATTTTTGTGTATATCTAGGATCAATTATAGATTAAGTATAGTATCAAAACTATACTTACCTTGTTGGTTTAGTTTTCAACAAAAATAAACAAATCGTGCTTCCATGACCCAAATAAGTCTTGCTTCCATGACTAGTTCTATGGCTGATTCTATAACTTTTTTTTAATAAAATATTTCCAGTAAATATAAACTCTGCACACTAAATAAAATTGTTAGAATATTATGAGGGATTTTGTTATCATTAAAACTAAGGAGACAATACAACAATTTCTAATATTTTTAAATTACATGAAATATCACCTGATTAACGTCGTCGGGTGAGAATTTAAGAAGTTAATTAAGATTTCTTCAGAAGTTCGGATGTTATATTTCATGTAATTTTTGCCTCGAAAATGTTATTTTTGTTGATCTGTTCAGATAATGTACTTATAGGAAGGGGCCCACTAAGTTACGAGTTGGGTCAATTAGGCCCAGGGTCTTTGTCGTAGGTTTGGCCCATTCTGCCCACGGCTCTTTATCACGCGTTCAAGTTGCGGCATATTTAGGGAGTCGGATTTCAGTTTTCCTAAACTGAGTCAAGTGTTAGACCTCATTGGTTTGCGGGTCAACCTGTTGCCCCGCTTAGTGGGGTGAGATTTTGTCACAACACGTTCGAGTTGCAATATGTTTAGAAAGTCCGATTTCAGTTTTCACAAATAAAGTAAAGTGTTAGCCCCCAAATGACCCGCAGGTCGGCTCATTGGCTCGCAACCTGGCTGGCTTGTTATGAGTTGAAGACGCGACAAACATGTCTCATCCTCAACCCGTCGCATACTATGTCGCGTCTTGAAGATGCGGCACCGTCCAAGGCATGCCACATGGTTATGACGTGGGTTGAACTCGCGGCATATCATGCCGTAGCTCCAACCCGTGATAATTGTCAGTTATTTTTAGAAATAGTTTTTTCCTCAGTTTTTTTATTTTTTTAATTTGGTACACGACTCTCATTCCTAACCCAATCTTTTTTTTTCTTTTTGCTTTTTGCTTTCTCATGGGATTGGTTCATTTCTTGAACCGTGCAAGAGGTATGAGCATTGAGTATTGACTTAATCTTTTATACAAAGAATTAGGTGTCATGTAGGTGCCAGATAATTCGGTATAGGTAAAATAAAAGTACCAAATTTCTTTACTTAAAATGATCAAACATTTTATCCCTAATAAAAAATCTCGAGTCTAAATTTTAATAATAAAAAAGAATTTTGAAAAAAATTAATCTCTTAATAGATTTTATAATATTTAGATCGGATTAATTTAAAGAAATTTGAATATCGTACTATCCACTACCAAAAAAAGGTAAAATAAAAGCAATTAATTTCTAACCTATTAGTTTCTTTTATTTGTTTTTTGCTTAACAATGGACATATGGATACCCACTCTTCTATTTGAATATTACCTTAAACATATCTTATCAGTGTAAAATTAGTAATTTTTACATAATATCAGTTTATTTGCTCTATGTGTGATGCAACCTATATATTTCTACGAAAATATCAGTAAAATTATTTTATATTATTAGCTAAATAAAATCACCTTACATGTTATTACTGAGAAATGAATCAAAATATGATAAAATATGATGTACCATATCAATAACCCTTTAATATAATCATATCAAAAATTCTATTCTTAACATTGTAATATCAAGTTTGAGCTTTAATATTATTTTTAAAAGTAATTTTTATAAAAATACAATATGAACTAACATTTGGTGGTCGACCCAGAATTCTGCACATGATCATAAATAGAAGATTTGGAAAAATATCCTTTATCAAAGTAGGGTTAATTAGGTCGGGAGTTTGATTCTTTCATGGGAATAAAAAAAATCAATACTGAAAGACTTGTCCCTCAATTGGACCTTACAAACGATCGATTCATATTAGTCGAAACGAAATCCCGAATACTGAGTCGATAACCTAACTATAGTACAAAAAAAAAAAAGTGGGGTTAACTAGTAATGTTTGAATCAGCACCAAGGCTTGGAGGTTTTGTGAGAATGGAGATGGGTTTCAAAGTGGAAATGAATTTTGTTCTAGTTTTGATCCAACTAAATACATAATCAACTATCTTATAACTTAATGAAGGATGCCTTTTGTTTTGAATATTCGACCATGAAAAATTGTTTTAAGAAAAAAGAAGAAAATAAAAAATTTGATACCAATGGAAATTCAGAACATCACGTGGGTGCACATGTCATATTTGGCGGACGTTGAATATTGATGTTGATGTTGATGTTGATGCGGTGTTGATCAAAGTTATTTAACCTAATTTTGGGAATTTCTCTTGCCTTAAAAACACCTCCTCTAAAAAGGCAAAACAAGTCTCTCTCTCTCTCTCTCTGAGAACATGCCAAGTGGAGGAGGAGCCGAGCCGAAGGAAAAGGCCAAAGGAAGGAGTAAAGAGAGAGAATGGTTAGGTTAGTATCAGTCGGTGGGACCCGGCAACGGACGCGAGACTCGGAGTTAAATATAGTTAATTTATATTGAAAAGAAAAATGGAAGAAAACAAAAAATCTATAAAAATAAGAAAACAAAAGAAAGAAAAGGTATGTCTGGCATCGGTGGGTGATGTGGATGTGATGGCCCTCAGCTCAATATCCATCCGCTTAACACGCGCCTGTCTACGCCCACTCTCTCTCTCTCTCTCTCTCCCCCCACCATTTTTTTTGTTATTTTTTTAAAAAATAGATAGACAAAAAGGTACTACCGTTTCTTTAGCGCTTTGTTTTCCTTTCACTATATAAACCCTTTCCTATCTTCTCTCTCTCATCCACCTTGACAAGCCCCCAGCCTCTCTCTTTCTCTCTCTACTCTCCACTGTCCTTTTTGCCGACACTAAATATTTTCTCTCTCCTGGTACCCCTCGCACCTCACCTAACCCCACCCCCGCTTCACATTCTTTTTCTTACATTAGAGGATATTTTCGTTACTTCGGCTCCTTCTTGAGGGGGTGTTTTAGACATCTTACAACTACGTTTGGGACACTGTGATTCCATGGAAGATTGCGTGAACGACACCAAGAAGCGAGACCGCGGCGAGTCGCACGAGTCTACTGACTTGTCCGACTCGGGTACGAGCGCACCTGAGTCGAAGCGAGCCCGAGTCGAACAACCGGAATCAGTCGACTCGGAGCTGACTCGGGAGGACCTAATCAGCATTCTGGAAGGCAACGACTCGGTCGCGGATCGTGACACGGCGATCCAAGACCTGGACTCGGTCATCAAAAGTTTTGAAGAGGAAATCCTCGTCCATCCTCCTCCGCCGCCTACGGTGTCGACGGAGGCCACGTCGGATCAGATGTCAAATTCCGGCGAGCCTCAGCCGGATTTGGAGTTCCTCCTTGGAGCCTCGGACGACGAGCTTGGACTTCCCCCGCCGCCAGCCCATCTATCCTCCGGAGACGAAGAAAACTCTAGATCCGTTTCTTCGCAGGAGATATCGCCGGAAGTAAGAGAATTTGAAAAGGCGTTGGTGTTTGAGAACGAGTTCCCGAGTTATGACTCGTTCGAGATAGGTGAGTTCATGGCTTTAGGCGGACTTTACGACTTTCCGGACGGCGGATCTGAGCCGTCGGCTATGCCGGATGTTTTGCGGAGACCAGAGTCTATGCCGGCGATGTAGCCGGAAAAGCTTTCTTTTCCGATGGTGCTTGAGATTAATTTTTAGGGTTGTTCATACCAGACGATTTTTTTTTTTTAATAAAAAAATTTCAAAATGTAAATCTGGCAAGAAAAAAGAAAAATGGAAGAGTAAAATCAGAGCAAAAAAGGTTTGTCTAGTGTTTTATTATAATAATTATTATTTTAGTGGTTGCGTGTATTATGGGCCAACCGAGAAATGCTATAATTAAATGATAATCTCGTGGACGTCTACCGAAATGTTATTATTATTATTATTATTTTTTAATTATGTCTTAAATATCATCTTATATGTGAAATTTTATTCTGATTAATCTGAATTAATCATTATAATGATTTCTTTCAAATGACGGGTTTGCCAACGAGGGAATCCTTCGGACGAGGGCGGGTCTACTGAAATGTTATAATAAATAAATCAGCGGATGTGGATGGTTAATAAAATCTTTTGATTGAATTAACCTCTTTATAGATATTCAAATTACACATTTATGTTGAAAATTAGATTTTAAGTGTTGTCTAATTTTGTTAATATTGAATTCGATTAATTTGATTTAAATATTATGAAATTTAATCTGAATTTGGGATCTCTATTTTATCTAGTGTCACGTGAAGGGTTTAATACTAAATTTTTTAATGATATTTTGAATTTAAATTTGAAAAAAAAATATGTTACGAGAGTTTTTTTAAAATTAGATTTGATAATATTTAAATCAAATTAATTAGATTATAATTTTAGATATTGATTAATAATTAAAAACAAAAGGCATGCTTATGTGCTTGTTTGATATAAATACGGGGATATTGGTTTATATGTTACCGATGATTACCTTAAATTTACTTTTTAATTTCAATTAGAAACAAATCTCAGTTTATTTTACTGAATAAAAAATTAAATATTATCGATATTAATGAATAAATAATAAAGATATCCTAAAAATAAATAATGTTTATTATTTACAAATATACAGTGTTCTCTTCAGACAAGTAAAAGTAAAAGAAACAGAAATTAAAGTTTTTTTTTTTTTTTTTTAAAGGTAAGAAGAAAGATCGGGAAAAAGTCGAAAGCTGACCACAAAATTTGCAACAGACAACTAAACGAGGAATTGTTGGACTTTTGCCTAATTTTGACTCTGATGTTGTTTGAGTAATTTTTTTTTCTTTCTTCCGTGGGGGGGAAGAAGAGGGATTTTGCCGTAAGTTTTCTGCTTAATTCTTCTCAATTGTTTTTCTTTTTTTTACACATAGAATCTGGGATTATCAGATTAGAAATAGAAGGTTAAGATCATTAGGCTGTTCCTTTGAAAACTTAATTCTTCTCAATTATTGGACTTCTATTTCTGGTTTTTTGGTTTTGATATTATTGGAAATGTTGTTTTGAGATTGTTTGGTTTTTGAAATTATCAAGAACGTTCGATTAAAATAAATTAGAATAAAAAATTAAATTAAAATTTATATAATTTATTTAAATTAATAGAATCAAAATTACTTTTACAAATGAATTTTCAAATTATGAGATTTTCTGAAAATTAAGAGAATAAATGAAATTTTAAAATTTTATCCAAATTAAAAGAGAATTTTGCTTTATTCCAAATTAAAAGTATTATTAGAATCCTTTACTTTTAAATATAAATATTTTATTAGTTATGTTCACATGGTGAAATATGTCACCCAATAATATTTATATTATTAGAGTATTTTTTATTAGGTGATAAATATTTTATCTTTCTATTAGAATTCTTTAATTTTAAATATTTTATTAGTTTTGTTCATGTGGTGAAATATATCACCTAATAATACTCTAATAATATAATACTTATCACCTATCAAAATACTCCAATGGTGGAATCAACTCTCTTTTCTAATTCCCTTTTCTTTTTTTCTTTTTTCTTTTTTTTTTCATTCGGATAGGAAATTAGAGCGAATATATGTCATTCGATAAATTGGCAAGAGTCAAAATCAAATAAAAATGATAACCGAAAAAGTTAATGTTCGAATTAGATTAGATATCAAAAAATTTTTGTTTAATTCTTTTTCTTCCTTTATTGATCAATTAGAAATGGTAAATGAAAGAGGTAAAACCATTGTATCAAGGAATAGATTAAATAAGAGTCATAATCTTGCGTATGTTGCTAGAAATAATTAAATCATTGACTCAATAATTAGATATTTGTTAGAGCTTGAATTTTAAATAGTTAATTCATTATTTAAAAATAAAGAAAAAAAAAAGAAAAATTAGGAAATATTATATATTATTCGATATATAAAAGATATTTTTTTTGTTAGAACTTGAAATTGTTATTTTTTATTTCTATTTTTAGTGTATTTCTTTATTTATTTTACTAATAAAATATCATAATATTGTAAATTTTACTAATAAAATATTTATATTTAGAAGTAAAGAATTCTAATAATACTTTTAATTTGGAATAAAACAAAATTCTCTTTAAAGGCTTGTCCAAAGGTGGACCCGCAGGCCACCCAAGCCCATGAACTGGCACAACCATACTGATTCGAACGCCATGCTAGCCATCGGCGTGGAATGCCACATCACCTTATCTTTCTACAATACAAAGCCAATTTGTGCTGAAGAAGTGAGAGGAAAGAGCAGAGCTCAATTTCCAACCGCATATAGATGGCTCTAACAATCAACAATGGCACCGCAATCTTCACAAAAACAAGATATTCCCGACCCCAACATTTCCTTCAGCATAACTCATCTGGGTCTCTCTCATTTTCCCCTCTCAGACCCTCTCGGCTAGTCCTGGTCTCTGCAACACCCAGAAAGCTCTCTTCTCGAACTGGCAAATTTGACAGCAAGAACAGGAGAAATTTGAACTCTAGAACCGCAACAACAGAGGAAAAAGATGAAGAAGAAGAGGAAGTAATCAAGAAGGAATCGGAAATTAGAGATAAAAGTGCATCAGCAGATGCTGGTGTTGTTGTTGATGATGATGATGTGGATGATGGGTATTTCTTGCCTGATCTTCCTGGTAATGAGCCTGACTTCTGGGAAGGTCCTCAGTGGGAGCTTCTTGGGTTCTTTGTTCAGTATCTGTGGGCTTTTGGCATCGTTTTTGCCGTGAGTTCCTTTTCTGTTTTCAATTATAGTTCTTCTTTTATTATATGTTATTTTTCTATGATTATTTAATTATATTTTTTTGGCATCAAATTGAGGATATGGTCGTTTTTGGGTTTTGATTAATTAAGGTTTAGACTTTATATCAATTTATAACAAGTGAGTTGTCCTCTTGGACAAACATGGAACTTTTTGGTAGTTGAGCACTTCAGTCACCCTAGGATCTGTACTTATTATATTCCGGCCCTGTTATACAAATTTGGAATCTGCCTTATCAGCTGGCTTCGAATATATGAGTCGATTTTCTTCCTAGTATGATAATGGAGCTACTTCAAAGCTCAAGTCTTAGTTGTGCCAATGAAATTCTAAACCAGTTTTTGTTAAAAGTCAATAACCAGACAATAATTAATCATGGGCATGGGAGTACTTGTCTCATTACATGTTGTGCTCTGAAGAATTCATATCTATAAACTATATTAAGGAGGGAGAATGAGATAAAAGCTTCAAGCTTTCCATTTAATTGTGTAGTTTTTACATAATGGGGGTATTTATACCAAAGAGAACCATGTACATATGGTATATTTTACGATGATCCGGAGAAATTGACGAGGGACAAATTGCTACAATTAAGGTTTAATAATTCCTTTGACTTATACTCAAATCTGGTTGTGCGATCAGACCTGCAACCTTTTATTATTTAGTATCCTCAGCTTAGTATACATATGGTGTATCTTTCAGGGTTTTGGGTTGAGCCGAGGTTGAGAGCTTTGGGTTTATTGGGTCCTGGGGTTCTGAGAGTGTTCTCTCCATCTCCTGCGATGGTGGATTTGCACCTTTTCTACCTTGGACATAAGTTTCTTAGCTGAACTATGTAAATTTTGCTTTCTATGTGTAAGCAATCAAAGGAGAACTTACGATTTTCAGGGGACAATAGGAGTTGGGGCTCTTTTGTCCAATGTAGGCGATGCATTAATCTGCTTCTTCTGTATTTTGAGATTTGGATATAATATAAGCAAAAACTTTCAATTTCATTAAAAATTTTCTTTTGTTTGATATATTGAGACTGTGGGACTAGTAGCCATGAGCTTATTTCAGTTCATATAGTAATGGAAGCAGAGGGTGGATTTCAAGTTGCAGTGTTGTTTCATGCAAAAGATGATTGCTGTAGAATATGTTGCATTATTTTGTTCTATTGTGGAAATAAGTGATGACCTTGGCTTGCTTTAGCAAAATGGCAGATGGTTTATGTTTTATACTCGATTTCATTCTCATTTTGAGCATTTCTTTTGAGGTGGTTAGATCAGAATTACATGGACCCTCACTGGTAAATATTCAACATTACACAATAGTCCATAGAGTATACATTCTACTAATTCATGAGTCATTATCAACTCTTTATTCTTTTTTGTACAAGCGCATATTAGGCATAGATGGGGTGACTGAAGTGAGGTTCCATTTTATGACTTGCAATGCTAATCGGCATATTGATCATGTATGATTTTTCACTATTGAGTGGAAGTTATTAGGGATATATACAGATATATACGGAGAGTGAGGAGTTTAATGGATGACTGTGGTAATTGGATTATGGATGCAATGCTATACAAGATCGGTTGACCGCAATGATGTGATCCAGGCTGGAACAAGATGGCTTGAGAAACCATCTCATCTCTGATTCTTTTAGTTTTGGTGGCTTATTAGTAGGTTGAAGTTTTTGTTTCCAGTTTATTGATGCCAAAACTGAGTTTGCATGTCTCACAGAGCTAAAGTTCTTGAATTTCATCCGGTCATGGTTGCATGGTATTAATTCAATTTGTGTTTCTTGAACCAGTTGATTGCATGTGGGATTGCTGTAGTCACTTACAATGAAGGAGCAACTGATTTCAAGGAGACACCTGCATACAAGGAGTCAATTCAATCCCGAGAACTCTTGGAAGAACCAGAGTCATCTAATTCTGATGTTTTTGAATCCAACCCGACTGAGGAGGCGCCCGGTTTGGAATAGCCGCTTCAAAGTTAATCAAGACAAGCCATTGTATTCATGTCATGATATGGTCTAGCCTTGACCTCTTAAACTGTTGTGGTATATCGTGCTATACACTGAACCTTTCGGTAGTATTTTTGCAATGAAATGATACGGGATAGAAATTTTTAGAAACATGGAAGTTTCACATGCATGGTCTTGTTTTGAACTTACATTAGATAGAATCCTCTAAACTCGTTGATGGGATGGATAGAAATGCAATTGGGGTTCTATGTTTAATTCTTATCTGCATGGCTTGGTGACTTAATTCTGAAGGACCAAAGAGCATGTAAAAATATTCTAAAGGACCAAAGAGCATGTTTTCTGAGATCAAACTTAGAGACTGATTTAAATTATGTTACTGAAAGTATTACACGGTATTAAAGGTAGTTCAGCTACGTGAGAAAACCATATCCTTAAGACAACGTAAACTGGTGCCTACAGGACACAACTAAAAGAATGTCTCAGAAAAGGAAAAGTACACAAGCCACAAGCATTGCAAACACACTTTCTGTCTGCAACTTCATACCAACACTACGGCCCATACCAAATCCCACAATGCTAGGTGTTGGGGCTAATGTCACCTCCGGTAAAGCTATAAAATGAGAGAGAATTAGAGAAACAGCTTACAAAACACAAATTCGAAAAGAAGCATGCTCAGTTACTTATACCTGGAGCTATTGTGTTTGTACCGAAAGACACTTGAGAACCAGACGAACCAGGGGGCACTACCATTCCTTGACCTCCACCAAAAAAGAAAAATTTTGTTATTAATTATGTGATGTGATCCAGAACCCCTTGTATAATTAGCATTAAAATTATATAATTTGGCTCAAAAAGATAATCTATGATTTACTATAGTACCGGGACAGCTTGAAGTATTGGCTTGAAGGTTGCAAAGAGAAGGCAACTCAAGAGCAAGTGTTGCATTGATAGGAAAAGGGCTCATTGTAGAGCTGTTCAACAAGAGGCAAAGGCAGCTAGGCACTTGGCTATACAGCAGCCTGAGGTTGTCACAGCACGGTTGCACAGGTGACTGGGCTGAGCCTTGCACAAATGTGGCACAGGGCGTCAGTGGCAGCAGGCGAGGACCACAGTTGGCAATGGTGGCATCGGAAGGCGACTGAGAAAGGGCTGTAGGAAGAAGGGAAATGAGGAACAATTGGAGGAGGGAATGGAAAAGAGAAGCCATTGTTGGTACTTGGGATGGTATATGACAGAAGGAATGCACAGTGAATGAAGTTTGTTAAGGGGGTTCTAAATAGATGAAAGTGTGTTTTTGAGTGTGAAGGTGCTGCACGCCTGTAGTGTGTTTTCCCGCATGCAGTTCTTGCTTTCTCTGATTTTTAACTCCCTAGTCCACCCCCCCCCCATCTAGTGACTGACACAAGGCCGTTTAGGCGTTTCAGTCATATTTGGCACAGTTTGTTGATATAACTTAGAGATAGACATAAACATAAACATAAGATGATATGACATAAAATAGACAAAATTATATTCTATTGGTTTATGTCATCTTTTTGTTGTAGTATTTTAATTTAATATTTTTACCATAAACTTTTTTATCAAAATATTCTATTTAAATTAGAAAAAAAATACAAAATTATAGAATATAATAGAAAACAAAGCAGACAGAAACTTATCATAATTAGGAATTGATAAATTAGAAAGTAAGTAATGTGAGTAAACCCAAAAATAAAATACAAGAATAAACAAGCCATCTAATTAAGAAAAATTTTTTAGGCCAATTAAATATAGAGTATTAATGAGTCCACACGAGTTCAGTTCCTTTTTTTTTTTATCTCTGGATTTGGTCCACCACCGAATATCCGAATCTTTATTCCGACTAATTTTGACCGAACTGTTGTTGGGTCCTAATTAGGAGGAATCTCTCATAATATCGTTTTTGTCATTATTAAGACTCGAATCCCGATTCTTGACGTAGGGTGCTAATACTTTTCCCACTAAAACTCGAACCCTGAGTTCAATTCCTTTTTATGATGCATGGGTGATAATTATAAGAATGAGTTATATCTTATATATATATATATATATATATATATGTTGATATTTATTTATTAATAAATCATAATTTAACTTGTATTATTCTTTGTTTTTTTTTTAAATATCTCGATTTCAAATCTCTACTATGCATCAATATATTTAATATTAATAAATCAAAACTAATAACTTGCCTTATTCAAAACCAACTTCATCAATCGAAGGCAATTAAGAACGGGAATTGATGCACCGAGACTCATGTCTCCATAGCCATTGTTAGTTTAACAATTATCAATTTATAGAAGTATTGCAATATTAGTCGAAAAATATTTTAATTAATTTAAAATTACATAGGTCTAAATTATAACATCCAAGCACAAAAGATAAGTTAATTTCAATGGTGAACCTAGAAAGTTTTCTTTTGGCATTAATAAAAATTTGCCTTTTGATTTATTTCTTAATTTATAAAGATTTTATTTAACAAGTTTTATTATATATTTTTTTATTTAAATTAATAAATATGATATGGACAAATAAAATAGAACCAGAACCGGGCGCCAAAGGGGAAGGATCTGGATTCCTCAAAATACAGCAAGCGCACCCCGACCGAAAACACTAACAGGCCTGCCCAACAAGAATCCCTCATTAAAAGGAGACCAAGTTAGGCACGACAGGCAGAAGAGAACTAAGAAGATCTAAAATCTGAAGACCCATCATCTGGACTAGAGAGGGGTGGGATTCCTCAGGTATTGCTTGCTGTTTTGTATGTTATTTGGTGGTAACTTTTTGATTGAGACGGAGAGACACCGTACAGAATTCACTTCTTTCTGATTCGTTATAACATTAGAACAACTTCAAACCAAATCTGGGTTTACCTTAAATTTGGGGAATAAAGTAGTTTTATGTTTGCCAGTCTGCATTTTTCTGGGTTGAATTTTCGCTTAATCCGGAATTGGCACATAGGTAAACACTTCTCAAACCTATGTGGTGAAGAGATTATATTCAAGTCAATTTGTGTTAATTTGAGGCAAAAAAGATGGGATTTCTTGGACCAAGTATCTCCAAAGCTCTCCAATTCACTCGTGTGTCGCGTTATTCACAATTTTCAGAGCTCATCTCAACTAGCTTTAGATTTCTTCAATTGGGCAAAAAAGAAAAGTACTTTTTCACTGTCACTGCAATGTTATTGTACCATAATTCATGTATTGGTTACCTCAAAAAGGTTTGAGGATGCCTTGCGTATAATAAGGAATTTGATCCAAATAAAGGGTTTTACTCATTTGGAAATTTTGGATGCATTGGCAAATAGTTATGAAGATTGTGGATCACGCCCTGGAGTCTTTGATACATTAGTAAGGGCTTGTGGTGAAATTGGGTATCTTGACGGGGCGTATGAAGTGATTCAAAGGCTTAAATCGGAAGGTTGCTGGGTATCCATTCATGCTTGGAATAATCTTTTGAATCATTTGATAAAGTTGGATGGGACAGATAGGTTTTGGAAGGTTTACAGAGAAATGGTTGCATGTGGGTATGTTGAGAATGTAAATACTTTCAATTTACTTATTTATGCACTTTGCAAGGAAGCTAGTTTGCTCCAAGCAATGTCTGTGCTTTATCGAATGTTGAAAAGGAGACTCGTGCCAAATGTTGTTTCATTCAACATGCTTGTAGATGGTGCTTGTCGGGAGGGTAACCTTAATCTTGCTTTCAAGCTTGTTATGAGGATGGGTTTTATGTCAGGGAATTGTGTTAAACCCAATGTGATCACTTATAATTGTCTCATCAATGGCTTATGCAAAATGGGTGGTGTGTCGGTGGCAAAAGAAGTTCTAGATGAAATGGTTAAGGCTGGTGTTGAGCCAAATGTAAGGACCTATGCGACTCTTGTTGATGGGTATTCGAGAGAAGGGAGTCTGGATGTTGCACTTAAGTTATGCAGTGAAATGGTAGAAAAAGGTTTGATGCCTAATACTGTTGTTTACAATTCAATCATCCATTGGCTTTACAAGGAAGGTGATGTGCAGGGTGCTTCTACATTACTGTCTGACATGATGGATAAATGTTTAGTCCCTGATCAATTTACACATTCTATTCTTATGAAAGGGCTTTGTAGCAATGGAAATTTGAACGAAGCTCTCAGTTATTGTAGCCAGATTTTCGACAAGAACATTGTTGAAGATGCTTTTGTGCACAATGTTCTCATCTGTTATCTTTGTCGAAGTGGAGATATAATGGGAGCCCAGCAACTATTAGGCAGTATGTTTCTACGTGGTTTGATTCCTGATCTAGTCACACATGGTACTTTGATTGATTATTATATCAAGGAGGGGAACATTGAAAATGCAGTTCATACTTACGAAAAAATGATAGAGGCTGAGGAAAAACCAAATCTTATAATATATAATTCAATTATTAATGGCCTATGCAAGGATCCTTCTTTAAATTCAGCAGAGCTTTTGTTAGACGCATTAAAGATGAGAGGATCTCTTGATGTCATTACCTGCAACACCATGTTAAAAGGATATTGCATCAATGGGAGGATTGAAGAGGGAGTCAATTTATTTAATGGATTGACTAATATGGGCATTTCGATGAACATAGTGACTTACAATACATTGTTAAATTATTTATGCAAGTTTGGTTTTCTTAGTCAAGCGAAGGATGTTTTGAAGAAGATGCTGCTAATGGGAGTGGTTCCTGATTCTATAACATACACAACTCTTATTACCAATTTCTGTAAGAAGAGCACTCCGGAGGAAGTAGTTGAGTTGCATGACAGTATGGTGCTTCAAGGAGTACTTCCTGATATGAGGACATACAAGGAAATTGTTAGCCCACTTGCAGGAGAATGAAGCTTAGCTCTTCGGAAGTTTCAGATGGTAAAATGAGAGTCAGCATTGGTGAAGACAAGTTGAACGAAGTGTACACCGAATCGTGTGCTCTTATTGGTTTTAAGAAGCGGAATCTTCATGGACTCCTGTCTTGTTAAATCAGGAGGCAGCAAATTAGAAGTATATGAAGCTCACAGGCTTACTTTATACTGCTGATATCCTTCTTAATGCATGTCTCATTTTCTCATACGAACCCTATACCAATCTTTTGGATATTTATATTCATCCTGCATCTTAATACGCTAAATATGCTGGTACTATCTTTATTTGGCTTATATGTTTCTATAGAATTTAATGCTTGTAAATCTTCGATTTCGTGGGTAACTAGTCTCCTTTAAGGTTCTTGGCTTTCTATTTTTGATGTCATCCAAAATGCCAATGCATAGAGTTTTTGTGAATATTGGCATAAATTATACCAATTTACATGCATTTTAAAAGCCATTTTTTGTTTCTTTTTAATAAAAGAATCTAAAAGCCAGGCATTTCAACGTGCTTACTGTTTTATAAAATTGTAAGAATGTTGAACCTAATCATAAATTCAAGATGAGAAATGCTCGATCATTGAGGGTATAATGTTATTCCACAATCATTTTGCTTTCGTATCTTTGATGAAAATGTGCTGCACACTAGACTGCCTGGACTTTATCTGTGAGGGGAACTTTTTATTGTATTGTATTGTATTGTATTGTGTCTGTATGCATCAGAAATTTTGAGTCTAGATGCAATCTTCATTTTATATAAAGGGTGACAAGAGAAAAGATTCAGGTTTGGAGAGAGTTCATTTAATTAGTTTAAGTTGCTGCTGCTCCCAACTAATCAGCTGCACAATTAAGAGATTATTTATTTATTTATTTCCTTTACAGAGAATAGAAGAGTATAACCTTTCTGGAGGCTGAGACCTTTTATTTGCAAGGATTTGTTTATACAAAAATTTAACTTTGTATGACCGAAGAATATGTACCAATTAGCTAGAGGTGTTCAGAACTGATAGTTTTTGGTCTGAATGAGAAACATGACCAGGGAGGGAAAATGATTGCTTACAATAGCATCAAGTTGAAGGGGAGTTAGCCAAGTAGGCTTTCAACAATGAAGATATCAAGAGTACAGTTTAACTTGATTTATTGTTTCTGCTCTCAGGGTTGAAGAGCTGGCTATGAAAACACTGATTGCAGAAACCCTTCATCTTGTTGTACAAGCAGGTTCATCTAAAATAAAAGGTACATTCCTCTGAGCAAAAAGGTGCCATGAGCTATTTTTCATAGAAATATCAGTAAGAGAACTGTATAAATTTCTTACAATGAGTTTCTTGACAAAAGATTGTTAATATTTTTATATGACAAAACTTTCTGTACAAACTAGTTTTGGCTATACGTGCAAGCACATAGGATTTGATCCATTTTTAGAAATAAATTTATTCTTTTCCATGAAAGCTTTTTGGCTGCCTTCACTTGGAGGAAAGTAACTATAAAATGAAACCCATGATTTGCCTATTGAAACATTGTGATTTTTTTTGAAGAAATAAACTTACAAAGTAAAAAGTTAGCTTTTAGTATTTTTCCTCCTTTCTCCTTTATTTTCCCTTTCTCTTGTAATGTGCACCAAGTAAAATTACAAAGTTCCATAACCTAACATTTCCATTTCCTTCAACGGAGGCAGAGGCATGATTCTTGTGTTCCTACTGCCTAGTTTAGTCTATCTGATCTTGATACATGGCAGTGGATTTCTTGTGTATCGTTGAACAACCAAAAATAAATTATCTACTTTGAAAAGACGAGTCTAGGGCAAGTAGGGTTGAATTTACAGGGAAAAAGGAGATTTATTTCCTTTTAAGGTAATAAAAATTAAAATAAAATTTGGGGGTTTTAAATCGACTAACTTAACTACTAAATCTAAATAAACAAAGAATTAAAATCGAAATAGCAAAACGACAAATTCCACTTTGATTCAATCGATTGATCATTGATTCAAGGATAATTCAACAATACATAAATAAATTGGTTATAGTCGCCGACAATCGCCTAACGACCAATCTCTCTTTATTTCGTCAATAATTAAGAGAAATTCATTGATTATTTTCATAATCGAGAGTCAACCCTAGAGAAGTTTTTAGGATTAAAGGTTTCAACAGTATTAAGATTTAAAGAAACCAAATTCTAATTAACAAACACATACCGGGTCCATTTAAATTAGATTATTTAATCCCATGACACGAATGTCATTCCCATGATACGAATGTCAATTACCACTTTATTAAAACCAGCAAACGATTATGGATTTGCCGCTTTAATTAGTTGTAGATTATTCTAAATTTATTAAATATTGGCCACTATTCAATAAACTCTAGAAAATCATGATCCATGAAGTACAGAAATTAAATAAATACATATGATTGTTGAAAAAATAAGCATATTTAGATCTCACAATTTCACGAATCCAAGTTTCAACTAACCTTCAACTAGAAAAGAAATTAAAGTGAAAACATATAAAAATAAAAACTCACTAAAATAATGAATATCATTGAAAACAAATGTTCAACAATGAAGAAGTGTGGCTGCAGCCGTTAGAATCCTCCTCCAATGCACAGCAGCCGTCACAATGAAAGTAAAACTCCCCTCCTCATGAGAATGTTAAAGCCATATATATATACTAATGAAAACTAATTCCCGAAAAATAACCTAAAGGACCCACTTCTATTTTGTGGCTTCCCAAAAACCAACTAAAGATCCCAAAAATATGGGATTACACCTCTTTTACCTAATTTAAACTAAAGGTAAAAATTCTAAAAATCTAAGTTACCTAAATAACGAAATCTTGTAAATATTTTTATAACCCCAAAGTTAAATAAATACACCCAAAATTTTCTAAATTCCCAAAATCCAATTAAGGCAATAAGATCTTCAATATTCATACTCCCAATTTTGTAGTCTAACTCCTTTGAAATTGGCGTGCCCATGTGCGGACGGTCGAGTATTTCTGTCCGGATTTCCTCTTGCATGCCATATCACCAATTTTTGCTCAATTTTTCCACCTTCCTTCATAAATGACCTCTAATGATTCTAGCACAACAAACACTCAAGATTAGTGCAATATTTACCCAAAAATAATATAAAATAAATCACGAATATTACACTAAATTTATCTCTATCAATTTCTCTTGCTCGCTTTTCTCCTGCTATCATTCAATTTGATTATGAAGGGCATTAGGTTGGTCCAGGGCTTAGGAATCGTCATTTCCATCCCTTGCAGCCACTTTGTGCAAAAGGATAATAAAGAAGAAAGTTTTGGAGAGCCAATTGCATTGATGGCAGCTTACCAAAGGTAGGGATGAATTAGAATTATTGACAGCAAGCAATAGTGTGAAACAGAGAGAAGGGACGGGGGAGGATACCATGCCATGCTTATATAGGTTCAAATGACGTTCAAGAGATTTCATAGTTTTCTGCAGAGCGTTTTTGTCCATAAAAGAGTCAAAAATCACAGCAAAAGCGGTTAAATTGGCACTCATTCATAGTTTTATTATAGCTATTCACTTCTTGAGTTTGGTGCTCGTGCTAAGCATGCATGTGTTATGCCAACGTCACTGATCATCTGTTGGATTTTTCAGGATGAAGAAACTCATCTAGGTGAAATTTGTATTATTTCCAAGATTTGTTTTTCATGGGAAATCAATTCATAACTTATTTTCTACATTCATGGAAGTCCAATCCCAAATCACCATATGAACAGTTTTGGTGCCAAAGAGAGTGGATAGTGAACCTGGCTGCACCCTCTCAAGGGACGGAAATGGATTCCACATGCACATTTTTGTTCTAGATAATAGAGGGCTGGAAAAGCAAGGGGACAACAGGCTGCCTCCTGGTCATATGATAGTCTTATCCTTATTCGAGCAGAGCATTTGAAATGTATAGAGTGCACCGGTTACCCCCACCCCTGGAATTATATTTTGTTTCCCCAGTATTGTCAGATTTGTTGTTCTATTCATTGTTTGCTTATATGATTATTCTGCATTGACAAGTAGTTTCTTTGGTTTGCCTGTTCCCTTTTCTTCCTTTCTGATGAGCAATTAATGTTGTGAACTGCATTATCAATGCGCAGTTCGGTTAAATTCGAATATATTCTGGAAAATATATTCTTTCAAATTCAAGACCATTTTGACAACATCCATCCATTTTTCATTTAAATATATTCTTGAAAAATTGTCATGGCTTCTAGCTCTTGCTAAGTATAGAGTGGAATGATTTTTTAAACTATAAAAATTACTAAGTATATCGTAGAAGGGCAAGATTGATACTATTTTTTCACCTTATTATAAGACCTCCTATTCATTATAGAAAATGTCAAGAGTTGAGGCAAAAATGCTACCATATAGCGAGTCAATTGCAACCATGCTATCAAAATATTAGTAGTCCCATTCGAAAATTGTTTGGTCCACAAAATACTACCATGGAGAGAGAGAGAGAGAGAGAGAGAGAGAGAAGCTTTGATGAAAAGGAGGAGAGAAATAACAAGGTTCAAAGAAGCCAAGTCCTAATTCCAAACAAAATCAAGAGCTTTAAGATGTTCCTTTTTTTTTTTTTTAGATTGAAATTGAAGTAATTGGAACCATGATTAAATTCGATTTTTTGGGATATAGTTTTGATTAGAGGAGGAATTGGGTCACATTTAATCATTTCGATTTTTGTTTTATATTTGATTAATATATTATAATGTTAATATAGTACCTATTTAATAACTTAAAATAAATAATTAACTATAACAAGAGTAATTGTTTAACTTTTCATTATGAACATTCTATGATTTTTTTATTTCATGAATTAAATTTTATATATAACTTCTAATTCTTACCTATTATTTTTGTTATACAATATCAAAATAATAAATTTCAAAAATAAATTTCATTTATTACAATACTTTCTTAAGTTAATTTGGACTATACAAAAAATTTTCTTAAATCAGAATTATTTCTTTTAATAGAAATATATATTTATATTTATATTTACATTTATAAAGTCAATTTTGCATGTGTATATTATAAAAAGATTACAAATAACATAATATAGATAATAATAAATTATATTTTAAAAGATCATGAATCATAAATAAAATCTATTACGATCGTATATCATTTATTTTTAAAATAAATTCACAATATAATCATTAAATGAAACTCATTTAAATATGTTAATGACCAAAATAATTAATAAAAATTTATATTTGATAAATTTTAAAAATTTCTAGTTATTTGAGTGTTTGTGTCTAACCCTAACTCAAGTAAAATTTCCAAATTTTTTGAGTTTACTGCATATTGCAAAATTTTAAACCCTATTTCTAAATATTAGGTCCGAGTGTCTTCAAGAAGACAGTTTAGTAATCATAATTTTTCTTATCTGATTTCGTGATTTGGGTTTAAATTTCGTATATTCACAAAAAAATATTAGGGCTGACTCTAGGTGGGATTGGGTGGGTATTAGCTGCTGCCGGCTGGTTTTGATCCAAACAACGGGTTTCAAGTTGGGCCCCCCAAATTCCAGTTCAGGGCCCAATTTCAAACTCCCAAACTGAGCTATTTCCATTGGATGCCAACAGTTTAGTCTTCTATGCTTATCACCGTCCAAACGAGAGCAAATTATCGTATGGAAAACAAAATAATTTGTGATATGAAAGAAATTACAAAATATCTTATCATTATTTATAGAAAATGGGGAAGGTACCAAACTATATGGGACTGTTTAATTTTGTATAATATCAATGCTTAATTAATTTAGTAATTAAATATTGATATTTTTTAAATAATATTTTGAATTCAAATTTTATGAAGAGAGAAAATAAATATAAAAAAAAAATTTATTTCTTAAAAATGTAATTCAATTCAAATCGAATTTAATCAGATTTAATATAATTAATATTACTCGTGGATTATAAAGACAATTACGGATCACTACGAGATGAGATAAGAAGAAAGTAGATATGGCTTTGAGTTCAGCTCTGAGTGCAATGTCCTAAGAGGTTCAGTACCTCTCAAAAACTATTTATTTTATAATATCCACTTTTATTTATTCATAAATTTTATTAAAAATTATTTATTAAAGTAAAATTATTTGTAAACATGAAAGGAGGGGATCCAAGCACCCATCTGTGTTGGAGATATGTGTGAGTGATAAAATCGACATTTTGTCCTCTGCAAGTGCAGGTAAAGGAGGACATTAATGGGAGGCTCAATCGGTGAACACTCATACGTACAATGATATCCACCACCTACACTCCATCATTGTCCTATCTTATGAATGGCAAATATCTCACACGCCGACAACATCATATATACCCAATTGCATTAAGAATCTTCAACCTGAATTTTTATGAAAATTTTGGTTTCCGTTCTTTTCACTTGCTTTTCATATTACAAAACAACATGGAGGCAGCGACGATTGCTCTTTCATTCCTAATTTGCTCTTTTCGGTTGTACAATGATTAAATTATTTATTTTGATTCAATTTCGATTTATCTATTATAAATTAATTTACAGGTTTTCTACTTTAATTTGGCATTAGGATAGTCTATTCATTAATGGATAGTTAGTTTAATGAAAAAAAATTAAAATTTTAAATTAAAATTCGAATTTGAATATTGAAAATGAAAATAATTATATTAGAAAAGTTTTCACTTAAAAGATTCGACAGTAATTTAAGTCGAATTAATTGAAATATGATTGTACACACCGATTAATATAAGTATCCAATAAAAATTAGGATAATCTATTTTGATCTAACTTTTTAATTATCTAATATTGTAACTTGGGCTTAATCAAATTGGATAATGATTTGATAATTCAATAATTCTGATAATTCAATAAAAGATACGGTAATTTGAACAATCAGAATCAACAATAATCTATCATTATCATTCATCTATTTGTATTTTGATTTCAATTTGACTTTATATATGATTGTTCATTTTATTGATAGTGTTAATATTATACACTAAGTTTATAGTTATGATTTGTTATTTCTATTTTTATTCTTCTATGTTGTCTTAATTTACATTGAGCTCTTGTAAGTCATCCCTTTCTTTCCCGACTTCTTTGTTCCCTAGGAGATCAAGATATTGCACACACCAAACTATATCAAGAGATTTACCAATGGGCTCGTGGTCAAAATAAACTTACATATGTATGTGACTGTGTGTGGATATAGTATAATTTAGTAAAAAAAAAAAGTTTAATTGTACTACAAAAAAACATAGATTTAGAGACGAAAAAAATTCTTTACTATTTTTTCAAAAATGTAGTCACAAAAATGGTTTTGTCACTATTTTACAATGAAATTAGCGATAAAAAAACATTCATGATAAAATTATCAACGACTAAATAATTCATGACTAAATTAGTAACTAATTAGCCATGAAAATATATTTGTGGCTAATTCACCATAAACACGCTGTTTATCACTAATTTTAGCGATGAATACGTGATTAATTAGCTACAAAAATATTCTCGTGGCTAACTTCATCGCTAATTAGCCACGAGAGCACTATTCGTCGCTAATTTTAGCGACGAAATGCTTGTTCGTCACTAACCTTAGCAACATCGGCGAAATGCTTGTTCGTCGCTAATTTTAAAGATGAACTTGGCTTTTGTCGCTACTTGGCTTTCGTCGCTAAAAATTAGGGACGAACTGACAGTTTGTTACTAAATTTAGCAACGAACTAACTAGTTGTCTCCAAATATTAGCGATGAACCTCTAGTTTGTCGATAAATTTAATGACGAAGAGCTTGTTCGTCACTAATTTTTAGTGACATTTTAGTATTTTAGTGATGAACTTGGCTTTCGTTACTAATCTTATGAAAAAAAGCACGTTCATCACTAAATTTATTCATTGCTAATCTTAGCGATGAACAACACATTCGTGAATATCTGCTAAATATGGATATCTGCAATTATAGATATCCTAATTTGCGGTTATAGATTTGGATAATAAAATTTAGAATTACAAATGCAAATTTAGATAGTAAGAATTCCTTGCAAACTGGATATACAATCGGCATGCACCCCTAATGAGAGGGTTTCTAGAAGTTTCCAAGAGTTCATTAGTGGTTTCTAACAATTGTTGCTATCGATGGAATCGAATTATTAGTCATCTCACTGGCTTTATAAAAAAGTCTCTCCCTTCAAATTATCTTGGTTGTCCTTTGTTTAAGGATAGAAAACAGATGCATCCACTTTCATACTCTACTTGATAATATCTCTTCAAAATTGGCAAGTTGGAACCACCAGTTGCTTTCTTATGTGGGAAGACTCATTCTAATAGAACATGTACTTTTTGATATTTTGTTGTATTTGGTTACAATGTTGAATCCTCCTTCACAAATTATGATAGTTGGACTTTCTTGGGAAAGTTATTTGCTTGCGTCACTTATGGTAATATTCAACATTTGAAGTCAAGGATTTCTTTACCGATGATAGAAACTATAACTTTGAACAAAGTTGTTAGACACGGTTAGTTTAAAAAATCCAATAATAACCAAAAAGGATAAGATCATTTGGGTTTGTAATGATAATGTGAAATTTTTTGTGGAATCTACTTGGAATTTGGTTAGCAATATACAAATTTCTTCCTTAAATTCATTTTGTTTTAGTAGCTACCCCTTAATATTTTATTCTTTGGTTAGAGGTTTCTCACCAATTTTCTCCCTACTCAAATGGTGATGAAGAGTAAGCGAGTTATCTTGGTCTCTAGATGTCTTTGTGACAATGAAGGGTTTGTAGATCATCTGTTTGCTCAATGTTCTTTTGTGAATAGCATCTAACATCATTTTAAAGATACCTTTGATCTTTCACCCTCAAATCAGCAATCCATCAAGCTTATAATATAGTTTTGGTGGATCAACTCCAACTCTTCTTTGGCAAAAGGCATTATGATTCAATTACTTCCTTTTATCATGTGTTAGGAGACATGGAAAGCTCACAATAGTTTTTTATAGTGTTAGGCAGACATTTAAAACAGAATAATGAAACTAGCACAATGGAATACCTACAAACCAAACAGCCAACCAGCCAATAACAATAATACAATCTACTTAACTAGAAAAATAAAGTTGATATTGCAAGAAAATAAAGACAATAGAGGATATCAAATTTATGTGAAAAACCCTTCGGCGTATTAAGGGAAAAACCAAGGGCCAAACTGAATAAAAATCAATTGTGAGAAATAATCGGTTACAAAATGTTAATATCCTAAACTTAAACCCAAATCCTAAGATTCACAACAAAAGGAAAAAATTACCGGTGATTATGTTGGCACTAAAGAGAACCTAGTTGTTGTATGTGCTTATCTCTCACCCTTGCTTTCTCTATGAAGCAAGAAATCTTCACTTGACAATGGTCTTTCTTTTGGCAACATAGCAGTAGTAGGCTGCTCTCTCAAGCTCCAAAGAAGAAATTCTTCTCTCACTCTCTCTGTGTATAAGCTAACGAGCACCCCACTTTTATTTGTGTGTCTTCCGTGGCTTTCTCAAGAAGTTACTCTTTTTTTTTTAATACACCACAAGGAAGCAAAGTATTAAATGTTTTGAAAACTTGATATTTTCATTCTCCAAAGCAAAGCACCGAGAGACATAGCAAAACTTGATATTTTTTATAACTCGGTCAAGTTGTTACAAAGTTCAAGCTTTTCTTTAGGAATCACATTGGTTAACATGTCTGCAGTATTCTTGTCAGTGTGAATTTTCTTCAACTCCAACATGCGTTGCTCAATCACGGAGCACAACCAATAATATCGTGTATCAATATTGCAAAACATTTTCACTATCACAAAATACTACATATTCCTTTTGACTTAACCCCAATTCAAGAAGAAACCTTTTCATTCAAAGTATCTCTTTACTTCAGTTGCTGCAATAAACTCAGCCTCTTGAGTCGACAAGACAATACACTTTTGCAGTTTAGACTATTAAGATACAGCTCTCCCCGCAAAAGTGAACAAGTACCCTGAAATAGATTTCCTACTATCAAGATCACCTACTATGTTTGTATCAGCAAACCCTTCTCATTACACTTACCAACATCTCCTGAAATCTTCACTTTCTTTTCAAAATTGGCTATGGTCTCTTGCTCATGAAAAACAACATTTATTTTTCTAATAACCTTTCTCTATTCTAGATCCCAGAACCTATAACAAAACTCTTTATCATTGTAGCCAATAAATACACAAGAAGTGACTTTATTATCTAACTTTGACATTTGCTCTTTCAGTACATGTACAAAAACTTTACAACCAAAGACCTTCAAGTGAAAGTACGAAACATCTTTACTTGTTCATGCCTTCTTTGGAATGTCAAAGGCCAAAGAAACTGATGGTGACCTATTGATTAGGTTGCAAGCTGTGGCAACTACTTCACGACAAAAAGATTTCGAAAATTTGGTTATTCTCCACATGGATCTAACTCTCTCCATAATAGTGCAATTCATTCTCTTAGTTATACTATTGTGCTGTGATGTTCCAGGTTTTGTCTTCTCATGCCATATTTCATACTTTGAACAAGAAGTTTTAAAATCATTGGAAGTGAACTCTCCACTATTTTTAGTACAAAGGCATTTGAAGGGTGGTCTTGTCATCCCTTCCACAATAATATGGAAATTTGATACCATTGCAAAATCTAACTTTTGTTTCTCAATAAAAACTTCTATACCTTTCGTGACATATTATCAATAAAAATAACAAAATATATATTTCTATCAAGAGACCCAACCTCAATAAGACCACAAATATGAGAATAAACTAATTCAATTTTATTTTTTTTCATCTTAGAAGGCATGCAGAAAGAAATTCTACGGTGCTTACGAAATAAACAATGATCACATGAGTTTAGAGAAATACTTTTGTCGAAAGATGAGGAATTGTTTCACCAAAAGCTACAACCATTTCTTACTCATGTGTTCGAGATGCTTAAACCACAAGTTTGGTGAAGTGTCGTCCTCAACTATATTTAGATGCCCATTGCACACTCTTAGCCAAGCCTTGTACATGTAGGAACATAGTTTTCTCTTTGCAACTAGCAAAGTCTCCTTGAGAACTTTCCACTACCCATTATTCTGTTGATTCTCATATCTTTCCTTGTCAAGGACATTAATTGAAAGTAAGTTCAGCCTCATATCTGAAATGTGTCTCATATCCCGCAAAGTCAACGTGCAGCCGATACTAGTCTCGACAACAATATCACCGATTTCTACAATTTGCGATACACTGTTGTTTATCATCTTGGTAACTCCAAATTTACCTTCTTTGTAAGTTGTAAACAACTCTGTTTTGTGAAGACAATGATATGTTGCACTAGTGTCAACAATTTACTCAGTCAATGGATCCCCCACATGATTGTAGTCACTAGGTGTATACACTAGAGACTCGATCTCTTTGTCAGGACCAATCACTACAGCATTGCTATCATCTGAAGTGTTCTTTCTCTTTTCGTCTTTTTTCTTTTGCTTCAAGAGTCGACAATTCCTTTTGATGTGACTAGTTTTCTTGCAATAGTAACATTGCACTAACTTCTTGGACTTAGATCTCTACTTGGACTTACTGTGCCCTCGGGAATTTTATTTTAGTTTTACCATTGTTCTTTATGACAAGAGCTTGACTATTCTCAGATTCCATATCCTTCTGTCTTGCTTTTTCATTGAACATACTATCCTTTACTATCTCCAATGTCAACTTGCTATTAGGAGTCAAATTACTGACAGTCACAACTAACGTCTTTCAACTGTCTGGCAAAAAACTCAAAAGAAGCAAAGCTTGTACCACATCTTCGAAGTTAATTTTCAAGGCGGTCAACAGGTTCAACACATCTTAGAAGTCATTCATGTGTTCAGAGACATGACGTCCCTCCTTACATTTTAGAGTAGCAAGCTTTTTAATCAAAAAATCTTTATTCAGGGCAGTCTTGCTCTCGTATAGTGTAGTTAGCTTATCCTATATAGTTTTGGCACTAGTTTCCATCGCTACATGATGAAATATACTAATATCAACCTACCTTCTAATGGTATCTAATATTTTTCTATCTAATTTTTTTTATCTTCATCTTTCATAGCAGATGGCTTTTCGAGCTCACCTAATATCGGATCGTGCAGATCCTTGCAATATGATGGTCCTCCATCATTGGCTTCCAAATTGAATAATTTGAAACTATCAATTTCATCATGGAACCAATATCTCAGTCACTCTCTATGATTCAAGACAAAATAAAATTGCTTTGATACTAGTTGTTGGGCAGGCCTTTAAAATAGAGTAATAAAACTACTATAACGAAATACCCACAAATCAAATAGCAAACCAACCAATAACAATAATCCAATGAACTCAACCAGAAAAATAAAGTAGATTTTATAAGAAAATAAGGAGAATAGTGAACACTAAATTTACATGAAAAACCCTCTAGTGTAGAAGGAGAACCAAGGAAAAAAATAAATAAAAATCTATTATGAAAAATAATCAGTTAAAAACAGTTAATATCCTAATCTTATGTCAAAAGTCTAAGATTCACAATAAAAGGGAAAAATTATGAGCAATTGTATATTTTTGTAAATCTACGAGTTAAGACTAAAGAGAACTAGTTGTTGTATATGTTTACATTTCACTCTTGCTCTCTCTGTGAAGTAAGAAATTTTCACTTGACAGTGGTCTTTCTTCACCAAAACAGCAGCAACAGACTGCTCTCTCAAATTCTGAAGAAGAAATTCTTCTCTTACAATCTCTATGTATAAGTTAAAGAGCACTCACTCCTATTTGTGTGTCTTCCGTGGCATCCTCAAGAAGTTATCTTATTTTTTTTTATTTTATTTTAAACACACCATAAGGAAGCAAAGCATTAAATGCTTTGAAAACTTGACATTTTTATTCCCCAAAGTAAAGCACCGAGAGACATAATGAGCACCGAGAGATATAGAAATAAAGGGGTTGGACGAAATGGACTTTAGTTGTAAGCCCAACAACTAGGATCATAGAAGTACCTTACTCTACTTGGTTATTCAAGCTGTCAAGGAACACATCAGATTAATTTCTCAATGTTTGGCTATAGTTACTTCTTCTCTATTTTCAAAAATTTTCCTTGACTTCGGGCTAGTGTTAAGGCTTATTAGGCCTATACCTAGAAGATGTATTGTTGTCTCTTGGTACCCTCTATCAACCAAATATCAAAAATAAGTTGAATGTAAATGGAAGTTCCCAAGGTAATCTAGGTTTAGCTACCGGTGGAGGAGACCTTAGAATGATCAAAGTGACCTTATTTATCCCTTTTCCTGTTTTTATCGATAGCAAACTAACACGATGGTTGAAGTTATGGCTCTTCTTAATAGCATGGAATTATGCATGAAGAAAGGTTTTATCAATATTTTAGTCAAAATGGACTAAAAAATCATTGATCAAACCATAAATGACTTCATTACATTGTTATTAGAATCTGACCGACATGTCAATTGAACTAGTTCAACTGGCTATTCAGACATTTCACAAGTCAGTCTGCATTTCTGTATTCATCCTTAAAAATTTACAGATTAATTGCGGGTGAACCGTGACTCGTGTGACCTGCGGTTAAAACAAAACTTGCGAGTTTTATTTTTAAGATTAAAAAAAATCTCCACCGTCTCTAATGAAGATGGCAACCAACAATTAAGATGGAATCAACCACTATAGACGACTAATGGGTATCGCTAATGATGGATTCCAAGATGATGACGATGATTTGCAACTTGAATTGAGGGTGACGAACGATGTTGAGTCGGTTCCTTGACAAATTGTCTTCCTTCCTTCTTACTCGAATAACCATCATGATAGTATAACTTGAAGTTAGACTTCATCGTTTTTAGACTTCATCCTTTTTCGGCTTCAGTTGTAAAAGCTTTGATATTACAATAGCACTTGGATAATAGAGAGAGGAGGATTAGGAAGGTTGGGATCGGTTTTCTGTGAAGGCCTTGAAACTGATCGGGGGAGAGAGAGAGAGAAGAGTCTTTATCAATTTTTTTAGAGTTAATTACATATCTCATCCCTGAACTTTATCCCATTTTCATATATTAGTCCATAAAGTTACATTATAATCCTTAAATTTATAAAACCATAACGTATTGGTACTTCCGTTACTAACTATGATAGGGTGGCCGTTAAATGGTTACGTATAGTAACATGGCAGCCTAACTGGATCTATGGATACTAACGTGTCATTGTCATGTCAGTACCAGAAGACTTCTCATCTTGCCACATCATCTCATTGACGTGGCAGTTCCACATCATCTCGCTTAAAAAAAATAAAAAACTTCTCTCTCTCCCCCATCCCCTCCCCTTTTTCTCTCTTCTCTCCTTACTTTTGAAAAACACTCTGTTCACTCTCTCCTCTCCTCCCCCTTTCTCTCTCTTCTCTCCTCTCTCTCACTGAATTTTCGTATTCTCTTGTAATCACGGAAATAAAAGAAGATGAGGATGATGGCGGCCAAGAAGACAAGAGTGACGACGACGAAGATGAGGGTTATAGAAATCAGCTTTGATTTTAGGGGCGTGAGGGAGTGCTAGAGAGGAGATGTTCACTGGGAAGGAAGAGAATACAATCGGAGATAGCAGTGGTAGAGGAGAAGGGTAGGATGGGAAAAAGGTGATCAGAGGTAGGGATAGTTGTGGAGAATGGGAGTTTGGGGTTCTGGATTTGAGATGGTGGTACAGGTAGAGATGAGAATGGGGGTTCGATTGGGGGACTGGATTCAATGGGGAAGAAGGGTTCGTGGAGGATTTGATGGCTGTGAGCGAATGGGATGGAGACAGGATTCAATTGAATTGATAAAATTTCAAACCCAAAAAGAAAAATTTGTTTGTTTGATTGAATTGAATTTGTTTGTCTAGGGTTTTAAGAGGCTAACGTGAGTTTTTGTGTGTAACACCAAGCCTTTTAAAAAAAAAAGAAAAAAAAAAAAAGAAAAAACAAATTTTGGAGACGCAGCATTTTGGGACAAAACGCTGCGTCCCCAATTGGGGATTAGGGTTAAAACCCTAACCCCCTTCCCTCTCTCTCTCTCTCTCTCTCTCTCCCCCGACCTTTCATCTTCCCGCGGCTTCCTCCTTCGGCTGCTGGCCCGCACCTTCCACCGCCGACGCCGCCGCCATCCTTCTTCTCCTTCTTCTTCTTCTTCTTCTTCTTCTTCTTCTTCCCTCTCGGTTTCTCTCTCTACCTCACTCTGTCTTCTCTCCCTCTCGCGATCTCCCACGATCGCTCTCTCTCCGCCTCGCCGCACACCGCCACGAGCCTCCGCGAGCATCTTCTTCCACCGTAGCGCGTGACAGCAACGCGATCCCCCAGCTCGCAGCGCGATCCCCCAGCCCGCGAGCTCGAGCGACGCCGCGAGCTCGAGCGAGCCCGCGAGTGCAAGCCAGGCAGCGCGCGAGCTACCGCCCTAGCACGCGAGCCAGGGTGCGAGTCAGCGCGAGCGCGGGAGTAGGAGTGCGGGAGCGTGAGCGCGGGAGCGCGAGCGCACGGGAGCTAGCGCGAGCCAGCGTACGAGCGCGTGCGAGCCGGCGCACGAGCGCGCACCAGCACATCGCACCAGCCCGCCGGCCCATCAGCAGCAAGCCCACGGGCCCACCAGGCCCGACAGCCCGTCCAAGCCCGCAGGCCCAGTACGGCCCACGGCCCAGTTCGGCCCCTGGCCCGCGAGCCCACGACGACCCGTGACCCTCTGTGTAGGTAAATGAATTCTCGATTCCTTGTACATACTAGGGTTTCAAAAATTATTGGTAATTTGACTCAAATTTCTCACTTGTGTTTCAAATGGTAAACATTACAGGTTTTAGACCAGGTTGACGGACGAACGAAAGCTAGATCCGGACACCCGAGAAACCCTAGGTGAGAGAAATGCAACCTTTTCAACGTTTGAATTAATTTTATCGAAATTAGGTCGAATTTAGATCGAGAGTTAAATAAGATATTGAAATGTGTGAAATTCGAGGAAAATTAGACAAAAAAAAATGAGAAATATTAGAAACTCGACCATTGGTGAGTCAGATGAGTCGAAATTGAGGAAACGAGAATTTATAACTAAGTTTTGTAAATTAAGTGATATATTTGGAAGAGAAAAATTGAAAACCCCTGATTTGACTTTTAAATTGATATTAATGTTGATAATCTGATTTAGGTTGATCTTTTGGAGACTCGAGCGGTCAAATCCGATTTGGCTTGTCAGTAGGGAGTGACTTCCCTCCCGTAGAACTGTGAGTGGGACTTTGACATTCGCTATTGATTGAAAATCATATTTCAAAAATACTTTTAAATGACATGTTTCTGCAAATGTATGATTGTTAGACCTTTCCAATATTTGATGAAATGTTTTGTGACTTTTGGAGTGTCTTAACTGCTGTCTTTATTGATATGCATCCATGAGTTTTGATAAACGTATATTGTGCCACATTTTCGACATATTGATATGTTTTAATGCTTCCACTGCATTGGCACATGGTTTTAAATGGATTTACTTACACATTTGGGTTGTATGCCCGGTTGACGTTATGATATTATGCATGGGGCTATATGCCCGGCTGATCTGGTGATGGGATGCATGGGGCTGCGTGCCCGGCTGATATGATATTGTGATCCGTAGCTACGAAGGACATCTGGTAGAGGTACCCCTTGTGTCCGGATACGCTTCGGGCGGAGGTATCCGCCAGATTGTCATATGTATGGGTGTCCCAGGTTGACCCTCATCGGAGAGGACGTTGAGTACGGCTCCGTCTAGCACCAGGCGGGGGCACCATACATGGCTGACTAGTTATATGTACATTATTATTATTTACAGGCTAGTTGGGGTAGTCTGTGGCCAACATTGGGGCAGAGAGCCATTCTTTAATACTTGCATTTGGAAAAACCCCCAATGCGCCGTCCTTGGTCGAGGTAGACCATTGCCGGGAATATTTCATTGGCCGGCTCTTCATGACATTGATGTAAAATTTTGGATGCATATCTTGCTTTCTGATGTGTGTGTATTATATATGATTTTGAAATAACATGATCGGTTTGCGCACTGTGGATATTTTCTTATCTTATGCTTTGACACTCCAAATTCATCTCGATATTGATAGTATGATGTCAATCCCCCCACTTACTGAGTATCCTCCCATAGATACTCACCCCTCACTTTCTTTCCCACAGGATTAGTGTTGGACCGAAGAGATATCACTGGGTTTGGGTATGGATATTTTCCATTTCTTCCGCTATGATGATTGGTGACATTATTATGTATTGGAGATTTTAGATTGACCAATGTATTTATATAAATTTCTGGGATGACTGTATAAATTATGGACTTTTATTCGCGAAACCTTCGTGTTGATTATTTCATTGCATTGAGGCATTTGTAAATATTTAAAAATAACTTGGGAATTTATTTTATATATGCGTAGAATTTAAGTCCGCTCCGTGTAGCGGCTGCTCATGCTCTAGTTGGGTATGACAGTAGAGGTCTGTTGCTAGGACTGCTATGAACTTTATAGCCTTGCGTTGTTCTGGATGTTGGCTGGGATATTTGTTGATTTTGGAGAGGTCGGGATGACCAATTATTTATTTTTACAGGATGAATGTCATATACAGGTGAAATTGTACATGGGAAACCTCCGATTTTGGGGAGGTTCTGCCCGATTTTCTGTAAAAATACAGCCGGCATCCAGGGACAACGGGCGGCTGTTCACGATCCCGGTTCGGGGCGTGACAGTTCGGTTGGTATTAGAGCTCTTGGTTTAGAGCTATGTTTTATAAAATGATTTGAAAACATTCCCAAGTAACTTGATTTTAAAAGTCCTCAATGCATTGGAAGTTTCACGCAGTCATTTAAAATCCCATACATGGTTTTCAACATATGAGTTATTCATTTTAGGGGGTTAGATACGATTAGTATCTAACCTAATTGATTAAATTCTGAGATCCAAAACTTCATTCATTTTAGGGGGTTAGTTACGAATAACTAGCCCTAATTTTTAAATCATGTCAAACTCTAGAGTTATATCTAATGAAAGTTCTCTCCTTGCAGAATTATGCCGCCTAGACGCGGTAGACCAGTAGGACGCGGAGCTAGACCCGCGCTACCCGCGACCCCTCATGTGCCTGACCCTCCGAGGGAGCCTGAGACCCTTGGAGTGCCTGAGACTGCTTTCTCTACACGGGCGCCCCCTGCAGTGCCTACTCGGTCGGCTGCTTCTGCCGAGGTTCCACCACCGTCCCTTGAGGCGTTTAGGCAAGTGTACGAGTGGTACACCTCTCACGGGATTCAGATGCCACCCCCACCACCACCACCGACGGCTGCGTCGACTTCTACGGCCGTACCACCTTCTGTTGTACCAGATCAGCCACCAGTTGCTGATCCTTCTACTGTGTCGGGACCTAGCGACACTACCTCCTCCACCTTGAGGCGTATTCACGAGCTCACCCAGCTGGTGAAGGAGGCGAGGCAGTTAGGCTGCACAGAGTTCGCTGGGACGGGTGATTCCACAGCAGCGAAACACTGGATCAACCGCACCCGTAGAATTTTGACTGACCTAGGGTTGAGCGAGGACTATCGGCTTCGGATAGCAGAGAGACTTTTAGACGGTGACGCCCTCACTTGGTGGGAGGCGATTTGTGATGATGCTACCGAGCCACTGCGATGGGAGGACTTCCTACGGGAGTTCGATCGCAGATACTTCTCTGAGTTCCAGCAGGACCGCAAGAGGGCAGAGTTTCTGCACTTGCGGCAGGGAGCCAGGACAGTGACAGAGTTTGAGACTGAGTTGAGATGACTAGCCGCTTTCGTTCCAGACTTGGCTACACCGAAACAGTTACGGTTCAAGTTTGAAGATGGTCTCAATTTGAACGTCAGGAGGTACATGATAGTGACCCCTAGTTTCTCCTTTGCGGAGATTGTGGACTCAGCACTTAGGGCGGAGGAGATCGTCCGTGCTGAGGGCAGACAGCGGGAGAACAGGGAGCAAAAGAAGAGATCTGGGGCTTCTTCGAGCCAGAGCTCGAAGAAGGGCCGGAGTTTAGGATATCACGAAGACTCTTTTCAACCGAGACAAGCACATCCTGGACAGGGATCACGATCTCAGGGATTTAGGGCACCGGCCCCTAGTGCCACTACTCAGACTTCAGATCAATGGCACTCCTCTTGTCGCCGATGTGGTAGACACCACCCTTTGGGAGAGTGTAGGATGCCCATTACATGCTTCCGGTGTGGGAAGCAAGGGCACATCAGGAACTCCTGCCCTGAGTTGGGATTTGGAGGTCACATAGCTAGTGGACACTCGAGTGTTCCCCAAGGAGGACAACAGGGAGCACCTGCGCACTCGAGTCACACCGCTCCACTGACGGTAGCCGGGAGCAACACGGTGCCAGGACCATCACGACAGCAGCAAAGGACACAGGCCCGTGTATATGCGATGACGCAGGAGGATGCTGAGGCGAGTCCTGATGAGATTTTTGGTGTTCCTCCCACTGATCCCCATGTTTAGAGATGTCCATGTACTTTTTTTTTTTAGAACCATCACTAGTTAAAGCCGTAGATGCTTAACTATGTTGGTTGTACATACATTTTGATATATATATCTATATATATTTCCTTTTATATTTATCGACTGATATTTTATTTCCTCACATTAGGAGTTATGGAAATATGGGAAGTCGACACTCGTGTTCTATTTGACACCGGATCGGACCATTCGTATGTGAGAAGCGCCTTCTTGCCCACGAGTTGGGTAAGCCGTGTCGCGAGGTTGCACGGCATACCTAACTCATGTTATCGACACCACTGTTGAGGACCCGAGGCTTGAGAAGGTCCCAGTGGTGCAGGTTTTCCTAAATATATTCCCGAGGAGCTACCCGGACTATCCCCAGTTCGGGAGTGTGATTTCGATATCGACCTAGTTCCAGGGATCACTCTTATATTTATTCTGCCATACAGAATGGCGCCAGTGGAGTTTAGAGAGCTCTAGGTCTAGTTGTGGGAATTACTGGACAAGGGTTTTATCCGTTTGAGCACTTCGTCTTAGGGTGCTCTGGTGATTATTCGTGAAGTAGAAAGACGGGATTCTAAGATTGTGTGTGAACTATAGACAGCTAAACAAGGTTTTCATCAAGAATCGGTACCCTTTGACACATAGTGACGATTTATTTGACCAGTTCCAGGGTGCGCGTGTTTTCTGAAAGATCGATTTTCGATTTGAATATCAATATGGACATTATGAGTTCGTGGTCATGCCATTTGGGCTGACCAACACACCAACAGCCACAGACAGCGACCGAGGTGCGAAGTTTCCTTGGCCTTGCGGGGTGTTATCGGCGATTCATAGAAAGATTTTTCCGGATCGCCGCTATACTTACCAAATTAATACGAAGGGCGTCAAGTTCTTGTGGGACGATCGTTGTGAGACGAGCTTTTAAGAGCTCAAACAACGTCTGATGAGGGACGGCCAGACAGAGAGGATCTTAGTGTTTTAGCTCAGCACGTAGCTGTTCTAGATTGATATATCAGAAAGCTACGGAGCAAAGAACTTTCATTGGTCAGAGTTTTGGGGAGGAGTGACCAGGTCGAGGAAGAGACTTGAGAGTCCGAAGAGACTATTAAGAGACTTAAGAAACAGTACCCCAATTGTTCAGCGTATTACTTTCTTTTAGTTTCGAGGACGAAACTTGTTTTTAGGGGGTTAGAAAATGTAACACCAAGCCTTTTAAAAAAAAAAAAAAAAAAAAAAAAAGAAAAAACAAATTTTGGAGACGCAGCGTTTTGGGACAAAACGCTGCGTCCCCAATTGGGGATTAGGGTTAAAACCCTAACCCCCTTCCCTCTCTCTCTCTCTCTCTCTCTCTCCCCCGACCTTTCATCTTCCCGCGGCTTCCTCCTTCGGCTGCTGGCCCGCACCTTCCACCGCCGACGCCGCCGCCATCCTTCTTCTCCTTCTTCTTCTTCTTCTTCTTCTTCTTCTTCTTCTTCTTCTTCCCTCTCGGTTTCTCTCTCTACCTCACTCTGTCTTCTCTCCCTCTCGCGATCTCCCACGATCGCTCTCACTCCGCCTCGCCGCACACCGCCACGAGCCTCCGCGAGCATCTTCTTCCACCGTAGCGCGCGACAGCAACGTGATCCCCCAGCCCGCGAGCTCGAGCGAGGCCGCGAGCTCGAGCGAGCCCGCGAGCGCAAGCCAAGCAGCGCGCGAGCTACCGCCCTAGCACGCGAGCCAGGGTGCAAGTCAGCACGAGCGCGGGAACGCGAGCGCGGGAGTAGGAGCACGGGAGCGCGAGCACACGGGAGCTAGCGCGAGCCAGCGTACGAGCGCGTGCGAGCCGGCGCACGAGCGCGCACCAGCACATCGCACCAGCCCGCCGACCCATCAGCAGCAAGCCCACGGGCCCACCAGGCCCGACAGCCCGTCCAAGCCCGCAGGCCCAGTACGGCCCACGGCCCAGTTCGGCCCCTGGCCCGCGAGCCCACGACGACCCGTGACCCTCTGTGTAGGTAAATGAATTCTCGATTCCTTGTACATACTAGGGTTTTGAAAATTATTGGTAATTTGACTCAAATTTCTCACTTGTGTTTCAAATGGTAAACATTACAGGTTTTAGACCAGGTTGACGGACGAACGAAAGCTAGATCCGGACACCCAAGAAACCCTAGGTGAGAGAAATGCAACCTTTTCAACGTTTGAATTAATTTTATCGAAATTAGGTCGAATTTAGATCGAGAGTTAAATAAGATATTGAAATGTGTGAAATTCGAGGAAAATTAGACAAAAAAAAATGAGAAATATTAGAAACTCGACCATTGGTGAGTCAGATGAGTCGAAATTGAGGAAACGAGAATTTATAACTAAGTTTTGTAAATTAAGTGATATATTTGGAAGAGAAAAATTGAAAACCCCTTATTTAACTTTTAAATTGATATTAATGTTGATAATCTGATTTAGGTTGATATTTTGGAGACTCGAGCGGTCAAATCCGATTTGGCTTGTCAGTAGGGAGTGACTTCCCTCCCGTAGAACTGTGAGTGGGACTTTGACATTCGCTATTGATTGAAAATCATATTTCAAAAATACTTTTAAATGACATGTTTCTGCAAATGTATGATTGTTAGACCTTTCCAATATTTGATGAAATGTTTTGTGACTTTTGGAGTGTCTTAACTGCTGTCTTTATTGATATGCATCCATGAGTTTTGATAAACGTATATTGTGCCACATTTTCGACATATTGATATGTTTTAATGCTTCCACTGCATTGGCACATGGTTTTAAATGGATTTACTTACACATTTGGGTTGTATGCCCGGTTGACGTTATGATATTATGCATGGGGCTATATGCCCGGCTGATCTGGTGATGGGATGCATGGGGCTACGTGCCCGGCTGATATGATATTGTGATCCGTAGCTACGAAGGACATCTGGTAGAGGCACCCCTTGTGTCCGGATACGCTTCGGGCGGAGGTATCCGCCAGATTGTCATATGTATGGGTGTCCCAGGTTGACCCTCATCGGAGAGGACGTTGAGTACGGCTCCGTCTAGCACCAGGCGGGGGCACCATACATGGCTGACTAGTTATATGTACATTATTATTATTTACAGGCTAGTTGGGGTAGTCTGTGGCCAACATTGGGGCAGAGAGCCATTCTTTAATACTTGCATTTGGAAAAACCCCCAATGCGCCGTCCTTGGTCGAGGTAGACCATTGCCGGGAATATTTCATTGGCCGGCTCTTCATGACATTGATGTAAAATTTTGGATGCATATCTTGCTTTCTGATGTGTGTGTATTATATATGATTTTGAAATAACATGATCGGTTTGCGCACTGTGGATATTTTCTTATCTTATGCTTTGACACTCCAAATTCATCTCGATATTGATAGTATGATGTCAATCCCCCCACTTACTGAGTATCCTCCCATAGATACTCACCCCTCACTTTCTTTCCCACAGGATTAGTGTTGGACCGAAGAGATATCACTGGGCTTGGGTATGGATATTTTCCATTTCTTCCGCTATGATGATTGGTGACATTATTATGTATTGGAGATTTTAGATTGACCAATGTATTTATATAAATTTCTGGGATGACTGTATAAATTATGGACTTCTATTCGCGAAACCTTCGTGTTGATTATTTCATTGCATTGAGGCATTTGTAAATATTTAAAAATAACTTGGGAATTTATTTTATATATGCGTAGAATTTAAGTCCGCTCCGTGTGGCGGCTGCTCATACTCTAGTTGGGTATGACAGTAGAGGTCTGTTGCTAGGACTGCTATGAACTTTATAGCCTTGCGTTGTTCTGGATGTTGGCTGGGATATCTGTTGATTTTGGAGAGGCCGGGATGGCCAATTATTTATTTTTACAGGATGAATGTCATATACAGGTGAAATTGTACATGGGAAACCTCCGATTTATGGGGAGATTCTGTCCGATTTTCTGTAAATATACAGCTGGCATCCAGGGACAACGGGCGGCTGTTCACGATCCCGGTTCGGGGCGTGACATTGTGGGATGAAAGTGAATGATGCCAATGGTTTACTTGAGATGTTGAAATGGAGGTTGGAGTGGTCGTTAACAAGCAGATTATGAATTTGACCACAAGAATCACAGAGAGACTCCCTCTCCTTGTCGACTCCTACCCTTCTCTCTACTGTCTCCAAGGTGCTCTTCAAAACTAATCGTTTGTCTCACTCTCTCACTTGTTTTCTCCTACTCGGAATATTAATTGGTAGTATGTGTGTGTATTAATTTTTGAACTACTCTCTCTCTCAAGTGTTGATAAGATAGGGTTTGGGAGATTGAATAGGAGATTTGGAGGGGGGTTGTTCGAATATTGATTGGTAGTATGATTTAATTTTTGTATCGAATTATTCGAATAGTCGAATATTCTCTTTACCTTCTCTGATCTACTCTCTCTCGTTGTCATTTTGGATATTTTTCTAGGGTTTCCACAAAGAGGAGAGGAGAAAGAAAATGATTTTGATTATAAAATTTAGGTTTTTTGGGTCAAGTTTGTAGATTGAGGAAAGAGGTTTAGTATTTTCAAATTCATTGAGAAGGGGGGTTAGGTTTTCTGGGTCAAGGTTTCAAATTGAGAACAGAGTGTTTTTCTTTCGGTGAGAGAGAGGAGAGAAGAGAGAGAAAGGAGGAGAGAGAGAGGAGTTTTTTTTTTCTGATGAGAGATAAAGAGAGGAGAGGAGAAAGAAAGGGAGAGAGGAGAGAAGAGAGAGAAAGGAGGAGGGGAAGAGAGAGAAGAGTTTTTTTTTGTGAGAGATAGAGAGAGGAGAGAAAGAGAGAAAGAGAGAAAGGGGAAGGGGAGGAGAGAGAGAAGGGTTTTTTTAGTGAGATGACGTGACATAGTTATATCAATAATATACTAACGTGCAAGATAAGAAATCTTTTAATGCAGACATGACAATGATATATTAGTATACGTACATCCAATTAGGCTGTCAATCACTCCATATCAATATTTATTAGTCATTCCGTCACCATTAGTAACAGATGAATTAATATGTTTTGGTTTTGTAAGTTTAAGAATTATAAGATAATATTTTTAATCATGAGAATTAATTTATGAAAATAAAATTTCAGGGATTGTATATGCAATTAACTTATATTCTTGAACAGTGAGAGGTGAGTGGTTCGGAAGTGTGAAGAAATGAACCGTAACTGCCGCATAAAATTGGGGATTTGACTAGAGCCTCGGGGAGGGTGGGAGGGAGGGAAGGGAGAGGGCTTAGCATATATATATATATATATATATATATATATATATATATATATATTTATGTTTTTCAATCCAATTTTATGAAACTGGGGAGAGTGTGAGATTTTGTTATTTTATTTTTTTATTATTGTTAATTTTATTTTTAAATTTTTATAAGAAAATATAAAATTAATATATATATATATATATATATTTTTTTTTTAAAACAAATTAATTTTATATATAATTTTAATTATTATTAAAAAATCAACGATTCAATTATATTAATTAATTATAGAATGGATTAAATTATAATTTTGAATTTTATTGATCGGTATAAGATATGATTGCGATAACGTTGCTTTATTACTACCTTTTGAAAGATTGACGGATCTTAAATAAGGATTAAATATATAATCTTTCAAGGGTCTTTCAATTTCTCTCATATTTAGGGAGGGGAAAATAAAATAATTGATCACCTCGCCAATGATAGTAATTTCACTTTTGAAGAAACCAACACTCCCATTAAGATTAAACAAGTAGGTAGAAGAGATTTTGTGCACTCGGCCCCTGTTTGAAGACTTAGGAGGTAAGGTTTATATCCTCTCCATCTACTTGTTTTTCATTTTTATAATAATATAATTTTGGATTGGTATCCCTCCCCCGTTTTCAGGATTTATATATATATATAAAAAAAAAAAAAAAAAAGCTTTGAGGAAAAAATAATTTTTAATATTTAGAAAATTAAAACTTTATTTTACTGAAACTCAGAAACTTTCGAGTCCGTCGGCTTTTACTGAACACGGTCTGTTTGCAATAAAACGGCGACGTTTTTCACATAAAGTTGCGCCAAAATTTGCTGTGCTGGATCATTCCGCACCACGTACACGCACACGAAAAATGCTTCAATCGTTCTTTTTCTTAATTTTTCCTTTTTTTTTATTTTAATAATCACTTGTTTACATCCTTTTCAACGGAATTTTTGTTTTTTGTCTTCTTCCGTTTCCCAATTCTGATTGAATCCGCACCCTGCTGGATTGGTTGAATTAGAGTTCAATTCTCTCTCTCTGTAGAAATTTCAGCAGCAAACAAGAACAATGGCCGCAAAACTGGGATCATTCAGATACAGTTTTGCAGAGAAGAGAGAAAGAGAGAGGCTGTTAACAAATAAGAGTTATTCGGGGTTGGGTCTTATTGAAGGAGATGATGAAGAAAGCAAGAGATGTTTCTGCTCCTTTCAAAATTTGGGTGATAAATCTGCTGAATTATGGCAGAATTTCCAAGAGTTTGCAGCCAAGGCCGTTCAAATGGGAGCTTCTGATCCAAGAAAGATTGTTTTCTCCGCCAAAATGGGTTTGGCTTTAATGTTGATTTCTCTCTTGATTTTCTTGAGAGATCCTATTCAAGATTTGAGCCGTTATTCTGTTTGGGCTATTCTCACCGTTGTTGTTGTTTTTGAATTCAGTATAGGTATTGCTGTAATTTTGGTAGTTTATTTTTCCATTTCTTCTTTGTCCACTTTTTTTCGCTTGTTTGGCTATCTGGATATGTGTTAAATTTGAAAATTTTGGAATGCTTGCAATTGTTTTGTGTGATTTTTCACTTCCTTCTTGTTTTTGTGTTATTGTTATTTATTATTATTTTTTATTATCAACTGGGTATGTCTCAAAGTTACTTAAATTTGATGGCTTTTTTTTTAATGACATTTGATTTTTGGGTATTGGATATATGCATCAAATTTTCTAAGTTCTTTATTCTTGGTGTACACTGAAACTTGGTTATGGCTCAAAGTTGCTTAAACTCTGTATTTCTCTTGTTTGGGCTATTCTCACACTGTTGTGTTGTGAGTGTTTTTGAAAACAGTAGAGATATTTCTATTTTTGCTTTATTTTATTTCCTTTTCTGATTCTGGGCTTGTTTGCTTTCCGGTTGTGTCCCGGGTTCAAGTAAGTGCTTCTTTGAATGCTTGCAATTATTTTGTTCTGGTATATGTTTTACATCTCTTTGTTTTTGAGTATGTTGGTTTATCTGTCTGTATGTGGAAGGTTTTGAAGTACGTACTTTCTTAAATAGTTTGCAATTTTTTTTTAATGATTTATTAATTCCTTTTTTTTGTGCTTGTTTGGCCATCTGGGTATATCTCAGAATTTACAAAATTTAAGTCGTTTCTTCAATTATGCAGCAAATTGTTTCTGAAAATTTTCGTCTGGGTTTAGATGAAAAATTGGAATTCTGTGATATGCTGTTACTGATCTATTTAGTCATTTTTTTGGTCTTGATTTGTTCTGTACATGATCTTCACATTTGTATCCTAGTTCAATTTTTTCAAAGTGCTTGCTTGAAATGTTGCAGCAATTTGTTTCAAAATCTCTTGTTCTGTGTTTACGAGGAAAGCTGAATTGTGCGTTATTTTATAAATTATTTTCTAAGTTGCTGTTGCTACTAATTTATACTTTTTTGGTCTGTTTTGTTCACTTCACGGTTTTTTATATCTGGACGTACCGATTCAGTTCTTCAAATTTGGTCTGTGTGCCTCGTGCATGCTTTCATTGGGTCTTTTCTGCTGTAGGTGCAACTCTTAGCAAGGGCTTTAATCGTGGTTTGGGCACATTATCAGCTGGAGGGCTGGCTTTGGGAATGGCAGAGCTGTCTGAATTCGCTGATGATTGGGAAGAACTTATCCTTGTTATTAGTATTTTCACTACAGGTCTGTGACATAAGTCACCAGTTTGCGACTCTCTTTGTTTTTGTTTACTATACCCATGAACAATGTCAAACGTTATAAGTGAAATCTCATCATTCACCACTGTTATTATGCATGGAAAGCATTTCATAAATTTTTGAGTTAAAAAAATCGGGGAGTTCTGTCAAAATATAGGTAAAAGTGACAAAAGAGTGAATATTATTAGTGACTAGTTTCATTATCCCATATTTGTATTTATGTTTACTCGGCTTTGAAATGAGCTTGAATTGATATTCTTTTTGTCTTTGTGGTTGCTAGGGTTTATTGTTACATATTTGAAATTGCACCCAACAATGAAGCCGTATGAGTATGGTTTCCGAGTGTTTTTGTTGACGTATTGTTTCATAATGGTCTCGGGCTACAGGACAAGGGAATTCATACATACAGCTGTGACTCGATTTTTGCTCATTGCACTTGGTGCTGGTGTTTGTTTAGTGGTCAACATTTGCATATACCCCATATGGGCAGGAGAGGATTTGCACAACTTGGTGGCTAAAAATTTTGTGGGTGTTGCTACTTCCTTGGAAGGTTGGTTTCTAGACCACAATCACATAGGTTTGAAAAGAGATGTTCTAAAACTAGTAAAAACATTTCTGCAAATGCTTTCACATGGTTCATTAATGGTTTTAATCTTCCACTTAGGATGTGTTAATGGCTACCTGAACTGTGTTGAATATGCAAAAATTCCTTCGAAAATTCTTACATACCAAGCTTCTGATGACCCATTGTACGAAGGCTACAGATCTGCTGTAGAATCTAAAAGCCAGGAGGAGAGTCTGGTATATGCTCAAATGCTTTTTTTTCTTTGAACTGCATATTCTGCTCCTGACATAGCTGGGATCATCTTTTATTCTCATTCCAAGTTTACACACACAGGAAGGCTTTGCTATCTGGGAGCCCCCGCATGGTCCCTACAAAATGCTTAGATACCCATGGAAGAATTATGTTAAAGTTAGTGGTGCACTGAGGCATTGTGCTTTCACAGTTATGGCATTGCATGGATGTATACTTTCTGAAATACAGGTGTTGTGGTCTCCATCCCCATGCTAGTGCTTTTACATATGGAATTAAAATGTTTGGCTTTGTAGAGTATATTTCTGAGTGATCAATTTTTTTTTTTTTTGCTTGTTGAGTGAATTTGTCTAGAAATTTGTTTTCTCTGGTCCTACTCTTCTCTTGATTCAGAATTGTGTTTCTCTGATTAGGAAAGAAATGTTAGGAAAAAATTTCTCTTTATGAAACATAATTTTGCATTTTATTCCATTTCAGGAGAGTCCTTTTTGTGCTATTTTCCATGTAATAAGTTAACAACCTATGATGTCTTGGGGGCAGGGAATGCTGAAAAGGAATGGATGTTGCATTTGTTGTTGCTAGTATAGACTAAACTGAAGGCTTTACTAGCATCTGAAGGATTGAAGCACAACTTAGAAAATGGATTGATGAGGTTTAGGAAAGGAATACCTTGGAAAGTAAAAAAAGGAAAAAAAAAAATATCAAGTTTGTGGTTGTGGCATTTCAGCTGTTGGCACTACAATTATGCTGCTGCAAACATCATTCCATGAGCATAACACTAGTGTGGAAGTACGACAGTGCCTCACAAAAGAGGCAAAATTAATCATTCTAAACACTAACGTGCCAATGGCAACATGGTAATATCACCTAGAAGTTGCATTCACCTGGAACAAGCAATTATGCAAATAATTGTACTATTGATAATTTAAATATGGATCTTGTTAATTGTTGCCCCAGATCACTTGTTAAGAATCAGATTTTTTCTAACAATCAAACATTCGTCATACATATTTCTTGGCATTTCTCAAATACATATTACAGATATAAGGAAACTAAACAAACTACCTAATTGAGTTTCTTAACTGGTACCCAGGGACACCCTTAGCATTTCCCTTCATATGTAAGTAGTAATGAGTTATGTTCACAACCAGGACTTTGATAAATATTTGGACTATAAAAAATTATTCAAAATGATTCGTGTAGTAACTACTTAAATTAACCCATAGATACATTATTGATGATGGAGATATGCCATTTGACTCCTATTCTTGTGTCTTCCACATGTAGCAGTACTTGATTATCTTTAGGATATGGAACTCATTGTCATTTTGGAGTGCTTTGTAGTGTCAAATCTATTTTCTGTTTCCTACCAAAAAAACAAAAAATCCCCTTCTAAATTTACCTCCTTGTTCTTAAATTTCCCTTAGGATCCTCCAGCCTCACATCGAACTAGTGATTAGGTTGGTAAACTGTAAAGCTAGAGATCTCTCTATTGGTAATAGCTGGAATGATTGAAATAGCAGCATGCATCATGTTTCAGCTTTTGTACATTGGCCTAAAGACTGAGCTTCTCTCGAGATTGAAATAGGAGCATGCATCAGAGTTCAGCTTTTGAATATATGCTTGTGACAGCACGGATGAGGCCTGACTTATGTCATGAGATGGCCAGAATCTGGTGCACTAGAAAGTGCCAGTTAAGGGAGAAATTACAGAGAGATGCCACTCAGCGACGGACTGTAGTAGAAGTACAGATATTTCTAATCTTGATTGACGAAACAACCATAGCCAATGTTTAGTAAATGACCTCTATGCCTCCTTACATTCTTGTGATGACCAACTTTAACAACGGTTTAAATGTAGTCTTATAGTTTTAAAAGGTTGGCACTGACTAGTCACTGTCAAATTTTCTGCATAATGAGCTGAATTCCAAGTCTATATATGCAGGCGCCAGCTGAGCGAAGACAAGTTTTCAAGCAGGAGCTTCAGAGAGTAGGGTTTGAAGGTGCCAGAGTGTTACATGAACTTGGGAACAAGGTGAAAAATCTGGAGAAATTGGGTCATGTGGACATACTAAATAAGGTGCATGAAGCAGCGGAAGAGTTGCAGACAAAGATAGATAAAAAATCATACCTTCTCGTGAATTCAGAAAGCTGGGAAATTGGAAATCGTCCAAAAGTGCTGATAGATACCCATGACCTTATGAATCTGGAAGACGACGACCGAGTTTTGGAGCATAAGTCCCGAAGTGAAGCTGTCCTTGATTTTAGAACAGCCCCAACAAGTTGGGACTCTAATGATCATGTCATGGACGTTAAGTCCACAATGGCCACCGGTGTTCCCCCAGACAAAATGCCCTCAAAACAGATATCTTGGCCTGCACGTTCCTCATTTGATGCTGGTGTTCCTGCTGCTGTTCCTGACGAGGAATCAAGGACATATGAAAGTGCAAGTGCATTGTCTTTAGCAACTTTTGCATCGCTTTTGATAGAATTTGTTGCAAGGCTTCAAAATCTGGTTGATTCATTCGAAGAGTTGAGCGAAAAAGCAAATTTCAAGGAACCTGAGCCACTAGAACCATTAGAGGTTTGTGGGTTTTGGACTTGGGTACGCAAGTGTCTATGTTGCTCACATGAGACCATTTCTTAAGTTGCTATGAAAACTATAATTCTTCGAGCACACCTAGAGCAGTCTTGTAACATACTGATCCTATTAAGGCATGATGGTTGGAACTGAATGGGCTAGTTTAGGAACTGAGATGCTGTAAACTATGAAAATGGATCTGCTTAAAAGATTCGGGGAACCTTGAGCTGATGGATCTGACTCGCAAGACAGGACTCTGCGCATCAAGATTTAATGTATCAATGGCGCCGTGTCTAGGCAACTTGCTGTTGATTACTTATGGGATTAGGTTGGATAAATACTCTTTAAAATTGTAATTAAGTTTGACTAGAAATGTTACTAAAGAGACCAACGTTTATAGGTAATATCTGATTTATGCAATTTTGTTTTTGAATTCTTGTCTTGCTGCAATCTGAGTATGGCATTGGCAAAAGTCTGCCCCTTGTCATATATGAGAGTTTTCAGAGCAAATGACTTTGGTACATTCACTGCCCTATTGATAAAAAATTGCTGCAAAATTATGTGAATGTTTAGGCTAATTTCAGAACAAATCAGATAAGTCATTGGATATTATCATGTCAACTTATGTATCAAGTGATGTGAAAAGTAATATGGTCAATATCTCTTACTTTTGGTTATAAAGAAGGACATCTTCATGAGAAAGGGAAGAGGGGTACGAATTCGAGAGCTCAAGTAGAAAGAAATTTTTGGTAACATTGGAGTCAAAAACCCTTAGTTTTCATGGTAAATTGTTTAGGTTTACGTGTTTTATATATAAATATGATCAAAATTTCAACTTAATAAATGAGATATATATCTTTTTAAATAAAATTTTAAATTCAATTTTTACTTTAGAAATTTTGAGAATATGCACAAAACTTTTGAAGTATTTTTATCTGTATACAGTTTTTAGATCATTATTAGAATCTCATTTGATTGATAAATTTATTGATGTCTTTGTTATTATAGAAAAGAATTATATGTAAAATTGGATGATTAATTAAAACATGCTTATATGTTGCCATTCATCTCACACTCTTATCTATGCCGCACTTTATTTTATTTTATTTTTTTAAATTGATATTCAATACCATAAAAGCTTTTCGCTCTTTTTATAGCACATATTTCTCTCTCTCTCTCCTTAATGAACAAATAATATTTCCAATAAATTATATGTATAAAGAAATTTCATTTAGAAAATTATGTATTAATACTATCCATTACAAAATTCTTTTTATCAAAATTTCGAAATAGATATCATAAGAGTCCGCTTCCTACAATGAGTCCCACAATTGCTCGTATATCATTAGTCAAGTTTTTTTATATCAATGGTCAAATAAAAAAAAATAATAAGTGCACATATAAAATAAATAATTATGTATACATATAAAAGTAAGAAAGAGAAATTAAATTATGTATAAATGTAATATCTATATATGTATACAAATATATATATCTATCCATTAAAATACAACCACCTTTTGATTTAGTGGTAGGATACAACTTTCTTAATAAAGATTACGAATTTAAATTTTTAGAAATGAAAAAACAGATATCAAGTGAATCAATATCATAACTGTTCAAACAATACTAATCAAATTTTCAAATGTTAGTGATCAAATATATATATATATATATATATCTTTATTAAAATTGAATTTTTCTTAAAATTGTGAAGCATCAATATCAAAATCCCTTATAATCATGTTAGTGTCTTTCACTCCTTATTAATGGCGCCATAAATCCTTAAGTTAATTACATGTTCGGTCCTGAATTTTGCAACATTTTTACAAATTAGTCCCTACAGTTAGAAATGCTATCTTGTAATCCGTAAATTTACAAAACCATAATATTTTGATTCTTTCATTACTGACGGTGATAGGGTAGCCATTAAATACTTACATGGAGTGACGTGACAATCTACCTGGACATACAGATGCTGACATGGTCAGCACCAGAAGACTTCTCATCTTGTCATGTTAGCATATTGCTGACATGGCAATACTACATCATCTCACTAAAAAAATTAAAAACTTATTTCTCTCTCCTCCCCTCCCCCTTTCTCTCTCTTCTCTCCTCACTCTCGAAAAACACTCTCTCTTATCTCTCATCTCCTCTCTTCCCCCTTTCTCTCTCTTCTCTCCTCTCTCTCATTGATGGTCTCTTGCGATCACAGAAATAGAAGAAGAAGCAAAGAAAAGGACGATGGCAGCCAAGACAACAAGAGTATCGACGGTGGAGATGAGGGTTATAGAAATGGGCTTTGATTTTGGGGGCATGGGGGAGTGCTATATAGGAGATATTCACCAAGAAGGAAGTGAACGCAAGCAAAGATGGTGATTGTTGAGGAGAAGGATAGGATAGGAAAAAGGGTTGTTGATCGGGGGTAGGGGTAGTTGTGGAGAATGAGAGTTTGGGGTTCTTGGTTTGGGATGGTGGTGCAAGTTTTGATGGGGATGGGGGTTCGATTGGGGAACTAGATTCGACGGGGAAGAAGGGTTTGAGTAGGATCCAACGGCTGTGAGCGAATGAGATGGGGATATGGGTTTGATTGAATTGATAAAATTTCAAACCCAAAAAGAAAATTTTGTTTCTTTAATTGAATTGAATTTGTTTGTCTAGGGTTTCAAGGCGCTAACGTGAGTTTTGTGGGATGAAGGAGAACGGCACCAATGGTTTACTTTAGATGTTGAAATGGAGGTTGGAGCGGTTGTTAACAAGCAGCTTATAAATCTGACCACAATAATCTAGAGTAACTCCCTCTCCTCGCCACCTCCCGCCATTCTCTTTACTATCGTCGAAGTGCCTTCAAAATTAATCATTAGTCTCGCTCTCTCACTTGTTTTCTTCTACTCGGAATATTAATTGATAGTATATGTATGTATTAATTTTTTTGAGCTATCTCTCTCTCAGGTGTTCATAAGATAGGGTTTAAGAGATTGAGTAGGAGATTTGGAGGGGGTTGTTTGAATATTAATTAGTAGTATGATTTAATTTTTGTAAAGTTTTCGAATATTCTCTTCACCTTCTCTAATCTACTCCTTTTTGTCGCCATTTTTGGATATTTTTCTAGGGTTTCCATAGAGAGAGATAAAGGAGAGAGAAAATGGTTTTGATTATAAAATTTGGGTTTTTAAGGTCAAGGTTTCAGATTGAGGAAAAGGGTTTGGCGTTCTCAAATTCATTGAGAAAGGGGTTTGGATTTTTTGGACAAGATTTCATATTTAGAACAGAGTGTTTTTCTTTCTGTGAGAGAGAAGAGAGAGAAAGGGGGAGGAGGAGAGAAACAGGAGTGTTTTTTTTTTTTTGGTGAGAGACAGAGAGAGGAGAAAAGAGAGAGAAAGGGGGAGGGGAAGAGAGAGATGGAGTGTTTTTCCTTTTTTTTCCAGTGAGAGAGAGAAAAGGAAAAGGGAGGAGAGAGAAGGTTTTTTTTTTAAGTGAGATGACATGGCACAGCCACATCAGCAATATGTTGACGTGCAAGATGAGAAGCCGTGCAAGATGAGAAGCCTTTCGATGCTAACATCGCAATGATACATCAATATTTATACGTCTAGCTAGACTACTAGTCACTCCACGTCAACATTTAATGATCACCCTGTTACCGTCAGTAACGGAAAGATTAATACATTACGATTTTGTAAATTTGATGATTATAAAGTAACATTTTTAATTGTAAGGACTAATTTGTGAAAATGAGACAAAGTTCAGAAATTAGATATATAATTAACTCATAATCCTTCAACTCTTAATTTGTTTGTTAGATATTAATTATTACTTCTCTCGACTTCTTGACCTTCTTCAATAATAATTTATGTTTCTAAATTTTTCTTGCATTTATCATTGTATTTAATATTTTTTTAATAAATTATATATTCTTTTTTTATGTTCTCAAGTTTAAATTATGTATATATTATTGCAAATTAATTATTTATTTTAGATTTTAATTATCATTTTTTTGTTTTATAATTATTTTTATTTTCTTTTTCATTGAAATTTTTTCTTTATTTAAGATTTTGTTATCTTATTTTTCGAATGACAACTTGGACGATATTATTATAACTACTAGATCAAATGCCCGCGATTATGTTGTGGGTGGAAATTCCTACCACTAGATATAATTTAAATAAAATAGTTAATTCCTAATACATATCAAAACAACGAATATAAATCATTGATTCTAGTTAATCCCCGGAAGTAGTGTTCAAAATAATCTCTCTATTTGTATCACTTTCTTTCATATCACCTATTATCAATCCAGCAATTTCACTGACTCTAGAGGGGAATGGTTACGGGTTCTATCACTTTACTTACAAACTAATCTAAACCTTATAGGCAATTGTGAAAACCGTTTTTGGATTTCCCTTGCCATTATGAAAACTTTGACAATTTCATTCAAGTTATTAAACATTCTTATTAAACTTTCCACAACATACTTATCGATTCTTGATTTACTATCTCACTGTGAAGAAAAGCAAAATGGTTACTTAGTTCTTCATTAGATTGTAACATATACAACTATGCAAACTTTGAACGTTGTCCTTGAATTGGGAGCAATGAACCCAATCTGTGATAATTATAACCACTCATATGCAATACATAAGATTTTGTTCCGAAGTTGACAGATATATCAATCTTTCCACCAATAGATGTAAACTAGAACAATAAATTATAAAGTCTAATATTTTCTTTAAATCTCCCCATTTCCCTCATCTAATAAGTTAGCCAAATAAGGTGGAGCGCCTCTCGTAGGAAGAAGTCGAACAGTGTCTCGTCTGCAACAAAAGTTGAAAATTGGGATTGATGGCCTTTTGCCTATATGTGCCCTTTCTTCATACCATATTTTTGCCTTGCAAAAACAATATATAGAAAGGGAGCCCCCAAAATTGAAAGATTTATAATACCTTCCCAAAAAAATGAAATTAATCAATCAGTTTGTAGAAATAAAAGTAGTATTACTAATATTATTAATATAACATATATTACTATGAATTTAAAATTATTAAAATTTAAAGTATTGCAAACTTATAGCTGTATAGTTTCAATATAAAATCTATTATTTTATTATTATAGATATATATATTTTATTCTATTATTTATTTATTTACGTATTTATTTATTATTATTATTTATCTTATTTTTCTAATTTGTTTTTATATATCATTTTTTGAAAAACTCCACCATGACCGGTCACAAACCCGGGTAAAGCAGTATGGTTACGATAGATCAACAGTCAGCGAAAATCTTTTATTAAATAAAAAAATGAGAGACAAATATATAAAAAATTTTGGGGCATTTGCCCTCAGCGATGCATTATATCGAATCCCGAATGTAATGACAAGTTAACAAGGGATTCTAGGGTGCGGGTAAATAAATTAGACTATAAAGATAAAATTTGCCTAATTACTTGGAATATACAATCTTTGACCGATAAGTATAAGATATCGGAGAAACAATGAATAGACGAAAATTTCATATCATGTATTTTCAAGAAACTAAGTGGATCGGGGAAAAATTAGAGTAGTAGAGTCGTATGATCATAAATTTTGATACACAGGAAGGGATAGAATTAAGAATGGAGTAAAAATTATTATATATAAAAATCTATTAAATGATACAATAGAGATAAGAAAAAAAAGAGACAAAATTATACTTGTCAAGTTAGTAAATGAAGAAAACGTAGTTAATATAGTTAATGTATATGCACTCCCAATAGCTATGAATGCAATTAGTAAAAGATAATTTTGAAAGGATTTAGATGAATTTATACAACTCATATCTAGTAGAGAGAAGCTATTTATTGGATGGGGTTTAAATCGACATGTAGGAGAGAGGAATGAAGAATTTGAAACCATATATAAAAACTTTGGATTTAGTATTAGAAATGAGATAGGAGATACCATTTTAAAGTTTGTCATAGTATTCAATCTGGTAGTTGTAAATACCACTTTTAAGAAAAAAGAAACACACTTAATTACATATAAAAATGAATTTAATGTTAATCAAATAGATTTCTTTCTCATTAGAAGAGATGATAAAATGGTTTGTAAGAATTGCAAATTTATACCAGGGGAGAATGTGATAATTCAGCATAAATTCTTAATTTTAGATATACGTGTCTAAAAGGCGAAAGAAGTATTGTCTATTTGTATAACAAAAAATTAAGTTGTAGAATCTAAAATGAGAAAATGTGATGACTTTTAGAGATAAATTGATTCAAGTAACAAATTGGTCTACTAATGATAATTCGGAAATAATATGGAAAGAAATATCTACGAATATTAAGAGTGTAGGTAGGGAGATTTTTTGTATATTTAAAGGTCAGGTTCCAATAGGCAAGAAATCAAAGTAGTGGAACGAAAAAACATAAACTACTATCCATACCAAATGAAAGTATTATAAGAACTTTAAAAGTAATAACAATAGCGATACATATGAAAAATACAAAAGTGTAAAACAATATGTGAAAAAAATTATCCAAAAATTAAATAATAAGGTGTATAATGAATTATACAAGAAACTAGACACTGAAGACGGAGAAAGAAAGATCTAAAAAATTGTCAAGTTAAGAAAAAGAAAGGAAAAAGATCTAAATGGCGTTAGCTGTATTAAAAGTGGAACCAATAATAAATTTGTAAAGAATGATGACATAAAAGAGCGTTTGAGAAATTATTTTAATGATTTTTTAATATTAAAAGTATAACAGATATAGAAAATATCGAGATAACAGTAGAAAAAATTAATAAAGATTTTAAATATAAAATTCGTTCCCATGAACTGAAAGAGATTTTAAAGAGAATGAAAAATAATCAAATTATAGGATCTAATGGCATTTTCATAGAACTATAGAAATATTTGGATGAATTTGGTATAATAATGTTAAAAGAAATGTTCAATAAAATTTGACAAATCAAGAGAATACTCCAAATATAGAGGAATGGTATAATTCTTCAACTATAGAGGAATAAAACTTATGAGTCATACCATGAAATTATGAAAAAAAGTGATAGAGTATAGTTAGAGATAAATATATTTTCAAATCAATTTTGATTTTTGTAAGAAAAATCCACCACGGAAATAATTCACTTATTAAGACATTTGATCAAAATATATAGAGTATAAAAGAAAACTTTATATATGGTATTCATTAACATGAAAAAAACATATGATAGGGTTTCTAAAGATATATTATGGTGGACGCTGATAAAAAAAGGATTCTCCTTAAAATACAATAATCTTATTAGAGATATGTATAATGGAATTATAACTGGTGTAAGAACTTGCGAGAGTTTGAGCGATAGTTTTCCCATTAATATTGGACTCCATCAAAATTCGTCATTAAATCCACTCCTCTTTGCAATAGTGATAGACGAATTTATAAAAAATATCCAAAATAAAATACCATATTATATATTTTTTACAAATGATATTGTGATAATTGATGAAACTAGAAAGTGTATTAGTACTAAATTAGAGTGATGGAGAGTCATACTGGAATTCAGAGAGTTTAAATTGAATATATCAAAAGCTAAATATATGATATATAGATTTAGCGACAGTTATCGAAATGATAAAAAAATAATTAGATTAGATAAACAAAATGTATCCAAAAGTGAATGATTTAAATATTTAGGTTCCATAATCTAAAATGATGGTAATATAGATAGAGATGTGAATCATGGAATTCAAACGGGTTAGATAAAATGGAGAAAAGTATCAGAATTATTTGTGATCGCACGATACGATTGCATTTGAGGGGAAAGTTTTATAGAAACGTAGTTAAACCTGCACTATTGTATAGTACTGAGTTTTGAACTATTAAACAATAACAAAAATAAAAAATGGTTATAACATAAATGAAAATATTTATGTGGATGTGTGGCAAAACCAAAAGGAGATAAAATTGAAAATAAAAAAATTCGTAATAAGTTTGAATTTAATTCAATTGTGGATAAGATATGAGAATGTCGTCTAAGATGGTTCAGACATGTGTAAAAAAGATCTAAAAATACACTTGTTAAAAGAATTAAGAACTTAAATATAGGAGATCTAGTAAAATATGGAGGTAAACTGCTGAAAATTTGGATACTAATTATCTATAAAGATATGATAGTTAAAAATTTATACGAGAAGATGGTTTTGGATAAAAATGAGTGATATAGAAGAATCCATATAAATTAAATCAACATATTTTAGATATTTATTTATTTTTATCATTTCCAAATTTATCTTTCAAATGACCGACTACAAATATTATGATTAACACTCAATTTGTTGTTATTATTGTAGTTTGTAGAAATACAAGTAAATTCCACCTATGTTCTGACTAAAAATCCCATTAAAGAAACCAACATAAATAATGGTGAAAATGTTGACTATTTACTTATACGAGAAATATTGCTATGTCTTGCTTCAAGCAATTCATTTTGATTGACGCCTGTATCCACAGTTTGTTATGAAAAGAATATATTGATTATATTATGAAACACTTTACAACTTAATATAAAAAACAATAGATGAGAAAAAATCACCGATAATACTTTTGCCATTACTATATCGAGGAAGAGTGCTAATTTTCCCAATTTTCTCCTTCCCTAATACTTATCAACTGAGTTAAAGCACATAATATATAATCAATCGTAATTACATTAAAATTGGGGGGAAGGAGATATGTAACTTGCTCAAAATGGACCATTGGTACAATTAATTGACTTGTTAAGGTATCATCATTATTTTGCTTCTGATATCGATCCAATAGTCTATTCATAATAGAACTACCTACAGATGATAAAGGGATCTCATACCATTTCATAGTTCTTAACTCACCATCCTCGCCTACCGGAGACAAGCAAAATATCTGTTTAACTAAAACAACAACAATATTGCATGAACAATCAGAGCGAATTGTATTGTGAATTGTATTTGACATTGACAATTCAATTTCAAAATCATTTACGCCAATATGAAAACCATCTGCTTGTCTAAAATTAGAAGGCAGGCCTTCTTGAGAGGAGCGGAGCAACTGTGCATTACTATATATATATATATTTTCCTTCTCAAAAAGGACATTCTTAGGAATCTATTACTCTAAGTTTTAGTTCTCATCATAACTAGAAATTGCCTAAGTTCTTGGTTCCTATGTTTCCTATGACAAACCGCAAAGTGGCATACTAATGTTAGATTGTTGTGAGCTATCCATATCCATAATTTAATAAATCTATATTTAGAAACTAATCAAACCATTATTGAAAAACTAATCAATAAAGACATAATCAGTTTGCATCAAAGATAATAAAATTTACAATTTTCAATAACATGATATCTACTTGAGAGAAGCACAATTAGAAATTTGTCCACAATAAAGCCATACACATATAAAAAGACATATATACAACAATTTAATAAAATAAAACTCTAATGAAAACCGATAAGCAACATTAAAGAGCAATACAAACTCTTTTTCTAGTACTATATATATAAATAAATAAACAATATGAAAAAATCATACGAATCTATTGAATCAAATTAACAAAATATACAATATCTAAAAAAATCCAAATCAATATAAAAGTGACAGAGAATGAAGTATGCAACTTTAAATAAAATACCTCTTAATCATTATTTGATAGATGTGAAATAAACTCTCATAAGTCCAACAATAATCGAATGGTATTCCTAAAAATACAAATCGATGAAAGTTTGGTATTTTATAGTATCTCTCCTTAACTTTTTTAGTTTTTTTTTTTTACTCTCTGTCCCTCTAAAATTGAAATTTTTTTAGATTTAATTAAGTAATTGTTTTGCACATCTACCAATATAGGGTGGAGATATGACGGTTGATTTAACAGGCGAGTGTAATAGTGTGGTTAATAATATTAAATTAGACGGTAATCAAAAGGAGTAAATAAATATAAAACTATCGTATAGAAAATAAAAGAAAACAAATATCTCTCTCGCTCTCCATTTTCATTACTTAGAAAGAGATGACAATGAAAACAAATCTCTAGTTAAAGAAAAAATTACAGAGCGAGGACTAGGGAGGGCCAGTTCTGAAAATTCCGAACCAAGAAGGGACTCCGCCGAATTTCACGGAAATACAAATTTCCCCAACCCAGCCACTGCCCCCCTCTCTCTCTCAACACCTGTTCTCTGCAGATCTGCCTTGTCACTGCACTTAAGACTCTTGTCCATCTCAGGTACCTCTCTCTCTCTCTCTCTCTCTCGATCTTTTTCTCTCATGATTCTCACTTGCTGGAAATTAAATCAGAATTTGGTTTTTCAATTGATTTCTATATCTGGGAAAGTTTCATTCTGTATACTTTCTTGGGGTTTCCATTTTTGGTGTCTGTTTCTCTTCTTGAAACTTAAACAGTTATGCCCAGTTAATTTAGGATTTGATCTCTTGGATTTTACATGCTAATTTAAGCAAATATAGATTTTTTTTTTTTTTCGTGAATGTTTGGTGGCATAGGATTTATATTTTCCTGGAATAAAATAATGACTGATGAGTTAATTTAGGATTTAATCTCTTGAATTCATTTGCTAATTAAAAATTGTTTTCTTGTCCTCCTTAATGCTTGGCAATTCCTAGGATTGAAATTTCTTGTGGAATAAAAATGGCAATGATTGATGAGCCCCTGTATCCGATTGCGGTTTTAATCGATGAGCTAAAAAATGAGGACATTCAACTAAGGTTGAACTCGATTCGAAGGTTATCCACCATTGCCCGTGCTTTAGGGGAGGAGAGAACCCGGAAAGAATTGATTCCGTTCTTGAGTGAGAACAATGATGACGATGACGAAGTGCTACTTGCAATGGCGGAAGAGTTGGGTGTTTTCATTCCATACGTTGGTGGAGTGGAGCATGCTAATGTTCTGTTGCCTCCATTGGAGACGCTATGCACAATCGAGGAAACTTGTGTGAGAGATAAAGCGGTGGAGTCGTTGTGTAGAATTGGGGCTCAGATGGGGGAGACTGATTTGGTCGAGTTTTTCATTCCTTTAGTTAAGGTATGATTACAATGTGTATAAACTTTAATGTTGTATTTACTTGTGAATTGTATATGTCATAATAATGACTCTATTCTAGTATTAGCGAAATTAAAAGTGTAGCCTAGAGAAATATGTATATGTAGCTATGGTGGGAAAATGGTTATGGAGATTTTCTTCAAAGTTTGACTTTCTAGGGAGATTGGTTTATTGGAATTTTAACTAAATTAGATGTGTGGTTTTTGAAGACACTGGGCTTGATTCTTGATCACTATTCTAAGTTCTGTAAGACCTTACTTTGCCCCAAGGGATGGAATTGTGTGCTCTGGATGGAACTGAAATGCTTGCATGCAAGTCCTTTCTATGAACAGCAAAAGGAGTTTGTAGAATGAGACCTTGTCATGTATTGGGAAGCTTAGGTTGATATTGAATCAAGAATGAAGGCTTTTTTCTTGCTCACAATCTTCAAAAAGAATGATAGTAGTAACTCCCTAAAACTAGGAAGACCTGATTAGGCCATATCTTGGACATGTGTTTTATGTGTTTGCTGCAACAAGACTCGTCGCCATCTGTTCATGGTGCGATCATTACATGGTTTTGTTCCTGGAGGTTTTTCCTAAAGAATTTTGATCAAGATCATCTTACAAACATTAGAGGCACTACAAGAAGGAAGGAGCTAGAGAGACTGCAGGCTTTTGTTCAATTTGCAATCATATGATGAATATACTTAGAACCCTATCCGTGCTAGAATGTTTAAGGGTTGATTCTTCTACCAATGTTGACAAAATTGTCATGCAAGCTTATCCCATGGGATCTCTCTTGTTGATCTTTAATTGGCTTCTTTTGCTTTGACTGCTTACTTCATGTTCCTGCTATTAATGCCACTTGTTATTTTTCATGTTCTTTCTTGTGATGATGCCTTATGCTTCTCCTATTTCATCCAAAATCATCCCACACCTTTGCTATCCCCTCTTTAATTAAGCGTAATTTATTTAGTTCTGTATGCTTAAGTATTTCATGCGTTGCGTAACTAATTTTAAGAAACATTGTCTTAGCTACAATTTTAGTACTGTTAATTCTGTAACCTAAAGTCTTGATCACATTTCTTCCCTGCTCATTTTCCTACGAATCAGAGACTTGCAGCTGGTGAATGGTTCACAGCTCGAGTTTCCTCCTGTGGCTTGTTCCACATAGCTTATCCAAGTGCCCCAGAGGCTCTAAAAGCTGAATTGAGATTGACTTACAGCCAGTTGTGTCAAGATGACATGCCTATGGTGAGGAGGGCAGCTGCCACAAACCTTGGAAAATTTGCTGCTACTGTTGAAGCTGCTCATTTGAAAACTGATATCATGTCAATGTTTGAGGATCTAACTCAGGATGGTATCTACTTTCTTAACACTATATTTCTGGTTGCCCTGTTACCCATCGTATGCTGCTACAAGGTTGTCTAATTATTTGATATACAAATTGCTAAAAAGGATACATTTGCTTAATAAACTCTAGTGGCTATTGGATCGTCCTTGTTAATGAAGCATTGCAATAATCTAGCTTTGTGGCCCAACTGGATGCATGAAAAAGACTGAGGTAGAAGAATGGTGTGAAAGCTATTTTTTGCATGTGATTCACAAAATGTTTTATGCATATTTTCTGCAATTATGCTTAAAATTTCTGCTCTTCTTTTGCATAAGCATTAATGTTTGGCATTGTGTACCTACTACAATCACAATCTAATAAGTTTTATAATTCCATTATTGTCTTCTTCATCTTTTTGTTGTATCATGTATGCTTTTTTCATTGTATTTGTGCCACTATTTCTAGTGGTCGATCTTTTTTGAAGAACAAGATATACCTGACCTTTTGGTTTGAGGATTTTGCATTTTTTTTTTTGGTTTTTGTGTCATAAGATTGAATTTTATTGGTTGTGGCTGGTGTTACTTAAATTCATCTTCATCTACAAAATATCCTTTCAGATCAAGATTCTGTTCGATTGTTGGCGGTTGAGGGTTGTGCAGCTCTTGGGAAGCTGTTGGAGCCACAAGATTGTGTAGCTTATATTCTTCCTGTCATTGTTAGTTTCTCTCAGGTACATTCATCAAGTTACATGTGTTTGCAGGTTTATGGTGCTGTTTTTTTGGCCACTTTCTTTTTTTCTCCTTTTTGTCAGGATCTATCATATTCTATGGGTTGACCTGAGGCATTAATCTTGTTCACCCACTCTCCTGCCCTGTGCCCCAAAAGAAAAAATCTCTTAGAATCTTAGTATTATCACCATTCACATTGGTTTTTAGACTTATATCTTTGTCTTTCTCTGCTTGCTGTGTCCTCCCTTTGTTCAACTCCGAAGTTGAAGAAAAGGTTATACCATGAGGGCATTATTGATTTGAATTATTTGATAAATGAATGAAAATCACGAAATGAAGTGGTTCCATTTACTTATGTGGTGCATTAATCTTGTTACTTTGATAAGCTTGACACTTATTTTGGGGAAGGAAATTCCAAAGACTTTGTCAGTCAAATTAGTAATACCTTGTTACTTATTTTGTTACTAATATCTTGTTGCTTGGACCATATGATTGTATAGCCTATATATGGCTTAGTTTATGATAACGTCTTGATTTTCCTGACCAGGATAAGTCTTGGCGTGTTCGTTACATGGTTGCAAATCAGTTGTATGAACTCTGTGAAGCAGTTGGTCCTGAGCCCACTCGGTAATTAGTTTCTCTTGATAACAAGGCACTGATGATCATCATTTTGACCAATTTTATTCTGATAACTGATTTTCTATGTATAATTGTTTGTATTAGCTCATTTTTCTGGATAGCTCTCCTATTTTTTCTTGAAAAAATGCTTGTGTTTGGGCTCCTGGCAGACCATCTATTGACAGTTGTGATCTGTTTCAGGTCAGATCTAGTTCCTGCTTACGTTCGGCTACTTCGTGACAATGAGGCTGAAGTTCGAATAGCTGCTGCAGGAAAGGTCACTAAATTTTGCCGGATTTTGGGTCCTGAACTTGTGGTTCAACATATTCTTCCTTGTGTGAAGGTATAAGAGCACAATCTATTAGGTCTTTTGTGAAGGCTTTCTCTTGGATTGTGCAGTCTGACTCTCTCCAGGATTTTTACTTTTGCCTCTGCTGAGAATTTTCATACGGAGCATTAATTTTGAATTTGTAGGAACTATCATCAGATTCTTCCCAGCATGTCCGTTCTGCTTTGGCGTCGGTTATCATGGGGATGGCACCAGTTCTAGGGAAGGTAGAGTTGCACCTGCATATATGGTGATTTTTTAGATATATTTTTCCAATTGAATAATGGAAGAAAGTGTCTTGTCATGATCTTGAAGGCAGAAATGTCCTGTAAAAGATCCTCAGATAATGCGAAAATCTGAAATGTCATACCTGTCTGTACATATGTCTGGTTCTGCATGGTTTTGTGATCAGACTTTTAATTTTTTTTGCTTGCTTTTATTCCATATCTGAGATCGATAATCATGTTTTAGTCTCTTTTGGTGGTCCTCCTTTTTCTTTGAGCTGTTTTCTTCTTTTTTTAATTTTTTTTCCTATGTTGTTATTTATTTATTTATTTTTTTGGGGTGAGAGGGGGAGGGAACTACCGCATGTCCACATTTCATTCTACTGATTTAACAATTATCCACAACACTCCTTTTTTCTTTTTTTTTTTGCATTGACAAAAACACCAAACGTCAATCACAAGATAAGGAAAACTGAAAAAAGATGGTAAATAACCGAATCTGTACTGGACTTTTTACATTTTGACAGCATGCCATATTGCTTTGCGGTGAATAATTTATACAGCCTCCTTTTGCTATCCAAAGAGTGAAAACAAAGTTCTCAGAGAGAAATTCCATTTAAAGCTTCAAAGTCCATTTACTAAAGAGAAGACAACTTTCCATCTAAAGATGCTTGGATGACTTTTTGTTTGTTGTGGCCCTAGAGGCATGCCAATTGTGTTTTTTGTCTTTTGCCATAGCTGCATCAATAGATATTATATAGGCATGCTGATACTGTTATGCACTAAGTTAAAGAAACTATACTGGAGCTTAGAAACAGGGAAGGATACTTAGAAAAGAACAGAGCATTAGATGCTCCCTTTCATTGATGGATCAAACAGCAAGTTACAAAAGGAAATTCAGTCTGCAAGATGCAAGACTGCCCAGCTTTGTAGCCGATACAATTACTATCTTTTTCCCTCTCCCCCCTCTTCTCATTTTCCTCCCTTTACATTTATACACCTCTTAACACCCTCTAACCCATTAGATTCTTCTGTTGGGCTGTTATTCTACTTCAGCATACACACATTCCTTCTTCTTCCAGCGGTTGTATACTTGCAACAACTTGGGGGCCAGCGCATCATGCTTTCTTGGGTCCAATTCACCAGCCACGTCCCCTGCTGAGTCATCAGTCATAACAGATACACTCCTTAGCACAATTATTTTTAATGTTTTATCTAGTGAACAAGCAAAGGAAAAAAAATGAAATAATGAAAATGTTTTCAGATTTTATGGTCTTCTGATTCTTATCATGACATGCATGCAGAAACTGAAACTGGGAAAATTTCAATTTCTAAGCTGCATTAAGATGTTAACTCAGGCTTATGCGTAGTAATCGCAGAAGGGGAGGCTATACTATTGAGCTCTTGTGCAAGGTCTGGGGTTAGAAATACCATCAAAGAAAATAAAAGAATGAATTTTCTCCTCAGAAGTTAAAAATAGCTGCATTAACATGTTTGTTGAAACTTAATTATATTTTCATTCCAATTTGTGTATTTACTGTCATTGATATTTGCTTCTGATGCCTTTGAATGTATGGTCAAATCTTTGCACATTTATTACTTCTTTGAGAATTATTTGGAACTTGAGTGATTTACCTTTCATTTGTTTTCCAGCATGCTAAGTGGGATTCAGTTTATCTATTTTGTTTCCCAAATGGTTGTTCCCTTTCTCCCTTTTCTATCTTTTTGTTTCGAATTTTTATGCCTGTTTGTTCAGCATTCTTACTCCCTTCGGTGTTTAATATGCCATCTTCCTTTTGGTGGATGCAGGATGCGACAATTGAGCAACTTTTGCCGATCTTCCTCTCTCTCTTGAAGGATGAATTTCCTGATGTCCGGCTAAATATTATTAGCAAGCTTGATCAAGTGAATCAGGTTGGTTAAATTGCTACAAATCTGTTAACTTTGGATTTCTCTATGGGTTGTTATGTGCAAATTATATTCCCTTGGAATTATAAGTTGTACAAGCGATAGCAGAGTATAAACATATGCTATCAAATGTAAAATCTCTGATATCTATAGATGATGCCAGCAGCCCCTCTCTTTGTGGACATCGAATTTGTCAAGATCTCCAGAATTCTTAGAATTTTTCATATTTATACTTAAGTTGGTTCATTCTTCCGTGGTTTGAGCATAAGTTTGCTTGTAGTCATTATAGCTAGCAATAATTCCCTTCTGCTGAATGTAGCAAAGAAATATGAAGGAACTATCATCAGGAATGTCCTTAACAAGAGTACATCTAAAATTCTGTTATCTAAGCATGCCATGGGGTACTGTTTCTTTTCCTTCAAATACTGTGAGCTGGATTTAGTCTATTTGCATCTGCCTCTTGATTCAATATTGTTGTAACTGTGGTTGGGGCAGTGGCCGTTGGAGCTTTTTTTTTTTTTTTTTTATACACTTTTTATCGTTGATGCTTAACTTGTCTAGCTCAAACCCAATATGATTTGCCGCAGGTAATTGGAATAGATCTGCTCTCCCAGTCCTTGTTGCCAGCTATTGTTGAGCTTGCAGAAGATAGACACTGGAGAGTTCGGCTGGCAATAATAGAGTACATACCACTACTGGCAAGTCAGTTGGGAGTAGGATTTTTTGATGATAAGCTTGGCGCTCTTTGTATGCAATGGTTAAAAGATAAGGTTTGTGGTTACTTGATATTTTTTCTAGTACCATTTCTGGCATATGATTCCTGCTGCCATACGGTTCTTTTGCATGAATAAACTTAAATATTGATTTTATGCATACTATTGCTGCTCTTGTAAAATAGTTACTTTCTTGGACTTTGATGCACACACTGTTGTATGAGGTACTTGTAAGATTTTGCAATAGATAGTGGTTAGTCAATTTAGAAAATGTCAGAGAAAGAATTAATTAGATCTGATTTGGTGGGATGAGTACTAAACTTGCACATTAACTATTTATGGAAATTTAGGGACAATTTAAGTTTCTGTCGATGCAGAAACTCTAAGATAATGAATGCTAAGTTTTCTAATTTTTCTTCATATTCACCTTTTTTCAATTTTATGAGGTGGACTTCTCTAAAAGGGGGAGATATGTTTTGGCTTTTGTACTTGTGAGGCATGTCCTCTGGCAACTGATAAGACTCTTTACCTAGTAATTGAGCACCAACGAACCATGCATGCATAATCAGTCATCGAGTTGGCACACTGAGGACTGAGCTCTATTTGTGTTCTACCCATTTTGCTAATCGTCTTTGATATGGATGTAGGTCTACTCTATTCGTGATGCTGCTGCTAATAATGTAAAGCGCCTTGCAGAAGAATTTGGCCCGGATTGGGCAATGCAGCATATAATTCCGCAGGTTCTTTGTTAGATACTTAGTTTTCTTTTACGTTTTTCTTTTTTCTTTTAAAGAAAAAAAGGAGTTGGTAATATAAATTTCTGTTACATAGTTTTCTTTTGCTTTTTTTTTCTTCTTTTTTTTTTTTTAAAAGAAAAAAAGGACTTGGTAATATAAATATCTGTTACAATTAGTTGGTTTAATATTTGCAATTTGCAATTGGTTCAAAGTGAACAATGTTAAGGGTAGCTGTTTCATGATACTGCCTCTGCATGCATCATGGTAAATTCTTAAACATGACAAATTTTGTTGTAATCATGCTTGTAATATCTCTGTGGTCCCATTTGATGAAAAAATTTAATGTCAAGGTTGTCCTACTTTTGTTGGCTTGATGTGCATTAAGGTGACAAATTGGCATTTTGACAGGTTTTGGATATGATTAACAACCCTCACTATCTTTACCGGATGACCATACTACATGCAATATCTCTGCTTGCCCCTGTCATGGGAGCTGAAATCACATGTTCCAAACTTCTACCAGTGGTCATCAATGCATCAAAGGACAGGTAATATCACTCATTGTCGGTCATTATCGTGAATAAATGATCTTCAAGTCTTATACTGTAACCATATGCTGTCTCAGGGTGCCCAACATGAAGTTCAATGTAGCCAAGGTGTTGAAGTCACTTGTTCCCATGGTTGGTGAATCAGTAAGTAAATGTGGTTGAATATCTATTTATATTTTTCTGGTTGAAACAAATCTTCCATGCATCATGGAACACCTTGTTTGACAATTAGATTGATCAGAACCACACATCTTGATAAAGAGGAGAATATAAACAAATACTGATCTATTCTAATTTTGTAACCCTTTTTATATTTAGAAAAAAAAAATTCCCCTACTTTGTTTTGACCAAAAGATTCTTTTAATTATCATATGATATTTATGTATATTACATATATATATATATATATGGTATTAGCAAATTGGTTAGGATAGTGTAGCTAAATTTTGTTGACCACTATATTACTCAGGAGTACAAAACGAATTGTCATAGCACTAATGAGTTTCACTAATGAAGAATGTCTTAGTAGTAAAATGATAAAACTGGTGGCAGAGTAAAGTTTCTCCTTGCAAGTTTAGACTACTATGTTGATGAAGTTGGGCCATGGCTTTGTGACTTTACCCTATAAGTTGATTTTCTAAATTCTTGTGGACAATTTCAGTTTTGTAATCCATCTGTTTACTTTTTGAGATGGTGCAGGTGGTGGAGAATACAATCCGTCCCTGTTTGGTGGAGCTAAGTGAAGACCCAGATGTTGATGTCAGGTTTTTTGCCACCCGAGCCCTTCAGGCATGTGACCCTGCGATGATCTCCACCTAGAATCGACCTTCGGCATCTCAGAAATGAGGAGTGCAATTAGGTATGATGAAATTGCTCCAAGTTGGAGAAGTTATCACTTGCAATGTTTGTCATATCATTCTTTTACAGGGAAGATGGTTTGTCCCGTTGTCAGTGTCGTCTATCACAGCGACAAGAGATGGAGACGAAATTTTTTGCCCATAATCAACTTTGTATCATCTGACTACGTGTATGTGTGAAAGAGCTTCGTAGTTGCCAAAGCTTATATTGTTGGTCCACAGGGAATGCTCTTTCTCAAATTCTGTTTGGGTATTAAATTCATTCGTGGTGTCTTTTAATTTTTTGGGCAACCAACTATCAAATTCAAGGGAAAGGAAAAGGGTGTAAAACCAATACTTGTTGGCGTAGATAGGATATATATCTTTGTTTTTTAATTAGGTTGGGAGTTCGAATCTCCCTGGATACGGAAAAGACAATGTTGGGAGTCCTGCAGCGGTTGATTCAGATTAGTCGGGGTGAAATTTCAGATACTGGGATACTGGGTGGTGGTTAAGTCAAGGTATCAAAAAAAAAAAAAAAAAAAAAAGGTGTAAAGGTTCGCAGTAGGTGTGGCTCTATGGAATAACAATTTTAAGACCAATGGGGAGGTATTAGAACAAAGCTAGTGCCTTAGATAAATATTCAAGAAATCAAATACACAAAAAAGAACAAATATTAGGAATAGCCGAGTGAAGTAAACTGTGAGCCCTTGTACCAGGCTCGCTTGCTTATACATGAAGGCAGTTAATACATGTGTCCTCATGTTTATAAAGTTAGATATAACAATTATCTGGCTATTATGAATAATATGATGATTAGTTTTCTCTGTTTCCTGTTTAGACATTTTCTTTTATTTTTTATTTCTTTGTTGTGGATTCATTTTATGAAGTCATAGGGGACGAATTTGATGATATTATGGTATTTTGAGCATATTCTTAGTTTTTGGATCACATTCTGTTAGGTAGAATTGTAAGCATTTAGATAAAACAAAACGCTTCTATACGCAGTTGGAACTCAATTAAAACTAATACATTTGATGGTGTTCATATAATTTTTTTTACCGTCAAAAAGATAATTTTTTTTTTTTTTAAATATTAGTATTTTGAATTATATTTTGATTAATTGAATTCGAATATTGTCAGATTCAATTTAGCTCGATATAGTATTTTTTATTTTTAAATTTTAAATTTATAATTTATAATTTGATTGAAAAACTTAATACTTTTAATCACGTACCTGTGATAAATCTATAGACACGTGACTATGATGATCTCCTCTGGGAGTCAACCTTCGCCGGCTCAGATTCATATAACGTATTGGCTTGGCAGTGGAAGAGGGACGGGGAGCGCAGGATGGCAATTTACTTTGAAATTTATTTAACAATTTTTAGCGTGTAAAAGTTTCCTCTAAATTTATATCAAAAGAAAAAATCAAAATTTTGTGGATTTTGTTAAAATTTTCTTTTCGGTATATGCTCGAGTTTGAATCTGAGCCAATTACTTACTTAGGAGGAGGGAGGAGGGAGGAGGGAATACGCTATTTGAGTCAAAACTCATAGGCGACTTTGTTAAATTTTTCATTTTGCCGAAAGGGTGACCAAACCTACCTTTGACTTAGAGATGGCATTAGCCGGTTCCGGTCGGAAAACTAGCCTGGCCGCTCAATGAAAGCCTGAACCCGAAACCAACCCGAGTTACGGTAAACCGGGACCTAATCGGCCTGGCTACAGGACTCGGGTTGGTTTGGTTTATTTTTTTGAATCGGGAACTGGCCTGACACGGCACAGGGACTGGCACAGAACCGGCTTACCAGTTCCAACGGCTAGAGGAATCGGCCCGGCCTGACCCGACCGGCTCCAAAGGCCCTTTTTTTGGGACTAGGAGGGAGGAGGGAGGAGGGAGAGAGTGGGGGTTTCGACCGTCGTCAAACTGCAATCCAGATTATGGCGACGGTGATGGTCGGCAACGGCTGACGATAAAGGATAGGAAGAGCGAGGGCACAGAGACTGCGAGATTTGGAAATGGTGAAAGCAATCTAAGGTGGTAAAGGCAGATCTAAGGTTTCAACCTAAAGTTTTTGAGACAAGGAGAGAGAGAGAGAGAGAGAGAGGTGTTCAATCGCCGTCGAACGGCAATCCAGATTATGGCGACAGTGGTGGTCGGTGACACGGTGACGAAGAGGGGGAGAGAGAGAGATGGAAAGAGAGACCGATGACAAGGAGTGAGAGATGAAGTTAGATTGGAGTCAAACCTAAGGCCGCAATATCTATGGTGGTGGTCGGCCATGGCAGACAATGAAAGATAGAGAGAGTGAGAGCACGGAGAGTGTGAGATTTGTGGTCGTGGTCGGTAAAGGCAGATGTGAGGTGGTGGGGCAGATCTGAGATTTCGACCTAAAGATTTGGAGACCAGGAAAGAGGAGAGAGAGAGAGAGAGAGAGAGAGAGAGAGAGAGAGAGAGAGAGAGAGAGAGAGCTGGAATCACTAGAGCAATGGCAACAGTGGTGGTCGGCGGCGACACAGGTGATGAAAAGAAGAGAGGAGAGGAGGCAACAGATATATTAAATCATCGAACCAGCCTAGCACGGCCCAACTCAACAGGTCTGGTTTAACGGGTGAGCTGGCCTGCGATTCTTGAGCCTGACCCGAACTGGATTGGAATCGGCCCAACCCCAACCGGACCCATCTCTACTTTGACCAAACTTACCTTAATTCTTTTTTTTTGTTTTTTGTTTATTTGTTTTACCCACATGCACACCCAAGTTATTTATTTATTTATTTTTTTGCATTCCCTTTTCATACATGGATTTTGTCTTCTTTCTTTGTCCCAAGCGTGGGCCCCACACATGTCTCCTCTCTCTCTCTCTCTCTCTCTCTCTCTCTCTCTCTCTCTCTCTCTCTCTCTCTCTCTCTCTCTCTCTCTCTATGTTTAACCACCATTTTCATGCTGGGTAAATTGTGATGCCTTTCTCCCAAATTTTTTCTTTGAGTTTTGATTCGTGATTTTGTAATCCTTTGGCAACTGACTAATAAATCCAAGTAAACTGTTGTTTCATTACTTTCCCGAAGATAAATATTTAGGAAAACAATAAGTATTAGAAATTAAATAAGAGTAGATCACTGAGGGGCTCAATTTTTATTTTTATTTTTCCTATAATAACCCCAGATTTTATTTTTCCTAATGACTTCGCAGCAAAGTCTGGTTGTTCTCCGTCTAAATATGGGTTGTTTGTGCCTATGGCTATTATGACATTTGAGTAATTTATCTTTCACACTACTCCGTCAGAACTCGAGCGCGATCTCGGTCAAACCGAACTCAAGTTTGAGCTTGAAGACTCAACGAGTTCGATTAATTATATTTTTTTAAAATAATTTATATATATATAATTATATTTATAAATATATTCTTTTAAATATATTAAATTAAATTAATCAAGTAAGTAAAACTATCCGATTATATTATCCGATAATATTTTAAGTTCAAACTCAAACTCGAGAAATACAAATTTGATAGAGTTCAAGTTCAAGCTCACCTATCTAATACTTGAGTCGGGTATCAACACTTCTGAATCGACCAGACTGTGACAGTCCTACTTGTGTTAAGCATGAGGCATTACAAAGTATACACTTCTATCTGAGTTATTTTTCCCATAAGAATCTCAAATTTTCGGTATCTAATACATGAGTCGGGTATCAACACTTCTGAATCGACCAGACTGTGACAGTCCTACTTGTGTTAAGCATGAGGCATTACAAAGTATACACTTCTATCTGAGTTATTTTTCCCATAAGAATCTCAAATTTTCGGTTAGGCATAGGTTCGGGATATATACACTTGTAACAGGGTCACTTTCTCACATGGGTGTCCGCAAGGATGAAGGGTCCCAGAATAAGAATAGAATGATTTTGGAACCCCGTAATTGTGCCTACATGTATTTTCTTTACCTTTTTTGTAGCCTGTTCTCATCAAACTGTAACTATAAACAGCTTGCCATTCCGATTAATCACTTGCGAAACCTGACACATCAGCATCTAGGTCTTCTTCCCCCCATTTTCTTTATTTTTATGTTAAGAATTCTGGTCCAAATTTCAGAATCATAGTACTTCAAAACCCATGCCACAAGATCGTAAGTAAGGATGTTGACTCCCTTAATTAATTTTTATATTTAAAATTTAAAAATAAAAAAAAAATATTTGATTTATTCACATATATCAAAAGTATGATAAATCACAAAAATTAAATATTTAAAATTTTTCGGATAAATAGCTCAATGGATAGATTTCTAAAATCCAACCGAATTACAAAATTTCTCATACAGATCGCTTGGTTAGGATAATGATCACAAAAATTGAACTACAATCACTATGCCACGATATTTCAAACTTCTTACTAAAAAATTTTCCAAACCCTCGAGATAATTTTCTCACTTTAGAGAATGTATCTCACCCTTTCTCAAGTTTTTTCTCTTAGCAATTTCTTCTAAAGAAAGAATCAATAGAGCAATTCACGTACCTTTGGAAAAATTGAATCACACCCAATAAGTGGATAAGAGGTTAAGGAGTTAGTGGGAGGTTTGGAGATAATAGGGGTTAACCCGTTATCTCTAAAATCATAATTTAATTTTTTTTCTTTTTTTTTTTTTACTTATGGTAAAAACCCTCATGGACATATTTATCAATATTTTCTATTTGTATATGAGGGTATTTTATGTCTGTCATAAGATCACAACTTATACTATCTATCACATCACCCTATTGGATTTTCATATAGGATTGGGAGTCGTGTAACCGACGAGTACACTTGCAAGTAAAGACTTCTCGATACACCTGATAGGATGATTGAGAAGCCACCGTTAGTACAAAAAAGAACTCGCTATACCTTAAACTCAATGCAATCATATCTATCGAGTCACTTTTTTCACCGAAAGTGATTTTCAATCATTTGTTTGATGGTGTATTTACCATTATATTTGAATCTCAATATGAATTAATATAACAGGTCGACTTATGAGTACTACAGAATAATGTAATATCAATTGTTTTTTCTTTTTTCAAACTCGAATTTATTAATTTCAATTTAGCTACTTTCTTAGATCTGCCACTTAGATTTTAATTTATTTTCTGGATCATAGGTAAATAGACTAAAGTAGCAAATATTAAACCAATATTTCTAGAAATATGCGAAAGTAATAAGGGTATAAGAGATTTCAATATTTCTGGATCAAATCATACTATCGTCTCAAATAATAGCTCTACTATCTCATGGTCATCTTATCACATGCGGTATGAAATACGTGTTACAGTTTTATTCCCCCATCTCTCAAAAGGGTATAGTCAGATTTCTCTAACACTATACAGGTATGAGATTTAATCTGCATATAAGATTTTATCCATAGATTTTAGATGGAGTTTCTCAGAGACAATATCACGAGAAACATGTGATATCTGAGATTTCAAATCTGTTTACTTACAGACAACATGGATGTGGGTATGTCCATATCAGTTATATCGCATATGATCTCATTTTGATTATATATCAGGGTATCTTACATTCTAGTAAGGCCATTCTCAATGTCTCTTACAACTAGAAACCGTTTCATCTTCGCTTACTCAGAGTTGGAGATAGTCACTCATGTGAGAGAGTCGACCATGTCCGCGTGATATATCTTTTATCATTACACGCTACAAAATATATGACAATAAATAAGTGTAAGAAATAAATTTGTGACTAAATAATACACATGTCATATATGTAAAACAATAAGTAGCATAATCAGTACATAGTAAAAAATGTCAAAATGCACTCAATCCAATAATCCCTTATGTCTCACAAAGGAATCTCTCGTAATAGATTTTGTAAAGAGATCAGCCACTATGCTGTGTATTAAAGTGTACTTAATCATCACTATACATTTCTCGATGATATCTTTCATAAAATGGTAACTAGTATCAATATATTTGGTTTTATTGTGATATTTAGGGTCTCGGATGTAGGCAATGACGGCCTAATTATCATAATAAATAATCACTAGTCTCCTACTATCTGACACAATCCCTAACTCATCCAGAAATTTTTGGAGTCAAATGCTCTCCTGAATTGTTGTTGAACATGCCACAATCTCAGTCTCTATCGTAAATAGAAATATACAAATTTACTTCATACTTGAGTAAAACAATAAAAACTGATATTGATTTGTATCCATCCAGATTGCCATCTCAGTCGGTATCTGAATACCCAATGAGGCTTAAATCACTTCCTCTGTAACACAAGAATAGATTTTTCATTAAATATCCACTTACCAAATCGACTGCAAAACAAATGTCTGGTCGTATATGCCTTATCGCATACACTAGACTATCCATTGCACTGACATAAGAGATTATACTCACCTCTCTAATTTCTTTCTGAATTTTAGGGCATATGTCAATTCAGATTTTCACCTTTAGTGATGGAGTATTTATTGGGTTATAATCGCTCATTTCGAAATGTTCAAAAATTTTCTTAATGTAAAACTTTTGTAAAAAAGTCAATACCATTTTTGAGCGATTCCTCTAGATTTAAATTTTGAGCATGAACTAAGTCTCACTCATGTCGTTTAAATCAAAACTCGACAATAATCATGTTTTAATGGTCATCAGATACTCTCTATTATTCCTGACCAACAGAATATTACCCACATATAAGAATATGATCATAAAAGAGTTACTAGTATGTATTTGGTATACGCAATGATCCCGATCATCACAAACCCACAACTCCTCGTGAAATCTCAGATACTACTATCTGGATGATAGTTTAAGGTCGTATATCGACTGTCGAAGTCAACGGATCTAATCCTCATGTTCTTTTAGAATGAACCCAAATGGTTATTTTAGGTAGATCTCCTTATTCAAACTTTCGTTAAGGAAGGCAGTTTTTATGCTTATCTAGTATAACTTCATATCTATATTCACAATAATCGTTAAAAATAAACGGATCAAGATAAATTTGATTATCAGGGAGAAAGTCTCCTCATAGTCCACGCCCTTAGTCTAAGTGTAACTCTTGGCTACCAGATGTGTTTTATACCTCTTCACTGATTAATCAGTTTTTTTCTAGACCTTCAGAACCTACTTGTTCCTAATGGTCCTTTTGGGGTAAGGCAAATTAACTAGATCCTATACTCCATTGATTTTTATCGACTCATTCTCTTTATTTATGGCTTTCAACAAATAGTCCTTCACAGAGTCTTTGAGAGTATCTAGAACTACTTTAAATTCTTCGTTATCCTCAAGGGTCACAATAAGAGTCTTACCTTCAATCGGGAAGCAATATTTAAGTATGCGTTCTCAATATTACTACGAGAAGAGAGAAGCTTTTCACCTCTAGATGGATTACTTCCATTAGAACCAAGATCCATAATGGGTTCTTGGGTCCTACTGCTTAACTCAGCTGAGCCACTGGGCTCATTCATCTTGTAGAAGATAAAATCCCGATCGATTTCACCTCTCATAGGGAAATCATTATCAAGAAATGTGGTATTACAAGACTCAATCTTACTGATAGTGCTGTCCGTGTGCTCACTTAAGAACACTTACCCCTTAGAGTGTTCACAATATCTTATAAAGTTACAATTTTTTCCTCATGGGTCTAACTTGTTGTATGGATGCGAGAAATCATGATCGTACGTGACACACTCAAGTTACTAAGATCAGACTGCCTCCCTGTCCAAAACTCATATGGGGTACTAATTATGAACTTTAATGGGACATAGTTGAGAACATAAGCTGCAATTAATAAAGTATCTCCTAATAAGAGATGAACAAATTGACTTGTGTCATTATAGATCTCACAATCTCCAACAAAATCATATTTCTTCTCTCAGCTACTATATTTTGCTGAGTAGCAGACTATATTTTGCTGAGTAGCAGGCAAAATAGTCAGCTGTCTCGTAACACCCTTCTTGAAACAGAGCTCTCTAAATTGTTTTGACAAATGCTTACGCCCCCAATCGGCTCTAAGAGTTTTCACTATCAAATCTAACTGATTTTTAATCTCGCTAATAAACTTCCTGAAGTATTCCTATACCTCAGATTTGTGTGAGATCAGATAAACATAATCGAAATACGTATAATCGTTTATGAATATAATAAAGTACACAACTCCATTTCGTGTTCTCATACCCATAGGGCCACAGATATTAGAGTGGATCAATTACAATGGAGTCACAACTTTCATTGCGTTGCCAAATGGCATTCTTGTAGGTTTGCCGGTTAGGCAAAACTTATTTATAGGCAACTTGAACTTGGTTAACGAGCCCAACATACCATTTGCTATTAACCGGTTCATCCTTTATTTCCTTATATGTCCAAGTTTATTATGTCATACATTCACATCATCATTTACGCAATCAGATATAAAAGTAATAGAAGAATAACAAGAAATGCAATTGAAAGAAACAACATCAGTACATACAGTCCATCATAGATAAAATCATATCAGATCAGAGAGTTATCGTTTCTAATAAAAACAAGTAATTTTCTATATGACAAAACAAATCTTAGGCAATCTTAAACAAAATATTAAAATCAAGTTCTATCGAATATCCAGAGTATAAAAAATGTCATTTAGATATAGAGTCTAGCTACTTTACAATTCCAACTTACAAATGCCGATTTCTCTAATGACGACAAATGCTCTGTTACTCACGTAATCCTCCTAACCTGAGGATTCACTCCACAGAACTCCATGTACATGCTCCTATCTCAAACTATGTGATCGGTGGCTCCTGAGTTTATAATCCATAAAGGAGAGAAATCAGTGAATATCATAATAGATGAGATAAAACTCAAACTATGTAAAGAAAAAAGACATTTCTTCTACTCATCATACTCTCGAGCAAAATGGCTAGGTCTACCACAGGCATAACACTTTGCATTGATTTTATCAAACTCTTTTTTCCTGTGCTTTTGTACCTTGTTGTCAGATTTCTCATGTGGTTTCTTTTTGTTTGGACCTTGAGTCATCTTCTCATGCTTATGCCATTTATGTTTAGTGCCATGAGAGCCCCTGCTCGACTTCTTTTCGCGAGCATGACCCAAGTGTGGCCTACTCGCCTCCAGACACTCCTCCTCGAGCTCATATTAGCGAAAGTACGAATACTCTTGTTACGAGTGAGATAGATTTTCATGGTTTCTCATGAATCAGGTAAAACCTAGATCACAATTAGTATCTAAATCTCATCCAAAATGGGTATGTCCAGATTTCTTAACCCGGTGATCATACTCGACATTTATATCAAATGTTGCATCCATTTTCTTATAAGTTATAAACTTATAAATCAGCATTCTCACCTTAGATTTTGAAAATAGCACCATAATACTCTTTTAGGGTGAACCAAATGGACATAAATATAAGATATTACTCATAGATCGGGATCATGTCATCATATCTGCTACTAATAAGGATTGTCCTAACTTGGTTATCCTTTTTTCCACGCATAATAAATCTCCTTATCTCGTCTAGCCTGAGTTGTGGTACCCTCCCTAGAGCTCGACATCTCATGTCTCAGAATTTCATACAAATCTTGCTTCTCAAGAACAAACTAAATTTCCGGTATTAAATTTCGTAATTGTCATCATTCAGTTTATCTTCCTTGCAAATTTCTATTATAACAGTTTTCAATACAATAAGAGAGAATTTAGTGACTTATTAATATTTATTCTCATATTTTGTACATCTTTCAAATCAACAAATCTCAAATGATTCGAGTATAAACCTCAAATCGAGTGTATGAGTCAACGAACACTATACACCACAATTCGAAATCGTATCTTACTATCCGAATTTGGATTTGGTATATAAAAACCCATAAAAAATCACAAATATGGATGTGGGACCCGTAAAAAAGCGAAAAGAATCCAATCCGGAAGGACCTGAGTGCCGTCGGAGGTCCCCATGAGCCGTTACACCTTGGCAAAGTGCCTCCATGGGCCTGCATGTGCCGGCTGCTCATTGGCACATGCACCAAAAGCGCAGCGCATGTGTCACACACTTGCACTCATGTGGCCCGCATCTTGGGTTGCATCTCAGGTCGGGATTCGAATCTGGGTCGCATACGACCCAGACCGGATGATCCGGTTCACACTCCTCCACACACGTGAACCGCACGCGCATGCGCACACGAGCGACACGTGCCTCATCAAGCGTGTATGCCACGCACCCATGGGTTGGGGTTGGGTTTTCTTCCCCTGACTCCCTATAACCGGGTCTACACGACTCGACTACCAAAAAATCTAGTTCCGACCATTTTTAACGCCGTTTTTCAGTCGAAAATGATTGGGCATCCTCCAAATATTCTTAACTTGATTTTAGAAAGATTTAAGCCATAAAATTGACGGATTCAATCACTCCTTTGTGGCAATTTAGAAATCTCAGTTTCCGACCACCATAACTCACATTAAATGCATCAAACATGCAGATCTGAACATGAGAAACATGTATAAACCATTATCACATATCAATTTGTGCTATATCTCAACAGATCTAAGGTTTTATGGTGTTCTTGGGCAATATCTTCTATACACCATTTCAAAACCCAAACATACTCCAAAAATTAAATAAAAATCATATTCGTGATCTATAGGTCATGGGTAATCTCGTGGTATTTTCGGATTCATGAAACTCATTCGTGATCCGAATCCTAAATTTTTTATCCCATACATTTTATATCCTAAAAAATTCTAATTTTTTTTAATAAATATAACGGGCTCTGATACCAATATTAAAATTATTCACATATATTGAAAGTATGGCAAATTCAATAATTAAATATTCAGAATTTTCGGGTAAATAGCTCAATGCATAGCTTTCCAAAATCCAACCGAATTGCGAACTCTATTATACAGATCGTTTGGTCGAGATAGTAATCACAAAAATTGAACTATATTTACTATGCCACGAAATCTCAACCCAAAATTCGATAAATTCAATAACGGAATAAATTTTTCTATTAAAAAATTTCTCAAATACTCGAGATAATTTTCTAGAATGTATCTCGCTTTTTCTCAACTTTTTTCTCTTGACAATGTCCTCTCAAGAAAGAATTAATGGAGCAATTCACGTATCATTGGAAAAGTTGAATCACACCCAATAAGTGGGATAATGGGTTAGGGAGTTAGTGGGAGGTTTGGAGATAATATGAGTTAACTCATTATTACCAAAATCATAATTTATTTTTTTTAACTTGTGGTAAAAGCTTATTATGGACATGTTTACAACAAAAAATATGATAAAAGAATTCTCTTAAATTGAATTCGATAATATTCGTTTAAATTAATTTAAATATAATTTTAAATATCGATAGATTAAAAAAGAAAAGAAAAACAAAAAAACCCGCATCGCAAGCATATCCTTTCTCAACAAAACCAAGACCTATGTCCGTCAACGCGCTTGAAAAGACCCACGCAGCAAGATCCAGAATAACCAAGCTTTCTTGCTTGGCATGCGAAATATCCTAGAATGTCAAAGTGTACTGCTCCATGGAGAAACACGAGCATATCAAAGTGAATGTTCCAACCTCCACCATTGAAACCACCGCCCTCTTTCCAGATCCCCATACTTGGTGAATAGACTTCGCAGTTGTATAAATCCAACCAGTCACCTGATCCATAATGAACATCGAGTGGTGATCATGAGGAAGCTCTTTCATGTCATAGTTGCATTGGAAACTACTATATGGTAACCTTTGTTTTAAACCCGAGTTTCACTGTAAATGAATAAAAAAACAATTGTTCCCAAGAAAATAGTCTAGTAGTATAAATCATCTCTTTTAAATTGATAATTTCAGATTCAAATTCTTGTATATAAAAAAAAAAAAAACAGCTACCCTTGAAATACATGACGATTCTTTTGTGGCCGGATTGCCAAGAAATAGTTCTCCGGTCTCTATTTTTTTTTGTTATAAAGAGATATTGATAATCACGAAATTACATGTACCCATAAAAGGTTCAAATATAAGATCTCGGGGAAAATATTCGTATAAGAGCTCTCAACCACTAACCTGTCTCCTTAGAGACCTCTACTCTCTATTCTATTCTTGGTGTTTCGACATAGCAACAAGCTGTTTCTCGGAGCAAGAATTATTCCATTCTTCATTACCGACTAATCCAAATCGACTGCTACAGTGACTTCTTTTAGAGGACGGATCTCCTAACGGAGAACGGGTCTCCTAATGGAGAACGTTTCATACACATGAGGGTCCAATATTTTCAACGAAAATTGAATCTCGATCATGTTTAAAAGTATTCAACCACACATTAGGATAGTGTACTTGACTTGTTACTTGTTGAACGATGAATCCCATGTCTTTTTTCCTTTTGAAATTCAAGTACTGTTCCATCAAAAAATACTTGTCTGATAAAAGCTCTGCACAATCTTTGCTAACTGATTTGAATTTTAGTAGGGGTTTTGCAGGCAATCATAAAAATATTTCAAAGGTTTTCACGAAATTTATTGATAGTCACTTATTTTGGTAGAAATCTACTGATAGTCACAGCGTGAGCATTCTATCAAAGCCTAATTGAAATGATTAAAATTAAAATAATTGATTTAATTAGATCATATAATTCTTATAATCATAATTTAAACTAATAGATCATAAATCAACAATTCGCTTTGATCGAATTAGTCAATTAATTCGGTTCAATCATCCAGACGGATTGAATTATTGAAATATGTATAAGTAACTTTTAAATAACGCTACCTCCTACTCCTATTTACGTAAATATAATATATATTATTCATATCAACATATAACTATAAACTATAATTTTAAAATTTTAAAAATTTATTTATAATTTTATTTTATCAAATGTTAATTTGAAAACTTCAAAATTCAAATTTCAAACAAATTAATAAAATCTGAATATTTTAAACTAAATCTACTATTCTACTAATAGTTTATAAAATAAAAAAATAACTAAAATTATATCAAGTTTCAATAAAAATTATTTGAAATATATATATATTATTAAGTAATTTGATTATTTTAATTTGATCGAAATAAAAATTATTAAATTTGATAATTACGAAAATAAAACAAATTAAATTTTAATTCTATCCAAAATAAAAACCGCACAACACCGAATAGACCATCCAAAATGTAAAAAACGATCAGGAGAAAATGATCATTTTTGTTTTTAACCGAATGCCGCTCACTCCATGGCACCCGTACATAGGTGTATTATAAGGGAGGTATTTTCTAGTTCGGTTATGTGTCCCAACTACCAAATAGGCTTCAACTAAGGTTATTAACAAAACAAACAAAAATTCAAAGGTAGTTTAATTTTATTAAAAATAGTATACGCAAATTAATGTAATAGCCAAATTGATTATCAAACAAAGTTGTGAGAATTCAGAAAGGAAATACAAGTCTTCACTTCACAAAACCTGGGCACCAAGATTTCAAATTTCAAAGCGAAGTAATGACAGGATTATATATATCTATATTGTAGTTTCCCACATACCAAATTCCTATCTCACCTAAACCCTTTTCCAACTTTTAGGACATAGAAATTTCTAAATAAACTCCAAAATCCTATCCACATAGGTACCCATGACAATTCAAAATAAAGCAGCATACGCCACCCCAACCCTCCCTCTCCCCACCCCCCCCCCCCCAAACATTCTTTGATAGGTGTAAAGGGTAGGCAGGCATGGTTGTGGCAGAGCTGTTTCTTTGGTTTCATATTCTGGGACCCTTCGACCGTGTGGTGATAATGCTACCTCAATTTTCCAAACATAGGTTTGCACATTCCTAATGGGCATGTCTGGATACGGATATTGCAGGGTTCACAGCATTACAAAAGTGAAGAGTTACACAGAATATAATATGACTTGTCTAGAAAATTCAAAGCATTTTACAGAATAAAGGGTACAAAATCAATATTGTCAAACTAGGATAATATCGGTAAAATGTTAATTTCCTGTAATAATTTGTCCCAAGCAGTTATTGATCCCTGATATATGTCGTATGATATATTTATATAGACACAACTACCCAATGTGTGTGTATATGCGTATTAATATAGATGCAGCCTAAAGTACATAGAAACTCGACACTCACTCTAATAGGGGAAAGAGGTTATGTACAAGGCATATTTGTTGATCAAACCCAAGCAGATCTAGTTTTTGCAGTTCTTCGATTGCCACCCCTCAGAAGAAGGAAACACCCTTAATTCTTTGTGCATTGACACAGTCTGATTGAGTCCATCCAATTTTCCGGTTCTCATTGTCAAATATGAATAGTTTTCCACGCAGTGAGATATCTGCAGAACAAAAATGATTCAATGAGAGTGCGATAAAGGAGAGAATTCTGGGATAGCTGAAAGGGCATTGGACAGTAGCTGCCCTTAAATTGAACAGAATATGATCCATCCCCCTACCCTTGGACAGTAGCAGCACTTCAATTAAATAGAGTACAATCTATTCCATGCGTTGGATTTGAAAGTTGACTTCACTCAGCAAAATCGCTTTTTGCTCTATTATGAGGATTTCTAGTAGACCAGAGCAGAGATTCCAAATGATACATTGGCTGTTGCCATAATTGATTTAGCAGGATTTCATGTTGGCCAACAAGGAGACGACAATGGGCGATACAAATGTGAGATCAAGATAAAGGACTTAATTAGCCCAGATCTCCCATTCTACTTTTCTGTTCACTCCTCTATAGCCTCCCAATGTCCCAAATTAATTTGATCAGAAAACATTTATTGTCTGAATTCGAAAAATAATACCTCCAAGTAAAATTATCGATCCATCATGTACATTGCTTCCGTCAAGGATTCCCAGGCAAACATTCCCTTTATTCTGCATCATAAAGAAGACTTTGTTACATCATGTCTGCATGAGCAAAATATAAAGCCAAGAAACACTAGGGGTAGAATAAAGTACATTTATGATCAAGTAGCCCTCGGGAGGAATAATGAGCTTTGTGGGGACAAACCACCATTTGTTCCCAAACTGAAGTACCAATGGCTTAAAGTACTGCTTGACATCATCAATGGTTCTGCGGATGGATGCGGTTTGTCAGGAAAAACATATTCAGTATCTTGGGGCAATTTTGAAAATGTGGAGGTGAGAAGTCCTCAAGGGACCTAGAGCATTTCTTTCAAAAAGTTGCTTTTACTGGACTCTTTGAGAGGATGAAATGCAAGGTTACAATAACTAAGCAAAATTCGGTGTTTTCCCAAAATTTGGACTATCAGCTCGTGTATTCTATTCTATATATATCTCTATTCTCTTTGATTAGTTATGCTCTTTAACTGTAAGAATTTTTAAGACTTCTTAGATGACATTTAAATAAATGGCAGGAAAAGAAAAAACCCTCTAAAGAGCTAACAATAACACTACCACCCATAATATGTTTGATTCTTCAGGGAAGATGGTAAGTGGCCATTCTGTTTCTTAATTAAGAATGCCAAATGCAGTTCACATTGTGGACATTGTTGTCATACCTGATAGGAGATTCAGCTCGCCAGCAAAGTGGTAATGTGGAATCTGATACATCTTGAATGAGTTCTCCACTAGAGAGATCTTGAAGCTGCAAGATTGGACAGGTAACTTCATGAAAATCTGGTCAAGATATTTACTCAGGCTTTTCATGCTCAAAAGAATTTGCACCATTGTAATTTACTTACATGAGAAATTAAACTAGAATACACTTGTTTTGTGAAGTATGTATAGGAACTGCCACTGTCAAACACTACATGTCCCACTGTATTGTCCAAGTTCCCTGCATTAAGCCTTCCATTTCCATAGCTAATTTTCATGACCTCAGTATGGTATAAGTTGCTGAACATAAAGAGCACAGAAAATTTGTTAAAAGAAAGAAATTATCTCAAATGCACCAAAACCCACCTATAAGAAATGGCCATCCTAAAGATTGAACCAAGGCAGCAAATGCTTACATTCTCCCTTCATTAAATTTCATGGCAGCAACTTTAGTCTACATGCAGATACTTCAAAAGGGATATGTAGTAAACAATTTAGGTCAGAAAATATTAAACTGAGATGGTACAGATACACTTCTCTCTTTTCTAAGCAAAAATATCACTAAAATCTTCCACAATTAATTTAAGAAAACGGTGTTCACCGTGCCAAGAATTAAAGTGAGGGTCTAGATAGGGAACAGATAACAAATGAAAAGATCAGCACTCACTTGGTAGGGGTGTTAAGCATGGGCACCCATGTCATACCCCAGAATGGCACATAGTCATCTCCCAAAAACATATATCCACCACCAACGGCCTTGGTGGTAAGGCAATGACCTACCACATTGTTAATGACTCCCAGGCCTGCCAATTGAGAGGGCAAGCTAACTTTGGCTCTGCTAAGTCCAAGTATTCCATCGGTTCTTGCCAGAGAGTTTAATAGTAAACCTTGCTGATCATATGCACACCTAGAAAATAAACATTAAAGCTTGGGATTATCAATGGATCATAAATGCTCAGATAGAAAACAAACATTAATACGTGATGTGAAAATATTTTAAGCTATGTAGGAGTTGCAAGGAGGGTAATGATAGAAACATAAACGACAAATATAATTACCCAAAGATGACATTCAACTTTGCCAGAGATCCATTTGTTACAACAAGGTGAAGGTCATCTTTCATAAGAACACCCATTGTGGAACTTTTGTCAGCATATTCTATCTCATAATCACACTGCTGGCAGGTTGCACAAGGTACCTTTTGATTTTTCTGAACTTCGACACACATTGTCTCTTTGGAGGATAATAATTTCCCCTTTACAGGTTTGTACAAAGGATGTGCTCCCTACATGGACAGATTCCTTTTAGCTACTGAAACAAGTATCATAATCATGGAAATTAGTATGTTACAGAACTACCGCCTATCAACATTATAGTGATTCGGGACTCTGGATTGATTTCATATGTTTTCCAGGTTAACTAAGAAGCTATAATAGAAAAGTTTTACCAAAAAAAACATCTGCTGATCTGATAAAATTTGTAAATGATAGAACTCATATTTTTTTAAAAGATTAAAGATAACTTGTAGCCTCTGATATAACAGATCAGGAACTGTTAGAGATTTAAAAAAAAAAAAAGCATTAGGCAATCTAGCAAGTATCTCACAGAGAGTCACCGGTTTAAACATCAAAAAGAATTTCTTATCAATACTAAAAAACTGAAAAAAAATAATTAATGATGATGATGATGATAATAATAATAATAATAATAATAATAATAATAACAACCGCAATTAATATACTTACTGCAGAACAGCTGGTGCATGGAGCATCACACTGAATCCATGTCAAGTCACTCCCAGTGTCCATGTCAAGAAAATAAGGCCTGGGAGGACTCCCAACAAGCAAATATGTAAAGTACAATCTGCATGATAGATAAATTTCTGTTAGGATGCACAACGAGTAATGAATTTCATCAAGATAAGGCTAATAGTAGTTCAATGTGACTGACAAGGTTTAAATGTGTAACCAACCAAGAGGAAATCTCTTAAAAGCATTCATTTTTTATTGGAATAAAAGCATTCATAACTAAACCGTAAAAAGGGATTAGATAGGAGAAAAAAGTTATGGCAGATATGAAGTAATTGAACATAAAAGAATTAGTATTAGCGTTTTTCAAGTATAGGACAACCAGCAGACTGCATTGGGAAAAGCTGGATCTCACTTGCTAAAAACAATAAAGAAGGAAACAAATATAACTTAATTGAACCAAGAAAATCAAGATTACTATTTCAAGAAATCATCCTTGAGGGGAATACAAGACTTCAACAATGTTAATTAAAAAAAGCTACTAAAAGTTTGACAGACAAAAAATCATAGTTATAATAAAATGGTTTGCATTGAGCACTTTTCCAACCTTTTTGCCCTCCCAAAACAAACTACAGGCTAGGAAAGTGCTCACTGATAACTTCTCTTATGGAGCATTGCTTTACCAGAAGAAAGGAGTTCAAAAAGAAGAATGAAGTCTCCAAATAGATAAGCAAACACAAACAAACAGCAGGAAAAAAAAAAGAACCCAAAACAAGCAACAGTTTCAAATCCCTTATAACCCCCCCCCCCCAAAAACAAAACCAATTCTTTTGAAAATTCTGACACAAAATTCCACAAAGGGTGGGACAATTTTATCCCACAAAAGGGAGAAAGGAATAGACTTTGTTTTTCAAAATTTCTTGCATTCCTCTCCAACCAAACAGACCAAATTGTACCTTAATATGTTAAGTTAAGCATGTAACTAGTTCAACATTATCCAATCCTTCCACAATGAACTCAAATAAAAAACAAATAATACAATATCAGCTAAACAAAACAAAAGTTAAAAGCATTTTGAGTTATGCCTTCATTACAAATTTATCTGACACTTACAACTAGGGCCGTTATATGGATTGAGTCGAGCGCGAGCCGTTTGGTCAATGGCTCAACTCGAGGCTCAACTCGACTCAAATTTGACCGACTTCGAGTCGAGTTCATTATGTATCGAGTTGAGTTCGTGTAGTAGAATTTTAGACTCGAAAACTCGACGAATAGCTCGATTACACATATTAATATATATTATATATATTTATATATAATTATAATATAAAAAACTAAATAAAATAAAATCTATTAATATATTATAAAATAATCGAGTTTTTGAGCCGAGTTCGTGTAGTTTGTTATACAATCGAGTCGATTTCGAGCCCTATTATTTACTATTCGCCGAGTTCGAGTCAAGTACAAAAAAATCGAGTTGGAGTTTCAGTTCGAGTTTGAGTACAGGAATACTCAGGATCGACTCAGCTCGAATACACCCCTACTTACAACCCAACATATTGCTTTTTGATATTTTTCAACTAGACATGTAATATATTTGAATGAATTAACCAAATTTGAACTTATACAATGTGCAAAGCACATGCATTACTGGTTACAACAAAAGTAGGAGCATTAGTTCTCTATTAGAGTTTAAGAAAAATAGCTAGCTCCTCCTTATTTCTTGGTATTTACTTTTGCACCAACGTCCAGTGATACATGCACTTTCTTTAAATGCCAACTTCCGGCAACAATGTATCTTGCCAACATCAAACCCTCTTACAGTTCCCCATTTCAAAGTCCAGTAAGCATCAGACATTGAATTCCTTATTTTAACCCCCATGCTCTTTTTGCCAAAACCTATGTTGCTGCAAACATATTCTACGAAAATGTATAACCACAACTATTTAACCCCATTTCCCACATAACCACAAAAAAGGAAAACCTTATCCTAGTTAAATAAGAGTATCCCACTGACATAAAAGATAAAAACTGCAAGGTTAAATTTACAAAATTTCATTGAAGGAATAAAATTTAACCTACTACATTTTCTTGAAACTTCTAATTTGCATTTTTTGTGCAACTACTTAAACTACAATTCCATTTAGACCAACTGTAATGAAACAAATAAGGAGGATGTGGACAGAGGAGAAAAGAAGGCCAAGCCTGAATGCGTTAATTACCAAATAAAGTAGAAACAAGTGATGCCAGAAACCAAGCTAATCACACAGCTATTTGCACATCTTCTGTAGATTTCCAAAGCATCTTGATGTCCTAATTAATTATTTGGTTTCCTTGAACATGTTATAGCTAAGCCAATAATTTATTGCAAAACATCTATCACATTAAACACTGAAATAACTAATCTACCAAAGTGGAATGAAGCAACTTCTTTCATAAAGTACAGCACATACAACTTTTGACAACTGAAAACATATGCACAACAGGACATGATCAAAGAGTCACAGTGAAAATAAAATCTCACTCTGAGCTCTATTTAAAATAAAAGGCAAGCTAAATCCATGAACAAGTGCCCCCATCAAGCAACAGATGGAGGCTGTAGCACGATGAATATTTTGACAACCAATAGACCCCTATTACTCGTTATTTTCGTAAAAAAAGAATCCCAAATCCATGCTGCTGAAGGCAGTGATCATAGGAAACAATTAGCTCCAGTGCATTAAGAATGACAGAATATATACAAGATATGTACTCTATTTTGAAAGGAATCATATTATCCTTCTCTTCCCAATAATATTGTACCCTTTTCATGCAAATGTAGAAAGCTCCAATTGTTGCCCCCCGCGGGGCGGGGGGGGGGGGGCTTATCATCCATTGCAAGTTGTTACATGCTAAAATTGCAGATTAAAAGATTTTTCCTTGAGCCCTACGCAAAATGCCTAGTTGAACATAAGGTTATGTAATGGCTTCAGTTTTAATGTTAATAGCTCATGAATCTCGACACAGGAGACTGATCAAGATTTAGGATTAGGTACCCTTGCAATAGCAATGCCTTGGTCTATCCATTCATCATTGAGGAACAAAATGCATATGAAAGAATGCTGGAGCAAATAGTGCAAGCCTTTCAGGGGGGCACATCTCCACTGAAGGAGATGTGACAACCCAAGATAAAGCCTGAGCTTTGGTATTCACCATGAAAATTTTTCTGGTAATGCATAATGTGTCATCACTCATCAGTCATCAGTCATCACAATTAAGAGACCAAGTAGTGCATGTAGTTCCAAAAATCTGCTAGTTTCTATGGTCTTATAAATGGTCTAGAAACTAGTACTGCACATACACCTCCTAGTAGTAACTTGACAGGATTCAGCACATGGGAACCTAATGAGAATCAATCTTTTCTAGACCCTGCTTACTTCCAAAAATATTTTCATAGCATTCTACGAATTGTATTTTCTGCTTTTGGCTTAATGGGAAAGGGAAAAAGGCAAACAGCAGAGCTGCAATTTCATGTTTCTCAAAGGAATTTGTGAAGCATTGGGTGCAAATAAGCCACCAAGCTTGTGAATTGAAATAAAAATAGAAAAGGTAGACTCTTAATTAGTTTAGACCTTACCCATTCTCACTAAACGTTGATTACAAAAGACACTAACCTTAAACTCAGAACCTAGATATTGAATCTTTATCAACATCCATATTACTAGATCTCACATATGTACAACATAGCATAACACAATAATTGGACACAAATATGCTGCCAAGCTTGTAAATTGACACAAACATGGAAAGAGTTTACCTATGAAATACCTAAAATACCAAAGTTGTACGAAACACAAATTATGAAAAGAAGCAACATTAAATTGGAAGTTCAACATATAATTCTAAATACCATATATCCAACATCAAGAAAGCACGAAACATATGAAGGAATAACACATAAATTCGACATACCCATATGGATACACATTGCCTGTAACACGAATATTGGCAGATGACCCAGTTGAAGAAGCCCAAGAAACAAACTTATTGCTCTTTTTAGACCTCCATCGACCATTTTTATCCCCACCCACAAACCTTCCTAATTTGAGCTCAACATCACTGTTTGACAAATTCAAGTTGATTTTTGGGTACAAAGGGAGGATAAAAGAATTGGGTTCATTTTTCTCGCTCTCAATACTTGTCAACTCAACAAGGGTATCAGAGAGAAGGGAATTCCAAAGCATGCAAACCAAAAGAGAGACACCCAGAATCCCCCAAAAGACTCTTGGTAGCTTAAAGAAGAATTTCCTAAATGGGAATCTTATTCCTCTGATTGGTTGGGGAGATTGGATTGGAACAGGGTATTCCGATTGCTGGGGTAATTGTGGGTTTGGTTGAAAGGGCTGTGGAGATGGGGAATCAGAGAGAGTGAAAGCAGTAATGGTTTTGCCTAGAGAAGGGTTGTCTGGAGGCGGGAGAGTGATTATCACGAACCCTTTTACTTGGGGAGATTGTTCGGACTCCATTGTTAGAAGAAGAAGAAGAAATTGGATGAGGATTAGAGGGTCTTCTCCATGGTCGGTCTTGGCTCGCTCTCTCTCTCTCTCTCTCTCTTTCTCTCTCTCCTTAGACTTGCTAATTCAAGGAGTTTCAAGTCAATGTTTCAATCCAATTGGACAAAGACGGAGGGAAGAGAGAGGGAATCTTCCAACAGGACAAATAAGCCACGGAGACTTTAAATGAGAATTACACCACCCGCCTGCCATTCGCTAGTCCCTGATTCCCTACTAGCCCGTTACTGCTAGTTGCCTGGCCATCTATTTTTTTTTTCAAATTATGTACCAAAAATATAAATTGCGCCGAAAATTTATAAATATGATTTTTGAAGTGTATAAATATAACATCAAGCAAAAAAAAAAAAAAAAAAATTATAAAAGTATCCACTAAAAGTACAAATTACTCATTAAATTTTTATTATGATAAATTATTTTTAAAAATTAAAAATATACATATAAAGTTTAAATCTACCTGTTTTTGAGTGATGTACCAAAAAAATGGCATATATTTATTCAAACGATTAATACTAATATACAACACATAAAAAGAAGTTAAAACCATGGAAATTGAAAATCATCCGAAACAATAGAGATGGGAAATGTTTGACAAACTAAAATTTTAAAGTGGGTATTATTTTTTAATATAAAATATTAGTAATATAATAATAATTTAAATTTATTTTATCAAATTCTAATTACAATCCTATAATTCTGCTAAAATTTTTTAATTTAATTAAAAAATAAATACAAATCACATAAAAAATGAGCACAATCTCCTGGACGTTGCCTGATTTTCTCTTTCCACGTGAAATCTATCAACATCTCCCTCAAATGTTTTATAAATTAAAAGTCTATATTTTTTTAATCTCTCACAAATCAATAAATTCCATTAATTTATGTATTTTTTTTTGTATAATTAGATATGTTTGAATTGACTTTCCTCCGGATATAAGAGATATTCATCGATGTAACGATTTGTATAAAGTTTTTTTTTATTATATCAATTAGTATTTCAATCATATTTTGATTGATTCGATTTGAGATTTATAGTGATTCATTTAAGAATTATCTTTACAATGGTTCATTTAGAGAATTATCATTCTGACGTAATTTGTTTTATACTCAAATCGCAAGTCGAATTTAGAATTTTGATTAAAAAACGTAAAACCATATTTTATTAGAACAATTGAATATTTATACGATTGGTGTAAAGTTAAAGAAAGAAGAAATCATGTCCCAAGCAAGAAGAGAAACCGAATCAACTAGAAGAAGAAGCAGAGAAAGAGGAAAACAGCAAAGAGAGAGATATAAAAAAAAAGAAGAGAAAGAGAGATATATTGATAAGAGACTGACTGATCGGAGACTCACCTTGATCGAACGAGAACATGACAATGGTGGTGAATTTATGATTTAGCTGAGAAAATTGGATATGATTGGTTTCGTTTTTGATGTGAGGGAGAGAGGGAAAGGGTTTTGAGGGAAGAAGAGTATTGGGATGTAGAGAGAGAGGGGGGAGAGAGAAAGTTAGTTATCTGAAAGAAATTAGAAATGATCTCAACCATTGATTTGAGATAAACTTTTGAACCACTTGATCCTAGCCATACAAGTCATCTTCCATCCTACCCCTCCACCAATTTCAGTCCCTACCATCCATACCATCATTCAATCTTGAACATTGATTTTGGATCGTAACAGAGCAGCCAGGGAAGCCTTGTGTGCTTAAATTCTCAAGTGACAAACGATACGCGAAATCCTCCACCGTCACTACCGTCGGCCATTATCAACGTGATTAAATAAATTCCATTCTCATCATTAAATTTCACTGTTTTTCATCTTCAATCATTAGCCGCGTGTTTATCAACATTGTTTTAGCCTCTATTTATTACTTCTTCTGTTACTGGTTGTATCTTCTCTTTTATGGCTTCCTGAAGTTCTCGTCGTTAATTTCGATCTCTTTTACCGGTGATTTCACGGTCACTGTCCCCCTCTTTACTGGATTTCTATTCCTCCATTCGTAGCTTGAATTTATTTCTTTGCTTTCTTCTGCCTTTGTCCTTGGGGGTTTTTTTTTTTTATTTTTTTATTTTTATTTTACTGCTGTGATGCATTTGGTCCAAGAACTTTGCTTATTTCATATAGTGTTCTTTGATCCGGTTAGCTTTTAATTCCCTTTCTTATTCCAAATTTCAGTGTGGCTGCTATTCTATTTGGTTTTATTTTGCTATTTAGATTCAAGTTGCTATCGGTTTTTGTTAATTACTCTCTTTGAGGCCTCAAATTTGCTAATTGCAAGGTCAATATTTTAAAATTTTGCTAGTTTATTTTAAATTTTCGTTATTAACTTTTTTATCTAATTAATTTTTTTGGTATTTATCTTCTTATCCAAATTTCTTAATTTGCTTTAAGAAAAATTCTTAAGATTTCACATTTAGATTTAATTCATTTCTTATTCTTTTTTTATTTAACTTTTAATAGAGTTTAGATTTAGAAATTTAATTTTTATTTAAGTCAAAAATTTATTACTTTCAAATTATGTTATATGGAAACGATACGATGAAACGGTATTTTCTGAAAATAGAAGAAATATAAACATGTGGGAAACCTGTAAATATTAAAAGTATAAAAACTTTTATATAAATATTAATTATTTTATAAAAATAATAAAATAATCATCTTTTATAATAAAAATACAAAATATCCAATTTACAATCATTATATCATTAATTATAAGACGAATAAAATAAAAAACAAAAATTAAAATTAAATAGACATCTATAGTATCACTCTTATTCTTCCTACACATTTGTATCGTCATTAAAAAAATATACTCTTTAATTCCAATTAATCCAATGTTAGAGTAGCTATTTCAATAATACCAACATGTTTCATACTTCCAAATTGATCTCCTCTAAGATTCCACAATTTTGTCATCTTGTCATGATATTGAGATATGTTTCTTAACAAAAGATGAAGATTGTCATGAACAGATACTAAGTGATGTGTATGTTTGGGACTTAATTTGTTTTTTCTAACTGAATGAATTTAAGAATACGTGCTCTAATTTCTTTCGCAATAAGAGGAGGAACTAAATTATCCAAACATCTTCAGAGCTAATTTTTGAAACAAAGATGCATTTGAAGCTTAACATGTCCACCACTTTCTTGGATCCGTGTTATACTTAATCGCAATTGAACTGAACTCCAAGTAATCCACTCTTCAAATGATCCACTTTCATTTTTTTTTATTATAAATTCAACAAACTCATTATAAATGCTAACACGTTCATCTTCATTTGGAAAATGTCTTCTAAAACACTTATTTCTTTCAATTAAAACTTCTCCGTCCATATAAAGAGCCATTTTGTCGAAACTACTTATCATCATAAAATCTTTAAAAGAAAAGAAAATCAATAATGAGTTGAAGAAAACCATTCACTATAATGAAATTAAAAATTTAGCTAATGAATTAGCACTACAAAATTAAAACACTATGGTGATGCTAGCATTTTTTGTTGGTGACTTTTAGTGACTTTTTTTTATGGTCTATAGAGACAATTTTGACAAAATCGTAGGGAAATGTATATATTTTTTGACGGTTTAAAATTATTCGTTGGGAAAAGTTTATCAACCATCGGTAAAGCTATCATAGTGTTTGTACAAGTAATATTCAATTTTTATGGTTATGACTTGTGGTCAGTAAATATGACAATTTTTAGTGACGGTTTGAAAGTAGTTTCAATAAACTATTCTCTACTATTTACTTAACCATACTTTTGCATAAGTTCTACACTATAGTAACCCATATATTACACAATCTTTAAAAAACCATATTCAATTCTCGTGGTTATCAATCGTTATCACTTGTGGTGAGTAAATAAGGAAACTTTACAGATGGTTTGAAGGTTTGAAAGCAGTCTCTATATAGAGTGTCTAATTAACCTACTAACCATATATTTCACCATCTATAAATGTTATCTATCACTCCAACAATTATCATTTGTTGTGAATAAATATGAAACTTTAATAAAGTTTTGAAAAAGTCTCTCTCTCTACATAAGTTCTATACCTAAACTAACTTATATATTGCACCCTCTGTAACCTATATATTGCACCGTGTGTTCAATTAAGATGGTTATCAAGGATGGTTTGAATATATAAATGCTATACCGTCTGTTAAGTTTATAGTCTATCACTATGTTATACCGTCTGTTAAGTTTATAGTCTATCACTATGCTATATATATTATTCTAACGGTTGTTCTTTAGAGATTATTTAAGGGTTAAGATATCAACCATTTGTGAAAGGTGATAAGATGCAACACTATAGCATTATCATTGTAAGTTCGCGATAAGTTGTGATAAGTGGTAATTTCATGATAACAGTGGTTATTTCTTTATTTTTGTTTACACTTGAACATTGTTTCACACAACGACATTCATTTTTTTTATTACTATTTTTCCATTTCCATTACTTGTACTTTAATTGTCTCTCTTCATTGTTTTTTTTTTAATTTTTTGTTTTTACAAATGATACACTATATATGAAATTTATGAAATTTATTTGTGTAAAATTGTGTGTGCATGCATATGTATATGGAATTTATATATGAAATTTATGTGAAATTTATTTGTGCAACTCAAGATAGGCCTACTAGACGGGGGCAACCGGGGGGGGCAGGCATGCTTGGCTGTGTTTTGAAACCGTCACTCATAAATAAATTTAAATTATAGTATATTAATAATATAAAAAATCTATATATTTAATACCAAATCACCAAATCATGTTCAAAATATATATTAAGTTATAATTTATTGATCTAAACATTATATTACATTACGTATCACATTTAAATATCTCAAAACTTAATTCCTAATTAGCCCTAAAGTTTAAGTCTATTTTCTAATTCACTCTAGGTTTGAATATATTATTAAAGTTAAGCGGTAAGAAAAGTTTAGGATTGAATGAGAAAAGAGAAGTAACAAAAGTTGAATGAGAAAAAAGAGAAGAAAAAAAATGATGCTAAGGCGAAGGAAAAAAAAGAGTGAGAGTGAGATAAGGGAAAAAAAGGGAGAGTGAGATAGAAAGAATGAAAAAAAGAAACAAAAAAAGCCACCCACACACACACATTGCGGTCATGGTGTAGTGGTGATCTTGCAGTAGCACTTTTGGAACATTTGCAAAAGAGAAAAAAAAAGGAAAAATAACCAGGTTGGCCAGTTCTGTTAAATTCTGATTAAATTCAGGTTAACCGGCTTTGACCGGTTTTCTCAAAAATAGGAAACTGGACTGGCTACTGGTCCGTTCCAGGTTGGACTGGTCTGGTCCAAACTTCTGATGCACGGTCTCGCGTTGCGCGGCTCTATTACACAGGAAGTGTGTGGCGCGGGCATGCATGGTCCCCCGCGCTGGCAACGTTGCTCCACCGTGCAGGCAAGCATGGGGCACGGGCTTATGCTGTTCGTATGCTGCCCGCATGACTCTACTACGAGGCAAGCATGGGGTGCGGGTTTGTGTGATCCCCCGTACTGCCCACACAGCTCTACCGCATAGGTAGGTAAGCGTGCAAGGCATGGGCATGCGTGATCACGCACTCACACAACATGTATTTATTATGATTTATTATGCAGGCATGTATATAACTTGTATTTACATATTTACATTTTTGTCTGCCCATCACCAATCACCAATCTTAACCTTGTGAAAGTAATTTATAAATATATGTTTATAAATATTGAATTCCATTATGATACAACCATTTTTCTCTTCTTCCTCTTTTTCTCGACTTTTAGTCACACCTTTAAATTAACAACTACCATACAAATGCAAATACTATATGCTATTCTAGAGTCCTAAGTTTCGAAAACTATGTATATATCAAGTACTAAATATTGAAAATTTCTGGATATATAGTATTTATGGATAGTTGAAAATTTTAAGGTTAATGTGTGATAAATACAGCAATCCATGAGTGATAATAGGTGGTAAGTTGTAGTAATTTTGAGAGTGATAAGAGATGATAAGTTTTGCGAGAGTACGGTAAGTTGTGAAATTATGTAAGTTGTGATAAGTTATGATAATCTTGTGTGGTAAGTTTCGCACAGATGGTAAATAAATAAGTAAACTGTGGTAAGTTTGCCACATGTGATAAGTAAGTTGTAGGTGGTAAGTAAGTTGTATGTAAGTTGCGCTAAGTTTGGAGATAACTTAAATAACAAGTGATAACTTGAATATTGAATAATATTGAATACAGGTAATAGATTGAATAACAATTTGGAAATAGTGATAACTTGTTATAAGTTTGGTGGGTGAAAATATTATTATTAGAGTCAAATGATGAACTAAATTGTTAAGAGGAGTGATAACATGAGTAAGATTCTGTAACATGGAGAGAAATAGTGTAAGTGTTGTAAGTATTGTAAGTATTGTAAGTATTGGTTATTAGTAATGTTGTGTATTTTATTCTTAATATAAATTATTATTAGAATTATTATTATTTCTAAGAAATCTAACAGTTATAAGTTAGCCGTTTCTTTGGTTGCATTAGGATTTGTTTGTTTGCATTAGAATTCATAGGAGAAGAGAAAATTATTTCTAATGGAATTGTTATTATATGTGTAATCAATTGGTCATTTATGGTACATCACAACTTCTTTTCACAATTTTCCAGTTCTTTTCACAAATTTTCTTTTCGTTTTTTATAGTTCAGACTTTGTTTTTCTCTGCTCTCGTTCAAACTTTTTTGTCTTTGTTTCCTCCATCTTCATCTTCATGGACATGATGTCAAGATGGACTATATTATGCTCAAACATTATAAGTTTAAGAAAATATTCTTTTATGAAGAAATTAAGGTTCTGAAATGAAGTCATGAAATAAAACTATCAACAATTCTACTACAAATACAATACAAAATGAAATAAGGTGTGACAATGGTCAGTAACAACATATTTTTTGACTTGGTGGACTTATAAATTTCTCCAATTCCCATATCTCCAAAAATCTCAAAATAAATAGTTTATAATCATTCCTGACATATAAAAATTATTTTAGGGAATGTATTAACTTAAAATCAAAATTATATAACAAATTACACCCTAATTAACTTAACTTACATGTTAACTACTATGGAACTTCAACACACACAATTTCGAAGATAAAAAGAGAATTTTCATCAGTCTTCTTAATCCAATATTTCTAAACGATAAATTAATGAAAATATTATATATTATAGTTTGATATTTAAGTATATTAAGTAATTACCATCATTGCCATCAAAATTTATAATTCATCATCTTCATGGCCTACAAAGCAATAATCTGAATGTAGAACGTATATAATTTGTTTCTCCAAATAAATAGTGTAGCAAAACCAATGTTGTTTGAAAATGACGGAAATAAAAACCTGTTATGAAAATATAACAGTATATTAATATTATATTAATAGAAATATATATTAGTGTTTAATGATAAAATAACTCACTAGATTGTACAATCGAAGTTGAATCTAAACGTTTTATTAGATAAACAATTATCAACTATCGAAATATCCCACTTGTTTTGATTACTTTTTTGTTTTGTGTCCAAACTAGATGCGCAAATCACAGACATCTACATTAGTAAAATAAGAAGGAAAATAAGTAAGGAGAGAAAACTATATACAGATCATTATTAAAATACTCCATTAGGTGAGAAAAGAATGCGAGGAGGAAGAGATGTGTATATGTGTATATGGATATGATAAGGTCATATTTGAAAACTAGCATTAATTTTTTTTTTGGTCCCTGACCCCCGGTGTCTGGAGCTTTGCTCCGACTAATCCGGATCGACCTGACTGTTAGGCCTCCTATAGAGGAGGAGGTCTCCCAAAATAATTTTTTCCGTTCCCAAGGAAGCTCAAACCTGAGCGCTTGGTTAAGGGATGCAGAGCCCTTCCCACTGCACCAACTAGCATTAATAAGCTCTATTAAAACAAGCTGTCTGTAGAAGTTTGGGCGCATGCGGCAACTTATATCCCATTTGGTGGAGTAGTTATTTGTTTATGAAAGAATGGAAGAATAAGTTAGTGTTGAGGAAAGATGAAAACATATGTTGAGGAAAAATGAAAATATAAATAAAAATGCAATAACATTTTTTACCGAAAAACCATAATGGAAAAACACTTTTGGAGAATGATGACTTTGGACAATAGGTGGTGTTGAATAAATATATGTAACATTTCATGGTCTATAAACATAATCACGTATAATCATTATATGATCATGTAATCGTAATATTAAAAATAAATAAAAAAAATTCATAGATTCATACCAAAGTGTCAATCTAATAAGGGGACACCAATTCATAAATATCACTCCAGCATACGTAACTTCCAAAAATATTAACAAAATTGTTCTATCAATTATCATAAAAATTGGATTCAATAACATGTATCACAATGACAACCGACAAATGTTGTAACACACTTGCCTGATATTATTTTTTATAGCTTTTCGTCCATAAAAAGATCAAACACTTTCTTTTTTATCAGAAAAAGTCCTAAAGTTAGCAAAGGTAAAGATAGAAATTGTGTTTGTTTTTGTATTCTTCATTTCAGTTAAGGTATTTACCACTTTATACAATTCAGTATCTTCATTTTCATATGATCTCTCCTCATCATCATCTAATCTCTCCTCTTGCCATTAGTCATCCAAAGCCTCCAAAGCCTCTAGCCCTTTGTCCTCCAAACCCTCCTTCAACCCCTTTTGCTCTTTCTGCTCTTTCTCTTCCTGCTGATCCGATAACTCCTGGTTCTCAATAAAATCACTACCCTTCCCCTCTTGTCAGTCCGATACCTCCTGGTCCTCAATAAAATCACTACCCTTCTGCTTCTTTTGCCCTTTTCATTTTTTCTTTTCTTCCTTCTCTTCTTCATCTACATCACAGTACTCTATATCATCATAATCGTAGTTGCATAGTCTGCGCAATAAATCAGATTGCATTTACAACAGATTGTACTGGATTCGAATTGACTCCTCAAAAAATATTTTAAGTTCCTGTTTGATGCTAGTTCTTTACAAAAATAGATGGTAATATTGAGATTACAGTAAGTGCTCCATAATATGTGCATTGAGATATGGTAAGTACTTTATCTATCATCGTAAGTGATCCATCCATAATTAGTGTTTGTAATTTTACCTTAATTTCTTCTCTACCCGCTTTAACAGATTTTTTCACAGTTTTATTTGAAAACAAACCCTATATATAGTATAACATATTATCAAGTACCAATAAATAACTCACTATTTGGAATTCAGATTCCACTCAATGCAGTATAAACTTAATTTACGTTTACATGCTCGAATCTAAGTTTCCAATTTATCTGATTGATAGTCCAATATCGAATGGGTAGTTTCATTATCTAACCACACAAATCACCAACTCTCACATTCTGAAAGTAAAAGATATATGCACAAGACCAACATTATTAATGGTTAAATAACAATTGATATATTTATAAATATTAAATTGTAATATTTATAAACATTGAATTGCGTTGAAAACTTACAATAAGTAAAAATAGACAACCATCAATTCATGTCTTCTTCCTATCTTCTTCTCTCTTTCTCCTCTCTTACTCTCTTTAGAGGATCTTTAAATTGACACACCTCATCAGCTAACCATTGTAACACAAAATTGGTCTAGTTGTGTTGGCTAGCATTCTCGATATCAATGGTAGCAGTGAGGTGTCTCAAAATAGTGAAGACATTGGTGGTCAGATATAGAAAACTTCCAAAGAGAAATAACAGGAAATATCGTTTAAATTTGGGGGAAGAGGCATCTTTGGTATGCATCGCATCTGCATATCTTATTTTAACTGGCTATGTTTTAATCTTGAGAAGTACTTTATCATCTATGAGAATTCGATAAAAAATGAACAACACAAAACATCGCGTCTGATGTAGGGGATTCGTAAGATTCACCCTACGTCTTCAGCCATGAGCTTAAAATTCTAATTTGGATCGATACAAAGATATTTTTTTTATCGGTTCAAATCTCATTACTAGTTTTTCACACAATTTTTCGGATTAGTGTGTCACAGGTAAGCTTCTAAGTTTGCCAGATCCCATATGTTTTACAACACGTTCCAAGTCATAAGAGAGGGGAGAAAATAACTCCTTTACTTGCTTAGGAGAGCACGTGATTTGCATCGGTGTCGTTGCCCTCCTTACCCCAACCAATTCTTTCCTTTCCTTGATTGCTTTTTTGTACTTCTGGTTTTTATGTTCATTTATTTCCCTCCATTTTTTTAACACATTTAGTTTATTCAAAAAATTACATTCAATCTATTCAAATCAAAATGTACATACTATACATAATGAATAATAAGTAAGATACATGTTACAGAAAAATAAACTAACCGTCATCACAAGCAATCCACTCATGGATTTGACTTTGTTTTTGAAAAAAATTTCCTTTCTATGAGGACATTATATGACATTATAAATTAATTAATTACAAATATCAATCCGATTACATAAAATTAATAATAATAATAATTGATAATAATTATCAATATTATTTTAATTATTAATTTAAATAATGTATTATTAGTAATTTAAATGTTTTGGGTTTATATATGAAAAATATTAGTTGTGTAACACACTACAAGAAAACAAGATTTTAATAACAAATTTAGGGACGAAAATTTTAAAAAAAATTCGTCACTAAAAACATTAGTGATGGATTTAGCGAAAAAAAATTTTTCATCGCTAATAACGCGTCGCAAAAATTTAGCAACGGAAATTAGAAATCCGTTGCTAAATTTAGCGATAAATAATTTTTCGTTACTAAAATTCGTCGCAAAATTTAGTGTCGAAAAATTATCTATCGCTAAATTAGCGATGAAAAAAAATCCGTTGTTAAATTTAGCGACGAAAATCTAAAATTTGTCGCTAAATTTAGCGACGGATAATTTTCGTCGCTAAATTCCGTCGCTAATTTAGTGACGAAAAATTATCGGTCTCTAAATTAGCAACGAAAAAATTATCCGTCTCTAAATTAACGACGAAAAATTATCCGTCACTAAGTTAGCGACGAATTTGAATTCGTTGCTAAATTCAAAATGCCCAAGGGAGCGCATGCGCTTGGACGGGCCCCCGCTCGCCCGCTTGAGCCAGCACCCGCCTGCAAGCGGGCCCGCCCACACGCCCGCTCCAACGCCTGCCCCCTCACTTAATTCCTGGAAAATGCCTCCGCTTTGTTTCCATCGTGGTTCGAACTCCTGCAAATGCATAAATCTGTAAAATCATATAACCACCAAGCTAAATGTTAGTATGTGATATACAATTTTTTTTTTTACTTATTCTTTTTTCTTCACATTTTTCTAATAATAATAAAATAATATAAAATATCAATTAAAATAATAAATATAATAAATTTTTTTACTTATTATCTGTAAAAGTATATAACCACCAACATAAAATAATATTAATTAAAAATAATAAATATGATTATTTTTTATAAAATAAAAAATAATAAATTACTAATTTAAAATAAAATAATAAATGAATTAAAAAATATATTAATATTATTCTTAGAAAAATAAAATAAAATGCTATTTAAAAATATTATAACATAATAAATTGATTTGTTCATATGGTTTTAAATAATATAATTTAAATATAATAAAATAAAATGTTAAATGAAAATATTATAAAAAAATAATATGATTTGTTAATATAAATTAATAAAATAAAAAAACACAAAAAAATATAATTTTAATTAAAAAAAGATTAAATTTAGCGACAGATTGAGATTTCTATCGCTAAATTTAACGACTAATTCCGTATCCTTCACTAAAAAATAAAATATAATATATTAATTAAAAATAATAAATATGATAATTTTTATAAAATAAAAAATAATAAAATGCTAACTTAAAATAAAATAATAATTGAATTAAAAAATATATTAATATTATTCTTTAAAAAAAAATAAAAAATAAAATAAAATGCTATTTTATAATATTATAACATAATAAATTGATTGGTTCTGATGCCTTTTTTTTAAGATTTTAATAATATTACACTTTAAAAAAATGAAATATAATATAAGAAAATAAAATGTTAAATTAAAATATTATAAAATAATAATATGATTTGTTAATATAAATTAAAAAAATAGAAGATAAATATAAAAAAATATAAAATTCTAATTAAAAAAATTAAATTTAGCGACGGATTTCAAATCTATCGCTTAATTAATTTTTAATTTAAATATTATATTAATATTATATTTTATTAATTATATATTTAAAATTTAGCGGCGGATTGGGATTTCCGTCGCTAAATTTAGCGATGGATTTTGTATCCGTCGTTAAAAAATAAAATATAACATATTAATAAAATAAAAGAAAAATATAAAAAAATATAAAATTCTAATTAAAAAAGATTAAATTTTGTGACGGATTTGAAATTCGTCGCTAAATCTATCGCTAAATTAGCGACGGATTCCATATTCGTCGCTAACTTAGTGACGAATTTCTCGATCTATCGCTAGCTTAGCGACGGATTTCTCGATCCGTCGCTAACTTAGCGACAAATTTCAAAATCAGTTACAAAATCTGTCGTTAATTTAATCTTTTTTTTATATATAAATTTGCATTTTATATTTTGTTTTCTTCTTTTTTCTTTTATTTTATTATTTTATTATTCTTTTCATTTTTATTTTATTTTTTTGAATCCATAGAATGGTTTATAAGTAGATAGCTGCCTATCAATAACCATCCGTGCCATCCGTATCATTATCTCTATTCTCCGAAAACTAATGTTTGATCTAGTTGCCAAATGAGATGGATCGTCGAACATGGATGTATTATCTACTATCTTCCTTATTGATGTCAATGACAAATCAAGATGAACAACTGAATTTTAAAAAACGATTGAATTATACGAGAGAAGCGAACGGATGTATAAGATGAAAAACATAAATAGTGAACTCCATAACCACAACTTATTAATAATTGTCTGTTACAAATTGATTGAATTATTTATTGTTAAAAATTCTTAATTTGGTAAGAATTATAATATTTATTATATATTTAATTCAATTTCGTTATTCAGAATTGGTTAAAACGGGGGACACGGTTGAAAATATTTCCTAATAAAATATAGAAAAAATTTAGTTATGAAATTAGCCTTAAATTTTGAAATATAGATAATAAATTAGTGATGAATTTAACCACGAATATTTTTTTGTGGCTAATTAGCGATGAATTTAGCCATAAATATTTTTTTGTGGCTAATTAGTGACGAATTTAGCCACGAATTTTAGAATTCGTTGCTAAATTTAGAGACAAATATTTTTTCGTAGCTAATTAGCGATGAATTTAACGATGAAAATTTTTTGTAACTAATTAACGATAGAATTTGTCACGAAATTTTTTTGTTGTTAAATTTAGCGACGAAATTTGTTACGAACTTTTTTCGTCGCTAAATTTAGCTACAGATAACTGTATCCGTGGTAAAATTTAGTCACGAAATATTATTTATCGCTAATTAGTGACGAAATTTGCAACGAAAATTTTTTTGTCGCCAATTCACGACGAATTTAGCCATGAAAACGTTTTCATCACTAATTAGTAACGAATTTAGCCACAAATGATGTGTCCGTCGCTAATTTAGCCACGACTTCTTTTTCATAGCAAATTTTATGATAAATTAGCAACGAAAAAGTTTTCGTCGCTAAATTCGTCGCAAATTAGCGACGAATTTTTTTCGTCGTAAAAATCCGTGGCTAAAAGCGTGTTTTTTTTGTAGTGACATATGTTTCATGCAAATTTACATTAATCCGACAACAAATTTGTATAGAGGAAAAAAATTCCATATATTGTTATATATTATTTGTTAATTTTATTAACTTGTGGAAGATATATGAGTTTTTTCTGCCAATTCACTAGAACTCATATTTTTTTTTGTTAGCAACGGAAGGAGGACAAAACTCAAAACCTATACCCTTTAACACTTGGGATAAGTATGGTCAAGATTTCGACTTATTTGGATGAGGTTGATCAGAACATACACACACCTACAACAACACACACAACGACAAGTCCACACGTGTATTCACAAGCCTACACAACAACAAAAAAAGTTTATAATGTTGATTGTCTTTATTGTCAAGCCGTATACAACAAAACAAAAAAAAAAGAAAAGATTCACAAGTGCTTGTTATCTTGTGACAAGCCAAATCCATATAGAAGAAAATGTTCACATGTATGTTCACAAGCAAAGCATAGTTGATACAAACAAAAGAGTTCTTGAGAAGTTTTTATATCTCATGATCTTATCTTGACAAGGTAGCCATGACAAGCCCGTATAGCTCATCACAAGCAAAGTTTACAACTAACACAACACAATAAAATAACAAAACACAAACACAGTATTCAATTCAAGAATTCAATTCACTGATATGTTCAATTCCATGCCATCATGCACAATTATCTATATCTAATAAATACAAATCCAACCCAACATCACACTCTCACTCAAATCCACTCAAATGGTTTAGAAAATATTCTCAAAATTTCTAAGAAATTCTACACTCTTTTATTACTCTTGTCAACAACAAATCTTACAACTCTCACACTTTCTTTCTTACACTTTCTTACTACTCTCACACTCTCTCACTCACACACGCACATGTATATAAAATTTGAATAAACAAATCTTCCCTCACACAAACTCTCACAAACTCTTTCCTCAAACTCTCTCATTAGCTTTTTTCTCTCCCTAATCTAAACCTTCTTCTTCTTCTTACCGACCTTCTCCGAATCAAACCTTCTTTTCACTTTTTAATCACAAATGGCCTATTCTTGAAAAGGAAAAGAAATTATGATAGAATAAGAAAAATACAACAGTAGGGAATTTCCTTCTCTTAAAAAAAAAACTATTTCGAAAGGTAATTTCTCATCGAAACATTCTTAATGGATGCTTAATAAACTTGGATTTTATAAAGAGCGCATGTTTTAAGCATGCAAGTTATTTAAAACAAATCTGTCCTTCTTGAATTCTCAATCTATGTAAAAAAAATTATGAAAAAGTAGTGAGAATTTTTTACAATAATATGGAAGAAATTAATAGTCATAATTGCATAATTATTGATAATAAAATTACGTCATATGCTTTTCAAACTTATTTTGATAGTCAAAAAATTGAAGTGAATTCGAGAATGATATGCAGACGGGGTGGTCTTCACTGGGTCGATTACGAAGAATGTGTCCCATATTTGAAAAGTGAGATATTGATGGATGTTCAGATAATATTTGATGATAATAGTTTAGAAAATTTTAATACATATGCGACCGATTTAAATTTTCATGAAAAAATTCTTCACTTTCTAATCAACCACGCTATTAAGTTACGGGAGATAATTATACATCTATTACTAGAGATAATTTTTAGCTAATGACATGTATTATTGAAAGAAATCATCCAAATTTGCATTTTTTGTTTCATTACTTTATGATAACCATAAGAATTTCTTCAAATTCAAATTTGTCATATTGTAGTGTGGTTACAAGTTTTTTATAAATCAAGGAATAAGTTTATGAAAGGAAAACAATATGCTATTAAATATTAAAAATGGTATAAATGACAAAACTTTACATAGAGTTTATTGGATTTATGAACATAGTGTTTGGATTAAGGTAAAGAAAAGATATATATAATATAGGCCAGAATTAGGACATAGGCCAAAGCCAGGGCGAGAGTTAGAAGTGAATGGGAACACTTAGAATGAGAATGAGAATGTTAGATAGAATGAACTCTTTGAATGCAATCGTAGTATGAAAATACAGTTCATGGATAGCGTTGATGAGAAATTTGGTGAAATTAGGAGGGAAGTAAGAAAAATTCAAAGGGAAGTGGGTGAACTAAGACATAGTTTTTGTCAATTCATGTAACACAATGAGGAAGAATATAGAAAAATATTATTTGACTTGATGAATATGTCTATTGATGTAAAGGTGAATAGCAATTTTATTTTGTTTGTAAAAGACCATTTGCAGGTAATAAGGCAAGCTGAACCTTTTTTCCTTGTTGCAACTGCCACCGAAATTAGACCATCTCATCCTCATCCGAGCTCCTACATGCAAACTGCTGCCTGCCCATTTGCTACGTATCTATTTGGTTCATTCAGTTCTCCTCCCACGGCTTCATTCAATTCTCCTCCTAGGGCTAGGGATGATAATCCTTTTGAAATTCATGACATTATTAGAAAAAATTCATCTCCTACTGCATCCTCTTCTACTTCGAGTGCAAGTGCATTTTCTTTTGTTGCGAGTAAAAAAAAAAGAAAAAAAAGTTTAGACCTAAAGTTAAATTTCCTTGATTGTAATTCCCTACTACTTTTCTTTTGTTTTTTTTTCTTGCATTGTATTTATTTAATTCTCTTATGTATGCAGTATATATATTATATATGTATGTGGAATTTTTTTTCCTGTAAAACTGAATTTTTCAAGTTTTATGAATTTGTATGGAATATTTATCTAGAATTTATACGAGGAAAGTCCAACCAGTACAAACATGCAAGTGGCGTGGGCCGTAGGCATGCGTAGTGCCCCGTGCATGGGTACTGTGCATGCAAGCGCGGGCTCCCATGCGCTCGTGGGGCTATCATGCAAGCAAGGGCGGCCATGAGCCATCCCCTGCCCATGCCCGCGCGGGGCTACCGCGCATGCAAGTGCATGCCCGAGCCCCCACGCACGCCTGCGTGGTTCTATGGCACAGGCAAGTGAGGGCATACACGGTCCCCCGTGCATGCCTGCATGGCTCTACCACGCAAGCCTGAGTGGGGCTACCACTCATGCAAGCGCATGCGCGGGGCGCGACCATCATTAATTTAAATAATATAATGATATGAAATTATTAATTTAAATTATTAATATTATTATTTAAAATTGTAATGATATTAAATTAGTAATTTATATAATATAGTGTTATGATATATTTTTTATTATTAGATAATATAGTGTTATAATTTGAAATTATCATAATAATACATTAATTTTCAATATTATATAATTATCAATATTATGTAATTTTATATAAATTCAAAAAAAACACACCTAACAACATTAATATTAAGCATGTTTATAAGCATGACAAAACCTCTCTTCTTGGCGTTAAAAATTTAACATGGTTTGATAAGTGGATATATTATGGAGAGAGTAATAAAAAATTTACATCTCATGCATCGAACGTATCCAAACTACCTGATAATCTTGTTGACCATGATATATTTAGTATTTTATATGATACATTCATACATTTACAACATATATCTAACATACATGAACCAAGTTCTCATTAACAGATGCGTGCATGTACACAGATGTGTATATGTGCACCGCCTAATCCATTATTGGGCGAAATCATATCCCTCAATTATAAAAAAACTTTAAATATGAATTAAATACAATGAACCTATCTACATCTCTCATTCAAGCTTTTACTGAAACACTTTATAACATATATTCAACAAGTCATTTGCAAAGTTTTATCAAAATATAATCACATTTTTTTTTAAATAAAAAGTTGGGGTTCTATTGTGTTCTGAAACATTTTAATTTTTTCTAACTTGTGATAGAGATGAGACGAAATAAACGAAAGATGAGCATTGTAGCTGACTATGAAGAATCACAACCATACCAAAAACAAGTTGAGTTTGAAGAAGTCCAATCATCCTAAGATACTACCCCAAGTTTGGTTTAAAAATAAACAGATCATTTTATTTTAAGGTAATTAGTAATTATCCGTTTTTAATTTTTTATTTTGAGCAATGTCAAGAAATGTAAAGGCCGAGTGTGCTGTCAAGATGTTTGGGATTTAGAAAAAAGAAAATGCATGAAGGTTGAAATGAATGAATTAAATCAATTATTAGGAATTAATGGTACGATCTTTAACAGATTTCTTGGCTCTATAGTTAGAGTGCATTCGATTGCTCCAATAAACTATAAGAGTTGGCATTACATGCCAGTATAGTAAAAAGAGGATATGTGAAAAATTGTACATGTATCTAGTTTTATTACTCAATCACATAATGACATAGATGAAAATTAATATATCTAATTTTATTTTTTACATATTTGAATTGTAGTAAAAAATTAGTTTAAATCCTTTCAAAGATGACACTACGAAATGAGTTATTGGAAATTTGTGTAACAAATGGAAGAGTTTTAAAAATACTTTGAAATCAAAGTAATTTGATTATTCACTTGGAATAGATGAAAATATCGAGAGAATGGAAGATAAAAGGGTTGATCCAAATTAGTACATGGAGTTTGTTACTTTCTGGTTAGGAAATTAGTAAAAGAAATTTAGAATATTGCGTAATGTTGACAGATCCACATTGCTTAGAATCTAAGTCATTTGCAAAGCTCATACAAGAGAAGGAATAAATAATTCATATTTTATTTTATTTGTAATTAAATTTACTACATAATACTTTAAAATTGTTTACTTTTATCATTATAGATGACACAATTTGGAACAAAATCTTGTAAAGCTGAACTTTATATTACAAGTAAAATCCGATCAGATGACAGTTTAATTTTTATAAAAGTATCAGAAGTTGTGGTACAGATGACTATTTTAATGTAATTCTAATTGATATGTTTATGGATATTGAAGTTTGATTCATTTACTTCTCACAGGAAATGATGAAGAGTGGAATGAAGTTCATTGAGAGTAAAGAAGGGCAAATAGTCGAATTTATTTTGGAAAAGTGATATCATATCTAAAGTTAAAGGGCCTAATTTGTGTGGAAGAATTAGATGTGCGGAGAAAGTTAAACTCCATCACAACATGTGTATTTAAGCAAACCTGAAAATGAAGATATGACTATTATGATGAAACGATTAATGGAACAAAATTATAATCATACTAATTTGATCAGCAATGTTCTTATGCATGTTGCTATTTATGCTGGAAGTGGACAGCAAGATAAATTGATGAACCTGGTTAATGAGTAAAGCTTATTACTGGTATTCAAGTACAAATGTCATTTATCTAATTTTCATTATAATTTTATTAATTTCACTTTTATTTTTGAATAATAATCTAAATAATTTGTATTGTTAGTTTTTTCCAACATCAGATGTTGGGAGTGCATATAAAAGCTAACGAGTATCATCATCACCACCTAATTTCATCCCAAAAGGAAATATTTTTATTTACAATCATTTTTTACAATGCACCATTATATTATATTTATTTCACTACCGTTTTTTATTATTAGATTGATATGAAAAAATGTGCATACAATTGGCCACTTGCTTAGTTTTGATACTAGGACTATGCTTTCAAATTGTGATGGTAACATTTTTTTTTATTGAAGTGAACATTTTTGGTATAAACATCTCAGAAGATATGCAGTTGTAGGACATGTAATCTTTTTTTGTCTTGTATATATCCTATTAATGTATCAATCATTCTCGTATATTAATACGAGAATTATATTTATATTATTTTTGTAATTTCTTTATTTATAGTCTCTATACCATGTAACCCGATGATAAAATGTACTAACATTTTCTATCACTTATGATACCGCTTTCCTAACATTATGATAATCAACGATAAAAGATAGTAATCTTTCCAATCAGTGGTGGTAAGCGATGATGATAAAAGACAGGACATTTTCTAATAGTTGTGATAATCGATGATGCAGTAATTTATATTAACATAAAAGATAATAATTTTTCCTAACCCTTTTCCAATCAAACCAATGACAAAGAGTAACTTTTCTAACACTTGTTGTAACTAATGATAAAATAGTAATATTTCCTGACACTTGTAGTAATCGATGATATAAGCTAGTAATTTATAGTAAGATATATGATAACCTAACACTTATAGTAATTGATGATACGAGATAGTAACCTATCCTAACATATGTCTAATCAACGATAAAAGTTATTTCCTAATCCTTTTCTAACAGACAGGGTAGTAACATTTCCTAACACTTGTAGTAATCGATGATAGAAGGTAGTAACTTATACTAACATATGTGGTAACCGATGATAAAATTTAGTAATATTTCTTAACCCTTTTCTAACTCATGATAAAATGGAGTAATATTTTCTAACACTTATTGGAACCCACGATACAAGACATCAACTTATACTAACACATGTGCTAACTGACGATAAATGACTGTAAATTTTCCTAACAATTTTTCTAACCAACGATAATAAGTTAACAAAAAATAGTAACTTTTTCCTAACACTTGTGGTAACGATGATAAAAGTCAATAATATTTCCTAACATTTGTGTAACCGAAGATAAAAGTGCAGTTCGTAACACCTGTGTATCCAACGATAAAGTGTAGTAATATTTACTAACAATTGTAATAAGCGACGATAAAAGATAGTAAAATTTTCTAATATATGTGGTTATAGACGATAAATAGCAATAACAATTCTTAATAGTTATGATACTAATGATAAAGGTACTAACATTTCATAACATATGTGGTAACTGACAATATAAGATAATAACTTTTACCAACGCTTTTAACACCGATGATAAAAGGCAGTAACTTTTACCAAGACTTTTCTAACTGTCCATATAAATTCAGGACATGCTCCAAATGGTGACTGAAACTATCGGGATAGACCTATCCTGGCTGTTGTATAGTCAACTGAAGATCCATCCATTGGAGAAGTTTCTGTCAATGGTTTTATTAGATTTAACAGACGGTTTTTGTCCGTCTGGATAGAGTATTTGTTTTGTAGTGTAGAAAAAAATTAACTAAATGATTATTTTAAATTCAATGAATGAGCTAAACAATGTACCAAAGTGGTTTTTTTTTTCCAATGAGCAACAAAAATCGATGAATCATATGATAGAAACAAGAGAACTCGTGTGCCAATTTTTGCTCTTGCTTATAAATAGTAATCTTCACTTTTTCAATCATAGAATCCCAAATATCATACTAATTGAAAGCATGGTTTATATATATCACAAACTCTAATCACATCATAAATGAGTGCAGTTAATACAATGATATAATAAACTTTATCCAACAAATTTTCGTGTATCACTAGCTTACAAACAAAACTTTCTTTCTCTTGATCATTATCTCGATATTGTGCCAACTGGCCACTCATTACAATTGCTTCAAGTGCACATCGTATATGTTTAAACCTTGTAAGTATCACAACAATTGAAGCCAAGTGAGTGCCTGCAACTGAAATCAACTTCAAAGGACTAAACCGATGAAAAATAGTTAAAATCATGGAATGATTTATTATAAAATTTTTTATTTGTAAAGCATCTCAATGCACAAGAGTCATCCAATAATATCCATCGCATGTTTTCTTATTATTTTCTGAATTATGAGGTATGCATATGTTCTTGAATGCAAGATTCACTGTATGAACAATACAGCAAGTCTAAATGATATATGGAAATATTCTTTCAATGATTTCTCCGGCACCTTTGTAATAAATAGTATTATTAGTAATTATATGAACTACATTTTTATCATCAACTTTATCAATTAACTTTCTCATTAGTTCAACAATGACGTATTTATCCTTCACTTCATATGAACAATCCATAGTTTTGAGAAACATTGGTCCATTTTCAGAAACAGAAACAAAATTAATTAGCGGCCTTTTGGGGGGGTTACTATCTCTATCACTAACAACGCTAACAGCTTTCTTTAGCCATGTGCTTTTTATTGGTTCCAACAACCTTTCTATATTTGTCTTTTCTTGATGATGAAGTGTAGTTCTCAATTTATTATAATCCAAAGGTAAATAACCACTTAAGCATTGATTAGCAACAAAGATAAAAGCACTTACATAATATGAATTTTTTTAGCAAATTAAATGACAAACCCCAATATAAAACATTTTAGCAATCCAACATCTAATTTTGCTTAGATTTGCCCATCAGAAGCTTTACCGATTAGCAAATCATCAACTCTTCTCTTCTTCGAAAATTTCGAAGATCTTTGTTTAGTTAAATGTAACAAAGGACTTGAATCACTAGATGTATAGGGCAAAGGCATTGTTTAGATTGTGAGTGTGATTTTTTTTTCAATTTCATCTTTAAGCTTTTTCAATTCTAAAATATTTCAAGTGTAACCTTCTTGCAAGCATTAATCCATTTTTCTCTAATTTTTAGAAAATGAGTCATTACTCTTGTATGTTCTTTGCTTTCTTTATTACAAAATTTATATAATCACCATCATCTCATGTTTTTTCAATTTTAGTCACATATTTCCATAAAACACTACTCACTATCTCTCAATGTTGAAAAGACACACTACTACCGTTGAAACTAGAATTAAAATTTGAAAATGTGATAGAATAAATTATAATATGATAGAGAAAAAAAAAAGATATCAAAATTAAAAAATTTTAATTGTGAAAAAAATACAGACAAAGATTGTTTATAGTAAATCTAATAAAAAAATAAATTATACAAGTAAATAATAAATTAAATTTAAATAAACACTCCAAATATAATTCTTAATCCTATTTATAAAATAAGAAAATTAAAATCTAAATTACTAATAGAAAAAATGAACCATTAACTTATTAATATGATAACAATTTAAAATAGTTTCTAACTTTAATTATTAACCCTAAAATTAATCTAAATAACCCTAAAATACTAACTAAAACCTAAAGTAATATTAAAAAAATTAATTTTTTCCTAAAATTAAATATGAAATTATAAAATTAAATTTCCAAATAATAAATAAAAAATATAAAATCTCATAGAAAAATATTAAAAAATACTAAAATAATGTTATAAATAATAAAAAAGTGTCCACGAAATAAAATAAAAGTATATTAACCAAACAAGTTCTAAATTAATTTTAGTGTTAACGAAATTAACTTAATTTCAATGGACTTAATTTCAAACTAAATGCAAACACATCTTAAATGAAATTAACCTACGATGAACAAGATGCATTTATTCAAAGTCAAGGAGAGCACATGCTTGTGCTTTTTAAAAGTAATTTTTTTTTTAAAAAGTATGGGAACTTATTTTTAATGCTCTTCTAGAAGAAGAAGAATAAAATAAAGGGGAAGAAGCTCTACTCTATTTCGTAATACTCTCTCAACCTTCACAGACATCTAGTAGATTATTGGAAAAATGAGTTTTGATAATGAATAAAATATGAGATTTAGGTGTATTATGATGAAAGATTGTGTTAGACTAATTAAAGATTGAATTATGTGGAGATAGATATGGTTTAGACTTGATACATAACATATAAGAAATTCACAGCAGAAGCCTAGTCGACTGCACAATGTAGCAGTTGCAGTCGACTTGCCCAATTACATAGAAGCCTAAGTCTAGTATGACATAGCATACTAGTCGGCTAACTCACTATTCTAGTCCACTATCACAGTTAGTCTAGTTGTAATAATCAAATTTTAAATGTTAACGGCTGAACAATAAAGGTCAAAATGAGAATAAGACTATCATAGCCGATCACTTAAAGAACAAATTCGACTTACACTTACAAGTTAGTCCATATACATGTGTTAGCTCACTAAGCATAAGGCATTGCACATGAGACATAGGTTGTGGCAAACATAACATGCCAATATGCATGCCTCAACACAAGTAGAGCCTAAATTAGCCCTTGAGACATTAAAAATAGTCGACTTAAATAGAAATAGGAGTCGACTCTTATATCTAGAGAGGATTGAGCCAAGAGCACAATGCATATCACTTTAGCATGACACATGAGCTGCATTGGCATGGCACATGCCCTGGATTGGCATGGCATAGGCTTAACACCAGAATGGTACGATCATAACATTAGCATAGCATGAGCATGACATTAGCATTGCACGAGTATAGCACAAGCACTAGCATGCCATAAGCACATCCACAAAGCCGATACACAAGGCCACTGCACATCAATACACATATTTTTGCATTAAGCAAATGGCCTAGTCGACCAATGGTTTTACCATAGTCGACTCATCTCTTCTTAGTACCAATCATTGAATAATTAAGGATCAATACTCTCATGTTTTGAATATGAGGAAGTTGACTACCACAAGAAATGGAAATCGACTCTTGCTGTTTCCAGAACAGAACGCGTCACATGACTTAGAGCGAAGCAACCCTAGAACATAATTCCATATGACACATGCTACCTACACAAAACATTATGCCACATGCACTCAATAACCCTACACTAGCATGATGTACATATATCAAAGCATGTTCAAGTGCTAGTTGACTACTCAAAGTGAGGAAATCGACATTGCCAAGTCTTAAAAGATGAGTATCGATCTTTGGACATACGAGTACCGATTCTCAATGTTATAGAAGTCTAAGAGCTGAGCTGGAGCATAGATATGGTCGACTATCATGGATAAAGGCAGTCGACTAATCAAGGAGCCAAAGGAAACATAGCAATGAGTACCGATGCTTGAAGGTTGGAGTACTGGTACTTAAACTAATCACAGAGTAAAGCCAAGACGAAATCGGCTATGAATAAAGATGTAATCTACTAACTTATGAAAGAATACAGACAAAATTCAAATTATAGTCGACTAACAGATAAGTATAGTTGCCAAGCACATAAGTAACGGCTAGCTATTCGAGCATTTAATGTTTCTCAACCACCTCGAAACGTCTAGTTTCAGTATTAAATGAGTTTCAAATATCAAGACATCTTGAAAGGTTATAAATACGATCACTACTGAAGGCCAACAATCTTTAGAACAACTTGAACACATCTGTTGAGCATTAGCACTCTTAGTCTTCATTGTTTTATTGTTTTTAGTGTCGTATTTCTTCTGAATTGTAAAGTCATTAACAGAGCACTAAGGCTCAAGGTTGTAATCTTTGTTCTTGTCTCATAATTTTGTAAGAGATCAAGAAGAGAGGTCTTCTTGATCTGGGATTCAATTATCTATGATAGACAAGTTAGAGTTTTCTAGCACTATGAAATCTAGTGTGAGGATTTGCTAGCACCATGAAGTCTAGTGTAAGTATTCTAAAGCAACACTTATAAAGGACTAGGGCATGAGAAACCTAGTTAATTGTACTATTTGGGGAGCAAATAGTAGATTAGAAACTCTAGAGGAACTCTGGAAGTAGACCTACACCGGGAAGGTAAAACCACTATAACTCTCTGTGTCAATCATTCTTCTCTCTCTGTTCTTTGTTTTTATAGTTCAAAGTTAAAAAAAAACCTAAAAAATGTCAACAACCTATTTACCTATCCTCTCTAGGTTGTCTAACCTCAGTTCATAGATGATGTTGGATTGTGAGGCTCACCATCATAGAAATTGCAGAAGATGCAATCGATGATAGTGATGGTAGTTAAAGATGAAGAACAACTAAAAATGTGCTTTGCTTTTTTTTTTTTTTTTTTTTTTTTTTTTTTTTTTTCAGATGCTCTGAGATTAAAAAAGTTTATACTCATAATTTTAATTAATTCTGATGGAGGTGGGTTTTGCTCCACAAATAACTACTCTGTTGACCCTGAGTGAGGAACTTGTGCTGGTGAGTCTCCTAAGCCTTCGTGAATGATTGGATCTGCGAGTACTGCCAAAGGGTGCTCTTAATCTCATGTTAGTTTGATTTTTGTTTTGTATTGAGAATATGATTATTGTCTTGTGTGTTTTGAGGTTAGGGTTTAAAGGTGGTGATGTTTTTCTTCATTTCACCCTCTTATTGTTGAGTTTCTTTTCTCTCTGTACATCTTTTTAGCTTGATCTACGTGTTCTTTGTTTTTTTCAAGCTTGTAGTGGAGTTGAATCCCGTTCTTGTAGGGACATCCAAATGGTAGAAAACTCTTACTCAAGTGTTTTTCCTGACATCTCGTGTTCGAATCTTTGTGGGCACGTATATTTCTACGATTTTCATAACTTTTATGTAACAAAAAAAAAGAATGGAGTTGAAACCCATTGTGGGGTTAGACTAGAAGTCATGAGAGATCACGCTTATCGAAATAATGATGGGCTAAAACAGAATACTTCATCCTCATCATAACTACAATGCGTTGTAGTAGTTATGATCAAGGTGGCCTATTTGGCTTGTTTGCCTAGTGATGAGACTCTTAGATGTGAAACCCAATATTGTGTTTCCTTGACCTTAAGTGGTATGATTTCATCCAGTTTAGTTTTGTAAAATCTAATTTGACTCATCTTGACATACCTTGATCGGAGTTGATCAATTTGACTTAGTTTGACTTGGTTCGGTCTAGTTTTGCTATTCTGTTTGTTGATTCATATATGCTATGTGGTGATGATACATGACATGTCTCTTATGTTATACATGTGTTGTGATTGTCATTTTTCCTTGTTAGTTGAGGGACATGCATGGAAGTGATTTATTTTAATTTATGTGTGATCTAATTTTACCCTCCTTTTCTCCATTATTATATTCTGACACCACTACAAAAAATGCACATTTTGTGATAGATTTAGCGACAAAAATTTTAAAAAAATTCGCGTTAATTTGTTTAGTGACGAATTTAATGATGAAAAATTTTTATCACTAATAACGTATCGTAAAAATTTAGCGATAAAATTCAAGAATTCATGGTTAAATTAGTGATAAAAAATTTTTATGACTAAATTCATAACTAGAGTTAGTAACAGATTCATTTTCCGTCATTAAATTTAACAACGTATTCTGAGATCCATAGCTAAATGTAGCGATTGATATGATAATTCGTGACTAAATTTAAAGACAGATATGACAAATATCTCTATCTGTCGTTAAAATTAGCAACGGATATGTCTATCCGTCGCTAAATTCATATCCGTCGCTAAATTCAACACAAGATTTAAATCCATGTATAAACTTTTACAATGAATTTTGCGACGAATTTTATAATTTAGCTATGAAAACAATATAATTAGGCGATGAATTTAGTGATGGATCTGAAAATTTAGTTAAAAAAAATTTATTAATTTTCAAATATTTTCCTATTAAAAAAGAAATATCTTGTCTATCTAATTGATCTAAAAAATTTCTTAGTCCAACCAATATAATAATCAAAGTCTAAGCATCTTATCGAAGAGAATAAACTCGATATTGTTTATAAATGTTTGAACATCTAAAATCAAACAAATATCAATTTAGTATGTAACAAATATACTCCAATATTTAACATGAACATTCAATATCCAACAATAAACATATATTGTGTGAATTGATACACAAAAGCAAGACTAAATCAACCTTCTCTTTGACACAAGGAAAAATACATTTTGACACATAGATGGTGCTGTAAGTGTGAATTGATACACACAGATGGTGCTATAAGCGTGAATTGAAACACAAAAATACTTCTCTTTTAAACAGCACTTTTTTTTAGCATTTGAATCTCCATGGGCATTTTTCTGATGGTCTACATTTGCTTCAAAATCACATGTTTCCCAAAATAGAAATAAAAGAGATACTATAAATAAATTCACAATAATACACTTGAAAACATGCATACAAAAGACACAAACAGTAGTTGATACATCCCATAGCCTAGAATAAAAAGAAAATAGTTCAATCCCAATAAACATTACCAAATTACCTTGAACAAAAACAAGTCTTTTTTTTTTTTTTTGCGGAAATGAAGCGACCAACGGTACTGCAGAATCTGGCGGACTTTTTGAAGACATCACACCTTTTTTTGAAGACATTGGACAGGAATCACCAATCTTATAACAACACACCACCCACTAAGCCTACCAAACAAGGAACAAGGAAAAAGGCAAATGAAAACAGATAGTTTTTTACTAGAAAGGAATAGACAGAAAAGGACATTAACTATAAAGAGATAATCACAAATTGTTAAATGTATATATGAATTTCTTTATAATACAGCTCTTAAATCATGCTAACCATAGTTCATTAGGTAAAGATAATGTCTAAGATTCTCCTCAATCTTTTTGCCTATTTAGTTAGGCATCAACTGTGAAACAAATAGGGCAAACAAAATGTAAATCAGTGACGAAAAGTGAGGCTTGGAGTGCTGTGATTGTTTGTATAACAAGGATGAATGTCTTGCTGCTACTTCTAGCCATGTTTTGATTGGTTTGGAGAGAAAAGAGAAGAAGAGTTTTGGAGGGGTGGAGGGTGCCTTGATGGCTTGGCAAACAATATTTTGAAATGTTTATGCTTTCTTTTGTAGCTATTAATTCCATATTTCTTTTTCATTGTAGCCCTTTGGGCTGCACCTGCTTGGTGCTCTTCCCTAGCATTTTTTTTCTCATTATAGACAAAATTCTTTCTATTCTATTCCAATCAAAAGAAAAATCTGAAATAAAAGATCATTCATGAATTGGTGGATAACTTTAGTGGTAATCCTACTATGCCGAAATTGAGAATAATAGTAGCATACCACTATGGATAGTATGCGCCTTGCATACCTCATAGCCAATCTCATGAAAAATAAGACATGATGATTCCCTGTTAAAATAACAGGTAACAAAAAAACCATAATAACAAAGCCAACCAGTCCCAGAATTCATTTAAAAGGGAATTACATCATTCATTCACCATGAAAAATTATCATCTCAAAATATGAGACTCCTAACACAATTATTGGATATGAGAACCACAGTGAATCATGAAGCAAGACATAGATAATGTAAGCCAATTCCTACATCTTATGGCACGGAATGAAAAAGGAAAAAAAGACCTGAAGAGGAAGATGGCGTGGATTGAGAGGGCGGAGGAGGCGGAGAAGGAGGAGGACTTGTCAGGTTGTTGCCAGCAAAACTGCAAGAGAAAAGATAAGTATATAAGCATTTCTATGGTTCAATAACAAGTGTTAAAGAAAATAAGGGATATGTGCAATAAACCTGATTGGAGTCAACAGACAAAAGGAGCCATTAACCGGAGTTGCACCAGTTAGATGGTTTTATGACAGATCCCAACATTCCATGAAGAGAGATTCCAATCATGTACATTCTATATGGATGTAGGTCATAAATCATATAAAGAGAAACTTCATTAATTGGAAGAAAGTAAAAGTGAAAAAAAGAAAAATACTATTCAGCATGCTGCAGGAAGAACACTTACAGCACTTACAGAGAGTTTACTTTGGTTAAGGAGTACGGAATAGTTCCACTCAAGGTGTTGTTCAAATGCCTGACCTTGCCAAAAAAAAAAAAAAGCAATTAGCAAAAGAAACCATACACACATGCATAGGAATGAAACACCACAATTGGTATAGTTTGCACTTGGACATTTAGAATGTTCTGGGATGCTGTCCACTGGTTGGAATGTTGAGTAAAGCAAAGAGATGAAGTAAATGATACTTGATGGAATTCATGCGATGCAATCATCACTTACAAAACTATAGAACCATAACCTTCTTCATAACTCATGTTCTTATTAGACTTCCGTCATCCTTTCAAATTTTTTTGTCAAATCCCTTTCTTATAACCTTCACCTATCATCAATTCAACAATCCTCTAGTTCACCAAAGGTGACATTTAAAAGGTCACTCCGTGCTTAAACCATCCCACTGAGCACTTGAAGTCCAAGAGGACAGTGTGTAGAGAGCCTTATTAAGAAGAGGCCTCTTTCAGTTATTAAATCCAGTAACTAAAGTAAAGGTGCAAACAACTTTACCTTTAGGCTAAATGTTTCATGTCCAATGGTGAAATTTAGAAAATTTAAATTTCTTAATATTCCATACAAACAGTACATGCTAGCTGCATATGTTTGATGAGAGAGAGAGAGAGAGAGAGAGAGAGAGAGAGAGAGAGGATCTATCTCTGCAAGGATCATTTTAGCATTTAAGTAGATATCTCTAATAGGCAAAAAAAATTGCACAGAATTTTATCACCTTTATCAAGGGATTTTTCTGTAATTTGAAAGTGTTAAGGGACTATGTTGTGTCAAGTCCACCTAACTACAACTTGATAAAGTAAAGAGTCCATGTGGCACAGTCCACGAGAATAATCCCCGGACTCAATGTTCTGAAACAGCTTCCATAGGTGAAGAATAAGAGGGATGCACTGGTTATGCTAACAAAAACTGCTCTCTCGTTCTCCTTAAAAGCATTGTATTAAGAATTATTTACATTTTTGCATGTATCTGTCCCCCAAAGTCATGGACAGAAAACAGTAATTTGGCTAGAAATGCAAAATTTAGACCATTTCTAAGATATCTCTCATGAGTACACTGAGGCACTCTTTTTTTTCCCCCCCTTCATATGTTACTCCAAGGATGCATTAGAATCAAGACCCTTCCTAGCGGCCAAATGTACCAAATTGAAGCTCTCTATCAAGACCTTCTCCAACAGGTATTTCTCACTCTTACATCTTACCTAATTTACATTCTACCACTCCAAATCACAAAAGGAGTAATTTAAGAAAGACAATTTTGAGCATATCCACGAGAAAAAATGGGAGCCAACGGTAAAAAGAAAAGATGGAAGATTGCAACCCTGTGTCCCTCATCTCCAATGCGTTCAACTACATTTCTCCCAAAACCTCTGAAGTTCCAATTAACAATAGTAGAAATACATTAAATAACATGTATGCAATTTGAAAAACTAGAGCATTACGCTACAAGTACAAGCCAAGTCAAAAGATCAAAATTTTCTGGCAAGCGTGGGACAAAATGAATAAGCAAAAAGTATGACCACACTGCATTTTGGAGATTTTCATGATTGAATCGAACACCCAATAGACTACAAGAAATACAGGATAAAAATAAAAAAGGCGGCATGGCTAGTGGCTATGCTACTAAGGATCCTAATATAACCAAAACTAGGGTTCTTTTTTTTTAAAAAAAAAATGGTTAGAGAGAGATAAGTAGTACACGAGTTCATCTGAGCTCGTGGAATTATCAACTCTTTCAGACAAATTGGGCAACTAGCATTTTGATTAAATTGCCTAAAACAAAACCAAGAAACAGAAAAGAAATGTGGTGCACTCAAATTCCCAAATGTAAGCTGATCGAACAACTAGTGTTTAGTGCGTGAGAATTTGGGTTTCGCATACCTATGAGAGCCGAGACAACTTGCAATGGAGATAGAGTTGGGCGAGAACAATGGTACGGAACCAGAGAGGAGTGAGAGAGATTAGATAGAGGTGTTTCTGGGTCTTGGATTTTGGCGTGAGACAGAGAAATTGAGAGAGATGGATTAAGAGATTCGAGTTGGAACAAGAGAGAGATGCATCAAGAGAGATTGGGAGGCGGAGGAGTGAAGAACGAAAATAAAATGAAAGACAAAAGGAGTTAAATATCCTCGTTAGCGACGGATGAAGCAAAATCCGTCCCTGAAATGAGCGACGAGTTTTGTATTCACCACCAAAATCAGCGATGAAAACTCCTATTCATCACTAAAATCAATGATAAACGGAATATCCGTCGTTAAAATTAGCGATTCACTGTTAAAATTAGCAACAGACAAACCTCTAAGAGCTGAAATTAGTGAGGAAAACATTTTTTCCATTATTAAATAACAAAAAAATAACAACAAAGTGATTATTTATCATTAATTAACAATAAATTTTACGATAAAATTTATTTTTATCAACTTTTTTATAATAAATTAACTATTTGTAATAAAATTAATAAAGAAAAAATACTTTTTAAAAATTTACAACAAAATTAGAGACTAAAAAATAGTCGTCCCATGGTTCATTTGTAAAAAGAATTTGATTTTCGTACTTTATTAATGACTTGATTATTTAAATAAATTTATAATTTTTATGATTGATAAAAGAATTATAATTTCTCTAAAATTATTCAATACCTAATTTTTAAAAAATAAAATATGTACTTATATAAGTAAAATAGTAATATTTCATTAGAAATTGATTGAAATAAAGGTAAAAAAGAGAGACACAATTAAAAATATTTCATAAAAGTATATAAAAGCAAATTAGACACGAAATTAGTTACAAATTTTCAATATTCGTTGCCAATTAGCAAGAAACTTAGGGAAGAATAATTCTGTGGCAAATTAGTGATAAATTTAGCTACAATCCGTAGAATTTATTGCTAAATTTTGCTACGAAAATTTTTTTATAATTAATTAACAACGAATTTAACCACAAGTAACGGAATTCAATATTAGTTAGTGACGAATAACTTTTCATAACTAACTTTGCGATGAATATTTTTCGTGGTTAATTAGTTACGAATTCAGAGATGAAATTTTTTTTACAGTTAATTAGTCACAAATTTAGTCCTATTCATTGTTAATTTAGCCACGATTGATATTTCGTCGTTAATTTCATCATAAAATAGCGAAGAAAGTTATTTTTATCTCTTATTTTTTAACAAAATAACGATAAATTTTTTTTATTACTAAATTTTATCGTTAAAACTATGGTTTTTTAGTACACTATATTATGGTTATGCTACAGCTTGGATATCGAGACAAGTGACAATATTTGTTTAGCATATGATATTTTGTGTTATATCAGTTGTGTTAGTTTGTAGTACGTTAGGAAAACCTTTGGCTGGGTCTAGGGTGGCCTGTGGTTGTCAGGTCGAGGGCGATGTGTGGCTAAATATGATTACTTGGTATCCCATGTAGGTGATTGGTTGATAAGCATTTGGGTTCACAGGATAATTTTGATAAATGCCATTGTTTTATGCATATTATTTGCATGACTATATTTAAAATTATTTTTTATCTATTATTTCATTGATATACCATGTTTTCTTATCCTTTTGTTTGGTTTTCACACGTTAACCCTTTTCTTTTCTCTCTTCCACGTCTTGTGAGATGCGAGGAAATAGAGTATAACAATAGCACTTATATGCATAGAGGGCAGTAGAGTGTTAGGGGACATATAGGGATATCTTGTCACTATAATGGAAATGGCTTATGGAAACGGACGAAAACTGTGAGAAAAATATGATAAATCCGTCGATAAAGTTTTCTCCAATGGATAAATATTCAGTTGGCTAAAAAAGGGTCGGGATAGAACTATCCCGACACTTGTGATGATCGTCGAAGTATGTTCAACATCTGGACGGTTAGAAAAGTATCGGTAAAAATCAACATTATATTATCGGTTGTAAAGGGGTAGTAAGAGTTACTACATTTATTATCGGTTGTAAAAGAATAGTAAAAGTTACTACATTTATCATCACTTTTGTAAAGGGTAGTAAGAGTTATTACATTTATCATTACTTTTGTAAAAGGGTTAGTAAGATTTATTATATTTATTATCGGTTGTAAAAAGTTAATAAAAATTATAATTTTTATCGTCACCTTGGAAAAAATTAGTAAAAGTTACTACTTTTTTCATCAGTTTAAGAGTTAGTAACAGTTTTTACCTTTATCATCACTCAATGACTTAATATAACCGTTAGAATTGATATAATTATTTATTGTTGCCAATGAAGTAATAGTATGTTAGGAAATGTTATAACTTTTATTGTCAATAAATACAAATGTTAGTCAATATTATTACAATACCGTCGGATCTTCAGACATAGGAAATGTGAATTCTTTATTGTCACACGTTTACTATTGGATTAGTAAATATTACTATCTTTATTGTCGCTTACAAAAGTATTAGGTTAGTAAATATTACTACATTTATTATCGTCTATTGGATTAGTAAATATTATTACTTTTATTGTTATTGTCGCTTATAAAGTCATTGGTCAATAAATGTTACTATTTTATTATCGCTTACAGAATTATGGGTTAGTAAATATTACTACGTTTGATATCGGTTACAAAAATAATTTGTTAGTAAATGTTACTACATTTATTATCGTTGGATAGTAAATATTACTATTTTTTACAAAATTGTTGTTGGTGAGTAAATTTTGCTAACTGAGCATATGTTGTTTGTTACTTAATATTGGTAACCAAATGTTACTACTCTTTTGGGTTAGTTATCACAACATGAGTGAATGTTATGATATGTCAATACAAATAATACAAAGAGTTAGGAAAAATTATAAATACCGTATCTTAGGAAATGAAGTATCTTTTATATTATCATGAAATATATATGATAATGCTACAGACAGAGAAAGAAAAAGATGATAATATTACAGACACATTACAAGAGAAAGAAAAAGATTGTAATTTCCGGTTAGTACATATCTTCATATCTTCTGAAATGAAATGTTGATGTCAAAAATGTTGACTTGGAGCACCCAAAATATTCCGGTGTCCGTGGCATCCGGTTCTAGGATCCAACGTGATGTGTAGTATCATTTTATAATAATGAAATTAATATAATTATAAGATATATTATAAAAACTTGTACATTTAATAATTACCTTTCGGGATGGATTGAGGAGGTGGTGATGATGATGATGATGGTTGGTTTTGATGTACACTCCCAGTATTTTGTATCAGAGGAAGCTAACAATACAAATGCAAATAATGTGGATTATTGTTCAGAAATAAAAGTAGTTAGATTATGGTAAGAAGTAAAGAAATGATATTTGTACCTTAACACCGGCAATGAGTCTCGCTTCATTAACAAATTTCAACAATTCATCTCGTTGTTCACTTTCGACATGCATAGGAACACGCATAAGAACATTACTAACCAGATTAGAAAGATTCTGGTTTTGTTCCATTAATCGTTACATCATAACAGTCATATGTACGTCCCATATTTTTCGTTGAAAATTTTTTATGGAATGAGATTTTGTTTGAATTAGAAATTTTGAGAGATGTGAGAGAGAATAGTTTTTGAAGGAAATGAGAAGTTTCGATGTTTGCGGAGGGAAGAAGAGTTTGTGGTATATATATTTTGTTTAGCACCAAATGAATTTTGGTTTGTAGTATATATAATTTGTTTAGCGCAAAATATACCCGTTATTTTGCCCTGTTTTTTACATTTTTAAGTTTTTGAATTTTTTGCTGTTTACCTCTATTTTTAGTATGAGCAATTTTTTGAATTTTTTGCTATTCACCTCTCTTTTTAGTTTGAATAATTAACAGAAAATTTTTGACTTTTACCTATATGACTCCGTGAAGTAGCAGTAAATATTACTACCATATTACTAGATCTCGGGTGAATGCCTGCGCGGCACAATTGCCGTAGAGCTACCTCGAAAAAAGAGCCCAAAAATGCCTGGACGACATAACCGCTGGCTGAGCCGCCCTGGCGCAAATACCATTGCGACACAATCTGCAGTTCAACCGGACAACGTAATTTAAAATAATAATTGTATTTGATATTAATAATAGAATATAATTATAGAAATTAGTAAATAGTATTATTTAGTAATATTAATATTGATATGGAATAATAATATTAAATTATAGTAATATAATATTAATCAAATAATTTTGATAATCATAATTATAATAAATTTATAAATTTATATTATGAAACAATATTATTTATAATTTATAAATATATATTATGAAATAATATAATTTATAGTTATGTTATATTGGACAAACAACGTATTTATACTTCGCACGCTTGTATTATACCGCCATTCATATTCAAATATTTTAAGCAAAGCAGCGGGAAATATTGAAAATCTATACGCGCGTTTTTTTCATTCCTTTACAAATTTATTGGGAGGCTTAAATTTTTAATGGGGTTTTTAAAATTTTTACCATATGGTTATAATTTGGAATTGAATGGTTATAGTGAATACTCTTGAAATAGTGTTTTATATGTGTTATTTTATTGTTATGTGTGTAATTTTTAACATTACATATTTTCATTAGCATTATTTTCCCTATTTATATAAATTTCAGTTTTAAAAAATACTGGTTATCATATTTGTTACTATTTGTTACCATTTATACAAAAAGAAAGTAGTGATTCTTACCAGTTATTACCACGCTACCCGCTTGTTCAATTGTTACAATTGTTACGATATTCTATTATACAAAATTTATATAATTATTGTTTTACCACTTGTTACATTTACATTGGATCAAGATCACTTGTTACCACTTATAATCACTGTTACCATAATAAAAATCATTGTTACCAAAATTAAAATAATTGTTATCATTTGTACGAAGAGAAAATAATAATTGTTACCATTTGTTACCACGCAACCCGCTTATTACGAATTGTTACCATTGTTACGAAATTATATTATACAAAATTTATATAATTATTGTTTTACTACTTGTTATATTTGATCAAGATCACTTATTATCACTTATTATCATTGTTACCACAATAAAAATCATTGTTACTAGAATTAAAGTAATTGCTACCGTTTGTTACAATTTGTACGAAGAGAAAGTAGTAATTGTTACTACTTGTTACTACTTGTTACCACGCGACCCGTTTGTTACCAATTGTTACCATTATTACGATATTTTATTATACAAAATTTATATCATTATTGTCTTACCACTTGTTATATTAGATAAAAATCACTTGTTACCACTTATTATCATTGTTACCACAAAAAAATTATTATTACCATAATTAAAATAATTGTTACCATTTGTACAAAGAGGGAATAGTAATTGTTACCATTTGTTATCAGACGACCCGCTTATTACCAATTGTTACCATTATTACGATATTCTATTATACAAAATTTATATAATTATTGTCTTATCACTTGTTACATTGGATCAAGATCACTTGTTATCATTTATTATTACTGTTACCATAATGAAAATCATTGTTATCAGAATTAAAGTAATTGTTACCGTTTATTACTATTTGTACGAAAAAGAAGTAGTAATCGTTACCACTTGTTATTATACGACCTGCTTATTACCAATTGTTACCATTGTTGTGATATTCTATTTTACAAAATTTATATAATTATTATATCACCACTATTACATTGGACCAAGATCATTTGTTACCATTTATTATTATTATTACCACAATAAAAATCATTGTTATCATAATTCAAATAATTGTTACCATTTGTATGAAGAGAAAGTAGTAATTCTTATTATTTGTTACCACGCGACCCGCTTATTACCAATTGTTACCATTGTTAAGATATTTTATTATATAATATTTATATAATTATTGTCTTACCACTTGTTATATTTGACCAAAATCACTTGTTACCACTTATTATCGTTGTTACCACAATAAAAATTATTATTATCAGAATTAAAGTAATTGTTACCATTTGTTACCATTTATATGAAGAGAAAATAATAATTTTTATCACTTGTTACTATTTATTTTTTGTTAGTTATCACTTGTTACTGTGTGCATACAGAAAAAAGGTTACCATTTCAATTTTTATTATACTATAATAAAAGTACATGCGGATTTTATATTTGTTATTTGTTATAGATCATTTTTTACCAAGGATATTGATAGATAATAAAAGTAAATCTTATCATTTGTTAGCAATTGTAGGAAGAGAAAGTAATTATTATTATTATTTCTTACCACTTTTTACCATGCCACGTCATAATAAAGAAAAAGAATGAAAGTAAAGTGATTAAAAATAAAAAAATACAGAAGATAAGAAGATAAATGTGTATAGAAAATTACATTTTATACGTATATGTATCACATCCTACTCTATCATCATTCATTTCTGTTGATACATTTCCTTCATCTTCATCTATATTAGTCCGAACCCACACTTGAGTTGAGGGGTTACTTTCTGAATTCATATGTTGATTAATCAATGCATCATCCATGTCAAATTCATCTCTAACTTTCACATGTTTTACAACAAGGTATCCTTTATGTCTTTCATTAGCTACATAAAATACCTTCCTTGCTTGGGATGCCAAGACATAAGGATCATCCAGCAAATCAACATCCGTATGATTGAGATAGGAGAAATTTACAAGTGTTAAACCAAATCCATATTTCTTACATCCCGGTTGTAGATCAACCCAATCACACCGAAATAAAACAAAAGGGAATGAGATTTTATTTGATTTAGAAATTTGATATGATTATATTATTAAAAATAATAATATTAATTATATTATCCGATGTGAATGACATTTTGTTTGAATTAGAAATTTTGAGAGATTTGAGGGAGGAGTTTTTAAAGGGAATGAGAAGTTTAGATGTTTTAGAAAGAGGGAGGGTTTATATATATATATATATATATATATTTTGTTTACCATCAAACAAAATTTTCAAAATCTGTCAATTTTTTGGCTTTTTCACACTTTTAGTTTTTGAAATTTTAATTATTATATGCTTTTTACCCTTTTTATAATTGTTTTTGTTTTACGATTAACAAAAAATTTTTACTTTTATTACTTTATAATTATGTCAAATACTAGTAATACTATTATATTACTGTTAGTATATTTCTTATTTTATTATTATTGCTACATTGTCACATAATTTTAATTATATAATTTTATATTTAGATAATTTGATATGATTATATTATTTAAAATAATAATATTAATTATATCATCATGTGGGTTACACGGGGTTCGCAGCACGGGCAGTGCACCTGCTACCCCTGTGGCCCCCGCAGCATAGCCGCGCAGGCATGCGCATGCATGTTCTCTTGCTTGCGTGGTACTGCCGTGCGGGCCCCCGCGGTATATCCGTGCAAGCATGAGCACGCATCCTCTCTTGCTTGTACGGTACTGTCGTGTGGGCCCCCACGGTCTAGCCGCGCAGACATGAGTTCGCATGCTCTCTTGCTTGAGCGGAAGTACTTGTTATTATTAGTTCTTATCATTTGTTATCATGCCACCCACTTGTTACCATGTTATATTATATAAATTTTATATAATTATTTACTTACCACTTATTACGTTGGACTAATCCATGTTACAATTTATTTTTTGTTAGCTATCACTTGTAGATAAGGAATAAAAGTTATCATGTTATTTATTATTAAAACTATAATAAAAGGACACGTGAAGTTTATATTTATTATTTGTTATATATAACTTATTATCATATTTTATTATTGTTACCATGTTACGATATAAATATAGAATAAAAGTAATTCTTACAATTTGTTATCATACCACATCACAATACATAATACGAAAAAGAAGAATGATATATTAATTTCTTATCCATTGCAAAAATAAAGCAGAGAAATAAATGAAATATGAGAAGAGTGAAGTAAATGAAATAAAGAGAGAATAACAGAAAGAGAAATATTAATTAATAGAGAATATTTTCTTGATGGTGACAAAATCTAAATATTCAACAAAACCAATACGCAATAGTATTAGCGCCAAACTTTTGGTGCCCCTTTATTTGACACCAAGAAATGACGCCAAATACAAAAGAGGAGGAGGAGAAAGTGGGAGGAAACACTACAAAAAATGTGTCATTTACCAGCGGCCCCTTTACCATGGTTGAGACAACCACTCATCTCATACAAATTGACAAAGGACGACTCGTCTCTATACAAATAGATGAAGGTTTTTCTCTTTTCGGCCCATCTCACAGGTTCATCCTCTCTCCCTCTCTCTTCTCTTCTCCACCTTTCTTTTGATCTTTTCTCACATGCAAGGCATTGATCTGATGGTTTCTTCGTCGATTTAGATCTCACTGTGTTTTCTCCTCTTCAATCTGTTCTTTGATTATGTTCTGTTGTATATTTTTTCTCTCTTATGTCCATGACTGTGATTGATCTCAACGGAACAATTTTTTCTTTGTTTTTCGATTGTTCGTTCAGCTTTTTTCGTTGGCCTCTATAGACACACTCTTTCTCCCTGCTTGTAAGTCAACGTTAGGGCCTTTCAATGGTTAGATCTGCTTCCCCCTTTTTTTTCTTACATTCACATTTGTTATAAATAAAGCACCATTTTTGTCTATATTTTATTTGTATCATTCATTTCTTTTATGATTAACTAATCATTGATCATTTCTTTTATGGCTAACTACATTTTCTTGGTTTTGTTTGCGGGGGAGGATTAAGACGGAAACATAGAATTCTATACGTGGGGTTAAATCTCTAATATTTAAAAAGAAAATATGATTTCTATTTCAATCTCTATGATGCATGATTTAAAATAAAAATTATCAGAGTAATGTTCATTGAAAAGGTCCTGAGTTGTCCCATTTATGGTTGTTAATCAACAGCACTTCCATCCTATAATGAGCCGTTAGCTGCGATATATGTTTTCATTTTTCATGATCTTGTTTGGTGCTATTTATGGAGGAATTATAGAATGATATTTCATTTAACATGGAAATATCGCAATATAACTTCTTATGCACTCTTCCTTATACTAATTCTTGAGTTAGTTGCCAATTTCAAATATTGTAACAACTCTTGTTGTGCTATAAACTGTTCCAGGCATTTATGTTGCTGGTGTGGTGGTAAAAGTGGGCAGCCAAGTGAAGGAACTAAAGGTTGGCAATGAATTTTATAGTGATATCAGTAAGAAAGTATTGAACTATCTCAAGCAATTTGGCTTCTTAACTGAGTACGCGGTTATTGAGGAGAAATAGTTGGCACTTAAACAAAAAAACTTGGACTTTGCTAAAGATGCGGGGCTTCCTGTGGTCATGTGGCTGTTGGCATAATTCAATTTTCAAAATCATACATGGATAATTCCTGCACGATACAGTTACACCGCTGCCGATGGTACAGCCGTCCAGGCGTACGTATGCATGCTTTATCGCATGCACGGCACAACCATGCTAGATTCCGTGGTACAGTCGTCTAGGCGTACCTATGCATGCATTATTGCATGAGCGGCACAGCCGTGCTTACCTTCACAGTACAACCATCCAGGCGTATCCACGAATGCATTATTGCATGAGTGGCACCACCGCTCTTACCTCCATGTTACAGCCGTCTAGGCGTGAATACGCATGATAGTAACATTTACTATGTAACCATAATCAAATATAGTAACATTTACTATAAAATAGTAATATTTACTATTATAATAATGGATATGAAAGTTAGTAAATTTATTTCTCTTTCATAAAAAAGAATAGTTACATTTACTATTAAACTAACCACAATAATCAAATTAATACATAATAACATATAATAACATTTATTACGTAATTATAATAAAATATAGAAACATTTACTATAAAAAAACAACATTTACTATTATAATAACGGATATGAAAATAATAAATTTATTTGACTCTCATAATAAAAGGATAGTAACATTTACTGTTAAACTAACCACAATAATCATATTAACAGATAATAAAATATATTAACATTTACTATAAAAACTACAATGATCCGTCCGCATGAGGCATGAGTTGTCGGTTTTAATATTAATTTATTTTAATTCACATTTAATTTAATAATATACCATTTTAACATTTCAATTTTAATATTTTAACGAGAATTCTATAGTAGCATTTACTATTAAGTTAACAACAATAGTCAAATTAACAGATAATAATATATAATAACAATTATTACGTAACCACAACAAAATATAGTAATATTTACTATTATAATAACGATATGAAATGTAGTAAATTTATTTCTCTCATGATAAAAGGATAGTAACATTTACTATTAAGCTAAGCACAATAATCCAATTAACAGATAATAACATAATTAACATTTACTATTTAATCACAATAAAATATAAAAATATTTATTATATTTTATATAATATACCGCCGACATGAGGCATGAACCGCCGGTTTTAACATTTAATTATTTTAATTCACATTTAATTTAACAATATACCATTTTAATATTTCAATTTTAACATTTCAACAAAAACTCGATAGCAATATTTACTATTAAACTAACCACAATAGTCAAATTAACAGATAATAACATATAATAACATTTACAATATAACCACAACAAAATATAGTAATATTTACTATTAATCTAATCACAATAGTTCAATTAACAGATAATAGCGTTTACTATGTAATCACAATAAAATATAATAATATGTATTATATTTTATACAATGAACCGCCGACATAAGGCATGAACCGTCGGTTTTAATATTAATTTATTTTAATTCATATTTAATTTAACAATATACCATTTTAACATTTCAATTTTAACATTTTAACGAGAATTCTATAGTAACATTTACTATTAACCTAACCGCAATAGTGAAATTAAAAGATAATAGCATATAATACTATTTACTATATAACCACAATAAAATATAGTAACATTTACTATAAAATAGTAATATCTACTATTATAATAACGGATATGAAAGATAATAAATTTATTTGTCTTTTATGATAAAAAAATAGTAACATTTACTATTAATCTAACTACAATATTTCAATTAACATATATTAATATATAATTTCATTTACTACATAATTACAATAAAATATAGTAACATTTACTATAAAAACTTCAATGAACCGCCGACATGAAACATGAACCGTCGGTTTTAAATTTAATTTATTTTAATTCATATTTAATTTTATAATATTCCATTTTAACATTTCAATTTTAACATTTCAACGAAAATTGCGTAATAACATTTACTATTAAGCAAATTACAATAGTCAAATTAACAGATAATAATATATAATAACATTTACTATGTAACCATAATAAAATATAATAACATTTACTATAAAATAGTAATATTTACTATTATAATAACGAATGTGAAAAATAGTAAATTTATTTATCTTTCATAATAAAAAAATAGTAACATTTACTGTTAAACAAACCACAATAGTCAAATTAACAGATAATAATATATAGTAACATTTACTATGTAAAAATAATAAAATATAGTAACATTTACTATAAAAACTATAATAAACCGTCGGCACGAGGCATGAATCGCTAGTTTTAACATTAATTTATTTTAATTCACATTTAATTTAACAATATACCATTTTAACATTTCAGTTTCAACATTTCAATGAGAACTCCATAATAACATTTACTATTAAGCTAACCACAATAGTCCAATTAATAGATAATAATATATAGTAACATTTACTAAATAACCACAATAAAATGTAGTAATATTTACTATAAAATAGTAACATTTACTATTATAATAACGGATATATAAGTTAGTAAATTTAGTTGTCTTTCATAATAAAAGAATAGTAACATTAACTATTAAATTAACCACAATAGTCCAACCACAATAAAATATAGTAATATTTACTATAAAAACTACAATGAACCGTCAACATGAGACATGAACCACCGGTTTTAACATTAATTTATTTTAATTCGCATTTAATTTAACAATATACCATTTTATCATTTCAATTTTAATATTTCAACGAGAATTCCATAATAACATTTACTATTAAGTTAACCACAATAGTTTAATTAACAGATAGTAATATATAGCAACATTTACAATAAAAGTACAATAAAATATAATAATATTTACTACAAAATAGTAACATTTACTATTATAATAGCGGATGTGTAAATTAGTAAATTTATTTGTCTTTCATGATAAAAGAATAGTAACATTAATTATTAAGTTAACCACAATAGTCCAACCACAATAAAATATAGTAACATTTACTATAAAAACTATATTTAACCGTCGGCATGAGACATGAACCGTCGGTTTTAATATTAATTTATTTTAATTCACATTTAATTTAACAATATACCATTTTAATATTTCAATGAGAACTCGATCATAACATTTATTATTAAACTAACAACAATAGTCAAATTAACAGATAATAATATATAGTAACATTTACTATATAATCACAATAAAATATAATAACATTTATTATAAAAATTACCATGAACCGCCGGTTTTTGTATTAATTTATTTTAATTCGCATTTAATTTAACAATATACCATTTTAACATTTCAACGAAAACTCCATAATAACATTTATTATTAAACTAATATCAATAGTCAAATTAACAAATAATAATATATAGTAATATTTACTATATAATTACAATAAAATATAGTAACATTTACTATTATAATAATGGATGTGAAAAATAGTAAATTTATTTATCTCTTATGATAAAATGATAATAATATTTACTATTAAACTAACCATAATAGTCGAATTAACAGATAATAAGATATAATTATATTTATTATGTAATTATAATAAAATATAGTAACATTTACTATTATAATAATTTATGTGAAAAGTAATAAATTTATTTGTCTCTCATGATAAAAGAATAGTAATATTTACTATTAAATTAATCACAATAATCAAATTAACAGATAATAAGATATAATAATATTAACTATATAACTACAATAAAATATAGTAATATTTACTGTAAAATAGTAACATTTACTATTATAATAACGGATATGAAACATAGTAGATTCATTTATCTCCTATGATAAAATGATAGTAATATTTTCTATTAATCTAACCACAATAGTCAAATTAATAGATAATAACATATAGTAACTGTTGTTATGTAATTACAGTAAAGTATAGTAACATTTACTATAAAATAGTAACATTTACTATTATAATAATACATGTGAAACGTAGTAAAATTATTCGTCTCTTATCATAAAAGGATACTAATATTTACTATTAAACTAACCACAATATTCAAATTAACAGATAATAAGATATAACAACGTTTACTATATAACCACAATAACATTTACTATAAAATAGTAACATTTATTATTAAAATAGTAGTATTTACAGCAAAATAGAAATACTTACCGCTATTTATCATTTCCTTTTACACTTATCATTTCTTACTATATTCACCCATCGTCACAATAGTTGAGACACCTTTCAAAATCCTAACTACAAAACCTATATTTTATCATCATAACTTATAGCCGTAAGGATAGGGTTATATAAATTCAGACGTCCTTATATCCTTAAGTATAGAGTATTGTTTATACAAACGGTTTGCTACCTTTACCCATGATTCAAATTGTTTTATCGACGACCATTTTAAAACCATCGAAAAATATATATTATTTCTGACGGTTAAATGATGACGTGGTGCGACGTGACAACAAATGTGGCTATGTGGATGCTGATTTGTTGCTGACATAGAACACATTAACACCTGTTACTGCCACGTTATCTCATTGAAAAAAACCCCCTCTCTCTCCTCCCTTCCCCCTTTCTCTATTTTCTCTCTCTCTCTCTCTCTTTCTCTATCTCTTACCAGAAAAAAAAAATTCTCCTCCCCCTTTCTCTCTCTTCTCTCCTCTCTCTGTCTCTCACCAGAAAAAAACTACTCCCCCTCCTCCTTTCTCTCTCTTCTCTCCTCTCTCTCACCGAAAGAAAAACACTGTTCTCAAATCAATATTCCAAGCAGCAAAAAACAAGTGAGAGAGCGAGACTAACGATTAGTTTTGAAGAGCACCATTTCTGTGATTCTTGTGGTCAACCTCCATTTCAATGTCAGCAACATCTTCCCCAATCATCTCTCTCTCTCTCCTGCAAGTATTTTCTTTGAAGGAAGGCGAGCAAATTGGGAAATTGGGAAATTGCAATATCGTCAGCAACATCTTTCTCTCTCCAAGGGAAATTGGGAAAAAAATAAATAACTCACCAAACCAAACAAAACCCCATGAGTTCTTCACGCATTATCTCTCTCTCTCTCTCTCCCCTCTGCAAATCTTGGCTTAAGCTTGTCTTGTATGAGCCAATCAAGTGACAAATTCGGGAATAGCTTTGTCTCCATCCTCAAACAATATTCAAAAAGATCAGAAAGGCAAGGAATCCTTGAGTAGAAATTCTTGTATGAACATTCAAAAAGAACAGCTTGCTCAACATCTCTACAGCCCTTCCCATTCTTCAGAAAGCAGAACCTCAATGCCATTCCTAATCCTTGCTCAACATTCAGTATCTTATCTGTATGATGTATTTAATAAAACTAGAGTGCATTTTGGGTATTCACTCTATCAAGAGAACATCCATTCATAATCATTTAATTTATTTTAAAGAAATAATAAATAATTTATAGAGAAAATTCGAATTAATTTTTTTTAAAGAGAAAAAATTAATACATTCGAATTAAATTTAGTTTTATTAGGGAAAGAAAAATTAACTCAATTTAATTTTTGACATATAATAAATATTTAAAGTTTTAGCGAGAAAAATTAAATTTATTTATTTTTTAGTAAGAAAAAACTCAAAAATTAACCATTGCACACTAATTTAACTATATAAGAGAAAATAAAAGATTATAAAAGTAATATTTATATTTTAAAATATTTTCCTTTATCATTTTTTTCTTAAAATTAACGTCGGAGGAATTTTCAAGACATGACGTGTCAAAAGATGACCATACAAAAATGAAGAACCGGACAAGACATGTTGAACCATAGCCAATCCATGGACCATATAAAACCCACTTGTAAAAGTCCCTCCGTTTTTCAAACGAAAGAACCACAAATCAAGACCATATAACATGAGAAACTTGATAGAGAGAGAGTGGAGATGATGCAAACCTCAAGAGCAACAAATCACGACTATGACGAATTCGATTTCAGTCGAGACGCGATAATCGACAACACCAACTCATTGTGTTCGTCTCCGACCACGCTTCCGACGACGTCGTTTCCCTGTCAGGACAACAGCTGTTCTCTTCAACAGCAACAATGGCTACTCCCGTTGCCTTTAAGTCAAGACTCTAAATCTTCAAAAAAGACCCATCAAGGAAGAAGAACAAGAAGAGTAGAAACTATTCCTCCTTTAGGCCGTCAAGAAAGCTTCTTTTCCTCTTCAGAATTCCGTCGATTCTTCACAACCACATCAGCTTCTTCGACGGTTGTCTTCGGACACGGTTAATTCTCCCGGATTGATTCAGAAAGCTTGTTAATCTTTCGTTGAGAATCCCATTCGGAGAACAATTTTTGATTCAAATCCAACTCCCGAAATGATTCCGCAAATGCCGAGTAGTCAGAAATTGGAGAAAGAAGAGTCTTCTGATGCTAAGGTAGGTCATTTTGGAATTATTATAATTTTTTTATTTTGGAATTATTATAATTTTTTTTTGGCATAGAAATTGATGGATTTTTGGGATATTGTTGATTGAGTGAAAAGAACGAAGACAATAAAGGAGAGAATGAGGGAGTTTAATCAGTGGATTGAACGAGTTATGAAGGGAAGAGAAGATTGTGGAATTCAAGAGGATAATAAGACAATTGTAACGGTAATTTGTCTGATTGATGAAGGAGAAGATTGTGTTCTTACCGAAAATTATTCAGATTCTTATCAAACTTGTACTTTTCTTTAGTTGAACTAAAGCAATTTTGAGCATTATGTTGGTAAATATGCCCACAAAACTCTTTAACTCAAGTGAATTTTAATTTAAATTTAAATTAAATTGAGATAATAAAATAATTCCTATTATCTCTTAACTATGGATCTCCCCAGAAACCTCTCTCCCTCTCTTTTGTACATGTAATATCTTTACGAAGAAAATGAAAGTTATTGTGAAACTCTTGTTCTCTACACTTTGACTGTGATAGAGAGATTAGACAATAGAGAATTTGTCGAGAAAGATGAGAGTGGGATTAATAGTGTAAGAAATAAATCGAGAGTTTTGGGAAGATTTTGAATAGGACATTTTCTTTTATCACTGAGTTCACTGGATTATGGTTTAAGGTATCGTAACACACACTACAAAAAAACACGATTTTAGCCACGGATTTTCGCGACGGAAAAAATTCGTCGCTATTTTGCGACAGATTTAGTGACGAAAAACTTTTTCGTCGCTAATTTGCCACAAAATTTGCAACAAAAAGGAAGTCGTGGCTAAATTAGCGACGGACACATCATTCGTAGCAAAATTCGTCGCTAATTAGTGACGAAAAAATTTTCGTGGCTAAATTCGTCGCTAATTAGTAACGAAAAAATTTTCGTCACTAAATTCGTCGCTAATTGGGAACAAAAAATTTTTTGTTGCAAATTTCGTCGCTAAATATGACAAAATTTTGCCACAAATTTAAAATTCGTCGCAAAATTTAATCTTTTTTAAATAGAATTTTATTTTTTTATTTTTATTTTTCTTTTATGTAATATTTAAGTTAAAAATCAATTTAGCGACGGATTTATTTTCCGTCGCTAGATGAAAATCCCAATCGTATATCCGATAATTTAGCGACGGATTTTCCGTCGCTAGATGAAAATCCCAATCGTATATCCGATAATTTAGCGACGGATTAAAATCCGTCGCTGAATTTATTTTATTTTTATTTTATTTTAATAATTTCAGTGACGGATTCCCTTTGTTTTAATTCTAAAAAAACATGCAGATGGAAGGATTCGAACTTTGAACCTTCGACTTCGGATTTGAGCAGATCACCACTCCACCATCACTTGGTATTAGTGTTATGTGATGATATTTTTGTTTTCTTTCTTTCACCTTTTTGTTTCCTATTCTTATTTTTTTTTCTTTTGATTTTTTTTTCTTTTTATTTTCATTTCTTATATATAATAAATTTATTGAAATTTGAATAAAAATATTTTGTGATTAAATATATAGATTTTTTAAATTATTAATATATTATAATTTATTGATAATTATAATTTTATAGTTTTAAGATACATTTTTAAATTATGGATTAAAAAAATAAAATAAAAATGAAAAAGAATAATAAAATAATAAAATAAAAGAAAAAAGAAGAAATCAAAATATTATATTAATATATTTTTTAATTAATTTATTATTTTATTTTAAATTAGTATTTTATTATTTTTTATTTTATTAAAAATTATCATATTTATTAGTTTTAATTAAATATTATTTTAGGTTGGTGGTATAAATAAAAAAAGTTTTTATATTTATTATTTTAAATTGTTATTATATATAATTTTATTATTATTAGAAAAATGTGAAAAAAAGATAATAAATAATAAAAAAAAAACTTTATATCACAATAATATCGTTGGCTCGGTGGTTTACAGGTTGCGTGTATGCAGGAGTTCGTGCAAGAGTTCGGAGTTCGAACCACGGTGGAGGCAGAAGTGCGGCATTTTCCAGCAATTAAGAGTTGATGCTGCTGGCTCGGGCGGTCAGGTGGGGTGCTGGCTTGGGCGGGCAGGTTGCAGGGCGGGCGGGCGGTTAGGTTGGGTTGGTGCTGGGGTGGGTGGGCACGTGGATTTGCAGGCTCATGGGCAGGAATCGGCGACGGATTCCAAATCCGTCGCTAATTCAGCGACGGATAATTTTTTGACGAGTTTTTGACGAGTTTGTATTCCGCTAAATTAGCGACGGATTTTAGCGACAAAAATTATCTGTCGCTAAATTTAGCGACGAATAATTTTTCGTCGCTAAATTTTGTGACGAATTTTAGTCACGAAAACTTATTTGTTGCTAAATTTAGCGACGGATTCCAGATTTTCGTCGCTAAATTTAGCGACGGATTTCTAATTTTCGTCGCTAAATTTTTGCGACGCGTTATTAGAGACGAAAAATTTTTCGTCGCTAAATCTGTCGCTAATGTTTTTAGCGACGAATTTTTTTAAAATTTCCGTCGCTAAATTTGTGGCTAAAACGCTGTTTTTTTGTAGTGACAGTTGTGGTGGTTCGATTTTGTAATCACCACCCCGCTCGAGTGATTCGTTTGAGAGATTTCGTAATTCGGTTAATTTTTAGAAATCTACATATCGAGATACTACTCGAAAAATTACGACTATTTAATTTTCATACTTCCACTTATATACATGTAGAATAAATCTAACATTGGTGTTAGAATATACTTAGATTTATTAAAAAATATTTTGAAAATTTTTGGGTATAAAATGTATAGGGTAAAAAATTTAGCGTTCGGATTGTGGATAAATTTCGTGAATCCGATTATATCATGACATTACCCATGACTCGTAAATCACGAATATAATTTTTTCGTAATTTTCTGAGTATATTAGGGCCATCAAAACCATGGTCGAAGTTTTCGACCAAAAGCAATGTCCGACCACTTTAGATTTTAGATCCGTCAAGATAGAGGACGATATGATATATAAAAATGCTCTAAAAATGTTTATCATGTTCTGATCTACATGTTTGACACATTTATTGTGAGTTTTTGTTACTTGAAACTGGGATTTCCAAAATGGTCGAGAATGGCTGCAGCAATGGCATTTGAATGGCCAAGATTAGGGTTTGAAACTTCCAACAAATCATGTTGAGGATGATCGTAGAAGTTAAATTTCAAATAACAGTCGAAATCTGCAACAAAATCCAGCCGGAAAAGGATTTTCTGGAAGCCGGGTCAAGACGACCCAGTTGTAGGGAGTCGGGCGAAGAAGACCTAGCCCTGACTCGCGGGCGTGTGCTTGTCACGCGTGCTGAGATGCATGATGTGAACAAGAGCGGGTGCGTGAGCTTCACTCATGCTGAGGTGTGTGAAGCGAGGCTGGGGATCCAGGTTGGTACAAACTTGGATCCATGTCCTGACCCAGGACGCAACTAGGGATTCAGGTCACTTACGTGTAAGCGTGTGGTCCACGCCCTATGCATCTGGCAGGTATGCCAGCGTGCAAGTGGCGCATGCAGGGGCATGGAGCGCCACCACCAATGCATGGCGGCACATGGGACCTTCAACAACTCATCATGTCTTTCTGGATTGATTTTTCAAATTTTGAGGGTTCCACCGGTGCATCCTGAGTTATGGTGTAATTGACTCATATGCTTATTTTGGCTTCTATACTCGAATCATTTAAAAGTTGTTGATTCGTAGAGTGCACAAAATATAGAAATAAGTATTAACAAATCACTAATGTCTCTATGACTATTTGGAACACTATCATTCTTGATTTTTTGCAAAGGGATAAGTCGAATAGTGATAACTACGACATTTGACACTAGAAGATTCATTTTGTACTCGAGGAGTAAGATCTCACAGAGATTCTGAGGCATGAGATGGTAGATCCCGAGAAAGGTACCACACCTCAGGTTAGATAGGATAAAGAGACTGATTGTGCATGGAAGAAGAAGGATAACCACGGTAGGGCAATCTTGATTAGTAGCATGCATGATAACATGATCCCTGTTTATGAGCAGTATCCTTCGACAATGTCATTTTTGGCTTACCCTAAAAGAGCATTATGGTGCTCTTTTAGATCCTAAGGTAAGGATATTGACTTATAAGTTTATTACTTATAAGAAAATAGATGATCATATGATGAAACAACATTTGATGTAAATATTGAGTATGATCACCGGGCTAAAGAATGTGAGTGAGCCTGTTTTGGATGAGTTCTAGGTACTATATATGATCCAGTCTTTACTTGAATTATGGTAGACCATGAAGACCTACTTCAGACACAACAAGAATATTCATATTTTCACTGATATAAGTAGACACTATGAGCTCAAGGAGGAGCATTTGGATGTGAGTAGGCCGTACACGGGTCTTGTTATGTAGCAGAGTTGAGCAAGATCTCCCATGACACCAAACGTAAATGGAAAAGGCATGAGAAGAAAACCTGAGATCCAGGTAAGAAGAAGTTATTCGAGAAATTTGACAGTAGAGTACAAAAGTGCAGGAAGAATGAGCTGGATAAAGCTAAAGTGAAGTACTACGTATGTGACAAATTTGATCATTTCACTCGTGAGTGTGATGAATGGAAGGAATGCCCTTCTTTACATGGTTTGAGCCTTGCCTCTTCTACTGTGATGCACATTGATTCATTTTCTTTATAGATTGTAGATTAAGGAGTCGTCGACCATATAGTTCGCGATAGGAGAATGTACGTGGAGTTCTATTGATTGAGTCTTTAGACGAGAATACTATATATGGGGAACGAAGCATTTGTGGTTGTAAGAGAGATTGATATATGCAAACTGATACTGCAAAGTAAGTCCTGTACTTACATGATATTTTGTATATTCTCGAGATTCCGTGAAATCTCGTATCTATAATTCGTTTAAATCGTTTAGGATATTATTTTTTTTTTAGAAAACTTTGGTGATTTTGTTTTCTATGACAGTTCTTTGGTTGTTCAGATTTAGTCCATGATGGACTGTAAGTACTGGATGTGATTCTTTTTTGTGATATTTCTTATTTATCTTCTATTGTTTTTACATTTGATAGCGTAGTTGATGATATTACTATATGACATAGTAGATTTAGACACAGGGTAAAAAACGATGAACCGATTAATAGCGAGTAGTCTGTTGGCTCTGTTAACCTGGTTGAGATGCTTGTATGTGAGTTTTGTCTAGTCGGCAAAATTACAAGAAAACCATTTTGTAAGACAATAAGAGCTGTGATTGTATTATAGTTGGTCCACTCTGATATTTGTGGTCCTATGAATATGAGAATTCGAAATGGAGGTGTGTATTTTATTACGGTCATAGAAGATTACATACATTTCAGTTACATTTGTTCGATCTTGTATAAATCTGAGGTATTAGAATAATCCAAGATATTTATTAGTGAGGTTGAGAATCAGTTAAATGTAAGAGTGAAGACTTTCAAAATTGATGAGGGGCACAAATATTTATTTGAACAATTCAAAGAGCTCTATTTCGAGAAGGGTATTACGAGACAGCTGACTGTTATTACTAGTGCTTAGTAGAGTGGAGTAGTCGAGAGGGGGAATAGGACTTTGTTGGAGATGATAAGGTCTATAATGGCGCAAGTCAATTTGGCTATCTCTCATGGGGAAGATGCGTTATTGACTGTTGTCTATGCTTTCAATCGTGCTCTAACAAAATCTATTGTCAGTACCCTATATGAGATTTGGATAGGGAGGTAGTCTGACTTTATCCACTTGAGAGTATGGGGTTGTGTCACATATGTTTACGATTTTTTATATCCACACGAAAAATTAGATCCGTAAGAAAAGAAGTGTAGTTTTATAAGATACTTAGAATACTCCAAACGGCATGTGTTCCTAGGTGAGCATACGGACAACATTGTCATTGTTACTGAGAATGGGTTGCTATGTTCTTTGAGAATGATTTCTCTAAGAGAGATAAAATTGATCAGAATTTTACCTTTTATGAGATGGATGAACTTAGTGGCTTAGCTAAACCCAGTGTCGGGACCCAAGAACTTGTTACAGGTCTTGATCTTAGTGGGAGTGATCCATTTAGAGGTGAACAGGTTTCCCTTTCTCATATAAGCAATTGAGGACACGTACCTAGATGTCATTTCTAGATTAAGGGTAAAACTCTCAGTGCGACTCCGGAGGATGATAAGGAGCCCAAAAGGGTCCAGAAAGCTCTTGAGAAGGCTATGAATGAAGAGATGAAATTAATGAAAATAAATAGGATTTGAGACCTAGTTAATTTGCCTAAGGGTAGAGAGGCTATTGTGAATAAGTGGGGTTCTCAAGATCAAAAGAGAGGTCGACGGATCGGTGGGGAGGTATAAGATTCGTTTAGTAGCCAATGGTTACATCAGACTACGGACGTGAACTACAATGAGACTTTTTATCCGATAGTGAAATTTATCTCGATTTATTTACTTTTAGTGATTGTCACAAATATAGATTTGGAGTTATATTAGATAGACGTCAAGACTGTATTCCTGAATAGAAGATTGGACGAGGAGATTTACATAGAGTGGCCATTTGGTTTTATTCCTGTAGGTAGGAGGATAAGGTTTATTGATTTCGAAAGTCGATATGTGGCCTTAAGCAATCATCCAGGTAGTGGTACTTGAGATTTCATGAGGAGATGATATCATATGATTTCGTGATGATCGAGAAGTATCATTATGTATATTTGATATGTTCTTCTAACTCCATTGTGATCACGTCCTTATATGTGGCTGACATTCTGTTAGATGGAAACAACAGAGAGTATTTGATGACCATCAAACGTAGTTATCATCGAGTTTTGATATGAAGGATATATTTGAGACTCAGTTTACTCTCGAAATTAGGAGTCAGAGGAATCGTTTGAGACATGTGTTAATTCTTTCACAAGAGTTTTATGTCAGGAAGGTTCTCGAGTGTTTTGAGATTAGCGATTGCAATCTCATAGATACTCTTATCGCTTAAGATGAGAGCTTGACTCTTGACATGTGCCTTAAGATTCATAAAAAGATAACGGAGACGAGTAAATTCCTTATGTCAGTGTAGTAGGCAGTTTGATGCATGCAATGTTGTGTAAATGACCAAACATTTGTTTTTTAGTTGGTCAGGTGAGTAGATATCAATCGAATCCTGGAAGGGGTCATTAGAGAGTAGTGAAAAGGATTTTGAGATAATTTAAGGGAACCGTGGACCCTTTCTTGTATTATGGAGGAGGTGATTTGTATCTCATTGGGTATTCTGACACTGACTAGGGTGGCGATCTGAATAAACGCAAATCAACTACTGATTTTGCTATCTTACTTAATAGTAGTGTCATTTCTTTGAGCAGCAAGAAGCAAAACTCCGTATCTCTATCTACGATGGAGGCTGAGTTTATGGCATGTTTAGTGTTAGTTCAGGAGAGTGTTTGGCTCCGAAAATTTCTGGATAATTTAGATGTTGTAGTAGATAGTGGGAGACCAGTGATAATTTATTGCGATAATCAAGCCACCATTGCTTACACTTGATACCCTAAGTATCACAATAAAACCAAATACATTGATATCAGATACTATTTTGTGAAAAAATATCATCAAGAAGGGTGCAATTACAATAAAGTATATTTCTACACACAACATGGTAGTTGATCCCTTCACCAAACCTATTATAAGAGATTCATCTGTTGTCATATATTCTGTGATATGTTATAATAAAAGATATGTCAGACAGACGTGATCGACTCTCTCACATGAGTGACCACCTCCAGCATTGAGTGAGCGAAGATGAGACGGTTTCTAATCATAAAAGATTTTAAAAGTGGTACTGCTAGAATATAAGTTGCCATAATATGTGTTCAGATATGATCATTTACGATATGACTGATATAGACATTCTCATATCTATGTTGCCTGTAAATAGCCAAATTTGAGATATCAGATATTACTTGTATTTAGTAATATTGTCTCTGATATACTCTCTTTAAAATCTCTGGAAAAATCTTATGTGTAAACTGAATTCCATATTTATATTGTATTAGAGAAATTTAATATATGCTCTTTTGAGAAATAATGGAATAACATTATGGTATCCACTATGGGATAATTGGAGCTAATATTTGAGACAATGATATGATATTCATCCCTGTACCCACTATGTGAAACCTAAGACTCATTGGAGGGGCATATTGGTATCCTTATTATTTTCAGTTGTTTTTTGAAGTTTTAGTTCAGTGTATGCTATTTTAGTATGTTTACTTATGACTTAAAAGATAATAAAGTCTAAGGAGTAAGTTTAGGAAAACAACTGAATTGAAACTGATAAATTCGAGTTTGGAAAAATGAAAACCAATCGACATTACATTATTGTATTTATTCACCAGTTGATCTGTTATGTTTATCTATGTTGGGATTCAAACATAATACTGAATACATAGTTGAACAACGATAGGGGATCACTTTTATTGAGGAAAGTGGTTCGATGGTTGTAATACGTTGAGTTTGAAGTATAGTGAATTTTTTGTACTAATGGTATCTTCTCGATCATTCTAATAAATATATCGAGAAGTCTTTGTTTGTAGATGTACTTGTCAGTCGCATGACGCCCAAATCTGTATAAAAGTCCAGTAGAGTGTTATGGTAGATCGCATATTTTGTGATCTTGTGATGGACGTAAAATGCACTTATATGCAAGTGGGATGGTAAATATGTCAATGAGGAGCTTTTTACCTCAAATAAATTTTAATTTAAATTAAATTGAGATAATGAGATAACTCCCATTATCTCTTAACTATCCATCTCCCAAAAAAACTCTCTCCCTCTCTTTTGTACGTGTGATATCTTTTTGGAAAAAAATGAGAGGTGGTGAGAAACTCTTGTTCTCTACATTTTTACTGAGGAGAGAACTTAGGCAATAGAGAATTGTCGAGAAAGATGAGAGTGAGATTAATAGTGTGAGAAATAAATCAAGGGTTTCGAGAAAATTTTGAGTAGGAAATTTTTTTCGATTATTGTGTTCACCAAATTGTGGATTGAGGCGTCTTAACACTGTAGTGGTAGTTTGATTTAGTGGTAGTTTGATTTTGTGATCACCACCTTAGCGGATTGTTTTATAAAATGAATATTTACACTAATGCTTGAATTTTATGCCCACTGTCTAATGGTGCTACATTACTTTGTTCCTAAATTATCTATTGCGAAACTTGTTATCCTACTAATGCATAGAATTTTCCTTTCATTATCTAGTTTTTAATGAATTTCCTGTTAAGAAGATCTATAACTCTTTATAAAGCCATAGATAAATTAAAACCCAATTACAACAAAATTTTCCCGGTATTTTTACAAAGATTATTAAAAATTCAATAAAAATTTTCTAATGCCAAAATTTTCGGTGTTACACTAGCTGAGTAGTGGACATCTACTCCTTCATCCTATATTTGGACTCAATAAGCAAGTAATTGTGCAAGACAAGAGATGATAGAAAATCCTACAGAGTTTGAAAACAAACACCAACAAGTTCAAATAGAGGTCCTCCTTAGATTATGCCTAGACAAAGGCCATGCTTAGCTCATAGGTATTTCTAGCATGTAAATCATAATTTGGCCTTGAAAGAATATTTTTGGCTCTCCTCATCCATATTTCTGACTCATGTCCAAGTCACCTGTTGATATGCCCTTGAGCAGCTCCCATTCAAAACTGCGAGCTAATTGAGCAACCGTGATCTTAACAATTGTCAGATCCAACTGCATCCCAGGACAGGCTCTTCGTTTGGACCCAAATTGGATAAGCAGAAAATATAATATGAAAAATGAAATCATGATTAGGAAATCATCACTACAAAAAAATACGGTTTTAGCCACGGATTTAGCGACGAATTTAGTGACAAAAAATTTTTCGTCGCTAATGATTCGTTGCAAAAATTTAGCGAAAAAAATTAGAAATTCGTAACTAAAATAGCGACGGATTTAGCGATGGACGAGAAATCCGCCGTTAAATTTAGTGACAAAAAACTTTCCGTCATTAAATGATATTATATATTATTATAATTTTTATTTATTATATATATATTTTAATTATTATATTAATATTTTTTATTTAATTATATTTAATTTAGTAACGGATTTGATTCTCCGTTGCTAAAGTATATTATATATTATTTATTTATTTATTATATATAATTTATTTAATTATTATATTAATATTTTATTTTTTTATTTAATTATATTTAATTTAGTAATGGATATTGGATCTGTCGCTAAATTTAAATAAATTTTATTTATTTAAATTATATTGAATTTAGCGATGGATCCGGGATCCGTCGTTAAATTAAATATTATTATATTTTTTACTTATTTAACCGGATCCATCCAGACGCCAGCCCCTACCAGATCATGCACCCAGCCTGACTGACCAGCCCCGCTTGCTCGCCCAGACCGAGCCCGGCCAAGCTCCAGCGCCTGCCCTGCACACTACCCACCTTTATTTTAAGAAAATTCCCCTTTCAGCACTTCCCATGGGACTCGAACTTGCGCACCATCAAAGTGTAAGAAAGCCCCAGAACCATCAGACCACAAAGAATTACCTATCATACTTCTTTCTTTCTTTTTTTTTTTTTTTTTTTTTACTTGTTATCTTTTACTAATATTTTTTTTAATAATAATAAACTAATATAAAATAATATATTATTCTTAAAAAAAGATATAATAAAATAAGAAATGAATTAAAAAAATATATTAATATTATTCATTAAAGATAAAATAAAAATAAAATATATTAACATTAATATGATAATTTTTTAAAAACAAATATGATAAATTTTTTATAAAATAATAAAATTCTGAATTAAAATAAAAAAATAAATTAAAAAATAAATTAATATTGTTCTTAAAAAATAAAATAAAATGTTATAACAAGAAATTATATTAATATAATAATTAAAAATAAAATATAAACAACAAATAGAAAATATAATAAATAAAATATATAATAAATATAAAATATATGAATTAAAAAATATAAAAAAAATAAAATGTTATTCTTTAAAAAAAATGAAATATAATATAATAAAATAAAATGTTAAATTAAAATATTATAAAATAATATTATGATTTGTTAATATGAATTAATAAAATAAAACAAAAATTAAAAAACATAAAATTCTAATTAAAAAAAGATTAAATTTAGCGATGGATATAAATTCGTCGCTAAATCTATCACTAAATTAATTTTTAATTTATATGTTATATTAATATTATATTTTATTTAATTATATATAAAAAATTTAACGACGGATAGGGATTTCCGACGCTAAATTTAGCGACGGAAAACTAATTTGTTACTAAATTAATTTTTAATTTAAATATTATATGTTATTTAATTATATATTTAAAATTTAGCGATGGTTTGAGATTTCCATCTCTAAATCTTAGCGGCGGATTCCGTATCCGTCGTTAAAAAATAAAATATAACATATTAATTAAAAATAATAAATATGATAATTTTTTATAAAATAAAAAATAATAAAATGCTAACTTAAAATAAAATAATAAATGAATTAAAAATATATATTAATATTATTCTTAAAAAAATAAAATAAAATACTATTTTAAAATATTATAACATAATAAATTGATTTGTTCTTATGGTTTTTTTTTAAAGATTTATATAATATTATTCTTTAAAAAAATGAAATACAATATAATAAAATAAAATGTTAAATTAAAATATTATAAAATAATAATATGATTTGTTAATATAAATTAATAAAATAAAAGAAAAAAAACATAAAATTCTAATTTAAAAAAGATTAAATTTAGCGACAGATTTGAAATCCGTCACAAATTTAGCGACGGATATGAAATCCGTCGTTAAATCTGTCGCTAATTTAATCTTTTTTTATATAAATTTATATTATATTAAAATTTTCTTTTATTTTAGTATTTTATTATTTTATTATTTTATTATTATCTTTCATTTTTATTTTATTATTTTCAAACCATAGAATAATTTATAAATTGATAGCCGCCTATCAGTAGCCATCCGTGCCATCCGTATCATTATTGCCATTCTCCAAAAATTAATATTTGATCTACTTACCAAACGAGATGGATCGTCGGACATGAATGTATCATCTATTATATTCCTTGTTGATGACATTGACAAATGAAAATGAATAATAAAATTTTTAAAAATGATTGAACTATATAAGAGAAGCGAATAGATGTAGAAGATGAAAAACATGAATGGTGAACTCCACAACCGTGAGTTATTGAAAATTGTCTGTTACAGATTGATTGAATTATTTATTGTTTAAAATTTTAAATTTGATGATAATTATAATATTTATTATATATTTAATTTAATTTCGTTATTCAGAATTGGACAAAATGGGAGACACGGTTAAAAATATTTCGTAATAGAGTATAGAAAAAATTTAGTTACGAAATTAGTTATAAATTTTGAAATATAAGTAATAAATTAGCAACGAATTTAGCCACGAATACTTTTTTGTGCCTAATTAGCGACAAATTTAGTTTTAAATATTTTTTATGGCTAATTAGTGACGAATTTAGTCACGAATTTTGGAGTTCGTTACTAAATTTGGAGACAAATATTTTTTCGTGGCTAATTAGCGATGAATTTAGCGACGAAAAATTTTTGTAGTTAATGAGCGACAGAATTTGCCACGAAATTTTTTCGTTACTAAATTTAGTGACAAAATTTATCACAAACTTTTTTCATCGCTAAATTTAACTACGGATAACTGTATCCGTGACAAAATTTAGATACGAAATTTTACTAGTTGCTAATTAGCAATAAAATTTGCAACAAAAAATTTTGTCGCCAATTAGCGACGAATTTAGCCGTGAAAATGTTTTCGTCACTAATTAGCGACGAATTTAGTCATGAATGATGTGTCCGTTGCTAATTTAGCCACGATTTCTTTTTTGTCACAAATTTTGTGGTAAATTAGCGACGAAAAATTTTTCGTCTCTAAAGTCGTCACAAAATAGTAACAAATTTTTTTCGTCGCGGAAATCTGTGACTAAAAGCGTGTTTTTTTAGTGCATAATAATATGTAGCTAAAAAAATACAATTTTTTAGCCTTGAATTTTCAACCAGATTTTAATATGAAAACTGAAAATCCGTTTTTTAGCCTTGAATAAACCGAAAATTGAAGGTAGCGGCTTTGATCCTGGAAGTATCTTTCACAAATAAAATGTTTCTTGTAGTACAGCTTTCAGGTAAATTTCTTTGCTGTTTAGCTCTTTGACTTAACAGAAAGATAATAATACCTTTTGTGTTGGTATTATTTGACAACCACATGTTTTTGGAGAAGAGATGCTCCAAGAAAAGTCTTGTTGAAGTGTTCCCAGACAACACTTAAGTGGTCACATGAAGATACTAAGCACCTTCATATGCTGCGCTATTTTTCATGTGCCCATCTTTTACTCACTAGCTGCTTTCATGAACACCAATGCTTACATAACTTCTACAGGGAATAAATGTCGTAGGGCCTCTGCCAATAGCCAAGCATTAGCATTATCTGCAAGTTATACTGTAGCCTTCAATAATTGCCAACTCCGTGGGACTTGTTTGGTACTAGCAGTGCACTGATTTTAAGTTTAGTTGCTCTCCCTTTCTCAATTTTTATTTTTTATTCTATTTTTATTTTTTTTCCTTCCTGCATGACACCATACCTGAGTAGTTGAATTGGGGTAAATGTCTCCCTTTCTTTCCGTCCAACCTATTATGCATTGAATTTTTTCTTGAAGCTCTCTCATCAGCCTAGGATGCTCAGTTCAAAGATGAACAACTCAATAGCAGTAAAAGTGTCTATTGCACATGCTAAGAGCCCGAATATAAGATTTTTTTGATCCTCAACTGTGTCTCTTGCAAATTTGATGGAAAACTGATGTGCAATAGCAACATGTCAACAGAATCCCTGGGATGCCCTTGGTGGCCACCTGCATTTTGTGTCCATGATTTTCTCCATCAGAGGAAAAGCCCAATTGGTGCATCGATTTAACCCCTAAAAATGTATGAAGTGCGGTCAGAACTGGCAATCATCGTTTGTTCTTTGTTATTCGTATACCAAATGATACGTATTTTAAATTACGAGAATTGTTTTTTCCTTAGTTTCTGTTTATGAGGTCATTGTTTACTGCAAATGATCCCAGCCTTGTAGGCATGGCAGGACTTCAAATGGAATTTCAAAACTGTCACGTCCTGATTCTAAGATCGACCATGCGACAACCATCGCGTTGTCTCGATACACGGACAGAACTTCCCCATATACCGGGATTCCGTAAGGCTATACAACTGTTCAATATATCTTCCCAATACAATACACATGTAAAGGATCCATCCGGTTCATTTCTACACATACAAGCATGCGTCGGCACACATTTGGGTAGGGGTTCCTGTACATGTACGCATGCAAAATTGGTCATTCCAGCCATTCCAGAGTTCTCAGCACAATTAAAGCATTTAAAATAAAAGAAATCCCAAATCATAGTCACAGGATTTTACTAACACTCGCCTGAAGAAACGAGCTAGTATCAATAAAGTCCAAGTGATATGAGATGTACAGAATTTCGTAAAATTGAAAGAAAATAAACGGATCATAACATTTCAAATCAAATGTCCTATTCAAATAATAAGTTTAACAAAAAATGAGAGTTAAAAGGAAATGAACCAGTTCTGTACAGAATTCAACACAAACTATATAAAAATTCCATCAATACTTGCTCCTATATATGAAATAAGTATTGATTTAATCCATACCAAAAGAATTATATGAGTCTTCCCTTCTATGGATTTCCAAATCAACTAAAATAACCCTACATCACTACAATACTTACACAAAACAGCAAAAATCCTTCGCAAGGTTCAATCTCCGTGCAGTCTCTGCACTAAGTATCCTTTGTAAAATGTGAAAAGAGGGGTGAATATTGGGAAATACTCAGTTAGTGGAGTGCAATGGTATGATTGTGTGATGAATGAAGGGTGAATGTAGGAAAGTCAAAACATATCTTGTAAACAACACTTTATATGTGAAAGCATTCTAAATCAGGTAGTTTACAAAGTATGCATCCACATCAATCATTCATTTAGAAAATCACAAGGGTCCCATCGAAATCACTTCCGTCCCGAGTTTGGCCAAACCCAAACAAAAGCCCGCCAAGGGGTTTTCCATTTCAGTATTTCAAAATACTACCCCCTTCATTGGCGTTGGCTCGTACCTCACCGGGGTACAATTCGGATAGTCCGACGTGGCAGAGAAGAGGCCGCGTACACCTCTCTGCAATAAAACCCCACCCACGTCACCCTGTCGGGTCGTTCCGTGGAGGGAATGACTATAGCCATTACACTCGTGTACCATCATTTCACAATCATTCAAATTACAGTCAATATGCCATGTTTCATCAAATAAATTCCGAAATTCATGCTACAATCATTTACAAATCCAATATCAAATGCAAATGGTACAGATTCAATGATAATTACTTAGAATGCATTCGTAATTCAAACTTCCATTTCAGACATCCCACAATCACAAATGATTTTATATAAATCATGTAAAGATCATTCAAAATCATTTATAAAAGAATTTAAAATAGTTTTACTCATTTATAACACAACGGACCATCCACTCACCTTTAGAGGGGGTATTTACTCTCTACTTTTCAATCAAATTCGAATTGATTTCTTTCAAGTCTCCAAAAGGTCAACCTAAACCAATTATTCACAATTTCAATCCAACTCCAAGGAAAGCTACTCTAATCAACCCAAATTTATGTAGAATTTAGACATAACCCTAGAAATCACATATCAAATTTCAGGAAAATGCATTCTCTTCAAATTTCATACATTTTCAGAACATATACAAACATCTCATTCTAAATTCAACCTAAATTCGATCAGTTATTGAATGCATTTAAAAATTCTCTCACCTAGGGTTTTCGCAACTCGTAGCCTTAACGTTCGTGCACCATTCGATCCATTTCGGGACCTACAATGTTTCCAAATCAAAGCAAGGTTCAGCGATTAAGTCTAACCACTATGGAAGTCAAAACCCTAGACTATAGGTTAGAACTTTCACCCTTACCTGCGCATGAGATGAGTGCAAGCTCGGCCTAGGGTTCTCGGATGCCTCTCGCTACTGCCAGCTTAGAAATTCCGCAAAGATTGCAGAAGAGCTCTCGGTAGCGAGAGGACAAGGCGCACGAATGTGTGGGCAAGGAAGAGAGACAAAGCTACTGTCGCGCGCGAGAAAGAGAGAAGAGAAACTCTGTTCGCGTGCTCGGGAGAGAGAAAATAGAGAGCGAAATAGAGAGAGAGAAAGAGAAGCAGGAAGACTGTTGTATGCGGCAGAGCTCGTTGGTGAGTGAGGGAGGCACGACGGAAGGAGGCGAAGAGTGAGAGAGAATCGGGAGAGGGAGCGAGAGAGAGAGAATCAGGAGGAAGATTAGGGCTATTAGCCCTAATCAATTTGGGAAAAAAAGGGGGAGGGGAGGTGCTGTGTTTTAGCCAAAATGCAGTGCCTCCTCTATTTTTTTTGTAGGTATTACAACTTTTAACTCCTTAAAAACAAATTTCGTTCCTGAAATTCTAAGATACAATTATACATCAAAGAGCTATGGTTGTTGCTTCAGCATTAATTCTTCGGTTTTCCAAGTCTGTTCTTCGACTTGATTATTTCTCCATTGCACCTTAACCATAGAAATCTGCTTATTCCTCAACTGCTTGATTTACTTATCAATGATTTTCACCAGTTGTATTTTGAAACTCAAATTCTCATTTAATTCCACTGGAGGTGCTTCTAATGTGTGTGAGGGATCCGGTAAATACTTCTTCAACATGGAATCGTTAAAAACGTCATGGATCCTCTGCAACTCCGACGGTAATTCTAGCCGGTATGCCACTTGTCCAATCCTTTCAAGAATTCTGAAGGGGCAGATATAACGAGAATTTAGCTTTTCCCGTTTCTGAAAACGGATTACGCCATTCCACAGAGATATCTTCAAAAACATCATATCTCTTTCTTTAAATTCCAAAGGCCTTCTCCTCTGTCGGCTTAGCTCTTTTGTCGATCTTGGGCTGCCTTCATCCTTTCTTGAATCAGCTTCACTTTCTCTTTAGTGGCCTCGATCATTTCTATACTTTCAATCTTTCTTTCTCCAACTTCATCCCAACACAAGGGAGTACGACATTTTCTTCCGTAAAGGGTTTCATAGGGGGCATCCCTATACTAGTTTGGTAACTGTTGTTGTAAGCAAATTCAACTAACGGAAGGTGCCTATCCCAACCACCTTGAAATTCCAAAACGCATGCCCTAAGCATGTCTTCTAATGTTTGGATGGTGCACTCCGATTGTCCATCGGTTTGAGGATGAAAAATAGTGCTGAATGTTAGCTTAGTCCTTAAGGACTCTTGCAGCCTTGGCCAGAATCTAGAAGTGAACTGAGGATCACGGTCCGATACAATGGACACCGGCACTCCGTGAAGTCTCACGATCTCATCAATGTACATCTTTGACCGTCTTTCAAAGGAATATATGTTCTGAATTAGTAAGAAATGAGCCGACTTGGTGAGACGGTCTATAATCACCCATATGACATCGTGACGGCTCGGAGTACGTGGCAGTCCCACTACGAAATTCATAGTGATATGTTCCCATTTTTATTCGGGAATTGGTAACAGTTGAAGTGTTCCTGCCGGTTTTTGATGTTCGGCCTTGATCTGTTGGCATACAAGATACTTTGTCACAAATTCGGCTATCTCTCTCTTCATCCTAGACCACCAATATGATTCCTTGATGGTTCGGTATATTTTGATACTCCCTGGATGCATACCATAGGCCGAGGAATAGGCCTCTTCAAGTATGGCCTTCCAGAAATCTTCATTTTTCGGAATACACATTCGTTTCCCATACAATATAATTCCATCATCCTGAATCCAAAATTTGCCACCTTTTCCTTTTTGGATTTTCTCAACAATGCCCTTCAACTCATCATCGGTAGCCTGAAGCTCCTGAATGCGATTCAACAACGTGGGTCTGACCACAAACTTGGCTAATAAAGCACGTTGATCATCCTTAGCCAACTTGACTTTAAGTGCTCGGAGTCCAACTAAACAAGAGAGGTAAGAACTCCCTTGGGATGTCGTAGATGAGGATTTGCGGCTTAAAGTATCAGCTACAACATTCACCTTCCCGGGGTGGTAGTCAATCACTAAATCATAATCCTTGATTAGCTCAACAACCTTCTTTGCCTCAAATTGAGCTCATTCTGAGTGAGTAAGTATTTGAGACTCCTATGGTCAGTAAAGACCTTGCAAGTAACCCCATACAAATAATGCCGTCAAATCTTTAATGCAAAAACAATGACAGCTAACTCTAAATCATGAGTAGGGCAGTTTACTTCGTGCTTCTTCAGTTGGCGAGAAGTGTAGGCAATCACCTTATTACCTTGTATCAGTACGCACCCTAATCCTTGCTTGCTAGCATCACCGTATACCACATAATCACCACCGCTACTAGTAGGGAGAGCAAGGATAGGAGCGGAGGTTAACTTTCGCTTAAGCTTTTGAAAACTACCCTCAGACTTTTCATCCCACTCGAACTTGACTCCCTTCCGAGTCAAACTTGTCATCGGAGCTACTATTTTCGAGAATTCTTCTACAAACCTCCGATAGTACCCTGCTAATCTGAGGAAACTTCTTACATCGGTGACATTTTTAGGCTGCTCCCCACCTTAGAATGGCCTCTACCATCTTTGGATCCACAAAAATCCTATTTTTGGAAATCACATGCCCCAAAAATCCAATCTCTCTTAGCCAAAACTCGCATTTTGAGAAATTGGCATACAACTCATTCTCCCTAAGAGTTTGCAAAATGATTTAGAGATGATCAGAATGTTCTTCATCATTCTTGGAATACACCAAGATGTCATTGATGAAGATTATTACAAATTTATCGAGATAGGGATGAAACACTTGATTCATGAGATCCATGAAGGCTGCAGGAGCATTCGTCAATCCGAAGGGCATTACAAAAAATTCAAAGTGTCCATACCGTGTCTTAAATGCAATCTTATGAACATTGTCATCCTTTATCTTCAACTGATGATAACCAGATCTCAAGTCGATCTTCGAAAAGATACTTGCACCTTGGAGTTGATATAACAAATTATCAATTCTCGGAAGAGGATACTTGTTCTTGATCGTTGCTTTATTGAGCTGTCGGTAGTCAATACATAATCGAAGGGTTCCGTCTTTCTTCTTCATAAACAGAACTGGGGCACCCCATGCCTACGTGCTCGATTGGATGAACCCTTTCTCCAACAACTCTTGGAGCTGAATTTTCAGTTCTTTCAACTCTGCGGGTGCCATTCGATACGGAGAAATAGATATTGGTGCGGTGCCAGGAATTAGATCTATGGTGAAATCAAATTCCCGATTTGGTGGCAACCCAGGCAACTCTTCTGGAAAAACATCCGGAAACTCGTTCACCACAGTAACATCATTCAGACTAGGGTTTCTCGCCATGGTATCAACAATGTGAGTCAAATAAGCTTCACATCCTTTATGCATTAATCTCTGTGCTTCAAGAGCTGAAATTACACAAGTCGGCAACACTCTCAGTTCAACGGTGAATGCAAGCAAGGGATATCCTGGCCTTCGGAATTCCACTTCTTTAGTGAAGTAATTCACGGAAGCTCAGTGAAAATATAGCCAATCTATGCCTAGGATGATATCAAAATCTTTCATATCCAACGGAATCAAATACGCTTCAAGAATTGTCTCACCAACTTTCACCTCACAAGACTTGTATACTGAATCCCTAATCAAATGCTCTCCCAAGGGGGTGATAACTAACAATTCTTCATCAAGTGGGACTAATGATGTATTAGAATGTCTAGCAAACTCTGAACTCACAAATGAATTACTAAACTCGGTATCTATGAGCACATATGCATCAATATAAAAAATTTTCATCGTACCTATAAATATAATACAAACAAAATTGTATCATCTACATTCCTTAAATCATAATCACAATCCATCAAATCATAATCATTTTCAAATTTAGAACCTATAATTTAATAAAGATTACCTGTGACTACGTCAGGATTGACTTGGGCCTCTTCATTAGTCATGGCGTAGATTCGGGTCTGGGTTCTAGGTTGAAAGCGTTGTGTGGAGGCAGCTACAACATTACTTCCCGTGCCTGTTCTCGGTGCATTGCTAGTGGAGGGTATAGGAGCAATTATCGGATCTCTTCTAGAATTGCTCGGCGGACCTCGAACTTGCTGGCTTCCTTGTCCTTCTACATTCAACTCCAAACAAGAGTGCCGAAAGTGACCCTCTTTTCTACAATGGTAGCATCTTTTGGGTTCCCTGCATGGATTCGGATGACGACCCTTGCAATTTGGGCAAATTTCTCCTCTGCCACCCCTAGACCCTACTCCCATACTAACAGTTCTGCTAGGAGCACTTGGCCTACAAGTCGATTGACCTTAAAGAAAGCCAACCGACCCTGAAAAGGATCCACCGCTATAAGAGCCAGTGCCTCGACTCTTTTTAAAACCTTGACTCAGACCAGAGTCACTAGGTCTCTTCCTCTTCCCATGGCACTCTCTAACTTTGCTTCTCTCCATCACCATTTTCTCGGCTCTCAAATCCAAGTCCTGAATATCTCGAAAGGTATACCCCTTGGTGATTGAAATTTTCTCTCGTATACTCAAATTCAGCCCTGATTCAAACTTTGAACACAGGGACTCCTCGGAGTTCACAAACTCCAGAATATAAGTGGCAAGTTCTCTCAGCTTTGTCTCATACTCATATACTGTCTTGTTTCCCTGAGCTAACTTGAAAAATTCCTCTCTTTTTTGATCCCGATAGAATCGGTTGTAGTATTCCTCGTCGAAGGTCCTACGGAATTCTGTCCAAGTAGGAGGAACATGAGCCCTTCCCTTCACATTTTCCCACCATGTTTTTACACCTTTATCCAACAATTTCACTGCTACCCATAATTTCATCTCATCGCTTAATCTCATGTCGGAGACGGTTTATTGAATGCGGCCAATCCATTCCTTGGCCACTGTAGCATCAGAAGTGCCCGCAAATGTTTCACACCCTAGTTGTCTCGCTTCTTTCAGCAGCTTTGACAGCTCTACAGTAGGGCGATAAGTTGTTGTATCAACCGGAGAAGGGGGTGCTACTGGTGTACTAGGCGTAGCAACTGGCACTGAAGGAGTAGTCGGTGGAGGAGCTGAAGTCGCATGTGGAGTTTGGTACTGTGCCCCGAAAGTACTCCACCACTCCATTACTTGCTGAAAAGCAACAATAGGAGGAGCCAAAATCCCAGTAGGAGGAGTCGGGTGTGTAGGCGCAGAAGGAGGAAGAGCATGCGAGGACGACTCATCCTCATGCTCCAGTGGAGGAATCACGTTCACATTCTTCATTCTCGTTCATGGAGGCATAGTGATCTACACAACAAGATGTTAGAATTAAATTAAGGAGTTAAACGAAGGCAAATACTTAACCCCTTAAAAAGAATATTTCTAATTTACTAAGAAATCCAGGAAAGATTCTGCACATTCTCTGGAAACTCTTAAAAGATTTCAAAATCTTTAAAAAAACTTTCGGGACATTTGGAAACAATTGAAAACATTTCAAAACCATCAATCTTTTAAAATCGTGAGCCAACCTGTCGCTCTGATACCAATAAAGCTGTCATGCCCCGATCCTCAGATTGACCACGCGACAACTGCCGTGTTGTCTCGGTACATGGACATAACATCCCCATATACCGGGACTCCGCAAGGCTATACAACTATTCAATATATCTTCCCAATATAATACACATGTAAAGGACCCATCCGGTCCATTCCTACACACACAAGCATGTGTCGGCACACATTCGGGTAGGGGTTCCTGTACATACACGCATGCAAAATTGGTCATCCCTCTATTCTAGAGTTCTCAGCATTATTAAAGCATTTAAAATAAAAGAAGTCCTAAATCATAGTCGCAGGATTTTACTAACACTCGCCTGAAGACACGAGCTAGCATCAGTAAAGTCCAAACGATATGAGATGTATAGAATTTCGTAAAATTGAAAGAAAATAAACGGATCCTAACATTTCAAATCAAATATCCCATTCAAATAATAAGTTTAACCAAAAATGAGAGTTAAAAGGAAATGAACCAATTCTGTACAGAATTAAACACAAACTATGAAAAAATTCCATCAATACTTGCTCCTATATTTGAAACAAGTATTGATTTAATCTATATCAAAAGAATTATATGAATCTTCCCTTCCATGGATTTCCAAATCAACTAAAATAACCCTATATCACTATAATATCTACACAAAATAGCAAAAATTTTTCATAAACTTCAATCCCCGTGTAGTCTCCGTACTAAGTATCCTCTATAAAATGTGAAAAGAGGGGTGAGTATTGGGGAATACTCAGTGAGTGGAGCGCAATTGTATGATTGTGTGATAAATGATGGGTGAATGTGGAAAAGACAAAACATATCTCATAAACAACACTTTATATGTAAAAGCATTATAAATCAGGTAGTTCACAAAATATGCATCCACATCAATTATTCATTTAGAAAATCATAAGGGTCCTATCGAAATCACTTCCGTCCTGAGTTTGGCCAAATCCAGACGAAAGCCCGCAAAGGGGTTTTCCATTTTAGTATTTCAAAATACTACCCCCTTCCTTAGCGTTGGCTCATACCTCACCAGGGTGCAATCCGAATAGTCTGACGTGGCAGAGAAGAGGCCGCGTACACCTCTCTCACAATAAAACCCCACCCACGTCATCCCGTCGGGTCGCTCCGTGAAGGGAATGACTATAGCCATTACACTCGTGTGCCATCATTTCACAATTATTCAAATTACAGTCAATGTGCCATGTTTCATCAAATAAATTCCGAAATTCATGCTACAAGCATTTACAAATCCAATATCAAATGCAAATGACACAGATTCAATGATAATTACTTAGGATGCATTCGTAATTCAAACTTCCATTCCAGATATCCCACAATCACAAATGATTTCATATAAATCATGTAAAGATCATTCAAAATCATTTATAAAAGAATTTAAAACAGTTTTACTCATTTATAACACAACGGACCATCCACTCACCTCTAGAAAGGGTATTCGCTCTCTACTTTTCAATCAAATTCGAATTGATTTCTTTCAAGTCTCCAAAAGGTCAACCTAAACCAATTATTCACAATTTCAATTCAACTCCAAGGAAAGCTATTCTAATCAACCCAAATTTATGTAGAATTTAGACGTAACCCTAGAAATCACATATCAAATTTCAGAAAAATGCATTCTCTTCAAATTCCATACATTTTCAGAACATATACAAATATTTCATTCTAAATTCAGCCTAAATTCGATCAATTATTGAATGCATTTAAAAATTCTCTCACCTAGGTTTTTCGCAACTCGTAGCCCTAACGTTCGTGCGCCATTCGATCCATTTTGGGACCTACAATGTTTCCAAATCAAAGCAAGGTTCAGCGATTAAGTCTAACCACTATGGAAGTCAAAACCCTAGACTATAGGTTAGAACTTTCACCCTTACCTGCGAAGGAGATGAGTGCAAGCTCACCCTTACCTGTGGATAGAGGCGGGGCCACGCTCGATTGCCTTCGAACGTCCATTTTTCAGCCTAAATCTAAAAATCGAAGTTGGAATGTAGAAATTGGGAAAGTCTCTGAAGCCAAAAGCAAGGGATCCAAACAAGTGGTACTATTCATCATCTTCAACCTCTCTCTCTCTCTCTCTCCACTACCATTATCACAACTTCATCAATTTTATTTCTCCGACATCAATTTTGTCTTCAAATCTTCAAGTACCATTGATTTGGAGAGGAAGGCAAAAATCCCAAATTACCTCATGCCGTAAGACCACACCTCGTTGATGGAAGAGGAAGCCACATGACACACACTCTCTCTCTCTGGTGAAGCTGTGTTCTTTTTTTTTTTTTTAAACGAGAGAGGAGAGGAGATAGAGAAAGGAGGAGAGAGATTTTAAGGGAGGAAGTGCCACGTCAGTATTTTTGGTTACGTGGTATGCTATGTCAACAATTTTGCTGACATTGTAAATGTTGTGATTGGTTGTGCTGATGTGTCATCAGACAAGCCAGCAATTCCTTGCCAGGTGGCATCTAAATTATCTCCAACCACTACAAAAAAACACGGTTTTAGCCACGAATTTTCGCGACGGAAAAAATTCGTCGCTATTTTGCGACGAATTTAACGATAAAAACTTTTTCGTCGCTAATTTGCCACAAAATTTGCAACGAAAAAGAAGTCGTGGCTAAATTAGCGACGGACACATCATTCGTAGCTAAATTCGTCGCTAATTAGTGACGAAAAACTTTTCATCGCTAAATTCGTCGCTAATTAGTGACGAAAAAATTTTTGTAACTAAATTCGTCGCTAATTGGCGACAAAAAATTTTTTCGTTACAAATTTCGTCGCTAAATAAGTTTTTTATATATAATTAAATAAAATATAATATTAATATAATATTTAAATTAAAAAATTAATTTAACAACCACGGTTTAGCGAAGGATTTCTAAATCCGTGGCTGATTCAGCAACGGATTCGAAATCCTCAGCAACGGATTCGAAATCCGTCGCTAAATAGGTTTTTTTATATATAATTAAATAAAATATAATATTAATATAATATCTAAATTAAAAAATTAATTTAACAACCGAATTTAATTTAGCGACGAATTTCCAAATCCGTGGCTGATTTAGCGACGGATTTCAAATCCGTCGCTGAATAATTAGAATTTTGTTTTATTTTTTTTTATTTTAATAATTTCAGCGACGGATTCCAAATCCGTCGCTGAATTTTATCTTCTTTTAATTATAATTTTATTTTATTTTTATTTATTTTTATTATTTTATATTAACAAATCATATTATTATTTTATAATATTTTAATTTACATTTTATTTTATTATATTATATTTCTTAATTCTTAAAAAAAACCATATATTTTATTTTATTTAAATTATATATATATTTTAATTAATTTATTATTTTTTTCTTTTTTTAGGTAATTTTATTTTATTTATATTAATTTATTTAATAATATAAATTTTTTTATTAAATATTAATCTCGCGGGCGCCGGCTCGTGCACGCACGGGCGCCTGCCTGCCTGGGTGCCCGCGCCCTGCGCGCGCCTGCTGGGGCGCGCCTGCTGGGGTGCGCCTGCTTGGGCGCCCGCCCTGCTGGGGCGCGCCTGCTTGGGCGCCCGCCCTGCTGGGGCGCGCCTGAGCAGGCAGGCGCCCGCCCTGCTGGGGCGCGCCTGAGCAGGCAGGCGCTGCTGGGGCGTGCCACAAAAAATATAAATTTATTTGAAGTTGGAGGGATTCGAATCTTCGACTTGGACCTCGAAGACATGCTACCACTACCACTGCACCACGGGTGTTGTTGTGTGACTCACTTTTGTTTTCCTTATCTCTATTTTTGGGTTTTTTTTTTCTTTCTACTCTCATTTCTTATATATAATAATTTTATTATAATATATAATAATTTTATTATAACGAATAAAAATATTTTATAATTAAATATATAGATTTTTTAAAATATTAATATATTATAATTTATTGATAATTATAATTTTATAGTTTTGAGATATTGTAATCCATTTTTAAATTATAAATTATGGATTAAAAAAATAAAATAAAAATGAAAAAAATAATAAGATAATAAGTTAAAAGAAAAAAGAAGAAATCAAAATATAATATAAACATATTTTTTAATTAATTTATTATTTTATTTTAAATTAGTATTTTATTATTTTTTATTTTATTAAAAATTATCATATTTATTATTTTTAATTAATATTATTTTAGGTGGGTCGTATAAATAAAAAAAGTTATTATATTTATTATTTTAAATTATTATTATATATTATTTTATTATTATTAGAAAAATGTGAAATAAAGATAATAAATAATAAAAAAGAAATTTATATCATAATAATATATTTGGCTCGGTGGTTTACAGGTTGTATGCAGGAGTTCGGAAGAGTACGGAGTTTGGAGTTCGAAACACGGTGGAGGCAAAAGGCATTTTCCAACAATTTAGAGTGGCTGCGCGGGGTGCGGGGTGCTGGCTCAGGTGGCACGTGCTTGGGCGGGCGGGCTCGGGGTGCTGGGCGTGCTCGGGCGGGCTCGGGGTGCTGGGCGTGCTCGGGCGGGCGGGCTCGGGGTGCTGGCTCAGGTGGCACGTGCTCGGGCGGGCGGGCGGGCTCGGGGTACTGGCTTAGGTGGCACGTGCTCGGGCGGGTGGGCTCGGGTGGGAATTTCAGCGATGGATTTGAATCCGTCGCTGAATTTAGCGACGGATTCCAAATCTGTCGCTGAATTTAGCGACGGATTTTTTTTTTATTACAGATTTTTTTCCCCTAAATTAGTGACGGATTTTAGCGACAAAAATTATTTGTCGCTAAATTTAGCAACGAATTTTAAATTTTCGTTGCTAAATTTAGCAACGGATTTTTTTTATGTCGCTAATTTAGCGACGGATAATTTTTCGTCGCTAAAGTTAGTGACGAATTTTAGCGACGAAAAATTATTTGTCGCTAAATTTAGCGACGGATTTCAATTTTCGTCGCTAAATTTAGCGACGGATTTCTAATTTTCGTCGCTAAATTTTTGCGACGCGTTATTAGCGACGAAAAATTTTTCGTCGCTAATGTTTTTAGCGACGAATTTTTTTAAAATTTTCGTCGCTAAATTTGTGACTAAAAGGCTGTTTTTTTGTAGTGAACATTCACTCAGCTTAGCAGTTAACGGATAGGTTGGCGTTGTTACTAATGGAAGGACAAATAAGTTACAATTTTTTAAGTTTAGGTCCTCAAGCGTAACGTTTTAAAGTTCAGAGATGAATTTGTGAATTCGGGATAAAGTTTAAGAACTAAACAAGTAATTAACTCTTTTAAATACTTCTATAGCAGCATTTTCGCTTTTTGTCTAGTGTCCTTTGGAACAGACTTCTTACCTCTGCTCGCCTTTATCGATCTCTATTTTGTTTTATTCCTCTTATAACGTCTGTGAAGTGAAAAGCTATTCATTGGAAATAGGGTTTTGCAGGTAGTTATCAAATTTCTTCGGTAAATTGTCCTAATCTGAGTAATTGTTTTGTATTAAAAATCTCACATAGTCTCTACTCAGCTCTATCTCTACTTTTCCAGAGACCATCACGGTGTGGCCAAATAGACCAACTTTCACAACTTTTACTAATAGAAAAATATGGTGGGAGAGGCTAGGAGAGTTTTAATTAAAGTAGTAATGACTATGGCAATTCCAATTTAGTACCAATAACTATATTCATTGAATGAGGTTGCTGGTTTTCCATTATTTTTGCTAATTTGTTTTATGGGTCATTTATTTTCGGGGTTCACCGGCTGATTAGTGAGGACATGACATCAATATAAGCTCTTTTTTATTTTATTTTTTAAATTCATTTAAGGAAAAAGCAGAAATAACTCGGTTACATACAGACGCACCTAGACTCATGCAAATTTATATTTGAACATAGCTATATAGTGAACATAGAGTCCGGACCTATACTAGGACACCATATGCAAATACGCATAGGCAAACTTAGGCATGGGCTAGGCTATGCCTATGCGTAGCTTATGTATTTCTAAAATGTAAACGATAAGTTGGCCTTGCGAGCAAGTTTTTGGCCCTCCTTGTAGTTAGTCCATGTTTCTCGCTCATGTCCAAGTCACCAGCCAACATGTTATCAGGCAGCTCCCAATCAAAGCAATGAACTAATTGAGCAACCACAAGCTTAAATATTATCAGACCCAACTGCATCCCAGGACAGCTTCTTCGTCCAGACCCAAATGGTATAAGTTGAAAATTTTGCCCACTGATTTCTATATTGTTGTCTTGAAACCTTTCTGGATAGAAATCATTGACTTTTTCAGGCCAAACATCCGGGTCTCTTCCTATAGCCCAAGCATTAACCAATATTATCGAATTCTTTGGTATATGGTAGTCTTCTATGCGTGCGTCTTCCATGGACTTGCGTGGTATTAAAAGTGCTCCAACCGGGTGAAGTCTTAGACTTTCCTTTAGTACCATATCTAAGTATTTGAATTTTGCTAAATCTGCCTCCTCTATCATTCTGTCCAATCCAGTGATACTTTGAATCTCTTGTTGAAGCTTTTTCATCACCCTTGGATGCTGCAAGAGTTCAGAGATGACCCATTCAATTGCAGTTGTAGAAGTGTGTATGGCACCTGTTAGGAGCTCAAATATAATTGCCTTAACGGTAAATAGAGGCTCCTCAACTGATTTTGTTGAATAATTCATGTGCAGTAGTAGCATGTCAACAACATCCTTGGGCCCTCGATTCTTGCCCAAATTTTGTGTATGTTCATTGACAATTGCTTCCAAAATCTTGTCCATCAAAAGAAAAGCCAACTTTGTGCGTGCTTTTATTCCCTGAAATTCACGGAAGATATTGGATAGGTGAAAACTTTCATAATTTGCCCCTCAAAATTTATATCTCATAGATTTTCCTTAATTCTGAGTCATTAGTAAGATCCTTCACAAGGTCAGTATAAACTCTGACCAAAGTCCCCAATTTTTTTTCCTTTTCTTTGCTTCTCTGAATATCCAATTCGTATTATCAATTATTTACTTGATTTTACAAGTAAACGTAAGCTTGCATGAATGCATTCCTTAAAGAGTAGTAATCGTCCATGCAGCGTCGGGGTGGGGGGCATACCTGAAGATCAAATGCCTGAAGATAGGGCACATAATCAGATAGATCAAAAGATGAAACAACCATCATGGCCTCTTCAATGACATGTTTCAACTTGTAGTTCTCACCTCTTGCACTTTCACCAAAAATCATATTGTAAGTAATATTTTCAATGAGTGCAGCCACCGCTGCACTGACATCCACAACTTGACCTGCCAGAGCTGCTTCCCTCAGTGAATTCACCGCCAATCTTACCTCGTTTCTTCTTATACCTGCAAACAAATCAATCTTAGCTGAGCTAAGAAGCTCAACCATGTAGAGTTTCCGAAGGCAGCGCCAGTAGGGACCGTAGTCTGATAAACTCATTGCCTTTCTTCCATAGGAGAGACGATCAGCGGCTTTATTTTTTGGTCTGCCTAAAAATGTGGTTTCATGTGTTTTGAGGAACTTTTTGGCTGCTTCTGGTGATGATACCACAATGGCGAGCTCTTTGCCTAGACGAATTGACATAATGGGGCCGTATTTTTTTGATAGGCTGCAGAGTTTTTGGTGTGGAAGGCTACCCAACATGTGGAGATTGCCGATGATCGGAAGGGCCTGCGGACCTGGAGGCAGTTTCTTACGACTATCAGGTGCCAAACATCGGAGATATATGAAAAGAGACAGTGCTAGGACTACTAGAATATCAATGGCGGAAAAGAGCATGGTTTTCAAAGGTTATAGGTGGATTGTTCTGGCAAAGTTGATAAATTCGTTTGAGGGAACCGCAATATATATTAGATTCTAAAATTAATGGGGCGTGTTTGGGTGCTCTCTACTCCTCTCTAGTCTCTTTCATATATGTGATATTTTGTGTAATTTTCTTACAGTTTTTCTCAATTAGAACAAAAAATATTTACATAGAAACATAGGATTTTTTAAGAAATCATATAATTTTGTTAGATCCTTAATCTACTATTGGGATTATACGTGAATAATTATGTATTACAAACTGTCTTATAAGTTTGAGTTTATTTTTATATGGGTTAAAATAGAAATACCAAAAGATAATAAAGTTAATTCATATATAATAGTTGTGGTTCATAAATCATATGAGACTTTCATTTTTTTTTGACATCCCACTATTTAGAGAGAAAACTAAGAGAGAAACTAAAGGAATTTCTTAGGAGTATGACTGTGCAACACTAAACAATAATTAGTCATTATAGATTCAGATATGTTTTTGTTTATAGATCTAATAATTTTTCGATGATTTAATATAAGATTTTGTATATAGATAATGATTTTCATCAAAGGGTTATTTTCTAATAATTGGTATCAAAATCTCCTCATGTTAAATTATTGAGAAATAATTCTTAAAATTTTTGGTTAAATACGATCATGGTTGTTTGCTTTGTAGATTTTGGATTCAAATCACATATATATCTATTGAATTATATTGGTTGAATTTAGTTTTTTGGGTAAAGAAGATTAAAAGAAAAATTTTATTTTTCATTTATTTAGATTCATTTCTATGGATTCAGAAACTAAATTAGTTTAAAAAAGAAGACATTTTCCTATATGTTGGTGTTTCTAAAGATCACTGCTTTGAATAATCTGAAATGTTTTGATGGGTACATCATGTCATCGATGAAATGCTTCGTAGAAGTGTGAAAATATTAGTTCATTTGTTTTTGGGCTTGATGAGACATTGATGTTATTAACAAAAAAAAAAAAAAGAAAGAAATTGAAGTCAAGAAATAATGTCCTTTGCATTAATTGTTAATGGAATAGCAACTTCAAGATATTAAGAAGAATCAACTACCTATTTAAGTGAAATAATGAGTTATGAAATAGACTTTTCATTTGTTTATTTTGTTTTTTATTTTATTTTATTTTATTTTGGTCAACCAAGTTTGGATCACTTATGGGTCTAGGTTTAACAAGCCCCTAATTCCATTTATTGATATAATTTTAAATTCAAATATTAGTATGGTTATATATATATTTTAGGACGAATTAATTGAAACATGTCGTCAAAATGACTTCTTCAGTGAAAATTAATTTTTTTGAAATATAAATGGTTGTGTGCATCTAACTTATATGAATATTGATCGCTCTGAAGGAAGGTCAATATTGAACAAAATTGCTTGTGTATCTATGGTAATAAACACGTGATGTGGTTTTATGTATGAATAACAAATTGGCTCAAAAGATGATTTATTGTTTAACATGTTTTTCTTGTTAGTGTTTGATTATTACACTAAAATATCACTTATAAATTAATATTTTTGTCCAAAGACAAAATATTAATGGAATGTCCAACGTCTTGAGTTTTCTGTTTTAAGACTTATGTGAATTTGTTTTGTTTGTTTATTATTCTCTGAATTCAGTTATGAATATTTCTGCTAATATTATTGCTAACATCAACTCAATCCCTATACTAAATGGTTTTAATTTCAAGTTACGGTAAGAGAACTTTTTGATAGTTTTTAGAGTCATGGATCTTGACATTGCATTAAGAGTTGATTCTTCTCTTCCTCTTATGGATAAGAGTATTTCTGATGAAAAGAGAGATATTGAAAGGTGGGAAAAATCAAATCGTGTATGCATGATGATCATGAAGAAAGTCATTTCATAAGTGTTTGGGGACACAATATCTGATAAAATACTATGGTTAAAGATTTTTTGGTGAATATTGAAAAGAGATTTTTCAAGAACGAAAAAGCTGAAACAGGTATGTTTTTGACAAATCTCATTTCAGTGAGATATAAATGTAAAGATAATATTAAGGAGTATATCCTAGAGATATCTTATCTTGCTTCCAAGCTGAAAGCACTTAAACTTGAACTCTCTGGGGAATTGTTGATGCATCTTGTTCTGATATCCCTCTCGACACAATTTAACTGGTTTAAAGTGAACTATAACTGTCAGAAAGAGACTTGGTCTCTAAATGAACTCATATTACACTATCTTAATGAAGAGAAGATGCTGAAACGAGATAATGCAAAGAGTGCTCACTTGGCTTCAACCTTTAAAGATAAAGACAAAGGAAAGAAAATGAGGAAAGATAAGGAAACTATAGATACTGTATCTCAAAAGAAACAACAAATGAAGCGAGATAAACCGGAAGCTACTAGTTGTTTCTTCTGTTGAGTTGAATGGCATAAAAAAAAGGAGTGTATCAACTATTATACATGATGTGCTAAGAAAGATATACCTTTTAATTTGATTTGTTTTGAGATTAATTTAACTTCGGTACCTAGACACACGTGGATGGATTCTGCTGCTACAACTCACATCACTGTATCTATGTATAGTTGTCTAAGTTGTCGAAAGCTAAGTGATAATGGAAAATACATGTATGTAGGCGATGTAAACATGGTTCAAGTAGGGGCAATAGGAAAATTTAGATTGAAAATTTAGATTATTGTTAAACATCGGAGATTATTTGGAACTTAATGAACATTTATTGTACATTCTTTTAGATGAAATTTGATTTCTATTTTTGTTTTGAACAAATTTGGTTATTCTTGTTCATTTGGAAATGAAAATTTCAGTTTGTTTCATGATTCCAAATCGGTTGGTTCTGGTTCTTAATCAGGTTATCATAATGTTTTTTTTTGGTACAGTCATAATGTTTATTTAATTGATACAATTCTTTTATTTAATAAATCATTGCATTTAAGTACACGGAGTGTAAAACAAAAAATAACTAATGAGAATTCTATTTCATTATAGAACAATAGATTAAGTCACATCTCCAGATGGAGAATTGAAAGATTTGTGTCAGATGGAATTCTTAATCCTTTTGATTTTTCAAATTTTTATTTTTGTGTTAACTGCATAAAGGGAGAAAAAATCAATAAAATGAGACTTGATGCCAATAGGACTTTGAACGTCTCAGAACTATTACATACAAATATTTTTCGGTCATTCTCTAGGGGTTGCTTGGAATGGTCAACAATATTTTATAATATTTATTGACCATTTTTCTAAATATAACTATTTATATCTCATTCATGAAAGGTCAAAGTTATTGACATGTTCAAAAATTATAAGACTGAATTGAGAACCAAGTTAGAGAAGGGATCAAAAGCGTTAGATCTAATCGAAGTGATGAATATTATGATAGATATGATGGCTCAGATGAACAATGTCTAACACTGTTTGCTAAGTTCCTAGAAGAATATGGTATCATCCTCCAGTACACTATATCGGGTTTGCCCATAATGAATGGTGTTGCTGAAAAACGAAATAAAATGCTTAAGGATATGGTGAGAAATATGATTTCTCATTTTAACTTACAAGAATTACTTTGGGGAAGAGCATTTAATACTATAGCATATATCCTTGATAGGGTTAAACTAAAGCGACTACCAAAACTCCTTATGAACTTCGGACATGTAAGAGGTTTAGTTTAAAACACCTGTATGTTTGGAGATCTCCAGCAAAGGTAAGACCTTACAAGCCTAATAAAAAGAAATGGACTCAAGGATGGTAAGTTGCTATTTTGTTGGAAACTCTAAAAGAATTAGGGGTATAAGTTTTATGATCAAACAATTAAGTCAATTTTTGAGTTGAGAAATACTTGGTTCTTTGAAGATGTCAAGTTTGTGAGGGATATAGTTGGGGACTTTGTCTTTGAAGAGAAATATGTTGATATTCCTATAGGTATTATTGGTTTTGATTAGGATTTCATTCTTGATCTCATTTGAGACATAATAGAATAAGATAATATTAGACAATCTCTCATTTAGGAAATGGTTCACGAAGAACAAACTCTACCACCTTAAGAGCTTATACCATTAAGGAGATCTATTAGAGAAGAATTGCAGTATCGCACGACTACATTTTATTTCTTCAAGAACATGAGACTGACATTGGGATAATGGAAGATGATCTGATCAACTTCTGTCAAGTTATGGAAAGTTCTAATTCTTGGAAGTATATTAATGCCATGAATGAGAAGATTAAGTATATGAAAGACAATGACATATGAGACTTGTCCTATTGCTAAAAGGTGTAAAATCCATTGATTGTAAATAGATATTTAACATCAAGAGGGATTCAAAAGGCAAAGGGGAGAGATATAAATCCTATCTTGTCACCAATAACTTTACACTAAAAGAAGACATCGACTATAAAGAGATTTTTTTCTTCATTTTTTGAAAGAATCTTTCAGAATTATAATAGTATTGGTAGTACATTTCGATCTTGCGTTACATCAAATGAATATAAAGACAACGTTTCTAAATGACAACATTAATGAAATGATTTGTATGGTGCAGCCAAAAAACTTTGTGTCGGGGGATCTAAAGAGTATGGTATGCAAAGTTAAGAAATCCAACTATGGGCTCAAACAAGTATCTTAACAACGTAATTTCAAATTTCATCAAGTGATCATCTCGTTTGGTTTGTAGATGAATTAGGTTGATGATTGTATATACCATAAGTTCTATGGGAGCAAATATATTCTATTGGGCATGTAATATTGCAAGCCATGTAATATCTCCATGGCTAAAAGAGACAAGTTTAGTCTCAATCAAAATGATTTTGAGAAAAAGAAAATGTAGAATATTCCTTATGCGTCAGTAGTGGGAAGTCTTATTGTAAAGTCCTATATCGAAAAATTATTAAAACATGCATTTGTATTTGCATTTTTATTATTTTGTTAAGCATATTTAAAATTTTTGCATTATACTACACTAAAATTTGGTTTTTTATTTATTTATTTTTTATGTGTGATGTATGCTTTACTTTTATATTTATAGTTTGACCCATAGGTCGAACATATTAAAATTAGTATAAATTAGCGGGATACATCGACAAATAAGAACGGTAAGAATAAACTAACAAGAGAATTGAATTAGGGTTTTGTGTGAGATCTATTAAGAACATATGCCATGCCATCACTTGATATGGCATACCACTTCTTATTCCTTGACACATTATCTAGCAAGGGGCACCCACACCACTTAGGTAGAGAGTAGAGAGAGAGGAAGAGACCATGAGAAAGGGAGAGAGAACCTATCTCAAACTCTTCATTTTTTTAAAACGTCCAATCCCCGAATTCCCCTTTTCTCTTGTAAAAACCCATCTCAAACTTCATTAAAATCACCATTTAACCTTGGAATAAGCAACCTTCATCCATATACATGCTATCTCTAATGTTTGGGAAGCACAAAGAGGTGTAAAGAACAAAGAGAATAACCTTAGAATTCAAAGAAAATTTGAAGAGGAAAAGAAAAGAAATTAAAAGAAAAATTACAATTTTGAGACACATACCATACTTGTGTATGTTTAATTAATGCCTAAGGATCATGCATAACATGTATTTCATGTGATTATGATATTAAAATAACGATGAAATGGATTAGGGAACAAAGAAATCACATTTTTGAACATAAAAGAATGAAAAATAATGAATTCTACATATTGGATAGTTTGACCATACTTTAGTTTTTAACTAATCATTTTTTTGCACAATTATAAATTGAATTAGAGTTTTTTTTTCTAATGAATCTAGATTCTCATAATTTTAAAATGACATATGACTCTAAAAGTTTCAATGAAAATTAAATTTTTAGTAATTTTTCAAAATCACACCTTTTTTTTTTTTGTAAAAAACTACCATATTTTTGTCATGTTTCAATTTTGGAATGTTACTTTGATTTTGAACTGACTTCGATTTTAAACTGCCTTCTATCTGGAATTAAGTTGAACTTTGAATATTGAAATTGTAACTCTATGTTTTGCCTTTGAATGGGTGGTTGAATCACCTCAATCTGACATGAACAGTAGAAGTTATGTTAATTTTATTAAAACTGCTCATGCTATATTGTGAATTTCAGACTGTAATTTTGATTGATTTGGGTATTTTTATGTGATCGAAATTGAGTCTAGTCATAAACGTAAAATTTATAATTTTATGTCTTATTTTTAAGTGACAGTTGAAATCACTTTAATCTAAGAACTGTAATTCAAATTATGACACTTTTATCAAAACCCGTTTATGTTGAAAATGTGTTAAAATTGTTCTTTGGTGCACAATGAATTGCGGAATTATGTTTCATGCAAATTGTGATATTTGATTATAACTTTTAGTTACTATAATATTTTGAGAATCACAAAAAAATATAAAATGAAAATGTGATCACAAAAATTACTTCCGAAAGGTTTGCCAAGCCTACACACTACTAGAAAATGGACTTTTAGCGACAGATTTTTTTTCGTCGCTAAATCAGCGACGGAAATAATCCGTCGCTAAAAAAAAAACAAAAAAAATCAGTAACGGATTGGGTCTGTCGCTGATTTTAGACTTCTGAAAAAAAAAACTTATGCTCTAGCGAGCCCCGCCAACCCGAGGGCTGACCCGCCAGCCTGCCTACCTACTCCCTTTAATTTGTGGAAAATTGCCTCCAGCGACTTTTGAACCCGGGAGATGTTTCGTGAGCAACCTAACCACCAAGCCAAACTTCACCTTTAATCATAATACTTTTTTTTTTTACTTATTATCTTTATATTATATTTTTTAATAATAATAAAAAATATAAAAATATAATTTTTTTAATAATAATAAAATTATATAAAATTATAATTTATTATAAAATAATAAAATAATTTTATTTTAACTTAATATAAAAAATAAAAAACTTAAAAAATAAAATAATATTATCCATTTACAAAATAAAATAAAAATAATTATATTAAATAAAATTAAAAACTATTAAAAACTATTACAAAAATAAAAAAATAAAAAAAAAATCCGTGGCTAATTTTTCCGTCGGTAATCCATCGTAAATTTTTTCATCGGTAATCCGTTGGTAATAGGTTTACAAAAATTTTTAAAAATTAAAATTTAAACAAATTTTAAAATTTAAAAAAATTTAAAAAATCCGTCGTAATTTCGTTAAAATTTCTGTCGGTAATCCGTCGCTAATATTTCAGTTGGTAATCCGTCAGTAATCTATCGGTAAAATTTTCGTCAGTAATCCGTCTCAATTCCGTTGATATTACCGACAGAAAAAAATCCATCGGTAATTTTTCTGTCGCTGAAAATCTATTTTCTAGTAGTGACAGCAAAACTTGAGGAGAATGGTTGGTATTAACAGTTCCAAAAGTTTTGCAAAGATTGCGGACGAAACTTGAGAAGTTTAGTTAGTGTTTATAGTTTTGAAAGCTTTGTAGGTGTTTATAGTTTCGAAAGTTTTATGAAATCCGAGCGAAACTTGAGAAATATGGTAGGCGAAACTTGAGAAATATGGTTAGTGCTTATAGTTCTGAAACCTTTGCAAAGCATATGGGCGAAATTTGAGAAGTGGGGTTAGAGTATATAGTTATGAAAGTTTTGCGAAATATATAAGCGAAACATAAGGATCTATGAATGTATCATTTTAGACGTGACAATCGAACACATTTTTTTTAGAATACTTTGGGATAATGCATACTTTTTTTGTACCATTCTCTATGTTAAGTTGTGATAGATTCAAGTATTATATTTCATGTACTTTATATGATGATATGGATCTTCTCATGCATGTTATGCTTGTTATGCTTGTTATGCATACAATTGGTCCCCCATATACTTGTTTTAGTTAAAACATGTAATATATACGTGTCCTTTTGATTAGTATGAGTTATGCTATATGTCTAGATGCATAGTTATTGATTAAAGAGAGCCTTATGTATAATTTTGTTTACAATATGATTATATGTTATGGCGTGTTATCCTGAATGACTAGGAGGGCCATTATTGCCAACTTGTTTGATAATAGAGTGTTTTATTTATTTTATTAGATTTTTATGCTAATCTATGTGACTAAATGGTTACTAAATAGGGAGACTTTGCAAATATTTTTTTTTTGAGAAAAACAATAGTTTAGTTTTCTTTATTATAAATTTTTTCCATGTTATCACACATAACGAGAGTGAGTGTCGCGAATCCAAATACTACATTTTAATCATATTAGCTGCTTTTGCATTTGCATACCTATCTCTTTTTGCTAGGGGTGTATGCTTGAATAACGGATTGTCATACTTATGTATACTCAGATCTGTACACATCTGAATATTGCGTATGTTAAAGTGATGTTGGCCAGATATTTAAGCAATCAAAGAGTAGACCATTGGAAAGCAACCAACGGGTCTTGCAATACTTAAAGAGAAAAAAAAGACTACATGCTCACGTATCGGAGGTCAGAACAGTTTGATATCGTTGGGTGTACTAACTCCGATTTTACTAGATGTTAAAATAGTATGAAATTTACATCGGGCTATATTTACCTACTAGCTGGGAATACCATCTACCAGAAGAGTGCTAAACAATCTTTATAGTCTCTTTTACCATAGCGACAGAGTTCATAGCATGTTATGAAGCTTCCAACCACAAAATATAGTTGCGAAATTTTATCACAGGGTTATGCACAGTGAATGAAATTAATAGACTATTCAAATTATTTTGTGACATAAACCGACAGTCTTATATTCGAATAATAATAAGAGCTCGACAAAATCAAAGTATATGGACATTAAGTTCCTGGCTATTAAAGAAAGAGTTCAAAATGGATATTTGTCTACAGAGCATGTAAGTACAAAACCCATGATTGTGAATCTGCTTACTAAGGGATTGTCTGCCAAAGTGTTTCATGAGTATAGTACTTGTATGGGTATCTTGTCATTTGAAGATATTCAGTTTTCAGTACAAAAAAAAGATATTTAGTTTCGGTGAAAGTTTATATTTTTTTGGATCTTTTGCTAATATAGACACTTTTTTATTATATTAGTTTATAGATATTTTGAGGTTATTTTCTATACAAATATAGTCTTTGGTTTATTCATACTCTAATTTTGGTAAGATTTGATCTCACTAAGATTAAAGGTGGACCGATTGGAAATAGACATGTTAAGATCACATTATATGAAATTTGTATACTATACATTTACATCATGATCCATGTTCTTCAGTTATATCGATATATGTGGCCATTGATGGATCGAGTTATGATAACATGGTTGAGCTTATATGGTTACTTTCGCAATGTATAATTATAAGATTACACATATAGACTAAGCGGAAGATTGTTGATTTTTAATCCAACATTAGGTTTATATGTGAATAATTATGTGTTACAATTTGTAACATAAGTTTGAATTCATTTAAAAGTGATCATATCTTATAGGGTGCGGGACTTTATTGTGTAGAAAATTAAGGGGTAATTCCTATTTTTATGATAGGTTAAAAATGAAATGCCAAGAGATAATAAAGTTATTCATGTATAGTGATTATGGTCTCAGATCATTCGGATTTTCATTCTTTTTGGCATCCATCATCTAAAGAGAAAAATAAGAAAAAGGTTAAGGGGTTCTATTAGGAATAAGTAAAGATATAAAAGGCTAACGGCATGATTTTAAATAATAATCGGTTATTATGGATTTAGGTATGCTTTCGTTTATAGAACTAATAATTTCTTAATGGTTTAACATGAAATCTTAAACACACACACACATACACATGCGTGCGATGGTTTTCATCTATTTTCTACATAAATGATTTTAAAGTATTGATTATACATGGAAATTATGGTATTGAATCCAACACATCATGAAGTAGAGGTTGCCCCTAGTCATTATCATACAGTCTCATAGATTGTATAAAGTTTCCCAATCTTGATAGGGAATCACAAGAGAAGAAGTTGTACTGGATTTTGCTCCAAGAAGAGCCTTTTGAAAGTGTTTCCAAATACCCCTAATGAAATCGTCGCTTTGTAGTTGCCTTAGATGCTAGTTTATATTTCATATGGCTCTCTGTTGCTCACAAGTTGCATTCATAAAAGCCAACATAGCACGTCACAAGCTAATAAAAGAAAGTAGATACAAGTTTATGTCAACTTGGCGTTGCCTTCCAAGTATTTATTAGATGCCTTCAATAATTTGTGTTCTCCATTGAGTTGGTGCAATGAGTGGTTTTCGCCATTGTGTGTTTGGCATTTTGGTTACGTGTTTTCTTGTTAGACTTGTGTTTTTGCTCGGTTGATTCTGTTCGTGTTGGGTAGGTGTTATCCTGTCTAGTTGTAGCTTGGTTCTTGTTGGTTTTTACTGGGCGTTAATCAATAACACTACAAAAAAACATGGAATTTGCGACGGACCTTTGCGACAAACATTTTTTGTTGCTGTTTTGCAACGAATTTGGCGGCGAAAAAAATTTTCATAAGCATTTTCCAACAAAATTCGCAACGAAAAAAACTTCGTAACTAATTTAGTGACGAAACCATTCCTCGTCGCGGTTCAGCGACGAATAGGATGTTCGTCGCTGATTTCAGCGACAAACAACTAGTTCGTCGCTGTATTCAGCGACGAACCCGCAGTTCGTCGCTGATTTCAGCGACGAAACCGCGGTTCGTCGCTGTTTTCAGCGTCGAAACCCAGTTCGTCGCTGTTTTCTGCGACGAACCCTCTATTCGTCGCTGGTTTCAGCGACAAACCCGCAGTTCGTCGCTGTTTTCAGCGACGAACAAGCCGTTCGTCGCTGTTTTCAGCGACGAACACGCCGTCCGTCGCTGGTTTCAGCGACGAACACGCAGTCCGTCGCTGGTTTCAGCGACGAACACGCAGTCCGTCGCTGGTTTCAGCGACGAACACGCAGTCCGTCGCTGTTTTCAGCGACGAACACGCAGTCCGTCGCTGGTTTCAGCGACGAACACGCTGTCCGTCGCTGTTTTCAGCGACGAACACGCTGTCCGTCGCTGGTTTCAGCGACGAACACGCTGTCCGTCGCTGTTTTCAGCGACGAACACTCTGTCCGTCGCTGTTTTCAGCGACGAACTCTAGTTCGTCGCTGTTTTCGTTGGAAAATTTTTTTAATGCATCAAACCCATTTTTCCTCAACCTCTCTTCCCCCCACTTTCCTCTCCCTCTCTTCCTCCTCTCCCCCTCTCTTCCCCGCGGTCGTCCCCCTCCAACGAGGTACTATCTCTCTCTCTCTCTCTCTCTCTCTCTCTCTAGATCCGGCGGCCCGCCGGATCATGGCGGGGGAAGGGCAGCGCCCCTCCCCCGGGCTGGTTTCAAAGGCGGGGGAGGCGCCGCAGCGCCTCCCCCCGCGGAGATCCGGCCACAGAGGCCGGATCTCCTACGGGATGGCCCCGCCCGCATCTTCGCATGCGGGCCCGACCGGGGAAGGGGCAGCGCCCCTCCCCCGGGTTTCTTTGAACTTCGGGGGAGGCGCCGCAGCGCCTCCCCCGCTGAGATCCGGCCACAGAGGCCGGATCTCGGACGGTATGGCCCCGCCCGCATCTTCGCAGGCGGGGCCCGGGTTTCTTTGAACATCGGGGGAGGCGCCGCAGCGCCTCCCCCGCTGAGATCCGGCCACAGAGGCCGGATCTTGGACGGGAAGGCCCCGCCCGCATCTTCGCAGGCGGGGCCGACCGGGGGAGGGGCGCGGGCAGCGCCCCTCCCCCGGGTTTCTTTGAACATCTTCATTGTGTGTGAGAGGGCAAGAATGTGCAGCTCGTATGCTTAATTTAGATCACTAGGTTTGACAGCTTGATGCTAGTTAACATCATTAGACAAACTATGTGCATTTGGGTTTTTATTTTCGCATGCTGTTGGAGGAAATAATAGTCAATATAATTGAAGATTTGAAATTTTAATATGAAATTTATATTTGAATGGAGATAATTTAGAAAATGTAATTATTATTGATTCACGAAAATATCAAAGTAACAATTTATAAAGCATATTCAACTCTTAAGTTGTGCAAGTGCACATTCATTCCGATTGTTTTTAATAGTTTTTCCCTCTTTTAAAACCTATTTTGTAACATGATGGGCTAGGTTTCAAATATTATGAAATTTAATGTTTATAAAGAATATGTTTGCACTTACTATTATTAGAGGATTTTTTAGGGGATGGAAAAGTCCTTTTCTAGTTTTATACATATTTGAGTTAAGATGTGCTATTTTTGGTTTAACTCTGGTTTTTGTGTTGCCGATTTTGATGCAGTTAATGTGTTGGTTGCATTTGTATCTTGTAATTTGTCTATTTGCACCTATTTGCACCATCTTGATGCTTTTAATGAAAGTGCTTTCTTTCCGATAAATTCCAACTAACCTTAACATATAGGCCAAAATTAGATTATTTACATCAAATTATGACACTTCTTTTTAGCTTTATGCCCAGGCTTATGTGTTATATTTCTTCTTGAATTTCTTTGCGATTGATTCTATAATTTTTATTGTTGTTCTTGTTAATTTTGTCTCAATGACTTACATTTTAGTTATTTAATTTTTTCCCATAATTTTTGCCCCCACCAGAGTCCAATTTGATATGATTTACTTACCCCCTAAATTTTAACCTATTGTCATTGATGAATTTTGCACTTTGATAGAATTGGTTCTTTCGCTTGACTTATATGTCATGTGACATACTTTTCATTTCACTACTCTAAAATAAATTTGAAAGAAAAAGATTAGTATTTAGTATTTCTAATAGCCAACCACAACATAGTGACCTTGACGTCTCTTGTTGTTCATTGTAAAACTTTTTCTCTACTCTGAGTGACACCTTTAACCCCAATGATTAAGTTGTAGAATTTAAAAATGAGAAACGATAAATCGCAATGACAGAGAAAATTTCGTACCCTAAATTTTGTCAAAATAACATTAATGGTTTTGCATTGCAGATGTGTTTGCGTTGATTGGACGTGTTGTTCAATTAAAGGGGAGAAATTCTTGTCTTCAAGCGGTCGAGGTATATATTTTTTGTCGTATATTTTATTTTTTGTTCTTTGTTTTATATCCCTTATTCTTAGTTTCAATGTATGTATGTTGTGAATTCGTGAAATGCAATAGTTATAAATTATTTTGTTATTTTTCCGACTCAACGTTTTTATATTTGTTAAATTTTCTGAAAATATGTTAAATAATTTTAAAATGTTTTGTTTTTAGATGTTCTTTATTTCTTATTAATGTTATTTTGTCAGTTTAATATATAGTTTGTTAATAATTAATTTATTAATATTTTATAATATTTATTTTTTTTAACAGCGACAATGCAAAACGAAAGAAATTGGATGTATAATAAGAACTTACCTGATCGTCGTGGTTTAACTGATGAGTTTATTTGTGGGGTGGAACAATTCTTGAATTTCGCTACTAGTAATGTTCAGTTTATGAGAAATACAATTTTGTATTCTTACTTTATTTGTTAGATTTTTTAGAAATTTGTTCAACTGTTAATTGACACTTCTTTTTTTCGTTGGATATTTTATTATATTGTTATTTTATTTTTCTTCTAATTTCTTATACGATAATGCAGGAGAAATATGACCAGCTTCTACTTAGAAATTCCAGTGGTAGTGATGATGCTGCAACGTCTGAGCCATCTGTTAATGATATGGCTTTATGGCTCGAGGCAACTGGTGGAGCAAAGAAGGGAAGAGTACTTGGGATGGGCTCATTGAGCAGAACTTGCAGACTCAGTGGTCTAAGTTCTTCCGGGCAGACACCAGTTAGAGCAGAATTAATGCAAATGAACCAAGAGCTGAGCCACATGAAGGAGCTGTTAGCACAAAAAGACAATGAACTTCAAGTCATGCGCGTAGAACAGCAGCGAAGAGACAATGAACTTCAAGCCATGCGCGTTGAACAGCAGCGAAGAGACAATGAATTTGAAGAGTTTCGCGCACAACAGAGGCTTATAATGCAGCATCTTCAGCTAGTCTCCGCTTCAAGTTCGATTCCCCCTTCTCTATCTCCTCCAAATGATGGTGATGATGATTTTGACATATTTGGTGATGGTGATGGTGATGGTGTCGGTGACGGTAATGGTGATGGTAACGATGATGGTGATAATGTTTTTTGAAACAATTTTTATTTCACGTTTATATTTAATTAGACTTCTCATTAGAATTTCATTTTTACTTGTACAAATTCGATATTCTGTAACTTATTTAGTACTGTTTAATATTATTTCATGACGATGGTACTGTTTTTTTAATTATTATTTCATTCATACTATTAGATGGTCAGTTATTTGAATGAGTAGATACTGCATAAATTTCGTACTCATGTGTGTTCGATGGTACCCTGGATGATTTGTTGATGATGATGTTGGTGGTTTAGTTCATAAACTGGTTGGTTGAGACTATCAGGGAGGAATATGATATACGTGGAAATTTGGTACAAATATTAAACAAATTAAATCTTTTTGTCGCAAATTGTCTATATTCGTCGCTAAATTCGTCGCTGATTTTGACATTCGTTGCAAAATTTGTTGCTGAATTTTTAAGATTTTGTTGCAAAATTCGTCGCAAAAGCCGTGGCTGATTTTGTCGCAGAATTGCGACAAATTATCTCACAAATAAATTTTGTCGCAAATTGCGACGAAATTAAATTCGTCGCAGATTTTGTTGCAAATTTTAGCAACAAAAAACTATTCTTGGAAATTTGCAACGACTAAATTTGTCGCTAATTTGTTACAAAAAATATTCGTCGTTCTATTGGTCGCAAAATTGCAACAAAAAAATTTTTGATGGTAATTTATCCGACGAATTTTCCGTCTGAGAAATTTGAAACATACTATTTCGTCGCAAAATTGATCGGAAAATTGCAACAAAAAATAATTGGTTGCTAATTTGTGCAACAATTTTTGCAACAAATATTTTTTTGTTGGAAATTTTTCCGACAAAATGTTTCGTCGCAAATGTTGTCGGAAAATTGCAACTAAAAATTTTTTGTTGCTAATATTTGCGACGAACTATAATCTGTCGCTAATTGGCGACAAATTTCTTATTTTTTGTCGGAAAATTTTGCGACGAGTTATTAGCGACAAATTCGTTTTTGTCGAAAAATTGGTCGCTAAATAATTTAGCGACGAATATTTCTTAAATTTTCGTCGCAAAATTTGTTGCTAAATACAAGTTTTTTTGTAGTGTAATTTGTGTTGCTTATCCCCCTTCTTCTCTCTATAACAATTCACATTACCATTCTCTTAAACATTTTCTCAGTTCTCTTTCTCTCTCTCTCTCTCTCTCTCTCTCTCTCTCTCTCTCTCTCGGGAATGATTCATTCTATTATTTCTCTACAAATTCATTCCCTTTCTCTCCTGGTAAAAAACATTTTCTAAATAATATAGTCTCCCCGTTGTTATAAAATGATCTTTTCCATCGGAAAGTTCAGCAATTGCATCTGCATAAATTTTACAGCCCTTAAGATTGTTTGGAATGATCGAATTAGCTCTTGTTTTTCACTTTCAGACAGCTAGTTGTTGTGCATGTGCATTGCACATGATACAGCAGCAACACAACTCTTTATTATTGTTTCATATTATTCTAGCTAGAATTTTATTTTATTCTAATTTTATAAATTATTAGTATCCGATAATCATTTTAAATTTGATTAAATTAGATTCAAGTTGGGTTAGATTCTTAAGAATAAAACTCTTCCGACACTTACTTTCGCCGTATATAAAATTTGAATCCAAAATTTTATTTAAACGATACTAGTGTCTGATCACCCAATCAACTAGACATTATTATCTATTTAGAATTTTGAGTAGCAAGATAAAGGGAATTGTTATGCCCTTTTGTATCTAAAGAAAGATTATCAATGACAAAAAAAGAAGCAGCAATTCCCTCTAGGTTCGAGTTCCTAAACATCTATGAGGTCAAAACGCTTTCTCTAACAAGCCTTAAGAGACTGTAGGGTTCTCTTTGATAATCCCTTATTTTATTAAACAATATAGAACACAAAGATTGAAAATCTCTAATCAAAATAAGCCAACCAATTCCTAATATGGTTATAAAATTAATTGCCCTATAACTTGATCTCAAACCTGGGACAACAACAACACCCAACAAGTAAATTCTATGGGAATCCGCACATGGGAAAGCAAACTCTATGGTACCACTTGTTATGTACATATTTATGAATATGCGATGCAGATTTATGAATATGTGATGAGCTCTTTGAAGCATGATTATTGATATTCTGTGATTAATGCTAGCTAGTCATGTTACATGTACACGCTTTTGGAAGCCATCAAAAGGAACAATAGAAGAGTGCACTATTCCATGGGCATTAGCCTGATAGGAAATCAAATTAAGATTCGCAAATAAGTAGGAAATAATGGTAATTATGATAAGAAAATTTTAAAATAGTTGCGAGATCAAGATTAAGAAATGTGGCTCTTGTGCGAAGAAATAGCACCTGCATTGTGAGAAGATGGCTTTTGGGGTCAATTTTTCATAATGTCCAAGCACTAGACAGCCAGAACATTATAAGGCAGTACATAGTTCTAAGCAGTTCACTTATTGAGCTTTAGAAACTTGAATCTTCTCAGGGCTAAAGATTCCAACCCCCCTTCTACAACCAACCAAAATGGAATGAGCCAGGACTCCTATCCCTCAAGTCTTGTGTCGTAGTTAATGAACCTCTTTCAGTGAAATGTTGATGTTTATAGTCCTGAAAATATTGTAATTCTAGGGGTACACCAAGTTGTTGGTGTGGTCTAGTTCTTCCTCCACTACAAAAATTTTAAGTTTTTCTGAAACTTTTTTCTGGACATTTTAACAAAGGGTCGCCTATATTTTTCTTTTGCTAACATTTCCTAACCTAAACATTGGCAAAAAGGTAGGGGGAGAGAGAAAGAGAGAGAGAGAGAGAGAGAGAGAGAGAGAGAGAGAGAGAGAGAGAGAGAGTAGAGAGAGATATACTAGAGAGGGGGCATGGAAAGTGCGATGTTTTGGTGTGAAAATGCCACGATTTCTTTGTGAAGTGCCAACATTTTTAAGTAGAAATATTAGCATCCTCCAATTGACTTGTTAGTGTTTCCTCATTAAACATCATCAGTAAGAGATAGAGAGAGAGAGGGGTTAGGGAAAGCTTTCCCTTTAAAGTACAGACATTTTTAAATGAAGACATCGACATCCTCTACTGACTTGCCAATGTTTGTTGTGTAAATATCAGCAAGTTTAGCTATACCAGAGCTCTCCAACCATTGTTTGCCGCCACTCATCATTTGGACCTCCCCTACCGCTGCTCGCCCGTTGCTTACAGTCGCTCTCTCTCCCTTGCCACCGGTAGCTGCAGGTTCTTCACTACGCTACAGCAACCGCTATTGCTGCCACCGTTGGAGGTGCTCTTTCAAGCTTCCGTTGCTGTTGCTGTCGCTATATTTTCTCTCTCTTTGTTCGTCAGAGATTCTCTTCTCTCTCTCTCTCTCTCTTTTGTCTCTTCTTCTCTCTCTTCCTTCAATTTTTACAAATTTGATTGGTTGATGTTATACCTAGTGTATTTGGAAATGAATTTTGGTACCGAGGCCTGAATTTTTGCCTAATTAGTTGAATAAAAATTTGGAAAAATTTAGAAATTAGGATAAAATTAGGGCACATTAGGGTAACATTAGTGCAAAATTAGATTAAGGGTAAAATTAGGACAAAATTAAATTTTCTTAGGATAACATTAGGATTAGAATTAGAATTAAGGTAAAATTAATTTTTATTGAATTAGAATTAGAGAAAATTTTGAATTAGTATTTTGTTGTTAGTCACATTTAAAATCAGGTTAAAATTTGATTGACCTATTTCTTGTTATTCATATATTGATATTTTGATTTGAAAATTATTGTAATTTGAAATGGTTACTCATATATTTCTCCATTTTCTATGTTTGGCATGCATATTTATTAAAGAATTTAATCATGCATATATATATATATATATATATGACAAGCTATGTTGACATTTAATCATATTTATTAGAATGCTTAGCTCAAGGGTCTATCCCTGCTGCTAGAAAATACATTGGACTTGTAATCAATGGTTTTAGATTTCTTACTAAAGATCGTGAAAAGAATAAATAGATTCAAAATTCTTATATAGTCGTGAGTTCGTTAACAATGTGCTATGCAAGTATTGGAGACACGAATACAATGGAAGGAAATGTGGACTATTATGTTATTTTGATTGATGTTATTGAGTTAGAATATTATGGAAAAGAAAAGTTTCTTTTACTTCAATGAGATTAGGCACATGTGCTAAGTTGCAGAGGTATTAAAAGCATGATTTTGATTTTACACTCGTGAGTTTTGATTGGTTAATGCGCACAGGTGAAGAATTGATTCTTGAAGATTTTTTTTTTCCATCACAAGTGAAATAGGTGTTTTATTCATAGGATCGTAATGATGAAAAGTCATATATGTTGTTATTCATAATGCGCTAAGAGATATTTTTGACTTGGGTGATGAACTGAATATCAATATTTTGGAGATGAATTGTGAATGCTTAACTTGTCCTGTTCAATCGATAAATGAGAACATAGATGGAGATTCTAGCTCTACATAGATCAACATGATACAACCGAAGATTTGTATGATGATTAACAGTTTGTTGACTCTATATATATTTCTCTAATTGTATTTTTTCAACTTTTGTTGAATTGTTTACATTTTGACTTATTGTTTCTTAAAATATATTTTTATTTTTGGCTGAGGAGAAAGTTTCACATTTATATTTATGTTGTTTTTATTATTTATTGATTTAGTTATTTCTAGTCTACTTATTTCATATTAAAATATTTAAAACTTTTAATTCTGATATGTTCCTTCTGTTTATATTCCCATGTTTATTATATTTCTTGTTTTCTTATTTCATGCCAACATGCTTAAAATTTTCAAGTAAAAGGGAAACTAAAAGGTATAAGAATTGTGGAAGCATTTGAAGAAGTATCACGAGCAGCTATTGATGACTGTCTGAATGTAAAAGATGAAGGCTCTCTATCCATACAAGGGGATCATATGTTTTAAGACTAATTTTCATGATGAGATATTGTAGGAAAGCTATTTTATGAAATATTAGTACAAATATATTTTAATTATTGTATATAAACTTATTTAATTTAATTAAATGTTTGTTCATGACTTCTTTTTAGTTTTGTGGTTGAAATTAAATTTACATTATGTTTGTAATCGATGGAAATTTAGAGTTAATTAATTATTGCTGATGGATATTTGGAATATTATATGTGGTTCAAGTATGGATATTGGAATGTTGATGGAATTTGTAATGAACTATGGATATTATTGTTTATGGATATTATTGTTTGATTTACAGGTTTTTGGGACCAATTGTAATGAAACAAAACTTGTTAATGTTATGGGAGAAAAACGTCTCTAAGTACACAAAATATGCCGACGTCTTTGAACATAAAATATCAGCAAATCTCTTATGGAAATTGAAAATTATGACGTGATTTGAAATAAAGTATGGATATTATTATTTAATAAACAAGTTTTTGGAACCAATTGTAATGAAGCAAAACGTATTGAAAGAGGACAAGTTTCTGCTGACATTTATGGGAGAAAAATGTCTCTAAATACACAAGATTTGTTGACTTTTTGCACATAATATATTGCCAAATCTCAAACTATTGTTGACGTCTCAGAGAAAAATATCAACAATATGGACTATCTTTACCGACGTTTTGCTCTTAACGATGATCAATACCGGTTCGCTAACATTTGAAGGAGTAAACATTGGGAAAGGGTGAAGACATTCCCAAAGTTTGCTCCCAGATGTCAGGAAATGGGGTAGTTTTTCCCGATGTTTAAACTTGAAAAATGTTGGCAATGCTCTACTTTTGCCAACGTTTTTCCATGAAAAAAATATCGGGATTTTTCCCAACCACATTTACCTAGAGGTTTTCTTTGACTTTTTTTTGCCTCCTTATCATTTAATAGCGTTTATAAAACATCAAGATTTATCAAAATAAATGTCGGAAAAAGTCTAGATTTTTGTGGTGCTGGAAATTTCTTTATGAATTTAGATATCCTTGATGAAGTCATCCCCAAATGTACTGGCATAGATAGGTGAGGCTATAAGGCCTTATCCAACTGTGAATGGCTGTTAGTTTTCTAGTGTATCTGATAGCATCTTCGTTCCCTTAGTCATCTATTATGGAGATTCCCTATTGGATTTGCATCATGCCACGTCTTTCAAGATGCTAGGTATCAAATTCTATCTGTCAGAGATATGTGCCTGACCATGAGGTTATGGTGAGGACAGGGCATGTTTGTATATTATTTGAAGGTAAAAATTTATTTGGGTAAGAAATTTATGGCAACTCTCTCATCACGTTTACTAGAACCTAGTAGTGACATATCTACACGTATGAACAAACTTGGTTACTTTTAACTGTATAGTGGACATTTATTCGTTTACCTTGTGTTGGGACACAATGATCAAATAATTTTGTAAGACAATAGATGACAGAAAATTCTACACAGTTCAAAAAGAAACATCAACGAGCTCGCACGAGAGGCTTTGCTTAGATTGTTTCTAGCTAAGGCTATGTCTTATTACTAGGTATTTTTAACATGTAAACGGTAATTTTGGCATTGCAAGCAAGTTTACAGCCCTCCATGCCATTTGGCAGCCTAGGTTTAGAAAGTTGAACTAATTGAGCAATCAGGAACTTAACAATTGTCAGAACTGCATCCCGGGAGAGGCTCTTCTTCCAGACCTTAAAAGGGTAAGCTGAAAATATCATCTTTGAGCTCTATATTAGCATCTAAAAACCTTTCAGCATAGAAGTCATTGATATTTTCACATCAAATGTAAAGGTCTCTTTTGATGGTGTAACTATTAAATACTATTTGCAAACTAATATAAGCCCTAGTGAAGGCTATAGTCACACGATACTCTGCAGGAAATCCTCTCTTTCCTTATTAGAGTTTTTTCCTCACTTAGACTCTATGGTTGTAGTCTGGAAACCAATTCCTTAACAAGTTTCCTATCATAGTTCTTTTAGGAAAATTTAAACTTTCTTCTTATTCAACTTATCCCTTTTAAGTAAGGAAAAATAGAGTTTGTAATAGATTAGTTTTCTTATTAAAACAAAATCCTAAAATTGATAATTTCAAAAGTCAGAAAACTACAATTCCAAATGGATAACTATCATCTACTAAATATTCTCCTATAGTATTTCTTTCCTACGAATTCAGGATTGTTCTTCTTGAAATCATCAAGAAACTCCCAAGAAGTGTCTTCCCTTATCCTCTTCTTTAGACTTTGCCAATTCTACCCAAAACAACTTCTTGCATCTATATCCCTGAGGGAATGCTTCATCACAATTGAAGCAAAGCACATTCACCTTTCGCTCCTTGATCTCTGCCTTAGTTAACTTCTTTAAAAATGGCATGTTTGTGCTCCCGATACCGGATGCTACCCCAAGATTTCTATTTCCTGCAGCTGCTGTCCCTCCTGTGGTTGTTTTCAGACTGCTCCAAGTTGGTGCTACCCTATGGATCCCTTGTAAACAAGCCTGGCTGCTCCTCTGTTTCTTTTCATAAGTGCAGGCCAACAAATATTGGAACTTCTTCTGGTAATCCTCTACTATCCTTGTTTGTTTTTTGTAGGCCAACTTGCCAAGGGGGTTGAGGCTCAAGGAGTAGCCGAATCTGAACTGGCACTGCACGGTAAATGTCTCCCATTTTATACTTGCCTCGTCTTGTTTCACCTTTAAAAACCACGGCTGTGCTTCTCTATTAAGATGGAATGTTGCTAGCCCCACCTTTTCCCCTTCAAGTGTTGTCCGATTTTTTAAGAATTGCTCACACCTACGGATCCAAATCAAGGGATCCTTAGTACCACCACGTGATGGGAATTGTAATTTAGAAAACCTGGGGATGGGAGTTCCCCCTTCCTGCTATTGCTTCCAACCTTATTGTTCTTGCTGCACCCCTTCAGCTCTTATAGAATCCTTTCCAACTGTAAGTTCATCATTGCTTGCTGTTACTAAAGCATCTTCTCGCTCGATTGCTAGCATTCCTCCACCATAGATAGTCGCTGCTCAAGATCTCTCATGAATCCTTCCATCCGGCTAGGGCATTCTATAGAATTTTCCTTGACAGCTGGCTCTAGTATCAAGTTGATATGAGCTCTAGTGTAGGATCTAGTCACAAGATAATCTGTAGGGAAATCCTCTCTTTCTTTGCTAGAATTTTTCCTTCTCTTAGACTAGGGTTGTAGTTTAGAAACCTATTCCCGAATAAGATTTCTACCGCAATTCTTTTAGGAGAATTTATACTTGCTTCTTATTCACCATACCTAGGGAAAATAGAGTTTACAATAGAATAGGTTTGCTGTCACGCCCCGACCCGCAGGTCGGGTACGCGAACAGACCGCCGCGACTCCTTGAGGCACGAGTATGCCCTACTCACACATCGAGGTGACGCAAGGCTAATATTATGACCCTACTCAAGATCATTAAGTCAAAATCATATAGCGGAAGAAAAAAAATAGTTTTCAATAAAAATTTTCTTTAAAACATCTGCCTCCAATTTACATATAATATTTATATATATGGTCCAATCGTAAACAAGAATAGATATGATCACTTACCCGATAGCGTCTCTCAGTAAAACTCATGGGATAGTACCTCAATATATGTCAAATATAGTATAAACTGAAAATATTAATATGAGGGGTGAGTATAATCCATAGACTCAGTGAGTGAGATGCAATAACTATATAATGATAATAAATGAATTTGTGAGAGTGACAAATCAAAATATCATTTTCAAATTTATATTTCATTCTTTTACAAATATATCATATAATTCAAAATAATAAACATCCTTATCATCAATCATGCATCAATTGGGTGTTAAAAACACATTCTACCCATAGTTTGGCCTAATTAGGGTAAAATCCACCAAGAGACAACCAAAATGTCATAAGAATAAAACATATATATTTTCCCCCCTTCCCTTGGTGTTGACACGGTTCTCATGTGGTGCTCGTCTATTGGATCTGTTGGACAGAGACAGGGGACTCAAACCCCTGCTCCCATGTTAGCTCACCACGTCACCCCGTCGGGTAAACGCTTAATACCGTGGTAGGGAGTGCGCTATAGCTACTATACACCATCTCATAAATCATACACATGTGCCATATGTCATCATTCATAAATTTTTACTCGTAAAAATAAGGCACTATCAAGTAACCATAATATTAGGATATAAATTTTTACCGAACAACATTTCAAGACATGCCACAAATACTAAAATATTTCTAAATCACATTTCAAAATTCATTTATAAAATCATGATCAAAACTATTTCTCATTTAAAGTAAAAAATAGTTCGTCCCACTCATCTCGGCTGAGGAGGGTACGCCACTCCTCTTAACTATTCTTGTTTCTCGAACAAGTCATCTCTCGAATTCTAATCCTAAGTTAAATAATATCATTTATTAATTCAATATTATATAGTTGGATTACAACATGCATATAAAAATGGTCTCTTTCATAAGGTTAAATTTTAATTTTCATACTTAGAGGAATTTCTACAAACATATAGCGCGCAGATTTAGTAAAATCATGATATCTTCAAAAATCTTGATCGGATTCAATTGATTTAAATTTTCTCTTAACAATAAGACATATATCTCCAACTTTTATATTCAGACCATCTTCAAATTTGGAATACACGAATTTATCAAAAAAATATTCGCTTTTCGTGCTAAGTTCCTAAAACCAATTCCGTACATTTTTAGGAGAAATTCCATATCTCCTGGTATACATCTCCAATTTAAGTGCTTCTTGTCTCAAATTAAAAGTAAGACATAGATCTAAACTTTCTAGTTTTGACCATCCTCGGATTCTAAATGTATAATTTTATTAAATTCAGCTTTCATCTCGATTTCAGTTTTAGAGCTACTTCTGCACAGTTTTAGTAATATCATCATAACTTTCTGTACAGAACTCTGATTCAAGTGATCTTTATCTCAAATTAACGATAAGTCAGAGACCTAAAACTTTCATGTTAACATTTCTCCAAATTTGGAACAGAAGATATCTCAAAAATTCATAAAAATTACTAACATGAAACAGAATTTGTAAAACATGCTAAACTTTCAAAAATCACCAAAAAGTTATTTCTTCATGAAATGTCTTACATGATATACTATTTTTAAAACTTAGGAAGTCTAGTTTATAGAGAAATAAATATTTTAGATTTTTGAATTCTACAGAACGAGATATTCTTAAAAAGCTATACAAGACTCAATCTAGAAATCAGCATTTAGCATGCTAGTATGGATATCAAAGTAACTACTTATCAAATAATTTAATTTTAGTATAAATTATAATATGTTACCTCTTTTGTAAGGTTTCTTGCTAACAATATGTATCATCACCCCCTTTGAATCTTTGAATTTTTATCACCTTAGAAAAAAATCAAATCACAAGAAACATAAATTCTTATACAATACCTCTATACTTTCAATTGAAATTCAAGAATTTTCAAAAATGTTCTTACTCCTTTGGCTCTATAATTGAACTCAAAATGGATATAGAACCCTCACAATTTCGTCCAATGTGAGTTTGAATAAAGAAAATAGGCTAAACTCTTCTTAAACAAATTCTTTTATAAACCTAGTCAAATATCCCGAACCATTGAATCATTCCATGCATTATCTTGACATTCCACTTATCCTAACACTTAACCCATGCAATTGTTGATTTAAGCAACCTCTATATACGCCACCAAGTGTCTTTGGATGTCCATGTCAAGGGGGAGAAGTGTCACAATCTAGAACAAGCTATTCTAGTTGGTTTTCATACAAAAATTTCTATCCAATAAGTTTTCATGCATAAATTTCTATCCAATGAGTTTTCTTAAATGTGAAAAATCCTATGTGGCCACTAACCAATCTTATTTCCCTCTTGACCAATCATTTGGCTGCAATTGTCCATCCTTGAGTGGTTTGCAACTTAGTCGCTTAACTTTCCTCAATTACATTTAAATCCCTAACTTTTAACAATTGCATTTTTGGTCCATATGAAATTGTGTTTGAAATTTCTTAAATATGTGAAATTTTATTTAAATATCTTTATTTAAGTGTGTAGGCCTTCTCTTAGCTATTTTTGACTTCTTTAGGCCTTGTTGGCACTTTTCGAGAAGTTTTTCGACTTACCGATAAAATTTTCAGTTTTAGCAATTTTGAGACGAAATCTCAAAATAAATAATTAGATAATTAAATAGATATCTCAAAAGGATGCTTATATATTTAGAATCATGAGGAGTAGTACATAATATACAGTCACTAAAAATCGATATTACATTTGCTATTGAAACAAATTCTTAAAATTAAAAATTCAAAAAATAAAAAAGCTACTATTCTAAAAAATTAACTATTATCTCCTAAATATTCTTTTAAGAGTGAAGATCCACTTGTGACAATCTAGAGGGGTGAATAAGTTGTTTGGTACTATTGAGACTTTCTGAGTTTTGGAAGACAGATGAGGAGAGAATGAGAGAATTTAACACAAGCAATTTATAGTGGTTCTACCTTCTTTAGTTTACTTCCACTCTCAAACTTTATTTGAATTTTCTAATCTACTATTTCTTCTAAAATAGTATAGATAGCTAACTTATACAGGTGTTAGTAAAATCTCACAAGTGTTTCATTCAAACACTCACCATTGACTTGCAACAAGTGCTAGAAAATCTAACTATTTCATTTAGACAATCTAAGTCTAGACTAAAAATAATGCTTTCTTTTGATCTCTTACAAGATGACAAGTGAAATCTAAAGATACAGTTTGAAGCTTACACTTCGGATGTGATCTTTAAAACTCACAACAACACAGAAGAATTAAAAACTCATAGAAGATTTGTTTAATCGCATTCAATAAATACAAACAAAAAAAATTGTTCATTTTCAGATGGAGTGTTGTATTTATATATCTGATGAAAAGATAGCCATTTAGGATCATTTAATAGACAAACATAGTTGTTGAAATGGTTGGGGTTCCATTTAATGCTCGAACAACTATTTTGAAAAACTAGCTGATACTTACTATGAGTCGACTTCTTCTTCCTTTAAGTTGATTGATAATTGAATTTTGTGTTGTCCATGGTTGGTGCAAGTTGACTTCCTATATATACCGAGTTGACTTGTGTTTTAATCTATTTAGATGTTTATATTTCAATGCTCATGAAGGTCGGCTTAATCATCTCTTCAAGTCGACTCCTGCTTTTCAATACTTAAGAATTATCTCACTGTTGCTTATACTGGTCGACTTTTGTTCTTCATCATGTTGACTTGATCTTTATTCTATTTAAGTATATTTCCTATGATGTTTATGCAGGTCGAATTCCCTTCGGGTAGATTTAGCCTTGATTATAACTTGACATTTTTGCTTTATGGCTCATGCAAGTCGACTTGGCGTTGCTATCGGTTAGCTTGTGTTTGTCCCTGCTACAGTGTGATTACATGGTGACTCATGATGGTTAACATGTTTGTGACAAGTTGACTTGGTGCAATTTGATTTAGTGTATATATTATTATGACAGTACAAGTTGGTTTGCTAATGTAGTTAACTAATGAAGTGTTCTTGTGAATTTAAGTTCTTGTGAATTTAAGTTCTTGTGTAAGTTTACTTAGACAGATGTATAAGTTGAGTTGTGTTTGTCCTTCTAAGATATCCTATGTACTGTATATGTATAGGTCGACTATGTGTCTTCCCTAGGTCGACTTGAGTTTGAGCTCATTTAAAATATTTTGTCCAGATATACAAGTTGACTTGGTACAATGTGTAAGTTGACTTGACTTAGTGTGACTTAAGCTCGATGATCTGGCCTGTGTCATGGCATGTGGTATGGCTCGTGTGATATTTGTGTTGGTCTTCACAATTTTTTCTAAATCCTGAATTTGTGAGTCGACTTGATATAATGTGTAAGTTGACTTTGCCTTAGTGCATGACTTAAGTTTTAAAGTCTGACTTATTTTTTGACATGTGCTACGGCTCATGACATGATCCTAGGTGTCTTGTGTCTTTTGAGTGAGCATGTAAGTCAACTGGATTTTCATGAACTTTTCTAAGTGTTAAATGTACAGGTCGACTTGTGACTATAACAGATTGACTTGATTTGAATATAGTGTGTCCTATTTTCATTTTGATCATTGACATTTTTAATTTTTGATTTTTAGGATTTCAAATATTTGACTCTACTGTTTTGTTAAGTGAATAAGTCGACTTATGCTTTTGGGTAGGTCGAGTTGTTCATTAAACTTTAGTCATATTTCACATAAAGTTCATAAGTTGACTAGGTTACTTAGGTGAGTCGACTTTACTAATGTGCTATCTAGATTCAGTTTGCCTATAACATAGAGTGAGTTGACTTGATTTCTCATCGAGTCCAATATGTTCAGAGTTAGTTTAACACTTAGCATGTCGACTTGGCTCGAGGATGAGTTGATTTTTTCGAGTCAGTGATTAATTTGTCTATCTTTAACTATTCTCAAATTGTTTCTAACTTCTCCCAAATTAATTTTTTATTGATTTAACCTAATTTGCTCATCATCTAGGTTAAGTTTGCTTATTTTTGTTCATCATTGCTTATTTTTGCTCATTGTCATAACTTATTTTGCCAACAAAGTGATAATTATTATCATCTAAATATTCTCTTAGAATGTTTCTTTCGTATGAATACATTGAGCATATCAATTACCTTCAACAATTGCTTCTTCCATGGACTTGGCTGGCAGTAGCGGTTCCCCAACAGGGTGAAGCCTTAAGCTTCCATTTGTCCAATCCAATGATTCTCAGAATCTCCTATTGAAGCTTTTTCATCACCCTTGAAAGTTTTATGAGTTCAGAGATGAAACACTCAATTGCTGTGGCAGGAGTGCCTACCGCACCTGATAGGATCTGAGATATGATTGTTTTGATGGTCAACTGTGGCTCCTCGAGTGATTTGTCGAATAATTCATGTCGCCACAGCAACAGGTCAACAAAATTCTTGGGATTCCTTAAGCCCCACTAGCATTTCGTATGTGTTCTTCAACAATGGTGTCCAAGATCTTGTCTATCAGAAGAAAAGCTAACTTTGTGCGTCCATATTCCTTATAATTGTTTGAGAGAGAACGGAAACAACTATCGTCTTATTTTTTCCCCTTCAGCATTTAAAAATTTCATGTCCTAATTTTTCCTGAATTCCTGCTCAGCTTACTGATGAGATCCATCTTAGCTAAATAGTTAACCATTTGGCAAGCATTTCAGTGTCCTTTCAAAGTATAAATTTTTTCATCATAGGCTTGCCGAGGTTTAAAAAAAATGGATTTCGTAATATTACAATTATTTGGTTGAAAATCCAGCGTTCATCCTACGTTTAGAAGTTGTATCTCTTGCCTCTAGCACTTTGGCCAGACACCATACGATAAGCTATATTAAATGAGTGCAGTCACCATTTCACTGACATCCACCTCTTGCTCTGCCACTACTGCTTTCCTCAGCAAGCCCACTGTCAATCCCACCTTCATTTGTATACCCGCAAAATAATTAACATTTACTGAGATAATGGGCTGGCTCAGCCATGCATATTTTCTGAATGCTGAGCCACAAAGGACCCTAGTGTTAGGAGAAGCAGTTTTTGGCAGCCATCAAGCACAGCACATTAAAGATATATGAAGATGGCTCTAGGAGGAACATTAGAGCATAAATGATAGAATAAAACATGGTTTGCACGGGTTGTAGGAGGTTGGGTAGCTCTTGGAAGTTGATGAATTCACTGAGGATGTTGGTATTTATTTAGGATTATGCAATATGGCAAAGAACAGTTCCTCATTAATCTTAAATAATCACAAGAGAAGGAAACGCTATCTGCTTCAATCTTGGAAGTCACTTTTACAAAAGAATTTCTAGCAGAACAGGATTTGGGTAAATTTCATTGTTGACTAGTTCTTTGACTTAAAAGCTATACATATAATACTACATTTCGTGCTGGTATTAGGTTGACAAACTCATGTTTCTGGTGAAGCGCTTTTGACGTGTTCCCAGACAACGTATTGGTGGTCACATGAAGATATTAAGTAGCTTCATATGCTACCCTATTTTTTTCATGTGGCCATCCTTTTCTTGCTGCTCTCGTGATGGCCAACCCTGTACACGGCGGGTACAGAAAATAAATGTCATAGGGTCTGTGCCCAGGGATGGCGATGGGGCGGATCCCCGGGTGGGGCAGGGGGGTGGGGTATTCTCGCTCATCATATCCCCCTTTGTGGGGGAAATTTCCCTCCTACCCCACCCCACATCCGTACTCCGTGTGTGCGGTATCCATCGTGCCCGCGTGGAACTCTCACTCTTCTAAAATCACCGTAAGAAAACATACGTTCAACGATGAAAAATTATCTAAAAAAAAATTCTGTCATTAATATCGTCAGATAAAATACCAAACGATTTACGATAGATTAATGACAGAAATATTTACGTTGCTAATCCGTTTTTATAGTGATCAACAGAAAAAAAAAATTTTAAAAATTTTATAAACCTATCAGTGACGGATTACTGACAGATTAGTGACAAAAAGATTTGCAACGAGTTACTGATAAAAAATTAACGATAGATTATCGATAAAAAAATTAGCGACAGATTACCGACGGATTTTTTATAAAATTTTTTTAAAATTTAAAATTTTTAAAATTTTTAAAATTTTTTATTTTTCTTTAATAATTCTTTTTATTTTTATTTTCATTTTATTTTGTAGACCAATAATATTATTTTATTATTTTATTTTAAGCTAAAATAAAATTATTTTATTATTTTATAATGAATTATAATTTTATATTATTTTTTTATTATTAAAAGATATGAGGTAAAAATAATTAACGATGGATTATTGATGGATTACCGACGGAATTTAATTTTTAATTTTTTTGATTTTTTAAATTTTTACTTTATTTAATTTATTTAATTTATTTAATTTTTTTTAATTTAAAAAATTAAAAAAATTTTATTAATTTTTAAAATTTTTAAAATTTTTAAAATTTTTAAAATTTTTAAAATTTTTAAAATTTTTAAAATTTTTACTTTTATTTAATAATTCTTTTTATTTTGATTTTGATTTTATTTTGTAGAAAAATAATATTATTTCATTATTTTAAATTTTTTATTATTTTATTTTAAGCTAAAATAAAATTATTTTATTATTTTATAGTAAATTATAATTTTTTATTATAAAAAAATATAAGGTAAAAATAATAAGTAAAAAAAAAAAGAAGACAAGAAGTTTAACTTGGTTTAGTGGTGTGGTGCAGCGATATGCTTTTTTTAAGAAATAAAAAATCAGCAACGGATCCCAATCCGTCGCTGATTTTTTTTCCCTTTTTTTCTTTTTTTTTTCTTTTTTTATTAGTGACTGGTTTTTTCCGTCGCTAATTATCAGCGACAAATTTTTTCCATCGCTAATCATCAGTGACGGATTTTTTCCGTCGCTAATATTTAGTAGGGTAACTTTCAGCGACGGAAAAAGAACTTTCAGTGACAGATTTTTCCATCACTGAAAGTCTATTTTCTAGTAGTGAATCAAAAACTTATAAGCCAAAAAATTCAAATTTCGAATATAAATTCGTATATCGCTTAGTTCAACATAATAAACATAAAAATCACTTAAATATCTACAAATTAACAATAAATACCTTCAATATGAATTAAAATTTAAACACTAAGTGATCATTTCATCATCAAACTTTTTTTTTTGTTCTCAACAGTGATATCCAAAACCATACTCTAATTAATCCAGTTCGAGTGTTTATGATGCCCTATGCTAAAAAATAAATTAAGATCAAAAGTTTACTCCTTAAAATAATACTAAAAATAAGACAAACTCATATTATGTTATTAAATATAGTTATATCACCGATATCCACATTTTCTGTTATCGTGTAATATGGTGATTCTGGATTAGAAGTATATGAAAAGAAAAATACCTTAGAATTATTAAATCAAAATAAATGGTACCTTATATTTCAGCCCACCACCATTCTTTGGCATGCCTCAAAGCCTCCAACGTATTTGCATGTAGTCTATTGCCCTCCGACGTAGTTGCTTGTAGTCTATTGCCGTTTGGAGTTAGAAATCCACCGCCGGTAAAAGGACAACTCTTAAGCAACTTAGAAATTGGAGTGGCTAAAAGGTCTCCGGCAATCCTTTCCATGGTTGCATATTTTAACCCATTTGTCTTCCACCAAGCTATAATATGTCAAAATCTTCATTAGCGACATGAAGCAATGCATGCTTCTCTAAATAGTTGTCTAATTCTGACTCGACACTAGCTTTTAGTGTAGTCATTATTAAACCAAGCGAAATTGCATTTCCAATCCTCTCTATTTCCCACTTCCACAGAACTTGTAGTCAAAGTTGAAGTTGCAAAATCACTTCCATTAGAAGTAGCCTTAAGCTTTGTTTGATACTCATTAAAGAAATCCTTGCGTGCTCAGCACTTTTGATAATTGATAAAGAGCTTCATCACCATACATGAGAGGAAAGAAGTAATTCAAAAGCATTATTTTGTATCTAGGATCCATAGCTTTACTGACTGCCATCACCTCCTTTATAGTGCCCCAATATTTCTCAAACTTGCCAACCATATTTGCAGCCTTTTTCTAATAATCTAGTCATCACATGCAAGCTACCGTTGCAAAGACAATCTAATCTCACAAATCTTGCATCTGCTATTGGATATCTAGTACCAGAGAACATCTGAGTCGCACTGAAAAACAATTCCAACATCTCACATATTTCAGATACCATTTTCCAATCAGATTCACTAGGCATACATTTGTATTGAGAATCACGTTGCTGCAGGCAAATAAAAAACTCTTTTGTATGCTATTGCACGTGCAAGCATGAGATTCGTAGAGTTCCATCCTGTTTGACAATTAACTGCAAGCTTCGCAGAATATGAAATTTAAAGTGATAGCAAGTTTCGAGAATTTTTTTCTCTCCCTTTCAGGTGTGGCTACCCAAAAGCAACACTATCCTTAATTTTCCTCAATAGAACTAGAAATTGCAGACGCTCTTTCTTTCACAATTAAGTTGAATATATGGGAACAACAACACACATATGAAATAAGTCACCTTGTAAAATAAATGCAGTGAGTGAAATCTTGTCAAGCAAACTTTAACCATGGTATGATTAGTGCCACAATCATCCATAGTCAAGGTTGACATCTTCCATATCAATATTCCAATCCATCGAGCACTCGACCAGAGCATCACAAACTATCTCAGTAGACTGAGGAGCAGGCAGATGAACCTAATTAACATGCATTGAAGTTGTTATTAAATAATTTATCAAGGCTGTATAAAATTTCTAGTTTCATGGTGATGATACCCGGTTCAACAATTCATAATTATTCATGATTTCAAAACACTACCCCCTTCCTTGGCGTTGGCTCGTATCTTACTGGAGTGCAATCCGAATAGTCCGAGTGGCAGAGAAAACGCCGCGTACACCTCTCTCGCAATAAAACCCCAACCACGTCACCCCGTCGGGTCGCTCCGTGGAGGGAATGACTATAGTCATTATATTCATGCACCAATCGTTCAAATTGAAATCAATGTGCCATGTTTCATCAAACAGATTCTAAAGTCATGCTATAAGTATTTACATATCAAATATCCAATGCAAATGGCACAGATTTATTTATAATTTCATGGGATACACTCGTAATTCAGATTTCCATTTCAGACATCCCACAATCACAAATAATTTCATATAAAATATGTAAAAATCATTCAAAATCATTTATAAAAGAATTTAAACTTATTTTGCTTATTTATAACACAATGGACCATCTACTCACCTCTAAAGAGGGTATTCATTCTCTAATTTTCAATTAAATTCGAATTGATTCATTTCAAACCCCCAACAGATTAACCTAATCAAATATCAAAATTTACCATCAAATTAAACTCTAGAAAAACTATTCTATTCAACTTAACATGATTCTATCATCCCTTAACATACTTCTTTTGTATCAAATAGCTTAATTCATATAAAGTCCTATACTTAACCTTAATAATCACATATAAGATGTCAGGAAATGCATTCTAATTGAATCTAACATACATACTAAACATATATAGATTCCTTCACCCTAGATTTAACTATAGATTCACTCAATTTATCGAAGGAATTAGGATTTCCCTCACATAGGGTATTCGCATTTCATGGACCTAACTTCCCTACACCATTCATTTCAGTCCAAAACCTGTAACACTTCCAAATTGAAATAAACGTGAGCAATTAAACTTAGCTACTAAGAACACTCAAAAACCCTGAAGTATTTACTCAGAATTGTCATCCTTACCTACGCAGTGGATGATTATAGATTCGGCTTAGGGTTTTCAAAAGCTTACTCCTGTTGCCGGCTTGAGGCTTCTGTGAAGGTTGCAGAAGGTGGTGCTCGCAAAGAGCAGTGTGCGCGAGCGAGCAAGGGAGAGAGACAAAGAGCTACTGTCGCGCGCGAGAAAGAGAAAAGAGAAACTCTGTTCGTGTGCGAGAGAGAGAGAGAAAGCAGAGAGCGAAACAGAGAGAGAGAGAGAAGAAGGAGGGCGGCCGTGTGCGGCGGAGCTCGCCGGTGAGTAAGGGAGACGCGACGGAGGGAGGCGAAGAGTGAGAATCAGAGAGAGCGAGAGAGAGCGAGAGAGAATCGGTAGAGAGACAGAGAGTGAGAGAGATTAGGGCTGAAAGCCCTAATCAAATTGGGGGGGAGACGCGGCATTTTTGGTTAAAACGTTGCATCTCTTTCTTGTTTTTTAATAGGTATTACATAATTTCTCCACAAGGTGAGTAAAATTTCCTATAACTCTTAGCACACAAAAAATTATATATACTGAGTAAAGGCAACTCATTTGGGCACGTCCACATACCTACCATAGGAGAGACAACTCAAGTCTACACAAAGGAGGCAATTCAATTCTCCTTAAGAGAGGTATGGCGTCATAGTCTCTATATCTTCAAATGTAAGACTTTGTACTCAATTCTATGTAGGATCAAAGGTATGACTTCATACACGTATATGCAAATTATATCAAATGGCATTATATATGCAATAGACAATATGTCTTTGTACACAGTACTCATTGCACAATACTTTATACATAATACACATGAGGGCAACACATGACAAAAGCTACAAGTTACCTTCAGTACCCTAGCATTATATATGCAACATACAATATGTCCTTATACAAGGTACTCATTTCAAGTACCCGATTTAGTAATTTCTACCCATCACCTCTTATTACTTTGCTAATGTTGTTGTATTGCTAACTAGTTGTTCTGATCTGGAATTTTGTTTTATGTTTATTATGACAATAATGCCTCTATTCTACATGCTCTAACTCTCCTTCGGTAGATTGTACAACAATCGGAAGAAACTTTCGACGACGAAGTTAGGGGTACGCCGTTGTTGAGCAGTTCTCTTGGCTCCACGCTTCTCAAAATGCCAATATATGGGATGTAATTCCCGAGCTGGTGCCACCTAAACATTCTCTCGATTTTGTGCCTCACATGGGTTTCACATCCAACCTCTTGACTCTATGCCTCTCTATTTGCCAATATACAGGATGTAACTCCCAACACTACAAAAAAAAACGCCATCAGTGGCGGAAAATTACGGACGAAAAAAAATCCGTCGGTCATAGCGATGGATTTGCGACAAATTAATGTCAGATAGAATATCAAGAGATTTGCGATAGATTACTGACATAAATTAGTGACAGAAATATTTTTATCGTTAATCTATCGCTGTAGTGGTCCACTATAAAAAAAAAATTGTAAACTTATGAGCGATGGATTACTGATGAAATTTTTAGCGACAGAAAATTTCCGTTGTTAATCCGTCGGTATATTAGTGAACGGAAAAAAAATTAAAAAAAATATATGTACAACTATTAGCAACGGATTAGCGACGATTTAGCAACGGATTTTTTTTATTATTTATTTTATTTTATTTTATTTTATTTTAATTTTTTCTTCTCTTTTATTATTTTATAATTCTTTTTCTTTTTTCTTTTTTCTTTTATATTTTTTTCTTCTCTTTTATTATTTTATGATTCTTTTTTATTTTTCTTGTATTTATTTTATTTTTTTCTTTTATTCTATTATTTTATTATTTAATTTAATGGACAAATAAAAAAAATAATTTGCTATTCTATCTTAATCAATCAAAAATGTAATTCCTAAAAAAATGCCTAATTTTTCATCCAACCAACCCAAAACCCATGTGTACCCATTTATGCAAAGGAAATCCAAGCAATCTCACTTTAATTGAGTCACATCACCAAAAAAATCCAAGTCAACCACTTAAAAGTTAGGGACATTTTTGAAATAAGTGAATAAAAATTTGTTTAATAGCATAAAACACTCTCCTGTCTTCTCCCAAAATCGAATCACACATGAAACCCTTCTGTTTGTCTCTTTGCCTCACTCCAAACTTGCTCCCACACCAGTCCAACATGATGCCTTGAGTTCATTTCGAAATCCAAGCAAATCAAGGAGCAAAGGAAGCATAAAAGATACTAAAATCATAGTTTTCTGCAAAATTTCGAGCATAGGTTCTTCATGTTCATGAGAGGAAATGAATTAGAATCTTTAATCCTTCCTAAAAATTGATGAATGCCTAATGTTCCCTACTATGTAAGGATACATTTACATGCTTTTATATTCTAGATCAATTTCTTGAAGAGCACAAGAACACTATCTCTCTCTCTTTCCCCCAAGAAGCACAATGGTTAGGGTATAGTAGTGGTTTGGATTCAAAGTGAAATTGATGATGAAAATTTAGGTAATTTTCCCATCTTAACTTGGGTTTACTTTCTTGTTCCGTGAATTTGAAGATTTTTTTGAAATTGATGATATTAAATTTGGGAAACCTAAACCTAGGATTATGAAATATTGGGTTTAGGGTTTAGAATGAATGAAAATTGTGTAATTATATAAGCAAAATATTGATAGATGATTTGAACTTAGAATAATAGAGGAAAGTGAAATCTAATTGAAACCTTGATTTTTTTGCAAAGAGGATGACTTGTGCATGCTGTGATCTTACCCTCTAACTCCTTCTGCATATAGGCAATTCAAATGTGGTTTTATTCTTATGAAACTACAGAGCTTTAAAATGACATATTGCAGTAGGCATTTGATTGAGAATTGATTTTTTTTGTGAATTTTTCAAAATAACATGTTTTGCAGAATTCTCTGCTTCCTATCCAGTTCTGAATGTGATCTTTATTATGGATTTGAGCTATCTTTGAGGCAAAGTTAGGTTAATATCTGAACAAAAAAGTTATAAATCTATATTTGATCTTTAATTTGAAAGAAAATTCACTTAAATCTGAGGTGTGTAATGAAAGTTATCGTGATTCTTAGTTGACTGCGCAATGGTGATCAAGAATTTAGGACTATTATATTCATAGACTTGGATATTTTTCTGTGATTAGAATTGATTTGAGTCATGAACATAAAAGTCATAGTTTCATGTTTAATCTTTAAGTAAAAATTGGAATTACCGCAATCCAAGAATTATAGTTCAAAATATAGCGCTTTTCTAAGACATGTTATGTTAAGAATTTATTGAAAATTAAAATTTTGGAATATTGAGGAAAAACAAATTAGCCAAATGTTGATTCATGATTTATTGATTTATTTGGTACTGAATGTCTTAGATTAAAGCATTCGAAAAGGAGGGATTTGATTTAATTTGGTTTGACATTGGAAGTGATTACCTTTCCAAGAGGTGGGTAGATGGTTCGTTGTGCTTTTAAATGAGTAAATTATTTTTAAATTCTTTAATAAATGATTTTGAATGATTTTATATCTTTTATATAAAATTTTGTGATTGTAGGATGTCTGAAATGAAGATTTGAGTCACATATGTATCCATTGTATTTATAAATGAATGTGTATTATATGTTGTTTGATATTTGATTCATGAATGTTTTGGTATGATTTTGAAATTTTTTTGTTGAAACATGTTATACGACATATGATTTGGATATTTGTGAAATGATGGTACATAAGATATATGATTATAGTCATTTCTTCCACGGAACGACCCGACAGGGTAACGTAGTTGGGGTTGGATGAGCGAGGGAGGCAGACGTGGCTCTCTTTGCCGAAGTCGTGCTATATCTGGATGCACCCCGGTAAGGTACGAGTCAACGTCAAGCTAAAGGGGATATAGTATTTCGAAATAAGTGGATTAAAAACTCCTTGGCGGGTTTCTACCCGGGTTAGGCCAAACCTTGGGCGGAAGTGTTTTCTTTAGAGAAACCCCATAATTTTCGGAAAGTCTAAAGTTTGTAAATATATATTTATTTAAAATTATTTCGATTTGCTGAACCTATTTCTTATGAAATGAGTTGTTTATGACATATGTGTTTTTTTGATTTCCCCACACTCATCCCTCACTTATTGCACAATTATGTCATTGCACTCCACTCACTGAGTATTTATAATACTTACTCCTCTCTTTCATATTTTTCAGAGAAAGTTTAGACGAGAGATTTCGTTTGGAATGATAGGTGAAGTGTTTTTGCTAATCTTTGATAGGTATCGATGGTGTAGCTTCCATTTTTGGAATTAAGGTAGTAAAATCCATGGAATGAGAATTTTGTACTTTTATTTGGTTTGGATTCGATTGATACTTGTTATATTTACTTTCGCGAACTTATTTCTATTTGTATGACATTTGTACTTTTATTGTGAATTTTAAAAATATTTTTGAAAATTAATTGTTAACTGTATTGGTTTAGAGTATGCATTTGAATTTGGAATGGCTGGATTGGTCTCATGCATGCTATTGGGATTGGATGGATTGGGTTGATCCTTTGTATTAATTTAAATAGTTTTGAAAACAGATTTGAACAAGTGGAATGCCTTGCGTTGTCTCGGTATATAGGGAGATTCTACCCGTATGCTGAGATAATGCGGTGGTTGTTACGTGCTCGACTCGAGGGTCGGGTGTGACAAAAGAAATATTTTATTTCTTTATTTAGTACAAATTTAATCAATATCAAATTTAAACAGCATTAGAAAAATTCAATGAGAATATTCAATAAAAAAATTTCTCCCAAGGTAAAGGAAAAAAAAAGAGAGATGTGAGTGAGATAAAAAAAAATTGTGGGAGTAAGATAAATTTTCTTTTTTTAAAAAAAAAGTGAGAGTGCGATTAATATTTTTTAAAAAAGTGAGAGTTAGATAATAAAAAAAATATATATATATCACAGAATGGATTGTGGCACGGTGGTTGGAAAACTCATGTTCCCTTTCCGAGGTGCGGGTTCGATTTTGCGTGAAAACACATTTTTTTGCGTGCGGGTCGGGTGGGCAGTCGGGCAGGCGGGTGCGCAGGTGCGGGCTGGCACGCTTGTGGAAGCGTGCGAGTGTGTTTTGTAGAAGCGGGTGGTACGCATGAGGGCATATGCAGGCAGTTCTTAGGAGTTGGGCATACGTGAGGGCGCATGTGGGCCGATCATGACGGCGCGTGTGTGTGTGTGGACGCAGGCAGGGCACGCGTATGGGTTTCAAAATTAACGATGGAAAATATCCATCACTAATAGTGAATTATTAGCGATGGAATTTTTTACGACAGAAAAATTCTATTGTTAATCAGTCACTAATATTTTTATATATTTTCTTCTATCAACAACGGATTAGCGACGAAATTTTTAACGATAGATTTTTTTCCATTGCTAATCCGTCGCTGATATTTAGCGATAAATAGTATTCTGTTGGTAATATTTAGTGGGGTAGTTTTTAGCGACGGATTTAACGATAGAAAAAATCTGTCGCTAATACCCTCTAGCGACGGATTTTTTACTTTCAGCGATGGATATTTTCATCGCTGATACCTTATTTTCTAGTAGTGCAAGCAGATGACTCTCATATTCTCTCGATTTCGAGCCTCCCATGGGTTTTGCACCAAATCTTTTGGCTCTATACCTCTCTAATTGCCATTATATGGGATGTTACTCCCATAACCTCTTAGTTCTATGCCTTTCTAATCGTTAATATATGGGATGTAACTCCTGAGTAGGTGGCTTCCTCATCCTTTCGACTCCGCGCCACTTCTGGGTTCTTGCGCCTACTCTTTTGGTTTTCTATTTATATTTAAGCCCCGGCCCCTGAATGGGATTTATCTCCTTTTCTTTTGGTTTTCTGTTTATATATAGACCCCAGCCCCTGGAGGCGATCATCTCTCTTTCTCTCGATTTTTTGTTTATATATGAGCCCTAGCTCCCAGATGGTATTCAATTCCCTTTCTCTTGGTTTTTTGTTTATATATGGGTCCTGGCACATGGATGGGATCTAAATCCCTTTCTCTCGACGCCACTCTATTATAGTTGTACTATTTGCTTTCGTATATATTCTCTCATCTTTGATGCCTAATACTCTCTCATAGCTATAATATATTTGAGGACAATTCAGCTCTTAGGTTACTTTATCACAATACAATCGATTTTCTCATTCATGAAATTTTCATATATTAAGCAAATGTAGAAAATAAGGACACAATGGTGACTGGTAAGCATCTTTTCATTTCATATAAATTCTTATATATTGTACAAATGAAATACAATTGACGCGACAACAACGACCTCTCACAGTTATCATGATTCTCGTCGCACTGACAAAGCATAGACTCCAGGTCGGTTTTCAAGTACCCAATCTCTTTATCCTTTCTGGCTTGATTCCCTCTTGACCTCTCAGTCATTCGACCTCTTAGTCTCCCAAATTCTCAGTTATTCAACCTCCTGCACTACAAAACAAGTGAGTTATTCTGACGGACTAAAACCGTCTCCTAAATATGATAAAACCGTTGGCAAAAGCTTCTCCGATGGATGGGGTTTTAGTCGGTAATACACCAGTCGGGATAGGTGTATTCCGACACTTTTCATAACCGTTGGAGCATATCATATATTTATAGTAACGGTCAGAAAGTGTCGGTAAAATTATGCTAAATATGGGTAAAAATTATTATATTTTATCATCAGTTACCATTCGTTTACTAGTTGATTACTACTCAGTTACTACTTGATTTTGATTATCACTCGGTTACGACTCGGTTATTATCACTCGGTTAGCACAAATATTATCTTTTGTCGTCGGTTACTACATAACTGTTAAGAAATGTAACTGTCATTTAGAAATAGTTATTTATATGTTAGGAAATGTTATAAACTTTATCGTCGGTTACCACTCGATTACTACTCGGTTACCACAATTGTTACATTTTATCGTCGGTTAGTCATTTATGGTCGGTTAGTACATATGTTCATATGTTCATATGTTATATCGGTTACTGCAGTCATTTATCCATTAGCAAATATTACTATTTTGTCAGTTATCACATACTGTACGATTACCACACAAGCTGACATTTTAGGAAATGTTATAAACTATAAAATAAAGAAATTATTAAAATAATAAAACATATTGTATTATTGAGAATGATTGATACATTAATAGAATAAGAAAAAAAATATTACATATCAAATAACTATATATCTTCTCTTCTCTTCTCTTCAGCATATCTTCTGCCCCAAATATGCTTGAGTCGCGCATCAACCTTCATGTCAATCTATTCATAAAAAGGGTTATAAAAAATATTATCTTTTCTGAATGGAGTATGTCAATCCATTCATAAAAATAAAAATTATTATAAATAAAAATATTACCTTTTGGATGCAGTAACGTAGAGATAATGATTGTTGGTTGGGAGTTAAGAATACAAATAATTTAGATTATTATTAAAAGAAAAAATGAATTTGAAAATAGTAATATTGTGTGAAAACAAAGAAATAACATTCGTACTTAAATCTGAACTAAACCAGATGATTGGGTTTCTTCAAAGTCAAGTTGCTCTAGGATGATTGTGATTCTTCAAAAATACTCATCCTTCGTTTAATTCATCCAAAATGAGTACAAGCTGTGAAAATTTAAAATATTTCAAAATATAATATAATCTAAATTTTACTTAAAAAAATATGTGATTACCTGCTTCACGAAAATTTTGGTTGATTCAAAAGTAAGAGCTTTGAGCTTTGAGCGGTGATCAGAGGTTTTGAGGGGAGGAAGGGAAAGAGGGTTCAGAGAGAATTTATAGAATATTTGATTTATTTCCCCACCTAAACAAATTTTCAAAATTTTCAAAACCCCGTCAATTTTTCCCGCTTTTTTTAACCTTTTTACTGCCTTTAGATCATCAAGTTTTTACCGCCTTAGAGTTTAATTTAATCTTAATCTACCGCTCTTTTTTTAATTATATCATCAAAAATTTTGTATTTTCATTTATATTTTTATTTCTGTTACCAACTATTACTATAATATTACAACATTGTTACTATATTATGTTATAATATTATTACTAAATTACATTAAAAACTTTTAATTTTATATTATTACATTATTTAAATTAATAATATTAATTATACTATTATTCTACATAATTCATATTTAAAATTTTTTATATATTAATTATAGCATTATTGATTGAAAGGCTGGTATTCGTCCCATGACGCATACCTACACGGGTGCCCGCACGGCATGCATGGTAGCCGATGCAAATGTGTGCGTGGACGCCCGCATGGCATGAGTGGCATATGCCCCCGCATAGGGCAACAGCGAATGCAAGCGCCTGCGTAAGGCGCCCGCGCGGGCGCCCGGGTATGCCAACACGGGCGCTCGGCTATGCCAACGCGAGCGCTCTAGCATGGGGCATGCACACATGGAAGCGCCCCCGTAAATTAGTATATTATTAAATTAGTAATTTATATATTATTATTTTAAATTATTAATATTATTATTTAAAAATTATAATAATATTTAATCAATCAAACAATTCTCACAAAAATTAGGCAGTAAATTTTGTTAAAGTCCCAAAAACATTTTACATTTTGGTATCAGCCGCCAAAATTTTTTATTTGTTTTTTGTTTCAACCGCAAAAAATTTAGTTTTTGTACCAAATTATCATGTTAGTTACTTGCTATATGTCTATTTCCTTTTTTTTTCTTTTTTACTTTCTTTGTTTGCTTTTATTTAAACAAAAACAATTTAAAACAATTATTAAATTAAATTGACTTTGTGTTAGGTAAATCAAACCACCTTACCATCAAATTTAATTAAAATTTATTAAAATTCATTGTCTCATTATGGTTGGAAGATGATATGATAGCTTTAACAAAATTAATCAAACCACTTGAAAAATAAAATTCATTGTGTATGATGTTTTGCCTTTGACAAAATTGGGGCGAAAATTTTAGATTACTTTATTGTTAAATTTTGTTAAACTACTTGTAAGATTAACATGATGAACTAAGAGGTGTTACCTAAATATCAATTGCGTTTTTTTAAGATTTGTTACTTTAATCAATGTACTAAATTAAATCTGGCCTTAAGTATCTATCCAAGAATAATGTTACTAGTGCAATATAAATTTTATTTTCGCCCCTAGCAACATTAACTTGGTCTTGGTGCCTAAATGTCAATAATGGTAATTGAGCAATTGAGCAAATATTTGTTCTATCTTATCATATCACTTGTTAGTGGGTGAGATGGATATTGTTAGTAGGTAGTACAACTAATAAACACGATGTTGTTAGTTGTTGGTGAGTGGTACAACCTTAAATTTATTATTACATAATTTGATATTATTTTTTTTAAATATTATTTTTAAAAGAGATGACAAATACTATAGATACATACTATTCAATACATACTGCTCAATAGTGACTCAATTGCGAGTGTAAGTATATACTGTCATATATATATATTAATATTAAATTCTATTAAACTCTAATATCCTATGTACTGTTTCATATGAAGTGAATATAATATGTTCGAATAATAAATCAATCATGGTTGAAACTTTATAGTAAATCATAGTAAAGAGTTTATTATGTGGTTTATTTATCATGTAATAAATGAGTACAATGATATTAACAAATGGAAACAGTATAATTGGTATTTTGATATGAAAATTTAAGTAAAAACTAGATTTAATCATTTGTTTAATTAGATTAATCTAGCAAGACAAAACACGAATACACTACTACTTATAAGGAGTTGTAAGAGTATAGATATGAAAAAATTAACAAATTCTAAAAATTACATTGCATGAGAACTATAGAGAAATGAAGGCAATGAGTATAATAATATAGTGACTAAGAAAAAAAGAGAGAGAGTCAAAAAACTGTGAAATGTAGTAATTAGATAGTAAGTAGTTAGTAAGTACTTCGTAAGTAAGTAATAAAAATCACAAAGCGGTATTAATTAAAAGTATAAAAAAATTGTGAGAAATTAAAAAACACGGTAATGAAAAAAGAAGCGGGAGAAAAAGCGCGAAAGCGAAGTTTTAAAAATTTGTTTGTGAAAATTATATATTATAAATTCAATTCAGGCGAAACCCTAACTTAAAATTTCTTCATCCTCCCCAAACTCTAACTCAAGCGGTGTCAATATTAATAATTTTAAATCATTAGGTTCGTTAAACTGTAAATAATTTTCTTAATTATTATTATTATTAATTTAAATAAAATTACTAGTAATTTAAACAATTAAAAAATTGCTTGCCTGCAACTTGTTAGGCTGCTACAAGTGCTTGACCCTGCTCGCGAGGGTGCCCATGTAGGCAGGCGCTACGCGCATGAGAGCGCCCGTGCGGGCGCCTGCCCTTGCTCGCGCTGGCGCCCGCGAAAGCGGGCACTGCGCGCTGGCAGGCGCGCATGCGAGCGCCTGCCCTTGCTCGCGTTGGCGCCCGCGTAGGCGGGCGTTGCGCGCAGGTAGGCGCACATGCGAGCGCCCGCACTGGCGCCTGCCCATGCTTGAGCGGGCGCCCGCGTGGGCGGGCGCCCGCGTGGGCAGGCACCCTGCGCAAGCAACGCCCGTGCGGGCACCTGCCCTTGCTCGTGCTAGCGCCCGCGTTGGCCGGCGCTGCTAGCAGGTAGGCACGCATGCGAGCGCCCGCACTAGCACCTGCCCATGCTCGAGCGGGCGCCCACGTGGGCAGGCGCCCCACGAAAGCAGCGCCCGTGTAGGCACCTGCCTTTGCTCGCGCTAGCGCCCGCACTGGCGCCTGCCTATGCTCGAGCGGGCGCCCGCGTGGGCAAGCGCCCCGCGCAAGCAGCGCCCGTGCGGGCGCCCGCGGGGGCAGGAGCCCCGCTCAAGCAGTGCCCGTGCGGGTTCCCGCGGGGGCAGGAGCCCCGCTCAAGCAGCGCCCGTGCGGGTGCCAGCTTGCTCAGCTTCCTTTTATTTATGCAAAAAAGGATAAAGTGTTACAAGCACCCGGATTCGAACCTATGACCAGAAGTGAGCTGAATGTTTGGGGTGTTAACCATTAATCTACAACTTTCTTATATAAGTTTTTTTTTTTTTTTTGTTTATTTCTTTCTTTCTTCCTACCAATCTCAATCTCACTTTTTTTTACCACCCTATTTCACTCTCACTTTTTTTTCCCTATCTCACTCTCACCTCTATTTTTTTCTTTTTCTGGGAGTTTTTTTTTCTTTTTATATTCTCTTTGAATTATTTTTTTTTTCCGATTTTAACATATTCAAAACCAATGATATTTAAACTGAATATTATGAATGAATTATAATTTATTAATTTTATATATTTTGAAGGGGAAATATTTGTTATTAAATATATATATATATATATTTTTTTAAATTATTAATATATTATAATTTAAATTTCATACTTATTAGAAAAACAAAAAATTAGAAAAAAAAAAACAAAAACAATAAAATTAAATGAAATAGAATAATGGATGATATAAAAATTAATTGTTATAAGAAATTTAAAATATATTGTTAAAAATTAAAATATAGAAAATTTTGAAAAATTGATGATATTTTTATAATTTATAAAATCTCGATACTATATAAAATCTAGGGAAATAGTGTTATATAGTTTTTTAAAATTTCATAAAATAAAAATAAAAGTTAATATATGTAATTTTGTACTATTTAGAAAAATTTTAAAAATGAAAGTAAATAGAATATTTATAAATAAATGATATTTTTCGATTTTTAATTTTCAAATTATTAAATCATAAAATTTTTCAAAAATTCTTTATACGATTTAAAATTTTAAAAAATGTATATAAGTTAATATTAAATTAGTATAATGAATTAAAATATTTAATAAAATTATTTAATGTATATAAGTAATGTATGTTAATAAATATTAAATAAATGTATGTTAATAAAAAATAGAAATAAATATAATGATAGTAGATTAAATAACGATTATATATTACAAATTTACCACTATATAAAGTTACTTATCCACTTATCATCTACTTAATATCTACTTATCACGACTATATATCACAAAATTATCACTAACTTATCACTATATAAACTTAATTACCTAATTACCATCTACTTATCACTAATTTACAACTAACTTATCACTATATAAACTTATTTATCCACTTACCGTCTACTTATAATTTACTTACTATCTATTTACCACGACTATATATCACAAACTTATCACTATATAAATTTACTTATCCACTAACCATTTACTTACCACTGACTTACTACTATATAAACTTACTTATTCACTTATCATCTACTTACCACGACTATATATCACAAACTTACTACTATATAAACTTATTTATCCACTTACCATCTACTTACCACCTACGTACCTACTACTTCTACTTATCATTATCACCTATTTACTAAACTGCTACTATCATAAATTTACCATAATTTATTATCTAGATTATTTTCAAATATAAAGGATATATGATACAAAAATATAATAATATTAGGTTTTTACAGATATTACAATATATAGATTAGAATTTAAACAAATTTAGTTTTAAAAGACGGTAGAATTTGTTGTTACCGTACATCTAAAATCTATGAAGACGGTATTGTTAAATAGATAATAAAAAAGATTTATATTGAGATTGTTTTTAAACCGTGCAAAAAAGACTATTACATTTATTGACCATAATTTTTAACCATCACAATTGAATATTGCTTTACAGACGGTTGTGGTAGCTTTACCTACAGTTGATAAATTTTTCTTCACGGACATTTTAGTCAGTTGATAAAAACCTGTATTTTCCAACGGTTTTGTCATAGTGCGTCTTTATAAACCATAAAAACTATCACTAAAAGTCACCATCATTAAAAATTACCGTCAGCACAACGCTTTAATTTTGTAGTGCTGGTTGTTGACCTCTAGGTCTCCTAACTTCTCGATCTCACGATCTCTTGACCTCTCGGTCTCCCAAACTCTCGATCTCCCGATCTCTCGTTCATTTGAGCTCCTAGTTTTCGACCTCCCAATTACTTGACCTCTCGATCTCTTGACCTGTTGGTCGCCCAACAAATTTCATGAGCCTAAACTCAAAATCTTTCTCAAATAGTTCTCACAGTTTATCAGAAAAAATGTATGGAACACGATTCATCCAGTACGGAAATCCTTTTTAAAGAAACATAAAAGCCTAATCGATACCTTTTGCATTTAATGCTATACTTTCGCTCCTCTTCCGATTCCTTCACTTACTCTACTCCTAATAGCACTTTCTAAAATGTTATTAGAAGTAGGGAGCAAATGATGATACCCGATTTAACAATCCATAATCATTCATAGCTATCCGATAAAGAAGGAAATCTCAAACAAGTTCAAATCTTACTTATTTCTATAAAATTTCAATTCTCTTGATAAGGTAGAAGACCTCGGTCGATAAGAAAAGAAATTTCCATGATACTAGAAACTTTTTTTTTTAATTCACGTGAGATTTCAATTCTCTTGTACTTTCAATAAGGAAAGAAACTTTTCTAAAATCTTAAATCTTGTTTAATTTCAAGTGATTCCTTAAACCTTCTGATAAGAAAGAAAATCTCCACGACACTTCGTAAGATTTCAATTTTTTTGTACTCTTGATAAGGAAGGAAATCTTTGTAAAATCTTAAACCTTCCTTAATCTCAACCGATTCCTTAAACCTTCCGATAAGGAAGGAAATTTTCATGACAACGGAAACTTTCCTTATTCTTGTAAGATTCCAAATCTTTTGTACTCTTAATAACGAAGAAAATTTTTTAAAATGTTAAACATTACTTAATTTTGAGTGATTCTAAATCAAATCTCTACAATTTCAAAAGACAATTTCTCCGTAAGATAAGTAAGGTTTTCTATGTCTCTTGGCACATAGAAGGCTATATATATAGAACAAAGGCAACCCATCAGGATACATTTACATACCCACCACAATGGGAGAGGCAACCCAATTCTCCACAACGGAAGTAATTAAATTCTCCATAAAAGAGGTACGGCTTCATAGCCAATTCTATACCATTAGAGGTATGAATTCGCACTTAATTCTATGCACGATCAAATGTATGACGTCATACTCATACATATAAACTATATCATATAGCATTACATATACAACATATAATATGTCATTGTACATATTACTCATTGCACAATAATCAACACACCATACACACGAGGCAACACAGTGCAAAAGTTATATGCTACTTTTAGTTTTTTTTTTTATTACTCTTTTCTGTCTTGAACGTCAGAATCCCCCCACTGGACCACCCCCAATAGGGTTTTTGTAGTTTTCCATTCAAAATAATCCAATGTGTAACACCAAAAATAAAAAAAAAAAAAAAATATTTTATTAGGGCTTAAAGCCCTAATTTTCTCCCTTTTCCTCTCTTTTTTCTCTTCTCTCTTATCTCTTCTCCCGATCTCCCCGCCGCCGCGTCTCTCTCTCTCGCTGCCATCCTCCACCCACGAGCTTTCGCGGGCACCACCACCACAGCAACAGCGATCTCTGCACCACCGCGAGCGTACTAGTACGCGCGACAGCGCCAGAGCACACGACAGCGTAGAGCACTACGCACTCTCCCGAGCGCGAGCGCACACTGCACGAGTGCCAGCGTGCCCCTGCATACCCCTGCGTGAGCTGCCCTGTGCGAACGCACGAGCCAGCACGCGATCTTCCGCGAACAGCATGACCCTCCATCGCACGAGCGCGCGACCCTTCCTGCGCGAGCGCAAGCCCGAGCGCGCCTTAGCCTGCGCGGTCCCTGCACCAGCTCGCCCTTGCGGGCCTCTGCGCGCGAGCGCACCACTACGCCCTTGCCCACAGGCCACCAGCCGCAAGCCCGCAAGACCGCAGGCCCGCGGCCAGTCCAGCCCGCGGCCCAGTCCAGCCTGTGGCCCACTGCAGTCGTGAAACCACTGCCGACCCACAGGCCCACCAGGCCCGCTAGCCCGCGGCCCACGAGCCCGCGATGGCCCGTGATAGTCCGTGAGTCTCTACGAAGGTAAATGACTCAAAGTTTCGATTTTCGCACTAGGGTTTCGAATTTCTTTAGTAATTGGACTTAAATTACTCACAATTGTTTCAAATTTGGAAACATTCAGATTTTAGATCAAACCGATAGGCGAACGAAAGCTAGATCTGAGATCCAAGGAACCCTAGGTGAGAGAAATGAAATCTCTTCAACCCTTGAATAAACTTTGTCAAATTAGGTAGCATTAGTTGCTTTTAGATTCGAATTAAGATTGATTTTGATTTTGGTTATTTACTTATAAATAGAATGAAATTGATGACATTGGAGTTTGTTTATAAATTGAGGAATTTAGGGTTTGTACGAACTTAAGGAAAATGATAAACCCTGAAATAGTCAGAAATTTGATGAAAATCGTGATGATTTGATTATGTTGGCTATTTTGGTGATTCGATTGAGGGAATCATTGCTTTACGTATTGTAGTTTTATTAGGGACTGCGTTAGCCTCCCCAAAACTGTAAGTGAGATTTATTTCAATACTTTTGTTTAATATGTAAATCCTGTTTTATAACATTTTGATGAATGAGCATGATTTGTCGTATGCTTGAAATGTTTTGACTGGTTTTAAATTGATTTTTGTGAACCGATGGAGTGTCCAAAAATTGTGTTGAATTATGAAATTATGCATCCATGTGGTTGAAATGTATAATGTGTCATTTTATGCACTATGTTGCATTGGTTTATGAACCTGACTTCGACACATTTTGATATGATATTGATTTTGGCCTTGAGGGCTTTGATATGTATTGTTCTGTAGCTACGAAGGACACCGTGAGAGACGCTTGGGTGGCATCCAGATATGCCTAGGCCTGGGGTATCCCACGAGTTGTCGTGATTTGATTATCGACACGGTACTAGCCAGATTGAATCCGAAAGGGGGAGGATTTGGATTTGGATTTGGATATCCTCTCCAAGTCTAGCACCTGGATGAGATCAGTCGCCAACGTCGGGGTAGAGAGCACTTTAAATAAACTTGCATATAACACCCCCAGTGCGCCTGTCATAGGTCGCGGTAGACCTCTGCCAGGACATTTTCGGCTGGCAGCTCTATGATTTTAATGATAGTGCTTTGCATGCATATTTGACTTGATAATGCGTGCAAATGACATATTGTTGAAATGAAAAGCATGATGATTTGAAATATGATTTGTATACTTATGTTTTGATACTCTAGTTTCACACTCCATATTTGACGATTGCATTGACCCACTCACTTACTGAGTATTCTTCCCCGAGTACTCACTCCTCATTTCCATTCTTGTTTTAGAGGTAGTATTTGGCAAGGAGCGTTGCTTTTAGGACGCTCAGTATCATTGGGAGATTTGATCTGGATCTGAGGAGTATTGTATATTTCCGCTACAATTTTGTGAGTTAGCAATTGTATTGGTGATATATATGTATTATGAGGTCGATAGACGACTATTGTATAATTCTGGGATTACTATATAAATATGGACATGTCACTGCATAACATTGCATTGAGGCATTTCTGGTTTATTGTGTAAGTACTTGGGAATGTGTCATGTCTTAGAAGTGTACTCTAAGATCGCTCGATACTTCCTCTAAATCACACAGGAGGGGTGATTGGCAGCTGTCTATGCCTTTGACGGGGGTATGGCAGTAGAGGTCTGTGGTTAGGACTGTGGAAATTCGTTGTTATAACCTGCGTTGTTCTGGATATTGGTTGTGGAATTTGTTGATTTTGGAGAGGTCAAGATTGCCATTTGTTTATTTTATAGGATGAATATTGATATACAGGTGAAATTGTACATGAGAGATCTCCAATTTATGAGTAGATTCTTTCCGATTTTTTGTAAAAATACAGTCAGCATCCAGGGCAACGGGCGGCTGTTCATGATCCCGGTTCGGGGCGTGACAGTTGGATTGGTATCAGAGAGACTTGGTTGAGAGCTATGTTGGAAGAGAGTCTTGAAAACATTTCCAAGTGTGTTGTGTTTAAAGTCCTCCATGCATGAGAGTTTCTTACAGTCATGAAGTCCCAGTGCATGGTCGTAGACATATGAGTTCATTTATTTTAGGGGGTTAGATACGGTTGCATCTAACCTAACATGCTATTTTTCCTATTGAACTAAGAATTTCATTCTTTTGTGAGGGTAGTCATGCTGTGACTAGTCTAAAAGAATTCTGGAACCATGTCTATTCTTTAAACGATACCTAATAAGGATTATTCTCTTGCAGAAGTATGACGACCCGACGGAGCACCCGTGTTGCCCCACCAGAGGAGCTAGACGAGCCGGAGGATCGTTCCTCGACTCGGGTGCCACCACCGGCACCTACTCAGCCAGCTACTCAGGCTGAGACTTCCGTACCTACACTCGACGCCTTTCGACAAGTGTACGAGTGGTACGCTTCGCATGGGGTCCAGATTCCGCCTCCACCACCTCCTACAGCGGCGCATGCGCCTGCAACAGCGCCAGTTCCTATGGCACCGGTTCCACCGCTGGTGGCAGGTCCTTCTACTTTGTCAGAGCTGAGTGAGACTACATCGGCTGCTCTTAGATGGGTACATGAGTTGACTCAGTTGGTTAAAGAGGTCCGTCAGCTGGGGTGCATGGATTTTACAGGGCTTGGTAATACTGCGGCAGCCAAGCATTGGATCAACCGCACCTGCAGGATTCTGACCGATCTGGGGATTGGAGAGGAGCTCTGCCTGAAAGTGGCATAGCGATTATTAGAGGGAGAGGCCCTCTTCTGGTGGGAGGCCCTCACTGATGAGGCGACAAAGCCACTGTGGTGGGACGACTTCCTTCAGGAGTTTGACCGTAGATTCTTCCTACTCTACCAGCAGGACCGGATGAGGTCAGAGTTGGGACCGCTTACACAGGGGTCCAAATCTGTCTCGGAGTATGAGGCAGACATGCGGAGACTTGCCGCATTTGTACCGGATCTGGCCACACCTTAGTATTTGTGCTTCAAATTTGAGGACGGTCTTAGCCTCAGCATAAAGAAGTATATAACTGTTATCCTGCAGTTTACACTGGCCGAGATGATAGACTCTGCTCACTGCACGGAGGCTTTGGTCCGTGCAGAGGCTAGGCAGAAAGAGAGCAGAGAGCATAAAAGAAAGAAAGAGAAGTCTTATTTTGCATAGAACTCCAAGAGGGGCAGGGGATCTAGTTCGCACGGAGGCGGATTTGGATCTGGATTTTCTGAGCTGGGACGGGGACAGTACTCCTACGGGTTTAGACAGCCTACTCCAACTCACCCGTACACAGTATACTGCTCAGCGACATCCTTATTGCCGCAGGTGCAATAGGTCCCATGCGATAGGAGCTTGTTCAGTGACGGTCACTTGCTTCCACTGTGAGAAGTCAGGGCATATTAGGAGTTCCTGCCCTGAGTTAGGACTCGGAGGACAGAGTTCACCGAGCCGCACTAGTACTCCTCGTATGGGACAGCAGGGGCAGCCTGTTCGGCCAGCAGCTTCTACTCCCGGGGTGACCGCCGAGAGTAACACAGTGCAGATCCAGACACGACAGCAGCCTAGAGCTCAGGCCCGGGTTTATGCCATGACGCAGGAGGACGCCCAGATGAACCCCGACATCATCATGGGTACTCCTCCTTCTGATCCTATAGAATAGGATTTCTATTCGTATTTCCACTTCTTTTGAGGATGTCAGCATTGTATCAGTCGTATAGGTATTTTATGTTGTATTCCCTTTTGTCGACATGATACTACTCTGACATCTTTGTACACTGAAGTTGTAGAAACCTTAGAGGTTCAACTATTTTGGCATATATATATACATATCAAGTTTGAAATTATTCTAACTTTATGTACATTTTGTTCAATTATAGGTACTCTACCTATCTTCGGAATAGATGCTCGTATCCTTATTGACACGGGGTCTAACTATTCGTATGTGAGCGATCAATTCTTCCGACATTCTGACAAGCCACTCTCACCTTTGGACGAGGAGCTATTGGTCATCACTCCTCTGGGTGAGCAGATTGTGCGTGGCACAGTATATAGAGAATGTGAGATCAAAGTTGGGGATACAGTGCTGAAGGCAGATCTAATCCCCCTCGCCATGACTGATTTTGATGCCATCTTGGGGATGGATTGACTACATATGCATCGGGCTTCAGTTGACTGCTTTAAGAAACAGGTGGAGTTTCGAAGACCCGATCAGCCAGTGTTGATTTTTGAGGGCGAGAGGCGGGTTTTACCCCACTGTGTCATTTCAGTTTTGGAGGCCAGACGCATGATTCGCCACGGATGTGCGGCTTACCTAGCTCATATCATTGACACCACTGCTCAGGGACCGAGACTGAAGGATATCCCAGTGGTACATGACTTTCCGGATGTTTTCCCCGAGGAGCTACCCGGATTACCACCGGTTCGGGAGTTTGACTTTGAAATTGATTTAGCTCCGGGGACTATCTCTATCTCTATGTCGCCATATAGGATGGCGCCGGCTGAGCTGAGGGAGTTCAAGGTCCAGCTGCAGGAGTTGCTGGATAAGGGGTTTATCCGTCCTAGCACGTCCCCTTGGGGCGCTTCAGTGCTGTTTGTGAAGAAGAAGGACGGCTCACTGAGATTGTGCGTGGATTACAGGCAACTTAATCGGGTGACTGTGAAGAACAGATATCCACTGCCTCGCATAGATGATTTATTTGATCAATTGCAAGGTGCTCAAGTTTTCTCGAAGATTGATCTTCGATCGGGATATCATCAGTTGCGGATTAGGAGTCAAGATGTGCCTAAGACGGCTTTCCGCACCCGATACGGATATTATGAGATTTTGGTCATGCCGTTTGGGCTGACTAATGCCCCTGCCGCATTATGGACCTAATGAGCCGAATTTTTTACGATTATTTGGATCGGTTCGTTATTGTTTTTATTGATGATATCTTAGTTTACTCGCGGAGTGATGATGAGCATGCTCAGCACCTTAGGGTGATTCTGTAGACTCTTCGTGAAAGACAGCTTTATGCCAAGTTCACCAAGTGTGAATTTTGGCTACGGCAGATTGATTTTCTTGGCCATATAGTTTCTGCAGAGGGTATCTTTGTTGATCCGCAGAAAGTTGAGGCTATATTGAGATGGGAGCAGCCACAAACAGTGACGGAGATCAGGAGTTTTCTTGGCCTGGCCGGGTATTACCGTAGATTTGTTGAGGGTTTTTCCCGGATAGCTGCTCCATTATCTGGATTGACACCATTGTGAGGTAAGCTTTCAGGAGCTCAAACAGCGGTTGACGTCCGCTCCGATTCTATCCCTTCTCACGAGTAGTCGAGAGTATGTGGTGTACAGTGACGCTAGCAGGTAGGGATTGGGCTGTGTATTGACGCAGGATGGTAGAGTTATCGCCTATGCCTCGCGACAGCTAAAGAAGAATGAGGTGAACTATCCTACGCATGATTTGGAGTTGGCGGCCATAGTCTTTGCACTAAAGATATGGCGCCACTATTTGTATGGGGTCACATGCAGGGTGTTTACAAATAACAAGAGTCTGAAGTATCTGTTTACTCAGGGGGAGCTGAATTTGAGGCAGCGGAGATGGTTAGAGCTGGTAAAGGATTATGATCTCATCATTGACTATCATCCAGGCAAGACTAATGTAGTGGCTGATGCCTTGAGTCGGAAGTCGTCTTCCTCTTCTCAGACTACCAAGAATACTTATCTTTCATGTTTATTGGGACTCCGAGCCCTGGGAGTCAGGTTGGCTAGTGATGATCAGGAAGCTATACTAGCCAGATTTGAGGTTCAGCCGAGTTTGCTCGACCATATCAGGGAGCTTCAACAGAGTGATGAAGAGCTCCGGGGTATTTATGAGAAAGCCAGCAGAGGTGGTATTGATGACTTTAGAGTTCACAAGGATAGACTGTTGGTTTTTCGAGATCGGGAATGTGTACTAGCAGATAGTGATCTCCGCAGGGCTATTCTTGAGGAGGCCCATTCATCTGCCTATGCTTTACATCCCGGCAGTACTAAAATGTACCGTACCATCAGAGACAGCTATTGGTGGTCGGGTATGAAACGAAAAATTACAGAATTTATTGCTCGTTGCCTTATATGTCAGCAAATAAAGGCCGAGCACCAGCGTCCAGCTGACACTTTGCAGCCCCTTCCCATTCCTAAGTGGAAGTGGGAGCATATCACGATGGATTTGGTAGTGGGGTTACCGCGAACTTCGGCACAACATGATACTATTTGGGTGATAGTTGATCGACTTACTAAGTCCGCACACTTCATCCTGATTAGGAGTGATTACTCGCTTGAGGCGTTGACACGCCTCTATATTGATATGATTGTGAGACTGCATGGGATTCTAGTGTCGATAGTATCAGATCGAGACCCCAGATTTACATCCCGTTTTTGGTCCAGTCTGCAGGAGGCTTTGGGTACTAAACTGAATTTTAGCACAACGTATCACCCCCAGACAGATGGTCAGTCAGAGAGGACCATTCAGACTTTAGAGGACATTCTTAGGGCATATGTTATGGATTTCTAGGGGAGTTGGGATTGGCATCTTCTATTAGTGGAGTTTGCCTATAATAATAGCTATTAGGCGAGCATTGGCATGCCACTTTACGAGGCATTGTATGAGAGGAAGTATCGTACCCCGTTGTGCTGGGATGAGGTTGGTGAGCGACGACTCATCAACTTTAAGCTGGTAGAGGAGACGAAGGAGAAAGTGAGGATTATTCGTATGCGGATGAAAGCCGCCCAGGATAGACAGAAATCCTATGCAGATCGTAGGCGGCGACCTCTAGAGTTTATTGTGGGAGACATGGTATTCTTAAGGATATCTCCCTTGAAGGGAGTCATTCGATTTGGGTAGCGGGGGAAGTTGAGCCCCAGGTATATTGGGCCCCTTCGTATCCTTGAGAGGGTCGAAATTGTAGCATATAAATTGGAGCTGCCAGCAGACCTATCGCGTATTCACGATATATTTCATGTATCAGTACGTAGAAAATATTAGCCAGATCTCTCACACATTTTAAAGGCTCCGCCAATTGAGCTTCAAGAGGACTTGAGCTTACCTGTTCAGCCCGTGGCTATTCTAGATCGACAGGTCAAAAAGTTACGAAGTAAAGAGGTTTCTCTTGTTAGAGTTTTGTGGAGGAACGACCAGGTCGAGGAACAGACCTAGGAGCCTGAGGAAGCCATGAGGTGACAACATCCCTAACTTTTCTCTGTATAGTTTCTTTTAGTCTCAAGGACGAGATTTGTTTTTAGGGGGTTAGAAAATGTAATACCAGAAAAAAAATAATAAAAAAAAAAACAATTTTATTAGGGCTTAAAGCCCTAATTTTCTCCCTTTTCCTCTCTCTTTTCTCTTTTCTCTTCTCTCTTCTCTCTTCTCTCTTCTCTCTTCTCCCAATCTCCCCGCCGCCACGTCTCTCTCTCTTGCTGCCATCCTCCACCCGCGAGCTTCGGCGGGCACCACCACCATAGCAACAGCGATCTCTACACCACCGCGAGCGCACTAGAGCGCGCGACAGCGCCAGAGCGCACGACAGCGCAAAGCACTGTACACTCTCCCGAGTGTGAGCGCGAGCGCACACTGCGCGAGCACCAGCGCACCCCTGCGCGAGCTACCCTATTCGAACGCGCGAGCCAGTGCGCAATCTTCCGCGAACAGCGCGACCCTTCCTGCGTGAGCGCGAGCCCGAGCGCGCCTCAGCCTGCGTGGTCCCTACACCAGCTCGCCCTTGCATGCCTCTGCGCGCGAGTGCGCCACTGCGCCCTTGCCCACAGGCCGCCAGCCTCAAGCCCGCAAGCCCGCAAGCCCGCAGGCCCGTGGCCCAGTCCAGCCCGTGGCCCACGCAGGCCCACTAGTCCCGCAAGCCCACAAGCTCGCTGCCAAGTTCGGCCATGGCCCACTGCAGCCATGAAACCACTATCGACCCGCAGGCTTACCAGGCCCGCGACGGCCCGTGATAGTCCTTGAGCCTCTGCGAAGGTAAATGACTCAGAATTTCGATTTTCGCACTAGGGTTTCGAATTTCTTTAGTAATTGGATTTAAATTGCTCACAATTGTTTCGAATTTGGAAATATTCAGATTTTAGACCAAACCGACGGGCGAACGAAAGCTAAATTTGAGCTCCAAGGAACCCTAGGTGAGAGAAATAAAATCTCTTCAACTCTTGAATAAAATTTGTCAAATTAGGTAGCATTAGTTGGTTTTAGATTCGAATTAAGATTGATTTTGATTTTGGTTATTTACTTATAAATAGAATGAAATTGATGACATTGGAGTTTGTTTATAAATTGAGAAATTTAGGGTTTGTACAAATTTAAGGAAAATGATAAACCCTGAAATAGTCGGAAATTTGATGAAAATCATGATGATTTGATTAGGTTGGCTGTTTTGGTGATTCGATTGAGGGGAGCATTGCTCTACGGTTTGTTGTTTTATTGGGGAGTACGCTATCCTTCCCAAAACTGTGAGTGAGATTTATTTCAATATTTTGTTTAATATGTAAACCCTGTTTTACAACATTTTGATGAATGAGCATGATTTGTCGTATGTTTGAAATATTTTGATTGATTTTAAAATTGATTTTTGTGAACAGATGGAGTGTCCAAAAATTGTGTTGAATTATGAAATTATGCATCCATGTGGTTGAAATGTATAATGTGCTATTTTATGCTCTATGTTGTATTGGTTTATGAACCTGATTTCGGCACATTTTGATATGATATTGATTTTGGCCTTGAGGACTTTGATATGTATTGTTCCGTAATTACGAAGGACACCGTGAGAGACACTTGGGTGGCGTCTGGATATGCCTAGGCTTGGGATATCCCACGAGTTGTCGTGATTTGATTATCAATACGGTACTAGCCAGGTTGAACCCGAAAGGGGGAGGATTTGGATTTGGATTTGGATATCCTCTCCAAGTCTAGCACCTGGACGAGATCCGTCGCCAACGCCGGGGTAGAGAGCACTTTAAATAAACTTGCATATAACACTCCCGGTGCGCCTGTCATAGGTCGCGATAGACCTCTATCAGGATATTTTCGGCTAACAGCTCTATGATTTTAATGACAGTGCTTTGCATGCATATTTGACTTGATTATGCGTGCAAATGACATATTGTTGAAATGAAAAGTATGATGATTTGAAATATGATTTGTATACTTATGCTTTGACACTTCAGTTTCACACTCCATATTTGACGATTGCATTGACCCACTCACTCACTGAGTATTCTTCCCCGAGTACTCACCCCTCATTTCCCTTCTTGTTTCAGAGATAGTATTTGGCAAGGAGCGTTGCTTTTAGGATGCTAAATATCATTGGGAGATTTGATCTGGATTTGAGGAGTTATTGTATATTTCCGCTGCAATTTCGTGAGTTAGCAATTGTATTGGTGATGTATATGTATTATGAGGTCGATAGACGACCATTGTATAATTTTGGGAATACTGTATAAATATGAACATGTCATTGCATAACATTGCATTGAGGCATTTCTGATTCATTGTGTAAGTACTTGGGAATATGTCATGTCTTAGAAGTGTACTCTAGAATCGCTCGGTGCCTCCTCTAAATCACAAGAGGGGCGACTGGCGGCTGTCCATGCCTTTGACGGGGACATGGCAGTAGAAGTCTGTAGTTAGGACTGTGGAAATTCGTTGTTATAGCCTGTGTTATTCTGGATATTGGTTGTGGAATTGGTTGATTTTGGAGAAGCCAAGATGACAATTTGTTTATTTTATAGGATGAATATTGATATACAGGTGAAATTGTATATGAGAGATCTTTGATTTATAGGGAGGTTCTGTCCGATTTTTCATAAAAATACAGCCGACATCCAGGGCAACGGGCGGCTGTTCATGATCCCGGTTTGGGGCGTGACACAGCGACACCTAGGCACCGATTTCCCATTCTAGTCGGAAGAACAATTATTTATGGAGTCAAAATTAACCTCAACACATGGATTTCTAATTTTTAGCAAAAAATAATTCATCAATCAGTTCCAAGCATGAATATATCATTTATTAATCATAATTAAAAATATAATTATATTTATCATAATTTTGTGGTCAACTAATAATGCGGATTTGCAAGTTCTAAGCATGATCAATGAAAAGGGTTGCAGATAGCCATGTATCCCTTGTTTTGATTGGTAGAAGTCCACATGTCGGTAGTGATGGCAATTCTACTTGGGTTCCTTGCCAACAACTTCATTGTCTTGGAATTTTCACTCATATTTTCAACGCATCACCTTTGATCATGTTGCGAGAGATCACTTTAAACAAAGGCTAAAGTGTACCACAAAATTTCCTAAATCCAACATGCTTAGCCACGGAAATACGATATTCATGCAATATAATCATCATTGTATGCTCCCTTCAAGCTGTTTCTCGGTAGAAGGAATAAGCTCCAACCACAATTTCCTACCTTTAGAGCTAGTCCCCTGAGAAGTTGTTTGTGGAACAACTTTTAAGTGTTGTTTGATTTGGATCCAAACCAATTGGAGGAGCAAGTCTTATTATGATCCCTCAAGTGGCTGGCACTTGCCCTAGTCTCAGCCCTAGTCTCTCTGATTAGGCGTTTATCACAATGCTCACGTATTGCTTTCCAATGCTCAAGTCATTCTTACATTTTGTAGCTCTTCCAAATTATTCATTTCAGCACTTTTTTGTTATGGCTTGAACATTCAGCTTCTTTATCATCTATTTCTTCACGTTCCAAGTCAATTGGAGGTTTTTGATGTGATTCAGCCACAGGAGATAAAGATGGTTCAGAAGGCAATTGATTGCTTCCTACTGGTGTACATGTACAGGACGACATTCTACAATCTGCATGAACAAAACATATAAAGTCAGTACCACATTCAACATTTTAGATAAACTAGAAACATATGAATCGCTTCCAAACCCTTAATAGCTTATAATTTGAAAAGCCATGAACCAAGTGAAATGATGCGATGAGACCAACACTAACAAGTGTAATAAAGTGTGTGACTTATCGTTTCCACAGCTATTGGTTAAAATTATTTTACTAATTAAAATGAATTACCCTAATGTCTTGAGCATCGAAAATTTGTAACGAAGCTACCGAAAAATGTTTAGGAATACATCAAATTAAAAGAATGAGAACGAATGGACCTAAATCAATGCAAAACCCACACCACTCAAGTTAACAAGTCTGATAATATCATGGTTGGAGTACGAATTAGTAAACTAATGATTGATGAATGAACCAATGATGGATAATCCTAGAAACATGCAACGAAGAGTGTAATAAGAATATTGTACTAGGATGCCCTACAATGTTAAAAAAAAATAAAGGAACCTATATCCCTAAATGATGCCTCAATGCCTGAAAGAACTATGAACTATTCCCGAGATTTATGTTCAATTTTTCTTTGAATTGACCCTCAATTCTTTCCTTTTCCAATTTAATTTTTTAAATATAAATTAAATTAATTAGACAGTCTTTATACATAATTTATACTATGCAATATAATAAGGGTATATATATAATTTTATATAATTTGGGGATGCCGATGGGGTGTGGTACCATGAGCTCTTCTGACTCCCCATACTGGCACCCCCGCAGGGGGAAATTCCCTCCACCCCACCCCCATACTGGTGGGATCCCCGTGGATACCTGTGTGTGTGGAGGTAATTGCCATCCCTATCCCTACCAATAGCCATGCATAAGGTAGGATCCACTCGAGGTCAGCCTCAGCCTTGACTTCTGTTGGGTCGAGCTATGGTGATCAATTAGGAGAACTAGAGCAAATGCAGTAAGTAGGAAGTATGGACACACTAATTTTGAAAGAAATGTCTGCCTCCATTCAGAGTTGAAGCTAGCATATATACAAAAGCCAAACGGTTTGAGGAATCTTCTCATCATAACCCATAACCGAATTGGCCAATTCCAACCACATCAACTAAAAGGAATTTAACGGTAGGAAGAAATAGAAAAAGAAAAAAAAAAGGAAAAAAAAAGAAAGGGAAAAAAAAGACAAAGGCACCCTTGCTGATACTAGTAGGCCTTAGTCGACTAACCAATTGATAACAGTCAGACCTATGCTTGTTTGGTGTTGTTCATGGTTGATCACTACAAAACAAATGCACTATTCAGACGGATGAAAACCGTTTGCTAAATATACTAAAACTGTCCACAAAACTTTCTCCAACGGATACGCTTTCAGTTGGCTATATACCAATCACGATAGATCTATCTCGACGGTTTTGATTACCGTTTGAGCATGTGATTGATTTATAATGACGGTTAGAAAAGTATTAGTAAAAATATTATCTTTTATTATCGATTTCAAAATATCGGTAAAAATTAATATTTTTTATCATCGGTTATCACATGTGTTAAGAAATATTACTATTTTTTATCGTCAGTTATCACAACCGTTAAGAAATGTTACTGTCATTTATCATCGGTTACCACATATGTTAGGAAATATTATTAGCTTTTATCGTCGATTACCACTCAGTTATCATATGTTAGTATAAATTATTGTTTATATTATTGGTTACCACAAGTGACGAAAAATTACTGTTTTTATCGGCTGAGAAATGTTAATATAAATTACTGTAGGTTACTATAAGGTTACTGTAGATTACTATATATTACTGTCGGTTACCATGATTACTATTGATTACCACATGGTTACTAATCGTCATGGTTACTATTTTGTACCGTCCGTTACACTAACGTCAGAAAATGTTACTCTCTCTCTTTTATTATCATATTAGGTTAGAAATGTTATTTTTTTATTCTCTATTATTACAAATGTTAAAAAAAATTATTATTTCGGTTATCACTAAATTACTGCTCGTTACTACTGTTACCATATGATTATCACATAATATCAATAGTGACGGTTTTCTTTTTTAAAGATGATAGGTAAATTAAAACACTAAAAAAGAAAGAAATTACAAAAATAATATAAATATTATAAAAATTGTAATTGATACAAAATAGAATGATTGATACATATAAGTCAAAAAAATAGAAAAAAGATTACATGTCTCACAACTACATGTCTTCTGAGATGTTCCAAACAAAAAATGTTCGTTATAGTTTCTGAATGTATATTTATCCACGATCACAATTTTTTAAGTCATCTTTATCCACAATCTTCCGTGACAATCTGTTCATTAAAAACCAATAGTAAAATAATGAAATCATTATAAATAATAAATAATGAATATAAATGAAAATATTATCAGAGAAGTAAGTATAGAACGTTTCCTTCCTTTAAATCCAAAATATCTTGATAGCATTGATATTTATATTTCTTTAAAACTGTTCAAAATAAAAAATTAAAAATGATATTTTAATGTTAAATTTCAAATTAAAATAAAAATAAGATATTTATTTTTAAAACCTGAATAACATCTTGGATGATTGAGATTGTTTGACTAAATTTATTCTTTCTTGGAATAGCTATGATTATTCATATAGTACTCATCCGTCGTTCGTCAAATCTTTCAAATACCAAACTTGATTAACTTTTGATAAAAGTTTACAAAATATGAGTGAGAGATTTAAATGGGTTAGGGGAGAAGAGCTTTTCAAGGAAAGGATAGAGAAATTTTGATTGTGAAAGTTTCGTCCACGTATGATTTATAATATACAATTTTTACAAATAAATTTCTAAAACTCCCCATTCGCACTTTTTCTCTCGCCTCTTTTTTCATTATTGCGTTTTTTTTCCAACCTCTTTTTTCATTACCGCGTTTCTTAATTTTTCACATGTGTCTTTCATATGTGTTTTGAAAAAATCACTTATAATTTTTACTACTTATTAACAAACTACTTACTAATTAGTTACTACATTTCATTAATATTATATCTATTTGATTAATAAAAAATAATATATATTCTATATTCGATAATAATAAACTTATTAATATTATTAATTTAAATAATACAATTATATAAAATTAATAATTTATATAATATAGTGTTATAGTTTTGAAAATTTATTGAATATAATTTGAAAATATGACAATATAATATAATTATATGTAATGGTGTAATTAATTACATTGGTATAATTAATAAAAAACACTAAATTTTGCATCTATTGTATCCGTAGAAATTAAGTCTCAAATTCGCTTACAATTTATAATTATAAAGTATAATCCGTAATGAATAAAAATTTAATCTTTTATAGACACTCCACAATTTCCATATACACAACTTCCACATATTACAGACACATATACCACTAACTTCAACCATATCTCAACCACTAATATTTCACACGTAACATTATTTAAAATTAGTATAGTGCACTTCAATTTGGATATATTGGTTTTTTGACATTCTAAAAATAATTCATGAAACTTATTTTCATCCACATTAAATGCATGAGAAGTTGGTTTATCTATGATCATGAAAATTTGTGAATGATTATATAAATCTATGAATGAATCATACATGCTAAATATATCATGTTCAAAAAATTATCATGTAGTTGGATATATTAGATCCATATAAATTTTCATTACTCTCTTGATGAATATATTTATCCCCACTGGTATATAGTACATCTATATCTTTTGTGAGTTTAATTTTATCTTGTTTTACCTTTTTTTTTATTATTATATCATGAATTTTATTTTGTAATTTTTGTGTTTAATTTTTTTTTTGTATTTTCGTTCCTATTAACATTGTTACTACTTGTTACTACACTTATACTAAGTAAACCACTTATTATAAGAATATCATTTGTTACCAATTGTTACTATTTATTACCACTTGTTACCATACATTATGTTATAATACACTATCACTTGTTATCAGTTATTATTATTTGTTACCACTTGTTACCATACATTATACTATAATACACTATCATTATATTATAATACACTATCACTTGTTATCGGTTATTATTATTTGTTACCATTTGTTACCATACATTATACTATGATACACTATCACTTGTTATCTGTTATTATTATTTATTACCACTTGTTATCTTGCATTATACCATATACACTAAATAAAATAGAAGAAAAAATATAAAAATATAAAATGATTAGATAATGTGTAAGCAAAATTACATTTCCTACGCTAAAATAAAAAACTTAAGATTTTAATCCATAAAAAAATATTTTAATTTTCACTTGAGATAAGTCAAAAGTTGTAAGAGAATAATATCATATACAAAATTAGACAATAAACTCCACTAACAACATTAATTAGCAATAATATTTAAAAGAATAATATCAAATTGTGCAATACTATTAACTAACAACATCCTTCTCTTCTTTTGTGCATTAGTTGTACAACGTAATCACTGATTGTTCAATTACTATTGTTGACACTTAGGCGCCAAGACAAAATTAATGTTGCCAGGGGTCGAGATAAAATTTATATTGCATTAGCAAAATTATTAAAATTATTTTGTTCAACATTATTAATATTATTCTTGATAAGTATATTTGATAGATATATTAATCTAATTAAATGATTATTAAAGTAACCAATATTAAAAAATATACTTGTTGCTATGCCACATGCTTAGGTTTATTACCCATTGGTTCATTCATCTGCTAATATAAATTAGTTTAAATTAATCCAAACTTTTTACTTCAATTTTGTGAAAGGCAACGCATTTTCAATGATAAGGTGGTTTGATTAATTTTGTCAAACCATGATATCATTTTGTAATCATATTGTAATGAGACAATGAATTTTATATTTATATCATGGTAAACTGGTTTGATTTCGCTAACATAAATATAAATAAATTTAACGATTATACCAATATATTTCTTCCATTTTGGCGCGCTCCACTAATATATTCCTCCCATTTTGGCATGCGCGGGCACCCCGAGTGCACAACTAAAGTTGAAGTGCTGGTTGTTTTGAAGAAAATTTCAAATTAGATCCTTGGGCAGAAAGTTGAGTTTTGAATAGGAGAAACTGTACAAGTCATCTATTTTTTAATCACATAACTTTAGAAAAGGCAAGTAGTAGAACCAAACAAACAATTGGAGATTTCTTCACAAATTGTTTATGAAAAAAAAATTACAAGAAAAAATTTTCAAAAAAAAAAATTACAAAACAAAAATTCATGATTTGTAATTATCTTTATTAATATTATATATTTTGGTAAATATTTTGGTTTTCTTTTTTTTTTGTAAATATATAATGTAAAATGCAAAATGCAAATCATGACACTTTTTTCTTTTTTTTCTTTTCTTTTTTTATCTTTATTAATATTATATATTTTGGTAAATATTTGTAATTAAATATATAAATTTTTTAAATTATTAATATATTATAATTTAAATTAATATTAATTATCATGATTTGCAAAATGGAAAATATTCATGGAAAATTTTATTTAAAAAAAATCATTGTTTAGAGAATAAAAAAAATTACAAAAAAACCATGTGAAGAAGCAAAAAAAAAAAAAAAAAAAATGCAAAAATCCATGTGGTTATATAGGGTTATATAACTTATCATCACTTACTATCACTTACTTATCATCATTTACCATCATTTACCATTACTTATCATCACTTACCATCTACTTACTACAATTATATATCACAAATTTACCACTATATAAACTTACGTACATACTTATCACCTACTTACCTACCTTTATCACCTACTTACTAAATTACCACTGTCATTAATTTATCACAACTTATACCTAAACTACTTTTAAATATGAAACAAAAATAATAACAATTTTAGATTTTTATAGATGTTATAATATATAGGTTAGTATAAATAAAATTTATACAAACGGTTTGTTTTAACAGTGAAAATTGAATATAGTTTTAAAAAATGGTAGAATTTGTGTGTTACCGTACATGTAAAATCTATGGACCTATGGATTTTTATTTTTTTAATTTTTGTATTTGATTTTTTTTTGTATTTTTGTTTTTATTAACATTATTACTACATTATTACTGTATTTGTTACCACTTACTACTTGTTACCGGTTATTATTATTTGTTATCACTTATTACTTATTATAAGAATATCACTTGTTACCGGTTGTTACTATTTGTTACCACTTATTATCATATATTATACCATGATACACCGAATAAAATAGATGAAAAATATAAAAATGTAGAATGATTAGATAATATGTAAACAAAATTACATTTCATACGTTGAAATAAAAAATTTAGCATTTTAAATTGTAAAAAAATATTTTTAAATTTATACTTGTGACAAGCCGAAAGATTGTAAAAGAATAATATCAAAATTATGTATAAGATTAGAATAATATTTCTTGTTTATCATACTAATCCTGCTAATGTAAAGTAGTATAAAGTAATCTTGTTTTATCTAAATAATCCAAACTTTTCGTCTCAATTTTTTTGAAAGACAGCACATTTCAATGGTAAGGTGGTTTGATTAATTTTGCCAAAACCACCTTATGTTGTAATCATATTATAATGAGATCATAAATTTTATATTTATATTATGGTAATTAGGTGGTTTGATTTCGCTAACATTAATAAATATAGGTAGGTTAAATTTAATTTAGCGATTTTAGATTGTTTTCGTCTAAATAGAAGCAAGTAAAAAGAGTAAAAAAAAAAGAGAGAGAAATATAATTGGTGCCAAAATTAAATTCCCGTTCAAAACAAAAAATAAATAAAAAGTTTTTGGCGGATACATTGATTCCGAAATAAAATGATAAAATGTTTTTGGAATTTTCACAAAATTTGTCGCTTAATTTTGAAATAAAATAATAAAATATTTTTGAGTTTTATCAAATTTAACCGCCAATTTGTGATGTGGTGCCAAAGATCATTGTTTGAATTATTTTTATTTTAGCTTAAATTTGTGGAGTTATCACTAAAAAATTTTAAAATGATAAATTTGTATATTAAATAATTTTTCTTTTTGAAATTTATATAAAATTATATAATATTGATAATTCCACCAATATATTTATTCCAAGTGCGCTCCACCAATATGTTCCATCATTTTGGCATGCGGAGCGATTGATAAATTAATATTAATAATCATGATTTTATATTATTACTAACATATATTCTCCATTCAACAATAATATAATTTATAATTTATAGTAATATATATAGTAATATGTATGTATTATGTAATAATTTATGGATATTATTATTATATTATTAGAAAATAGTACATTTGTATATGAAAATAATTCTAAATTTTTGTAATTTTTTTATGCTTTCATTATCATTAATTAATCCAACAACTATAATAATATTTTTCAAATTAAATGTACATATTATATCATTTGTTACCGGTTATTACTATTTATTACCATTTATTACTATACATTATACCGCTAGTTTTTTTAAGAGTTGAGTTGTTTGAATTTGAAATAAAATGATAAATTTTTTTTTTCACTTGATCAAATTTGATTGTTAATTTATGATGTGGCGCCAAAAAAGAAATCATTGTTTTGAATTGTCTAAAATGAATTAATTATTTTTGGCAAAAAAATAATTAAATTAGAATAAAGAAACAAAATATTTTTTGCCCGAAAAAGAGAAATTTGATTAAATTAGAAAATTGATTTTGACGAGAATATAATTTTATTATGGAGTTATCAATTTTTCAATGTTAAAAAGTTAAATTTGTAAATTAAATATTTTTAGAATTTATATAAAATTATATAATATTGATAATTAATATTGATAATTAATGTATTATTACCAATATATTTCTCTTGACGCACTCCACCAATATGTTCCTCTATTTTGGGGCAACCTGTAATAGTGGAACAGAAAAAAAAAAGAATGAAAAACAAAGAGTGAAGGGTGAAGAAAAAACTGAAGTAAAAAAAAAAAGAAAAAGAAGAAAAAATTAAAAAAAATTAAAAAAATGGAAGAACGAAGGTAAAAAAAAAAAAGAAAAAAAAAAAAAAGAAGAAGAAGAAGAAGAAGAAGAAAAAAAGTTCAAAAAAAAAGGGAAGGGTGGAGAGTAAAAAAAAAGGCAAAAAAAGGGTAAATATGTGAAAAAAAGAAGTTAAAAAAAAAGAAGCAACCTAAAAAAGAAAAAAAAAAAAGAGGAACAATAGTGCCCCACTGTTGCAGCCGCGGGGCGCGCGACCGCAAGTGCGCGCAGGGGCACTGGCATGCCCCCGTGGGCGTGGTTGCAGCCGTGGGGCGCTAGCGTCAATGCTCTATTTTTCAACAAAAAATGCATCTATCATGATTCAAACCTTTGCCTTGTGTTTTGAAGCTTGACATGTCAACTATTATGCCAAGCAGGGGCGGTAGCGTCCATGCTCTATTTTTCAACAAAAAATGTATCTGTCATGATTCAAACCCTTGCCTTGTGCTTGGAAGCTTGACATGTCAACCTACAACTTGCCATGTGTCTATTTTTTCTTTCTTTTTTTTTTCTTTTATTCTTTACCACGGATTATGATAAGTTATTAATATTTTATATTTTGATAAATATTTATAATTAAATATATAAAATTTTTAAATTATTAATATATTATAATTTAAATTAATATTAATAATCATCATTTTATAATATCACACTAACATAATAATATCATTCATTCAAAATTATCATTACTTATCATTTATTATCATTAATTACAATATATCATGTATCACTCAAATTATCATTATTTACTACTTATTATTATAATTACTAACTTTCTTATCGTAACTTATCATAAATTAAAAAAATTTTATAAATTTTATAAATTTTATAAATTATCACAACTTATTTTTGAAATAATTTATATAAATTTTATAAAAAACACAAAATAAGAAAAAGAAATGCAAATATAATTAAATTAAATGAAATAAAATTAATGAAAATATAAAATGATAAAATGTAATAGTTGAAATATAAATTAAAATAAAACTTAATTTACTACTACTTACCATTCATCTACTTACCACTTACTATTTATCATTTATCACGACTATATATTATAAATTTACCACGATCCCGTTCTCTCCATTTGGAAGCTTGACATGTAAACGCCACAACTTGCCATGTGTCCCTTTTTTCTTTTTTTTTTTTTAGGTCTCTACCTTTCTCACTTTCATATTGATAAAAATATTCGTTGCCAAAATGCCAAAAAATAGTGGAAAAAAAACGGCCAACAAATTTGAACTGTGGAGTTTGACTCTATCTCTTTTTTTTTTCTTTTTTTCTCTCAACCTTCCACATTTTTTCTACTTTTCTTTTTTCTTTTTTTTTTTACAAAAATATTTAAATTTTTTAAATTGTTAATATAGAGAATTTAAATTAATATTAACTAACATATATTTTTCAATAATTTATAATTTATAATAATATATACAGTACTAATATTATGTATGTATTATTAGAAAATTGTATATTGTGTATTTCAAAATAATTCTAATTTTTTTATACTTTTACAGATTCCTCGCAAATTATTACCACTACTTATCACAAGTTATACCATATTATAACATTTACCACTACTTATCAGTTGTTACCATTTTACTTATCACAAGTTATAGCATCACAGGTTATAACATATTACAATACACACAACACACGTTATCATAAATTATTCATTCCTACAATAACTCTAAAATTTTAAACTGTTCTTAAAAATTATATAAATATATATAGATGTGTAGCATTTACAAACAGTAGAATACAAGTTATCATAATTATAATGGTGAAGTAGATATAGTAGACCTGATTATTTTCAAATCGTTCCTAAAAATGTTATATTTATCAACCACAAATAATAACTATCAGAAATTGAATATCATTTTTACCGACGGCTGTGTTAACTTTACTCAGAGTTTATAAACTTTTCTCAACGTTATAATTTATATCGTTGAAATATATATATATTTTCCTATGGTTTTGTAAAAAATGTCGACATAGATAAGAAAAAACCATTATTAAAGGTTACCGTCAATAAAAGTTACGTTAGTATAAAGATTTAATTTTGTAGTGGATCCATATCATTTCCTCCCTGCCCAATATCATCCTTGTCCTCAAGGATAGGAAACATTGGGTAATTCTCCACAAACTCCTCTTCTATTACCCAAGTGGTATCCTCTTTTGGCTTGTCTTTCCATTGCACTAAGACCTCAGCAATGTTGTCTTTTGTTCTCCGACCAAGAATCTTTTTTGGCTCCTCAGGCAACATGGGTCCCCAACCTGGTAGGTGTGGCTCGGCTTGAACAACTGCTCCCATGCTTTTTAAGTAGAGTTACATGGAAGACCGAATGAATGTTGCTACCATTTGGAAGGTGTAATTTCTATGCAAGTTTGCCAATACGCTCTAAAACTGAAAAAGGTTGAAAAAAAGGGAGAGCTAAGTTCTGGGAACTTCGTTTAGCCACATAAATCTATTTGTATGGTTGCAATCTTAAGTAAACCTTGTCACCTACCTTAAACTCATGGGCTTTATGTTTTTTGCCATACAAAGTCTTCATTTTTCGACTGCCACTTGCAGGTTTTACTTTAGAGTGGACAACATTTGATCTCGAGCTAGCAAAGCATCCTTAATAGCTTGCACATGGGCAATGCTTCGAATATATGACAGAAGGTTAGGTGGAGATCTACCATAGACTACCTCGAATGGGGTTATCTTGGTGGCATAATGTGTTCCTGTGTTGTAGCAGTACTTAACCCATGGTAGCCAATGCACTCAATTTTTTGGGTTGGTCACTTGTAAAACATCTTAAATAAACTCCCACAGTTCTATTCTCTACCTCCATTTGTCCATCTGTCTAAGGGTGATGGGAGGAACTGAAATTGAAATTTGTGCCTTGCAAGTGGAACAATTCCTTCCAAAATTGGCTAGTGAAAACTGCATCTTGATGACATACAATCGGTTAGTGAAAACTACATCTCAATGACTTGCAAGCGCAACTTGAAAATGTTTTCAAAGAAGATTTGTGCAACAGCTACTGTAGTAGAAGGATGTGCAAGAGGAGTGAAATGTGCGTACTTACTTAATCGATCAACGACAACTAAGATTATCGAATTTCCTCTTGATTTCAGCAGTCCTTCCAGAAAATCCATTGAGATATCATACCCAATTTGTTCAGGAATTGGTAGGGGCTGCAGCAGTCCACCTGGCTTCCTCTGGTCATTCTTGTTCCTCTGGTAAATATTGCATTCTCGAATGAATTTCTTCATCATCTCTTTCATGGACTTCCGATAGAAGACTGCCTTCACTCTATGGATTGATTTGAGGAACCCCTCGTGTCCTAGACCATGGAATTCTTGAATTAGAGTGGGTATGAGTAAGAAGTCTTTTGGAAGGTAGATTTTATTATTATAGAACAAAACTCCTTTCTTAATTTCCCATGGTCCCATGGCCTATCCTTTCTTATGAGGCTTAGGGAAGGAAATGGCAACTAACCCCCCTGTTTGTAACACTCGGGAGAGAGCATTAGCTGCTGCATTCGAGTGTCCGTGTTTGTATTCAATGGAGAAGTCATACCCCATCAATTTTATCAACCATTTCTATTGTGTATCCGTGGTTATTTGTTGATCCCATAGGTATTTCAGACTGCGATGATTCGTTCTCACTACAAATCTTCTTCCCAAAAGATATGGTCGCCAATGTTTGATAGCAAGAACTAAGGCGAGCAGTTCCTTGTCATATGTAGACAGTGAGAGTTTCTTTCCCTTGAGAGCTGAACTCAAATAAGCAATCGGCCATCTTCCTTGCATAAGTACTGCTCCAATGCCTTTACAGAATGTGTCGCATTCAACAACAAATTTTTTATCGAAATTGGATAATGCAAGCATAGGTATTGTAATCATCATATTCTTCAGTTTACTGAAAGCTAGCTGGGCTTCCTCTCCCCAATTAAAGTTCCCTTTCTAATTAGATCAGTCAATGGTTTGGCTACTGCACCATAGTGGGATATGAAACGCCGGTAATAGCCAATTAACCCAAGGAACTCTCGAAGCTCCTTTAGATATTTTGGCTTGGGCCATTCCTTCAAAACTTTTATTTTAGATGGATCAGCTCGAACCCCTTTTGCACTGATTATATGTCCAAGATATTTTACCTCCTTCAGCCCTAAAACACATTTTCTTTTTTTACTACTAGTCTGTGGTCTCTTAATAAGGTCAAAGTGAGTCTCAAATGGTGAATGTGGTTATCCCAACTCTTGCTATAGATTAAAATATCATCGAAGAAGACTATGATGAATTTCCTCAAATAGGGCATGAATATGTCATTCATTAAGCTTTGAAAAGTCGCCGGCGTATTGGAAAGCCTAAATGGTATCACTAAGAATTCGAAATGTCTATATGAGTGTAGAAAGCAGTCTTCTCCACATCCCTAGTGTTCATCGGAATTTGGTGATAACCAGATTTTAAATCCAGTTTAGTGAAGACTTGTGCACCATGCAGCTCGTCCAGTAGCTCTTCAATCATCGGAATTGGATTCTTATCCTTTATTGTCTATTGGTTGAGAGCTCTATAGTTCACGCAAAAATGCCAAGATTTATCACGTTTTTTCACTAATTAACACGGGAGATGAGAATGGACTTCTGCTACTCTGAACAATCCCTTGTTGAATCATCTCTTCAACCAGCCTCTCGATCTTTTTTTTTGGAAATGTGGGTATCTATATGACTTTAGGCAATGGGTTCGCTCCCTGGTCATAAAGTAATTCGATGGTCCTGCTCTCTGCTTGGAGGCAGTCCTATCTTATCTTGAAATACTCCAGGAAATTCAGCTTCCCACTCTATCCAACTGCCTCTATTTTCATCCTCGTCTTCTAGTTCCCGTATGTGCAGTAAAGTTCCCTATCCTTTAGTTTGTTCTAAGGCCTTGGCCAGAGCCTTCTCCCTAATTAACCTTGGCTTAACCCCCTCCGTTCTATTTAGTTCAACCGTGACTCCCCTATATAGGAACCTTATCATCATTTTTCCAAAGTCCCAGAGTATTGGTCCCAATGTTCGTAACCATTGGATTCCCAGGATGGCATCATATCCCTCCAAATTAATTACATAAAAATCAATTGTAATTGGAGTATTCTGCAGTGAAAGAGTTACCTCTCTACAAAACCCAGAGCTGGTGATGCGCTCCCTATTGGCCACGACGACTCTGAGTTGAGTATCGGCTTCAACCTTGAGTCCAGCCGCGTTCACTATTTCTTCGGTAATGAAGTTATGTGTAGACCATGACTCTACCAAGATTGTCAAAGAAAACTTCCCCAGACGACCGGTCATTCTCATGGTTTGTGGTGTTGACACCCCTATGAGAGCATGAATCGATATCTTCAGAGCCTCCAGATTCTCTTCCTCCTCTGACGAACTTTTAAGTCCAGCTTTTTCACCTCCATTTCGATTAGAAATAGCCTTTTACATTGGTGTCAGGGAAAATACCTTTCTCGTAGTGATAATAGAGCCCTTGTTCCCTTCGTTGTTGGAGTTCTGTCAGAGTAAATCGTCGTACGCTGATCGGCTTTTTCCCCATTTATCCTTCCGAAGAAGAGGTAATGCTATTGTGGGTGTTCCTTTTGAGCTCTAGACCTCCTTTTGCATCGATTCCCAACTTTGTGTGCTTCTCCTCAAAGATCCGGGCTAAACCAATCACAACAGGTAGTGTATTGGGCCGCTGTGCCTTCACATCAGCCCGTATGTGGTCCTGGAGTCCACTCACGAGTAGACAGGCTCTTACTCATCCGTGAGATGCCCTACTCGACCAAGCAACCTCTCAAATTGGGTTTGAAATTCCTTAACTTTTCCCATATGTTTCCCATATGTTCCCATGCGTCGTGTCTTCGAATTGATCTGCAAGCTCTAACTTGAACTCCTCCTAACTGAAGCTGTGTTGGGAATTCCTCTTTCTCTGGAACCACACTTGAGCGTCGCCTTCCAGATGGAAAGCAGCTAATCTTACTTGGTCCTCTGGTTGGGTCCCTTGAAAATCGAAGAACTGCTCTGCACGGTACGCCCAAATAATGGGCCATCAAAATGAGGAAAATCGAGCTTCACAAATCTAGGTGTGATGATCCAGATGTGGTTCGCGAGTAAGATTTCTCTTGAGTATTCTCCCGAGTATTGGTGAATGAACCTTCCCTTCCTTGCAACAGTCGGAACATCTCGGCCATCTGTTTCAGCATTTTCTCTTAACCACTACTCAAAGACTTAACTTGTCACACCCTGACCCTCGAGTCGAGTGCGTAACAACCGCCGCATTATCTTGGTATACAGGTAGCATCTTCTCATATATCGGGACAACGCAAGGCTAACATTTTCACTTGTTTAAAATCTATTTTTCCTTAAAATATAATTTCCCAAGTAAAAGAAATTTAAAATGCAACACTGTGTCTCAATGCATGAATATACAACAACTTTAAGAGTTTCAATTTATATTTTACAATAATATAATTACAATCATTCCATAAAATATACATTGATCATTCTATAAACCTCAATATATACATTATCCAACTTCATCACGGAAGAATAGTTGCTACCATACCCAATACTCGTCGTCTCCAAAGGTATGTCAAGTATGTCGAAAGTCTCTCGACACGTCTCCTTGCCAAACCTCTGTCATCATGGAAAAGTGAAGGGTGAGTATTAAGGAAAATACTCAATGAGTAAGGGGATCGACATTATATCATCAATAGTAGGTGTGAATATGGAGTGTCAAAACATATTCTTAAAACATGATGATATTATAAATCGAGCATGACATTTCTATAAATCATGTAATCATGTATCATACGTCACAATATCAACATATGCATCCCTTTACATTTCAAAAATCATTTAGAGCTTGCCAATAAAATATCCCCGGTAATGTTCTACCACGACCAATGACGAGCACATTAGGGGTTTATATGCAAGTATAAAAATATTTAACTCTATACCCCAATGTTAGCCACGAGCCTTACCAAAGGTTAGCCCATGTCTAAGCGCACACACATAATCAACCATGTATAAAATCTCGCCCGGTGCTAAAAAGTGGCGTTACACATATCCTCCCTGATTTGATTCAACCGGCCGTAACTACACATATGAAGTTTGGGGATACCTCCTACAGAAGCGTATCCGGACACAATGGGTACCTCTACAAACGCCCTTCGTAACTATGGTAGTCCATCAAGAATATCATCACATTAAGTCCACCAAGGACATCATCACTTCATCACATCATAAGTAGGTATCCGACCCACACATTTCCATTAAACCATTTCAAATCAGTATGCCAATGCAATGGAAGCATATAATTTATTTCAAGTTCTCAAAGAGTGGCACGATATCATTTTAACACAATTCATGGATGCATATCATTTGAATCAATCATTTGAGACACTGTAATGATCACAAAGAGAAGTATTTATAAAATATAGACCAAATGTCAACCTTTTCACACATGTCATAAAATATGACATTTTGAAACGCTATAAAATATGTATTTTTGCTCAATCAAGAATATAGCGTCAAAGTTCCACTCACAGTATACAGGAGTGTATGTCACTCCCTAAAATGCATCACAATGTGTACTACAAGGCAACACATAATATGTCTAAAATTTTCAAGATTTCGAATGCTCATTTTCTCACTAACCAACCAGCAACTTCAATGCTCATTTGTATTTCTTACATTCTCAGTAACTCACCAATTTAACACACATTTATCCCATCACCTTAGCACACATATACAAATTATTTATGTACACAAACATTCATCACAATTTGCCCAAAAATTCTGCACATTTTATGCTCATTTTTCCTTACCATTCACTCCTCGACTACCATAAAAATGGTCTCACTTCAATCATCTTTAGTGCAGAAAATTTCTGCACATATTTAACCACATTTTTTGGCCTTTGAGTTAGTTTTCTTGCACAACAATACCCCATTGATTTCGGCCAACAATTAGTATTACATACTCATAATCTCATTCCAATTTCTGCATATAAAACTTACAAAATGAATAACAAATCCTCAACTCACTAATACATCTTTTTCCCATCATTTTAAATCAACAATCATGTACAAATATTGATCACTTTTGTACTGAAATTCAGCACACATAAATTACACCTTAGCACAAATATTGATCACAACTAAATTTATGTACACATTTCTTACATCAATTATATTAACAACCATATATATATTTTCAATACTTTTGCATTGAAACTCAGCACACATGATTGGTCTTTTAAAACCAAATTTTCAACTCATCAAAAACACATTTCTCCTCCAAATTTTCTACACACTAAAGTTACTACAATGAAGGACAAATTCTGTACACATTCCTCATACTTCATTGGGTTCCACTTAGACTTTAGGTTATGAAAACATACTAAAAACACATTAACACAATCATACAAGGCTTTTTAAATTTCAACAAGTGCAGAATTTTTCTTACCCCAAAATTGGATGTTTCAAGCCCAACAAAGATTCCTGCTCACAAAATCTCCATCTCTCCCTTACTTCTAGCTCTCAGCCAATGTAAGTTCAACAAATTAGGTGTCTCTTTTTTGCTCCAAATTTAGATATGTTATGTTAGGGTTTAAGTGGGATGAATCTATACAAAAATTGCAAAGAATGTTTGAAGAAATCAAACCTTTCTTCAAGAATGTAGCTCATGGTTCCCTCTTGTTCTTCACCATGCAAAACTCCTCATTTTGCTCCAATTTTTAGATATGTTGTAGTTGAGTTTGTGAGGAATTGATTTATGTAAAAACATTGGGGTGGTGTTGTAGAAAAAAATTATTTATCCCTATCTTTAAGTTCATGCCATGGAGAGAAAATGGAGAGAGTTTTCTTTTATTACTTGCTTTGGACTTCTCACAATTTTGAAGAAGGAGAAGAAGAGTGTTTGTTTATTTACTTGTGTTATTAAATCCTAACCATTAACATTTTCAAGATCAATTCTAGGCCATTGGATTTTTTTTGTCTCAACAAATGCTCTTTCTCTCTCCCACGTTTTTGCACTCTCTTTCTCATACTACAAGCACACTTTCTCACACTACCACTCTATTCTTTATTAATTGAATATCTCTCACCAACCAAGATCCAAGTGATCACAATTTTTATCCCATTTCAAATCAAATCCTCACCATTGGTTTGTTTCCAAGAAAACACACATTTTCACACAAGGAATAATATTCTTATCTCCTACTAACTCAATTCAAGGGCTAAATTAATTTATCTCACTTCAAATTCAATTTCCACCCTTGGATTAATTTCTCAAAATCCAAAAATTTTCTTCTCTCCTCTCTCTATCTCTCTCTCTCTCTCTCTTTCTCTCTCTCTTGGCCACCTTACCCATCCATTCTCCACACTCTTGCTTGGTCATGGTTTTGGGGAAAAGGAATTGCTAAATTTCTTCTAGTTCAACCATTGATCATTTCAAGGGTCATTTCTCACCATTGGATCATTTTGTGCCAACCCAAGAATAATTTTCTCTCACTTTATTTATCTAATGGTTAATATTCTAGTCACAACCCAAATCAAAGGTTCTCATTGTTCTCAAGTTAGATCCAAAATCTCGCATTAAGCCTAATTTATTTTATCCTATATCAAAATATGGTCGTTTAACATTTCTAAAACACATTCGACTCGGCTGGGGTTTTACCGGTGATTTTTTAAAAAATTTGTGATTTAAGTCTACGACGTGAGATCTACCCAAATTTGAGATTCCTATATACTTTAGAGTCATCTTCATTATTATTGGACCGTCGGTGGTCATTTCAAAAAGTTTTTATTTCCAGCAATTGGGCTGAAATTTTTTTCGAGAGCCGTTTTAGCGGAAAATTTTTTTAGAGAATTTTCTACATATAAAGTGAGTAATAGTATATATCAAACGAAGAGGAGTACAATAGTGAGTACACCGAGATGTCGGTACAACATTTTCTAACCTCCTAAAAATAAGTTTCGTTCTCGAAACTTAAAGAAAGCTACATAGAGAAAAACTGTGGGTACTGTCTCTTCATGGCCTCCTTGGACTGCCAGGTCTCCTCATTGACTTGGCTACTCCTCCATAAGACTCGAACTAAAGGAATTTCTTTGCTTCGCAACTTTCTAGTCTGCCGATCAAGGATAGCCACGGGCTAAATTGGTAGACTCAAGTCCTCATGCTACTCAACTGGCAGAGGTTTTAGGATATGTGATGGATCAAGCAGGTACTTTCTATGTACCGAGACATGGAAGACATAGTGAATGCGTGAAACCTCATCTGACAGTTTTAGTCTATATGCTATATTTTCGACCCACTCAAAGATACGGAAAGACCCAATATATCTGGGGTTCAGCTTACCCCGCTGCCTGAATTGAATCACCCCTTTCCAGGGTGATATCCATAGGAAAACCATGTCTCCCTCCTCGAACTCAAGTGGTCGCCGCCTCCTATCGGCATAAACTTTCTGTCGATCCTTGGTGGTCTTCATCCGCTCATGGATGATTTTTACTTTTTCTTTAGTCTCCTCAATAATCTCAACACAGCTGAGTTGTCTCTCTCCTACCTTATCCTAGCTTAAAGGAGTACGACATTTCTTCCCATACAATGCCTCATACGGAGGCATTCCAATGCGGGCCTGATAATTGTTATTATATGCAAACTCTACCAATGGGAGATGTTGATCCTAGTTATCCTGAAAATCCATAACACATACTCTTAGCATGTCCTCTAGAGTCTCGATGGTCCTCTTTGACTAACCATCGGTTTGGGGGTGGTATGGTATGTTAAAACTCAGTCTAGTACCCAATGCCTCCTGCAATCTGGGCTAAAATCTGGAGATAAATCTAGGGTTTATGTCTGACACTATCGATACAGGTACCCCATGAAGTCTGACAATGGTGTCGATGGAAAGACGTACTAACACCTCTAAGGAATAATCACTAGAATAAGAATGAAGTGTGCAGACTTGGTGAGTCTATCGACGATCACCCATATAGCATCATGCCATGCCGAAGTCTTGGTAGCCCCATCACAAAATCCATCGTGATATGGTCCCACTTCTACTCGGGAATGGGAAGAGGCTGTAAAATACCGGCAGGTCACTGATACTCGGCCTTCACCTACTGACAAACTAGGCATTGAGCAACAAACTCTATAACTCCCCCTTCATACCCGGCCACCAATAACTACCTCGGATAGTCTGATACATCTTTGTACCGTCCGAATGCATAGTATAAGTGGAGGAATGAGACTCCTCAAGAATAGTACTCCGAAGATTCTATCGGCGGGTATGTAAACCCGCTCTCGGTATACCACTAGTCCATCATCACGGACTCGAAAATCTCCACCATCACCCTTGTGGATCTTATCAAGAATACCTCAGAGCTCCTCATCTGATCCTTGGAGCTCCCTAATGCAGTCGAGCAAGGTTAGCCTCACATCAAATTGGGCTAGTAGTGCTCCTCGATCATCACTAACCAAGCTGATTCCTAATGCACGGAGTCTCACCAAACAAGAGAGATAAGCATTCTCTATTGTCTAAGGAGAAGATGATGACTTTCGGTTCAAGACATCTGCTACAACATTAGCCTTTCCCGGATGATAATAGATGATAAGGTTGTAGTCTTTCAATAACTCCAACCATCTTTTCTATCTAAGGTTCAATTCCCTCTAGGTGAACAAATACTTTAGACTTTTATGATCTGTGAATACCCTGCAGGTCACCCCATATAAGTAATGTCGTCATATCTTCAAAGTAAAGACTATGGAAGCCAACTCAAGGTCGTGTGTCGGGTAGTTCAACTTATGCTTCTTTAACTGTCAAGAAGCATACTCGATAACCCGACCATCTTGCATTAGTACACAACCCAATCCCTATCGGCTGGTATCATTGTATACCACATACTCTCGACTATTAGTGGGAAGGGCCAATATCGATGTGGATGTCAATCGTTGTTTGAGCTCTTGAAAGCTCGCCTCACAATGATCATCCCAATGAAATTTGATGTCCTTCCTCGTCAACTTAGATAGTGGAGTAGCGATTCGAGAGAATCCTTTTACAAACCACCGTTAATATCCTATAAGACCAAGAAAACTCCGAATCTCAGTCACGATTTACGGTTGCTCCCATCTTAATATAGTTTCGACTTTCTACGGATAAATGAAAATATCTTCCGCAGAGACTACGTGTCCCAGAAAACCAATATGCCATAACCCAAATTCACACTTGGTGAATTTGGCATACAACTGTCTCTCGCGAAGGATCTGTAAAACAATCCGAAGGTGCTAGGCATGCTCCTCATTACTCCGTGAGTAGACTAAGATATCATCAATAAACATGATGATGAAACGATCCAAGTAATCATGGAAGACCCAATTCATTAGGCCCATCAATGTGACTGGTGCATTAGTTAGACCAAATGGCATGACCAAGAACTCAAAATGTCCATATCAGGTGCAGAATGCGGTTTTGGGCACATCCTTGGCCCTAATTTGCAACTGATGATAACACGATCAGAGATCTATCTTTGAGAAAACCCTAGCACCTTAAAGTTGATCAAATAGATTATCAATGCGAGGCAATGGATATCGGTTCTTGATAGTAACTTTGTTCAATTGTCGATAATCCACACAAAATTGAAGGGTACCGCCATTTTTTTTCCACAAATAACACTGGAGCACCCCAAGGTGAAGTGCTTGGATGGATAAATCCCTTGTCCAGCAATTCCTGCAGCTGAACCTTGAGCTCTCTCAGCTCAGTTGATGCCATCCTATATGGCATAATAGAGATAGGAGTAGTTCCCGGAGTCAAATCGATCTCAAAATCAAATTTCTAAACTGGTGGTAATCTGGGTAGCTTCTCGGGGAATACATCGGGAAACTCCTGTACCACTGGGACTTCATCAAGCCTTGGACCCTCTATGGTGGTATCTATCACGTGGGCCAGATATGCCACGCATCCTTAGCGTATCATCCATCTGGCCTCCATCACTGATACTACACAATGGGGTAATACTCGTCTCTCATCCGCAAATGTCAGTAATGACCCTTTAAACCTCTGGAACTCTACTTCCTTGGTAAAACAATCCACGAAAGCCCTTTATGTACTCAGTCAATCCATCCCTAGCATGTCATCGAAGTTTGTCAAGTCGAGTAGAATCAGATCTGCTTCTAACATTGTCTCCCTAATCATGTGTTGTCATCTCTATATACTGAATCCCTGATCAACTATTGACCAAGAGGAGTGACAACCATTAGCTTCTCATCTAGTGGCAATAACGGCCTATCCGACCGTTGAGTGAAAGAACCTCTCTCCTAAAAATAATTCGACCCGGTATCTATAAAAATATGGGCATTGACTCCGAATATTTTCATGGTATTTAGATGTGAGAAATTGAAAGAGAAATTAATTTAGGGTGCGCAAAAGATATATGTATATATATATATATATAAATAGTTAAGCATCTAGGGTTTTAAATAGTCATGACTATACATAATTATCACGGTGTACATGATTTTAAAAAAGAAGAGTACATAAAAACTCCTAAACAAGGGAATTTGTGGGAGGATTACCCATGATCACATATGGGTTCGCCTGAGCGTCCTCCTACATCATAGTATATACGCGGGCTTGTGCCCTCGGCTGTTGTCATGAAGGACCGGGTACAGTGTTGCTCCCAACTGTTGTCTATGGAGCAGTATGACTTGAATGTGCAAGTCCCTGCTGTCCTACCCGCGGACCACTCGGATGACTCGAAGTCATGTGACCTCAAAGTCCTAAATTAGGGTATGAATTCTTGATATGTCCTGGCTTCCCACACTGGAAGCATGTGATAGATACCTTGCAAGCTCCCAGAGGATGGTGCCTGCTACATCTGCGGCAAGGAGGGTGTCGCTGAATTGTGGTCTGACTCGTGGCATTGGGGGTTGGTGCTCCAAACCCCTGGGGACGTGTCCTTGCCCAAAGTATGCTGGTCTAAAGTGAGAGAGGCCTCCATGAAAACCAGAAGTCCTACTCCTCTTTGAGCTCTGACTCACATGAATCCCAGCCCTGTTCTTTCTTTGATCTCTACTCTCCTTCTGCCTACTCTCAGCGCGAACAATCTCCTCCGTATGGTAGGCTGAATCGACCATCTCTATGAGGGAGAAGCTGGGTGTGACCGTCATATACCTCATAATGTTCAAGCTGAGGTCGTCCTCAAATTTGAACCTCAACTGTTTTGATATTGCTAAGTCAGAGGCAAAAGCTGCTAATCTCCTCAATTCTGCCTCATACTCGGCAACTGTCTTAGTCCTCCACCGCAAGTGGAGGAACTTTGCCCTCTTACGGTCTTGCAAAAACTCTAAGAAGTACCTGTGGTCCAACTCCCTTAAGAAGTCCTCCCACCGCAGTGGCTCGGTAGCGTTATCATAGATAGCCTCCCACAAAGTGAGGGTATCCCCATCTAACAACCTCTCCGTTACCCGCAGCTTGCACTCCTTACTCAACCCCAAGTTCATCAAGATCCGATGGGTCCGGTTGATCCAGTGCTTAGCCACAGTAGTATCACCAAGTCCCGCAAAGTCTGTGCATCCCAACTACCGAGATTCCTTGACTAGCTGACTCAGCTCGTGGATGCGCCTAAGTATGGATGATGTGGTGTCACTTGGACCAGATATTGAAGAAGGATCGGCCACCGGTGGAGAATCCGATGCCACAGGAGTAGGTACTATTGTAGGAGTAGATGCTGTCGTAGGTGTTGGCATGGTCATCAGTGGTGGTGGGGGTGGCATCTGAACCCCGTGTGTGCTGTACCACTCATATACCTGCCTTCGTGCATCGAGTGGTGGTAGTGGAATTACGGCCGTAGTATCTGGCTGAGAAGGCGCTGGAGAGGGTGCACGAGATGAGGATGTATTCTCGGGCACTCTAGGTGGCTCAGGGGGTGCAAATCTAATGCCCGCCTAGTCGTCATAGCTCTGTAAAAGAATAATTTTCATTAGACATGATTCAAGAATTAAGGTTAGTTACGAAATAACTAACCCTCTAAAATGAATGAAGTTATCGGTTTAGGAACTGATGGAAATGATATATTAGGTTAGATATAAACCGTATCTAACCCCCTAAAAATAAAGGAACTTATATGCTAAAAACCATGTACCGGGATCTCATGACTATAAAGAAACTCTCATATGCATTGAGTACTTTCGAAAATGTAATTGGGAATATTTTTAAAACTCATTTCATAAAACACAGCTCTCAACCTGGCTTTGATACCAATAGAGTTGTTACAACTTGACCTTTGAGTTGAGTGCGCAACAACTGACGCATTATCTCGGCATACGGGCAGCATCTTTCTATATACCGGGATAACGCAAGACTAACATTTTCACCTGTTTAAAATTTGTTTTTCCTCAAAATATAATTTCTCAAGTAAAAGAAATTTAAAATGCAACACTGTGCTTTAATGCATGAATATACAACGACTTCGAGAGTTTCAATATACATTTTACGATAACATAATTACAGTCATGCCATAAAATATACATTGGTCATTCTATAGACCTCAATATATACATAATCCAATTTTATCACGGAAGAATGGTTGGTATCATACCCAACACTCGTTGTCTCCAAAGGTATTTCAAGTGTGTCGAAAGTCTCTCGACACGTCTCCCTGCTAAATCTATATCTGTCATCATGGAAAAGTGAGGGGTGAGTATTAAGGAAAATATTCAGTGAGTGAGAGAATCGACATTATTTTATCAATAGAAGATGTGAATACAGAGTATCAAAACACATTCTTAAAACATGATGATATTCTAAATCGAGCAAAACATTTCTATAAATCATGTAATCATATATCATACATCACAATATCAACATATGAATCTCTTTACATTTCAAAAATCATTTAGAGTTTGCCAATAAAATATCCCCAGCAATGGTCTACTATAACCAATGACGAGTGCATTGGGGGTTTATATGTAAGTTTAAAAACATTTAACTCTATACCCCAATGTCGGCCATGATCCTTAGCCCGTGTCTAAGCACACACACATAATCAACTATGTATAGAATCCCGCCCGGTGCTAAACAATGGCGTCACACATGTCCTCCATGATTTGGTTCAATCGGCTGTAACTATACATATGACGTTTGAGGATAACTCCTGTAGAAACGTATCCGAACACAATGGGTACCTCTACAAACGTCCTTCGTAGTTACGGTAGTCCATCAAAGACATCATCACATCAAGTCCACCAAGGATATCATCACATCATCGCATCATAAGTAGACATCCTGTCCACACATTTCCATTAAACCATTTCAAATCAGTGTGCCAATACAATGGAAGCATATATTTCATATCAAGTTTTCAAAGAGTAGCACGATATCATTTTAACACAATTCATGGATACATATCATTTGAATCAATCATTTGAGACACTTCAATGATCACAAAGAGAAGTATTTATAAAACATAGACCAAATTTCAAGTTTTTCACATATGTCATAAAATATGTCATTTTGAAATGGTATAAAATATGTATTTTTGCTCAATCAAGAACATAGCGTCAAAATCTCATTTACAATATATTGGAGGATATGTCACTCCCTAAAATGTACCACAATGTGTAAGGAATATGCTTCCCGCGTTCGATTACCAAACTTGTCACTACAAAGACAACACATAATATGTACAAAATTTTTAAGATTTCGAATGATCATTTTCTCAATAACCAACCAACAACTTCAATACTCATTTGCATTCCTTACATTCTCGGCAACTTACCAATTTAACATAAATTTTATCCCATCACCTTAGCACACATATACAAACTATATATGTATACAAACATTCATCACAACTTACCCAAAAATTCTGCATATATTTTGCCCCTTTCTCTACCATTCACTCCTCGACTACCATAAAATTGGCTTCATTTCAATTATCTTTAGTGCAGAAAATTTCTACACATATTTAACTACATTCTTTGGCCTTTAAGTTAGTTTTCTTGCACAACAACTCCCCATTGATTTTCAGCCAACAATTACCATTACATACTCATAATCTCATTCCAATTTCTGTACACAAAACTTACAAAATGAATAACAAATTCTCAACTCACTAATACACCTTTTTGCCATCATTTTAAATCAATAATTATACACAAATATTGATCACTTTTGCACTAGAATTCAGCACACAAGTTACAACAATGCTGGAAAATTTCAGCTCATTAATGCACCTTTCTCTCCTCTAAATTTTTAGCCAAATACAACCAAATTTATGTACACATTTCTCACATCAATTATATTAACAACCACACATGATTGGCTTTTTGAAACCAAATTTTCAGCTCATAAAAAACACACACTACAAAAAAACACGGTATTAGCGACGAAAAAAACTGTCGCTATTTTGTAACGAATTTAGTGACAAAAAATGGTTTTGTTGCTATTTTGCGAAGAAATTTCCGATAAAACCTAGTCATGGCGAAATTAACAACAAACATCTAATTCGTGGCTAAATTCGTCACTAATTAGCGAGAAAAAAATTTTTGTTGCCAAATTTGTCGCTAACTTTAGCAACGAAAATTTTTTTGTGGCTAATTTGGTCGCTAATCTGCAAGAAAAATATTTTCGTTACAAAATTCATTGCTAATTAGCAATGAATGTAAATTTCGTGGCTAAATTTTGCTTCGAATCAATTATTCGTCGCAAATTTCGTCTCTCATTAGTAACAAAAAATTGTCGTCACAAAATTCGTCGCTAATTTAGCAACGAATTCCAAAATTCGTGGTAAAATTCATCCCTAATTGACAAAAAAGAAAATATTTGTGGCAAAATTCGTTACTAATTCCTACAACATTTCAAAATTCATGTCTAATTTCGTGGCTAAATTTCTTATACAATCTATTATGAAATACTTTCAATTGTGTCCCTCTTTTTGACCATTTCTGAATGATGAGATTGAGTTCAATACATAATGAAATATTTCGAAATGATGAAATTGATAATTTTATTAATAAATAATTGAATCAATCTCTAACAACTAATTTTTCATAACACAAAGCGTTATGTCTTCTCTGCCCGTTCGCTTCTATGAACAATTGTTGATTCGGGTTCAAAGGTTTAGTCGTTATTCTTCAACTGTCATAGTCATCAAAAAGAAAGAGAATAAATCGAACCCTGCACAAGGTTTCGAAATGATAGAACAATATATCGGACATCTATGTCCAGTGATCTAACCTCTCTAGAAAGTAAAATAGACAGTAGTTTTTTGGGGATAGAAGTATCGAAATAGATGGGTAATGAGAGGCGGTCATCCATTTATTAATTGTTCTAAGGTTTGGAAAAGAAAAAATAATAATAATAAAATAATAAGATAATAAGATAAAGGGAAAAGTAATAAATTAAAATAAAATAAAAATACAATAAAGAAATAATAAAATCATAAAATGAAAAGTCTTAGCGACGGATTTCATTATTCGTCGTTGACTTAGCGACGGATTCATTATTCCGTCGCTAAGCGCGAACTTGAAACTTAGGGTTGTTCTTAGATTCGTTTATCTTTCACAACTCTTCTAAGTCTTGCCACCACTCCCGTAGCCACTTGGTCCGCCTTGCATCTTCTCTCTGTCGCTTCGTATCCTTCATCCCTGACCATCGTCTCTTCATCGCATCTTCGGTCGTTGCCATATGCTCGACTTTGCCGACTGTCACAGCAACCAGCTCCCACCTCATCTCATATTAACTTAGTAACGAAGGCTTTTCTCTCTTCGGTTCATCTCTCAGGTTCGTCTTCTCTCCCTCTCTCTTCTCTTCATTCTCTATTGTTTTAATCTTTTCTCGCATGCAAAGCATTGATCTGATGGTTTCTTCATTGATTTAGGTTTGGTTTTTTTCATTCGCCTTTTACCGACACACTGCCTTCTCTCTTCATCTTACCCTCTCCCTATCTCTCAGCTTCGGCTTTTCTCTCTTCGGCTCATCTTTCAGGTTTGTCTTCTCTCCCTCTCTCTTCTCTTCTCCACCTCATCTTCTGTATTGTTTTGGATGGAAATGTAAATCAATCCAATTGGTCCGCTAAGATGTTTAGTGGTAAATAAGGTAAGTGTATGAATAATGCATGAAATATGTTCGACAATATACCTTTGAGAGCAACGTCATTTGTTCTTAAGAGATTTTTAAAAATGTATACTTAAGTGGAGACTAAAAAGTGTATGAATATACACTTAAATGTATATTTACTTAAGAGATTGTAATTTACTTCTCTTGTCCTTGATTGTTTCATTTAGGTTTTGATTCATAACTTATCATCGATCCTCAAGGTGCTCTGTTCCAATCTCCTAGTTATGGTGTTGTGTAATATTGTGATTAGCCTCCCCTGACCTTGCATGTAAATGCTGTGTCGGTGATAATCAAACTACTGTATGCAATTGCTAGTTATGGTGCTACACGATCTTGTAATTTTCCTTCTTTGATTTGGGGACTTTGTTTGTGACAAAATTCAAGTCTGCTATGCAGTATTGTGCCCTTAGTTGCTTTGTGTTTTTCATTTGCACATGACTGGTATGCATATTTTTCTTTCTTTAAATGATATTGTTCAACATCAATGTTGTCGTCTTACTCATCTTTAAGAGATTTTGTTCTCTGTCACCATTGGCAATAATATTGCGCATTGACAAAGTTGGCTTCCGCTAAAGGAAAGAATTGCAAATTACCATATTCTTTTATCAGAAACAAGAGAGATGTGCCATCATCTTGGTTGATGTTATCATTGCTATTTCTTAATTCGTTCTTCTATAAGCTTTTAGAGCCCTAAAAATAAATTTCTGTTCTTCTGCAAACAAAGAATAACACCCTTGCAGCTCAGGAGAAATGTATTATGCGCCTATTGCTCTATCATTTTGGTGTCAATCTACCAGTAATGATCTTCTCATATCCCATCTTCAAATTCATGGGCATGCATAGTAGTCTTCCACTGCCGTCCTGTTATTTTTAGGTTCTTTATAAATAAAGTCTCATATACAAATATTTTTGAATTCACTCCCGAATGCTTTATTGCTTTAGAAAAATCATGTCTCAAAGCTTTTTAATACTTTTGTTGAATTCCCTCTTATATGAAGCAAGGGTAGCAACAGTTACAGATAAATGCTCGATTCTGCAGGAAGGTAGTTTCCACACAGATACTTTTTTAGTTCATCCTTAAAGATTTTGTTTTCTACTGGGGACACTGGATCCGATATACTAAATGGTTGTACAAGCATGTCCACAGTGTCCATCATGAGTAAGTGTGATAGTTGCCTATGATGGATTTGTTGTTTCTTAGTATTATGTTATTTTATTTTACGTTTGCTATTTCCTTACGACTGTTAATTGTTTCCTTACAACAAATAATGCATGAGATTTGTTCGACAATATACACTTAAGTGTATGAATAACGTCAATTGAAATATGGAAGTGTTGACTAAAAAGTGAAGATCTTCTATGATTCCCCCTGTTGGATTGAGCGTATATTACCAGATGAAGCTTTTGTATGAGCTCCAAAGTTTATCGTGTGTATTATTTCTCTAGTGTAATTTCAGAGTTCCATTTGGATTGCAAAGATTAAGGATTTCTAGATTCATACGATGCCTTTAATTGGGTCATTAGAGAGCCAAATGCAACAGTAAGTTCTTTTTTTTTTAATATAAATTGCTCCAGGATTGGATCCCAGCGATGGTGCATAGTGTCTTTGAATATTACACTAATCTACAATTGGTAGTTCATACATATTTGATTTCTCATGCATAAACTACCTATCCAAGCCTGACATTGGGGCTATATTGTAATACTCTTTTTGTTAACTGATTCAATTCCCCCTACATATGACTTCCAGGAAGCAAATGATAGTCCGGCCCTATTTCCATAACAGACATTATTCGCCGAGTCATATATTGCCTCAGGATAGCTGTAGATCATGGCCTTGTGCAAAACAGGTGAGCTCACTGATAGTTCTTCTGTTATACCGTTGTTTTGTTTAACATCGCAGTACATGAGTTCTCTGATGATCTCACTGATAGTCATGTTACATCTTTGAATTGATCCTTTAAATGAATTACAATCATTGTGCAAATAGAAGATTATAAATAAAATGTTTGGCATTGGAAGCATTACTTTTGACTAATATCTAAATAATGTGACAATTGAATTTAAATTTAACTTCTTATCTATTATTATGATGTGCTGCATGAAAGAGGGGACAGTCTTTAAGATGGATAGAGAGCGTGAATATCTATTAGATCAATTAAGGATTTATGTAATGAACGAGATTTAATCTGACATTTGACTATACCTTATATGCCTTAGCAGAATAGTATAGTGGTGAGAAGAAATAAAATATGGTTGAATATGACAAGATTTAGGATGACACGGATTAACTTACTGATTTCTTTTTGGGGAGATACGTTATTGACTGCAGCCAATGTTTTTTAATAGAGTACTTTCAAAGTCAATATTGACAGCACCATAAGAACTTCAGATCGGTAGAAAGCTATATCTGAGTGATCTCAGATCTTGGAAATTAGCCATTTGTATTTAAGATTTTTCCAATAAGTTTGGAAAACTGGATTTCCGTGGATGTAAAAGTAACTTTATAAGATATTCTGACCAATCTAAAAGTTAAGTGTTCATTGCTGAATGAGAAGATGGTATTGTAATATAGATTAGATCATAGATGTCACATTTTTAGAGAATAAATTTCTTATAGAGGTGATATAAAAGACAGTTTTTATGTGAATTACTTAATTCAAAGGGTGCTCTGTCCATGCTGGATCAAAGGAATCATGACAAAATGAGTTAGAAATTGATCTCAGTGGGAGGGATTTGAATTTTAGGGATCCAACTGAATTTCCAACCGGACAAGTCTAGGAAAATGGTACCCCAAACGTTATTTTAAGAATAAAGGACATGCATTTATTGTTTTTCCTGAAAATGAAGAAGAGCCTAAAAATGTTGATGAGTCTCTATCTAGTCCTGTCGACAATGGATTAAAAAGATAATGAAAAAAGAATTAGACTCAATGAAATTCAACCATATTTTAAGAACCGGTTGAATTTCTGTTGGGGCGCAAGATTGTTGAGAACAAATGGGTTCTCAAGGTGAAACGTATGGCAGATAGAACTATTGAGAGGTATAAGACTTGACTGATATCAAAAGGTTAAACTCAGTAAAAGAGTGCTAATTATGAGAAAACATTTTTCTGACAGTGAGATTTATCTCCATTCACCTATAATTGATAATAGTGACAAATTTGGATTTAGAATTATATCAGATAGACATGAAGACTGTATTTCTCAATAAAGAATTTGAAAAAAAAGTCTATATGACACAATTAAAGAGTTTTGTCATTAAAAACAAAAAAGATAAAATATATAAATTGAATATATCAATTTATGATATTAAATAGTTTTTAAGATAATGGTATTTGGGATTTCACAGAAGTATGATCTCTTACGATTTGTCATCATGGGCGAAAACCATTGTATCTATGTAAAGAATTCTAATGATAAGTTTGTAATTATATTCTTATATGTCAAAAATATATTGTCTGGCGTGAATGATAAAGAATATGTCATTCACATTTTGAAATGGTTGTCTTCCAATTTTTGAGATGAAGAATATTGATAAAATAGATTGGGAATTAAAACACATAAAGATCTTTTCAAGAGATTATTGAGATTATTTCAAAAGTTTTATATTATAAAGGTTTTAGAAGGATACAAAGTTGAAAACTGTAAATCCATTGATACTCTTGTAACTATAAGCAATAGTTCAAGTGATGACATATACCCTAAAACTCATGATGAATAGATGAAATGTTCAGAGTACCATATTATAGTATAGTTGGGAGCTTGAAGTATACTTTGACGTATATTTGTCCCGACATTTGTTGAGTTGTGAATCTGGTCAGCAGGTATTAATCCAATCAGGAAACAATCATTGAATGTTGTGAAAAGGATTTTAAGATACATGAAAAAAATTATAGATTATTTCTTTTGTAATCAAGGAAAGAATCTAGTATCGAAAAGATACACGGAAGCTGATTGTGGAGCTGAATTAGATGAGAAAAATTATATCTCTAATTATTTTTCTATTGCTCAATGATAATGCTATTTCATGGAATTGTAAAAGAAAACAAACTGTGTATCTCTTTCTATAATGGAATCAGAATTTGTAAGCCGTGTTTCAACAATTCAAGGATAAGTTTAGTTATGTAGATTTTTATAATATTTGAGAGAACTAAACAATTTAGTAAAGTTATATTATGACAATCAGTCAACTATTGTTTACGTTAAAAACTTCAAATATGATGGAAAAACTAAATATAGACACAAAAATCAATTTTATCAGAAATATGATTGAAAAGTGGGAAACAACACTAAACTATATGTCAACGCATTTAATAGTGGCAGATCCTTTTACAAAATTAGTACCTAAAGATATGTTTGTGAGACATGCTAGATCTCCTAGTTTGCATAGGTCGTGACAATATTTTTTACTGTGATTATAATTGTAATCATATATAGAGTATACATGATATAATACTCATATTAATTGATATTTGAATTTTGTTTTTGTACCCAAAATTCTTGTTTTCACATTTGAAGATATGCCAAACAAGTTTTTGAAATTGACTCTTTCACATGAGAAATCGTCTATAGTGTCTACGTGACGTGTAGAAATGAGATGGTATTAATTTGTGGTGGATTGATATATGTGCCACCTTATTGATACATTCCTTATAATCCATTGAACATATCCAATAGTTAGGTGTGAGTTTTTCTTAATATTGTGAGATATTTGATGACTTGTGAGAAAAAAAACCTCAGATCGAGTGTTGTGTACATTTGAATTAAAATCTGTACGATATATTAGTTTTTAAAAAAGAAGACATATGATTCCAAATGGAAAGAAAAAGTATTATAACATGTGTTTCATACCACGTGTATTTATGTGATTATATGAGTAATGGGATGGTGCACACTCTTTATCTTATTGTATGAGATCCGGAGATTTAGATTCATCCTCAATTTGTGTGGTTAAACTTTTCGACTGTCTCTTGAGATTTTATTTTAGTGTTGCTAGTTTAGTATATTATCCAAAGATTATGGTTGATTTGGTTTGGCGATTTATGATTAGAAAAGCAGCTGAGATAAAGTTAAAAGTTAATAGTAAGAAAGAAAGAATATCTTTGACCGACATATTACTCTGTATTTACAGACCAGTCAATTATGTCTTTAACTTAGTGTTTAGAGATATAATTATGAATATATGGTTGGTTGATTGTGTTTAGTAAAAGAGATCCACTTGTCAATATGAAATTGAAATTTGATTGTATTGATCATACTATGTGTGGGTTTAGCTCTCATGTACGAGTGAGAGATGTTGGAAAATGGGACAGGTTCGACCATGTAGGTAGATGCAAATCTTTTTAGTTTAAATTAAATTTGAATAAGGGAGTGGTTTTGATAACGACCCCCTCAACTCTCTCAACTCCCTCTTTCCCTCAAACTCTCTCTTAAGGAAAGACAACTTCCCAATTTTCTTTAAGACTTTAACATGAATAAGGAACAAGGAAAGTGTGTGATGCAATTTTTAACAAAGAGAGGATCTTCAAGTGACAGAGAAAAAATCGAAAATTGTGAAAAAGGCTAGAAAGGGTTTGGTGATTATTTTTTCATCAAGACATTTGGATTGTGAACCAAGAAAGTAATCCGATTTTGTGATATTTTCTAAACTTATAATATCTAATCGTCAAAAAGAGATAAATGATTTTAATTCTATTTAGATTTTAGAATTTTTTATATGAAAACTATATTTGTTGGTTTGTTTAAAATTTTCAGATAAACTGCATGGGGTCCAGTAGGGGAAGTTGCCTAGCATGTGAAGGTTTCCAATGATCAGTAGGGCACAGGGACTAAGTGGCAATCTTCGGTGATTCACTACTGTCCAATGCCGGAGGTATATAAGGGCGTATAGGGCTGGGAGGAGAAGGGAAATAGCAATGGTGATAGGAGTCGTTGTGCGGATGCCAAAAGTGTGACAAGAAAGAATGGATGCTATAGGAAATAAGGGGATATGGTGGTTCATCGAGTTTTACATACATTCTTTTGTAATGTAGTGCTATTCAATTTTTCCCAACCAATAGGTCAAAATTTCGAGTTTCCCCTTAAGAAAAAGAGATTTTGAATTCGAAAATACCATTGAAAAGTCAATATTAGTTGGTTGTAGTGCTTTCAAAGCTGACATTGTATATGAACTGAACTGAACCCCGGAAGAATGGCAAAAGAAAAGCCGCATGATGCAGAATGAGAAAAAAGCGGAGAAGAAAATGGAGTGTGTCCTTGTGAGCTAAGAGAAAGTCGCAGCTGCATTATTCAATTTGGCCTTTCTTGGGGTTTGAGGTGTTGGCTTGAACAGCTCAAGTGCATGGTCATGCATGATCCAAGCCTATCTAATTACAGGATATGATGACTTTGATTTTTTAAGTTTTGGTCTACATGATATAAATCATAGTTGGCGCAGACAGTCCTCAATTGTATGTCTCACACCACATATATGACCAGCACTATCAACTTCCCATGGATTTAGTGGTAAGTCATTAATCTCTTTTTAAAAAAATTTTGATTTCTAGATTTAAAAATAGAAAATCTAGCACTGAAAAAATCTGCCCAAAAATTGAGACCCACAAATTAGTCTAATAACTCAAATAATACTCTTTATATATATGAGTAAGAGGATTTTAAGTCCTATTCTTTGTTTCAATTGGAATTAAAATTACTCTTTTAATTTAATTTGAATTGATGACTGATGACTTTTTGGGATTCGATAATAATTTATTTTTTGTTTTGGGGGGGGGGGGGGGGTGTGCATTCAATTGCTTTCATTAAAGGAGGGTAAGTGTCTAAAGCCAATAATTTGATATGGGCTACTGTACAGCGAGGATTAAATCTTTCCCACAATAACAAAATACTTCAGACTGCCGTGCAGCTACGACAGCATGGCCAAAGACGCAGGGTCGCCCAAATTGACTTATCATTGTCAATCATAATGCAAGTGCATTGAAGTAAGAGGATGCCCTAATTGACTTATCTAATTTTCTTTTTCTTTCTGAAATAGAGAAGACTATTAGGTAATAATGAAAAGAAAGGTCAAAGGTCTTTTTATCTATTTCACCCGTCATTGTAAAATATGAGGGGCAAAAACTTATTAGAAAAGTAAAATATTAGAAGGGGAAAAAAATTGTGAATTCACTTTTTACTATTTTTCATTTTCATGTGATACAATTTATTTAGTTTTTCAAGACAAATTTTGAAAATTTTTAATTACTTTTCCATTGAAATTGTGAATCAATCTTTTTTGTTCATATCTGTTTGTAAATAATTAATCCAATGGCGTGTTAGACTTAACCAAAATTATTGGCCTAATTGATTGATGAATAAATAGCCGTGATGTTCGGTTAAATAGCTCAATCTCTTGATTTCCGTTGTCTGTTGTTTAGATCATTGAACTGGTAGAGGGAATTTGTTTATGAGTTTATTAAAAAACTTCCGAGGGGTGTAAACTTGGTATGGGCTGCCATACAAATTCCCTCCATTTGGTATGGGCTACTGTACAGAATTCATAATTAAGTTCCTGAAATTCAAAATAATATAATTAGATATTCAAACTTATAAAAGTGTTACAATTATTGTCAATGTTACCGTTAAGTGTTAATTTGGTGTAAAGTTCGGGACCTAATTATGATTTTAGTGCAAAGTTCACGTACAAGATTGTAATTTATCTAAAATTTCAAATTCTAATTTGTATAAAAACAATAATTCATTTTCGTTATGGTTCTTGAATTCAAACCTCAATTTAATTCTAAACCCTAATTTAATTCAAATTTCTCAATATAGTCCTTTAAGCATTCAAGCCACTTTCCAACTTTATTAGGGAGATTTTGGCATATTTTTTATTCTTATGACTTCAAAAATTTTGATATTTACTGAGATTTTAATATTCACTTTGCTTAACTGCAACATATTTTGCAGGTTGTTTCTCTACTAAGATCATATATAATATTCTTTTCTTTCTTTACGCCTACTACCTCTGGCTGACTTAGTGACACCGGCATGGCGAATGGCCTTCGCTAGATGCCAACTAATCTTCGCATCTCGATGCCTATTCTGAATACCTTCACCATGTTGATTGGACTCATGCGGATTGCTGATAGAACTCTTAGTTGGATTCCGCTCGAACTCTCAACAACATATCAATTGCTGACTATATATACTGATCATCAATTTGTCGATTTTCAATATTCTGATTTGCCTACACGCTGGTTGCCAACTTGTTGATTTGTATACAAATTGTAATTGTTTGATGTCTATGAGATGCTCATAAAAAAGGTTGAGTATTTTTTTTTCATGATAAACATAAGATAATCCTGCTTTCTTATTCATATAATTTCCTTTTGCATTCAAAGGAAGACGAAAAAGTTAACCCTATAAGTTTTAACAGGTAGAAGAAATCTTATGTGCTTTTAACATGTAAGCGATAAATAGGTATAGCCTGCAGGGGATGGGCTCTCCCAACTGATAAACTAAATTTTTCGTCCATATCCAAATCACTAGCCAAAGCACCATTAGATAGCTCCCAATTAAAGCAATGAACAAATTGAGCTACCACAAGCTTGACAGTGGTCAGAGCCAACTGAATCCCTGGACAGCCTCTTCGACCAGACCCAAAAGGAATGAGTTCAAAATTTCGTCCCCGAAGATCAATGTCACAGTTAACAAATCTTTCAGGGTAAAATTCATCGGCATTGTTAGACCAAACATTATGATCTCTTCCGATGGACCAAGCATTAATCAAAAGACGCGATTTTTTAGGTATAAAGTATCCGTTTATCGTTATATCTTCTATAGATTCATGGGGCAAAAGTAATGGCCCTACAGGGTGAAGTCTGAGGCTTTCCTTAACCACCATGTCCAAATAGTCACACTTAACCAAATCACCTTCTTGCACCATTTTGTCCAATCCAACAGCACTTTGTAGCTCTTCTTGAAGCTTTTTCATGACCCTTTGATTCTTGATGAGCTCTGAGAGAGTCCATTCAATGGCTGTGGCTGAAGTGTCCATTCCAGCTGCTAATATTTCGAATATGATTGCTTTGATGTTGGTTCTATCTATCATGTACTTTGCCTCATTTTGTGCCCTGTCTACGGTTTCATTCATGAGTGACAACATTACACTGATGAAATCTCTGTGAGTTTCTTGATTTGTATTTGCATCTTCTATGTGTTCGTCAATAATTTTCTCCAATATTGGGTCAAATTTGTCCCTAAGTTCCTTTGAATTTCGATTTATTCCCTGGAGAAAAGGAACAGGCAAATTACAAAATCTCTATATTTTAATAACAAGCTAGGTAAATTAGTTGAAAATACAGTATCGTGGTCTGTTACCTGAAAGTCAAATGGTGCAAGGTAGGGCACGAAATCAGCCAAGTTGAAAGCTCCCATCATGCTAAAGGTCTGTTGAATAATATCCTTTAGTTTGAGCTTCTCATCTAACCTTTTCTGCTGTCCGAAAACCATCCTATAAGTTATATCCTCTATGAGTGCAAACACCTTTGCAGTCACATCCACCACCTCGGCCGCCTCCGCTGCTGCCTTCAATAACTGAACCACCAAACCTACCTCTTCCCTCCTCATTGGAGCGAAGGACTCAATTTTCGATGCACTAAGGAGCTCAATGGTGCACAATTTCCTCATGTTGCGCCAATAAGGACCATACTCCGTAAAACCTATGCCTCTTCTTCCATATGAGAAATAATGCACAGATTGCATCTCAGGCCTTCCTGCAAAAACTTGGTCATGTGTCTTGAGGAAGGGCTGCGCCATGCTTGGTGATGAGACCACGATAGCTAGCACATTTCCTAGGCGAATCGACATGATTGGTCCAAATTTTTTAGATAGGTGGCATAGGGCTCGGTGAGGAAGATGGCCTAGCATGTGAAGGTTTCCAATTACGGGTACAGGTAGAGGACCAGGTGGTAGTCTCCGATGCTTTCCTGACGTGGCATGCCAGAGATATAGAAGTGAGCATACAAGTATAGGAAGAGTAAGGATGGCTATGGTGTATGGGGCCATTTTCTAAAAGAGGAAGAGGAAGGGATCAGAAGATAGTTTTCTAGAGCTTTAGTATACAAGGATGTCGTGGCTTGGGGATTTATATTAAAAGTCAATGCCAATATGGTACAACTGATATTTTCCTATTTAGATTTGACTACTCAACTAAAATAAACAGCCACATTATATTATAGGATTAAATGATTTTTCTAATATCTTAGAGGATATCAACACATTAAAATTTTTGAGAAACAACTTTTAGATATTTAAAATATTAATTTTCATTTACGGCACAGAAAATTATTTTCTGCAGCTTTGATAGAGTTCAAATTTTGAGCCCGACCTAAAAGAATTTGGGGTAAGACCAGACTAGTCTAATTTCTAAAATAGTATTAAACAATACATTATTGAAGATTTAAATGAGAACATGATTGAAATAATTCAAAAACAAAATTGAAACCCATCATTCTTTTCTTCTTTTATCTTGACTTTCTCCTTAAATTATTAAAAATTTCAAACGTTTGACCCTATCTAGATGGAGAGATACTACTCAATAGAATATCAATTTCTTAGCACATCTACGTATACCACTGGAACCACTTGAGCATTAATGAAGGGGTGTTATGCGTTGAATTTGACTCCATAGAATTTGAATAAAAATCACCAACATTTATGGCTGGATACCGCTTCTACACAAACAAAATTTCAAATCCAACTTTTGTACATGAGAAAGAGACGGTAAAGTAATTTTGGTCCATAAGCATTTAGTTTTACATTTATTAAATTTAATCAAATTTAATATAATTATCAAATATTGATAAATAAAAAAAACTAAATAAAAATATCAATCAACTATAGCTTAACATGTGATAATTTATGGTATAGAAAATGTATAAGTTTTTTTTGCTAAATAAATTTTAGAAAAAATTTCTAATCTGAAAATTTTTAAGTTAATGTGGCCGGGGTCAATAAACCGCACCGCACTGGTGCAAAACATATTATTTATTTTGCGGCTCAAAATTCAATGATTTTGTATTTGAATGAAAAGAAAATAAGAGCGTGAATGCTATCTAGTTGGTTCGCCCGACCCGAACTGTAACCCACAAAAAATAATAAAAATAAAATCATTGACTTATATCTCTGTTAAGACCATTGACATTGTCAACTATACCTATGTCTCAATAAATTTATTATCGTACCAATGCTCTGTTTGGTCCAATGACAAAATCACTGAATTTACTTAACCAATTTAAAGTTTGAAAATAAAAAATAGGTATAGAAAGAATTTATTTTTTTAATGAACTTAACAACTAAACCGAATCAGATTTATTTAGATGAATAAATTGGTTATGGATATTGATAGAGGCTTTTGTTTTTGTTTTTGTTATATTTATTTATTTTGGTTCTTGAATATTGGTAGAGTTGAGTTCAAAGAATATCGGAAAAAAAATTTAAGCCTGAACTTGGACCTAACACAAAGTTGGGCAAGGGGTTTTCTATGTACTTTTGGGTTAAGCCGAAATTTAAAGATGTGTAAAAGTGAGCTAGGTTAGATTTTTTTTTTTCTCTTTTTTCTCTTTTTTTATCTCATTATCGGTATCAGATTTATATTCGAATTAATTCGATTAGAGTATTTATAGGGACCCTATTTAAGGGCCACTCTCTAAATAGATATTTTTCATTTTTAAATTTCGAATCCAAAATTTAGTTAAAAAACTTAATATCTCATTTTACTAGATCGACTGTTCATCGGTAAAGTAAACTATGTTAGATGAGCTCAAATTTTTTAAAAGATGTAGAAAGTGTCGACTTGAATCTAATCCAACTACTAATATCACATGTTTAAATCCTTCATGAATCTCAGAAAGGTATAAACTTAGCACAACACTCGAAGAAACTTTAATTTGCTTCTTATTATCAATCGATCATCGGAGGCATGCAACTGTTATGGGAGTGGAGCTATTAGAAAACATAGGAGCTTCTACCATTTTAATCATTAGGAACTTAGGTTTAGCAATATTGGCATTTGCTCTAGTTTAATTTTGGATTGTATGTGTTAACTGTTCCAAAACCTGATCATAACTTGAAAAAGAACTAGTAGTATTCTTTATTGGACAAGTAGAACACACCATTAGTTTGTATCTCTTTTACTTCTCCTTTATTTTTCTATGCTAATAAGTCCTACTCTTTGGCTTTTTAATGGTACATGATCTAATGACCCATAATCATAAAATCCAGAAATTATCAAGTCCCACAATTGTAAAGTCCACAGACCACTCGGTAACCACCTAAGATAATTGAGTAGAAGCTTGGTTGAACACTCTCGATTAGACCTCTCGGGGGTCGAGAACTCTCGGTTAAACCTCTCGGCCACCGCTCGATCAAAATCTCTTGATTAAACCTCCTAGCCAATACTGGGTGATCTTCCATCTAGCAACATCCCTGCTAAGCAAATCAAGATCATGATTACACAAGATATGAACTTCCCTTAGTTTTGGAAATAATCTCACATGATAAGAAAGGAGGTCTCCATGATAACTTGAACTGCTCTTAATCCTGTAAGATCCTAAATCTTCTAAGGATTTTTTATTACAATCGCTATATTCTCGAAAGATCTCTAATGATCTTTCTATAAGATAATTAGAGTTTTTACACCTACAAACAAGAGACTTGTTATGCATACACGTGCTATATATACTAAATAAAGGCAACCTACAAAAGGAACATACGATATTCGACACACATTACATAGAGGCAACATAGGGGAAAAGATTATGAATTTTCTCAATCTATTCACTTTTTATTATTACTATTTTTGACTTGAGCATCAAAGATTTTTCCATCGGACCATTTCCAATAGATATTTTGTAGCTTTTTTCATCTACTAAGATCTAGTGGATGCATTAGCACCAATTCCCTACTCAAGTCAGTAGAGTAGTTTATCTACGGAGCAAACCCACCTTCAACAGATTGACATTGTTCATGGGAACACACTAATTGTTTAGGCAAAGAAACTTCATGCCCTATTTCATTGTCTCTCCTATCACTATGTTGCCAAAGAAAATGAATGAAGACATGCTTCCAAAGCGATGCCTAAGGTAGGGGGATGAATGTCTAATTCCCTAGGTCCTCACCATCAATAGCTTATGTTCATCAAGGGAAAGCTCCCTCAGTGCAATAGCCTCAAATCCTGCCATTAGTCACACTTGTATTTTGAAAGACTGAGACTCCTGCTTCTAAGAAAGTTCTCACCACACACACCGAGAAGGGGCAAAAGAGAAAAAGACCAATGAGTGATTTTGATGATGATAACCCAGTAGGGGTAGACTCAAACCAACATGACTTGCTGGTCATCGCCACCAGATAGGCTAGTATGTTGTGAAAAATGTCTTTTCAACCAAGGGATGAGCTGCGATCTCCTCTATTGGGACATCTTCTAACAAACGGGTTTTAGCCAAACACATCTTCAACTTCATGCCAGACCTTTGAGAGGACTCTTGAGGGAGTGGTTATATCTCGAGGGCACTATCTTGCTCCTTGTAACTTTGGGAATGCTACCTAACTATGCTACAACCATAACCATATTTAATGTGGTCAAACTGTCATCCCTTTATAACGCTATTTTGGGTCGGCCTAGTCTAGACACTTTGGAAGCATTGCATAGCACCAAGTACATGAAAGTCAAGTTTAGGATGCCTCTCGGCATCGGAGTACTCAACTGTAATTCTCATCCATTGAATACCTCCGTTTAATAAATTTTGTCCACTGCCTACGATTTTTTCATTAGTGTTCTTGTATTGCTAAATAATTACCCTGATTTGGAATTCTATTTTATGCATATCGTAACAATAATATTTCTATTTTATATGCTTTACCATTTCTTTGTAACACTTCGATCATGTCGATTATCACAACAGCTAGAAATAGAGAGACTCAGGCCTCCTACATGATAGTCAATAGCTGTAGGAATGGACTTTGTCGAGCAACCGTAGGCCGCCTAGTAGTCCACAGCTCGAGAAGGTAATGCCCATTCTCTCAGATTCTCTCAGATTCTCTCAACACTGCACTCTATGTGGGTTTTAGCACCCGAGCGTGTTGGCACATTCACTTTCTTGACTCTATGCTTCATACTGGTTGTAATACCTGAGCGAGATCATACACCCATTATCTCAGCTTCTCTCGACACTATGCTTTATATGAGTCCTAACATTTGAATGAGTTATAAACCTACTCTCTCAACTCTATGCTTTATATGGGTTGTAACACCAGAATGGAATCATACTCCCATTCTCTTAGCATGTCTCAGGACCGAGCTCTATATGGGTCATAGCACCCAAGTGGGTGGCATATCTACTCTATCGATTTAATGCCTTATATGGGTTGTAACACCCAAGTGGGAACATACTCCCATTCTCTCAGCATCTCTTGGCATTGTGCTCTATACGAGTCCTCGTACTTGAGTGGGTTGGCATACCCACTCTCTTGGCTCTACACCTTGTACAGGTTGTAACACTCGAGTAAGATCATACTCTCATTCTCATGACCTCTCGACACCGGGCTCTATGCGGGTCCTAGTACTTGAGTGGTTTGGCGTACCTACTTTATCGGCTCTACTTATCATATGGGTCCCTAGCACTTGAACATCATCTAACTCTCATCCTCTTGACTATAACACCTAAAATTCCCTCTCTCGAGTACAATGCCTTTGAAGACAATTCGGCACTCAAGTCACTCTATTTCAATAAATGATCAATATGGTGGCTAGAACATAACAGTGACAAGAAAGCAAGTTCTCTATACATTCATTAATACATACTCTTATGCATTGTACATGTAAGATACAACTAAAGGAGACAAAATTCAAACAAATTTAGGGGGCCAAGTACACAAGAAGAAGAGGGTTTCCAAATAGTGCTTGCAAGAGGTACCATGACAAAGGAGGCGGAGAAAGGGGAAGAGTCTTCTACCATGAGGATTTGAAGTTGGCTCAGAAAGCGGTGATAGAAAACTCGCATTAGCTGCTTCGTGAGAAGAAACACTACCAGGAACACCGACTAAGCTCGAACTTCGTGCCTCGGAGTCAACACCACCAACACTTATAGCCATGCTGTCCTCCATCTTTGCCCGACAGTAAGATTCCTTAGCCTACCACAACTTCTTAGAGAGCTCATGCTTACTCTATTTAGGGCTCTCAACATCTTTCACGAATCTGTTCCCCAAATCGACCAACTTTTGCTTCATTACAAGATGTGATTGCTCTTGCTCTTGCACCAACCTCTCGGCAACCTACAGCCTCGCCTCATTCTGCCTTGCTTCGGCTTCTAACCTTTCACACTCCATTGCCGCTTAAAATAATGTTTGTGCACTCTAGTGCAACCTTCCCTTCTTTGACTTCCCTCTTCCCCTGAACCAGAGTAGAATGCAATCAGGAAATCTCCTCATCCCTTTGGCTTGCCAAATGATCTAGGTGCCCCTTGACCCTATTCCTCCTCTGTAAAACTGGAAACCGATGTCTAGTTATATTAACTTTTTGTATCCTATAGGATAAATTTTGGTATTATAAATTTGAACCGTGAAATTGGGTGGATTAGAGATATGAGATTTAGGCCTGGGTTGAACTAATATTTGAGCCCAAATTTTAAATCCCACATTGGAGTTAACAACTCAATTCATTGAGCCCATTTTGAAGCCCAACACTTGAGTTAGCATGTGCACATATTTTTCCACCCTTTCTTATGTTCATATACTTCTTTCTTTTGTAAATAAGGTCTAGAAAAGTCAAGAAACATAAAAGGGGTGCATTTAATAGAAGACATATGTGATGTGTAGTTAATGTGGCTTAAAAGAAGAAATAAAAGCTTGGTGTTTGTGTGTGACTGAAAGAGAGAGAGAGAGAGAGAGAGAGAGAGAGAGAGAGACTTATCCTGAAGCTTCTCAGAGTGGGTTGAGTGTATAACCTAGAGAAAGAAAGCGAGGAAGAGATAGAAGGGGAGAGACTCTTGGAAATTTCTTTTATCTTTATACTCGTGTTTCATTTTCTTCACACCATTCGAGTCATTGAAGAAACTTGCTCAACAACATCTTGATTTTCTAAGCTCTCTAGAATTATTTTCAACCTACTCTAGCAATTCGAGAGTTGAATGGGAATGGAATCTTTGAGTTCATCAAGTTTGGTCAAGGAACTTGCTATTTAAGTGTTGAATTTGTTTGGATACTTGGGAGTCTTTTGAGCTAGACACAAGATAAGTTTAATTTATGATTTTAGCTTTGATTTATCATAGGAATCATGACGAATAGCTTAGCTTAATGATCTGAATCTATGTAAGTCTTGGCGACACTAGAATAAGGTTTACTTTTTTTTTTGCAAACATGACTGTTTAAGCTTATTGTGGTTTTTTACCCATAACTTTTTCTTCACATAGGCAATTTAAGTGAGATCTTCTTTTTAGGAAACTAGACTTTTAGACATTGAAAATGACATATAATTCGAAAGATTTTGATAAGAATTGGATTTTTTTTGTGATTTTTCAAAATAACATGTTTTACAGAAATACACTTTTTTCCATTCTATTCTAGCTATAGGTTTTGTTTCAAATTTGAGCTATTTTCTAAGCACAATTAAGGTAAAGTCTGAACACTTATATTGTAGATCTATGTATTATCTTTAATTTGGGACTTGGATCACTTAAATCTGTTTTGTGTAATAAAAGTTATGCAAAATTTTCTATGACTGTGTGTATGGCGTCATGAAGTAAGCACTATCAGATTTGTGGATTTAGATTTTTTTTTGTGATTAGAATGGACTTAGGTCATAAACATGAAATCATAGTTTTATATCTAATCTTTAAGTGACAATTAGAATTATCGCAATCTAAGAATTATAATCCAAGATATAGCCATTTTTCTAGACACATATATGTTCGGAATGTATTGTACTAATTAGATTTGATGATTTTGGAATGAAAATGAGTAATAAATTGGTGTCTAGGTTCACTTTTATGTCACGGCGCATACAAATTTAGGCAAAGGCTGTTTAACCAAGGATAAAGCCATGGATTTGGATAAGTGAGAGTGCAAACCCTCCCCAAACAGTAATTGGGGCATTTACGTCTTTGTTAGTGAGAAATGATTTTATATGTTTTGAAACTTTATTTTGAAAAATAGTTTTATAATTGAGTTTTAAATGTGATATATTCTCTTTGAAATTATGATGATGGAAACGTGAATTCGGCATGTTAATGCCATAGAAATTGATTTTCATAAGATGGTTGATTAATCGTTCATTTGAGATAAAGATGAAAATGATAGTAAAATGATTTTGGAATTTAATTGTGAATGAAATATATGCTTTTATGGTGACTGATTATACATGCAGTTGCTGTGTCTTTATTGCTTACTCATGACTGGCTAGGGGGAGAGTGGCATGAGGGGAACTGGATTTGGGCTGGGGTAGTATGATGTGGGGGGTTCACTTACCCAAGATTTATGTTGGACTAGCCATGAGTTACCAATAGGGAGGTCCAAGTCAACACTAAGGATGGGACATTTTACAGATAAATGATTTAATAAAAATTCTTGGTAGATTTAATCATTGACCCTGCTTAAGATGTTTGATAGAGATGTATATTTTCAACAGTCTCATGGTTTTTAAGTGAATTACAACCCTTTTTGATAAAAAGAGGAATGCTTTTGAATGCATTGGTTTCAAAAATTATGAATACTTTTGTAATGATAAAATGAAATTGGTTGTTAATAGATTTAAGACATAATTACACTGCCACTTATTGGTATGTATATGGATTTTCCACTCACTGAGTATAATTATACTCACCCCTTTCTTTTTCTTTTATATTTTCAGGCTTGTAGCTAGTTAATTTATCTAGGGATCTTCTTTTGTGTTTTGTGACATCCACCTCTATCAGAATTATTTACTTTATGTGAGTTAATTCCATTTTGGCTTATTTAGTTTATAGATAGATCAATTGGATTGGTGTCAAAACATTGGTTTTTAACATTTTATTAAAGTGTCTTTTTTTTTAAGCCTCCCATGGATCCTAAGATAGGTGAGTTTCATGTAGGGTCAGTTAGGCATGCATAGGTTAACTCATTTCTATGAACTCGACCTTATCTTCTTTTATAGTTAATGGCACCAAGGAGACACACAAGGGGAGTTACTTCTTTCCTTTCTGAGCTTGAAGCCACCTCTTCTTCTCATGCTCCAATGCTAACATTGACTCCTAGAGCTCCAATACTACCTAAACCATTGGAGATTCCTCCTTCTCCCATGGCTACTTTCCAAGAATACATGGAGTGGTGGAGTAAATATGGAGCTAGGTTACCCTAATGAAATCAACTTGAAATCCAAACACAACCTCTACCACCACCAAATCCTATAAACACCACGACTACATCTCTGGCCACACCCTCCGTGCCAGTTGCAGCATCCTCTACTCGCCCCACCACTACCTTATTCAAACTAATCAATGAAGGCCAACAGTTAGGTTGTGAAACCTTTACTGGGGTAAATGAAGCTACGGTAGTTAAAGATTGGATTAATCGGATCTCAAAAACCGTGCAGGATATGGGATTGGATAATAAAAATAAGTTGAAAGTGGTTGTTTGATTGCTTGATAAAGGATTACGGACTTGGTGGGAAAGCCTGAAGAAGCATTCCTCTATTCCCATTACTTAGAGTAAATTCTTAAGGGAATTTGAAGAAAAATATTATATCTGGTTCTATAGAGTTCAAAAGTGGAAGGAATTCTTCCACCTCTGACATAGGAATAAGTTTGTGATTGAATATGAAACGGAACTAAGGGAGCTTTCCATGTATGTGCCCAAAATGGTGGCCACGGAGGAGTATCCTTGTTCCAAGTTTGAGGAGGGATTGAAACTCAGCATTTGTGAGAAAATAATGGTCACCAAAGCTCATAACTTCAAGGATGTCCTATAGTTGGCTTTGAAGGTTGAGAAAATGGTTCAAGAGAAGGGTCAAATCCGAGAAAAATTTAAAAAGAAAAGGAAGTTTGGAACTAATCCCTGCCAGTCATCCAAAAGGAGTTGCAGGGCGACTTCTCAAGGTGCCTCAGTTACCAACTCAATTGCTTACCGAATAAGCCAATCCTATCCAAAAGTGGGTGCTTTCCCCGACAATGCCACTTTTGGTGCGAGATCCTTCCAGGGTAATCGTGACCAATGTCGAAATTATAAGACATACATATCAGAACTTATCCTAAGCCTCAAAGATGTTTTAATTATGGAAAAACCGATCATTTTAAAAGGAATTGTCCCAAGTTAGGTGGTGACAAACAAGGGGAGTCAAACTTTGCAAATTAGATCAGGTGTTCCTAAAGGAAATCGTGAGAATGTTTCTACTCCTTCCTCTATTACCATTGTCAAGACTGGAATAGGGAACATTACAATGATCTAGAATCTTTTTCATCCTCAGAAATGTGCACAAAACTAGATATATGCAATAACTAAGAAGGATGCTCACACTAACCCTGATATTATCATAGATAGTGGGTTTGAAGTTTAAATTTTTATAGTTAATATTGTCGAAAATCATTCATGAAAAATTTTGGGATACGGTGAAATATGGTGATTGTACATATGGATGACTGATATATGTTTGGGACTTAAATTTCTTTAGTATTGAAACCAAATATTTTGCATGAAGATATATGTATATTTTGGATCTCTGAGACTATGTGATGAGAAATTGATGAATCATTATATTATATTATGTTTAAATGGGGAACAAAGTTTAGTGGTGCAAATAAAGAGTTTTCGACATTAGATAGGGGTGGTAATCGGTGCTAAAGTGTTTTGAAAAGAGTAGAAAGTTACGGTGCTGGAAACATCTTGCGAAAATAAAAACATGTAGGAATAGAGGTTGATAAATTTTAGTCTAATCATGTTATGATTGAGAATCTAACCATGGAGAAATTTCCTGTGAATAGGTAAGATAACTCTTTTTGATCAAAATGCTAACGTATTAATTGATACTGGTGCTAATAGATCCTTTGTTTGTACTGTATTTTCGTGTCATGCCAATAGAGAATTGTTTTCTCTTAAGAATGAATTGTTTGTACAGACTCCTTTAAGTGAACAACTTTAAGTGAACAATTAGTGAGAAGTTCAGTGTATAAGGGTTATAAAGTTAAGGTTGAGAAATAGCATTGGAAGCAGACTTGATTTCTACTGAGATACAGGATTTTGATATAATATTGGGATTAGATTAGTTATCTCGGCATAGAGCCATAGTAGACTGTTTTATAAAAAGGGTAGAGTTTAGAAAACTAGATACCCCAAGTGTGGTATTTATTAAGGAACATCAAGTATTACCGACTTTTGTGGCCTCGACCTTGGAAGCTCGACAGATGATTAAGAAAGGATGCTAGGCTTATTCAGCTCACGTGATTGAAATGTTAAAAGAGAGTCCGAACTTAGAAGATATTACAATAGTGAATGAGTTCCTGGATGTCTTTCTTAAAGAATTATCAGGGTTACCTCTTGATTAAGAATTTGATTTCACTATTTATTTACTTCTGGGAATAGCACCAATCTCTATCCCTCCTTATAGGAGCTGAATGTGCAGTTGCAAGAATTACTCGATAAGGGGTTTATTTGGCTGAGTTCTTCACCCTGGGGAGCTCCAATTTTGTTTGATAAAAAGAAGGAAGGTACTTTAACACAATGTATAGATTATAGGTAGTTAAATCAGGTGACGATTAAGAACAACTATATGTAAAGCTTTCCAAATGTGAGTTCCAGTTGAGAGAGGTTGGTTTTCTTGGCCACATTTTATCCGGTAAAGGAATTTCTGTAGATCCTAAAAAGGTAGAAACAATCCTTAAATAGGAGAAGCCTAGGAACGTCATTGAAGTTCAAAGTTTCCTAGAGTTAGCAGGATACTATCGAAGATTTGTTAAAGGATTCTCATTGATGGCAGCTTTATTGTCGAATTTATACTAGAAAAGTATCAAGTTTGAATAAGATAATAAGTATGAGACAAGTTTTCAAGAGTTCAAGAAGAAATTGAATTATGCTCCCATTCTCTTACTCCCTATGAGTGGTGGTCGATTTGTTGTGTATAATGATGCTAGCAAGCAAGGGTTGGGATGTGTGTTGATGCAAGAAGACAAAGTGATAGCCTATGCTTCTAGGTAACTAAAGAAGTATGAGGTAAGTTATCCCACCCACAATTTAAAGTTATCTACTATAGTATTTGTTTTGAAAATATGGAGACATTACTTGTATAATAAGACATGTCAAATCTATACAACTTATAAAAATCTTAAATATTTGCTCACTTAGAATGAGTTAAATTTAAGATAATGAAGATGGCTGGAACTTATTAAGGATTACAACCTTATTATTGACTATCATCCAAGCAAGGCAAATGTGGTGGCTGATGCTTTGAGTTAGAAGTTATCAACTAGTTTGGCAAATATTAGAAGTAGTTATCTCTTCCCTCTTATCAGCATTTGGTCCCTTGGAGTAAGTCTATCTAGTGATGGACATGGTACTCTTGTGACAAGATTTGAAATAAGGCCAACTTTGAAGAATAGAATCTGGGTACTACAAGGATCAAATTAGGAATTGAAATTAGAGTTTAAAAAGATTCAAGGGGAGGAATAAACTAAGTTCAAATTGAGAGATGATTGTATAATGGTGTTTAAAGATAAAATTTGTGGTCTGAAGGATAGTGGTCTACAAAATGCGATACTAGAGGAAACTCATAACTCAGCTTATACTATGCATCCAAGGAGTACAAAAATATATCGAACGATCTGAGAGAACTACTACTATCCTGGAATGAAAAGGGATATAGCTGAATATGTAGTTAAATGTTTAATATGCTAGCAAGTAAAGGCAGAACATCAAAGTCCCATCGAAGTTCTCCAACCCCTACCAGCTCCTGAGTGGAAGTGAGATCACATAATGATAGACTTGGTCATTGAATTGCCAAGATCTCAAATTGGGCATGATGCTACATGGACAATTGTAGATAGACTTACTAAGTCTGCTCATTTCTTGCCTATCTGAACAACATTTTCATTGGAGAAGCTAGTCAAGGTGTACATTAAAGAGATTGTGAGGTTGCATGGGGTGCTCATGTCTACAAACTGATGGCCAATATGAAAGAACGATCCTAACTTTGGAGGATATGTTTCGAGCAAGTATACTTGACTTCTGTGCTGTTGCAATAGGCATCTTCCTTTAGTGGAATTTGCTCACAATTATTGTTATCAATCTAGCATTGGAATGTCACCATATGAAGCATTATATGGGAGAAAGTGCCGAACCCCAATGTGTTGGGATGAAGCCAAAGAGAAAAAGATCAAAATCTTAAAGTTAATTGATACTATGGTTGAGAAAGTTAAGATAATTTGAGAAAGAATGAAAGTGGCACAAGATCATCGGAAAAGTTATGCCAATAGAAGAAGAAAGCTATTGCAATTTGAAATCGATGACATATTATTCATGAAAGTATCGCATTGGAAAGGGGTAATCCATTTCTGGATTCGAAGGAAGCTAAACTCTCAATACATTGGTTCGTATAAGATTATTTAGAGAATCGAAAATATAGTATGTAGTCTTGACTTGCCTTTGGAGTTGGAGAAAATCCATAAGGCGTTCCATGTGTCCATTTTCAAGAAGTACATACCGGACCCATTACATATTCTTGAAAAGCCCTTAATCGAGTTGAGAGAAAATTTTAAATTTTCAGACTAAGATGGTTCTAGTTTTGGATTGTCAAGTTAAAATATTGAGAAAAAATGAGGTATCAATAGTTAAAATTTTGTGGAGAAACGATCAAACTGAAGAGATGATATAGGAACCAGAAGATCGAATGTGAAGACAATACCCTACGTATTTGGGAGTGAGACTTAGTGAATTTCAAGAATGAAATTCTTTTATAGGGGTAGAACTTGTCAAATCAGAAATTGATGTCTAGTTGTATTAACATCTATATCTTATAGGGTGAATTTTAATATTGTAAATTTGAACCATGAAATTAGCTGGATTAGAGATATGAGATTTGGGCTTGGATTGAATTAGCATTTGAGCCCAATTTTTAACTTCCATATTTGAGTTAACATCTCAATTTGTTGAGCCCGTTTTTGGAGCCCAACACTTGAGTTAAAGTTCTAAAGCATGTCCACGTATTTTCCTTTCCTTTCTTATGTTCACGCACTTCTCTCTTTTGGAAATAAGGTCTAGAAAAGTTAAGAAACATAAAAGGGGTGCATTTAGTGCAAGACATGTGTGATCTGTGGTTAGTGTGGCTTAAAAGAAGAAAGACAAGCTTGGTGCTTTTGTGTAACCGAGATAGAGAGAGAGAGAGAGAGAAACTTATTCTTGAAGCTTTTTTGAGTGGGTTGAGTGTATAATCAAGAGAGAGGAAGACAGGAAGAGAGAGAGAAGGGGACAGACTGTTACGCGATTTAGGTATATCACGATTTCGGGCAACTATACCCTAGTCGAGTACTGTGTATAGTGCAGAACAACTATCAATCCCACGAGAATATTATGTATTACCAATTATAAAATACCCTATCTAAGTTAGACAGAACGAATCAAGATAGTAAATATATTAAAATTATGAAAATATTAAAAATATAAATATTGATAAACAAAAACGCTAGTTTTATAAAACCCTAAAACATTGATTTTATCTGTTTTCAATTTTTTCACACGGTTAAATTCTTTTAAATCTCTTAAAATTTATTGACTAAAAATTCATTATTGATGATGGCAAATTTCCCTAAATTAAATTCACCAAATGGTCATGCAATAAAATCCTAATTCGACTAAGCAAAACCTAATGATCATATAATATTGATTAGACCAAACTGTATTAAGATCTATGGAATATTTATATTATAGGGTTTCCCCTAAATTCCCCACATGCAGAGTTAATCATCTATCGATCTAATAACTCTATATGGATTTTATTGTATTGGTCAGATTTCATGCAATCTTCTCCTGATCTCATGCATGTAATAGCAAATCATCAAATCGTAGGGCCCTTTACGAATAAAGTGTTAAGTTTAACAATGAAATCACATCAAAGAAGGAACATACCAATAAAAATTTAAGGGAAAGAAATGAATCAAACCATATTATTAATAAAAGAACAGAATTCATCGAGTCCTAGGAACAAGAAATCTAAGTAGACAAGATAAAGAAACGCAAGAAAGGTAAAGAAAACATTACAGCCCCTTCAACTCCAATGAAGATCGAAGAATCCCATTCAAGAAGACTAAGGAGGCGGCTACTAGGGTTTCTCCTCCTCCTCCCAAGTGCAAAGGATATCTTCTTCTTATAATCTAATTCCTAAGAGTCCTAAATGACTAAAAATTTGTGGGTCTTCATAACAGCTGGATATTTCACTTGGACTTGGGCTTTTAGAACTCATGGGCTTTGATTTCTAGCACTGCAGTAACTTCGACTCAAATTTTGGATATCTTTTAGTTTGACCCAGCCTCTATGGTCTTCATAGGCCTTAAAGTCTTCTTTCCAACCCAATAAGAATCAGGTAAATCGGATATCGGAGTAGAAAGTTATGCTCAAAATACTAACAATTGTCTGTATAGTTCAACATCTTTAAATAAGCTAAATAATCCTAAAATAAAATCTACGAAAATAATCAATGTAAAATCATGAAATAAAACCTAAAAATAGTTTTAAAAGTCATAAATAAAGTCTGAAATAAAATAAAATAAAATAAATTCAAGTATATAAAAATATCGCTATCAAATACCCTTACACTTGAATATTTTCTTGTCCTCAAGTAAGAAAAAATTTTCTCCAAAACCAATTCAACATCCCAAGACCTTAACCATGTATATAATAAGTTCAAATCGAAATTACAATCACGATAATCAATACTTCGCAGTATCCAGCACTAGAGAAACTATTACGTCTCATATAGTTTCATCGAAATCAAGAAAAATGCAAGACTCAACCACCCTCACAATTGATTCACTCAATAAAATGAACGGAGATACTAACCAACTACTCAAAGCACTCATTTTATGTAAGGGGACATGTATCGCTCAAATCAACACAATGAGATGACATTACTATAAGTTTGCTCATATATCAAATCTCTACCACTTATATATGAAATCTACATACCTATCAAAAGGTTTTTTATTTGGTTGTAATGGGGATAAGGTAAGGGATAGGATAATGGGTAAGATATAAGGTTAAAATGATTCACTAACTCTAACCATGCACATGTAATGTAATATATCACTTATTCAAAGTAAAGAACAATGACTTCACTATAAGAGTGAACAATATCAAGAATGAAAAATTTTTTATGTTTTTTTTTTCAATTTTGTCTTTTTCATTTTTTTTTTCATTTTTCATTCCTTTTTTTTTTGTCATAACTCACTCAATAGGACAATGGCTAAAAGTATATATAAAACTCGAATACGAATAATAATACCTAAATACATAATGTCATACCATCAACTATAAGCATATTAGTGAATTTGGATTCAAATTCTCAAGTTAGAAAAAGATAGGTGAATTCGGATTCAAATTCTCAAGTTAGAAAAAGATAGGTCATAGGGTAAATTATGTGGGTAACATATGAATGAAAAGGTTTAAACTCAAATTGGTTAACTAAGGGAAAAAAAATAATTGGGATGATATTTTTCGGAAGGCAAACGTCTATAATCCTAAGCGCCTTAATCATTTTGGTGTATAAAAATGATGAATGTAGTCTCAAAATGCATAACAAAGCAAGTTCTAGAATAACTAAATCATGTGTGATATACGCCCAGCAAGAAAAATGATGAAAGTAAAAAAATTACTTTTTAAGGCTCAAATCCTTGCTAAGGTAAATTTGGTATTAAATTTTGCTTGTCTATCCTTTAAATCAACCATAAAAGGATAAATAGTTACTCATATACCAAATAACTACTAATATCAATCGTCTGTCATGCAATCCAATTCAAGACAAGTAACATACAAAGGCTAGAAAACCCGAGAAAATCTAGTTGGCATGAAAAAAAATTTTCAAAGCTAAAGAAATTCAGCAAAAATCGAGATTCATAAATAAAAATGTCATAAAAATCAGAAAGAAATAAATAAAACACCTAAAAATCAACATGCAATGCATCCCCCTCACTTAATCCAAACATTGTCCACAATGCAATTCAATCTAAAATCTAGAGAAGAGAACAGAAAGACTCCCCTGATTAAGTTAGGGCAGGGGTTGCTTGTGCTTATCAATTTACTAAGAAAATGACGGACCCTTCTTTCAAGTTGGTCCCATCCTCGTATGTCTTCGAACGATGCCCATTGACTTTGAACTTTCACCTTGCTCATTTGAAAGCTCTACCGCTCCATATGGGAAAACTTGTGTCACAATGAAAGGTCCACTCCATCTCGATATAAATTTCCATGGAAAAAGTCTCAAACGAGAGTTATATAATAAAACTTTATCACCAACCTCAAACTCTCGCTTGTTAATCCTAACGTCATGCCATGCCTTTGTTCTTTCCTTGTAGATTCTTGCACTCTCATAAGCCTCGTTCCGCCACTTCTCCAACTCGTTCAACCACATCTTCCTCTTTATACCTACATCTAGCCATTAAATGATCTCCTTCTTTACCACCTCCTTAAGATGTTCATTGAGTCACCTTTGTGGTTGAGTCGTAGCCTTGAACCCATCCTCTAATAGGATCTTGTGCATGCAAATCGAGGGATCTATACCACGGATGTCAACAATGGTCCAACCTATAGCCTTTTTGTGTTGTTGCAAAACTTGCAACAATCTCTCATCCTCGAAACCTATCAAAGATGAAGAAATAATCACTAGAAACATAGAGGAACTATCCAAGAACACATACTTCAAATGAGATGGCAGTGGTTTAAGCTCGTTATAGAAAAAACTTGTTGTGAACTATCATTTTTCTCCTCAACATTCAAAACCACATGCAAGTTCTCTATGTGTGCAGAAACAGTATGAATTTCATCTATCACATCTAAAGCAACACAAACATTAACATGCTCAACATCCAGAAAATCATGCTTCACATGCAATGAACTAGAAATGCAATTTTCAAGAGGATCAACAGAATGAAAGACATTCAAATCATGCTCGACAATCTTCTCAATGCAATCAACTTTGAAAATTTTTTATCTATCAAAATTTCTCATAGAATTAAAAACATCAAACTCAATTTTCTCATTATTCAATCTCAAAATCAGTTTTGCATAAGAAACATCTATCAATGCACGTGTATTGTTCAAAAATTGTCTACCTAAAATCAAAAAAGTGTCCTTATCATCATCCATGTCCAAAACAACAAAATCAACAGAAAGATGAATTTATCGATCTTCATCAAAATATCCTCAACAATGCCTCTGTAATACTTGATACTCCTATCAGCTAATTGTAAAGAAATATTGATAGGTTGATAATCTTTTAATCTTAATTTTAAAAACATGAAGTATGGCATGAGATTGACGCCAGCACCCAAATCACAAAGAATATCAGAAAAATCAGAAGAGCTAATAGTGCAAAGGATGGAAAAGCTCCCTGGATCTTTAAGTTTTGGCGGTAGCTTCCTTTGTAAAATTGCTAAACACTCCTCCGTAAGCTTGACCATTGAAACCTCATATAGCTTCCTCTTGTTTGTGATCACGTCCTTCAAAAACTTTTCATAGCTCGGCATCTGCCTGATAGCATCCAAAAGAGGAATATTAATATGCAATCTCTTAAAAATTTCAGGAAATTTCTCAAATTGTTTTTCTACATTATCACTTAACAAATGACCAAGAAAAGGAACACGAGGTCTATACTCCCTCAAAGGTAAGGAACTTCAATATTTTGTTTCAGAAGCCTTGGTCTTCTCTTCAGTAAGCTACTTGTTCTCAGCCTCTTATTCATTCTCTTCCTTTGACTGAATCGGTTCCTCTTGTAGTTGCTTCCTACTCCTCAATGTAACTGCCTTTGCTTGCTCTCTGGGATTCTTTTCTGTATCACTCAGCAATCTACCTAGCACATGAGAATGAAAGGTGTTAGTCAATTAATCAATTTTATTCTCAAGTTTTTCAAAACTTTCATTTGTTGTTGTTACCAGACGCTTAATCGCTATCTCCCATGATGCTTTGCTCTTCCTTGGCTACTAATTTCTCGAAATAGAATTTTGTGGATTGTTTGGTCGTGGTAATGCCCCGTGACTCCATGAAAATTTTGGATGGTTCCTCTACCTAGGATTGTATGTGTTGGATTACGGGTTGTTCTGAGGTCTACCAAAGTTAGACAGATAGTTCACTTGTTGCACCTACGGACACTCAGAAGACACATGAGTAGAATCACCACATGAATCACAATATAAAACTTGACTAGCCACAACATTTGTTTGATTAGTTTTCAAAGCATGCATTATAGAATCAATCTTGGCATTAAGCATGTTAAAAGTGTCAACCTCATGCACACCAACCCTCTACTAAGGAATTTTACGCTCACTAGACCAGTCATATTGATTAGATGCCATATCATTTAGTAATGCACATGCCTCATCATATGACTTACTCATGAATGCACCTGCAGCCGCAGCATCAATGGTAATTTTCATAGAATTTAAAAGATCACCATAAAATGTTTGCAAAATCAACTAGTCAGGAATACCATGATGTGGGCACCTTCTAATCAAATACTTAAACCATTCCCAAGTATTATACAGAGACTCATCCTTAGATTGTCTAAAGCTATTAATGTTATTCTGTAGTTTAGCTTTCTTATCAGGTGGAAAATATTTAGCTAAAAATGCCTGAGAAAGAATCTCCCAACTCGTAAAATGATTTGCAGGGAATGAGTTCAGCCATACCTTTACCTTTCCCTTAAGAGAGAAAGGAAATAACCTTAACTTGATGGCATCTGCGCTGACTCTATTTAGCTTGATGGTGTCGTTGATCTCTAGAAAATTTTTCAAGTGGCTATTTGGATCTTCGAATGCTTCACCACCGAACTGATCTGTTTGTACCATCCTAATCAGACTCAACTTGAACTCGAAATTGTTTGCCTCCACAGTTGGCCATGCGATGCTAGTCTAAATATCCTGAAGTCTGGGTATCGAGTACTCTCTCATTGCTCTGTTCTCATGGGCCATTGTTTCTTCTTCCTTAATTTCCTTGACTTGTCTATGAATGGTTCATAATGTTTTTTCAATCTTAGGATCAAAATCAATTAGGTCAAGGCTCTTGGATCGCAACATGTACTGTACTGATACAAAAAATAACACAAAATTCAAACTTCAAAACCAACTGCAAAAACCACTCACGAAAATCTATAATGCCTATATAAATATAGAAATTACAAAAATATAGCAAAATAATGCAAAAAGATACCCAAGAAGACAATCGAAAATTTCTAAAAAATCACGAAAAAAACTCAAAAAAATAGAAAAGTCTACTAAAATGACGGAATTTGATGAAAATAGGTCAGTGCCCATAGCTAAAGCTATGGGTTTTGTGTAGTAGGCCGAAATCCTACAAACCAAGTGGTTGTTTGACCAATTTTCTTAATCCGTTTTCAAACAACCAAACAAAAAAAAACCAAAAACCTAATTCTATATGGACGGAGTAAGAAATCTATGAAAAACCATAAATCTATATACCCTATTTACCAAGAACAAGAAATAAACAAGAAATAAAAAAAAATAATATCCAATCTCAAATAAGATGATTTTTATTGATATACTTAAATATTCTGGCAATGGCGTCAAAAACTTGTTACGCGATTTAAGTATATCACGATTTCGGGCAAATATACCTTAATCGAGTGTTGTGTATAATGCAGAACAAGTATCGATCTTACAAGGATATTATGTATTACCAATTATAAAATACCCTATCTAAGTTGGACAGAATGAATCAAGATAGTAAAAATATAAAAACTATGAAAATATTAAAAATAGAAATATTGATAGACAAAAACCCTAATTTTATAAAAGTATAGAACATAGATTTCATCTGTCTTCAATTTTTTCACACGGTTGAATTCTTTCAAATCTTTTAAATTTTATTGACTAAAGATCCATTCTTGATGGCAAATTTCTCTAAATTAGATTTACCTAATGGTCATACAATTTTGATTAGACCGAACTGCATTAAAATCTATGGAATATTTATAATCTAAGGTTTCTCCTAAAATCCCCACACACTAAGTTAATCATCCATCGATCTCATAACCCTATATGGATTTTATTATATTGGTCAGATTTCATACAATTTTCTCTCGATCTCATGCATGTAATCGCAAATTATCAAATTGAAGGGCCCTTTACGAATGAAGCATTAATTTCAACAATGAAATCTCATCAAAGAAGGAACATACTAATAAAAATTTAAGAAAAAGAAACGAATTAAACCATATTATTACTCAAAAAACAAAATTCATCGAGTTCTAGGAGCCAAAAATCTAAGTAGACATGATAAAGAAATGCAACACTACAAAAAAACACGCTTTTAGTTACGGATTTTCGTGACGGAAAAAATTCGTTGCTATTTTGAGACGAATTTAGCGATAAAAACTTTTTTGTCGCTAATTTACCACAAAATTTATGATGAAAAGGAAGTCGTGACTAAATTAGCGACAGACACATCATTAATGGCTAAATTCGTCGCTAATTAGTAATGAAAAAGTTTTTGTGGCTAAATTCGTCGCTAATTGACGAAATAAAATTTTTTGTTGCAAATTTCATCGCTAATTAGCAACGAATAATATTTCGTATTCAAATTTTACCACGGATACAATTATCCATAGCGACAAAAAAAGTTCATGACAACTTTCATCACTAATTAGTTACAAAAATTTTTCATCGTTAAATTCGTTAGTAATTAGTCTCGAAAAAATATCTGTCTCTAAATTTAGCAATGAACTCTAAAATTCGTGGCTAAATTCATCACTAATGAGCCCCAAAAAAATATTTATAGCTAAATTTGTTGCTAATTAGCTACAAAAAAAGTATTCGTGAATAAATTCGTCGTTAATTTATTATCTATATTTCAAAATTTAAAACAAATTTCGTAACTAAATTTTTTCTATACTCTGTTAGGAAATATTTTCAACCGTATCCTCCCGTTTTAACCAATTCTGAATAACGAAATTGAATTAAATATATAATAAATATTATAATTTTCACCAAACTAAGAATTTATAATAATAAATAATTCAATCAATCTGTAACGGATAATTTTAAATAAGTCGTGGTTATAGAGTTCACCATTTATATTTTTTATCTTCTATATCCGTTCGCTTCTCTCATATAGTTCAATCGTATTTGAAAGTTTAGTTGTTCATCTTTATTTGTCATTGTTATCAATAAGATCATTGTTATCAACAAGAAAGATAATAGATGATACATCCATATCCGACGATCGTTTGCCAAGTAGATCAAACATTAATTTTCGGAGAATGGAGATAATGATACGGATGGCACCGGATGGTTAGGTTAGGCGACTATCGACTTTTAAACTATTCTATGGATTCAAAAAAATAAAATAAAAATGAAAAACAATAATAAAATAATAAAATAAAAGAAAAAAGAAGAAAACAAAATATAAAATACAAATTTATATAAAAAAAGATTAAACTAGGGACGGATTTTATGACGGATTTAGAAATCCGTCGGTAACTTAGCGATGAATAAAGAATCCATCACTAATTTAGCGACGGAATTAGCGATGAATATATATTCGTCGCGAATTTAGCGACCGATTTAGAGATGAATTTATATCCGTCGCCAAGTTTAGCGAAAAATTTTTATATCCGTCGTTAACTTAGCGACAGATTTAAAATCCGTCGCTAAATTTAATTCTTTTTAATTAGAATTTTATTTATGTATTTATTTATTTATTTATTTTATTAATATATTATATTTAAATTAACAATTAATTTAGTGATGGATTTGTTTTCCGTTGTTAAATTTAGGGACGAAAATCTTAATCCGTCGCTAAATTTTTTATATATAATTAAATATAATATAATATTTAAATTAAAAATTAATTTAGCGACGACGAATTTTATCCATTGCCAAGTTTAGCGACAAATTTTCATATCCATCGCAAACTTAGCGACGGGTTTAAAATCCGTCGTAAAATTTAATATTTTTTAATTAGAATTTAACTTTTTTTTCTTTTTATTTTATTAATATGTTATATTTAAATTAAAAATTAATTTAGCGATAGATTTGTTTTCCGTCCCTAAATTTAGGGATGAAAATCCCAATCCGTTGCTAAATTTTTTATATATAATTAAATAAAATATAATATTAATATAATATTTAAATTAAAAAATTAATTTAGCGACGACGAATTTTATCCGTCGTTAATTTAGCGACGAATTTTCATATCCGTCGCTAAATGAGCGACGGATTTCAAATCCTTCACTAAATTTAATCTTTTTTTAATTAGAATTTTATTTTATTTTGTTTTTTTATTATTATTAATTTATATTAACAAATCATATTATTATTTTATAATATTTTAATTTAACATTTTATTTTATTATGTTATATTTCATTTTTTAAAAGAATAATATTATTTAAATCTTAAAAAAAATCATATATTTTATTTTATTTAAATTTATTATTTAAAACATATGAACAAATCAATTTATTATTATGTTATAATATTTTAAAATAGCATTTTATTGTATTTTTTATATTTTATTTTTCTAAGAATAATATTAATATATTTTTTAATTAATTTATTAATTTATTATTTTTTCTTTTTTTTTTATTTAATATTTTTTTATTATTGTATTGGTACCTTTTATTTTATTTATATTATTTTATTCAATAATAAAAATCAAATTATTATTGTTTTATAATATGTTATAATTAATATTAATCCGGCGGGTTTGCTCAGGCGCGAGCCTACGCGGGCGCCTACATGGGCGGGCTTGCTCGGGCGCGCATGCACGAGAGCGCCCGCTGGGCGCAGGCAGGCGCACGTGCCTAAGCGGGCGCCCGCCCTTCAATTTTTTTTTATAAAAAATGTTATCAAAGGAATTCGAACCTAGAATCTCGGATTTGAACGGAAAACACGTCAACCACTGCACCACCGGTAAATCTTGTGTGATAATTTTTTTTATTTCTTTCTTCCTCCAGAATCTCATTGTTTTTCTATTCTCACTTTTTTTTTTCCTTCCTCTTACTCTCATCTCTATATTTTTATATTTTGGGGTTTTTTTCCCTTTCTATTTTTCAGAATAATAATTATATTGACATTTATAAATTTCTTATATATTCAAATGAATAATAATTATATTGAACGAATGACGATAAATATTTTGTGATTAAATATATAGATTTTTTAAATTATTAATATATTATAATTTATTGATAATTGTAATTTTATATTATTAAGATGCCATCATCCATTTTTTTAAACTATGGATTCAAGAAAATAAAATAAAAAATGAAAAAGAATAATAAAATTATAAAATAAAAGAAAAAAGAAGAAAACAAAATATAATATTAATATATTTTTTAATTAATTTATTATTTTATTTTAAATTAGTATTTTATTATTTTTTATTTTATTAAAAATTATCATATTTATTATTTTTAATTAATATTATTTTATTTTACTAACATTGGCTTGGTGGTTAAATGGTTTTATAGGTTTATGCATATACAGGAGTTCGAACCATGGATGAGGCAAAAGCGGAGGCATTTTCCAACAATTAAGTGAGTTGGCGTGTGGACGGGCACGCTTGCAGGCGAGGGTACTGGCTTGGGCGGGTGGGCGCGCTTGTAGGCGGGTGCTGGCTCGGGTGGGCGGGCACGCTTGCAAGCTAGTGCTGGCTCAAGTAGGCGGGGGCCCGTCCAAGCACGTGGCTTGCAAGCTAGTGCTAGCTCGGGTGGGCGGGGGCTTGTCCAGGCACGTTTCCTTCGGCACCTTGGGCATTTTGGATTCCGACAAATTTGGATAGTGACGGATTTTTTTTTCTTCTCTAAATTAGCGACGGATAATTTTCGTCGCTAATAGCGATAGATAATTTTTCGTTGTTAATTTAGTGACGGACTTTTTTTTCGCTAAATTAGCGACGGATAATTTTTCCGTCGCTAAATTACCTAGGGATAATTTTTTCATCACAGATAATTTTCGTTGTTAAATTAGCAACGAAAAATTATCTGTCAGTAAATTTAGCGATGAATTTTAGATTTTCGTCGCTAAATTTAGCAACGAATTTTTTTTTTGTCGCTAATTTAACGACGAATAATTTTTCGTCGTTAAATTTTGTGACAAATTTTAGCGACGAAAAATTATTTGTCGCTAAATTTAGCGACGGATTTCAGATTTTCATCACTAAATTTAGCGACCGATTTCTAATTTTCGCTGCTAAATTTTTGCGACGCGTTATTAGCGACAAAAAATTTTTTTCGCTAAATCCATCGCTAATGTTTTTAGAGATGAATTTTTTTAAAATTTTTATCGCTAAATTTGTGGCTAAAAGCATGTTTTTTTGTAGTGCAAGAAAGGTAAAGAAAACATTAAACCCCTTCAACCCCAATGAATATTGAAGATTCCCATTCAAGAAAACCCAGGAGGCTGCTGCTACGGTTTCTCCTCCTCCTTCTTCCAAGTGTAAAGGATGTTTTCTTCTTATAATCTAATTCCTAAGAGTCCTAAATGACTAAAAATTCATTGATCTTCAAAACAGCTTGATATTTCACTTGGACTTGAGCTTTTAGAACTCATGGGCCTTGATTTCTAATACTGCAGTAACATCGACTCAAATTTCAGATATCTTCTAGACTGACCCAGCCTCTGAGGTTTCATAAGATTCGTAGGCCTTGAAATCTTCTTTCCAACCCAACAAGAATCAAGTCAATTGAATATCAGAGTAGAAAGTTATGCTCAAAATACTAACAACTATCTGTGTAGTCCAATATCTTTAAATAACCCCAATAATCTTAAAATAAAACCTACGAAAATAATCAATATAAAATCATGAAATAAAACCTAAAAATACTTCTAAAAGTTATAAATAAAGCCTGAAATAAAATAAAATAAAATAAAATAAATTCAAGTGTATAAAAATATCGCTATCACAGACTGTTGGAAATTTCTTCTTTCTTCACACCATTTGAATCATCCAAAACTTGCACAACATCTTGATTTTCTAAGCCCACTAGAATTATTTTGAACCTACTCTAGCAATCCAAGAGTTGAATGGGAATGGAAGCTTGGAGTTCATCATGTTTGGTCAAGGAACTTGCTACTTAAGGGTTGATTTTGTTTGGATTCTTGGGACTCTCTTGAGCTAAATACAAGGTAAGTTTAACTTATGGTTTTAGGTTTGATTTATCATTGGAATCATGGTGAATAACTTAGCTTAATGATCTGAACCTACATAAGTCTTGGTGATGTTAGAATAAGGATGAAACCTTTGATTTTTTTTGCAAACATGATAGTTTAAACTTGTTGTGGTTTTTCACTCATAACTTTGTCTACACATAGACAAGTTGATTGAGGTATTCTTTTTATGGAACTAGACTTTTAGACCTTGAAAATAACATATAATTCGAAGGATTTCTATGAGAATCGGATTTTTTATGATTTTTCAAAAGAACATAGTCTACAGAAATACCCTATTTTCTCTTCTATTTTGGCTGTAGTATTGTTTTGAATTTGAACTATTTTCTAGGCAAAATTAGGCTAGTCTAAATAATCAAATTGTAGATCTAGGTCTTATTATTAATTTGAAACTTGAATCATTTAAATTCGATATGTGTATAGAAAGTTATGGTAATTTTACTTTGACTGTGCATATTGTGTTATGAAGTAAGGACTATCACTTTTATAGACTTGGATGTTTTTGTGTGATTAAAGTGGACTTGGGTCATAAACATAAAACCATAGTTTTATGTTTAATATGTTTAATTTTGAAGTGATAACTAGAATTACCGCAATTTGAGGATTATTGTCCAAGAAATAGTCCTTTTTCTAAGATACATATGTGTTGGGAATGTATTGTACTAATTAGATTTGATGATTTTGGAATGAAAATGAGCAATAAATTCGTGTCTAACTTCACTTTTATGTCACGATGCATACAAAATTTAGGCAAAAGCTCTTCAATCAAGGATAAAGCCATGTATCTGGATTAGTGGGAATACAAACCCTCCCTAAACAATGAGTGGGGCATTTATGTATTTGTTAATGAGACCTCATTTTATATGTTTTGCAACTTTATTTTGAAAAATAGTTTTATAATTAAGTTTTGAGCATGATATATCCTCTTTGAAATTATGATGATAGAAATGTGGCATGTTAATGTAATAGAAAATGATTTTTCATTTCATGGTTGATTAAATGTTCATTTGAGACAAAGATAAAAATGAGTTATGAAATGATTTTAGAATTTAATTGTGAATGAAAAAGATGTTTTTATAGTGACCGATTATACACGTAGCTGCTATACTTTTATTGCTCACTCATGGATCGGCTAGGGGGAGAGTGGCATGCATGGAGCCTAGGGAGAATCTCCTATCCAAGGTTTATGTTGAATTAGCCATGAGTTACCAATGGGGAGGTCCAGGCAAACACCAAAGATGGGACATTTTTCAGATAAACGAATTAATAAAAACTCTTGGTGGATCTAATTTTTGATCCCAACCAAGGCCTCAGATTGGGAGGTATATTTTCGATAGTTTCATGGTTTTGCAACCCATTTTGATGAAAAGAAGAATGTAAACGCAATTGTGAATACTTTTATAATGATAAAATGAAATTGGTTATTAATGGATTTAGAACACAATCATACTCTACTTATTGGCATGCACATAGATTTTTAGGTCACTAAGTACAATGGTACTTGCCCTTTTCTTTTTCTCTTATATTTTCAGGTCTGTAGTTTGTTAATCCAATTAGAGGACTTCTTTTACGGCTTATGACATCTACCTCTAAAAGAAAATTCCCACCTGAATCCTAATAGCGATGAGGATTTCGTTATCTTACTTTGTAATTAAAACATTCAACTCTAACTCAGAGTAATGGTAATCGAGTCGGTCGGTGAACTTCCTCGCCTTGACAATATCCACATAACTAGAGCAATTATTCCCAATACTAATTGCAATGGTACCTCTCTCCTTCAGGTCCTTCCTACCATCAAATAACCTCACAAAAACAGGACGAGGAGGAGCCATTTTCTCCGACATTACCCCTTTGCCCTTCCGTACATATAAATCCTTAGGAAAGGCACAAGACAATCCAATTTCAAATTCTTGAGCCACACGTCCATGTTCACCAAATCTCTACACTCGACATCGTTTCTCTCAACACGGTGCCAATATTGGTGTTTGAGAGAGGGCCCCTTCAACCTCTCTTTCTTCTTCCCTTGGTTTTTTGATTGTCTTTAGCCGAGGCACGATAGATGCATCCACCAAGTCCCCTTCCCATCCTCCTCCACTTCCGCACTTCCCAAACTTAACATTCGTACCTTCCTCCTCATCATCTTCGGAATAATAGTGGGGAGAGCATCCATTGATGTGGCACCTTGCTTTAATGCACTCTCCCCCTCCTTTACACTCCTCTTCGACTTTGCTCTCATTAACCTGTCGGTGGTGATTCCCATAAAATTGTTCCTCTCAGTAAAAGTAATAACATCAAAGAGTTTCACAGCTCCCTTTTCACAAAAGGAGCCTTTCGATTTTCACTTTCTCACTCACTAACATGTGCTGAATCTGTTCAATTGTAAATACTTACTCAATAAAAATATGATTTTGTATATAGTAATGACCAGGATCATCCCCACAAGGATTTGGGGAATTTATTTCTTTTAGACCAAGAGTTCATGTGGGTTTTTAGAGAATCAAAATAAGGAAATCAATTTTAAGAAAATAAATTTAACGAAAATTAATGAAAACTAAGTCAATAACAAATAAAGTTCTAGCCAAAGGGGTAACTTCAGAGATGGTTTATATAACTGATCATTGATGTAAAGATAATTTCAACTTTCTATTGATAAACTGGTTATAGTTGTCGACAAGCTCTAATAACTATGTTTTCTTTACTTTGTCAATAATTAAGGAGCCGCCATTAACTACTTCTTTAATTGATAAATAACCCTAGATACGACCATAGGATTTAATCTCTAAACTGCATTAAGAATCAGAAAAGTTCAATTCTCATCAACAAACAAGCTATGAGGGTTTATTTAAATTAGATCATATATTTCCCTGACACAAACCCAATTATGCCACTCTCCACTGATATTAAAGCAGTTAAACAATTACGGATTTAATTGTTTAATTGAAAGTAAATTATTAAGTTAATTCAAATATCGGGCCCTTGATATTCAAATAATACAATAATCATAAAAAATAAATTAGGAAATATATAAATACCAATGAAAGAGAAATAAATTAAAACAAATTTGATTTCATAGATGTTGTTAGACCAAATCTCCCGTTATTCACTAACTAGAAAGAGATTTTAGTTGCTCCTCATGAAGAAAACCTAAGCAAAAGAAGAAAAATTACAAATGTTACACTCCCAAGAGAGAGAAGGAAAAGTCTACAGAAAAAGCTTAAAACTAGTCTCACGTCCCTCTATGTCTTTCTATCTCTCTATGTCTATATTGATCTCCTCCCTTTAGTTTATAAATTTCTTGTAAGCTAACTTTCCTTTACTATAACCTGGCATGCCTTCTTTGATATATATTCTTCTCAAAATGGCTGCAATGGATATTTCCAAATATACTTTCCTTCCCTAGCCGATTGCATGCGTATTATTTCTTTCTTCGTTTACGTCTATCATTTGACTTGTCTAGAAAGGAATGTTGTCTAACTTCAACAAGGAATCTAGTTTGAATCAAGAAAATGAGGAGTTTGCTTTAAATTAAGAAGCTGATGCCCGTGAAAGTCTCACATTTTGCATGCAGGATTTTGGTGCGCCCACGCTTAACTGGATAGACGTTTGCTGGAAATTTCCACTTTTACCCTTTTTTTATTCCCAATTCCAACAATTGGCACCAAATCTAGAAATTAAGCAGAATCTTCCAATTAACATGATATTTAACCAAAATCAAGAGGAAATATTCATAAATTTATAAACAATAATAAACCCAATTACTCACCAACAAACAGGTCAGCTTTAACATTTCATCATCCAGGAGGGCTTCCATGCATGTGATTTTATTCCTCGTATAGCAAAAATTCCCAACGGAGTGTACGAAACTCAAAAACCGAGAGGATTTTGGAGGCCTTAACCCCACAAAAAGCTCTACCCCAATCTCTGGCAACACCCAATATTTATCACTCAATCACATCTCATTCACCATTACTTGTAGTTCCTTACCTGTCATTGCACTCCTAATCTCACCGATATCTTACCAAGCTTGTGATTTAGAACCCTTTGCCATCTTTGCCTTTTCACAGATTTAACAAACACTAAATCCATAAATTCTCTCTCAACAAGCAAAATAACGAAACTATATCCAGCACCATAATATTTTGCAAAGTGTGAACAATAGAAAGCGTATCAAACATGATTTGCAAAAATCGAAGTGGCATATTTCACATTTAATGCTGCACTTTCGTGCCTCTTCAATTTCCCATTTCCTACCTTTTCAAATCTACTCCTAATACCACTTTTTCGAAACAACATAAGCAGTGAGGGCAAATGATGGTATAGGACCCAATAGCCCATAAGATAAAACCCAGAGGCTACCGAGTCCACTAAACTATAACCACAAAGCCCACAGACTACTTGATAAGCACCCGAGAAAACCGAGTAGGTGCTCGGTCAAATACTCTTTGCTATGCCTCTTGGCTACTACTTGGTGGAGATCTCTCGGTTGAATCTCTAGGCTACTACTTGGTCGAGATCTCTTGTTTAAACCTCTTGGCCACTATTGAGTAATCTTCCAATGAACAATGTCTTCACCGAGCAAATCAAGATCATGATTATATTGGATATGAACCTCCCTTAATCCTGAAAGTAGTGTCACCCAATAAAGAAGGAAGTCTCCTTGATAATTTGAACTTTCCTTAATCCCGTAAGATCCTAAATCTCTTAAAGATCTTTGATTACAGTCCTTATAATTTTAAAAGATCTCTAACAATCTCTTTATAAGGTAATTATTCTATGTAATCTCAAAAAATCTCTAACGATTTCTCCATAAGATAATTAGAGTTTTTACATCTCAAGTAAGAGACTTGTCATGCATACACATTATATATATATTGAATAAAGGCAACCTACAAAAGGAACATTTGATAGTTGACACACATTACACAGAGGTAACACGTGGCAAAAAACCATAACTCTTCTGAATCTATTCTCTTTTTATTATTGCTCCTTTTGATTGGAGGGTCGAATCTTCCTCTATCTAACCACTTATGGTGGGTATTCCATAGGTCTTTTCATCCACGAAGATCCAACAAACGCATTAGCACCAATTCCTTGCTCATGTCGGTGGAGTAGTTTATCTGTAGAGCAAAGCCACCTCTAACACTTTCCTTCTTTTATCCTTCTATGGTGCTTGAGTCTTTGCTTGTCACCTTTTTATTAATAGCTCTTCATTAGTAAAATTCAATTTCATTCAAAAAAATATGTAGCCGAATGCACCTGTCTCTTCCCTAGAATGGTGAAATTTCGCTTGTCCTAATGATCTAGAGCAAACAATTTGAGGATTTTGGTGGTTCTTATTGTTCTACAAATTCATGGTCCTTAAATTCAAGGTCATAGAGTGTCAGATTATATCTTATATAGCAATCTTTTACTCAGTAGCAATCTTTTAAAAGATTCAATCTTTTCTTATTCTCACTAAAAATTCATTCCCTAAGTAAAGAATTGTCTCTAAATTATATAGTCTCTCCCTTATTAAAATGATCTTCTGCACCAGAAAGTTCGTTTGCATCTGCATCTATTCGATATCCTCTTAGAATGTACGATAATATTGAATTTGCCCCTATTTTTTTACTTTTCAAACAACTCCTTCTGCCTGTACAATGCACGTCAAGTCTTTACCTCATTGTTGTTTCATATTAGTCTAGTAAGAATTTTGAGTAGCAAGACTAAAAGGAATTATCACATCTCACTTTCGCACTCAGAGAGAGATTTAATGTGGAAAATTAGAAATTGCCGCTAGGTTTGAGATCCTAAAGCTCTCAAAGGTCATAAAGTTTTCAATAACAGGCCTTAGAGATCATTGGGTTTTGACCACCCTTAATTTTGTTAATCAATATAAGTCACAAGATAGAAAATGCTTAAATCAAAATAAGCTAGCCACTCCTATTTTGATTACCAAGTTAATTTCCTTATAACTCAATCCCAAAACCTGGGCCACAACACTACCCAATGATTAATTCTTGCAGTTCTAATAGCAATTTCCAAATGGGGATGCAATACCTCTTCTTTTGCATGAATTATAGATATTCCATGATTGCTGGTTACTAGTCATGTGAAATGGACACATTTTGGAAACCATCAAGAGGAAGAATATAAAAATGCACCTTGCCATGGGAGGTAACTTGATAAGAGTTCAAATTTCCACATCTATTTCCAATTAAGGTTCGAAAAAGTATGAAATAATGGTATTTCAGACAAGAAAATTTTGCAAGTAGTTATGTCTGGCATTAGAATTAGAAATATGTATTATGAGAAGTTGGCTCTATCAGTGAAATTCAACAAGTTAATAATGTCATGAAATAGGATTTTTGATAAATCTATATATGACATACCTACAAGAAGCTAGTGCAAGATTCGATAAGGTCTCAATCTTTCATACGCCGCACACATGTCTGGCCTCCAAGATATCCACACGAACAACTTTTGGGATCCTCATAGGTTTGACTAATGTGTTGTCAATATGCTAGTTCTTGTAGGATTTTTCACATGTTTTAGAAAAACTTTATAGTCAATATACTAAATATTAAGTTTTCCTTTTTCACCCATCAACTTACACCGACTTCACATCAACAACATTTTGGAAAAGATAATTTTCATTTAGTGGATGTTTTGGATTAATTATATTCCAAATTAATCCCCATAATTATCACATAATTACATTTATCATTTTAACCCAAGAATATTTTCTTTTTTGTGTGATCCTTTAGACTCCAAATCACTTAGTAATAAATATAAATTATAATCTTAGAATTTAAATTGGTTTTAGTACAAAACCAACAAACTCCCACTTCAGTGGCCAGTACAAAACCAACAAATCACTTAGTAATTAATTTATCATAATTCAATAATTAATTAATTTATATTTATAGATTAAGATTGCCCTCTAGTTAGTTATCATGGCCATACAAGAGTTAGAAAAAGTCAAGTGATCGACTTTACCTATCCATGATTAAGTTTCCGTGTAAGTAATATCCTTTCACCACACTATATCCCTAAGTAGTACACGAGTAATGTATAAGTGCTAACTCTTAATGTACTAATTATCATTATTTCTTATTCCCGAAATTCAACTATTTTAAATAAATTTAAAACTTTTCTAAATTTACTTGTTTGTTTGTAAATATTCTGAGTTGATATTTCAACAAATGGCCACAACATGGATATGCTCTCCCATTATTAGGAGCGGTGAATTCTATATTATTTATAAACTATCAATTCAAGTTTTCTATTATACCAAACTTCTACTGTACACACAACCAATTACTATTATGGACTAATAGAGTCAAAGTACAATCACCCACATTAAAGATACTTTTATGATCTTAAATCTAAGGATCACTTATACTACTATCACATAGAGATTATATCATTAGTACTCAAATGGTTAACCTTATGGAAATCTCTTAGCTGGTCAATCCAATCAGTTTGTTCTCCAACAATTCACTCATATATCATCATATATGCTAACCCTTCCATATTAACAATGTCATTTATTTTGTTAATACTACGATTATGGATATTTAAGAATAATAAATAAATATTATTTTGAGAACATTATAATTATACAAATATATAAGCATATATTTCAAAAGGATAAAATGCTATATCATCATTGCATAAATATCATATCATAACATGAAGATTTATTAAATTACATAATCACTCACCCATCATGACTAAATTAATCATTAATGTGCTTCAGATTGAATGAATATACATGACTATCATGTTTCTTTTGGGACAATGGCTTAGTTAATGGATCAGTTAAGCTAATCTCTATAGAAATCTTCTCTATCTTTATTTCATTTCTACTAATGATTTGTCTAATCAAATGATAATGTCGTAAGACATGTTTGGACAGTTGATGAGACCTAGACTCTTTTGGTTACGCAATAATTCTATTATTGTCACCATACAAAGGTATTGGATCAACTATTGAAGGAACCACTTCAAATTCTAAAATGATTTTTTTGATCTAAATAGCTTCCTTAGCAGTTTATGAAATGACAATATACTTGGCTTCTATTGTAGAATCTATAGTAGTATCATGTTTCCAAGATTCAAGGTAAATATGTTCCCAAATTGAGATTTGTAATCATTTTTATGAGATTAAAAACTAACATCACTTAAACACATATTTCAAGCTTCCCTCTATAAATCAAGAATAGATCCTTAATTCTTTTCAAGTACTTGACAATATTATTGACTGCTTTTCAGTGATTATCACCAAGATTGGCTTGATATCTGCTCGTAACACTTAGTGCATAGCAGACATCTGGTCTTGTACATAGCATGACATATATGATTGATTCTATAGCAGAAGTATAAGGAATATTCTGCATGCTACATTTCTCAACATTTGTTTTTGGACACATGTCTTTAGAGAGGTAGATCCAATGAGACATCGGAAGATATCTTTCTTTGACTAATCCATGCTAATTTTCTTCAGCATTTTATCAATATATGTAGACAGTGAAAAGCCAAGCAACCTATTATATCTATCATGAGAGATCTTAATTCTTGAGATATAGGTTGCTTCTCCTAAATCCTTCACTAAGAAGATTTTGGACAACCATCTTTTAATTGATTGAAGTACAGGTACATCATTTCCCATTTACAATATGTTATCTACGTATAAAGTAAGAAAAGCTACAACATTCTTATTGATCCTTTTGTATATACAAGGTTCATATTCGTTTTTGTTGAAACCAAACTTTTTGATTATTTCATCAAAATGAATATTATAACTCCTTAAAATTTGTTTAAACCCGTGAATGGACTGTTGTAGCTTACATAGCTTATTAGGGTCTTTAGATATAAAACTCTCAGATTGTATAAGATATACATCTTCTTGTAAAATTCCGTTAAGAAAACTTGTCTTAACGTCCATTTGCCAAATTTCATAATCATATTGTGTGGCTATAACAAATAAATTCCTAACGGATTTCAGCATGGCAATTGGTGAAAAAATTTTGTCATAGTCAATACCATATTTTTGTATGTAACTTTTTGCAACAAATCATGCTTTATAGGTAGATATATTACCATCCATATATATTTTCCTTTTGAAAACTTATTTACACCCAGTGGGTTTTTTCCCTTCAAGTGGATTGACTAAGATCCATACCTTATTAGAATACATGAAATCCATTTCGGATTTTATAGCTTGAAACCACTTCTTAGAGTATTTATTAGATAAGACTTCTTCATAGGTGGTGGGTTCATCATGGTCAATTACAAATATGTTATCATACCTCTCTGGAGGATGACTTATCATATCTGACCTATATTCAACTTGTATATCTTGAGCTTTAGACTTTACTGCATTATTATGAGATATAAGCTCTTGTTCCATCTCCTTTCCTTTTCTCATTTGTGGTTTGAAAATTTCTTCAAATTCTATTATAGATACACCATTTAATTGTGGTGTATATGGAAGAGTCCATTGTGAAAAAAAATTCCATTTTCTTTAAAATAATCTTCAAATTCTTGCGGTCAAGTACCTACAATCTCGATCCGATTGAAATATTTTAATACTTTTGTCAAGTTATTTTTCAATTTCACTTTTGTATTCTTTAAACTTTTCAAAAATTTCAAATTTATATTTCAATAAGTACACATAACCATATCTAGAATGGTGAGATAAGAATTTTTAAGATCATCAATTTTCGGTTTCTTTGTGTTTATATTGAAAACAAGATTTTTCATATCAAATATATATAGACTGTTATTCAAATGACCAACACCATAAAAAATATCATCATGATAAAAAGAACAGCATTTAAATTATCATAAAACCATTCAAGTCTAAACAATAAATAGATATAATGTTTTTGATTAATGTTGAAACAAAATGACAATCTCTCAAATCTAGAGTCGTTCCACTGGGCAAAGAAAATGTGAAAGTTCCTATGGCTAAAGTAGCAACCCTTGCTCCATTTCCCATATGTAGGTCCACTTCTCCTTTAGTCAACTTTCCACTTATTTTTAGACCTTACATATTTATACAAATATGAGATCCAGATCCAGTATCCAATACCGAAGGATCTATTTTGGAAATAGAAAATTTTATTTCAATCATAAATATACCTAAATTAGAAACCTAATCAAGCTTCGTTCGCTTCACGATATTCAGATAAGTTTTGCAATTCCTCATCCAGTGTCCATCTTGACCATAGTTGAAGCAAAAACCTTTTGACTTCTTGTCTTTCTTATTATTGGTTGCTGCTTTGGGACCGTCGGCTTGGTCTTCTTAGGACCAATCTTAAACTTCCTTTTCTTTGAAGACTCAACCAATAACACATTACATGTTTTCCTTTTTAATTGAGTCCTTTGGTGTCGCAAGCATTTCAACAACTCAAGCAATGTTGAAATCTCAACTTTGTTCATATTGAAATTCATCACAAAATTAGAAAAATTTGGAGGTAGTGACTACAGTATCAAGTCAACACTTAACTGATGATGCAGTACAAAGTTTCTCCAATTTCTCAATGAGACCTATCATCTTCAACACATGTACCGCTACCGAAGATTCTTCTAGCATTTTACAGTGAAAAACTCATTAGAGATATCATATCTCTTATTCCTAATTCTTTTTGTCATACAATGCTTTCAAATGTTGAAGCATTGTAAAAGCATTCACATTCTCATGCTATTTTTGCAGCTCGGGACTCATGGATGCTAACATGATACAACATATGCTCCCAAAATCATCCTTACACTTCTAATACACATCCTAGACTTCTTTGTCAACGTCAGGAGTAAGTTCCATAGGAATGAGGCTTTCGAGAACATATAATAACTTCGTATGTCTAAGAACAATTCTTAGCTTTTGGACCCAATCCATGAAATTTAGATCAATGAGCTTGTTGTCACACAAAATATTACATAGATTCATTCAAGTATTCATGTGCTACAACTAAAAAATAAAGATAGAACAAGAATTTATATTTGTGCAATAAATAAAACCAAAATTAAAGCATATATAAGTAAAATTTTAGTTTTGCTTCCACCATTTTATTCAAATCAATATCTCTCACAATTGATTCAAGAATTTTCTTAAAATTTTTAGTGGGTTAGGATTCCATCTTAATTATTTCAATTTTCAATTAGCTCAATAAATTAAAATAATTTCAACAAGTAGCTAACAATTATCAATTACAACTCTTGTAACCCTTAAATAGTTAGGTTATCAACTCTTAATATACATATCACTTATGTCTCCTAACTGTTTGACTCAAAGATGACATTGAGTTAGCTCAACAAATCACATATCTTCATTAAATCAAACCCATTACTAAAAAATCTAAACTCATAGTATAAACAGATTTTCAGTAGAACAATCTTTAGTTAGCTCAACAATTGATCTAACAAAAATTATTTAAACTATAATAATGGAAGGCAACTATCTATGATTTAATATTTCATTGATGGATATGGTTGGTTTCATTATTTACATATATTGTATACGACAACAAATATTTGATCAAACTGACATATAATACACAATTTAAATGAATCTATTATTTTATCAAATATTAAGTTCACATGATACATGATTCAAATAATCATATTAAATAAATATCGAAAATTTCAATCATGAATCTATGTGTATAACATTTGTAATCTTGAATCTTGACTTCTATCTTTAGTCAAAATATAAATATATTTTTTTGGTGATTTTGTCTCTACTTAAACTATTTTGGCAGTCTAACCCAATGGCCAAAACAATTTCTGGCAGTCAAAACAGCCACACTAATTTCAGTCTTGAAGATCAGATTTCAGAACTAATTTCATACATAGATCCAAGAACAATTCTACTAAAATCATCTTATCATTCATGACCTATATTGTATATTACGCATTGAAATATCAACAACCTTGCTCTGATACCATTGTTAGTAAAATTCAACCGACTAATAATGCCATGAAAAATGATTTTTAACAAATCTATACATAACATACCTGCAAGGTGCTAGCAAAAGATTCGATAAACTTTTGATCTATCTCTAGCCTCACACATGTCTAAACTCTAAGGTATCCACATGAACAACTCTTGAGATCCTCATAGAATTGACTAATGTATAGTCAATATGATAATTCTTTTAGGGTTTTTCACAGGTTTTAGAAAAACTCTACAATCAATATACTATATATATATATATATTAAGTTTTCCTTTTTCCCCGTTCACTTACCCCAACTTCATATTAACCCCATTTTGGAAAACATAATTTACCTTTAATAGGTGTTTTGGAATAATTAGGGAAAGTTTTATAGAACCATAATTAGACCTACGTTATTATATGATACTGAGTGCTGGGCTATTAAACAACAGTAAAAACAAAAGATGACTGTAGTAGAAATGAGAATACGTAGGTGGATGTGTAGAAAAATTAAAAAAGATAGAATTAGAAGCGAAAAAATTTGAAATAAGTTGGAAATTAGTTCAATTGTGGATAAAATTCGAGAGTGTCATCTAAGATGGTTTGGACATGTGCAAAGAAAACCTAAAGATACCCTGATTAGGAGAGCTGAGAACCTAAATATATGATATCTAATAAAATATAAAGGTAAACCATTGAAAATTTAGATGCAAATTATTCGTAAAAATATAGAAATTAAGAGTTTAGAAGAAGAAATAATATTTGATAAGAATGGATGACGTAGAAGAATCCGCACAAATTAAACAATATATTTTAGATATTTATCTATTGATTTATTTACTTACTTCTCTTTTTCTTTTTATTTTTATTTCATTTTTCATTTTTCTATATTTTTCAAATTTGTCTCTCAAATGACCGATCTAAAATATTGGGATTAAGAGTCAATTTGTTGTTATTGTTGTTGTAGATGTTTTGGATTAATTATATTCCAAATTAATTTCTATAATTATCACATAATTACATTTACCATTTTAACTCAATAATATGTTCTTTTGTGTGTGACCCTTTAGGTTCCTAATCACTTGGTAACAAATATAAAATATAATTTTAGAATTTAAATTGGTTTTAGTACAAAACCAAGAGACTCTTGTGTGAAGAAATTGACTTGTAGAGTACTGGTCCTACATGAACCTCTTTTGTGCACTTGCGAGAGCTTAGGCCAAATTAATCATGTACTAACCATATTTATGTTTTACGGGAACCTTTAGATCTGTGTTGTGACCTTTTTCGGATATTAGTTATGTAATCAGATAAGTTGTGTCCTTGTTTGAAACTTCTTTAAATACGAGAAGATACGACACTTTCTAAATTACATTAGCGCAAGATTTTTTATTTTTTATTTTTTTAATTCTGTCATGCTACTGTATTCTTGTCGTGTGCGTCGTGTGTCGAGTGTCTCTGGGCTTTATATATTAGAACTCAAAAGAGATGCTTATAGCTGCTTTGAGGATAGGGCTATATGCTTAATAAAACTTTCAGGAATATTTCAACATTATATATGTATTCTTTACAACCTTACTTGTGAGTAGATCTGCTGGTAACTGATGAAGTGCTTTCCCCTTGGGGACAAGGGTCCTCTATCTTTTTGATTATGAAATTCTAAGGAATTTAATAAACCACACAATATAATAAAATAATCATTTCTATTCTTAGATGTGCAGACGAAAAATTGGCCTTGCAAGCAAGTTCCTGGCTCTCCTTGTTGACAGCCCAAGTTGCTCGGTCATGTCCAAATCATCAGCCAACATGCCATTAGGGAGCTCCCAATTAAAGCAATGGACAAACTGAGCAAGAACAAGCTTAACACTTACTAGAGCCAGCTGCATTCCAGGACAGCCTCTGCGCCCCGACCCAAATGGCATAAGCTCATAATGCTGACCCCTCAGGTCTATGCCACTGTCTTGAAACCTTTCAGGGTAGAACTCATTAACATTTTCAGACCAAATATTGGGGTCTCTTCCAGTAGCCCAAGCATTGAACATAATACGTGTTCTCTTTGGTATATAGTAGCCATTGATTGTTGCTTCCTCCATCGACTCATGCGGTACCAGCAATGCACCAACGGGGTGAAGCCTTAGGCTTTCTTTCAACACCATGTCTAAGTAGTTGAATTTGGATAAATCTGTCTCTTCCACAAGTCTGTCCATTCCAGCAACACATTGTATTTCTTCTTGAAGCTTTTTCATGACCCTTGGATGCCTTACCATTTCTGCCATGAACCATTCAATTGCGTTAGATGAAGTGTCGATTGCACCTGCAAGTAACTCAAATATGATTGCCTTGATGTTTGTTCTTTCAATTATGTACTCAGGCCCATCATTTGAGTTTGATGAATCTTTCATTAACGATAGCATGACATCAACAAAATCCTTCTGATTCTCTTGATTGTCACTGGCATTTTTCATGTGTTCGTCTAGAATGGTATCCAGGATTTTGTCCATGACTTGGAAAATTGCCTTTGATCTTCTATTTATCCCCTGAAAATGTATAAAACGGCCGTTCAAACCACGTGATTGTCTTTTAACCTTTTCTTCTCTTTTTAGCTATCATTTATGCTATGTTACATGAACAGTTCACAAACGGAAGCTGTGATTAGTTAAATTCACTCCCAATGGATACACTATGTGATTAAGAAGGTTGAAAAGGTTAAGTCTGATCGCTGTAACGATTTCATACTAGCAATATTAACAATCATAGTATCTTCTTTCCTAGAACTGAACTATACTCTTAGTGGGATTCTGAGATCGGTATTGAAGTCCCAGATTACCAGAGTTTTATTCTGCTGACAGGGCTACTGCAGGAGGAAGATGGGGAAAGGAAAAGGGTAGTCTAATGTGTTTCGAACAGTAAAAAGTTATTAGTTATTTTAGCTTTTAGCCTGGCCCTAAAAATGTTTGCACCTTTTCTTAAGATCTCAATTTCAAATTGTAAAAGCATTCCCTTGTCAACGGGAAAGAACAAATGGTTGTTCTTATATTTCCAACTCTGGCCCCATAGATGCTTCAAAGATTAGGCGAAATATTTGTACTTTGAATTTTAGCCATTCTACTGATTTCCACATTTTACTTTTGAGTTATGTAATCCAATTAAATTGCATTTTTGTCTTTAGTTTTGTTGTATTTATTTATTAATTTCGAGAAAATGATCACTTCTGTGTTTTGTTTTAATGTATGTGTGCAAAATGAGGTGTAAGATATACTACCTTGCAAAAACTCATTGGTGTACGCATGTAAAGAGCGAGACAGCAAGATAGCATACCTGAAGATCGAGAGCCTTAATATAGGGCACATAATCAGAGAGATTAAAAGCTCCAACCAATTCAAAAGCCTCCTGAATCACATGCTTCAACTTGAACCTATCATCTTTAGCATTCCTCCCCAACACGGTCCTGTAAGTCATGCTCTCAATAAGTGCATTCCCTTTGGCACTGACATCCACCACCTCACCAGCTGCAGCAGCTTCCTTCAGTGACTGCACCACCAGCTCCACCTCCTCCTTCCTTATTCCTGCGAAAGATTCAATCTTGGCCAAACTAAGAAGCTCAACTGCGCATAGCTTTCTCATACCACGCCAGTATGGACCATAGTCTGAAAACCCCATGCTTTTTCTCCCATAGGAAAAATAATCTGCGGCTTGGAGTCTAGGTCGGCCAGCAAATGTGGTATCATGGGTTTTGAGGAACTGTTTGGCTACTTCAGGTGATGAGACTACAATGGCTAGAACTTTTCCTAGATGGATAGACATGATAGGGCCGTATGTTTTCGATAGACTGCATAGGGTCCTGTGGGGGAAGTTGCCTAGTCTGTGAAGGTTTCCAATGATCGGTAGGGCACGGGGACCAGGTGGCAATCTTCGGTGATCCGCTACTGTCCAATGCCGAAGGTATAGAAGGGAGAATAGGGCTAGGAGTAGCAGGAAAATAGCAACGGTGATAGGAGTCATTGTGTGGATGTCAAAGTGTGACGAGAAAGAATGGGGGCTATGAGAAACTGGGTGACATGGTGGTTCACCGAGTTTTAAATAAACATTTTTTTTTTTATATTTTAGTGTTATTCGGTTTTTCCCCCCTTAACCAATAGGTCAAAAATAATAAAAGAAAAAGATATTTTGAATTCAAAAATACCATTAATAGAAAGTCAAAATTAGTTGGTTGTAAGTGCTTTCAAAACTGACACTATTTGAACTGAACTGAGCCCAAGAAGATTGACAAAAGATGAGCATTAAGACGCATGACGCTGAATGAGAGAAGCAGAGAAGAAAATGGAGTGTGTCATTGGGAGCTAAAAGAGAGTCGCAGCTGCATTATTCAATTCGGCGTTTCTTGAGGTTTGAGGTGGTCTTGACTTGCACAGCTCAACTGCATGGTCATCCATGATCCTAGCATTTCTAATTGCAGCATATGATGACTTTGATTTTTCTAGTTGGGGTCCACATGATATAAATCATGGTTGGCGCAGATAGTCTTCAATGGTATGTCTCACACCACACATCTGACTATGACTACCATCTTCCGTTTAGATTTAATACTTTTAATTAAATTTCAAATTTAAATCTTAAAAATAAAAAAATATATATTAAAAAATTTATCCCTAAATTAAATTTTATAATATTTAAATAATCCGAAAATCAGTAATCGATAATATATTTGCGATTATGATTAAGAGGTTTTGAGGTCATATTCTTTGTTACAAATAGAATTATTAATTTAATTTAATTTAATTTAATTTGAATCGCGGATAAATGATTTTTTTGGGGAGTCAATATTTTTTTTTGGGCCGGGGTGGGCATTCAATTGCTTTCATTAAAGCACCGAATGTGCCTAATGCCAATAATTTGTTATGGGCTGCTATACGGCGAGGATTAAATCTTTCCCTCAAAAAGATTGCCTTGCGGTTACGGCAGCATGGCCGTAAAGTAGCAAGGCCGCCTTAATTGACTTATCATTGTCAACAATAATGCAAGTGCAATAAATTAAGAGGATGCCCTAATTGACTTATCAAATTTTCTTTTTCTTTTCCTTTATCCTTTTGGAATAGAGAAGATTTTTAGGTAATAATGAATATTAAGGTCAAAGCTGTCTTTCATCAATTTAACCCCTCAGTCTCATCTCACGGTGTAAAATAAGGGGCAAAAACTTCTTATGAAAGTAAAATAGTAGAAGGGAAAAAATTGAGAATTCACTTTTAACTATTTTTCATTTTCATGTGATACAATTTGTTTAGTTTTTTCAAGATAAATTTTGAAAATTTTTAATTATTATTCTATTGAAATTGTGAATCAATCTTTTTTTCATCATATTTGTTTGTAAATAATTAATTGAGTGGCGTGTTAGAACTAACCAAAATTATCGGTCAAATCAATTGACGAATAAATAGTCATGATGGTTGGTTAAATAGCTCAATCTCTTGATTTTCGTGTAGACCATTGATGTAATATCGGACAAATCCGAATGATGATGTAAACTCTAAATAAGTTATTTGAAAATTTTTATATATTTGTTGAACATGTGGAAAAATATGTGAATTTCTGTCCCTTGAACTATCCAGAAATTCCTTAGACACTTGATTGATAAGTTGTCAATTTTTAAGTTTTCGGTTATTAAAGTGGTTGGTACTTGATAGAGTTTGAATTGTGCTTGGTGTCAAAACTTACACCAACATAAACATGTCAAATGAGTTTTACATCAACATAGCCTAATCACCTATGTCAACACAAGAGAATTGCATGGTCAATAGATTTGTGTCAATACCACCCTATTTGTGCCGACACAAATACTCTTGTATTGGATACGAACACATTTGTGTCGACACGAACACTTTTGTGTTGGACACGATCACCATGTCAACACAAACAGAACATGAATACTTGAGTGTTGAACACAAACATTTTTGTGTTGGACACTTACTACTTGGTAATGGACACTTACAACTTGATAATGGGCGCTTACCATTTTCTATTTCTCCTCGATAGTCACTCTTGGTTCTCAATACTACCATCTGGCATAAGCTCATCGGTACACTTTCATATCCATTGCTTCGTTTCTCTTTGGCTTCCATTTGCAAATTCTTCAAATTGTTGTTGAGCCTCCCAAAAAGCCACCACCACTATGCCACCTAATCTATTTAATCTCATAATACAAAATTTATAATATATTTCATATTTTTAGACATCCCAAATTTTTAGTACTTTTAAATTATTTTCTATAAATTTCATTTTTCATCCCAACTTTTCCAACTTTTCCAACTTTTCCAACTTTTCCTACTTATCACCGAACACATTTTTCTCAATAAATAAAATTTCAAGTACTTAAACTCATTGGGTTGAGTTTCCAAATAATCCAAATGATATTGTGGACAATTGGTACAATTTAGAAGTGAAGACGGGCAACTAAACAAATAATGAAAATAGGTTGTAGATAAAGGGGAGATGAGACTCTAGAACACATGGGATTCAAGAACTTCACTTCACTTTCTAGATTATTCTACTCTTCTCTCCCAAACCCACCATTGAGCTCTATCTCCCTCTCTTTGCTTCCATCCAAGATCAATCAAAATACCACAAAACCCACACTCTAAAAACTCCAAAAACTCAAAATCTAATCTCTAGAAAGTTAGATCTAGTGAGAGATTTGAGATTTTCCTAATGAAAGAAAAACTTAGGGTTTGATGGTGGCTTGAATTGAGACGAAATTTGTGACAAAAATTTAGGTAATCTTCTTATTCTTAAGTTAGGTCTATTTTCCTCTTTCATGACTGAAGTTTTATGTTGGAATTGATGAATTAAATTTGGAGGATTTTGAGTCACAATAGGTGAGAGGAAAGTTAGGTTTTGAATGTTAGAGTTATGGGTTGTCATGGAATGATGAATATTGATGACTTTTGGTTACTTGATGATGTCTGTTAGGGATTGGACAAGATTGACCAAGGCAAGACACTTTTTATGGAGAAGACTAAGAATGACTACGCTCCCTAACTCTGTAAGTGGATAGTTATATTGAGTAAAAATGATAAAAAGGTTTTAAATCTTGATTTGTGAAACATATTTTGAAATAGATTTTTGAAATGGATTTGTCACATGTTTGTGATCATGGAGTGTCCAATCTAAATGATTTGATCAATCCATGACTCTATCCTTGATTTCTTAAACTATTTGCATCATGTTACAATGAAATTATGATTTCATTCCATTGTAAATGGTTTTGATATTGAAACGTAAAATGGATTTTGTAACATGGTGCATGTAAATATAAACAACTATAGTCTAAGTTTTTCCACGAATCGGGACCGTCGGGGTGGTGTGAATAAAGTTGAATTAAAATTGGGCTTGGTGGTAGATGGGATGGAGAGCCTCCTCAAGTTGTCGGTAATAATGTGGTGGCACCTCACGGTGTTCTGGTCGAATGCAAAGAGGGGGAATATTTTTATGAAAATTGTGAAAAAATCTTTGGCAGATTCTACCAACGGCCGTTGGTAAAAACGTGGTTTTGGCAAAGACCCCGGGAAAGTTAAAAACAAAATAAAATTTATTACTAATGAAAATATATGAGTCATGGGAAATTTGTTATAAATTTATTTTGTGCAATGACTTTGTGCATTTGAATATATTTGAATGCTCATTTGGCAAAACTACTCTTGCCTATCATTTATTTTCAGCATGCCATTGCACTTTACTTATTGAGTAGGTTATACTCACCCCTCTCTTTCTGTTCTTTTTAGAGGAATCCTAACTTGGAGACTTAGTCATCATTTGGTTGATGGTCAAAAGAAATTTCTTTTGTTGATCTTCAATTGGAACAAGCTATGACAACAAGTTTTGGGAACTATGTGGACTGGACCTATGGAGAGAGTTTTATAAACTTTTAAAAGTTTGGTTTTCGTTAAGTACTTATTGTTTATTTTGGCTAAAATTGAAAAACCTTTACTTGCTTACTTTGGAACTCTTTGTATTTGGTGTAAAATTTCTTTTGCAAGACTTATTGATTTTATTGGGACATTTAGATTGTTTGGTGAATTTATTTTAATTGCTTGAGATTTGTTTGGTTGGCCGAACTGGTCGATAGATCATTCGAATTTATTTTAAAATGCTTGTGATATTGGAATGTCTTGTGGTATCTTGGGATAAAGAGCGGGATTCACATGTGTTTTAGGATAATACGATGGTTATCGTGTGTTCGATTCGAAAGTCGAGACGTGACAATTTTATTGATTTTAGATGTTAGATTCATGATTTTAAATGCTTTAATTGTTTGACTTATTTCCATATGTCCCCAAGAGTTTTTCAAATATTTCAAAGTATTTTTCTTTTTGAAGGGACTATAGATCATTCTATTTTAAGGGGTTGAGTATTTAGACTGATTCCTAATTTAGCGAGCTAAGAATAGTGTATCTCTTTTATAAGACCATGCCACCTAGACGAAGTGTGATGAATGTAAATGAAATTCCTCCTTCCAAGCACTTGGATGGATCATCCTCACATACTCCATCTCCATCTCCTCTTCCTGCTGCTACTCACCTAGCTCCCCCAATTAGGATTCCCTTACCGCCACTCGACACCCTCCAGTAATGGACTGAGTGATGGAATATCTATGGTGCCCATCTCCAAGCCCCACCTTAAGTACCAATACCTCCTCTACCGAATCCAACCATTCCTCTGACATCTTTGATAGCACCAATTGTTCCTCCCACTTCAGTGGCTGTACCTTATAATCGAGCCACCATCGAACTGTCCAAGTTGATCAAAGAAGCCCAACAACCTGAATGTGTCACCTTTTTGGGGACTAGCGATGCAATGGTGACGAAGAATTCGATAAATCAAGTTCAGGAGACTGCGCCTAACATGAGGCTCAATGATAGGTTAAAACTATTAGTAACTATAAAGTTGTTGGATGAAAACGCCCGAATATGGTGGGACAATCTAAAAGAGAGGTCTACGGCACCCATTTCTTGGAATGAATTCCTTAAGGAATTCGATATAAAATATTACAATCGATTATACCAAGATTTAAAGATGAAGGAGTTCCTCCACCACCGACAAGGCAACAAGTCGGTAGCGAAATATGAGATGGAGTTGAGGAGGTTGTTCTCATTTGTCCCAGAGTTAGTAACTTCTATTAGTAACTTCTAAGGAGTATTTGTGTTTCAAATTAGAAGAGGGTCTAAATTTGTCCATTCAAGAGAAGATGTCTATGACCTCGGCCTACACCTATAATGATATCTTAGAATTAGCCTGAGAGCTGAGAAAATGATAGAAGAAAGGGGAAGGACTAGAGAAGGACAAAGAAAGAAAAGAAGAATCAAATTTGCATCGGGCCAGAATTCCAAGCCAAGTATGAACACGGGCTCCTATGGTGAAGTCTTGATCAGTGAGTTTATCGGCACTCTACAAAATTGTGCCTCTTGCTCTCGTCGCTCTCACTGTCACCTTTGCTCTCCCTCTTGCTTGTTGTCGATCGAGATTTTGTGTCTCGTCACTCTCACTCTTGCTTACTATCAACGAAGAAACCTATCCTCCTTGTTGTCGCTCTCACTTGCTCTCTCTGGCTCTTACCGATTCTCCATGTCTTCGTTCGCTATAAATTTCTAACCTAAAGCAAAGATGTCATACTCTCTCTCTCTCTCCGGTGTGATTCGCAGATTTTTTTTTCAAGTTTGGCCTATTTGGATTTGGATTTTAATTTTTAAGGTTTTGAAATAATAATCTCAAATCTCTGTCTCTCTCTACCACGGTTTTCCTTCTATCCTAATTTGTCTAATTAGTTTCAATTTATGCAATTGCAGGTGTTTGGCTGTCTTTCTCTTAGGTTCTATAGTCATGATTTGTTCTGTAGGTTCGTCTCTCTCTCTCTCTCCGGGTTGGGTGCTATCAGGGTTTTGTTACTCGTAATGTTGGGTGCTACTGAGGTTCTATTTTTTTTATTTGTTTTGGATTAAGCACTTGTGATAACTAAAAGAGGTCGAAATCACATTTTGAGACACAAATTAAATATATGATTTTATGAGTTTGACACCTAGTTAAAGAATGACTTGTGAATTGTTGGTTTGATATTTTTACCATGTTTAGAGTTCTACTACATGAACGTTGTAATTTTTTTTTCCTCTTCTAGGGGAGCACTTACACAATATGTTGGTTTGATATGAAACAAACATGAATACTAGATATTATAAATGATGAAAACTTTGAAAAAACTCATGTATTTTTAGTTATCACAAACTTGGAATCATGATCGACTATGTTGCAATTTCGTCCACTAACCAGCCTTCTTTGGCAAGCTTTGGAATGATCAACTATGTACAGTTATATGCAATTTGATTGTGATCATCTACCATGCATCTCTGCAGTTGCATTTCCCATCCCTAAAGTGGTGAAAGCAGCTAGGGTCCTTAACTACCAGTTCCCTTTCTAGGAAGCTTGACATGAACTTGCAAGCAGAATGGCTTGTAAGTTGAGATGCAGCCTCTGTAGAAGGAAAAGTAAGAGCTATTTTGGTTCTTGTCCGGCTTGTAAGTTGGAATTTAGGCAAAACTAGATGGATACTTTTTAAAGCTCCTGCGTCGCTGCTGATCTATAAATTTTAAACTCTTCACAATTTATCACATTTTTAAGCTCCCAATATAAAACAAATGCACTATTCAGACGGACAAAAATCAACTATTAAACATACTAAAATTGTCTACAAAACCTTCTCCAATGGATATGCCTTTAGTCGGCTATACACCAATCGGGATAGATCTATCTTGACAATTTTAATAACCGTTAGAGTATGTGATTGATTTATAGTGACGGTTAAAAATGTGTTAGTAAAATTACTATATTTTATTATCGGTTTCAAAAGTATTGGTAAAAATTATTATTTTTTATTATCGGTTATCACATGTGTTAAGAAATGTTACTATCTTTTATCGTCAATTACCACAACCGTTAAGAAATGTTATTGCCATTTATCATCGGTTATCACATACGTTAGGAAATGTTATTACATTTTATCGTTGATTACAACTCAATTATCATATGTTAGTATAAGTTACTACTTATATTATCGGTTACCACAAATGAGGAAAAATTACTGTTTTTATCATTTGGAAAATGTTAGTATAAATTACCGTTACAACATGGTTACTATAAGTTACAACAAGGTTATTGTCAGTTATTATGGTTACTGTCGATTACCACATGGTTACTTGGTTACTGTTTTGTATCATCGGTATCATGAGTGTTAGCAATTGTTACTCTCTCTCTTTTAACATCATATTAGGTCAGGAATGTTACTCTTTTTTATCCTTTGTTATTACGTGTCAAAAAAATTACTATTTCGATTACCACTAATTTACTACCCGTCCACATAATTAACACTAAATATCAATAGTGATAGTTTTTTTTTTAAGATGATAGGTAAATTAAAAAATTGAAAAATAAAGAAATTATAAAAATAATATAAATATAATAAAGATTGTAATTGATACAACATAAAATGATTGCTACCTATAAGACAAAAAAATAGAGAAAAGATTACATATCCCACAACTACATGTCTTCTGAGATGCTCTAAACGAAAAATGGTCATCACAGTTTCTGAAGATATCCTTATCCACAATAACAGTTTTTGAGATATCTTCATTTATAATTTTTCGTATCAATCTATTCATTAAAAACCAATAGTAAAATAGTAAAATTATTGTAAATAATAAATAATGATTATAAATGAAAATATTACTAGAGAAAAGAGCACAGGCAGAGAGTGTTTCCTTTCTCTAAATTCAAAACATCTTGATAGTATTGATATCTATATTTTTTCACAACTGTTCAAAATAAAAAATTGAGAACGGTATTTTAATATTAAATCTCAAATTAAAATAAAAATAATATTTTTTTTAAACCTGGATAACATTTCGGATGATTGAACTTGTTCGATTGAACTTGTTCTTTCTTGGACTAGTTGTGATTTTTTGTACAATGCTCATCGTCAAATCTTTCAAATACCGAATGTGATTAACTTTTGATAAAACTTTGCAAAGTGTGAATGAAATGTTTAAATGGGTTAAGGGAGAAGAGCTTTCAAGGGAAAGATGGAGAAACTTTGATGATGGAGCTAGGGAGAAGAGCTTTCAAGGAAAAGGAAAGGATGGAGAAATTTTGATGGTGAAACTTTCGACCTATGATTTATAATATATCATTTTCATAAACAAATTTTTAAAACCCCGCCCATTCTTTCTTTGGCACTTTTTCTCCCGCCTTTTTTTTCATTACCGCATTTCTTAATTTCTCATAATTTTGTTAACTTTTAATCAATACTGCCACTTCTCTACGTGTTGAAAAAATCACTAACTACTTACTACATTTCATGCATTCCATGCAAGCGCAGGTCCCTTGCCTTAACCTTTGTACTGTGTTAATTATATCCATTTGATTAATTAAAAATAAAATATATTCTATATTCGATAATAATAAATTTATTAATATTATTAATTTAAATGATATGAAATTAATAATTTATATAATATAGTGTTATAATTTTGAAATTTTATTAAGCAATTATTAAATAAAATAGTGTTATAATTTGAAAATATTATAATGTAATATAATTGTATGTAATGGTGTAATTAATTATGTTGGTATAATTAATAAAAAACACTAAATCTTGTATTTATTGTATCGGCAAAAACTGGATCTTAATTTTGATCACAATTTATAATTACAAAGCATGATCCACAATATTTTTTGTCATTCTAAAGTAATTTATGGAACTTATTTAAAATTGGTTCATGTACGATCGAACATGTAAATGTGTGAATAAATTATGTAAATATGTGAATGAATCATGTAAGGTAAAAAAAAAAATCAAATCATAGTCAAAAAGATTATCATATAGTTGGATACGCTAGATAAATGAGATATCAATTTTCAATTACTCTCTCTATGATATATCCACTTATCATAGTCTAATTGAAAATTGTCTATGTGTATAAAATCTCAATATGTTGTATTGGATTGAATATTTGTAGATACAAATTCAAGAAATCTATTAGTCTACTAATATATTTATCACTTTCTTTTAATTCAAAATTTATATTTTCCAATCATATTAAATACAAATAAATCAAATAAGATGTTTTGTACAAATTTATACTAAAATAAATATACGATCAAAACAAACAAAGTAAAAAAAAAAAGGAGAGATAAATAAAAAAAAATATGGAAATGTTTTTGATGCAAAGAAGATTATTAAATTGGTGGTAAATAAAGACTAAAAAAACAATGTGGCGCAAGAAAAAGAAATTTGATTAAATTGGCACTAAAATAAAAAATTGTTTTTGATGCCAAAAAGTGAAATTTTGTTGTGCAGTTATTATTATTGTTTGTAAATAATAAAATTGAAAATGTGAATTAAAATAAATTAATATAAATTGTTAATGTTGTTATTAATCTATTATTATACTATGTAATAATAAAAAATAAATTATAACACTATATTATATAAATTACTAATTTAATATCATTATATTATTTAAATTAATAATATTAATAATTTTAAGCCGGGCATGCATGGGTATTGTGCGGTTGAAACTGTGCTACTGCACGGCTGAAACTGCGCAAGATTGAAGCATCATGCAAGCACTGCACGGTTGAAACTGCGTCATGGGTGGTTGAAGCCGAGCAAGAATATTGTGCGAGTAGGAATGCTGTGCGGTTGAAACCACATCCTGCGTGGTTTCAACCATGCAGGAAAGAAGCAAAATGCAAAAAATGGTGCAAAAAATTACATATTTGCATGGGCTCGAACCTATTCATTGAAAGGGGAATGTGAAACTCCAAGCAAGAACATGCTGGATGCAAGATTATTGTCTTTGTTTGTTTTCTTCTCTTTCTTCCTCTCTTTCTCATACTTTTTTTTTCCTATCTCACTCTCATCCATAAAATAAAATAAAATAAAATAAAATAAAATAAAATAAAATAAAATAAAATAAAATAAAATAAATTGTGAGTTATTAATATTATATATTTTGGTAATATTTATAATGAAATATTTAAATTTTTTAAATTATTAATATATTATAATTTAAATTAATATTTATAATCATAATTTTATACTATCACACTAAACTTATTTGTCTAAATTGTAATTTATAGTAATATATACAGTAATATGTATGTATTATATAATAATTTAAGATTGATATTATATTATTGAAAAATGATGAATTTGTATTGTAAAATAATTTTGAATTTTTGTAATTCTTTTGTATTTTCATTTTACTTGCTTAGACATGTCATTAATTAATGTAACCGTTGTAATAATATTTTTCAAATTAAATGGACACATCACAAATTAAATGGACATATCATAATTGACGAGCATTTTACAAAAAAATTTTCCAAGCGCACATTTTTTTATTACACAATTTAAACCTTTTTTTATGTTTTTCCACCTTTTTTATATAATTTTATATTTTTTAAATATATAGAATAATTATTTTTTATATTATTATAAAGTGTATTTGTGTCGTAAAATGAATTATAATGAGTTATTAATATTATATATTTTGATAAATATTTATAATTATATATCTAAAATTTTAAATTATTAATATATTATAATTTAAATTAATATTAATAATCATACACTAATATTAATAATATTATTCATTCAACAATAATCTAATTCATAATTTATAGTAATATATATAGTAATTTTTATATTATTAAAAAGTGTATTTGTATCGTAATTTTTTTATAAAGTTTGCCCCACGGAGGCATGCACGGGCGCACCCCACTGTAAAGTTATCGCGAACTTACCATTTACCACTTGTTATCACTTACCACTTATTACCGATTGTTACTATTTGTTATCACTTGTTTACAATGTTACCGCACTTGTTACCACTTACCACTTATTATAAGAATATCATTTGTTACCGGTTGTTACTATTTATTACCACTTATTACCATATATTATACCATTATATACCGAATAAAATAGAGGAAAAATATAAAAATGTAGAATGATTAGATAATATGTAAATAAAATTACATTTCCTATACTAAAATAAAAAATTTAACATTTTAAATTCGTTAAAAAAATATTTTAAAATTTATACTTGTTACAAGCCAAAAGATTGTAAGAAAATAATATTAAGATTATGTATAAAATTACACAATAAACTACACTAATAATATCGATTAATAATAATGTTTAAGAGAATAATATCAAATTGTGTAACAATAACTAACTGTAATACCCATTAACAATAGTCTTTTCTTCTCTCGTGTGCATTAGTCATACTACACTATAATAGCATCCTTCTCACCCGTTAACATTATTCTTTTTTGTGCATAAATGATATGATATGATAGAAATAATAGAAGAGAAGTCACTCTTATTTTACTCAATTACCATTGCACTAATAATATTATTTTTGGATAAATATATTAAATAGATATATTAATCTAGTTATATGATTATTAAAATAACAAATCTTAAAAAAATACATTTATTTTCATGTCACATATTTAAATTTAATATTTTTTGGTTTATCATACTAATCCTGCTAATGTAAAGTAGCATAAAATAATTTTGCTTTATCTAAATTATCTAAACTTTTCGCCTCAATTTTTTGAAAGGTAACACATTTCAATAGTAAGGTGGTTTGATTAATTTAGCCAAAGCCACCTTATATTGTAATCATGAGACAATAAATTTTATAGTTATATTATGGTAAGGTGGTTTGATTTTGCTAATATAAATAAATATAGGTAGGTTAAATTTAATTTAGCGATTTTATATTTTATATTGTTTTCAGTTAAATAGAAGCAAGAGTGAAAAAGAAAAAAAATAAAGAGAAATATAATTAGCGCCAAAATTAAATTCCGGTTCAAAACCAAAAAAAAATAAAAAGTTTTTGGCGGGTACATTGATTCTAAAATAAAATGATAAAATGTTTTTGAAATTTTCACAAAATTTGCCGCAAGTTGCTTGATTTTGAAATAAAATGATAAAATATTTTGGAGTTTTATCAAATCTAATAGCCAATTTGTGATGTGGCGCCAAAGATTATTGTTTGAATTGTCTTTAATTTTGACATGAATTTGTGAAGTTATCATTGAAAAATTTTAAAAGGCTAAATTTGTATATAAATAATTTTTCTTTTTGAAATTTATATAAATTTATAGAATGTTGATAATTCCACCAATATATTTATTCCAAACTCGCTCCACCAATATGTTCCATCATTTTGTAGCGCGGGACGGTTGATAAATTAATATTAATAATCATAATTTTATATTATTACTAACATATATTCTCCATTCAATAATAATATAATTTATAATTTGTAGTAATATATATAGTAATATGTATGCATTATGTAATAATTTATGGATATTATTATTATATTATTAGAAAATAATATATTTGTATCTGAAAATAATTCTAAATTTTTTGTAATTTTTTTGCACTTTCATTATCACTAATTAATCCAACGACTGTAATAATATTTTTCAAATTAAATGTACGTATCATATCATTTGTTACCGATTATTACTATTTGTTACTACTTGTTTTTATGCATTATACCTCCAGTTTTTATAAGAGTTGAATTGTTTGAATTTGAAATAAAATGATAAAATTTTTTTGTGCTTGATCAAATTTGTTTATTAATTTGTGATGTGGCGCCAAAAAAAAATCATTGTTTTGAATTGTTTAAAATGAATTAATTATTTTTAATAAAAAAATAATTAAATTGGAATAAAGGAACAAAATATTTTTTGTGCGAAAAAGAGAAATTTGATTAAATTAGAAAATTGATTTTGACGAAAATAAATATAAAGATTTTATTATTACGTTATTATTTGAAAATTTTTCAATATTAAAAAGTTAAATTTGTAAATTAAATAACTGTTATTTTTTTTAGAATTTATATAAAATTATATAATATTGATAATTAATGTATTATTATCATCATTCTACCAATATATTTCACCAGTATATTTCTTTTGGCGCGCTCCACCAATATCTTTCTCTATTTTGGGCAACCTATAATAATGGAATAGAAAAAAAAAAGAATGAAAAAAAGAAGGGTGAAGGGTGAAGAAAAAACAAAAGTAAAAAAAAAAAAAAAAAGAAAAAGAAGAAACCAAAAAAAGTTAAAAAAAAAAAACATAAGGGTGAAGTTAAAAACAAAAAAAAAAGAAGAAAAAGAAGAAGAAGAAGAAACCAAAAAAAAAAAAAGGAAAGGGGTAAAAAAGTAAAAAAAAAAAAAAGCAAAAAAAGGGTAAATATGTGAAAAAAAAAGAGGGAATAGTAGTCCTGCGGTTGCAACCACGGGGCGCATGGGTGCAAGCGCGAGCAAAAAATGCATGAAAATACATGTAAGAGGATTCGAACCCTTGCCCATGAGTTTAAAAGCTTAACTTATCAACTATTATGCCACAACTTGCTGTGTGTCTTCTTTTTGTTTTTGTTTTCTTTTATTCTCTACATTTTATGGATTATAATATGTTATTAATATTTTATATTTTGGTAAATATTTATAATTAAATATATAAAAATTTTAAATTATTAACATATTATAATTTAAATTAATATTAATAACTATGATTTTATATTATCACACTAATATAATAATATTATTCATTCAAAATTATCATTACCTACCACTTATTATCACAATTACCAACTTTCTTATTACAAACAATTTCTCATAAATTAAAAAAATTCTATAAATTCTATAAATTCTATAAATTCTCACAACTTATTTATAAAATAGTTTATATAAATTCTATAAAAAACACAAAATAAGAAAAAAAAAACAAATATAATAAAATAAAATAAAATAAAAATAATGGAAATATAAAATGATAAAATGTAATAGTTGAAGTATAAATCAAAATAAAGCTTAAGTTACTACTTCTTACCATCCATATACTAACTACTTACTATTTACCATTTGCCATTTACTACAACTATATATCATAAATTTACCACGTGTCCCTTTTCTCTTTTTTTTTTTTTTAGTCTCAACTTTTCTCACTTTCATATTAATAAAAATGCCCATTGCCAAAATACTAAAAAATAGCAGAAAAATAAGTGGTGTGGAGTTTGATTTTATCTCTCTTTTTTATTTTCTTTTTATTTTCTCAATTTCTTTTTTCTTTTTTTTCTATAAAAAAATATTTAAATTTTTTAAATTGTTAATATAAGAGAATTTAAATTAATATTAACTAACATATATTTTCCAATAATTTATAATTTATAATAATATATACAGTACTAATATTATGTATGTATTATTAGAAAATGATATATTATGTATTTCAAGATAATTCTAAGTTTTTTATAAATTTTTTATACTTTTACAAACTTTTCGCAAATTATTACCATTACTTATCATAAATTATAACATGTTATAACATTTTACCACTATTTATCAGTTGTTACTATTACTTATCATAAGTTATTAATATCACAGATTATAACGTATTACAACACACATAACACATTATCATAAATTATTCCCTCCTACATTAACTCTAAAATTTTAAACTGTTCCTAAAAATTATATAAATATATATAGACATATAGCATTTACAAATAGTAGAATACAAGTTATCATAATTATAGATTTATATAAACAGTATGGTTAAGTAGATCCAGTAGATCTAATTATTTTCAAAACGTCCCTAAAAATATTATATTTACCAACGACAAAAGATAGTCATCAGAAATTGAATATCATTTTTACCGACGGCTGTGTTAACTTTACTCACGGTTTATAAACTTTTCTCGACGTTATAATTTATACTGTTGAAATATGTATATATTTTCCTACGGTTTTATAAAAAACGTCAGTATAGGCAAGAAGAAACCGTTGTTAAAGGTTACCGACAATAAAAGTTACTATCAGTATAGTAATTTAATTTTGTAATGTCCAGTCTTCACAATTTATCTCTGTTTTTATTTTTTTCTAAAATTTTATAATTATAATAAATTAGTTCAATAAAAATATATAAAATTTTATAAGTATTATTTTTCTTCTCAAAATTAAAATAGTTATTACATCGATAATATTTCATATTAATAATACTATCTAATTATTTTGAATAGTTTACTCTTACCAAAGCATACTACTGGTGAAGATAAAAATATACGGTTCTACATTTTTCTTCTCCATATTGATGATTTTTTCCATTTTGCAAGAAAAAAGGACTAAATTGATAACTTTGATAAATTCTTGTGCTTAAGATGCAATATTTAATTGGTAACCCTATGCCTAGAACCAAATGGGGAAAAAAAAAAGAATTACTTGAAATGAATTGAATTGTGTATTTCAACTGCAAATGAAATCTTGTAATTGAAAGCTAAAAAAAAAAAAAAAAAAAAAGACCTATTATATATATAGAGAGAGAGAGAGGGTTGAGTATTTTATTATTTTATAAGATAATTACGTATACAAAGTTAAATTTCACTAAAAATTTCTTTGTGCCATCTTAGAATTTTCACTCCATTATAGATATTATATGATTTTGTGTTATTTTTTCACTAATTAATTTGTTGAGTTATTAAAAGCATATGAATTTTAATAAAAATATTATGTGTAACAACTAATACAAAAGATATACCCTCATAATAATTCAACTCGTATGAGTATTTTTTTAAACAGTTATATCCTTTACTAAAATAGAAACTCAGGGCATTCAAAATAAGAGAATAGGTATTAAATGGTAAAAACAAATAATGGCTTCAAGTTAGCCACTTTTGAACATTGTAAAAACTAAGTTAATTATTCTAGAACAAAAAATAAAACAAAAAAGGAAATTATGCTTATAAGAGAATTACTTATAGTTATTATAGGAAAAAGTAATTAGATTATTAATCTGTTCTCTTTGTTTTTTTGTTTTCTTTTCGTACTGCATTCCTGCTAATAACAAGAGATTTGTGTTTGATTTGCTAAAAGATTTTGTTAAAACTTGAAATGGTAAAGTAAAAACTAGATAAAGATGACAATAGATTCTACATCCACGTTGCCATCCACACAATTGTTGTTTTTTGTCTTTTTTATTGTATTTTTTCTCCTACACATTTAATCATATCATCATCGTAGTGATCATCATTTCTTATGAATTTTAAAAGAATTTTATTGTTAAAGTTTTTGTTTCTTGAATTCTTAGAGATAGAAAATGCAAAGCAATAGAGTTTGGATGTATAATAAGAACTTATCTGAATATCGAGGATTGATCGATGAGTTTTGTATTAGGTTGGAACAATTTTTGGATTTCGCTAGTAGTCAAATTAAGTTCATGAATGGGAATAAATTAAGATGTCCGTATAAGAAGTATAATAATAGTAACTTTTATGTGTGTGATAAAGTTAGAGAGTATCTTTGTAAATTTGATTTTACTCCGAATTACTATATTGGACTTGTTATGGTGAACCATTTATATCTAAGAAAGAATATAAAAAAAGTAAACAATTTTTAGTTAGAGGAGAATATAATTACGACCAATTAAATCCATATAAGAGAATGGTAATTGATGCAAGTGGTGAGAATTTTGTTTTAAATTGAACTATGGAAGTGCTAGTTTTGCACCAATATTTGAACAAGTGTATAGTAGTTATGCTGTGACATCGAGAAAAGGTCAAAGAATCAAAAAAAAAAATAAAAAAATGGGCCCCACCACCACCACCTATACTTTCCCTTCTTCTTTTCTTTCTTTTTCTTTTTCTTCTTCTTTTCTCTTTCTCTTTTCTGCCCCTGCTCCCGACTCTCTCTTTTCACGCCTGTGTTCGTCTCTTCACTCTCTTGTTCAATCTCCCACCAAACTTCAATAAATTTTCAATTTAATTGCACCCACCAACCATCAATTCTTCAAACGATTCTTGGAATAGAGGATTGAAGGGAGAAAACCTAGGAATTTGCTTGAATGGAGAAAATTAGGGTCTTGAAACCCAAACCCCAAAACGCAATTCGACTACAAAATGAACATAATTTCTTACCCTAAATCTTGGATTTTATTTCTTTATTATCATATTTAAATGTATTGTAGAGATTTGATGGAAATCTCTTAGGAAAGACAAACCCTAGAAATTTCGTGAATAGTGAAATTGGGAGAAAGGAACTGAAAACTTATATTGATTTCCCATAAAGAGGTTGAAGGTCCATATCACTTTTATGCCTTGTTCAATGTACTAAATGAACATCATGTTGCTGACTCAAATTCTCATTTCAATAGTAAGGTTGTTGCTTCTGCATGTTGGCGCATCAGAAGTCTCATATGGTCTAGGTAGCTCTCACTGACTTCCCATGAGTTTTCTGATAAGTCACTAGGGCAAGTTAGGTATCTGCACTTCCCCTCTGGTGCATCAACATTTATCTGCATTAAACAGATAGTGAAAAATATAAGGATGAGAAATTAGGTTATGTTAATTCGGGAAAATTAAAAAAATAAAATAAAATAAAAAATATGCCTTCTGCATTTCGTGCCTGTCAATTGATTTTTAAATCTTTTAACCTTGTTTTCTCCAGTTTCCAAACTGAAAGCTAAGGTCATTTGGTTGTGTCTTCATATTATGATTATCAAGTATTATTGCCCATTTAGAGGTAGCCGGTCATTGTTTTAATATGGAGGCAGCTAACCACAAAGTTGGTATCTTCATTTTGTTACATAAATATGGTGTCTTAATTTTCTTTTAGAGTAAGAACTTCTCTACTTGTTTAATCCTAAGCTATGGACGATACCTCTCAATTTTTAGTTTTACTCAATAGATTCAATTGTAAATGTTTGGACATTTTTTTTTTTATAACTTCTTAGTTGAGTTTTCGGAGTCGAAAAGGTGAAATAAATTATGAAGAATAGTTTCTTTGAGATGGTTGCTATTTCAGTTGCTATTAATATTTTCGTCGAAAGTTTTGACTACGACTCTCCTGAAAGTTCTAAGTTATATGATGTGATATTTACATCTCTCTATATTTGCCTTATTAACTCTTGTTCATGCTGTGGAAAAATAGTAGTTTGTTTTAATCTAATGTAATCTTTTTTTATTGGAGTTTGTAGACTCATGGAAAAGGATCCAAAAGATAGATGAGATGCTGGGGTTTAAATAAAATTGGGAAAAATTTGTAAACCTTTAAATTTAAGAAGAAATGACTCAAAATTGCTATTGCTGGTTTAGGACAATCCCTTGTAGACTCGAAATCAGTCATCATGGAGTAATTCTGGAAATAGGGAGTGATTACCCTCCTTAGAGGTGAGTAGATGGTTATGTGCATATGAATAAATAAACTATTTTCAGTTATAATTTATAAATTGAGTTCTGAAATGAATTTGCAAATGGAATTGAAATTGTTTTGTGATTATGGTATGCCTAAAATGAAATTTTGAACTGTCCATGACTCTTGAACTTGATTATTGGATTTTTGCACCATGTTTCTTTGGGATACTCATGTGAATTGTAAAATATTGCTCTACCTTATATTTGAGAATGCATTGATTGATAAATTGAGTTTGGTAACATGGTGCTGGGAAAAATGACTATAGTTTGAGTTTTGCCACGGACCGGACCGTTGGGGCGGCGTGGCAAAGGCTGTTTTATTTAGTTTGGTGGTAGGCGGAATGGAGAGCCTCCTTAGGCTGCCGGATAACGTGATAGCACCCCACGGAGCTTCATGCCCACGCCAACGCCAAGGTGGAGGGGATTTTATGAAAATTATGGAAAACCCTTTGGCGGATCCTACCAACCGCCATTGGTAGGAGATTATTTTCGGTAAACCCCAAAATTGTGGAAAAATTAGATTTGACTGATTGAATTGATTATATGAGTCATGGTGGATCGATATGAATGATTTTATGAGAATGAATTTCGTTATTGCATTAAATGATATTTGATACATACATTTGACATCACCACCCTCACCCCTCATTTATATGCCGCATACCATTGCACTCCACTCATTGGGTATTTAAAATACTCACTCCCTTTTAAATCCTTTTCAGAGGACGTATAGGGAGACGACGTCCACTATTGCAGATTGAAGGATTATTTTTGCTAATTTACATAGCTATTTAGTAGTGTAGAATTTTTGAAAATTATAGAACGTAAAACCATGGAAAGGAAGTTCTGTACATCTCATACCGGACAGATTTTACTGATACTGGTTGAGTTCTTCGGCAAGTATTAGTAAAATCTGACGATTATGATTTGGAACTTCATTATTTTCATTGAACCGTTTTTGGAAAAAATGTTTTATCTTGTACTGGGACATTTGGATTGAAATGTTAAATCTACAACTATGATTTGAGTCTTCTTTCATTTTGATTTGAAATATCTTTGGAATGTTTTATTTGTACTGAGAATTATGGATTGGCTGGGATGGCCACACTGTATGCAAGTATGTACAGGAATTCCCTTCCCAAATGTGTGTGCCGACGCATGCTGGTGTGTACAGGGATAGAGCAGATGGGTCCTTAGCATGTGGGCTGTATATATGATTTTCTTATTTGATGGATTTGTGTATTCGAAAATTTATTGTACAATTGGAATGTCTTGCGCTGTCTCGGTATATGGGGAGGTCATACCCGTATGCCGAGATAACGCGGCGGTTGTTACGTGCTCGACGAGAGAGTCGGGGCGTGACATATGTATTACTATTGAAGGAGGTAGAAATAGCTGGTGTTGATGAGAATGCAAATAATGTGATTTTTTTGTCTAATCAATTTCAGGAAGTGTTGAAAGCTACAGATGAATCTTTATGCGCAGGTTGTGATAGTCACACTAAGTTATTAGTGACGGCAAGATTGCTAAGTATCAAGATAGAGTATAATGTGTCTGAGAATTGTTTTCAACGATTTTATTCAAATAATTCGAGAAATATTGTCTCGTGATCACATAATGCCAAGTGATTTATACGATACGAAAAAGCTAGTATAAGACAATGGTCTTCCGGTGGTAAAAATTGATGTATATAGTTGGGGTTATATGTTATATTGAAGGGATGATGAAAATGTAGAATTTTGTAAATTTTGTAATGAATGTAGGTACAAGAGTAGTAGAAGGACGGATCGTAACAAGCGTAAACCATACAGACAAATGTTTTATTTGTCCTAACCCCCCCGATTGCAAAGGATTTATGCATCTAAGGCCACTGCTAAACACATGACTTGACATGTAAACCATGAAATAGAAGATGGTCTAATGTGTCATCCTTCAGATGCAAATGTATGGAAACATTTTGACAGAACATATCCTGAGTTTGCAAAAGAGTCTCGAAACATTAGATTTGGTCTTTGTACTGATTGGTTTGTTCCATTTGGCAAATCAGGAAAAACTAATTCATGGTGGCCAGTTATCTTAACTCTATACAATCTTCTCCCTAGTATGTGTATGAAGACACCTATATGTTCCTGACATTGATCATGCTTAGCCTACAAAATCCATAAAAGTTAATAGATATTTATATGCAATCACTAATTGCAAAGTTAAAACAACTATGGGATGAAGGTGTTCCTACATATAATGTCCATTCTGATTTGAGCTTTCTAATGAAGGCTACTCTTCTTTGGACAATAAATGACTTTCCAGCTTATGACATAGTATCTAGATGGAGTATAGCTTGGATCTTAGGATGTCCGATATGTATAGAGAGTTCAAATTCATTCAGATTAAAATATGGTAAGAAAGCTGGTTATTTTGATTGTCACGGATAATTTTTGCCACTAAATCATTCATTCAGAAGAAATAAAGTTGAGTTCATTAAAAATAGGGTTTAAAAAGTACCTCCACCCTTGAGATTGATCGGTGATCAAATTTGGGAGTGAGTGCACAACTTTCCATCTATTGTTGAAGACCCTCATGGTAGACTGTTGGATATGAAAGTATGCATAAATAGATGAAATGTATATTTTGGGAATTACCATATTGGAAGACCCATCATGTTCGTCATAATCTCGATATGATGCATGTTGAAAAAAATATTTTTGATAATGTCATAAATACTGTCATGAATGTTCCTAGAAAAAAAAAAGACAACTTGAGTGCAAGAAAAAATATGAGACTTGTTTGTAATCGGCCTGCACTAGATGTGGATGCAAGCAGTAAGGGACCAAAACCAAAGGCAGTTTATACATTGAACAAAGATCAAAGATGGATTGTTTGTGAATAGTTGAAATTGGTGCAGTTTCCTGATGGATATGCTTCAAACCTTGGGAGATGGTCGATTTGAAAGAATGCAAGTTTATAGGTTTGAAGAGTCATATTGTCATAAATTTATGAAAAAACTAATTCCAATTGCATTGAAGGAACTTCTACTAATTTTTGTATGGGGTACCATTACAGAGTTGATTATTTTTTTCATGACATTTGCTCAATAGTGTTGAACATATCACACATGGAGAAACTAGAGAGAGATATTCCAATCATTCTTTGTAACTTAGAAAGGATATTTGCTCTATTGTTTTTTGATTTCATGGAACATCTCTTAGTTCACTTGCCTTATGGGGCCAAGGTTGTAGATCCCGTCTAATTTCGATAAATTTATCCTTTTGAGAGGTGAAACATATGTATTTGTTTCAAAATTTTACTTCTTTATAGATTTTCTTTTATAATATTTTTCTTTTTGTTACGATTAGATTTTTATATCATATGAAGAAAAAAGTGAAGAATAAGATATAGGTTGAAATCTCTATTGTTAATGCATATATTGTGGAGGAAGTGACAACATTTGTATCGTATTATTTTGAGCCTCACGTACAGTGCAAGAGGCGAAGAGCAGGAAGAAATGATGAGGGTCCTATCGATCTCAATTCGAATCCATTTTCTACTTTCAACTATCTTGGTCGATCTAGTGGGACATGTAAGAAAAGATATTTAACTGGTTAAGAATTGCGAGCAACCCAAACATATATTTTATTGAACTATCTAGAAGTGGGACCATACTTTGAGTAAGTATACATTTATAAACATATGTATTTGTGTGGTTCAGACATTTATGTAATATATAAGTGGTATTTGATGATAGGATTTTTCAAAATTCATTCTCTAAACTGTTTGACAATGAGTTTGACCATATGTGTAATGAGGAAGTTGCATTATGGTTCAAAACATATGTAAGTTATCTATTTACCAAGTTCCCATCGTATTTTGTTTTATAATCATTAGTTAGTTAACTAACATATCCTAATTTGGTCACTTTCCTTTAGGTTCATAGCAATGATGATCAAGTTGAGTGTAGTATCATTTGTCATGGTGTCCAAATTCATTTATACTAACTTGGTCAGCATATTTTATAAATGGGTTTAATTTTCATATCTAAGAATATGGAATTGGAAAAGCCACAATGAATAATGGACTGTGCCTTCAGTCATCCAATGATGAAAGTGCAAAAGATAATTTTTATAACTTGTTGGATGAAATCATAGAGATAGAGTATCTTGGAGCAAAATTATGAGTAGTATTATTTAAGTGCAATTGGTTTGATCCCACCAAAGGAATGAAGGTGCATCCGAAGTTGAATTTAGCTAAACAAATCATAAGAAGAAATATAAAAAATATGAACCATTCATATTGGCACAATAAGGAATTCAAGTATATTATAAATCATATCCTAGTTTAAAAGATGACAAAACTGATTGGTGGGGTGTATGCAAAATGAAAGCACGGAAAAAAATTGAGGAGCATTTGGTTAATATAGTATATCAACAAGAAGAAATTACTAACACGATTCAAATTGAGAAATATAACATTACAACTTTATGAGATCCATGTGAAGCAGTAATAGATATGGATCCAATTGAAATTTGTAGAGATGGCGATGAAGAATCTGATTTTCAGACAGATAATGAAGATGAGGATGAGAATGAGGATAATAATGGAGATGGAGATGAATATGACAGTAGAGATGACCATGAAGATTTTGATTTTTGATATTGAGTAAGTTTAGTTTTCTACACACATAGGTATGCTTTTTTCATAGGTTTATTATACTTACATATACTTTTTAGTTATATCGTTATTTCTATACTTTAAATCATGTTGGCTTTCATATTCTAATAGTTTGCTTCCTTTTTGTTGATCATTTGGGTCAGTTAGTTGGAGTGTTGGTGATATTCTGTCTGCTACAAAAGTTTGAATATGGTAAACTTCTTGATGCACTTTCTTATGTACTCTTAAAACATACAATTGTTGTTTTCCTCATTTGTCTAGTATTTATATTTGTCAGTATAAACGTGGAGGACACACTCAATTTCACAAGGAAGATCAAGCACTTCCCCTCTGCTTTTGAATTTCCATGTAATTCGAAATGTGATTAACAAAACCAAAATAAGTCGGACGAAACCAAATTGTATCACAGAGGAAAATTGGATGAAAATGCTGGCCATTTGGGAGTCTGAGGAGAGTAAAAACAGAAGTGAGCAGAGCAAGAGGAATATATTTTGTAATTCTGGGCAAGAGTGTACCATTTATGCATGGGTCAATCAATATCGATAAGTATAAAAAAAAACTGGTAACTATTTAAAACACTTATATTTTTATTTAAATCAATTAATTTTTTTTTTTACTATTTCATTATTCGTAACTGTGAATTTTTTTTATTTTTTTATAGGCTAAGAAAAGGAGATCTGAACTATTATATGTGGACACTTTTGAGCACACATTTCAAAAGAAGGACAAGACCTGGGGTGAGGAGAGAGCAAAAACAGTTTCAGTATGTAATTGACCAACTTCATTAATTAAAACTGCAATTCCATGATTCCGCATTTGTCTATTAGTAAGACAATGTTTAGGTGATAGCAACACATACACACACGTGTATATATTTTTCACTTCTAATCTACTTGGCCAGAATGCAAGTCATGTTGCCATAGATTATGATGTCTTAAATTGCAATAAAGCATGTTCTTATCTGTATTTAAAAAGAGAATAGCTCTTCAGTAATTTATCAAATATATTGTGGATAATAAAGAGGGAACAAAATGTGCCTTATCTACTCATCCGCATTTCACCCCATGAACTCTATGCAAAGTACGCAAAAAAATTGAAGAATTCATTAAACATCACAAGCTCTGAACTCTATGCAAATAAAAATTGAATCCATTTTGCATCTAAATAATTGTTACTTTACAAGACGCTTATCTTTAAACTTGAACTAACCATTACTCTCAAAGTCAAAAGGGCATTAGAGTACGAAGAGAAATTCTAAGTTGGGAGGGGTTAGTCCTCCAGTAAACTAACCTCCTACCGAAAAATGTTGCACAAGTAGAATATATCACTAGAAAGAACCATGTTGAATAAACTAAGAAAAATGACTCTTTTGATCAGGAAGGTGTTCCTTTGAACCAAACAACTTTGCAAAGATTTTTGACCATTATATGTATCATGTCACCTTTTTTTTAAGGGAACATGTGTGCTTCTTAAGCTTTTTCATCAAAGCAACTCTATCCATAGAAGTGGCAGAAGGAATCCAAGCAAAAGACTCTGTGGTCTCAAAATAAATGCACTTTCCTCATGGCAGTTCGCTCTTGTTGGGTAGTGAGTATCCCACCAAACAATCCAAACAAAAGCCTCAAAATGAATGAGGATAAAGTAAAAGCACAATAAGCACCTACCCAACCCCAGAAAAAATGTCAGCTACTAAAGGAATACTTATAATGAACACTTCTTTCCAACATCTAGCATAGCTTAAAGCATAAGTCTCTCCTTCATAATGTTTGACTTTAGCCGTATGAGGATGTAGACTTCACGACAATTGAATCTTTGCCTTGGGTGCTGAGACTTCCCGTCTTCAAGTCCTTAACCTCTGCATTACCTAGAACACCTGTTAAAAGGAAAGGAGATAAGAACATTCTTAACACCATGAAAATAGTAAAACCAACTTGGCAACAATTTGTTTTGGTTGAAATTCTGTGTCGAGACTAATGCATAAAGTATGTGATTTAACATCTTCCATGGCCCAAAATTTAGTTCACATGGAATGACAAGATCATTATCTGTTCTCTATTAGCCAATCCGGTGCTAGATAGATCCCTACTGAGCAGCTAAGTAGCTAATGTAAGCTATCAGTCATTACTTGGCCCTAGGAACCATCCACAAGCAAACGTATTTACTTTATAATAATTCAAGTTTCATGGATAACTCAATGTCAGGGAACTATTGAAATGATTCTTTGGATAGCCGGTGAAAGTATAACGCACTTGTGTTTAATGTGTGTCTTCCTTTATTATTATTAGTATTGTTTGTCTTGTTTTTATTTTATTTTAATAATGCAATTGTGTCTAATGTATGCCTTTCTTTATTTTTATTAGTATTGTTTGTCTTGTTTTTATTTTATTTTAATAATTTCGTGCTAATTTGTTTCATTTAGTTTATTATTTATCCAATTGTCGCCACTATTTGTTTGCTAGTTTTTCTTTTCTTTACTTTTTTTCTAAATTTTATTGGACTTCATTTATTTTCTTAGGCTCATTTGGTGTGGTATGATTTGGTGGACATTTCTATTTCACTATATTATTTGTACATATTTTGTTGTATTTTTATAATATTATTATTTTGATGAAGTTGTAATTGTTGATTCTTACTGTTTTATTTTACTTTCATTTTGATTTCCATCATAATAATGCAGAAGAAATATAATGAATTTCTACTAACTCATTCGAGTAGTGCTGATGATGGTACCTCATCTAAACCATCCGTTGATAATATGACTTTGTTGCTAGAGGTATTTGGTGGGGTAAAAAAAGGAAGAATACTTGAGATGTGATTGTTGAACAAAATGTATACACCTGGCCCATCTTCCACTACCGTGGCTGCTTCAAGGAGACAAATGCAACTAAATGAAGAAGTGCTTAACCTCAAAGCGCAACTTGCAAAGAAAGACAAAGAAATCAATGAAATCAGACAATCACTTTTGCTAATGCAATGACTTATATTACAACACTTCAAATTGGATGCAAGTCAGTTTCTCCCCTTACAGAGTTAGGTTCTGCTTTCTTACCTTCTATTGATAACCCCAATGATGACGAGTAGGATAATGCATGATGGATGTTTGTTGGATGTTATTATTACTATTTTCTTGGATGTTAGATATTGGACGATATTGATATTATTAATCTCTTTTTCGATGTTGGATATTGGACTATATTGATATTTGTTTGATTTTGTTTTTATTGACATTTTGTTGGATGTACAAATATTTATAAAGATTGCTTATTGATTTTGTTCCTATTGGATGTTATTGACATTTTTGAATATGATTATTATGTTGGTTGGATTGAAAAATTCTTACATTTATTGGATGGATATCGATGGTTTATTGATTTATTCGAAAAGATATTAGATGGATATTGATAACTTTTTGGTTGGATTGAATATTGATGGCTTATTAGTTGGATTTGAAATGATATTCGATTGGATGGAAACTGATAATTTATTGGTTGGATTAGATTGGATTGGATATTTGCAAAGATATTGATTATTATGAGGTTTATGTTGGACATGACATTTTTTTAAATAGGGAAAAACATGAAAACTACAAAAATTTTTGTTCCAATATTTACAGATCCATCGCTAAATATGGGATCCGTTGCTAAATTCGTCGCCAAATCACATTGTTTCATGGCAAAAATTTTCAAAATCGTTGCTAACTTGGCCACGGATAATTGTGCTGGTGCTAAATATTGGGTCAGCTTAGTGAAAGAAACAATTATCCGTCACTAATATTAGTGACGGAAACCACTATCTGTCGCTAAAATTAGTGATGGATAATTAGTTCCGTCACAAAATTTAGTGATGGATAATTATTTCTGTTTCAAAACTTAGCGACTGATAATTCGTTCTATCACTAAATTTAGCGACAAAAAAATGGATATATCGTGAAATTTAGCAACGCTTATAATTATCTATCACTATATTTAGCTATGGAACTAATTATCTATTGTGAAATTTAGTGGCGGAACTAATTATCTGTTGTGAAATTTAGGGACGGAACTAAATATCCATCATGAAATTTAGCAGCAAATCCATTTTTCCATCACTAATAGCGACGGATGATTTGTTTTGTCTAATTATCTATCACTATATTTAGCGAGAGAACTAATTATCCGTTGTGAAATTTAGTAACGTAACTAAATATCCATCTTGAAATTTAGCAACCGATCCCTTTTTTTGTCACTAATAGCGATGAATGATTTGTTTCGTTGCTAAATTTCGTGACCGAAGTTGGAGTCCGTGGCTAAATTTAGCCATGAAATTTAGCGATGAAATTTTTTTCATTGCTAATTTGGCGATGAATTTCTAATTTTCGACACTAAATTTTTGCGACATGTTATTAGCCATGAAAAATTTTTCGTCATTAAATCTATAACTGAAAAAATTAGTAATGAATTTTTCTAAAATTTTCATGACTAAATCCGATACTAAGATCGTGTTTTTTTGTAGTAGATACTTGATGAGCTTTGAGAGAGTCCATTCAATGGCTGTGGCTGAAGTGTCCATTCCAGTTACTAATATTTCAAATATGAGGGCCTTGATGCTGGTTCTGTCTATCATGTACTTTGCCTCATTTTGTGGCCTGTCTATAGTTTCATTCATGAGTGACAACATTACACTGATGAAGTCTCTGTGAGTTTCTTGATTTGTATTTGCATCTTCTATATGTTCGTCAATAATTTTCTCTAACATTGTGTCAAAATTTTCCCTAAGTTCCTTCGAATTTTGATTTATTCCCTGGAGAAAAGGGAAAGGAAAATTACAAAATCTCTATATTTTAATAACAAGCTAGGTAAATTAGTTGAAAATCCAGTATCATGGTCAGTTACCTGAAAGTCAAAGGGTGTAAGGTAGGGCACGAAATCAGCCAAGTTGAAAGCTCCCATCATGCTAAAGGTCTGTTGAATAATATCCTTTTGTTTGAGCTTCTCATCTAACCTTTTCTGCTATCTGAAAACTATCCTATAAGTTATATCCTCTATGGGTGCAAACACCTTTGCAGTCACATCTACCACTTCCTCTGCCTCTACCACAGCCTTCAATGACTGAAACACCAAACCTACCTCTTCCCTCCCCATGGAAGCATAGGACTCAATTTTCAATGCACTAAGGAACTCAATGGTCCACAATTTCCTTATGTTGCACCAATAAGGACCATACTCCATAAAGCCTACGCCTCTTCTTCCATATGAGAAATAATTTTTTAGATAGGTGGCATAGGGCTTGGTGAGGAAGATGGCTTAGCATGTGAAGGTTTGCAATTACAGGTAGAGGTAGAGGACCAGGTGGTAGTCTTCGATGCTTTTTCAACACGGCATGCTAGAGATATAGTAGTGAGCATACAAGTATAGGAAGAGCAAGGATGGCTATGGTGTATGGGGTCATTTTCTAATAGATGATTGTTTTCTAGAGCTTTAGCATGCTAGGAAGTTGTGGGTTGTGGATTTATATGAAAAATCAAGGCCCATATGGCATAATTGATATTTTCCTATTTAAATAATTAATAGATCTAAATACTCAACCAAAATAAATAGCCGCATTATATTCGAGGACTAAATGATTTTTCTAATATATTAAAGTGTAGGGTGTTATGCGATTAATTTGAATAAGAGCAAGAGAAATGATATGAGAATAATTGTGCCATTTCAAATCACCATGTTACCTTGAAAAAAGAATGGAAACACTTCAAAAATCATGCCTGTAATGGGAGGACAGACGTTTGATTCCCTAGAGACTCCTCTACCAGTGCCTCTTGAAAATCAACTAGATATTTTGGCCATCCACTGCTAGTATCCTACATAAATGCTCTCCAGGAAAATCCCTTCTCACTTATGGCCCAACTTCAAAACCAACTTGTTCTACTTGCTGCCTCGGTCTCTCCTCGCAGCATCTCCTGATAGAGTCCACCGCTCAGAGATAGAGAGCTCAAATAAAAAACTACAAGGAATAAGCAAATATTTGGAAGAGTTTAGCCGTGCTCACCGACAAGAAGGATCATCCTCCTCCCAAGAGTTTAAGCAATCACACATGTACAGACTCTAGTCTTGAAGGTACCAAGAGCCCTCGGTCACCTTCCAACAAGATTTAGATGACCTGAGGAAGCAGATTGAGGATCTTGTCACCACTAAACTGAAACACGCTAGTGCACGAAAGGAAGATGGTCCCCAATATGTCACCTGCCTTTCTCTTTTAGATCCTAAAGTCTCTACTAAGTTGATGCTGTGAGATGTACTCCTCCCTCCTATGGAGAGGTACGACAATACTACCAGCCCTCAAGATCGTCAGCCTACTTTGTGACAGTTATGATTTCAAGGAACATGCTAGATATAGCCATGTGCAAGCACTTCCCTACAACCATGAAGGACAATGCCCTGACATGGTTTAATTCGCTCCCTCTATTTAGCATTAGGAGCTTTTCCCAATTTTGCAACAGTTCAATGCTCATTATTGATTAGCTGAGGAGACAAGAGGAAATCTACCTCTTTGATGTCTTTGTGGCAAAGTAATGATAAGTCCTTAAAAGACTTCTTAGACAAATTCAAAAATGAGATGATAAAGGTCTCCAGTCTAGACCACTCCACCATGCTATAAGCATTACTCAATGGTTTACAAACCTCAGGAATGAAGACTTCTATAACGAAGAATCATCCATTCACTATTCAAGAATTCTATGCTCAAGCAAAAAGTATATCATAGCGGAGGAAGTTGGGGGGGTTTGATAAGCACCGAAACAGAGTAGGAAAGAGCAAGTATCGTCGTGCACCTCAGCGATGCTCACCCAAAAGGAACCGACAGGGACTTTCTCCTCATTGTAGGTTCACCAACTATACTCTCCTAAAAGACACGCCTATCCAGATGGAAATTAGGAATAAACTTAATGTTAGATGTCCCCCATACCTCCTGGGGGATGATTCAAAGAATGACAAAACTTGATACTATTAGTTCCACAAAGATTATGGTCACCTAACAGACGAGTGAAGGAAGCTAAGGGATGAGCTTGAGGTCTTGGTTAGGGACGATAGACTCCAGAGGTTCATTAGTATGGAATAGGAAAACCCCCCTTTGAAGTCTATGCATAACAACACAAGTGATGGGATTTAAATTAGTTTTATTTTTGGTGATCAATTACATTATATTTTTAAATGAATATTGCACTTATTGGATGTTTTATAATAAATTATTCAATTATGTTGTTGAAAAGTAATAAAACAAATATAAAGAAAAATTGAGGAAAATTCCAACAAATTGAAGGACAAAATTAGAAAGTGTTGAAGATGGAATTTTCTACAAGAAGAAAGTCTTGGAATGCTGATAGTTGAAGATTTTCTCATATTGGGAATTTATCTTATCATCTTTTGTACAACTCTAATTTTAGGAATTTTCTTTTTTTTTTTTACATTTTCAAATTAACTAGTATTTTTATCATTAGAAACTGTTTGAATTTTGGAAATCCCTATTTTTTAGGAACTTTATTTTTAGATTAAGAAGAGAGAGATGCTTAGCATTGAAAAGCATAGAAGAGGAGGCACGTCCATATATTCTCAAGAGAGGAGTCACTCCCATATATTCCAACAAGAAAAAGGACGGCTACTGTTGCTAGTCACTTTTTCTTCTTCCTAGAATAAACCTTTTTTTTTATTTTGTTGATGAACTCAAGGGACATGTTTGCCACCATGAGTAGCTAGTTTTATTTTCTTATTCAAGTATTATTGTATTTCAATTGTCTTCACAACGAAGTTATATGGTTTGTTTAATTTCTTACATTTTTATTCAAATATTCGTTGATTCTTGATTTTATGTTACATGAAAAATTAAAATTGGTTAATCTCATAATTTAACTCAATATTATTATTTTAATTGCTATTAATGAGTTTAGTGATCCGTAATTGTCATAAATAAATGGTATAAGTAGTAATTAGACTATTTATTTTTTTGGCTTTTTAGCCAATATTCATGTTTAACCTAAGGGAATCGATGGAAAAAATTAAATAATTACGGCTATCCCAATTATTTGAATTTTGCTTTAATTATTTTCACAAAATTTAATGTTATCATTATATTGATATGGAATACTTTCATGATCAGTCGATTAATGATAAATTTTGACTAAATGTTGAGTTTGATCAATTAATTTAGGAAAATACAAGATTTATCATGGCTATCCTAATAAATCTTAGGTTAAATGCTTAAATTACAAGATAATATTTTTAACCCGTGATCAATGGAACAATTGAATGTAGTAAACCCTTGGATCGGAGTTCGTTAGATTGATTCCTCTTTGAATTTTCATTATTTTGCTCTGTTAATTTGTTTCTTATTTTTAGATTGTTAATTTTTAATTTAAAATTTTAATTGATAAGCCCCCCATTTTTTTTTGGTATTTAACCAAGAAATTAAATGAGTTTAATTGCCTTGGGATTTGACCAGGAACCAGTATTGCTATAAATTTGTTTGCATTTGGGAATCAGTATTAATTTTGAGGGTTTCGACAATACTGCCAAAATTTTGGCGCCGTTGCTGGGGAACTATATTGATTTCTTAGTTTGTGTTTTTTTTTTCACTTTTGAAGAATGAGAAAAGATGGCAATTTGTAAAAGAATCTTGAAGGAGCTAGCTCAACCAAATTTGAACCAACAACCATTATGCATTGAGTATTCAGCTCTTGAGGTAGCATTTGAACTCAAATCTAGTTTGATATACTTTCTATTTTTTTTGGTCTTCCAGGTGAGGATCCACATAAGCATTTGAAGGAATTTCATATTGTCTGCTCGAGCATGAAGCCACAATGTGTGACCGAGAAACAAATAAAATTGAGGGCCTTCCCTTTTCCTCTAAAGGATGAGGCAAAAAATTGGTTATACTATCTACCCCCGGTTCGATAAATACATAGAATGAAATACAGAGGCTATTCTTGGAAAAAAATTTTTCTTACATCTAGGGCTGCCAATATCAGAAAGGAAATATATGGGATCAGACAGATTAATGGAGAAATGTTGTGTGAATATTGGGAGAGGTTCAAGCAATTCTGTGCTAATTGTCTACATCATCAAATTCCTAATTTGCTCTTGATTCAATACTTTTATGAAGGACTTCAACCCATGGATAGAAGTATGGTATTTGTAGCCAATGGAGGAGCTATAGTCATAAAAAATCATAAAGCAGCCAAACAGTTGATCTTGATTATGTCAGAAAATTCTCAACAATTTCAAATGAGGATGGATAGAGCCATTAAATGGGTTAATGAGGTAAGTCACTGGACTCTTGAAAATCAAATTTCTGAACTAACTGCTTTGGTTCGTCAATTCATTATAGAGCACTTGCAGGCAGCTAAAGTTTGTGGCATATGCTCAATTCCGGGTATTGTATAAATATATGTCCAACATTGTAAGAAGACCGTATTCAACTGGTCAAGCTCAACGCACATATGATACTTACTCCAATCATTACAATCCTAGATGGAGGGATCATCCAAATTTAAGCTTTGAAAACCAATGAGGATAGACAAGATATCCACCCCAATGTTTTAATAGACCACCGCCACCACTAGCACTTGCATAATCCTCTAATTCAGGTATGAGTCTAGAAGATATAGTAAAAGCTCTCGCTACTAGTGCTGAACAATTTCAACAGAAAACAAGAGCCAACAATTAGAGTTTGGAGAATCAGATTATCCAACTAGCAACCTCAATTAGAAGGTCGGAGGCACAAAATTCTGAAAAATTGCCTCACAATTGGTGTTAAATTCAAAGGAGAACTTAAGTGCAATTACGTTGAGAAGTGGGAAGAAACTTCATTTGAGCTCTGCTCCATCTAACAAGGTGGATGATAAGAAGGATGTGGAGAAGAAAGATGAAACTATACATAAGAATCCAATCAAGGTAACATCTGACCACCCTTTAACTAACACTTCTAATGCAATTATGCCCCCTTTTCCTGGCAGGTTGGAGAAATCCAAGAAGGAAGAATATGAAAAGGAAGTTTGAGAAATTTTTAGGAAGTTGAGAGGTGATTTGAAAATAAAGGTAGGGGAGAATGTGTCTGATATCATCAAAAAAACCTTATAAAAAAACGCACAGATCCTAGTATCTTTACTCTATCTTGTGTTATTAGTAAGAAAAAAATTGAGCATGACATGCTAGACTTAGGGGCACCCATCAATGTCATGCCATACTAAATTTATACTACTCTAAAATTGAGTCCCTTAAAAGAAACTGAGATTGTTATTCAATTGGCTGACCATTCTCATGCTTACCCAGAAGATTGTTGAAGATATTTTGATACAAGTTAAGAAATTGATATTTGTAGTAGATTTGTACATCTTGAAAAATGGAAGAAGACACTATCACGAGTTCAGCTCCACTTCTATCAGGAAGACCATTCATGAGAACAGTTAAGACAAAAATAGATGTGGATGAGGGTACTCTTTCTGTCAAATTCGACAGTGAGATCGTTAAATTTAATATTTTTGATGTTATGAAGTACCCAAATAAGTGTCATTCAATTTATTCTGTTGATATTGTTGTCTCAATTGTGCAGAAATCTTGTGAAGAAGATTGTGATATGAATTTGCATTGAATACACAATTAAATACAAAAAAGGAGTTCGATGAGCTTCCCAAGTTAAAGTTGAAGCCTCCTTGAAGAGAAACAAATGGAGAAATTCGAACATGATGATGTTAAACAATTGTGCTTGTTGGGATGCAACCCAATATTTTTTCTTCAGTTTGAGGAATTTGATATTTTATTTTTTGTTTCAATTTAGGGGTGTTTGATTAGTATCATTACTTTTTTCTTTTATTTTTTGTAGGCATACAAAGATGGGAGGTAGAAAAAATGCATCCAACCAAAGTTTAAACCATATAATAGTGAACTTCATGGTTTGGCAAAAGTACTCAAAGAAATACGGCGTGATCACATGGTTAATTGATGAGAAATTCCAAAGTTTGGTAGAAGCACTCAGAAGAATAGGGAGTGATCATGTGGCTACTCGAAGAGAGAAATTTCAAAGTTGGCAGAAGCACTCAAAGGAATAGGGCGTGATCATGTGGCTATCACCTTAGGGAAGTTCCCTTTCTTCTCTCTCTTTTTATTGCCCTTTTTTTATATGTTGAGTATATGTTGAATTAGGGTGATTTTATGAAACTCCTGCTCGTTTTAGAATTTGTGCTAGTTTTTTTAGATATTAGTTGTTTCGAGTTAGGTGTTAGTTTCCACTTCTTTCTTACCCTTTACATACATCGGGGACAATATATGTTTTATGTGTGGGGAAGTTGAGAACATTGGTTGCTATAAAACAAAAAACAAAAAAAAAACAAAACAAAACAAAACAAAAAATAAATAAAAAGTTTTGGTCTCAAATTAGTGAGATGTGCTCAAGATTTACTACTCATTGTGTATGCTTGATTTTGACCAAATTGTGTGATGAAAAATTGATATTAGTGGTCATTGTGGTGCATGATTAACTATTCATCTTTTAATGGTTGAATTGAGAGATAGAATAATATGATTTGACACAAAATCTACCCAAAGTGAGGATTCAGTCTTATAGAGCAACATATTTTTTATGCACCATTTTCTTTGATGAGTGTATGTCACTATTGGAGTAGTTATTCTAGAACTTGCTTTGTTATGCACGTCGAAACCACATATTTTATTTTTATGCATCGAAATGATTAAGGCACTTAGATCAACCCCTTTTTAGCTTTTGAAAAAATACATTCCCATGTATAATATTCCTCCTAATGAAACTATTTGAGCTTATACCCTTTTCCTTTGTTTATAATCTCATAAACTAACACATGACTTTCTTTTTTTTTTTAATGCTTATCTTCTTTTTGACCCTTATATCAAAGAAGCATGTGATTACAACATGAATGTGTGGTTATTTGCAAAAGGGAAATGAGATATTTTGGGATTGTCTTTAGGGATTGAATCATACAAATGGATTGGTTTATGTGATAAATGATGAAATATGCATCATATCCTCATTGATTCTTGAGCTTGTTTTATTTTAAAAAAAAAAAGAAAGAAAAAAGCAAAAAAAAAAAGGAAAAGAAAATCTAAAAAAAAGGAAATTATCTTAAAAAAAAAGGATGACAAAAAAAAGAGAGAGAGAGAGGGGGATTACTTTTGGGTTGATTTGATATTCCATGTTATAGAATTTGTTTGATTGTGGGAAATGTGTTTTGAGTTTTTTAGCATGCTTCTTTTGATATATACATTACACACCATATTTATCCTCTTATCCTACCTTGTCCCTAACTACGTTACAACTAAATAAAAGACCTTTTGATTGATACATGAAATTCATATGTTTCAGTGGTAGAGAAATGATATATTAGCAAGGCTACGGTAATACCATTTCAGCATTGACTTGAGTGTCATATATATATACCCCTCTCTAAATGAGTGCATTGAGTGAATTTCTTGTGAGGGAGGTCGAATCTTGCATATTCTTGATTTCTAGGAGACTGTTAGGGATATTATAGTTAATATAGCATTGAGTGTCATGAAATATTAATTGTCTTAACCAAAATTTTGGTTTAGTCTCACATTACACAATGGAAGGAACTTGAGAAAGTTTAATTGACTTGAGAAATATTTTTGATTTTGATCGGAATGCTTGAGGACAAGCATTGGTTTAGATGTGCGGGAGTTTGATGGGATTTTAAATTAGTGTTATTTTTTGTGATTAATTTCATTATATTTTTAACTGAATATTGCACTAATTGGATGTTTTATAATAAATTGTTCAATTAGGTTGTTGAAGAGTGATAAAGAAAATACAAAGAAAAATGGAGGAAAATTACAAAAAAGTAAAAGACAAAATTGAAAAGTGCTGAAAATGGAATTTTCTACAATAAAAAAGTCTTAAAGTGCTGATATTTGAAGATTTTCTGATATTAAGAATTTACCTTATCATTTCTTGGACCACCTTAATTTTAGAAATGTCTTTTTCTTTTTTTTTCTTTTTTTTTTTTTTTACTTTCTCAAGTTAGTTGGTATTTTTACCATTAGAAACATTTTGAATTTTGAAAATCCCTATTTTTTAGAAACTTTATTTTTAAATTAGAAAGAAAGAGATGCTTAGGGTTGTAAAGAAGAAAAGAGGAGGCACGTCCATATATTCTCAAGAGAGGAGTCACGTCCATATATTCTAACAAGAAAAAGGACGGTTGCTGCTGCTAGTCACTCTTTTCTTCTTCCTTAAATAAACCTTTTTTTTTTTTTTAATTTTGTTAAAGAACTCAAGAGACATGTTTGCCATCATGAGTGGCTAGTTTTATTTTTTGATTCAAGGGGGATTTTATTTCAATTGTCTTCATTATAAGGTTATGTGGTTCTTTTAATTTCTTGCTCTTTTATTCAAGTATTCATTGATTTTTGTTTTTATTTTACATGAAAAATTAATATTGATTAATCTAATAATTTAACTCAATGTTATTCTTTCTATTGATATCGATGAGTTCAGTGATCCGCAATTGTAATAAATAAATTATACAAATAACAATTAGATTATTTATGTTTATGAGTCTTTAGCCAATATTCATGTTTAATATAAGGGAATTGATGGAAAAAGATTAAATAATTGTGACTATCCCAAGTATTTAGATTTTGCATTAATTGTTTTCACAAACTTAATACTATCATTATATTGATATAAAATACCATCGTACCCAGTCGATAAGAGATAAATTTTGACTGAATGCTGGGTTGATCAATTAATTTAGAAAAACACGAGATTTATTACTGCTATCCTAATAAATTTAAGGTTAAATGCTTGAATTGTAAGATAAATATTTTTAACCCGTGATTAGTGAAATAATTGAATGTGATGAACTCTTGGATCAGAATTCGGTAGATTGATTTCTCTTTGAATTTTCATTACTTTGCTTTGTTAATTTGTTTCTTATTTTTACGTTATTAATTTTTAATTTAAGAATTTAATTTATAAACCTCTATTTTTATTTTGGTATTTAACTAAGAAATAAAATCAATTTAGCTCCCTTGGGATTTGACTAGGCACCACTATTGTTGCAAATTTGTTCACATTGGGGAATCAACATTAATTTTGAGGGTTTTGACAACTCTATCAACGAGCAAACAAGCTGAATGAACTACCATTCCCAGGAGCCGCCCGCAAACAAGATAACAAGGGGATCCTTTAGATACAAGGTGGACATCTCTCTTCAGCATTTACCTCTTCTAGTGAAACCTCCCTTATCCTGAGCTTAACAGCCCAAATAGAGACCTACCAGGGCCAGACGCAACAAATGTTCGCACCAATCTCCTAGAAGCTTGAGGCATCTGCCTCCAAAGATGTTCTCACAACCGATGCCAAGAAAAGACAAAGATGAAAAGACTTGTGATAGGCTTTGATGATGATGATCTAGCAAGGGTTGATCCAAACCGCCATGACTCATTGGTTATTACAGCCAAAATAGGCCAATTCATAATGAAAAAAATTTATGTCGATCAAGGAGCAGACAACTATCTCCTTTATTGGGACACTTTCCAATAGATGGGTTTTGATCACATACACCTTCACCCTATGTTGGGCCCATAAAGGGACTTTCAAGCGAGTGACTCTACCCCAAAGCTACTATCATGCCCCAAACCGGGATCATGAATAGCCACCCATTGCCTTAGATGCCGGCTATATTCTATAAAAAAAAATTAGGCAGAACCTCCCATATTTTGGAGGTCTCCCATATACCAATCAACCTATATATCAAATGATTATCCAACCATTTAAATAAATGGGCCAACATGACCTCACAACAAATCAATCACATTCATATAATACCAATCAATCCACCCTGTACAAACCAGGACAATGTGAGGCTATCATGAAATACTATCAGTCTTAGCCACAGACCTCTACTGCCATGCCCCCATCAAAAGCATGAACAGTCACCAGTTATCCCTCCTGTGATTTAGAGATGGCACCGAATGAACCTAAAGGACACTTCTAGAACATGACACGTTTTCCAAAGTAAATGTACACAATAGTACATTTCATACCTCAATGCAATAGATTAGAATTTAGAGTTTCAATAAGATGCACATAAATTTTCATACAGTCATCCCTTTTTATACACAATAGTTTTTCTACAACCTCAATAAACAATTATACAATTTCATTAGCAAATCATTCCTAATATCATATTGAGTACCAAATCAACCACCTCAATCTCCAACCAAAAGTCTTGTGCACTAATAAGTCTTAACGCGTCCTACTATAACTATCTCTGTACACAACATGAAATGAAGGGTGAGTATCAAGGAAGATACCCAGTGAGTGAGAGTGTATATATCATGTGTTCAATGAGTCGGTGAAAAATTGAGTGTCAAAGTTCTCAATAATTCCATATATTGTAAGAAATCATGTATAATACTCAATTTATCATAAATCATTCTTTCCACATACATTTCAAACATATATGCATCTGTGTCATCAAATCATGCAAGAATAGAGCATGCCAAAATCAGTTCTGGCAAAGGTCGACCGCGACCAATGACAGGCGTATCGGGGGTTTTGTATGCAATAAGTTAGAAAAGCCCTCTATCCTGATGTTGGCAACGGATCTCATCAGGTGCTAGACTACTGTGCACCATAGCCCTCCCCCTTGTGGGTTCAACTTGACTAATACCATGTCGAATCACAATACATTTACCATTTTTTGATGTCATGTGGCATACCTTCCATAAAAGCGTATCGGGTACAAATATGGATCACTCTACACATGCATCCTTTCTAACTACGGAATGGGATTTACCCATCACAAAGTTATCATTCATCACATGCTAGGGCTCTCGGCCCATATATAATATAATTATCAAATCAATCACGTGCCATGTCACATTTCTCAAGCAATGTCAATCATTTCCACAAGGATGATTTCATAAAACATATATAAATCAAATGCAATGACACGGTTGCACATTTTAGAACTCGTTTGGATGCATATATAACCACGTAAAACATATTTGTGGACACTCCGTGAATTCACAAAAAAAAACATTTCGTAATTCATTCACAATTTCACATCACATATTCATTAAATCATGCTTGCATCAGAAAACATTTTAAAATATGATATTGTGCATCGGACACATAATATAATAAATCTCATTCACAGTATGTGGGAGGGTACGCCACTCCCGGCACGAATCTTGAGGCACATACAAAAATATACTCCCCTCAATATCACCAATTTCTATAAATATAATGTAGAATATGAGTCACTTAAGAGATCATATGATATGTATAACATAATGCAAATGTGATGCAACCCTAATTATAGACAAACCTAGGGTTTTCAAGTTCTATTCTTGTGCCATTTTAGGGAATTGACCACAAGTTCCTCAACTGGGGTCGGAATTGGGAAATTCCAATTTCTCTGGTTGGCTCACATAAAAACCCATACTTTTCGTATTGAACTTATCTCCAAAATCTCGATAGATGATTTCTTAAAATCCATATTTTTAAACCAATCAAACTCTCACTTTCTATTCTATCCTATTTTAGTAAATTTCTCATATCTCACAATCTACTCATGCAAAAACTCTGATTTTTGACTATATTGCAGTTAGGACACAAGGCTACAACTTCTTAGTTGGGCACTTTCTTCGATTCGTAGTGCAAATCCCTGAAATAGCACCATTTTGCCCACATTTCATTTTAGAATTCTGTTCTGACAAATTTTTAGCTCAACCATCACAACGTTTAACACACAACTCCAAATTACCTGAACTTTTTACAGTACCTAGAAGGCGCATAACCTTACATTTTTCATGTTTTGGGTTTCTTCCAATTATGCCTAGAAGTGGTCTGAAATTGACCACCAAAATCTCTGTTCAGTTTTGGCTAAGAAGCAGAATCATTTCTGCACAGTTTTGGGAGATTTTGTATAACTCTTGATTCCCTCAGGAATATTGGCTGCACTTTTCATAGTAGGTGGACAAGAGGGAGACTTTTCTTCTTTGAGGTTTTGAAAACAAGGGTTGGAAGGGGGTCGTGCAATGCTATTGTTTTTAGTGTTGGAAAATGGAGGACCCTCTGACTAGTTTCTGACAAATGGCTGTAACTTTTGACACAGAGGTCGGATTAAGGTGATCCTTACCTCGTTGGAAAGCTAAGACATGGGTCTACAATTCTTTCAACTAGAAAAAGATCTGAATCTATCAGGAAGGGGCTTGAAAACTTAGGTTAGTAATGCTCCCGAAATAAGGGCAAAATGAAAGACCGAACAGGGAATTAGTACAGAACACATAACTTTGAAAAATAATATAAAATCCATCTCTACTCAGAATGCAACGATTCTTATTTCATTTTAAAGCTCTGAATGTATATTTTCATGTGTAAAAAGTTCACTAAATTTGCCCTTGTACAGAAAATGCTATAGCTAAAACACTACAACCACTTCAGAATGTTCAGATTTCAGAATTTCTGGTTTCCTCATTGACTTCAAATTTCGGCCAACCCTGGTTCCCAAAGCAAACCTCCTCATTTTGACTCCAATTTTTAACATGTTATAGTTTAGGATGTCTACAAGTTATCCTCCAAAAATCTCAGAAAAATACTAAGGTTTGCCTAGGCACTCAAAGAAAACACGAAAGCTAGCCCAAATCCTCACATACATACTCCAAAATTTTTTGCACATTCATCACACCCACCAAATGCATCTCACGGCTGTCCACAAATTTCAAGCACATACTTCCCTCACTAATTCAAGGTTCCACCAAGTTCTGGGCTAGTGAAAGCTTGCCATACCTAAAATGAACACGTGCAAAATTTTAGTAAAGCATGGAATCACACTTACCATAACTACTTGCTTTTGATTCTCCTCAAATTCACTCAAGAACATCAAGATCTTGGCCTCCTATGTCACGCCACGAACTGGGATCGTGAGCAGCCGTCCGTTGTCCTAAATGCCGTACAGAAAATCGGACAAAAACTCCCCGCATATCGGAGGTTTTCTAAATAGCAATCAACTTGCTACTTGTACAATAGGGCCAACCCGGCCTCACAATACATAAATTAAATCTCAACATCAGACCAACACATCCATACCGCACAATCCAGGACAACGCAAGGCTAACAAAACGAATTTCCACAGTCCTAACCATAGACCTCTACTGCCATGCCCCCATCAAAGGTATGAATAGCCGCCAGTCGCCCCTCCTGTGATTTGGAGGTGGTACTGAGCGGTTCTAAAATACACTTCTAGAATTAAATATCCATATTTGTACAGTCATCCCAGAATTATACAATGGTCATCTATACACCTCAAAATATATATACATCATTAATACAATTTTTAACTCATGAAATTGTAGCGAAAATATACAATGACTCCTCAAGTCTAGACCAGATCTCCCAATGATACTAAACGTCCTAAAAGCAATGCTCCTTGCCAAATACTATATCTGAAACAAGAGGGGAAATGAGGGGTGAGTACTCATGGAAAGAATACTCAGTGAGTGAGTGGGTCAATGCAATCATCTAATAAAAATTATGAAACTGAAGTGTCAAAACGTAAGTATACAAATCATACTTCAAATCATCATGCTTTTCATTTCAATAATATATCATTTGCACACATTATCAAGTTAAATATGCATCCAAAACACTGTCATTAAAAATCGTAGAGCTGCCAGCCGAAAGTGTCCTGGCAGAGGTCTACCTCGACCTATGACAGGCGCACCGGGGGTGTTATATGCAAATTTATTTAAAGTGCTCTCTACTTCGGAGTTGGCGACGGACCTCGTCCAGGTGCTAGACTTGGATAGAGTATCCAAATCCTCCCCCTTTTCAGGTTCAACCTGTCTAGTACCGTGTCATTAATAAAATCAAGACAACTCGTGGGATACCCCAGGCCTAGGCATATCCGGAGGCCACTTAAGCGCCTCTCACGGTGTCCTTCGTAGCTATGGAACAATACATACCAAAGACCTCAAGGCCAAAATCAATCTCGTATCAAGAATGTGCCGTAATCAGGTTCACAAACCAAATGCAATCTATATCATAAAATGGCACATTATACAATTCAATCACATGGATGCATAATTTCATAATTCAACCAAATTTTTGGACACTCCATCGATTCACAAAAAGCCAGTTTCAAAACCAGTCAAAACATTTCAAGCACACGACAAATCATACTCATTTATCAAAATATTGTAAAACAGGGTTTACATATTAAACTAAAGTATTGAAATAAATCTTACTCACTGTATGGGGGAGGGTAGCGTACTCCCCAATAATACCACAAAGCGAAGAAAAGTGTTCCCCTAATTCAAGGCACCTAACACCTATGAATGTAAATATATATATATATATATATATATATATATATCAACAAGTTTCAAACCTACGCAGTTATAGGAAATAGGCTATCACTTCTAATACACGTATGCAAATTAGGTAGTTTGAATCCTATTGAACTCTCCCCAAATTCCTCAAATTTTGTTCATGCATACAATATGTCTACAAGACTCAAGTGTTGGTACTCAACCAATCCCGCACAGGGCTCACACCAATCAAATCTCTCACTCGCACCCAAAGGCCAGTAGGGTTACAGCCAGCGCTCCTCTGTGCAGCACGCAGCACCCATGTGCAAGGTCTATGTGCAGGGCGCACAGTGCCCATGTGCAGGGCGTGCAGTGCCCATGTTCAGGGTCCATGTACAAGGCGCGCAGTGCCCATGTGCAGGGTCCATGTGTAGGGCACTTAGTGCCTATGTACAGGGTGCGCAGTGCCCATGTACAGGGCGCGCAGTGCTTGCAGACCAACCATTTCTCCTCATTTCTAAAGTTAACCCTAACATTCATTCAAATAAATTGAATGGGTAAGAAATTTTTTTCACCTAGGGTTTTCTTGGAGCACAGACCTTCGTCCGAATGTCTCCTCGATCACTCCAAAATCTATAATACTCCCTACCAAGACAAGATTTATTAGTTAGGTCATAAACACTTAGAATAAAATCAAAACACTGAGTAAGTTACCTACGCAAAGACTCGTGGGCTGTCACGGGCTATCGAGGGCTGCGGGCCACATTGGGCTTTGCAGCCGCAGTGGGCTTGCGGGTGGCGTGGTCTCATGGGCTGTCGTGGGATGGTGGGCTTGCGGGCTCGCAGGCTGGTAGGACGTGCGCTGGCAAGCTGGACTGCAGTCACGCGCTCGCTGGTTGCCCGCGCTAGTGGGCTGGAGCACTCTCCTACGCAGGTGCGCTCCCAAGTAGGTTGCGCTCACGCTCTGCTTTCGAGCTCGTGCAGGGAGGATCGCACTACGACGTGCTCACGGGAGGGAGGAGCTGCAGCGGCTGTGGTGTGCTCGTGGTAGTGGCTGCGTGATAAAGAGAGGGCAAGCAGTGGAGAGAGAGAGAATTCAAGAGGGAAAGATAGAGCGGGAGAGAAGAAGAAGAAGAAGATGGTGGTGGTGGTGCGGTTGCTCGCGGTGGAGAGAGGTGGTAGGGCGAGCGACCGAGCGCGGCGGAGGAAGAAGGCAGCCGTGGGAAGGTGAAGAGTCGGGGAGAGAGAGAAAGAAGGAGAGGTGCTGTGTTTCACTCCAAAACGCTGCATATTCTCTCTCTTTTTTATTGTATTTATATATATATATGTATTCATACCCACACTTTACTAAAATTTAAATTTTTTGTAAAAACGAGGTTTACTTCGATTCGTAGATTCGGCAAATTAAAATATATCAAAAATTTAATTTAAATACCCCAAAATCAAAATTCAATTTAAATAAATAAAATTTCTCTCTATAAAATTAAATTGAAAAATATCTTATTTATATATATATATTTCGAAATTGGTACAATATTACAGACACCGCAGTGTCGGTGTTACATTTTCTAACCTCCTAAAAACAAGTTTCGTCCTCAAAACTAAAAGAGGACTAAACAGTAAACAAATGGGGGTGCTATCTCCTCATAGCCTCCTCGGGCTCCCAGGTCTCCTTCTTGACCTGGTCAGTTATCCACAAGACTTTGACTAACGAGACTTCCTTGCTCTGCAGCTTCCTGACCTACTGATCTAGAATAGCCACGGGCTGAACTGAAAGACTGAGGTCCTCTCGTAACTCAACAGGTGGAGGCTCTAAAATATGCGAAGGATTTGGGATATACTTCCTCAACACTGATACATAGAAGATATCATGGATCCAAGATAACTCGTCTGGCATCTCTAGTCTGTATATCACGCTCCTAACCTTACTGAGGATACCGAAGGGCCAATGTACCTGGAGCTCAATTTGCCCCGTTGCCGATGTCGAATGAGTCCCCTCAAGGGAGAAATCCTCAAAAACATCATATCACCCACCTCAAACTCTAAAGGCCAGCGTCTCCGATCCGTATATGCCCTCTGTTTGTCTTAGACAGCTTTCAACCGCTCGCGGATCACCCTGACCTTTTCTTCTTGACTAACTCAACATTAGTAAGGTGTCTCTCACCTACCTCATCCCAGTACAACGGGGTGCGACACTTCCTGCCGTAGAATGCCTCATAGGATGGTATACCGATACTGGCCTGATAGTTATTATTATATGCAAACTCCACCAGCGGTAAATGCCTGTCCCAACTACCCCGAAAATCCATGACACAAGCCTGGAGCAAATCCTCGAGCGTCTGAATGGTCCTCTATGACTGACCATCTGTCTGTGGGTGATATGTTGTGCTAAAACTGAGCCGCGTGCCCAAAGCTTCCTGCAGCTTGGGTCAAAATGGAAAGTTAACCTCGAATCTCTATCTGAGACTATGGACACGGGAACTCCATGCAGTCTGACTATTTCGTCAATATACAGACATGCCAATGTCTGTAATGGAGAGTCGCTGCGCGTCGAGATGAAATAGGTGGACTTGGTGAGTCAATCGACTACTACCCAAATGATATCTTATCTGGGCTGAGTCCGTGGCAATCTCATAACAAAGTCCATGGTCACATATTCTCACTTCCATACGGGAATGGAAAGAGGCTGTAGTAAACCCGCTGGCCTCTGATGCTCAGCCTTCACCTGCTGATAGACTAAACATCTAGCTATAAACTCCGTAATGTGCCTCTTCATACCTAGCCACCAATAGTTGCCCCGAATAGTTCGATACATTTTTGTACTACTCGGGTGCAAGGCATAGGCCGAGGAGTGTGCCTTCTTTAATATGGACCTACAGAGATCCTCATCGGCGGGTATAGCCACTCTATCTCGATAAGTTAGAAGTCCATTATTACGGACTTTGAAATCATCTATATCACCTCTGCAGGCTCTCTCAATAAGAACCTGGAGCTCGGTATCAGTGCCCTGAAGCTCCCTAATACGGTCCAACAGTGTCGGCCTGATCTCAAACCTGGCTAGCTGAGTGCCCTGATTATCACTAGCCAAACTGACTCCCAAATCCTGGAGTCCCATCAAACAAGTGAGGTATGCCGTATTATTCTCCTGAGACGATGAAGCTGATTTCTGGCTCAAGGCATCAGCAACCACATTGGCCTTGCCTGGATGATAATCAATGACAAGATCATAATCTTTGAGAAGTTCCAACCATCTCCTCTATCTCAGGTTAAGTTCTCGCTGGGTGAATAAATATTTCAGACTTTTATGATCCGTATATACCCGACAAGTCACCCCGTATAAGTAATGGCACCATATCTTCAATGCGAAGACTATGGCCGCAAGCTCCAGATCGTGTGTCGGATAATTCACTTCATGTTTCTTCAACTGTATATAAGCATAGGCAATCACCCGACCATTTTGTATCAAAACACAACCCAACCTTGTCGGCTAGTATCACTGTACACTGTATACTCCCGACTGCTAGTGGGAAGCGCTAAAATCAGAGCTGTAGTCAATCGTTGTTTGAGCTTCTGAAAACTCACCTCACAACGGTTATCCCATATAAACTTAACACCCTTTCGTGTCAATCTAGACAATGGTGCAGTTATTCGGGAAAACCCCTCAACAAATCTATGATAATACCCGGCTAGATTAAGAAAACTCTTGATCTTAGTCACTGTCTGCGGTTGCTCCATCTCATAATGGCATTGACCTTCTGCGGATCCACAAAAATCCCCTCTATAGAAACGACATGCCCCAAAAATCCAACCTGTCTTAGCTAAAATTCACATTTTGTGAATTTGGCATACACCTGCTCATCGCGGAGGATCTGTAAAACGGTGTGAAGATACTAAACATGATCCTTGTCACTCCGCGAATACACCAGTATATCTTCTATGAAGACTACGACAAACTGGTCTAGATAGTCATGAAAAACTCTGTTCATCAAGTTCATGATCGCAGTTGGGGTATTAGTCAGCCCAAACGGCATGACAAGGAATTCATAGTGCCCATATTGAGTGCGGAAAGCTGTCTTTGGCACATCTTGAGTCTTAATCCGCAATTGATGATATCCCGATCGAAGATCAATCTTCGAGAAAACTTGGACACCTTGCAATTGATCAAACAAATCATCTATGCGAGGCAGTGGATATCTGTTCTTCACAGTCACCCAATTAAGCTGCTTGTAATCTATACACAATCTCAATGAGCCGTCCTTTGTCTTTACAAACAGCATTGGAGCACCCCAAAGTGATGTGCACAGATAAACCCTTTATCCAGCAACTCCTGCAGTTGGACCTTGAGCTCTCTCAGCTCAGCCAACACCATCCTATATGGTAGCATAGAGATAGGGGTAGTCCCTGGAGCTAAATCGATCTCAAAGTCGAACTCCCGAACCAGTGGTAATCCGGTTAGCTCCTCGGGGAAAACATCAGTAAACTCATGTACCACTGGAACATCCTCAAGTCTCGGTCCCTAAGCAGTGATGTCTATGATGAAAGCCAGATATGCCGCACACCCGCTGCGAACCATGTGTTTGGCCTCCAAAGCTGAAATGACACAGCGGGGTAAAACCCGCCTCTCACCCTAAAAAATCAACACTGGCTGATCGGGTCTTCGAAACTCTACCTATTTCTTAAAGCAGTCAACTGAAACCTGATGCATATGTAGCCGATCCATCCCTAAGATGGCATCAAAATCAGTCATGGCAAGAGGGATTAGATCTGCTTTCAGCATTGTATCCCCAACTTTGTCTCACATTTTCTGTACACTGTGCTGCGCACAATCTGCTCACCCAGATGAGTGATGACCAATATCTCCTCGTTCAAAGGTGAGAGCGGCCTGTCAGAATGTCAAAAGAATTGATCGCTCACATACGAATAGTTAGACCCCGTGTCAATAAGGATACGAGCAATTATTCCGAAGATAGGTAGAGTACCTATCATTGAACAAAATGCACATAGACTTAGAATAATTTTAAATATGATATATATATATATATATATGTCAAAATAGTTGAGCCCCTAAGGCTTTACAACTTCAGTGTACAAAGATGTCAGAGTAGTATCATGTCGACAAAAGGATACATAATATAAAATACCTATACAACCATCATGATACAATACCGACATCCCCAAAAGAAGTGGAAATACGAATAGAGATCCTATTCTACAGGATCAGAAGGAGGAGTACTCGTGACGATGTCGGGGTTCGCCTGGGCATCCTCCTGCGTCATGGCATAAACCCAGGCCTGAGCCCTAGGCTGGAGCTCTAGGCTACTGTCGTGTTTAGGTCTGCACTATGTTACTCCCGATGGTCACCCTGGGAGTAGAAGATATTGACCGAGTAGGCTACCCTTGTTGACCCATATGAGGAGTGTGAACTCTGTCCTACGAGTCCTAACTCAGGGCAGGAACTCCTGATATGCCCCAGCTTCCCACAGTGGAAGCAAGTGGCCGACACTGAACAAGCTCCTATCGAATAGGACTTATTGCACCTGCGGCAATAAGGATGCCGCTAAGTAGTATCCTATACAGGGTGAGTCGAAGCGGGCTGTCTGAACCTTGGGAGTACTGTCCCCGTCCCAGATTAGAAGATCCAGATCCAAATCTATCTCTATGCGAACTGGATCCCCTGCCCCTCTTGGAGCTTTGCGTAGAATGAGACTTCTCTTTCTTTCTCTTCAGCTCTCTGTTCTCTCTCTACCTAGTCTCGGCGCGGACCAAAGCCTCCGCGCAGTGAGCAGAGTCTATCACCTCGGCCACTGTAAACTGTGGAGTAACAGTCATATACTTCTTTGTGTTGAGACTAAGACCGTCTTCGAATTTGAAGCGCAAATACTGAGGTGTGGCCAGATCCGGTACAAATGCGACAAGTCTCCGCATGTCTGCCTCATACTTTGAGACAGATCTGGACCCCTGTGTAATCCATCCCAGCTCTGACCTCATCTGGTCCTACTGGTAAAGTGCGAAGAATCTGCGGTCAAACTCCCAAAGGAAGTCGTCCCACTGCAGTGGCTTTGTCACCTCATCAGTGAGGGCCTCCTAGCATAAGAGGGCCTCTCCTTCTAATAATTGCTGTGCCACTTTCAGGCAGAGCTCCTCTCCAATCCCCAGTTCGGTCAAAATCCTGCGGGTACGGTTGATCCAATGCTTAGCTGTTGCAGCATCACCAAGTCCTGTGAAATCAGTGCACCCCCGCTGATGGGCCTCCTTAATCAATTGAGTCAACTCATGTACCCATCTAAGAGTAGTCGATGTGGTCTCACTTGGCTCTGACAAGATAGAAGGATCGGCTACCGGCGGTGGAATCGATGTCGAAGGAACTAGTACTGCGGTAGGTGCAGGCGCCGCTATAGGAGGTGGTGGGGGCGGAATTTGGACCCTATACGAAGCGTACCACTTGTACACCTGCCGAAAGGTGTCGAGTGTGGGTACGGGAGTCTCAGCCTGAGCAGCTGGCTGAGTAGGTGCCGGCGGTGGCATGCGAGTCGAGGAACGATCCTCTAGCTCGTCTAATTCCTCTGGTAGGGCAAAACGGGTACTCTGTCGGGTCGTCATACTACTGCAAGAGAAGGATCCTTATTAGGTATCGTTCACAGAATAGGCATGGTTCATGAAATTTAGACTAGTCATATCTTGACTACCCTTACAAAGAATGGAATCCTAAAAAAAGCATGTTAGGTTGATACAACCGTACCTAACCCCTCATAAAATGGATGAACTCATATACCTATGACCATGTACTGGGATTTCATGACTATATGAAACTCTCATGCATTGAGAACTTTAAATACAAAGACACTCGAGAATGTTTTCAAGACTCTCTTTCTATACAGCTCTCAACCTAGACTTTGGTACCAAGTCAACTGTCACGCCCTGAATCAGGATCGTGAGCAACCGCTCGTTGTCCTGAATGTCGGCTATATTTTTATAGAAAATCGAGCAGAACCTTCTCGCATATCGAAGGTCTCCCATATAGCAATCAACCTTCTACCTATACAATAGGGCCAACCTGGCCTCACAATACATAAATCAAATCTCAACATCAGACCAACACATCCATACCGCACAATCCAGGACAACGCAAGGCTAATAAAACGAATTTCCACAATCGTAACTACAGACCTCTACTGCCATACCCCCATCAAAGGCATGAATAGCCGCCAGTCCCCCCTCCTATGATTTAGAGGTGGCACCGAGCGGTTCTAAAATACACTTCTAAGACATGACACATTCCCAAGTAACATACACAATGAATAGAAATTGTTTCAATGCGAGTATTATGCAATAACATGAGAGTTCCACGATTTAAATATCCATATTTGTATAGTCATCCCATAATTATACAATGGTCATCTATAGACCACAAAATACATATACATCATTAATGCAATTTTTAACTCACGAAATTGTAACAAAAATATATAATGACTCTTTAAGTCCAGACCAGATCTCCCAATGATACTAAGCGTCCTAAAAACAACACTACTTGCCAAATACTATCTCTGAAACAAGAGGAGAAATGAGGGGTGAGTACTCAAGGAAAGAATACTCAGTGAGTGAGTGGATCAATGCAATCGTTTAATAAGAATTGTGAAACTGGAGTGTCAAAGCATAAGTATACAAATCATACTTCAAATCATCATGCTTTTCATTTCAACAATATATCATTTGCATGCATTATCAAGTTAAATATGCATCCAAAGCACTGTTATTAAAAATCATAGAGCTACCAGCCGAAAGTGTCTTAACAGAAGTCGACCTATGATAGGTGCACCGGGGGTGTTATATGCAAATTTATTTAAAGTGCTCTCTACCCCGGCGTTGGCGACGGACCTCATCCAGGTGCTAGACTTGGATAGAGTATCCAAATCCTCCCCCTTTTCGGGTTCAACCTAGCTAGTACTGTGTCGTTAATAAAATGAAGACAACTCGTGGGATACACTAGGCCTAGGCATATCCGGACGCCACCTAAGCGCCTCTCATGGTGTCCTTCGTAGCTACGAAACAATACATACCAAAACCCTCAAGGCCAAAATCAATCTCGTATCAAGAATGTGCCATAATCAGGTTCACAAACCAAATGCAATATATAGCGTAAAATGGCACATTATACATTTCAACCACATGGATGTATAATTTCATAATTCAACTAAATTTTTGAATACTCCATCGATTCACAAAAAGTCAGCTCCAAAACTAGTCAAAATATTTCAAACACATGACAAATTATGCTCATTTATCAAAATGTTGTAAAGCAGAATTTACATATTAAACAAAAGTATTGAAATAAATCACACTCACTGTATAGGGGAGGGTAGTGCACTCCCCAATAATACTATGAAGCAAAGAAAAGTGTTCCCCTAATTCAAGGCACCCAACACCTATGAATGTATATATATATATATAAATATCAACAAGTTTCAAACCTACGCAGTTATAGGAAATAGGCTATCACTTCTAATATACGTATGCAAATCAGGTAGTTCGAATCCTACCCTAATCCTCATATTTTGTTTATACATAGAACATGTCTACAAAACTCAAGTGTTGGTACTCAACCAATCCCGCACAGGGTTCACACCAATCAAATCTCTCGCTCGCACCCAAGGGCTAGCAAGGCTACAGCCCAGCGCTCCTCTGTGCAGCGCGTAGCGCCCATGTGCATGGTCCATGTGCAGGGCGCGCAGAGCCCATGTGCAGGGCGCGTAGTACCCATGTGTAGGGTCCACTTGTAGGGTGCGCAATGCCCATGTGTAGGGCGCACAGCGCCCATGTGCAGGGTCCATGTACAGGGCGCGTAACGCCCATGTGTAGGGTGTGCAGTGCCCATGTGCAGGGCGTGCAGTGCCCTTGCGCAGCACCCAGGGCACGCAGCGCCTGCATACCAATCATTTCTAATCATTTCTAAACTTAACCCTAACATTCATTCAATTAAATCGAATGGGTAAAAAAAATTTTTCACCTAGGGTTTTCTCGAAGTGCAGACTTTCATCCGAATGTCTCCTCGATCACTTCAAAATCTACAAGGCTCCCTATCAAGACAAGATTTATTAGTTAGGTCATAAACACTTAGAACAAAATCAAAACCCTAAGTCAGTTACCTATGCAAAGACTCACGGGCTGTTACAGGCTATCGCAGGCTGCGGGCCGCAGTGGGCTTCGCGGTTGCAGTGGGCTCGCGGGCTGTGTGAGCTCGTGGGCTATCGTAGACTGGTGGGCTCGCGGGCTGGTGGGCTCGCGGGCTGGCATGCTTGCAGGCTCGCAGGCTGGCACGTGCTCTCATGAGTTAGACTACAGTGGCACGCTCGCGGGTTGCGCGCGCTAGTGGGCTGGAGTGCGCTCATGCGCAGGTGCGCTCCCGAGCAGGTGCGCTTACGCTGTGGTACACTCGCTCGGTCGCGCTTGCGTTGTGGTGCGCTTGCTCTCATGCAAGGAGGATCGCGCTGCGGCGCCCTCACGGGAGGGAGGAGCTGCAGCGGCTGTGGTTCGCTCATGGTTGTGGCGTGCGTGGAAGTTCGCGACGGAGGGCGATCGAGAGGGAGGGAGATCTCGAGAGATAGAGAGAGGGTGAGCAGCGGAGAGAGAGAGAAACAGTGAGAGAGAGAATCCGAGAGGGAAAGATAGAGAGGGTGAAAAGAAGAAGAAGAAGATGGTGGTGGTGGTGCGGTTGCTGGCGGTAGAGAGAGGTGGCGGGGTGAGCGACCGATCGCGGCGGAGGAAGAAGGCAGCCGTGGGAAGGTGAAGAGTCGGGGAGAGAGAGAAGGAGGAAGAGAGAGAGAGAAAGAAATAAACTTAGGGTTTCCAACCCTAATCGGGAAAAGGGGGAGATGCTGCGTTTCACTCCAAAACGCAGCATCTCCTTTCTTTTTTTTGTATTTATATATATATATATGTGTCTTCACACCCACACTTCACTAAAATTTAAATTTTTTGTAAAAACGAGGTTTATTTCGATTCGCAGATTCGGCAAATTAAAATATACCAAAAATTTAATTTAAATACTCCAAAATCAAAAATCAATTTAAATAAATAAAATTTATCTCTATATAATTAAATTGAAGAATATCTTATTTATATATATATATTTCAAAATTGGTACAATATTACAGACGCCGCAGTGTTGGTGTTACATCCTAGTACTACTGCCGTGACTGCACACCACAAGAGCTCTCCTTTCCTCCTTGCTAGCTCACGGCCTTCTTGTGGTTCACCAAGCTAACCTCCTCCTTTTCCTCTAATTTTTGGATATGTTGTAGTATGTGGTGAGTGGATTATTTTTAGCTAAAAAGTTCAGCACTTAAAGTTAAAGGGCTCAAGCTTCTCCTCTTGGTGAAGCTCACGGCCATGAAGGGAGGGAAGGAGTTTCTTGCCGCTTCTAAGTTCTCGTTTTCTTCTCATTTGAAGAATGAAGAACAAGTCTATTTCTTTTTATTTGGCTTAACCATGGTTTTGGAATGTTTACAAGGGTTAAGCATTATTAACTCCACCTCAATTAATCTTGGCCATTGATCAATTCCAAGATTAGATCCCAACAATCCAAATTAGGGTTATTTGGCATAAGCATGTCACAAAGTCAAACAAAGTGGCTTGAGTGTTCACACCAGCTTTATGGATCCAATGGTTCTCATGCATTCTTGATTCTCTACAAATGAACTTGGCCCTCCATTTGGTATCACACACTCCAACCACATTTATTACATAATTTATTGCTTTCTCCAAACTTTTATTATTTACAAAGAAGCCCTTTGACCCATAATTTGCTCACAAGTCCCTTGACCGGTCAAAATTTCATCTTGACCTCAAAATTCGTAAAATCACACTACGAGCTCAAATTTTTGTTCTGAATTCAACGTAATTGGTCTTGGGTGTAAACGAGACCGTTTGCTCAGACAAATTTCAATTCTGCTAAAAACTAGGGTTTCTCGGTCGAAAATTTTAGAGTACCAAGCGTTTTTGTGCTACGGCTTACATTTCACTTTTACTCGTTGATCCTTCACTTTTAAAGTGAATTTAGCATGTATATATCTCACGGCGTCAAATTTGCACGTGTGGTTTTCATTTTGGCACAGTAGGGTAAATTTCCCTTCATTGCGTGTGAATTTCGGTAAATTTTTCAAAATTTCATTTTTACTTGATAAAATGCTAATTTAGCCAAATTTAGGCTTCCTGGTAGAATTTTAACAGTTTTTCACGGGTAGAATTAAATTTGACTCGGTGAAGACAAATTTTCACCTACGGCGATTGAGTATCGGGCATTTCTTAACAAACAATTGAGAATTGTCCGAATTCAAGTTTCCTTAACCTTTTAAGTTGCTTTAGCATGTGAAATTTCATCGGGGTCGAAATTGCACACGTAGATTTTAAAATGGTTTGGAGGAAAAATTTTAACTTTCGGCAATCTTGCCAAAAATTTTCAAAAGCATTTTAAATCGGAAAAAGTTCTGAGTGACTTTTCACTATATGAAAATGAAAATTATTAAATAAAAAATAATGAGGAGTATAATATACAGTGCATCGAGTGTCGGTGTTACAACTACTATCCCTCTTTCGATAACTCTTGGAACAACACTCAATCATGCAACTTCTACAAGAACATTCAATGTAGTCAAGCTACAACTAGCATACAATGCCATCCTAGGCCGACCAAGCCTAAACACTTTGGAAATACTATCGAGCACCAATCATATGAGAATCAAATTTAGAAGACCCCTTGGAATCGGGATGCTCACATGCGACCCAGAGTCACTACTACTTCAGTCTAGTAATTTTTACTCATTATTTATTGTCATTTCGTTCTCAACTTTTGGTCTCTGATTAAATAGGTTGATTCAAGGTTTTTATAGCTACTCTTGCAATAACATCTTCATTTCATATGTTTCACTATCTTTCCATGACATTGTGATCAAAACAAGCACATGCAGTCAAGAACAGCTCGCGGGTATCGAATGCCTTCAAACACATTATTGGTACAAGATGTAACTCCCAACCAGGTATATGCAACCTACTCTTTCAATGCAATGCAATCAAATTCTCTCTCCGCACAACGCCAATGAGCCCTTTCGATGCAAAGCCATTGAATTCCCTCTTGGTGCAGTGCGAATGATGGCATGTGTTGACTTAAACATGATATATATGCGATGCATGAGGTACTAACGACTAGGTAAGGATTTCAGGTTAAAACAATTAGAAAATAACAAAAAGTCCTCACCATTTAATAATAATAAAGTCCTTTAAAGATTGAATAATGTGAAGTGAAACCTCTCCATGGTGGGATATTTGGTAGAGCTACGTTGAGGAAGTTTTTTAGTGACTGGATTGGATAAGAAGGTGATCAACCTTAATACTCATACTGCCACCATTGAAGTCATGTTTTCTTTCAGACAGAGGGTTATTGCTTGCAAGTTAATTTTTTCGAGTATGGAGGCAGGTGAATCCTCCCAAATTATGGAGGTAAGATAGGATAAAAGTAAATGGCATGAAATTTCTAAGTGTAAGGAAAGAAAGTAATGAAAATGGAAAAAATATTAAGAAATAAAGTTAGTATTAAAATAAATGTAGCACCTTTGCATTGGCTACAGTCCAGAGACATCAATGATTTATCCAATTTTCCTTATCCTTTGCCTATTGATTTAATATATATGTTTTCGATTGATTGTTATCTGTTTTCCATATATTGTTCTTCACGTATCATATTTCATGCATAATAACAGTCTTACATTATGTGCAAATTATACATGTTTCCCCTTCTCGATTCCTTTTGGGATTACTTGTTGGATGGTGGTTTGAGTGACCAATGTTTTAGAATCTGAGAAAGAGATAGGAAGAGTTGGTAGAGATTCACCCATAGCAGGATACTAGGTCCCATTCCTTTTCTTTTAGTGACCATTTTTATAGTCTTTTTTGTGTATGATTGACTCTATGTATTTACTATTTGATTCATGTAAAATAACTAGAGGATGAATAGTTATTTTTTGATTTTTTTGCAATTTTCAACTAAGTAAAATTTAAGAGATAAGATTAGGCAAACTAAAAATAAAGAAGAAATCAGAGACAAGGATCTTTATAGTGGTCCATCCACTCCCAGGCAACCCTCTTAGATTTTCACTTTTTCTCTAAATAATATACATCACTTGCTTACCTGGTACAAGTAAAACCTTTACAACCCACTTGCTTCACGGGTGCAAGTGAAAACTTTACAACACAGTTGCTTTACAAATGTAAGTAAAACCTTATAAGTATTTTTTCCCAAAATAATTTCTCTCTCAAAACCCAAATTGTGAAACCCGAATAACCTTTAGAGTTCTTTTGGATATAGGAGTGTTATAGAGTGTGAGGCTAATCCTCGAATGTAAATGAAGTTAATTTCAAAGAAAATTACAGAGTTTGAGATTATTCCTTGAATGTAAAGAAATTACACCTCAATAAATGATACACACAGGTAGAATACAAAGAGTTTAATGTCGTGTGTATTTCGAGTAGCAGAGCATTCTATGAGATCTTATGTCGCTCGCAACAAACATTCTTTTTCTTAAATTCTTTATTTTATGTTCTTCATTACTATGACATTTATAGCTCTCTTGAAAAATGTCATTGAGTGGTAAGTAAACTTGAATATTGAGAATTAAATACGGTTCACCTTCCTCAATTAATATCTTCGGCTATTTCTCAATTAATGATTTTGCCCAGTATCGTCCTTAAAGCAGGTCTCTACTTATTTCTGTTAAACAAATCATGTCTCAAGAAAATTTGATGTGCCTTTTCATTGCAACAAGAATGTTAGCTTGACAAACAAAAGAGATTTTCAAAAGATCGCAGCATGTTGACTTTGAATTCAAAAATTCAACTAAATAAAGAATTTGTTTTGTCCATTTTATCGGTCTTTAAACAGTCAACAAATATTTTCAATGTCCACATTATTTCTTTCTTAAAGTTCCTTTGTGAATAAAAGGTTGACTGAGATTGGCTAGATTCTACAATGTGAAGAGTTTTGGTTAGCCTTTGATTTGGTTCAATCAGCCAGAGAAGCATTTTGTTCCTTACATGGTTTAGTGGTTGACTACTCGAATTATCAGTTAGCAGAATGAGTAGAGCAGGTTGGTTATTAATGCCTCGGTTAGGCATATGAGCATAGTTGGTTGGCTGCTTATCCTTAGTAGTTGACGGCTTGAGCACACAATATGCTCGCGGTCATCTACTCGAGTGCACTATAGTGCTCATGGTTTACTGTTCTTACTTGAACATACTTTGCGGTTGGCCACTCGTGTACTTAGGGCACCTACAGCTGACTGCCTATGTAGAGTGCACACACTCGCTATTGGCCATTTGTGCACATATGGCTTGTCATGTCCCAAATCCACCCCCTCGCTGGGGCTTCATCGGTGACGGACTGCCTAGTTCTCACCAGGGTTCAGTCACTTTGCAAGGTATGGAAGTCATACTAAAATAATAGATCTTTCATTTATCTTAATCATTGCATATTACAAAAGTCTTTTATACAAGATAAAGTAGCAGAACTTCTATACTAGAGGAGTCAACCATCACAAAACTATCCCTATCCGTTAATCTTCTTCGGTCTTTGTTCCTATAGGATCTAAAATAATTTCTGGTGTAAGCTTAATAGCCCAGTAAGGTTCGTGTGTACATGTATAAAAAATTCAATATAAAAATATATGATAACGGTTTTATTATAAAATCTTTTTTAAAATAATTTATATGCAACAACAACATGCATATTTGAATAATAATAGTAATATAATACAGTACATGAACAGTTTACTTTCATCTTATCTCTCCATATGAATAGTCTCCTTATCCCTCCTAGGATGTCCATTTCCGAAAAGGCTTAATAATCTCCCCCTCATTACGTGGACAAACCTCCTATCCAAAATAATGGGGTAATACCGGTATGTATTTTGATATTCGACAAAGTCCTTACTTGTTCGAACTATCTCCACACATGTCGGCTTATATTACAATCACAAACACATGCATTGATGTAACAGTAGGAAATCATGGTAAATAGTAAATTATAGTAACATATATGAAATTAGCAGTAAATCATGATAGGTATGCATAATTTAGATATAAAATATAAAGAACTCTTATCTTAAAGAGTTGTCTTTAATCAAGAAACTTACTTTGTCTACTCTTTTTCTCTTGCAGCACTTTTCTCTCTTTCTCTTTTCTTTTTTTTCCTTTCTCTCTCTCTTTCTCTCTTTTCTCTCTTTCTCCCTTCCTTTCTTCCTCTTGGCCAAATTTGATGACTTTGGAATGAAGGGGATGGGGTATTTATAGGTAAAGGTTGGTAATGGATAGTTGCCAAGTGTTACGACACTTGTTCATCACCTAAGGCCTTTATTCTTGATGCCAACCACTTGTCCTTTTATGTGTTAACTATAGAAAGCACATATCTTTGTCGCAAGACATTTGTCCTCCAAGTGGTGTAGTTTATGGATGAACAAGTGTCATGGTCGGTGTTGTCTCTTCTTTGGTTGGTGGTTGCATGTTTATTACATATTGGATCTGGTTGAGTGGTCTGGTCACCTTATTTTTGTATAGTGTTACTTAAGTTCATTTACTTAAGAATTACACGTAAATAAGGAAATACCCCCATTTGAATTCAATAAAAATAGTTTCAAAATGGCTAACTTTGTTGGCTCCTATTTGGAAAGCTAATGGCTTAGAAAAATTCTAAAAAAATAAAATTTTCCCTATTTGATATATAAGGAACAATTGTCGAGACTTTTCCTCCTTGTTTTCAAAATATTTCAGAAACCTTATTTTTAGGGCACTTAGTTTCCAGCGAGTTGGTCAAACCTAGATTTTCAACATTCTAAGTGTCTGATTTCGTATCCAATACTCATGTCTCAGATAACAACCTTATGTTATTATTAATAACAAGTTATTTGTTGTAACTAAATTGGAGTATATGACATTCTTTCCCCCTTAAAAAAATTTCGTCCTCAAAATTCATACTTGATTATAGAGCAGGGTACTTTTGTCGGATCTCATCTTCAAGTTCCCATGTGGCATTCTCTATTCCATGATTGCTCAAAGTACCTTTACCAGATGTACTTCCTTTGATCTAAGCTTCTTTACATCATATTCTAAGATCTTGAACGGTTTTTCCTCATAAGTTAGATCTTGGCGAAGTTGGAGTGGTTGGTAGTCTAGTATATGATCTAGATCGGGTTGATACCTTCGAAGTAATGATACATGAAATACATCATGGATTCTAGATAAGCTTGGTGGCAAGACTAGCCGATATGCTACCTTTCCAATTCGTTCCGGTGTTTCAAATGGTCCAATATATCTTGGACTCAATTTTCCTCATATTCCATGCTGAATAATTCCTTTTTGAGGGAATATCTTAAGAAAAACTTGATCTCCCACTTGGAATTTCAAATCCTTTCTACAATGGTCAGCATAACTTTTTTGACTACTTTGGGCAATCATCATTTTTTGTTTGATCACTCGGATTTTGTCAAAGGTTTCTTCCATCCATGGTATGGTCTTTGAAGTATTTACATTTCTTTCTCCAATTCTATCCTAATAAATTGGTGATCGGCATTATCTTCCATATAATGCCTCGTAAGGAGCCATACCAATCGTAGATTGAAAACTATTAATGTATGCGAATTCAGCAAGTGGTAAATGCTTATCCCAACTTCCTTTGAAATCTAATATGCATGCCCGAAGCATATTTTCTAATATTTGAAAAGTGTGATCAGATTGTCCATCAGTCTGAGGATGAGAACTTGTGCTAAATTTCAATTTAGTACTTAGAAGTTGTTGTAGTTGTTTCCAGAGTCGAGAAGTAAACCTTGGATCGCTGTCAGAAACAATACTAAAAGGTACTCCATGTAATTTAACTATCTCATCCACATATATTCTCCCCAAATTTTCAATAGGATAAGTCATTTTGATTGGCAAGATGTGAGAAGATTTGGTGAACCTTTCCATGATCACCCATATTGCATCATATTCATCTTTACTCTTTGGTAATCCACAAACAAAGTCCATGGTTACTTCATCCCATTTCTATTTTGGAATTGATAAGGGTTGTAGCAAGACGAATGGTTTCTGATGTTCTGTTTTAACTTGTTGACAAGTCAAACATGTGGAAACATATTTTGCAATATCCTATTCTTGATGCCAACCACTTGTCCTTCCATGTGTTAACTATAGAAAGCACATAGCTTTGTTGCTAGACATTTGTCCTCCAAGTGGTGTAGTTTATGGACGAACAAGTGTCATGGTCGGTGTTATCTCTTCTTTTGTTGGTGGTTGCATGTTTATTACATATTGGATCTAGTTGAGTGCTCTGGTCACCTTATTTCCGTGTAATGTTATTTAGGTAAATGTATTTATGTTATTTTAGTTCATTTACTAAAGAATTACATGTAAATAAGGAAATACCCCCTATTTGAATTCAATAAAAATAGTTTTAGAACCTAATTCCTTAAGAATAAAAAGTCAACTCTCCCTTATAAAAACAAAACTCGAAATGACTAACTTTGTTGACTCCTATTTGGAGGGATAATGGCTTAGAAAAATTCTAGAAAAACAAGTTTTCCCTTATTTGATATATAAGGAACAATTATCGGGACTTTCCCTCCTTGTTTTCTAAATATTTCAGAAACCTTATTTTTAGGGTACTTAGTTTCCAGCGAGTTAGTCAAACCTAGGTTTTCAACATTCTAAGTGTTTGATTTCGTATCTAATTCTCATATCTCAGATAACAACCTTATTTTATTATTAATAACAAGTTATTTGTTACAACTAAATTGGGGTATGTAACACAACTAAACGCCAGTGCGCCACTTGGTACATGTAGTTGGCCATGTTGTGCACACAGCTAACCGCTCATGCCTACTTGTTTCATGCGATCGCCCGCCTACGCATATGCAATCGCCTGCCAATACTCTCTAGGCGCATGTGGTACTCATGCGGTCAGCCACATGAGCTTTGCGGGTTGACCATTCATGCTTGTGATCAACCACTGAAGCTCAGTTGGTCAATCATTGGACTTCTTTGGTTGGCCTTTCAGATGACTATACTGAACCTAATTTTCAGATCATTTATATTTAACTCCAAACATATACTTCACTTAAATTTCCTTTAGTTTGATCATCATCAAAACCTTTTTTGTCAACAATCTTCTCCTTTTTTATGATGATAAAACCTCTAAGGATCTGAAAAATCATTTTTAATCCTTCTTATTTATTTGTTTTGCTCAATTATCTTCCCCTCTTTCAATAACTTTCTCCCACATTCTTTAACTTTCTCCCCTTTTAATAGATTTTTTATTATTCTTATCCCTCTTTTTATCATCAACAGAAAGGGATATCATGGATACCCATATAAAATTTAAAGGGAAAAAAAATAGCCTGGGATTAAGGTCATTAACCTATTTTTAGGGAACGAAACTGCCCCTTGTAGGTTGCCTATGTGCCACATTAAGGACTTTAGATGAATATAGATCAAGGCACACGTAAACATTGATGGAGAACGATTTTGGAAGAACATAGAGTTTGGAATTTTAGGGTATGAGAGAGAGCTAGGATTTTGAGTTATGGAGATGAGTTCAACCCATTAACTCATGACTCATTAATGTATGGCTTACACTTGTATATGTTGTGCATGTGCGACACTTAGGTTCCCTTTGTTTTTACATTTGGTTCTAGAGTGAACATGAGAATTTTTATGAGTGAAACACTTATCCTAACTTTCAACATGTATATCGCTTAGTGTTTGTGTCCTGTTGGCTTTTGACTTGATTCTGGTTGACTACCTATTTTCCCAGTACACTATTTCACTCCCTTGGGTCGACTGCCCTTCCTCATTTGAACTTCCAAATACGATATCATCTACATAAATTTGCAATATAAGGAGGTCTTTATCTTTTCTTTTGACAAACAAAGTAGTATCCACTTTTCCTTTCTTGAAGTTATTCTCTACTAAGAAATTGCTAAGCTTTTCATGCCATGCTCTGAGAGCTTTCTTAAGACCATACTGAGCTTTTGATAGTTCGTACACATGGTCTGCAAAATTATGGTCTTCAAATCCTAGGGGTTGCTTTACATATTCTGTTTCATTTATCACCCTATTTAGAAAGGCAGTCTTGATATCTATCTGATAAAGTCTGAAGCTCATGTGACAGGCAAAGGCAAGTAGCATTCTAATAACCTCTAATCTTGCTACTTGAACATAAGTTGCATTATAATCTATTCCTTTTTCTTAATAGTACTATTTGGCCAATAATATGGTTTTATTTCTTACTATAGTACCATATTCATCTAATTTATTTCTAAATGTCTATTTGGTTCCTATGACAGGTTGATCTTTTGATCTTGGGACTAAATTCCACACTTTGCTTCTTCTGAATTGATTTAGTTTTTCTTGCATAGTTAGTACCAGATTTTCATCATTTAAGGCTTCATCCGCGTTGTTGGATTCTATTTGAGATATGAACGCTACAAATTCCTATTGATTTATAGTGTTGATCTAGTTCTAACTCTTATTGCATATCTCCAATTATATTTTCTACATTTAAACTATTTCTAATAGTAGGAATATGCTATTCTGGAATGGAAGGAGGATTGAGTTCTACAGTTTCGTTCTTTATTTCATTGTTTTGTACATTTTCTACATAGATTGGTTCTGGTACTATTTCGTCATCAATTATCTCTTTCCTAGAATCCTTTCATGAATTCTTAAATCAATTGTATTATTATCCACTTCCTCCATCCTAGGATCATCAAAAACTGTTCCACCATCGTCAATCAACTTAGAGTTTAGATATGGTTTACATTAACTATATTCAACCTATTCTAATTTGGTTTCTCTACATATTATCTTGGGATACACTTCTATTTCTAGACCATTAACAAAAGTCCTAAAAGCACATGGCATTAGTTTATTCTTAACCATAAAGTAAGTAGGTTCACTAACTCATTCAATCTCTTCATCAATAATTTCTACATTATTATAGAAAAACCTAGTTGCCCATTTGTAAAGTTTCTTATTTGGATATAAAACCTTATGAGAGCAGACTTGATGCAAAAATCATCATATTTAAACTAAATTGATCTTAAAAACTCCCAATCTATAAGTTTTCCATATGTAACATTTTTATCTAAGAAACGTTTGTTGAAAAGCTTACTCTGTCCTAGAGACGGGAAGTCCTTCTGGTTGTATTTAGTTGCGACAGCTAATTCTGTATCGACAACAACTTCTTTTCATTTTTTTGCTTTTTGACGCCATCGAGTCTGTGTGGATCTAGATTAGATTGAGTAGATCTTAGAGATTTTAAGTGGAAATGAGGATGATTTTGAGAGAAAGGGTATAAGATTTCAACCGATGCTGGGAAAGAGTGATTTTTTAAGATTAGAGAGAGTAAGATTTTGGGTTACGAAAATAAGAGTGATAGGTCTACCTATTTATACATGGGTGACCTCATAACCCATTCATGCATGGCATACACTTGTATGCTCACTATGGTGTATGTGCGCCACTTAAATTTTCGTTATGTTATATTTGTCTAACCTTTGGACATTTGTTTTTGAGAATTTTATGTGCAAAACACTTGTCCTAGCATCAAACCTATGTCTTAGAATTGAAGTTCATGAATACCACTTCACCTAAACCTTCTTTATTGTTACATTTCTTTGGGTGTAGTACACTTGTCCAATAAGTATATGTCTAATTTTTATTTAAATTGATTCTAGTTTTAGAGACTTTAAAAGCTTAAAATATATTAAACATGTGATTTAGACTTTAGAGGTTCTACGTTTAGTGCGAAGTATACATGGTCGGCCATTCATAGTTCATAGTCGACCATTCGCCAATTCTCGGTCGACCATCATTACAAGTGGTCAACTATTTGTCCCCTGATGTCGATTCAACTCATGGCCAAACTTTTTAACTCAAGTAGGTTGATCTTTTTTCCTAATGTCGATTCAACCATTTTCTTTAACATTGACCGTTCCTTTTCTTTGGTTGATCAATATCATGCATAGTTCTTCCTTTTTTCATAAATTAATTTCTTTCTTCTTTGTTGATATCTAGGGAGCCAGCTATAAAGCTTCCTGACCTTAGGCTAACATTTTCATTCAAGACTTGTAATTTGAATTCTTCTTCTTTTTCTTACTCTTATAATTAAATGTGATATTGGATAATGCTAATAATATAGATGCAGGTGCAACCCATTAATTATTTTTTAAAAACAAATGAAAACTTAGCATACAATATGAGTAAATTTCATCTAGTCATGATATTAGCAAACAATCAATATCAATTAGAAGCTTGACATCATGGTATCAGTAAATGAACGAATAAATGCAACTATTCATCAGCACACAATTAACATAGATTATCATGCACATCTTAGCATGCATCCGAAGCAAGATAGAGAAACTTCAATCGGTTTACGATTCAAACACCAAGAAAGTTTCATTATTATTCATTTGTTGAATACCTATCCTCAGGAATATTGAATCTTCTTTCAACTTTGGTGATTCCCTTTTCTAGTCGAGATAGTTCGCTTTGAATTTGGAAAAATTTATTGTTTGTAACTTCATTGACCTAATGTGGGGAGTCCATTGGTTGAAATGTTTTCTGAACAACTTGATTTGATGTTTGAGGATCATTTTCTTGAGATGGTTCTAGAGCTTCACAATTTTCACAGAGAAAAGAGGCTTCTATTTTGAGGTTTGGTTCAATTCCTATTTCTCTAGAGACATCTACTCCAAGAGCAAGGATGATTCTAGAGATCAATAGAGCATATAGAAGATATTCTCTTTTCATTGTTCCTACTTTTATCATTTTTAGAGGAATTAGATAGTGGGCTTTTTGCTTCTCATAAGACACAGCATAATCCAATTGTCTTCTCTAGTTATATAGTTGTGTCTTACTGCTCTAGACCTAAGATAGTGGATGACTATGCTATGAAGTAATCTTTCATAAGGAGGTAAAGATGATGTTTTGGTTTCAATTGTTGAAAGATAATTGTTGTTAAACACAATCTTTGCAACATCTAGAATATTTGTTCTAAGGTATGGCTCACAAGCTCCACTAGGCACCTATTTCATATCACTAATATTACATATAAGTTTGAGTGTTATGATCAACTCCATTCCTTCTAGAAAAGTTCTAAACATACAGTTATGAGAATGGGTCCGTATAAATATTTCACTATCTTTCTTTTCTAGAACAGTTCCATTATGTTCCTCTAAATTATTGTAGAACAATTTAATTGTAAGATGGAGAGAAAGAGAGAGAGAGAGAAGATGAAGCTAGAAGGACATATTTGTATTATCTATGCTCCATAAGGAAACCCTACGTTTTCCAAGGAATCCCAATATATGTTCCTGTCCAAAATAATAGGTTTAAGGAGACAATTTGGGATGAAAAGTTCACTTGATTGAAATCCAAATGGCTTTCGGCATGGAAGATTGAGACATAGGAAAAGAGAGGTGTTTCTTGCGTGAATCTAAAGCACTTTTTTTTTAGAGAGAGAGAGAGAAAATTAATTCTAGGATTAAGTTTGAGGAAGAATTAGAAGGAATTCAGGTTTGGGCTATTATGGTTTGGATGTTGAAGAAAAGCAGATCTTTTGTAAATGTTGGAAATCGGGGAGATCTGGAGTAGTGCTTTGGTCAAGTAAGGAGAAGAATTGATTTTGAACATGAGATATTTTGGGTTTTAAAAATTAGAGAAGGATTCTCCGATTATGATTATTAACCTCAGGTCAACTTATATTTTCTAGGGTTGACCTAGTTCTTTTACCGATTTTCCTTATGTATTGACCATTTGCATTTAAGTCCTTTGTTATTAACTCTTTATTTTTGTTTATTTTATTGATTTTTGATCTTTAACCATCTCTAGATTTCCTCAGCCTTTAGGATAGTAGGCTTTTGTGTCTTTATGATGTCTAACATTCGACTGGCCACTTAGTGCACATATAGATGGGTGAGTATAGTTCACATAAAACTCAACCAGGATTTCGTACTAGTGATGAAAAGAGCATGCTTGAAATCATAAATGAACAAATAGAATAATAACCAGGTAGACATGTAACAAGTTCAATCAAAGTTTCCTCAAACAATCTAGAGGAGAGGCATCTAGATATTACTTTCCAATAGTCTTCTACCTTGATTTTTCTCACATATTTCCACTAAGCAATATACTTCCAATATTCTTTTTCTCGAATACTTCTACAAGACATACTCAAATTTTGCTCTTTGATATCTGGAATTTTTTGAGTCTGATATTGTTAGTGCTTAATAAATCTTTAGGCACCCATTTCAATTTTGTCTTGCCTAATGTTTTGTTTATAACCCAACATGCATTTATGTTATGTCCAAATTTATCGCAATGATTGCATCTTTGATTTATTGCTGGTCCTTTAGTTTTTCTTATAGTGGTCTACCTTCTAAGCTTACAGTAATAAGCATTGTGTCCAATTTTCATGCAGTAATGACATCTCATTTATGTTTTGGGATTTTTCAAAATAGGTACAAAGAAATTATGAAGTTTCTTTTGAGTAATGGTAGGATTGTAATCCAGTTTGGCCCTATCACACACTACTTTTTGAACTTCTAACATAAATTCAAAATTTTCTTATCCCTCGGTGAATCTGTGCAGCAATGAGCTCAATATTTTATTCTTTTCTTCTTCTTGTTTCAGTTTGTCTTCTGAGTTTTCCTCATTAGGTACTTGTTTGCCTTTATAGTCTTTCAAGTTTTCATTCTTATGTGATTTATCCTCTTTGAATCTTTCATTCTCCTTCTTAGTATCAGTTTCTACTTCATGTTTGTTCTTTTCTTCTTCCAGAAGTTTGTTTTCTTCTTTCAGTTCATTCAAATCATCATTTAAGAAGTACATGTTTTCATCCTTTATCTTCTTTTCTACTTCTAGCAGGTGTTTTTCTTCTTTCAATTCTTTATTTTCTGTCTTAAATTTTTCGTTTTCTATTTTGAGTCTTTTGTTTTATTCAGTAAGTTTATTGTTTTCAATTTCTAACATGGTTATCATGTTCTCAAGATTTGAGTTATTTTTAATCTGTTTGTTTCATTAAGTGCCAGAATTAAAGTTTCTTGCACAAGAATTTGTTGTTACTATTATCATTAGAATCATTATCAGCTAAATAGGATGGGTTCCTAGAGCAACTTACATCATTTTCATCTTTGATGCCTGCTTGTTGATCATTTCCCTTCATGGCTTCATAGCTTCTGGACATCCTCTTTGTTCATGCACTCCTCTTTTGTTTTCAGTGCTTTTTCTTCTTAAGAGGTCACATTTCTTGCTCCTCTTTGATCTGTTTGTATTTCTCATTTTGGTTATTGTAAGGATTACTAACTCTTTGTTTGATGAGGAGGCTCCAAATGAGGAATTGACTCTCTCTATTACCATTAATGTTTTTTAGGAATGGGAAAAGGATCTTTGGTCTAAGGTTATGAGACTTAAAGTTAGACTACACACCTGCTTTGATAGCAAATGTAAAATAACCAGGGGTAAATAGTTAGTTTTTGATTTTTTGCAATTTTTGACAAAGCAAAATTCAAGAGACAAGATTAGGCAAACTGAAAGTAAATAAGAAATCAGACACAAGGATTTTTATAGTGGTTACACCAACTCGGTGTATGCCTACTTCAAGATAACCCTCCTGTCTCCAAATGGTGCATGCCATTTGCTTACCAGGTGCAAGTGAAACCTTTACTGCTTTATGATTGCAAGCGAGCAAGTGAAACCTTTACAACTCACTTGCTTCATGGTGCAAGTGAAACTTACAAGTATTTCTCCCCCAAATAATTTCTCTCTCAAAACCCAAATCGTGAAACCTTGATGACCTTCAGACTTCTTTTGGATATAGCAGTCTTACAGAGTGTGAGCTTAATCTTCAAATGCAACAAAGTTAAGTTCAGAGAATATTACAGAGTTTGAGGCTAATCCTCGAATGCAAAGAAATTAAAGCTTAGTAAAAGTAACACATAGGTAGAATATAGAGAGTTTAATGTTGTATGTGTTTTCAAGTAGCAGAGCGTTTTGTGAGATCATATATCACTCGCAATAGACATTCCTTTTCTTAAATTCTCAATCTTCTATTCTTCATTACTTTGGCATTTATTGCTCTCTTGAAAAATGCCACTGAGTGGTAGGTGAATTTTAACGTTGAGAATTAAATGCGCTTCACCTTCCTCAATTAATGTGTTCGTTTGCTTCTCAATTAACAATTTTACCCATTTTCATCTTTAAAGTAGCTCTTTATTTCTTTCCGTTAAGCAACTCCTATCTCAAGAAATTTTGAAACGCCTTTTTGTTAAAACAGGAATGTTAGCTTGACAAACAAAAGAGATTTTCAAAAGATTGCAGCATGTTGACTTTAAATTTAAGAATTTGATTAAATAAAGAATTTGTTTAGTTCTTGTTATCAGTCTTTAAACAGTCAACAAATATTTTCAATGTCCATGTTATTTTTTTTCTTAAACTTCCTCTTCGAATAAAAGATTGACCGAGATTGGCTGGATTCTAGAATGTGAAGAGTTTTGGTCAATGTTTGATTTTATTCAGTCAGCCAAAGAAGCATTTTATTCCTTACATGGTTTATCGGTTGACCAATCAAATTATCAATTGGCTAAATGAGTAGAATAGGGTGGTCATTAATGTTCTCGATTAGCTGTATAAGCATAGCGGGTTGGCTACTAATGCATAGCGGGTTGGCTACTAATGCTCATCAGTTAACTGCTCAAGAGCACAATGTGCCCGCAGTTGTCCATTCGAGCGCACTATAACACTCACGGTTGACTACTCATGCGTGCTAAGGCACTTTGCGATTAGCCACTTGAGAGCTTAGGGCGCTCCACTATGCACGCGCGTAGTTGACCGCTTGTAGGCCTGTGGCTCATCGCTAGTGCGCCACCGGCATACACAGTTGGCCGTACTGTGCACGCGACTAATTGCCCATGTGCTCTTGGCGCACGCAGTCGCTCATCCATGCACACGCGGTTACCTGCCGGTGCACTTTTGGTGCAAGTAGATAACTCTGCTACTCATGCAGTTGGCTGCATGGGTTTTGCAAGTTAACCATTCATGCTTACAATCGACCACTGAAGCTCAGTTGGTCAGCCATTGGGCTTCTTTGATTGGCCATTCTGATGATTATACTTAGGCCAATTTTCAGATCATTTATCATTAATTCCAAACATATATTTCACTTAAATTTCTTTTAGTTTGATCATTATCAAAATCTTATTTGTTAACAATTCAACATTTCATTCAAGTGTAGTAATGTAATAATGATGGATATAACTTAAACATAAGGCATGTAATAACGAAATAGATGACATATGTGCTGTTTTGGCTAGTAGAGTTAACCTAATTTAATTTGTTGTGATTCAAAACTAGATGTTGCTTCTTTATTCATTTAATTTGATACTTAACCCTAATGTTGGTATAGAGGAGTGAGAGTGTATTCCGTATCATATGCTAGAAACAGTTGATTCAAGAGTTATATGATTTTAAGCTGTATTTGCTTACGCTATGTGGTTTGTATTGATTAATGTAAAGGGGGAGATATTCTGCCCTTTTTTTTGGAAAATTTAGTTAAAGTAATAGTTTTAAACTTTTTTCACCATTTTTCTTTTTGTATTTTCACATCTGCGGATGATGATTTAGATATCGTTACCTCGGGTGTTGTTTGTTTTCTAATGATTATAACTTTTACTTCCACATATTTTTACCACTTTTATTAATGGGTACGATACTTGAATAACGAGTCATCACAGTTGTGGGCCAAGTTAGATTGTTTTGAGCCTTGTTAGCTTGTAAGATTATGTTGAGGCATGTTACACCTTCTTGCCTTATTGAGTTGTCTTCATGCCAAGTTATGTTTGTCTTATGTGTAATGTTATTCAACTAAAGGAGGGTGAATAGTTGAATAGAGGTGTTTTGAAAGATTTTTGACTATTTAGGTATTTTAAAATGAAAATGACGATAGTGTTTGCCTGTTTAAATAGAAAAATAGGGAATATACTAAATTTATATAGTAGTTCCACCAAACTTCATATACATGCATTCCTAGGCTCCTCCTGGATTTTTTACTATCAATTTGCCGATATAGACTTGATTATAGGTTCAAATTGGATCTTTACGGTGTTTCTCTCAAACACTAATTTTTCAACCGCGCGCAGATTGGATCTCTCTCTAAACCTAAGATAGTGACACACTTACTAATTTTTTGAAATCTCAGTACAGATAAGAAGGAGATGTCTAAAATGTGAGGTTTGAATTCTTGGATTAGATAGATTTGGCTTTTAAAAGTAGTTACACCCAAGAAGAATAAAATTAAAGTAAAAACAAAGTGTATCAATTAAAAACATAGTAATTGCAATGAGTTCGTAGTGGTTTAAATCTTGAATAGAGCATTAACCACTTCATTTCTCATCTCTCTGGTATTTATTGTGGTGTTGAAGAGATCCGTTGAGTGGTTGTTGAAGTTGAACGTTGCTCATAAAAGTTTGCCAATTAATGTTCTCCAATTGTTACTTGTTTCATGCTAAAGCATCATTTTTTTACCCGTGCTACTTTCTTTTTGACTAATTGAGAGATAATTTTACTACATTTAAACATTAGACTTTGATGGAAATAGAAATGAACAAATAGATCAGAGAAGAGAAGACCCTTTTGTTCATACTATTTTTGAATTTTTAGTTTATGATAATTTCAGGTCGACAATTTTAATTGACACATTGACCTGAATTCAAAATTTTGTATTGTGGATTTCCTTGGTTAGGTCGATATGGTGAGAACTCAGGTTGACAAGATTATGTTTTAAATTAAATTGGTGGACACGTGAGTTTAAATTGGTTGACATATTTTGGTGTGTCGACGTGATTTTTAATTAGGCATCGACATGCCTAAGTTAGGAACTAATAACCTTTGTTGACATGTTAGAGATTTCAAGTTGACATGAATTTGTTCCGGAATAAATTGGTAGACAAGGCATATTTTAATTGGTCTACATATAAAGATGGGTCGACATATTCGATATCCACTTTGACACAGTCCTATTCCTCCATTCAATTGGTGGACCTAACATTTTCAATTGGTCAATGTGCTTTAAGTGTCGACATATTTGAAATGCACATCATTGTGTGGCTCTTAAGGAAAAAATAAAGCAGGTCGACAAGTTGTCGGGCATATCGACCCTTCTTAATAATTTTTTGCTTGATGCTTGTCAACATGTGTAATAATGGGTCGACATATCACTGACATCGGTGGACCTGACATTTTAAATTTGTCCACATGAGGTCAACAGGTTAACATATAGCTCTTTTCAGGTCGACATAGAGGGTAAGTTGATAAGGTTTTTCTCATGTTGATAGGATGTGTAAGTGAATAAGTCAGGTCGATATATTTTCAGGCTTGTTGACAAAATCTCAGACAATAGTGTTATTTTATTCATTCAGTTCATGGTATTACTAAAATTGGTCGACATAGATCTAAAAATTGGTAGACCTAGAAGAGCAGGTCGACATGTGTCAAAGACAGGTTGACAAGGTCTACAAACTTAGTAATTTTCAGTTTTGCTTTCTAATATACTTAAATTCATTTTTCTTCAATTTTATTTCTTTTATCATCATCAAAACCCATAGCAAACAATGGCAAACTACAGGAAATAAAAGCAAACTATATGAAACATTATCTACACTCCCCCTCAATCAGTACACAGTTATTTCAGTAGCTATCTATTACTCCCCCTCAATCATAAAAACATCAGAGTTCAATCAATTTGGCACAATAACAGCTATAATAAACATTATTTTTCAGCTTCCTATATGAATGTTAGAGAGTATAATTGAATTATCAAGAAGGTTATAGAGTAGTAATCATTTTAATTGGAACAAAACAATTTTAAGCAAATATTTAAGAAAATAAGCTTATTAATTTCAATTTATAATAGTTTTTCATGAGTGAAAATACCAACATGATTATTTCAGCAGATTATGCTTAAAACATTGCTAATTTTCAGTAGAAAATGCATAAAAAATTGAATATTCAATACTTAGGACATTTCAAACATGAAGTGCTATAGACTTTATAAATGACAACAGCAGGCAATATTTTAACCTAAGGCTTTCATACATTGTCTACACACATTTTAAGTTTAAAGTTAAGTCAGATAAGTGATCATTACAAAGCATTATAAGTTCAAAGATGACAATTAAATAAGTAGGGCATAATGTAGTCACAAAATGACCAAAAACAAATTAGTACAGAAGGAAGATAAACTAAGGATATCATATTAGAATCTAAGTAGGATCAAATAAAGTACTTAACCAAAATAAGGGTTTATGTATAAAAATGAGATGAATCAGTAGGATCGGGATGGCTTATTGTTGCAAGATGTCTTTCCTTTGTTGGATGAATCAATTTTCTTTTCCAGTCTATATAGCTCCATACTAAATATAAGATTAGCTTGAGCTTGCCTATGCAATTGCTCATTTAAGAGTGCTATGCTTTGCTTAATGTTTCCCAATTTGTCCCAAATCATTTCCAAAATGATAAGGTGAGAGCTAGATAAGTGTCCACCTTGTTTAGTTTCAGTTGTTTCTTCTTCCACTTCCTCTATTTGTCTTTTCCCTATCCCTGTATCTTTTCTAACTGATGCACTTTCACTATTACACATCCATCTTGCTCTAAGCATGGAAGATGCATTAATTCCATTCTTCTCATTAAGTTCTATCACCATATCTTTGTCCAATTTTACACGATTGGATGATAAAATCTCAGAAATCATGCTTGCATATGACAGGAGTGAATTTTCTGACCTATGTGCATCAATCATGAAATGCAGAATAATAAAATGCAATCTAGGATTTTTTCCACTTATAATGTATGCCATTAGCCATAAATCCTCTTTAGAAATGGTTGTATAGTTCACTCCTCTGAGTCTAAGTATATGAGCAACAATCAAATGGAGAATTCTTTCATGCTAAGTCCATAGCATTGGTGTTCACAACAGTCAAGTCATCATCATTAAACACTCTCCTAGCATTCTCCAAGTAATTTGATTTCATGTAGGTTCACATTTGTCATATGTTACCCATTCTAGACCATTTTCTCTACAAATAATCCTATGAGTAACTTCAATCATCTTTCCATTCACATAGGTTCTAAATGCACACGACACAGAATGATCATCCAGAATAATGTGTGTCTCATTTTCAACCCCATCACAAATTACTTCAATATTATTATAGAATAGCTTGATTGCTTTTTCATGAATAAACTTATTAAGAATCATAAACCAATTAGGATTTTCCTCATTCAAATGCTCTTCATACTTGAAGTTAACCCTTTTAAGGAATACCCAGTCAATCAATTTCCCTTGATTGACTTTTCTTTGTGAGAATATTTTCTCGTATAATATGCTCCATTCGAGTGATTGAAATTCATAAGTGTTAAATTGGGAATGGCTTCTATCGGTTAAGGTGGTGAAGGAAGTTTCGAAGAAGTGAGTTTCACAGAAGAGGGCTTTGGTGATGATGGCATAGTTGTAGGCTTTGCAAGAGGTTTTGATGATGTTGATTGTTTAGAGACATGCAATTTTTGTTTAGGGGCCATCGCAGATTAGGGTTTTATAGATCCAATCACCTAGGGTTTCATAGGAATGAAACTCGTTTAGAGAGAGAAAGAGGGAAATTCGAATTTGGGGATAGAGAGAGAGATGGGTCGATGTGTTAACCATTTATATTCCATTTTGCATGTTACGAGTTGACATGTTTTCATACATATTGACCTATTTTCAAGGTGTCTAGAGGTTAGCGGGTCGATAGATTTTTAAAGACATCAACCTGTTTTCGACTGCAATGCATGTCGACATATTAAAACACAGATCGATATGACCATGTATATTTTTAGTTTTTCAGTAGTAGGTCAATATGATTTCTATGACAATGGTTAGTAAGTCAACAAGACTGTGTACTTTTCAATTTGTCGACATCCATGTGAAACTGGTCGACCTAAAATTCATTTTCCCAGATTTTTGCATACTCTGTTTGTCAGACTTGTTTCTTATTTCTCCATTTCTATCATTCCAATCTCCTTAGTTCAAAAAATTTATTCTTATCTAATGTTTGGTAAGAATATCAACAATCTATTTTTAAGTCTCTATGTACTCAAGAATAATTTCGTTTTTCAATACATGGTTTCTGATGAAATGAAGTCGTACTTTAATATGTTTGGTTCAAGAATGATGTATTGAGTTTTTAAAAAGATTTATAGCACTTTTGTTGTCACATTTTATAGGAATACAATCAAAATCATCTATGGCCAAATCCTTCATTGATACTTAATCCATAAAATTTGTGCAACATACTGTCCAGCAGAGATATACTCAACTTCAGTTGCTGAGAATGCTATGCTACTTTGTTTTTTGGAAGACTATGATACCAACATACTTTCAAAAATTTGACAAGTACTACTGGTACTTTTTCTATCCAATTTACATCCTACAAAGCTTGCATCAGAGAACCCATACAATTGAAAAGTTGAGTTTCTATCATTTCAAAGGCCTAGATATGTGGTGTCCTTAATATATCTAAAATCTTTTTTTAACTACTACCAAATGAGATTCCTTTGGATCTGATTGGAATCTTGCATAAGGGCATACACTGAATTGTATGTCTGGTCTCAAGACAGTGAGATAAAGAAGTGATCCAATTATACTTCTATATAATTTTTAACATACTGATTTGTCATTTTCGTCTTTATTTAAATTTAGGCTCGTGCTCATAGGTATGACATTTCCTTTGCACTCACCGAATCCAAATCTTTTAATGAGATCTTTGGTATATTTGATTGATTGATGAGTATTCCATTTTCAAATTGTTTAATTTGAAATTTTAGAAAATAATTCAACTTTTCCATCATGCTCATTTCAAATTCTTCTTGCATTCTTTTTGCAAAATGTTCACATATTTTTACACTTGTTCCTCCAAAGATTATTTGGATTATTAGAAAACTATCTTCTATTCTTTTGATAAAGAGAGTTGTATCAACATTTTCTCTCTCGAATTTGTTTTCAATTAGAAAGTTACTTAGTCTCTCGTACCAAGCTCTAGGAGCTTGTTGTAATCCATACAAGAGTTTGATTAGTTTAAAAATAAGTTTTAGATATTTTAGATCTTCAAACTAGAGAGTTGTTTTACATAAATAGTTTCATTTAAATAGTCATTTAGAAAGATACTCTTAACATCTATTTGATACAGTTTGACGTTAATAAAACAAGAGAAGGCTAGAAGTATTCTAATAGCTTATAATCTAGCCACTGAAGTATCGTTTCATCATAGTCAATTCTTTCCTTCTGACTATATCCTTTGGCTACTAATCATGCTTTGTTTCTTGTGATTGATCCATATTCATCAAACTTATTTCTAAAGGCCTATTTAGTTCCAATTACAGATTGATCTTTTGGTTTAGGAACAAGATTACACACTTTATTTCTTTGAAATTAGTTTAGCTTATCTTGCATAGCCATTTTCCAATTCTCATCTCCTAATTCTTTCTTTACATTTTTAGGTTCTGTTTAAAAAATAAACGCTACATATTCACATTGATTTTTCAGGGCTGATCCAGTTTTAACATCAGAGCTTACATTACTTATTATGTTTTTTACATTGACATCTTTTCTAATTTGAGAATATTTGATTTCTTACTCTCGTTGATTTTTTTCTTTTTCTTCTTGTTCAGTCACTTCATTGGTTTCTTTTTTTTTGAGAATTTAAATTCTCTGTAAGTTCCAATTCATTAAGATTTTTTGTTAATTTTTCATCATCCAATCTTCTTTTGTCAGTGTCATTATCTTTATCAAATTCTATATGTATTGATTTTTCGACTATCATGGTTTTTTTGTTATAGACATTGTCTTACTCACTACTGAATATCCTAAAAATATTCCCTCATCACTTTTAGTGTCAAATTTTTTCAAGATTTCTTTTCCATTGTTCGAAATATAACATTTTCACCTAAAAAACTCTAAAATAAGCTATATTGGGTTTCCTTCCTTTATAAAGTTCGTAGGGAGTTTTCTTTAACATAAGTCTAAATAGATCCCTATTTAAGATATAGCAGGTAGTATTCACGGCTTCTGCCCAGAAGAATTTTGGCAACTTATGCCCACAGAATATTGTTCTATCCATTTCGTGTAACGTTCTATTTTTTCTTTTTACGATCCCATTTTGTTGAGCTGTCCTAGGGTCTGAGAAGTTATGATCAATACCTTGATTGCTACAAAATTGTTCCATAGTTTTATTTTCAAACTCCTTACCATAATCACTTCTAATACTTTTAACTGAAATCCCCTTTTCATTTTGTATTTTCGTGCATAGTTTAATGAAGACCTCACTAGTTTTCTCTTTCTTAGCCAAGAATAACAGCCAAGTATATCTAAAGAAGTCATCAATGATCATAAACCCATAATATTTTCCTCCTAAATTTTGATTTCTAGTTGGTCCGAACAAATCTATGTGCCAAATTTCTAGAAGACTGCTCGTAGATACATAGTTTTTGGATTCAAAAGAAGTATTGATTTGTTTTCCTTTCATACATACGTTACATAATCTAGCTCTTTCGAATTTTAATTTTGGGAGATCCTTCACAATGTCTTTCTTAACTAGTTTTGATATAGTGTCCACGCTTATGTGTCCTAACCTTCTATGTTACAACAATAAATTGTTCTTGCTCATTGCAACTACGCATTATTCATTCTAAGTTTCCAACTGTTCTATATCAATTACATAGATATTTTCTTTTCTAAGGTCAGTGAATTTAATACAACTAGAAGTTTTATCAATGATAAAACAAACTTCTAAGTCAAATATGACTGTAAAACATTTATCACATAACTGACTAACATTCAACAATCTGAATTTAAGTCTAGAAATAAGATTATTTTGAATTTGAGTGTCAGTGGACTTATCTCTAATGTAGCCTATTCCGATGACTTTCCCTTTGGAGTTGTCTCCAAAAGTTATCTTGCCTCCTTTCTTCTTCTCGAGCGATGAGAATTTAGTAACATCTCCAATCATATGTCTTGAACAACCACTATTGATGTAGCAAACTGACTCCCTAAGAGATTCCGTTGATTTCAAACATACCTCAAACAAGATTCAATCACACATTTGCCTTTGGTACCCATATTTTTTTAGGTCTGGCTGAGTTAGCTTTGATTTGATTTTTAGGTACCCATTTCAAGTTCCCTACTGAGGAATTTTTGAGCTAGCAAACATTAACTGAGTGTCAAATTTTTTTGCAATAGGTACAATTATGATTATTAAAACTTATGCTCTTTGCAATGATTAAGGTATTACCCTTTAGTTTATAGTTGTCTGACCTGTGCCCAAGTTTCAATCCTGTATGACATCTTTGTTGTTTAACAACTTCTAAACTACCTGTGAAAAACTTATATAGCTTTTTTTAAGTCTGAGTAGGATTAAATCCTAATCCAGTTTATCAAGGGCTACTCTATGGGCTCCTAGGATGGCATTTAGTTTTTCTTGATCTTGTATGAATTTTATTAAAATGTTGTTTTGCCTAATATTTTTCTCCTTTTGTTTAGTTAGCTCTTTTCTTATAATTTTATTTTCATCCATGTGATTGTTTTCAATTTTCACATCTTCTATTTCATTTTGCAGATGTAGGCATTTGCTCTTTTCATTCTCTAAGTCATTTTTAAGTTTAGTGATGCTTAATTCTAACTTAGTATATTTCTCTCTTAGTTCATCGGCTACTATTTTGGAGTTTTCTAATTCTTTCATAGTTTCAGTCATATTTTTCTTTAACAAATTATTTTTCAATTTTAATCTCTTTGATTTCTTAAGTGATTCTAATAAAGTTTCATGTAGTTCAATAGTAGAAAAATTATTTTGATCAAAATTAGAGCATGAAGAGTAAGATATAAAGTCTACCTCATTGTCAGAGGACTCTTCAATGGCCATGAAGCACAGATTAGCTTGTTCCTTTGTGGATTCATCTTCACTTTAACTAGAGTTTTCATTACTCTAGGCAATAAGAGCTTTCGTGGCAACAAGAGTTTTCTTTGTTTTCTTCTCCTTTCTTTCTTTTCTTTTTCTTATCAGCCTTCTTCAGTTGAGGACAATCAGCTTTCATGTGTCCTAATTTTTTGCATTCGTAACATTTAATTTTCTCTTTCTTTTTGGTCTTCAAAAATTTGATTTGCTCTTATTTCTCCTTCGTATCATAAATCTCTTAAATCTTCTGGCTTGCAATGCTTCATCTTCTTCATCATCTTCCTTTTCAGAGTTTGAAGAACTCTCATCAATATCGACTTTGAGAGCTACTCCTTTTCCATTTTCTTCTTTTCTTGGTTCTTTCACATTTAACTTCATTTTGTGAGTTGTTAAAGAGCCCACGAATTCATCAATGGTTAAGGTTTCAAGATTTTTTTATTATTCTATTGCAGTAACTTTAGGTTCCCAAGACTTTGGTAGACTTCTGAGGATCTTATTTACCATATCTTCTTGTGGAATTCCTTTTCTAAGCAATCTCAATTCATTTGTCATTTTGTTGAATCTTGTCATCATTTAACTAATGGATTCTCATATCTTCATCTTGAAGGTTTCATACTCTTGTTTCAGTGATCTAATCTTGCTTTTGTTAACTTGATCTGTGCCTTCATAGGTAGCTTTGAGTCTTTCCAAGATTTCTTTCACTATGATGCATGAATACACAATTATATTCATTGACGCTCAGGGCAAAATTAAGGAGATTTATAACTATGCAATTTGCTTGATATGCTTTCTTCAACTCTGTTGTCATATTTTTCAACTTAACTTGTACACGTACACCATCAACCTCTTTGGTTAGAAATTCAACACCTTCTTCAATTATTTCTCAAACATTTAGATCATGTGCGATGATGAAATTGTGCATATTTTGTTTCCAATAACTGAAGTTCCTTCCATTGAAGAAGGGTATATGATTTGTTAAGTATGCTTCAACCAGTATACTGTCTTTGTTTATAGCCATTTGGATCTTATACACCCGCTCTGATATCAATTGTTATTCAACTAGAGGGGATGAATAGTTAAATAAAGGTATTTTGAAAGATTTTTTACTATTTAAATATTTTAAAATAAAAATAATAGTAGTGTTTGGTTGTTTAAATCGAAAAAAATGGGGAACATATAAAAGTTTCTATCATGGTTTTACCAAACTTGGTGTATGTCCACTCCCATACTCTCCTTGGATTTTTCACAATTGATTCGCTGATACAAACTTGATTACAGGTTCAAGTTGGACCATATAGTGTTTCTCTCAAATACTAATTTCTCAACTCTACACAGATTGGTTCGCTCTCTAAATCCAAGATAGTGACATACTCACTGATTTTCTGAAATCTTAGTACAAGTAAGAAGGAGAGTTCTAAGATGTGATGCTTAAATCCTCAGATTAGATAGACTTGGCTTTTACAAGTCGTTGCACTCAAGAAAAATAAAATTAAAGTAAAAACAGGGTATATGAATTAAAAACAAAGTAGTAATTACAATGAGTTCGTAGTAGTTCAAATCTTGAATAAAGCATTAACTACTACATTCTCATCTATCTGGTATTTATTGTGGTGTTGAAGAGATCCGTTGTGTGGTTGTTGAAGTCGAATGTTGCTCATAAATGTTTGTCAATTAATGTTCTGCAACTCTTCCTTATTTTGCGTTGAAGCTTCATTTTTTAACTGGCACCACTTTCTGTTTAACAAATTGTGAGATGATCTTATTGCATTTAAACGTTAGACTTTGATAGAAATGGAAATGAACAAATAGATGAAAAAATAGAAAACCGTTGTATTCAAACCATTTTTGAATTTTTAATTTATGAAAATTTCAGGTCAATTACTTTAATTGACACATCGATCTGAATTCAAAATTTTGTATTGTAGCTTTCCTTGGTTAGATCGACATGGTGAGAACTTGAGTCGACAAAGTTATCTTTTAAATTAAATTGGTGGATACATGAGCTTAAATTGGTCCACATGTTTTGGTGTGTCAACATGGTTTTTAATTAGGCATTGACATGCCTAAGTTAGGAACCAATAGCCTTTGTCGACATGTTAGAGATTTCAGGTCGACATGAATCTATTTTAGAATAAATTAATGAACAAGGGATATTTTAATTGGTCGACATATTCAATATTTACATCAATTCAGTCTTATTCCTACATTCAATCGGTGGAATTGACATTTTAAATTTGTCGATGTGCTTGAGGTGTAGACATATTTGAAATGCAGGTCGTTATGTGGCTCCTAAGGAGAAAATAAAGCAGGTCGACAAGTTGTTGGGCACATCGACCCTTCTTAATAATTTTTGCTTGATACTTGTCAACAAGTGTAATAATGGGTCGACACGTCACTGAAATTGGTGGACCTAACACTTTAAATTTGTCCACCTGAGGTCAACAAGTTGACATATAGCTCTTTTCAGGTCAACATAGAAGGCAGGTTGACAAGGTTTTACTCATGTTCACAGGATGTATGAGTAAATAAGTCAGGTCAACATAGTTTCTGGGTTGTCAACAAAGTCTCACTTAGTCAATAATGTTGTTTGATTCATTCAGGTCGACAAAGATTATTGACAGGTTAACATGTTCATGGTATTGCTAAAATTGGTCGACATTGCTCTAAAAATTGATGGACCCAAAAGAGCAGGTCGACGTGTGTTAAAGATATGTCGACATGGTCTGCAAACTTAGTAATTTCTAGTTTTGCTTTCTGATACACTTAAGTTCATTTTCTCTATTTTTATTTCTTTTATCATCATCAAAACCTAACATTCTCAACATGTTATCTTTAGCCATGTGTGCCAATTGAGTTATCCTAAACTATGTCCAGCCTTATTGGCTTACTGACTTGCCTTACACCTTGTTGGGCCATATTGGCCTATTTGGTTGTCTTGGACCATGTTGGGTTATATTGGACCATTTGGATTATCATGTGCTTGTCTCACAGTTTTGGATAATTGTTGGAAGTATTTATGGGTATGATTTTAGTACTTGTTGGAACTACTCATGGGCATAATTTGGATACTTATCAAAATTGTTTTGGAGAATCACATGGATGCATTTGTTGGAATTTTTTATATTGCACATCTTATGCTCATTGTAACACCGACACTCAGTGTACTGTATATTGTACTCTTCATTATCTCATATATGATTTATTTTCATTTTCACATAGAGAAAAATCATTCAGAAATTTTTCCGAGCCAAAATGGCTTAGAAAAATTTTGGGCATGGACCCCAGGGGGCCAAAAAGGGATCCTTCCGGGCCATCTTGAAATTTACGCGTGCGATTTCAAGTCCAATGAAATTACACATGCAAAATCATCCTAGAAACTTAATAAAACTTGAATTTGGGCAAAACCACATCGTTTGCTCGGAAGTGTTCGATGACTACTTGTCGGGGGCGAGAAATGAGCTCCTACCGAGCCAAATCAAAATCTACCCTTGCGAAATTGTTGAATTTTGCTAAGAAACTAAATTTAGGTTAACTAATGATTTTCACATGTCAAAATGAGATTTTGAAAAATTTGCCAAAACTCACACGGTAAGATGAGAATTTACCCTACCGAGTCAAAATGAAACTCACGCGTGCAAAATTGATGCCGTGTGCTTTATACGTACTAAATTCACTTCAAAAGTGAATGCCTGAGAAAAAAAATTGAAATTTAAGCCGTAGCATAAAAGTGTTCGGTACCCTAGATTTTCACCTGATAAACCCTAAATTTGTGGGCCAAATCAAAATTTGACCGAGCAAACGGTCTCGTTTCCACTCAAGACCTATTTTTGGAATCTACACGTAAAACGGAGTCCATAGTGAGATTCCATGCATTTTGAGGTCGAGGTCAAATTTTGACCGATCGCCGATTTTGTTCACTCCAAAGGACGTTTGGGTAACCAAATGATCTCAGATTTACACAAAATCAGTGGCATTGGACTCAATACAAAAACCTAGGTCCCGTGTGTGAGTTTAAAAATTTTTTAGATGAATAGTAACTTTGACCGGTTTTGGATCGTGAGTCAACGAGTGATTAAGCACAAAGGACAAGCATTTAATACTCTTGAAGTGTGTGCAATCACTTTATTGGAATGTGTGAATCCACTTTATTGGACTTTGTGTGATCTTGACAAGTGACACTACATGATTTGAAGAAACTAACCCTAGTTAATTAATAATGGTTAAATCAAACTAGAGTTAAGTTAATTAAACTTAACTAGGATTAGAAATTGATTTAAAAATTAGTTTTGCTTGTGTGGCCAAATAATCCTAGGGCTAGGAATTTACCTCACAAATATTGGATGACTAGGATTTATTGGGAAAAAATCTTGACAAAGCTAAAAACACTTAACCTTTCCTTCTCCTTCCAAACACTTCAATGTCCAAGCAAAAAGGCAAGAACACAAATGCTCTCTAGTCTTCCTCCATAGCCGTGAGCCATTCCTTGAAGGGAGGCTTGATTCCTTCAACCAATCTTCAATATTTTTACATAAATCCATCCCTCTTGAACCCTAGAACAAAATATCCAAAAATCAAGGCCAACAGAGAAGGATTGCTTGGTGAAGAACAAAGGGACAGCCAAGAGTTCAAAAGGAGAGATCCAAGTTTTGCTTCAAGCCCAGCTGTCCATCTTCAGGTGTGAGGCCCTCCATACTCCATAGCATAACATATCATAATTTGGGGTCAAAATGAGGAGGTTTGCTTAGGGAACTAGGGTGGCCGAAATCTGAAGTCAAGGAAGGAAACCAAAAATTCTGAAATCTGGATATTCTGAACTGGTTGTAGTGTTTTAGCTACAGAATTTCCTTCACAAGGGCAAATTGCGTGAAATTTATACACAAGAAACTAGACATTCAGAGCTTTAAAATGAGATAAGAATCATTGCATTCTGAGTAGAGATGGATTTTATATGATTTTTCAATATTAGGTGTTTTATACTAATTCCCCGTTCAGTCCTGCATTTTACCCTGATTTCGGCAGTAACACTAATCTAAGTTTTCAAACCCCTTCCTGATAGATTCAGATCTTGGGCTAGTTGAAAGAATTGTAGACCCATGTCTTTGCTTTCCAACTAGGTATGGATCACCTCCATCCGATCACTGTGTCAAAGGTTACAGCCATTCTACTGAAACTCGTCAGAGGGTCATCCATTTTCCAACACTAAAAATAGTAGCATTGCACGACCCTCTTCCAGCCCTTGTTTGCAAGATCTCAAAGAAGAAAAGTTGTATATCTCCCTCTTATCCACTTACTGTGAAAATTGCAGTGAATTCGGCCAAGTAAATCAAGCGTTATAAAAAATCTCCCAAAACTGTGCAGAAACGAATCTGTTTCTCGGCCAAAACTGAACAGAGATATTGGTGGTCAATTTCTGACCCCTTCTACGCATATGTTGGATTTTTAAGATTCTCATGCAGCGGAAGCATATAATAATTTTCGAAAAATAAAATAGATCGGGTTTAGGGTACCTCAATTCGTAGAATCTGCAAGCGGCACTTTCCTTGATCAGATTTCGCGGTCGGGATGGTGATCATGAGGTTAGTCGAATCACCACCACAGTGTCACAACGCCGCAACCCTCTACATCCGGTGATTTGCTTGACGATGGGAGATTTTCCTACGCGAAAATCTCCATCCCTCTCTCTATTTTCTCTCTCTAGAGAAGTGTTGAAACCCTAGCCATCTCCTTCATTGTTGCCCCATGGCTACTGTCCACTTCAGAAGGAAAGAATGACCCTTTCTCAATTCAATCAAAAGAATCATAGGCCATTAGGGTTAAGTTTTGGGAGTTACCAAAATACATGGTTAATGTTGGTAAGTAATAATGGGAGTTACCCCATTATCTCATTCTTACCAAAATGCCCCACAATGGGCATAAATAACCTACATCTCCCACTTACACATTAGGGCATTTCACTTCCGTCAATCACAAGATCGCAACTCATGCGATCTCTCACATCACCCTACTGGACTTTCATACTGGATTGGGCGTCGTGCGACCGGCGAGTACACCTGCAAGCAAAGACTTCTCGATACACCTGTTAGGATGATCGAGTAGTCACTGTTAGTATAAAAATAACTCGCTATACCCCAGACTCAATGCATTTACATCCATCGAGCCACTTTCCTCATCGAAAGTGATCCCCAATCAATTTGCTCGACTATGTATTCATTATTATGTTTGAATCCCAACATGGATTAACATAATAGGTCGACCTATGAATACATGACAATGATGTAATGTCTATTGGCCTTCCTTTTCCCAAACTCGAATCTATCGGTCTCAATTCAGCTGCTTTCCTAGACCTGCCCCTTAGACCTCAATTTTTCTTCCGGGCCATAGGTAAACAGACTAAAGTAGCAACACTGAACCAATACTTCTAGAGACAGCCGAAAGTAATAAGGTCATAAGAGATCCCACCCAATGGATCTCAGGTCTCACACAGTGGGAACGGGGATCAAGATCAAACTATTGTCTCAAATAATAGCTCCCACTGTCCCATGGTCATCTCATCACACGTAGTATGAAACACGTGCCACAGTGTTATTCCCCCATCTCTCAAAGGGCATATGTCAGATTTCTCTAACACTGTACAGGTATGGGACTCAGTCTACACATAAAACTTTACCCAGAGATATCAGAGAGAGCATCTCAGAGACAATATCACAAATCGCAGGTGATATCTGAGATCTCAAACCTGGCTACTTACAGGCAACATGGATGTGGGTATTTCTATGTCGGTCATATCGCATATGACCTCATCCTGAACACATATCAAGGTGACTTATGTTCTAGTAGGGCTACTCTCAAAGCCTCTTACAACTAGAATCCGTCTCATCTCCACTCGCTCAGAGTCGGAGGTGGTCACTCGTGTGAGAGAGTCGACCATGCCTGCCTGACATATCTTTTATCACAAGATCATACTATATGACAACAAATGATGCATGAAATAAATATGTGACTCAATAATGCATACATGTCATATATTAAAATAAATATCTAAAACAGTATATAAGGAGAAATGTTAAAGTACACTAAACCCAATGATTCCTTATCTCACAAAGGAATCTCTCACAACGGGTTTTCTGAAGAGATCAGCTCTCATGTTGTATTTCAAGGTGTACTTAGATGTCACAATACCCTTCTCGGTAATATTTCTCATAAAGTGGTCTTCGGTATCAATGTGTTTGGCTTTACTATTATACTTAGGGTCTCATTTATTGACAGTGTCGGTCTGATTATCACAATAATCATTACTAACCTCCCACTATCTGTCACAACCTCTAAGTCTTCCAGAAAATTTCTGAAGCCAACCATTCTCATGAACTGCAATTGAGCATACTACAAACTCAGTCTCTATCGTAAATAGAGATATTCGGGTTCTCTTCTTACTGCTCTAAGAAGATAAAACCTTTTGCGTTTATTCAGATCACTACTCCCAGTCAGTATCTGAATCCCAACGAAAAACGCAAATCTCTCATCCGTAACACATGGAGAGGTCCGCAGTTCAAATGAGATATTTCAGAATCCTTTTTCACTGCTCTACAGTGATCCCTTCTAGGATTCTATTAATACCTACTCACCAGATCGACTGCTAAATAAACGTCTGGTCATGTATGCCTCATCGCATACATCAAATTGTATATCACACGTGTATACCTCATCGCATACACTAGAAATGTATTTTGCACTGGAATAAGGGATTCTGCTCATCTCCCTTATTTCTTTATAAATTCTAGGGCATGTGTCAAGATTCAGGTCTTTTTATCTTTAGCGATTAGAGTATCTATTAGGTTGTCATCGCTCTTCTCGAAATGCTTAAGAATCTACCTGATGTAAAACTCTTGTTAAAGAGTCAACACCATTCTCAAGCGATCCCTATGGATCCAAAATCTGAGAATGAACTATAACCTCATAACCATGTTACAATGGTCATTAGATACTCTCTGTTGTTCCTAGCCAACAGAATGTCACCTACATATGCGAACATGCTCATAAAGGAGTCATCGGGACGTATCAGATATATGCAATGATCCTACTCGATCATTACAAAACCATAAGATATCACCTTCTCGTGAAATCTCAAGCGCCGCTGTCTAGATGATGGCTTAAGGTCGTATTTTGATATCTAAAATCAATAGACCTTATTTACCTGATCTACTAGAACGAACCCAAAGGGATGCTCCATATAGATCGCCTCATATAGACTTCCACTACGAAAGCGGTCTTTACGTCCTTGTGATGTGACTCTAGATCCATGTTAATGACAATCGCTCTAAGATAAACGGATCGAGATAAATTAGACTATGACTTCTCGATAGTCCACCCCTCAGTCTAAGTGTAACCCTTGGTTACTAGACGGGTTCTTTATCTCTTCATCAATCCGTTGACCTTTATCTTGACTTTGAGAACCTACTTGTTCCCAATAGTCATTCCACCCTCAGGCTAATCAACTAGGTCCCAGACCCCGTTGATTCTCATCAACTCCTTCTCTTCATTTATGGCCTTCAATAAACGGTATTTTGCATCTTTTGCAAAACTCTCGAGAGCCTCTTGGACCATTTTAGATTTCTCATCATCCTCTAGAGTCGTAGTCTCACCCTCAATCGAGAAACAACATTTAAATACACATTCTCGACACTCTTAGGAGGAGAGAAAAATCTTTACCTCTTGATGGATCGCTCCTACTGAGATCAAGATCCGTAGTGGATTCTTGTATCCCGCCGCTGGGCTCCCCGAGCCACTAGGCTCATCCATCGCATAAAGGGTAGGGTCCAAATTGATTTCACCTCTCTTAGGGAAATCATTCTCAAGAAATATAGTATTACGAGACTCAATCTCGATTATAGTGCAGTTCGTGTTCGCTTAGGAACACATATTTTCTCGCGGGTCTAACTCACCGTGTGAATGCAAGAAATCGTGGCACAACCCCATAACCTCAAGTGGCTAAGGTCAGGCTGCCTCCCTGTCCAAAGCTCAATGGGGAACTGACTAATAGTCAGTAGTCTCGTAAAACTCTTCTCGAAACAGAGCCCCATGTGTAGTTTAGACGAATACTTACGTTCTCGCTCGGTTCTGAGAGTCTCTACTCTCAAATCTAACTGATTCTCTATCTCGCTTATGAACCTCCTGAAGCAGTCTAATGCCTCAGACTTATGCAAGATCAGATAGATGAACCAAAACGCACGTAAGCGTCTATAATTATCTACACAACTCCATTTCTGACTCTCATGCTCATGAGACCACAATAAAAAGAAGGAAAACACAATAGTTTAACTGCCATGGAGTCCCAGCTCTCATTGCATCACCAAATGGTTTTCTCGTCATTTTGCCGGCTAGGCAAAACTCACATACGGGTGACTCGAATCTGGTCAGCGGGTCCAATAAATCTTTCGCTACTAACCGATTCATCATCTCTTACCCCATATGTCTAAGTCTACTATGTCATTCATTTACATCATCATCTACGCAATCAGATGTAAATACAATAGTAGAATGACAAGAAACCATTAGAAGGAATAGAACCCAGCGCATACAATTTATCATTGATTAAAACCAGAATAATTCAGAAAATTATCGTATTAAAAGAAAGGAATAATTTCACGCATATCGTAGTCAATTTTAGATAAGGTACTAAATTGTAGATCCGTCGAATGCCTACAATATTGAGGACGTCATAGCAAATGTCGTTCCCTCTGACAACGACAAATGCTCTGTCCTTAACGTAAATCCTCCAAGCTTAAGGATTTACCTTACGGAACTATATTTACGCACTCCTGTCTCGAGTTACGTGGTCGGTTGCTCCTGATTTCAAAGGAGAGAAATCAGTGAGCATTATAGTGAATGAGACAAATCTCAAACCACGTAAAGAAGAAGAATATTAATTTCTGCTCGTCACACTCACGAGTGAAATGACCAAATCTACCTCAAACGTGGCAATTTCTTTGGTCTAATCAAATTCCTTCTTTTTGCGTTCTTGTACCTTGTTGTCGGTTTTATCGGATGATTTTTATTACTTGGATCTCGAGTCTCGTTCGTTAGGCTTAGGGTCGGGGAAGTCCTTACTTGACTCCTCTAAATAAGCATGACTCGAGTGTGGCCTACTCGCCTCTAGGTGCTCCTCATCGAACTTACATTACGTATTTACGTCAACGAAAGTACGAATACTTTCGTCAAATGTAAGATAGGATTTCACAGTTTCCTATGAATTAGGTATAAAACCGGATCACACCAGTACTTTAATTCCATCCAAAATTTGCTCGTCCGTATATATTAACTCGGTGATCATACTCGACTTTTGCTTCATTGGATGATTAACCCTTTTTTTCTGCATCCTCACATAGGAGCCGAAGAGAGCAACAATATGCTCTTATGGGACGAGTCGAACTGACATGTTCATAGAATATGACTCGAAAAATGAGATTAAGTCATCGTGTATGCCACTGATAAGCATTGCCCTAACTTGGCAAATCTTTTATACCATACACGATAGATCTCTTTATCTCGTATACTTAGAGGCGCGGTGCCCACCCTAGGGCCCATCATCTCGTGCCTCAGATTCCCGTTAGATTTTGCCTCTCGAGAATAAACTGAATCTACTGATAAAATCACGCAGATCATATCATTCAGTTTATTCTACTTGCAAAAATTTAATACGACAGTTCTCAACGCATTAAGAGAAATATTTGTGACTTGGAGATGCTTATTATCACATTTTTGTATGCCCTACGAATCATCAAGACCAAAATGACTTGAGTACAGACTCCAAAGCGAGCGTATGAGTCAACGGACACCATACACCACAACTTGGAATCGCATCATACCATTTGGACTATGATTCGGCACACAAAAACCCACAAAAAATCACATTTATGGATATAGGACCCCCAAAAAATTGAAAAAATTCAATTTTAAGCGTTCTCACACGCCGCCCGGGGCCCACACCCGCCGCCGCTCGCCGGCGGTGCGATCCACGCGCCGCCACCCGCCTCCACGCGTCGGCGGTACGCCTTTACGCGCTGCCACGCGCTGGCAGCAGTCTGGCTCACACGCCAGACGTGTGGCGCGGCTCAGACGTGCAGCCACGTGCCTGGCGCGGCTCGGCTCACGTGCCTTCACGCACTGAGCCGTGTTGAGCCGGGTCATACCAGGTCGGTCAACGGGTCAAGGTTGACCCGACCGCCTGGTTACCGGTCCGGTCCGACCCGGTCGGGTTGGTTGCGGGTCAGTCCGGGTCAGGGTCCGACCCAATCCGCTGACCCCCTACCTGTTCACGCACCTGTGTGGCGCGTGTACTACATGCGCCAGCCAGACGCGCCTTCTGGTCGTGTGTGTCACTCGCCCGCGGGTCTGGGTCGGGTCTTCTTCGCCCGACGGGTCCTGCAACGGGTTTTTCGACCCGTTTTCTAGAAAACACGAATCCGGCTGTTTTTTCTTACATTTTTCGACTGGAAAATATTTGTGGGCATTCTCCAAACATCCTACACTCGATTTTAGGAGGATTCAAGCCCAAAAATGGTGGGACTCAACCACCCCAATCGCGGCCCTCCGTGGCCATTCGGAAATCCCAGTTTCTGGCACCTCAAAACGCACAATAAAAGACATGAAATTGTAGATCTAGATGCAAGGAACACATTTACAATATTTTCATGCATCGATCCGCCCTCTAAAGCCATAGATCTAAGGTTTTCATGTCCGTACGGTCGCAAACTTCGACCGGACGTTTAATGGCCCAAACATGCTCCGAAAATTAAATAAAAAATATTTTTGTAATCCCTAGGCCATGGGTATTCTTGCAGTGTTCTCGGATTCACGAAACTCATCCGTGATCCGGACCCCAAAATTTTAAACCCAAAAAATAATTCCGAAAATTATTTAATTAAATCCAACCCGCTCTTATACCATTGTTGGATTTTTAAGATTCTCATACAGCGGAAGCATACAATAATTTTCGGAAAATAAAATAGATCGGGTTTAGGGTACCTCAATTCGTAGAATCTTCAAGCGGCACTTTCCTTGATCTGATTTCGCGGTCGGGATGGTGATCACGAGGTTAGTCGAATTACCACCACAGTGTCACAACGCCGTAACCCTCTACATCTGGTGATTTGCTTGACGATGGGAGATTTTCCTACGCGAAAATCTCCATCCCACTCTCTATTTTCTCTCTCTAGAGAAGTGTTGAAACCCTAGCCATCTCCTTCATTATTGCCCCATGGCTGCTGTCCACTTCAGAAGGAAAGAATGACCCTTTCTCAATTCAATCAAAAGAATCATAGGCCATTAGGGTTAAGTTTTGGGAGTTACCAAAATGCATGGTTAATGTTGGTAAGTAATAATGGGAGTTACCCCATTATCTCATTCTTATCAAAATGCCCCACAATGGGCATAAATAACCTACAGCATAATTGGAAGAAACCCAAAACATGAAAAATATAAGGTTATGTCTCGGCTAGGTACTGTAACAATTTCAGGTAATTTGGAGTTATGTGTTAAACGTTGTGATGGTTGTGCTAGAAATTGGTCAGAACAGACTTCTAAAATGTAATGTGGGTAAAATGTTGCTATTTCAGGGACTTGCACTAGGAATCTGAGAAAGGGCCCAACTAAGAAATTGTAGCTTGTGTCTTGACTACTAAATAGTCAAAAATTAGAGTCTTTGCATGAATAAATTGTGAGATTGGGGAAAGTTACTAAAACAGGACAGAATGGAGAGTGAGATTTAGATTGGTTTGAAAATGTGGACTTTAAGAAATCTTCCACCGAGATTTTGGAGATAAGTTCAACACGAAAAGTGTGTGTTTTTATGTGAGTCAATCATAGAAATAGAAATTTCCTAATTCTGACCCCGGTTGAGGAACTTATGGTCAATTCCCTAAAATGGCGCAAGAATAGAACTTGAAAACTCTAGATTTGCCTATAACTAGGGTTGCATCACATTTACATTATCATAAAATGCATCATATGACCTCTTAAGTGACACATATTCTACATTGTGTTTATAGAGCTTGGTTGGTGATATTGAGGGGAGTATTTTTTGTGTGTGTCTCGAGATTCGTGTCGGGAGTGACGTACCTTCCTGCATACTGTGAGTGAGATTTATTATATTATGTGTTCAATGCATAACAACATGTTTTTAAATGCTTTTCAATGAAAGTATGAATTATGATCGTGTGCTATGATTTTTGGAATAGATTTGTGAAATGTTTTGTGAATCATTGGAGTGTCCACAATATGATTTTATTCTGAAACATGCATCCAAATGATTTGCGAAAGGAAAAACGTGCCATTGCATCGATATGCATATGGTTTTATGAAATCAATTATGAGAACTGTTTGATAAATATTGGCATGGCACGTACATTATGATGAGATTATGTTATCGGCTGAGAGACTTTATGCATGTCATGATGATATGATTTATGAGATACGCCCATGAGTTGGGTATGTCGTAGCTACGAAGGGCGTTTGCAGAGGCACTCGTTGTGTCCGGATACGTTTTTGCAGGAGTTATCTCCAAACGTCGTATATGATATTAGGACTCGACACGGTACTAGTTAGATTGAACCCGAAAGGGGGAAGACTAGGTAACGCCCTTGTCTAGCACCTGATGAGGTCCGTCGCCAACGTAGGGGTAGAGACCATTTTCTAACTTTGCATATAAAAACTTCCGATGCACCTGTCATTGGTCGTGGTCTACCTTTGCCAGGAACTGATTTTGGCATGCTCTATACTTGTGTAATTCGATTGATATGGATGCATATGTATTTGAAATGTATGAAAAATAATGATTTATGATAAATTGTTCATTAAGCACTGTTTTCATACATTATGCAGACTTGTTGATTTATTGAATCATTTTGACACTTCATTTTTCACCAACACATTGAACACACTTATGTATACCCTCTCACTCACTGAGTATTCCCCATAATACTCATCCCTTACTTTCTGTTCCATAGAGATAGCTATAGTGGGGCGCGTTACGATATAGCAGCGCACGAGATTTTGTTGGAGACATCGGACATGGGTATGGTATTAACCATTCTTCCGCAGGATTGTATTTAAAGATATAGGATGATATACATATATTTGTATATTTGGGATTGTAGATAAACCATTGTACATGTACATAAAAAGGGATGACTGTATGTAAGGAATTGTACTTATTATTGTAACTCTCATTTCATTGTATTGCATTGAGGCATGATTGTACTATTGTGTTCAATCACTTTGGGATGCGTGTCATGTCTAGGATTGTTTATTAGGTTCGCTCGGTGCCACCTCTAAATCACAGGAAGGGTGACTGGCTACTATTTATGCCTTTGATGGGGGCATGGCAGTAGAGGTCTTTGGATAGGACTGGATTAGCCTTACGTTATTTTGGATGTTGACAAGGATGTGAATTGGTTGGTTCTGTTGATGATTTGCCAGGTTGGCCTTTATACATTGATATATTATTGATTGACGGGATTTTGATATAGGATGGACCTTCGATTTATAGGGAAGTTCTGTCCATTTGTTTGTTGATGGTTGGGAATTTAATGTCAGCATCTGGGATAGCGTGGCGACTGCTAACGCCTTGGATCGAGGATCGGGGCATGACGGTTCGGTTGATATCAAAGCCTAGGTTAAGAGATTTATGTCTATGTAAATCGTTTCCCAAGCATGAACATGTTTAAAGTCATCAATGTATGAGAGTTTCATACAATCATATATATCCTTGTATACCATATGGTCTTAGGTTTATGAGTTCAATTCATTTTAGGGGATTAGATACGATTCGTATCTAACCTAGTACGTCAGTTTCAATTAATTCTTAGACCATTGACTTTATTCCTTTTAGGGGGTTAGTTACTAAGTAACTAACCCTAATTCTTTAATCATGCCAAACTCTAGAATTATATCTAATGAAAATCTCCCTTTACAGAATTATGCCGCTTAGACGCGGTAGATCAGCGGGACGCAGAGCTAGACTCGCGCCACCCGAGACTTCTCAAGTGCCTGACCCTCCGAGGGAACCTGAGACCCTTGGAGTGCTTGAGGCTACTTCCTCTTCACGAGCGCCCCCTGCAGCGCCTACTCAGCTGGCTACTACGGTCGAGGTTCAACCACCATCACTCGAGGCATTTAGGTAGGTGTATAAGTGGTACATCTCCTACGGGGTTCAGATGCCACCCCGACCACCACCGACGGCAGTGCCAACTCCTACGGTAGTGCCTATTCCTCCAGCAGCGCCTACAGTTGCGATACCGGATCCTCCACCGGTGGTAGGTCCTTTTTCAGTCTCTGGTCCGAGTGACGCTACTTCCTCCACACTTAGATGCATCCACGAGCTGACTCAGCTAGTCAAAGAAGCTCGACAATTGGGATGCACGGACTTTGCGGGATCTGGTGATGCTACAACAGCAAAACACTGGATTAACCAGACTCGCTGGATCTTGATAGACTTGGGGTTGGGTGACGAGTATAGGCTACGGGTAGCAGAGAGACTACTTGATGGAGATGCCCTTACTTGGTGGGAGGCTATTAGTGACGACGCTACCGAGCCACTACGGTGGGATGACTTCCTGAGGGAGTTTGATCACAGATACTTCTCAAGTTTCAGCAGGACCGCAAGAGGACAGAGTTCCTTTACTTGCGGCAGGGGACTAGGTCAATGGCAGAGTATGAGGCAGAATTGAGACGATTAGTTGCCTTTGTCCCCAACTTAGCGACACCGAAGCAAATGAGATTCAAGTTTGAGAATGGCCTCAACTTGAATATTAGAAGGTACATGACAGTCACTCCTAGTTTCTCCCTCGCGGAGATAGTTGACTCAGCCTACCGTGCGGAAGAGATTGTCCGTGCCGAAGGTAGGCAAAGGGAGAGTAGAGAGTAGAGAGTAGAGAAAGAAGAGGACCAGGGCACAGTCAGGTCAGAGCTCGAAAAGGGGTAGGACTTCAGGCTTTCACAGAGGCCCCTCTCGCTTTACCCTGGCACACTTTGGACAAGGACCACGTCCACAGGAGTTTGTAGCACCAGCCCCCAGTGCTACGAGTCAGACTACTGCTCAGCGGCCCTTTCCTTGCCGCAGATGTGGCAAGCACCACCCTCCGGGAGCCTACAGGGCACCTATTACTTGCTTCCACTTTGGGAAGCTAGGACACATCAGGAATTCGTGTCCTGATTTAGGACTCAGAGGTCAGGTGACTTCGAGTCATCAGAGTGGTCCGCGGGTAGGACAGCAAGGAGCACCTGCACCTTCAGTACATACTGCTCCGTGGACTGTAGCCGGGAGCAATACTGTACCAGGACCTTCACGGCAGCAGCCGAGAGTACAGGCCTGGGTGTATGCTATGACTCAGGAGGACGCTCAGGCAAACTCGGATGTAATTGTGGGTAATCCTCCAGTAGATCCTTCTGTTTAGGAGTTTATGTACTCTTTCTTTCTTATTGAGATCATGAGTACCATGATAGTTATGTACATCCACTTCTAGCTAAAGCTCTAGAGGCGTAGCTATTTTGATTTCCCTTTTTGAAATCATGTATCTCATAGTGACATGTATGGACATGACTAGTTAAAGCCCTAGAGGCTTAACTATTTTGATATATATATATATATATATAAATATATCCATCTTTTGAGTACTTTCGATTGATTATTTTAAATCTCTCACATCTAGGTACTATGAAAATATTTGGAGCCGACACCCGTGTTCTTATAGACACCGGGTCGAACTTTTCTTATGTGAGAGCTCCCTTCGCTCAATGGTCGGGTAGGCCGTTATCACCTTTAGAAGAGGATCTATTGGTTATCACTCCTCTTGGTGAGCAACTAATTAGAGATTCTGTATATAGAGGGAGCGATGTCATGATCGAGGGAACAGTGTTAGAAGCAGATTTGATTCCTCTCGACATGATAGATTTTGATGCCATCCTAGGGATGGATTGGTTGAGTACTCATAGGGCTTCCGTGGATTGTTTCACCAAAGAAGTAGAGTTTCGGAGGTCAGAAAGGCCACCGTTGACATTTGTAGGTAAGAGACAGGTACTACCTTGCTGTGTAGTATTAGTGATGGAAGCCAGACAAATGATACGTCGAGGATGCATGACATACCTGGCTCATGTGATTGATACCACCATAGAAGGACCGAGACTTGATGAGATTCCGGTGGTACGGGAGTTTCCCGACGTATTCCCCGAGGAGCTACCCGGATTACCATCAATTCGGGAGTTCAATTTTGAGATTGATTTGGCTCCGGGAACCACTCCTATCTCTATCCCGTCATACAAAATGGCACCAGCCGAGCTGAAAGAGCTCAAAATTCAGTTACAGGAATTATTAGAAAAAGGGTTTATCCGTCCAAGTACTTCACCTTGGGGTGCACCAGTACTATTTGTGAAAAAGAAGGACGGTACCCTTCGACTTTGTGTGGATTATCGGTAGTTGAACAAAGTCACTATCAAGAACCGATACCCATTGCCTCGTATCGATGATTTGTTTGATCAACTGCAAGGTGCTAGGGTTTTCTTAAAGATAGATCTTCGATTGGGTTACCACCAATTGCATATTAGAGCTGAGGATGTGTCAAAGACTGCTTTCCGTACCCGATATGGACACTTTGAATTCTTGGTTATGCCGTTTGGGCTGACCAATGCACCAACTGCCTTTATGGATTTGATGAATCGGGTTTTTCATGATTATCTAGATCGATTGTCATCATATTCATTGATGACATTCTAGTCTATTCGCGAAGTGATGAGGGGCATGCTCAGCACCTTCGAGTTATTTTGCAGATCCTTCGTGATAGACAATTGTATGCCAAATTCACCAAGTGTGAATTTTGTCTGCGACAGATTGGTTTTCTAGGGCACATAATTTCTGCGGAAGGTATCTTTGTCGATCCACAGAAGGTTGAAGCCATACTGAGGTGGGAGCAGCCGCAGACGGTGACTGAAATCCAGAGTTTCTTTGGTCTTGCAGGATATTATCAGTGGTTTGTAGAAGAATTCTCCCAGATTGCTGCCCCACTATCTAGGTTGACGCGGAAGGACGTCAAATTTATATAGGATGACCGTTGTGAGGCGAGCTTTTAGGAGCTCAAACAGCGGTTGACGTCCGCTCCGATTCTATCCCTTCCCACGAGTAGTCGAGAGTATGTGGTGTACAGTGATGCCAACAGGCAGGGATTGGGCTATGTATTGATGTAGGATGGTAGAGTTATCTCCTATGCTTCACGTCAGCTAAAGAAGCATGAAATGAACTATCCTACGCACGATTTGGAGTTGGTGGCCATAGTCTTTGTACTAAAGATATGGCACCACTATCTATATAGGGTCACATGTAGGGTGTTTACAGATCACAAGAGTTTAAAGTATTTGTTCACTCAGAAGGAGCTGAATTTGAGGCGGCGGAGATAGTTAGAGCTGCTAAAGGATTATGACCTCATCATTGACTATCATCCGGGCAAGGCAAATGTAGTGGCTGATGCCTTGAGCCGGAAGTCATCTTCTTCTTCTCAGACTACTGAGAGTACTTATCTCTCGTGTTTATTGAGACTCAAAACTTTGGGAGTCAGGTTGACTAGTGATGATCAGGGAGCTGTACTAGCCAGATTTGAGGTTCGGCCTAGTTTGCTCGACCGTATCAGGGAGCTTCAGGAGAGTGATGAAGAGCTCCAAGGTATTTATGAGAAAGCCAGCAGAGGTGATATTGATGACTTCAGAGTCCGTAGAGATGGACTGTTGGTTTTCCGAGATCGAGTATGTGTACTAGCAGATAGTGATCTCCGCAGCGCTATTATTGAGGAGGCTCATTTATCGACCTATGCTTTACATCCCTGTAGTACTAAAATGTACCGCACCTTCAGAGACAGTTATTGGTGGTCGGGTATGAAATGGGAGATTTCGGAGTTTATTGCTCATTGCCTTGTATGTCAGCAGGTAAAGGCCGAGCACCAGCATCCAGCTGGCACTTTACAGCCCCTTCCTATTCCTGAGTGGAAGTAGGAGCATATCACGATGGATTTCATAATAGGGTTGCCGCAGACTTTGGCACAACATGATGCCATTTGGGTAATAGTCGACCGACTTACTAAGTCTGCACACTTCACCCGATCAGGAGTGATTACTCACTTGAAGCATTGGCACGCCTCTACATTGATACGATTGTGAGACTTCATGGGGTTCCAGTAACAATAGTATCAAATCGAGACCCCAAATTTACTTCCCGTTCCAGTAACATGCTTAGGGGCATGTGTTATGGATTTCCGGAGGAGTTGGGATCGGCATCTTCCGTTAGTGGAATTCGCCTATAATAATAGCTATCAGGCGAGTATTGGCATGCCACCTTATAAGGCATTATAAGGGAGAAAGTGTCGTACCCCGTTGTGTTGGGATGAGGTTGGTGAGCGACAACTCACCAATGTTGAACTGGTAGAGGAGACGAAGGAGAAAGTGAGGATTATGCGTACGCGGATGAAAACCGCCAAGGATAGATTGAAATCCTATGCAAATCGTAGGCGGCGACCTCTAGAGTTCACTGTGGGAGACATGGTATTCTTGAAGATATCTCCCTTGAAGGGAGTCATTCGATTTAGGCAGGGGGGAGTTGAGCCCCAGGTATATTGGGCCCTTCCGTATCCTTGAGAGGGGGTCGGAAGTATGGCATATAAATTGGAACTGTCAATAGACTTATCACGTATTCACGATGTATTTCATGTCTCAATGCTTAGGAGATATCAACCAGATCCCTCACACATTTTAGAGGCTCCGCCAGTTGAGCTTCGAGAGGACTTGAGCTTTACCTGTTCAACTCATGACTATTTTGGATCGACAGGTCAGAAAGCTACGGAGCAAAGAGGTTCTTCTTGTTAGAGTTTTGTGGAGGAGTGACCAAGTCGAGGAAGAGACTTGGGAGCCCGAGGTTGCCATGAGGAGACAGCACCCCCAACTTTTCTCTGTATAGTTTCTTGTTGTCTCGAGGACGAGACTTGTTTTTAGGGGGTTAGGAAATGTAACATCGATACTCAGTGTACTGTATATTGTACTCCTCATTATCTCATATATGATTTATTTTCATTTTCACATAGAGAAAAATCACTCAGAAATTTTTCCGAGCCAAAATGCCTTAGAAAAATTTTGGCCATAGATCCCGGGCGGCCAAAAAGGGACCCTTCCAGGCCATCTTGAAATTTACATGTGCGATTTCAAGTCCAATGAACTTACACATGCAAAATCATCCTAGAAAGTTAATAAAACTTGAATTTAGGTAAAGCTACATCGTTTGCTTGGAAGTGTTCGATGACTACTCGTCGGGGGCGAGAAATGAGCTCCTACTAAGCCAAATCAAAATCTACCCGTGCGAAATTGTTGAATTTTGCTAAGAAGCTAAATTTAGGTTAACTAATGATTTTCATATATCAAAATGAGATTTTGAGAAATTTGCCAAAACTCACACAGTAAGATGAGAATTTACCCTACCGAGCCAAAATGAAACCCACAAGTGCAAAATTGATGCCGTGTCGTTTATACGTGCTAAATTCACTTTAAAAGTGAAAGCCTAAGAAAAAAAATTGAAATTTAAGTCGTAGCACAAAAGTGCTCAGTACCTTAGATTTCAACATGATAAACCCTAAATTTGTGGGCCAAATCAAAATTTGACCGAGCAAACGGTCTCATTTCCACTCAACACCAAATTTTTGGAATTTACACGTAAAATGGAGTCCATAGTAAGATTCCACGCGTTTTGAGGTCGAGGTCAAATTTTGACCAATTGCCGATTTCGTTCACTCCGAAAGACGTTTGGGTGACCAAATGATCTCAGATTTACACAAAACCAATGGCATTGGCTCAATATGAAAACCTGGGTCCCGTATGTGATTTTAAAAATTTTTTTAATGAATAGTAACTTTGACCGGTCTTGGATCGCGAGTCAACAAGTGGATAAGCATAATGGACAAGCATTTAATGCTCTTGAAGTGTGTGCAATCACTTTATTGGAATGTGTGAATCCACTTTAATGGACTTTGTGTGGTCTTGACAAGTGACACTACATGATTGGAAGAAACTAACCCTAGTTAGTTAACAATGGTTAAATCCAACTAGAGTTAAGTTAATTAAACTTAACTAGGGTTAGAAATTGACTTAAAAATGGGTTTTGCTTGTGTGGCCAAATAATACTAGGGCTAGGAATTTACCTCACAAATATTGGATGGCTAGGATTCATTGGGGAAAAATCTTGACAAAGCTAAAAACACTTAACATTTCCTTCTCCTTCCAAACACTTCAATGTCCAAGCAAAAAGTCAAGAACACAAATGCTCTCTAGTCTTCCTCCATAGCCGTGAGCCATTCCTTGAAGGGAGGCTTGATTCCTTCAACCAATCTTCAATATTTTTACATAAATCCATCCCTCTTGAACCCTAGAACAAAATATCCAAAAATCAAGGCCAACGGAGAAGGATTGCTTGGTGAAGAGCAAAGGGACGGCCAAGAGTTCAAGAGGAGAGATCCAAGTTTTGCTTCAAGCCCAGCTGTCCATCTTCAGGTATGAGGCCCTCCATACTCCATAGCATAACATATCATAATTTCGGGTCAAAATGAGGAGGTTTGCTTAGGGAACTAGGGTGGCCGAAATCTGAAGTCAAGGAAGGAAACCAAAAATTCTGAAATCTGGATATTCTGAACTGGTTGTAGTTTTTTAGCTACAAAATTTCCTTCACATGGGCAAATTGCGTGAAATTTATACACAAGAAACTAGACATTCAGAGCTTTAAAATGAGATAAGAATCATTGCATTCTGAGTAGAGATGGATTTTGTATGATTTTTCAAAATTAGGTGTTCTGTACTAATTCCCCGTTCAGTCTTGCATTTTACCCTGATTTTGGCAGTAACACTAATCTAAGTTTTCAAGCCCCTTCCTGATAGATTCAGATCTTGGGCTAGTTGAAAGAATTGTAGACCCATGTCTTTGCTTTCCAACGAGGTAAGGATCACCTCCATCCGATCAATGTGTCAAAGGTTACAGCCATTCTACTGAAACTCGTTAGAGGGTCATCCATTTTCCAACACTAAAAAGAGTAGCATTGCACGACCCTCTTCCAGCCCTTGTTTGCAAGAGCTCAAAGAAGAAAAGTTGTAGATCTCCCTCTTATCCACCTACTGTGAAAATGCAGTGAATTCAGCCAAGCGAATCAAGCGTTATAAAAACTCTCCCAAAACTGTGCATAAATGATTTTGTTTCTCTGCCAAAACTGAACAGAGATTTTGGTGGTCAATCTGACCCCTTCTAGGCATAATTGGAAGAAACCCAAAACATGTAAAATATAAGGTTATGTGTCGCTAGGTACTGTAACAATTTCATGTAATTGGAGTTATGTGTTAAACGTTGTGATGGTTGTGCTAGAAATTGGTCAGAACAGACTTTTAAAATGTAATGTGGGTAAAATATTGCTATTTCAGGGACTTGCACTAGGAATCTGAGAAAGGGCCCAACTAAGATGTTGTAGCCTTGTGTCTTGACTACTACATAGTCAAAAATCAGAGTCTTTGCTTGAATAGATTGTGAGATAGGGGAAAGTTAATAAAACAGGACAGAATGGAGAGTGAGATTTAGATTGGTTTGAAAATGTGGACTTTAAGAAATCTTCCACCGAGATTTTGGAGATAGGTTCAACACGAAAAGTGTGTGTTTTTATGTGAGTCAATCATAGAAATAGAAATTTCCTAATTCCGACCCCGGTTGAGGAACTTATGGTCAATTCCCTAAAATGGCGCAAGAATAAAACTTGAAAACCCTAGATTTGCCTATAACTAGGGTTGCATCACATTTACATTATTATATACTCATCATATGACCTCTTAAGTGACACATATTCTATATTGTGTTTATAGAGCTTGGTTGGTGTTGTTGAGCGGAGTATTTTTTGTGTGTACCTCAAGATTCGTGCGGGGAGTAGTGTACCCTCCCACACACTATGAGTGGGATTTATTATATTATATGTTCAATGCATAACAACATGTTTTTAAAAGCTTTTCAATGCAAGCATGAATTATGATCGTGTGCTATGATTTTTGGAATGGATTTGTGAAATGTTTTGTGAATCATTGGAGTGTCCACAACATGATTTTATTATAAAACATGCATCCAAATGATTTGCGAAAGGGAAAACGTGCCATTGCATCAATATGCATATGGTTTTATGAAATCAATTATGAGAAGTGTTTGATAAATGTTGGCATTGGACGTACATTATGATGATATTATGTTATCGGCCGAGAGCCTTTATACATGCCATGATGATATTATTTATGAGATACGCCCATGAGTTGGGTATGTCGTAGCTACGAAGGGCATTTGCAGAGGCACCCGTTGTACCCAGATACGCTTCTGTAGGAGGTATCCCGAAACATCGTATATGATATTTGGACTCGACACAGTACTAGTTAGGTTGAACCCGAAAGGGGGAGGACTAGGTAACGCCCTGGTCTAGCACCTGATGAGGTCCGTCGTCAATGTCGGGGTAGAGAGCATTTTCTAACTTTGCATATAAAAGCCCTCGATGCGCCTGTCATTGGTCGTGCTCTACCTTTGCCAGGAACTGATTTTGGCATGCTCTATACTTGTGTGATTCGGTTGATATGGATGCATATGTATTTGAAATGTATGAAAAAGAATGATTTATGATAAATTGTTCATTATGCACTGTTTTCATACATTATGCAGACTTGTGGATTTATTGAATCATTTTGACACTCCATTTTTCACTAACACATTGAACACACTTATATATACCCTCTCACTCACTGAGTATTCCCCATAATACTCACCCCTCACTTTCTGTTCCACAGAGATAGCTATAGTGGGACGTGTTACGATTTATCAGCGTACGAGGTTTTGTTGGAGATATCGGAACTGGGTATGGTGTTAACCATTCTTCCGCAGGATTGTATTTAAAGATATAGGATGATATATATATATTTGTATATTTGGAATTGTAGATAGACCATTGTATATGTATATAAAAAGGGATGACTGTATGTAAGGAATTGTACTTATTATTGTAACTCTCATTTCATTGTATTGCATTGAGGCATGATTGTACTATTGTGTTCAATCACTTTGGGAAGCGTGTCATGTCTAGGATTGTCTATTAGGTTCGCTCGGTCCACCTCTAAATCACAGGAGGGATGACTGGCTATTATTCATGCCTTTGATGGGGGCATGGCAGTAGAGGTCTGTATTAGCTTTACGTTATTTTGGATATTGACAGGGATGTGAATTGGTTGGTTGTGTTGATGATTTGTCAAATTGGCCTTTATACATTGATATGTTATTGATTGATGGGATTTTGATATAGGATGGACCTCCGATTTATGTGGAGGTTCTGTCCATTTATTTGTTGATGGTTGGGAATTTAATGTTAGCATCTGGGATAGCGTGGTGGCTAATCACGCCTTGGATTGAGGATCGGGGCGTGACACTCATGTTCTAGGGTCAATGATTATATGGGTTCACTCATGAAGCTCAAGTCTACCATGTTGTCAGAGTTAGTAGTTCTGTGTTACTCATGGGATAAGAGTCTACCTATTGATGAAGGTTGGTGATTTTATGAGTTCACTTATAGAATTGGAGTTAACTCATCTGTAGGAGCTGATATGGTTACTCATGGTTATTGAAATGTATTGACTAAGAAAAATTTGGTTAACAAGATCGTGTTGACTAACATGCATGGTATGTGGCACTATGAACTTATATAGTTTACATATGAATTTGTTCATGTGTTATGTATGGTTTGTGTAATGACTTGCTATTCAAATGTTGCATCCCTTAACAAAAACAATTAAACATACAAATACAGAAACAAGCAACATAATTGTCAATATAATATCTAGACTTGTGAGAGTCGCTCTCTCAATGTGTGATAACATAGAAGAATTATGTTGAAGAAAAAGAAAATCAATAACCTTTCTTTTCCTGAAGATTTTGGGAAAGTATCCCATGTTTGGTGACTATTTAGCTACCTAGAGTTTAGCATGAAAGCATGATAAAGCAATAAAAAGATACTTCTATAATCAACAAATAATATGGTATCAATGGTCCTCCTAATCGACGAGCACATCTCATCATAGCATATAGACATGAAAGTAAACAAACTATAAATATGGCCTCCCTTAACCACCAGCTATATATCTAGACATATGGTATAAATCATACAACACAAAAAACATACATAAGTACAAGTGTGATCGTACCCAATGTACAATGCAAAACAAGTCAAAGACAAAATAAGGATCTAAGTCCCTTGGTGCGTCTCCATCTTGGCTCCCTAGTTATTTGAAAACAAGGATAACATATCAACAAAAGCTAAGCAAGTAAACGGAGAATCAAGAACATACATAACAAGCACAACATGCATGGTAAGATCAAGACATGATATCAAAATATATGATGACATGCATAGTGAAAGATGCAAATGAAGCATATATCATCTCAAGCATTCTCAAGGGAGAGTGTGTTGTTTTCATCTTTAGGTTTATTCTCAATTTCCATTCTCATTGTACCTGTAATCGATGAACTCACCAGATATATCGAAGATGTGGTACCATAGTTCATGTTGTTTGTAGATGACATTGTCTTGGTAGATGTGACACATGAAAGAGTAAATGCTAAGCCTAAATCTTAGATGGAAAGACTAGAAGAAGAACGATTTAGGTTTAGTAGGGTCAAGAAAGAATATAAGGAGTTTAAGTTTAGTGAGGTAATGATTAAGATAAGAGATGTTGAATTATTTGTAAGTGAGAGTTTTAAATAACTAGGATCAATTTTATAAAAAAAAAACACGAAGGGATTGATAGAGATGTATCACATAGAATAAAAAACAGGATGTTCAAAATGGAGAAGTGCATCAGATATTTTATGTGATTGAAAGCTATCTCTAAAACTTAAAGGAAAGCTTTACAGGATGACAATTTAAGCCTGTTTTGTTTACAAATCTCAATGTTAGACAATAAAACAAAAGTATGTCCAGAAGATGACAGTTATGGAGATAACGATGTTAAGGTGGATATATGGACACACAAGGATGGATAAAATAAGAAATGAGTGTATTAGGGGAAAAAGTTGGAGTTATATCAATCAAGAAAAAATTGAGAGAAACACGACTAAGATGGTATGAACATATACATAGATGACCGATAGAGGTTCTAGTTAGACTGTGCGAGACTATTGCTACGAAAAAAGGATTTTTCCCGATGTTTTTTTCCTCACATTAAAATTTGTATTGCCCCAAATTTACTTTTCCTGACATTTATTTGATGAAACCTCAGAAAAAAAAATGACAAAAAATAAAACTATGGTGATATTTTATTGTCAAACTGTTGGAAAAAGTTGTTGGCATGCAAAATTGAGTGTGATAGGAATTTTTCCCAATATTTTAGCACTAAATGTCGACCAAAGTTTCTTATAATCCCAACGTTTATTCTCATAACGTCGGCAAAGCTAAACGCTTTGCTAACATTTCTCCAAAACATTAGGAAAGGGTAGAGAGAGACGGAATAGAGAGAGAGACGATAAAGAGAGAGACACACATTTTAGAGGGAGAGGTATGCTGACGTTTTCACTTAGAAATATCAGGAGAGAGTAAAGAGAGAAAGGGAATAGAAAGAGACATGGTGTAGAGAGAGTGTGGACATGCTGATATTTTCACTTGAAAACGTCAGCAATTTTACCTTTTTTCAAACATTTTGGCACTAAACATCGGTCAAAGCTCTTTATATTCCTGACATTTATTCTCATAAATTTGGCAAAGCTAAACACGTTGTCAACATTTCTCCAAAACATCAGGAAAGTGTGAAACGGAGTAAAGGGAGACACATTTTAGAGAGAAAGGGATGCCAATGTTTTTACTTAGAAACATCAGAATAGTGTAGAGGGAGAAAGAGTAATAATGAGCGCAAGTAAAGAGAGATACGGTGTAGAGAGAGAGAGAGAGGATATGCTAACATTTTCACTTTAAAATGTCATATTTTCACCTTTTTCTCAACATTTTTGGGATAAAACTTCAGGAAGTTTCTCTCAAAAACCACGGCACCCTATCTTTTCTCTTCATTTTCTTTTCTCTTTTTCCTCTCTACTCTCTTCTCCCCCCACTACCGCTACTCCTCCTATACCAATATTACCGCCATTGCTGCCCCACTATCGACAAAAACTAATGAAGATTGCTCTCTGTTGGAGGTTGCTCTCTCTCCTCATCAACTGCTTCCTTCTTGTCATTGCTCTCTCTCCTCACAACTACGTTTGACTTCCACAAGTGAGTTCCTCCCTTTTGTGCAAATTTGAATGCGTTTAGGGTTTGATTTGTGTTTTAATAAATGTATTTGGTATACAGACATGATTAGGGCAAGATTATGGCAAGATTATGCCAAATTTAGGGCAAAATTAGGGTAAAATAAAAGCTAAATTAAGGCAAAATTAAAGTATACCATATTAAGGTTAACTTGAGGTGAAATAAATTTATATTATGGTTCGATTAGGCAAAGGGAGAGTACAATTAGGGTAAAGTTAATTTATATTGGGATTAAATTAGGGCAAAATCAATTTATATTTGGATAAAGTTAGAGCACAATTAAGGCATAATTAGGACAAATTAATTTGTAGTAAATTATTTTATATATAGTAAAAATATTATAATATGAACTTTGTCCTAGCAGATTAATTAATGTCTTAAAGAATTTTAAGTTTGTATAAAATTATTCGGACAAAGTTTGAACACATTTATTATAATAAATTATTTAGTGTACAATTATATTCCAACGAATTATTGTTTATTATTTCTCAAATTTGTGTTGAATTGCTTATGTTCAAAATATTTTTAATTAATATATATTTTTATTACTATTTTAAGAGTAACATTCACATTTATGTTTATGGTTTATTTATTATTTGTTGATTTAGTTATAATTATGTCTCAATAAAGAGAGAAACTAAAAGACATATGGATTGTGGAAATATCTGAAGAAGCACCATGAACAATTGATAATAAGTGCCTGAATGTAAATGGAAATGATACTTGACACGTGAACCAAAACTTCTAGAAACAACCAAAAGTAATAAGGGTACAATAGATATTCCACCCAATGGATCTCGGGTCTCATATAGTAGAAACGGGGATCATGATTACACTATTGTCTTAAATAATAGCTCCTACTATCCCATGGTTATCTTATCACACACGGTATGAAACACGTGCTACAATATTATTCCCCCATCTCTCAAAAGAGTATATGTCAGATTTCTCTAATACTGTGCAGGTATGGGACCCAATCTACACATAAGATTTTACCTAGAAATCTCAGAGAGAGTAACTCAAAGACAATATCACTATATGCAGGTGATATCTGAGATCTCAAATCTGGTTATACACAGGCAACATGAATATGAGTATGTCCATGTCAGTCATACCGTATATGACCTCATCCTAAACACATATCAAGATAACTTATGTTCTAGTAACGCCACTCTCAAAGCTTCTTACGACTAGAAACCATCTTATCTTCACTCACTCAGAGCTGAAGGTAGTTACTCGTGTAAGAGAGTCGACCACGCCTACCTGACATATCTTTTATCATAGTACACTACAGAATATATGACAATAAACAAGTGCAAGAAATAAATCTGTAACTATATAATGCACATATGTCATATATATCAATAATCATCAAAATCAACATATAGTAAGAAATATCAAAATACACTAAACCCAATGATTTCATGTCTCACAAAGGAATCTCTCACAATGGGTTTGGTGAAAGGATCAACCATTATGGTGTGTTTAAAAGTATACTTAATCGTCACTATACCCTTCTCAGTAATGTCTCTCACAAAATGGTATCTGGTATCAATGCATTTGTTCTTACTGTGATATTTAAGGTCTCGAATGTAGATAATGACAGCCTGATTATCATAATAAATCATCACTAACCTCCTACTATATGCTATAACTCCTAAGTCATCTAGAGATTTATGGAGGCAAACATTCTCCTGAACTTCCGTTAAGTACGCCACAAATTCAGACTCTATCGTAAATAGAGATATACAAATTTGCTTCTTGCTTTTCCAAGATATGACACCATTATTAAGTAAGACAGAAAAAACTGATGTTGATTTGCATCCATCCAGATCATCACCCCAGTCGGCGTCTGAATACCCAACAAGACACAAATCACCTCCTCCGTAACACAATGAGAGGTTTATGTTCCTTTGAGATATCTCAGAATCCTTTTTACTGCTCTTCAGTGATCTATTTCATGATTCAATTGATATCTATTCACCATATCGATTGCGAAACAAATATCTGGTCGTGTGCGCCTCATCGCATATATTAGACTACCCATTGCACTGGCATAAGGAATTCTACTTATCTCTTTCATTTCTTCCTAAATTTTAGGGTATATGTCAAAACTTAGATCTTTGCATAGCGACAAGAGTATCTATTGGGTTACAATCATTCATCTCGAAATGCTCAAGAATTTTCCTGATATAGAACTCTTGTGAAAGAATCAACACCCTTCTCGAGCGATCCCTTTAGATCCATAATCCAAGAATAAACTAAACGTCATATGTGTCCTTCGTATCAAAACTCAATAATAACCATATTTTAATAGTCATCAGATATTCTCTGTTATTTCTGACTAATAAAATATCACCCACATATAAAAACATGATCACAAAGAGTCACTAGAATGTATCAGATAGATACAATGATACTTCTCGATCATTATAAAACCATAAGATATCATCTCCTCATGAAATCTTAGATACCACTGCCTGGATAACTAGTTAGGCCGTATATCGACTTCCGAAGTTGACAAACCACATACTCTTGACCTACTAGAATAAACTCAGAGGGTTGTTCTATATAGATCTCCTTATCCAAACTTCTGTTAAAGAAGACAGTTTTTGCGTGTATCTAGTGTAACTCCAGATCCATACTCGTAACAATCGTTAAAAGTAAATAGATCAAGATAAATTTAAACTCTTACTCCCTAATAGTCTACACCCTTAGTCTAAGTCTAACCGTCGTTACTAGATGGGTCTTATACCTCTCCATTAATTCGTTGACTTTTCTCTTGACCTCAAGAACCTAATTGCTCCCAATGATCCTTTTGCCCTCAGGTAAATCAACTAAATCTCAAATTCCGTTGATTCTTATCGACTCCTTCTCTTTATTTATGGCCTTCAACAAATAACCCTTAGTAAAACCCTTGGGAACCTCTATGATTGTTTTAGATTCCTCATCATTCTCAAAAGTTATAATAAGGGTCTCAACCTCAATTAAAAACCGGCATTTAAGTACGTATCCTTGATACTCCTATGAGGAGAGAGAATGTAAAATCTCATTCTTAGAAAATATTAAGACATGTATTTTCGTTTACATTCTACTTACTATGTTTAAATTGTGTCGCATCGCATTGTGATAAATTAGATATACTGTGATTTTAGACATATTTGCGATGCATGTTTTGATTTCTATGTTTATGGTTCTAAATAGAGGTCGGGCATATTGAATTTAGCATAGACTGTGGAACATGGTGGCGAATGAAAACGATCGGAAAAGCATGCAACAAGAGAACCGAATTAAGGTTTGGTATGGGACCCACAAAAGAAAAAGAAAAATGATAAAATAAAATAAAAATAATTTGGACACTATGGCACACCATCACCTAACACATGGCAACCTTAGTTTTGATACCTCACCATACTTGGACCCCACATTCCACTTAGGTAGAGAGGTAAGGATGGAGAAAGAACTCAAAAGCTTAACTTTTTTCTTCCAAAATGTTCATTTTCGGATTCCATCTTCTTCCTCCAAAAACATACCCTAAACTCCATTAAAACAACTCTTTAAACTTGAAATAACATACCTCCATCCATGTATGTATTAACCCTAGCCTTTGGGAAGTGAAAGCAAGTATAGAACACCTAGAGAACAAGCAAGAAATCCAAGGAAAGCTTGAAGAGGGAAGAAAGGAAAACTCAAGAGAAGAATTGCAAGTTTGAGACAAGTATCTTGTATATGTTTGTTAAATTGATGCCTAATAATACTATAGAACATATTTTTGATGTAATTGTATTGCCAAAATTTGGAGGAAATGAATTAGGGAAAAGAAAATCTCGTCCTTGGATGAAACCCTAAAACTTTTGTATGCTGGACAGCTTAATCATGTCCTATTGTTTACCTAATATCTTTCTCTGTATAATTGCAATTCGAGTAGAGTTTTCTCCTAATGAAACTAGACTTCCATAACTTTAAAATGACATATAATCCGAAGACTTCATTGAGAAATGAATTTTTGGTGAATTTTTAAATTATCACATTTTATGTAAAAAAAAACCATATTTCTATCTGTTTCTTTGTTGAATTTTGCCTCGATTGTTGGCTACCTTCTAGACTGCATTAGGCTAACCTCTTAACATAACCATTGTAGTCCTATGTCTTATCTTTAAATGGCCACTAGAATCATCTCAATCTGATATTTGCAGAAAAAGTTATGATAGTTTTTTTATTATTGCGCAAGTTATATTGTGAAATTTGGGCTTAACATTGTTTGATATGACATTTTTTGTACAATTGGTACTGAATCTTACTACGAATCCTATGTGATCCTTGTGATAAATTGGAATTTTTGTGACAATCACTCATGTAAATATGAAGTAATATGAAAAGAAAGTAATACTACAATGATGACTCTGAAAGCTTTGCCAAGCATGCGGGCGAAGCTTAAGGAATATAGTTGGTATGTAGAGTTCCGAAAGCTTTGCGAAACCTGCGACGAAATTTGAGAAACTATGCATATATCTCTTCTCCCTATGAAGGTGGAATTAGAAGCAGGTGAAGTGTTTGAGTTGTCTAACCTAAAAAGACTTAAATTTCATTTAGGAATACCGATTTTTTGGCTTGCTCTTCAAATCCTCACACATTATCTTGGTTCGACACTCCATTCTTTTCTTTAAATGTCAAATTAAATTGGAATAATGAAGATGAAAAAAGCATAATGGCTTTAAATATGGCAATTGAGATTGTCCTTTTGAGCTAATGTGTATCTTTGGTATACTTTGCCATGATTCTGATTTTTACATAGTGATATTAATATTCTTGTGCCTGCTTGCTTGCATTGCTTGCTATTAGTTCCTGATGTATTTGGTCAGCCTATACTAACCTTGATATCCTCATTTTCTGGTGATCATGGAAAAGAGAGGGAAATGCAAGGTAGAGGCCTTTGAGCCAAGAGATTTCATTCCCTACTCTTTTCTGACCTATTTATAATATTAGGGCATGTTACTTTTGTATTTCCTTTAGGTTTGTATGATTACTTGTTATATATAAATAAATAGTTTGTGGCCAATGAGAGCCTTACATGTATAGTTTTGGTTTATGTTGAGACTATATTCCATAGTATATTATTGAATGGCCGAGAGAGCCATTAATGTTGTTTGTTAAATTTTACAGGTGATTTATATGTTTTATCAGGTTACCCCAGGTGGCTAAATAGACACTAAATAGGGAAGACCTTGTCGTGATTTTATTTGGAAAGAACAAGCGATTTATTTATTTTTAATATAAATCTCCTTCTGTGTTATCATACACGGGGAATGCGACTGTCACGAGTCCAGACGTCGCATTTTAATTGGATTGATTGATTCTGTATTTGCATGTTTATCTCCTTTTGCTAGAGGGTGCGACGCCTGGATAGCGGGTCATCATAGAGAACCTCTTCACCTCTTGATGGATCGCTCCTACTAGGATCAAGATCTGTAATGGGTTCTTATATTTTGCAGCTGGGCTCACCGGAGCCACTGGGCTCACCTGAGCCGGTGGGTTCATCCATCTCATAAAAGGTAAAGTCCAAATCGATTTTACTTCTCTTGGAAAAATCATTCTCAAGGAATGTGGTATCACGATATTCAATCTCATTGACAGTGTCATCTATATACTCACCTAAGAACACATACCTCCTTGAGTGTTCTGAATATCTTATAAAGATAGATTTTTTTTCTCGCATGCCTAACTTGCCATATAAATGTGAGAAATTGTGATAAAACACGGCACAATCCCATGACTTCAAGTGGCTAAGGTCAGGCTGCTTTTCTGTCCAAAGCTCAAATCGAGTACTTACTGCAAACTTTAATGAGATACGATTGAAGACGTAAACTGTAGTTAATATAATATCTCCCTAATAAGAGATGGATAAATTGGCCTGCGCCATCATAGATCTTACCATCTCCAACAAAATCCTATTCCTCCTCTCGGCTACTCTATTCTACTGAAAAGTAGCAGAAATAGTCAAGTATCTCATAATATCTTTCTCGAAACAGAGCTCTTTAAATTGTTCTAACAAATACTCACGCCCCCGATTGGTTCTGAGAGTCTTCACTCTCGAGTTTAACTGATTCTCAGCCTCACTAATAAATTTCCTAAATCATTCTATTGTCTTAGACTTGTGCGAGATCAGATAGATATAACCGAAATGCATCTAATCGTCAATAAAGTACATAATTCTATTTAAGGCTCCCATCCTCATCTGGCCACAGATATCGGAGTGGACCAACTGCAATGGAATCCTAACTCTCATTGCATTGCCAAATGGTTTTCTTGTCACTTTGCCAACTAGGCAAAACTCACATACGGGCAACTTGAACATGGTTAGTGGGCCCAACAAACAACTCGCTACTAACCAGTTCAACCTCTCTTGCCCTATGTGTCCAAATCTATTATGCCATACATTAACATCATCATCTAGGCAATCAGATGTAAAGATAATAGAAGAATAACAAGAATATCATTAAAAGAAATAACATCCAGTGTATACAATCCATCATGGATAAAACCAAAACATATCAAAGAATTGTCATATCTTATAAAGACAGATGATTTTTTATATGATTGCATATCCTAGGCGATCTTAAACAAAGTACTAAAGTCAAATTCCATCAAATATCCAGAGCGTAAAGAATATCATATAAATATAGAGTCTTGCTTCTTTGCAACTCTAACTTGCAAGTGCCAATCCCTCTGATGACAATAAATGCTCCATTGCTCACGTAAATCCTCATAACTTGAGAATTCACTCGATGGAACTCCATGTACACGTTCCTGTCTCGAGCTATGTAGTCGGTGGCTCCTAACTTTACAATCCACAAAGGAGAAAAATCAGTGAATATCATAGTAAATGAGACAAAACTCAAACCACGTAAAGAAGAAAGATATTCCTTCCGCTCACCACACTCATGAGCGAAATGAGTAAATCTATCACAGAAGTAGCACTTCACATTGGTCTTACCAAGCTCTTTCTTCTTGTGCCTTTATACTTTGTTGTCAGATTTATCAGTTGGTTTCTTTTTGCTTGGACCTCGAGTCTTCTTCTCATGCTTATGCTATTTGTTTAGTGCCACGGGAGTCCTTACTCGATTTAGCTACATAAGCATGATTAGTGCGACCTACTCTCCTCCAGGAACTCCTCGTCGAGCTCATAGTGCCTACTCACATCAGCGAAAGGACAAAATCTTTCGTCATGTGTGAGATAGGTTTTCATGGTCTCCTATGAATCGGTAAAAACTGGATCACATCCAATACCTAAATCTCATCCAAAATGGACTCTTCCGCTTTCCTTAACTCGACGATCATTCTTGACATTTGCATCAAATGTTGTATCAATGTATGAGTATCCCTTTTCTTATAAGTTATAAACTTATAAATCAGTATTTTCACCTCAGGAGCTGAAAAAAGTACCATAATGCTCTTTTAGAATGAGGCAAACCAACATATCCATAGAATACTGCTCATAGAATGGGATCATGTCATTGCGCATGCTACTAATAAGGGTTGCCCTAACTTGGCTATCATTTTTCTTCCACGCACAATAAACATCCTTATCCTGTCTAGCCTGTGTTGTGGTACCCTCCCTAAGACCCATTATTTTATGTCTCAGAATCTCATACAGATCTTGCTCCTTGAGAATAAACCGAATCTTCCGATATAAAATCTCACAATTGTCACCATTTAGTTTATCCTCCTTGCAAAGATCTATTACGACAGTTTTCAATATAACAAGAGAGATTTTAGTTACTTATTTATACTTATTATCACATTTTGTATACTCTTCAAACTAATAAATATCAAATGATTCAAGTATAGACTCCAAAGCTAGTGTACGAGTCAACGGACACTATACACCATAACCTGGAATCACATCTTACTATCCGGACTTTGATTCAGCATACAAAAATTCACAAATATAGAAGTGGGACCCTCAGAAAAGTGAAAAAATCCAATCCAGCACGATTTGATGCACCGTCAAAGGTCCCACACGCTGCCATGCGCCAACAAAACATCGCACATGATCCTTGGGCCATGGGCATTCTCATGGTATACTCGGATTCACAAAACTCCTTCATAATCTGAATCCTAAATTTTACCCTACCATTTTATACCCAAAAAATTCCAAAAAGATTTTTTAATAAATCTAACATCGCTCTGATATCATTGTTAGATTTATTCACATACATTAAAAGTGTGGTAAATCACAAAAATTAAATAATCGAAATTTTTGGATAAATATCTCGATGTGTAGGTCTCTAAAATTCATGAACCGCAAACTCTCTCGTGCGGATCGCTCGATCGGGATAGTGATTACAAGATCAAACCACTATTACTATGCCACGACGCTTCATCCCAAAATCTGAAAAACCCAATGATGGGAGAAATTTTCCTACTCAAAAATTTCACAATCCCTCAATTAATTTCTCTCTAGAAAAATACGTGTAGAGAGTTTTTTGATCATTCTCAAACTCACACTCTAGAGAGTTTGTATCTCAATCAAACTCAAATGCTCTCTCTTGGCAATGTGCTCTCAAGCAAAGAATCAATTCATCAATTCATCAATTCACGTTAAAATAAGAGAGCAGTTACTTTTTGGTGGTTAGTAGGAGATATCTTAGAGAAGTTAAGGAGAGGTTGTAGGATAATGGGATAACTTTCCATATTTCAAATTAAATTATCTTTTAACCTTTGGTAAAATGCTCATATGTGGGCATATTGACCAACAGTGTGTTTAACCCTAAGGTAAGGTTATGAAACTAAGACATGCATAGCACAACAAGTATCAACAAATCATTATGATAGTGCAATGTGAAAAAATTTAAATATGCTCAAGAAAATTGATCGGGTTGTCGAAACGCTCAAATTAATACCGAATCCCCCAATGCAAACAAATTTATAGCAATAGCAGTACCAGGTCGAATCCCACAGAAACTATATTAATTTAACTTCTTAGTTATTGCTAAAATAAAAAAGAGGGTTTATAGAATAAATTCCTAAAATCAAAAATCATTAACCTAAAAATAAAAGATAAATCAACAACGTAAAAATACTAAAAATTAGAGAAAAAATTCAAAAAACTAAACTCTGATTCAAGCGTTCACACATTTGATTGTTTCACTGATTATCGGTTAAAAATGTTATTCTTACGATTCAAACATTTAATGTTAAATTTATTAAGATAGTCGTAATAAATTTTACGTTTTTCTAAATTAATTGACCAAATCCAGTATCCAATCAAAACTTATCATTAATCTACTAGACATGATAGCATTCCATATCAATATAATGATAGCATTAAGTTCTGTGAAAATAGTTAAACCAAAATATAAATAACCAGAATAGCCGTACAATTATTTGATTTTGTTCTATCGATTCTTTAGATTAAAATGAATATTGGTAAATGACTCATAATTATAAATAACATATTTGCTACTCTTACCATTCATTCATGACAATTACGGATCACTGAAATCCTAAATGCAGTAAAAAATTGATATTAAATTAAATTATCAGATTAACCCATACCAATCATTCATGCAAATAAATCAAAAATCGATAATACTTGAATTAAAAGGGTAAGAAATTAAATAAAGCACATTATCTCATAGTAAAAACAATCAATAAAATTCCCTTTGAATCAAAAGAAGGAAACTAGCCGCTCACGATGACATTCATATTATTGAATAACAAAAGAAAACAAATGTACTAAGAAAAAGAAAAGAAAATAAATAGAGAGAGAGAGGAAGAGTGTGCAATTGTGCTTGTTCAATTAAAAACCCTTCTCTGCTGCCGCCATAATGGAGAAGCATACACATATATAGATAACCTCGCCAGTAGGCTTCCGAGGAGAAATAGAAGACTCCTTTGTTGCCCGATCTAGATCTAAAAATATTTTTCTCTCAAATAATCTCTAAAATTGTGGAAACAATCAACCTCTTAAAAAAAACAATTTATTAGAAGAAAAAATTTCTACTATAAGTAAATTTTCACTCTAGATCTTCTTCCTTCATTTGTAGGCCCAAATGTTACCTAGAACCATTTAACTTCAAAAATGCCTCCTTAAGCTCATTTTGATCCAATCTCCATTTTTTATCCCTAAAAATAAAAAGGTCATAAAACATCCATTAGGGCACTAATCAATTTAAAATCAAACCATGAAATCAAAAATAAAATAGACATTTTGTGCATTATAAAAAATAAAAATGCAAGTGCAAATGAAAATGCAGGTGCATACCTTGATGGTTTCTTGAACAGGATCTTATAGTTCGTATGCGCTCCTATTTACCTACTTCAGTATGTATGGTTTGGAAACGTGTTCATTCACAAATTATGTATGGTTTCGTTACCTATCTATTCGCACACTTTAGTGTGCATAGTTGACACATCCATTCACACGCTCTTGCATATATTATTCGGATGCCTTTTCTTTTTTTTTGCACATTAAGTATAAATAGTTTTTGGTATTACACTACAAAAAAAACATACTTTTAGTCACGGATTTTTGTGACGGAAAAAATTCTTCGCTATTTTGCGACGAATTTAGTGACGAAAATTTTTTCGTCGCTAGTTTGCCTCAAATTTTGCGACAAAAAAAAAGTCATGGCTAAATTAGCGACGGACACATCATTCGTGGATAAATTTATCGCTAATTAGTGACGAAAACGTTTTCGTGGCTAAATTCGTCGCTAATTGGTGACAAAAACGTTTTCGTGGATAAATTCGTCGCTAATCGGTGACAAAAAATTTTTCGTTGTAAATTTCGTCGCTAATTAGCGACGCATAATATTTCGTCGCTAAATTTTACCATGAATATAGTTATCCGTAGCTAAATTTAGCGACAAAAAAAGTTTGTGACAAATTTCGTCGCTAAATTTTGCAACGAAAAAATTTCATAGCAAATTCTATCGTTAATTAGCTACAAAAATTTTACGTCGTTAAATTCGTCTCTAATTATGCACGAAAAAATATTTATCTCTAAATTTAGCAACGAACTCTAAAATTCGTGGCTAAATTCGTCACTAATTAGCCATAAAAAATTATTTGTGATTAAATTCATCACTAATTAGCTATAAAAAAGTATTCGTGACTAAATTCGTCGCTAATTGATTATCTATATTTCAAAATTTAAGACTAATTTTATAACTAAAATTTTTCTATACTCTATTAGAAAATATTTTCAACAATGTCCTCCGTTTTAACTAATTCAGAATACCGAAATTGAATTAAATATATAATAAATATTATAATTTTTATGAAATTGAGAATTTTTAATAATAAATAATTCAATCAATCTGTAATAGACAATTTTCAATAAGTCACGGTTGTGGAGTTCACCATTTATGTTTTTTATCTTCTACATCCGTTCGTTTCTCTCTTATAATTCAATCGTATTTAATTCAATTTTTAAACTATTATAATCTCGTTTGACATAGTTTTTGAAGAATGGAGATAATGACACGGATGGCACGGATGGTTACTGATAGACGGCTATCCATTTTTAAACTATTCTACGGATTCAAAAAAATTAAAAAAAATAAAAATAATAATAAAATAATAAAATAAAAGAAAAAAAAACAAAATATAAAATGCAAATTTACATAAAAAAAGATTAAATTAGTGACGGATCGAGAAATCCGTCACTAAGTTAGCGACGAATACGGAATCTGTCATTAATTTAGCGACGGATTTAACGACGAATTTATTAATATGTTATAAATTTAATCTTTTTTAATTAAAATTTTATATTTTTTTATTTTTATTTTTATATTAATATGTTATATTTTATTTTTTAGCGACGGATACGAAATCTATCACTAATTTAACGACGAAAATCTCAATCCGTCGCTAAATTTTAAATATTTAATTAAATAAAATATAATATTAATATAATAATTAAATTAAAAATTAATTTAGCGACGGATTTGAATTCTATTGCTAAATTAGCGACGGATTTGAAATCCGTCGCTAAATTTAATAGTTTTTAATTAGAATTTAATATTTTTTATATTTTTCTTCTATTTTATTAATTTATATTAACAAATAATATTATTATTTTATAACATTTTAATTCAACATTTTATTTTATTTTATTTTATTTCATTTTTTTTACAAGGCAATATTATTTAAATCTTAAAAAAACAATAAGAACCAATCAATCAATTTATTATGTTATAATATTATAAAATTGCATTTTATTTTATTTTTTATATTTTATTTTTAAAGAATAATATTAATATATTTTTTAATTCATTTAGTATTTTATTTTATGTTAGTATTTTATTATTTTTTATTTTATAAAAAATTATCATATTTATTATTTTTAATTAATATGTTGTATTTTATTTATTAGCGACGGATATTGAATCCGTCGCCAAATTTTGGGATGAAAATCCGAATCCGTCACTAAATTTAAAATATATAATTAAATAAAATATAATGTTAATATAATATTTAAATTAAAAATTAATTTAGTGACGGATTTGTTTTCCGTCGCTAAAATTAGTGACGAAAATCCCAATCCGTCGCTATAATTTTTATATATAATTAAATAAAATATAATATTTAAATTAAAAATTTAATTTAGTGATGGATTTCAAATCTGTCACTAAATTTAATCTTTTTTAATTAGAATTTTTTTTTTCTTTTTTTTTATTAATTTATATTAACAAATCATATTATCATTTATTATATTTCATTTTTTTAAAAGAATAGTATTATTTAAATCTAAAAAAAACCATATATTTTATTTTATTTACATTATATTATTTAAAACCATATGAACAAATCAATTTATTATGTTATAATATTTTAAAATAGCATTTTATTTTATTTTTTTATATTTTATTTTTCTAAGAATAATTTTAATATTTTTTTCCAATTCATTTATTATTTTATTTTAAATTAGTATTTTATTATTTTTTATTTTATTAAAAATTATCATATTTATTATTAAACATGAATATTATTTTAGGTTTGTGGTTATATGCTTTTACAGATAATAAGTAAAAGAACTTATTATATTTATTATTTTAAATTTTTATTATATATTATTTTATTATTATTAGAAAAATGTGAAGGAAAGATAATAAGTAAGAAAAAAAAAATTGCACATCACATACTAACATTTGGTTTGGTGGTTATATGCTTTTACAGGTTTACGCATGCGCAGGTGTTCGAACCACTTGTGGAGGCAAAGTGGAAGCATTTTCCAGGAATTAAGTGAGGGGGGCGAGCACTGGAGCGAGCATGTGGGCGGGTGCTTGCTCAGGTGGGCACCCGCACTTGCAGGCTGGTGCTGGTTCGGGTGGGCGGGGGCCCATCCAGGCTTGTGCGCTCCCTTGGACATTTTGAATTTAGCGACGAATTTGGAATCTGTTGCTAATTTAGCGACGGACTTTTTTTTTCGTCACTAAATTAGTGACGGATAATTTTTCGTCGCTAAATTAGCGACGAATAATTTTTCCGTCGTAAATTTAGCGACAAAAATTATCCGTCGCTAAATTTAGCGACGGATTTTAGATTTTCGTTGCTAAATTTAGCGATTTAGCGACGGATTTTAGATTTTCGTTGCTAAATTTAGCGATAGATTTTTTCCGTCCCTAATTTAGCGACGGATTTTAGATTTTCGTCTCTAAATTTAGTGACGAATTTTTTTCCGTAGCTAATTTAGCGATGGATAATTTTGCATCACTAAATTTTGTGACGAATTTTAGCGACGAAAAATTATTTGTTACTAAATTTAACGACGGATTTTAGATTTTAATCGCTAAATTTAGTGATGGATTTCTAATTTCCGTCGCTAAATTTTTGCGATGCGTTATTAGCTACAAAAATTTTTTTGTCGCTAAATTTGTGGCTAAAAGCATGTTTTTTTATAGTGCTATATGTGTACTGGGAGGTGTACACCGCTTGCTGCGCGGTGTGGAGTTTAGTTTTTGATTGTAAAATTAGGGGAATTGCCTGGTGTGGTTTCGTGAAATTCGCATTAATTTTAGTTTTGGAATATCTATAAATGTTTTTTATAATACCAAAAAATGTTAAAAAAAAAGACCAAGAGAAATATATTTTAAATATATTTATTTAACATTCAATGTATTATAATACAAAAAAAACAAAACATTGGAATGGAAAGAAAGCATGTTATTTTTAAATATATTTAGATTTAAGTTGTTAATTTATATACGTATGGATTTAAATGTATATATTAAAAATGTAGCGTACGTGGTGTTGTGTGTTATACATTAAAAGTTATATGTTATCCTGAAAAACAAAAGTATTTAAAACAGAATAAAATATGTTTGTTTTTTTATCGGTTTTAATTTTTTAAAATTATTCTGTGGCTTGCAAAATGATAATGAAGTTCTACGTTTTGGAGATCCACAAGGTTGTTATGTGTTTTGCAGGGCCAGGAGGTGTTTAAATATTTGAGATTGGATGGAAATATTAAATTGCAATAGGATGTGATAATATTAAATAATAAATGAAAAGTAAATTATTATTTAATATCTAACGTAAGAATCATATAAGAAGAACAATATGAAGGTATTTAATTTAAATAGTTAGATTTTCATTTAATATTAATTATATTATATCGCAATAAAAAAAACATTAGAATGGGAAGAAATGTATGTTATATTTAAATATATTTAGATATGAGATGTTTATTTAAATACATTTACATGTAAATTTCTATATTAAAAATGTCGTGTTGGTTTTATTTTAACAATTTCATATTGGAGAGTAATTTTGGCAAAGCCAATGGAGATAGTAATAGGAGGATATCCATTTTATTTGACTATTTTTTTCTTTTTATTATATAATTTATCTTTTGATTGCTATCGTCATTTTTTTTATTATCATTATTTTTGAAAAATAATTAAAAAAAGAGTCAAATTTGCTTTCAGAAGAAAATAATTATAGTCAAGGTAGGAGGAGGAAGAATAGCCATAGAAGTGTGGCACAGCGAGGGGAGATAACTAAGAGGATTGTTTATGTTTTTGACATTGAATAACAAGTGAGAGATTGTATATCCATGGAAATATGGTTAATCTGTTACAATGTGGATAAAAATTAAACCTTTATCTTCTTGGGGGTGTTCTATTTGTACATTAATTTCATAATACATGTATTTTATTTAGAATATATAATATTATTTTGAAACTATAATATTAAATAATTTTAATTTAAAAAATACATAAATTTTAATATTTAATCAGAAGTTTGCAAATTATACAAATTTCATAATTCTTGCATTGTTCCCAATAAAAAAAAGAAAAAAACTTTTTTATCTTTCAAAATATTATATTTATTTTTAAAGAAGTGGAAAAAACCACATGGTTCTGCTATATAGAACTCTAAGGTTCTGTGGTTCTGCAAGCAAACTCACATTGTTCTGCCACGCAGAACCTTATGGTTGCGCTAGTAGAACAATATGGTTGTGCTAGCAGAACAATATGGTTCTGCAATTCAGAACCTAGTGGTTCATCTTCAATATATTCACATTTCGATTAACACATTTTTATTTTATTTAAATAAATATGAAATATCCAATTAAATTATTTTTTATATTTTAAAAAATTGAATTTTCAAGTAATAAGTCGATACGCAGAACTAGATGTTTTGTCATGCAGAATGTCATGATTTTGGAATGCAGAACCTGAAGGTTTTGTATAGAGAATCGAGTTTGTTGAATTCTTTGGTAAAAAAACAAAAGCTTTTTTTATCTTTGAAAATCTTATCATGATCTTTGCAGGAGTTTTTTTTTTTTTTTTTAGGGTTGTGATGGTGTAAATTTTTTAGAAACTGCATACAAACAATTTAAAAAAGTTTAAATCGGATTTATTTCTGTAAAATAAATATAGAGTTTCCTCTCTATATATATTAAATTTTTTTAGAAAGAGCGAGATATTATGAAAAAAGATAATTTAGTAAATAATTTTAATTAGAGGTGGAATGGTTTTAAGAGTTGTTGTTTGTGTTAAAACTTTATAGATTTATATTTTGGCTATTGAAGAAATTATAATTTCCAGTTTTGAACAAAATGTTGATGGTAACATAAAAATAAAAACGAGAAGTTAAGAATCAAATTTATGTACGTAGTTAGTTAATATTATGTAATTTAAATCAAAGATATGCGATATTAGTGTGCTGTTGTACACTTTGTAGAACTGGAGGGCAGATCCATAGGATTTAAATAATCATTTAATAATAAACAGCATTGATTTGAATAACAATGATAATATTTTTAAAAAAAAATAAATTTTATAAGAGCCAAAATAATTAAATATCAAACGAGAGGGTTTTGCTATTCAGCAGAACCTTGGAAGCAGAGAAATATGGTTCTGCTAGGTAGGAGAACCACGTGTTTCTGCTGCGTAGCAATATATGGCATAGGCATGAGGTTCTGTTCGGTAGCTGAACGAGGTGGTTCTGTTATGTAGCAGAACTACGTGGAAGAAGTACGAGGTTACGGTATTTTAGGAAAAGTGAAATTTTATAAGAGTAAAAATAATTGAATATTTGAAGTAAATATAAACGTGTTTATTTAACACTGTGTAAAATATATATGGAACTAAATAAATGCGGGAAAAATGTATCCGTGGAATGTTATATTGAGAGAATATAATCGTTTTTTGGCTAGCTGTATTTTATTGTATTTTTGTTGTAAGTCGTGATTTTGAGATTGTCAGAACTTGGGCGTGGGGAGCTGCACGTATAACCATTGTGTGTGTGATTGGTGGAACTGTCGTGGCTCTACGCGTGGTGGGACCTCCACGTGGTTCTGCGGTTGGTAGAATCGTGGTGTGGTTCGGTAGTAGGGAGAATTGGTGGTGGGTCCTGTGAAGGGAAGCACAAGATGTTTGTGGAGTGAGTTGTCGTATCTTTGAAATTATATATTTTTTTTTGTGATATTTTGTAGGGTACAAATTATTTAAATTTGAAATAGTTATCTAACATTAAGCATCTCAAATTAAGTCAAAAAAAATAGTTGGATAATATTAATGTTTGCATAAGAATGGAATTATATAAATATGAATAATTTGTAAGGGAAATATTTGATAAAGTTAATTTTAGAAGATATAAAATGTAAAAGTTGAATGTCGTATGTAAAAAAAAAAATGGTATGGATGTAAATCTAATAACGAGGGCTTAGGAGAACAGGGTAGGTCAGTCGTAATAAATGCTCGCAATAAATGGTAAGAAAGAGAGTTACGCAAAGGGCGTGAGTTTTTTGAAGTCTTTGATATCTTTTGGGATACTCATTTTTGTTTTCTTCGGCTTGTTGTCTTTTCTTCTTCTTTGCTTTGTTTTATTTGTATCCTTTTGGTATTTCTTTATCGTATTCTTTTCAGAGCACATTCCTTTATTTGCTGGGTTGGTTTTGTTGTTCACAGGGTATCTCTTGTTTTGCTGATTTACTCTGTTTGTTTCATCCCTTGTTTGTCCGGAGCAGAGCACAGTGCAGAGAAGAAATATTTTTAAGGAAACGGTTGCGAAAACAAGTTGCAAGTAAGTATCGTTAGGTTTATGTGGTATATAGAGTGTTATTGTTTGGGACGCCTTCCTTATAGAGTCAAACATTTAGGGAAAACAACCAAGAAGGTGAAAAACGGATAAATGGATGCCGGAATCTATTAAATACGCTAAGTTAATCTATCGCTATCTATTTTGTTGTTTTGTTATGTTTGTTGCATATAGTGATTTTTTTTGTTGTAGAAAGCACATTGGAAGAAAATAGCATAAACGCAGAAAGTATGTAATGGGGAAAATTGTGGAGTTGATGGAATTTGATTGGTTGTTTTTTTGTTTTTTTTGTTTGGTTTTTTTTGCGATAGACAAAAAATATCTTATGAAGGAGGACCATAGTACGGTCTGAGGCAAGTACTGTCATCCGAGTTGTTTTTTATGGGATTAATGTATTAGTATTTTCATGATGGGTGTTGGTAAGCCTGACCATGTAGTTTGTTTTGGTGTTAGAAATTGTATAGAAAAGTAAAAAAGTTTAGGTTTAGTTTTAGGGATAGTGCGGGTTAATTGCTGCGGCACAATGGAAACAGAATGACGTGCAAAGAATTGGAAACCACAGCGAAAGAAATGGGTTTAGGTTCTGATTTTTGTTTGAGGTTGCCCAGAGGGGACGAAAGAGCTAATCAAGCGGGACAGAGATCCGTGTCCATGTATAAGGAGTATGTAAGATATGGTGTACGGGTGCCGTATTTAGGTCCTTTGTCGGTTCTCCTAAAAGGTTGGAATATATTTCCAACTATGTTCATTCCTAGTGCGTGGAGGTTGATAGTAGCTGTTGTCAGTTTAGTAAGTTTCTGTCGGTTGAGGTTTGATTTTGAAATTTTGCTCTCTGTTTTCGTTCTAAGAAAGTGTGCAACACGAGGTGCCAATGAGGATTGGTACTGCGTCCAACCATGTAAAGAGTTAAACTGGAAGTTTTATTATAGAGAGACTCTCGATAGATCATCGAAGAGAAAGTTTTTTTTTGTGGAGTTTCTAAATGAAAGTTTGCTACCTTTTATACCAGCGGAAGGTGAACCTCTCATATCGGCTTCCAACCCATTCACTCCTGCTCCTGTGCATGCCTATTTTGTGAAATCAATCGGTAGATACTGTGTTGGGAGGGGGAGTTTTATTTGGGTGGATACACTCATCCACGATGAGATTTTAATGTTTGCTGGTCTTTTGTTAAATGAGAATGTGAAGATTGAAAGGTTAATCTTGCTAGAGGAAAGAGCAATGGAAGTTGTGGACCCTCTAAGGTTTGCAGCAGTTGATGACCTGGACAGAGTGATGACCATAAAAGAAATAAGAAATATAATGCAAAAAAAGTTGGAGGGGGAAAGAAGTCAGCCTTATGAGCATACACCAGAAGAGAGTCTTTCTAGAAGGAAAAGAAAGTTTGTTTGCAGATCGGGGAGTGATGAAGGGGATGAGAGTGATGAGGTGAGAAAAGAAAGGGAAGAGAGCGGGACTATTGGGACATCTGGTGAGAACTCGAAGGATTTGGTCGTTGTTAGTGATGAAGAGAACCATGGTCAAAGGAAGGCAGATCTAGGAAAAGAATTTGTTGCAAGGCCCATGGAATTGCTAGGAGAAAAAGAAACAGAGTTAGCAACTGAAATATTAATTGTTTAGAGTGGGTCCAGCAGTGTTGTTGCGCCCATTGACAGGTCCAGAGATGTGAAACAAAAGGGAGTTGCTGTAAGCGGCGATCATCCAGAGTTTTGCCATTTGGATTTGGAAGAAGCGAGAAAGTTTGCGGATGGAATCAGTTTTAGTCACAAGGAAAGTCTATTGAACTAGTTATCCTTGGAAGAAGGAGATGATGTTGTCATGAATTTTTTGCTTCAGGTAGTTTTTCCAAAGATGTTAACATTTTTTTGAACTATAGTACATGATATATTTGGCATGACAATATAGAATACGCGAATTAAGAATTTTTTTACTTGTGTGTGTGTTTCTTTTTTTAAATTAGGCTGCCACATTTGTTAAATTTCAAAGACAACGAAAGACAAGAATAATAAATGAGATGCATGGGAAGTTGGAGGAGCATTCTGGTGTGACTGCTGCTGATGCTGAAAGGATAGAAGAACTGATCACAACGATAAAAAAGAAGGAAGGAATGTTGGAAATATTGAAGGTGGATCTTCAATCATCGTATGAAATCAATGGTGTAGCTATATCAGAATGTGAGAAGTTGAATGTTATACTGAGAAAGACTGAGGGGGAGTGGCGAGCTGCTACAAAATTAGCAGAGGAGAGAGGTGAGTCTCTGAAAGTTTCAGAAAAAAAGATCTTGGAAATCCAGCAAGAATATGAAAGCAGGAATCAAGAACTGGAGGACAAACTGAGAATGGAGGAAGAATTTATCCGTAGAGCTGGATTGGAGGAATCTTTTCTGGGTGGCAAGGAAAATGAGAATTCATCTGGCTCGTAGTCCGAAGGTTTTGCTGGTTTTCTGAGTGAAGAAATCAAGGATATGGGTTCTCGTGTTGCTTCTCTTCGAGAAGATTTGAATCAGTTGAAGAAAAAATCTGATGGATCGCCATATGGACAGATTTAGTGAATACTGTTCAGATTGTCTATAAATTTGGCCTGCACTCTTTATATTCCTTGACAATGGTGCAAAGTTTCAGGAAACTATTTTGAGGTTTTCGTTTTTTGTTTGCCTTCTCTTTATGAGTTTTTTTTTGGGGTTGCTTTTTTTTGCTTTGTGATACAAAGGGGTTGCACGATCAACGAACTGGATGCTAGAAATCTATCTCTGGCTTTTTCTTTGTTTTATGTTTGTATAGTTGGTCGTAGCTAGTTGTGATTCATAGGGGAAGCTGATGAATATTGGAAGTGAGAAGCAAAGAGTCATTCGTTTTTTGTCATCTGCTATTTATTTATCCTTTTGGTGTTTGTGCAAGGTAGTCTTATGTCAGTTATACTCTGTATGATTTTGTTCTGCGGTGTTGTTTTTTTTGTGTGATCCTGGTTGTCCTTTCTTCTAGTTGAGTTTTCTGTAATTTTGATTTGGTAAGGGTTCTCTAGATATGTGTTTTCAAAGTAGTTTACTGTGTGCTAGTTGGTCCTTTGATTAAATGCTTAATGGAATGGATGAAATTCAAGCTTGTTTTTTTATTTTCGTAAATTTTTTTTTTGTGGCTGTGCGCGGAGAATGATGTGATTCTGCGGGTCAGGGAACAATATAGTGGTTCTTCGTTCTGTGGGGTGGAACGTGGTCCTTAGATGAGCAGATCCACAGGATGGTTCTACAGGGTAGAGAATCACAGTGTGGTTCTGCGCGTAGTAGAACTAGAACATGGCCTTGTTCAAATAAATCGGACGGAGCCAGGCGCCCTGGTGGAACGATGTTATAGTGGAATCACATAAGTATTAAAATATTTTTATAACATTTTGAAAATTGAAAAGAATGTATGTGGGTTGTAGAACCGATATGTATTTGCTTTTTTTAATTTTTTTTAGTCTTTGTGAGGGCAGAACTCGTGTTTTTGTGGGTTGTAGAACCACGAGGTGGTTCTACGTTTTGCTAAACGAGATCATGGTGCGGAAGTACAAAATAGTTTAATGATCATTTAACTAAAGACTAAGAATACGGAATTGATGAGCTATGATGAATGCGAAGAATAAATGGTGCGAGAGAGAGCGAGAGAAAGTAAATTAATTTATTGAGTTTTTTTAATACATTTCACCATATGTGTTTTTGCTTTCCTTTGTTTATTTTGTATTAAGCATCCTAAACAGTTTTTTTTTTTTTTTTTTGCAATGTTTTCATGTGAATGATTTGTAAAATCTGACATTGGATCTGTCTGCGTTCAAAAAAATATAGCAATGTTTTTCCATTTTTTTTCTGAGTTGTAATAGGGGGTTAGGTCTGATAAAAAAAATATAATGTGGCATTTTCAATTGTAGCAAAATCAGAAGGGTTTCATTATTATAATATCATAGCAAAGTTATTATACATCGTTTATTTCAAATATTTCTCTGATTTCTAAGCGTGATCATCCATCTGTAATCTTTGTTATCTTTGGTAAAAGTATAAGTGGATTTTTTCCATGTAGAACAACATAATAGTATCCTTGTTTTGGTGAGGCATGGAAACTGGAATAGATATCGGTGTCCTGTGGAAAAAAAAAACAAAGGAATGGTACGAAATGTGAAATCTGCCATTAGTTTATAATCGTGAATACACAGAGTATGTATGATACCAAGGGAAAATTTTCTCTACTCCTTAACACAAAATGTTGTTTCTGATTCAGGAATGAAAACAAGGATATCGTTATGACTGAGGTTATGTCTCAGAACAAAAGTGTTCCAGTTCTTCTTAATATGTCTTCCTTGGATTCCAACTCGAAGAGATTGTGTGCCAGTATTCAAAATGAGGGTGGAAGTTTTTTCACCATTAATAAAATAGTTGATGAATGGAGGTATTTCCTGATCATTCAAGAGGAAAAGAAGGAAAATGTTAATATGAAGAAAGGTAGGGGACGAATTATAAAAGGAGACATGTATTACTAATTTATATGGATCGGCCGCAGAAAATGCTTGATAAAAGCACACAGAGTCGGAAATATCCTAAACACAATCAGCTTTCTGTGATGTAGAAATGACTTCTTTCAATAGGGAACAATTTTCTTGTCCAGCAGATCAGTATTCAATTAAATGATTAATATGGAGATACATATATATATAATTACATATATATATATATATACGGTATCATGATTAATAAAGGAAAATTTAAAATATCTGAAACCTTGCTCTTCCAGAAAAGTGGGTAACGGAGTTGTCCAACTTAGGTAAACTTTTTTTTTGGAATTCACAGAAATGGAGGACATCAAAGACAAGATTTCCAACATGTCTAACAAATAAGACATGGTGTTCTTTAATAAGATTACTATCAAGGTATTCCCGTGGGGCATCTTCATAGAGGTTGTTTGTGAGAGTAAAGAGCCAATGACGCATTCCGTGCCTAAATGTAATTCTATTCTGGCTGTGCCGCTCCAATAGCATCCAAAATTGTACAGGTAAAAGCTGCGTTTTTTAGGTAAAGAGATTCAAGAAATGTTTTATTTTGGTTCACGTAAACTGATAAAAGCTATATGAATCATACAAAACGTACCACACAAAAAGTGGATACCCAGTCTTTCCTACAGCGTAGGAAAAAGCAGCACGATTGTAAATCAGCATTCTCCGGATCTAAAAGCAAAGCCATTGTTTTTTTTTTCATTTAAGTAGTTATAACACACTCTTAGTTGTTTTAGTGGTGATATTTTTCTTTTTCAGTCCTAAAGAAGAAACGCTGCAATAAATTATCAAATGTTGCCAGTAGAAAGGATAAGGACGAATAACAAGAAGCTGTAAAGGAAAGAATATATTATGTTCTACAGTAACCCGTGATCTGTCTGTCTTTTTCTTTGTCTTGTAGTAACCCGTGAACACTTTTTTTTGGATTTTTTTTTGTTCGATTTGATTTGTCTCTGAAAAAGTTTCACATGCCCCTATTAGAAGATCCGTTTTAGCAATTATACCTATTATCTGAAACTACATATCAAAACAATTTATTGTTTCTTAGTGCTCTAGAAAACAAAGAATTGAACAATCCATAATGGTATACACATTAAATTATGTTAAAAGTAAGATCTGTGTTAAATAAATTCGTAGCGATCATATTATATATTTATTATTCTTATATATTTATAAGTATGAGTTCTTTATCTGCCGTGCTTGTTGTACTGGTGGATCAACAAGAATAGCTTAATGAAATCAAGTACAGAATTTGACACCTTATAAGAAGAAGTGACACAGATAAGATAAAACTGTATTGAAAAATAATAAATAAAGGAGGAAGGACAGTTTTTTTTTCTGATACCATTGAAAGAATTCATCTTGACTCTTTTATAAACAACAACAGGATATGGATGCATATCTGCCATTTTTTGTTGTTCTTGATTATGAATGAAATGGTCTCATAGAGACAAGTTAAGGGTGTGAAAACTGGTGTATCAAAAGAAGATATGACATATGAATGCATTATTGTTTTGTTACAGATGGCAACAGTTAAGGGTTTTATGTTTCATTGATAATCCTAATTTTTTGACCAATAGAATTCTTCTTTTATCTAGCAACATTTGCTGCTTGCAATGCATAAAAGAGAACGTGCAAAATATCTGTATCAAAAACACTTTGATAAGAGAACCCACAATGAAAATATTATCTCATGATAACAAAAGCATAAACACTGTATGGGAAAAATCTTAACTTGTAAAAATATACAATAGGTTCTTGATCGGAAAGGAAAATGCATGCTTATAAAAATAAAAAGTTAGAAAAATATATGACAAGGTCTTGTTTTCAAAAACAGTGTAAAATTAACATCCATATCTCCGAATCTATGAAAATGTACCTTTCATTCTTTGTTATGGTGTTGATTGACGTTGCAACATGTTGCTTTTTGTAGACCGTTGTTTTGCAAGCCCAGTTTTGCGTATTATGAGTGATATCTTTCATGATAGAACAACTATATGTGTTGAAAAAAATGAAAGAACAACAACAGAAAATGTTAGAATATGATATTGAGGAAAAACTACCAAATAAGAGCAAAAAAAAATTTATATATACCTGAATCGTGAAATCTATAATTTAGCAAGAGCAAACACTTCAGCAAACACAACATTTCTTGTTTTCCCATCGAATTTTACACCAGCAAATGTTCTAGGAACTATTAGTACCTTAATCGCATCAACTGATCTAGCTCTAGACAACGCAACCTAGAGTTGACCATAAGAGAAAATAGGTTCTCGTATATAAATTCCAACGTAATCCAATATTTGTCCTTGAGATTTGTTGATTGTCATAGCAAAGCATAATGGAACAGGGAATTGTGTCCTTAGAAAGGAATTTTGTTTCTTTCATTGTCAGAGGTCTATAGTGGGATTTTAGGGATAAAAACTGTTTTTCCAGTGTACTGGCCACAAGCGATCTCAGCACAAATAGAATACTGTTCTAATTCCTTGCATATCAGTCTAGTTCCATTGCAGAGGCCTTCTGTCAGATTCAAATTTCTATGTAACATAACAGGACAGTTTTTTTTAAGCGATAATCTATAAGGCGGTAGACCTCTTGGATTTTGGCTGTTTAAAAAGTCTTCATAATCTCCCTGATGGCGTTCTTCAACAGTCTTATCTGATGCTATGTAGGTGTATCGATCTCCAAGAAATGTTTCGATTATGAGTTCATTAAGTTTACGAACAGAAGTATTCTTGGGAGCAAGAATGCATCTATTTATTATCTGATAAGGATCATCTGAATAGAGTGCTATGTCATGGAAAACAGATTGTATCAATCTGTTGCAAACGAAAACAGATAGATTAAAAATAGAAAACATCATTAATATAATATTGTGTCATTGGATGTTAGCGTAGATAAGAACAAATTACCTATCTAAAGACTCATTTCTATCAGTATATGGTATCACAATATTAGAAGGAAGTATGACCTCTCCATTTACATCAGTTGGTTCTTTCCCTTCACCGATCCTCAATAAGAAATCACAGAATTGTGGATCTAAAAGAGCTCTCATATTTTGTTTCAATGCTAATTTATACATATCTTTCCATAAAGGTGAATTTAAAAGGCCTGAGTCAATCAGAATCTGTCTGGAAGCTTGTTCTATGACCAGCAATATTTGCCTAAAATCTCCACAAAAAACAACAACTTTTCCTCCAAAAGGGATTTCGCAATCCATTAGATCTTTAAGCAAATCATTAAATGCCTCAATGGATTGTCTTTTTGCCATCGATGCTTCATCCCACAAGATTAGTCTTGATTCAACCATTAGTCTAGCAATGCTACTTTGTTTACTCAACTGACAGGTTTTAACTTTTGAGAAATCCAAGGGTATCTTGAATCTAGAATGTGCAGTTCGACCTCCCAGAAGAATAGATGCTGCAATACCTGATGTTGCAACAGCAATAGCGATATAACCTTTAGATCTCAAAGTAGCAAGCAGCGATCGATAGAGAAAAGTTTTTCCAGTTCCACCAGGGCCATCAATAAAAAACGATTGACTTTTGTTAGCAAAAACGGCAGCTAAAACGATATAAAATGCATACTTTTGGTCAGAATTTAGCCTTGAAGAAAGAAGCAGATCCTCCGGATCAATTTGGATGCTTGCTTCACTCTCAGCTTCTCTTGTCAGTTGCTGTTGATAGTGAGATCCATCCAGATCGCTTTCTATTTGATAATCAGCTAAACTTTTCCCCATTGAATAAGATAGTCTATTTAAGTCAAATAGGACCTTGTGATTTACTTTGCAACAATTAAGTTATCCTAGTTTCACAGCATGGTTATAATCAGCAGAAAGATCACTTTTAAATTTCTCCCATAGAGATGGTGGGTTTGCAGGAGAACAATAACACAAAACAATAGCAAATAGCAACCTAAAAGATGATGGCATCTGAAAGATGACAGCCTCAGAGAGAGTTTCTTCAATATATTGATCATATCTTAATAGTCCCAGCCTTAGTGCTGCTTCTCTATAAGAATGAGTTTTTTCTCCTTGAATAGTCAATAGATCATCAAAACATGTAGGCGCACGAATATGAGTGAGCAAAAGTCTTAGATAATATCGTTCACCTTCCTTCAGACTCACAGTAACCAATCTTCCTATGACCATCTGTCGTTTTCTTTCTGACCATGCCTTTATCCCAGCATTCCAAACAAAATGTTCAGGGAATTCTTTATACAGGCATTTCAATTGTTGTGCTTTTTCATTATCTATATTCATTTTGAAAAATTCAGTTAACATGGTTGTGGAGAAGTCGACATTTCTTAGTAGATAGGTCAAATCAAATCCATTGTCGAACAAGACAAGTTGGTGATTTGGGAGATGAACCTGGAGAGTATAAACTGCTGGGGTCATTTCATTCAGTCGAAATTCATAAATCCGCCATGAAGCCTCAGGAGGAGAAATCCACCTTGCCTGCTGAAATTGTTTTATCTCATCGATATCATCAAAAAATTCTTCGTTAACAATTTGAAAACTGACGAGGTCATGGCCTTTAAAAACATATTTGTAGAGATACTTTACAAGTTTCACAGTAGAACATATCTCAATATTTATGTGACAATTGAGCAATGAAAGAAGGTATGGATTATAAGGCACGACCCATCGATTGTCTAAATCATGACCTCGTACTCTAATCATTTTGCCGTATTTCTCCTTCTGTAATATGGATACGTATCTTCTCTATGAACTGTGTAATCAGAAAAACTTTTAGGATAACGATTCTTGCACATACCACTTTTCATGCAGGGATAATCCTTATCCATATTGCCACAAGGACCATGAATCATGTGCTAAACAACAAGAGAATACAAGTCACCATTTTCTTGAGGTATTTCAGCACACACAATTTTATCATGTGATTGTGGATTAAGTAACTTAGACTGCGGCTTCAATATCAACAAGTGAGCATGAGGGAATCCACGCTTTTGAAACTCGATAACATAAACACATGCTGCAACTTCTCCAAAGATTTGTTTCTTTAGAAGTTCACATTTCAATATCTCAAATTTCGCTCTAAAAATACGAACGAGCAGATCCGGCCTATCTTGCGGCTTTTCTTGATATTCCAAATTGTCTTGAATTTCCTTCCACATAGGATTACATGTCATTGTCAAGAAAATGTCAGGTTTTCCATATTTTTGAACCAAAGCCATAGCATTTAAATATCGTCGTCTCATATCACGTGGTCTACCAATAAAAGAAGTAGGCAGTATTATCCTGCGACCAACCTGACGACCCTGCGTCTGACCAAGCGATATACTATCCAAGACTCCTTGCACAATCTCTGTTCTAATTTCTTTTTGTTTGTTTCTGTAGAATTCAAGTCTGGATGTTTCTATTTTAATGTAGGTACCTACTACAAACTGTTGCAACAGTCTAAGAGTATGTAATAACATAGAGTGGTCGTTATTTCTTATTTGGAGTCTGTAGCAGTAGTATTCTCTTGTCGAAACAGCACGCTCTCTGTATCTGTTTTTCTGAGCAACTAAAAAAAAGAGCAAATAAGAGGAAAACGTCCCTGCTAGAAGAATGGGAATAGTAAGACAAAGATTGAAGCACCTACCTGTTTCTTCCAAGTTTATTAAATCCGTTAGATGTTTGATTGAGAAAGGATCAATGTTACAATCAGGGAGATCCCTGCATCTTCCTTTTTTATATAACCTCTTAATGCCATGATGTCATCCAGATTCCCCTCTAGGAAACAAAAGAGGATATTGCAAAGGATCACAGCATGCATAATATGGTTGGACTCGATAGCTCGAGTTGGAATGACTGTAAACCTGGATGTGAGGGAGTAAATTAAGAGGTTCTTCTATTTCGGTCCAAATGGCAGCAACCTGGGAAGCAGTAGGAAGATTATACACTCGTTGATCCAATGTTGGATAACAGTTTAGAATTATTTTATAATCTTGCAGATTGTGAAGATATCTCAAGTCCCTAAAAAACCTTGCATAAGGATTGTGGGAAAGGACGTCGAGAAGGAAATGTAAAATGTTTTTTCTCAATTTGTCAGAGTTTTCAGTTCTCCTCCTGAAAGCTTCGTCTGTATCATAAAAATAGAGTTGAATTCCACATGCTTTGTCCCCTGATGGTACCAACTGTCTAGCAGATGATAAACTTGTCCCTATACGCGGAAAGTATAAACTCTATGTTTGTTTTTTGTAAGCTCCTTATCATATTTTGCCGCTTACGATATAAAGGCCAGATTATTATTATAGGTGCGGATATTTTTACAAAAATGTTCACATTGTTCATCATGCCCAACAAGCAGGTGCTTAAGAGAATAAGGCATTGTTGGCGCCACTATAGATATTTCTCCTGTACGACAGCAAAATGAAAGGGGTTCCAAATGAAATCGTTTAGCGGCACAAAATTCATACTGTGGAGCATGAGGAAGTATAAAGGCTTGCTGCGGAACATTGTCCAACAGAGAGTAGGTTGCCTTCTTCACAAGACGAACTGCAATTTGTTTTAAATCGAAAGACGGTTTTAGGCTTAAATCGAAGAGGGAGAAAATTTAGGAGAAAAACTACGTGGACGAACAACAATGGAGGCAGCTTATATAGGATTCAAACCGTAGATGCAGGAATGTGAGATGGTATAAGTTTGATATCGATAACAATCAGAAGGCACAAAAAACGTTTTTGAAAACCGAAAAAACGAGGGAGGATGAAATCAGTTATATGCGTAAACATTTGTTTTTTCTATTTTAAAAAGTAGCCAGCACAATTCTATAAGTACAAGCACAATTCTGTGAGCACTAAGTATGAAGAAGAAAAGTAAATATAAGCGAGAATAAAATGATTAAATTTATCAGAGAGTATTTGAAAGGTTTAAAATTAAGAGGACAAAGTACAAACTAGAAAGCTGAAGATATTTGAAAGACTTACCCGTACAGGTAGAAGACGATGGAACCGTTGGATCCAAGTGAGGTGCTGGAGCAAAAGAAGACTGGTGATTTTGATTAACAGAGGTGGCATGATTAACTGGTTCAATAGAGTTGTCATCGTGCGCACCATCAACGGTGTAAACTGTATCCTTAGCATTAAGAAAGGCGTTTGTATTTGTCTGGACATGAATTTCATTATCATTTCTATTTCGTCTTGTAGCATAGGCCTCTCGATGACGACACAAAAGTTCATCTTTTTTATGTTGCGCCATCTATGCATATCGCTTATGTCGTTCTGTATTTTTATTGATTCTATCCATGTTTCTATCGGATCAGGAAAACAGAAAAGCATCAAAATAAAAGAGGAAAATAACAAAGTGCAGAGTTAAAGTCAAAAGAGCCGTAAAGTATAAAATGAAGAATATAATCGGAACAATACGAAAAAGGAAAAACGGCGAAGACAAATGGCAGACAACATACGGTGTTTGTAGACGTGTATATCACCATTGATATTTTGAGCACAAAAATTTCAAAATACGCAATCGTATTGTAAAATCTGCGGGAGTAAAGTTACCTGCTCGCATAAAACAAGTCTAACAAGAATCTGAAGGGCGGATATCGAACCGTATACAAGAAGAAAAAAAGATAACAGGAAAGAGAGAGCACAGACATTGCAAAACACATAAACAGAAGAAAAGAAGATCAACGGAGAAAAAATTAAGGAAAACAAATTAGGAAGTTATTATCAGATAAACCATCATAGATATTTCAAACGAAACACGAAAAAATAAACAAAGGGGGTTCAAAGGGCTGGGAGGAAGGAAAAAGCTCCTGTCAAAAAAAGAAAACAACAAGAAGGAAGGAGCTTAGGAACGTTAATAAAACGAAAGACAACAAGTGTATCTAGATAAATAAACGGCAATCAGACTAAATCCTGAGTAACGTGTGTTTTTTTTCTTTTTTGGATACATCAACATCATGACAATTCAACAAATCTCGCATCACTTCAAGACTTGTAAAAAAAGACGTTTACTTCTAGGAGAAAAGCATTTATTTAAAAGATAATGGTCATTGCAATTTTTATTTTTTATTTTTTATTTTTTTTTTGTAGTTATGAGCACAGAATGGACATTCCTGTCTTGAATGTATAGTGTTGATTGCGTGTTCAGCATACAAATGATAACACATACGTGTCTATGACCACACATCAGAACATAAACATCATTTATCTACTTTTATACCTGACACGATTGATTTACATTATTTATCTATTTTTTATATATCTTTAATTTCTTTCTTTTTTAAAATTTTTTGCTTATTAAATATCTAATTGTTTCAACATGAATATTCCTCGAGTGTGATTTAAAACAATTTTTTTTTACTTCTACCAGACAGTTCTGGTATGTACCAGAACCAGATTGTCCTACTTGGGAAAATCCTTTACGCAAGAGAGCTTTCCAGTTCTAATACCTAACAAAACGTCCAGTCCTATTATGGTTCTGCTAGGCAGCAGAATCACGAGTTTTGAATCGCAGCAGAAGCGCACGGTTCTGCAACGCGGGAGGACCTCATGGTTCCGAGACGTAGTCATGCTAAAGAGCAGAACCATGTGGTTCTACATGGTAGTAAATCCGCGTGGTTCTGCTCCGAAGGTTCTGCTATATAGCAGGATTCTCAGGTTCTGGTTTCCAGGAGAACGGACGGTTCTGATAGCCTGCAGAATCATGTAGTTTTCCTGCATAGTATAACTACGATGTCCTGTTACATAGCAGAAACTCACATTTTTGTCATAAGGCACTTGCACGGATCCGTGGGTGAATGCTGAATATCGAAGGTATATAGTAAGCTTGCATCAGAAGTAATAAACCAATCAGTATTAACAAAGGTAATTTTTTTTTAAGTTCTTCAATGTGTTTTAATAATTTTTTGAATCGACAACATTTTTATAATCTAATCCATAGTCTGTAACTTGCTCTTTTTAACCGCAAAATCCAATCACAATAATTTTCTGAAAACTAATCATGGCAAAATTGTATTTTTTAAAATTGTTTTGTTTCAACATGGATATTCCTAAAACGTGATCTAAAAGAAATTTTTTTTACTTCTACCAGATAGTTCTCGTATGCACCAAAACCACATTGTTCTACTTGGGAAAATCCGTTATCCAGGAGAGCTTTCCGATTCTGCCACCTAACAGAACACCAATTCTGTTACGGTTTTGCCACGCAACAGAACCGTGAGTTCTGCATCGCAGCAGAACTACATGGTTCTACTACGTGGCAGGACCTCAGGTTCTACGGCGCAATTCTGCTTAATAGCAGGACCATGCGGTTCTGCAGCATAGCGAAACGACGCGGTTCTACTTTGAAGGTTTTGTTATATAGTAGGATTCCCTCATTTTGGTATCCAACAGAAAGAACGGTTCTGATAGTTAGCAGAATCATGTAGTTTTCCTACGTAGTACAACAATGATGTTCTCTCACATAGCAAAAATCCACATTAATGCCACACGGCACTTGCACCAATTTGCGGATGAACACCGAATACGTAAGGCATATAGCAAGCTTGCATCAAAAGCTATCAACGAACCAGTATTAAAAACGGTCATTTTTTTTTTAAATTCTTCGATGTTTTCTAATAATTTTTTGAACTGACAATATTTTTATAATTTAACCCATAGTTTGTAACTCGTTCTATCACATTGTAAAAATCCCTACATGATGATTTTTCGAAAACTAACTACGGCAAAATAAAAATTTTTAAAGTCGTCCACAATATTAAAATCACAAGTTTTTCGCCCATTTTTAATAATCTTCCAGATTTCCTTATTTTTTTTATATCATTACTTTGATTGCTTCATGAAATTTGTTGCTTATCAAATATGCAATGTTCACAATATTATTATTCTTGTGGTATCGCTAACAAAAAAAATTTTTATTTACTTCGACCAGAAACCAGGTCCACCAAATCCTTCCACGTGGTAGAACCGCTTTGTTATGCCATGTGGGAGAATGTAAGTTCTGTGATACGGTAGAACCATTACTTTTCTTACATAGCAGGACTTGATATTTCCACCATGTGCTTGTTATATGCCTTGATGGAAAGAGGCTAAATTATCCAGGCAAACAGCCAATCCGCATCATAAGCAATCAACTAATCAGTATTAATAATGTTAAAATCGTATTCTTCAAATGCGAACAGAAGATTACACTTGTATGTTTTTGGCTGTTTTTTTAATAAGCTGCCAAACATTTATTTATATTTTTGATTTCTTTCTTTCATGAAGTTTCTTGCTTATTAAATATCTAATTCTCCCAACATCAATATTCCTGTGGCGTCATAAAAAATAAATATTACGTTTGGTGACAACTGGTAAAGGCAATAGTGGATTAGTTCTTTACGATTTAATTTATGTTGGAAAACTTTAATTTATTTATTTATTTATCCCGCGTAAAAACATCCTCTTTTCAGAAATAGACGATCAAATTAAGTGGCATCACAATATTAATCACGAAAAAACATATTTATGTAAATAACAAACACAGGTATTCACCCATAAGGAAAACATCTGCTGACACAGCGTTGAGAAACCAAAAAAGTATTGCTTTTAATATGTACATAAGGAGCGGCATGGTTTTATGGAGATAACAAAAAGACAATAACAAAGTTGATATGGTAGTTCTCCAGGCACCACCACAAGAAAAGCATTTTATCATGCCGCATTTTTTTTTTTTAATAAGAGCAGTTCATATTAGTTTTTTTTTCTTAGGAAGGTTTACATGTATGGGTTGGGGAAGTTCCCCGGTCTCTAGGGTATTATTTTCCACATCTTCAAACTTACGAAGCAGTGAAGCCTTGGCTCTGGATGAAGAAGCCATCGTTTCTGAGACGAGCAAAGCAGAACGGTGAAGTTATCACGTTGTAAAAATAATAAGAAGGAAGAATCACCACGTTGCAAAAAAATACAGAAGGCGTACCTGGTTGGCATCCACTTAAAGTAACCAAAGACGAAGAAGAAGGGCCTACGGTAGATTGTTGAGAAAGGGAGGGCATACATGGTTCACATCCACTAAGTAACGATAGAGGAAGAAGAAGGGCCAACGGTAGATTCTTCAGAAAGGGAGGACGCACCACCTGGTTCATATCCTATTAAAGTAACCAAAGATGCAGTTAAAGTAACCAAAGAGAAGAAGAAGGGCTAACGGTAGATTGTCGTGAAAGGAATAGACCATCAGGGTTATATTCAGATACATCACAATAATATATGACTGTGAACCGATATTTTACATCCATTGATTTAGAGCGAACAGGTCTGATGTGCGCAACAAACGTTTTTTCTTTGAGGGCTAGCAGGAGTTCAATGTTCTTAAAAAAAAACAGGAAAAAAGATTAGAATAGTAAATTGGAAAGGGAACGCCTCCAATATACATTTTGTGCTTAGATGAAGAAGAAAGAGTTTGAGTATACTAATATTTGAAACAAATCATGCGCGAGCCACATAAATAAAACCTCGGTAAAATGTTCCATTGCTTGAACAGCTGTGAAGCTCAATAATTTCTCAGCTAACTCTCCAAATATAGATGCAGTTATTTTGCCAGTGTCATCTTGTAAATCAACATTAAAGCGACATCTATAAAGCACAAAGTATAAACATACAGGAAGAAGATTAGATAAAGAAGCAGAATCATCACAAAATGGCAGGAAAAGTCCCAACTAACAATTCGGGACAACACAAACCATAACATAAATCTGATTAAATGGTATCAAAAGTTACCTTGGTTTGGCCGTTCCTCTTTGGTTGCACGAATTGCACAAGAAATCAACATCAAGTGAAGCTGAGGTGGAGCGGAAACAATTGCTACAGGCCATGTACCAATATTTTTGAAAAATGTGTTCAAATGAGAGCTGCACCTTTACCCATGCTGTCTGAAATTGCTTCATAGAAGACATAAGCAAGATATGATGGTTACAAAGAAGCATTTATATGGAAAATCCTTTTGTTTTTATTGTTGGAGCAAATGCCTTACCTTTTGTACTGCTGTTGGTTACATATGCTGGTTATTTTTCAGTGGCTGTGAAAGATATATCAAGATTGTAGTAATCGTACTTTTTATGCCGAATTATATCCTGAAGCAATCTATCATTTCTCAGAGCCCTAATAAAGGAATAATTCTATAATATATAATATCTAATAGCTATATGGGTTAAAATCCAAATAAGTTTTTTTAAAATTCACAATCATTGTATAGCTTATATCTATAACAATTACCCGTTTTTAAGTTGTCGTGCTTCTTGAATTGGAGGATCAATAAGGATAGCTGAGTCAAACCAAGTAGACAGTGCGATGCCTTGTAAAAAGAAATCAAATAGGTAAAATCGACGGGTATAGAAAAAAATAAATGAAAAGATAAAGCGACGATGGATTTCTTGTTAATACCGTTGTAAGAATTTACTTTGATTCTTCTTCCAACAATAACAGGATACGTACGAAGATTCTGCAAGTTCTGTTGTCCTTCATTGTGGACGAAGTCATCCCAAAAAGATAACTTAAGGCTCTGAAAACTATTTTTTTGAAAAGAGATACCGGTTACGAATGCATCATTATTTTGTTACAGATGGGAAAGCCTAATGGGCCTTACTCTTCATTCACAATCACAAATTTTTAAACAACAGAATTCTTTTCTTGCCTAGCGATGTTTGTTGGATCCAATCCAGAAATGACAACGGCCAAAATATCTGGATCAAAAAGTAACCCCAGAAAAGAATAAAAAAATAAACATCCGAGTAAAAAGCAAAATATATATAATCTGGGAAAAAAAATGTGTAGGAAAAAGGAAAATGGATCCAAAAGTAAACATACCTACAGATTTGTCCCTACGATCCATATACTGTATCAAATCTGTAAATCTTGCATAATTAAATCTTACAGCCATTACATTATCTTCGTTCTTTAATTCCTCCACAAGTGTTCTCATGGATATTACCCATTGAGTCTTGATATCGGTGTTCTGAAACTTTGGAGGAATTGGTCTTACTGCCACATTTGATACTAGATAAGTTTTGTAGATCTGCAACATGGGGCCCATTCTAGGGATGTCTGCGTTAAACATTATTCCTTCTACTTGATTTCCCTATACCAAAAGAGAGATAAGCATGAGGTTATACATCCTTATATTATTTTTGAGCAAATTATTTTATTTTGTAAGAACAATATTCAAGACGCTGCATGCCAAAAATTATAATTAAGTTGTAAAAATACGAAATAAGTTGTAGGTTCCAAAAATATAATATGATGGAGATCCACAGTCGTGCAAAAAAAAGTTAGAAACATACATGATAAGTTATTGATTTCGAATAGATCCTAAGATAAAAATCCATACCTCTGAATCCACGAAGATGTATTTCTGCTTCTTCGTTGGGGTATTAATTGATGTTGTAACATATTGCTTTTCTTGGACCATGATCTTACAAGTCCAGTTTTGCATATCAGGAGTGATATCTTTTATAAGAGACTAATTGTCCATCCTAAAAAAATAAAGCAAAGGCAATAAAAGAAGGCAGAAAAAAAGATCCTGGAAAAAGTGCCAAATAAGATGGAAATCATGAACATACATACCTGAAGGAAGAAAATGCTACAATTTAGGGAGACTGAACATTATAATGAAAACCAATATTTTTTGTTTTATCGTCCGATCTTACATTATTAAATGTTACAGGAACCATTAAAACCTTAATCAAATAGGTAGATCTAGTTCTAGCCAATGCAACATAGATTCGACCATCAGAGAAAAAAGGTCTACGCATATAAATCGTAATGTAATCCAATATTTGTGCTTGACATTTGTTGTCTGTCATAGCAAAGCATAACCGGATAGCGAACCGCGTCCTTATGAAGGGAATCTGGGTTTTTCTTCACTGTTAGAAGTTGCAAAGGAATCCAACAAATGGATACCTTTTTTCTGACATAGAATTCAGAAATCATGTCTACACAAATAGAATACTCTCTTAATTGCTTGCATATCAACCCTGTCTCATTGCACAAAACCTCTATTGGGTTCATGTTCCTAACCAACACAATAGGATGATTCTGTTTACTAAGTGACAATCCACAAGGTGGCAGACCTCTTGGATTTTGCTTGTTTAAAAAACGTTTCATAGTCTCCTTCATGGCATTCCTTAACGGTCCTATCTGCTGCTACATGAGCATGTGCATTCCCATAAAGATCTTCTTTCCTTTAACAACCAATCTAATTTGGTTTATTTACTAAAAAAATGTTGACTTCCCCACAACAACGAGTTTTTCAAAATGAATAAGTTAAATCGAGAAACAACACAATAGTTGAGATGCTTGTATAAAAAATTCTTCAAATATTTTGTTTGGAGTCCCAGACCAATTGCATTGTCAGAAAGTTAACGTTAGAGGGTTACAGCAATAATAGTTATTGTAAATCCCAAGCATACAAGCACACAAGAATTGGGATCCCACACACACAATGACACAAGAGAAAAGAGAACAGCAAGTAGAAAGCACAAAGAGTAGAAATGGATGAATAAAACAAGGCAAATTAATTAGCCAAATCATTACAAACGCGATAAAAAAAAAAACCATTGTGGTAGAGATAAACAAGAAAGAAAAAGAACCTGGTTGAAAGAGAAGAAGACGTCTACAAATCCTCAAAAGAAAGAAGAATTCGATTTACATAGATATATACCAACAATATCAAGTTCGTACGAAAAGGAAAACGTGCACTTCATGTATCGCAATCATATCAATCAAACAACTCCCATCACCTCAATTTTCCAATAAAATAAAATTTCTGGGCAAAAGAAATATAAGAAGGAATTCTTGTTTCATTTTCTTATTTATTTATTTATTTATTTATTTATTTAATAACAGAGAACAGGGATCCATTTCTGCAACGTTGTATTACATGTTCAGGATCAAAGGTTGTAACACATGCGTGTCCAGGACAAGAGGTGACAACACAGACACCATACACCTTCAACAACATTTATTATTTATTTATTTATTTATTTAATAGAGAAGACATATCTGTGTCTGGAATATCTAGTCTCCATTGCTATTCAGAAGAAGAAAGGCTTCAACATATCTATGTTTAGAACAACAAACCATAACACACACACACCATATCATTGTCAGTAACATCCACATGTCTCCTGTGAATGAAAGAACAAGACACTGAACCATTGCGCGTTCAGGACGACATGCAAGACAAAAGGCCACAACACAGACACCATATCATTGTCAGTAACATCCACATTTCTTCTGTGAAAGAACAAGACACGGAACTATTGCGTGTTCAGAATGAGATGGCAGAACACACACAAAAATACAGGAACATTTAGATCACTCTTTACGTCACAATAATCAATCATTCGAATACAGGTGAGATACACGACCGCCCAACCACTCCCTGATAGTAACCACTCCCACATAATCAACTGCAAGCACCGGCACAGATGTTGAATGTCAAAATACGATCCCCGAAATCACAAATCATCAGAAATGCAAGATACGGAAGCTATGTATCCAGCGACAGGTAGCTATGGAAGTTCACTTATGTATCCCGATACTTAGTTGTATATATCAAAATAGAAGTTTAGCTATGCAGTGCAAAAGAACAAGCCCTGCACATCACTATAGAAGGAAAAGTACATTTATGCAGTGTACAACCAAACAATTTTGCACAACAGGATATCCCAAAACCACTTCAAAACGATTTTTAATATTTTTCTGATATATCGTGCATATATCTTTTTCATTTTAATTTAGGATATTTAATATTAATTAACCAAACAGTTATAAAAAAATAAACGCAATATATATACCCTATCTAAGCACAATGTATTTGAAATATTTTTAACAGGAAAAAATGTTTTTAATCTAAAAATAAAAAAAACGATCAAAAGAAACAAGATATAAAAAAAATTTTATGATATCAGATAATATTATAACACCATAAATTCTATAATTAGATGGATACAGTTCTAGGTTGCGCAAAAAAATGCTGGTCCCCATCGCGCAGACCCACGGGGTCCTATGTAGAAAAGGAACATATAGTTCTGTACTGTGCAAAACCACGTAGACCTGTGCAGCGCAGAACCACGTGGTTCTGCGCTGCCAACCATGTAGTCCCACATTGTGGAGAACCAGGCGGTTCTGTGCAATGCAGAACTATTTTGAGTCACGTAGAGCCACCCTTGCACAGAACAACACGGATATGCACGGCCAACCATGGTGGCTCTGCGCTACCAACCATGTAGTTCTGTATTGTGCAAAACCAAGCGGTTCCGTGTAGGGCAGAACTACCCTAAGTCATACAGAGCAGACGTTGCATAGAACCACATGGTTCTGCGCGGCCAACCATCTAGTTCTCCATAGCACAGAACCACGTGATCCGGTGCAGTGCAGAAGCACCCCGACTCATGCAGAGGCATGCCTTTTTTTTTCTATATAATGAGGCACAGAACCACTTCTAGTCATGCAGAACCACGCAGAACCACCTATCTTTTTTTTTTAGTGGTATGCATACAAAAAGACCTTTCCTTTTTTTTTCTAGAACGGTAGTTTTGGGCGACCCACGGGGTTGTGAATAGAAAAGGACCATATAGTTCTGTACTGCGCATGCATAAACATGTTCTTTGCCGTAAAAACTGATTGACCATATAAAATATATGGTTCTTTCTCTCAACAAGGGGCACGACACTCTGTGCGCACAAAGAAGCATTTCACAAGAGAAGACGCAGGAGTCACTGGAAAACACATGTTACCATAATCCTGTCTTGATTCATCATTTAATATCTTCACATTGTATGTCACAATCTGATAATTTATTTTAAAAAAACAAAACAATTCATTTAAAAAAAATGGGACACCTGGATAATAAGGTGGCATACATAAGTATGAAGCTCTGATATGCGCAGAACCACGTTGACAGAATCACGGCGCGCTGCTATCAAATATCAAATTCTGAAAACATTAATATCTTCGTAGCAAATTCGACCACAACACCAAAGTTGTAAGATCTTTTAAGCTACTGTTGCATTCTTTTTTATACATCTTCAATTACTTTCTCCCATGATGTCTCTCACACCAAAGTTCTATTTTTTTCAACATTAATATTCCTGTCTCGGCACGTCGAAGAAAAAAATGTTTTACCGTTACCACAAAGCAGGACGGAAAAGTTCGGGCATGCAGCAGAACCATGTTGTTCTCCTTCACGAGGTTAGTTCAACAACATCACAGAACCACACAGTTCTGCCGCATAGCATAACCAAATAGTTCTGCTATGCACCAAGCCACATGTTTCAGTTCTGCACAGAACCATACGGTTCTACTCAGCATGCTCAGCTGCACAGTAGAACTCTCTCGTCCTGCTCTCCGATAGAACAATACGGTTCGCTACGCAGCAGAACCATGTAGTTCTCCTACACAGCACAGCCATACAGTCTTGTTACACAGCAAAAACTGATATTTCTACAACGTCACGCTTGCATCACTCCGTCGATGAATGCCAAATACTCTAAACAGATCGTACAGCTCCATCGGAAGAAAGAAACCAATAAAGATTGTCAGAGCATAATTTTTTTTGTTTTCATTTCTTGCCTTCATTGAATATTTTTTCCACCAGACAATGTTTTGGCCACAATTTTTTAGCACACAAAATTCCCGAAAACCAACAATGGCAAGACCACATCTTTTAAACCAGAACACAATATTAAATCCCAACACAATCAACAACGCCAGGAGCAGGCAATACTGCAAAATCCCCGATAAGACAACACCCTGGAGAACCACCCACAGAGCAGGTGAAGTCAAGAGGTACAAACCTGTTGATTCTATGAGGATTGCTTCTGATAGCTGGTTAACCTACATCGATTGAATCCCGATGTTCCTTACTGCACGTGAAAAGCACAGCTCGCTGCATGTTAGCTTACCATGACGCAGAGCTTCCACCTGCCAGAACCTTGTCCTTTTTTCTTTCTCCTGTTCCTAATGACATAGAGTAACCAATATCGAAACCCAATCAATGCAACTTAACCAGCCATCAGAATTAATCCCATAAAATCAACACGCATGCGCCCCTCCACTCTGCCGGGTCCATGCGGTTCTCCATTTATAGTCCTCCATCAACACCTGCACAATGGCTGCAGAAACAGGCCTGCACTTTGGCAACCCTGCACCAAATCCACATGCAGTCCCTCACTCTGGTCGTGCAGCATTAGACCCATACGTATTCCCTTGCTTTCCTCGTTGTGCACCCCGGTAGCTCTGCAAACACCCCTTAAGCAGCAACGTACCCTCAGAGCCACGCACCTGCGGAGAGACCCACTCCATAACACCAAACAATAAATACAAGAAGTAGTTAAACAAAGTCCAATCAAAACAAACCAAACATCCCAAAACAGGGAATCAAACATTCCAAAACAGGGAAAATAAAAACAAACCCTGAACACAAAAGGGAAATACATTCACGACACTGGCAAACACAGCAAGAGAAAACGCGAGCGCGCATCATCAGCAACACAGAAAAGTAGATCCCAGAAAGAAGCCGAAAAAGGCCAAAGTTGAACGTCTCCATTCGCCCCACCCAGAGAGATAAACCTCTAAAAGGAAAGCAAAAGCAAACCATCACAACAGAGAAGAATAACCCCCACAACGCATACCAAAACAGGGGAAAACCCACGAATCTTGAACAAAGAGGATAAATATATTCGTCACACTCGGAAACACAGCAAGAGAAAAGCCCAGTGGCCATCTTCATCAACACCAAACCGCAGATACCAAAAAGATGAAGACGACGAAAATGGCCAAAGCTGAATGTCCTGCACGACTCAGAGAAACAAACCTTTAAAAGGAAACACAAAGAGAAACCATTACAACAGAGAGAAAAAGAAAAGGAAAATTGGCATATTCAGACCTTTAAAAGGAAACACAAAGAGAAACCATCACAATAGAGAAGAAGAAAAGAAAAACTGTCATAATCAGCACCTGAAACCGAACGCATCCACTCGCCCCACTCACAGAGCGAGAAACAAAAACAAAGAAAGAGAGCACCCGTCCTACTCTTATGGAGAGATGAGAACAGAAGACACAACAAAGAAAAGAAACATGCAAAAGTCTAATCACAATGAGCACGAGCACCAAAAGAATGGCCTTACCTAATTTATTTTCCCCCATAAAGCACAAATTGCCAAAGAGTCCTCTCAACCACTCCAGACACGTCTTCTGTGAAATCTACAACAAAATCTAATTCATTAATGTTTCTGACAACAAACAAAGACAAACAAAGAAAGAGAAAGAGAAAGAGAAAGCTAAAGAGAGAAAGAAAGAGAAATGAAAAAAACTAGTAACGAAAAAATTTAAAAACAAAAAAGAGAGAACATAAAAGACAGAAGAAGAAGAAGAAGAACGAAACAACGGGCCACATCAGTTTCACCTCACCAACGATCAATCACCCTGCGCCAATTGGAGGACGACGAAACCCAGGTGGTAAGGGGTCTTTCACGCTTATATCTATATTGTTAATGATATCTTGATAATAGGGAAAGAAGTTAGCATGTTGAGTTATGTGAAAGTTAAGTTGTTGAATACCTTCTCTATAAAGAGTTCATGAGAGGCCGTCTTGTATTTATATTTGTATTTATATTTGTATTTGTATTTGTATCCCAAAGTTTTTATTTGGAAAAAGTTTTGAAAAAATTTAACCGGGAGGATTACAGTCTGAGATATGATATTCATCTTTCTGAAGGAAGTATCTCTGAAGACACCTAAAGAGAGAAAATGACTAAAATTCACCATGCATGAGCCTTGGGTGTCTTTTGTACGCAATGTTATGTTTTAGGCCTGATATAGCAAATGCTATTAGTACAACCGGTTGATGCAATCGAATTCAGAATTGAAAGGTGATTTGACGGATATTATTCATTTTAAGGAAAAAAAATAAGATAACTACATTATCATGATTTAGATTACTATATTTTTGTGACTTAATAATTATTTTTTCTTTATAAATTATTGTTATTTCATAATTATTTTAATCTTATTAAATCCGATTTGAATCAAATTGAATTATTAAAAAATAAAACTTTTTGCTATTTGTTTTCATCGTAAACTGATATCTTATTTAAGAAATATTAATATCGAGCCGACCAACTAGGCATTAACATTTAATGATTACTCTGTTCTAACATAATTATGTGTAACAATCATATTCTGTTACAACATAGTCAAGATAACTATATTTGCATGTTCGATTTTTAAATATAAAGTATGTGTATTAATTATTTACAAAATTAAAACGAAAATTGAAAAAAATATAAATTAATAAAGTGAATATTTAAAAAATTGACCATTGATAATTGATTAAAAAAATTAATAAACTTAATAATTTAAGATATATATATATATATATGAGGTGATATTTTTTAAATATTAAACATTTTTCTGTGAAATTGGAGTAGCGAGGTTCTGCACGGAATGAGTTTGAATTCATAAAGCTGAGTCATTACCCCTCAATTATCAGTGTGAGTCCACGTAGCAACAGAATTTTCAAAATTATAGTATTTAAATACTTTATTTACTATTATTTGACATTGAATTTTTTTTTATATATTCTCCTTGGGCGGGCTGTTCTTGGTTGTCGGCCGATACGGTCAATCCTCTCACCTTTCTCACCTTTCTCTTCGGTTTCCGTTACAAAATTTAAAAATAAAAAAATCATAAATTATTCTTCATGATTAAATCAAATCTCAGATTTAAAATTTAAAAATAAAAAAATTTTATATTAAGAGTTAAATAAAATTTTTATAAATATTTAAATTATATAATTAAAATATAATTTTAAATATCAATAATAAAAAAATAATTATTTTTTATGAACGTGAAACTCACATTTATTAAATTGTCATATATTTTCTAACAAATAGATTTGACAAACCCTTTGCCCATCCCAATGACATAACCCAAAACATGACTCTTCCCATCATTTCCATCCTACTACTCCTTGGGGTCCTGTGCTCAGGTGTATATCTCCGCCGATTGTCGGTGAAGAGACTAAAGCTACCGCCGGGACCTCAAGCCCTTCCCCTCATTGGCAACCTCCACATGCTAGGCAATCTCCCTCACCAAACTCTATGTCATCTTTCCAAACAATTTGGTTCAATCATGTCCATCCGCCTAGGCCAAGTGCTCACCATAGTGGTCTCTTCACCTCAGGGCGCCGAGCTCTTCCTCAAGACTCATGACTTAGTTTTCGCTGGTAGGCCGAAGCTCCAAGCCACAAGTAGCTTGTCCTATGGAAGAAAAAGTGTGGCCTTTGCGGACTATGGTCCCTATTGGCGGGAAATCAAGAAGTTGTGCACCATTGAGCTACTTAGCACATTAAAAATAGAGTCATTTGCCATGGTGAGAAGGGAAGAGGTGGGGTCGGTGGTACAGTCACTGAAAGCCGCAGCAGAGGCGGGGATGGTTGTGAATTTGAGTACGAAAGTGATGGCACTGGTTGAAGATATAAGTTATAGAATGTTGTTTGGTCGGAGGTTGGAGGAGTGTTCTGAACTAAACCATGTTGTTGAAGAGGCCTCTACCTTGCTAGGAACATTCAACCTGGGAGATGTTCTCCCCTTGTTTGGTCTACTTGATCTGCAGGTATGAATGTTAAATTTTAATACACCATTTAGGTTAAAAGTCATTAATATGATATATTTTGATTAATTATATTTCATTCATAAAATTTTTGAAACAAATAAGATTTATGAACTACAAAAGTTCAATCCCTAAAATTTGCGGTGATCCGACATAACTCAACCTAAGATCTATTGTTTTAGCATCATTTAAAATTTTGTAAAATAATTATTTATAAAAGAAAGTATTATTAATTATTTAATAAAAATATTATAAAATAAAAGATTTATCTAATCAAAATGCACCAGAATTTGGTAAATAAACTAATAATTCCCTAAATTTATTTTATGTTGTTCATCAAAAAGAAGATTTATGGTATTTATGGGAAATAAAGCATGCCCAGTGGTATTTGTCATGAATTAAAATATGATAAATAAGGGTTTAATTATCATTTAACTGTTTTGATTTTCATAAATAAATTAAGACAATTTATTAAAAATCATAAATAGATCAAACCAAGAACCAAGTATAAATACTATCATACCTTCCAATTAAACCTATTAATCATATAATTCATAAATTTTCTCATAAAAGATATTTTCTACGAATATCATAATTAAATATATATACATATATATACACAAATATACACAATACCTTAAAATTGGGGCGGGTCGTGGACGAAGGTGAGGCATGGCTTGAGAATTGAGTTTCAACGATTCACGTGTCTTGTTTGTCGTTATAATATATTTAAATCATTTGTGTCTGAAAAGTAATATCAGAGTCCAACATATCATAATAAATAAAATATAAAATTTGATTAATTAAATTAAATCCAGAATTTGTTTAATATACTTATAAGATATATATAATATTTTGCCTGAAATTTTTTAATAGATTCGTTATCTTCGGTTTTAATAATTAAAAACTTCAGATATATTTTTTTAAAATTATTGGTATTGTCGAACATCACATGGTTGTTGTCTTGTCAATATATGTGCAAAACCTGGATCTCATCGGGAAAGAACAATTATAGGTGTATTTCTTGGCAGTGCTCTCTCTCTCTCTCTCTCTCTCTCTCTCTCTCTCTCTTCGTTGTCTTCTGCTTATTATTTTTCAATTATAAAAGCTTGTCAACAATCCAACGTGTAATTATTATTTCATATCCCATACTTTCCTTATTTGAATACTGCTTTTAAAAAGTTTGTAGAAAAATGTTACAGCATATAGTTTTTGGAGTCAACAAGAAAATTGGTTCTTTATTATCTTGTCTAAACATATAATTAATTATATTATTATTTTTAATGGTATTAGAGATAAATATTTTCATTTTAATATTCCAAGCCAAGAGCAAAAATACAAAATTCCAAAATACTATTCAAAACTAGATATTTATAAAAAAAAAAAAAAGTTTCACATTGTTCACTACTCTCTCTCTCTTTTGGTACATAAAAGTCTCAAACTCAAAACTTTTATAAGAAGAAAGGAGATGGTATAAGTTGATTTATATCTCATTAGCTCCTCTCTCTCTCTCTCTCTCTCTTCCAGGGTATAAATCATCGAACGAAGGCAGCTAGGAATGTGATGGACAAAATTTTGGAGCAGATAATAGATGAACATGCCACAAATGTAAGCAAGAATAAAAAGAAACAACACCAGGATTTCACTGATGTCATGTTGTCCATAATGAACGAAACTGTACCAGACAACAACAATACTTCTCATGGCAAGGATCAATCCAAACACTTCGACCGGGACAACATCAAAGCAATTGCATTCGAAATGTTAATAGGTGGGAGTGAAACTACGACCACTGCGATCGAGTGGACTCTCTCTGAGCTCATAAAGAACCCCAAGGTAATGAAAAAGCTTCAACGAGAGCTCGAGAATGTAGTTGGATTGAGTAAAATTGTGCATGAAAGTGATTTAACTCGGTGTGACTACTTGGACATGGTGATCAAAGAGAGCTTTAGACTTCACCCAGTTGGCCCATTCCTCATACCGCGTGAATCTGTGGAAGATATAACTATAAACGGATACTTTATACCTAAAAAATCGCGAATCATGATTAACACTTGGGCTATTGGGAGAGATGAGGATACCTGGTCTAACAAAGTCCATGAATTTTTCCCTGAAAGGTTTGCTAATAGTACTATAGATGTTCGTGGTCGCCATTTTGAACTACTGCCCTTTGGGTCAGGTCGAAGAATGTGTCCGGGGATGCATATGGCTATGGTCACAATCAAGCTTGTGGTGGCTCAATTAGTTCATTGCTTCCATTGGGAGCTGCCTGATGGTATTTCGGCTACTGATTTGGACATGAGAGAGAAATTTGGGCTATCAGTCCGGAGGGCCACGGAATTGTATGCAAGGCCAACGTTTCGCTTGAGTGTGTGCTAAAATGTTTTGGGCATGAATAATTGGTGAGAATTGGCCCGACTTTCGGGCCAGGCTGGGTTTGGCCGAAGACCTCTTATCTCAAGAGCCTATTTAAGTTGGGTTTAGTCTGTCAAACGCTCAAATTTCATCGTAACCAACCCCAAAATTCTAAGGGGCAAATGGCAAATTTCGAAAAGAGCTAAGGAAATGTACAACAAAACAGTGGCCCAACAAAAACAAATTCACATTCTAAACAATTTTGGGTATGAATATTTTGTGAACTTACTAACGAGTTGTAAATTTAATAGTAGAACATCAAATTTATTTAATTAGTATTTTAAATTTGAATTTTAAAAATAAAAAAATAATCATTAAAAAAGTTAATTCTTAAATTGGATCTAACAACTATTTAAAGAGGATTAATCAAATTTCGGATACCTAGTTAAGTAAAAAAAAAAAAAAAAAAAAAAATTGTGAGCTTGGCTTTAAAAATGACAAGACAGTGAGAACGCGATTTCATGTATGGTTTTTTTTTTTTTTTTTTTTCCTATTTGAGTCGTCCCTTGGTTAATCTAATACGAAGACATAACATTAGCATTCAGCAGGACAAATGCGGGATTTATGTATTAATTGTACAAAACATATATGATGAATTACATGACAGGTTTGTTGATTTTATTAATATTTATGTTACTAAAATTTATTAATCTTAAACTTTAATATTTATATTAATATTTATGTTACTAAAATTTATTAATCTTAAAATTTATTGACACACTGAATCTCTTTACATAAAAGATTTTGTTAACAACAGAATTAATTTATAATAATTTTTATTGAACAATGTTAATCAAATAATTTTTTTAAAAAGGAAAATCAAAAATGCATCAAACACTTAAACTATCATAATTTTATAATAGAGTTCTAGTGATAAAAGAGGGTGAGTCGCTTATGGAATGGATAGAATAATCAATAAAAATATAAGAAGGAATCCTACAAAATTTCTTTATATTAATGCAATTTAATTTATATTAATGCATATAATTATATTTGAAACCGAAGTTAGGATTTTGATGATTTGAGAGACGAGTAAGGACGGTGAAATTTTGAAAAAAAAAAAAAAAAGAAGGATTTACCTTATATCTTTGATTTGGTTGTTTTGAAATTAATTTTGGAAATTTATATAATTATCTTTTAAAATTTAGTTTTGGAAAAGGTTGGATTGGAGATAGAAATTTTAATTCCTTGCTATTCGTGCAAAGGATTTGTATTTTGAAGGAGATAGAGAGTGACGCTTAGGGGAAGACGAAAAGACTTCTTAAAAATTTTAGTTTCTTTATACAAAACATTACAACCAACTAATCACACTGCACTCTTATCTTTCTTAACTTGAATTCAAGGCTTCTTCAACATCTCAGTCTGTGTCTAAATTTGATTCCATTCCTCTTCCTCCTCCTCAAAAGAAATGAAAGCGTTCATCTTCTCGTTCGCACCAAATCTGAGAGTGGATCGGATCATCCTCTTCCTCATTAGAAATTGAAGGCCGAAGTTGGCTGCAGAGAAACTAGGAAACCAGTTATCAGATTGAAGTTACCTAGAGGAATCTTCAACATTGAATGTGAAACAAATTGAAGTTATTAGACAACAAATGACAATTTGTTCAATTTAAGATGTATCTAACGATAATTTATTACTATACGGTTTTAGAATTAAAGATTCATAATTTTTAATGTATAAAGTTTATATAATCGATTTTATATTTTGTTTTCTGAATTAAATTATCAACTCAGAGGATTTTGATGATGAATACGAAAATGGAGAAAATGATGTTGGAGTTGATGTGCTTAAGATGATGGAGTGATGCTGCTCAAGATGAAAGCAAATTCATGTTCACGAAACATGTTGGAATTAATGAGAGTAGTATATTATAACATTATTTTTAGTTTGATTTAAAATATTCAGATTTTTATGATTTTTGCTTTAATTTTTATGAGATATCAAGATTGTCAAATTTTGGATATTATGATTTTAATTTATATTTTGTTTTTACTTATTAAAACGAATTTTAAGAATAATTGTTGATTTCTATTTACTAAAATTTCATTTTTAAATTTCTATATGAAGATATGAAATTAATATATATTTATTTTAAAAATTGATTATATATAATCTTAATTATTATTAAAAAAATCAATAGTTTAACCATATTAATTAACGGTTGAATCAAATAAATCATAATTTTGACAACATTGACTTAAACTACCTCTATTGCACAATAATATCAGTAGATTTGAGGGAAAAATGCTGGCGAAACACTTATTTTAGCAATTCTCGGAGTGATTAACTGAATTACTCCACTCTCAAATATAATCTAATCCCTCTGCAAAAAAAATAAATAAATAAATAAATAAGAAATGGAAAATTTTTTAATTAATTTACAATTATAGTGCATATAATTTTTTAAGAATATTCTTACTTTCTTAAAGGTGGCTTTAGCTGCACCAATCTTTTTTATGGAATCTCAAACTTTAAATCTAACCTACGGGAGTCTTGTAATCTTTTCTAAATTTTTTTGGCACATTTTTTTACGTGATGATTAAAAATAATTTAATACCGAACATAATTAAAAATACAGTTGTAAACTTATTTATTGTGATAAAAAAGCATTTTTAGTTTAGTTTAGTAAAATGTGATTTTTTAAAACTTCATGTCTTAGGTTCAAATCCTATAAAACATGATTCTGTTCTTATTGAAATGAAATTAATTATACTTAAATAATTTCATTAATCTACTAGCATTAAAAATTTTGGCATTAACCCTCTCTAGATTAAAAGAAGAAGATAAATAAACAAGGAGACGTTAATTAATCAAAGATTTAATTGATCATGCAGTGACGAATAACCCAATTAGAATAATAGTAATTAGATTTAACAGAATTCCATTGTTAATTAATTTTGGCTTAACAGCATTTATGGATTTCCATGTCGGCTTTTTTCTTTAATATTCACACCCCTAGAAAGAGAAATGGACCTCCTTGGTAGTGCAAATACTCCCTCCCTCGATTCCGGAGATTGACGCCCTCAAAAATGCTTGTACGCTGTTGACACTTCGTCTGCCATCCGAATATTATTATTTCTAAAAAAAATATTGAATTCAAGTTTTGTGTATCATAGAAAAAATATGAATAAGTTTTATTTTTTAAAAATTTAACTCAACTTGAATCAGATCTAATTAGAATCATATACTCCTAGAAAATAAGATATCAACGATGAAAATATTCGTCATTGAAAGTAAAAAAATCTATCGCTAAAAGATATTAGCGACGGATTTTTTCTATTAATGAAAACTATCTCGCTAAATATTATCGATGAAATACTATTCGTCTCCAAATATCAATGATGGATTAACGACGGAAAAAAATCCGTCGTTAAAAAATCTATCGCTAATCCGTCATTGATATAAGAAAATGTGTAAAAATATCAACTAAGGAATTTTTCTGTCACTAAAAATTTCATTGCTGATAATTCACTATCAGTGACGGATATTTTTCGTCGTTAATTCTGAAACCTCACGCGCGTGCGTCACTTGCTCCTACAAACGCCTACACGCTCCCACATGCTCATCCGCCCGCCTGCCCGGCCAACCCATGCACCTTGAATATTTTTATTGAATTTTTCTAACCGTTTAAATTTGACATTAATTGAATTTGTGCAAAATAAAAAAAAATATTTTTTTTTGATTAATTAAGATAAAATAACAAATTATTATCTTTATTCGGTCATTAAATTACATAATAAAATAATAAAATAAAATATATAAATAAAAGAAATAAAAGAAAAATAAAAAGAATTATAAAATAATAAAAGAGAAGAAAAAATAAATAAAAGAAATAAAAGAAAAAATAAAAATAATTATAAAATAATAAAAGAGAAAAAATTACGAAATAAAATAATAAAATAATAAAATAATAAAATAATAAAATAATAAAATAATAAATGATAAATGATAAATAATAATATAAAATAAAATAATAAAAATAAAATAATTAAATAATTAAAAAAAAAATCCGTCGCTGATAGTTATACATTTTTTTTAAAAAAAAATTTTTTCCTTCACCAATACACCTACGGATTAGCAACGGAAATTTTTTGTCGCTAAAAATTATATTGGTAATCCGTCACTGATGGGTTTATAAATTTTTTTTTTTTAACAATAGACCACTATAGCAATGGATTAGCGACGAAAATATTATCGTCGTTAATCTATCACAAATCTCTCGATATTTTGTTCGACATTAGTCTATCGTTATTATCGATAGATTTTTTTCCGTCAATAATTTTTCGTTTTTGATGATATGTTTTCTTGTAGTAATAATATCTAGATACCAATGATTTATTAAAAAAATACTTATACATTTGAAGAATCTGAATGGAGAGGAGAAAATGCTAAGAAAGAAAGATGATCGAAGTTGAGTTCTATGTCTCACCAAATTTGACATTTAAGCACTTTTTTCATATTCAATTATTTGTACACTGGCATAGTTTTTCATAATCACCAACGAACATAAACTATAACCTACGCAGATCACAAATTAACCATGTAAGAAATATCTCTCCTCAAGTAAGATCCTGCGTTTAATCAGTAATAACCTTAGCACTAATTCACATCACAGATTAACCATGTAATTGCTTCCTAAATTAGAATAAAATTTTGTTCATATTTATTTTTTTTACAAACCATTAATATTCAGTAATCACGTTGAATTTGATTAAATTCAGTTTAACTAGGATTATATGCTTAAAAAGTAAAACTCTCTTAGCATTATTTTTATGATATATAAAATTTGAATATGAGTTTTTATTTAAAGAGTATCAATATTCAGTCATTAAATCAAATAGGTGTAGGACAAGAAATTATCGGCTTTGACTCACATCTCAATGAGTGTGATAGGTACAGAATGAACTATTCTTTCGTCTTTTACCAAAAAAAAAGCTTCGTGGGCCTTTCTGGGCCCATTTATGGGCTTTTGGGTTTCGTTCTCCTGTTGTGGTTGGTTTGTGCTTTTGCTTTCGTTTGTTGTTGGGTTTTGCCCTCTCTCAGTCAGGGTGGGGGGAAATTACAAAATGTGGGAGGCATGAATAACATTTAAAAATATTTTAATCAAATTTATAAGAGTTTTACTAATATTTTGTATGACTTATAATAATAATCGTGGTATCGAGAGAGATTCTAGTAAAGGTGATATTCCTTGTTATAGATATTCACCATCCAATCACTATTTTTATATTTAAAAATATATATATTTTTTATATTTTTCCAATTCAGAAGATTTTTTAAATTCTTACACGAATGTGCGGAAACTTTTTTCTACAAATATCATCTCAACATATTCATTTCCTTCCTTTATATCGAATTGGAGACTAAGCAATATTTTCTTTATTTTTATAGTCTAGTGTCTCCTTGTCGTGATGGTTAACTAAGAACTCTATAAATAGAAGTATGAAACCTTATAACATTTATATATTTGAATTTTCTTTCTCTTATTGATTTCGAATTTGAATTTTTTCTATGCACTAAAAAATAATTTATATATTTGAATGCCATTTGCTTCATTAATTTTGTTGTAAGTGAGTTTAACTCCATAGATGATAGCTCTATTGACTCGAACAGATTGTTTGATTATCCGTCGATTTTGATTATTGAGATTCACAAAAAAACTACAGGAGGGTGCTCCAACGAGGGAGATTCCGATACTCAAGTCAAAAATCAATTTTCGATAAGAAAGAAACAAATTGAAAGAGATATCTATTATACTTTTGTATGCTATGTGTGAGTAAAGAAAGCATATCTAGCCTGGTGGTTTTATGATGTATATGTAATCCTTACCTCTAAGTGCCATATGTATTCGGAGTGTTCAAAACCTAATTTCTTATGTGAGTGTCCTGAGATCATAGGGATCATAGTGAAAGATTTCCAAAGATTGAAAATACCGCTACAGAAGGAAGTTTCGATTACCAAAGATTCCTTTTCCCTATTAACGATAGTCAAGGGTTTTCTTTTCGACTATGGAAAGTTGTCCCGAATGTTATTGGAAAGTGAATATTGTCTTTATCTAAGCAGTGGCACCAAACACCGAGGAGATTTAAGAGTCAATCAGGTAGCTTTCGAGAAGGGACTAATTAGTGTGCACCAAGAGAACGGGGCATGAATGATGCACTTTGGTACGCTTTAGCACATTTTGTGCGTTGGGCTCCAGGCTTATGTCTTACGCTAGTGGGCTTTTAGGCCGTGCTCCATCATTTGCCCCTTACTCCTTATGTCGTTTTAAAGAAAACAATATAATGAGTAAGTTTAAAAGTTGTTACCTGGAGAGTCATGAGATGTTAATAGAGATAACAACCAAATAAATAAACCCGAAATAAATGTTGTGTAGGAAGTTGGAGAGGTTGAATTCTTCATTCATTGCACACGTTTTTCATTGGTGCATTTTAGTTGCCTATAGCAATAAAGATCAAGTCTTCATGGTCATAAATAGAAGTGGAGATTTCAGTAACTCTTCGAAGTGATTTCAATCATTCTAGGAGTGACTTTCAAGGCTCCTTCTATTGATAGTAGTTGTCTCCTAGGGATACTTTGAATATGGGTTTTGGGCTATGAAACCTAGTGGCATAAAGGATTTCTGTTGATACGAGACTCCATCAAGAATGGAATTGTTGATACGAGGTTCCATCATGACATTCGGGATTCCGACATTATGGTGGAATCTATTGGGGTTCCTCGTGGATGCTCGCTTTTAGCACAGAAAGATCTTAACTCGGACATGAGAGATTTTTGTTCGTAGTGAAAGCTCTTTTATCAAAGTTAAAATCATCGTCCAGATCTTTTGTATAATGAGTGGCCAAGAGTTCTTTCTTAGCCTTTTTTGGGTCAGGCGACATGAGGAGTTGAGAGATTAGGGAGGCCAAACGATGTAGGAGGTGTGAAATTTGATGCATCTTTTTTATCTTTTTTTTACCAACCCCTATCTTCTATAAAATCCTTTCCTGCTTCTCTTGTAAAACTTTTATAATTGGGTCAGGCGACATGAGGAGTTGAGAGATTAGGGAGGCCAAACGATGTAGGAGGTGTGAAATTTGATGCATCTTTTTTATCTTTTTTTGACCAACCCCTATCTTCTATAAAATCCTTTCCTGCTTCTCTTGTAAAACTTTTATAATTTTTCTTCAAATTGTATGATCTCTTTTCTGCACTATAGGTGCTTTTGCACTTTTCATTTCATTTATATTTGCTCTGTCTTGTAATAATATCGACAAGTGAATTTCTTGTCTTTCCTCCTTGAAGATTGTATTACGTGTCTATTTGTATCTGTGATATGAAACATAATAATAATTCTCAGTACATTTGAATCATTCAACTAACATTTTCGTTCATGTTTTTAACGTTTTCCAACTCGTTAAAAATTTCAATCAGAAGCATGAACCACGTCCAATCCTCGGGGGAGCTTTATCCCTCGTTAACAATACTCTATGTTCGATAGGACATTCAATTGAGAGAGATAATTCAAACAAAAGGATTGGCTATATCTACCCATTTGAAAGATACATCCTTTATTGATGATACATTGCATTCGGCATGACACCCGATTGAGAGAGTTCAAATGGTTGGAAGGGCTATGTCTACCAGACAGGGAAATATATCTCTTATTGATGACATGACATTCAGTATGACATTCAATTGAGAGAGTTGAAACCATTGGAAGGGCCATGTTTATCTGATAGGTAGATACATCCCCTATGGACAACACGTTATGTTCGGTACGATACTCAATTGAGAGAGTTCAAATGGTTGGAAGAGTCATGTTTATCTGATAGAGAGATATATCCCTTATTAACGATACGTTACGTTCAATATAACACTTGATTGAGAGAGTTCCAATAGTTGGAAGGGTCATGCCTATCCGATAGGAAGATACTTCCCTCACTGACGACACGTTATGTTTAGCATAGAAATAGATCAGTCGGTGGATAGGTTAGTATAGTAGGAGGGAGGACCGTAGAGGTCTTACATGACTATTTGGCTATACACAGAACAGAGCGTTGTTCCTCAAGAGAGTGATAATCATCATTGATAGTAGACTCATAGATTTTCAGAGTTCCAAGTCCTCAGCACGACTGAGCTATCTGGGCGGTTGAGACAATATATCCCAGTCGAACTTCTGAGCGTACTCGATAAGGCCTTGCCTAACTGGGTGCTAGTTTCCCTTGTCCGATGACCTCTACTTTTCTCAACACCAGGTTTCCTAGCTTGAATGTTATAACCTTGACCCGTCTATTGTAGTATCGTGTCATCTATTGATAAGTCGCCATTCGAACGGATACAATTTCTCGCAGTTCAGGGTGCAAATCTAATCGTTCACGCAATACGAGTTCATTTTGCCCCTACTTGTATTGATCCACTCAAAGTGAATGAATGCTGATCTCTACGGTATCACTACTTCACAGTCGTAAGTCAAACTGAATGGGGTTTCTCCTATTGCCCTTCGAGGTATCTTCTGGTAGGTTCAGAGAAAGTTGTAAAGCTCATATATCCAATGGCTCTTAACTTCATATAGTGCAGTTTTCAGTCATTATAGGATCATTCGGTTAGTTACTTCTGTAAGGCCATTAGTTTGAGGATACATGACAGATGTGAGACGATGCTTAATCTCTAACTTGCTGCAGAAGTCTTGGAAACTCTTGTTGTTGAACTATTTGCTATTATCAGTAATAAGAACGCGGGGTATACCGAATCTTGTGATGATATATGTCCATATGAAGTTCTACATTTTGTCGATAGTGATTTGAGCTAATAGTTCGGATCCTACCCACTTGGTGAAATAGTCAATGGTCACAACTAAGAACTTCCACTGTCTTATAACTGGTAGGAATGGACCGAGGATGTCTATCCCCTATTATGTGAATGGCCATGGACTCGCTATTGGGTTGAGCTTGGTGGAGGGTTGGTGAGGTACCCATGAGAAGCGTTGACATTTGTTGTACCTTTTTACGTAACTATCTGCATCAGTTTTCATGGTAGGCCAGTAATACTCTTGTCAAAGAGCTTTGTTTGCTAGGTTTAGAGCACCTAGGTGACTGCTACTTATCCCCTCATGGATTCCTCTAAGCATGCAGTTTCCTTCCTCGATTGTTAGGCATTTCAGGTACGAATGGGTAAACGATTTCTCATAGAGGACTCTGTCGATAGATCTTTAGTTTTATAGATCCCTTTAACCTACTTGATGACCAACTGACTATTGGTAAAGACTCGTATGTCTTGGGCCCCAGTGATGCTGTAATTTGCAATCTAGTAAGGAAGGCTTTGTATTCGACCTGATTGTTTGTTGCTTTGAAGTCATAGCAGAGGGCATGTTTGGTTTTGAAATCGTCTAGCTCTATGAGGATTAGTCCGGTCTGACTTCCTAAAAAGTTCAACGACCTGTCTACATGAAGGTTCCAATCGGGTAGCAAACATTCTTCTCGGTCATCGTTAAGGGCCTACTCTGTAAGTGGTGGAAGTGTACAGTTGAGAATGAAGTCGGCAAAGGCTTCGCCTTTGATTGTTAGTTTTGGTTGGTATTTGATATCAAATTTGCCTAACTTGATATCCACTTAACGAATCGACCTAAGGTATCCCTCTTATATAGAATCTGCTTCGAAGGTTGATTGGTCAATACTACTATGGTATAGGCCTAGAAATAAGGTCGAAGGCATCTGGCGGTTACGACTAGGGTGAAAACTACTTTGTCGATAGTTCTGCAGTTCACTTCCGAGTCTTGAAGTATATAGCTGGCATAGTATACTGACTTCTACACGGTGGATTCCTGTCTCATAAGAACAAAGCAGAGTACTTAGTTAAAGATAGAGAGATAAAGATAGAGTTTCTTATCGGGAATAGGTCGAGAGAGGAGCGGAGGCAACATGAGGTACTTTTTGAGCCGTTTGAATACTGTTTAGCACTCCGGTGTCCACGTGAATTTCTGAAATTTCTTTAGAGCTTCATAGAAGGGTTTATACTTCTCTCTCACTTTCGACATGAATTGGTTTAGGCCTGTAATCCTCTTCGTAAGATTTTGCATCTCTTTTATAATTCTCAGTGGTGCCATATTTAGTATGGTTTAAATCTTCTTCAGATTCGCTTCGATCTCCTGCTTGGTAATAAGGAAGCCAAAAAAAATTTTGGAAGCGATTCCGAAGGTGTATTTTGCTAGATTTAGCCTCATGTTGTAACGTTCTAACATTTGAAACGTCTCTTCCAAATTCGCGATGTGGTTTTCGACTTCGGTGCTCTTGATGACATGTTGTTGACATAAACTTCTACATATTTGTCTTAGTTTTCACTGAAAACGTTGATGGCCAATCTTTGAAAGGTAGCTCAAGCGTTTTTGAGGCCAAATGGCATCACCTTATAGTAATAAGTGCCGAACTTTATAATAAAACTGGTTTTTTTCTTCATCCTCGGTAGCCATTCATATATAATTGTAGCCAGAGTATGCATCTATAAAACTCAAGAGTTGTGACCTGATAAGTTATCTACAATTTGTCTATACTCGAGAGCGGATAACTGTATTTTGGACATGCCTTGTTGAGGTCAATAAAGTCAACACACATCCTTTATTTGTTGTTTACCTTTTTTACCATGACCGTATTAGTTAACCACTCTGGGTAGTCTATTTCCCGGATAAAACTTGCTGTGAGGAGTTTTTGGACTTCTTCTTGTATTATGTGTTGATGTTCCAACACGAATACTTTTTTCTTTTGCTTGAATGGTTTGCAGCTGGCATCTATAGTTAATTTGTAAACTATAATCGAAGGGTGAATACCTGACATATCTTTGGGGGACCATGCAAAGACCTTGGAATGTCCACAAATGCAATCCACGATTGCGTCTTGGAAAGACATTGGTAAGTGAGCATCAACTTGGACTGTCTAACCCGATACATCAGTTATCAGAATTTTGATTACTTTCTTTCCAGGTTGAGGCTTAGATGGTACTTGGCGTTGTCTCCAAGCTCTAATGTGTCCATAGAAAAAACTTCTTTTTCTTTCTTGACAATAAGGATGATCGGCAAATCGACATCGCCATGGAGTGTTGCAACCCCTAAAGGCATCGTGAACTTGATTTTCATATGCCTTGCGTTCAGTAGTATTTCGAGACCATCCAAACTAAGATGATTAAGCATGGCATTGTAGGCAGACGAGAGTTTCACCATGTGAAAAGTGGTTCTTGTAGTACCATGGTGAGGAGGTGTTTCTAAAGTCATGACAAGTAAAATGGTACCTTCGGGATGTATACACTCATTGGTGAACCCCTTTATAGCTCTATTCAAGGGTTGAAGATGAGACAAGTCGAGGCCCATTCACTGGAAGGCCCCCCAAAAAGGTCTCGATCTGCTCTTTGATCAATGAAAATCCTTTTGACAATGTAGGATCTTATTCATGCAATGTTTCGGTAAGTATCGACTCTTATCAAATCAACGTCATTGAAATCAATGATCTTGGTAGATGCCATAATTGGAAAAGGAAAGAATGAATGGCAATAGGAACTTGGGAAATCTGCCTGTTCGCATAGGCGGTGTCAATCTGTTGGAGGTGAGTTTAACTACACAAATGATAACTCTCCTGACTCGAATGAATTGCTTGATTGTCCATTGAACTTGATTAATAAGACTTGCAAAAAGCCGTTATAGAGTATTCCGGCAGGGAGACTCCAATACTCAAGTAAAAGAGCGGTTTTCGATAAGAAAGAAATAAATTGAAAGAGGGTTTTGTTATATTTTTGTGTGCTATGTGTGAGTAAAGAGAGCATACCTGCCTTGATAGTTTTATGATATATATATATATACATATATATATAGTCTTTACCTCTGAGTGACGTAAGCATTTGAGATGCTCAAACCCTAGTTTTTTTATGTGGGTATCCCAAAATCACAGAAATCATAGTGAAAGATTCCCAAAAATTTTAAATACTAATACACAAGGAAGTTTTGATCATCACCGAGCAACGAGAAGATTAAAGAGCCAATCAGGTAGCTATCGAGAAGAGACTAATTGGTATGTGCCAAGAGAACGGGCCGGCACGCTTTAGCACATTTTACGTGTTGGGCTCCGGATTTATGCTTACACTAATGAGCTTTTAGAACATGCTCCATCAAACTCTAACTCCACCCAAAATAGTAATGGTTAGATTTCATATATACTAGTTTAGAATTAACCAACATAGGCAGCTAAAAAAGAAAAAAGTGGGGAAGTATTTTAAATTAATGAATAATAATAATTGTTTTTAAAGATCAAAGCGAATAACTTTGGTAAAAGGAGAAAATTCTTTTGAATTTTTCAAAAATTCCAATGAGTGATATTCACCCATAGCAAAGGCTGTGTAGATTGTGTTCTTGATTACAATAAAGTTAAATTAATGTAATTCGGGACGTCTACCCCCACCATCTATGATGTGGATTAGGGCATTGATTAGCACTTCAAATCTATATGATTTTTTGCTAATACAATATTAGTGGAACTTTATAGGAAGGAAAATAATTAATAGGATATTATTTAAAACTAAAAAAATTCAAAGAATCCGGAATTAGATTGCGCAGAAGTGAAAATGTAAAAATGAAAATCGAGATGAAATAATACGAAAAACTAATATTTTATGAAAATATGGAAAACGAAAATTTCAAACTATTAAAATAAGAAGTCATCCACAGTGCAATATAATCTTACCAAGCTTAAAAAAATATTAATAAATAACCATAATAAAAAAAAGTTTTTAAGATAAAATATAATCCAGGTCATGCTGTGACATTATCTCAAATTTAAGGTCAGAAAAAAGAAAATCTCATTTGATAAATAAGAATTTTCTATCTAAAATATGAAATATTCCTTCTTTTTGGATGGTTTATTTCGAAATAAAGAGATTTATTTTTAGTATTAGAGTTCAACATGGTCCAGGAGAATAATGTTTAATAGAACAAATGTTTCATCGACTATCGATTTGTATGATAAAAAAAAAAAAAATTAGAACTCGTGCTTCTTGTTTTGCTTCTTGTTTTGAGCGAAGCCGAAGGATTTTTCACCTGTCAGTCTGACCGCGAGGGTGACCGAATGGCCCACTCTTTTTCTTTATTTTGTCATACATATATATATATATATATATATATACATAATATACAATAGGCAAAATAATTAAAAATAAATAAATTCCTCTTAAATCTCTCCCCCCTTCAGGTGGCTAAGTGCACAAAGATGCAAGTGTTTGTATTACTAACGCCAGTTTTTCTACCAACGAGTTTTGAATCAAGTGATACCTTCTCCCTCCCTTCATATAATAAATTCGATTTCGTATCTTAATATATTTAAAAAAAATGCCGATTTTTCTCGGATGAGGCAAAATTGGATGGGATCGGAATGTAATGTGAGGTTCTAACACCTAAGCGAGAAGAGAGGACCAGTGGATCCAGAATGCAATTGATTTCTGAGATTACTTCAAAATTTAGGCCGCGGTGAATATTTTAATATTATAAAATTTTTTCTTAGTAATTTATATTCAACAATCACCGTCATGTTAACAGCATATGAGAGATGTTATGAATGTTGAAAGTGCCGATCAATGGCCTTGGAAGGCCTGCCAAACGCCAGAGAGCTTGAGGCTCTAAATTGTCTCATCTTGAACGTCAAAGAAGACATGGTGAAATTACGCTCAAAGTCCAAGAAAAAGGAAAAGAAAATGAATCATAGACGGCTTAAATTTTGGCTCATTTATGGCCCAAGAATCGGGCCCAAAATCTGATCCAGAATTTGACCAAAAATCTTGCCCAAATTGGGCCAGAAACTCAGCCCTGCTCTGGGCCCATAAAGGATGAATGGGCAGCCATCAAAGGCTGCCCATTCTGGGCCTTAGAGGGTCCAATCAAGGTCCCCCAACGGCTAGCTTGCTTGCCGTTGGTGGTGGCCATAAGGTCCCCCTCTCCCATTTTTTTTCCCTGACCTCTTTTATAACTATGGGGCAAAGGCTTGGGACAAAGTACAACAAAACATTTGGAGTAAATCTCCATATAAACTTGAGCAAAAAGTGTCTCTTTTGCAATATTTTTTGAGTATTATCCTAATAATTCTTTGTAAAAATATTTCGATATATAATCGAAGTTATTCCTTAAATTATTCACCGAAAATCATTGTCTCTGTGTGTTCATTCATCTTCCAAAAATATCTTCAAATCTACTTCCATTGTTCACCCAAAATCCTTTGTCTTTTATCTCAATATTCTTCACCAAAATCTTTTGCAAATTCTTTGAGACTCAAACTTTTCTTCCTAAATTCTTCGATCTTGTCTCGGTATAATTCTCATACATAGAGTTGTTTTAGATTTCAAGTTCAAGAAAGTTATGTTTAAGGAATTTGGTTTTTAACCGAGATCATTGTGACTCATCTTATCAAGGAGTCAAATATCAAGGTTACTTAACAAAAAAAAAAAAAAATATATATATATATATATATATATATCAAGATTAAGATTTTCAACATGATAGCAGAGCAGGTGGTCTCGGTGGTCTCGGTCCTTGTTCTTAATTCCTCAGACTATCTTCTATAGGCCACTCAAGTTCGAAGGCTTCTAAATCTAAGTGACCTTTTGAGTCATATCTCAAACAACCTCTCAAAAAGTCAGACCCCCGACTTCAAGTTATGGAAGAAGAAGGACAAGTATGTCTATCTCACAATCCTATGTTCATTGGATAAAAAACACAAAGAGACGGTGTCTTGTCTTCCAAGGGCGAAGGCCCTATAGGATACACTACATGGGGTTTATGCCCAAGAGTCAAATACATGATGAGTTTTCAAGCTTAGGCAAGAAACTGCCGATCTCGAAAATGTGACAAAACTCTTCCCCAAATATTCAACAACCTCAAAAAATTATGGAACGAGTTTCAAACACCAAGGCCACCAACATTGGAACTCAGAATTCTCCAGCAAAGAAGGAAACAAATCATTCGCCCTTCTCAAGTCCCTTGGAAGGCCGTTCAAGGGAGGTTCATCCAGAAATATTAAGAATGGAGACTCTACCATACTTCAAGGAGGTACGAGAAATAAACTAGTGAGTCCAGACCTCTATGAAGCTTGAGAAAGAAAGCCAAACCCAGATAGAAGGTTATGGCTTCAAAGCAACAACGAAGGAACAACATGCTGAGATTGTGTGTACTCCTTGCAAAAGGACGGGCCACATCAAGGAAAAGTGTTAGAACCTGCACCTAGAATTCAAGCCGGAGAAATTCAATCCAAGGGCAAAATCCTCCCAATATTCAACAACAAGCTGGCTCCTTAATCAAGGTACTCAAACTCAAACTTAAAGGCATTTAAATTAGAGCATTCCTCAAACTTAAGCTCAAATCAATAAAATTTGATTTTGATATATAATATATTTTAAGACTATTAACATGAACCAACCTAATTTTTCACGATAAGTATAAATTCAATCAAAGCCTTCAACCCTCAACTAAACTCTTAAAATTAATATGATCCATTTCATATTTGCCCAAATCAATCTGAGAAAAAACACACTCCAAAATTCAATCCAGAAAATTCAAGTTTTCCCTCTTGTTCTGGTTTCTGTCATGCTTTGGCATGGTGTTCCTCGGGCACTAGGTAATGAGAATCGAGGCAATCTAAAAGACCCACATGTGGTAGAAGTTGCACAATTTGCGATTAATGAATACAATTTTTTTTTTTGGTGAATTTTTTAGATGTGCTCCACAATTTGCGAGAATACAATAAAGTATTCTCGGGAAAGCTGAATTTTTTAGGTGTGCTTCATGGAGTAGTCCAAGTAGGTTATATTAATTCTTATAGACTTATGATTGCTGCAACAAGGGGAGATGATGCTAAAACTTTTTATCAGGTTGTTGTTGTAGAAAAGCCCGACAATTGTCATAGGATGCCTTTTGAATTTGTAGAAAAGGCCGACAATTTGTGGTTAGTGAATTCAATCGCGCATACTGTGCAGGCACGCGGCATGTGCCACACAGGCACGCGGCATATGCCACGCATATGAGGACGTGCACTGCACTTGCCTTCTGTCCAAGCTACATGCCCCCACGTGCAGGCTACCCTGCAGGCACAGGCCGTGCAGGCTACCGTGTAAGCATGCACGTACATGCATGGGCTACCGAGCATGCCGCATGGGCGCCCGACATGTGCTGCGTGGGCACCCACGCAGGCATTCCCCTGCATGCGTGGGTGCCCGCACCGGCATGCCCCTACATCCGTGGGTGCGCGCGTCATATGTTGAGCATGCAGCACGGGTGCCCACGTAGGCATGTCCCAGCAAGTGTGGGCTACGGTGCATGCCGTGGGGGCACATGCAGTGCGGGCACCCATGCAGGCGTGCTGCATATACCGCGAATGTGGGGGCGCCTACGCAAGCATGTCCCTGAATGTGTGGGCTACGACGCATACCGTGAGGGTGCCCACGCAAGCGCGTGGCATGCATTGTGCATGCAGGGGCGCGCACCATGTTTGCCTTCTGTTTTTTGATGCAAAACATGTTAAAGACAGGTTTGAACCTCAGATTTGGAATCTATTTGAGAGCCTATTTCTGTTGTGTCAACCACTATACCAGAATGTCTTGTATGCGTATGCTATGCAGGCGGGGGCATACATTGTGCTTGCCTTCTTTTTTTGATGCAAAAATGTTAGGGGTGCCCACCATGCTTGCCTTCTTTATGCCAAAAATATTAGGGGCGCGCACCACGCTTGCCTTCTTTTTTTGATGCAAAAAATGTTAAAATGCGCGAGTTGAAACCTCATATTTGGAACCTATTTGAGAACCTATTTCTATTGTGTCAACCCCTATACCACAATGTCTTGCATACATGATCTTTTTCTTTTCTTTTTTTTTTTTACTTTATTCCTTCCTCTCTATCTCACTCTCACCTCTTTTTTTTTTTTTTTTTTTTCCCCTATCTCACTACCACCTTTTTTTTTTCCTTTATGGCACTCTCATCTTTATTTTTTTCCTTCATGTTGGGGTCATTTTTTTTCCCATTTTTATTCTCATTGAATTTTCTTGCTGTATTAATATTGAATGATATATAAAGTGAATGAATTATGAGTTATTAATATTATACATTTTAAACATGATTTGGTAAATATATAGATTTTTAAAATTATTAATATATTATAATTCAAATTAATTTATAGTAATATATATAGTTATATGTATGCATTATATAATAATATAAGATTGATATTATTATATTATTAGAAAATGGTGCATTTATATCTCAAAACAATTTCAAATTTTCTATAAATTTTTTACACTTTCATTGTATCCAATTGGATATATCACCGATGAATCCAATAGCTGCAATAATATTTTTCAAATTAAATGGATATATCATATCACATACGACATATACCTTCATTTTCATAAACAAATTTTCAAAATAAATTTTCAAACCTCTTTTCAGCGCCTTCTTTCATTACACAATTTAAACTTCTTTTTCAGCCTTTTTTGCCCTTTTTCATTATACAATTTTTTAATCTCTTTTTTCAATACACACTTTAATCATTATCCTTTGTTTTAGTCAATACGTGCGATACTTTTAGTTAATACTTCTCTTTTTTTTTTCCATATGTGTTATTTCTCATATACTTACTAATACAATTTTTAGAATTTGTTACGACTTATTACTTTGCAATTATTACATTTTTGCAATTTTTAGAACACTCGCAATTTATTTGTGTTTTGCATGTTAGCCATTGATAACTTAATTGAATTTAAACCATTTCGTTAGATTATTTTTAATTTAGTTTTCACATAAATTTTCACTTAAATTTAATTGAAACCAATAGTTATATGTACATATCTATCTTATCGTTAGGATTTTTAGGTCTAGGAATAAGCAATTTGAGTAAGTTTATAGACTTCATACACAATCAAGGAGGCATGTTATATGGTATCATGAGCACTGGCAAAGTGTTATACGTTCATTGTTTCAAATGGATTAAAACCATCTAATGTTAGCACTAATCAAATATTTATTGGGTTAGAAGAGAAGTTAGTATAGGGAATCAAATTCCTTTCATGTAAGGGAATTTGTTGGGTGTCTTAAGAGTCCATCATTTGTACTCTTATCATGATATCATCTTATCAAAGAAGCAGTTTAGTCACATATAAATCGTCTTTGCAATCTAGAAATCAAAAAAAATTATCTCAATATTTTGACAATTTTTTTTTATTAACATCTTGATCTCCTTAATTATCATCTGTATATGGTTTCCATTTAGAAGCACCATACACATAACATGTATCGTCTTTAAGTCTGTGTTTTAGTATAATATACAATCATTAAAACAAGGTATGTATTTTCTAATTCTTGACGCTAAATAAGAAAATAAAGAAATAAAATATTTTTGACGCGAAAATAAAAAATTTGATTAAATTGACGCTAAAAGTAAAAAGTAAATTGTAAATAATGAAATAAAGAAATAATTCTCGTACAACATACAATCATTTGGTTTTCATATAAATTGTAAATTGTAAATATTAAAATGTTAAATCTTGTAAATTAAATGATAATTAAAATAAATTAATATCAACGTTGTTAGTTTTTTTTGGAATTTAAATAAAATTAAATAATATTGATAATTAATGTATTATTGTCATGATTTCATATTATAATACTATATTATCTAATAATCTAAAATAAATCATGATACTATATTATATAAATTACTAATTTAATATCATTATATTATTTAAACTAATGATATTAATAATTTAATATCATTATATTATCTTAATTAATAATATTAATAATTTAAATTAATAATATGGTACTCAAAACAGGACGTGCGGTGTGGGACTGCGCTTGTCTACACAGTAAAACCGCACGAATAGCATAGGTACCGCACATACCTACAGTCCAAGCTTGCCTGCGTGGTAGAGCTGCGGTCGCGCATGCTCGCATCCCGCACTGTAGCTTTGCACGGGCATGCACAGTAGAGCCACGTAGGCAATGTGGGGGATCGTGCATGCCCATGCCCTATGCTTGCCTGCATGGTATAGCTGCACAGGCATGAGCGGGGAACCGTGCATGCCCTTGTATGTGCGGTAGAGTCACGCGGGCATGTACGGTAGAGCCACGTGAGTATACGCAGGGGATTGTGCTTGCCTACGTAGGGGACCGCGCTTGCCTGCATAGTGGAGGTGCACGAGCAGCGTGGGGGACCATGCATGCCCACGCCCCCGAGCTTGCCTGCGCGATACCGCTACTTACCACCATTACTATCTGTTATCACAAGTTTATCACTTATTATAAATTTACCACTAGTTATCACTATATTTCACTCTAATAAATGATAATATTATCAGATTATATTAATATCAGTTATCACTATATTTCACTTTAATGAATAATAATATTATCAAATTAAATTACCACTAGTTATCACAAATTTATCATAAATAATCATAAAAATATGTTATCACTATATTACCATTAATAATTAGTTATTATTATATTTCACTCCAATAAATAATAAAATTATTAAACTATATTATCACTAGTTATTACAAATTTATCACAAGTTATCATAAATACATGTTATCACTATATTATTATTATATTACCACCAATTGTCACAAATTTATTATTAGATATTATTATATTTCATATTATCATACTATATTACCATTAATTATTATAAACATATGTTATCATTATATTACCACAAGTTATGACAAATTTATCACTAATTATCACTATATTCAATTCCAATAAATAATAATATTATTAGACTATATTACCATTAATTATTACAGACAATTATAAACTCATATTATCTCTATATTACCACTAATTATCATAAATTTATCATTAGTTATCACTATACTTCACTCCAATGAATAATAATATTATCAGACTATATTACCACCAGTTATCACAAACTTATCATAAGTTATCATAAAATTATCATGTTATAACAACACACCACATGTTATAATAAAATCATCAGGTATGGTTTGATACCTTAACTCTTAAATTTTTAAACTGTTCATAAAAATTATACAAATGGTAGAATGTGACATATATAGTGACTATTTTCAAATAATCAGTAAAGAATACCACATTTACCGACAAAAATTAATAACTATTAGAATAGTATATAATATTTACAAACAATACAATATATGAGTTAGTATAGTTATAGACTTATATAGATAGTATTGTTAAGTAAACTCTAAAAAAGAATCATGTAGAGAATGTTTTCAAACCGTCCCTAAAACTGTCACATAGATGATAACTAATAGAATTGAATATTGGTTTTATAGATGATTGTGCTAACTTTACGGACGATTGATAAATTTTTCTCAATGTTATAATTTAAAAATGTTGAAAAATGTATATATTTTCCTACGGTTTCATCAAATATGTCTTTATAAGGTATAAAAAACCATCATTAAAGGTCATTAATAATAAAAGTTACTATTAATATAGTGTTTTAATTTGGTAGTGATTGCAATATCAAGAATAATTTTTACTTCATTCAATTTTTAGTATGCAAGCAAGAATGAAGTCTAATTATATACATGAAATAGAAGAAGTAATATGGATAATGGAATGGGAGTATGGGTATTTATAGGCCACGGCTTGGGGAATGAGTCATCACTTCTTAACATGGTGTTGACATGTTGATGACACGTGTCAAACATGTTGATGACATGTGTCAAACATGTTGATGACACGTGTCAAACTTGCTTAACATGTGTCAGAGGTTGATGATGCGTGTTATTTGGTGACATGCGACAATGTCCATAACCCTAAAAGATTATTTAGAGTATAGAACCCTAAAAGATTATTTAGAGTATAGAGTTTTAGGTATCCGATACTTATTTAGATGTATTGTTACTTAAAAGTTATATGTAAATAAAGAAGTACTCTATTTGAATTAAAAAAAATGGTTTCAACACCAAATCCTTTAAGAGTAGAAAGTCAATTTTCCTCCTGAATAACAAACTTTTGATTTTCAACTCAGGATTTAATCTTGATATATCTTTTTACTAAGATTAGTCTTTTAGTAAAATATGTTTTAACCTATTCAATCATAAGAAATAATTACAAAGGCTTTTCTTTCTCATTTTTTAGATATTTCATATACTTAATTTTTGGCATTTAGTATATGGCAAGTTGGTAAAACCTGAGTTTTTAATAGTTTAAATCTTATTTGTTCTTATCTTTGTCCCTATCCTTATCTTTTATCCTTATCTTTATCTCTTAATCTATCATTATTTTTGTCTTCTCAACCTTATCTTCATTTTTAATATTTTTAACATTATCATTATCATCGTTATTATTTCATTTTATGTGCAACTAAATCATGATACGTGATATATTCAATGAACCCCAAGAATAGTTAAAACTATGGGTCATCGATTAAGGACAAGTGCCTTCATTACTTTCCCTAAACATTTAATACTTTTTATTTATTATATTATATATCAAAATCAAATTAATAAGATTTGATTTTGATATATAATATATTTTAAGAGTTTTGACAGCAACCGAACTAATCTTTTACAACAAGTATAAATTCAATTAAAGCCTTCTAACATCAGCCAAAGTATTAAATTTAATAAAACCCATTTCATATCTACCCATATCAATCAAAGAAAAAACACACCCTGAAATTCAATGCAAAAAATTCAGGTTTTCTCTCTCCTTTTGGTTTCTGTCATACTTTTGCATGGTGTTCCTCGGGCACTAGGTAATGAGAATCGAGTTGATCCAAAAGACCCACATGTGGTAAAAGTTGCACAATTTGCAGTCAATGAATACAATAAAGTATTCCTGGGATAGCTGAATTTTGTGGGTTTGCTTCATAGGGTAGTCGAAGTGGGTTATATTAATTCGTACAGACTTATGATTGCTGCAAGAAATGGAGATGATGCTAAAACTTTTTATCAGGTTGTTAGTTGTAGAAAGGCCCGAAAACGGTCATAGGATGCTCTTTGAATTTGGGATTAAGCAGTTCAACTCCCCCCACCCTCCACCCTGTTTGATTTAAGAGTTTTGAGAAAAATGATATATGAATAATATTTTGGGAATAATAAATTCAATCAAAGCCTTCTACCCTCAACCAAACTATAAAATTTAATAAGTGCCATTTCATATCTATCCATATCAATTAAAGAAAAAACACAACGTGAAATTCAATGTAGAAAATTCAAGTTTTCTCTCCCCTTTTGGTCTCTGTCATACTTTGTCACGGTGTTCCTCGGGCACTAGGTAATGCGAATTGGGTCAATCCAAAAGACCACGTGGTAGAAGTTGCACAACTTGCGGTCAATAAATATAATAAAGTATTCCTGGGAAAGCTTAATTTTGTGGGTGTGCTTCATGGAGTAGTTCCAGTGGGTTATATTAATTCTTATAGACTTTTGATTGATGCAAGAAAGGAAGATGATGCTAAAACTTTTTATCAAGTCGTTGTTGTAGAAAAGCCCGACAATGGTCATATAGCTAGGATGCTCTTTGAATTTGGGAGTAAGTAGTTCAATTCCTCCCCCCTCCACCCCCCACCCCATTTGATTTAACGGTTTGAGAAAAATGATTTAACAGTCATTTTGTGACATTTTTTGGTTATTGGCTCATTTTTTTTCTTACATGGTGATTTGAAGGAAGAATCAATTTGATTGTGTAATTTTATGAAATTATGAGGTTGACTAACAAAAGTGCATAATTTTATGAAAAATGAAATTTTATGTAATTTTATGAAATCAATTTGATTTGAGGAAAGAAAAATAGTGACTACACTACTAGAAAATACGGTATCGGTGATGAAAAAATCTATCGCTGAAAGCTAGAAATCTGTCGTTTAAGGGTATCAGCGATGGATTTTTTTTATCGCTAAATCTATCAGTAAAATCGATCACGGTAACTATCAGCGACAAATTTTTTTTCCATCACTAATATCAGTGACACAAAAAATCAGTCACTGATATTAACGACGGAAAAAAATCCGTCGTTAAAACAGAAAAAAAATCAGTGATGGATCCAATTCCGTCGCTGATGCTTGAGTTCTGAAAAAAGAAGAAACTTGTTGCTCCAGAGCCTGCCCAACCCGCCCGCCCTAGAGCTTGCTCAACCCGCGCAAGAAGAATGATGAGAGCAACACAACCACCAAACCAATTTACTTATCTATTTATATTTCTTTTTTTTCTTATTTATTATCTTTATCTCATATTTTTTAATAATAATAAAATTATATAAATTTATAATTTATTATAAAATAATAAAATAAATTTTATTTTAGCGTAAAATAAATAATAAAAAATTTGAAAAAATAAAATAATATTATTTTTCAACAAAATAAAATAAAATTAAAATTAAAAAGAATTATTAAATAAAATTAAAAAATCAAAAATTAAAAAATTAAAAAATTAAAAGATTAAAAAATTAAAAATAAAAATTTTAAAAAATAAAATAATATTATTCTTCTACAAAATAAAATAAAATATAAAAATAATTTAAAAAATCCGTCACTAATCCGTCGGTAATTCGTCGCTAAAATTTCCATGGGTAAAATTCTGTCACTAATCCGTCAGTAATCCGACACTGATAGCTGTAAATATATACTTTTTTTATTTTTTTCCTTCAACAAATCAGCGATGGATTAGCGACGGAAATTCTATCGCTAAAAATTTCGTCGGTAATCCGTCGTTGATAGGTTTAAAATTTTTTAATTTTTTAATTTTTGGCTTAGGGTTAACTGATGGATTAGCGACTGGAAAAATTTCCGTCGCTAATTTCCATCGCAAATCTCATGGTAATCTGTCCGACGGTAATTTACTATGATCCAAATATATCAAAGCTGACTAACAATCCCAAAATTTACTATGTTCAGTGCTCAATTAAACCTTCCAATAATTAACTTTTGACCAAAATTTCTGAACTCATTAGCTTGCAGGAAATTTCTTATTTGTTATTTTCTTTTATTTTTAATATTTTCTAAATTTTGACTTTTATCATTTATGTGATTTGATGTGTATTTCTTATTTAACTTACGTGTAAAATATTTTGCAGAAACATGATTTGTTGTTAGAAAAATAAATTTGGATGGATAAAATTGACTCGAACTTTTACAAATAAATTTGTTGTGCATATTCCCCAAATTTTAATTGACTCCAACCTCCGCTTTCTTACATCGGTTCCATGTTGGGCACTCAAATCAAGAAGTGTAATATTACATGAATCAAATGAATCGTGAACCAAACTAACGAAACATGACAGCACTCTACGTCAAAATGTAATTACATTTTCTGTCTTTGCATTGTTGATGTTTTTGGTATTTCCATCGCAAAATACTATGCTTGTGAATTTAATTCCATCCAAACTTGTAAATTCTCATGTTTAACCTCACTCTTAGAACAGCTTACAGCGTGATAAAAGTTTCTCGCTTGACAGAGTCTCTTGTCCCTCTATCTTTGTATCTCTGGTCCAGGACTAAGTTTCAGTGGCATTGATCATTATCGATGAGTCGGTAATTTTTCTATAATGGTTTGAAGGTTATAATTTGGTGTAAGAAGTGAGAGCTAAAAGCGGGTTTGAGACTAAGTATCTTATTTTCTACGTTATTGAAATCTAGGCTGAATGGAAACTAAATTGGGAAGACGGAAATTGGTACAGAATGAGACAGAAAAATGGTACTTAATAATAAAATATAAGAATTTTTGTTTAAATATTAATTATTTTATAAAAATAATAGAATAATGATCTTTATATGATAAAAAAGAATCTAAAATGAATAAATATATAATCATAAATTATAAAACAAATAAAATAAAAAATGAAAGTTATAATCAAATAAACATTGAGCTCACAAAAACACAAGAAAATTGCGTAAATATAAGAAATACTAAAATTTTTCTATAAATATTAATTAATAAAACGTATTGAATCGTTTTGGAGACAAAAAACATGTTAGAAATTGGAATGGTTTAGTGTTTTTGCCATTGGGATGCATTGGAGATTAGTACCCCTATTTGCCTCTACTGATAGCAATAATTTTTATACACTCGAATTATATTGTTTTAAGTTTATTTATGATTTTTAGCACTACTTTAGACCATATTTCTTGATATTATATTAATTAAATTCGTGGAATTTGATTTAAGAAATGTTGGGATTATTTAAGAATATTCGAACTGGACAAACAACAATAGTATTTTGGTTGTATCTCTCTACTTTGATATCCGATTGAGCTAACACTAAAAACATGAAATTAGTGATAGATTTAGAGACGAAAATATTATAAAAATTTATCGCTAATTTCATTAGTTACGGATTTAGTGACGAAAAAAATCTGTGACTAATAACGCGTTGCAAAAATTTAGCGATAAAATTCAGCAATTCGTGGGTAAATTTTTTTGTCGCTAAATTCGTGACTAAATTTAATGATAAATTTTAGCATTTGAGACTAAATTTAGCGATGGATTCATAGATCCGTCGCTAAATTGAGTGAAAGTCGGAATCTGTAGCTAAATTTAGTAACGAATGCTAGTATTCGTAGCTAAATTTAGCAACGGAATTTAGGTACAGATCGCTCTATCTATAGCTAAATTTACTGATGGATCGTTCAATCCATGGCTAAATTTAGCGATGAATCTATGAATCCATAGCTAAATTTAGCGATGAACTTTTTGTAATGAAGTTATTGGCGAATCTGTGAATTTGGCAACGAAAATAGTGAGATTTGGCGAAAAATTTAGCAAGGAATCTAAAAATTTAGCGACAAATCTGAAAATCTAATAAAAAAATGTATTATTTTTAAAAGTTTTTCATATTAAAAAAGAAACATCCTGTCCAACCAATATAAATATCAAATTTAGTCACAGATATCTATCTAATAAATTTAAAAATTTTTTCAATCCAACTAACATAATAATCAGATTTCAAATATTTTTTGAAACCAATAAACTCGATATTATCCGTAAATATTCAACCATCTAACAAAATGTCAATAAAAACAAAATCAAACAAACATAAATCCAATATACAACAAATATACACCAACATCCAACAGGAACGTCCAATATCTAACAATAAACATGTAGTGTGTGAATTGATACACAAAAAGGAGACTAAATCAACATTCTCTTTGATACAAGGAAAAATACATTTTGACACATGGATGGTATGTGAATTGATACACAAAAAGGGGACATAATCAACTTTCTATTTGCCGTCAGTCAAGCTCTTCTCTCTGTAGCCGCACTTTCTCTAGCATTTGAATCTCCATAGGCATTTTTTTTATGGTCTACATTTGTTTCAGAATCACGTGTCCTAAAATAGAAATAAAAAATATGCTATAAATAAATTCACAACAAGGAAGTGAAACTAAAGCCTGTCTAAGTTCTTATAATTTTTTACAGCTTGCAAAAGTGACTAACTAAAAAGGGTATTGGATTACCAATGTCAAATTTATTACTACAATAATAGGCCTATAATATTACATAACACATCGCACTAATATTTTCTTAACCCAAAAAATAAACACCATCTCAAAACCACATAGGTATAAGAAAACAGCCATCTTGGTAATAAAGAAGGGGCACTATCAGCAATTCAAAGAAGGGGCACGTCTCCAAAGATATGAATAGAAATGGTAAATATAGCCATAGATAGTGGTCTCAAACTCGGGTTAACACAATGAAGACACACAAAGTTAACAGAAACTTGCAAAGGAAAATAACTATCATCAGTTTAACATCTCTATATGTATTGTCCTAAAAAAATATAGTTAAAGCATGAGTAATCAAGAAGTTTCAAACCATCAGACACACAAATATATCGACAAGAATCAAATTTCTTTATCTTCCAGGAGAATAACAATTTGACCAATTTTTTAATAGTCAATCAAAAATTAGTTTACTATATTCTCATAGTATTGATACTATGCGTATGATAGTGTCACAAGATCCATTAATTGAGTGTCTTATCAAACGAAATTGGATAGAATAAGACCAAATGTAAATGATCCTTTAATAAGAGGAGAGCATGCACTTAGATGGTCTAGCCATTAACACAGGATATGATAGCATATAAGGTTTTAAAATAGTTTCTCTTATTGGACTGATTCTAATTTCATCGGATAGTTCTTTGATTTTAGATCCTCATTTGTTTTAAGGTATTTCTATATATTTAGGCATGCACTAAGTGGACATCCATTCACTCACTTGCCCCATACACATACACACATACATATATATATATCTATGGTAGGATATGCTTGTACCTAGATATTTGAAATGAAATGTAGCAAAAGGATTAAGAAGCTTTAATCCCTAAGATAGTCAACATGTGTCCTCTATAAGGAGGACTATTTTACCTTGAAAGCATTTGGGATGGTGGAATTCACGCTGTCCATAATAAATTCTCCTCCCAGTGTTCCCAGTATTCCGCAAACAATTGTAATTCTTCCAAAGATCATATCTGCATCACTCTGCCAAGAAAAAGAACTAAAATGATCAAGCCATGTGATACTTTTTCCCTCTCATTATTTTGTTATCATTCCAAAAATTAAAATTTAATAAGCAAGTAACTTAAGTACTTGCCATATTGTGGATATAGTATCCAGCCTTTGGTCACCAAAATGAATATGCCCCGATAACAAAGTTGTATGCAATGTAACCTGAAAGTAGCCATTGCAATAAGAGATTTAGGAGGTTAGATACACCATGTCAATTTAGCTTAGATGTTGGAAAAGTGAAGGCAACAAGAGAATTGTTAAATAAAGTGTTACAAAGGAAATGCCTAGAACATTTACAACAAAAAACTTTTCAAACAAAAGGACCTTGAAATCTTTCAAAAATCTTGAGATTTGATTGCATGCAATATTCAACCTTCCATAAAATGGAAAAAGCGTAGATTCACTATCAATGACTCTAAATTTATACAAGTAGATTCTAGTTCGGAAGATAAGTTTAAAAGCAAATTTCCTAAAAGTAGTATGGCATTATTCATATAGCAAGTAATGCAATTATCCTTTAAAAAAACACTCCAAGAAGCTCAAACTTTCAACAAAAGAGATAAACAATTAGAAGTGCACATGAACAAGCACATGCACACGTACACATAACATAATATTCTGGTACTTCTGAGGTAATGACATTAATCCATATCATGTATGGGCTAGGTAATGATACTTGTCAAAAGGTCTTGAAGATGCTAACAAGATGCACAAGATAGTTTTTAAATTTCTGAAAAGTATTATGTTGTTCCTAAACACTTGTCCAATACTTTCAACATCTAGCACTTACCCATTACCTGTAACAATCATAAGCAATGAGTTGAGAATTAAGATATACCATATAAAACACAAAATATCACAACAAGGTAACCAAAAGATTCATGTCAAAAGTATAATTGATTATAATGCTTCCTTGAGATAATAGAAAAAGGGCATTCTTGAGATGGAAGACTTTCCCTAAAAAAAGCCATTTGACCACTCTGGATTCAACAAAAACAATTTAATATTATGCAAGAGCATATCAGTGAAATTATATAACTAAGGTATTTATGTTTAAATATTTTCATGTCCACATACATGGTGACCATATAGTAGAATTCATGCATTTGGGACAATAAACTTGTAGGACTACAAAATAAAGAAAGGAGATTTTCATTATTTTTTAATGCAATATAAAAGCACATGAACCAAATGCAACAAGAAAAAAGGCTTTATTAGGTGCTTGCTTGGAAGGTTTATCTATTAGTTGATCTTTGAACTCTTCATTTTTGGGTACAAAGCTCCCATTACTATTTGAAGTATTTGAATCTACAATTATACATCAACCAAGCATATGAAAAAGCAATTGAAAGAAGACGACATTGGCACTTTTAGATGAATAACGACATGAACTCCCAAAACTCACTAATCTCATACTTTCTATCGAAATAGTGATGGCATTTACTTATTACATGGCTGTTATGGCTTTCCTCTTGTAAATTGACAAGGAGCTACACCAGATTGATTTAGGGATTCAACTTGAATTTACTGACTTGCAATTACACCATGATAACATGTGGTGGCTTTAAAGACTAATTACAAAGTTTGTAGTAATAATGAGTGTCAAACAACATTATACTAGACATCACTAATGTCACTAATGTCAATAGGACTTGAAGAAATAAAAATAAGAAACTAGATAACAAACACAAACTCTAGTAAAGAAAAAAAAAAGTTCAAGTTAAAGGGGCTTCATGAATCTACAGCTCAATTAGCATCATAGATGTCATGAAAATATACTCAACTAATTTTTTATGTATGCATCGAAGCTTTTGGACAAAGTTATACTGATGGTATATTGCCCACGGAAATTTTCAATTGAGTAAATAGTCTTTCTAAAACCATAGTCATGCAATCATTTTTAAGTTAGCAATTCAAAACCACTCATATATGCACTAGTTTAGTTGGAACACGCATTACCTTGAACATCAGGAGCAACTGTCTCTCTAGATGTCAGGGCCTTCGTGGAGTTAGCAGGAGCAAATCCAATAGTAGTTATATAAACAGTTAGAAATTGCCCGCAATGTCAAAGAAAGACACATAACAACTATATGTAAAGACAGAACTACATTTTAACTGAAGAGGATTCATAACGAAACCATGAACAATGAAAACATTAAAATTGTCTCTCCCCAAAATGCATATCGCCAACTGAAATGATCTCCAACCTAACATAAAATAGTAATGAAGATATTAGAATCAGTGCTACGGAACCAAGTTAAATGGAATATATGTGAATTTACTTATAGCCAACAAATGCTTTATCTCTCCATCACACATGTACGAATCAATTTTTGGTACACATATCATCCCAACCAATTACAAACAATATTTGGTAGAAGTCAAAATAAATTTACATTAGCCAGTAGTAACATGTAAGAAAATGTGGAGAGAGAGAGAGAGAAAAAGACTTTATCGTGACCAGCAAGACAGATTTTCTCCTCCTTAAAGACGAAAGTGACAAAATCGAGAGAAGGGGGTGGGCTTAATTGTTAGCATTGACACCATCTTAGCTCCAATAGCTTCATTGCTCTTCAAAACACGAGAACTTGAACTCTGCAAAGCCCTAAAAGAAGTTGAATGAGAAGAAGATGATAAAAAACCCAAATTTTTAGGGTTTTGGGATGTGGTTTTAGGGTTTTTGAAGTAGCAGCAGCAATATCATAAGGGGAAAATAAAGTAACGGCAATTGTAGAGAGATCGAGATAGAGATACAGGGCGGGAGGGAGGGAGGGAGAGAGAGAGACTAACCTTGAAGCGAAACAAGATTGTGCATTTTCTTCCTTGAGGGCGTTAATGTTGTTAGTAGAACACAGATGGAGTTATGAGGGGTGATTGATTATGGAGATGAGAAGAAATTAGGGTGAGGAGACAAGATGTAGCGTTGGCTAAAGAGGAGAGGAGTATAGAAGAGTGAGAGAAGAAATTAGGGCTATGCGGACAAAACGTCAAACTTAGTGACAAATAACATGTTCGTCACCAAAAGTTAGCAACGAACAAGCATGCTTGTTGCTAAAATTAGCGATGAACGAGTTGTTCATCGCTAAAATTAGCAACAATCATGACCTGTTTGTCTCTAAAATTAGCTTCAAAAGTAATTATTCATTGTTAATTTGGTGATAAAATTTATGATAAAACCTACTTTTTATCAAAAAATTAAATATTTACAATGAAATCAATAATGAAAAAATAGTTCTCGAAAATTTACAAAAAAATATTCATCATATGGTTCATTAATAAAAAGAACTTATTTTTCATACTTAAATAATGACTAGATTAGTTACATAAAATTATAACTTCTCTACAGGTTATTATTGATAATATTTAGAATAAATACAAATTCTTTCGTCTAATCTCCAAAAGAATTGTTTGATGTTTAATGTAGTTTTATGTTGTACTCATATAAGTAAAATCTTATTATTGTACATTGTAATACATTGTTAGAGATTGACTGAATTATTTATTGTCAAAATGGTTAATTCGGTGACACTACAAAATTAAAACACTATACTGATGGTAACTTTTATTGTCGGTGACGTTTAATGATAGTTTCTTATGCCCTGTAGAGACGTTTTTTATGAAACCATAGGAAAAAATATATATTTTCTAATGGTATAAATTGTAGCATCGAGAAAAGTTTATTAACCATCAATAAAGTTAGCATAACCGTCTATAAAAGTGATATTCAATTCTAATGGTTATTACTTGTGGTTAGTAAATATGATAGTTTTAGGGATAGTTTGATAAGTCTCTATATAACTCTTCTTTAGGGTTTATTTAATCATACCATCTATATAAGTCTATAACTATACTAACTCATATATTATACCATTTGTAAATGTTATATACTATTCTAATGGTTATTAGTTTTCTTCGGTAAATGTGATACTCTTTACTAACTATTTGAATATAGTCTCTATATATGTCATATTCTACCGTTTGTATAATTTTTAGGAATAGTTTAAAAATTTAAGAGTTAAGATGTCAAATCATATGTGATACATGGTGATAAGATACAATAATATAAGATAATTTATGATAACAGGTGGTGTGTTGTTATAACATTGTAATTTTATGATAACTTGTAGTAAGTTTGTAATAATTAATAGTAATATAGTCTGATAATATTATTATTTATTAGAGTGAAATAAAGTGATAATTAGTAGTAATTTTATAATAATTAGTGGTAATATAGCGATAATAGATGTTTGTGATTGTTTGTGATAACTGGTGATAATATAGTCTGATAATATTATTATTCATGAGAGTGAAATATACTGATAACTAATGGTAAGTTTTTTATAACTAGTGTTAATATAATGATAACAGGTGTTTATGATAATTTGTGTTAAATTTGTGATAATTAGTAGTAATATATTCTGATAATATTATTATTCGTTAGAATGAAATATAGTAATAAATAGTTGTAAATTTGTGATAACTAGTGGCAATATAGTGAAAGCAGGTGTTTATGATAACTGTGATAATATGTATTGTGATAAATTATGGTAAATTTGTAATAACTAGATAATATTATTATTCAATGGTGAGTTTCTGATAACTTGTGGTAATATAGTGATAACTTCTGATAAATTTGTGATAATTAATTGTAATATAATCTGATAATATTATTATTTGTTAGAGTAAAATATAGTTATAAATTATATTAATCTAGTCTAATAATATTATTATTCATTAGAGTGAAAAAAATTATACAATGGAAAAAGGTGTGAAAAGAGGTTTTGAAAATTTGTTAATGAAAATTCTGATATGATATGTGCATTTAATTTAAAAAATATTATTACAATCATTTATTGAAAAAGAAAGTGCAAAAAATTTACAAAAAATTTGAAATTGTTTTGAAATACAAATGCACCATTTGCTAATAACATAATATCATTCTTACATTATTATATAACACATACATATTACTATAAATTACATTATTGTTGGACCAATTTAGATTGTCTTCGATGAGTGGAAGAGTGGAGAATACTATATTAGTTTCATAACATAAAATTATCATTATCAATATTAATTTCAATTATAACATATTAATAATTTAAAATATATATATAATTAATCACAAATATTTACTTCAAAATATATAATATTAATAACTCATAATTTATTTATTTTTATTTTATGATTATTCAATAATTAAATGAGAATAAAAAAGGGAAAAAATGACCCTAACATGAAGGAAAAAAATATAGGTGAGAGTGACATAAGGAAAAAAAAAATGGAAGTGAGAGTGAGATAGGGGAAAAAAAAGGAGAGTGAGATAGAGAGGAAGAGAGGAAAAGAAAAAAAATCACCGTGGTATAGCGGTTGACACAATTGAAATATGTTCCAAATCTAAGGCTAAGGTTTGAACCCGCATGCAAACATTTGTTAACATTTTCTGCATCAAAAAAAGAAGGCAAGGCAGTGCACGCCCAAGGCATGCGCAGCAGCCTATGCATGCGGGGGAATGCCTACGCGGGGCAAGCGCAAAGCAAGCACCCGCGTGGGCTCCTAGCCATGTGCCCGTGCATGCCCGCACGGAGCAAGCGCGCATGCAAGCGCCTGCACTGGTGCCTGCACATGCCCGTGTGGGCACCTGCCAGTGCAAGGCAGTGTACACCCCTAGCATGCGTGGCATGCGCAATAGCCTACGCATGTGGGGGAATGCCTGTACGGGGCAAGCGCACAAGCAAGTGCCCGCACGGGCCCTCGGCCACTCCTACGTGGAGCAAGCGTACATGCAAGTGCCCAAGTGGGCACCCGGCCATGCCTGCGCGTGCCCTCACGCATGCCACCTCACAAGCAAGCGTAGGGCCACCGCACATGCCCACACTGGCCAAGCGCTCATGCAAGCGCCTAGGCGGGCGCCCACCCATGGCTTCGCTCATCCAAGCACCTATGCGGGCCTCGTAGGCACCCCTGCATGCTACCGCGCTTGCCCACACAGGCAAATGCTGGGCCATTGCGCATGGCTATGCCGCAGGGGCAAGCACACATGCAAGTGCCCGCGCAGACACGGGTTCATGCCCGCGTAGTTGCCCGCGTAGGCAAATACGGGGCCATCGTGCATGCCTGTATAGCGCAGGCATGCATTCTAGTTCCCATGCGGGCACCCAGCCATGCCCGCGCATACCACCACGCAAGCGAGCACGGGGCCACTGTGCATGCCTGTGGGGGCAAGCACGCATGCAAGCGCTCGGGGCCACTGCCCATGACCGCACCAGCACACACGTAGGGGGCCGCCATGTATACCTGCACAGGGCAAGAGCACATACAAGTGCAGGTGCACACCCATGCCCACGTGGGAGCCTACCATGCCTGCACGGGCGCCCACCCAATGAATAGTAACACATTAACCTGTTAGTTCAACACATCGACCTGATAACACTTGTGTCAAAAACACACATTTCAACCTATTATTATACTTGTTGACCTAGCCAAGATATATCGACCAGTTCACTTAGACATGTCGGCCAATTCAACCAATGAATAGTAGCACATCAACCTGAGATTGGCATATGTCGACCTGTTGATATGTGTTTCTGAAATATACACATCGACACATCAAAATTCTTGTCGACCTGTAGAAAACATATCGACCAATTAATTTGTCCAGGTTTACCAATTCTTACTTGCATAGTCGAATGTCGATGTAAGCTATCAAACCTGTCGACTTGATATTTATTTGCTTATTAAAATGTACAATGACCTACTCTCTTCTTGTCGACAAAGAACATACACATCAACCAATTCAAATACACACATCGACCAATTTTTAGAGCAAATAGAAGTATGTCGATGTTCTCATTAAACATGTCAACCTTATACTCACTAAATCTAAGTGTTGCACATCGACCTAACCATATTGCTGTCGACACACATATGTAAATCAACCAATTTAATTACACACGTCGATCAATTTATTATTTGAATAGAAACATGTCGACGCATTAAAATGACTTGTCGACCTACTCTTCTCTAAGTCTAAAATATCACACATCGATATGGTTGAAAACTTATCGATCGACCAATTCAAAACCATATGTCCACCTATTGAATTTTGCACAGTGGCTTGTTGACCTAAAATAGTAACTTGTCGACCTGTTTTGATAAAATTACATTAGAAATATTTCAAATTCAGGTCAATGTCCACTTTGATATTGTCAACATGCATATGTCAGAAATCAGATCTGGAAAACAAATTTGAAACTAACGGATGTCTCATTTCTTCAATTTCTAAAATGTTTCCCTTTCTTTGAAAGCTAACATTTAAATGTAGCGTTAGTATGTTCTAATTGACTTATTTAAAAGAGTCGCCGGTTAAAAGTGTGAAACTTTAGCGTGAACAAAAGAACAGTGACAGAGCTTTAATGGCGGAAATTAAATGCCCAACGTTCGGATGTAACAACCACTACTAACCCTTAACGGATCTATTCAATACCTTAATAAATATTGATGAGCTGAAAATAGAGACACCATGCGAATAGAATGCACCATTGAATACTATGTAAAATCTTCACTGTGCACTTGAAATTTCCCTATCTTAAGTGTTTTTGTTAATTCTCACACTGTCAAATATGAGAAAAGCAAGCCTTAATTTTTGACATTTATTTCATTGACTAATACGAGTGTCAAAGATTAAGGAGTGAATGTCACTACCTTAAGTCTAGAAAAGTCAAATTCAATCTAAGTGAGATTAAATTGAAGTGTTTTGACGAAGCACTATACAAGGTTGAATTTGAATTTGTAATCAAGTTTGTAATATAAGCAATTAGTGAAAAATCCAGGGGAAGTTTGGGAGTGGACATACACTGAGTTTGGTGGAATCACTATAAAAATTTGTTGTGACTTCCTTCATTAAATTTTTATTTACTGTCATTTTGCTTTTAAATTTTCAAAAAGTCATAAAAGTTCAAATTTAACTATTCACCCATCTACTCTAATTGAATAACAATTGGTATCAGAGTGAGTGTGTTGTCAAGAAACTTAATAGCTTAACACCAAATATCTAAATAGCAATCAATGGAGACAATATACCAGTTGAAACTTGCTCAACAAACCATGCACCATTCTTCAATGTAAGCAACTTCAGCTATTGGAAGCAAAGGATGTGCAATTTCATCATTGCACAGGACCTGAATGCATGGGAAATAATCGAAGAAGGAGTTGAATTCCCTACAGAAGAAATAGATGGAGTACGTATGCCAGCCAAATTGAAAAATATGACTATGGAATAGAAGAAAGCCTATCAAGCCAACTGCAAAGCAATTAATCTCCCTCATCTTGCACTGAGCATTAACGAATACAATCCAGTCTCTTCATGCATAACAACAAAGGAAATTTAGGAAAGGCTCAAAGCTACCTACGAAGGGACTAATCAAGTTCGTAAGAGTAAGATCAGACTGCCAATCAAGAATATGAAGTTTTCAAAATGAAGGATGGAGAAACAATAAATGAGATGATCACAAGATTTAACAAGGTTACTAATGAGCTCAGATTACTTGGAAAAGGAATTCCTCAAGAAGATATGGTGGATAAAATTCTGAGAAGTCTACCAAAGTCATAGGAGCCTAAGATTACAATAATTGAGGAATCCAAAAATCTTGAGACTCTCAAAATGGATGAACTTGTGGGATCTTTGATAACCTATGAGATGAAGCTGAATGTTAAGGAGTCTGCCGAAGAAGAAAGAGGCAAAAAAGTAACATTAAAGGCTGATAATGAGGAAAGCACACCAAATTCAGAAGAAGAATAAATCCTTCTTCAAAAAGCCAGAAAAGAAGGAAGAAATCAAATGTTTTGAATACAAGAAGTTGGGGCATATGAAAGCTGATTGAGAAATACAAAAAGGACCGAAAAGAGAAGAAAAAAAAGGCACTTGTTACATGGAGTAATGAAACTCAAGTTCAAGTAATGAAGAGCAAAATGAGGAATAGTCCAACGTCTGTTTTATGGCAAATGAAGAATTTTCTGGCAATGAGGTAAACTCTACATTATATTCATCTTGTTTTGATTCTTCTGATTCTGAAAATAATTTTACCATTAAGGAATTACGTGAAGCACTACTAGAAGTATTAAAGGAATTGAAGAGATCAAAAATGAAAAATATTTTGTTAAAGAAAAATCTTCTGAAAATGTTAAAACTCTAGAAGAATCAAGAATTGAAATAGAAACATTGAAAAAGAAAAATGCTGAACAGGAACAAAAAGCTGTCAAAACTGAAGAAAAAATGAAAAATAAATATTTAGGTGAGAATAGTAAGAAGTTAACAAATGAAAATACAATTTTAATGAAAGAATTAGATGAATTGAAAGAAAAGAACATTAGGCTAAACACTATACTAATGAAATTCATCCAAGACCAAAAAAAGCTAGACGCCATGCTAAGAGCACAAAGAGCTGTATTTGACAAAGCCGATTTAGGATACAACTCCAACCAAACACAAAAGAAGTCATACAAATTTTTTGTGCCAAGTTCTGAGAATGCCAAATCACAAAGATGTCACACCTGTCTAAAAATTGGACATAAATTAGAAGCATGCAAATTAAGAAACCCAATTTCATATTGTACTAAAAATCTAAGTGTGTTTAAAGAATACTGCACTTACTGCAAGAAGAATAGACATTCAATTCACGGTTGATGGTTTCTAAACTTCTCAAGAATCAACTTGAAATGGATGCCTAAAGATAAATTTAAAACTAACTCAGCCGGACTCAAAAAGATATGGGTACCAAAAGCAAAAGTGTGATTGATCTTTGCTGCAGGTATGCTTAAAATCAAGAGAATCTCCCGAGAAGTCTGTGTAGTACATAGATAGTGGAGTTTTAAGATACATGATTGGAGATGTATCAAAATTCTCTTACCCTAAAAACAAGAAAGGAGGAAATGTTGCATTTGGAGACAATTCAAGGGGAAAAGTCATCGGAATAGGAAATATAGGAGGTAAGTCCTCTGACTCTTAAATTTAGAATATGTTTCTTCTTTCTGGACTGAAATTTAGCTTATTGAGTGTTAGCCAGTTGTGTGACAAAGGTTATTATGTATTATTTGAGTCTGATACATGTTTTATCATCGACAAATCCTCTGAATCTGTAAAATTTATGCAATTGATTTAGAGCATTTAGAAATCTCTAATGAATCTTGCTTAGTTGTTGTAAATAAAAAATTATCTTGGTTATGGCACAGAAGATTAAGACACGCAAATATGGACACACTTTCAAAACTAGTTAGGAAATACATTGTAAAAGGTCTATCAAAGCTGAAATTCGAAAAAGACAAATTTGTGATGCATGTATAAAAGGAAAACAAATCAAAACTTCTTTTAAATCGAAAAATTGTGTGTCAACAGAAAATTCTCTAGAACTTCATCACATTGATTTTTTTGGACCTACTAGAATACAAAGTTTAGGTGAAAAATATTATGGGTTTGTAATCCTTGATGATTACTCTAGGTTCACATGTATTTTATTTTTTGCCAACAAGGAAGAAGTTAGTGAGGTATTCATCAAATTGTGCATAAAAGTTCAAAATAAGAAAGGAATAACTATTAAGAGTATTAGAAGTGATCATAGCAAGGAATTTGAAAATAAAACCATGGAAGATTTTTGTAGTCATTATGGTATTGATCATAATTTCTCAGCTCTTAGGACACCTCAACAAAATGGGATGGTAGAAAGAAAAAATAGAATACTTCAAAAAATGGCTAGGACAATACTCTGTGAAAATAACTTATATAAGTTCTTTTGGGCAGAGGCTATGAACACTGCATGTTACATTTTGAGTAGAGTACAAGTAAGACCGATTCTAAAAAACTCCATATGAACTTTATAAAGGAAGGAAATGAATATAGCATACTTTAAGGTATTTGGATGCAAATGCTTTGCCTTAAACAATGGAAAAGAATTATTAGGAAAATTTGATGCGAAAAGTAATGAAGGAATTTTCTTAGATTATTCCTTAGCAAGCAAAACTTGTAGAATCTATAATAAAAGAATCATGACAGTGGAGGAGTCAATTCACGTAGAATTTGATAAAGAAAATAATTTCAATCAAAGAAAGTTGGATGATGAAAAAGTGTATGAGAGATTAAATGAAATAAATTTGTCTGATGAAGCAAATAATCAGAAAGAAGAGTCAAATGAACTCATGGTACAGGAGGAAAAAAATGAAACTCAGTAGGAGCAATACCCTCAGATTATGAGAGATATAAATTCAGAAAATATAATTGGGAGCATTAGTTCAGGAGTTAGAACCAGATCTACACTCCAAGACCAATGTGAGTATGTAGCTTTTATCAATCAAAATAAACTCAAAAATGTGGATGAAGTCTTATAAGATGAACATTGGATAATGGCAACGCAAGATGAGTTAAATCAGTTTGAGAGAAATAAAGTATGGAATCTAGTTCCTAAACCTATAGATCAATCAGTGATTGGAATCAAATGGGTTTTCAGAAATAAGTTTGATGAATTTGGCACAATCACAAGAAATAAAACAAGATTAGTGGCCAAACGTTATAGTCAAGAGGAATGGATTGATTACGATAAAACTTATACACCAGTAGTAAGATTAGAAACAATAAGAATGTTGCTTGCCTTCTCTTGTTTTATGAATTTTAAACTTTTCCAAATGGATGTAAAAAGTGCATTTCTGAATGGTTGAATGAGACAGTATATGTTGAACAACCTCCTCGATTTGAAGATCCAAAGTGTCATGAATATGTGTATAAATTTACAAAAGCCTCGTATAGTCTGAAGCAAGCTCCTAGAGCTTGGTATGAAAGATTAAACAACTTTTTGTTAGAAAATGACTTTCAACGAGGAAGATAGACACTACTCTATTTATCGAAAAGAATGATGATAATTTCTTGATCATACAGATATATGTAGATGACATAATATTTAGAGGAACTAGCACGCGAATGTGTGAGCTATTTGCAGCCAAACTGTAGGGAGAATTTGAAATGAGTATGATGGAAGAGTTAAATTACTTCCTTCGACTGCAAATCAAACAATCAGAAGATGGAATCTTTATAAATCAATCAGAAAATGCAAATGATTTAATTAAAAAATTTGGGTTCAGTAACTGTAAGGGAAATGTAACTCCAATGAGCACAAACATTAAGCTGAACAAACTGACCCGGACCGACCCGCAACCCGACAGACCGGGTCGAACCCCCGACTCGTTGACCAGACGGTCGGGTCAACCCTGACCCGTTGACCAACCCGGTCTGACCCGGCTCAAGGCGGCTCAGCGCGTGAAGGCGCGTGAGCCGTGTGCCGCGACTAGGCACGCGTGAGCCGAGCCGCGCCAGGCGCGTGGCGGCGAGTGTGAGGCGCGCCGTGCGTCTGGCACGTGCGGCAGGCCGCTGTCGGCGCGTGGAGGCGCGTGGCGGCGCGTGAGGTCGCTTAAAATTCAATTTTTTCAATTTTTTGGGGGTCTTGTATCCATAAATGTGATTTTTTGTGGGTTTTTGTGTGTCGAATCAAAATCCAAATGGTAAGATGTGATTCCGAGTTGTGGTGTATGGTGTCCGTTGACTCATACGCTCGCTTTGGAGTCTGTACTCAAGTCATTTTGGTCTTGATGATTCATAGGACGTACAAAAATGTGATAATAAATATCTTCAAGTCACAAATATTTCTCTTAATGCGTTGAGAACTGTCGTATTAAATTTTTGCAAGGAGAGTAAACTGAATGATGTATTCTGCGAGATTTTATCAGTAGATTCAGTTTATTCTCGAGAAGTAAAATCTAACGGAAATCTGAGGCACGAGATGATGGGCCCTAGGGTGGGCACCGCGCCTCTGGGTATACGAGATAATGAGATCTATCATGCATGGTAGAAAAGAATTGCCAAGTTAGGGCAATCCTTATCAATGGCATGCACAATGATTTAATCTCGTTCTACGAGTCATATCCTATGGAAATGTCGGTTCGACTCGTCCCATAAGAGCATTGTGTTACTCTCTTCAGCTCCTAATATGAGGATGCAGAAGAAAATACCTGATCATACAATGATACAAATATCGAGTATGATCATCGAGTTAAGAAATACGGATGAGCAAATTTCGGATGAAATTTAAGTAATGGATGTGATCTATTTTTTTTACCTGATTCATAGGAAACTGTGAAATCTTATCTCACATTTGACGAAAGTATTCGTACTTTTGTTGACATGAATACGTAATGTGAACTCGATGAGGAGCACCTAGAGACGAGTAGGCCACACTCGAGTCATGCTTATTTAGAGGAGTCGAGTAAGGACTTCCCCGGCGCTAAGCCAATAGCATAAGCATGCGAACGAGACTCGAGATCCAGGTAATAAAAATTATCCGAGAAAACCGACAACGAGGTACAATAACGCAAGAAGAAGGAATTTGATTAGACCAATGTAAATTGCTACGTTTGAGGTAGATTTGGTCATTTCGCTCGTGAGTGTGACGAGCAGAAATTAATATTCTTCTTCTTTACGTGGTGTGAGATTTGTTTCATTCACTATAATGACTCGCTGATTTCTTTCCTTTATAATCAGGAGCAACCGACCATGTAATTCGAGACAGGAGTGCGTAAATAAAGTTCCGTCAAGTGAATCCTTAAGCTTGGAGGATTTATGTTAAGGACAGAGCATTTGTCGTTGTCAGAGGGAACGACACTTGCCATGACGTTCTTAATACTGTAGGCATTCGACGGATCTACAATTTAGTACCTTGTCTAAAATTGACTAGGATATACGTGAAATTATTCTTTTTTTTATACGACAATTTTCTAAATTGTTCTGGTTTTAATCCATGATGAATTGTATGCACCGGGTGCTGCTCATTCTAATGGTTTCTTGTCGTTCTACTATTGTCTTTACATCTGATTGCGTAGATGATAATGTAAATGAATGACATAGTAGACTTAGACACATAGGGTAAACGATGATGAATCGATTAGTAGCGAGAGGTTTATTGGACCCGCTGACCAGATTTGAGTTACCCGTATGTGAGTGTTGCCTAGCCGGCAAAATAATGAGAAAACCATTTGGGAATACAATGAGAGTTGGGACTCCATTGCTGTTAGACTATTGTGCTTTTCTTTTTTGTGGTCTTATGAGCTGAGAGCCGGAAATGGAGTTGTGTAGATAATTATAGACGCTTACGTGTGTTTTGGTTCATCTATCTGATCTTGCTTAAGTCGAGGCATTAGACTGTTTCAGGAGGTTCATAAGCGAGATTGAGAATCAGTTAGATTTGAGAGTAGAGACTCTTAGAACCGAGCAGGGACGCAAGTATTCGTCTAAACTACACATGGGGCTCTATTTCAAGAAGAGTATTACGAGACTACTGACTATTAGTCAGTTCCCCATTTGAGTTTTGGACATGGAGGCAGCTTGACCTTAGCCACTTGAGGTTATGGGGTTGTGCCACGATTTCTCGCATTCACACGGTGAATTAGGCCCACGAGAAAATACGTGTTTCTAGGCGAACACGGATGGCACTATAATCGAGATTGAGTCTCGTAATACCATGTTTCTTGAGAATGATCTCCCTAAGAGAGGTGAAATCAATTTGGACCCTACCCTTTATGCGATGGATGATCCTAGTGGCTCGGGGAGCCCAGCGGCGGGATACAAGAATCCACTATGGATCTTGATCTCAGTGGGAGCGATCCATCAAGAGGTAAAGATTTTTCTCTCCTCCTAAGAGTATCGAGAATGCGTATTTAAACGTTGTTTCTCGATTGAGGGTGAGACCCTCGTTGTACCTCTAAAGGATGATGAGAAATTCAAAACGGTCCAAGAGGCTCTCAAGAAATATGCAAAAGATCGTTTATTGAAGGTCATAAATGAAGAGAAGGAGTTGATGAGAATCAACGGGGTCTGGGACCTAGTTGATTAGCCTGAGGGCGGAAGGACTATTGGGAACAAGTAGGTTCTCAAAGTCAAGATAAAGGTCAACGGATTGATGAAAAGATAAATAACCCGTCTAGTAACCAAGGGTTACACTTAGACTGAGGGTTGGACTATCGAGAAGTCATAGTCCAATTTATCTCGATCCGTTTATCTTTCAGCGATTGTCACAAACATGGATCTAGAGTCACATCACAAGGACGTAAAGACCGCTTTCGTAGTGGAAGTCTAGATGAGGCGATCTACATGGAACATCCCTCTGGGTTCGTTCTAGTAGATCAGGTGAATAAGATCTGTTGATTTTAGAAATCAGAATGCGACCTTAAGTCATCATCCAGACAGCGGCGCCTGAGATTTCACGAGAATGTGATATCTTATGATTTTGTAATGATCGAGTAGGATCATTGTATCTATCTGATACGTCTCGATGACTCCTTTTTGAGCATATTCTCATATGTAGATGACATTTTGTTGGCTGGGAACAACAGAGAGTATCTAATGACCATTGTAATATGTTATAAGGTTTTAGTTCATTCTTAGATTTTGAATCCATAGGGATCGCTTGAGAATGATGTTAATTCTTCAACAAGAGTTTTACATCAAGTAGATTCTTGAGCATTTTGAGAAGAGCGATGACAACCTAAAAGATACTCTAATCGCTAAAGGTAAAAAGACCTAAATCTTGACACATGCCCTAGAATTTATAAAGAAATAAGGGAGATGAGCAGTATCCCTTATTCCAGTGCAAAATACATTTCTAGTGTATGCGATGAGGTATACACGTGCGATATACAGTTTGATGTGTGCGATGAGGTATACATGACCAGACGTTTCTTTTATGGTCGATATGGTGAGTAGGTATTTAGAATCCTGGAAGGGATCACTGGAGAGTAGTGAAAAAGGATTCTGTAATATCTCATTTAAACTACGAACCTCTCCATGTGTTACGAATGAGGTGATTTGCGTTTTGTCGTTGGAATTCAGATACTGACTGAGAGTAGTGATCTGAATAAACGCAAAAGGTTTTATCTTCTTAGAGCAGTAATAAGAGAACCTGTATATCTCTAACAATTGAGATTGAGCTTGTAGTATGCTCAATTGCAGTTCATGAGAATGGTTGGCTTCAGAAATTTTTTGATAGACTTAGGGGTCGTGACAGATAGTGGGAGGTCAGTGATGATTATTGTGATAATCAGACCGACACTGTCAACAAATGGGACCCTAAGTGTTATAGTAAACCCAAACACATTGATACCGAAGACCACTTTGTGAGAGATATTACCGAGAAGGGTATTGTGACAACTAAGTACATCTTGACATACAACATGATAGCTGATCCCTTCAGAAAACCCGTTGTGAAAGATTCTTTTATGAGATAAGGAATCATTGGGTTTAGTGTACTTTAACATTTCTCATTATATACTGTTTTAGATGCTTATTGAAATATATGACATGCATTATTGGGTCGCATATGTATTTCATGCACTATTTCTTGTCATATATTGTGATATTGTGATAAAAGATGTGTCAGGCAGGCGTGGTCGACTCTCTCACACGAGTGACCACCTCCAACTCTGAGTGAGTTGAGATGAGACGGATTATAGTCGAAGAGGCTTTGAGAGTGGCCCTACTAGAATATAAGTCACCCTGATATGTGTTCAGGATGAGGTCATATGCGATATGACCGACATGGAAATACACACATTCATGTTGCCTGTAAGTAGCCAGGTTTGAGATCTCAGATATCACTTGCGATTTGTGATATTGTCTCTGAGATGCTCTCTTTGAGATCTCTAGGTAAAGTCTTATGTGTAGACTGAGTCCCGTACCTGTACAGTGTTAGAAAAATCTAACATATGCCCTTTGAGAGATGGGGGAATAACACTGTGGTACGTGTTTCATACCACGTGTGATGAGACGACCATGGGATAGTGGAAGCTATTATTTGAGACGATAGTTTGATCTTGATCCCCGTTCCCACTGTGTGAGACCTGAGATCCATTGGGTGGGATCTCTTATGCCCTTATTACTTTCGGCTGTCTCTAGAAGTCTTGGTTCAGTGTTGCTACTTTAGTCTATTTACCTATGGCCCGGAAGATAAATTGAGGTCTAAGGGACAGGTCTAGGAAAGCAGTTGAATTGAAACCGATAAATTTTAGTTTTGGAAAAGGAAGGCCAATAGACATTACATCATTGTCGTGTATTCATAGGTCGACCTATTATGTTAATCCATGTTGGGATTCAAACATAATAATGAATACATAGTCGAGCAAATTGATTAGGGATCACTTTCGATGAGGAAAGTGGCTTGATCGATATAAATGCATTGAGTTTGGAGTATAGCGAGTTGTTTTTTATACTAACTGTGACTTCTCGATCATCCTAACAGGTGTATCGAGAAGTCTTTGATTGTAGGTGTACTCGCCAGTCGCACGACACCCAATCCAGTATGAAAGTCCAGTAGGGTGATATGATAGATCGCATAAGTTGCGATCTTATGATTGACGGAAGTGAAATGTCCTCATGTGCAAGTGGGAGATGTTGGAATATGCCCATTGAGGTGGGCATTTGGGTAATTTAGGAATGGAGTAATTCCCATCCTTAATTACCAATTAACCAATCACATTTGGAAACTCCTCTAATTAAGCAAAATGGCTCTCTTTCCTTCTGCGTGCATAGGGACAATGAAGGTGACCATGACAAGGGTTTTCACACAATTCTCTAGAGAGAGAAAATAGTGAGAAGGATGGAAATTTTCGCGTAGGAAAATCTCTCATCATCAAACGATTCACCGGATGTGAGGGTTGAGGTGTCATGGAATTGCGGTGGTGATTTGATTGCGTGATCACCGTCCGACCGTGCGATCAGTTCGATGGATATCGCGACACGGTGGATTTTGGAGACCGCCCTATCGAGATATTTATCCCGAAAAATTCCGATCTAATTATTTCACGTTTCCGCATGCGCGATTACATCGAACAGTATTCTTGGGAAAGCTGAATTTTGTGGGTGTGCTTCATGGGGTAGTCGAAGTGGGTTATATTAAATCTTATAGGCTTATGATGGCTGCAAGAAAGGGAAATGATGCTAAAACTTTTTATCAGGTTGTTGTAGAAAAGCCCAACAATGAACATAGGATACCCTTTGAATTTGGGATTAAGCAGTTCAACTCCCCCACCCCCACCCCGTTTGATTTAAGGGTTTGAGAAAAATGATGCAGAATATTTTGGGAATAATAAATGATATTTCTCAGATCTTATGAGAATTTTCGTTTTGTGACATTTTTGGGTTGTTAGCTCTTTTTTTTTTTTCTTTTTTCTTTTCTTGCATGGTGATTTGTCGAGGAGAATCAATTTCTTTGTGTAAGTTTATGAAACTCTGAGGTTGAAATTTTGCTGGACAATAAAACACTACATAGAGAAGTTGGGATTTGGCTTAATTGTTTGTAGAAAGGATTCCATAGCTTGGAAGTCAATTGTTTGAGATAGAGCCAAAACAGGCGTTAACTAAAAGGAATCAAAAGAAAATTAAAAGGAAAACTGTGCATAGTTGTTCAATTTATGATCCAAATAACGAATCCAAATATGTAAAAGCTGTCGAACAATCCCAAAATTTACTGTGTTCGGTGCTCAATTAAAGCTTGCAATAATTAACTTTTCACCAAAATTTCTGAATTCGCTAGCATTAAGGAAATTTTATATCTCTTATCTCTTTTATTTTTAATATTTTCTAAAATTCGACTTTTACCGTTTACGTTATTTAATGTGTATTTCTTATTGAACTCTTTTGTAGAAATATGGTTTGTACCGACGTGTGTGATGGCTTATTTGGTTCGAAAACTGACGTCCCTTAATCATGATCGGGAATTCGATCCCTATGGAAACGAAAAAATAGCACCTTAAAACTTGTTCTCTCAATTGGGTCCTGCAAGCGGTCAACTCAGATTAGTCGGGTGAAATCCCAAACACTGAGTTGGTGGCCTAGTCATGGTAAAAAAAAAAAAAAAAAAAAAAAGAAACATGGTTTGTTGGTAGAATAAAATCAAATTTTCTTATTAAATTGATGAGACTTTGGACCAATAAAATTGACTCAAACTTTTACACAAAAATTTGTAGTGCATATTCACCAAATTTTAATTGACTCCGGTCTCCGCTTTCTTAAGTCGACTCTATGTTGAGCACTCAAATCAAGAAGTGTAATATTACATGAAACAAATGAATCGTGAACCAAACTAACGAAATATGACAGCGCTCTACATTAAAATGTTTGTACAAATTCCTGTATAAATCAATTTCATTTTCTGTCTTTGCATTAAGTTGAAGTTTTTTGTATTTCCATCGCAAATTACTTTGCTTGTGAACTTAATTCCATAGAAACATGTAAATTCTCATGTTTGGCCTCTCTCTTAGCACAACAAACAATGAGATAAAAATTTCTCGCTTGAGAATCTCGCGTCCCTTTATCTTTGCATCTCTTAGCACAAATGCTTTTCATCGACGACGAACTATCTAACCCTAGTCAAGGCTTATTCACTTGAACAACATAAGTTTATGTTAAAATAACAGGTCTTTCTTTAAACCATTATATTACAAAAATCTTTTATATATGGTAAGACGGCGGAGCTACTACCAAGGATGTTATCCACAAGGAGGATGCCTTTACTAAGTCATCTAAGTCTCCTTGACTTGGGTTCCTACAAGGTCTAGAAATAATTTTTTGTATGAACTTGATAGTTTCATGTATGCAAATACAATTAAATTTTCAATACAAGAAGACAGTGAGTAGTAAGTAATAGTGTTAAAAATTAATATCAATTGTACAATATAAGGAAGGATACAACACTGATTGTCGATGACGAACCATTTCCACTTTATACCACCATCACAAGTATAGTCTCCTTATTTCTCCAAACTAAAAGTCAATTCTCCAAAAACTTATTAGTCTTCACATCATTAAATAGACAACTCTCCTATCCGCATAATGGGTTGCTAGCGGTATATATTTCGACATTTGACATAACTCTTGGTTGCTCGACTGATCTCAACACATATTGACTTATTAATAATATCAATATGATAAAGCGCACACAACCGGTATGACAATCACATACAATCGTATAATATATAACATTTGTAAACCAAAGTGACTGTGGATAACCGGTTGAGATAAAGTACACCCCGGTGTCACAATTACATTGCCAAAAAAATTGCAATATCAGGAATAGTTTTTACTTTATTCAATTTTTAATATGTAAATAAGAATGCTAATCTGATTATATAGATAAAATAGAAGAAATAATATGCATATTAAGATGTATAAATACAATGAATACTCGTTCAAAGAGCTATCTTACGCAACCAAAATTTTCCTTTATCCTTAGGATTTTCTTATCAAAGTATTTTTCATTTTTTTCCCCTCTTTCTCTCTCTCTCTTTTCTTTCCTTGGCCGAGTTGGTTTGGAGTGGGGTAGAGGTTTTTATAGGCCACGACTTGGGGAATTAGTCATCGCTTCTTAACATGGTGTTGACACATGGATGACACGTGTCAAACTCGCATGACACACGTCATGTCTCAAACATGTTTAACATGTGTCAAAGGTTGATGACACGTGTTACTTGGTGACAATTCTCAACGTCTAGACTCCCCCATAGATTATTTAGAGTATAGAATCCTGGTTTCTGATACTTATTTAGCGATAATGTTATTTAAAAATTATATGTAAATAAATAAATATTTTATTTAAATTTAATAAAAATAATTTCAATGTTAAATTTCTTAAAAATAAAAAATCAATTTTCTCTGGTAAAACAAAATTTTGATTTCCAACTTACAATTTAATCTTGATATATCTTTTTACTAAAATTAATCTCTTGAAAAAATATATTTTAACTTACTTTAATCAAGGGAAACAATTACGGGGATTTTTTTCTTATTTTCTGGATTTTTCATATATATAATTTTTTAGATACTTAATATATAGCGAGTTTGTTAAATCTGGCTTTTCAAATATTTCTAATCCCATTTGTGTTTTTCCATATCCTTATTTTTATCCTTATCTCTCTCTTTGCCTTTTATCCTTATTTTTATCTCTTAACATTATCTTTATCTTTACCTCTTTAGCCTTATCTTTATTATTAATATTATCATTATCATTATTATTATTTCGTTTTATGTGCAACTAAATTGTGGCACGTGACAAGTCCAACAGATATAATATTTAAGATAATTGCCATTTCAATGCCCGGGTCACCGGAATTCAAAACGATTGGTACTTTGTATTTGTTATATTATATTATATTATCAAATCAATAAAATTTAATTTTAATATATAATATATTCCAAGAATTTTAACATCAACCAACCTAATCTTGCATGGCAAATATAAATTCAATCAAAGCCTTCTACCCTCAACCTTCCAAAACAATCGGTACTTTGTATTTATTATATTATATTATATTATTTATCAAAATCAAATCCATAAAATTTGATTTTATTATATAATATATTCCAAGAGTATGAACATTAACCAACCTAATCATTCACGACTAATATAAATTCAATCAAAGCCTTCTACTATCAACCAAACTATTAAATTTAATAAAACCCATTTCACATCTACCCATATCAATCAAAGAGAAAACGCACCCTAACATTCAATGCAGAAAATTCAAGTTTTCTCTCTCCTTTTGGTTTCTATCATACTTTCGCATGGTGTTCCTCGGGCACTAGGTAATGAGAAACGAGTCGATCCAAAAGACCCACATGTGGTAAAAGTTGCACAATTTGCGGTCAATGAATACAATAAAGTATTCCTGGGAAAGCTGAATTTTGTGAGTGTGCTTCATGGGGTAGTCGAAGTGGGCTATATTAATTCTTATAGACTTATGATTGCTGCAAGAAACGGAGATGATGCTAAAACTTTTTATCAGGTTGCTGTTGTAGAAAAGCCCGACAACGATTATAGGATGCTCTTTGAATTTGGGATTAAGCAGTTCAACTCCCCCCACCCTCCACCCCGCTTGATTTAAGAGTTTGAGAAAAATGATGTATGCATAATATTTTGGGAATAATAAATGATATTTCTCAGATCTCATAAGAATTTTCATTTTGTGACATTTTTGGGTTGCTGGCTCATTCTTTTTTCTTTTTTTTTTCCCTTGCATGGTGATTTGTCGAGGAGAATCAATTCGTTTGTGTAATTTTATGAAATTGTGATGTTGAAATTTTGCTGGACAATAAAAAACTGCATAGAGCTTTTGGGATTTGGCTTAATTGTTTGTAGAAAGGATTCCATTGCTTGGAAGTTGCTTGTTCGAGACTGAGCCTAAAGAGAGGTTAAAAAAAAAAGAATCAAAAGAAAATTAAAAGAAAAGTGGTGCGTAATGGTTTAATTTATGATCCAAATAATGAATCCAAACATATCGAAGCTGGCTAACAATCCCAAGATTTACTATGTTCAGTGTTCGATTAAACCTTCCAATAATTAGCGATAGATTTTTTTATTTTTTATTTTTTATTTTTTTATTTTTTTATTTTTATTTTTAATTTTAATTTTTTAATTTTTAATTTTATTTAATAATTCTTATTATTTTTATTTTATTTTACAAAGAATAATATTATTTTATTTTTACAAATTTTTTATTATTTTATTTTAAGTTATAATAAAATTATTTTATTATTTTATAATAAATTATTTTTAATTTTATTTGTAATTTTGTAATTTTAAATTTTATTTAATAATTCTTATTATTTTTATTTTATTTTGCAAAGAATAATATTATTTTATTTTTTCAAATTTTTTATTATTTTATTTTAAGTAATAACAAAATTATTTTATTATTTTATAATAAATTATAATTTTATATTATTTTAATATTATTAAGAAATATGAGATAAAGATAATAAGTAAAAAATTATTGTGATTACATAACATCTTTGATCTAGTGGCTAGAGTGCTCTCATATCATCCTTCGCTACGCGGGTTCGATTCTCATCAACAGCAAGTGTGGGCTGTTAGGCAGGAGCTACTTTGTATTTTTGTTTTCTTTTTTCAAAACTCAAATCAATTACAGATTCTTGTCCGGCACTGTTTTTTTTTTTGTTTTTTGTTTTGTTTTGTTTTTTTTTTTTTTAACGACGGATTTTTTTCCGTTACTAATATCAACGAAACGACAGATTTTTTTTTCTTTACTAATATCAGTGACGGATTTTTTCTGTCGCTGATCCGCACTGATATTTGTGACGAAAAAAATCAGTTGCTGAAAATTAATAGGGTCACCTTTTGCGATAGATTTAGTGACGGAAAAAATCTGTTCTAAAAATCTGTTTTTTAGTAGTAAAAAATGGTACTTTATAAAATTTTAAAAAACTAAAATAAAATAAAAAGCAAAAAAATAATATTATAAGAATTTTTGTGTAAATTTATGAATTTTTTATAATAAAAGGAATCTAAAATGATTTAATATATAATTATTAATTATAAAATAAATAAAATCAAAAAGGAAAGTTATAATTAATCGTGTTAAGCCGATTTGGAGATGAAAAACGTTTCGAAAATTGGAACGGTTTGTGTTGGGCCATTTGTGTGCTTTTATAGATTGGCACTCCAATTTGTACTTTTTGTACCTTTTTTTTTGAGAGATTTGAGCCTCTTGTACTTGTATTTGGCTATTTCTTTTTGGCATTTTTCTTGTTTAACAATAAATTAATAGTATTATTACTTTTTTTTTGGTTATAATAGTAATAGTATTATTACTTTGACCGAAAAGGAAAGACCAAAAAAAAAAAAGCTTTGCACCTGCATATGGATTTTCAATGTTTTGAACATAGAACTTTGGGAATTTATAACGCAAATATACATACATACATTATATATATTATATATATATATATATTATATATTCAGCACCTACCATTAAATCAATACATATTGTCCTTTTAATCATTTATAAGTTTAAAATTTTCAACCATTACTGTTATAAGGTTTAGGATTTAAATTTTAGAGGTGAAAACTTAAGAGTTTAAGGTTTTAGCTATGCATCAAATATAATGCCTCTTAAATCTAATAGACTCTCTCACCCAACACGTAGATCTTTTAGGTTGAGTTCTCCTATTGGGTTTGGATCCATTATTTGGATCCGTGACAAATTGTATTAGAGTCTCTGGTCAAACATAGAAAATGGTTACCTGAAAAAGGACTACCTTTGGTGTCTACTAAAAGATGCCCTATTGTCGGTCAAGACAACCTCGGAGGCCATGCCAAAAGTTTTCTTGCTAATGAAATGCTATTATTTAAGTGTTAGAACAATTATTGACCAAGTTATAATATATAAAAATCCATCCATCCTTAAAGAAAATATCCAATATTCTCGGCCAAAATTGTCATTACAGAATATAGAAATTTTCTAAAATTTATAGCCAAAACCCTCATCATAAGTAATATTTCGCTTCTTCATAAGTAGGAATAGAATTATAAGGATCATGGGAGTCGAGGACCACAAAACAAATTTAAAACAACAATGAATACCAAAAGGAAAGAGAAAAAAGATTAGTGCATTATATGCAGATTGGGAAGAATGCCCATATAAACATAGGTTGTCCAAGTTTTCTTGAAAATGATATTGCTGATGCAACAAAATAACATAATCCAACTAACATGAAGGAAGTTTAATTTAGTTCAGGTTAAGAGCATTCAGCTTCGTCCCTGCAAATTAGGCAGCAAAGGCCTGGCCAAAATAAATTTAAAGCAAATTAACTATCTAGCTGCATGTTATAAATTTACAAGAGGCCAAGAACTTGATCTGCTCATATGAAGTGTGCTCAAACAAAATGATTCCGTCAGGGTAGCGCATTGTAACCAAATTGTCTACATCAACGTAAATACAAAGTAAATAAGGTGGAAGTAGATGAACTATGGGAATAAAATCAGTAACAGAAAAAAACTGTGATCCATACCAGCTGAAGTTTTACAAAATCATTACAATACAGTACATGAAATTCACCTCTGTGCTTGATGCATCATTTGTTCGCGGGATGATTCTATGCTATTCTTCTTTTTCTTCTGAATCTTGTCATCATGTAATCTATAAATGCCCAAAGAAAAAAAAAAGGATGAGAAGAAAAGGTCTTCCAGCACTCAAAATATATTAGTATAGTTTTATATGCAGTGGTTCAAATTTTATGCCTCAACTGAAATAGACAGAAACATATCTAATTCCTTAGTTTAGAAAGACTTATGGAAACAAAATTCTTTAAACCAGTATTTTAATTTATTTACTTGATTTATGTTATTGTTGCTGCTGTTATTATTATTGTTGTTGTTATTGTTCTTCTTCTTCTTCTTCTTTTTACTATTGCTATTACTATTACGATTACTATTACTACTAATATTATTATTATTATTATTAAGAGTGCTTGCCACAGAGATCCCCAGGATTTATCTTCTCTTGATGCCATTTGCAGATGAGATACAAAAATTATAAGGAGCTGAATCAGAATGAGGAGAGAAGCAAGCTCCAAGAGATGCTATTCAGGATATCCACTTCAAGGGTCAACATCAAGAATATACGTGATGGACCAGGCAAATCTCACTGAACAAAATGAACACCAATTGAAAAAACTTGAAAACAACAAACTCCACAAGAACACCTTGATATCATAGTGAGGTCTTTGCAAAGAAATCCAGATAAACAACTTTTTTAGCACATAAATAAAATCAGGACAAACGAATTTTCAAAATTTTTAACATTTTGATGTTTCTTCATTTTCAAGGACAAAATAGAGTAGGGGGGGGAGTGCAGTCATCTTGTTATCTTTTGCTAGGTAGGGGAACAATTTAACATTTGGCTCAAGTTCCAAGACATGGTCATGGGTCGCTATATTATTAACCAAAAAAAAATGTCTTTCAATTCATAAACTGCAATACCTACTTCTTCCCAGTTCTCTTTTTCATGTGATGACCAATGGATGCTTTCAACTCTGCAGAACTCATCGTGCCAATGTAATCCTCAAGCTTGCAGTTGAACAAATTGAGCTTTTCTTGAAAATTGGATTCATCAAGGCTGGGGACAATATCCAGATCTTTTATCCGTTCTGTAACATGCTCCATCAAAATAAAACCTGATAGAGATGCCAAAATTATTATTATTATTATTTTAAAAATTAAACAATTGCAATTTTCCATCCATGAACTAAGATTATACAGCACTTGGCAGTTAGCATTATACATGCAAAAAAAATTAAACTTCATACCTAAGCTTCCTAGGATAACCTGATAATTGTAAATTCAGCTTCCATAGATAAGTTAAAAAGTGAGGGAAATTTGAAAAAACCACATCTCCAAACAACTTTAAGTCATATAGATAGACACAAGCCATAGTTCAATCATGATAAAGCACCACTGCAATAACAATTCCAACTAGGCTGAGTTTGTTATTACAGAACTTCTCAGTTAGTCATTCTCGCCCTGGCAACCTACCAGTTCACTAGCTCAAACATCACAACCCATGCACTTCAATGAACTTCTAGAAAATCTTTGACTCCATTTTTTTAAAATGAAAATCATACCAAACAAAATAGTTTTCTCAAAATGCAAATTTTGAGCTTAACATTTTGCTAAAAAAGTTCCCCATTGTTTGGGGGTGAAATATCACATTTATTATATTTAATTAATTTGAGACTTGCAAATAACGAAAATTTGTCAAATAACAAGTAACATGAAGGGCTTCTATGATGATTTCTAGAAGCCATTTTCTTCTAATTTTGCTATTGTTTTTCATTGACCAAAAAATAATTTCAATTGACCACAATAGTTTTCGATATCCAAGCGTCAAAAGAACATATTTTCTAGAGAGTCATTCTCCATAAACGAACAAACCTCAAGTTCTTATCAATTTCAAGCTTTGAGGCCATGATATATAATCATTATAAAGACAGATTACCCAATTACCAAGCGTTATTATAACGTCATGAAATTTCAATACCCTTAATCAAATATCAAGAATGGAGCATAAGGATGCCACTACAAGTAAATCCAATACTACATGTTAGGAGAATTAAGCAAAATCTTGATGATGCAAAATAACAAGAATCAAAGTAGATACCAAGAGCTCGAAGCAGCTTCAAATCAAATTTATTAGCCAGATTATCCTGACCAATTACTTTGGCACGTTGGATAGCCATCTCTTTTAAGCTTAGTAAGAAATCCTGCAACAACAAATTCTATAGCATAAGCTTCCAGTCCTAACAAAACGCAATACCAAAAGATTCAACACAACAAACATACCAGCTCAGACTCCGATAGGGAACAAAGCCACGTCACATCCTGCAAACTATTATCTCCCAATATTTTTTCTATATCCATCTTCTATTATCTCCAGCCAGCCCTAGATCAAGAGGATTTTGAAAATGCAATATTATATGGTCATGCCTAAATAGCTTTTTTGCTCAAATAAGAACCTGATAAAAAAAAGTAGCAAATTACAAACGAAATGAAAGCAAAACATTGATACTTGTGTATTAGATATATCAATGTTAATGGAAATTGTTCCACTGCTGCCTATTTAACGACCCATTGTTTAAATTAAGAGGTTGTTTAAAGTTTTGAGAAAATTTATGAATCGGGGTTGGGGGGTTCAAAATTTTTTGATTTTTAAACTAGAATGTGCAAATGTGGTTAGAAATTGGATCTGTTAGACAAGAAATTTCACAAATTCCACTAGAAATTGTCAGATACATGCAATTTTCCAATTGTACTAAGAAGCCCCAACTACCATATGGGATAACATATTAAAAATAGAAATTTAAGTCAAATTGTGATATTTGTTGTTTTTGATATAATCGTAATTATTTACCATTCTGAACTGTCTTGCAAACTAAATGTAAATTATATAAACAACAATGTTTACTCATAGAGTGAGAGATGGAGAAAACAAAATTACTAGGTGCTAGTCAAACCTAAGTCCAACAAGTTTTCACAGTGTTGTCAAAAATTTGAGTTTGATTTTAGGGTTTGGTGACCCATTGTTCACTCACTCTCTCTCTCCCCATCAACCAATCTCGTCCCTCCTTTTTTGAATTTCACGGTGTGGTCAATAATTTGAGTTTGATTTTTAGGGTTTGGCAACCCAATTTTGCATCTCTCTCTCTTATGCATTTCTAAAATTGAAACAAAAATTAAACAATGACAAACAAAATACCAAAAATGACAAACAAAATACCGAATGAAGAACTAACAGTAGGAAAATGGCTCTGGAATTGGGAAACGGAAATACTAATCAGTAAAGATTCTAAAATAAAAAAATAGAAACAAAATTATTGAATCAACACAGAAATAACCAAGTAAACAATGCAGAAAAGACAAATAAAGAGAGTGAGAAAGAGAAGGAGATAAGTACCTGGTCGATGTCGACGACTGAAGCCGTCGGAGAGACGGACAGGCCGGTGGTTGAGCAGTCGACGGCTCACCGGCTGAAGCTGGATGAAGAAGAAGAGCAGCAGGTGTTGACAGGGAAATTAAGGTGGAGGTGGAGGGGCAGATGAAAACCCCTAAAAAAATCGTAGGTGACGGTTCAACAACGTATGAATCGATTTGGACCTTCTTTTTTCTTACACACTGTTTGGCCCAACGGGTGTCTAAAGGTTTGGGCCTTCAGCAAGAAGGTTGTCCGTTTTCTGTGGGCCAGCCACTCTATGTAGCCCATAGACTGTCACTTCAATTTCTCCGGCTGTTGAGAGATTTGGACATGCTGTTTTTTTTTTTTTTTTTTTTTTTTATTATCGTGGATTCTTATCAACAACTGGTATTCAGATTTTTTCGACTAAGACGATCTGAATATTATGAAGTTCAAAAGATGTTTTTCCAAAATCCATTTTCTTCGTTCTTCTAATTCAAACATGAAATCTATGATTAAGGGAATGTCGCACCTTATTGTTATACACATGAGAGTTCGGTGGATGTGGCTTTTTTTTTCTTTCTTTTCTTTATCTATCTTTTTGATAGATTTAGAAAAAAAGCATGCAGAAGATGCATTTATTTCGGGGTTTTAGCCCTATTTCTCTTAATTTTATGGTATTTTTACCCTATTTCATGCTCTTTTGTGTTTTAGGCCACTGTTGGTGATCGGGCACCATTAGTCTTAAAGCATGCATGGAGAGCTTAGGATAGGCATCGGAGGCACACAAGGATAAGAAGAAAGAAGAGAAGTTCAAAGAATATTATGATTACAAATACTAATTGTAATTATGATATCAAGAAACCATAAGAGAGAAGATCAGGTTATGATAGTTAAGACATCATTACTGTACCTACGATATCTTAGCCAGTGGACCTCTTAATTTTGTATTGTAATTATGCCTTATTGTGACTACGATATCATAAATAATTCTAAAATATTTATAAATATTTAAATTTTATTCATTTCTTTAAAGGCAAACATATATGTAATAAAATATATTTTAGATTTATTTAAATATTTTTAAATATTCATAAATATTTTAAATGCTTAAAATTGTTTTTAAATTTAAAATTGTAATATTTGAAATAATTAGTGATAATTTTGTCAACTCATATTTTCATTACAAGAGAACCCAAGTGGTGTGAAAAAAAGTTAAAGCAAAAACTTTGCTTAGGAGTTTCTCTTTTTCTTTCCTGTCATCTTATGAAAAAAAAAGGGGGAAAAACCCAGCAGCTTCTGAAAACATATTTGATATAATTTTTAATTTTAAGTTGAGTTTAAAATGATAAAATGTTAAAGAAAAACAGTTGTTAGGTTTTGTACTGAAGGGTGGTATTTAAGCTTTCACTAGTGGGAGATTATTATTGAACTTTACAAATTTAATAAAGATCTTTATACGAGCTTTTGTTCAAATGTCTATCTCAAGGTCATGAATATATTTATTTTCGTAATTTTCATGACTCCTATATAACCCGAAAAAAAAAAAGAAAAAAAAAGTAAAGAGAAAAACCCTTTTTCCTCTCTGCCAAAGCCCCTTATCTTAACATAGTATTTTACTATAAATTTGGCTTTTGAGTGCTTAGATATTACTTGGATTTTGGAAAAATGCTTGAAATAGATTGTTTTCTTTTCAATATCCCTAATTATTGAAAAAATGCAATATAATTAATACTTTTTTAGAAAATATTTAATAAATAACCTAGAGATTTTCTAATTTGGGTAATACATTTTGACAAAATTTTACTTTAATTTTAGAGAACAGAAAATGATCTCAACCATTGATTTAGAATGAAAATTTATATTTCGATTTTAACCATTTATTAAACCACGACCACAAAGCAACACCCAATTGAATGTTGATTTTACGAATACTAACTTTCATAAACTAACATCGTTGCTTATCTCACATGTCTTCTTCAAGTGTACTAAGTGTAAATGGTTGTACCAACAGTTGGTTTAATCTCTTATCATTGATTTAAACCCACTTTAATTAACTAGAAAATTTATGAATTTTTTATGTTAACAACTCCAGCAAAATTTCCTAAATTTTTCTGATCCAAGACCATATTTCACTTGCATTTTTCTTCTAACAACAATCTGAATCTGAGAAAGTAATCAACTAGAAAGTTGTAATCCTATATTCAATCTTTCTATAAACGTAAGAATTACTTTAATCCGACATCTGTAGGTGAAGTTATGAATTTTTAAAACTGTGCAGTTGGCCATAATGCCACAAATTTCCTACATTCTTGATTTTGATCATTCAATGTATGATTTCTTATTGATAATTGATTTCCACTCAATTTTACATCTGAAAGCACAATACCAATTTAAGTAGAAAATCAATCAAATTATGCCAAAAACACATGATGAATTGCAGAAATATAAGCCCAAAATATAGTATAAGAACGGACTTATTAGCAGCCAAGAGGACTACTAATACCGGTATGTGTTGATGTCCAATGAAGCGTTAGATTTAATATACGCAGCGGAAGTATGATAAATTTTTCAGAGTAAATTCAAAGAATAAAAATTTAGAGTATATCTCGGTGAATGAAATACAACAATTCTTGGAACCACGATATATTTTCAAACGTTCTCGCCATGGGGATAATAACCACGCTAAGCGAATTTTACCACATTGTTACAACGCCATAACCCTCAATCCGGTTACGAAAGTGATGTGAAAAAATTCTCTGCTTGAAATTTGTTTTAGCTCTCTATCGATCTCTCTCTCTCTAGAGATTTTCTCACTCAAAAATGAAAGTGTTAGAATCCGATTGAGGATATAAGCTGCAGTCAATAATGCATCTCCCCAATGGGAGATAGGCAAATTGGCCTGCGCCATCTAGAACTCACAATCTCCAACAGAGTTCTATTCCTTCTCTCGGTTACTCCATTCTGCTGGGAAGTAATAGAAATATTCAATTGTCTTGTAATGTCGTTCCTGAAATAGAGCTCTTTGAACTGTTCAGACAAATACTCGCATTCTCGATCGATTTTGAGAGTTTTCACTCTCAAATTTAACTGATTTTTAACAACGCTGATAAACCTTCTGATACACTCCAGTGCCGCAGATTTGTACGAAATCAGATAAATGTAACCGAAACATGTGTAATCGTCTATAAATATAATGAAATATATAGCTCTGTTTCAAGCTCTCACATTTATAGGCCTACAAATATCGAAATGGATCAATTACAATGGAATCCCAGCTCTCATTGCCTTTTCAAATGGTTTCCTCGTTACATTGTCGGCTAGGCAAAATTTACATAGAGACAACTCGATCTTAATTAGCAGGTCTAACAGGCCACTCGCAACTAACCGATTTATCCTCTCTTACTTTATGTGGTCAAGTCTACTATGACAAACAGTAATATCGTCTATTATGGCAAACAATAATATCATCAACTACACTATCAGATGTATAGGCTCTAGAAAATAAATTAGAAATTTTATTAAAAGAAACCATGTCCAGTGCATATAGTCCATCATGGATTGAACCAGTACATATCAAAGAATTGTCATATGAAATAGAAACATTCAAGTTTCCAAATAAAAGAGAATATTCTAAACGATCTAAACAAAGAAGAGATACGAGATTCCGCCGAATCTTAGAAGCATACAACACATCATGTAAATATAGGATCTTGTTACTTTACAGCATCAGCTTGCATATACTAATCCCCCTTATAGCCACAAATACTCCGCTCCCCACATACAGTCTCTTCGCTTGGGGACTTAATTAGCGAAACTCCATATACGTGCTCCTATCGCGAACTACATGGTCGGTGGCTTCTGAATCCACAAAGGAGAAGAATCGGTGAGTATCATAGTAGATGAAATATAACTCAAACCATATAAGGAAAAAGGACTTATCTTCCACTCACTATATTCGCGAGTGAAATGCTCAAACTTGTCACATATGTAGCACTTGATTTTGCTCTTATCAAGCTCATTTTTCCTGCATTTCGGACCTTTCACTACAAAAAAACACGCTTTTTGCGATGAAATTTAGCGACAAATTTTTTTCGTAGCAATTTTACGACGAATTTAGCGACCAAATATTTTTTCATCGCTATTTCCAATGAAATTTCCAACGAAAAAATAGTCGTAGCAAATTTAGCGACGATCGGAAATTCGTCGCTAATTTTCCGACGAATTTCGAAATTCGTCGGTAATTTTGCGACGAATTCTGGAATTCGTCGCTAATTTTGCGACGAATTCTGGAATTCGTCGCTAAATTTGAAAAATAATTAAATAAAATAAAAAATTAATATATATTTATTAATTAATTAATTAATTTTGCGACGAATTTCGCAATTCGTCACAAAATTTGAAAAATTCCCATTAAATAAAATAAAAGATTAATATATATTAATTAATTAATTAATTAATTAATTAATTTTGCGACGAATTTTGGAATTCATCGCTAAATTTGCGACGAATTTCGGAATTCGTCGCAAAATTTGAAAAATAATTAAATAAAATAAAATATTAATATATATTTATTAATTAATGAATTAATTTTGCGACGAATTTCAGAATTCGTCGCAAAATTTGAAAAATAATAAAATAAAATAAAATATTAATATATATTTATTAATTAATGAATTATTTTTGCGACGAATTTCGGAATTCGTCGCTAAATTTACGACGAATTTTGGAATTCGTCGCAAAATTTGAAAAATAATTAAATAAAATAAAATATTAATATATATATATTAATTAATTAATTAATTTTGCATCGAATTTTGAAATTTGTCGCTAAATTAGCGACGAATTTCGGAATTCGTCGCTAAATTAGCGACGAATTTCTGAATTCGTCTCTAAATTCGCGACGAATTTCAGAATTCGTCGCAAAATTAGAAACATAATTAAATAAAATAAAATATTAATATATATTAATTAATTAATTAATTAATTTTACGACGAATTTTGGAATTCGTCGCTAAATTAGCGACGAATTTCGGAATTCGTCGCAAAATTTGAAAAATACTAAAATAAAATAAAATATTAATATATATTTATTAATTAATTAATTAAATTTTGCGACGAATTTTGGAATTCGTCGCTAAATTTGCGACGAATTTCGAAATTCGTCTCAAAATTTGAAAAATAATTAAATAAAATAAAATATTAATATATATTTATTATTTTTTATTTTAAAAAAATTATCACATTTATTATTTTTAATTAATATGTTATATTTTATTTTTATTTTATCTTTTTAAAAAATAGAATTTTTATTTTTTTATATCTTTTATTATTTTATTTTAAACTAATATTTTATTATTTTATAATAAATTGTTATTTTTATATTGTTTTATTATTATTAGAAATATGTGAGGGAAAAATAATAAGTAAAAAAAAAAATTTATAACAGATATTAACATTTAGCTTGATGGTTACAGGATCTTAAAGGTTTACGGAAGCGCAAGGGTTCGAACCATGGTGGGAGCAAAGCGGAGGAATTTTTCAGGAACTAAGTGAGGGAGGGCGTGTGGGCGCCGGCTCGGGCGGGCATGCGGGCGGATGCCTGCTCGGGCGGGTGGGCGGGCGGGGTTCAGGCGGGAGTGCATTATTTTTTCATTGCTAATTTAACGACGGATTTAGCGACGAATTTATATCCGTCGCTAATTTAGTGACGAATTTCACAATTCATTGCTAATTTTGAAAAATAATTAAATAAAATAAAATATTAATATATATTTATTAAATAATTAATTAATTTTGCGACGAATTCTGAAATTCGTCGCTAATTTTGCGACGAATTTCGAAATTCGTCGCTAAATTTAAAAAATAATAAAATAAAATAAAATATTAATATATATTAATTAATTAATTAATTAATTTTGTGACGAATTCTAGAATTCGTCACTAAATTTGCGACGGATTTAGCGACAAAAAATTATTTCTCGCTAAATTTAGCGACGAATTTCTAATTTTTCGTCGCTAAATTTTTGCAACACGTTATTAGCGACGAAAAATTTTTCGTCTCTAATTTCGTCGTTAACTTTTTTAGTGACGAATTTTTATTAAATTTTCCTCGCTAAATTTGTGGCTAAAAGCTGGTTTTTTTGTAGTGTTTGTCATCGGTCTTAGTAAATGGTTTCTTCTTATATTGGCCTTTAGTCTTCCTGTCATGCTTATGCCACTTGTGCTTGGAACCCCATGAGCCTTACTCGACTCTGCCATATAAGCATGACTCAAAACAGATCTAGCCATCTCCGGCGCTCTTCCTCGAGTTCATAATGCCTACTCACATCCATGAAAGTACGAAAACTCTCAGTGTATGTGAGATAGGTCTTAACAATATTTTAGAAGTCAGGTAAAGACTGGATCACTGCCAACACTTGAAACTCGTCAGATATTGCCTTCCCCATATTCTTCAAAAAGGCAATCATACTCAATATGTATATAAGATATTGTTTCATTGTATGATCCAGCCTCTTCTTATAGGTAATAAATCTATTGGTCAACATCCTTAATTTAGGAGTTGATCGGGAGGCAAAATGCTCCTTAAGAGTAACCCAGACTGACATCACAGTAGGATACTACTCATAAATTAGGATCATGTCGTCATTCATGCTACTTAAAATGATTGCCTTAACCTGACCATTCTTTTTCTTTCATGCATAATACGCCTCTTGATCTCATCTTGCCTGAGGTGTAGTACCATCCCCGGGGTCCAACATCTCATGCTTTAAAACATCCGCTAGCTCCTATTCCTCGAAGACAATCTTAACTTTCTAGTGCCAAATATCATAATTGTCACTGTTTAGCTTATCTCCCTTCACGATATCAAATATGACAGTCTTTATAGTAGCCACTGTCTCTATTACATAGAAAAAGAGACATTAGTAACTAATGATATTTATTATTAGAACTTTGCGTACCCTACGAATCAACAAATTTTAAATGATTCGAGTATTGACCCCAAAGTGAGCGTATGAGTCAACGGATATCATACACCACAACCCAAGAATGTATCTTACTATTCAGACTTGGATTCGGTGCACAAAAACCCAAAAATAGTCACAAATATAGATATAAAACCCTCAGAAAATTGGAAAAATCTAATTATAGACTACCTGACATGTCGCCGGGATCCTCACGCGTCGTCACGCACCGGTGGCGCATCTCCACGCACTACCACCTGCCTTCATGCACTGGCAGAAGTCTGGCGCACGCGCCAGTCGCGCGGTGCATCTCTCACATGCCTGCATGCGCCTGACTCATGTCACTCGGGTTACTGACCGAGTCGGAACACGGGTTGGACTCAGTTTCGGGTCCGACCCAACCCGGCCACTTACAGGTTCACGTGCCTCTCGCGTGCGTGAAGTACTTGCGTCGTAGGTTGCTCCTGGACGCTTCTCTACATGCGTTTGACGCATGCGCCCATGGGTCTGGAGCAGTTTTTCCTCACCCGACGGGTCTGCAACCTGGTCTTTTGACCCGGCTTCTGGAAAACTCTTTTTCGACATATTTTTTATGGTGGTTTCAATTGGAAAATAAAATTGTACTTCTCATAAACATTCTAATCGATTTTTGGGAGATTACGCCCTAATCTCGACGAATTAAAAGTCCAAAATTATGGCCCTTTTAGGCCATGTCGGAAAATCCAGTTTTCGGCAATGACAATGCACAATATATATGCCAAAATGTAGATCATCACACAAAAAACACATTTATGCCATTTTTACGGATCAATTTATCTTCTAACTTGACAAATTTAGGGTTTTAAGTTTCGGATATCATTAGGTTCTGAAACTTTGGCTTTACATTCATAGTCAAAACATACTCCAAAAATTATGAAAAAAATATATTTGTGATTTACAAAACATAGGCAACATCATAGTATAATCGAATTCACAAAACTCATCTGTGATTCGAACTCCACATTTTTAACGATATATATTTTTATATCCAAAAAATTTTGAAAATTTATTTAATAAATCCAACACGCTCTGATACCAATATTAGATTTAATATGTGCAGTGGAAGTATGATGAATTTTTTGAAATAAATTAAAAGAATAAAAATTTAGGGTATATGTCGGTGAATGAAATGCAACAATTCTGGAAACCATGATGTTTTTTCTAACGTTTTCGCCGTCAAGATAATAACCACGCTAAGTGAATTATTACCACAATGTCACAATGCCGCAACTCTCAATCTGGTAATAAAAGTGATGTGAAAAAATTCTCTGCTTGGACTTTTCTTTAGCTCTCTATCAATCTCTCTCTCTCTAGAGATTTTCTCACTCAAAAATGAAAGTGTGCTCTTTATATATTGTTCATCCTCTATGAAAAAAAAGAAAAAGGTTCTCCTTCTCTCAAAAATTTTGAAGAAGAATGATTGAATTCACGTACGATAATTGAGGAGAGGTTTTAGGGAGAAGTTAGGGGAGTTAGGGATAATAAGTTAATCACTCGTTATCCCTTAACTTAAATTTAAATTTAATCTTAAGATAAATGCCCCACGTGAGCACTATTTACCTATAGAAGCATTTGTTTTACTCTATCCTGTTTTTATGCTAACCGTAGCAAATTTCTGGATAAAAAAGGAAGCTTTACAAAATTCTTTAGGAAAAGAATAATTATTTTTCAAAAAATAAAATTATTTTGTATTATCACGAGGGAAGGTGACTCTCATGAGTCCAGATGTTGAATTTTTAATTATATTGTTTGCTTTTGTATTTGCATATTTAACTCATTTTCCTAGGCAAGCGATGCTTAGATAGCAGAGCATCATATCACTAGCCAAGGTTTTTAGGTGATGTGCACTTGGAATATGAGATCATCGGTGGTGGATGTTAGATATATGGTGGTTTATCTTATTAGTCATATTGTTTTACATGTATATTCATTAGGTCATCAACATACAACATCATTAGAATGTGGAGACCCGATCAGACATCTTTTAAGGAGAGCATAGAGATGATGAGCAAAATACCAACACTTGTTTACGTCAGTGAGAATGACACCTTCATCCCTTAATTAGGTCGGGAGTTCGACTCCTTCTTAGTACGAAAAAAATAATGTTGAGAGATCTCCCCCTCAAATGAGGCCTGACAGTCAGGTCGGTCTGAATTAGTCGAGGCGAAGTTTCAGATATCGAACGGTGACCTAGACATAGGGACCGAAAAAATAGAGATGATGAGCAAAATCGAGAGCCTCAGAAGTTTCGGGCCCCAAATTCCAAGTGTTAAAAGATGAAGGTGTCAAACTTTCATAAAGCTCTTGATATATTATTAGACATGGTTGGGACTATGTCTAGGATATATGAAGATTAATAAATAGGTTGTCTTACCCCAGGGATACATGGAGTGAGAAAATAAATGTTCCTCTTGTTACTCCAGCCACAATTACATCCTTAGATGTTTCAACACCATTAGCAACTCCAGCTCCATCAACTACCTTTGAATCAAATCAAGTTAGGTTAGATAAAGATCACATCGACAAAGAGCACAGTGGACTTCCCAGAGAAGTAGTGATCCTTAAAGTTGTAGACTTGGGATAATTTGAGGATTTGTTTTTTTTCCTCAAATTAACGAGATTTCAGTGACGGATAAAAAAAAATCAGTGGTTGGGATCATTTTTCCTCAAGCAGTGATCTGTCGGTGATAATTCTAAATTAGCGATGAAAAAAATCTGTCATTCCATAATTTGAGGATTTGTTTATGTTTCACAATATTGTGAAGTGTTGGTTTGTTTATATTTCACAAAGTGGATGGAAAATAGTATTCAAAGCTTCAAAAAATGCTTACTCATTATTTATGGGTTTAGCTTCATTATTTGTGGTTACTATGATTGGTTATATTTAGATTCTGTGAAGTGTTATAATAATTTGGTTATCATAATAAAATTTGTTGTTTTTTATGTATGAATTTTTCCTTCAACCCTTTATATTATAAATTCACAAAATATTCAGAGGAATAGCGCAGTTGGCAGAAACAGAAGGCACTCTTCTTAACACCACATCCCACCATGAGTTCAAATGGTTACAACCAGATAATGTGTTTCCAACTATGCTAGGAGCACTAATGATTCTGCGAGTGATAAATCATAAGGACTCTCTCAGTGTAGCACTTCCAAGTGAGCATTTGCTGGTGCTCTTATGGGTTTTTGATTTACTTTGATTGTGAATAAAATTATTTCTTTTCTAATAAATATATATGTATGTGCGTGTGCAGGCGTGCGTGTGAGTATGCATATACTATAGTGAACGTATGAACTACAACTGTGCTGAATTGTAAACTAGAACAGTTTTTGTCCATGAAATCCTCTTTTGTGTCACCAGGTAAAAGCACCAGAGAGACCGAGAGAGAGATCAGAGATTCTATTTGAAAATTAAAGACACTCATTGTATTAAAGATACATATCATTAATTTATCAAATTTAAGATGTTTTTTTTCTATCTTGATTTTCCTTATATTTTTTACCATTGACAATTATATGATTTTCATTTTAAAAAATAAACAAATCAAATATCAATAATGATAATCATCTATTAATCCCACTGAACCAAACAGATGTATCAGAATCAATTATTTCATTTTATTCTCAAAATTTTTTATTCTGAATCTAATTTTGAATCTCGAATATAAATCAAATCCTTTGATATCTCTCTTCATCTTTTATTAGGAAAACTAAAATTAAATTGTTATGGTTTAAATCCTACAATAAGTGGCTTGTCATGACATTAAACGAAGAATAACTAGCGTTAATAATCTCTTTTTAATTTTTAATACCATTAATTAGATTTTGTTAGCTCATAATTATGATGCATGCAAACAATATTATTTTCAAAAAGTTTGAGTTAAAAAATATTATTTCACACTCTCATAACTATTAATTGAAATACTCATATCATTGCATTACGCAAGTGCATAATCTTGCACCAATATTTCATTTTATTAAATAATTTTTTTTTCTTTTTTACATAATCTCATGTAATTGAAGTGACTAGACATTCTTGTTTTCTTTTGTTAGAAAATCATTGGTTTTTTCTTTTGATTTACCGGTGCATATGGTCCCCAGTCATAAAGGGCGTGTTTGCACCCATTAAAACACCTTAATGGCCAATGCTTCACTTATCAGTGAGCTCTCTTTGCGACACAGCTCACAAGTAAAAGGAGAAGAAAAGGTAGACATGGCCCAATCAGGGTGGTGTCTTTTCGGTGCCTTTTCAAGTCCTGAATCAGACAAGATGCAACAGCCGCTGAGTGACTACAGTAAAAGTTAGTTACTTCATTGGGAACCTTTTTAAAATTATTCTAGTGCACTAGTTAATTCAGGGGAATTCCAAGAATCACACGGCCCCAGCCACAGCGATGGTCCAAAATTACCTCTACATAAAATAATTCAAATTCAAAGGCCTCCAAAATTATCTCTATACAATTGGCTGCATAGAGGAGATGATTGCAATTAAGGACTTAAGGAAAAAAAAGTATTAAAATTTAAATTTGAGTAATATATCATCTTCCAACTTTGGAGATATGAAGAAAAAGGTTTAATGGTTCGGAAATTATTTTCACTAGATGAACTTTGGAATATAAAACATCCATAGCTTTATAAAAGGTTAAATAGCATAAATGTTATAAATCATGAACGGGGGATTTGTTCATCAGAGTGTTTTATCTTGGCAAATCCATTTTATTTGTGAAGAACAAATATAAATCTTTGAAATTGTGTATTGATTACTAAAAATTGTCTTAAGTTGATATCAAGAATCAATACCCTTTGATCAACAACTTATTTGACCAATTGGAAGTTGTCTAAATCTTCTCAAAACCAGATTTCAAATAGGGTTACCTTTAGATTTGGTTAAGGAAGGAGGATATACCCAAAACCTTTGATACTCGTTATGACATCTATGAGTTCTTGATAATACCTTTTTATTTACAAACGAATCCTGTGGTATTATAGATTTTATCAATAATCCTGTGGTATTATAGATTTTATCAATCATGTTTTTGGGGGCAACTTGCATGATTTCATGGTTATTTTTATCGATGATGTTCAGATTTACTTCAAAAATACATAAGTGCATAACTTTGAGCTTACATTTGAGTTATGTAACCTTTGATCATAGGATACCAAGAGAGAATAATAAATTTAATGAAATGATATAAATTCATGACTTTATGAATTCATAAATGAATATAAATATTCATAGAATTTTGATATTTATAACAATAATAACAATGACGGTGATGACGACAATGATGATGATGACGATGACGGCACGACTAAGTTGCGAGCGGTGTGGTGTCTCCTTATGGCGCTTTTCTTCAACTTTAATCTCAATCGAAATTGTCTACATTAATTATAATGATGTTGCAAATTACCTGTATCTCCTAAAGAGTTTCAATAATCATCAATAAGTGCCTGTGCATATGGTCCCAATAGACAAGGACTTTTGAATTTCAATAATAAGTGTTGTGCATATGCGTATAAGCATCATTTTACCAACAGTAATTATCCTGTGCACAATCGCAACAATCCTATGAGGGAGAGAGTGAGAACGACCCATCAATAATGATCTTCACGGAGCTCAACAATCCTACCTTCCAGGTCTATGATTTTCTTCTCTGAGACGTGAGTGATTGCCTCAGCTCCTAAGATGACCTCATAGCAGACAGGCGATCCGCTTTGGTCGCATTCTGCGGGGCCTCCAGTCTTCAGCCACCCTACTTCTTTTTCTTTCTTAAGCTACATGATGTTAACCGCCTTGCCCTCTTCCCGCTCTTTTTCCTTTTGGGCCAAAACAGTTTGGAGCCGTTCAATCTCCTCCTCTCTCCGATTCACCAGGTCCTCTAAATGACCCATCAGTCGATCTTGATTTGAAATTCGATTATGGTTTGTATATTTAAAATGAGGACCTTTCCTTTTTATTTCCTTGAGTTTTTTCTTTAAAAATTGTTTTGGTAAAATTTGATTTGGATCCCTTAAGTAGGGAATTGTTTATACTCTGTAGATTTGATTTGAATAGCTGGATTGACTTGCTGCATGCATGTTTTGAGCAGTGATCGACCGAGTTGGTCATTTGCTTGTGCGAATGAATACATGCTAGTTTATTTTGATAAATTAATTATTTTGAAAAATTGATAGATATTTGAATGACTTGCGGTATCTCGAAACAAGGAATGGAGTTCACACGTGTTTCGTGGTAACGCGACAATTGTCGCATACTCGACAAGCGGGTCGAGCGTGACATATATCAATATATATATTTAAAAAACAAAATAACGAGCAACCTCTATCTCCTTTTGCCCCACCAAGAGAGAGAGGGGGACACAGAGAGAAACAGAGAGATAGACTTGCCTATGTACATTTGCCTATGTACACTTGCCTTGCTTAAAGAAAAAGGGAGAGAAAGAGAGAGCATAGAGGAATAGCTCCTATGCACTATGATAATCGTTAACCACACCATTCTTCTCAACTAATCCGCAGCATACACTAGAGATAGACTTTTTGGGTTCAAACGTAGAAGCAAAAAAGTCGATTTCCGGGCAAATGAAAAAAAAAAGGACAATGCCAAGTCAGTTTTATAAAGATAGCCAAATGCCCAAACCATCGCAATAGTGGAAGAAAAAGCCTATCTTAAAATAAATGGGAGGAAGAAAGCAAATTTTCGAACACTCCTCCGAACCACTGCATATTAATGTTTTTGAAAAAAGAAAAAAAAAAAAAACCCCAAAGCAGGCCACATCACATAACCAATTCACCAACGACAATTCCCCTTCTGCAAACTAGGTGACAACAAAAACTAAGGCGGTAGTATTGCCGGTATCATCGTTTGGCATTGCTGGTATCATCGAAAACGTTAGTGGTGTAATGCAGTTATTAAATGCAGAACATTTCTCTGGCTTCAAAGTAATTTGACCATATGTTTTCCACCTTTGGTATATATATATATATGGTTAACAAGAGGTTGTATTTAACACAGTTGCTTGCGAAGAAAGAGTGAGAAAAAAACTATTCTTCCATTGGAGTTTAGAGCTCAAAAAGATTTTTCTCTTTGTTATGGGTTTGGCTTTTAAAAGAGTGACTAGGGTGAAAGCTGTGGGTGCTCCATCAGCAAAGGAACTGTGGGTACAAGGTTCGGTCATGATAGTAGGAAAGTCATAACCTACTGTTGTGATGGGCTTGTCTTGGTGTGTTCCATTTGGTTTCCTGCAGCTCATCATTGTTCTCGCACTGTTTTTTATTATTAGGGCTTGGTTCAATGATGTGTAGGCCCTATTTTTTTTTTTCCTTGTAACTTTTGTTTAGCATCCAACTGTTTTTCTAGTTTAAATTCCTTACTGGGTGCTAAACCGAAGTCATTCAACCTGGAATGAAATAGAAAAGGCTATTCACAATGCATTGGACAACTTGTCAAAAAGAAGAAACAAAGAATCGGTGGTTCAATTTGTTCGGGGGAGGCCGAAACATAAACTCCTTTGAGCTGTATTCTTAGTTATGTCACTTTGCCTTGTACTTTTTCTATGATGTTACCTAGTTAGCATGTATATTCGCATATAGATGTATAAATGCAGACCTTGTATTCTCATGCATATGCTGACGCATGTTTATAGTATAAAAATAAAAATTTTCCTACTTACTTGCCAATTTTATCTTGTTGAGAGAACCACCTCTCTGCGAAGAAGAGAGAAATAATCTCTCTGCGAACCTTCAAACGTACAAATGAAATAACAATTAAATACATACATTGTCAATCACATATAAAAAGATAGCAAGTATACGTCTGTGAGTGAAAGTTTGGGGAAAAAAAACCTTCTAATTTGCTTGAGACGATGCCGAGAGTTAGAGAGATACATAGAAAGAATCCAATTACTGTAATCATGCATCTGATGAACCAAGACTAAAGCAACAAAATCAACACAGCAGAATACCTAGCAACCAACACCCAACGAGGCAATAAATACAATGCAATCCACCAAACCAAAAAAACCGAGTAAGCATTGAAAGAAAAACAAAAGGACACAAAACACCAAATTTACAATGAAAATCCTCCAATATAGAGAAGAAACCACAATGAAAACCGAATCAAAATCCTGTATGAGAAATAAGTAGCTAGAGGAATTAGTATCCCAACCCAATGCCCATTTGTCCGGCCCCATTTAGTTTTGTGCTAAGCGCAGAATGCAATGAGCACTTAGGCAACGAAAGAATGGCCTCCTTAATCTCTATCGCACATAAACAACATGAGAGAGAGAGAGAGAATGTCCTACTACAGAATGCAATGAGCACTCAGATAGCACAGGAATGGCGCCCATACACCTTTTTTTCAAAAAGACAGAGTGAAAGCATTGGTCCAAAAATGGCCAAGCTCCGAGATCATCACAAGAGCAAAACTGAAGTCCATTCCAAATAAATGGGGACCAAAAATTAAATTTCCAAAGAGCTCCGCCAACCGCTACAAGCACACATTCTGTGAAATGAGCCACAAAATCACACACAAGATTGAGCTCAATTAATGTTTAATTTATGAAAAAACAAAAACAAAAACAAGAAGCAAGCAAGAAAAACCAAGAAGCAAGCAAGAAAAACCAAAGAACACAAAACTCTTGATTTACATGGAAACCATGGAAAAAACCACATCAAAATCTACTATAAGAAATAAGCAGTTACAAGGATTAATATCCTTCCTTAGACTTTATAGCACATAAACGACATGAGAGAGAGAAAGAGAGAAGTCCAACTATAAAATGCAATGAGCACTCAGACGGTAGAGCAATGGCTCCTATACATCCCTTTTTCAAAAGGATAGAGTGAAACCAGTTTTCCAAACATGGCCAAACTCCCAAATCATCACAAGAGTAAAACAGAAGTCCACTCCAAAATAAATGGGGACCAAAAATTAAATTTTCAAAGAGTCCTCGCAATCACTACAAGCACGTTTTCCATGAAATGAGCTACAAAATCAAACAAAAGATCGAGATCAATTAATGTTTAGTTTCTAAAAGGAAAACAAAAACAAAAACAAGAAGCAAGCAAGAAAAACAAAGAACACAGATCACCAAATTTATATGGAAAACCCTCCAATGTAGAGGAAAAAATTACAGGAAAAACTGAATCAAAATCTACAATGAGAAATAAGCAATTACAACGATTAATATCTCAAGCCAATACCCATTTGTCCAACCCCTTTTAGTTGCATGTCTCTCAGTACTTGTCTTTTGGTGCATGATCATTGGCACTCACACGTCTCTCGGTGCCTTGCTTTTGAAGATGAATCTTATTATCTTGATACTTTCCTTTGGAAATGTTAACCAGATTTTTGGCTGAATGAATAAATAAACGAATGAACAAAATGACAAAGGTGAGGTAGTTTTACAATGTTGGCCTAACTCCCAAATCATCACAAGAGCAAAACACATGTCCACTCTAAAATAAATAGTGACCAAAAAGTAAAATTTGAAAGAGTCCTTCCAACTCCCACAAGCATGCATCCTATGAAATGAGCCACAAAATCAAACACAAGATTGGGTTCTATTAATCTTTTGTTTCCGGGAAAAAAACAACCCCAAAAGAAAGAGATATCAAATATCTAGCTCACCAATGACCAATCACCCCCGCCAACTAAAGGATGACCCAAATGTACAATTGCTATGGTTATAGAAGGAAGTGGAGCATATATAATCTCGATAATAAGGAGAGAGAAGGGGAGAGAGAGAGAGAGAGAGATGTCCGAGAGAGAAAAGTATCAGTTTCAAAAGATGTATCGAGGCTTTGCAGAGACCAGAAAGAATTTTAAATTGTAATGCTTGTGTTTTGGAGATGAATTTTGGAGTTTCAGGTTTCAGACTTTTCGGAGGGCCATCACGAGAGAAAAATAGAAGAAGATCCATGAAACTGCTTAAGGGCAAGCTCCCAAGATATCTTGCGGAGGGCTTTTGGGTTATATAGCACACAAATGACATGAGAGAGAGAGAGAGGAGAGAAAGAGAGAGGGTCTAAATGCAACATGCAATGAGCTCTTAAACAACAGAGCAATAGCTCTGATACCTCTTTTTTTCAAAACGACAGAGGACAAGTATTAAAGACAGAGGAAAAGATTTTTCCAAAGATGGCCAAGCTCCTAAATCATCACAAGAGCAAAACAGAAGTTTGTTCTAAAATAAATGGGATAAAAAAGTAAATTTTCAAAGAATCCTCCCAACTGTTCCAAGCATGCGTTCCCTGAAATGAGCCACAAAATCAAACACAAGGTCGAGTTCAATTAATGTTCTGTTTCTGGGGAAAAAAAAGAACCAAGGAGCAGGCCACATCAAACGTCCAGCTTACCATCACCCCCCGCCAACTAGAAGATGACCAAAACCGAGGTGGCTAGTGCCTTTCATGTTTATATCTATATGGTTAATAAAACATTCTTCACCAAACATGTTGGGTAATCTCTCCTTTCATATTTATTAAGTTTTAAAGTTTGTATTGGTCTCTTGATGACACCTATTTAAAATATTTTGATTGTGACTTTTATGGAAGATATATTGTCACGCCCCAGACCGGGATCGTGAATAGCCGCCCGTTGTCCTAAATGCCGGCTGCATTTTTACAGAAAATCGGACAGAATCTCCCCATATTTCGGAGATCTCCCAATTACACTTAATCCTGTATAAATCACAACCATCCTGTAAAATAATCAAATGGTCATCCCAGCCTCTCCAAAATCAACCAATCCCACAGCCAACATCCAGAATAACGCAAGGCTATAAAAATTTCCAACAACCTAGTCACAGACCTCTACTACCATGCCCCCGTCAAAGACATGGATAGCCGCCAGTTGTCGCTCCTGTGATTTAGAGGTGGCACCGAGCGATCCTAGAGTACACTTCTAAGACATAACACATTCCCAAATACATACGCAACGAATAAGAAATGGCTCAATGCAATGTTATGCAATGACATGAAAGTTCCACAATTTAAATGTCCATATTTATACACTCATCCCAGAATTACACAATGGTCGTCTATAGATCTCAGAATGCATATACATTACCAATACAAATTTGCAGTAGAAATATATAATGACTTCTTAAGTCCAAACCAGATCTCCCAATGATACTGAGTATCCTCAAGCAACGCTCCTTGTCAAATACTATCTCTGAAATAAGAAGGGAAATGAGGGGTGAGTACTCAGGGAAGAATACTCAGTGAGTGAGTGGGTCAATGCAATCGTCAAATATGAAGTGTGAAACTGGAGTGTCAAAACATAAGTATACGAATCATATTTCAAATCATCATATTTTTTATTTCAACAATATATATTTAGCACGCATTTTCAAGTCAAATATGCATTCAAAGCACTGTCACTAAAATCATAGAGCTGCCAGCCGAAAATGTCCTGACAGAGATCTAATGCGACCTATGACAGGTGCACCGGGGGTGTTATATGCAAGTTTATTTAAAGTGCTCTCTACCCTGGCATTGGCGACGAATCTCGTCCAGGTGCTAGACTTGGAGAGAGTATCCAAATGCTCCCCCTTTCGGGTTCAATCTGGCTAATACCATATCGTTAATAAAAATCACGACAACTCGTGGGATACCCAGGTCTAGGCATATCCGGACACCACCAAAGCGTCTCTCACGGTGTCCTTCGTAGCTACGGAACAATACATACCAAAGCCCTCAAGACCAAATCTAAAATCGTATCAAAATGTGCCGAAATCAGGTTCACAAACCAAATGTAACATATAGCATAAATGGCACATTATACAGTTCAACTACATGGATGCATAATTTCAATATTTCAACACGATTTTGGACATTCCATCGGTTCACAAAAATCAATTTCAAAACCAGTCAAAACATTTCAAACACGCTACAAATCATACTCATTTAACAAATATTTTAAAACAGAGTTTACACATTAAACAAAATTATTAAAATAAATCTCACTCACAGATTTGGGAAAGATAGCGTACTCCCCAATAAAACCACAACACGTAGAATCAAAACTCCCCTCAATCGAATCACCAAGAAAGCCAACCTAATCAAATGATCATGATTTTATCAAAATTTTGCCTATTGTCAGCGTTTATCATTTTCCTTAAATTCGTACAACCCTAAATTTTTCAATTTATAAATATACACCATAATTTCTGTACATTTAACCACATGTTCTAAGAACTTAAATATCGATTTTAAGCCACAACAACATATATATATAACTTCCGAATCTAAATTCAACCTAAATTCGACCAAATTAAATTTAAGTATGGAAATAATTTCATTTCCCTCACTTAGATTTACTCGAATCTCAAATCTAGCTTTCGTTTGCCCGTCAAATAAATTTAAAACCTGTAATATTTTGAATTTTGAAATCACGTTAACGACTAAATCAATTTCTAATACAAAACCATATCTAACACAACCATTACCTGCAATGAAGGATTTCTGCGAGGATGGTATATGGCTCTCAAAGGAGAAAGCCCGTCGCGGGCTGCCGTCACGGGCTCGCGGGTCGGCGGGATGGCGGGCTGGCCCACTGGTGGGCTCGAGGGTCAGCAGCCCGGCTTGTTGGCCGCAATGGGCTTCGCGGGCCGTAATGGGCTCTCGGGTCAGCAGTGGGCTTCGTGGGTCAACAGTGCGCTTCGCTGGTCAGCAGTGGGTTTCGCGGGCTGGCCCGCTGGTGGGCTCTCACGGCTAGGGCTCGCGCTTGCGAGCTGGAGCGCTTGTGGGCTGGAGCACTCACGGGCTAAGGCTCGCGGCAGGTTTGCAGTTGCACGCTCACGGGCTGAGGCGCGTGCTCGCGAGAGGATCGCGTGCTCGCGCAGTGGATCGCACGCTCGCGCAGTGGGTCGCGCGCTCGCTCAGTGGGTCACACGTTGGAGCGCTCGCGCTCGTGCTGGGGGGCGCTCGAGCAGTGGATCGCGCGCTGGAGCACGTTGTGCTTGCGCAGAGGGTCGCGCTGGAGGGCGCGCTGGCGCAGGGGAGCCCGTGCTGGGGCACGCACTCGCGCTGTGGAGCGCTGGCAACAGATTGAGCTCGGCAGAGGAGCTGCAGTCGCGGGAGGGCGTTGCAGCGGTGGCGATCGCAGGAGGAAGGCGAGGCGGTGGGCGGCGGCTGCGGGAGAGGAAGAGACGGAGTGAGAGAGAGAGGAGAGAGAGAGAGAGAGAGAGAGGAAAAGGGAGAATTAGGGCTTTAAGCCCTAATTCTTTTTCTTTTTCTTTTTCTTTTTCTTTTTGCTTTTTTTTTCTTCTCTTCTCTTCTCTTCTCTTCTCTTTTCTTTTTTATTATATATATATATATATATATATATATATATATATATATATTCATTTTTATCCAAATTTTCACGGATACAACAATAATTTTAAATATACCAAAAATTTCATTTAAATACCCCAAACTCAAAAAACAATATAAATAAATAAAATTTCTCATACAAAAATACGACATCACAGATTCGGCGTTACATATATGCTCCTTAATCTCATAGCCTAAACCAAATCTCACTTTTGTGTGATTGAATTTTATGTTTATCGGTTCTCATACTAGATTTGTATATTCATACTAGGGTTGAATATTCGATGACATATAATATACTAATTTTGATTAAACATAGGTAGATAGCTATATGGGTTGATTAATTTGGATGACCGAATTGAATTAGCTGACTAATTTAATCACACTTAATTATTGGTTTTTGGCCTACTAGATTAGATTATGGTTATGAGAATCGCATGACTAAATTAAACCTATTATTTTAATTTTGATCTTTTTTATTACGGTTTGACTGAATGGTCATTCCTATATATAATGCCACCAGCTGAACTAAAATAGTTGAAAACTCGATTGTAGGAAATCATAGACAAGGGAATTGTTCCTCAGAGTGTTTCTCCTTTAGTAGATCAATTTTATTTGCAAAGAAAAAAGATATTTTTTTGAGATTGTATTTGATTACCATAGGTTGGATCAAATTACTATCAAGAATGAATACTCTTTGATCAATAATTTATTTGACCAACTCTGAGGTACCTGAATCTTTTTCAAACTATACCGAGATTACGGCAAGGAAGGTGGATGTATCCAAATCTGTCTTTCATACTTGTTATGGCTACTATGAATTCTTAATGATGCCACTGGGTCGATAAATGAGTCCTAAAGTATTATAGATTTGTTGAACTATGTTTTTAGATCTATTTGCATGATTTCATGGTTAGTTTTATTCGTGATTTTCTAACTTACTTTAAAGATACATAAGTGCATAATTTTTGACCTTACATTTGACTTATATAGCGTTTGATTCCATGACTTAAATATGAAAAATAAATTTATATAATAAAATAATATAAATTCATGACTATAAATTCATAAATGATTACGAAATTTTGATATTTATAATAATAATATCAACATCATTGATAGCCAAGTTGTGAGCAGAATGGTGTCCCTTTATATCGCTTTTCTTCAACTTTAATCTCAACCGTAAGTGCCTACAGTAATTATAATGATGTTGCAAGTTACATGCACCTCCTAAAGTGTTTCAATAAAGTATTGAAGTGACAAGAATTTTTTGTCTTCTTTTGTCGATCTGCCTGGACATATGGTCCCCCATTGACATGGACTACTGAATTTTAATAATAAGTGTTGCACATATGCATTTAATCATCATTTTATCAGCGGTAATTATATTGTGCATAAACATGGTAATTACAATCCTATGAGCATAAACATGGCATATTACAATCCTATGAGGGAGAGAGGGTAAAAAACTTTACGACCAATGAATAATGATTTTTTGTCAATAATGATGAATACATGAATGGGCACAAATTAAAGGTAAGTGATATGACTAGGGGTGATCACGGTTCGGTTTGAATTGTGAACCGAACCGGAGCCGATTGTCTAAAAACCAAACTAAAACCGCTTTTTTGATTCTGGTTCAAAAAATGGAACCAGAACTAGAGACTTATGGTTCGGTTCCAACTCTTGATTTTTAAAAATGAAAATTGGAATTGAACAAGAACGAGACCGAAATCAAGTCCGAAACTAAAAATAAAATCGGAACCCAAACCAAAATCGGAGTCAAATCTTTTTTTTTTTATTATTGAAACCGGAACCAAATCTTTGAAAACAAGTGATTTTTGTTTTTGCACAATAAGTAAAGTCATTTTAAAAACTAGATTGAAATCTTAAGAAGAAACCAAGAGATTTATTGAATTCTACATCTGAAATTTATTTAAATCTAACAATTTCTTTTGAGTTTAGTATCTACCCCTCTTTGAAATATTTTCCGGCTCTAGAATGGAGAAAAGAGCATGCAAACAATTTGTCTATACTATCACAAATTGCTAAAAAAAATTTAGCAACTCTTATCTCAATTGTAGTAGTTGAATAAGCATTTAGTACGAAAGGAAAAATTTTGAATGAGACAAGATCATGTATAACTCACGAATCACTTAAGAAACAAACCTGTTTGAATGATTGGGTGGAGCAAATTTAGACAATAAGAGATAATCAAGAAGAATAATGAAAATTTATTTGATATTACAATTGAAGGCACATCAATCGCTACGTTTGACAATATTTCAAATTAAATTAAAGTAATTTGGTCATGAATTTAAACGAAGTGAACTATGAGGGTTTTGACTCCTTTAAATCCCAAAAGGATATGTAAGCAACTTAATTTATATAAATTAAAGTTCAAACCCTTTTTTTTAATTTTTTTTAATTGTAAAAACAAAGAATTAAATCTATGATATATTTTAATGATAAGAATATATATATATATATATATATATATATATTTTCATCTGGTGATGTGACTTTGTTGACCAAATATATTTTGATGAGGATATTTTTATGATACATGTTTGATTTAAAGAGTTATATAGAACAAATAAATTGATCTAAGTCAAAAGTTCACATGCAAAACTTGAATTTAAACAAAATTTAAACACAAGATAATTTAAATTATCATAAGTTGTTCAGGTTGATGAATTGAAAAATGAAACAGTCAAGTTAACCTATTAAAAGGATGAGAGAATTGAGACTAAAGAACTTAAATTTTGGTTTCAAATAGGAACCGAACCGGAACCCAATTGTATGGAACCAAAACTAGAATCAGAATTGTCAATAAACAATTTGGTTCCAGTTGTAGTGGATGATGAATTGGAACTGAACCGTAAGGCACTGAAATCAAAACAGTCGATAAGCGATTCGGTTCTAGTTTTAGTGAATGGTGATTCCTGTTAGGAAAGTTTGAAGGACTTCGAAATGCAAAATTTGAAGGGACTTACTCGTGAAATAATCATTGTTCTTAAGAAAATTATGCCCCCACTATATTGCTGACTGGGTTAATCGTAAATTTTTTCAAGACATGCAAGTCTGTTGGATTTATATGCACATACACATGCGGAAGCGTGACTAATTTTCGGAATCGAAAAAGTTTATGTTTTTCGGGGCATACCTTAATGAGCAGATCGCAGGAAGTTCGGGGAACCACGAGTTTTGCACGAACGACATCGCCGTCGGGATGATAATCACGGAAGTCGAACTATCACTACAGCACCACGATACCGCAATCGAAATCCGGTGACAGAAACGGTACGGAAAAATCTCTACACAGAATTTTCTCTGGTGCTCTCTCTCAAAGGGGTATTTTTCTCTCTATTGTGCCATCACTCAATGGTGTACCATTGTGATGTGCTCTCTAGGGTTTTTGCCCTAATTTCCATATCTTCCCGTAACCACAAATGGAAGGATATTCAAACCACATCAGTTACCATATTTGGATATGAAAAGTTGGATAATTCTCATTTTCCATATATGGAAAAATGCCTCACATGGGCATTAATTTCATCATCTCCCACTTGTGTACGAGGGCATTTTTATCTGTCACGAGATCATAATTCATGCGATCTCCTATATCACCCTACTGGATTTTCATACGTGATTGGGTGTCGTGCGACTGATAAGTACACCTGCAAGTAAAGATTTCTCGATACACCTGTTAGGATGATCGAGTAGTTACCGTTAGTATGAAAAAATCTCGTTGTACCCTAGACTCAACATAATTACATCCATTGAGCCACTTTTCCCATCGAGCCACTTTTCTCATCGAAAGTGATCCCCAATATGTGCTTGACTGTGTATTCACTATTACGCTTGTATCCTAACGTGGATAAACATAACAGACTGGTCGGTGAACATAATACAACGATGTAATATAGATTGGTCTTCCTTTCCCAAACTCGAATCCATCGGCCTCAATCAGCTGCTCTCCTAGACCTACCCCTTAAATCTCAATTTATTTTTCGGGCCATAAGTAAACAGACTAAAGTAGCAAATACTGAATCAAGACTTCTAGAAACAGTTGAAAGTAAAATAAGGGTACCAGACATCCCACCCAATGGATCTCGGGTCTCACACAGTGGGAATGAGGATCATGACTAGATCATCGTCTCATGTAATAGCTCCCACTATCCCTAGTCGTCTATCACACACGGTATGAAATGCGTGTCACAATATTAATCTCTCATTCTTCATAATGGCATATGTCAGATTTTTCTAACATTGTGCAAATACGAGACTCAATCTACACATAATACTCTACCCAAGGATCTCAAAGAGAGTATCTCAGAGACAATATCACTATTGCAAGTGATATCCGAGATCTCACATCTGGCTACTCTCAGACAACATGGATGTGGGTATTTCCATATCAGTCATATTTTAAATGACCTCATTCTGAACATATATCAGGGCGACTTGTGTTCTAGCTGGGCCACTGTCAATGCCTCTTACTACTAGAAACCGTCTTATCTCCGCTCACTCAAAGTTGGAGGTGGTCACTCATGTGAGAGAGTCGATCTCGTCTGCCTGACATATCTTATATCACATCAAAATATATATGATATAAAACAAGTGCATTATTTAAGAAAAAATAATAACTCAACTATGACTGAACAATGCACAAAATCTTATATAAATGTAATAAGTATCACATCGTCAATTTAGTACAAGATGAGAAATGTCAAAATATTCTCAAACCCAATGATTTTCTATATGTTACAAATGAGTCTCTTATGATGGGTTTGGTGAAGGGGTCAGCTACCATACTATGTGTCGAGATGCTCTTGACGGTCACTTCACCCTTCTCGATGATATCTCTAATAAAATTATATTTGGTGTCAATGTGTTTGGTTCTACTATGATACTTAGAGTCTTGGGTATAGACTATAACGGTCTAATTATCACAGTAAATTATTACCGGCCTCCCACTATCAGCCCAACCCTTAAGTCATCTAATAGCGTCCGAAGCTAAACACTCTCCTAAACTACGACTAAGTAAGCCACGAACTCAACCTCCATCGTAGATAGAGCTATACAGATCTGCTTTTTGCTGCCCCAAGAAATGACACCACCACTAAGCAAGAAGGCAAAACCTGACATTGATTTGTGCTTATCCAGATCACCGCTTCAATCAGCGTCTGAATATCCCATAAGGTGTAAATCATCTCTCCCATAGCACAAGGAGTAGCTCGCAGTTCCCTTGAGATATCTAAAAATTATTTTCACTGCTCTCCAGTGACTTTTTCCAGAATTTAATTGATATCTACTCACCAGACCGACTGCATAACATATGTCTGGTCGTGTAGACAATATCTTGTACATCAAACTTCTTACTATGCTAGAATAAGGGATTTTTCTCATTTCTCTTATTTCTTCCTGAGTTTTCAGTCACATCTCAAAACTCAAGCCATCACAGTTGGCAATTGGAGTATCTATGGGATTACAATCACTCATCCCAAAGCGCTCACGTATCTTCCTAATATAGGTCTCTTGTGAAAGAGCCAACATCCATCTGGATCTTAACTCCAAGAATAAACTCAGTTTCACCCATATCTTTCATATCGAAACTCGATGACAACCATGCTTTGATTGTCATTAGATACTCAATGTTATTCCCGGCCAACATTATATCGTCCTCATATAGGGACAGAATCATAAAAGAGTCATCACATCGTATCAGATAGACACAATGATTCTCCTCGATCATTGTAAAACCATAAAATATCACCTCCTCGTGAAATCTTAGGTACCACCGCCTGGATGATTGCTTTAGGCCATATATCGACTTCCAAATTCGACAGACCTTATCCTCATGACCTAGTAGAACGAACCTAGAGGACTGCTCCATGTAGATCTCCTCATCTAGATTTTCGTTAAGGAAAGCAGTCTTTACATCCCTCTGATACAACTCTAGATCCATACTTTCGACAATCGCCAAGAGTAAACGGATCGATGTAAATTTGACTACGGGGGTGAAAGTCTCCTCGTAGTCAACGCCCTTTGTTTGTGTGTAGCCCTTGGCTACTAGACAGGTTTTGTATCTCTCTACCGATCCATCGGCATTTCTTTTGATTTTGAGAACCCACTTGTTCCCAATGGCCTTTTTCTCCTCAAAGAGGTCAACTAGATCCCAGACCTCTTTGACTCTCATAGATTCCATCTCCTCCTTCATGGCCTCTAACCATTGGTCTTTCATAGGACTCTCGTGAGCCTCCTCAAAGATCCGAGATTTCTCATCATCCTCAGAGTCACGATAAGGATTTCATCCTCAATCGGAAAACGACATCGGGGTACGTATCCCCGACAACTCCTACGAGGAGGAGGAGCCTCCTTACCTCGAGATGGGCTACTCCCACTAAGACCAAGATCGGTTTCAGGCTCTTGGGTCTCTCCGTTAGACTCAATTGGGCCGTTAGGCTCACCCATCTCATAAAAGGTGAAATCCTGGTTGATTTTGCCTCTCTTAAGAAAATTATTATTCAGGAACGTGACATTACAAGATTCGATCTAGGAGACCGTGTCATCCGGACGTTCACCCAGGAACATATGTCCCTTAGAATGTTCGGAGTACCTTATGAACATACACTTCTTTTCCCGCGGGCCTAACTTGTTGTGTGTGTGCGAGGAATCGTGAACATATGCGGCACAACCCCATGGCCTCAAATGGCTAAGGTCAGGCTGTCTCCCTGTCCAAAACTCATATGGGGTACTGTCTACGGACTTAGTTGGAATACGATTAGGAATGTAGGCAGTAGTCAACAACGCATCTCCCTAATGGGAAATAGCCAAATTAGCCTGCGCTATCATCGATCTTACCATCTCCAACAAAGTCCTGTTCCTCATCTCGGCTACCCCATTCTGCTTGGAAGTAGCAGAAACAGTCAATTGTCTCGTAATGCCCTTCTCGAAACAGAGCTCTTTAAACATCTCAGACAAATACTCGCATTCTCGATCGATTTTGAGAGTCTTGACTCTCAAATCTAACTAATTTTCAACCTCGCTGATAAACCTCCTGAAGTAATCTAATATCTCAGACTTGTGCAAGATCAGGTAGACGTAACCGAAACGCATGTAATCGTTTATAAACGTAATAAAGTATGTGGCTCCATTTCGGGCTCTCACATTCAATGGCCTATAAATATCAGAGTAGATCAGTTGCAATGGGGTCCCAACCCTCATTGCCTTTCCAAATGGTTTTCTCATCGTTTTGCCAACTATGCAAAACTCACATAAGGGCAACTCGACCCGGGTTAGCGGGCCCAACAAGCCACTCGTGACTAACCGGTTCATTCTTTCTTGCCCTATATAGCCAAGTCTATTATGCCAAACAGAAATATCATTAACTATGCTATCAGATGTATACGCAATAGAAGACAAATCAAAAATTTCATTATAAGAAACCATGTCCAACGCATAAAATCTATCATGGACCAAACCAGTACACAAAAGAGAGTTATCGTACATAACAGAAATACTCAAATTTATGAAAATAATAGAGTATCCTAAACGATCTGAACAAAGGACAGATACGAGATTCCGTTGAATCTCGGGAGCATATAATATATCATGCAGGTGCAGGACTTGGTTACTTCGCAGCATTAGCTTACATGTACCAATCCCCTTCACAACCACAAATGCTCCGTTCCCTACATACAGCCTCCTCGCTTGGGGACTCAATCGGCGAAACTCCACATATGCGCTCATATCTCGAATTACATGGTCGGTAGCTCCTGAGTCTACAATCCACAAAGGAGAAGAGTTAGTAAACATCACAATGGATGAAACATAACTTATACCATGTAAAGAAGAAGGACATACCTTTCGCTCGCCACACTCACGAGCGAAATGCCCAGATTTATCACAAACGTAGTATCGAACTTTACTCTTGTCGAGCTCCTTCTTCTTGCATCTCTACCTTATGTTCTCGGTTTTTGTTGATGGCTTCTTCTTGGCTTGGCTAGGTTTCTTGTCATACTTGCGCCATTTACGCTTGACGCCCTTTGAGCCCTTACTCGACTCCGCCACATAGGCATGACAGGAAACCGACCTAGCCACCTCCTGATACTTCTCCTTGAGCTCACAATGCCTGCACACGTCCATGAAAGTACAAATACTCTTAGTGTGCGTGAGATAGGTTTTCAACACATCGCAGGAGTCAGGCAAAGACTGGATCACCCCTAGTACCTGAAATTCATCAAACATCAGCTCCCCCATATTTTTTAGAGAAGCGATCATACTCGACATATGCATCAAATGCTGTTTCATAGGAGCTGACTGGGAGCCAAAGTGTTCTCTTAGAGCACTCCAAACCGACATTGCAGTAGGATACTGCTCGTATACCGAAATCAGATCATCGTGCATGCTGCTAAGGAGGATTGCCCTAAATACGCTATCCTTCCTTTTCCAAGCATAATACATCTCCTCATCCAGTTTCGCCTGAGGCGTATCACCTACCCCGGGGTCAATCATTTCGTGTAGTAGGACCTACGCTAGATCCTGTTCCTTGAAGACAAACTGAACTTTACGGTGTCAAATCTCGTAGTTGTCACCATTTAGCTTGTCTCCCTTAACAAGATCAAGTACGACACTTTTCGTCGCAACCATAATCTCTGTCACACAGAAAGAAAGAGACATCAGTAACTAATAATACTTATTTTCACAATTTCGTGCACCCTACGAATCATCAAGTCCAAAATGATTTGAGTATTTGCCCCAAAACGAGCGTATAGGTCAACAGACACTATACACCATAACCCGGGATCTCATCTCACTATTCAGACTTGGATTCGGTGCACAAAATCTCACAAATAGTCACAAATACGGACATAGGACCCTCAGAAAATTGAAACAATTCAATTTCGAACAACCTGACGCGCCGTCGAGGTCCCTACGCGCCGCCACGAGCCGACGGTGCATCTGCAAGCCTTGCCATGCGCCTCAACATGCTAGTAGGAGCCTGGCTCATGCACCAGACGCGCAGCGTGCCTCACACGCGCCGTCACATGCCTGTCGTGGCGCAGCTCAGCTCACGCGCCTAGTCGCGACGCGTGGAGCTGAGTCACCAGGGTCGATGATCGGGTCGGTCAACGGGTCAGGGTTGACCCAACTTGCTGTAAACGGGTCGAAGTCTGACCCGACACGTGTCGGTTCATGGGTCAGAGCAGGTCAGGCTCCGACCCGATCCGAGTCCCAGACCGCTTCACACACCTTACTCGCGTGTGAAGTACACACGCTTGTGTGTTGCCCTGTGACATGCCTCTGCACATATGCTCGTCACGCGCCTACGGGTCTGGATGTCTTCTTCCTCGCCCGACAGGTCTGCAACCGGGCTTTTCGACTTGATTTTCCAAAAAAACCATTTCCTGCTATTTTTTTACGGCGACTTCGACTAGAAAATATATTTGGACTATTCTTTTTTTTGTTAGATTCAAGCCTTAAATACGACGAATCAAATATCTAAATTTTTTGCCCTTAGCAGCCTCGCCGTAAAATCCAGTTTCCGACAACCACTCAATACAAATTGCATGTCAAATCGTAGATCAATACACATGGAACATAAATATGAGATTTATTTAGATCAAAAATCCCTTTACACGGACAGATCTATGGCTTTAAGTTTCGAGCACCCTTTGAATCGAAAATTTTGGCCTCAATTTCAATGGCCAAAACGTACTCCAAAAATTCTGAAAAAAATATATTTATGATCTACGTAAGATGGGCAACGAAATTCATGTTCCGAACCCCAAATTTTCAATCCCATATTTTTTAGACCCGAAAATATTCTGAAAATTATTTAATAAATCCAACCCTATGCTCTAATACCAATGTTGGATTTATATGCACATACCCATGCAGAAATGTGATTGATTTTCGAAATCGAAAAAGTTTATGTTTTCCGGGCATACCTTAATGAGCAGATCGCAGAAAATTCGGGGAACCACGAATTTTGCAAGAACGACCTCGCCGTAAGGATGATAGTCACGGAAATCGAACTATCACCATAATACCACGACACCGCAATTGAAATCTGGTGACAGAAACAGCACGGAAAAATCTCTACACAGAATTTTCTCTAGTGCTCTCTCTCAATGAGGTATTTTTCTCTCTATTGTGCCGTCACTTAATGGTGTACCATTGTGATGTGCTCTCTAAGGTTTTTGCCCTAATTTCCATATTCTCCCGTAACCACAAATAGAAGGATATTCAAATCATATCAGTTACCATATTTAGATATGAAAAATAGGATAATTTCTATTTTCTATATATGGAAAAATGCCCCACGTGGGCTTTAATTCCGTCAAAGTCGAAACAGAAATTTGAGATATTAAAATATCAAATTTATCTGAAAAATGAAATAGAGATTTTTCAAAAAACTAAGAGTTTGTTTTATTGTCAATGATGAAAACTTTTGAAATGAATTTTCCCAATAGTGAGAAGGAGTATTTATAGAAAATGAAGATTTCCGATCATAAGATATCTGTTCATTTAAAGGGTATGATGGATATGTTACACTTATTTTTTAATGTCCAAGTGTCCTAAGTGTCTTATTTTTTACCCTTAAATAATTAATTATTTATTTATTTATTTTAAGGGTTATTTGATGAAAATCATATTTTCTTCTTAATATATTATTTCAATGAAATTTAAATAATTTTAAATTTCATAGATTATAAATCAATCAAAATTTTTTAATATTTTAATATAAAACAAATACCAATGATATATTATAAAATATATCTGACAATTCCCTCGCCCTCCCCTGCGGTTAATACAACCATAGCGGTGAGAGGGAGAGTTTAATCCATAATAATGGTTATACACAACTAAAACGCGACAAAGATACACTCCTTTTGCAAGGGCATTGCTGACCGATGAATGGGCACGCTACTCAATGATGCAGGCTTTTTACTGGAGAGAGAGAGAGAGAGTGTGTGTGTGTTCGTGTGTGTGTGATATCGGTGCATAGACAAGTTGGCACATTGAAACTCGATTGGAACTCATTGAAACTCCACGATGAGTTATGGCAGTTTTTGTCACACAGCTCACAACCAAGAGGAAAAGAAAAGGTGGACAAGGCCCAATCAATGCGGTTGCCCTCGGCCACACCAGATGCAACAGCTGCTCGACAGTAAAAATTAATTCATTGGGACCCATTTTAGGTTGGAACCCCATGAACAATAAGTTGTTAGTGCCCACAGACAAGTTGGCAAACCATTCGTATCATTGTCGGTCGGTATTTTTGGGTCATGGATAGATTCAAAACTCTCTCACAAAATTTAAAAGAAAATTATTCATGCCACTTGAGTAGCAATCATAAAATTCACGGTCACAGAAAGAGAAAAACACGGTTAAAAAATAGAGTTTCAGAAAATTATTGATAATTTTTTTTTTTTATCGATAACAATGATGGATTATTGAAGAAAATTTTACCAAAAGATTTTGCAAAATTTTTTAAAATTTTTTTAATTTTTTTAATTTTAAATTTTTTTAATTTTTTATAAATCTATCAACGACGAATTACCGACGAAAATTTTACCAACAGATTACTTATGAAAATTTTACGGACGGATTACTGATGGATTTTGAAAAGCTTTTTAAATTTTTAATCTTTTTAAATTTTAATTTTTTAAAATTTTTTTGTAAACCTATCAACAATGAATTACCGATAAATTATTGATAGAAATTTTATCGACAGAGTACTGATGGAAAAATTAGTGACAGAATACGAACGAAAAAATTAGAGACGGATTACCGACAGATTAACGACGGATTTTTTTTAATTTTTAATTTTTTTTAATTTTTATTTAATATAATTATTTTTGTTTTATTTTATTTTGTAGAAGGATAATATTATTTTTTTAAATTTTTTATTATTTTATTTTAATCTAAAATAAAATTATTTTATTATTTTATAATAAATTATAAATTTATTTTATTTTATTTTTATTAAAAAAATATAATTTTATATTATTTTATTATTATTAAAAAATATGTAATAAAGATAATAAGTAAAAAAAAAAAAGGTAATCTGACAAGATCCGTATCATGGCTCGGTGGTTGTGTTGCTAATGGAATCACACTTATGCCCGGTTTAGAGGAGATTAGCGGCCCTTTTCCAAAATTTGAAGGGCGTGGGTCGGCGGGCTGGCCGGTCGGGCCACGGGTTGGGGTGAGCTGCCTAGAGCAAATTGTAAATTTTTTTGAGAACTCCAAAAATCAGTGACGGATTGGAATCTGTCATTGATTTTTTTTTTTTTTTCAGTGATTGATTTTGTTTCGTCGTTAATATTAGCGACAGATTTTTTTTCTCATTAATCTATCGTTAATATTTGCGATTAAAAAAAAATTCGTTGCTAACATTTAGCAGGGTCACTTTTAACGACGGAAAAAATTCATCATTGAAAGTTTATTTTTTAATAGTAAAAAAAGAAAAGAAAAAGATCATGTACATCGACACAAAAGGCTAATTACCAAAAAGTTCCTAATCTATTTAAAACATTCTATTAAACACTTGAGATCTAGTGTGGACATTACTGGTAATATAAAACGTTCTCCCCCAATATTTATAATATAGATTAGATTAGTTTAGATTAGCCTGTTACTATCAATATACGATTTATTTTTGAAATGGATGGAGTGTCATTCTGCATGGTTCCCACTTAGAAGGCATATTTAGGGGTGTTATGACACCCGGGTCGAGCTCGGGTATCACAATACTCAAGCTCGCCGAGTTTGTATTTTTCGAGTTCGAGCTCGAGCTTGAAATGTCGTCGGGTGTTATTGGTGAGTGTCGTCGGGTAGTATCATTGGGTGATACAAATAATATATTTTAAAAATATATCTAAAAATATAATTTTATATATAATTTTTTTTTAAAAATATATATAATTATATATAAAAATTATTTTTTAAAAAATTAAAATATTTTGGATATCTCGTCGAGTTTTCGAACTCGATACAGCTGGACTCGAGCTCGATACCCAGCTACCCGAGCCCGAGTTCGAGCTTTGACCGAGTAGTGTCGCGGGTACTCGGTATCATTAACACCCATAGGCATATTAGCAATTCTTATGGCAAAAGTGTTATTCTTATTTGGGATTGCGTTGGTTTTAGCAATACCCTGCATCCTGTTTAGCCGTGTGTTGTTTCTCAATGTTGATACTGCCATTAGAGAGAAAGAACAAAAACCGGAACCGAATCAGAACTCAATCGTGTGGAACCAGAACTAGAATCGGAACAGTCAATAAACAGTTTGGTTCCGGTTCTAATGCATGATAAATTGGAACGGAACCTAGAGTAACTAAAATCGAAACCGTCGATAAGATAAGCGATACGTTCTGGATTTAGTGCATGATGGTTTTGGAACCGTGGCCACCTGTTAACACAACCATAGTAGAGAGGGAGAGAGAGAGAGACAGAGTTTAATCCATAATAATGATTATACACAATTAAATTAAAACGTGACAAAGGTACACTCCTTTTGTAAGGACATTGCTGACCGATGAATGGGCACGCCACTCAATGATGCAGCTTTCATAGTACACAGAGAGAGAGAGAGAGAGAGAGAGAGAGAGAGAGAGAGAGAGAGAGAGTGAGAGAGTGTGTGTGTGTGTGTGTGATGTGTCGGTGCATAGACAAGTTGGCACATTGAAACTCCATTGAAACTCATTGAAGCTCCATGATGAGCTATGCTCGACTTATTGGTGAGCTGTTTTTGTCTCACGGCTCACAACTAAGTGGAAAGGGAAAGGTGGACAAAGCCCACTGAATGCAGTTGCTCTCGGCCAGACAATACGCAACAGCTGTCAAGTACTACGGTAAAAATTAATTCGTTGGGACCCATTTTAGGTTGGATCCCCATCAACCATAAGTTGATAGTGCCCACAGACAAGTTGGCAAACCATTCATATCATTGTCGATCGGCATTTTTGGGTCGTGGATAGACTCAAACCCTCTCACATAATTCAGAAGAAAATTACCCATACCACTAGGGTAGCAATCATAAAATTCACAGTCACAGAAAAAGCAAAAAAAAAAGAAAAAAAAAAAGAAAGAAAAAACCACACACACACACGTACATCGACAGAAAAGGCTAATTACCAAAAAGTTCCTAATCTATTTGAAACATTCTATTAAACACTTGAGATCTAACGTGGACATTACTGGTAATATAAAACATTCTTCGCCAATACTTATAATATAGATTAGATTAGTTTAGATTAGCTAGTTATTATAGATATATGATTTATTTTTAAAATGGATGGAGTATGTCATTCTCCATGGCGAGCATAGATCATATGAGGTGAATTCGGTGGTTGTACCCTGAATTTCTGAAAAGATCAAATTCCATTTTGAATCAAAATAGTGGCTGAAATACATGTGGTGAACTCGAAATCTTAGACCTTTATCCCTTATAATACCCATTAGTTGATGTTTGATGAGTTTAAATTCATTTATGTACTTTCTTTGTTATGTTTTTTGTCACTTATATCAAGAACTCTTTAATCATTATCCCTCAATGGAAGACGTCAAAAACCTAGGTTGACTGCACTGTTTTCTAGGGAGATACGGTTGAATACTCGACTAGTTTTGATTGACTTGGAGCTGCTGTTAACCATTAGGGAAGTAGTTTACTTTTCCTCCTACAGTATTCTATTTTTCCTCTTATTATGTACTTTTGTAGTATTTAAAACATTGAATACAATGTTCAATTCAACTGTGAAAAAGTGGGAAATTTTAAAACGTTTGAAAATATCATCTTATTAGGATAATTTAAAAAGGGGAATTCTTTTTTTTTTTTAAAGGGCTTTGTGGATTCCTTCATCTAAATTATGTGCTTGTGGTGTAATGTGCTATTTGGGTGATCAAGCCGATGTGAATTCAGTTCAAAACTCTAGAACGAACACGAATGGCAACACTAGAAGGAGAAATCCCTAAGGCAGAAAGCTAGAATATTCATTCACACCACTAATGTTGAAAATCAACACCCTGACTGACGGTAATTTTTATTATCGGTGATCTTTAGTGATGATTTTTTATACCATAGATACTTTTTATGAAACTGTCATGAAATATATATATTTTTCAACGATATAAATTGTCCGTCCAAAAAAATTAATCAACTGTCAGTAAAGATAACACAATCGTCTGTAAAATTGATATTCAATTTTGATGGTTATCATTTGTGGTTAGTAAATATGACAGATTTTATGGATTGTTTGAAAACAGTCTCTATATAATTCTTCTTTACTATCTATTTAACTATATTATCTGCATAAATTTTACATCTATACTAATTCATATATTGTATTGTCTTTAAAAGTTATATTTAATTTTAATTGTTATCACTTATGGTCAGCAAATGTGACAGTTTTTATAAACGGTTTGAAAATAGTTTTTATATAAGTCTTCTTTACTGTCTACTTAACCATACTATCTGTCTAAATTCTATACATGTACTAACCTATATATCGTACCGTCTATAAAAATGATGTTTAATTAGGAGGTTATCATTTGTTGTTAATAAATATGACACTCTTTTAGAAAAGGCTTGAAAACATTCTCTATATGGGTCTTCTTTACTGACTATTGAATCATACCATCTGTATAAGTGCTATAATTATGTTAACTTATAGATTGTATTGCATATAAATGCTATCTACAATACTCAGACTGTTACCACTTTTTATCAATAAATGTGTCAACCTTTAGGCACAGTTTAAAAACAAACTCTATACAGATAATTTATACTATTCGTTGAACCATACCATCTATATAAATATATGGCTATACTAACTCATATATTGTATTATTTGTAAATGCTATATACTATTTTAACGGTTATTTGTTTTCATCGGTAAGTGTGGTACTCTTTAATGACTATTTGAATATAATCTCTATATATGTCATCTATACTAACTATTGAGTTCTACCTTCTGTATAATCTTTAGGTATAGTTTAAAAATTTAAGAGTTAAGGTATCAAACTATTTGCGATATCTGGTGATAAGTTACAATAATAGGCGATAATTTATGATAACAGGTGGTACGTTATTATAACAGGTGGAAAGTTTGCGATATCATGTGGTAATTTTATGATAATTAGTAGTAATTTTGTAATAATTAATGATAATATAGTGTGATAATTATTCATTTGAGTAAAATATAGTAATACCTAGTGATAAGTTTGTGGTAACTAACAGTAATTAATAATAACGGGTGATAGATCATGCAGGGGCACAGTAGACTATGACTTATCACCAGTTATCATAATTTTATCACCACTTATTATCTGTTATCATAATTTTACCATAAGTACATTGCAAAGCAACTATTGCATATGCTGCTGAAATTTTAAGTATACCATGGATAGGACGAAATTTCATAGCAAATTTCCCCATTTTGCTTTATTTTGTTTGAGAGAGAGAGAGAGAGAGAGAGAGAGAGAGAGAGAGAGAGTTGTGTGTGTTGATGGTGATTTATGGGATTTTAAAGTATTCAAATACCTGGCAACTAGGTTCCAAGAAAAGAAAAAGAAAACATTATTGCAAAAGCAACTATTGCATATGCTGCTGAAATTTTAAGTATACCAGGGATAGCAAATTTCCTCCATTTTGCTTTATTTTGTTTGAGAGAGAGAGAGAGAGAGAGAGAGAGAGAGAGAGAGAGAGAGAGAGAGAGAGAGAGAGAGAGAGATTTGTGTGTGTTGATGGTGATTTATGGGATTTTAAAGCTTACATATACCTGGCTACTAGCACTACAAAATAAATGGCTTATTCAGACGGACGAAAATCGTCTGATAAATTAACTAAAATCATTGACAAATCCTTCTCTAATGGATAGAATTTTAGTTGACTATACACCAGTCGGAATAGATTTATACCGACAATCTTAATCACCATTGGAGCATGTCATATATTTATAGTAACGATTAGAAAGTGTCGGTAAAATTACGCTTAGTATGGATAAAAATTACTATATTTTATCGTCAGTTACCACTCGATTACTACTTGATTTTGATTACCACTCGGTTATGACTCGGTTATTAGCACTCGGTTAGCACATATATTATCTTTTATCGTCGATTACGACATAACTGTTAAGACATATAACTGTCATTTAGAGACAATTATTCATATGTTAGGAAATGTTATAACTTTTATCGTCGATTACCACTCGATTACCACTTGCTTACCACAATTGTTACTTTTTATCGTCAGTTAGTCATTTATGGTCGGTTAGTATATGTCACGCCCCGAACCGGGATCGTGAGCAGCCGCCCGTTACCCTGGATGCCGGCTGTATTTTTACAGAAAATCGGGCAGAACCTCCCCATATATCGGAGGTCTCCCATATTAAAATAAACCTGTTACCTGTCCAAAAGGGGCCATCCCGGCCTCAAAATGCATATATTATCCTCAACAACAAATCAGATCATCCTACTGCACAATCCAGGGCAACGCAAGGCTAACAAACAATTCTCCTCAGTCCTAACCACAGACCTCTACTGCCATGCCCCCGTCAAAGGCATGGACAGCCGCCAGTCGCCCCTCCTGTGATTTAGAGGAGGCACCGAGCGATCCTAGAGGACAATTCTAAGACATGACACATTCCCAAATACAGACGCAATGAAAAGAAATGCCTCAATGCAATGTCATGCAGTGACATGAGAGTTCTACAATTTAAATGTCCATATTTATACAGTCATCCCAGAATTATATAAAAAAAAAATGGTCATCTATAGACCTCAAAATACATATACATCACCAATACAAATTTGCAGCGGAAATACACAATAATTCCTCAAGTCCAAGCCTGATCTCCCAAAGAAACTGGGCGTCCTAAAAGCGACGCTCCTTGTCAAATACTATCTCTGAAACAAAAGGGAAATGAGGGGTGAGTACTCGGGAGAAGAATACTCAGTGAGTGAGTGGGTCAATGCAATCGTCAAATATGGAGTGTGAAACTGGAGTGTCAAAACATAAGTATATAAATCATATTTCAAATCATCATGCTCTTCATTTCAACAATATATCATTTCACGCATTTTCAAGTCAAATATGCATCCAAAGCACTGTCATTAAAATCATAGAGCTGCCAGCCGAAAATGTCCTGGCAGAGGTCTACCGCGACCTATGACAGGCGCACCGGGGGTGTTATATGCAAATTTCTTTAAAGTGCTCTCTACCCCGGCGTTGGCGACGAACCTCGTCCAGGTGCTAGACTTGAAGAGGATATCCAATCCAAATCCAAATCCTCCCCCTTTCGGGTTCAACCTGGCTAGTACCGTGTAGATAATCAAATCACGACAACTCGTGGGATACCCCAGGCCTAGGCATATCCGGACGCCACCAAAGCGCCTCTCACGGTGTCCTTCGTAGCTACGGAACAATACATATCAAAGCTCTCAAAGCCAAAATCAATATCACATCAAAATGTGCCGAAGTCAGGTTCATAAACCAATGCAACATAGAGCATAAAATGGCACATTATACATTTCAACCACATGGATGCATAATTTCATAATTCAATACAGTTTTTGGACACTCCGACGGTTCACAAAAGTCAATTTTAAAACCGGTCAAAACATTTCCAACATACGACAAATCATGCTCATTATCAAAATGTTGTAAAACAGGATTTACATATTAAGCAAAAGCATTGAAATAAATCCCACTCACTGTTTTGGGGAAGGTAACGCACTCCCCAATAATGCCAAAATACGCAAAACAAGACGCCCCTCAATCGAGTCACTAAGAAAGCCAACCTAATCAAGTCATCACGATTTTCATCAATTTCCGACTATTTCAGGGTTTATCGTTCTTCTTAATTTCGTACGAACCCTAAATTCCTCAATTTATAAACAAATCAACTAATGCTACCTAATTTGACAAGGTTTATTCAAGGGTTGAAGAGATTTCATTTCTCTCACCTAGGATTCTTCGGATCTCGAATTTAGCTTTCGTTCGCCCGTTGGTTTGGTCTAAAACCTGAATGTTTCCAAATTTGAAACCATTGCGAACAATTTAAGTCCAATTACTAAAGAGATTCGAAACCCAAGTGCGAAAAATCGAAACTTAGAGTCATTTACCTTCGCAGAGGCTCACGGACTGCCACGGGCCGTCGCGGGCCGTGGGCCGCGGGCTGGCGGGCTGATGGGCTGGCGGGCCTGGTGGGCCGGCGGGCCTGATGGGTCTGCGGCCTGGTGGGCCTGCGGCCTGGCAAGCCGGATCACGCGCTGGAGCGCGCTCGCGCTCGTGCTGGCGCTGGCTCACGCGCTGAAGCGCACTCGTAAGCTGGATCGTGCACTGCTCGCGCTGGGGGTCGCACGCTGGAGTGCTCGTGCTCGTGCTGGGGCGTGCTGAGGCGCGCTGGGGTCGCGCGCTGGGGATCGCGACTGCTCGCGCGCTGCTCGAGCGCTGCTCGCGCGCTGCTCGAGCGCTGCTCGCGCGCTGCTCGCGCGCGGTTCGCGCGCTGCTCGCGCTTAGGCTGGGTCGCGCTGCAGCGCTCGCGCGCTCCCGCGGAAGACTGCGCGGTGGTGCTAGCGCTCGCGCGGAGATGATCGCGCGGCTGTGCTCGCGCTCGCTGAGGACTGGAGATCGCGCTGCAGTCGCGCGCTCGCAGAGGGTTGGAGCAGCGACGGCCACGGCGCACTCGTGGGAGGAAGATCGTGCGGCTGATTCGGGCGGTCGCTCGCGGCGGAGGATGGCAGCGGGAGGGGAAGAGACACGGCGGCGGGGAGAAGGGAAAAAGAGAGAAGAAAAAGGGAGAGAAGAAGAGAGAAGAGAGGGGGAAAGAGAGAGAGAAAATTGGGCTTTAAGCCCTAAATTTTTTTTTTTTTTTTTTTTTTTTTTTTTTTTTTGTTAATTGGGTGTTACAGTATATATGTTTATATGTTATATCGGTTACTACAGTCATTTATCCGTTAGCAAATGCTACTATTTCATCAGTTATTACATACTGTACAATTACCACACATGCTGACATTTTAGGAAATGTTATAAATTATAAAATAAAGAAATTACTAAAATAATATAACACCTTGTATTATTGAGAATAATTGATACATTAATAGAATAATAAAAAAAAATATTACATATCAAATAACTATATATCTTCTCTTCTCTTCAGCATATCTTCTGTCCCAAAAACACTTCAGTCACAACATCAACTTTCATGTCAATCTATTCATAAAAAATGTTATACAAAAATATTATCTTTTCTGGATGGAGTATATCAAACCATTTATAAAAATAAAACTTGTTATAAATAAAAATATTACATTTTGGATACAGTCACGTAAATATAATGATTGTTTGTTGGGAGCTAAGAATACAAATAATTTGGATTATTATTCAAAAACAAAAATGAAATTGAAATTAGTAATATTTTGTGAAAACAAAGAAATAACATTCGTATTTAAATCTGTACTAAACCATATGATTGAGTTTCTTCAAAGTCAAGTTGCTCTAGGATGGTTGTGATTCTTCATGGTCAGTACAAATACTCATCTTTCGTTTAATTCATCCAAAATAAATACAAGTTGTGAAAATTTAAAATATTTCAAAATATAGTATAATCCAAATTTTATTTAAAAAAAATATGTGATTACCTGCTTCACGAAAATTTTGGTTGATTCACAAGCGAGAGCTTTGAGCGGAGAGGAGAGGTTTTGAGGGGAGGAAGGGAAAGAGGGTTCAGAGGGAATGATTTATAGAATATTTGGTTTATTTCACTGCCCAAATATATTTTCAAAATTTTCAAAAACCCGTCAATTTTTTCCGCTTGTTTTAACCTGTTTACCGTTTTTAGATCATTAAGTTTTTACCACCTTAGAGTTTAATTTCATCTTAATCTATCTTTCTTTTTTTATTCCATCATTAAAAATTTTTGTATTTTCATTTGTATTTTTATTTCTGTTACCAACTATTACTACAACATTACAACATTGTTAAAATATTATATTTTGTTACAATATTATTACTAAATTATATTAAAAACCTTTAATTTCATATTATTACATTATTTAAATTAATAATATTAATTATACAATTATTCTACATAATTCATATTTAAAATTTTTTATATATTAATTATAGTATTATTGATTACAAGGGTGGTGCTCGTCCCATGACGCATGCCTACACGGGCGCCTGCGCGGCATGCATGGTAGCCCGTGCTAATTTGTGCGTGGGAGCCCGCATGGCATGGGTGGCATATGCCCAGGCCCAGGGCAACAACGCATGTAAGCGCCTGCGCGGGTGCCTGACCATGCCAACGCGGGCGCCTTGGCATTGGGCATGCACGCATGGAAGCGCCTGCGTAAATTAGTATATTATTAAATTAGTAATTTATATATTATTATTTTAAATTATTAATATTATTATTAAAAATTATAATAATATTTAATCAATTAAACAATTTTCACAAAAATTGTGCGGTAAATTTTGTTAAAGTTCCAAAAACATTTTACATTTTGGTATCAATCAACCGCCAAAATTTTTTATTTATTTTTTGTTTCAACCGCAAAAAATTTAGTTTTTGCGCTAAATTATCATGTTACTTACTTGTTACATGTCTATTTCTCTCTCTCTTTTTTTTTTCTTTTTTACTCTCTTTGCTTACTTCTATTTAAACAAAAACAATTTAAAACAATCATTAAATTATATTGACTTTGTGTTAGGAAAATCAAACCACATTACCATCAAATTCAAATAAAATTCATTGTTTCATTACAAGATAGTTGGAAGATGATATAATAGTCTTGACAAAATTAATCAAACCGCTTGAAAAATAAAATTCATTGTGTATGATGTTCTGCCTTTGACAAAATTGGGATGAAAAGTTTGGATTACTTTATTATTAAATTTTATTAAACTATTTGTAGAATTAACGGGGTGAACCAAGAGGTATTACCTAAACATCAATTGTGTTTTTCTAAAATTGGTTACTTTAATCATTAAACTAGATTAAATCTGGTTTTGAGTATCTATCCAAAAATAATGTTATTAGTGCAACATAAATTTTATCTTTATCCCTAGCAATATTAACTTTGTCTTGATGCTAAATGTCAACAATTGTAATTGAACAATTGAGCAAATGTTTGTTCTATCATATCATATCACTTGTTAGTGGGTGAGATGGATATTGTTAGTGGGTAGTACAACTAATAAACACGATATTGTTAGTTGTTAGTTGTTAGTAACAAGTACAACTTTAAATTTATTATTATATAACTTGATATTATTTTTTTAAATATTATTCTTAAAAAAGATGACAAATACTATAAATACATACTATTCAATAGTGACTCAACTGCGAGTGGAAGTATATACTGTCATATATATATATATATTAATATTAAACTCTATTAAACTCTAATATCCTATCTATTGTTTCATATGAAGTGAATGCAATATGTTCGAAAAACAAATCAATTATGGAAGAAGTTAAATATTGAAACTTTATAGTAAATCATAGTAAAAATTTACTATGTGGTTTAGTCATCATGTAATAAATGGGTATCATAATACTAACAAATGGAAACATTATAATTGATATTTTGATATGAAAATTTAAGTAAAAACTATATTTAATCATTTGCTTAATTAGATTAATCTGACAAGACAAACTGTGAATACTCTACTACTTATAAGGAGTTGTAAGATTATAGATATGAAAAAGTTAACAAGTTCTAAAAATTAATTCTAAAAATTACATTGCATGAGAACAATGAAGAAATGGAGACAATGAGTATAATAATATGGTGACTAAGAAAAAAGAGAGAAAAAAAAAGTCAAAAAATTATGAAATGTAGTAAGTAGTTAGTAAGTACTTTGTAAGTAAGTAGTAAAAATCACAAGGCGGTATTAATTAAAAGTATAAAAAATTGTGAGAAATTAAAAAACGCGGTAATGAAAAAAGAAGCGGGAGAAAAAGCGCGAAAGCGAGGTTTTAAAAATTTATTTGTGAAAATGATATATTATAAATTCAATACAGACGAAACCTTTACTATCAAAATTTCTCCATCATTCCCTTCAAAGTTCTTCTCCCCTAACTCATTTAAATATCTCACTCATATTTTACAAAATTTTATGCGCTATCAAAGTTTCTCTATCCTTCCCTTGAATGCACTTCTTCTCTAACTCATTTAAATCTCTCACTCATACTTTGTAAAGTTTTATCTTTGATATTTGAAAAAATAACGGATGAGAATTATACGAAAAATCACAACTACTCCAACTTCAGTCAAACAAGCTCAATCATCCAACATATTACCCAGGTTTTAAAAAATAAACATATTATTTTTAATTTAATTTGAAATTTAATATTAAAATAGAAAATTTTCAAAAAATTGGTGCAGAAAAGGAAAAAATTTGTGAAAACTTATTTCAAAATTTGTTTATGAAAATAGAGAGAGATTATTACAGCGGAAGTACACAAATTTTGCAAAAAATTTTAAAATATTTTGGGAGACAAATAATATAAAAATTCTCTTATTATAAATTATAATATAAATTTACCAATTTAGATGTACTTTTTCATAATAAAATATTTGTATAATAATCATGTAATTATTATTAATATTATATTATATAACTTAATTAATTATTTTAGATGTGAAATAATATTTCAAGCGGTGTCAATATTAATAATTTTGAATAATAATTTTAAATAATTGGGTTCTCTAAACTGTAAATAATTTTCTTAATTTTTATCATTATTAATGTAAATAAAATTAATAGAATTTAAATAATTTAAATATTGCTTGTCTGCACCGTGCTAGCCTGCTATGGGCGCTTGCCCCTGCTCGTGCGGGCGCCCGCATCGGCAGGCGCTGCATATCGATATATCAAAGTGTGGCACAATCATCAAGTATCAAAATCATGGATGCATATCGATATATACAAGCTGGGACACTCCATATATCACAAAACATTTTCATAAGTTCAGGAGAATATGTCAATCATACCATTTTAAATTATGCTTTTGAAAGTTTTTTAAAACACGGTATCAATTAAAAGTAGATGTCAAGTCTCACTCATAGTTAGGGGAGGATAACGCACTCCCCAATATCTTCACAAAGCGTAAATCAAGTGTTCCCTCCGTTCAACTCAAATAAATTTTAGGGAGACAAACAGTCTGCAGATTTTTAACCTGCGCAGTCATGAAAAACAGACTATAACTTTAGCAATACCAGTCCAAATCAGATGATTCTTATCTCATTTTAAAGCTAAGGGATAGCACTATAACTTTCATTTTGCACACTTCCTTAGATTCAAATCACAGAATTCCCGGTAAGCCTCATTTTGTTACAGTTATATTTAAGTTTCAGATTCTGTCCAATTTTTGTACAGAAGCTATAACTTTCATCCTACTCACCAAAGTCTATTGAACTTTTCACATGTTATAGCTAAGATGTAGATCTACAAATTTCGTGTTTTGAGTTTTATCCAAATATGTTTGGAAGGGGTTGAACAAAATTCATGAACAAGACAGATACGTTTTAGTGAAACATACAGTTTTTGTCAACACAGTTTTAAGGAAAATTGTATAACTTTCAATTTCCTAGTGCGAAATGGCTGTAAATTTTATATATTATAGGCAAGGAGATATCTATAACTTTCATGTTTTGTGTTTCTTCAAACTAAGACTGGAGAGGGGTCGTTTTTACTCACTACTGTCAAGGTTCGAAACAGGACGCTTCTATGTCGAGTTTCAGGAAAAGTGCCATACCTTTTGGCACAGGCATCAGATTTTGGTGATTCATACCTCGTTGGAAAGATAAGACTTAGGTCTACAATTCATATAACTAGCACATTTTCAAATTCTGGCTCTAAGATGCCTTAAAATAGAGATGAAGTCACGGACAGAAATAAAATTTAAAGTGAGACAGGATAAAATTTCTTACCTCACTTTCTTTGTCTTCCTCTCTTGTTTTTCTCCTTGTTCTCATGAATTTGGGAAGAATGAATAAGCATTCTAAGGCCTTCTTCTTTTATTATTGTGTTAATAACTCACCACCCTAGGATCAAATCTCCAATTAACCTAAACCATAGGATCATTTTGACTATTGCATGTGTTTTGATTGGTTTTTTTTTTTCATGTGCATGTGTTCTCATTGGCTCACCTGGCCTTTCTCATCTCCATTTGGCCAACACTTGTCCTCCGCACTATGACACTTGTTCAATACAAGAATACACTTGTCACATTTCATTTAAGTTTTGTTAATTGCTAACAAGTCCTTTGACTTATAAAAATTCTAATTTGACCTCTAAAATTTTCATAATTACACACTAGACCCAAAATCTTATATTATAACTAATTAAATTTATTTAATGTGAAATTAAGGTTTTGAATCTCTTTGAGTCAAAATTGATCCGATTTATATTTTACCGTCAAATATCATTATTTATTTATTTATTTATTTATTTTTTGTGAAAATTCATGAACATAGCAGTAGAAACATCATATATATATATATGAAATGGAATTCACTATAAAATATACCGAGAGTTGGCTTTACATTTTCCTAACCCCCTAAAAATAAGTTTCGTTCCCGAAACTAAAATAAAACGATATAGGGAAACGAAAATTACTCAGTAAATACATGAGGGTACTGTCCCCTCATAGTTTTCTCGGGCTCCTAAGTCTCCTCCTCGACTTGGTCGTTACGCCACAAAATGCGTACCAACGGGACATTGTTGCTTCACAGTCTACGGATCTGCTGGTCAAGGACTGCTACGGGCTGTACAAGTAAACTCAGGTCCTCCCGTAGTTCAACTAGTGGAGGTTCTAAAACATGAGAAGGGTCAGGCATATATCTCCTAAGCATTGAGACATGGAACACATCGTGAATACGTGCCAACTCCTCTGGCAGATCCAATCTGTATGCCACACTTCCGATCCTCTCGAGAATACGGAAGGACCCAATATTCTTGGGGCTCAGCTTGCCCCGCTGCCTAAAATGGATCATCCCTTTCCAGGGTGAGATCCTCAAGAATACCATGTCTCCCTCCTGAAACTCCAGTGGTCGCTGCCTATGGTCTGCATATGCCCTCTGTCGATTCTGGGCAACTCTCATCCTCTGTCGGATGATCTTGACCTTCTCCCTCGTCTTCTCAACAAGCTCCACACTTCTAAGGTGCCTCTCACCGACCTCGTCCCAGCATAAAGGTGTGCGGCATCGCCTCCCATACAATGCCTCGTATGGAGGCATCCCGATACTCGCCTGGTAGCTGTTATTATATGCAAACTCTACAAGTGGTAAATGCCAATTCCAGCTACCATGAAAATCAATAACACAAGCTCGAAGCATATCCTCAAGTGTCTAAATTGTACGCTCTGACTGGCCATCTGTCTGGGGATGATACGCTGTGCTAAAGTTCAGTCTAGTATCCTATGCCTCCTGCAAACCGGGCCAGAACCTAGATGTGAACCTGAGATCCCTGTTTGAAACAATCGACACAGGCACCCCGTGAAGTTGTACTATGGTGTCCATATAGAGACGTGCCCCTCCAAGGAGTAGTCACCACGGATGAGGATAAAGTGTACAGATTTGGTGAGTCGATCGACAATCACCCAAATCGCATCATGCTGCGTGAAAGTCCTGGGTAACCCCATCATAAAATCCATGGTAATATGTTCCCACTTCCACTCAGGAATGGGAAGTGACTGTAAAATATCTGCTGGTTTCTGATGCTCAGCCTTTACCTGCTGGCATACCAAGACCATGCTACAAACTCTGCTATCTCCTGCTTCATGCCCGACCACCAATAACTGCCTCTGATGGTGCGGTACATCTTTGTAACCCCGGGATGCATAGGATAAGTCGAAGAGTGTGTCTCCTCAAGGATAGCACGTCGAAGCTCAACATCAGCTGGAATACACACTTTGTCTCTGAACTCCACGAGTCCATCAATACGGACTCGGAAATCCCTGCCCTCTCATCGGCGAATCCGATCGTGAATAGCCTGGAGCTCTACATCTGTACCCTGAAGCTCTCTGATGCGGTCAAGTAGTGTAGACCGTACTTTAAATCTGGCTAACAGTGTACCCTGCTCATCGCTAGCCAAGCTGACTCCCAAAGCTCAGAGTCCTATCAAGCTGGAGATGTAAGCTCTCTCTGCTGCCTGAGAAGTGGTAGAAGAAGATGATTTTTGGCTCAAGGCATCTGCTACTACATTTGCCTTGCCTGGATGATAGTCAATAACCAAGTCGTAGTCCTTCAGCAGCTCTAACCATCTCCTCTGTCTCAGGTTTAGCTCTCTCTGAGTAAATAAATACTTCAAGCTCTTATGGTCTGTGAAGACCCTGCAAGTAACTCTATATAAGTAATGCCATCATATCTTCAGTGTAAAGACTATGGCTGCCAGCTCTAGATCGTGAGTAGGGTAGTTCGCCTCATGCTTCTTCAACTGTCTCGAAGTATAGGCGATCACCCGTCCATCCTACATCAATACGCAACCCAACCCCTGCCGGCTGGCATCACTATACACAACATACTCCCTGCCGCTGGTAGGGAGAGCCAAGATAGGTGCCGATGTCAGTCGTTGTTTGAGCTCCTGAAAACTCGCCTCATAGCGGGCATCCCAACAGAACTTGACGTCTTTCCTCGTCAATCGGGAGAGTGGAGCAGCAATCTTCGAGAAATCCTCTACGAATCGTCTGTAATAACTAGCAAGTCCAAGAAAACTCCGGATCTCAGTAATAGTCTGCGGCTGCTCCCACCTCAATATGGCCTCTACTTTCTGCGGATCAACAAAAATCCCCTCTGCAGAAACAATGTGGCCCAAAAATCCAATCTCCCTTAACCAAAATTCACACTTGGTGAATTTGGCATATAACTACTGCTCACGGAGAGTCTGTAAGACCACCCTCAGGTGCTGTACATGCTCCTCATCACTCCGTGAGTATACCAAAATGTCATCAATAAAGACGATGACGAAACGATCCAATTAGTCATGGAAAACCTGGTTCATCAAATCCATAAAAGCCGCTGGAGCATTAGTCAATCCAAACGGCATCACTAAAAACTCAAAGTGACCATAGCGAGTGCGGAATGCAGTGTAGGGCACGTCCTCGGCCTGAATCCGTAACTGATGATAATGAGACCGCAAATCGATCTTCGAAAAATCCCGTGCACCATGAAGTTGGTTAAATAGGTCATCAATATATGGCAGAGGATACCGGTTCTTGACGGTCACCTTATTCAACTGTCAATAATCCATGCACAGTTGTAAGGTCCCATCCTTCTTCTTCACAAACAATACCGGAGTACCCCAAGGTGAAGTGCTCGGACGGATAAAGCCCTTGTCTAGTAATTCTTACAACTGGACCTTGAGCTCTCTCAGTTCAGTTGGCGCCATTCTGTATGGGGGAATAGATATAGGGGTAGCTCTCGGAACTATGTCGATCTCAAAGTCAAACTCTCGAGCCGGTGGAAGGCCAGGTAGCTCCTCAGGGAAAACATCCGCAAACTTCTGTACTACGGGACATCCTCATTCCTCGGTCCCTTACAGTAGTATCCACAACATGGGCCAAGTACGCCGTGCAGTCTCGGCGTATTAACCTCCTGGCCTCTATCACCGAAATAACACAGCGAGACAATACTCTCCTCTCACCAGAAAACCTCAAAGCAAACCCCTCCGATCTCTGAAACTCGACCTCCTTAGTGAAACAATCAACGGAGGCTCTGTGTCTGCTCAGCCAATCTATGCCAAGGATGGCATCAATATCGGTCAGGTCCAAAGGGATCAAATCTGTCTCAAGTACGGTGTTTCCAATCATGACCTCTGTCCTTCTATAAACTGAATCTCTCAAGAACTGTTCACTGAGAGGAGTGAAAACCAATATCTCCTCTCCAAGTGGCGTCAAAGGCTTACCCATAAGGTGGGCAAAGGACGTTCTCACATACGAGTAGTTTGACCCGGTATCGATAAGGACACAGGCGTCGACTCCATAAATCCTCATAGTTCCTAAATGTGGGGAAAGTCAAGAGATCACTTTAAATAAAGGTAGTAATAGATGCTCATCATATATATCTCAAAAGTATATATACCTCAAAAGTAGATACAGCCAACATAGTCAAGCCTCTAAGGCTTTGGCTTATGATGAGTCTTAAAATAAAAGTACAGGGAAAATCTCTAGGTGCGTGAGTCAGAAGGGGGAGTACCAATAATGACATCGGGGTTCGTCTGTGCATCCTCCTGCGTCATCGCGTACACTCGGGCTTGAGCCCTCGACTGCTGCCGTGATGGTCCTGGTGCCATACTACTCCCAGCTATTGCTCGTGGGGCTATGGGGGTAGAGTGTGCCGGTGCTCCCTGCTGTCCCCCTCGTGGAGCACTCGACTGAATAGAAATTGCCAGGCTCCCTGCTCCAAAATCAGGGCACTGGCTCTTGATGTGCCCCTGTCTCCCACACTGGAAGCAAGTCACTGCCACCTCGCAATCTCCAAAGGGGTGATGTCTGCCGCATCGAAAACAAAAAGGGTGTCGTCGAGCTGTAGTCTGAGTGAAGGCACTCGGGGCTGGTACTCTAAACCCCTGGGACTGCGATCCCTGCCTCTGGGAAGGGTCCCCGCGAAACCCTAAAGTTCTCCCCTTCTTCGAACTTTGGCCCCCAGAAAACTCGGGCCTCTTCCTCCTCTGCTCCCTGCTCTCTCTCTGTAGTCCCTCAGCATAGACGATCTCCTCAGCCCGGAGTGCTGAGTCTACTATCTCTGGTAATGAGAAGTTAGGGGTCACCTTCATATACCTCCAGACGTTCAAGTTGAGGCCATCTTCAAACTTGAATCTCAACTGACTGGGTGTGGCTAGGTCCAGAACAAAAGCGGCCAGTCTTCTCAACTTGGCCTCATACTCGATCATAGTCCGAGTCCCCTGCCGCAGGTGGTGGAACTTCGTCCTCTTCCTATTCTGCTGGAACGCCGAAAAATATCTGCGGATGAACTCCCGTAGAAAGTCTTAATTTATTTTTCAATTTAAAGTAATTGGCCTTAATTTGTCTCAATTTGTGACAATAATTAAATTCCTAATTTTTATGTTTGGATTTGGATTTGAACTTAGATCAACTCCTGTCAAATTCTCTTATTAGTTCTACCCCTAACAATCAAATTTTCAACTTGACTATTATTAATTTTCCCAATAATATGCTCACTATGAGGGAGCTTTATAAGAAGACCGAGATGGCAAAAGGTTCTAGATCTCGTGTTCACTATGGCATCAATGACATTAGATGTACATTGTTAGAGGAAGAATTGCGTGGGACGGTGAATAATTTGGCGTTAGGGAACGGTTATAATTTTTTGTCACCTATGGAAGAAGATAGGGCAAATAGCCCGCCAAAGAAGTGTGTGCTGATGTACAAACAATATGTGAAGTATAGTCTTTGGGTGCCATATAGGGGTCCTTTCACTCGGATTTTGAGATGTTGGAATATCTTTACGACCATGTTGGTTCGTAGTGCTTGGTGTTTGATTATGACAATAGCGAGTTTGTTGAGTTACTGCCGTCTGAAATTCGATTTTGAGATATTATCATCCATCTTTTCCTTGAGAAGGTGTCCTGTTGGAAGTTTACTATTTTTTGGAGTGACTCTCTACTCTTTTTTAGACTGACCCTTCACTCTTATCTGAATATATAATATGACTACCTATATATAGAACCAATACATTATTCTAAATTTTGTTAACATGCTAATAGATATCTTGAAAAGCTCACATGACTCTTTGAAAATTAATACAAGACTCTTTGAGATTCACTCGCATAACTCTTTATTTTCTCAGTATCATAAATTCTATATTATTCAAACAACTTTTCCCTTGTGATTTGATCCAAATGCTCAGTCATCTCAGTTTTTAATGACTCTGCCAATCTCCAATCTTGCCCTTGCGAAAAAAATGCATTGTTATCTGTGGGGAACACGAACTTAGGTCAAAACTTTCCCTTTTTATTGACATTCAGGTTGCTTAAATTCTCAAACCTATACAAATCCACAACCTTTTGTAGAACACTTTCATTTTCTTCCTCGACAGAAAATGGGTGGCCAATGAAATCTGTTAAATTTTTCACAGAAGGGAGAGGGTCCTTTCTCATTTCTTCGTACACAAGAAAGAGCACCCTTTGTGGTGCTTCCTTTGTTGCTTTCCAAAAGCTCAATACATGATCCCAATAAGGCCCATAAGAGGACACTCCTTTGCAAAATAGCTCAAGCGCTTCTTCTAAGGAAATATAAGTTTCATCTTTTGGTGTCGCTATGCATAAAAAATGCCACAGCGAGACAAATGCATCCCTAGGGTCCCTGAAAATGTACACAATTTTGCAGCCACCTGAAATTATTGACTTTGGCAAGGAATGGTAAGTAATACATGTGGCTAATAATGGAAGTTCGGCGGTCTGATTAGCGAGCTCCTTGCTGATGACATCATTCTCTAGGATAGGGATGCGCTCATGAGGCATGGTGGATAGGAGAGGACGTGATGAAAGGTCTGAGTATTTCTTTCTGGTAACTATGGCAAAGGCCAAGGCCTTGAGCCATGTTGTGCCTGATTTTGGTACACTACATAGGAACATGTCCGTTGGTTGAGCCTCGAAATGTTGTTGAACTGCATTCACACCTAGCAAGAAGAAGGGGCGGTACCAACAGCCTTGATAAAGATATAAATCTAAGCGAGGTATCTAACAGCATTGTCTTGGGAGTCTTGACAAAACTCCTCAAAACTTTGATTGGTTTGCTAAGGTTGGAGGAGGAGGGTTGTTCTTTTTTTTTTTTTTTTATCATGGTTATTATATTGTAAATAGAGACTTGGAACTAGGATTGTTGTCAAATGTTATGTTTTGAATAAAGTTGTTTTGCTGAAAGTTCAATCACTTGTTGAGAAGTTTCTTCAACACACTTTAGATAAATCTTTATATTACAATTTATTCGAATAAGAAATTTCCTCCTATACTTTTTGACCGATCAAATTATTCTACATCAAATATTTTATTACTTTTTTATTTGGTTGCAACATATAAATTATACTAAAAATAAAAATATATATACATATGAAGTCTTGGCAATATTACACGTTTCTGGCATCTAGATTAAAATTATAAAATTTGTTATATTATAATATTATTGAATAAGAAATTTTCTCAAATAAATTATACTAAAAATAAAAATATATATATTTCAAGAAATAACCTTTGGCAATTTTTTAACTCACGGTTATCAATATCCTTCCGATTCAATAGAAGGACCAACATTTTTTGTTTCACTTCCCAAAAAAAAATTGAAAAAGATTCTACTTTGCTTTAAAAAGATTCTACTTTGCTTAATATCTCGCTTATTCGAGAAATTTCAGTAAATACTACTGAAATATTTCAGATAATACTACTGAAATATTTCAGATAAACTTCACTTGTTGAAAAGTCCCTTCAACACACATTACTAGAAAATAGACTTTCAGTGACGGAAAAATCCATCACTGAAAGTCTCTTTTCAGTTGCTTAAAGGTATCAGCGATAGATTTTTTCCATTGGTAAATCCGTCGTAAAAAGTGACCCCGCTAATTTTCAGCGGATTTTTTTTCCGTTGCAAATATCTGCGTCGGATTAGTGACGGAAAAAAATTCGTCGCTAAAACCGAAAAAAAAAAAACAGTGACGGATAGGGATCTGTCGCTGATTTGAGTTATGATAAAGGAGAAAAAATGCACTGAATATGGTGTAAAAGCACTCTTGCCACTAAGTCAAACGAGTTATCTACTTATATACTTTTGTTTTTTTTATTTATTATCTTTATTTCTTATTTCTTAATAATATTAAAATAATATAAAATTATAATTTATTATAAAATAATAAAGTAATTTTATTATTACTTAAAATAAAATAATAAAAAATTTTTAAAAAATAAAATAATATTATTCTTTACAAAATAAAATAAAAATAATAAGAATTATTAAATAAAATTTAAAAATTAAAAATTAAAATTAAAATTAAAAATAATTTATTATAAAATAATAAAATAATTTTATTATTATTTAAAATAAAAAATAAAAAATTTGCAAAAATAACATAATATTATTCTTTGCAAAAATAAAAAAATAATAAGAATTATTAAATAAAATTAAAAATTGAAAAATTAAAAATAAATAAATAAATAAATAAATAAAAAATACAAAAAATCCGTCAGTAATCCGTCACTAATTTTCCATCAGTAATGCATCGCTAATTTTCTATTGCTAATCTATCGCTAAAAGCTGTATATATATTTTTTGAATTTTTTTTCTTTCACCAATTCACCGACGGAAGTTAGCGACGGAATATTTCCGTCGCTAAAAATTCCGTCGGTAATCCGTCGCTGATAATTTTATAATTTTTTTTAATTTTATTTAAAGGATTTGGCGATGAAAAATTTTCCGTTACTAATTTTTGTCGCTAATCTGTCGTTAATCTCTCGGTAAAAAATCCAACGTTAATCCGTCACAAATCTATTGCTATTACTGACTGATTTTTTTCTATCGGTAATTTTCCATCGCTGAAGTCATATTTTCTAGTAGTGACACTTTAGATAAATCTTTGTCACTTGTGAAACTTTGCTTATGCTATAATAAAATGTGGAAGTAAAATTGCTTCTTGGAATAAAATTCTTTTGACTTTGTTTTTGAAAATTTTCAGTCTGAAGGCTTTTTAGTTTTGAGAATGATTTGCACGATTGATCTGTGATTAGGAATCGGTAGGCTGTAACTTAGTTGTTCAATCTAGAGATCACCAAAAGCAAAACCCAAAACCGATGTGCCAAAAGATTTTTCCAAGAAAAGGATGTGCAATAAGATGTTGACAAAAAATTGCTCATGGGAAGTTAACAAAGCGTTCATGTGAAGTTAAATATACTCCAATCATAAGTTAATTGTAACATCGAATAAGTCTGGATTGTGATATTAATTCTAAATGATTTATTTGAAAATTTTTATATCTGATGAAAATGTGAGAAAATAATTAATTAGATATAAATATAAATTTTTACCCTTTTGACTGTCCAGAAACTCTTTAAACACTTGGTTGATAAGTTTTTGATTTTTACGTTCCTGGTTACCAGAGCGTACGGTATTTGGTAGATCTTGAGTTCTTATTAGGATTGGCCTCCTCAGCAGAATTTAATTTCTCTGTGAGAAATTAAGTTGCTCGGTAGAGCTTCAACATTTGGGCGAATTGTTCCCTTTAATTTTGATTTCTTGATAGTGACCATGTCATGGAGATTGCTATCTCCTGGATCACTACTTTATTGTTATTTTTCCGGTGCATTCATTGTGAAACTATTCGATGATTGCTACATTTTGGTATATCTTCTTTCCACTTATCTGTCTATACAAATCTTTCAATCACCTCTCGATATTAGAGTAATTACACTAAGTCTCTTAATACATGTTTGCCTCTTGATAAATGTCCACTATTTTTTAAATAAGGACCTTTATTTTTTTTGCTAATTGTAAAACTACTCGACATTGGATTTTTATGAGACTTGTTGGAATACTACTGCCCATGAATATTTAAGCCTTCCTCTCGATATATTACAATTTTTCCATCCATCCTTCTTGTCAATGAACATTTGAACCTTACCTTACTCGTTGGTATAGCAATTGTGGGACTGCTCGGCATTTCCTTCCAATTCCTCTTGGTACCATCAAGAACATCAACCTCTCGGTACACTTGAAATTTGGAGGTTGTCTTCCATTTTCTCGGTATACATGCTCGGCACTCCTTGGCATTGCAATGCACTTCTCAGCAATTCTTGTGAGAACATGTAACCATGAAGACTTGAACCCATGCTACTTAAACTCTTTAATTATATGACACATAATTTATATTATAACCTATATTTTGGACATTCCACATATTATTACTTTTAATCCATTTCCATGAATCCCAACTTTTCCAGCTCATTCATCCAAGACACTTGCTTGTCAAAATAACGCTTCAAGTGTTTTAACTTATGTAGTTGACCTTCACAATGATTCAAAAGGATATGTTGGACATTTGTGGTTGTAATTTAAAAGTGAAAAATGTCAACTATGTAAATAATAAAAATGGGTTTGTAAATAAAAGATAGAAATGAAACTTTAGAAGCACTAGACCCAAATTTCATCTTTTCTATCACTCTTCTCCTACTAGGCTCACACTCTCTCTCACCTCCTCACTTCACTTCCATCAAACACCAACCAAAACCCAACAAAACCTATACTCTAGAAACTTTAAAATTTTTAACCCAATCTCTAAAAAGATAGATTTAGTAAGAGATTTGAGATTTTTTTGTGAGAGAAAAATCTAGACTTTGATGGTAGCTTGACTAGAGATGAAATTGGTGATAAAAAAATTTAGATAATTTTCTTATTTTTTAACTTGGGTTTATTTTCACATTTCTTTACTTTGAAATTTTATGTTGAAATTTGATAAAGTAAATTTTGATGATTTTGAGTCATAATAGGTTTAAGGAAATTTAGATTTTGAATGTTAGAGTTATGGGTTGATATGGAATGATAAATATTGATGATTTTTTATTATTTATGATGTCCCTTAAGGATTCGACAAGACTGACCAAGGCAAAACACTTGCTGTGGAGAAAACTGGAAGTGACTACTCTTCCTAACACTAATAGTGGATGGTTGCGTTGAATCCTAACACTAATAGTGGATGGTTGCGTTGAATATGAATGATAAAAATAGTTTAAAATACGATTTGTGAAACAAATTGTGAAATGAATTTTAAAATGGATTTGTAAAATATTTGTGATCATGGTGTGTCCGATTCAAATATTTTGATAAATCCATGACTCCATTATTGAAATTTCTGAACTGTTTGCATTTTGTTACAATTGCATTATAATTATAAATTGTAAAGTTTCGCTCTCTTGTGAATGACTATCACATTGAATTGTAAAATGAATTTTTGTAATATAGTGCACATAAAAATAAACTAATATAGTCTAAGTCTTTCCACGGATCGAAACAATTGGGATGACGTGGTTAAGACTGAATTAAAATTGGGTTGGTAGTAGGCAGGATGAAGAGTCTTTTCAAGTTGCCGATTAATAATATGGTGGCACCCCACGAAATTCCGGGCCAACACCAAGAACAGGGAATATTTTTATGAAAATTATAGAAAAACCCCTCGACGGACTCTATCAACGGTCATTAGTAGAAATATTATTTCGGCAAACACCCCAGGGGAAGTTAAAAGCAAAATAAAAATGGTTGCTAATGGAATAGATGAGTCATGGGAAATTTGGTATAAATTTATTTGTTGTAATGACGTTTTAATATTATATTTGAATATTTGAATGCTCATTTAGTACAATCACTCTCACCCCTCATTTATGTTCAGTTTGTCATTGTAAACTAGTCACTAAGTATTTTATACTCATCCCCTCTTTTTCTAACTCTTTTTAGAGAAAATCTAATTTGAAAATTTAGACATCATTGTATCCCGGACAAAAGAAATTACTTTTGTTAATTTTCAATTGGTATTAATCTTGAAAACATTTTCTAGGAACTATGGGGACCGGATCCTTGGAAGGAGTTTTGTAAACTTCTGAAATGCTGACTTTTGTTGAGTGTTTATTTATCTTGGGCAATATTGTAAAACCCTTGCTTACTTGATTTGGAATCTCTCTTTAATTGGAGTAAGATTTATTGGTTTTATCGGAACGTTTGGATTATATGATGAATTTAGTTTAATTTACTTGAGATTTGTTTGGATAGTCGGATTGTCTGATAGATCATTCGAACTTATTTTAAAATGTTTGAAATATTGGAATATATTGTGGTTTAATATCTAAATTGCCGATTCATAGATATGAAATACCTTTTCTAAAATATTTTATATTTTATTTTAAAAAAAAATTGTATTAGAGATATTCTGTGTCACGCCCCGATCCTCGGATCGACCACGCGACAACCGCCGCGTCGTCTCGACATACGGGCAGAACCTCCCCGTATACCGGGACTCCACAAGACTATCAAATTTACAATAAATCATCGAAAGCATAAAACTCTTCAAAACGTGAAATCATATAACAATACACACGCAAGGAGCCCATCCGGTTCATCCTTGAACATTCAAACACACACATTGGCACACATCGGGGAGTGGGATCCTGTACAAGCACACATGCGATGTGGCCATCCTAGCCATTCATAATTTTCACCTCAATAAAGCGTATGACAAACAAGAAGTCCCAAAACATAGCCGTCGGATTTTACCAACACTTACCTGAGGAAGATAAGCCAGTATTGGTAGAGTTCAACGGTATGAGTAGTACAGAACTTCACAAAATTAGAGAAAAGTATCGAAATTAAGATTTACAGTCCAAATGTCTAGTACAGATATAAACGGTTTTACAAAAATAATCGAGTAATTAAGATAATAAAGAACAAATCAAAAAATCAGCGGATTTTATCAATACTTGCCAACAACTCGGCCAGTATCAATGAAATCCGCACGACAGGGGATGTACGGTCTTCCCTTTCCATGGTTTGAGATCTATAAATCTCCAAAAGTAATCCTGTATGTGCCAAATACCTATACAATCCGCAAAAATACTGCACAAGCTCCGTCAAGTAGTCTCCCAACTAAGTCTCCTCTGAAAAAGGGAAAGAGAGGGGTGAGTATATGGGTATACTCAGTGAGTGGAGTGCAATGGTGTGATTGTGTTCATAAATAAGGGGTAAATGTGGGGCAGTCAAAGTATATCTCATAAATAACAATTCATATGCATAAAACATTTCAATAAATCACAAGTTACAAAATATGCATCCATGTAAATTATCATTTCAGAAAATCTTGGGGTTCTATAAAAAAAAAGACTTCCGTCTTAGGACGGCCAAACCCAGACGAAATCCTGCCAAGGGTTTTCCTATCCAATGTCTCAAAACAAACCCCCTACCTTGGCGTTGGCTCGTACCTCATCGGGGTGCACCAGATATAGTACGACTTCGGCAGAGGGAGGGACGTCTAACTCCCCTGCACATCCAAACCCCAAACCACGCCACCCCATCGGGTAGCTCCGTGGTGGGAATATGACTATAGTCATCTGCGGCACCCTTCATTTCTAAACCAATCCAGTTCACAAGCAATGTGCCATAATTTTCCATCAAATAATCAACAATCTCATGCCAAATCAATTCATAGAGCAATATCAAATAACATATGGCACGGAATCATTTTTAAATACAACGGATGCATTTATATTTTATAATTCAGTTCAGACAGCCCACAATCACAAAACAATTCGCATAAATCACGTAAAATCTTTCAAAAATCATTTATAAATCAATTTAAAACAGGTTTCTCATTCAGGAACACAATGAACCATCCACTCACCTCTAGAGAGGGTATTCACTCCCTACACCCTATCCATACTCAAGAAATCTCCTTTCAAACTCCAATGGATTGTCCTGAAGCAACCATAACAATTCTCAAGTCATTTCTCCTCCAAACTCAAGGGTTCACAAACTTTCCTAATTTTGTTTAACCCTTATTTCTAACATTTTCTTGTTCCTATCCTCATTTTACCAATTTTATCGCTATTTACATCTTTACAAAATTCATATTCACAACTCTCCTAGATTTTCTTAAATTAACATAATCTTAGTTTCTTCTAATTTTTCCAATTCATGGACATACATTCCAATTCTACCATATTGCAATTATTTCGCAATCCTAGAGTTATTTTCAGAATTTAGCCCTTACCTGTGCAGAGAAAGGAGTACAAATTCAGACCTAGGGTTTTTGCATTTGCCTACCAAACCTTCGTGCGCTGTTTGATTTAATTCGAAACCTGAAATGCTTCCGAATTGAAGCAAAATTTAGTATTTAGGTTCAATCACCAAAGGAAATTGAAACCCTAGAATATATCAATCGGAAATTCATACCACATGTACAGGGGATGAATTGAAATCTCAACTAGAGTTCTCGAGGGCTTACTGATGAATGCCGAGCTGGGGTCTCTTCCGGGGTTGCAGCAAGTGTCTCGGCAGAGGGCAGCACGCGAACATGCGAGGGAGAGAAGCAGTGGGCTGTTCGCGTGCGAGGGAGAGGAGTTGCGGCTGGTGCGCGTTAGAGCATTCGCGAGACGGAGCTGCTCGCGAGCAGGAGCCGCTGTGCTCGCGGGCTGTAGCAGCTGGGAGGGAAGCCGCGCGCTGCGGGCTGTGCAGCGCCCGCAGGAGAGAGAGAGAGATCCGTGAGAGAGGGAGAGATAGAGAGAGAGAGACGGTGGAGAGATTGGGAGAAAGAGAAACAGAGAGGGAGAGTGACTGAGGGAGAGAGAATTCGTGAGAGAGGAAAAATCGGGAGAGGGAGAGAATGAGAGAAATTGGGAAAGTGACTTTCCCACTTAATTTAGATTTTTTTTTTTGTGGGGTCCGGTGTCACAATACTTAACCCCCTAAAAAGATATTTCGTCCACGAAATTTGAAAGAAAATTTATACATCAAACAATTGGGGGTGCTGTTTTCGTATCAGTTCTTCAGTCTCCCAAGTTTCCTCTTGCACTTGATTACTTTTCCACAATATCTTGACCATTGGGATCTGTTTACTTCTCAACTGCTTGATTTATCGATCAATGATTTTCATCGGTTGTACCTTGAAACTTAAATTTTCATTCAACTCTACCGGAGGTGCTTCCAATACGTGCGAAGGATCTGATAAGTACTTTCTCTACATTGAGACGTGAAAAACGTCATGAATCCTTTACAACTCCGACGGCAATTTCAACTGATATGCCACCTTCCCAACTCTTTCAATGATTTTAAATGGTCCGATATATCGAGGGTTTAACTTTCCTCGTTTCTGAAATCGGATGATACCCTTCCAAGGAGAGACTTTTAAAAATACCATATCCCCTACTTCAAACTCCAAGTGTCTTCTTCTCTTGTCGGCATAGCTCTTTTGCCGATCTTGCGCTGCCTTCATTCTTTTCCGAATTAGCTTCACCTTTTCCTTGGTAGTTTCAATCAATTCTATACTTTCAATCTTCCGTTCTCCAACTTCATCCCAACAAAGCAGAGTCCGACATTTCCTTCCATAGAGAGCTTCATAGGGAGGCATTCCAATACTAGCTTGGTAGCTATTGTTATATGCAAATTCAATCAGCGAGAGATGCCTATCCCAACTCCCATGGAAATCCATAACGCACGCTCTCAACATATCTTCCAACGTTTGGATTGTACGTTCAGATTGCCCGTCTGTCTGCGGATGAAATGCAGTGCTGAATTTTAGTTTGGTACCCAAGGCCTCTTGTAACTTAGGCCAGAATCTGGATGTGAATCGGGGGTCTCGATCTGATACAATCGATATCGGAACCCCGTGGAGTCGGACAATCTCATCAAGATACACCCTTGCTAACTTCTCCAAGGAATAAGTATTCTGAACTGGGAGGAAATGCGCTGATTTTGTGAGTCTGTCTACTATCACCCAAATGGTATCGTGACGACTTGGAGTACGTGGCAATCCTACCACAAAATCCATAGTAATATGCTCCCATTTCCATTCAGGTATAGGCAATGGTTGAAGCATTCCGGCTAGCTTTTGATGCTCGACTTTGGTTTGTTGACACACCAGACATCTTGCTACAAATTCAGCTATTTCCCGTTTCAAGCCTGACCACCAATAAGTTTCTTTGATGGTTCGGTACATTTTAGTACTTCCGGGATACATAGCATAAGCCGAAGAGTGTGCTTCTTCCAGAATAGCCTTCCGAAGCTCATCATTTTTGGGAACACAAATCCGTTTCCCATACATGACTATACCATCCTCCCGAATATGGAAATCACTAGTTTCACCCTTGTGAACCTTTTCGACTATTTGCTTTAACTCTTCATCAGTGGTTTGGAATTCTTTAATATTGTCTACCAAGGTTGGTCGAACTTCAAATTTCGCTAATAATGCACCACTGTCATCACAAGCAATTTTGGCTCCAAGAGCACGAAATCCCACCAGGCATGAGAGGTAAGCGTCTCCCTGAATCTGAGAAGAAGATGAAGACTTGCGGCTTAAGGTATCAGCAACTACATTTGCCTTGCCCGGGTGATAATCAATCACAAAATCATAGTCTTTGATCAGCTCTAGCCATCTCCTTTGCCTCAAATTGAGCTCCTTCTGGGTGAGCAGGTACTTGAGGCTCTTGTGGTCGGTGAAGATTCTGCAAATGGCTCCACATAAAAAATGGCGCCAAATCTTTAATGCAAATACAATCGTAGCCAATTCTAAATCATGTGTAGGATAATTCAGTTCATGCTTCTTTAACTGTCGAGAAGCGTAGGCGATAGTTCCGCCGCCTTGCATCAAGACGCATCCTAACCCCTGTTTACTGGCATCGCTGTAGGCAACATAATCATCACCGAGGGTAGGAAGGGCAAGTATGGGAGCCGTTGTGAGTCTCTTCTTGAGTTCTTGAAAACTCTGCTCACATTTATCTGTCCATTCAAACTTGATTCCTTTCCGTGTCAAACCGGACAACGGAGATGCAATTTTGGAAAAACCCTCTACGAATCTTCGATAGTAACCCGCCAATCCGAGGAAGCTCCTCACCTCAGTGACGTTTTTGGATTGTTCCCATTTCAGAATTGCCTCAACTTTCTTCTAATCAACAAATATCCCTTCTCCGGATACTACATGTCCCACGAACCCAATTTCCTTCAACCAAAATTCACATTTTGAGAACTTGGCATATAAATGCTTGTCTCGGAGAGTCTACAACACAATCCGAAGATGATTTGAATGCTCTTCGTCATTTTTGGAATACACAAGGATATCGTCAATGAAAACAATGACGAACTTGTCGAGATAGGAGTGAAAAACTCGATTCATTAGGTCCATGAAAACTGATGGAGCATTCGTCAAGCCGAAAGGCATCACCAAGAATTCATAGTGTCCATACCTTGTCCTAAACGCAGTCTTGGGGACATCATTTTCCTTTATCCGTAACTGATGATAGCCGGACCTCAAATCTATCTTGGAGAATACACTGGCCCCTTCGAGTTGATCAAACAAGTCATCAATCCTCGGCAAGGGGTATTTGTTCTTGATGGTCACCTTATTTAATTGTCGATAATCAATACACAATCGAAGAGTGCCATTTTTCTTCTTGACAAAGAGAACCGGAGCACCCCAAGGTGAAGTGTTCGGTCGGATGAATCCCTTTCTCAACAACTCTTGGAGTTGGACTTTCAACTCTTTTAATTCTGCCGGTGCCATTCGATAAGGAGAAGTGGAGACTGGTGCCGTACCTGGAACAAGATCTATAGTGAAATCAAACTCCCGAATCGGTGGCAACCCCGGTAACTCTTCTGGAAAGACGTCCAGGAACTCATTTACCACAAGGATATCGCTCAGGTTAGGGCTTGCTGCCGTAGTGTCAATGATATGAGTCAAATACGCTTCGCAGCCCTTATGCACTAATCTCCGTGCCTCAAGAGCTGAAATCACACAGGTCGGCAATACTCGCCGTTCACCAGCGAACACAAGTAGTGGATGTCCTACCCTACGGAATTCCACTTCTTTAGTGAAGCAATTTACTGAAACTCGGTGAAGACTTAGCTAATCTATGCCTAGGATGGCGTCAAAGTCCTTCATATCCAACGGAATCAAATCCGCTTCAAGAATTGTTTCACCAACTTTCACCTCACAAGACTTATGTACAAAATTTCGAATCATATGCTCTCCTAAGGAAGTAATGACCAACAGTTCTTCATCAAGAGGAACTAAATCCCTATCAGAATGTCTTGCAAATCCTGAGCTTACAAATAAATTATTCGATCCGGTATCAATGAGTATATGTGCATCCACTCCAAAAATTTTCATCATACCTATAAATGTAAACCATAAACATAATCATATCATCATACCCTTTCATTCATAATCACAAATCATCAAATCATAGTTATAATCCATAGATATCACATTTTCAATTTTCAAACTTAAATTTAAATGAAAATTTACCGTGACTACGTCGGGATTAATCTGAGCTTCTTCGTTCATCATGGCAAAAACCCTAGCTTGAGCTCTCGGCTGAGGTCGCTGAGAGGGGGTAGCTACTGTATTGCTTCTTGTGCCTGTCCTAGGGATGGTACTAGTGGAAGGTGTCACCGAACCTGCTGGACCGGTTTTGGAGCCGTTAGAGGGACCTCTAACTTGCCGACTCCCTTGCCTTTCTTCTGTCAACCCAGGGCAAGAATAACGGAGGTGTCCCTCCTTCCCGCAGTAATAACACCTCTTAGGTCCTCTGCACGGACCCGTGTGATACCCTTTACAAGTAGGGCAAGTCTGCATTCTACTTCCTCTGGGTTTTGCTCCCGATCCAACATTTTCAACGCCAGAAGCATTCGATCTATGAATTTGTTGGCTTTGAGGAAATCCCACTGATCCCGAAATAAATCCACCGCTTTGATAGTCTGCAGTTCTGTTCTTCTTAGAGCTTTGGCCCGGTATAAATCCGCTGGACCTCTTCTTCCCTTGGTGGTCCCTAACATTTCCCCTTTCAAGAACCATCTGTTCGACCCTCAAGGCCAATTGCAACACGTTCTGGTATGTGTGCTCATCCGTGACTGACATCTTCTCTCGGATATTCAGGTTCAAGCCATCCTCAAACTTGAAGCGTCTGTACTCTTCGGAGATGATTAGCTCTGGTACGAATGAGGATAGGTTTCTAAATTTCACCTCATATTCCTTCACAGATAGATTTCCTTGGCGAAGCCGAAGGAATTCTTTTCTCTTCAAGTCCCGATCGAATCGGGTGTAGAACCTCTGGTCGAATTCCCTAAGGAAATCGTGCCAAGTGAGAGGTGCAGTTGCCCCTTCCTCTACTCCATCCCACCATGTGCTAGCATCTTCGTCCAACAATCTCACGGCTACCAAGAGTTTCAAACTATCCTCTATTCCCATATCCGTTACCGCTTTTCTGACCCTCTTGATCCATTTCTTTGCTTCCGTAGGATCACCAGATGCCGAGAAGGTTTCACAACCAAGCTGCCTTGCTTCTTTAATCAGCTTGGACAACTGAATTGGAGAGCGGCTGCTTGGAGTGGCAACCGAAGGAGTGGGTGCTAGTAGGGCACCGGGTGCAGCAGCTGGCACCGAAGGAGGAACAGGTGGTGGAACTGTAGTCGGCCGCGGAGCTCGGTACTGTGCTCCAAAGGTACTCCACCACTCCATAACTTCCTGAAGAGCAGCGACAGGAGGAGGAGCAGGCCCGGTAGAAGGAGCCGGGAGTGTGGACGTAGGTGGAGGAAGAGCATGCGAGGACGACTCATCCTCGTGCTCCTGTGGAGGAATTTCGCTCACATTCCTCATTTTCCTTCGCGGAGACATTGCAACCTATACAAAATAAGAAACTAGAATTAAGTCAAGGGTTAAGTGAAGACTAAGACTTAACCCCCTAAAAAAATATTCTTAATTCCCTAAGAAAACCATGGAAAGTTCTGTACAATTTTCGAAAACCCTTTAAAAGAGCTTAAGCCTTTTTTTTTTCAAAAACTAAACATTTCAAAACCTTTAGAACTTTCGGGACATTTGGAAACATTTCAAAACATTTCGAAACCATCATGCCTTTAAAATCGTGAACCGCTCTGATACCAATAAAGTTGTCACGCCCCAATCCTCGGATCGACCACGCGACAACCGTCGCGTCGTCTCGACACACGGGCAGAACCTCCCCGTATACCGGGACTCCGCAAGGCTATCAAATTTACAATAAATCATCGAAAGCATAAAACTCTTCAAAACGTGAAATCATATAACAATACACACGCAATGAGCCTATCCGGCTCATCATTGAACATTCAAACACATATATTGGCACACATCGGGGAGTGGGATCCTGTACAAGCACGCATGCGATGTGGCCATCCGAGCCATTCATAATTTTCACCTCAATAAAGCGTATGACAAACAAGAAGTCCCAAAACATAGCCGTCGGACTTTACCAACACTTACCTGAGGAAGACAAGCCAGTATTGGTAGAGTTCTAACGGTATGAGTTGTACAGAACTTCACAAAATTAGAAAAAAGTATCGAAATTAAGATTTACAGTCCAAATGTCCCAGTACAGATATAAACTGTTTTACAAAAATAATCGAGTAATTAAGATAATAAAGAACAAATAAAAAAATCAGCGGATTTTATCAATACTTGCCAACAACTCGGCCAATATCAATAAAATCCGCACGACAGGGGATGTACGGTCTTCCCTTTCCATGGTTTGAGATCTATAAATCTCCAAAAGTAACCCTGCATGTGCCAAATACCTATACAATCCGCAAAAATACTGCACAAGCTCCGTCAAGTAGTCTCCCAACTAAGTCTCCTCTGAAAAAGGGGGGGAGAGGGGTGAGTATAGGGGTATACTCAGTGAGTGGAGTGCAATGGTGTGATTGTGTTCATAAATAAAGGGTAAATGTGGGGCAGTCAAAGCATATCTCATAAATAACAATTCATATGCATAAAACATTTCAATAAATCACAAGTTACAAAATATACATCCATGTAAATTATCATTTCAGAAAATCTTGGGGTTCCATAAAAAAAAACACTTCCGTTTTAGGGCGGCCAAACCCAGACGAAATCCCGCCAAGAGTTTTCCTATCCAATGTCTCAAAACAAACCCCCTACCTTGGCGTTGGCTCGTACCTCACCGGGGTGCATCAGATATAGTACGATTTCGGCAGAGGGAGGGACGTCTAACTCCCCTGCACATCCAAACCCCAAACCACGCCACCCCATCGGGTAGCTCCGTGGTGGGAATATGACTATAGTCATCTGCGGCACCCTTCATTTCTAAACCAATCCAGTTCACAAGCAATGTGCCATAATTTTCCATCAAATAATCAACAATCTCATGCCAAATCAATTCATAGAGCAATATCAAATAACATATGGCACGGAATCATTTTTAAACATAACGGATGCATTTATATTTATAATTCAGTTCAGACAGCCCACAGTCACAAAACAATTCGCATAAATCACGTAAAATTTTTCAAAAATCATTTATAAAGCAATTTAAAACAGGTTTCTCATTCATGAACACAATGAACCATCCACTCACCTCTAGAGAGGGTATTCACTCCCTACACCCTATCCATACTCAAGAAATCTCCTTTCAAACTCCAATGGATTGTCCTGAAGCAACCATAACAATTCTCAAGTCATTTCTCCTCCAAACTCAAGGGTTCACAAACTTTCCTAATTTTGTTTAACCCTCATTTCTAACATTTTCTTGTTCATATCCTCATTTTACCAATTTTATCGCTATTTACATCTTTACAAAATTTATATTCACAACTCTTCTAGATTTTCTTAAATTAACATAGTCTTAGTTTCTTCTAATTTTTCCAATTCATGGACATACATTCCAATTCTACCATATTGCAATTATTTCGCAATTCTAGAGTTATTTTCAGAAGTTAGCCCTTACCTGTACAGAGAAAGGAGCGCAAATTCAAACCTAGGGTTTTTGCATTTGCCTACCAAACCTTCGTGCGCTGTTTGATTTAATTCGAAACCTGAAATGCTTCCGAATTGAAGCAAAATTTAGTATTTAGGTTCAATCATCAAAGGAAATTGAAACCCTAGAATATATCAATCGGAAATTCATACCACATGTACAGGGGATGAATTGAAATCTCAGCTAGAGTTCTCGAGGGCTTACCGATGACTGCCGAGCTGGGGTCTCTTCTGGGGTTGCAGCAAGTGTCTCGGCAGAGGGCAGCACGCGAACAGGCGAGGGAGAGGAGTCGCAGCTGGTGCGCGTTAGAGCGTTCGCGAGACGGAGCTGCTCGTGAGCAGGAGCTGCTCGTGAGCAGGAGCCGCTGTGCTCGCGGGCTGTAGCAGCTGGGAGGGAAGCAGCGCGCTGTGGGCTGTGCAGCGCCCGCAGGAGAGAGAGAGATCCGTGAGAGAGGGAGAGATAGAGAGAGAGAGAGAGAGAGAGAGAGAGAGAGAGACGGTGGAGAGATTGGGAGAAAGAGAAACAGAGAGGGAGAGTGACTGAGGGAGAGAGAATTCGTGAGAGGAAAAATCGGGAGAGGGAGAGAATGAGAGAAATTGGGAAAGTGACTTTCCCACTTAATTTAGATTTTTTTTTTTTTTGTGTGGTCCGGTGTCACATTCTGAGAGTAGAGCAATACTAATATATATTGATTTATCGCTGAATTTGCTTAATTTTAATCTTAAAAACATAATGTTCATATCGAAGAAGAAGGGATGAAGAAGAACAAATACTCAAATTTTTCAAGAAAGATGGAAATATTCTTGTGAAAATATCGGTGCGCTTAACCAGCTAAGGTGGAATGGCATGTAAATGTTTTTTTTAGGTTAATTTAGATCAGTAGGAATGCAATTCAAAAAGAAAATAATGTAACTTATAAAGATTGATTGAGATATATAAATAAATGAATAAATAAAATATCCTCCTCGATTGATTGTCAACAACTTAGTAATTCTAATAGCTCAAGAACTCCAACGAGTAGAGAGGAGATTTGAGATTTAGAAGAGAACTATTGGTGACTCTAACCCTTTTGGTTTTAAATCAACAGCGTCCAAATCTCTCTTCTCAACATCTAGTGTCCATGCCCAACATTTGGCACCATTGTGTGTGAATCATTACCATTTTTGTCAGCATTTTGGTTCCTATAATATCAGATGCCGAGAAAAAAAAATTATAAGTAAATGTCGAGTTTTATAGGTAAATTTTAGACTTTAATAAAAATTGAGAAACTAAACTTTTACAAAAGTGAAAGTTCAAAAGAGCCCACAAACAAAAACCCAGTAAAAGCAGCTGAAGATATTACACCATTCAACAATCCAAACCAGACTAACTACAAAGAAAGAACGAAAAAAGAGCGAAACAAACCGTAACAACACACAGCTCCTGAAATTTCAACAAAAAGTTGAAACTACAAAATTATTCTTAACAATAGTATGCATAGAATATGCCTTACTTATTTAGTTAATATCTGCTAGGTGTGTTGAGACTTGTGGGCTTTAACTTGGTCTAATCACTATGAGTGTTGGCATCTGAGACATAGGAAGGCAAGCCAGTGCCACCAAACTTTTCCCTAGTGACTTGATCCAAACGCTCAGCCATCTCAGGTGTCAAATGACTCCGCCAATCTCCAATCTTACCCTTGCGAAAAAATGCACTGTTCTCGATTGCGACCGAGGAGTCAGGTCCTTGCTTCCCCTTTTTATTGACATCCAGGTCGCTCAAATTCTCAAAGCTACACAAATCCACAATTTTTTGTAGAACACCTTCATTTTCTTCCTCCACAGAAAACGGGTGGCCAATGAAATCTGCAAAATTTTTCACAGAAGGCAAAGGATCCTTCCTCATGTCTTCATACACAAGAAAAAGCATCCTTTGCGGCTCTTCCTTTCTTGCTTTCCAAAAGCTCAATACATGATCCCAATAAGGCCCATAAAAGGACACCCCTTTGCAAAATAGCTCAACCGCTTCTTCTAAGGAAATATAAGTTGCATCTTTTGGTGTCATTCGGCTTACAAAATGCCACATTGAGACAAATGCATCCTTCGGGTCCCTAAAAATGTACACAATTTTGCAGCCACCCGAAATTATTGACTTTGGCAAGGAATGGTAAGGAATATGTGTGGCTAATAAGGGTAGTCTGGCAGTCTGATTCGCGTGCTCCTTGCCGAAGACATCACCCTCAAGGGAAGGGATGCACTGATGAGGCATGGTGGATAGGAGGGGATGTGATGAAAGGTCCGAGTATTTCTTTCTAGTGACTATGGCAAAGGCCAAGGCCTTGAGCCATGTTGTGCCTGATTTTGGTGGACTACATAGGAATATGTCTGTTGGTTGAGCCTCGAAATGCAGTTGAGCCGCAATCGCACCTCGCAAGAAAAAAGGGTGGTACCAACAGCCTTGATATAGATAGCAATCAACTAGAGGTGTCCAACCACATTGTCTTGGGAGTGTTGACAAAAACTCCTCAAAACTTTGATTGGTTTTCTGAAGGCTTTGTTCTTCTTCATTTTGCTCAAAGCTTTTGGAGATTGAATCCATGGGATCAAGTAAAAAATGCTTAAAGTGGAATTGTTCTGATTTTTTTTTCGAAAGGATTGTGTTTTAAAATTCCATCGATTCAGTTCTTATCTTATTTGATTTGTGCAGATGACCCAAATGCCCCTTAAATGATGCAAGTGTTCTTAGGAGACAAGGACATGAAAAAGTCTATTTGTGTCGAATCCAATTAGACACTTTAAACACAACAAACATGGGAGAAAATTCGCAAGATAATGATCAATAGAGTGATTAACAATCGATGATACTAGCCAGGGATTAACTCCAAGGTCAATGTCTTGTTGGCGACTTCTCACAAAAAAGATTTTTATTTTCCCTTTATAATAGAATTATGTAAAATTTTCGATTTTGATAAATTTTTAGTGATAGTTTTACCCTATTACCATATTTCCCAATGAGAAAGAAAATGCGGAGATATTTTGTAAAAATTAAAATAAAATAAAATAAAACAAAACAGAGAGAGAAAAGCATAGGTTTCATCTAAAAAGGGTCCGGTGAATTAATTAAATTTTACCCGTGAGTTGTATGACAAGGAAAGGTCACTAACAAGAACCCTGGGCCAACATGAGTTTAAATGGGAAGAAACAAGTCCTTGTCAACGGGGACCATGTGCACCAACGCAGCACACCCTCCTTATCTCTCTCTCTACCATGAAGTCTACACTTTTGAGTTGCGTGCCCATTTATTGGATTGCATCTTTTTCGAGTTTTAATTGTGTATAATCATTATTATAGATTATACTCCCTCCCTATTGTACGATCTTATTAGACACGTCGGTAATCATCACTATTAATAAAAATCATTATTTATTGAAGAAAAGCCCCGAGAGAGAACACCGTACCACTCACGATTTGACCACCATCGACATTGATGTTATTATTATTATAAATATCAAAATTTTATAAAATCATGAATTTATATTATTTTATCACGTGAATTTTGTTTTTCTATTTATATTATATAATCAAACGCTATATAAATCAAATATAACGTCAAAGGCTATGTATGTATGTATATTTAAAATAAATTAAAATATCATGAATAAAAATAATTATGAAATCATGCAAATAATTATGAAAACATGATTCAACAAATCTATAATATTTTAGGACTTATATGTGGGCTCAAATGGCATAGTTAAGCATTCATAGCGGCCATAATAAGTACAAAAGACAGTTTTGGACGTATCCTCCTTCCATACCCTTATCTAGGTTTAGTTTGAAGAAGATTCATGTACCTCCCAACTGGTCAAATAAATCCATAATATTTTAGGACTTATTTGTGGGCTCAAATAGTATTGTTAAGAATTCATAGTGGCCATAACAAGTTTTGGATGTATCCTCCTTCCGTACCCTTATCTAGGTTTAGTTTGAAGAAGATTCATGTACCTCCCAGCTGGTCAAATAAATCATTAATGAAAGAGTATTCATTCCTGATAGTAATTTGATCCAACTGTTAGAATTGGGATGCAACAAATTAACCAAAGGACTTTTAACAATCCAATAGAAAAATACCAAAACAAAAATTAAGTAAAAAGAGAGAGAAACAAAAAATAATAAAACAAAAATACAAGAGATAGAATTTACATGGCTCAATTAGATACACCTATGTTAATGAGCGATGCAGGAGCAAAATTCACTATCAAAGAAAAAGATTACAAATATTTTACAAAGGAGTTCCTAAAGTCCAGATACTTAAAAAAAATACAAGAAAAATTAATAAAGGGATTCAAAGATTAATGATCCAAAAAGTCATAATAATAACCCACTAACAAACTCTCTTGATTCAATGCATCCAATTCAATCTCAAACCCACTTATTTATATTTGCAGTTTTGAGTGTTGTCTTGACAAATAACCAATGTAGAGTATAACCTTTTAAATATGTTTAAACGGAAAGTGCATCTCCAAATAGGCAATGTAGGACAAGTCACCTTATAAATCTCCATCTTGAAAAGTCCTACATCCATAAATAATAAACTTTCTCCACCTTCTTCACAAAAGGTCCACTAGGCTAATCTAAGTACCGAACGCCAAGCTTGAACTTGTAGATCACAAGAGATCTCATAAACATGTCAAAAGAGTTATTCTTGGTATTAATTTTTTGAATAAAAACCTTTCCCTTAGTAATAATATCACCAATGAAATGAAATTTCAAATCGATGTGTTTTGTTCTCTCATAATATCTCTACTCTTTAGTCAAATACAGATCATTTTGATTATCACAGTGAACAGTAACAACACCTTGACATAGATTAACCTTGTCAAACAAACCCTTCAACTACAAGACTTCTTTAATTGTCTCTGTCACCACCATGTATTCTGCTTCCGTAGTAGACAGTATCACAACAGTTTGTAAAGTAGTTTTTCAACTAATTAAACAACCGCAACCTTAATTGTTGGGATTATGGCTTAAATTGTTGTTGTTGTTATTGAATAACTATCAATGCAAAATATATAGTCTAAAAGTGATATTTTTCTATCAAGATTTCTGACATAATCAAAATCTATAAAACCAACTAAAGTGTTAATGTTATTTTCAAACACCAAACGAACATTTGAACTACCTCACAAGTATCTAAGAATTCATTTCACAGATTGTCAATATGTTTTTCCCGGATTAGATATATATCTACTAACAACACTGATTGATTGTGAAATTTTCAGATATGTACAAACCATTATATACATAACACTGTCAACTGTATTCAAATATGAACCTTGTACCATATTTCACAAGGAGAAAGGGAGTGCAATGATATTTTGTAAAATAATAATAATAATAATAAAAATAATAATAAAAGAGAGAAAAGCATAAGTTTCATCTAAAAAGGGTCCTAATGAATCATCGATGAATTAATTAAATTTTACCTGTGAGCTATGTGACAAAGAGAGGTCACCAATAAGAAGCATAGGCCATCATAGAGTTTCAATGGGTAGAAACTAGTCCTTGTCAAATGGGGACTAGGGGCATTAAGATATCTGGGTAGTGTCACGAGTACCCGTGACACTATCTGGTCAAAGCCCGAGCTCGGGTTCGGTCAACTCGAGCTCGAGCTCGGCTAGTCTTACATCGGGTTCGAGCTCGAGCTCATAATGTGTCAAGCTCGAAGGCTCGTAGACCTACCCGGTAAGTGTGAAGTTATGTATATACCCTCGCTCATAATTCTTGAGGTTTAAAAAATTTGAAGGACGAAAATGTTTTTTACCTTTCATTTACCCTAATCCCATTCTCATTGCCCATTCTGGAATTAGATCACGATTCACGAACAAAGGTTTCCTCTCTCCATGGTGACCTAGCTCTCACCTCTCGACCTCAAATCAAACTTGAAGCTGTGTGTGCGCAATGAAGATCTTGTTCTCCTCTCCATCGGTGCTGCAATTTCATTGCTCAGAGGTTGAATCGAAGGTAAACTCTCTCTCTCTCTCTCTCTACGTCTCTCTCTCTAGGGTTTTTGATTTTCTACACGTGACTGACCATATACTTTTATTTCTCGCCTCTCGACCTTGAATCAAAGTTCAGGTTCTGTGTGTGACGAAGATCCTGTTCTCTCAAGGTAAACTCTCTCTCTCTCTCTCTCTGTCTCTCTTTCTCTCTCTCTAGGGTTTTTGACTTTCTGCAATTGACAGACCATATGCTTTTTTTCTCACCTCCTTCAAGCTCTGTTTTGTTGTGGGTTTTCTCTAGATTTCACTATTCATTCTTTTTACACTTGAAATACTGGGAAAATGTGGGTTTTCTTTAGATATTGGTGACTTTCAGAAATTGCTCGTGACCTGCAGCCTCAAGCTTAAGAAACTTGGAATTCCTTGCAAGCATGTAAAAATTCTCTCTTTCTATTGCCTTGATAGCTGTCTTTATAATTGCTTGCATTTGTTTGGGACAATATTCTGTTAAAGTTACTTGCAGATCACTCACTAGATGCCCATACAGAATACCAATTGATGGTATGAGTTTGTCAAGTACCCAAATTTTCTAGACTTTAAAAGGACATATATATAAAGTTATAAAGTTAAAAAATAGTATTTTACAAGTTCAATTGCTAGTGCATTTGTTTTCCTTGTTTGACAAATAAGTTCTATTATTTTTAGTGTTACACCAACACTTAACCAACTGAGCATTAACCAGGGGCTCATAGCTCAACAAATGACCAAGATTATGCTTTACAGTTTTGCCTATGGCATGGCTAAGGTCCACACGATCCATTCCCCCACCCCCAGCCCTAAATGAAAACAACGTAAGTGAAGAAAAGAATCAATTCGGTGCTAATTTTCAATGTATCCATAAAGCCCTTAGTTATCCACATGGCATATTCATTTGCAAATCTATTTTTGTTGCAGTGCATTCTTGAACCTAAATTGCACATGCATTTTTTCTATCTTAATTTTCTTGACAATCATATATCAAAAATTATTTGTGGGCTCAAACGGCATCGTTAAGAATTCAAAGGGGCCATAACAAGTACAAAAGACAGTTTTGGATGTATCCTCCTTCCGTACCCTTATCTAGGTTTAGTTTGAAGAAGATTCATGTACCTCCCAGCTAGTCAAATAAATCATTGATCAAAGAGTATTCATTCCTGATAGTAATTTGATCCAACTGTTAGAATTGGGATGCAACAAATTAACCAAAGGAATTTTGACAACCCAATTGACAAATACTAAAACAAAAATTAAGTAAAAAGAGAGAGAAACAAAAAATAATAAAAAAAATACAAGAGAAAGAATTTACATGGCTCAATTAGATACACCTATGTTAATGAGCGATGGAGGAGCAAAATTCACTATCAAAGAAAAAGATTACAAATATTTTATAAAGGAATTCCTAAAGTCCAGATACTTAAAAAAATACAAGAAAAATTAATAAAGGAATTCAAAGATTAATGATCCAAAATGTCATAATAATAACCCACTAACAACTCTGTTGATTCAATGCATCCAATTCAATCTCAAACCCACTTATTTATATTTGCAGTTTTGAGTGTTGTCTTGACAAATAACCAATGTAGAATATGACCTTTTAAATATGTTTAAACGGAAAGTGCATCTACAAATAGGCAATGTAGGACAAGTCACCTTATAAATCTCCATCTTAAAAAGTCCTACATCCATAAATAATAAACTTTCTCCACCTTCTTCACAAAAGGTCCACTAGGCTAATCTAAGTACCGAACGCCATGCTTGAACTTGTAGATCAGAAGAGATCTCATAAACATGTCAAAAGAGTTATTCTTGGTATTAATTTTTTGAATAAAAACCTTTCCCGGGTGCCTACACATGCCATCGCACAGGGCATGCGCGCATGGAAGCGCCCGCGAGGGGCATGCACGCATGCAAGCGGCCCCGCGTGCACCCGCCATACCAGCATGGGCGCCTGTGCATACCACCACATGTTGTATGTGTGCATGGAAATGCCCGGCCATGCCACCGCTTAGCGCCACGCAACAGCAAATGACTCTAATTACTAAATTTTTAATATTATTAAATTAATGATTTATATATTATTATTTTAAATTATTAATATTATTATTTAAAAATTATAATGATTATTAAATTACTAATTTATATAATACAGAGAATATCAAAAAATTTAATTATCAAAATAATATTGTATATAATTTATATGACTTCTAAAAAAACACCCTATCATGACGGTCAAGCCATCAATTTATTTCATTATCATTCAAGGAACTCTCGAAAGTTGGCAGCAAATTTCGTCAAGCCCTGATTTATTTCGAAACCAGCAAAAACTTTTTATTTGTTTTTTGTTTCAATCGCGAATTTAGTTTTGATGTCCATTATTAATATTATTATTTAAAAATTATAATGATTATTAAATTACTAATTTATATAATACATAGAATATCAAAAAATTTAATTATCAAAATAATATTGTATATAATTTATATGACTTCTAAAAAAACACCCTATCATGATAGTCAAGCCATCAATTTATTTCATTATCATTCAAGGAACTCTCGAAAGTTGGCAGCAAATTTCGTCAAGCCCTGATTTATTTCGAAACCAGCAAAAACTTTTTATTTGTTTTTTGTTTCAATCGCGAATTTAGTTTTGATGTCCATCATAATCATCATCATATTGCTTACTTGTTACTTCCCTATCTCTCTCTCTCTCTCTCTCTCTCTCTCTCTCTCTCTTTACTCTCTTTGCTTGCTTTTATTTAAACGAAAAGAAGAAATTAAACCTACTTATGTTTATGTTAGCAAAATCAAACCATCTTATCATAAAAATCATATAAAATTCATTGTCTCAGTACAAGATTACAAGATAATCAGAAGATGATGTGTTGGTTTTGACAAAACTAATCAAACCATCTTACTATTAAAAAATAAAATTCATTGTGTCATGATGATGTAATGCTTTTGACAAAATTGGGACAAAAAGCTTGAATTACTTTATTTTCAAACTTTGTTAATCTACTTTACGAGATGAACCAAAAGGTATTAAACCTAAACATGGCACATGATAACGATAAGTGTGGGTTTTCTAACATTGGTTACTTTAATTATCGAACTAGATTAAATCTGCCCTTAAGTTATCCAATATCTATCCAATATATCTATCCAAGAATAATGTCGCTAGTGCAACATGAATTTTATCATAGCAACATTAATTTTGTCATAATTAAGAGCGGTGACTAGTGTTGAAACCGGGCCGGGCTAGGCCCGGTCCGGTTCAAGGGCGGTTCCCAGAACCACGGGACGGGCTGGCTGCGGTTCCTAGGCCAGTCCGGGCCGGTTCCAAATTTTTTTTAAAGTGAACCAGCCCGGCCCACTGAACTAGAACCTCTGGGCCGGTTCACACCAAGCCGGGTCCGATTCGGCCCTTTTTTTTTGCACTTTTTTAACTCCTTTTTTTTGTAACTCTATTTTTTAATTCTATTTTATTTTTGTAACTCCATTTTTTTTAACTTTGTTGTTGTTTTGTTTTTTATTTTTTTATAATGATTTATTTATTCATTTTATTTTTTTTAATTCATATTTTATAAAAAAATAAATTACAAATTAGACTCACAAAATTTTTAGAGTGACTCCACCGAATTCGGTGTACGTCCACTACCAAACTCATCACTTGGATTTTAAAATTTACTAATTTTTTTTGTTACATTACTATTCTTCTTCTTCTTCTTCTTACTTCTTGTTCATCATCTTCCGAGACCTTCATGATTCATTGCATTCTTTTTTCTACATTTTTCCAATTTTTAATGCAAATTAAGTGTTCTAAAGTATCGTCCGCTAAATTTGTACGTTTCTCAATTAATATTCAACTACCTACACTAAAAACATTTTCTGATGGCACTGTGGATACCGGAGGGGTTAGTACATCTTTAGCCACTTGGGTCAAAATTGGATAATACGGTACATTAAATTTTCCACCAATCTAATATATCATATAAATCAATATTATAAAAACTTTCTAATTTAAGTGTTTGTTTATATAAAAGTAATTCATTAAATGATGACGAAATTCTTTCTTTTTTTCCTAACATGTGTAAGGGATTAAATGAAAATAAAGATGATTGAGTGCTATTACTACTACTACTACATTCATTATTAGTATTTAAATTATTTTTTTCTTTTCATATAGTTCAAATATTGTTTATAAAATATGAGATATTTGTTGTTTTAAAAAATGTGGGTTAATAGACGCTTCTGATGGAAAAGATTGTGCAAAACAATCAGTTAACATTTCAGCACCTTCAACTTTAACACGTGGATCTAATGCACTTGCAACTAAATATAAAATTGGAATTTTTTTATAATATTTTAAAATTTTTGTTTTCATAGAAAGAACAATTTCACCAAATTTTTTTTCATTTTCAAATTCATTAAATACATAAATAATTTTACAAAGATTTTGTAACATTAAATGAGTAATTAGATAATAATATCCGGAAAATAAATTTGTACATAAATAAAAAATTTCTAATAATTTAGTGTGTGTAGATACAAAATCGAAAGCGTTATTATCAATAAAACTATATTCGTAATTTAAATTTGTAAATTCAATTAAAATATTTTGAAAAAGAAGTACACCTTATAACATGTCATATGTTGAATTCCACTTAGTGTCATATTCCATTTTATATTTTTTATATTTTTTATTATGTAATAAATATAATTGTCTAATTTCTTGGGTTTTTGCAGAAAAATTTCTTATTTGATGAATGAAATCGCGAATTGGTTTTAAAAATAGTTTTCCCATTACTAAACCATTCTTAACACATAAATTAATTATATGACATGCACATCTAATTTGAAAAAAATTTTCATTTAAAATTGTGTTTAAAGAATTTTTTAAACTATTAACCACAGTAGTATTAGCGGAATCATTATCAAATGAAATAGAAAAAAATTCTATTACTTATTCCATAGTTATAAACAACATTTGAAATTATTCTAGTTATATGTGCACCGGAATGTGAAAATTTCCAACGTTGAAAAACTAAAATTCTTTTTTCTAAAGACCATGAATTATTTATCTAATGACATGTCATTACAATATAATATTCTTTTTTATGTTCACTTTTCCAACTATCCGAAATTAATGAAAATTTGCAATCACTAGTTATAAATTGTATAATTATATCATTTTTTAATTCTTGATATCTATCTAATAATTTTCTCCTACCGGACGGTCTACTACTTTTTTTATAACCAGGTTGTAAATATTTTTGTACATATTTTTCAAATACGAGACATGCAACAATACTAAATGGTAATTCTTTTCTTGCTAACCATTCTATTTGTCCAATTTTTTCTTTATCCAAATTATATTTAAATGTACCAGTTATATTATCTCCCTCTGTAGCAATTTGTGTTTGTCTTGTTTGTGATAATTTATCTGGAAGATTATTAACTAAATGTCTTCTAAGTGTGCCTACCCCCAACCCTTCAAAAATTTATATTTTTGATGACAAATTTTACAAATTGTTTTTTATTCTTCATGCTTTTTCTTAAAAAATGTCCATATATTAATATCATTTTTTAGTCCGTATTGTATTAAATTCTGTATTACTAGGTTCAGTTTTTTCGAAAAAAGTTTCAATATCTATATTATCGGGAATTTCATTTTGAAAAAAAAAATAGAGGAAGAGGAGATTGTTGAGAAAATTGTGAAGAGTGTGTTCCGGTCATTTTATTAAAAATTAAGACTAAATTTTTAAAATAAAATATATGATTAAATTTTTAAAATGAAATTTAAGATTAAATTTAAAAAAAAAAGTAATGCAAATGTAATGCAAATGCAAGAAAATAAAAATGCAAAAAAATTAAATATACCGATTTGACGGATATCGCAATTGTTTTTCACAAAATCTTGAATTTGAACTCCCAACCTTGAAATCTTGCGAAATCTTGATCAATGTTGAAGGTTGTGGAAAATTTGTAATCCTCACTTCTCCACCCAGACCGTTCTGTAGTAAGAGCACCGGGAAAGTTTCCAGGTAAAAGGTGGAGCTCGTCTGTCCTCGCTTAAATACCTCTTTCTTTCGACAATTAGTTGCCCCCAGACAGAACTTTCCTAGACATACTATACCGTTGCATACTGAGTCAATAGGTTTCACAAAAGTTTAGAATACAAAAATGGTAAAAAGGATAATGAAAATGATAATGGAAATGGTATAGAAATTGATAGAAATGGTATAAAAAATGGTATAGAGAATTAAAAAAATGGTGAAAAGGAAATGATAATGTGTTTAATAAAGATAATGGTGAAAATGATAATAGAAATGGTGTAAAAATTAGTGGAAATGGTATGGAAGATGATATAGAGAATTTAAAAAATGGTGAAAAGGAAATGATAATGGAAATAGTAATGAAAATTGAGAAAATATAGTAATATTAAGAGAATGTAGATGTGAGAGAGAGATATATATTTTGTTGTAAAGATTTTGGAAATGGATGTAAAGTATTTATAGGAAACTTTTTTGACCTTATGGACCAAAATAAATTCAAAACTAACCGTTTTATAACTGTTGGGAGGGGTAAAATTGGAAAAAATTAAAAAAAAAAAAAGAGGGAGATATAGTTGTTGGAACCGGCCGGGCCGGGCCGGTTTCAGGCCGGTTCCGGGCCTGTTCATGGTTCCGGGCCGGTTCACGGTTCCAAAATCCCTTGAACCGGCCCGGCTCGCTACAGTACCCGGTTCGGGTTACTATAGCATCTGGCCGGTTTACGGATCGGGTTTTTTCCGAGCCGACCGGGCCAGTTTTCGGGCCCAAACCGGGCCGGGCGCATGTCTAGTGGTGACCTCTTGTACTATTTATATCATATCACATCACCAATTTATATCATATTACATCACCTATGAACCGAATGACATTGTTAGTGGGTAGTACAACTAATACACATAACTAAATTGTTTATTCTATTAAATATTATTCTTAAATGATGTTGTTAGTGGATTTATTATCTAATCTTCACTACAAAAAAACACGGTTTTAGTCACGGATTTTTGCGACGAAAAAAATTCGTCGCCATTTTACGACGAATTTAGCGACAAAAACTTTTTCGTCACTAATTTGTCACAAAATTTGCGATGAAAATGAAGTCATGGCTAAATCTGCAATGGACACATCATTCGTAACTAAATTCGTCGCTAATTAATTATGAAAAAATTTTCGTGACTAAATTCGTCGCTAATTGGTGACAAAAAATTTTTCATTGACAATTTCGTCGCTAATTAGCGACGAATAATATTTCGTGATTAAATTTTATCACGAATTTAAAATTTGTCGCAAAATTTAATCTTTTTTAAATAGAATTTTATTTTTTGCTATTTTTCTTTTTATTTTATTAATATATTATATTTAAGTTAAAAATTAATTTAGCGACATATTTGTTTTCCGTCGCTAAATTTATATAATATTTAAATTAAAAAATTAATTTAACAAAGACGAAATTTATCCGGTGGTAATTTAGCGACGGATTTCCAAATCCGTCGCTGTTTCAATGACGGATTCCAAATCTGTCGCTGAATTTAATCTTTTTTTAATTAGAGTTTTATTTTATTTTTATTATTTATATTAACAAATCATATTATTATGTTATTATATTTTAATTTACATTTTATTTTATTATATTATATTTCATTTTTTTAAAAGAATAATATTATTTGATTCTTAAAAAAACCATATATTTATTTTATTTAAATTATATATATATATTAATTAATTTATTTTTTTTTCTTTTTTTGTTTGATTTAATATTTTTTATTATTGTATTGATAACTTTTATTTTATTTATATTATTTTATTCGATAATACAAATTTTTTAATTAAATATTAATCCGGACATGTTGGGCGCGTGCGGGCGCCGGCGCATGTAGGGGAGCGCGCCGGGCGCAGGCGGGGGCGTGCGCCAGGCCCAGGCAGGGGAGCGCGCCTGCCCGGGCGCCCGCGCATGCACGCATGGGCGCCAGGCGCAGGCAGGTGCACGCGAATGCCTGGGCGCTTGTGTGCCTGGGCGCTTGCGTGCCTGGGAGCCCACGCATGCCCGCATGGGTGCCCGCTTTTCATTGCTTTAATGTTAAAAAAAATACTAAATGCTATTGAAGGGATTCGAAGCTTGGATCTCGAACCTTGGACCTCGCATTTGAACGGAAGATATATCACCACTGCACCATCACTTAGTGTTGTGTGATAATATTTTTTCTTTTATTTTCTTCATCGTCATTTGTTTTCTATTCTCACTTTTTTTTTGCTTCCTCTTACTCTGATCTCTATTTTTTATTTTTTTTCTTTCTATTCTCATTATTGAAATTTCTTATATATAATAATTATATTGAAATTTCTTATATATTCAAACGAATAAAAATATTTTGTGATTAAATATATAGATTTTTTAAATTATTAATATATTATAATTTATTAATAATTATAATTTTATATTATTGAGATGTCGTAATCCATTTTTAAACTATTGAGTAAAAAAATAAAATAAAAATGAAAAAAAATAATAAAATAATAAAATAAAAGTAAAACAGAAGAAAATAAAATATAATATTAATATATTTTTTAATTAATTTATTATTTTATTTTAAATTAGTATTTTATTATTTTTTATTTTATTAAAAATTATCATATTTATTATTTTTAATTAATATTATTTTAGGTTGGTGGTTTAAATAAAAAAAGTTATTATATTTATTATTTTAAATTGTTATTATATATTTTTTTTATTATTAGAAAAATGTGAAGAAAAGATAATAAGTAAAAAAAAAAAAATTATATCACATAATATCATTTGGATTGGTGGTTTAGGGTTTATGCTTATGCGTGCGTGTGCGTGCAGATGTGCAGGAGTTCGAACCACGGTGGAGGCAGGAGGCAAAGCAGCATTTTCCAGCAATTAAATGAGGAGAGTGGCTGGAGTAGGGGTGCTGGCTCGGGCGGGCGGGCGGGCGGGCAGCTAGGAGAGCTGCTGGAGCAGGGGTGCTGGCTCGGGCGGGCGGGCAACTTGCAGGTTGGTGCTGGCTCGGGTGGGGTAGGTGGGGCTGTTCAGGCACGTGGCTTCCAGGCTAGTGCTGGCTCGTGGGCAGGGCCATCAAGGCATGTGCTGGCTCGGGTGGGCAAGGGTCCATCCAGGCACGTGTGCTCCCCGGGTATTTGATGAATTTGGAATCAGTGACGGATTCCAAATCCGTCGCTAATTCAACGACGGATTTTTTTATTCGTCGCTAAATTAGGGACGGATAATTTTTCGACGGACTTTTTTTTTCCTAAATTAGTGATGGATTTTAGCAATAAAAATTATCAGTCGCTAAATTTAGCGACGAATTTTAGATTTTCGTCGCTAAATTTAGCAACGGATTTTTTTATGTCGCTAATTTAGCGACGAATAATTTTTCGTCGCTAAATCTTGTAACGAATTTTAGCGACGAAAAATTATTTGTCGCTAAATTTAGCAACGGATTTCAGATTTTCGTCGCTAAATTTAGCGACAGATTTCTAATTTTCGTCGCTAAATTTTTGCGACGCGTTATTAGCGACGAAAAATTTTTCGTCGCTAAAACCGTCGCTAATGTTTTTAGTGACGAATTTTTTTAAAATTTTCGTCGCTAAATTTGTGGCTAAAAGACTGTTTTTTTGTAGTGCTTGTACACAATCTTGATATTACTCTCTTACAACCCTTTGGTTTGTTTGCCTCTCAAGTGGAAACTTTAAAATATTTTTTACGAATTTAAATTCTAAATTTTTTCCTTTAAAGTAAAGAAAATATGAAATAAAAATAATAAATTATATAGAAACACGGCCAGCCTTGTCACCAAGCACGGCTGGCATGCCACCCCGCACGCGGGGAAGTGCATATGCAAGTGCCTGCCATGACTATATTAATTATTAAGTTAGCGAGTTATAAATATAATTAAATTAGTTATTTATATATTATTAATTTAAATTATTAATATTATTACTTTAAAATTGAAATGATATTAAATTAGTAATTTATATAATAGTATTACGATATATTATTATATATTATTATGATATATTGTTATTGCCATTATAATATCAATATTATTTAATTTAATATAATATAAAAAATTTAAATTATCAATATCGTCACAAATTCTCTTCTTTTTTTGGCATTTCAGAGGTAATTTAATTAATTTTGGCAGTAATTTAATTAATTTGGTGCCAAAAATATCTTCTCATATTAACTTCATTTATTTCTCTCTCTTATTCTCTTGCTTCATTTATTTGCTTTTGCAATTCTCTTCATTTATTCTCTCTATGCTTTATGCTTTCAGTACTACACACATGAAGAGAGAAATAGAGAGAGTAATGGAAAATCAATCACAGTCACCGTAAGAAAATTCAAAAATCAATGATAATAGAAAAAGGAAAAAAAATGACTCCATGGTTGAAGGGAAAAAAAGATGTGAGAGTGAGATAAGAAAAAAAAAGTGAGAGTGAGATATATTAAAAAAAAGTGAGATTGAGATAGAGAGGAAAAAAGAAAGAAAAAAAAAGTAAAAACATAAGACCTTGTGGTATAGTGATTGTATCAATTGAAATGATTTCTAAGGTCTAGGGTTCGAATCCCCTTGTAAACATTTTTTGAAGAAAAAAATCTGAAGCCATTGGTAACTTGCACTGTGCCTACATAGTGGCATTGGCGGCGCATGTGCAGCATGCTCCAGGCGCTCGGTGGGCGCTTGGCTGCGCACTAGCATAGGTGGGTGTCAACGCATGGACACTTGCACGGGCTCCTGCATGGTAGCCCGTGCATGCTCACCCGAGCACCCGCGGAAGCTCCCATGTTGTACAGGCTCTTGCCTGCGCGGGCACCTGCCTTGCCCACGCGGTCACCCACACATGCCACCGCTCTCATGCAAGTGGCAAGCAAATTCCTGCGCAGGAGGCAACCCCTGCCCACGCGGTTTCCCATGCATGCCATATTCACATGCACAGCATATGCCCGCATGGGGCAAGTGCGTATGCAAGTGCCTGCCCTTGTGTTGCATTTTTTTGGTGAAGATCACGCAACACTTGGGTTGCTTCTCATGCAAGAGCTATGAGAAGGGCAAGAGATCTTGGCTTAGCACTAGAATGGCCGAAAAATGCCTTAGATCCTTGTGCGGGTATGGGTTTGGGAGGTTTGAGTGGTTGGTTCAAGTGTTTCCTTATGCAATGTACTAAGATGCCCTTTACAAAAGGCCTTAACTTGCAGACACGTGGGTGGAACTAAGGAAGAAGATGAAAAAAATAGAAGAGAATTGGAACTTGCCTTGATGGGTCTTCAAGGGACAAGAGCGTATCACGCAATGGTGATGCTATTTAAGGGGTTGTTATGCACCCTTAAGCCCTTTCTCTTACTCACACTGGAGAAGAAGATTTCTGAAGTTTACTTAATAATTGTTGGATGATTACAAGAGGGGGAGGATTGCCTTATTTACACTAGAGGGCTAGAAAGGCAAGGGTCCTCAATACTTAGGTCCTTTTATGCTAAAGGACTTCATAGAGCATTAACTAATCCTAATAACTAACAGGTAGTTACTTGCCCTTATTACACACTCAAGACTGCATTACCTTGCTCATGCTAAGGCTCATGCTGGTGCATTAAGGGTTGCATCTCTTCATGCTCCAATGACTCATGGCAAGAGCTACTAGGGATCTCTACATGCAGAGGCGTTACTTTGCTCATGCTTTGCTTGAGCATATGTGGAGATTGCTCATGACATGGTGTTATCACATGCGCTGGTTGCTTGAGCCATTGTGACTCTTCGCATGGTACCCTTTCGAGCGGGGACCTTCTTGATCACTCTTTCTCCTGAGCAATGGTCTCTTGTATTGCCTTGGGGGCATTTACATGAGGATTGTTCGACGTTGCATGAAAGGTCGTGACCTTTGCTCCAAGGGTCACGTCCTTTGGCATGGGAGTGCTTGGTTGGCTCGTGCAATGGCTCTAGCACTACTTATCTTTCCTTAAGCAGCCAAGTGCAGTGTCGTGCAATGCCTTAGGCAGTTGCTTCATGGTGTGGAGGGAATGTGACTCTTCAGTGGTAACCTTGGTGCACTGAGGAATTGTGTCCAAGTGAACCTCCCTTGCTTCCTTTGGTGTGTGCAGAATTGCCTTGTCATGAGCATTGCAAGTTGCATCGTGAAATGTTGCAACACCTTGCCCGTGCGGGCGCCCGCGCATGCCACCATGTTATAGCATTGCACAATGCAACATGCAGTACTCATGACAAGGCAACTCTGGACATACCAAAGGAAGTAAAGGAGGTTTGCACAGACACAACTCCAAGGGAGGTTCACTTGGACACAATCCCTCAAGGTGCACCAAAGGTCACCAAATGAGATTCACCATCCATGCACCTAATGGAGCAATCACCTTAGACATTGCATGACACACTGTATCTCTATTGCTCTTTGATCTCTATTTAACCTAGTCTAAACTGACTCAAAAACAAATGACACGGTTGGAGTTGTTGGGGCTGCCATAGTTGAGGGAGTAGTGGTGGGTTGAGTAGTCGAAGGAATGTTAGTAGTCTCACTCCCTGTTGCTGACTAAGTCAAGCCCCTGTGGTTTCTGAACACTTGTAGTATGGGACTATGACTTCTACCTCTGTTGATAATTTCTTTGTTCTCCTTTAAGAGTTATTGATGTAATCTTCTAGTCTAAACTATATTATATGCTAATAACCTGATGATTGCATATGTCAAACAATGACACTCGTTAGATAAACAACACTTTATATAGTAACCTATACCTATGGCCTCAAATCCTAAGTGTAGATTACCTAAAACTTGGGCTTTGATAACATGTCTGGTGACCCGCTATCTAGGCGTCACACCCCCAGCAAAAGAAGATAGTCATGCAAATGCAGAAGCAACTAATGTGCTTAAAATGTAACATCTAGATTTGCGACGGTCGTCCTCGTTGTGTGTGATAATATGGAAGAAAAATTAATAATAAAGGAAAATAAATTATTGTCTTCCCAATTGACTGACCATTTAGTTATCTAGGGTTAGTATAAAAACCTGATAAAATAAATAAAACACTACTATTATCAAACAAACTGACAACAATAGCCCTTATGGCCATCCAACATAACACATCATAACATATAATCATAATACAAATAAAATTATACACAAGACTCTTCTCGAGCAACAACTATACATCTAGGCATGCAACATAATTCATACTAACCATAAGAACACATATATTACATGATTTAACCAAAATAAAAGGTCAAAGATGAATAGGGATCTAAATCCCTTAGCCCAAAGGCTTCTACCCTCCCAGCTCCCGGATCACCTGAAAATAAAAATAACCGGATCAACATCAACTATGTAAGTACACAAGAAACCAATAGCATGCGTAACATACATAACATGCATAAGAAGATCAATATCATCATATAAAGTATGTGAAACATAATACTTGAATATACCACAACTTTAGCTTAGAGAAAGGTATAAAGAAGCATGCATTATCCCAAAATATTCTTAATAAAACATATACGGTTATCACATCTTAAATGATACATTCATAGATCCTTAAACTCCCCAGTAGGCTCTGCAAAGCTTTTGTAACTATATACACAAATCATTCTCCTTGACCTTTACCTACAAACTTCGTAAACATTTTGAAAAAATATATATATACCAACCATGCTACATAAGCATCATCTACAGACTTCACAAAAATTTCAAAACTATATACCCCAGCCATACTTCTCATGTTTTGCTTGCAAGTTTCGCAAAGTTCTCCAACCATGTTCCTCAAGCTTTGCCCCTTCACAAAGCCTTCGAAACTATATATTCCAACTCTACTCCTCAAACTTCACCTGCAGACTTTGCAAAGCTTTCAGAGGTAATTTTTATGATGATGTTTTCTCTTTATATTTATTTGTGATTCCCAAAATATTATAACCACCAAGGCTACCAGTTTTCATAAAGGTTTACACAAAAGTTGATTTCAAATATCACAATTTAATTTATCAACTCATGAGACATCAAAGAACCATTTTGACAAATTTCTAGCACAAACGGGTTTTAGTAAAAATGTCATCACTTGAGCTACAGTTCTTAGATTGAGTAATTTGAACTACCACTTAAAAGTAAGATATAAGAGTAGAACTTTTATGTTTATTACTAGGTGTAGTTTCAACTACATAGGAATACTCAATTCAATTAAAGTAATAGCCCGAAAGTCACAATATAGCATGAGAAGTCTTAAAAAAAGATCTTTTGCACATATCAAATTAAGTTGATTCAATTGTCCATTTAAAGACAAGATACAAAGTACAAAAAGGTTTCAGTAAAAATACTATAACTGGAACTATAGTACTTAGATTGAGATAATTCTAACCACCATTTAAAAATAAGATATAAAACTAGAGCATTGATGCTTATGACTTGGTTCAATTTTAATCACACAGGAATATCCAAGTCAATTAGGGTAGTTCTCTGCAGAAAACATGTTATTTTGAAAATTCACTAAAATTTTAATTTTAAATGAAAATTTTTGAATCATAAGTCATTTTAAAGTTATGGAAGTCTAGTTTCATATAAGAAAATCTCATTCAATTTATAGTTGTGTAAAATAAGTTATAAGCCAAATATTCAAACATGGTCAAATTATCTAGGTGTGCCCTTTCTTGTAATGGTGTGACATGTGCTCTTTGTAAGTCTCACACTAAACCCTAATTTGTTCTGTTGTTGGCTTGATAGTTCCTATTCGCCAATGAGTCCAATTAGTCTATGCTAATTTAATATAATCAACAAAAAAAGAAACAAATGCAAATGCATACCTTAATAATTTTTTGAGATGAGACCTTGCATCCTTCCCCATTAAAAGATCCACTTCTCCATATCATTGGTCATGCTCAAAGAGATATGGATATTGTTCTCTTATTTATGATTCTAACCCTCAAGGTACCTCCTCGGAGGTATGGTGTCTCCACATAATTTTTATCAATCTAATAGTCTTGTTTCTCAAGTTCTGCTCTTGAGAATGTGGAAACTGTATTAACTGCTGAACATAGGTTAAATCTTCTATAACTTCTAGTGGTTATATCTAATCACTTGTGAATGATCATGAGCATTCTTTCTCAACATAGAAATATGAAAGGTAGGGTGAACTCCCTTAATATTGAAAATAGAACCAATTCATATGCAGCTAATCCAACTCTAGTTTGAATCTCAACAGGACCTATAAATCTGAGCTTTCCATTTTTCTTTCCAAATCTTAGCACACCTTTGATTATAGAAACTTTAACAAAAACTTTGTCTCCTACCATAAATTCCAAATTTCTACATCTTTGATCAGTATAACTCTTTTGGGGGGATTGAGTTCTATAGTTTCTTGTTAATAAGCGGGCCTTATTTTAGATTGAAATATCTGTTCTCTTCTAATTCATCCCAACAAAGAGGAGTCTTATTTTTTTTTGCAATATAATCCCTCAAACGATGCCATATCAATGCTGGACTAGCAATTACTATTTTAAGTAAATGCTACTAATGTCAAATGTTCAGGCGAAAGATTAGGGATCGGTTGAATATGGATAGCGGGTGCTTATTTCAAACTTTAATGGTAATTTTAATAGAATTTGTGATGAGTTTCTATGAGAGAAAAGGGAATCCAAGATTAGGGTTTTAACATAGGCTCTCTCTCTCTCTCTCACTCTCTTCCCCCCTCTATCTCTACCCAAGTGAGGTGTAGGGCCCTACTTAAGCAAGTCTACGTGAGGTATCAAGGAAGAAGGATAGTGTGCCTTGTCTTGTGATGGTGTGACATGTGTTTCTTATGGGTTCCCACCAAACTCGAATTGGTTATATTCTTGGTTTATTCCGATCGTTCCTCACTACAAAAAAATATGGTTTTAGCGACAGAAAAAATTCGTCGCTATTTTGCGACTGATTTAGCGATGAAAAAACAAAATTTAAAAAAAAAAATATTCGTGATTAAATTAGCAATGGAAACATTATTCGTGGTTAAATTTGTCACTAATTGGCGATGAAAAATCTTTCGTTGCAAAATTCGTTGCTAATTAGTGACGAATACAAATTTCGTTGCTAAATTTTGCCACGGAGATCGTTATCCATCGCTAAATTTAGTTACGAAAAAATTTCGTCACAAAATTTGTCGCAAATTAGCTGTAAAAATTTTTCGTCGCTAATTAGTCATGAAAAAAAATATTTGTCACAAAATTTAGCCACAAACACGAAAATTTGTAACTAAATTCGTCACTAATTATCCACAAAAAATATTCATGGAAAAATTCGTTGTTAATTATTCAAAAAAATTATTCGTAGGTAAAGTTGTCGTTAATTTATTACTGGTATTTTAAAATTCATGACTAATTTCGTAACTAATTTTTTTTATACTCTAATAGAAAATATTTTCAATCGTGTCTCCTTTTTTAATCTACTCTGAATAATGAAATTAAATTGAATATATAGTGAATATTACAATTCTCATCAGATTTACAATTTTCAACAATAAATAATTCAACCAATCTGTATCAAACAATTTTAAATAAGTTGCAGCTGTCGACTTCACCCATCATGTTTTTCGTCTTCTACGTCTGTTCACTTCTCTCATATAACTCAATTATTTTTGAAACTTTAACAAACTTTAAGAAAAACTGTCTCCTACCACAAATTCAAAATTTTTGCTTTTTTTATCAGCATAACTCTTTTGGCAGGATTGAGTTCCATAGTTTCTTGTTGATAAGCGGGTCTTATTTCATATTAAAATATCTATTCTCTTCCAATTCATCCCAGCAAAGAGGAGTCCTACTTTTTATCCAACATAGTGCCACAAACAATGCTATAGCAATGCTCACTAGTAGCTATTATTTCAAGCAAATTCTACTAATGTCAAATGTTTAAGCCAAAGATTAGGGATCTAGTGGTTGCTTATTTCAAACTTTAATGATGATTTTAAAAGAATTTGAGATGAGTTTTTATGAGAGAAAAGGGGAATCTAGGATTAGGGATCTACTTTTTCTCTCTCTTTCTCTCTTTCTTACACTCTCTTCCTCCTCTCTCTCTACCCAAGTGAGGTGTAGGGCTACGCTCCCACTTAAGCAAGTCTAGGTGAGGTGTCAAGGAAGGAGGATAATGTGTCTTGCCTTGTGATGGTGTGACATGTGTTTCGTGTCTTGCCTTGTGATGGTGTGACATGTGTTTCTTGTGGGTTCCAACCAAATTCTAATTGGTTATATTGTTTGTTTATTTTGATCGTTCCTACTCATTGGTGTGTCCCGTTAGTTTATACTAATTTAATATGTTGGACAAACTAAAAGAAATAAATGCAAATACATGCTTTAATGATATATCGGCACATAACCCATATTTTCTTTCTCCGTCTCTCTCTACCCTTTTCTGATTTTAAATGCATAAACATCAGCATCCCCACTCTCTCTCTCCCCCTCTCTCTTCTCTCTCTCTCTCTCTCTCTCTCTCCCCCCTCTTTCTAACATATGCCGACGTTTGTATAAATTTTTATAAAGGTTTTTTAAATGATGCTTTAGTGAAATGTTAGCAAAATTAAAATGATTTATCGACATTTAAGAAGTAAATGTCAATAAAAAATTTCCGCCACTGTCCAAATTGCACACCAAAGATTTTTTGCCGACATATTTACCCGAAAATCATGGTAAAATCTTGAACTTTTGTCAACGTTTATCAATTAAACATCGGCAAAGAATTCCCACCCCCACAAGCCAATTACTTTTTCTAACGTAATTGTCATTAAATGTCAGAATTTGATCTTCTTGCTGACATTTTACTTCTAAAACATTGGGAGAAGGTAATTCTTGGTTACCTCATGCGTAAATGTCAAAAATTCCATTAGGAGAAGTACTTTTTTTTTGTAGTTAGTAAACTACAAAGAAACAGCTGCCAACTTCAAAGCCCCCTTTTTTCTAAGCTACTTGAATTGCTTGATGATCGAAAGATAACAACTTGAAACATGTATGAAATTCTTAGAAAAAAGGGGGCTTTGAAAACACCGTGTACCAAACAACTGGTAAGGAAAAACATGGATCAAACCGAAGAAGTAGAGCCTTCAAAAGTGAAAACCTAAGACCAGAACTAGGTGAGTTTGTTCTTGAAAAATGGTTCGTAACTAATGAATGTAGCTATTAATTGGTATTTCAGATTAATTATTATTTTATTATAATATTATTTGGACAATTGTACTCCTTAAATAAGATATCCGGTTCAACTCTTGTTCACAGATAAAATAGGCGTCAAATAATTTTGCCCTTTAAGGGTCAAATTTAACTCGAATGGTATTTAATCGGGTGTACTTACCAGGTATCGATAATTTATCCAAAAAATTATACTATTATTCTCACGTGCTTATTCACATAATTTAGATAAAAATATTTTGTGCAATAATGTTATTTTTTTACAAAAATTTAAGGTATTCTTAAAAATTTTATTTTTTTCTTAAAATTCTTTTTTGTTCTAACAAATAGAACACATCGAATTAGAGGAAGTATCACATTTATCAATGAAAAGTATGAGAGGATAACTCTCAAACGTTGCCCAACCTATGTAAATTTTTCTAAAGGAGTGTCCTTCTTTACTTTTATTTATTTGTTTATTTTTACCAAAGGGTGTTCCCGAGAGCATTTGAGTATCCTCTACTCTATGTTACTTCATTAAGTTATATATTTCATTTATAATATTTCTTAATTACCATAAAATATTTTATATATAAATACAGGACTTTCAAAAATTATAAAGTTTCGCCATTAATAAGTATCAAATGGTCATTATATTATAAACTATGGAATTGAAAAATAGAAAGTAGAGAAGAAGATAGGACACCTAGAGAGTTTTAAATTACCAGTTTCACTTGTACCTTCGGCCTTTGGAAAAGAAAGTGGTATTGATTGTATTGCAAGCATGCAAATGACTTTGCTTCTCCAAGAAAAAAAAATAGATTGATGATTTTAGTTCAAGAATATTAAAAATAAGATAATAAAAACTATAATAACTATTTGAGGTATAAACTTATAGAGAGAGAAGTCGAGTGGAGAGAGTGAGCAATGAGTAGTGGGATAGAAGGATCAAAGCCATGGGAGAGGAGAGGAGAAGAAAAGGCAAGAAGAAAGGGTGCAGAGACAGAGTGGTAAGGGTTATTTAGTGATTGTATGTTAAGGTTATTAAACTAAAAAAAAAAAATGATTGGCCACAAATAATTTAAGAATTTCAACAAAATAGGTTACTGATTGAATCTATATGATTTTGGTAAATTAATATATATCATACAAATTTATTGTAATAGGTTTATGTATTTATGTTATACAAATTAATCTATAGATTTTTTAAAATTCAATTGTTTTGGTTGATTGTTAAAATATGATTATTAATTTATCTTATATGAACAGGTTATTATATTTACTAATTATATTCCTATATAGAATTGTTAAATTTCTTTCATATTCAAATTGTTAAAAGTACCCGATGTCCTCAAACTATTATTTGGAGAGTGAACGAATCCCAAAGGTCAAAAGAGATCGACTAATTCATCGCATTCTTGCATTGTGCAAGTTCAACAAGCTACCCAAGTTCAAACAAAATGAAAACAAGCCAAGCAGCATAAAGAGATCTCAATACGAATCCAAAATGAGAAAAGCCACAAAATAAAGTGTTCATGCTACTTAAGTTTCAAAACAACAATTACAGAATTAGGAAATGCTACACTCTGAAGCTCAAACCAGAGCCGCTGAATTTGTCATTCATAAGCTTGATCGCCTTTTCCGCCATTGAGGGACTCAAATAATTAGCCCAATCACCAACCTCACCTTTCCTAAAATATGCATTATTTTCCATCTGGTGGTCAATAGCTCTCTTTCCACTCTTGTTCACCTCCAAATTCTTCATATTCTCAAAACTGCAAAACTTTGCAATTTCCTCAATCATTCCCTGTTTCACTTCCTCTTCTGAAAATGGGTATCCTAGAAAATCACCCAATTTCTTCACATAAAAGGTGGGATTCTCCTTCACCTCTTCGTACTTCAAAAACAACACTTTGTTTGGATTTTCAAGGCTTGCTTTCCAATAACTTAGAACGTGCTCCCAAGAGGGTCCAAATCCATCGACTCCACTATAAAACATTTCAAATGCTTCTGAAATGGAAGTAGAAGAGCCTTGTTGTTTTAGTCTGTCCTTGAAATGCCAACGAGAAACGAATTGGTCCAACAGATTTCTACACATGTAGACAATCTTGGATTTGGTATTGATGACGGAGGAGGGTAGTAGTGGATATGGCGTGTGAGTTGAGAAAATTCTTGGATTTGGAAGGATTTCTAAATCTGGATATGGGTTGAATAAGTAAACATTGTATTCAAGGCTGGGAACGATGTCGTGTGGGTTGAGTTTGGTGAGTGGGTTGTCTGAGATGGAGTAGATAGAGCGATTTGAAATCATAAAAACAAGGGATTTCAACCAAGTTGTGCCACACTTGGGAAATGAAGTGAGTAGCAAATCTGAGTCTCGGGCTTGGAATTGGGTCTGGAATTTGATGATGCCTGGAATTGCGACTGTGGGAATCCAAAAGCCTTGAAATTTGTACAAATCGTCACCCACCCAATATTTTGCTCTGGGAAGAGATTGGATTTGGACTTGGATTTCCATATCATTGTTGAGATATTTCTCTTCATTTGATGTTTGGGTTTTGATGATTTCTGCGGTCTCCATTACAAAGGTCAATGGGAGAGGGTAGAGAGATGAGATGGCAGACAATGGGAAATCAACGACGCTTTAATCATTCCCCCCCCCCTCCCCCCACCTCTCATATTTTCCATATTATTTCATTCATTTTATCATTTGATGAGATCGATGGATTTGAATCGAAATTAATTAAATATAATATAAATTTTAAATATAAATTTTTTTTTAAAATAAAAATTTTAACCTTCTGAACCATTTATTTATTAACTATATTTAATATTTCACTTAAAAAATAGAATTGTGTTAAAAAATGCCATTATTGAGGGAACAATGTATCTTTTAGTTCAAGAAAAGTTTTGAAACTTTATTTAATTATTTAATTATTTAATATTTTTTTATGGTTCAAAAAAGACTTTGTGATCTTAAGTCTATATTATAAAATGGTCATTTATTATATAATTATTAAATAAAAAAAAATTATTATTAAAATATAAATTTATTTTAAAAAATATTAGATATGCCACCAACGGTTGAGATAGATCCACTTATTAATTTTAAGGGCTTTATTCGCACTGCGAGTGACGTTGGGTTGGGATTGTTTTCTTGTAAAAAGAAAGCAGGTCGATCTTCACGATTGATCCACTTTTCTCGGTGCTTTGGGTGAATACAATAATATGTAAACAGTACATCCAATAGATGGGTAGGTTTTTCTTGTAGGGCAGGATTGGTATGAATTATAGAAATTTCATTTGTTTAAAGTGACAAGACATTTTTGTTTTCTTTTGTCAAAATATCATTTTTTGATGATCCGCACCGCAAGGCGTGTGGTCCCATTGAGAAGGACTTGTTCGTACCCATTGAAACTCCACGTGGCCTATGCTTTAGGGATTTTTGGTGGGCTCTCTCGGTCACACAGCTCACTAGTCATAGGAAATGAAAAAGGTGGACAAGGCCAATCAATGTGATGTCCCCTCGGTGCTTTTTCCAAGTCCTCAATCAGACAAGATGCAAAGTGCCTACAGTATAATTTAATTAATTTATTCGGACCCATCAACAATGAGCTGGTTTGCGCCCATTAAACTTCAAGGGGGCCAATGCTTTTCCCACTGCCCATTGGTGAGGCTAAGGTCATCGGCTAACCATTCATATCATCGTCTATCAATAGTTTTTGGGCATGGGTAGACTCACTCTCTCACGTAAGTTTGAGGAAAAAAAAATTATCCGTACCACTTGCGTGCCAATCATAGAAATTTTAAAAAATTTTGAAAATATTTTTGAGTATAAATTGGAGAGTTGTGAGTGCTATTTGTCCTTTAAGCATCCTGCATATTTTTTTAATTTTTTTTTTTTGTGATTATAGACGAGCATAATAGAATTTCTCAGAAAGTGTGAGTCCAGTATTAGATTTGTCATGCTATAATTAGTATTAATATTCCTTGATATGATTAATTGCTATAGTAGACAATTTTTTTTTTCAAAAAACAACTTCATTTTTTGATATGGTTACATGCTTGAGGAGCCTTATAATTAGCTGCGGTTCATAGTTTTACGGAGAAGAATTGCATCGTTTATCATCTCTTATTTGTGAGTTAAATATCAATCCCAATTTCTATCTGATTCAATAACTAGACACGAATATTTTTTAATTAAAATTACGAATTCGATTTTATATATAAAAAAAAATACATATCGAAAAACTTTTATTCCCTTACAAAACTAATTCAAATCAGAATTTAAATAAATACATTATATTATACTATTCATTCCTCTTTCCTTTTCTTTTCAAAGTCCAACAGTAAATAAGTTAAAACCTAATCACTAATCTTTTGGAGCAACATTGGATGTTTGCATCTTACACATATAAATAATTAATGTTTGCAAATTCTGTGCCTTAACTCGCGTTCACTCTATTATGTCCTTGCGGTGTAATGTGTTATTTGGGTGATCAGGGCAATATGAATTTCAAAACCCCAGAATCAACATGAATGACAACACAGGGAGGAGAAGATCCCTAAGGCAGATAGAATATTCATTCATACCTACTAAAGTTGAAAAGCAACACCCTTTGACTGCAAAACAAAAATAAGAACAAAATCAGAAAAACAATTTAAAACTATATCTATCACCTCCCAAATCTACCCCTTCGTCGGGTCTTTATCGACAACGGATTGTTTGATTCTCACCGATGCTTAGTTACTTACTAAAATAATTGATCTTTTATTTATTCAAATCACTATATATTATAAAAGTTTTCTATATATATTAAAACAGTAAAACTCTTATACTAGAGAGGTTGACCACCACAATGTTATCTTCATCCATTCATATAATTCTTCTCAATCTTTGCTCCTGCAGGGTTTAAAATAATTTTTTGTGTGAATTTGATAACCCAATAAGTTTTGTGTGTGCATGTGCAGAAAATATTCATTATAAAATCTTATGATAATGATTTTATTGTAAAATTTTTTCTTTTGTGAAAGTTTAATGCAGCAATAACATGCAATTTTTTTAATAATAACAGTAATACAATACAGTACAAATAACAGTTCACTTTTGTCGTATCTCTCTATAAGAACAGTCTCTTTATCCCTTTCAGGAGTTTCAATTCCGAAAAACCTAACAGTCTCCCTCAAATTATGTGGACAAACCCTCTATCCACAATAATGGGGTGCTTCCGGTTTGTATTTTGATATTTGATAAAATCCTTACTTATTTGAATTATCTCCACACATATTGACTTATAAAACAATCACAAACATATATATTGAAGTAACAATAGAAAATCATTATAATAATAGTAAATCATAATAACGGTAGTAAATTATGAAATTAACAGTAAATTATAATAATTATAGAAAATCATACTAATTTTGCATAATATATATATATATGAAATGTAAAGAATACTCACTTGAAAGTGTTATCTAGGATTTTTTTCCCTTTTCCTTTTTCCTTCATTTCTCTTCTTTTCTTTCTTTTTTCTTCTTTCTCTCTTTCTCTTTCTCTCTTTCTCTCTTTCTCTTTCTTTCTCCCTCTTGGCCAAATTGGTTTGAAAAATGGGAGGAGGGGTATTTATAAACTTTGTTATGTAATGGATTTTTGCCAAGTGTTAGCACACTTATTGATTAAGTTCTTGTTATAGATGTAAGCCATGTATCCTTCCATGTGTCATGTGATGGCATGAGAAAGATAAGCAATTGACATGTATATAGTAACAAAGTGTTGGTAAGTTGGTGGTAATCGGTGCATGCTCATCCGTGAGTTTCTTTGGTCGGTGGTCATGTGATGTTTGCAGATTCAATTCATTCAGTAGTTTTGGTGGTTTGTGTAATATCATTTAACTAAATGTATTTATATTATTCCAGTTCATTTACTTAAGAATTACACGTGAATAACAAAATACCCCTCATTTGGATTCAATAAAAATAATTTTAGGATCTAATTCTTTAAGAATAAAAAGTCAACTCCCCCTTCCAAAAATAAAACTCGAAACGACTAAATTTGTTGTATTTTATTTGAAGAGTTAATGACTTAGAAAAATTCTAGAAAAATAGGTTTTCACCTATTTGATATATAAAAAACAATTATTGAGACTTTTTCTCATTGTTTTTTAAATATTTCAGATTCCTCATTTTTTGAGTGTTTAACTTATAGTGAACTAGTGAAACCTAGATTTTCAATATTCTAAGTATACCCAATTTCTCATGTTTCAAATAACAACCTTATTTTATTATTAATAATAAACAACTTGTTATAACTAAATTGAGATATGTGACAATATCACCGACTCAAACATGAGCCACTGAACTATGTGAGTATAACAACAGCAAGAGGAATGTAACAGCTAGTAAGAGTAGAGTGCAAGAAAGTTAACAAAGGTAGTTCGCTACAACTGAGCTACAACTGAATCAGTTGGGTAGTTAGGTAGTTAGTGTAGGTACCTTGTAAAAAGAAGATGTAACACCGGGAATAATGCAGCAAATGAGTATTCTTGTCTAACATTCTTCTTCCTCTTCTTTCTCTTCTTCTTTTTTCTTCTACTTCTTCTTCTTCTTCTCTTACTTCTGCAGACTGCTACTCTTACATTCTGCCATAATTGCATTCAACATTCGTATCAAACTACATTCATATTGTGAGTAAGTGTTTAGTAGTAGTTCACAGACCCCTTGCAGTCATTTGAGTGTCTATAACTCATATTCATTCCCATTCTTGAATTAATTCATAACAAATTGGTATCGGAGCAGTCCTTCCTCGGCAGAATCACAATCATGGCTGAAGTAACCAGATTTAAAGCAATAGAAGAACAGTTAAAGAAACAAGATGCAAAGATAGCAAAAAATCAGGCTGAGTTAGAAAGAAAGATGGAGGCACAGTCACAGCGTTTGGAAGCAAAGATTGAGGCCCTCATTGCTAACATGGACAAGAAGTTCAATGCTAATATGCATATGACGAATAAAGATAAAGAGGACGAGTCAGAAAGACGAGTCAGAAGCAGAACGAATGATCAAGACTCCAATCCTTCCAACTCCCATTGAAGGGAGATTCAGGTGTGATTCAGGAACATCCTTATTAAAGAGAGAGACCAATGGGAAATTACTATTGCCGAATCCACCAAAGGTTGATCTTCCGATGTTCAACGGAGACAATCCTCTAATATGGTTAAGAAAATGTCTCAAATTCTTTAAAGCATACCGAATATCAAATTGCAGTTGGGTGGACTCAGTAGAAATCTACTTGGATGGAAGGGCCAAAATATGGTTTCAAGGAGTGAAGACAGCAAGGAAGGAAGTGGCTTGGGAGGATTTCTCTTAACTTCTCTATCAAAGATTTAAGGAGAAAGGCATTCAAGATGTTGTGGAAGAATTCAATAAGCTGTACCACCATGGAACAATAGTATAGTACCAGGAGAAATTTGAAGAAATGTGGTCCCTCATGCTTCAGGTAAACCCAAACTGACTGAAACTTACTTTGTGTCTAGTTTTATTAGTGGGGTTAAGGAAGAAATTAAACTTGTATTGAGAATGTTTAAACCAAGAACTTTGCTGCAAGCTTTTGAAATTGCCTCCCTACAAGAACAGTCCCTAGAACTGACCAAACAGAAGAAAATTGGTATAAATAGAATTGGGGACCCTGGAGAAGAAACAAGGAAGACTAAGAACACAATGATATCCAACGCTAGTAGTAGAATTCCCGGAATATCTCCATAAGAGATACATTATCGTAGAACTAATAATCTATGCTTTAAATGTGGGGAGATGTATACTCCTGGCTACCAATGCAAACTTAAACACTTGAATGTAATCATTACAGCAGAGGAAGAGGATGAAATGATAAGTGATGAAGTGATGGAACCGGGAGAAAAGAGTGGGGAAACCTTCGATGTGTCCCCGTGTGCTTTCTCTAACTCCTTACAAAGGAAAACTATAGCTTTGCAAGGGCTGTTGAAAGGAGTAATAGAATCCATACTAATAGATACAGGAAGTGTCACGTCCCGAACCGGGATCGTGAACAGCCGCCCGTTATCCTGAATGTCGGATAACGTAAGTACAATTTATCCCAAGTACAATTTATCCTGTATAAATTACAACCATCCTTAATATAATCAAATGATCATCCCAGTCTCTCCAAAATCAACCAATCTTACAGTTAACATCCAGATAACGCAAGATTATAAAAATTTCCAACAAACCAGCCACAGACCTCTACTGCCATACCCCTGTCAAAGGCATGGACAGCCGCCAGTCAAAAATGTCCTGGTAGAGCTGTCACTAAAATATACATCCAAAACACTGTCACTAAAAATCATAGAGCTGCCAGTCAAAAATGTCCTGGTAGAGGTCTACCGCGACCTATGACAGGCGCACCGGGGGTGTTATATGCAAATTTATTTAAAGTGCTTTCTACCCCGGCATTGGCGACGAATCTCGTCCAGGTGCTAGACTTGGAGAGAGTATCCAAATCCTCCCCCTTTCGGGTTCAACCTGGTTAGTACTGTATCGTTAATAAAAATCACGACAACTCATGGGATACCCCAGGCCTAGGCTTATCCGGACGCCACCAAAGCGTCTCTCACGGTATCATTCGTAGTTACGGAATAATACATACCAAAGCTCTCAAGGCCAAATCCAAAATCGTATCAAAATATGCCGAAAGCAGGTTCACAAACCAAATGCAACATATAGCATAAAATGACACATTTTATGTTTCAATCACATGGATGCATAATTTCAATATTTCAAAATTTTTGGACACTCCATTGGTTTACAAAAATCAATTTCTAAACCAGTGAAAATATTTCAAACACGCTACAAATCATGCTCATTTATCAATTATTTTAAAACAAGGTTTGCATACTAAACAAAAGTATTGAAATAAATCCTACTCACAGTTTTGGAGAGAATAGCGCACTCCCCAATAAAACCACAATACGTAGAATAAGGCTCCCCTCAATCAAATCACCAAGAAAGCCAACCTAATTAAATCATCACGATTTTCATTAAATTTTTTACTATTATCAGGATTTATCATTTCCTTAAGTTCGTACAAACTCTAAATTTCTCAACTTAGAAACATACTCCAATGTCATCAATTTCATTCTATTTATAAGTAAATAACAAAATCAAAATCAATCTTAATTCGAATCTAAAACTAACTAATACTACCTAATTTGACAAAGTTTATCCAAAGGTTGAAGAGATTTCATTTCTCTCACCTAGGCTTCCTCGGATCTCAGATCTAGCTTTCGTTCGCCCGTCGATTTGGTCTAAAACCTGAATGTTTCTAAATTTAAAACAATTGTGAGCAATTTAAGTCCAATTACTAAAAAAATTCAAAATCCTAGTAAGAAAATCGAAACTTTGAGTCATTACCTTCGCAGAGGCTCACGGACTATCATGGGTCGTCGCGGGCTGGTGGGCCGCGAGCTTGGCGGGCCTGGTGGGCCTATGGGTCAAAAGTGGTTTCACGGTTGCAGTGGGCCACGGACCGGACTGGGCCGCGGGCTGGATTGGGTCGCAGGCTTGTGGGCAAGCGCACAGTGGTGCGCTAGCGCACAGAGGCCCGCGCTCTCAGCTGGGGCTCGCACTCGCGAGCAGTGGTTTGCAGGCGCTCGTGCTATGGCGTGCTCGGGTGATCGTGCGCTCGCACAAGGGAGGAGGCGCTATAGACGCGCGCTCGCGGGAGGGAGGAGGTTGCAACGGTGGTAGAATTGGCGTGCGCTAGAGGGAGGGAATCACTGTTGCTGTGGTGGTAGTGCCCGCGGAAGCTTGCGGGTGGCGCGATTGTGCAGGGAAGCAGATCGTGCGAAGGAGGGCAGAGAACAACGGAGAGAGAGCGATCGCGAGAGGGATTGCGAAGGGAGAGAGAGACAGAGGTAATCTAGAGAGGGAAAGAGGAAGGGTGGCGGTGGTGGAGCGATCGATCTCGACGGAGGGATGCGGCAGAGAAGGAGATGGTGTTGCGGAAGGTGAAAAGTCGGGGGATAGAGAGAGAAAGAGAGAGAGAAGGGGGAATTAGGGTTTTAATCCCTAATTTCCCAAATGCAGGGGGTGTTGCGCTTTGGCTCAAAACGCAGCACTTCGCTGTGGTGTTTTTTTTCTTTTCTTTTTTTTTTAAAGCATATATATACATTCACATATATATTCTCGCACCCACATTTTCGCTAGCTTGCGAATTTCATAAAAATAATAGGTTCGCTACGATTTACGAACACGGCAATTTAATTCATACCAAAAATTAAATTTAAAGACCCCAAAATCAAAAATCAATATAAATAAACATTTTTTTCTCTATATATATATATTTCAAAATTTGTACACTTGTACGGACACCGTAGTGTCGGTGTTATAGGAAGCTCGAGTAGTTTCATCAGCCAAACTTTAGTAGGAAGACTAGAAATGGACACAGAGAAAGATGAGCTTTTGCATGCAGTGTTAGCAGATGGTAGTAAAGTGAGTAGCAACACCAAAGTCAAGGGAGTAAAGTGGAGCATACAAAGATATCACTTCTCTTTTGACTTAAAGGTTCTATCCTTAAGGGAATGGGATATAATACTTGGAGTGGATTAGATGTACAACTTTAGTCCCTTAACATTTAATTTCAGAATGTTACAAGTTAAGCTGGCTGGTAAAGAAAGTGAAATAGTGTTAGTAGGGATGGTCAAAGATCCTAAAATGAAGCTAGTCCATGGGAAAGATACTAAGGAATTCAGAACACAACAATTTCAGAGCTGTAAAAGCATTAATATGTCTATAAAAAACCATAAAAGTCTACTGCACCAATCTGCCTCTAATCTTCTGCAGCAGTTCAGTGATGTTTTCTTTGAACTTACTTAACTACCACCTAAAAGGTCTCATGACCACTCAATACCTCTTAAACCTAGAGTTCAACCCTTCAAGCTACACTCCTATAGATATCCACATTCTTAGAAAAATGAGATCAAAAGACAAGTGCAAGAGATGCTGAGTTAAGGTATTATCAGGCACAGCAACAACCCTTTTGCTTCCCCAGTCTTATTGGTGAAAAAGAAAGATAACTTCTGGAGATTTTTTTGTGGACTATACGCAGCTTAACATCATCACTATTAAGGACATGTATCACATCCCTAATATTGATGAGTTGTTAGATGAATTGTATGGATCAAAGCTATTTTCTAAGATTGATCTGAAGGCAGGATATCACTAGTGAAATACATCCTAAAGGGGGGTGAATAGGTTGTACAATAATTTTTTGAGAATTTGGAGGTTTTGCAAGTTCTTTAAGATAAGAATGATTTATAGGAATTGAATGTGATTAATGATCAAAGAAACAGAGCACATAAGAAATATGAAAATGAAGGAAGAGAAAATAAATCACACGAGATTTTTATAATAGTTCTACCAAATCCGATGTATGTCTACTCCCAAACTCCACTAGGATTTCCACTATTTGCAACCCAAATAGTACAACAAACTTGCTTTTGGGTGCAAGTTGAACCTTACAATGTTTTCTCGTGAAACACTATTTAACCTCTCATGGATTATTTATCTCTCTAAATCCCAAACTAAGAAATCTATCTCTACTCTTTGATATTTTTGTACAGGAGAAAACTAAATGTTACAGTGAATGAAGCTATAACTTCAGATGTAACAGACTTGATACTCATAGAAAGAATTCTGCAGAGATATGGAAAACATAATATATGGCTTTGAAGCTCATATGTATGTTTCAGATATTCAGCACTTCGTTTTTCTTTCTGGTACTTCTCTCTACCTTTTTCGAAGATCAATAGATCAATTTATTTTACTTCATTTACTTCATCTATCAAGTAGCCGTTGTGGTTGGTGAGCTTTTGAACATTCGCCATTAACGTCCGTAATTAAATGTATTTCAGTTGTTCCTCAATATACGCTGAAGACTTGCTTTTCCAGTGCTGGCTCATTTTCTTTCACCAATTGTGTGAAGTGCTTTTGCTGCATTGGAATGTTAGCTTTAATTGAAATTGAAGGATTTAGTGATTCAGAAAAAAAAAATATGACAACTTTTGGGTCGATACATTTAAATGGACATCAACTAAATTTTTTAGTGTAATTATATCAAAACAGGTCGACAAGAGGCTATTCTGGGTTGACAAGGAACTATGCTAAATAAAATTAATGGACATGTGATTTTCAATTAGTCAATGTGTTCATATGTATCGACAAGTTTTCACCCATGTCGATGTGTGATGTTTCAAATTTTGTGAAGGATAGGTCAACAAATCATTTTAATGCATCGACATGTTCCTATTCAGATAATAGATTGGTCGACGGGTGAAACTTAATTGGTCGATGTGTTTCTACAGGTCGACAAGAATTTTGATGGGTCGATGTATGTATTTCAGAAATAAAATGGATGGGTCGACATGTGTATTGTATGCATTAACATGATCTTATTCAAGTTGAAAATTGGTCGACATGTGTAATTTAAATTGGTCGATGTGCATATGCTTTGTCGACATGAAGAAAGTAGTTCGATGTTTGATTTAATGAGAAAATATGCATCAGGTCGACAGGTCTTACAGCATACATCGACATGCTACTGTGCAGGTAATAAATGGTGGACCTGGAAAGGAGAATTGGTCGATGTGTATTTTACAGGTCAACAAGAATCAACATGGGTCGATGTATGTATTTCAAAAATAGAGACTAGTAGGTTGATATGTTGTCAAATAGGTTGATGTGTCACTATTCATTGCTTAAATTGGTTGACCTGATGAACAAATTGGTTAATGTGTTTTTAAGTATGTTGACAAGTGTAATGGTAGGTTGATGTGTGCTTTAGAAAACAGATTGATGTGTATATCTTGTAGATTGATGTGTTACTATTCATAGGTGAAATTGGTTGATTTGTAAGAATGAATTGATTGACATGTCACTATTCATGTGTTTCAGGTCGACATGGTTTGTGCCTAGGTTAATGTGTTGGAATGTCATATCTATAGGATATTTAGCTTCGGGTCGATAGGTCTTGTCTATACATCGACATATCTCTATTTAAATTCAAATTGGTCGACACATCACCATAAATTTGTCTACTTGACATTGTTTAGGTTGATGTGTTTTTGTGTGGGTCAGAGTATTCAGACATTTATCTCTAAAGAAATCCTTTATCTTAGGTCAACAAGAACAACTAACTCATGACGATGTGTGTGGATAGTTTTGAATTGGTTGACATAGCGCTTACAATTGGTGGACTTGCTATGCAGGTCGATGTGTTCCCTAGTCAAGTCGACACAAATTTTAGACTTCTTATTTTCTTGCTATTTTTCTGATTTTCTTAATCTATCTTTCTCTCAATATATCATCATCAAAACTCTACTATGTTAACATTCTCTTCCTTTTTGATGATGACAAAACTCCTAGTGCTCAATCTATAAAACTAATCCATTTAAATTCTAGCTACGACTTAGTATTGCATTTAGGCATTCTACAACTTCACACACATTCCATACATACTCTACACACATTGCTCACTCACATGTTCATATATCAGCTTATCACTTAGCTATTTTTGCATTTAGCATACTTAGGATAGGTTGCTTAGCATAGTCTCTGTACACTTAACATTCTCTATACAAACTCTATATCTGCATACTCATTACACACATTCAGCCACTCATATTTATCCCATTTCATACTTCATACTTAGCACTTGACATACCTTCTCACATAGTCTCACATTTTTCTCCCCCTTTCTTCATCAACAAAAAAACGTATTAGCTCCATATATACACTAGAACCACTATATTGCAGAACACTTCAGTCCCAAAAAAATATGTTATCAATACTATATTAGCCCATTCTCTCCATTACTCAGTACACATTTCACAGTATAGCACCCTATCATAGCTTATCACATGCACTCAACATAGAAATGCAAATTGCAGTACATTTGCACACTTCATTATAGCCTATTATATTTACCACATTTACTGCACATTTTAACATCCATATTTTGCACACTCATTTGTGCACTCATTTCACAGCACTTGATAGCAAGATACCAAACCTCATAATACTTGAATTTATTCCTCAGCATTTAGCTTATGCATATACTACATTTTTACTGGATATACACTCTAGCATACTAACAAACAATTTTCTATACTCCATATACTTCTTCATCAGATAGTACACACATATACTCTTTATCAATCAACTAACACAAAAAATCTTTATAAAGACACCTCCATATATTACAAACACAAACAATATTGTTTTATCAAGGGTCGTAAGAAGTATAATAGATTATCTATGCATTAGTAGTAGATGAACAAAATATACGAGAAACTGAAAAGTTGCATTCAATGATCATGCGAGCATAAGGCAACAGGAGCTCTTAGACCTATGAGCAGATATCATAAAATGAAGGACAATGTAATGCAAACCAGGATTCTTCCCATTCATAGTGCATGCCATTAACTAAAAGTCCTCTCTTGATACTGTAGTATAGTTCAATTCTCTCGGTCTTAATACATGAGAGACAATTAAATGTAAAATTCGTTCATGAAAGCCAAGCTCCGTGGCACTTGTGTTCACAACATTTATGTTTTCATCACCATAGACAATCCTTGCATTTTCTAAATAATCAGATTTCATGTAGAGTTCACACTTGTCATAGGAGACCCATGTAATACCATTTTTCTTAAATATATTCCTAGGTGTGACCTTAATCTTCTTATTCTTTCTCCTTCTTTTCTCCCCCTTTGTCATCTAAGGGTGTGGCACAAAGTAGCCCAAGCTTAAGTTCATTTACTTATTATCAAGGTACTAAAGTCCCACTGAAATTGTGCCTAGATTCAGATAGCATTACGTTCCCTTTAAACCTTGTCAGGAAGCTAATAGGCCATTATATTACAAAACTAACAAGTTAGAGTATTTAAAGCTTCTTACTCATAACAATATTGAATTAATAATATGGGAAAGGTTTTATAATGCCCTCATGCATTCTTATTCAAGTTACTCAAGCTAGTAAGCTAAACTTATTATTTTCACCTATCGTTATATAATGCCTATCTATATACTCTCCCTTTCAACCATTAGTCATTACCATGCAGATACATTCAACCATCAGACATGTTTCTTAGACTTGACATGGACATTTGTCTCCTTGGAACATGTCATTACTATATGCCTTAGATTTCACAGTTTTTGTCCCTTTTCTATGCGAATTAAACATTTATACATTCATTCAATGCAGAAAATTAATTATTTAGACATTCAAATAAATCATTCAATGATATCAATTGTGTCAGTGCATGCTATGCATAGCGTGAAAGCAATTAAGAAAACATATAATCATTCAAAAAAATGAGCATGCTATGGATATAGAGTTTTTATGTATTCCTAATCAGTAATGCATTTATAGTTAATGCAGTGCATTTTATCCCACGAAAACAAACACTCATGTTTTGCTTATGATATATTCATAGATATTTTCCTCAACTATTATTTTTCTCACCCCCTTTTTTACTCATGTACCTAAACTTTCACCATTTCAGGATGCACATGTAAGCATTTAAATGAAATATATTCATTTAAAAATTCAACCTCCCCCTTAATTCATACATTTTTCTTTATTTTATTTGATTGTTCTTGCATTTGAGAGTTTTGTTCCTCTACTCTGTATTCTCTCCAAACTACCCCAAATCATTTGCAAAGTAATATGTTAAGATTGAAAAAGTTATCTATCGCTACAACTTCTATTTCAACCTTTTTCTTCCATTTGAGCTCTTTTTCCAAATTGCATTTCTACATGCCATATTTTGCTTTAATCACAGAGGAAGCTCCAACGTCATTTTTCATTTTAACTCCATCACTTCCTCTTTCTTTATATTAAATCAATTAGTAGAGAGAAATTCTGAGATCAAGGAGTATAAAATGTATTCAGGATTGAGAATTTGAAACAGAGATTATAAAATGGAGATTTAAATGGTATGACTTAGGTTCTTTTCTCTTATTATTATTTTGACAACCAGAAATCTTCTTGGATAATGGTTGAACAATTTCCTCCTCTAGAATCACCAAAAATTAAAGAATTGTTTTGTTTATTTCTAGAGAGTTGGTATTTATATCTCCAAACTAGGATTCTTGGACACTATATTTTTGCATTTGCTAAGTGCTCCTTTTTCATGGGTTTTGCATAAGGCTTAGAGATAGTGGAGACGAGGACAGGAGATGGAATAGTGAATGAGGTAGGAGGGAAGATGAGAGAGACATTAGGTAATTGCATACCTCACTGCATCACTCGAGTTGTACTCTATTTGGGTCTCTTATGTCCAATTTTAGCCTAACCCTTGGAGAGTTCATCCAATTGCTGACTCATTCTTGCCAATTCCTTTAAGATTTTAGTATTCTATTTCTCAATACCCTCAAATCTCTCTTGAAAACCATATTATAAGCTATAAGTATAATCTCTACTTCTCCTAACATAGGTATGATTAGTTCTTCTTTAGAGGAGTGAGGAATATGTTTTATTGCCTTAAGTAATTTCTTAATGTTCTCAATGATAAAAGTAGCTTTCTATTGTCCACTAGACTCTCCTTTTTCTGTTTTCTTCACTTTTCTTACCCATTTCCCATTTTTCTGCATTCCGTCACCCTTGATTAATGAAGAAGCACAGTTGCGTTCTTCATTTGTTGTCTTTGTTCGAAATTGAAAGAGATTTGAATTTGAGATTATTGAGGGTGGGAGATTCAAATTTCAATTTGATGATTAAACAAGTTCTTTCGATCGATTTGAGGAAAAGAGAAGAAAATGAGTTACTCTTGTAGTTTTAAATTTAGGAGGTAATGTGAAGAGTTGATCCAAAATTTAAACATATATTCAATTTTGGGTTGGTCCAAGGTGTATTCCTATAACCTAGTGTGTCTACCTTTCCTTCCTCTTAACCTATCCGGCTCTATTTTGAAGCTATTTCCTCATATTGGTTTTCCAGATCTCAATTAACTCAAGGTGATCATCTTCATTTTCTTCTCTCTATTTCAATTTTGGATATTTTGAATTATTATCTTATTCTTGTTTTTTTTTTTTGAAATGTCTTCTAGCTTTTGACTTATAAAATCATCATCAAAACACTTGTGCTTTAAGCTAAAAGTATTAGATTCATTAATTTTGATACAAATTGATTTCTTTTCTATCCACGTCCTCTTATTGTAAATTTTGAATGTTTTATTAGAAATTTAATAATTTCATTACTCTTACATCAGATTTTCCTAGGTAGCCCTTTTTATTTTCTAGCACTTACACCGAGAGAGTAACTCAAATCTAGTTTTCTTCCTATATAAAGCTCGAAGGTGATTTCATCTAAAAATATCTTGATTAAAAGCTCTATTAAATATGAATCTGACTGTACCCTAGAAATAATCAGTTAGGTGTTCTCTCAAGATATAATCCTATCCATCACAACTAATGTTCTACGTAGTATACCACCATCTCTCCCTTTTGGAACCTTTATAAGTGTTCGCAGCCATAGTAAACGATTTAGAAAAACATGATTGGTTCAGTAGATGAGGAGTGTGGTGACTTATGAATAATTTTGAAAAGAAAACATGCTTAGAGGGATTCTGATGGTCTAGAGTCTTTATGTTCTTGTGTTTTAGCTAGAGTGTCAATTAAACCTTCAATTTTATAAAGTTGATCTTCCGTTTAATAGATTCTGGCTTCGCTATAGGATATAAATCTCATCAAAATCTATTCTTTTCTCATGAATATACCTTTGAGCTTCTTATTACCACCTATGGTTCTCCCATCATCTAGTTTGTTCCTATACTTAGTTCCTATAATTTAGAGTTCTTCTTTCAGGCCTAAGAACTAAATGTCATTTTCTATTTTTCTCCATTTATATTCTTTCTTATAGATTGTTTGGAATCATTATTGATGCCTTATCTAGTTCTGGCAAATTTTACTTCATTATTTTCTTTGATGATCGTCAGATAAGCAATAGAATCAAACATCATTATATAAACTCTATCACACTATTTTTGTGACACTGAGTAGAATCTGTCTTAAACCTTTCATATGTAAAACATACTTAATTTAAGTTGAAGAGTTACCTTTGTTTCCTATGCCAAGGACTCTATCTGAAGTTGTCTCCAAAGGTATCATTGCCTCCTTTCTTCTTTGCAAGTTGATGTATTCTATGGAGACTCCTTTCATATGACTTGAGCATCCAATGTGGAGGGATCAAGTATCTCCAAAACTTTGATGTTTTAACATGTCTGCTCTTTCAATAGTCCCCTTGTCTTTTGAATTCGAACATTCTTGATTCCATTTAGCATCATACTTCTAATGTTCCTCTTTTGGAACTAATCTGCACTACATACATATGCTTTGCCTTTTGGTACTCAAATTTGTTCGGGTCCAGCTAGGTTAGTTGAAATAATAGTGCTAGTTACCTTTGGTACCCATTGCATTATAGTTTTCTTATATGTTTCATTTTTAACCAGCATGCATGTAAGTTATGACAATTCTTGTGGCAGTATGTGCATTTTTGAAATTTTAATAGTCTTTTATCTTTATTTACATCGGTTTGCTTCTTGAGTTTGCAATACTCTGCTTTATGACCTAATTTCATACAAGCATAACATCTAGTTTTAGGTTTACTAATCTCTAAGCTAGGTACAAAGAAGCTGTATAGCTTCTTTCGAGTTGTTGTAGGATTATATCCTAGGCCAGCTTTATCATATATTGCCTTTTTGGTACCCATTGCATTATAGTTTTCTTATATGTTTCATTTTTAAACCAGCATGCATGTAAGTTATGACAATTCTTGTGGCAGTATGTGCATTTTTGAAATTTTAATAGTCTTTTATCTTTATTTACATCGGTTTGCTTCTTGAGTTTGCAATACCTTTATCATATATTGCCTTTTGAGCTCTAAGTATCAAGTTTAATTTTTCTTGCCCCTGAATGAACTTGTGTAATAGAGAGGTAAGCTTTTTTTTTTTTTTTCTTTTTCATGTTCTAATTTTACATCCAACTTATCCTTCTGATAATTATGTTCTAAGTAGACATTTATGTCTTTCATCTTTTCAACCTTAGTTTGCAGTTCGTTTACCTTTTCAATTTCATATTCAATTTTAACATATAAACTGTTCTTTTTTTCTTTTAATTCCTTGATCTCAATTTGAGTATACAACTTATTCTTTTCTTCTTTAAGAATTTTATTTTCTTCTTTTAACTTCTCATTTTTTTATTGTAATTTGTTTTTTTCTTCTTCAATTTGAGCCATTAGCTTATTTAATGTAGATTTTTTATGACTCATTTTCTTAAGTTTCTTAAGAAATTTTATTAAAGATTCATGCAATTCATTTGAAAAGAATTCATCTTCATAATAAGAATCAAAAGAGTAATTAGATGAGAAAGAGAACTTACCTTATTTTGTTCTTCTTCTACCATGAAGCATATATTAGCCTGGTCTTGCTCATTTTCCTGATTGCTGGAACTACTATCCTCATCACTCAAGGTTGTTAAAGATTTCTTCTTTCCTATCTTTTTAGCCTTCTTAAGTGGTGGACAATTAACTTTTAAATGAGCAGACTTCTTGCTTTCATAGCATTTGATTTCATCTTCCATTTGATTTGTCCCTTTATGTGTCGCCTTTAATATCTCCCAAATTTCTTTAGCAGTTATGCATGAAGAGACTCTATCAAATTCGTTTAAGCTTAGGCCTAGATGAAATAAGTTGACCGCCTTACAATTTGCTCGATAAGATATTCTTTCCTCAATGTACATGCTTTTTATTTTGACTAGGACTTTTACTCCATCGATTTCTTCAGTAGGAAATTCATATCCTTCTTGTATAACTTCCCAGGCATTTATGTCCTCAGCTACAATGAAATCTTTAGTCTGTGCCTCTAGTAGCTGTAATTTTTTCCTTCAAAGAATAGAGCTCTGTCGACTAAACCAGCTTCCAATGGGATACTATCTGTATTCAGTGCCATTTTGGATCTTTGCTCTTGAGGTCGCTAAACCCCTTACCAAGAGACCCACTATGATACTAATTGAAATACAACCTAGAGGGGGCTGAAGAGCTTGTATGGTAATTTTTTGAGAAATTGGAGGTTTTAAAAGTTCTTTAAGATAAGAATGATTTACAGGAATTGAATATGATTAAAGAAACAGAGCACAAAAGAAATATGAAAATGAAGGAAAAACAGAAAATAAATCACACGAGATTTTTATAGTGGTTCCACCAAACTCAGTATACGTCCACTGTAACACTGACTCTTGGTGTATGCTCATGTATCCTATTTTATCTTTATATATGATGATTTTTCATAAATCCGTTTATAAATTTCACTCAGAAATTTTTCCGATAAAATTCTCCCATAAAATTTTTTGTCCAATTTTTAGGCATAAGTGAATAATTTCGAAATGGGCCACAAATGGTCCTATGATGATAAGATGTGATTTTGAAAGTGAGAAAACTTTTAAATTTGATAAATAATTATTTTTAGGGTTAAAACGGCAAAAGTCCAGAAATTTTGTCCGTAAATCCTAATTCGGATTGATTTTGACAAATAGGGCGAGACGACCATATTAAATTTAGAAATTGGTCCCATTGGGCCTAATATGTGATTTTGGGTCTAGCATGTAATTTTGAGAATTTTTGGGATCAATTTATAATTTTTATAAGTCCAGGGACCAAATTGTAATTAACAAGAATCTAGAAGCAATTTCTCAAAAGATAGGGACTTCAATGCAATAAGATGGTAGACAACAAATTGGACAAGCACTTAATGCCAAAGCATGGTGTGGTATGGAATGAAAAGCAAGCATTTATTGAGATATGTTGATGATGTACAAGCCTTGACTTTTGGGGAATAAAGTGTGATTGTAAAAATTTAAAAGATTTCAACCCCTTCATTTGTTGCACCATGAAGTGGACGTGAGTGAGAGGAAGAAGAAAGAAAAATGTGGAGCTTTCTTCATTTCTTCAAGAGCCAAGAGTGAAAATGAGTGAGTCCAATCTAGGAGGAGAAGAATGTATTGGAAAAACTTTTTCAAATCTCTAGACACATTTGAAAACAAGGTAAGGCCTTCTTTTGCATCCTAAAATACTATATTCTTGTTTTGAACCCAAAGGGAGACTCTTAACTTGGTGTGCATAGGGTGACCAAAGGCTGGGACTAAGTGGAAAGCTTGCTTGAGTTTTGGAAGGCAAAGAAATTGAGGTAAATTTTATATTCTGTCTTGCTTTAGATTTTATTTCTGTCTGTGAATTCACCTTTATTTTAAGATATTTTACAGTCTGAATTTGAAAATACTCTAGTTAAGTAAATTGTAGATCCAGGTCTTATCTTTCCAACAAGATAAGAACCACCTTAATCAGATATCTGTGCCAAACGTTATGGCATTTTTCCTGAAGCATGATAGAAAGTTATTCTGTTTCAGACTATAAAATCAGTGTGTACAAACGAACCATTTCTAACTCTATTTTGGAGAAACGCAAAACACAAAAGTTGTAGCTATCTTTCATGTCTACCACATATTAAAATTTCAGCCAAAACGCATGAGGGAATCAAAAGTTATATTTTTTTCGCCTAAAGGTGTGTTGTTAGAAATTTTGTTTTCAACTAAAAACTGTCTGTTCTGATTATGATTTATTTCAACCCCTTTATCGGCATAATTGAGTGAAACTCAAAACACAAAAATTGTAGATCTATGTTTTGGCAATGACATGTTAAAATTTCATTAAGTTTTGATAAGTAGAATAAAAGTTATAGCTTCTGTACAAAATTTGGACAGAAGCTAAAATTGAAATGCGACTGAAACAAAGTGAGGATTTGTGAGAATTTTGTGATGTGCATTTGAGAAAGTGTATAAAATGAACGTTATAGGTCATGAAGTTACCTATAACATGTCACAATTTCGCTTGGAATGGAGTTTTGTGCAAAACGTTATAGCTTATTTCCCATGACTGCGCAGATTTGAAAATCTGTGGACTAATTTTCTTCATAAGAGTTATTTGATTTGAACGAGGGGAGCACTTGATTTATGATTCGTGGTAATATTGGGGAGTGTGTTACCCTCCCCCAAACTATGAGTGGGACGTTGACGTCTGTTACTGATTGAAAAATCCTATTTTAAATGTTTTTTATAACACGATTTCAAATGAGTGATAAACTGAGCTTTCGGATTTTTATATATGCTTTACACATATTTTGTGACCATTGGAGTGTCCCAATTACTTGACTTGTTTGATATGCATCCATGTGCTTTCACAAATGATATTGTGTCACTTTTTCATAACATGTGGTATTTATATGATTTTCATATCTATTGGCATACGGTTTTATATAACCTGGAATTGAACATGTGATTGGGTTGGATGCCCTGTGATGATTTCACGCCTTGGGGTTGGTGCCCCCCATTTCCCCACTGTATAGTAATGTTCCATAGCTATGAAGGACATTTGGCAAAGGTACTCGTTGTGCTCAGATACGCTTTGGCCAGAGCTATCCCCCAAATGTCAGATCTATGTTGATGATTGCACTTGTGATATTTGCGGGCTTGTTGGATCAGCTTGCGGCCAACATTGGGGTAGAGAGCTATTGTTTTTACATACATGCATTATGAAAACCCCCAATGCGCCCTTACTAGTCGAGGTAAACCCTTGCCGAGAATATTTCATTGGCCAGCTCTTCATGATATTGATATAAATATTGGATGCATATCTTGATTTTTGATGTGTGCGTATGATATATAGTTTTGAAATGATATGATCGGTTTGCACACTGTGGATATTATTACCTTATGTTTTGACACTCCAAGTTCACACTGATATTAAAGTACGATATCAATCCCCTCACTTGCTGAGTATCATCCCCCTTTAGGTACTCACCCCTCACTTTCCCATCTTACAGGTTTAGTCTTGAACTGAGGGCTAGTAGAGCTTTGATTTCGTTGGGCATATTGGAGACACTGGCTTGGGTATGGTTACTCTCTCTTCCGCGGTAATCATTTGAAGTTATTGTTATATTTGGAGTATTTAGTTGACCATTATATTTATATACCTAGGATGACTGTATTATACTTAAGTTGACTTGTGAAAATGATAACTCTCATTTGATTTGATATATTGATGCATTGAGGTACATTGTGATGACTTGGGAATTAATTTGGTTTGTGATACATTAGATTGGATGTTGTTATTAGCTTTATGGTATCTCGATACGCGGGACATTGTGCTCATGTATCGAGCTGCTACGGCAGTTGTCGCTTGCTCGGCCCGGGGTAAGTCGGTCATGACATCCACTCCCAAACTCCACCTGGATTTCCACTATTTACAACCCAAATAATACAACAAACTTGTTTTCGAGTGCAAGTTGAACATTTACAATATTTTCTCATGAAACACTATTTAACCTCTCATGGGTTATTTATCTCTCTAAATTCCAGACCAAGAAACCTATTCTGGTCTTTGATATTTTTGTACAGGAGAAAACTAAATATTACAGTGAATAAACCTATAACTTTAGATGTAACAAACTCGATACTCAATGAAAGAATTTTACAGAGATATGGAAAATAGAGTATATGGCTTTGAAGCTCAAATATATGTTTCAGATATTCAGCACTTCATTTTTCTTTCCGGCAATTCTCTCTACCTTTTTCAAAGATCTATAGATCAATTTAGTTCACTTCATTTACTTCATCTATCAAGTAGCCGTTGTGGTTGGTGAGCTTTCAAACGTTGGTCATTAATGTCCATATTTAAATGTATTTCAGTTGTTCCTCATTTTGCGCTGAAGACTTGCTTTTCTAGTGTTGGCCATTTTCTTTCACCAATTGCGTGAAGTGCTTTTATTGCATTGGGATGTTAGCTTTGATTGAAATAGAAAGATTTAGTGATTCAAAAAAAGAATATGACTGTTGAGTTCAAATGTGTTTTGAAAATTTAGTTTCTGATAACTTTTGGGTCAACACGTTTAAATGGACATCAACCTGAATTTGAAAATTTTTTAGTGTAATTATATCAAAATAGGTTGACAAAAGGTTGTTCTGGGTCGACTAGGAACTGTGCTAAATAAAATTGGTGGACATGTGATTTTCAATTGGTCGATGTGTTCATATGTGTCGACAAGTTTTCACCCGTGTCGACAAGTTTTCACCGATGTCGATATGTGATGTTTCAAACTTTGTGAAGGATAGGTCCATAAATCATTTTAATGCATCGACATGTTCCTATTAAGATAATAGATTGATTGACACGTGTAACTTAATTGGTCAATGTGTTTCGATAGGTTGACAAGAATTTTGATAGGTCGATGTATGCATTTTAGAAATAAAATGGACGGGTTGACATGTGTATTGTATATATCAACATGATCTTATTCAAGTTGAAAATTGGTCGACATGTGTAATTTAAATTGGTCGATGTGCATATGCTTTGTAGATAAGAAGAGAGCAGGTCGATGTGTGATTTAATGAGAAAATAAGCATCAGATCGATAGGTCTTACAGCATACATCGACATGCTACTGTGCAGGTAATAATTGGTAGACTTGGAAAGGAGAATTGTCGATGTGTGTTTTACAGGTCAACAAGAATAACGATGGGTTGATGTATGTATTTCAGAAATAGAGACTAGCAGGTTGATGTGTTGTCAAACAGGTTGATATATCACTATTCATTGCTTAAATTGGTTGACCTGATGAACAAATTGGTGATGTGTTTTTAAGTATGTCGACAAGTGTAATAGTAGGTTGATGTGTGCTTTAGAAAACAGGTTGATATGTATATTTTGCAGGTTGATGTGTTACTATTCATAGGTGAAATTGGTTGATATGTCTGAGTGAATTGGTTGATATGTTAGTATTCATGTTGTTTCTAGTTGACATGGTTTGTGCTTAGGTCGATGTGTTGGAATGTCATATCTATAGGACATTTAGTTTCGGGTCGACAGGTATTGTCTATACATCGACATATCCCTATTGAAATTAAAATTGGATAACACATCACTCTAAATTTGTCTACCTGACACTGTTCAGGTCGATGTGTTTTTGTATAGGTCGAAATATTCAGACATTTATTTCTAAAGAAATCCTTTATCTTAGGTCAACAAGAACAACTAACTCAACTCGATGTGTGCGGATAGTTATGTATTGGTCGACACAGTGCTTATAATTAGTGGACTTATTATGTAGGTCGATGTGTTCCCTAGTTAGGTAGACATGAATTTTAGACTTCTTATTTTCTTGCTATTTTTCTAATTTTCTTAATCTAACTTTCTCTCAACATATCAACATCAAAACTTTACCATGTTAACAACCATATTATAGTCAGGCCTAAAGATGTTGCTAAGACAGCATTTCAGACTCACCATAGACATTTTGAGTTCTTGGTGATGCCATTTGGCCTTACAAATGCTCCTATAACTTTCCAATCTTTGATGAATCAAATATTTCAACAATATCTCAAGAAATTTGTGCTGGTTTTCTTTGATGACATTCTAGTCTATAGTTCTGATCTGTACTCTCATTTATAGCATCTGAAGTTGGTCCTCTTGACTTTAAGATAACATCAATTGTATGCTAAGCTATATAAGTGTTCTTTTGGTCAATCACGAGTAGAGTATCTAAGCCACATTGTAATGGATTCTGGGTAATGATGGATTCACAGAAGATTGACTGTATTATGGCTTGGCCTGTTCCCACCTCTATTAAAGCTCTACGAGGCTTCTTGGGGTTGACAGGTTATTATAGGAGATTTATCAAAGACTATGGGATTCTAGCAAAGCCTCTCAATGACCTTCTGAGAAAAGATAATTTCAGAAAGAATGAGGAAGCTGAACAAGCATTTTAGCAACTCAAATTAGCTTTGTATTTAGGACCTGTTATGAGGCTATCGGATTTTTCTAAGCCCTTTGTATTGGAAACTGATGCGTGTGCTAAAGGATGGGGAGCTGTGCTGATGCAAGAGGGGCAACCTGTTGCTTATCTAAGTAAAGCTTTGGGGATTAAGAGTCAAGGATTGTCCATATATGAAAAGAAATTAATGGCTGTTGTCATGGCTGTCACAAAATAAAAGTATTATTTGTTGGGGTACCATTTTGTTATAAGGACAGACCATCAAAGTTTGAAGTATCTTTTGGAGAAAAAGTTTACAAATTCCTTACAGCATAAATCGCTTACTAAACTTCTAGGATTGGATTATGAAATTCAATATAAGAAGGGATCAGATAATAAAGCTGCAGATGCCTTATCAAGGAAAGAATTGCTGGCAAAAGAACAGAAGGAAGGATCACTGATGGCTACTTCTTTGGTTAGGCCTCAATGGATAGAAGAGATAATTCGAAGCTATAAAGCAGATGAAGCTTGTCAGACCTTGATAGCACAGTTAATATTGGAGTTAGGGAACAATTTAGAATATATACCGCAGGATGGACTTCTTAAATTTAAAAAGAAGTTATATGTGGGGAAGGGAAATCAATTGAGGTCCAAAATAATAGAGCAGCTACATAATTCTGCTATGGGGGTCATTCAGGACAGAATGGGACTTTGCAGAGGATCAAAGCTATATTCTTTTGTCCTTCTATGAGAGCAGATATCATCAAGTATGTTAAGGCATGTGATATATGTCAAAAGAATAAACATAAGGATGTGGCTTACCCAGGATTGCTTCAACCACTACCCATACCGTCACAGGTATGGGCTCAAATTAGCATTGACTTCATTGAAGGTCTGCCCGAGTCTCAAGGGTATGATAATGTCCTGGTAATCATAGATAAACTCACTAAATTTAGCCACTTCATAGCATTGCAGCATCGTTACACTGCCATGAAAGTAGCACATGTGTTTGTTAACTGTACGTTTAAGTTACATGGTCTTCCAGAAGCTATAATCTCTGATCAAGACATGGTGTTTACTTGCTTGTTTTGACAAGAGATGTTTAAATTGGTTGGTACTCAACTGAAGTTAAGTAATGCCTATCACCCCCAAATAGATTGGCAAAGTGAGAGACTCAACCAATGTCTTGAATGCTACCTGTGGTGTATGATTTCTGACAGGGTGGGATAATGGTATCATTGGTTAAGCTTGGCAGAGTGGTAGTATAACACAAGTTAACACTCTAGCATATAGATGACTCCATTCGAAGCCTTATATGGTTATCAACCTAAATCCCTTCAATGGGACCTTACTTAGAGACCACTACTCCAGCTATAGAGAACTTTGTTCAGAATAGGCAAGCAATGCTGCGGATTTTGCATGATCACTTAATGAATGCTCAGAATAGGATGAAGGTCTCTGCAGATAAGAATAGAACTGAAAGAGAGTTTCAAATAGGAGACCTAGTCTACCTTAAATTGTAGCCCTATAAGCAGCAATCAGTTGAATTGCGGAAACAGCTTAAGTTGTTTTCCAAATATTATGGAACTTTTCCAGTTATAGCAAAGGTAGGACAAGTAGCTTACAGGTTGCAAGACAAGTAGCTTATAGGCTGCAGTTACCTCATGACTCCAAAGTGCACCCAGTGTTTCATGTCATCCACTGGTTGGATCATCATTGCTCTGAGCTATGGCTAGATTATCGTCGCTCTGAGCTAGAGTTAAACGATTTATTTATAAAGCAAGATGATGAAACCCTTATGTCTGTTGCGATTCTGATACGATTTTCTTTTTAAGGTATGTTTTATCTAGATTTTTGGTTACAGTAGACTGATGTGACAAATTTTGTGTAGGCTATTGTTTTAGCCGAATTCCTAAGATTGAGGAGAAATCTGGTGGTTGGACATCTGGAGCATGTGGTTAGATGGGGATTTTAACATCATGAAATCAGACAAGTATATCATAATCGAATGTTGTATATAATGATGGGAGCAAGTATCATTCTCACAAAAATATTTTGTATTATCAAGTATGAATTAACTAATTTAACTTGGACAAACCAAACTGCAATTACGAAGATATTAAAGAAATAAAAACAGAAAAAAAAATATTTAAAGAATTAAAATCAATGGATAAAAGACTTTAGAACATCAACTTCAGGGAGCACATGGTTAGCTAGAGGGATTTTAACACCGTGAATTTGGGTAAATGTACTCTATTCGAATGTTGTGTATAACGATGAGAGCAAGTATCATTCCCATTAAAATATTTGTATTTTCAAATATGAATTAATCTATTTAAGTTGGACAGAGCGAACTACAATTACGAAGATATTAAAAAAATAGAAATAGAAAAAAAAATTAAAGGATTAAAATCAATGGATTAAAAACTCTAGGATATCAATTTCAGGGAGCACATGGTTAGGCAGAGGGATTTTAACACTACGAATTGGGGCAAGAATACCATAGTCGAATATTGTGTATAATAATGAGTGCAAGTATCATTCCTATGAGAAAATTTTGTATTACCAAGTATGAATTAACCTATTTAAGTTGGACAAACCAAACTGTAATTATGATGATATTAAAGAAATCGAAAAGAAAAAAAAGATTTAAAAGATTAAAATCAATGGATGAAAGACACTAGGACATCAACTCATATAGCCGAATCTTTTCAAAACCCCTTAGCTCAAACTAATTAATTATTGCAGATGATGGTAAATTCGCTAAAATTAGAGTTCATCCAATGGTTATACAATGAAATCCCTAAGTCGATGAATCAAAACTCAATGTTCATGTAATTTTAATTAATTCGAATTGCATTAAATTTTATGGAAATCTGTAATTTAGGGTTTACCTTAAATTTACATATACCAAGTTAATTTTCGGTCTATATCATAATCTTATATAGATTTTATTTTTGCATACTAATATCATGCAATTATATTGATAATGCAAGCAATCAATCTCAGATCATATAAAACATAGATCTAAATGTTTTAAAGTATTACGATCGGTAATAAAATTTCATCATATAATAATCATACTAGTAAAACTTAAGGGAAAAAACTAAATTCAATCCATGTAATAAATTAAAAACAGAATCCATCGAGTTGTGACAATAAAAATAATTAGCTAAACATTCTAAAGAAAAATGAGAAAAGAAAAAAAAAATATTACAACTAGAAGAATGTGGAAATCATGTCCTCTGATGGTGGCTATAGGAGGTTTATGTCCTCTGATGTGTATAAAGTTGTTTGTAATCTCAGATGCCTCTTATTTATAGGACTAAAACCCTAAATTAACAAGAAATTGTGGGTCTTTAGGAAACTTAATTTTACTTTGATTTGGAAACTTATTTTTGTTGTGATGATAAGGCTCTCTTACTTTCCTAAGATTTAAAAGCTCCTGATTCTTATTCTTAATTTTGGAAACTCCCTGTGTTATCATCAACAAGTTGATCCCAAAAAACCAATCATTAGATATACTAATTAGTTTTTTTGTTCAATAGGGATCTACTTTCAGCACTATAACATTTCTATCCTATTTTTGGATATGCTCTTGTCTAAATTAACCTCTAGACTCTTATAAATTTTTAAGCCTTGAGATCTAGTTTCCAACACAATACGAATTGGCTCAATCAGACATCGAAATAGAGAGATAAACCCAAAATATTGAGTACTACTTGTCTGGTCTAAATTTTAGAAAGTAAGACTAATGTTTCCTAAATCAAAACCTACGAAATTAAATAGTGTAATATCACAAAATAAGATTTAAAATAATTTTAAAATTCATAAATAAGGGATAAAATAATATAATTCAAGTTTATAAAATTATTATTATCAAATACTCCCACACTTAAATATTTGCTCGTTCTTAGGCAAGACATATAGCAAAAACAATTTTTTTTTCTTTTCAAAACCAATTCAACTTTTCCAAGATTCTAACCATGTGTATGATTAGCTCAAACTAGAAATGCAATCAAGACAACTAATATTTCTTGGCATTTAACACCAAAGCAATTATTGCATCCCCGATGGTCTCTTTGAAATCAAGAACAATGCAAGATTCAGCCACCATCACAATGGATTCTCTCTATGCAAAGAAAAATAAAATAAGATTCAGCTACTCTATGCACTCATTTTTATGAAAATGGTATATGTATTACTCAAATCAATACAATAAGATGACATTATTATATATTTGTTAATATATCAAATTTCTACCACTCAAATATATGAAATCTATGCACTAATTAAAATGTCTTTTATTTGATTGTAACATGGTTAGAGTTAAGGGAATGATAAAAATAGGCACAAAAAATATTGGGTTAAAATTCACTAAAAATGCTCAACTATTAAGATATGACATTCTTTACATGCGATCGACCTGTTGAAACTCTAAGTTGACTTCATTTTGAATTTTGATATATTCAAGTCAGAGATTAATTCAGGCAAGAACATATATGAAATTAGGTAGAATTTGCTACAGTACTGAAAGTAAAGTCCTTATTGAGCAAACTAATTGAGTATATCTAATGAGTGATTTTTGAGATCAAGTTACTGATAACTCCAGGAGTTTCCACAATCAAGGACAAAGAGGAAGAGTTTTCAAATCATAGGAAAGTAAGATATTGAGTAAAATAGATTTTGATGATGATCAAGGATAATTAAAATAGTCTTGAGCTAATTAATTGAAATTCCAATAAAATAGGAAAATTGTTAAAAGTAAAACCAAGCAAGTCGGCCTGCATATTTAATGAGACTACCTATATAACCAGAATGAGTAGATTTGATATAACATGTTGACCCACACATATGTCAATTCAACCTGTTAAGTGACAAGTCAACATCATCTTAGCTCCAACTCCACCTAAAGTTTAGAAAATTTGAAATTGAGCTAAGTATGGAACACATTAAGTTGACCTGAGTAAATGTCGGAAAGAATATAAGTCTCAAAACTCTAACTCTATACATAACCAAGTCGACCTGCCCAAGTAACAAGTCGACCTAAACTTCAAGACTATAAAATCATAAGTCGATTCACACTTAAAATAAGTCAACCTATCAATTTTAAGTCTCAGAAACTAAGTCTGTAATTTAAATAAGTTGACTTGTTAGGAATTTAAGTTGACCTAAGGGTTACATAGAAATAAAATGAGTCAACGCAAGCACTAGATCCTATCAACATACCCTAAAATAACCCTAAGTTTGGGTAACACAATTTGTGTGGAGTCAAGTTGACAAAATATAATGACAAGTTGACTTGAACACTTGAGTTGAAAATTTTTCTATGTATAGAAAATCACAAGTCAACTTACGGGTCGACCTATCAAATCAAGCTCATAGAAGTTCACTTTGCAATCTAATTGAGTCAACCTAAACATTATGAAAATTGACATGAACCCACAATGAAATGACTACAAGTCGACCTAATCCAAAACAAAATAGGTACACAAGTCGATTCAATCATAAACTAAGTCTGTTTGAGAAATCCAAGTCACAGAAACTAATGTCTATAACTTTAGTAAATTAACCTAGGGCTAAGATAAGTCGACCTGAGACTATAACATGTTGACTCAACGAATTTGTAAATTGACTTACATTGTGTGCAAGTCAATCCATAAGCAAACCAAGCAAGCCTACCTTTGACAACATGAATACATACAAGTTGACCTATGCATCTATGGAGTAGACCTAAACAATTTGCAAATCACATAGGAAAGTCAACTTGACCATTTAACATGACATCGGAGTAGATAGATAAATCCAAAATATTGACTGCTACTTCTCTAGTTTGAATTTTAGAAAGTAAACCCAATATTTCCTACATCAAAACCATGAAATAAATTAGTATAATACCATAAAATAAAGTTTAAAATAGTCTTAAAATTCATAAATAAATGCTAAAATAATATAATTCAAGTACATAAAATTATTGTATCACCAGAGGGATGAAGAGATCTCCCGGTTGAATGGTGTTCTGGCCCAAAGGAAGAGAGAGGTTGAAGAGGAGAGGGCAACTATTGCTGCCTTACATAATAGAAATGAGTAAGTAGAGTGTCTAAGGGCTGACTTGGAGTCTGCATTCCAACGATGTGACGTGGTCATCGTGGAGTGTGAGAGGCTAGGTATCGAACTATGGTAGGGTGAGGTGAGGCGGGAAACTATAAAGAAGTAGGCGTAGGAATGAGAGAAGTTACTCCCAGCCTCAAAGAAAAAAGCGATAGACTTGAGCAAGAAGTTTGTGGAGGCTCTTGACAGTCACAAGCATAGCCAATGCGAGCTCTCCGAAAAGTTATGTTAAGCAAAGGATGCTCTCCATCGTGTGAGGGTAGAGAAAGGATTGACAAAGAGTGTTGGTGGTACTGGTTATGGGGTTTTAGATTCGAGCCCAGATGGTGTTCCAAGTGGTGACCCTTCTTGCGAAGTAGCGGATATGGACTTTCGTATTGCTGCTTCTAAACCAATCCCGAGTCTCAACGAGAGAAGGCTCTTCTTCCTCTTCCACCTCCTTCATCATGATCTCCTTATGTATATGTTTGCTCCTTTTCCTTTGATGTGTTATACTCTTATGTATTCCTCCTCATTTGAATGAATAGATGAAGATATTTAGTACTCTTGCTTTCCAATGTTTTTTTTTGTCTCATTTGCATTATTATTACCTTGTTGTTTGCATGTTGAAATAAGGGTACTTGAGTATTGAGTTATCTTCTAGTGCATTATAGCCAAGAGAAGGTGTTAGAACACTTTTAGGTGCCAAAACCAAGAAAACAAGAGCTATATTCTACTCGTATATTAGGATCAACATAAGGTGTATAGCAAAGGAATAAGTGCCATATCTTGCTATGACCTGCATAAGGTAGAAAGTTAGGGCATAAAGCTAAAAGAGTAGGTGAGGAACCCATTTGAGGCATAGAGCCGAGCAAGTGGGCCGCGTTTGTGTGGTCAGGTGCTAGGACACATGCGATGACACGTTTCAAGATATAAAGCCAAGAAACAGAGAGTGTGGAACCGTTTGGAGGCATGGAGCTGAGAAAAAAGGTCGCATTTACCCAATTGAGTGTTAGGATCCGTATTGATTATGCGTTTGAGGCATAGAGCGAAGAGAGTGGGATGCTTCTACTCAGTCGGGTGTTAGGACGCATATTGACGACATGTTTGGTACTTGTAAGTTGCTTTTTATTGTTTGTGTTTGACATGATCATAGCATTACAAGAAGGGAATAAAGCACGTAAAATAAAGATATTATTGTAAGAATAATTGCAAGATGAAAATTTCGAAGCAATGTATCTAGTTAGAAAGACAGGATTGCAGATGAAGTTACAATAAGTGGTGAACATAGATTACTAGACCGGAGTATTTGGTGGACCAGGGTCATAGCTAAGTGTTCTGATACCAAAAGCTGTCCTAAACTTGATTTTTATATACCTTGTGTTCAGCAGTACCTCCAAAGCATCCAATCTAGACCGACCCTAGATGGCATTGTAAGGAGAAAGTAATTTGACCACGTTGAATGTCATCGTAGTAGTTGCGTAGATGGGTAGCGTTCCTAAAATTACCGGGAGGGAGATGGTGTCCTCAGGGTATAACTACTCGCTTGAGAGTAACTTCAAAGGTCTGACTTGAGGTTAAAGATGCACGTGGTTGAAACCTATCAGTTGGAAGGCAATCCAATAAAGAGTATCGTAGGTAGCCCCTTGGTCGATGAAGATTGTCTTTATTGTTTACTGTCCTACCTTGGTAGTGATAACCAGTGGATTAGGTGACTCGGATCGACTTCTACTAGATCGCCATAGTCGAAACCAATCATTGGTTTTTTCCTTTTTTGTCTCTTCTTGATGTGAGCAGTGAGAACCTTTTTGGAGGTGGATGCCTCAATCATTTGAGAGATTAGAGAGGGGTAACTACTTAGTTTACTAGATTTTGAGTTAGAGGAATATCATCGAGAGAGGGGTATCAAATAGAGGTATCCGTCATATATGTGAATGATTACTCTATTTACTTGATTCCAAGCAGCTTCTGTGACCTGTGGCTCGTTCGGTTTGTGTGCTCAGCCTGTATTATGTGGTTCTGATGGGGTGATCTTCCCATTCTATGTTGTTAAACCTTTGGAGTCTGCTATCTCGAGCCAAGACTTTGAGTTTATCCTTTTCATCAGTTAAGTGGCTGTAATACCTATAAAAATGGCAGTATCAAGTCTTGTCATACTTAAAATCATCCCTCATAGGACACAGGGGGCCATCTAACATAGGTTTGTTCCTAATCTACATCAGGATCTAGCTAGGTGTAGGGGTGTTAATGACACCGGGTAGTGTCACGGGTACCCGTGACACTACCCGGTCAAAGCTCGAGCCCGGGCTCGTTCAAACCGAGCTCGAGCCGAGCTTGGGCTCAGGTAGCTGGGTATCGAGCTCAAGCTCCAGCCCAACTGTGTCGAGCTCGAGCTCGAGCCCAACTGTGTCGAGCTCGAAGGCTCGGCGAGCTACCCGAAATATTTTAATTTTTTTTAAAATAAATTTTATATATAATTATATATATTTTTAAAAAAAATTATATATAAAATTATATTTTTAGGTATATTTTTAAAATATATTATTTATACCACCTAATGATACTACCCGACGACACTACCCGATGACACCCGATGACACTTCGAGCTCGAGCTCGAAAAATACAAACTCGGTGAGCTCAAGCTCGAGCTCACCTAAAGTACATCGAGCTCAAGCTCAGGTATTATGATACCCGAGCTCGACTCGGGTGTCATAACACCCCTAGCTGGGTGTATCATTTAAGGGAGTATATTCATTAAACCTATGGTGAGGTGGAGATCCCGATCGACTCCTCTTGGGTAAGGGTAGCCGAGGGGAGCAACTACACTCATTTCTTCCTCTTCTGCTTTGGCATTTGTCAAACACCCTAATTTCTCCTATGACAATATACTTTTATACTTCGGCATAGAATACTTGGATGGTGGTTGGAGAATTTTTCGTTATGGAAGTCTTTATTCCTAAAGGTTGAAATCCATAAAGTAACACTACCAATGCGTTGGAATGGTACAAGCAGGAGACTTCCATCATCTCAATCTTGAACTTGTTGAAAAAGTCTTTCAACGGGTCATTATCCCTTTGTCACAATGATAGGAGGGAGGTAGGTTTCCTCTTGGCCCCCCAGCTGATTACGAAGTGGACTTCAAACTGCTGTCAGAGTTGTGAGAAGCTTCTTATACTAAGCGAGGGAAGTGAGTTGAACCACGATACCGCATTGCCCTTCAGAGTTTTGGGAAAGTACTTACACATGGTTGCATTCGACATGTCCTTCAATATCATGACTATCATAAAGTGGGTCGCGTGGTCTCAAGATTGGTAGTACCATCGTACCTCTTTATTGGGGCAAGGACTACATCTTGCGGCATTGACTCAATAGAAATTTTTGGATCAAAGGGTAAGATACTAGTAGCATATTGGACGACATCATCTCTTCCTGTACTAACACGTTTGAGTTTGGTAGCCACAAGTTCTTCAACTCGCTTCTTCACCGAGGGCTTTCATTGCCTTTGATGTTGAAACTTGCATGAGTGCGAGTGTTTGGATTTTTAGAAGGAGGATGAAACTTCTTGTCTAAGGGCACGACTAAGTTTTCTAACTGTTTACTCATGTCCTGCATCTTTGACTTGAGCCTTTCCACTTGGGAGCGATTAACTCTGTTGGGAGAGGATGGAGTAGGGGGGTAAAGTTAATGGCTTTGAAGTTGGGCACTAGGTAGCTGAAGTTCTCCCTGAGAGGGTGGTTCCATCTAGTGTTATAAGCAGATGATAGAAGTTTCTAGCTGATTAATAGGAGTTACTGGTAGATAAGGGTCCATGGAGTTGGACGTTTGTCATCCTGCTATGACATAGGCTTTGAAGTTTGTCATTCTTCCTTTTGGGTGGAATGGTGACTGAAAGGGTATAAAAATAGGGCATGAAGTGTGTTTGGCTGGAAAGTTAATCTGTTTCCACAAGATTTTGCTCCATAGATGATTGCTCTACTAATCTGAGCAAAGAATCGATGTTGATAAGTCTTCTATGCCTTTATAGATGATGAGACCTACAACTACTGTCGAACGTGGCATTGGAAAAGGAAGTTCCGATGTTCGAGTCAGAAAGAACAGTAATGAGAGAAACAGAAACAGATTGAGTAAATCCTTGGAATAGTCTAGTGTAATCTCTATGTGATGAGTATAGAGTTAAGTGTGTTGTGTACCTTTCATAGGTTGTCTTTACCTAGTATATGTAGCCTGTGTATGCATGATAAGTCTCTGTAGAAGGGTGTAAAGACTTTGGCTTTCTTGTAGAAAGATTATTGGGGAACTTCTGAGATTATGGGAACTGTAGTCAAAGATCTTTAGGAGATTTAGGATCCAATTGATCAAGGGAAATTCAAATTGTCATGAAAATTCCTTACATCATCGGGAGTGACTACAGATATTTTGCTTGTTATTGGGAACACGAAATTATGAGATGTTCAAATTTTGAGTGATCATGATCTCAATTTGCCCGGCGGGAGTGTTATTCACCAGGAGATCTCAATTTGCCTAGCTTGAGTGTTAATCATCGGGAGATTATTTGATAATAGTCAAGAGAGTGCTTGATTAAGAGGCGAGCAAGCAGCCTACCAAAGAGGGTCTAACCAAGGTGGTTGAGAGGCCTAAGCAAAATTGTTCAATCGAGAGGGCATTTAGCTAAGAATACCCTTGGTGCTCTATGGGTCTTATAATTACAGTCTCAATGGCCTTGGTAGTCCTAGTCTTTACGGTAATGGGCTGTTTAGACCATGTACCATCAGATCACAAATTGTCCAATCAGCACCATGTGTCTTAAAGTCAGCGTCACATATTCATCCATATCAGTATCCACATGTTACCATGCCAGCATGTATGTATCGTCCTTTTCAAATACAAATGGTTTTGATTATATCATATTAAATTTGAGAAAAATATTAAAAAATATATATTTTGTATCAAAATCAAATTAATTATTAAAAAATATTCTGTATTAGAATAAATTAATAATTAATTTATTTTAAAAATATTTAATTTTCTTTATTTTTATATTTATAATAATAAATTTTTTTACTGTAAATCAAATTTATTATAATATTTTATTGAAATTATGAATCGATAAGTTTAATATTTTCATATTACTTCTCTCACATGGAATAAATGTAGTTGAAAAATTATTTCGCTATAAGATAAAGTCATTTTGGTGGAGTGATTTCCTAGTTCTTGGCATGTTATAAGTAGAGACGGTTGGTCCATTATGGGAGACAACATCATGTAGCTCCACATGAATTACGTGAGAATTGCAAATGAAAGAACAAATGAAAAGATATTATATAACTCAAATAATTCGATTTCTCGATGCTATTGAAAATATTCAAAGATTGAAAAGGGATATTCAAAAGGCTTTAGATCCCAACTTAAAATAATTGGATTTCTCGATGCTATTGAAAATATTCTTGGGAAATGAAGTGACTAGCAAATATGAGTCCCGAGCTTGGAATTGGGATTGGAATTTGATGATGCCTAGAATTACTACTGTGATCGTCACGCTCCAAATCTATCCCCTTGCCGGGACTTCATCGGCGACAGACTGCCTGGTTCTTACTAGGGTTCAGTCACTTGCATGGTAGTGGAAGTCATACTAAAATAGTAAATCTTTCATTTATTTAAATCATTATATATTACAAAGTTTGCTATACATGATAAAATAGCAGAATTCTACACTAGAGAGGTTTACAACAAAGTTATTTCTATCCATTCATCTAATCCTCCTCGACCTTTGTTTTTACAGAATTTAAAAATAATTTTTGGTATGACCTTGTTAACCCAATGAAATCCGTGTGTGTTCGTGTAAAAGTTCATTATAAAATTATATGATAATGGATTTATTATAAAATCTTTGTTGAGAAAGTTTTGTATGCAGCAACAACATGCATAATTGAATAATAACAGTAATATAATACAGTACAAGTAACAATTCACTTTTATCTTATCTCTCTATAAGAACAGTCTCCTTATCCCTTTCAGGAGGTCTATTCTAGAAAGGTCTATTAGTTTTCCCTGCATTAAGTAGACAAACCTCCTACCCATAATAATGGGGTACTACCGGTATGTATTTTGATGTTCAACAAAATCTTTACTTGCTCGAACTATTTCCATACATATTGGTTTATATAATAAATACAAACACATACATTGATGTAACAGTAGGAAAATCATTGTAACAGTAGTAAATCATGGTAGCAATAGAAAATCACGGTAGTTATGCATCAAATTATATGAATACAAAGGATACTTACCTCAAAGAGTTAACTAAGACCTTTAAGTAGTTTACTTTTTCCCTTTCACTTTCTTTTGTTCTTTTTTTCTTTCTTACTCTTCTTCCTTTTTCTTCTTTTCTCTCCCTCCCTCTTTTCTTACAGTTTGCTTGTGATTTGGAATAGTAAGGGGAAAGGACTATTTATAGGCATGATTGGGTAATGAATTATTGGCAAGTGTCCTAACACTTGTTCATCATGTAAGACTTTTGTTCTTGATGTAAACCATTTGTCCTTCCATGTGTCAATTATAGAAGACACCTATACTTGATGCAAGACACTTGTTTGAACACCTATTCATCATGTTTTCTATTATGGTCGGTGTTATTAGTTCATTTACTTAAGAATTATACGTAAATAAGGAAATGTCCACTATTTGGATTCAATAAAAATAGTTTTAAGACCTAATTCTTTAAGGATAAAAAGTCAGTTCTTCTTTTCAAAAACAAAAGTTAAAACAACTAATTTTGTTGGATTTTATTTAGAGAGCTAATAACTTAGAAAAATTCTAAAAAAATAGGTTTTCATCTATTTGATATATCAGGAACAATTACCAAGATTTTTCCTCATTGTTTTCTAGACATTTCAGATACCTTATTTTTGGAGTACTTAGTTTCTAGCAAGTTGGTCAAATATAGGTTTTCAACATCTAAGAGTCCAATTTCATACCAATTCTTATGTTTCAGGTAATATTCTCATTTCATTATTAATAATAAGTTATTTCTTGCAACTAAATTGGAGTGTGTGACATTTCTTACCACTTAAAAAATTTCATCCTCGAAATTCAAACATGATTATAGAAACAAAGCAGGATATTTTTATCGGATCTCATCTTGTTCTCATGTGGCATTTTCTATTCCATGGTTGCTCCAAAATACTTTTAGCCTTAATTTTGCTATCCTTACTTTTCCGTTAAGGGCATCCACAAGTACATTTGCTTTTCCTGGTTGGTAGTTGATGGTACAATCATAGTTCTCGAGATATTCTACTCATTTTCTTTGTAACACCATTTTTCGGTGTCTATGTATCATGTACCACTTCTTATGGCTCTATATATATATATATATATATATATATATTAACATTCTTTTGAGACATCTAAAACGAAATTTTAATTATCTATTTATTTGTTTTGAGGTTTCACCTCAAAATCGCTGAAACCAAAAATTTTATTAGTAAATCGAAAACCTTTTTGGCAAGCATCGACAAGGCCTAAAGAAGTCAAAAATAGCTAAGAGAAGGCCTACATACTTAAATAGAGATATTTAAATGAAATTTCACATATTTAAGAAATTTCGAACAAAATTTCATATGGACCAAAAATGCAAATTGTTAAAAGTTAGGGGTCTAAATGCAAATAAGGAAAGTGGAGAAACTAAGTTGTTAAACACTCAAGGATGGACACTTGGAGTTAAATGATTGGACAAGAGGACACCAAGACTATTAGTGGCCACAAAGGACATTTCACTAACAAAGTTGGAAGCTTGCTTGTAAAGAACAAAATTAATACATGAAATGTGGTTGGATGAGATTTTAGTGGATTTCTTGTGCTTTCTTTTCTCTTGGCCGACTTGGACACTTCTTTTGCATGCATGGTGGTTGCTTGCTGCCATTTCAAATATATAAGAGGAGTCTTGACAAGTGTAGGATGAGATAAAGTATGCAAAATGAATCAAGAGTCTAGATAGTTTGATTAAGTTTATAAAAAGACCAAAACCAACCATTTTCTCTTCTATTCATCTTACTTGGACGAAAATTTTAGTAAGGAAAGAGGGATTGCTGAATTTTCAAGTGGAATTCTTGGAGCATTGGAGAACGAACACTAGTCAAAGAGGTAAGAACATCATTGACTCTATATCTCTAGTTGATTGAGATAGTATAAGGATTGTGTAGAGATTGATGTTTGATGAATTATATTACTATGGTGCTAAGGTGATCAAGGTTTCAAGAAAATCAAGATTAAGGTGATGGATATTAGTTAGCAAAGTATCATACAAAAGAAGGTAAAATACACAAAATTGAAATCTTTACAAGTAGTAAAATTAAATGCATGTACTAGCATGCTAGATATGATTGTTTTATATTTGAGCTATTTGTAGTCTTGTCATGAATTCTCGTTGTGTAGGACTTGAGACTTTAAACCATTTGTTCTTGAGTAAACTAGACTCCCTAAGCTTTAAAATAAGATATAGCATGAAAATTTCTATTAAGAATGTGATTTATAGTGATTTTGGAAAGGGATAGCAAAATGACATGTTCTGTTTTTCATCCTCTGTGCACGGCCAGTATGTTGTATAAATTTTTACAATATCTTCTGTATAGAATTTAGATAAACCTAAAACATGAAAGTTTTGGCTCTCTGTCTTATCTTTAAAATATGATACAATTCACTTGAATCGGAATAGTATACTTGAAGTTATGATATTTTTACTAAAAGTGTGCAAATTAATTATATAAGTACGAACTGTATTAAAGATAGATTTTTATGAATTCGTGCAACGGGAATTTGGAGATGAGTTGAATACAAACAATGTGGATATATATCTTAGCTTTAATTAGCAATTTGAATCATTCGATTCCGAGTTATATAGAGAAATGTATGATATTTTTCCTAAGACTGTGAAAGAGTAGAATTTGAAAATCTGAATTTTTGTAAATGTATGGTCTTAAACAAACTAGGTTGAAGTGGAATTGGGCCTAATCGGATTGACATATATATATATATATGTGTGTGTGTGTGTGCGTGTGCGTGTGTGTGTGTGTGTGTGTTGTCTTAGGAGTAGATGACTATACTACACTCGAGAGCCGACTCAGTTGAGTATCGAGGTTTTAGGGGAGTTGAGTACCTTTCCCATACATGTGAGTAGGTCTTACTGTTGCCACGTAATTAATAAACAAAACCATATTTTATCATTTTTAAAGCATGATTTATGAAATGATTGTAAAATGGCTTTGTTAAATGATTGGTAGCATATTTTTTGATAAATGGAGTGTTCTAAAATTCCAAAATATGCATCTATTAATTTTGATAAAAAATATGTGTCATGTTTTAAATCATGAAATGTACTTTGATGATATATGTTATAATATACTATATTGGATTTTCATGATTTTCTTTGACATGTATGGTACGGTTGGTTTATTGATGATTTTGATGCGAAACTAGGTACTTGAGTATTAGTACCTGAATCCCCTTGATTGTAGATCAGGGATAGTACTTATAGACATGATACTATGATATGATAAGTGTTGTTCCACGTAGACTCGCCTCGTATGTTATAGCAGACATGTTTCATTATATAGATTATTGCACGTTTGCAATGTCTCGAGATACAGATACTCTACATGGTTAGGTGGCATGTATATGATACTATGTTTCAGACTAGCCAAGTTGAACCGAAAGGAGAGAATTGAATGACGTTTCAATCAAGCACTTGGGGAGGCCCGACACCAACACTAAGGTTTTGGGGTTGTTTTTCGTTTACATACAAAAACCCCTTTGTGGCTCTTCATTGGTCAAGGTAGACTTTTGCCAAGAGCATGATTTGGCATGATCATATGATTTATGACATGAGATTTTGGGATGCATATATTTAGATTGGATGGAAAATTATGTTGAAATTGTTATGATTTTGATAATATGTCTTGTATGGATATACATATATATATATGACTTTGGCACTCTATTCTCACCTCACTTATTAATTACCTGTCATGGATTTGTCACTCACTGAATATTTGATTATACTCAGCTCTCAATATTTTTAAATCTATACAAAGTTAGTCATCGGAGAGACATGTTGACTTATTTCGACGTTCGTAGTATCATAGACCGTTTACGGTATTTATCTTCCACTATATTTTGAGGATATTAGTTGATCACGTCGGAATGACTGTATGAAACCAAGGGACCTTCATTTGTAGAATATATATATATTTGAGGACTTTTGTATTTTAAATATTGATAAAATATTTATAACTGAAATTTTGATTAGCCTTACGTTATATTGAGGATACATGGTGGGATTAGGCCGGTGTCCGAGGTGATGGGCGACTATTCACAGCCTCGGGATTACGGATCGGGACGTAACGTTCTTTACCTCAAGTTAAGTTCTTTTTGAGAGAATAAACACTTTAAACTCTTATGATCTATGAATATCACAAAAGTTACCTCATACAGATAATCTCTCCACTTTTTTAGGGCAAATACTATAGTTGCTAACTCCAAATCCTGAGTGGAATGGTTTTGCTCGTAAGACTTTAATTTCCTCGATGTACATGCTATAACCTTTTCTTCTTGCTTTACGACTTAATCTTTCTTTTGATGCATCAATGTAAATATCAAACCCATCCTTTCCTTTAGATAAGGCAAGTATTGGAGCCATAGTTGGTCCTTTCTTCAATTCAAGGAAACTTCTTTCACATTCGTTGTTCCAGTCAAACTTAGTATTCTTCTGAGTTAGCATTGTCAAAATTCCAGCTAGTTTCGAAAATCTTGCACAAAATTTCTATAGTCCTAGGAAACTTCATATCTCACTTACCATCCTTGGTGTTTTTCATGATAAAATGGATTTTATCTTAAAAGGATCAACAGAAATTCCCTCCACAAATATTACGTGACCAAGAAAAGTATTTTTTTTCTATCCAAAATTCGTATTTGCTAAACTTGGCATACAATCTATTTTCTCTAAAAGTCTGCAACATAGAATGCAAACGTTTTTTGTGTTCTTCCTCTGATTTTGAATATACTAATATATCATCTATGAAAATCACCATAAAATGGTCGATATATTGATGAAATACTCTGCGCATTAAATCCATGAAAACAGCCGGTGCATTAATTAATCCGAAAGGCATGATCACAAACTCGTGATGACCATATCGAATTCTGAATGTTGTCTTACGAATGTCCTCTTTTTTAATCCTCAATTGATTATAGCCTTGTCCTAGATTAAACTTAGTAAAAATTTTAGCATCTTGTAATTGATCAAACAAATCAACTATTAAAGGCAAGGGGCATTTGTTCTTTATTGTAACATTGTTCAATCCTAGATAATCGACACACAATCGCAATGTACCATCTTTTTTCTTGACAAATAACACATGAGCTCTTTATGGTGATACACTTGGTCAAATAAACCCTCTTTCGAGTAAATCTTGCAATTGTACTTGAAGTTCTTTTAATTCTGAAGGGGTCATTCTATACGAGGTTTTTGATACTGGTTCTACTCCCATAACAAGATCTATATTGAATTCTATTTCCCTTTCTGGAGGTAATGATGTTAATTCTTTAGAAAACACATCTGGGTATTCACTTACTATAGGGATATTCTCAATTTTCTTTTTCTCAATGGGTTGATTCATAAGATTAGCTAGATATCTAGTATATCCTTTATAAAAAAAGTTTTCTAGAGCATGTTCCAGATATAACTATGTGAGAAAAGAGTTTTCTATTTCTTACTAATTCAACTTCAAGTTGTCCCAGAATACAAAGATTTACTACCTTTATTCTACAATCCATTTTTGCTTGATACCGATTTAATAAATCCATTCCTAGTATAATGCTATAGTCTAGATAAGTAAGACAATCAAATATGCTAGGAATTCTCGCTTATCAATCTCAACTTTACATGACTTACTTACAAGTTTAATAGTCATATTACTTCCTATTGGAGTACTTACTTCTAATATGTATGACAATTTTTCAATCTTAACATCTATCAACTAGGAGCAATAAACGAATGTGGAATCATGATCAAATAATAGCTCAACCTTATGATTAGGAATAGTAGCATATACTACCAGAAAATACGGCATCAACAATGGAAATTCCATCGTTGAAAGTAAAAAATCTGTCGCTAAAAGGTATTAGTGATGGATTTAGCGACAGAAAAAATCCGTCGCTAAAAACGACCCTGCTAATTTCTATTGACAAAATTCTATCTATCGCTGATATGAGTGACGAATTAGCGACCGAAATTTTTTGTTACTATCCGTCGCTAATTTCTGTCGCTGATAAAAAAATTTTAAAAAAAATCAGCGACAGAAAAATTTTCCATCGCAAATATTGAATTATTAGCGATGGATATTTCATCCGTCACTAATTCTTGAATCCCCTCAAAAGAACAAGCCCCGGCACGCATGTTACCCATGCCCCAAACCTGCACCTGACCAACTCACACGTGCCTGCCCACCCTCCAGCCCGACGTGCCCGCTTGCTTGTTTTAATTTGTGTAAAATGCCTTCAAAATGCCTCCGAGTGGCATCGGACCCGGGCACACGTAAAACATTATAAACAACAAAACCACTAAACCAAAGTTAACTATATATATATACTCTTTTTTTATTATTTATTATCTTTATTTCATATTTTTTATTAATAATAAAATAATATAAAATGATAATTTATTATAAAATAATAAAATTTAAGCTTAAAATAAAATAATAAAAAATTTAAAAAAATAAAATAATATTATTTTTCTACAAAATAAAATAAAAATTAAAATTAAAAGAATTAAAAAAATTTTTAAAAAAATTTAAAAAAAATTCGTCGTTAATCCGTCAGTAATCAATTGCTAAAATTTCCGTCGGTGATCTGTTGATAAATTTCCATCACAAATCCGTCGCTGATAGCTGTATATTGATTTTTATATTTTTTTTCTTTCAATAAATTAGCAACGGAAAATTTTCGTCTCTAAAAAATTCCATCGATAATTCATCGTTGATAGGTTTACAATATATATATATATATATATATATATATATATATTTTTTTTTACGGTTTAGGGTTTACTAATTGATTAGCGATGGAAATATTTTTATCGTTAATTCATCGTAAATCTCTTATTATTCTGTCCGTCGCTGTTAGCGATGGATTTTTATCCGTCGATAATTTTTTGTTACTGAAGGTATGTTTTCTGGTAGTGATACCTTTCACAACATTAGATGCTTCAAGGATTTCTTCTCCTTCCATGGCAAAAACTCTTCCTTACATCCTGGGTTTATTATTTCGATTGCTTTGTCTTTGACCTTGAGGTAGGCTTCTCTTCCCTGCTGTCTTAGGACAATCTTTAATATAGTGTTCATTACTTCCATATCTCATACAATTTCCTACCTTTAACTAACAACTAACTTCATTATGTCCTAACTTTTGACAATAATCACAAAATTCTTTTTGTCCTACTTACTTACTAGAACTTCCTATACCTTTTTCTTGGCATTGGGAAACTAAGTCATTGGAATCCCTTTTAAACATCTTTGTATCTTCTTGAAGCCTTCCCTGTTGCCAATTTACTAAAGTTGTTCTCTTATTAAGTCCCACCTGTCATTTATTTTTGCTATCTTCTACTCGATATGCCAATTCTGTTGTCTTAGAATATGTTTCTATGATAATAGGGGTTAAAACATCTTGAATTTCCTAATGTAATCCCCTAATAAAACGTCTAATTCTATCATTTTCAGTTGATACTAATGAAAGGGTGTATTTCAAAAGTTTCGTAAATCAACTTTCATATTAAGCTACTGTTATACAATATTGTTTGAGAATAAAAAATTTTTCTTCTCGTTTCTCTCGTTTGTGGCGTGAGTAATAATTTTGATTGAATTCTTTCAAGAAATTTTCCCAAGTACATGGGGTAATATTTTGTTCCCACATGGGGTAATATTTTGTTCCCACTTATATGAGATAGTTTGCCACCATTCTTTAGCTATCCCGAAAAGTTGATATACTGCTAGTCTAATTTTTTGTTCATCTGTAGAGTCTAATACTGCAAAAATTCCTTCCATTTCTTCTAACCACAATTCAACCTTTTCATCATATCCATATTCTCTATCAAACCTTGGAGGATGGAACTTCAGAAATTGTTCCAAGACAATATCCTCGGATTGTTTAGTATTTGGTGACAAGTCATGGGGAAACTGATGGTTGGCTATATTGTTGGCTTGTTATTCCATAATTTGAGACACTCTATCTAGTGTTGTAATCACTTGATTCAAAGAATTTGAAGTTTGGTCAGTTGAATTGTTCTAACCATCCTAATATAAATATTCCAAGAAGGGATCTCAAAATATTGAAGAACTTAATATGTCAAAAGGATGACAAAAGATTTATAATATTAATACATCTCGATACTATATAGTTCCTGAACAACTATATTACATAACCTTTATCCTATTACAGTAACAAAAGCACTTCAAGCAATACTCATGATTTGATCCTAATAGATTTAGTTAACTATGTTCTAAATTTTAGCCAGTTTACTGAGTTCTAGCTATGTTCTTAGTTTCTCTTCCTGCTACATTACAAAGATCATGTAAGCTCATTTGCAAATCTTGGATCTTGTCTTCGTAGTTCTGGATAACTATAGCAGATCTCAATTTTTCATTCTCCAATGATATGTTCTTCCTAGTTAGTTGCTCAATCTCTTCTTCTGCCTTATTACAATAATCAGTTAAGAATGGACTTCATTTCTTAATAATCGAGTTTTTCTCTTAGTACAAAAGTTTCCGGTTCATATACCGGTTTCACTGCAACTAATTCTTCCTTGTACCTATTATTGTTAAAACAAATCTTATATGATAATCTTCTTTCTACCTCAATTTCTTTCTTAGTTTCAACTAGTTGCTATTGGAAGTGACAACATATTTGGTGACTATGATACAATTTTTGCTACAATTCCGTGATTTCTTGCACTTAAGTGTCCATTAGTAGAACCTTCCTTGACTGCTTAGTAAACTCTACTTCATCTTCACTATCTTCTGTCAAAATGTAATGTCCCTCATTATTTAACCCATTGGCTCTCTTTTCTATTTCTTCATAGGGATCTTTCTCTATTGAAAATTGATTCCCATCCGGATTCATTGCTACAAAATTTTCAACTATTTCTAGTCATGATGAATGCTTATGTCCAAGTGTTCTTCTTCCTAATACTATCTTTCCTAACCTAGACTCTGATACCACTCAATTGTCACGCCCCAAATCCACCTCTCACCGGGGCTTCATCGGCGATGGACTACACGATTCTGACGAAGATTTAGTTACTTGCATAGTAATGGAAGTTATATTAAAATAGTAAAATTATCATTGATTTAAATCACTATATATTACAAAAGTTTTCTATACATGATAAAGTAGCAGAATTTTCATACTAGAGAGGTTTACAACAAAGTTATCTCTATCTATATATCTAATTCTCCTCGACCTTTGTTCCTGCAAGATCTCAAAATAATTTTTAGTACCTTCATAACCCAATGAGCTTCGTGTGTGTTTGTGTAAAGTTCATTATAAAATTATATGATAATGGATTTATTGTATAATCTTTTTTGAGAAAGCTTTGTATGCAGCAACAATATGCATAATTGAATAATAACAGTAACACAATATAGTATAAATAACAGTTCACTTTTGTCTTATCTTTCCATAAGAATAATCTCCTTATCCCTTCCCGGAGGACATTTCCAGAAAGGCCTATCAGTCTCTCCTGCATTAAGTGGACAAACCTCCTATCCACAATAATGGGGTGCTACCGGTTTGTATTTTGATATTCGACAAAATGCTTATTTGCTCGAACTATTTCCACACATATCACCTTATATAATAAATACAAACACATGCATTGATGAAATAGTAGAAAAATCATTGTAATAGTAGTAAATTAGGGTAGCAGTAGAAAATCACAGTAGTTATGCATAAAATTATATAAATACAAAAGACACCCACCTGAAAGAGTTAACTATAATCTTTAAGTAGTTTGCTTTTTCCCTTTCACTTTCTTTTATTCTTCTTTTTTTTTCTTTCCCTTCTTCCTTTTTCTCATTTTCTCTCCTTCCCTCTTTTCTCACGGTTTGCTTGTCATTTGGAATGGTAAGGGGAAAGGGCATTTCATAGGCATGATTGGGTAATGAATTATTGGCAAGTATCCTAACACTTGTTCATCATATAAAAATTTTGTTCTCGATGCAAACCATTTTGTCATTCCATGTGTCAATTATAGAAAACACATATGCTTGATGCAAGACACTTGTTTGGACACCTATTCATCATGTTTTTTATTATGGTCGGTGTTGTCTTATTCCTTGGCCGGTGGATGCTTATCCTTTGGTGTATGGTCGGTTGGTGCCTGGTCGGTGATAAGGTTTAATGGATTTTAGATATTTATCAGTTCTGGTTAATTGTTTTGGGTACTTATTTCCATGTAATATCATTTAAATAAATGTATTTATGTTATTTTAATTCATTTACTTAAAAATTATACGTAAATAAGGAAATACCTCCATTTGTATTTAATAAAAATAGTTCTAAGACCTAATTCTTTAAGAATAAAAAGTCAGCTCTTCTTTCCAAAAACAAAAGTTGAAATGACTAACTTTGTTGGATTTTATTTGGAAGGTTAATGGATTAAAAAAATTCTAAAAAAATAGGTTTTTACCTATTTGATACATCAAGAAGTATTTCTCTCTGTTTTTTAGACATTTTAGATATCTCATTTTTGGAATACTTAATTTCTAGCAAGTTAGTCAAATCTAGGTTTTTAATATTTTAAGGGTCTGATTTCGTGCACAATTCTCATATTTTAGATAATATTCTTATTTCATTATTAATAAATAATAAGTTACTTGATGTAACTAAATTGGGGTACGTGAGAGTGCGAATCCAAAAGCCTTGAAATTTGTAAAAATCGTGGCTCACCAAGTATTTTGCCATGGGAAGAGATTGGATTTGGACTTGGATTTCCATATCATTTCTCTTCATTTGATGTTTGGGTTTTGATGATTTCTGCGGTCCCCATTACGAAGGCCAATGGGAGAGGATAGAGAGATTAGATGGCAGACCATGCAAAATCAATGGGGCTGAAATACATTTTTTTTCCTCACATTTTCTATATTATTTCATCCATTTTGTCATAACAAAGGCCTCAATACTATTATTTATTGGTTCGGACCCTTTCCACTTGGGTTGTTCACGTGGGTTGATAACTATACAGAAATTTTAAGTGAAAATAAATGGAGGAAAAGTTTTTTCTTGAGGTTCAATTCATTTGAAATTGGATTTTATGGAATCTAACTCGTCTTAAAAAGATTTTACTCGAGTTTAACTTGATTATCGGATAACGGCAGTTTATAAAAAAATACCAAAATTTTAATCGATTCCTAGACCATTTATTTATTGCCTATATTTAATATTTCACTGTTTTCACACACTTATTAGGTAAAAAAATTAAAAATCTTAACAATTTTTTTTGAGTAAAATAAGAGAAATAAATAACAACATAGTAGAATTAAATAAAAAAAATTGTCCATAACTTTTTTCTCATCAAGCCCTAAATCTTGCAAACAAAATGACAATAACAGCCGTGTAAAAGAAATTAGTCAGATTTGGTAGAAATGTCGATAATGCAATTTACTAGGGAAGAGCTTTGGATTGAGATTTCTAAGTGAAGAGAGGGATTTCTGTGATCTGATTGGTGCTTGGGTTTTATGATTTCATATGATTTCCTGTCAATTTTGAATTTTTAAGCGTAGCTAGCATTATTTCATATGATTTCATATGACAATTGGGTTTTATGTTGTATGAGATAACTCTACTTGTCGATGTGCACTCGACGAGTCAAAATTTTGGGATCAGAATAAAATATAATAGAAAGTTCATACTATATAACATATTTAAAAAAAATAATGTAAATTTTATTTATATTATATTATATGATCTTTCATAGAATTAAATTATATAGGATTATATCAATACTGAATATTTAAACTAAAATTTCTCAATATATACTACAACACAAAAGAATAATATAAAATAATAAATTCGTATCAATTTTTCTCAATATTAATTGAAAAATATAAAATAACATATTATTAATTTTTATCAATATTAATAGAGAAGATATCAAATATTCAGTATGAAAAACACTTTATAGCAAATTTGGCAATTTTTTTTTTTTTGGTCCCACGCCTAGTAAATGGGAGAGTGATGTTATAAACTAATAAAAAAAGAAAGAAAATATGAATATAAGATTTCACATTAAAAAAATAAAATTTTTGGTGGGGCCATGGCCCCTATTAGTCCCCTTTCCGTTCGTCCTCGAAGTTTTTTGTCTTAGTCAATGTGTACCTTTTCTTTTTTCTTTTTTCTTTGTTCTTTTGCCTTACAATAAAAGTGGAGAACAAAATTTGAATGATTATCATTGAAATGTCTTACCATAAGCAAAAGGGTCGAGCTTAAAACCTAGCTCATATCGGGAAAACTTAATTCAGTTAGCTCATTCGTCCCAAATAATTAGAGTCATCATCCATGCATAGGGATGGCAATACACCCGGCTCGAATAAGGTCAATCTACTTCCGCTACGAATATGATACAAAAGAATAATTTTCCCATTCAGATATCTGACAAAAAACTATCAACCATCTTCAAGTGCTTTTTGCCACATTTCTTTATGCTAGTACAAAAGAGAGTGTAGTGAAACTCAAACGAATGCCTAATCACTACAAAAAAAAAAAAAAAAAGCCTTTTAGCCACAAATTTAGCGACAAAAATTTTTAAAAAATTTGTCGCTAAAAACATTAGCGACGGATTTAGCGACGAAAAATTTTTTGTCTCTAATAATACGTCGGAAAAATTTAACGACGAAAATTAGAAATCCGTTATAAAAAATTTAGCGACAAAATTTGAAATTCGTCACTAAATTTAGCGACAAAATAATTTTTCGTCACTGAAATTCATCACAAAATTTAGTAACGAAAAATTATCCGTCACTAAATTAGCGACGGATAATTTTTATCGCTAAAATCCGTCGTTAATTTAGGAAAAAAAATTATACTTTGTTAAATTAGCGATAAAAAAAAAGTCCGTCACTCATACGTCATTTAGCGATGGATTTGGAATTCGTCGCGGATTCCAAATCCGTCGGATAGCGCATGTACACGGACGGGTCCTGCCCACCCAGCACTTGCCTGCAAGCCACGTGCCTGGACCGCCCCGCCCACCCGAGCTAGCACTAGCCTGCAAGTCACGTGCCTGAACCAGCCCCCGTCCATCCGAGCCAGCACTAGCCAACAAGCTGCCCGCCCGGTCAAGCCAGCACCCCGACCTGCAAGCGCGCCCTCCCACCCAAGCCAGAGCCAGCACCCCCCCGCCTGCAAACACGCCTGCTGCAGCATCAGCCGTCCTCACTTAATTGTTGTTGGAAAATGCCTCCACTTTGCCTCCACTGTGGTTCGAATTCCTACACGCGTATGAACCTGTAAAAGCATTGAACCACCAAGCCAAATGTTAGTATCTTTCCTTCACATTTTTTTAATAATAATAAAATAATATATAATAATAATTTAAAATAATAAATATAATAACTTTCTTTACTTATTATCTTTCCTTCACATTTTTATAATAATAAAATAATATATAATAACAATTTAAAATAATAAATATAATAACTTTTTTTACTAAAACCACCGACCTAAAATAATATTAATTAAAAATAATAAATATGATAATTTTTAATAAAATAAAAAATAATAAAATACTAATTTAAAATAAAATAATAAATTAATTAAAAAAATATTAATATTATATTTTGTTTTCTTATTTTTTCTTTTATTTTATATTAAAATAAAATAATATTAAACGGCATCTTAATAATATAAAATTATAATTATCAATAAATTATAATATATTAATAATTTAAAAATCAATATATTTAATCACAAAATATTTTTATTCGTTTGAATATATAAGTCAATATAATTATTATATATAAGAAATTTAATAATGAGAATAGAAAGGAAAAAAACCCAAAAATAGAGAGAAGAGGAAGGAAAAAAAATGAGGAGGAAAAAAGAAAAAAAAAATATTATCACACAGGGCTTAACGGTGGTGCAGTGGTTGACACGTCTTCTCTTCAATTCCAGATCCAAGGTTCGAATTCCTTCAAAAGTATTTTTTTTACATTAAAACAATGAAGGGCGGGCGCCCGTGCTTTCATGCGTGGGCACTTGTGCATGCATGCACAGGCACCTGCTCAGGCAAGCCTAGGCGCGCGCGCCTGACTGCACCCAGCGCCCACGCAAGCATGCCTGCATGCGCCTGGCGCCTGTGCGTGCATGCGCGGGCGCCCGTGTAGGCTCGCGCTCAGACCCAGATTAATATTAATTAAAAAATATTATAAATGATTTGTATTATTGAATAAAATAATACAAATAAAATAAAATGTACCTAATAAAAAATATTAAATAAAACAAAAAAATAAAATAAAATAAATTAATTAATTAATTAAAAAATATATTAATATTATTCTTAGAAAAATAAAATAAAATAATATTTTAAAATATTATAACAGTTCATATGGTTTTAAATAATATAATTTAAATAAAATAAAATATATGGTTTTTTTTAAGATTTAAATAATATTATTCTTTTAAAAAATGAAATACAATATAATAAAATAAAATGTTAAATTAAAATATTATAAAATAATAATATGATTTGTTAATATAAATTAATAAAATAAAATAAAAAATATCGCTGATTCAGCGACGGACTTGGAATCCGTCACTGATTTAGCGATGGATAAGGCAAAATTTAGCCACGAAATATTATTCGTCGCTAATTAGCGACGAAATTTATAACGAAAAATTTTTTATCGCCATTGAACGACGAATTTAGCCACGAAAATTTTTTTATCACTAATTAGCGACGAATTTAATCACGAATGATGTGTCCATCGTTAATTTAGCCACGACTTTCTTTTCGTCGCAAATTTTGTGACAAATTAGCAACGAAAAAGTTTTTATCACTAAATTCGTCGCAAAATAGTGACGAATTTTTTTTCATCGCGAAAATCCGTGGCTAAAACCGTGTTTTTTTGTTGTGAATGCTTTCTTCAATGCTTGTCGAAATCACAATGTGTCTGTAGTTCATGATCTGATACAATGTCAAATGGTATACCGTGTAGTCTAAAAATCTCATCTACATACATTTGTGCTAACTTCTTCAATTGATATATGATATTGGCTGATAGAAAGTAAGCGTTTTGATTGTTAATTGATCAACAATCACTTAAATGCCATCATGTCCTTGAGTAGTTCGAGGAAAAGGAGAAATAAAGTCCATCATGATATGGTTCCATTTTCATACCAGAGTATACAGAGGTTGTAATAGCCCTCGTGGTCTTTGGTGCTTGATTTTGACTTATTAGCAAATAAGTACTTTTGTCCAAAGTATGTGATAGCTCTATTCATTCTCGACCACGAAAAATTCTATCGCTTATCTTAATACATCTTGGCTTTATTGGGATCATATAATAGAATGATTGATAAGTTTCTTCTAGAATCTTTTGTCAAAAGGTAACATCATTTGGCACCAAGAGTTTTTGTTGGAACTTGAGAATTTGATTGTATAAGTAGAAGTTTACATATTTTTTGGTTGTAACACTTTTGCTTCACTCGATTATTTAGGAGTCCAATTGTTAAGCCTCTTTGATGCTCTACCTAAGATTAGGTTGTACATTGTCCATCTTTCCTAACCTTAGTAGAGGTTCATAGTTTATCAAACTCAGAGATCAACTTTTTCAATCTAGAGATGCATTAGCTTGATTGTGGCCTCTCTACTCAAAGTATCTACTACAACATTAGCTTTGCATGGGTAGTATTGAATTGTAATGTCATAGTCTTTCAGAAACAGTAACCAGTGTCTTTGTCACATATTCAGCTCCTTTTAAGAGAATAGATACTTTGGGTTGATACACTACAAAATTAAAGACCTATACCGACGGTAACATATATTGTCAATAACCTTTAGAGATGGTTTTTATGTCTATAGAGACGCCTTATGATGAAATTGTTAAGAAATATATACATTTTCTAATGAGATAAATTGTCCATCAAGAAAAGCTTTATCAACCATCAGTAAAGATAGCACAATCGACTGTAAAACCGATATTCAATTCTGATGGCTATTAGGGTGGTCAATAAATGTAATAGTCTTTTGATACGATTTACAAAAAGTCTTTATATAACTCTTTTTTACTGTCTACTTAACAATACCGTTCACATACGTTTTACATCTATGAAAACACATAAATTGTACTTAATCATACCGTTTGCATAAATTCTACCTATGCTAACGTATATATTGTACTGTCTGTAAAAACTATATTCAATTACGATTATTATTTATTGTCAATAAAGCTCATTTACTCATCTACCTTTTTTTTATTTCGCCCTAAAATAATAAAAATAAATTATAGAGTAGCAAAACTAAGAAAAGAAAAGGTAAAGTTAAAGTTTTGAATAGAAAGAGAGAGAGAGTGAATGTGGCATCTATGTATAAATTCTATATCTAAACATTATGAAGGTTGAAGGATGGTTTGGTATTATATCTTGATTGTTACCAGAGATCGCATTAGTGGTAAGTGGTAAGTTCATGAGTTATCATGGAAATTCCTCATAAGTGATAAGTGGTAAGTAGTAAGTAATAAGTTATCATGTAATTTTGTGGTAAGTGGTAAGTGGTAAGTTCACATTAATCATGGCAACTTCATGGTAAGTTCACGTTCAACTAATTTAGCCTCCTAGTGTTCATGATTATCAATACTAATTTCAATTATAATATATTAATAATTTAAAATATATATATTTAATCACAAATACTACCATATTCAAAATATATAATATTAATAACTTATAATTCATTCGGTATATAAATATAGTAAATAGAGAAGGAAAAAAATACAAAGACAAAAAAAATAGACGCGAGGAAAAAAAAAGATGAAAGTGATATGGAAAAAAAAAAGTGAGATAGAGAGGAAGGAAGAGAAGAAACAAAAAACAAAAAAACAAAAAACTTAGAAATGGAAGACATTGTGGTAAGGTGGTTGAGATAATAGAAATAAGTTTAAGTTTGTTAAATAGATTCCTCTACATTTTTTGTACGGGTTATCTATTTAATTACAAATATTTATCAAAATATATAATATTAATAAGATTTTTTATGGGTGAGAGTAAGATAGTAAAAGGAAAAAAAAAAGTGTGGAAAAAACCACACCCTAGGCACGCCACGCTGGATGCCCATAATAATAAAAAATTAATTAACAATATTATCTAATTTTATATAATTTTCAAAATATAATATTTAATAATTATGATAATAATACATTAATTATTAATATTATATAATTTTCAAAAAACAACAGTCATTTAATTTACAAAGTTACCATTTTAATATTTTTCAATAATAATTTCATAATAAAATCTCTAATGTTCGCGTCAAAATCAATTTTCTATTTCGCCTTCAATTTAATCAAATTTCTTTTTTTTTTTTGAGTCAAAAATACTTTGTTTCTACCAATTTAATTATATTTTTTATACCAAAAATAATTTATCTTTTGTTTTGCTCTGTAATTTATACAAAACATTTGATTTGTCTTCAGATTAAAATCTCGCACCAAAATTAATTTTCTATTTTGGCTCCAATTTAATCAAATTTCCCTTTTTTGTAAAAAATATTTTGTTTATTTATTGTCAATTTAATTATATTTTTGTGCCAAAAATAATTTCTCTTTTATTTTGCTCTGTATATTTATTTCAATATAAATTGTACAAAATATTTGATTTGTATTTAATATAATAGACAAGTATTCTAAATTAAGAGAAAATGATAAATATATTATTGGGTTAATGCAAGTGTTAAAGTTTTCAATCACTTGTTAGGATATATCATCAATGTATCCAATCTAGATATATATATATATATATATATATATATATATATTGACCTTGATATTTCGTATGTTACATTCACAAAGTGAATGGTGATATTTCTCGTGATGAATCAATTTCAGATAAGTTTCATGAGCCAAAACTAGTATATATGTAGTCGTAAAATAATTGAAAATATTTGTTATATAGTTTTAAGGTATTGAAAATATTTGTTATATAGTTTTAAGGTATTGAAAATATTTGTTATATAGTTTTAGGATGGTTGCATGTGATAAGTTGCAATAGAATATATGAGTGATGTGATAATAGACAATAGGTGATGTTGTTATAATAATAATATCACAACAAAGAGATAAATTGTAATAATTTTGAGAGTGATAAGAGATGGTAAGTTTTATGAAAGTATGGTAAGTTAGTATTGAGTGTTAAGTTTGACATAGAATGGTGGTAAGTAAGTGGTAAGTAAGTGAAAATATTATTATTTGAGTATACTAAATGAGAAGTGATAAAATGAAATTGGATTTTGTAATAAGTGTAAATATTGTAACGAGATATTATATGTGTGTGCAGTTGGTATGTCACAATTTTCACAAATTTCTTTTTCCTTTTTATCTCAATTTTTTATTCTAATTCATTTCTCTAAACTCTTTCAAACTTTTTTCTCTTTGTTTCCTACATCTTCATCTTCATTCGGATATGATCTCAGCATTAGACCGCGCAGGAGTGTTATAATATATTTTTTATTATTAGATAATATAGTGTTATATATTATATAATTTTATATAAATTAAAAAAAATAACAACATTAATATTAATATCAAGATATTTAATTTATTTACACAATTCAGACAAAAACAATTTTTTACTTTTAAAATCAATTTAATCAAATTTTCAAAATTTTGCGTTAAAAACATTTTCTTTAACTAGTGCCAATTTAATCATTTTTGTTTCACCAAAAATATTGTATAAGTTATGGTTTGTATTTTAAATTAATCAAGCGGGTTAATAAATGATGGCAAGATATTGTGTCCTTGTATTCACTGATTCAATCACTTTGTTACTACTAACTTCACATATATACAAAAAAACCAAGACTATGTTTACAACTGTTACACTTATACCATTTATAGTGTGTGGGTAGATCAAGTGCATCCTATCTCTTAAAAATACAAGTGTTAATGGTATTAATAATTGTATCTTATTTCATAAAAATTAGGTTTTGATAATTAAAATTTAAGTAAAAACTAATCATTGCAAAATACAAACAAGATGAAAATTACATGAAATATAGTAAGAAATGTAATAAGTGATTTTCTTGAATAACACCGGGAAAGACATGTGGTATAAATTATGAAAAAATGTAAGAAATTAAGAATAAGAGGCAAGGACTGGTAATACAGGTGTAATAAATAGTAAGTAAGTAGTAAGTGATTTTTTTCAACAACCTAAATAACATAACGCATATGAAAGATACCACGTGGTGGTATTGATTAAAAGTATAACAAAGAATTAAGAGTAACACGGCTAATGAAAAAATAGGTAGGAAAAAAAAACACAAAAAAATGGGCAGGTTTTTAAAATTTATTTATGAAAATGATATATTATAAATCATCCACACAAAAAGTTTCACCATCAAATTGAGATAATTACATGTCAAGTCCATAAACTTTATCTCAAATTCACAAATTGATCCCTAAACTTCAAAACGCAATGACTAAGCACCTAAACTTTAAAAACTATAACTTGTTAGTCTTTCCGTTAGTAACGGTGCGTTCGCCGTTACGTGCTGAGTTGGCTCAAGTTTGCAGATGATTTGGATACCATGTTACAAGAATTGCTGATGCCTCATACGACACGTCTGCACCAGCCAAACAAAATGTTGGCACGTCAACAATTTTGTCGATGTAGCATGAACATAAAACACACTTTTCTCTCTCTCCTCCCCTCCCGCTTTCTCTGTCTTCTCTCTTCTCTCTAAAAAAAAACACTTCTCTCTCTCCTTCCTTCCTCCTTTCTCTCTCTTCTCTCCTCTCTCTCTCTCACTGAGAAAAAAAACTTCTCTCTCTCTCCTCTCCTCCCCTTTCTCTATCTTCTCTCCTCTCTCTGACCGGGAAAAAAAAACACTTCTCTCTCACTCCTCCCCTTCACCTTTCTCTCTCTTCTCTGTCTCATTGGGAAAAAAAAGAGTTCAAGCCCTAAAACATTAAGTCGTGTTGAAGGAGTTCACCTAGAATCTCCTTTCCATTTCCTCCACCAAAAACTTGTCGACGACTTTATCTTCTCTAATAACCCACAATAACAACTAGATAACAAGTCGTTGCTAACATCAAACACTGTCATGCAAGGAACAGGGAGTCTCTCGACTACATTTCTTGTCAGTAGGTTGGAGCTTAAGTCGAGATATCGCAAATTTTGGCCCAAATTGACCATCTCCAAGCTATCATGAGCACCCCAATTTCCCGGAAGTGTTCCCTCAAGTGTCCCTTGGTGCCCACAACATTCTAAGCTTTGAAAGGCTTGTAATTTCAAAGGGAATCTCCCCTTGGAAGTAATTAAAATCAACAACACCAGAACTCGATGGCTCAAAAGAAGCATCCTTTAGTGTAACATTGACACCTATAAGAGGATCAAATAAATTTGAAAGCACTATAACAGATAGCTTTGAACAATTTCCCAGCTCATGAGGAATTGGACCACTGATACTATTCCGTGAGACATCCAACTCTTCAGCATCGTCAGCTTCCCAATTTTACTAGGAATAACCTCCTAAAACATGTTCCCAAACATCAAAACTGACCTTAACTCACAACAATTCCCCAAACTAGAGCGAATTCCACCAACAAAGAAATTCTCTGAAAAATCGATATGCTTAAACTTCCTACAACTATCACCAATGTCATTCAGAGTAGACCCAGTAAGCCGATTATAAGATAGATAAAGCCCTCTCAACTCCTCAAACCCACCAACAAAGGCCGAAACTGAACCATTCAAACCATTCCCAACCAAATTCAAGACCTCTGATTTCGATCATCTAGAAAGTGAAACTGGGATTTCTCCTACAAACCTATTAAACCCAAAATTGAAAACCCTCCATTTTTTCAAATCCCCAAATTTCTGAGGCAAATTACCAGACAACAAATTCTCTTCAAGATCAATTACCTCCAACTTCTCCAAGCCCCAAATTTTATCGCTAATTTCTCCATCCAAACCGATATGCCAATTTCTAAGGAGCATTTTTTTTTGGCAAGAGAGAAAGAGAAGGACGAGGAAGAAATTAGAGAAGGGAGAGAGAGTATTTTAATTTTGGGTGACGTGGCCTGCCATGTCAGCATATTACTGATGTGGCAGTGTTTTGTGTGCATAGTATTGATGTGTCAATTGACACGTCAACAATTAAGACTAGGGTGGAAGATATGTCAGAAAGTAACCCACCACATCATCTGCCACGTCAAGTTGTGTCAGCATTTAATGGCCAGGTTGGCTTAATTATAACGGAAGGACTAACGGTGTGACAAATTTTGAAGTTTAGGTTCTCAGTCATTGCATTTTGAAGTTCAGGAATCAATTTGTGAATTTGGGATAAAGTTGAGGGACTTGACATGTAATTATCTCCCATCAAATTTCTCCTTTCCCCGAAAGCTTTTCTCCTCTAACCATCTAAACCTCTCACTCAGCAAATAAAAGCTAATCACATTTTTTTTGTATATATAAAAAAGTCACTTTGGGTTCTACATTATGTTTTACTCTCGCTTCTACATTCTACTACAATTTGTAGCTGAGCACAACCATTCCAACAAATCTAACAAAAACATGTTGCTCAATTATCTAAGATGTTATCAGGTTTAAAAATAAACATGGAGGTTTAATTTTTTAATTTTTAATTTTTTATTTTTTATTTTGAGTGATTGTTAAAAAATATAGAGATAAACGCTGTCAAGATATTTGTTTACTTTTGTCTGGTTTTCTAGTTTTTAGGATAATTTTACTAATTTCACTATAATTAGATTTCTTCATATCAGATGTACCAGATGCCAGATGCTGGTAGTGAACATAGAACCCAACCATCATCACCAAAAGGTAATACGATGATTGATATTTTTTGACGATATCACCATATAATTATATTTATTTTACTATTTCTGGTGTTTTTAATGAATTGATTGACATCAGGAGGATAAACATGTTTTTATCTTTTGTGAGTGATGGAACATTTCAAAAGACAAAAGACAAAAGACATACAGTTGTGTAATCTTTTCTTTTCTTTTTTTGGTTTATATGTATATGTTATTCTATATCAATGTATCAATTATTCTCTCATATTAATAAAATTTTTATTACGGTTACATTATTTTTGTAATTGTTTATTTTCCAGTGGTAACTAATAAATTTTTCTATCATTTGTACTAACCGATCATAAAATATAGTAATATTTTCTAACACTTATGGTAAAATGATAACCGATGATACAAGACAGTAACATGTGGTAACCGATTTATAAATGACTATAACTTTTCCTAACTCTTTTCTAACCAAGGATAAAAGTAGTAACAAAAGTAGTAACAGATGTGGTAATCGACGATAAGGAGTAGTAACATTTCCTAACATATGTAGTAACTGACGATAAATGACAATAACATTTTTTAATAGTAGTAACTGACAATAAAAGTAGTAATATTTTCTAACATATGTAGTAATCGGCGATAAAAGTATTAATTTTTATTAATATATGTAATAACCGACGATAAAAGTAATAACTTTTACCAATACTTGTTGAAACCGATGATAAAAATTTGTAACTTTTATTAACACTTTTCTAATCGTCATTATAAATATAGACATGCTCCAATGGTGACCAAAACTGTCAGCATAGATCTATCCCGACTGATGTATAGTCAACTGAAGGTCCATCCGCTGGAAAAGGTTCTGCCAACGATTTTAGTGGATTTGTAGACAGTTTTCATCCGTCTGTATAAGGCACTTGTTTTGTAATGATAGAACACCATTGGCCATAGAGATAGTGCCTCCAGATGTGAGAGGAAATACTATAGTTACGAGTTCCACATCATGTGTTAGATAATTCTATTCATGTAGATTTAATCGTCTTAATACATATGCAACAACATGAATGTTTTGAATAAGCATGCATTCTAGAACTAGCTTAGAGGCATCGGGTTAACTTTGTAATATGATTCATCTAATTATAGCATGCTAAGCCAAGGAAACTTTGAATTTTTCAAAATTGTTGTCAAATTAGGCCAATTATTGATAGCTTCCACCTTTTGAGGATCTGAGATTCCTTCATTGCTCACGATGTACCCAAAAAATGCTACTTGTTCCAGCCATAATTCACACAATGAATTTGGCCCATAGCTATTTTTCTCTAAGTATTCCCAAGACAATTCTTGGTGTTCTTTATGCTTTTCTTGAGTCTTGGAGTATACTAAAATATCATTGATAAAGATTATGATGAATTGGTCCAAGTTAGGATAAAAGATTCTACTTATTAGGTCCATGATGCTTTTGGGATATCTATTAACCTAAATGACATTACTAAGAATTCAGAATGACCGTATCAAGTCATAATGGCTGACTTTGGAACATTTTATTCTTGGATTCCAACTAGTGATGCGCTTATTGAAGATTGATCATAGAAAATTACCATAATGCCTATGAGTTGATTAAAGAGATTATCTATTTGTGTTAGAAGATTGTTGTTCTTGATTGTCACTTTGTTCAGTTGCCTATAGTCAATATAAAGCCACATCATGCCATATTTCATTTTCACAAACAAGATTGGAATTGACATGCCAAGGTAGATATATCCCTTAGCAAGTAGCCCTTGGAGTTGTTCTTTCAACTCCTTAGCTTAATTGGTGCCATCCGATATAAAAGGTTTGTGATTGAAGCTGTATCGATTATAATGTCTATGGAAAATTCCAATTATAGATCGAGAGACAAGCCAAACACATCTTCTAGGAAGAAATTAGATCTTTGACAATTGGGATGTTTGGTAATTAACTGACTTCAACTTCCAAGTTTGATACATCTACCAAGTAATCATGACATCTTTTTTGGAGTAGCTTGCTAGCTTCGAGGTAGCATCTTCCATTTTCATAAAATGCCAACTTTGGTTGATGTAAAATGGTATTCATCTTTGATTGATCAAAGCATAACAAGTGGCTAACCAATCCATTAACAAGATCATATCGAGATCCACTATTAGTAAAGGGGTCAAGTCTACTTGAATTCCTTTCCTAAAAACCTTAGCATGCAGTTAACTAGAATAGATCTAAGAATAACATGATGCCAAGAGGAGTAATTACATATAACACATACACTAATGGTTCTAGTATTCTATCAGCACGACTTAGTACTTTCATAGCTATAAAGGACGAATAACATCATTGTATGAAACATGATTTAATTTGACGGTCTTTGCCTCATGTCCGAAGTGTGCGTAGACTTGTTCTTGCATCTGAGGACATTCTGGTACTTGATTGGTCTAAGATTAATTAATTTGAGTTCTATGTTGAGGACCAGCATTCCCTAAATAGTACCTAGGTCCATCTCTAGCTTTTTCATTATTTTGTCCTATATTCGAAGATCATCCACTATTTCTACCTGATCAGACTAATCCAGCCATTATAGGTAGTGTAGAGTCTTAGATTTGGTGCTCCAAATTTCTTTTGTTGAAGTATGATCCTATTTTTTGATAGCACTCTCCTCTGTGGCTGTGACGATCCACTGTTCTAGTATCGTACGCCTTAGTAAAAGAGGTAAAAACAAGCGGAAGAAAATTTTAAAATCATCACAATGTGCAAAAGCAAAATTTAAAATCATTACAAAACAAATGACATACAAGATAATGGTTTCTTAATTATCATTAACTTGAGTGAAAATAGGGAAGGATAAAGGCAAAAAATAATTTAAAATTGTTATCATAACTAAATTTTCCAAAAAATTGGACAGTGTTTCTCTTAGAAACGAACTGATCCCAATCACACCAAGTCATATAAAAATAAAACTAAACCTGTTAAAGTCCAATCAAATATTGCCAATACAACATAGGGACTATATTCCCAATCCTTGACACCAACATCAGGGTTGAGCAGCAGATTAAATGAATAAAGAATCAGCATCTAGTTTACAATCATAGATAATCAAATCAAATTAACTCTGCCGGCCAAATTAGTAAATATGTCATCAATTTCATTGTTACATACTTTCCGTGTCATGCTCCAAATCTATCCCATTGCTAGAGCTTCATCGGCAATGAACTGTCTGGTTCTCACCAGGTGTCGATCACTTACTAACATAATTGATATTTTATTTATTCAAATCACTGAATATTACAAAAGTCTTCTATACATGATAAAACAACGGAATTTCTATACTAAAGAGGTTATCTGTAACTAAGCTATCTTTATCCATCCATCTAATCCTCCTGGACTTTTGTTCCTACAGGATCTAAAAATAAATTTTGATGTGAGCTTAATAACCCAGTGAGATCTGTGTGTACATGTGTGGAAAAATTTTATTGTCAAATCGAATGATAAAATTTTCATATTAAAATCTTGTGAAAACTTTCAATGCAATAATAACATGCACAAACAATAATAACGGTAACACATAACGATTCAGACAGTTCACTTTCATCTTATCTCTCCATTACGAGAATGTTCTTCTTATCCCTCCTACAATTTCCATTTCTGGAAAGAGCTATTACTCTCCCCCGCATTAAGTGAACAAACCTCTTATCCATATTAATGGGGTACTACCGATATGTATTTTGACATTCAACAAAATCCTTACTTGCTCAACCTATCTCCATACATACCGACTTATATAATAATCACAAATATATACATTGATATAACAGTAGGAAATCATTGTAACAGTAGTAAATCATGGTTGCAGTAGAAAATCACGATAGTTATGCATAAAAATATATGAATACAAAGGGCACTCACTTCAAGGAAATGTAAAGAACACTCACCTCAAAAGTTAACTAAGATCCTTAACTAGTTTGCTTTTTTCTTTCACTTTCTTTTTTCTCTCTTCTTCTCTCTTTCTCTTTTTCTCTTCCTTTCTCTCTCTCTCTTTTTCCTTTTCTTTTGGCTGAATTGGTTTGGGGAATGGAAGGGATGGGGTATTTATAGTCAAGGTTGGTTACTGGATTTTTTGACAAGTGTTAGGACACTTGTTGATCATGCAAAGTTCTTATTCTAGATACAAGCCTTGTGTCTTTCCATATGTGATGTAGTGGCATGAGAAAAATATTCAATTGACATATGTCCGAATATGTGTCATGTGGATAGAGAATGTCAAATGTGAATTGACTACTTTAAATGACACATATTCATTACATTTTTAATATAGACGGTGACATGGCCAGTGGTTGGTCGGTGGCAGCTTATCCATGGTAAGGTGGTTGGTGGCGATACTTGGGTGTCAAGATCTAATGTATTTTAGGTACTCGGCAATTCTGGTGGCAGCTTATCCGTGGTTAGGTGGTTGATGGCCATGCTTGGGTGTCAAGATCCAATGTATTTTAGGTACTCAGCAATTTTGGATACTTATTTCTATGTAATATCATTTTTAATTAAAATTTATACGTAAATAAGGAAATATCCCCTATTTGGATTCAATAAAAATAGTTTTATGACCTAATTCCTTAAGAATAAAAAGTCAACTCTCACTTCCAAAAACAAAACTCGAAACGACTAACTTTGTTGGCTTTTATTTGGAGGACTAATGACTTAGAAAAATTCTAGAAAAATAGGTTTTCACTTATTTGATAAATAAGAAACAATTACTGGGAGTTTTCCTCCGTGTTTTTTAGACATTTCAGATATCTCATTTTGGGGTACTTAGTTTCTAGCGAGTTGGTCAAATCTAGGTTTTCAACATTTAGGTGTTAGATTTTGTACCCAATTCTCATATTTTAGGTAACATTCTTATTTCCTTATTAATAATAAGTTATTTTTTATAACTAAATTAGGGTATGCAACATTCTATGTGAGTTATGATTATCATTATTACATCACCACGCTAGAATAAAATGACAAATAAAAACTAAAAATATCATAATTAATCTCACCCCAATAACGGTACAATAATGGTCAATAAAGAAAAAAGATAGGGATCAAATATCATACTGCATGTGAATCTCTATCTACCACGTGAAATCTTAGCGATTGAGTTAGTCAACCATCACCTGGAAAGTAATCCCAAGAGGAGTGAGGAAGGGAAACATGCACAACATACATATATCATAAAGTAATTATTATGCATTTGATATAATACATGAATATCAATATAGAGAAAGAAATTAACACTCAACCAACAACTTACATATTAAATTAATATGCCAATGATAAGGAAAGAGAGACAAACTATTGATTTCTCTAAACTAGAATCAAGCAGGAGTGCTAAACTCATGTTTATAATAACCTTATTTCTTGGTTTTTTCCATTTTTATTACTTTTCCTTCCTTTAAATGAAATTACTTTCTTTCTATTCATTATCTTATTATAAGCTCCTTGCTCGTGGAGGGTGCACTTGCCTTACATCATCTGAAAGGTTAATTTGCGAGCGGTGTCTCTCAATCCAAGAGTAAACATGACTTTATGGTAATAGTATTCGTACCAAGACCAGAAGCTTTTTCATCCAATCTAGCTACTAAAATCATTCCTCGGAGGTAACTCTACCGTGTATCCCACCATTGAGGGTTTCCACTTTATGTTATTTAAGTTTTAACAGGTTTTATTATAAATAGTGATGACATTTAATTATTTGCTCTATACTTGCATGTTAATACTCATGTGTTGCATACATATCATAATTAAACTAACACATGTCATCATTAAGCTAACTTATTAAGCTATGACATATCACTGTTTAAGCTAACATGTTAAGCAAGCATATATCATCACCTGAGCTTAACCTATTAAGCTAAGCTATATAATCATTTAAGATAACATATTAGGCTAACATGCTAAGGCTAACATGCTAAAGCTAACATAGCAAAAGCTTCAGTCATCTAATCCTAAGCTAATATACATGTTATAGTCATCTAAACAACTAAGATAGGGCATCAATCAAGAAAGCATGGTAGCTAAAAAGGGAAAAGCACACAAGCATGCAATTATCTATGTTAAATACACCAAAGATCAATTCTACGAGCTGAAACCCATAGTCATATAAGCACAGTCGATGGTACGTGAACAACCAATTTATGAATCTACAAGGAATGTCACCAAACTTAATTTTATTGTCAATGATCAATATTAACATGCTTCTAAACCCTAGATGCAATATAAATATATGAGTAACAACGAAAGAGAAAGACCAAGCCAAGAATTCGACAAGACAAAGAAAATAAGAGATGGTTTGAAGTTGAAAAAAGTGGAAAAAGCTTTTGTTAGGTTTTTGTAAGAGAGAGATCATATCGATTTTTGAAAGAGAGAAAGACACACACAAAAAAATAGAACAACCATAGAGAGAGGGAGAGAGAGAGAGAGTGAGAGAACTTTTTAAATTGAAGAGAGACTGGCTTAGACCTTGTAACATTCGATTGTAATAGAATTGAGATGAAGACGTTCAAGACTGAGATTGAGCGAAAAAGAAAAGAGTTTTAAAACCCTTGAAAGAAGAGAGAGGAGAGAGAGAGAAAAGTCAAACCTGTGATGAGCAAATTGAAGATCTTGAGTGCGAGAAAGATCTTCGATTCTTTAAATTTTGAACACAGAGATGTTTGAGATCCAAATTGAAGGGGAAACTAGACTGAAAAAGGAAGGGGAGACATTTGTTAGATTCAAAGATAGAGGGATAACAAATCAATTACATACATAGACAGAGAAGAGATTTTCAACCTAAAATCTAGGTTTTGATTGAGCTTTAAAGAGAAAGAGAAATACTAGAGGGAGAGATGGCTTGAGAGAGAGAGAGAAAGGGAGAGAGAAGCAATAAACACTCCTACTCTAGCACGTCGCTTTGAACCTCAAACATCACATTGGCTTTTTCATTTTTTTAACCTAATAAACATATCAACATAACCTAAAACATAAAAGTCCAACCCTAGGTATACTAAACCCTAAAACCAGAATTTATCTAGCACACATAACAAACAAAATAAGCACACTCACATAAATTAATGCATACATTTTATGCTATACTTATATGGTCATAAAATAACAATGCATGAAAAATGGGATTCTAGGTTTTCTTTTTTTCTGAATCTAGCTTTTCAGATTCTTCCCCTTTAAAAGATCTGGTCATCTAAATCCCAACTATGGATCCTTAAACAAATGTGGATACCATCGTCTTATCTCAAAGTCTAGCTCCTATGATATCTCCTCTTATGTGTGATGTCACCGCAAAATATTAACCAACTGAATTGCCTTGCTCCTCAATTGTTTCTCACTAACATTTAAATTCTGAATAGGCTGCTTGATGTAGATCAAATTCTTCTCAATTTGAGGTGGTTCATGGTTAATCACATGTCACTTATCTAGTATATACCAATGAAGCATAAAGACATGGAAAGTCAGATGGTTATCCTTTAGATCATGGGTAAGGTTAATGTGTATGCTGAATTGTCAACTCTATCCAAGATCTCAAATAGACCCACATACCTCGAAATTAGTTTCCTCTTTTTTTTTCCAAAACGAACCACTCCCTTGACCAATGAGATTGGGAAAAATCTTCTCCCCTTTATTGTACTCAAGTTCCTAGTAATGCTATCAGCATAACTTTTCCAGTGATATGAGCTGTCATAAACTTCTCACAATGATTACTATTTTCTCAATAGTCTTTTATAGATAAATTGACTCCGCACCATGCCCTAACCCTACGTATACATGTGGTCTCTCACCAACCTCATCTCAATACAATGGAGTCCTACATTGATGACTATATAGAGTCTCAACAATGCCATCTCAATGTTGAACATGCCAACTCAACCAAGATAAGATGCTTTTCCTAACTACCCTTGAGCTCATGTACACATGCTCTTAGCATATCCACTAGTGTTTGAATAGTCCTCTTTAACTAGCCATCGGTCTAAGAATAATAATCTATGGAGAAGTAGAGTTTGGTCCCCAATGGTATGTAAATACTCCTAAAGGGGGGAACCCAAATTGTGGTTTCCTATTGGCGGCGATAGAAATCGATAACCCATGATAAGCTAGACTTTGTGAGTCGGTAAACGACTACCTAAATGACATCACAACCTCTTGTTATCTTTGGTAAACCCAAAACAAAATCCATGGTAATGTACTCCTATTTCCATTGAGAATCTTAATCGATTCAAGTAAACTCGCTAGCCTTTAATGGTCGGCTTTGATATGCTGACACTAACAAACAAATTCGACCACATGTTTCTTCATATCAGACAACAAATAGTAAACCCAGAGATCCGTATACATCTTTATCATACCAAGGTGAATGAAAAAAGATGAATTACATGCCTCCTCAAGGATCAACCATCACAAACCATGAGTCTTGGGGACAACCACTCAACCCTTAAAGTTAATTACCCCATAAGCTAAACTGAAACTTGACTTCCCCCCTTTAGCATAGGCCCTCAACTTGATTACACCTTGAGTACAGTCTTGGATGAAAATTCCTCCCTCAACTTAAACATTTCCTCGTCAACTTGATAAGCATCCTTGATCATATCAAGCAAAGTCAACCGAACTAGAAATCTAGCAAGCAGACAACCCCAATTAGTCACCTCTATATCGATACTTGATTGATCAAACTGAAAACTGACTTAAAACAAATCATATATAGTCATTCAACATATACATGATCTATTTTAGAAGAGTATTTTGTACTTAATTTTGTGAAGTTATCCTTTCATGTTTGATCGGATTTGTTGAGCAATGTTAGGTTAGAGAAGGAGTTTAAATTTAGAATTCGGCTTGGTAACTTTGTTAATGCAAAGCAATTTGAAGGTTGTGTAAAGGAGCTTGATGGCATATACAAGCATTTACCATCAGATAATGCAATTTAGAGCCACTTTCAAGTACGGTTGGGTGCCTTTAGGTTTGAGGTGATAGATTGGAGAATAGGTCCACAGAGAGAACATAGATTTTTCTAAAGATGTTTGAGGTTGCTAGTGTATTTCAGTATTTTCATTTGCATCCAATTGATAAATTGTAGATAAGTCAAGTTTTTTCCAGTATGGAGATTGACATAGAACAGACCATGAATAGGGGGCAAAAGGCAAAGTTGTTATAGTGGGCCATGCTTTATTTGCTATTTTAATTGTTTTGGTGTACTTTAATTTATTCAAGTTTATTTATTTTTCGTATTTTAGGATGAGTTGTTTAAGAGTTAAATAATTTCTAACCTACTTTAAGATGTGCTAAGGAAATTATTGTCAAACCCTAATATTTTCACAATAATAAAACCTTACATTTGTTACTAATCAATTTACTGAGTGTACATGTCTTAAAGAAAAAAATTTATTGAGTTAAGATTAACTTCTATGATTAAAAGATAGAGGCATTGGTTCTATAAAGGTTATCATGGATCAGAAGTAAAATATAAACTAACTATCTGAACATAAATTAAACTGTCTAAATACAAGTATAGAAACTGTTAGCATAAAAGCATGCCTTTATAGAATAAGTCATGACACTATCTAGAAGCTGTAGTATCTGGGCAGTTTTGGATTAGATATGATTTTATTTTAAATCAAGACCAAATTTAGCAGATTAAGTGCAAATTGGGTACTGCACTTAGCCTACAAATATGCCTATATTATTTAATAATAAAAAATAAATCATAACATTGTATTATGTAAATTACTAATATATTGTCATTATATTATTTAAATTAATAATATTTATAATTTAAATTAATAATATGGTACTCAAGACAAGGTATGCGGTGCGGGACTACACTTGCCTGCATGGTAGAACTGCACGGGCAGCGCGGGGTACTGGACATGCCTGAGCCGCGTGCTTGCCTATGTGGTAAAGCTGTAGGGGCTTGCACAAGGGACCACTTAATATGGGTCCCAAGACATCTCCTCTGAAGTGTGATGTCACCACAAAACCTTAACCCACTGAATCTATTTTCTACCTCAACTGTTTCTCACTAACATCTAAAATCTAAATGGGCTGCTTAATATAGGTTATTCCCAATCTGTAGCAATTCATGATTAATCATATTTGACTCATCTAGCACATACCGATGAAGCATCCTCTAGATCATGCGGTAAGGCTAACATTTACGCTAAAGTGCCAATTCAATCCAAGATCTTAAATGGACCCATATATCTCGGACTCAATTTCCTCTTCTTCTTTCAAAAATAAACCATTCCCCTTACTGATAAGGCTTTGAGAAATATCTTCTCTCCTTTATCGACTCAAGTTCCTAACAATGTCTATCAGCATAACCTTTTTAGTAACACTATGTTATCTTAAGTTTCTCATAGATGATAACCACTTTCTCAATAGTCTCTTGCAAATAAATTGGCTCCATACTAGTCCCCAACTTTATGTATACCTACGGTCTCTTACCAACCTCATCCCAACACATCGGAGTCCTACTTCAATGATTATATAGAGCTTCAACAATGCCATTACAATGCTTGAATCGTAGCAATATTGTAAGCAAACTCAATCAACATAAGATGTATTTCTCAACTACGCTTGATCTCAAGTACATAGGCTCTCAACATGTCTTGTAATGTCTAAATAGTCCTCTCTAGTTGGCCATCGATCTGAGGATGATAATTAGTGGAGAAGTAAAGTCTAATCTCTAATTGTGTGTATAGATTCTCCTAAAACAGGGACAAACTATGGATCCCTATTGGGCACTATAAAAACCGGTACTTGATGATAAGCTAAACCTTATGAGTCCGCCAACAATGACGCAAATGGTATCACAATCCCTTGTCATCCTCAGTAAGCCCAAAACAAAATCCATGATAATGTACTCCCATTTCCATTGCGGAATCTTAAGCTACTCAAATAAATCAATTGGCCTTTAATGCTTGGTTTTGACTTGCTGACATATCAAACAACAACAAACAAATTTGGCCACATCTTTCTTCATACCAAATCACTAATAGTAAACCCAGATATCCATATGCATCTCCGTTATACTGGGGTGAATGGATCAAGAAAAATTATGCATCTGCTTAAGGATCAACTGTCTCAAATTGTGAGTCTTGGAAACAACCATTTGACCTAAAAATATAATTACATCTTGAGCTAAAGTGAAACCAAACTTCCCCCTTAACATAGGCCTTTAACTTAATTACACCTTGAGTATTGTATTGGGAGCAACTTCCTCCCTTAGCTTAAGCATTTCCTCATCAACCTGATGAGCATCCCTGATCCGACAAAGCAAAGTTGAACGAACCATAAATTTAGCAAGCATATAACCCCAATTAGTCTCCTTTGTATTGATACTTGATCAATCAAATAGAGATGATTAACCATTACTCCTCAATACCAAAGCAGCCAAGGAAGCAACTGGCTTGTGACAAATCTTATATAGTCATTCAACATATACATGATATGTTTTAGAAAACTATTTTGTCTTTAATTTTGTGCCTGATAAAGGTCTTGATCCTTTCATGTTTGATCTAATTTATTGAGCAATGTTGGGTAAGGAGAAGGAGTTTTAATTTTTAGAATTCAATTCGGCAACTTTTTTAATGTGAAGCGAGGTTGATGGCATAAACAAGCATTCACCATCAGATAATGCAATTTAGTACCACTTTAAAGTGAGATTGGGTGTCTTTAGGTTTGGGGTGATTGTATGGAGATTAGGGAGCGAGTCCACACAGACAACTTGGGTTTTTCCAAAGATGTTTAAGGTTGTTAGTGTATTTCAATATTTTCACTTGTATCCAATTGATAAATTGTACAGAAGTTATATAGTGTGGGAGATCGACGCAGAGCAGATCATGAGGAGGGGGCACAAGGCAAAGTTGCTACAGTGGAGCATGCCTTATTTACTATTTTATTTCTTTTGATGTACTTTAATCTATTCAAGTTTATTCATTTTTTTTTATTTTAGGATGAGCTGCTTAAAAGTTAAATTATTTCTAGTCCACTGTTATGTTAGATGATTGTTTAGAATTATTTGTTTTCTATTTAGTTGGGTTGTTTATACCATTCAGGTACATGTCAGGGCCATTATATGAGGGACGGGACATAAAGATTTTGATTTAATAAATATGTTTCTTGTTCCCAACCATGGATTAGGCTTTATAGGGTTGCTGGGTTTTGTAATGCACAAACGCATGATCAACATTGGCCGCATAGAAAACAGAGGCAAGTGAGAAACGAGAGAGAGAGAGGATTGAGCAGAGGGAAAATTTTATGGGTTAGGAAGAGATAAAATAGAAAGAGGATTAACTAAAAAAAAAATTAGCTTCAGAGAGGAAAATTGGAGAGAGTGCGAGATACAATAATAATAATTTCTTATTAATTTTAAAAAACTAAATGAGGTTTTTATTTATTTCAAGAAATTTGGGATTGTTTGGGTGGGTAACTATGGTCATTTTAGCATTCGAGGGAAGTAACACCCGGATCATTTAAGGGATATTTGGGTCATTTTGTAAAGCGAGATTGAAATTTCCCGTTCGCACAATGGTGCCAATCATATCAGATTAGATAAGAACTGCATGATGAAATTTTAGAACGCAATCATATCAGAAATAGTCATTACAATTCTACTTTAAGTTATTTTAAATTAATCAAAATATTTAAATTAAATAAAAAATTCAGAAATGATGAGGACCACAAACATTTTTACTTTTTGATTTGATCTTTTACTTTTTAACTATGTCTCAGCACCATTATTGTGGTGCATTTTGGGGTGGAGAAAAACTCTATAATTTTTGGAACAATTCCCCTTTAAGCATTTTTGGCTTGATCCCATGGATTCAATCTCCAAAATTCATCTTTAACATGGTATAATATAAATAAAAATTCATCTTTAAGCATTTTATGGTAAATTATACCATCTTTTACTTCAGCTTTCAAAACTAAGCCTTTCTATGTTGGAAAAGATTAAGATGACCTCTCATCACATCAAAGGGAGAATCAATCAAAATAACGATTGACCTTTTCTTTGCCCCTTCCCTCTATCACATCCAAAATGCCCTTACCCAGCATCTTCTGCCGCCGAAATCCCAACTCATATCACAATACAAATGGCAAATGGAAAAGATTGGCTGGGAGAAGTGTCATTGGAGTTGACTCTCCTCGAATTTTTTTGCTCTTTTTTCGACCTAAATGACAATGATGTTCCTATCAAAGAACACCTAGATTAGAAAAAAAAATCCCTAAAACTTTTATTTTTTTTAACTTTACTTTTTTCTTTTCTTGGGAATTTGGATGCTTTAAGAAAGGGCTCCCAAATCCAAAGCTTAAGTAACAACCAAAGATACAAATAAAAACAAGAAAAATCATAAAGTTTTCACAACAAAAAAGATGAATTACAACTTCATCGATTTTATTGAAATAGAGTAACCATATCGATAGAGATAAAAGAAACCACCTCATCTAGTGAAAGAGAGAGCTAGAAACCCTATGCAGAGAAAGGAAGAGAGGGAGAGAGAGAGAGAGTCAGAAACTCGAGAAAGAGATAAGACACTTAAACCACAAATCCAAATCTCAAAAGTAAGAGAGAGAGAGAGAGAAATCGGAACAGAGGGTCGATGGCAATGAGGTGGAGAAGAATTGTCATCATGAATGGTACTTCATCGATTTGGGATTTGACAAAATGAAGACAAACCTCAGAGCTATTTCGTGAATGAGGTAGATAAGACGAGAGAGAGAGAGAGAGAGAGAGAGAGAGAGAGAGAGAGAGAGATTATGTTTTAAAATGACATATACCAGCGATTGCGAGACCCTTGGCATAGGCTGAGAGCTCTGCTAATGGGCAAAATCAAATAACGGCTGTCATATGTTGATGTATCTTTACTGGTGGTCAAATAACCGCGGTCAAATGAAGCCGCAATCATAAACCATATCTTTATTAGTGGTTTATTGTAGCCACTAGCATATGTATATATTTACTGACGGTTTATAAAATAAAACCGATGCTTCCATTATCCATAACTATTGTTGTATCTTTACAACTATTTATCTTTTCTCTACCAGCAAAGAGCCATCAATACCAACTGTCCATAGTCACCGATAAAGATAACCGCTGGTGAAAGACTTTTTTTTTTTGTAGTGAAGAGATAAAATAAAAATTAAAGATCTCACTAAATAATTTTTAACTTTATAGCGAAAATTTGGTGAGACCATGATATACACTAATAATAAACTTTTATTAATTTTAAAAAATTAAATAAGGTTTTTATTTATTTCAAAAAATTTACCCTAAATTTGTGGTTGTTTGAGTGGTTAAGTATGGTCATTTTCAACGTGTGAGGGAGATAACAACATGCATCATTTCTAGGGGTACTTGGGTCAGTTTGCAAAGAGAAGATTGAAGTTTACCGTTCACACAGAGCAGCCAATCCAGTCTGCATCAATCAAATTAGATAAGAAGTGAATGGATAAAATTTAGAACACAATCAAAATATTTAAATTAAATAAAAAAATTTAAAACATGATGACGTGAGCAACTATATAGATCTTGGTCTTTTCCTTTTTGTCTTGGTCTCACAAACATTATTGAGCTGCATTTTTTGGAAGAACAAAACTGTTTAAGTTTTGGAACATTTATTTGGTCCCATGGATTCAATCTTAAAAAGCTTTGAGCAAAATGAAGAAGAAGAACAAAGCCTTAGAAAACCAATCAAAGTTTTGAGGAGTTTCTGTCAACGCTCCCTAGAGATTATGGATGGACACCTCTTTTTGATTGCTATCTATATCAAGGCTGTTGGTACTACCCCTTTTTCTTGTGAGGTGTGATTGCAGCTCAACAGCATTTCGAGGCTCAACAAACAGACATATTCGTATGTAGTGTAACAAAATCAGGCACATCATGGCTCAAGGCCTTGGCCTTTGCCATAGTCACTAGAAAGAAATACTCGGACCTTTCATCACATCCTCTCCTATCCACCATGCCTCATGAGTGCATCCCTTTCCTGGAGGTTGAAGTCGTCAGCAAGGAGCACACTAATCAAACTGCCGAAGTTCCCTTATTAGCCACACATATTCCTTACCATTCCTTGCCAAAGTCAATAATTTCAGGTGGCTGCAAAATTGTGTGCATTTTTTGGGACACTAAGGTTGCATTTGTCTCACTGTGGCATTTTGTAAGCAGACTGACACCAGATGATGCAACTCATATTTCCTTAGAAGAAGCACTTGAGCTATTTTGCAAAGGAGTGTCCTATTATGGGCCTTTTTGGGATCATGTATTGAGCTTTTGGAAAGCAAGAAAGGAAGCACCTCAAAGGATGCTTTTTCTTGTGTATGAAGAAATGAGAAAGGACCCCTTACTTTCTGTGAAAATTTTAGCAGATTTCATTGGCCACCCATTTTCTGTGGAGGAAGAAAATGAAGGTGTTCTACAAAAATTTGTGGATTTGCGCAGCTTTGATAATTTGAGCGACCTGGATGTCAATAAAAAAGGAAAGCATCGACCAGAGTACGTAGCCGGCATCGAGAACAGCGCGTTTTTTCGCAAGGGTAAGATTGGAGATTGGCGGAGTCATTTGACACCTGAGATGGCTGAGCGTTTGGATCAAATCACTAGGGAAAAGTTTGGTGGCACTGAATTGCCTTCGTATGTCTCAGAGGAAAACACTCATTGTAATCAGACCATGTTTATGGCCACAAGTCTCAACACGCCTTGCAGATATTAACTAAATAAGCAAGGGATATTAAATCTTAGGGATGGTTAATGCATTTTCCTTGCACGGTATTGTTAAGAATAATTTTGTAGTTTCAACTTTTTGTTGAAATTTCAGGGGCCGTGTGTGTCCGGGATTTTACGGTTCGTTTGGCTCTTTTTTCATTCTTGCTCGTAGTTGGTCTGGTCTGGATGGTTGAATGGTGCAGTGTCTTCTGCTGCTGCTGTTTATTTTTCTGACAAATAAAAATTACTAGTAATAATGGTCGATTTCTATATAGTTTAGTTTTCTGACAAGTTATTTTGTTCGGAGTCGTCTGCAAAGTTATTTTGAGGAAGTGCTGCAAGACTAGGTGCCCACTTTCATATGTCCTTAAGAAATTCCCTCACTCATGGTAGCCACCATTTTGAGGTGGGAATTTTGACTCCTCCCTAGAGGAGTGGTGCCTTCACCTCACTGCAAAAAGAAGACCGTTTACTGGCGGCCCCCTTTACCAGCGGCCGGGACAACCGCTAGTATTGATGTTCTTTACCAGCGGCCGGCTCAACCGCTGATATAGGACATTTTAAACCTAAATATCACGTTCTCTCCCTCTCCTCTCTCTTCACTGCCCTGTTCTCTCTTCGTCTTACCCTCTCCCTGTCTCTCAAGTTCATCTCCATAAAAATCGACAAAGGACGACTCATCTCCATTTCGGCTCATCTCTCAGGTTCGTCTTCTCTCCCTCTCTCTTCTCTTCTCCACCTCATCGCCGTCTTCACCTCCGTTCAATTCTTCTCTTTCTCTCTCATGTGCATTATCTCTCTCTGCTTCAGATAGAGCGAGAGAAGCAGGTTACGGCTCGCATTCCTTCCGATCTTTATCGCCTACCCCAAATTCTCCTTCGGTGAGTTTTGTCTCACTTTTCATTTCACGAAATTTAGATTGGTTAGACTTAGGTTTAAAATTTTTAGAGTTCAGTTAGGGTTTCTTTATCTCTCTGTTCTGATTATGTTTCTGTTTTCATTTTTGAAAAATTAGGGTTTGTGGGGGTTCAGAGACACGAAAGGTGAATTTCCAAATAGTTCTAACTTGGAAATTATGTAATTTATGGGATTCGATTTGTATGTTAATGATGTTGCTGCCTTAATAAGGTCTGTTCTTTCCCTTTTAGACATTGACAGAATTCTTGGTGCTGCTGAGACTGAGGTGGCTTCAGTTACAAATCTGTATTCAATAGTGGTAATATACTCTCCTTTCCCCCTTGTTTGCATAAAATGGATCATCTTTTTGACATAATTTCTTACCTGCCTCATTTTCTATTGATAAACGGGGTCGAAATGCAGATGCGTTAGCCTTGTATTTTGGTGAGGACCCTGCTCGTTGTTCATTTGAGCAAGGTGAGTTTGTGTACAAAATTTGATTGTGCTTGTTTGTGGGGTATGTAATTTTCTAGAAGCCCACTTTGAGGTTGTATCTGCACAATCTCTTCTGCTGACACGTGTGGTTAATTTACATACTTCCTTTATCTTCATTTCATACAGCTGGATTTGTACATGAGAGGGAGATAAGACTTGTGGGTGGAATAACTTGCATAATGTAGCAGAATGATGGGCTCATATTCAAAGCCAGGGAAACATGATAACTTGGCAATCTATAACATGAATTCAATTATTGCTTGCATAGTTCTTGACATGGTTCTTGTGTTGCCAACTATAACATGCTTTTGTCATCAAGGTCTTACATCATTTGACATACCACCTTATTCAAGGACCTGTTGCTTGCATATTATGAATATAGGTGACAGTCTACTTAATTATCTTAGATGGCCCTTGGCTCAGTGATAGGAATGCAAATGCTGTTCTTCATATTAGGAATGCATATGCTGTTCTTAATTATCTTACTTTGTTATTCATTATTCTAAACCATTAATTTCTGCATCATATTTGGTATTAGTACCTAACCACAGAATCATCTTTTGCTGCCGTCTTCCCAAGTTATTGTTCACAGATTAGTGTTCACATTACTGCTCTAATGTCAAAGTTTGTTGCTAAGGGAAAAAAAAAAAGATTTCCTGCAGAAGAAATGCAATCAGTTCATGTTTTGACTTGTTTTGATTTTTTTCACTCTTGGATTCATTTTGTTGCTTGTTCAGATCTGCTGAAACAATTTTTTCTGGCTGACACTGTTGTGGGGATTTTCTAACAGTTCTACATTCTTCTGAGCCATTCCAGCCTTGATTTCAGTTAATTTCACCCTAATTCGTGCATTGGAAACACATTCTAAATTTTTGGTATGCTTCTTGCTATATATACTATCTTCGTATCACAATTTTTATGGTCATATTTTCCTTAAAACGAAATACTCATCATTTTTTTTCTATTATTAGATTTCATCTGCTGATAGTGCCAAGAAGGCTACTTTAATCCTAATAAAGGTAAGAACTATATTTTTTTTCTATACTTTCCATATTTGCATCACTCTTCTGGGTTTAGTAGGAGCCATTTTGATGTATGCTGATAGATGAATAATTTTTTTTCCTTGTTTAGTTGAAGTTTTCTACTGTTAGATTACTATGTTTGGTTACTTATCTTGTGGAAGTGGAATTGGAATTGGCATAATTTGCATCTCTTCTTTGTTCCATTGCTTTGGTAAGTTCTCTTAGTGCCCAGGTTCTAGAAATTGTGTTTGCTGGCAGCTGTCTTGCTCTTAGTTATTAGTATGTTCAAGGATGTCATTCCTATGTGCACAAGATTCTGTCCATTCATATGCATTGTCGATGAGTGTTTGAGCCACACTCTTCATTTTTTCCTTTTGCAGTGCTTAATTGCTTGTATCCCATCTATATTCTGTCCATTGTGTCCTCTGTTGCTTGTTCTTCTTAAACATATCTGCTGCTTGATCTATTCATTAAGCTGATTGAGCAATTTATTTTCATTTTTTCATCCCAATCTGATTTTTCCTACATTTATAAGCTTGTTTATCTGTTCTTTTCGGAAATAAAGTAGGGTCTTGTTAGGGAAATCAAATTGCTTCATGATGAAATTATAATAAATAGATGAAAGAAACTAATGGACATAGGAATCTATCCATTGGTGACACACTAATAGGTACATGAACAGATATTTTTATGGTTATCGCTGGAATTTATTATGCTACTTGCTAGGATCCACATGAAGAAATTTCTAACTCATAATGTGAATAGTTTTCAGGATCCAGATGTTGACATAAGATCTGTTCTCAATAAAAGGTGAGCATCATTACCTGTTCTCGATAAAAAGGTGAGCATCATTAACTGTTCTCGATCCACATGTATTTTTTTTCCCCTTCTAAAATTCGGTAACTTTAATTTGTTTACTATTTTAATTGAATATTTTTTTTTTTTAATTTTACTTTCTCAGGGCCCCCATGGATAACAAATGGAGGGCAAACATGAAGAGTATTTCCTAGTTGAATTTGGAAAAAAATTGTAACAAAAAAAAAATGGTAAAGAAAAGTATATGGATGCATATATTAGTGCTACACTGAGGCTTTTGTGCGGATGTGGAAGGCCTCAGACTCTACCCCATGGCTTTTGTTTGTTTTTTGGAGTTTTCAATCTACTTGAGAAAGTATGCTGCTAAGTTTTGTTGCATCCACTGGCTCAATCAAAAAAGGGTTCCTTTGAATGTGGCCTATTTTGTGTATTTTTGGACATGTACGAATGGAAGAAATGGATATGCAACTTTTTTCTCTTTGTTTCACGTTTTATTTGTGAAGTCTATGATGGGTTCAATTAATTTACCAAACGTATGCCAAATATGCCGAATAAAAGAAATGGGTATGGACCTATGCCTAGTGTTGAAACCGGGCCAGGTCGGGCCGGTTTCGGTCCGGTTCAAGGGCGGTTCCCGGAATTGCAGGCAGACTGGCTGCGATTCCTAGGCCAGTCCGGGCCGGGTCGGGCTGGTTCCAAATTTTTTTGAAGTTGAACCGGCCTGGCCCGGCCCGCTGAACCGGAACCGTTGGACTGGGCCCAATTCGATCCTTTTTTGTCCTTTTTTAATTCTTTTTTTTGTAACACTATTTTTTAATTATATTTTATTTTTGTAACTTCATTTTTTTTACTTAGTTGTTTTGTTTTTTATTTTCTTGTAATAATTTATTTATTCATTTTTTTTAATTCATATTTTATAAAAAAATAAATTAAAAATTAGAGACAAATTTTTTAGAGTGGTTCCATCAAATTTGGTGTATGTCCACTACCAAGCTTATCAGTTGGATTTTAAAATCCATTAATTTTTTTTTGTTACATTATTTTGATTTTTACATCATTTTGACTTTTTTTGTTACATTATTATTATTTTCTTCTTCTTCTTCTACTTCTTGTTTATCATCTTTCGAGACCTTTATGATTCTTTGTATTTTTTTTTCTGCATCCTTCCAATTTTTAATACAAATTAAGGTTTTTAAAGTATCGTCTGCTAAATTTGTACGTTTTTCGGTTAACACTCGATCACTTACACTAAAAACACTTTCCGATGGCACTGTGAATAGCGGAGGGGTTAGTACATCTTTGAACACTTTGACCAAAATTGGATAATATAATACATTATTTTTCCACCAACATAATATATCATATAAATCAGTATCATCAAAATCTTTTAATCTAGATATTTGTTTATATAAAAATAATTCATTAAATGATGACAAAATTCTTTATTTTTATCCTAATATGTATAAGGGATTAAATAAAAATAAAAATGATTGAGTATTATTACTATTACTACTACCTACATTATTAGTATTTAAATTATTTTTTTTCTTTTCATATAGTTCAAATATTGTTTGTAAAGTATAAAATGTTTGTTGTTTTAAAAAATATGGGTTAATAGACGTTTCTGATGGAAAAGTTTATGCAAAATAATCAATTAATATTTCAATACCTTCAACTTTAACACGTGGATCTAATACACTTACAACTAAATATAAAATTTGAATTTTTTCATAATATTTTAAAATTTTTGTTTTCATAGCAAAAATAATTTTACCAAATCTTTGTTTATTTTCAAATTCATTAAATATATAAATAATTTTACAAAAATTTGGTAACATTAAATGAATAGTTGGATAATAATATCCAAAAAATAAATTTGTACATAAATAAAAAATTTTCGATAATTTAGTAAGTGTAGATGCAAAATCGAAAACGTTATTATCAATAAAACTATATTCGTAATTTGAATTTGCAAATTCAATTAAAATATTTTGAAAAAAAAGTATATCTTATAACATGTCATATGTTGAATTCCACCTAATATCACATTCCATTTTAAATTTTTTATATTTTTTATTATAAAACAAACATAATTGTCCAATTTTTTGAGTTTTTGTAGAAAAATTTTTTATTTGATGAATTAAATTGCAAATAGATTTTAAAAATAGTTCTCCCATTGTTAAATCATTCTTAACACATAAATTAATTATATGACATACACATTTAATATAAAAAAAAGTTCCATTTAAAATTGTATTTAAAGAATTTTTTAAACTATTAAACACAATAGTATTAGCCGAATCATTATCAAATGAAATAGAAAAAATTCTATCACTTATTCCATAGTTATAAACAACATTTGAAATTAGTCTAGCTATATATACACCGAAATGTGAAAATTCATAATGTTGAAAAACTAAAATTCTTTTTTCTAAAAATCATGAATTATTTATCCAATGACATGTTACTACAATATAATATTTTTTTTATATTCATTTTTCCAACTATCCGAATTTAATGAAAATTTACAATCACTAATTATAAATTGTGTAATTATATCATTTTTTAATTTTTGATATCTATCTAATGATCTCCTCATACCGGATCTTCTACTACTTTTTTTATAACCGGCTTGAAAATATTTTTATACATATTCTTCAAATACGGGACATGCAACTATACTAAGTGGTAATTTTTTTCTTACTAGCTATTCTATTTTGTCCAATTTTTTTTATCCGAATTATATTTAGGATGACAAATTTTATAAATTGTTTTTTGTTCTTCATGTTTTTTCTCAAAAAATGTCCATATATTAATATCATTTTTTTTACTCCGTATTGTATTAGATTCTGTATTACTATATTCAATTTTTTCGAAAAGAGTTTCAATATCTATATTATCGAGAATTTCATTTTGAAAAAAAAAATGAAGAAAGAGGAGATTGTTAAAAAAATTGTGAAAAATGTGTTCCGTCCATTTTAATAAAAAATTAAGAATAAATTTGTAAAATAAAATATACGATTAAATTTTTAAAATGAAATTTAAGATTAAATTTTTAAAAAAACTTTTAAGATTTAATTTTTTTTTTTAAAAAGTAATGCAAATGCAACAAAATAAAGATACAAAAAAAATAAATGTACCGACTTGACGGATATCGCAATTGTTTTTCACAAAATCTTGAATTTGATCTCCTAATTTTGAAATCTTGTCAAATCTTGATCAATGTTGAAAATCGTGAAAAATTTGTAATCGTCTCTTCTCCACCCAAACCGTTCTGTAGCAAGAGTACCAGGAAAGTTTTCAGATAAGAGGGGGAGCTCGTCTGTCCTCGTTTAAGTATCACTTTCCTTCGACAATTAGTTGTCCCCAGACAGAACTTTTCTAGACATGCTATGCTATTGTATTCTGAGTCGATGGATTTTACAAAAGTTTAAAATACAAAAATGGTGAAAAGGATAATGGAAATGGTGTAGAAATTGATAGAAATGGTATAAAAAATGGTATAAAGAATTTAAACAATGGTGAAAAGAAATTGATAATGTGTTTAATAAAGATAATTGTGGAAATGATAATGGAAATGGTATAGAAAATGGTATAGACAATTTAAAAAATGGTGAAAAGGAAATAATTATGGAAATAGTAATGAAAATTGAGAAAATATAGTAATATTGAGAGAATGTAGATGTGAGAGAGAGCGATATTTTATTGTAAAGATTTTGGAAATATGGTGTAAGATATTTATAGGAAAATTTTTTGACGTTATGGACTAAAATTACCTCAAAACTATTGTTTTATAGCTGTTGGGAGGGGTAAAATTGGAAAAGATTCAAAAAAATAAAAAAACAGGGAGATATAGTCATTGGAACCGGCTGGGCCGGGCTGGTTTTGGTTCAGGGCCGGTTCCGAGTCGGTTCAAGGTTCCAAAATCCCTTGAACCGGCCCGGCCCGCTATAGTAACTGGTTCGGGCCGGTTTGGGTTACTATAGCACCAGGCCGGTTCACGGGCCGAGCTTTTTCCCAGCCAGCTGGGCCGGTTTTCGGGCCCAAACCGGCCCAGGCTCATGTCTACCTATTCCAGCAGCCATGACTATTGGCATAGCCTTTTACTAGCACTGGTATAGCTGGTGAAAATTTTGATCACTAGAGAAGACTACGTAACCTTTACCAGTGGTTTTAAGGTCTTTATTAGTGATTTTTGGTCGTTGTTAAAAGTCTTTTTTTTTAGTGCCTTTTTGTACATGTGAATTCTCTTAGATTTTGAGTAATATTCTCATTTGTGATCTCCACATTGCATCTACCACTTTAAAATATAGTGAAATCAGGATTCTCTCCAAAGTGGTAGGTCTTTAATTCATCCAAGGGGGGAAGGTCAGTTGAAATGGCAATTAGGTGTTTATCCTACCACAACATTGAACATTAATCTTTTTTCAAAGAATAATAATTTAGAAAATTCAGTCTTTTTAAGATTTTCTTGTGGAGAATCATATTATAGAAGCATGCCAAAGTAGGATAAATATCAAAACAATTGATATTATTTTAAGATCCGTTTGAAAATGGATCTAGATTTACCCACGAAGGTATACCCAAAACTCATTTTATTTTGAATTTTGAATGAGAGAAGGTAGTTTTGTGGATAACTCCCTCTTTCCATGTAACTCCTTCTCTTGCTAAACTCCCCCTCTGATTAGAACACTCTTTCCACATTATTCAAAGTTTGTGAAGTAAAGATGAGAAAAAAAACTGTGCCATTTTGAGAGAGAGAGAGAGTAAACAATCCTTCACGTTGAAAAGAAGGAGAACAAGGGTTGATGGTTGATTTCACCAAAGGCATTTGAGTTGTGAACAGCAGAAAGTGATTTGATTTTGTGACACCTTCTAGATCTAGAATCATAATCGTCGAAAGAGTTAAGTGATTTTAACCCAACTTGGATCCAAAAATTTTATGCATGAAAATTTATTTGTTCGTATGTTTTAAAACCTATATTGATATCAGAGTAGTCTTGGATTGTTACCTGCCTCTTTTGGGTATTAAAAATAAAAAATATCATGAATAACATTTTTGGTTCGTTAATTGCATCTTGCAACAGGGCAAATGAAATGCTCTCAATTAACATAATGGCATGCTTAATACATGAGGATTAAATTTATAGAATTTGGCATGCATCCATAAAGTACATTATGAGATATTTCAAACCGTAACTGAAACTTAATGTTCTCGTATCCTTTAGGATACTATGTTTCGTGATTCAAAATTTAAATGGTTAAAATTTTCTCAAAAATATTTTTCAATCATATAAAGAACACAAAAAATGGTTAAAAATTGAGAGAGAGATATAGCTATTTGAAATTGGAGTGGAGTTACACGTTTTTTTTTTAAATAACATGAAAATGATGAAGTAAAAATGGCAAATCCCACTCCAGGCAGCCAAGCGTGAGGCCCAACCCCTAGGTTAAAAATGTTCAATCTAAAATCCGAGACCTGAACTCAAAAGTATAAAAAATGGGGTAGTCAAAATCCGGTGACCGTGCACAGTTGGGAAAGCAGCACGTGGGCCTTACAAACAAATGGTGGCGTGTGAGGAAGGGTTTTTTTTGTTTTATTTTGCAACAGCCAACTTTGGTAGCTCGTGAAGCCCTGATTTTGGCCATAATTTTCACTAAAATAATTTGTAACTCTCTCTCTCCGGATTTTTCAGTAATTTTTAATTTATTTTTTGTGATAAAAAATAATTTTATTGAATTTTAAATATAGAAATTATTTAAAATGATAAAAAAATTGTGTCTGGTGTCGGAAAAATTCTGAAAAATTTTGTATATGTTAAGAAAATTATTTCCTTAATTTTGGCTATCCAGGTGAAGATTTATTTTTCCACCCATCAGTTGTTGAATTTGTACTCATTAATTTATGTTTGAAAATTAGTTTTTTTAATATAAAATTATTTAAAATTTGAGCAAATACTTTCAATAAATATTTTGAGATTTACTATAATATTATAAATAGATGTCTATCTGATCTAATATTGTTCTTATTTTCTAGGATAATGGTGATATTTGGACGAACTCGTGGATCTCTCCAGGGAGAATTCGAATTGAATCAACGGGAAGCAATAACTGTCGGTTCCAAGAGAGTAAGAAAGGGAAGGAGAGAGAGAGAAGAGATAGAAGAGAAGAGGGGAGAGATGAGGAAAAATGACCTTGCAGAGTTTCTCCACAGCAACCATGACCGCTGTTGGGAAAAGAGGAGAGGAAAGGAGAGAGAGAGAGAGAGAGAGAAAAGAGAGAATGTCAGTTTTAACCTAGATCAATGTGGCATGCTACATCATCATTTCTATCTCAACTTAACACTTTTTGCTAACGTATCTCGACAAGCACGTGTTAATTGTTTAGGGACAAGACTAACATTTTAAGAGGAGTATAATGGATATTGTACGTCTCTGTTATGCCTTCGTTAAATTTATGTATGTCTATTCACTTTCCACTATTTGGAAAATTAGTAGGGATATGTGGATAGTTTTGAAATATAGGGATAGAAATGGTTTTACGTAAAATCACATGGAGCAGCTTGTAATTTATCTAAAAAATGCATATATAACTAATACGTTTTTAGAAAATATTTGATAAATAACCTTGAGATTTTCTAATTTGGTTAATAAGTTTTGACAAAATTTTATTTTAATTTTTGAGGATAGAAAATGGTCTCTGTTTATAGAATCACTGATCATTACTTGCCTCACTTGTCTTCTTCAATTGTATAGAGTGTACATGCTTGTACCAACAGTTGGCTTAATCTCTTATCATTGATTTAAACACTATGATAAATGGAATATACTGAAGTCACTTTAATCAACTAGAAAATTTATGAATTTTTTTAAGTTAACAACTCCAGCAAAATTTCCTAAATTTTTCTGATCCATGACCCAATTTTACTTGTATTTTTCTTTTAACTGCAATCCGAATTTGAGAAAGTAATCAATTAGAAAGTTGTAATCCTATTTTCAGTCTTTCTATCAACATAACAATCATTTTAATTCGACAACTGTAGATTAAGTTATGAATTTTCAAGATTGTGTAGTCGGCCATAATGCCACAAATTAGTCATATTGTTTTACATGTGTATTCATTAGGACATCAATATACAACATCATTAGAATGTGGAGACAGGATCAGACACCTATTAAGGAAAGCACAGAGATAATGAACAAAGTCAAGAGTCTCAAATGTTTTAGCCCCAAATTCCAGGTGTTCAAAGATGAAGGCATCCAACTTTCATAAAGCTCTTGATATATTATTAGCCATAGCTGGACAATGTCTGGGGATATCTGAAGATTAAAAGATAGGTTGTCTTACCCCAGCAACACAGGGAGTAAGAATATAAATGTTCCTCTTGTTACCCCAAATAGTACCACACGCTTTGCTACATCGACACCATTAATGCCTCCAGCTCCATCAAGCACCTTTGAATCAAATCAAGCTAGGTCCGATAAAGATCATAGTAATCACATTGACAAAGAGCACACAGGTGGACATAGGGATAAGAGGAGCGGAGGTATATCTCAAGAGCACCAACGGTACCAGAAACTATAATTGAATATAGGAAAATAGTGCTGATGATTTTTCAGGAGAGTAATGATCCTTCTTAAGTTGTAGAGAGTTGGGATGTTGAGATGTAGACTTTTCTCCAACTTCAAGGTCACAAATGAGGACAAGATTCGAATTACTATTTACTATCCCCACGTGGGGCATCTTTCCATGTTTGGAAAATAGAAATTTTCTCACTTTCCAAAATTCACAAATGGTAACTGATGGATTTGAATTACCTACCATGTATGGTGACGGAAGTATATGGAAAATAGGGCAAACCCTAGGCAATACTACTATTACACAAAAAATTGGGTAGAGGCACAATTGAGAGAGGGAGAAAATTCTGTAAAGAGAATTTGTGTCATCGGATTTTGATTGCGGTATTATGGTACTGCGTTGATAGCTCGAGTTACATGGTTATCATCCCGACGGCGAGGTCATTTGATCGAGATTCGTGGTTCCCTGGATTTTTGTGATCTACTCTTGAGATATGCCCAAAAACTCTAATATTTTATGATTCCGAAAATTTCGCACGTTTCTGCATGTGTATGTGTATATAAACCTAACATTGGTATCAGAGCCAAATTAGATTTATTTTAAAATAAATTTTCAGAATTAATTTGGGTATTAAAAATGAGCATGTACAATTTGGGGTTCGGATCACGGATGCATTTCGTGAATCTGAAAATACCATGATGTTACCTGGTCACAAATATGATTTTTTCGTAATTTTCTGAATACGATTAGACCATGAAAATTCCGGTCAAACTTCCCGGCCGTAAATAGTAACCACGACAAAGAAACCCCAGATTTGTCAAGATTTAGGAGGAATCTTCACAAAAGAATTATAGATTTGAGTTCCTGACATCTAGATCTACATTTTGGTATGCATATTGCATGTTGCCGTTGTCGGAAACTGAGTTTTTCCGACGAGGCCGCGGAGGGCCAAAACTTGGATATATATTTTGCCGTGTTCAAGGCGCAAGTAACCCATAGATCAAGTCTCGAATATTTTTAGGATGTCCAAAATAATTTTCCGACAAGAATCACGGTAAAAAACATGCCGAAAATGTATTTTCCAGAAATAGGGTCGGAAAACCCGGTTGCAAACCCGTCGGACGAAGAAGAAAGGACCCAACCCGCGGGCGCATGAAGGACATGCGCGCTGAGGCGCGTGTACTTAGCGCGTGATACTCACGCGCGCGAGAGCGCGTGAGGCAGAGAGGGGGCAGGTCGGACCCGGTCCGACCCGACCCGACCCGGTCCGACCCGAACACGGTCCGACCGGTCGCGCTTGTGTGAGCGCGTGAAATACTCCCCTGCGCGTGGGCGCGTGTGGTGCACGCTCCCCAGGCGCGTGTAGGCACGTGCCAAACGCGCAGCGCGTCTAGGCACGCGCTAGAACCGTCTCCGGCGCATGGAGACTCGCCACCGGCGTGTGAAGGCGCGTGGAGACTCGCCACTAGCGCGTGAAGGCGCGTGGAGGAGCGTGGACCCATCCGGTGGCGCGTAGGTTCACCTAAAATTGGATTTTTCCAATTTTTTAAGGGTTTCATGGTAAAAGTGACTAAATGTGGGTTTTTATGTACCGAATTCTAGTCCGAATGGTAAGATGCAATCCTGAATTGTGGTATATGGTGTCTGTTGACTCATATGCTCGTTTTGGGGTTTGTATTCGAATCGTTTTGGTTTTGATGATTTGTAAGGTAAATAAAATTATGAATTAAAATATCATTTGTCACTAACGTTTCTATTTTCTATGTAACAGAGACATGACTGCTACAAAGACAATAGTTTTGGATCTTGTTAAGGGAGAGAAACTGAATGGTGATGACTATGAAATCTGGTATCGAAAATTTCAATTTGTCTTCGAGGAACAAGAACTCGGGGAGGTTCTTAGACACGAGATGGTGGACCCAGGGGAGGTTCCAACAGAACAAGGAAAACGGGATCAAGAGGTGTATCATGCTTGGAAAAAGGATGGCCAAACTAGGGTGATCCTTCTTAGTTGTATGCACGATGAGCTAATCCCGGTTTATGAGTAGTATTCCACTACGAAGTCGATTTGGCTTACTCTGAAAGAGCATTTTGGCTCAGCGTCAGCACCTAAGTTGAGGATGTTGACGTATAAGTTTATTACATATAAGAAGGGGACTGAGCATACTATGAAACAGCATTTGATGCACATGTCGAATATGATCGCTTCTCTCAAGAGTATGGGGGAGTCAATGTCTGACAAAATTCAGGTGTTGGGTGTGATCCAGTTTTTGCCTGACTCCTGGGATATGGTTAAGATCTATCTCACACACACTAAGAGTATTCGTACTTTCAGGGATGTGAGTAGAGATTGTGAGCTTGAGGAGGAGCGCCAGGAGGTTGTAAGGTCCACTTCTACTCATGTTAACATCGCAGAGTCGAGTAAGGACTCCCGAGGGATCAAGCGCAAGTGGCGCAAACATGAGAAGAAACCCAAGGGTCAAGGCAAGAGGAAGCTATCTACCAAAATCGACGATAAATGACAGAAACGCAAGAAGAATGAGCTCGACAAGAGCAAGGTCCAATACTATGTATGTGGCAAGCATGGGCATTTCGCACGCGAATGTGGCGAGTGAAAGGTAAGTCCTTCTTCTTTACATGGTTTGAGTTATGCGTCATCTAGTATAATGCTCACTAACTCTTCTCCTTTGTGGATTGTACACTCAGGAGCCACAGACCATGTAGCTCGTGACAGAAGCGCATTTGTAGAATTCCGCCGTTTGAGTCCCTATGCGAGAAGGCTATATGTGGGGAACGGAGCATTTGTGGAAGTAATAGGGATTGGCACATGCAAGCTGATGCTTCTTAATGACCAAGCTCTGTATCTACGTGACGTATTGTATACTCCTAAGATTCGGCGAAGTCTTATTTTTGTTCGATGTTTAGACTTGTTGGGATATTCCGTTTTGTTGGGAAATTCTAAAGTTTTCATTTACGATGATGACAGTCTTTTGATTTATTCTGGTTTAGTCCGTGAGGGACTTTATGTACTGGATTTTATTCCATTTTATGAAAATGTTCCTTCATCTCTTATTGCCTTTGCATCTGATAGTGTTGTGGATGATGTGTTTGTATGGTATAGCAGACTTGGCCACATAGGGCAAAAGAGGATGACCCGGTTAACTACGAGTGGCTTGTTGGGCCCGCTAACCAAGGTCCAGTTGTCCGTTTGTGAGTTTTGTCTTGCGGGCAAAACTACTAGAAAACCATTTGGGAAAGCAATGAGAGCTGGGACTTCATTACAATTGGTCCATTCCGATATTTGTGGACCAATGAATGTGAGAGCCAGAAACGAAGCCGTATACTTTATTACGTTCATTGATGATTACACGCGTTTCAGTTACGTCTACCTGATCTCGCATAAGTCTAAGGTACTAGAATGTTTTACAAGATTTATAAGCGAGGTTGAGAATCAGCTAGACTTGAGGGTGAAAACCCTTATAACCGATCGATAGCGCGAGTATTTGTCAGAACAATTTAAAGAGCTCTGTTTCGATAGAGGTATTACGAGATAGCTGACTATTTCTGTCACTCCTCAGCAGAATGGAGTAACTGAGAGAAGGAATAAGACTCTTTTAGATATGGTGAGGTCGATGATGGCGCAAGCTAATTTACTTATCTCCCATTGGGGGGATGCATTATTGACTGCAGCCTACGTCCTTAACCGTATCCCAACAAAGTCCGTAGTCAGTACCCCGTACGAGTTTTGAACAATGAGACAGCCTGACCTTAGCCATTTGAGACCATGGGGTTGTGCCCGTATGTTTATGATTCCTCGCACAAATATGATAAGTTAGGCCCGCGAAAAAAGAAGTGTATTTTTCTTAGATACTCTGAACACTCCAAGGGACATGTTCCTAGGAGAACATACGGATGGCACAGTGACCGAGATAGAGTTTCGTGATGCCACATTTCTCGAAAATGATTTTCCTAAGAGATGTGAAATCGATCAAGACATCGCCTTCTATGAGATGGATGAACCTAACGGCTCAGCCGAACCCAGCGGCGGGACTAAAGAACCTGATGTGAATCTTGGTCCTAGTGGGAGTGTTCCATCTGAAGGTGCAATGGCTCCTCCTCCTCGTAGGAGTAGTCGGGGACACGTACCACGTCGTTACTTCCCGATTGAGGATGAGATCCTAATTGTTACTCCCGAAGAAGATAAGGAGCCAAGCACATTCAATGAGGCTCTTGAAGGTCCTGCCAAGGACCAATGGTTAGAGGCCATGAAGAAAGAATTGGAATCAATGAGAGTTAACAGAGTCTGGGATCTAGTTGACCTGCCTGAGAAAAGAAAGGCCATTGGGAACAAGTGGGTTCTCAAAATCAAGAAGAAGGCCGATGGATCGATCGAGAGGTATAAGGCCCGTCTTGTAGCCAAGGGTTATACACAGACAAAATGCATTGACTATGAGGAGACTTTCTCTCCAGTAGCCAAGTTTACATCGATCCGTTTATTTTTGGCGATTGTCGCAAGTATGGATATGGAGTTACACCAGATGGACGTTAAGACCGCTTTCCTTAATGGGAATTTGGATGAAGAGGTCTACATGGAACAACCCTCGGGGTTTGTTCTAGTAGGTCAAAAGGACAAGGTCTGTCGACTTCGGAAGTCGATATATGGCATAAAACAGTCATCCAGGCGGTGGTATCTAAGATTTCACGAGACTATGATATCTTATGGTTTTAGAATGGTCGAAGAGGATCATTATGTCTATCTGTTACGGGGTGATAATTCATTTGTGATCCTGTCATTGTATGTTGATAACATAATGTTGACCAGGAACAATATTGAGTATATAAAAACTATCAAAACATGGTTGCATCCAACTTTGACATGAAAACATGGGTGAAGCTAAACTCATCCTTGGAGTTGAGATCTAGAGGGATCGTTTGAGAAGAATGTTGGCTCTTTCACAAGAGACATACATTAAAAAAATTCTCGAACGTTTTGGGATGAGTGATTGTAATCCCATAGATACTCTGATTGCCAAAGGTGAAGGCTTGAGCCTGGAAATATGTCCTAAAACTCAGGATGAAGTGAGAGAAATGAGTAAAGTACCTTACTCTAGTACGGTGGGAAGCCTAATGTACACAATGCTGTGTACAAGACCGAACATAAGTTATGCAGTCAGTCTGGTGAGTAGGTATCAGGCAAATCTTGGAAGAGGTCACTAGAGTGTAGTGAAAAGGATTCTCCGATATCTTAAGGGAACTGCAAACCTCTCTCTGTGTTACGGAGGAGGCGATTTGCGCCTTATGAGTTATTCAGACGCCAATTGGAAAGGCGATTTGGATAAGCGTAAATCGACATCAGGTTTTGCTTTTTTGCTCAATGGTGGTGCCATTTCATGGAGCAGTAAAAAGCAAACATGTGTTGCTCTATCGACCATGCAGGCTGAGTTCGTGGCTTGTTCTATTGCAGTTCAGGAAAATGTTTGGCTCCGACGACTATTAGATGACTTAGGGATTATAACGGATAGTGGGAGACCAGTAATGATTTATTGTGATAATCAGACCGCTATCACCTATACTCGAGACCCTAAGTTCCATAGTAGTACCAAACACATAGACACCAGATATCATTTTGTAAGAGACATTATTGAGAAAAGTGAAGTGACCATCAGGTACACTTTAACACACAGCATGGTAGCTGATCCCTTTACCAAACCCATTACTAGAGACTCCTTCTTAGGACATAGAAAGTCATTGGGTTTGAGGATTAAATTGACATTGCTCAGTTTGTACTGATGATATTGATACTTTATTGATTTATATATATATATATATATGATGCATTATTCAGTCACATAAGTATTGCATTTTAATCAATGCACTCACTTTTATTATCATATATATATATATATACTGTGATGTTATTATAGATGTTAAACAGGCGAGGTCGACTTTCTCGTACGAGTGACCACCTCCAGCTCTGAGCGAGCGGAGATAAGACAGTTTCTAGCTATAAGAGACTTTGAGAGTAGCCCTACTAGAACATAAGTCACCCTGATATATGTTCAGGATAAGGTCATATGTGATATGATCAACATAGACGTACCCACATCCATGTTATCTGCTAGAAGCCAGGTTTGAGATCTCAGAAAGTACCTGCAATCTATGAAATTGCCTCTGAAGTACTCTCTCTGAGATCTCTGGGTAAAGTCTTATGCGTAGACTGAGTCCCATGCCTGTATAGTGTTAGAAACATCTGACATACGCCCTTTGAGAGATGGGGAATAATACTATGGCATGTGTTTCATACCACGTGTGATAAAGACGATTAGGGATAGTGGGAGCTATTTAATTTGAGGCACTGATTACAAATTTTATCCCCGAGCCTCACTTTGTGAGACCCGAGATCCACGGGGTAGGATCTCTCGTATCCTTATTACTTTCGGCTGACTCTTGAAGTCTTGATTCGGTGTTTGCTACCTTAGTCTGTTTACCGATGACCCGGAATATAAATTGAGGTCTGAGGGACAGGTCTAGGAAAGCAGCTGCGTTAAAACTGATAGATTCAAGTCTAGGAAAAAGAAGACCAATTGACGTTATATCGTGATATAGTATTCACCGACCGGTCTCTTGTGTTCTTCCATGTTGGGATTAGAACACAATAGTGAATACATATTCGAGCGAATTATGGGGAATTATTTTCGTTGAGGAAAGTAGCTCGATGGATGTAACCAGTCTTGGATCTGGAGTGCTGCGAACTTATTATTATACTAACGTTGACTCCTCGAACATGCTAACAGGTGTATCGAGAAATTTTTATTTACAGGTGTACTCGCCAGTCGCACGATACCCAATCTAGTATGAAAATCCAGTAGGGTGATATAGGCGATCGCATGAGTTGTGATCTCATGATGGATGAAAATGTCCTCGTGTACAAGTGGGAGATGAAGGAATTAATGCCCACATGGGGCATCTTTCTATGTTTGAAAAATGGAAATTTTCTCACTTTCCAAAATTCACAAAAGGTAACTGATGGATTTGGATTACAACATCTCAAAACTATAAAATTATAATTATCAATAAATTATAATATATTAATAATTTAAAAAATCTATATATTTAATTACAAAATATTTTTATTCGTTATAATAAAATTATTATATATAAGAAATGAGAGTAGAAAGAAAAAAAAAACCCAAAAATAGAGATAAGGAAAAAAAAGTGAGAATAGAAAACAAAGAGGAGAAAGAAAGAAAAACAATATATTATCACACAACATTAATACTAAGTGGTGGTTTTGTGGTGATATGTCTTTTGTTAAATCCGAAATCCACGGTTCGAATCCCTTAAACTGTAATTTTTTTATATTTTTTGTATTAAAACAATAAAGGTGCCAACCTGGGCGCTCGGGCAAGCACGCCCCACCAGGCGCGGGTGACCAGGTAGGCACGTGTGGGGCGCCCAGGCAGGCAGGCACCCGTGCGTGCATGGGCCGGCGCCCGCGCAGGCTCGATTAATATTTAATTAAAAATTTTATATTATTGAATGAAATAATACAAATAAAATAAAATTACCTATACAATAATAAAAAATATTAAATAAAAAAAAAGAAAAAAATAATAAATTAATTAAAAAATATGTATAATTTAAATAAAATAAAATATATGGTTTTTTTTAAGAATTAAATAATATTATTCTTCTAAAAAAATGAAATATAATATGATAAAATAAAATGTAAATTAAAATATTATAAAATAATAATATGATTTGTTAATATAAATTAATAAAATAAAATAAAATTATAATTAAAAAAAGATAAAATTCAACGACGGATTTCCAAATCCGTCGCTGAAATTATTAAAATAAAATAAAAATAAAATAAAATAAAATTCTAATTATTCAGCGACGGATTTGGAATCCGTCGCAAATCCGTCGTTGAATCAGCCACGGATTTGAAAATCCGTCACTAAATTAAAATACCAACCGATATATTTCGTTGTTGTTAAATTAATTTTTTAATTTAAATATTATATTAATATTATTTTTTATTTAATTATATATAAAAAACTTAGCGACTGACGGATTGGGATTTTTGTCTAGCGACAGATTTTAAATCCATGACAAATTCGTCGCTATTTAGCGACGAAATTTGTAACGAAAAATTTTTTGTCCCCAATTAACGACGAATTTAGTCACGAAAATTTTTTCGTCACTAATTAGCGACGAATTTAGTCACGAAAATTTTTTCGTCATTAATTAGCGACGAATTTTGTTACGAATGATGTGTCCATCGCTAATTTAGCCACGACTTCCTTTTCGTTGCAAATTTTGTGGCAAATTAGCGACGAAAAAGTTTTTGTAGCTAAAGTCGTCGCAAAATAGCGACGAATTTTTTCCGTCACGAAAATTCGTGACTAAAACCGTATTTTTTTGTAGTGCCATCTTTCGTCGTTGAAGAATATCAGCGACGAATTTTTTCCGTCACAAAATCTGTCGCTGATTTTAAGGGTACTAAAAAAATTGAATTTTGCTCCCGGGTCGCCACAAGACCCACAGCCCGACCCGCCACCCGCGATCTTCAATATTTGAAAAATGCGTTTGCTCACCTTCGAGCCCGGGCATTGCAAAAATCTCACAAGTGACCCAACCACCGGTAATCCGTCACTAATCTATTGGTAATCCGTTTCTAATTTTTCCGTCGGTAATCCATCACTAATTTTTCCATCGGTAATCCGTCGCTGATGGGTTTACAAAAAATTAAAATTAAAAAAAATTTAAAAATTTAAAAAATCCGTCGGTAATCCACCGCTAAAATTTCCGTCGATAATCCATCAGTAAAATTTCTGTCGATAATCCGTCAATGATCGGTTTACAAAAAAAAACTTAAAATTAAAAAATTAAAAAGAAATAAAAAAATTATACAAAATCCGTTGTTAATTTGTCGGTAATCTGTCGATAAAATTTTTGTCAGTAATCTGTCGCAATTCCATCGTTATTATCGATAGAAAAAAATCCGTCGGTGATTTTCCGTTAGTGAAAGTCAAATTTCTAATAGTGTTTATTATTGAAAATTGGTTCAAGTTACTATCAAGAATGAATATCCCTTGATCAATGACTTACTTGACTAGCTGAGAAGTATTTGAATATTCTCCAATATAGAATAAATAGATAAAGTTCACTATTGATATGATGTCAAATATTGCACCTATCTTTATAGCTCCATCCATAATTAGGAGTGAGCATTATTCAGTTAAAATTCAAAAATCTTTTTTTCTAAACTGTTTTTTACATTTCAAATGGTTTGTTATATTTTCAGTTTTGGTTTTAGATAAAACCGAAATGTAATTAATTTATTTAGATAATTATCGATTTTAATAATTTTTATTTTGCTCAAAATGAAATAATCGAATCGCTTTTTAGATAATTTTTATTGATATAAATATTAATATAATATCATAACAAAAATCAAAAGAGAAAAATATTATAATAAAAAAATCCTAAAAAAAATTTAAAGTTAAAACTAATATTTTTACGGTTAAAAAAAACAAAAAAGTCAAAAGTCAAAACTCATAATTATAAAATATCATGTGAAATACAATCCATCTTGTCATTAAGTTCCTTATAACTTTCTAATAATTCAATTTATTTGGATGATCAAATCGGATTAATCAATGATAGAGATAAATTTAGTGTAATATTCGTGATTTATTTTATATTATTTTTTCGTAAATATTGTACTAATTTTGAGTGTTTGTTGTGCTAGAATCATTGGAGGTCATTTATGAAGGAAGGTGGAAAAATTGAACAAAAATTGGTGATATGACATGTAAGAGGAAATCCAGACAGAAATACTCGACCGTCAGCACATGGGCACGCCAATTTCAAAGGAGTTGGACTACAAAATTGGAAGTATGAATATTGAAAATCTTATTGCCTTAATTGAATTTTGGGAATTTAGGAATTTTTGGGTGTATTTTTTTAACTTTGGGGTTGTAAAAATATTTATAAGATTTCTTTATTTTGGTAACTTAATTTTTAAAATTTTTACCTTTAGTTTAAAGTAGGTAAATGAGATGTAATCCCACATTTTTTAGATCTTTAGTTGGTTTTTGGGAAGCCACAAAATAGAAGTGGGTCCTTTAGATTATTTTTGGGGAATTAGTTTTCATTAGTATATATATAGGGCTTTTACATTCTCACAGGGGGAAGAAAAGAGTTTTACTTTCATTGTGACGGCTGTTGTACATAAGAGGAGAGTTTTACTTTCATTGTGATGGCTGCTGTGCATTGGAGGAGGAATCTCACGGCTACAGCCACACTTCTTCATTGTTGAACATTTGTTTTCATTGATATTCATTATTTTAGTGAGTTTTTATTTTTATATGTCTTCATTTTAATTTTTTTTCTAGTTGAAGATTAGTTGAAATTTGGATTCATGAAATTGTGAGATCTAAATGTGCTTATTTTTTCAACAATCATAGATATTTATTTAATTCTTATACTTCATGGATCATGATTTTCTAGGGTTTATTGAATAGTGGCCAACATTTAATAGATTTAGAATAATCTACAACTAATTAAAATGACAAATCCGTAATTGTTTATTGGTTATAATAAAGTGGGAATGACATTCGTGTCATGGGAATGATATTCGTGTCATGGGAATGACATTCGTGTCATGGGAATGATATTCGTGTCATGGGGTTAAATGATCTAATTTAAATGAATTCGGTATGTATTTGTTAATTAGAATTGTGTCTCTCTAAGTTTTAATGCTATTAAGACCTTTAATCCTAAGAGCTTCTCTAAAGTTGACTCTCAATTAGGGAAATAATTAATGAATTTCTCTTAATTATCGATGAAATAAGGAGAGATTGGTCGTTGGGCGATTGTCGGCGACTATAACCAATTTATTTATGTATTGTTGAATTATCCTTGAATCAATGATCAATCGATTAAATCAAAGTGGAAACGAACCCTTCAACTAGGTCAATTTATTTTAGTCGATTTAATTCTTTATTCATTGAATTTTGCCCGATTTTAATTCATTGAATTTTGCCCGATTTTAATTTATCTCCTTTTTCCCTGTGGATTCGACCCTATTTGCCCTAGACTTGTCTTTTCAAAATAGGTAATTTATTTTTGGTTGTTCAACGACACACCAAATTTTGGCGCCGTTGCCGGGGAGAAAGGTGTCAAAAGATTTATTTCTTTTAATTTTTGTTTCCTTGTTTCTGGTTTATGTCTCGTTCTTCTCATACAGGTGAACTAGTCTTTGACCCAGAGATCGAGAAAACAGCCCGAAAATTGAAAAAGGAGACTCAAGAAACAAAGAACACAACAAGTTCATCACTTGGAAACAATCTGGCCGACCAACTCATAGACTCAGACGTTGACGTTGAGGAAAAGGAAGTCAAAGAAACAAATATGGCTGCCCAACGAACTTTAAGAGAGTTGGCCACTCCAGAATTTAATCAACAACCTTTGTACATTAATTTTTCCAATATTACAACTCCATTTGAATTAAAATATGGACTGATTCATTTATTACCTAAATTTCATGGTCTTGTAGGGGAGGATCCCCACAAACACCTTAAAGAGTTTCACATTGTTTGTTCTACCGTGAGATTACAAGGGATTACCGAAAAACAACTTAAACTTGTTGTTTTTCCTTTTTCATTGGTAGATAAGGTTAAGGATTCGCTCTTTTATTTACCTTCTGGTTCTATTACTACTTGGCCTAACTTGGAAAGGATGTTTTTAGAAAAATTTTTTCTAGCTTTCTGTGCAGCCACTATTAGAAAGGAAATTTGTGGAATAAGGCAGTTCAACGGGGAAACCTTATATGAATATTGGGAAAGATTCAAATAACTATGTGCTAGCTGTTCTCAACATCAGATTCCAGAACAGTTGTTAATCCAATATTTCTATGAACGTCTATCCCCAATAGAACGAAACATGATAGATGCTGCAAGTGGAGGAGCATTGGTGAACAAGACGCCCGATGAAGCGAAAAATTTAATCTCAAACATGGTAGTCAATGCTCAACAATTTGGAATAAGGCAAGAAATTCCAAAAAGGGTTAATGAGGTAAGTGATCTTTCCATTGGTCAAGAATTAAAAGAACTAACTTCTCTTGTGCATAATTTTATTGTAGGAAAACACAACAGGTTAAGACAAATGGAGTTTGTTCCGATTTTGGTCATCTTACGGATTTGTGTCCTTCCCTTTAAGAAGATTCGAATGAACAACTCAATGTAGTGGGGGGATTTCCAAGACAACCTCAACATAAATATGATCCTTTTTCAAACACTTATAACCCTGGATGGAGGGATCATCTGAATTTTAGTTATGGGAATCGACAACAAGGGTTTCAACAACAACCTCGATTACAAATTCAGCCACAACAACCATCTTCAAATCAAGGTATGTCTCTAGAAGAGATTGTTAAAAGTTTGGCTAACAGCACTTAATTGCTACAATAGGAAAGCCAACGATTTCAACTAGAGACAAGAATTAGCATCAAAAACTTAGAAAATCAGATGTCGCAATTGGCAACGACCATGAATCGAATGGAGAAAAGTAATGGAAAGTTACCTTCTCAAGTAGAGATCAACCCGAGAGAAAACGTGAGTGTTATGGCAGTCAAGAATGAAAGGAAAGTATAGGATAACTCACTGACAACTGAAGAAGCCAAACAAAACGAGGCACCAATGTTGAATGACTTGGCTACGAAGGTAAGTAAAGAAACCGAAACCTCTAAGACTAAAATTGTAATTCCACCTCCTTTTCCTTGCAGGTTAGCAAGAACAAAGAAAGAGAATGAGGAGAAGGAAATTTTAGAGACTTTTCAAAAAGTGGAAATCAACATCCCACTCTTGGATGCGATCCGACAAGTGCCAAGGTATGCAAAATTTCTCAAAGAACTATGCACTAGGAAGACAAAACTAGGGGGTAGTGATAAGATTTGTGTTAATGAGAATGTTTCAACCATTATCCAAAAAAAATTGCCTCCTAAATGTAAAGATCCCGGTATGTTCACCATACTAATCATCATAGGGGTCAAAAGAATAGAGAAGGCAATGCTTGACCTAGGTACCTCAATCAATGTCATGCTCCTAACTATTTTTAGGTACTTGAATTTGGGACCTTTGAAGGAGACTAATGTGTTCATACAATTAGCTAATAGGTCCATGTCATACCCCGAGGGAATTGTTGAGGATGTTTTAGTCAAGGTCAATGAATTGATTTTTCCGGTTGATTTTTATATTATTGACATGGATGATGCTTGTTCACCAAACCCTACCCTCATATTGCTTGGTAAACCTTTCATGAAAACAACAAAAACCAAGATTGATGTTGATAAAGGAACCTTATCGTTTGAATTTGATGGCAAGATTGTCACATTTAATATTTTTTATGCCACGCAACATCTGAATGACTCGGAATCTGTTTTTCAGGTTAGCATTATCGATTCCATTATACATGAGAATGTTGAACAAAATTTAGTACTTGATAAACTTGATCTTGTACTGAAAAATGGATGGACAGATAAATAAATCGAGTTAACTCCAGACAAAGAAACGAAGGAAGCCATCATGGCTTTGCATGCCACACCGAAGTTACTCCATAGGTATGTAAACAATTTTCTGCCATTACTCCTTTCTGATGAGAGAATCCTTCCTTCTACAATGCAGGCCCCAAAGCTCGAGTTGAAGCCTCTACTTGAACATCTCAAGTATGCATACTTGGGAGACGACGAAACTATACCGATGATCATAGCTAAGGACTTGACCGAAAATCAAGAAGAGAGCTTGATGCAGGTATTGAGGGAGTACAAAACGGCCATTGAATGGACCTTAGCAGACATCAAAGGTATCAGCCCATCGGTATGCATGCATCGAATTCTGCTCGAACCCGATTCCAAACCGGTAAGAGAACTTCAACGAAAACTCAACCCTACCATGAAAGAATTGTTTTGAAGGAAATTTTGAAACTGTTAGAGTTAGAAATTATATATCATATTTCTGATAGTCGATGGGGTGAGTGTGGTTCATGTTGTTCTCAAAAAGAGTGGATTTCAATTAGTAAAGAATGAGAATAATGAGTTAGTACGATGAGACTTCAAACCGGGTGGCGAATGTGCATTGACTTTAGAAAATTAAATACCGTCACCCAGAAAGACCATTTTCCTTTACCCTTCATTGACCAAATGTTAGAAAGATTGGCGGATAAATTATTTTTCTGTTTCTTGGATGGGTATTCGGGCTATTACAAAATAGTTGTAGATCAAGAAGATCAAGAAAAGACCACTTTCACTTGTCCATTTGGAACTTTTGCATATCATAGGATGCCCTTTGGACTTTGTAATGCACTGGGAACATTTCAAAGATACATGATGAGTATGTTTTTAGATTTAATTGAAAACTGCATCGAGATTTTCATGGATGATTTTACGGTGTATGGTGATTCCTTCAATCAATACCTAGATAATTTGTGTAAAGTTCTTAAGAGATGCGTCGATACTAACCTACCTAGTCCTTAATTATGAAAAATGTCATTTTATGGTTAAGGAAGGAATAGTGTTAGGTCATGTAGTATCATCTAGGGGCATTGAGGTTGACAAAGCCAAAGTTGATTTGATTGCCAATTTATCACATCCTACTAATGTGCGGGAGATTCATAGTTTTCTTGGTCATGCAGGTTTCTATCGGCGATTCATCAAGGACTTCTCAAAATAGCTCAACCACTCTTGAGATTGTTGCAAAATGATGTTATATTCAAATTTGGAAATGAGTGTAAGGAGGCTTTTAAAAAATTGAAAACCTTGCTAACTTCAGCTCCGATTTTGTAGGCACCCAATTGGGAACTTCCATTTAAGTTGATGTGCGATGCTAGTCACTATACTGTGGGAGCCGTTCTCGGACAAAGGGAGGGAAAACAGTCTCATGCAATTTATTATGCTTCTAAGACACTCAATTCGGCTCAATGCAATTATACCACCATAGAGAAGGAGCTTTTAGCTATTGTGTTTGCTTTTGAAAAATTTAGGTCTTATTTATTAGGATCTAAAGTTATTGTGTACTCAGATCATGCAGCTCTGAAATACCTCTTGGCGAAGAAGGAATCGAAGCCACGACTCATTCGATGGGTTTTGCTTTTACAAGAATTCGACTGGGAGATTAAGGATTGGAAAGGAATCGAAAATTCTGTGGCTGATCATTTGAGTCGATTGGTGCGTGATGAAGACCCCTCTCCAATATCCGAAACATTCCCAGATGAGTATTTGTTTTCTCTACAAGGTAAGATAGGTAAAGAGCCTTGGTTTGCTGATATTGTTAATTTTTTAGTGACGAGGAGTTTACCACATGGCTTAAGCACTACACAAAAAAATAAGATTAGAAATTACTCTAAGTATTATATATGGGATGAACCTTACTTATGGAAAATAGATTCTGATCAAATCATTCGTAGATATGTCCCTAATGATGAAATTCATTCCATAATTGCTTATTGTAATAGTCATGCATGTGGTGGACATTTTGGCCCCAAGTGGACGGCTAGAAAAATTTTGGATAGTGGTTTCTGTTGGGAATCCATTTTTGAAGATGCTTACCAATATTGCAAAAGTTGTGAAAATTGTCAAAAAAATGGGTAACATATCTTCTCGGGACAAAATGCCTCAAACTTCTATCTTGTTTTGTGAGATTTTTGATGTATGGGGTATGGATTTCATGGGACCATTCCCTAGCTCATATGGATGTTTATAGATTTTGCTTGTGGTTGATTATATTTCAAAATGGGTAGAAGCAAAAGCTACCCGTACTAACGACTCTAAGGTTGTTGTAGGCTTTCTTAAATCTAATATTTTCAGTAGATTTGGAGTGCCAAAGGCGATTATTAGTGATGAAGGTACACATTTTTGCAACCGTACGGTGGAGGATTTAATGCGAAAGTACGGGGTAAATCATCGAGTGGCTACCGCATATCATCCACAAACCAATGGGCAAGCGGAAGTTTCCAACCAAGAAATCAAAAACATTCTAGAGAAGACGGTGAATCCAAGTCGTAAGGATTGAAGTTTACAATTGGAGGATGCACTTTGGGCATACCGAACAGCATACAAAACACCAATTGGAATGTCATCATATCATTTAGTCTTCGGTAAGTTATGTCATTTACCGGTTGAAATTGAATATCGTGCTTTTTGGACAGTCAAGCAATGCAACTTAGATGCCAAGGAAGCTGGAGTGGAAAGGAAATTACAACTCCAAGAGTTGGAGGAGATTCGTTTGAAGGTGTACGATAATGCAAGGATATATATAAGGAACGAACCAAATACCTTCATGACAAATTCTTACATCGGAAACATTCTCGGTAGGGCAAAAAGTTCTCCTTTACAATTCAAGATTGAAACTCATGTCAGGTAAGCTTAAGTTTCGTTGGGCGGGCCCATACGTTATTGTAAGTATCTCTCCATTTGATATGATTCAAATTGAAAGTTTGGAAACTAACAAAATTTTTCAGGTTAATGGTCATAGACTCAAACCTTTTGTCGAAGGTTTTGATTTGTCTATGGTGGAGGAGATAAATCTAACAAACCCGGTCTACGTTGAAGGATGATTTGAGGAAACAATGTCGAGCCAACGACATTAAACAAAAGCGCTATTTGGGAGGCAACCCAAAAATTTATCTTTATAATTTGTTTTCTTAATTTATGTTAGTTTAGTTAGGTTTGAACTTTACATTTGTTTAAAAAAAAATCTGACAGATGTGCTCTTTTGTTAAGGCATGCCTAAGCCTTAACAGGTCTCACATTCTGCCTATTTTTGCCTATATGCTTTTTATAACCAGAAATGGATTTTAGTTAGGGCGTGCCCACGCCTTAACCAAAGTCCACAGCTGCCTATGTAAGAGAAAGGCGCTTGAAACTCACAGTAAAGGATTTTCCTTAGGGCGTGCCCACGCCATAAAATCTCTCACATTCTGACACCCAAAAAAATAAAATAAAATATAAAAAATAAAAAAAAGGGTTTTCACATTTCTGGTGTAAATTGCTTTAACCATTTTCCACTTTGTCTTTAGGGTTCTTCTTCATGCCCCTTCCATCGCAGGATCATTAATGGACCCTGTTCACTCATCAATCACGTCCTTTACCTCTGGATGATTGAAGCCCCTCCAGGTTTCAACCTCTTCAGATAGAGTTCCTCATCATCATCCACTTCTTCGCAGTCTGACTCATCGTAATCCCACGAGAGACCAAACCCTAGAACCCACCCTACATCAACCGTGCGCGAAGAAGGTTCGTGACTCTTCGTCGGTCCAAGCCCTCCAAACCCTTAGAGACACAAGGCTGCTTCTTCTTCAATTCATCATCACTCTTCAAAGCCACCCTTTGAACACAAAGAAACCCCTGCTATTGCTACACCCCTCTGCGACCCCTCCTGTTGCTGTTATGCTGGTTGCACAAGAGCATGTGCGACCTCCTCGACCACTCCTGCTCCAGAACAACCTGCGGGTACTTCCACTGATGCTCACCTCTCTCAGGTGCGATCAAGGATTTCACACGGGAAGTCAGTCTTACCTCCATCAAAAGATCAACTCCAATCTTCTCTGCAATTTAACACTGCCGACACTAGGAGGAGGTATACCGAAATCTCAACTAGGCCCATAATTCCTTGCAAATACTTTCATGTTCGATCTTTGCAATTACTGCATATTCATGATTCTTTTGTTCATTATCCATCTGCAATTGGCTGGACTATGTATCTGACTTTGAATTATCCTGTATTTGTCGAGTTCACCTATGAATTCTATACAACATTTCAACTCCTCACTTCTAAGGATTTCACTTCATTGGACGATACTCTCTTAACCTCCCTAGTAAACAACGGGAGAGGTTTTCTTCTTCGCCTGCAAGTGCCTCCCAGCATAGGGCCGATCCTCCTACTTCGTGCCATCCTTCTGCAGACTCATGGCAGGCAATACACGAGCGTTTGTTTCATTTGGATCACAACTTGCTGCCCTAGGTCGAGTCCGTTGGTTTTCATCCACCATTTCCACCACCACCATAGAGGAGTATTGTTCTATCCTACATTTTTGTTTGTTTCTTTATTTTTGTATATTCTCTTGCTTTCTTTTGCTCTTTCTTAACTTAGACATACATTGGGGACAATGTATGATTTAGGTGTGGGGGAGTGCTTGGTAGAGTAGTTTTCTGTATATTTTTAATTCTTGCATGATGATAGGATTATTTCGGTCTTGCTTGTTTGTTTGATTTAGGGATTAATTTACTAAAAAAAATTCTTTTGAGCTCTCTTAGTTAATATGCGTTGTTTGGTTGGCAGAAAACATATGAAGAATGACATATATCAATGGTCTTTATACTGGAAGTGGCTATTCATATCTTTACTAGTTTTCTTTGAATGATAAACATGTGAGATTTGACACAACCCCATTTAAAAGTGAGGTTTTGAGTTTAAAACGAGCAAATTCATTTTTTGTGCTCAGAATTTCTTTTCTTGAGTGAATATCACACTTGGATTGGTTATTCTAGAACTTGTATTGTTATACATTTCGAGATCACATTTAGGGTTTTATGCATTGAAATGACAATGGCACCTAGCTTTTACCCCATTTTAGTTTTCGTAAAAATCCTTACCTTGATTTATAATCCCTTTAGTGAACCAAATTGAGCCTAAGACCCTTTCTTTCTTCAAAACCCTTCAATACAACACTATAACCCTATTTTGGCTGGCGTTTCAACCCTTGTACCAAGAATATATGTAGTTAATTGCATGATATTAGTTATATGATTGTCTCATGAGATATGTATTGATTAGAGCTTTGATGATGATATTTGCTACATATGAAAAAGGAAAGAAAAAAAAAAAGTTTGACTTTACTCATCTCTGTGCTGATATGTTCTTCATACAAAAAAAAGGAAGAGAAAAGGTAGCAGCGAAAAAAAAATGCTGCATTCTTGAGAATTTCATTTCAATCATAGATCGTAGAGAAAAATATTGATAATTTTATGTGATTGGAATGTTGGCTATGTTAAGTACATGTGGGTATTAAGATCATGTATTTTTGGTGTGCTATTTGTGTGAGGCGAAAATGTTCATTGTACAAGAAATTGTGTAGTTAATTGCATAGTATCCTTGGTACCCTTTTAACCTTTAATATCCCTTTTTATCCTACCCTTTAACCCAGCCACATTACAACCAAAAGAAAGACCTTTTGATTTTTGTATGAAATTCTAATTTTTAAGTGGTGGAGATTTGATATATTTACAAGCATATGGTAATGCCAATTCCAACTTGTTGATTTGAGTGATATTGACATATTCTTCATCTCTTTCTGAGTGCATTTGAGTGAACCCTTGGAGTGGAATGTTGAATCTTGTTGTTTTGATTGTATGAGAAACTAGTGGGATTTGTAGTAGTTGCTCCCGTGTAAAGCACTGTGTAGTACATGTCATTTTGATTATATTATAGGCTTGACTCTATGGTGTTAATTAGCTTTGGAGCTTGCAAGAAGAAAAAAATAATAATGGTTAGAACAATCTGTGTTTTATCTGAACAAGGATGCTTGAGGATAAGTATCGTTTAGGTGTGGAGGAATTTGATAAAGATAAATTTAGTGTAATATTCATGATTTATTTTATATTATTTTTGGGTAAATATTACATTAATTTTGAGTGTTTGTTGTGCTAGAATCATTGGAGGTCATTTATGAAGGAAGGTGGAAAAATTGAGCAAAAATTGGTGATATGGCATATAAGAGGAAATCCAGACAAAATACTCGACCGTCAGCACATGGGCACGCCAATTTCAAAGGAGTTGGACTACAAAATTGGGAGTATGAATATTGAAGATCTTATTGCCTTAATTGGATTTTGGGAATTTAGGAATTTTTGGATGTATTTATTTAACTTTGGGGTTGTAAAAATATTTACAAGATTTCTTTATTTTGATAACTTAGATTTTTAGAATTTTTACCTTTAGTTTAAATTAGGTAAAAGAGATGTAATCTCATATTTTTGGGATCTTTAGTTGGTTTTTGGGAAACCACAAAATAGAAGTGGGTCCTTTAGATTATTTTTGGGGAATTAGTTTTCATTAGTATATATATAGGGCTTTTACATTCTCACAGGGGGAAGAAAAGAGTTTTACTTTCATTGTGCAGGCTGCTGTGCATAAGAGGAGAGTTTTACTTTCATTGTGGCGATTGCTGTGCATTGGAGGACGAATCTCATGGCTACAGCCACACTTCTTCATTGTTGAACATTTGTTTTCAATGATATTCATTATTTTAGTGAGTTTTTATTTTTATATGTCTTCATTTTAATTTCTTTTCTAGTTAAAGGTTAGTTGAAACTTGGATTCATGAAATTGTGAGATCTAAATGTACTTATTCTTTCAACAATCATAGATATTTATTTAATTCCTATACTTCATAGATCATGATTTTCTAGGGTTTATTGAATAATGGCTAATATTTAATAGATCTAGAATAATCTACAACTAATTAAAACGGTAAATCCATAATTATTTGTTGGTTTTAATAAAGTGGTAATTGACATTCGTGTCATGGGAATGACACTCGTGTCATGGGGTTAAATGATCTAATTTAAATGAATTCGATGTGTGTTTGTTAATTAGAATTGTGTCTGTCTAAATTTTAATACTGTTGAGACCTTTAATTCTAAGAGTTTTTCTAGGGTTGACTCTCAATTAGGGAAATAATTAATGACTTTCTCTTAATTATCGACGAAATAAGGAGAGATTGGTAGTTGGGAGATTGTCGGCGACTATAACCAATTATTTATGTATTGTTGAATTATTCTTAAATCAATGATCAATCGATTGAATCAAAGTGGAAACGAACCCTTCAACTATGTCAATTTATCTTGATTTTTATTCATTGAATTTTGCCCAATTTTAATTTGTCGTTTTGCTATTTCGATTTTAATTCTTTGTTTATTTAGATTTAGTAGTTAATTTAGTCAATTTAAAACTGCTAAATTTTATTTTTATTACCTTAAAGGAAATAAATCTTCTTTTTCCTTGTGGATTCGACCCTACTTGCCCTAGACTCGTCTTTTCAAAGTAGGTAATTTATTTTTGGTTGTTCAACGACACACCAATCTACTAATTTAGTCAAATCTAATTGTTGGTTTTTGGTCTACTAGGTTAGGTTATGGTTAAAAGAATCACATGACCAAATTAAACCTATTATTTTGATTTTGATCTTTTTGGTTAAGGCTTGACTAAATAGTCATCCTTATACATAATGCCACCAGCTAAATTAAAACAGTTGAAAACTCATTTGTAGGAAATCATAGGCAAGGGATTTGGTCATCAGAGTGTTTCTCCTTCAATAAATCAATTTTATTTGTGAAGAAAAAAGATATTTTTATGAGATTATATATTAATTACCAAAGGTTGGTGCAAGGTGTCTTGTACCATATTGTCTATTTAGAGATGCACTCTCCTTCTGCACATGTTTAAAAGGTCCTATCCCACATTGGTTATTTGTCAAGACAGCACTCAAATCTGTATGTATAAATAAGTGGGTGTTGTGGTGGAATTGGATGCATCAAAACCAAGAGACTTTGTTAGTGGGTTATTATTGTGACTTTTTAGGTCATTAATCTTTGAACCCGTTTATTAATCTCTCTTTTGTTTTTTAAGTATTTTGAGCCTAGGAACACTTTCCTAAGGCATTTGTAATTTTCTTCTTCGATAATGAGTTTTTCTCCTCTCTGCCCGTTGGATGTAAGTCTATGTGACTGAACCGCATAAATTTTTTTTATTGTCCTTTTGTTTTATTATTTTTTTGCTTCTCTATGTTTATTTTATTTTTACTTTGTTATTTGTATATTAGGTTGTCAAGAGCCCTTTGGATAATTTCCTATGTCCTAGTTCTAACAAAATGATATCAGAGCTTTTTTGAAGAAGTTTTTGGGCAATTTTTTTTTTTTTTTGACAACATGACAATAATAAAGACAATTGTCAAGAAATTCGACAAAAATGTCAACTTTGGGATGTGATAACTTATAATGGATGCCATTTTGGTTCAAAACGGAGTTGATTTAGTATAACAGGGTAGAGAAAAATCCAAATAATTTGACAAATGTAGACTTTACTACGATGGACAAAAGAGTGAGATCTGGGATTATTTTGAACCTTTAGATGAGGTTTTGAGAAAGGTAGCTATGTTGACCATGGTCAAGGCCATATGGTATAAATTTAAAGATTTGTATATGAAAAAGACAATTGAGAATAGTTTTTATTTGAAACAAAGTTTGTACATGTTTCATATGGTGGAAGGTACATCTGTACTCTCTCATCTTGATAAATTTAATTCTATTAATATGAATTTGGAGAATATAAATTCAAAAATTAATGATGAGGATTGGGTCCTATTATTATTATGTTTTCTTCCTTAATCCTTTAAGTATTTTCGTGATATTATGATTTATAGTAAAAAAACTATTTTGTATCAGAAAATAAAATTTGCTTTAAAATCTAATGAGCATATTACTAGGGAAATTAATGGTTGTCAAGTTGAAAGTTTAGTTTTTAGGAGCAGAACTAATAAGAGAGAATTTGATAATAGTAAATTTAAGTCCAAATCTAAATCCAAACATAAAAATTTTGAATGCAATTATTGTCACAAATTTGGGCACATTAAGGCCAATTATTTTAAATTGAAAAATAAGTTAAAACAAAAGGAAAATTTTGGTGAGAAAAACACTAAGACTACCAAGACTAGTGTTGCAGCGGTGAGAATAATGGAAATATTTTCTGTATAGCTGATGACAAGACAAGATCTAAAAATGAATATATTTTAGATTTGGTTTGTTCTTATCACTTGTGTCCCAATAAAGATTTGTTTTCTATTCAGGAAACTGTTAATGATGCAATTATTTTGATGGGAAATAACACTATTTATAATATTGTTGGTAAAGGTACAATTTGAGTTAAAATGCATGATGGTATTATGAGGACACTCATTGATATTTGACAAATTCCTACTTTGAAGAAAAATCTTATCTCTTTAGACACCTTAGAAGCTCATGGATGCAAATATACCGCTGAAGATAAAGCTATGAAAATGTTTAGTAGTATTATTGTTATGATGAAAGCTTGTAGGTCTGGTAGGTTGTATCTTTGTAGGGATCTATTGTTATTGGTTCAATTACGACCTCATCATCAATGTCTGGTTTTGACATTATCAAATTGTGACGTGTACGCTTGGGGCACATAAGCGAAAAAGGTTTAAGTATATTAAGCAAAAGGGGTCTTCTATGTGGGTAGAGTACCAAATCATTGGAATTCTCTGAATAATGTATTTTTGGGAAGCAAAAAAAAAAAAAAGTAGCTTCAAATCATCGGTGGTATATAAAACAAAAGATACTCTTGACTACATTCTTTTAGATTTGTGGGGTCTAGCTCATATTCAGTGTAAAGTTGGCGTCAGGTAGATGTTGACCTTCATCGATGATTATTAAAAAAAAAGTTCGGGCTTATTTTCTTAAGAATAAGAATGATATATATCTAACTTTCAAACAAAGGAAAGTTTTGATTGAAAAGTAAACAGGTACACAGATTAAACGACTTAGAACAGATAATAACATGGAATTCTTGAAGGTGAATTCGATGAATTTTATAAAAATGAAGTAATTTTTTGCCACCACATTGTCAAAATGACCCCTCGGCAAATTGGTGTGGTTGAACAAATGAACAAAACACTTTTGGAGAAAGTAAGGAGTATGATCTCCAATGCAAGTTTGGCAAAGGAATTTTGGATAAAGGTGATTAATATGTCTTGCTATATTATAAACTGTTCTCCATCTGAGGCTCTTAATTTTAAAACTCTTAAGAAATTCTGGGAAGATACTTCTGCTAATTTTTTTGATTTAAGAACTTTTGGGTGTTCATTATACATGTATGTGAATGATGATAAATTAGAACCTCATGCTGAGAAGTTCATTTTTCTTGGATATTTTTCAGAGGTAAAAATACACAAATTATGGTATCCTGATCCTAAGTCCCAAAAATGTATAATTAGTAGAGATATTACTTTTGATGAATTATCTATGTTATCTTCTGAAAATGAGTCCTCTAGTTCTTGTGTTACAAATGATAAAGTAGGTGAGGTTTGAGATTAGTAGTTTTGGCCTTCCTCAGTTGGACTCTTCAATTCAGCTAGTATTAGAAGATGTACTTGAATCCATTGATGAATATCCTCCAAAGGTGTAATATTCCATTGCTAGAGATAGTCGCAAAAGGGATATTCGACCGGTACAAATATATGCAAATTTAGTTGCATATGCTTTGTCAATTATTGAAGAAACTGATAGGGTAGGTGAAACTTCTACTTACGTAGAGTCATTTCTTCTGATGATTCTGCAAAGTGGTTAATTGCGATAAATGAGGAAATTCATTCTCTTCATTTAAATAAAACTTGGATTTTTGTGAAGCCGCCTTTAAATAAGAAAAATGTAGGTTATAAATGGGTCTTCAAGAAGAAAGAATGCATCTACGGGTTGATTTTAATGATGTATTTTCACTCATTATTAAGCATAACATTATTCATGTTTTGCTTGTTTTAATTTCTATAATACGCTGCTAACCCAAGGAAACTTTTCACCTTTGACACATTTTTCAGGCATTCCAACTTTAAGATAGTTTCAACTTTCCTTGGATCTACAAATATTTCTTCATTGGATATTATAAGCCCTAAGAATCCAATTTCCCTTAACCAAAGTTCACACTTGAAAAATTTAGCATACAATTGCTTTTCCTAAAGAGTCTACAAAACAATTCTAAGATGCTCGGAGTGTTTTTCATTACTCTTTGTATACATCAATAAGTCATCAATAAACACAATTACAAATTTGTCAAGATATGAGTGGTCATCAAGTCCATAAAAGCAATGAGGGCATTTGTGAGCACCAATGCTATCACCAAAAACTTGTAATGTCCATACCAAATCCTAAATGTGGCCTTATGCACATCACTCTCCTTAATTTTCAATTAATGATAACCCGACCTCAATTCAATCTTTGAGAACACACATGTACCATGAAGTTGGTCAAAAAAATCATCAATCCTAGGAAGGGGTACTTATTCTTAATGGTATTCTATTTAGTTGCCGATAATTAATGAATAACCTAAAAGTATCATCCTTCTTCTTCACAAATAGAACCGGTGCACCCCATGGGGAAGAGCTTAGCCGAATGAATTGCTTATCTAGCAATTGTTGGAGTTACACTTTCAACTCCTTCAATTCTGCAGGCATCATTCTATAAGGTGGGATAGAGATGAGTGTGGTGCTGAGAAGTAGATCAATAACGAAATCGAACTCCCGAACCAAAGGTAAATTAGGTAACGCTTCCTGAAAATATTTGAAAACTCATTCACTACCGAAATATCATCTAGAGTAGGGCTTTATATACTTGCATTGATGATGTGGGCTAAATATGATTCACACCCTTTATGCACTTAGTACAAACTTCTATTGTCGAGATTACATAGTCGGAACTACTAGACACTCACCGACAAAAACAAGTGCTGAGTATCCTAATTTTCAGAAGTCTACTTTCTTAATAAAACAATCCATGGATGTCCGATGGAAGTGTAACAAATCCATTCTCAGAATAGTATCAAAATCCCTCATCTCTAATGGAGTCAAGTCTGCCTCAAAAATCATTTTGCCTACCCGTACATCATAGTTTTTGTAAACTATTTTCTAACCAACTACTCACCCAAAAGTGTAATCATCAATAAGTCTTCCGGGTCAAGAGTCTATCGGTATGCCTAGCAAAACTTATACTAACAAAGGAATTATTGGATCCCATGTTATTGAGTATGCAGGTATCAACAACAAAAATTTTCATTATACCTTTTAATATAAACCGTCAAGTGATTGTTAGTCAAATCTTATAATACATATTCCATATATGATTTTTATAACATTGCATTGAATCATATATAAACATCGACCATTCTAAATATTTTCCTTAAATAGTCATCAATATTTTTACAATGACTCAGGATTAGTTCATCAAGTTATCTCTACCATGCAATGATCAATGCCATTAGCAAACCTTCAAAGATCATGCAACATCAATAACATGCTTTTTAAATCAATAAAATTATATTTAACCAAATTTACCAGTTACAAGATCGGGATTATTTTGTACCTTTTCGTTACTAATCCCATAGATTCTAGTTTGGGCTTGAGTTTGAGGACATTGGGGATTGATGGCCATAGTGTTACTTTTGGGCCCCGTCCTTGGAGTAGTGTTGGTGGAAGGTGTGGAAGTGTTGGTTAATCCACCCTTGGAGCCATTAAGAAATTCTCGGTTTTGTTGACTCCCTTACCCTTTCAAACCTAGTTCAGGACAAGTATTTCAGAGATGACTTTCCTTTCAACAATGGTAGCACTTCCTAGACTCATTATAAGGCCCGAAGTGGAAGTTCTTGCAATTCATGCAAGGTCTTTCTTGCTTTCTACCGATTTGGTTTTGGACATGGCACAAGTATTTGGAGCACCCATTTTGGAAAAGTATTGGCCTTGGGGAGAGTCAACAGATCCCGTGATGGAAGTTACACCATAAGAATTTGTGTTCATACTTTTCTTAAAACTTTGGTCCAAAGTAGACTCGGATTTCTTTTCTTTCCAACCTCTCTAGCCTTTCCTCTTTCTTTAACCATCTTCTCAACCCTCAAGACTAATCGCAAGACATCTTTGAAAGTGTGAGTCTTAGTGATCGATATCTTTTCTCTAATGCTCAAATTCAAAACTTCTTCAAACTTAGAGCACAAATATTCTTCAGAGGCCACAAACTCTGAAACAAGCTAACTCTCTCTACTTGGTTTCATACTCTTTTACCGACTTATTCCCTTGTCTAAGATGGAAAATTTCCTTACTCATTAATCCTGATAAAATCTAGTATAGTAATTCTGATCAAATTCCCCAAGAAATTCACTCCACATGATGGGAGCAGAGGATCTTCTGTTCAAGTTCTTGCATTATGTACGGGCACTCTTATTAACTAGCCTTATGGCCACCATAATTTTCATCTCATCATCCAATCTCATAATGGTTGTGGTTTCTTGTACTCTATTGATCAAATCCTTTGCCACCGTAGCATCACTAGTGCTCGAGAAGATCTCACAAGCAAGTTGTCATGCTTCCTTGATCAACGTGGATAGCTCAACGGTTGGGCAAGGAGTTGATGCAAGTACCAATGGAGAAGGAACTCCCGATGTTGGGGGAGTACTTGTTGTGCAACAGTGTTTGGTGGAGGAGGAGTTTGCATTTCAAGTTGGGTTTGGGTTTGGAATTGAACACCATATTTGCTCAACCATTCCATAGATTGTTGGAGAGTTGCAAGCAGTGGTGCGGGAATCTTAGATGGAGCAACCGAAGGTTCGGGTGCACTAGCCTTAGCTCACTAAATCAAATAAACTAATAATACACTCGCATCTAGATATAACAGCACCTATAGGACCCATAAGAGGCTTTTGAATACTTCAAGACATTTAAAAACACCAAAACCTCTTTAAAAAAAACACTTGAAAATATTTAGAAATATTTAAAAATTATTTGGTAAATATTTCAAAAATCAAATAAATTAACCTTAACTCTAATACTAATAGAATTGCCAAACCCCAACCTTCGAGTTTGAGCACGTAACAACCACTGAGATCTAGAAGTATGTGCAATCACTAACATGCATCCCACGTTACTGCCAATCTATGATGATATACCATTTCCAAGTTAAAAAACCTAGCTTACAAAATGTTTAAATCCGAACATATGAGGAACAAACGAATAATTAATATTTCAAAATATAACTTCCAAAATATAAATTTCAACTATAAGAAAGCATATAAAAAAATATGCTATAAAAATGCCGACTGTTGGTCCGAGAAGTCTCTCTCCTCGACTAGACCTAGCTAGCAGTAGAGTCGCTTTTATCTTTACACCTCCTCCGAAAAGAATAAAAATAAAGGAATGAGTATGAAAATATTTAGTGAGTGGATTGCAGTGGCATAGTTGTGTAAAAAATGAGTGGTGAGTGTGAGAGTGTCTAACAATATTTTCAAAATCAAATTATTCAACTAGAACATGGTGTAGTCATCTTAGCATTCCTCAACAAATGTCAAAATTTTCTTGCAATGTAATAAGCATTTACTATGCACATTTTTAAAAACAATGGGTTGGCCTAAAAAATCTCTCTACCAAAGGTTTGAGCCAAACCAATGGTGGAATCACCAAGGAATTTTACTATCATAAACATCACCTCCAACCTTGGCATTAACTTGAGACATCCGAGGTGGTGTAACCAAGTTAGTTTGATAGGGATTTGGGAGGCATCTCTCTACTGTGCCTACCTCCTCAAATCTAATAAGAGCTCTAACCATGCTGCTATTGAATCAGATCGTGGAAGCTCAGACTGGTCATTACATTTACATGAATGCTTATACCCCAAGAATACACCATTTCACAAAAAGCATATTATGTGTCCTAGAAAATCAACAACTTCTCAATTCATGAATTCAACAACAATATCATAAGGAAATTCAACATGACATAAGATATATTTGTAAGTGTATAGATTTCATGACTCAAATCAAAATATTTCTAGGGACACTCCACATTCATAAAATATTGTATAAAATTCAAGTAAAGAAAAATCATTTTAGAAAGCCAAGAAAAATATTTTTCTCATTCACAAACACAACAATCTATCCACTCACAGTGTAAGGGAGGGGAGTCATTCATAATTTCTCCACAACAAGGGTCTTGCCTCAATCAGTTTTGTCTAATCCCTAAGGGATATCATCAAGTAACCATAATCATCAATATCAATCAATTCAAGTCAAAAAAAAAAAAAAAAAAAAAAACCTAACATTCAAAATCTATTTTTCTCTCACTTATTATGACTTTAAATCTTCCAAATCCAAGTGGATAAGTGGTTAGGCAAATTAAGGCTTAGGATAGGAAGATTATGATACCTTAATTTCGTCTCCAAAGTCCTTCTACTTTGGGGCTATACCAACCCTTTGATTCTCTCCTTTTTATGACAACTCTAGATTCTCAATCCCTTCTCCAAAATCAAAGTTATAATCTAACTTTGGGGAGTTGGATGGATAGCCTGGAACCTTTGATCTGTAGCTTTGGTGGTGAATCGATTGGATTTGGGAGAAAAGATAAGAATGGTCTAAAAAGTAAGATGAAGTTTTTGGGTCTTGTGGGTTTTAGAGTTTCCTTTCTACTTTTATCTTCTAACCCACCCTCTCATACTTCTAAATTGCACAAGTGTCCAATATGTCCTCTTTGGATTATTGGGAAGGTCAACCCTATGTATTTAACTACTTGAAATTATGTTTCGCTAAGAAAAATGTGTTTGAGGATGAGCAAGAAAAGTAGGAATGAAAATTGAAATTTATGGAAAATAAATTAAAAATAATAAAAATGAGAAATATTCAAAAAGATGAAATATAATATAATTTGTGCATTATCTTACTAAAGGGTTTGAGTAGCCTAGTAGTGAAAAGGTTTTTGAAGGACTTGGTAGTGGTTCAAATCTCCATGACTACATGTACTGAGAGAACATGTTTAATGCAAGTGTACCGAGAGAACATGTTTAGTGCATATGTCCAAGAGAACACCAAGAAAATCGAGAGGTAGAAGAAAAAATACACCGACAGAGAAATAGGGTAATATGGCAAGAGGTGTTTACAAGTCTCACACTATACTGAGAGACTACAAGTTTCACTATATACCGAGAGAGAAATAGAATTTAATGCAAGCGTTCCGACGCTTTAAAAACCAAGAGTTAATAGATCACCAAGAAAGCAAGTAGTAAATCACAATATGAAGAAACAGTCCACCAAACGCTAAAACTCTACCAAACAGATCAATTTCTCACAAAGAAATCAAGTTCTACCGAGCTCAGAATACTATAATATCCAATGACTTAAAAATTGAAAGTTTATTAATCGAGAGCTGAGGGAAGTTCCCCGTACAACCCAAAGGACAAGACAAAAGTCACATTTATATCTAAATTGATTATTTTCCTACACTCTACAAGGTATAGAAATTTCAAATGGTCCTTTAGAATAAACACCACAACTAGATTTTCGTATTGTTACACCATATCTCATGCAATTGGTGCTTTGATATATCTTACTAACAATATTCAACCTAATATAGATTTTGCTATAAATTTATTAGTAGGATATAGTTTCTCTCAAACTAGAAGACACTGGAACGGAGTGAAACATATCCTGTGATATCTTTAAGGAACGATTGAAATGGATTTATTTTATTCAAGTGAATCAAATGCACCATTGATTGAATATACAGATGTAAGATATTTATTTGATCCATACAAAGCTTAGTCTTAAATAGGATATGTATTTACATATGATAGTATAGTTATATCTTGGCAATCTTTGAAACAAACCATAGCTGCTATGTTTTCAAATCATGTTGAGTTTTTAGCAATTCATGAAACACTGTGTATGGTTCAAATCAATGACTAATCATAACAAACAATCATGTGATTTGCTTACCACCAAGAAAACTCCATCAATATTACATTAAGATGATACAACATGTATACCCACTTAGGGTGGATACATCAAACATGATAGAACAAAAATGTATCTCTCTTAAAATTATTATTTACGCATGATCTATTACAAAGTGAAGATATTGATATCTAGAAAATTCGATTAAATGGTTCATAAGATTGGAATGCGCACCTTAAAAATGATAAATGATGTCCTTATTAATATGAGTATAATGTGGAAAATTTTATATATAATGAAGGATATACTCTCTTTTCTTTATTAACGTTTTTTGTCCTATTGCCTTTTTCCCTAGTAAGGTTTTAATGATTCATATTCTTTATACAATGGACATTCAAGGTAGGTGGAGTGTTATGAAGTATTATGAATGTTCATTTGTTTCCTAAGAAACTTTTTAGTTTCCATGAATTCATTTACATCCTCAAAAACTCTTTATTATTATTTTTTTTGACTTTTCATTTCCCAAGATAATATTAATAACTTTTGAGAAATTTAAGAATAACTTTTGAAAACTTTAAAAATATTCATAAATTTGAATTAATGTACCATTCGCTAGTTTAGAACCTCTATATATAGGTGTATCAAGCAAGAAATAATAATAACAAAGAAAAAAAATATTTCTGCTCTTTTAATTTTTTTATGTTTCTTTTTTAAATAATAATAATAATAATGGGGAAGTTGCTAGCAGTGTGGCATCCCTCATGGGCCTTTTCTTCAACTTTAATCTGAACTAATAGTGCCTATAGTAATTATAATGATGTTCGGCATCTACTAAAGTGTTTCGACAATCATCAATAAGTGCCTGTGCATTTGGTCCTCATTGACAAGGACTTTTGAATTTCAATAATAAGTGTTGTGCAAATGTGTATAATCATCATTTTACCGACAGTAATTATCCTATGAATGATAGAGAGAGTATACAAATTTTTGACCAATGAATAATGATTTTTTAAATAATCATGATTACATGAATGGGCACAAATTAAACGTGACAAATATGGTCATAGTAGAGAGAGGGAGAGTAATCCATAATAATGATTATACACAAATTAAACATGACAAAGATGTAATCTTTTACCAACACTTGTTGGCGTAGGTGGGATGGCCACCTTCGTTTCTTAACTAGGTCGGATGTTTAACTCCCTCTGAGCACGGAAAAAAATAATGTTGGGAGACCCGTCCCGTAAAAGGACCCTACAGAGGTCGATCCAGATTAATCGGGAAGAAATTTCAGATACTGAATAGTGGTCAAGCCAAAGTATAAAAAAAAATTGCAATCCTTTTATAAAGACATTGTTGACCGGTGAATGGGCACGCAACTGAATAATGTAGGCTTCAAGGTAAAGAGACGCAGAGAAAGAAGAGAGAGAGTGTTTGTGTATGTGTGTGCGCGTCATCTATGAAGGAGTTATGTCTAGAAAAAAGAAAATGTGGGGAGGGTGCTTCATTCCTCTGGCAAATCCAAAGTAGAGGCTGCATCATTGGCACCATGTCTAATGAGTCCCTGCCTCGTATTAAGTCCCTATTCCTCTTGACTTTTTGTTACCATTTTCAAGCCTATCATTTCCTTTCCCCCATCCTTGTATCTTTCTATCTATTGCAAGAGGGATAAGAGATAAAGCATATTGGCATTAATGACCTCAATTCTCCCGCATATTATTGATAAGGAAAACATGGGACCTTTTTTCAAAAAATTTCTTAATATTTCTCTTCATCTTTTGTTAGGAAAACTAAAATTAAATTATTATGATTTAAACCCCACAGTAAGTGACTGACCATGACATTAAACAAAAAATAACTATTGCTAATCATCTCTTTTCAAATTTTAATACTGATGTTACATGGACTAAGAGCCTATTAGCGTATAACACTGGCCTTGGGCCCAACAAGCAAGACGAGCTGTGAACCTATTAAGACACGTCATTTACACAAATGTACTCCTCCCGGTCAGTGTCCAACGATTGGACCTCGCTCGGTAGCCGAACCACCTCGGTATTCAATGCTTAGTTTAGTTTGGAATAATATTTGTTTCTCTATAAAGCAAAGGAACAAAATTTCATAACAAAGAAGGAAGTCCTCAAATCCTCTTTGATAAAGAAAGCAATTTCCGTGCAAGTTCTAATTTCCTTCACTTGGTAAGTCTCTGGATCTCCTAACATTTCATTCAATTCTCGTAAATTTCAGGATGTCTCTATAAGTAAATTAGGGTTTTAACACCCTAAATATATACAAAACTGGCATGAGTAACTTATATATACTACATTTACTCGACCGATCAGGTAAGTTTCTCTACCCCGAGAACTCACATAAAACACACAAGGGCACACAGAGCTCTCTCTCCCTTTTAGTCTATTCTTTCTCTTTTTGATGACCGCTATCTGACTTGAGCGTCAAAATCTCCCCCACTAGAATACCCTCTGTTGATCTTTTGCAGGTCTTATTGATTAGGATCTCCAAGTCACCAATCATCACGTTTGAGTCAGCAGCACTATCGTCTATAGAGCCTAGACCCACCTCTAACAGATTGGCATCGTACGTGGAAATAGACTGATTTTTTGAGTTCTTACTGTCATCTTCTCCTTCTTATGATCATGACATGGACTAAGAGAAAGAGACCGACCATTAGTTTCAACAATGGCAATTTGATAGGAGTCGATACGAGTCGAGATGATCTGCTAATCATTATCGTAGAAATAAGATCCTATCTAGTCAAAAGGATCTTCATCGACCAATGAGTAGATCAGAACTTCCTCTTTTGGGATTTTTTCAATGGATGGGCCTTAACCCATCTCTCTTTTAACCTCCCAATGAGCCCATAAAGGAATTCACCGATGAGTGTTTACACCTGGACGGTACTATTCCTCTTGTCGAGACTTGAGGGATGCTGCCTCATCACGTCACTACCAAGACTACTTTTTATGTAGTAAAACTTTTGTCTCCCTATAACACGATTCTAGGCTACCCTGGCCTAGATAGTCTTGAGGCACTACCGAGCATGAAACACGTGAAGATTAAGTTCTAAACACCAATAGGAGTAGCAATGCTTCATGGCTATACCAGTCCTCCGGTCTTTCCCAACATTGACGAAGGGAAAGAAATTCTCTCAGTAGACATACTCGTGCTTAGAGACACGACTCAATACTAGTTGAAGCCCCAATTGGGGGAAGAAGTGCTCGAAGTTTCGATTACAGATGTACCAGCACATATGGTGCAAGTTAACACCCACCTACCAACTCCCCTCCAGAATGCAATAGTAGAATGTCTTTGACAACATTCTAAAGTCTTTGCATGGTCCCCGGAATATATGTCGGGCATTCATCCCTCGGTCATAGTCTACAAGTTAACTATGGATGCCACTCGAAAACTTGTCAAGAAAAAGAAAAGAGAGTTCGCACTAAAGCGTCAGCGCGTAATACAAGAAGAAGTCCATAAACTCCTAACGATAAAGTTCATTCATAAGGTGGACTATCCAGAATGGCTAACAAATGTGGTTATTGTCAAAAAGGTAAATGGAAAATGGTGAATGTCTGTGGACTTCACTGACCTCGATGAAAAATACCCAAAAAATAGCTATCCATTTCCCAATATCCACATGTTAGTAGACAACTCATCCGACCTTCAGCTTTCAAGTTTCATGGATGCATATTATGATTACAACCAGATACCCATGGCCCCCAAAGATGAAGAGAAGATCATTTTCATCACAAAGTATGGCACCTACTGTTACAGGGTAATGTCGTTCGCCCTCAAGAACACGGGTTCAACTTTCCAGCGGTTAGTAAACAAAGTCTTTAGCGAGTAGCTTGGATCAAATGTGAAGGCCTATGTCGATAACATGCTAGTCAAAAGCACTGAGGCTGAAAATCATGTAACAGATCTGGTAAAAAATTTTAGACATTGGGATACTATAATATAAAGCTAAACTCTGCAAAGTGCACATTCGAAATTACTTCCGAAAAGTTCATGGGTTTCCTGATTACTAACTGACGAATCAAGAATAATCCAAAAAAGTTACAAGTCATTCTAGATATGGCACCACCGAGGACAGTAAAGGAAGTTCAATGCCTTATAGGGAGAATTATGTTTTTAAACTGATTTATGTCAAAAGTAGGAGAGAAATACATGCCTTTCTACGATACTCTAAAGAAATTTCGGGAGTTCACGTGGACATTGGAGTGCCAAATGGCATTTGAACAATTCAAAGAATACCGGATATCCCCTCCTCTCCTCTCTTTGCTCGTCCCCAATAAGAAACTCTATCTCTATCTCTCAATTTCTAATCGAGCACTCCACTCTGTTCTTGTAAGATAGGAATCCATTGTACAGAAGTCAGTATACTACGTAACCCACATACTTTATGAAGCTGAGGTCAACTATCGACCTATCGAGAACATAGCCTTCACCTTAGTCATGATCGCCACATATCTTCGACCCTACTTTCAAACCAATACAATCATAATGCTAACTAACTAGCCCTTAAAGCAGATCCTACAGAAAAGAGATACTCGGGCTGACTCGTTAAGTAGACTATTGAACTAGGTGAGTTTGACATCGAACATCAACTAAAGCCAGCAGTTAAATGCCAAATCCTTGCCAACTTTATCCTTGAATGTACACTTCCGCTGCTCACTAAGCACACTCTCACTGATGACTGAGAAGAATGCTTGCTACCCGAGTGGACTCTTCACATAGAAAGATCATTAAACTCCTCATGAAGCGGAGTCGGGCTCATCCTCATGGGACCTGACAATTTCAAAACCGAATACACCATTTATTTTGATTTTTGGCCAACAAAATATCAAACCGAATACGAAACCCTTCTAATCAGGTTACAAATAGCCACATCACTAGAGCCCGAAACGTACGAATTTTCACTGACAGCAAGTTAGTTGTCAAACATATCAAAGGGATCTATAAGACTAAGGATCCAATAATGGCGATGCACTTGACCAAGTTGTGAGAAGCGGTGGACAGCTTCAACAAAGTAGAGATACAATAGATCCCCTTATTAGAAAATGCATGGGCTGACACCCTCACGAAGCTACATAGCTCTGATTCAATAGCAAACAACCGAAGTCTATATAGAGAGTGTACCACATCCGAGCATTGATGACCCAAAATTGGTCCTATCAATGGATAACGCCCCGAGCTAGAAAGATCTGATAAGGACCTATCTTAAGCACGATCAACTGCCAAACTCCTTAATCAAAGCTGCCAAGCTGAAGCATAAAGCTACTCACTAAGCCGTCATTATAGAGACCTCTACAAGAAGTCATACCCTCACCTATACCTAAAGTACTTGACACCCAAAGAAGGAAACTACGTACTCAAAGAAATCCATAAAGGGATATATGTAGCAGTCATCTAGGTACACAGAACCTAGCAAATAATACTCTTCAGCAAGGATACTACCGGACTACCATAAAGGTCAATGTGAATGATAACGTCATGAGATGCAACAAATGCTAACGTTTCTCATCGATGTTATACCAACCCTCCACCGAGCTCAAGCTAATAACGAGTCCATGGCCATTCACACAATAGAGGATGGACATCCTGGGGCCATTCCAACCGACTATCGAATAGCTAAAGTTCTTCATCTTAGCAATCAACTATTTCACCAAGTGGGTGAAAACTGAACCGCTAGCCCAAATAACTACCAGCAAAATATAAAACTTTGTGTGGATGTCCATCATCACCAGGTTTGGCATGGCCTACATCATCATCACTGACAACGGCAAGCAGTTCGATAACAAAAGCTTTCAAAATTTTTGTGACAAATTGGAAATCCAGTATCACTTTACCTCCGTCGCATACTCTCAAACCAATGGCCTTGCTAAAGTGTTGAACCTAAAAAATCTTACAAGGGCTAAAGGCTTTACTAGATGAAGTCAAAAGCTGCTAGGTGGAGCAGCTTTATAGTATCCTATGGGCCTACAAAACAACACCTTGAAGGGCATTGGGAGGAATACCATTCAGTCTAACCTACGGTTGTAATCAGTAAAACCAATGGAAATCGATATCCACTCTCTCTGGGTAGATCAATATGAGCCCAAGTAGATGAACCAGCATTGCATGAATAGCTAAACTTGCTCCCCAAGCTACGAGAAACCGTGTCTGTTTAGATGGTAGCTTACTAGCAGTAGATGGCATGATATCATAACAAATGGGTGAGGGCCAGGACGTTCAAGCCTGGTGACCTAGTATTAAGGAAGGTAGAGGCTACTAAACAATGTTAGCCAGGTAGGAAGCTCGCCCCTAATTGGGAAGGACATTACAAGGTAGCTCAGTAATCCGACAAGAGACATATCATCTCAATCGCCTAAATGGCTCTATCATGCCAAGACCATGGAATTTTGAAAACTTGTGCATCTACTCTCAATAATGATGGCTACTCCCTCAATTTTGACTGAACAATTAGGTAAGACCACTGTGGTTCTTTAATCTATCTGTCAATTGATTTGCTAGACCGAATGTACTATCTTGTTAATAAGGGACATGATTCCCCAACAGGTAGGCACGACGCATTTTATTTTTGATATTTTCTCTTTTAAATGTCTTACCGAACGTAACATATTATCAATAAGGGACATGATTCCCCGATGGGCAGGCACGACCCATCTTATTGTTGAGATTCTCTCTCTCGAATGTTCTATTGAATGTAGTGTGTCGTCAATAAGGAACATGACTCCTAGACGGGTAGGCATTGCCCATTCTACCATTGAGATTCTCTCTTTCGAATGTCCTACCGAACGTAGGGTGTCATCAATAAAGGACATAACTCTGAACAGATAGGCATAGCCCATCCTATCATTGAGATTCTCTCTCTCGAATGTCCTATCAAACGTGGTGTGTTGTCAATAAGGGACATAACTCTCAAACAGGTAGGCACAGCTTATCCTATCGTTAAGATTTGCTCTCCCACTCTATCTGATACCCTACCAAGCATAGTGCATAATGAATAAGGAACATAACTTCCAGATGGTTAGGTTAGCAAGTGTTAGATGTATGAACCCGGAGGCCAATTAAACAAATCAAAGAATATTATTATTCATATTGCGAGTATAAGACATATGTGCAGTACAATCTCAAAGGAAGAAGAATTCGTTTATCAATGTTATTATAAGATGGAACAAATACGGATATAACGAGAAGTGTGAGACATTGTACGATTCAAGAAAGACATCATATAATAGAAGCAATATTTCAAAAATCTTACAAGAGAAGCTGGAAAGGATTTGTAAAATGTAGAAGTTTGCCAAAATGAGACAGAAAAGAAGCATCAAGCTTCGTATCTTCCCATCGTTCAGCTTCCTTTGACGTCCCAACTTCTCTTATTGCATAACCCCAAAAAAGCTGAGGAAAACCCTCAGCCACCAACTGTTCCTAAAGGTTGAACGATGATTCTGATCTCAATGATTCTGAACTTGAGAAGAGAACTTCCACTATGAACAAAAACATTTCTTGTCCGAGCTAAGATCCCTTTATACCCAAAGGTAACATCCTTGAGGAATACCAACAGATTCCACCATAATGTCGGAATCCTAGATATCATAATGGCGCTTTATGTTGGCAACCCTACACTTGGAGACACCATACATTAGCAAAAGCTCTCTAACATACCAAGTTTTGAGGTCTGAAGTGCATGATCAAATTATCTTTAAGGTATACTAGGTTACAGCGAAGAGATCTCAAGAAGACAGTTTCAAATCTTTCGAAATCATTTTATGGCAAATACCAAAGTTTTCACCCCTATTTATAGTTACAAAAGTGTGATCCTCACAACTAGTAGTAATTGAAACACCCCAATGGAAGACGTGCGCTATGAATGAAGGATTCAGGCCTTCCACTTTCCATGAAGCATTTATTCTGAAATCATTTATTTGGTGGATATTTTCATTAACATCCGTCGACCTTTTTGGTAACGATCTTCCAACTTACTCCTCATGTTGTTTTCCTCTTCCTTAAAATAACATAAGGAGTAAAGGACAAATGATATTACATAGACTAAGAGCGCATTAACGTATGACACAAGCCTTGGGCCCAACAAGCAAAATGAACCGTGAACCTATTGAGACGTGTCGTTTACATGAACGCACTCCTCCTGATCAGTATCCAACAACCGGACCTTGATTTATAGTCGAACCTCATTGATATTCAATACTCGATCTGTTTGGAGTAATACTCGTTTCTCCGTAAAGCACAGGAACAGAATCTTGTAACAAAGAAGGAAGTTCTCGCATCCTTTTCGATAAGGAAAGCAATGTCCTTGCAAGTTCTAATTTCCTCCACTTGGTAAGACTTCGAGCCTCCTAAAATTTCATTTGATTCCCTTAAATTTCGAGACGTCTCTATAAGGAAAATAGGATTTTAACACCCCAAATGCATACGAAACTAGCAAGAGTAACTTATATATATTATATTTGCTCGACCAATTAGATAAGTGCCTCTGCTTCTAAGAACTCACATAAAACACACAAGGGCACACAGAGCTCTCTCTCCACTTTTCAGTCTATTTTTTCTCTTTTCAAAAATCGCTTTCTGATTGAAGTGTCAAATTCTCCCTGTCGGAACACCCTTTGATGGTTTTTTATAGGTCTCATCAATTATGATCTCTAAGCAATCAATTATTTCGTTCAAGTTAACAGAATCATCGTCTATACAGCATAGACCCACCTCTAACAAATACTATTAATTGGATTTCAGTAGCTCATAATTACAAAGCGTATTATTTAAGAGCAAAAAATATCATTGTCACGAAGTTTATTTGTCACAAAGTATCAATTCACACTCTCATGTTATATCATTGCATTACTCATGTGCATGACCTATATTTCATTTTCTTTTAAATGATTTTTCATAGAATTTTCAAATTATATTCCTAAGGTTGTGTTAAAAAATGTCATTGTTGAAGGGATTAATATCATTGTGACCGATATATCTTTTAGGCCAAGCAAAGTTTTGAAACTTTATTTAATTAATTATTTGTTATTATTATCATTATTATTAATAAGTTCAAAAAATGTCCTCCTGACCCTAAATCTATATCACATGAGGCGGTCATTTATTATATAATTATTAAATAAATTTAAATTATTATTAAAATTTAAATTTATTTTAAAAAAATTATTAGATATTCCAACAACAACAGAGGTAGGCCCACTTATTAATTTTAAGAGCTTTGTTCGCACAATGAGAGACGTCGGATTGTTTTCCTGCAAAACAAAAGGTCGGTTGATATCATGATTGATCCCCTTTTGTCATTGCTTAGAGTAAATAGAATAATACGTAACGGTATATCCAAGAAAGAGGCAGGTTTTTCTTGCAGAGCTGGACTGGTATAATTTACACTCGTCTCAAGCGTTTAAAGTGACAAGATATTTTTGTTTTCTTTTGTCAGCATATCTTTTCTTGTGATCTGCTACGCACGTGGTCCCATTAAGAAGGACTTGTTTGTACCCAGTGAAACTCCTTGATGGCCAATGTTACTCATTGGTGAGCACTCTCTGTCACACAGCTCACAAGTACTTGGAAAAGAAAAAGGTAAACAAGGCCAGTCAATATGAAGTCCCCTCGGTGCTTTTCCCAAGTCCTTAATCAGAGTGCAACAGCTGCCAACTGCCTACAGTAAAATTTATTATTTTTTTATTGTTACATAAACATTTGGATATGAGATATGATTATTAAAGTGTCCCTTATTAACACAGTAAAATTTAATTAATTCATTGGAACCTTTGTGCCAATAGATACTTCAGGATAGGGTTGGGATTACGCCAGTTTCGGCCCAAAAATAGGTCTAATCAACACAATTAAATCCTAATCGGAAATCAACCCAGCTGCAGTAATCTGAAACCGGATCAGCTTAGCTATAATATTGGATTGATCCGGTTCAGCACTTTTTGGAATCGAGAACCAGACTGACACGGGTCTGGAACCAACCCGAGCTTGGAACCAGCATGCCAATTCCAATTGTCATTGAAACCGGCCCGGCCCGGCCAGTTTCAATGACTCTTTTTCTTTCTTTAAATATTTTTAATTTTATCACTCTACCCTCTCTCTCCCTCTCTCTCTCCCTTCCTCTTTAGAAAATGAAAATTCAACTGAATTCCATCAATTTCTTCACATAGAAATTTGGATTCTCTTTTAAATTATCGTATCTTTTTTTCTTATCATGTCTTGGATATCATTTGATATTTAAGATTTTATCTTAATTAATCTGAATCGATCGTTGTAATTATTTCTTTTGGAGGGCAAATCTTATAATGGAAAACACTCCATACATATAAGAATCCAATATTCCCAACGAGAATTAAATCTTAATCATGTTTAAAAATAATTAATCTCATATTCAACCGAATTAACTCACGTTAATGAAATCCTCGTATCTTAGAACAACACTTTCTGTGGATTTTCTACGCCTGCATTCCAGTAGCCAAGCAAGTGGGTCCAAGAGAGCCCATATCCATCCATTCTTTGATTGAACATTTCAAATGCATCAGATATAGGAAACCGTGATATTTTGGATCTCACACTATCTTTGAAATGCCAACGGGAAACAAATTTGTCTAATAGATTTCAACACACATTGATTACTTTGCATTTGGAATTCTTCATGGATTCAGGCAATAACCAGTAGAGTGAATAAAGTACGAAATAGCCCGAATATGAAATCCAAAATAAATGACTGGATCAATAAACTCATCCACCATAACCGGACTTACACCTTATGATCTATAATTGAATTCGATACATAAAAATCCATAAAAATTCACAATTAAAAACATAGACCCCCAGAAAATGAGAAACAATCAACCTGAAATGACTTAACGTGTCGACGGTAGTCCTATGCGTTGCCACGCGTCAACAGCAAGTTGTTGCACGCACTAGACGCGCAATGCATCTCGCACGTGTGGTCATGCGCGCCCGAGTCACGTCCCGAGTCAGGATGCGCATTGGATACGAATTGGAACCGACCGGGATCCTTGATCCGATCTTCATGTGCCCGCACCATGCACTGTCACACACCTTTGCGGGTGTGATGTGCGCAAGCTCCCAAACCCAAATCAGGTATTTTTCACCTGATGGGTCTACAACCGGGTCCTTGCAACCTAGCTGTCGAAAAAACCCTCTTCAACTAGATTTTTGTGCCGATTTAGACTACAAATCAAAATTAAACCTCCTTCATTCATCCTAAACTTGATTTTATGAAGGGTTTAAACCCCAAATTGACGGATCAAGCACGATGTCGCGGCCTTTGTCAGACATGTTGGAAAACACAATTTGGTGCAACAAAAACTCACAATAAATGCATCAAATATGTACATTAGAGCATGAGAAACATATTTATACCATTTTCATAGATCAATTCGTACTTAAATTTGACAGATTTAAGTTCTAAGGTCTCGACACTATTCATGATTGAAAACTTTGACCGGACATTTAATGATTTAAACATGTTCTAAAAATTAAATAAAAACATATTCATATTTCTTGAGTCATGAATAATCTCATGGTATCTTTGAATTTACAAAATCCATTTGTGATCTGCATCCTAAATTTTTACACTACATATTTTATATTCAAAAAAATTCCAAAAAAAATTTAATAAATCTAAATATGTTTCGATACCAATATTAGATCTATGCTATATGTATGCATATGCGGAAGTGTGAAAATTAAATCATCGAAATTTTTTCGAGTCATATCTTGACATGTAGGTTTCCAAAAATTTATGATTGTGAACTCTCGAACAAATATACAGTCAAGATGGTGATCACGAAATCGAATTACCGCCTCTATATCACTACATCTCAATCCATAATCTGGTGAATTCAATTATGAGAGAAAATTTTCTATTCAAAAGTTTCTCAATACTCTGAATTATTTCTCACTCTAAAGAAAGTGTCTATCTCTTACTTAATCTCTACAAGCAATTCCCAATTATTCTTAATATTCTCTCTCTCAATAATTCAAAACACAATTGAAGATAGTTAACTCACCTTGAAAGTATACTAAGAGATGGAGAGATTTGTGGGAAGATCGTAGGTAGTTAAGGGATGATAAGAGTTATCTCATTATACAAACAACAATTTAGGCCTTCTATCCCAAATTTGGGATAAGTCATAGTTATCTTGCTATCTCAATTTAATTTAATATCTTATTATGCTGATTTAATTTAAATTTAAATTTTACTTGAGGTAAAATGCCCCGACATATTCACCAACAGTTAGTGCTGGGGTTTCCAAGATCAGCGAATTTGGATGCAAAAGTGTCATGAAACAATATGTCTTAAATACATTGTTTCTTATATTGATACCAACTTGACTTTCTTTCTTTCCATTTTTTAATGATTTGTTTTCTTTGTAAAAATGATATTTTATGAAAATAATGAATCATTAATTTTAATATTGGTATAAGGGTCGTATTTAAATACTATTTAATATTTTTTAACACATTTAAGGTGGTATGTCTGTTGTCAGACGTGGAAAAAAATCTTTCACGTGTGTTCTCACGCGCTATTTGAAGATTGCTAATCCGACCTTGCTGTCCAAAATTGAAAATGACTAAAAATCATGTCATTTTGATTCTTCACTGTTCTCGTTCAACAACCTCTGTCATCTATCCTCTAATTGGCCACGAATTTTAAAAAACTATTTCACTACAAGATAAAAGTTATTTAAGATGGGTCAATGCATTTCCACGTGAATTACTTCAGAATTGAAAACAAAAGAACAATTGGAATAAGATATCCTGCTATTGAAATCTATACTCAATGATTAAAAAAGGGTATTTAAAAGGCTTTCGGTCTTATATAAATGATATTATAAAATTTATTGTTTATGATATTTTAAAAAAATATTATGTATAAAATCAAAGTAATTATTAAAACTACAAAACTTTGCAATTTCCTAAATCATTCCCTGTTTCACTTCCTCTTCTGAAAATGGGTATCCTAGAAAATCACCCAGTTTCTTCACATAAAAAGTGGGATTCTCCTTCTCCTCTTCATACTTCAAAAGCAACACTTTGTTCGGATTTTCAAGGTTTGCTTTCCAATAACTTAGAACATGCTCCCAGGAGGGTCCAAATCCATCAACGCCACTATAAAACATTTCAAATGCTTCTGAAATGGAAGTAGAAGAGCCTTGTTTTTTTAATATGTCCTTGAAATGCCAACGAGAAACGAATTGGTCCAACAGATTTCTACACATATAGACAATCTTGGATTTGGAATTGATAACAGAGGAGGGTAGTAGTGGTTATGGCGTGTGAGTTGAGAAAATTCTTGGGTTTGGAAGAATTTCCAAATCCGAATATGGCTTGAATAGGTAAACATTGTATTCAAGGCTGGGAACGATGTCGTGTGGGTGAGTTTGGTGAGCGGGTTGTCTGAAATGGAATAGATAGAGCGATTTGAAATCATAAAAACGAGGGATTTCAACCAAGTTTTGCCACACTAGGGAAATGAAGTGACTAGCAAATCTGAGTCTCGGGCTTGGAATTGGGTTTGGAATTTGATGATGCCTGGAATTACGACGGTGGGAATCCAAAAGCCTTGAAATTTGTACAAATCGTCGCCCACCCAATATTTTGTGCTGGGAAGAGATTGGATTTGGACTTGGATTTCCATGTCATTGTTGAGATATTTCTCTTCATTTGATGTTTGTGTTTTGATGATTTCTGCGGTCTCCATTACAAAGGTCAATGGCAGAGGCCAGAGAGATGAGATGGCAGGGTCGTGATGGCAGACAATGGGAAATCAATGAGGCTTAAAATACATATTTTTCCCCTCATATTTTCCATATTATTTCATTCATTTTATCATAATAAAGGCCTGAATACTGTTTTTTTTATCGGTATGGACCCTTTTTCACAATCATACATTGATGGGAGAATTTTGTTCTTGATCCGATCTAATTCGAACTGAATTTAATCGAATTTATATGATTATAGGATATTAATTTATTAAAAAAATAAAAAATTTAATCAATTCCAGGAACATTTATTTATTAACTATATTTAATCTTTCACTAAAAAAGTTTAACAATTTTTTTGAATAAAATAAGAGAAATAAATAACAACATTGTAAAATTAAATAAAAAAATATTGTCCATTACTTTTTTCTCATCAAGTCTTCAATCTTGCAAACAAAATGAGAAAAATAGTGGTGTAAAAGATACTAGTCATTGATAACTAAGACCAATTTTAATATAATATGGGCAAGATGATTACATTGCATTCAAAACTTAGATTTAAAGAAAAAAAAGAAAAAAAAAACCTAAGAATTAAAATTACCAATTTCGAAATGACAAAAGCATGTTGTTAAAATTGTGAGGGGTATGAAACCGATTTCCATCAGATTTGGTAGAAATTTTTATAATGCAATTTCCTAGGGAAGAGCATTGGATTAGGTTTCAAAGTCGAGCAGGATTCTGGGATTTGATTGGTGCTTGGGTTTTATGATTTGAGAAGTGGGTATTGAAAGTGAATAAGGTCCGGGTTCATCAACAAGGACAGATCCATGACCCAAGACACACAAATTTGAATGAGGGAGAAGTTAAGGAGGGAGGAGGGGTTATTTGTAAAAACCATCCCCTCAACTCACTCTCTCTCTCTCTCTCTCACTCTCTCACTCTCTCACTCTCCAACTCTCTTTAGAGGAGAAATGTGCTTCATGCACGAGTTTGGTTCCTCCCAACATCATGGAACGGGAAGGAAGAAAAACATGAGAGAGCATTTTTTATGAGTGAGAAAACAAGAGTTATTTTCTCATATTTTGAAAATCAAGAAAGGCTCGGTGAAAGTTAGATCATAATTTACATCAAAAATATTTTGATTGTGAATAATAGAGAATAATCTAATTTTATTACATTTTCTTCACTTAAAATACTCGAAAAGAGATAACTAATTCTAATTAAATTTAAATCCTTGAATTTTTGGGTTGCAAAATGTTTATTAGTTTGTTTTAAAACCTTAATTGGTATCCGAGTCTTCTTAGGGGTTTCGTGACTCATTGTTAGGTATTGAAAATATAAAATGCCATAAAAGTTTTTTTAAATTCTTTAATGGCATCCTGCAATGGGTTTCATGAAATGTTGTCAATTTAATATAATAGTATACTTATGATATGAGGATTAAATCTGTAAAATTTGACATACATCTAATTAGTATATTATGAAACATTTCAATGCCTAATCAAAACTTTTTGCACTCGTATATTTTAAAATACTATGTTTCGTCACATGAAATTTCCATGATTAGGTTTCTCTCAAAAATATATTTTCTGATCATATAAAGATCACAAAAAATGATTAAAATTTAAGAAAAATATAGCGGTTTCAAAATTGATTCAAGTTGCAAAAAAATAATGGAATTAGAAAAAAGATGAATAGTTCCATTGTACCAATCCCACTCTTGGTAAGGGTGCGTGAAACTCAAACGCTATCCTAGAGACATCCGATCTAAAATATAAGATTATCATTAAATTTAGAGATAAAAAATAGGAGTAACCAAAACACGGTAACAACGCACCGCCAGGAAGGCGGCGCATGAGGAAACCATTTTCATTTTAATTTTTGCACAATCAACCACGACGGCACGTGAGGAATCATGCAAGGCCTATTTGGACCAAAATTTTTATGAAAATAATTGTTTAGTCCCTCCAAATTTTTTTGTAATTTTTAGTTTATTTATTGGAGTTGAAAAATAAATTTTATTGACTTTTAAACTTATAAATTGTTTAAAATTATAGAAAAACTATTTTTGGTGCAGGAAAAATTTTGAAAATTTTTACATGTGTTAAGAAAATTATTTTCTTAATTTTGACTACTGGGGTAAAGATTTGTTTTTCCTCCTATCATTTGTTTGAATTTTTAATTCATTTATTTATGTTCAAAATTTTAGTTTTCTAACATATAATTATTTTAAATTTGAGCAAATATTTTTGAATAAATACTCTAAAATTTATTATAATATTATGGTTGGTTTTGTGTCCGACCTAATACTATTTCCATTTTTTAGAGTAATGGTGATGTCAGAAGCAATGTTGGAGCTCTTCGGGAGAGAGTTAGAGCATTAAGAAATTTTGAGCGCTTGGTAAAGTTGGGTCGAATATTGAATTATAAAATAGACTCATCTTATATTTTGTCATATCATTTGCAGATCATGGAATAAAGCCATTTGGAATTTCTTGAACTGGACCATTGGTTAGGAGATATTGATGACGGGACTAATATGATCAAAATCTTATTTATTTGAAAACCACATTAATTCAAATATGAAAGGTTAAGAATATAGAAATTAAGGTGGAGATATAAATATCACTAAGATAAACAGCTTTAACTCATGGGTCAAAAAGGGGTTCACTTCTACCGTTTAGACTCTTAGCAGGAAAAAATAACGTGATATCTCACATGTATGTGCTTTGAGTATAGATATTATCGTTTTTTTTTTCTTGTGAAAGTTAACTAATCATGCACCATGATCATGTTTTGTGCCAACTTGTGGGTATGACATGCAAAGTTTCTATTTTGAGTATAAATTGAGAATATTTAATTATAGGTATGATTTAAACATTTGAAATAATAACACGCTTATGTAATTATGAGTATATGTGAAAAAAATATGTTCTTATATCACATGATTTAAATACTTAGTGTATTTAAATTAGAGATTTTAAATTGAAAAAATTTGAATAATTCTCATCTAAAACTTATAAAATTTTATAGTTTTAAATTAAATTTATGATAGTAATACATTAAAACCATAAATGATGATTAAAATTTTAGTGAATTTTTTATTGTATATTTAATATTGACCTATCATGAATATTAATTTTGAAATACAAAACTGTGTATAATATATGAGTATATATACTTGTGTCCACCCTCTAAAAATCCAAACCATAGCACCGATATACGTTATTGCGAATTTGAATAGATGTGATAAATTGAATGGTGATAATCATGAAATATAACGCCATAAAATATAGAACGTGCTAAAATAGTAAGATGTTTTGGAAAATATCAATCATGTTATGCAAGACCCTGGTATAGGCAATGCTGCCTCTGTAGAGGAGAGAAAAAAATGCTTATCAGGCGTGGAAAAAGATAAATTTCGCTACTCAAGTAACCTTAATTAGATTGATGACCCAATACTCAAGTGTGAGCAATATGCAACTACTCATGACAAATGATCCGGGTGTATCCCTAGGTAAAACATGAAGCTACCAGTGACTCAATTTAGATAAATGATCATAAAATTTGATACCTATGAAAAACGATATTATCACAATATTAAACGATATTTAAAATTGATGTTTAAAATGATTGGAGAGTGATAGTCAGCTGGTCATATCCTCTCTAATAAAAAAGAAAGTTCACATCTTGATCCGATACTTTGCTGACAAGTGAGAGCACTTGAAAATCAATTTAATTCACAATATAGTGTGAAAACTTTCTCACATGTTGCTAGCCACATTCAGTTTGAGGGTGACCGATTTGGTACTGTAAGATTCACAACTGATACTTTTGTTATAAAGTCTAGTTCCAAGAGAGTTTTGAACTCTAAACGTGAGAGGGATTAGAATGAAAGCCAAAAAAGAAAAGAGACTAGAAACAGATCACAAAAGAAGTGGGTATAAGAATAGATTGAGAGACACTTGAGATTTTTTGTCAATTACCTTATAGTAGCAGATAGATCACTATAGGAAACAATGTAAAAGTGTAGGTTAGAGAAGTCGATATTTGTAAATTAGAGTTAAAAAATGATTGAGCTTTCATTTTGTAAGATATTTTTTATGTATTAGAAATTCGATGAAATTTAATATATATTCTTGTTGTTTTGAAATGAGGTTATATATATATACTAAAATTTCAGACAGACAGGGTCACGTTGAGAAAAAAGAAAGTGTGTGGGGGAGGGGCGATTCATTCCTCTGGCAAATCCAAAGCAGAGCTGATGAGTCTGATGCCTCCTATTTTGTCCCTGTTCCTCTTGACTTTTCACTATCGTTTTCAGGCGTGTCCTTTCTTCTGCCCCATCCTTGTATTTTTCTATCTATTGCAAGTGGATCCTGAAATAAGGCATATTAACATTAATGACCTGAATTCTCCTGCATCTTATTGATAATATAGAGGACTCCCCGTTTTTTGGATGGTTATTATGTATGAAATTCCTTAATATTTCTCTTCATCTTTTATTACAAAAACTAAAATTAACTTATTAAATCCCACAATAAGTTACTCATAATCATCTCTTTTCAAATTTTAATATTATTAATTAGATTTTAGTTACTCATAATTATGACGCATATTATTTTAGAGCAAACAATATCATTTTCGAGAAGTTTATTTGTTAAAAAGTATCGCTTCACATTCTCATAATCATTAATGAAAATACTTATGTTATATCATTGCATTATTGGTGTGCATGCATCATTTTGCATAATGCTAAGTTTATCATCGCTTAGACTTTTCAAATTATACTCCTAGAGTTGTGTTAAAAAAAATGTCATTTTTGAAGGGAACAATGTCATTGTGATTAATTTATCTTTTAGGTCAAGTAAAGTTTTGAAATTTTAATTAATTAATTAATTAATTATTTTTATTTTTATGGTTCAAGAAAAGGCATTATATCATGCTATTCATTCCTCTTTCCTCTTCTTTTCATAGTCCAGCAATAAATAAGGGAAAACCCAAGCACTAATGTTTGGGAGCAACATTGGATGTTTGTCAGTACCAAAAAAAAAAACATTGGATGTTTGCATCTTATACGTGTATATATATATTTAATGTTTGCAAATTCTGTGCCTTAGCTCGCGTTCACTCTATTATGTGCTTGCGGTGTAATGTGTTATTTGGGTGGTCAAGGCAATATGAATTCAGTTCAAAACCCCAGAATCAACATGAATGGCAACACACAGGAAGGAGAAGATCCCTAAGGCAGATAGAATATTCATTCATACCTCTAAAGTTGAAAAGCAACACCCTTGACTGCAAAACAAAAATAAGAACAAATTCAGAAACACAATTTAAAACTACATCACAGACTCAAACATGAGCCACTGAACTACACACACATGAACTACGTGAGCCACTGCCCTGCACACGTGAACCACATGAACTACATCACAGACTCAAACCACATGAACTACATCACAGACCCTTCTGCTGCAGGCAAAGACAATTTAAAACTCAAACCAGAGCTACTGAACTTGTCATCCATGAGCTTCATTCCACGTTCTACCATTGAAGGAGTAAGACAATTAGCCCAATCACCAACCTTTCCTTTCCTAAAAAATGCACTATTTTTATGAGGACCTATTTGTCTTGTCCCATTTTTGTTCACTTCTAAATTCTTCAAATTCTCAAAACTGCAGAACTTCACAATTCTCTCCACCGCACCCTCTCTCTCTTCCTCTTCAGAAAATGGAAATCCAACGAACTCCGCCAATTTCTTCACATAGAAATTTGGATTCTCTTTCAAATCCTCATATTTTAGAAACAACACTTTCTGTGGATTTTCCATGCCTGCATTCCAGTAGCCAAGCAAGTGTGCCCAAGAAGGCCCATATCCATCAATTCCATGGCAGAACATTTCAAATGCTTCAGATATAGGAAATTGTGGTATTTCGGATTTCACGCTGTCTTTGAAATGCCAACGGGAAGCAAATTGGTCTAATAAATTTCGACAAACATAGACAACTTTGCATTTGGAATTCTCGATGGATTCAGGCAATAACTGGTACGGTGAATGGGTTGCAAAAATTCTTGGATTTGGGAGGATTTCCAAATCGGGATAGTTCTCAGATTTGTAAACGAAATTCTCAAAGTTGTGAACAAGGTCATGAGGGCTAAATTTGGTCAGTGGATTTTCAGAGGAAGCATAAGAGCGGTTGATGATGGAATAGGTAAGTGCTTTTAAAAAGTAGTACCTGATTTAGGGAAAGAAGCCACGATCACATCTGTATCACGAGCTTGAAATCGATTCCGGAATTTGATAATGCCGCGGATGGCAAAGCTTGGAATCCAGAATCCTTGGATTTGGTGGAGGTCAAGCCCGTGGCCTGTCCAATATTTCTCTTTAGGAAGGCTTTGGATTAGAATTTCTAAGTCGGTTTCGGATTCCTGCGATTTGGTTAGTGCTGGGGTTTCCATGACTGGCGAACTTGGATGCAGAAGTGTTATGAAACAATGTGTCTTACCGAAACACGATGTTTTTCATATCATACCTGATTTAAGGTGACTTGTCTAGAATATCTATCAAACATTCTAGAGACACACGCTGGAATGCACGGGATTAAGATTGAGTAGATAAAAAATTGAGTATATGAAATATATATTTAATGACAATCATTAAAATGATAAAAAAACTATTAACTTAGAAGAAAAAGATATATCAAAATGTGAATTTTTTATATATTTTGATTTTATCATTCAAAACAATAATAGTATAGATATGGATGTGAATCATAAAATTTAACTAAGTTGGATAAAATAGAGAAAAGTATTTGAAGTTCTCTATGGTCGCATGATACAATTGCATTTGAATGGAGAGTTTTATAGAATCAAACTAAAACCTACACTATTTTATGGTACTGAATTTTGAATTATTAAATAATAGTAAAAGTATAAAATGATAGTAAGTGAAATGAAAATATTTAAATGGATGTGTAATAAAACTAGAAAAAATAGAATTAAAAATAAAAAAATACGTAATAAGATGAGAATTAATTTAATTGTGGATAAAATACGAAAGTATCATCTGAGATGGTTTGAATATGTGCCCAAAAACACACAAATTAGGAGGATCGAAAATTTAAATGCATGAGATTTAATAAAATATAGAGATAAATATATATGTGTGTATGGAACTTTGTGCTGCATTATCAAAGGTGGTCTCATGTGAAGTGTCGTTTCTATCTACATTCAGATACTTATCAAAAGCTGTTCACGGTGCTTTTTCAAATATTTTCACAATTCTTATATCTTTTAGTTTTCCACATTGTTGAAATATAATTATAACTAAATCAACAAATAATAAATATATCACAAATATAAATGTGAAACTTTCTCTTAAAAAATAATAAGATACATATTTTAATTAACAATATTTTTTAATATTAACAATTCTAATTCAACATAAGTTTGAGGGAGGAAAGAGTGCAAAGTAATGGAGAATGGTCACTGTTTTGTCCTAGTGCTTATGTTACCTAATGCTTAGTTTTCAGCTCTCTTAAAATGATATTAACTGCCTTCTTTCTTTTGGACTTAGGGCGTTACTATTAATTTATATAAAAAAATTTTATATACAAAATTATTTTAATATTTTCATAAAAAATTTCTTATTAATTCAATTTTTTAAAAAAAAAAATCAAGTTTATAAAATTATAAATTTTATTAATATATATATTAAAAAAATTTAAATATATATACATACTTGGCACAATCATACCAAGTATGTAGGTAGGAGGGCTATGCTATTGCTTTGCTAATACTTAATTTGCTATATACTTGGCAGAGTCACATTTTTTCCCTATCATGCTTTGAAGTAGCCTAGAAAAAAGAAATCAATAAATAAAAAGAAAAATATGCCCGAAGCATGATACACCTGTGGTATTTTGGTCTTCCTCGGATGCTTTAGCATCATTTTTCTTTTCTCTTTCTCTTTTTAGGTCCAGGGGGAGCATTTGGATCTTATCTTTCGGGATAACGCCAAAATCCAGAGCATAAACCGTCATCCGTGATGCCTTGATGTTTTGGTAGGATTTTGCGTAAGGGTGGGTGGCTCTCAAAATCTAGAATATATCCCAGAACTTAACGTTCTTACGGTTGAAATCCTACGTGTTTCCAGGGACAGGAAGGGACAAACACCCTTTGTGAGGGCATTTAGGTCGGCTCCCCCATTAGATCAGTTGTTTGTCATTTAGAAAACAAGAATATTTACAAAATTAAATATACATATTAATTAAATTTTATTAATTTAAATTAACAAATTTTCATGTAAAAAAATTTCCATTTTCTATTATTATTTTATTTAAAATTATTAAAAAAATCAATAAATAAAAGGAAAAATATGCACAGAAACATAGTACACCTGTAGTATTTTGGTCTTCCTCGGATGCTTTAGCATCATTTTTCCTTCTCTCTCTCTCATTAGGTTTAGGGGGATGCATTTGGATCTTGTCTTTTGGGGTGACGCCAAAATCCAGAGCATCGATCGTGCCTTGATGTTTTTGTAGGAGTTTTAGTGAGGGTGGGTGGCTTTCAAAAATCTAGAATACATCCAACAAGTTAAAAGTTATTTGGGTTGAAGTCCCACGTGGTGCCAGCGCCAGGTGGGGCCATGGCTATTTTGGCCTTCCTCGGATGCTTTAGCATCATTTTTCCTTCTCTCTCTCTCTTTAGGTTTAGGGGATGCATTTGGATACGCCAAAATCCAGAGCATAGACCGTCATTCATGATGCCTTAATGTTTTGGTAGGATTTTTAGCGAGGGTGGGTGGCTTTCAAAAATCTAGAACACATCCAAGAAGTTAAGGTTATTAGGGTTGAAGTCTAACGTGGTGCCAGCGCCAGGTGGGGCCAAGGCAATTAAGTCGGCCCCACCATTCGGCCACTTGTTTTTCAGGTAGCAAACATAAAATTTATATAAAATTCAATATATATATTAATAAAATTTAATTAACATATATTAATAAATTTTCTTGTAGTAAGTTTTCAAATTTTTTTATTATTTTACGAGCATAATAAAAATTGAATTTATTTTATACCCTAACTATGCATAATTAATAAATTAGCAAATTTTTTCTATACTCTAATTTTAGCATAATATGAATTTATTTTATCTTATGTCATTTTTAATCTAATGAATTTTAACCCTAATGTTGCCCTAATTTCGTCATAATTTTGTCATAAATTTGTCATGATCATGCTATAATAGTACTCTAATCATATTTATGTATCAAAATAAGTTTAGATGACACAAATAACAAAATAATCATAATCAGATTTGAACAAAAAAGGAAGAATTTACTTATGATCTCAAGGGCCGTGAGGGATAAGAGTAGCAAGAACAATGAAGCACAAGGTGAACAGTGAGAGCAACGTCTGGAAGAGAGAAACGTCTGGTACATAAAATCATATGATAGTGGAATGTTTATGGTACAAGATTGTGATTACACGGAAGATTATCCACATATCGAATATCGAGTGGATGTTACCTTTGCAGACGAAGATATTGATGTTGATGAGGAGGTAATGGCGGAAGAAGAGACAGAAGAATATAATGACGATGAAGAGGAAGATGATGAAATTGGTGGTGGGAGTGGTGGCGGTGGTGCGAACCAGTTATTGGTTGGCCCTTCGTCAATGTCTATAAACATTGGTGGTGGTCGGAGATATGAGGGTGGTGGAGTAGACGAATCCATTCCATTCATGACGATCGCACCGGATGGTGATGGTTATGTGACATTTGAGGAAGAACACAGATTGACATTCGATAGTTGGAGTTTCAGCGACGAATTGAAAAAGAGTATGAGATTTGAGTCCAAAGAGCAGCTTATTCATGCTGTTAAAATGCATCATGTTGAACACCACTATTAATTTCGAGTTGGTAAATCAACCCCCCTAAACTTTGGACAGCAATTTGCACGCAAAGGGAAGAAGGCTGTAGATGGAGGTTGCGTGCTTGTAGAACGCTGGGTTGACGCAGGATCATAGGCAGATAGATTCAAATTTGATGGATCGATATTTCCTTAATTATGTGAGGGAAGATCCCAATGTAAAAGTTTTTTTTCTTCAAACTGCTATGACCAAGAAAACCACATATGTAGTTTCTCGTAGAAGGGTTTGGGCAGTAAAGAGAAGAGTTATAGAGATGGTTTACGAGAATTGAGATGACTCTTACAAACAACTATCTCAGTTATTAGATGCAATAATGCAAAAAAATCTGGGGACAAGTAAATTCGAAGTTGGGTCCACCTAACGCAAGAGGAGAATAGGTATTTGAGGTTTTATTTTTGGCATTTGGTCCGAGTATCTTGGCTTTTAAGAGTTATAGGTCATTGATAAGTATAGATGAGACTCACCTTTACGGGAAATATAATCACAAATTATTGATTACGTGCAGTATGGATGGAGCGAATCATATTATTCTATTGGCATTCGGATTAGTAGATAGAGAGTTACTTACTTCTTGGTCATGGTTTTTGAGGTGTGTACGAGAGTATGTTGTTCGAGAGAGGGAATGTCTCATTTGTTTAATTTCAGATCGACATGTAGGGATAAGGGCAACAGTTGTTCGTCCAGAGTTTCGCATGGTCACCTCCCAATACTGTGTGGCGATTTTGTATGTGCCATGTCGCTAGTAACTTCAACACGCATCACAAAAGTCAAGCTTGTAAAAGAGTTGTTACGATTGCGGCGTTACAACCACAACGGAGGAAATTTGACTTATATATGACGAAGATGAAGGAGATTAAAGAAAAAGCTCCTGATTATTTTGCAACTATTCATCCCGAACAATAGACTCTTTCTCATGATGGTGGTGTTCGTTTTGGATATATGACCACAAATATCAGTGAAAATTTTAATACCGTGTTAAAGGGGGCAAGAAATTTGCCGGTTTCTTCTTTGGTACTTAAAACTTTTTACAATTCCGTTAACTATTTTCGGATTCATTTGGGTAAGGGAAATGTAGAAATTGAAAGAGGAGAGCGGTAAACTAAATATGTATTCGTCATGTTAGGGAGATGGATGAACACGGCTAACCTTCATACCGTCATTTCTTTCAGTAGGGAGCATAGGATCTTCGATGTTGAAACTGGGAACAGACAGACACGGTATAGGTACAAATGAGGAAATAAACAGATTGTCAATGTACAGGAAAATCATTGCATTTGCAGGAAATGACAAACCTATAGAATTCATTGCTCCCATGCAATTGCTGCATTAACACGAACGATAATTGATGTGCATATAATCGTTAGAAAATGGTATACATGGAAACATCAACTTAAGGTATATGAACAAAATTTTTTTCCCGTTGGAGACTATTCGGCATGGCCCATTGATTTATTCCCTACAATCATTCCCGATATATCCCTAAGACGTCAGAAAGACCTAAATCATCTCGATATCACAACGCGATGGATTTTCAAGAATCATCCACACGGACATCATGCGGTAGTTGTAGTACTGAGTGTCATAATAGGAGGAGATGCCTGAGATGGTTGAAATGCGGACTTTGTGGTCGAAAGGGCCACGATCGAAGACATTGTCCAACAACAAATTAATGATATTTTTTTGTATTTGTATCATTCTCTAATTGTTGTATTTCTTAATCTATACTATATTTTGAAAACTTAAACGTGTTGCTATATTTTTTTTATTATGCAATTCATAACATATTTGTGTGAATATCTTCTTTTCTTTTTGTGCATTTCATAATGTGGTGATATATTATAATTCTAATTGTATATTTATATATATATATGCTAATTATTATACTTCTTTTATATTTCAGATGGATCTCGGACCTACTGATCCGAGCCTTCTACGCTTGCAGTGAGGATACCGCTCTACTAGAATTTGGGAGGGAGATGATACTAACTGGCTTATCTGCCATAGACGTGAGATAATATTACGGCGTTTAGGGCATGGTCATATTGACAAGAGAGTAGTTCCCCTCCTATAGGCGTCGGGCTTTTTAGGGGTTGCTATACTTCGTTTCATTCAATTTGATTGATATCTCATCACAGCCCTAGTGGAGAGATGGAGGCAGGAGACACACGTTTCATATGCATTACGGTGAGCTTATAGTTACCCTACATAATGTTATCTTTAGATGGGATACCCGTAGTAGCTAGAACGACGGGTTTCTCGTGGGTTGCGTTGTATCAGAGATTATTAGGTATTAACCATTCTCGTTTGGTTTTTAAGGGTCATTTATTGAGTATGTCGTGGTTGTCAGATTTCATTGGTGACTTGCCCCCCAATGCAGATTATAATCATATTTTGCGATGGACACAGAGGTATATATTACTATTGATAAGGGGTGTTTTATTTTATGATAAGAGTAGTTATTATGTACACTTACAGTATTTATTAGTATTAGATGATTTAGATTACTTTAATCATCGTAATTGAGATTCTGCGTGCTTGGATTACTTGTACAGATAATTTTGTATAGTCTTGCACACAAACTCGCATGAGATCTGCGATGCACTGACTTTTTTACAGATTTGGCCATGGGAAAGATTCCCATGTATAGCTCCTATTAGGCGATCTTTATATGTAGAGGGGGATACGACATTAGCTTTGCGATGGAAGACAGATTTTGATATCACTTTCCTTGCTGCAAACATTGTGATCGTGTATAGGGAGGCATCAGATAGACTGACGAGCGATGATATCGTGTGGCAGCCTTACACTGAGGACATGTTATCTTCCTTCCTCGACTATTGTCATGAGGGTAGGGATATTGGCATGTTCGCGTACCTCTTATCTGTTTTTCTATTGTGGAGTGACACTTTCCAGATCGAGTGATTCGTCAGTACAGAAGATTTCAGTTCAATCCGGATCACTGCGATATTGAGAATCAATTGCATGAAACTAGCACGCGTGGTTCACAGGAGACAGATTGGTCAGTTGAGCATGCCGGTTATATCGAGATTTGGACTCACAGACGGAATCATCTAGTCCGTATTGACACATTAGTTGGATCCACTGTCCGTCCTTCTTACACCGCATGGTATCGCTCCATCTCTCGTATATTTATTGGTCGGCATGGAGTTTGTTTGGGATATGTGGTAAGTGTATAATTTAATTTTTCTATTTATATCAATTATTTTATATCAATTTATTTATTTTCTTTAATTAACGTGTATCAAGATTTTTGTAGTAGAATTCACTGCAACAGATTCGAGAAGACTCTGAGGATGTTTATATCCGTGAAATGGCGGATACAGCCATGTCAGCTTTGAGTGATGACATGACATATCTCTTGAGACCTAGACACCCTAGAGGTCGTGCTGAGGGAGGTGATGAGGAGTATTGACCTTGACGGAGCCAAGCGAGACCACGTCCAAGGCCATGTCTCATGATGCATCACCATTTCCATCTCAGCATCCAGAGGACATCACAAGACCTTCCAATACGTTTGAGAACTCCTCTTCTTTCTACACATCAGTGTTTGAGTTCCCTCATTTCTCTACTCTTGAGATTCCACAGAGGGGCATTCGTATAGTTGAGAGACAGACACAGTTTCAGAGGGATGATACACGCACGATATACCATATTTTTCCTTCTCGTTTTAGTAACGCAGGATGCTCCCAGATCACACAATTACATGATCTGAGTTTACTATTCCAAGCCGACACTATAGATATTATGAGAGATTTAGATATTAGACGTTATGATAGAAGAAAGTGACGACGACGTTAGTTACATATTATTTACTTTGTATCCTATTTTATATTAATAATAATTCGATTCACTTATATATATTTATTTTTTCGATCTTATTTATTTCGTTTCTCATTTCTGTTTTATTTATAAGAAATTAGTTTTTTTTTCTAAATTTTCATTAACTGTTCAGAAAATACATTTATTTGTTTGGACTAGCAAATTTGATATGTTGGAATAGCCGAACACATATATGGATGATACGGACGGACTCACTAAGTCACGGGTTGGGATCATTGGGCTTTCAATCTCCGATTTTAGTTTTGTCTAACACATATATCGATGGCATAATGGGCTCGTTCGAGTCATGTGTTTTAGTCCATTGGTTCGCGGGTCAACCCGTTGGCTCGTGGACCCGTTGGGCCTAACTTGGGTTTATCGGATATTCAAGGCCCGGATCCAGCTTGGTTGCGTTTCCAAGATACAGCCAGCTTGGCACATTTTCAATACGTAGCCCAACTTGTTGCGTTTTCAAGACTCGGCAATCTGATTGTGTCTCTAACTTTTGATAAATACGGATTATTTGAAAAAATTTTTTCTATCACGGATTATTTTAAATTTATTTTTTATTTTAGGTTAATTCGGTATATTTCCTTAAATCATAAACCCAAATCTCAAAAGCAAGAGGGAGAGAATCGAATCTGACCGGAGGGTCGATGGTAATAAGGTGGAGAAGAACTGTCATCAAGAATAGTACTTCATCGATTTGGGATTTGACAAGATGAAGATGAACCTGAGAGCTATTTCGTGAATGAAGCAGAGAAGAAAACAGAAAGGAGAGAGAGAGATTATGTTTTAAAATGACCTGTACCAGTGATTGGGGCAAAATCAAATAACTGTAGTCATACAATTTTTTTGTTTACGGTTAGGAAATATTCGTCTGTATGGAATAGAACTACACTTGCGGTCAAATCAAACGGTTCTCATAAACCATATCTTGATTAGTGGTTTACTGTAACCGCAAGCATATCTATATATTTACCGGCAGTTTTTTAAATAAAACTGACGTCTCTATTACCTGTAGCTATTGATCTAGCAGCTTTTTTTTATCAGTTGACAAAGAACCACCAATACTAACTATTTTGATGGTCGCTGGCAAAAGTAATCGTCATTAAAAGTTTTTTTTTTTTTTTTTTTTTATGCAGTGAAGAGATAAAATAGAAATTAAAAAACTGAGTAAATAATTTTTAACTTTATAGAGAAAATTTGGAGAGATCATGATATACACCAATAATAAATTTATTAATTTTAAAAATTAAATAAGGTTTTTATTTATTTCAAAAAAATTTCGGGCGGCTTGAGTGGTTAACTTTGGTAATTTTTAGCGTGAGGGAAGTAACAAGAAGCATCATTTCTAGGGGTACCTGGGTCAGTTTGCAAAGAGAAGATTGAAGTCTACCGTTCACACAAAGCAGCCAATCCAATCTGCATCAGTCAAATTAGATAAGAACTGAATTTTAGAACACAATCAAAAGATTTAAAACATTATGACGTGAGCAACTTTATAGATCTTGGTCTTTTCCTTTTTGTCCAGGTCTCACAAGCATTATTGAGCTGCTATTTTTGGAAGAACAAAACTCTTTAATTTTTGGAACAATTCCACTTTAAGCATTTTTGATTCGGTCTCATGGAGTCAATCTCAAAAAGCTTTGAGCAAAATGAAGAAGAAGAGCAAAGCCATCAGAAAACCAATCAAAGTTTTGAGGAGTTTTTGTCAACGCTCCCTAGAGATTATGGTTGGACACCTCTCTTTGATTGCTATCTATATCAAGGCTGTTGGTACTACCCCTTTTTCTTGCGAGGTGTGATTGCAGCTCAACAGCATTTCGAGGCTCAACCAATAGACATATTCCTATGTAGTGTACCAAAATCAGGCACAACATGGCTCAAGGCCTTGGCCTTTGCCATAGTCACTAGAAAGAAATACACAGACCTTTCATCACATCCTCTCCTATCCACCATGCCTCATGAGTGCATCCCTTTCCTGGAGGTTGATGTCGTCGGCAAGGAGTGCACTAATCAGACTGCCGACGTTCCCTTGTTAGCGACACATATTCCTTACCATTCCTTGCCAAAGTCAATAATTTCAGGTGGCTGCAAAATAGTGTACATTTTTAGGGACCCGAAGGATGCATTTGTCTCACTGTGGCATTTTGCAAGCAGAGTGACACCAAAAGATGCAAATCATATTTCCTTAGAAGAAGCACTCGAGCTATTTTGCAAAGGAGTGTCCTATTATGGGCCTTATTGGGATCATGTATTGAGCTTTTGGAAGGCAAGAAAAGAAGCACCGCAAAGGGTGCTTTTTCTTGTGTATGAAGAAATGAGAAAGGACCCTTTATCATCTGTGAAAATTTTAGCAGATTTCATAGGCCACCCATTTTCTGTGGAGGAAGAAAATGAAGGTGTTGTGCAAAAAATTTTGGATTTGTGTAGCTTTGAGAATTTGAGCGATCTGGATGTCAATAAAAAGGGAAAGCATCGACCCGAGTCCGCGGTCGCCATCGAAAACAGCGCGTATTTTCGCAAGGGTAAGACTGGAGATTGGCGGAGTCATTTGACACCTGAGATGGCTGAGCGTTTGGATCAAATCACTAGGGAAAAGTTTGGTGGCACTGACTTGCCTTCGTATGTCTCAGATGCCAACACTCATGGGAATTAGACCGTGTTTAAGGCCACAAGTCTCCCCACACCTTGCAGATATTAACTAAATAAGCAAGGGATATTCAATCTTAGGGATGGTAAATTCATTTTCCATGCATTGTATTGTTAAGAATAATTTTGTGGTTTCAACTTGTGTATTCAGGTGCGCTGTGTGTCTGGACTACTGCAATTCGTTTGGCTCTTTTTTCGTTATTTCTTGAAGTTAGTCTGGTTTGGATACGAATGGTGCAGTGTTATCAGCTGCTTTTACTGGGTTTTTGTTTGCGGGCTTATTTGAGCCTCTAACTTTGTATTATGGGGCCTAGGCCCCCCTCAGACGAAAATCAAAAAAATAAAAATAAAAATTAGTAGTAAGAGTGGTCGGTTTCTATATAGTTTAGTTTTCGGTCAAGTTGGTTCGGAGTTGTCCGTAAAATTCTTTTGAAGGAGTCCTTCAAGCCTAGTTTCCCACTCGCATATGTCCTTAAGAAATTCCCTCACTCATGGTAACAGCCGAAACTAAAGAGAGAGAAGTCTAGGGAGGCACACCCACCATTTTGAGGTGGGATTTTTGCTCCTCCGTAGAGGAAGTGGTGCCTTCACCTTTGTACATGTAAATTCGCTTAGGTTTTGAGCAATATTCTTATTTGTGATCTCCACAATGTATCTACCACTTTAAAATATGGTGAAATCAGGATTCTCTCCTCAAGTCGGTCCTTTTACAAGGAAAGTCTAATGGTCCATCCGTTTACAAGGAAAGTAATTAAAAAGAGCAGATGGGAAGTCAATCAGATCTTCTCGTGGAGAATCACCACACGCAAGGATGCCATAGGATAATATTAATCTCAGCTTTGATGCACCAATCCGGAATGAGGCGTAGAGAGGATCATAAATACCGGAGGAATGACATTGAACTGTGTGCAGGACACAGCCATCCAAAAACATCAGCTTGATGTGCGTTGAAAATTTGGGCATCTAAAAAGGGTTGAGATCCTGGCACCTAGCAAGCATAGACAGAGACTTGAACAGGCCAATATACGTAAAGATGAACAGGCCAGTCACGTGAACCAATGCAGTTGCACTTGCAAAATCAATACAATTTGAGCTGCTTGCGTAAGCAGTCCCCCGTGGCCTGTCTGGTTCTTGGTAATCGTTGATGGTTCAACATGACCATGGTGTGTGCAGGGGATGATCGCAGGTTCAAAGACAATTGACATTATTTCAAGAGCAATCATTTTTTTTAGCCATTCTTGCACGCCCCCACTAATACATATAATCATTCTTTTTTAGGTTTTTTGCAGGTAATGATTTATTAAACCCAAATTTCCACAAATACCCTTGCCTCTTTGGGTTTTTATGCGCCTTGTGTTTCGCAGAGAGGAAATACACTTACACCCATAAGCAAAAATCTCATCTTTTAATGCTTTGTATGCTCGTCCAGTCCTGGCTTTCGCCTTTGCCGGGCTTGAGAGGACTAGATGCGAGAGGACAGTGGTCGAGTTCAAGTTTCTCTGATCTAGGGAAATAATTATTTAACCTTTTCTTCTTTAGACAAATTCTTTGCCTTTGCTTTCTCTCGTTCATAAATGTGTAATTGTTTGAAGCAGAACAATGAAATTTTCTTATTCTATATCCTGTGTATATTTGTATACTTGCAGTAATTTTAATTTTTTTTAATTAATTGAATAAATTGAACGACAGAATTATATAATTTAAAAAAATTGCTAAATTCAATTAACTAATTGGAAAAAATTGAAATGGTCACTAGATTTGAGTCGAGTTAAATGCATTTTATGAACACATTCATAGATTCTTCCATTTTTTGCTCATGGAGTCTATGGAGGAATGTTCTGAACAACTGTACTCACAATTAGCATATACGGTACATCCATTTTTGGGTTTTGCTTTTGGTGATCTCTAGATTAAACAACAAAGTTACAGTCTACTGATTCCATGAAGACTATCACAGATCATACAAATCATTCTCAACACTAATTAGCCTTCAGAATTAAAATTTTGAAAAACAAAGCCAAGTGAAGAGAATTTTATTCCGAGGAGGAATTTTACTTCCACATGTTATCACAGCACAAGCAAAGTTTCAAAAGTAACATAAAGATTTAGCTAAAGTGTGTAGAAGGAACTTCTCAACAAGTGATTTAGCTAAAGATCGGACCTTCAACAACACAACTTAGTCAAAACATAACATTTGACTGCAATCCCAATTCCACGTCTCTATTTCTAGCATCATAAGCACGGTTTGCAAAAGTGAACAATTAGTAAAGCTAGAGAAGCCTAAAAATTTGGGACTTTGGAGAGAAAAAAGCAATCTGAGAACTAGGTTGTAATGGCAGTAAACTACAAAGAATCGATCAGCTGCTAGCACCAAAGCCCACTATTTTTTGAGCCACCCCACCAACTTGTCCTGCTCGATGACCGAAAGATAATAACTTGAAACATATGAGACACTCTTAGAACATGCAGAAGACTTTCTGGCGGCTTGCAGAGGTCCACATACAGAGCAGATATCGAAATTGCATGGATAGAAAGCTTGATCCGGTATACCATGAAGCGGACCGTATGTTGAAGCTAAAAACGACACCAGGTACCGAACAACTGGTAAGGAAAAACATGGATCTAACCGAAGAAGTACAGCCTTCAAAAGTGAAGACTTGAGACCAGGACTAGGTGCGTTCGTTCTTTGAGAATAGTTTTTAACTAATGAATACTATTACTTCGGAGTGAAGGCAAGGAGAAGATAAGAAAATATGGTTCTAATATTCACAACGAAAACTTAAAAATACAACGGCTAAAAGGAGTATGATTTTAAACGTGAAAAATTAAGTGAAATATCAAAATATGTTGTTAAAAATGTAAATATAAATTATCCAAAAAAATATGAGTGTTAAGCGTTTATTTGAAAAAATAATTTTAGATAAAAATAAGTGATATAAAAGAATTCAAACCACCTAAATAAATGCATTATTATTAAGTCTCTATAGATAGTTTATTTTTACTTTTGTTTTTCTTCTCTTTTTTTTTTATATTTGTTTTAAATGACCGACTCCAAAATTTAAAAGTAAAACTCAGTTTATTGTTGTATTATTCTTGTGTTTATTCACATAATAAGATAATAAAATTTAGATAAAAATATTTTGAGCACTAATATTTTTCCAAAAATTTGATATATTCTAAAAAATTTTACTTTTTTCTAAAATTCTTTTGTGTTTTAACAAATAGAACTCATCGAATTAGACCATGTATCACATTTATAAAAGAAAACTAAAAGAGGACAACTCTCAAGGGAAGCCCAACCTATGTAGATGTTTTTTAAAGGATAACTCTGCCATGGTTGCTTTCAACCTTAGGTAAAGGAGAAGAGTTGTGATAGGTAGATAATCAATGAAAATCCCTTTTCAAAACAAAATTGAGAGACAGATATAAAAATTCATTAGGACATCCATTTCATAACTAAGTGCTGTATTGGATCCCGGTGTAATGACAAGTTAGCAAGAGCTTTTAGGGTGTCACCTACAAGTGACCTACAACATAGACACCTAGATGTGGTGTCAAATAAACAAGTGTTCTCTCATTTATATGGATGGGTACGGGTAAAGAAATTAGTTCATGAAAATAGAATTCGTCTGGCTACTTAAAACATGGGATTCTTTGTCACGTCTCGATTCTTCTGTCGAGTGTGTAATGTCACTCCCCGAACCGGGGTCATGAACAACCGTCCGTTGCCCTGGATGCCGACTATATTTTTACAAAAAATCAGACAAAATCTCCTCATATTTCAGAGGTCACCCAAGTATAATTTGACCTGTATATCAACATTCATCCTGTAAAATAAATAAATGGTTATTCCGGCCTCTCCAAAATCAACCAATACCACAGCCAATATCCAAAACAATGCAAGACTATAAAATTTTTCAACAAACCTAGCCACAGACCTCTATTATCATACCCAACCAAAGCATGAGCAGCTGCCACACCGAGCGGACCTAAATTTTTACATAATATACAATAATTTTCCTTAGTGACGTTCAAATACGTACAATCGTCTCAATGCAAATAAACTATGAGAGTTTCACAAATAAATATACATAAATTATACAGTTATCCCAAAAATAAATAAATGAATATATTTATCAAACTAAAATCTCCAATAATCGTAGCGAAAGATATGGTAACATCCATACCCAAGCCCGGTACTATCAATTCCACGTCGTAACACAATAATTTTTCTTCAGTCCAAAACTAATCCTGTGGAGAGAAAGTGAGGGGTGAGTATCTATGGAAAGATATTCAGCAAGTGAGAGAATTGATATCATACTATCAATATCGAGGGTGAATCTTAGAGTATCAAAACATGTAACAAAATATCGAGTATGCGAAAATAACGTATTGTTTCAGAATAAAACATATCTCAAGGCACACATCAGAAAATAATATATGCACCCATCCATGTATCAAGTCACATATGTAGAGCCGGCCGAACAAACAGCCCTGGCAATGGTCTACCTAAACTAAGGACGGACGCATTGGGGGTTTTCACTATGTAAATATCAAATAATGGCTCTCTACCCCAATATTGACCACAAACTACTCCAACTACCCTATAAATAATAATAATGATACATATATATATAGTTGCTCATGTATGGTATCCCACCCAGTACTAGACAGAGGTAAACTCACGTTCTCCCCGATGAGGGTCAACCTAGAACACTCATAGACATGATGATCTGGCGGATACCTCCAGCCGAAACGTATCCGGGCACAAGGGGTGCATCTACCAAATGTCTTTCATAGCTACGGAATGCTATAGGAAACATATCACTATATCACCAAGTCGGCCGGGCATGTAATCCCATGCATCACACATCATGTCGGCTGGGCATATAGCCCTATGCATCGTAACATAATTTCGGCCGGGCGTATAGCCCAAATAGTACATGTAAATACATTTAAAACTACGTGCCAATACAGTAGAAGAATTAAAACATGTCAATATGTCAAAAAGGTGGCACAATATCAGTTATCAAACTCATGGATGCATAATCTATAAAATCAACAATTGGGATACTCCAATGGTCACAAAAATATGTCTATCAAAATTCAAAAATTTAGTTTTCACACGTATAGAAATTATGTCGTTTAAAAATCGGTAAAACATGATTTGTCAATCAATAGAAGAAGTCAAAGTCTCACTCACTATTCTAGGGAGGGTAGTCACTCCCTATTTTCAAAACAAATCCAATCTGACTCCTCGAATCTTAAAAAAGATCAACCTAATCAGATCATCAGAATTTAACATCAAATTTCAAGTATTATAGGGTTAATCCATTTTCCCTAAGTTTGTACAAACGTTAACTCTTCAATTTATGAATACACTCTAATGTCATTAGTTGCAATTCAGTTAGAAACAATTAACGTACTTTTAATCCAAGTCAAATTCAACCCTAAAACCACTCAAGGTCGGAAATAAGCCTGAAAATAAAGAATTTTCCTATAAGATGGAAAATTTTTGAAAAATCATACACTTTTCGATTCACTTCCAAATGTTTCAAGCCATATGTCATTTTCAAGATATATGAGACTATTTTCATAATATGGAGATCGTATTTAAATTGTCTATAAGCAAAACAATTTATAATAAGAAAGGCTGCATCAACCCTTGCACTAAAATACAAATTTTCAACTATTTTCATGTATAGGTCAATTTAAACTCCAACGGAAACTATTCAAATAAACTTAATTTGATTTTATCATCCTGAACAGTCTCATTTCATTGAAATTCCGACACTTAACTTAATGAACCGCATATAATATTTGAAAATGCATTCATTTAGAATCTAGTGTACATTCTAGTATATACAAGACTTTTTATCTTAAATTTATCCTAAATTCGATAACCAAATCGAATGGATCCGAAATCACTCACATAGGGTTTTTCTCGGATTGCAGACCTTTGTCTGAATGTCACCTCAATCACTCCAACATCTGAAATGCTACCTATCAAGACAGGGTTTATTAGTTAGGTTCAAACACTTAGATCGGAAGCAAAACCATACGTCAGTTACCTGCATGGAGGCTCGTGGGCTATTCGGGCTCACGGGCCGTCTCGGGCTCGTGGGTTCGTGGGTCAGTGGGCCAGTGGGCTTCGGCTAGCGGGCTTGCGGTTTGCGGGCCAATGGGCTAGCAGGCTGGCAGGCTTGCGGGCTGATGGGCTTACGGGCTGGCGGCCTTGCGGCTGATGGGCCTGCGGCTTATGGGTCTACGGGCTGGCGGGCCTGTGGCTGATGGGCCTGCGGCTGTTGGGCCTACGGCTGATGGGCCTGTGGCTGTTGGGCTCACGGGCCGTGCGCTGAGGCGCGCTCGCGGCCTGGCTCACGCTCACGGGCTGGGTCCTGCTCGGGCCTGGCTTGTGCTCGCGGGCTGGGTCTTGCTCGGGCTAGGGAGATCGCGCTGTGGCTCGATCGCGTGCAAAGTTGCTGGGTTGCGCTCGCAGAGGCTCGCAGGAGGAAGGAGCAGCGGCAGTTGCGAGCGGTGGTGGAGCTCGCGGTAGTGTGTGGCGGAAGGGAGAGAGACTGTGGGAGATTCGCGAGAGGGAGAGAAGAAGAAAAAGAAGAATAAGAAGAAGGGGAAGAAGGCGGCGATGATGGTGGTGGGCTATTGGCAGCGGAGCTCACGGCGAAGGAGGACCGGCGCCGCGGTGGGAGGAGAAACGAAGGGTTGGGGAGAGAGGGAGAGAGAGAGAGAAAGGGATTAGGGTTTCTAGCCCCAATCCCCAAATCAAGTTGGGGACGTAGTCTCCATTTTTCTTTTTCTTTTTTCTTTTTTTTTTTTTTTTTTACTAAATAAATAAATATATATATATATATATATTTATGCATATATATTTTCATACCCTTATTTCGTTAGAAATGCGAATTTCATAAAGATGGGGTTTATTTCGATTTGCCGATTCGACAAATTAAAATATACCAAAAAATTTAATTTAAATAACCCAAAATCAAAAAATCAAATTTAAATAAATAAAATCTCTCTCTTTATAATTAAATTACAGACACCGCAGTATCGGTGTTACATTTTCTAACCCTCTAAAAATAAGTTTCGTCTTCGAAACTAAAAGATGACTAACCAGCAAACAAATTGGGGTACTGTCTCCTAATTGTCTCCTCTGGCCCCCAGGTCTGCTCCTAGACCTGGTCACTCTTCCACAAAACTCTAAACAATGAAACTTCTTTGCTCCGCAGCTTTTTGACTAGTCGATCAGAATAGCTACGTGCTGAGCTGGAAAACTAAGGTCCTCTTTGACTGGCCATCCGTCTTCAGTTGTTGTTTGAGCTCTTGAAAGCTCGTCTCACAACGATCGTCTCATAAGAACTTGACGTCCTTCCGTGTCAGTCTGGTAAGTGGAGCAGCGATCCAGGAGAATTCTTCTACGAACCGCCGGTAATACCCCGCAAGACCAAGGAAACTTCGCACCTCGGTCACTGTCTGTGGCTGCTGGTACGTTGGTCAGCCCAAATGGCATGACCACGAACTCGTAATGTCCATATCGGGTGCGGAATGCGGTCTTGGGCACTTCCTCAGCCCTAATCCGCAACCGATAATATCTAGATCGAAGATCGATCTTTGAGAAAAATACGTGCACCCTGGAACTGATCAAATAAATCAGTAATACGCGGCAGAGGGTACCGATTCTTGATGGAAACCTTGTTTAGCTGCCTATAGTTCACACACAATCGTAGAGTCACGTTCTTCTTCTTCACAAATAATATCGGAGCACCCCACGGTGAAGTGCTCGGACGGATTAAACCCTTGTCCAGCAATTTTTGTAATTGGACCTTGAGCTCTCTAAGCTCAGCTGGTGCCATTCTGTATGGCGGAATAGATATGGGAGTGGTCTCTGGAGCTAGGTCAATTTCGAATCAAACTCCTAAACTGGGGGTAGTTCGGGTAGCTTCTCGGGAAATATATCTGGGAACACCTGCACCACTGGGACCTCCTTAAGCCTCGGCCCCTCCACAGTAGTGTCAATACCATGAGATAGGTATGCCGTGCACCCTGGCGTATCAATCTCTTGGCTTTCATCACCGATACAACACAGCGTGGTAACACTCGCCCCTCGCTTGGGAACCTCAACAACGGCTCCTCGGGTCTCTGAAACTCTACTTCTTTGGTGAAGCAATCTACTGAGGCCCTATGCATGCTTAACTAATCCATCCCTAGGATGGCATCGAAATTTGTCATCTCAAGTGGAATTAAGTCTGCCTTGAGTATTGCATATCTGACCATGACTTTACTCCCTCTGTAGATAGCATCTCGAAGTATCTGCTCACCGAGAGGAGAAATGACCAATATCTCCTCATCAAGTGGCAACAAGGCTTACCCAACCTGTGAGCAAAAGACGCTTCTCACATACGAATAGTTCGACACAGTGTCAATAAGGACACGAGCGTCGACTCCCCATATTTTCATAACTCCTATTGTGAGAAAATAAAAAAAATCTGTTGATAAATATGGAAGAAAATATATGCTCACATGTATATATATATCAAAATGTATGTACAACTAACATAGTTAAGCCTCTAATGCTTTAACTAGTGATGGTGCTCAAAAGAAAGTACATAAAAGAAATATCTCTAAACATGAGGATTAGTGGGAGGAGCACCAATAATCACGTCAAGACTCACCTGAGCGTCCTCCTGTGTTATTGCGTATACACGGGCCTGTGTCTTCTGCTGCTGTTGGAATGGTCTTGGCACCGTGTTGCTCCCGACTGCTGTCCGTGGAGCGGTGTGACTCGAGTGCATAGGTACTCCCTGCTATCCTCCTCGGGAAACACTCGAGTGTCTTGAACCTATCTGACCTCCAAATCCCAACTCAGGGCAGGTGCTCCTGATATGCCTTGACTTCCCACACTGGAAGCATGTAATAGGCACTGTACACTCTCCAAAAGGGTGGTGTTCACCACATCGGCGGCAAAAAGGGTGCCGTTGATCTGAAGTCTGAGTAGTAGCGTTAGAGGCCGGTGCTCTAAATCCCTGAGATCGCGATCCCTGTCCAAGATGTGCTTGTCTCGGCTGAGAAGAGCCTTCTTGATATTCTAAACTCCTGCCCTTCTTCGAGCCTTGGCTCGAAGAAGCCCCAGATCTCTTCTTCCTTATCTCTCTGTTCTCTTGCTGTCTACCCTCAGCGCGGATGATCTCCTCCGCCCTAAGTGCTGAGTCCACGATCTCTGCAAAGGAGAGACTAGTAGTCACTATCATATACCTCCTGATGTTCAAGTTGAAGCCATCCTCAAACTTGAACCGTAGCTGCTTTGGCGTTGCTAAGTCTGGAACAAAAGCAGCTAGTCACCTCATCTCCGTCTCATACTCTGTCACTATCCTGGTTCCTTGCCGCAAGTGCACAAACTCTGCCCTCTTGCAGTCTTGCTGGAACTCAGAGAAGTACCTGCGATCGAACTCCCGCAGGAAGTCCTCCCATCGCAGCGGCTCGGTAGCATCGTCACAAATCACCTCCAACCAAGTGAGGGCGTCACCATCCAAGAGTCTTTCTGCTATCCTAAGTCGGTAGTTCTCGCTCACCCGTTCCTGCGAACTCCGTGCAGCCTAACTGCCTTGCGTCCTTCACCAACTGGGTGAGCTCGTGAATATGCCTCAAGGTGGAGGAGGTAGTATCACTAGGTCTTAAAACAGTAAAAGGACCGACAACTGGGGGTAGATCTGGTACAACTGAAGGTGGCATGGCCGTAGGAGTCGGCACTGTCGTCGGTGGTGGTGGGGGTGGCATTTGAATCCCGTGGGAGGTGTACCACTTATACACCTGCCTAAATACCTCAAGGGACGGTGATGGAATCTCGGCTAAAGCAGCTGGCTGAGTAGGCGCTGCAGGGGGCGCTCATGAAGAGGAAGCAGCCTCAGCCACTCTAAGGGTCTCAGGTCCCCTCGAAGGGTCAGGCACTTGAGGAGTCTCAGGTAGCACGAGTCTAACTCCACGTCCCGCTGGTCTATCGTGTCTAGACAGCATAATTCTGCAAAGGGAGAATTTTTTAATTAGATATAATTCTAGAGTTTGGTATAATTGAAAATTTGGGATTAGTTACGTAGTAACTAACCCCGCAAAGGGCGGCTGCCCATGCCCTAGATGCCAACTATATTTTTACATAAAATCGGGCAGAATCTTCCCATATTTCGGAGGTCTCCCAAGTATAATTTGACCTGTATATCAACATTCATCCTGTAAAATAAATAAATGGTCATCCCGGCCTCTCCAAAATCAACCAATGCCACAGCAAACATCCAAAACAACGCAAAACTATAAAATTTTCCAACAGACCTAGCCACATATCTCTACTGTCATGCCCAATCAAAGCATGAGCAGCCACCACACTGAGCGGATCTAAATTTTTACATAATATACAATAATTTTCCCAAGTGACGTTCAAATACGTACAATCGCCTCAATGCAAATAAACTATGAGAGTTTCACAAATAAATATACATAAATTATACAGTTATCCCAAAAATAAATAAATGAATACATTTATCAAACTAAAATCTCCAATAATTGTAGCGGAAGATATAGTAACATCCATAACTAAACCCGGTACTATCAATTCCAAATCGCAACACAATAATTATTCTTCAGTCCAAAACTAATCCAGTGGGGAGAAAGTGAGGGGTGAGTATCTATGGGAGGATACTCGGCAAATGAGGGGATTGATATCATACTATCAATATCGAGGGTAAATCTTGGAGTGTCAAAGCATATAACAAAATATCGAGTGTGCGAAAATAACGTGCTATTTCAGAATAAAACATATCTCAAGACATACATCAGAAAATAACATATGCATCCATCCATGTATCAAGTCACATATGTAGAGCCGGCCGAACAAATAACCCCGGCAATGGTCTATCTAGACCAAGGATGGGCGCATTGGGGGTTTTCACTATGCAAATTTCAAATAATGGTTCTCTACCGTAATGTTAGCCACAGACTACTCCAACTAGCCTGTAAATAATAATAATGATACATATATATATAGTTGGTCATGAATGGTATCCCGCCCAGTGCTAGACAGAGGTAAACTCACGTCCTCTCCGATGAGGGTCAATCTGGGACACCCATACACATGATGATCCGGTGGATATCTTCGGCCGAAATGTATTCGGATACAAGGGGTACCTTTACCAAATATCCTTTGTAGCTATGGAATGCTATAAGAAGCATATCACCATATAACCAAGTCGGCCGGGCACGTAGCCCCATGCATCACATCACCATATCGGCCGAGCATATAGCCCCATGCATCGTAACATAATTTCGGCCGGGCGTATAGCCCAAATAGTATATGTAAATATATTTAAAACTACGTGCCAAGACAGTAGAAGCATTAAAACATATTAATATGTCAAAAGGGTGGCACAATATCAGTTATCAAACTCATGGATGCATAATCTAAAAAATCAGCAATTGGGACACTCCAATGGTCACAAAAATATGTCTATTAAAATTCAAAAATTTAGTTTTCATACGTATAGAAATCATGTCGTTTGAAAATCGGTAAAACATGATTTATCAATCAATAGAAGATGTCAATGTCCCACTTACTGTTCTAGTGAGGGTGGTCACTCCCTATTTTCAAAACAAATCCAATCTGATTTCTCGAGTCTCCAAAAAGATCAACCTAATCAGATCATCAGAATTTAACATCAAATTTCAAGTATTATAGGGTTTATCCATTTTCTCTAAGTTTATACAAACGTTAACTCTTTAATTTATGAATACACTATAATGTCATTAGTTGCAATTCAGTTAGAAACAATTAACGTACTTTTAATCCAAGTCAAATTCAACCCTAAAACCACTCAAGGTCGGAAATAAGTCTGAAAATAAAGAATTTTCTTATAAGATGGAAAATTTTTAAAAAATCATACACTTTTCGATTCCCATCCAAATGTTTCAAACCATATGTGATTTTCAAGGTATATAAATCTATTTTCATAATACGGAGATCGTATTTAAATTGCCTATAAGCAAAACAATTTAGAATAAGAAAGACTGCATCAACCCTTGTACTAAAATCCCAATTTCAGACTATTTTCATGCATAGGTCAATTTAAACTCCTAGGGAAATATTCAAATCAAATTAATTTGATTCTATCATCCAGAACAGTCCCATTTCATATAAATTTCGACACTTAATCTAATGAGCCGCATATAATATCCGAAAATGCATTCATTTATAATTTAATATACATTCTAGTATATACAAGAGTTTTTATCTTAAATTTACCATAAATTTGATAACCAAATCGAATGGGTCCAAAATCACTCACTTAGGGTTTTTCTCGGATTGCAGACTTTTGTCCGAATGTCTCATCGATCACTCCAAGATCTGAATGCTACCTATCAAGACAGGATTTATTAGTTAGGTTCAAACACTTAGATCAGAAGCAAAACCCTAAGTCAGTTACCTGCGTGGAGGTTCACGGGTTGTCACGGGCTCACGGGCCGTCGCGAGCTCGTGGGCTATAGCGGGCTCATGGGTTCGCGGGTCAGCGGGCCAATGGGCTTCGGCTAGCGAGCTCACGATCTGCGGGCCAGTGGGCAAACAGGCTGGCAGGCTTGCTGGCCGATGGGCCTGTGGGCTGGCGGGCCTGCGGCTGGTGGGCCTGCGGCTGATGGGCCTGCGGCTGTTGGGCCGATGGTTGATGGGCCTACGGGCAGCAGTGGCTCACGGGCCGCAGTGGCTTGCGGGCTGGTGCGCGCTCGTGCGTTGGTACGCGTTGGTGGGTTGAGGTGCATTGGAGCGTGCTCGTGTGCTGAGGCGCGCTCGTGCTCTGAGTCACGCTCGTGGGCTGGCTAGCACTCGTGGCCTGGCTCGCGCTCGCGGGCTGGGTCCTGTTCGCAGCCTGGCTCGTGCTCGCACGGGCTGGGTCCTGTTCGTGGCCTGGCTCGCTCTCGCGGGCTAGGTTTTGCTCGCGGCCTGGCTCGCGCTCGCGGGCTGTGTCCTGCTCGCGGCCTGACTTGCGCTCGCGCTCACGGCCTGGGAAGATCGCGCTGCAGAAGGTGCTGCAGTCGCATGCTGTGGATCGATCACATGCAAAGGCTTGCAAGAGGAAGGAGCAGCAGCAGTCGCGAGCGGTGGCGTGCGGTGGTGGAGCTAGTGGCGGTGTGTGGCGGAAGGGAGAGGGTCCGCAAGAGATTCGCGAGAGGGAGAGAAGAAGAAGAAGAAGAAGAAGAAGAAGAAGAAGAAGAAGAAGAAGAAGAAGAAGAAGGCGATGATGGTGGTGGGCTGTTGGCGGCGGAGCTCATGGCAAAGGAGGAGCTGCGCTGCGGTGGGAGGAGAAACGAAGGGTCGGGGGGAGGAGAAACGAAGGGTCGGGGGGAGAGAAAGAGAGAGAGAGATAGAGAGAGAGAGAGAGAGAGGGAGAGAGAGAGGGATTAGGGTTTCTAACCCTAATCCCCAAATCAAGTTGGGGACGCAGCGTTTTGCCCCAAAATGCTGTGTCTCCACTTTTTTTTTTACTAAATAAATAAATATATATATTTGTGCATATATATTTTCACACTCATATTTCGTTAGAAATGCAAATTTCATAAAGATGGGGTTTATTTCAATTTGCCGATTCGGCAAATTAAAATATACCAAAAAATTTAATTTAAATAGCCCAAAATCAAAAAATCAAATTTAAATACATAAAATCTCTCTCTTTATAATTAAATTACAGACACCGCAGTGTCGGTGTTGCACGTAACAACCGTCACGTTATCTCAACATATAAGTATGACCTCCCCAAATACCGGGATAGTGCAAGACATTCTAGTTGTACAATAAATCTTCCAAAACATAAAATCTATGAAAATAAGAATTCATATATATAACATACATGCAAGGGACCCATCCAGCCCATCCCTGTACATACATGCATGCATCGGCACACTATCAAGAATCCCTATACATGCATTCTTGTAAATATGGTCATCCCAGCCATTCCAGAGTTCTCAAACATTTCATGAATTTACAAACCAAAGAAATATTCCAAAGGTCCAAATACAAAACAAACTACTTTCAAAGATGGATTTGTACAAAATGATGAAATTCCAAATCATAGTTGTATGGATTTTACCAATACTTGCTCAAGAAAATTAAGCCAATATCAAATAAAATCTAAACAGGATGAGATGTACAGAACTTCCTTCCCATTGATTTTCATAATCCTAATTCAAAATAAAATATATAATCATAACCTATCAAAAATCTACAAAAGAAATCTTCAACTACCACTATGAGAAGTCCTTGAGCTACACTTCCTCTGAAAAATTGGAAGAGAGGAGTGAGTATTTTAAAATACCCAGTGAATTGAGTACAATGATATACAATATATACATGTGGGGTGAAAATGGTTGTCAAACAATTATATACAAATTGCATTGTCATAAAAAAAAACCTTTATATAAATCAATTCATCTCAAACCACCATAACTCATATAAATATACAAATCAAACAATTTACATTCATTTTTCATAATTTTGGGACATATCGAAATCTCTATCCTATCAATGGCCGTTGGTAGGATCCACAAAAGGATTTTTTTCACTATTTTCTAAAAATCCCTTCCATCTTGGCATTAGCCTGGAGTTCCGTAGGGTGCATCCACGTTATCATGGCAGCCTGAGGAGACTTTTCAACCCGCCTACCACTAAGCTAAATTAAACAGCCTTAGCCACGCCACCCCAATGGCCTAGTCTGTGGCAAAATTTAGACTATAATCATTTTTCAGCACATTTTTACCAAATATTCATTTAATAAATCAAATCATACTCAAATTTCAAGGTAAAGCATATATCTCACAATTCTCATGGTATCCAAACATGATACAGTGTAAATAATTCAATAAATATACTCAAGTCATGAAATTGTTAAATCACATTTAAGGACACACCAATTTCACAAATCATTTTGAATAACATTTCAAATTTAATTCAAAATCGATTTACAAATCATAATTAAAACAATGTGCTCATTTACACGAGATACAACCATCCACTCACCTTTTAGGGAGGGTATTCACTCCCTACATATTATAAATACCTAAGAAAAATCTTTTCAAGTCCCAGTGAGTTATCCTTAACCAACAATAATAATTTTTGGGTCATTTGTCCTCAATTTCAAGGGTTTTTTAATTTTTAATTTTTTTAACTTTTTTTTTTACTTTATTTCAACCCTAATTTCTCGAAATCATGAATTTCTATTCTAAGTTCAGCAATTGTACCTCATTTATTCGTAGACAAAATTTTCATTTCCATTTCCCCCAATTTCACTATTCACTAAATTTTTAGAGTTTGTATTTCCTAAGAGATTTCTATCAAATCTCTACAATACAATTAAATATGATAATGAAGAAGTAAAATCCAAGATTTATGGTATGGAATTACCTTGATTTTGGAGTCGAATTACATTTTGGGGTTTGGGTTTCAAGACCCTACAGAATTTTTAGAGTTTGTATTTCCTAAGAGATTTCTATCAAATCTCTACAATACATTTAAATATGATAATGAAGAAGTAAAATCCAAGATTTATGGTATGGAATTACCTTGATTTTGGAGTCGAATTGCATTTTGGGGTTTGGGTTTCAAGACCCTAGTTTTTCTCCATTCAAGCAAATTTCTAGGTTTTCTCCCTTCAATCCTCCATTCCAAGAGTTATTTGAAGTATTGATGGTTGGTGGGTGCAATTAAATTGAGAATTTATTGAAATTTGGTGGGAGATTGAACAAGAGAGGAAAGGAGAATGCAGAGCACGAAAAAGGGAGAGTCGGGAGTAGGAGACGAAATGGGATTAAATGAAAATGCGTTATTCAATCACATTTAAGTGTTGGAGCCAATTTACCATTTTTCCCTTTTCTTTTCCTTTTTTTTTTTAACAAATCAATTCTCTCTCTCTCAAATCATTTATCCATTCGGCTTCTCCTTCATGAATCAAATATTGCTCATTCCAAATCAATTTCTCCTTTTCTTATTCAGCTTGATACACACACACAATTTATAACATTGTCTCCAATGAGATTTGATCTCATACACAAAATTTCTTCCAAAAAGATAATGCACCACCAAGCCATTTGCCTCATTTATTAATTATATAGCTTATAATATATTTACCGACCTGCTCAATATTTTGGTATGATTCAAATAATCAAAATTGAAAAAATTTCCAACACTTGGAAATTTAAGTGAGATGAAAAAATCAAAACATTAAATTTTTCGGTATTACATCCAAACTACGGATTCGATTATAAAATTTCAATTTCTCCCAATATTTACAATGGAAAAAAATAAGTAATTAAATAAATATTTTTCTAATACCAAATTTTCGATATTACAATATTTAATTCCCTAAAAATAAATTTCGTTCTCAAAATTACAAAATAGAATTTATACATCAAAAAGTTGCGGGTGTTGTTTCCGCATTGACTCTTCAGTCTCCCAAGTCTATTCTTCTAATTGGTTGTTTCTTTGCAATACTTTAATCATTGAGATCTGTTTATTTCTCAATTGCTTGAGTTGTCAATCAAGGATTTGCACTCGCTGTACTCTAAAACTCACGTCTGGATTCAATTATATCGGAGGAGCTTCAATTACATGAAAGGGATCAGGCAAATACTTCTTTAGTATTGAGACATGGAACATATAATGAATTTTCTCTAAATTCAAAGGTAACTCTAATCGATAGGCCACATTTCCAACCCTTTCAAGGATTTTAAATGGCCCAATGTACCTTGAATTCAATTTACCTCATTTTCGAAATCGGATTACACCTTTTCAAGGTGAAACCTTTAAGAAAACCATGTATTCGACCTCAAATTCCAGAGGTCTCATTCTTTTATTGACGTAGCTCTTCTATCTATCTTGAGCTGCCATCATCTTTGACCGAATCATCTTCACTTTTTCTACGGTTGCCTCAATTAGCTCCATACTTTCAATTCTTCGCTCTTCAACTTCATCCCAACAAAGTGGAGTTCGGCATTTCCTTCTGTAGAGAGCTTCATAAGGAGGCATCCCAATACTAGTTTGATAACTATTGTTGTATGCAAATTCAACTAACGGGAGGTGCCTATCTTAGCTTCTTTGAAAGTCCAAAACACATGCTCTCAGCATGTCTTCCAACGTTTGGATTGTACGCTCTGACTGTCCATCCGTTTGTGGATAAAATGCAGCGCTGAATTTCAACTTAGTGTCCAAGGCCTCTTGTAACTTAGGCCACAATCTGGATGTAAATCGGGGATCACGATCCGATACAATCGATATCGGAACCCCCTGGAGTCGAATAATTTCATCAATGTAGAGCTTGGCTAATCTCTCTAAAGAATAAGTATTCTGAATCAGAAGGAAGTATGCTGATTTAGTGAGCCTGTCAACTATCACCCAAATAGTATTGTGACCGCTCGAAATATGTGACAATCCTATCACAAAATCTATGGTGATATGGTCTCATTTCCATTCAGGTATAGGCAATGGTTGAAGCGTCCTGGCCGGCTTCTGATGTTCGGCCTTGACTTGTTGACACACAAGGCATCTTGTTACAAATTCGACTATCTCCTGCTTCAGTCCCAACCACCAATAAGTTTCCTTGATGGTTCTATCTATTTTAGTGCTTCCGGGATGTATAACATAAGCCGAAGAGTATGCCTCTTCAAGTATAGCCTTTCGAAACTCATCATTCTTGAGATACATACCCTTTTTCCTTTACATTACCATGCCATCCTCCCAAATATGAAAATCACCACCTTCACCCTTGTGAACCTTTTCTACTATCCACTTAGCTCCTCATCGGTTGGTTGAAGCTCTTTAATATGGTCCACTAAGGTTGGTAGTACCTTGAATTGGGCTAAAAGTGCACAATTATCATCACTGGCCAATTCAACTCCCAATGTATGGAGTCCTACTAAGCATGAGAGATAAGAACTCCCATGAGCTGAAGAAAATAAGATGAGTATTTACGGCTAAGAGCATCCACAACAACATTTGCATTGTCCGGGTGATACTCAATTATCAAGTCATAGTCCTTAATCAGCTCTAACCACGTTCTTTGTCTCAAATTGAGCTCCTTCTGAGTGAGCAAATACTTGAGACTCTTGTGGTCGGTGAAGATTCTGAATGTGGCTCCATATAAGTAATGTCGCCGTATTTTCAAAACGAACACAATGGTAGCAAATTCTAGATCATGGGTAGGGTAATTCAATTCATGCTTCTTCAACTGTCGAGAAGTATAGGCGATGACTCTATCGCCTTGTGTTAAAACACATCCCAACCCTTGTTTACCGACATCACTATAAACCACATAGTTGTTACTGCTAATAGGAAGAGCAAGTATTGGAGTCGACGTGAGCCTCTTTTTCAGCTCTTGAAAACTCTGCTCACACTTATCACTCTATTCAAATTTAACTCCTTTTCTTGTCAAACTAGATAGATGAGCTGCAATTTTGGAAAAATCCTTTATAAATCTTCGGTTATAGCCTACCAATCCCGGAAAACTTCTCACTTCGGTGACATTCTTGGGTTGTTCCCATCTCAGAATTGCCTTTACTTTCTTTGGGTTAACAAATATCCCATCTCCAGATATAATGTGCCCCGAAAAGCCAATCTCCCTAAGCCAAAACTCATATTTGGAGAGCTTGGCGTATAGTTGCTTCTCTCGGAGAGTTTGTAGTACAATCCGAAGATGATTTGAATGCTCTTCATCATTTTTGAAGTATACTAGGATGTCATCAATGAAAACAATGACGAATTTGTCGAGGTAAGCATGGAAAACTCGGTTCATGAGGTCCATGAGAGCTGTTAAAGCATTCATAATACCAAAAGGCATCACTAAGAATTCACAGTGTTCGTAATGCGTTCTAAACACAGTCTTGTGGATATCATCATCCCTTATCCTCAACTGATGATAGCTTAACCTCAGATCAATATTTGAAAAGACATTGGCCCCTTGGAGTTGATCAAATAAGTCATCAATTCTCATCAAAGGATATTTGTTCTTGATGGTCACCGTATTCAACTGCTGGTAGTCAATACATAACCGGAGGGTGCCATCTTTCTTCTTCACGAATAGAACCGGAGTGCCCCAATGTGAGGTATTCGGTCAGATGAAACCTTTGTCCAACAACTCCTGAAGTTGGTCCTTCAATTCTTTCAACTCCACAGATGCCATCCGATAGGGAGAGATGGAAATAGGTGCTGTGTCGGGAGCCAAATCGATAGCGAAATCGAACTCCCGAATTAGAGGCAATCCAGGCAACTCATTTGGAAAAACATCTAGAAACTCATTCACTACTGTGCACAAAGGTTGTGCACTAGGTAAGCCTAACAACCTTTGTGCACTAGTTTCCATACCTCAAATGCTGAGATTACACAGCTTGGTAAGACTCACAATTCACCAAGGAATACAAATGGAGGACATCTCGATCTACAGAACTCCACCTCTTTGGTGAAACGATTCATTGATGCTCTATGAGGGTACAACCAGTCCATACCCAATATTGCATTGAAATCCCTTATTTTCAACAGAATCAAGTTTGCTTTGAGAATCTGACCCTCTACTACCACTTCACACTTCTTGTACATGGTGCCTCTATTCAATCATTCCCCCAAAGGAGTGATAACCAATAATTCCTCTTCAAGTGGGACCAAAGGCTTATTTGAGTGTTTGGCAAATTTCGTGTTCACAAAGGAATTATTAGACCCCGTATCAATCAATATACGGGTATCAACTCTAAAAATTTTCATCATACCTATATACACACGAAGGATAAAAATTAACTCTCGATCAATCAAACTTAATTGAAATTTAAGGTCCTTTGTACCAACAAAACCATCATTAATCATCAAAATTCATTTTTACTCACCTCAATATCAAGTAATATCTTTAATATACCTCAAATTCAAAATTATAAAACCATAATCTCAACTGTTTATTTTCCAATGTCTAAGTCACCAAGTTTAAGTTTCTAAGGAATTTACCTATGACTATGTTGAGGTTGTTCTGGGCATCTTCGTTTGTCATAGTATAGATTCTGGTCTGAGCCCTTGGTTGTGGATGCTAAGTTGAAGCAGCCACTATATTGCTCCCAGTTGCCATTCACGAAGTAACATTTGGAGGTGGAGGAGGAACATTGGATTGGCTGCCCCTAGATCCACTAGGACGGTCATGACTTGCTTAGTTTCCTCGCCCCAACTCTAGACAAATATTGTAGAAATGACCCTCCTTTCCGCAGTGGTAGCATCTCTTGGGTGCTTGGCAAACCCCAAAATGAGACTTGCCATAGTTTCGGCATTTTTCCTTTGTATTCCCCATTGATTTGCTTTCCGAGGATGCAATAGGAGCAGGGTTCCCAAATTGAGACATGCGTTGGCCTTGAGGGACACCAACGAGTCTAGTGATAGAAGCTCTACCATAGGTACCTATGTTCCTGCTTTATTTTGAACCTTAGCCCAATGTATGCTCAAACCTCCTTTTCTTTTTCTTCCCATCCCTTGTCCTTCCTCTTTCTTCAACCATTTTCTCATCCCTTCGAGCTAACTCTAGACCATCTTTGTACGTATGTGCCGAGTTCACCGATATCTTTTCCTGGATGGACAAGTCTAGGCCTTCTTCAAATTTGAAGCGTAGGTACTCATCTGAAGTCACTAACTCCAGAACAAAGGTGGACAGTCTCCTCAACTCTGTCTCATATTCTACTACCGACTTGCTGCCTTGGCGAAAATGAAGAAATTCCTTCCTCTTCAAATCCTAGTGGAATCGAGTGTAGTATTTGTTATCGAATTCCCTAAGGAATTCACTCCATGAAATGGGCGTTGGAGACCTCTCTTTGATGCTATCCCACCAACCTCTAGCATCCTCATCCAAGAGCTTTACAGCTAATAAAATTTTCCACTCATCATCAAGTCTCATGTCTATCACCGTCTCCCGAACCCGATTAATTTTGTTCTTTGCTACCATAGCATCACTTTGTCCCCATAAATGTGACACACCCAAGTTGTCGGGTTTCTTTGATTAACTTAGACAATTCTAAGGTTGGATGGTTGATTGGAGTAGTCACTAAAGTAGCAGAAGTGGCTGGTTCTACCGGGGAAGTAGGTGGAATAGTTGGCCTTAGTGAAGAAGGAAGTGGCGCCTGAGGCGGGACTTGAAGATAGGCGCCATAAGTATTCCATCATTCGGTCCATTGTCGAAGAGCATCGAGTGGTGGTGGAGGAATCTTAGTTTAGGGTGTTGGGTGAGCACTAGTTCCAGCAAAAGGGGAAGAAGGAGCACGTGAGGATGATCCAGCATCATGCTCGAAAGGAGGAAGATCACCAATATTCCTCATTCTTCGTCTAGGTGGCATGATTTTGATTCCTATAAGAAGGGACACTATTTTTAGCTCACTAAATTTGGTATTGAGCTAGATGTTTAACCCCTAAAAATAAAATCAATCCTAATTCTTAAAAATCCATGAAAATTCTTGTACATCTTTTGAAAATTCTTTTAGAATATGAAATTTCAAAAGAAAAATGCTTTTTAAAACCTTTAGAAAACTTTTGGGACATTTGGGAGTAGATCAAACCTTTAAATATTTAAAATCATTAGCTTAAGCTCTGATACCGATAGAATTGTCATGCGTTGACTATCCCATACGTAACAACCACCGATTTATCTCAGTATACGGATATGACCTCCCCATATACTAAGATAGTGCAAGCCATCCTAATTGTACAATAAATCTTCCAAAATATAAAATCTATCAAAATAAGAATTCATATATATAACACACATACAAGGGACCCATCCGGCCCATCCTATACATACATGCATGTATTGACACACTATCAAGAATCCCTATACATGCATACTTGCAGATTTGGCCATCCCAACCATTCCAGAGTTCTCAAACATTTCATGAATTTACAAACCAAAGAAATGTTCCAAATGTCCAAATACAAAATAAACAGCTTTCAAAGATGGATTCGTACAAAATGATGAAATCTCAAATCATAATCGTATAGATTTTACCAATGCTTGCTCAAGGGAATTAAGTCAGTATCAAATAAAATCAAAACAGTCTGAAATGTACAGAACTTCCTTCCCATGGATTTCCATAATCCTAATTCAAAATAAAATGTATAATCATAACCTACAAAAAATCCACAAAAGAAATCTACAACCACCACTACGAGAAATCCTTGAGCTATACTTCCTCTAAAAAATTGGAAGAGAGGAGTGAGTATTTTAAAAAACCCAGTGAGTGGAGTGCAATGGTATGCAACATATACATGAGGGGTAAAAATGGTTATGCCAAACAATTATATACAAATTGCATTGCCATAATAAAAAATAAAAATCTTTATATAAAACAATTCATCTCAAACCACCGTGACTCATATATATATATATATATATATATACAAATCAAACAATTTACATTCATTTTTCACAATTTTGGGATATGTAGAAATCCCTACTAATGGTCGTTGGTAGGATCCACCAAGAGATTTTTTTTTTTTTACTATTTTCTAAAAATCTCTTTCATCTTGGCGTTGGCCAGAAGCTCCGTGGAGTGCATCCATGTTATCACGATAGCCTGAGGAGACTCTCTAACCCACCTACCACCAAGCTAAATTAAACAGCCTTAGCCACGTGCCCCGATAGCCCGGTTCGTGGCAAAACTTAAACTATAGTCATTTTTTAGCACATTGTTACTAAATATGTATTTAATAAATCAAATCACGTTCAAATTTCAAGATAAAGCATATATCTCACAATTCTCATGGTTTCCAAACATGATACAATGTAAATAATTCAATAAACATACTCAAGTCATGGAATTGTTAAATCACATTTCAAGACATACCAATTTCACAAAACATTTCGAATAACATTTCAAATTTAATTCGAAATCAATTTACAGATCATAATTTAAAACAATTTACTTATTTACATGAGACATAGTCATCACTCACCTTTTAGGGAGGGTATTCACTCCCTACACATTTTAAATACCCAAGAAAACTCTTTTCAAACCCCAGTGAGTTGTTCTAAACCAACAATAACAATTTTTGGATCATTTCTCCTCAATTTCAAGAGTTTACAAATTTTAAAAATTTTTAATTTAATTTTTAATTTATTTCAAACCTAATTTCTCCAAATCATGAATATCTATTCTAACTATAGCAATTGTACCTCATTTATACGTAGATAAAATTTTCATTTCTATTTTCCCCAATTTCACTATTCATAAAATTTTTAGGGTTTGTCTTTCCTATGAGATTTCCATCAAATCTCTACAATACATTTAAATATGATAATGAAGAAGTAAAATCCGAGATTTATGATATGAATTACCTTGATTTTGGAGTCGAATTGTGTTTTGGGGTTTGGGTTTCAAAACCCTAGTTTTTCTCCATTCAAGCAAATTCCTAGGTTTTCTCCCTTCAATCCTCCATTCCAAGAGTTATTTGAAGTATTGATGGTTGGTGGGTACAATTAAATTGAGAATTTTTGAAGTTTGGTAGGAGATTGAACAAGAGAGGAAAGGAGACGAATGTAGATCACAAAAATGGGAGAGTCAAGAGCAGGAGACGAAAATGGATTAAATGAAAATGGGTTATTCAATTCCATTTAAGTGTTGGAGCCAATTTATCATTTTGCCCTTTTCTTTTTTTTAACAAATTAATTCTCTCTCTCTCTTTGATCACTTATCCATTCGCCTTCTCTTTCATGAATCAAATATTACTCCTTCCAAATCAATTTCTTTCTTTCTCATTCGGCTTCTTACACACACAAAATTCACAACATTGTCTCCGATGGGATTTGATTTCATACACAAAATTTCTTCCGAAATGATAATGCACCACCAAACCATTTAACTCATTTGTTAATTATATAGCTTATAATATTTACCTACTTACCCAATATTTTGGTTTTATGCAAATGATCAAAATTGGAAAAATTTCCAACACTTGGAAATTTAAGTGAGATGGAAAAATCAAAACATTAAATTTTCTGGTATTACATTCAAACTTCGGATTCGATTGTAAAATTTTAATTTCTCTCAATATTTACAACAGAAAAAAAAAAGTAATTAAATAAATATTTTTCTAACACCGAATTTTCGGTGTTACATTCTTAACCCATATGTTAGGAAAATTTTGCTTGTTAAACTATTTAGTAGAGAAATATAATTAATATAATTAGTATTTATGTATCTTAAATAGGTGTAAAACCTCCAAGCCATTTAACTTATTTGTTAATTATATAGCTTATAATATATTTACCTACTTACCCAATATTTTGGTTTTATGCAAATGATCAAAATTGGAAAATTTTCCAACACTTGGAAATTTAAGTGAGATGGAAAAATCAAAACATTAAATTTTCCGGTATGACGTCCAAACTCCGGATTTGATTGTAAAATTTCAATTTCTCCCGATATTTACAAAAAAAAAAAGTAATTAAATAAATATTTTTCTAACACCAAATTTTCGGTGTTACATTCTTAACCCATATGTTAGGAATAAAGAAACATAAAATTTTGCTTGTTAAACTATTTAGTAGAGAAATATAATTAATATAATTAGTATTTATGTATCTTAAATAGGTGTAAATACAATTAGTAAATAATAATTTTGGAAAAATTTAGATTAATTTATATAAGTAATACCTAATGGGGAGAAATTATTTATTTAATGAAATCTAAATGAACATGTAGGCGAGAATAATAAGAGATTTAAATCTGTATATGAAAGTTTTGACTTTGGTATTAGAGACGAAGTAGGGATACCATTTTAAAATTTGTCATAACATTCGATTTGATATTCGTAATCACTTTTTTCAAAAAAAAAAGTTGCACATATTTACATTTAAAAGTGATCGAATATCAGTCAAATAGATTTCTTTCTCACCAGGAAAGGGAATAAAATGACATGTAAGAATTGTAAGGTTATATCAGGAGAAAGTATAGTATCTCAATATGGATTTTTGGTTTTAGATATACGTGTGCCTAAAAAGTAAAAATGTATTGCCAATTTATGGAGTGAAAAAAATAAGTGGTTGAATTTGAAGAAGAAAAAAGTGATGACTTTTAAAAATAAATTAATTCAAATAACAACATAATCTGCTAATGATGATTTGGAAACCATGTGGGTAAAAATATTTAATAATATTAAAAATATAGGTAAGAAGTTTCTCAACATATCTAGGGGTTAGGTTCCAACAGACAAAGAGTTATGGCAGTGGAACAAAAAAATCCAAATTGCTATGCGAACCATACGAGAGTGTTATAGCAATAGATGAACGCATGCAACAGAAATTGCATATCAACACCACAATGCCTGTTGGTGGCGTTATACAATTTCCTCCTCAAAAGAGGGGCAAAAAATTGCTTCTGTAAATGTTCGAATACAATAATTAATCCATAAGTAGTTGCATAGAAAGCCGAAAAAGATATCTAGGAGGAGAGAAATGATGTTCACCTCATCAACCGCATTATCTAAGAGTACAGCAACAGCTGCAAGAGAAAAAAGGAAAATTCAAAAATACGGCAACAAGAAGAACTTTAAACATTGGCTTCCATTTATGCATGCATCCAGAAATGGTATGGCATGAAGAAATGTATCAACCAATATGTAAAGGAAAGCGTGAACGTGCTCATCCATTCATTTTCACTTATGAGAAACTCCATACTAATTGGTTCAAATCAAGGGCAAATCCAGATATTTATAAAGAGGGGTGAAAATATCAAGGGGCAGACATTAGAATTTGTAGTGGGGTAGCTTTTATAACTTTTGAAATTATATTTTTTCATAAAATTTTGAAATTATATTTTTTCATAAATTTTTGAAATTATATACTAAATAATCATTTTCAACACTTTTGCCACATTAATTGCGTGGATTTTAGAATAAACATTTCCTTCAGTGTAATTGTCCTAACATATACTAAAATTCTACAATTAAAAAAAAAAAAAAGGTCGCAAGCATATGTGTTATGTATATATAAATGTTAATATATATATATAGCGCGAGAGAGGGTACCCCCCAAAAGCCCATTTATGAGAAGTGGCATTGGAGTGAAGAAACTTGGGGTAAACCCTAGCATGCTCCAATTGACTTAGACAAGAGTTCAATGAGAAATCATCAAATACAGTTCAATCACACAAAGAGAGATAGAGAAAGACCTTGAGGAGGAGCAGAAGTGGAAGGAGCAATAGTCAAGTGACCAGCTTTCCAGAAACTGCAAGAATTGGGCCCAATCACTTGACTGTTTTTGGGTTTTCTAGTTGAAGGAGGATATGATGGAATTTTCTTAGTAGACAGAGCATTCAGTGACTCATTGCTTCTTCCGCCCTCATCACCATCGATCATACCGATGCTACTGTTGATCTCAACCACATTCCCCGGTGCGTATCATTTGCAGAAGCCAGAGCAAAAATCGAAAACCCTATAGAGAGAGTTTTCTTTTGATTCAACCTCTGAACAGTGAAATTGTAGCAGTGATGTGAAGAGAACAAGATTTTCGTCGCACACAAAGCTCGGAGGCAAGAGTTGGGTCACAGTGAGAGGAGACCTTCGATCATGATCCAATTCCAGAATGAAAAATGAGAATGGGATATGATAAATGAAAGATAAAATCACATTTGCGTCCACTATTAGAAAATATGGCATCAACGACGGAAAATTACTAACAGACAAAAATTCATCGCTAATAGCGACGAATTTACGACGGATTACTATTGAACAGTATACCATAAGATTTGCAACAGATTAGTGATGGAAATTAGTGACAGAAATACTTCCGTTGCCAATCCATCGATAAACCCTAAACCGAAAAAAAAATATTTAAACCTATCAGCAATGAATTACCAACGAAAAATTTCTGTCGCTAATCTATCGCTGATTTGTTGAGGGAAAAAAAAATAAAAAATATATATATTTACAGTTATTAGTATCGAATTACCGATGGATTTTTTTTATTATTTCTTTAATTTTTTAAAAAAATTTTTAATAATTATTTTTATTTTTTTATTTTTTATTTTTTATTTTATTTTGTAGAAGAATAATATTTTTTTAAATTTCTATTATTTATTTTAAGCTAAAATAAAATTTATTTTATTATTTTATAATAAATTATAATTTTTATATTATTTTATTATTATTAAAAAATATGAGATAAAGATAATAAATAAAAAAATAAATATGATTAGATAAGTAAGTTGGTTTGGTGGTTGTGCTGCTCTTGTTATTCTCCTTGTGTATGGGTTCGATCCAGAGTAGAGACAATTTTCGTACAAATAAAGGGTGGGTTGGGGGGCTCTAGGGTACGTGACTAGAGCAACAAGCTTATTTTTTTCTAGAACTCTGGCATCAGTGACGGATCTATATCCGTTATTGATTTTTTGTCCTATTTCAACGACGGATTTTTTTTCATTGTTAATATCAACGACCGAAAAATTCCGTCGCTAATCCGTCACTAATATTAGTGACGAAAAAAAATCCGTCGCTGATATTTATCATAGTCAATTTTCTCGACGGATCTAGCGATAGAAAAAATCCGTCACAAATAGTCTTTAGGGCGGATTTATGGCTTTCAACGACTGATTTCTTCGTTGCTAATGACATGTTTTCAAGTAGTGATCTTTCATTTTTTTTTTTAAATCTAGAAATTATTATTTGTTATTTATAAGAAAGAGTATTGTCATACATGTAATTTCACATATACTGTATAACTCGATGAGTTTTTGAATTTGACACAATATGAGCTCGAGCTTAAACTTTGACCGGGTAGTGTCACGGTACCGTGACATTACTCGAATATCATAACACCCCTATTGTAGGAGGGATCCTGAGATAAGACATATTAGCATTAATGACCTCAATTCTTCGCTATCGTTTTCACTACCATTATTATGTATGAACTTTCTTAATATTTCGTTTCATCTTTTATTGTAAAAATTTAAATTAACTTATTAAATCCCACAATAAGTGACTTATTATGACACTAAACAAAAAATAACTATTACTGATCATCTCTTTTCAAACTTTAATACTATCAATTAGATTTTGGTAACTCATAATTATATGCATATTATTTAAGAGCAAATGATGTCATTTTTGAGAAGTTTATTTGTTAAAAAGTATTACTTCACACTCTCATAATTATTAATGAAAATACTCATGTTATATTATTGCATTCTTGTGCATGCATCATCTTATACCTATATTTCATTTTCTTAAATAATTTGTCTTTTTACATATCGATAAGTTTATCATCGCTTAGATTTTTCAAATTATACTCCTAGAATTGTGTTAAAAAATGTCATTATCGAAGGAGACAATGCCATCGTGACTAATTTATCTTTTAGGTCAAGTAAAATTTTGAAATTTTATTTAATTATTTATTATTATTATTATTATTATAGTTCAAAATAAGGGCTTGCGATTGCAAGTTTGGTTATTTATTAAATAATTATTAAAAAAATTAAAATTATTATTAAAATATAAATTTATTAAAAAAATTATTAGATATATCAGCGGTTGAGGTAGACCCACTTATTAATTTTAAAAGCTTTAGTCACATTGTGAGTGACGTTCGGTTGGGAATGTTCTCAAAGTTGGTCGATATTCCTGATTGATCCTCTTTTCTCGGTGCTTTGGTAACTACAATAACCTGTAAACAGTACATCCAATGAATAGGAATTACAGTAACTTCATGTATTTAAAGCGACAAGACATCAATAATGGCTGGTTTGGGACTATAGAAAAGGTGCTTTTTTCCAAATTTAATTAATTCATTCACGCAAGTGAGAGGAAAAGAAAAGGTTGACAAGGCCAATCCAGGTGATGTCCCCTCGGTGCTTTTTCCAAGTCCACAATCAGACAAGATGCAACAGCTGCCAAGTGCCTACAGTAAAAGTTAATTAATTCATTCGGACCCATCAAATATAAACTTCAATGGCCAGTGCTTTTCCCACTGGCCATTGGTGAGGCTAAAGGTCATCGGCAAACCATTCATATACGTTGTTTTATGAAGTGCCCACGTAAAACATAAAGTTAAATTTGAATTTTTATTTAAAGAAATAATAGATGGTTAAACCCCGTTATCCCATATAACTTAAAATCTCCTAAATTCTCTCAAATGTTTTTCAATTCCAAATAACCTACGTGCTGAAGATGGTAACTCCTTGGTTGTCTAACAAGAAGGGAATTATTTTTTTAGAGAGAAAATACACTGATTGAGGGAATTTTTTCGGATCATCAGATTAAGGATTGAGACATTGTGATCTGCAGTGATAGTTCGTTATACGTGACTATCATCCCGACTACGAGTTATTCCCGTTTAGAGTTTGCGGTTTTTCAAGATCGTCTGCATCACCGATTGAGATATACCGTGCATTTGATATTTTACGATTCCGAAAATTATTTATTATTATTTCTGCTGCGTGATTGAGACACCTTTCTCTAACATTGGTATCAGAGTATGTTAGATATATTTTTAAATAATTTTTCGGAATTAAATTTGGGTATAAAAATATAATGTATAAAATTTGGGGTTCGAATCACGGATAACTTTCGTGAATCCAATTATACCACTGTATTACCCAACTCACGTAGAACACGAAAATAATTTTTTTGTAATTTTCTGAGCACGACTAGGCCAAGAAAATTCCGGTTGAAACATTCGGTCGTGAATAGTGACCGAACCTTTCAACCCCAGATTTGACGAGTTTTAGATCAAATCAGAGCGTGAAAATGGTAGATCTATATTTGTCTCTACTAGATCTACATTTTGATATATATATTGCATGTTGTTTATACCGGAATGTGAGGATTTCGGAGACGGGTTGAAAAACCCAGTTGCAGACACATTCGGACGAAGACGAAGCCCAACAGTGGGGCGCGTGCACAACATGAGCACGGAGGCGCATTTGTGCCTAGGGATGGGGCGCGTATTCCTCACGCGCGCGTAGGCGCGTGAGGCCAATTGGTCCAGACCGGGTTTGGACCGAACCGGTCAGACCTGACCCGCTACCGGGATCCCGGTTCCGACCCGTGCCCGCTTCCGGATCCGACCCGACGAAGCAGGCTGCGCACATGTAGGCGTGTCACCCGTGCGCCCGCGCGTGAGGCGTGTGGGATAACACGCACAGGGCGTGTGTAAGCACGTGCCTCACACGTTGCGAGTCCTATACGTGCCCAGGCGCCTCCCCGGCGCGTGAGAGCGAGTGGGACGCGCCGCCGGGGGTCCGGTGGCGCGTGAACCCTCATGGTGGCGCGTAGGCTGTCCAAAAATTGGATTTTTTTTTAATTTTTTGGGGGATTTGTAATAAAAAGTGACTATTTGTGGGACTTTTATACACTGTATCCCAATCCGAATAGTGAGAGGCAATTCCGGATTGTGGTGTATAATGTCTGTTGACTCATACGCTCGTCTTGGTGTCTGTATTCGAGTCATTTTAGTTTTGGTGATTCGTACGATACATAAAATTGTAAATTTAAACATCAATTGTCACTAATGTTTTTTTTCTGTGTGACAGAGACATGGCTGCTACGAAAACTGTCGTTCTAGATCTTGTTAAGGGAGACAAGCTGAACGGTGACAATTATGATATTTGGCACCGGAAGGTTCAGTTTGTCTTCGAGGAACAAGAACTCGGGGAAGTTCTTAAGAACGAAATGGTGGATCCTGGGGAGGGTACCACGGCACAAGCATGACGGGATCAGGAGGTGTATCGTGCTTGAAAAAAGAAGGATAGCCAAGCAAGGGTGATCCTTCTTAGTTGCATGCACGATGAACTGATTTTGATTTACGAGCAGTATCCTACTGCACAGTCGATCTGGCATGCTCTGAGAGAGCAATATGGAGCCCCGCCAGCTCCTAAGGTGAGGATACTAACATATAAATTCATCACTTACAAGAAGAGACACGATCATACAATGAAACAACATTTAATGCACATGTCGAGTATGATCGCCTCTCTAAAGAATATGGGGGAGCCAATGTCTAATGAATTTCAGGTACTGGATGTAATCCAGTCATTGCCTAACTCCTGGGATGTGGTTAAGACCTATCTCACGCACGCTGAGAGTATTTATACTTTCGTGGACGTGAGTAGGTACTGTGAGCTCGAGGAGGAGCGTCAGGAAGTGGCTAGGTCTTCTTCTGCTCATGCTAGTATTGCAGAGTCGAGTAAGGGATCTTGGGGTTTAAAGCGCAAGTGGAGCAAACATGAGAAGAAGGCCAAGGGCCAAGGCAAGAAGAAGCAACCTGCCAAGACCGACGACAAAGGACAGAAGTGCAAGAAGAAGGAGCACGATAAGAGCAAAGTCCAATGCTATGTTTGTGGCAAGTTTGGATATTTCGCACACGAGTGTGGCGAGCGAAAGGCATGTCATTCTTCTTTACATGGTTTGAGTTACGTGTCATCTAGTGCGATGCTCATTAACCCTTCTCCTTTGTGGATTGTAGACTCAGGAGCCACGGACCATGTAGCTCGGGACAGGAGTGCATACGTGGAGTTCCACCGTTTAAGTCCCCAGGTGAGGAGGCTGTACGTGGGGAATGGTGCATTTGTAAAAGTGAAAGGGATTGGCACTTGCAAGCTATTGCTATGAAATGACCAAATCTTATATCTTCATGATGTTTTGTATGCTCCTGAGATTAGGCGGAATCTAGTATCTGTCCGATATTTGGATTTGTTAGGATATTCAATATTGTTGGGAAACTCTAGAGTTTCCATTATTTATGACAATTTTTTAATCTGTTCCGGTTTAGTCCATGAGAGACTTTATGTACTGGATATGATTTCATCTTATGAGATTTATTCTTTTTCTACTATTGCTTTTGCATCAGATAGTATAGTGGATGATGTGAATGTATAGTATAGTAGGTTTGGCCACATAGGGCAAGAGAGGATGGCCCGGTTAGCTACCAGTGGCTTGTTGGGCCCGCTAACCAAGGTCCAGTTGCCTGTATATGAGTTTTGCCTTACGGGAAAAGCCATTAGAAAACCATTTGGGAAAGCACTGAGAGCTGGGACTCCATTGCAATTAGTCAATTCCGACATTTGCGGACCCATGAATGTGAGAGCCCGAAACGGAGCCACGTATTTTATTACGTTTATAAACGATTACACGCGTTTCGGTTACGCCTACCTGATCTCGCACAAGTCTGAGGCACTAGAATGCTTCAGGAGGTTTATCAGTGAACTTGAAAATCAGTTAGATTTGAGGATGAAAACTCTCAGAATCGATCGGGGGCGCGAGTATCTGTCTGAGCAATTCAAAGAGCTCTGTTCCTTTAAAGGTATTACGAGACAGTTAACTATTCCTGCTACTCCTCAGCAAAACGGAGTAGCCGAGAGAAGGAATAGGACTCTGTTGGAGATGGTGAGGTCGATGATAGCACAGACCAACTTACCTATCTCCCATTGGGGGGATGCGTTGTTGACTGCAGCCTATGTCCTTAATCGCGTTCCGATAAAGTCTGCAGTCAGCACCCCATACGAGTTTTGGATAGGGAGATAGCCTGACCTTAACCACTTGAGACCATGGGGTTGCGCTGCGTATGTTCGTGATTCCTCGCACCAGTACGGCAAGTTAAGTCCGCAAGGAAAGAAGTGTATCTTTATTAGATACTCTGAACAATCCAAAGGATATGTGTTCCTAGGAGAACATACGGACGGCACTGTCACTGAGATAGAGTCTCGTGATATCACATTTCTCGAGAGTGATTTCCCTAAAAGAGGAGAAATCGATCGAGATCTTACCTTCTACAAGATGGATGAGCCTAGTGGCTCAGCCAAACCCAGTGACAGGACTCAAGAGCCGATTATGGATCTTGGTCTTAGTGGGAGCAATCCATCTGAAAGTGTGGGACCTCTCTCTCCTCGAAGGAGTAGTCGGGGACAAGTGCCACGTCACCGTTTCCCGATTGAGGATGAGATCCTCATTGTGACTCCTGAGGACGATGAAGAGCCGAGAACTGCACAGGAGGCTCTCAAGGGTTCAGCAAAGGACCAATGGTTACAGACCATGCACGAGGAAATGGAATCAATGAGAGTCAACGAAGTCTGGGAGCTAGTTGACTTACCTGAGGAAAGAAAGGCCATTGGAAACAAGTGGGTTTTCAAAATTAAAAGAAAGACCGACGGATCGATTGAGAGGTACAAGGCCCGTCTGGTAGCCAAGGGTTACATGCAGACTAAGAGCATTAACTACGAGGAGACTTTCTCTCCAGTAGTCAAATTTACTTCGATCTATTTACTTTTGACGATTGTCGCTAGTATGGATCTTGAGTTACACCAGATGGATGTTAATACCGTTTTTCTTAACGGGAGCCTGGATGAGGAGATCTACATGGAACAGCCCTCAGGGTTTGTTCTGGTAGGTCAAGAGGACAAGATTTGTCGACTTCGGAAGTCGATATATGGTCTAAAGCAATCATTCAGGCGGTGGTACCTAAAATTTTACGAGGAGGTGATATCTTACGGTTTTACGATGGTCGAGGAGGATCATTGTGTCTATCCGATTCGATCCTATAACTCTTTTGTGAGCCTGTTGTTGTAAGTGGATGACATAATGTTGGCTGGGAACAACATTAAGTATTTAATGGCCATCAAAGAATGGTTGTCATCCAGTTTCAACATGAAAGACATGGGTGAAACTGAGTTCATCCTCGGAGTTAAGATCCAGAGGGATCGCTCGAGAAAGATGTTGGCTCTTTCACAAGAGATCTACATTAAGAAAATTCTTGAGCGTTTTGGGATGAATGGTTGTAATCCCATAAATACTCCGATCGCCAAAGGTGAAGGCCTGTGCCTGGACATGTGTCCGAAAACTCAGGAAAAAATAAGGGAAATGAGTAAAATACCTTACTCCAGTGCCGTGGGAAGTTTAATATACGCAATGTTGTATACTAGATCGGACATTTATTACGCCGTTAGTCTGGTGAGCAGATATCAAGCAAATCCTAGAAGGGGTCACTGGAGAGCAGTGAAAACGATTTTCCGCTATTTAAAAGGAACTGCAAACTTCTCCTTGAGTTACGGAGGAGGCGATTTGTGCCTAGTGGGCTATTCGGATGCCGACTGGGGAGGTGATTTGGATAAGTGCAAATTGACATCAAGTTTTGCTTTCTTGCTCAATGGCGGGACCATCTCTTGGAGCAGTAAGAAGCAAACCTGTGTTGCTCTATCTACGATGGAGGCTGAGTTCGTAACATACTCAGTTGTAGTTCAGGAGAGAGTTTGGCTCCAAAGACTTTTAAATGACTTAGGAATTGTTGCGGATAGTGGGAGACCTGTAATGATTCATTGTGATAATCAGATTGCTATCGCTTACACTCGAGATCCTAAGTTTCATAGTAGGACTAAACACATCGAAGTTAGATACCATTATATTAGAGATATCATCGAGAAGGGTGAAGTGACCGTCAAGTACATTTCGACACACAGCATGGTGGCTGACCCCTTCACCAAACCAATCACTAGAGACTCTTTTTTAGGGCATAGAGAGTTATTGGGTTTAAATATCTACTGACATTTCTCAGTTTGTACTTAATGATAACGTTGATGCTTATTGATTATATATATATATGATTATAGTACATTTTTCAGTCACTTTTGTATTATATTTTTCATTTAATGCACTTACTTTTAATTATCATATATATGTTATGTGATGTGATAATAGATATGTCGGGTAGGCAAGGTCGACTCTCTCACACGAGTGACCACCTCCAGCTCTGAGTGAGCGGGGATGAGACGGTTTATAGCTGTAAGAGATTTTGAGAGTGGTCCTGCTAGAACATAAGTTGCCCTGATACGTGTTCAGGATGAGGTCATATGTGATATGACCGACATGGAAGTACCCACATCCATGTTGCCTGTGAGTAGCCAGGTTTAAGTTCTCGGATATCACCTATAATTTGTGATATTGTCTCTTAGGTACTCTTTCTGAGATCTCTGGGTAAAGTCTTATGTGTGGACTGCGTCCCCATACCTGCACAGTGTTAGAGAAATCTAACATATGTCCTTCTGAGAGATGAAGGAGTAACACTGTGGCACGTGTTTCGTACCACGTGTGAAAAGACGACTTGAGATAGTGGGAGCTATATTACTTGAGATAATAACTTAAAATTTATCCCCAACCCCACTGTGTGAGACTCGAGATCCATTGGGTGAGATCTCTTGTATCCTTATTACTTTCGGCTGTCTCTTGAGGTCATGATTCAGTGTTTGCTATTTTAGTCTGTTTACTAATGACCCGAAAGATAAATTGAGGTCTGAGGGACAGGTCTAGGAAAGCAACTGAATTGAGATTGATAGATTCGATTTTGGGAAAAGGAAGACCAATTGACAGGTCTGTTTACTAAGGATTGAGACGTTGTAATTCTACGGTGATAGTTCGTTATACGTGACTATCATCCCGACTACGAGTTATTCCCGTTCAGAGTTTACGATTTTTCAAGATCGTCTGCATTACCGATTGAGATAAACTGTGAACTTGATATTTTATAATTTTAAAAATTATTTATTATTGTTTTCGTTGCGTGATTGAGTCACCTTTCTCTAACAATATCATTTTCCATCAATATTTTTGGGTTATGGGTAGACTCACTCTCTCACTGATTTGGAAAAAAATAGATATCCGTACCACTTGCGTCCTGTTCATAGAAATTTTAAAAATTTTTGAAAATATTTTTGAGTATACATCGGTGTGTGAGAGTGCTATTTAAGCATACTGCATTTTTTTCTTTTGTGTTTATAGATAAGCATGATAGAATTCCTCGGAAAGTGTGTGTCCAGCTTTAGATTTGTCATGCTATAATTAGTTCTAATATTCCTAGACATAATTAATTGCTAGATTAGATTTTTTTTTCTTCAAAAAACAGCTTCAATTTTTGATATGGTTATATGCTTGAGGAGTCTTATAATTGGCTGCGATTAATAGTCTTACATAGTTTTACGGCGAGGAACAGCACCTTTTATAATCCCGAGTTAAATACCAATCCCAATCCCAATCCCTATCCTGTTCAATAACAAAACACCGATACCTTTTAATTAAATTTTATATTTAATTTTTGTATACGAAAAAAAAAAAATTTTTTAACCTCTCGAGGATCAAAACTAATTTAAATCAAATTTAATTAAATAGAATTTAATTAATCAGCAGTAAATAAGTAAAAACCTAAGCACCAATGTTTTGGAGCAACATTGGATGTTTGCCTCTTACGTATATATATTTAATGTTTGCAAATTCCGTGCCTTAACTCGTGTTCCCTTAATTATGTGCTAGCGGTGTCATGTGTTATTTGGGTGATCAAGCCAATATGAATTCAGTTCAAAACCACAGAATCAACATGAATGGCAACTCGGGTTGGAGAAGATCCCTAAGGCAGACAGAACATTCATTCATGCCTACTAAAGTTGAAATGCAACACCTTTTGACCGCAAAAAAAAAAGAACAAAATCAGAAACACAATTTAAAACTACGTCCCAGACTCAAATGTGAGCTACTGAACTACACACGTGAACCACACGAACTACATCACAGACTCAAACCACATAAACTACATCACAGACTCTTCTGCTGCAGGCAAAGACAATTTAAAACTCAAACCAGAGCCGCTGAATTTGTCATTCATATGCTTGATTGCCCTTTCACTACAAAAAAAATACCATTTACTAGCGGCCACCTTTACCGGTGGCGGGAGAACCGCTAGTATTGATATTCTTTAGCAACGGCTCTGGTACAGGTCATATTAAACCAAAAAAATCACGCTCTCCCTTTCCTCTCTCTTCATTGCGTTGTTCTCTCTTCGTCTCACCCTCTCCCTGCCTCTTAAGTTAATCTCCAGACGAATCGATGAAGGACGATTATCTCTGGTTCTCTCTTCGGCTCAGGTTCGTCTTCTCTCCCTCTCTCTTCTCTTCTCCGTTCAATTCTTCTCCTTCTCTCATCGGCGACGATCTCTTTCTTTTCGCGTCTAGACAGTGACAACGAGTAGTGACGATCGAAGACGATCGATGACCCCAGTGACGGCTAGAGTTTCGCGTATCTCTCATCCTTGAAGACGATCGAACCTCTAGGCTAGGGATTTGCATCTCTCTCCTCGAATACGATCGAATCTCTAGGGTTTCGCGTCTCTCATCTGGTAAGATCTCGCTCTCTCTCTCTCACTTCGTAACTGTAACCTAGGGTTTTTGATCTCTGTCTTCTTCACTTGCTGCTCGGTTGCTGTTCTCTGTCTCCCCTTCTCTCTAGGATAGGGCTTTTGTTCTCTGTCTCCTCTTCTCTCTCTTATCCTTTACGATTTATGTTCTTTGCTTTGCCACAGTCATTGAGGTTGCGGTGGAGTTGAGACTTCAAGCCATTACATTGGCATTTACGGGTAAACTTCTGACTTCTTCAGAGGTTGTGGTTGATTGTTGACCGTATTGAGTGATTGAGCTGGTGCTTAGTCTGTTCCTTCCCCCCCCCCCCCCCCCCCCCCCCCCAAAAAAAAAGACTCTTGGATATGCTGCCTGCGTCTGCTTCCAATTTTAAAACTATTTGCAGTAGAGAGCATTACCTGACCAACTAAAGTAAGTTGTCTTGCAATTCTGAAATAAAAGTTGGGAGGTAATTTAATTTGAAAGCAAAGTCATGTTACCGTTTTTAGTTAAATTCAATCTCAACTTTTCAATGCTTCCCTATACTGACCATTGCAACGTATGGTAATCTTGTAATTATCTACCCATGCCCTTTGGTTGAACTTCAGTTTAGCTTGGCCCACTGCTTTTCTATGTCTAATCTCTTAATTAGCAAAGAAATGGTAAAAACTTCCCTCTCGAGCTCTTTTCCCTTGGGAACTTGACTATTGTCTTGGCATTCTTGAGCATGTAATTCATTTTCCCCAACAACATAGGATAAGATCATTTCTCAAATTTATGATTGGGGAGTATGAGATTCAGGTAAAATGTGGACCCATGTTGTGCAAACGATCAAAGTATCCTTTTTTCCCATGCTGAGTCAAAAAGGATAAGTTATGAGCAGATATTCCAGGTTTTGAAAAGATGCCCTTGTACACTTAAAGATCAGATTTTCTTTTAAAATATTTTACAGACTTTATTTGTCTTGTAAAATTGCATAGAAGAATGAACACTACTAAGTCTTTGTACCTCCTTTGTAACCAAGAAAAAAAAGGTCCTTCATAGGTCAGTCTTGTCACAGTTGGTCATTTAAGTAATTACCTTGTGACATTATTATTGTGAAATGAGCTCAGTCTTATTGTCTTCACATATTCTGTCATCTGCTTGCCCCTACCATAGAAGAGACAGGGAAAACGATGACGTAGGACAAAACTTCTGTAATTCTGATTCAACTTCATGTGCATGTCTAGCTAGGAGATCAACCGGCATAAACATTATTCCTTGCTTGTTTAGCGTTTTAATGAACAGAACTCCATCCACTGAAAAATTCTGAGAATACCAGGGAAAAAAGGCCAGTAGCCACTAAGACTGCTATACTAGGCCCAACATTCAGCATCCCGGCTAAAGCCTCAAAACAAAGAGGAAAACAATAGACTAGGATGATTGCAGAAAAATTATCTGTACTTTTTAGTTTAAAAATTGCTCTAGTTTTCTATTTCAGAAGTTTTCACCTTTGTGACAGAGCATCTGAATTTCTTATGTTGTATTTCATATGGCCTTGTTTTCTTGTAATCACTTGATTTGTCTTTGGTTATATATTTATTGTCTGCCAACTTTCACTTAGTTGTTCGTTGCTTTGAATTAGGTTGTTACTTTCATATAAAGTACAGGACATCAGGAAATACACAAAAACACTTGTAGCATGCTGTTAATAGGAATAGATAGTCATAAAGAGTACATTCATAGGTAACATTGCACAATTGCATTCAATTACAATATTTAAATATGTGTATTTTGTTTTTCCTAGATTGTAATTCATTATCTTCTAATTTTGTATATTTAAAAATTAACTAATTTATTTTATATTATGTGCCGGTTCTTTGAATATTATTATAAGATGGATAAATCGTGGATATATCTGGATGCAAAATCAAGTCCACAATATGTAGTTATTAGCATGGCTGTTTCTTGTTGAATTAGCATTTTACTTATTGTCTGTCCAGAATAGCATTCTCTCCATTCTTCAGATCTTGCTGGGGATATCGTACCAAAGTCAACTAGGGTTTAGCACTTGAGGTAGTTGGGTGTTTTATTGCAATATGTAGTTAGTAGTGCTAGGATGGTGCAATTTTGGATATCTTGTGTATGTATATCTGAGGTTATATCATGTTGCTTCACATTGTGAGGATCCACATGGAGAAATTTCTAACTCATAATATGAATGGTTTTCAGGATCCAGATGTTGACATGAGAAGACTAGTGGATCTGTTCAGTCAAAGAAGGCTGATGGGAAAACCCCAAAGCGTACGAAATTAAAGGGTTAGAATAATTCTGAGAATTTGAACGATAAGGAGATGCCGCATGTGGCTGATAAAAAAGAGAATGTGCCGGAGAGAGAGAAGAAATCAGAGGGTCATGTATGTTTGAGTCAGAAACTGGAAGTTCCGGCTCCGAATGAGATCTAGATGCAAGGACTAGAGCTGATTCCAAAGTGTATAAATAATGAATTGGAGGAGAAACGGATGGCTCAGGATGATGGTGAAATTGAGAATACGAAGGATATTTTAGAATTGTTGCGATATCAGGGGAAGTTGGTTTCCATAGCTTTTAAGTCTAAAAATCACTCTGTAATGTAAATATGGTGAGTGGTTTTACAATTTGGTGGAGTAGTGTTGGATCTTCGCTTTACCATGTTGTTCTCTTTTTTTTTTTTTTTTTGTGTGTAGCTGGTTTGTTGGTTGACTCGTGCTTTGATTATACTTAATTATGTCTACTATCATTTCTGTAGAGCGACTTGGTTGGCTGCTGATATGAATATGAATTAGAATTGCTATTCCTTCTGGTTTTTCATTACAAGCTTTGGGCGCTTAAGCATTAAATAAGAGAGAGAGAGAGAGAGAGAGCAAATGTCCAGAGCAAATGGCCAGGTGGTTGTTGGCAAATGTCCAGAGCAATGCCAGCGGCCACATGGCCACTGGCATAGCCAGCGGATGTCCTAGCCGCTGGAGAAGATCCAAGGGTCTTTGCTGATGGTTTTTAGGGTCTTTACCGGTGGTCAAAAGACCGCTGGTAAAGGTCTGTTCTTTTGTAGTGTTTCTGCCATTGAGGGACTCAAATAATTAGCCCTATCACCAACCTCACCTTTCCTGGAATATGCATTATTTTCCATAGGGTTGGCAATAGCTCTCTTTCCACTCTTGTTCACCTCTAAATTCTTCATATTCTCAAAACTACAAAACTTTGCAATTTCCTCAATCATTCCCTGTTTCACTTCCTCTTCTGAAAATGTGTATCCTAGCAAGTCACCCAGTTTCTTCACATAAAAAGTGGGATTCTCCTTCAGCTCTTCATACTTCAAAAACAACACTTTGTTCGGATTTTCAAGGCTTGCTTTCCAATAACTAAGAACATGCTCCCAAGAGGCTCCAAATCCATCAACTCCACTATAAAACATTTCAAATGCTTCTGAAATGGAAGTAGGAGAGCCTTGTTGTTTTAATTTGTCCTTGAAATGCGAACGAGAAATGAATTGGTCCAACAGATTTCTACACATGTAGACAATCTTGGATTTGGAATTGATTACACAGGAGGGTAGTAGTGGATGTGGCGTGTGAATTGAGAAAATTCTTGGATTTGGAAGGATTTCAAATTCCGGATATGGCTTGAATAGGTAAACATTGTATTCAAGGCCGGGAACGATGTCACGCCTCGAACCAGGGTCGTGAGCAGTCGCCCGTTACCCTGGATGCCAACTGTATTTTTACAGAAAATCAGACAGAATCTTCCTATATTTTAAAAGTCTCCTAAGTACAATTTGATATGTATAATTCACAACCATCTTGTCAATCAAATAAAAGGATCATCTCGACCTCAAGACAATAAACCAAACCACAACAGACAACCAGGACAACGCAATACTTTTTAATTATTAGTAGTCATAGCCACAGACCTCTACTGTCATGCTCAACTAGAATATGAGCAGCTGCTACACTGAGCAGATCTAAAGTTTATACAATATACAACAATTTCCCAAGTAAAGATTTTTAAATGCTAACATGTGCCTCAATGCAAGTAAAATATGGGAGTTTCCCAAACAATGTCTATAATTTATACAACCATCCCATATAAATGTACACGGCCAACTACGGACCTCAATATCATGACGTCGCATGGTCGAAATAAAATAAGGATTTCAATTTTTTTTTATTTTAATTTAAATCTCACTGTCGTGAATACCGAATTCACCAATATGCTACGAAAACCATTAGAGCCTGTAACGTCACTCTATCATAGTAATCCTGTCTGAGAAAGGTAAGGAGATGGGTGAGTATCAGGGAAGATACCCAGTGAGTGAGGGGATTAATATCAAGCATAAATAGTGTGGGTGAACCATTGGAGTGTCAAACAATATTATTCGTAACAATAATTTACATTTCACAGTAAAACATGATACGTTCAGCAATTTGAAATCATTTAATCAATCACACGATATCAAGTATATATGCATCAATTCAAAATCAAGTATTATTAGAACAAGTAAAAAATGATCTTGGCAGAGGTCAACCATGACCAAGGACAGATGCATTGGGGGTTTTATTATGCATAAAGTTCAAAAGTCACTTTATACCCAAATGTTGGCCATGAGTTCGCTGGGGTTAGCTCATCATCGTGTATAGGACCCTGTCCGGTGCTAGACGGTGGCGTCACATATGTCCTCTCCCTTACGTGGGTTCAACCGGCCGCGCCTATAGTCATTAGACATATGACGTTTGCGGATACCTCCTGTAGAAATGTATCCGTGCAACACAGTGTCTTTACAAACGCCTTTCGTAGCTACGGAATTTATGAAAGAATATCATCTCATCACAAGTGAGCACCCGGCCCACACAGATCATCTCATCACAAATGGGCACCCGACCCATGCAAATTATCAAAACATTTTAAATCCGTGTGCTAATATAATTATCAAATCATTTCAAATCTATGTCAATGTGACGGTAGAATAGAAAACATATCTGGTTCTTAAATAATGGCACAATATCATTTCATTTCAAATCATGAATGCATAGTTATCGGAAATATAAATTTACGACACTCCAAATGTCACAAAACAAGTTTTGAAATTTAATATCATACATCGAGTCATGCATATCGAGAACATGTTTTATGGAAAACACGGAAGAAACAAGTTTTACTATTTCATGTAAGAGATTAAAGTCACACTCATATTTCTAGAGAGGGTGGTCACTCCCTATTTTTAAAATAAATCCAATCTGACTTCTCGAGTCTTCAAAAAAAATTCCTTAATCAAATCATCACAATTTAATATCAAATAAAAGCCTAATAAGCGATTTTCAATTTTTCTTTCCAATTTAATATAACCCTAAATTTACACAATCTCTTTTCTAAATTCCCGTTTCATCAATTTCGAATCATTTGATTCACAAATGATCAAATTTCTAATATTTCTCAATTTTTCAAATTTTTCTCGAATTAAACATATTTCAGAATATATATGAATATAGCTTCCGATTCTAAATTTAATCTAATTCGACAAAATCAATTCAAATATTAAAGTGATTGCATTTCTCTCACCTAGGGTTTCTCAGATCTCAGATTTAACTTTCGTTCACCCGTCGAATTGATCTAAAACTTGTAATGTTTTCACATTTGAAACTATGTCAGCAACTAACTCAAATTTTAAACACTAAACCCTAGAACTACAACCAATGCAGCCGTTACCTGTAGTGAAGAAGCCGCGACCTAGGGTTCGGGGGTCGGTTGATGACTGCAGTTTGGGCTTCAGTTGGGGTTGCAACAAGGGAGCTCACGGGCAGGAGAGCTCTCGAAGGAGAGAACAGATTGCGGGCTCGTAGGTTGTCGCGGGCTCACGGGCTGTCGCGGGCTTGTAGGTTGGTGGGCTCGAGGGCTAGCGCACTGGGGCTCTCACAGGCTGAGGCGCGTACTCGCGAGCTGGATTGCAGTCGTGCACTCGCGGAAGGTCGCACGCTATGGCACTCTCGCGCGGGGAAGCTCGCGCTGTGGCGCTCTCGCGCAGGGAAGATAACCTTATGGCGCGCTCGCGAGAAGGCTGTGCTCGCGGGAGGAAGGAGCAGCGGTGGAGAGAGCGACGGAGGGTGGCGAAGCCGAAGCGAAAGAGAGAGAGCGACAGTGAGAGGGAGAAAGAGAGAGTGAGAGAGAGGCTTTCGGCCGAAAGGAAAAGAGAAGTAGAGAGGGAGAGAAGAAGAAGAGGATGGTGGTGGTGGTGCACTGCGGAGGAGTGCGGCGGATTCGGGCGAGGGAGGGCAGCGGGTCGCGGGAAGGGGAAGAGGCGGAGAGAGAGAGAGAGAGAGATTAGGGCTAAAAGCCCTAATCTGATTTGGGTGGGGGTGTTGCTTTTTGGCTCAAAACACAGCATTCCTTTGTTGTGTCTTTTTTTTTTTTTTTTTTTTTTTTTTTTTTTTTAAGGTTCCAATTTTTAACAAAATAGGGTATATCTCAAATCGGTAATACGGATACTTTATATTTATATAAAAAATTTCGATTTAAAGCCCCCAAAATCGAAAATTAAAATAAATAAAAATTTCTCTATATATATAACTGAGACATATTTTTTATTTAATTCCTGAATAGGAGTACATTAGTACGGACACCGCAGTGTCGGTGTTACAAACATGATCATATCTTGATTTACATTTTTTAGATCATTAAAATTCCAATTTTCATTTAAACATTAGACATAAACTACAATTTTTGTGTTTATGTCCCAAGCCCATTCAAATTATATAAAAGTATCTAAATCTATGAATATTATAGTCCAAAATTCATGATTTATATTTGCGCAATCACAGAAAATTTGTCATAACATTTACTACACATATCAGATTTGAGTGATTCAAATCTTAAATTAAAAATAAGAAATGGGTCAACAACTTTTATGTTCAAAGTCTAGCCTAATTCAACCTAGAAGGCTTTCCAAAGTCAAAGGAAAACATGCGGCCGAAACAGGGTAGAACAAGGTATTTTCTACACAATGCATTTCTTTGAAAAATCATAAAAAATCCAATTTCCCTCCAAGGTCTTTGAATCATATGTCATTTTTTAAGGTATGGAGTCTAGTTTTATAAGAAGAATATCTCATGTAATTTGCCTAGACGCAGAGAAAGTTATGATGGAAAGATCATGGCATACTCAAACTGCCAATTATGCAGAAAAATCAAGGGTTTTAACTTAATCTAACAATCCACCATTCTTATAAGTTTAGATCATTAATCCATGCTATGAAAATATTGATCTAGGTTGAAAGAGCAAAATTACCTCTAAAAGAGCCGCAAATTTCATTCAAGAGTAACTCTCGCCAAAACCCTAACTTTCACCCTCCTCAAGATTCAAATCTCTCTTTTCAAACCGCCAATCCTTGAGCATGTTGAAGAGTTTAGAGAGTAGATCAAAAGATTTTGAAGTGGTATTAATTGATTTTGTAGAGAGGTAGTGAGATCTAGGGAAGATGAAAGGGAGAGAACAGGAGAGGGGTAGGGGTGTGTAGGTTCTCGGTGAGTGAGAATGAGATAAGAAAGTGGGGGAGGAAAAGAGAATAAAATGGGGTTTGACTTTTCTGGGTGTCCTCTCATTTCTTTTTTCTTCTTTTGTTGTTTTTTCAGTATTACACAAATAATATCTTAAAACAATCTCTATGGATTTTAATTGTCAATCTACATCAACTTAGATCTTTTATCTAAAAAATTGAAAGACAATCATTTTAAGATTTGAATGACATTTTTTTATTATTTGCGGTTAACAATATGTTCTTAATATATATGGATAGAATTACAAACTTATCATTGGATTTCTTAATATGAACACAATGGTTTTCGTCTATCATGATAAAATCGTAAGAGATTACATCTCTGTGAAATCTCAAATACTATTGTCCCAAAAGCTATTTAAGACCATAAATTGATCTACTTAATTTACGTACTCTATCTTCCTGACCTTTAATCATAAAATCCTCTGGTTGTACCATATAAACTTCTTCCTCAAGTTCGCCACTGAGAAAGACAATTTTCACATCCATCTGATATAATTCTAAATCCAAATTGGCCGCTTTTGACAACAATGGGCGAAATGAGGTAAATCTTACTATTAAGAAAAGATTTTCTCATAATCAACACTCTTTTAGAGAGTGTCATCTCTTACAACTAGTTGAACCTTATACCTTTCAATAGTTCCATTTACCATATACTTGGTTTTGAGAACTCACTTGTTCTCAATAACCTTGCGCCCTAGCAAAAGTTCAACCAATTCCTAAATATAGTTGGATCTCTTTGACTCTAATTCTTTTTCTATCACTTTTATCCATTCATTCTTGGCAGAACTAAATAGAGTCTCATCTATATTTTAGGCTCTTCTTCATTTTCTGGAAAAATAATAAATACATGACCTTTAACCTTAAAATAATGTTCGTGCACACTTTTGTTATATCAAAATAATGTTTGCCATTTAACCTCTTCTTCATCTATCACTTTATAATTTCAATTTGCAAGTGCCAATAACTTCAATTTGCAAGTGGCAACCCCTCTAATCTCCATTTTTGCATTGTTCTCGATAGGTTTATAGATTTATGTTATATAAATTTGTTATAATAAATATATTGTAATGTGCTTATTGGATTATCATGTAGATTTTTTGAAGTCAATTGTTTGTGGTTCATTGTTAAAATATGTTTATTAATTTATCTTATATGGACCAGTTATCATAAGTTTATTATGATATATTTATTAATTATTCCTGTATAGAATTATTAATTAATTACTGTATTCATTTATGTTGTATGAATTTATTACAATATGTCTACAAATTTATCTTTTTTAGATTTATTATAATGAACTTATTGTAATATGTTTTTCCATTAATTCTATATAAAGTTGTTAAATTAATTGATTTTATATATACTTCTTGTAATAGGTTTAAGCAATACTGGTTATTAAATGAAACAATATAATTTTATTGAAATAGCTTCAAAAACTTAAAGTTTACATATATGTGTATATATTATATTATTAAAAAAAGTAGTAAAAGTAATAGTTTAGACCGTTAACTTGACATCAAAATCACAAATCTGAATCAAAAGTTTTAACTAGAAAAATTATAGATTCAGATCAAAGCAAATCAATAACCTGATTTTTAAAATTGGTTTACAAGCCTTAATTCGATTCATAAATTTGCTCAGTTTTTTAAATATCCTAATTATTAAGTATTGTTATAGCAGTGTTTATGCATAGTAATTTCTTTTTCTATTTTAGACTATAATCTGAGTTGATGTTTGGCTCACCACCATCAACAACAACAATAATCTGGATTTTAATTTCAAATTTTGAGATCGTTCGTTTGAGAGACAAATATCAGTGAAATGAAAATATATATAGAGATATATATAGTTAAAATTTTAAAATAAAAGTAGTGAAGATAACCCTAAAAAAGGGATAAGAGTGGTGATTTAATTTGTTTGAATTCTCATATATCACGCATTCCTATCCAAAACCATATTCTCAACTAAATCTTTAACTATCATATTTTTACAGATAATTTACATCTAAATTTTTAACTGTCTACCCCTACGTTTCACTAAATCTTTTATATTTAAATTTTTGATTCTTCTTATTGGTGCTTTTTTAGATCTTTGTTGCATATGTACAAACTACCTCAGGTCAATATTTTCACATTTTATGCATCATTGAATTAATTCCCAACTTGTTACGTATCTTTTCATTTCTGATCCTATCTTTTCTAGTTTTACCACACATCTATCTAAATATCTTCATTTCAGTTACACTCATTTTATACTCTTTGTAGTTGTTTAATGTACCAACACTCAGTGTCATATAATAGTATAGATTTTACTACGATTCTATAAAACTTGCCCTTCAAATGTAATGGTATTATGCGATCGCAAAAAACTCAAGATGCCCTTATCCATTTCATCCAACCCGCTTGAATCCTATAATTCATATTCTCATCTATATTGCTATCGTTCTAAATAATAGAATTAAAATATCTAAAACGTTCACTTTTTGAAATGTCATTTCCTTCTAAATTAATCATTTCTTCATCATTCTAGTGATTGCTACTAAACTTATATCTCATATACTTAGTTTTTGACCAACTCAATTTAAACCCATTGGATTTTAGTGTGACTCTCCATATCTTCAATTTAACACTAATACCCTTTCTAGTTTTATAAACCAATACTATATCATTTATAAAAAATATACACTATAATATTTTATCTTAAATATATTTTATGATTTATCTATCACTATTACAAAAAAGATGAGATTTAATACCAAATCTTGGTGAAATCCAATGTTAATAGGAAAACTATTGTTTAGACCCTCATAAGTTCTTACATTGATTATAGCTCTTTCATATGTATCTCTAATGAACTTAATGTGTCTCAATAAAATCTCTTTCTTTATCAACGTCCACCACTATACGTCTCTAGGACTTTTATCACATGTTTTCTCTAGCTTAATGAATACCATATGTAAGTTTTTCTTCTATACTCTAAATGTCTCCATCAATTGTCTTAATAAGTGAATTGCTTTAGTGTTAGAGCGTCACGTCTGAATCCAAATTGATTCTGAGATATACTTATCTTCAATCTTAATCTATACTTTATCACTCTCTCCCATAATTTCATAGTATGACGCATAAATTTAATTTTTCTATAATTGAAATAATTTTGTATATCTCATTTATCCTTATATAATGGTATAAATGTGCTCTCCCTCCATGTTTGTGACATTTTCTTAGTTTATCAAATTTTGTTAAAAAGATCCGTTAGTATTACTATATCAAATTTATCAAAACATTTTCACACATTGATAGGAATGCCATTAGGTCATATGGGTTTATTATTTTTCATTCTCTTTAAGGTCTCCTTTACTTCATGGTGATGAATCGTATGTTTAAAATCCCAATTGATCTATTCTACAGGTGTTGCGATATTTTTGATATCTCTTGTATCCTTAATGTTAAGAGACTTTTAAAATAATCTCTTCAATGCTTTTTATGTCCTTATTCTTTATAAGTATACTATTAGTTTTACTCTTAATACACCTAATACCATTTAGAACTTTTCTCTTCCTTATTTCTTTTTTTTTGTACTTTTGTATTTTTCATATGTATTGTTACTTCTATTACTTTTAAGATTACTATAATACTCTCGTTTACTTTGTATAGCGATTTGTATTTCCTCATTTCACTACCACAACTCCTTGCTTATTAGATTTCGACCAATATACACATCAAGAGCCTTCCTACCTATATTCTTAAAGATTTAACACTCATTCACACTCCTTTATACTTTACTATATATGGATTCAAACTCTTTGAAACCACAAACTTACACTACAAAAAATAAAACTTTTCCCGACATTTAAGGTTTGCATCACTGTTATTTTACTTTCCGTGATGTTTTAATATAGAAATATTGGCAAAAACACTTTTCATCGACCTTTAGTGGCAAAATATCAAGAAAAGTAGTTCCCACACAAAAATGAGTGGTGATAGGAATTTTAGCCAACATTTTAGACCCAAATGTTGATAAAAGGTTTCAATTTTGTTGATGTTTCTTATAAATGTCAGAAAAACTGAAAACTTTTATCGACGTTTAGGTCTAAAACATTGGGAAATGGTATAGAAAGAGATATATAGGAATAGCATAATTTGGATGGCCTCAAAGTTAAGGTGGTAAACAAGCATTATATAAGTTTTGTGAAGAATTAAAACTTTAAGTTTTCACTTTTAATATTGAATAATTCTCACAGACTACTACTACGTCAAATATCAAATATCATTATGAAAGAATACAAAGAGATATTTATAGATCATGATATATACTTATAAAGAAAAAAATGGAGTAAATAAACAAAGTGGAACTCATTAATATTTCTGAATATTGACAAAAACAAGCAAAGAGGTGTTGCTTAACACTTACTTCCAGTGAAGATAGACATTTCTTCTAAAATTCTCAATGCTTGAGGTAGTTCATATTTTGACCCATTTGTAGTCTATCAACATTTTTCTCTGCACCCTCTTTCTCTCACTCACTTTTTCTCTTTCGTTTCTTCCTTATCTTCTTTTGCCGAATGCAAAGCTCATTCTCACTCTTCTCCCTCATTTCTTCTATTCAAAATAGCGCACAATGCTTTTATTTGTCCTCACTCAACTACCCTTTTTCTTACTCTCCCAACTCCTCTCTCATGCTCCTTTTTTTTTAGGGTGGTATGCTCTCAAAGGGTGGAGAACCCCTCCTTTCATAGCCAACATGAAGTAAGGCAAGTATAAATAAAAGGTGAGAGATCAAGCCAAGTATTGTTATCGAAATTTTAATGGCCAAATATGAAATTTATGTGTTTTCTCAAATATTTTCTAAAATATTTAATTATATATATATTTTTTTTCAAAAATTAAGATCGTTATATCCTTCCCTTGTTTAAAAAATTCAGTACTCGAAATTCAGCAAATACTAAGCAAATAGATTTCAAACCAAATTGAACATATGTTAGGTAGGTTACCACAAACTAAGCAAATATTAATTATAATGCTGGAAAGTATTAGGCAAAAATTCAACTAGCAAGCAATTATGTTTGCTCATGCAAAGTAAACCTTTTAAGAAAACTTCGTTAAATAGATAAGTGTATTTTGATAGCATCTAAAATTCTAGTTCCCACATCATTTCCTTTGTTGAGTGACTTATTGTCCCTTGAGATCCTTTTATTATGATCAAAGATGATTCTAGGTGCATCACATAATAAAGCTTATCTTCTTCTTATAACGGTTCTTGTCGAATCACATGAAAATCATTTAAGATATTGTTTCAAAGCATAGAAATGTGGAACACATTATGTAGATTCACCAATTCGGGTGGTAGTTTTAACTCAAAAATGACAACCTAATTTCTCTCAGGATCTCAAAAGGACCAATGAGTTACATCCTTATTGTGCTTTATTTCTCAATGCTCCTTTCACTAAGGAAGCCTTTAGGTATACTTTATCATCAACATGGAACTCGACATTCCTTCATTTCATATCAGCATAATTTTTAGCTCAACTGTCTCACTTGTCTTTTCCCTATTTCTTGCTTGCAAATCAAAGTTCAATCAACTATCTCACTTTGCCTTTTCCCTATTCCTTGCCGGCAAATCAAAGTTTTGTATTATCTCCTATATAGTGCTTCAAAGGGTGCCATATCGATACTAACATGATAGCTATTGTTATGCATAAACTTTACCAAAGTTAAATATTTCTCCAAACTTTAACCATATTCAAGAACATAGGCTTTGAGTATATCCTCAAGAGTATGCATCGTTCTGTCTAATTAATCCTCGATTTAAGGTTGATATGCTATAGAGAAACTCAAATGAATGCCTAATGTTTTCTTCAATGCTTGCCAAAATCATGATGTGACCGTAGTTCATGATATGATACAATGTCAATTGCTATGCTGTGTAGTTTGAAAATATCGTCTATGTACATTTGTGCCAACTTCTTCAATTGATATGTGACATTGACCGACGAAACGTGAGTAGTCTTGGTTGGTTAATTGATCAACAATTACCCAAATGTCATCATGTCCTTGAGCAGTTTGAGGAAAAGGCAAAAAAAAGTCCATCGTGATATGGTTCCATTTTCACATTGGAGTATACAGAGGTTGTAATAGTCCTCTTGGTCTTTAGTGCTTGATTTTGATTTGTTGGCAAATCAAGTACTTTTGTCCAAAGTATGCGATAGCTTTCTTCGTTATTGACCACCAACAATTCTATTGCATATCTTAATACATCTTGGTGCTATTGGGATGTACATAATAAATTGATTGATGAACTTCTTCTAGAATCTTTTGTCATAAGGCAACATCATTTATCACAAAGAGTTGTGTTGGAACTTGAGAATTTGATTGTCTAGATGAAAGTCAGCATATTTTTCGGTTACAACACTTTTGCACCACTCGATTGTTTAGTGGTCCAACTATTAAGCCTCTTTGATGCTCTACCTAAGATGGGGTTGTACTTGGAAGTATGGTATTAGGCTTCCATCTTTCTTAACCTCAGTAGAGGTTCATAGTTTATCAAACTCAGAGATTAACTTCTATTCTCCAATCCAAAGATGTGCTAGCTTGATTGTGCTTTTCTACTCAAGGCACCTATGACAACATTAGCTTTGCATGGGTAGTGTTGAGTTGTAATGTTATAGTCTTTTAGCAATAGTAACCCGTGTCTTTGTTGCATATTCAGCTCCTTTTGAGAGAACATATATTTTAGGCCTTTGATGGATGGTATGGATATTACATTTCAGCCATTGAGATAGTATCTCTAGATGTTTAGAGCAAATGCCATACTTACAAGTTCCAAATCATGTGTTGGACAATTCTGCTCATGTAGATTTAATTGTCTTGATGCATATGCAAACGTGATTGTTTTGCATGAGCACACATTCCAGAATTAGATTAGAGGCAATATTTTATACTATGAACCCCTTTCAGCTTTCTAGAAGTACCAATACTAGGCAGTACCAGAAGTACCAATACTAAAAGTACCAGAACTAGTATTGAGTTAGCTTTGTTAGACTTAGAAGTTCTGCAAAAATCTTCTGGTTATAACTTGTTAAGCCAAGGAGACTTTGGATTTTTCATGACTGTTGTCAAGGTAGGTGAATCGTTGATAGCTTCCTCCTTTTGGGGATTGATATTCCTTTATTACTCACAATGTACCCAAAAAATATTACTTGTTCCTACCATAATTCACACATTGAATTTGGCCTACAACTACTTTTCTCTAGGTATTCCCAAGACAATTTTTTGGTGTTCTTTATGCTCTTCTCGAGTGTGTCATCAATGAAGACTATGATGAATTGGCCCAAGCAGGGATAAAAGATTTTATTCATTTGGTCAATAAATGTTATTGGAGTATCTATTAACCTAAATAACATTACAAAAATTCATCATAACTTTGGAACATCTTATTCTTGGATTCCAATTGGTGATAGCCTAATCGAAAATTAATCGTAGAAGATTATCATAACACCTATGGGTTGATTAAAGAGATCATCTATTTGAAGCAGAAGATTGTCATTTTGTTCAGTTAACTATAGTCAATATAGAACCGTATCATGCCATATTTCCCAACAAGATTAGAACACCCTATAGTGACATGCTAGCATAGACGCATCCCTTAATGAGTAGCCCTTGGAGTTGTTCTTTTAGCTCCTATCTAACTTGGAAGGTTTGAGATTGAAGCCATACCAGGTATAATGTTTATAGAAAATTCCAAGTATCGATTGAGAGGTAAGTCGACACATCTTCTAGGAAGATATTTGGATCTTTGACAATTGGGATATTTGGTAATTGGTTGACTTCACCTTCTAAGTTTGATACACGTGCCAAGTAACTGTGTTATCCTTTTCAAAGTAGCTTGCTATGTTCGAGGCATGATATGATTAGGATCTATGCCATGTTTCGATTTTCATAAAATGCCAACTTTGGTAGACTTGAAATGGAAAAAGTAATTATTTTCCATCTTCAATTGATCAAAGCATAGCAAGTGGCTAACCAATCCATTAACAAGATCACATCTAGATCCACTATTAGTAAAGGGATCAAGTCTACTAGGATTCCTTTCCTAAAAGTCTTAACATGCAATTATAGAGAATAGATCTGAAAGCAACATGTTACCAAGAGGAGTAATCACATGAAATGCATACACTAATGGTTCTAGTATTCCATCAGCATGATTTAGTAACTTCACATATATAAAGGACAAATAACATCATCATACCAAACACAATTTAATTTAAGGTCTTCACTTCCTGTCTAAAGAGTGCGTAGACTTGTTCTTGTGTCGGAGGACATTCTACTGCTTAATTGGCCAAAGCTTGATTAATACGAGCTCTACGTTAAGGAGCAGCATTCCCCACATTTTGCCTGGGTTTATATCTAGTATCTACATTGTTCTGCCCATATTCAATGCTCGACCTCTATTTCTGCCTAATCAAACTAGACTAGCTCTTATAAGTTAGAGTATTAAATTTGGTACTCCGAACTTCTTTTGTTAAAGTAGATCATATTTTTTAATAGCATTTTCCTTTGTGGTTGTGGTAATTCGCTATTTGATTGTCACACCCCTTAGCAAAAGAGTTAAAAACATGTGGAAGCAAAACTTAAAATCATCACAAAACAAACGACACACAAGATATCAATCTCTAGATCATCATCCTCATGTGTAAAAATAGAGAAAGAAAAATGGTAAAAGAATTTAAAACTGTTACAATAACTAAATTTTGTAGAAAATTGGGTAGCATTTTCCATATAAATTGGCTCTCCCAGCCACACCAGAACATATAAAAACAAAACTAAATCTATTACACTTCAATCAAACATTGCCAACATAATATAAGAACTACATTCCCTCTCTTTGACACAAACATCAGGGTTAAGTAGCAAATTAAATGAATAAAGAATCAATATCCAATTTTCAATCATAGATAATCAAATCAGGTTAACTCCGTTTGCTAAAGCAGTAGATATGTTATCGGTTTCATTATGACATACTTTTTGTGTGAGTTACGACCATCATTATGCTAGAACAAAATGCCAAAACAAAAATTAAAAATGTCATAATCAATTGTACCCCAATAAGGGTATAACAATAGTCAATAAAGAAAAATGATTGGGATCAAATATCATACTGCCCGTGAATATTTATCTACCCTTCCTCTCTCCTCTCCAACTCTTGAAACACAAGAAATGTTAACGATTGGATTAGTCAAACCACTAGCTGACAAGCAATCACAAGGGGAATATGAAAGAAGAAACATGTAGAGAAAGCAATTAACATTCAATCAACAATGTACATATCAAACTAACATGCAAATGATAAAGAAAGAGGAACAAACTGTAGATTTCTCTGAACTGGAATCAAGTAAGGGCACTAAACTCAATTTTTATAATAATTTGCTTTCTTGGTTTTTGTCATTCTCATTTCTTTCCTTTACTTTAAGTGAAATCACCTTTTATCGATTCATTATCTTATCATAACCTCGTTGCTTATGGAGGGTGTAGTTGCCTTACATCCTCTAAAAGGTTAACTTGTGAGTAGTGTCTTTCTACCTGAGAGTAAACATGACTTATAGTGGTAGTATTAGTACCAAGGCCTTAAGCATTTTTGTTCAATATAGCCGCTAAAATCATCCCTTGGAGGTAACTCTACCATGTTTCCCACCACGGAGGAGTTCCACTTTACATTACTTAAGTTTTAATAGGTTTTATTATAAATAGTGTTGACATTTAATTATTTTCTAATAGTTTTAAGTTAAAATCATTTTATTCTCCATACTTGCATGTTAATACTCACGTGTTGCATACATATCATAATTAATCAAACACATGTCATCATTTAAGCTAACTTATTAAGTTAAGTCGTATCACCGTTTAAGCTAACATGCTAGGTTAGCATATATCATCACCAAAGCAAAACCTATTAAGCTAAGATATACTAGGAAAGCTAACATGGCATAAGTTTTGGTCATCTAATCTTAAGCTAATATACATGTTATGGTCATTTAAACAACTAAGATATGGCATCGACCTAGAAAAGCATGATATCTAAGAAGGGAAATGCATTACTTGCCTTCTACAAGCCAAAACCCATAGCCACACAAACATAACCCTGGGTATGTGAACAACCAACTTCTCAATCTACAACAATGTTGTTGAACTGACTTTTATTATCAATGATCAATATTGACATGCTTCTAAACCCTAGATACAATAGAAACACATGAGAAATAAAGAGCAAGAGAGGCACCAAACCTTGGATTCAAAGAGAAAAAGAAAACATGGGATGGTTTAAATTTGAAAATAAAGGGAAAGGCCTTCATTAGGTTTTTGAAGGAGAGAGATCAAATTAGTTTCTAAAAGAGAGAGAGAAACATACACACAAAAATAGAGAGAGGCACAATCAGAGAGAGAAAGAGAGATAGAGGGAGAGAAACGAAATTTGCAAAATCAAGGAGAGAGAGAGGCTTAGACCTTGCAACATTTGACTACAATAAAACTGAGAAGAGGAAGGGTTTCATGACTATGATTGAGCAAAAGAGAAAAAAGCTTTAAAACCCTTGAACGAAGAGAGAGAGGAGAGAGAAGAGATGTTTGGGATGGATTAAGATCTTGAGTAGGAGAGAAAACTTTAGTCCTTCGAATTTGGAGCATAAAGATGTTTGAAACCCAAATTGAAAGAGAAACAAGACTAAAAGAGAAAGGGAGAGATGTTTGTCAAATTCAGAGACAGAGCGAGAATGAATCGACAAAGAGAGAGAGCAGATCTTGAAACTGAAATCTAGGTTTTGATTTAGCTTCAAAGAGAAAAAGAGAAACTAGAGGGTGAGGCGGCTTGAGAGAGAGAGAGAGAGAGAAGCACTAACACTCCAATTGTAGTGCCTTACTTTGAATCTCAAACATCACATTTCTAATTTCCTTTTTGTTTTAACCTAATAAACATTTCAACATAACCTAAATCATAAAATTCCAACCCTAGGTACACTAATTTATCTAGCACAGAATACTAACACACACGTAAATTAATTTACACATTTTAAACTATTTTTATTCAACAATAATATAAAAATGCATGAAAAAGGGGTCTAGGTTTTTTTTTTCCTTTCTAAATCTAGGTCATGAGATCCTTTCATCCTTAGAAGATCTGGTCCATCGGATCCCAACTGTGGATCCTTAAACAAATGTGGATATTATCATCTCATCTTAGATTTTAGCTCTCAAGACATCTCCTTTGAAGTGTGATGTCACCACAAAACCTTAACCAACTGAACTATCTTCTAACTCAACTATTTCTCACTAACATCTAAGATCTGATGGGCTGCTCAAGGTAAGTCATTCCTAATCTAAAGTGGTTCATGATTAATCACATGTGACTCATCTGGCACATACCGATGAAGTATAGAGATGTGGAAAGTCGGATAGATATCATCTAAATCATGTGGTAAAGCTAACATGTACGCTAAAGTGCCATCTCTATCCAAGATCTCAAACGGACCCATATATATCGAACTCAATTTCCTCTTTTTCTTTCAAAAATGAACCACTCCCCCTCACTGATGAGGCTTTGAGAAATATGTTCTCCCCTTTATCGAAATCAAGTTCCTAACGAGGTCTATCAACATAACCTTTTAGGTGACACTATGTTGCCTTAAGCTTCTCACGGATGATAACCACTTTATCAATAGTCTCTTGTGGATTAATTGGCTCCACACTAGCCCCCAACTCTGCGTATGCCTGCGGTCTCTTGCCAACCTCATCCCAACACATCGGAGTCCTACTTCAATGAGTATATAGAGCCTCAACAATGCCATCACAATGCTTAAATTATAGCTGTATTGTAAGCAAACTCAATCAACATAAGATGTTTTTCTCAACTACTCTTGATCTCAAGTACACAAGCCCTCAACATGTCTCGTCGTGTTTAAATAATCCTCTTTAATTGGCCACGCTTTGAGGATGATAATCAGTGGAGAAGTAGAGTCTAGTCTCTAATTGTGTGTACAGATTCTCTTAAAACAGGGGCAAATTGTGGATCCCTATCAAGGATAGCAGAAACTAGTACCCCATGATAAGGCAGGCTTTGTGAGTCTGTCTACAACGACACAAATGGTATCACAATCCCTTGTCATTCTCAGTAAACCCAAAACAAAATCCATGGTAATGTATTCCCATTTCAACTAAGGAATCTTAAGCTGCTCAAATAAATCAGCTGGCCTTTAATGCTTGGTTTTGACTTGCTGACACATCTTTCTTCATGCAAGATCACTAATAGTAATCCCATAGATCCATATGCATCTCTATTATACTGGGGTAAATGGATAAAGATAAATTATGCATCTCCTTAAGGATCAACCATCTCAAATTGTGAGTCTTGGGAACAACTATTTGATCTGAAAATATAATTACACCTTGAGCTAAAGTGAAACCAAACTTAGCATAGGTCCTTAACTTAATTACACCCTGAGTGTTGTATTTGGAGCAACTTCCTCCCTCACCATAAGCATTTCGTCATCAACCTGATAAGTATCTCTGATCCTACAAAACAAAGTTGTGCATACCATAAATCCAGCAAGCAGACAACCCCAATTAGTCTCCTTTGTATTGATACTTGATTAATCAAATAGAGATGATTAACCATTACTCCTCAACATCAAAGCAGCCAAGGAAGCAACTCGCTTGTGACAGATCTTATATAGTCATTCAACATATACACGATATGTTTTACATAAGTATTTTGTCTTTAATTTTGTGCCAGATAAAACTCTTGATCCTTTCATGTTTGATCTGATTTATTAAGCAATGTTGGGTAGGGAGAGGGAGTTTTAATTTTTAGAATTCAGTTTGACAACTTTTTTAATGTGAAGCAATTTGAAGGTAATGTAAACGAGGTTGATAGCATAAATAAGCATTCACCATCAGATAACGCAATTTAGTGCCACTTTCAAGTGAGGTTGGGTGTCTTCAGGTTTGAGGTGATTGCATGGAGATTAGGGAGCACGTCTATACCGACAACCTGGGTTTTTCCAAATATGTTTGGGGTTGTTAGTGTATTTCAATATTTTCACTTGTATCCAATTGATAAATTGTACATAAGTTCTTTAGTGTGGGAGATTGACGCAGAATAGACCATGAAGAGGGGGCACAAGGCAAAGTTGTTGCAGTGGGGCATGCCTTATTTACTATTTTAATTCTTTTGGTATACTTTAATCTATTCAAATTTATTTATTTTTCTTATTTTAGGATGAGCTGTCTAATAGTTAAATTATTTCTAATCGGTTATTGGAGGATTGTTTAGAGTTATTTATTTTCTATTTAGTTGGTTTGTTTATACCATTTAAATACTTGTCAGGACCTTTATAAGAGAGATGGAACTTATAGATTTTGGTTTAATAAATATGTTTCTTGTTCCCAACCTTCAATTAGGCTTTATAGGGTTGCTGGGTTTTGTAATCCACAAACGCATGTCAGGGACATTAAATTTCCTGTTCACTAAAAGATGCCAATCCAATCTGTGTCAATCAAATTAGATAAGATCTGCATGATTAAATTTTAGAACGCAATCATATCAGAAAAAGTCATAACAATTCTATTTAAGTTATTTTAAATTTATCAAAATATTTAAATTAAATAAAAAATTCAAAAATGATGAGGTCCACAAGCATCTTTACATTTTGACTTGGTCTTTTACTTTTTAACTATGTCTCAGCAGCATTATTGAGGTGCATTTTTGGGGGGGAAAAACTCTTTAATTTTTGGAACAATTCCCTTTAAGCATTTTTGGCTTGATCCCATGGATTCAATCTCCAAAATTCATCTTTAATATGGTATAATATTGTTGGTAATACATGCCCAAGAGGGACATTTGATAATTTATGAGATAATGGGATAACTCTCTTTATCCCATTTTTACCATGTCATAACTCTCATTTAACCAATTATCAATAGTGAAACCCTAATGACCCTTATTGAATATCTTGTGTGAGTTCAACGTCTTCTATAGAGAGTTAGGCGGCTAGGGTTTCTTAAGAGAATATGTACAAATCTTTAAAGAGAGACAACATGATGAGGGTCGGAGATTTTTGCGTAGGAAAATCTCTCTCTCGTCAAAGAATCACCGGACTTGGATTGAAACGTTGTGATATTGTGGTGGTAATTCGATTAACATTGTGATTACCATCCCGACCGTGAGATCCGATCGAGCGACATATCGTTCGGTTGATTTTGAAGATATGCATATTGAGATATTCCAATCATTTTATTTTTTGAAAATTATTATATGCTTCCGCTGTGCGTGAATGAGTCACCAAAATATCCAACAAATATAAATAAAAATTCATCTTTAAGCATTTTAGGGTAAATTATACCATCTTTATCAAAAGTAAGAGAGAGAGAGGAACCTGAATGGAGGATTGACAGTAATGAGGTGGAGAAAGAACTGTCGTCAAGAATAGTATTTCGTCGGTTTGGGATTTAATAAGATAAAGATGAACCTAGGAGCTACTTCATGAATGAGGCAGAGAAGAGAATAGAGAGGATAGAGAGAGAGATTTTGTTTTAAAATGAGACAAAATCAAATAATTATTGTCATATGTTGTATATTTGTTTACTCTTAGAAAAAATTGGGATAGAACATCTTTAGTAACAGCTTTTCTCTTTTCTGCTGGTAAAGATCCACTAATACTAACTGTTTTGACAGTGGCTGATAAAGGTAACCGTCTTTTATTTTTATAACGAAGAGATAAAATAAAAATTAAAGAACTATATGAATAATCTTTAATTTTATAGAAAAAATTTGGAGAGATCGTGATATACACCAATAATAAAATTTTATTAATTTTAAAATTTTAAATAAGGTTTTTATTTATTTCAAAAAATCTGGGGTTGTCTGAGTGGCTGATCACTGTAATTTTCAACGTGTAAGGGAAGTAACAACTTGCATCATTTCTAGGGGTACTTGGGTCAGTTTGCAAAGAGAAGATTCAACTTCACCGTTCACACAAAGCAGCCAATCCAACCTGCATCAATCAAATTAGATAAGAACCGAATGGATGAAATTTAGAACACAACAAAAATATTTAAATTAAATAAAAAAATTTCAAACATGATGACGTGAGCAACTTTATATTTCTCGGTCTTTTCCTTTTTGTCTTAGTTTCGCAAGCATTATTGAGCTGCTTTTGTTGGAAGAACAAAACTCTTTAATTTTTGGAACAATTCCACTTTAAGCGTTTTTTATTTGGTCCCATGGATTCAATCTCAAAAAGCTTTGAGCAAAATGAAGAAGAAGAACAAAGCCTTCAGAAAACCAAACAAAGTTTTGAGGAGTTTTTGTCAACGCTCCCTAGAGATTATGGTTGGACACCTCTCTATGATTGCTATCTATATCAAGGCTGTTGGTACTACCCCTTTTTCTTGCGAGGTGTGATTGCAGCTCAACAGCATTTCGAGGCTCAACCAACAGACATATTCCTATGTAGTGTACCAAAATCTGGCACAACATGGCTCAAAGCCTTGGCCTTTGCCATAGTCACCAGAAAGAAATACTCAGACCTTTCATCACATCCTCTCCTATCCACCATGCCTCATGAGTGCATCCCGTTCCTGGAGGTTGATGTCGTCGGCAAGGAGCGCGCGGATCAGACTGCCGAAGTTCCCTTACTAGCCACACATATTCCTTACCATTCCTTGCCAAAGTCAATAATTTCAGGTGGCTGCAAAATTGTGTACATTTTTAGGGACCCCAAGGATGCATTTGTCTCACTGTGGCATTTTATGATCCGACTGACACCAAAAGATGCAACTCATATTACGTTAGAAGAAGCACTTGAGCTATTTTGCAAAGGAGTGTCCTATTATGGGCCTTATTGGGATCATGTACTGAGCTTTTGGAAAGCAAGAAAGGAAGCACCTCAAAGGGTGCTTTTTCTTGTGTATGAAGAATTGAGAAACGACCATTTACCTTCAGTGAAAAATTTAGCAGATTTCATAGGCCACCCATTTTCTGTGGAAGAAGAAAATGAAGGTGTTCTACAAAAAATTGTGGATTTGTGTAGCTTCGATAATTTGAGCGACCTGGATGTCAATAAAAAGGGAAAGCATCGACCTGAGTACGCAGCCGGCGTTGAGAACAGTGCGTTTTTTCGCAAGGGTAAGATTGGAGATTGGCGGAGTCATTTGACACCTGAGATGGCTGAGCGTTTGGATCAAATCACTAGGGAAAAGTTTGGTGGCACTGACTTGCCCTCGTAAGTCTCAGATGAAAACACTCTTTGTAATTAGACCATGTTTATGGCCACAAGTCCCAACACGCCTTGCAGATATTAACTAAATAAGCAAGGGATATTCAATCTTAGGGATGGTTAAAGCATTTTCCTTGCATGGTATTGTTAAGAATAATTTTGTAGTTTCAACTTTTTGTTGAAATTTCAGGTGCCGTGTGTGTCCGGGATTTTACAGTTCGTTTGGCTCTGTTTTCGTTCTCGCTTGTAGTTGGTATGGTTTGGATAGTTGAATGATGTAGTGTCTTCTGCTGCTGTTTATTTTTCTGACAAGTAACAATTACTAGTAATAATGGTCGATTTCAATATAGCTTAGTTTTCTGACAAGTTATTATGTTCGGAGTCGTCTGCCAAGTTATTTTGAAGAAGTGCTTCAGGGCTAGGTGCCTACTCCCATTTCCCTCACTCAGAGTAGCAGCCGAAATTCCCTCACTCCTAGTAGCTACCATTCTGGGGTGGGATTTTTGACTCCTCCATAGAGGATTGGTGCTTTCGGTCTTTGTACCACCTTTTTGTACATGTGAATTCTCTTAGATTTTGAGCGATTTTCTCATTTGTGATCTCCACGTTGCATCTACCACTTATAAATATAGTGAAGTCAGGATTCCCTCTAAAGTGGTAGGTCTTTAATTCATCCAAAATGTTTTTGTTGGGGGGGGGGGGAGGTCAGTTGAAATGGCTATTAGGTGTTTATCCTACCACAACATTGAACATTAATCTTTTTTCAAAGAATTGTAATTTAGAAAACTCAGTATTTTTAAGATTTTCTTGTGGAGAATCACAACACGGAAGCATGCCAAAGTAAGATAAATATCAAAACAATTGATATTATTTTAAGATCTATTTGAAAATGGATCTAGATCTGCCCATGAAAATAGACCCAAAACCCATTTTATTTTGAAATTTGATTGGGAGAGGGTGATTTTGTGGATAACTCTTTTTTTCCCCGTAACTCCTCTTCCTAATCTCCACGTAACACCAAAAACTCGGTGTTAAAGAATTTTCACTAAAATGTTTGGCTAAGTAATTGATTTCGATTTATCAATAAATATTTTATAAAATTTTGTAAAGAGAAAAATATGTTCATTGATAAATTAGGACAATTAAAACTTATTTGAAGACAATTAAGCGAGCGAAGATAAGTCGATTCGACCTATGATAAGGTGACTTGGAGCTCAAAAATTGTCGATTCGACAATTAAAACTTATTTGAAGACAATCACTAAGGTGATCTGAGCAAGTGCCAAGGTGACATGAGAAGATTATACCTCAAAATCCTTGACTTTGCACAAAGGCAGGTGGACTTGTCTCAATGACAGGTCGACTTGTGCTTCCAAAACATATAGACAAGCCGCCTTGCCCTAATAACAGGTCGACTTGTACTTTTGACTTTGTGTCTAATAAGGCTGCTTGTAAAGCCAACCCGCTAGATTCAAGTCTCAGAAAAACATGTCTGTAGTTAAGCAAGGCGACTCACCAAAGAAGTGAGGCGACTTGTAGATTACAAAATAAGAAATGTAAGTCGTTTTGAGCCATATTCAAGTCGACTTGAGGGCTTGATAAAACAAAGAGCAAGACAACTTGTTGGACAATAAAGGGACTTGGCCTCTAAAAACTTTAGACACATTAGGTGACTTTGCTCTATTTCTAGTTGACTCATGAGTGTAAAATATTGCGAAATAACAAAAATAGACAACCAAATTTGAACAAAACTTAAAAATAAAGAGGGGCAAGAGAGGAATTTCACGTCACATTTTAAAAAGACTTAGAGTGAGCCTTCACTTTCACAAATCGATCTTTGCTCTCTCTCTCTCCCTCTTCTCTCATTCTCTCGACTCTCATCATCTCTCTCCCTCTCAACATTTTCTCTTAATCTTTCTTGAAATCCATTTCACCTTCACTAAACCCACTCCTTAAACCTTCCAAACCTTCAAGCAAACTCGTGAATGAAGGTAGTTTTGGGAGAAAACTAGGGTTTGCGTGAAAAGGGGAAAAATCTAGAGTTTTTGAAATCCAACATTCAAGATTCAATCTAAGCACGAAATTATGATAATTTATCCTTCCTTTTCATAGATTTAGTTCCATTACTCTTGAATTTGAATTTTATGCTTGGATTTGGGAAAGTTGTAGAGATAGAAAATTAGGGTTTTGGACAAAGTTGATCCGAACGAAATTTGTAGAATTCTTTTGAGCTAATCTCGCTCTCTCACCTAGATTTATGTTTTTCAGCATGAATTTGGATTGTGAGATTTGACTTGGGGAAAATTTAATCTAGGTTTATAAATATGAGATTTGGGAGAAATTGTATATGAAGACGATATATAGATACAATTGATATGTAGTTGATAAAATGAGAGCATAGATTTAGGCGTGATTTAACGTCGAATTTATATTTATTGTTTTAGAATAAATCAATTAGAATTCAAGAAATAATTTTTATGGATTAATTGTGAATTAAGAGTGTTCACCTTCCCAAAAAGTGAGTGATTTCATAATTGTACTTAAATAAGAAAAATGTTTTTATTGAATTTTCTAAATGATTTTCAAAACTTGAATTTAAACAGTTTAGTATGTGTGGAATATTCCAATGATTGGATTCGAATTCTTATGCATCCTTTATGCTTTGAATGAACAAATGTGCCATGTGAATTTATTGATGTTGAATCTAATGGTATGAAGATTATTATTGAGAAAATTGTTAGAATGGATGGCACTTGAATTGAATTTATCATTTTGTGAAATGGTGCATGTGATTCGATTGGGGTAAGAACATGAACCCATGTTAAATGACTAGTCATTTTTGCTATGGAGCGATCAGACGTGGTAACATAGTGGGGTGAGTAGACTATGGGATGTAGCCGAGCGCGTGCGGTACATTCATGGCTGGATATAGTGCTCACGGGTGTGAGATAGTTGGACGCACCTCCAATGAGTGTCCATAAACAACGCAAGGATGGGGGTATTTGTAAAACGTAAAAATTATTAAAAACTCTTGACAGTTTCACTCTAAGTCATGGTGGACCTTTGTTAGGAATAACGATTTTGGTTTATCCCGAATTTGAAAATGTGAAATAGTTGGATACATATGAAACTGAATTATGACAAATTGTGAATTATTATGATTTTGGAAACAATGTTTAAGTTATTTCTTTATTGGATGAATTGGTAACGACATGATGGCTGAAAAATACATATACATTGATATATCCACTGCATAAATTTTATTTTTGTACAATTTGTATCTAACTTATTGGGTATATTATATACTCACCTGTAACACTGACACTTTGGTATCTTTCATATTGTACTCTCCTCGATTTGTATGGCTAAATCACCGAGAGTGAAAATATTTGTTACTAAGCCAAAAGAAAAACCACACGTGCAAATTTGATGCAGTGAGATACATATATCCTAAATTCACTTTAAAAGTGAAGGGTCAAAGAGCGAAAGTGAAATTTAGGCCGTAACATAAAAATGCTCGGTATTCTAAAATTTTCACCCAAAAAATCCTAATTTTGGCATAATTGAAATTTGTTTGAGCAAATGGTCGTTTCCACCAAAAACCTATATTTTGAAATTTACGAGTAAAATGGAGTCCGTAGTGAGATTTCACACATTTCGAGGCCGATGTCAAATTTTGATCGGTCGAGCATTTCGTTCTCTTCCAAAGACATTTGGGCAATCAAACGATTTCAGATTAATGTGAAACCAACGACATTGAACTCAGCACAAAAACCTGGGTCCCATGTGTGATTTTAGATTTTCGAGGTGAATAGTAACTTTGACCGATCTCGGATCGCGTGTTAACGAAGGATAGGTATAAAGGACAAGCAATTAATGCTCTTGAAGTGTGTGAATTTATTTTATTAGATTTTGTGTGGTCTTGACAAATGGTCTACATGATTAGAGAAAACTAATCCTAGTTAATTAAAAATTGTTAAATTCAACTAGAGTTAGGTTAATTAAACTTAACTATGATTAGAAATTGACTTAACCATGGTTGACCCCTTTAGAGATGTGGAGGGTAACGTGAGAGAGAGGGAGAAAGGAAGAGATAGGCTTGCCCAAGGAACCAAAACACAAAATCTTCTTCTTCCTTCTTCTCCATGGCTGAGAGTTTCCTTGAAAGGAGAGTTTGATTTTTTCCACAAAATACCTAAATATTTTTACATAGATCTTCTCCTTTCTAGCCCTAGTACAACATATCCAAAACTAGAAAAAAAGGAGGACTCTAGCTTGGTGGATTTAGCTCGGCTGGAAGCTCCAAGGAGAGGAGAGATCTTGGTTCTTCAAGGCTTCAACCGGACTGCACTAGGTAAGGTAGACTCCTCTCATCTTATGTTATAACATATCTTGATTTGGGGTTAAACGGAGAAGCCTAACTATGTGAACCAAGCATGGGAACATGTTGCATTTATGAGAACCTAGTATTAGTGGTTGAAGGAGTTGATTTGAACCTAGTTTAGGGTGGCCAAATGCTAGTTGAGTGTGCAGAAATTAACCTTGCATATGTGTGTGATTTTGTACCAAGAATGAGTAATCATTGGATAGTTGAAATATGCAAAATTTGAAGTATGAATGTATACATTTGGTGGATTAACTATATCCAAAAATGTATTGTGTGTGTGCTGGAAATGGTCAAGGAAAATGAGTTATATTAGTGTACAAAATAATCAAGAATGAGGTGTGTTTGAGTGGTACATGTTTGCTGGAATTTGAGTGAAAAAATTTCATGTATGTGGTGTTTGTGAGTGTAACCATGAGAAGACAAGTATATGTGTCCGAGAGTGTCTAGGCAAACCTTAGTAGTTTTTCGTGATTTTTGATGGATAGCTTGTAGACATCCTAAACTATAACATATTAAAAATTGGGGTCATTTGAAGTTAGTTTGGTAGGGAAACCAATAGCAAAACCAGGATAGCCAAAATCTGGAAATTTAGAAATTTTGGAAATTCCAATGGGGCAGTGAGTTTCCTTGGACCGGCAGCTAAGTTGCCCTTGGTCTTTTTCAATAACATTTTGTAGAGACCTTGCACACATCCTAAGGACCAAAATATCCAAAATTGAGGTCATTTGGAGTCCATCTGCTTAGTGAACCACTAAGAGAACTGAACTAGTTAAGGAATGATTCAATTTTTGACCTTGGGATGCAAAACCAATGCAGTTTCTACCTTGCAGCGTTACTACAACAAAACCAACTTCAGAATAAGATTTAGCACAAGGAAATGAAGGGATCCATCAAGAAAAACCATGGGGTCAATGGAGGAAAAAATTGGACTTAGCCGGGTTGGAAATCGGACAAAAAAAAAAGGCTAGGAAAGGAGAGTAGGTTAGATTTTGACGATGCACTGTTCTACCTTATTTTGCAGCAGTAAGTTTGCCTCTGAGTGCAGCCCACTTTCCCGGTAGAACTGGATTTTGTGCTAGTTATATGAAATGTAAATCTATGTCTTATCTTTCCAACGAAATAGGAATCGCCTCAATCCGATCCTTGTGTCAAAAGTTACAGCCATTCTTCTGAAACTCGACAGAGGGTCACCCATTCTCCAACACAAAAAACATTAGCATTACCCGACTCCCTTCCAGTCCTTGTTTGCAAAAATGCAAGGAAGAAAAGTTGTAGATCTCCCTCTTAGGCACCTACTGTGAAACGTTCATCCAATTTGCACTAGGGAATCAAAAGTTATACAAAATCTTCCAAAACTATGCAGAAAGGATTTTGCTTCTCGGCCAAAACTGAATAGAGATTTTGGTGGTCCATTTCAGACCTCTTCTAGGCATAATTGGGAGAACTCCAAAACATGAAAAATGTAGGGTTATATTTACTCTAAATACAAAAAACATTTCAGAAAATTTGGAGTTGTGTGTTAAAAGTTGTGAGGGCGGTACTAAAATTGGTCAGAACAGACTTCTGAAACGTAATGTGGATAAAATGGTGCTATTTCATGGACTTGCACTAGGAATCCGAGAAAGTGCCCAACTAGGAATTTGTAGCCTTGTGTCTTAACTACAATATAGTCAACAATCAGACTATTTTCATAAGTATATGGTGAAATATGAGAAATTTGCTAAAACAGGATAAAATAAAAGGTGAGAGTTGGATTGGTTTAAAAATATGAACTTTAAGGAATCTTCCACCAAGATTTTGGAGATAAGTTCAACATGAAAAGTGTGAGTTTTTATGTGAGCCAACCATAGAAATTAGAATTTCCCAATTGCAACCCCGGTTAAGGAACTTGTGGTCATTTTTCAAGAATGATGCGAGATTAGATTTTGAAAAAAAAAAAAAAACTCTAGGTTTGTCTATAACTAGGGTTGCATCACATTTACATCATCATATACGCATCATATAACCTCTTAAGTGACACATATTCTACATTATATTATAGAGCCTCGTTAGTGATATTGAGGGGAGCATTTTTATGTGTCTCGTGCCAGAAGTGGCATACCGTATACAGTGAGTGAAATTTATTATATTATGTGTCTGATGCACAATATCATGTTTTAAAATGTTTTCTGATATAAGCATGATTTAATGAATATGTGATGTGAAATTTTCAATAAATTATGAAATGTTTTTGTGAATTCATTAGAGTATCCACAAACATGTTTTTACATGTTGTATACGCATCCAAACGAGTTTTTAAAATACGAAACCGTGCTATTACATTTAATTTATACATGTTTTATGAAATCATCATTGTGGAAATGATTGACATTACTTAAGAAATGTGACATGACACGTGATTGATTTGATAATGATATTATTGAGAACTTTGATACTTTACTTTTTACCGACACATTGAACACATGATATCTACCCTCTCACTGTGTTCAATGTGTAAGAAATCGTGTACAGAGATAGCTATAGTGGGATGGGTATATATCATGTGTTCAATGTGTTGGTGAAAAATAGAGTATCAAAGTTCTCAATAATTCCACATATTGTAAGAAATCGTGTAAAATACTCAATTTATCATATTCTTTTTACATACATTTTAAACATATAAGCATCCATGTTATCAAATCATGCTAGAATAAAGAGTGTCAAAATCAGTCCTAGCAATGGTCGACCGTGACAAATGACAGGCGCATTAGAGGTTTTGCATGCAATAGGTTAGAAAAGCTCTTTACCCTGACGTTGGCGACGGACCTCATTAGGTGCTAGTTTATGGCGCACTATAACCTTATGGGTTCAACCGGAGTAGTACCGTGTCGAATCACAGTACATTTACCATTTTTCGATGTCATGTGGGATACCTTCTGTAGAAACGTATCAGGTGCAAGTATGGATCACCGTACACATGCATCCTTCATAGCTACGGAATGGGATTTACCTATCACAAAGTTATCATCATCACATGCTGGGGCTCTTGGCCCATATATAATATCATCATCAAATCAATCACTTGCCATGCCACATTTCTCAAGCAATGTCAATAATTCCACAAAGATGATTTCATAAAACATGTATAAATCAAATGCAATGGCACAGTTTCGTATTTAAAAAACTCGTTTGGATACATATACAACACGTAAAAATATGTTTGTGGATATTCCATGAATTCACAAAAATATTTCATAATTCATTGAAAATTTCACATTACATATTCATTAAATCATGTTTGCGTCAGAAAACATTTTAAAATATGATATTGTGCATTAGACATATAATATAATAAATTTCACTCACAGTATACGGGAGGGTACGCCACTCCCGGCATGAATCTCGAGACACATAAAAATGCTCCCCTCAATATCACCGATGAGACTCTATAAACATAATGTAGAACATGTGTCACTTAAGAGGTTATATGATGCGCACATGATAATGTAAATGTGATGCAACCCTAGTCATAGACGACCTAGTTTTTTTTTTTAAAATCAAATCTCGCTTCATTCTCGAGAATAGACCACAAGTCCTCAACCGGGGTCGGAATTGGGAAATTCCAATTTCTATGGTTGGCTCACGTAAAAACCCACACTTTTCGTGTTGAACTTATCTCTAAAATCTCGGTGGAAGATTCTTTAAAATCCACATTTTTAAATCAATCCAACTTTCACTTTCTATTTTGTCCTGTTTTAGCAAATTTCTCATTTTTCCCCTTCTACTCATGCAAATACTCTAATTTTTGACTATGTTGTAGATAAGACAGGGGCTACAACTTCCTACTTAGGCACTTTCTCGGATTCTTAGTGCAAGTCCATGAAATAACACCATTTTGCCCACATTATGTTTCAGAAGTCTGTTCTAACCAATTTTAGTGTAGCCCTCCCAACCTTTAACACACAACTCTAAATTTTCTGATATTTTTACAGTATTTAGAAAAAACATAATCCTACATTTTTCATGTTTTGGATTTCTCCCAATTATGCCTATAAGGGGTCTGAAATGGACCACCAACATCTCTGTTCAGTTTTGGCCAAGAAGCATAATCCTTTTTGCATAGTTTTGGGAGATTTCGTATAACGTTTGATTCCCTTGTGAAAGTTGGCTGAAATTTTCACAGTAGGTGGCTAAGAGGGAGATCTACAACCTTTATTCTTTGAGTTTTTGCAAACAAGGGCTGGAATGGAGTCGTGTAATTCTACTATTTTTGGTGTTGGAGAATAGGTGACACTTTGTTGAGTTTCAGAAGAATGGCTGTAACTTTTGACACAGGGTCGGATTGAGGCGATTGTTATTTCGTTGGAAAGATAAGACATAGGCATACATTTCATATAACTGGCACAAAATCTAGTTCTGTTGGGAAAGGGGGCTGCACTCAGAGGTAGACTTACTACTATAAAATAGGGTAGAACAGTACATTGTCAAAATTTAACCTACTCTCATTTCCTGGCCATTTTTTTTTCATGTCCGATTTCCAACCCAGCTAAGTCCAATTTTTCCTCCATTGACCTCATGGTTTTTCTTGATGGATCCCTTCATTTCCTTGTGCTAAATCTTATTCTCAAGTTAGATTTGTTGTAGTAATGCAGTAAGGTAGAAACTGCATTGGTTTTGCATCCAAAGGTCAGAAATTGAATCATACCTTAGTTAGTTCAGTTCTCTTAGTGGTTCACTAAGCAGATGGGCTCCAAATGAACTCAATTTTGGATATGTTGGTCCTTAGGATATGTGTAAGGTCTTTAAAAATTTCATTGAAAAAGACCAAGGGCAACTATGACTGTTGGTCTAAGAAAACTCACTGCCCTATAGGAGTTTCCAAAATTTTCAAATTTTCAGATTTTGGCTGTTCTGGTTTTTCTATTGGTTTCCCTATCAAATTAACTTCAAATGACCCCAATTTTTAACATGTTATAGTTTAGGATGTCTACAAGCTATCCATAAAAAATTCACGGAAAACTACTAAGGTTTGCATAGGCACTCTCGGACTCACATACTTGTCTTCTCATGGTTCCACACACAAATACCGCATACATGAAATTTTCCACTCAAATTCCAGCATACATATATCACACAAACACACCTCATTGTTAGTTATTTTGACACTTATATAACTCATTTTCCTCGGCAATTTCCAACACACAACACTTTACCATTCAACCATCAATATACACATTTAACCATCACAATATATACATACATTCTGCACACATGAAATACACTTAAGCTCTCACAATTTGAGCATGCAACTCATGATTCATACTCCAATTTCAAAATCAAATATAAGAGACTTTCAACACATATTGCAACCATATAAATGTCATATTTTCAGCACACCTAAGGACCATTTTCAGGACAATTTCAGCCACTAGAAGTGTCAAAATTCAGCACATGAACAAGGCAATAAAGGGCAAAATTTCTCCACCAATGTGCGCACAAATGCAACCCAATTTCTGTACACTAAATGTACACAAACTAGGGACAAATTTCAGTATGATTTAGGCCACCAACAAAGGCTAAAATTCCTGTACATAAGTCCATGGTTTCCTTGTCCCAAAATGAAGCCAAATTAAGGTCAAAATCCAATCCTCCTAAACTGAATTTTTTTTTCTGCACATCTTCTTAGGGTTTTCAGCCATTGATTACTTACTTAAACTAGGTTCAAGTAATCACATAAGGTCACCAACATAAGGTTCTCACAAAGGCATCATGTGCAGAATTTTTCTCTTCCTCCAAACTTCTTCATTTTCGGCCAACTAAGGTTCCCTAACCTGGACTTCTCCTTTTTGCTTCAAATTTGGATATGTTATACTAGAGTATGGAGGGAGTTTACCTTATGAACTGCAGGTTGATTGAAGCCTTGAAAGGACAAGTTTTGCTCCTCCCCTTCAATTTTTGGCCCCTCATAGATCTCCAATGGCCCCTCATAGATCTCCAATGTAATAGGCTTAGAGTAGAGAAAAACCATGTAAAAACATTGGGTGGTTGTTTAGAGGAAATCACTTCTCCACCTAGGTCTAGGTTTCAGTCAAGAGAAGAGAGGAGAAGAAGATTTTTGTGCTTTGGTTCCTTGGGCAAGCCTTTCTCTCCCTTTCTCCCTCTCTCTCACATTGCCTTTCACAATTCTAAAGGGGCCAACCATGGTTAAGTCAATTTCGAATCATAGTTGAGTTAATTAACTTAACTCTAGTTGAATTTAACTATTGTTAATTAACTAGGATTAGTTTCTTCCAATCATGTAAAGTCACTTATCAAGACCACACAAAATCCAAAAAAGTAAATTCATACACTTCAAGAGCATTAATTGCTTGTCTTTTATGCCTATCCACTTGTTAACACGCGATCCGAGATCGGTCAAAGTTATTATTCACCTTAAAAATCTAAAATTGCACACGGAACTCAAGTTTTTATGCTGAGTCCAATGCCGTTGGTTTCGTGTTAATCTGAGGTTGTTTGATCATTCAAACGTCATTCGGAGTGAACGAAATTCTCAATCGGTCAAAATTTGACCTCGACCTCAAAATGCGTGAAATCTCACCACGCACTCTGTTTTATGTGTCAATTTCAAAAATATAGGTTTTGGGTGGAAATGAGACCGTTTGCTCAGACAAATTTCAATTCTGCCAAAATTAGGGCTTCTTAAACGAAAATTTTAGGGTACCGAGCATTTTTGCGTTACGGCTTAAATTTCACTTTCGCTCCTTGACCCATCACTTTTAAAGTGAATTTTGCATGTATATATCTCACGACATCAAATTTACATGTGTGGTTTTTATTTTGGTTTAGTAACAAAGATTTTCGCTCTCGGTGATTTAGTCGTACAAATCGAGGAGAGTACAATATGAAAGATACCGAAGTGTTGGTGTTACACTCTCACTCATTAGATATCTTCCTTGATACTCACCCCTCATTTCCTGTGGTGTACAGAGATATATAGTGAGACGCGTTGAGACTTATCAGCGTACGAGGCTTTTGTTGGAGATCGAGGCGGTTGATTTGGTACTCGATATGATATTGAGAAGGATTTGTCAATGAAATTGTATATTTGTGTATTGGGATTGTAGATAGACCATTGTGTATATAAAAAAAAAGAAGGGGGATGACTGTATATAAATTTATGTGTATCTTATTGAAACTCTCAATTTTATTCTATCGTATTGAGGCATGATTTGTACTATTATGTACATTTACTTTGGGAAACGTGTCATGTTCTAGAAGTATCCTCTAGGTTCGCTCGGTCCCACCTTTAAATCACAGAAGGGGTAATCGGCGACTGTTCATGCCTTTGGTGGGGGCATGACAGTAGAGGTCTAGTGTAGGACTGTTGTTAGCCTTACATTATCCTGGATGGTTGACAGGGATTGGATGATCTGAGGAGATTGCTGATTTTGGCCGGGCTGGCCTATGCATATAGATATGTGACAAGTCCATATATAGTATTTGATAGACTTCCGAGTTATGGGGAGATTCTGCTCATTTGATTATAGAAAGTCAACATTCGGGATAACGGATGGCTGTTCACGGCTCCGGTTCGAGGTGTGACACACCCCCCTATATCCATTTTTATAGATGAAGTTTAGTCGAGATTTATGAATGTTTAGGGTAATTTGAAAAAAATTGTTTTATTGGGTTTTTTCAGGTAATAATTTTCATTTGGAATTGAGGTATTAGTGGACCTAAGTGGAGGCACAACATGTAATTATTTTTAAAACTCATTTTCTACTATATTTATATGAGTTTGAAATTTGATTATGGTTTGTATATTTAAAATGAGGACCTTCCCTTTTTTATTTCCTTAAGTTTTTCGTTGAAATTTTTTTTTTTTGTGAAATTTAATTTGGATCATTTGAGTAGAGACTTATTTATAATCTATAAATTTGAATTGAACGGCCGAGTTGGCTTGATACATACATGTTTTAAGCATGGTGGACCTAGCTGGTCCTTTGATTTTGCGAATGAATGTATGCTGGTTTATTTTGATTGATTGATTATTTTGAAAAATATGTGGCTATTGGAATGCCTTGCGGTATCTCAGAGCACGGAGTGGGGTTCACACGTGTTTCGGGGTAAAGCAACGGTTGTCACGTGCTTGACGGGTGGGTCGGGATGTGACAATTCTATTGATATCAGAGCGTAGATTTTCGATTTGAGAATGTGTTGAAATATTTAAAAAGTTTCACAAGTATTATAAAGGTTCTCATTTGTTTTCAAACTATTTTGAAAGATTTGATATTTATAATATTTCAAATAATTTCAAAAGTCTCCTATGGGTTCTGAGAAGTTAGGATTATTATTTTTAGAGAGTTAAGCTCATAGTTTAACTTGTATTACATTCATTGACTTTAGATTTTCTTTTATAGAACTATACCACCAAGATAAAGAACGAGGAATCCAAATGAGATTCCTCTCACTCATTTTTCCCAACTTGAGGCCACATTGTCCTCACATGCTCCTCCTCCGACACCGATGCCTTTGACTCTTCTGACCGGGATTCCTGCTCCTCCCTTTGCTACCTTTCAGCAAGTGATGGAGTGATGGAATGCTTATAGAGTTCAGTTACAAGCTCCACATCAAACCTTAATTTCTCATCCAATTTCTCCTTTTAGGTCTCCTTCTCCTTTGAATTAGGATGAGTCACTTAAGGAATCCAACGAGAAGTACACCCATTTCTATCGAGACCAAAAGTAGGAGGAATGTTTTAGGATTGTGCAAGGAAATAGAACAGTAATTGAATATGAGGCAAAGTTTAGGAGATTGTCTAGATATGTCCCAAAGTTTCTTAACTCCGAAGAGATCTTGCGTGCTAAAATTTAAAGTGGGTTTGAATCTGAACATAAGGGAAAAGATGTCATTGATTGAAACTTGTACATACAAGGATATGTTGTAATTGGCATTAGGGGTAGAGAAAATGGTGGTTGAGCGAGGAAAAATTGAAGAAAGGCTTGACAAAAGAAAGAAGTTCAAATTCACTTCAAGCCAACAACCATCCAATTTTAGGTCCCCCACATCTAGTACTATCTCCGAGAGTAAATCGACGAGAAACAAGAAGGTAAAGTGCAAGCACTATGAAAAGTATCATTTAGGGATCTATCGTGGACTCAAGAAGTGTTATAAATGCAAAATGAGGGTCGTTTCTGCAACGCTTGCCCAGAGTTGGGACGGGGAAGCCAATTAAACAACATGATGGAAGCCGATTGAACAACTAGTAAAGAAAAACAAGGATCTAACTAAAGAAGTAGAGCCTTCAAAAGTGAAAACCAAAGACTAGGGCTAGATGAGTTTGCTCTTGAAAAATAGTTTTGTAACTAATCAATGTATCTATTAATTGGTATTTCAGAACAGATATAACTATTGCTTTATTGTACTATAATTCTCATGCCAATTCACATAGTTTTGATAATAATATTTTGAGCAATAATTTTATTTATTTCAAAATTTTGATGTTTTGTCAAAATTTTTATTTTTTTCTTAAAATTCTTTTGTGTTTTAATAAATAGAACACTTCGAATTGGATGAAATATCACATTTACAAAGAAAACTAAAAGAGGATAACTATCAAGGGAAGTCTAACCTATATAAATTTTTCTAAAGGAGTGTTCTTCTTTACTTTTATTTTATTTAACTTATTTATTTGTTTATATTTACTGAAAGGGTGCTCCTCAAATGATTTGAGTTTCCTCTACTTTGTATTACTTTGCTCTATAAGTAATAGAGGATAATTTTACAACAACTGAGCTTGGATTTTCAAGCCCAAAAATTAAATATCATAATTATATAAATCCCAAGATCAAGGTTGAATCACTAAATCTTTTGATACGCAGGTCAAAAAACTGTCATGCACGGATCTGTCTTTAATTTTCACAATCCAAGAGCTTTTAAAATGGTGGTATATCGTACAGATCTTCAAACCCTCAACATAAGTGTAAGTGTTTTCTTTTGTTCAACAACAACGTATGTTGTTCTTTTCCTTACACAGAAGGAAAAAAAAAACCTATCTCAGGTTCAAAGAATAACTACACATTATTTTCAAATTCAAAAATGAGAGTTAAGAGTTGGCTTTCACAAGAAAATTGCTCCCTCTCTCTTATCTCTCATGGGCAATCCGATACCCATTTCTAACATCTACCACTCGTACATGAGAGTTAGACCTGTATTCAGTGTAATCTCTTTCATATACCATCAATTTCATACAAGCAAACAGATCGTGTGACCAGTAAATACTTCAATAGTTTAAAACTATATACTGGTTAAGGATATAACGCAACTCACAATTTAATATAAAGAGGACATCACGTCTCGCTATACCCCAGACTTCTTTTGCCATACACAATCAACGTATCTCTTATCCCTCCAATAATATAAATAAGAGCATACTTGACTCATCTCAAAATATGAATGCACAATAAAACACTAAGTCAAAAATATAATTGGCCGGCCTATGAATACAAAATCATGTGTCAACAAAAGATAGTTTTTCTTTCACACTATTATCTATCTACTCCATTTTAGCTACTTTCCTAAACATGGACCGCAAAATCGAATTAATCATGGTTTTTTCGTAACATATTGAAATAGTAACATTAAAATAAAGTTTTAAGAAACAAGTGAGAGTCTTAAGAGTATTGAATGAGGTTAAATACAAAACTCTAGGTCTTACACAATGAGGTACATAGGGATTCATAAACTCATTACCCATAAGCTCACAATAGGACACATGGTATGAAACACGTGCTATGATACATTTTCTATTCAATTAGAAGCGATGTCTCTTTTCAAAATAATATACGTACAGATCTTAGTCCAAATGTACCATAACACTCGACTTGATTTTCTCTTCTTATAAGTCCTCCACAAACATCACAATTTCAAGAGAAAACCATATCCGGCTTGTAGACAAGTGTAATGGATTGTGAGAAATTCATTTCAATTACCAAGAAAATATTTAAACAATAATCTCATATTAGTGATTTATTAAGACGGTACTGATATTGATTTTTCTTGAAAAACTAATATTGTCTCATCTTTACATGTTACTCAACATTGGAGACGATTGCTCATGTGAAAGAGTCAATCTCAAAACTTGTCCAACTACTTTTCAATCAAGACATAAGAACTCGTAAGTATAAAACAAATTCAAATATCATAAAATTATGAGTATTACATCATATTCATTGTATTTACAAATACAATTATATCTTATGCAATCCAAAAGATTTTACATATTTCAAAAATATATCTCTAAGTATAAGCTTTGTGAATGGATCAGCCACTATCAAATACATAGACATATATTTCAACGTCACCTCCTTATTTTCAACAATGTCTCAAATAAAATTGAACTTAGTATCTATATGTTTCGTCCTTCGATGATATTTGGGATCATTCGAGTAAGCAATAGCAGATTGACTATCATAATAAATTGTCATAACTCTCATTGAACCACTTACAATTTTCAAATGTTGAAAAAACATTTTTAACCAAATACATTATTGAACTGCAGAAACACAAACCACAACTCTGCTTCCATTTTGGATAGTGATACATACTTTTGTTTCTTGTTTCTCCAAGAGATACACCATTATTGAGCAAGAAAATATAATCTAATTTGGATTTATACTCATCTAAATCACCATCCCAATCAATATCTGTGTACCTACTCGCTGACAAATCTTTTCCTTAATAATAAAGGGAATAATCTGCAGTTCCTTTCAGGTATCACAAAATCTTCTTTATAGTAGTATAGTGACTCCTTTCGGGATTGGATCGATAGCTGCTAACTAAACCCATGGCATAGCAGATGTTAGGACGAATATAGATAATAGCAAATATCAGACTCCCAACAACATTGAAATAAGGTACCGTTGACATCTCTTGTTTTTCTTCGATAATTTTTGGGTACATTGCTTGGTCTAAACTTTCGCCTTTAATCGTATGGGTATCAATGATTTTGTGGTTATCCATTCTAAATCATTCCAGAAACTTCTTGATATATGATTCTTGGGATAACATAATTATCTTTTGGAATGATCTCTATGGATCTTAGCACCTAGTATTTATTCTACCTCACCTATGGCTTTTATCTCAAAATATGATGACAAGCATTTCTTGATATTTAGGATATATTCCATATCGTTTCCGACTAACAATATGTTATCGACATATAGAGATAGAATTACAAACTTGTTATTGGATTTATTTACATAAACACAATAGTTTTCGTCTATTATTACAAAATTATAAGAGGTTACAGTTTTGTGAAATCTCAAATACTTTTATCTCGAATTAAATTGATCTATTCAATTTAAAAACTTTGTTTTCTTGGCCTTTAACTATGAAACCTATCAGATGTAAATTTCTTCTACAAGCTCTCTTTTGAGAATAGTAGTCTTCATATCCAATGTAACACCGACACTGCGGTATCCGTAATATTGTACCATTTTCGAAATATATATATATAAATAAGATATTCCTCAGTTTATTTATATAGAAGGAAATTTTATTTATTTAAATTGATTTTTGATTTTGGGGTATTTAAATTAAATTTTTGGTATATTTGAATTTGCCGAATCCGCTAATCGAAGCAAACCCCATTTTTACAAAAAAAATTTAAATTTTAGTGAAGTGGAGTGTGAAGATATATATATATATATATATATATATATATACAAACTAAAAAAAAACACAGAGGAGTGCTGCGTTTTGAGCCAAAACGCAGCACCCCCCCAAATTGGATTAGGGTTAAAAGCCCTAATCCCTTTCTCTCTCTCTCTCTCTCTACTCCTCTCTTTCTCCATTCGGCCGCAAGTCTCATCATCTCTCTCCCTCTAACTGTCGCTCTGTCTCTTCGGCTTCGCCACTCTGCCACGGTCTCTCTCCCTTCCGCCATCCATCGCCGCAAGCGTGCAAGCCTGTAGTGCCTCCTTCCCCGCGCGAGCATGCCACAGCACGCGACCTTCCGCCACCACGTGACTGCGCAAGCGTACCATAGCCTGAGCACGCCACCCTGCTCGCGAGCGCCTGCGCACGAGCGTGCGATAGGCCTCTAGCGTGCGTAGCCCACGAGCCCATTGTGGCCCTGAAGCCACTGCAGCCTACAAGCCTGCAAGTCTGCTGACCCATGAGCTTACTGTAGCCCGCGAGCTCACGACGGCCCGTGAGCCCGTGACAACCCACGAACCTCTGCGCAGGTAACTGACTTAGGGTTTTGATCTAAATCTAAGTGTTTATGACCTAACTAATAAATCTTGTCTTGATAAGGAGCATTACAGATTTTAGAGTGATTTAAGAGACATTCGGACGAAAGTCCGCGCTTCGAAAAAACCCTAGGTGAGGGATTTCGGACCCATTCGATTTATTTATTGAATTTAGGATAAATTTAGGATAAGAAGTCTTGTATATTCTAGAATGTAAACTATATTCGAATAGGATGCATTTTCCGACATTGCACATGCTTAAATGTGCAGAAATTTTGGAGTATGTTGGATTGTGCTTTGACTGATTTAAATTGATTTTGGCGTGCTGAAACTATGTGGATGAGTACAGAAACTCTGCACATGTTTGACTTGAAAATGGAATGTTTTGAGGCATTTTGAGTGAGTTGGAGGCATGGTCTTATGTGCAGGAAGTTTGGACTTGTTTTAGCTTTGGTTTGAGTACAAAAATATAACCTTAATTGAACCTATGTATGTGCAGATTTTTAGTATGAAAATGGTGTGAAATTATGTGTGTTTTGGCATATGAATGAGATGCAAAAGTGTGCAGACTTTTGGAATGTAAGTGGTGTGAAAATGTATGCATTATGGCATGGAAATGGCAGCAAACATGTGCAGAATTTGGCTTGAATTAGTAATAGTGTTTGAGTGTTTGTTTGTACATTTAGAGACTTGAGAAGTGTGTGTGAATGTGCAGAAATTTCTGCACTATTGTGTGTATCAAGGGAATGCCATTTCATGCCTGTAAAGGGAGGTTTTTGATGTTGGAATATGCTGAAGTTTAGGGAGTTCATGTGCTTAAATTGTGAGCATTTCCATGAATGTTGGGTGTAGGGGTGCCATGCGCATGGGCGCTGGGTGCTGCACTGGTGCATGGGCGGACGGAGCTTGCTGTGTGCTGAGTTGATTTTTGCTAAGGGCATTTGAAGTATGCCAACACTTAAATTTTGTAGACTTGTTGTAGGTATAAATAAATATAAGGAATTAAGGTAGTGACCTAAACTACTTAGACATGACATGAGAAATTTAGAAGAAAAATACATGCATTTTAGACACTGGGATAGTATGTCCTCTTTATCATAACTTCATTAGCATAACTCCAAATGATATGAGGTTTTCTGCATTGGATTCTAGACATCTTGAGATATGGCCCGACTAATTTGGAGATGAGTTGAATTTTTGGTGGATTTTCAAAGTTAGATCATTTACAAAAAAAATTGCTGTTCTGTCCTGTTTTTAGCAGTGACCTTGTGACTTAATTAGCGATCCTCTTCTGATCTGACTCGCTGTGAGAGCAAAACACGAAAGTTTTAGGTCTAGGTCTTATGTTTAATTTGAGATAAGAACCATCTCATTTGGACTTGTATAGCAGAAGTTATAGCTTATTTCCCATGACTCCGCAGGTGTGAAATCTGTGGACTGTTTGCCTTTATACTTGTTTGGTGATTCGATTGAGGGGAGCTTTGTTCTACGTATTGTGGTTTTATTGGGGAGTGTGCTATCCTCCCCAAATCGGTGAATCGGACCCTAATCTCTTGCATGAAATAGTGAAACCTGATTTTATCGTGTTTTTAATAAAACATGATTTTGATATGCATTGTTTCGACTTATGGAATTGAAATTCAAATCTGTTTTGTGATTATTGGAGTATCGTACTTATATTTTCTACGATTATGCATCCCTATTTGAAGTAAAATGAAATTGTGCCATGATTTGAGAAATAAAATGTTTTCTACCCTACCATTGCATTGATACACTAATTTAAAATGATTTGATGAAATATATTGGCACATGCTTTTGATATGATTTGATGATATGTGTGGGTCGGGTGCCCACTTGTGATGAGATTATGATAATGATATTGATAATTCCGTAACTACGAAGGGCGTTTGTAGAGGTATCGGGTTGCCCAGATACGCTTCTGCAGGATGTATTTACAAACGTCATATGTCTAATGGCTATAAGCGCAGCCGGTTGAACGCATGATGGGGAGGACGTGTGTGACGCCACAGTCTAGCATCGGGCGGGGCCCAATACACGATAATAAGCTAGCTCCAGCGAACTCATGGCTAACGTCGGGGTAGAGAGCTACTTTTGAAAACTCTTTGCATAATAAAACCCCCGATACGCCTGTCCTTGGTCGTGGTTGAACTTTGCCAGGATCCTTTCGGTTTGCTCTATGATCTACTTGATTTTAAATGGATGTATATATGTATGCTATCGTGTGAATGATTAAATGAGTTCATTTTAGCAAATATATCATGATTTACTGTAAAAATTTGAATTATTGGTTATGAATGATATTATTTGACACTCCAATATTCATCTACACTATTAGTACTTGAGTTTAATCCCCTCACTCACTGGATATCTTCCTTGATACTCACCCCTCTCTTCTTTCCTTCCTCAGACAGGATTATTGTGCTTGAGCGACGCTTCGGCTCTTGAGGAATTGGTAGCTCGTTGGCGGATTTGAATGTTTTTCGACGGTGAGATTTAAATTAAGTTGAGATATGAGCTCCGTATTTTTATTTTCGACCCTGGGAGGTCTTGACCTTGAGATCCGTAGTTGACCGTGTATTGATTTGGGATTGACTGTATAATTTATGTACATTAAATTGCGAAACTCTCATATTTCATTTGCATTGAGGCAAATTATAGTGTTTGAATGTTAACTTGGGAAAATTAGTTGTAAATTGTATAAACTTAGACCCGCTCGGTGTGGCAGCTGCTCATACTCTAGTTGGGCATGACAGTAGAGGTCTGTGGCTAGGATTGTTGGTAATTTACTTAGCCTGGCATTGTTCTGGATGTCTGCTGTGGTTGGTGGGTTGTTGTGAGGCCGTGATAGCCATTTTATTTTATTTACAGGATAATTTTAAATTATACAGGTTTAAACAGGTTTATTTATACATGGGAGACCTCCGATTTATAGGGAGGTTCTACTCGATTTTCTGTAAAAATACAGCCAGTATTCAGGGCAACGGGCAGCTGCTCACGACCCCGGTTCGGAACGTGACAATTCTATTGGTATCAGAGCTCTAGGTTAAGAGTTGTGTTTTATAAAATTCTTTTGAAAATATTCCCAAGTATGATTTAAAAGTCCTCAATGCATATCAGAGTTTCATTACAGTCATGAGATCCCAGTACATGATCTTAGACATGTGAGTTATTCTTTTAGGGGGTTAGATACGGTGCGTATCTAACCTAGCATCTTGGTTCTATTAGTTCTTAAATTTATAATTTTATTCATTTTAGGGGGTTAGTTACTTCATAACTAACCCTAATCTTTGAATCATATCTAATTTAAGTTCTTTCTTTGTAAGGTTATGATTACTAGACGAGGTACTAGATTTGTGCCTGAGACATCTAAATACTCAAGGATGTTCCTCGTCAGGTGTACCCTTCTAACACTCTCTCAGCCAGCTATTATAGCCACGGTTCCATAACCATCATTTGATGTATTTAGGTAGGTGTATGAGTAGTACACCTCCCATTGGATTCGAATGCCTTGATTCATAACTCAAATTCTTTTAGGGGGTTAGTTACTCCATAACTAACCATAATCTTTGATTTCCACTAAATGAAAAGGTTCTCTATTTGCAGAACTATGCAGCCTAGATGTAGTAGGCGCGGTGCACCACTAGAGAGTCCCTTAGTATCTTATGCACTTGTGGCACCCGAGACTTCACGAGTATCAGAGGATGCTTCCTCTACTGACGCACCTTCACCAATGCCACCCTCAGCACCTCCACCGGCTGGTATAGCCGAGATTCCTCCACCACCACTCGATATCTTAAGACAGTGGCAGGAGTGGTGCAGCAAATATGGGGTGCTGATGCCCTCACCTCCACTACAGACTCCAGCGACCGCACCTGTGGCTGTACCTACTCCTACAGCACCGGTTCCTCCTCCGGTGGTCGGTCCTTCTGTTTCTACTTTGACCGATGAGACGTCGGCTACTTTGACGTGCATCCACGAGCTCACTCAGTTGGTGAAAGAGTCACGACAGTTCGAATGCATAGACTTTCTAGAATCTCGTGATGCCGTAGCGGCGAAGCACTGGATCAACAGGACTTGCAGGATCCTTCTTGATCTGGGGCTGACAGAGGAGCTCAGATTGAGAGTTGTTGAGAGACTCCTCGACGACGATGCCCTCACTTGGTGGGAGGCTATTTGTGATGAAGCTATTGAGCCACTGTGGTAAGAGGACTTCTTGAGGGAGTTCGATCGTAGATATTTTACGGAGTTCTAGCATGACCGTGAGAGGGTTGAGACCCAGACGAGCTAGAGCTCGAAGTGGGGTAGGATTTCTAGCTTTCAGGGAAGCCTCTCTTACTTTACACCAGTATAATTTGGATAGGGACCATGTCCCTAGATGTTGAGAGCATAGGCCCCCGGTGCCTCTAGTTATTCCACAGCACAATACCATCCTATCTGCCGCGACTGCGGCTGATGTCATTTTGGAGCTTGCGGAGCTCCCCTTAGATGCTTCTAATATAGGAAACAAGGACACATTTGGAGTACTTGTCCTGACCTAGGTTGCAGAGGTCAGGTACCATAGACACACGGGTAAATCACGGATGGGTTAGCAGGGGGTACCTGCACACTCAGTATAACCTCTCCACAAACTGCAGCTGGGAGCAATACTGCACTAGACCCTTCACGATAGTAGCCGAGGGCATAGACCCGTGTATATGCTATGATACAGGAGAATGCTTAGTCGAACCCAGATGTGATCATGGGTGATACTTCCACGGATTCTATTATTTGGGAGTCTTTATGTGCTCTTCTTTTTGAGATCATGTATATCATGTCCCACTATGATTAATTAAAGCTCTAGAAGCTTAACTATTTCGATCCTCCTTTTGAAATCATGTATGCCATAATGATATGTACGAACATAGTTAGTTAAAGCCTTAGAGGGTTAACTATTTTGATATTTAGATAAATACATATATCTTTTGCACATCTCAAATTGACTCTCTTTCGATTTCTTGCATCATGGGTACCATGAAAATATTTAGCGTCAATGACCGTGTTTTTATTAACACTGGTTCAATTGTTCTTACGTGAGAACTTCTTACACTCAACAGTCAGATAGGCTGTTATAGCTACTAGATGTCACTTCTCTTGACGAGAAGTTAGTTAGAAATTCAGTATATAGAGAGTGCTTACCTCTCTTATTGATGGAACTCCGTGCATTAGGAGTCATTTTGACTAGTGATGATCGAGCAATACTACTAGCTCGATTTGAAATGAGGCCGACCCTTGCTCGATCATATTAGGGAGTTATAGGGAGCAAATGAGGAGCTCTGAGGTACTCTTGATAGATCTGTAGAGGTGATGCCAGCGATTTCCAAGTCCGTGATGACGGACTGGTGGTATATCTAGAGCGGGTTTGTATTCCTGCTGACATCAATCTTCGGAGAGTTATTCTTGAGGAAGCTTATTCCTCTGCTTATGCTATCCATGCAGACAGTACTAAGAGGTATCGGACTATCTAAAATAGTTATTGGTAGTCCGATATGAAGAAAGAGATCGTAGAGTTTGTTGCTCGATGCTTAGTTTGTCAGTAGATGAAAGCCGAGTATTAGCGACCCGCCGGCACTTTATAGCCCTTACCCATTTCGGAGTGGAAGTGGGATCACATTACTATGGATTTTATGACAGGGCTACCGTGGACTCTACCATGGCATGATGCCATTTGGGTGATCGTAGATCGACTCACCAAGTCGCCGGCACTTTATATCCCTTACCCATTCCGGAGTAGAAGTGGGATCACATTACTATGGATTTTATGACAGGGCTACCGTGGACTCTACCATGGCATGATGCCATTTGGGTGATCGTAGATCGACTCACCAAGTCCATGTATTTTCTTCCTATTCACAACGACTATCTTTTGGAGATCTTGGCATGTATTTACATTGATACGATAGTCCGGCTGCATGGTGTTCCTGTGTCGATAGTATCAGACAAGGACCCGAGATTTACTTCCAGATTTTGGCCAAAGTTGCAGGAGGCAATTGGCATGAGGCTGAGTTTTAGCACAGCCTATCATCCGCAAACAGATTGTCAGTCAGAGAGGACCATTCAGACTCTTGAGGACATGCTGAGAGCATACGTGATGGATTTCAGGGGTGGTTGGGATCGGCACCTTCCACTGGTCGAATTTACGTATAATAACAACTATCAGGCCAGTATTGCGATGCCACCATATGAGGCACTGTATGGCAGGAAGTGCCGCACCCCGATATGCTGGGATGAGGTCAGAGAACGACGTCTCAGCAGTATTGAGTTGATTGAGGAAACGAATGATAAGGTTAAAGTCATCCGTGAGCGGATGAAAGCCACCCATGACAGACAGAAGGCATATGCTGATCGTAGGCGGCGACCTCTTAAGTTTGCCACTAGAGATATGGTTTTCTTGAGGATATCTCCTTGGAAGGGGGTTATACGATTCAAGCAGCAGGGTAAATTGAGCCCAAGATATATTGCACCCTTCCGTATCCTTGAGAGGGTTGGGAGTGTAGCATACAGATTGGAACTGTCAGATGAACTATCTCATATTCACGACGTCTTCCATGTCTCAGTACTCAGGAAATACTTGGCTGATCCTTCTCATGTACTTGAGCCTCCACCTGTTGAGTTACGAGAGGACCTTAATCTTCCAGTTCATCCCATGGCTATTCCAGATCGACAGATTAGAAAGCTACGGAGCAAGGAAGTCCCGTTGGTCAGAGTTTTGTGGAGGAGTGAGCAGGTCGAGGAGGAGACCTGAGAGCCCAAGAAGGCCATGAGGAGACAGTATCCCCATTTGTTTGTTGTTTAGTTCTCTTTTAGTTTCGAGAACGAAACTTGTTTTTAGGGGGTTAGAAAATGTAACACCGACATTACGGTGTTCGTAATATTGTACTATTTTTTAAATATATATATATATATATAAATAAGATATTCCTCAATTTATTTATATAGAGAGAAATTTTATTTATTTAAATTGATTTTTGATTTTGGGGTATTTAAATTAAATTTTTTGTATATTTTAATTTGCCAAATACGCGAATCGAAACAAACCCCGTTTTTATGAAAAAAATTTAAATTTTAGTGAAGTGTGGGTGTAAAGATATATATATATAAATACAAACAAAAAAAAACACGGAGGAGTGCTACATTTTGAGCCAAAACGCAGCAACCCCCCAAATTGGATTAGGGCTAAAAGCCTTAATCCCTTTCTCTCTCTCTCGCTCTCTCTCTACTTCTCTCTTTCCCCTTTCGGCCGCAAGTCTCACCATCTCTTTCCCTCTTGTTGTCGCTCTGTCTCTTTGGCTTCGCCACTCCGCCGCGGTCTCTCTCCCTTCTGCCATCTATCGCCGCAAGCGCGCCAGCCTCAGCGCCTCCTTCCTTGCGTGAGCGCACTACAGCGTGTGACCTTCTACCATCGCACGACCGTGCGAGCGTACCACAGCGTGAGCACGCCACCCTGCTCGCGAGCGCGCCTGCGAACGAGCGCGTGACAGCACGCTAGCGCGCACAGCCCTCGAGCCCATTGCGGCCCGCGAAGCCACTGTGGTCTGCAAGCCTGCAAGTCTGCTGACCCGCAAGCCCACTATAGCCCGCGACGGTTCGTGAGCCCGTGATAGCCCACGACCTCTGCGCAGGTAACTGACTTAGGGTTTTGATCCAAATCTAAGTGTTTATGACCTAACTAATAAATCTTGTCTTGATAAGGAGCATTGCAGATTTTGGAGTGATTGAGGAGACATTCGGACGAAGGTCCGCGCTCCAAGAAAACCCTAGGTGAGGGATTTTGGACCCATTCGATTTATTTATTGAATTTAAGATAAATTTAGGATAAGAAGTCTTGTATATGCTAGAATGTAAACTAGATTCGAATAGAATGCATTTTCTGACATTGCATGTGGTTAAATGTGCAGAAATTTTGGAGTATGTTGGATTGTGCTTTGACCGATTTAAATTGATTTTGGCATGCTGCAACTATGTGGATGAGTACAGAAACTCTGCACATGTTTTGACTTGAAAATGGAATGTTTTGAAGCATTTTGAGTGAGCTGGAGGCATGGTCTTATGTGCAGGAAGTTTGGACTTGTTTTAGGTTTGGTTTGAGTACAAAAATATGTCCGTAATTGAACCTATGTATATGCAGATTTTTAGTATGAAAATGGTGTGAAATTATGTGTGTTTTGGCATATGAATGAGATGCAAAAGTGTACAGACTTTTGAAACGTAAGTGGTGTGAAAATGTATGCATTATGGCATGGAAATGGGCCGCAAGCATGTACAAAATTTGGCTTGAATTAGTAATAGTGTTTGAGTGTTTGTTTGTACATTTAGAGACTTGAGAAGTATGTGTGAATATGCAGAAATTTCTGTACTATTGTGTGTATCAAAGGGATGCCATTTCATGCTTGTAAAGGGAGGTTTTTGATGTTGGAATGTGCTGAAGTTTAGGGAGTTCATGTGCTTAAATTGTGAGCATTTCCATGAATGTTGGGTGCAGGGGTGCCATGCGCATGGGCGCCGGGTGTTGCACTGGTGCATGGGCGGATGGAGCATGCTGTGTGCTGAGTTGATTTTTGCTAAGGGCATTTGAAGTATGCCAACACTTAAATTTTGTAGACTTGTTGTAGGTATAAATAAACATAAGAAATTAAGGTAGTGACCTAAACTACTTAGACATGGCATGAGAAATTTAGAAGGAAAATACATGCATTTTAGACACTGGGACAGTATGTACTCTTTATCATAACTTCCTTAGCATAACTCCAAATGATATGAGGTTTTCTGCATTGGATTCTAGACATCCTGAGATATGGCCCGACTGATTTGGAGATGAGTTGAATTTTTGGCGGATTTTCAAAGTTAGATTATTTACAAAAAAATTGATGTTCTGTCCTGTTTTTAGCAGTGACCTTGTGACTCATTTAGCGATCCTCTTCTGATCTGACTCACTGTGAGACCAAAACACGAAAGTTTTAGGTCTAGGTCTTATGTTTAATTTGAGATAAGAACCATCTGATTTGGACTTGTATAGCAGAAGTTATAGCTTATTTCCCATGACTCCGCAGGTGTAAAATCTGTGGACGGTTTGCCTTCATACTTGTTTGGTGATTCGCTTGAAAGGAGCTTTATTCTACGTATTGTGGTTTTATTGGGGAGTGCGTTATCCTCCCCAAATCGGTGAGTGGGACCCTAATCTCTTGCATGAAATAGTGAAATCTGATTTTATTGTGTTTTTAATAAAACATACTTTTAATATGTATTGTTTCGACGTATAGAATTGAAATTCAAATATATTTTGTGATTATTGGAGTATCGTACTTATATTTTCTACGATTATGCATCCATGTTTAAAATGAAATGAAATTGTGCCATGATTTGAGAAATGAAATGTTTTCTATCCTTCCATTGCATTGATACACTAATTTGAAATGATTTGATGAAATATATTGGCACATGCTTTTGATATGATTTGATGATATGTGTGGGTCGGATGCCCACTTGTGATGAGATTATGGTTGATATTGATGATTCTATAGCTATGAAGGGCGTTTGTAGAGGCATTGGGTTGTCCGGATATGCTTCTGCATGAGGTATCCGCAAACGTCATATGTCTAATGGCTCTAGGCGTGGCCGGTTAAACCCACGATGAGGGAGGACGTGTGTGACGCCACCGTTTAGCACCGGGCGGGGTCTTATATATGATGATGAGATAGCTTCAGCGAACTCATGGCCAACGTCGGGGTAGAGAGCTACTTTTGAAAACTCTTTGCATAATAAAACCCCCGGTACGCTTGTTCTTGGTCATGGTTGACCTTTGCCAGGATCCTTTCAGTTTGTTCTATGATTTACTTGATTTTAAATGGATGCATATATGTATGCTATCGTGTGAATGATTAAATGAGTTCATTTTAGCGAATATATCATGATTTATTGTAAAAATTTGAATTATTAGTTATGAATGATATTATTTGACACTCCAATATTCACCTACACTATTAGCACTTGAGATTATTCCCCTCACTCACTGGGTATCTTCCTTGATACTCATCCCTCTCTTCTTTCCCTCCTCAGATAGGATTATTGTGCTTGAGAGACGCTTCGGCTCTTAAGGAATTGGTAGCTCGTTGGTGGATTTTAGTGTTTTTTGACGGTGAGATTTAAATTAAGTTGAGATATGAGCTCCGTATTTTTATTTTCGACCCTGGGAGGTCTTGACCTTGAGATCCGTAGTTGACCGTGTATTTATTTGGGATTGACTGTATGATTTATGTACATTAAATTTTGAAACTCTCATATTTTTTTTGCATTGAGGCAAATTGTAGTATTTGAATGTTAATTTGGGAAGGCAGTTAATTTCATTTAAGAAGTCAGCAAGTGCAAATTCCGAGTGGAGAAATGTCGGGAAAATGTCTGATGATTTTTTCCCCAATATTTGTTCTGACGTTTATTCTTTCATCACCAAACTCTTTATCAGCAGTTAGGAAACGTTGGGTATGGGTGAAAAAATCGTTGGGAAAGGAGTGTTTTTTCTAGTGACTGCCATTTACAATCTTGTTCTTAGGTTGTTTTTTTCTCTCCGAAGTCTTAGATTTTCAGGCTTATCTAGCTTTTACTAGTTGTTTACTTTTTCAAATTATGCTTATGATGTTGTAAATAAAGACGTGAAATTAGGGTTCCTGTCAAGTGTTATGTCTTGAATAAGTTGTGATGTTGAAGGTCTGATCACTTGTTGAGAAGTTCCTTCAACACACTTTAGAAAAAATCTTTATGTTGCTTTTGAAACTTTGCATATGCTATAATAAAATGTGGAAGTAATTCCTTCCTGGAATAAAATTCTCTTGACTTGTTTTGTTTTTCAAAACTTTCACTCCGAAGGCCTATTAGTTTCAGAATGATTTGTATGATCTGTGATTAGTATTCATGGAATCAGTATGCTGGAATGTTCAATCTAGAGATCACCAACGACAAAAACCAAAATTAGATGTGCCAAATATGCAAAATTGCAAACACGGTTGTACGGAACCGTCCTCCACTAACTCCGTGGACAAAAAATGGAAGAATACATGAACGTGTTCATACAATGCATTTACTTTAACTCAAAACAAAATAAAATGTCTCAAATTTAAATCTTTCACCGCAATAATAACAATAATAATTTAGATCTTAATTTCAAAACGAGAGACAAATATCGGTGAGATAAAAAAAATAATGATTTATTTAGTATGAATTCTCCTATATCACTCACTACTAAAAAACACATAATTAGCAATGGAAAAATCCATCGCTAAAGATAACAGCGATGGATTTTTTCCATCGTTAAATCAGTCGGTAAAATCGACTACGGTAAATTTAAATTGATTTTTTCCGTTACTAATATCAACGACGGAAAAAATCTGTCAATTATATTAGCGACGGAAAAAAATCCATCACTGAAAAAATAATCAGCGACGGATCCAATTTTGTCGCTGTTGCCAGAGTTCTGAAAAAAATAAAGCTATTGCTCCAAGCGCCTGCCCCAAAGCCCGGCCAACCCGCCATTTATTTGAGTGAAAATTGCCTCTGCTTGGGATAAAACTCATGCACAAGGAGAAAGTTGAGCAACACAACCACCAAGCCAACTTACTTATTTAATCATATTTCTTTTTTTTATTTATTTATTTACTTTATCTCATTTTTTAATAATAATAAAATAATATAAAATTATAATTTATTATAAAATAATAAAATAAATTTTATTTTAGCTTAAAATAAATAATAAAAAATTTGAAAAAATAAAATAATATTATTTTTCAACAAAATAAAATAAAAATAAAAATAAAATTAATTATTAGATAAAATTAAATAATTAAATAATTAAATAATTTAATAATTTAATAATTTAATAATTAAATAATAAAAAATAAAATAATATTATTCTTCTACAAAATAAAATAATTAAAAAAATCTATCGCAAATCTATCGGTAATCCATTGCTAAAATTTCTATTGGTAATCCGTTGGTAAATTTTTATCGATAATCCAACTCTGATAGCTGTAAATATATATATATATATATATATATATATATATATATATATATATATTTTTGGGTTTAGGCTTTAACGAGGGATTAGTAACCGATTTTTGTCCGTCAATAATTTTCCATCGCTGATACCGTATTTTCTGGTAGTGACTCATTACTGTCAAAAACGATCACTTCAACTAAATTTTTAACTATCATATTTTTATGGATAATTTGCATTTAAGTTTTCAACGACTTATTTCTAGATTTTACTAAATCTCCCACGTTTAAATTCTCAATCCTCTTAATTTGTGTGTTTTTGGGTTTTTGTTGCACATGCTCAAATCACCTTAGACGATATTTTCAATTCTTATCTACAATTAAATTAACTCTCAACTTATTACGTATTTTTTCATTTTTAATTCTATTTTTTATAATTTTGTCACACATATATTTAAACATTTTCATTTCAATTACTACCATTTCATACTCTTGTTATTATTTAATGACTCAATATTCGATATCATATAATAGTACAAGTTTCACTATTACAAGTTTCATTATCTTGTTGTTATTTAGGGACTTATAGTTATTTTTTTTGTATTTTTGTATTTTTCATATGCATTGCTATTTCTATTACTTTTAATGTCTCTACAACACTCTTATTTGATTTGAATAATAGTTTATATTTTCTTGTTTCATCACCACCGACTCCTTGCATATTGGAGCCCAACCTTTAGATACACCTAGAACTTCTTTACCTATACTCTTAATATTATTAGACATCTCTTTTCTATTTCTGAATCATCATTAGCAGATCAAATTGCTACTTGAACTAATATGTTTCTAAAAGTCGTCATCTTTTTTTCTTTTAGATTCCACCATTTAATTCTTGATTTTACAAATAAACAATACTTCTTTTACTTTTAAGTACACGTATATCTAAAATTAAAAATCAATACGGAGGTATTAGACTCTACTCGATATAACCTTGCAATTGTTACAAGTCATTTTATCACTTTCCTGATAAGAAAGAAATTCATTTGGTTAGCGTTCGACCCACTTATATATGTGATTATGTGCAACTCTTTTTTCTTGAAGTAGGTATTTATCAGTATCAAATCAAATACTATGAGAAATTCTAAAATGGTGTCTCTTACCTCATTTCTATTGCAAATCCAAAGTCTTTATGTACAGTTTCGAATCTCTCATTATTATATCTCCTATATGTCCATTTAGGTTTTCTCCAATAAATAACTTTTCTCCATTAAGTATATATTGTATAAACTCATTTAAATTCTCCAAAATTTGCTTTTTACTAATTATATTTATATCTATTTGGGGTGTATATACACTGATTATATTAGTTACGTTTTTTCTATTAACTAATTTGACAAGTATAACTATATTTTCCTTCCTCCTTATCTCTGTTGCATCCTCTTATAAGTCCTTATATATAATTATTGCTACCTCATTCTTAGTTATATCTGTACATGTTCACCAAAACTTATGGCGATAAGATTCTACTAGTTTAACCTTCTCCTCCATCCAATTGGTTTTTTAGAGACGCATGATATTAATTTTTCGTCTATTCATTATTTTTTCTATTTCTCCTAACTTACCGATTAAGGAACTTATGTTTCAAGTGGTTAGATGAATCCTATTTTCATAAACTAACTTATTTACCCATATCTTATAGTCCATTACTAACTTATTACTACACTTAAGATTCGATGTAACGTGTTGTTACAGGGGAAACATCCCCAAAGTTTTCTTATACTTGTCTCCTATTTTTCATTTTGATAAAAGATTTTATATTGACTGTCGACCTACTACAACGCTACTCTTTTACTCAGATTTGGGATTGGCCGTAGTGAAATTCTTCAAATAATAATATATAAAACAAATAATAATATATATATTTCTATATAGATGTAATAACAATAAAAAAATAAATTTTATATTATAATTATATCGTTATGAGTTTGAAATATTTTAAAATTTATTAAATATAAATTTATAGTAATATATCTTAATTTAATAATATTAATAATATAACTATTAGTAATAATACTAATATTAATAATAATAACAATAATAATAATAGTATCGATCATGATGATTGTACTGATAATAATAATAACTATATTAATAACGGAGGTAGAGAGAGATAGACGGAGAGGTAGAGCTGGTGGGAAAAGGGGGGGATAGACACGGAGAGCAGTTGGATTTTTCGGTATTAGTAATAACAAAAAAGCCTCTTTAATAATAATAACAAAATGGTCTCTTTATCTACCAAAAAAAAAAAAACTCAACTCAAATCCAGAGATCATTTGAATTTCTCGCTATTAGTTAAATTTGTGCGCCAATTTATTTAACTAATTAAATAAATTAAAATTATTGATCTAAAATAAATGAGGTATACAGATAGACAAAGCAGTGTTTTGAAACTTAGACCGGACCTGAAACGAGACCAGCAGCCCGTTCGGGTTCCCTAACATAACCAGATTATTGGGAAAATCGGTCAAAGCCTGTGAAGACCCGGGTTGGACTGGGAACAGGATCGAGGCAGCTAACCCTGGTTTTTTTTCCTTTCTTTTTTTTTTTTTTTTTGTTGTAAAAAGTGATAGTACGCGAGTTCGAACCTTAGGCCGCAAACAATATTTTGAGTTGTAACAATTACTAAACCACAATGTGGGGCTTTTTTTCCCCTTTCTATCTCACGGTCACTTTTTTTTTTCTATTTCACTCTCACATTTTTTTTTATATTTTGCTCTCACGTTTTTTTTTTTTCTCTTTCTTTCTTTCTGTCTCAGTCCCATCTCTTTTTTTTTCTTTTTTTTTTCTATCTTCCTCTCATCTTTTTTTTTTTTTAATTTTTTTCACCTTGGGGTCATTTTTGTTTTATTTTCTTTTTCTTATTGGACTTTTATTATTGTTTAAATTAAACTTTGATATGCTCAAGTCTATTATTTGAATTAAATTTTAATATATTTGAATGATATTATATTGCATGATATGTAATATTTAGATCAATGGGTTATATATTATTAATGTTATATATTTTAAATATAATATTATAAATATTTATAATTAAATATATAAAATTTTAAATAATTAATATATTATAATTTATATTTATTTATGATATTACGATGATTACATTTAGTTTTTTCATTTAGTCCTATTGGTTTGACCCGGTTATTGATTGATCTCTTGACGTGACCGATTTATACCGGGAAGCCACGGTTGAATGAACACAAAGAATTCAAAGACGAGAAACACAAGGCGAATCCCCCGGGGAAAAAAAAGGAAAAAAAAAAAAAATCCAAAAAAGCAATAAAGCAAGGGTATTTGTGGATATTTGAGTTCAATAAATCATTACCTGCAAAAAAACCTAAAAGTGAATATGAATCTGTGGTGTGTGCAAGAATGATCAAAAGAAAATATGATTGCTATTAAAATAATATCAATTGTTTTGAAACTTGTGATCTTCCCCTGAGCACGTCATGATTAATATTTTGTCCTACTTTGGCATGCTTGCGTGTGGTGATTCTCCACAAGAAAATCGGACCGACTTTCCATCCTCTCTTACTGATCACTTTCCTTGTAAAAAGAATGACTTGTATTATTACTATATTTTTTTAAAAGATTAATGTTCAATGTTGCAGTAGAATAAACACCTAATGGCCATTTCAACCGATCTTCCCCACCCTTTTGGATGAATTAAAGACCTTCTACCACATTGGAGAGAATTCACATGTACAAAGATACAATGTGGAGATCACAAATGACAATATTGCTCAAAATCTAAGAGAATTCACACGTACAAAGAGGTGAAGGCACCACTCCTCTCTCTTCAAGTTCGGCTGTTACTATGAACGAGTGAACTTCTTAAGGACATGCGAGTGGGCACCTAGGCTGGAAGCACTTCTTCAAAATAACTTTGCAGACGACTTCGACCAAATAACTTGTCTTTTTAACTATCCAAACCATACCAACTACAAGAAAGAACGAAAAAGGAGCCAAACTTACTGTAGCAGTCCAGACACACCCGGCCCCTGAAATTTCAACAAAAAGTTGAAAATACAAAGTTACCTTAACAATACTATATATAGAAAGTGCATTTACCATCCCTAAGATTGGATATACCTTGCTTATTTAGCTAATATCTGCGAGGTGAGTTGAGACTGGTGGCCTTAAACATGGTCTAATTACCATGAGTGTTGGCATCTGAGACATTCGAAGGCAAGCCGGTACCACCAAACTTTTCTCTAGTGACAAAACTTAATATACTTATATCTCCTAAGACACTGAGTTTCATGATCTACTATTTATATGATTAGATTTTTTGTCAAAAAACTATTTCCAACTATATAAAGAATGTACAAAATGGTTTAGAAATGAGAGAGATATGACCGTTGGATGTTAGGATCGAGGTGTAGAATTTTTAGATCAAGGTTGTAGAAGATGAATAGTAGACACATGCAATTCCCACTCTCAGCCACATGTGAGTGACACCCAAACTCTAAGTTATAGGCCACTGATCCGAAAACTAAGACTACCATTGGAATCAAAGACACTAAAAATGAGGGATAGACAAAATCCAGTGATCGAATTTAGCTAGCAAGGTAGAGTGTGGAGGTGATACGCCAGCGTAGTAGGAATGCGGCTAAGCAAGCCCCCCTTCTGACGGCGCGTAAGGAGCCTGTTTTGGCAAAAAATTTTGCAGAAATAATTCTTAAGCTTATATGGATTTTTTTTTTATAATTTTTACTTTATTTTTCTGAGTCAAAAAGTAATTTTTATTGATTTTCAAATTAAAAAAATGAATAAAAATTATAGAAAAATTAATTTTCGGTTTCAAAAAATTTCTGAAAATTTTACATAAGTTAAGAAAATTATTTTCTAATTGTTGGCTAACTAAAGAAAATTTTTTAATATCTATTTGATTTTGTGCTCATTAATTTATGTATGTAAATTTTATTTTTTCAACATAAATTAATTGAATATAGAGCATAACGATTAGAGTTGGTATTTTAAAATTTATTTTGTCATTGGTTTTGTGATGAATTTAACGTTGATAACTATTTCTTTAGGACATGGTGATCTTCAAACGCACCCTTAACATTCTTTGAGGAAGAGTTAGAGATGAGAGGACTCAAGAGCTTTTGGCAAAACTGAATATAATGATAAATTATAAAATAAATCGAGTGTACACTTTGCCACAACATTTGAGAATTATGAGTCAAAAACACTATGAACTTATATATTTTGGTCACTGGTTTGGGGATGATAAATCTGAAATTAATATAATAAAAAATTCTCTTCTTGATATTTTGGCAAGAATGACTAATAAAATAATAGAAGAAGATGATCGGATCATTCTCCAAAGCCTTAGACTAAGATTACTTAAAATGTGGAGAGTTAAACAAATAAAAATTAAGATGAAGAAATCATTGCCTTTCCGGATAAACGGTTCTAAACCACAAGTTGTTAGGAGATTTGTTCCCACTGATTGGCTTTCAGTAAGAATGGATAATATGATTATTCACATGTATACGGATGAGAATAAAGAATGATTGTATCTTACTTTGTTGTTTCTTAGAAACATCGTTATGTACTATAATCATGTTTAATAGAACTTGTGAACATATGATGTAGACTTCTTCTCCTTTCATATATGCATTTAGAATCTGAATGCTTTTAATATATAAATATTTGTGTGTTTATGCATGCATATGAATAGATATGTTCTAATTTTGCATGATTTTAAATATTTGAACTATTTGAGTATGAGGTTTTAGGTTGAAAGAATTTAACTAATTCTCACCTAAAATCTATAAAATTTTATTGTTTTAAAATTAAATTTATGGTATTCAAATATTTGGATCATGGATGATGATTAAAAAGTTAGTGAAATTTCGAGTTTATACCTTATTTTCATTTAACATAAATGTTGATTTTAAGTACAAGATTATATGCATTATATGAGCATGAATACTCATGATCACTCATTTTGAAAACCCAGATCATGATATCAAAATCCATAATTACAGACCTTAAAAAAGGAAAGAATTTTAATGATGACAATTATGATATTTGGTGCCATAAGATATGGTATGTGCTGGAAGTGTAGTATGACTTAAAGGGTATCAATCATATCATGCAAGAACATGGAGTTGGAAACATAGCTCAGCAAAGATGAGATCAAGAAGTTTACCATACATGGAAAAAGAAAAATTCCACAACATGTAGCATCCAGGTCAGTTCTATTGTTAATGATCTCATTAACGAATGTGAGCAATTCCCTATTGCTAATGATTTATGGGCATACCTTAGAGAGAAATATGGATACAATAGTATGACCTGCTTGAGGAAGTTGACCATCAAATTTGACACGTACAAAAAGAAAACTAATCACGGTATCAAACAACATTTGAAGATCATATCAAACATGATAAAGGAATTGAAATCGGCAGGTCACGTTCTCTTTGATGAGTAGCAAGTTCAAATATTGATCCGATCCTTTTTTGATCAGTGGGAACACATGAAAGTCAATATGACTCTTAACGATAGTATAAATACTTTCTCTGATACTGGTTGCCATGTGGAGTTTGAGGATAAGCGGTTTGGGCCACAAAATCCATTTTTAGTACCTTTGTTACTAAATCTAATTCTCAAAAAATTTCAGATTTTAAGCGCAAGAGGAGCAAGAACAAAGGCAAAGAAAGAGAACGAACAAATGTTGGTTATGATTTCCAATGCCTTAGATTCTATTGGTGTTCTTGTTAAACTTAGTTATGATTTGAACTTTTCTCATAATAAGGTTAATATCTATTATGACGGTATGTTTGGTTCTGGATATCTCTTGGATGACTTTATGATTCTAGATTGTGAAAAACAAATGTTTAACTATTATGTTGATCATTATGTCTCGTTAAATATTTATTCTGCTAGTAATGCTAAGGTTGATTATAAGATATAGAATGCTAAACTTTGTCACATTAGGCAAGATAAGATGAACTGACTAATGAAATAAGTGCTATTGGGTTCAGTTATGAAAGTTGATTAAGCCACTTGCAAGTATTGTCTTGCCAGGCAAATGACTTGAAAACCATTTAGATAGACCATGAGGGTTGAATTTCCATTGTAATTAGTTCACTTTGAAATTCATGGTCCAATTAATGTGAAGACTAGATATATAGCGTCATATTTTATTACATTCATAGATGATTTCACACAGTTTGTTCATGCCTATTTGATCTCTTACAATTATAAAATACTTGATTGTTTTAGACATTATATGAATGAAGTGGAGAATCAAATAGATAGAACAATAAAAACTTTATGAATAGATAGAGGGCATAAATGTCTATAGGATCAATTCAAAGATTTATGCAATGAACATGAAATAATTAGACAATTGACTATTTCTCATACAGCTCAACAGAATGGTGATGAGAAGAGAAAGAATAGGACGTTATTTGATATAACAAGATCAATGATGACACAAGCTAATTTGCCTATTTCCTTTTGGGGAGATGTATTATTAACTGTATTCTATATTTTGAATAAAGTGCCTTCAAACTTAGTACCAATTATGCCATATGAACTTTGAACTAGTAAAAAATCAAGTCTAACTAGTCCGAGACCTTAAAGATCGGTTGTCTGTATTCATGACTCTTCCAATAATTTCTATTAGATATTCTGATCAACCAAAAAATTATGTATTCATCGGTGAATGTAATGATGACACTATAATGGAAATTGAATCATGAAATACGATACTTTGGAGAATGATTTTCTTACTAGAAGTGACATAGTGAAAGGAGAGCTTTTGTTTGAATTAATTAATTCAAACAATGGATCTGTGCCAGATGTATCATTGGAACTGCGAGAAGTTCAGTCTTTAGACGATCCCAGTAGAAGGGATTCAAGTTCTAATGATCCAACTAAATTATCAATTCGGAAAAGCGGTAGGAAAGCAGTCCCAAAAGTTATTACAAGATTGGAAGGTATGTTTTTATCTTTTCTCCATAGGACAAGGATGAGCTTAAAAATGTGAAAGAGACTTGTTTTGTCCTGTCAAGAATGAGTAGATAAAAGCAATAGAAGAAGAAATTCAGTTGATGGAATCAAACCATATTTGGGAATGGGAACTGGTTGATCTTCTATCTGGGTGCAAAGGTATTGGAAACAAGTGGATTTTCAAAACAAAGCATAAGGCTCATGAAACAATTGAGAGGTATAAATCTCAATTGGTGTCAAAAGATTATATCCAATAAAAATGTATCGATTATGAAGAAATTTTTTCACCAATAGTGAGATTTGCTTCTATTCACTTGTTATTGGCTATTGTAGCCAATTTAACTTAAGAATTACACTGAAGGATGTCACGCCCCGAATCGGGGTCGTGAGCAGCCGTCCATTGTCCTGAATGCCGGCTGTATTTATACAGAAAATCGAGTAGAAGCTCCCCATAAATCGAAAGTCTCTCATATACAAATAAACCTGTTTAAATCTGTATAATTTAAAATCATCCTGTAAATAAAATAAAATGGTCATCTCGACCTCACAACAACCCACCAACCACAACAGACATCCAGAATAATAACAAGCTAAGTAAATTACCAACAATCCTAACCACAGATCTCTACCATTCATCCAATGGTAAGTCCTTTTATCCTTGTAATTTTATTTATCCAATAAAATTTCTTCTTTCTCTATTTGTCTTTATATGATTGGCTGGCTAAGCTGCCTCACTAACCTCTTCTCTTATTTATTTGTTATTTGTTTAAAGTGGTGATTAGCGGTCGGTTCTGCCACCCAAGGATCCCATTTTATTATTTTCCTGTATTTCCAGATTGTGACGATTAGCTGTCGGCTTTGCAGCCCAAGGATCCCATTGCCTCTGGTCTTTCTTTTATTTATCTCTATATTATTATTATTATCTATCAATTATTTTATTTTTCTATCATTTATCTTGGTTATTCATCTATTTATCTATTACTCTTCATAAGTAATTTGTTGTTACTATTCAATTGTTTATTTATATCCCCAAGTTCCTGGGGATTCTTGGTATCAGAGTTACGGGGGATTGTATTATACAGTATAAAAATTTAATTGTTTGAAGTTCTAAACTTCATATCTGATTATATACCGAGTCCTTTAGACATCGGTGGTCCAGGCGAAGTACGACCCAAGAGAGGCAGTAAGGCCGTTGGACATCCCAGTGTTCCGTAGGTATATATTTAGATTTACAGTGCTGAACCAAAACGATGAACCCTATATTATGTAGAACTACTCACTCTTCGAGTTCTATGTCAAGTTTTTCAAGAACTAAAGATATAATAAATAGTGAAAAAATAACAATTGAAGATTTTGAAAAAGCAATAGATGAATGGGAGATACCCAAAATAAGTATAGACCAAATATACAAAACACCCAAAATAAATTTCTTTAAAACAGATTACACCATTAAAACCGAAGAAAGAGATATTCAACTTTTAAAATCTTTCGAAACTAAACAGCTATTTTCTAAAAAATTTTCAGAAAAACATATGTCCAAAGGATATAAATATGTCCATATCGGATTAGTCCAAATCGGTCTTAAACCATTAACAAGAGAAGATTTAAACACTTCTATTCTGGTAACTCTTAGGAATGCAGACATAATAACTTCTCAGATTCTTTATTAGGAACTGTTGAATCCAGTCTATGCAAAGATCCAATCTCCTTTGATTGTTTCCCAAATCTTATAATTTCTTTGAATGATAAAAATATATTGAAATCCTTGATTTTACAAGTTAAGATACATAATTATGATATGATGGAGGGATCAAATCCGGTCGTTCTAATATATAAAATACATTATAAAGCCATGACAACAGTTTTCTGCTCAAAACATAAAATCCAATACAAAAAATGAGAAACTCTTCTTCTCCAAACCGATATCACAAAATCGAACTTGATTATTCCAAAATCTATCAGATGGAAAGAAATAACCCTTCCAGAAGATTGGATGCTGGAAGGAGCAGTTTAACCTAAATTAAACAATGACATTCTAGAACCAAGTACCAGAATAAAACAAATAACACAATATACAGATGGTAATGTAAAAATAAGTTTTGATAGACCATTTTATAACTCCAGATTTTCGAATATATCAACGACATCCTCTGAATATATAAATCTGGGAAGAATCTCAAAATTATCGTTCGTTATAAATTTTCATGATAAAAACCCAATAAAACCTCCGAGGTTTTTGACCTCAGATATTCCAACAACCTCTCCAACAACTTCAGCTATAACAGAAAACGTTGGCAGAGAAAATGAATTAAACGTTTTAGAAAAAGAAAATGGTTTTGATAAAACATATGATGAGAATAAAATTTTGATAAAACTCAATATCTTCATAAAAAATGATATTTCTAAAATCCAAAATAATTTTGAAACAAATAAAGATTACTTGGAAAAAGAATTTTTTTCTGATGAAAAAAAAAAAAAGAGAAATTGGTTTTTTAAAACTTTTGGAGAAAACATTTTTAAAATCCAAGAAAAACATTTTAAGTTTTGTAGAAAAAATAAAATAAATATTTTATTTTAGGTTGAACTGCTCCTTCCAGCATCCAATCTTCTGGAAGGGTTATTTCTTCCCATCTGATAGGTTTTGGAATAACCAAGTTGGATTTTATGATATCGGTTTGGAGAATAAGAGTTTCTCTTTTTTTTTGTGTTGGATTTTATGTTTTGAGCCGAATGCTGTTGTCATGGCTTTATAATGTATTTTATATATTAGAGCGACCGGAATTGATCCCTCCATCATATCATAATTATGTATCTTAACTTGTAAAATCAAGGATTTCAATATATTTTTATCATTTAAAGAAATTATAAGATTTGGGAAACAGTTGAAGGAGACTGGACCCTTACATAGACTGGATTCAACAGTTCCTAATAAGGAATCTGAGAAGTTATTATGTCTGGCATCCCTAAGAGTTACCAGAATAGAAGTGTTTAAACATTCTCTTACTAATGATCTAAGACCGATTTAGACTAATCCAATATGGACATATTTATATCCTTTGGACATATGTTTTTTTAAAGATTTTTTGAAAAATAGCTGTATAGTTTCGAAATATTTTAAAAGTTGAATATCTCTTTCTTCGGTTTTGTATATCTAGTCTATACTTATTTTGGGTATCTCCCATTCATCTATTCCTTTTTCAAAATTTTCAATTGTAATTTTTTCACTATTTATTATATCTTTAGTTCCTGAAGAATTTGACATAGAATTCGAAGAGTTAATAGTTCTACAGAATACAGGGTTCATCATTTTGGTTTTGCACTGCAAATCTAAATATATACCTACGGAACACTGGAATGTCCAATGGCCTTACTGCCCCTCCTGGGTCTTACTTCACCTGGACCACCAGTGTCTAAAAGACTCGGTATATAATCAGATATGAAATTTAGAACTTCAAACAATTAAATTTATATAGGGTTAAATAGAATTTTTCCTATTTGTGAAAATAGACTACTACAAAATAAACAAAAAGCAAATAAAAAGTAAATATCACGCCCTGACTTGCCCCCGGGCCAAGCACGCGATAACCGCCGCGGCACCTCAATACACGAGCACAACGTCCCACGTATCGAGACACTATAAGGCTAATAACAACATCCAATCAAATGTATCACATACCAATTCAATTCCCAAGTCATCACAATGTACCTCAATGCATCAATATATCAAATCAATGAGAGTTATCATTTTTACAAGTCAACAAAAGTATAATACAGTCATCCCAGGTATATAAATACAATGGTCTACTAAATGCTCCAAATATAACAATAATCTCAAATGATTTTCGCGGAAGAGTGGGTAACCGTAGCCAAGTCCGGTGTCTCCGAAATGCCCAACGAAATCAAAGACCTACTAGCCCTTAGTCCAAGGCTAAACCTATAAGATGGGAATGCGAGGGGTGAGTACCTAAAGGGGGATGGTACTCAATAAGTGAGAAGATTGATATCGTACTATTAATATCGGTGTGAATTTGGAGTGTCAAAGCATAAGGTAAAAAAATATCCACAGTATGCAAACCGATCATGTCATTTTAAAACCATATATCATACGCATACATCATAAAGCAAGATATGCATCCAATATTTACATCAATGCCATGAAGAGCCGGCCAATGAAATATTCTCAGCTAGAGTCTACCTCAACCAGTGACAGGCGTATTGGGGGTTTTCACAATGCATGTATGTAAAACAATAGCTCTCTACACCAATATTGATCGCAGGCTGATCCAACAAGCCCGTAATTATCACAAGTACAATCATCATCATAGATTCGACATTTGGGGGATAGCTCTGGCCAAAACGTATCCTGACATAATGGGTGCCTCTGCCAAATGTCTTTCGTAGCTACGGAACATTGCTATACAGCGGGGAAATGGGGGGCACCGAGCCCATATCGTGGTAAATGCTATACAGTGGGGGAATGGGGGGCACCAAGCCCAAAGCGTGGAATCATCACAGGGCATCCAACCCTAATCACATGTTCAAGTACAGGTTATTTGAAACTGTGTGCCAATAGATATGAAAATCATATAAATACCATATGTTATGAAAAAGTGGCACAATATCATTTGTGAAAGTGTATGGATGCATATCAAACAAGTCAAGTAATTGGGACACTCCAATGGTCACAAAAATATGTGTAAAACATATATGAAAATCCGAAAGCTCTGTTTATCACCCAGTTGAAATCGTGCTATGAAAAGCATTAAAAACAGAATTTTCCAATCAATAGCAGACGTCAAAATCCCACTCATAGTTTGGGGAGGGTAACGCACTCCCCAATATTACTACGAAACGTAAATCAAGTGCTCCCCTCGTTCAAATCAAATAACTCTTATGCGGAAAAATTAGTCCGCAGATTTTCAAACCTGCGCAATCAAGGAAAATAATCTATAACATTTCGTACAAAACTCCGTTCTAAGTGAAATTTTAACATGTTGTAGGTAACTTCATGACCTACAACTTTCATTTTATACACTTTCTCAAATTCACATAACAGAATTCTCAGAAAGCCTCACTTTGTTTCATTCATATTCCAATTTCAGCTTCTGTCCAATTTTTGTGCAGAAACTATAACGTTTATTCTACTTATCAAAACTTAATGACATTTTAACATGTCATTCCAAAGACATAGATCTACAATTTTTGTGTTTTGAGTTTCACTCAATTATGCCGATAAAGGGGTTGAAATAAATCATGATCAGAATAGACAGTTTTCTGTTGGAAATAAAATCTTTTGTCAACACATCTTTAGAAATAAAAGTATAACTTTTGATTCCCTCGTGCGTTTTAGCTGAAATTTTATATGTGGTGGATAAGAACAATAGCTACAACTTTTATGTTTTGAGTTTCTTCAAAATAGAGCTGGAAATGGTTCGTTTATGCACACTGATATTATAGTCCAAAACAGAACAACTTTCTGTCAGGATTCAGGAAAAATGCCATAACTTTTGACACAAATATCTGATTAAGGTTGTTTTTATCTCATTGGCACAAATCCGTGCAGCCTAATTATGCCCAATGAGACCGATTTCAAAATTTAATATGGTCGTCTCGATGCTGTTTGTCAAAATCGGTCCAAATTAGGGTTTACGGATCAAATTCTTAACTTTTACCGTTTTAACCGTAAAAACAATTATTTATCAAATTTAAAAATTTTCTCACTGTCAAAATCACATCTTATCATCATAGAACCATTTGTGGTCCATTTCGAAATTATTCACTTTTGCCTAACATTTGGAGCAAAATTTTTCTAGGAAAATTTATCCAAAAAATTTAGGAGTGAAATTTATAAATACATTTATGAAAATCATCATATATAAAGGAAAAATAGGATACATAAGTATACACCGAGGGTCGGTATTACATTTTCTAACCCTCTAAAACAACTTTCGTCCTCGAAACTAAAAGAAAGCCAGATAGGAGAATGGAAACTAATCAGTGAATAGATGGGAATATTGTCCCCTCATTGTTTGCTCAGGCTCTCAAGTCTCCTCCTTGACTTGGTCGCTACGCCACAAAATACGAACTAACGGGACTTCCTTGCTCCACAGTCTCCTGATCTGTCTATCAAGGATGGCCACGGGCTGTACAGGTAAGCTCAAATCCTCCCGTAGCTCAACTGGTGAAGGCTCCAATACATGTTAGGGATCCGGCATATACTTCCTAAGTACAGAGACATGGAATACATCGTGAATACGCGACAACTCCTCTGACAACTCCAATCTATATGCCACACTTCCGATCCTCTCAAGAATACGGAAGGGTCCAACATACCTGGGGCTCAGCTTGTCCTGTTGCCTGAAACGGATCACCCCTTTCCAGGGTGAGATCCTCAAGAATACCATGTCTCCAACCTGAAACTTCAGTGGTCTCTGCCTATGGTCTGCATACATCTTCTGCTAATCCTGGGAGGCTTTTATCCTCTCACGAATGGTCCTCACCTTTTCCTTCGTCTCTTCAACAAGTTCAATGTTGTTGAGCCGCCTCTCACCAACCTCATCCCAACACAGAGGTGTGCGGCATCGCCTCCCATACAATGCCTTGTATGGAGGCATTCCGATACTCGCCTGGTAGCTGTTATTGCATGCAAACTCCACAAGTGGCAAGTACCGATCCCAGCTACCATGAAAGTCAATCACGCATGCCCTAAGCATGTCTTCTAACGATTGTACCATCCTCTCTGACTGTCCGTCCGTCTGAGGATGATATATCGTGCTGAAATTCAGTCTAGTACCCAATACCTACTGTAACCTGGGCCAAAACCTAGACGTGAATCTGGGGCCCCTGTCTGAAACAATCGATACAGGCACCCCATGCAGCCTAACTATGGTATCAATATAGAGGCATGCCAACGCCTCCAGAGGGTAATCGTCACGTATGGGGATAAAATGTGCAGATTTGGTGAGTCGATCGACAATCACCCAAATCGCGTCGTGCCGTGCAGAAGTCCTCGGCAATCCCATCACAAAATCTATAGTAATATGTTCCCATTTCCACTCAGGAAGGGGAAGAGACTGTAACGTACCAGCTAGTCGCTGATACTCGGCCTTCACCTGCTGACACACCAAGCATCGTGTCACAAACTCAGCTATCTCCCGCTTCATGCCCGACCACCAATAACTATCTCTGATGGTCCGGTACATCTTCGTACCTCCGGGATGTATAGCATATTCTGATGAATGCGCCTCCTCGAGGATAGCACACTTAAGATCATCATCAGCTGGGATACAAATCTGCTCGCTGAATACCACGATTCCATCATCACGGACTCGAAAATCTCCGCTCTCTCCTCGGTAGATCCTATCGTGAATGCCCTGGATCTCCTCGTCTGAAACCTGAAGCTTCCTGATGCGGTCGAATAGAGTCGATCGCACCTCAAATCTGGCTAGTAGTGTACCCTGACTATCACTAGCCAAACTGACTCCCAAAGTACGGAGTCCCACTAAACAAGAGACATACACTCTCACTACTGCCTGTGATACAGAGGAAGAGGATGACTTCCGACTCAAGGCATCTGACACAACATTTGCCTTGTCTGGGTGATAGTCAATAATCAAATCATAGTCTTTTAGCAGTTCTAACCATCGCCTCTGTCTGAGATGCAACTCTCTCTGAGTAAATAGGTACTTCAAGCTCTTGTGGTCGTGAAAACTCTGCAGGTCACTCCATAAAGATAATGTCGTCATATCTTCATTGTGAAAACTATGGCTGCCAACTCTAAATCATGAGTAGGGTAGTTCAACTCATGCTTCTTCAACTGCCTCGAAGCATAAGCGATTACCCGTTCATCTTGCATCAATACATAGCCTAGCCCCTGCCAGCTGACATCACTGAAACCACATACTCTTTGCTACTGGTAGGGAGAGCTAAGATTGGTGCCGTCGTCAGTCGCTGATTGAGCTCTTGGAAGCTCGCCGCACAACGATTGTCCCAAACGAACTTGACATCCTTCCGCATCAATCTCGAGAGTGGAGCAGCGATCCGTGAAAAACCCTCCACGAATCGCCAATAATACCCAGCCAGACCAAGGAAGCTCCGAATCTAGGTCACTGTCTACGGCTGCTCCCATTTTAGTATGGCCTCTACCTTCTATGGATCAACATAAATATCCTCCGCAGAGACCACATGTCCAAGAAATCCGGTTTGTCTCAACCAAAATTCACACTTGGTGAACTTGGCATACAACTGCCGCTCGCAGAGAATCTGTAGAACCACCCTAAGGTGCTGCGTATGCTACTCATCGCCCCGCGAGTACACCAGGATGTCATCGATGAATACGATGACAAACCGATCCAGGTAGTCGTGAAAAACCCGGTTTATCATAGTGCCCATATCGGGTGCGGAATGTAGTCTTGGGGACATCCTCAGTCCTAATCTGCAATTGATGATATCCAGGTCGAAAATCGATCTTTGAGAAAACCCTCGCACCCTGAATCTGATCAAACAAGTCATCAATCTGCGACAGTGGATATCGGTTCTTGATAGTGACCTTGTTCAGCTGTTGATAATCCACACAAAGCCGTAGGGTCCTATCCTTCTTCTTTACAAACAACACCGGGGTACCCCAAGGCGAAGTACTCGGATGGATAAATCCCTTATCCAGCAACTCCTGTAACTGGACCTTGAGCTCTTTAAGCTCTGCTGATGCCATTCTGTATGGCGGAATAGATATAGGAGCTGTCCCTGGAGCTAGATCGATCTCAAAATCAAACTCTCAAACTGGTGGTAGTCCAAGCAGCTCTTCAGGGAATACGTTTGGAAAATCCTGCACCGCTGGGATATTCTCAAGCTTCGGCCCCTCCACGGTGGTGTCTGTAATATGAGCTAGGTATGCCGTATAGCCCCGACGTATCAGTCTCGTGGCTTCTATCGCAGATATTTTACAGCGAGGTAACACTCGCCTCTCGTCGGAAAACTTCAAAGGTAATCTTTTTTATTTTCGAAACTCTACCTCTTTGGTGAAGCAATCAACGGAGGCTCGGTGTGTGCTTAACCAGTCCATCCCTAGGATGGCATCGAAATCCGATATATCCAAGGGAATCATGTTTGCCTCAAGTACGGCGTCTCCAATCATGACCTCGGTCCCTCTATAGACTGAGTCTCTAAGTAGCTACTCAATGAGAGAAGTGATAACCAATATCTCCTCATCAAGTGGCGACAAGTACTTACCCAACTGGTGGGCAAAAGTCGTTCTCACGTATGAATAATTCGATCCGGTGTCAATGAGAATACGAGCTTCGACTCCCCAATTTTCATAACTCCTGATGTGAGAGAAGTAAAAGAGATTAATAGTGATATAAAAGAAAATAGATATCTGCTCATAGATATATCAAGATGTGTATACAACCAACATAGTGAGCTTCTAAAGCTTTAACTATTGATGGTCTCAAAAGAAAAGATACACAAGAAATCTCTAAACAGGAGGATCAGTAGGAGGGGTACCAATAACCACATCAAGATATGCCTGCGCGTCCTCCTGAGTCATCGCGTATACTTGGGCCTGAGCCCTTGGCTACTGCCGCGATGATCCTGGTGCTATGCTGCTCCCAACTGCTATATGCGGAGCTGTGTGGCCAGAATGAACAGGTGCTCTTGTTGTCCTCCTCGTGGAATGTTCGATTGAACCGAGACTGTTTGACCACCCATTCCTAGATCAGGGCACTGACTTCATAAGTGCCCTTGCTTTTCACACTAGAAATAGGTAACTGGAACTCTGCACGCTCCGAATGGGTGGTGCCCATTGCATCGGCGACAAAAAGGATGTCGCGGAACTATCGTCTGAGTACCGGTGCTAAGGGCTAGTGCTCTAAATCCTTGGGATCGTGATCCCTGCCCAAACTGTGTCTGTCTCTGCTGAGAAGGACCTCCGTGAAATCCTAAGGTCCTGCCCTTCTTCAAGCTCTGGCCCATATAAGACTCGGGCCTCTTCTTCCTCTGCTCCTTGCTCTCCCGCTGCCAGTTCTCAGCACGGACGATCCCCTCCGCCCGGTGTGCCGAGTCAATTATCTCTGCAAAGGATAGACCAGGAGTAACTGTCATATACTTTTTGATAGTCAAGTTGAGGCCATCCTCAAACTTGAACCTTAGCTGCTTTGGCGTCGCCAAGTCTGGGACAAACGCAGCTAGTCTCTTCAACTCGGTCTCGTACTCCATGACCGATCGTGTGCCCTGCCGCAAGTGCAAGAATTCTGCCCTCTTGCGGTCTTGCTGAAACTCCAAAAAATATCTGCGGTCAAACTCCCATAGAAAATCCTCCTAACTCAAGGGCTCAGTGGCATCATCACTTACTGCCTCCCACCAAGTGAGGGCATCGCCGTCTAGCAACCTCTCCGCCACTCTTAATCTAAACTCCTCACTCAAGCCCAGATCAGTCAACACTCTGTGAGTGCGGTTGATCCAATATTTCGCTGCTGTGGGATTATCTGTCCCTGAAAACTCTATGCAACCTAACTGCCTCGATTCCTTCACCAGCTGGGTCAGCTCGTGAATGCATCTCAAGGTGGAGGAGGTGGTGTCAGTGGATCCTGAAATAGTGGAAGGACTTACTGCTGGTGGTGGATCTGGTATAACTGGAGGTGGTACGGTCGTAGGAGTTGATGCGGCCATCGGTGCTGGTGGTGGAGGTGGCATATGAATGCCATGTGCTGTGTACCACTCAAATACCTATTTGTAAGCGTCTAGCGGTGGTGGTGGACCTGCGGCTGTAGTAGCCGGTGGAGTAGGTACTGTAGGAAGAGCGTGCGAAGAAGACGCGTCCTATGGTACGCTCGTGGGCTCAGTAGGACCAAAACGAGTGCCTCGCCTAGTCGTCATACTTTTGCAAAGAAAGAGGTACTGATCAGGGAGAAATGTAAGGATTAGGGTTAGTTATGGCATAACTAACCCCCTAAAATGAATGAACAACTGGTTTAGAAATCAATAAAAATGATGTGTTAGGTTGGATACGGCTCATATCTAACCCATTAATATCACATGAACTCATCTGCCTATGACCATGTATTGGGATTTCATGACTGTAATGTAACTCTTCTCATGCATTGAGGACTTTAATACCAAATACTTGGGAATATTTTCAAAATCGTTTCATAAAATATCGCTCTAACCAAGGGCTCTGACACCACCCGAGTTGTCACGCCCTGACTTGCCCCAGGCCGAGCACGCAACAACCACCGCAGCACCTTGATACACGAGCACAACGTCCCGCGTGTCGAGACACCGTAAGGCTAATAACAACATCCAATCAAATATATCACATATCAATTCAATTCCTAAGTTATCACAATGTGTCTCAATGCATTAATATATCAAATCCATGAGAGTTATCATTTTTACAAGTCAACATAAGTATAATACAGTCATCCCAGGTATATAAATACAATGGTCAACTAAATGCTCCAAATATAACAATAACCTCAAATGATTTTCGCGGAAGAGTGGGTAACCGTAGCCAAGTCCGGTGTCTCTGAAAAGCCCAACGAAATCAAAGACCTACTCGCCCTTAGTCCAAGCTAAACCTGTAAGATGGGAATGTGAGGGGTGAGTACCTAAAGGGGGATGGTACTCAAGAAGTGAGGAGATTGATATCGTACAATTAATATCGGTGTGAACTTAGAGTGTCAAAGCACAAGGTAAAAAAAATATCCACAATGTGCAAACCGATCATGTCATTTCAAAACCATATATCATACGCACATATCAGAAAGCAACATATGCATCCAATATTTACATCAATGTCATGAAGATCCAGCCAATGAAATATTCCCGGTAAGGGTCTATCTCGACCAGTGACAGGCATATTGGGGGTTTTCACAATGCATGTATGTAAAAAAATAGCTCTCTACCTCAATGTTGGCCACAGACTGATCCAACAAGCCCGCAATTATCACAAGTACAATCATCAGCATAGATCCGACATTTGGGGGATAGCTCTGGCCAAAGCGTATCCGGGCACAATAGGTGCCTCTGCCAAATGTCCTTCGTAGCTACAGAACATTGCTATACAACGGGGAAATGGGGGGCACCAAGCCCATATTGTGGTAAATGCTATACAGCGGGGGAATGGGGGCACTAAGCCCAAAGCGTGGAATCATCACAGGGCATCCAACCCTAATCATATGTTCAAGTCCAGGTTATATGAAACTGTGTGCCAATAGATATGAAAATCATATAAATACCATATGTTATGAAAAAGTGGCACAATATCATTTGTGAAAGTGTATGGATGCATATCAAACAAGTCAAGTAATTGGGACACTCCAATGGTCACAAAAATATGTGTAAAGCATATATGAAAATCCGAAAACTCTGTTTATCACCCAGTTGAAATCGTGCTATGAAAAGCATTAAAAACAGAATTTTCCAATCAATAGCAGACGTCAAAGTCCCACTCACAGTTTGGGGAGGGTAACACACTCTCCAATATTACCACGAAGCGTAAATCAAGTGCTTCCCTCGTTCAAATCAAATAACTCTTATGCGGAAAAATCAGTCCGCAGATTTTCAAACCTGTGCAGTCAAGGAAAATAAGCTATAACATTTCATACAAAACTCCGTTCTGAGTGAAATTTTGACATGTTGTAGGTAACTTCTTAACCTACAACTTTCATTTTATACACTTTCTCAAATTCATATCACAGAATTCCGAGAAAGCCTCAATTTGTTTCAGTCATATTCCAATTTCAGCTTCTGTCCAATTTTTGTGCAGAAACTATAACGTTTATTCTACTTATCAAAACTTAATGACATTTTAACATGTTATTCGCAAGACATAGATCTATAATTTTTGTGTTTTGAGTTTCACTCAATTATGCCGATAAAGGGGTTGAAATAAATCATGATCAGAACAGACAGTTTTCTGTTGGAAATAAAATCTTCTGTCAACACATCTTTAGAAATAAAAGTATAACTTTTGATTCCCTTGTGTGTTTTAGCTGAAATTTTATATGTGGTGGACAAGAACAATAGTACAACTTTTATGTTTTGAGTTTCTCCAAAATAGAGCTGGAAATGGTTCGTTTATGCACACTGATGTTATAGTCCAAAACAGAACAACTTTCTGTCAGGTTTCAGGAAAAATGCCATAACTTTTGGCACAAATATCTAATTACGGTGGTTCTTATCTCGTTGGAAAGATAAGACTTGGATCTACAATTTACTTAACTAGAGCATTTTCAAATTTTGACTGTGAGATATCTTAAAATAAACATGAATTCACGGATAGAAATGAAGTCTAAAGCAAGACAGAACAGAAATTTGTTTACCTCAATTTCTTTGCCTTCCAAAACTTAAACAAGCTTTCCCTTATTGGTAATTTTATTTATTGGACTTAGGGCATTGCTATTAATTTATATATATAAATTATATATACAAAATTATTTTAATATTTTCATAAAAATTCTCTTATTAATTCAATTTTTTTTAAATTAAGTTTATAAAATTATAAATTTTATTAATATATACATTAAAAAAATTTAAATATATATATACATACTCGGCACAATCATACCAAGTATGTAGCTAGGAGGGCTATGATACTACTTTGCTACGACTCATTTAGCTATATACTTGGCACAATCACATTTTTTCCTATCATGCTCTGAAGTAGTCTAGAAAAAGGAAATCAATAAATAAAAAGAAAAATATCCCCGAAATCATGGTACACCTGTAGTATTTTGGCCTTCCTTGGATGCTTTAGCATCATTTTTCTTTTCCCTTTCCCTCTTTGGGTCCAGGGGGATGCATTTGGATCTTATCTTTTGGGATAACGCCAAAATCCTGAGCATAAACCGTCATCCATGATGCCTTGATGTTTTGGTAGGATTTGTAGTGCGGGTGGGTGGCTTTCAAAAATCTAGAATGCATCCAACAAGTTAATGTTATTAGGGTTGAAATCCTACGCGGTGGCAGGGCCAGGTGGGGCCAAGGCAATTAAGTCGGCCCCACCATTGGGTCACTTGTTTTTCAGGTAGAAAACAAGAGTATTTATGAAATTTATATAAAATTTAATTAATTTATATTAATAAATTTTCATGCGGAAAGTTTTCAAATTTTTTTATTATTTTATTTAAAATTATTAAACTAGCATAATAAGAATTAAATTTATTTTATACCCTAACTGTGCATAGTTAATAAATTAGCAAATTTATTCTATACTCTAATTTTAACATAATATGAATTTATTTAATACGACAAATTTTAACCCTAATGTTTTCATAATTTATTCCAAATTTTGTCATAATTTTGTCTTAAATTTGTCATAATCACACTACAATTATAATCTAAATATATCTCTGCATCAAAATAAGTTTACTCAACATAAATAACGACATAATCATAATTAGTTTTGAACAAAAAAGCAACTTGCTTATGATCTCAACGGCGGTGAGGGATGAAAGCACCAAGAACAATGAAGTAGAAGGTGAGAAAAGAGCGCAACGTCCGGAAGAGAGAAATGTCTGGTAGCTTCCATCGACCGTGGGGCAGCAACGGCGATGAGAGATGTGTGACACAAGTAGCGGCGACGGTGTGAGGAGAGAGCAGAGAGAAAAGACAAAGAGAGAAATAAAGGAGAAGAGAGGGCTTCATGGGTTATAAACCCTAGAACATCTCAATGTTTCACAAGAAAACGTTGAGAAAAATTGGTACGTGCCGACATTTTTGAATGAAATTGTGATGACCCGCTATCCAAGCGCATCCTCTGGCCAGAGGAGATAGACATGCAAATGCAAAAAATAACTAATGTGCTTAAAATGCAACATCCGATAGTCACCCTCCTAGTATGTGATAATACGAAAGAAAAATTTTTAATAAAGGAAAATAAATTATCATTTTTTTGGAAAAAAAAATATAGGCAAAATCTCCTCATATTTGGTGACCATTTAGCCACCTAGACTTAATATAAAAACATAATGCAACAAATAAAACACTTCTATTATCAAATAAGTTGGTAACAATAGTCCTCATGACCGCCCAACATAACACATCAAAACATATAATCATAATGTAAATAAAATTATACATAAGATTCACCTTGGCCAATAGCTATACATATAGACATATAACATAATTTATACTAACTAAAAGAACATATATATTACATGCCTTAATCAAAACTAAAGGAAAAAAATGGGTACAGATCTAAATCTCTTGACTCAAAGAAGTCTATCCTCTAGTTCTCTCTAAACTCTCGGATCACCTGAAGAAAAGAATAACAGGGTCAACATAAACTGAGCAAGTGTACAGGGAACCAATAGCATGCTTAACAAGCATAGCATGCATGAGAAGATCAATATCATCATATAAAGTATGTGAAATATAATATTTGAATATACCACAATTTAACATAGAGAAAGGTACAAAAAAATATGCATTATCCCAAAGCATTCTCAAGAAGGCATGTGCGGATGTCACATTTTAAGTGATACATTCATAGATGTTCAAACTTCACCCACTGATAGGGTTTAAATGTATATAATATTTGTAATAATTTTACATTATTTCTAACTAAATATTACACTAATATTCATATTTTATGACATTTGACATGGTAGGATTAATGGAAGAAACTTATTAAAAAGTGAAGAAAAATTAGTTTAATTGGAGCAATTATGAAAAAATGAAAAATTGGACAGGAATACTCTTTTATTAGCACGTGAACACGTTGATTACAAGAGACAATGCAGGGTTTTGTAGATTTACTATAGTAAATTTTTTTTTCAATTGTATATTCAAGAGAAAACTGGAATGAAATTGGAGATATTGAAAATTTTGAAAATTTTTATTCCATTCTTAATATTTAGGAAAAGAAAATTTTGAAAATATAAATCTCTTAAAATGTTATTTTTTAGGAAGTTTACTTTTTACTTTTTTTTTTAATTTATTTAGTAGTATAGAGTTAGAAAGATTACCTTTCACAAATAGAAAAATTTTTATTTTCTTTAGCATTACCACTCCTATATATATAGGAGTATTACACATTGTAGGAGACACATTTGGAGGTGTGCAGCCCCAAAGGGGGCAGCAGCCATCACACCTAGCAATCCTAGGGAAAAGCACATTATTCTTTATTCATTGACTTGGGGAAACACAACAAACAAGTGGAGAAGTGTTGCAGCAGGAATTTCATATTTCATTCCTTTTGTCACTTTTCATTCTTGGGAAGCAATAAAATCATTGTGAGTTTATTTTCATTATGAATTCATTCTACTCTTTTTTCTAATAAAAAAATTATTGAAATCTTGATGAATGAGAACTGTGAAATCTAAGTGATTTTATTTGCTTGATATTTGTAGGTATTTATTTAATCTCTATACTTAATATTTATGATTGTTTTGGCTTTGTTAAATAGAGTAGTATGTTTAATAATTCTAGAATAGTTTACAACCATTTAAAAATAGCAAGAGTTGTGTGTTTTTAATAGAATAGTAATTGACATAGTTTTATGGCCTCATAAGTGGTAAAACTTATGTCAAGAGTTTAGATAATCTAATTTAAATAAATCAAATTTAGAATTTACTAGTTAAAATTAGATCTCTCTAGATCTTAATACTATTGAAACACTAAATCCAACAAGAGTCTTTTGGATTGTCTTTCGATTAGGGAAATAATTAACGATAATATCTTGATTACCGAAAAAGTAAGGAGAGATTGGTCGTTTTATGGTACTTAACGGCTATAACTAATTTATTCACATAATATTGAGTAATTTTTGTATCGATAATCAATCAAGTATATCATGGTGGAAATAACTCCTTTGATTAGGTTTTACTCTCATTGACATTCTCTCTTTTAATTAGCATTATTTAATTATTTTATTTTAGTTAATTTTTATTGATTTATTTATTTTTTATAGACTTAGATAATTCTCAAACCTCAAACATTTTTATTTTTCTTAAAAGAGATAAATCCGTCATTCCCTATGGATATGACCCTGCTCACTCTAGATTCATATTTAGTAAACTAGGTATTTTTATTTTTGGTTGGATTGACACCCACCAAATTTTGGCATCGTTGTCGGGAAATAGTGTTAAGTGATTTATTTCTTTTAAGTTTTGTTTTCTTCTCGTTCCAAGATTAACCCTTTGCAAGAAATTTGTCGGAAGTTGTCAAGGGCTTAAAAGAGAAGGACATCAACCACGAAGATATGGCTACCCAAAAAACTTTAAGAGAGTTATTATTTTCTGATTTTAATGAAAATTCTTTTTGTAGTGATTTTCTTAATGTGACAGCAAATGCACCACAATTTGGTAGACAACACGATATTTCAACAAGTATCAATGAGATAAGTATTTCTCCCCTTGAACACAAGTTAGATTCTCTAACTTCTATGATAGAAATGTTGGTTGTAAAACAAGTATAATAAATTAATGCATGTGGAATTTGTTCGAATATGGGTTATCCAACCAACATGTATCCTATCCTTCAAGATGATTTTAACAAACAATTGAATGTTGTAGGTGGATTTCCAGGGCTGTCTTAAAGAAAATACGATCCTTATTCAAATATCTACAATTAAGGTTGGGGAGATTATTCAAATCTGAGTTACGAAGTTAGACGATAAGAATTTCCGTAGCAATTTTATGGAAGACCACCCTTTCAACCGTGGCAACCTCTTCAAGATCAAGTATTAGACCTTGAGCATCTTCTTAAAAGTTTTATGTTGGAAACAAGAACAAATATACAAATTCTCGGTATCCAAATGTCACAATTGGAGAGGACAATAAGCAAAATCGAAGCTAATAATGAAAAATTGCCAGCTCAAGTTGCGGTTCATCCAATGGATAATGAAGTGCTATGCTGCTTAGAGATGGAAAAGAAGTGCAGAATTCTTCATCAAAAGAGGCACACAAAGAAGATGGAAACAACGCCTCTTGATGCCACATCGGAAAAAGTAAGTGAGGAACCAAATAATTCAGATTCAATACTAACTGTTCTTCCTCCTTTTCTTTGTAGGATGTCACATTCTCAAAAACAAAATGATGAGAAGAAGATTGGCTTCATTACACAAAATACTTTTGTGAAAATAAATTGGGTTTTGTAATTAAAGAGAACTTTACAAATAATTTTGCACAATAGGACAAGTTTTTCCAACATAAACTCCCACACCAAAAGCAATTAATGGTATGCCAAAAAGTCCTTTATTCTAGTTCAAAATTGAAATTCATGCTAGGCAAGTTGAAGTCAAAATGGACTGGACTGATGTTTGAGCGAGGTTAAAGAGAGGAGATCACGTTGAGCCAAAGACACTAAACAAAGGCGTTTTTTGGGAGACAATCCAATATTTTCTTTATGATTTATTTATTTATTTTGTTTTTGTTTTTGTTTTTGTTTATATATTCTCATTTATGTTAGCTAGATTTAGACTTGATCTCTAAAAAAAAAAAAAAAAAATTAGAAGTGATATCACGTTAAGGCGTGCCCACACCTTAACAGCATTGCATTTCTATCCATAGTTCAGACTAGCTCTCCATTTAAGTCGTGCCCACGCCCTAAACCAATCTCACTTGTCTACTCACCATACATGGCAGACACACTCACACGTTAGAACATGCCCATGCCCTATATCCCATACAATTCTGGCCCAAATCACTTACACGGATAGACTACATTTAGTTTAGGGCGTGCTCACGCCCTAAAATCATCTCACTTCTATAAAAAATAAACAAAAAATAAACAAAAAATAAACAAAAAAAAAACAAAAAAAAAAAAACAAAACAAAACAAAAAAAACAAAAAAAGCCAGAAGCGCTCCTTGCTTAAGGCGTGCCTATGCCTTAACCCAAATTCATTTCTGGCAAAAAAAAATGGAGAGAGAGAGAGAGAGAAACAATTGAACTTTAGTTCTCATATTTTGCCTTTCATTCTTTTTAGGGTTTCTCTCTCTACAGTTAAATCTCAAGAATGGACCGAAATGCCTGATGATTACAGCGTCCCCACATCATAGCTCTTTTTTCGAGTTCATTGGAATTGCTCCTCTATTCTCCACTCCACCCTAGGGGAGTATTGTTCTCACATTCCTCTTTTATTTCTTTATTCTTTTTCTTTTATTTTGTTTGATTGATTTTATGCATTTTTTATTATTATTTTTATCTCTCAACTTGAGTATACATTGGGGACAATGTATGATTCAGGTGTGGGGGATATTAGATATTTTTTTCTTTATTTTTGACATTATATTTGTTTTATTTGTTACATTAGTTTAGATTGTTTCAATGATTTTTCATACTTGAAATGGCTATTTATGTTTTTAATAGTTTTCTTTGAATGATGAACATGCAAAATTTGACACAAATACTACCTAAATAATAAGGTTTTGAGTAAAAAACGAGCAAATTCATTTTTTGTACTCAAAATTATTTTTCTTGATGAGTGTTATCATAGTTGGATTGTACATTCTAGAACTTGCATTGTTATTTGAGACCATATTTTAGGATTTCATGCATTGAAATGACAAAAACAATTAGGTTTTACTCCCTTTTGGCTTTCTAAAAAATATCCTACCTTAATTTCATAAATCCCTAGTGAACCAATTTGAGTTTTTATCCCCTTTTCTTCTTTAAAATCTCTTCATTACAACATCTAAACCTTTAATTTTAGCTTTTGTTTCAAACACTTGCACCAAAGGTGTATATAGTTAATTGCATGATTTTGGTTTTATTTTTGTCTCAATAGGAAGATGATGATTGGAAGTTTGACATTGATATTTTCATGGAGATGATGTATGTTAAAAAAATAAAAAAAAAGGAAAAAGAAAAAAGGATGAGAAAGAGAAGTGTTGTGTCTTGATTGAAAATTCATTCATTCTCATTTCAGTTATGAAAATTAGAGAGATCGATTGACATTCTTGTATGTTGTTGGCCATGAGTTATTCATTTACATTTGAACAAACAAGAAGTCAAATTTTGTTCACTATTTGTTTGAGGCAAAGATTTGATATCATGAAAATTGTGTGGATTAATTATATATTTCCTTTGATACGTTTTAACCCTCAAATATCACCTTTATCCTACCTTGAACTCTAGCCCCATCATGACCAAATAAAAAACCTTTAGATTGATGCATAAAATTCAAATTTTTAAGTGATGGAGATTTGATATATTTGCAAGCATATAGTAGTGTCATTCCATGTTATTCATTTGAGAGATATATACATTCTTTATCTTTTTCGAGTGCATTTGAGTAATCGTTTGGAGAGAATTGTCGAATCTTGCTGTTTAGATTTCATAAGAGACTATTGGGATATGTAGTGGTTGTTTTAGTGTGGATCACTGTGAAATACTTATTGTTTCGATTGTGTTTTCGGTTTAACTCTTATAGCATATATTGACTAAATATTATATTTGAGTTAGGGATGCTTAAAGACAAATATCATCTAGGTGTGGGAGAATTTAATAGGATTTAAATGTGTGTAATATTTGTGATTGATTTTGTATTATTTTTAACTAAATATTATACTAATATTCATGTTTTATGACATTTGACATGGTAAAATTAATAGAGGAGACTTATTAAAGAAAGTAAAGAAAAATAAGCTTAATTGGAGCAATTATACAAAAATGAAAAATTGGACAGCAATACATTTTCATTAGCACATGGGCATGTTATTACAAAAGTCAATGCAAGATTTTGAATATTTATTGTAGTAAAATTTCTTTTTCCAATCATACATTAAAGAGGAAATTGGGATGGAATTAGAGATGTAAATCTGTTGAATGTTATCTTTTAGGAAGTTTACTGTAACACCGACCCTCGGTGTATACTCATGTATCCTATTTTTCCTTTATGTATGATGATTTTCATAAATCCATTTACAAATTTCACTCATAAATTTTTTCGATAAATTTTCCCAGAAAAATTTTGCTCCAAATTTTAGACAAAAGTGAATAATTTCGAAATGGGCCACAAATGGTCCTATGATGATAAGATGTGATTTTGAGAGTGAAAAAATTATAAAATTTGATAAATAATTGTTTTTAGGGTTAAAACGGTAAAAGTTAAGAATTTGGTCCGTAAACCCTAATTTGGACCGATTTTGACAAACAGCGTCGAGATGACCATATTAAATTTTGAAATCGGTCTCATTGGGCATAATATGTGATTTTGGGCCTAGCGTGTAATTTTGAGAACTTTTGAGGTCGTTTTCAAATTATCAAAAGTTGGAGGGCATATAAGCAAATACCGAAACCTAAATTGTCCGAAATTAACTACGGATGACTCGAAACCATGGAATATCAATTCTAGTGCTCACAAGCATCAAATAAGGGCAGATACAAAAATCGATCGACGATTTTCGAAAAAATCACCGACAAACCCTAATTTGGGTCGAAGACCATTCGGAAAGACTAAATGACCACGTTTTAACACAAGATGAATTAAATTATGCCTAACATGAGATTTTGTGTCCAATTAGAAATTATAAAAAATTTTGGGGTCAATTTATAATTTTTATAAGCCCGGGGACCAAATTGTAATTAATAAGAGATAAATTTGACAAGTAATTAATGCCAAAACATGGGAGGAAGGTTGTTAGACGTGGAGAGCATGTTGGGAAAGGCAATTCTTGACTTTTGAGACCAACTAGCATGGGTGTGGTATGGGATGAAAAAGCAAACATTAAATGGAGGTATGTTGGTGATGTACCAACCTTTGACTTTTGGAAATGAAGTGTGCTTGTAAAAATAAAAAAAAAATTCAAACCCATTCATTTGTGAACCATGAAGAATATATAACTGAGAGGAATGAGAGAAAAATGTAGTACATTTTTCATTTCTTCAAGAGTCAAGAATGAAAATGAGTGATCCTAATCTAGGAGGAAATGATTTTGGTGGAAAATGTCTTCAAATCTCTAGACACATTTGAAATGTAAGGCCTTCTTTTACATCTTAGAATACTATATTTTGTTTTGAACCCAAAGGGAGACTCTTAACTTGGTGTACATAGGGTGACCAAAGGTTGGGACAAAGTGGAAAGCTTGTTTAAGTTTTGGAAGGCAAAGAAATTGAGGTAAACAAATTTCTGTTCTATCTTGCTTTAGACTTCATTTCTGTCTGTGAATTCATGTTTGTTTTAAGATATCTTACAGTCAAAATTTGAAAATGCTCTAGTTAAGTAAATTGTAGATCAAAGTCTTATCTTTCCAACAAGATAAGAACCACCTTAATCAGATATTTGTGCCAAAAGTTATGGCATTTTTCCTGAAGCCTAACAGAAAGTTGTTCTGTTTTGGACTATAACATCAGTGTGCATAAACGAACCATTTCCAGCTCTGTTTTGGAGAAACTCAAAACATAAAAGTTGTAGCTATTGTTCTTGTCCACCACATATAAAAAGTTCGGCAAAAACGCATGAGGGAATCAAAAGTTATACTTTTTTTTTCTAAAGATGTGTTGACAGAAAATTTTATTTTCAACAGAAAATTGTCTGTTCTGATCATGATTTATTTCAACCCCTTTATCGGCATAATTGAGTGAAACTCAAAACACAAAAATTTTAGATCTATGTCTTGGGAATGACATGTTAAAATGTCATTAAGTTTTGATAAGTAGAATAAACGTTATAGTTTCTGCACAAAAATTGGACATAAGATGAAATTGGAATATGATTGAAAAAAGTGAGGCTTTCTGGGAATTCTGTGATGTGAATTTGAGAAAGTGTATAAAATGAAAGTTGTAGTCATGAAGTTAACTACAACATGTCAACATGTCACTCGGAACGGAGGTTTGTGCGAAAAGATATAGCTTATTTTCCATGACTGCGTAGGTTTGAAAATCTGCGGACTGATTTTTTTGCATAAGAGTTATTTGATTTGAATGAGGGGAGCACTTGATTTACGCTTCGTGGTAATATTGGGGAGTGCCTTACCCACCCCCAAACTGTGAGTGGGACTTTGATGTCTGCTATTGATTGGAAAATTCTATTTTTAATGCTTTTCATAGCACGATTTCAACTGGGTGATAAACAGAGCTTTCGGATTTTCATATATGCTTTACACATATGTTTGTGACCATTGGAGTGTCCCAATTACTTGACTTGTTTGATATGCATCCATACATTTTCACAAATGATATTGTGCCACTTTTTCATAACATATGGTATTTATATGATTTTCATATCTATTAGCACACAGTTTCATATAACCTGGATTTGAACATGTGATTAGGGTTGGATGCCCTGTGATGATTCCACGCTATGGGCTTGGTGCCCCCATTACCCCGCTGTATAGCAATTACCACGATATGGGCTTGGTACCCCCCATTTCCCTGCTATATAGCAATGTTCCGTAGCTACGAAGGACATTTGGTAGAGACACCCATTGCGCCCGGATACGCTTTGGCCAGAGCTATCCCCCAAATGTTGGATCTATATTGATGATTGTACTTGTGATAATTGCGGGCTTGTTGGATCAGCCTGCGGCCAACATTGAGGTAGAGAGCTATTGTTTTACATACATGCATTGTGAAAACCCCCAATACGCCTGTTACTGGTCGAGGTAGACCCTAGCCGGGAATATTCCTTTCGCCGGCTCTTCATGACATTGATGTAAATATTGGATGCATATCTTGCTTTCTGATGTGTGCGTATGATATATGGATTTAAAATGACATGATCGGTTTGCACACTGTGGATATTTTTTTACCTTATGTTTTGATACTCCAAGTTCACACCGATATTAATAGTACGATGTCAATACCCTCACTTATTGAGTACCATCCCCCTTTAGGTACTCACCCCTCGCATTCCCATCTTACAGGTTTAGCCTTGGACTAAGGGCTAGTAGGTCTTTGATTTCGTTGGGCATTTTGGAGACACCGGACTTGGCTACGGTTACCCACTCTTCCGCAAAAATCATTTGAGGTTATTGTTATATTCGGAGCATTTAGTTGACCATTGTATTTATATATTTGAGATGAGTGTATTATACTTATGTTGACTTGTAAAAATGATAACTCTCATTGATTTGATATATTGATGCATTGAGGCACATTGTGATGACTTGGAATTGAATTGGTATGTGATACATTCGATTGGATGTTGTTATTATCCTTACGGTGTCTCGATACATGGGATGTTGTGCTCGTGTATCGAGGTGCCGTAGCGGTTGTCGCGTGCTCGGCCCGGGGGCATGTCGGGACATGACAACTCGGTTGGTATCAGAGACCTTGGTTAGAGCGATATTTTAAGAAACGATTTTGAAAATATTCCCAAGTATTTGGTATTAAAGTCCTCATTGCACGAGAAGAGTCACATTACAGTCATGAAATCCCAATACATGGTCATAGGCAGATGAGTTCATGTGATATTAACGGGTTAGATACGAGCCGTATCCAACCTAATACATCATTTTTATTAATTTCTAAACCAGTTGTTCATTCATTTTGGGGTGTTAGTTATGCCATAACTAACCCCAATCTTTATATTTCTCCCTGATCAGTACTTCTTTCTTTGCAGAAGTATAACGACTAGGCAAGGCACTCGTTTTGGTCATACTGAGCCCACGAGCGCACCGGAGGACGTGTCTTCTTCGCACGCTCTTCCTACAGTTCCTACTCCACTGGCTACTATAGCCGCAGGTCCACCACCACCACTGGACGCTTACAGACAGGTATTTGAGTGGTAGACAGCACATGGCATTCATATGCCACCTCCACCACCGGTACCGATGGCCGCACAAACTCCTACGGTTGTACCACCTCCAGTTGTACCAGATCCACCACCAACAGTTGGTCCTTTCACTGTTTCAGAATCCACTGACACTACCTCCTCCACCTTGAGACGCATTCACGAGTTTACCCAGCTGGTAAAGGAGGCGAGGCAGTTAGGCTACACAGAGTTTTCAGGGATGGATGATCCCACAGCAGCGAAGTATTGGATCAACCGCACTTGCAGAGTGTTGACTGATCTGGGCTTGAGTGAGGAGTTTAGATTAAAAGTGGCGGAGAGGTTACTAGACGGCGACGCCCTTACTTGGTGGGAGGCAGTTAGTGATGATGCCACTGAGCCCCTAAGTTGGGTGGATTTCCTATGGGAGTTTGACCGCAGATATTTTTCAGAGTTTCAGCAAGACCGCAATAGGGCGGAATTCTTGCACTTGCGGCAGGGCACACGATCGGTCACGGAGTACGAGACCGAGTTGAGGAGACTAGCTACGTTTGTCCCAGACTTGGCGACGCCAAAGCAGCTAAGGTTCAAGTTTGAGGACGGCCTCAACTTGACTATCAGAAAGTATATGACAGTTACTCTTGGTCTGTCCTTTGCAGAGATAATTGACTCGGCTCACCGGGCGGAGGGGATCGTCCGTGCTGAGAGTCGGCAGCGGGAGAGCATGGAGCAGAGGAAGAAGAGGCCCGGGTTTTATATGGGCTAGAGCTCGAAGAAAGGCTGGACCTCAGGATTTCACGGAGGTCCTTCTCAGCAGAGACAGACACAGTTTGGACAGGGATCACGATCCCTGGAGTTCAGAGCACCAGCCTCTAGCGCCAGTACTCAGACGATAGTTCCGCGACATCCTTTTTGTCGCCGATGCAGCGGGCACCACCCATTCGGAGCGTGCAGAGTTCCAGTTACCTGTTTCTAGTGTGGAAAGCAAGGGCACATACGAAGTCAGTACCCTGATTTGGGAATGGGTGGTCAAACAGTCTCGGTTCAGTCGAACATTCCACGAGGAAGACAGCAAGGAGCACCTGTTCATTCTGGCCACACAGCTCCGCGTATAGCAGCTGGGAGCAGCATAGCACCAGGATCATCGCGGCAGCAGCCGAGGGCTCAGGCCCGAGTGTACGCGATGACTCAGGAGGACGCGCAGGCATATCCTGATGTGGTTATTGGTACCCCTCCTACTGATCCTCTTGTTTAGAGATTTCTTATGTATCTTTTCTTTTGAGAACATCAATAGTTAAAGCTTTAGGAACTCATTAAGTTGGTTGTATATACATCTTGATATATCTATGAGCAGATATCTATTTTCTTCTATATTACTATTAATATCTTTTACTTCTCTTGCATCAGGAGTTATGAAAATTTGGGGAGTCGAAGCTCGTGTTCTTATTGACACCGAGTCAAATTATTCATACGTGAGAACGACTTTTGCCCACCAGTTGGGTAAGTCCTTGTCGCCACTTGATGAGGAGATATTGGTTATCACTCCTCTCGGTGAGTAGCTACTTAGAGACTCAGTCTACAGAGGGACCGAGGTCATGATTGGAGACACCGAACTTGAGGCAAACTTCATTCCCTTGGATATGTCAGATTTTGATGCCATCCAAGGGATGGACTGGTTGAGCACACACCGAGCCTCCGTTGATTGCTCCACCAAGGAGGTAGAGTTTCAAAAATCAGAAAGATTACCTTTGAAGTTTTCCAACGAGAGGCAAGTGTTACCTCGCTGTAAAATATCGACGATAGAAGCCACGAGACTGATACGTCGGGGCTACACGGCATACCTGGCTCATATTATATACACCACCGTGGAGGGGCTGAAACTTGAGAATGTCCTAGTGGTGTAGGATTTTCCAGACGTATTCCCTGAAGAGCTACCTGGACTACCACTAGTTCGGGAGTTTGATTTTGAGATCGATCTAGCTCTAGGGACAACTCCTATATCTATTCTTCCATACAGAATGGTACCGGCAGAGCTTACAAAGCTCAAAGTCCAGCTAAGGAGTTGCCGGCTAAGGGTTTTATCCGTCCGAGACTTCGCCTTGGGGTACCCCGGTATTGTTTGTAAAGAAGAAGGATGGGACCCTACGGCTTTGTGTGGATTATCGGCAGCTAAACTGGGTCACTATCAAGAACCGATATCCACTGCCACGGATTGATGACTTGTTTGATCAGCTTCAGGGTGCGAGGGTTTTCTCGAAGATCGATCTTCGATCCGGATATCATCAATTGCAGATTAGGGCTGAGGATGTCCCCAAGACTACATTCCACATCCGATATGGGTACTATGAGTTCCTGGTCATGCCGTTTGGACTGACCAATGCACCAGCGGCCTTTATGGATCTGATGAATCGGGTTTTTCACGACTACCTGGATCGGTTCGTCATCATATTCATCGATGATATCCTGGTGTACTCGCGGGGCGATGAGGAGCATACGCAGCACCTTAGGGTAGTTCTACAGATTCTCTGCGAGCGGCAGTTGTATGCCAAGTTCACCAAGTATGAATTTTGGTTGAGACAAATCGGATTTCTTGGACATGTGGTCTCTGCGGAGGGTATTTACATTGATCTGTAGAAGGTTGAGGCCATACTAAAATGGGAGCAGCCGCAGAGAGTGATCGAGATTCAGAGCTTCCTTGGTCTGGCTAGGTATTATCAACAGTTCGTGGAGGGTTTTTCAGGGATCGCTGCTTCACTCTCGAGACTGACACGGAAGGTTGTCAAGTTCGTTTGGGACAATCGTTGTGAGGCGAGCTTCCAGGAGCTCAAACAGCGAATGACGACGACACCAATCTTAGCTCTCCCTACCAGCAGCAGAGAGTATGTGATTTACAGTGATGCCAGCCGGCAGGGGCTAGGCTGTGTATTGATGCAAGATGAACGGGTAATCGCTTATCCTTCGAGGCAGTTGAAGAAGCATGAGTTGAACTACCTGACTCATGATTTAGAGCTGACAACCATAGTTTTCGCATTGAAGATATGGCAGCATTATCTTTATGGAGTGACTTGCAGAGTTTTCACAGATCACAAGAGTTTAAAGTACCTATTTACTCAGAGAGAGTTGAACCTCAGACAGAGGCGAGGGTTAGAACTGCTAAAAGACTATGATTTGATTATTGACTATCACCTGTGCAAGGCAAACGTTGTGTCAGACGCCTTAAGCCGGAAGTCATCCTCTTCCTCTACATCACAGGCAGTAGTGAGAGCGTATCTCTTGTTTGGTGGGACTCCATACTTTGGGTGTCAGTTTGGCTAGTGACAGTCAGGGTACACTGCAGGCCAGATTTGAGGTGCTACCGACTCTATTAGACCGCATCAGGGAGCTTCAGGGTTCAGACGAGGAGATCCAGGGCATTCATGATAGGATCTGTCGAGGAGAGAGCAGAGATTTTCGAGTCCGTGATGATGGAATCGTGGTATTCAAAGAGCGGACTTGTATCCCAGCTGATGATGATCTTAAGCGTGATATCCTCGAGGAGGCACATTCATCAGAATATGCTATACATCTCGGAGGTACGAAGATGTATCGGACCATCAGAGATAGTTATTGGTGTTCGGGCATGAAACGGGAGATAGCTGAGTTTGTGGCACGATGCTTGGTGTGTAGCAGGTGAAGGCCGAGCATCAGCGACCAGCTGGTACGTTGCAGTCTCTTCCCATTCCTGAATGAAAATGGAAACATATTACTATAGATTTTGTGATGGTGTTGTCGAGACTTCTGCACGGCACGTGACGATTACCCTTTGGAGGTGTTGGCACGCCTCTATATTGATACCATAGTTAGGCTGTACGGGGTGCCTGTATCGATTGTTTCAGATAGGGACCCCAGATTCACGTATAGGTTTTGGCCCAGGTTGTAGGAGGCATTGGGTACTAGACTGAACTTCAACACGACATATCATCCTCAGACGGACAGACAGTCAGAGAGGACGATACAGTCGTTAGAGGACATGCTTAGGGCATGAGTGATTGACTTTCATGGTAACTGGGATCGGCACTTGCCACTTGTAGAGTTTGCATACAATAATAGCTACTAGGCGAGTATCGGAATGCCTCCATACGAGGCATTGTATGGGAGGCGATGTTGTATACCTCTATGTTGGGATGAGGTTGGTGAGAGGTACCTCAGCAACATCGAACTTGTTGAAGAGACGAAGGAAATGGTGAGGACCATCCGTGAGAGGATAAAGGCCGCCCAGGATTGGCAGAAGATGTATGCAGACTGTAGGCGGAGACCACTGGAGTTTCAGGTTGGAGACATGGCATTCTTGAGGATCTCACCCTGGAAAGGGGTGATCCGTTTCAGGCAACGGGGCAAGCTGAGCTCCAGGTATGTTGGGCCCTTCCGTATTCTTGAGAGGATCGGAAGTGTGGCATATAGATTGGAGCTGCCAGAGGAGTTGTCGCGTATTCACGATGTATTCCATGTCTCTGTACTTAGGAAGTATATGCCGGATCCCTCACATGTATTGGAGCCTTCACCAGTTGAGCTACGGGAGGATTTGAGCTTACCTGTACAGCCCATGGCCATCCTTGACAGACAGATCAGGAGACTGCGGAGTAAGGAAGTCCCGTTAGTTCGTGTTTTGTGGCGTAGCGACCAAGTCGAGGAGGAGACTTGGGAGCCTGAGCAAACGATGAGGGGACAGTATCCCCATCTATTCACTGATTAGTTTCCATTCTTCTGTATGGCTTTCTTTTAGTTTCGAGCACGAAACTTGTTTTAGGGGGTTAGAAAATGTAACACCGACACTCGGTGTATACTCATGTATCATATTTTTCCTTTATATATGATGATTTTCATAAATCCATTTATAAATTTCAATCATAAATTTTTTCGATAAATTTTCCCAGAAAAATTTTGCTCCAAATTTTAGGCAAAAGTGATTAATTTCGAAATGGGCCACAAATGGTCCTATAATGATAAAATGTGATTTTGAGAGTGAAAAAAATTTTAAATTTGATAAATAATTGTTTTTGGGGTTAAAACGGTAAAAGTTAAGAATTTGGTCTGTAAACCCTAATTTGGACTGATTTTGACAAAGAGCATCTAGATGACCATATTAAATTTTGAAATCGGTCTCATTGGGCATAATATGTGATTTTGGGCCTAGTGTGTAATTTTGAGAACTTTTGAGGTCGTTTTTAAATTATCAAAAGTTGGAGGGCATATAAGCAAATACCGAAACCTAAATTGTCCGAAATTAACTACGGACGACTCGAAACCATGAAATATCAATTCTAATGCTCACAAGTATCAAATAAGGGTAGATACAAAAATCGATCGACGATTTTCGAAAAAATCACCGACAAACCCTAATTTGGGTCAAAAACATTCAGAAAGACTAAATGACCACGTTTTAATACGGGATGAATTAAATTATGCCCAACATGAGATTTTGTGTCCAATTAGAAATTATAAAAATTTTTGGGGTCAATTTATAATTTTTATAAGTTTGGGGACCAAATTGTAATTAATAAGAGATAAATTTGACAAGTAATTAATGCCAAAACATGGGAGGAAGGTTGTTGGACGTGGAGAGCATGTTGGGAAAGGCAATTCTTGACTTTTGAGACCAACGAGCATGGGTGTGGTATGGGATGAAAAAGCAAACATTAAATGGAGGTATGTTGGTGATATACCAACCATTGACTTTTGGGAATGAAGTGTGCTTGTAAAAATAAAAAACAAAATTCAAACCCATTCATTTTTGAACCATGAAGAATACGTAAGTAAGAGGAATGAGAGGAAAATGTAGTGCATTCTTCATTTCTTCAAGAGTCAAGAATGAAAATGAGTGATCCTAATCTAGGAGGAAAGGATTTTGGTGGAAAATGTCTTCAAATCTCTAGACACATTTGAAAGGTAAGGCCTTCTTTTACATCTTAGAATACTATATTTTGTTTTGCACCCAAAGGGAGACTCTTAACTTGGTGTACATAGGGTGACCAAAGGTTGGGACAAAGTGGAAAGCTTGGTTAAGTTTTGGAAGACAAAGAAATTGAGGTAAACAAATTTCTGTTCTGTCTTGCTTTAGACTTCATTTCTATCCGTGAATTCATGTTTGTTTTAAGATATCTTACAGTCAGAATTTGAAAATGCTCTTGTTAAGTAAATTGTAGATCCAAATCTTATCTTTCCAACGAGATAAGAACCACCTTAATCAGATATTTGTGCCAAAAGTTATGGCATTTTTCCTGAAGCCTGACAGAAAGTTGTTTTGTTTCGGACTATAACATTAGTGTGCATAAACGAACCATTTCCAGCTCTATTTTAGAGAAACTCAAAACATAAAAGTTATAGCTATTGCTCTTGTCCACCACATATAAAAATTGCAGCTAAAACGCACGAGTGATTCAAAAGTTATACTTTTTTTTTCTAAAGATGTGTTGACAGAAAATTTTATTTCCAACGGAAAACTGTCTGTTCTGATCATGATTTATTTCAACCCCTTTATCGGCATAATTGAGTGAAACTCAAAACACAAAAATTGTAGATCTTTGTCTTGGGAATGACATGTTAAAATGTCATTACTTTTTGATAAGTAGAATAAAAGTTATAGTTTCTGGACAAAAATTGGACAGAAGCTGAAATTGGAATATGACTGAAACAAAGTGAGGCTTTCTGGGAATTCTGTGATGTGAATTTGAGAAAGTGTATAAAATGAAAGTTGTAGTCATGAAGTTGACTACAACATGTCAAAATTTCACTTAGAACGGAGTTTTGTGCGAAACGTTATAGCTTATTTTCCATGACTGCGCAGATTTGAAAATCTACGGACTGATTTTTCCGCATAAGAGTTATTTGATTTGAACGAGGGGAGCACTTGATTTACGCTTTGTGGTAATATTGGGGAGTGCCTTACCCTCCCCCAAACTGTGAGTGGGACTTTGATGTCTGCTATTGATTGGAAAATTCTGTTTTTAATACTTTTCGCAGCACGATTTCAACTGGGTGATAAACAGAACTTTCGGATTTTCATATATGCTTTACACATATTTTTGTGACCATTGGAGTGTCCCAATTACTTGACTTGTTTGATATGCATCTATACACTTTCACAAATGATATTGTGCCACTTTTTCATAACATATGGTATTTATATGATTTTCATATCTATTGGCACACAGTTTCATATAACCTGGATTTGAACATGTGATTAGGGTTGGATGCCCTGTGATGATTCCACGCTTTGGGCTTGGTGCCCCCCATTCCCCTGCTGTATAGCATTTTCCATGATATGGGCTTGGTGCCCCCCATTTCCCTGTTGTATAGCAATGTTCCGTAGCTACGAAGGACATTTGGTAGAGGCACCCATTGTACCCGGATACGCTTTGGCCAGAGCTATCCCCCAAATGTCGGATCTATGTTGATGATTGTACTTGTAATAATTGCGGGCTTGTTGGATCAGCCTGCGGTCAACATTGGGTTAGAGAGCTATTGTTTTACATACATGCATTGTGAAAACCCCCAATACGCCTGTCACTGGTCGAGGTAGACCCTAGCCGGGAAGATTTCATTGGCCGGCTCTTTATGGCATTGATGTAAATATTGGATGCATATCTTGCTTTCTGATGTGTGCGTATGATATATGGTTTTAAAATGGCATGATCGGTTTGCACACTGTGGATATTTTTTTACCTTATACTTTGACACTCCAAGTTCACACCAATATTAATAGTACAATGTCAATCCCCTCACTTACTCAGTACCATCCCCCTTTAGGTACTCACCCCTCACATTCCCATCTTACAGGTTTAGCCTTGGACTAAGGGCTAGTAGGTCTTTGATTTCGTTGGGCATTTCGGAGACACCAGACTTGGCTACGGTTACCCACTCTTCCGTGAAAATCATTTGAGGTTATTGTTATATTTGGAGCATTTAGTTGACCATTGTATTTATATACCGGGATGACTATATTATACTTATGTTGACTTGTAAAAATGATAACTCTCATTGATTTGATATATTGATGCATTGAGGTACATTGTGATGACTTGGGAATTGAATTGGTATGTGATACATTTGATTGGATGTTGTTATTAGCCTTACGGTGTCTTGATACGCGGGACGTTGTGCTCGTGTATCAAGGTGCCGCGGCGGTTATCGCGTGCTCGGCCCGGGGGCAAGTCGGGGCGTGACATTTACTTTTTATTTGTTTTTTGTTTATTTTGTAGTAGTCTATTTTCACAAATAGGAAAAATTCTATTTTCTTTAGGGTTACAACTCATATATATATATATATATATATATCAGTATTACACATTGTAGGAGACATTTTTGGAGGTGTGCAGCCCCAAAGGGGGCAGTAGCCATCACTCCCGGCAACCCTAGGGAAAAGCACATTATTCTTTATTCATTGACTTGGGGAGACACAACAAACAAGCGAAGAAGTGCTGCTGCCAGAATTTCATATTTCATTCCTTGTGTCACTTTTCACTCTTTGGGAAGCAATAAAATCATTGTGAGTTTATTTTCATTATGAATTCATTCTAATCTTTTTTCTCTTTATATTTTTTTGTGATTCCCAAATTGTTATGAGTAGTCTTTGTAAAGTTTTTGGAGGTAATTTATATGATCATATTTTCTTTTTATATTTTTTTGTGATTCCCAAATTGTTATGGCCACCAAGACCTTCATTTATCACAAAAGTTTAAACAAAAGTTGCAATCAAACAACACAATTATGCATAACATATAATTTAGCAACTCATTATACACCAAAGAACTATTTTAACAAATTTCCAACGCAAATGGATTTTAGTAAAGTGTCGTAACTAGAACTACGGTTCTTAGATTAAGATGATTCTAACTGCCACTTAAAAGTAAAACATAAGACTATAACTTTTATATTTATGACTAGTCTCAATTTCAATCACACGAGAATAGCCAAGTAAATCAAAGTTACATCCTGAAATTCACAACACTATATGAGTAGTCTTAAAACAAATTAGCATAAATTCTTTTGTACATATTAGATTGAGATAATTCTATTGCCCATTTAAAGACAAAACGTAAAGTTATAATGTTTACTTTCAGAGTTTAGCTTAATTCAGTTTAGAAGGTAGTTCAAACTCGAAGCAACATTCAAAGTTGAAATAAGGCAGAAACAAGGCTATTTTCTATGAAAAACATGCCACTTTGGAAAAAGCACTAAAAATTCAATTGTAAATGAAACTTTTCGAACCATATGTCATTTTAGAGATATGGAAGTCTAGTTTCATAAACAAAATCCCATTAGATAGTTATACAGAAAAAGTTATTATCTAAATATTGAAACATGATCAAACTATCTAACATGCAGAATTCATAGTTATTCATCGCATTATATTGAGGAACATGATTCCTTTTTTCCCTAATCCATTCCATTCTTATTATAATACCATAACCACATGAAAAATATGTTATACATGATATTAAACATCAATTAAACATACAAAAGTATGACACTTGCCTCAAACTTGTAATTTGTTCTTTAAATTTGGTAACTTTTTCTCTACAAGCTTTCTTTGTATTCCAAGGTTGTTCTTTATGTTCTCTACATCCCTTTGTGCTTCTCAAAGATTAGGAATTGGTTGTATATGGATTGTGATTTCTTATTTCAAGATTTAATGGTGATTTTAATAGAATTTGAGGTAGTTTTTGTGAGAGAAAAGGGGAATTCAAGATTAGGGTTTTGATTCGAAGATTAGGGATAGGTTCTCTATCTCTCTTTGTTTCTCTCTCTCTCTCTCTCTCTACCTAAGTGGGGTGTGGGGCATGGGGCAGCCCATATAAGCAAACTCAAGTGAGGTGTCAAGGAAGGAGGATGGTGTGCCATATCTTGTAATGGTGTAACAAGTATTCCTTGTGAAACCCACAACAAACCTAATTGGTTCTATTGGCGGCTTGTTTCAATCGTTCCTATTCGCAAGTACATCCAACTAGTTTATAATAATTTAATATGCTCAACAAAATAAAAGCAAAATGCAAATGCATACTTTAATGATTTCTCGAGACGAAACCTTACATCCTTCCCCGTTAAAAAATCCGGTCCTTCGGATCATTGCTCATACTCAAAGAAATATGGATACCACTTTCTTATTTCTGATTCTGACTCCCAAGATGCCTTCTAAGAGGTGTGGTGTCTTCATAGAATATTTACTAATCTTGTAGCCTTGTTTCTCAAGTTCTGTTATGGAGAATGTAAAATTTGAATTGGTTGCTCAACAGAGGTTAAATATTCTACAACTTGGAGTAGTTCATAGTTGATTGCATGTGAAGGATCATGAACATAGCTTTTCAATATAGAAACATGAAAGATAGGATTAACTCCCTCAAATGTTAGAGGTACTCATAACCAGCTAATCTAACTCTGGTTAGAATCTCAAAATGACCCTCAAATCTAGAACTGAACTTTCCTTTTTTCTTCCCAAATATGAGCACACCTTTGATTGGAGAAACATTAAGAAAAACTTTGTCTCCTACCTCAAATTCCAAGTTTCCGCATCTCTGATTAGCAAAACTCTCTTGGTAGAATTGAGCTATTTTAAGTTTTTTTCAAATGATCTAGACTTTCTCTATATTTTCTTGTTGATAAGTAGGCTCCATTTCAGATTGAAATACATGTTCTCTCCTACTTCATCCAAACAAAGAGGAATTCTACTTTTTCTCTTATATGATACCTCAAATGATGCCATATCAATGTTGGACTAGTAGCTGTTATTATAATCAAATTCTATTAACATCAAATGTTTAGCCCAATTACCATAGAGCTCTAAAATACTAGCTCTCAACATATAATCTAGAGTCTATATAGTCCTTTCTGACAGACCATTTATCTAAGGATGATATGCTATAGAGAAATTAATTTTAGTTTCTAATCGAGTCTGAAAGCTCTAGTAGAATCGAGAAACAATCTTGAATCTCTATTAGAAATAATGGATACCAGTATGCCATGTAATCTCATGATCTCATCAATAAAGAGTTTACCTAATTTCTCTAAAGAATAAACTACTGTATCTGGGAGATAGTTAGCTGATTGGATAAGGTGATTGACTATACCCATATGACATCAAATGCCCTTATAGTTTTGGGCAATTTTTAAACAAAATCTACATTAATGTGTTTCCATTTCTATTCAAGAATAGGGAGTGGTTTAAGTAGTTCACCTAGTCTTTGATGTTTAGCCTTTATTTCTTAACATGTTAGAAATCTACATACAAATTCTACTATATCTCTCTTCACACCTGGCAACCAAAAAAAATTGACACAAATCCCTATACAATTTCGTGGATTCTGGATAAAAAGAAAAAACTGAATTATGTGCTTCTACCATTATCACTCTCCTTAACCCCTGAGACTTCAAAACTATTAACCTATCTTGAAATTTGACAGTCTAATTTGGTATGTTGAATTCAAAGTTTCCCCTTTAAGAACGTCTTTTCTAGGCATAATAGTCATCTCATCAACTTACTGAGCTATACTAATGTATTCAGATAGTTTTGGTCAGTCCATACATCGAGCCAAAAGAGATCCCTAGCTTGAAACCTTAACATCAATCCTTAGTTGCTTAAATTTGGCTATCATCTGATACTCTCTCACTCACAGAGATGTTATAGATTTGCAGCTAAGTGCATTTGCAATAACATTTGCTTTACTGAGTAGATATTGAATGGTAATATCATAGTCCCTCAATAACTCAAGCCATCTATGTTATCTCAAATTCAAATCTTTTTGGGTAACTTGATATTCTGATGATCAGTGAATATTTTACAATACTCACCATCAAAGAAATGTTTCCAAATCTTCAAGAAAAAGATAATGGTTCCAAGCTCAAGATCATATGTAGGATAATTCTCTTCACAAGATTTCAACTGTCTAGAATCATAGGTTATCATATTTTGCGCCTGCATCAGTACATAACCCAAATTGGTCCTTGATGCATCACTAAAAATTACATATCTTTATCAATTGATCAGTAATGTTAACACTAGGGCCGATACAAGTATATCTTTTAGTTTGAAAACCAATCTCATATTGCTCATCCCACCTGAAAGGTGCATTCTTACTAGTCATTCTTGTAAGTAGAGCAATTATTGAAGAGAAAGTTTTAGCAAATCGATGATAATAGCCTGCTAAACCCAGAAAACTATGCACCTATGTAATTGTAATTGGTGTAGACTTATTAACAACTGCTTCAACTTTCTTCATATCTATAGAAAGTCCTCTACTAGAGACAAAATGAGCCAAGAAAGTTATTTCACTGAACTACAACATAGATTTACATAGTTTGGCATATAATTTCTTGATCCTCAAAGTTTGTAAAGCAATATGGAGATGTTGCTCATACTAAACTCTATCTTTAGAAAAAAAATCAAAACATCATTAATAAATCAATTCTTGGAAATGGATATTTATTCTTGATGCTAATTTAATTCAATTTTTGGTAGTCAATACACAATCTCAAAGAACGACCATTATTCTTTATGAATAAAACTAGTGCAACCCAAGGAGAAACACTCGAATGAACAAATCCCTTGTCCACAAGTTCTTATAACTGATTTTACAACTCTTTCAATTCAGCTGGTACCATTCTTTATGAAACTATAAAAGTAGATATAGTATCTGGCATTACATCAATGGTGAACTCTATCTCTCCGATTGGTGGCAACCCTGGCAAGTTATTTGTAAATATATCCAGAAAATCTTGAACCACTGGTATGTCAAACAACTGAACTTGCTCCTTCTTATAAACTAAATATCTTTAACAACCTTTGGATAGCATCCTACTCACTCGAATAAAAGATATAATTGGAGTTTTGATAAATCTATCACTAACAAACAAAATCTATGGCTGCTTTGGTGGTGAAAAGTAAACAATCTTCCGATAACAATCAACCAATGTTTAACTAGCTGATATCCAATCCATACTAGAATTACGTCCAGATCTATCCGATCCATACTAGAATTACGTCTAGATCTATCAACTCAAAGGTAGTAAATCAGTGCTAAAATTATACCCCTGGAAGCTCAAAATGCAATCTCTACAAATATCAGTAACAAGAATCTCATCCCCAAGTGGTGTAGCAACCTATAATCACTGTTCTAAAGGTTCAGACCCATGTAACAAATGTACCATAAATGCTAATGATATGAGTGAATGTGTGGCACAATCAATCAGAACATGCATATCACAAGAAAATAACTTTATCCTACTTGATATGGTTGTAGGTAAGGTTTTAGGTGGTGCTACATGATTTTATTATCATGTCCCTACATCTTATGAGAGTTCTCACCTTGCTTGTATTGCTTCTTCTTTTCTTATTTCTTCCTTTTACCTGAAGTTTGAATTTCTACTAGCCTTTTTCCCTTGAAACATATCTTCTTTGTCCTTGGTATCCAATTTCAAATTTTTTGCATTATTAACTAGATCCCTATAGGTGGTTAAAGGTTGAGTTATTAAATACTTCTAAAAACACATAAAAAAAGATCATAATCCTTTTTTTAACCTCTTTGCCCTTTTTTCATCTGTATCAACCAATTCAGGTGTATAAATTGACAATTTAGCAAAATGATTCTCATACTGATTGACGTTCTGATTACTGTCTCAAATTCAGAAATTCAGATATCTTTTGATCTTTAATAAAGGTAAGTACATACCTTTGAGGGAAGATCTAAGCAAAATCACCCCAAAAGACATATTGAAGATTATTATCATATTAAAGTATTAATATTAAACTCCACCAATCATGGGCAGCTTCCTTCAGATAATGAGTAACAAGTATGACCTTGCACTCCTCTGCAACCATAAACTTAGAATGGAGTCTCTGCATCTCAACAATCCAAGTCACTACAAACTGAAGATCATAACTCTCCTAAAAGATCATCGACTCTATTTTTCAAAAGTCGATCATTAGTTTCTAGAGTTAGGGTCCTTTTGAGGTATATTTTTACTCCCCCTATCTTTTTATCCCTCTATGTACTCTATTGCTGTTTGATCTCTATTTAACCTAGCATAATCTGATTCAAAAACAAATGATATAGCTAGAGTTGGTAGGGCTACAATAGTTTAGGGAGTAGTGGTGGTTTGAGTAGCTGAAGGAACAATAGTAGTCTCACTCCCTGTTACTGACTGAGTTAGTCTCTTTATCAATCAACTACCGACTATAGTTAACAAAGCATTCGAATTCTGCTAAAAGTCAGGCCCCTATAGTCTTTGAACAACTGTAGTCTGGGACTAGACTCTTGCCACTGCTAATCATTCCATTGTTTCTCCTTTAGGAGTTATTTGATGTGATCTTCTGGTCTTGACCATATTATATGTTGATAACCCGATGATTGTTATGTCAAACAACATCATTTGTTAGATAAACCACCCTCTACATAGTAACATATACCTATGGTCTCAAATCCTAGGTATAGATTTCCTAAAACTTGGGCTCTGATAACTTGTGTGACGACCCGCTATCCAGGCATCACACCCCCAGCTAAAGGAGATAGGCATTCAAATGCGAAAGCAACTAATGTGCTTAAAATGCAACATCTGGATTTTTGACAGTCGCTCTCGTTATATGTGATAATACGGAAGAAAAATTAATAATAAAGAAAAATAATTACTGTCTTTACTGACCTTTTAGCTATCTAGGGTTAGTATAGAAACATAATAAAACAAATAAAATACTTTTATTATCAAACAAACTGGCAACAATAGTCCTCCTGGCCATCTAGCATTACACATCATAACATGTAATCATAATGTAAACAAAATTATTTGCAAGACTCTGCTTGGGCAACAACTATACATCTAGACATATAACATAATTTATACTAACCATAAGAACACATATATTACATGACTTAACCAAAACAAAAGGTTAAAGATGAGTAGGGATCTAAATCCCTTGGCCCAAAGGCTTTTACCCTCTCAGCTCTTGGATCACCTGAAGATAAGAATAATGGGATCAACATAAACTGAATAAATACATAAGGGACCAATAGCATGTTTAACAGACATAACATGCATGAGATGATCAATATCATCATATAAAGTACGTGAAACATAATGCTTGATATCCCAAAGTAATCTCAAAAAATAGTGTGCGGTTGTCACATCTTAAATGATACATTCATAGATCCTCAAGCTTCTTCTATAGGTTTTGCAAAGCTTTTGTAACTATATAGACAAATTATACTCCTAAACCTTCATCTACAGGCTTTGTAAACATTTCAAATATATATATATATACCAACCATGCTACTTAATCTTCGTCTGTAGGTTTTACAAAACTTTCGTAACTATATACACCAGTCATACTCAAGTTTTGTTTGCAGCCTTCGCAAAGCTCTCCAACCATGCTCCTCAAGCTTTGCCCCTTCAGAAAGCCTTCGAAACTATATATTCCAACCTTACTCCTCAAATTTCACCTGCAGACTTCGCAAAACTTTTGGAGGTAATTTTTATGATCATGTTTTCTCTTTATATTTTTTTGTGATTCCCAAAATGTTATAACCACCAAGACCACCACTTATCACAAAACGTTTACACAAAACTTGCTATCAAATATCATAATTATGCATGTCATATAGTTTACCAAATCATGATACACCAAAGAACTATTTTAACAAATTTCTAGCATAACCGGGTTTTAGTAAAAATATTATAACTTGAACAACAGTTCTTAGATTGAGTAACTTTAATTGCCACGTAAAAGTAAGATATAAGATTAGAACTTTTGTGTTTACTGCTAGGTTTAGTTTCAATCACATAGGAATATCCAAGTCAATCAAAGTTACAACTTGAAATCACAATATAGCATGAGCAGTCTTAGAAAAATTAGAATAACTTATTTTGCACATATCAAATTGAGGTGATTAAAGTACCCATTTAAAGATAAGATATAAAGCACAAACAAATCTTAGTAAAAGTACTATAACTGTAACTAAAGTCCTTAGATTGAGATAATTCTAATTGCAACTTAAAAATAAAATATAAAGCTAGAGCTTTCATACTTATGACAATGTTCAGTTTTAATCACACAGGAATACCCAAGTCAATTAGGGTAGTTTTTGGTAGAAAACATGCTATTTTGAAAATTTACTAAAAATTCAATTCTCAATGAAAATTTTTGAATCATATGTCATTTTAAAATTGTAGAAGTCTAGTTTTATAGAAGGAAATCTTATTCAAATTATCGTTGTATAGAACCAGTTATAAGCTAAATATTCAAACATGGCCAGATTATCTAGCATGTAAAATTCATAGTTTTTCACCTTTTTATGTTAAAAAATGTGATTCCTTTCTTCTCTAATCCATTCCATCCTTGTCCTAATATTATAACCACTTGAAAAACAAGTTATACATCACTTTTAAGTATCAATTAAACATACAAAAGCCTAACACTTTTCCCTAAACTTACAATTTTTTCTTTGAATTTCCTAACTTTTCCTCTATAAGCTTTTTTTGAATTCCAAGGTCGTTTTTACGTTCTATATACCCTTTGTGCTTCCCAAAGATTCGGGATAGATTGTATATCGATAGGGGTTGCTTATTTCAAGATTTAATGATGATTTTAATGGAATATGGTGTAGATTTTTGTGAGGGAAAAAGGGAATTTGGGATTAGGGTTTTCAGATAGTCTCTCTCCCTCTTTCTCATACTCACTTCCTCTCTCTTTACCCATGTGGGGTACAGAGTCCCCCTACTTAAGCAAGCCTAGGTGAGGTGTCAAGGAAGGAGAATGGCGTGCGATGTCTTGTAATGGTGTGACATGTGTTCCTTGGGGTCTCACACCAAACCCTAATTTGTTCTATTGTTAGCTTATTCTGATCGTTCCTATTCGCCAGTATGTCCCATTAGTTAGTACTAATTTAATATACTCGACAAAATAAAAGAAACAAATGCAATTGTATGCTTTAATGATTTTTCAAAATGGACCCTTACATCCTTCCCCGTTAAAAGATCCACTTCTCTAGATCATTGCTCATGCTAAAAAAGATATGGGTACTACTCTCTCATATCTGATTCTAACCCTCAAGGTGCCTCCCTGAAGGCATGGTGTCTCCACAAAACCTTACTAATCTAATATCTTGTTTCTCAAGTTCTTCTCTCAAGAATGTAGAATCTAAATTGGTTGCTGAACATATGTTAAATTTTTTACAACTTAGCGTGGTTATAACTAATCCCATGTGAAGGATCATGAGCATACTTTCTCAACATAGAAATATGAAAGGTAGGGTGAACTCCCTCAATATTGGAGATAGAGCCAAGTCATACGCAGCTAATCCATCTCTGGCTAGGATCTCAAAAAGACCTACAAATCTGAGCTTTCTCTTTTTCTTGCCAAATCTCAGCATACCTTTGATTATAGAAACTTAAAAAAAAAACTTTGTCTCTTACACAAATGCTAAGTTTCTACATCTTTGATCAGCATAACTATTTTAGTGGAATTGAGTTCTATACTTTCTTGTTGATAAGCGAGTCTTATTTCATATTGAAATATCTATTCTCTTCCAATTCATCCCAGCAAAGAGAAGTCCTACTTTTTCTCCAATATAGTGCCTTAAACGATGCCATATCAATGCTGGACTAGTAGTTGTTATTTTAAACAAATTCTACTAATGTCAAATGTTCAGGTCAAAGATTACGGATCGGTTGAATATGGATAATGGTTCCTTATTTCAAAATTTAATGGTGATTTTAATAGAATTTGGGGTAAGTTTTATGAGAGAAAAGGGTAATCTAGGATTGGGGTTTTGACATAAGCTCTCTCTCTCTTTCTCATATTCTCTTCCTCTCTCTCTCTACCCAAGTGAGATGTAGGGCCCCCACTTAAGCAAGTCTAGGTAAGGTGTTAAGGAAGGAGGATAGTGTGCCTTGTCTTGTAATGGTGTGACATGTGTTTTGTGGGTCCCAACCAAACCCTAATTAGTTATATTGTTGGTTTATTCTTATCATTCCAACTCATTAGTGTATCCTACTAGTCTATACTAATTTAATATGCTTGACAAAATAAAAGAAATAAATACAAATGCATGTATTAATGATTTCTCAATATAGGACCTTACAGAAATGTTGGCACATAACCCATATTCTCTTTCTCCCTCTCTCTCTCTCTCTATATATATATATCCTTTTCTGATGTTTACATGTATAAACATCGGTAGAAATTTCAGTAAAGGTTTTTTAAATGCCAGTTTAGTGAAATGTTAGGAAAATTAAAATGATTTATCGACATTTAAGGAGTAAACGTCAATAAAAATTTCTACCACCGCCCAAATTATGCACGAAAGATTTTTTGCCAACATATTTACTCGAAAATCATGGTAAAATCTTAAACTTTTGTCAACGTTTATCTATTAAACATTGGCAAAGAATTTCCACGCCCACCCACCAATTACTGTTTCTGACGTAATTTTCATTAAATCTTGGTGACCAAATGCGTAAATGTTGGAAAATTTCCATTGCGAGAAGTACTTTTTTTGTAGTGAATAAACTACAAAAAATCAGCTGCCAACTCCAAAGCCCATTTTTTTCTAAGCCATCCCACCCACTTGAATTGCTCGATGATCGAAAGATAACAGCTTGAAACATATATGAAATTCTTAGAACATGCAGAAGACTTCTTGGCAGCTTATAGAGGTCCACAAAGAGAATGAATTGTGAAATTGCATGGATAGAAAGCTTGATCCGGCATACCATGGAGGGGACTATATGTTGAAGCTAAAAACACCACGTATTGAACAACTGGTAAGGAAAAACATGGATCAAACTAAAGAAGAAAAGCCTTCAAAAGTGAAAACCTAAGACCAGGACTAAGTGAGTTTGTTCTTGAAAAATGGTTCATAACTCATGAATGTAACTATTAATTCGTATTCAGATTAACTACTATTTTATTATAATATTATGTGGATACTAGTACTCCTTAAATAAGATATCCAGTTCAACTCTTATTAATCGATAAAACAGGTGTCAAATAGTTTGGCCCCCTTAAGGGTCTATCCTGACTCAAATTTGATTTAGTCGGGTGCAATGTATTAATTAGGTATCGATAATTTATCCAAAAAATTATACTATTATTCTTATGTGCTCATTCACATAATTTTCTAAAGGATAACTCTCAAACGATGCCCAACCTACGTAAATTTTTCTAAAGGAGTGTCCTTTACTTTTATTTATTTGTTTATTTTTACTAAAAGGTGTTCCTATGAGCATTGGAGTTTCCTCTACTCTGTATTACTTTTGTAAGTTATTTATTGTATTTATAATATTTCTTAATTACCATAAAATATTTTATATATAAATAAAGGACTTTCAAAAATTATAAAGTTTCGCCATTAACAAATATCAAATGGTCATTATATTATAAATTATGGGAATGAAAAATAGAAAGTAAAGAAGAAAAATAGGACACCTAAAGAGATTTAAATAACCAGTTTTGTTTGTACCTTCAGCCTTTGGAAAATAAAGAGGTATTGATTGTATTGTACTCATGCAAATGACTTTGCTTCTCCCGAAAAAAAAGTAGATTGATGATTTTTTCCCGGATTAACCAAAAAAAGAGAAATAACAACTATAATAACTATTTAAGGTTTATGTATGTTCAAATTTGATAGTCTTAAAATTTTTTAGGAAGAAATAGAAATAGAAATACTCTAGATGGTTTAGTCATAAGGCATCTTTATAGGGCATAAAAATGGTCAATAAAAGTCATTGACCATAAAAGTTACTGTCAACATAGTCCTTTAATTTTGTAGTGATTATAGCAAAAGCTCATATGATTCTGATTCCTAAAGTAGTAAACCCAATGGATATGTGAGATTTTATAGCGATTAGACTATTGACCACATCCTATAAGATCCTCAGCAAATGCTTGGTTTCCAGACTGAGACCGCTGCTGCAAAACATTATGAGCTGATATAATTCTGATCCCTAAAGTAGTAAACCCAATAGATACGTCAGATTTTAGACCGATTAGTCTGTTGAACACCTCCAATAAGATCCTCAGCAAAAGTTTGGTTTTCAAACTGAGACCACTACTGCAAAACATTATTGGGTCCATCAGAATAGCTTCCTATCGGGGAGAGGTACTCTTGATAATGTGATTGCCCTTCAAGAAGTGACTCACACCATAAGTCATTCTAGGAGCAGAAGACACTGAATGATCATTAAAATTGATCTTAAAAAGGTATATGGCAATGTTAATTGGGAATACTTGGTGAAATTTTTGCTAAAGACAAACATCCCCATTAATCTTGTGAAGCTTATTATGTTTGTAGTTTCCAATGGAGATACTTCTATCATTTGAAATGGTGAGGTGCTCCCTGCTTTTAAATTTGGTCAGGGGTTAAGATAAGGAGACCCCCTCTCCCCTTATCTTTTATTGTTGGTTATGAAGAGACTTGCCTTTATGATCCAAGAGAAAGTTGAAAATGGTGTGTGGAAGGCTATTGAAGTAGTGAGGGGGGACCAACAATATTGACTTGTGTGAAAGCATATGATTTTGACTATGTTTTGTAAATGTTGCTTTTGTGATTAATGAAGTGTCTCCAATGATTTGATTCAAATCATATGCATCCGTGATTTGTGATGAAATGATATCATGCCATGTTTCGAAATTTCAAAATAAGATTTCTGACATGATTATGCATTTTGGCACGTTTGATGGATATTGGTTTGATACTTGGACTGAGAGTCCATGGAATTGACGAATATGATGATGTGATGATATTCTTGATAGATTCCGTACCTACGAAAGGCGTTTGTAGAGGTACCCCATGTTGCACGGATACGCTTCTGTAGAAGGTATTCGCAAACGTCATATGTATAGATGCGTTCGAATGAATCAAATTGGGGAGGACGTGTGTTACGTCACAGTCTAGCTCCGAGTAAGGTACTATACACGAATTGTTGGGTATACGTATAGACACGGGCTAGCCGGTTGAACCAAATGTGGGGAGGACATGTGTTACCTCACTGTCTAGCACTTGGTGAGGCCTGTGGCCAACATTGGGGTAGCGAGCTAAATTTTATATACTTGCATATGAAAAAAAAAAACCCAATGCGCTCTTCATTGGTCGAGGTAGACCACTGTAGGGAATATTTTATTGGCAAACTCTATATGATTTTGGAATTATAAATGGATGCATCTTTTGATACTACAATATGTGATATGTGATCACTTCATTTCTGGACATGACATACTTGGTTTTGATATCATAATGGTTTTGAAATATACTTTGACACTCCATGCTCACACTTATGATTGAGAACATATTGTCGATCCCCTTACTTACTGAGTATTTTCCCATAATACTCACCCCTCACTTTTCCTTGATTTTCAGTTATAGACTTGGTAGGGAGACATGTCGAGGGAGTTCGACACATTGATTTGTATTTGGAGACCTCGGAATTGGGTATGGTATCGATCATTCTTCCGCAACAATTGTATTTGATGATTGGATGTTGTATGTGTACATTTTGAGGTCTATAGAATGACCATTGTATAATTATATTGAGATGACTGTAATTATATTATGTAATGTAATTGAAACTTTCGAATCGTTGTTTGTTCATGCATTGAGGCAAAGTGTTATGTTTCAAGTTTACTTTTACTTGGGAACATGTTTTTTAGGAAAGCAGGTTTTGGACTAGATTATAGGTTGATTTTGATAGTTTTGCGGTGTCTCGATATATGGGGAGGTTCTGCCCATATATCGAGATATGCAGCAGTTGTCGCGTGCTTGATCTGTGGGTCGAGGCGTGACAACTCCTACGAGGAAGGAGAGCTTTCTCACCTCCAGATGGACCACTCCTATTAGAATCAAGATCCGTAACAGGTTCTTGAGTCTCGCCGATGGGCTTAATTGAGCCGTTAGGCTCACCCATCTCATAAAAAGTGAAGTCATGATCGATTTCACCTCTCTTAAGAAAATCGTTTTCCAGGAACATAGCATCACGAGATTCAACCTCAAAGACCGTACCGTCCTTACGTTCACCTAAGAATATATATCCCTTAGAATATTCAGAATATCTTATAATGATACACTTCTTTCCTTGTTGGCCTAACTTGCCGTGTGGATATGATGAATCATGAACATATGTGACACAACCCCATGGCCTCAAATGGCTAAGATCAGACTGTCTCCCTATCCAAAACTCGTATGGGGTACTAACTACGAACTTGGATGGAACACGGTTGAGAACGTAGGCAACAGTCAACAATACATCTCCCCAATAGGAGATAGCTAAATTGGCATGCGCCATCATAGATCTTACCATCTCCAATAGAGTCCTATACCTTCTCTCGGCTACTCCGTTCTGCTGGGGAGTAGCAAGAATAGTCAACTGTCTTGTAATACCCTTCTTGAAACAGAGCTCTTTAAACTGCTCAGACAGATACTCATGCCCTTGATCGGTTCTAAGAGTTTTAACTCTTAAGTCTAACTGATTTTCTACCTTACTGATAAAACTCCTGAAGCAATCTAAAGTCTCGGACTTATGGGAGATCAGATAGACGTAACCAAAACGCATGTAATTGTCTATAAACGTAATGAAATACATGGCTCTGTTTCTCGCTCTCACATTCATAGCCCCACAAATATCAGAGTGAATCAGTTACAAAAGTGTCCCAACTCTCATTCCCTTTACAAATGGTTTCCTCGTCGCTTTGCCGGCTAAGAAAAACTCACATAGGGGAAACTCGACCCTATTTAGCAGGCCCAATAGGCCACTCGCTACTCTTGCCCTATGTGGCCAAGTCTACTATGCCAAACAGAAACATCATCAACTACGCTATTAGATATATAGGCAATAGAAGATAAATCAGAAATATTATTATATGAAACCATGTCCAACACATACAGTCTATCATGGACCAAACCAATGCATAATAGAGAATTATCGTACGAAATAGAAATACTCGAGTTTAAAAAAAGAACAGAATATCCTAAGTGATCTAAACAAAGAATAGATACGAGATTGTACCAAATCTCGAGAGCATATAACACATCATGTAGATATAGGACTTGGTAACTTCATAGCAACAGCTTACATGTACCAGTCCCCCTCATTGCTACAAATGTTCCGTTCCCCACATACAACCTCTCTATAGGAACTCAATCGACGGAACTTCATATACGTGCTCCTAGGATGAGCTACATGGTCGATGGCTCCTGAGTCTACAATCCACAAAGGATAGGAGTCAATGAGTATCATAGTGGATGAAACATAACTCAAATCTTGTAAGTAAGAAGGATTTACCTTTCGCTCGCCATATTCGCGAGCAAAATGCCCAAACTTGTCACAAACGTAGCACTTCACTTTGCTATTATCGATCTCCTTCTTCCTGCGATTCTATCATTTGTTGTCGATCTTTGTTGATGGCTTCTTCTTACCCTGGATTTTGTTTTTTCGTCATGTTTATGCCACTTGCGCTTGAAGTCTTGGGAGCTCTTACTCAACTCTGCTACATAGGCATGATTGGAAACAGACCTAGCTAACTCCTGGCGCTCCTCATCAAGCTCACAATGCTTACTCACATCCATGAAAGTATGAATACTCTTTGTGTGTGTGAGATAGGTCTTAACCATATCTCAGGAGTCAGGTAAAGACTGGATCACCCCCAGCATCTAAACCTCATCAGACATTGGCTCCCCATGTTCTTCAGAGAATCAATCATACTCGACATATGTATCAGATGTTGTTTCATAGTATGATCTGGCTTCTTATAGGTGATGAACCTATGGTCAGCTTTCTTAGCTTAGGTGTTGATCGGGAGCCAAGATGCTCTCTCAGAGCAACCCAAACCAATATCGCAGTAGATACTGCTCATACATAGGGATCAAGTCGTCATGCATGCTGCTCAAAAGTATTGCCCTAGCCTGACCATCCTTTTTCTTCCATGCACGATACGCCTCTAGATCTCGTCTACCCTGAGGCGTAATACCCTCCCCGGGGTCCGACATCTCGTGCTTTAGAATCTTTGCTAAGTCCTGTTGCTCAAAGATAAATTGAACCTTCCAGTGCCAAATTTCGTAGTTGTCACCATTTCACTTGTCTCCCTTCATGAGATCAAGTACAATGCTCTTTGTTACAGCCATTAGTCTCTATGTAATAGAAAAAAAGACGTTAGTGACTAATAATGCTTATTATCATAATTTCATTCACGCTACGAACTAACAAATCCTAAATGATTCGAGTATTGAACTCAAAGTGAGCGCATGAGACAACGGACACCATACACCATAACCCGGGACTGCATCTCATCATCCAGACTTGGATTCGGCGCACAAAATCCCACAAATAGTCACAAATATAGAAGTAGAACGCTCAGAAAATTGAAAAAATTCAATTTCAGATGACTAGACGCGTTGTTGGGGTCTACATGCACCGCCACGCATCGGCGGCATGTCTGCACAGGCTTCCAAATGCCTTCAAGCGCTGGCATTTGTCTGGAGCACGCTCCAGACGCGCAGCGCACTGTTCACACACCTGTACGTGCCAGGACGAGTAGCATGGTCGGTGGCTCCTAAGTCTACAATCCACAAAGAAGATGAGTTATTAAGCATCAAAGTGGATGAATCATAACTCAAACGATGTAAGGAAGAAGGACTTACCTTCCGCTTGCTACACTCGCGAGCGAAATGCCTAAACTTGTCACAAACATAGCACTTCACTTTGCTCTTATCAAGCTCCTTCTTCTTACACTTTTATCCTTTGTTGTCAGTCTTTGTTGATGGCTTCTTCTTACCTTGGCTTTTGGTCATTCCGTCATGTTTGCGCCACTTGCGCTTGAAGCCCCGGGAGCTCTTACTCAACTCCGTTACATAGGCATGACCAGAAACAAACATAGCCACCTCCTGGCTCTCCTCCTCGAGCTCACAATACCTACTCACATCCATGAAAGTATGAATACTCTCTGTGTGTATGAGATAGGTCTTAATCACATCCCAGGAGTCAGGTAAAGACAGGATCACCCCCAGCACCTGAAACTCATTAGACATCGCTCCCCGATGTTCTTCAGAGAAGCGATCATACTCGATATCTGCATCATATGCTGCTTTATAGTATGATCCAACTTCTCCTTATAGGTGATGAACCTATAGGTCAGCACTTCAGCTTAGGAGCTGACCGGGAGCCAAGGTACTCTCTCATAGCAACCCAAACCAATATCGCAGTAGGATACTACTCATATATAGGGATCAAGTCGTCATGCATGCTGTTCAAAAGAATTGCCTTAGCCTGGCCCTCCTTTTTCTTCCATGCACAATATGCCTCTACATCCCGTCTAGCTTGAGGCATAGTACCCTCCCTGGGGTCTGACATCTCGTGCTTTGGAACCTCCGCTATATCCTATTCCTCAAAAACAAACTGACCTTCCAATGCCATATTTCGTAGTTATCACCATTCAGCTAGTCTCTTTTCATGAGATCAAGTACATGCTCCTTGTTGTAGCCATTTGTCTCTATTACACAGATCCTAAATGATTCGAGTATTGACCCCAAAGCGAGCGTATGAGACAACGGACACCATATCCACAACCTAGGACCGCATCTCATCATCCGGATTTTGGATTCGGGGCACAAAATCTCACAAATAGTCAAAATATAAATATAGAACCCTAAAAAAATTGAAAAAATCCAATTCCAGACAATTTAACCGGTTGACCCCAAAGCGAGCGTATGAGTCAATGGATACCATATGTGAGTAAATTATCTTTTTTCTTGTTCCAAAGGATGATATTCATTTGGTACACAAAAATAATAATTGTTGAAGCCAGTCATAGTATAAACCAACTTATATAGTCTACGTTAAAAAATATTTGTTTTCAATTTTTATTTTCATTTTCTAAGTTGACCTACATATATATATTTTTATTTTCGTTTTCAAATGAAACCCAAACTATACCACAAAAATTTATTTTCCGCTTGCACTAATGTGTAATTTGCATTTTTAAGTATGGCCCCTCAGGTAGGATGACTTGGTTATTAGTTGCATACCTAGCATGCCTATGTGTCATCTGCATTCTACACAATCACAAACTGAGTGTTGAAGTTTTGTCTTGGCTGATGTACCACTTTTTGAGTTGCATTCTGCATTCTGCATTCTGCATCATGCCTATGCATTCTGTGCATGCATTTTCTTTTTCCTTTTTCAACTCAGCATTAATTCTCAGAATCTACAAATTCTTTATGAGTTGTTTCATAATCCAAAATTTTCTTTTCTATAGAAATTCAGACTCCTTTATGAACTCTTTTCTATGATTCAAACTTATTTTCTATATAAATTCAGACTTATTTCAATTTCCTATATATATATATATACAGACCAAATCTAGTTTCTTTCTTTTCAAAACTAAACATGGCAGTACTATTACAATTTCTATCCATTCATGCTACAATTCTGTTGGGAGGAGCAGATCAGAATTGCTATTTGTTACTGCATATTTTCTGCTACTACTATTCCTGAAGGTGCAAATATGGATGATTATACCCTAAACTTATCTTCATGGGTATACAGTTAGGATATTTATCATAGGCTGAGTCTGGTATCGTGGAAGACCTTGGCCTATCTTTGGCAGAGATAAATACCAAGTATTCATACTTATTTGTATTCTATAACCCCACATTACACAAACTTTGTTTCGTGCTATTCTGCATGAGTACTACGCAAATTTAGTTTGGGCTCCTCATGAATGTTGCTGGCCATGTATCATATAGGGTGTTCTAATTGTGCATTTGTTTTATACTACACTTGATTTGTACTAAAACTGATCATATCTTTTTACTGCATTGAATGTTTGGAAAGTGTTGTGGGGAGGAAGGTATTATAATAGAAGTTTGTTGTTTAAGACTGGTTCATGTGTGTTGAAGTGTTTTAAATATTTTTATTTCATATAAGTAGGTTTGCTCTACTTAAAAATTCTGTTTGTTAAATTTGTGAGTGCAAAAAATGCAAAGTGATCGAGCTTAGATGTATAATAAGAACTTACCTAGACGTCAAGGATTGACCGATGAGTTTTGTATTGGGTTGGAACAATTTTTGAAATTTGCAAGTAGTAAAATTGATTTCATGGATGGATATAAGTTAAGGTGTCCATGTAGAAAGTGTAGTAATGGCAAGTTTCATGTGTGTGATAAAGTTAGGGAATATCTTTATAAATTTGGTTTTACTCCGAATTACTATAATTGGACTTGTCATGGTGAACTATTTATAGCTAACGAAGGATATCAAAGAAGTAGACATTTTTCAGTTAGAGGAGAATATAATTACGACCAGTTAAACCCATATCAGAGAATGGTAATTGATGCAACTGGTGAGAATTTTGTTTTCCAATCGAACCATGCAAATACTAGTTCTGCTCCAATATTTGAACAAATGCATAGTAGTAATGCATTACTATTGGAAGAGGTAGAAGGAATAAGTGTTGATGAGAATGCAAATAATGAGACTTCATGTAATAATGAGTTTTGGGAAGTATTGAAAGCTGCAGATGAACCTTTATGGGTAGGTTGTGATAGTCACACGAAATTATCAGTGATGACAAGACTATTAAATATCAAGATTGAGTATAATGTCTCAGAGGATTGCTTCAACAATTTTATTCAAGTAATTAGAGAAATATTGTCTCGCGATCACATTATGTCAAGTGATTTATACGATGTGAAAAAGTTAGTCAAAGACTTGGGTCTTCCAGTCGTAAGGATTGATGTATGTAGACGGGGTTATATGTTATATTGGAGGGATGATGAAAATGTAGAATTTTGTAAATTTTGTATTGAATGTTAGTACATGAGTAGTAGGAGGACGAGTCGTAACAAACGTAAACCATACAGGCAAATGTTTTATTTGGTTTTAACCTCCCGATTGCAAAGGCTTTATGCATCTAAGGCCAGTGCTGAACACATGACTTGGCATGCAAACCATGAAACAAAAGAGGGTGTAATGTGTCATCCTTCTGATGCAGAGCCATGGAAACATTTTGATAGAACATATCATGAGTTTGCAAAAGAGCCTCGAAACATTCGATTGGGGCTTTGTGCTGATGGCTTTGCTCCCTTCAGCAAATCGGGAAAAACTTATTCATGTTGGCCAGTTATTTTGACTCCATACAATCTTCTCCCCGGTATGTGTATGAAGACGGCATATATGTTTCTAACATTGATCATTCCTGGGCCGCAAAATTCAAAAAAGTTGATAGATATTTATATGCAACCACTGATTGCGGAGTTAAAACAACTATGGGATGCAGGTGTTCCTACATATGATGTCCACACTAATGAGAGCTTTGTAATGAAGACTGCTCTTCTTTGAATGATAAATGATTTTCCAGCATATGACATGTTATTTGGATGGAGTACAACTGGGATTTTAGGATGTCCGATATGTATGGAGAGAACAAAATCATTTAGATTAAAATATGGTAAGAAGATAAGCTATTTTGATTGTCACAGACAATTTTTGCCACTAAATCATTCATTCAGAAGAAATAAAGTTGAGTTCATAAAAAATAAGGTGGAAAAGGCACCTCCACCCTTGAGATTAACCGGTGATCAAATTTGGGAGCAAGTGCATAACTTTGCATCTGCTGTTGAGGACCCTCTTGGTACGACTGTTGGATATGGAAGTATGTATAAATGGACAAAACGGAGTATATTTTGGGATTTACCATATTGGAAGACTCATCTTGTTCATCATAATCTGGATGTGATGCATGTTGAAAAAAATGTTTTTGATAATATCATAAATACTGTAACGGATGTTCCCGGAAAAACAAAAGATAACTTGAGTGCAAGAAAAGATATGAGACTTGTATGTAATCGGCCTGCACTAGATGTGGATGCAAGTAGTAACGGACCAAAACCAAAGGCAATTTATACTTTGAACAAGAATCAGAGATGAATTATTTGTGAATGGTTGAAATCGGTGCAGTTTCTTAATGGATATGCTTCAAATCGTGGGAGATGTGTCGATTTGAAGGACTATAAGTTGATAGATTTGAAGAGTCATGATTGTCACATATTCATGGAAAGACTACTTCCAATCGCATTGAAGGAACTTCTACCAAATTTTATATGGGGTGGCATTATAGAGTTGAGCATTTTTTTTTCATGAAATTTGCTCAGCAGTATTGAATGAATCACACATGGAGAAACTAGAGAGATATTCCAATCATTCTTTGCAACTTAGAAAGAATTTCCTCTTTTTTTTGATTCCATGGAACATCTCTTAGTTCATTTGCCTTATGAGGTAAAAGTTGCAGGTTCCGTTCAATTTCGATGGATGTATCCTTTTGAGAGGTGAAATATTTATCTTATCTGTTACAAAATTTTACTTTTTTATACATGGTCTTTTATAATCTTTTTCTCTTTGTTGCGATTAGATTTTTATATAATTTGAATAAAAAAGTGAAGAATAAGGCATGGGTCGAAATCTCTATTGTTAATGCATATATTGTGGAGGAAGTGACAACATTTGAATCGTACTATTTTGAGCCTCACGTACAGTGCAAGAGGTGAAGAGCAGGAAGAAATGATGAGGGCCCTATCGATCTTAATTCCAAGCCAATTTCTATTTTCAATTATCTTGGTCAACCTAGTAGAACATGTAAAGGAAGATATTTAAGTGGTCAAGAATTACGAGCTGCCCATACTTATAATTTACTGAACTGTCCGGAAGTGCGACCATAATTCGAGTAAGAATACATTTATCATCAGCTATATTTTGTGTGGCTCAAATGATTAGGTAATATATAAGTGGTATTTGATGATAGGATTTTTCAAAATTCATTCTCCGAACTGCCTGACAATGAGTTTGACCATATATGCGATGAGTAATTCGCATCATGGCTCAAAACATATGTAAGTTATCTATTTACCAAGTTGCAGTCGTATTTTGTTTTATAATGGCCAGTTAGCTAACATATCCTAGTTTGGTAACTTTCCTTCAGATTCACAATAATGATGATCAAGTTCAGCAATAATTGCTATATCATCTGTCATGGGGTCCAAAATCATTTGTACAAACTTGGCCGGTGTATTTTATAAATGGGTATAATTTTCATACTCAAGAATATGGAATCGGAAAAGTCACAATGAATAGTGGGGTATGTGTTCGATTATCTAATGATGGAAGTGCAAAAGATGATTTTATGGTTTGTTAGATGAAATCATAGAGATAGAATATGTTGGAGCAGAATTGCGAGTAGTCGTATTTAAGTGCAATTGGTTTGACCCCGTCAAAGGGATGAAGGTGCATCTGAAATTTAATTTGGTAGAAATAAATCAAAAGAAGAAGTATAAAAAATATGAACCATTCATATTGGCACAACAAATAATTCAAGTATATTATGCATCATATCTTAGTTTGAAACGTGACAAAACTGATTGATGGGCTGTATGCAAAACAAAAGCATGAAAAAAAATTGATGAGCATTGGGTTGATATAGCATATCAACAAGAACAAGTTATTAGCATGATTCCAACTAAGGAATATAGTATTCCAACTTTACAAGATCCATGTGAAGCAACAATAGATATTGATCCAATTGAAGTCTGTGGAGATGACGATAAAGAATTGATTTTCATATAGATAATGAGGAGGACGATGAGGATGAGACTGAGAATGAGGAGGACGAAGATGATGGAGATGGAGATGAAGATGATAGTGGAGATGACAATGAAGATTTTGATTTTTTATGCCGCGTAAGTTTAGTTCTGTAGAGACAATTCCATTTGTTTTTTTATATATACATGTGCTTTTTAAGTATATCCGGATTTCTAAACACATTTGTGTTGATTATACATTATTGGTTTATTTTATTGCACACATGCATATGCCTTTTTCATTCACTACATTTGTTTTTCTCTATCTTTAAATTATGTTGGGTTTCATTTTCTAATTCTTTGCTTTCTTTTTGTTGATCATTCGCGACCTTGCCGCCCTCGTTGACCTTAATTACCAAGAGAAGAAGACCGTGCACTCCCTTTGAATTTTCTAATCCCCTAACCCCAAGGTAAAATTTTCATGCTTCTCCACGGTCGTGTCAAACGTAAGTAGCTGCCAGTGTTTTTTTTTTATAGAAAATGTACAAGAAAATTAGAAGAGAACAAAAAAATTTGATGATAAAATGATCACATGATGTTTAAATTTAAACTTATACGTAAGTTATTTTCAAGATAATTTTGTAGATGATTAAATGATTTTAATATTTATTATTTCGAATTAAATGAATGTTGAATTGATTTTTTACAAGTTGTTTTGGAAATTTGAATATTTTTGTCAATTAAGTTATTCATTTTTAAATAGTTATGGTATCCCCTTGTTGGGCATTAATTATGCATATCTTCCTAATCCCATTGTTATGTGTACAGAGAATGAGACCTTTTATTGATGTGCAAGTAAAGTGTTCACCATGGAATTGAATGTAATGATACCTCATCATCTATTTTCTCTGGTTGCCCATTACTCTTTCTGAGTGCATCTAACATCATTGTTTATGGCATGTAATGCAGATAGTTTACTGCAATATTGGCAATCCACACTCTCTTGGTCAACAGCTAGTTACTTTCTTCAGAGAGGTTGGCATTGTGACTCAATCTGTGTTTAAATTTATTATTTATCTTTGAAACAATTAGAAACATGGTAAGCTTTATACTCAACATCGACGCTTTTCTTCATTCTTCTCCCTGCTCACTATTGTAGGTAGTTGCACTATGTGATCATCCAGCCATTTTGGATAGAAGTGAGACCCAGGGATTGTTTTGGTAAGCATAGTGGTTGCCAAGAAGTATAGAACTATTCTTCACTATTTAGGACGAAGTTCTAGGTCCATAATTACCTAGCAATAATAATTTTTCTATTGTTATTGTCAAATAGTTATGGTACCCCTTTTAGTTGCCACTCATTCAGAAGTAGTCACTTTAAGGTTTCCAGTCTAATTCAAAGAAAATCAAGATCTCATCCCTTGTAGTAGACTTGTACCAATATCCTGAATTAAGTTGCAAAAATTGCATGACGTGACATTCTCTTCCTTTGAATTGGTGTATACTTTCCTGTAGAGAAAATAGAGCAAATAGAGATAAGATGAAAACTATATAACAAATGTCTATACAATCTTATATTAAGTCAGAACTACAACTCAATTCAAACTACCTGGGGGACGAATTTAATGCTTTGCTCCATCTTTTTTGGTTTTTTGATTACTTAAATCAATGGCATGCCGGGGATGCTTTGAGTCATTTTCTCCTCCTTGAAAGAGAGGAATACCCTAACATACAACTGCTTGGGGGTGAGTCTATAACCAATTGTTGAGGCTTGTATTCTGAAAAGGATAATGTTATGTACTGCCTGCTGGGAAATCTTTTAATCAGTGATGGAATACTTTGCTTGCTGAAATATGGTTTTTATTTACTGCTTGCTGTATGCAAAACCTTTGATTGCTTGCTGGTTCCTACTCATTTACTGCCTGCTAGAAAAATCTTTTACTGCTTGCTGGAGTATGGTTTTTATTTACTGCTTGCTGTAAACAAAACCTTTGACTGCTTGTTGGTTCTTGTTTATTATTTACTGCCTGTTGGAAAAACCTTTTACTGGTTGCTGGAATATGGTTTTTATTTACTGCTTGCTGTATGCAAAACCTTTAACAGCTTGCTGGTTCCTACTTATTATTTACTGCCCGCTGGAAAAATCTTTTACTGCTTGCTGGAATACTTTGCTTGCTAGAGTATGGATTTTATTTACTGCTTGCAGTAAACAAAACCTTGGACTGCTTGTTGGTTCTTGTTTATATTTACTGCCTGCTGGAAAAACCTTTTACTGGTTGCTGGAATATGGTTTTTATTTACTGCTTGCTGTATGCAAAACCTTTGACTGCTTGCTGGTTCTTGCTCATTATTTACTGCCTGCTGGAAAAACCTTTTACTGCTTGCTTCAATACCTTGTTTGCTGGACTATTTATATTATTTACTGCTTGCTGGAAATACCCATTACTGCTTGCTGGAGATACCCATTGCTTGCTGGAATACTTTGCATTCTTTTGGTAGATCATTCAGGTCTGTTAGTTGGAACGCTGAAGATATTTTGTTTGCTACCAAAATTGTTGAATATGGTAAGTTTATTGAGGCACTTTCTTATGTATTCATAAAACATGTATTGTTATTTTCGTCATTTGTCTAACTTTTCCATTTGTCAGTATAAACGTGGAGGACACGCATGAACTTCACAAGCAGGATCTAGCCCTTCCCCTTCCCCTTCGCCGTCTCCATCCCACTCCACTTCTGAATATCCTTTAGCTCCATCTTCTTCGTTTGCTCCGTTAGTGCAACAATCAAATGTTGCAGGGGACGTAGGCATAGAAGATACACAAAATTTCATAGAGGCATGTGGAGATTCGTAAGTATTTAATTTAAACATTTTTTAAATGATTTTATTTAATATGATTATTTTTTATATATATGGTTCTTTTAATTATATTTATTATTTACCATTGCTCTATTGTAAATACTTCTTATATAGATTCTCAACTTCAATATATGTGGTTCGTGTTTTCAATAAAATTGTAAATAACCATTGGGGAGGAATATCGATCACTTACACAAGCACTCCAAATGAAACAAAGGATCTATGGTAGCGAGAGTTTAAGGTAAGTTTTGCCTTTCAATTGATACATCAATTAAAGTTTTTGTCTTAATAATGTTAAATATACATTTTTTTTTATTGCAGCGGAGGTTTACGTGGAATGAATCGGAGGACAATGAAATAAGACGAATATTCAACAAAAAAGTTGGTGATCACATTCGCAGTGTGATTAATAAAGCGAAAATAAGTCGAAAAAAACCACATTGTATCACGGACGAAAATTGGATGAGAATGCTCACCATTTGGGAGTCCGAGAATAGTATAAAGAAAAGCGAGCAGAATAAGAGGAACAGATCATGTAATTCTGTGCAAGAGTCTGCCACTTATGCGGGAGGTCGATCAATATTGATGAGTATCGAAAAAAACCGGTTACTCAATGAAAATACCAATATTTCTTTAAATCAATTAATTTATGTTCTCACTTTTTTATTAATGGAAACAAGAATTGGTTTTTATTTTTTTTTAAATAGGCTAAAGAAAGGGGTTCTGAGCCTTCATATATGGACACTTTTGAGCATATATTTCAAAAGAAGGACAAGACATGGAGTGGGGAGAGAGCCAAAGCTATATTGGTATGTAATTGACCAATATTGTAATTTAGTGTTTTATATATATTGATTTTTAAATTTGACAACTCCTCACTCACATATTCATAACTTGCATTGCGCTCATTAGATGGCTCTTATGTTTTGGATAGACTTATCAAATCTCACATAGGTTCAAGTACTTTTCAAACTTAACTAGAACTCATGATAAGTCATAGTTGCATCAATACATACTCGTGATAAGTCAAGTACTTTCATTGATGGCTCGTACTTGTTGATTTTGAAATTCAACCTCTCTCTTCACCTCATCTTCATGGTTGCTTATCACTTCATCATTGTCCAATCTCCCACTAATTGACCTCCCAACTCAGCGAACATATATAAGAAGGGCATTGATCTTTGGCACGTATACTTGCCCATCATATTTTGGTGAAGTATGGACTATCTTTACCCGCGGAAAACATCCAAGTGCCATTGATTGCTGGACAATAGAGAAGGTGGCCGAGATCAATGACTGGCTAGCGATAATTGCTACTATTACAGCCACCACAAACATTGGCCAATACACAGGCTCTGGAATAAAGAAAATCACAAGTAATTAGTACCATGTAGAATAAGGATGATGATGAAATTGGTTTAAGTATAAGCCAAATTACTTGGAACTAAAGCATAGAAGGTGTTGGGTGCACCCATAAGGTGTTTTCTCAGATAGGAACCTTGACCCATGTATGCTAGGATAATGGAAGGAAAGACCAGGGAACATGTGCTTATTTGTATGGATCGCACATTAAAATGTCCTAGATCAGCAAACAAGGCTTCAGCACCCAGTTAGGCAAAAAACAACACCTCCAAGAGAAATCCATGCATGTTTCTTGCACTTTTTTCCTTTCTTTATTGTGTGAGACTATGACAGGATTAGTGGGGTACATTTTATCACTCTTGCCAGGTCACAAGCTCTGTTTGCCAAAATAATTAAGGACATTATGTCGACTAATATGTTATCATCATCTTTTACTAAAATGATCGAGTACGTTTTGGAGATCATTACATTTTAAATACTCCTGTTGATGCTTAAATCAAAATCGTAGTTACTCTCTCTTGGACAAAAAAAAAATAAAAATAATAATTTAGAAAATCGTATTGTATGCAAATGCATATAACTCATATGTGCAAAAGGGTCTCTATAGGTACATAACTCTTAACTTCATTAACAAATTTAATCACAGGGAAATAGTTGAATTATCATTAGTATGTCAATAATGAATTTGGTACCCAATAGTCATGTTGAGTATGATTTTATTTTATTTTATAAAGTCATGTTGGGTATACTTCTATTTTTATTTTATTATTTTGAATTATCATTAGTATGTCAATAATGAATTTGGTACCACAACTTTCTTAAAAGGTATGAAGGCAAGTTATTAAAGTCCAATGTTTCTTTTTTATTTTGCATAATTCAATTGTGGTGCAAGCTTCTGCTCCTGCCTTTGCTTTTGAACTTCTTCATCTGCTTTTGGATTTCCCAAGGAAGTTCGATTCTCATTCTCCTCTTCTTAATTTCATGGGACTCCTTTCCTTTTGCACTTGTACACCCCCAATAAAGAAAGGAAAAAAGTGATCGAATAACAATCCTTTCCTAATATTAAAATCCCAGTTTCAAAACTCAGAACGGCTAGGATGATATGGAGGGCTCCGGTTCTGGTCCTGGGAAGACCCTAACGCCAGTCGGGCACCAATTATTTTTCATACAAAAATAGTTATACCTATTCACTACCAAAAAACACGGTTTTAGCGACGGATTTAGCGATGAAAATTTTAGAAAAATTCATCGCTAAAAACATTAACGACGGATTTAGCGACGAAAAATTTTTCGTCACTAATGACTCGTCGCAAAAATTTAGCGACGAAAAACAGAAATCCGTCGCTAAAAAAGCGACAAATTTAGGGACGAAAAATTTTCATCGCTAAATTTAGCGACGGATCCGAGAAATCCGTCGCTAAATTATATGATATATAATTATTTATTTATTTATTATATATATTTTATTTAATTATTATATTAATATTTTATTTTATTTAATTAGCGACGGATCCATGAATCCGTCGCTAAATTATATTATATACAATTATATTTTTTATTTATTTTATACATTTGATTTAATTATTATATTAATATTTTATTTTATTTAATTAACGACGGATCCATGATTCCGTCGCTAAATTATATTATATACAATTATATTTTTTATTTATTTTATACATTTTATTTAATTATTATATTAATATTTTAATTTTATTTAATTAGCGACGAATGCTTGATCCGTCGCTAACTTGCACCCGGTGACACGCCCTGCACATGCCTGCTCGCCCCAGCATGCCCCAGCTCGCCCCAGCCCCCTTGCTTGCTTGGCCCAGCTCACCCCAGCCCCTGCACACGCCACGCCTTGCCCCAGCCTGCTCGCCCCTGCTGCCTTGCAAAAAATCCCTGAAAAAACCCCTTAAATGCCTACAGCCCGGTTCGAACACCTGCGCAAAAGTAAAATGTTAGAGTACCCAACCACCAGACCACATCTTACCTTTAATTATACTTTTATTTTATTGTTACTTATTATCTAATTCTAAATATTAATTAAAGAAATAAAAGTTTATATCAAATAATTTATATTAAATAATCATATTTAAAAAATAATAAATATGATTATTTAATATAAATTAATAAAATAACAAAATAACAAAATAAAATAAAATATTAAATGTTAAATTTAAAAAATTAAGTTTAAAAAAATATTATTATTTAAAAATTAAAAATATTAAAAAAATATAATGATAATTTAAAATATTATAAAATAATAAATATGATTATTTAATATAAACAAATAAAATAACAAAAGAAAATAAAATATTAAATGTTAATTTAAAAAAAATTAAGTTTAGCGATAGATTCTAATTCGTCGCTAAATAATAAAATATTTAAAAACTAAAAAATATTATTATTTAAAAATTTAAAAAATTTAAAAAATAAAATGATAATTTAAAATATTAAAAAATAATAAATACGATTATTTAATATAAATTAATAACATTACAAAAGAAAATAAAATATTAAATGTTAATTTTAAAAAAATTAAGCTTAGCGACGGATCATTGAATCCGTCGCTAAATCTACGACGAATTTTTAGATCCGTCGCTAACTTAGCGACGGATTTCAATATCCGTCGCTAAATTTAGCGACGGATTCTAATTTGTCGCTAAATCCGTCGCTAAATAATAAAATATTTAAAAAATAAAAAATATTATTATTTAAAAATTAAAAAAATTTAAAAAATAAAATGATAATTTAAAATATTAAAAAATAATAAATACGATTATTTAATATAAATTAATAAAATAACAAAAGAAAATAAAATATTAAATGTTAATTTTAAAAAAATTAAGTTTAGCGACGGATCGTTGAATCCGTCGCTAAATCAGCGACGGATTCCTTAATTCGTCATTAAATTTAGCGACAGGTTTCTAATTTGTCGTTAAATCCGTCGCTAAATCCATCGCTAAATAATAAAATATTAAAAAAAAATAATTTTAGTCTTTAAAAAATAAAAATATAAAATAATAAAATTAAATGCTTATTTAAGATATTATAAAATATTAAATATGATTAGTTAATATAAATTAATAAAATAAAAAAATAAAATAAAATAAATGGATTACCGTTTATCAGTAGTTATCCGTCTCACTGTCGCCATCCTTCGAAAAATACTATTTGATCTACTTGCCAGACGAGATAGATCGTCGGAAGTGAGTGTATTTTATATTGTGTTTCTTACTGATGACAATAACGAATGAATATAATCAACTGAACTTTCACAAACAATTGAACTATATAAGAGAATCGAATGGATGTAGAAGACAAAAACACGAATGGTGAAATCGACAGCTGCGACTAATTGAAAATTATTTGTTATAGATTGGTTGAATAATTTATTGTTAAAATTATCAAATTGATGAGAATTGTAATATTTAATATGTATTTAATTCGATTTCGTTATTTAGAATATGTTAAAAAGAGAGATACGGTTAAAAATATTTCATAATAGAGTATAGAAGAAATTTTGTTCAGAAATTATTCATGAATTTTGAAATTCCGATAATAAATTAGCGACGAATTTAGCCACGAATATTTTATTTGTGGCTAATTAGCGACGAATTGTGTCACGAATATTTTTTTTATAGCTAATTAGTGACGAAATTAGCCACGAATTTTGGAATTTGTTGCTAAATTTTATGACAAATATTTTTATCGTGACTAATTAGCGATGAATTTAGCGACTGAAAATTTTTGTAGCTAATTAGTGATGAAATTTGTGACAAAATATTTTCGTCGCTAAATTTAGCGACGGATAAGAGTATTCGCGGCAAAATTTAGCCACGAAAATATTATTCGTCACAATTAGTGACGAATTTTACAACGAAAAATTATTCGGCGCCAATTAGCGACGGATTTAGCGACAAAAATTTTTTCGTCCCAATTAGCAACAAATTTAGTCATGAATAATCTATCCGTCGGAAATTTAGCCACAAATAATTTTTCGTCGCTAATTTCGTAGCAAATTAGCGACAAAAAAAAATTTCGTCGCTAAATCCATCGCAAAATAGTAACGAAATTTTTTCGTCGCTAAAATTCGTTGCTAAAACCGTGTTTTTTTGTAGTGATTGTTCAAAAGATTACTCCATAGTTTTGAAATCCCACTTCATTCCTTAGTCCAAATTTTATTTGGGTTGATTCTAGAATTTCTTATCTTAAAATTTTGGTTATTATTAATTTTTTTCAAATTGTGTATATTATCTTTTGGGGAAAAAAATTCAAAGGGCAGCTGTCTGTCAGCGCATCATAAATCAAACGAAGACAAGAATGCCAAAAGTGCTGTGAGCGAAACCCCAACATTTCCACAACAACTCATCATCAACTTCCCGTCAAGTGTCTCCTGCATTTTAGGTGCATTTCCAGGACATGAAAAACCCCAATTTTCCAACCGATTTCATCCAAAAGTATCTTCACTTGTCAAATTGCAATGCCCATTTGGCAAATCATAGAGTCATCTTAAACTGCTGGAATTTTAAGTTCCTTCTCAGATCATGCTCTGTTTATAATATCATGGAATGAAGAATCTGAAATGGCGTTGCCCAAATGATATTCTCCTTTATTTCATAACAAAAATTGTTCTCTCTTGATGGCTTTCAATATATGACTTCTTGAATTCCATGACACTTGATCTATTAATCATTAGTAGTGTTAGACAATGTATATGCCCAGATGTGATATTTAATTATCCTTTATTATTATTAGTATTGTTTCTCTTTTTTTTTTTTTTTTTTAATAATTTCGTGCTAATTTCATTCGGTTGGTTTATTGTTGATCCAATTATCATCACTATTTGTTTTTTCGTGTGTTTATTTTTTTCTTTCCTTTTTCTAAATTTTATTGGACTTCATTATTTTCCTAAACTCATTTCGTATGGTATGATTTGGTAGACATATTCTACTTCACTTTAGTATTTGTACATAATTTTTTGTCTTTTTAATATTTTGATGAACTTGTAATTCTTCATTCTTTTTACTTTATTTGACTTTTTTTTGTTTCCGTTATAAAAATGCAAGAGAAATATAATGAACTATTGGCACATTCGAGTGGTGGTGATGAAGGTGCATCATTTGAGCAATCTGTTGATAATATGTCAGCATGGTTAGAGGCATCTGGTGGGGAAAGAAAGGAAGAATATTTGGGATGGGATCCTTGAGTATAGTGTACACACCTAGCCCTTCATGCTCCAATGCGGCCATTACAATGAAACAAGTCCAACTAGATGAAGAAGTGCTTGGTCTCAAAGCGGAACTTGCAAAGAAAGATGAACGAATGAGTACACTGCAACAATGGCTTGAGCAAACGCAACAATCGCTTGAGATAATGCAACGCCTAATGTTACAGCACCTCAAGCTAGATGCAAGTCAATTTATCTCCTCGCAAAGTCAGGTTCCACCTTCCACCTTCAATTTATCTTTGATGTTGGACATTAGACTATATTTGCATTTATTTCACTTTGATTTTATTCATATTTTGATCGATGCACAAACTCTTATTCGATGGATGTTTGTTGGATTGCAAAATTTGTAGATTTATTATATGAATGTTCGTTGGCTGAAACATTGATGGTTTTTTGGTTCCATTGCACATGATTGGAATATTTGGTTGGATATGAATGATATTGGATTGGATAAATATACAAATAATTTGTAAATTGAAGGATTTTTTTGTTCAGTTGGATATTTGAATGTTGGCTGAACAAGTTTTTTTTTTCCTAAACAGGGAAAAACATTAAAACAAACAGAATTTTTTTTTCAAATTTTACAGATTCGTCGCAAAATCCGTGGCCAATGAATTCCCAAATTCGTCGCCAAGCTCATCGCTAAGTTAGCCACGAATATATATTTTCGTCACTAAATATTGTTGAGGTTAGCCACGGATATAGGAGGCCATCGCTATGATTAGCGATAGAAACTGGTTCCCGTCGCTCAGTTAGCGAGGGACACGAGTGCCAGTCGCTGAGTTAGTAACGGACACAAGCGCCCGTCGCTGATTTTAGTGAAGGACCCGAGTGCCCATCGCTGAGTTTAGCTACGGACCCGAGTGCCCGTTGCTGAGTTTAGCGACGAATAAAGTTATCCATCACTAAGTTTAATGATGGATAAATTTATCAATCACTGAGCTTAGTGACGAGAAAGTTATCCGTTGCTGAGCTTAGCGATGGATAGGGAGTCCATGCTAAAATCAGCGATGAACAGAACTGTCCATAGCTAATATTAGCGACGCATTGCACTGTTTGTCGCTGAAACAGTGACGGAAATCGTTTGCTGTCGCTAACTTTTAGCGACAGATCCATTTCTTCGTCACTAATTTAGCCACGAAATTTTGGGACGAGATTTTTTTGTCACTAATCTGGCAACGAATTTCACTTTCCCGTCCTAAACTTTTGCGATGTCGTATTAGCGACAAAAAAGAATTCGTCGCTAAATCTGTGGCTAAAGTATTTAGCGACGAATTTTTTTAAGATTTTCGTCACTATTTTCGTCACCAACGCCGTGTATTTTTGTAGTGTGCCTCACACTTCCCTACCAGCGGGTGAGGAAACCATTTTCTTTTTTATTTTTGCACAGCCACCCATGACGGCATGTGGGCATACGTACAAGGCCTATTTGGGTTGGAATTTTTATGAAAATAATTGTCTAATCCCTTCAGATTTTTATGTAATTTTTAATTTATTTTTTGGAGTTGAAATTTTATTGATTTTTAAGCTTATAAATTGTTTAAAATTATAGAAAAATTATTTCCGGTGCGCAAAAAATTCTCAAAATTTTTATATGTATCAAGAAAATTATTTTCTTAATTTTGGCTATTTGGGTGAAGATTTTCTTTTCCACCCATCATTTGTTTGAATTTTTGGCTCATTTATTTATGATCGAAAATTTGTTTTTCTAACATATAACTATTTTAGATTTGAGCAAATATTTTTAAATAAATACTTTGAGATTTATTTTAAAATTATGGTTGGCTTTGTGCCCGGTAATGTTGATGATCGGATGCAATATTAGAGCTCTCCAGGAGAGAGTTAGAGCACTAAGAAGTATGGAGTGTTTGGAAAAGTTGGGTCGAATGTTGAATTATAAGATAAACTCATTTAATACTTTATCAGATCATTTGGAGATCATGGAATAAAAGTGCTTAAAATTTCTTGAATCGGGTCATTGGTTAGGAGATATTGATACTGATATTAATGTGATCAGAAACTCAATTTTTGAGGATCGTATTAATTAAAATATGAAGAGCTAAGAACTTGGAAATTAAGATGGAGATATAATTATTACTCAGCATAAACAGTTCTAGCCCTTGTGTCAAAAAGCTTCTACCAATAGATTTTTAGCACGAAAAACCAATATACTATTTCACATGTATATGATTTGAGGATTGATATTTTCATTTTCTTTATTTCCTATGAAAGTTAATTAATCATGTACCATGATTATGTTTTATATAAACTTGCGAGTATAGCATGCAAAGTTTTTATTTTGAATATGAATTGAGATTGTTTGCTTACACATGTAATTTAAACATTTTGAAATAATTGCATGCTTATGTAATTATGAATACATATGAAAAGATGTGTTCTTATATCTCATAATTTAAATACTTATTGTATTTAAGCAAGAGATTTTAGATTGAAAGAATTTGTATAATTCTCATTCATAAGTTATTGAATTTTGTAGTCTTAAATTAAATTTGTGATACTAATACATTAGGAGCATAGATAATGATTGACAATGTAGTGAACTTTTGATTCTATAACTAATATTGACCTGTCATGAATGTCAATTTTGAAATACAAAATTGTGTGTAATATGAGCATATATATTTGTATCCACCCTCTACGAATCCAAACTATAGCATTGATGTCCATTATTATGAACTTGAATAGAGGTGATAAATTGAATGGTGATAATCATAAAATATGACACCATAAAATATGGAACGTGCTAAAAGAATAATATTTTTTAGAATCTATTAAGCATGTTGTGCAAGACCTTGGTATAGGCAATGTTGCCCCACGGAGGAGAGAACAAAATTCTTACCAGGCATAGAAAAGAATAGATTCCACTGCTCAAGCAGCCCTAATTGGCTCTATGATTGACGGCATGATACCCAAATGTAAGCAATATGTAACTGCTTATGACATCTGAGTGTACCTCAGGATAAAACATGAAGATACCGTAACTCATTTTAGATAAATGACCATAAAGTTTGATATCTATGAAAAGTGATATTGTCAAGTATCAAATAGCATTTAAGAGTGATGTCTAATATGATTGAAGACTGACAGTAAGCTAGTCATATTCTCTCCAATGAAAAGAAAATTCAAATTTTGATTTGATTACTTCTTGACAAGTGAGAGCATTTGAAAGTCAATTTGATTCATAATGTAGTGTGAAAACTTTCTCACGTGTTACTCGTCACGTTGAGTTTGAGGGTGAGTGGTTTGGTACTGCAAGATTTACAATTGATACTTTTATTATAAAATCGAGTTTCAAAAGAGTTTTGGACTCTAAACATGAGAGAGAGATTAGAATTAAAGCCAAAAAGAAAAGGAGACTAAAAACATATCACAAAAGAATAATTTTGGATATAAGAACAGATTGAGAGACACTTGAAATTTTTTATCAAATGCCTTTTGATAGCATATAGATCGATATGGGAAACAATGCAAAAGTGTAAGTTAGAAAAGTTGGCATTTATAAATTAAAGTTACAAAATAATCGAATTCTCATTTTATAAAAGAAATTCGATGAAATTTAATATTTATTTTTATTCTTTTTAAACGAGATTATATATATTTTTTAAACCTAGGCAGGGTTACCTTGAGAAAAAAGGAAACATGGGGAGGGGTGCTTCATTTCTCTACAAATCCAAAGCAGAGCCGATGGATCCAATGCCTCATATTTTGTCCCTATTCCTCTAGACTTTTCCCTATCGTTTTCGGCCGTATCCTTTCTTCTGCCTCATCCTTGTATTTTTCTATCTATTATAGGAGCGATCTTGAGATAAGGCATATTAGCATTAATGACCTCAATTCTCCTGCATCTTATTGATAATATATGGGACTTACCATTTTTTGGATGATTATTACAAACATGGCTCAGCCACCAGTTGTGTCACTCAGGCATTTGTGCGCGCTCTTGCCTGGGCGACTCAGCCGCCGGTTGTGCCACGCACAGGCATTTGCGCGCGCTCTTGCTTCAGTGGCTCAGTCGCCGGTTGTGCCGCTCAGGCATTTGCACGTACGCTTGCCTGGGCAGCTCAGCCGCCGGTTGTGTCATGCAGGCATTTGCGGGCGCGCTTGCTTGGGCTGCTTTTCTGATCTAATAACATGGTAGTAATACTTACTATTACTTCATTTACCGATATAGTAACATGGTTGTAATACTTACTAATATTTTATTCACGGTTTACTACTGTTTCATTAACGGATCTAGTAGCATGTTAGCAATACTTAGTAATACTTCATTTACGGATCTAGTAACATGGTAGTAATACTTACTACTACTTTATTCACAGCTTTAGTATCATGATAGTAATACTTACTAATATTTCATTCACGGATCTAGTAACATGGTAGTAATACTTACTACTACTTTATTCATGGATCTAGTAACATGGTAATAATACTTACTAATATTTCATTTACGGAGCTAGTAATATGATAGTAATACTTACTATTACTTCATTCACGGAATTATAGTGTAATACATCAAAGTCAAAGTTTTCTGTTAATTACTCAAACTATAAAAAGAGAAGGAAATATCAAAAAATTCAAAAACTAAAATTTGATAAACGGGGCAAAATGGCGGGATTTGAAAATTTTATTTGGTGCCAAACAAATTATATATACTATAAACCAAAATTTATTTGGTGCTAAATCAAATATATATACTACAAACCCTTCCTCCCTCCACAAGCATTCGAAACTTCTCATTTCCTTCAAAAACTCTTTTCCCTCACATCTCTTGAATATTTTCAACCAAAAATTTTCAACGAAAAATATGGGACAAAATAAACGAAAAATGACCATTTTAGCTGAGCACAAATAATCAGAACCATCTGAAGAACAAGTTGACTCTGAAGAATCTCAATTATTCGAAGATGATATTTTAGTTTTGTATTGTTTATGTTTATGTTTAAAAATAGATAATTTCTTTTTAATAATATATTTCTATGTAATTACTTTATTATTTATTTTTTATTTTTAATTTGCACCAGTTCTCAAAAGAAAATGTAAAGGCCCAACCCGTGCTGTCAAGATGTCTGGAATTTGAAAAAAGAAAAACGTTTGCTGGTTGAAATGAACGATTTGAATCAACCAATAGGATTTGAATCATTTTTTTATTTCTTACCATAATTTTACTTTTACTTTTGAATAATAATCCACATTATTTATATTTATATTGTTAGGATGCTGAGGGTGTACATCGAAACCAACCATCATCATCATCACCACCTCCTGAGTCCATCTCCAAAGGTAATATTTAAATGTACAAGTTTTTATAATATATCTTATAATTATATTAATTTCATTACTAGAATGATACCACACATCACGATGGATCTTGGAATCGGAACTGGATGCTACGGATGCTGAAATTTTTTGGGTGCTCCAAGTCAACATTTTTGCCATCAATATTTCATTTCAGAAGATATGAAAATATGTACTAACCGGAAGTTACAATCTTTTTCTTTCTTTTGTAATATGTCTGTAACATTCTTTCTCTTGTAATATGTCTGTAACATTTTTTGTTTTATAATATGTATGTAACATTATCATGTATATTCCATGATAATTAGAAGGTACTTCATTTCCTAAGATACTGTATTTATAATTTTCCTAACTCTTTTCTAACCTACAATTGTAACATTTTTTTTGGTGAATAAAATAGTAATATTTTAACGATAGAGTGGTAATATTTGTGTTAACATATCCTAATATTTACTAATCTTGTGATAACCGACCATAAGAGTAGTAACATTTGGTTATTGATAATAAGTATAACAACTCTTTAACCACATATCCTAAATGATAATAAAAGTAGTAAAATTTACTCACCAACAAAAACGACACTAAAAATAGTAATATTTACTATCCCTTCGATAATAAATATAGTAATATTTACTAACCCAATAATTCTGTAACTGATAATAAATGTAGTAACATTTACTAACCCAATAATTCTGTAAGCGACAGTAAAGATAGTAATATTTACTAACAAATAACTCTGTAAACGACAATAAAAGTAGTAACATTTACTAACCCAATAATTTTGTAAGCGATAGTAAAGGTAGTAACATTTACTAACCAATAACTCTGTAAACGATAATGAAAGTAGTAATATTTACTAACCCAATAATTTTATAAGCGATAATAAAGATAGTAATATTTACTAACTAATAAATCTGTAAGCGATAATAAAAGTAGTAATATTTACTAACCCAACAATTCTATAAGCGATAGTAAAGGTAGTAATATTTACTGACCAATAACTCTATAAACGATAATAAAAATAGTAACATTTACTAACCTAATATTTCTGTAAGCGATAATAAAGGTAGTAATATTTACTAACACAATGACCAATAATAAAATTAGTAATATTTATTAACCCTTTACAAGTAACGATAAAAATTGTAATTTTACTCACCCTTTATAACTGATAATATAATATCAATTTTTATCGACACTTTTCTAATCATTTAGAAATTTAACATACTCCAATGATCATGATAAGTGTAGATATAGGTCTATCCCGATCCCTATATACTCAACTGAAACTCTATCCGTCGGAGAAGACTTCATTGATGGTTTTATTATTTTTTTCTCACCGTTTTCGTCTATCTCTATATGTCATTTCGGTTGTAGTGTGAGGACAGATGGTCCTCTCCGGAAGACAGGACAATTGGAATAAGATATCGGTGCCACTTAAATCTATACTCAATGATTGAAAGAGGGTATTTGAATGGCTTTTGGTACTGAATTTTGATTTAATATTTTTATATTACTTTGAATAAATGTGATTGAAAAACTATTTAACAAGATAAAGTTATTTTGGTGGAGTCGTTTACTTGTTCTGGGCAAGTTATAAGTGGGGACGGATGGTCCTCTCCTGGAGAAAGGACAATTGGAATAAGATATTGGTACCATTGAAATCTATACTCAATGATTGAAAGAGGGTATTTGAAGGGCTTTAGGTACTGAATTTTGATAAATAATATTATAAAATTTTTATTTATGATCTTTTTAAAAGATATTATATATCAAAATTAAATTAATTATTAAAAATATTATATATTAAAATAAAATGATGATTTATTTTATTTTAAAAATATTTATTTATTTTTATATTTTTATATTTATAATAACAAATTTTCTATCAACGGGTAGTCGGTGAAACTACTAGATTGTTGTAACGTTTAATCAAGATTATGATATCGACTTGTAATTTGGGTATAGAGTCAACTACGTTGAGAGACCCTTATTCCTCTAAGAGGGATCTTAGTCGGGTCGATCCGGATTAATCAGGACAAATCTCTAGACGCAGGATGGTGGATCAAATCCAAGGATATAGAAAAATAATAAATTTTCTATATAAAACCAAGGTATAGTTTTTTTATATTTTTTTATTGTTTTTTATTTTTAATATTGTTTCAAAATTATATTCAAATATTTTTAATAAAATGTCATAGATATCTTTTTAAAATGATATCACAGTTATATTTATATTTTTTAAATAAAGGTCGTGGATGTTAAAAGGTAATAAATGAGTTCAAAATTATTTGTGTTGAACACTTTAGAAGAGGTGAACATTCTGTAGTCTTGTATGTCTTTTCCTTTCTTCCCCCTTGCCTTTATGGCTAGTGCTGGGCTTTCCATGACCGGCGAATTTGGATGCGTAAGTGTTATGAAATGATGTGTCTTACTGAAGCACATTGGTTGATTTTTTTTTTTTTTTTTTTTTTTTTTAATATAGATACCAATTTGACTTTCTTTCTTTTTATTTTTTAACGATTTATTTTCTATATAAAATTAATATTTTGTTAAAATTGTCTATCATTAATTTTAATATTTTTATATTACTTCTATACTCAAATTTATTTAATATGGGATTAGAATAATATTCAACTATTACTATAAAAAAAACACGATTTTAACAATAAAAATTTTTAAAAAATTCATCATTAATTTTTTTAGCGACAAAAATTTTTTTATTGCTAAAAACGCGTCACAAACGTGGATGTCCACATGCACATGACACACAACTGCCTGTGCATGCAAGCGCCAGAACGTATGCTTGCTTACCTCGCCTAGTATGCCCGCATGCTCCTGCACATGCGCTCAACCCGGATGTGCGCCCCAGCCCGCTAACTTCCTTTTTTTGCAAAAAATGCCTTTGGAGAGATTCAAACTTGCGCACGCGAGGAATATTTGAAATGCCACAACCACCATGCCAAATTAATTTGTGTGTTACCTTTTCTTTTATTTGTTATCTTACATTCACATTTTTTTAATAATAATAAAATAATATAAAATGATAATTTATTATAAAATAATAAAATAATAAAATGTTAGTTTAAAATAAAACAATGAATATTTAAAAAATAAAATAATATTATTCTTTAAAAAATAAAATCAAATGCTATTTTAAAATATTATAAAATAATCAATATGATTTTTTAACATAAAATAATAAAATAAAATAAAATATAAAATGTTAATTAAAAAAGAAATGGTAATTTTTTTATAAAATAATAAAATAATAAAATTCTAACTTAAAATAAAATATTTTAAAAAATAAATAATATTATTCCTAAAAATAAAATATAAAAATAAAAATAAAATTCTAATTTAAAATATTATTTAAAATATTATAAAATAATAAAATAAAATAAAAAATTTTAAAAAATATAAAATGTTAATTAAAAAAAAGACTAAGTTTAGTAATGGATACATGAATCTGTCGTTGAGTTTTTTTTTTGTCCTCAACAAATGTCATTGCGTGGAATCAAACTGAGCATGGAAGGAGAAATTGAGTTGTGATAACCACCATACTAAATTGACTTATGTGATAATTTTTTTTTCATTTGTTATCTTGCATTCATATTTTTTAATAATAATAAAATAATATAAAATGATAATTTGTTATAAAATACTAAAATAATAAAATGTTAACTTAAAATAAAATAGTAAAAGATTTAAAAAATAAAATAATATTATTCTTTAAAGGAATAAAATAAAAAAAATAAGATCAAATGCTATTTTAAAATAATATTTAAAATATTATAAAATAATAAATATGATTTGTTAACATAAAATAATAAAATAAAATAAAATGTAAAATGTTAATTAAAAAAGGAAATGATAATTTTTTATAAAATAATAAAATGATAACTTAAAATAAAATAATAAAAGATTTTAAAAAATAAAATAATAAAATATTTTAAAAAATAAAAAATAAAAAAACATATAAAAATTAAAATATAGAAAATAAAATAAAATGCTTTTTTTTAAATATTACTTATATATTATAAAATAATAAATATGGTTTGTTAACATAATATAATAAAATAAAATATAAAAAATATAAAAAATATAAAGTGTTAATTAAAAAAAGACTAAGTTTAGCGATGGATATGTGAATCCATTGCTAAGTGAGCTTCTTTTTTTTTTTTTATTCTAAAAATGTCACCGCATGGAATCATACCTGAAGATGGAAGGAGAAATTGAGTTGTGACAACCACTATACCATAATAACTTTTGTGACCCTTTTTGTTTTATTTGTTATCTAACGCTTACATTTTTTTAATAATAATAAATAATATAAAATTATAATTTGTTATAAAATAATAAAATATTAACTTAAAATAAAATAATAAAAGATTTTAAAAAATAAAATAATATTATTCTTAAAAAAATAAAATATAAAAAATAAAATAAAATGTTATTTAAAATATTATAAAATTAATATAAAATAATAAAATAAAATAAAATATAAAATACTAATTTAAAAAAAGATTAATTTTTAGCTACCGATTTCAACATCCGTCACTAAGTTAATTTTTTTTTTTAAAAAAAATTAGCATTTTATATTTTATTTTCTTTATTTTATTATTTTATTATTTTATTATTATTTTTCTTTTTTTAAAATTTTTTTTTGAAACCATAGAATAGTTTATAAATGAATAGCCGCCTATCAATAGTCGTCCGTCTCATTTCCTCTGTCCTCTGAAAACTACTGCTTGATTTACTTGCCAAATGAGATAGATCGCCGGACGTGGATGTATAATCTACTATCTTTCTTGCTCATGACGATAATAAATGAAAATAAACAACTAAACTTTCAATGACGATTAAACTATAGGAGAGAAGCAAACGGATGTAGAAGACAAAAAACACGAAAGGTAAACTCGACAACCGTAACTGATTGAAAATTATTTGATACAAATTGGTTGAATTATTTATTATTGAAAATTATCAATTTGGTGAGAATTGTAATATTCATTATATATTTAATTCGATTTCGTTATTCAAACTAGGTTAAAAAGAGAGGCACGATTGAAAATATTTTCAAATAGAGTATAGAAGAAATTTAGTTATGAAATTAATCATGAATTTTGAAATACCGATAATAAATTAGTGATAAATTTAGTTACGAATATTTTTTTTAATTAATTAGCAATAAATTTTGTCACGAATATTTTTTTATAACTAATTAGTAATGAATTTAGTCATAAATTTTGGAGTTCGTTGTAAATTTTATAACAAATATTTTTTTTGTGACTATTTAGAGATAAATTTAGCAACGGAAAATTTTTATAACTAATTAGTGACGAAATTTATCACGAAAATTTTTTGTTGCTAAATTTAGTGATGGATAACAATATTCGTGGCAAAATTTAGCCACCAAATTTCTATTCATCGCTAATTAGTGATGAATTTAGTTACAAAAAAAATTTCGTCACTAATTAGCGACGAATTTAGCCACGAATAATATATCCGTTGCTAATCTAACCACAACTACTTTTTCATCGCAAATTTCATTGTAAAATAACGTTACGACGAATATTTTCCATCGCTAAAATCCGTCACTGAAATCATGTTTTTTTGTAGTGTATCTCTAATATGATATTAGATTCTTGTTCAAATATTGTCTAATATTTCTTTAGCAAATTTAAAGTGATGTGTTGGGGACATGTGCTGTCTGACGCTTAAAAAAATCTTTCATGTGTTCTCTTGTGTTGTTTGAAAATTGCTAATTCGACCTGCCATATTCTACTATTCAGAAATTGAAAATGACTTAAAATCATGTTATTTTAATTATTCACTATTCTTTTTCAACCTCTTCCAAATGTCCTTTAATTGATCATGTTGGAGGTGAGTTTTGCTCCACAATAATTGTTATACTGACCCGAGCAAAGAACTATTGCTAATAAGTCTTTTGAGCCTTTGTAGATAATGACACCTACAAATACCACTGGAGCCACCTCTAGTGGTGGAAGGTCCAACGCTTAAGTCAAAAAGAGCAGTAATAAGAGAAAGAGAAAGAGAAACAGATTGAGTAAAGTCATAGAATATACCTGTGTAGGCTCCGTGTGATGATTGTAAAGTTAAGTGTGTTGCGTACCTTTTATAGGTTGCTTTTGCACATTATATATAGTTTATATATGTTTGGTAAGTCTCTGTTAAAGGTGTAAAACCCTAGTTTTCTTGTGGATAGATCGTTGGAGATATTCCAAGATTACATGAATTGTAGTCAAAGATTTTTAAAAGATTTTGTATTCCATTGATTAAGAGAAATTCAAGTTATCACAGACATTCCCTATCTTATCGGGAATGATTATAGAGATTTCTTTTATTATAGGGAAAAATTACTCCCAAAATTAGGGGAGGCTCAAATTTTGAGTGATCAAGATCTCAATTTGCCAAGCAGGAGCATTACTTATCGGGAGGTTATTTAGTAATGGTCGAGAGAGCTTTTGACCGAGAGGCGAGCAAGCGACCTACCCAAGAGAGTCTAACCAAAGTGACTGAGAGGTCTAAGCAAAAGTGTTCGATGGAGAGGGTGTTTAGTCGAGAGTTGCCCTTGGTGGTCATGGACTTTATAATTACGGCCCCAATGGGATTTTAGTCTCTAGTCTTTATGATAATAAACTTTTTGAACCATGTACCCATTTGTCCCCACTCCTAATATTGGTTTAAAAAAGTGGCATTAGGGGTAGTATTGCAACGTTGTGAATTGGGCAATTGGACTAGGCGTGAAGGTGGAGCATTACATGTGAGACGTGTTACTTCGATTTTAGCAAATCTTCTTTGACACGTTTTTTTTTGTGTAGTCTGTGATTGGTTATAGCTGTTGTGGTGCTTGTACTTTTATCAATTTGCTTTCTTGAGAGAAAAAAAATTTTGGTGACTCAGGGTTTGTGGTATTTGTGAGAAACTGAAATGGAGAAAGGTTCTCAATCTAGTTTTGACCATAGAGTACAAGCTTAACAATCTACCGAGAGAGATAAAATTTCATGCAATTGCTCTAACACTTTTAAAACTAAGAGTTACATGGTGAAATGTAATGAGATGTAGTAATAGAGTAGTGGACTGAGAGATGGCAATTATTGAGAGACTGAACAGAAATCAAAATTTGAAGAAATAGTCCACTAAACTCTAAATTGCAGAGGAAATCAACTTCTCACAGGGAAGTCAAATTCTACCAAGCACCAATCACTCTAGCAAATCAGAATTTAAAAATTTAAAGTCTATCAATCGAGAGTTTAAGGAAGTTCCCTTACAACCCAAAAAAAAATTCACATTTATGTCTAAATTAATTATTCTCCTATATTTTGCAAAGTATTAGAATTTCAAATATTCCTTTAGAATTAACACCATAGTTAGGTTTTTCGGTGTTACAATTTCGACCTCTTAAAAGAAAATTTTGTCCTCAAAATTTCATTATATGATTATTTCTCAAATAGCTAGGAGTAATGCTTCCTCCTCGCTTTCCTTAGGTTCCCAAGTCATCCCTTTGACATGGTTGTTTTTCTAAGAATCTTGACAATTGGAATCTATTTATTTCTCAACCTCTTAACTTGGTTCTTGAGAATAGCTATTGTTTGGACTTCAAAGTTCAAATCTTCTCTCAATTCAATCGGAGGAGTTTCAAGAACATGGAAGAGATCTGGCAAGTACTTTTTCACAAGACATTAAAAACATTATGAATTTTTTTCAAAGCCACCCTTGTTACCTTCTCGATGATCTCGAATAGACCAATATAATGAGGATATAACCTTTCTCATTTCTGGAATCGAATTACAACTTTTCAAGAAGATACTTTTAGAAACACCATATCCCCCACTAGAAACTCTAAAGATCATTTTTTGTTATCGACATAACTCTTCTATCGGTCTTGAGTTGTCTTTATCCTCTCTCAGATCAACTTCACCTTCTCGACAGTAGCCTCGATCAACTCTACACTCTCAATCACAACCTTATCCCAATACAATAGAGTTCTATATTTTCATCCACATAAGGCTTCATAAGGGGGCTTTCCAATACTAGTTTGGTAACTATTGTTGTAGGAAAACTCTATCAAAGAAAGATACCCATCCCAACTACCTTGAAAGTCTATTACGTAAGCTCTAAATATGCTTCTAATGTTTGGATTGTGTGTTCCAATTGCACATGATCTGTAGATAAAAGGCATTGCTAAACTTCAATTGAGTACCTGGATTCTTGTAATTTTGACTAGAATCGAGAAATAAATAGGGGTCATGATTTGACAGGATCGACATTGGAAACCCATGGAGTCTAACAATTTTATCAATATATAACTTAGCTAACTTTTCCAAAGGATAGGTGCTTTGGATTAGCAAGAAGTGAGCTAATTTAGTAAGATGGTCTACAATCACCAAAATAGTATCATACCTATTTGTTGTACGTGGTAGACCAAGTACAAATTCCATTGTGGACTTTCTCAAATATTACTTTCAATTCATCATTGGTAGTTTGAAGCTCTCAAATTTGGTCCACTAAGATTGGCCTTACCTCAAAACTAGCTAGCAATGCACCCAGATCATTATTTTGCTAATCTAAACCCAAGGCTCGGATTCCAATCAAACAACAAAAGTAAGAATTCTCATGAGATTGCAAATTAGATGAAAAATTTTTGACTAAAGGCATCCACAACTACTTGGCCTTACAAGGATAGTAATCTATCACTAAATCAAAGTCTTTAATCAACTCAAACCACTTTCTTTGCCTCAAGTTCAACTCCTTTTGTGTGAGCAAATACTTGAAACTTTTATGATCGGTGGAAATCCTACAAGTCTCCCCATATAAATAATGTCTCCATATCTTTAGGGCAAATACAATTGCAGCTAACTTTAGATCATGATTGGGATAATTCTCTTCATGCTTCTTTAGATGACGGGAGGTATAAATTAACAAATTATCATTTTGCATTAACCAATCCTTGTTTACTAGTGTCACTATAAATCACATATCTTCCTTCACTTGATGGAAGAGTAAGGATAGAAGCGGATGTCAAATTCTTCTTGAGTTCTTGGAAGCTATTTTCACACTTATCATCCCACTCAAATTTAATTCATTTTCTTGTTAACCTAGACAATGGAGCCTCCTTAGCAAATCTTCTATAATACCCTACTAATCCTTGTCAAAATTTTTAGGACTTTTTACTTCAAGAGAGTTCAACTTTCCTTGGATTTACAAATATTCCTTTACCGGAGACTATATGCCACAAGAATCCAATTTGCCTCAACCAAAATTCATAATTGGAAAACTTAGAATACAATTTCTTTTCCCAAAGAGTTTGTAAAACAATTCTATGATGCTCAAAGTGTTTCTCATCACTTTTTGAATACACCAATATGTCATCAATAAAAATAATTACAAATTTATCAAGATAAGAGTGGAATACCTATTCGTCAAGTCTATAAAGGCATTGGGTGCATTGTCATTCCAAGTGGTATCACTAAAAACTCCTAATATCCATACCAAGTCCTAAATGCAGTTTTATGCATATCACCCCCTTGATCTTCAGTTGATGATAACTCGACCTAAAATCAATCTTTCACCATACTTGAGCATCTTGAAGTTGGTGAAAAAGATCATCAATCCTAGGAAGGGAGTACTTGTTCTTAATGGTTATTCTATTTAGTAATTGATAATCAATGTATAACCTAATAATACTATCTTTCTTCGCAAATAGGACCGGTATACTCCAAGGAGAGGAGTTCGGCTGAATGAATCCCTTATCTAGCAATTCTTGGAGCTATAATTTCAACTCCTTCAATCTTGCGGGTGCCATTCTATAAGGTGAAATGGAGAGAGGTGCAGTGTCAGGGAGTAGATCAATAGCGAAATCGAACTCCTGGTCGAGAGATAAACAAGGTAATGCTTCTGGGAAAACATTCGAAAACACATTCACTACTAAAAAATCATCTAAAGTAGGGTTCTTTGTAGTTGTGTCAATGATATGAGCTAAATATGATTCACATCCTTTATGCATCAACCTACGAGCTTCCATTGCCAAGATCATACAAGTCAGTACTACTCGCACTCATCCATTAAAATGAGTGCTAAGCATCTCAGCTTTCAAAATTCTACTTCTTTAGTAAAACAAGCCACAGAAATCGGACGAAGGTGTAACCAATCTATTCCCAAATAACATCAAAATTCTTTATCTCTAATGAAATTAAGTCTGCCACAAGAATTATTTCGCCTACCCGTACATCACAGTTTCTATAAACTATACTTCTAACTAACTACTCACCCAAAGGTATAACTATCAGTAACTCTTCCTCAAGTGGGGTCAAGGTTCCATTGGTATGCCTAATGAAGCTTGTGCTAGACCCCGTGTCATTGAGTTACGGGTATCGACACTAAAGATTTTCATTATACCTATTAATATAAATCATCAAGTGATTATTAGTCAAACCTTAGAACACATTCCATATGATTTCTGTAACATTGCATCAACTTATATATAAATATCAACCATTCTAAATATTCTCCTAAAATAGTTATTACACCTTTAATCCTAGTTGTATGACTCTACAACCTAAATTCTTGCGTTCCATGCAATTATTTCCTAATTCAATATTAAAACATATGTTAACGATATCAACACCTTTATTATCATGCTATATACCCAGCAAAACTTACATATTCATCACATGGTAACACTAATAATTTCCACAATTCATTACATAAAGCTAATACTCAAGATTGGTTCATCAGTTTATCCCTACTATGCAATGATTAATGCCATTAACAAATCTCAAAGATCATGCAATCTCAATAACATGTTTTTTTTTTTCTAAATCAATAAATTCATGCGTAACTAAATTTACTTGTAACAATATTGAGATTATTTTATGCCTTTTCGTTAGTTATTGCATAAATCTAGTTTGAGGATGTTAGGGATTGATAGCTATGGTGTTGCTTTCAGTACCTCGTTCTTGGAGTTGGTGTTGGAGGGAGGTATAGAAGTATTGGTTGGTCTCCTCTTTGAGTCACTAGGAAGGTCTTGGTTTTGTTGACTCCCCTGCCCTCTCAATCCTTATTCGGGACAAGTGTTTCAAAAATGGTCATCCTTTCCACAATGATGGCACTTCCTATACTCATTGCTGGGCTTGAAGTGGAATTTCTTGCAATTTATGCAAGTGTCTTTCTTACTTCCCACCGACTTGGTTCTGGACATGGCACTAGTATTTAGGGCACCCACATTGAAAAAGTGTTGGCCTTGAGGAGATCCAATGGATCCTGTTACAGAGGCACCACTATAAGAACATATGCTCTTGCTTTTCTTAAAACTTTGGCTTGAAGCGAACCCAAATTTCCTTTTCTTCCCATTGGCCTCTCTAGCCTTTCCTTTTTCTTTAACCATCTTCTCGGCCCTCAAGGCTAATTGCAAGACATCTTTGAAAGTGTGAGCCTCTCTAACCGACATCTTTTCTCTAATATTCAAATTCAAAACTTCTTCAAATTTAAAGTACAGATATTCTTCGGAGGCCACTAACTTTGAGACAAACAAAGATAAATTTTTCAACTTGGTTTCATACTCTGCTACAGACTTATTCCCTTGCCTAAGATAGAAAAATTCATTCATGTTTAAGTCTCGGTAAAATCTAGTATAATACTTCTCATCTAATTCCCTAATGAATCACTCCACATGATGTGAGTAGAGGATCTCCTCTTCAAGCTCTCCCACCATTACTCTTATCAGGCAATGTCACTGCTACTATAAGTTTTATCTTATCATCCAACCTCACGTCAGCCATAGTTTCTTATGCTCTACTAGTTCAATCCTTTGCCATCGTAGCATCACTATGCCCATAAAGGTCTTATAGCCAAGTTGTCTTGCTTCATTGATTAACTTGGATAGCACAATGGTTATATAGGTAATTGGTGCAACTATTGGTAGATGGGAAATGACCGACGTTAGGGGATTATTTGTTGTGACGATAGTGTTTGGTGGAGGAGGAGTTTGCATGTGAGTTTGGGTTTGGGTTTCAAATTGAGTTTTATATTTGTTCTACCATTCCATACACTATTAGAAGGTGGTAAGCAATAGTGGAGGAATCTCAGATGAGCCAATCGAAGGTTCGACTGCACTAGAATGATGAGCATGGAAAGATGATACAGTCTTGTGCTCACAAAAAGAAATCTCAGTCAAGTTCTTTGTTTTCCGATGTGGAGCCATTGTATTCTACTAAAAGGAAATTAATATTAACTTACTAAATCAAATAAATGATAATAACACTTATACCTGACATGACTCTACTTCCTAGGCGCAATAAGAGTCTTTTGAATCCTTCGAAACATTTAGAAACACCGAGTCATGCCCTAACCCTAAGATGTAAGGAACAAACAAATTTCTAATAATTCAAAACATGACTTCCAAAATATATATGTTTTCAACATTGAAAAACATACATATAAAAAATATTACTTGAAGAGGTTTAACTTTAAAATGTCCTCCAATAGGTCTACATGCCTCAAAATCCCATTTGTTCTTTCTTGTAGTCGGCCTTGTTTGAATTGTTGTCTAGTGTAGTGTCTCCAATTGCTTTAGTTGGGTTTTTGTTTGCAGGCACTTTGGGGCTTATTTTTTGAATTATGAGGCCTAGACCCCCTCAGACAAAAAACCAAAAAAAAAAAAAAATGAAAATGATAGTAGTAATAAAGGTCGATTTCTATATGGTTTAGTTTTGTAACTAGTTATATTATGTTTGGTTAAAAGGTATGAAAATAAAAAATTAGATTAAAATCTATATAAGTTATTTGGGTTAATGAAATGTGAACGAAGGTTTAGGAATGAAACATTTGGTGAAATCCAAATAGAGCGATAGGTTTTAACTCAAACTTATTTTTAAGCCCAAGAAAAATAACCATGGCTTTTTGTCCTTCTATTATATAACTCTCTCTCTCTCTCTCTCTCTCTCTCCTCTTGATTTGATCTTGTCCACAAATCGGCTATTTTTCTGTTTAGGATTTGGGATTATTCTCTGGCAATCCCCAAATTGAAGAATTTTCCATAGATATCATCTTTCTCTTTTTCTCTCTCTCTCTTCTTGTTTGGATCTTCGTGTCACGTTCCTTATGGGTCTACTTCTAATTTAGACACATTTAGAGAGAGGGGGGGGAGAGTGAGAGTAAAAGGAAAAAAGGCCTTCCAAGACATTTACTTCTAATTTAGACAAATTTTGAGAGAGAGAGAGAGAGAGAGAGAGAGAGGGGGGGAGAGAGAGAGTAAAAGTAAAAAAAGCCTTCCAAGACATCATCTTCAGGCGCAACAGAAGAATCCCTATAGACATCACACACAACTCTGCCATGGATTTCACCTGTCCAAGTTTTTACACCATGCCTACAATTTGCAAAGCACAAAACCACTATTATCAGCCAATTTGAAGATTCCATCATCATCGGGATGTTCTTCAGTTTCCCTAATATGCCGACACAATTTTTGTGGCTCTACTATTCTACTTTTGTTCCTACTTATTATTTTACCTTTGGTTTCATAGGTCAATTTTCCTCGTAGAGCTTTTGGAGGGATGCAGAATGTTATTGGTAATATTAAATTAAAGAAATTTGACTTTAATTAATTAATTATTTATTTATTTAATCCATTATTTTTGTTATAAATTTGTAAAATTGCTATAGTAGTCTATCACAGAATTTTCTCATAATTTCTAATAAAATTATTTAAATCATAAAAATATTTATAAAGGTAAAATTAACAATTATATGATTCTTATTTTCAAAGTATACAAATCAAATATCAATATTTGTAATTATATTCATTCTAGAATTTGAATCAAACAAAAAGTATCATATTTGGATTTTGATTTTGATTTCTAAGATTTTTAATCCTGATTTCGATTTCGATTATTTAATACGAGCCAAACGTCGTTTCATTTTGTTTAGAGACATCTACAAAGTTATTTTGATGAAGTGCATCAAGCCAAAGTGCCCACTCGCATATGTCCTTATGAAATTCCCTCACTCATAGTAGAAGCCAAAATTGAAGAGAGAGAAGTCTAGGGAGGCATACCCCCATCTTGAGGTGGGATTTTTTGACTCCTCCATAGAGGAAGTGGTGCATTCTCTTCTTTGTGCCTGTGAATTCTCTTAGATTTTGAGCAATATTCTCAATTTTGATCTCCACATTGTATCTACCACTTTAAAATATAGTAAAATCAGGATTCTTTCCAAAGTGGTAGATGACTAGGTTTATTCATCCGGGGTGACATGTATGTATCGAGTGTGTATGATCATGTCGAAGTTTAAAGCACGCCCAAATCTAAGTTTAGATGGCAACAGATGCAACTTTGTCCAAATAAAATCCAAAGTTCTATCCTAAATAGTTACATCATGATTGTTTCGAGCTCACAGAATGAGTTATTCTCGTGTGCTTAATCAGCATGAAACTATGTCAACACCGAGTGAGGAAATTAATAGGGTGAATAATAGTTATACATTCATTTGTCTCGTGTACTATCATTAGGTTAATATTTAGTTTTTTGTTTTACTTAATAAATATATTTTAATAAAACACTAAAAAATTTATGATTTTACCGACAAAATTTAGCAACGAAAAAAATTCAACATTATTTTTCTAAAAATTTAACCACAAAATCTAATTTAGTCACTATTTTGTAATGAAATTAGCGATGAAAAACTATTTGTGGAAAAATTAGCAATGAAAAAAAAAAATTGTAGCTAATTAGCCACAAAAAAAAATTTCATGACCAAATTCATGGCTGATTACCCACAAAAAAATTTTCATGGCACAATTAGCCATGAAACACTAAGTTGTGACAAATTTAGGACGAATTGCAATTTTGTCGCTAAATTTTACTATTAATCAAATCTTTATTGCTAAATTTTGTGACGAAAATCGAATTCTAGTTAAATTTAGTGACGAATAGTGCATTTATTACTAATTTTAGCGACAAAATACTAGATTGTTGTTAAAATTAGCAACAATAATTAGTCGTCTTCATCATTAAACTCATCTCTAATTTGTCACACACGTTTTTTTCATAACTAAATTCGTCTCTAATTTGAGATGATACTTGGGAATTCAAATTTTTTCTACTCTCTTATAAAACATTTTCAACCATGTTTCTCTTTTTGACTCTTTGTCAATAACAGAATGAAATTGAATGCATATTGAATATTATAATTCTCACCAATTTGACTATTTTTGATAATAAATAATTCAACTAATGTCTAACATATTATTACCATGTACAGTAATGGGATCTTACTTCTATAAACATATATTTCATCTTTTGGCTAAGTACAAGATTAAATTGGTGTTAAACAATATTTTTGTAGATTAGGCAAAAGAATTTGTATTTATTCTAAGTATTATCAATTACAACTTTCAGAGATATAACAAATTTGTTTAACTAATATACTCATTATCAATAAACCACTTGATAAATATATTTTTTTTAATTTTGGTGTAAATTTCCAAGAATTTATTTTTCATTATTAATTTCATCGCAAACAGTTAATTCGTTTCTAAATTCGTTGTAAAAAGTGGATAAAATTAGATTTCATCACAAAATTCATCGCTTTGGCTACGAATAATCACTTTTGTCGCTTATTTTAGCAACGAACAGAGCGAGTTTACCACTACTTTTAGCGACGAACAACCTGTTCTTTGTTTGTTGCTACTTTTAGTGATAAACAGCTCGTTCATCACTAATTTTAGGGATGAACAGTGCGTTCATAGCTAATTTAGTGATGAACTGCACGATAGTGATGAACATCCCTGTTCATTGCTAAGTTTAGCGACGACGCTAAGTTTAATGTTTTCTTAGAAAAAGCCCATTTCATTTCTAGGGCTACGAAGGAAGACCTTATCCATCTCTTCTTCTTTGCTTCCTCTTTTCTGTTTGAAGTCCATTCTCCTCGTCAACTTTCTCTCTCTATCAGTCTGTCTGAAGTCCTTTTCTCCATATGAATCTGTGAAGCCTAAGGTAAGACTCTTCATCTCATTCTCTCTCTCTAACACTCTCTCTAGTCAAAAAACAAAGCCTAGATTTTACTTCTCAATCCCTCTACTTAGGTAAACTCAAATCTCTCTCTCTCTCTCTCTCTCTCTCTCGATATCCCGATTGTTTTTCATCAAAACCCTAACCCTAATTTATGTGCAATTTTCCCAATCCAGGGATGAAAAGCATGGGCAATTGTGTATCTCTCAGTACTTTCAAATATGGCGACTAATATTCTAGTGCAAAGTGATATCCTTCAAGTGCTTGTGGAAAGATTGACGACATCAAATAGTTTCCAGTTGCTAATTCCGGTAAATCCTGAAATGGAGTAACTGAACAAACTTGTTATTGACTTATTTCCGCATCAATAGTAATATATTGCTTTAGTTCAGCTTTTTGTTCTTGCATGACTTTTTTTTTGTACCATATCTTGGACACCGCCCGGTATCCAGGGTTTCGCCCCAACTAATCCGGATTGACCGCTGCAGTGGCTCCTTTCGGAGGACGGGTCTCCCAACAGAGAATGCTCCATACACATGAGGGTCCGATACTCCCGGCGAGAGTCGAACCTCGGTCATAGTTAAGGGTACTCAACCCCACATCCAGTTGAGTCAATCTACGTTGGTGTTCTTGCATGACTTTATTTATCTCATTATTTTATCATTGGGTATGCCTTGCTAGTAATAGAAATATTTTGCTTGCGACAGCAATTGGTCTTGTGTTAGTGACTCTTACGTTGTTGGAACTTTAAAAATGTTTCTCTCTAAAACCATATATGCTTATCAACCAATATAATCATAGTACATAGTGTGATCTTTTCTACCTGATGATGGTTTCTAGTCTGAAGTGTTTTAGGGAATATTAAAAGGAGCAATTATGAGGATTTAATCTATGAACTTGTAGGTCTCTAATGAAGTTATATTAGTGTTTTTTCCTTTTGATCTTCTAAAACATATACTTGGTATGGAACTGACCAAACATTAATTGTTGTGGTTTGACCATTGCTTGCACCATCTGATTGACAAAAGAATTACAACTTGCCCATTGGGATTGATCTTGGGAGGTGCCACCACATATTAATTTCTTTTTGCATAAATTATGGTTTTTCTACGACTAACTTTTTTTGACTTGTTACTTGCATTTCGGTGAAAAGTCAAGAGCCTGAACTGAAATTTTTTGTCCATCTTGATTGTTAGCATGCAAAACATTAAATATTGATTTTATTCCTTTCTTGTCCAAATTCATACTTGAAGTGGGAAGAGGCCACAGGGGCTGCAAGACTAGGACTGTAGTTCACAGAGCTAGTATGAGAATGTTTTGCTCGACTTTATTTTATTTCCATTTGGAAGTTTTAAATTGCTTACTAAAGTTCTACTTGTAGCTTGACTTTGTCCAAATTTTACTTTATTTTGTTTCATTTATTTGGAAGTTTTAAATTTCTTTACTTTAAAGTAGAGAGTAATTACATATTTTAAAATGTTCATCACACGAAAAATAGAAGAAATAGGTAATTGGGCCGGTGTATGTCAAGAAATTTAGTATCACATCCAAAATGATCATTCTTTTTTAGCTTACCCTTAACTCCAAGTGAGGAATATGTGAAAGAATTGACTACTTTTCCCAACATCCACTTCTTTGCACCCAAATTGGTGCTGCCTTTGTTCTCTAGCACAGTCCTTTTGCTTTTGGTGTCACGCCCCGACCCTCAGGTCTAGCACGCAATAATTGTCGTATTATCTTGACATACGGACAGAACCTCCATATATATCAGGACAGCAAAAACATTCCACTTGTTCAACCTGTTTTTAAAAATAACTCAACAACATACAAAGGACTATCTCAATCCATTTTATCACAACAGGCATATATGAGGCCATCCCAACCAATTAAAATCAAATGCATGCATAAGGCCATCCCGGCCATCTCAAAGAATTCTTAATAAAATATTCACAAATTCCAAATGTCTCAAAATTCACAATAAAATGCAAATGTCCCAATAAAACCATAAGTTTTGCAAAAGATAAATATAAGAAAAAGTTTACAAAATTCCACAAAAATAAAGTAAGGATTTTACCAATACTTACTCCAAAGAAAATAAAGCAAGTATCGATTAAATCCAAATCCAAAATGAAGAGTACAAATCCTCCTTCCACAAATCATACCACATCAACTCAAAAAAATATCTATATCATCAATACCTATAGCAATTCAGCAAAAAAGTATCTTCAATTGCTCCAATGACGTTTCCTACCTAAATTTTCTATGAAAAATATAGAATAAAGGAGTGAGCATGGGAATACTCAGTGAGTGGAGTGCAATGGCATGATTGTGTCAATAAATGAGGTGTGAATGTGTGGAAGTCAAAGCATATTTCATAAACAATTCTTTGAATATAAAATAGTCTCAACATTCAGAATAATTCAAACAAACATGCATCCATAAATTTTAGTTTTTCCAACATCATGGGGTCTCTCTAAAAAATCACTATCGTCCCAAGTTTGGCCGAACAAGGATGAAAGCCCACTAAAGGTTTTCAATCCATTTGTTTTATAACACTAGTTCCCCCTTTCTTAGCATTGACTCGTACCTCATCGGAGTACATCCAGATATAGCACGACTTCGGCAGAGAGAGTCATGCCTGCCTCCCCCGCTTATCCAACCCCATCCACGTCATCCTATCGGGTCGCTCCGTGAAGGGAATGATTATAGCTATTTACTTCATGCACCATCCTTTCACAAATATTCAAATCACATTTCATGTGCCATAATTTCAACAAACGATTACCAAATCGTACCATAGCATTCATAAATCAAATATTCAACAATATGTAAAACAAATTCATTTATAAATACAATGGATGCATTCGTAATTTAAATTTTCATTTTAGACATTCCATAATCACAAAAAAAACCTTATATAAAACATATAAAAATCATTCATAGAAAATTTAAAACTAATTTACTCATTTATAACATAATGGACCATCCATTCTCCTCTTGGGAGGGTAATCACTCCCAAATTTCACAACTAAATGAAAATTATCCCTTTTTCGGCTCTTCCAAGATCTTAACCTAATTTATTGGTCATAATTAAATCATTAAATTGCATACCAACACTAGAGAAATCATTTCTCCTTAATATTTTCACAATTCTAGTTTTCTAGAAAAATTTTCAATTGTCCCTGTTTTGGAAAAATGACTATAACTTTCATTACACACATCTAAATCACATGATTCTTATCTCAAATTAAAGATAAGATATAGATCTACAACTTTTTATGTTTAGAGCTTAGCCGAATTCAGCCTAGAAGGCATCTCAAAATTGAAGGAAAACGAGCAGCCAGAACAGGGGCAGAACAACACAACGAAAATTCTTTAAAAAATCATAACAAATTCAGTTCTTATCCGATTTTAACGAATCTTATCTCATTTTTAAGATATGTGAGTCTAGTTTCATATGCAAAAAGTTTCACTGATTTGATTTTGTACAAAGAAAGTTATGATATAAAAAACACAGTATGCTCATTATGCAAAATCATGAATTTCATGCCCAACATGAAGCTTTGTGTTCTAGTCATAGATTAGCAGTATGAACTTGAGGCAATTGGATAAACATGTGTAGGGTTCTGAGATATAGCATTTGATGAAAAAGAAAATCAAGAGAAACAAATTATCTACACTTTCCAGAAGGCAATGAAAGAAGGGGTATTCTAGCGATAGTTTTTAGGAAAAAACATCCTCAAAAATGTCAAAGCAATAGACCATAACACTATTGGGGCTAAGTCTAGAAGATTTATAACAGGGAGTAGAGGAATTGGATATAGTTCAACTTCGATTCAAGTAGAAGCTACAACAAACAACAATAGCCATAAACTAAACTAATTCATCGACAACAAGAATCTAGAGGCAAATTAAAAAGGCAGATGGAATTTTACCAGAATGAGATTTATACCTTGAGATGCTATGGATTGCGGTTAAATTGCAGACGAAGACATCCAACGAAAGAGAAGATGGTGAAACGTGAAAAGGGGAGGGAGGGAGAGAGAGAGGTTAGTGTGACTTTACAGATAATAACATCACCACATTTTCCGATCCTCTGTTCTAAACTTGTGCCATAGTCACATGCACAGAGGACCACACACACTAACAAAGGAAACCCTAGAAGAGAGAAAAAGAGAGAGAGAGAGAGAGAAATGGGGTTAGGTTTTCGGGTAAATAGCAATGGGAAATTGGGAAAGTGGGGAGGAGAGGGAAGAGAGAGAGAGTGTTTGATTTTTCTAATTTTTTTCTCGGTCTCGGTAGTACAATACTTAATGCCCTAAAAGAAATTTCATTCTCGAAATTTAAAAGAAAATTACACATTAAAAAGTTGGGGGTGTTGTTTTCGCATCAACTCTTCGGGTCTCCCAAGTTTCCTCTTCCACTTGATTGCTTCTCCACAATACCTTGACCATGGGGATTTGTTTACTTCTTAACTGCTTGATTTGTCGATCCATGATTTTCACAAGTTGCACCTTGAAACTCAAATTTTCATTCAACTCTACTGGAGGTGCTTCAAATACGTGCAAGGGATCTGATAAGAACTTTCTCAACATTGAAATGTGAAAAACATCATGGATCCTCTGCAACCTTGGTGGCAATTCTAACCGGTATACTACTTGTCCAATATTTTTAAGAATTTTGAAGGGACCAATGTATCGAAGGTTTAACTTTCATCATTTTTAAAATCGAATTATTTCTTTCCAAGGAGACCTTCAAAAACACCATATCTCCTACTTCGAATTCCAAAGGTCTTCTCCTCTTGTCGGCATAGCTCTTTTATTGATATTGAGCTGCCTTTATTCTTTCTCGAATCAATTTCACCTTTTCTTTAGTGGTCTCGATCAATTCTACACTTTCAATCTTTTTGTCTCTAACCTCATTCCAACACAATAGAGTCTGACACTTCCTTCCGTAAAGAGATTCATAGGGAGGCATCCCTATGGTAGCTTGAAAGTTGTTATTATAAGCAAATTCAACCAACGGAAGGTGCCTATCCCAACTGCCTTGAAAATTCATAACACATACTCTAAGCATGTCTTCCAATATTTGAATCGTGCGCTCCAATTGTCCATCAGTCTGAGGATGGAAAGCAGTACTGAATTTCAATTTAGTCCCTAAGGACTTTTGTAACTTTTGCCAAAATCTAGAAGTAAATTGAGGATTACAGTCTAATACAATGGATATTGGAACTCCGTGAAGTCTCACGATCTTATCAATGATAATTTGGCCAATCTTTCCAAGGAATAAGTGTTTTGAATCAGCAAGAAGTGAGCTGACTAGATGAGATGATCCACAATCACCTAAATGGCATCATAACGGTTTTGTGTACGTGGCAAACCCATCACGGAATCCATAGTGATGTGCTCCCACTTCCATTCGGGAATTGGTAGTGGTCGAAGTGTTCCGGCTAACTTCTGATGTTTGATTTTGATTTGTTGGCACATTAGACATCTTGCCACAAATTCGGCAATCTCTCTCTTTAATCCAAACCACCAATATGACTCCTTGATGGTTCGGTACATCATGGTACTCCCCGGATGCATAGCATAGGCAGAGGAATGTGTCTCTTCAAGTATGGCCTTCAGGAGATCCTCATTCTTTGGAACACAATGCATCTCCCATAAGTTACAAGTCCATCTTCCCGGATCTGAAACTCACCACCTTCCCCTTTTTGAATCTTCTCTACTATGTCTTTCAATTCCTCATCGATCGCTTGAAGCTCCCGAATGCGGTCCACTGCACCGTGATTATCGTTAGCCAATTCCACTCCAAGTGCTTGGAGTCCAACTAGACAAGTGAGATAGGAACTCCCTTGGGATACCGAAGATGAGGATTTGCGACTCAAAGCATCTGCACCTACATTTGCCTTTTCGGGGTGGTAATCAATCACCAAATCATAATTCTTGATTAGTTCTAGCCACTTCCGTTGCCTTAAGTTTAGCTCTTTCTAAATTAATAGGTATTTCAGGTTTTTGTAATCAGTAAGATCTTGCAAGTGACCCCATATAAATAATGCTGAAGTAAAGACAGTGGCAGCTAACTCCAAATCATGAGTAGGATAGTTCACTTCATGTTTCTTTAATTGGCAAGAGGCATAAGCAATCACCCTATCGCCTTGCATCAACACGCACCCTAGTCCTTGTTTGCTAGTGCAACTATATACCATAAAATCACCACCGCCGCTAGTAGGGAGAGCAAAGATAGATGCAGAGGTCAATCTTCACTTAAACTCTTGAAAACTACCCTCACACTTTTTATTCCATTTGAACTTGACTCCCTATGACATCTTATCATTCTATACAATTATAAATATTTCATATATCTGCCTAACAATTATAAACAAAATCACAACATCATTATTCCTCAAATCATAATAATAAACCATCTATATCACATTTTAAATTGCTAGTTCAAGTTTCAAAATGGTTTACCTGTAACCATGTCTGGATTGGCCTGGGTTTCTTCATTGGTCATAGTATAGATTCTGGCCTGAGATCTAGGCTAGGTAAGCTGAGTAGGGGTGGCTACGGTATTACTTCCTGTGTCTGTCCTAGGAGTAGTACTGGTGGAAGGTGTCGAAGTAGTAGCCGGGTCTTTCTTAGAACCACTAGGAGGACCCCGAACTTGACGACTTCCTTACCCTTCTGCATTCAATTCCGGGCAAGCATATCGGAGGTTACTCTCCTTCCTGCAATGATAACATCTTTTGGGTCCCCTACATGGACCTATATGATGCCCCTTACAAGTAGGGCAAGGTTTTACTCTACTCTCCCTTGGTCTTGCTCCCGATCCAACATTTCTACTAGGAGCATTTAGTTTGAAAAATGGTTGGCCTTCAGGAGAGCCAACTGATCCTGAAACGGATCCGCTACTATAAAAACTCATGCTTCTGTTCTTCTTGGAACTTTGGCTCAATATGAAACCACTGGGCCTCTTTCTTTTCCCATGGTGTTCTCTAACTTTGCTTCTCTCCATTACCATTTTCTCGGCCCTTAAAGCCAAGTCTATGACATCTTGAAATGTATGCCCTTTAGTAACAGATAGTTTCTCTCTTATGCTCAAATTCAATCTTGATTCGAACTTTGCACACAGGGACTCTTCGGAATTTACAAACTCGGGAACATAAGTGGCAAGTTCCCTTAGTTCTATCTCGTATTCAGACACCATCTTGTTTCCTTGAGCAAGCTTGAAGAATTCTTCTCTCTTCCGGTCCCTATAGAACCGTGTGTAATATTTCTCCTCAAAAGCTCTAAAGAACTCTCCCAATGTGGGTGGTGTAGTCGCTCTAGTCTTCACATTTTCCTACCAAATTCTAGCACTCTTATCTAATAATTTCACTGCCACCCATAACTTTATCTCATCATCTAGTCTCGTGTCGGTGACAGTCTCTTGAATTCAGCCAATCAATTCCTTGGCCACCGAAGCATCACAGGTGCTAGAAAATGTCTCACACCCTAATTGTCTTGCCTCTTTTATCAACTTAGACAACTTTACGGTAGGGCGATTGGTTGATACAACAATGGGAGGAGTAGGTGATATGGGAACACTAGGTGCAACTGCTAGCATAGGAGGACGAACCGGCAGAGGAGTTGAAGATTGAGGCGGAGCCTGGTACTGTGCTTCGAAAGTGCTCCACACTCCATTACTTGCTGAAGGGCAGCTATAGGGGGTGTAGGAATCCCGGTTGAAGGAGTCAGGTGTGTAGATACTGACGGAGGTAGAGCATGTGAGGATGACTCATCCTCATACTCTCGGGGAGGAATTTCGCTTACATTCCTAATCCTTCTACATGGAGGCATGGTTGTCTACAAGGGAAAAGCTATGTTTAGCAAATTGGGTTAAGAGAAAAACTAATAGCTTAACCCCTTAAAAAGATATCCCTAATTCTCTAAGAATCCATGGAAGGCTTTTGTACATTTTTTGAAAAAATCTTTTTAAAATCTAAATTTTCAAAAGAAAACTGTTCTTAAAACTTTTGAAAAATTATTGGAGACATTTGGTGACATTTCAAATCTTCAAACATTAAAAAGATTGAACCTGTGTGCTCTGATACCAATAAAGTTGTCATGCCCTGACCCTCGGGTCGAGCACGCAACAACCGTCATGTTATCTTGGCATACAGGCAGAATCTCTTCATATATCGGGACAACGCAAGACATTCTACATGTTCAACCTATTTTAGAAACAACTCAACAGCATACAAAGGACCATCTTAGTCCATTTTATCACAACAGGTATGTATGAGCCCATCCCAGCCAATCAAAATCAAATGCATGCATAAAGCCATCCCGGCCATCTCAAAGAATTCTTAATAAAGTCTTCACAAATTCCAAATGTCTCAAAATTCACAATAAAATTCAAATGTCCCAATGAAACCATAAGTTTTTGCAAAAGACAAATATAAGCAAAAGTTTACAAAGTTCCACAAAAATAAAGTAAGGATTTTACCAATACTTGCTCCAAAAATAACTAAAGCAAGTATCGATTAAATCCAAACTCAAAATGAAAAGTACAAAGCCTCCTTCCACAAATCATACCACATCAACTCAAAATAATATCTACATCATCAATACCTATAGCAATTCAATAAAAAAGTATCTTCAACTTGCTCTAATGACGTCTTCCACCTAAACTTTCTCTGAAAAATATAGAATAGAGGGGTGAGCACGGGAATACTTAGTGAGTGGAGTGCAATGGCATGATTATATCAATAAATGAGATGTGAATGTGGGGAAGTCAAAGTGTATTTCATAAACAACTCTTCGAATATAAAATAGTCTTAACATTCAGAATAATTCAAACAAATATGCATCCATAAATTTCAGTTTTTCCAACATGATGGGGTCTCCCTAAGAAATCACTCCTGCCCCAAGTTTGGTTGAACTCGGATGAAAGCCCGCCAAGGGTTTTCAATCCATTTGTTTCGCAACACTAGTTTCCCCTTCCTTGGTGTTGACTCATACCTTACCAGGGTGCGTTCAGATATAGCACGACTTCAGTAGAGGGAGCCACGTCTACCTCCCCCGCTTATCCAACCCTAACCATGTCACCCCATCGGGTCACTCCGTGGAGGGAATGACTATAGCCATTTACTTCATGCACCATCATTTCACAAATATTCAAATCACATTTCATGTGTCACAATTTCAACAAACGATTACCAAATCGTACCATAGCATTTATAAATCAAATATTCAACAATATGTGGCACACATTCATTTATAAATACAATGAATTTATTCGTAATTCAAATTTTCATTTCAGACATCCCACAATCACAAAAAAAAACTTATATAAAACATATAAAAATCATTCAAAATTATTTATAGAAAATTTAAAACTAATTTACTCATTTATAACACAATAAACAATCTACTCACCTCTTGGAAGGATAATTACTCCCAAATTTCCCAACTAAATGAGAACTATCCCACCTTCAACTCTTCCAAGACCTTAACCTAATTTATTGGTCATAATTAAATCATTAAATCACATACCAACACTAGAGAAATCATTTCTTCTTAATATTTTCACAATTCTAGTTTTCTAGTAAATTTTTCAATTTGCGTAGTCATTGAAAATAGCTATAACTTTCACTACACACATCCAAATCTATGATTCTTACATCAAATTAAAGATAAGACACAGATCCACAACTTTCATGTTCAGAGTTTAGCTGAATGCAGCCTAGAAGGCATCTCAAAATTGAAGGGAAACAAGTAACCAGAACAGGGGCAGAACAGCACTATGAAAATTCTTTGAAAAATCATAACAAATTCAGTTCTTATCCAATTTCAACGAATCATGTCTCATTTTCTAGATATGGGAGTCTAGTTTCATATACAAAAAGTTTCACTTGATTTGATTTTGTGCAGAGAAAGTTATGATATAAAAATCACAGTATGCTCATTTTGCAAAATCATGAATTTCATGCCCAACATGAAGCTTTGCATTCTAGTCATAGATTAGTGGTATGAACTTGAGGCAATCGGATAAACAGGTGTTGGGTTTTGAGATATAGCATTTGATGAAAAAGAAAATCAAGAGAAACAAATTGTCCATGCTTTCCAAAAGGCAATTAAAGAAGGGGTTTTCTAACAATAGTTTTTAAGAAAGAACATCCTCAAAAATGTCAAAGCAACAGACCATATCACTGTTGGGGCTTAGTCTAGAAGATTCGTAACAGGGAACAGAGGAATTGGATATAGTTCTATTTTGATTCAAGTAGAAGATGCAACAAACAACAACAGCCATAAACTAAACTAATTCGTCGACAACAAGAATCCAGAGGCAAATTAAAAAGGTAGAGGGAATTTTACCAAAATGAGAAATGAGATTTGTACCTTGAAATGCTATGGATTGTGGTTGGATTGCAGACGAAGACACCCAACCGAGAGAGAAGATGGCGAAACGTGAAAAGGGGAGGGAGAGAGAGTAAGAGAGGTTAGTGTAACTTCACAGGTAATAACATCACCCCCTTTTCCGATCCTTCGTTCTGAACTTGCACCATAGTCACATGCACAGAGGACCAAACACACTAACAGAGGAAACCCTATGAGAGAGAGAGAGAGAGAGAAATGGGGTTAGGTTTTCAGGTGCATAGCAATGGTGAATTAGAAAAGTGGGGGGGAGAGGGAAGAGAGAGAGAGAGTGTTTGACTTTTTTATTTTTTTTCTCGGTCTCAGTGTTACATTTGGTTCCTATTATTCCTGTTGCGAGTTAGCTTCCAGCACGTGCACCTTCACATTGAAGGAGATTTTCATTTACTTCTTACAAGATCAAGACCTTTTCTCCACCCTTGATTGTTTTGTACCAAAGAACATTGTTGCAGATCATCAAATCTTAAGGTTATACTTCCTCATTCCTCTTTGAATAAACATGGTCTAGCATTATAAGGATCGGTCTGGCACCACTAAACTTACTCTTTCATGTCTCAGTAAGTAGCTTGTCTAATTTTTGTGTTCTGAACTTGGTTCAGAGTCTGGTAGTTAGAGGAGAAAGAGGTTGAAAATTAGCATACAGACTTGGTTTAGCATACTTGCACCTTTTTCCCTTATATTATGAAAATTATGTGACAATTCCATTGTAAGAAAAGAGACTTCGAAGTTTCCCTTGCATCTTTTTTGTTTCCTTTTTTCTTGGTTTTGAACACTATCGGGTAGGAAATCACACCATTAATCTGACTTTCTTATGGTTGCAGGCAACCTGTGGTAGATTCAAAAGTAGATGCTCTTGCCATTAGACCTCATCTGAATGCTGAGCCATTCTCTAATGAATGGTTGGCTGCTATTGAAGCTGCTGGAGAGGTGATTTAAACTGTCATGCATTGCTCTAGCTTAGATCCTTTATAGTTTCTTCTACTTTGTATACATGCAGTATGTGCGTCCATGCATACTAAGCGTGTGTACATGTATGTATTCATTCTCATTGCATATGTAGAGGAGCATGTACTTAGAAAACAATTTTATTGCAAATTTACTCCAATGCATGTAGGAAAACAGGGCACTAAGAAGCTTGATTTCATCTTTCTTACTAGTAATATCCCATTGTTGATTTTACTGCTAAATAAGAAGATATTCAGTAGGGCTATTGAAAAATTGACCGGAGATATTCGAGAAAAGAACTATGATCTCCTAACAAATATACCTCTTGGTGAAGGGGTATGAAGTTAATTATGATCAAGATTACCTAAATTACATTTTCAAGACCAACCTTTTATTGTTGTTTATACGTACAACAGGCATAAGTGGCTTCAGCTGTGGGGCAAAATTTTGATTTCGATTTTTCTGAGAAATAAAATGAAAATGATTTTTATTTTTTATTTTTCTAAATTGACGTGAAAAAGAAAGTGATTTTTATTTTTCTGACCCTATTTCCTTTGCTACCCTTTGGCCTGTGCTCCTGTGGGGCAAAAATTTTTGGTTTCTCCTTCTCAATGAAATAGAAACCCTTGAAAATACCTTGCCCATGTTTATATTTAACTTTTTTCTCTTTAGAAGAATCTACTATGCTAAGGAGAAAGCCCTTTCTTATCATGAGAGTGTCTTTCACTATGTGCAAGTTCAAATCACCTTTTCTATTATGAATAAACACAAATTTTAATAGCAAGATTTCATTTTAATTGTATGGAGAAAAATAGTTTGATAATACCTCTGTGTGTTGACTTCTATAACAAACACTATGGTACCTCATGAAATGAAAGTTATTGTACAAAATATGGGATTCGTGAAACTTTTGAATCTTACATGTGACACACTAAGTAAAAAATTATGTGAAGAACTTGTCATGAGATTTGAACCTATGGAAAAACATCTTTGCATTGCCGGAAATCAAAATTTTAAGCTAACTTCAAAAGAGGTAGGATGAATTTTAGGTATTCCTTATAGGGGACATGATGTTTGGGTTCTCTCAATGAATCGTCAAATGAATCCTCAAATATGAAAAAGTTTTTCTCAAGAATAAAGCATAGTCAGTTAAAAGAGATGATAATGAATACTGATGATGTCTCTTCCCCTGACTTCAAAAGATATTTCCTGTTATTTATTCTCGGGTGCTTTCTGTGTCTTACAACCAATGTATTTCCTGCTTCGAGGCACGTTTCTATTACCATTACCATTGATCTTGATAATGTTGGAGATTACAACTGAGCCGAGTATGTATTACAATGCTTGACCGATGAAGTGTGGCAATTCAATGGTCTTCTAAAGACAGGAAGAAGAGAGGAGGAAGAGAGGAAGAAAACAGGAATTGGTGGCTGTTTATTTTTACTTATGGTAAGTTTACTTTCAATCAATGCAATGATTAACCTTTCAATTATCACAAGAATAACACTGATCACAAAAATAATATAAAACATATAAAAATGATGGATATATATATATATATAAAAAAATCACATGTTCTGTTCTACGATGTTGTTCTCGTTAACACCACAGCAGCACCAGCAGTAGTATGTGACGAACTGGTATTGCCAGAAATGTTACCATCACACAATTTGAAAATTGAATTCCCAACATCTAGTACAATCTATTCATAAGACCAACTTTATGCAATTCCTTCAATCTATTCATAAAAACTAGTAACCAGGGAAATAGTGAAATAGTGAAATGAATATTGGTACATTGTAAAAAATAGTTGTAAATGAAAATATTACCTTTTGGGATAGAGTAAGGCGGTGATGATGATGGTTGGCTTCTATGTGTACTCCCAGCATCTGATGGTATTGAAAGAATCTAATAATACAAATAATTTGGATTATTATTTAAAGATAAAAGTGAAATTAGTAAGATTGTGGTGAAAGCTTACTTGAATACCAACAAGCCTTGCTTCATTAACCAAGTTTATCAATTCATCTTATTATGGACTTCCGGCATGCATCACAACATGCATATGAACATTGCTTACCAAATTAGTAAGATTATGATTCTGTTCCATTAATCATTCTATCATAATAGTCACATCTCCATTATATATGGTTGAATGCAGGCATTGTAATGGAGTTGTAACCTTTCCCATACATCTGATTCTTCCCCTCGAATCAGTGTAACACTGACACTGCGGTGTCTGTAATATTGTACCATTTTCGAAATATATATATATAAATAAGATATTCTTCAATTTATTTATATAAAGAGAAATTTTATTTATTTAAATTGATTTTTGATTTTGGAGTATTTAAATTAAAATTTTGATATATTTTAATTTGTCGAATTCGTGAATCGAAGTAAACCCCGTTTGTACAAAAAAAATTTTAATTTTAGTGAAGTATGGGTGTGAAGATATATATATATATATATAAATATATAATACAAACCTAAAAAAAAAAAGAACCCAAATTTAGGAATTAGGGTTTAAAACCCTAATTCCTCTCTCTCTCTCTCCTCGACTCTTCATCTTTCCACGGCCACCGCTCTCCTCCGCCGCTGTCTCGCGCCTCTCCGCCGTGACCCTCCACCACCCAACGGCTGTTGCCACTCTCACTCTGTCTTCTCTCTCTACCTCACTCACGGTCTCCCTCTCACTGTCACTCGCTCTTGCTCTCTTCGGCTTCGCCCATCTCCGCCGCTCTTACCGCTGCTCGCCTTCTACCACGATCCGCCACCCTCCGCCGCTCTCTCTCCGCGAGCGCGATCCTCCCCTACGCAAGCGCGCCACAGCGTGATCTCTCTCGCGCAAGCACGCCACAGCGCTTTCTCCCACGCGCGAGCACGCCACAGCGCGCAACCTCTCGCGAGCACGCCACAGCGCGCAACCTCTCGCGAGCACGCCAGCGCGCGACTGCCCGCAGAAGCCACAGTGAGCGACTGCAGCGGTTCCCTCTCCCTCCAGCACGCGCCAGCTCCGCAACAGTGCGCCAGCCCGCTAGCGCGACTGCTCACGAGCACACGGCCTTCTCCCGAGCGTGCCACAGCGCGACAGAGCACGCAACAGCACGTGAATGCTGTCCCAACCTGCAGGCCCGCCGGCCCATTGAGGCCCGCAAGCCCACTAGCCTGCTGACCCATGAGCCCACGAGCCCATGAACCTCTGCGCAGGTAACTGACTTAGAGTTTTAATTCTGATCTAAGTGTTTATGACCTAACTAATAAATCTTGTCTTGATAGGGAGCATTGTAGATTTTGGAGTGATCGAGGAGATATTCGGACGAAGGTCTGTGCTCCGAGAAAACCCCTAGGTGAAAATTTTCTTACCCATTCGTTTTATTTGAATGAATCTTAGGGTTAAGTTTAGAAATGAGGAGAAATGGTTGGCATGCAGTCGCTGCGTGCCCTGGGTGCTGTGCAAGGGCGCTGCGCGCCCTGCACATAGGCACTGTGCGCCTACATAGGCGCTGCGCGCTGCACAGAGGAGCACTGGGCTGTGGCCTTGCTGGCCCTTGGGTGCGAGCTAGAGATTGAATTGGTGAGAGCCCTGTGCGGGATTAGTTGAGTACCAACACTTGAGTCTTGTAGACATGTTGTATCCATGAACAAAATATGAGGAATTAGGGTAGGGTTCTAAAGGATTCGAACTACCTGATTTACATACGTGTATTAAAAGTGATAGCCTATTTCCTATAACTGCATAGGTTTGAAACTTGCTGATTTTTTATATATATATACACATTTATAGGTGTTGGGTGCCTTGATTTAGGGGAGCACTTTTCTTCGCTTCGTAGTATTATTAGGGAGTGTGCTACCCTTCCCCATACTGAGTAGGACTTTGACGTCTACTATTAATTGAAAACCATGTTTTAAAAAAATGCTTTTCAATGATATGCACACCTTTGATATGCATCCATGGGTTTGGTAACTAGATATTGTGCCACCTTTTCGACATATTGACATATTTTAAATGCTCCCACTATATTGGCACATGGTTTTGAACGGATTTACATGTACTTTTTGGGATGTACGCCCGGCCGACGTTATGATACGATGCATGGGGCTGTATGCCCGGCCGACGTGATGCATGGGGCTACGTGCCCGGCCGACTTGGTGATATTGTGATATGCTTCCTATAGTATTCTGTAGCTATGAAAGACATTTGGTAGGGGCACCCCTTGTGCCCGGATATGCTTCGGTCGGAGGTATCCGCCAAATTGTCATGTATATGGGTGTCACAGGTTGACCCTCATCAGGGAGGACATGAGTTTACCTCTGTCTAGCACTGGGCGGGACACCATACACGACCGACTATATATATATATATATTATTATTATTTATAGGTTAGTTGGAGTAGCCTGTGGCCAACATTGGGGTAGAGAGCCATTATTTGATATTTACATAGTGAAAAGCCCCAATGCGTCCGTCCTTGGTCGAGGTATACTATTGCCGAGGTTGTTTGTTCGGTCGGCTTTACATATGTGACTTGATACATGAATGGATGCATATGTTATTTTCCGATGTGTGCCTTGAGTTATATAAAATTTCACGCTGTTTTTGCACACTTGATATTATATTACATGCTTTGACACTCCAAGTTCACTTTCGATATTGATAGCACGATGTCAATCCCCTTACTTGCTGAGTATCCTCCCATAGATACTCACCCCTCACTTTTTTTTCCACAGGATTAGTCATAGACTGAGGTAGAATTATTGTGATTGTATATTGGCGACGTGGACTTGATAGCACCGGGTTTGGGTATGGATGTTACCATATCTTCCGCTACAAATATTGGAGATTTTAGTTTGATCAATGTATTTATCTATCTATTTTATGGTATGACTATATAAATTATAGATATTTATTCGTGAAACTCTTATAGTAACTCAGTTCACTTGCATTGATACACTTGTATGTATTTAAAATGTTAACTTGGGAATCTATTGTACATGTGTATAAAAATTTAGCTCCGCTTGGTGTGGTGGCTGCTCATGCCCTAGTTGGGCATGACAGTAAAGGTCTGTGGCTAGGATTGCTAAAAACTTTTATAGCCTTGCGTTGTCCTGGTTGTCTACTGTGGTTTAGTTAAAGGTTGTGAGGATAGGATGGCCATTTATTTAAATTGACAGGATGGTTGTGAATTATGGAGGTTAAATTGTATATGGAAGATCTCGGAAATATGGGGAGGTTCTGTTCGATTTTCTGTAAAAATGTAGCCGGCATCCAGAGCAACAGGCGGCTATTCATGACCCCGGTTCGGGGCGTGACAATCAGACCCTTTAACTTTAGATATAATATCACTTTTCCAAGATAAAGTCCCATTTTCTAATTGTCCTTATTCATTGTCAGTAGACTTTATTCTATTTTTCATCATTTCCAATCAGAAGTAATGAAATGTTAATATACATAAATATATGAAATAGAATTACATAAAAATAGTCATCCATACCACAACTTCTGATACTTTTGTAGAAATTAAACTGCCATTTGATTTGGTTCTACTGGTAATATAAAGATCAGCTCTACAAAGTTTGGTCCCAGATTGTGTCGTCTATGATGATAAAAGTGGTTTAGGGTTTTACTTTGAAGCATTTGAAATATTATATAGTAAAATTAATTAGAAATATACCTTCTCATGTATGAGTTTGACAAATGATTTAGATCCTAAACAATGTCGATCTGTCAACTTTGCACGACATTCTGATTTTTTTTTACTAATTTCCTAACACAAAAAAAGAAATATTAGAATACAAGTGAGTAAAGTACTAAAAGAAATTGTTATTTTGTACCTTTCCTTTGTCACTTAACCAGAAAGTAACAAGCTCCTTGTACTGATTTGAATCAACCCTGTCATCTCTCATTCTCTTGATATTTTCTTCTATTCCAAGTGAACCATCGAACCCTTTGATTTCAAAGAATTTTTAAAACTCTTCCATTTGTTACACAGATTTGCAATTACCCATTTCTTAGTCTCATCTCTGAGTAGCTTGAAAGTAATCTTTGATTACAATAAAAAAATAAAATTAGGTATATTAATTTCCATCTATACTATTAATATTATATGATTAATAAAACTAAATACTTGTACAATTTTTCACATGTCCTCTTTATACTCTATTGGCATGTCACGCCAAGTCTTATAGTTTATTGGAGCAATGGAATACACTCTGACTAAGAGCTCAGAAATTTGGTAAAAATCATACCATCAATTCCTATTGGTTGATTTAATTCGTTCATTTCAACCATCACGTTTTCCTTTTTCTAAGTCCCAAACATTTTGACAGCGCGTTGGCTCTCTACATTTCTTGACAACTGTTAAAAATAAAAAATTAGAAATAAAATATTATTAATCACCTCACAAGAAAATAATGTATTTATTTTTAAACCAAACCTAGGGTAACATAGGATGATGACTGGGGTTCTTCAGACTCAACTTGTTCTTGGAATGGTTGTGATTCTTCATGATTAGCCACAATATTCATCCGTCATTTAGTTCGTTCTATATTTTTCACAATCTAGAAAAATTTAAAATTTTTAAAATACAGTGCAACCAACTTTTTATTGAAAAAAATGATTACCTTTTCAGTAAACTTTGGAGATATATTATAAAGTGCTTCAGAATGATTAAGGACCTTAATAGGAATAAAATTTTGGTTGAATTAGAAGTTTTGAAAGTTTTGAGAGGGGGAGAGGTTTTGAGTAGAGGAGAGTTTTTATGAGGGAATAAGGCGGAAAGATTTCTAATATATATTTGGAGAGTTTTTGGAGGGTAGAATGATTTCTAATATATATTTGGAGAGTTTTGGAGGGGAAAGAGATGAATGACTTATAATATATTTAGAGAGATTTTAGAGAGAAAGAGAAGTTTTGATATTTTGTATAATAATTTATAACGCAATTTTTTCTCCTTTTTTTCACATGTTTATTTATTACCCCATTTTTCAATATTTTACCATTTTTTTAAACTTCACAACATTTCTTACCTCCTATTATAATAGTGTTACTCTATTGTTACTACATTATTTTATTTCATTATTTAAATTAATAATATTAATTATACCATCATTTACCTAACTCATACTTTAATTTTTTATAGAAATGTGATTTTGGCTGAGAATTAGAGGAGTGGTGCAATGACTACTCGACACATATATATGCATATCAATTTGGAAAATATTATCATTCTCTTTACCCACTTTTCCTTTACCTCCATTTTATCATTATCATTATTATACATGCACACATCTATCTTTTTATTTGTTACTATATTTTTATTTTATTATTACATTCTTTTATTACTACATTATCACTATAATATTAATATATTATATTATATCTTTTGTTACTATATCATTACTATATTATTCTAGTGATAACTATACCAATAATACTTATTACACCATATATATCACTATATTTATTTAATTTTAGATTTTATAATTGAGGATGAAATTATGAAATGAAATGTAATGATATAATTAATTATGTTATATCATATTTAATATTATTTAATTATGTTGGTAGTTATTATTTTATTATATTAATGAAAAATGAAAAATGAGATGTTTATCCTCTCTTTTTTCTTTATACACTCTTATTTTTAGTTCCACATGTTTTCACATATGATAACTTGTGTTAACTTATGTCCATATGTATTATATATTATTACGATTTCTCACCTTCCAATTGCTACATAACATATAATTAATAATTATAATTGAAGCACTCGCAAAGTTTGCATTGGTTGCTTAACAAAATTTAAACAAAAATTAAATATAGTTTTCACTTAAATATTTATATAAAAACTGAATAACAATATATTTGTATTGTTGTTCGAACTTGTTATCACTTATTACCACTTGAATATACCACGTGTTACTCGTTATCATGCACACAAGGAATATTACTTATTACCACTTCTTACAATTTGAGTATACCACTTATTATCATGCACACTTGTTATCAGTTATAACTTGTTACCACTTGTGACTACTTGTTACCATCTTTTATACTCATATCACTTCACATGATCAATATCACTTATTATCACTTATTACCATTTCTGTACACTACATATTATCATTACCAACAGGAGAAAACAAAACAATGATTATATAATCTAACAAAATCAAGGAATATTACTTGTCACTCGTTATATAATATACCATTCGTTATCATGCACACAAGAAATATTACTTATTACCACTTCTTACAATTTGAATATACTACTTGTTACCATGCATACTTGTTGAGAAATATCAGTTATTACTTATTACCACTTGTGACCACTTGTGACCACTTGTTACCATCTATTATACTCATATCACTTCACATGATCAATATCACTTGTTATCACTTATTACCATTTCTATACACTACATATTACCATTACCATTCATTATAGTATATTAGATGGAGAAAACAAAACAATGATTATATAATCTAACAAAATTACATTTCATACAAATATTTATCCCTTCCTACTCTATCAATATCATCATCATCATTCATGTCTATTGATACATTCCCTTCGTCTTCATTAATATTACTCTGAACCCACACCTACTAATTGTTTGAATGGTTACTTTCTAAATTCAGGTTTACTTTATCACCCATGTCAAATTCATCTCTAACTTTAACATGCTTTATAACAAGCCATCCTTTGTCTCTTTCATACACTACATAAAATATTTTCTTTGCCTGAGATGCCAACACATAAAGATTATCCAACAAATTCTCACCTGTATGATTGAGATATGAAAAATTTACAAGTGTTGAACCAAATCTATCCTTCTTGCATCCTTGTTATAGGTCAACCCAATCACACCGAAATAACACAAACGTATACATTCCATTATAGTTTACTTCAATAATTTACCATAATATTCCATAATAATTAACTTTAGCTTAAATGACTGTTTTATCCTTGGCACTTGCATAACTAATATTATCCATCGCTACCACAATGCCTGAATTCTGAGTCTGAAGGCATTTATCCCTATCTTTTATATGGAATCGATATCAATTGATTACATACCCATTGTAATTTCTAACCAATGGTTTTGGTCCACGAGCAGTCCATTTAATTTCATCAGTAATCTCTTCGGGGTATTTTAGATTCGTAACCTGAAAAAAGAAAAGAAGAAATTAATAATATTCTAAGATTAACTAGAAGAAATTAAAAATAATAAAAAATTAAATATTGATACTTTCACGATAAGTAAATCAGGTAATGAAGTCTTTACTATGAAGTTTATCAATTTGGCAAATGTTTAATTTCTTTCCATGATTTATTCTTTGAATATATTGCATTTGTTCCCTATATCAAATAGAAACAATACATATATAATATAATATTAGAGTTTAATATTTAAAAAAATACTACAATATACACTTACACTCTAAAGGAGGTAATTGAGTCATTATTAAATAGTATGTATCTATGGCATTGCTGCAATGATTTCTCATCGAGACAAATTCGGGATATTCTTTTTCTTTTTTCTTTTTGTCTTTTAATAGTTCTTCTTCCCAAAGGCCTTCCAATAGTGGTTGAAGTTGACTCATCTTCTTCAAACATAATATGGTTGTCATCATTCTGTAATACACGATTAAACCTTGTTTCAACCCCATCTAAATATCTTGAACAAAACAGCAGGCACTCATTTGCTATGTAACCTTCCACAATAGAACCTTCAGGTCGTGCTCTATTACGTACATAGGATTTGAGTTGAAGCAAGTACCTACATACATATATATACATTATACGTATACACGATTGTTAGATAAAATAAGTATCAATTGATAAATAAGTGATCAAAATAAAACAAACATTTCAATTGGATATATCTACCTATATGTCACTAGTCCAACAATCCTTGCTTCAATTGTCAAGTGTATGATCAAGTGTATCATGCTGGTAAAAAATGATGGAGGAAAAATCTTTTCAAGGTCACACATAATTTGTGGAACTGCTACCTCCAATTGCTCTAGTTCTCGTGGGTCAAGAACCCTAGAGCAAAGATATTTCAAAATATTACAAATTTTAATGATAAGAAAGCTAACATTGTTGGGCAATGATCCACGAATTGCTATAGGAATAAATTCTTGCATTAAAATATGACAGTCATAACTTTTGAGACCTATTAACTTCCGCTGCTTCAATTGAACACATCTAGAGATGTTTGTAGAGGACTCGTTCGAAAGTTTTAAGTTCTTCAAAACCTTGAGAAATGCAACTTTTTCTTGGAAGGTCATTTGGTAACATGTCTTAGGTAAAAATATATTTGTAGAGTTTGATCTTCGTGTATGTAAATCCTGTCTTATCCCCATCTCTTCAAGATCAAGTCTGGCCTTATAATTATCCTTAGATTTTCCTTCTTGTCCAAGAATTGTACCAATAATTATATCAAAATAATTTTTCTCAGTGTGCATCATATCAATATTATGTCTAAATAAAACATTTTTCAAATAAGGCAAATGAAATATTCTTTTTTTTTTTCCATCCATGCATATCATTGGGACTTGCTAAGTCAATTTCATCTAATTCTCGCAAAACATCGGTTCCAGATCGTTGCTTAGGAGCAACTCTAAATTCTTCTGTCCCATCAAAAGAATATTTATCATATTTGAATAGATGAGTTGACTCCAACCATCTTCGATATCTCATATAACAATATTTTCCGGCCATGACATAACCATTGAGAACATGTATCATATCCACATACTGGACATGAAAATCTGCCTTTAGTACTCCATTCGGACAGATTAGCATATGCGGGGAAGTCCTTAATAATCCATAACAGTGCTGCATGCATTTTAAATCTTTCACTAACTGAAGAATCATAAGTGTCTACTCCTTTATTCCACAATTCTTTCAATTCTTCTACCAGTGGTTGCATATATACATCTATCTTGTCTCCAGGACTTTTAGGACCAGGAATAAGTAATGTCAATATGAAGTTTGTAGATTTCATGCACAACCAAGGCGGTAGATTATATGGTATGATGAGCACTGGCCAAGTACTATGTGTAACATTCATTGTTTTAAATGGATTAAAACCATCAGCTGCCAACCATAATCGAATATTTCTTGGATCAGAAGAGAAGGAAGGGTATAGGAAATCAAACTCCTTCCATGCAGGAGAATTTACTAGATGTCTTAAAAGTCCATCCTTTGTTCTCTTATCATGATGCCATCTCATCAAACAAGTAGTTTGACTACATGTAAATAGTCTTTGCAATCTAGGAATCAAAGGAAACCATCTCAATATTTTGATAAGTTTTTTTTATTAATATCTTGATCTCTATCTTTATTTGGTTTCCACCTAGCAGCACCAGACACATAACATGCATCATCTTTGGATCTATCTTTCTAGTACAACATACAATCGTTAGAACAAATATGTATTTTCTCATATCTCAACCCTAAAACTGAAATAGTTTTCTTCACTTCATGACAACTATTGGGCAATATGTTTTCATCAGGCAACAATTCTCTCAAAAACTCTAACAATAATGAAAAAGATTTGTTGGTCCATCTAGACAAACACTTTAAATGATATAAATGTACAATAGTTGTAAGTACACTGTATTTCGATTTTAGATATATGGGTTTTTTGGCATCTTCAAGTAATTCATGAAATTTATCTGAAGCTGAAGTTGATTCATCCACCATCGATGATGCTTGAGAATTTGGTTGATGAGAACTTTTGAAGGAAGAATCATGAGATAAATGTGTGAATGTGTCATGTAATATGCCAAACATATCATGGTCAAAAATATTATCAAGGTTGTTGTTGGATCTATTTTCAATGCTCTCCTTATTACCCTCTTTATTACCCTCTCCATGATATATCCACTTCTCATATCCATGTTGAAAGCCATGACGTCATAAGTGATTGAATACTATGTATATAGGAAATCTTAATGTATTGAAACATTTAACACCAGGACATGATATCTTCCCATCAATCGATTGAATATTTTCAAATGCAAATTCAAGAAAAACGTTAACCTCTTGATATATTCATCACTTGTTTTTGATTTAGACTACATCTATCTCCTATCCATCATGAGAAAATTGCAAAAGCAAAAAGAGAAATAAAAGAAATAAAGAGGAATTGAGAACGAAATAGATTAGAAAAAAGAAGAGAAATAACTGAAATAAATAAAGTAAAAAAGAAGTAAAGAGAAATAAATGAGATAAGTGATAAGTCTTAACATTGGCACCAAAATCAACATAATTTTAGTGCCAAAAAAATTTTTGTTAATGGCTGCAAAAAAATTTTGCTTAGTCAAAGTGAAAAAAAGAAAAAATTTTGTTAATGGCGCCAAAAACATTTTTGCAAAAGATGAAAATTATTTTGAGCACAATTTAGTTTAATTAGTTATATTATTATTATTATCGTTAGTTAGTTAATTATGATATATATCATAATTAATAAAATATATACTATGAAATAATAATTTAATATCATCATAATTTTCAAATAATAATATTAAGAATTTTAAAATATTTCATATATTTATATAATTAAAAATCATTATAATATTAATCAAAGCGCAGCACATGCTGCGCGCATAGTGCCTGTGCGGTTTCAGTAGCGCATGGCCGCGCGCACGCCTGGCCTGTGCGGCTTCAGCTTTGCAGGTGTGCGGCTGAAGCCATGCACACGCCCGGGCCTGCGCAGTTTCAACCGCCTAGCACACGGCTAAAGCTGCGCGCATGCCTGGTTTCAGCCATGAGGTGCGCACCTGAGGCCGTACGCATGCCCCCGTATGTGCAGTTTAAGCTGCCGCATGCTCGGTTTCAGCCGCGCCCATGCACGGGCAACTCCAGAAATTCCATATTTAAAAAAAAAATGGGAAAAATATGGAAAAAAAGAAATAAAAAATTAAGTAAGAATCACACTCTATAATAATATATACATTACATTAATATTACATTAATCCTACATTAATGCTACAATAGCAGCAAAGAAAAAGTAAAAAAAGGAAAAAATAAAATGAAAAATAATTGAAACCTAGGGAAATTGGACTAAAGGTCTAAATTTTTTTTTCCTTTCTCTTTGCTAGTATCCGAAGATGATGCTCTTGCACTCCTAGACTGTGAGGGCAATAGTGGTGCTCCTTTCATAAAATCTCGAATGTCAAACGGATTAGTCCAGTTAGGTGAACTGTATGAACCAAACGGCCTTGGAGGTGAACCGAATGATCCGAATGGACGTAGAGTGAATGGGTTGCTCGAGGGTTGTAGGATGAGAGGAAGAAGGCGCACTCGGTCTCAAAGGAACTCAACCTAGTTGTAAATGATCTCTAATACAGTAAATAAAATTAGTATTTACTTCCATATCATGTTCATTAAGTCAAGGGACATTCTTAGATGCTGTTGGTGATTGTGTTTCTTGAATTCAGTGAAGTTATATCTCATATCTTTCAAATTTCTGATCAAGACAGTCAACTTTCTGATCAAGACGATTAACTCTCTGATCAAGAGGGTCAACTTTCTCATCAACACTAGATATCTGTGTTTTCATATCATGCATCAATTCTAAAAGTTGATCCCACCTTACATTCTCACCGGCCTCCTCATTCACATGTTGTGGTTCTGGCTCTGCTTCCGCATTCACTTCATCCATATTCACTTCATCCACGTTCATTTCTATACCCACTATCTCACCCTCTCCCCTGCATTCTAAACCTCTTTTTTTTAGATTCATCCAAATACCATTCTCATACATCCAATAAGCTCTGGCCAACGTTTTATGATTTATACAATTTTTAAAACTGAATTTTAAATTTATTTCATTCCGTAAACTTATTCTTTCACTTCTTAAAATACCTCTCACTACACTACAAAATGATAAATTTGAATTTGAATCTCTTATGGATATCATAAAATAGGGAAGTAAGAAATGCAAACCAGGATTTTGTTTTTCAATAAGACGTGTCATTAGCCAAAAATCTTCTCGAGTAATAGATGTATAATTACCACCACGTGGCTTAATAGCATGTACTATTAATAAATGCAGAATTCTTTTATGCAAATTTAAATCTATTGTATTTTTACTAAAACTCTCTAAACTATTATTATTAAAAACAATTTGAGCGTCCGTTAACACATCACTTTTCAAATATGGAGCACATTCTTCATAATCCACCCATGGAAGATGACACTTTGTACATATTATTTTTGGGTTAACTTCAATTTTTTTCCATCAAAATAGGTTTGAAAACAACACGAATTAATTTCACCATCAATATCAATAAAATACTTACTATTAAATTTGTTTCATATTATTATAAAAAGTTTTCGCAATGTTTTCATTTTTTTGAAGATTGAGAATCCAACGGGGACATATTTCTTTTGAAAAACTTCCGTGCTTAAAATCTATACTCTCCAAAAATTCTCAATCTATTAAACGACCAACACTAATATTCCGATCAGAAAATACCTGGTCAAATTCTTTGCTTCTTTTAAGAGATAGAAACTCCCTTCTATTATATTTCTCTGATTCTCTCATAATTTGTTTTCCTTTTCGAGAGCCCATTTCTATTTGTGAGTGAAATGCGAAAAGTGAGAAGGGTAAGAAGATGAGGAAGGAGAAGAGGCGTGAGAGAACAAGAACAAGAGAGTTTAGAGTGAGAGTTTGATGATGATAGTGAGTGAAGGCTAATTGTTATATGTGTGAGTGAGTGAGCACTACAAAAAAACAGCCTTTTAGCCACAAATTTAGTGACGAAAATTTTAAAAAAATTCGTCGCTAAAAACATTAGCGACGGATTTAGCGACGAAAAATTTTTTGTCGCTAATAACGCGTCGCAAAAATTTAGTGACGAAAATTAGAAATCCGTCGCTAAATTTAGTGACGAAAATTGAAATCCGTCACTAAATTTAGTGACAAATAATTTTTCGTCGCTAAAATTCGTCACAAACTTTAGCGACGAAAAATTATCCGTCGCTAAATTAGCGACATAAAAAAAATCCGTTGCTAAATTTAGCAACGAAAATCTAAAATTCGTCGCTAAATTTAGCGACAGATAATTTTTGTCGCTAAAATCCGTCACTAATTTAGAGGAAAAAAATTTGTAATGATAAAAAAATCCGTCGCTGAATTCAGCGACGGATTCAAATCCGTTGCTGATTTCAAATTCCGTCAAATGAAATGTTCAGAGAGGGCACGTGTCACCCGAGCGCCACCCTTGCCCACCCGAGCCCGCCCGCCCGAGCGCCCGAGCACGTGCCACCTGAGCCAGCACCCCGCACCCCGCGCAGGCACTCTTAATTGCTGGAAAATGCCTTCTGCCTCCACCGCGGTTCGAACTCCGAACTCCGCACTCCTCCAAACTCCTGCATGCAACCTGTAAACCACCGAGTCAAAGATATTATTATGATATAAATTTCTTTTTTATTATTTATTATCTTTATTTCACATTTTTCTAATAATAATAATTTAAAATAATAAATATAATAACTTTTTTTATTTATACCACCCACCTAAAATAATATTAATTAAAAATAATAAATATGATAATTTTTAATAAAATAAAAAATAATAAAATACTAATTTAAAATAAAATAATAAATTAATTAAAAAATATGTTTATATTATATTTTGATTTCTTCTTTTTTCTTTTATCTTATTATCTTATTATTTTTTTTCATTTTTATTTTATTTTTTTAATCCATAATTTATAATTTAAAAATGGATTACAATATCTCAAAACTATAAAATTATAATTATCAATAAATTATAATATATTAATAATTTAAAAAATCTATATATTTAATTATAAAATATTTTTATTCGTTATAATAAAATTATTATATATAAGAAATGAGAGTAGAAAGAAAAAAAAAAAAACCCAAAAATAGAGATAAGGAAAACAAAGTGAGAATAGAAAACAAAGAGGAAGAAGAAAGTCACACAACAACACCCTTGGTGCAGTGGTAACATGTCTTCGAGGTCCAAGTCGAAGATTTGAATCCCTTCAACTACACATTTATTTATATTTTTTGTGGCACGCCCCAGCACGCGCGGGCGCCCAGGCAGGCAGGCAGGCGCCCGTACGTGCATGGGCCGACGCCCGCGCAGGTTCAGATTAATATTTAATTAAAAAATTTATATTATTAAATAAAATAATACAAATAAAATAAAATTACCTATACAATAATAAAAAATATTAAATCAAAAAAAAGAAAAAAAAATAATAAATTAATTAAAATATATATATAATTTAAATAAAATAAAATATATGGTTTTTTTTAAGAATTAAGAAATATAATATAATAAAATAAAATGTAAATTAAAATATTATAAAATAATAATATGATTTGTTAATATAAAATAATAAAATAAAATTATAATTAAAAGAAGAAAAAATTCAGCGACGGATTTGGAATCCGTCGCTGAAATTATTAAAATAAAATAAAAATAAAACAAAATTCTAATTATTCAGCGACGGATTTGGAATCCGTCGCTGAATCAGCCATGGATTTGGAAATCCGTCGCTAAATTAAATTCGGTTGTTAAATTAATTTTTTAATTTAAATATTATATTAATATTATATTTTATTTAATTATATATAAAAAACCTATTTAGCGACGGATTTCGAATCCGTCGCTGAATCAGCCATGGATTTAGAAATCCGTCGCTAAACCGTGGTTATTAAATTAATTTTTTAATTTAAATATTATATTAATATTATATTTTATTTAATTATATATAAAAAACTTATTTAGCGACGAAATTTGCAACGAAAAATTTTTTTTGTCGCCAATTAGCCACGAATTTAGTCACGAAAATTTTTTCGTCACGAATTAGCGACGAATTTAGCCATGAAAATTTTTTCGTCACTAATTAGCGACGAATGATGTGTCCATCACTAATTTAGCCACAACTTCCTTTTCGTTGCAAATTTTGCCGCAAAATAGCGACGAATTTTTTTCGTCGCGAAAATCCGTGGCTAAAACCGTGTTTTTTTGTAGTGGAGAGAGATAGTGTAAAAAAAGTGTTGTCGGCAAGAAATTTCCAAATAATAATACTATGCAATGAAGCTTTATTATTGTTTTTTTGTTTCTTTTTGTGAAAGGTCAAGATTTGCTTGGAGCAAATTTTTTTTTTTCTTTTGTTTGTTTTGTAAATGGTTAAGACAATGGTTCAAAATGCAACTTGTTTTTTTTTTGTTTTTTTCGTTTGGATATTATGGGTTTGCATATGCCGAGCTCACATGTGAACACTAAATGAATATGAATAGTTATTTTGTTGTCCAAATATGTACCTAGCTATAGATTAGGTTTTTGTTTGCATATGGCATGCAAATGAGAACTTCCTATAGATTAGGTTTTTGTTTGCATATATGGCATGCAAGTGAACTTCATAGGTAAATGTAAATGAATAGTCCTTTTTGCAGACATTTGCGGACATATGCAAGGTGTAGAGTGCATTCAAGAGAAAAAATAAAAATTCCGCACTTCATTAACATACCATAAATAATATATATAATATATATACCATATATAATATATATAAGAATATAGAATATATATATACAATTTTTTGGTTTATCCAAAACTCTTAGATTACTAATAATACATTCTTTAAATTAATAATTAAATTATTATCCTCTTTTATTATTATTATTATTAATTTTATGTAATTAGATTTATATCTATATTTAATTAATTTATAATGTAGAATTATTTTAAATCTCATTCATTATTTTAAATTGAATTCCTATCTTCAATTGGGTATTATATAATTATATATATTAGTCATCTATATAAGTAGTAAATAGTATGTAGTAAGTAATAGTAGATAGTAAATAGTATGTAGTAAGTAATAGTGGGTAGTAAATAGTATGTAGTAAGTAATAGTAGTAAGCAGTTGGTCAGGCTTACCAACTACCAGCTAGTAAGCAGCCGTAGTAAGTAGTAAGCCGTAACTAGTAGTAACTAGTAAGAAAGTAATAAGCAGTGGTAATTGCATAGATAATTGATAGTGTTTTAAATCCAATGGTTGGTTTTGTTATTGGGAGCTTTAAATCCAATGGTTGGGTTTTGTTGTCGGGAGTTTCAAATTTTGCAGGCCATTGTCTTTTCAGGTAACATCAACATAATATCGGACGAGTAAAATTATCTCGAATTACTAACATTTGATCTAACGGTGGGAAACTTAACATTTTAATATTTTATTTTTTTGAAAATTTTAAGAAAGAAAAAAAGAAGAAAGAAGAACTGGTTGCTTCGTTGCTATTATGATTAAGAAGAAGATTTCCACTCTTGGTAGATTTGAAAAGAAAATTAAAAAACAAAGGAAAAATGAAAGATACAGTTAGAAACACCAGCAAGGAGGCATCCGAGAAAATGTGAGTTAAGTTTTAATTTTAGGTTAATTAAGTTATAATTTTAGTTAGTTCTTTCTTATTTTTTTTAAATTTTTTTTAATTTATATTAGTTTATTTTTACATGATTTATGATTTTAAATGTAAATTTTTAATTTAAATTAATTTTGAATTTCTTTTGCATCAGAAAGAAGTCCAAGAAGAAAATCACAAGGCACTTTCTTCCGATAACCGTTAGTTATTATTATTATTATTTATATTTTGATTATGTATATTTTGAATTGAATAAAGTTTTTAATAGAAGTTATGTGATTTTTTTAATAGACATGGGAGGAGGAGGAAAGTGACAAGTATGAAACAACATTGAATGGTATAAGGGTAAAGACTGGTACAAGGGTAAAGACCATGATACGGATTCAAATGAGGTGCTCTCCTAAGCAAGTAAAAGAGTTATTTTCTACCCTTAGCGATGATATGAAAGTTATAGTTAAAAATATAGGATTCGGTAACCTTTTGAAACTTAATTGTGATACACTTAATCGAAAATTATGTGAACAATTGATAATGAGGTTTGAACCTATAGAAAAACATCTTTCTATCGGTTTAAACTAGAATTTTAAGCTGACAGTCGAAGATGTGGGCCGAAATTTAGGAATCCCTTATAAAGGACAGGATGTTTTGGATTGTTCATCTACTGTATCCTTGGAGATGAGAAAAAACTTTTCAAAACTTAGGCATAGTCAATTAAAACAATATATGCAAGAGATGCAGATAGAAGATGCCTCCTCCTTTCTGAAGTTTATATGATACTTTCTTTTATTTCTGCTTGGATGTTTTTTATGTCCCACAACAAGTGTTTACCCTACTTCAAGACACCTTAGTGCTACTATTGATGTGGAGAATGCTGACCAATACAATTGGGCTAAATTTGTCTTACAATGGTTAGCTGATGAAGTCTATCAATTCAAAGGTGTTATAAATAATGGAAGAGAGGAGGAAGAGAGAAAGAAAACAGGAATCGGTGGTTGTTTATTTTTACTTATGGTAAGTTTTTAATATAATTTAATTCATTTTTTATAAATATTATAATTTAGTATTAATAAATATATCCATAATAATATTGGTCTTGTGCACAGATCTTTTATTTTGAGAATGTAAAAGTTGGTGATTTAGGAGGACAAATAACGAAACAACCTATTCAGTATTGGATGATGGATCGCGTAAATCGAAGCGTGGGATTCGAGCATGGAAATGTAAGTTAAGTTTATATTGTATTGTGTGAAATCTGAACTTTGATTTAAGATGTTTATATTTGTTTAGAATCGTATGTAATTTGAGTTTCACTATAGGATTTATTTTCCAATGTGAAAACATTTGTTGCAAAATCTGTTGAAACTGTTGAAACTGTTGCTGAAGAAAAAATAAAAAAGGTAAAATTACAAACATTACTATCTCACCATAGTGTAGTTACTTACCAATGACTTATTCTGTGATCTCAATTTCGCAGAAAATTGGCATAAAACAAGAAATTAAAAATTTTTTGAAGGAGTCAATACGAATTCAATCTGATTTCTTGCGCAAACTCTCTGAATATGATGATGAGCAAGAAGAGGAGGAAGAAGACGAGACAAAGGGTAAGGACAGTCATTTTAATGAGGACCAACAGTAGAAAGGCCAGGATTTGGAGGATAGTTTGGAGAATAAAAGGTATGAGGATAAAGGGTCGGAGCATGAAGATGAACCGTGATTTGATGATGTTGAATTATATAGAGTTGTGAATACATTAACTAAAATAAAGGATAAGGATATAACACTTTCTATAGTTTCTAACTTTCTCTTTCCCTTTGCTAACCCTAAGATTTTTTCTGATGAAGAAGAAAATATTTGGCTTTTTTATGGACGAAAAGTCATGAAAAATAATGATAGGTAAGGGTGTTATAATCGTTCTCATTTGTTATTATTGTGATATATGTTACTAAATCTAATTTTTTTGACAATTGATAGAATAATTTTATGTAATATTGATGGATACTACATGAGCTGGAGCGATGGTTATGAATTGGTACCACCTCATTGGATTGGCACATTGGTATGAATTTATCAATTTTTTCTTTCTATTATTATGATCGCATAATTATGATTATAATTATATAATATTATGTTTGCAAACTATGGATTGCTACATACGTTTACTTAACATCACCTACTACACTTTCTCTAGATGTGTTTTGCCATTATGGTTTTTTGTAAGTATTGTTTATGTTTTCATCTTCTTTGATATATACTTAATCTTTCCTCAACACCTAAGTGTCAATTGCCACCATAGTTTCGTTTTACTAGACCACTTATTATATTCATATATACATAATACTCCTTGCATTATTTTCTTTTCTCACGTATGCACAGTCTAATCATAGTTTTCTCATGTAGATGTTATGGTTTCTAATGTAGATGTCTGTCGTTTCTACTTGTGACAATCAAAATAACTGGAATATTTTGATAGTCGATAGTTGTTTGTCTGAAGAAGTACTTGGATTTGACTATCGATTGTGTAACCTAGTGAGTATTTTAACATTAGACACTATTATACATTTCTATTAATAGGGTATATATTAATATATTAATTTTTTTCAAGTTTTCATCCCTGTTCTTTTCAAGAAACATTGGTTTTGTTATGCTTTACACAATCAAATTATATACTACCTAGACTCCGGTTATAGAGGTCATGAAGATATTAACTTCCAAGCTTTCATGGTAATTATTACTTAATATATTTAAATATCAAATTTTATTCAATTATAAACTATAATATTTTCCTTAATTTTCAGAAAAATTGTATTGAAAGGATTTATGAAAATTCTCACCATATTTCCAATATTGTTCGTGTTGAAGTTACACAACAGCCTAACACGTAAGTTAGATACAATTTACTACATAATTTTGATTTATGATAATGCATACCTAAAATAATTTTTATATATCATAAATGATTGCGAAATATTTGATATGAGGTTTTTGAAAATATGGAAACCAGAAATGTTTTTAAGTACACTGAGTCAATAAGTATGTTCTCTCACCCCTTATTTCAATTTTGTATTGTATTTATATTAAAATTATTAATTGTTTCATTTTATGCAAATGCAGGATCAAAATTTCTTAAGGAAAGAATATTTTCTCAAATTTCGAATGTCTGATTATAATACGGTCCGTGCGGAGATGATATCCAACATGAGGATGAACATTGAGGAAACAAAGAAAATCAAGTTTGAAGGAATTCAGACAAAAGAGCAGAGAAAAAATGAGAGAAAAGGAAAAATAAATTTGTTAAAAAATTGTAAAATTGTTATATAAGAACTCATTATAAATCCAATTTTTCTCTTCTTAGCACTAAATTTACTATATTTTTTATTAGTTATTTATTAATTACCACTTATTTATCTACCACTTATTACCACTTACTTACCTACAGTTACATCACTCAAAATCAACTTTTTTATCATAACTTATCACCATTATTATTACTTATTACTTATTATTATTACTTATTACTTATGACATCTCATCCGAATTTCAAATTTTTTCTTCTCTATTATTGTTTGTTTGTATCAAAAAAACAAAATTTTCTAGTAAAATTTATTTGTATTTTTTTTCATTTGGCTATTTGTTTTTTATTATTTCTAATCACCTCCCACCCTTTTTTCTTATCTTTTTCTTATTCAACTTTTCATTATTATCATTATTTATAATTGATTACAACAATATATATTTTTTAGATGATTTTGTATTAAATATATAGATTTTTTAATGTTTTAATTTATTTATTTATGAAATAGTTTATATAAATTCTATTTGTTACCACTTGTTTGAATTTAAAATAAAATGATAAAATTTTTTAGCATTTGATCAAATTTGATTGTCTAAAATTAATTAATTGTTTTTGGTAAAAAAATAATTAAATTGAAATAAATAAACAAAAATTTTGGCATGAAAACAAAAAAAGAAATTTGATTAAATTAGAAAATTGATTTTGACGAGAATATTAAAGATTTTATGGTGGAGTTATCATTTTTGAATGTTAAAAAGTTTAAATTTATAAATTAAATAACTGTTATTTTTTTTAGAATTTATATAAAATTATATAATATTCATAATTAATGTATTATCATCATTCCACCAATATATTTCTCCCATTCCTCCATTTTGTAATAGTGGAAAAAAAAAGGAACAAAAAAACTTGTAATAGTGGGAAAAAAAGGAATAAAAAAATAGTAAAAAAAACAGAAAGTAAAAAAAAGGAAAAAGAGAAAGAAAAAGAAACAAAAGAAAAGTTAAAAAAAATCAAAGGGTAAAGGGTAAAAAAAAGCAAAAAAGATATATATGTGAAAAAAAGAAGTTAAAAAAAATAAAAAAGAAGAAACCAAAAAATAAAAAAATAAAAAAAGGGAACAGTAATGCCCTGCGGTTGCAACCGCCCCCTATGTGGTTGCAAGCGCGTGCAGGGTGCTGGGAATTTGCGGACTCGAGCAGTTGCAGGCGTAGGGCCCGCGGATGCAACCACGCGCAGGGGCGCTGGCATGCCCCCGTGAGCGCGGTTGCAGCCACGGGGCGAGCGCTTGCAACTGCGCACCCATGCCCCTCGAAAAAAAAAGGTGCCTTGCTTTATTTTTTGAAATTTTTGAAAAAGGCAACATCGAGATTCGAATCCATTTTCTCCAATTTGGAACCTTCATATGTTAACCACTATGCCACAACTGGTCACATGTACCTTTTTCTTTTTTTTTTTGTTTTAGTCTCTACCTTTCCCACTTTCACTTTCACCTATTATGATGAGTTTCTTTTTTTTTTTCTTTTTTTCTCTCAACCTTCCACACTTTTTTCTATTTTTCTTATTTGCTTTTCTATACAAAAATATTTAAAATTTTTAAATTGTTAATATAAGAGAATTTAAATTAATATTAACTAACATATATTCTTCAATAATTTATAATTTATAATTTATAATAATATATACAATACTATGTATTATTAGAAAATGATATATTGTGTATCTCAAAATAATTCTAATTTTTTTATAAATTTTTTATACTTTCACAGAGTTATCGTAAGTTATTACCACTATTTATCACAAGTTATACCATGTTATAACATCTTACCATTTGTTACCATTACTTATTATCACGAGTTATACCATGTTATAATATCTTACCACTATTATCAGTTATCATTACTTATCATAAGTTATAATACATCACAGGTTATAACGTATTACAACACGTTATCATAAATTATCCCATCTTACATTAACTCTAAAATTTTAAACTGTTCCTAAAAATTATATAAATATATATAGACTAAAAACCGTTAGAATTGTATATAGCATTTACAAACACAAGTTATCATTTATACAAACGGTATGGTTAAGTAGATCTAGTAGACCCTAAAGAAGAGTCATTTACAAATTATTTTCAAACCGTCTCTAAAAATATTATATTTACAACAACAAATGATAGTCATCAGAAATTGAATATCATTTTTACCGACGGTTGTGTTAATTTTACTCACGATTCATAAACTTTTCTCAACGTTATAATTTATACCGTTGAAATATGTGTTTATTTTTGAAAAAAATGTCGGCATAGACAAGAAAAAACCGCTGTTAAAGGTTACCGACAATAAAAGTTACCGTCAGTATAAGCATTTAATTTTGTAGTGAAATTTCCACCACTAATTATATGAATTCAAAATAAAAATCCAGATTGTAACGTGGCTTGGGTAAAGGTAGGATAAAAGTGTAAATATGATGTGTAATGAATATATCAAAAGCATGTCAAGAACACAAAAACCATATCCCCTATCCCATAACATGAAGTACAATCAACCCAAAAGAAGAAAAATAACCCAATCAAGAGTATCTCATTTCTCAATCAAAATTTTTAAATTTCTCAAAATTCCCCAATTTCAACTTTTGGGAATTTTCCTTCATTTTCTTCTTTTTTTTTCTTTCCCCTTTTTTTCTCATTTTCCTTTTTTTTTTTTGCCCTTTTCTCTCTCTTTTTTTTCTTTTTTTTTTCTCAAAGACAATCAGACTTGATGATGAATGAAAATATGGAGCATACACAAATCACCCCAACATATAATTGAATCCCTAAAAATAATCTCAAAAATAAAGTTATCACATTCCCTTTTACAAATAACCACTCAATTCTTGCTCCAAGCACATGCTTCTTTGATGTAAAGACCAAAAAGAAGGTTAAGCGTAAAAAAGAAAACTATGCGTTAATTAATGAAGTTAAAACAAAGAAAATGGGTATAAACTCAAATGGATTCGTTATGGGGAATAATATACACGGGAAGGTCTTTTTCGAGAGCTAAAAGGGGTAAACCTAAATGCTCCCATCATATTAATGCATGAACTCATGGATGTGGTCTCAAAATGTATAGCAAAGCAAGTTCTAGAATAAATATACTATGATTGATAAACATTCATCAAAGAAAATTTAGAGCAAAGATGATGGTATGCTCTTAAGGCTTAAAAGCTCACAGAAGTGTTTAATTTTGTATCAAATCTATCACATCTTTATTTAATTCAATCATCAAGATTAATGAGACATTCAAAACAATTTTATTCAAAAATGACTAATCACAGTTGCCTCTTTCATGCATTTAAACTCACATTAACAATACATACCAACTCAAAATCATTGTGAAATTAACAATGAAGAGGAGAGCACAACTATTGATGCCTTAAATAATAGAAATGAGTAAATAGAGCATTTAATGGCTAACTTGGAGTCTGCGTTCCAACAATGAGATGTGGTCATCATGGAGTGTGAGGAGCTAGGTACCTAACTATAGGAGAATGAGGCGAGGAAGGAAGTTGTAGAGAAGTTGGCATAGGAATGAGAGAAGTTACTCCTTGCCTCAGAGAAGAAAGCGATAGACCTGGGCGAGAAGTTTGTGGAGGCTCTTGACAGTCACAAGCGTAGCCAACGCGAGCTCTCCGAAAAGTAACAATAAGCAGAGGATGCTTTCCATCGTGTAAAGCTAGAGAAAGGCTTGGCAAAGAGTGTTAGCAGTGTTGGTTCTGGGGTTTCAGGTTCCAGCCTAGATGGTATTCCATGTGGTGATCCTTCTTGTGAAGTGGCAGATATGGACTTTCATTTTGTAGCTTTCTAAACCAACCTTGAGTCTCGATGAGAGAAGGCTCTTCTCTTCCACCTTCTTCGTCATGATCTCCTCATGTATATGTTTGCTCCTTTTCCTTTGATGTGCTTTACTCTTGTGTATTCCTCAGTTCGAATGAATAGATGAAGATACTTAGTGATCTCGCTTTCCAATGTTTTATTGTCTCTTCTGCATAATGGTTACCTTGTTGGTTGCGTGTTGAAATAAAGGTACTTGAGTGTTGAGTTATCTTCTAGTGCATTATAGCCGAGAGAGGGTGATAGAACACTATTAGGTGCCAAAACTTAGAAAACAAGAGTTGTATTCCACTCGTATACTAAGATCTGCATAAGGTGTATAGTGGAGAGAATAAGTGTTGTATCTTCCTATGACCTACATAAGGCAGAAAGTTGGGGCATAAAGCTGAAAGTGTGGGTACAGAACCCTTGTGTAACACATAGCTAAAAGAGTAGGTGAGGAACTCGTTTGAGGCATAGAGCGGAGAGAGTGGGCCACATCTGTGTGTTCAGGTGCTAGAACCCGTATGATGACACATTTCAAGACGTAGAGCCAAGAAATAGAGAGTGCGGAATCGTTTGGAGGCATAGAGCTGAGAAAATAGGCTATGTCTACCCGGTTGAGTGCTAAGATCCATATTGATGACACATTTGAGGCATAGAATCGAGAGAATGGAGTGCGTCTGCTTGGTCGAGTACTAGGACGCATATTGAGAATGCGTTTGGTACCTACAAGTTGCTTTTGACTATTTGCATTAGACATGATTAAAGTACTACGAGAAAGGAATAAAGCATGTAAAATAAAAATATTATTGTAAGAATAATTGCAAGATGAAAATTTCAAGTCAATGTATTTAGTTAGCGAGACAGGAATGCAGATAAAGTTACAATAGGTAGGGAACATAGATTACTAGGCTGGAGTATTCGATGGACCAGGGTCATATCTAAGCATTCTGATACCAAAAGGTGTCTTGAACTTGATTTTCATGTGCCTTGTGTTCGGCAGTACCTCCAAAGCATCCAACCTAGACCGACCCAAGATGACATTGTAAGGCGATAGTAATTTGACCACGGTGAATGTGGTCATAGCAGTTGCGTGGATAGGTGGCATTCCTAAAATTACCGGAAGGGAGATGATGTCCTCAGGGTATAGCTACTCGTCTGAGAGTTACGTCAAAGGTCTGACCTAAGGTTAGAGATGCACATGACTGAAACCTATCTACTAGAAGGCATTCCAATAAAGAATATTGTTGGCAACCCCTTGGTCGATAAAGATTCTCTTTGTTGTTTACTATCCTACCTTGGCAGTGATGACCAGTGGAATACAATAACTCGGATCGACTTCTACTAGATCGCCATAGTCGCAATCAATTATTGGTCTTTTCCTCTTTTTCCCTTCTTGATGCGAGCAGTGAGAACCTTCTTATAGGTGGATGCCTCAGTCATTTGAGAGATTGGAGAGGGGTGACTGCTTAGTTTACTGGATTCTAAGTTAGAGGAGTATCATCGAGAGAAGGATGTCAGAAAGAGGTGTCCGCCCTGTATGTGAAGGATTACTCTATTTTCTTGATTCCAGGCAGCTTCCGTGACTTGTGACTCTTTCGGTTAGTGTGCTTAGCCTGTACTATGTGGTTCTTCAGGGAGGTGATCCTCCCATTCTGTGTTGATAAACCTCTGGAGTCTACCATCTTGAGCCAAGACTTTGAGTTTGTCATTCAACTTTCTGCATTCATCTGTTAGGTGGCGGTAATCCCTGTGAAAGTGGCAGTATCAAGTCTTATCATACTTGGAATCATCCCTTATAGGACACGGGGATCATCTAACATAAGATTTGTTCCTAATCTATATCAAGATCTAGCTGGGTATATCATTCAAGGGAGTATATTCATTGAACCTATGGTGAGGTGGATATCCCGATCGGCTCCTCTTGGGCGAGGGTAGCCAAGGGGAGCAACTACGCTCATTTCTTCCTCTTCTGCTTCGGCGTTTGTCGAACACCTTAGTTTCTTTGTGGCAATATACTTTTCTGTTTGGGCATAGAATTCTTGGATAGTGACTGGGGGATTCTTCGTTATGGAAGTCTTCATTCCCAAAGGTTGAATTCCAGTAAGTAACACTACTAATGCATTGGAGTGGTACAAGCAGAAGACTCTCATCATCTCAATCTTGAACTTGTTGAAAAAGTCTTTTAACGGCTCATTATCCCTTTGTCACAGTGACAGGAGGGAGGTAGGTTTCCTCTTGGCCACCAGCTAATTATGAAGTGGACTTCAAAATACTGCCGAAGTTGTGAGAAGCTTCTTATACAAAGTGAGGGAAGTGAGTTGAACTATGACAGTGCATTGCCCTTCAGAGTTGTGGGAAAGTGCTTACACATGGTTGCATTTGACATGTCCTTCAATATCATGATTGTTATAAAGTAGGTTGTGTGGTCTCAAGGATCTGTAGTACCATTGTACCCCTTTATAGGGGGAAGGACTACATCTCACAGCATTGACTGAGTGTTTGGATCTTTAAGAGGAAGAAGAAACTTCTTGTCTAAGGGCACGACTAAATTTTCTAATTGTTTGCTCATGCCTTACATCTTTGATTTGAGCCTTTCCATTTGGGACCAGTTGACTCTATTTGGAGAGGATGGAGCAGGGGGTGGAGTTAGTCGGCTTTGAAGTTGGGCGGTAGGCGGCTGAAGTTCTCCCTGAGAGGGTGGTTCCATCTAGTACAATAAGCAGATGATGGAAGTATCTAGCTGAATAATAGGAGTTGCTGGTGGAGAAGGGTCCATAGAGTTGAACGTTTGTCCTTCTGCTATACACATAGGATTCAAAGTTTTCCATTCTTCCTTTTGAGTGGTATGGTGATTGAAAGGGTAATAAATAGAGCGTGAAGTGTGTTTGGTTGGAAAGTCAGTTTGTTCCCATATGATTTTGCTTCACAGATAATTACACTACTAACCGGAGCAAAGAATCGATGATGAATAGTCTTCTATGCCTTTATAGATGATGAGACCTCCAAATACTGTTGGAGGTGGCACTGGCAAAGGAAGTTCGACATTCAAGTTAGAAAGAGTGGTAATGAGAGAAACAGAAACAGATTGAGTAAAGCCATAAAATTACCCTGTGTAGTATCTATATGATGAGTATAGAGTTAAGTGTGTTACATACCTTTATAGGTTATCTTTACCTAGTATAATAGCCTGGCACGCATGGTCAGTCTTTGTAGAAGGGTGTAGAACTTTGGTTTTCTTTTGAATAGATTGTTGGGGATCTTACGAGATTATAGGGACTGTAGTCAAAGATCTTTAGGAGATTTAGGATCCTATCGATCAAGGGAAGTTCAAATTGTTACAAAAATTTTCTACGTCATCGGGAGTGATTACAGAGATTTTCCTTGTTATTGGGAAAGATTATTCGCGGAATTAGGGGAGGTTCAAATTTGGAGTGATCATGATCTCAATTTGTCCGGTGGGAGTGTTATTCACCAAGAGACTATTTGATAATAGTCGAGAACCCACTTGACCGAGAGGCAAGCGAGCAGCCTACCAGAGAGGGTCTAACCAAGGTGGTTGAGAGGCTTAAGCAAAATTGTTTGATAAAGAGGGCATTTAGCTAAGAGATCCCCTTGGTGCTCTATAGGTCTTATAATTACAGTCTCAGTGGGCTTGTTAGTCCTAGTCTTTACGGTAATAGGCTATTTAGGCCATGTACCGTCATATTACAAATTGTCCAATCAGCACCATGTGTCTTACAGTCAGCGTCACATATTCATCCATATCAATATCCACATGTTGCCATGTTAGCATGTATGTATTGTTTTTTTTAAATACAAATGGTTTTGACTATACCACATTAAATTTGGAAAAAATATTAGAAAATATATATTTTGTATTAAAATCAAATCAATTATTAAAAAATATTTTGTATTAGAATAAATTAATAATTAATTTATTTAAAAAAATATTTAATTTTCTTTATTTTTATATTTGTAATAATAAATTTTTTATTGTAAATCAAATTTATTATAATATTTTATTGAAACTATGAATCATTAGGCTTAATATTTTCATTTTACTTCTCTCGCATGGAATAAATGTGGTTGAAAAACTATTTCACTATAAGGCAAAGTCATTTTGGAGTGATTTCCCGGTTCTTGGCATGTTATAAGTAGAGACGGTTGGTCCTCTGCGGGAGACAACATCATGCAGCTCCACGTGATTATGTGTGAATTGCAAATGAATGAACAAAAGATAAGATATCATATAACTCAAATAATTGGATTTCTCGGTGCTATTGAAATCTATAATATTCCAAGATTGAAAAGGGATATTCAAAAGGATTTAGATCCCAACTTTCGATAAATAGCATTCTAAAATTTCTTGTTACCATTTTTTTCTCACTCTCCTTACTTAAAAAAAAAAAGAACAAAATTTATCAAATCAAATCAATTGTTAAAAAAAATATTATATATTAAAATAAATCAATTATATATAATAAAACACTTTGTTTGGATTTTCAAGGCTTGCTTTCCAATAACTTAAAACATGCTCCCAAGAGGTCCAAATCCATCAACTCTACTATAAAACATTTCAAATGCTTCTGAAATGGAAGTACAAGCGCCTTGTTGTTTTAAACTGTCTACGAAATGCCAACAAGAAACGAATTGGTCCAACAGATTTCTACACATGTAGACAATCTTGGATTTGGAATTGATGACAGAGGAAGGTAGTAGTGGGTATGGTGTATGAGTTGAGAAAATTCTTGGATTTGGAAGGATTTCCAAATCTGGATATCGCTTGAATAGGTGAACGTTGAATTCAAGGCTGGGAAGTTGTGTAGGTTGAGTTTGGTGAGTGGGTTGTCTAAAATGGAATATATAGAGCGATTTGAAATCATAAAAACGAGAGATTTCAACCCAGTTGTGCCGCACTTGGGAAATGAAGTGACTAGCAAATATGAGTCCCGAGCTTGGAATTGGGTTTGGAATTTGATGATGCCTGGAATTGCGACGGTGGGAGTCCAAAAGCCTTGAAATTTGTAAAAATCGTGACCCACCCAGTATTTTGCGATGGGACGAGATTGAATTTGGACTTGGATTTCCATATCATTGTCGAGATATTTCTCTTCATTTCATGTTTGGGTTTTGATGATTTCTGCTGTCTTCATTACATAGGCCAATGGGAGAGGATAGAGAGATTAGATGGCAGACCATGCGAAATCAATCAGGCTGAAATACATTTTTTTTCCTCACATTTTCTATATTATTTTATCCATTTTGTCATAACAAGGCCTCAATACTATTATTTATTGGTACGAAGGATTGATAACTATAGAGAAATTTTAAGTGAAAACAGGTGCAGGGAAAGTTTTTCCTTAAGGTCCAAATCATCTCAAATTGGATTTAATGGGACCTAACTCATCTCAAAAAGAATTTATTCGAGTTTAATGTAATTATCAGATAATGATAGTTTATAAAAAAATACAAAAATTTTAATTGATTCCTAGACCATTCACTACAAAATAAAAGCATTATGCCACGGTAACGTTTACTGTCGGTAAATATTAGTGACGGTTTTTTGAAACTATACAGACGGTTATAGTTGAAACCGCCGGAAATAGTATAGATTTTTCGATAGTTTTAAAATGGTCATCGATAAAACAATTTGAACCATGGGTAAATCTAGCGTACCGTTTGTATAAATAACACTCTATACTTATGGATATAAGGATGTCTGAATTTATATATCCCTATTTTTACGGCTATAAGTTGTGATCGTAAAATATAGATTTTGTGGTCACAATTTTAAAATGTGTCTGTATAGACAATGTTATATGTACAGCCGTTGTGATGATAGATGAATAAGCATTAAGGTATAGTAAGGAATGCTAAGTGTAAAAGGATATGGTAAATAGCCGTAAGTATAAAAAATGTAAGGTATGAGAAATATAGAGATGTAAGGTAGGTAACTATAGGATATGTAGAATATGGTAAGCTGCGGTAAGTATGGTAAGTATAAGATATTTAAGGTATGATAAGTGTAAAATATGTAAATTGACGTTTGGAAGAGTGTTGAAAATAGTTTATCGGGTATATATGTTAGTAAATATTATTATTTTATAGTAAATGTTACTATATTTTATTGTGGTTATATAGTAAATGTTAATATATGTTATTATCTGTTAATTTGACTATTGTGATTAGTTTAATAGTAAATTTTACTATTCTTTTATCATGAGAGACAAATAAATTTACTAACTTTCACATGTATTATTATAATAGTAAATATTATAATTTTATAGTAAATGTTACTATATTTTATTGTGGTGATATAATAAATTTTACTATATGTTATTATTTATTAATTTGACTATTGTGGTTATTTTAATAGTAAATGTTACTATCATTTTATCATGAAAGACAAATAATTTTACTACCTTTCACGTACGTTTTTATAATAGTAAATGTTACTATTTTATAGTAAATGCTATTATATTTTATTGTGTTTACATTGCAAATGTTATTATATGTTATTATCTATTAATTTGACTATAAATGTTACTATCATTTTATAAACGAATAAATTTACTATCTTTCACATCTGTTATTTAGTAAATGTCACTAATTTATAATAGTAAATGTTACTATTTTATAGCATGCAAGAATGTATGCGCACGCCTAAACGGCAGAGCCGCGAGGAAAGCATGGCTATGCCGTGTGTGCAATAATGCACGGTGCTCACGCCTGGATGGTTGTGCCGTGGAGGCCAGCGCGGCTGTGCCACTCATGCAATAATGCGTGCGTTGGTATGCCTGGACAGCTGTACCGCGAAGGTCAGCGTGGCTATGCTGTACATGCAAGAATGCATGCATGCACATGCCTGTACGGCTGTACTGCGGGCATCGACGCGGCTTTACCGTGCAATCATTATCGCGTGCATGGTTTTGAAAATTTAATTATATTACATGATATGATAAATATAAATATTACAATATATGTACAATATTACAATGTCCACTACTAATATACCATTAGTAAATATACCATATTACTATTATATTATATTAGTAGTAGTAAATATTACAACAATAGCAGTACTAGTTAACTTTATATTAGTTGAAGCATAATTTATTAGTATTATATTACTATATTTTACAAGTAAATATTACAATATTTCACTATATAACTACCACAAAAAGTAGTGATAAATATAACTGTTATATTACTACATTATACTATATATTTTAGCTTATTATTAGTACATTACATAATTTGATATTTACATAAAAATTTCATATGATGATATTACTTTAAATAATAATATTAATTATATCATCAATCTTAATTTATATTTAAAAATTTTTATAAAGAATGTGGTGGATATTACTTAAATTAATAATATTAATTACATTGAATTCATATGATAATTTATATTTTATATTTTATATTTTATAATTAAGTTATAAATTATATTTTAAATTTTATAATTAAGGAATATGATAATTAAGTTGTATAATATTGTGATAGAACGGAAAAAAAAAAACAAGGGAAAAAATAGAGTAAGGGTCAGATAAGGGAGAGAACGAAGAAAAAGAAAGGTGTAATGGTAAATGGTAAAATTGTGATATTATTATTAGTATTGATGTTATGACATCTAACTGGTAGTAATGATGGTAAGTTTGATAGTAATGGTAGTAAGTCGAATACATATAGTAACAGTAATAGTGGTAAGGATGGTAACTTGAATATGAATATATAGTAATGGTTTCAAATATATAATAATATTATCACTATAAAATCTATTTACAAAATCTAATTTCTTAGCGCCAAAAACAATTTTCCAATAACATAAAAATATTAAAATTACATTACTATATAGTATATATATATTACTATATATATTATTATATGTATTACTATAAATTACATTATCTAATTATCAGACCAATTTAGGTGATTTGGATATTTTCGTTTGGATGACAACCTCATTTGGATGAGTGGATCAGTAGAAACTTAGTGTCATAATATAAAATTATAATTATTAATATTAATTTAAATAATGTAATTATCAATAATATAATATTTGTAGGGATGTTATATAATTAATTAATTATCAATTTATATTATATTAATAAGTCACAATTCTTTTGTTATAATTCACTTGTAATTATTTGTATTATCACGGTGTGAATATATCACGAATACAAAATGAAAAAAAAAATCACCCAAAGTAAAGAAAAAAAAAGGTGAGGAAAAAAGTAAGAGTGAGAATGATAACAATAATAATAAAAGTGGATATCAAGAGATAAATAAACACACAGGATACATTAGCATAGTGGCATGGGTGTTGGCTTTAGAACCCACAATTTGGTCACAACTTGGGTTCAAAACTCTTTAGCATCAACTTTTCAGAAAAAAAAAATGCAGACAAAGAATTGCCTGCATGGTGGTACCGCGCGGGCATGCGCGGTACCAACGTGCACACGCGCGCCCAACACCCATGCATGCGCTGCACCCAGCGCGTGCATGCACGGCACAGCCACGCCAGCTCTTGCGGCACAGTCGTGCAAGCGTTCACACGCATGCATTATTGCATGCGCGGCACAACTGTGCAGGACGTGCTCACACATGCATTCTTGCATGTGCAGCATAGCCGCACATGCTCCCACGGTACAGTGTAACGAACCCTCAAAAGGCCATGAGCATAGCATGGAGGTTCGCACGGAAGGTCCCAACCAAAGGGTGCGAATGAAAGGCCACAACCTAGAGGCCCGAGCCAAAGGACACGAGCAAGTAAAAGGTCTCAAGCAACAAGCCACAAACAACGTGCTACAAGCAAAGGGCCGCGAGCAATAAGCAACAAGACCATGAGTCAAAGGCCATGACCAATGAGCAGCAAGCAAAAGGATATGAGCATAAGGCAATGAGCAACGAGCAACATGCAGCAGGCAGCAAGTAAGGCATTGGGACAAATGCGATGGAGGTTCGCATGGACACAAGTTTCTCACCAAAGGCCACGATCACCACCAAAGGTTGCCACCAAGCCACGGTTCTGCCCTAGGGACCAGAAGACACCAGAAGAGGCCATGAAGAAGCACAAAGAATGAGCAATGCCCAAAGGAATGCAAGTGCCAGCACCAAGCAATGCAGCCCTAGCGCCAAGTTAAAAGGCACCAGCACCAGCATCTGTTAAGGCACCAACTCACGAGCGACCAGCAAGCAATCGAGGAGCCCAAGCCAAGATAACTTCCAAAGGTGTTCCCAAGGCAGTAGGCAATGAGATGGAGCAAGGAGAAGGGTAGGTGCATGCAAACAGCCAAGAGACATAAGCATCATACAAGCAACTGCTCACATTCTGCCCAATTCTGGACAGATTACTTATATTATTAGTATTTCAATATTTATGCCCTTTTATTTAGTATTTTAAGTATCAAGACTCATGTTTGAAGTGTTGTAATAAGTGGGATATCATTATATAGGGCGAAGGGACTCTTTTTACGCAGTTATAGGTAGTTATAGACCAAAGGAACTCATGTTTCAGCCAAGGGTGTGCATTTGGCCGAAATGTTCCCATTGCTGCCCTTTCTTTTCCCCCTTCCCTTGCCTATAAATACCCATGTACTCCCCCTCATTTTCATATCAGAAATACAGTTAAGACTTGAGAATTTCGTCCCTTTCTATTTCTCATTAATGAGAGACTTGAGTGTAGGATATTAGGCATTCCATAGTGCAGTCTTTGGACAGCACTTGCTTTGTCTAATGTTCTTTGCCTTGTGAGAGATCCCTGCGGTGCAACAAGGCTAGGCCTACGTCTTTTGAAGGCGAGCAATTGTTTGAGAGATCCCTGCGGTGCAAAGCCTTTGCTTAACTCCAAAACCGTAAGTCATATCCCTTTCTTTTCTTTACCGATTTTACATAGTTTTTCTTAGTCTTTCTTCCTTCTTCCTTTCTTTTTTTTTCTTTCCCCCTTCTTTTATTCCCAAGCCACCCTTGTGCATAGACCCTCATTGTCGTGCAGCAAGGTGTACCCCACCCTTTTTACAAGCCTCCCCTTTCTTTCAACCCAAAACAGGCCGTGATCCTCTTCAAGGACACGTGTTCGCCCCATATTTGGTGCCTTCATTGAGAGGGTCCTATCGATCCTTTCAATTTCATTCTCTTTTCTTTTTCCCTTCAAAAATCATTCCACCATTTCCTCAAACACCCCTCTTTCCCCTGTCCAAAAACTTATTCTTTCTTTTCACAAAAACAAAAAACACAAAAACTTTTCACTATGGCCGAAAAGGTTCCAACTCAAAGAGAACGGCTTGAGACTCTTGAGTCTAACTTTGAAGCCGCTCAAAAGGAAAGACAAGATATGAACCAACGGTTCAATATTCTGGAGCAAGGCCTTGCAAATATCACTACCATACTACAAGAAATGAGAGTAAGCAGGCCAACCGAAAGAATGCATGGTCGAAGGCGCCCTCATCAACAACCAACCGTGGACAACATTGGCGAAATATCTACACCACCAACTCAAGTTCCATAACTACCCTCATCCATTGCCGAAGATGAAGATCAAGAGCCACCAACCAGCGGAAGTGATGAAGAGATTCAACCAAGAAGGCGTAGAAATGAGCAACATCGATTGGAGTTCCCCCGATTTCAAGAAGGAGATCCTACAACATGGATCGCACGTGCAGAAATATACTTTTCATACTATCCAACAATCTCCAATGAAAGGGTACGTATGGCAAGTTTTTATTTTGAAGGAGAAGCGCAGCTTTGGTATCAATGGCTCAATGAGAGATACATCGCAAGACAAAAGGAGATATCATGGCGAAGACTATGCAAGGAAATCACGAAGAGATTTGGAGACACCGAGTATACCAACTATGATGAAGCCCTCACACACCTCAAGCAAACGACATCCCTACGAGACTATCAAAAGGAGTTCGAAAGAATCTCAACTCGTGTGGAGTGGCCCGAAAAAGCACTTATTGGCGCATTCATAGGAGGACTCAAACCTGAACTTGCAACCGAAGTAAAGTTACAAAGAGTGAAGACATTGATTCGAGCATGGGAGATCACAAGACTCAAGAATGAACAACTTCAAGACATCCACAAGACATCACGGCAACAAGTCAACAAAGGAGTATGAAGTACCAAACCATTCCTTAAACCCTTTACTTCTAAGGTTCCTTCAAAGCCCATATCGACCAAGACACCACAAGGAGTGAAGAAACTCACCTATGCCGAGATCGAGTCAAGAAGAGCCAAGGGCTTATGTTTCTATTGTGATGAAAAATTCACCCTCGGACACAAGTGCAAGCAGCCACGACTTTTCATGATCGAACCTGTTGATGAAAGTGAAGAGACACCACTTCAAGAAGAAGCCGAGTATGAAGAAGAAGACACCTTTCAAGATGAAGACGGACCAGCAATATCAATTCATGCAATGGCCGGAGTTCAAGGGCCACGAACGGTGCGCACCAAGGCAAGAGTCAATAATATAGAGGTAACCCTCCTCATCGACAACGGATCATCTCTCAACTTTATCAATCATGAGACAGCCGGTATGCTGAAGTTACCAGTGGAGAAAGTGTCATCATTCGAAGTAAAAGTTGCAAGTGGCGAAAAGTTACCATGTCCAGAGATCCACCGAGATGTCACCATTCAAATCCAAGGGTACGACATTCGAACCGACCTCTTCTCTTTACCTTTAATGGGAATGGACATTGCTTTAGGGGTACAATGGCTCGCGACACTTGGAAAAGTTGTAACTGATTACAACAAAAGAGAAATGGAATTCATGCACAACACCAAATGGATCCAATTCAAGATGGACTGCAACGAAGATGAAGAGGTGCCACCCAACGATGACAAGATGCTTATTGAAGAAATGCTTATCAAAGTGATACCACTTGATAACAATAAGATGCCGACCGAAGAGTTGTCAACTAAAAAAGAAGAGATGATGGTCGAAGAAGTGCCACCTGATGACAACAGGATGCCAAACAAGGAGCAAACCAAAGGCATGGAGATATCAAACCTAAAGCCAAACATCCGTGAAAAGACACAAGAAGGACAGTCGAATGAATACATCAGCCCTGAAGACAAAAAGGTGCCAACCGAAAGGATACCTGCTACAGATATGACAAGTAAATAACACTCCAACACTCCTATCTCATTTATTCCTATTTCCTATCTACCATGGAGCATTTGGGAAGACATCAGAATAGCCCATCAAGAGGATCAACATAGTCGAAACATCATCCATAAGTTGGAGAACAGCAATGCAAAAGAAACTCAATATGGATTGAGGAATGGATTGCTTCTTTGGAGAGGCAAGGTTTATGTGCCTGAAGGAATTGCGAAAGAAGATCCTCTCGCACTTTCATGGCAGCAAAGAAGGCAAACATCGCGGAACATTCAAAACCTACAGGAAGATTTTGAAGAAGTTCTCATGGGAAGGCCTTAAAAGAAACATTCGCTATCACATCAAGCACTGCGAGAAATGTCAAAGGGATCAAGCCCAGCGGAAGGACATGCACAACCTCAAATGGCAGCAGGAAGAATTTCAAGTTGGGGATTGGGTTTATCTCCACTACTACCTCAAAAAGAAGAAGGACTCCAAACAGATGGCCAACAAACTCAAGGCAAATGGCCCGTACCAGATTATGGCCAAGTACGGAAAGCTTGTATACAAGATAAACATTGTCCCAAGCACCCAGGTACATCATGTCTTTCATGCAAAATGGCTTAAAAAGTATACTGGAGATCCTATTCATGCAGCAGCAACCAAGCCAAAGATGAACAGAAGACAAAAACGAATTGAGTTCGTTTCTCAACAAGAGCACAAGGAGATCCAAGCAAGCAAAGGAGTTTATTCAAAGAACCAGCCCAAAAGGGAGAGAACCAACACAAGGAGGATTCGAAGAAGAGATGTCATGACTAGTCTCAAAGGTTATCCTCACATCAACCTTGAGGACAAGGTTCCTCTTCAAGGAGGGGCGAATGTAACGAACCCTCAAAAGGCCATGAGCAGCACTCGAGTAGATAGCATGGAGGTTCGCACAGAAGGTCCCAACCAAAGGGTGCGAATGAAAGGCTACGACCAAGAGGCCCGAGCCAAAGGACACGAGCAAGTAAAAGGTCTCAAGCAACAAGCCACAAGTAACGTTCTACAAGCAAAGGGCCACGAGCCAAGGGCCGCGAGCAATAAGCAACAAGACCATGAGCCAAAGGCCATGACCAATGAGCAGCAAGCAAAAGGATATGAGCATAAGGCAATGAGCAACGAGCAACATGCAGCAGGCAGCAAGCAAGGCATTGGGACAAATGCGATGGAGGTTCGCATGGACACAAGTTTCTCACCAAAGGTCACAATCGAGCAGTCACCACCAAAGGTTGCCACCAAGCCACGATTCTACTCTAGGGACCGGAAGACACCAGAAGATGCCATGAAGAAGCATAAAGAAGGAGCAATGCCCAAAGGAATGCAAGTGCAAGCACCAAGCAATGCAGCCCCAGCGCCAAGTTAAAAGGCACCAGCACCAGCATCTGTTAAGGCACCAATTCACGAGCGACCAGCAAGCAATCGAGGAGCCTAATCCAAGATAACTTCCAAAGGTGTTCCCAAGGCAGTAGGCAACGAAATGGTGCAAGCAGAAGAGCAGGTGCATGCAAACAGCCAAGAGACATAAGCATCATACAAGCAATTGCTCACATTCTGCCCAATTCTGGATAAATTACTTATATTATTAGTATTTCAATATTTATACCATTTTATTTAGTATTTTAAGTATCAAGACTCATGTTTGAAGTGTAGTAATAAGTGGGATATCATTATATAGGGTGAAGGGACTCTTTTTACGCAGTTATAGGTAGTTATAGACCAAAGGAACTCATGTTTCAGCCAAGGGTGTGCATTTGGCCGAAATGTTCCCATTGCTGCCCTTTCTTTTCCCCCTTCCCTTGCCTATAAATACCCATGTACTCCCCCTCATTTTTATATCAGAAATACAGTTAAAAGTTGAGAATTTCGTCCCTTTCTATTTCTCATTAATGAGAGACTTGAGTGTAGGATATTAGGTATTCCATAGTGCAGTCTTTGGACAGCACTTGCTTTGTCTAATGTTCTTTGCCTTGTGAGAGATCTCTGCAGTGCAACAAGGCCAGGCCTACATCTTTTGAAGGAGAGCAATTGCTTGAGAGATCCCTGCGGTGCAAAGCCGCTTAACTCCAAAACCGTAAGTCATATCCCTTTCTTTTCTTTACCGATTTTACATAGTTTTTCTTAGTCTTTCTTCCTTCTTCCTTTCTTTTTTTTTCTTTTCCCCTTCTTTTATTCCCAAGCCACCCTTGTGCATAGACCCTCATTGTCGTGCAGCAAGGTGTACCCCACCCTTTTTACAAGCCTCCCCTTTCTTTCAACCCAAAACAGGCCATGATCCTCTTCTGGGACATGGGTTCACCGCACACAGTCGTGCAGGCATGCGCACGCATGCATTCTTGTATTATATTATTTAAATTAATAATAGTAATTACACACTTAGTTTGTATGGTAATTTATTTTAGAATTTATAATTAAGTAATAATTTATATTTTAGATTTTATAATTAAGGAATATGATAATTAAATTGTGTAATATATTATAATACTATATTTTATTATATTTATATTAAATTAATAATTTATATCATAAATATTTCTTTTAATTATGAGTATATACTTTTATATCAATTAAAAAAATACAAAATCTCGTATATTTTACATCAATTAAAAAAAACAGCCGCATCTTCCTCCTTCTCTCTTCCTCCTCCTCTTTGGCGCCATTTCTTGGAGCCAACAAAATTGGCACGAAATTAGGCACGAGTATTTATTTACTTCTTTATTTAGATTACCTCCTCCTCTTTGCACCATTTCTTGGAGCCAACAAAATTGGCGCAAAAAAGTTTGGCGCGAGTATTTGTTCACTTCTTTATTTAGATTAGATTTAGGACGCCAACTTAATAAATTTGGCACCACAAAAAAAAAATCTTTCCCTATTTATTTCATTTATTTATTTGTTTATTTCATTTTTCTGTTTACATTTTCCTCTTTATTTCATTTATTTCCATTTTCTCATTTATCATTTATTTCTTCTTGTTGGTTTTTGCAATTATGTATTGATTTATTGTAAATAATACATGTATAAAATGTAATTTTCTTTACATATTTATCTTCTCTATTTTTATATTTTTAATCAACCTGCTTTCATTCTTGGTATCAAATAATATGGCATGCTAACAAGTGGTAAGAAGCAATTGGTAACAAATATTTTTATTATAACAAATAACAAATGGTATCATAAATAAATAATAACAAATATTTTTATTATAACAAATAACAAATGGTAACAAAATAACAAATACATTTCTCTATCTACATGTAACAAGTGATAACAATAACAAATGATAACAAGTGATAACTATAAATTATATTGTTTTATAATACAAATTTATAAATTTATTATGATTATGATTATCAATTTTATTTGATTAACATTATATTACTATAATTTAATATTATTATACTATACAACTTAATTAATTATCAATATTAATATTACTAAATATTACTACCTAATTTGAATAATCATATTCTATTACTAATACCAAATAATTATTAAATTTAAATAATGATATTGAGGTACGGTTACATTTTAATTATCAAATAACGACTATCTAATTATCATATTTTTTCATTATAAATTGTAAAATATAAAATATACATTAACATATCTAACAAATGGGTTGTATGGTAACAAGTGGTAAGAATTATTACTTCCTCTTTGTACAAATGATAACAAATGCTAACAATTATTTTAATTCCGGTAACAATGATAATAAATGGTAACAAGTGATCTTGATCCAATATAACAAGTGGTAAGATAATAATTATATAAAATTTGTATATTATAACATTGTAACAATGGTAATAATTGGTTGCAAGTGGGTCGCATCGTAATAAGTGATAAGAATTACTATTTTTTCACACAAATGGTGACAATTACTTTAATTCTGGTAACAATGTTTTTTATTATGATTAACAATGATAATAAGTGGTAACAAGTGATTTTGGTCTAATATAACAAGTGATAAGACAATAATTATATAAAATTTATATAATATAATATCGTAACAATGGTAATAATTGGTAATAAGTGGATCGCATGATAACAAGTGGTAAGAATTACTATTTCTTTTTCGTACAAATGGTAACAATTACTTTAATTCTAATAACAATGATTTTTATTGTGGTAACAATGATAATAAGTGGTAGCAAGTAATGTTGGTCCAATGTAACAAGTGGTAAGACAATAATTATATAAAATTTATATAATATAATATCGCAACAATGATAACAATTGGTAACAAATGAATAACTACTTCCTCTTGTACAAATGCTAACAAATAATAACAAGTATTTTTGTTCTGCTAACAATTATTTTTAAAACTATATGAAATTTGTATAAACCAGAAAAAAATGCTAATGAAAATATGTAATGTTAAAAATTACAGACCTAACAATAAAATAACACATATGAAACATATAAATATCGGAGAGGGTAATCACTATAATTACTCTAATACTATTCACTATAACTATTCCATTCCAAAGTATGATCATACATTAAACGGTAAAAATTGTAAAAAACCCATTAAAAATTCAAGCCTCCCAATAAATTTTTAAAGAAGGAAAAAAATGCGTATGGATAAATTTTCAACATTTGGCGCTGGTTTTGCTTAAAACATAAAGTCTCAATATTTGAATACGTTATTTGGTAGTATAATACAACTATTAGCCCGAAACATAAATATGTTGTTTGTCAATATAATATAACTATAAATTATATTGTTTCATAATATAAATTTATAAATTTATTATAATTATGATTATCAAATTTATTTCATTAACATTATATTACTAAAATTGAATATTATTATTCCATACAACTTAATTATTTATCAATATTAATATTTCTAAATAATACTACTTACTGATTTCAATAATCATGTTCTATTACTAATATCAAATAATTATTAAATTTATATATTGTTATTAAGATAGGGTTACGTTTTATATAATAGATTTAATAGTACTGGTATATATACTCATAATATTTTTATGGTAGCTTCCTTAATTTTCTTCATATTTCATTTAATTATTCATTTTATCATATTTCATTTAATTATTTTAGCTTTTTATTATTATTATTTTCAATTAAATTGTTGCTAATTTAAATAATTTCGATAATATTATGGACATTATTGTAAAGTTTACTATCACATTTTGATTTTAATTCCTTACATTTCTAAATAAATAATATTAAATATAATTATCATATTCCTTAATTATAAAATCTAAAATATAAATTAGACATTAACATATTTAATTACTATTAGCAATTTAAACAACCCATACTCATACTTATCATATTCATCATATGCAATCAAAGCACATGATCCAAACTCACATTTCTTAATTATAATGAAATTTAAATTATAAATTAAGTATGAAATGTTATTATTTTAAATAATATAATCATATAGAATTATGTAAATAATGTAGTAATAATAACATAAAAAATATATGACTTTTTGTAATACATGATTTTATTTAAAATATATATTCATAAAGAAATATAATAAAATGTATTATGACACTATATAATATAAATTATTAATTTAATATATTTAATGATTATATATAACAAATTTGGTAACATAATTTCATAATTTTATATAACAAATTTAGTAATATAATTTAAAGATTTCTTATGATTATATTAATAATATCAATGTTTTCTTATTTAAAATAATAAAATTATTATTTTAAAATACGGTGTCCGGTTGAGCTGTAGGTTGTGCCGCGAGGGCATTTGCGGATACGTTTTCCTATGCGGCTCAGCCGCATGACATCTCGGTTGTGCCACGCATAGGCATTTGCATGCGCTTGCCTGGGTGGGTCAGCCGCCGAAGCATCGCGATTGTGCCATGCAGGCATTTGCAGGTGCGCTTGCCTGGGCGGTTTTGCTCACGATTGTGCCGTGCAGGCATGTGCCTAATCTAGTAACATGGTAGTAATATTTACTATTATTTCATGGAGTTATATAGTAATACGTCAAAGTCAAAATTTTCTATTTTTAGTTCCTTTGTTTTGGGCTTTTCAACTGTTCAATTGGTGCTTATCTTATCTTATATATGTAATGTAGATATATGTGTGAGAGTATGAGATGTATTTTGTAATTTGTAATTGATTATATTATATGTATGATTATTTTTTTATATTATGAAGTTAATATATTATGATTAAGATTAAATATAATTAATGTTTATGGAGTTTTATGAAGTTTGGTTTATTATGATCTTAGTTTTGTAATTTTTTTCTTTAATAAAACTCAATTGGAAAATTTTTTTATGTTGAATTGATTAAAAATTGATTTCGTTCAAGAGAGAGAGAGAGAGAGAGAGAGAGAAAGAGAGAGTGAGAGAGGGAGAGGAGATTGAAAGATACATAGAGGTGACTAACAAGAGACAAGATTGAATGTTATGAACAAGATTGAAAAATGAGCTAGGAAAATGACTTATTTTTTACTTTTTACTTTAAGCAAAGAAAATTGTTGAGATGAGAGATGAGATATATGAGAGAGATGAGAGATGAGAGAGATGAGAGAGAGGGATGTGAAGATTTGGGAGATTGGGAGATGATTTTAAAGAATTTAGGAGATGAAGAGAAATTATTTTTAATTTTTTTGCTCTTAAAAAAGAATAGATAAATTATAGAATAAAATTTTAAAAGAGAAGGTGAAAAATAAAATATAATTTTTATTTTTTTATCAAAAATTTCAAAAATTCCATTTATATTTAGATTTATATAATATACTTATTTCTTTATATATGAAATTAAATTATTAGATGGGTATGATAAAAATTGATAAAAAATACAGCTGTACGAAGATATCATATCATATTTATATTTATATATCATAAATTTTGTAATGAGATTAAAGTTGTGAGTTATATTAGAAAGTTCGATATCTGGCCTTTGCCCATGATACAAACAAAAAGAAACAAGAAAGTTCCAATATTATAAAAAAAATAAATTTTCAATTTTTTTTCAGCAAATTTTAGAAAAGGAGGTTATAAGTTTTTTTTTTCTTCAAAAATCTTTTTCTTTATCTTAATAATCAATTTTTTTTTTATTCCCTGATCTTTAGGTACACCTACTTACATCTAACAATACAAGATTATCTCATTTTTTTTCTCAACATCTATAAAATATTTTATAATTTTTTTCTCACATATTAATATTAATAGTTGTTTTGTGACGGTAATTAACTTATTTTTTTTAATCTCACACCGAAAATAATAACATACCAAATATGAATGAAAATTCTATAATAATTATATCTAGAGTCCTTAGAGTCTTGTTTGTATTTTGGTTAGTTTAAATAATTGAAAAGTAGTTTGTGTATTATTGTATGTGTAAGGCTATAATGATTTGTAATGATTATATTGTTTTTTTATTATTATGAAGTCAATATATTATATATTATATATTATGATTAGGATTAAATTGTTTTTGTGTTTTATGAAGTTTTATGAAATTATGAAGTTTTACGTCCAGTTTTGTAATTTTTTTTTTAAGAAATTTCAATCCATTTTTTTTTGAATTGTTGTAATTTTTTTATTAAGAAATTTTAATCATTGTTTTTTTTGAATCGTTTGATTGAAAGATTGAAAAAAGTTGTCGTATGAAAAAAGTTGTGGTATGAGAGAGAGAGGAGATTGAAAGGGGAGAGGAGATTGAAAGGGGTGACTAACAAGAGAAGATTGAAGACAACATTGAAATTGAAAAATGGAAAATAAGCTCCTTTTACTTTCGCAAAAAAGTTGCAAAAAAGTTGCGAAGATTTTTGGAGATTGGGAGGTGATTTTAAAATAAGAAGAAATTGAAAGATGTATTTGTTTTTTTTTTTTTCTGCTTAAGATGAAAAATAAAATATAATATTTTTTACTAAAAGGGTTCAAAAATTTCGAACACTTCATTTATATTTATATTTATATAATGTATAGTATCATAATATGGTTATACATTAAATTAAATTATTAGTTCAATCCATTTGATAAAATTGGTAAAAAAAGCTAAGAAATCATATCATAATTTATATTTTATAATAATTCTTTCTCAAGAGTTTAATTTATATTTTATAATAATTCTTTTTGAAGTTTTTTGGTTAAAGTTGTCAATTATATTCTTTTAATTATATCTAAAATTTTTAACATTACAATAAATTCTTGAGAATATCGTCGTGACCATTTGGTAGTAAATAACTGAAAGGAAAGTTTTTAGAACAAAAATTAAAATTGAGAGTGAACAAATTAGAATAAAAATAAATAAATTAGAAAAAAATGAATAAATTGAGAATATTATAAATGAAAAAGAGAAGATGAATTTTGATACGGAAGAAAAATAAATTTTAAATGGTATTTATAAAAAGAAAAAGAAAAATATTGTAACAGCTACCTAGCCGTTACAAAGTTATAAAATATATTACAAAGTTACAATATAAGCTGTTGTTTTTGTGACGCTTAAGTCGTTGCATAAAGTAATAGTTATTTTTTTTGGGAGGAGAGAGAGAGAGAGAGAGAGAGAGAGAGTGAGAGAGAGAGGTGTGATGGATCATGGATGGGATGTACATGTGGCCTATAGATGTTGGAGAGGAAGAGTTGTTGTTGTCAAGGAGAGAGAGAGATTATTTATGGGTTATTTAACGGTTTTGGTTGTTCGATTCCTCTTCTGGTTTTGGTCCGGTTCTGATCCGGTTTGGTTCCTGGTTCAAAATGGAAGCGGAGGTTGGGATAAAATTGTTAGAATTTTACTTTCATTTAAGCAAAATTATATAAATATAAAAGAAAAAAAAAGAAATAAAACAAAACAAAAAAGGAAAATGTAAACGTAAATCACCTACGACATATTTAAATATCCCACAAAATTAACGAAGAACAAGGATTCAGTTATATTCTATCATTCATGGAAACCCGCATGACAAGGTGAAAACTAGACCATCATCTTGTTGTTAGTTGCTCAATGCAAACAATTTGTAATCTTCAGATATGGGTTCAAATCCAATTAAAAGAAATTGGTTGTGAAAGTTAAAAATCTTTTGAGGTTATAAAAAATATTGTGATTGCCTGACATTTGAGCGGTGAAAGCTTTGTTCCAAGAGCCAAAACCTCCAAGAGCCAAAACCAAAATTGGTATGTCACATTGGGTAAAGACACTTCACAGCATTCATCACAATGCGCTTTTACTTGGCCCCCGGGGGGAGGGGAGGGGAAGGCTTGTCCTGCAACCCTCTTCATTTTAAAGAAGCCAGAATAGAAGCTCTTGTAAATAAGGAACAAAATATCACATTTCTGTGCAGAGGCCCACAAAAGAACACACAACGCTTGAGTTCACAATTTCTTTTAAATTCTTTATATTTTTATAATAACAATTTGACACAAGATAAATACAAATATTTTTATAATAACAATTTGACACAAGATAAATACAAAAGTTTTTATTGTGGCATAAAGGTAAAGAAAAAAGAATTATATAGTTTTACTTTCACACCAAATCGATTTGTTTGTCAAAAAAATTTATTTGTCACCTATCCTATTATAAGACACTAAGCTTAAAGCAACAAACAAAAAATAAATAATTCAAGTAATAATAAATAGTAGAAACAAATATTTAAAAAAATTATATAAAATAAAAAAAAATAATTACTTCAGAAATTTGTTTTTTATGGATACAAAAATAAAATAATAAAAAAATAGATAGAAAAAAAAATATAACAAAACCGAAAAAAAAAAAAATTAATTTTTTACAAGTCAAATTTGAACTTGCTTTGCCAGCATTGGAGGTCTGAAGTTTGGCATAGTGCAAACAAAATAGAAAAAACAAAATAGAAATATGAGAGCCTCCCGTGATACAAACTGACAAGTCATGGTCATCAATGCGAGCAGAAAATCACACAGGAACAAGAAATTTCAGAATGAATTTTTAACTTTTATGTGATCGCCGTATACAACCAACCAAGAAGCGAAGAAAAAACATAAAGCAAAGGAAATGCTGCACGACAAGACTCCTCCTTGCACTGCACTCCACTCACACCCCGCTATGCCTTCCATGCCTAGCACTGCGCTACACTTCCACTATACTACTACAACCTACCTACCAGAAAATAATAACTTTGAAATTCTGCAACTGGCCGCGCACCCGCCAAGTGCCACCCTGCCCCTACCACTACACTCCTGCACTCACCAGCTACTGCACTCTGCCAAATGCCACCCTCCACTGCCCCACCCAACCACTACACTAGTCCAGCTGGTGCACTCCTCGAGCCGGTGCACTTCTACACACGAGCTATACTACTTCTTAACTAAACATTTCTCTCAAAACTCACTCAAAACTTACTCATCACTTTCCTCTCACCACTCACTCGTAATAAACCAACTCCAACTCCTATCCTCTCCTCTCGGCACTCACTCTTTACTTACAAATAAACTGCTGTCCAAACTCCTCTCTCGGCTCTGTCTCCGCAAGCTTCCCTTCACGCCTCCTGCCTACCTTTCCTTCAAACCGCCTCTCATCCTTCTTCAGCCTCTCTTCCCAAAGTCACAAACTCGACACAATGGCCTCGTCGTCTAGAAAAGGGAAAAGAATTACGGTAGAATTAGAAGAAAGCAAACACTTTCCATCTCTAAAAAAAACCAATTTGTTTCGGAAGGTATTTTCTCATCGCAACATTACTTCGGGTCGATTAATTGATTGGAATTTTCTGGACAGTATAAGTTTTGAGTACGAAAGTTATTTGAAGGAAGTGTGTCCATCTTGGATTCTTAATCCAGATACAAAAATATATGAGAATGCGGTTAGAATTTTTTATAATAATATGAAAAAAATTCATAACGATTGTGTAGTTATTGATGGTAATATTAGTTCGTGTAGTTTTCAAAGTTATTTTGACGGTGAAATAATTGAAGTGACTCCTGAGATGATATGCAGAGAGGCTAATCTTCCATGGGTGGAGTATGAAGAGTGTGCTTTGTATTTAAACACTGAAATAATAATGGATGCTAAAATAGTGTTTAATGATGATAATTTAGAATTTTTTAGCACAAATGCTACTGATTTAAATTTTCAAGAACGAATTCTGCATTTTCTAATTATACATGCTATTAAACCACGTGCCGGAAATTATACATCGATTACTCGAGATGATTTTTGGTTAATGGCGCCTATAATTGAAAGAAAAAATCCGGGTTTACATTTTTTAATTCCTTATTTTATGATATCTTTAAGAGATTCTTCTAATAATTTATCATATTGTAGTATGGTAAGTGGTATTTTAAAAGGTCACGGAATAAATCTACGGAAAGAATATCATTTACAATTAAATATGATTAAAAATAGTATAAATGATAGAACTTTTCGTAGGGCATATTGGGTGTGCAAAGAAGATGGAATTTGGATAAATTTAAAAAGAAGAGGTGTTCCAAAATCACGAGAAGTTCATGATGATGATGATGTCAATCAGCAGACTGATGTAAATGAAAATGAAAATGAGAAAAGGAGATGGGAAGAATTGTTTGAATGTATGAATCAGATGAAATTACATTTGGAGAATGTTTGGAGTGAAGTAGGCGAGGTTCGTACTGAAGTGGGTGAGTTTCGCAATGAAGTGGGAGAGGAAATTGGAGAAATTCGACATCAAGTGGGTGAATTAAGGCATAATTTTGATGAATTTAAGTTGGAAATCCGAAACGAAGTGGGTGAATTAAGGGATAAATTTGATGAATTTAAGCGACATGATTATAATTTTAGGGAACAGAACCGGGAAGATCACGCCAGAATGATAGGATGTTTGATAGGTATGGAGACGGATGTAGGGGTGAATAGTAATTTTATTAAATGTATCAGAGATCATTTGCAGCTTGGACCATCTTCCTCCGGAACTGCGGAACCTAGACCAGCTGCGAGCTCTGCCTGCCCGGCCTACCCATTCGTCATTCGTCCTCCTCGGACTTCATTCGCTTCATTTGCTTCTCCTCCTAGATCAAATCTTAATCCTTTTGATATCAGTGAAGTGATAAGAGGAATACCATCCTCTACTCCATCCTCTGTTGCGACTACTTCTGCCACTGCGATTGGTGAAACTGCAAGTACATCGTCTTCTCAACAGAGCAAAGCAAAAAAATTTCGACCCAAAGTTAAATTTCCTTAATTCCAAACTTTCCTTTTTTTTCATGTATCATTTTTTTTCCATGTATCATAATATAATATATCATGTATCATGTATCATGTACTCATGTATATATGGATCCAAATGTTAAATGCACTGTTATTTTTTTCATTTTCTAAATTTTTCAAAATTTTATTTATGTTAAATTTTTTAATTTTTTTAATATGCAAAAATTTGTTGCTACGCCTATCGGGCCACCCGCGGCCAGGCGTGCATGCCACACAGCATGGCATGTGCTCATGCAGTGCCTGTGAAGGGCGTGCATGCAAGGGGCAGCGCGAGTGCCCACTCATGCCACTGCCCGTTCCATGCGTTGATGCAAGAGCCCCCGCTCATGCCATTGTGCGGGCCAAGGCACTTGCACTCATGGCACGTGCCGGCCATCCATCCATGCAGCGCTCGCGCGCGGGGCATGCGAACAGCTAAGGCCAGCCAACAGCCAAGGCCAGCCTTCCATGTATGCAACCTTGCACGGGGCATGCGAGCAGCAAAGGCCCAGCATGCAGCACCCACGCGGGCCATGCCCCTTCCATGCATGTAGCGCGGGCGCCGGCCATGCCAGCCCTAGCGCCCGCGTGCGCCAGGGCCCTTCCATGCTTACAGCGCTGGCGCCTGCCATGCCAGCCCTGGCGCCCGCCACAGCCCTGGCGCCCGCCATGCCAGCCCTGGCGCCCGCCAGCCCTGGTGGGCGCCAGGGCCCTTCCATGCATGCAGCGTGGGTGCCCGCCATTCCAGCCCTGGCACCCGCCAGCCCCAACCATGCCACCCCGCGCGACTAATTACTCAAATTTTTATATTATTAAATTAAATTTATTAATATTATTATTTAAAATTTATAATAAAATTAAATTACGAATTTCTATAATACCAAATCGACCATCTAAAAAAAATATTTATGTGATTATTTTATCATTTTAATTCATTATCAATTATGAAGGAAAAATTTTTAGAATTATTGGTAAAATTTTAGACAACTCTAACACATAAAATGTTATTTGAAAACCGTGAAAAACTTTCATTTTGTTAAAAAACTTTTATTTCTTTTTTGTTTGAGGGCTTTCTTTTGCAAACAACCAATTAGTCAAGAATCAAACCAATGATGTGCACAAGATCATTAGAAGATGATGGATGAAATCACTTACCATTGAAAAATTAAATTTATATTGTCGAAAGCTATTTAGGATAGCTGGTTATCCTATCGATCCAATATCTATCCGCTCGAACTTAAATTTTATCCACTTTATAACATTAATTTTTATTAATTGAGGACATCACCTATTCCTATCCACCAACAATAATGATAGTTGATGAGAAGGATGTCACGTGGCTTAGAAGGATATTGTGACGGGTGAGATAAGAAGAAGGATGTTATTAGTGCTTGCTTTAATCTCTACCCAAAGATGGATGAGAGAAGCATGTTTTGATTCATATTATTCTCTTGCAACAGCCAAACAAATCCTAACTTTTTTTTTACTCGATCATACCAACCACTAGCGCATGCCACGCACGTGAAGAAAGTTATTATTAATTTTTTGATAGTGGTAATTAAATTAATTTTGGCGGAAAAAAGGACCAAATTTTTACGATAATTAAATTAATTTTGGCGTGAATTTTGGCACAAAAAATATCTTGTCATATTAATTTCATTTATTTCTTTATTTATTTCTTTGTTTTCTAGTCTGCTGCTTTTCTTTCCTCTGTTATCTTTCCTTATCTTATCTTGGGTTTATGTTATTGGGTTAACATATTTCTCTCTCTCCGTATTTCATTTATTTCTTTCTCTCCCTTACTCTTCTTCATTTATTTGCTTTGCAAATATCTTCATTTATTCTCTCTTTGCTTTCTCTCTTTCTGTGCTTTTACAAATCTTTATTATTTTCATGGATAAGATATGTATGTATTCTAAATTAAGAGCAAGTGATGAATATATTACTGGCGTTAATACATTTCTAGAATTTGCATCTCAAAATATTCAATCCATAGATGGGAAGATATCATGTCCTTGTGTAAAATGTTTTAACACATTGAGATTTCCTACATATACAGTGTTTAATCATTTGTTACGTTATGGGTTTCAACGTGGATATGATAAGTGGATATATCATGGAGAGAACAATAGAGAAAGTGATGGGAAAAAAGACAGAATCAACGTGTGATGCATCTAATGTATCAAACGTACATGATAATCTTTTTCACCATGATATCTTTGGCATGTTACATGATGCATTCAGTGCAAGTGCAACTAAGGTGGATGATTTTACTTCAGATAAATTTCAAGAAATACTTCAGAATGCAAAAAAACCGGTATATCCAAAATCAAAATATTCTGTACTTACAACTATTGTGCATTTATATCATTTAAAGTGTTTGTCTGGATGGAGCAACAAATTTTTTTCATTACTGTTAGTATTTTTCGGAGAATTATTACCTGATGATAACATCTTACCAAATAGTTGCCATGAAATAAAGAAAACTATTTCATCTTTAGGGTTGACATATGAGAAAATACATGCTTGTCCTAATGATTGTATGTTATACCGGAAACATAGAGCCAAAGACGAATCATGTTATGTGTGTGGTACTTCCAGATGGAAATCAAATACAGATAAAGGAGATGAAGGATGTCAAGAAATTAAAAAAAAAAAAGCTGCTAAAATATTGAGATGGTTTCCTTTGATTTCTAAATTGCAAAGACTATTTACATGTCGGGAAACAACTTCTTTGATGAGATGCCATCATGATAAGAGAACAAAGGATGGACTTTTAAGACACCCAGTAGATTCTCATGCATGGAAAGAGTTTGATTCTCTATACCCTAGCTTCTCTTCTGATCCAAGAAATGTTCGATTAGGGTTAGCAGCAGATGGTTTCAATCCTTTTAAAACCATGAATGTTTCACATAGTACTTGGCCAGTCATCATGATACCATATAATTTGCCTCCTTGGTTGTACATGAAATTACCAACTTCATACTCACATTACTTATTACTGGTCCTAGAAGTCTTGGGGATAAGATAGATGTGTACATGGAACCATTGGTGGAAGAATTGAAAGAATTATGGAATGAAGGAGTAGATGCTTATGATTGTTCAGTTAGTGAAACATTTAAAATGCATGCAGCACTTTTATGGACCATTAATGATTTCCTGCATATGCAAATTTGTCTGGGTGGAGTACTAAAGGTAGATTTGCATGCCCAGTATGTGGATATGATACATGTTCTCATTGGTTATCTCATGGCCGAAAGTATTGTTATATGGGACATCGAAGATGGTTAGAGTCAACTCATCCATTCAGGTATGATAAACATTCTTTTGATGGGACACAAGAATTCAAAGTTGCACATAAAGAACGATCCGGATCTGATGTATTACGAGAATTAGATGGCTTTGATTTAACAAGTGTAAATGACATGCCTGGATGGAAGAAAAAGAGCATATTATTTCATTTACCTTATTGGAAAAATATTTTAATTAGACATAACATTGACATGATGCACACAGAAAAAAATTGTTTTGATGTAATTGTTGGTACAATTCTGGGCCAAGAAGGAAAGTCTAAGGACAATTATAAGGCCAGACTTGATCTTGAGGAGATGGGAATAAGAAAGGATTTACATGTACGTAGATCAAACTCTACAAACATATTGTTGCCTAAAGCATGTTACCAAATGACCTCGTAGGAGAAAGATGCATTTCTTAAGGTTCTAAAGGAGTTAAAACTTCCTGATGAGTGTTCTACTAATATTTCCAGATGTGTTCAATTGAAGCAACGGAAGTTAATAGGTCTAAAGAGTTATGACTGTCACATTTTATTGCAAGAGTTTATTCCTATAGCAATTCGTGGATCACTCCCCGAGAATGTTACCTCTGTTATCATCAAAATTTGTAATATTTTTAAATCTCTTTGCTCTAGGGTCCTTGACCCACGAGAACTTGAGCAATTAGAGGTATCAGTTCCACAAATTATGTGCGAGCTTGAAAAGATTTTTCCTCCCTCATTTTTTACCAGCATGATACACTTGATGGTTCACTTGACAACTAAAGCAAGAATTGGTGGACCAGTCACATATAGGTGGATGTATCCAGTTGAAAGGTTTGTTTTATTTTTTAACTTATTTAGCTCATTTCATTTAACCTACACATTTAAATTTCATACAATATATGTATTTAATTTAATATAATATATGTATATGTATGCAGATACTTATTTCAACTCAAATCCTATGTACGTAATAGAGCACAACCTGAAGGCTCTATCGCAGAAGGATATATAGCAAATGAGTGTTTTCTATTTTGTTCCAAATATTTAGACTGGGTTGAAACAAGGTTTAATCGTGCATTGCGGAATGATGATAATCATATTGTGTTTGGAGAAGATGAGTCCACATTAACAACAATCGGAAGGCCTTTGGGAGTAAGAACACGTTCATATGTTCAAAGACAAAAAAGAAAAAGAATATCTCGAATTCATCTCGACGACAAGTCATTGCAGCAATGTCATAGATACATAGTATTTAATAGTGACTCAATTGCTTCGTTTAGAGTGTAAGTATATATTTTTACATATATATTTTTTAATTTTTAAACTCTAATATCATATATATATATTATATATGAAGGGAACATATGCAACATCTTCGAAGAATAAATGTAGAAAGAAGTTAAACACTTTCCAAATGGACAAACTTCATAGTAAAGAGTTCACTACTTGGTTTAGTTATCGTGTAAGTATATCATTTTTTAATATTATTAATTTCTTCACTTTATATAAATACTTAATCTTTTAACTTTTATAGGTTACCAATCCAAAATATACTGGAGAGATTATAGATGAAATTAAATGGAGATCTCGTGGACCGGATCCATTCATTAAAAATTACAGTGGCTATCTGATCAATGGATATCGATTTCATATAAAAGATCGTGAGAAATACCTTCAAACTCAGAATTCAGGAGTTGTGGTAGCAGTTGATGATATTAGTTATGCAAGTGCAAAGGATAAAAGGCCAATTGAAGGTAAAGTTAATTATTATGGTATCTTGAGAGAAATCATTCAAGTAAACTATAACGAAATGTATACATTTGTATTATTTTGGTGTGATTGGGTCGACCTACAACGAGGATGCAAGAAAGACAGATTTTGTTCAACTCTTGTCAATTTTTCTTATCTCAATCATACCGGTGCTGATTTGCTGGATGATCCTCATATTTTGGCATTCCAAGCAAAGAAAGTGTTTTATGTAGCTGATGAAAGACATAAAGGATGGCTTGTTGTAAAACATGTCAAAGTTCGAGATGAATTTGATATGGGTGATGAATTCATAATTCATCATTTCAATTCAGAAACTAGTCCGTCAACTAATCAGACATGGGTTCGAACTAATGTTGATGAAGATGAAGGAAATATATCAATGGCGATAAATGATGATGATGATGATGTTGATAGAGTAGGATGGGATGTATATGTATAGAAAATGTAATTTTGTTTACATATTATCCAATCATTTTCTATTTTTATATTTTTTTCCTTTTTTTCCTTTAATTCATTCGGTGCACTTAGGTATAATAATTGGTATGATATTTTATCCTTAATTACGTTTACTAAAACAAATACTAAAAATTACATTGCATATTGCATATGATTATCAAAATTTAAAGGCAGTAAGTAGAGTTTTCCATAATTTATAAGTTAGGTAGTAAGGATGTAGTAATAATAATATAGTAGAGTTTTTTAAAATTTATAATTAGTAGCAATAATATAGTAATATTGTAATAATATGGTAGAGTTTTTAAAAATTTATAAGTTAGTTAGTAAGATAGTAAGTAGATAGTAAGTAAATAGTAAGTACATAGTAAGTAGTAATAATGTGGTAGAAGCTTGCATGCACTGGCGCCCGCGCTCGCATTGCCGGGCGCCCGCGCTGGCATTGCCGGGCGCCCGCGCTGGAGTTGCATGGAGTTGCATGTGTGCTGTGGCATGCGTGGGGGCACTCGTGCTGGCATGGCCACGCCCGTCTTGGCCCATCATGTCTCTGTATTTTTTATTATATTAAAATTTTTATATATGGATTTTATCAAAAATTTTAAATTATGTAGAATAATGATATATTTAATATTATTAATTTAAATAATGTAATGATATAAATTTAGGGTTATTATTTATTGAAATGTAATATTTAGGGTAAGAATTTACAATGTTGTAACAAAATAATACAGAAAATTAATTTGTTGATGGTGTAATAATAAAAAAATAAAATAAAATTTACAAAAAACAGAAAAAATAGAGGTTCTGAAAATTGATTTGAGCACTAAATCAAATATATAATAAATCATTCTCCACAAACAAATTTCCATCCATCTTTCCCTCCAAAACTATAAGTTCTTTCCCTCCATCTTTCCCTCCAAAACTTATAAGTTTTTTCCCTCCATCTTTCCCTCAATCTTTCCCTTCCAAATTTAAAATTTAATAGTATAGTGTAGTAAGTAGGTTAATAGTAAGTAAGTACTAAGTAGTAGTAAGTAGGTTATAAGTAATAATAATGTCGCACCCTTGCATGCATGGGTGCGCAAGCACTGGCGCCTACCTTGGCATTGTCGGGCGCCCGCGTAGGAGGTTGCATGGGAGGTGCATGCATGGGCGCGCACGTACTGGCGCCTGCCCTGGCATTGTCGGGCGCCTGCATAGGAGGTTGCATGGGAGGTTGCATGGGTACAGTGGCATGCGTGGGTTGGCATGGCCGGGTGCCAGTGTCAGCCCACATATTCCGTGTCAATACTTTTTTTTTATATAAAAATTTTTACATAATTATATCAAAAATTTTAAATATGAATTATCTAGAATAATGATATATTTAATATTATTAATTTAAATAAGGTAATGATATAAATTTAGGGTTATTATTTATTGTAATGTAATATTTAGAGTAAGAATGTAATAACAAAAATAAAAACATTATAACAAAAGCAGAAGAGAAATTATAATGATGTAATAATAAAAAGATAAAATTCTACATAAAATGGGAAAAAATAGCAGGAAAAAATAGCGGGTTCTAAAAATTTATTTGAGCGCTTAAATCAAATATATAATATATGATTCTGTACAAACCTCTTTCCCTCCAAAACCTCTCTCCTCCCTCAAATCTTAAATCTTGTGACTTAAAACCATAATCATTTTTCAAATTCTCAAATCTTTCTTTCGACTTAATCAAAATCTTATTTCAAACATTGCTTAACACTCAACATGGGAAAAACTAAATGAAGGATGAGTATTGTTGTTGATTATGAAAAATCACAGTCATCCGAAAATCAACTTCACTCTGAAGAAGCCGAAGATGCTGCACCAGGTTGGATTTGGTTTGATTTAAAAACATATCATTGAGATAAGTATCCATTTCTAATATTTTTTTAGCAGTTCTCAAGAAGAAATGTAGAGGGCCAACACGTTGTCAAGATGTTTGGGATTTAGAAAAAGGAAAACGGATGATGGTTCAAATGAATGAATTAAATCAACCGATAGGAATTGATGGTACGATCTTTACTAGATTTCTTGGTTCTATAGTCAGAGTCCACTCGATTGCCCCCATAAATTATATGACTTGGCGTGATATGCCAACAGACTATAAAGAAAACATGTAGAAAATTATAGAGGTATCTACTAAATTATACATCACATAAATGGAAATTAATCCATCTAATTTTATTTCTTTCATTTTGAATTTTGTACGTTCACATAAATTGAAAATTAATTCATCTAATTTTATTTCTTTCATTTTGAATTATAGTCCAAGATTAATTTCAATCCACTTAGAGCTGACACCAAAAAATGGGTTATTGGAAATTTGTGTGAGAAATGGAAGAGTTTTAAAAATAGCTGAAATCAAAGTGGTTTGATGATTCACTTGGAGTGGATGAAAATATCAAAAGAATGGAAGATGAAAGGGTTGATCCAAATCAGTACAAGAATCTTGTTACTTTCTGGCTAAGTGATAAAGGGAAGGTAAAAAATAAATAATTTTTCTCACTCATTCATTTGTACTCTCGTAAAAAATACACAATTTCTCTTATTATTACTATTAATTGAATACATTTAATTCTAGTACTTTGTATTAGGAAATTAGTAAAAGAAATTCAGAATGTCGTGCAAAATTGATGGATCCATATTGCTTAGGATTTAAGTCATTTGCCAAACTCATTGATGAGAAGCTATAAACAACTCATATTTTATTTTACGTATAATTAATTTTACTGCATAATATTTTACATACTTGGAATCACATTTTATTATTACAGACAGCACAACAACGTGGGACGAAACATTGTAGAGCATAACTTTATATTACAAGTAAAACCCGATTGGATGGTAGTTTAGTCTCTATAAAAGTATCAGAAGTTGTGGTATGGATGATTATTTTTATGTAGTTCTTGATTTATGGACATTCATGTTTTATTTATTTCCTTTATAGGAAATGATGAAGAGTCAAATGGAGTCTGTTGAGAGAGAAGAAGGCCAAATAGAAAGTTCAAATTTATCTTGGAAAAGTGATATTGTGTCAAAGGTTAAAGGTCCTGATTCGCGGGGTAGAATCCGATGTGTAGGAAAAGTTACAAGTGCATTTGTACATTCAAGGAGAGTTGACAAAGAAGATGTAATTAATATGATGCAACAATTAATGGAACAAAATCATAATCTTACTAATTTGTTAAGTAATGTTCTTCTTCATGTTGCTATGAATGTTGGAAGTGGACATAAAGATGAATTGATGAATATGATTAATGAAGCAAGGGCTATTGTTGGTGTTCGGGTATGTAATTTCTCTATTTCTTATTAATTTTACTTTTACATTTCAAAAATAATTTAAATTATTTGTATTTTAGCTTCCTTCAATACTAGATGATGCTCGGAGTGCACTTAAAAACTAACAATCATCATCACCGCCCGACTCTGTCCCAAAAGGTAATATTTATTTCATTACTTAATTTTATTTTATTTTTAACATACTAATCTTTTTATTTATAACCATTTTTATATCATTATATTATATTCATCTTCATCTGACTCTACTTTTTTATTATGAATGAATAGATTGAATGAAGGTGGACTTTGCCCATAATCTTTTGATAATTGAAGTGAAGCATCTCAGAAGAAGATATATGGATTGTGGGTGTGGGATATGTAATCTTTTTGTTTTTTATCCTATTGTATCAATCATTTTCCAATAGTATAATATTTTACTATTTTCTTTATTTTCACACTTTTAATTATATTTCCTTATACTTGTACTAACCATCCACAAAACTTATAACATTTACTCACAGAAGAAGACATGTATAGTAACCGACTATAGACTATAGTGACTGGTATAGTAGTAATCAAAAAGTAAATAAGTGATGATAGTACACTACAAAACAAATGTATTATTCAGACGGACAAAAACCGTTTGCTAAACATACTAAAACCGTCAGCAAAACTTTCTCCAACGGATACACTTTCAGTTGGCTATACACCAGTCGGGATAGATCTATCTTGACGGTTTTGATGACCGTTGGAGCATGTGATTGATTTATAATGACGGTTAGAAAAGTATTAGTAAAAATATTATTTTTTATCATCGGTTTCAAAATATCAGTAAAAATTATTAGGTTTTATTATCGGTTATCACATGTGTTAGGAAATGTTACTATCTTTTATCGTCAGTTATCACAACTGTTAAGAAATGTTACTATCATTTATCATCGGTTACCACATATTTTAGGAAATGTTACTATCTTTTATCGTCGATTACACGTTAGTATAAATTACTGTTTGTACTATCGGTTACCACAAGCGAGAAAAAATTTATATTTTTATCGGTTGGAAAATATTAGTATAAGTTACTGTAGATTACTACAAGTTTACTATAGATTACTACATGTTACTGTCAATTATCATGTTACTGTCGATTACCACATGGTTACTAATCGTCATGGTTACTATTTTGTACCGTCGGTTACACAAGCGTCAGAAAGTTACTTTCTCTCTTTTATCATTATATTAGGTTATAAATGTTATTCTTTTTTTTTCTCAGTTATTATAAATGTTAAAAAAAATTATTATTTCTGTTATCACTAAATTACTGCTCGTTACCAATATTACCATATGATTATCACATTGACGGTTTCTTTTTTTTTTAAGATGATAGGTAAATTAAAATACTGAAAAATAAAGAAATTATAAAAATAATATAAATATTATAAGAATTGTAATTGATACAAACTAAAATGATTGATATATATAAGACAAAAAAAATAGAAAAAAGATTACATGTCTCATAATTACATGTCTTCTGAGATGGTCCAAATCAAAAACATTCGTTACAGTTTCTGAAGATATCTTTATTCACAATCACAATTTTTGAAGACGTCTTTATCCACAATCTTTCGTGGCAATCTGTTCATTAAAACTCAATAGTAAAATAATAAAATCATTATAAATAATAAATAATGAATGAAAATGAAAATATTACCTGAGAAGTAAGCAGAGAGCGTTTCCTTTTTCTAAATGCAAAATATTTTGATAGCATTGATGTTTATATTTCTTCACAACTGTCCAAAATAAAAAATTAAAAATGATATTTTAATATTAAATCTCAAATTAAAATAAAAATAGGATATTTATTTTTAAAACCTGAATAACATCTTGAATGATTGAGCTTGTTCGACTGAACTTATTCTTTATTGGAATTGTTGTGATTCTTCATACAATACTTATCCGTCATTCGTCAAACCTTTTAAATACCAAACATGATTAACTTTTGATAAAACTTTGTAAAGTATGAGTGAGAGGTTTAAATGGGTTATGAGAGAAGAATTTTCAAGGAAAGGATAGAGAAATTTTGATTATGGAACTTTCGTCTACGTATGATTTATAATATATAATTTTTACAAACAAAATTTTAAAACTCCGCCTTCGCGTTTTTTCTCCCGCCTCTTTTTTCATTACCGCATTTTTTCTCCCGCATCTTTTTTCATTACCACGTTTCTTAATTTTTCACATGTGTCTTTCATATGTGTTTTGAAAAAATCACTTAAAATTTTTACTATTTATTAACAAATACTTACTAACTAGTTACTATATTTGATTAATATCATATCTATTAATATATAATCTATTCGATGATAATAAACTTATTAATATTATTAATTTAAATAATGCAATGATATGAAAATATAATATAGTGTTATAGTTTTGAACATTTATTGAATATAATTTGAAAATATGATAATATAATGTAATTATATGTAATTGTGTAATTAATTATATTGGTGTAATTAATTATATTGGTATAATTAATGAAGAACACTAAATTTTGCATCTATTGTATCGGTAGAAATTGAATTTCAAATTCAATTAGAATTTATAATTACAAAATATAATTTACAATAAATAAAAATTTAATCTTTTATATAGACACTCCACAATTTCCATATACACAACGTTTACATATTACACACACACACATACCACTAATTTCAACTACTTATATTTCACATGTAATATTATTTAAAATTAGTATAGTGAACTTCAATTTGGATATATTGGTTTTTTGACATTCTAAAAATAATTCATGAAATTTATTTTTATCCACATTAAATGCATGAGAAATTGGTTTATCTATAAATTTGTAAATGATCATGTAAATCTGTGAATGAATCATACATGCCAAACATATCATGTTCAAAAACTTATCATGTAATTGGATATATTAGATCCATATAAATTTTTATTACTCTCTTCTTCATGAATATATTTATTCCCACCGGTGTATAGTGTATCTTTATTTTTGTGAGTTTAATTTTATCTTGTTTTACATGTTTTTATTATTATTATATCATGAATTTTATTTTATAATTTTTGTATTTGATTTTCTTTATATTTTCATTTCTGTTAACATTGTTTACTACACTTATACCAATTGTATCACTTATTATAAGAATATCATTTGTTACCGGTTGTTACTATTTGTTACCACTTGTTATCATGCATTATATTATGATATATTATCATTTGTTACCGATTGTTATTATTTGTTACCACTTATTACCATGCATTAATACACTATCTTACATGTTGTTATTATTTGTTATCATGATAAAACAATATTTTCTCTTTTTTTTTTTGTAAATATATAATGTAAAATGCAAAATGCAAATCATGACACTTTTTTCTTTTTTTTCTTTTCTTTTTTTTATCTTTATTAATATTATATATTTTGGCAAATATTTGTAATTAAATATATAAAATTTTTAAATTATTAGTATGTTATAATTTAAATTAATATTAATAGTCATGATTTGTAAAATGAAAAATATTCATGGAAAATGGGCAAAAAAATAAAAAGTTTTTTGCGGGTACATTGATTCCGAAATAAAATGATAAAATGTTTTTGAAATTTTCACAAAATTTGTCGCTTGATTTTGAAATAAAATGATAAAATATTTTGGAGTTTTATCAAATTTAACCGCCAATTTGTGATGTGGTGCAAAGATCATTGTTTGAATTGTTTTTGATTTTGGCATGAATTTGTGGAGTTATCACTGAAAAATTTAAAAAAACTAAATTCGTATATTAAATATATTTTTTTTAAATTTATATAAAATTATATAACGTTGATAATTCTACTAATATATTTATTCCAAATACACTCAACCAATATGTTTCATCATTTTGGCATGCGGGACAATTGATAAATTAATATTAATAATCATGATTTTATATTATTACTAACATATATTCTCCATTTAACGATAATACAATTTATAATTTATAATAATATATATAGTAATATGTATGTATTATGTAATAATTTACGAATGTTATTATTATATTATTAGAAAATAGTACATTTGTATCTGAAAATAATTCTAAATTTTTTATAATTTTTTTATACTTTCATTATCACTAATTAATTTAATAACTATAATAATATTTTTTAAATTAAATGTACGTATCATATCTCACTTGTTACTGGTTATTACTATTTATAACCACTTGTTACTCTGTATTATACCACCAGGTTTTTTAAAGTTGAGTTGTTTGAATTTGAAATAAAATGATAAATTTTTTTTGCAATCAAATTTGATTGTTAATTTGTGATGTGGTGCAAAAAAAATCATTGTTTTGAATTATCTAAAATGAATTAATTGTTTTTGGTAAAAGAATAATTAGATTAGAATAAAAAAACAAATATTTTTTTCACAAAAAAGAGAAATTTGATTAACTTAGAAAATTGATTTTGACGAGAATATAATTTTATTGTAGAGTTATCAATTTTTCAATGTTAAAAAGTTAAATTTGTAGATTAAATATTTTTAGAATTTATATAAAATTATATAATATTGATAATTAATGTATTATTATCAATATTTCTCTTGGCGCACTACACAAGGGCAACCTGTAATAGTGAAACAGAAAAAAAAAAGAATGAAAAAAAAGAAAATTAAAGGGTGAAGAAAAAACTAAAATAAAAAAAAGAAAAGAAAAAGAAGAAACAAAAAAAAAAGTTAAAAAACGGAAGGGTGAAGGTAAAAAAAATAAAAATAAAAATAAAAAAGAAGAAGAAAAAGAAAAAAAAAAAGTTCAAAAAAAAGGAAAGGGTGAAGGATAAAAAAAAAAGCAAAAAAATGATAAATATATAAAAAAAGAAGTTAAAAAAAAAGATGAACAGTAGTGCCCACGGTTGCAGCTGCGGAGGGCACGGCCGCAAGCGCGCGCAGGGGCTCTGGCATGCCCCTGCACTCGCGGTTGCAGCCGCAGGGCACACGGCTGCAACTGCGCTGGCATGAGGATGCCTGCGCGGTTGCAGTCGTGCTGCTGCACGGTTTCAACCGCACAAGGGAATTCAAAAAATTGTGGAAGAGAAGAAAATATATAAGGCAAAGGCCACTCCACGCTACATCTCAAGCGGTGTAGTGGTTGAATCTTCTGATATCATCTCCAATGCCCAGGTTTGATTCCGGTCCCTTTCTCTGGCAACCTTTTTTTTTTTTTTTTCATTCTCTCCTCTTCCTTTTTCTCTCTCTTTCTCTTATCAATTTTTTTTCCTATCCCACTCTCACCCATAAAATAAAATTTCTTCTCTTTGGTAAAATTTGTAATGAAATATTTAAATTTTTTAATTTTTTTATATATTATAATATAAATTAATATCGATAATTATCATATTAAAATTCATTGTAATTTATAGTAATATATATAGCAATATATATATATTATATAATAATATAAGATTGATATTATTATATTATTGGAAAATGGTGAATATGTATCTCAATTTTTTGTAATTTTTTTACATTTTCATTTTACCTTCTTGGATATACCACTTTTTCAAATAAATTAATAACAAACAAATTTTCAAAATAAAATTTTAAAATCTCTTTTTCCGGATATTTTTTTATTACACAATTTTCCTACCCTTTTTCATTACACATTTTTCATCTTCCAATTTTTTTCTTTTTTTCTTTTTTTTTTCAAAAATACCGATGATATTTCTTTCTATTTCACTCTCCTTTTTTTTTTCTTATCTGTCATCTTTTTTTTTTCCTTATCTCACTCTCATTCAACCTTTTGTTCTCTTTTTTTTTTTTTTTTTTTTCAGTTTACAAATTTCAGGTATTTAAATATAATATATAATTGTTTAGATGAATATTATATTTGAAGATGATATAGATTTTTTATATTATCATTGACAAATAAATTTTAGATAAATTTCGCAGACGTAATTTTTCACAAATAAATATCATTTGAAAAACAAAAAATTAGAAAAAAAAATTAAAACAAATAATAAAGAGACACAATTAAATAAAAATGGAAATAACGGAAATGACACAGCTTGCCATGTGTCTCATTTTTCTTTTTTTTTTTCTTTTATTCTCTACCTTCCACAGATTATGATAAATTATTAATATTTTATATTTTGGTAAATATTTATAATTAAATATATAAATTTATTAAATTAATAATATATTATAATTTAAATTAATATTAATAACCATCATTTTATATTATCACACTAATATAATAATATCATTCATTCAAAATTATCATTACTTACCACTTATTATCACAATTACCAATATTCTTATCACAACTTATCACAACTTATCATTACTTACCACTTATTATCACAATTACCAACATTATTATCACAATTTATAATAAATTAAAAAGAATTCAATAAATTCTATAAATTATCACAACTTATTTTTTAAATGGTTTATATAAATTCTATAAAAAGTACAGCATAAGAAAAAAAATACAAATACAATTAAATTAAATGAAATAAAATTAATGGAAATATAAAATGATAAAATATAATAATTGAGTTATAAATTAAAATAAAACTTAAGTTACTACTATTGCAATTAAATGAAATAAAATTAATGAAAATAATATCAAATTCTAAAATACAAGAAGAAGAAGAAGAAGAAAAAAAGGAAGGGGTAAAAATAAAAAGCAAAAAAAAAGGGTAAATATTTGAAAAAAAGAAGTAAAAAAAAAAAGAAGAAGAAACCCAGAAGAAAAAGAAGAAGAAGAAACAAAAAAAGGGAAGGGGTAAAAAAAAAAGTAAAAAAAAAAAAAGGCAAAAGGTAAATATGTGAAAAAAAGAAATAAAAAAAAAGGAACCAAAAAAAGAAAAAAAAAAAGGAAAGAGGGAACAGTAGCCTCGCAGTTGCAACCGCGGGGCACACAGCTGCAGGCGTGAGCAGGGGTGCTGGCATGCCCGCGTGTGCGCAGTTGCAGCCTCAGGGCGCACGGCTGCAGGCGTGCGCAGGAGCGCAAGCATTCCCCCGCGCGCGCGGTTGCAGCCACCTTGGCATTGGCCTAGAGTTCAGTGCGGTGCCGCCACCTTATCACGGGAACAACTTGAGGAGGTTCTTCACGCAGCCTACCTCAAAACCAAGTATAAACCAGACTTAACCATGCCGCCCCGATAGCCCGGTCCGTGGAAGACTTAGATTATAGTCATTTTTCTTTTTCCAACACCATGTTACAAGAATATCAATTTTATCATTCAATATGTGTACAAATTCACAATTCACAATCAATACTCATTTGTAACATGGTGTAAAGAATTCAAAGATCAATAAAAGAGTCATGGATTTATCAATAATTCCATTTGGACACACCACAATCACAAAATATTTCGAATCGATTTCAAATTTCTTTCAAAATTTAATTTACAAATAATAATTGAAAACTTTTTATTATCCATGTTAAACATGACCATCCACATACCTCTTGGGAGAATGAACACGCTCAATTCACAATCAATTCCAAGATAATCTCTACTTGATTTCCAATGGAATTATCCTAAGATAATACACATGAATTAAATGTTAAATTACATCCAATTCTAGAATTTATGAGTTTTTTCTAAACTTAACACAAACTCTAATTTCTCCAATCTAAGAATGTATGTTTTAATTCTATCATCTATAATTTATTTACACCAATATACAATTCTTATTCACTATTTTCCCAAATTTTACCTCATTCACAGACTCTAAATTCATGCTCTCTAACAAATGTCTCAAATCTCAATAACAATTTTAAATCCACTAACAAAGAAGCTAAGTCCAAGTTTAGATCAAAGAAATTACCTCGATTTTGGGGTTGAATTGAGTTTTGAGTGTTGGGTTTTAAAAACCCTAGATTTTCCCTTCTTTGAGCAAATGCTAGATTTCTTTCCCTAAATCTATCCCAATCCAAGTGTTTGATTGATGATTTGGAAGTTTTATAGGATTAATTTTAGGGAGATGTAATTGATTTTGGGAGAGATTGAGAGTGTGAGAGTGTCAAGAGGGAGAATGAGAGTCGAGAGGGAAAGCAGAGAGTGAGATAGGGAGAGAAGAAATGAGAATGAAGCCTTCTTTAAACCCTTTTTATAGTGGAGTGTGAAATCTCAATCTTGTCCCTCATTAGTTTTAGGTTTTGTTCAAGTTTGGTTATCCCTTTTAGTCATTTCGTAACTTTTCGCACTCATGAGTCAACTTGCAATTAGTATAAGTCGTCTTATGTGTTAAAGGTTTTCAGAGGCCATGTCCCCTTGTTGTTCAACAAGTCGCCTTGTTCTTTGTTTTATCAAGCCCTCAAGTCACCTCAAAATTGCCTCAAGGCGACCTAATTTTTTCCTTGTATAACCCCCAAGTTGCCTTGCTTTTTAGTAAGTCACCTTGCTTAATGTGTAGAGATGTTTCTCTGTGAGTCAAATATGGCGGGTTGGATTCTGCTGGCCACAAGTGGCCTTATAGGCACATAGTTAGGAAGCACAAGTCGACTTGCCTTTATGCAGAGTTAACAATTCTGAGAGGTAATCTCTACAAGTCACCTTGGCACTTGTTCAGGTCGCCTTGGTGACTTTCATACTTTAATTTTTGAGTTTGAGGTCATCTTGTCATGAGTTAAGACGGTTTATCTTCATCAAATTGACTCCAAACAAATTTTTATCATCCTTAATTATCTCTGAAACCCATTTTTTTCTCCTAACCAAACTTTATAAAATATTTATTGATAAATTGCAACCAATTAAATTGGTGTTTTTAGAAATAACGTTGAAAATTCAATATAAATTTTCTAATACCGAATTTTTCATTGTTACAATATTTAATCCTATAAAAAGAAATTTCGTTATCGAAATTTAAAAGAAAATTCATACATTTTCAAAAAGGTAAGAGTGTTGTTTCCGCGTGGACTTCTCGGTCTCCCAAGTTTCTTCTTTCACTTGGTTGTTTACTCTTTAATTGCTTGAGTTGTGGATCAAGGATTTTCACTGGAAGAACCTTGAAACTCAAGTCTAGATTCAATTCTATCGAAAGAGTTTCTAATACATGCATGGGATCCGACAAATATTTTTTTAGCATGGAGGCATAGAATACATCGTGGATTTTCTCCAAATCCGAGGACAAATCTAGCAGATATGCCACCTTTCTTAACCTTTCAAGGATCTTGAAAGGGACAATATATCTAGGATTCAATTTATCCCGTTTTTGAAATAGGATTACACCTTTCTAAGGTGAAATTTTCAAGAAAACTATGTTTTCGACCTCAAATTCCAAAGGTCTCCTCCTTTTGTCAGCGTAGCTCTTTTTCGCCTTCATCTTTGACCTAATTACCATCACTTTCTCTACCGTTGCTTTAATTAACTCAATATTGTTAATCTTCCTCTCTCCTATCTCATCCCAACACAATAGAGTTTGGCATTTTCTTCCGTGGAAAGCTTCATAAGATGACATCTCTATACTAACTTGGTAGCTATTATTGTAAGCAAATTCAATTAATGGAAGCTGCCTATCCCAACACCCTTGGAAATCCATCTGTGGATGAAAAGTAGTGCTGAGCTTCAACTTAGTCTCTAAGGACTTTTGTAACTTAGACAGAAATCGGGATGTGAATTGGGGATCACGGTCAGATACAATCGATACCGGAACCCCATGAAGTCGGACAATCTCATTTAGGTAGAGCTTTGCCAACCTTTCCAATGGATAGGAATTTCGGATGAGCAGAAAGTCAGCTGATTTTGTAAGCCGATCTACTATTACCCATATAGCATCGTGACAACTTGGTGTACGTGACAATCCTACCACAAAATCTATAGTGATATGCTCTTATTTCCATTCTGGTATCGGCAATTGTTGTAGAGTTCTGGTTGATTTCTAATATTCAGCTTTGATTTGTTGGCACACAAGACACTTAGTCATAAATTCGGCTATCTTTCACTTCAACCACGATTACCAATAAGTTTCCTTGATGGTTCGGTATATTTTTAATCTCCTAGGATGCATCGTATAAGCCGAAAAGTGTGCTTCTTCAAGTATGGCTCTCCGATACTCATCATTCTTGGGAACACAAATCCGTTTCCCATACACCACTATGTCGTCCTCCAGAATATGGTATCATGCCCCAACCTTCGAGTCAAGCACGCGATAACTGCCACGTTATCTCGGCATACAGGTAGAACCTTCCCATATATTGGGATACTGCAAGGCGTTCAACTTATTCAACCTGTTTTTTAAAAAACAACTTAACAACATATAAAAGATCATCCTAGTTCATTTTATCACAACAGGGATGCATGAGGTCATTCCAACCAATCAAAATCAAATATATGGATAAGGCCATCTCGACCGATCAAAAAATTCTCAATAAAGTTTTCACAAATTCCAAACGTCTCAAAATTCATAATAAAGTCCAAATGTCCCATTGAAACCATAAGTTTTGCAAAAGACAGATATAAGCAAAAGTTTACAAAGTTCTACAAAAATCAAGTAAGAATTTTACTAATACTTGCTCCAAAGAAAATAAAGCAAGTATCGATTAAATCCAAACCCAAAATAAGGAGTACAAAACCTCCTTCCATGGATCATACCACATCAATGCAAAAATATTATCTACATCATCCATACCTATAGCAATTCAGTAAAAAAGAAAAAAAATATTTTCAACTGGCTCTAATGACATCTCCCACGTAAGCTTCCTCTGAAAAATATAGAATAGAGGGGTGAGTATGGGAATATTTAGCGAATGGAGTGTAATGACATGATTGTGTCAATAAATGAGGGATAAATGTGGGGAAGTCAAAATATATTTCGTAAACAACTTTTTGGATATAATATAGTCTCAACATTCAGAATAATTCAAACAAACATGCATCCATAAATTTCAGTCTTTCCAAAATCATGGGGTCTCCCTAAGAAATCACTCTTATCATAGGTTTGGCCGAACCTAGATGAAAGCCCGTCAAAGGGTTTTCAATCCATTTGTTTTGCAACACTAGTTTCCCCTTCCCCCTTCCTTGGCATTAACTCGTATCTCACTGGGGTGCGTAAGATAAAACACGACTTCGGCAGAGGAAGCCACGTCTACCTCGCTTGCTCATCCATCCCCAACCATGTTACCCTGTCGGGTCGCTTCGTGGAGGGAATGACTATAGTTTTTTACATCATGCACTATCCTTTCACAAATATCCAAATCACCTTCCGTGTACCATGTTTTCAATAAACAATTTTCAAAATCATTCAAAAACATGTTATCTTGAAAAATTCACCAAAACTTCGATTCTCAACAAAACGCCTACTACAATATGTCATTTTAAAGCTTTGGGAGTCTAGTTTCATGAGAGCAAAACCATATTTGAATTGCCTATATGCAGAAGGAGTTATGAGGTTTAGATTACAGCATGCACAAGACGACCCCTTTGCAGAAAAATCAAAAATTTTGATTAAATTTCACTTTCCTCCATTATTCTAAGTTCAAATCATCTATTAATATTTTATTTATATAATCATACAATTTTCATTCATTCCAAACCGTAAACCCAATATTTTATAACCCTAAGATTAGGTTTTTGATATTCAATTCGTCAAATCCTAAGAACAAAATTCAAATTTCTAATGAAAAGCTTGAATACAAATTTAGGGAGGAGAAGTTACCTCTATTTCATGACCGATTTCAGTTGGGAATGTCAGATTTCAAAAATCCCTAAATTTCCCTTTGTGTGGAAACCTTAGATTTTCCCTAATATCTCTTCCATCACAGACTCCATTGGGGTTTTGGGAGATGGTTGAGATGGTTCAATAGATGAGAGTGATAGAGGGAGAGAGAGAAGCTGAAAGAGAGGGAGAGAGTGAGAGACAAAGGAGAGGGATAAGAGAAAAAAGGGGTTGGGTTTTTGGGTAAAGAAATGGGAAAGTGTAATATTGACTTTATTTTTTTTATTTTTTTTTTACTTTCTCTCTTTCTCGGTACTACAACACTTAACCCCCAAAAAGAAATTTCATTCTCGAAATTTAAAAGACAATTATACATTAAGAAGGTGAGGGTATTGTTTTGGCATCGTACCCTCAGGTCCCCAAGTCTCGTCCTCAACTTGGTTACTTCTCCATAGTACCTTGACCATAGGGATTCGTTTACTCCTCAATTGTTTGATTTGTCGATCAATGATTTTAATCGGTTATACCTTGATACTCAAATTTTCATTTAACTGTATCGGAGGTGCTTTCAATACGTGCGAGAGATCTGATAAATACTTTCTCAACATTGAAACATGAAAAACCTCTTGGATTCTCTGCAACTCTGGCGGCAAATCTAACTAGTATGCCAGTTGTTTAATCCTTTCTAAGATTTTGAAGGGACCGATGTATCAAGTGTTTAACTTCTCTTATTTTTGAAATCGAATTATTCCCTTCCAAGGAGAGACTTTCAAAAACACCCTATCTTCTACTTCAAATTCCAAAGGTCTTCTCCTCTTGTTGGCGTAACTCTTTTGTCGATCTTGAGCCGTCTTGATTCTTTCCCAAATCAGCTTCACCTTTTCTTTAGTGGTCTCGATCAATTCTACATTTTTAATCTTTCTCTCTCCAACCTCGTCTCAACACAATGGAGTCTGGTACTTCCTTCCGTAAAGAACTTCATAGGGAGGCATCCCTATGCTAACTTGATAGCTATTATTATAGGCGAATTCAACCAATGAGAGATGCCTATCCCAACTATCTTGAAAATCCATAACACATGCTCTAAACACGTCTTCCAATATTTGAATCGTGCGCTCTGATTGTCCGTCAGTCAGAGGATGGAAAATAGTACTGAATTTGAATTTAGTTCCTAAGAACTCTTGCAACTTATGCTAAAATCTTGAAATAAATCGAGAATCACTGTCCGAATACAATGGATACCGGAACTCTATGAAGTCTCACGATCTCATCAATGTATAATTTGGCCAATCTTTCCGAGGAACAGGTGCTCTGAATTGGTAAAGAAATGAGTTGATTTGATGGGACGATCCACAATCACTCAAACGGTATCATGACAGTTTTGTGCATGTGGCAAACCTATCACGAAATCCATAGTGATGTGCTCCCACTTCCATTCAGGAATTGGTAGTGGTTGAAGTGTTCTGGCTGGCTTCTAATGTTCGGCTTTGATTTGTTGGCACACTAGACATCTTACCATAAATTTAGCGATCTCTCTCTTCAATCCAGACTACCAATATGACCTTTTGATGGTTCGGTACATCTTGGTACTCTCCGGATGCATAGCATCGACCGAGAAATGTGCCTCTTCAAATATGGCCTTCCGGAAATCCTCATTCTTTGGAACACATATGCGTCTCCCATAAGCTACAATCCCATCCTTCCAAATCCGAAAGTCACCACCTTCCCCTTTTTGGATCTTCTCTACTATATCCTTCAATTCCTTATCGGTAGCTTGAAGCTCTCCAATACAGTCTACCAAGGTAGGCCTCACCATAAACTTGACTAATAGTGCACCGTGATTATCCTTAGCCAATTCGACTCCAAGTGCTCGGAGTCTAACTAGACAAGTGAGGTAGGAACTTCTTTGGGATGCTGAAGATTAAAATTTGCAGCTTAAAGCATCCGCATCTACATTCACCTTTCTAAGGTGGTAATTAATTGCCAAATTATAATTCTTGATTAGTTCCAGTCACCTCCGTTGCCTTAAGTTTAGCTCCTTCTGAGTGAGCAGGTATTTCAAGCTTTTGTGGTAGGTAAAGATCTTGCAAGTAACCCCATATAAATAATGCTGCCAAATTTTTAAAGTAAAAACAATGGCAGCAAGCTCTAAGTCATGAGTAGGATAGTTCACTTCATGCTTCTTTACTTGGCGAGAGGCGTAAACAATCACCTTATCGCCTTGCATCAACACACACCCTAGCTCTTGCTTGCTAGCATCATTATATACTACAAAATCACCGCCGTCGCTAGTAGGGAGAGTAAGGATAGGAGCAGAGGTCAATCTTTGCTTAAGCTCTTAAAAACTACACTCGCATTTTTCATCCCATTCGAACTTGACTCCCATCAGAGTTAAATTACTCATTGGAGTTGTTATTTTCGAGAATCCTTTTATGAATCTCCGATTATACTTTGCTAATTCGAAAAAACTTCTCACCTCAGTGACATTTTTAGGCTGCTCCCACTTTAGTATGGCCTCTACCTTATTTGGATTCACAAAAATCTTATCCTTGAAAACAACATACCTTAAAAAGCCAATCTCCCTCAACCAAAACTTGTACTTGGAGAATTTGGAATACAACTTTTTCTCCCTAAGAGTTTGCAAGATGATTCGGAGATGTTCAAAATGCTCTTTATTACTCTTGGAATACACCAAAATATCATCGATAAAAACTATGACAAATTTATCGAGGTAGGGATGAAATACTCGATTTATGAGGTCCATGAAGGTTGTAGGAGCATTCGTCAACCCTAAGGGCATTACCAGAAATTTGTAGTATCCATACCGCGTCCCAAATGCGGTCTTGTGTACGTCATCACCCTTGATCCTTAGTTGATGATACCCTGATCTTAAATCTATCTTTGAGAACACACTAGCCCCTTGAAGTTGATCAAAAAGATCATCAATCCTCGGGAGAGGATACTTGTTCTTAATTGTTACCTTATTTAGTTGTCGGTAATCAATACATAACCGGAGGGTTCTGTCCTTTTTCTTCACGAACAGAACCGAAGCCCCCTAAGGCGAAGTACATAGCCTGATGAACCCCTTGTCCAACAAATCTTAGCGCTAAACCTTCAATTCTTTCAACTCTGCAGGTGCCATTCGATAGGGAGGAATAGAAATTGGTACGGTGTCAGGAATCAAATATATGGTGAAATCGAACTCCCAGACCAGTGACAACCTAGGCAACTCTTTCGGAAAAACATCCGAAAATTCATTCACCACAGAAACATCATTCAAATTAGGGCTTCCTACTATGGTGTCAACAATGTGAGCTAAATAAGTTTCGCATCTTTTATGCACTAATTTCCGTGCTTCAAGAGTTGAAATTACACAGATCGGCAAGACTTGTCTTTCACCAGTGAATACAAGTAGAGGATGCGTTGGCCTACGGAACTCCACTTCCTTACTGAAGCAGTTCACTAAAGTTCGGTGAAGATATAGCCAATCCATGCCTAGAATGGCGTCAAAATTTCTCATCTCTAATGGAATCAAGCCGCTTCGAGAGTTACCCCATTGATCTTCACCTCACAATCCATATACACTATATCCTTAATCAAGTGCTCCCCCAAAGGTGTAAACTAACAATTTTTCAACAAGTGGAATTAAAGGTCTATAAAATGCCTAACAAATCCCGAACACAAATGAAATGTTAAACCCAATATCTATGAGCACATGAGCATCAACCCAAAGATTTTCATCGTACCTATCAGCATAGACTATAAGAAAAGCAGTAGTCAATCCACAAATTTCACAGTTTATATATACGGCCCCCTATGACATCTTATCATTCTACACAATCATGAATATTTCATATATCTACCTAACGATCATAAATAAAATCATATCATCATTATTCCTCAAATCATAATAATAAACCATGTATATCACATTTTAAATTGCTAATTCAAGTTTCAATGTGGTTTACTTGTAACCACGTCTAGATTGGCCTGGGTCTCTTCATTGGTCATAGCATAGATTCTGGCTTGAGATCTAGGCTGGGTACGTTGAGTGGGGGCAGCTACGGTATTATTTCCTATGCCCATCCTAGGAGTAGCACTGGCAGAAGGTGTCGAAGTAGTAGCTGGGTCTTTCTTGGAACCACTAGGAGGACCCCGAACTTGATGAATTTCTTACCCTTCTGCATTCAAGTCCGAGCAAGTGTATCGGAAGTGACCTTCCTTCCTACAATGATAACATCATTTGGGTCTCTTGCACGCACCCATATGGTGCCCCTTATAAGTAGGGCAAGGCTCTACTCTACTCCCCTTGGTCTTGCTCCCAGTCCAACATTTTTGATAGGAGCATTTGGTTTGAAATATGGTTGGCCTTGAGGAGAGCCAACCGATCCTGAAATGGATCCCCCACTATAAAAACTCATGCTTCTATTCTTCTTGGAACTTTGGCCCGATATGAAACCACTGGGCCCCTTTCTTTTCCCATGGTGTTCTCTAACTTTACTTTTCTCCATCACCATTTTTTCGGCCCTCAAAGCGAAGTCTAGGATATCTTAAAATATATGCCCTTTAGTGACAGACATCTTCTCTCTTATATTCAAGTTCAATTCTGATTCAAATTTTGCATATAGGGACTCTTCCGAATTTACAAACTCTGGAACCCAAGTGGCAAGTTCCCTCCGTTCTATCCCATACTCAAACACCGTCTTGTTTCCTTGAGCAAACTTGAAGAATTTCTCTCTCTTCTGGTCCCTATAGAACCATGTGTAATATTTCTCTTCAAAAGCTCTAAGGAACTCTCCCCATGTAGGTGGTGTAGTGGCTCTGAGTTTCACATTTTCCCACTAAGTTCTAGCACTCTTATCTAGTAATTTCACTACCACCCACAACTTCATCTCATCATCTAGCTACATGTCGGTGACAGTCTCTTGAATTCGGCCAATCCATTCCTTGGCCACCGAAGCATCACATGTGTTGGAAAATGTCTCACATCCGAGTTGTCATATCTCTTTGATTAGTTTTGACAACTCAACCGTAAGACGATCGGTTGATGCAACAACCGGAGGATAGGTGCTATGGGAATACTAAGTGCAACTGCCAACGTAGGATGATGAACCGATAGAGGAGCAGAAGTTGAATGCGAAGTTTGGAACTGCGCTCCGAAAATACTCCACCACTCTATCACTTGTTGGAGGTCAGCTATAGGAGAACCAGGAATCCTTGTTGAAGGGGCTGGGTGTATGGACACTGATGGAGGTAGAACATGTGAGGACGACTTATTCTCATGCTCTCAGAGAGGAATTTCGTTTACATTCCTCATCCTTCTATGTGGAGGCATGGTTATCTATAAGGGAAAAGTTATGTTTAGCAAACAGGGTTAATAGAAGAACTAATAACTTAACCCCCTAAAAAGGTATCTCTAATTCCCTAAGAATCCATGGAATGCTTTTGTACATTTTTTGAAAAATAATTTTTTTTTAAATCTGAATTTTTAAAAGAAAACTATTCTTAAAACTTTTGAAAAATCATTGGAGACATTTGGTGACATTTCAAATCTTCAAACATTTAAAAAAAAAAATTGAACCGATCTTTGATACTAATAAAGTTATCAAGTCTTGACTCTCGAGTCAAGCACGCGACAACCGCCGCGTTATCTCGGCATACGAATAGAACCTCCCCATATATCGGGATACCGCAAGGTGTTCAACTTGTTCAACCTATTTTAAAAAAAACAACTTAACAGCATATAAAGGATCATCTCAGTCTATTTTATCACAACAGATATGCATGAGGCCATCCCAACCAATCAAAATCAAATACATGCATAAGGCCATCTCGGGCGATCAAAGAATTCTTAATAAAGTTTTCACAAATTTTAAATGTCTAAAAATTCACAATAAAGTCCAAATTTCCCATTGAAACCATAAATTTTGTAAAGGACGAATATAAGCAAAAGTTTACAAAGTTCTACAAAAATCAAATAAGGATTTTACCAATATTTTCTCCAAAAAAAATAAAGTAAGTATCGATTAAATCCAAACCCAAAATGAAGAGTACAAAGCCTACTTCCATAGATCATACCATATCAACTGAAAAATAATATCTACATCATCCATACCTATAGCAATTCAGCTAAAAAGAAAAAAAATATCTTCAATTGGCTCCAATGACGTCTCCCACCTAAGCTTCCTCTGAAAAATATAGAATAGAGGGGCGAGTACGGGAATACTCAATGAGTGGAGTGAAACGGTATGATTGTGTCAATAAATGAGGGGTGTATGTAGGAAAGTCAAAGCATATTTTGTAAACAACATTTTGGATATAATATAGACTTAACATTCAGAGTAATTCAAACAAACATGCATCCATAAATTTCAGTCTTTCCAAAATCATGGGGTCTCCCAATGAAATCACTCCCGTCTCAACTTTGGCCAAACTCGGATGAAAATCCGCCAAGGGATTTTCAATCCATTTATTTTGCAACACTTGTTCCCCCTTCTTTGGCATTGACTTGTACCTTACCGAGGTGTGTCCAGATGTAGCACGACTTCGGCAGAGGGAGCCACCTCTACCTCCCCCGCTCATCCAACCCAAAGCACATTACCTTGTCGGGTCGCTACGTGGAGGGAATGACTATAGTCATTTATCTCATGCACCATCCTTTCACAAATATCCAAATCACATTTCGTGTGCTATGTTTTCAACAAATTACTCTCAAAATCATATCAAAACATTCATGAATCAAATATCCAACAACATATGATACATTTATTTATTAATACAATAGATACATATGTGATTCAAATTTTTATTTCAGATATCGTACAATCACAAAAATTTATATAAAAGATATAAAATCATTCAAAATCATTTATTAAAGAAATTAAAATAATTTACTCATTTATAAGCATAACGAACCATTCACACACCTCTTAAGAGGGTAATCACTCTCAAATTTCCCAACTAAATGAGAATTATTCCTCCTTCAGCTCTCCCAATGCCTTAACATAATTTATTGGTCATAATTTAATCATTAAATCGCATATCAACAATAGAGCAATCATTTCTTCTTAATATTTTCACAATTTTAGTTTTTTAATAAATTTTTCAATGTGCGCAGTCATGGGAAAATGGTTATAACGTTTACTACACATATCCAAATTACATGCTTCATATCTCAAATTAAAGATAAGCCATAGATCTACTACTTTCATGTTCAGTGTTTAGCCTAATTTATCCTAGAAGACATCTCAAAATTGAAGGAAAGACAAGTAGCTGCAGCAGGACCGATAGAAGATTTTCTGCAAAACATGTTATCTTGAAAAATTCATCAAAAATTCGATTCTCAATGAAATGCCTACTGCAATATGTCATTTTAAAGCTCTTGGAGTTTAGTTTCATGAGAACAAAACCATATTTGAATTGCCTACATGCAGAAGGAGTTACGAGGGTTAGATCACAGCATGCACAAGTCATCCGCTTTGCAGAAAAATCAAAATTTTCGATTAAATTTAACTTTCCTCCATTATTCTAAGTTCAAATCATCTATCAATGTTTTACTTACATAATTACACAATTTTCATTCATTCCAAACCCTAAACCCAATATTTTATAACCCTAGATCTAGATTTCCCAAATTCAATTCGTCCAACCCTAAGAACAAAATTCAAATTTTTAATGAAAAGCTTGAATACAAATTTAGGGATGAGAAGTTATCTCTATTTCATGATTGATTTGAGTTGGGGATGTTGGATTTCAAAAATCCCTAAATTTCCCTTCGTGTGGAAACCTTAGATTTTCCTTAAAATCTCTTCCATCACAGACTCCATTGGGGTTTTGAGAGATGGTTGAGGTGGTTCAATGGATGAGAGTGATAGAGGGAGAGAGAGAAGCCGAAGGAGAGGGAGAGAGTGAGAGACGAAGGAGAGGGAGAGAGTAAGAGATGAAGGAGAGGGATGAGAGAAAAAAAAGGGGTTGGGTTTTCGGGTAAAGAATTGGGAAAGTGTAATATTGACTTTTTTTTTTTTTTTACTTTCTCTCTTTCTCGATACTTCATATGAAACTCACTACCTTCACCCTTGTGAACCTTTTCCACTATTCCCTTTATCTCCCTATCAGTTGCTTGGAGCTCTCTAATACAATCTCCTAATGTTGGTTGCATTTCAAATTTAGCCAAAAGTGTACCGTGCTCATCATTAGCCAACTCGACTCCAAGTGTACGGAGCTCTAGCAAATATAAGAGATAAGAACTCCCATAAGATGCCGAAGAAGAAGACTTGCGGCTTAAAGCATCCGCAACCACATTTGTTCTACCCAAATGATAGTCAATCACCAAGTCATAGTCTTTAATAAGCTCTAACGATCTCCGTTGTCTCAAATTGAGCTACTTTTGAGTGAGCAAGTACTTGAGACTTTTGTGATCGGTGAAGATCTGACATGTGGTGAAAATAATGACGGCTAGCTCTAAGTCATGGGTGGAGTAGTTCAACTCATGCTTCTTCAATTATCGAGAAGTATAGGTGATCACTCTATCGCCTTGCATTAAAACACATCCCAACCCTTGCTTCCTGGCATCGCTATAAACTACATAGTCGCCATCGTTGGTGGGAAGAGCAAGTATTGGAGCGGATGTGAACCTTTTCTTGAGTTTTTGAAAACTCTCCTCACACTTGCTACTCCATTCAAAATTGACTCTCTTTCAAGTTAAGTTAGACAACGGAACTACAATTTTAGAGAATCTCTGAATAAACCTTCGGTAGTACCCTGCCAATCCAAGGAAGTTTCTTATCTCGGTGACATTTTTGGGTTGTTTCTATTTCAAAATTGCCTCTACTTTCTTCGGATCTACAAATATACCACCTTCGGATACAACGTGCCTAGGAAGCCAATCTCCCTTAACCAAAATTCACACTTGGAGAACTTAGCGTATAGCTGTTTCTCTTTGAGAGTTTGCTGGACAATAAGTAGACATTCCGAGTGTTCCTCATTGTTCTTGGAATACACCAAGATATCATCTATGAAGACTATAACAAATTTGTTAAGATAGGAATGGAACACCCTATTCATCAGATCTATAAAGGCTATGGGAGCGTTTGTCACGCCGGAAGACATCACCAAAAACTCAAAGTGTCCACACCGCATCCTAAAGGCGGTCTTGTGAACATCATCCCCTTTTATTCTCAGTTGGTGATAGTCCGATCTCAAATCAATTTTTGAAAAGACACTAGCCCATTGGAGTTGATCGAACAAGTCATCAATTTTTGGCAAAGGGTATTTATTCTTAACGGTTGCCTTATTTAGCTGTTGGTAGTCGATACACAACCGAAGGGTATCATCTTTCTTCTTTACGAATAAAACCGGAGCGCACTAAGGTGAGATACTGGGTCGGATAAATCCTTTGTCCAACAACTCCTAAAGTTGGATCTTCAATTCTTTCAACTCCGCAGGAGCTATTCTATATGGACGTTTGGAAATGGGTGCAATTTCAGGAGCCAAGTCGATAGCAAAGTCAAACTCTCGAATCGGAGGCAAACCGGACAACTTATCTGAAAAGACATCCAGAAACTCATTTATCACCGGAACATTCATCAATTCCAGACTTCCCATTGTGGTATCGATGACGTGGGCTAAGTAAGCCACACAACCCTTGTGCACTAATCTCTGTGTCTCAATTACTAAGATTACAGAATTCGGTAGGACCCGTCGTTCACCGACAAACACAAGTGGTGGATATCCTGGTCTATAGAACTTTACCTCCTTAGTGAAGCAATCCACTGAAGCTCAGTGAAGGTATAACCAATCCATACCTAGTATGGCATCAAAGTCTCTCATTTCCAATGGTATCAAATCCGCTTCGAGGATTTCACCATCGATAACTTCTTCACATGCTTTATACATGGTGTTTCTGTTTAACCGTTCCCCCAAGGGAGTGATAACTAACAACTTCTCTTAAAGTGGGGTCAAAAGCTTATCAGAGTGTTTAATGAATATCGTTCTCACAAAAGAATTATTTGACCCTGTATCAATACATGGGCGTCAATGCCAAAAATTTTCATCATACCTATGAATGGAAACTATTAAATAATTTGGGTTAATTATTTGAAACCCTTGAAATTATGAAAATAGGTAAAAATAGAGCATAATACTCAATGCCACCATAACTATCTCAAGACATCAAAATCATTTCTCCCTAAATTCATTATCTTGCAATATCATCAATATGCAATCCAAATTCAATCATGCACTAAAAAAGCACATAATATTTATATCCAAATTTCTAAGTCATGAAATTCAAATTCTACGAAATTTACCTATGACTATGTCTGGATTGTTTTGTGCATCTTCATTTGTCATTGTATAAATTCTTGTTTGAGTCTGGGCTTGTGGACGTTGAATTGGAGCAGCCACTATGTTGCTCCTCGTTCCTGTCCATGGTGTGATATTAGGGGAGGAATTAGGAATGTTGGTTTGGCCATCCATGGATCCACTAGGGCGATCTTGGCTTGCTTGGCTTTCCCATCCCAATTCTGGACAAGCATTACGAAAATGACCCTCCTTTCTGTATTGATAGCACTTTTTGGGTGCATGACAAACTCCAAAATGGAACCTACTAGAGTGCTTACTCTTCTCCTTCCTGTTTCCCTCTAATTTACACCCGAGGCGATACTAGATGTGGGGGACACAAAATTAGGTGGTCATTGGTTTTTTTGAGTGCCAACGGATCCAGTAACTGAGACTCCATCGTAGGAGCTCATGCTCCTACTTTGTTTTGAATTCTGACCTGATGCATGTTCGGACCTTTTCTTCTTTCCATGGCCTTCTCTTGTCCTCCCCCCTTTCCTCAACCATTTTTTGGCCCTCAATGCCAATTCCAAGACATCTTTATAGGTGTGGGCCTAGGTTACAGATATCTTCACTCAGATGGACAAACTTAGGCCTTCTTCAAACTTAAAACGTAAATACTCCTCGGAAGTTACCAACTCCGGGACAAATGAGGACAATCTCCTCCACTCCGTCTCATAATCTGCCATCGACTTGTTGCCTTGGTGGAGGTGAAGGAATTCTTTCCTCTTCATGTCTAGATAAAACCGAGTATAATATTTTTCGTTAAATTCCTTAAGGAATTTGTTCCAAGATATGGGTGTTGGGTACCTCTCATTGAGATTATCCAACCATACTCGGGCATCTTCATCTAACAATTTCATTGCCACCATGAGCTTCAACTCATCATCATGCCTCATGTCGGCCACAGTCTCCCGAACTCGATTTATCCAATTCTTTGCCACCATCGTATCACTAGAGCCCGAAAAGGTGACACATCCAAGTTGTTGGGTCTTTTTTATCAACTTCGATAACTAGATCGTTGGATGATTGATAGGTGAGGTTGTTGAAGTGGAAGGAGCAATCAGTGCTGTTGGAGGGGTAGGTGAAATGATTGGGTTTGCTGGAGGAGGTATTGGCACTTGAAGAGGGGCATGAAGATGAGTGCTATAGGTATTTCACCACTTGGTCCATTGCCAGAGTGCGTCGAGTGACGGTGGAGGAATCCTTGTTGGAGAAATTGGATAATTGTTAGTAGCTGCCGAGGGAGAAGAGAGAGTACATGAGGATGATCCATCCTCATGCTTGGAAGGTTTTTGAGAATTCTTTGAAAAAGTTTTCAAACTCCAATTTTTTTTTTTCAAAAAGAAAAATTACTTTGAAATCTTGGAAAAACTCTTGGGGACATTTGGAATTGTCACGCCACGACCCACCCATCGAGCACACAACAACCGCCGTGTTATCTGGAAACATGTGTGAACCCCACTCTGTATTTCGAGATACCACAAGGCATTCCAACATCCAAAACACTTTAAAGTAGTTTAAACCATCCTTAGGTCAACCCGGCCATCAAACCAAATCCCAAGCATTTAAATAAATTCACCTGTTCAAAATATACTTAAAATTTATCACATAATCCAAATGTCTCGATGAAAGCAATACGTCTTGCCAAAAGAAATTTTTAAACAATTTAAATATGATTCTACATCATAAAAGTAAGGATTTTATAAAACTTGACTATAAAAAATCAAACAAGTATTTGTCAAATCCAATCATAACAAATTGTACAAAAATTTTCCTTCCATGGATCCATGGCATAGTTCCCAAAAATAAATATTCGCATAACTATTATCTACTGAAGACTAACAAAATATACTTTCTTCAACGGCACTAGGTAACGTCAACGTCTCCGATCTAAGTTTCCTTTGAAAATTAGAAAGTGAGGGGTGAGTATAAAAATATTCACTGAGTGGAGTGCTATGACATGCTAAATATGAATAAGGAGTGAGAGTGGTGGTACCAAACACATATGTTATAGTGTATTTCAAATGCAATTATGAAACTAAATTGCATAAAATAAATTTCAGAACAAATTTTCCATGACTCATAAGTTGTTCATTAACAATCTATTTTCATTTTCTTTCCAAATTTTTCTTTAGGTTTGCCAAAACTGTTTTCCTACTAATGGCTATTGGTAAAAACTGTAAATCACCCCCTTCTTGGTGTTGGCCCAGAATTCAGTGGGGTGCCGCCATCTTATCATGGGAATAACTTGAGGAGACTCTTCACTCTGCCTACCTCCAAGCCAAATATAAACCAACCTTGACCACGCCACCCCGATGGGCCGGTTCGTGGAAGAATTAAACTATAGTCATTTTTCTTTTTCCAGCATCATGTTATAAGAATATCAATTTTATCATTCAATATGTGTGCTCATATACAAAAGAGAGCAAATTCACAATTCACAACAATGTTCCTTTGTAACACGGTACAAACAATTCAAAGATCAATAAAAAAGTCATGGATTTATCAACAATTCTATTTAGGCACACAATAATCACAAAATATTTTGAATCCATTTCAAATTCCTTTCAAAATTTAATTTACAAATAATAATTGAAAACATTTTATTATCCATGTTAAATATGACCATTCACTTACCTCTTAAGAGGGTGAACACTTCCAATTCATAATCAATTCCAAGACAATCCCTTCTTTATTTCCAATGGAATTATTTTAAGATAATACATATGAATTAAATATTAAATCACATCCAATTTTAGCGTTTATGAGTTTTCCCCAAACTTAGCACAAACCCTAATTTCTCCAATCCAAGAGTATATGTTCTAATTCCATCATCTACAATTTATTTACATCAATATACAATTCTGATTCATAATTTCCCCAAATTTTGTCTCATTCACAAACCCTAAATTCATGCTCTCTAACAAATACCTCAAATCTCAATAACAATTTTAAATCTACTAACAAGAAAGCTAAATCCAAGTTTAGATCAAAAAAATTACCTCAATTTTGGGGTTGGATCGAGTTTTGAGCATTGTATTTTAAAAACTCTAGATTTGCCCTTCTTCGAGCAAATCCTAGATTTTTTTCTCCAAATCTATCTCAATCCAAATGTTTCATTGAGGATTTGGAAGTTTTATAGGGTGGGTTTGGGGGAGATGTAATTGATTTTGGGAGAGACTAAGAGTGTGAGAAAGTGTCGAGAGGGAGAATGAGAGTTGAGAGATGAGAGTCGAAAGGGAAAGCAGAGAGTGAGATCGGGAGAGAAGAAATGAGAATGAAGGCTTCTTTAAGCCCTTTTTATAGTGGAGTGTGAAATCTCAATCTTGTCCCTCATTAGTTTTAGGTTTTGTTCAAATTTGGTTGTCCCTTTTAGTCATTTCATAACTTTTCACACTCATGAGTCGACTTGCAAATATTCCAAGTCGCCTTATGTGTTAAAGGTTTTTAGAGGTCAAGTCCCCTTGTTGTTTTTTGCCTTGTTCTTTGTTTTATCGTGCTCTCAAGTCATCTCAAAATTCTCTCAAGGCGAGCCAATTTCTTCCTTGTATATATTTAGTGAGTTGCCTTGCTTAATGTGTAGAGATATTTCCCTGTGAGTCAAATATAGCGGGTTGGCTTGTGTTGGCCACAATTGGCATTATAGACACATAGTCAGGAAGCATAAGTCGACCTGTCATTGTGGCAAGTCGACTTGCCTTTTTGCAGAGTTAAGAATTTGAGAGGTAATCTCTACAAGTTGTCTTGGCACTTGCTCAGGTCGCCTTGGTGATTTTCATACTTAACCAGAATTCAATTTTTGAGTCTTAGGTCATCTTGTCATGAGTTATGGCGGCTTGTCTTCATCAAATTGACTCCAAACAAATTTTCATCATCCCAAATTATCTCCCAAATCTATTTTTTTCTCCCAACCAAACTTTATAAAATCTCTATTGATAAATTGCAACCAATTAAAATTGGTATTTTTACAAATAATATTGAAAATTCAATATAAATTTTCTAACACCAGATTTTTTGGTCTTACATAGCATGTACAACTCAAGAGGTTGGAAGTATGAGGGTAAAAAAAAGATAAAAAATAGAGGATCACACCAAGGACACTTTTGATGCCAAAGAGAGAAAGACACCACATGCAGCTGTTATATATGCTCGGTGCAGCTTAAAAACAGAATTCCAACTTGTAAGAGTTAAAACAGTTTTCCATCTTTGGATTGTAATTTACAGGCTTCACCTGTAAATTCAATATCTTTTCCTTCTTTTTATTTCATGAAATTTTATGATGTGGCTTTGAGTTGCTTCCTGTGTTTACCGTGTGAAGTGCTCCACCTGCGAAAGGGCTAGTTCAGAGTGAGAATGACCATGATGAATATATTAGTCCATTACATTTTAAATAATTGAGTAGGTGTGACTTCCTTTTTTGAGGTTTTTTTTTTTTTTTTTTTTGGGGGATAAAGAATTTAGCAAGCTCTTTTGGCACAGTCCTATGAATAGATATGGTAATATTATACGATGCCTCTTATTATTTACATCTGTTGCGGATTATAAACAGAGACAAGATGTTTAAGAAGAAGATGAGCTACGAGGATATGAAGTGCAGTCCTATGTATAAATATTGTTCCTTTATTTTTTTATTTTTTTTTGGAATTGGCATGGTCATATGAAGTGCAATGTTTCTTCAATGAACATATATATATTTTTCAAATAAATTGTTACCTAAAAGTTCTCTCAAACCCACCTTTGATATCATTTGGTACCATGCGCCAAGTAGGCTATACCCCAGTAATATGTCCCTGAATGTCCTCAGTAATAGAACGAACCATTTTAGGATCAAGAAATTTATTGACAAATAAATTATTGATTTAGTATTCATTTTACACAAAAAAATTGCATGAAAACATAAATATAAAATTAAAAGAAGTATTTGTCTTATGTATGATTTGCTACTTCAATAAAGGTTCTACCCTCCGGATTGAGTGGCACCTCTGTCCCATGGTTTGAGCCTCTATCTTGAGTGGTAAAGGAACCAACATTAGGCTCATCCTCAGCATCGGGAACTTCATGCTAAACAATGGTCTCTGGGACATTACTTACATGCAACGACCCTCGACCACTCTCACCGCCTTTTCTAGAGCTTCCTCTAGAGTTAAATCCTCTGCCTCGTACCATATCGGTTTAGCTGAAATAGATTTGTATTAACAAATTAAACAACAAAATACTGAAAAACAATTGTGAAACCGTAAAAACTTATAACCTATAAACAAAAGTAAAGAAATAAAAATATCATTTAGAGTGATAAAAGACCCACAGAACTAGCATGCGACTGACATCAAGGATGAGCATCCAAAGGTAGCAGCAGCTGAATTGAAAGCTGGAGGAAAGCAGTGTGAAATGAAAATTATAGTGCCTGAGGAAATAAAGAGAGAAATCAGCAGTAAAGAGGTATGGAACATTAGGCTTGCGATGTTAGCTCATTTAAATGAATGTACTCCATTTTTCTTCTCTGTTTATCTTTGCTAATTAAATAAACAACACTCCTAAAGTTCCACCCATCATACAGCTGCAATCTTGCATGATAAACAAAATTTGATACCATAAAAAAACTAAATGCTCTTTATAATTCAATAGGCTATTTGTATAAATGAAGAAACAATCATTCATTTGTTGTGGTATTTATTAAATTTGAAGTGTATAACAAAATACTGCTGCAAATGCAACAATAGCACACTACTTTTCCTGTCAAAGGAAAAACTGTCATCGAATGTACCCATCCCATATGTTGGTTATGGTGGCTACCTTGCATCTCTTTTTGGTACTGCGTGGGCAGCAGTTCAAAATTTTAAAACTTAGTTCTCATCCTGCCTATTAATATCAATACAAGGACAAGTTTTAGACTGTCACACTGGTAGTTTTGGAGAAAGTGTTGGCTTAGGAGACCGGCAACCACCCATTGAGATAGGCACTGCTGGTGTAGTGGATTCATTGGTAATACTAGTCCCCTGAAATTATGTTCATGCTACCTAGTAGCAGTATCTTAACCTATAGAGGTTGGGGCCTGAATGAGATCAATATTTTTTTGTTCATAGCGTTCTATACAATTGAAACGGTGAAGCCCTATGTCTATAATCCTGGTTATAACACTTTGATCTTATTGACAGGATAACAAGGAAAGAAGCTTGTTAAATTGTATTATGAATTTCCATGGAAAATTAGATCCATATTGTGTATCTATGGGCAGGTTGCATAGCTGAAATATAAGAATGCTATGTGAATTGGGCTACTCTGTGTTTTGGTGGGAAAGTGTCCCTGCAGTTGTGACTGTGGAAGTGCTGAGGTTCCTTCATGGGATAGCAGTTGTAATAGATTTGATTATATACTTCATGCAGCAGGACACTTGTGGCATGCCACTCCAAATTTTGTTGTTGATAATTACGAAGGTTTTCCTCTTTTCATGTGCAACAAAGCTAAATGGGGAGGGAGGACTGCTGTAACAAGGCTAAATGGGGAGGGAGGACTGCTGTAACAATATATAGCATTTACTTTCAGAAGAAAACGACAAGACAGTTTTCCTTCTCAATTAGATAGAAGAATCACATTTACAACCTCTAAAGAACAGAAAAATACCTTATGAGGGGTGCTAGATGTCAAACAATTGATGTGGCACTTACTGCAAAAATATAGAGACATGGAATAAGTTCATAGTAATCGTATAAATATAAAATGAATAAAAGAAAGGAGGAGAAAATGAACTAACTACTGAACAAGCCAAATTCATATCATTCTAATGCTGCATAACAACCAAAACAAACACTTTAATAATCAGGAAAATTTTGCTACATTGAAGGTGTTTTTTTACGTACTCTCAATTAATTTTAAAATAGTAACATATAATACCATTTATATGATAAGGATTAGTATCTGTCATGTTATATTAACTATCAACGCTACCCAATGGGAATCCATTCTGACTTCTTGGTTAGACATAGAATATGATAACGACATTACAAGATGAAAGACGACTGTAAGCAAAAACTATGTTACTGGTGGAAAGACCATAATGGGCAAACAAAATCAACCTATCGATAATATATAAATAACCCAATAAGTTTTCATGGTGTACACACAAATATTAGTGGTGCAAATTCTGAAAGAGGAGAACTGAAAACTATGTTGGAACGTGCACAAAAGTTGGAAAAAATAGAGCATCCTATCAATTCTCTAATGAATCTTTAGATATTGTATTCCCTACAAAGAAAGAGAAAAGCCAAAGAAAAAAAGGGAGAAGGGGCGGTGCACATGTATTTGGCATTAAAGGGAATCTCCCAACTGCTAAAAATCCCATAGCTAAAACAAAGGTACTAAACAAAGTTTATAAGAAGAGAGAGAGAGAGAGAGAGAGAGAGGGAGGGGCCAAAGCAAAGCAAGTCGAATCCTCTGTCACCCTATATAGCTTAACTGCTAAATGGCATCTCTTCTCGCCAAAACCAACCACTCCATTCAAGAAAGTTTTTATTTTTTTATTTTTTTTATTTTTATTTTTTATTTTTTTTAATTTAATAGATAAATAAATATATAATCTGAAAAGGGAAAAAATGAAAAGGAAAGAAAGGGTTAAAAGAATTGGACACATCCCTTGTTTGAAAGACATTTCAAAGAATTGGAGAAAGCTTCATTTCAAAGGCTATTACAACAATATATAAATAATTATAAAATATTTATAACTTGATATAAAAAGCATTTTATAATAAACAAACAGGCAGATGATTGTTGGGGGAGGGGGGCCATACTAAAGTAGCGTTGTCGGTGTAATCATTCCATATCATGGTTACCACCATTAAAATCAATTTATTCATTTTTTTTCTATTTCTAAAGAAGACAACTCTTCTTCTTCTTCTTCTTCTTCTTGAATATCCACTGACAAATCAAAGTGGTTGTTTTCATCTTCGGGTACCTTAGTCGGATTTACCTCTTCCATATCACCATCAATTAGAATTCTTGTATCATCAAGTTCAGTTGTACGATCAACAACTATAGAAATTGATGATTCATCTTCTTGATAAAAGCTTTCAACTACAATCGGAAATGTAAAGTCATCATTAGCTGACTCTTGAGCCTTAATTTTACATACAACCCACCGTCGTTTCTCTCTCTCTTCTTAGAAGGGTATGATGCGTAGTAAATTCATTGTATTTGTGTTGCCAACACAAAAGGCTCATTAGAATGCATTCTTGATTTATGATTAACTTCAACAAGACCGTGACGAGGGTGGACCCTAACTTCTTTTTTAGTATCATATCAAATGCATTTAAATAATACAAACCTGCTACCAACTCCAAAGTATTCCAACTCTATGATCTCAAACAATTTTCCATAGAAGTCATGCTCAAAATTATTGTAACAACTCCCTTTCACACATACACCGCTATTCATTATTGATTTATCTATTCCATATTCGTGTATGTGAAACTTGAAACCGCTAACAAAATATCTCTTGTAACTTTTCACTAAACGTGATGGCCCTTGTGTTATATCCCTTATGTTTTTATTTACAGAATTTCTCTCATCTGTTACCTATTCATAAAAGAAATAAATAGAACATAATTAGATAAAATAATGACATACATATATTTTGCAATGAGTAAAGACTCGCATTGAGAATGGTCTACATACAAATTGTCTCAACCAACTTTCAAATTCTTGTTCATGTATTTTCTCTAGTTGTGCATATGTGATGTTTGAATGTTGTTCCCTAACAACATCATCAAATATTCTACTCAAAACAATGATATAACACGTCATCACCTTCTCAACTCCAATCCACGTAAAAAGTAAATGGCTATCAAGATACTTATTCTATAAATTAATTGGCTCAATACAATTCAATAACACATATATAATTGCAGTCTTGTATTCTAATTCAAATAGAAATCTATGATGATATTCCTCAATTGCTTGACCAGAGAGAGAAAATTTTGATAATCTTCCTATAAATTGAATAGATCCCCCGTCATCATTTCGAAGAACTTGATTCAATTTTGTTTAAATATATGGTTCAAAATAAAATGAGAAAACTGTTGAAATCTCCTCAATAATATAGTCCTCACAGATGGAATTTTCAACGTACGCTTGATTTCGTACTTTCTTCTTTAAGCGAAACATACATCTAAACATTAATTCACTATAATTAGAAAATGAATATATATTGTATTTTGAATAAAAGTTGTTGAGATTTCCTCTCAAATGAGTACATGTATCTGTATTAAATAGGTCCACCCACCTTGGCTTTATAAGCTAAGTGATCAGACAAATATTCCATACTATCAAAAAATGATGGGAGGAAGATTTTCTTAAGTTTATATAGCGTCTCAACTATATTCATCTCCAATAATTCCATATGATTAATACGCACCTTAGTCATACATAAGCTTTTAAAGAAATTACTTAATTCTGTTAATACATCCTAAACAGCGTTAGGCACAAGGTCATGCAAGGTAATAGGGATCAATTTCTGTATAAAAATGTGATAGTTATAACTATTCATCCCATAAAATTAGTATTTCTCCAAACTCATACATCGAGCCAAGTTCGAAACATATCCGTAAGGAAATTTCAAATTCTTCACTCAGTGACATACATCAAATATTTGATCTTTACTTAATGTGTATGAACCTTTTGGCTCCCAAGTCCTCTTATTCATTTATTTCAATTCTAATTCAGGCCGTTTGCAATACAAACCCAAATCGAGTTTCGCCTTAACGTTGTCCTTCATTTTGCTTTTAACATTCATGACAATGTTAAATATATTATCAAACACATTTTTCTCAATATGCAAGACATCTAAGTTATGACGAATAAGAAGTGTTTTCGAATTAGACAACTCTCAAAATATATTTTTTTTCACCCAGTTGTGCTTGATCCCAAAGCCTTGAATAGTCTATTTACTGCATTTTGTACCAAATATAATATCGGAAGAGCAGATACTCGATAAAACATCTCCTCGCCATACAATTTAGGAGGTGGCTCATCAATCTCAACTTTTCTTTTGGAAATTTATCTATTTGCTTCCAATATGGATGATCAAGAGGAAGAAATTTGTGATGACAATAAAAAAATGTTGTCTTTTGACCATTAGCAAGAACAAAAGACTTTGTATACTCCATGCAATAATCGCAGACTAACTTTCCATGAGTACTCCTATGACACCGAACGCTATAAAAAATAAAAAAATAAAAAAAAGAAACAAAATGAAAAAGTCACTTCCCCAAAAATTTCACTCTCTCTCTCCCGTCTCACTCAATCTCTCCCTCTCTGTTTCTCTCTTTCTCCCAATCTCTCCCGTCACTCTCTCTCCCGTCTCCCTCAATCCCCCCGTCTCTCAATTTCTCCACCTCCTTCCCTCCATTTACATACACACAAACTCTTGTTTTCTCTCTCTCTCTCTATTTCATCTCTCGGCTTCCCTCCTGCGAGCACGCGACAGCCTCGATTTCTCTCCTTCTCGCGCGCGACGGTCACTCTCTCCTTTGCTTGCTCGCGCGTGCTGCACCCTGTGAGCTCCACCTTTCTGCAACCTTCGCAGAAGCCCTAAGCTGGCAGTGACGAGAGGTATACAAATACCCTAGGCCGCGACTCTTCCACTGCATAGGTAAGGGTCGATTTTTTATCAATAGGTTAGGTGTTTTGATTCTCTTGGTAATTTAAGCTTAATTATTGAATTTTGTGTCAGTCTAAAAGTATTGCAGGCCTAGACTGAATTGTAGATGCACGGACATTAGGGTTACGAGCTGCGAAAACCCTAAGTGATGAATTTTTTTTTATGTATGCAATAATTGAGCGGATTTAGGCTAAATTTAGAATGAGATGTCTTATATATGTTCTGAAAATATATGGAATTTGAAGAGAATGCATTTTTTTTTTAAGTTTGATATGTGATTTTAGGGTTAATTCTAATTTCTATGTGAATTTAGATCGATTAATACGGAAAGAACGTGTTAGATGAAATTAGAAACTTATTAGGTTGATGAGATTAGTTTTCCTTGGAATTTGAATTGAAATTGTGAATTATTAGTCTAGGAGAAACCTGTTTTAAAATTGCTTTATAAATGATTTTCGAAAGATTTTACGTGATTTATGCGAATTGTTTTGTAACTGTGGGCTGTCTGAACTGAATTATAAAGTATAAAAGCATCCATTGTGTTTAAAAATGATTCTGTGCCATATGTTATTTGATATTGCTCTATGAATTGATTTGGCATGAGATTGTTGATAATTTGATGGAAAATTATGGCACATTGCTTGTGAACTGGATTGATTTAGAAATGAAGGGTGTCGCAGATGACTATAGTCATATTCCCACCACAGAGCGACCCGACGGGGTGGCGTGGTTTAGGGTTTAGATGTGCAGGGGAGTTAGATGTCCGTCCCTCTGCCGAAGTCGTACTATATCTGGTGTACCCCGATGAGGTATGAGCCAACGCCAAGGTAGGGGGTTTGTTTTGAGACATTGGATAGAAAAATCCTTGGCGGGATTTCGTCTGGGTTTGGCCGCCCTAAGACAGAAGTGTTTTTTGATGGGACCCCAGGATTTTCTGATAAAATGATCAATATGGATGTCTGTTTTACGGATCGATTGAATTATTGAAAAGTTTTTCCATATATAAAGTATGATTTTGATATGTGCTTTGACTGTCCCACATTCATCCCTTATTTATGAACACAATCACACCATTGCATTCCACTTACTGAGTATTCCACTTACAGAGACTGCACGTGAGAGCTTGCGAAGGATTTTTGCTACTTTGTATAGGTATCTAGCAAAGGTAGAAATTTTTTTGGGGAATTGCAGTTTCTAGAACCGTGGAAGGGAAGACTTGTATAATTCTTTTGGTATGGATTAAATCAATATTTGTTTCATATATAGGAGCAAATATTGATGAAATCCTTACTTAGTTTGTAATTGAAGTTTGTTTGGAACTTGTTACTTTCTTTTAAATTCCATTTTGGCTAAACTTATTGTTCAAATGGGACATTTAATTTGAAATATTGGGATTCGTTGTTTTCTTTTGATTTTATGAAGTTCTGCATATCTCATATCGTTTGAACTTTACTGACGCTAACTCGTTTCTTTATGCGAGTGTTAGTAAAATCCTATGACTATGATTTGGGACTTCTTGTATTTTCAATGTTTTAATTGTGCTGAAAATTCTTGAACGGCTAGGATGGCCAATTTTGCATGCGTGCCTGTACAGGAACCCCCACCCCATTTGTGTCGACGCATGCTCGTGTGTACAGGGATGGACCGGATTGGTCCTTTGCATGTGTATTGTTATAGGATTTTCCTATTTCTGATGAAGTTGTGTATTGATTGAGTTATTGAGCTGATTTGTAGCCTTGTAGAGTCTCGGTATATGGGGAGGTTCTGTCCGTGTATCGAGACAACGCGGCGGCTGTTGCGTGTTCGATCCGCGAATCGGGTTGTGACAGCTTTATTGGTATTAGAGACTGGTCCACGATTTTAAATGTTTAAGGTTTTGAAATACTCCCAAATGTCCCAATGGTTTTCCAAAGATTTTAAAATATTTGCTATTTTGAAAATTTCTAATTTTTTTTTTTTACTTTTAAGAATGTACAAAGGCTTTCCATGGATTCTTAGGGAATTAAGGATATCTTTTTTAGGGGGTTAAGTTATTAGTATTTCTCTTAACCCTGTTTACTAAACATAATTTTTCCCTTATAGATTGTCATGCCTCCACGAAGGAGAATGAGGAATGTGAATGAGATTCCTCTATAGGAGCACGGGGATGAGTCGTCCTCGCATGCTCTTCCTCCACCTGCATCCACACACCCAGCTCCTTCTCTCGGGATTACTGCTCCTCTTACCGCCGCTCTTCAGCAAGTAATAGAATGGTGGAGTACCTTCGGAGCGCAGTATCAAGCTCCACAACCATCGTCAGTCCCTCCACATATTCCTCCTTCCGGGCCAGCTGCTGCACCCAGTACTCCGGTAGCACCTCCTCCAGTTGTTGCACCAATCAGTTATTCCCCAGTTCAGTTGTCCAAACTAATTAAAGAAGCAAGACAACTAGGATGTGAGACCTTCTCAGCATCTGGTGATCCTGCAGAGGCAAAGAAATGGATCAAGAGGGTCAGAAAAGCTATAACGGATATGGGAATAGAGGATAGTTTGAAACTCTTGGTAGCTGTGAGATTGTTGGACGAAGATGCTAGCATATGGTGGGATGGAGTAGAGGAAAGGGCAGCTGCACCTCTTACTTGGCACGATTTCCTTAGGGAATTCGACCAGAGGTTCTACACCCGATTCGATCGGGACTTGAAGAGAAAAGAATTCCTTCGGCTTTGCCAAGGAAATTTGTCTGTGAAGGAATATGAGGCGAAATTTAGAAGCCTATCCTCATTCGTACCAGAGCTAATCACCTCCAAAGAGTACAGACGCTTCAAGTTTGAGGATGGCTTGAATCTGAATATCCGAGAGAAGATGTCGGTCACGGATGAGCACACATACAAGAACGTGTTGCAATTGGCCTTGAGGGCCGAACAGATAGTGCTTGAAAGGGGAAATGTTAGGGACCACCATGGGAAGAAGAGGTCCGGTAGATTTGTACCAGGCCAAAGCTCTAAGAAGAACAGAACTGCAGACTATCAAAGCGGTGGATTTATTTTAGGATTGGTTGGATTTCCTCAAAGCCAACCAATTTATAGATCGAGTGCTCCTAGCACTGGGAATGTTGGATTAGGTGCTAAACCATGGAAAAGTGAAATAGGGACTTGCCCAAATTGCAAAGGGTATCATATGGGTCCGTGTAGAGGTCCTAGAAGATGCTATCACTGTGGGAAGGAGGGACACCTCCGTTATTCTTGCTCTCAGTTGAAGGAAGAAGGACAAGGGAGTCATCAAATTAGAGGTCCCTCTAGCGGCTCCAAAACTAGCCTAGTCGGTTCAGCGACACCTTCTACCAGTACTAACCCTAGGACGGGCACGGGAAGTATTGTTATAACTACCTCCGCTCAGCGACCTCAGCCTAGATCTCAAGCTAGAGTCTTTGCTATGACTAATGAAGAAGCTCAAGTTAATCCCGACGTAGTTACAGGTAATTTTCATTAAAATCTAAGTTCAAAATTTGAAATGTGATATCTATGATTTATAATTATGATTTGATGATATGTGATTATGAATGAAGGAGTATGGTGATATAATTTTGTTTATGATTTGTTTTAGGTATGATGAATATCTTTGGTGTTGATGCTCATATACTCATTGATACCGGATCGAATAATTCATTTGTAAGCTCAGGATTTGCAAGACATTCTGATAGGGATTTAGTTCCTCTTGATGAAGAACTGTTGGTCATTACTCCCTTAAGAGAGCATATGATTTGAAATTTTGTACATAAGTCTTGTGAGGTGAAAGTTGGTGAAACAATCCTTGAAGCGGATTTGATTCCGTTGGATATGAAGGACTTTGATGCCATCCTAGGCATGGATTGGCTAAGTCTTCACTGAGCTTCAGTAAATTACTTCACTAAAGAAGTGGAATTCCGTAGGGCAGGACATCCACTACTTGTGTTCGCTGGTGAACGGCGAGTATTGCCGACCTGTGTGATTTCAGCTCTTGATGCACGGAGATTAGTGCATAAGGGCTGCGAAGCATATTTGGCTCATTTCATTGACACTACGGCAGCAAGCCCTGATCTAAGCGATATCCTTGTGGTAAATGAGTTCCTGGACGTCTTTCCAGAAGAGTTACCGGGGTTGCCACCGATTCGGGAGTTTGATTTCACTATAGATCTTGTTCCCGGTACGGCACTAGTCTCCACTTCTCCTTATTGAATGCCACCGACAGAATTAAAAGAGTTGAAAGTCCAACTCCAAGAGTTATTGAGAAAGGGATTCATCCGACCAAGTACCTCGCCTTGAGGTGCTCCGGTTCTGTTTGTAAAGAAGAAAGATGGTACGTTTCGATTGTGTATCGATTATCGCAATTAAATAAGATGACCATAAAAAACAAATACCCCTTGCCAAGGATTGATGACTTGTTTGATCAACTCCAAGGGGCTAGTGTATTCTCTAAGATAGATTTGAGGTCCGGTTAGCACTAGTTGTGGATAAAGGAAGATGATGTCCCCAAGACTGCGTTTAGGACGCGGTATGGGCATTATGAATTCTTGGTGATGCCATTTGGTCTGACGAATGCTCCAGCAACTTTCATGGACCTTATGAATCGAGTTTTTCACTCCTATCTCGATAAGTTCATCATTGTTTTCATTGACGACATACTTGTGTATTCTAAAAATGATGAAGAGCATTCAAATCATCTTCGGATTGTGCTGCAAACTCTCCGAGATAAGCAATTGTTTGCTAAGTTCTGAAAGTGTGAATTCTGGCTGAAGACAGTTGGCTTTTTGGGATATGTGGTATCCGGAGAAGGAATATTTGTTGATCCAAAGAAAGTTGAGGCGATTCGAAAATGGGAACAACCCAAAAACGTCACCGATGTGTGTAGTTTTCTCGGTTTGGCTGGATACTACCGAAGATTTGTAGAGGGCTTTTCCAAGATTGCAGCTCTGTTGTCTGGCTTGACGCGGAAGGGAATCCAGTTTGATTGGACAGATAAATGTAAGCAGAGTTTTCAAGAACTCAAAAAGAGACTCACATCAGCTCCCATACTCGTTCTTCCTACCACCGGTGATGATTTTGTTGTCTACAGCGATGCCAGTAAATAGGGGTTAGGATACGTCTTGATACAGGGTAACAGAGTTATCGCCTACGCTTCTCGACAATTAAAGAAGTATGAGCTGAGTTATCCTACACATGATCTAGAGCTTACTGCTATCGTATTCGCCTTGAAGATTTGGCGACATTACTTGTACGGAGCCACCAACAGGATCTTTACTGATCATAAGAGTCTCAAATATTTGCTTACCCAGAAAGAGCTCAACTTGAGGCAAAGGAGATGGTTAGAACTGATTAAAGACTATGATTTGATGATTGACTATCACCCGGGTAAGGCGAATGTAGTTGCGGATGCTCTAAGCCGCAAGTCATCATCTTCTCATTCTCAAGCTGGTTCTTATCTCTCATGCCTTGTTGGACTTCGCGCTCTTGGAGCCAAATTTGCTTATGATGACAATGGCACATTATTGGCGAAGTTTGAAATTCGACCAACCCTGGTGGACCGTATTAGAGAGCTCCAAGCAACTGATAAGGAACTAAAGCAGATAGTAGAGAAGGTTCATAAGGGTGAAACTGGTGATTTTCATATTCGGGAGGATGACATGGTGATATATGGGAAACAGATTTGTGTTCCCAAAAATGATGAGTTTCGGAAAGCCATTCTTGAGGAAGCACACTCTTCGGCTTATGCTATGCATCCCGGAAGTACTAAAATGTACTGGACCATTAAAGAAGCTTATTGGTGGCCATGATTGAAGCGAAAAATAGCCGAGTTTGTGGCAAGGTGTTTAGTGTGTCAACAAATCAAGGCCGAACATCAGAAACCGGCCAGAACGCTTCAACCATTGCCTATACCCGAATGGAAATGGGAGCATATTTCTATGGATTTCATGGTAGGATTGCCACGTACTCCAAGTCATCACGATGCCATTTGGGTGATAGTGGATAGACTCACAAAATCGGCATATTTCCTCCCAATTCAGAATACTTATTCTTTGGAAAGTTTAGCGAAGTTGTATCTTGATGAGATTGTCTAACTCCATGGAATTCCAGTATCGATTGTATCAGATCGTGATTCTCGATTCACATCCAAATTTTGACCTAAGTTACAAGAAGCCTTGGGTACCAAATTGAAATTCGGTACTGTATTTCATCCGCAGACTGATGGGCAATCTGAACGTACAATCCAAACGTTGGAAGACATGTTGAGAGCATGCGTTATGGATTTCCAAGGGAGTTGGGATAGGCATCTCTCGCTGATTGAATTTGCATACAACAACAGCTACCAATCTAATATTGGTATGCCTCCCTATAAAGCTCTCTACGGAAGGAAATGTCGGACTCCACTTTGTTGGGATGAAGTTGGAGAATGGAAGATTGAAAGTATAGAATTGATTGAAACTACCAAGAAAAAGGTGAAGCTAATTCGGGAAAGAATGAAGACAATGCAAGATCGGCAAAGGAGCTACGCTGACAAGAGAAGAAGACACTTGGAGTTTGAAGTAGGGGATATGGTATTTTTGAAAGTCTCTCCTTGGAAGGGTATCATCCGATTTCAGAAACAAAGAAAGTTAAACCCTCGATATATCTGACCATTTAAAATCATTGAAAGAGTTGGGAAGGTGGCATATCAGTTGAAATTGCCGTCGGAGTTGCAAAGGATTCATGACGTTTTTCACGTCTCAATGTTGAGAAAGTACTTATCAGATCCTTCGCACGTATTGGAAGCACCTCTGGTAGAGTTGAATGAAAATTTAAGTTTCAAGGTACAACCGGTGAAAATCATTGATCGACAAATTAAGCAGTTGAGAAGTTAACAAATCCCCATGGTCAAGGTATTGTGGAAAAGTAATCAAGTGCAAGAGAAAATTTGGGAGATTGAAGAACTGATACGAAAACAGCACCCCCAATTGTTTGATATATAAATTTTCTTTCAAATTTCGAGGACGAAATATCTTTTTAGGGGGTTAAGTATTGTGACACCAGACTCCACAAAAAAAAAAAAAACAAAATGAAAAAGTCACTTCCCCAAAAATTTCACTCTCTCTCTCCCGTCTCACTCAATCTCTCCCTCTCTATTTCTCTCTTTCTCCCAATCTCTCCCGTCACTCTCTCTCCCGTTTCCCTCAATCCCCCCTCTCTCAATTTCTCCACCTCCCTTCCTCCATTTACATACACACAAACTCTTGTTTTCTCTCTCTCTCTCTCTATTTCATCTCTCGGCTTCCCTCCCGCGAGCATGCGATAGCCTCGATTTCTTTCCTGCTCGCGCGCGACGGTCACTCTCTCCTTTGCTTGCTCGCGCGCGCTGCACCCTATGAGCTCCATCCTTTTGCAACCTTCGCAGAAGCTCCAAGCTGGCAGTGATGAGAGGTATCCGAAAACCCTAGGCCACAACTCTTCCACTGCATAGGTAAGGGTCGATTTTTGATCAATAGCTTAGGGGTTTTGATTCTCTTTGTAATTAAGCTTAATTATTGAATTTTGTGTCAGTCTAAAAGTACTGCAAGCCCAGACTGAATTGTAGATGCATAGACATTAGGGTTACGAGCTGCGAAAACCCTAAGTGATGAATTGTTTTTCATGTATGCAATAACTGAGCGGATTTAGGCTAAATTTAGAATGAGATGTCTTATATATGTTCTGAAAATATATGGAATTTGAAGAGAATGCATTTTTTTTAAGTTTGATATGTGATTTTAGGGTTAATTCTAATTTATATGTGAATTTAGATCGATTAATACGGAAGGAACGTGTTAGATGAAATTAAAAACTTATTAGGTTGATGAGATTAGTTTTCCTTGAAGTTTGAATTGAAATTGTGAATTATTGGTCTAGTGGACCTTTTGAAGACTTGAAAGGAGTCATTTTAGAAAGTTAATGGAAATAGGGAGTGAATACCCTCCCTAGAGGTGAGTGGATGGTTCATTGTGTTCATGAATGAGAAATCTGTTTTAAAATTGCTTTATAAATGATTTTCAAAAGATTTTACGTGATTTATGCGAATTGTTTTGTGACTGTGGGCTGTCTGAACTGAATTATAAAGTAAATGCATCCATTGTGTTTAAAAATGATTCTGTACCATATGTTATTTGATATTGCTCTATGAATTGATTTGGCATGAGATTGTTGATTATTTGATGAAAAATTATGATACATTGCTTGTGAACTGGATTGATTTAGAAATGAAGGGTGCCGCAGATGACTATAGTCATATTCCCACCACAGAGCGACCCGACGGGGTGGCGTGGTTTGGGGTTTGGATGTGTAGGGGAGTTAGACGTCCCTCCCTCTGCCGAAGTCGTACTATATCTGGTGCACCCCGGTGAGGTACGAGCCAACGCCAAGGTAGGGGGTTTGTTTTGAGACATTGGATAGAAAAATCCTTGGCAGGATTTCGTCTAGGTTTGGCCGCCCTAAGACGGAAGTATTTTTTGATGGGAGCCCAGGATTTTCTGATAAAATGATCAATATGGATGTTTGTTTTACGGATCGATTGAATTATTGAAATGTTTTTCCATATATAAAGTGTGATTTTGATATATGCTTTGACTGTCCCACATTTACCCCTTATTTATGAACACAATCATACCATTGCACTCCACTTACTGAGTATTCCCCAATATTCACCCATCTCTTAACATTTTTCAGAGGATATTTAATTCGGAGACTGCACGTGAGAGCTTGCGAAGGATTTTTGCTGCTTTGTATAGGTATCTAGCAAAGGTAGAAATTTTTTTGGGGAATTGCAGTTTCTAGAACCGTGGAAGGGAAGACTTGTATAATTTTTTTGGTATGGATTAAATCAATATTTGTTTCATATATAGGAGCAAATATTGATAAAATCCTTACTTAGTTTGTAATTGAAGTTTGTTTGGAACTTGTTACTTTCTTTTAAATTCCATTTTGGCTAAACTTATTGTTCAAATGGGACATTTAATTTGAAATATTGGGATTCGTTGTTTTCTTTTGATTTTATGAAGTTCTGCACATCTCATATCGTTTGAACTTTACTGACGCTAACTCGTTTCTTCATGCTAGTGTTAGTAAAATCCTACGACTATGATTTGGGACTTCTTGTATTTTCAATGTTTTAATTGTGCTGAAAATTCTGAAACGGCTGGGATGGCCAATTTTGCATGCGTGCCTGTACAGGAACCCCCACCATATTTGTGTGTCGACGCATGCTCGTGTGTACAGGGATGGACCGGATAGGTCCTTTGCATGTGTATTGTTATAGGATTTTCCTATTTCTGATGAAATTGTGTATTGGATGAGTTATTAAGCTGATTTGTAGCCTTGCGGAGTCTCGGTATATGGGAAAGTTCTGTCCATGTATCGAGATAACGCGGCGACTGTTGCGTGGTCAATCCGAGAATCAGGGCGTGACAACTCCAACCAGACAATATAGCATAAGTAGGAAAGTCACTTATTGTCCATAAAAGTGCTGCTCTCATATTGAAGTTTTGTTTTCTTGAAATATCATAAGTGTTAACACCTTTACTCTATAATATTTTCAATTCTGCAATTAAAGGTTTCAAAAAGATATCAATATACTTAATCGGATTTCTTGGAACTGGGATAATCAGACTCAAAGGCAAATTGTACATAGTAGCAAATACTGACCAATAAGAGTATAGAATGGTTGACTGACTAAAGTGTTAAATCCATCTGTGTATAACCCTAACCGTACATTTCAAGATTCAGACGCAAATGGTGGATGACTATAATCAAAATACTTCCATGTTTCACTATGGGTAGAGTGTGTAACAATTTTATCGTCACTACGTTCATTTATAACATGTCATGTCATGTAATGTGTAACGCCGACTCTGTGATGTCGTATTTTTGTACGAGAAATTTTATTTATTTATATTGATTTTTGAATTTGGGGTATTTAAATGAAATTTTTGGTATATTTAAATTATTATCGTATCCGCGAAAAAATGAATATATATATATATGTAAATAATAATAATAATAAAGAAAAGAAAAGAAAAGAAAAGAAAAGAGAAGAGAGAAAAAAAAAAGAATTAGGGCTTAAAGCCCTAATTCTCCCTTTTCCTCTCTCTTTCTCTCTCTCTCTCTTCCACTCTTTCTCACTCCATCTCTTCCTCTCCTGCAGCCGCCGCCCCCCGCCTTGTCTTCCTCCCGCGATCGCCGCCGTTGCAACGCCCTCCCGCGACTGCAGCTCCTCCGTCGAGCGCGATCTGTTGCCAGCGCTCCTCAGCGTGAGTGCGCACCTGCTCGGGAGCACGCCTGCACACGACTGAGCACTCCAGCCCACAGTGCGCTAGCCCAGTGCGTGATCCTTGCACGATCACGAGTGCACCAGCGCGCAATAGCACAGAGCACTGCGCGCTCTCCCGAGCGCGAGCGCACACCGCGCAAGCACTAGTGTGCCCCTGCGCGCCTCTACACACTCCTGCATGAGCACCAGAGCGCCCCTGCACGAGCGCCAACACACCCCAATACGGGCTCCCCTGCGCCAGTGCGCCCTCTAACGCGACCCACTACGCAAGCGCGCGATCCTCTCACGCAGGGGCGCATGACTACAAACCTCCCGTGAGCCTTAGCCCATGAGCGCTCCAGCTCGCGAGCGCGAGCCTTAGCCGTGAGAGCCCACCAGTGGGGCCAACCCGCCAGCCCACCGGCCCGTGAGCCCACGACTGCCCGCGAACCTTCGACCGGCTTTCTCCTTTGAGAGCCATCTGCCATTCTCACAGAAATCCTTTACTGCAAGTAACGGCTGTATTAGATGTGGTTTTGTGTTAGAAATTAATTTAGTCGCAAACGTAATTTCAAATTTTAAAATATTACAGGTTATAAATTTATCTGACGGGCGAACGAAGGCTAGGTTTGAGATTCGAGTAAACCTAGGTTAGGTTGAATTTAGATTCGAAAGTTATATATATATGTTGTGGCTTAAACTTGATATTTCAATCCTTAGAACATGTGGTTAAATGTGCAGGAATTATGGTGTATATTTATAAATTGAAGAATTTAAGGTTTACAAATTTAAGGAAAATGATAAACCCTAACAATAGTTGAAATTTTTATGAAAATCATGATGATTTGATTATATTGGCTTTCTTTGTGCTTCGATTGAGGGGAGCTTTGATTTTCCGTGCTGTGGTTTTATTGGGGAGTGCACTATTCTTCCCAAATCGGTGAGTGAGATTTATCTCAATACTTTTGTTTAATATGTAAATCTTGTTTTAAAATATTTGTTAAATAAGCATAATTTGTAGCATACTTGAAATGTTTTGACTGGTTTTGAAATTAATTTTTGTGAACCGATGGAGTGTCCAAAAAATTATAAAATATTGAAATTATGCATCCATGTGGTTGAAATGTATAATGTGCCATTTTATGCTATATGTTGCATTTGGTTTGTAAACCTGATTTCGGCACATTTTGATACGATTTTGTCTTTGGCCTTGAGGGTTTTGGTATGTATTATTCCATAGCTACGAAGGACACCATGAGAGACACTTTGGTGGTGTCCGAATATGCCTAGGCCTGGGGTATCCCACGAGTTATCATAATTTTTATTAACGACACGGTACTAATCAGGTTGAACCCGAAAAGGGGAAGATTTGGATACTCTCTCCAAGTTAAGCACCTGGACGAGATTCGTCGCCAACGCCGGGGTAGAGAGCACTTTAAATAAACTTGCATATAACACCTCCGGTGCGCTTGTCATAGGTCGCAGTAGACCTCTGTCAAGACATTTTCAGCTCGCAGCTCTATGATTTTAGTGACAGTGTTTTGGATGTATATTTGACTTGAAGATGCGTGCTAACGATATATTGTTGAAATGAAAAGCATGATGATTTGAAATATAATTCGTATACTTATGTTTTGACATTATAGTTTCACACTTCATATTTGACGATTGCATTGACCCACTCACTCACTGAGTATTCTTCCCCGAGTACTCACCCCTCATTTCCTTTCTTGTTTCAGAGATAGTATTTGACAAGGAGCGTTGCTTTAGGACGCTCGGTATCATTGGGAGATCTGGTTTAGACTTGAGAAGTTATTATATATTTCTGCTACAAATTTGTATTGGTAATGTATATGCATTCTGAGATCTATAGACGACCATTGTGTAATTTTGGGATGACTGTATAAATATGGACATTTAAATTGTGGAACTCTCATATCATTGCATAACATTGCATTGAGACATTTCTTATTCGTTGCGTATGTACTTGGGAATGTGTTATGTCTTAAAAGTGTACTCTAGGATCACTCAGTGTCACCTCTAAATCACAGGAGAGGCGACTGGCAGCTGTCCATGCCTTTGACGGGAGCATGGCAGTAGAGGTCTGTGACTAGATTGTTAGAAATTTTTATAGTTTTGTGTTATCTGAATGTTGGATGTGAGATTGGTTGATTTGGAGAGGTCGGGATGGCCATTTGATTATATTACAGGATAGTTGTGATTTATACAAGATAAATTGTACTTGGGAAATCTTCGAAATATGGGGAGGTTCTGTCTGATTTTCTATAAAAATACAGCCGGCATTCAGGATAACGGGAGGCTGTTCACGATTCCGGTTCAGGACGTGACATAATGTACTCTGATATAACTCTTGATATGTAAAGCTTTTAAAGCTTTGGTGTTAGAGGCAAGTATCGTAACACCTTGTTGGGGACTTTGTTTCGTCTTCTACTGGCTACATTTCTTATTTTATAATGAGGATGACCACATACCACACATTTAGTTTATTCCGATTTTCTTGATAATATAACATGGAATAATTTTCACAAATATCAATTTTTTCATACCCAAGTTCAAGTTTTTTTAACATTTTCTTTGTTCCGTAGAAATTTGTTGTCAACTTTGAATTTTTAGGTAACATAGTTTATATAATCCCATTTATGCGATCATAACATGTCCTACTCATATTGAACTATGATTTACAATTTAATAATTATGATACAGTTGACAACGTTGTCTGTATTTTATACCCATTACATAATAGTTCTTCAGCATTTTTAAGCAACTCATAAAACAATGGCGCATTTGGATTAGGTCAGTCAGTATTGTCAGTATTAATATCATCATCTCTATGTGTAGATGATTCTTCTTCGAATGAATCTCTATTTTTGACTTCTCCGTAACAAACTCATATGGCATAATCATTAACAAACGCTTTTCAAAATAAGTGTACCACGATATCATCTCGAGTATAAAATTTATGGTTGTGACAGTTATGACAATGACATCTAATTTTTAATCCATCCATGAACTTATGTTAAGAATATGCAAAATTCAGGAACTCATTAACACTCTTACAAATTCTTCTATCAAATATCCATTAAATAAGTGACATTTTGAAGTACAAATTATATAACAAATAATAAATATAATATATCAAAATTATATAAAGAAATATAATTCATATATCAAAATTAGTGATGCAAAGGATGAAAGTTTGGTATAAGCCGGTTGAAAATTTGAACTTGGGTTCTTCACACCTACTAGATGCTCTAGCAAAAGAAGTGTTGTAGGTATATGGTATTACAAGGTTGGATAAGGACACAACTATGTATTATAGTTTTTCACACCTTGTGGTTGTATTACATGGTTGGAAAATTTTAACTTGGGTTCTTCACACCAGGTAGTTATATTATAGATTTTGTTGTGCCATGAATAAGGACACCACCATGTATCAAAGGTTAAATTTGAGCAGAAAAAGAGAATTCAAATTTAGATGTAGATGTATAGATAATGTACGAAAATGTTGAGTAGGACAAATCATCACATAAATCGATGGATGATTGCTTTCAGATCCCTCCTCAACTCTTCTAAGCTATAGTATTTAAAAATTCTACAGGCATGAGAGAAAAGCATAAAGTATAATCACATCCCAAAGAAGAGAAGTACAAAAATTTAAAATATCCTTTTCTTATAGTTGGTTGACATGGAAAAAGTTTAGAAAATGTTTTAGTTGAGGAAAAGAGATAAAGGTGGCATAAGGGTGAACTCCACTGATGATAGATAATAGTATTAAAAAAACAAAAGGGTTTGGATTAAGAACCTCTATGAGTTGGGAGTGACAGCTCTTCCCAGTAGCCAATGTATAGTTAGGATGAATGTTGACTGCAGTTAAAATTTTTAGCCGAGTTTGTCACTACCAAAGACATCGCCACATAAAATTCAAAACTTCTATGACTATTTCTTGCTCAATTTCAATTAATAGTAGTTATTAACCGTATATACATTTTGCAAATAAGAAACACTCCCTTATAAATTCTCTTTTATTTGCTTTTTCTGGGTCATATTTTAATAAAAAAAAAATGTGGATGCAGATGATGGCATCAAGTTTGAATGGATTGACAGTGGGAGATCCACTTCTGATAATCTTATGGACTCTCCTGCTAGGGCCGAGACCATGTTCTATCCCAGGTAAGAGTTTCCACCCTTCTTTAATAATAATAAAAATATAATAATAAGAAATGTGAAATTACAGTCTTTAATTTTTTTTAATAAATAAAATCATATGCTCTTATTAACATGGGAGCTCCCAAATTATACTTGAAAAATGAATGATCAACCCAAATGCTGTTTCCCAGAAACTCTAAGGGCCCATTTTGGCTAAACCTAGCAACTAGATTATTGCATCGCCTAATTACAAGTGTATAGTTATTTGGTTCTTGAGTAATAAGCTGTTGTTATATAGTGTATTGGTTTGAGTGTTCATTGTATACTACTGTTTTAAATCAATTTGGAGAACTTTACATGCTTTTAGGATATAATTTATGTTCAGTTTGTTTTTGAATGAAACATGGAGAAGAATGATGGAGAAATTGGGAGAAAAAGCCTTTTTCTTTTGTTTCGTAGAAAGGAAAAATGAAAGGAATAAAACCCTCGTTTCCTTCCTTCCAACCATTTTTCCTTTCTTTTTAAAATGGAGGGATTCGACTTTTTCTTTCTTTCTAAAAACATTCTCGTTCACTTCCATTTCCTTCAATCAGCCTTAGTAGCACTTAAATTTTGAATAATTATGTGCAAGTATCCTACCATGCTAGTGGAATGGAAGCCCTCATTCCCATCGTCTCTATCATCCCCATGGAAAATGTATTTTGACCCCCATCTAATAGTAGTCTTGAAGCTTCATTTTGGGCAGTACAAGTTTAGAATAGGAAAAGTGTTGTGCACTATAAAACCCCCTTATAAACACAGTTTGCAATTCAAGAAAGCCAAAATGTTTAGATTTTTCAGTTTGAATAAACAACATATTGCATTAGTTAAACATTAGTTAAAGTCAGTGCTTCTATATCCTTGGGACAAAGTCCAGAAGGGTGTTCACTTTTGAGTCTACATAAAATAACTTTTCTTAACCTAGCTACATATCAAGAATGGGCTTAAACATTAATGAAATATTATATGCAATGTCTGTGTGTCGGTGCGTGTAAGTGAGAGAGAGAGAGAGAGAGAGAGAGGAGAATGAAGAAGAAGCTGACCATGCTAAGGACAAAGAAGGGAAAGAAAGACCACACTAGTAAGCAGAGCTGAGAACCTAACCAGTTTAATATAAGGAGTATAATGAATGTAAAATAGATTTTCCTTCACCACAAATTATTGAACAAGTACACAATCATACAATACAATTACTTTGTAATGTTAGATGAAACTAAACTTTTCATCCTTCTCAAAATTGAAAGCAAATCTCTTTTCAATGTGAGGAAAAATGTCCCAAATAAAGTTAAACCAATTTTATCACCTTCACCCAATAGTTCAAAAGTGTTATGCTCGCCTATTATGACCCATATCCTAAGGTCAGTACTATCACGTGGGAGTATTAATGCTTTTCATAAGTACTTATAGTAGTAGTAAGCTATAAAATAGATTGTGAACTAAATGTCGCTTATGCTCAATATGTAGGTTGAGAGAATGGTCAAGGAAGCAGAGAGATTTGCAAATGAATACAAGGAGAATAGAGATACCAGTGACACAAAGACTCAAGCAAACTCTGTTGTCTATCAGACAGAGAAGCAAAGCCGAATTGAAATAGAAGGTTGAGGCAAAACTTGGGGAGCTTAAGGAAGCAATCGCTGGTGGCTCAACACAAGCTATGAAGGATGGCATTGCTGCGCTCAATCAGGAGGTAATGCAGCTTGGTCAATCCCTCTACAACCAGCCTGGTTCTAGCCCTAGTACTGGGCTTGCACCTGGTGTGGTGTAGGACCATCAGAATCATCAGACATGTGTCCTGAAAGATATATCATTGATGTAGATGTGTCCTGAAGGAGTGATAGAGACGCACAGATCATGCCGCCTAGCTCTTTGCGACTGATGTAGATGTATTACCATCGAACTTTTTGACAAAAATTATTTGTCACTAATTCTCTTATTAAATTCCTCATAGATCTTTGGTAATTTATAACCTTTTCTTCTCTTACCTTTGACATTAATCCATCACAATTCCGTCGCTTTTTGCGACTGATTTTTTCATCGGTAATTTTCGGTATGCCCTGTTTTCTTGTAGTGTAGATATAATAGAAATCCATGAGAAATAAACAGAGAGTGACACACCAAACCTTGGATTCAAAGAGAAAAAGAAAACAAGGGATGGTCTAAATCTTAAAATAAAGGGACAGGCTTTCATAAGGTTTTTGAAGGAGTGAGATCATATCAATTTCTAAAAGAGAGAGAGATACATACACACAAAAGCAATAAAGGCACAACTAAGGAGAGTGTAGAGAGAGAAAGAGAGACAGAGGGAGAGAAATGAAATTTGCAAAATCAAAGAGAAAGAGAGAGAGGTTTAGACGTTGCAACATTTGACTATAATAGAACTGAGAAGAGGAAGGGGTCATGACTATGATTGAGCAAATGAGAAAAGAACTTTAAAACCCTCGAACAAAGAGACAGAAGAGAGAAACGAGATGTTTGGGATGGATTAAGATCTTGAGTAGGATTAAAAACTCCAGTCCATCGAATTTGGAGCACAGAGATGTTTGGGACCCAAATCGAAAGAGAAACAAGACTAAAATAGAAAGGGAGAGATGTTTGTCAAATTCAAAGACAAAGAGAGATAATGAATTGAGAAAGAGAGAGAGAGAGAGAGAGAGAGGAGATGTTGAACCTTAGATCTAGGATTTGATTGAGCTTCAAAGAGAAAGAGAGAAACCAGAGGGAGAGACAGCTTGAGAGAGAGAAGCACCGACACTCCAACTGTAGCGCCTCACTTTGAACCTCAAACATCCCATTTCTAATTTCCTTTTTGTTTTAACCTAATAAGCAGTTCAACATAACCCAAGCCATAAAATTCCAACTCTAGATACACTAGTTTATCTAGCACAAAATACAAACACACACATAAATTAATTTACACATTTTATACTATTCTTATTCAACGATAAAATAAAAATGCATGAAAAAGGGGTTCTAGGTTTTTTTTTCTTTCTAAATCTGGGTGTTGAGATCCTTTCCTTCCTAAAAGATCTGGTCCTTCAGATCCCAACCGTGGATCCTTAAACAAATGTGGATATTATCATCTCGTCTTAGATTCTAGCTCCCAAGACATCTCCTCTGAAGTGTGATGTCACCGCAAAACCTTAACCAACTGAACTATCATTTAACTCAATTGTTTCTCACTAACATCTAAAATCTAAACGTGTTGCTCAATGTTAGGTCATTCCCAATCTGAAGTGGTTCATGATTAATCACATGCAACTCATCCGGCACATACCAATGAAGCATAGAAATGTGGAAAGTCAGATGGATATCCTCTAGGTCATGTAGTAAGGCTAACGTATATGCTAAAGTGCCAACTCTTTCCAAGATCTCAAATGAACCCATATATCTCGGACTCAATTTCCTCTTCTTCTTTCAAAAATGAACCACTCCCCTTACTGATAAGGCTTTGAGAAATATGTTCTCTCTTTATCAAACTCAAGTTCCTAACGATGTCTATCAGCATAACCGTTTAGGTGACACTGTGTTGCCTTAAGCTTCTCACGGATGATAACCACTTTCTCAATAGACTCTTGCAGATAAATTGGCTCCACACTAGCCCCCAACTCTGCGTATACCTGTGGTCTCTTGCCAACCTCATCTCAACACAACAGAGTCCTACTTCAACAAGTATACAAAGCCTCAATAATGCCATCGCAATGCTTGAATGGTAGCTAAATTGTAAGCAAACTCAATCAACATAAGATGTTTTTCTCAACTACTCTTGATCTCAAGTACACATGCCCTCAACATGTCCTGTCATGTCTGAATAGTCCTCTTTAATTGGTCATGGTCTGAGGATAATAATCAATGGAGAAGTAGGGTCTAGTCTTTAATTGTGTGTATAGATTCTCATAAAACAAGGACAAACTGTGGATCCCTATCAGGGACGACAGAAACTAGTACCCCATGATAAGCTAGGCATTGTGAGTCCATCAACAACGATGCAAATGATATCACTGTAATACCGAGAGAAAAAAAAAAAAAAAAAAGTAAGTCAACAAAACACACTCTTTCTCTCTTTCTCTCTCTCTCTTCCCTTTTCCCCCACTTTCCCAATTCCCCAATTTCATTCCCACAAAACCCCAACCCCCATCACTCTCACTCTCCCGTCACTCTCTCATCTCTGTTTCTCTCATTCTCTCCCTCTCCCGATTTTCTCTCTCTCACAAATTCTCTCCCTCTCATTGTCACTCTCCCTCTCTGTTTCTCTTGCTCCCAATCTCTCCACCATCTCTCTCTCTCTCTCTCCCGCTCGCGTGCGACTGCCTCTTCTTCTCTCCCACGAGCGCGACAGCACTCTGTCTCCCTCGCCTGTTCGCGTGCGGCACTGCCCTCTGTCGAGAACCCTGCTGCAATCCCAGTTGAGGCCCCAACTCGGCAGTCATCATTAGGCCCTCGAAAACCCTAAGCACCGCATAGGTAAGGATGACAGTTCTAAGTAAATACTTCAGGATTTTTGAGTGTCCTTAGTAGCTAGGTTTAATTGCTGACGTTTGTTTCAAATTGGAAACGTTACAGGTTTTGGACTGAAATGAATGGTGCAGGAAGCTAGGTCCGCATAATGCGAGAAACCCTAGGTGAGGGAATTTCTATGTGCCTTCAATAATAGATCAAATGTAGGCTGTTTAAGATGAGAGAATGTGTTAGGCTTTATGATTTGTATCGAAATGTTACCCAAAATTAAGGTTTGTTGTGATTAATTGATGTTGCCTATTTTGTTGAGAATAAAAATTTAAGGGAAATTGGAATGTAAAATAGTATGCGAAGTAAATAATGATAAATTGGTAAAATGAGCACAAGAACAAGAAAGCGCTAGAAATTGGGGTTTAAATAAAATTAGGAAAGTTTGTGAATCCTTGAATTTGGAGGAGAAATGAGTTGAGAATTGTTATTGTTGCTTTAGGACAATCCACTAGAGCTTGAAAAGAGATTTCTCCAGTATTGATAGGGTGTAGGGAGTGGATACCCTCCCTAGAGGTGAGTGGATGGTCCGTTGTGTTATAAATGAGCAAATGAGTTTAAAATTGTTTTATAAATGATTTTGTAAGATTTTTCATGTTTTATATCAATTGTTTTGTGATCGTGGGATGTCCGGACTGGATTGTGAAGCATGAATGCATCCATTGTATTTATAAATGCATATGTGCCATATGTGATTTGATATTGCTCTATAACTTACTATGATATGAAATTGATGATTGTTCGCTAGAAATTATGGTACATGACTTGAGAAATGACATATTTGAGAAATGCATGGTGCTAGTAGTTAATGGCTATAGTCATTCCCTCCACGGAGCGACCCGACGGGGTAGCGTGGTTGGGGTTTTATTGCGAGAGAGGTATACGCGGCCTCTTCTCTGCCACGTCGGACTATCCGGATTGCACCCCGGGGAGGTCCGAGCCAACGCCAAGGAAGGGGGTAGTGTTTGAAATACTGAAATGGAAAACCTCTTGGCGGGCTTTTGTCTTGGTTTGGCTAAATGCAAAACGGAAGTAATTTCGATGGGACCCTTGTGATTTTCTGAAAGAATACTTGATGTGGATGCATACTTTGCGAATTATCTGATTTATTGAAAAATGTTTCGATATATATGAAATGTTATTTGAGATATATTTTGACACTCCCACATTCACCCCTCATTTATCACATAATTATACCATTGCACTCTACTCACTGAGTATTTCCCAATACTCACCCCTCCCTTTAACATTTTTCAGAGAAAGTTTAGATCTGCTGCAGAAATTGGAGCTGGGGAAGATTTATTCCGTTGACTTGTGTAGGTACATAGAAATGCAAGTTCATTTTGGTTGATTTTGAAGTCCATGGAAAGAAAGACTTGTATAATTCTTTTGGTATGGATTAAATTAATACTTGTTTCATATATAAGAGCAAGTATTGATGGAATCCTTACATGGTTTGTACGGAACTTGTTAATTTTCTTTTAAACTCTCATATAGGACATTTGGATTGAAATTCTGAATTTCGATACTTTCTTTTGGATTTGTGAAGTTCTGTACATCTCATACCGCTTGGATTTTACTGACGCTAGCTCGTTTCTTCATGCGAGTGTTAGTAATTTCCTGCGATTATGATTTGGGACTTCTTTGTTTTAAATGTTTTAATTATGCTGAGAATTCTGGAATGGCTAGGATTGTCAATTTTTGCATGTATGCATGTACAGGAACCACCGCCCCATTCGCGTGTCGATGCATGCTCGTGTGTACAGGGATGGACCGGATGGGTCCTTTATATGTGTATTGTCATATGATATTTTCCATTTCTGATGGAGTGTGTATTGGATGAGTTTTGAACTCATTTGTAGCCTTGCGGAGTCCTGGTATAAGGGGAAGTTCTGCCCGTGGACAACGCGACGGCTGTTGCGTGGTCGATCCGAGGATCGGGGCGTGATAGCTTTATTGGTATCAGAGCCAAGTTCACGATTTTAAAAGTTTGATGGTTTTGGATATAATTTCAAATGTTTCCAAATGTCCCGAAAGTTTTTTAAAAACTTTGAAATGTTTGGTTTTCGAAAAAAGTTTTCGGAGAATGTACAAAGTCTTCCATAGATTTCTTAGGAAATTAGAAACATTCTTTTTAGGGGGTTAAGTATTAACCTTCGCTTAACCGTTTGATTTAATTGTAACTTCTTGTTGTGTAGATCACTATACCTCCACGAAAGAAAATGAGGAATGTGAACGAGATTTCTCAACCGGAGCATGAGGATGAGTCGTCCTCGCATGCTCTTCCTCCTTCCGTGCCTATACACCCGGCTCCTCCTACCGGGATTTCGGCTCCTCCTATTGCTGCTCTTCAGCAAGTAATAGATTGGTGGAGCACCTTCGAAGCGCAGTACCAATCTCAACATGCGACTTCAGCTCCTCCACCGACTACTCCTTCAGTGCCGGTTGCTACTCCTAGTACCCCACTAGCGCCTCCTCCTCCGGTTGTCACAACAACCGATCGCCCTACTGTGGAGTTATCTAAGTTGATAAAGGAGGCAAGGCAATTAGGATGTGAGACATTCGCGGGTACTTTTGATGCTTCAGTGGCCAAGGAATGGATTGGCCGAATTCAAGAGACCGTCTCCGACATGAGATTAAGCGATGAGATGAAATTATGGGTGGCGGTGAAACTATTGGATAGAGGTGCAAGGACATGGTGGGAGAATGTGAAGGGAAGGGCTCCTGTTCCTCCTGATTGGACAGAATTTCTTAGGGCTTTCGAGGAGAAATACGACACCCGATTCTATCGGGATAAAAAAAGAGAGGATTTTTTCAAATTAGCTCACGGAAACAAGACAGTATCTGAGTACGAGACAGAACTGAGAGAGCTTGCTAATTATGTTCTGGAGTTTGTGAACTCCGAGGAGTCTCTAAGTTCAAAATTCGAGTCGGGACTAAATTTGAATATCAGAGAGAAAATGCCCATCACCAAGGGGCATACTTTCCAAGACATTCTAGACTTGGCCTTGAGGGCCGAGAAAATGGTGATGGAGAGAAACAAAGTCAGAGAGTATCATGGGAAAGGAAAGAGGCCTAGTGGCTCCGGTTCAAGTCAAGGTTTTAAAAGAAATCGAGGCATGGTCTCTTATAGCGGTAAATCCTTTTCGGGATCGGTTGGCTTTCCTCCAAGGCAATCTACTTTTAGGCCTAGTGCTCCCAGCAGAACTGTTGGTATGGGAGTAGGGTCCATGGGTGGCAGAGGAGAAACTTGCCCAAATTGTAAGGGACGTCATCCGGGTCCATGTGTGGAACCCAAAAGATGCTACCATTGTGGGAAGGATTGTCACATTTGGCACTCTTGTCCGGAGTTAAATGTAGAAGGGCAAGGAAGCCGACAAATTAGAGGTTCCTCGAGTGGTTCTAGAAGAGATTCGACGATTGCTCCTACACCTTCCACTGGCAATGCACCGAGGACGGGCACGGGAAGTAATACTGTAGCTGCCCCCACACAACGCCCTCAACCTAGAACTCAGACCCGAATCTATGCCATGACAAATAAAGAGGCCAAAGTAAATCTTGATGTAGTCACAGGTAAATCTCTATTAAATTTTAAGTTTTGAAATTGAAAATGTGATACAAATGGTTTATGATTATAATTTGATAGTTGTGATCATGGCTTAAAGATTGTGGATGATATGACTTTGTTTATGATTTATAATTATAGGTACAATGAAAATTTTTGATGTTGATGCACATGTGCTCATAGATACCGGGTCTAATCATTCCTTTGTGAGTTTGGGATTTGCTAGACATTCTGATAAGCCTTTAGTTCCATTGGTTGAGGAATTATTGGTTATTACACCTTTGGGAGCACTTTTAATCAAGGGAACAATGTATAAGTCTTGTGAGGTAAAAATCGGGAAAGTAACTCTCGAAGCGGATTTGATTCTATTGGAAATGAAAGATTTTGATATCATTCTAGGTATGGATTGGCTGTATCTTCACCGAGCTTCTGTGAATTGCTTCACTAAGGAAATGAAATTCCGAAGGCCAGGACATCCCTTGCTTGTATTCGCCGGAGAACGGCGAGTGTTGCCGAGTTGTATAATTTTAGCTCTTGAAACACGGAGACTAGTGCATAAGGGATGTGAAGCTTATTTGGCACACATTGTTGATACCACTGTGAGAAGTCCTAGTCGGGACGATATTCCTGTGGTGAGTGAGTTTCCGAATGTTTTTCTGGAAGAGTTGCCTGGTTTGCCACCAAATCGGGAGTTCGATTTCACAATAGATCTAATTCCCGGTACCGCACCAATTTCTATTCCCCCGTATCGAATGGCACCCGCAGAGTTGAAAGAGCTGAAGGTTTAGCTCCAAGAGTTGTTGGAGAATGGGTTTATCCGACCGAGCACTTCACCTTGGGGTGTTCCGGTCTTGTTTGTAAAGGAAAAGGACGGAACCCTCCGATTATGTATTGATTACCGACAGCTCAACAAGGCAACAATAAAGAATAAGTATCCTCTTCCGAGAATTGATGATCTGTTTGATCAACTTCAAGGTGCAAGTGTATTTTCAAAGATCGACTTGAGATCTGGTTATCATCAGTTGAAGATCAAGGATGGTGATGTTCATAAGACCGCATTTAGAACGCGGTATGGACACTACGAATTCCTAGTAATGCCCTTTGGATTGACGAATGCTCCTGCGGCCTTCATGGATCTCATGAATCGAGTGTTCCATCTTTATCTTGATAAATTTGTTATAGTCTTCATCGATGATATTTTGGTGTATTCCAAAAGTGATGAAGAGCATTCCAAACATCTCCGAATCATTTTGCAAACTCTTAGGGAAAAAGAGTTGTATGCCAAGTTCTCAAAATGCGAGTTTTGGCTAAGAGAGATTGGATTTTTGGAACATGTGGTTTCTAGCGACGGTATTTTTGTGGATCCAAAGAAGGTGGAAGTCATTCTGAAGTGGGAGCAGCCTAAAAATGTCACCGAAGTGTGAAGTTTTCTTGGATTAGCAGGGTATTATCGGAGATTCGTAGAAGGATTCTCGAAAATAGCAGCTCCGATGACAAGTTTGACTCGAAAGGGAGTCAAGTTCGAATGGGGTGAAAAGTGTGAGAATAGTTTTCAAGAGCTTAAGCAAAGGTTGACCTCCGCTCCTATCCTTGCTCTCCCTACTAGTGGCGGTGGTGATTATGTGGTGTACAGTGATGCCAGCAAGCAAGGATTAGGGTGCGTGCTGATGCAAGGTGATTAGGTGATTGCTTACGCTTCTCGCCAACTAAAGAAGCACGAAGTGAACTATCCTACTCATGATTTGGAGCTAGCTGCCATTGTGTTTGCTTTAAAGATTTGGCGGCATTATCTGTATGGGGTTACTTGCAAGGTCTTTACCGATCACAAGAGTCTCAAATACTTACTCACTCAGAAGGAACTCAATTTGAGACAAAGAAGGTAGTTAGAGCTGATCAAGGATTATGACTTAGTAATTGACTACCACCCCAGGAAGGCGAATGTCGTAGCTGATGCATTAAGTCGCAAGTCCTTGTCTACGGCATCCCAAGGGAGTTCTTACCTCTTTTGTTTAGTTGGACTCCGAGCACTTGGAGTTGAGTTGGTTAAGGATGATCGAGGTGCTTTATTAGCCAAGTTTGTGGTTAGACGCATTCGGGAGCTTCAGGCTATAGATGATGAGTTGAAGGGCATTGTTGAGAAAATCCAAAAAGGGGAAGGCGGTGAATTCCGGATTCAGGACGATGGAATTATATTGTATGGGAAACGAATGTGCATTCCGAAAAATGAAGATCTCCGGAAGGCTATACTTGAAGAGGCGCATTCTTCGGCCTATGCTATGCATCCGGGGAGTACCAAAATGTACCGAACCATCAAAGAATCATATTGGTGGTCTGGGATGAAGAGAGAGATAGCCGAATTTGTGGCGAGGTGTCTTGTATGCCAACAGATCAAGACTGAACATCAGAAACCGGCAGGAACACTTCAACCACTACCAATTCCCGAATGGAAATGGGAACATATCACTATGGATTTCGTAGTGGGATTGCCACATACTCTGAGCCGTCACGATGCCATATGGGTGATTGTATACCATCTCACCAAATCGGCTCACTTCTTGCCGATTCAGAATACTTATTCCTTGGAAAGATTGGCAAAGTTGTACATTGATGAGATCGTAAGGCTTCACGGAGTACCGGTGTTTATTGTATCGGACCGTGATCCTCGATTCACTTCTAGATTCTGGCCAAAGTTACAAGAGTTCTTAGGGACTAAGTTGAAATTCAGCACTACTTTTCATCCCCAAACCGATGGACAATCGGAGCGCACCATCCAAACATTGGAGGACATGCTTAGGGCATGTGTTATGGAATTTCAAGGTAATTGGGATAGACAACTTCCGTTAGTTGAATTTGCCTACAACAACAGTTATCAAGCAAGCATAGGGATGCCTCCATATGAAGCCCTTTATGGAAGGAAGTGTCGTACTCCCTTGTATTGGGATGAAGTTGGAGAGAGAAATATTGAAAGCATAGAAATGATCGAGGCCACTAAAAAAAAGTGAAGCTGATTCGGGAAAGAATAAAAGCAGCTCAAGATCGACAAAAGAGCTATGCTGACAAGAGAAGAAGACCTTTGGAGTTTGAAGAAGGAGATATGGTGTTTTTGAAGATATCTCCTTGGAAGGGCGTAATCCGTTTTCAGAAACGGGGAAAGCTAAATCCTCATTATATTGGTCCCGTCAGAATTCTTGAAAGGATTGGACAAGTGGCATACCGGCTAAAATTGCCGCCGGAGTTGTAGAGAATCCATGACGTTTTTCACGTTTCCATGTTGAAAAAGTATTTACCGGATCCCTCACACGCAATGGAAGCACCTCCAGTGGAATTGAATGAGAATTTGAGTTTCAAGGTACAACCGGTGAAAATCATAGATCGACAACTCAAGCAATTAAGGAATAGGCAAATCCCAATGGTGAAAGTATTGTGGAGAAACAACCGAGTAGAAAAACAGACTTGGGAGACTGAAGAATCAATGCGGAAGCAATATCTGCAACTCTTTGATGTATAAATTGTGTTTTAAAATTTCGAGAACGAAATTTGTTTTTAGGGGGTTAAGTGTTGTAATACCGAGAGAGAAAAAAAAAAGAAAGAAAGTCAACAAAACACACTCTTTCTCTCTCTCTCTCTCTCTCTCTCTTCCCTTTTCCCCCACTTTCCCAATTCCCCAATTTCATTCCCACAAAACCCCAACCCCCATCACTCTCACTCTCCCGTCACTCTCTCATCTTTGTTTCTCTCATTCTCTCCCTCTCCCGATTTTCTCTCTCTCACGAATTCTCTCTCCCTCTCACTGTCACTCTCCCTCTCTGTTTCTCTTGCTCCCAATCTCTCCACCATCTCTCTCTCTCTCTCCCGCTCACGCGTGACTGCCTCTTCTTCTCTCCCGCGAGCGCGACAGCACTCTGTCTCCCTCGCTTGTTCGCGTGCGGCGCTGCCCTCTGTCGAGAACCCTGCTGCAATCCCAATTGAGGCCCCAACTCGGCAGTCATCATTAGGCCCTCGAAAACCTTAAGCACCGCATAGGTAAGGATGACAGTTCTAAGTAAATATTTCAAGATTTTTGAGTGTCCTTAGTAGTTAGGTTTAATTGCTGACGTTTGTTTCAAATTGAAAACGTTACAGGTTTTGGACTAAAATGAATGGTGCAGGAAGCTAGGTCCGTGTAATGCGAGAAACCCTAGGTGAGGGAATTTCTTTGTGCCTTTAATAATAGATCAAATGTAGGCTATTTAAGATGAGAGAATGTGTTAGGGTTTATGATTTGTATCGAAATGTTACCCAAAATTAAGGTTTGTTGTGATTAATTGATGTTGCCTATTTTATTGAGAATAAAAATTTAAGGGAAATTGGAATGTAAAATAGTATGCGAAGTAAATGATGATAAATTGGTAAAATGAGCACAAGAACAAGAAAATGCTAGAAATTGGGGTTTAAATAAAATTAGGAAAGTTTGTGAATCCTTGAATTTGGAGGAGAAATGACTTGAAAATTGTTATTGTTGCTTTAGGACAATCCACTAGAGCTTGAAATGAGATTTCTCCAGTATTGATAGGGTGTAGGGAGTGGATATCCTTCCTAGAGGTGAGTGGATGGTCCGTTGTGTTATAAATGAGCAAATGAGTTTAAAATTGTTTTATAAATGATTTTGTAATATTTTTCATGTTTTATATCAATTGTTTTGTGATCGTGGGATGTCCGGACTGGATTGTGAAGCATGAATGCATCCATTGTATTTATAAATGCACATGTGCCATATGTGATTTGATGTTGCTCTATTACTTGCTATGACATGAAATTGATGATTGTTTGCTGGAAATTATGGCACATGACTTGAGAAATGACATATTTGAGAAATGCATGGTGCTAGTAGTTAATGGCTATAGTCATTCCCTCCACGGAGCGACCCGACGGGGTGGCGTGGTTGGGGTTTTATTGCGAGAGAGGTATACGCGGCCTCTTCTCTACCACGTCGGACTATCCGGATTGTACCCCGGAGAGGTCCGAGCCAACGTCAAGGAAGGGGGTAGTGTTTGAAATACTGAAATGGAAAACCTCTTGGCGGGCTTTCGTTTTGGTTCGGCCAAACGCAAGATAGAAGTAATTTCGATGGGACCCTTGTAATTTTCTAAAAGAATACTTGATGTGGATGCATACTTTGCGAATTATCTGATTTATTGAAAAATGTTTCGATATATATGAAATGTTATTTGAGATATATTTTGATACTCCCATATTCACCCCTCATTTATCACACAATTATATCATTGCACTCTACTCACTGAGTATTTCCCAATACTCACCCCTCCCTTTAACATTTTTCAGAGGAAGTTTAGATCTGCTGTAGAAATTGTAGCCGGGGAAGATTTATTCCGCTGACTTGTGTAGGTACATAGAAATACAAGTTCATTTTGGCTGATTTTGAAGTCCATGGAATGAAAGATTTGTATAATTTTTTTGGTATGGATTAAATTAATACTTGTTTCATTTATAAGAGCAAGTATTGATAGAATCCTTACATGGTTTGTACGAAACTTGTTCATTTTCTTTTAAACTCTCATATGGGACATTTGGATTGAAATTCTGAATTTTGATACTTTCTTTTGGATTTGTGAAGTTCTGTATATCTCATACCGCTTGAATTTTACTGACGCTAGCTCGTTTTTTCATGCGAGTGTTAGTAAAATCCAGCGATTATTATTTGGGATTTCTTTGTTTTAAATGTTTTAATTATACTGAGAATTCTGGAATGGTTAGGATTGCCAATTTTTGTATGTATGCATGTACAGGAACCCCCGCCCATTCGCATGTCGATGCATGCTCGTGTGTACAGGGATGAACCGGATGGGTCCTTTATATGTGTATTGTCATATGATATTTCCCATTTCTGATGGAGTATGTATTGGATGAGTTTTGAACTGATTTGTAGCCTTGCGGAGTCCCAGTATAAGGGAAGATTCTGTCCGTGTACCGAGACAATGCGATGGCTGTTGCGTGGTCGATCCGAGGATCGGGGCGTGACAATCACAACCCCTTGTCATCCTTAGTAAGCCTGAAACAAAATCTATGATAATATACTCTCATTTCTACTTACGAATCTTAAGCCGCTCAAATAAATCAATTGGCCTTTGCTTGGTTTTAACTTGTTGACATATCAAATAACAAAAAACAAATTCGGCCACAACTTTCTTCATGCCGGATCACTAATAGTAAACCAAGAGATCCATATGCATCTCTGTTACACCGGTATGAATGGGTAAAGATAAATTATGCATCTCTTTAACGATGAACTGTCTCAAATTGTGAGTCTTGAGAACAACCATTTGACCTGAAAATTTAATTACACCTTGAGCTAAAGTGAAACCAAACTTCCCCCTTAACATAGGCCCTTAACTTAATTACACACTGAGGATTGTATTGGGAGCAACTTCCTCCCTTAGCTTAAACATTTTGTCATCAACCTGATGAGCATCCCAGATCCTACAAAGCAAAGTTAAACGAACCATAAATCTAGCAAGCAGACAATCCCAATTAGTCTCCTTTGTATTGATACTTGATTAATCAAGTAGAGATGATTAACCATTACTCCTCAATATCAAAGTAGCCAAGGAGGCAACTGGCTTGTGACAGATCTATCCAGTCATTCAACATATACATGATCTATTTTAGAAGAGTATTTTGTCTTTAATTTTGTGCCCGATAAAAGTCTTGATCCTTTCATGTTTGATGTGATTTTATTGAGCAATGTTGGGTAAGGAGAAGGAGTTTTAATTTTTAGAATTTAGCTCGGCAACTTTTTTAATGTGAAGCAATTTGAAGGCAGTGTAAAGAAGGTTGATGGCATAAATAAGCATTCACCCTCAGATAACGCAATTTAGTGCCACTTTCAAGTGAGGTTGGGTGTCTTTAGGTTTGGGGTGATTGTACAGAGATTAGGGAGTGAGTCCACATAGACAACCTGACTTTTCCAAAGATGTTTAAAGTTGTTAGTGTATTTCAATACTTTCCCTTGTATTCAATTGATTAATTGTACAAAAGTATTTTAGTGTGGGAGATTGACGCAAAACAGTCCTTGAAAAGGGGGCACAAGGCAAAGTTGCTACGGTGGCGTATGTCTTATTTACTATTTTAATTCTTCTGGTGTACTTTAATCTATTCAAGTTTATTTATTTTTCTTATTTTATGGTGAACTGTTTAAGAGTTAAATTATTTCTAACTCACTATTAGACGGTTGTTTAGAGTTATTTTGTTTTCTATTTAGTTGGTTGTTTACTTCATTCAAGTACTTGTAAGGGCCATTATAAGAGAGACGGGACTTAAAGATTTTGGATTAATAAATATGTTTCTTGCTCCCAACCTTGGATTAGGCTTTATAGGGTTGCTGGGTTTGTAATGCACAAATGCATGATCAGCAATGGCCGCATAGAAAACAAAGGGAAGTGAGAAATGAGAGAGAAAGGATTGAGCAAAGAGAAAATTTGATGGGCTTAGGAAGAGATAAAATTGAAATTAGAGGATTAACTAAAAATTTTTTAGCTTCGGAGAGAAAATTTGGAGAGAGTGAGAGATACAATAATAATAAATTTTTATTAATTTTAAAAAATTAAATAAGGTTTTTATTTATTTCAAGAAATTTGGGATCCTTTGGGTGGGTAACTAAGGTCATTTCAACATTCGAGGGAAGTAACACATGCATCATTCAAGGGTATTTGGGTCATTTTGTAAAAAGAAGATTGAAATTTCCCTTTCACACAAAGGTGCCAATCCAATCTGCATCAATCAAATTAGATAAGAGCTGCGGGATGAAATTTTAGAACATAATCATATCAGAAAAAGTCAGAACAATTTTACTTTAAGTTATTTTAAAATAATCAAAATATTTAAATTAAATAAAAAATTAAAAAATGATGAGGTGCAAAAGCATTTTCACTTTTTGACTTGGTCTTTTACTTTTTAACTATGTCTCACCAGCATTATTGAGGTGCTTTTTCTTGTGGGGGGGGGGGGGGCTCTTTAAATTTTGAAATAGAGCGACCGTATCAGGGAGATAAAAGAAAGCACCACGTCTGGTGAAAGAGAGAGCTAGAAACACTAGAGTGAGAAAGAGAGAGATATAGAGTCAGAAACTTGAGAGAAAGATAATGCACTTAAACCATAAACTCAAATCTTAAAAGTAAGAGAGAGAGAGACGAATCTAAACGCGACGGCAATGAGGTGGAGAAGAACTGTCATTAAGAATAGTACTTCATCGATTTGGTATTTAAAAAGATGAATCGAAGACGAAACTGAGAGCTACTTTGTGAGTGAGGCAGAGGAGAGAATAGAGAGAAGAGAGAGAGAGATTATGTTCTTAAATGATCTATACCGGCGATTACAAAGCCGTTGGCATAGGTTAAGAGCTCTGGGGCAAAATCAAATAACTATTGTCATACGTTTTATTTCTGTTTACAATAGAAAAAAATCATTAGTATAGAATGGAACTATACTTGCCATCTATGTTATACGGAAACAGAACGGAAAACGAAAATGGATGTACAATGAATCGATATTTTATAAAAATATAAAAAATGGAAAGGTGGATAAATATGTAAATATAAAAAATATAAATATTTTTATATAAATATTAATTATTTTATAAAAATAATAAAATAACCATATTTTAAATAAAAATAAAAAATAATCAAATATATAATTATTAAACATAAGATAAATAATATAAAAAAAATTATGATTAAATAAATAAATAATTTATTAAATATAAAAAAAATATGTAAATGTAAAAAATATAAGAACAAAACTTAAATTAAATTAAATAAAAAAATGTAAATGTAAAAAATAAAAATAATTCATTAAAAAATATTTAAATTAAATAAAAAATTTAGAATTGATGACGTGAGCAACTATATAGTTCTTGGTCTTTTCCTTTTTGTCTTGGTCTCAGAAGTATTATTGAGCTGCTTTTTGTGGAAGAACACAACTCTTTAATTTTTGGAACAATTCCACTTTAAGCATTTTTGATTTGGTCCCATGGATTCAATCTCGAAAAGCTTTGAGCAAAATGAAGTAGAAGAACAAAGCCTCCAGAAAACCAATCAAAGTTTTGAGGAGTTTTTGTCAACGCTCCCTAGAGATTATGGTTGGATACGTCTCTTTGATAGCTATCTATATCAGGACTGTTGGTACCACCCCTTTTTCTTGCGAGGTGTGATTGCAGCTCAACAGCATTTCAAGGCTCAACCAACAGACATATTCCTATGTAGTGTACCAAAATCAGGCACAACATGGCTCAAGGCCTTGGCCTTTGCCATAGTCACCAGAAAGAAATACTCAGACCTTTCATCACATCCTCTCCTATCCACCATGCCTCATGAGTGCATCCCTTTCCTGGAGGTTGATGTTGTCAGCAAGGAGTGCACTAATCAGACTGCCGACGTTCCCTTTTTAGCGACACATATTCCTTACCATTCCTTGCCAAAGTCAATAATTTCAGGTGGCTGCAAAATAGTATACATTTTTAGGAACCCGAAGGATACATTTGTCTCACAGTGGCATTTTGCAAGCAGTGGGACACCAAAAAATGCAACTCATATTTCCTTAGAAGAAGCACTTGAGCTATTTTGCAAAGGAGTGTCCTTTTATGGGCCTTATTGGGATCATGTTTTGAGCTTTTGGAAAGCAAGAAAAGAAGCACCACAAAGGATGCTTTTTCTTGTGTATGAAGAAATGAGAAAGGACCCTTTACCTTCTGTGAAAAATTTAGCAGATTTCATTGGCCACCCATTTTCTGTGGAGGAAGAAAATGAAGGTGTTCTGCAAAAAATTTTGGATTTGTGTAGCTTTGAGAATTTGAGCGATCTGGATGTCAATAAAAACGGAAAGCATCGAGCCAAGTCCGCGGTCGCCATAAAAAACAGCGCGTATTTTCGCAAGGGTAAGATTGGAGATTGGCGGAGTCATTTGACACCTGAGATGGCTGAGCGTTTGGATCAAATCACTAGGGAAAAGTTTGGTGGCACTGACTTGCCTTCGTATGTCTCAGATGCCAACACTCATGGGAATTAGACCGTGTTTAAGGCCACAAGTCTCCACACCTTGCAGATACTAACTAAATAAGCAAGGGATATTCCATCTTAGGGATGGTAAATGCATTTTCCATGCATTGTATTGTTAAGAATAATTTTGTAGTTTCAACTTTTGTTGAAATTTCAGGTGCGGTGTGTGTCTGGACTGTTACAGTTCGTTTGGCTCTTTTTTCGTTCTTTCTTGAAGTTAGTCTGGTTTGGATAGTCGAATGGAGCAGGGTCATCAGCTGCTTTTACTGGGATTTTGTTTGTGGGCTTTTTTGAGCCTTTAACTTTGTATTATGGGGCCTAGGCCCCCTCAGACAAAAAAAAAAAAAAAAAAAAAAAGTAGTAGTAAGGGTGGTCGATTTCTATATGGTTTAGTTTTCGGACAAGTTAGTTCGGAGTCATCCGCAAAATTAATTATTTTGAAGAAGCTCCAAGCCTAGTTTCCCACTTGCATATGTCCTTAAGAAATTCCCTCATAGTAGCAGTCGAAACTGAAGAGAGAGAAGTCTAGGGAGGCTCACCCACCATTTTGATGTGGGATTTTTGACTCCACCGTAGAGGAAGTGGTGGCTTCACCTCTTTGTACATGTAAATTCTCTTAGGTTTTGGGCAATATTCTCATTTGTGATCTCCACATTGTATCTATCACTTTAAAATATAGTGAAATCAGGATTCTCTCCTCAAGTCGGTCCTTTTAATCTAATTAAAATTCATATGTATAGCATCCAAGGACAACTCCTCTCTCTTCTCTCTCTTATTTTTATTTTATTTTATTTTTTAGTACGTATTTGATAGAAGGTTAAAAAAAAAAATTACACATTTAAAACTTTACCGTGGTCAAGGGTGTTTTGTCCCCCTTAAATTTTAATAGAGGGTGGGTAAATATTACCTTAATGAGAGGTGAGGTAACGCAAGGAAAAAGAAATAATTGCCTTCATTTAAATATATTGTGGATCCCCAAAAAACTAAATGATAGAGTCGTTTGGATGGTGACGGAAGCCAATGGGAATTAGAGAGATGATGTTAAGAAATAGATCATCTTAAGCCATTATGTTTTGAAACAAAAGCACGAAGCCCAACAAATCCCCTACATTAAATTATTCTCTTGTTGTTGGGGTGATAATTAATGATGATGCATGATTAAGTGAGAATGAGTCGTTGGTTGTGTCTTCGTGGGAATGGAGCATGTCATTATTCTCTTATTTTTAATTAATGATGATGCATTATTAAAAAGAAGCATGTCATTAGGCGAGAATGGCGAAGAAAATCAAGGATGATTTCTTTTTTCCTTGTTCACACAAGGTTGGAGCTTGTTCTTTTCCTATTTTCTTTTCTTTTATTTTCCTGTTGATACTCTTGGTTGGAGCTTATTTTTGTTTTCTTTTTTCTTTCCCCTTCCTTTTTCCTAAATTTTCAACTAAATTAGAGGCGCATGGCTCTAAAATAGTTTATCTTAAAAAACATACATATTCAAAACTTATTCCCATTAAAAGAAATTCTTACAGATTACTTAAACCATAACCACGTAAGTTATTGATAAATTAAAAATATATGCATTTTAAAAAGAATGTCAAAATATCTTACTCTTTTTTTTGGAAAAATAAAATACTATTTTCCCTCCTTTTCCTTATCACTTCTGAATTTTATTTTCATTCAATTACTTTCATCATTTTGTCTAATATATGTCACATACTCAAGTGGGTATGCTTTAAAATTAGGTAAAGTTTGAAATTAGCCGGTCTTAAACGAATTTGTGTTTATATTATGTTAGCCACCTAATATGATGCAATGGGCCATAGGCAATCCGATGGGACTAATGATAGTAACATTAGTAGTAATCTAATGATATGACACCTAACATTAGATTAACTTGATCTTAGCCAGAAGGCCGAGAAAGGTATCTAACATTAGAATAACAAAATCCCGTTGTTTAGCATTTTTGTAGTTACCACCTGGTGCAGTCGATGTTAAATGATTGCTCTTAAAATAATATCCAAATTTCCACAAATACCCTTGCCTCTTTGGGTTTTCATGCGCCTTGTGCTGCGCAGAGTGGAAATACACTTGTACGCGAAAGCAAAAATCTCATCTTTGAAATCTTTGTGTGTTTGTCCCGTCCTGGCTTTCGCCTTTGCCGGGCTTGAGAGGACTAGATACGAGAGGACAGTAGCTGAGGTCAAGTTTCTCTGATCTAGGAAAATAATGCTTTAACCTTTTCTTCTTTAGACAAATTCTTTGCCTTTGCTTTCTTTCGTTCATAAATGTATAATTGTTTGAATGAATCGAAGGACGGATTTCTATAATTTAAAAAAATTACTAAATTCAATTAACTAATTGGAAAAAATTGAAATGATCACTAGATTTGAGTCGAGTTAAATGCATTTTATGAACACGTTCGTATATTCTTCCATTTTTTGCTCATGGAGTCTATGGAGGAAGGTTCTGTACACTGTACTTGCAATTTAGCATATACGGCACATCCATTTTTGGGTTTTTCTTTGGGTGATCTCTAGATTAAACAACTAAGTTACAGTCTACTGATTCCATAATGACTATCACAGATCATACAAATCATTCTCAAAACAAATAAGCCTTCAAAATTAAAATTTTGAAAAACAAAGCCAAGTGAAGAGAATTTTATTCCGAGGAGGAATTTTATTTCCACATTATATCACGGCATAACAAAATTTCAAAAGTAACATGAAGATTTATCTAAAGTGTGTAGAAGGAACTTCTCAATAAGTGATCGAACCTTCAACAACACTGTAACGCCGACTCTGTGATTCTGTATTTTTGTACAAGAAATTTTATTTATTTATATTGAATTTTGATTTTGTGGTATTTAAATTGAATTTTTGGTTATTACGCCGTATCTGAAAAAATCTGTGTAAAATGAATATATATATATATATATATATGTAAATAATAATAATAATAATAATAATAATAACGATAAAAAAAAACCCAAATTGGATTGGGGCTAAAAAGCCATAATCTCTTCTTCTCTCTCTCTCTCCCTCTCTCTCTCTTCCTCTCTCTCTCACTCTATCTCTTCCTCTCCTGTAGCCGCTCCCTTTTTGTCATCGTGGCCGCCTACCGCCTCGCCTTCCTCCCGCGATCGCCGCCGCTGCAACGCCTTCCCGCGAGCGTGGCTCCTCCGCCGCAGCGCGATCCTTCCTGCCCGAGCCCAGCGCGCAATCTCCCACGAGCTGTTCGATCCCTGCACGAGCGCACAACCCACTGTGCGACCTCGCACGAGTAGCGCGATCCTTGTAAGAGCACGAGCGCGTCCAGCATAAGCAAGAGCGCGCTCTAGCGCGACCCCCTGCGTGAGTGTGCGCGACCCTTTGCGTGAGCACAGCACACAGCGCGCGTGCCTCACGGCGCGCAATCCTCTCGCGAGCGCACGCCTCAGCCCGTGAGCGCACGATTGCAGACCTCCCACGAGCCCTAGCCCGTGAGCACTCCAGCCCACGAGAGCTCCAGCTCGCGAGCGCGAGCCCTAGCTCGTGAGCACCTGCCAGGCCGCGAGCTCATTGTTGACCCGCGAGCCCACTGCCACCCGCGATTTAATTGGATGTAATTCTAGGGTTTGGTGTTTAGCAATTTAATTAGTTGCTAACCTCATTTTAAATATGGAAATATTATAGGTTTTAAACCAGTTCGATGGGCGAACGAAAGTTAGGTCAGAGATTCGAGAAATCTTAGGTGAGAGAAATACAATTACTTCAATATTTGAATTAAGTTTGTCGAAATTAGTTGGAATTTAGAATCAGAAACTATATAATGTTAAATTCAAGAAAAATTAGAGAAAATGAGAAATATTGGAAAATTGATCATTGGTGAGTCAAATGATTCGAAAGTAATGAAACAGGAATCTAGAAAGGGGATTGTGTCAATTAAAGTTGTATAAATTTAAAAGAAAAATTGAAAATCTCATATTAGACTTTTATTTGATATTAAATTGTGATAATTGATTAGATTTGTCTTTTGGAGACTCGAGAAGTTAATTGAATTGAATTGAAAAATAGGGAGTGATCACCCTCTCTAAAAAAGTGAGTGAGACTATAATCTCTTGCATGAAATAGTGAAACGTGTTTTCTGCCGTGTTTCGATAAAACATACTTTTGATATGCATTGATTTAATATATGATATTAAAATCTGTTTTGTGATTACTGGAATGTCTTAAATTATGTTTACGATGACTATGTATCCATGGTTTGAAATGAAACAAAAATTATGCCAATACTTGAAAATTTGATAAATTTCTTTTTACGGTTGCATTGGTATGCAGTTTTGAAATAATTTGATAAAATGTATTGGCACGCGGATTTCAAATGCTTTGATAAACTATGTGGGTTGGATGCCCACTAGTTATGCATAATATGATTCTTTCTTGTGGGACGTTGTGTCCTTATGATATTATGATGATGACATTGATGATTCCGTAACTACGAAAGGCATTTGTAGAGGCACGGGTTGGCCGGATACGTTTTGCAGGAGGTATCCACAAACGTCATTTATTCTAAGTGCTATAGGCGTGGCCGGTTGAACCCACGATGTGGGAGGACGAGTGTGACGCTACCGTCTAGCACTGGGCGGGGTCCTATACACGATGATGAGTTAGCCCCAGCAAACTCATGGCTAACGTGGGGTAGAGAGCGATTTTAATGTCTATTCATAATAAAAGCCCTGATGCGCCTATTCTTGGTCATGGTTGACCCTTGCCAGGATTATCTTTGGTTTGCTTTGCTATTATTTGATTTTTAAATGGATGCATACATGCTTGTTATCGTGTGATTGATATAATGATTTCAAATTGCTAAACATATCATATTTTCCTACGAAATGTAAATTTTTGTTTCAAATAATATTATTTGACATTCCAATGGTTCACCCATACTATTTATGCTTGACATTATCCCCTTCACTCACTGGATATCTTCCCATGATACTCACCCCTCTCATTTCCCTCCTCAGACAGGATTTTTGTGATAAAGCGACATTTCAGGCTCTAAAGGATTTGACAGCATACCCTGAGATTTGGTATTTACGACGGTGAGGTTTAAGTTAAATTTGAAATATGAATTTCGTACTTTGTTTCGACCCTGCGCGGTCTTGATATTGAGATCCGTAGTTGGCCGTGTATATTATGGGATGATTGTATAACTTATGGGCAGTTGTGTGCTTAACTCTCACTTTGGTTCATTTTACTTGCATTGAGCCATCTGTAAACGTTTAAACTTTTTACTTGGGAAATTTGTTGTACATGTGTATAAACTTTAGGCTCGCTCGGTGTGGCAGCTGCTCATGCTCTAGTTGGGCATGATAGTAGAGGTTTGTGGCTAGGATTGTTAGAAATTTATATAGTCTGGCGTTGTTCTGAATGTCTACTGTGGTTGGTAGGTTGTTGTGAGGTCGGGATAGCCATTTTATTTTATTTACAGGTTGATTTTAAATTATACAGGTTTGTTTGTACATGGAAAACCTCCGATTTATGGAAAAATTCTGTCCGATTTTTTGTAGAAATATAGCTGGCATCAGGGCAACGGGCGGCTGCTCACGACCCCGGTTCGGGGCATGACAGTTTTATTGGTATCAGAGCGTCTAGGTTAGAGAAAAGATAGTAGTAAAAGTCTTCCCAAGTATATGAAAAGTTCTCAATGCATGAGAGAGTTTCATACAGTCATTTAAATTCTCATATTTGGCTATAGACATATAAGTTCATCTATTTTGTGGAGTTGGATACATAACGTATCTGACCCGTTATTTCGCATTCAAATATTTTGCATTATAGTTCATTTTTTAGGGGGTTAGTTACGAAACAACTAACCCTAATTCTTGATTTCTATCTAATAAAAATTTATTCTTTTCGCAGAATTATGCCACCTAGACGTGGTAGGAGAGGTGCTAGAGTCGCATCACTTGAGGATCTTTCAGTGCTTGATACACCTAGGGCACCCGAGACGCCATGAGTGCCAGAGGATGCTTCCTCTTCTCGAGTACGCTCACGAGCGCTACCCCCAGCACCTCCACCGGCTGGTACAGCCGAGATTCCTCCACCACCACTCGATGCCTTGAGGCAGTGGCAGGAGTAGTATAGTAGATATGGGGCGCAGATGCCACCACCTCCACTGCAGACTCCACCGACTGCACCTGCGACCGTACGTGCTCCTACGATACCGGTTCCTCCTTTGGTGGTCAGTCATTCTGTTTCTAGTCCGACCGATGAGACGTCGGCTACCTTGAGGCGCATCTACGAGCTCAGGCAGTTGGTGAAAGAGTCTCGGCAGGTCGGATACACAGACTTTTCAGGGTCCAGTGATGTTGTAGTGACGAAACTCTGGATCAACAGGATTCGTAGGATCCTTACAGATTTGGGGTTGTTAGAGGAGCTCATATGAGAGTTGCTGAGAGACTCCTCAACGGAGATGCCCTCTTGTGGTGGGAGGCTATCCGTGACAGTGCTACACAGACCCTGCGGTGGGAGGACTTTTTACAAGAGTTCGATCGCAGGTACTTCACCCCGTTCTAGCATGACCGGATGAGGATGGAGTTCCTGCAGTTACGCCAAGGGACGAGGTCAGTTTCAGAGTATGAGGCTGAGTTCAGACGACTAGCGGCCTTTGTCCCCGACATGATTACACCGGCTTAGATGAGGTTCAAGTTTGAAGATGGACTCCAATTGAGCATTAGGAAGTATATGATGGTGACTTCCTCTTTTACACTATCAGAGATGATTGATTCAGCGTATCGGGTGGAAGAAATCGCTCGAGCTGAGGCTAGACAGAGGGAGAGTCACTAGAAAAGGAAGACTGAGTCACAGAGTGGATAGTGTTCGAATAGGGGTAGAAATTCTGGATATCCCGGAGGTTCTTCTAACTTCAGACCAGCAGGACCGAGATAGGGATCTCGACTACAGGGTTTTGGGGTACTATCCCCTAGTGTCTCTACACAGTTTACTACATAGAGACAGCCCTTCTGCCATAGATACAGCAGCTACCATGCCTTTGGGGCATGTAGAGTACCGTTATTTGCTTCCGGTGTGGGAAGCAAGTTCATGTTAGGAGTGTCTGCCCCGATTTAGGTCAAGGAGGATCGACTTTGCAGAGTCGTATTGGTACGTTTGGGACAAGCCAGCAAGGGGCACCTGCGCACTCAGCTCTTACTGCTTCTCGGACTGTAGCCGGGAGTAATACAAGGCCAAGATCGTCGTGACAGTAGCCTAGGGCCCTGGCTCGTATGTTTGCGATGACACAGGAGGACATACAGGCAAATCCTGATGTTATTATGGGTAATCCTCCCGTACACCCCTCAGTGTAGTATTTTTGTTGTACTTTTTGTATGACCTTTTTGTATATCATGATGTCGATGTACAGTTTTGACTAGTTAAAGTTTTAGAAACTTAACTAGTTTGATATATATATATGAATTTGTCTATTTTTCTTCGCATTTTAAATATTTTTAATTTTTTTCCTATCTTTAGGTACCATGCGAATATTTGGTATCGACGCTCGTATTCTTATAGATACCGGGTCAAATTTTTTATATGTGAGCGATACATTCTCTCGCCATTCTGATAGACCTCTCTTGCCACTTGATGGGGAGATTATGGTAGTCACTTCTCTTAACAAGCATATCATTCGAGATATAGTCTATAGGAGCTGTGAGGTCGGTATTTGGGAGACAGTATTAGAGGCAGATCTGATTCCGCTCTCTATCACGGATTTCGATGCCATCCTAGGGATGGATTAGCTGAGTTTACACTGGGCTTCTGTGGATTGTTTCACGAAAGAGATTTAGTTTCGGAGGTCCGGGCAGCTACCATTAGTTTTTCGGGGCGACAGACGAGTATTACCCTGCTATATTATCTCTGTTATGAAGGCCAAATGTTTGGTACGCCGTGATAGTGCGGCTTATCTGGCTTATATTGTCGACACCACCATTGAGGGACCGAGACTTGAAGATTCCCTGTGGTGCAGAAGTTTCCAGAGATATTCCCCAAGAAACTTTCTGGATTACCATCAGTTTGGGAGTTCGATTTCGAGATTGATCTAGTATTGGGGACCAATCCTATTTTTATTCTGCCATATAGAATGGTGCCTGTGAAATTGAGAGAGTTTAAAACTCAGTTACAGGAACTCCTAGACAAGGGGTTCATTCGCCCAAATACTTCACCTTGGGGCGCTCCGGTGCTGTTTGTAAAGAAGAAGAATGGTATATTTTGGTTTTGTGTGGACTACAGGCAATTGAACAAAGCCACCATAAAAAACAGATATCTCCTGCCACGTATAGATGATTTGTTTGATCAGCTACAGGGAGCCAGGGTTTTTTCTAAGATTGATCTTCGTTCAGATTATCATCAGTTGAGAATTTGGGCCAAAGATGTGCCCAAGACAGCTTTTAGCACCCGATACGGCCATTATGAGTTTCTAGTCATGCCGTTTGGACAGACTAATGCCCCAACTGCTTTCATGGATTTGATGAACCGAGTTTTTCACGACTACTTGAATCGGTTCGTCATCGTATTCATCGATGATATCTTGATATATTCACGGAGTGATGAAGATCATGTTGAGCAGCTTCGGGTGGTATTGTAGATACTCCGTGAGAAGCAGCTATATGTCAAATTCTCAAAATGTGAGTTTTGACTGAGACAAATTGGATTCTTGGGGCACATTGTTTCCGCGGAAGGTATTTATGTTGATTCACGGAAGGTTGAGACTATATGAAGTGGGAGCAGCCACAAACAGTTACCGAGATTTGTAATTTTCTTGGTTTGTCAAAATTAGTTGAAATTTAGAATCAGAAACTATATAATGTTAAATTCGAGGAAAATTAGAGAAAATGAGAAATATTGAAAAATTGATCATTGGCGAGCCAAATGATTCGAAAGTGACGAAACGGGAATCTAGAAAGGAGATTGTGTCAATTAAAATTGTATAAATTTGAAAGAAAAATTGAAAATCCCATATTAGACCTTTATTTGAAATTAAATTGTGATAATTGATTAGGTTTGTCTTTTGGAGACTCAAGGAGTCAATTGGATTGAATTGAAAAATATGGAGTGATCACCCTCCCTAGAAAAGTGAGTGGAACTCTAATCTCTTGCATGAAATAGTGAAACGTGTTTTCTGTCGTGTTTCGATAAAACATGTTTTTGATAAGCATTGATTTGACGTATGATATTAAAATCTGTTTTGTGATTACTGGAGTGTCTTAAATTATGTTTACGATGACTATGCATCCATGGTTTGAAATGAAAAAAAAATTGTGCCATTACTTGAAAAATTGATAAATTCCTTTTTACGGTTGCATTGGTATGCAGTTTTGAAATAATTTGATGAAATGTATTAGCACACGGATTTCAAATGTTTTGATAAACTATGTGGGTTGGATGCCCACTAGTTATGCATGATATGATTCTTTCTTGTGGGACGTTGTGCCCTTGTGATACTATGATGATGACATTAATGATTCCGTACCTACGAAGAGCATTTGTAGAGGCACGGGTTGCCCGGATACGCTTCTACAGGAACTATCCACAAACGTCATTGATTCTAAAGGCTATAGGCATGGCCGGTTGAACCCACGATGGGGGAGGATGAGTGTGAGCCACAGTCTAGTACCGGACGGGGTCCTATACACGATGATGAGTTAGCCCCAGCAAACTCATAGCCAATGTCGGGGTAGAGAGTGATTTTAAAACCTATGCATAATAAAACCCCCGATGCGCCTGTGCTTGGTCATGGTTGACTCTTGCCAGGATTATCTTTGGCTTGCTCTACTATTATTTGATTTTTAAATGGATGCATACATGCTTGTTATCGTATGATTGATATAATGATTTCAAATTACTAAACATATCATGTTTTGCAGCGAAATGTAAATTTTTGTTTTAAATAATGTTATTTGACACTTCAATGGTTCACGCATACTATTTATACTTGACATTATCCCTCTCACTCACTGGGTATCTTCCCATGATACTTACCCCTCTCTTTTCCCTCCTCAGACAGGATTTTTGTGATAGAGCAACATTTCAGGCTCTAGATGGTTTGACAGCATACCCTGAGATTTGGTATTTATGACGGTGAGGTTTAAGTTAAATTTGAAATATGAATTTCGTACTTTGTTTCGACCTTGCGTAGTCTTGATATTGAGGTCCGTAGTTGGCCGTGGATATTATGGGATGACTGTATAACTTATGGGCAGTTATGTGCATAACTCTCGTTTTGGTTCATTTTACTTGCATTGAGGCATCTGTAAGCGTTTAAACTTTCTACTTGGGAAATTTGTTATGCATTTGTATAAATTTTAGGCCCGCTCGGTATGACGGCTACTCATGCTCTAGTTGGGCATGACAGTAGAGGTTTGTAGCTAGGATTGTTGAAAATTTATATAGCCTAGCGTTATTCTGGATGTCTGCTGTGGTTGGTAGGTTGTTGTGAGGTCGGGATGACCATTTTATTTTATTTACAGGTTGATTTTAAATTATATAGGTTTATTTATACATGGGAAACCTCCGATTTATGAGGAGATTTTGTCCGATTTTTTATAGAAATACAGCCGGCATTTAGGGTAACGGGCGGCTACTCACGACCCCGGTTCGGGACGTGACAAACACAACTTAGTCAAAACATAACATTTGACAGCAACCCTAATTCGACGTCTACATTTCCAACATCATAAGCGTGGTTCGCAAAAGTGAACAACTAGTAAAGCTAGAGAAGTCTGAAAATCTGGGACATTGGAGAGAAAAAGGCAATCTGAGAACTAGGTTGTATTGGTAGTAAACTACAAAGAATCGATTAGCTGCTAGCACCAAAGCCCACTATTTTTTGAGCCACCCCACCTACTTGTCCTGCTTGATGACCGAAAGATAATAACTTGAAACATATGAGAGACTCTTATATCATGCAGAAGACTTTTTTGGCGGCTTGCAGAGGTCCACATACAGAGCAGATTGTGAAATTGCCTGGATCGAAAGCTTGATCCAGTATACCATGAAGGGGACCGTATGTTGAAGCTAAAAATAACACCAAGTACCGAACAACTGGTAAGGAAAAACACGGATCTAAAGTGAAAACTTGAGACCAAGACTAGGTGCATTTGTTCTTTAGGAATAGTTTTTAACTAATGAACTTTATTAGTTCGGAGTGACTGCAGGGAGAAGATATGAAAATATGGTCTGAACATGTACAATAAAAACTAAAAAATACAACAGCTAAAAGGAGCAAGATCTTAAATTTGAGAAATTTAATGAAATATCGAGATACGTCTTTTAAAACATAAATACAAGTTTTAGTGTTTAATTGAACAGATAATTTTAAAAAGAAATCAGCGACATAAGAAAATTCAAACGACCTGAATTAATACATTATCATCATCATCATTAAGTTTCTATAGATAGTTCATTTTTACTTTTTTTTCCTCCTCTCCTTTTTCTTATATTTGTCTTAAGTGACCGACTTCACAATTTAGAACTAAAACTCAATTTGTTGTTGTGTTATTCTTGTGTTTATTCACATAATGAGATAATAAAATTTAGATAATAATATTTTGAGCAATAATCTCTTTCCAAAAATTTGATATATTCTCAAAAATTTTACTTTTTTCTAAAATTCTTTTGTGTTTTAACAAATAGAACTTTTTGAATTAGACCATGTATCACATTTATAAAAGAAAACTAAAAGAGGATAATTCTCAGGTGAAGCCCAACCTATGTAGATTTTTTAAAGGATAATTCTGCCATGGCTACTTTCAAGCCTAGGTAAAGGAGGAGAATTGTGATAGGTAGACAATCAGCGAAAAACCCTTGTCAAAACCAAAATGAGAGATAGATATAAAAATTCATTAGGGCATCCTCTTCTTAGCTACTTGCTGCATTGGATCCGAATGTAATGACAAGTTAGCAAGAACTTTTAAGGTGTCGCCCACAAGCGACCCGCCACATCGACACCTGGATGTGGTGTCAAGTAGGCAAGTGTTCTCTCATTTATGTGGATGGATACAGGTAAAGAAATTAGTCCACGAAAATAGAATTCTTCTGGCAACTTGAAACATGAGATTCTTAACCCATATGTTTGAAATAAAGAAACATAAAATTTTGCTTGTTAAACTATTTAGTAGAAAAAATGTAATTAGTATAGTTAGTATTTATGTATTTCAAATAGGTGTAAATACAATTAGTAAATAATAGTTTGCGAAGATTTAGATTAATTTATACAAGTCATACCTAGTGATGAGAAATTATTGGATGAGATCTAAACAAACATGTAGGTGAGAATAATAAGAGATTTGAAACCATATATGGAAGTTTTAACTTTGGTAGTAGGGATGAGGTATGGGTACTATTTTAAAGTTTGTCCTAACATTCGGTTTGATATTCGTAATCACTTTTTTCAAAAAAAAAAAAAAATGAGAGTTGCACATATTTACATTTAAAAGTTGTCGAATGCAAGCCAAATAAATTTCTTCCTCACCAGGATGAGGAATAAAACAATTTGTAAGAATTGTAAGGTTATATTAGGAGAAAGTGTAATAACTCAACATAGACTTTTGGTTTTGAATATGTGTGTGCCTAAAAGGTAAAAACATATTGCCAATTTATTGAATTAAAACTTAAGTTATGGAATCTAAAAAAGAAAAAAGTGATGACTTTTAAAAACAAATTAATTCAAGTAGCAACCTAATACGCTAATGATGATTTGGAAGCCACATGGGTAAAAATGTCTAATACTATTAAGAATATAGGTAAGAAATTTCTTAGCATATTTTCGGGTTAGGTTCCAATAGGCAAAGAGTTATGGCAGTAGAACAAAAAAATCCAAATTGCTATACTAACCAAACTAGAGTGTTATAGGAACCTTAAAAATAAGAGAGGCAATGATGCATTTAAAAAATACAATATTGCAAAAAAAATGAAGAAGATTATTCATGAATAAAAAAATAAGATGTATAATGAATTATATAAGAAACTAAAAATTAAGAATGGAGAGAAAGAGATCTACAGAATTGGCAAATTAAGGGTAAGGAAGGAAAAAAAGTTAAATGGTATTGGATGTTTTAAAAATGAGGCCAATAGTATTTTTGTAAGGAATAAGGACAAAAAAAAGCGTCAGAAGGATTATTTTGATAATTTCTTTAATATTGAGGGTATAAGAGATATCGGTAATATCGTGATACCTATAAATGAAATCAATAAAGATTTTAAATAAAATTTGTTCTCATAAAGTAAAAGAGGCATTAAAGAATATGAAAAATAATAAAACTAGCGTCAGTGTTTGGATGAAATGAAGATAACAATGTTACCGAATTCTTTTAATAAAATTTGGTAAATCAAGAAAATACCTGAAATATGGAGGGAGAGTACACTTGTACTACTATATAAGAATAAAGGAAATATACAAGATTATTTCAATTATAAGCAAATTAAATTTATGAGTTATATTATGAAATTATGGGAAAAAAATGATGGAGTATAGATTGAGATTGAAGGTAAATGTGTCTCAAAATCAATTTGGATTCATACCAGCACAATCCACTACTGAATTCATTCACTTGCTAACACATTTGATGAAGATGTTTAGAGTATGGAAGAGAAATTTGTATATAGTATTCATTGATTTAGAAAGGGCATATGATGAGATTTCTAAAGACATTGTTGTGGCCATTGACGAATACGGGAATCGCTTTGAAATATATTGATCTCACCATAGATATGTATGCTAAAAACTTTAGTAATTTAAGTGATAACTTCCCAATTAACATTGGTGAAGAGTTAAGACTTAACAACCTAGAGGGGAGGGGTAAATAGGTTGTTGATTTATAGTGGATCCATCATCTCATTGTACATTCACTCCCAAACTATATCTAGATTTTACAATTCAGTGTTTGTGTCACTCCCCGACTCTTCCATTGAGCATGCGACAATCATCGCGTTATTTCAGTATACAGACAGCATCTCCCTATATACCAGAATAGCATAAGACATTTAACTTAGTTGAAAACAACTCAAATATCACTTTAATGACCATCCTAGGTCATCCAGTATCAAAAGCATGCATTTTCACACAATTTAAGGATCAATCAAATCCATTCCTATTTATGCACGCATGCAAATGGGTCAATCCAGCCATTCTAGAATTCTCATAAGTTTACAATCTCAAAATAGTTCAAACTTTACCTTGAAATATCCAAATGTCCCAATTTAAACAATAAAAATTGTAAGAGGAGTTTTTAAATCAAGAAAATACAAATTCATTATCATAGAAGTATGAATTTCTCAAATACTTGCCTAAAAAAGGTTATTCAAGTATTTAACAAATCCAATCAAAATAAAATGTACACAAATTTTCTTCCATAGATCATTCTACACCAATTCAAAATAAAGTTTTCATTTCAAATACTTAACTATATTTAACAACTATCTTCTTTAGTTTGGCTCCAAAGTAATGTCTTCCGCTTAAGGTTCGTCTAAAAAAATATTAGAAGAGAGGAGTGAGTATTTAAAATATCCAGTGAGTAGAGTATAATGGCATGCAATGCAAAAATGAGTAGTGAAAATGGTTATGCCAACGCATACAAAGTGCATTGCCATAAATGAAAATATTGGTATAAAACAGTTTATTTCAAACTACCATAACTCATATGAACAAAACAAAAAATTTATATTTATTTTCCATAATTTTGGGATATGCTGAAATCATTATCCTACCAATGGCCATTGATAGGATCCACAAATAGATTTTTCACTATTTTTTAAAAATCCCTTTCACCTTAGCGTTGGCCCGGAGCTCCGTAGGGTGCAACCACGTTATCACGGTGGCTTGAGAAAGCTCTCCAATCCACCTACCACCAAGCCAAATTAAATAGCCTTGACTACACCACCCCAAGGACTCGGTTCGTGGCAAGATTTAGACTATAGTCCTTTTCCAGTACCGTGTTATCAAAATTTAGTTTATAATTCAATTTAAACTCAAATTTCAACGTAGAGCAATAATATAGGTTTTCCATTAGTATACAATTGTAACACGATATAAATAATTCAATAATTAAGTACAAGAGTTATAGATTTATTCAAGTTTCATTTGAGTCACACCATATTCACAAAATATTATAAATCTAGTTCGAATTCAGTCCAAAATTCAATCTATGAAATATAAATGAAATTAATAAACTCATATATATGAAACATAACTGTCCACTCACCTCTTGGGAGGGTAATCACTCTAAAATTTCCCAATCAAATGAAAATTATCTCTCCTTCATCTCTTCCAATGCCTTAACTTAATCTATTAGTTATAATTTAATCATTAAATCACATACCAATACTAGAAAAATCAATTTCTCTTTAATATTTTCATAACTCTAGTTTTCTAATAAATTTTCTAATCTACGTAGTTATGGAAAATTGAGTATAACTTTCATTACACACATCCAAATCATATGATTCTTTTCTCAAATTAAAGATAAGATATAGATATAAAACATTCATACTTAGCCTAATTCAGCCTAGAAGGCATCTCAAAAGTGAAGGGAAACAAGTAGCCAGAACAAGGCATTCTTTGAGTACGAAATTCTTTGAAAAATCATAAAAAATCCAATTTTCATCAAAATGCTTCGAATCATATGTCATTTTCAAGGTATGAGAGTCTAGTTTCATATGTATAAATCCTAACTTGATTTGTTTTTGTGCAAAGAAAGTTATGATAAAAAGAGTTCAACATGCTCAACTGCCCATTTTGCAAAAATCAATAATTTCAGCCCAAACACCATAGTCCTCGAATAAACTCTAAAATATGTGTGCTCCTCATACTTAAATTCAAGTAAAATCCCCAATCAATTCAACCAAACTCACTGAGGCACAAGTTTATAAGGTCTAATCATAGATTTTCAAACAATCATGCCAATATACATACAAGAATTCATTCGACAATTTAGAAGCAGCCTAGGGATGATATTGGGAAGCGGCACTTGGCTTTGCTTTGTAGAAAACTCATTCCCAAACCAAAATCCCAACACTCACACGTACATAGCTAGGGGGTTCATGTACACAACATCCGATCATATGAGGAAGAGCTACAAATCTCAAAATCAAGAATGTGGATTATTTATATGTTTCTACACTCCAAAATTAGCAACGAAGAATGAAATAAAATCATAGGGAGTGTATGTTCGCTCACCTAGGGTACCTCGACATTCTCTGATGTTTGTGACTTAATCGAAGCACTACAGTACCTCCAAAACATGACAAATGTTTCGAAAATGTTTGAACTTGGAAGAGATTTTGACAGCTAATGAAGAATCAAATAGATTTCAAAGGGTACCCAAACTAAACCCTAGCTGAGAGAAGATGAAATCCGGTTGCTCTAAGCTTTAATTGCAACCTCAAATGTGCCTTTATGCTTCAGGAAAGCTAGAATAGTGGATGATATTTGGAAATGAAATGAAATTTGGAGAGAAAGAGAGGGAGCCGAGAGTGAGAGGAAAGGGAGAGACGAGAGAGAGAGAGAGAAGATAGGTTTCGGGTAAATGGAATTGGGAAAGTGGGGAAGGGGAGGGGAGAGAATAAGGAACTTTGACTCTTCTTTTTTTTTTTCTTTATTTTTGGTATTACAACGCTTAACCCCTTAAAATAAATTTTGTTCTCAAAAATTTAAAAGAAAATTATACATTAAAAAGGTAGGGGTGTTGTTTTCGCATCGATTGTTCTGTCTCCCAAGTTTCTTCTTTCGCATGGTTGATTCTCCACAACACCTTGATCATGAGAATTTGTTTCGTACTCAGTTGCTTGAGTTGTTGATCAAGGATTTTCACTAGTTGTACCTTAAAACTCAAATCCTGATTTAACTTTATCGAAGGAGCTTCTAACACATGTGAGGGATCCGACAAATATTTATTCAACATTCAAATATGAAAAATATCATGGATCCTTTATAATTTCGGCGGCAATTCGAGCCGATAGGCCACTTTTCCAATTCTTACGAACATTTTGAAGGGATCGATATAACGATTATTCAATTTCCCCCTTTCTGAAATCGGATTATACCCTTCCAAGGAGATATCTTAAAAAATATTATATCTCCAATTTCAAATTCCAAGGGGCTCCTCCTTTTGTCAGCGTAGCACATTTATCAATCTTGAGCTACCTTCATTCTTTCATGAATCATTCTTACTTTTTCTTTGGTGGCTTCAATCAACTCTATGCTTTCAATTTTCCTCTTACCAACCTCGTCCCAACATAACGAAGTTCAGCATTTCCTTCCGTAGAAAGCTTCGTAGAGTAGTATCCCAATACTAGTTTGGTAGCTATTGTTGTATGCAAATTCGATCAATAAGAGATGCCAATCCCAATTGTCTTGAAAATCCATAAAACATGCCCTAAGCATGTCTTCCTAAGTTTGAATTGTACACTTATATTGTCTGTCAGTCTGAGGATGAAATGCAATACTGAATTTCAACTTAGTGTCAAAGGTCTCTTGTAACTTAGGCCAAAATTTGGATGTAAATCGAGGATCACGATCTGATATAATTGATTCTGGAACCCTGTGGAGTCGGATAATCTCATCAAGATACAATTTAGATAACCTCTCCAAAGAGTAAGTGTTCTAGATTGGGAGGAAATGTGCTGATTTAGTAAGCTGATCAACAATCACCCATATAACATTGTGTTAGCTCAGAGTACGTGGTAATCCCATCACGAAATCCATGGTAATATACTCCCATTTCCATTCAGGTATAGGCAATGGTTGAAGCATTATGGCCGGCTTCTGATGTTCGGTTTTGATTTGTTGGTACACAAGACACCTTGCCACAAATTCAACTATTTTCTGCTTTAACCCTGACTACCAATAAGTTTCCTTGATGGTCCTATACATTTTTATGCTCCTGGGATGCATAGCATAAGCTGAAGAGTGTGATTCTTCAAGTATAGTCTTTCATAACTCATCATTTTTGGAAACACAAATCTGTTTCCCATATACCACCATGTCATCCTCCCGGATATGGAAGTCAACACTTTTACCCTTATGAATCTTTTCCACGATGTGTTTTAGCTCTTCATCAGTTGATTGGAATTCTCGTATGCGATCCACTAGGGTTGGTCGTACTTTAAATCTGGCTAAAAGTACAACATTGTCATCACTGGCCAACTCGACTCCTACTGTACGAAGTCCTAACAGACATGAGAGATATGAACTCCCAAAGGGTGCAGAAGAAGATGAAGACTTGAGACTTAGAGCGTCTGCAACAACATTTACCTTGCTCAAGTGATAATCAATCACCAAGTCATAGTCTTTAATCAACTCCATCCACCTTCTTTGTATCAAATTGAGCTCCTTTTGAGTGTGCAAGTACTTGAGACTCTTGTGGTTAGTGAAGATTCTGCAGGTAGCTCCATACAAGTAATGTCGCCAAATCTTTAGTTCAAAGACAATGGCAACAAGTTCCATATCATGGATGAAATAATTCAATTTGTGTTTCTTCAACTGTCAAGAAACATAGGCGATCACTTTATCACCTTGTATCAAAACACATCCCAACCCTTGTTTACTGGCATCACTATAGACCACATAGTCACCACTATAAGTGGGAAGAGCAAGTATAGGAGCGGAAGTGAGTCTCCCTTTGAGTTTCTGAAAACTCTACTCATACTTATCACTCTATTCAAATTTAACTCCTTTCCGAGTCAAACTAGACAATGAAGCTACAATTCTAGAAAATCCCTCTATAAATTTTCAATAATATCTTGCCAATCCGAGGAAACTTCTCATCTTAGTGACATTTTTGGGCTGGTCCCATCTCAGAATTGCCTCTACTTTCTTTGGGTCAACAAATATTCCCTCTCCGTATACAATGTGCCCTAAGAAGCCAATCTTTCTTAGTCAAAACTCGTACTTGGAGAACTTGGCATATAGTTGCTTCTCTTGGAGAGTTTGCAACACAATACAGAAATGTTCTGAATGTTTCTCATCATTTTTAGAATACACTAAGATGTCATCAATGAAAACAATAACAAACTTGTCGAGATAGGGGTGGAAGATTCGGTTTATAAGGTCCATAAAAGTTGTATGAGCATTTGTGACAAAACCGAAAGGCATCACCAAAAAATCGTAATGACCATACCGCGTCTTAAATGCAGTCTTGTGGACATCATCATCTTTTATCCTTAATTGGTGAAAGCCCAATCTCAAATCGATCTTCGAAAAGACATTAGCACCTTGGAGTTGATCGAACAAGTCGTCAATCCTCGACAGCGGGTAATTATTCTTGATGGTCACCTTATTCAACTGCCGGTAGTCTATACACAATCTAAGGGTACCATCTTTCTTCTTCACGAATAGAACCGGAGAACCTCAGGGTAAGGTACTCGACTTGGTAAGACGTATTCGCCAGTGAGCATAAATAGAGGACATCCAGCTCTATGGAATTCCACCTCCTTTGTGAAGCAATTCACTGAAACTCAGTAGAGGTGTTACTAGTCCATACCTAGTATGGCGTCAAAATCCCTCATTTCCAACGAAATCAAGTCCGCCTCCAAAATCTCATCTTCTACAACCACTTCGCATGCCTTGTATACGGCATCCCTTTTTAACTATTCTCCAACGGAGTGATAACCAATAACTCCTCTTCAAGTGGAGTCAAAAGGCCTGTTCGAGTGTTTAGCGAATTCCGTGCTTACAAAACAATTATTTGATCCTATATCAATTAAAACACAGATATCAACCCAAAAAATTCTCATCATACCTATATATACAAGGGATAAAATTAATTCTCCATTTTAATCAAACTCAATTCAAAATTTAAGTTCTCAATGCCAACAAAACTATCATTAATCATCAAAATAACTCTCAATCACTTAATATCATGCAGTATCTCTAATATGCCTCAAATTTTAAATTATACAATCATGATCTCATAATGTTTATATTCAAATTCTAAATCATCAAGTTCAGGTTTTAGGAAATTTTATCAAGTTCAAGTTCTAGGAAATTTACCTATGACTATGTCTAGCTTGTTCTGTGCCTCCTTGTTAGTCATCGCAAATATCTTTGTTTGAGCTCTTGCCTATGGACGCTGGTTTGGAGCAACCATTGTGTTGCTCCCCGTCCATGGTGTAACAATAGGAGGTACGGTGGGAACATTGGCTTGGCTGCCCATAGATCCACTAGGGCACTCTCAACTTGTTTGTTTGACCTCCCCGCCCAACTCTGAACAAACATTTCTAAAATGACCCTCATTTCTGCATTGATAGCATCTCTTGGGAGCTTGACATACTCCAAAATGGAACTTCCCACACTTTCTATACTTGTCCTTCCTATTCCCTGTCAATTAGCTTCCTGAGGATGCAGTAAGAGTAGGGTTCTCAAAATGAGATGTGTTTTGGCCTTGAGAAATGTCAAAGGATCTAGTAACAGGAGCTCCACCATAGGAGCCTGCGCTTCTACTCTGCTTTGAACCTGGGCCAGATGCATGTTGGACCTCCTTTTCTTTTTCTGTCCCTCTCTTGTCTTTCTCCTTTCTTCTACCATTTTCTCGGCTCTTAAGGCCAATTTCAATATATCCTTGTAAGTATGGGTTGATGTGATAGACATCTTCTCCCGGATAAACAAGTTTAGACGCTCTTTAAACTTGAAATGCAAGTACTCATCGAAAGTCACTAATTTCGGGACAAATGTGGACAATCTTCACAAGTTCGTCTTATATTCAACCACCAACTTGTTGCCTTGGTAGAGATGAAGGAATTCCTTTCTTTTTAAATCTTGGTAAAACTGAGTATAGTACTTTTCGTTGAATTCCTTAAGGAATTCACTCCAAGAGATAGGTATCGAGGACCTCTCTTTAAGACTATCCCACCAAGCTCGTGCATATTCGTCCAATAATTTCATGGCCACCCTTAATTTCAATTTATCGTCCAGCCTCATGTCGTCCATTGTCTCCCTAACCCGATTAATTTAATTCATAGCTACCGTCGCATCACTTGTCCACGAAAATGTGATACATCCAAGTTGTTGGGCTTTCTTGATTAACTTGGATAGTTCAAAGGTTGGATGGGGGATTGGAGTAGCCACTGAAGTAGGAGGAGCAATTTGTTCTAATGGAGGAGTAGGTGGAATGGTTGGCCTTAGTGGAGAAAGAATTGGCGCTTGAGGAGGAACTTGAAGACGAGCGCCATATGTATTCCACTACTCAGTCTAGTACAAGAGAGCATCGAGTAGTGGTAAAGGAATCCCTATTGAAGGTGCTGGGTAAATACTTGTTGCAACCGGAGGAGAAGTTATAGCATGTGAGGATGATTCATCCTCATGCTTAGAAGGAGGAATCTCACTATTATTCCTCATCATTGGTCTAGGAGGCATGATTCCTATAAGAAGAGACACTATCGTTAGCTCACTAAATTCGGCATTGGGCTAGGCATTTAACCACCTAAAAATAAAATTGATCCTAGTCCTTGAGAATTCATGGAAGGTTTTTGTACATCCATTGAAAAATATTTTAAAATTTATAATTACGCTTTTAAAACTTTTAGAAAACCTTTGAGGACATTTGGAAATATTTCAAACTTTTAAATATTTAAAATCGTCTACCTCGCTTTGATACCAATAGAATTGTCACTCCCCGACTCTTCCGTTGAGCATGCGACAAACACCGTGTTATTTCGGTATACGGGCAACATCTCCCCATATACCTAAATAGCGCAAGACATTAAACCTATTTGAAAATAACTCAAATATCACCTTAATGACCATCCTAGGTCATCCAATATCAAAGGAATGCATTTTCACATAATTTAAGGATTAATCCAATCCATCCCTATTCATACACGAAAAGATTTCTCTAAAAAAAATTTAGAATAAAGAAGTGAGTATTTAAAATACCTAGTGAGTAGAGTGCAATGGCATGCAACACAAAAATAAGGAGTGAAAATGGTTATGCCAATGATCATATACAAAAAGCATTGCCATAAATAAAAATATTGGTATAAAATAGCTTATTTTAAACCACCATAACTCATATGAACAAAACAAACAATTTACATTTACTTTTCACAATTTTGGGATATGCCGAAAGCATTATCCTACCAAAAGCTATTGATAGAATCCGCCAAGAAGTTTTTTATTATTTTCTAAAAATCCCTTTCACCTTAGCGTTGGCTCGGAGCTCCGTGGAGTGTATCCACGTTATCACGACGACTTGAGAAAGCTCTCCAACCTACCTACCACCAAACCAAATTAAATAGTCTTGACCATGTTACCCAATGGCCCAGTGCGTGCCAAGATTTAGACTATATCCCTTTTCCAGCACCATATAACCAAAATTCAATTTATAATTCAATTCAGACTCAAATTTCAACGTAGAGCAATAATATAGGTTTCATATGAGTATTCAATTGTAATACGATACAAATAATTCAATAATTTAATATAAAAGTCATGGATTTATTCAAATTTCATTTAAAACATACCATATTCACAAAATATTATAAATCTAGTTCGAACTCATTCCAAAATTCAATTTATGAAATATAATTGAAATTAGTTTACTTTTTTATATGAAATATAACTATTCACCCACCTCTTAGGAGAGTAATCACTCTCAAATTTTCTAACCAAATGAGAATTATCCCTCCTTCAGCTCTTCCAATGCCTTAATCTAATTTATTAGTCATAATTTAATCATTAAATCACATACTAACACTAGAGAAATCAATTTCCCCTTAATATTTTCACAACTCTAGTTTTCCAGTAAATTTTCTAATCTGTGTAGTTATGAGAAAATGACAATAACGTTCACTACACACATCCATATCACATGATTCATATCGCAAATTAAAGATAAGATATAAATCTAAAACTTTCATGTTCAAAACTCAGCCTAAAAGACATCTCAAAATTGAAGGGAAACAAGCAACCAGAACAGGGCAGAACAAAGCATTCTTTGCAGCACGTAATTCTTTGAAAACTCATAGAAAATCTAATTCTCATCCAAATACTTCAAATCATATGTCATTTTTAAGGTATGAGAGTCTAGTTTCATATTAAAAAAATATAACTTGATTTGCTTTTGTACAGATAAAGTTATGATAGAAAGAGCTCAACATACTCAACTGCCCATTTTGCAAAAATCAATAATTTCAGGCCAAACACCATAGCACTCGAATAAACTCTAAAATATGTGTGCTCCTCATTTTTAAATTCCAGTAAAAACCCAAAACTTAGGTACAAGTTTATATGGTCTAATCACAGATTTCAAACAATTATGCCCATATACACACATGAATTCATTCAACAATTCATAAGCAACCTAGGGATGATGTTGGGAAGCAGCACTTGTCTTTGCTTTATAGAAAACTTATTCCCAAACCAAAACCCCAACATTTGCATGCACACAACTAGGGGGTTCTCATACATAACATCCGATCGTATGAGAAGGAGCTACAAATCTCAAAATCAAGAATGTGGATCATTTACATGTTTCTAAACTCCAAAATCAGCAATGAAGAATGAAATAAAATCATAGAGAGTGGATGTTTGCTCACCTAGGGTACCTCGACATTCCCTGATGTTTGTGATTGAATCGAAGCACTGCAGTACATCCAAAACATGGCAAATGCTTCGAAAATGCTTGGATTTGGAAGATATTTTGACAGCCAATGAAGAATTGAATAGATTTCAAAGGGTAGCCGAGAGAAGATGAAATTCGGCTGTTCTAAGCTTCAATTACAACCTCAAACGTGCCTTTATGCTTTAGGAAAGCTAGAATAATGGATGATATTTGGAAAGGAAATGAAATGTGGAGAGAAAGAGAGGGAGCCAAGAGTGAGAGAGAAAGGGAGAGAAGAGAGAGAGAGAGAAGATGGGTTTCGGGTAAATGGAATTGGGAAAGTGGGGGAGGAGAGAGAATAAGGAATTTTGACTTCTCTTTTTTTTTTGTTGGTATTACAGTTTGATCCACAAGTAGTACAACCAACCAGATTTCTAATGTCCTAGTTAAACCTTGCAAGTTTCACTCTCCAGAGCACTACTGAAAAGAATGTATAAGCAACCGAAATATCCATTACTGAAAAGAAGAATTTTCATTGATGATAAGAATAAGCGACGGAAAGCTACGTCTCTAATTTCATCGGTGAAAATCTAATCGGTAAATATTACCGACGAAAAAATATCCGTTGCTCAAATTTTCGATGGATTTGTGACCGTATTTCTATCAGTAAGTATTCGGTCGCTAAGCGATCACTGATTTATCGATGGAGTAGCGACAGATATATCCCTCACTGAAAATCTGTACCATCGCTATTCCATCACAAACTTCATAAATCATCAACGATGGATTAGAGATGGAAAATTTCCATCGCTGAATATCTGTTACTAAAACATGGGTAATACAAACAATTCAGCAACAGTTTAGCGATGGATAATTCTGTTGTTGCATACCTATCGCTAATCAGTCGGTAATGGTATCATTTTACTAGCGAAATTTACAATAAATCAGCGATGAAAATTCAGGGATGGATGATTTTCGTCGGTAATCTGTCCTCCTCCTCCAACTGCTGATATCTTGGCACTTGAATTCCCAACTCCTGCAAGCTGCACTATGTAAACAATAATAATATAGCATGAAACCAGGAAAAAAATTTTTGCCCACAACAATGGCCAAATGTAATTGTTCAATAATTATAATGAAACCAGGAAAAAGAAACTAGGATTAAAAAACACAACATAATAAAATGGGAGACTCAAAATAGCCTATGGCTAACCATATTTTCACCAATATACTTGTGAACTAGGACTATTAATATAGCATGAACTTGGGAGGATCAAATGCCATTACACAGATGGTAATAATAAGAATTACAGGGAAACAAATGCCATGAAATGGGGGTCCCAATGGTTTGGACTTGAGTAGACTGAAAAAAGACATACAACCTTGGCAAGAACAGCGTTCCGCAGAATATATGACTCATGCTCCTTTGGGCTCTTTAAATTCTGTGGGTGGCGTAGCTACCAAAATCAATGCCGTCAATTATGTCTCCCCTAGAAGTTGGTTAGCCACTTCGCATTTTGTTCTTGGATTCTTCCTATTCGTAGGCCATTTGTGGCACGCGGGAAGGGCTCGTGCTGCTGCAGCAGGATTATGGCATCACAAGAAAATTATTATAGAACAAACTCCAATTTTAGGGTTCATATAGAAAGCAAAATTCTTCAACTGCTATACTGGGATCCTTAATCTCAGTAGGGCTTTGGTAGGGACAAGATTAAAGTCGCCAAAGGAGTACAAAATGCTAGTTTTTCAACAAAATTTGTTTCATCTTGACTCTATTTCTAAGAACCAAAAATTACAAAAGTGCATTGCTTCCTTTGTAAGCTAAACAATCCAATTCATTTACAAGGAATGTTCAACCTTCTAAGTCTGCACTAAAAGGCCCCCTCATGCTAAGTAACACTAGATTTCACATTCTCATTCCAGGAAATTCAAAGAACACCATATGCATCCGTCTCAGAAAAATGGTTAGAATTAAAACATCGCCATTACAAATTTCAATAATGGTAACTGGAGAAAGATGAACTAATTCCCAAAGAAGGATCTCAGAAAACCTTAATCAAACATGAGGGAGTGATGGATAATGTTCATAGAGAAAACAACACTAAAAATGGGGGAGAGAGAGGGAGAGAGAGAATTAATTACCATCAGCAACTGAATATTACCATTAGAACTATCACAAGTGAACCATTTGCAGATAACACAAAATACAAAGAATTAAAAACTAACTCTTGCATCTGTGGCTACAGACTTTCCAAAGCGGCTTAGCTCTGACTCAATTAACCATATTGAACCTTCAACGCATACTCGATTTTGCACTTTCTTCTATAATCGAAACATACACCTAAAAATTATTTCACTATAATTAGAAAATGAATATATAATGTAAATTGAAAAAAAAGTTCTTAACATTACCTCTCAAATGGGTACATCCATCTGTATTGAACGGGTCCTCCCACCTTCGCTTTATAAACTAAGTGAACATGCAAATGCTCTATACTATTAAAGAATGATGGGGAGAAGATTTTCTCAAGTTTACATAGTGTCTCAATAGTATTTCTCTCCAATAACACCATATGCTTAATATGCAGTTTAGTCGATCATAAGTCTCTAAAGAAATTACTTAGTTCAGTTAACGTATCCCAAACAGCGTTAGGAACAAGGTCACGAAAGGCAATAGGGATCAATCTCTGTATGAAGACGTGACAGTCATGACTTTTCATCCCATAAAATTTGCATTCCTCCAAACTCACACATCGAGACAAGTTTGAAGCATATCCATTGGGAAACTTTAAATTTTTTACCCACCGATAGACATCTAATATTTAATATTTATTCAATGTGTATGAACCTTTTAGCTTCCAAGTCCTGCCATTCATTTCTTTCAATTCTAATTCAGGACATTTGCAATACAACCTCAAATCCAGTCTTGCCTTAAAATTGTCCTTGGTTTTTCATTTAACTTCCATAACAGTGTTAAAGACATTGTCGAATATATTTTTCTCAATATGTATTACATCCAAGTTATGATGAATAAGAAGCGTTTTCCAATAAGACAACTCCCAAAATATACTTTTTTTCACCCAGTTGTGTTCGATCCCAAAGTCTTGAATAGTCTGTTTACTACTTTTTGTGTCAAAGATAATATCAGAAAGAAAAGATACTTGATAAAACATCTCTTTGCTAGATAATTGAGGAGGAGGCTCATCAATTTCAAGCTTTCCTTTCCGAAATTATCCCTTTGCTTCCGATATGGATGATCAATAAGAAGAAATTGAGAAAAACAATTAAAAAATGACGTCTTTTGACCATTAGCAAGAACAAAAAACTTTGTTTGCTCCATGCAATAAGGCCAAGCTAACTTTCCATAAGTGTTTCATCCAAACAATATCGCATAAGCAGCAAGTTACTTATTGTCCATAAAAGTGTTGCGCTCATAAAAAAGTTTTGCTTTCTTGAAATAAGTGTGAACACCTTTACTCCATAACATTTTCAGTTCTTTAATCAAGGGTTTCAAAAAGACATCAATATACTTGTCAGATTTCTTGGTCCCAGGATAATAAGACTCAGGAAAATGAATGGTTGCTTTATACACATAAAAGGAGGTAAATTATAGACGGTGATAAATACTGACCAACAAGAGTAAGGAATGGTTGACTGATCAAAAAGGGTTAAATCCATCTGTGCATAACTCTAATCGCACATTCCAAGATTCAGACGCAAATGATGGATGAGTCTAATTAAAATGCTCCTACGTTTCACTATGGGCTGGGTGTGTAACAACTTCATCATCACTATGTTGATTTCTAGCATATCATGTCATGTGCTCCGATGTTGCTCTTGACATGTAAAGCCTCTGAAGTCTTGGTGTTAGAGGCAAGAATCCTAACATCTTGTTTGGTACTTTCTTTCGTCTTATATTACCTACATTTCTTATTTTATATCGAGAATGATCACATATCACACAATTAATCTTATCCCGATTTTCATGAAAATATAACATACAATAATTTTCACAAATATCAATTTTCTCATACCCAAGTCCAAATTTTTTCAACAATTTCTTTGCTCTGTAGAAATTGCTTGTGAACTTTGAATCTTCAGGTAACATAGTTTGTAGAATCCCACGATCATAATATGTCTCACTCATGTTGAACTCTAACTTGCAATTTAACATTTGTGATACAGCTGACAATGTTGTTTGCATTTTACACCCATTCCATAATGGTTCCTCGGCATTTTTCAGCAACTCATAAAATAGTGCTGCATCTGGATTAGGTGGCTCAGTATTTTTAGCATTCATGTCATCATAATTGTAATTCCGTTCAAATTGAGGGCCTAATGCATCGACATCAATGGATCTATATGAACCCTTAACATCCTCTCTACGTCTAGATGATTGTCCTTCATACGGTTCTATATTTCTTACTTCTTCATGACAAACCCATATGGTGTAACCATTAACAAATCCTCTTGACAACAAATGCACTACAACATCATCTCGACTACAAATTTATGATTCCGACAATTATGACATGGGCATCTAATCTTGAATCCGTCTATGAACTTATGTTGAGAACATGCAAAATTTAAGAACTCATTAACAATATCAACAAATTCATCTGTCAAGTATTCATTAGCTAAGCCACGATACATCCAACTACGATCAATGGACCCCATTTTGAAGTTGAAACTGTATAAGAAACAATAAATGTAATATATCAAAATTATATGAATAAATTATTTTAAGATAATTTTTATATTACCGAACTAAATGCATAGAAGCTACAAGATTGTAATTTAAATACTTATGAAAATTTAAGGTGAGATTTATATGGTTGAGAAGAAGTCAACTAAAATTTAATGTGAATTGAAAATTTAAAGTGACAACTCCCTATGCTAAGAAGAAGTGGCAAATTTAATAGCTAAAGAGGTTCCACTTGAACCGAATTACTGTTGAGAAAGATTTAAGGTTAGATCAATCAAGTCCCGCTAATTATAGGGATTTTCAATTAAAATATTGAAGTCCTATAGTGGCCTTTTTCAAATAAATCATTCAAGTCTCGCTATTGAGAGGCACTGATACAGAAGATGTAAACATGCATAGACCCCAAAACAAGAATTTTTGGAAAACTCAATCCATATTATGTTGTAGCTATGAGAAGATGTAAACATGCAGTAAACAGAAGATGTAAACGTTTATACCCATTTCATTGATGTATAGCAATCCATATTAATATAAAAACCTAATCCAGACTTTCAATGCACTCAAATTTAATTCCTACTTAGAATTTTTAAGGGGGGAACTATCCTTTAAATTTTTATAGAAATTTTATGTTGCTTTCAAATAAAAAGTAAAATTAACAAAACACAAACCATGAAGTATATACAATATAAGTGGAAAACTCTATTTAAACACGTTGAGAACTCATTTACTTTACACATACAGACTGAAAATAGAGAGAAAAAAATAGAGAAGAAGGAAAGCTCAGAAAGCATTTCAATGGCCTACTGCATGAGACAACAATGATAGGAAGAAACCAACTTTTATCTTCAACTTTTAGGAAGCTTGATAAATGTATCAATATCAAAAAGTTTAGGGGTGTGGGGCACTAATCATTCCAATCCTCTGCACACTCAACATCTCATATAAAATGGTAAGATTATCCCAAATAGCCCTTTATTTATAAGGTAATTTATAAAGTTATGTTTCAGTTATTTGGTGATAACAAATAATTCATTATTAATACAAAAATATATAAGAATTTTGAAGTCAGATTGAGAGGTATGAATAGAGCTATTTCTCTTTTCATATTTGAGGGTTAATGGTGGTGTGCATGTTTGACTCCATTGCGAGAATTTCATCTCAACACATGCATGCAATATCTTTTAATCAATGAAAGTTATCATTAGATCCACACCATTAAGTCTCCCCCTCATTTAGGTACCTTTCTTTTGAAGAATAATACAGACTTCTACCCGGACTCAAAAACAAATTATTAAATAAATAATTTCAATTTGACACTTCTACTCCTTTGCAATTAAGAATAATCTCAAAAACCAACTTCAATATCTCTTCTCCTTCATACATTGACCAAATGTGAAGCCAAACCAAATGGAACAATCATAGAAAGGGGACTGCACTAAATTTTAGGCGTGGAATGAAGCATTACCTTTGCCTTCTTTTTCCCTTTCTTTGCAAAATAAGGCCTTTTCTTTACTTATCCAAATTTTGCAAATATTCTGGAAAGGGAGGAGACAAAAATAAATGAAGCATCATGCGGACAAATCCATAAATTTATATCTAAAAATTCAAATGCAACATTAAAGGAGAGATAAAGATAGAGAATGTTGCTATATGTTCCAACTATTCATGAGAACCAATAACACAGTTAGAATGTTTAAAACCTCAGACAGAGAGAATACTTGCAAGTTGCATTAGCCGTATGAAGAATATTATGAAAATTGTCTATAGGATAACATTCCAATAAGTTCATTGTAAAGTCAAATGCATAGTTAGCATACATGTGATAGGCTTAATATTGCATGTTTGCAGTGCCCTGATGTCATCTATATTGGTATCAGAGCTAGGTTGAGCTCAATTTTTTAAATGTTTGAAGATTTGAAATGTTTTCAAAAGTCCTCAATGGTTTTCTAAAAGTTTTAAAAACGTTTTTTTACTGAAATTCAGATCTTAAAAAAAAAGATTTTTCAAAAGATGTACAAAAGTCTTCCATGATTCTAGGGAACCAGGAGCATCATTTTTAGGGGGGGTTAAGTAATTAATTTCTCACTAAATCCTATGTGCTAAACATCAATTTTCTTTTGTAGATAATCATGCTTCCAAGTAGAAGGAAGATGAATGTGAGCAAAATTCATCCTCAAGAGCGTAAGAATTAGTCATCCTCACATGCTCTACTTCCGTCAGTGTCTACACACTTGGCCTCTTCAACCGGGACTCCTACTCTTCCTATAACCGCCCTCCAATAAGTGATAGAGTGATGGAGTACTTAAGGAGCATAGTACCATACTTCGCATCCAACTTCAGCTTCTTCGCCAGTTCCTCCTATGCTGGCAATTGGACCTAGTATTCCCATAGCACCTATTCCTCTAGTTGTTGCATCAACCGATCGTCCTATGGTTGAGTTGTCAAAACTAATCAAAGACGTAAGACAACTCGGATGTGAGACATTCTTCGGTACGTGTGATGCTTCTATGGCCAAGGAATGCATTGGCCGAATTCAAGAGATTGTCACCAACATGAGGCTAGATGATGAGACAAAATTGTGGGTGGTAGTGAAACTATCGAATAGGGGTACTAGGACGTGATGGGCAAATGTGAAGGCTAGAACGACTATACCATCTACATGGGGAGAGTTCCTCCGAGCTTTTGAGGAGAAACATTATATACGGTTCTATAGGGATCAAAAGAGAGAGGAATTCTTCAAGCATGCTCAAAGAAACAAGACGGTATCTGAATATAAGGCAGAACTAAGGGAACTTGCCACTTATGTTCTAGAGTTTGTAAATTCTAAAGAGTCACCGTGTGCAAATTTTTAATTGGGATTGAAATTGAGCATAAGAGAGAAAATGTCTTTCACTAAAGGACATACATTCCAAGATGTCCTAGACTTAGCTTTAAGGGCCAAGAAAATGGTGATAGAGAGAAGTAAAGTCAGAGAATATTATGCGAAGAGAAAGAGGTCGAGTGGTTTCATTCCAGGCCAAAGTTCTAAGAAGAACAGAAACACAGGCTCTTGTAGTGGTGGATCCATGTCAGGGTTGGTTGGCTCTCCCCAAAGCCATTCAAGTTAGATGCTTCCAGTAAAACTGTTGGTATGAGAGTAAGATCGAGAGGTTGTAGAGGAGAATTTTGCCCAAATTGCAAGGGATACCATTTGGGTCCATGTAGGGGACCCAAAAGATGTTATCATTGCGGGAAGGAAGGTCACCTCCGATACGCTTGCCCAGAGTTGAATGTAGAACGGCAAGGAAGTCGTCAAGTTCAGGGACCTCCTAATAGTTCCAAGAAAGACCAGACTATTACTTCGATAACTTCCACCAGTGTTACTCCTAGGACGAGCATAGGAAGCAATATTGTAGCTACCCCCACTCAACGTCCCCAGCCTAGATCTCGGCAAGAATCTATGCTATGACCAACAAAGAAGCCCAAACCAATTTGGACATGGTTATAGGTAAATCATTTTGTAACTTGAACTAGCTAATTTAAATATATATATATATATATATATATGTATAGATGGTTATTACTATGATTTGATGAATGTCAATGATATAATTTTGTTTATGATCATTAGTATGATATTATGATTATGTCAGAGGGTAAATTTCTATAATAGGTAGATATATGAATTGATCACGATTATGTAATGCAACAGAATATCATATAAGGCTATATACGAATGATAAATTTGTGAGTTGACTAATGATTTTGTTTATGGTTTATATTGATAAGTACGATGAAAATCTTTGGGGTTGATACTCATGTACTAATAGATACAGGGTCTAATAATTCATTTGTGAGTACGGAATTTGTTAGGTATTCTGATAGACCTTTAACTCTGCTTGTTGAAGAATTGTTGGTTATCATCCCATTAGGGAGATGATATATAAGAATTGTGAAGTGAAGGTCGGTGAGATAACTCTCGTAACAGATTTGATTCTGTTCGAGATGAAAGATTTTGATGCCATGCTAGGTATGAATTGGCTGTGTCTTCACAAAGTTTCAGTAAACTGTTTCACCAAGGAAGTAGAATTTCACAGACCGAAAAGTCCTCCGCTTGTGCTCTATGGTAAGCGGCGAGTCTTGCAGAGCTGTGTAATTTTAGCTCTTGAAGCATGACGATTAGTGCATAAAGGATGCAAAGCTTATTTTGCTCACATTATTGACACCACATTAGGAAGTTCTAATCTAGATGCCGTTACTGTGGTGAATGAATTTCCTGATATCTTCCCAGAAGAATTGCTTAGGCTACCTCCTGTTCAGGAATTTGACTTCTCTATTGATTTAATTCCCGATACTGCTCCAATCTCAATTCCTCCTTATCAAATGGCACCCACAGAGTTAAAAGAGTTAAAATTTCAGCTCCATGAGTTATTGGACAAGGGATTTATCAGGCTGAATACTTCGCCTTGGGGTACTCTGGTTCTGCTTGTGAAAAAGAAGGACGGAATCCTCCAGTTATATATTGATTACTGACAACTCAATAAGGTAACAATCAAGAACAAATATCCTCTCTTGAGGATTGATAATCTTTTTGATCAACTTAAAGGGGTTGGTGTGTTCTCGAAGATAGATTTGAGATCGGGGTATCATCAACTAGGGATCAAGGATGATGATGAATACAAGACCGCATTTAGGACACAGTTTGGATACTATGAATTTCTAGTAATGCCCTTTGGGTTGACGAATACTTCTACAGCCTTCATGGATCTCATGAATCGAGTGTTTCATCCCTATCTTGATAAATTTGAAATAGTTTTCATCGACGACATCTTGGTATATTCCAAGAGTGATGAAGAACATTCAAAACTCTTCGAACCATATTGCAAACTCTTAGAGAGAATGAGTTGTATGCCAAGTTCTCCAAATGCGAGTTTGCCTAAGAGAGATTGGGTTTTTGGGACATGTAATTTCCAAAGATGAGATTTTTGTGGATCTAAAGAAGGTAGAAGCCACTATGAAGTGGGAGCAGCCTAACAATGTCACTGAGGTGAGAAGTTTCCTTGGATTAGTAGGGTATTATCAGAGATTCATAGAAGAATTCTTGAAGATAGCAGCTCCAATAATTAATTTGACTCGAAAAAGAGTCAACTTTGAATGTAATAAAATGTGTGAGGATAGTTTTCAAGAGGTTAAGTAAAGAATGACCTCCACCCCTATCCTTGCTCTTCCTACTAGCAACGATGGTGATTTTGTAGTATACAGTGATGTTAGCAAGCAAAAACTAAGGTGTATGTTGATGCAAGGGGATAGGGTGATTGTTTATGTCTCGCCAATTAAACAGGCATGAAGTGAACTATCCTACTCATGATTTGGAGCTAACTGCCATTGACTTTGTTTTAAAGATTTAACGATATTATTTATATGGGGTTATATGCAAGCTCTTTACCGACCACAAAAGTCTTAAATACTTGCTCACTCAGAAGGAGATAAACTTGAGGCGGCATAAGTGGTTGGAACTAATAAAAAATTATGATTTGGAGATTGATTATCACCCTAAGAAGGCAAATGTTGTTGTAGATACTTTAAGTCGCAAGTCTTCAACTTCGGCAAATCAAGGGAGTTCATATCTCTCTTGTTTGGTTAGACTTCGTGCTCTTGGAGTCGAATTGGCTAAGGATGATCAAGGTGCTCTATTAGCCAAGTTTATGGTGAGGCTTACTTTGGTAGACCGTATTCGGGAGCTTCAAGCGACCGATGAGGAATTGAAGGGTATAGTGGAGAAGATTTAAAAAGGGAAAGGTGGTAAGTTTTAGATCTGGGAAGATGGATTTGTGACTTATGGGAGACGTATATGTATCCCAAAGGATAAGGATCTCTGAAAGACCATACTTAAAGAGGCCCATTCCATTACTTATGCTATGCATTCGGGGAGTACCAAGATGTATCGAACCATCAATGAATCATATTGGTGATCCGAATTTAAGAGAGAGATACCTGAGTTTGTTGCTAGATGTCTAGTATACAACAAGTCAAAGCTGAACACCATAGGCCAGCCGATGTCCTCCAACCACTACTGATTCTCGAATGGAAATGGGAACATATTATTATGGATTTCGTTGTGGAATTGCTACGTACTTCAAGATGTTACGATACCATTTGGGTGATTATGGACCATCTTACCAGTCGGGTCACTCCTTACTGATTCAGAACACCTATTTTTTGGAAAGATTGGCTAAATTATATATTGACGAGATCGTGAGACTTCACAGCATTCCGATATCCATTGTATCGGACCGTGATCCTTGATTTACTTCTAGATTTTGGCTTAAGTTACAAGAGTGCTCAGGGACTAAACTAAAATTTAGTAGTACTTTCCATCCTCAGACTGATTGGCAATCGGAGCATACAATTCAGACTTTAGAGGACATATTGAGGGCGTGTGCCTTTCTAGGAAAGTTGGGACCGGCACCTCTCATTGATTGAATTCGCTTATAATAACAGCTATCAAGCTAGCATAGGGATGCCTTCCTATGAAGCTCTTTACGGAAGGAAGTGTCGAACTCTATTGTGTTAGGACGAGGTCGGAGAGAGAAAGATTAAAAATATAAAATTGATTGAGGCCATTAAAGAAAAGGTAAAGCTGATTCGGAAAAGAATAAAGGTGGCTCAAGATCGACAAAAGAGCTATATTGACAAGAGGAGAAGACTTTTGGAATTTGAAATAGGAGATAGGGTGTTTTTGAAGGTCTCTCATTGGAAGGGAATAATTTGATTTCAAAAATGAGAAAAATTTAACTCTCGATACATCGGTTCCTTCAAAATCCTTGAAAGGATTGGACAAGTAAGATACCGGTTAGACTTGTCATTGGAATTGTAGAGGATCCACAATATTTTTCATGTCTTAATATTGAAAAAGTACTTAGCGGATCCTTCGCATGTGTTGGGAGCTCTTTCAGTAGAGTTAAATAAAAATTTGAGTTTTAAGGCACAACCAATAAAAATCATTGATCGACAACCAAACAATTGAGAAGTAAACAAATCCCTATGGTCAAGGTACTGTGGAGAAGTAAACAAGTTGAGGAAGACACTTGGGAACCCAAGGGTATAATGTAGAAACAACACTCCCACCTTTTTTATGTATAATTTTCTTTTAAATTTCGAAAACGAAATTTTTTTTAGGAGGTTAAGTATTGTAATGCCTAAAAAAAAATTCTCACCCCACCTTTATTATTTTCCCCTCACCCGAGACCCAACATTTTTCTCTCTTCTCTTAACCTCATTCACTCTCTCGCATGCTCCCTCTCTCACCTCTCTCTCTCTTGCTCTCTCCTCACCCAAACTCATAGCACTCTCTCTCTCTTGCTCTCTCTTCACCCAAACTCACAGCACTCTCTCTCTTTTTCCCCCCAAGAAGCATGATGGTTAGGGTATGGTGGTGGCTTGGCTTGCAGGTGAAATTGATGATGAAAATTTAGGTAATTTTCTTGTCTTAACTTAGGTTTACTTTCTTGTTCCATGAGTTCGAAGATTTTGTTAAAATTGATGAAATTAAATTTGGGAAACCTAGATCTAGGGTTACAAAATATTGGGTTTAGAGTTTGGAATGAATGAAAATTGTGTAATTATATAAGTAACGCATTGATAGATGATCTGAACTTAGAATAATGGAGGAAAGTGAAAACTAATTGAAACCTTGATTGTTCTGCAAAGGGGACAGCTTGTGCATGCTGTGATCTTACCCTCATAATTCTTTCTGCATATAGGCAATTCAAATGTGGTTTTGCTATCATGAAACTAGACTTCCAGAGCTTTAAAATGACATATTGCAATAGGCATTTCGTTGAGAATTTCTATTTTTGGGATTAAGGTTGTAAAATTTATGGAAGGAAAATTTTGTGTTTTTATTTGGTTTGGATTCGATTGTTACTTGCTTTATTTTCTTTTTGTTTTGTGGGCAAGCATTGGTGAATCCACTCTTAGATCATTTGAAACCCTTGTAAATGATGTTAAATTTACTTTCACGAACTTATTTTTGTTTATGTTGTACATTTGTACTTTTATTGTGAATTTTGAAAATTAATTATTGACTATATTGGTTTAGAGCATGCATTGGAATTTGGAATGGTCGGGTTGGCCTCGTGCATGCTATTGAGATTGGATGAACCGAGTTGGTCCTTTGTACAATTTTATATAGTTTAGAAAACAGGTTGAACATGTGGAATGTCTTGCGTTGTCCCGATATATGGGGAGATTCTACCTATATGCCGAGAGAATACGGCGATTGTTGCGTGCTTGACTCGAGGGTCAGGGCGTGATAATCTACTTGTCATCTGAATTCGAAATAAGGCACCTAAAAGAGTCTGGGATCTTCTGCAAGCCTAGGATTACAAGCATAGGATTACAGGCATAGGATTACATGTAATGTTATAAGCATAGGATAAAGGCAGCAAAATTCCAATAGTATGAGATTGGGATCTTCTGCAATTTCTGCTAGAAAGATAGAAACATTGCCCTGGCATTTAAACAAAGACAAAATTTAATCTTCTTCTTTCTTTTGGATTCTTAAACAAACTTAATAAAGAAGGCTATACAAACATGTGAGAGAACCCTAAAAACTAAGAAATCCCTTAATGTCCAAAAATCAAATCCCAAGATCTAAGCTAGACAGGAGAGAAATATAAGAATGTAAGTTAAAAAATGAAAACCCTAAATCTATTTTTATTGTCACAAAATGTTCAAAACAAAACCCTAAATCTATGAATCGCAATATAGAGAGAGAGAGTTAGAGAGACAGAGATTGATATGAAGGGTCTTACCTTAGGAGTTTGAAAGTCCTCAATTGTAAGTCTAGGAAATAGAGGGAGAGTGGCCACGAGGAGATCGAACTTCAGAGTTCAGATAGCCACAGAGCTTCTGATCCCCAACCTCCTATTCCACCGTCTAGTACGAAGAGAGAACCTAACAAGGGTGACAGAGATGAAATTGGGCATACGCGGCTAACTGAAAAAATGTGGTCTTTAATTTTTTTTCTTAACTACACCTAACTTTTGATCTGCGAACTCCCATTCCAACGTCTGTACCAAGAGAGAGGAGAAGAGGGGTGACGGAGAGGAGATTGGGCATTTTTTTTGTCTTTATTAACTACACCGACGGAAATATAACTATCGTTAAACTCTCGTTAAATATATGAAATAATATTTGTACAATTCACTTTTGATAGATCACCGACAGAAAAATTAAGGTCGCTAAATATCCGTCGCTAATCCATCATAAATATATTCATATTACATAGTGTCTTCTGACCGATTATCGACTGATTCTAGTTTGTTTCAAGTATGTCGCTAATCTGTCAGGAAAAAGTTGCATGGAATATTAATCAGGTTTGCGGCAGTTTTAGCATCTAAATTACCGATGACATATTTCTGTCACTTATTCCGTTGCAAAACCCATTTGTAATCTATCGTTAATCTTTATCTTCTTAATTTGTATCATCCGCTGTTGATCCGTCGTAAATCTATCGCTATTTTCATCTGATAATCGCTAATTTCCATCGCTGAAATAGTGTTTTCTTGTTGTGGAAAAATCACACTTTATTTCACGGCTTTAGCTATGACACTCGAAAATCCGGTTGTGGTATTGATTTTGATGGAAACTTGTAGTTTCCCATACACCCATTGTTTTACAATTTCCATATACCTGTCATACATTCAATTTCCATATACTTGTCGATGTTGGAACACTTACAACATCTCTCAATATCCTATTTATGTCTAGGCTCTCTCAGTGTCCTATTTAGGGTTTCGGTATTCCATTTATGTGTTGGCTTTTGGTATTCCATGTACTGGGCATTTGAACATTACCTTTCGGTGGACGTTACCTCTTGCGTTTGTGGAGAATTGAACTCTTGTGCTTCAAGTCCCTCAAAGAAAACATATTAACCCTAAGCCACTCAAATACTTCAAATATGTGATACACCATTAATACTATATTCCATGTTTTTGGAATATTCAAAATTTTAATTATATCTAATTTATTTTTTATAAATTCTATTTCTTGCATTCCATCTTTTCTTTCCCATTACCGATCGCATACTTTCAATAGAATAAATCTTCAAGTACTTAAACCCATGAGGTTAGCCTTCTCAAAGACCCAAAAGGACACATTGGTTATTTTGTGTAATTTGGATATGTAGGAGGGCTACTAAGCAATATCGGGAATGGGTTGGAAGATAAAAGGATAGAGTGAGACTTAAAACCCACGAGACCCAAGAACCTCACTTTACTTTGTAGACTATTTTTCTCTCCTGTTCTAAACCTAATTGATTTACCATCAAAGTTTAAGATCAAAGACTCCAGACCACTTATCTAGCACCCCAAAGTCAGATTCTAGCCTTGATTTTGGAGGAGTTTAAGGATCTAGTGTTGTTATAAAAAGGGAGAGAATCCAAGGGTTTGGTATAAACTAAATGGGAAAGTTTCTTTAGAGATAAAAATCAAGGTATTATAATCTTTCTATCACAAGCTTTTAGTTTGCTTGCCTAGTTGTTCAGTTGGGTTTGAGGAATATTAAGTCACAATGAGAAAAAAATTAGGATTTGAATGTTACGGTTTTTGGGTTAATCTAGAAATTAATTTTGATGATTTTGATTATTTGATAATGTCGAATTTGGAAGTGACTACCCTCCATAACACTGTGGGTGGACAGACCGTTATGCCTTTAAATGAGAAAAATGGTTTCTAAATTCTTTTATAAATGATTTTTAAATGATTTTTTATAAATATTTGTGATGATGGATGTCCCAAAATAGGAGTTTGAAATATATATGCATCCTTTGTGTTTATGAATGAATTTGTGCCAAATTTTATTGGAAATTGTATTCACGGATATGGTAATAGAGTTTGGTAACCTATTTGTTGACATCATGGCACATTGAATGATATTGGAATATTTGTGAAATGATGGTGCATGTGATATAAATGGCAATAGTCATTCGCTCCATGGAGTGACCTGACGGGTGACATAGTTGGGGTTTATTAGCAAAGGAGGTAGATGTGGCCTCTTGCACCCACGTCGGACTATCTAGTTGTACTACTAGTGAGGCATGAGTCAATGCTAAGGAATGAGAAAATAGTGTTATGAAATGAATGAACTAAAAATACGTTGCAGGATTTCTACTCAGATTTGGCCAAACTTTGGGTGAAAGTGGTTTTGTTACGGAGACCCCATGATTTTTGGAAAATATATACTTGTGGATGCATCATCTTTTTAATTACCATGATTAATTGAAACTATCTACAATTGATGAGTTGTTGAAATTATAACTTTGACATTCCCACATTAACCGCTCATCTACTATCAAAACCATGCTATTACATTACACTCACTAAGCATTTTATATTCATCCTTTATTTTTATTTTTTTAGAGGAAGTGTAGACATAAAAGTACCCCCACTATTAGCTTGATCTAGCCGAGGAGAAAGCTGGCCGAGACCAACTGTTAGTATCGGTCCTTCTTAGTTGTAAATTTTGAGGCATGTAGACGAATCCATTGGTGGGCATTTTAAACACTTCTTATGTAATATATTATATATATGTTTATTTTTTAAGTTGAGACTTATAGTTTTGAAAGTTATATTTTGAGATTTTAAATGTTTAATTGTTCTTTACATGTTTTGGGTTAAATCATTTTGTCCGCTGGACTTGTTGACTTGGAAGTGGTATCATATAGCCTGGTGGGATCTTAGAGTGTGTGTTGGTGACTGTATGTACTTGTAGATCACATGGTGATTGTCACATACTCAGATCCGAAGATCAGGGCATGACAATTATATTGCTATCAGAGCGTCCGGTTCTGTTTTATATGTTTTGAAAGTTTAAATGAATTTTAGCAAAACACTTTAAAAGATTTTCAAATATTTTCGACAGTTTGGACATTCAAAATATCTTCAGATAGTTTTAAAAGTCTCCTATGGGTCCTAGGAAATTGAAATGCCTCTTTCCATAGGTGCCTAGTATCATCTTTGTAGAGTGGGCTAAAGGTAGCTTTCGTTTTATGGACCATCATGCCTCCTCACTAAAGAATGAGAAATATAAACGAGATTCTTCCTCAAGAGCACGAGGATGAGTCATTCTCGCATACTCTATCTCCTCCGGCACCTACTCAGTCATTTTCTCCAACTAAGATTCTTCAAACCCTGCTCGATACTCTCCGACAATGGGTCGAGTGGTGGAATCCATATGGTGTGCATCTTCAAGCACCACCTCAAGTCCAAATTCCTCCCCTAGCTCCCAATCTAGTGGTTCCACCGGCCCCTTCTATGGCGCTGGTAGCACCTCCTACCTCGGTAGCTACATCGTCTATCCGACTACCCGTTGAATTGTCCAAGTTGTTGAAAAAAACTAGACAACTTGGGTATGTGATCTTCTCAGGGTCCAACGAACTATGGCAGCTAAGAAATAGATCAAATGGGTCCAAGAAATGGTAACAGACATGAGAATTGACGATGAGATGAAACTTATGTTGGTCGTAAGATTGTTGGAAGAGGATACTAGTACTTGGTGGGACAATGTAAAGGAGAGATCAACCACAACCCTTACTTGGAACGAATTCCTTTGGGAATTTGATGAGAAGTTCTACACATGATTTGATCGGGACTTGAAAAGGAGAGAATTCTTCCATCTCCATCAAGAAAATAAGTCAGTGGCAGAATATGCCTCCAAGGATATAGACGATTCAAGTTCGAGGACAACTTGAACTTGAACATCCTAGAAAGGATGTCAGTTATGGAAGATCATACCTACTAGAATGTTTTATAGTTAGTCTTGAGGGCTGAGTAGCTGGTGCAAGAGAGAGGCAAGGTTACACTACAAAAAAACCAGCTTTTAGCAACAAATTTAGCGACGAAAAATTTTTTGTTGCTAATAACGCGTTGCAAAAATTTAGCGACGAAAAATTAGAAATTCGTCGCTAAATTTAGCGACGAATAATTTTTTGTCGCTAAATCCGTCGCAAATTTAGCGACGGAAAATTATTTGTCGCTACATTTTGCGACGAAAATAAAAAATTCGTCGCGAAATTAATTAATTAATTAATTAATATATATTAATATTTTAATTTATTTAATTATGTTTCAAATTTTGCGACGAATTCTAAAATTCGTCGCAAAATTAATTAATTATTTAATAATTATATATTAATATTTTATTTTATTTAATTATTTTTCAAATTTAGCGATTAATTTTGAAATTCGTCGCAAAATTAATTAATTAATTAATAAATATATATTAATATTTTATTTTATTTAATTATTTTTCAAGTTTTGCGACAAATTCTGGAATTCGTCGCTAATTTTGCTACGAATTTCGGAATTCATCGCAAAATTAATTAATTATTTAATTAATATATATTAATATTTTATTTTATTTTATTATTTTTCAAATTTTGCAACAAATTCTGAGAGTCGTCGCTAATTTTGCGACGAAAATAAAAAATTCGTCGCAAAATTAATTAATTAATTCAACCGCCTGAATCCGGCACCCGCCCGCCCGAGCCAGCATCCGCCCGCACGCCCACCCGACCAGGCATCCACACACCCTCCCTCACTTAATTCTTGAAAAATTCCACCGCTTTACTCCCACCATGGTTCGAACCCTTGCACTTCTGTAAATCTTTAAGATCCTATAACCATCAAACTAAACGTTAGTATCTGTTATACATTTTTTTTTTACATATTATCTTTCCCTTACACATTTCAAATAATAATAAAACAATATAAAATAACAATTTATTATAAAATAATAAAATATTAGTTTAAAATAAAATAATAAAATATATAAAAAAATAATAATACTATTTTTAAAAAATAAAATATAAAAATAAAATATAACATATTAATTAAAAATAATAAATGTGATAATTTTTTTAAATAAAAAATAAAAAATATATATTAATATTTTATTTTATTATTTTTCAAATTTTGCGATGAATTTTGAGATTCGTCGCTAATTTTGTGACAAATTTGTAAATTCGTCGCAAATTTAATTAATTAATTAATTAATTAATTAATTAATTAATTAATTAATATATATTAATATTTTAATTTATTTAATTATTTTTCAAATTTTGCTATGAATTTCAAAATTCGTAGCAAAATTAATTAATTAATTAAGTAATATATATTAATATATTATTTTATTTTAGTATTTTAAAAATTTTACGACGAATTTCAAAATTCATCCCAAAATTAATTAATTAATTAATTAATTAATATATATTAATATTTTATTTTATTTTATTATTTTCAAAATTTTGCGACGAATTTCAAAATTCGTCCCAAAATTAGCGACGAATTTCAAAATTCGTCGCAAAATTAATTAATTAATTAATTAATATATATTAATATTTTATTTTATTTTATTATTTTCAAAATTTTGTGACGAATTTCAAAATTCGTCCCAAAATTTGCCACGAATTTCAAAATTCATTGCAAAATTAATTAATTAATTAATAAATATATATTAATATTTTATTTTATTTTATTATTTTCAAAATTTTACGACGAATTTCAAAATTCATCCCAAAATTAGCGACGAATTTCAAAATTCGTCTCAAAATTAAATAATTAATTAATAAATATATATTAATATTTTATTTTATTGAATTATTTTTCAAAATTAGCGACGAATTTTAAAATTTGTCGCAAAATTAGCGACAAATTTCCCGTCGTCTCTAAATTAGCTACGAATTTTTTTTTGTTGGAAATTTCGTTAGAAATGTCACGCCCCGAACCGGGATCGTGAACAGCCGCCCGTTGTCCCTGGATGCCAACTGTATTTTTACAGAAAATTGGGCAGAATCTCCCCATAAATCGGAGGTTTCCCGAGTACAATTTCACCTGTATATCATATTCATCCTAAAAAAATAAGTAAATGGTCATCCCGGCCTCTCCAAAATCAACAAATACCACAGCCAACATCCAGAACAACGCAAGGCTATAAGTTTCTAGCATTCCTAGCAACAGACCTCTACTGTCATGCTCAACTAGAGTATGAGCAGCCGCCACACCGAGCGGATTTAAATTCTACGCATATATAAAATAAATTTCCAAGTTATTTTTAAATATTTACAAATACCTCAATGCAATTAAATAATCAACACGAAAGTTTCATGAATAAAAGTCCATAATTTATACAGTCATCTCAAAAATTTAGATAAATGGAATGGTCAAACTAAAATCTCCAATACATAAGAATATCACCAATCATCGTAGCGGAAGAGATGGAAAATATCCATACCCAAGCCCGGTGATATCTCCTCGGTCCAACACTAATCCTATGGGAAAGAAAGTGAGGGGTGAGTATCTATGGGAGAATACTCAGTAAGTGAGGGGATTGACATCATACTATCAATATCGAGGTGAATTTGGAGTGTCAAAGCATAGATAAGAAAATATCCACAGTATACAAACCGATCATGTTATTTCAAAATCATAATAATACGCACACATCAGAAAGCAAGATATGCATCCAATATTTACATCAATGTCGTGAAGAGCCGGCCAATGAAATATTCCCGGCAATGGTCTACCTCGACCAAGGACGGCGCATTGGGGGTTTTTTTCCAAATGCAAGTATTAAAGAATGGCTCTCTGCCCCAATGTTGGCCACAGACTACCCCAACTAGCCTGTAAATAATAATAATGTACATATAACTAGTCGGCCGTGTATGGTGCCCCCGCCTGGTGCTAGACGAAACCGTACTCAACGTCCTCTCCGATGAGGGTCAACCTGGGGCACCCATACACACGACGATCTGGCGGATACCTCCGGTCGAAGCGTATCCGGGCACAAGGGGTGCCTCTACCAGATGTCCTTCGTAACTACGGATCACAATATCATATCAGCCGGGCACGTAGCCCCATGCATCCCATCACCAGATCGGCCGGGCATATAGCTCCATGCATAATATCATAACGTCGGCCGGGCATACAGCCCAATATATAAGTAAATTCATTTAAAACCATGTGTCAATACAGTGAAAGCATTAAAACATATCAATATGTCAAAAATGTGGCACAATATACAGTTATCAAAACTCATGGATACATATCAATAAAGTCAGAAATTTAGACACTCCAAAAGTCACAAAACATTCATCAAGTATTCGAAAATTCTAACAATCAGACATTTGCAAAAACATGTCATTTAAAAGTATTTTTGAAACATGGTTTTCAATCAATAGCGAATGTCAAAGTCCCACTCACAGTTCTACGGAAGGGAAGTCACTCCCTACTGACAAGCCAAATCGGATCTGACCGCTCGAGTCTCCAAAAGATCAACCTAAATCAGATTATCAACATTTAATATCAAATAAAGGCCAAATCAGGGATTTTCAATTTTTCCTTTCCAAATATATATCACCTAATTTACAAAACTTCGTTATAGATTTTCATTTCCTCAATTTCGACTCATCTGACTCACCAATGGTCGAGTTTCTAATATTTCTCATTTTTTTGTCTAATTTTCCTCAGATTTCACACATTTCAATATATTATGCAACTCTCGATCTAAATTCGACCTAATTTTGATAGAATTAATTCAAATGTTGAAAAGGTTGCATTTCTCTCACCTAGGGTTTCTCGAATTTCCGGATCTAGCTTTCGTTCGTCCGTCAACCTGGTCTAAAACCTGTAATGTTTACCATTTGAAACACAAGTGAGAAATTTACGTCAAATTACCAATAATTTTTGAAACCCTAGTATGTACGCGGAATCGAGAATTCATTTACCTTCGCAGAGGGTCACGGGTCGTCGTAGGCTAGCGGGCCAGGGGCCGGACTGGGCCGCGGGCCGTACTGGGCCGCGGGCCGTACCGGGCCTGCGGGCTTGGACGGCTGTCAGGCCTGGTGGGCCCGTGGGCTTGCTGCTGATGGGCCTGCGGGCTGGTGCTCGCCCTTGCGCTGTGCTAGTGCGCGCTCATGCTCCGGCTCGCGCGTGCTCGTGCGCTGCCGCACGCTGGGCCGCGCATCTGTGCGCTGGGCCTCACGCCCGTGCACGCTCGTGCGCTGGGCCGCGCTCGTGCACTGGGTCCCTGCACGCTCGTGCGCTGGCTCACGCTCGCGGCCTGGGCTCGCGCTCGCGGTCTGGGCTAGTGCTGTGGCTGGGGGATCGTGCTGCAGTCACGTGTGGTAGCAGAAGGCAATGCTCGCGGAGGCTCGCGGCGGTATGCGACGAGGCGGAGAGAAGGCGATCGTGGGAGATCGCGAGAGGGAGAGAAGACAGAGTGAGGTAGAGAGAGAAACCGAGAGGGAAGAAGGAGGAGAAGAAGAAGAAGAAGAAGAAGAAGAAGAAGAAGGAGAAGAAGGTGAAGATGGCGGCGGCAGCGGCGGTGGCGGTGGAAGGCGCGGGGCAGCAGCCGAAGGAGAGCCACGGGAAGATGAAAGGTCGGGGGAGAGAGAGAGAGAAGGGAATTTGGGGCTTTAGCCTTAAATCAAATTTGGGGATTTTTTTTTTTTTTTTTTTAGCTTGGTGTTACAAGAAATAGCGATGAAAAAATATTTCGTCGCTAAATTCGTCGCAAAATTGCAACGAAAAAAATTTATCGCTAAATTTCATCGCAAAAAATGTGTTTTTTTGTAGTGTTAGGGATCACCATGGGAAGAAGAAAAGGTCAGAGTACACTTCAGGCCAAATCTTCAACAAGAGCAAGTGCACAGGCTTATTTTGTGGTTGTTTTGTCTCAGGGTCGGTTGGGAATCCCCAAGGCCAGCCATTCTTCAAGCCAAATGTTCCTAGTAGTAATGCTTCATCAGGAGTAAGGCCGGGAGGAAGCAAAACGGGTCCTTATACAAATTGAAAGGGATATCACACGGGCCCGTGTAGAGAACCCAGCAGATACAACCATTATGGGAAGGAGTACCACTTTTGGCACTTGTCCTGAGTTGAATACAAAAGGGCGAGGGAACCAACCAGTTACTACTTCAGCACCTCTTATCAGTGCTACTCCATGAATAGGGACGGGAAGCAACACTATGGCTACCAATCCCCAACATTCTCAACCTCGAACCCAAACTAGGATCTATGCAATGACTAACAAAAAGGTACAAAACAACCCTGACGTTGTTATAGGTATATGTAAATGCATGTCCTTGAGGTTGAAAGACATTGAATGTATTGATGACTATTTTATGAAAATATTTAGAATGGATGATATTTATATATATGATTTGATGAAATGTTATAGGAATCATATATGAAATGTGTGTTATAAGATTTGACTAACGATCACTTGACGGTTACATTATTAGGTATAATGAGAATCTTTGGTACTAATACGGGGTCCAATAATTCTTTCATTAGTGCAAGTTATGCTTGGCATGCCAATAGACACATGATCCCACTTTAGGAAGAGTTATTGGTGATTACACATTTGGGTGAGCAATTGGTTAGAAGTATAGTTTACAAAAGTTATGATCTTCTGGCTGGTGAAATGATTCCTAAGACAGACTTGATTCCCTTAGAGATGAAGAATTTTGGTGCTATTTTGGGGACAGAATGGTTACACCTCCATCCGACATCTGTGTATTGTTTTACTAGAGAAGTAGAGTTTCGAAAACCAAGACACCCGACACTTGTTTTTACCGGTGAACGCCAAGTAATACCGACATGTGTGATATCAACGTTAGAAACTCATAGGCTAATGCACAAAGGATGTGAAGCATATTTAGCCCATATCATCGATACAACTATAGAGAGCCCTACTCTAGACAATATCCAAATAGTAAGTGAGTTTTCAGATATTTTTCTAAAACATTACTTGATTTACCTCCAGACCAGGAGTTTGATTTTACCATTGATCTATTCCCCGACACTGTACTCATCTGTATTCCACCTTATAGAATGGCACTTGCAAAGTTTGAAAGTGTAGCCCAAGGAGTTGCTAGACAAGAGATTTATCTCGCCAAGCTCTTCTCCTTGTGGTACACCTGTCCTATTTGTGAAGAAGAAAGATGAAACTATTAGGTTATGTATTGACTGTCGACAACTAAATAGAGTTACCATTAATAACAAATACCCACTCCCTAGAATTGATGATTTTTTTATCAACTTGAAGGTGCCTGCATGTTCTCAGAGATTGATTTGAGGTCGGGTTATCATCAATTGAGGATCATGGACAATGATGTGCCTAAGACCGCACTTAGAACTCGATATGGACATTATGATTTTTGGTGATATTGTTTGGGTCAACGAATGATCCTATTGCTTTTATGGACTTGATGAATATGGTATTCTACTCGTATCTAATTAAATTTGTGATTGTATTTATTGATGACATATTAGTGTACTCAAAGAATGATGAGGAATACTTGGAGCATCTCAGAATTGTTTTGCAGACTCATTAGGGGAAGCAATTATATGCTAAGTTTTCGAAGTGTCAATTTTGGTTGAGAGAGATTGGATTCTTAGGGCATATAGTGTCTAGTGAAGGGATATTTGTGGATCCAAGGAAAGTTGAAGCTATCTTGAAGTGGGAATAGCTAAGAAATGTTACAAAGGTTAGAAGTTTCCTTAGGTTAGCAGGGTGTTATAGAAGATTTGTTGAGGGATTTTCTAGAATTGCAGCCCTATTGTATAGCTTGACAAGAAAAGCAATTAAATTTTAGTGGGATGATAAGTGTGAAACGTTCAAAAAGAGGTTGACATCCACTCCAATCCTTAATCTTCCATCGAGTGGAGGTGGATATGTGATCTATACTGAAGCAAGTAAACAAGGTTTTGGATGTATGCTAATGCAAATGATAAGGCGATAGCATATGCTTCTCGCTAATTAAAGAAGTATGAAGTGAACTATTTTACTCATGACCTGGAGTTGGTTGCAATTGTATTTGCCTTGAAAATATGGGGACATTATTTACATGGAGAGACTTGGATCTTTACTAACCATAAAAGTTTAAAGTATCGTATCCAATCATGAGCTCCATTTTGCTTCTCGATTCTAGTTGAAATTACAAGAGTTTTCGGGTACTAAATTGAAATTTAGCATTGCCTTTCACCTTCAAACTATGGGTAATTCGAACGCACCATTCAAATATTAGAAGACATGCTTAGAGCTTGTGTAATGGAATTTAGGGTGCTGAGATAGGCACATTTCTCTAATAGAGTTTGCTTATAACATTAGTTGTCAAGCTAGCATTAGAATGCCCCCTTCTGAAGCCTTATATAGATGGAAGTACAGAACTCCCTCATGTTGGGATGAGGTTGGGGAGAGAAAGATTGAGAGTGTAAAGTTGATCGAGACCACTATCGAGAATGTGAAGTTGATCTGGGAAAAGATAAAGGTAGCTCAAGATTGACAAAAGACCTATCTCGATAAGAGCAGAAGGCCACTAGAGTTTGAGATAAATGATATGATGCTTTTGAAAGTATCTTCTTGGAAAGGTGTAATCCAATTCTAGAGACGAGAATAACATAATGTTAACTATATCTCGATATTGAGAAAATGCTTACTAGATTCCTCCCATGTCCTTGAAGTTCCTCCCATTGAGTTAAGGGAAGATTCGAATTTTGGAGTCCAACCAGTAGCTATCCCGGAGATGCAAGTTAAGAGCTTGACAAATAAATAGATCCCAATCATTAAGCTCCTATGGAAGAACAGCCATGTTAAAGAAATGACTTAGGAACTTGAGGAGAAGATAAGGAAACAATATCCCCAACTATTTGAGGAATAATTATATCCTGAAATTTTCAAGACAAAATTTTCTTTTAGGGGATAAGAATTGTAATACTAGAAAATCTGGTTGTGGCATTATTTTTAAAGGATTTTTTTTAGATTTCTATATTTTGTAAAATATATGAGAATAAATGTGGATTTTGTGAATTGGGCTGTCTAGGAACTCCCTTAGACATTTGGTCAGAAGACCTCTGATTTTTAGGTCATCGGTTATATAAGTGCTTAGTGTTCGGTACTTGATAGAATTTGATTTTTCTATAAGAATTTATTTACTCGGTAGAGTTTTAGTACTCGGTCAATAGTTTTTCCAAATTTTGATTTTCTAGTCAACAAATGTTCAATTTCGGAATGTGACAGTGATTGGCACAATTTACACTTGTAAGGCCTCTTGGTGTTGGAGAAATTATACTAAGTATTTTGATACCATCCAAGAACATCTTGCTACACATGGCTATAGGATATCGGTTTATGATGGAAACTTGATGTATCTTGGTATGCCCATTGTTTTATAATTTACATATACCTGTCGGTACATCCAATTTCTATATGTCCATCGGTACCTCCATTTTCGTATACTTGTGGGTGTTGGAACACTTACACCATCTCTCGGTATCCTATTTACATCTAGGCTCTCAGTATTCCATCTAATGAACATTTGAACATTACCTATCGGTGGACATTTGGACATTACCTCTGAGTTGCTTGCATTTGTAGAGAGTTGAATTGTTCTACTTCAAGTCCCTCAAAAAGCATATCACCACTGAGCTACTCAAACTTTTCAATCATATGATACACCATTTATACTATATTCTATATTTTTTGAATATTCCAAATTTTAATTATTTCTAGTTTATTTCTCATAAATTCTATTTCTTGCATTTCAACTTTTCTTACCCATCACTGAACACATTTTCTCAACAGAAGAATACTTCAAGCACTTAAACCCTTGGGTTTAACCTTCTCAAAGACCCTAAAGGGCACATTAGGCATTTTATGTAATTTGGATGCATAAGAGGGCTATTGAGCAATATTGGGAATAGGTTGGAAGATAAAAGGATAGAGTGAGACTTAAAATCCACGAGACCCAAGAACCTTAATTACTTTCTAGACTATTTTCCTCTCCCCTTCCAAACCTAAATTGATTTACCATCAAAGCTCATGATCAAAATCTCCAGACCATGATCTGCAGCCCAAAGTTAAAATCTACCCTTGATTTTTGAAAAGTTGAAGGATCTAGAGTTGTCATGAAATGGGGAGAATCCAGGGGTTTGGAATAACCCAAATGATAAGGATTCTTTAAAGACAAAAATCAAAATATTATAATCTTTTTACCCCAAGCTTTAGTTTGCTTACCTAGTTGTTCACCTGGATTATGGGAATATTAAGTCACAATAAGTGAGAGAAAATTAGGTTTTGAATATTAGGGTCTTTGCGTTAACTTGGAAATTAATATTAGTGATTTTGGTTACTTGATAATGTACCTTAGAAGTTGGACAAGCAGATCGTTGGAAAACCCTTGTTGTTGAGGAATTTAGGAGTGACTACTCTCACTAACATTGTCAGTGAACGACCATTGTGCCATTAAATGAGAAAAATGGTTTCTGAATTTTTTTATAAATGATTTTTACAAATATTTGTGAAGGTAGGATATCCCAAAATGGGAGTTTGAAATATGTATGCATCCTATGTGTTTATGAATGAAGTTCTCATATTTTATTGGAAATTACATTTATGGATATGGTAATACGATTTGTAACCTATTTGTTAACATCATGGCACATTGAATGTTATTGGAATATTTGTGAAATGGTGGTGCATGTGATATAAATGGCTATAGTTATTCCCTTTACGGAGTGATGCGACGGGGTGACGTAGTTAGGGTTTATTAGCAAAGGAGGTATACGCGGCCTCCTGCGCCCACATTGATCTATCCAATTGCATCACCGGTGTGGTACAAGTCAATGCCAAGGAAGGGAAAATAGTGTTATGAAATGGATCAATTGAAAACCTCTTGGCGGATTTCTACTTGAATTCGGCCAAACTTCGGGTGGAAGTGGTTTTATTAGGGAGACCCCAAGATTTTTGGAAAATATGAATTTGTGGATGCATCAACTTTTTAATTACCATGATCGATGAGTTATTGAAATTATGACTTTGACATTCCTACAGTAGTCACTCATTTACTGTCACAACTATGCCATTGTACTCTACATACAGAGCATGTTATACTCATCCTTTATTTTTATTCTTTTTCAAAAGAAGTGTAGACATAAAAGTAGCCTCACTGACAGCTAGATTTAGCTGAGGAGAAAGCTGACCGGGACCAACTATTAGTATTGTCCTTCCTAGTTTTGGATTTTGAAGCATGTAGATAGACCTAAAGTATATTTTAAACACTTCTTATGTAATATATTATTTATATATTTAAGTTGAGACTTATATTTTTGGAAGTTATATTTTGAGATTTTAAATGTTTAATTGTTCTTTACATGTTTTGGGTTAAATCATTTTGTGCGCTAGATTTGTTGACTTGGAAGTGGAATCATTATAGCCCAACGGGATCTTGGAGTATATATTGGTAATTGCATGTACTTCTAGATTACATGATAGTTGTCGCATGCTCTGATCCGAAGGTCGGGGTATGACACTAGCAAACTCTAACTTGTCTCTCATAGACAGTCAAATCCCAAATCAAGAAGACCCTCATTTCTTTATCTCTTACAAGATTATGAGAGAAATAGAAATTATAGACATGAGCCTTGATGCTCATATGAAAACTTTATAGCACACAAAATAAATACAACACTTAGAAATGAAAATAAAGAAGATTGAAGATGTTAAAACTCAATTAATGTTTACAATAGTTCCAGAAGATTGTTTTATCTTCAATAGTGGTTGTATTTATAGCCTCCCAAGATGTTTTGACTGTTAGAACTCATTTAATGTTGAAACTAGCCATTTTAGAGTTAGTGTGGCTCATTAAATGCTTGAAACAACTTTTTTGAAGCCAGCCATTACTCTTGAGATAGTTAACTACTGTTTTCTGCTAGTCAACTACAATTTATATTTTTTCTGTGTTCCTTCATGAGTAAGTCAATTGTCTCTGTCTTCCTAGTTGAATTCTTCTTGGCTTAGTTCAGTGAATAGTTCCAAGTACGGGTACTCCAACCTTTAAGGATCGATACTTGTCACTGTACTTGACTATTTTTTTTTTAGCGTTTGAGTGAGTCAACTACCACTATCCATGTAAGTCGACTATGTCTATGCTTTAGGTCAGATCTTAGACTTCAACAGTGCTGAGGATCGATGCTTGTAGGTCCAAGGATCAGTACTCATCTTTTTTAGGCTTGTAATAGTCAACTTTCTCATTTTGATGATCTGACTAGGCACTTCAACCTACTTAATGTATGTACATTGTGTATATCCAGGGTAGCTTAGTGCATGTGGCATAATGCTATGGGCATATAGCATGTGTCATATCGTATTATGATCTAAGTTGCTTTGCTCTTGGACATGTGAAGTATTCTGTTCTGGGTGCACATATATGCAAGTCAACTTCCGCCTCTACGGCAGTCTGACTTGCCCATATATTAATCTTGGGAGTATCAATCCTTAATCATCAAAGGATCGGTACTCCACCTCCATACATAGAAAAATTCTAAGTCATAATAAGATGAGTCAACTAGGGTGAACCCGCAAGTTAATTTGGTCATTTGCCTAATGTGATCATGTTTGTTGTGATCTAATGCAATGGCATGTGGCATGTTGCCTATGGCATGCTTGGCATGCTAATTGCTCATGCCATGCTCATGCTATGTTAGTGTCATGCCAATGCAATGCTCATGCCATATCAGTGCAATTCTCCTACGATGCTAATGTAAATGTTAGTCTATGCAATGCATGTGCATTATGCTTATGGTCTAGACCTCTCTTAGCACCTTAGTCGTCTCTCGATAGACAGAGAACCTATCAAAGTATATAAGTCGACTACCACTAGTGTACTAATCAACTAGCCATAACATCTAATGGGTTGTCCTATGTTCTTGGCACTTCTTATTATTTAGGCATATATATCCAAGCATGTACTTGCTTAGTTTCTCTATATCCTAAGCAGATGAGTCGATTTGGTGTTCCAAGCAAGTTGAATGAGGCCAACATGTATCTACAATGTAATGCATTGGCATACATCCCGTATGTGTTATGGTATGCATCTTGGCATGTTGTGTGTGCCACAACATATGTTTGTTGTGCAATGCCATGTACTTAGTGAGTTAACATATGTGTGTGGTCTGGCTCGCAAGTGTAAGTCGACGTAAGTTTCTAGGTGGTCGACTATAATGTGTCCTATTCTCATTTTAACCATTACTAATCGACCATTAACATCTCAAAAATTTGTTCATTATAGTTGGGCTATCCATGTGAGTTTACTAGGAGTTTGAGTAAGTAGACTAGTACACTCTGTCAGATTTTCCTTAAATTTCTATGTGCTAAGAAAGTTGACTATTATTATGATATAGTCGACTATGTTTCTACTATGACTTGCTTATATGTGTTGTTTTAAGTCTAAACCAATTCTAACTCCACTTAATTCAATTTTTCATTATTCCAACACATTCTTTTCACCATAATACACATCAAGCTTATCATTTGCTCACTATCAAAAATTATTTTCGGAACAATCTTCACCTTTTTAGGTTGACAAGACTTAGGCTAATAAAAGATGATTCTAAATGTTTCTAAGAATGCATGAGGTTCCATGAGGATCATTACTCCCTTTTAATGTATACTTATATACTCCCCCTTAGTCTATATATTTAGATTTTCACTTTTCTCCCTTTAGTTCTTATGTTTCTCCCTTTCATTCCTATATTTCTCTTCTATTTCTCCGTTTAATTCCTATTATCTCTCCCCTATTTTTTCATCCACAAAAGGATTAAACTAGAAGGGCAAAAAAATGGCCCAATTTTAATGTCATTGACCCATCAATAAAGTAATTCGACCATAAACTACCCTAAGTTAATGTCCAGGAGTGAGGTGTATGCAATGCATGATATGTAAATGCATTGTCAGGATAGTTGTGGGAGTGTGAAGTGTGCAATGAGAGTTTAAGCATGTTTAAAAAAAGCAAAGACTTAGAAGTATAACTCCACACCTAAGCGAACATCACATGGTCAACAAAAGCAAATTTTACTACAACCGCAGCATCATAAGACATCCATTGAGAGTTCATTACATCCAAGGATTACATAGTCACAAATAACAGAAACAGTGTTTACTACACAGCACCAAGTTGTTCAATACAAAGCACATCAAACATCCAAATATATTAGTCAAACTTATATAGAAACATCAGTAGTCAAACTTAGTCTGGTAACATCAAAGGATGGCAAGTACCAAGCAGAAACATCAAGTAGACAAAAATAGCAGATAAATAGTCATGTAGGATCTCCATATATGGCTTCTGAGGTGGCTCTAGAGATGGGACTATGTCGGTTCCAACCCGAAAATTGGCCCAGCTGACTTGTTTAAGTCTGGATAGAAAACTGGCCTAAGCAACAGTGACCCGAAACCAGACCAATCAAGCTACAGTAACCAGGCCGGTCCGGTTCAATATGTTTTGGGACTGGGAATCTGCCCATCATAGGCCTAGAACCAGCACAGAATTGGCCTGGGCCAAGCATCGGTCATTGGAACCAGCTTGTCCACCCAGTTCCAATGACTATGGAACCAGCCTGGCCCGACCCGGCCTAGCTGGCTCCAATGGCTCCTTTGCTTTTTTATGAATGTTTTTAATTTCCCAATAGTTATAAAATAACTAGTTTGAGGGGTATTTTGGTCCATAAAATCAAACAATTTTCTTATAAATAGGCCACAATTCATTTTCAAATTTCTCGTAACAAAATCTCATACTCTCTCTCATAATCTTCTCTTTTGTACTACTCTCTCTCAAAATCTCTACACAACAATTCATTTCCAATTTCCTACTACTCTCACTACCTAGAACATTTTCTTCTCCCTTTCTCACACATTTAACACAATCTCATAATCTTCTATTAATAACTCCACCTACAACCTAAAGCATCCTTCAAGATTCAACAAGATTTCAAGGTTGGAAACTCAAATTATACAAGATTTGGCGATAAACAATTGCGATCTCCGTCAAATCGGTACTAATTTATTTTTTGCAACATTACTTTTTTGCATATTTAATTCATTCACATTATTCTTTTACATATTAAAACTTAATTTTTTAAAAAAATTGCTGGAGCACATTCCTCACAATATTCATAGAAATCTCCTCTTTCCCAATTTTCATTTTTCCAAGAGTGCATTCCCAAACACATAAATATTGATATTGGTTTAGAAGAAAATAAATCTAAAAACAACATATAAAATTTTTATACAAAAATATAAATTTATGATATGTTAAAGCACAAGAAATGAGACATTTTACACAATTGTAGGATTAAAAGCCATAGAACTACTTTTACGATCCATTCATGATTTAATTTTCAAATCAGAAATTATACCGTTAAAATACAAGAAATGAAATATTTATGTCAATTTCATAATATAAAATATAAACTATTTAAACAAAAAAAGTGATAGTACGTGGAATTCAACTTATGATATGTTAGAATATGTTATTCCTTTAAAAAATATTTTAATTGTATTTGTTAGTTCAAATTATGAATATGGTTTTATCTATACAAACTCTTTTGATTTTCCAAATACACTATTTGAATTATTGGAAATTTTTTACATATGCACAAACTTATTTTCCGTGATTAATTATCCAACAACTCATTTAATGTTAATTAATTTTTGTAAATTTGTTATGCATTTAATCAATTTGAAAATTTGAAAATCAAGTTATATTTATTGAAATTATTCAACTAATGAAAATAAAATTTTTAAAATACTATTAAGAAGTTTCAATTTGTATCTAGTAGCTAGTGTTTTATATCTACGTGTAAAACTTGAAGGGGCTGAAACTTTAATTAATTGTTTTGTATATAGTTTTCCTACTGAAATTATTTCATTTAATCCTTTACATATGTTAGGAAAAAAAAAAGAAACATTCTCTTCTTCATCACTAAATGAATTGATTTTATACCAATAAACACATAAATTAGAAAGTTGTGACGATTATGATCATTTTGATATTTTAGATTGGTGGAAAAATAATTCAAGTTACTTTCTAATTTTGGCCAAAATGCCAAAAATATACTAAGCCCTTCGATATCCATAGTTCCATTGGAAAGTGGTTTTAATATAGATGGTCGAGTTTTATCCAAAAAGCATACAAAATTGGTAGACAACACTTTAGAAACATTGATTTCCTAAAAGATTGGAAAATTGTGGAAAAAAGAAATCAATACATGGAAAATAGTTCCAAAACGAAAGATGAAAAAGAAAAATAAATTTGTACAAATAAAAAAATTATGTAAATATGTAATCAGAAAAAAAAATGTGTAACTATATTGAATTAATGGATTTGAAAATCCAAATGAAAAGCTTAGCAGTAGACCTACACCAAATTTGGTGGAACTACTTTAAAATTTTCCTTTGTCTCTAATTTTTTTCTTTATCTATTTATTTGTAGATTTCAAAAAAAAAACAAAGAGTTAAAACAAAGAGAGTTAAAAAACGATATAAAGTTAAAAAAAAAAACCATGAATCGGCATGGCACGGCGGGCCTGGCACACCGGTCACCAAGCCGAGCTAGCTCCAAGTAAACTTTTTTGGGAACCGGCCTAGCCTGGCCCTGGAAGGCCTCAGAACTGTGGTCGAATCGGCCCACGATTCTTGGGCTCATCCAGGAATCAGACCAGTCCCACCTCTAGGTGGCTCCTATCATTATCCGGTAAATGCACGGAGCAAAACAACTTCTTATGCTCCTGGATCACTATTCATTATATCTGTATCTATCCTCAACTAGGGTATTTAGCTTTTCTTCTATTTTGGTAACTCTTCCTTGTAGATGAGGTAATTCATTTTGCATTTGTAGAAATTGATGCTTCAAATTATTATCTGCCTGTTGGGAGGTGCTAGCTTCGTTATGAACTGAGTTTGAAGATCGAGGAGGTAAGTAATGAGTGGATTGTAGTAGACTAGGATTAGGATTCTGAAGGAGTAAGGAAGCTCCAATGTTAAGATTTGGATCAAGTTCCACTCCTGTCTCTTTGAAGAAATCTATTCTAAACTTAAAGAGAATGTCTGTGATAAGAGGAGCATATGACAGATTTCCTTCTTTGGTTTTTCCTATTGTTTTCATATGGAGATAAATTAGGAAATAAAGTCCAGAATTCTTGTCTTGCATAAGACATGCCATTATGCAATAATCTTTCCTAGTGTTTATCTGCCCTGGGTTTTAGGTAGTGAATAACTATTTGGCGATGCAATCTTTCACGTAGATCTAATGATGCAACTTTATATTCGACTATTTTGTGTTGGTCATTTTTGAATACTATCCTAGCATCTTTTATAAGATGTGTCTTTAAATATTTCTCACATTAAGAATATCGTATCCACTCCCGAACTGCAGTTAACAACTTTAAGGAAGTAGTTAACTAGTCAAGTTCAGAACTGCAGGTATAGTTGTGAGTACATGTATTTCATCTTTGAAGGATCGATATTTGATACTATTTATGCCTTATTTTTATTAAGTGTTGAGGGGTAGTCGACTTAGTTTGTTTATGTAGTCAACTTGGTTTGTTTAGAACCTTAGTCTATAATAGCGAGTACCGATACTTCAACAATGAATGATTGGTACTTAGCACTATTTCACCTATTTGTGAATGACCTAGTTGACTTACTATCTGGAGCTAGTCGACTGCTAGTGCCACGGTGAGTACTCTATATTAGTGCTATAGTGGTAAGGATAAATACCTAAAGTTTCGAGTAGTAGTACCTAGTCGACTGCTTATCTATATATAGTCAACTCAGTCCTATTTCTGAGGCTGAGATCCTTTCATTTTCTGTTATCTCCTTGAGACCTAGCCAATTAGCATCATGAGCAAGTTAACTCATCTACTGAGATGTTCAACAACATGTATAGACAAGGACAAATTCAATACATAATCAATGCAAAACAATCAAGAAGTCATCAATCCTCAAAGTTTATCATACCTAACTCTCTCTGTAGACTATAGAACCTATTTTTATCTAGAGACTTGGTAAATATGTCAGCTATTTGCTTGTCTCTTTCTATATATCAAGAATTACATCTCATTTCAGCATATGGTCTCTTATGAAGTAATGTATTACTTCAATGTACTTGGTTCTTGAGTAATAGATAGGATTCTTAGTTAAATTAATGGCACTAGTATTATTATACCTAATTGGCTTGCTATCTAATTCCAAACCACAATCATTCATTTGATACTTAATCTATAGAATCTTAGCACAACAATGTCTAGTAGAAATGTATTTTGCCTCAGTGGTTAATGTTACCATAGTATACTGTTTCCTAGAAGACCAGCATACTAACATACTTTCAAAGTATTGGCATGTGCCACTAGTGCTTTTCCTAGCCACTAGTGCTTTTCCTAGCCACTTTGCATCCAGCAAAATCTACATCAAAATAACCATGAAGATCTTCTATCATACTAGATACTTATGCTATGTATGTCCTTGATGTTTCTAAGAATTCTTTTTTCCTGTAGACATATGCGATTCCTTAGGAGCTGACCGGAAACATGGACATAGCATACGCTAAAAAGAATGTCAAATCTTGATGCAGTGAGGTAGAACAAGGATTCTATCATGCTTCTATACAACTTAAAGTGCACAGACTTGCCTCATTTATCCTTGTCTATCTTCATAGTTGTGCTCATGGGTGTTGCACTTCCCTTGGCATCTCCTAAGCCAAATTTCTTCACCAATTCCTTAGAAAACTTGGACTGACTAATGAAGATTCCACTCTTAATTTTCTTTATTTGTAATCCTAGAAATAATTGAGCTCTCCCATCATGCTCATCTCAAACTCAACACGCATGGCTTGAGCAAACTCTTAGCAAAGCTTTTCATTGGTAGCTCCAAAGACTATGTTATTTACGTAGATTGGTATAATAAGTATTTCTTTGCTTTCTTTCTTAATGAACAAGGTTGTATCAACATTGCCTATTGCAAACTCATTCTCCACAAGAAGGCTGCTTAGCCCTTCATACCAAACTCTAGAAATTTGCTTCAGACCATGCAGTGCCTTTGACAATTTATATACATGGTTTGGATGCTTAGGATGTTCAAAACCTGGTGGTTGTGTAACATACATTATCTCCTCAATGATTCCAGTCAGGAATACACCCTTTACATCAATCTGGTATAGTCTAAATTCTATAAAATAAGTAAAGGCCAAAAGCATCCTTATTGCTTCTAATCTAGCTACAAGGGCATAGATCTCATCATAATCTATCACTTCTTCTTGACTATATCATGTGTGACTAATCTTGTCTTATTTCTAATAATCGTACCATGTTCATCAAACTTGTTTCTAAACACCCACTTTGTGCCACTAACTGATTGGTCTTTTGGTCTCAGCACTAAATCTCATACATTATTTCTTTCAAATTGATTAAACTCTTCTTGGATGACTAATACATAATTTTCATCTCCTAATATTTCATCAACATTCTTGAGCTAATTTCGGATATGAAAGCTTCAAACTCATACTGGTTCTACAATGTTGAGCTTGACCTCTCACTTGAACTAGCAATGCCTATAATGTTTTCAGGAATCTCAGTCTTCCTAATCACATGATGTTTAATCTTTTGCTCTTGAGGGTAGCTTCTTCTTCCTTAGACTTTAATTTTATCTCTATCTAAGATGATTGCTCATGAGTATTTTCATTTTCTAGACATTCTGGTATCTTAATTAGCTCATCTAAAACATTATCATCAAAACACTTTTTCCTTATGTCATCATTTTCATTAAAATCTACATGGATTGACTCCTCAATCATCATGGTCCTTTTGTTATATACTCTATAAGCCTTGCTAAAGGTTAAGTATCCTAAAAATATACCCTCATCACTCTTAGTATCAAATTTGCCTATGGAGTCCTTGTGGCTCAACATATTGTACTTACATTCAAATACGTGGAAGTAGGCTATGTTATGTCTCTTTCCTTTATAAAGTTCGTATAGAGTTTTCTTAAGGATAGGTCTTATTAAGACTCTATTCAAGATGTAATAGGCTGTGTTGATAGATTTTGTCTACAACCTCATTCTGTTGGGGTGTCTTAAGAGTTGAAATGTTATGATCTATGCCATACTTTTCACAAAAGTCTTCCATTGTTATGTTCTTAAACACCTTCCCGTGATCACTTCCGATACTCTTAATTAAGAATTATTTCTCGTTTTGGACCTTCTTACATAGTTTGATAAAGGCATTGTGTGTCTCTTCTTTCTTTGCCAGGAATAGTACCCATGTATATCTAGAGTAATCATCTATTATCATAAATCCATAGTGCTTTCCTCCTAGACTTTGAGTTGTAGTAGGTACAAACAAGCCTATGTGCAAGAGTTTCAATGGCCTACTAGTTGACACTATGTTTTTGGACTTAAAGATGTTCTTGTGTGCTTACCCTTCATGCAAATATCACATAGCCTATCTTTTTCAAATCTAAGTTTGGGCAGATCACTTACTATGTTTTCCCTACTAGTTTTGATATCAGGTCTATACCTGCATGGTCTAAACTACTATGCCGAAGCCATGCATTGTCATGGCTCATTACCATGAGACATGCTCCTCAGAATGCCTTATGTCATCTACGTCGATCACATAGATATTTTCTTGCATAATTCCTCTAAATTTAACCTTTTCACTAGACTTAATTATCACGTTACAACAATCAAAGTCAAACAAAACAACATAACCTTTATCATAGAGTTAAGAAATACTAAGGAGATTATGCTTCAAGCTTTTTAACTAATAAAACATGCTCAATAAGAGTTGAAGATGCACTTTTGTTGCCAAAACCAATTATTTTTCTTTTTGATTTGTCTCCGAAGACAACTTTGCCTCCACTTTTCTCTTTCAGAACTGAATGTGGTGGCATCTCCAGTCATATACCGACTGTCCAGGAACCATGTGTTCCTGGACCCTTTAGCCTTTAAGCATGTCTGTTTAAGAAATAATTCAGCTCTTTGGTATTTAAATCTTTTTGAGTTTAGCTTGGTTAGTCAAGGCATTCTTCCTAGCTACTATAGGCACCCATTGAATTGTGATTTTGTTATGTGTGCCAGCATGCAACATAGTATTGTCCTATTCTCGAGCAATATGAGCATTTCAGATTTTGTATTTGCCTTTTACTTTTGCTTACATTTGTCTTCTTCTTAAATTTACAGTACTCAAGTTTGTATCCCATTTTTATGCATTCATGGTATTTGATTTTGGCTTTGTTAGGTCCTGAGCTAGGCACAAAGAAGCTATAGAGCTTCTTATGAGTCTCTAATGGGTTATATCATATGCTAGCCTTGTCATACACAACCCTTTGGGTACCTAGTATAAAATTTAGTTTTTCTTAACTCTAGATAAATTTATTTGACAGAGAACTAAGTCTCTGATTTTTGCTCTTTTCTAAGTTTAGCACCTCTTTCAATACTATTGCATTAGAGGTGGTGTTTTCTTTGATATCATAAACATTTTTCAAATTGCTTAGTTCTGTTTTAACTTCCTAGCTTCTTCAGTCATATTTTCAGCTTCAGTTTCTAATAGCTTAACTTCTATAGACTTTGATATCCATCTTTATTTTGTTTCGGTTTGTTATTTTCTTCTCTTAGTTTCTAATTTTATGATACTAGTCTATTTTTTTCTTCTTCTAGATTAGCATGTACCTTTCTAAGTGATGTGTTTTCTTTGTTATCTTCTAAGATCTCTAAGAGCCTGTAAGAGTGTTTCATGCAATCCATGTATAGTCAATTCATTTTCAAAATCACAAGAATTTAATGAGTTAGAGTAATAGTAAGAACTTTCTTACTTCATCTTTTGAGACCACTTTAATACCAAGAAATAGATGTTGGCCTGCTCAGTCTCATCTTCCTCCTTTTTAAAGCCACTGCCCTCAACACTCCAAGTAGCCAGTGCCTTCTTCTTCTTTCCGTTATTGTCCTTTTCGTCAAACTTCTTAAGTTAAGGACAATCTACCTTAATATGTCTAAGTTTCATATAATCAAGGTACTTTGTTCACTATCTACCTTAAGAGCCACTGTCTTTCCTTTGTTTTTACTCATTACTCCTTTGGTGTTCACTTTCATTTCGTGCATGATAAGCGATCACACCAAATATTCCATATGAGTGTCTCTAGATTTTTAGAATCCTCAATTCCAATGACTTTAGGCTCCTTAGCCTTAGGTAGGCATCTTAACACCTTTTCAACCATGTCATCTTCTTGGTTATGGTGTTGAAGCAGGTAATTATGTCTTAAACATACTCCCTATCCTTTATTTGAAGGCTTCATACTCCTGTATTAACATCCTTACCTTGTTCTTTCTTATTTGGTCAGTACCTTTATATGTTATCTCGAACCTTTCCCAAATCTCTTTGGCTATGATGCTTGATGACACTCTTTTATACTCGTTCAAGCTCAATGCCAAATGAAGTAAGTTTATAGTTTGCGGTCGGTCTACTATACCTTTTTCTCTTCAGGTGTCATATTCTTTATTTTGACCGAAACCCGTATGCCATCTATCGCCTTAATAGGAATTCAATTCCCTCTTCAATGATTTCCCATGCGATTTCATCCTAAACAATGATGAAGTTCCCCATCCTTTGATTCCAGAAGCTATAGTTGCTACCGTTGAAGAAAGGTACTCTACTTATAGAGCAGGATTCAAATGGTACACTATCTCTATTTAGTGCCATGTTAGATCTTTGATGTTAATGTTGTTGAGCTCTTTCCAACACACCCACTCAATTGAAGAGTTAAGACTTAACAACATTGAGCAGAGGGGTGAAAAGGTTGTTGGCATTTTTTGTGCTATTTTAAAATTGAGATACAAAAAACAAAGTACATAGAGAGAGGAAGAAGAATATTCGACACTCAAATTTATAATGGTTTCACATTCTCGGTATACATCACTCCCAAGCTACATTTGGAGTTTGCAATACACTATTTGATCCACAGATAGTACAACCAACTAGATGGTTCTAGTTAAATCTTACAAGTGTCACTCCCTAAAACACTCACACTAGATTGCACGATTCTAGCAAATCCTAACTTGTCTCTCACAGACAATCTAATCCCTGATCAAGAAAACCCTCGCTTCTTGATCTCTTTCAAGATTATGAGAGAAATAGAAATTACAGACTTGAGCCTTATCCTCAGATGAAGACTTTACAACCCACATAATAAATATAACACTTAGAAATGAAAACAGAGAAGACCAAAGATGATAAAGCTTAATTAATGTTTACAACAATACCTAAAAATTGTTTGGTTTTCAATAGGGGTTATATTTATAACCTCTCAAAATGTTCTGACCGTTGGAGCTCATTTAATATTAAAACTAGTCATTTGAGAGTTGTTGTGGCTCATTAAATGCTTAAAACTACTTTTCTGAAACTAGCCGTTACTCTTGAGATAGTTGACTACTCTTCTCTGCGATAGGCATATGACATGTGTCGTGGCATTATGCTCTAGAGTTGCTTCACTTTTAGACATGTGAAGTGTTTTGTTTTGGGAGCACAAATATGCAAGTTAACTTTTGCCTCTATAGCAGTCAATTTGCCCATGTTTCAAATATTGAAGTATTGATCCTTAATCATTGAAGGATCGGTACATTACCTCTATGCTTAGAAAAATTCTAGGTTATGATGAGGTGAGTCGACTAGAGTAGCGTGAACCCACAAGTCAACTTGGCCATTTGCCTAATGTGATCATGTATGCTATGACCTAATGCAATGGCTTGTGGAATGTTGCCTGTGGCATGCTAATGCTCATGCCATGCTCATGCTATGTTACTATCATACCAATGCAATGCTCGTGCCATATCAGTACAGTACTTGTGTCATGCTAACGTTGTGCTAATATTATGCTTATGTAGTGCATGGGCATTAAGTCCTCTTCTTTTTTGCATTAGCGATGGATAAAATCACTAAAATTTAATTAATATATATATTAATAATTTTTCATGCGGAAAGTTTTCAAATTTTTTTATTATTTTATTTAAAATTATTAAACTAGCATAATAAAAATTGAATTTATTTTATACCCTAACTATGCATAGTTAATAAATTAGCAAATTTATTCTATACTCTAATTTTAGCATAATATGAATTTTTTTCTTTTACTCTAAGTCATTCTTAATCTAACGAATTTTAACCCTAACGTTGTCATAATTTCTCCCTAATTCACCATAATTTGTCCTAAATTTGTCATAATCTTGCTATAATCATACTCTAATCATATCTCTATATCAAAATAAGTTTACTCAATACAAATAACTACATAATCATAATCAGATTCGAACAAAAAAGGAAGAACTTACCTATGATCTCAAGGGTTGTGAGGAATGAGAGCAGCAAGAACAATGAACCAGAACGTGAGGAGAGAGAGCATCATCTAGAAGAGAGAAATGTCTGGTAGCTTTCATCGACCATAGGGCAACAACGGTGACGAGAGAGGTGTGATAGGAGTAGCAACGATAGCGTAAGGAGAGAGCAGAGAAAAAAGATAGAAGAGAGAAATAGAGGAGAATAGAGGGCTTCATGGGTTATAAATTCTAGAATATCTCGATGTTTCACACGAAAACGTTGAGAAAAATAGGTATGTGCTGACATTTTTTAGTAAAATTATGACGACCCGCTATCCAAGTGCATCCTCTAGCAGGAGGAGATAGGCATGCAAATGCAAAAACAACTAATGTGCTTAAAATGCAACATCCGACAATCACCCTCCTCATATGTGATAATACGAAAGGAAAATTTTTAATAAAGAAAAATAAATTATTGTCCTTTTCAAAAAAATATTGGCAAAATCTCCTTATAGTTGGTAATGATTTAGCCCCCTATGCTTCGTATAGAAACCTGATGCAACGAATAAAACAGCTCTATTATCAAACAAGTTAGTGACAATAGCCCTCCTGACTGCCCAACATAACACATCAAAACATATAATCATAATGTAAATATAATTATACTTAAGATTCTCCTAGGACAACAACTATACATCTAGACATACAACATAATTCATACTAATCAAAAGGATACATATATTACATGCCTTAACCAAAACAAAAGATCAAAAATGAGTATAGATCTAAATCTCTTGGCTCAAAGAAATCTACCCTTTGGTTCTCTCCAACTCCTAGATCACTTGAAGAAAAGGATAACGGGGTTAATATAAACTGAGCAAGTATATGGGAGAACCAGTAGCATGCATAATAGACATAGCATGTATAAGAAGATCAAAATCATCATATAAATTACGTGAAATATAATATTTGAATGTACCACAAATTGTTAGGACCACCAAGACCATCACTTATCACAAAAGTTCAAACAAAAGTTGAAATCAATCAACACAATTAAGCATACCATATGGTTTAGCAACTCATTATACACCAAAGAACTATTTTAACAAATTTCCAACACAAATGGATTTTAGTAAAAGTGTCATAACTTGAACTATAGTTCTCAGATTAAGATGATTCCAACTGACACTTAAAAGTAAGACACAAGGCTATTACTTTTTTTATTTTTGACTAGGTTCTGTTTCAATCACACAAGAATAGCCGAGTCAATCAAAGTTATAGCTCGAAATTCACAACACTATATGAGTAGTCTTAAAACAAATTGGCATAAATTCTCATGTATATAGCAGATTGAGGTAATTCTATTGCCCATTTAAAGACAAAACATAAAGCTTTAATGTTTATTTTCAGATTTCAACCTAATTTAGTCTAGAAGGTAGTTCAAACTCAAAGCAACATTCAAAGCTAAAATAAGGCAAGGCTATTTTCTACATAAAACATACCACTTTGAAAAATCACTAAAAATTCAATTATCAATGAAGCTCTTCGATTCATATGTCATTTAAGAGCTATGGAAGTCTCATTTCATAGATGAAAACCTCATTAGATAGTTATACAGAAAAAAGTTATAAACTAAATATTAAAGCATGATCAAACTGTCCAACAAAAACGTGATTCATTTCTTCCCTAATTTATTCCATCCTTGTTTTAATACCAAAATCACATGAAAAATATGTTATACATGATCTTTAAACGTCAATTAAACATACAAAAGCATAGCACTTGCCTCAAACTTGCAATTTTTCTTTGAATTTCCTAACTTTTTCTCTCCAAGCTTTCTTTGTATTCCAAGGTTGTTCTTTATGTTCTCTACACCCCTTTGTACTTCCCAAAGATTAGGGATAGGTTGTATATGGATAGTGGTTGCTTATGTCAAGCTTTAATGGGGATTTTAATAGAATTTGAGGTTGTTTTGTGAGAGAAAAGGGGAATTCGGGATTTGGATTTTGAGATTGGCTTTTTCTCTCTTTCTCACACTCTCCTCCTCTCTCTCTCTCTACCTAAGTAGGGTGTGGGGCAGCCCACTTAAGCAAACTCAGATGAGGTGTCAAGGGAAGGAGGATGGTGTGCCATGTCTTATAATGGTATGACAAGTATTCCTTGTGAAACCCGCACCAAACCTAATTGGTTCTATTGGTGGCTTATTTCAATCGTTCCAATTCGTAGGTATGTCTCACTAGTTTATACCAATTTAATATGCTCAACAAAATAACAAAAATAAATACAAATGCATGTTTTAATGATTTCATGAGACGGGATCTTACATCTTTCCCCCGTTAAAAGACGTAGTCCTCCGGATCATTGCTCATGCTAAAAAAGATATGGGTACCACTCTCATTTTTTATTCTAACTCCCAAGATGTCTTCTAAGAAGTGTGGTATCTCCATAGAACATTTACTAATTTGATAGTCTTGTTTCTCAAGTTCTACTATAGAGAATGTAAAATTTGAATTGGTTGCTCAACATAGGTTAAATCTTCTACAACTTGGCGTGGTTCATAGTTGATTATATGCAAAGGATCATGAACATACTTTCACAATATAGAAACATTAAAGGTAAGGTTAACTCTCTCAAATGTTGGAGGTAGTGCTAACTCATAACCAACTAATCTGACTTTGGTTAGAATCTTAAAATGACCAATAAATCTAGAGCTGAACCTTCCTTTTTTCTTCCCAATCTCAGTATATGAAAAATTATCTCCTACCTCAAATTCCAAGTTTTCGCATCTCTGATTAGCAAAACTCTCTTCATAGGATTGAGCTATTCTAAACTTTTTTCAAATGATCCATACTTTCTCTGTATTTTCTTGTTGATAAGTAGGCTCTATTTCATATTGAAATATATATTCTCCCCTACTTCATCCCAACAAAGGGGAGTCCTACTTTTTCTCCTATGTGATGCCACAAATGATGCCATATCAATGATAGAATGGTAGTTGTTATCATAAGCATATTCTACTAACATCAAATGTTCGCCCTTACTAGCATAGAGCTCTAAAACACTAGATCTCAACATATCCTCTAGAGTCTGTATAGTCCTTTCTGACAGACCACTTGTCTAAGGATGATATGCTATGGAAAAATTAAGTTTAGTTCCTAATCTAGTCTAAAAGCTCTGCAGGAATCAAGAAACAAGTCTTGGATCTCTACCAAAAACAATGGATACTAGTATGCCATGTAATCTCACGATCTCATAATATAAAGTTTAGCTAATTTTTCTATAAAATAAACGAGACAATGAGCTAATTGGGTAAGGTGATCCACTATAACCCATATGGCATCAAATGTCCTCATAGTTCTAGGCAATCCTAAAATGAAACCTATGTTAATATGTTTCCATTTCCATTCAAGAATAATGAGCGGCTTAAGTAGTTCACTTGGTCTTTGATATTCAACCTTTACTTCTTAACATGTTAAACATCTACGAACAAATTGCACCATATCTCTCTTCACACCAGGCAACCAAAAAAATTGACGCAAATCCTTGTATATCTTGGTGGATCTTGGATGAATAGAAAAAACTGAATGATGTGGAGCTATAGAGATAGGAATAGTATCTAGCATTACATCCTTCTCATTTATGAATAAAACTGGTGCAATCTAAGGAGAAACAATTGAATAAACAAATCTCTTGTCCATAAGTTCCTATAATTGATTTTTCAACTCTTTCAATTCAACCGGTACCATTCTATATGGAGTTATAAAGATAGATATAGTATCTGGTATTACATCAATGATGAACTCTATCTCTCCGATTGGTGGCAACCCCGGCAAGTAATCTAGAAATATATCCAAAAAATCTTGGACCGCAAGTATGTCAAATAATTTATCCTGCTCCTTTTTGTCTTCTGTGACATAAACTAAATATCCCTAGCAACCTCCAGATAGTATCCTAGTTGCTCGAATAAAATATATAACTAAAGTTTTGATAAATCTATCACCAATAAACAAAATTTGTGACTACTTTGGTAGTAAAAGGCAAACAATCTTTTGATGACAATCAACTAATGCACAATTAGCTTATGTCCAATCCATACTAGAATTACATCTAGATCTATCAACTCAATGGTAGCAAATCAATGTTGAAATCATGCCCCTGGAAGCTCATAATGCAATCTCTATAAATCTCAGTAATGAGAAGCTCATCTCCAAATGGTGTAACAACCCATAATCACTGTTCTAGAGGTTCAAACCCATGTGGTAAATGCATTATAAATACTAATGAAATGAATGAATCCTTGGCATAATCAATCAAAACACATATCACAAGAAAATAACTTTATCCTACCTGATATAGTTATAGGTAGGGTTTTAAGCAGTGCTACATAAACATATAATTACATCGGGTGAAATATGAACCTCTTGTGCAGTGACTACATGAGCTTTGGCCTAACTTCTTGGTCCTGGCAGTATACTCCGAGGCCATCTCTGCTATGACTATAGTAGTAAAGCTGGTCTAGGCAGTCCTGGCCCCAATAGAACTAGAGGGTCAGTTAACTAAAGAGTTGGTAAGGATTTAGGCGACGCAACATGTTGTGCCTAAACCTAAGGGGGTAATGTGAAGCATAATGCCCAACTGAATACACATGAAATAAAATCTTGTCCCCTCCTTGTGATGATCCGCTATCCAGGTGTCGCACCCCTTAGCAAAAGGAGATAAACTTACAAATGTGGAAGCAATCAATCCAATTAAAATACAATGTCTAGACTTGCGGCAGTCGCACTCCCCGTGTGTGATAACATAGAAGGAAATTTATATTAAAAGAAAATAAATCGCTTGTTCTTGCTAAATAAAATCACGATAAGATTTTACCTATATAGTGACTATTTAGCCACTTGGGATAACCTGATAAAGATTAATATGACACTACTATTATCAAACAAGCTGGCATCAATGGTCCGCCTGGCTACCCAGCATAATATACTATAGTATATGAATACCATATCCACAAAACTATATATAATATGTTTTCATGTGTCAAAACTATACATGTTTAAAGGAATACTTCACAAACTACTAGTAAGAAAACAAATAATTACATGTCTCAAACAAAATAAAAAGGGTTCACGATAGATAGAGATCTAAATCTCTCAACTCAAATACCTCTGCCCTGGGCTTCCCTCTCGTCTCCCAGATCACCTGGAAATGAGGAATCAGGGTTAGTATAAACTGAACAAGTACACATGGAACCAATAACAAGCAATACAAGTAGCAGGTATAAAATATTAACATCACTATATAAGAATCAGAATCATAGCAAAGTATACTATGGATGCACATTAACCCAAAAGGACAATTACAATTGCCACATTTAAAATCATTATACTTTTTTCATCTTTATTTTGCCAATTTAATTTGACATTTAAAGAAAGGAATGAAATGTCAAACCAAATTAGTGTATGAGGATCTGAAGAGTAAACCAAAAAGTCGGTATTTTAAAATGAAATCTAGGTCTTTTTCAGTTAAACACCTCAAAAACTTCACCTATTTCTAATTCCACCCTCGTTAGGAGAAGAGATACATCCATAGTTTCTCAAGTTTCATCTGCAGGTTTCGCAAAGCTTTCGGAGTTATCATCGCAGTATCACTTTTTTTTCATATTACTTCATATTCACATGAGTGATAATCACAAAGATTCCGATTCATCACAAGAATCACCTAGAATTCGTAGCAAGATTCAGTACCAATTGTACAAAGCATGCCATATCAAACAATGCTAAGCTCAAACTTAACAATATAACTTACATAGTCATAGAAAAATTATCATAACGTTTTTTGCAAAATTCGAATTGTGATGATTCCAATGGCCATTTAAAGATAAGACATATGGCTACAATGTTTATGTTCAGAGATTAGCCTAATTCAACCTATAAGGCAGCCAACAATCAAGGCAAAGTTCAGCATAGAAACAGACTGAAATAGGGTTTTCTACAGAAAATGTGGCAATTTAAAAATTCACCAAAACTTCATTTCTCAATGAAACCTTTCAAAATATATGTCATTTTAAAGTTATGGAAGTTAGGTTTCTTACAAAGAAAACCTCATTGGATTTGTTATTTTGCAGAGAAAGATATTTAATAAGGAATGGAGCATGGTCATGCTATAAATAGAACAGTCTTTATGCAGTGATCATTCTATTTTAAAAATTCATCAAAAATCCAATTCTCCTTGAAACTCTTTTAATCTTATCTCATTTTAAAGTTACAAAAGTCTAGTTTCATTAGGAGAAAACCATATTCAATTTGGAGTTATGCAAAGAAAGATATTGAGTAAAGAATAGGGCATGGTCAGGCTATCCAACATACCAATTTCTAGGGTTTCATCCAAGGATGGGATTCTCTTTTTTCCTAATTCATTTTCTCCAAATTCTAGCAATACAATTATATCAAAAATATGTTTTATAGCATTATTAGGAATCAATTTAGCAAAAACATACAAGATACTTGTCTCAAAATTGTAATCTTTTCCTTTGATTTCCTGCCTTTCCTCTCCAAACTTCCTTTGAATTTCTAACTTGTTCTCTAGATATTTTGCACTTCCTTTTACTTCCTAAAGGCTAGGGTTACCATATACATGAATGGAGGTGTGTTTTTTTAAGCTTAAAGAGGAGTTTTAATGGAGATTGGGGTGAGTTTTTTTAGGAGGAAGATAGAATCCAAAAACGAACATTTTGGAAGAAGAAAGTTAAGTTTTTGAATTCTTTCTCCATCCTTACCTCTCTACCTAAGTGCAAGGTGGGGCCCAAGTATGGTGAGGTGTCAAAACTAAGATTGCCATGTGTTGAGTGATGGTGTGTCATGGTGTCCAAATGATTTTTATGTTATTTTCTCATTTTTCTTTTTCTTTTCCATTTTTTTCTTTTCTTTTCCTTTTCTTTTTCTTTTGTGGGTCCCATACCAAACCCTAATTCGATTCTCTTGTTGCATTCTTTTCCGATCATTTTCATTCGTCACTATATTTCACAATCTATGCTAAGTTTAATATGACCGACCTCTATTTAGAATCATAAACATAAAAAACAAAACATGCATCGCAAATATATTTAAAATCATAGTGTATCCGATTTTATCATAATGTGATATAAAAGAATTTGAGTGCATTAGAAAAAACAAAAATGCAAATGCAAAGGCATACTTTCATATTTTCTCGAAACGGAATCTTACATCCTTCCCTCCTTAAAAGATCCGGTCCTCTGGATCACAACTCAAACTCAAAAAGATATGGATATCGCTTCCTCATTTATGATTCTAGCTCTCAGGATGCCTCCTCAAAGGTATGGTGTCTCCACAGAACTTTAATCAAGCTGATAGTTTTATTCCTTAAGTTCTGTTCTCGAGAGTCCAGAATCTAGATTGGCTGCTCTATGTAGGTTAAATCTTTTGTAATTTAGAGAGGCTCATAACTGATCATATGTGAAGGATCATGGATATACTTTCTTAGCATGGAAACATGAAATGTCGGGTAAACTCCCTTCAATGCTGGAGGTAGAGTCAACTCATAAGCAGACAACCCAACTCTCGTTAGAATCTCAAAAGGACCAACAAATCTGGGGTGAGTTTTCTCTTTTTCTTCCCAAACCTCACCACTCCTTTGATTGGAGAGATTTTCATAAAAACTTTATCTCCTACCTTAAATTCCAAATTTCTGCATCTCTGATTTGCATAGCTCTTCTGGTGAGATTAAGCTGTTCTAAGTTTTTCTCGAATGGTCCCGACTTTCTCCATGGTTTCCCGTAGATAAGCAGGCCCTATTTCGGATTAAAGTAGCTGCTTCTCTCCTGCTTCATCCCAACAAAGAGGAGTCCTACATTTTCTCCCATATAATACTTCAAATGGTGCCATACCAATGCTCGAGTGTTAGCTGTTGTCATAAACAAACTCCACAGCATTAAGTGTTCAGCCCAACTACCATGGAGCTCTAAAATATAGGCTCTCAACATATTATCCAGAGTCTGTATAGTCCTCTCTAATTGACCATCTGTTTGAGGATGATATGTCGTGGAGAAATTAAGTTTAGTTCCTAACCTGGACTGAAAACTCTACCAAAATTGAGATCTCTATCAGAAACAATTAATACTGGTATGCCATACAACCTCACGATTTCATCAATGTACAGTTTAACTAATTTCTCCATAGAATGAGTCACTGCAACAAGGAGAAAGTGAGCTGATTTGGTAAGCCGATCCATTATCATCCATATAGTATCAAGTCCCCTCAGAGTTTTAGGCAACCCTGAGACGAAATCCATGGTGATATGCTCTCATTTCCACTCAGGGATAGGGAGTGGCTCAAGTTGTCCACCAGGTCTTTGGTGTTCGGTCTTTACTTGTTGACAAGCCAAGCATCTACGAACAAACTCTGCTATCACTTTCTCTTCATATTATTTCATATTCACATGAGTGATAATCACAAAGATTCCAATTCATCACAAGGATCACATAGAATTCATAGCAAGATTCAGTACCAATTGTACAAAGCATACCATATGAAACAATGTTAAACCCAAATTTAACAATATAACTTGCATAATAATAGAAAAAGTATCATGACTTCTTCTGCAAATATCGGATTGAGATGATTCCAATGGCTATTTAAAGATAGGACATAGGGTTACAATGTTTATATTCAGAGGTTGGCCTAATTCAACCTAAAAGACAGCCAGCAATCAAGGCAAAGTTCAACATAGAAACAGACTGAAACAGGGTTTTTTGCAAAAAACATGGCACTTTAAAAATTCACTAAAACTTCATTTCTCAATGAAACCTTTCGAAATATATGTTATTTTAAAGCTATGGAAATCTAGTATTTTACAAAGAAAACCTCATTCAATTTGCAGGTCTATCGAGAAAGATATTTAACAAGGACTGGAGCATGGTCATGCTACAAACAGAACAGTATTTCTGTAGCGATCATACTACTTTAAAAATTCACCACAAATCCAATTCTCCTTGAAACTCTTTGAATCTTATGCCATTTTAAAGATACAGAAGTCTAGTTTTATCAAGAGAAAACCCAATTCAATTTGGAGTTATGCAGAGAAAGATATTAGTAAAAAATAAGATATGGTCAGGCTATCCAGGATACCAATTTCTAGGGTTTCATCCAAGGACGGGATTCTCTTTTTCCCTAATTCATTTTCTCCAAATTCCAGCAATATAATTACATCAAAAATATGTTTTGTAGCATTATTAGGCATCAATTTAGCAAAAACATACAAGATACTTACCTCAAAGTTGCAATCTTTTCCTTTGATTTTCCTTCCTTTCCTCTCCAAGCTTCCTTTGAATTTCTAGCTTGTTCTCTAGGTGTTTTGCACTTCCTTGTACTTCCCAAAGGCTAGGGTTACCATATACATGGATGAAGGTGTATTATTTCAAGCTTAAAGGGTAGTTTTAATGGAGGTTGGGGGTGAGTTTTTGGAGACGGAAGATAGAATCCGAAAATGAGCATTTTGGAAGAAGAAAGTTATGCTTTTGAATTCTTTCTCCATCCTTACCTCACTACCTAACTGGAATGTGAGGCCTAAGCATGGTAAGGTGTCAAAGATGAGTTTGCCATGTATCGGGTGATGGTGTGCCATGGTGTCCAAATGATTTTTATGTTATTTTCTCATTTTTCTTTTTCTTTTCCATTTTTTTTCTTTTCTTTTCCTTTTCTTTTTCTTTTGTGGGTCCTACACCAAACCCTAATTCGGTTCTCTTGTTGCATTCTTTTCCGATCATTTTCATTCGCCACTATGTTCCACAATCTATGCTAAATTCAATATGTCCGACATCTATTTAGAATCATAAACATAAAAATCAAAATATACATCGCAAATACAACTAAATTCACAGTGTATCCAATTTTATCACAATGCGATGTAAAAGAATTTGAGTGCGTTAAAAAGAAAAAAAACAAAAATGTAAATGCAAATGCATACTTTTATATTTTCTCGAAACGGGATCTTACACTCCTCACATGGTCCTGTATGAAAATTCTCACAAGTAGGATATGATAACCTCTTATGAAAGCTCTCAACCTGCTTGCATTGCTTCTTCTTTTCCTATTTCTTCATTTTTCTTAAAGTTTGAATTTTTGCTGGACCTTTTCCCTTGCAACATATCTTATCTATCCTCGGTAACCAATTTCAATTTTTTTGCATTATTAACTAGATTCTATAGGTAGTAAAAGATTGAGTTATTAGATACCTCTGGAAAAAAAGAAAGGTTGTAATCTTTTTTTGAACCTCTTTCCCTTTATTCATCTGTATCAACCAACTTAGGAATATAAACTGACAAGATAGCAAAATGATCCTCATAATGATTGACGGTCTGATTACCTTGTCTCAAATTTAGAAATTTAGACATCTTTAGATCTTTAATAAAGGTAAGTACAGATCTCTCATGGAAGATCTATGTGAAATCACCCCAAAAGATTTATGGTAATTTTCAACTATTTTGAAATTATACAATTTGTTGTATACAGAGATGAAATAAGAAAGTTAAAAAAGGCAATAAAATAGAACACACAAAATTTTTATTCTGGTTACATCAAACCAAGTATACATCCACTTCCAAGCAACCGAACTGAATTTTCACTATTTATACAAATAGTACAACCCACTTACTTTCCAAGTGCAAGTGAAACCTTACAACCCACTTGCTTCATAGTTGCAAGTGAAACCTTCACAGCCCCTTGCTTCATGGGTGCAAATGAAACCTTTACCACCCACTTACTTCTCAGATGCAAGTGAAACTTTTACCACTTACTTGTTTCTCAGGTGTAAGTGAAATATTTATAGTATTTCATCCCGAAATACTCATAACCTTACCAATTGTCTTTCTCTCTCTAAGATCCAAACCAATAAACCCTCTCGGTTCTTTAAAACAATTGATACAGGAGATAGGCGACGTTACAAAGATTAAAACTATACTCCTTGGGGCTAACAAGGATTAAGCTTACAAGAGATTGCACACTTGAATGAGAAAATGAGTGGAAGACTGAGTGTATTTTTCCTCAAGAAACAGAGAGATTTTTAAGTCAGTTATTGGAATGCATTCTATTTGTCCATTAATCAGTTTCACTCTTTTTCTTTGTTTCTTTTTTTACTTTCGCATTTGTAGATGAACTCAATAGAGCCGTTCAAGGGTTGGTGAGTTCAAACATTGGACAATTAATACTCTTCACCTTCCCCCATTAATGACTTCAACTGCTTCTCAATTAATATTTTTTCCCGTTATCATCCTTGAAGTAACTCTTTACTTCTTTTCCTTAAGCAAACCCCGTTTTAAGAAAATTTGAAATGCATTTTTGTTGCAACAAGAATGTTAGCTTGACAATTAAACGAAGGTTTTAAAACATGATGCCGTATTAACTTTGAATTTAAAATTTTGATTAAACAAAAAATTTATTCGGTCCATGTCATTAATTTTTGAATTGTCGATGAAGATTTTCAATCCCCATATTGTTGCTTTCTTAAACTATCTCTATGAATAGTTGACTAAGATCGGCAAGATTTAGAATGTGAAGAGTTTCGGTCAGCCTTTGATTTGGTTCAGCCAGTGAGAGGAGCACTTTGTTCCTTATAATGTTTAAAGGTTAATCGCTTGAGTCATTGGTCGGTTGAATGAGCAGATCAGCTGGCCGTTCATGTTCTTGGTTGGCCGTTTGAATCATAACGGATTGGCTGCTCATGCTTTGCAGTTGACTACTCTAAGCACAATACGCTTGCGGTTGACTATTTGTGCGTGTTAAGGCATTGGCAGTTGGCTGCTTGAGCACTCAGGGTGTTCGCAGTCGGCTACACATGCATAATAGGATGCTTGTGGCTGGCTGCTTGAGCGTTTAGGGCACTCACGACTAACCGCTTGAGTTCTCACAGCTGGCCGACCTTGCGTGCAGTTGGCTGTTTGAGCGCATAAGCGCACGCAGTTGACTACCCATGCACAGTTGACTGCTTGCACACTTGAGAGAGCGTGGTTAACTGTTGCAAGCGTGCGGTTGGCTAATCACATGCTTGGATGAATTTTGTTCGAAAGGTTAATGACTTAAAAAAAAAATTAGAAAAATATGTTTTAAACTAATTGATATGTGAAAAACAAATACCGTTATTTTTTATTCTCATTTTCTTGATATTTTAAAAATTCATATTTTGAGTACTTAGTATCTGGCAAGTTAGTCAAATCTGACTTTTCAATATTTTAAGTGTCACATTTCCTATCCAACTTGAGAAGCACCATCATTTAGTTTAAGTTTGCTAACTATTGCTCATCATTTGCTCTTTTTTGTTTGCTTATCATCAAATCTAGTTTTACTAATCGTTAAAATATATTTTGCTAACACTCTTTACAATATTTCAGAAAATGGTTCATAACATTAGAATGTGATATCTTAAAGATATTAAATGATGTTCTTATTAATATAAGCATAATGTGGAAAATTTTATATATAAGGAAGCATGTACTTTTTTTTCTTTAGTAATGTTTTTTGTTCTATTGGGTTTGTCTGTAATAAAATTTTAATTATTCATATCTTTATATAATAGACATTCAATGGAGGTGGAGTGTTATGAAGTATTATAAATGTCCACTTATTTCATAAGAAACTCTCTAGTTTCCTTGAATTTATTCACATCCTCAAAAGCTCTTTATTCGCGTTGACTTTTCATTTTTCAAGATAATATTGATAACTTTTGAAAAATTTAAGAATAACTTTTTAAAACTTTAAAAATATTCATAAATTTGAATTAATGTATCATTCATTAGTTCAGAGCCTATATATATAAGTGTATCAAGTGAGGAATAATAATGACAAAGAAAAAAAGAATTATTTCTACTCTTTCAATATCTTTTTTTTCCTGTGACTCCATTAAATAATAATAATAATAATAATAGGGAAGTTGCGACCAATGTGGTGTCCCCTTGTGGCCCTTTTCTTCAACTTTAATGTGAACGTACGGTGCCTACAATAATTATAATGATATTACGAATGATCAGCATCTCCTAAAGTGTTTCAATAATTACCAACAAGTACCTATGCATACGGTTTCCATTGACAAGGACTATTGAATTTCAATTATAATGGTTGTGCATATACCTACAATCATCATTTATCAAAGTAATTTTATTGTTCATAATCACAGTATATTGCAATCCAAAGAGAGAGAGAGGGAGAGAGGCTATAAAAATTTACGACCAATGAATAATGATTTTTTGTTAATAAAAAAAACAGAGAGAGAGAGTGTGTGGCAAACATGATCATGGTAGAGAGAGAGAGAGAGAGCAATCCATAATAATGATTATACACAAATTAAACATGACAAAGATTCAATCCTTTTGTGAAGACATTTCTGCTAGTGAATGGGCACGCAACTCAATAGTGCAAGCTTCATGGTATGGAGAGAGAGAGAGAAAGAGAGAGAGAGTGTGTGCGCGGCGCACGTGCCCCTCCTGTGAGGGAGTTACCTTGAGAAAAAGGAAAATGTGAGGAGGGGCAATTCCAGATGTTTGAATGACCCATGACTGCTCCTTTTACTGACAGAAAACCCTAATCACCGACTCTTTATCGAAGTTGTTGGCAAAGGAGATTTCTCAGCGAGTGCGGCAGGGGCACTTCATTCCTCTTGCAAATCCAAAGCAGAGACGATGAGTCCAATGCCTCATATTTTGTCCATATTCCTTTTGACTTTTCACTATCGTTTTCAAGTATATCATTTCTTCTCCCCATCCTTGTTTTTTTTATCTATTGTCGGATAGGAATATTATGACATTCAAATTGAGTTGGATAGTAACAATATTCAAATTTGACTCGAGTATTTTTTTATTAAGTTCGAGCTCGGCAAGCCTACATTTATAGAGCTCGAAGCATGATCAAGTAACTTGAGCTCGAGTGTCACGGTGTTGAACCGTGAAAGATTTGACCCGAGCTCAAGCTCTCGAGCTTGAACCCGAGATCATACCCAAGATTGAGCTCTAACCCAAAAACATACCCGAGTTAGACCTCGAGCTCAAACCCGAGATCATACCTGAACCCGATCTCAAACCCGGGATCATACTCGATCTTGAGATCAAAATCGGGTTCTCTGTTTCAAAATTAACAGAATTTCACCTATTTTTTGGATATTCCAAATTCAAACCTACTTTAATTGAAAATGCTAATTAAATCCAATTACAATCCAGTTTTCAACCATACAAATATTAAATAAAATCGATAACAACTATTGAATAAATCCAACCACATAAGTTTGTAATCATACAAATCATAATTAGTTACATATTATATTTGTAACAGTCCCTTCAAAATTAAACTATGCCAAATTCTAACAATAACATGATATAATATAAATAAAGGTATTCAAATGAATTCTAAAAGCAATATCCTCTAATAACGAGCCAACAACATCCTTCAACTCCAACACTCAAGTTTCCCAACAGCAACATCTGGGAAATAAAGCTATGTCAAGTAAACAATAATTTAACAGCATCCTCTAGCAACATCTTCCAACAATCAACAACTCAATCTACAAATCATAAATGTTATGAAAATAAAACCATAAGTCGATTAATTATTTATACCATACTTATTTACTTACTTTTTGTTGGGTGTACCAACGGAATTTCCTCCACCATAATAATATCTTTCTACATATAACAAAAATGAATATATTAGCAAAATATATATGAACTTTAACACAATGAAATTATTTAATAAAAAATTAACACAATATATATTAGCAAAAAATATATATTAATTATTTAACAAAAATTAATACTTACCTTTGCCTTCTTTTTAACCTTCTAAAATTTTTGCAACCAGTCTCCTCCATACATGAGTGCCTGAATTATTTTTGGAGTCAAAGAAGCGTGATATGTGTCTATCACCAATGTTCCTGTACTAAATGTAGCCTCCGATACTACAATGCTAAGAGGAATGGCTAATATGTCTCGATTCATCTGACATAAAATTTTGTAAGTGACCCTGTTAACTTTCCACTACTTCAAACTCTCAATTTTATCCGATTTTGTTTCGGGAGGTTTGGCTAAATACTCAACCAATTCATCGATTTGAGGACATATACCAAATTTTCTCATAACAAAATCCTCAAGTCCAGCATTAGTATCACGAGGAAATTCTGACCTCCGAGTAAAAGAACTTGCATGGGATGATAAAGCTAGGTCTTTACCGTGCAAGGATTCAACCAAACCATTTTCATCATATAGCTTATATAAAAATTTCTCACATCACTAATATACTGATTGGCTAGATTCTCTCCAACCATGAGTTCATAATAATACTCAACAGAAATTAGCTTCTTTATAGGGTCTAACGCAATAACCATTCCCATAAGCAAATTAACTTCATCCCAATATTTATCAAATTTGATTTTAATTTTTTTCACCATCCTTGCAATGAAATCATTCAAATCATAAATTTTTTCATCCAAAATCTTCTTTATGCAAGCCACTTCCTTGGGAACAAATTTTCGATCAGATAGCCAGTCCCAAAATCAAGCAATGTAGCAGATTTAAAATATTCAAACACATTGCAATCCTTCGCAACTTTCCGCAATCCTCCACTATTAGACAATAAATATATCTGGAATCTTGTTCTTTAAAATGAGAAAAAATAACATGAAAATCATAAACACGTCTCAGCATATCAAATGTTGAGTTCCAACAGGTTTTTCAATCATTTATCAATTTTTTTCCAGGACCAACCAAGTTTCTTTCAACTGCACATTCAGAAAACATTATTAACCTAACCTTTGAGCTGTTGATATAATCAACCGTATCCCTTATCTTGTCAACAATATCACGAATTTCTCCAAACCCATCTTAAACCAATAGATTCAAAATATGTGCACAGTGACGTACATAAAAAATCTTTCCATCACACATCAACTTGCTATATTTAGAAAAGTCTTCTTTCATGATAGATACGGCCGAATCATTGCTAGAGACATTGTCAATCGATATAGTGTACACTTTGTTTTCAATTTTCATTCCTTATCACACTTGAACAAAATAACTACAATTTCTCTACCCGTATGTGATGGTGGAATATTGACAATGTTTAATATTCTTTTTTGTAATTTCCAATCATAGTCAATCTAATGACCCGTTACAGCCATTTATCCAATTTTTTGGGTCTTTGACTTCCAAAGGTTTTTTGTCAAACTAATCTTTGTATCATTTGCAAGTGTATTATTCAACTTCTTCTTTTCAGTCTCATAAACTAACATGCAATCATTTGTTCTGTTTGCCTTGATATTGGTTTCCATTTTGGCATCTCATACCTTTGCATTATATTAAATCCCTCATCTTCCACAATGCTAAATGGATGCTCATGCATCATAACCCAATGTGCAGCTGCCTCTCTCATTCTCCGCATGTCAAAATTGACAGAAACAATTTGAGGGTCTTTAGAAGGTGACACAACTCCAATTGATTGAAAGTTAATAAGTGTTGATTGTATACTTCTCATCTTCCCTACAAACTATCGACAATTTTTTTGGTGTCTAATGTAGGTGTTTGTTGACTTAGTTTTATGAACTTTCAGTTTTAAATAATAATTGTTGCACTTCACCTTTTCAACACCATCTACATGGCCAATGGAGAAATGTGTTCCCAAACTCATAATTTTTTTCCCCTTTACAGCTCCACAAAAGGATCATTTTTTATCGTTTCAGCTGTACGTAGAGCTGGCATTTCACTACCATCTCTTTTTTCTTCAACATTATCATCATCTCCTTCTTCTTCACCATCATATCCTTATTCCTCCATTTTCTTGATCCATTGTTCAATTTCTACCTCTATCGGAATATATGTGTTATTAGTACTTTGAAATGGGATTTGCACATTCTGTTCTCCTTGAACAATAGGCGTAGTAGAACCAGTTGATATAATAATGGGTGTAGCTAAGAATTCAATTGGATCTATATCTTGAGATTCAGTTCTCCTTTTCTTTCTACCACTACTTATACTTGCTTTTGGATCCATTCTTTTATTAAGAACAAAATATTAAAGCAATAAAAAATTAAAAACAAAACAGTTAGAGTTAAAGAATTAAGAATCAAAATAAAAAATGATTCGATGATAATGCATGAAAAAGAAAAATGAATGGTGGAAGGGATATGGATGAATGACATTTAAATAATTGTGAATATTAAGATATTTAAAAAATTATCATTGTATTAAGACATTTAAAAAATTATCATTGAATTAAGATATTTGAATAAAAAATAGAAATGTACAGCAACACTATAATAAGGAACCAAAGACTCTATAAGGAACCAAAAATAAAAATACAACCATGCAATTGCAAGAGGCATCAATGCATCTACTAGGAAAAAGGGCCAAGATTTATCCTGATAATGTAGCATGAATATGTTTCTTTTGTTCCAAAGAATCCAAGAGTGTTATGCATACCCCGTGGCTAGATAAGTATCTATAATAAGAGAAACTGGGATAAAGATACATATTGAACCAGATACCATAGCCAGTCCCATTCATCATGGCATCAATTGCTAACTCTCATGTCTTAGCTTAGAACCAGTTTTCTCCAAGTCCATTCCCCATATAGTCCTACAGTTTCCACATGGTTCAATATGAATATTTTTTTTATTTTAATCCTCTAGGGCATCATCAGAGGGAACTGATTCATCCAAATTTTACACTGCCAGATGATGGATGCCAACCATTCCAGAAATCATAATAGAAAATATAATTATTCTAGAGTATAGCAATAGATGAATGCATGCAACAGAAATTGCATATCAACACCACAATGCCTGTTGGCGGCGTTATGCAATTTCCTCCTCAAAAGAGGGGCAAAAAATTGCTTCTGTAAATGTTCGATTACAATAATCAATCCATAAGTAGTTGCATAGAAAGCCGAAAAAGATATCTAGGAGGAGAGAAATGATGTTCACCTCATCAACCGCATTATCTAAGAGTTCAGCAACAACTGCAAGAGAAAAAGGAAAATTCAAAAATACTACAACAAGAAGAACTTTAAACATTGGCTTTAAATGGTATGGAATGAAGAAATGTATCAACCAATATGTAATGGAAAGCGTGAATGTGCTCATCCATTCATTTTCACTTATGAGAAACTCTATACTAATTGGTTCAAATCAAGGGCAAAGCCAGATATTTATAAAGAGGGGTGAAAATATCAAAGGGCAGACATTATAATTTGTAGTGGGACAAATCAACGGTACAATGACACTACTCAACTATCATAACACCCCTATTCCAGGAGGGATCCTAAGATAAGGCATATTAGCATTAATGACCTCAATTCTTCGCTATCATTTTCACTACCATTTTTATGTATGAAATTTCTTAATATTTCGTTTCATCTTTTATTACAAAAACTAAAATTAACTTATTAAATCCCACAATAAGTGACTTATTATGACACTAAACAAAAAATAACTATTACTCAACATCTCTTTTCAAACTTTAATTCTATCAATTAGATTTTGGTAACTCATAATTATATGCATATTATTTAAGAGCAAATGATGTCATTTTTGAGAAGTTTATTTGTTAAAAAGTATTACTTCTCACTCTCATACTTATTAATGAAAATACTCATGTTATATTATTGCATCATTCTTGTGCATGCATCATCTTATACTTATATTTCATTTTCTTAAATAATTTGTCTTTTTACATAATGCTAAGTTTATCATGGCTTAGATTTTTCAAATTATACTCCTAGAATTGTGTTAAAAAATGCCATTATCAAAAGGGGACAATGCCATCGTGACTAATTTATCTTTTAGGTCAAGTAAAATTTTGAAATTTTATTTAATTATTTATTATTATTTTTATAGTTTAAAATAAGGTCTTGCGATTGTAAGTTTGGTTATTTATTAAATAATTATTAAATAAATTAAAATTATTATTAAAATATAAATTTATTAAAAAAATTATTAGATATATCAACGGTTGAGGTAGACCCACTAATTAATTTTCAGAGCTTTAGTCACATTGTGAGTGACGTTCAGTTGGGAATGTTCTCGTGTGAAAAGAAAGTTGGTCGACATTCCTGATTGATCCTCTTTTCTCGGTGCTTTGGTAACCACAATAATCTGTAAACAGTACATCCAATGAATAGGGATTACAGTAACTTCATGTATTAAAAGCGACAAGACATCAATAATGAGCTGGTTTGGGCCCATAGAAAAGGTGCTTTTTTCCAAATTTAATTAATTCATTCACACAAGTGAGAGGAAAAGAAAAGGTTGACAAGGCCAATCCAGGTGATGTCCCCTAGGTGCTTTTTCCAAGGCCACAATCAGACAAGATGCAATAGCTGCCAAGTGCCTACAGTAAAATTTAATTAATTCATTCGGACCCATCGACAATGAGCTGGTTTGTGCCCATAGAAACTTCAATGGCCAATGCTTTTCCCACTGCTCATTGGTGAGGCTAAGGTCATCGGCAAGCCATTCATATCATTGTCCATCAATATTTTTGGGTTATGGGTAGACTCACTCTCTCACTGATTTGGACAAAAAATATATATCGGTACCACTTGCTTCCTGTTCATAGAAATTTTAAAAGTTTTTGAAAATAGTTTTGAGTATACATCGGTGTGTGAGAGTGCTATTTGTCCTTTAAGCATACTGCATTTTTTTTTGTGTGTTTATAGATAAGCATAATAGAATTCCACAGAAAGTGTGAGTCCAGCTTTAGATTTGTCATGCTATAATTAGTTCTAATATTCCTAGACATAATTAATTGCTAAATTAGATTTTTTATTTTCAAAAAACAGCTTCAATTTTTGATATGGTTATATGCTTGAGGAGTCTTATAATTGGCTGCGGTTAATAATTTTACATAGTTTTACGGGGAGGAACAGCATCTTTTATAATCCCTTATTTGTGAGTTAAATACCAATCCCAATCCTTATCATGTTAAATAACAAAACATTGATGTCTTTTAATTAAATTTGATATTTGATTTTTGTATATAAAGAAAAAAATATTGAAAAACTTTTAACCTCTCAAGAATCAAAACTAGTTCAAATCAAATTTAATTTAATATAATTTAATTAATCTGTTGGTTTATGAAGTGCCCATGTGGGGCATAAAGTAAAAATTTTGAATTTTTATTTAAGGGGATAATGGGTGGTTAATGGGCATGATCCCATTCAATCAAAACACTCCTAACTTCCCTCAAAGATTTTAACTCCAACACAACCTACGTGATGGTGGATGTAACTTCTTGATTGAGAGCAAGAATAAGGGATTTTTTCTTAGAGAGAGAGAGAAAATACACCGATTGAGGGAATTTTAGGATCATTGGATTAAAGATTAAGACGTTGTGATTCTCGGTGATAGTTCGTTATACGTGGCTATCGTCCCGACTACGAGTTGTTCCCGTTCAGAGTTTGTGGTTTTCGAGATCTTCTGCATCACCGATTGAGGTATACCGTGAACTTGATATTTTATAATTCCGAAAAATTATTTATTATTGCTTCCGTTGCGTGATTGAGTCACCATTATCTGACATAATCAGCAGTAAATAAGTAAAAACCTAAGCACCAATGTTTTGGAGCAACATTGGATGTTTGCATCTTACGTATATATATTTAATGTTTGCAAATTCTGTGCCTTAACTCGCGTTCCCTTAATTATGTGCTAGCGGTGTCATGTGTTATTTGGGTGATCAAGCCAAAATGAATTCAGTTCAAAACCACAGAATCAACATGAATGGCAACACAGGTTGGAGAAGATCCCTAAGGCAGACAGAACATTCATTCATACCTACTAAAGTTGAAATGCAACACCCTTTGACCGCAAAACAAAAATAAGAACAAAATCAGAAACACAATTTAAAACTACGTCGCAGACTAAAACGTGAGCCACTGAACTACACACGTGAACTACACGAACTACATCACAGACTCTTCTGCCGCAGGCAAAGACAATTTAAAACTCAAACCAGAGCCGCTGAATTTGTCATTCATATGCTTGATTGCCCTTTCCGCCATTGAGGGACTCAAATAATTAGGCCAATCACCAACCTCGCCTTTCCTAGAATATGCAATATTTTCCATAGGGTTGGCAATAGCTCTCTTTCCACTCTTGTTCAGCTCCAAATTCTTCATATTCTCAAAACTACAAAACTTTGCAATTTCCTCAATCATTCCCTGTTTCAATTCCTCTTCTGAAAATGGGTATCCTAGAAAATCACCCAGTTTCTTCACATAAAAAGTGGGATTCTCCTTCAGCTCTTCATACTTCAAAAACAACACTTTGATCGGATTTTCAAGGCTTGCTTTCCAATAACTAAGAACATGCTCCCAAGAGGCTCCAAATCCATCACTTCCACTATAAAACATTTCAATTGCTTCTGAAATGGAAGTAGAAGAGCCTTGTTGTTTTAATCTGTCCTTGAAATGCCAACGAGAAACGAATTGGTCCAACAGATTTCTACACATGTAGACAATCTTGGATTTGGAATTGATGACACAGGAGGGTAGTAGTGGATACGGCGTGTGAGTTGAGAAAATTCTTGGATTTGGAAGGATTTCCAATTCCGGATATGGCTTGAATAGGTAAACATTGTATTCAAGGCTGGGAACGAGGTCGTGTACGTTGGGTTTGGTGAGTGGGTTGTCTGAAATGGAATAGATAGAGCGATTTGAAATCATAAAAACAAGGGATTTCAACTAACTTGTGCCACACTTGGGAAATGAAGTGACCAGCAAATCTGAGTCTCGGGCTTGGAATTTGACGATGCTAGTTTATACGCCCATGTAGGGGATAATACAGGGGGTTTAAAAGTTCAAAATTTTAAAATAATTTGAGTTTTTGAAGATAATGACTAACTCTTATTATCCCCAAAACTACCCATTAACTCCCATTTTTTCCAAGTGTTCTCTCTCTTTTTTCGTTGGGAATCTTATACGTGAGATGTGTGTGATTCTTGTTTGAAAACGCATTGCCCAAAGAGAACTCTAGAGTGAGAGATAATTCTCTAGAGTGAGATATCTATGGAGAGTTTGAAAATTTTGAATAGAAAAATTTCTCATGTCATTGGGTTCATTAGATTTTAGATTGAGGTGTCATGGATCTGTGGTGATGGATCATTTCTTGTGATCACAATCCCGACCGAACGATCCGTACGAGAGAATTCGTAGTTCGGTTGAATTTTTGAAAACCAATGCATTAAAGTATTTACCCAAAATTTTCGATTTAATTAATTTTTTTGATTTTTTACATTTCTATTGTATGCGATTAAATCTAAGATGATGCCTGGAATTGTGACGATGGGAATCCAAAAGCCTTGAAATCTGTACAAATTGTCGCCCACCGAATATTTTGCTCTGTGAAGAGATTGGATTTGGACTTGGATTTCCATTTCATTGTTGAGATATTTCTCTTCATTTGATGTTTGTGTTTTATGATTTGAGAAGTAGGTACTCAAAGTGTTGGAAAATAAGGTCCTGGTCCGCCAATAAGGGTAGACCCATGACCCAATACCCATAAATTTGAACGATGGAGAAGTTAAAAGGGGAGGAGTGGTTACTTGTAAAAAACCACCCTCTCTCAACTCCCTCAACTTCCTCATTCTCCCTCTCTCTCTCTCTCTCTCTCAAACTCTCTTTTGGTGAAATGAACCTCATGCATGAGTTTGGTCCCTCCCAACATCATGAAACAAGAAGGAAGAAAAACATGTGAGAGCATTTTTTATGAGTGAGAAAACAAGAGTGGTTTTCTCATATTTTGAAAATCAAGAAAATGTTTGGTGAAAATTGATCATCATCTATACCAAAAACATTTGAATTGTGAATAATAGAAAGTGATTCAATTTTATAATATTTTTTTGACTTAGAATACCCAACCGTAAGAAATATGTAAGTAATTCTAACATTGGTATCATAGCCTTCTTAGATGTTTCCTGTCTCACTGTTGGGTATTAAAAAAAAATGTTATGAAAATTTTTTAAGATTCTTTAATGGTATCTTGCAATAAATTTTACGAAATGTTCTCAATTTAATATACTAGTATGCTTATGATAGAAGAATTAAATTTATAAAATTTGGCATGCATCCGATTAGTATATTATGAGATATTTTAAAATCTAACCGAAACTTTATATATTTGTATCTTTTAAAATATTGTATTTCATGACATAAAATTTATATGCTAGATTCAACTCAAAAAATACTTTCTAACCATATAAAAATTGCTAAAAAAGGGTAAAAAAAATATGGCCATTCAAAATTAATTCAACTTATAGAAAAATAATGGAATTAGGAAGAAGATGAATAGTTCCATTGTGCCAATCCCACTCTTGACACGGTACGTGAAGCCCAAACACCATCCTAGAGACGTCTAATCTAAAATCTAAGACCTCCATTGAATTCAGATATATAAAAAATGGGGTTAGGCAAAACACAGTGACCATGTGCTGCCGGGAAGGCTGCACGTGGACCTCATACGCCCCCATTGGCGCTTGAGAAAAGCATTTTCTTTTTTATTTCTGCACAGCCACCCATGACGGCGCATGGGGATACGTGTAAGGCCTATTTGGATAGGGAATTTTATGAAAATAATTGTTTAATCCCTTCGGATTTTTTTATAATTTTTAATTTATTTTACAGAGTTGAAAAATAAATTTTATTGATTTTAAACTTATAAATTGTTTAAAATTAAATACAAATTATTTTTGGTACGCAAAAAATTTATGAAAATTTTTATATATGTCACAAAAAAATTATTTTCTTAATTTTGACTACTTGGGTGAAGATTTTCTTTTCCACCCATCATTTGTTTGAATTTTTGGCTCATTTATTTATATTTTAAATTTTTTTTTCTAACATATATAATTATTTTAGATTTGAACAAATATTATTAAATAAATACTTTGAAATTTATTATAATATTATGGTTAGCTTTGTGCTCGACCTAATATTGCTTCCAATTTTTAGAGTAATGGTGATATTCGAACGCAATGTTGGAGCTCTCTGAGAGAGAGTTAGAGCATTAAGAAGTTTGGAGCGTTTGGTAAACTTGGGTTGAGTGTTGAATTATAAGATAGACACATTTCATACTTTATTAGAATATTTGGAGATCATGGAATAAAAACGCTTGGAATTTCTTGAACTGGGCTATTGGTTAGAAGATATTAATACTGAAATTAATGTGATCAAAAACTCATTTTTTAAGGATCATATTAATTAAAACATGACGGGCTAAGAACATAAAAATTAAGATGGAGATATAATTATCCCTCAGGATAAACAGCTCTAGCTCATGTGTCAAGAAGAGTTTCACTTCTACCGATAGACTTTCAAGCAAGAAAAATTAATAAGTTATCTCACATGTATATGCTTTGAGAATAGATATTTTTGTTTTCTTTATTTCCTGTGAAAGTTAACTAATCATGCACCATAATCATGTTTTATGTAAATCTGTGAGTATGGCATGCAAAGTTTTTATTTTGAGTATAAATTAAGAATATTTGCTTATACATATGATTTAAACATTTTGAAATAATTGCATGCTTATATGATTATGAGTATATGTGAAAAGATGTGTTCTTATGTCACATGACTTAAATACATAGTATATTTAAGTGAGATTTTAAATTGGAAGAATTTGATTAATTCTCAACTAAAACTTATTGAATTTTATAATTTTAAATTAAATTTGTGAAAGTAATATATTAGGACAATAGATGATAATTGAGAATCTAGTGAATTTTTGATTCTATACCTAATGTTTATCTGTTATGAATATTAATTTTGAACTACAAAATTTGTACAATATATGAGCATGTATACTTGTGTTTACCCTTTAAGAATCCAGATCATAGTATCGATATCCATTATTGCGAACTTGAATAAATGTGACAAATTGAATGACAATGATCATTAAATATGACGTTAGAAAATATGGAACGTGCTAAAAGAATAAGATGTCTTCGAAGGTATCAAACATGTTATACAGGACCCTGATATAAGTAATGTTGCCCTGTAGAGGACAGAACAAGATGCTTACCAGGCATGGAAAATGATAGATTCCACTGCTAGAGCAACCCTAATTAGCTCTGTCATTGATGCCATGCTATTCAAGTGTAAATAATATACGACTGCTCATGATATCTGAGTATATCTAAGAGTAAAACATGGAGGTACCAGAAAATCATCTTAAACAAATGACCATAAATTTTGATACTTATGAAAAGTGATGTTGTTACACTTATAAAAAAACACGGCATTGGGGACAGATTTAGCGACGGAAATCTTAGAAAAATTCGTCGCTAAATATTTTATGACGGATTTAGCGATGACATTTTTTCATCGCTAATACGACGTCACAAAAGTTTAGCAACGGAAAAGTGATATTCGTCGTCAAATTAGCAACAAAAAAAGACTTCGTCCCAAGATTTCGTGGCTAAATAGCGACGGATTTTGTGATGGAGTATAATTGCCTCGCTAACGTTAGCGACAGACAGCCGAGTCTGTCGCTAAACTCTACGACGGACAGGGCTATTCGTCGCTAAATTCAGTGACGGCTGAGGTTGTCCGTCGTTGAATTTAGCAACAGACAGATATATCCGTCGCTAGGTTTTGCGAGAGATATCTCTATCCGTCGCAAAACTTAGCGACGAATACCTCGATCTGTCGTGAAACTCAGCTACGGATAGTTATCTCAGTCGCGAAACTCAGCGACGGACGGTAGTCTCCGTCGCTAACCTCGGTCAATATTTAGCGATGGAAATATTTATTCGTGGCTAACTTGATGACGAATTTGGAAATCCTTTGGCGACGGATTTTGCGACAAATCTGTAAAATTAAAAAAAAAATTATGTTTGTTTTAATGTCCAATTGAACAAAACCTATGCAACCAACATTCATATATCCCACCCAATTGAATCTGTGTAATAAAATTTAAATATCCAACATTCAAATATCCAATCAAATATCCCTGTTTAGGAAAAAAAAAAAACCTGTGCAACCAACATTCAAATATCCAATTGAATAAAAAAATCTATCAATCACTATCCAATCCAATATTATTCATATCCAACCAAATATTCCATTCATATGCAATGGAACCAAAAATCCATCAATGTTCGGCCAACGAACATTCATATAATAAATTTACAAATATTACAATCCAACAAACATCCATCAAATAAGAGTTTGTGCATCGAACAAAATGTGAATAAAATGAAAGTGAAACAAATTTAAATAGTCTAATGTCCAATATCAAAGATAATAATAACAAAATAAATATCGTCCAATATCCATCCAATAACAATATGTTAATAATATCGAACAAACAAACATCCATCAATCATCATGTTGTTCATCAGCATCAGGGTCATCAGTAGGAGGCATAGAAGGTGGAACCTGACTCTGCGAGGGGATAAATTGACTTACATCCAACTTGAAGTGCTGTAATATTAGTCGTTGCATTAGCTCAAGCGATTGTTGCGTTTGCTGAAGCGTTTGTTGCGTATGCTCAAGCGATTGTTGCATTGCACTCATTTGTTCATCTTTCTTTGCAAGTTCCTCTTTGAGACCATGCACTTGTTCATCTAGTTGGACTTGTTTCATTGAAATGGTCGCAGTGGAACATGAAGGGCTAGGTGTGTACACTCTGCTTAAGGATCCCATCCCAAATATTCTTCCTTTATCCCACCAGATGCCTCTAACCATGCTGCCATATTATCACACTACAAAAAAATAGCCTTTTACCCATAAATTTAGCGACAAAAATTTTTAAAAAATTCGTCGCTAAAAGCATTAGCGACGAAAAATTTTTCGTCGCTAATAACGCGTTGTAAAAATTTAGCGACGAAAATTAGAAATCCGTCGCTAAATTTAGGAACGAAAATCTGGAATCCGTCGCTAAATTTAGCGACAAATAAGTTTTCGTCGCTAATATTCGTCACAAAATTTAGCGACGAAAAATTATTCGTCGCTAAATTTAGCGACAGATAATTTTTGTCGCTAAAATTCGTCGCTAATTTAGGGAAAAACAAACCCGTCAAAAAATTATCCGTCGCTGAATTAGTGACAGATTTGGAATTCGTCGGCCAAATCCGTCGCTGAATTAGCGACAGATTCCAAATCCGTCGCTGAATGAGCGACGGATTCCAAATCCGTCGCTGAATGAGTGACGGATTCAAATCTGTCGCTGATTCCATATGCCTTGACCATCAGCCAGCCACGTGCCCACCCACCCCAGCATCCCCAGCCACGTGCCCACCCACCCCAGCACCCCCATCTGCCCGCCCGAGCCCGCCCAAGCCAGCTCCCCCACCTGCCCGCCCGAGTCAGCATCCCCGCGCAGCATCAACTCTTAATTGCTGGAAAATACCGCGCTTCTGCCTCCACCGTGATTCGAACTCCGAACTCCGAACTACTGCACGAACCCCTGCACGCACACGCAATGTGTAAACCAAACCACTGAGCCAAACATATTATTGTGATATAAATTTATTTTTTAATTATTTATTACATTTTTTTCACATTTTTCTAACAATAATAAAATAATATATAATAACAATTTAAAATAATAAAATAAAAACTTTTTTTATTTATACCACCAATCTAAAATAATATTAATTAAAAATAATAAATATGATAATTTTTAATAAAATAAAAAATAATAAAATACTAATTTAAAATAAAATAATAAATTAATTAAAAAAATATATTAATATTATATTTTGATTTCTTCTTTTTTCTTTTATTTTATTATTCTATTATTCTTTTTCATTTTTATTTTATTTTTTTAATCCATAATTTAAAAATGTATCTCAAAACTATAAGATTATAATTATCAATAAATTATAACATATTAATAATTTAAAAAATCTATATATTTATTCACAAAATATTTTTATTCAAATTTCAATAAAATTATTATATATAAGAAATGAAAATAGAAATAAAAAAAAAACCAATGGAAAAAAAAAAGTAAGAATAAGAAACAAAAATGTGGAAAAAGTTGGAGGAAAGAAAATAAAAATATCGTCACACAACACTAGGTGGTATGGTGGTGATATATACTTTGCTCAAATCCGAAGTCCAAGGTTCGATTCCCTCCACCCTTTACCTGCATGCATGATTTTTTAGTATTAAAACAAAGGGCGCGCGGGCGCCCGCACCTGCCTCCCGCGCGCAGGGGCACGCCTAGACGCGGGCGCCCTGGCGCGCGCAGGGTGCGGATGCCCAGGCAGGCAGACGCCCGTGCGTGCATGCGCTGGCACCCGCGCAGGCATTAATATTTTATTAAAAAATTTATATTATTAAATAAATTAATTGAAATAAAATAAAATTTACCTATATATTAAATAAAAAAAGTAAAAAAAAAATAATAAATTAATTAAAATATATATATAATTTAAAAATAATAATATGATTTGTTAATATAAATTAATAAAATAAAATAAAAATAAAAATAAAATTATAATTAAAAGAATATAAAATTCAGCGACGGATTTGGAATCCGTCGCTAAATTATTAAAATAAAATAAAAATAAAATAAAATTCTAATTAAAAAAAATTAAATTCAGCGATGGATTTTAATCCGTCGCTAAATTACCGGAGATTGGGATTGGGATTTTCATTTAGCGACGGATTTGTTTTCCGTCGCTAAATTAATTTTTAATTTAAATATTACATATTACTAAAATAAAAAGAAAAATAAAAAAATAAAATTCTATTTAAAAAAGATTAAATTTTGCGACGAATTTTAAATCGGTGGTAAAATTTTGCCATATTTAGCGACGAAATTTGTAACGAAAAATTTTTTGTCCCCAATTAGCGACGAATTTAGTCACGAAAATTTTTCGTCACTAATTAGCGACGAATTTAGCCACGAAAAATTTTTCGTCACTAATTAGCGACTAATTTTGCTACAAATGATGTGTCCGTCGCTAATTTAGCCACGACTTCCTTTTCGTTCCAAATTTTGTGACAAATTAGCGACGAAAAAATTTTTCGTCGCTAAATCCGTCGCAAAATAGCGACGAATTTTTTCCGTCGTGAAAATCCGTGACTTAAACCGTGTTTTTTTGTAGTGTCAACAGATTGCTCAGATGATGCACCATCATTACCACCACTCGAATGAGCCAATAGTAGTTTATTATATTTTTTCTACATTTTTTACGGAAATCAAAAGGAAAGTCAAATAAAGTAATAAGTATAAAGAATTACAAGTTCATCAAAATATAAATAAGACAAAAAATCATGTACCAATAATAAGAGATCAAAAATGGCAATTTTCATTTTCTTGGCCAGAATATTAGTCAGGCAATCGGGAGATGTAGGGCCCAATTTTTTTAATGCAATCTATTCTTCCTCAAAGATCAGATATGAGTTTGGTATGTTTGCATGTCACCGTGCGGCTGCTTTGGCCAATCCACTTGTGTTTGTTTACAAGCAGTTTTCTCTTCCCCCCTGCCCCCAATATTGATCCAAAAATATGATGTGACGAATTTTAGTATTTCTAAATTTCCTAATTCTGATACACTTAAAATTCAATTGGAAAATATTTTTTTGTACTAATTCAAAACAACATTTGTATCCGTAATTATATATCAAAGAAATTCAATTGAAAAATTTGTAGAACATACTTCCAGTGTATTGCTGCAAAAGGGTTTATGTGGCATGAATGAAATAAATCACTCCCTAAAATGGTGCAAAGTATGTTTTCTTTTACTTTCTTTTTATAATCTCGTATTATGTATTTAATTTTTATGGGAAGAGACTTCTAAATTTTATTAATTATACAAACAATTACAATTCTTAAGAGGAAGATGAAGCCAAAAAAAAAAAAAAAAAAAAAAAACAGAAGATATTACTCTATCCAAACAGTACAATCTTATGCCGGTAATTTATGGGAAGATGAAGCAAATTCGGTATGAATCTTGGGGTGAAGAGCTCCCTCCCCCTTTCATGTAGGTTCACCCATCACATGTAACCCCGCGTGATCAACTCTCTTACAAACTGATAACCATAACTCACCATGTATTCATCGGAGTGGGCAAGTTGTTGAAAATTCGGGTCCAAAAGGACCACAATTCTGGCCCAGAACAGGGTCTATTCTTGACCCTGTTCTGAACATGATAGGGCAGCACTTGAAGGCCTACCTGGACAGCCTTTGGGGTGGAATTTTGATGGCTGCCGTAATTTTGAAAGCTCCATTCTTATATGCCATGTTCTGATAAAGCCTATTTGTGAAATGCTCATTTTCCATAGATAAAGCCCTCGGTTCTGTTCTTTTGGGAGACACAACCATTATTTCACTACTTTATATATATATACACCCAAAGTTGTGATGCTTACTAATCACTTCGATTTATCCCTCTGTTCAATCTCTCAGGATATCAAAAGAAGATATAACAAAGGTCATATGCTCATTATTTCCCTATTGCCCTTTTCCTATGCCATTTGATTTGATTCTGACTAATCTCTCCTTCTATATGTTTTCAATTTAGAGAAGAGAAGATCGAGAGATTGAAAGATTGAGAGAAGAGTAGAGAGGGTCCAAGATTGATCATGTTGAGAAAGGATAGGTAGGAATGCATTTCTTACTGCATTTTTTGTTGGAAGTCTATAAAATAAATTTTGAAGATTGAATAACATGAGCTGCATATATAGATGTGGTCTATGTTTTTCATGAACTATTTATGGGTTTGTCCTTCTGAAGAGTAACAGTTAAGTTTTCTGGGATCAAAGTCAGATTTTTATACATTGGGTTGACATTATTGAAATGATCTTAAGGCTTCTGAGCACATAGGGTCTTCTCTTGTTCAGATGCCATGCACTTTGGTGGTGTTTAAGGGACCTCAACCTCCAAGATTTCCTCTAGTTTGTCTTATTCTTCTTGTAATGTTTTCCAACTATAGTGAAAATTTCTAGTGGAAAATAGAGGTTGTCTGCAAATTGAAGAATTTTTCTCCAAAAGGGGTTTAAATTATCATTAATGTCGATTTTTTTTTTTTTGTTGAAAAGTCCATCTAATTTCAATTGAGTCTAACCTCAACTTTCCCAAACACAACCTTAGAGTTTACCAGTAAATTCAAGTTGCATTTTTAAGAGATGAGCACTGAACCTCTAGGGGCCAGCACCATGTGTGGTTTAGAGCAAGGATAAAGTGGAGAAATACTGTTAGAATGTTTGAGTGATCATAGAAATTAACCAGCGAAAAGCCAAGCGGCAAGACTATAGCTGTGCAACTGGCTACGTTCTATGATACCAAGTAAGGCTGTTATGACAGCTGGATTAATTAGATGATAGACTAATCATATATTAATAAAGTATTGAATTGGAAACATACCTTCAACTTTGGTTATTGTACTGTTTAACTATTCTTCAATCTCAATAAAAACAATGTTTGATGGATCTGAAATTAAAAGAATTTATTAGCGTAAAATAAGGCTTGTGTCTTAGAATTGAATGGAATGAACAAATGGCAATATAAGGGAATGGAAAATTACTTTAAAAAGCAAACATATTCCCCAACTATCAAAGAAATAAAGCCTAGTTTTAGAAAGTAACTAGTATTTCATAGGCAACTATAAGCAAATAAATTTACTCTTGTCATTCTTGAACTTGGGTTTCTTTAAACTTTTTCACAAATGCAATGCTCCTAAGTAAAAAGATTCATTACAATAAGATTAAAATGAAATCAGCAACAAACATAGGTAAATGAAAACCCAAGTACAATCAAACCTCCTAGACCTTGGATAAAGAAGAAATATTTTACTATGATTTAGTATATTTTCCGGATGCCATGTACTAATTGTTTTTCCTTTTTCCATACAAGTTGGGCTTTGTTTTCGTAGGAGTCAAGCCAAAACGTTTATGTCTATAATAATCGCAGGCAAGAAATAAATATCAATGAGGCCATCTTGTTTGCCCAAATCAACAAAAATCATACTTATATGACTAAACATCATTCTCAACCGGGCTTTGTTTTTGTAGGAGTCAAGCCAAAACGTTTATGTCTATAATAATCGCAGGCAAGAAATAAATATCAATGAGGCCATCTTGTTTGCCCAAATCAACAAAAATCATACTTATATGACTAAACATCATTCTCAACCAGCATATTATTTTCATTTGTTTCTACAAAACATAATTTCTATCTAATATTTTTCTTTTGTAATTTTTTAAATAAAAATTACAATATGACCCAAGACATGATTGACCAAGAAATATGTAATTCCCATTTTAGGCCATGCCTTAATTCACAATTTTAAATACCCACAAAGTTCACTTACTCCAAGTGACTGAAACTGAAAGCAAAGGAATGCACAAAATTTTGCACTTTGCACAAGTATGATCATCAGGTAGAGAAAAGCAGGAAGAGATAAAAAGAGGAATAAAGAAGTTCAGAAATCTGAAAAATTATTTTACAGTCAAGGAAGAAGATTGTTGACAAATCATACCACTGCAATTGCTTGGCTATAGCACCAGCATCCCCAAATCAGACTAATAACTTAATTTTGCCTAAATCTCTGACAAGGAAGAAAGCTATACCTGAACAATCCTCTCCACCAATAAAACACTAGAGCTACTCAACTACAATGAACTAGGACAACACATTCCCAAATGTGCCAGCTTCGATTCATCAAATAAAGTACAACCATGTCAATTGCTTGTTGACAGTTTAAAGCTATGGATTGGGCCGGAAATGGAGAGATGGCAACGATGTCATGTTGTGAGGGTTTGAATTTTGACCGACTTCATCCGAACTTGCATTTCCTATTGACAAAACCGCAAAATCAACCTGAACTTCGAGTCATTGTTGTATACATTTTTAATTTCTTTTAGTAATGTCGTCTTCTCAATTGTAAAATTAGTGATTCTATTTAAATTTATTTAATTTTTTCATTAAAATAAATATATATAATATTTTTGTTTCCACCAAAAAAAGAAACGATTTTCTTTTCAAGAATAAAACAAGCAAAATCACATTTCTCTGAGGAATTTCGTGGAACATTTTTGGGATCACTGAACAATGCTTTCACCGGAACATTATTGTTGGGGAGAGAAAGCCAGGATTTGAGAGCATGTAATGGATTGCCAGCCGTATGTACAAGGCCTGAAGATAATGGCACTTAAAAAGTTCCACAACCACCTTGGCATCCTTCACCTATGTGCAATAACTCAATCCAATTTACAGGGCTCTAACACAGGTCCCAAAATTACCTTGCAACATCAACTTTGCTGCATAGGGTACTCCCAATTCTATACCAAAAGATAGTACACTTCACCACACAGTCATTTCATCAAACAGGTTGAAGGCATAAAAAATGATGCATGAAACACGTAGCATACGTTGAAAGGCCATCTTCCTTTATTTCACAAATCTTTCACACTCACAGCATACTAAATGAAATCAACAACAATTCTACTTATTAGACCACAATAGTAAAATCCAGATCATCGAGTGATCCAATATCTACAAAATGCATACTTCGAAAATGTATTTCTTGGGGGTGGAGAAGTGTTCCAAAATCAATACTATTTAAAATACACAAAGGATGCTATAAGAATAACAAACAACAAACACTACTGAAATATCTAAGTTCAAATCTACATATTCGAGTTAGGGTTTCCAATCCTAGGTTTTACTATTCGGGTTGCTAATATGCTTTCTCACATTTAGGGCTATCGAATCGACCATCAAGAATCACAAATCAGACAAGAAACTATTACTATCGTCAACATTGGAAATGTATGTAATGTCAGAAAACCCACACTTTGTCAAGAATTCAAACAGGAGAGAAAGGGAGAGGGATAGACAGAGTACCTTTAAGAACAGCGACTACAACTTAGATTCCACGTACTAATGCAATAGCTGAAGGTCAAAGGCTTGGAAGGCAATTCATGCGGCGAGAAGAAATGTGGAAAGCAGTCGAGAGGAGAGAGAGAAGATTAGGGCAACATAATCATATATAGAAGCATTTAGAGACGGATATAAATCCGTCTCTAAGTTTGAGATGGATACTAAATTTCGTCGCTAGCTTAGCGACGGAATTTGCCATTCATTGCTAATCTAACGACAGATTACCCGATCCGTCGCTAACATCTTTGTGACGGATGACAAAATTCGTGACTAAATTAGCGACGGATCATGAAATTCGTCGCTAACTTAGCGACGGATAGATCATCCGTTGCTAAAGCTAGCCACGAATTCCTAAATCTATCCCTAATTTAATGACGGATTGTTTAATCCGTCGCTAACTTGACGACGGAACATGCAATCCATAGCTAAATTTTTTTAATTTTTCAAATTTTTATTCTATTTTTTAATATTTTGTCTCCAATTTTATTTTAATTTTCTTTCTTTTATCTCATTATTTCTTATTTAATTTATTTCTTGAAAAGTGAGATTTTTGTAAAAAACATGAGTCAATACCTCATACCACAGGAAGCACCAACCAAAATCCCAAAGGAGGTTCTTAATCTCTCTATTAAAGAAAGATCGAATGGTCTCTGTTAAAGGAACCGTACCTCTACATGATAAATGGCTAATGGCTTATTAATTTTTTTTTGTATATGTTCTTCCCCCCCCAAAAAAAATGCACACGGGAAAATAGTCACCACCTAGATAAATATTGAAGAGGTAAAAGGAAGATCGGATAATCTTATATTCAACTAACTATATTTAACAATGAAAGGAACAAGTGATTTCCTTAAATATAAAATGACATAATTCAAATTAGAAGTAAAACTCCATCCAAGAGTTCTCACATTTGTTTGAAAGACAATTTGCGATGGAAGTTTGCCGATGAAATAAAAAAGAGAAAAAAATTCTCCAAGTCTAAACCTTGTAAGCATCCACTACCTTGAGAATTTGATCCACATACTTTAGATTGCAAACCTAGCATAATTATGGAAAAATAAAAAGAATCTATCTTCTTTTGCCCGGAAAAATTTAAACAAATATCGAGAGTTTCGTAGTAATTGATAAAAAATTGTTTCTTAGAAATTGATTATAAATTATTTATTGTTGAAAATTATTTATTTTGTGAGAATTGTAATATTTACTATATATTAAACTCCATTTTGTTAGTCAAAAAAAGAGATACGATTCAAAATAATTCGTAATAGAGTACAGAAGAAATTTAACTATGAAATTAGCCATTAATTTTGAAATACTAGTCACGATTTTGCGATAAATTTAGCTACAAAAATTTATTTGTGGCTATTTAATGATGACTTTAGCCATGAAAATAGAAGTGAGTTCGTTATTAGCCACGAATGTAGCGACGAATAACTTTTGTGGCTAATTACCGATGAAATTTCCCATGAACATTTTTTTCGTGACAAAATTTAGTCACGAAATTTCTATTCGTGGCTAAATGGTGATGAATTTTGCCACAAAATAATTTTCGTCGCCAATTACCAACGAATTTAGTCACAAATGTTTTATTCGTCGCTAATTCGGTGACGAATAATTTCTGTTGCAAATTTCGTTGGAAAAGGGCGACGAAAAAAATTCCGTCACTAATGACATTGCAAACTAGCGACGAAACTATTTCATCGTTAATCCCGTGTTTTTTTGTAATGACAATATCAAACAATATTTAAGGGTGATGTCTAATATGATTGGAGAGTAGCAATCAGATGGTCATGTCATTCCTAATGAAAAGAAAGTTTAAATTTTGATCTGATTCCTTTCTAATAAGTGAGAGTATTTGAAAGTCAATTTGATTCACAATATAGTGTGAAGACTTTCTTACATGTTACTCACCGCGTTGAGTTTGAGGGTGAACGACTTGGTGCTGCAATATTCACAAATGATACTTTTGTTATAGAGACTAGTTCTAAGAGCGTTTCAGGCTTTAAATGTGAGTGGGACTAGAATGAAAACCAAAAAGAAAAATAGACTAGAAACATATCACAATTGGATATAAGAACAGATTGAGAGACATTGAGATTTTTCATCAACTGCCTTCTGGTAGCAAATAGATCACCCTAGGGAGCAATGTAAAAGTGCACGTAAGAGAAGTTGGTATTTTTAATATTTGTTTTTATTCTTTTGAAACAAGTTTATATATATTTTTTAAATTTTCATAGATATAGGGTTACATTCAGAAAAAAGAAAAAGTGGGGAGGGCCGCTTCATTCCTTTGGCAAATCCAAAGCAGAGCCAATGAATCCAATGCCTCGTATTTTGTCATTACTCCTCTTGACTTTTCGCTTTCGTTTTCGAGCGTATCCTATCTTTTGCCCCATCCTTGTATTTTTCTGTCCTTTGCAAGGGGATCCTGAGATAAGGCATATTAGCATTAATGACCTCAATTCTCCTACATCTTATTGATAATATACGGGACCCGTTTTTTGGATGGTTATTATGTAAGAAATTTCTCGATATTTTTCTTCATCTTTTATTAAGGAAACTAAAATTAATTTATTAAATCCCACAATAAGTGACTTATCATGATATTGAACAAAAAGTAACTATTGCTAATCACCTTTTTTCAAATTTAATACTATTAATTAGATTTTGGTAACTCATAATTACGATGCATATTATTTAAGAGCAAACAATATCATTTACCAGAAGTTTATTTGTTAAAAACGTATCGCTTCGCACTCTCATAATTATTAATTAAAATATTCATGTTATATCATTGCATTATTCGTGTGCATGCATCATCTTGCACCTATATTTCAATTCCTTAAATAAATTTTCTTTTTACATAATGCTAAGTTCATCATCACTTGGACTTTTTAAATTATACTCCTAGAATTGTGTTAAGAAAGTGCCATTACTGAAGGGATTAATGTCATTGTGACCAATTTATCTTTTAGGTCAAGTAAAGTTTTGAAACTTTATTTATTTATTTATTTATTATCATTTTTATGGTTCAAAAAAGGCCTTGTGATCATAAGTCTATATTATAAGGTAGTCATTTACTATATAATAATTAAATAAATTAAAATTATTATTAAAATATAAATTTATTTTAAAAAATTATTAGATACACCAACAACAGTTGAGGTAGACCCACTTATTAATTCTAAAAGCATTATTCGCACTGTCAGTGACGTTGGGTTGTGATTGTTTTCATATAAAAAGAAAGTAGGTCGATTTTCATGTTTGATCCTCTTTTCTTAGTGCTTTGGGTAAATACAATAATATGTAAAGTACATCCAATAAATAGGTAGGTTTTTCTTGAAGGGTAGGATTGGTATAAATTATAGTAATTTCATGTGTTTGAAGTGACAAGACATTTTTGTTTTCTTTTGTCAAAATATCATTTTTTGATGATCCGCACAGCAAGGCGTGTGGTCCCATTGAGAAGGACTTGTTCGTACCCATTGAAACTCCATGATGGCCAATGCTTTAATCATTGAAGTTTTTAAACAAAACAATGTATATAATTTTTTATACAAAAAATTCTTAGACCTTAAACAATTTAAAATCACTTAACTCTTTTCAATAATTAAATATTCTATATAAAAATAATAACACAAAATCGAATCACTTTCTATTGCTCATAATCTAAATATCATGATAAAAAATGATAACTATACCCTTTCACAATTATCCTTTTTCTTTTTCTTTTTCTTTCTCACCAATTTCTCAAATACAATTCCAATTATTTGTTATCCATTCTCATTCCACATTCATGTATATTCCTTTTTCTTTATTCATAGTTATGTTCGAAGAAAAAAATAAAAAGTTGACCAAATTTGGTGAGAGTTAAAGAGAGTAGGAAAGTTGAGGAGGGTTGTTACAAAACAACCACTCCCTTCTCCTTTTAACTTCCCCCTTATTTAAAATTCAAAATAGAAAGTTAGGTTTTGGGTTATGGGTCTCCTTCATGGGTAGACTCATGTCCATTTTCTAACATTTTCTACTCGTACATGAGAGTTAAAACTCGCACATAGCATGATACCGGCAAGGGATTGTGTGACCTGCGAGAATATCAAGAGCTCTAGAGCTATATATTGGTTAAAAATATATAGTAACTAACTTTCGGTATAGTAATGAAAATGTCGTATTTTACTATATCCAGATCTCTTTTACTAGACACAATCAATGTATCTCTCATCTCTCGAAAATAATATAAGAATATAGTTGACTCAATATCAATCATGATTCACGATTGTATCTCTAAACACTAAATCATAAATATAATTGACCGGTTTATGAATATAGAGTAATGTGTCGGTAAAAACAGTTTTCCTTTCATAACACTAACTTTCAATCTTATTTTAGTTGTTTTTCTAGACATACATTGCTAAACCGAATTAATCATGGTTTTTTGGTAACATAATAAAATAACAATACCAAAATAAAATTTCAAGAAATAGACGAAAATGTTAAGAGTATAAATTGATATTAAATATGAATCACCAAATCTCACACAATAAGATAAAGATGGATGCACCATCTTATTATGCATATGGACACATAAGTACACGTTGTACAAAACACGTGTTACGATACTCTTTTTTCCCATCTAGAATGGTATGTCTTCTTTTCTAAAATTAATGCATTGTATAGGTTTGAGTCTAAATGTATACAATACTTGACCTAAGTTTTCCTCTTTACAAGTTCTAAAAAAAGTTTACAATTTTAAGGAAAATTCATACTTGACTATTAGACAAATTCAATGGATTATGGAGAATCCATTTCGATTACCAGATATGTATATACAATCGGTAATCTCATTTTAGTACTTAACTAAGGCAGCATATATATGTTAATCCACCAAAATTAACATTGCATTATCGTTACATATCACACAGATATTAGAGACAATTGCTCATGTGAGAGAGCTAATCTCAAAACTTGTTCGACATACTTTCAAGCACAGATATAAGAATTTTGAATACAAAAACAAAATTCAAATGTTAATAAATATAAACACCACATCATATATACTCTATATATGATTGCAATCATAATCACAGTCACAAATATTATCACAACATATATAACTTAAGTATTCTAACATATCTCCCAAATATATCTTTAGTTATTGGTATCATAAAATGACCGACCACTATTAAATGTGTAGACATATATTTCAGTCTCATTTCCCTTATTTCAATCATGTCTTTGACAATATTGATTTTTTTTTTCAATGCTTGATTTTACTATAATATTTGGAGTCTTTAGCGTAAACAACGGCTAACTTATTGTTACAATAGATGGTGAGAGCTCTCACTGAATTGTGTACTACTTTCAAATATTGCAAAAATCTATACAATCAAACTTCTCCTTGAATTGCGAAAGTACATGCCACAAAGTCTAGTTCCATCATAGAAAGAGATACATAAGTTTGTTTCTTGTTAATGCATGAGATAGCGCTATCATTGAACAAACAAATATAACCAGAGGTAGATTTTCTCTTATCTAAATCACCTCCCCAATCACTATCTATGTATCATTTCAATATTATATCATTTTATTAATAACGAAGGAAATAATTTATAGTTCTGTTTATGTGTCTCAATATTCTATTCATATCAATTTAATCATTCTTCTTTAAATTGGACAGATATCTGTTGACCTAACTTACGGCATAACAAATGTTTGAATGAGTATACATCATAGTGTATTTCAATCTCCCAACTATGCTAGAATGCGGTACTCTGGATATTTCTATTTTTAAGGAGTTTTAGGGTATTTTGCATCGTTTAAACCATTGCCTTTAACCATATAAGTATTAATGGGTTTACAATTTTTAAATTTGCATCATTTCAGAACCTTTATAATATGACACTCTTGAGATAATCCCAATTGTCATGCCCTGATCTTTGGATTGAGCACGCGACAACCACCCGTCACCTTGGCATACGGGTAAACCCTGCCTATAAGTCGGGATAACATAAGGAATTCAACGATATCCATCATATTTTAAAAACAAAACAATAACATCCAAAGAACCCCATTCGGTTCATTCCTATCTCAAAAGCATGCATATGGTCAATCTGATTATTTCTAAATTCAATAAAATTTCACAATTTCAAAATAAAATCCAACAATGTAAAACATAAAAAATTCAAGTACAGTTTAAGGTTTAGAAATCCAAATTGGATGACTAACTAGAATTTTAATTACAATTTAAAAGAATACCCTCCATATGGGATCAACTAATCTTCTAAAAAAAATCACGTCCAAAGTAAGAACTAGTACTAAGAATCTCCACAAAGTTTGGATTCGACAATAATCCAGTACTAGGGTAAGCTATTATTCCAAATTTAAAATTCCTTTGAAAAATGAAAGTAAGAAAAGTGAGTACAAAAATATTTAGTGAGTATAGTATAATGGTATAGTTATGACAATAAATTAAAAATGAGTATGAGAATGTCAAATCATAAAATTCAAATAATTCATCAAATAATATAGTACAAAAAATTATGGTAATTAAGAAAAAAGCACCAACAACTTTCATATTTTCCAAAGATCCTAAGGTCTCCTTAAATATACCACTTCCACCTAAGATTTGGCTGAACCCGGGTGGAAGTTCGCCAATGGATTTTCAATTTATTCGATTCATAACATTACATCCTCCTTCTTTAGCGTTGACTTATATCTCACCAATGGTACAGCCGGATAGTACGACGGGGGATAGGAGGCCGTGTCTACCATCTCTTGCCAATAACTCTTAATCACGACACCTCGTCTGGTCACTCCATGGAGAGAATGATTATAGCCATTTATCACACATGCACCAATATTTCACAAACATTCTGATTTCATTTAATGTATCATGATTTTATTAAAAGTTTACCAACCAATTTTACAATATTCATGAATAAAATATCCAACAATATATAACACATACTCATTTATAAATACAATGGATGCATATATATTTCTAATTCTCATTTCGGGACATTCCACAATCACAAATATAATACAAAATCATATAAAATCATTTAAAACTATTTATAAAAGCATTTTGAAATCATTTTTCTCATTTAAAGACATAACAATTCGTCCACTCAACTCTTGGGAGGGTAATCACTCCAAAATTCCAAATCAAACAAAATCCAACCCTTCTTTTGATTACGAATGCTTTAAATTGGTTGGTAATGCTTTAAATCATATACCAACACTTCTTCTTAGTATATCACAATTCCAAACTTTCCAATAAATTTTTTAGCTCAACATATCATAAAAAATAACCGTATCTTGATTTACACTTCTCAAATCATGAAAATTCTAATTTTTTCTTAAAAACTAGACATAAAACTACAATTTTTCTGTTTATATCCCAAACCCATTCAAATTATATAAAAGTATCTAATTCTATGAATATTATAGTGCAATATTCATGATTCGCATTTGCGTAGCCACAGAACATTTGTCATACCTTTCACTATACATATCGGATTTGAGTGATTCAAATCTCAAATTAAAGACAAGATATAGATCTACAACTTTCATGCTTAGAGCCTAGCCTAATTCAATCTAGAAGGCCTCTCAAAGTCGAAGGAAACCATGTAGTCAAAATAGGGCAGAATAGGGTATTTTTCTGTACCATGCATTTCTTTGAAAAATCATAAAAAATCCAATTCCGATCCAAATGTTTCAAATCATATGTCATTTTCAACATATGAAACTCTAGTTTCATTAGGAGAAAATCTCACTTAATTTACCTATTCGCAAAGGAAGTTATGTTGGAAATATCACAACAAACTCAAACTGCCCATTATATAGAAAAATCAAGGGTTTTAGCTTAATCTAACATTCCAACCCTCTTATAAGTTCAGATCTTTAATCCATGCTATGAAAATATAGGTCTAGGTTGAAAGAACAAGATTACTTTTAAAGGAGCCACAAATTTAGTTCAAGAGCAACTCTTGCCAAAACCCTAACTTTCTCCCTATTTAAGTTTCAAATCTCTCTCTTCATACCGCCAACCCATGAGTTTGTTGAAGAGTTTAGAGTGTAGATTGAAAGATTTTTAGAGTGGTATTAATTGATTTTGTGGAGAGGGAGTGAGATCTAGAGAAGACAAGAGGTAGAGAGTAGGTGAGGGCTAGGGGTGTGTGGGTTCTCGGGTGAGTGAGAGTGAGATGAGAAAGTGGGGGAGGAAGAGAGAATAAAATGAGGTTTGACTCTTCTTGGGTGTCCTCTTCTTTTTTTTTCCAATATTACAACACTTAATCCCCTAAAAGAAATTTCGTTTTCGAAATTTAAAAGAAAATTATACATTAAAAAAATAAGGGTGTTGTTTTCGCATTGATTCTTCCATCTCCCAAGTTTTCTCTTCTACGTGGTTGCTTTGCCATAGCACATTGATCATGGGAATTTGTTTAGTCCTCAATTGTTTGAGTTGTCGGTCAATGATCTTCATTGGTTGTATCTTAAAACTCAAGTCTTGATTCAACTCTACTAGAAGAACTTCTAAGACATGTAAGGGATCCAACAAGTATTTCTTCAACATTGAAATGTAAAAAATTTCATTGATCTTTCGTAACTCTGGCGGCAATTTAAGCCGGTAGGCCACTTTTTCTATTCTTTCAAGGATCTTAAAGGAGCCGATATTACGAATTCAACTTCTCCCGTTTCTGAAATCAGATTACACCCTTCCTTTAAAAATACCATATCTCCAACTTCAAATTCCAAGACCTTCTCCTCTTGTCAGTATAGCTCTTTTGTCTTTCTTAAGTTGCCTTCATTTTTTGTCGGATCATTCTTATCTTTTCTTTGGTGACTTTCATCAACAACTCCACGCTTTCAAGTTTCCTCTCACCAACCTTGTCCCAATATGATGGAGTCTGATACTTCCTTTTGTAAAGAGCTTCGTAGGGTGTTATCTTAATACTAGATTGGTAGCTATTGTTGTATGCAAATTTGATCAATGAAAGATGTCGATCTCAATTGCCTTGAAAATCCATAACACATGCTATGCTATACTTCAATTTAGTTGCCAAAGTGGCTTGCAACTTAGGACAAAATTGAGAAGTGAACTGAGGGTAACGGTCCGATACAATAGATACTCGAACACCAAAAAGTCTTACAATCTCATTGATGTACAACTTTGCCAACCTCTCTGAGGGATAAGAGTTTTGAATCGGCAAGAAATGAACCTATTTTGTGAGACAGTCCACAATTACCTAAATAGCATCATGACGGATCGGAGTTCGAGGCAAACCTACCATGAAATCTATAATAATGTGTTTCTACTTCCATTTGGGAATTGGTAGTGGTTGGAGGACACCGGCCAGCTCTGGTGTTCGACTTTGACTTGTTGGCATACTGAACATCTAGCCGTAATCTCAGCTATCGCTCTCTTCAACTCAGACAACCAATATGTCTCCTTGATGGTTCTGTACATCTTGGTACTCCTACGATGCATGACATAAGCTGAGGAATGTGTTTCTTCAAGTATGGCCTTCTGGAGATCCTTATCTTTCGGGACACAAATGCGTCTCCTATAGGTCACAATCCCATCCTCCCGAATTTGGAAATCACCACTTTCCCCCTTATTGATCTTCTCATCTATGTTCTTCAATTCTTCATTGATTGCTTGAAGCTCCCAAATACGATCTACCAAATTAGGCCTCACTATAAATTTGGCTAAGAGTGCACCATGATAATCCTTAGCTAACTCGACTTCAAGTGCTCAGAGTCCAACTAGATATGAGAGGTAAGAACTTTCTTAAGATTCCATACTAGAAGAAGAGGACTTCTAGCTCAAGGTATTGGCAACCACGTTAGCTTTCCCGGGTTGGTAGTTTATTACAAGATCATAATCCTTGATCAACTTTTGCCATCTTCGTTGCATCAAATTGAGCTCTTTCTGTTTGAGTAAGTATTTCAAACTTTTGTGATCGGTGAAGATCTTGTACATGACCCCATATAGATAATGCTACCAAATCTTTAAGGCAAAAACAATGGCAGCTAACTCTAAGTCATGAGTAAGATAGTTCACTTCATGCTTCTTTAGCTGGTGAGAGGCATAAGTAATCACCCTATCATCTTGCATCAACACGCACCCTATTCCTTACTTGTTGGCATCACTATATACGACAAAATCACCACCACCACTAGTGCGAAGAGCAAAGATGAGAGCAGATATCAACCTTTGTTTAAACTCTTGGAAATTATCCTTGCACTTTTCATTTCATTCGAATTTGACACCCTTCTGAGTTAAATTGGACATTGGAGCCACTATATTCGAGAATTTCTCTACAAATCTTCGATAGTAATCAACTAATCCGAGAAAATGTTTTACCTGAGTGACATTTTTGGGTTGCTTCCACTTCAAAATGACCTTTACCTTCTTTGGGTCTACAAAAATTCCAACCCTGGAAACCACGTGGCCTAAAAAGTCAATCTATCTTAGTCAAAACTCGCACTTGGAGATCTTGGTATACAACTCATTCTCTCTAAGAGTTTGCAATATGATCCAGAGGTGTTCGGAATGCTCTTTATCATTCTTGAAATATATCAAGATGCCGTCGATGAAAACTATGACAAACTTGTCAAGGTAAGCTTGAAACACTCGGTTTATGAGATCCATGAAAGTTGTAGGAGCATTCGCCAACCCGATAGGTATCACTAGAAACTCATAATACCCATACCGTATCCTGAACGCAGTCTTGTGGATATCATCACCCTTGATCCTCAATTGATGGTAACCTGATCTCAAATCTATCATTGAAAACATACTAACTCCTTGAAGTTGATCAAAAAGATCATCAATCCTCGAGAGAGGATACTTGTTCGTGATCGTTGCCTTATTAAACTGTCGGTGGTCAATGCATAATCGAAGGGTTTCATCTTTCTTCATAAACAGAACCGGACCACCCTAAGGTGAGGTACTCTGTCGGATGAATCTCTTGTCTAACAACTTTTGGAGCTGAACCTTTAACTCTTTCAACTTTATGGATGCCATTCGATATGGAGGGATTGAAATCGGTGTGGTGCCAAGAACCAAATCTATAGTGAAGTCGACCTCCTGGACTGGTGGCAATCTAGGCAACTCTTCTGGAAAAACATTCGGAAACTCATACATCATTCAAATTAGAATCCCCCACCATGGTGTCAATAATGTGGGCTAACTAAGCCTTGCACCCTTTCTGTACTAGTCTCCGCACTTCAAGGGCCAAAATCACACAGCTCGGTAACACCTGATGCTCACCAACAAAGACAAGTGTCGGACATCCAGAATGACATCAAAATTGCTCATCTCTAATGGAGTCAAATCCGATTCAAGAGTTACCTCACCGGCTTTCACTTTCCAATCCTTATACACAGTTTCTTTAATCAACTGTTCTCCCAAAGGAGTGCTAACCAACAACTCTTCCATAATTGGAGTTAGAAGCATATCAGAATGCCTAGCAAAACTTGCGCTCACAAATGAATTGTTAGATCTAATATATATTAGCACACGAGTATCAAATTCAAAGATTTTCATCATACTTATTAATATAAACTATAAAACAATTATTAGTTGATACGTTAATTATATGATTCATATATGACTCCCCATAACATTTCATTACACCACACAATCATGAATATTTTGTATATTTACCTATCCTAGGAATCCACACTATTGATATAGCTATATCATCATACTATTCATGCACAAATAATACTCTTCAAACTTACAGCTCTATGCCCAAAGATCATGATTCAAATACACAGTCCAACACATTGAGTCGAACAAATCCTTAGGTCAACGGGGATTTTCAATCATACAAAGTGATCGTCCATCAATTGTTACCTACTTAATGGAACTCTGGAAATTAGTAATTCTAAACACATTTCCTATATCCAACCTTATGCATATACTAATGAGTATACGAAAATCATATTATCAACATACTTCAAATCATAATCACATATAACCTACATCGCATTTCTAAATTATCTAATCCTTATGCATATACTAATGAGCCTCTTCATTTGTCATGACATAAATCCTTGCTTGAGCCCTTGGTTAGGGATGTTGAGTAGGGTTGGTTACAATATTGCATCCCTTCCTTATTCTTAGAGTGGTACTAGTGTGAGGTGTTAAAGTAGTACTCGGATCGCCTTTGGGACCATTAGAAGGACCTTGATTTTGTCGATTCTCTGGCCCTTCCTCATTCAACTAGAGGCAAGAGTACCTAAAGTAACCCTCTTTCCTACAATGGTATCATCTTTTGGATCCCTTACATGGACCCGAGTGGTTTCCCTTATAATTTGTGCAAGGATTCTTTTTGCTTTCTCCCGATCCAACAGCGTTAGGAGTATTTGGCTTGATGAACAATTGGCTTTGAGGAGTGCCAATCGACCACGAGAAAGAACCACCACTATAAAAGTCGGCACATCTGCTCTTCTTGTAGCTTTGACTTGGTATGAACACGCTAGACTTCTTCTTTTTTCTATGATACTCCCTAATCTTGCGTCTTTCAAGTACCATTTGCTCGGCTTTTAAAGCAAATTGCAACACATTCTAGTATGTGCGATCCTCCATAACTGACATCCTCTATTGGATATTTAGATTCAAGCCGTCCTCGAACTTGAAGCGCCTGTACTCATTGAAACAAATGAGGACAGACTTCTAAATTTCGCTTCATATTCCGCTACTAACATACTTCCTTGACAGAGATGGAGGAATTCTCTTCTTTTTAAATCTCGATCAAATTGGGTATAAAACTTCTCATCAAATTCTTTAAGGAATTCATTTCAACTAAGGGCTGCGACTACTCATTCCTTCACACCATCCCAGAAAGTACTTGCGTCATTGTCCAACAATCTCACGTCCAAGGAAAGCTTCATCTCATCATTAATTCTCATGTCCATTACAGTTTCTTGGACCCTCTTGATCCATTTCTTGGCTATTGAAGGATCGTTGAACCTGAGAATGTCTCACACCCAAATTGTCTAGCTTCTTTCAACAATTTAGAAATTCAACGGGTGGTAGAATAGACAGTGTAGCTACCAGAGTAGAAGGTGCTACTGGAGTCGTAGGAGGGAAAGTGGAACCATTGGATTGGGAGGTGGTGGTGGAACTTATACTTGAGGTGATGTTTGGAGAGCATCAAGTAGCAGTAGAGGAATCTTGGTTGGAGGAACCGGGGGAGTAGATGCCGGAGATCATAGAGCATGTGAGGACGACTTATCCTCATGCTCCTAAGGAGCAATCTCATTTATATTTCTCATTTTTTTTACATGGAGCATGATAATTTACAAGAGAAAAGCTATTTTTAGTTTATTACTCTAAGTTGATGCTAGACACATATGCTTAGAGATGTGTTAATGTCCTAAAACCCATAGGAGGCTTTTTTTTTTTAAAAAAACCATTTGAATATATTTTGAACATCTAAATTTTGAAAATATTTGAAAACCTTTGGAAACATATGGAAGAATTTATTTAAACTTTCAAAATATTTAAAATCAACAAGATGCTATGATACCAATAAAGATGTCATGGCCCGACTCTCGGATCGAGCACGCGATAACCGCCGTATTATCTTGACATATGAGTAAGCCATGCCCGTACATCGGGATAATGTAAGGCATTCTTCGATATCCATCTTGTTTTCATAACAATACAACAATATCTAAATGACCCACTCGGTCCATTACTATCTCAAAAGCATACATATGGTCAACCCAATCATTTTTAAATACAATAAAATTTTACAATTTCAAAAGAAATCCAATAATATAAAACAAAAAAGTTTCTAGTATAGTTTAAAGTTTAAAAATCCAAATCAGGTGACTAGATAGAATTTTAATTACAATTAAAAAAAATACCCTCCATATGGGTCCAACTAATCTCTTTAAAAAATTCTTATCTAAAACAAGAATTAGTATCAATAGTAGCAATCTCCACAAAACTAGGATTCGATGATATTTTGGCACTAGGGTCAGCTAGTACTCCAAATTCAAGATTCCTCTAAAAAATGAAAGTAAGAAGAGTGAGTACAAAAATACTTAGTGAGTGAAGTGCAATGACATAGTTGTGACAATAAATTACGGATGAGTGTGAAAATGTCAAATCACAAAATTTAAAAGTTCATCAAATAATATAGTTCTAAAAATTATGGTAATTAATATGAATGCACCAACAATTTTTATATTTTCTAAAGATCATGGGGTCTCTCTAAATAAACCACTTCTACCCAAGATTTGGCCGAATTTGGGTGAAGCCCATCAATTAGTTTTCAATTCATTCGATTCATAACACTACATCCCCGTTCCTTAGCGTTGACTCGTACCTCACTAGTGGTATAACCGGATGTATGATGGGGGCATAGGAGGCCATGTCTATCATCCCTTGTCAATAACTCCTATCCACAGCACTCCATCGGGTCACTCCACAGAGAGAATGACAATAGCCATTTACCACACATGCACCAACATTTCACAAACATTCCGATTTCATTCAATGTGCTATGATTTTATCAAAAAGTTAACAACCAATGTCACAACATTCATGAATAAAATATCCAATAATATATCACACATACTCATTCAGAAATACAATGGATGCACATATAATTCAAATTCTCATTTCGGGATATTTCACAATCATAAATATGGTACAAAATCATATAAAATCAGTTAAAACTATTTATAAAAGAAATTTGAAATCATTTTTCTCATTTACAAGCACAATTATCCATCCACTCACCCTTAGAAGGGTAATCACTCTCAAATATCAAATCAAAAAAAATCCAACCCCTCCGTTGATTTTAAATGCCTTAACCTAAGACATTGGTCACAAATTAATCATTAAATCATATACCAACACTAGATCAAATTGGTCCTTCTCAATATATCACAATTCTTAATTTTCCAATAAATTTTCCAACACAACATATCATAGAAAAATGATCGTATCTTGATCTACACTTTTTAGATCATTGAAATTCCAATTTTCACTAAAACGTTAGATATAAAACTACAATTTTTGTGATTATATCCTAAGCGCATTCAAATTATATAAAAATATCTAAGTCTAAAATATTATAGTCCAAATCTCAAATTAAAAATAAGAAATGGGTCTACAACTTTTATGTTCAAAATCTAGCCTAATTCAACCTAGAAGGCTTTCCAAAGTCGAAGGAAAGCATGCGACCGAAATAGGGTAGAACAAGGTATTTTTCTACACAATGCATTTATTTGAAAAATCATAAAAAAATCCAATTTCCCTCCATGTTCTTCGAATCATATGTCATTTTTCAAGCTATAGAAGTCTAGTTTTATAAGAAGAATACCTCATGTAATTTTCCTATACGCAGAGAAAGTTATGATGGAAATATCACAGTATACTCAAACTACCCATTATGCAGAAAAATCAAGGGTTTTAACTTAATCTAACAATTCATCCTTCTTATAAGTTTAGATCATTAATCCATGCTACGAAAATATTGATCGAGGTTAAAAGAGTAAAAATACCTCTAAAGGAGCCATAAATTTCATTCAAGAGCAACTCTTGCCAAAACCCTAACTTTCACCCTCCTCAAGCTTCAAATCTTTCTTTTCAAACCGCCAATCCTTGAGTTTGTTGAAGACTTTAGAGTGTAGATCAAAAGATTTTTGAAGTGTTATTAATTGATTTTGTAGAGAGGCAGTGAGATCTAGAGAAGATGAGAGGGAGAGAATAGTAGAGGGGTAGGGGTGTATAGGTTCTCGGAGAGTAAGAGTAAGATAAGAAAGTGGGGGAGGAAAAGAGAATAAAATGGGGTTGACTTTTCTGGGTGTCTCCTTTTTTTTTCTTCTTTTGTTGTTTTTTCAGCATTACACAAATAATCTCTTAAAACAATCTCTATGGATTTTAATTGTCAATTTACATCAACCTAGATCTTTCATCTCAAAAATTGAAAGACAATCATTTCAAGATTTGAATGACATAATTTTTATCATTTGCGGTTAATAATATGTTCGCGATATATATGGATAGAATTACAAACTTGTCATTAGATTTCTCAATATGAACACAATGGACTTCGTTTATCGTGATAAAATCATAAAAGATTATATCTCTGTGAAATCTCAAATATTATTGTTCCAAAACTTGCTTAAAGTCATAAATTGATCTACTCAATTTACGTACTCTATCTTCCTAATCTTTAATAATAAAATCCTCTGGTTATACCATATAAACTTTTTCCTCAAATTCTCTATTGAGAAAGGAATCTTCACATCCATCTGATATAATTCTAAATCCAAATTGGCTACTTTTGGCAATAATAGGCGAAAGAGTGTCATCTGTTACAACTAGCTGAACCTTATACCTTTCAATAGTTCCATTTATCCTATACTTGGTTTTGAGAACTCACTCGTTCTCAATAATCTTGCGCCTTAGCAGAAGTTCAACTAATTCCTAAATATGTTGGATCTCTTTGACTCTAATTCTTTGTCTATCACTTTTATCTATTCATTCTTGGCAGAACTAAATAGAGTGTCATCTATATTTTAGGATCTTCCTCATTTTCTAGAAAAATAATAAATACGTGACCTTTAACCTTAAAATAATGTTCGTGCACACTTTTGTTATATCAAAATAACATTTTCCCTTTAACCTCTTCTTTATCTTCTTTAGCTTCATTTATCACTTTATAACTTCAATTTGCATGTGCCAATAACTTCGATTTACAAATACCAACCCTTCTAACCTCCATTCTTGCATTGTTCTCGATAGGTTTATAGATTTATGTTATATAAATTTGTTATAATAAATATATTGTAATATGCTTATTGGATTATCACGTAGATTTTTTGAAGTCAATTGTTTGTGGTTCATTGTTAAAATATGTTTATTAATTTATCTTATATGGACTGGTTATAATAAGTTTATTATGATATTTTTATTAATTATTCCTATATAGAATTATTAATTAATTATTGTATTCATTTATGTTGTATGAATTTATTACAATATGTCTACAAATTTATCTTTTTTAGATTTATTATAATGAACTTATTGTAATATATTTTTCCATTAATTCTATATAAAGTTGTTAAATTAATTGATTTTATATATACTTCTTGTAATAGGTTTAAGCAATACTAGTTATTAAATGAAACAATATAGTTTTATTAAAATAGCTTCAAAAAATTAAAGTTACATATATGTATATATATTATATTATTAAAAAAGTAGTAAAAGTAATAGTTTAGCCCGTTAACTTGACATCAAAATCACAAATCTGAATCAAAAGTTGTAACTAAAAAAATTATAAATTCAGATCAAAGCCAATCAATAACCTGATTTTTAAAATTGGTTTACAAGTTTTAGTTGTATTCATAAATTTGCTCAGTTTTTTAAATATCCTAATTATTAAGTATTGTTATAGGAGTGTTTATGCATAGTAATTCTTTTTCTATTTTAGAATATAATCTAAGTTGATGTTTGGCTCACCACCACCACCAACAACAATAATCTGGATTTTAATTTCAAATTTTGGAATCGTTCGTTTGAGTGACAAATATCAGTGAAATGAAAATATATATAGAGATATATATAGTTAAAATTTTAAAATAAAAGTAACGAAGATAACCCTAAAAAAAGGATAAGAGTGGTGATTTAATTTGTTTGAATTCTCATATATCACTCATTTCTATCCAAAACCATATTCTCAACTAAATTTTTAACTATATTATCTTTACAGATAATTTACATCCAAATTTTCAACCGTCTATCCCTACGTTTCACTAAATTTCCTATATTTAAATTTTCGATCCCTTAATTGGTGTATTTTTAGATTTTTGCTGCATATGTACAAACTACCTCAGGTCAATATTTTCACATTTTATGCACCATTGAATTAATTCCCAACTTATTACGTATCTTTTCATTTCTGATCCTATCTTTTCTAGTTTTACCACACATCTATCTAAATATTCTCATTTCAGCTGCATTCATTTTATACTCTTTGTAGTTGTTTAATGTACCAACACTCAGTGTCATACAATAGTATAGATTTTATTACGATTCTATAAAATTTGCCCTTCAAATGTAATTGTATTATGCAATCGTAAATAACTCCAGATACCCTTATCCATTTCATCCAACCTACTTGAATCCTATAATTCACATTCCCATCTATATTGTCAACGTTCTAAATGATAGAATTAAAATATCTAAAATATTCACTTTTTGAAATGTCATTTTCTTCTAAATTAATCATTTCTTTATCATTCTAGTGATTGCTACTAAACCTATATCTCATATATTTAATTTTTGACCGATTCAATTTAAACTCATTGGATTTTAGTGTGACTCTCCATATCTCCAATTTAACACTAATACCCTCTTTAGTTTTATAGATTAATACTATATCATTAACAAAAAACATAAATCATGATATTTTATCTTAAATGTATTTTATGATTTATCTATCACTATTGCAAAAAAGAAGAGATTTAATGCCAAATGTTGGTGAAATCCAATGTTAATAGGAAAGCTATTGTTTAGACCCCCATAAGTTCTTACATTGATTATAGCTCTTTCATACGTATCTCTAATAAAATTAATGTATCTCACTAAAATCTCTTTTTTTATCAATGTCCGCCACTATACGTCTCTAAGATTTCTATCACATATTTTCTCTAGGTCAATGAATACCATATGCAAGTTTTTCATCTATACTCTGAATGTCTCCATCAACTGTTTTAATAAGTGAATTGTTTTAGTGTTAGATCGTCAAGTATGAATCTAAATTGATTCTGAGACACACTTATCTTCAATATTAATCTATACTTTATCACTCACTCCCATAACTTTATAATATAACGCATGAGTTTAATTGTTCTATAATTGGAACAATTTTGTATATCTCATTTATTCTTATATAATGGTACAAGCGTGCTCGCCCTCCATATTTGGGACATTTTCTTAATTTATCAAATTTTGTTAAAAAAAATCTGTTAACATTATTACACCAAATTTACCAAAACATTTTCACACCTTGATAAGAATGCCATTAGGTCATATGGGTTTATTATTTTTCATTCTCTTTAAGGTCTCCTTTACTACATGGTGATGAATCTTATGTTTAAAATCCCAATTGATCTATTCTACAGGTGTTACGATATTTCCGATATCTCTTGTATCCTCAATGTTAAAGAGACTTTTAAAATAATCTCTCCAATATTTTTTTATATCTTTATTCTTTACAAGTATACTATTAGTTTCACTCTTAATACGTCTAATACCATTTAAAACTTTTCCCTTTCTCTCCTTTATTTTGGCAATTTTATAAATCTCTCTTTCTCTATTTTTAGTTTTTAGTCTCTTGCATAATTTGTTATATACTTTACTCTTTGATTCGTTAATAATCTTCCTTATTTTTTTTTGTACTTTAGTGTTTTTTATATATATTGCTACTTCTATTACTTTTAAGATTACTATAATACTCTCGTTTGCTTTGTATAGCGATTTGTAGTTCCTCATTTCACTACTACAACTCCTTGCTTATTAGATTTCGACCCATATATGCACCAAGAGCCTTCCTCCCTATATTCTTAAAGATTTAACACTCATTCACACTCCTTTATACTTTACTATATATGGATTCAAACTCTTTGAAACCACAAACTTACACTATAAAAAATAAAACTTTTCCCGACATTTAAGGTCTGCATTATTGCTATTTTACTTTCCGTGACGTTTTAATATAGAAATATTGGCAAAAACACTTTTCATCGACCTTTAGTGGCAAAATATCAAGAAAAGTAATTCTCATGCAAAAAAGAGTGGTGATAGGAATTTTGGCCAACATTTTAGACCCAAATGTTGATAAAAGGTTTCAATTTTGTTGATGTTTCTTATAAATGTCAGATAAATTGAAAAATTTTATCGACGTTTAGGTCTAAAACATTGGAAAATGGTATAGAAAGAGATATATAAGAATAGCATAATTTGGATGGCCTTAAAGTTAAGGTGGTAAACAAGCATTATATAAGTTTTGTGAAGAATTAAAACTTTAAGTTTTCACTTTTAATATTGAATAATTCTCACAGACTACTACTACGTCAAATATCAAATATCATTATGAAATAAATACAAATAGAACTTTAAGTTTATAGATCACGATATATACTTATATAGAAAAAAATGGTGTAAATAAACAAAGTGGAACTCATTAATATTTCTGAATATTGACAAAAACAAGCAAAGAGGTGTTGCTTAACACTTACTTCTAGTGAAGATAGGCATTTCTTCTAAAATTCTCAATGCTTGAGATAGTTCGTATTTTGACCCATTTGCAGAGTCTATCAACATTTTTCTCTGCACCCTTTCTCTCACTCACTTTTTCTCTTTCGTTTCTTCCTTATCTTCTTTTGCCGAATGCAAAGCTCATTCTCGCTGTTCTCCCTCATTTCTTCTATTCAAAATAGCACACAATGCTTTTATTTGTCCTCACTCAACTACCCTTTTTCTTACTCTCCCAACTCCTCTCTCATGCTCCTTTTTTTAGGGTGGTATGCTCTCAAAGGGTGGAGAACCCCTCCTTTCATATGTAACACCGATACTTCAGTATCTTTCATATTGTACTCTTCTCAATGTATATATGATATTGATCATATTTTCACGGCCCAAAATTTATTAAGAAATTTTTTCGTTTTAGAAATCGTTCGAAAAATTGTACGGCTAAATCACCGAGAGTGAAAATCTTTATTACTAAACCAAAATGAAAACCACACATGCAAATTTGATACCGTGAGATATATATGCATGCTAAATTCACTTTAAAAGTGAAAGGTTAAGGAGCGAAAGTGAAATTTAAGTTGTAGCACAAAAATACTTGGTACTCTAAAATTTTCACTCGAGAAACCCTAATTTTTAGCAGAATTGAAATTTGTCCGAGCAAACGGTCCCGTTTCCACTCAAGACCTATATTTTTGAAATCTACACGTAAAACAGAGTCTGTTATGAGATTTTGAGGTCGAGGTCAAATTTTGACCGATCGATGATTTCGTTTACTCCGAAAGATGTTTGGGTAATCAAACGACCTTAGATTAACGCGAAACCAATGACATTGGATTCAACACGAAAGCCTGGGTCCCATGTGCAATTTTAGATTTTTGAAGTGAATAGTAATTTTGACTGATCTCGAATTGCGTGTTAAGAAGTGGATAGGCATAAAGGATAAGCAATTAATGCTCTTGAAGTGTGTGAATTTACTTTATTGAATTTTGTGTGGTCTTGACAAGTGGCACTATATGATTGGAAGAAACTAACCCTAGTTAATTAACAATGGTTAAATCCAACTAGAGTTAAGTTAATTAAACTTAACTAGGGTTAGAAATTGAGGCTTTGTTTCTGTGGCCAAATAATCCAAGGGTTAGGAATTAACCTCACAAATATTGGATGGCTAGGATTCATTGGGGAAAAATCTTGACAAAGCTAAAAACATTTAACTTTTCCTTCTCCTTCCAAACACTTCAACGTCCAAACAAAAAGGCTAGAACACAAATACTCTCTAGTCTTCTTCCATGGCCGTGAGTTTAAGGTGAGAAATCCAAAAATTTTTCTACAATACCACCTAAATTTTTTTTTCATAGATCAATTCCACTCATGTCCAACTATAACATATCCAAAAACTAGAATAAAATAAGAAGTTTTGTTGGTGGAGATTCAAGAGGGGACCGTGAGCTCCATTCTTGAAGGAAGGTAAGATTTCTTCAAACTTTTCTTTGAAATTTTGGTGTAGATTTATTCTTCACAAACCCTAGTATAACATATCCAAAAATTAGGAGGAAAGGAGAAGCTTAACCAAGTGGATCTAGAGAGAGACTAAAAGCTTCAAAGAGGTAAGAAATTCTGACCATGTTGTGATATTTTGGTCATAACATTTTCTGCACAAGGGAAATTTTAGTGAATCTTTCACACATGAAACTAGACATTCAGAGCTTTAAAATGAGATAAGAACCGTTGCATTCTGAGTAGAGATGGAGTTTATATGATTTTTCAAAGTTATGTGCTCTGCACTAATTCCTTGTACAGTCCTGGATTTTGCACTGATTTCGGTAGCAACACTAACCTAAGTTTTCAAGCCCCTTCCTTATAGATTCAGATCTTGTGCTAGTTGAAAGAATTGTAGACCCATGGCTTAGCTTTCCAACAAGGTAAGGATCACCTCAATCTGACCCTTATGTCAAAAGTTACAGCCTTTTTTCTGAAACTCATCAGAGGGTCCTCCATTTTCCAACACTAAAAATAGTAGCATTGTACGACCCCTTCCAGCCCTTGTTTGCAACACCTCAAAGAAGAAACATTGTAGATCTCCCTCTTATCGACCTACTGTCAAAATGGCAGCCAATTTTCCCGAGGGAATCAAGAGTTATACAAAATCTCCCAAACTATGCAGAAAAGATTCTGCTTCTCAACCAAAACTAAACAGAGATTTTGGTGGCCAATTTCAGACCCCTTCTAAGCATAATTGGAAGAAACCCAAAACATGAAAAATGTAAGTTTATGTGTCTTCTAGGTACTATAAAGAGTTAAGGTAATTTGGAGTTGTGTGTTCAAATATGTGATGGTTGTGCTAAACATTGGTCAGAACAGACTTCTAAAATGTAATGCAGGTAAATGGTGCTATTTCAAGGACTTGCACTAGGAATCTGAGAATGTGCCCGACTAAGAAGTTGTATCCTTGTGTCCTAATGCCAACATAGTCAAAACTCAGAGTCTTTGCATGAATAGATTGTGAGATATGGGAAATTTGCTAAAACAGGATAGAATATAAAGTGGGAGTTAGATTGGTTTGAAAATGTGGACTTTAAGAATTCTACCATCGAGATTTTGGAGATGAGTTCAACACAAAAAGTGTGAGTCTTTATGTGAGCCAACCATAGAAATTAGAATTTCCCAATTCCGATCCCCGTTGAGGAACTTGTGGTCAATTCCCTAAAATGACGCAAGAATAGAACTTGAAAACCCTAGATTTGTCTATAACTAGGGTTGCATCACATTTACATTATTATATACGCATCATATGATCTCTTAAGTGACTCATATTCTATATTATGTTTTAGAGCCTCGTTGGTGATATTGAGGGGAGCATATTTTTGTGTGCGTCTCGAAATTTGTGTCGGGAGTGGTGTACCATACCGCATACTGTGAGTGAAATTTTTTATATTATGTGTCCGATACATAATATCATATTTTAAAATGTTTTCTGATACAAACATGATTTAATGAATATGTGATGTGAAATTGTGAATGAATTACGAAATGTTTTTTTTGTGAATTCATGTAGTGTCCACAAATATGTTTTATATGATTATATATGCATCCAAACGAGTTCTAAAATGTGAAACCATGCCATTACATTTGATTTATTCATGTTTTATGAAATCATCATTGTAGAAAAGATTGACATTGCTTGAGAAATATGATTTGATGATTATATTATATATGAGCCGAGAGCCTTGGCATGTGATGAATGATAATTTTGTGATAGGTATATACCATTCTGTAGCTACAAAGGATGCATGTGTAGAGTGATCCATATTTACACTCGATATGCTTCTACGGAAGGTATCCTACATGACATCGAAAAATAATAAATGTATTATAATTTGACACGGTACTAGTCAAGTTGAACCCATAAGGGGGAAGGCTATGGTGCACCATAGTCTAGCACCTGATGAGGTCCGTCGCTAACATTGGGGTAGAGAGCTTTTCTAACCTATTGCATACAAAACCCCTGATACGCCTGTTATTGGTCGCGGTCGACCTTTGCCAGGACTAATTTTGGCATGCTCTATTCTTGCATGATTTGATGACATGGATGCATATTTGTTTGAAATATATGTTAAAAGAATGATTTATGATAAATTGAGTATTATACATGATTTCTTACAATATATGGAATTAACGAGAACTTTGACACTCTATTTTTCACCAACTCATTGAACACATGACATATACTCTCTCACTTACTGGGTATCTTCCATGATATTCAACCCTCATTTCCTATTATGTACAGAGATAGCTATAGTGGGATGCGTTGAGATTTATCAATGCACGAGACTTTTGGTTGGAGATTGAAGCTATTGATTTGGTACTCAATATGATATTGGGAATGATTGACCAATGAAATTGTATAATTGTTTATTGGGATTGTAAATAGACCATTGTGTATAAAAAGGGATGACTGTATGAAAATTTATGTATATCTTATTTAAACTCTAAATTCTATTCTATTGTATTGAGGCATGAAATATACTATTATGTATATTTACTTTGGAAAATGTGTAATGTTCTAGAAGTGTCATTTAGGGTCGTTCGGTACCATCTCTAAATTACAGGAGGGGTAACTGGCGATTGTTCATGCCTTTGATGGGGGTATGGTAGTAGAGGTCTATGGCTAAGACTAATAATATTTCATGATAGCCTTACATTGTTCTGGTTTGTACAGAATAGATTGATTTGTATTATATGAATGTGATTGATTTGTTGTGAGGCTATGTTGGCCCATTTATTTAAGTGGTTGGATGATCATTTAATATACAGGTTGATTGGTATATGAGAGACTTCCAAAATATGAGGAGGTTTTGCCTATTTTTTTAGAATATAGCCGGCATCTAGGATAACGGGCGGCTGCTCACGATCCTGATTCGAGACGTGACATCATAGCCAACATGAAGTAAGGCAAGTATAAATAAAAGGTGAGAGATCAAGCCAAGTATTGTTATCGAAATTTTAATGGCCAAATATAAAATTTTTGTGTTTTCCCAAATAATTTCTAAAATATTTAATTGTATATAATTTTTTTTCAAAAATTAAGATCGTTATATCCTTCCCTTGTTTAAAAAATTCAGTCCTCAAACTTCAGCAAATACTAAATAGATAGATTTCAAACCAAATTGAACATATGCTAGGTAGATTATCACAAACTAAGCAAATATTAATTATAATGCTGGAAAGTATTAGGCAAAAATTCAACTAGCAAGCAATTACGTTTGCTCATGCAAAGTCAAACCTTTTAAGAAAACTTCATTAAATAGATAAGTGTATTTTGATAGCATATAAAATTCTAGTTCCCACATCATTTCCTTTGTTGAGTGATTTCTTGACCCTTGAGATCCTTTTATTATGATCAAAGATGATTCTAGGTGCATCACATAATAAAGATTGTCCTCTTCTTATAACGGTTCTTGCCGAATCACATGAAAATCATTTAAGATATTGTTTCAAAGCATAGAAATGTGGAACACATTATGTAGATTCACCAACTCGGGTGGTAGTTTTAACTCAAAAATGACAACCTAATTTCTCTCAGGATCTCAAAAGGACCAATGAGTTACATCCTTATTGTGCTTTATTTCTCAATGCTCCTTTCACTAAGGAAGCCTTTAGTTATACTTTATCATCAACCTGGAACTCGACATTCCTTCATTTCATATCAGCATAATTTTTAGCTCAACTGTCTCCCTTGTCTTTTCCCTACTTCTTGCTTGCAAATCAAAGTTCGATCAATTATCTCACTTTGCCTTTTCCCTATTCCTTGCCGGCAAATCAAAGTTTTGTATTATCTCCTATATAGTGCTTCAAAGGGTGCCATATCGATACTAACATGATAGCTATTGTTATGCATAAACATTACCAAAGTTAAATATTTCTCCAAACTTTAACCATATTCAAGAACATAGGCTTTGAGTATATCCTCAAGAGTATGCATCGTTCTGTCTAATTAATCCTCGATTTAAGGTTGATATGCTATAGAGAAACTCAAATGAATGCCTAATGTTTTCTTCAATGCTTGCCAAAATCATGATGTGACCATAGTTCATGATATGATACAATGTCAATTGCTATGCTGTGTAGTTTGAAAATATCATCTATGACATTTGTGCCAACTTCTTCAATTGATATATGACATTGACTGACGAAACGTGAGTAGTCTTGGTTGGTTAATTGATCAACAATTACCCAAATGCCATCATGTCCTTGAGTAGTTTGAGGAAATGGCAAAAAAAAGTCCATCGTGATATGGTTCGATTTTCACATTGGAGTATACAGAGGTTGTAATAGTCCTCTTGGTCTTTAGTGCTTGATTTTGATTTGTTGGCAAATCAAGTACTTTTGTCCAAAGTATGCGATAACTCTCTTTGTTATTGACCACCAACAATTCAATCGCAGATCTTAATACATCTTGGTGCTATTGGGATGTACATAATAAATTGATTGATGAACTTCTTCTAGAATCTTTTGTCATAAGGCAACATCATTTAACACAAAGAGTTGTGTTGGAACTTGAGAATTTGATTGTCTAGATGAAAGTCAGCATATTTTTTGGTTGCAACACTTTTGCACCACTTGATTGTTTAGTGGTCCAACTGTTAAGCCTCTTTGATGCTCTACCTAAGATGGGGTAATACGTGGAAGTATGCTATTAGGCTTCCATCTTTCTTAATCTCAGTAGAGGTTCATAGTTTATCAAACTTAGAGATCAACTTCTATCCTTCAATCCAAAGATGTGCTAGCTTGATTGTGCTTTTCTACTCAAGGCACCTATAACAACATTAGCTTTGCATGGGTAGTGTTGAGTTGTAATGTTATAATCTTTTAGCAACAGTAACCCGTGTCTTTGTTGCATATTCAGCTCCTTTTGAGAGAACAGATATTTTAGGCCTTTGATGGATGGTACGGATATTACATTTCAGCCATTGAGATAGTATCTCTAGATGTTTAGAGCAAATGCCAGACCTACAAGTTCCAAATCATGTGTTGGACAATTCTGCTCATGTAGATTTAATTGTCTTGATGCATATGCAAACGTGATTGTTTTGCATGAGCACACATTCCAGAATTAGATTAGAGGCAATATTCTATACTATGAACCCCTTTCAGCTTTCTAGAAGTACCAATACTAGGCAGTACCGGAAGTACCAATACTAAAAGTACCAGAACTAGTATTGAGTTAGCTTTGTTAGACTTAGAACTTTTGCAAAAATCTTTTGGTTATATCTTGTTAAGCCAAGGAGACTTTGGATTTTTCATGACTGTTGTCAAGGTAGGCGAATCGTTGATAGCTTCCTCCTTTTGGGGATTGATATTCCTTTATCACTCACAATGTACCCAAAAAATATTACTTGTTCCTACCATAATTCACACATTGAATTTGGCCTACAACTACTTTTCTCTAGGTATTCCCAAGACAATTTTTTGGTGTTCTTTATGCTCTTCTCGAGTGTGTCATCAATGAAGACTATGATGAATTGGTCCAAGAAGGGATAAAAGATTTTATTCATTAGGTCAATAAATGTTATTGGAGTATCTATTAACCTGAATAACATTACTAAAAATTCATCATAACTTTGGAACATCTTATTCTTGGATTCCAATTGGTGATAGCCTAATCGAAGATTGATCGTAGAAAATTACCATAACACCTATGGGTTGATTAAAGAGATCATCTATTTGAAGCAGAAGATTGTCATTTTGTTCAGTTAACTATAGTCAATATAGAACCGTATCATGCCATATTTCTTTTTCACTAACAAGATTAGAACACCCTATAGTGACATGCTAGCATAGACGCATCCCTTAACGAGTAGCCCTTTGAGTTGTTCTTTTAGCTCCTATCTGACTTGGAAGGTTTGAGATTGAAGCCATACCAGGTATAATGTCTATAGAAAATTCCAAGTATCGATTGAGAGGTAAGTCGACACATCTTCTAGGAAGATATTTGGATCTTTGACAATTGGGATATTTGGTAATTGGTTGACTTCACCTTCTGAGTTTGATACACGTGCTAAGTAACTGTGTTATCCTTTTCACAGTAGCTTGCTATGTTCGAGGCACGATATGATTAGGATCTATGCCATGTTTCTATTTTCATAAAATGCCAACTTTGGTAAACTTGAAATGGAAAAAGTAATTATTTTCCAACTTCAGTTGATCAAAGCATAGCAAGTAGCTAGCCAATCCATTAACAAGATCACATCTAGATCTACTATTAGTAAAGGGATCAAGTCTACTAGGATTCCTTTCCTAAAAGTCTTAACATGCAATTATAGAGAATAGATCTGAAAGCATCATGTTACCAAGAGGAGTAATCACATGAAATGCATACACTAATGGTTCTAGTATTCCATCAGCATGATTTAATAACTTCACATATATAAAGGACAAATAACATCATCATACCAAACACAATTTAATTTAAGGTCTTCACCTCCTGTCTAAAGAGTGCATAGACTTGTTCTTGTGTCGGAGGACATTCTGGTGCTTAATTGGCCAAAGCTTGATTAATTCGAGCTCTACGTTAAAGAGCAGCATTCCCCACATTTTGCCTAGGTTTATATCTAGCATCTACATTGTTCTGCCCATATTCAATGCTCGACCTCTATTTCTGCCTAATCAAACTAGACTAGCTCTTATAGGTTGCGTAGAGTATTAAATTTGGTACTTGAAACTTCTTTTGTTAGAGCATATCATATTTTTTAATAGCACTTTCCTCTGTGGTTGTGGTAATTCACTATTTGATTGTCACACCCCTTAGCAAAAGAGTTAAAAACATGTGGAAGCAAAACTTAAAATCATCACAAAACAAATGACACACAAGATATCAATCTCTAGATCATCATCCTCATGTGTAAAAATAGAGAAAGAAAAATGGTAAAAGAATTTAAAACTGTTACAATAACTAAATTTTGTAGAAAATTGGGTAGCATTTTCCATATAAATTGGCTCTCCCAGCCACACCAGGACATATAAAAATAAAACTAAATCTATTACACTTCAATCAAACATTGCCAACATAACATAAGAACTACATTCCCTCTCTTTGACACAAACATTAGGGTTAAGTAGCAAATTAAATGAATAAAGAATCAATATCCAATTTTCAATCATAGATAATCGGATCAGGTTAACTCCGTTTGCTAAAGCAGTAGATATGTTATCGGTTTCATTATGACATACTTTTTGTGTGAGTTATGACCATCATTATGCTAGAACGAAATGCCAAACAAATATTAAAAATATCATAATCAATTGTACCCCAATAAGGGTATAACAATAGTCAATAAAGAAAAATGATTGGGATCAAATATCATACTGCCCGTGAATATTTATCTACCCTTCCTATCTCCTCTCCAACTCTTGAAACACAAGAAATGTTAACGATTGGGTTAGTCAAACCACTAGCTGACAAGCAATCACAAGGGGAATATGAAAGAAGAAACATGCAGAGAAAGCAATTAACATTCAATCAACAATGTACATATCAAACTAACATGCAAATGATAAAGAAAGAGGAACAAACTGTTGATTTCTCTGAACTGGAATCAAGTAAGGGCACTAAACTCAATTTTTATAATAATTTGCTTTCTTGGTTTTTGTCATTCTCATTTCTTTCCTTTACTTTAAGTGAAATCACCTTTTATCAATTCATTATCTTATCATAACCTCGTTGCTTATGGAGGGTGTAGTTGCCTTACATCCTCTGAAAGGTTAACTTGTGAGTAGTGTCTTTCTACCGAGAGTAAACATGACTTGATAGCGGTAGTATTAGTACCAAGGCCTTAAGCATTTTTGTTCAATATAGCCGCTAAAATCATCCCTTGGAGGTAACTCTACCATGTTTCCCACCACGGAGGAGTTCCACTTTACATTACTTAAGTTTTAATAGGTTTTATTATAAATAGTGTTGACATTTAATTATTTTCTAATAGTTTTAAGTTAAAATCATTTTATTCTCCATACTTGCATGTTAATACTCATGTGTTGCATACATATCATAATTAATCAAACACATGTCATCATTTAAGCTAACTTATTAAGTTAAGTCGTATCACCGTTTAAGCTAACATGCTAGGTTAGCATATATCATCACCAAAGCAAAACCTATTAAGCTAAGGTATACTAGGAAAGCTAACATGGCATAAGTTTTGGTCATCTAATCTTAAGCTAATATACATGTTATGGTCATTTAAACAACTAAGATATGGCATCGACCTAGAAAAGCATGATATCTAAGAAGGGAAATGCATTACTTGCCTTCTACAAGCCAAAACCCATAGCCACACAAACATAACCCTGGGTATGTGAACAACCAACTTCTTAATCTACAACAATGTTGTTGAACTGACTTTTATTATCAATGATCAATATTGACATGCTTCTAAACCCTAGATACAATAGAAACACATGAGAAATAAAGAGCAAGAGACACACCAAAGCTTGGATTCAAAGAGAAAAAGAAAACATGGGATGGTCTAAATTTGAAAATAGAGGGAAAGGCCTTCATTAGGTTTTTGAAGGAGAGAGATCATATTAGTTTCTAAAAGAGAGAGAGAAACATACACACAAAAATAGAGAGAGGCACAATCAGAGAGAGAGAAAGAGAGATAGAGGGAGAGAAACGAAATTTGCAAAATCAAGGAGAGAGAGGCTTAGACCTTGCAACATTTGACTACAATAAAACTGAGAAGAGGAAGGGTTTCATGACTATGATTGAGCAAAAGAGAAAAAAGCTTTAAAACCCTTGAACGAAGAGAGAGAAGAGAGAGAGGAGATGTTTGGGATGGATTAAGATCTTGAGTAGGAGAGAAAACTTTAGTCCTTCGAATTTGGAGCATAAAGATGTTTGAAACCCAAATTGAAAGAGAAACGAGACTAAAAGAGAAAAGGAGAGATGTTTGTCAAATTCAGAGACAGACAGATAATGAATCGACAGAGAGAGAGAGAGCAGACGTACACTCCAACTGTAGTGCCTTACTTTGAATCTCAAACATCACATTTCTAATTTCCTTTTTGTTTTAACCTAATAAAAATTTCAACATAACCTAAACCATAAAATTCCAACCCTAGGTACACTAATTTATCTAGCACAGAATACAAACACACACATAAATTAATTTACACATTTTAAACTATTTTTATTCAACAATAATATAAAAATGCATGAAAAAGAGGGGTCTAGGTTTTTTTTTTTTCCTTTCTAAATCTAGGTCATGAGATCCTTTCATCCTTAAAAGATCTGGTCCATCGGATCCCAACTGTGGATCCTTAAACAAATGTGGATATTATCATCTCATCTTAGATTTTAGCTCTCAAGACATCTCCTTTGAAGTGTGATGTCACCACAAAACCTTAACCAACTGAACTATCTTCTAACTCAACTATTTCTCACTAACATCTAAGATCTGAATGGGCTGCTCAAGGTAAGTCATTCCTAATCTAAAGTGGTTCATGATTAATCACATGTAACTCATCTGGCACAACCGATGAAGTATAGAGATGTGGAAAGTTGGATAGATATCATCTAGATCATGTGGTAAGGCTAACATGTACGCTAAAGTGCCATCTCTATCCAAGATCTCAAACGGACCCATATATATCGAACTCAATTTCCTATTTTTCTTTCAAAAATGAACCACTCCCCCTCACTGATGAGGCTTTGAGAAATATGTTCTCCCCTTTATCGAAATCAAGTTCCTAACGATGTCTATCAACATAACCTTTTAGGTGACACTATGTTGCCTTAAGCTTCTCACGGATGATAACCACTTTCTCAATAGTCTCTTGTGGATTAATTGGCTCCACACTAGCCCCCAACTTTGCGTATACCTGCGGTCTCTTGCGAACCTCATCCCAACACATCGGAGTCCTACTTCAACGAGTATATAGAGCCTTAACAATGCCATCACAATGCTTAAATTATAGCTGTATTATAAGCAAACTCAATCAACATAAGATGTTTTTCTCAACTACTCTTGATCTCAAGTACACAAGCCCTCAACATGTCTCATCGTGTCTAAATAATCCTCTTTAATTGGCCACGCTTTGAGGATGATAATCGGTGGAGAAGTAGAGTCTAGTCTCTAATTGTGTGTACAGATTCTCTTAAAACAGGGGCAAATTGTGGATCCCTATCAAGGATAGCAGAAACTAGTACCCCATGATAAGGTAGGCTTTGTGAGTCTGTCAACAACGACGCAAATGGTATCACAATCCCTTGTCATCCTCAGTAAACCCAAAACAAAATCCATGGTAATGTATTCCCATTTCAACTAAGGAATCTTAAGCTATTCAAATAAATCAATTGGCCTTTAATGCTTGGTTTTGACTTGCTGAAACATCTTTCTTCATGCAAGATCACTAATAGTAATCCCAAAGATCTATATGCATCTCTATTATACTGGGGTAAATGGATAAAGATAAATTATGCATCTCCTTAAGGATCAACCATCTCAAATTGTGAGACTTGGGAACAACTATTTGATCTGAAAATTTAATTACACCTTGAGCTAAAGTGAAACCAAACTTAGCATAGGCCCTTAACTTAATTACACCCTGAGTGTAAGCATTTCATCATCAATCTAATGAGTATCTCTGATTCTACAAAACAAAGTTGTGCATACCATAAATCTAGCAAGCAGACAACCCCAATTAGTCTCCTTTGTATTGATACTTGATTAATCAAATAGAGATGATTAACCATTACTCCTCAACATCGAAGCAGCCAAGGAAGCAACTGGCTTGTGACAGATCTTATATAGTCATTCAACATATACACGATCTGTTTTACATGAGTATTTTGTCTTTAATTTTGTGCCGGATAAAACTCTTGATCCTTTCATGTTTGATCTGATTTATTAAGCAATGTTGGGTAGGGAGAGGGAGTTTTAATTTTTAGAATTCAGTTTGACAACTTTTTTAATGTGAAGCAATTTGAAGGTAGTGTAAACGAGGTTGATAGTATAAATAAGCATTCACCATCAGATAACGCAATTTAGTGCCACTTTCAAGTGAGGTTGGGTGTCTTTAGGTTTGATGTGATTGCATGGAGATTAGGGAGCACGTCTACACAGACATCCTGGGTTTTTCCAAATATGTTTGGGGTTGTTAGTGTATTTCAATGTTTTCACTTGTATCCAATTGATAAATTATACATAAGTTCTTTAGTGTGGGAGATTGACACAGAATAGACCATGAAGAGGGGGCATAAGGCAAAGTTGTTGCAGTGGGGCATGCTTTATTTACTATTTTAATTCTTTTGGTATATTTTAATCTATTCAAGTTTATTTATTTTTCTTATTTTAGGATGAGCTGTCTAATAGTTAAATTATTTCTAATCGATTATTGGAGGATTGTTTAGAGTTATTTATTTTCTATTTAGTTGGTTTGTTTATACCATTTAAATACTTGTCAGGACCATTATAAGAGAGACGGAACTTATAGATTTTGGTTTAATAAATATGTTTCTTATTCCCAACCTTCAATTAGGCTTTATAGGGTTTCTAGGTTTTGTAATGCACAAACGCATGTCAAGGCCATTAAATTTCCTGTTCACTAAAAGATGCCGATCCAATCCGCGTCAATCAAATTAGATAAGATCTGCATGATTAAATTTTAGAGCGCAATCATATCAAAATGACTTGGTCTTTTACTTTTTAACTATGTCTCAGCACCATTATTGAGGTGCATTTTTTTTGGGGGGGGAACTCTTTAATTTTTGGAACAATTCCCTTTAAGCATTTTTGGCTTGATCCCATGGATTCAATCTCCAAAATTCATCTTTAATATGGTATAATATAAATAAAAATTCGTCTTTAAGCATTTTAGGATAAATTAAATCATCTTTATCAAAAGTAATAGAGAGAGAGACGAACGTAAATGAAGGATTGGCGGTAATGAGGTGGAGAAGAACTGTCATTAAGAATAGTATTTTATCGGTTTGGGATTTAATAAGATAAAGATGAATCTAAGAGTTACTTCAGAAATGAGGCAGAGAAGAGAATAGACAGGGTAGAGAGAGAGAGAGATTTTGTTTTAAAATGAGACAAAATCTAATAATTATTATCATACGTTGTATATTTGTTTACTACTAGAAAAAATTCGTCAAAATATAGGATAGAACATCTTTAATAACAGCTTTTCTCTTTTCTGCCGGTAAAGATCCACTAATACTAACTGTTTTGACGGTGACTGATAAAGGTAACCGTCTTTTATTTTTGTAACGAAGAGATAAAATAAAAATTAAAGAATTGTCCGAATAATCTTTAGTTTTATAGAAAAAATTTGGAGAGATCGTGATATACACCAATAATAAAATTTTATTAATTTTAAAATTTTAAATAAGGTTTTTATTTATTTCAAAAAATCTGGGGTTGTCTGAGTGGTTGATCACTGTAATTTTCAACGTGTAAGGGAAGTAACAACTTGCATCATTTCTAGGGGTACTTGGGTCAGTTTGCAAAGAGAAGATTCAACTTCACCGTTCACACAAAGCAGCCAATCCAACCTGCATCAATCAAATTAGATAAGAACCGAATGGATGAAATTTAGAACACAACAAAAATATTTAAATTAAATAAAAAATTTTCTAACATGATGACGTGAGCAACTTTATAGTTCTCGGTCTTCTCCTTTTTGTCTTAGTCTCGCCAGCATTATTGAGCTGCTTTTGTTGGAAGAACAAAACTCTTTTATTTTTGGAACAATTCCACTTTAAGCGTTTTTTATTTGGTCCCATGGATTCAATCTCAAAAAGCTTTGAGCAGAATGAAGAAGAAGAACAAAGCCTTCAGAAAACCAATCAAAGTTTTGAGGAGTTTTTGTCAACGCTCCCTAGAGATTATGGTTGGACACCTCTCTATGATAACTATCTATATCAAGGCTGTTGGTACTACCCCTTTTTCTTGCGAGGTGTGATTGCAGCTCAACAGCATTTCGAGGCTCAACCAACAGACATATTCCTATGTAGTGTACCAAAATCTGGCACAACATGGCTCAAAGCCTTGGCCTTTGCCATAGTCACCAGAAAGAAATACTCAGACCTTTCATCACATCCTCTCCTATCCACCATGCCTCATGAGTGCATCCCTTTCCTGGAGGTTGATGTCGTCAGCAAGGACTGCACTAATAAGACTGCCGACGTTCCCCTGTTAGCGACACATATTCCTTACCATTCCTTGCCAAAGTCAATAATTGCAGGTGGCTGCAAAATAGTGTACATTTTTAGGGACCCGAAGGATGCGTTTGTCTCACTGTGGCACTTTACAAGCAGAGTGACACCAAAAGATGCAACTCATATTTCCTTAGAAGAAGCACTTGAGCTATTTTGCAAAGGAGTGTCCTATTATGGGCCTTATTGGGATCATGTATTGAGCTTTTGGAAAGCAAGAAAAGAAGCACCACAAAGGGTGCTTTTTCTTGTGTATGAAGAAATGAGAAAGGACCCTTTACCTTTTGTGAAAAATTTAGCAGATTTCATCGGCCACCCATTTTCTGTGGAGGAAGAAAATGAAGGTGTTCTGCAAAAAATTTTGGATTTGTGTAGCTTTGAGAATTTGAGCGATCTCGATGTCAATAAAAAGGGGAAGCATCGACCCGAGTCCGCGGTCGCCATCGAAAACAGCGCGTTTTTTCGCAAGGGTAAGATTGGAGATTGGCGGAGTCATTTGACACCTGAGATGGCTGAGCGTTTGGATCAAATCAGTAGGGAAAAGTTTGGTGGCACTGGCTTGCCTTCGTATGTCTCAGATGCCAACACATATGGGAATTAGACCATGTTTAAGGCCACAAGTCTCCACACACCTTGTAGATATTAACTAAATAAGCAAGGGATATTCCATCTTAGGGATGGTAAATGCATTTTCCATGCATTGTATTGTTAAGAATAATTTTGTAGTATCAACTTTTGTTGAAATTTCAGGTGCGGTGTGTGTCTGGACTGTTACAGTTCGTTTGGCTTTTTTTTTTCGTTCTTTCTTGAAGTTAGCCTGGTTTGGATAGTTGAATGGTGCAGTGTCATCAGCTTCATCAACTGGGTTTTTGTTTGCGGGCTTATTTGGGCCTTTAACTTTGTATTATGGGGCCTCGGTCCCACTCAGACAAAAATCAAAAAAAAAAAAAAAAAGTTAGTAGTAAGAGTCGTTGATTTCTATATAGTTTAGTTTTCGTACAAGTTGTTAGTTCGGAGTCGTCTGCAAAATTATTTTGAAGAAGTGCTTCAAGCCTAGGTTCCCACTCGCATATGTCCTTAAGAAATTTCCTCACTCATAGTAGCAGTCGAAACTGAAGAGAGAGAACTATAGGGAGACATTGAGCTCAAGCATCAGAGTTTTCCCATTTCTATCATTTCTTTTCCTAACTTTGTATCTCATTGTTAAAAAAAAAAAAACTATAGGGAGGCATGCCCACCATTTTGAGGTGGGATTTTTGACCAATCCGTAGAGGAAGTGGTGCCTTCACCTCCCTGTACATGTAAATTCTCAAAGGTTTTGACCAATACTCTCATTTGTGATCTCCACATTGTATCAACCATGGTGAAATCAGGATTCTGTCCAAAGTGGTAGAAGTTCACATTGAACATTGATCTCAAGTCGGTCCTTTTACAAGAAAAGTCTTGTGGTCCATCCTTTTACACAGAAAGTAAGAGAGGTGGAAAGTCAATCAGATTTTCTCGTGGAGAATCACCACACGCAAGCATGCCATTGGATTATATTAATCTCATCTTTGAAGCACCGATACGGGAATGAGGCGTGAGAGGATCATAAATACCAGAGCAATGACATTAAATTGCGTGCAGAACACAGCCATCCTAAGAATCAGCTTGATGTACGTTGAAAATTTGGGCACCTAAAAGGAGGAGAGACCCTGGCACCTAGCAAGCATAGACAGGGACTTGTGAAGCAAGGACACATGGGAAAGGGGAAAGCGGAAATGGGATCCGTACAATATGTGAAAGTACACTCACGTGATCCATCGCGGTTGCACCAGCAAAATCAATACAATTTAAGCTTCTAGCGTAAGCATTCCCCCGTGGCCTGTGAAAAAAATAATTACATGATGTAATAGAAAAACGATGCTTTTGTGAATACTGACGTGTGGGTATCGTGGCATGTGACTCAAATTCCGAGACGATAATGTTGCCGAAATGATAATAAGTCAAGAACAGAAGCAAACAAAGAAGACACGTTGGAGATTCGTCACATGCGGCAGCCTCTATTTTCTTGCAAAAGAATTTTGATATATACGTTGCAATATTCTTTTCTTCACAGCCGGAGAATTTAAATTTAAATTTTTTTTTTGAATTTTTATAAATAGAACGTTGCAAATTAAGTTAAAATCCTCAACCCTAATTAAACAATTTTAGCTCTAGAAATGTGTATAATTAATTCTTTTTCTAATTTTTCATAAAAAGAATAATGATAGAATAATCTGTATTATATCTTTCTTTTAATGTATACCGTAATAATCTCTACATGTTGACCATACTTATTACTTTCTTATAAAATGTAGATAATTCTAATAAATGATACACTCACACACACACACACACACACACATATATATATATGTATATATATATGCACTAAATTAATAAATATATATTAAGGGTTACACACACACACATATATTTATATGTATATATATATATGCACTAAATTAATAAATGATATATTAAGGGTTAGTTTGATTGGTATAAAAAGTGAAAGAAAAAAGGGAAAGGGCAGTAAAAGTAGAGACAAATGATATTTTTTAGTGATTTGATCAGGAAGGAAACGTGTTGAGGAAGGAAATGTGGTTCTCCTCCATTTTAATAAATTATTTTCATCCTAAAGTGGACGGAAATGAAAAAAAAAAAAATTTAAACAAATTTGTCTTTAAGAAAAAGCATCTTTTTCTATTACATCATCTTTTTGTATTATCATTTTCGGCAACATTATCGTCTCGGTAATTGTTGACAGTTCAACAAGACTATAGTGTGTGCAGGGAAAGATCACAGGTTTCAAAACAATTGATTTATTAAACCCAAATTTCCACAAATACCCTTGCCTTAGTTTTCACGCGCCTTGTGTTTTGCAGGGAGGAAATACACGCATGAGCAAAAACCTCTGTTCGTCCAGTCCTGGCTTTCGCCTTCGCCGGGCTTGAGAGAACTAGATACGAGAGGACAGTAGCTGAGGTCAAGTTTCTCTGATCTAGGGAAATAATGATTTAACCTTTTCTTCTTTAGACAAATTCTTTGCCTTTACTTTCTCTCATTCATAAATGTATAATTGTTTGAATCAGAGCAATGAAATTTCTTATACTATCCTTATATCCTGTATATCTGTATACTTAAAGTAATTTTTATTTTTATAATTAATTGAATGAAACGAAGGACGGATTTATATAATTTAAAAAAATTACTAAATTCAATTAACTAATTGGAAAAAATTGAAATGATCACTGGATTTGAGTCGAGTTAAATGCATTTTATGAACACGTTCATATATTCTTCCATTTTTAGCTCATGGAGTCTATGGAGGAAGGTTCTGTACACTGTACTTACAATTTAGCATATACGGCACATCCATTTTTGGGTTTTGCTTATGGTGATCTCTAGATTAAACAACTAAGTTACAGTTTACTGATTCCATGACGACTATCACAGATCATACAAATCATTCTCAAAACTAATAAGCCTTCAGAATTAAAGTTTTGAAAAACAAAGCCAGGTGAAGAGAATTTTATTCTCACGGCATAACAAAATTTCAAAAGTAACATAAAGATTTATCTGAAGTGTGTAGAAGGAACTTCTCAACAATTGATCGCACCTTCAACAACACAACTTAGTCAAAACATAACATTTGACAGCAATCCTAATTCCACGTCTCTATTTCCAACATCATAAGCATGGTTTGCAAATGTAAACAAGTAAAGCTAGAGAAGTCTGAAAATCTGGGACTTCGGAGAGAAAAAGGCAATCTGAGAACTAGATTTTATTGGCAGTAAACTACAAAGAATCGATCAGCTGTTAGCACCAAAGCCCACTATTTTTTGAGCCACCCCACCTACTTGTCCTGCTCGATGACCGAAAGATAATAACTTGAAACATATGAGACACTTTTAGAACATGTAGAGGCCTTTTTGGCGGCTTGCAGAGTTCCACATGCAGAGCAGATTGCGAAATTGCATGGATAGAAAGCTTGATCCGGTATACCATGAACGGGACCGTATGTCAAAGCTAAAAACAACAACAAGTACCGAACAACTGGTAAGGAAAAACATGGATCTAACCGAAGAAGCAGAGCCTTCAAAAGTGAAAACTTGAGACCAGGACTAGGTGCGTTCGTTCTTTAGGAATAGTTTTTAGCTAATGAATTCTATTAGTTCGGAGTGATTGCAAGGATAAGACAAGAAATTATGATTTAAACATGTACAGTGAAAACTTAAAAATATAATGGTTAAAATGAGCAAAATCTTAAATGTGGAAGATTACATGAAATATTAGGATATATCATTAAAAATATAAATACAAGTTATCTATAAAAATATGAATATTAAACGTTTAATTGATAATATAATTTTAAATAAAAATGACTAACATAAAAGAATTCGAACCATCTCAATTAATGCATTATTATTATTATTATTATTAAGTCTCTATATAGTTCATTTTTACTTTTTTTTTCTCTCCTCTCATTTTTCTTATATTTAACTCAAATGATCAATTTCAAAATTTAGAACTAAAACTCAGTTTGTTGTTACATTATTCTTGTGTTTATTCACATAATGAGCTAATAAAATTTAGATAAAAATATTTTGAGCAATAATCTTTTTCCAAAAATTTGATATATTCTAAAAAGTTTTACTTTTTTCTATAATTCTTTTGTGTTTTAACAAATAGATCTCATCAAATTTGACCATGCATCACATTTATAAAAGAAAACAAAAGGTGGATAACTCTCAAGGGAACCCCAGCCTATGTAGATTTTTCTGAAGGATAACTTTGCCATGGCTGCTCTCAAGTCTAGGTAAAGTAGGAGATTTGTGATAGGTAGACAATCATCAAAAAATCCTTATCAAAACCAAAATGAGAGACATATAAAAATTCATTGGGGCATCATTTTCTTAGTTACGTGCTGCATTGGATCCCGGTGTAATGACAAGTTAGCAAAAACTTTTAGGAATAAGGAAACATAAAATTTTTTTTGTTAAACTATTTAGTAGAGAAGATGTAATTAATATAGTCAATATTTATGTATCTGAAATAGGTGTAGATACAATTAATAAATAATAATTTTGGAAAAATTTAGATTAAATATACAAATCATACATAGGAGAAATTATTTATTGGATGAGATCTAAATGAATATGTAGGCAAAAATAAAAAGAGATTTGAAACCATACGTAGAAGTTTTAACTTTGGTTGTAGGGATGAGGTAGGGTACCATTTTAGAGTTTGTTATAATATTTGATTTGATATTTATAAACATTTTTTTCAAAATAAGAGAGTTGCAGATATTTACATTTAAAAGTGGTTGAATATCAAACAAATAGATTTTTTTCTCACCAAAAAGGGAATAAAACGACCTGTAGGAATTATAAGTTATATTATGAGAAAGTGTAGCAACTTAACATAGGTTTTTGGTTTTGGATATGCGTGTGCCTAAAGAGTAAAAACGTATTGCTAATTTATGGAGTTAAAAATTAAGTGGTAGAATCAGAAAGAGAAAAAAGTGACGACTTTTAGAAACAAATTAATTCAAGTAGCAATGTAATCCTTTAATTATAAAAAAATTAAACTTATGAGTCATACTATGAAGTTGTGGGAGAAAATGATAGAGTATAAATTGAGATTTGAGATAAATGTGTCTTAAAATCAATTTGGATTCATATCAAAACAATCCACAACCGAAACCATTCAATTGTTAGCACATTTGATGAAGATGTATAGAATATAGAAGAGAAATTTGCATATGGTACTTGTTAATGCTAAATGTAATAACCTAGGGATAAATGAGTTATCTAATTAGTTTGACTAATTTTGAGCGTTTAAAATTAAAAGTGTATTTGTAACAAATAAATAAGTGAAATGTAAAACAAAAATTGAGATACATAATTTATAGTGGTTCCACCTTCTTAATATACGTCTACTCCCAGGGTTCACTTGGATTTTCAAATCCACTATTCTAAATAACAATTTATAAACTAACTTCCCAAGATAGTAGTGAACCTTATAAGTATTTTCCCAAATACTCCTACTTGCTTTTTATAGGAGCAACTAAAGCCTAATTAGATGTCTCTCTTGTTATCACTCAACCCTGAGACCAAGAATACTAGAATTCTAATCTTTTACAACAAGTAGAGAGTAAAAAATAAATAGCAGAAAGAAGCTTTTAATCTTCAGAAGTGCTCGTAGCAGTATAAACAAATCACTGATGAGATATGAAAAACAGAGTTTGTCGAGATATTCTTAGCATTGTTTGACCCAAGCAAAAGATATTTCTTATACATCCTTGAGTTGTTTTTATAGTCGGAAAAGAAGATTTAGCCGTTGAAGACCATTGAATGCATCTCAAAGGTTGGTGAGTTTGGTGAACAATACATTAAATTCGAACCACTTTTCTGAATAAATAGACGTCAGACACAAGAAGTTGATTTCATAAGGCTTTAAGTAGACTTGTCTTTACATTCTAAAATTCTTAGGTTGACTTGATGAGCACTTAAGTTTACTTGCTAATATTTATATGTAAGAGAGAAGTAGATTTATCTAAAACATAAGTAGACTTACAAATTACAAGTCCTATAACGTCGATTTTGTGATTTCGTATTTTTGTACGAGAAATTTTATTTATTTATATTGACTTTTGACTTTGGGGTATTTAAATGAAATTTTTGGTATATTTAAAATTATTGTCGTATCCGTGAAAATTTGGGTAAAAATGAATATATATATATATATATATATATAAATAATAATAAAAAAGAAAAGAGAAGAGAAGAGAAGAGAAGAAAAAAAAAGCAAAAAGAGAAAGAAAAAGAAAAAGCAAAAAGCAAAAAGAAAAAGAAAAAGAAAAAGAAAAAAAGAAAAAGAAAAAGAAAAAGAAAAAGAATTAGGGCTTAAAGCCCTAATTCTCCCTTTTCCTCTCTCTCTCTCTCTCTCTCTCTCACTCTCTCTCTCTTCCTCTCTCTCTCTCACTCCGTCTCTTCCTCTCCCGCAGCCGCCGCCCACTGTCTTGCCTTCCTCCTGCGATCGCCGCCGCTGCAACGCCCTCCTGCGACTGTAGCTCCTTTGTCGAGCGCGATCTGCTGCCAAGGCTCTACAACGCGAGCGCGCAACTGCCTGAGCGCTCCACAGTGCGAGTGCGCGCTTGCTCGGGAGCATGCCTGCACACGATCAAGCACTCCAGCCCATAGTGCGCGAGCCCAGTGCGCGATCCTTGTATGACCGCGAGCGCACCAGCGCGCGACAGAGCGCGAGAGCACATAGCACTGCGCGCTCTCCCGAGCGCGAGCGCGCACTGCGTGAGCGCTAGCGCGCCCCTGTGCGAGCGCTAGCGCACCCCTGTGGGCCTCTGCACGAGCCCCTGCGCACCTCTGCATGAGCCCCTGCGCGCCCCTGCACGAGTGCCAGCGCGCCCCAGCATGGACTCCCCTGCGCCAACGCGCCCTCTAGTGCGACCCTCTGTATGAGCACAGCACGCTCCAGTGTGTGATCCACTGCTCGAGCGTGCCCCAGCACGAGCGCGAGTGCTCCAGCGCGCGACCCACTGAGCGAGCACGAGACCCACTACGCGAGCGCACGATCCTCTCGCAAGCGCGCACCTCAGCCCGTGAGCGCGCAACTGCAGACCTCTCGCGAGCCTTAGCCCGTGAGCACTCCAACCCATGAGCGCTCCAGCTTGCGAGCGCGAACCCTAGCAGTGAGAGCCCACTAGTGGGCCAGCCCGCATAGCCCACTGCTAACCCGCGAAGCCCACTGCTGACCCACGAAACTCATTGTTGACCCGTGAGCCCACTGCGACCCACGAAGCTTATTGCGGCTAGCAAGTCGGGCTACTGACCCGCAAGCCTACCAGTGGGCCAACCCGCCAGCCCATCGGCCCACGAGCCCTCGACGGCCCGTGAGCCCGTGAGCCCGCGACCGGCTTTCTCTTTTGAGAGCCATCTGCCATCCTCGCATAAATCTTTCACTGTAGGTAACAGCTGTATTAGATGTGATTTTGTGTTAGAAATTGATTTAGTCGCTAACGTGATTTCAAAATTGAAAATGTTACAGGTTTCAAATTAATCTGACGGATGAATGAAAGCTAGGTTTGAGATTCGAGTAAATCTAGGTGAGGGAAATGAAATTATTTCCATACTTAAATTTAATTTGGTCGAATTTAGATTAAATCTAGAATCGGAAGTTATATATATATGTTGTTGTGGTTTAAAATCTATATTTAAGTCCTTAGAACATGTGGTTAAATGTGCAGAAATTATGGTGTATGAAAAATTTAGGGTTTGTACGAACTTAAGGAAAATGATAAACCCTGACAATAGTCGTAATTTTGATGTAAATCGTGATGATTTGATTAGGTTGGCTTTCTTGGTGATTCGATTGAGAGGAGCCTTATTTTACGTATTGTGATTTTATTGGGGAGTACGCTATCCTCCCAAGAACCGTGAGTGGAATTTATTTCAATACTTTTGTTTAATGTGTAAACCCTGTTTTGAAATTGATTTTTGTGAATTGATGGAGTGTCCAAAACTGTGTTGAAATATTGAAGTTATGCATCCATGTGGTTGAAATGTATAATGTGCCATTTTATGCTATATGTTGTATTTGGTTTATGAACCTGATTTCGGCACATTTTGATATGATTTTGGATTTGGCCTTGAGGGCTTTGGTATGTATTGTTCCGTAGCTACGAAGGACACCGTGAGAGACGCTTTGATGGCGTCCGGATATGCCTAGGCCTGGGGTATCCCACAAGCTGTCGTGATTTTTATTAACGATACGGTATTAGCCAGGTTGAACCCGAAAGAGGGAGGATTTGGATACTCTCTCCAAGTCTAGCACCTGGACGAGGTTCGTCACCAACGCCGGGATAGAGAGCACTTTAAATAAACTTGCATATAACACCCCCGGTGCGCCTGTCATAGGTCGCGATAGACCTCTGCCAGGATATTTTCGGCTGGCAGCTCTATGATTTTAGTGACAGTGCTTTGAATGCATATTTGACTTGAAAATGCGTGCTAATAATATGTTGTTGAAATGAAAAGCATGATGATTTGAAATATGATTCGTATACTTATGTTTTGACACTTCAATTTCACACTTCATATTTGACGATTGCATTGATCCACTCACTTACTGAGTATTCTTCCCCGAGTACTCACCCCTCATTTCTCTTCTTGTTTTAGAGATAGTATTTAACAAGGAGCGTTGCTTTAGGACGCTCGGTATCATTGAGAGATCTGGTTTGAACTTGAGAAGTTATTATATATTTCTGCTACAAAATTTATATTGGTAATGTATATGCATTCTGAGATCTATAGACAATAATTGTGTAAATTTTGGGATGACTGTATAAATATGGACATTTAGATTGTGGAACTCTCATGTCGTTGTATAACATTGCATTGAGGTAATTCTTACTCATTGTGTATGTACTTAGGAATGTGTTATGTCTTAGAAGTGTAATCTAGGATCACTCGGTGCCCCCTCTAAATCACAAGAGGGGCAACTGGCGATTGTCCATGCCTTTGACGGGGCCATGACAGTAGAGGTCTGTGGCTAGGTTGCTGGAAATTTTTATAGCCTTGAATTATTCTGGAAGTTGGCTGTGGAATTGGTTGATTTTAGAGAGCCTAGAATAGCCATTTGATTATTTTACAGGATGGTTGTGATTTATACAGGTTAAATTGTACTTGGGAGACTTCTGAAATATGGGGAGGTTCTGCCCAATTTTCTGTAAAAATACAGTCAACATTCAGGACAACGGGCGACTGTTAACGATCCCGATCCGGGGCATGACAGTTGGATTGGTATCAGAGCGTCGGTTGAGAGCTATGTAGGAAGAGAGTTTTGAAAACATTCCCGAGTGTGTTGGTCTTAGTCTCAGCATAAAGAGGTATATGACTGTTACCCCACAGTTTACACTGGCCGAGGTTATAGACTCTGCTCACCGCGCGGAGGCTTTGGTCCGCGTAGAGGCTAGGCAGAGAGAGAGCAGAGAGCAGAAAAGAAAGAAAGAGAAATCTCATTTTGTACAGAATACTCAACTTTTCTTCAAATTATGCAAGATCTCTCAACCAGTATTCATCTAATATACTATAAATATACATGATATCACATTCTATGATATATGCATCCAATTTCACAATATAGTGCATTTAACAATTTACAGTTCTCTCCCCCTTAATCAATACCTATTTTTTCTTAACTTTACACATTCAAAATTTATACATTCAGTTTAATCACATAACTACATGCTCATTACACATTAATTTGTATAGATTCAAGTTACCACCACAATCTACAAATATTCTCAGCATTTCAAACTTCTATTTCCACATGATCAAGCCAGTAGAGATTACATTTGAAACTATTTATTCAATCAACGCATATTCATGCCACAACAATTTATAATATACCAGTAAAATCATCACATATTCATACTAGTTTACATTCACAATCAGAGCATTTAAAATATTACACTCTTCTTCCCACTATTTTTAAGCAATTCACATTGTTATTTCTAATAAGGCTAAATAAAACTCACATATTCTAGTCAATGGCTATTTGATATAGTCTAGTCTACAATGCATACCAATGCATACTAATCATACCAATTACATTCATGTATTTAACTAATGCATACCGATTTTAAGCCAATACTAATTTTAAGCAAAATGAGGTAAGAAGCTTATTGGAATAAAAGGAACCAACAAAAGAAGACAATATGTAAGCTCGTATAAGTAATAATGAAAATATATATATATATATATATATATATATATATATATATATGTATGTATATATATGTAGCACATCAATGCAATGATGGAGATTAGAAGCAACATATATATCATGTGAGTTTATAGTTGATTAAAAGCAATAAAATCAAAAGAGTTTACAATTGTAATCATCTATACACACTTCATCATGAAAGTTGGCATACTACCCCAGTTGATAACCTAAAGTCAAAAATAAAAGGATAACAAAATAAGCTATGAGTATCTTCAAATAAGTAGATCATGCGAGGAAGTCATGGTAGGAGTAAGCTATGAAGAATTAAAAGGGCCATCTTGATCTTTTCCAATTAAAAATTCCAATGTGTTCAACTTCTCATGAATTCTTTGATTTTTGTCTTCTAATTTATGTAGTCTAGCTTGGGTTTGAGAATTTTGATCTTCAATTCTAAGGAGCTGAGCTTGTATATGCACCAAAGCTCCCCAAACCATGTCCATTGTAACTTCAAAGGAAGAGAGAGAGGGAATAGATGTAGATGGATGACCAAATGAAGGAGTAAGCTGTAAGTTTTTTTCTCTATGTTCATCAGAGGCACCTTCTTTAGATGGTTCACTTGGTCCTGTTTCATCTTTTTTTCTTTTCTTTCCCTTTATATCTTGATCATCATCATTTTTTCCCAAACTCCATTCTTACACACCCACTTGGCCTTTTTCAAAGAGGGTTCACCATTCCCCATGTTTCATGCTTAATTTGATAGAAATCTCCTTTTTTAAATCTATTTTGTTTATGTTCTTGTCAAAGATCAGGGAATAATAGGGAAGATTCACAGACTTTGATTTAGTTACAGTAATCATGAAATAGGGAGCTAAGTAATGAAGTCCAGGGTTCTTAGCACCCATGATACATGCTATTAAGCAAAGATCTTCCTTGGTTATGTTTGTATGATTCCACCTCTAGGCTTAAGAACTTGAGTGATAATGAGATGAAGAATGCATTCATGAACAACCAAATTTTTTGCATTCAAGTTTACCTCCTTTATCTCTTTCAAGTTGTTATTCGTAAATACTATTTTTGCACATTCAACTTGACTCTTCTTCATGTATTCTTCGCATTTATTAAATGGATTCCACTCTAAATTACACATCATGCATATACCTTAGGGGTAACTACAATTTGTTTCCCTTCAATATACGTCTTGAAAGAGCAAGATTCCATTCCAATAGCAAAGTAATAGTGTGTTTCCATCACATGTCCTCTAGGTTCATCAATCACTTCTATATTGTTATATAATTTTCTAACCAAGCGTTCATAGATATCTTCATTAGGACTCATCAATGAGTGTGGCAGAATATGTGAGAGATACTCTTCATATAGAAAATTAATTTTCTTCAAAAATCCCCAATTAATAAGCCTTCCTAAATTCAGTTTTCTTTTGAAGAAATTAGAGGTGAAAGACTTGCTTTTCTTGAGAGAGGGAAAATCATTTTTGTTGAACTTTGATGGATTCTTTGTCTTTGGCGCCATAGAGTGTTCATCAATTATACTTTGTTAAAGATAAGAAACCTTCACTTTGTTAAAGATAAGAAACCTTTTTGAAGAAGGACTATGAACTAGGGTTTTGTCATGGTTTAACGAATGACAAGTGCAGTTTTGTCGCCAGGAGACGAATCAGGGTTTCATCATGCTCAGGTGAGTATTGAAGTATAGTTAGGTTTTTGTTCCAATGTTGAATTTGAGAACTATAGAGAGAAAGAGAGATGAAATGGAACTAGGGTTTCATTGTGAAGGAATTAGGGTTTGAAGGAGAAGAAGATAGATTAGGGTTTGTTCGAGTGAGTAAGAGAGAAAGGGAGAGATGACTTAATTCGCGAGGCGAAGAGACATGAAATGAGAGGGCTTTAGATTTAAAATTGAAAAATTAGGAGGGAATATGAAAGGTCATAGCTATCAAACTTATTTGTTTAATTTCGTGTTAGATTCAGATTTTTTAGAGAGAGAGAAAATTGGATTTCGGTTTACGATTTCGAACTTTGTTCATTTGAAGAGATACTTGAATCGATTTGATTAGGGTAATAAATCGACTTGTCTGTTCACATAAGACGACTTGCATTATGTTGCAAGACGACTTATGTACATAAAATTAAATTTTGAATACCGTCAGGTCGCCTTGCCAAATGCCCAAAATGACTCAGTGGTGTTTTCAGAATTATTTGTGTGGTTTGGATTTAGTAAGTCGACTTGTATTTATGATAAGATGACTTGCTATGTTCAAGAATTATTCATAGGACAATTCATAATTCCTATTGGTCTACTTACTATGCTCAAGTTGCCTTGTGAAATGCCCATGACGACTCAATAATGTTTTCATAATTATTTCTGTGGTTTGGGTTTAGCAAATCGACTTATATTTATGATAAGGCGACTTGTTATGTTCAAGCACTATTCATAGGATGACTCATTATTCCTACAAGTTTACTTGCTTCATTTTTCATAGTGATTTTCTAAGTCTCAATATCAAAGGATCAACTTATATGTTGCTTGAGTCGATCTCCCTTCATTATAATTTCAAAATTTTTATTTATTTATTTATTTATTTATTTAAATGATTTGAACACGCTTTGTTTAGTATTAGATGATTTAACTAGCAAATTCATTCCATCATACCTAATTGTTTTCTTAAGTTATAAAATCTCTTTTTATCCAAAGGTTTGGTGAAAATGTAAGCAATTTATTTTTCAGTTTCTATATACTCTAGAATTATATCCTCTTTAAGTGCATAATCTCTAATGAAATGATTTCTAACTTCAATGTGTTTAGTTTTAGAGTGACGGATTGGATTTTTTGTCAAATTTATAGTATTAGTATTATCAATGTTGATTGGTTCGTTTTCAAATTTCAAATCATAATTCTCAAGTTGATCTTTGATCCACAAGATTTGAGCACAACATTGTCCTATGGCACATACTCTGCTTCCGTGGTTGAGGTAGTAATACTATTTTATTTTTTAGAGGACCATAACACTAACATGCTCCCAAAGAATTGACATGTGACACTAGTTTTTTTTTTTTTTTATTTAATCTATTTTACATTCTGCAAAGTTAGTAAATGAATATCCATGCAATACAAATGTTGAATTTCTATTATACCATAGTCTAAAATTATATGTATCCTTCAAATATCTCAAAATTCTCTTGACTGCAGCAAAATGAGACTCCTTTAGATTAGATTGAAATCTAGCACACAAGCATACATTATATAGAATGTCTGATCTAGATGCGGTTAAGTAGAATAGAGAGCAAATCATGTTTCTATATAGTTTTTGACACATTTACTTTATTTTCTCATCTTTGCCTAGTTTAATTAAGGTGCTCATAGATATGGCATATCCCTTATCCTCATTGAATCCAAATTTCTTGATTAGTTTCTTAGTGAACTTGGATTGATTAATGAATATTCTCTTTTGAGTTTGTTTTATTTGCAATTCTATAAAATAATTCAATTTACCCATCATGCTGATTTCAAACCCAGCATGCATAGATTTAGCAAACTCTTAACAAAAACTTTCATTGATTGCCTCAAATACTATGTTATCTACATAGATTTGTATTATTAAAATTTCTTTGTCTTTTCTTTCAATAAATAGGGTATTAGAAAATTACTAAATCTTTCATATCAATCTCTTGGAGTTTGCTTTGACCATATAATACTTTAGATAAATTGAACACATGATCCGAGTATTTTGGATGTTCAAATCTTGGTGGTTACTCTACAAAATAGTTTCATTTATTACACTATTCAAGGATGCACTCTTGACGTCCGTTTAATATAATTTAAAATCTATGAAACATGCAAAAACGAACAACATTTGAATGGTTTCTAATTTGACTGCCGGAGTATATATTTCATCATAATCAATGCCTTCTTCTTGGCTATACCTTTGAACTACTAATATTGTCTTATTTCTAGTAATTGTGACATGCTCTTCTAGTTTGTCTCAAAATACCCACTTTGTGCCTATTATCGATTGATTTTTTGGCCTAGCAACTAACTCCCATATTTCATTTCTCTCAAATTTGTTTAACTTTTCTTGCATAGCTAGAATTCAATTTTCATTACTTAGAGCTTCATCAACATTTCTAGGTATAATTTGAGAGATGAAGATAACAAATTCACATTGGTTTTGAGTTGAGGACTTAGTTCTAACTCCAACCTTTATATTTCTAATTACATTCTTTACATTAACATTTCTTCTAATCGTAATTTTACTTCTTGTTACTCTTGTTGTTCATGGCTTCTTTGTATCTCTTCAGCTTTAACTTCTGGCATTGTTTTCTTTATTTCTTTATTTTCCAATATCTCTTGATTTAATATTTGTTCTATTTCTTGAATTTCATCATCAAAACTTCTTTTACTCAAAGGGTCATTTTTATCAAAATTTACATGAATGGATTTCTCAACCATCATTGTTCTCTTATTATACACTCTATATGCTTTATTAGAGATTGAGTATTATAGAAAAATGTCTTCATCACTCTTAACATCAAATTTCCCTAAGTTATCTTTTCTATTATTTAACACATTACATTTGCATCCAAAGACATGAAAATATCCTTTATTAGGTTTTCTACCTTTATATAATTTATAAGGAGTTTTTTAAAGAATTGATCTAACTAATCCCCTATTAAGAATATAACAAACTGTATTGATAGCTTCAACCAAAAAGTATTTGGGCAGATCATGCTCATATAGAATAGTTCTAGCCATTTCTTCTAGAGTTCTATTTTTTCTTTCCACAACTCCATTTTGTTAAAGTGTTTTAAGTGTAGAGAAATTGTGATCTATTCCATTTTCATCACAAAAATCTTGCAAAGATCTATTTTCAAACTCTTTACCATGATCACTTTTAATGCTATTAACTATGCATCATTTTTCATTTTGAATTTTCCTACATAATTGATGAACGCACTGCAAGCTTCTTTCTTTTTGGCTAAAAATAATAACCATGTGTATCTAGAGTAATCATCAATGATTTCAAAACCATAATGTTTTTCTTTTAAACTTTGTGTTCTAGTTGGATAAAAAAATCCATGTGAAGCAACTCTAATGGCCTAAATGTAGAGGCTATATTTTTTGATTTAAAAGAAGATTTGATATGTTTTTTCTTCGTGCAGGCATCACATAATTTATTCTTTTTATATTTTAATTTTGGAATCCTTTTAACCATGTTTTTTCTAACTAATTTAGATGTTAAATTCATATTTGCATGTCCTATTCTCCTATGCCATAACCATGCATCATCATTTCTTATGGCCATCAAGCAAACTTCATCTTGAACACTTATATTATCTAAATTAATAACATATATATTTTCTTGCCTTTTTCCTCTGAATATTACCTCCTTGTTTAATTTATCTATGACATTGCAATAATTGTAATCAAACACAACAATGAAGCCCTTGTCATACAATTGACTAATGCTAAGTAAGTTATGTTTTAATCCTTCAACTAAAAGAACATGGTCAATTTGAGTATAAAACATATCCATGTTTCCTATGCCAATTATTTTCCCTTTTAAGTTGTCTTTGAAGACCACTTTGCCTGCTTTCCTTTCTTCCAAGCTACTAAATTTAGAGGAATCTCTTGTCATGTACCAAGAGCATCTGCTATCTAGAAACCATGTATTTTCAGGAGTTTTAGTCTTGAAAAATTTGGTACCCAAATTTTCTTAGGTCCGGTAGTGTTAGTAGTTAACATGGTCTCGAATGCACTCTTTGATACCCATTTCAATGTCATTTTCTTAAATTCTAAGTCATTGAGCCAACATTTATCCCTATTATGTCTAATGTTATTGCAGTAGGTGCACTTGGCATGTATTTTAGGGCTCTTTGTTTGATTTGAGATGGATTTTCTTCTAAATTTGCAATAATATGGATTGTGTCCTTATTTCATGCAATAATAACATTTGGAGCTTGGCCTTTTATTCATTGAGTTAGGTAGAAAGAAGCTAAAAGCTTCTTGTGAGTCATGGCAGGATTATATCTCAAACCAGTTTTATCATAAATAGCTCTTTCAGCTCCAAGCATCAAGTCCAATTTCTTTTGTTCTTGAGTAAATTTGTATAGCAAAGAACTTAGCCTTTTGTTTCTCTCTCTTTCTTGATCTAGTTCCCTTTTTATATTTTAATTTTTGTTCTTCTCATTATTATCATTTAAAATCTCAATTCTTGTGTTTTCAATTTCTATATGCAAATTATTTACTTCATTTGTTTTACCTTTAAGTTCCTCAAGCAAGTCAATTTTCTCTTGTCTTAACTTATTATTTTCTAATATGAGTTTTTCATTTTCAGATTTCAGTTTATTCCTATCTTCTAGTGTTTTGATCATTTGCTTCTTTATTGAGCTATTTTTCTTGGTCATATTTTTAAAATCTTTGATAGATTCTATGAGTACATCATGCAATGTAGTAAAGGAGAGTTCATTTTCAGATTTTGAATTAGAAAAATATAATATTGAAAAGGTTACATCATTAGTGGAATCGTCTTCTAATGCCATGAAGCACAAGTTTGCTTGCTCTTGTTCTTATTCCTCCTCACTTGTGCTTTCATCCTCATCGCTCCATGCTGCTAGAGCCCTTTTTTCCCCCTTTTCTCCTTTTTCTCAGCTTTCCTTAGCAATGGACAATCAGCCATGATATGACCAAACTTTTTGCACTCATAATATCTCATTTCTTCATTTCTTTCTGGTTTCTTGAATTCTTTTCTACTTTGTTTTTCTTTTTCATCATGAATTTCTTGAACTTTCTAGTTATGAGAGCCATGTATTCATCTTCATCATTAATTGAGCTGCTTTCCTCACCTTCAGCATTTAGTGTTATGGATTTACCTCTTTCTTCATTTCCATTCCCTTTGGAGTTTATCTTCATTTCATGTGTTGTCAATGAACCAACTAACTGATCTATTGTGAGGGTTTCTAAATTTTTAGATTCTTCAATTGTTGTAATCTTGGCTTCTCATGACTTAGGCATGCATTGCAGTACTTTGTCAAACATATTTTCTTGACTAATTCCTTTACCCAACAATCTTAATTCACTTGTGATGGTATTGATTTATCATGTCTCTCATGGTTTCACCATGCTTCATCTTAAATGCTTTGTACTCTTGCTTAGACATCCTTATTTTGTTCTTTCTCACTTGATTTGTGCCTTCGTAGGTAGGCTTTAACCTTTCCCATATTTCTTTTGTAGTGATGTAGGATGAGATCATGTTGTATTCATTGAGACTCAGGGACAAATGTAACAGGTTGACTACTTCACAATTTGTTGTGTAAGCCTCGTTCTCTTCAGGAGTCATACTCTTCATCTTTATAAGGACTCTTACTCCGTCAATTTTTTCAATTGGAAGTTCAATTCTTCTTCTATAATTTCTTCTACTGTCTCATTTTGAGTAATTATGAAGTTTTTTATCCTTTGTTTTCAATAGCTATAATTGTTGCCATTGAAAAAGGGTGCCATATTGGTTGATCAAGTTTCATATGGAACATTATCTCCATTTAGTGCTATTTTTGATCTTTACTTTTGAGGTTGTTGATCCTTTCTAGAAGACTCTCTCTGATACCACTTGTTGACACTAATTGTAATAACCTAGTAGGGGTGCATAGGCTATCTAATTAGTTTGACAAATTTTGAGTGTTTAAATTAAAAGCCTATTTGTAACAAATAAAAAATAAGTGAAATCTAAAACAAAAATTCGCACACACAATTAATAATGATTCCTTCTTGGTGTATGTCCACTCCTAGGTTTTTCCTAGATTTTCAAATCCAATATTCTAAACAACAATTTATAAACTAGCTTCCCAACGTGCTAGTGAATCTTACAAGTATTTTCCCAAATACTCCCACTTGCTTTTCACAGGGACAAGTTAAACCTAATCAGATGTCTCTCTTGTTATCACTCAAGCCTGAAATCAAGAATATTAGAATTCTGATCTTTTACAACCCGTAGAGAGTAAAAAATAAAGAGCAGAAAGAAGCTTTTAATCTTTGGAAGTGCTGTAGCAGTACAAACAAATCAATGATGTGAGATGAAAAACAGAGTCTATCGAGGATATTCTCAATATTATTCAACTCTAGCAAAAGATATTTCTTCTTTATCCTTGAGTTGTTTTTATAGTTGGCGAAAAAAATTTAACCATTGAAGACCATTGTATGCATATTAGAGGTTGGTAAATAGTACATTACATTTGAGATAGCTTCTCTGAATAAATAGACATTAAATACAAGAAATCAATTTCATAAGGCTTTAAATAGACTTGTCTTTACGTTTTGAAATTCTTCGCTTGATGAGCACTTAAGTCTACTTGTTAATATTTATATGTGGGAGAGAAGTAGACTTGTTTAAAACATAAGTAAACTTACAAATTACAAGTCCTCTTACAAACCTAATTGAGTTGCCTTAACATTGACTTCAAGTATGGGTTGACTCATTTTGTTTGCAGAGACTAGATTATGAGACTTTGATTTTTTAAGACAACTTGTGTTTTGGTTTAGTCGACTTGTATACCTATTTTCCATTGGGTCAAGTCATCGTGGATGGTTTCTGAGTCTTCTAATCTTAATTGTAGACTTAGTCTTCTGTGATCATAAAATGACAAATCGACTTGCGAGTTTTCTTGGGTCGACTTGTGCTTTTTCATTTTCTACATTCAGGTTATCTTGTAATTTGGTGAGGTTGGCTTGACTTTATGCAGATATGGATTTTTGAGATTCATGTTTCTTTGGTCATCTTGTGGTTTAGTTGGGTAATCTTGAGTGTGTACGACATAGACTTCTAAGACTTGTCTTTCTCAAGTCGTCTTGTAGTTTAGTTGGGTTATCTTGAGTGTGTACTGATATAGACTTCTGACATTTATCTTTCTCAGGTCGTCTTATATTCGATTTAAGCTGTCTTGGAAAGATCTATAAATAGCCAAATTCTACAATTCATAACTCCAAATCGATTTCTATTACTAGGGCAAGGAGATTCCCCATTACAAAATTCAATTTTAACAATTTTTTTATTTTACTCAAATTTTAGTTATTTAATCCTAAATCAATTTTTATTACCTCTAATCATCATAAAAATTTATTTTACTCAACAGTATTCATTGAGTTAGAAAAAACATATGATGAGATTGCTAAAAACATTGTTGTGGGCATTGACAAAAAAGGGAATATCATTGAAATATATTGATCTCATCAAAGATACGAATGTAAACAACTATAGTAATTTAAGTGATAGCTTTCCAATTAATATTGATGAAGAGTTAAGACTTAACAACCTAGAGGGGAGGGATGAATAGCTTGTTGGCACTTTTTGGGTTTTTCTAGAATTGAGATACAAAATACAGAGTACATAGAGAGATGGAGAAGAATGTTTAACACCGGATTTATAGTGGTTCCACATTTTCATTGTACATTTACTCCCACACTATATCTGGATTTTGCAATCCACTATTTGATTCACAAGTAGTACAACCAACTAGATTTCCAATATCCTTGTTAAACCTTACAAGCATCACTTTACGGAACACTCATTTTAGATTTCATGACTTTAGCTATAACACTCGAAAATTTGGTTGTGATATTGATTTTTAAAGGATTTTTTTTAGATTTCTCTATTTTGTAAAATATATGAGAATAATTAATTTAAATATAAATGTGGATTTTGTCAATTGGGCTATTCGGGAACTCCCTTAAACATTTGGTCGGTAGACTTCCAATTTTTAAGTCATCAGTTATTTGAGTGCTTGGTGTTCGGTAATTGGTAGAATTTGATTTTTTATGAAAATTTATTTGTTGGTAGAGTTTTAGTTATCGATGAACAATTTCTTCAAATTTTGATTTTCTAGTCATTGGATGTTCAATTTTGAAACTTGTTAGTGATTAGCACAATTTGCACTCATAGGTCTCTTGGTGTTGGAGAAATTACACTAAGTATTTCGATATCGTCCAAGAACCTCTTCGTACATTTGGCTACAAGTTAATGGTATATGTGGCTGCAAGTGGTCGGTATATGATGGAAACTTGTAGTCTCCCAAACACCCATTGTTTTACAATTTCCATATACCTGTTAGTACATCCAATTTCTGTAACGCCGACTCTGTGATCTCGTATTTTTGTACGAGAAATTTTATTTATTTATATTAATTTTTGAGTTTGGGGTATTTAAATGAAATTTTTGGTATATTTAAAATTATTGTCGTATCCGTGAAAATTTGGGTAAAAATGAATATATATATATATATAAATAATAATAATAAAAAAGAAAAGAGAAAAGAAGAGAAGAGAAAAGAAGAAAAAAAAAAAAAGAAAAAGAAAAAGAATTAAGGCTTAAAGCCCTAATTCTCCCTTTTCCTCTCTCTCTCTCTCTTTCTTCCTCTCTCTCTCTCACTCCATCTCTTCCTCTCCCGCAGCCGCCGCCCACCGCCTCGCCTTCCTCCCGCAATCACCGCCGCTGCAACGCCCTCCAGCGACTGCAGCTCCTCCGCCAAGCACGATCTGCTGCCAGTGCTCCACAGCGCGAGTGCGCACCTGCTCGGAAGCACGCCTGCACACGACCGAGCACTCCAGCCCATAATGTGCGAGCCCAGTGCGCGAACCCTGCACGACCGTGAGCGCACCAGCGCGCGACAGCGCAAAGCACTGCATGCTCTCCTGAGCGTGAGCGCGCACTGCACGAGTGCTAGTGCGCCCCTATGCGCCTCTGCACGAGCCCCTGCACGCCTCTGCACGAGCCCCTGCACGCCTCTGCACGAGCCAACGTGCCCCTGCATGAGCGCCAGCGCGCCCCAGCACGGGCTCCCCTGCGCCAGCCAGCCCTCCAGCGCAACCCTCTGTGCGAGAACAGTGCGCTCCAGGGCACGATCCACTGCTCGAGCGCACCCCAGCACGAGTGCGAGCACTCCAGAGCGCGATCCATTGAGCGAGCATGCGACCCACTGCGCAAGCGAACGATCCTCTTGCGAGCACCCGCCTCAGCCTGTGAGCGCGAAACTGCAGACCTCCCGCGAGCCTTAGCCCATGAGCGCTCTAGCCCACGAGTGCTCCAGCTCGCGAGCGTGAGCCCTAGCTGTGAGAGCCCACTAGCGGGACAGCTCGCGAAGCCCACTGCTGACCCACAAGCCCACTGTAGCCCGTGAAGCCCTTTGCGGCCAGCAAGCTGGGGTGCTGACCCGCGAGCCCACCAGGGCCAGCCCGCCAGCCCGTCGGCCCGTGAGCCCGCGACGGTCCGCGAGCCCGTGACCGGCTTTCTCCTTTAAGAACCATCTTCCATCCTCGCAGAAATCCTTCACTGTAGGTAACGGCTGTGTTAGATGTGCTTTTGTGTTAGAAATTGATTTAGTTGCTAACGTGATTTCAAAATTGAAAATGTTACAGGTTTCAAATTATTCTGACGGGCGAATGAAAGCTAGGTTTGAGATTCGAGTAAACCTAGGTGAGGGAAATGAAATTATTTTCATATTTAAATTTAAATTGGTCGAATTTAGGTTGAATCTAGAATCGGAACATGTGGTTAAATGTGTAGAAATTATGGTGTATATTTATAAGTTGAAGAATTTAGGGTTTGTACGAATTTAAGGAAAATGATAAACCCTGACAATAGTCAAAATTTTGATGAAAATCGTGATGATTTGATTAGGTTGACTTTCTTGGTGATTCGATTGAGGGGAGTCTTATTCTACGTATTGTGGTTTTATTGGAGAGTGCGCTATACTCCTCAAAACTATGAGTGAGATTTATTTCAATACTTTTGTTTAATGTGTAAACCTTGTTTTAAAATATTTGTTAAATGAGCATGATTTATAGCGTACTTGAAATGTTTTGACTGATTTTGAAATTGATTTTTGTGAACCGATGGAGTGTCCAAAACTATGTTGAAATATTGAAATTATGCATTCATGTGGTTGAACTGTATAATGTGCACTATATGTTGCATTTGGTTTGTGAACCTGATTTCGACACATATTGATACGATTTTGGATTTCGCCTTGAGGGCTTTGGTATGTATTGTTCCGTAGCTACGAAGGACATCGTGAGAGACGCTTTGGTGGCGTCCGGATATGCATAGGCCTCGAGTATCCCACGAGTTGTCTTGATTTTTATTAACGAGACGGAACTAGCCAGGTTGAACCCGAAAGGGGGAGGATTTGGATACTCTCTCCAAGTCTAGCACCTGGACGAGGTTTGTCGCCAACGCCAGGGTAGAGAGCACTTTAAATAAACTTGCACATAACACCCCCGGTGCACCTGTCATAGGTCGCGGTAGACCTCTACCAGGACATTTTTGGCTGGAAGCTCTATGATTTTTAGTGATAGTGCTTTGGATGCATATTTGACTTGAAAATGCGTGCTAATGATATATTGTTGAAATGAAAAGCATAATAATTTGAAATATGATTTGTATACTTATGCTTTGACACTCAAGTTTCACACTTCATATTTGACGATTGCATTGACTCACTCACTCACTGAGTATTCTTCCCCGAGTACTCACCCCTCATTTCCCTTCTTGTTTCAGAAACAGTATTTGACAAGGAGCGTTGCTTTAGGACGCTCAGTATTATTGGGAGATCTGGTTTGAACTTGAGAAGTCATTATATATTTATGCTGTAAATTTGTATTAGTAATGTCATGCATTCTGAGATCTATAGACGACCATTGTGTAATTCTGAGATGACTGTATAAATATGGACAATTAAATTGTGGAATTCTCATGTCATTGCATAACATTGCATTGAGGCATTTCTTATTCGTTGCGTATGTATTTGGGAATGTGTTATGTCTTAGAAGTTACTCTAGGATCGCTTGGTGCCCCCTTTAAATCACAGGAGGGGCGATTGGAGACTGGCGACTGGCGACTGGTGACTGGCGACTGGCGACTGGCGACTGGCGGTTGTCCATGCCTTTGACGGGGGCATGGCAGTAGAGGTCTGTGGCTAAGTTGCTGGAAATTTTTATAGCCTTGTGTTATCTGGATGTTGGTTGTGAGATTGATTGATTTTGGAGAGGCCGGAATGGTCATTTGATTATATTACAGGATGGTTGTGATTTATACAGGATAAATTATACTTGGGAAACCTCTGAAATATGGGAAGTTTCTACCCGATTTTCTGTAAAAATACCGCCGGCATTCAGGACAACGGGCGGCTATTCACGATCCCGGTCCAGGGCGTGACAATTTCCATATACCTCTATTTCCAAATACTTGTCGGTGTTGGAACACTTCCAACATCTCTCAGTATCCCATTTATGTCTATAGGCTCTCTCAGTGTCCCATTAGGGTTTAGGGTTTTGGTATTCCATTGTTGTGTAGGCTTTCAGTATTCCATGTACTGGCCATTTGAACATTACCCTTTGGTGGACATTACCTCTCAGTTGCTTGTGTTTGTAGAGAATTGAACTCTTATGCTTCAAGTTCTTCAAAAAAAACATTCTACCACTAAGCCACTCAAACACTTCAAATATATGATACACCATTTATATTATATTCCATATTTTTGGAATATTCCAAAATTTAATTATTTCTAATTTATTTTTAATAAATTCTATTTCTTGCATTCCAACTTTTCTTGCCCATCACCGAACACATATTCTCCACAGAATAATACTTCAAGTACTTAAACCCATGGGGTTAGCCTTCTCAAAGACCCAAAGGACACATTGGTTATTTTATGTAATTTGGATGAGTAGGAGGGCTACTAAGCAATATTGGGAATGGGTTGGAAGATTAAATGATAAAGTGAGTCTTAAAACTCACAAGATCCAAGAACCTTACTTTACTTTCTAGACTAAACCTAAATTGATTTACCATCAAAGCTAAGGTCGAAACTTCAGACCAATTATCTAGCACCCCAAAGTCAGATTTTAGCCTTGATTTTAGAGGAGTTTAAGGATCTAGAGTTGTTATATAAAGAAGGAGAATCTAAGGGTTTGGTACTAGTCAAATAGGAAAGATTCTTTGGGGATAAAAATCAAGGTATTATAATCTTTCTATACCAAGTTTTAGTTTGCTTACCTAGTTGCTCACTTGGGTTTGGGGAATATTAAGTCACAGTGAGAGAAAATTAGGATTTGAATGTCAGGGTTTTTGGGTTAACCTGGAAATTAATATCAATGATTTTGGTTATCTGACAATGTCTTTTAGGAGTTGGACAAGCAGATCATGGCAAAACCTTTGCTGTCGAGAAATTTGGGAGTGACCCTCCGTAACACTATGAGTGGACGGACCATTGTACCTTTAAATAAGAAAAACGGTTTCTAAATTCTTTTATAAATAACTTTTAAATGATTTTTATAAATATTTTTGATGATGGATGTCCCAAAATAGGAGTTTGAAATATATATGCATTCTTTGTGTTTATGAATAAATTTGTGCCAAATTTTGTTGGAAATTATATTCATGGATATGGTAATACCATTTGGTAACCTATTTGTTGACATCATGGCACATTGAGTGATATTGGAATATTTGTGAAATGATGGTGCATGTGATATAAATGGTTATAGTCATTCCCTCCATAGAGTGATCTGACAGGATGACATGGTTGGGGTTTATTAGCAAAGGAGGTAGACGTTGCCTCTTGCGCCCACATTGGACTATTCGGTTGTACCACCGGTGAGGAAGAAGTCATTGCTAAGGAAAGGGAAAATAGTGTTATGAAATGAATGAATTGAAAATACCTTAGCAGATTTCTACTCGGATTAGGCCAAACTTTTGGTGGAAGTGTTTCGTTAGGAAGACCCCATAATTTTTGGAAAATATAAACTTATGGATGCATCATCTTTTTAATTACCAAAATTAATTGAAACTATCTACAATTGATGAGTTGTCGAAATTATAACTTTGACACTCCTACATTAACTACTCATTTACTGTCATAACCATACCATTACACTCCATTCACTAAATATTTTATACTCATCCTTTATCTTTATTCTTTTTCAAAGAAAGTGTAGACATAAAAGTAGCCCCACAATTAGCTTGATCTAGCTGAGGAGAAAGCTACCCGAGACCAACTATTAGTATGGGTCCTTTTTAGTTGTAGATTTTGAAGTATGTAGACGGATCCATTGGTGGACATTTTAAACACTGCTAATGTAATATACTATATATATGTTTTTTTTTTTTTTTTTTTAAGTTGAGACTTACAATTTTGAAAGTTATGTTTTGAGATTTTAACATTTAATTGTTCTTTACAAGTTTTGGGTTAAATCATTTTGTGTGTTGGATTGTTGACTTGGAAGTGGTATCGTTATAGCCTAGCTAGATCATGGAGTGCGTGTTGGTGACTTCATGTACGTCTATATCACATGGCGATTGTTGCGTGCTCGGATTCGAAGGTTGGGACATGAGAATTTTATTGGTATCAGTGTGCCCGGTTCGATTTTATATGTTTTTAAAGTTTAAATGAATTTTTCCAAACACTGTAAAAGATTTTCAAATATTTTTGATATTTTGGATGTTCAAAATATCTTCTGATGGTTTTAAAAGTCTCTTATGGGTCCTAGAAAATTGAAATGCATCTAAGCATAGGTGCATAATATCATCTTAATATAGTGAGCTAAAGGTAGCTTTTCTTTTATGAACCATATTCCTCATAGAAGAATGAGGTATATAAATGAGATTCCTCCTTAACAGCACGTGGATGAGTCATTCTCGCATACTTCACTTTTTCTGTCACCTACTCACCCATTTCCTCTAGCCGTGATTCCTCAATCGCCACTTGATACTTTCCAGCAATAGGCAGAGTGGTGAAATCCATATGGTATGCATCTACAAGCACCATCTCAAGTCCAAGTTTCTCCCCTAGCTCCCAATCTAGTGGTTCCACCAGTCTCTCCTATGGTGCCGGTAGCACCTCTTACTTCAGTAGCTACACTGTCCACTGAACTACCCATTGAATTATCCAAGTTGTTGAAAGAAGCTAGATAGCTTGGGTGTGTGATCAAACCCCTTACCTGGAACGAATTCCTTGGGAAATTCGATGAGAAGTTCTACATACGGTTTGATCGGGACTTGAAAAGGAGAGAATTCCTCCACCTCTATCAAGAAAATAAGTCGGTGGGAGAATATGCTTCTAAGGAGTATAGACAATTCAAGTTCGAGGACAGCTTGAACCTGAACGTCCAGGAAAGGATGTCAGTTACGAAAGATCATAACTATTAGAATGTTTTGCAGTTAGTCTTGAGGGCTGAGCAGATGAAGCAAGAGAGTAGCAAGGTTAGGGATCTCCATGGGAAGAAGAAAAGGTCCAAGTTCACTTCGGGCCAAAGCTTCAACAAGAGCAAATGCACGGGCTCATATTGTGGTGGTTTTGTCTCAGGGTCGGTTAAGACTCCCCAAGGTCAATCGTTCTTCAAGTCAAATGTTTATAGCAGTAATGTTGAATCAGGAGTAAAGCCGGAGGAAGCAAAAGGGGTCCTTACACAAATTGCAAGGGATATTACATGTGTCAGTGTAGAGAACCCAGCAGCTACTACCATTGTGGGAAGGATTGCCACTTTTGGTACTTGTCCCGAGTTGAATACATAACAGCAAGGGAACTAACTAGCTCACGGTCCTTCGGGTAGCCCCAAAGGTGGCTTGGATACTACTTTAGCATCTCTTATCAATGCTACTCCAAGAATGGGGACAGGAAGCAACACTATGGCTACCAATCCCCAAAAAACATATCGTCACCGAGCCACTTAAACTTTACAATCATATGATACACCATTTATACTATATTCTATATTTCTTGAATATTCCAAATTTTAATTATTTCTAATTTATTTCTCATAAATTTTATTTCTTGCATTTCAACTTTTCTTACTTATCACTGAACACATTTTCTCAACAGAACAAAACTTCAAGTACTTAAAACCCTGGGCTTAACCTTCTCAAAGACCCAAAAGGGCACATTAGGCATTTTATATAATTTGGATGCGTAAGAGGACTGCTGAGCAATATTGGGATGGGTTAGAAGATAAAAAGATAGAGTGAGACTTAAAATCCATGAGACCCAATAATCTCAATTACATTCTAAACTATTTTCCTCCCCTCTTCCAAACCTAAATTGATTCACCATCAAAGCTAAAGAACAAAAACTCCATACCACTAATCTGTACCCCAAAGTTAGAATCTGGTCATGATTTTAGAAGAGTTTAAGGATCTAGAGTTGTCACAAAATGGGGGAGAATCCAAGGGGTTTGGTATAACCCAAACGAGAAAGATTCTTTAGAGAAAAAAATAAAGGTATTATAATCTTTCTACCCCAAGCTTTAGTTTGCTTACCTAGTTGTTCACCTGGATTGGGGGAATATTTAGTCACAGTAAGTGAGAGAAAATTAGGTTTCGAATATTAGGGTTTTTGGGTTAACTTGAAAATTAATATTGATGATTTTGGTTACTTTATCATGTCCCTTAGGAGTTGGATAAGCAGATCATGGCAAAACACTTGCTGTTGAGGAATCTGGGATTGACTACCCTCCCTAACACTATGAGTGAATGAATTATTGTGCCATTAAATGAGAAAAATAGTTTCTTAATTTTTTTATAAATGATTTTTACAAATATTTGTGAATGTAGGATGTCCCAAAATAAGAGTTTGAAATATGTATGCATCCTATGTGTTTGTGAATGAATTTGTGCCATATTTTGTTAGAAATTGTATTTATGGATATGGTAATATAATTTGGTAACCTATTCGTTAACATCATGGCACATTGAATGTTATTAGAATATTTGTGAAATGATGGTACATGTGATATAAATGCCTATAGTCATTCCCTTCACGGAGCGATACGACGAGATAATGTGGTTAGGGTTTATTAGCAAAGCAGGTTTACGTGGCCTCCTACACCCATATTAGACTATCCAGTTGCACCACTGGTGAGGTATGTGTTAACACTGAGGAAGGGGAAAATAGTGTTACGAAATGGATGAATTGAAAACCCCTTGGCGGATTTTTACCCGAATTCGACCAAATTTTGGGTGGAAGTGGTTTTGTTAGGGAGATCTCATGATTTTTGGAAAATAAAAACTTATGAATGCATCAACAACTTATGAATGCATCAACTTTTTAATTACCACGATCAGTTGAAACTACCTACAATTGATGAGTTGTTGAAATTATGATTTTGACATTACCATATTCACCACTTATTTATTATCACAACCATGCCATTGTACTCAAATCACTGAGTATTTTATACTCATCCTTTATTTTTATTCTTTTTTAGAAGAAGTGTAGATATAAAAGAAGCTTGACTGTTAGCTAAATCTAGCCAAGGAGAAAGCTGACAAGGACCAACTGTTGGTGTTAGTCCTTCTTAGTTGTGGATTTTGAGGCATGCAGATGGACCCATTGGAGGGCATTTTAAACACTTCTTATGTAATATATTATATATATTTAAGTTGAAACTTATATTTTTAGAAGTTATATTTTGAGATTTTAAATGTTTAATTGTTCTTTACATGTTTTGGGTTAAATCATTTTGTACACTAGATTTGTTGAATTCGAAGTGGAATCATTATAGCCTAGCGGGATCTTGGAATGCGTATTGATAATTTCATGTGCTTCTAGTTCATGCGGTTGTCGCGTACTCGAACCCGAAGGTTAGGGCATGACAGTAGCAAACCCTAACTTGTCTCTCACAGACAATCTAATCCCAAATCAAGAAGTCTCTTGCTTCTTATCTCTAACAAGATTATGAGAGAAATAGAAATTATAGACTTTAGCGTTGATGCTCTGATGAAAACTTTACGAGATACAAAATAAATACAATACTTAGAAATGAAAACAGAGAAGATCAAAGATATTAAAACTCAATTAATGTTTACAATAGTTCCAGAAGATTATTTGGTTTTCAATAGTAGTAGTATTTATAGCCTCTCAAGATGTTATGAGAGTTAGAGCTCATTTAATGTTGAAACTAGCCATTTGAGAGTTATTGTGAACTCATTAAATGCTTGAAATAGCTTTTTTGAAGCTTGTCATTACTCTCGAGATAGTCAACTATTCTTTTCTGCTAGTCAACTACAATTTAAATTTTGTTTGTGTTCCTTCATGAGCGAGTCGACTGCCTCTTTCTTCCTAGTTGACTTATTCTTGGCTTAGTTCAGTGAATAGTTCCAAGTACCAGTACTCCAAACTTCAAAGATCAATACTTGTCACTCTACTTGACGATTTTTCTTTTTAGCGTTTGAGTGTGTCAACTGTCACTAACCATGCAAGTCGACCATGTCTATGCCATAGGTTAGGTCTTGGACTTCAGCAGTGCTGATGGAATTACATAATGTAAAATATAAATGATTTAAAAAAAGTGACACTAGATGAAATTCAACCTATGATATGTTACAATATCTTATTCCTTTAAAAAATATTTTAATTGAATTTGTTAGTTCAAATTATAAATATGGTTTTATCTATACAAACTCTTTTGATTTTGCAAATAAAGTACTTGAATTATTGGAAATTTTTTTACATATGTATAAATTTATTTTCTGGAATTTACTATCCAACAACTCATTTGTTATGCATTTAATCAATTTGAAAATTTGAAAATGAAGTTACATTTAATGAAATTATTCAACTAATGAAAATAAAAATTTTTAAATACTATTAAGAAATTCCAATTTGTATTTGGTAGTTAATGCTTCAGATCTACGTGTAAAGCTTGAAGGGTTAAAATTTTAATTAATTGTTTAGTTGATAGTTTCGTACCGAAATATATGTTAGTGTCTCACGTTATACCAAAAAGAACATGATAATATGGTAGTAGTGATGTAGTTAGTAGAAATAGTTCAACATTTCATTCATCTACAATTTCATTTAATCCTTTACATATGTTAGAAAAAAACAAGAAACATTCTCATCTTCATCACTAAATGAATTGATTTTATACCAACAAACACATAAATTTGAAAGTTGTGATAATGACGATCAAGTTGACATTTTAAGTTGGTGAAAAAATAATTCAAGTTAGTTTCCTATTTTGGCCAAAATGGCCAAAAATATACTAACTCCTCCGATATCTATGGTTCCATCGGAAAGTGGTTTTAGTAAAGATGGTCAAGCTTTATCCAAAAAATGGACAAAATTGGCAGCCAACACTTTAGAATCGTTGATTTGCCTAAAAGATCAAAAACATGTGGAAAAAAGAAAGCAATGAATGGAAAATAGTTCTGAAATGAAAGATGAAAAAGAAGAATAAATTGTACAATTACAAAAATTATGTAAATATATAATCAAGAAAAAGAAAAGAGTGCAACTATATTGAATTAGTAGATTTGAAAATCCAAATGAAGAGCTTAGCAGTGGACCTATATCAAATTTGGTGGAACTATAAAATTTTCTTTTGTCTCTAATTTTTTCTTTATCTATTTATTTGTTGATTTAAAAAAAATAAACAAAGAGAGTTTAAAATAATAAACAAACAGAATAAAAAAATAAACAAAGAGTTAAAAAAAAACCAAAGAGAGCTACAAAATAAAGAAAAACAAACAGAGTTAAAAAAAATTAAGAAAATCAATGAGAAATAAAAAAAAAAAAGCTAAAAGAATTAGAAAAAAATATAAAGTAAAAAAAAAATTGTGAACCAGCTCGGCATGGCTGGCGTAGTTCATCGATTACGGACAGGGCTGGCTCTAAGTAAAATTTTTTTGGAACGGCCCCACTCGGCTTTGGAATGCCTCAAAACTGGGGCCGAATCGGCCGAGGTTCCTAGGCTTATCCAAGAATCAGACTAGTCCCACCTCTAGGTGGCTCCTAACATTGTCCGTAAATGCATGGAGCAAAACAACTTCTTGTGCTCCTAGATCACTATTCATTAGATCAGTATCTGTCCACAACTAGGGTATTTAGCTTTTCTTCTATTTTGGCAACTCTTCCTTATAAATGAGATAATTAATTTTGCATTTGCAGAAATTGATGCTTCAAATCATCATCTGCCTGTTGGGAGGTGCCAGCTTCATTATGAATTGAGTTTGAAGATCGAGGAGGTAAGAGATGAGTGGGTTGTAGTAGATTAGGGTTAGGATTCTTAAAGAGTAAGGAAGCTCCAATGTTAAGATTTGGATCAGGTTCTACTCCTATTTCTTTGAAAAAATCTATTCCAAACTTAAAAAGAATGTCTGTGGTGAGAAGAGCATATGCAGGTTTCCTTTTTTGGTTTTTCCTACTGTTTTCATTTGGAGAGAAATTAGGAAATAAAGTCATAGATTCTTGTTTTGAATAAGACATGCCATTATGTAGTAATCTTTCCTAGTGATTATGTGACATTTTTCTAGCCTAGGTCTTAAGCAGTGAAAAACTATTTGGTGAGGCAATCTTTCATGTAGATCTAATGATGCAGTTTTGTATTCGGCTATTTTGTGTTGGTCATTTTTGAATACTATCCTAGCATCTTCTATAAGATGTGTCTTTAAGTATTCCTCACATTGAGATTATGGTACCCTACCTATTCTACTGATCAATTTTGAAGTTACAACTATTTCGGTCCCTCCAACTTACGTCTTAGACATACACCTATGCTTAGTATCTTGCATGATTGTATCATTTTCTCTTCTATCCTATTTGTTTCCTTTGTAATCTTCTATATTGTTGTAAAATATTCTTACTAGCTATTTGTAAGAATGGAATGGAAAGATAAGGCTAATGGGGCATGTTATTTTGATGTGTTCTCCATACAAAAAGTTTATGCTTTTTAAGAATTCCCAATCAATTAACCTATTGTATGTCACAACTTTAGAAATGAAGATGGGATTGAAGGACTTACTCTTTTCGTTGGAAGGGAAGTCATGTTCATCAAAGGAGGATGACACTTTGACCGTGACATCCTTGATTACTCTAGGTAGATCTAGGATTTGAGTTTTGAGAGTTCTTGAGCATATGAGAGTTGACTATGGGAGTTTGAGAGAGAGAGATATATATTATTTTTATTGGTTTTAAAGGAGTTTAAATGATTGTTTGCCTTAAAATTTCTATTTATATTTGCTACTGTTTAGAGAAGTAGTTGAGTAATGCCTACTAGTAGTCGACTATTCTAACTTTCTGCATAAAATTTTGACATCTAGTATTCGACTCACTTTAAGGAAGTAGTTGACTAGTCAAGTTCAGAACTACGTGTATAGTCATGAATACTAGTATTTCATCTTTGAAGGATTGGTATTTGATACTATTTATGCCTTATTTTTATTAAGTGTTGAGGGGTAGTCGACTTGGTTTGTTTATGTAGTCGATTTGTAGAGTTTAGAACCTCAGTCAATAGTAGCAAGTATTGGTACTTCAACTATGAATGATTGATACAACACTGTTTCACCTATTTGTGAATAACCTAGCAGACTTGCTATCTATAGCTAGTCGGCTCCCAGTGCCAGGGTGAGTAGTGCTCTACATTAGTGCTATAGTAGTAAGGATCAGTACTTGAAATTTCAAGCACCAGTACATTTGTCGACTGCTTATCTATAGGAAGTTGACTCAATCATATTTCTGAGCCTGAGATCCTTTCATTTTCTGTTATCTCCTTGAGACTTAACCATCTAACATTGTAAGCAGGTTGACTCATCTGCTGAGATAACAAGATAAACAATGACAAATTCAATGCATAATCATTGCAAAACAATCAGAAGTCATCAATCCTCAAAGTTTATCATATCTAGCTCTCTTTGTAGACTATAAAACCTATTTTTATCTAGAGACTTGATGAATATGTTAGCTATTTGTTTGTCACTTTCTATGTACTCAAGAATTACATCTCCTTTTAGCATATGGTCTCTTATGAAGTGATGTTTTACTTCAATGTGTTTGTTTCTTCGGTGATAGATAGGATTCTTAGTTAAATTAAAGGCACTAGTATTATCACATTTATTTGGCATGCTATCTAATTCCAAACCATAGTCATTTATCTGATACTAGACTATCCAATAGCAATGTATTTTGCCTCGGTGGTTAATGTTAGAACAGTATACTGTTTCCTAGAAAACTAAGACACTAACATACTTTCAAAGAATTGGCCTGTACCACAGTGCTCTTCCTACGCACTTTGCATCCGGCAAAATCTGCATCAAAATAACCATGAAGATTAAAAGAAAATCTTCTATCATACTAGATACTTAAGCTATGTGTGTCCTTGATGTTTTTAAGAATTCTTTTTGCTGTAGACATGTAATTCCTAAGGAGCTGACCGGAATCGGGCACATAGCATACGCTAAAAAGAATGTCAGGTCTAGATGCAATGAGGTAGAGCAAGGATTCTATCATGCTTACGTACAACTTAAAGCACACAAACTTGCCTCCTTTATCCTTGTCTATCTTCATAGTTGTGCTCATGGGTGTTGCACTTCCCTTGGCATCTCCAAAGCCAAATTTCTTCACCAATTCCTTAGAAACTTGGATTGACTAATGAAGATTCCACTCTTAGTTTGCTTTATCTAGGCACAAAGAAGTTATAGAGCTTTTTTTGAGTCTTTAATGGGTCTTGTCATATGCAAGCCTTGTCATACTCTGCCCTTTTGGCACTTAGCATAAAATCTAGTTTTTCTTGACTCTGGTTAAATTTATTTGACAGAGAACTAAGTCTTTGACTTGTGCTCCTTTCTAAGTTTAGCACCTCTTTCAATATTGTTGCATTAGAGGTGGACTTTTCTTTGATATCATAAATATTTTTCAGATTGCTTAGTTCTATCTTTAACTTCCTTGCTTCTTCAATCCAATTTCAAGCATTAGTTTCTAATAGTTTAACTTCTATATACTTTGATATTCATCTTTATTTTGTTTTGGTTTGTTATTTTCTTCTTTTAGTTTCTGATTTTTTTATGCTAGTCTATTTTTTTCTTCTTCTAGATCAACGTGTGCCTTTCTAAGTGATGTGTTTTTATTTGTTACCTTCTAAGATCTCTAAGAACCTCTAAGAGTGTTTCATGCAATTCATGTACAGTCAATTCATCTTCAGAATCACGAGAATTCATGAGAATTTAAAGAGTTAGAGCAACAGTGGGAACTTATTTACTTTATCTTTCTAGGACTCCTCTAATGCCATGAAATAGATGTTGGCTTGCTCAATGTCAACTTCCTCTTTTGAAAAGCCATTGTTCTCATCACTCCAAGCAGCCAACGCCTTCTTCTTCTTTCCCTTAATATCCTTTTTGTCAACCTTCTTAAGTTAAGGACAATCTACCTTAATGTGTCTAAGTTTCTTGCAATTAAAGCATCAGACTTCATCTTTCTTTTTTTGCTTCTTGAATGGTTCTTTATCCTTATTTCTCCTTCTTCTCATCATAAACCTCTTGAATTTCCTGGTTAACAAAGCCATACCTTCCTCATCTTCTTCTTTGTCACTATCTGAGGGACTTGGTTCACTATCTACCTTAAGTGCCACTATCTTTCTTTTGTTTTTACTCACATCTCCTTTGGTGTTTACTTTTGTTTCACGTATCATAAGTGATCCCACCAAATATTCCATATGAGTGTCTCTAGATTTTTAGATTCCATAATTGCAATGATAGGCTCCTAATCCTTAGGTAGGCATCTTAACATCTTTTTAACCATGTCCTCTTCTTGGTTATGGTGTTGAAGCAGGTAATTATTTCTTAAACAGACTCCCAATCCTTCATTTTGAAGACTTCATACTTCTACATCAACATCCTAACCTTGTTCTTTCTTACTTGGTTAGTACTTTTATATGTTACCTCGAGCCTTTCTCAAATCTCTTTGACTATGATGCATGATGACACTCTTTTATACTTGTTCAAGCTCAATGCCAAATGAAGTAGGTTCATAGCTTTGCAGTTGGTCCGTTCTGCCTTTTTCTCTTCAAGTGTCATATTATTCATTTTGACTGGAACTCGTACACCACCTATCTCCTCAGTAGGGAATTCAATTCCCTCTTCAATGATTTCCTATGCGGTTTCGTCCTAAACAATGATGAAGTTCCACATCTATTGTTTCCAATAGTTATAGTTGCTACCATTGAAGACAGGTGCTCTACTTATAGAGCAGGCTTCAAACGGTATTCTATCTCCATTTAGTATCATGTTGGATCTTTAATGTTGACGTTGTTGAGCTCTTTCTAACACACCCACTCAATTGAAGAGTTAAGACTTAACAACATTGAGCAGAGGGGTGAAAAGGTTGTTCGCACTTCTTGTGCTATTTTAAATTGAGATACAAAATACAGAGTATATAGAGAGAGGGAGAAAAATGTTCGACATCCCAATTTATAATGATTACACCTTCTCGATGTACATCACTCCCAAGCTACACCTGGAGTTTGCAATCCACTATTTTATCCACAGATAGTAGAAACAACTAGATTTCTAAGGTCCTTGTTAAACCTTACAAGTGTCACTCCCTAGAACACTCACACTAGATTTCACGACTCAAGCAAATCCTTACTTGTCTCTCACAGACAATCTAATCCCTGATAAAAAAAACCCTCGCTTCTTGATGTCTTTCAAGATTATGAGAGAAATAGACATTACAGACTTGAGCCTCATGCTCGATGAAGACTTTAAAGCCTATAGAATAATATAATACTTAGAAATGAAAACAGAGAAAACTGAAGATGATAAAGCTTAATTAATGTTTACAATAATATCAAAAGATTGTTTGGTTTTCAATAGTGGTTGTATTTATAACCTCTGAAAATATTCTGAACGTTGGAGCTCATTTAATATCAAAACTATCCATTTGATCCTTAATCATTGAAGGATCGATACTTCACCTCCATGCTTAGAAAAATTCTAAGTCATGATGATGTGAGTCGAACATAGTAGGGTGAACTCACAAGTCGACTTGGCCATTTGCCAAATGTGATCATGTATGCTGTGATCCAATGCAATGGCCTGTGGCATGCTAATGCTAGTGCCATGCTCATTGTATGTTCTGCGATGCTAGTGCAATGCTCGTGTCATATCAGTGCAGTGCTCGTGTCATACTAACGCCATGCTAATATTATGCCTATATAGTGCATGTGTATTAAATTCTCTCCTTTTGCAATAGTGATAGAAGAAATCACTAAGAACCTCCAAGATGAAATATCATGGTGTATGCTTTTTCAGATAAGATGGGTGTTGATTGATAATATTAAAGAGCATATTAGTGCTAAATTAGAATTATGTAGGAACATATTAGAATCCAGATATTTTAGATTGAATCTATCAAAAACTAAGTATATAAGATGTACGTGTAGTGATAGTTATTAGAATAATAAAAAAATGATTAACTTAAAAAGATAAGATATACCAAAAAGTGAATATTTTAAATATCTTAAATTTATCATTTAAAATGATGACAACATAAATAGGGATGTAAATCATCTAATCAAAATGGGTTGGATAAAACAGAGAAGTGTATGCGGAATTCTTTGTGATTGTACAACACTGATGTAGTTGAAGGGGATGTTTTATAAAACTACAGTATGACCTGCGTTATTGTATAGCACAAAGTGTTGAACTCTTAAATAACAAGAAGAGTATTAAATAACTGTAATTGAAATAAAAATCTCAGATAGATATGTGATAAAACTAAAAAATATAATATTAGAAATGAAAAGATATGTTTTAAGCTGGGAGTAAATTTAATTTTGGATAAAATACGAGAGTATTATTTAAAATGATTTAGACATGTGTAATGAAAACCCAATGACACACTAGTTAAAAGGAGCGAGATTTTAAATATAAGAAATTTGATAAAATGTCAGGAGAAACTATTGAAAATCCAGATGTAAATTATCTGTAAAGATATGAATATCAAGAATTTAGTTGAAAAGATGAGTTTAGAGAGAAATGAGTAACGTAGGAGAATCCAAAATAACTAAATTATCTTTCTTATTATTTTAAGTTTATATAGATAGATTATTTTAATATCTCTTTTTTCATTATTCTTATTTTTAATTTTTTAGTTTTATCTTCTTTATATTTGTTTGCAAATTTTAGTTTTATGTTTTTTTAATTTTAATTTGTAATTTTTTTCCCATTTTTTAAACGGTTGATTTTAAAATTTATTATCAAGGGTTGTTGTTATTGTAGTGTTCTTCTTTACTTTTATTTTATTTTATTATATTTATTTGTTTATTTTTATTAAAGGGTGTTCCTCATTGCATTTGACTATCCTTTGCTCTATATTATTTTGTTCTGTTAGTTATTTTATTTTATTTATAATATTTCTCAATTACCATAAGATATTTTATATATAAGTGCAGGACTTTCAAAAATTATAAAGTTTCTCCATTAACTATAGAATTGAAAAATAGAAAGCACAGAAGATGACAGGACACCGTGAGAGGCTAGGACGCCTGGAGAGGGGCCCTCGTGGGAACAGTCCTTAAAATTGTTAGTACCTTCAGCATTTGGAAAATAAAAAAAGGCATTGTTTATACTGTAAACACGCCAATGACTTAATTTTTCCAAAAAAACAAATAGTTTGATGATTGTAGTTCAATAATATTAGAAATAAGATAGTAAAAAATTTCATTTCCTGGATTAATCAAATAAACAGAAATAACAACAATAGTAACTCTTTAAGTATTATGAGGGTTCAGTTTTGGTAGTCTTAAATTTTTTGCAAACAATCTAAATATGAGAGTTTGGTTTATTACTTTTGTGAACCTAAACATGAGTCTAAAGACAAAATAACCTAAAATTTAAATTCGATTCATAGGTTAATTCAAATCATAAAATCCGTCGTGTATTCCTTAATATATACATACACATACTTAAAAATTGAAGTCGGCATTGGAATTCAAAGATTAATATCACAATTAAAACATCATCTATTTCTTAATAAATAAAATTGAAATACAATACCAAATTGATAAGAAAAACAAAATAATAAAATAAAAAATACACTACTAGAAAACGGACTTTCAGCGATGGAGAAATCTATCGCTGAAAGTCCTTTTTCCGTCCCTGAAAGGTATCAGCGACGAATTTTTTCCGTCGCTAAATCCGTCACAAAAAGTGACCCCACTAATTTTTAGCGACCGATTTTTTTTTCCGTCGCAAATATCAACGTCAGATTAGCGACGGAAAAAAATCCGTAGCTAAAACAGAAAAAAAAATAATAATAAAAAAAATAGCGACGGATAGGGATCCATCGCTGATTTGAGTTATGAAAAAAAAAATACACAAATGAACTCCCGCACACAAACAACTCGAACCTGCGCTCATGTTGATGTAAATACACTCTTACCACTAAACCAAACAAATCATCTACTTATATATTCTTTTTTTTTTTACTTATTATTTCTATTTCTTATTTCTTAATAATATTAGAATAATATAAAATTATAATTTATTATAATATAATAATATAATTTTATTATTGCTTAAAATAAAATAATAAAAAATTTTAAAAAATAAAATAATATTATTCTTTGCAAAATAAAAAAAATAATAAGAATTATTAAATAAAATTTAAAATTTAAAAATTAAAAATAATTTATTATAAAATAATAAAATAATTTTATTCTTACTTAAAATAAAAAATAAAAAATTTGCAAAAATAAAATAATATTATTCTTTGAAAAAAATAATAAGAATTATTAAATAAAATTAAAAATTAAAAATTAAAAAATAATAAAATAATAAAATAATAAATAAATAAATAAATAAATAAAATAAAAAAATAACAAATAAAATAACAAATAAAAAATTTTAAAATTTTAAATAAAATTAAAAAATTTAAAAAAAATATAAAAAATTAAAAAATATAAAAAATATAAAAAAAAAAATCCGTCGCCAATCCGTCGGTAATCCGTCGCTAATTTTTCGTCGCTAATCCATCACTAATTTTCTGTCGCTAATCCGTCTCTAAAAGCTGTAAATATATTTTTTTTTATTTTTTTTTCCTTCATCAATTCACCGACCGAAATTAGCGACGGAAATATTCCGTCGCTAAAAATTCCGTCGGTAATCTGTCACTGATAATTTTATAATATATATTTTTATATTTTTTTAAGGGTTTAGCGACGGAAATATATCTGTCGATAATTTTCGTCGCTAATCTGTCGCTAAACGCTCGGTAAAAAATCTGACGTTAATCCGTCGTTATTACCGACGGATATTTGTTCGTCGGTAATATTCGATCGCTGTAGCCGTGTTTTCTAGTAGTAATAGAAATAGCAATCATACCCATCTTGATTGGTAAGCTTAAAAGACCAAGTATAAACTTTAAGAGAGGGAAGTTGAGTAGAGAAAGAGTGAGTAATGAGTAGAGAGATAGAGGCATCGGGGCCCTGGGAAAGGAGAGGAGAAGGGAAAGAAGAAAGAGAGGAGAGACGTAGAGTGGTTAAGGTTATTCAGTTATTTTATGTTAAGGTAATTAAATTAATAAATTATTGGCCAAAATTACCTCCATGTACTATATGTTAATTTAAGCATTTCAAAAAAAAAAGCCCATAAAAAGTAATTGATTAATATTTAATACAATTTATTCCTATCCATTCAGCTAATTTATTAATTTTAATCGATCTGATTATGAAATTATTCATTAATACAAACTCTACTGGGATTTAATTAATTTGTCGTAAAACTGCAATAGACTTATGTAGTTTTTTTTTTTAATTCAATTGTTTTTTATTGATTTTAAATAATTTATCTTTTATGGACAGGTAATCATAAGTTTTTGTATAAATTAATTATGATATGTCTATAAATTTATCTTTTATAGATTCATTATAATGAATTTATTGAAGTATGTTTTCCAATTGATTCTATATACAAGGTTGTGGAATTAATTGATTTTATATATACTTCTTGCTATAGGCCTAAGCGATATTAGTTATTAAATGAAAAAATATTGTTTTATTGAAATAATTTTAAAAAATTAAAATTTATATTTTTACTATTATTTTAAATTTTTATGAACAGTTTATTTTTATTTTTTATTTTATCTTCTTACTTTTACTTTCAAACTTTAATTTTATGTTATTTTATATTATTTTATTTATTTTCTTTTCTCTATCTCCTCTCCTATATTGATTTTTTAAACAGTCAATTTCAAAATTTTAAACTAAGTCTCAATTTATTATTTTTGTTGTTATACATTATTAAAACATGTCGTAAAAGTACTGATTTAGCTAGTTAATTTGATTTCAAAATCACAAATTAAAATAAAAAACTTGTACCAGGAAAATTATAGGTTCCGTTCAAACCAAACCAATTAACCTGATTTTTAAAATTAGGTCATACGGGTTAAGAGTCAATTCATTATTAACTCACAGATTTGTACAAGTTGACATTATAAATGGTCTAATTTATAAGCTGACTCGTAAAATGTATAGGTCAAGAGTTAATCCGGTTCAACCAGCAGGTTGGTCCGGGTTTAATAGTTATAGTTACTGGGAATGACATGAGTCAAATAGATCAAATATGTAGTTTCCTTAGTTCTAAATTTGAAGTCAAAGATTTAGAGTTATTAAGATACTTTATACGAATAGAGTTTGTCTACTCTCATAAGGGGTTTGTTCTATATAAAAAAAAATAAAAAATTATAGGAGACAGGTAAAATTGGATCGAGACCAGCTGTTAGCCTTGTCTCAATTGCTGATAGAGGGAAAGATGATGATCAACCTTTCATACATTTACAGAGATACTAGAGATTAGCTGGAAGGTTCATTAACCTCACTATCACCATGTGAGATATTACATATGTTATAAGCAAAATCAAGCAACATATGCATATTCCTAAAATTGGGGATTGGAGAGTAGCTAAAAGAATCATGAGGTAACTCAAGGAATCTTGAGGAGAGGAATTGGATGAGGGACATCCAAAGCTTAGAAATCATGGGATATTGAAATACAGACTGAACTAGTAACTTGAATGATAGAAGGTCTACAACAAGCTATTGTATGTTTATGGGAGGAAATCTAGTGTCATGAAAAAGTAAAAGGTAATCCATAGTATCAAGACCAGATGCATAAGTAAAAGTAGAGTACAGAGGTACGATAGTTGCAACAAGTGAAATTGTGTGGCTAAAGGCTTTAGTTAAGGAGTTGAGATTTCCAATTATTTCTCCAATCAGACTCTTCTGTAACAACCAATCTACACTACACTTTGCTTTGAACACAACTTTCTATGAATGAACCAAATATATCGAGGTTGATTGCCACTTTGTGGACCACAAGATTGAAGACAAAACTATAATCACCATACATGTGAAGAGTAATGAGTAGTTTGCTGATATTTTTACCAAGAGAGCTATGGCTAGTCATCTTCAAGACAGTCTTGACAAGTTAGGCTCCATTGATATCTATTTGCCAAGGAAGTCTAAAATACGAGCCAAAGAAGCCTTTACCCTTAGCCCAAAAGGGGCCCAAGGGGCTGCCCTTTCGACCTTGGCAGAATATGCAGAATGTGGCTCAAATGGCTAGAAAAAACTAGTCGTTGAGGAGCTGATTCCAACTACTAGATTTTGGAGCTGTTGGAAGCTTATCCAATGCCCAAATGAAGGGCCTCTCTTCTCTCTCACTCTACTGCTAGTTGGCCCTCTTGTCCTATAAATATTTTTCTACTTCCCAAAATTTGGCATAAAAAAGAAACAATCTCTTCTCCTAGATTCTCCCTTTCTTGTATTTTTGGGATAATCCTCCATTGTAATGTCTCTTCGATAAAATCAATAAAGAAGTCTCATGTTTTTCTCATTATTCTTAGTCTTTTATATCAAAATTCCAACAAAGTCTACTAATTCCATGAAGACTAATTCCATGAAGAGAATTTTATTCCAAGGAAGAATTTTACTTCCCCATTTTATTATAGCATATCCAAAGTTTCAGAAGTAACATAAAGATTTATATAAAGTGTGCTAAAGGAACTTCTCTATAAGTGATCAGACCTTCAACAACACAACTTATTCAATACATAACATTTGATAGGATTACTAATTCCGTGTCTTTATTTCCAACATCATAAGCATAGTTTGTAAAAAATTAGTAAAAGCTAGAGAAGCCTGAAAATCAAGGACTTTGGGGAGAAAAAAAAAACTATCTAAGAACAAGGTTATTGTTAAGTAAATTGATGTCGAACTCTAATATTTTGATGATAACAAAATCCCATATATGTTACTAATCAATTTACCAAATATGCAAGTATTTAAAGCTGAGGTTCCATAGAAATTTTTGCAAAAACAATAGCTGCATAGAACCTATTAGCATAGAAGAATCATGTTCTATAGAAGAAGTCATGAATTGTACAAAACTTGTAGAATCTAGGTTGTTTTGAAGCAAATGTGATTTTATCACAAACCAAGACCCGCTTAATAGATTAAGTATAGATTGGGTGCTGCACTTAATTTAGAAACATGTTAAAATAGATCATCAAAGGTTCAAGCAATTGAATATTTAAATTTGAATTATTTACTGCAATTGAAACAAGTTTCTAGCAATAAAAGGGTAATATTTAGGAGCTATTTTCTCAAGTGCAACTTCTTCATCAACCAAAGTTTTCAAATTTGAAAATTTCATATTTTAGGGTGATCATTGGACTTCAAATTTGAAAAATTATAGTGGTAAAAATCAGAAGATATGAAGGAGAAAAACTTGCTGGAAAATCAGATCTCAACCATTCTTTCTACTGTGAACGTTGATTCTAAAGCCAGGTTTGAGGATATATATCTTCTTGGATGCAACTTGTTTAAGTATGACTCTAAGTGGGTTTTGTTCAAACATTATTTAAAGCTTTTTATAGAGCATATACGATTTATATAAAGAGAGATTTTTTATTTGAAAGATCCCTTTAGGATCAACCTTGTCAGTTCAACTATTGTGACAAAATTTGGGTTGTTTGGTTTTCTTGGGTCTATAGCTTGTTGTTTTGAGTTTGTAAAGTCTTAGAATGTTTGGAAGAGTGTGAGGAACATTATCTTTAGTTGATAGACTAGTTGTAAGGGAGTTTACATTAGGTTATTGCTGGGCTAAGTCATCTACAAAAGCCAAAGGAGCTTATTGTCAAGATGAAATGATTGTAGTCATATTTGTAGCTCTCTTCATATAGTAGAAACTGGCTATCACTAGACCCTAACTTGCTGAGCTGAAAGAGTGAACGTGGGTACAATACCAAACCACTATAAATCCGAGCTTGTTTTCTTCTCCTATACTTTTATTTTTTCCTACACATTTGCAGGCATTTTTAGTCTTAGAATAACTTAAATTAATCGGAGACTAATCTAAGAGTTTTTGGGACAATTGATAGTCATAGGGACAATTGATAGTCATAGGCACCAACAAGTGGTATGAGAACTAGTGCTTTATCTCTGGAAAGTGTTCACTTTTGAGCCAAAGATCCAGTGGCATTATACTTAACTTTTGGCCTATCCACCAATAGAACTCCATATTTTGATGCAATGAATTTTGCTCATTGGAAGTGTAGGATGGAAATCTTTATTCAAGCTACTGATTTGAGGCATAGGAAGTCGTAACCTCTGGAAATTAAGATGCTAAACACCCTATAGTAACAGAGGATGATAAAATGAAGATTTCAGTAAACTCTAAGGCAAAACATCAACTATTATATGTATTTCTCCTAATGAGTTTAACCTTGTTTCCTCTTGTACTACAGCTAAGGATATATGGGATAAATTATGTATCACTCATAAAGTTATAAGGACTAGAGCTATTATGACACTCAAGTAGTGTCACGGGTACCCGTGACACTATCCGGTCAAAGCTCTAGCTCGAGCTCGAGCTCGACTATTTCTGTATCGAGTTCAAGCTCAAGCCCATATTGTGCCAAGCTCAAAGGCTCATCGAGCAACCTGGTGTATGCAAAATTACGTAGATGCCCCTACTCTTTCTAACAAATTACAAATAATTATTCTTGGGTTTCAAAATTTGATGGATGGAAATGTAATTTTACCTTTCATTTCTCCTATCCCTTTCGTCATTTCTCATTTTGGATCTCGAATTGTTCTTCTCCCCTCTCGCGGTGACCTAGCAAAGGAGCTCTCGCATCTTGCCTCTCACCCTTCAATCTTCGAAGTTCAACCTCTGTGTACGACGAAGATCTTGTTCTTCTCTCCGTCGTTACTCCAATTTCGGTACTCTCTCTCTCTGTCTAAGGTTTTTGCAAGATCTGTGAACCTAAGGCTTTTGTAATTTTTTTTCTTCTCCCTTAGGCTTTAGATGATTTGTTTGATGATTTCTTCTTCTCTCACCTTGACCTAGCTCTCAAGTCTTCAAACATCTCTTTCACTGTGCAATAGAGATTTAAGAAGTGAGACTGCGAGTTATCCATAACTGTTTTCGATGTCACCGTTACCACACAAGATCATTTCTTATAGTCGAAGGTAAGCTCTCTGTCTTTCTCTCTTTCCAAAAAATTCTAGGGTTTGCTACTACACACACAAGTTGAAAACTCTCTGTCTCTGTTTAGGGTTTTTTCTTGCTTCTTGTCTCTCTCTCGCAAACACAAGTTGAAGGTAAGCTCGGGCTCGACGAGCTTGAGCTTACCTATAGTAGACTCAAGTTGAGCTCGGGTATTGTGATACCCGAGCTTGACCCGTGTGTCATAACAGGGCTAACAAGGACTAAAAAAGTTACACAAATTTACCTTTTAATACTGGAGTATAAATTCTTTAGATTTCAGCTAGAAGAGTCTATAAAAGACATGTTCAAGAAGTTTACGATCATCATAAATGAATTAGATTCACTTGGAAAAGTATTTACAGATGCAGACCTTGTTAGAAAAATCCTTTGAGTCCTTCCTAGAGCTTGAGATGTAAAGAAAATAGCAATAGAGGGAGCCCATGATCTATCCAAATTGTCTCTAAATGAGCTAAGAGGAAACCTCTTGTCATATGAAACAGATATCCTATATGTTGCTGAAAATGAAAGCAAGAAAAAACTAATTGCATTTCCAGTAAAGAAGCTAGAAGAATGTGAAGATAAAAAATCTAGCGATGAAGAATTGAACATGTTGGTAGAGAGAATGTCTAAAATACTTAGAAGGAAAGGTAATAAATCTGCTAAATTTTAGTAAATTAATGTCTTTTGAAAGTCCAAATATGATGCAGGAAACAACAGTAAAAAAAAAAGAGTAGAAAAAAGAGGTTAACTGCTATGAGTACAAGAAACTAAGACATATCAAGTATGAGTGTCCTATTGTTCTAAAGAAACTTTAGAAATTCAAGAAGAAAGAGAAGGCTATGATGATAACATGGAGTGAAGAAGACGACGCAGACTCATACTCAGAATCTGAACAATCAGAAAGTACAAAAAAAAGTAAATTTCTGTCTCATGGCAAATTCACAGGTTACCTCTAATACTGAGTCTAAAAATTATGTAAATTTCTATTTTGATGCAAAAAATATGCTTAATGTGATTGTTAAACTAAAATGTAGAATAGTTTATCTAGAAAATGAAAAGTATATTCTAAAACAAACAAATGAACTTCTCAATTCTATTAAATCTAAAAATTCTACCATATATTCTTAACTAACAGCCTTAAAGTTTAAAAATGAAGCTGTGAAATTGAAAAATTCTACTATGAAAGATGAAGTATGTCTGCTGAAAATTAGGGTAGATGATTTGTCCATATTCATTAAAAACCCTTCGTAATTCAAAAACATGACTTTTTAAAAATGGTTTGGGGTATATTTTAGATGCTAGAAATGGTTTACAATATAATAAAATTATTTTTATTAGTGTAAAAAATAGAATGTATAAAAACAAAGAAATCAGAAACATTGAGACGGTAAAACCAGTCATAGAAGTACATGTCATATAAACATAGCTTCTAGGGATAGAAGAAATCATGAACCTACCTATTTTCACAGGAATATCAGAAATTTTGTTTTCTAGAGGATCCAAATTTGTTTGAGTTCTTAAGAATACATGATGCTCTGCTTTATTTGTGCAAGAACATGAGGCAAAAATCAAGGGAAAATGATATATGGATACTGGATGTTCAAGACACATGACGAGATATGCCTTTTTGTTCAAAGAGCTAGAAAAAAAATCATGGAGGGGTGACCTTTAGTGATAATAACAAAGGAAAGATCATTGGCAAAGGTCCCTTTGGTATAAATTCTACATTTATTAAAAATATTTTATTTGTAGATAAATTGATACATAACTTTTTAAATGTTAGTCAATTGTGTGACATGGGTTATGATATGTTATTTAAAAGAAATAAGTGCATTGTCTTTAATGGTGAAACACTAGAAAAGATTTTTGAAGGAATCCAAATAGGAAATGTTTATATATTATTAGATTCAACAATATTAGATAATCTAAAGAAAAATTGTTTGATGTCCATAAACAATGACATTTTTGCATGTTATAAAAAATTAGATCATATAAATTTTAAACAATTAGAAAAATTGTCAAAAGAAAAATTAATAACGGGTATTCTAGAAATTTCCTTAAAAGCATATATAAATTCTGATGCATTTTCACTTAATAAACAAGTAAAATCATCTTTTAAAATTAAAGGCCATTAGAAATTTTACATATAGATTTATTTGGACCCGTTCGAAACCTAAGTTTAGGAGGAAATAGATATGGTATGGACTAGTAATTGTAAATAACTTTTCAAAGTTTACTTGGATTTTGTTTCTAGGAAATAAATATGAAAATTTTGAGTCTTTTAAAATTTTTGCTAAGAAAATTCAAAATGAAAAACGTCTTAAAATAGCCGGTTTAAACACAGATCACGGTAGAAAATTTGATAACATACAATTTTTAGAATATTGTAATAAAAGGGGAATAAATTAAAATTTTTTGCCTCCCTATACACCTCAACAAAATGAAGTAGTTGAATAAAAAAAATAGAATAATCCAAGTAATGACTAGAACTATACTAAATCATAGTGGTGTTGAAAATTTTTTTGGATCAAAATTGTTTCTATGACTTGTTACATAATTAATAGAGTTTATATAAGACTATGACTAATACAACACCCTATGAAATTTTTAAGAGTAGAAAACCTGTTTCATATTTTCATACATATAGATGCTTATGTTATATTTTGAAGAATAATTTAAATACTCTAGGTAAATTTGATCCAAACAAAGGTTGGGTGATCTACACTCTAGGTAAATTGGGGGAGATTACAAAATGTTCATATTTTCATTAATAGCATGGGAGCATGATCTTATTCATTCATGAGGAAAATTTTCAATTTTTTATAGTTTTGTTGTCAAACTCTAATATTTTGATGATAACAAAACTCTATACACGTTGCTAATCAATTTACGAAGTGTACAAATTCTTAAAGCTGAGGTTCTGTAGAAATTTTTGTGAAAACAATTGCTACATAGAAGCAACATGCTTCTATAGGAGAAGCCATGAATTGTCCAAAACATGCAAAATCTAAGCTGTTTTGAAGCAAATGTGATTTTATCTCAAATCAAGGCCAGCTCAGTAGAATAAGTGTAAATTGGGTGCTGCACTTAAACTAGAAACATAGAAAAATAGATCATCAGTGGTTCATGCAATTGAATATTTAAATTTGAATTATTTACTACAATCGAAGCAATTTTCTAGTAAGAAAAGGCTGATTTTTAGAACCTATTTTCTTAAGTGTAACTTTTTCATCAACCAAAAGTGTTCAAATTTGGACATCAAATTTGAACATTTACAATGGTAAAAATCAGAATATAGGAAGGAGAAAAACTTGTGGGAAAATTGGATCTCAACCATTCTTTGTGCTGTGAAGGTTGATTCTAAAGCCAGGTTCGAGGATATATATCTTGTTGGATGCAACTTGTTTAGGTGTGACTCAAAGTGGGTTTGAAAGAGCAATATTAAGACATTATTTAGAGCTTTTTATAGGGCATATACGATTTTTATATAGAGAGTTTTCTAATCTAAAAGTTCCCTTCAGGATCAACCTTGTCTGTTAAGGGCTACTAATAAGCGCAAAAGGTTTGGTTCACTTAGAATGGTACTAAAATTCTGTTCCAAAACTTGTTTATAAAACATCAATCAACCAAAATATCCATACTCTATCCATAATCCACATTTCATCCATTATTCTTCTATACAGAATGATTTTAACATCCATTAACAACAATTCAATTATCAAACAAATATTAATCAACAACAAACATGAAATATAATTCCAAACACTCATCAATTACAAAGTGCATATAATATAACTTCAAAGATCAATCAAGTACAATATAATCTAAACCCAATTTCAATCACAAAAATAAAGAAGTCATGAACAACCATTTGATTAGGTTGAACAACTTTGTATACAATAATTAAAATGTATCCATATCAATATCCCATAAGCTAGCTTACATACAATCATGAAAATTAGTTGAAGAACATTTGGAGAGATACCACCACCATATACTATTGATGTATCATCAATAGTTACTCCTTTTTATAGTTTCTATAAAGTTGTTTGAAGAGTTTACACAAATTCATAAAATATAAGAATAGAAAATCTCAAATAAGACCAAGTTATATTAAAATAATATAAAATAGTAATAAACAATGATATATCTCAACAGAAATTTAAACATTTTCCAAGGTAATCCACTACACTTCTAGATAAATATGTATGCGTAGATAAGACTCTATGCTATATTACCAAAGGTGGTCTCATGTGAAGTGTCATTTCAATTTACATTCGGGCACTCATCAATAACTGCTCATGATACTTTTTCAAATGTTTCCACAATTCTTATACATTTTAGTTTCTCTCTTTATGGGGACATAATTATAACTAAATCAACAAATAATAAACAAATCATAAATTTAATGTAAAGTTTTCTTTAAAAAAAATAATAAGACATGTATTCTAATTCACAATACTCCTGAACATTGATAATTCAACACAAGTTTGGGAGTGCAAAGAGTGCAAAGTAATGGAGAATGGTCACATAGTGATTATCTTACGTAATGCTTAGTTTTAGCTCATGCTCATGCTATTATGCTATTATGTTTCTTAAAATGATATTAATAGCTTTCTTTGTTTTCGACTTAAGGCATGGCTATTAATTTATATATAAGAATTTAAATATATATTGTTGAAGCCAAATTTGACTGTACTATAGACCGACCTTCTGACTTGAATAGGTAATCGATGATGTTACCCTTGCGGGGTAGTCTTCAGAGAATAGACCTTCAAAAGCCTATTGGAGGTACTTCCAATGGAGGAAGCTCCAATATTCAAGTTAAAAAGAGCGATTTGAGAGAGAAAAATATACTAAAGAGAGCTGTAAAATAACCCTGTGTAGCCCTTATGTGTCTTATGTAGAGACATTGAACGTAACTGGTTAGTTGTCTTTGCTTAGGGTGTGGAAACCCTAGTTTCCTTGTGAAGGTCTCTCGAGATTACCAAGAATTGTAGTCAAATATTCCCTAAAAGAATTAGAATCCTTGCAATTAAAGGAAGTCTAAGTTGTTACAATGGTTTTCTTTTTAGTCAGAAGTGATTATAGAGATTTCCTTCCTTATCTGGAAAAGTTACTTCCAAGATTTGCGGAGGTCCAAATCTTAGATAATCGTTATCTTGATCCCAAAGTGTCATTAGCCAATAGGCTAGCAATGATTGGGAGAGCATTTAGTCAAGAGGTAAGCAAGTGGCTTAGTTTAGAGGGTTCAACTTATAGGGCGGTAAGGAGATGGAGAAATCGAGAGGCCGCGGAACAGAGAAGATAGCGTCGAGGGGACTCGATGGAGAGATCCCCTTGGTAGTGTATGGGTCTTATTGTAATAGGCTTTTAGTCCATATACCATCATTTGCCCCTACTACTAATGTTAGTTTAAAGAAGTAGCAATAGAAGTACAGTTAAAGCATAAGAATTAAGTAATTTGAAAGGATGTAGAGAGGGAATGTTTTCAGATAAGTAACAAGACATAAAAGAAAAGCAATAACTATGAGACATAGTGCCTCAATATTCATGAATCTTCCTCGACACACTTCTCTTCATTTGATTTTTGATTGGTTATTGCTATTTTGGCATTTACACTTTTGTCATTTTGCTTTCTTGAGAGAAAAAGAAAGGATTTCGAATTTAAGAAAAGCAGAGATGGTGTCACGCCCCAAACCGGGTTCATGAGCACCCGTCCGTTGCTCTGAATGCCAGCTGTTTTTTTACAAAAAATCGGACAAAACCTCCCCATAAATCGAAAGTCTCCGATGTACAAATAAACCTGTTTAATTTAAAATCATCCTATAAATAAAATAAAATGGTTATCCCGGCGTCACAACAACCTACCAACCACAGCAGACATCCAGAACAACGCCAGACTATGTAAATTACCAACAATCCTAGCCACAGGCCTCTACTGTCATGCCCAACTAGAGCATGAGCAGCCGCCACAGCGAGTGGACCTAAATTTTATCTTATATACAATAATTTTCTCAAGTAACATTCAAATATGTACAATCGCCTCCGAAATATGAGAGTTTCACAACTAAATATATATAAATTATACAGTCATCCCAAAATAAGTACATGGCCAACTACGGACCTCAATGTCAAAACCTCGTAGGGTCGAAAATAAATTACGGAATTCATCTTTCAAATTTAAACTTAAATCTCACCGTCGTGAATCACCCAAATCCACCAAAATTTCTAAAATCTGAAGCGTCGCTCCAGCTCAACAATAATCCTGTCTGAGGAGAGAAAAGAGGGGTGAGTATCATGGGAAGATACCCAGTAAGTTAGGAAGATAATATCAAGCATAAATAGTATGAGTAAACCATTAGAGTATCAAATAACATCATTTGAAATAAAAATTTATATTTCGCAGCAAAACATGATATGTTTAGCAATTTGAAATCATTTAATCAATCACACGATAACAAGCATATATGCATCCATTTAAAAATCAAATAATAGTAGAGCAACCCAAAGATAATCCTGGCAATGGTCAACCATGACCAAGGATAGGCGCATCGGGGGTTTTATTATGCATAGACTTTAAAATCACTCTCTACCCCGTCGTTGGCCATGAGTTTGCTGGGGCTAACTCATCATCAGGTATAGGACCCCGCCCAATGCTAGACGGTGGCGTCACACTCGTCCTTCCCTATCGTGGGTTCAACCGACCGTGTCTATAGCCCTTAGAATCAATGATGTTTACGGGTACCTCCTGCAGAAGCGTATCCGGACAACCCGTGCCTCTATAAACGCCCTTCGTAGCTACGGAATCATCAATATCATCATCATAGTATCACAAGGACACAACGTCCCTCAAGAAAGAATCATATCATACATAACTAGTGGGTATCCAACCCACATAATTTATCAAAGCATTTCAAATCCGCGTGCCAATACATTTCATCAAATCATTTCAAAACTGCATACCAATGAAACCGTAAAAAGGAAATTAATGCATATCAAAAGCATGTTTTAACGAAAACACGACAGAAAACACGTTTCACTATTTTATGCAAGAGATTAGATGTCCGCTCACTTTTCTAGGGAGGGTGGTCACTTCCTATTTTTCAATTCAATCCAATTGACTCCTCTAGTCTCCAAAAGACAAACCTAATCAATCATCACAATTTAATATCAAATAAAGATCTAATATGGGATTTTCAATTTTTCTTTCAAATTTAATACAACTTTAATTGACACAATCCCCTTTCTAGATTCTCGTTTCATCACTTTCGAATCATTTGGCTCACCAATGATCAATTTTTCAATATTTCTCATTTTCTCTAATCTTCCTCCAATTTAACATTATATAGTTTCCGATTCTAATTCCACCTAATTTCGACAAACTTAATTCAAATATTGAAGTAATTGCATTTCTCTCACCTAGGGTTTCTCGGATCTCAGACCTAACTTTCGTTCGCCCGTCGAACTGGTCTAAAGCCTATAATATTTCCAAATTTAAAACGAGGTTAGCAACTAATTAAATTTCTAAACGCCAAACCATAGATTTACATCCAACCCTAGTCGTTAGCTGTAGTCAAGAAGATGCAGGTGAGCTCTCAAAGAAAACAGTTGGTCGTGGGCTTGCAGGCCGGTGGGCTGGTGGGCTGGCGGGCTGGTAGGATCGCGGGCTCGCAGGCTCGCGGTTGGGGCGCGCTCCCGGGCTAAGGCTCAGGCTCGCAAGTGGATCGCACACTGTGAGGAGCACATGCTCGCGCAGTGGGCTGTGCGTTGTGCGCTTGTGCTTGCGCAGAAGGTCGCGCTGGAGCGCGCTCGCGCTCGTGCTGGGGCGTGCTCGCGCTCGTGCAGGGATCGCGCAAGGGCGCTTGAGCTCGTGCAGAGGAGGAAGGCACTGCTCACGGGAGATCGCGCGTTGGGCTCGCATTGGGAGGATCGCACTGCGGCGGAGGAGCTGCAATCATGCTTGCGGAGGGGTAGTGCTCGTGGGAGAAAGGAGCAGTAGCGGTAGGTGGCGAAAGGAAGAGATCGTGGCGGAACACGATCTAGAGGGAGGAAGATTGCGAGAGATAGAGAGAGAGTGAGCAGCAGAGAAAGAGAGAAACGGTGAGAGAGAGAATCTGAGGGAAAGATAGAGAGGGAGAGAACCAAATATCCGAATGGTTCCCATTTAGCGATTGTTTAAAACAGATCTTCGGTGGTGGTGTTGCACGGTGGAGAAGAGTGGCTGATTCGGGCGAGGGAGGGCGGCGGGTCGCGGGAAGGGGAAGAGGCAGAGTAAGAGAGAGAGGAAGAGAGAGAGAGAGAAGAAGAGATTAGGGCTTTTTAGCCAGAATCCAATTTGGTTTTTTTTTTTATCATTATTATTATTATTATTATTATTTACGAATATATATATATATATTCATTTTTTTTACACCAAAATTCGCGGATACGGTAAGCATTTAAAATATACCAAAAATTCAATTTAAATACCTCAAAATCAAAAATCAATTTAAATAAATAAAATCTCTCTCTATATAAACAAACTGAAGAATATCTCGAAACGGTACAATATTACTGACACTGTAGTGTCGGTGTTACATTTTCTAACCCCCTAAAAACTAGTTTTGTTCTCAAAACTAAAAGAGTACTAAACAGCAAACAACTGGAGGTGCTGTCTCCTCATAGCCTCCTCGAGCTCCCAGGTCTCCTCCTTGACCTGGTCACTCCTCCACAAAACTCTAACCAATAAAACTTTCTTGCTCCACAGCTTTCTGACCTGCTGATCTAGAATAGCCACGGGCTGAATTGGAAGAATAAGGTCCTCTCGTAATTTAACAAGTGGAGGCTCAAGTATATGAGAAGAATTAGCTAGATATTTCCAGAGTATTGAGACATGAAAGACGTCATGAATATGGGATAGTTCATCTGGCAGCTCTAACCGGTATGCCACACACCGACCCTCTCAAGGATATGGAAAGGCCCAATATATCTGGGGCTCAACTTGCCCCACTACTTGAACTGTATAACTCCCTTCCAAGGAGATATCTTCAAGAAAACCATATCTCCCATGGCAAACTCAAGAGGTCGCCGCCTACGATCGGCATATGCCTTCTGTCTGTCCTGGGCGGCTTTCATCCGCTCACGGATGACCTTAACTTTATCCTTCGTTTGCTCAATCAACTCAACACTACTGAGACATCGCTTTCTGACTTCATCCCAGCATATCGGGGTGCGGCACTTTCTACCATACAGTGCCTCATACGGAGGCATCCCTATACTGGCTTGATAGCTATTATTATATGCAAACTCGACCAGCGGAATGTGACGATCCCAACTACCATGAAAATCAATGACATATACCCGAAGCAAATCCTCAAGCGTCTGAATCGTCCTCTCAGATTGGTCGTCCGTCTGAGGATGTTATGCCGTACTAAAGTTCAATCTAATACCCAATGCCTCCTGCAACTTGGGCCAAAACCTAGATATGAACCTGGGGTCCCTATCTGAAACAATCGACATGGGTACCCCATGAAGCCAAACTATGGTATCAATGTAGAGACGTGCCAATGCCTCTAAGGAATAGTCACCGCGGATAGGGATAAAATATGCAAATTTGATAAGTCGATCGACAATCACCCAAATCGCATTATGCCGTGTAGAAGTCCGCGGCAACCCCATCACCAAGTCCATAGTATTATGCTCGCATTTCCACTTAGGAATGGGAAGAGACTGCAGTATGCCTGCTGGACTCTGATGCTCGGCCTTCACCTGCTGGCACACCAAGCATCGTGCCACAAACTCTGCTATATCGCTCTTCATCATGACCACCAATAGCTACCCCTGATGGTCCGGTACATCTTCGTACCCCCGGGATACATAACATATGCAGAAGAATGTGCTTCCTCAAGGATAACACGCCAAAGATCACTATCTGCCGGGACACACACTCTGTCTCTGAATACCACAAGTCCATCATCACGAACTCTGAAGTCTCCGCCCTCAGCTCTGCGGACTCTATCCGCAATACCCTGAAACTCCTCATCCGTACTCTAGAGCTCCCTGATACGGTCGAACAAAGTTGGCCTGACCTCAAATCTGGCTAGTAAGCCTCCCTGATCATCGTTAGTCAAACTGACTTCTAAGACTCGGAGTCCCACTAAACAAGAAAGGTAGGCTTTATCTGTCGACTGTGAGAATGATATTGACTTCCGACTCAAGGCATCTGCCACAACATTTGCCTTGCCAGGATGATAGTCAATAATGAGATCATAATCTTTGAGGAGTTCTAACCATCTCCTTTGTCTCAAATTCAGCTCCTTTTGGGTAAAAAAATACTTTAGACTTTTGTAATCCGTGAATACCCTACAAGTCACCCCATAAAAATAATGCTATCATATCTTCAACGCAAAGACTATGGCTGCCAACTCTAAATCATGTGTCGGGTAGTTAACCTCGTATTTCTTCAGCTGTCGCGAGGCATATACAATAATCCGACCGTCCTATATCATAACACAACCCAATCCTATTGGCTAGCATCACTGTATACTGTATATTCCCGAATGCTAGTGGGAAGGGCCAAAATAGGAGTGGAGGTCAACCGTTGTATGTTTGAGCTCCTGAAAGCTCGCCTCACAACGGTCATCCCAAACAAACTTGACCCCTTTCTGGGTCAATCTCGACAACGGAACAGCTATCTGGGAGAATCCATCTACAAATCTACGATAATACCTGGCCAAACTGAGAAAACTACGAATCTTGATAACTGTTTGTGGCTGCTCCCACTTCATTATAGTCTCAATCTTCCGTGAATCAACATAAATACCTTTCGCGGAGACAATGTGCCCCAAAAATCCTATCTATCTCAGCCAAAACTCACATTTCGAGAATTTGGCATATAGCTGCTTCTCACCGAGTATCTGTAATACCACCCGAAGGTGCCGAACATGATCCTCATCGCTCTGTGAATACACCAAGATGTCATCGATGAATACGATGACAAACTGATCCAAGTAGTCGTGAAAAACTCGGTTCATCAGATCCATAAAACCAGCTGGGGCATTAGTCAACCCAAACGGCATGACTAGAAACTCGTGATGGCCGTATCGGGTGTGAAAAGCTGTCTTGGGCACATCTTCGGTCCGAATTCTTAACTAATGATAACCTGAATGGAGATCAATCTTAGAGAAAACCCTGACTCCCTGTAGCTGATTAAACAAGTCATCGATACGTGGCAGGGGATATCGGTTTTTGATGGTGGCTTTGTTCAACTGCTTGCAGTCCACACAAAGCCGAAATGTACTATCTTTTTTCTTTATAAACAGCACCGGAGCACCCCAGGGTGAAGTGTTCGGGCGGATAAACCCCTTATCCAGAAATTCCTGCAACTGAATCTTATGCTCTCTCTATTCCGCAAGCGCCATTCTATATGGCGGAATAGAAATAGGATTGGTCCCCGATACTATAACAATCTCGAAATCAAACTCTCAAACTAGTGGTAATTCGGGAAGCTCTTTGGGGAACACATCTGGGAACTCCTACACTACAGGGACATCTTCAAGTCTCGGTCCTTTAACGGTGGTGTCGACAGCATAAGCCAGATAAGCAGCACAACCATGGCGTACCAAGCATCTGGCCTTCATAACAGATATAATATTGCAGGCCAATGCTCGTCTCTCGCCCCGGAATACTAAGGTGGCTGCCCAGACCTCCAAAACTCAACCTCTTTCGTGAAACAATCCATGGAAGCCTGGTATAAACTCAACCAATCCATCCCTAGGATGGCATCAAAATCCATGATAGAGAGCGGAATCAGATCTGCCTCTAATACCGCCTCCAATACCAACTTCACAGCCTTTATAAACTGTATCTCGAATGATATACATGTCCAGAGGCGTGACTACCATAATCTTCTCATCAAGTGGCGAGAGAGGTCTATCAGAATGGCGAGCGAACGTATCACTCACATATGAAAAATTCAACCCGGTATCTATGAGAATACGGGCGTCGATACCGAATATTCGCATGGTACCTAAAGGTAAGAAAAAGATCAACAGATGCGAAGAAAAAGTGAACGAATATATATATATATCAAACTAGTTAATCTTCTAAAACTTTAACCAGTCAAAACTGTACATCGATATCATGATATACAAAAAGCTCATACAGAAAGTACAACAAAAGTACTACATTGAGGGGTCTACGGGAGGATTACCCATAATAACATCAGGGTTTGCCTGTGCGTCCTCCTGTGTTATCGCAAACACACGAGCCTAGGCCCTAGGCTGCCGTCGCGACGATCCTGGCACTGTATTACTCTCGATTACAGTCTGAGGAGTGGTAAGAGCTGAGTACACAGGTGTCCCCTGCTGGCCCGTGCCAGACGTACCAATACGACTTTGCAAAGTCGATCCTCCTCGACCTAAATCTGGGTAAACACTCCTAACATGACTTTATTTCCTATACTGGAAGCAAGTAACTGGTACTCTACATGTTTCAAAGGCATGGTGGCTGCTGCATCTACGGTAGAAAGGTTGTCTCTGTGTAGTAGACTGTATAGAGACACTAGGGGCTGGTGCGTCGAAACCCTATGGTCGAGGTCCCTATCCTGGTGCTGCTGGTCTGAAGCTAGAAGAACCTCTGGCATATCCAGAACCTCTACCCCCTCTTCGAAGACTGTCCACCCTGTAATCCAGTCTTCCTCTTCTGGTGACTCTCCCTCTATCTAGCCTCCACTCGGACGATCTCCTCCGCTCGATATACTGAATCAATCACCTCTGATAGTATAAAAGAGGGAGTCACTGTCATATACTTTCTGATACTCAATTGGAGGCCATCTTCAAACTTGAACCTTATCTGAGCCAGTATAGCCATGTCGGGGACAAAGGCTGCTAGTCGTCTAAGCTCAGCCTCGTACTCTAAAACTGACTTCATCCCCTGGCATAAGTACAGGAACTCTGTCCTCATCCGGTCCTGCTGGAACGGGGTGAAGTACCTACGGTCGAACTTTCGTAGAAAGTCCTCCCACTGTAAGGTCTATGTAGCACTGTCACAGATAGTCTCTCACCACGAGAGGGCATCTCCGTCGAGGAGTCTCTCAGCAACTCTTAATTTGAGCGGAGTCTCTCAGCAACTCTTAATTTGAGCTCCTCTGACAACCCCAAATCTATAAGGATCCTATGAATCCTATTGATCCAGTGTTTCGCCGTTACGGCATCACTGGATCCTGAAAAGTCTGTGCATCTGAGCTACCGAGACTCTTTCATCAACTGCGTGAACTCATGGATGCACCTCAAAGTAGCTGACGTCTCATCGGTCAGAGTAGAAACAGAAGGACCAACCACCGAAGGGGGAACTGGTGTTGTAGGAACAGGTACGGTTGCAGGTGGGGTCGCTGGAGTCTATAGTAGAGGTGGTGGTATCTGCGCCCCATATCTATTGTACCACTCCTGCCACTGCCTCAAGGCATCGACTGGTGGTGGAGGAATCTCGGCTTTAACAGCAGGTGGAGGTGCTGCGGGTGGCGCTGGTGAACATGCTCAAGTAGAGGAAACATCCTCTGGCACTTGTGGCGTCTCGGGTGCCCTAGGTGTATTAGGCACTGAAAGACCCTCAAATGATGCGAATCTAGCACCTCTCCTACCACGTTTAGGTGGCATAATTCTACAAAAAAATATATTTTTATTAGATAAAAATCAAGAATTAGGGTTAGTTGCTCCGTAACTAACTCCCTTAAAAAAAATAAACTATAATTCAAAGCATTTGAATGCGAAATAACGGGTTAGATGCGTTATGTATCCAACTCCATAAAATAGAAGAACTAATATGCTTATGGCCAAGTATGAGACTTTAAATAACTGTATAAAACTCTCTAATGTATTGAGAACCATTCATATACTTGGAAAGACTTTTACTACTATCTTTTCTCTAACATAGACGCTCTGATACCAATAGAACTGTCACGCCCCAAACCGGGTTCGTGAACAACTGCCCGTTGCTCTGAATGCTAACTGTATTTTTACAGAAAATCAGGCAAAATCTTTATATAAATCGGAGGTCTCCCATGTACAAATAAACCTGTTTAATTTAAAATCATCCAATAAATAAAATAAAATAGCCATTACGGCCTCACAACAACCTACCAACCACAGCAGACATCCAAAACAACGTCAGACTATGTAAATTACCAACAATCCTAGCCACAGACCTCTACTGTCATGCCCAACTAGAGCATGAGCAGCCGCCACACCGAGTGGACCTAAATCTTATCTTATATACAATAATTTTCCCAAGTAACATTCAAATATGTACAATTGCCTCAATGCAAACGAAATATGAGAGTTTCACAACTAAATATATATAAATTATACAGTCATCCCAAAATATGTACATGGCCAACTACGGACCTCAATGTCAAAATCTCGTAGGGTCGAAAATAAATTATGGAATTCATATTTCAAATTTAAACTTAAATCCCATCGTCGTGAATCACCCAAATCCACCAAAATCTCTAAAATCTGAAGTATCGCTCCAGCACAATAATAATCCTATCTGAGGAGGGAAAAGAGAAGGGTGAGTATCATGGGAAGATACCCAGTGAGTGAGGGGGATAATATCAAGTATAAATAGTGTGAGTGAACCATTGGAGTGTCAAATAACATCATTTGAAACAAAAATTTATATTTCGTAGCAAAATATGATATGTTTAACAATTTGAAATCATTTAATCAATCACACGATAACAAGTATGTATGCATCTATTTAAAAATCAAATAATAGTAGAGTAAGCCAAAGATAATCCTGGAAAAGGACAACCAAGACCAAAGACAGATATATCGGGGGTTTTATTATGTATAGGCTTTAAAATCGCTCAACCCCGACGTTGGCCATGAGTTTGCTCGGGCTAACTCATCATCGTGTATAGGAACCCGCTCGGTACTAGACGGTGGCGTCACACTCGTCCTCCCCCATCGTGGGGTTCAACCGGCTGTGCCTATAGCCCTTAGAATCAATGACGTTTACGGATACCTCCTGCAAAAGTGTATCCGGGCAACCCGTGCCTCTACAAACGCCCTTCGTAGCTATGAAATCATCAATGCCATCATCATAGTATCATAAGGGCACAACGTCCCACAAGAAAGAATCATATCATATATAACTAGTGGGCATCCAATCCACATAGTTTATCAAAGTATTTCAAATCCGCGTGTCAATACATTTCATCAAATCATTTCAAAACTACATACCAATGCAACCGTAAAAAAAAAATTATCAATTTTCAAGTAATGGTATAATTTTTTGTTTCATTTCAAACCATGGATATATAGTAATCGTAAACATAATTTAAGACACTCCAATAATCACTCCAATAATCACAAAACAGATTTTAATATCATCGTCAAATCAATGCATATCAAAAGCATGTTTTATCGAAAACACGGCAGAAAACACGTTTCACTATTTTATGCAAGAGATTAGAGTCCCACTTACTTTTCTAAGGAGGGTGGTCACTTCCTATTTTTCAATTCAATCCAATTGACTTCTCAAGTCTCCAAAAGACAAACCTAATCAATCATCACAATTTAATATCAAATAAAGGTTTAATATGAGATTTTCAATTTTTCTTTCAAATTTAATACAACTTTAATTGACACAATCCCTTTTCTAGATTCCCGTTTCATCACTTTCGAATCATTTGGCCCACCAATGATCAATTTTCCAATATTTCTCATTTTCTCTAATTTTCCTCAAATTTAATATTATATAGTTTCCGATTCTAAATTCCACCTAATTTCGACAAACTTAATTCAAATATTGAAGTAATTGCATTTCTCTCACCTAGGGTTTCTCGGATATCAGACGTAGCTTTCGTTCGCCCGTCGAACTGGTCTAAAGCCTGTATTATTTCCAAATTTGAAATGAGATTAGCAACTAATTAAATTTCTAAACGCCAAATCCTAGATTTACATCCAATCCTAGTCGTTACCTGTAGTAAAGAAGATGCAGATGAGCTCTCGAAGGAAACAGTTGGTCCTGGGCTCGCGAGCAGATAGGCTGGTGGGCTGGCCCACTGGTGGGCTCACGGGCTTACAGGCTCGCAGCTGGGGCGCTCTCCCGAGCTAGGGCTCACGCTCACGAGTGGATCACGTGATGTAAGTCGCGCGCGCTCGCGCAGTGGGTCGCACGCTGTGCGCTTGTGCTGGCGCAGAGGGTTGCGCTGGAGCGCGCTCGCACTCATGCAGGGATCGCGTAGGGGTGCTTGCACTCGTGTAGAGGAGGAAGGCGTTGCTTACGGGAGATTGCGCGCTGGGCTCACACTGCGGTGGAGGAGCTACAATCGCACTCGCGGAGGGGTAGTGCTCGCGGGAGAAAGGAGCAACGGCGGTGGGTGGCGGAAGGGAGAGACCGCGGCAGAGAACGATCTAGAGGGAGGAAGATCGCGATAGATAGAGAGAGAGTGAGCAGCGGAGAGTAAGAGAAACAGTGAGAGAGAGAATCCAAGTGGGAAAGATAGAGAGGGAGAGAAGAAGCAGAAGAAGATGGTGGTGGTGGTACGCGGCGGAGGAGAGCGGTCGATTCGGGCGAGGGAGGGCGGCGGGTCGCAGGAAGGGGAAGAGGAGGAGTGAGAGAGAGAGGAAGAGTGAGAGAGAGAGAGAGAGAGAGAAGAAGAGATTAGGGTTTTTTAGCCCTAATCCAATTTCGGTTTTTTTTATCATTATTATTATTATTATTATTATTATTATTTACATATATATATATATATATTCATTTTTTTTTACACCAAAATTCACGGATATAGTAAAAATTTAAAATATATCAAAAATTCAATTTAAATACCTCAAAATCAAAAATCAATTTAAATAAACAAAATCTATCTCTATATAAACAAACTGAAGAATATCTCGAAGCGGTACAATATTACTCACACTGCATTGTCGGTGTTATAGATGGTGAGGGGTTCTGATTCACATAATCACCATAGCATTGGCGAGGTCAAGAGCATGATAACGAAGGAGTTGCAGGTTACATTGAAAGACATGAGTTTAGGCAATGGTTTTCAATTGATGTTACCCACAGAGAGGGAAAGGGTGAGCCAAACAATGAAGGGTTGCTTGAATACATGAGGTACAATCTATGGGTGCCCAATTTAGGACTTTTGGCTTTGGTTTTGAGGGGTTGGAATATATTTCCGACCCTGTCGATTCCCATGAGTGCAGCTAGTAGTGGGATTGGCTATTTTGTTGAATTTTTGTCATCTAAGGTTCAATTTCGAGATTCCATCTTCAGTGTTTTATTTGAAGAAGTACATCATCAAGGGTCCTACAGAAGGTTGGTATTGTGTCCAAGCCTGACAAGGATCGAAGTGGAAGTTCTCTTATAGGGAGACTATTGATAGGTCATAATGGAGAAAATTCTTTTTTGTTGTGCTTGCAAATAAAAATTTGATCCGTCATTGCTAAAGGCTGATGTATAGTCTTCAGTGGGGTTGAAGGTTGTTGTGTCTTCTCAACATTCAGATTTTGCTAAATCAATTGGCAAGTTTTGTGTTTTGAAGAACAGGGCTATCTATGTAGAGGCCCTAATTGAGGATGAAATACCGAACTTAGCTGGCTAAATGAGAAGTTGAAAATTCAGGGGCCATTTATGTTGAAGAAGAGGCCCAAGAGGCTCGTTAATGTTGTTGATTTCACTTAGGGGAATAATCTTGATAGGATTACCACACAAAATTTAATGAGGGCCCAATCAAAAAGGGGTGTTCAGGATGAAGAGAGTACATCCAGGTGCACCCTCCTAGAGTCTATTCCGAGGAGGAAGAGAAGATGGTGTGGACGCAAAGTATTGAGGAGGTAGATGAGGGTGGTAAATCAGACTCGACAGGCACAATTACCTAGGTACCTTGGGATTCAATTCTTTTATTGGAGAGTGCTGAGGGAGAGAAGGCCAAAGTGGAAGGTATCTGTGGAAGGCGATCGAATCATCGGATGCCATGGATAGGAGATTCAAAGAAGAGGAGGAAAGTATATCAAAAGAGAAGGCAAGTGATATGTGCCCGATTGTTACTCGTCCCTGAAGGGAAGAGAAAATGCATTAACAAGCTGGTAGATCTTACTCTCAGCAGTGAGCATGTAGGGATTGCTAGAGGAGAGGATCCCTTGACTTATGTTTTGGCTATCGAAGGTCCCAAGAGAGTAGTTGCGGGAGTTAGAGTTCCTGGTTTTGATAAAGGTATTACTTCTCCAAGAGCTTTTGATGTTGGTCAAGAGGAAGGAGGACTGAGGGTTGAGGCAAGATCCTCGAGTGCCTTTCCAGAGTGCTTGTACGTCCAAAAGGGTAAAGGGGTCATACCTTCGCAATTGGCTCCTTGTTCCCCCATTCTTGTTAGGTCCTTTGACCGATCGAAGGATCTGAGAGAGAAAGGGAGCATGGCTGTAAGCTACAAAAATAACAATTTTTGCTACTTAGAACTTGTCGAAGAAGAGTGAGGTGGAGTAGAAGACTACTATAAAATTGACAGAGGAAAGAGAGTAAGCACTTGCAGCCCTAGAGGGAAGGTTGTAGAGATTTAGGAGGACTATGAGCGCCATCACCAAGAGTTTTTCAAAGGATTACAATGCGCGAAAGAGATTATTCATGGAGCTGGGCTAGAGAAAGATTTAGCAGGTGGTGCTAGTGGTGATGATCCCAAGGGATTAGGTCCGTCTCTAGTTGGTGTTCCTGTTACTCGTTTTACTCAAGGGGTTGTTGATGCGGACTCCTATGTTACTACTCTTTGGGAAGGTTTCACTCGCTTGTAGCAAAGGCCTCCTCGTCCTCCTTTACCATGATCTTGATCTCTTATGTATTCTTCTTCTTCTGCTTTTTTGTGTACATACTATTTGCAAAGAAATAATAGAACCTCATTGACTTTATTTTGTCTCCTTTGTTGCTTGAATATTGCTACAAATTAAGTTATCCTTGCTTTCTCGTTTTCCTTGTATCCTCATATTGAGGTTCTCGAAAGTTACAAGATATAGAAGTAGGAACCACATTCAGTTGTAGTTCTTGAACCATGGATAATATGCCACAGAAAAAATATCAAAGTCATATTTTAGCGTGAGACAAAGATGGGTATCGAGCCCCTTAGAGATGTAATATCGAGACGGCGAGTTGTGTCCATTTGGTCAAGAGTTATGTTCCATATTGATAATGTGTTGTGAGGTATCAAGTCAAAAGATTTATGATGGTGTTGCATCGAGAGGATTTGTTGGCGTTGTGCTAAATGAGAGTTTTGTGGCATTACACCTAAAGGGCTCATTTTATTGCGCCTAACAAGAAGTTGAAAGCGTTGTGCTGGAGGGCTTGTTGGCGTTCGACTAAATGAGGTGTTAGAGGTGTTGTGCCTGGAGAAGCTCATTGGCATTGCACTGAATAAGGAGTCGGAGGCATTGCGCCTGAAAGCATTCATTGGCATTGTACCTGGAGGGGCTCGTTGGCATTGCGTTAGACAAGAAGTTAAAGGTGTTGTGCCTAGAGGGGTTCATTGGTGTTGCATCAAACGAGAAGTTGGAGGCATTATGTCTGGAGGGCTTGTTGGCATTGTTATTCAACTAGAGGGGAGGGGTGAATAGTTGAATATGGACTTTTTGAAATCTTTGTGAATTTAAAAACAATGTGACTGTAAGTGAAAAACAAATAAAGAAAACACAGAGAATTTTTATAGTGGTTTTATTAAACCCGGTGTACGTCCACTCTTAGACTCCCCCTGAATTTTTCACTAAATGCTTAGTTTACAAAGTTGATTATAGGTTCAAGTTCAACCTCATACAGTGTACGTCTGAACACCACAATTCAATCTTACTCAGACTGAATTTTGACTTCTCTAGACTTAAGGCATGACACTTACTCCTCAATCTTTAACACTCAAATTAATCTATGAAATAAATGTCAAGAATTGAGGTTTGCTTTCCTTAGATTTAACAGTGAGAGAAAAGTTTTTGAGACACTTAATGCAGTTTCAAACTTTAAATACAGAGATGAAAGTATTCAATAGAGCTTTTAATTCAAGTCGTTGTGTCTCGTCTATTTCATAATCTCTCCATTCTTTGCTTCCTAGTATTTATTGAGGCTTTGAATAAATCCATTGAGAGTTGGTGATGGTTGTTGCTTTCGAATGTTGGGTATTTAATTTCCGCCATTAAGACTTCTACTATTGTTCCTTCTTTCGCGATGAGTCTTCATTCCTTTTACTGGCACCTCTTTTAAATAGGCCAATCAGAACTTGTTTGCTTTGCATTTGAACATTAGTTTTGATAGAAAAGGAAACATTTCAGAAATCAAAGAAATAAGGAGTTCGTTAGGTTCAAAATTGTTTCCCATACCTGATTTCTAACACTCGTAAGTCGATAAGCTTAACGTGGACATCGACCTGAATTTGAAACATTTCTAGTATATTTCTATGCGAATAAGTTGACAAAATACTATTCCAAGTCTACAAGGAACTGTGCTAAACAAAATTGATGAACATGTGATTTTTAATTGGTCGATGTGTTCATATGTGTTGACAAGTTTTTAGCTATGTTGATGTATAATGTTTCAGATTTTGTAAAGAGTAGGTCGACAAGTCATTTTAATGCGTCGGCAAGTCATTTTAATGCTTCGACATGCTCCTGTTCAGGCAACAAATTGGTCGATGTGTGGAAGTCAATCGGTCGATGTGGATATGTTGTGTCGACAAGTTGATAATGGGTCGACGTGATTTAATGAGCAAACAAGGATCAGGTTGACTGTGATTTTGATGTGTCGAAGTGTTTCTTTTTAGAAACTCATATCAACAGGTCGACATATACCAATATCAAGTTGATGTGTTATTATTCGTTAGTTAAATTGGTCGATGTATCAAAGTGAATTGGTCTATGTGTTTTTTGCCAGGTCGACAAGCATAGTAATGGGTTAATGTGCGTGTTTCTGACTCAAGTATCATCAGGTAGATATGTCAAACCGACAGGTTGATGTGTTACTATTTGGACATTAAATTGGTCGACATAGTGTATGAAATTGGTTTACCTAGCATAGTTCAGGTTGATGTGTTGTGAATCAGGTTGATGTGTTATGAACTAACAGGTTGATGTGTTGCACCAACGGATTGACATGTCACTATTTATAAGTTAAATTGGTTGATATGTATGAATGAATTGGTTGACATGTCACTATTCATGTTATTTCAGGTCGACATGGTTTGTGCTTAGGTCAATATGTTGGAATGTCATAGCTATAAGACATTTAGGTTCGGATTAACAAGTTTTTTCTATACATCGACATTTCCCTATTTAAATTAAAATTGGTCGACATATCACTCTAAATTTGTCCACCTGACAGCCTGTAGGTCGATGTGTGCTTATGTAGGTCGAAGTATTCAGACATATGTTTTTATAGAAAACATTTGGCTTAGGTCGACAAGAACATCTAACAGGTCGATATGTGTATGAATGTCATAGGTTGATGTGTTTTCTAATCAAGTCGACCTATACTGTACACTACTGAATTTTCTAACTATTTTTCTTATTTTCTTGAATTATTTTTCTTGCACTCTTTCATTATCAAAACTTTACTACGTCAACATTTTCTCCCTTTTTGATGATGACAAAACCCCTATTGCTTAATCTATGATGCTTAGTTAAGTTAAATCCTAATTTCTAGACATTTGTACTTGTTGGTCTTCATTTAGGCATGCCCGCCTACTTAGCACGTTTCTAGCTTAGTACATATAGCAGACAGTACATGTAGTAGCACATCTTCATGCTTTCAGCAGCACATAGCATTCTTTTATGTTATTATTTAGCATGTAGTAAACATCACATATGCTTTAGCATGCAAGCTGCATATATATATCCTTCAGCATACAACTATCCAATATCCCAGCATATTTAACACACCATTCATTCCATTCAGAGCGCATATATGCACTTCAGCACTCAGCGCAAGCATGACACATTTCAGCACAGAGAGCACATATACATATATTGCAGTACATACACCATACTAGCATACGAGCATTTCTTCTCCCCCTTTTTGTCATCAACAAACTAAGATTACACTTTGACACTACTTTGCACTACATGCAAACACTAGTTTGGACACAGAGTATTTCATCTACTCACAGCACATTCATTCAACCATGCATGAGCTAAGCCATAGTTAACATGCACATTTCAGTAGCAAGAGCATACATCTAATTTACAGTCCATGTTTCACAGTAGTAAGAGAACCAGGAGTAAGAGAACTAGAAAATGCTTTGAACATAACTAGAAAATAACATAATCAGAGTTGGAAAGGTTTGTAAACCAAGTTAGATAACAGAAAAGAGATTAAACTCCTAGACTAGAAGGACTTTGATGGTTTTGGATCTTTCTTTGACCTCTCTTTCTCCTTCATTAAAGCAACACATTTGACTAATGATGGTTTGTTGTCTTTCAATATTCTGTAACTTTTCCCAAATTATTTGAAGAGTGATCGATTGGATGCTTGATGATTCATCTTCCTCAGTTCTCCTTTCCTTTCTTGGAACATTTTCGGTTTCTTCATCAGGCTCAGACTCAGTCTCCTCAACCTGTCTCTTCTCTGTTCCTCCTTCTTTCCTTACCCATTCTTCATCATCATTGCTCATCCATTTTGCCCTTAGCATTGAGGATGCATTGATTGAATTCTTATCACTCAATTCAACAATTGAATCATTTTCCAATTTCACTCTATTCTTAGACAATATATTAGTTATCATACTAACATAAGTCAAGAGAGAGCTCTCAGATCTATATGATGAGATCATAAAATGGGGAACTATATAATGGAAGCCGGGTTTCTTTCTACTAATAATTCAAGCCATTAACCATTAGTCTTCCTTCGAAATTGTAGTATAGTTGCCTCCTTTAGGTCTCAACATATGACTAACTATCACATACAAAATTCTTTCATGAAAGCCAAGTTCAGTAGTACTAGTGCTTACCATAGTTAGGTTTTGATCATTATACACAATTTTAGCATTGTCTAGATAGTTTGATTTCATGTACGGTTCACATTTTTCATAAGAGACCCGGGAAATTTTATTGTCCTCACATATTTTCTTTGGTGTCACTTTGAATTCCTTTCCATTCACAAAGGTTTTGAATGCACAAGATACATAATAATCATTGATAGTGATCCGCATCTCATTCATGGGTTCTTCACAGATGACTTCTAGGTTATCGTAGAATAATCCGACTTCCTTCTCATGGATGTACTTGTTAGGGTATAAGAAAGAATAAGGGCTACCTCAAAAAGGTGTTCTTCGTATTTAAAACCAACTCTTTTCTAGAACTTCCAATCTATCAATCTTCCATAATTCACTTTCCTTTTCACGAAAACTCTATTGAAAAAATTACTTTGCTTCATTGTCTAAAATTCATAGGTGTTGAACTAGGGTGTTGGTTGCGGTGGAGGAGATGATGGTTTTGTGGGTTACGTAGATGACTATAAACCTTTTCCTGAGGGTTTTGCTGATTTATTAGATGGTTCCGTAGGCTTTTTGATGGGGATTTTCATTTTAGGTGCCATTGTAGATTGACTCGTGCAAGGAACAGTAAACTAGGGTTTGGATTTGGAAGTTAGGGTTTCGGATTTTGAGAGTTTGGGTTTAAGAAGTAAGAGAGAAGTTTGAAATTTTGGGGTTTAGGGTTAGATAGGTCGATGTGCCAACTGTTGGTATTCCATTAGATGTGTCTCAGGTCGACACAATTAAGTATACAACGACTTATTTGGTATAATCAGGTCGACATTCTAAGAAAGGCATTGACCTGCCTTCTTGCTATCCCTCAGGTTGACATCATTATGTTTGGGTCAATGTGTCAACTTCTGAGTTTAGTTCTAAATGTTGGTTCGAGATCAGGCCAACATAGTTTATACCTCCAAAGTTCATCAGGTCGACATACCTCTGTACATTTTCAAATTTATCAACATATTTTGATAAGTAGGTTGACCTGGAGTCTATTTCTCAGAACATAATATTTTGTTTTTTGTTCCATTTTCTCTATCTCTTCATTTCTATCATTCCCAAATCTCTTCTTAATTCACAAAACCTATTTTTATCTAAGGGTTTTGTGAGGATATCGGCAATTTGTTTTTGAGTGTCAATATACTCAAGAACAATCTCATTCTTCATAACATGATCAAGAATAAAATGATGCTTTACTTCTATATGTTTGGCTTGTGAGTGATGTACTGGGCTTTTTGTGAGATTTATTACACTTGTGTTTCCACATTTGATTGGAATGTAATCAAAGTCTAACCCATAGTCTTTCATTTGACGTTTGATCCAAAGGATCTATGCTGTGCACTGTTCAGCTGAAATGTATTCAGCTTCTGTCGTTAACAGAGCTACACTACTTTGCTTTTGAAAGACCATGATACCAATATGCTTCTGAAAAATAGACAAGTGTCACTTGTACTTTTTCTATCTACTTTGCATCGAGCAAAGTCAGCATCACATAACCCATGCAATTGAAAGCTTGAGTTTCTGTCATACCAAAGTCCTAAGTAAGTTGTTTCCTTTAAGTATTTGAAGATTCTCTTAACTGTAACTAAGTGGGATTCTTTAAGACTGATTGAAATCTAGCACAAAAGTATACACTGAATTGTATGTCAAGTCTTGAAATAGTAAGGTAGAGCAAAGACCCAATCATGCTTCTGTAAAGTTTTTGACAAATTGATTTACCATTTTCATCTTTGTCTAGTTTAATATTTGTGCTCATTGGTATTACATTTCCCTTGCAGTCACTGAACCCAAATCTTTTAATTAAATCATTTGCATATTTTGATTGATTTACAAAGATTCCATCTTCTGATTGTTTGATTTGCAGTCCTAGAAAGTAGTTTAGTTCTCCCATCATATTCATTTCAAATTCTCCCTACATTTTAGCTGCAAATTCTTCACATATTCTCGTGCTAGTTCATTCAAAAATTATGTCATCTACATATATTTGTATGATCAAGAAATTATCATCTTCCTTTTTGATAAATAAGGTGGTGTCTATATTTCCTCATTCAAAGTCATTTTCTATCAAAAATTATTTAATCTTTCATACTAAACTCTAGGAACTTGCTTTAAACCATACAAGGTTTTGGTTAATTTGTAAACATATTCTAGATATTTAGGATCTTCAAAACTAGGAGGTTGTTCAACATACACTGTCTCATTCAAATTACTATTCAAAAATGTATTTTTAACATCCATTTGGTAAAGTTTAAAATTCATAAAACAAGAGAAGACAAGCAACATTCTTATGGCTTCTAATCTTGCTACTGGTGTATAAATTTTATCGTAATCAATTCCTTCTACTTAACTGTAACCTTTGGCTACTAATCTTGCTTTATTTCTTGTGATTGTGCCAAATTCATTAAGTATATTTCTGAAAACTCATTTGGTTTCAATCACTGATTGATTTGCAGGTCTAGAAACTAGATTCCATATTTTGTTTTTCTCAAATTAATTTAGCTCATCTTGCATTGTCATAATCCAATGTTCATCTCTTAAGACTTCATCCACATTTTTGGGTTCACTTTGAGATAAAAGCTATATACTCATAATAATTTTGGATTGCAGATCTAGTTCTAACTCATGAACTAATGCTCCCAATTTGTTCTCAAGATTTACATCTTTCCTAATCTAAGGATATTTGATCTCTTGCTCCTGTTTCATTTCTTGCCTTCTGTACAGTGAGTTCATTTGATTCCTCTTTCTGACTATTTACTTCATCAGATAAGATCATTTCATTTAGTCTCTCAGATATTTCCTCATCATCCATTGTTCTTTGATTGGAATCATTTTCTTTATCAAACTCTACGTAAAATGATTCTTGCATTGTCATGGTTCTTTTATTATAGATTTTATACGCTTTGCTTGCTAAGAAATAGCCTAAAAAAATTCTTTCATCACTTTTGGTATCAAATTTACCTAATGCTTTTTTTCCATTGTTTAAAACAAAGCATTTACATCCAAACACCTAAAATTATGCTATATTTGGTTTCCTTCCTTTACAGAGTTCATAGAAAGTTTTCTTTAGGATTAGTCTTACTTGTACTCTATTCAAAATATAGCATGCAATGTTCACAACTTCTGCCCCAATAGAACTTAGGTAAGTTATTTTCACAAAGCATTGTTATAGTCATTTCTTGAAGGGTTCTATTTTTTCTTTCTACAACCCTATTTTGTTGAGATGTCCTAGGAGCTGAAAAATTATGATCAATCCCAAAAAGGCTGCAGAAGTCATCTATAAGTTTGTTTTCAAACTCCTTGCCATGATCACTTCTAACGATTTTAATGGGCATTCCCTTTTCATTTTTAATTTCTTTGCATAATTTTATGAATGTCTCACTAACTTCTTCCTTTTCGGTAAGAAACAAAATCTATGTGAATCTAGAGTAATCATCGATGATTACAAACCCATAATGTTTTTCTCCCAAACGTTGTATTCTAGTTGGTCCAAACAAATCAATATGAAAAAGTTCTAGAGGACTTCCTGTTGACACACAATTTTTAGATTTAAAAGATGTTTTTGTTTGCTTTACTTTCATACATGCATCACACAATTTGTCCTTTTTAAATTTTAATTTTGGAAGACTCTTAACCATATCTTTCCTAACTAATTTTGAAATTATATCCATATTAGCGTGTTCTAATCTTCTGTGCCACAGCCATGATGAATTTTTACAGCAACTAAACATGATTCATTTGAGATTTCTAAGTGATTTAAATCAATTGCATATATGTTTTCTCTCCTGTGACCAGTAAATTTTATAGAGTTAGAGGATTTGTCAATGATGAAGCATGCATTAGATTCAAAAAATACTGAATAACCTTTGTCACACAATTGGCTAACACTTAATAAGCTAAATCTCAGTCCATAAACAAGAAACACATTTTGAATTTGAAAGTTCGAGGACTTACCTCATATGTTGCATATTCTGAGGATTTTTCCTTTTGAATTGTCTCCAAAAGTAACCTTTCCTCCTTTCTTGCTTTCAAGATAAGAAAATTATGATACATTTCCAGTCATGTGTCTTGAACAACCATTATCTATGCACCACATAGACTTGCCAGGAGATTCTCTTGATTTTAAATATACCTATAGTGAAGAACAATTACACATTTGCCTTTGATACCCATATTTTTTTGGATCCGACTGAGTTAGCTTTGAATTTATCTTTGAGGATCCATTTTAAGGTTGTTCTTGAGGAGTTTAGAAACCAGCAATCATAAATTGAATGTCCATTCCTTTTGTAGTAAGTGTAGTGACTATTAAGTGCCCTTGGTCTCTCAGTGTTGTTTGACATCTTTCTAATTTAGCATTTTCAGAGCTTGACACAAAAAATCTATATAACTTTTTCTATGCTTAGTTAGGGTTAAATCTCAATCCTGCCTTATCAAACACAGCTCTTTGGACTCCTAGCATAGCATCAAACTTTTCTTGTCCTTGAATAAATTTCATTAGTATAATATTTTGCCTTTGATTCTTTTCTTTTTGTTCATCCAATTCTTTCTTTAGAACCATATTTTCATTTACTGGAGTGTCATTGTCTTTCTCTGAACGTTCAACATTCTATTTCTTCTCGAGTTCATCAATATACAGATCTTGTGTTCCTCCTCCTCATCATGAACTTCCTAAATTTTCATGTCAGAAGAGTTTCATCCTCTTCATCTTCTTCTTCTTCTGAGCTTAACATGCTTTCCTCATTGTCAACCTTTAATGCTACAAATTTGCCTCTTTCTTCTTTGGCTGGCTCCATCACGTTCAACTTCATTTCATAAGTTATCAAGGATCGCACAGGCTCATCCATTGTCAGAGTCTCAAGGTTCTTAGATTCCTCAATTGCTATCACCTTAGACTCCCAAGATTTTGGTAGACTTCTCAGAATTTTGTTTACTATATCTTCTTGATGGATTCCTTTTTCAAGTAATCTGAGCTCATTAGTAACCTTGTTGAATCTTATGATCATCTCACTGATTGTTTCTCCATCCTTCATTTTGAAAACTTTATACTCTTGCTTCAGCAATTTGATCTTACTCTTGCGAACTTGATTAGTCCCTTCATAGGTAGCTTCGAGTTTTTCCAAATTTCGTTTGCTATTATGTATGATAAGACTCGATTATATTCGTTGATACTTAGTGCAAGGTGAAGAAAGTTGATATCTTTGCAGTTGGCTTGATAGGCTTTCTTTTATTTCATAGTCATATTTTTCAATTTGACCTGCACAAATACTCCATCTATCTCTTCGGTGGGGAAATTAACTCCTTTGATAATTTCTCACGCATTTAGATCCTGTGCAATGATGAAATTTTGCATCCTTTGCTTCCAATAGCTGAAGTTGCTTCCATTGAAAAATGGTGCACGGTTTGTTGCGCAAGCTTCGACTAGTATGTTGTCTCCATTGATTGCCATTTGAATCTTTGGTGTTAAGCTGTTAAGCCTCTTGACAACACACTCATTCTGAGACTTGCTTAACACTAAAGTATTCAATAGAGACTTTAATTCAAGTTGTTGTGTCTCGTCTATTTCGTAAGTCTCGTAACCCTCTCCATTCTCTGCTTCCCAGTATTTATTAAGCCTTTGAATAGATCCGTTGAGGGTTGGTGATGTGAATTAGGTTGATGTATTGATGTGTTTATATGTTGTGAATCAGGTTAATGTGTTATGAACTAGCAGGTTGATGTGTTGCACCAACGAATTGACATGTCACTATTCATAAGTTAAATTGGTTGATGTGTATGAATGAATTGGTTGACATGTCACTATTCATGTTGCTTCAGGTTGACATGGCTTGTGCCTAGGTTGATGTGTTGGAATGTCATAGCTATAAGACATTTAGGTTCGGGTCGATAAGTCTTTTCTATGCATCGACATTTCCCTATTTAAATTAAAATTAGTCGACATATCACTCTAAATTTGTCCACCTGACAGCCTATAGGTCAATGTGTGCTTGTATAGATCAAAGTGTTCAGACATATATTTTTGTAGAAAACATTTGGCTCAGGTTGATAAGAATATCAAACGGTCGATGTGTGTGTGAATATCATAGGTCGATGTGATCTCTAACGAAGTCGACTTGTATTGTATATTCCTGAATTTTCTAACTGTTTTTCTTATTTTCTTGAATTATTTTTCTTTCACTCTTTAATTATCAAAACTCTACTAAGTCAACAGGCATTGTGTCAAATGCGATGTTGGAGGCATTGCGCCTAGAGGGGGTTCAATGTCTAGAAGTTGCCTATGGCTATTCACGATTGGTTAAGGCGATATGTGAATGCAATAAAACATGAAAAAATAGGGATATTATTATTGAAAGCTTCAAACTAATGTATCTAGTTGGCAACAACGTGTCACTAATAAAATAACAAAAAGTGGTGAAAAGAGGTTACTAGACGAGGGCAAAACTCTTTGGTCATAGTTGAATGTCCGATTACTAAGAGGCGTTCTAAACTTGATTTTCATGTATTTGGTGCTTGACATTGCCTCCAAAGCATTTAGACTTAGGTGACCCATGATGGCATAGTAATTAAACTTGCGATGAGGCAAAGTTGCTTGCCGACCTCTCTTGGGTGAGGATCAAGGAGGAGAACAACTATGCTCATTCTTTCTATTTCAGCACTTGTCGAATGTCTCAATTTCTTCTATGGCAATGTACTTCTTTGTCCATAACTAGAATTCTTAGACAGTAGTTGTGGGATTCTTCATGATCGAAATCTTCATTCCTAAAGGTCTCAATCCAGTAAGCAATATCGCCAAAGCAATAGAGTGGTCAGGCTCAAAACTTTCATCATTTCTTTCTTAAACTTATCAAGAAAATCTTTCAAGGGCTCATCGTATTTTTATCTCAATGGATAGGAGAGAAGTAGACTTCCTTTTGGTCTCTCGACTAATTAAAAAGAGGGCCTCGAATAGTTTCCTCAGCTGCAAAAAGCTCTCGATACTAAATGGGGTATAGAATTAAACCACGTTAGAGCACAACTCTTCAGGGTCATAGGAAATACTTGCACATGGCTGCGTCGGACATCTCTCTTGAAATCATCACCATCATGAAGTGGGTAGTATAGTCCCATGGATAGATGGTGCTGTTGTATCTCTCCATAAGAGGGAGGAGCATATCCCATTGTATCGGCTCGGTAGAGATTTTAGGATCGAAGGGTGAGAGACTGGTAATATATTGGGTGGCCTTATCTTTTCTTGTACTAACATGTTTCAATTCAGTGGCCACAAGATCCTCAATTCGCTTTCACAGATCATTCAGATCATGCTGGGAGGTGACCGAGGACAAACATTCTCGTCAATGAGCATGGTTAAGTTCTCCATGCCTTCGAGGTTGGATTCTGTGCAAATGTGATTGCTTTGAACCATGAGGGAGGACAAACATTCTCGTCAATGAGCATGGTTAAGTTCTTCCAATTGTTTACTCATCCCCTATATCTTTGACTCAAACCTCTCCATCTCTAAGCGATGAACTCTGTCGGGAGAGACGAGAGCAAGGGGTGGACTTAGTTGGTTCTGAGGTTGAATGACATGTAGTTGGGGTTCACCCTGAGGAGATGCCCCTATTAGATACTGGGATTGGATGATAGAGTGTCCGCTTGATCAACTTGCATGGTTGGTTGAACAAGGTCCGTTGAGTTGGTGGTTTGTCCTTCCACCGTGAGCACAACCTTTGAGGTGTCTCCATTTCTTCATTTTGGAGGTATCAATGATGAGAAGATAGTAAGACAAGGCGTGAAATGAGTTTTTCTGATGAATCGGTCTATTCTCACAGATGACACCAATTTATTGAAGCCAAATTTGAGTCTTGTTGTACCTGCATGGTGAGTCTTGTTGTAGGGAGTGGGAACTCTAGTTTCCTTGTGAAGGTGTCCCGAGATTACTGGGGGCATAGTTAAAAATTTCCCAAGAGATTTAGAATCTTTACGCTTAAAGGAAGTCAACTTGTTACAATAGTTCCCTTCTTAATTGAAAGTGATCTTTGAGATTTCATTCCTTATCCGGAAATGTTACTCTTATGATTGAGAGAGATTCAAATCTTGGATGATCGTTATTTTGATCCTAAAGCATCATTAGTTGAGATGCTAGCAATGATCGAGAGAGCGTTCAGTCGAGAAGCAAGTGACTTAGTCGAGAGGGTTCTAACAAAAGTTCTTGGTAAGAAGGTGGAGTGACCGGGAGGCTATGGAACCGAGAGGATGGTCTCGAGAGGACTCGATGGAGAGATCCCCTTGGTAGTGTAAGGGCCATATAGTAATGGGCTTTCGGTCTATATACCATCATATATATATAAATTAATTTAATATTTTCATAAAAATTTTGTCTTATTAATTCAATTTTTTTTTAAAAAAAATCAAGTTTATAAAAATTTAAATTTTATTAATATATATTAAAAAAATTAAATATATATATAGATACTTGGCACAACCATACTAAGTATGTAGCTAGGAGGGCTATGCTATTGCTTTGCTACTACTCATTTTGCGACATGCTTGGCACAATAACATTTTTTCCTATCACGCTTTGAAGTAGTCTAGGGAAAAAAAATCAATAAATAAACGGAAAAGTATGCACAAAAACAAAGTACACCTGTAGTATTTTGGTCTTCTTCGGATGCTTTATCATCATTTTTCTTCTCTCTCACTTTACGTCTGGGGGACGCACCTGCATCTTATCTTTTTGGGATAACGCCAAAATATAATGCATAAAATGTCATCCATGGAGTTAATGTTATTAGGGTTGAAATCCAACATGATGCCGGGGCCAGGTGGGGCCAAAGACCTTTTCAAGGGCAATTAACTCGGCCCCACCATTAGGTCATTTGCTTTTCATGTCGTAAACAAGAATATTTATAAAATTTAATATGTTTATATATTAATAAATTTTCATGTTGAAAATTTTCAATTTTGTCCTATTATTTTATTTCAAATTATTAAATTAGCATAATAAAGATTGAGTTTATTTTATGCCCTAACTGTGCACGGTGCATTGTTAATTCTAATTTAATTATAATTTTATTCTAATTTTACTATAATCTTACTCCAATCATATCTTTGTCTCAAAATAAGTTTAGTAACACAAATACCAACATAATCATAATTAGATTCAAGTGAAAAAATTGAAGAACTAACGTATGATCTCCACTGCTGTGAGGGATAAGTGTAGCAAGAACAATAAAGTAGAAGGTAAGGAAAACAGAACAACGTACGATAGAGAGCAATGTCCGGCAACTTTCGTCGACGGCAGGGCAATAACAGCGGCAAGAGAGGTGTGAAAGGAGCAGCGGTAATGACGTGAGGAGAGAACAAAGAGAAAAGAGAGAAATAGAAAAATAGAGAAAAAAAGAGGGATTCAGGGTTATCATCCCTGGAATTTCTAGACGTTTCACACAAAAACGTGGGAAAAAATGCGAAAGTGCGGACGTTTTTAGGTGAAACATCAGCACAGAACCCATATAATTCCCTCTCTCTCTCAATCCACTCCGTCTCTCTCTCTCTCTTTCTTTCTCTCTCTACCCTTTCCTGATGTTTGCATGCGTAAACATCGACATCCCCCCCTCCTCTCTCGCCCTCTCTCTCTCTCTCTCTCTCTAGCATATGTTGACGTTTGGAGAAATGTCAGTAAAGGTTTTTTAAATGACGTTTTAGTGAAATGTCAGAAAATTAAAATGAATTATCCACATTTGCGGAGTAAAAGTCAAAAAAAAATTCCCACCACCGTTCAAATTGCGCGTCAAAGGCTTTTACCGACTTAATTAAGCATCCACAATAAATTCCCACCCCACCCGCCAATTTCTTTTTCCAACGTAACCGTCATTAAACGTTGGAATTTGGTTTTCTTGCTAACGTTTTACTTAAAAAAACGTCAAGAAAAATTATTTCTTGGCGACGTCACGTGTAAATTTCAGGAAAATTCCCTCGAAAAGAGTTTTTTCTTTTGATAAATAAACTACAAAGAATCAAGTGCCAACACCAGTGACCATGATGGGTTGTCAAAACCCTTAAAATTAATACTGATTTCTGATGCTAACAAATTTTGTAGTAAAAATGATACCAGATCAAATCCCAATGAAATTAATTTGATTTAATTTCTTAATTAAATAACAAAATAAAAAAGAAATTTATCAATTAAATTTCTAAATTAAAAGTAACATCCTAAAATTAAGAAATAAATTAACAATTGCAAACTAATAAAAATTGAAGAAAAATCAATCTATCAAACTCTTATCTAAACATTCACTAAATTCAATTATTTCACTGATCACAATAAAAAATGATTATCCTACGATTCAACCATTTAACTTTATATTTATTAAGATACAATAAATTTTGTGTTTTCCAAGATTAATCGATCAAACCCGACATATAGTCGAAACATATCATTAATTAACCGGGTACGGTAGTATATTCTATATCAATATATGATATCCTTAAATTATATAAAAGCAGTTAAATCAAATTCAAATAATTTGAATAGTTATAATTATTTAATTCTGTTCAATCAACTCTTTTAGGCTAAATATGAATATTGACTAAATATTCATAAATAAAAATAATCTAATTTTGCTTGTTCTGTGCATTCCTGATAATTTGGATCACTAAAATCTTAAATAGCAATAGAATAATCAATATTGAATTAATTTATAAGATTAACCTTTACCAATTTTTCATATAAATAAGTCAAAAATCAATGAATAGTTAAATTAAAAGGTTATAAATTAAACACATAATCTTAATAATTGAAAAAAAAAACTCCCTTGAGTAAGAAAATAAAACTTAGTCACAAATGGCGGAAGACATTGGCCTTGAATTTCTTTAGTAAAATAAAATAAAAATGTTCTAGAAAAAAAAAAAAAAAAAACTTAGCAGCAGCACCCGCCTTCATTTCTTTTCTTTTTTTTTTTTTTTTTTTTTTTTTTTTTTATGCTTGCATGGAGTTTGAATGTGCAAACAGTGGACACCTCCTCTTAAGAATATATAACTTACGTATCCTACTGGCTTCCTTTTTGTTGCCCTAAGAATCTCTCTTTTTTTTGAAAGAATATAATCTAGTCAAAATAAAGTTCCCAAGGATTTCCAAATTTCAAATAGTTACTAGTGATAAAAATACCAATTAATTTAAGAAAATAAAAAAGAAACTCCTAAAATTAGGGTGATACAAGAGATGATAAGACAAATTTCCAATTTATTAAAATCTTCAAATATCAGTTCTTCAAAACTTTCTTCTTATAGAAAATTTCATTTTGAGCACCTCTCAATTTTATCTTTCAATTTATTGCAAATTCCTCCATTTTTCTTTTTTTTTTTTTTGTATTTCCTTTATAAATGTTTCCAACAACCTAATTGAACAATTTGTTATAAAACATCCCATTAGTGCAATCACTACAAAAAAAGAAGAATTTAGCGACGAATTTTAGCAACGAGAAATATTCGTCGCAAATCTATAACAAATTTAACAACAAAAAATATTATCGTCGCCAATTAGCCATAATTTTAGTAACAAAAATATTTTCGTCACAAATTTAGCAACTAAAAACATTTTCGTTACAAAAATCGTCGCAAATTTTTGACGAAAATTTTTTGAAGCACAATTCATTGCAAATTTGCGACGAAAAAAAATTTCGTTGCTAAATTTGCAACGAATTTAAAAATTCGTCACAAAATTTGCAACGAATTAAAAATTCGTCTCTAAATTTGGGACGAAATAAAAATTCATCCCAAAATTTACGACGAATAAAAACTTCGTCCCTAAATTTGCGAGACGAATAAAAATTTCGTCCCTAAATTTGCGACGAATATAAAATTCATCCATAAATTTGCGACGAATATAAAATTCGTCCCTAAATTCGGGACGAAAAAAAAATTCATCCCAAAATATTGCGATGAACTTCTCAATTCGTCCCTAAATTTGGGACGAAAATGAATTTGTCCCTCCACTTGATTCTGGCCCCTTTACGCCTCCGCCGCCCCTGCACGGCCCAGACTTGCGAAGGTGCCGCGCAGCCCCTGCGCGGCCCTGCTGCTCGAAAGGGCCGCCGCCCCTCCGAGGCCCAGACGCGCGAAGGGGCATTTGGCCCCTTTGCGCCTCCCCCGCGCGAAGGGGCAGCAGGGGCTGCGCGGCCCAAATACGGGAAGGTGCCGCGCAGCCCCTGCGCGTCCCTACTGCGCGAAGGGGACGCTTGCCCCTGCGTGGCCTATCGTGGCCCATTGGGCCCGGCCCGATCCAAAAATTAAATTTAATTGATTTTTTTTTTAATTTATTTGAGAAATGTTATATAAAAAAATGTTTTTATAATATTGTTTTAATAATATATTAGTTATTTATACATGTTTTTTATGTATTAGGTTTTGCGATTCTCAAATATTTGGATTGGAAGCTGTTACTGGTGTTGATATCGGAGTCTATCGGTGAGTTATTAATTGGTGGTGAAAAATGTTTTAATATGTACTGTAATGATGTTAAAATGCAATTTATAGTAAATTTTATGTGATAATTGATTATGAGAAATATTATATTAACAATAATCAACAGTTTATTGTAAATCTTATATCGATTTGTTAAATAATCAATGTTGTTAAATGTTTAATATTTGATAATTTATTTAATTCTATGATAATATTTAATGTTATTGTAATAATTTAGTTAATTTGTTTGATATTAATTAAGTTTATAATATTATTTTTTATTATATTTAATTTTTGTAAAATTAAGCTTTGTATTAATGATGATTTGAGTTTTGTACAATTAACGTTATTATTTATTGTTATATGAACTTAGTTGGAATTAATGATGATATTACTATTGATGATTTAGTAGTTTTTTTTGTAGTTTTTATTAATATTTAAAAAATTTTAAATGTGGAGATAGGGAAAATGCAGAACGAAAGAAGTTGGATGTATAAGAAGAACTTATCTGATTGTCGGGGTTTAACTGATGAATTTATCTTTGGGTTGGAGCAACTTTTAAATTTTGCTTGTACTCAAGTTGATTTTATGGATGGAAATAAGTTTAGGTGTTCGTGTAGAAGATGTCGGAATGGTAAATTTTTGCAGTGTGATAAAGTTAGATAACATCTTTGTAGAGTTGGTTTTACCCCGAATTACTATAATTGGATATGTCATGGTGAACCATTCATTTCTGATAAGGAGTTTGGACGAAATAGATAATTCTCAGTTAGTGGGGATCGGAGTTAATATGAACAATTGAATCCGTATCAGAGGATGGTAATTGATGCAGTGGGTCCGAATTTTGTTCCCGATCCAAGCGCTGCAAGTTCTAGCTTTGCTCCAACATTTGAACATGGGTATACTAGTTATGCATCACCATTGGAGGAGGTAGAAGTAGTAGGTGTTGATGAAAATGTGTCAAATGAATCATCTCTCCAATTTCAGGAAGCCTTAAGAGCTGCAGATGAACCTTTGTGGGCTGGTTGTGACAGTCACACTAAACTATCTCTAACCGTAAGATTGTTGAATGTTAAGGCAGAGCATAATGTGTCTGAGAATTGTTTTAATGATTTTGTTCAAGTTATTGGAGAAATATTACCGCATGATCATATTATGCCCAATAATTTCTATAGTATGAAAAGCTTGTGGAAGAATTAGGTCTTCCAGTGCAGAGAATAGATGTTTACAGAGATGCTTGTATGCTATTTTGGGGAGATGATAAAGATGTCGATTTTTGTAAATTCTGTAATCAAAGTAGATACAAGAGTTCTCGGAGGTCGGGTCGTAATCAGCAGCGTAAATAATACAGACAAATGTTTTATTTTCCTTTAACTCCAAGGTTACAAAGACTTTATGCATCTGAGACCACTGCTAAATACATGACCTGGCATGCAAATCATAAAACAGAAGAGGGGTTAATGTGTCATCCTTCAGATGCAGAAGCGTGGAAATATTTTGATAGAACATATCTTGAATTCGCGAGAGAGACTCGAAATATTATATTAGGTCTCTGTGCTGATGGGTTTGCTCCATTTGGCAAATCAGGAAGAACTTATTCATGTTGGCTAATTATCTTAACTCCGTATAATCTTCCACCCGGTATGTGTATGAAGACACCGTATATGTTTTTAACATTGGTCATGCCTGGCCCACAAAATCCAAAGAAATTAATAGATATTTACATGCAACCATTGATTGCGGAGTTGAAACAACTATGGGATGAAGGTGTTCCTACATATGATGTTCATACTAATAAGGTGTTTGTAATGAAGGCTGCTATTCTTTGGACTATTAATGACTTTCCAGCGTATGGTATGTTATCGGGATGGAGTACCGCTGGGATTTTAGGATGTCCAATTTGTTTGGAGAGATTAAAGTCATTTAGATTGAAACATGGGAAGAAAGTGAGTTATTTCAATTGTCATAGACAATTTTTACCGTTAACTCATAAATTCAGAAGAAATAAAGAAGAATTCACTAAGAACAGAATTGAAAGAACACCTCATCCACTGAGATTAACCGGTGAACAAATTTGGCATAGAGTCATTAACTTTCCATCTGTTATTGAATAGTCATATGGTACAACATATGACTATGGACATTCGCATAAATGGACTAAATGAAGTTTATTTTGGGATTTATCGTATTGGAAGACTCATTTGGTTCATCATAATCTCGATGTAATGCATATCGAGAAGAATGTCTTTGATAATCTGATAAATACAGTGATGGATATCACTGGGAAAACGAAAGACAACTTGAATGCAAGAAAAGATATGTGACTACTTTGTAAACGACCCACTCTTGATGTCGATGAAAGTAGTAGGGGACCAAAACCGAAGGCAGTTTATACATTGAATAAGGATCAAAGACGGATTGTTTGTGAATGGTTGAAATCATTGACCTTTCCTGATGGTTATGTCTCAAATCTTGGAAAATGTGTCGATTTAAAGCAATGTAAGTTAATTGGTTTGAAAAGTCATGATTGTCATATATTTATGGAAAGACTAATTCCTATTGCTTTTAAGGAACTCTTATCGAATTTTGTTTGGGGTGCCATTACGGAGTTAAGCATTTTTCTTCATGATATTTGCTCGACAGTGTTAAGACATTCACACATGGAGATGTTAGACAGAGAGATTCCAATCATTTTGTGTAATTTAGAAAGGATATTTCCACCGTCATTTTTTGATTTTATGGAATATCTTTTGGTTCACTTGCCATATGAGGCGAAAGTTGGAGGTCCTGTCCAATTTAGATGGATGTATCCATTTGAAAGGTGAGTTTTTCATCTTTTATTCTTCGTTATGAAGGCATATAAATTTTGTAATTTCATTACATATAATTTTCTAAAATATTTTGTTTTATTACAATTAGATTTCTATATCATTTGAAGAAGAAAGTTAAAAATAAGACACGTGTTGAAGTCTCTATTGTCAATGCATATATTGTGGAGGAAGTAACAACGTTTGCATCATATTATTTTGAGCCTCACGTTCAGTGCAAGAGGCGGAGAGCGGAAAGAAATGATGAGGGTCCAATTGATCCCAATTTAAATTCATTCTCAATTTTAGCTACCTTGGTTGACCAAGTGGATCATGTAAGCGTAGATATTTAACTGATCAAGAATGGCGGGCAGCCCACACATATATTTTACTGAACTGTCCAAAAGTAACGCCATATTTCGAGTAAGTGTATATTTTCTATTTTATGTATTTCTTATGTCGTACATTATTGGTGTTAAAATTTATTTTCTTTGATGGTAGAATTTTCCAAAACGTATATTCTCAACTTTCGAGACATGAGTTTGATCGTTTCTGCGATGAAGAATTTGCACCATGGTTCAAAAAATATGTAAGTAGACTATAAATTATTTAAATATTTATGTTAAAACATATTAACATATTTATTTAATTTTGGGTCCATGATAATCAAGCTCAACTTCAGCAAGAATTGTTAATCCATTTGTCATGGGGTCCAAAATCAATGGTACGAACTTAGCCATCCTATTTTATAAACGGGTATAATTTTCATACTGAAAAATATGGAGTGGGGAAAACGACAATGAATAGTAGGGTTTGTGTTCAGTCATCCAATGATGGTGGATGTCAAAATGATTTTTATGGTTTGTTGGATGAAATCGTTGAGGTAGAGTACCCTGGTCCAGTATTACGGGTTGTTTTATTTATGTGTCGTTGGTTTGACCCTGTGAAAGGGATGAAAGTGCATCCACAGTTTAATTTGGTTGAAATAAATCATAAGAAATTGTATAAAAGATATGAACCCTTTGTGTTGGCACAACAAGCGATTCAAGTATTTTATGCTTCATATCCTAGTTTGAAACATGACAAAATTGATTGGTGGACTGTTTTTAAAATGAAAGCGCGGAAAAAAATTGAAGAACATTGGGAAGAGACAGCATATCAACAAGAGGAAGTTGTCAATACAGTTTAGAACGAGGAATATAATATTCCAACGTTATGAGATCCTAACGGAGTAGTGATAGATGTCGATGCAAGTGAAATTCATGAAGAAGACGATGAAGAATCTAATTTTGAGACAAATGATGAGGATGAGGATGAGGATTCTGATGATGATGAGGATGAGGATGAGGATGAAAATGATGTTTAAGAGTCTAATTTTGAGACGCAGGATGACGATGAGGATGACAATGACGATTTTGATTTTTGATGACGGGTAAGTTTTGTTTTCTTCATATAATAAAAATCGGATATTTATCTTGATATATGATAATATATATTTTTTTAAGTGGGTAAGTTAGTCGACACGTATAACTTGCAAATTTCTTTACTCAATTTCTTGTTTATTTACTGTCTCATTCTTAAATTTATACATTGGATTTGTTAATATACTATCTTTTTTTTTCTATAGGTCATTAGAGAAATTTCTTCACATATTGGTACCGTCTTTCGTCCGAACTAATTTATCAAATTAAATATGGTAAGTTTATTCATGTTTTCATTATGCATATGATGAATATGCAATTTTTTTTTTTGTTTAAAATATTTTATGGTTGACAGTTTCGACGTGGCGGCCATAGACGAAATTCTGATGGAAATTCATACTCTTCACCATCGCAGTCTGCTTCGGCAGCTTCGCAATCGCATTCCCTTGCTGGCAATGTACCTTCGCCTCCCCTTCTGTTGCAGGCCCTTCGCATTCTCAACACATCGCTAGCAATGTACCTTCTGCAGTCCCTTCGGTGGAACAGTCATATGCAGATATAGAAGATAATCGAGAGTTAATAGCCCCTTATAGAAATTCGTAAGTACTAAATTTTAAAATTATAGATGTATTATTTCTTTTATTTATAAAATAATTTCTTCTTTTAACTATCATATTTATTTAATATTATTTGTTTGAAACTTTACGATAGATTTACAAATTCTGTACATGTTATTCACGAACTGAATAGAATTATAAATAATCATTGGGGAGGGGCTTCGATATCTTACACAAGCACTCCGGATGAAACAAAAGAACTATGGTGGAACAAGTTCAAGGTAAGTTATCCCAATCAGTTTATATATGAAATTAAGTTAATAGCTTTATAAGTTATTGGTTTCTTTCCATTGCAGCAAGTATTCACTTGGGACGAGACTGAAGAGTTGGAAGTCAGAAGGATTTTCAAGAAAAAATGTGGCGATCACATTCGACACGTTCTAAATCATGCAAAGAGACATGTAAAAAAGTCCAACTACATCACCGAGCAAAATTGGGGCAGGATTCTGAATTTCTGGGAATCGGAGGAGAGCAAACAAAGGAGTGAACAGAATAAAAAAAATTGAGCTTATAATCCAGGGGAATCGTCTGCAACGTATGCAGGAGGCTCGATCACTATCGGTGAACATAGAAATAGATTGGTAATTTTATACAAACATTAATTTTTTTATCTAATTTAAATTATTTAATTATTTCTAATAGTGTTTTTTTATTTTAGGCCAAGGAAATGGGGACCGAGCCTTCATTCATAGATACTTTCACGCGCACATTTCAGAAAAAAGACAAAACTTGGAGCGGGGAGAGAGCTAAAGCAATTAAGGTTTCTAATTTCAAAATTTTCAATTACTTTATGAACATTTTCAATGTTGATTTGAATATTTTATGTTGAACATATCATAACAATGTACGAAGATGAATTCTTTATATTAGTCTCTCCCAAGTTTATTTTTATTGCTGACTTGATTTTTTGATTTCTAATGAATTACTTGTTAGAGATTCTCTTTTATTTTTTTTTCCTAAAATTTCAACTTATTCAATGTTAATATGAATGTTCATAATTTAGATCCTATATGGTCTCATGATTTATGTTACAAAATTTTTTATTTTCCTTCATATATATATATATATATATATAATCAAGATTATGTGTTTGTATTATAATGTTATTGTAAATTTATTTTAATTTTTCTCATGACAATGTAGGATAAATATGATGAGCTAGCATGTAGAAGTTCGAGTGCTAGTGATGATATTGGTGGATCTGAGCCATCTGTTGATAACATGAATACATGGCTCGAGGTGACTGGTGGACGAAAAGGGGGTAGAGTAGTTGGGCTAGGTTTTTTGAGCAGAACATACAAACTCGCCGGTTCATCTTCTTCCACCCCACTAGTAGTTAGAGCACAAATAAATCAATTGAATGAAAAGGTGAGCCATTTGAAGGACTTGCTACTGCAAAGAGATCAGGCATTCAGTGAACTTCAAGCAAAGCACACGTAAGAATTGCACGAGGTCCGCACGCAGCAAATGTTAATCATGCAGCATCTTCAGCTAGTCTCTGCTCCGAATCAGATTCCCCTTTCTATTTCTCCTCCTGATAATGCTTGCGATGGTGATGAGGGTGATGATTTCTTTGATGATGATGATGATGATGGTGATGGTGGAGGTCATACTTAAAATTGTGAACTGTTATTTTACTGTTACATTGATTTTTTTTTTTATGTATGGTTATTGATATTTTAATATTTAGTTTTGATGTTGCTTTTTTGTTTGATATTATAATTATGATTTCTTGTTAAATTTTTAATTTTTTGATCTTATTGAATAGGTAGTTATAATTATGAGTATAGATTGCTTAAATTTGATATTAAAAACGATTTAGATGATTAATTGTTGATAAGGTTGGGTGAGCAGGCAAATTTGTCCAAATATGTTAATAAAATTTATATTCGTTGCAAAATATATATTCGTCACAAAATTTGTCCCTAAAACTATGCTCATTGTATTGTAAATTTTGATTTGCGACGAATTTTGCAACGAAAAACATTCGTCGCATATTTGCGATAAATTATTTTTTGTTGGTAATTTACGACAAAAAATTTATTCGTTGCAAAATTAGCAACAAATATTGTTTCGTCACAAAATTTGGGATGAAATAATATTCGTCGCAAAATTTGCGACGAAATAATATTCGTCGCGAAAGTTGCAACGACTGTTTTTCGTCGCAAAATTTGCGTCGAATATTTTTCGTCGCAAAATTTGCTACGAATTTGGCGACGCAACTCGTTTCGTCGCAAATTTGGCAATAAATTGTTTTTTCGTTGGAAATTTGCGACGAAAAATTTATTCTTCGCAAATTTTGGGATGAAAAATTTATTCGTCGCTAAGTTTGCGATGAAAATGGTTTCGTTGCAGAATTTGTGACGAATATTGTATTTGTGGCAGATTTGCGACGAATAAGTCTTTCGTCACAAAATTCGTTGCAAATTTGCGATGAATTTAGCAACGTATAAATATTTGTTGGAAATTTTTGCGACGAATATTTAGTTTTTCGTCCCAAAATGTTGCGACAACTTATTAGCAACGAAAAAATATTTGTTGCAAAATTCGTTGCAAAATTGTTTTGCGACGAATTTTTCTTACAATTTTGTCCCAAATTTTATCGCAAATTTTGTCTTTTTTTGTAATGAATATTCTTTTAAAAAAATAATAAAATTGATCACAAAAATAGTATTAATTTAAATTTTATCAAACTCGCCCAAACCTAAACCAATACTTCTCCTCAAGCATTCCTATAACAATCAAACACAAAAATAACAAAAACATTACTAAAGTCAAGTAAACTTTCTCAAATTCCTACCATCGGGTACAACGAGTCCAAACCAAAATTGTAGTCAAGACAATCAATATTTCATAACATTCAATGCTAAATTAACTATAATATCTCTAACAATTTTCTTGAAATCAAGAATACACAAGATTCAACCACTCTTAGGAGAAATTCATTTAATGCACTTATTTGGAGAAACACTACTAGAAAATAAGGTATCAATGATGGAAATTTCCATCGCTTAAAATAAAAAATTCATTGCTAAAGGGTATTAGGGACGGATTTTATCTATCGTTAAATCTGTCGTTGAAAATTATTCCACTAAATTTTATAGATGATGCGACAGATTAGCGACATAAAAATATATCGCTAATTGATCGTTGATAGAAGAAAATATGTAAAAATATCAGTAACGAAATCCAACGCTAATCTATTGCTGATAATTCACTATTAGTGATGGATATTTTCCATCGCTAATTCTGAAACTCTCACGCGAGCGCACGCACCTAAACGTGCTCCCCGCTCGCACCTCACGCTCTTATATGTGCGGATTCGCCTGCGCCTCACGAGCCTACACACACTGACCTGATCTTGCACCACTCGCCCGCCCATCCTCACATGCGCACCCGCCCCGCTGACCTGACCTGCACGTCCTGCATTTTATAGCTATAAATGTGTCTTCACCAAGAATCGAACCCGTGCGGTGGAGATGGAGTATGAGTCGTCCGACCACCATGCCACAAAAGCTATTGTGATATCTTTTATTTATTTATTTATTATTTAACTCTAATTTTTTTAATATTAATCTCACTCTTATTTTTTTTAAAAGAGAATTTATCTTACTCTCACAATTTTTTTTATCTCACTCATATCTATTTTTTTTCCTTTATCTTGAGATAAGTTTTTTCATTGAATTTTTTTAATTGTTTAAATTTGATATTGATTAAATTTGCGTTAAATAAGGAAATAAAATATTTATTTGATTCATTAAGATAGAAAATAAAATTATTTTTTTATTTTCCCATTAAATTAAATAATAAAACAATAGAATAAAAGAAAAATAAATAAATAAAAATTATAAAATAATAAAAGAGAAGAAAAAATAAATAAATAAAATAAATAAAAGAAAAAAGAAAAAGAATTATAAAATCATAAAAGAGAAGAAAAAATAAATCAAATAAAAAAATAAAATAAATCAAATAGAAAAAGGAAAAAGAAAAAGAATTATAAAATAATAAAAGAGAAGAAAAAATAAAATAAATAAATTAAATAAAAGAAAAAAGAAAATGAATTATAAAATAATAAAAGAGAAGAAAAATAAAAGAAATAAAAGAAAAAGAAATAAAATTATAAAATAATAAAAGAGAAGAAAAATTAAAAAAATTAAAAAATTAAAAAATTAAAAAATTAAAAAATTAAAAAAATCAATTGCAAATCCGTCGCTAAAATTTCAGTTACTAAAATTTCTATCACAAATCCGTTGATAAAATTTTTGTCGGTAATCCGTCGTTGATGGCTATTAATATTTTTTTTCCTTGATCAATACACCGATAGATTAGCGATAAAAAATTTTCGTCGCAAAAAAATCTATCGGTAACCCATCGTTGATTCTTTTTTTTTTTTTATGGTAGACCACTATATCAACGGATTAGCAACGGAAAAATTTTCGTCGCTAATCCATTACAAATCTCTTAGTATTTTATCCGATATTAATCTGTCACAAATCCGTTGCTATTACCGAGAGATTTTTTTCTGTAAGTAACTTTTTTTCTTGTAGTAAAAGGGTATATATATGACACTCAAGACAACTTAATTGCTAATATATCACATTTCCACTACTCAAACATATGAATTTCATACATTGATCAAAAGGTCTTTTATTTAAATTTTACGTGGTTAAGGACAAGATAGAATAACAGGGTAAATATGATGTACAGTATATATATCAAAAGGAGCATGCCAACAAACACAGAACCCATTTCTCACTATCAAACACATCCCATAACATGAAATATCAATCAAACCCAAAAGTAGCTCTCCTTTCCTTAGTCATTCAATTTCATTCCTTGATCACAATATTTGATTTTTTTTAAGAGAGAATATTTTTCTCTCTTTTTTTGTTGGAAAGATACAAGCCCTCAAAGATGAATCGAGGATATGGTGCACATTTCACCATTTTACCATATAAACCAACTACAATAGTATGATTCAATCTCGAAAGATAATCCCAAACTAAAATTACCCTATTTCCCTTTCACAAATAAAAACCTGATTCATGTTCTTTCCTAGTGTGGGAGATTGATGCGGAACAGACCATGAAGAGGGGGCACAAGGCAAAGTGGCTGCAGTGGGGCATGCTTCATTTACTATTTTAATTGCTTTGGAGTACTTTAATTTATTCAAGTTTATTTATTTTTCTTATTTAAGGAGGAATTGTTTAACAGTTAAATTATTTCTAACACACTTTTATTCAAGTTTAGAATTATTTGTTTTCTATTTAGTTGGGTTGTTTATACCATTCAAGTGTCTTTTCCTTTTTGACTTCTCGCAACCATTATTGATCTGCTTTTTTGGAAGAGCAAAAATCTATAATTTTTGGAATAACTCCACTTTAAGCATTTTTTACTTGGTATCATGGATTCAGTCTCTAAAAACTTTGAGCAAAATGAAGAAGACGAACAAATCCTTCAGAAAACCAATCAAAGTTTTGAGGAGTTTTTGTCAAGACTCCCAAGACAATGTGGTTGGATACCTCTCTATGATTTCTATCAATATCAAGGCTGTTGGTACCGCTCTTTTTACTTGCAAGGTGTGATTGCAGCTAAACAACATTTTGAGGCTCGACCAGCAGACATATTCCTATGCAGTGTACCAAAATCGGGCACAACATGGCTCAAGGCTTTGGCCTTTGCCATAGTCACTAGAAAGAAATACTCAGACCTTTCATCGCATCCTCTCCTATCCACCATGCCTCATGAGTGCATCCCTTTTCTGGAGTCTGATGTCATCAGCAGGGAGCTCGCTAATCAGACTGCCGAACTTCCCTTATTATGCACACATATTCCTCACCATTCCTTGCCAAAGTCAATAATTTCAGGTGGTTGCAAAATTGTGTACATTTTCAGGGAGCCTAAGGATGCATTTGTCTCACTGTGGCATTTTTTAAGCAGAGCGACACCAAAAGATGCAACTTCTATTTCTTTGGAAGAAGCACATGAGCTATTTTGCAAAGGAGTGTCCCCTTATGGGCCTTATTGGGATCATGTATTGAGCTTTTGGAAAGCAAGAAAGGAAGCACCACAAAGGGTGCTTTTTCTTGTGTATGAAGAAATGAGAAAAGACCCTTTACCTTCTGTGAAAAATTTAGCAGATTTCATTGGCCATCCATTTTCTCTGGAGGAAGAAAATGAAGGTGTTCTACAAGAAATTGTGGATTTGTGTAACTTTGAGAATTTAAGCGACCTGGATGTCAATAAAAAGGGAAAGTTTAGACCTAAGTCTGCGTACCCCATGGACAACAATGCATTTTTTTGCAAGGGTAAGACTGGAGATTGGCGGAGTCATTTGACACCTGAGATGGCTGAGCGTTTGGATCAAATCACTAGGGAAAAGTTTGGTGACACTGTCTTGCTTTCATATGTCTCAGATGCCAACAATCATGGTAATTAAACCATGTTTAAAGCCACAAGTCTCTTATGCATTTACAGCGAAATAAATGTTGAATGTTCCAAGATCTAGGGTCGGATCACTAACCTTTTCGATATACAGGTTCGAAGAATGTCACCAATGGATCAATCTCCTTTCTTTTTCACAATCCAAGAGCCCTCTTGATAGAATGGAAAAATGATTTATGTAGATCTTCTTCCTTATTTTTTTTTCTCCCAACCCTCTAGTGCACCATTGATGGAATGGAGATGGTTATTTTGGGAGTTGGAGTTGGTTTTTTCCATAAAAAACCACTCCTTCCCTTCCCTCCTTTGGTAAATTCAAAAATAAAAGGGAATTGGGTTTGGGTCAAACCCACATGGGCGACCCGACCCGGCCTATAACTTACATCTCCCACTCGCACATGAGGGTTAGACCTACATTTTGCTCAATCACTTCCATATACCAGCGAGTACATCAAGAGCTCATAACTACACATCGTTTAAGGATATACAGCAGCTCAAGATCTAATACTATGAGGACATCAAGTTTCGCTATACCCCAGACCTCTTTTTACTATATATATATATAGAGTCACTGTACCTCTTATCCCTCTATTAATAAACGAGAGCATACTTGACTCATCTCAACTATACATTCACAATTATGTTTCAGAACATCAAGTTAAAAACATAACTGGCCAGTTTATGAATACAAAAATTATGTACAAACTTTAAGACAGTTTTCCTTTCGCACTACTATCTTTCCACTTCATTTTAGTTGCTTTCCTAGTCATGCACCGCAAAACCGAATCATGCATGATCTATTGGTTACATGCTAAAGTAGCAACACTAAAATAAACTTTCAAGAAACAAGCGAAAGTCTTAAGGGTATTAAATGAGGTTAATTACAAACCTCTGGGTCTCACACAATGAGATAGAGGGATTTATCAACTCATTTCCCATAGGGTCACTGAAAGCATACGTGGTATGAACACGTGCTACGATGCCTTTTCTATTTATTTAGAAGCGTATCTCTATTTCAAAATTATAATATATCGTACAGGTTTTAGTCCAAGTATATCACGATACTTACTTGATTCTCTCTTCTTATAAATCCTCCAAAAACTTTTCCAAGAGAGAACCACACTTGGCTTCTAGACAAATGTAATGGATTGTGGGAAATCCATTTCGATTATCCAATAAGTAAATATCAATGATAATCTCATCTTAGTTCTGTACTACGGTGGCTAATTTATGTTAATTATCCAAAATTAACATTGCCTCATCTCTACACATCACATAGATATTAGAGGCGATTACTCGTGTGAGAGAGCCAATCTTCCAAACTTGTCCGACATACTTTTTAATCAAGACATGAGAACTCGCAAATACAAAGAAATTCAAATGTTATATAATAATGAGCATTACATGACGTTCATTGCTTATACATACAATTACACTCTACGCAATTCTAGAGATTTTATATGTTTCAGAAATATATCTCTAGGTATCGGTTTCGTAAATGGATCAGCCACCATTAAATGCGTAGATAAATATTTCAATGTCACCTCTCCTTTTTCAACAATGTCTCGAATAAAGTTGAATTTCGTATCAATGTGTTTGGTTTTCCCATGATATTTGGGATCTCTCGTATAAGCGATTGCTGCTTGACTATCACAATAAATTGTCACAGCTCCCACTGTGTCGCTTATGATCCCTAAATGCTATGAAAAACGTTTCAACCAAACACACTCCTGAACTGCTGAAACACAAGCTACAAACTCTGCTTCCATCGTTGACAGTGATACACATGTTTGTTTCTTACTTCTCCAAGAGATGGCGCCTTTATTTAGCAAGAAAACATAACCTGAGGTGGACTTACGTTCATCTAAGTCACCACCCCAATCAACATCTGTGTATCCGCTCAATAACAAGTCATTTCCTTGATAACAAAGGGAATAATTCGCAGTTCCTTTCAGATATCTTAGAATCCTCTTCACAGCTGTCCAGTGACCTTTCCCTGGATTGGATTGATACCTGCTGACCAAACCCACGGCATAGCAGATGTCAGGGCGAGTACACATCATAGCGTACATCAGACTCCCAACAGCGCTGGAATACGGTACTTTTGACATCTCATGTTTTTCTTCAGCGGTCTTTGGGCACATTGCTAAACTTAAATTTTCGCCTTTAGCCACAGGAGTATCAATTGGTTTATAGCTATCCATCCTAAATCGTTCCAAAATCTTTTTAATATAAGATTCTTGAGATAAAGCTAACAATCTCTTAGAACGATCTCTGTGGATCTTAACACCCAGTATGTACTCTGTTTCACCCATGTCATTCATTTCAAAATTTGATGATAACCAACTTTTGATATTAAGGACATACTCCATATCATTTCCGGCTAACAATATGTCATCGACATACAGACTTAGAATTACAAACTTATCATTGGACTTTTTCACATAAACACAATGGTCTTCGTCTATCATTACGAAATCGTAAGAGATTACGGATCTATAAAATCTCAAATACCATTGTCTTGAAAACTGTTTGAGACCATAAATTGATCTATTCAATTTACAAACTTTATTTTCTTGACCTTTAACAATGAAACCTACTGGTTGTTCCATGTAGATTTCTTCTTTAAGTTCTCCGTTGAGAAACGCAGTCTTCACATCCATTTGATATAATTCTAAATCTAAATTGGTTACAATAGCTAATAATAAGCGAATAGAGGCAAATCTCACTACTGGTGAAAATGTTTCTTCATAATCAATACCTCTTGTTGGGTATAACCTTTTGCCACCAATCGAGCTTTGTACCTCTCAATTGTTCCATCAGCTTTACGTTTAACCTTAAGAACCCATTTGTTCCCAATAGGTTTGCGTCCAGGTGGAAGATCAACCAGTTCCCAAACATAGTTGGAATCCATCGACTCTATTTCTTCCTCCATTGCTTTTATCCACTCATCCTTGGCAGGATAAGATAAAGCCTCGTTCACATTTTTCGGCTCATCCTCGTCCTGTGGAGAAATGATGAAAGTTTGCCCTTCAATTTCGTAATGACGTTTGGGCACACCTTTCCTAGTACTTTTCCGAATTGGTAATTCGATTGGATCATTAGAATTTGAATCCCTCCCACTGGGATCATCTGGGGATTCAACTTCTCGTAATTCCCTTGATCCATCCTGCACGGAACCATCATTTGAATTATTTAATTCAAACAAAGGTTCTCCTTTTGTTACATCACCTTTACTAGGAAAATCATTTTCCAAAAATGTCACATTTTGTGATTCAATTTCGGTTACAGTACCATCTTCTCTTTCACCGATGAACACATAACCTTTTGACTGATGAGAATATCTAATAAAGATACATTTCTTCCCCCGGGGACCAAGCTTTCCAAATTTATTAGAAGGATCATGAACATATGCTGCCGATCCCCAAGGTCTAAGATCAGTCAGACTTGGTGTCCTACCAGTCCATAGTTTGTACGGTGTTGTGGGTACTGTTTTTGAAGACACTCTATTTAAAATATAGGTCGCAGTTAATAATGCATCTCCCCAAAAGGAAATTGGCAAGTTAACCTGCGCCATCATAGATCTCGTCATTTCTAACAACGTCCTATTCCTCCTCTCAGCAACACCATTTTGTTGAGGCGTGTGGGGAATAGTCAATTGTCTAATTATTCCTTTTTCATTACACAGATCATTGAACTGATCTGATAGATATTCACGCCCTCGATCTGTTCTTAAGGCTTTAATCGTTATATCCATTTGATTCTCTACTTCATTCATATAACGTCGAAAACACTCAAGTGCTTTAGACTTGTGAGTAATCAAATAGACATGACCAAAACGCATGAAATTATCAATAAAAGTAATGAAATATGACGCTCCATGCCTAACCTTCACATTCATTGGCCCACAAATGTCAGAGTGAACCAATTGTAATGGAAGTTCAGCCCTTACGGCTTTTCCAAAAGGTTTTCGAGTCATCTTCCCGGCAAGACAATATTCACAATTCGGTAAATCAACTTTAGTAAGCGAACCCAATAGTCCTGCTTTCAGAAGTCGATTCATCCTATCCTGCCCTATGTGACCAAGTCTAACATGCCATACTTTGTCATCTATATTAGCATTACTAGAAGAACAAACATTTAACGTAATATAACGATCAGTATAATAGTTAAATATTTGTCTGTCACAATCTAAAGTAAGAAATCCATTTAACAGATGTCCAGTATCATAAAACACACCACTATTATAAATACAAACCCTATCACGAGTAAAGTTCAAGTCATAGCCTAGTTTAAGAAGAACAATAACAGAAACTAAATTTCGTCGAATTTTCGATGCAAAGAGAACATCATGTAAGATTAGAGTTTGGCCACTTCGTAACTCCAATTTACAAGTGCCAATTCCTTTGACTTCTACTCTTGTATTGTTTCCTACGTATATCCATCTTGCACCAGGAGGAACTCGACGAAAGTCCACGAACGCTTCTCGATCTCTCGTCACATGGTCTGTTGCTCCTGAGTCTATAATCCACACAGGATATGATTCAGAAAGTAAAACAGTGCTAGAGACATATATAACACTTAGAGAAGCGTTACAAGGTGCTACCTTTTTCGGCTCGGGACATTCTCGAGCGAAATGACCAAGAGCTTTATAATTGTAGCACTTCAGTTTGCTCTTATCCTTCTTTTTCCAAAACCGCTTGCGCTTGTTCTTGCGGTTGGAATTGCTCTTCATAAAACCTTCCGTAATGTCCTTCCCTTTCTTACCCTTGTTCTTGTTCCCTTTCCGTTTAAAGCCCGCAACTTTCTGGAAACTTGACTCAGCTACAAAGGCATTAGAAATCGATTTTGCAGCACCAAGCCGCTCATCTTCGAGTTCTACGTGGCGAGCAGCATCAGCGAAAGTCTTAATGCTATCATTGTGAGTCAGATTGACCTTCAAGTGCTCCCACTGGTCTGGAAGGGATCGGATTAAAGCTTGAACCTGTTGCTCATCAGATAAAACATGACCTGCTGACTTCAATTCCCTTATCATGTTTGACATGGTTCTGAGGTGTAGTTTGATATTGTGATCAGATTTCTTTTTATACGTGTCAAACTTAATAGTCAACTGTCTCAGACGGGTCACACTGGTACCTCCATACTTCTCTCTGAGGTATACCCATATGTCATGAGCAGTAGGGAATTGCTCACATTCATGTATGAGATCATCAACTACAGAACTAACCAGAATGCCACGTGCAGTAGAATTTTTCTTCTTCCACGCCTGGTAAGCTTTTTGATCTCTTCTTTGTTGAGCAGTGTTTCCAATTCCAGGTTGCATGATATGGTTGATACCCTCCAAGGCATCCTGCTCTTCCAGCACATACCATATCTTGTGGCGCCAAATGTCATAATTGTCGTCATTAAACTTATCACCTTTATTCAAATCTGCTATTATTGATTTCGATGCCATGGTCTGGTTTTTTCAAAGAGAGATTATTATAAGTATTCATGCTCATTCATTCATATAATTTTGTACATGAAATCTAATAAATTTATCATAAACGAATATAAGGTGTAAACTCGAAAGATCACTAAGTTCCCAATCATCATCCATCATCCAAATGTTTGATTATTATAAATTTGATTTCAAAATAACAAAATTCTTTCAGTCTTAGGTGAGAATTACTTAAATTCTACCAACCTAAAAACTCCCACTAAAATCATGTGAATTTGGAACATATCTCTTCACATGCTCGCATAAATATACAAAGTATGCACATTGTTGATAAAAAAAAAATTACATCATATGTTCATTGCATTGTTCTCATTACAGTAGATAACTATGCACAAAGAAAGAAAAGAAAAAAAATATATACATATAATCAAATTTCTTTTTTCTTATCTTTCTTATCTTCCATATACATGCGAGTGACCATATTGACCATCCCAACTGAAAGTCTATCTCTCGGAGTAAATCTCCTAACAGCTTGGGGTGTAGAGCCATTGATCTTTAGAGATAATGCCCTTTTCATTTTAGTCTCTATCTCCTTAGCTCTCCACATCTTAAGCAATTTTAGTCTGAAATCTTTAAGGTAGAGACACTTATTATCCTCTAATATTTTGTCAGCCATTCCAACCAAATGATCAGAGAGAGAGTTTCTTATAATTTTAATCTCGGCTTCGTCGCCTCCAAACCAGTGACCCAAACGTCGAAATTCATAACGTTTTCGACTCATAACCCACAAATGTTGCGGCAAAGTATGCGTTGCTTTCATCTTATAATGCAACATCATATATAGCTTTGCCAAACGTTCTGGGGTCCTCTCATCTCGGCATCTCCTCCGGAGAGGTGCAAGGGTACGTCTGATTCTCACCATATCCCTAAAATGGGGTAAATATTAGATTGGACACGAAGCCAACCAAAAAACTTTTTTAAAAACACCATCCACAATTTATACTTAAATTAATGAGTACAAATCAAATATGTGTTTTAATTCAGGTAGGCATAATCTAGAATATATATATATATATTTTTTTTAAATATGTGAGAAATTTTCAGAATTTTGTCTCACTTATTAATTGATTTTTCTGCAATTTTCAAATGAAATTTATAACTTAATGAATATTTTCAGTCAAAAAAAAATAATTTAAAAATACAGAAAAAACAATCAAAAAATAATAAAAATAAATAAAAAAAAGGGGCCTGAGAGGGTGCTTCACGCGCCCTCACGCGCCGCTTGGTTGCGGCGGCGCGTGGGTGACTCGCCCACGCGCCCAGGTGGCGCGTGAAGCCCACGCGCCGCCTTCCCGGCGGAATTCGGCCACCGGATTTTGCCTACCCCCCATTTTTGGGGTCTCTGAATCTAATGGTGCTTTCATTTTTCTGATCTGAGGTCTAGATCATGACGTTTGGGCTTCATAACCCACGGCCCGAGAGTGGAATTTGTGCTAACGTCACCGCTGACGTCACTGCTGATGTCACTTCGTCTTCTTCATGCAGAAAAAATTTTTTTCTGCATTTTAACCCTAACTTCCCTAAACCATATCTCATTCATTTCTGAACCGTTTCGCATGTTCTTTATATGGTTGGAAAGGATTTTTGATGGGGAATTTAACCATACAAATATTAAATCATGAAACCTATCATGCAAATAGATATGAGTATTTTTATTTTCGACTAGGGTTTCATTTTTTTCCAAAAATACATAACGGCTATGCATGAAACTTTGTAGATCAATTCCTAACATCATGGGTACTCTACCTTTCAAATTTCAAAGCATTTCGTGGTCTATAATGAAAGTTACCATTTTCAATTTTTTAAGGAAAATGAAAACTCGAAAATACATCAAAAATAGGAAACACCCTAAATCATGGCTCTGATACCAATGAAAGCATTCTCTTATGCATTTACAGCGAAATAAATGTTGAATGTCCCAAGATCTAGGGTCGGATCACTAACCTTTTCGATGTACGGGTCCGAAAAATGTCACCAATGGATCAATCTCCTTTCTTTTTCACAATCCAAGAGCCCTCTTGATAGAATGGAAAAATGATGTATGTAGATCTTTTTCCTTATTTTTTTTTTCTCCCAACCCTTTAGTGCACCATTGATGGAATGGGGATGGTTATTTTGGGAGTTGGAGTTGGTTTTTTCCATAAAAAACCACTCATTCCCTTCCCTCCTTTGGTAAATTCAAAAATAAAAGGGAATTGGGTTTGGGTCAAACCCACATGGGCGACCCGACCCGGCCTATAACTTACAAGTACTGTTATAATTAATTTTGTAGTTTCAACTTTTTGTTGAAATTTCTGGTGCTGTGTGTGTCGAGACCATTACAGTTCGTTTGGCTCTTTTATTGTTCTTTCTTGTAGTTGATCTGGTTTGGATAGTTGATTGGTGTTGTATCTTCAGATGCTTTTGCTGGATTTTGTTTGCGGCTCATTTGAGCCTTTGTTTTTGTATTGTGGAGGCTAGGCCCCCGTCAGACAAGTTATTTTGGTCTGCAAAGTTTTTTCGAAGAAGTGCTTCCAGCCTAGGTGCCCACTCATATGTCCTTAAGAAATTCACTCACTCATAGCAGCAGCCAAAATTGAAGAGAGAGGGGAGGTGCCTTCACCTCTTTGTACATGTGAATTCTTATAGATTTTGAGCAATATTGTCATTTGTGATCACCACATAGCATCTACCACTTTAAAATATAGTCAAATCAGTATTCTCCACAGTGGTAAAAGGTCTTTAATTCATCCAAAAGGGGGGAAGGTCGGTTGAAATGGCTATTAGGTGTTCATTCTAGTACAACATTGGACATTAATCTTTTTTTTTTTTAAATAATAATTTAGACAAGTCAGTCTTTTTACAAGGAAAAGTCATATGGTCCATCTTTCTACAAGGAAAGTGATTAATCACAGAGGATGGAAAGTCAGATTTTCTCATGGAGAATCACCGGACAGAAGCATGCCAAAGTTGGATTAATATTAATCAAATGGTGTGTACAGGGGAAGATCACGGGTTTCAAAACAAATGGTATTATTTTAAGTGCAATCATTCTTTACACACGCATAATATCTAGTCATTTTCCTGCTATATGGACACACCACTCATAAGCAAAAATATATGATAAATATAAATATAAATTGAGTTTGAGATGTTAGGAATTTTGAAATTCAAATTCTGTATTTTTCAACAGTTTTCCGGCGTATGGACTCGCCGGAAGCCATTGATTCCGACTTGGAACCCTTGAGATCCATCAAGTAAAAGATGACAACATTAAAAGTGTATAAAATAAAATAAATGAGTCATAAAGGACAATTGAAAAAAATTGTAATATTTTAAATATTCATTTATTCAATGAATAACCATCTAGTCAATTTTTTCCTTTTCGAAAAATCATTTATGCTTTGTATTAAATGATCTTTAAAGGGGTCATTTATTTTTCAATTAAATCCCTACGATATATTTTCAAAGGTCTAATAAAATTTCAATTATTTCATATTAGACCTTTATATAAAATATTGTGTATAAAATTAATTTTTAAAATATTTTGTACATAAGAGAAGGTACAAAATTAATAAAATGCATTAAATAGTTTAATTGTATTTTTATTTTATGCACCTTGGCATGGAAAATTTGATTAATATTGTGATCAATATAATTTTTAAAATTAATTATGCTTTAGCCACAGCAACCACAATTAAACAAAAAATTATATATAAAGACATGATCATTAGAAAATTGATAAATTTATCATGAAAATTATTTTTATGTAATGAATCTTATCCCACAAGAATTTTTGTTGCATGAAAATAATAAAATGAGAGATAAAATATCAAAATAGTTATTTTCAATAGTAGTCTACTTATATGAAATCCTTTTTCTATGTAATACTATAAATGAAATTGATTTAGTGCATGTCTAGGTTGGCTCTGTCAAAAAGACGGGGATAAATCTAAAGTTAGCTAGTTCTTAAGTGATCCCATGTAACTCACCACCTACCTGATGCACTAGAAAAATCGTCTTGTAGAGCTAAATAGAAAATGTTAAAGTCATTAAGAAAAGACTAACTATTGGTAGTTTCTCAATTAGCCCATAGGCATTGGGGAATGATCTATTTTTGATAAATCTTATCATAAAACTAAAGAAGTTTAATAGAATTAGAAATTTAGCCCACAGAAAATTTCTATATCAGATTTATTTTTGTATGTTTGCATTGGTAGATATATATTAAATGCCTTACATATAATTAATAAACATATTTATTTATTTTGTAGTATTCCAAACCATAGATTTGAAATCCGATTTTCCCGATTTAAACGGAGAGAATTATAAGGAATGGAGGGAAATTGTACTTCTTCATTTGGGCTGCTTGAAATTGACTATGCTATACGGAAGGATGAGCCACCTCTGGTGACCGATACCAGCTCTATAGATGAAAAGCCGTTTTATGAAAAATAAGAGCGATCAAATCGCCTAAGTACCATATTCATAAAAAGCAAAATTTCGGTTGGTATCCGTGACACGGTCAATCAGCATACCAATGTCCGTGCTCTTCTTAAGGTTATAGATGAGCAATTTGTGGAGTCGGAAAAATCTTTAACTAGTACCCTCATATGCAATTCTCTTCCACGAGACTCACTACTATCCACGGTATGCGCGAGCATATCATGCGGATGCGGGACATTGCGGCTCAACTAAAGAATCTGGAGGTTGAGATGTCCGATTCCTTCCTTGTGCACTTTATTTTGAACTCTCTCTCTCAGCCCTATGGTCCTTTTACGATCTCCTACAACACACATAAGGAGAAATGAATTGATGGTCATGTGTGTATAGGAGGAAGGAAGGCTATTGATGGAGATGAAGCAAGGTTCTGTTAGTGCACATGTGGTAGTACAAGAAAAGAAGAAGAGCAAAGAGTTGAATTTTCTCAATAAAGTTGTACACATATTGTTGTTTTGAGATAAATTCATCAAGTTTGGATCCCAAATAAACGTAAGGTTTATTCATAAAGTAAATGTTACCATAAGGTTAGAAAATTGAGTGTATCGTAGTACACGGAAGACAATACTAGGTTTTAAAGGACTTGCCGCCATGACTCATATACTCTATTTTCATACAGAGTTGACTTGGTTTTGATCTCAAGTTGATTTGCTGGGCCAAATGGAAGAATGTTAGGAATTTTAAAATTCAAATCCTATGAATGAGAGTTAATACATTCAAAATAAAGTTAATGGGAAAACATAACCGAAGAAGAATCAAATGTGATAAAGAATGGAAGAGATTTGAATTGGGATGCATTTGGCCACATTTAGGTGTCCCATTCAAATTTTCACACAATTAATCTTGTTTTTGGTTATGCATTTTTGATTAAATTCTTATTATGATCAGCAATATTCTAAGGTGACAATTATGGGGTTTTAAAGACTGTTTGATGGTTGAGAGCTTATATAAATCCCCTCCTAATGCATTGAGTCTCTAAGTCCAATTTCAATCTCCACACCATCTATTGAGAGAAATTAAGGGTTTAGAAGACTTATGCACGTTACTTTGGTCTGAGATCGTTGGAACCGGTGCATGTTCCAAAATCACCTTGGTGCTATCACAATTGTTGAAAACCGTCAAAATCGAGAAGGGCCAGAGGTACATTCAATCCTCTTTTTCGAATTATTTTTATCACTATTGTATTCGGTTTGCAATATAGAATCTAAAACGAGACATATGGTTTCGAGACAGACAAAATATATGAGAGGTGTAATACCTATTAAAAAAAAAGAGACACAGTGTTTTAACCCAAAACGCCGTGTCTCCCCCCCAATTTGATTAGGGCTTTCAGCCCTAATCTCTCTCACTTATGTCTCTCTCCCGATTCTCTCTCGCTCTCTCTCCCTCTCTCTAATTCTCACTCTCTGCCTCCCTCCGTCGCGTCTCCCTCACTCACCGGCGAGCTCTGCCACACACGGCCGCCCTCCTCCTACTCTCTCTCTCTGTTTCGCTCTCTACTTTCTCTCTTTCCTACGCACGCAAACAGAGTTTCTCTTCCCTCTTTCTCGCGCGCGATAGTAGTTCTTTGTCTCTCTTCCTCGCTCGCTCACTTGCACGTGGCGTTCCTTGCTACGACCTCCACTGAAGCCCTAAGCGACAGTTAGCCACAAATCCTCAGAACCTTAGACTGAGACCGAACCCCATTCTCTGCGCAGGTAAGGACTGGTTCCTAATCCTATCTCTAGGGCTTCGAATTTTCTTATTCTCTCTCTCTCTCCTTCATTTTCCTTCTCTGCAACACTTTCTCATTACTATCTTTCATTCCTTCTTCCCATCCACCAACCCTTGCAAGTTGCTTTCTCTTTTATTAAAAGTTGTAACCCTAGCAACGTGCATTCTCTGTTGTTCTTTCACCTTGAATCGATCTTTTTTCCACACCTAGCTTTCCTCTCTTTTCAACTTTGTTACAAATTTGGTACCAATGGCAAAAGGAACTCATCAAGGAACCCAACAAGATCACTACAAGAAATGTGAAATTAGAATTGTTGAGCTCGACAATCTACTGAAGAAAAAAAGAGGAGGAATTGTCACAGAAGGAATCTTGAAATTAATGATGTAGTCGATACCTACAGAATCCAGACTCAAGATGAATGTTGTGCTAATTTTCGGCCTTCCATCCTTAAGGGCAAGGATGATCTTAAAGGGGGGAATATTGTAACATATTGTATATCAACGGTCAAGAAGTGTATTGTTAGATTGAGTTGTTAAAATTCAGTTGGTTGATCCATCAACCAATTGAAAGTTATTAAGGTGTTAAGAGTAGATCATATAAAGTCTGTAATGTGCAAAGAAAAGGCAAGTATGGATTGATTGATTAAGCTTTTTCCTCTGCGTTCTTCTCTCTCTCCTTTTGTCTTTGCTTCTCTTCCTCTCCCTCTGTTTCTATGCTCCCTCTCTCTACTTCTTTCTCCCTCAATTTTTCTCCCCTTCTCTCTTTCTATCCCAGCACTTTCATTTCCAACCATTTGCCATGAACCCCATCACCAATCACCATGACATCTTCGTTCATTTGTTAGCACTTTCATGCTCTGTTTTCGTGTCTTTTGAGCAAGGTTGTAAAGATAGCTTATTTTCTTTTCCCTCACAGCTGGATTGTGACAAATAAGTTCCTTAAAATCCAGTGTCTTGAACCAGGCCTCAATTGGACTCAGACCTAGTCTTGATAGCTTCATCACTGTCTCACTGGCCAAAAATCAGAGTGGACCATTATAAACATAAAAAATCATCTCAACTTGTTCCCCCACATGCCAAATTCCTCAGTCTTTTTTATTTCATTTTTAAACCAAATAACTTTTTAACCCATTATGATTGTCCAATACCTAATCGATTAAAATCTAAACAAGACAAGACGTATGGATCTCATGTTTAATGAGAAGCTTGATCTGGAGTTTAAGACAATAACCATACAAACTTTTGTCTTAAAAGCATGAAGACTACAAATTTTAAAAATATGATTTTTAGTGTATATGTATAGAATACCAATTAATTTCAGGAATAAAACCATAAACATAAAAAAAATAAAAAAAAAATATTCCCATTACTAAATTAAAAATATAAAAAGAAAGAATTGTTTTACGTGATTGACACCATTTGTCTACAACTACAAATAAACCTCACCCATAACTTCCATTATCAATGTAGATTCCATTTCCAGCCTCACACCTTTGCTTTCTACTTATCAAGAGGCTATAACCTTGATATAATCTTCCCATACAACTGCAGGTTAACCTAAGAGCTTCACCTAACATAGTTTAACAAACTCAAAAATATTTGATTTTTATGAAGCAGACACATTTTCTCCCACCCTTATTTTCTTGTTGCCTCTCAACTTCTTTTTATTTGTACACAATTCCTTTAAAAATTTATTATATTTTGGAATTTGCTTAATAGCATCCGATAGTGGTACGTTTATTTCTACTTTCCTAAAGGTGTCCCTAATTTTCTTCGCGTATTCTCCCTCTTGGATTTCTTTAACCGACTAGGAAATGGTGGTACAATTGCATTAGAAGTGTTAGGTGAAGGGGAATCAAATGTTACCTTGACTAGATTTTCAAGTATAGCTTTATTCTCCCTTTCTACATCCTTCTTTTTATCCACCTTCTTAGTCAATCTTGGACTCAGACTAAAGTTCCTTTCTACTCCTTAGCACCATTGCATTGGCATTTTCTTTGGGATTCATTACCATTTGTGAAGGTAGTTTTGCCTCTAACCTGTTGATCAAGGTTGCCAGTTAACTGATCTGATTTTCCAAATTCTGAATACTAGTTTCTTGTTGAAATTGTTAAGTGTTAGTTACGAGAGGTTTCACCATATCTTCTAAAGACATACATGAATTAGATGACTGTGCAGGTGTTGGAATTGATTTGTTAAAAGGTTGAGGTAGATATCTTGGTTGTCTACCTTGATTTCCATAACTCAAATTTGGATGATCCCTCCATCCAGGAATATAATAGTTGGAGGTGGGATCGTATTTCCTTTGAGGTTGACTAGGAAATCCTTCTTTGGTATTTGCTTGTTGAATAGGATCTTCTTACAAGGATAGGCACATATCCGGAGGATGCCCCAAAGTTGAGCATATGCCACAAACTTTATTCTGCAATTACCCTATAGGCAACTGACGAACCAAAATAGTTAGATCATAAATCTAAGTTTCAAGATTCGAGTAGCTCACCTCATTAACCCATTTGGTAGTTCCTTCCATTCTTGTCCCAAATCATTGAAAATTTTTTGTCATATTGGAAATTAGCTATTTGGCTGCTTCAGGCATTTTGTTGACCAAAACTCTACCATCAACTGCATCCACAATACTTCTATCAATGGGTAGATGTTCTTCACAAAAAATTGAATCAGAAGCTGATCCAGAATTTGATGATGTGGGCAGGTAGCACAAAGTTGCTTGAATCTCTCCTAATATTCATACAACGTCTCTCCATTAATTTGTTTGATCGCACATATTTCTTTTTTGATGTTGGTAGCCATACATGCAGGAAAACATTTATCAAAAAATAGTCTTTGCATTCTATTCTATATATTTATTGAACTAGCAGAAAGATAGTACAATCAATCTTTTGCCTTATCCTTTAGAGAAAATAGAAAGGCCCTCAATTTTATTTGTTTCTCGATTACACCTTGGGTCTTCATACTCAAGCAGATAACAAGGAACTCCCTCAAGTGCATTTGCGGATCTTCACCTAGAAGACAAAAAAACAAGAAATAAGTGAATTAAACCAGATTTGAGTTCAAATGCTACCTCCTAAGCTGGGAACTCTTTATGCCAAGATTGCTAATTCAGATCTAGTGTAGCTAGTTCTTTCAAGGTCCTCTCGTTAATTTCCATCTTTTCTTATTCTTCGAAAATAGATCTACCACAAATTGTCATATCAAAATAAGAATTCACATTTTTGGATGAAACACCTTTCCTTTGCTTCGTCCTTTCTTAAACGATGAGTAGTTTTCTCAATCTCACGAAGATATTCCAATTCACCTTCTTGAAAAAGATAGGTCATAAAGCAGAAGAGTTTAGTAACAAAATGAAAAGTACGAACTAAGAAATTAAAATAGTTCCCCGATAATAGTACCAAAATTTTGATGGGTTATTGAAAACTTCAAAAGTAATACTGATTCCCCAATGTGAACAAATTTTGTAGCAAAAGTGGTACTAGTTTAAATTCCAAGGGAGCAATATTAATTTAATTTCTTAGTTAAATGCCAAAATAAAAAGGGAGTTTATCAATTAAATTCCTAAATTAAAGTTAACAACCTAAAATTAAGAAATAAATTAACAATTGTAAAGTAATAAAAATTGAAGGAAAATCAATCTAGCAAACTTTGATCCACATTCAATTGTTTCACGGATCACGGGTAAAAATGATTATATTGCAATTCAAGTATTTAATTTTAAATTTATTAGGATATATATAATAAATCTTGTATTTTCCTAAACTAATTGACCAAACCCAACGTCTAGTCAAAACTTATCATAAATCAATTGGACATGATAGTATTCTATATCAATGTAATGATAGTATTAAATTCTGTAAAAATAGTTAAACCATAATTTAAATAATTGAGATAGTTACAATTATTTAATTTTATTCCATTGATTCCCTTATATTCAACATGAATATTGACTAAAGATCCAAAAACACAAATAACCTAATTGCTATTTCTACCATTCATTCATGACAATTACGGATAATTGAAATCTTAAATAGTTATAGAAGAATTAATATTGAATTAATTTGTAGATTAATCTTTACCAATACTTTATATAAAATAAATCAAGAATTAATGAATACTTGAATTAAATGATAAGAAATTAAATGAAATACATAATTTTACAGTAAAAACGATTGAAATAAAATCTCTCTTGAATCAAAAAATAAACTTAGCCACTCAGGGCGGAAGACATTGCCTTGAATATCTTTACCATAATAAAATACAATTAAATTAAATTAAAAAAAAAAAAAAACTCAGCGGTAGCAGCCGCCTGTTTTTTCTTTTTTCTTTTTTTTTTTTTGGCTTGGAGTTTGAATGTGTAATAGTCGGCGCCTACTCTGGAGAATATGTAACTGACGTCATCTACTGATTTCCTTTTTGTTACCCAAAGAATCTCTTTTTTTATGAAGAGAAAATAACCTAATCTAAATAAAGTTCTCAAAAATAAGAATTTTTAAAATTTAAATAGTTACTGATGGTAAAAATATGAATTAATTTGTAAAAATAAAAAAGAAATTTCTAAAATTAGAATGGTACAAGAAATAATAAGGCAAATTTTCAATATGTCGAAATCTTCAAATATTAGTGTTTCAAGACTTTCTTTTTGTAAAAAATTCTATATTCAGTACTTTCCTATTTTATCTTTCAATTTGTTGTAAATTTTTTGATTTTTCTTCGTATTTACTTTATCAACTTTTCCAACAATCTAATTGAACAACTTATTATAAAACATCCTGCTAATACAATATTCATTTAAAAATATAATGAAAATGACTCCAAAATACTACTAATTTAAATCCCATCAGTCCACTGCTTTTTAAGCCACCCCTGGCTACTTGAACTACTTGATGATCAAAAGATAACAACTTGAAAAATATAAGAGACCCTTAGAACATGGGGAAGACTTTTTGGCAGCTTGTAGAGGTCCACGGAGAGAGCACATTGTGAAATTACATGGATAGAAAGTTTCACTACAAAAAAACACGGTTTTAGTGACGGATTTAGCGATAAAAATTTTAAAACAATTCGTCACTAAAAACATTAGCGATGGATTTAGCGACGAAAAATTTTTCGTCGCTAATGACACGTCACAAAAATTTAGCAACAAAAAACAGAAATTCATCGCTAAAATATCGACAAATTTAACGATAAAAAATTTTTATCGCTAAATTTAACGACGGATACAAAAAATCCGTCGCTAATTTTAGATACGGAAATTCAAAATCCGTCGTTAAATCAGCGACGAAAAAACAATGAAAATTTGGTAAGGAATGAAAAATTCAAAATTCTCTTTAAAAAAATTTTTTATCGCTAAATCCATCACAAAATAGCAACAAAATTTTTCCGTCGCTAAAGTTGTGTTTTTTTGTAGTGCTTGATCCGACATAAAGGGAACTGCATGTTGATGCTAAAAACACCATGTACCGAACAATTGGTAAGGAAAAACATGGATCTAACCAAAGAAGCAGAGCCTTCAAAGTGAAAAACTGAGACCTAGATGAGTTTGCTCTTGAAAAATTGTTTGTAGCTAATGAATGTAACTATTAATTGGTATTCCAGATGTAACTATTATTTTATCACACCATTGTTTGTGCACTAATATCTTTTAAATATAATATCCGGTTCAACTCTTGTTAATAGAAAAAAAAAGCTTCCTAAGAGTTTTATCCCTTAAAATTTAACCCGATTCAAATTAAATTTAGTTGGATTTAATACGTTTATTAGATATCGATAGCTTATCAAAAAAATTATACTATTATTCTTGTGTACTTATTCACATAATTTAGATAATAATATTTTGAGCAATAGTTTTATTTTTTAAAAAAATTTGATGTATTCTCAAAAATTTTATTTTTTTTCGTTAAAATTCCTTTTTGTTTTAACATGGAACACATGGAATTAGACAAAGTTTCACATTTGTGAAAGCAAAGTAAAAGAGGATAACTCTCAAGCATAGCCCAGCCTGTGTAAATTTTTCCGAAGGAGAGTACTTCTTTACTTTTATTTATTTATTTTTACTATAGGGTGTTTCTGAGAACATTTGAGTATCCTCTCCAATTAACATAAAATATTTTATATATAAATACAGGACTTTCAAAAATTATAAAGTTTCTATTAAGAAATGTCAAACGGTCATTGCATTAAAAACAATGATCCTCAAAAGTACCCAATGGCCTCAAACAATTATTTGGAGAGTAAAAGAGTTCAAAGTTCAAAAGAGATCGACCCAATTCAACGCATTCTTGCATTGCGCAAGTTCAACAAGCTATCAAAGTTCAAACTAAATGATAACAAGCTAAGCAGCATAAAGACATCTCAACACAAATCCAAAATGAAAAGAAAACTATTCATACTTCTTAAGATTCAAAAACAAAAATTACAGAATTAGACAATGCTACATATCTTCGTTTGCCTCCAAATCATAACTCCTCTTGTCGCTTTGGTCATGGGAATACACTTTGAAGCTCAAACTAGAGCTGCTGAATTTGTCATCTAAAAGCTTGATTGCCCTTTCCGCCATTGAGGGACTCAAATAATTAGCCCAATCACCAACGTCACCTTTCCTAAAATATGCATTATTTTTCATAGGATAGGCAATAGCTCTCTTTCCACTCTAGTTCACCTCCAAATTCTTCATATTCTCGAAACTACAAAACTTTGCAATTTTCTCAATCATTTCCTGTTTCACTTCCTCTTCTGAAAATGGGTATCCTAGAAAATCTCCCAATTTCTTCACATAAAAAGTGGGATTCTTCATACTTCAAAAACAGCACTTTGTTCGGTTTTCAAGGCTTGCTTTCCAATAACTCAGACCATGCTCCCAAATCCAAGATTTTTCTACACTCACATGTATTCAAGGCTGGGAACGACGTCGTGTTGGCTGAGTTAGTTGAGTGGGTTGTCTGAAAAGGAATAGATAGAGAGAATTGAAATCATAAAAACGAGAGAGTTCAACCAAGTTGTGCCGCACTTGGGAAATGAAGTGACTAGCAAATCTGAGTCCCGGGCTTGGAATTGGGTTTGGAATTTGATGATGCCTGGAATTGTGACGGTGGGAATCCAAAAGCCTTGAAATTTGTACATATCGTCGCCCACCCAGTATTTTGCCCTGGGAAGAGATTGGATTTGGATTTGTATTTCCATATCATTGTTGAGATATTTCTCTTCATTTGACGTTTGGGTTTTGCTGATTTCTGCAGTCTCCATTACAAAGGCCAATGGGAGAGGGTACTGAGGTTGGATGCAGACAATGCGAAACCAACGAGGCTGCAATACATTTTGTCCCCACATTTTCTATATTATTTCATTCATTTTGTCATAATAAAGGCCTCAATAATATTATTTATTGGTATGGACCCTTTTTCATGTTGGTTGATAGCTATACAGAAATTTTAAGCAAAAGCGGGTTGAGTGAAAATTTTCCTTTGTAAAAATGAATTTAATTAAATTTAATATAATTATTTGATTTTATAAAAATATAAAAATTTTAATCAATTCCTAGACCATTTATTTATTACCTATATTCAATGTTTTACTACGTTATCCCACATGTTAGGTAAAAAAAAACATCTTGTCAATATTTTGTTGAGTAAAATAAAGAAATAAATACCAACATAGTAAAATTAAAAAAAAAAACATTGTCCATTACTTTTTTTCTCATCAAGTCCTAATTCTTGCAAACAAAATGACAATGACGGTCCTGTAAAAGAAACTAGCCATTGATAATCTAGGCCAACTTTAATATAATATAGGCAAGATGATTACATTGCAATACAAAACTTAGATGATAAAAAAAAAAAAAAAAAAAAAAAAAAACCTATGACAAGAGCATGTTAAAATTTTGAGTATGAAACTGATTTCCATCAGATTTGGTTGAAAAGTTGATAATGCAAAATTTTTCTACGAAAAAGTTCTGGATTAGGATTTCTAAGTCAAGAGTTTGATATGATTTTTGAATTTTATTTAGAATGCTTTTCAGGAGTATTACTAGAAAAACCTAAGACGATGATTTTTGAGTTTTATTTTTGAGTTTCATGATGATTAGCACTAAAAGTCACTACAAAATTAAAGCGCTTTGCTGACGGTAATTTTTAATGACGGTGATTTTTAGTAACGGTTTTTATGGTTTATAAAGATGCCCTATGACAAAACCGTCGGAAAATATAGATTTTCTCAACTGACTAAAATGTCCGTGAAGAAAAATTTATCAACTGTAGGTAAAGCTACCACAACCGTCTGTAAAGTAATATTCAATTGCGATGGTTAAAAATTATGGTCAATAAATGTAATAGTCATTTTTGTACGATTTAAAAACAATCTCAATATAAATCTTTTTTATTATCTATTTAACAATACCGTCTTCATAAGTTTTAGATGTATGATAACAACAAATTCTACCGTCTTTTAAAACTAGATTTGTTTAAATTCTAATCTATATATTGTAATATCTGTAAAAACCTAATATTATTATATTTTTGTATCATATATCCTTTATATTTGAAAATAATCTAAATAATAAATTGTGGTAAATTTATTATAGTAGTAGTTTAGTAAATAGGTGATAATGATAAGTAGTAGTAGTATGTACGTAGGTGGTAAGTAAATGGTAAGTGGGTAAGTAAGTTTATATAGTGGTAAGTTTGTGATAAATTTATGATATATAGTCATGGTAAGTATATGATAAGTGAATAAGTAAGTTTATATAGTAGTAAATTAGTGGTAAGTAAATGGTTAGTGGATAACTAAGTTTATATAGTGATAAATTTGTGATATATAGTCGTGGTAAATAGATAGTAAGTAAATTATAAGTAGATGGTAAGTGGATAAATAAGTTTATATAGTGGTAAGTTAGTTGTAAATTAGTAAAAAGTAAATGATAATTGGGTAATTAAGTTTATATAGTGGTAAGTTAATGATAAGTTAGTGATAAGTTTGTAATATATAGTCGTGGTAAGTAGATATTAAGTAGATGGTAAGTGGATAAGTAACTTTATATAGTGGTAAATTTATGATATATAATCATTTATTTAATCTACTATCATTATATTTATTTCTATTTTTTATTAACATACATTTATTTAATATTTATTAACATACATTACTTATATACATTAAATAATTTTATTAAATATTTTAATTATTTATACTATTTTAATATTAACTTATATATATTTTTTTTTAATTTTAAAATGTATAAAGAATTTTTGAAAAACTTTATGATTTAATAATTTGAAAATTAAAAATCGAAAAATATCATTTATTTATAAATATTATATTTACTTTCATTTTTAAAATTTTTCTAAATAGTACAAAATTACATATATTAACTTTTATTTTTATTTTATGAAATTTTAAAAAACTATATAACACTATTTTCCTAAATTTTATATAGTATCGAGATTTTGTATATTATAAAAATATCATCAATTTTTCAAAATTTTCTATATTTTAATTTTTAACAATATATTATAAATTTCTTATAACAATTAATTTTTATATCATCCATTATTCTATTTCATTTAATTTTATTGTTTATGTTTTTTTTTTAATTTTTTGTTTTTCTAATAAGTATGAAATTTAAATTATAATATATTAATAATTTAAAAATATATATATTCAATCACAAATATTTCCCCTTCAAAATATATAAAATTAATAAATTATAATTCATTCATAATATTCAATTTAAATATCATTGGTTTTGAATATATTAAAATCGGAATAAAAATAATTCAAAGAGAATATAAAACGAAAAAAAAAACTCCCAGAAAAAGAAAAAAATAAAAGTGAGAGTGAGATAGGGAAAAAAAAAGTGAGAGTGAAATAGGGAGGTAAAAAAAAGGTGAGATTGAGATTGGTACGAAGAAAGAAAGAAATAAAAAAAAAAGAGAAACTTACATAAGAAAGTTGTGGATTAATGATTAACACCCCAAATATTCAACTCACTTCTGGTCAAAGGTTCAAATTCGGGTGTTTGCTACATTTTACCCTTTTTTGCATAAATAAAAGGATGAGCAAGCTGTTGCCCGCATGGTCGCTGCTTGTGCTGGGCGCCTGCCCCCACGGGCGCCCGCACAGGAGCTGCATGAGGGCGCCAGCGTGAGCAAGGGCAGGCGCCCGCACGGGTGCTGCTTGCGCGGGGCGCCTGCCCACGCGGGCGCCCGCTCGAGCATGGCAAGCGCCGGTACGGGTGCTCGCATGCGTGCCTGCCTGAGCACAGCACCTACCTATGCGGGCGCCAGCGCGAACAAGGGCAGGCGCCCGCACTGGCACTGCTTGCGTGGGGCGCCTGCCCACGTGGGCGCCCATGCAAGCACGGGCAGGCGCTCGCATACGCGCTTGCTTGTGCGTAGCGCCCACCTACGCGGGCGCCAGCGCGAGCAAGGGCAAGCGCCCGTACGGGCGCTGCTTGCACGGGGAGTCTGTCCACGCGGGTGCCCGCGCAAGTATGGGCAGGCGCCAGTGCGGGCGCGAGTATGCGCGCCTGCCAGTGCGCAATGCCCGCCTACGCGGGCGCCATCGCGAGCAAGGGCAGGCGCCAGCGCGAGCAAGGGCAGGCGCCCGAATGCGCGCATTGCCTGCCTATGCGGGCACCCGAGCGAGCAAAGTCAAGCGCCTGTAGCAGCCTAGCACAGTACAGGCAAGCAATTTTTTAATTGTTTAAATTACTAGTAATTTTATTTAAATTAATAATAATAAAAATTAAGAAAATTATTTACAGTTTAGAGAATCTAATTATTTAAAATTATTAATATTGACACCGCTTGAACTATTATTTCACATCTAAAATAATTAATTAAGTTATATAATATAATATTAATAATAATTAAATGATTATTATACAAATATTATTTTATGAAAAAGTACATTAGCTTGATAATTTGATCTAAATTGGTAAATTTATAATATAATTTATAATACTATGTTTATTATATTATTTGTCTCCCAAAATATTTTCAAATTTTTTACAAAATTTTTGCACTTCCGCTGTAACAATCTCTCTTTATTTTCATAAAGAAATTTTGAAAATAAGTTTTCACAAAATTTTTCCTTTCCTGCGCCAATTTTTTGAAAATTTTCTATTTTAATATTAAATCTCAAATTAAAATAAAAATAATATGTTTATTTTTTAAAACCTGGGAAATATGTTAGATGATTGAGCTTGTTCGACTGAACTTGGAGTAGTTGTGATTTTTCGTATAATGTTCATCCGTTGTTCTTTCAAATATCCAAGATAAAACTTTACAAAGTGTGAGTGAGAGGTTTAAATCTCAAGGGAAGGATGGAGAAATTTTAATGACAGATAAAATTTTGTAAAGTATGAGAGAGAGGTTTAAATGAGTTTGGGGAGAAGAATTTTGAAGGGAAGGATGAAAAAATTTTGAGTTAGGGGTTTCGTCTGGATTGAATTTATAATATATAATTTTCACAAACAAATTTTTAAAACCTCACTTTCGTGCTTTTTCTCCCGCCTCTTTTTTCATTACTGCGTTTTTTAATTTCTCACAATTTTTAATACTTTTAATTAATACCGTCTTGTGATTTTTATTACTTATTTACGAAATACTTACTAACTACTTACTAACTAGTTACTACATTTCACAATTTTTTGACCCTGTCTCTTTTTTTCTTAGTCACTATATTATTATATTCATTGTCTCTATTTCTCTATAGTTCTCATGCAATGTAATTTTTAGAATTTGTTAATTTTTTCATATCTATACTCTTACAACTCCTTATAAGTAGTAGAGTATTCGTGGTTTGTCTTGCCAGATTAATCTAATTAAACAAATGATTAAATTTAGTTTTTACTTAAATTTTTATATTAAAATACCAATTATACTGTTTCCATTTGTTAATATCATTGTACCCATTTATTACATGATGAATAAACCACATAATAAAGTATTTACTATGATTTACTATAAAGTTTCAACCATGATTAATTTATTCTTCGAACATATTACATTCACTTTGTATAATACAGTACATAGGATATTAGAGTTTAATAGAGTTTAATATTAATATATATATATATGACAGTATATACTTACACTTGCAATTGAGTCACTATTGAGTAGTATGTATTGAATAGTATGTATCTATAGTATTTGTCATCTCTTTTAAGAATAATATTTAAAAAAATAATATCAAATTATATAATAATAAATTTAAGGTTGTACCACTCACCAACAACTAACAATATCGTGTTTATTAGTTGTACTACCCACTAACAATATCCATCTCACCCACTAACAAGTGATATGATAAGATAAAATAAATATTTGCTCAATTGCTCAATTACCATTGTTGACATTTAAGCACCAAGACCAAGTTAATGTTGCTAGGGGCGAGATAAAATTTATGTTACACTAGTAACATTATTCTTGGATAGATACTCAGGCCAGATTTAATTTAGTTCATTGATTAAAGTAACCAATCTTAGAAAAACGCAATTGATGTTTAGGTAATATCTCTTGATTCATCATGTTAATCTTACAAGTAGTTTAACAAAATTTGACAATAAAGTAATCTAAAATTTTCGCCCCAATTTTATCAAACGCAAAATATCATACACAATGAATTTTATTTTTCAAGTGGTTTGATTAATTTTGTTAAAGCTATCATATCATCTTCCAACCATAATGAGACAATGAATTTTAATGAATTTTATTTGAATTTTATGGTAAGGTGGTTTGATTTTCCTAACACAAAGTCAATTTAATTTAATAATTGTTTGAGATTGTTTTTGTTTAAATAAAAGCAAACAAAGAGAGTAAAAAAGAAAAAAAAAAGAAATAGACATATAGCAAGTAACATGATAATTTGGCGCAACAACTAAATTTTTCGCTGTTAAAACAAAAAACAAATAAAAAATTTTGGCGGCTGATTGATATCAAAATGTAAAACGTTTTTGGGATTTTAATAAAATTTACCGCCTATTTTTTGTGAGAATTGCTTGATTAATTAAATATTATTATAATTTTTAAATAATAATATTAATAATTTAAAATAATAATATATAAATTACTAATTTAATAATATACTAATTTACGAGGCGTTTCCATGTGTGCATGCCCCATGCTAGCGCTCACGTTGGCCTAGCTGGGCGCCCGTGTTGGCATAGCCGGGCGCCCGTGTAGGCGCTTGCACAGGTGCTTGCATGCGTTGTTGCCCTACGCGGGGGCATATGCCACTCATGCCATGCGGGTGCCCACACACACATTTGCATGGGCTACCATGCATGCCGCGCAAGCACCCGTGTAGGTATGCGTCATGGGGTGAGCACCGGCCTTTCAATCAATAATGCTATAATTAATATATAAAAAATTTTAAATATGAATTATGTAGAATAATAGTATAATTAATATTATTAATTTAAATAATGTAATAATATAAAATTAAAAGCTTTTAATGTAATTTAGTAATAATATTATAATATAAAATAGTAACAATGTTGTAATGTTATAGTAATAGTTGGTAATAGAAATAAAAATACAAATGAAAATACAAAATCTTTGATGATGTAATAAAAAAAAGAGCGGTAGATTAATATGAAATTAAACTCTAAGATGGTAAAAACTTGATGATCTAAAGGCAGTAAAAATGTTAAAAAAAAGCGAGAAAAATTGACGGGTTTTTTAAAATTTTGAAAATTTGTTTAGGCGGTAAAATAAACTAAATATTCTATAAATCATTCCCTCTGAACCCTCTTTCCATTCCTCCCCTCAAAACCTCTCCTCTCCGCTCAAAGCTCTTGCTTGTGAATCAACCAAAATTTTCGTGAAGCAGGTAATTATATATTTTTTTAAAATAAAATTTGGATTATATTATATTTTGAAATATTTTAAATTTTCACAGTTTGTGCTCATTTTGGATGAATTAAACGAAGGATGAGTATTTTTGAAGAATCACAACCATCCCAGAGCAACTTGACTTTGAAGAAATCCAATCATCTGGTTTAGTTCAGATTTAAGTACGAATGTTTTTTTTTTTTTTCACACAATATTACTAATTTCAATTTCATTTTTGCTTTTAATAATAGTCTAAATTATTTTTAGCTCCCAACCAACAATCATTATCTCTACATGATTGCATCCAAAAGGTAATATTTTTATTTATAACAATTTTTATTTTTATGAATGGATTGACATACTTCATCTAGAAAAGATAATATTTTTTTATAACCCTTTTTATGAATAGATTGATATGAAGGTTGATGCTGCAACTCAAGCATTTTTGGGGTAGAAGATATGCTGAAGAGAAGAGAAGAGAAGAGAAGATATATAGTTATTTGATATGTAATATTTTTTTTCTTATTCTATTAATGTATCAATCATTCTCAATAATACAAGATGTTATATTATTTTAATAATTTCTTTATTTTATAGTTTATAACATTTCCTAAAATGTCAACATGTGTGGTAATCGTACAGTCTGTGATAACCGACGAAATAGTAACATTTGCTAACGGATAAATGACTGCAGTAACTGATATAACATATGAACATATGTACTAATCGACTATAAATGACTAACCGACGATAAAAGGTAACAATTGTGGTAACCGAGTAGTAATCGAGTGGTAACCGACGATAAAAGTTATAACATTTCCTAACATATAAATAACCGTTTCTAAATGACAGTTACATTTCTTAACAGTTATGTAGTAACCGATAACAAAAGATAATACTTGTGCTAACCGAGTGATAATAACCGAGTCGTAACTGAGTGGTAATCAAAATCAAGTAGTAACTGAGTAGTAACCAAGTAGTAAGCGAATGGTAACTGATGATAAAATTTAGTAATTTTTACCCATACTTAGCGTAATTTTACCAACATTTTCTGACCGTTACTATAAATATATGATATGCTCCAACGGTAATTAAGATTGTCGGTATAAACCTATCCCGACTAGTGTATAGCCAACTAAATTTTATCCGTTGGAGAAGGATCAGCCAACGGTTTTAGTTGATTTACCAGACGGTTTTCGTCCGTTTGAATAAGTCATTTATTTTGTAGTGAGTATTAATAAAAAGCTCTATTGCTTTTAACACATGCTTTTCAGGAGTATCTTATATCTATTGCTTGTTAGTATTCCCTGATAGGTCTAAGCTAGAACAGTTTAGTAATCCTCTTTCTACAGGTACGTCTTGTATGCATTTTGATGATGGTGAGATTACTGAAGATATGGTTTCTGACTAAATACGTGTAGGGTATTGTTACAACCCAATTCTCAGATCGAGTACGCAACAACCGCCACATCACTCTGATATACAGGTAAGCGTTGCCCGTATACCGGTATAACATAAGATATTCATCGATATCCATCATATTTTTTAAACACTACAATATGCAAAGGATCCACTCTATTTATCCATGTTTTAACACAATAACATACAAAGGATCTACTCGGTTCATCCCTATTTTAACACAATAATATGCAAAGGATCCACTCGGTCCATCCCTATTTTCAAAAGGCATGCATAAAACTGAGACATTTCTAAATCCAATAAAATTTCACAATTTTGAGAGAAAATCCAATAACATAAAATATAAAAGATTTAAATACAATTTAATGTTTAAAACAAATCTAAATGGGTGACTAGCAGAGTTTAAAAACAAATCGAAAACAAAAATTAGTATCAGCCATAGGAATCTCCTAAAAAACTAACTTGAACTCGACAAACTCCAGCACTAGAAACAATTAGATCTCTTAACTTAAATTTCCTCTGAAAAATGAAAGAAAAAAGGGTGAGTTTAAAAAAATATATTTAGTGAGTGGAGTGCAATGACATGATTGTGACAACAAATGAGAGGTAAGTATGGGATTGTCAAATCACGTATTTCAAACAGTTTATCAAACAATATAGTTCCATCAATCATCAGAATTCAAAAGAATAAATGCATCCATAACTTTCATATTTTCCAAAAAACATAGGGTTTTCTTAAATAAATCACTTCCACTCAAGATTTAGTCGAACCTGAGTGGAAGCCCACATGGGGTTTTCAATTCATTCAATTTACAACACTACGTGCCCCTTCGTTGGTGTTGACTCATATCTCACCGGTGGTGCAGTATGATAGTACGACGGAAGTGCAGGAGGTCGCGCCTACCCTTCTTTGTCAAAAATCTCTAACCACGACACCTCATCGAGTCGCTCCATACATAGAATGACTAGTTACTACTAGAAAACAGATTGTCAGTGACGGAAAAAATTCGTTGCTAATAAAAAAAAGGGAAAAAAATAAGTGACGTATTGGGATTTGTTGCTGATTTTTGATTTCTTAAAAAAACATATTTTCTGCTCCAAGGCACACCGACCTGCCGGCCTGCCCAACTAAACCACCTCCTTAACTGAACCACCTCCTTAATTTGTCAGAAATGCTTCCGCCAAGTTTTGAACCGAGCACCTCCACCATGACATGAGCACCTCCACCACTAGACCAAGTTAAGCATATTGTCTTATTCTTTTTTTTTACTTATTATTTTTACATCATATTTTTTTAATAATAAAAAATAATAAAAAATTATAATTTATTATAAAATAATAAAACAATTTTATTTTAGCTTAAAATAAAATAATAAAAAATTTAAAATAACTAAATAGTATTATTTTTCTACAAAATAAAATCAAAATCAAAATAAAAAGAATTATTAAATAAAAATAAAAAATTTTAAAATTTTAAGAATTTTAAAAAATTTAAAAATTAAAAAAATCCATCGATAATCCGTCGCTAATTATTTTTACCTCATAGTTTTTAATAATAAAAAAATAATAGAAAATTATAATTTATTATAAAATAAAAAAAAATTTATTTTAGCTTAAAATAAAATAATAAAATAATATTATTCTTCTACAAAATAAAATAAAAATAAAAATAAAATAAAAAGGATTATTAAAGAAAAATAAAAAATTAAAAAAATTAAAAAAAATTAAAAAATTAAAAAAAATTAAAAAATCTGTCGATAATTCGTTAGTAATCCGTCACTAAGTTCTCCGTCGCTAATTTTTTCGTCGCTAATCCGTCGATAATTTATCGTTGATAGGTTTATAAATTTGTTTTTACTTTTTCTTTTACTGTTGACCACTACAACAGATTAGTGACGAAAATATTTTCTTTACTAATTTTCATCGCAAATCTGTTGCAAATCGTTTGATATTTTTCGGTATTCCGTCGGAAATCCATCACTATTAGCGATGGAATTTTTTTCATCAATAATATTTCATCGCTGAAATTTTATTTTCTAGTAGTGAGTCACAGACACTATCCTTTCATAACCATTCAAATCTCATTCAATATGTCATGATTTCAACAAATGCTTATCAAACCATATCACAATATTTATGAAAAAATTATTTAACAATATATGACATATTTTCATTCGTAAATAAAATGGATGCATACATATTTCAAATTCTCATTTCGAAACATTCCATAATCATAAATTTTTATGCAAAATCATATAAAATTATTTAAAACTATTTATAAGAGAATTTTAAAATGATTTTTCTCATTAGAGACACAATGGTCTGTCCACTCATCTTTTGGGAGAGTAATCACTCTCAAATGTTCCAACCACATGAGAATTATCCATTTTTCAGTTTTTCCAATGCCTTAACCTAATTTATTGATCATAATTTAATTATTAAATCACATACCAATGCAAGAGCAATCAATTTATTCATTCACCACGTATTTGTCAAGTTCATAAGAGATGTATACGTAAAAGACAAATTGTCATCAAGAACTCAATTGAAGTCATAATTGAAGATTCCCATCTCTTATGATCCATTTCATAATGTTTCTGCATTAGGAGACTAATACACTAGTATTCTTATTTGCTTGGAATAATCTATCTTACCGGCTATTTTTACAAGTCTTCTGCACAACTATTTTGATTTGACAAAAGATCCACCAAGTGGACTCTCTAATGAGAGCACTACAATCCACCAAATGCTTTCAGAAATCTCATACCTGTCCATTTTCGTCCAACAATCCAATAGATCCCCTGTTTGATTATAATTAAGCCCTTCAATTATACCCCATAATGTACTGATATTATACCCAAACACAGAAAGGGTAAAATTACTATCTATAATATTTTTGCACATTTATCTCTTCAAAATAAATAAAAGAAAAGCTACCCCAATTTGAAAAAATCACTAAATGCATCAAATCCCACTAATATTCCACAACTCTAACAAATTCGAAGCACACCCAGATCATAAAGATCAATGAGGCAAGAAAGTCGAAAATCAAAAGACTTACATTCCTTCCTTTCCAGACTTGGTAAATGCGCTGTGCCATGAGAAGTAAATACTTTAGCTGGTATTTGAGATATTAAGCAGGAAGAAACTCAAAGATTTGGAACTTGTGGTTTTTCATCTCTAACAAAAACCTTCAAAGAAAAGACAAACAATTCGATTGATAAATAAATGAAGAGGATGTGATTAGGGTTTTTTTTTTTTTGGGCAGGAGATTTGGTACTGTGTGAGGGGTTTTGGGTTGAAATGTAAAAAATGAGAAAAAGGGAGATGAAAGAGAGACGAGAGTGAAAACAGAAGGAGAGAGATAAAGTAAGGGGAAGGGGAGAGAGAGAGAGTTAGTGGGTTTTGTAGACTTTTATTTTATTTTGTTTTCTTTTGTCCTTTTTTTGGGATCTTATATTACTTAACTCCCAAAAAGAAATTTCGTCCTCAAAATTTAAAAGGAACTTATACATTAAAATGGTGAGGATGTTGTTTTCACATCAATTCTTCTGTCTCCCAAATTTCCTCTTCCATTTGGTTGCTTCTCCACAACACCTTGATCCTGGGAATTTGTTTAGTCCTCAGTTGTTTGAGTTGTCGATCAAGAATTTTCACTAGTTGTACCTTGAAAATCAAGTCTTGATTCGACTCTACTAGAGGAGATTCTAACACATGTGAGGGATCCGACAAGTATTTCTTCAATATTGAAACTTAAAAAATATCATGGATCCTTTGTAACTCCGGTAACAATTCAAGGCGGTAAGCCACTTTTCCAATTCTTTCGAGGAATTTGAAGGGACCGTTATAATAAGAATTCAGTTTTCCCCATTTTTAAAATTGGATTATGCTCTTCCAAGGAGATACCTTCAAAAATACCATATCTTCAACTTTGAATTCCGAAGGCCTCCTCTTTTTGTCGACGTAGCTTTTTTGTCGATGTTGAGCTGCCATTATTCTTTCTCGAATCATTCATACCTTTTTCTTAGTGGCTTCAATCAACTCTATGCTTTCAATTTTTTTCTCACCAACCTCATCTTAGCATAATGGAGTCTGACATTTCCTTCCATAGAGAGTCTCGGAGGGTGGCATCCCAATACTAGTTTGTTAGCTATTATTGTTTGCAAATTCAATCAATAAGAGATGCTGATCCCAACTGCCTTAAAAATCCATAACACATACCCTAAACATATCTTCCAAGATCTGAATCGTACGCTTAGATTGTCCGTCAATCTAAGAGTGGAAAGCTATGTTAAATTTTAACTTAGTTCCCAAAGCAACTTGCAACTTGGGCCAAAATCGAGAAGTGAACCGAGAATCATGGTCTACACCGGAACACCGTGAAGTCTCACAATTTCATTGATGTACAACTTGGCCAACCTCTCCAAGGGATAGGAGTTCTGAATCAACAAAAAATAAACCGATTTGGTGAGATGGTTCACAATTATCTAAATGGCATCATGATGGCTTGGAGTACGTGGCAAACCTATCACGAAATCCATAGTAATGTGTTCCCATTTATATTTAGGAATTGGTAGCGGTTGGAAGACACCGGCCGGCCATTGATGCTTGGCTTTGACTTGCTGGCATACTAAACATCTAGCCACAAACTAGACTATCTCTCTCTTCAATCTGGACAACCAATATGACTCTTTGATGGCTCAGTATATCTTAGTACTCTCGGGATGCATGGCATAGGCCGAGGAATGTGTTTCTTCAAGTATGGTCTTCCGGAGATCCTTATCTTTCGGGACACAAATGCGTCTTCTATAAGTCACAATCCCATCCTCCCGAATATGGAACTCATCACCTTTCCCCTTGTGGATCTTCTCAACTATAGCTTTCAATTCCTCATCGATCACTTGAACCTCCCGAATACGATCCACCAAAGTATGCCTCACCATAAAGTTGGTCAAGAGTGCACCATGATCATCCTCAGCCAACTTGACTCCAAGTGCTCGGAGTCTAACTAGATAAGAGAGATATGAGCTTCTTTGAGATTCCATACTCGGCAACCGCTTTAGCTTTCCTGGCATTGTAATCTATCACTAAATCATAATTCTTGATCAACTTTAACCATCTTCGTTACCTCAAATTGAGCTCCTTCTGTGTGAGCAAGTATTTCAAACTTTTGTGAACGGTGAAAATCTTGCATGTGATCCCATATAGGTAATGCCACCAAATCTTTAAAACAAAAACAATGGCAGCTAGCTCTAAGTCATGAGTAGGATAATTCATTTCATGCTTCTTTAGCTGGAGAGAGGTATAATCAATCATCCTATCGCTTTGCATCAACACGTATCCTAACCCTTGGTTGCTGGCGTGTCACTATATACCATATAATTACTACCGCTACTAGTAGGAAGAGCAAGAATAGGAGTAGGTGATAATCTTTGCTTAAGCAGTTGGAAACTATCCTCACACTTTTTATCTCGTTCGAATTTCACTCCCTTCTAAGTCAAAATGGACATTAGAGCTGCTATCTTCGAGAATCTCTCTATGAATCTCTGGTAGTAACCTGTTAACCCGAGAAAATTTCTCACCTTGGTGACATTCTTAGATTGCTTCCATTTTAGAATGATCTCTACTTTCTTAGGGTCTACAAAAATTCCATCCCTAGAAACAACATAACCCAAAAAACCAATCTTTCTTAGCTAAAATTCGTACTTGGAGAACTTGGCATATAACCCCTTCTCTCCAAAAGTTTGCAACATGATTCGAAAATGTTCGGAATGCTCTTCATTATTCTTAGAATACACCAAGATGTCATCAATGAAAACTATAACAAACTTGTCGAGATAGGGATGAAATACTCAATTCATGAGGTCCATGAAAGCTGAAGGAGCATTCGTCAATCCGAAGGGCATAACCAAAAACTCGTTAGTGCCTATATCGCATCCTAAACGCAGTCTTGTGGATATCATCATCCTTAATCCTTAATTAGTGGTAACCCGATCTCAAATTTTTCTCTGAAAACGTATTAGCGCCTTGAAGTTAATCGAAAAGATCATCAATCCTTAGGAGTAGATACTTGTTTTTTATTGTTGCCTTATTAAGCTGTCGGTAGTCAATGTATAACCAGAGGGTTTTGCCCTTCTTCTTCACAAACAGAACTGGAGCACACCAAGGTGAGGTATTCATTCAGATGAACCCCTTGTCCAATAACTCTTGGAGCTGAACCTTCAACTCCATAGGTATCATTCGATATGGAGGGATCGAAATTGGTGCGGTGCTGGGAGCCAAATCTATAGCAAAGTCAAACTCCTGGACTGGTGGCAATCCTGGAAACTCTTTTAGAAAAAAGTCTGAAAACTCATTCACTATGGAAACATCATTCAAATTAGGACTCTCCATGGTGGTGTCAATAGTGTAAGCTATGCAAGCCTAACACCCTTTGTGTACTAGTTTCGTTGTTGTAAAGGGCCGAAATCACACAATTTGGTAATACCCGATGCCCAATAGCAAAGACAAGTGTCGAACATTCTGGCTTCCTGAATTCTACTTTCGTGAAACAATCCACTGATACTTGATGAAAATGAAACCAATCCATACCTAGAATGGCATCAAAATCGCTCATCTCCAATGGAATCAAATCTACGTCAAGAGTTAACTCACTAACCTTCACCTCACAATTCTTATACACGGTTTCTCTAATCAGTTGTTCCCCAAAAGAGTGATAACCAATAAATCTTTTACAATTGGAGGTATAGACCATAAAACAATTATTAGTTGATACATAAATTATATGATTCATATGTGACTCCCCATAACATTTCATTACACCGCACAATCCTCAATAATTTATATATTTACCTACCCTAGGAATTCACACTATTGATATAGCCATAACATCTACTTAATGAAACTCTACAAGTCAGTAATTCTAAACACATTCATTATATTCAATCTAATGCATAAACTAATGACCATACGAAAATCATATCATCACAAACTTCAAATCATAACCACATATCACCCATATCAAATTTCTAAATTATCTAATTCAAGTTTCAAAGTGTTTTATCTGTGACCACGTCCGGATTGACTTGAGCCTCGTCATTTGTCATGGCATAAACTCTCGATTGAGCCCTTGGTCAGGGACGTTGAGTAAAGTTGGCTATAGTGTTGCTTCCCATCCCTGTTCTTAGAGTAGCACTAGTGTGAGGTGTTGATATAGTACTCAGACCACTTTTGAAGCCACTAGAAGGATCTCGAACTTGTTAATTCCCTTACCTTTCCATATTCAATTTGGGACAAGAGTGTCGAAGGTGACCCTCCTTTCCACATTGACAACATCTTATGGGTCTCTTACATGGACCCAAGTGATATCCCTTATAATTTGAGCAAGGATCTCCTTTATTTCATTTTGATCTTTCTCCTAATCTAACATTAGCGCTAGGAGCATTTGGCTTTATGAACAATTGGTTTTGAGGAGTGCTAATCGATCTCGACAAAGAACCACCACTATAAAAGCCGGCGCCTTGCTTTTCTTGGAGTTTTTGCCCGATATAAACCTGCTAGACCTCTTCTTCTTCCCATGATACTCCCTAACCTTGCCTCTTTCAAGCACTATTTGCTCGGCCCTCAAGGCCAATTGTAGCACATTCTAGTATGTGTGATCCTTCGTAACCGATATCCTCTCTCGGATGTTTAGATTTAGGCCATCTTCAAATTTGAAACGCCTATATTCTTCGGACGCTACTATCTTCGGAAAAAATAAGGATAAACTTCTAAATTTTGCTTTATATTCCGTCACCGACATACCTCCTTGACAAAGTTGGAGGAACTCTCTCTTTTTTAAATCCCAATCAAACCGAGTATAGAATTTCTCAACGAATTCCCTAAGGAATTCATTACAAATAAGGGGTGCAGTTGCTCTTTCCTTCACACCGTCCCATCAAGTACTAGCATCATCATCCAACAATCTCACGGCCACCGTAAGGTTCATCTTATCATCAATTCTCATGTCCGTTACAACTTGTCGGACCCTCTTGATTCATTTCTTGGCTACTGAAGGATCGTTTGAATCCGAGAATGTCTCACACCCAAATTGTCTAGCTTCCTTCAACAACTTGGACAATTCAATGGGTGGTCGAGTAGACGATGCAGCTACCAAAGTAGGAGGTGCTACCGGCACCGTAAGAGGGACCGGTGGAACCATTGGATTTGGAGGTGGGGGTAGAACTTGTACTTAAGGTAGTGTTTGAAGATGTACTCCATATGCATTCCACCACTTGGTCCATTGCTGAAGAGTATCGAGTGGCAGTGGAGGAATCCCGATTGGAGGAACCGAATAAGTAGATGTCGGAGATGGTAGAGCATACGACGACGACTCATTCTCGTGCTCTTGAGGAGGAATTTCATTTATATTTCTTATTCTTCTACGTGAAGACATGATAATCTACAAAAGAAAAACTATCTTTAGTTTGCTACTCTAAGGAAATGCTAGACAACTATGTCTAGAGGTGTGTTAATGTCCTGAGACCCATAGGAGGGTTTTAAAAATCATTCGAAAATATTTTGAACATTCAAAATTTTGAAAATTTTTGAAAACCTTTAAAAACGTTTGGAAGAATTTATTTAAATTTTCAAAACATTTAAAATCAAACTTGATACTCTGATACCAATAAAGTTGTCATGCCTCCACCCTCGGATCGAGCACGCGATAACCGCCGCATCACCCCGGCATGGGTAAGCCTTGCTCGTATACCAGGATAACGCAAAGCATTCATCGATATCTATCATGTTTTCTAAACAATACAATAACATGCAAAGGACCCATATGGTCCATTCCTATTTTAACACAATAACATGCAAAGGATCCACTCAATCCATCGCTGTTTTAACACAATAACATGCAAAGAACCTAGTCAGTCCATCCCTATTTTCGAAAGGCATGCATAAAGCCAACCTGGACATTTCTAAATCCAATAAAATTTCACAATTTCTAGAGAAAATCCAATAATGTAAAACATAAAAGATTTAAGTACAATTTAAGGTTAAATCAAATCCAAATGGGTGACTGCAGAGTTTTAATTACAATTCAAAAAAATACCCTCCATATGAGCCCAACTAATCTCTTAAAAAAAACTCATCCAAAGCAAAAATTAGTACCGGTTGTAGGAATCTCCTCAAAAACTAACTCAAGCTCGACATGGTCCAACACTAGAATTGACAGATCTCTTAATTTAAACTTCCTCTGAAAAATGAAAGACAAAAGGGTGAGTATAAAAGAAATACTTAGTAAGTGGAGTATAATAGCATGATTGTGACAACAAATGAAAAGTGTGTATGGGATTGTCAAATCATGTAATTCAAACAGTTCATCAAATAATATAGTTCCAACAATCATAATAGTTCAAAAGAATAACTGCATCCACAATTTTCATATTTTCTAATGATCATGGAGTTTCCCTAAATAAATCACTTTTACCCAAGATTTTGGACAAATCCGAGTGGAAGCCCGCCAAGAGATTGTCAATTCATTCGATTCACAACACTACATCCCCCTTTCATGGCATTGACTCATACCTCACTGGTCGTGCAATCGAATAGTACGACGGGGACGTAGGAGGTCACACCAACCCTCATTTGCCAATAATCCCTAACCACGACATCCCTTTGGGTCGTTCTGTGGAGGGAATGATTATAGTTATTTACATCACATACACCTTCCTTTCACAACCATTCAAATCTCATTCAATAGCCATGATTTCAACAAATGGTTATCAAACCATATCACAATATTCATGAATAAATTATTTAACAACATATGGCACATTTTGATTTGTAAATAAAATGGATGCATACATATTTCAAATTCTCGTTTCGAGACATTCCACAATCACAAATATTTGTGTAAAATCATATACAATCATTTAAACCCATTTATAAGAGAATTTTGAAATGATGTTTCTTATTAGAGACACAACGGTCCATCCACTCACCTCTTGAGAAAACAATCACTCCCAAATTTCCTAACTAAATGAGAATTATCCATTTTTCAGCTTTTCCAGTGCCTTAACCTAATTTATTAGTCATAATTTAATTATTAAATAACATACTGCATATTTGTCAAGTTCTTAAGAGATGCATATGTAAAAGACAAATTGTCATCAAGAACTCAACTGAAGTCATAATTGAAGAATTCCATCTCTTATGATCCATTTCATAATGCTTCTGCTTAAGGAGACTAATACACTAGTTTTCTTATTTACTTGTAATAATCTATCTCACCGGTTATTTTTACAAGTATTCTGCACCTTTATTTTGATCTGACAAAAGATCTACCAAGTTGACTCCCTAGTAAGAGCACTACGGTACACCAAATGCTTTCAGAAATCTTATACTTGTCCATTTTCATCCAACACTCCAACAGATCCCCTGTTTGACTATAATTAATCCCTTCAATTATACCCCCATAAAGTACTAATATTATACCCAAACACAGAAAGGGTGATATAAAATTTCACTATCTGTAATATTTTAGCACATTTATCTCTTCAAAATAAATAAATAAAAAAAGCTACCCGAATTTGAAACAATCACTAAATCTATCAAATCCCACTAATATTCCACAACCCTAACAAATTCGAAGCACACCTAGATCATAAAGATCAACGAGGGAAGAAAGTCAAAAATCGGAAGACTTGCATTCCTTCCTTTCCAAACTTGGTAAATGCGTTGTGCCATGAGAAGTAAATACTTTAGCTGGTATAGAGATATTAAGCAAGAAGAAAGTCAAAGATTTGGAACTTGTGGATTTTCATCTCCAACAAAAATCTTAAACAAAAAGACGAACAAACACACCTACACACAATTCGATTGAAAAATAAATGAAGAGGGTGCGATTGGGTTTTGTTTTTTTTTTTTGGGGAAGAGATTTGGAAATATGTGAGGGGTTTTGGGTTGAGATGTAGAAAATGAAAGAGAGGGAGATGAAAGAGAGACGAGAGTGAAAACAGAGGGAGACAGATAAAGTGAGTGAGGGGAAGAAGGGAGAGAGAGTTAGTGGGTTTTGTTGACTTTTCTTTTATTTTATTATTTTGTCCCTTTTTTTTGGTCTAACAGGTATTCTAATTCTTGTATTGTACTTTATAGGGTTTCTGCTAAAATACTCACATTTTGCATTAGATGTTGTGGGCATGTAAGTTTTCAGAAGATCGACTTTTAAATTAGTAAAATCCTTGTTTTCTTTATTTCCCTTCCAACCATAACGTCGGATTGCATAAAAAATTATTCTAATAATTATTAAGGTATAAGGTTCTCCTATTTATATGCCTATCCAAAGGAGTGTAGCTGAAAGAATGCATCCAAATTAATAAAAAATTAAATTACCTGATATCTAGTAACGACTTTATACCCTACTAATTCTGTTTCGAATCAGGTTGGATATATAAGTAGCATAACTCTTATGATACTTATTTTCTATGTATAGTAGTTTTCATTGAGCTGTGCTTCTAATAACCAAAATATGGGGTCCATTAGGCGCTTGTTTTGGGTGGAGCTATATTTAAGAAAAAGGAGATAGAGACTAAGGCGTTTAATTTGGTGAGAGACTCTAGATAATAATGATTATAAAAATAATAACACTCAATTATTACACCACAAATTTGTTATATAAAAAGGAAAAGAATATTGATAATGACAAGATTGATAACAATTCAAAAAAATTCAGGTAAGTCAACCATCAATTTTCGCCATCCATTAAATTAATTACCTCAATAATGCGCAAGGAATGGACCATCCAATCGAGTTTTTGGAGATAAAGGCCATATTGTAAGAATATGGATATGAATTGTATGAATACTATTGAATATACTAGGAAGAGAGAGATTTCATTGGATATATATGGATGGTGACATTTCAAACTCTCTTCAAAGACTACATAAGATCACTACCAATTTATAGTAACACTTAGGCATACCAAGGGACACCTAATAAACACACAATGACTCTTTGACTTCCTATATTTATTTGATATAAGAAACTCATGACCTTTCACATGACTTTAATAACTCTAGACTCTTTGTTTTCTCCATACAATAAGAAAACTCATGACTCTTCACATAACCATAAAAACTCTAAACTCTAAACTCTAAACTCTTGACATTCCTTTAGACTCTTTAAATTCTAAATTAATTATTCCAACATTACACCCCCTTAATTTAGAATTTATTACTGCCAGATTCTTCAACTTCGTCCATGATTTCATCAAAATTTTTCTTCAGATTTTCATAGACTTCTTCTAGTCCTTCCAAGTCATTTTTGACTTCATGTAATTCTCTTTCATTCACATCTCGAATGACAACATTGTAAATATATTTTGAGTGCCTTATTGCTCGTAAAGTTGCTTCATTTTCAACGTCTTTCTTTGTATATGCCTTGAAGCCATATTGTTCATGCCTTCCATATTTATCTTCAAACATCACTTTCGCAAGAAAATCTGGAAAATAATCTTGACCAAACTTTGTACATACGTACTTTGCTACAGGCAGATTCAATTTTTCTAGTAACTCATTGAGTATTGTTTTGAATTGCACGTTTACAATGACGGTAGGTTCTTCATTCTCCATTCTTCAAAAGTTTCCTTTGTGTAGTCCTTCTCACGACTTATACCTTCTCAACAAGTTCTCTTTTCTGCAAACTTGGAGATTTCTCAACGACACCTTCTCAATAGGTTCTCTTTTTTTTTGCAAACCTGGAGATTTCTAAACGGATTCTCTTTTCTTCAAATCCGGAGATGTCAACAACCTTTTCCTTTTGATCCTAGGGACACCACCTTGGCACAACCTCAACCAAGCTCTGATGAAGCTTTCTCAAAAGCAATTTCTCCCTAGCCTCTTTTAGGCTCTTTTGATTTTCTTCCCTTTCATAGGCCTCTCTTGGATCTTCAAGCTCTGATGCCAATTTGTTGGATTGAGCTCTTGCTCTGATACCAATTTGTAGGAATTCAACTAGGCTAGAGAATAGCCTATGTTTTTAGAGATGAAGGTCATATAGTAAGAATATGGATATGAATCGTTTGAATACTCAAAAATATATTAGGAAAAGAGAGATTTCGTTGGATATATATAGATGGTGACATTTCAAACTCTCTTTAAAGACTACATAAGATCACTACCAATTTATAGTAGCATTTAGGAATACCAAGGGACACATAATAAACACACAATGACTCTTTGACTTCCTATATTTATTTGATATAAGAGACTCATGACCTTTCACATGGCCATAATAATTCTAGACTCTTTGTTTTCTCTATACAATAAAAAAATTCATGACTCTTCACCTGACCATAAAAACTCTAAACTCTTGATATTCCTTTAAACTCTTTAAATTCTAAATTAATTATTCCAACATCCCACTCAATTATCAAAAATCTAGGACTAGCTAACAGCTATGGTATCCCTTTAGTACATTCAAGACGCACAACTAGTGAAGTATTAATAGACGATTAAACCCATCCGTTTAGTACATAATTTTCCAACATTTGGACATCGGCAAGTATCATGCTATTGTTTGTAAATGTCTGCAATTTCCTGACATTTTCTTGTAAACGTCAGGGATTATTTTTGACAAATTTTTTCTTGATGATTTAGTTGATATTTATTTTTTGTCATCATGTCCTTTAACAATGCTTAAAAATGATGGAGAATGATTAAAAAAATATCAAAAAAGGTATATTTCTTTTGTTGTGTTTTATGTCAAAAACCCTTTTTTTTTCTTTTGCTGTACAATGAAGAGGAGACTAAAATGCGAATCGTTGCATTTGAATTAAGCTTTCAATGGAACCAAAAATCCATTCTTAGCTCATAATTAGGGGAAACTAACTTAGTACAGCTCAATAGTCCCAAATAATAATGGCTTTTAATATAAGCCATGGTCTATGCAGCTTCATGTTTTGTACGATTATTCCTTCAGGAAACAACAAAAAGGTCCTTTGTCTACGATCGGTGTTAATCTATTCGACAACCATTGTTTTCACAATTGTCCTTTGTAAACAAGGAAATTTTTTCTTAATTTCTTTCAACCTCTACTTAAAATAAATAATAATAAAACAATAGTGGCTTTAAGAAATTGTGCTTGTCAACTGTCATTTGCCGCTAAAGAATAAGATGTCTGGAATCTCAGTGTCGATTTAAACTTGATGCCAAAGCTAAACTGTTGGAAGACCAACCTTCAAATGAATCTTAAGACGTACTCAATTAAAAAAAGTTCATGGAAATATTAAAATTAAAATTTGAATCTTTAAATTTTTATACAAAAAATACAATGATAATTCTTAAAATCTTTTGACAGTTGAATAACTAATTTTTTTTTATGTGTTGGTACAAAAACTATTACAAATGGAGTAGTTTCTAATTTCTACAATTTTAATGTCTTAACTCCAATGTGATTTTGAGAAACGATAACACAAATGTCTCACTTTTCAAATCCTCAAGGGAAAGTTGAGAGTTGGTTTCTCATGAAAACTACTCCCTCCTTGTTATCTCTTATCATTTAAATTCAAAATAAGTTTGGTTGGGTCAAGCCCTTATAGGCAACCAAATACTTATTTTCTAACGTCTACCACTTACGCATGAGGAGTTAGACTTGCATTTAGTTTGATCATTTTCATATGCCACCATATAAGTAAATGAATCATGTGACTAGCAAGTACACTAAAAATTCAAAGTTATGTACCAGTTAAAAATATACAACAAGTCATTGTTTAATATATTGGGATATCGTATTTCACTGTATTTTAGATTTCTTTTACTATATACAATGAAAGTGAACAATAATCTCATCTTAACAATTTATTGAGAGGATATAAATATCGATTATTCTCAAAATCAATATTATCTCATCTCTGTATGTTACTTAACATTAGAGGTGATTATTCAAAAGAGAGAGCCAATCTCGTATGAGTTCCAAATCATGTGTTGAGAGAACATATACTTTAGGCCTTCGATGGATACTGTGGATAGTACACCATTGGCCATAGAGATTGTGTCTCTAGATGTAAAGAGGTACCATAGTTACGAGTTTCAAATCATGTGTTGGATAATTTTATTCATGTAGATTTAATTGTATAGATACATACGCAACAATGTGATTGTTCTGCATATGCACATTCCAGAACTAGCTTAGTGGCATCGTATTATACTACGAACAACTTTCTGCTTTCTAGAAGTACCAACCTTGGCGGTACTGGAAGTACGAATATTGAAAGTACCAAAAGAAGCTTAGAGACATTAGGTTAGCTTTGTCATAGGAATCTTCTAATTGTAGCAAGCTAAGCGAAGGAAACTTTGGATTTTTCATAATTGTTTTCAAAGTAGGCCAATCAGTGATAGCTTGAACCTTTTAGGGATATGAGATTCATTTTAGGGATGTGAGTCGTGGCCATTAAAAAAGCTTCATCATCTTTTCCTATGTTATGTAGATTAATTCTATAGATAGTCAAACATAACAATGTATCCTTTATCACTAATACTAAGTAAGTTATGTTTTAAATTTTTAACAAGCAATGCATATTTAATTTGGGTAGATGACTTACCTATACATCCTATGTCGACGATTATGCATTTTGAGTTATCTCCAAAGGCAACATTGCCTCCTTTCTTCTCTTGCAGGCAAGTGAATTTAGTGGAATCTCCTATCATGTATTTGGAGCATTCACCATCCTAGAACCAAGTGTTGCTAGAAACATTGGCCTTCAGGCATGTCTGCACATAAATTTACATAAGTTTTTACCTTTGGTGTCCAAACCTTTTTAGGTCCGACATTATTAGTATAGACGAAATGTTTTGAGATCCATTACAGTTTTGTTTTAATCAGTGAGTTTATCCTAAACAAACATTCATTTATACAATGACCATATTTAAAGTAAGGAGTACATTTAGGAAAGGTTATTGGTCTTTTAGTTTTATTAATGGTTTACTTCCTAAGCCTGAAAAGTTATGGATTATGTCCAAATTTCATGCAGTGATAATATCTAGTTTCTGACTTAGGATTGTTAGCACTAGGGACAAAAAAGTATATGTTTTTCTTTTTTTATGTTTCAAAAGGATTGTACCCTAGTCCTGTCTTATCAAGTACTGCTCTTTGAACTCTTAATATTAAGTCAAGCTTTTCTTAATTTTGAGCAAATTTGAATAGTAAAGAGCTCAATTTCTTTTTTTTTTCCTTTCGATGTTTTAGTTCTTTTTTATTTGCCATTTTCATCCTATTCATTGTAGACATTTATATTTTCAATTTTTATGTTTTCAATTTTAGTTTGTATTTTATTTACTTTTTTAGTTTTATTTTCAATTTCAACATGTAGACTGTTCTTTTGTTGTTCTAGAGTATTATTTTCATTTTTCATCTTCTCATTTTCAATTCTTAACATGTTTCTTTCTTCCTCCAATTCAGCCAGGATTTTTTCTGATGAAGAATTATTCTTATTGATTTTATTAAGATCTTTAAAAGACTTCATCAAAGATTCTTGCAGTTCATTTATGGAAAGTTCATCAACAAAATCATAAAAATTAGAGTAAGAAAAGAAGCTTGCCTTATTGTATTCCTTCACCATGAAGCATAGATTTGTTTGCTCTTGCTTATTCTCCTCATCCATCAAGTTATTATCCCATCATTCTAGGTTGTTAGTGTAACGCCCCGGCTTGCCCCCGGGCCAAGCACTCGACAACCGCCGCTGCACCTCGATACACGAGCACAACGTCTCATATATCGAGACACCGTAAGGCTAATAAAAACATCCAATCTAATGTATCACAAACCAAATCAATTCCCAAGTCATCACAATGTGTCTCAATGTATCAATATATCGAATCAAATGAGAGTTATGATTTTCACAAGTCAACATAAGTATAATACAGTCATCCCAGGTATATAAATACAATGGTCAATTAAATGATCCAAATATAACATAACCTCAAATGATTACCGCGAAAGAGTGGGTAACTATACCCAAGCCCAGTGTCTCCGAAATGCCCAACGAAATCAAAACTCTACTAGTCCTCAGTTCAAGACTAAACCTGTAAGATGGGAAAGTGAGGGGTGAGTAGCTAAAGAGGGATGGTACTCAGCAAGTGAGGGGATTGACATCGTACTATTGATATCGGTGTGAACTTGGAGTGTCAAAGCATAAGGTAATAATATCCACAGTGTGCAAACCGATCATATCATTTCAAATCATATATCATACGTATACATTAGAAATCAAGATATGCATCCAATATTTACATCAATGTCATGAAGAGCCGGTCAATGAAATATTCCCAACAGTAGTCTACCTCGACCAGTAACAGGCACATTCGGGGTTTTCACAATGCATATATCTAAAAACAATAGCTCTCTACCCCAATGTTGGCCGAAGGCTGATCCAACAAGCCCGCAAATATCACAAGTACAATCATCAACATAGATCCGACATTTGGGGGACAGCTCTGGCCAAAGCGTATTCGGGTACAATGAGTGCCTCTGCCAAATGTCCTTCGTAGCTACGGAACATTGCTATACAGCGGGGAAATGGGGGGATCCAAGCCCAAAGCTTGGAATCATCACAGGACATCCAACCCAATCACATGTTCAAATCTAGGTTATATGAAACCGTGTGCCAATAGATATGAAAATCATATAAATACCACATGTTATGAAAAAGTGGCACAATATCATTTGTGAAAGCACATGGATGCATATCAAACAAGTCAAGTAATTGGGACACTCCAATGGTCAAAAAATATGTGTAAAGCATATATGAAAATCCGAAAGCTCAGTTTATCACACAATTGAAATCGTGCTATCAAAAGCATTTAAAACAGGATTTTCCAATTAGTAGCAGACGTCAAAGTCCCACTTACAATTTGGGAGAGGGTAACGCACTTCCCAAAGTTACCACGAAGCATAAATCAAGTGCTCCTCTCGTTCAAATCAAATAACTCTTAACAAGAAAATCAGTCCACAGATTTTCAAACCTGCGCAGTCATGAGAAATATGCTATACCTTTTTGCACATGTAGGTTATTTATGCCCATTGTGGGGCATTTTGGTAAGAATGAGATAATGGGGTAACTCCCATTATTACTTACCAACATTAACCATGCATTTTGGGTAACTCCCAAAACTTAACCCTAATGGCAATTTATTCTCTTCATTGAATTTGAGAAAGTGATTCCTACATTGTGTGTGGAGAGCAGCCATGGGAGGCAACCATGGTGGCTAGGGTTCTGCACTTCTCTAGAGAGAGAGAATAGAGAGAGGGATGGAGATTTTCGCGTAGGAAAATCTCCCATCGTCAGACGATTCACCGGACACGAGGCTTGAGGCGTCGTGGATTTGAGGTGGTGGTTCGATTGCGTGATCACCATCCGACCGTGCGATCCGTTCGAGGGATATCGCGACACGGTGAATTTTGGAGACCGCCCAATAGAGATATTTATCCCAAAAATTCCGATACTATTTAATTCACGCTTCCGCATGCGCGATTAAATCCAACATTGGTATCAGAGCAGTCGTTGGATTTAATTTAATAATTTTCGGAATTATTTTTGGAGTTTTTAAAATTTTGGGGTCCGGATCACGGATGAGTTTCGTGAATCCGAGAACACTACAAGAATACCCATGGCCCAGGGATTACAAATATATTTTTTATTTAATTTTCCGAGCATGTTTGGGCCATGAAATGTCCGGTCGAAGTTTGCGACCGTACGGACATAAAAACCCTAGATCTATGGCTTTAGAGGGCGGATCGATGCATGAAAATAATATAAATGAGTTCCTTGCATCTAGATCTATGGTTTTATATATTTTATTGTGTGATTTGGGTGCCGGAAACTGGGATTTCCGAATGGCCGCGGAGGGCCGCGACTGGGGTGGTTGAATCGCACCATTTTTGGGCTTGAATCCTCCTAAAATCGAGTGTAGGATGTTTGGAGGATGCCCACAAATTTTTTCCAGTCGAAAAATGCAAGAAACAACAGCCGGAATCGAGTTTTCCAGAAAACGGGTCGAAAAACCCGTTGCAGGACCCGTCGGGCGAAGAAGACCCGACCCAGACCCGCGGCGCGTGACACGCACGCGCCAGGGAGTCGCGTCTGCTAGGCTCGTGTAGTTCACGCGCCACACAGGCCCGTGGAGCGGGTCGGACCGGACCGTTGACCGGGTCGGACCGAACCCGTTGACCGGGTCAGTCGGGTCAAACCCTGACCCGTTGACCGACCGGGTCTGACCGGCTCAACACGGCTCAGCGCGTGAAGGCGCGTGAGCCGCGCGCCGCGACTGGGCGCGCGTGAGCCTCGCCGCCCCAGGCGCGTGGCAGCGCGTCTGAGCCGCGCCGCGCGTCTGGCGCGTGAGCCAGACTGCTGCCAGCGCGTGAAGGCGCGTGGCAGCGCATGGAGGCTCACCGCCGGCGCGTGGAGGCGCGCGGCGGCGCGTGGATCGCACCGCCGGCGAGCGGCGGCGCGTGTGGGCCCCAGGGCGGCGCGTGAAGTCGTTAAAAATTGAATTTTTTTTGAGTTTTTGGGGGTCCTATATCCATAAATGTGACTTTTTGTGGGTTTTTGTGTGCCGAATCACAATCCAAATGGTAAGATGCGATTCCAAGTTGTGGTGTATGGTGTCCGTTGACTCATACGCTCGCTTTGGGGTCGTACTCAAGTCATTTTGGTCTTGATGATTCGTAGGCGTACAAAAATGTGATAATAAGCATTTCCAAGTCACAAATGTCTCTCTTAATACGTTGAGAACTGTCGTATTAAATTTTTGTAAATTTTTGCAAGGAGAGTAAACTGAATGATATGATCTGCGCGATTTTATCAGTAGATTCAGTTTATTCTCGAGAGGCAAAATCTAACGGGAATCTGAGGCACGAGATGATGGGCCCCAGGGTGGGCACCGCGTCTCAGAATATACGAGATAAAGAGATTTATCGTGTATGGTATAAAAGATTTGTCAAGTTAGGGCAATGCTTACAGTGGCATACACGATAACTTAATCTCGTTTTTCGAGTCATATTCTATGGACATGTCGGTTCGACTCGTCCCATAAGAGCATAGTGTTGCTCTCTTCGGCTCCTATGTGAGGATGCAGAAGAAAAGGGTTAATCATACAATGAAGCAAATGTCGAGTATGATCACCGAGTTAATATATACGGACGAGTAAATTTCGGATGGAATTTAGGTACTGGATGTGATCCAGTTTTTACCTGATTCATGGGAAACCGTGAAATCCTTTCTCACATTTGACGAAAGTATTCGTACTTTCGTTGACGTAAATACATATTGTAAGCTCGATGAGGAGCACCTAGAGGCGAGTAGGCCACACTCGAGTCATGCTTATTCAGAGGAGTCAAGTAAGGACTTCCCCGGCGCTAAGCCTAGCGAACGAGACTCGAGATCTAGGTAATAAAAATCATCCGACAAAACCAACAACGAGGTACAAGAACGCAAGAAGAAGGAATTTGTTTAGACCAATGTAAATTACTACGTTTGAGGTAGATTTGGTCATTTCGCTCGTGAGTGTGACGAGCAGAAACAAATCTTCTTCTTGTTAACGTGGTGTGAGATTTTTCTCATTCACTATAATACTCGCTGATTTCTCTCCTTTGAAATCAGGAGCAATCGACCACGTAACTCGAGACAGGAGTGCGTAAATATAGTTCCGTCAGGTAAATCCTTAAGCTTGGAGGATTTACGTTAAGGACAGAGCATTTGTCGTTGTTAGAGGGAACGACACTTGCTATGACGTCCTCAATATTGTAGGCATTCGACGGATCTACAATTTAGTACCTTGTCTACAATTGACTATGATATGCGTGAAATTATTCCTTTGTTTTTAATACGATAATTTTCTAAACTATTCTGTTTTTAATCCATGATGAAATGTATGCATTGGGTATTACTCTTTCTAATGGTTTTTTAGTAGTTCTACTATTGACTTTACATCTGATTGCGTAGATGATGATGTAAATGAATGACATAGTAGACTTAGACACATGGGGTAAGAGATGATGAATCGGTTAGTAGCGAGAGGTTTATTGGACCCGCTAACCAGATTCGAGTTACCCGTATGTGATTTTTGTCTAGTCGGAAAAATGACGAGAAAACCATTTGGCAATGCAATGAGAGCTGGGACTCCATTGCAGTTAGACCACTGTGCCTTCCTTTTCTTGTGGTCTTATGAGCATGAGAGCCAGAAATGGAGTTGTGTAGATAATTATAGACGTTTACATGCGTTTCGGTTCATCTATCTGATCTTGCATAAATTTGAGGCATTAGACTGCTTCAGGAGGTTCATAAGCCAGATTGAGAATCAGTTAGATTTGAGAGTACAGACTTTCAAGAACCGAGCGAGAACGTAAATATTCGTCTAAACTACACATGAGACTCTGTTTCGATAAGAGTATTACGAGACTACTGACTAGTAGTCAGTTCCCCATTTGAGCTTTGGACAGTGAGGCAGCCTGACCTTAGCTACTTGAGGTTATGGGGTTGTGCCACGATTTCTCGTATTAACACGGTGAGTTAGACCCGCGAGAAAATATGTGTTCCTAGGCGAACACGAACGGCACTATAATCGAGATTGAGTCTCGTAATACTATATTTCTTGAGAATGATTTCCCTGAGAGAAGTGAAATCAATTTGGACCCTACCCTTTATGCGATGGATGAGCCTAGTGGCTCAGGGAGCCCAGCGGCGGGATACAAGAATCCACTACGGATCTTGATCTTAGTGGGAGCGATCCATCAAGAGGTAAAGATTTTTCTCTCCTCCTAAGAGTGTAGAGAATACGTATTTAAACGTTGTTTTCTCGATTGAGGGTGAGACCCTCATTGCGACTCTAGAGGATGATGAAAAATCTAAAACGGTTCGAGAGGTTCTCGAGAGGATGCAAAATGCCGTTTAATGAAGGCCATAAATGAAGAGAAAGAATTGATGAAAATCAACGGGGTCTGGAATCTAGTTGATTTGCCTAAGGGCGGAAAGACTATTGGGAACAAGTAGGTTCTCAAAGTCAAGATAAAGGTTAATGGATTGATGAAAAGGTAAATAACCCGTCTAGTAACCAAGGGTTACACTTAGACTGAGGGGTGGATTATCGAGGAGTCATAGTCCAATTTATCTCGATCCGTTTATCTTAAAGCGATCTAGAGTCACATCACAAGGACGTAAAGACCGCTTTCGTAGTGGAAGTCTAGATGAGGCAATCTACATGGAGCATCCCTTTGGGTTCGTTCTAGTAGATCAGGTGGATGAGGTCTGTTGATTTTAGAAATCAACATACGATATTAAGCCATCATCTAGACAGCGGCGCTTGAGATTTCACGAGAAGGTGATATCTTATGGTTTTGTAATGATCGAGTAGGATCATTGCATATATCTGATACGTCCCGATGACTCCTTTATGAGCATGTTCGCATATGTAGGTGACATTCTGTTGGCTGGGAACAACAGAGAGTATCTAATGACCATTGTAACATGGTTATGAGGTTTTAGTTCATTCTCAGATTTTGGATCCATAGGGATCGCTTGAGAATGGTGTTGACTCTTTAACAAGAGTTTTACATCAGGTAGATTCTTAAGCATTTCGAGAAGAGCGATGACAACCTAAAAGATACTCTAATCGCTAAAGATAAAAAGACCTGAATCTTGACACATGCCCTAGAATTTATAAAGAAATAAGGGAGATGAGCAGAATCCCTTATTTCAGTGTAAAATACATTTCTAGTGTATGCGATGAGGTATACACGTGTGATATACAATTTGATGTATGCGATGAGGCATACATGACCAGACGTTTATTTAGCAGTCGATCTAGTGAGTAGGTATTAATAGAATCCTAGAAGGGATCACTGTAGAGCAGTGAAAAAGGATTCCGAAATATCTCATTTGAACTGCAGAGCTCTCCATGTGTTACGGATGAGGTGATTTGCGTTTTGTGGTTGAGATTCAGATACTGACTGGGAGTAGTGATCTGAATAAACGCAAAAGGTTTTATTTTCTTAGAGCAGTAAGAAGAGAACCTGTATATCTCTATTTACGATAGAGACTGAGCTAGTAGTATGCTCAATTGCAGTTCATGAGAATAGTTGGCTTCAGAAATTTTTTGGAAAACTTAGGGATTGTGACAGATAATGGGAGGTCAGTGATGATTATTGTGATAATCAGACCGACACTGTCATCAAATGATACCCTAAGTGTAATAGTAAAGCCACATTAATACCGAAGACCACTATGAGAGATATTACCGAGAAGGGTATTGTGACATCTAAGTACACCTCAGCATGAGAGCTGATCTCTTAAAAAAAAAACCGTTGTGAGAGATTCCTTTGTGAGGTAAGGAATCATTGGGTTTAGTGTATTTTAACATTTTTCCTTATATACTGTTTTAGATGCTTATTTTAATATATGACATGTATGCATTAATGAGTCACATATTTATTTAATGCATCATTTGTTGTCATATATTGTGATTTTGTGATAAAAGATGTGTCAGGCAAGCATGGTCGACTCTCTCACACGAGTGACCACCTCCGACTCTGAGTGAGCGGAGATGAGACGGATTCTAGTCGTAAGAGGCTTTGAGAGTAGCCCTACTAGAACATAAGTCGCCCTGATATGTGTTCAGGATGAGGTCATATGCGATATGACCGACATGGAAATACCCACATCCATGTTGCCTGTAAGTAGCCAGGTTTGAGATCTCAGATATCACCTGCGATTTGTGATATTGTCTCTGAGTTGCTCTCTCTGAGATCTCTGGATAAAGTCTTATGTGTAGACTGAGTCCCGTACCTGTACAGTATTAGAGAAATCTGACATATGCCCTTTGAGAGATGGGGGAATAACACTATGGCACGTGTTTCATACCACGTGTGATGAGACGACCATGGGATAGTGGGAGCTATTATTTGAGACGATCGTTTGATCTTGATCCCCGTTCCCACTGTGTGAGACCTGAGATCCATTGGGTGGGATCTCTTATGCCCTTATTACTTTCGGCTGTCTCTAGAAGTATTGGTTCAGTGTTGCTACTTTAGTCTGTTTACCTATGGCCCGGAAGATAAATTGAGGTCTAAGGGGCAGGTCTAGGAAAGCAGCTGAATTGAGACCGATAGATTCGAGTTTGGGAAAAGGAAGACCAATAGACATTACATCATTGTCGTGTATTCATAGGTCGACCTATTATGTTAATCCATGTTGGGATTCAAACATAATAATGAATACATAGTCGAGCAAATTGATTGGGGATCACTTTCAATGAGAAAAGTGGCTTGATGGATGTAAATGCATTGAGTCTGAGGTATAGCGAGTTATTTTTATACTAACAGTGACTCCTCGATCATCCTAACAGGTGTATCGAGAAGTCTTAGCTTGCAGGTGTACTCGCCGGTCGCACGACGCCCAATCCAGTATGAAAGTCCAGTAGGGTGATATGACAGATCGCATGAGTTACGATCTTGTGATTGACGGAAGTGAAATGCCCTAATGTGCAAGTGGGAGATGTAGGTTATTTATGCCCATTGTGGGGCATTTTGGTAAGAATGAGATAATGGGGTAACTCCCATTATTACTTACCAACATTAACCATGCATTTTGGGTAACTCCCAAAACTTAACCCTAATGGCAATTTATTCTCTTCATTGAATTTGAGAAAGTGATTCCTACCTTGTGTGTGGAGAGCAGCCATGGGAGGCAACCATGGTGGCTAGGGTTCTGCACTTCTCTAGAGAGAGAGAATAGAGAGAGGGATGGAGATTTTCGCGTAGGAAAATCTCCCATCGTCAGACGATTCACCGGACACGAGGCTTGAGGCGTCGTGGATTTGAGGTGGTGGTTCGATTGCGTGATCACCATCCGACCGTGCGATCCGTTCAAGGGATATCGCGACACGGTGGATTTTGGAGACCGCCCAATAGAGGTATTTATCCCAAAAATTCCGATACTATTTAATTCACGCTTCCGCATGCGCGATTAAATCCAACAGCACAGAACTCCTTTCCAAGTGAAATTGTGACATGTTGTAGGTAACTTCATGACCTATAATTTTCATCTTATATACTTTCTCAAATTCACATCACAGAATTCCCAGAAATCCTCACTTTGTTTCAGTCGCATTTCAATTTCAGCTTCTGTCCAATCTCTGTCCAGAAGCTATAACTTTTATTTTACTTATCAAAACTTAATGAACTTTTAACATGTCATTTCCAAGACATAGATCTACAATTTTCGTGTTTTGAGTTTCATTCAATTATGCCGATAAAGGGGTTGAAATAAATCATGATCAGAACAGGTAGTTTTCAGTTGGAAACAAAATTTCTGCCAACACACCTTTAGGAAAAACAATATAACTTTTGATTCCCTCGTGCATTTTGGCTGAAATGTTAATATGTGGTAGACAAGAAAGATAGCTACAACTTTTATGTTTTGAGTTTCTCCAAAATAGAGTTGGAAATGGTTTGTTTGTACACATTGATGTTATAGTCCGAAAGAGAATAACTTTCTGATTAAGGTGGTTCTTATCTCATTAGAAAGATAAGACTTGGATCTACAATTTACTTAACTAGAGCATTTTCAAATTCTGACTATATGATATCTTAAAACAAGGGTGAATTCACGGACAGAAATAAAATCTAAAGCAAGATAGAGCAGAAAATTTACCTGAATTTCTTTACCTTCCAAAAACTCACTCATTTTCATTCTTGGCACTTAAAGGAATGAAGAAAACTCCACATTTACCTCTCTTCTTCCTCTCACTCACGTCCACTTCATGGCGCAACAAATGAAGGGGTTGAAATTTTTTAATTTTTACAAGTACACTTCATTCCCCAAAAGTCAAGGTTTGTACATCATCAACATACCTCAATAAATGCTTGCTTTTTCATTTCATACCATACCATGCTTTGGCATTAAGTGTTTGTCAGATTTGTTGTCTACCATCTTATTGCATTGAAGTTCCTATCTTTTGAAAAATTGCTCTAGGTTCTTGTTAATTAAAAATTGGGTCCCTAGAATTATATAAATTATAATTGACCCCAAAAATTCTCAAAATTACACACTAGACTCAAAATCACATAATAGGCCCAATGGAACCAATTTTGAAATTTAATATGGTCGTCTTGATCCTATTTGTCAAAATCGATCCAAATTAGTGTTTACAGACCAAATTTTTGGACTTTTGCTATTTTAACACTAAAAATAATTATTTATCAAATTTAAAATTTTCTCACTCTCAAAATCACATCTTATCATCATAGAACCATTTGTGGCCCATTTCAAAATTATTCACTTATGCCTAAAAATTGGAGGAAAAATTTTCTGGTGGAATTTTATCTAAAAAATTTCTAAATGAAATTTATAAATGGATTTATGAAAAATCATCATATATAAAGATAGAGTAGGATACATGAACATACACCGAGAGTCGATGTTACATTTTTCTAACCCCCTAAAACAAGTTTCGTCCTCGAAACTAATAGAAAGCTATACAGGAGAATGGAAAACTACTCAGTGAATAGATGGGGATACTGTCCCCTCATCGTTTGCTCAGGCTCCCAAGTCTACTCCTCGACCTAGTTGCTACGCTACAAAACACAAACAAACGGGACTTCCTTGCTCCGCAGTTTCCTGATCTGTCTGTCAAGGATGGCCACGGGATGTACAGGTAAGCTCAAATCCTCCCGTAGCTCAACTGGTGGAGGCTCTAATACATGTGAGGGATCCGACATATACTTCCTAAGTACAGAGACATGGAATACATCGTGAATACGTGACAACTCCTCTGGCAGCTCCAATATATATACTACACTTCCGATCTTCTCAAGAATATGGAAGGACCCAACATACCTAGGATTCAGCTTGCCCCGTTGCCTGAAACGGATCACCCCTTTCCAGGGTGAGATCCTCAAGAATACCATGTCTCCAACTTGAAACTCCAGTGGTCTCTGCCTACGGTTTGCATACATCTTCTGTCGATCCTATGCGGCCCTCATCCTCTCACTGATGGTCCTCACCTTCCCCTTTGTCTCCTCAACAAGCTCGATGCTGCTGAGGTGCCTCTCACAAACCTCATCCCAACACAGAGGTGTGCGACATCACCTCCCCTACAATGCCTCATATGGATGCATTCCGATGCTCGCTTGGTAGCTGTTATTGTATGTAAACTCCACAAGTGGCAAGTGTCGATCGCAGCTACCATGAAAGTCAATCACGCATGCCCTAAGCGTGTCCTCTAATATCTGTATCGTCCTCTCTGATTGTCCATCCGTCTGAGGATGATATGCCGTGCTGAAGTTCAGCCTAGTGCCCAATGCCTCCTGTAACCTGGGCCAAAACCTAGATGTAAATCTGGGGTCCCCATTTGAAACAATCGATACAGGTACCCCGTGAAGCCGAACTATGGTATCAATATAGAGGCGTGCCAACACCTCCAGAGGGTAATCGCCACGGATGGGGATAAAATGTGTAGATTTGGTAAGTCGATCGATAATCACCCAAATCGCATCGTGCCATGTAGAAGTCCTCGGCAACCCCATCACAAAATCCATAGTAATATGTTCTCATTTCCACTCAAGAATGGGAAGAGACTGCAACGTACCAGCTGGTCGCTAATACTCGGCTTTCACCTGCTGACACACCAAGTATCGCACCACAAACTCAGCTAACTCCTACTTCATGCCCGACCACCAATAACTATCTCTGATGGTCCGATACATCTTCATACCTCCGGGATGTATAACATATACTGACAAATGTGCCTCTTTGAAGATAGTACGCTTAAGATCATCATCAGCTGGGATACAAATCCGCTCTCTGAATACCACGAGTCCATCATCACGGACTCAGAAATCTCCGCTCTCTCCTCGGTGGATCCTATCGTGAATGCCCTGGAGCTCCTTGTCTGAACCTTGAATTTCCCTGATGTGGTCGAATAGGGGTGGTCGTACCTCAAATCTGGCTAGCAGTGCACCCTGACTGTCGCTAGTAAAACTGACTCCCAAAATATAGAGTCCCACCAAGCAAGAGACATACGCTCTCTCTACTGTCTATGATGCAGAGGAAGAGGATGACTTCCGGCTCAAGGCATCTACCACAAGATTCGCCTTGCTCGGGTGATAGTCAATAATCAGATCATAGTCTTTTAGTAGTTCTAACCATCGCCTCTGCCTGAGGTTCAACTCTCTATGAGTAAATAGGTACTTCAAGTTTTTGTGGTCCGTAAAAACTCTGCAGGTCACTATATAAAGATAATGCCACTATATGTTCAATGCGAAGACTATGGCTACCAGCTCTAAATCATGAGTCGGGTAGTTCAACTCATGCTTCTTCAACTGCCTCAAAACATAAGCGATTTCCCGTCCATCTTGTATCAATACACAGCCTAGCCCCTACTGGCTGGCATCACTATAAACCACATACTCTCTACTGCTGGTAAGGAGAGCTAAGATTAATACCTTCGTCAGTCGCTGTTTGAGCTCTTGAAAGTTCGCCTCACAGCGATCATCCCAAATGAACTTGACGTCCTTCCGCGTCAGTCTCGAGAGTAGAGCAGCAATCCGTGAAAAGCCCTCCACGAATTGCCGATAATACCCAACCAGATGAAGGAAGCTTCAAACCTCGGTCACTGTCTGTGGCTGCTCCCATTTTAGTATGGCTTCAACCTTCTACGGGTCAACATAAATACCCTCTGCAGAGGCAATATATCCAAAAAATCTGATTTGTCTCAACCAAAATTCATACTTGGTGAACTTGGCATACAATTGCCGCTCGTGGAGAATCTGTAGAATCACCCTAAGGTGCTGTGTATGCTTCTCATCACCCTGCGAGTACACTAGGATGTCATTGATGAATACGATGACGAACCGATCCAGGTAGTCATGAAAAACCCAGTTCATTAGATCCATAAAGGCGGCTAGTGCATTGGTCAACCTAAACAGCATGACCAGGAACTCGTAGTGCCCATATCAAGTGCGGAATGCAGTCTTGGGCATATCCTCAGCCTTAATCCACAACTGATGATATTCGGATCGGAGATCGATTTTTGAGAAAATTCTCGCAACCTGAAGCTGATCAAACAAGTCATCAATCTACGGCAGTGGATATCGATTTTTGATAGTGACCTTGTTCAACTGCCGATAATCTATACAAAACCGTAGGGTCCCGTCCTTTTTGTTTACAAACAACACCAGATTACCCCAAGGCAAAGTGCTCGGATGGATAAAACCCTTGTCCAGCAACTCCTGTAGTTGGACCTTGAGCTCTCTAAGTTCTATCGATGCCATTCTGTACAGTGAAACAGATTACCCCAAGGCAAAGTGATCGATCTCGAAATCAAACTCCTGAACTGGTGGTAGTCCAGGTAGCTCTTCAGGGAATGCGTCTGGAAAATCCTGTACCACTCGGACATCCTCAAGCTTCGACCTTTCAACGGTGGTGTCTACAATATGAGCTAGGTATGCCGTGTAGCCCCTACATATCAGTCTCCTGGCTTCTATCGCCGATATCACATAGCGAGGTAACACTTGCCTCTCGTCAGAAAACTTCAAAGGTGATCTTACTGATTCTCGAAACTCTACCTCCTTTGTGAAGCAATCAAAGGAGGCTCGGTGCATGCTCAACCAGTTCATCCCTAGGATGGCATCGAAATCCGACATATCCAAGGGAATCAAGTTTGCCATAAGTACGATGTCTCCAATCATGACCTCGGTCCCTCTGTAGACTGAGTCTTTAAGTAGCTGCTCACCGTGAGGAGTGATAACTAATATCTTCTCATCAAGTGGCGACAAGGACTTACCCAACTGGTGGGCAAAAGTCGCTCTCATGTATGAATAATTCAACCCTGTGTCAATGAGAACACGAGCGTCGACTCCCCAAATTTTCATAACTCCTAATGTGAGAGAAGTAAAAGAGATTAATAGTAATATAGAAGAAAATAGATATCTGCTCATAGATATATCAAAATGTATATACAACCAACATAGTAAGCCTCTAAAGCTTTAACTATTTATGGCCTCAAAAGAAAGGATACATAAGAAATCTTTAAACAGGAGGATCATTAGGAGGGGTACCAATAACCATGTCAGGATATGCCTACGCATCCTCCTGAGTCATCGCATACACTCGGGCCTGAGCCCTCAGCCGCTGCTGTGATGATCCTGGTGCCATGCTACTCCTAGCTGTTGTACGTAGAGCTGTGTGGCTAAAATGAGCGGGTGCTCCCTACAGTCCTCCTCGTGGAATGCTCGACTGAACCGAGACTGTTTGACCACCCATTCCTAGATCAGGGCACTGACTTCGTATGTGCCCTTGCTTCCCACACTGGAAACAGGTAACTGGGACTCTGCATGCTCTGAATGGGTGGTGCCCGCTACATTGGTGACAAAAGGGATGCCGCGAAACTGTCGTCTGAGTGCTGGCACTAGGGGTTGGTGCTCTGAATCCCTGGGATCGTGATCCCTACCTAAACTATGCCTATCTCTACTGAGAAGGACCTTTGTGAAATCCTGAGGTCCTGCCCATCTCTGAGCTCTGGCCCATAGAAGACCCTAGCCTCTTCTTCCTTTACGAATGCAGTTGATCCAATACTTCGTTGCTGTGGGATCATCCGTCCCCGAAAACTCTATGCAACCTAACTGCTTTGCCTCCTTCACCAGCTGGGTCAGCTCGTGAATGCGTCTCAAGGTGGAGGAGGTAGTGTCAGTGGGTCCTAAAACAGTGGAAGGACCAACTACTGGTGGTGGATCTGGTCCAATTGGAGGTGGCATGGCCGTAGGAGTCGGCGCGACCATTGGTGCTGGTCGTGGAGGTGGCATCTGAATTCCATGTGCTATGTACCACTCAAACACCTATCTGTAAGCGTCTAGTGGTGGTGGTGGACCTGCAGCTGTAATAACCGGTGGAGTAGGTACTGTAGGAGGAGCGTACGAAGAAGGCGCATCCTCTGGTGCGCTCGTGAGCTCAGTAGGACCAAAACGAGTGCCTTGCATAGTTGTCATAGTTTTGCGAGGAAAAAGGTACTGATAAGGCAGAAATATAAGGATTAGGGTTAGTTATGCCATAACTAACCCCCTAAAATGAATGAACAACTAGTTTATAAACCAATGAAAATGATGTGTTAGGTTGAATACGGCCCATATCTAACCCCCTAATATCGGATGAACTCATCTGCCTATGACCATGTATTGGGATTTCATGACTGTAATGTAACTCTTCTCATGTATTGAGGACTTTAATACCAAATACTTGGGAGTATTTTCAAAATCGTTTCATAAAACATTGCTCTAACCAAGAGCTCTGATACTAACCGAATTGTCACACCCCGACCTGCCCCCGGGCCAAGCACGCGACAACCGTCGCGGCACCTCGATACACGAGCACAATGTCCGGCGTATCGAGACACCGTAAGGCTAATAACAACATCCAATTTAATGCATCACAAATTAAATCAATTCCCAAGTCATCACAATGTGTCTCAATCCATCAATATATCGAATCAAATGAGAGTTATCATTTTCACAAGTCAACATAAGTATAATACAGTCATCCTAGGTATATAAATACAATGGTCAACTAAATGCTCCAAATATAACATAACCTCAAATGATTACCGCGAAAGAGTGGGTAACTGTACCCAAGGCTAGTGTCTCTAAAATGCCCAACGAAATCAAAGCTCTACTAGCCTTCAGTTCAATACTAAACCTATAAGTTGGGAAAGTGAGGGGTGAGTACGTAAAGGGAGGTAGTACTCAGCAAGTGAGGGGATTGACATCGTACTATTAATATCGGTGTGAACTTGGAGTGTCAATGCATAAGGTAATAATATCCACAGTGTGCAAACCGATCATATCATTTTAAAACCATATATCATATGCACACATCAGAAATCAAGATATGCATCCAATATTTACATCAATATCATGAAGAGTCGGCCAATGAAATATTCCCGGCAAGGTTCTATCTCGACCAGTGACGGGCACATTGGGAATTTTCACAATGCATGTATGTAAAAATAATAGCTCTCTACCCTAATGTTGGCCACAGGCTGATCCAACAAGCCCGCAAATATCTCAAGTACAATCATCAACATAAATCCGACATTTGGGGGATAGATTTGGCCAAAGCGTATCTGGGCACAACGAGTGCCTTTGCCAAATGTCCTTCATAGCTACGGAATATTACTATACAGTGGGGAAATGGGTGGCACCAAGCCCAAAGCGTGGAATCATCACAGGGCATCCAACCCAATCACATGTTCAAATCCAGGTTATATGAAACCGTGTGCCAATAGATATGAAAATCAAATAAATATCACATATTATGAAAAAGTGGTACAATATCATTTGTGAAAGCTCATGGATGCATATCAAGCAAGTCAAGTAATTGGGACACTCCAATGGTTACAAAATATGTGTAAAGCAAATATGAAAATCCGAAAACTCAGTTTATCATATATTTGAAATCGTGCTATAAAAAGCATTTAAAATAGGATTTTCCAATCAGTAGCATACGTCAAAGTCCCACTCATAGTGTGGGAGAGGGTATCGCACTTCCCAATGTTACCACGAAGCGTAAATCAAGTGCTCCCCTCCAAATCAAATAACTCTTATGAAGAAAATCAGTCCACAGATTTTCAAACCTGCGCAGTCATGGGAAATAAGCTATACCTTTTTTGCACATAACTCCATTCCAAGTGAAATAGTTACATGTTGTAGGTAACTTCATGACCTATAACTTTCTTGTTATACACTTTCTCAAATTCATATCGCAGAATTCCCAGAAATCCTTACTTTGTTTCAGTGGCATTCCAATTTCAGCTTCTGTCCGATCTTTGTCAGTCTACAGATTTTCAAACCTGCGCAGTCATGGGAAATAAGCTATACCTTTTTGCATAGAACTCCATTCCAAGTGAAATACTTACATGTTGTAGGTAACTTCATGACCTATAACTTTCTTGTTATACACTTTCTCAAATTCATATCGCAGAATTCCCAGAAATCCTCACTTTGTTTCAGTGGCATTCCAATTTCAACTTCTGTCCAATCTTTGTGCATAAGCTATAACTTTTATTCTACGTACCAAATCTCAATGAACTTTTAACATGTCATTTCTAAGACATAGATCTACAATTTTTGTGTTTTGAGTTTTACTCAATTATGTCGATAAAAGGGTTGAAATAAATCATGATCAGAACAGACAGTTTTCAATTGGAAACAAAATTTCTACCAACACACCTTTAAGAAAAACAATATAACTTTTGATTCCCTCGTGCGGTTTGGCTGAAATTTTATATGTGGTAGGCAAGAAAGATAGCTACAATGTTTATGTTTTGAGTTTCTCCAAAATAGAGTTGTAAATGGTTCGTTTGTATGCACTGATGTTATAGTCCGAAACAGAATAACTTTCTATCATGTTTCAAGAAAAATGCCATACGTTTTGGCACAGATATCTGATTAAGGTGGTCCTTATCTTGTTGGAAAGATAAGACTTAGATCTACAATTTACTTAACCAGAGCATTTTCAAATTCGGACTGTAAGATATCTTAAAACAAGGGTGAATTCACGGACAGAAATAAAATCTAAAGTAAGGCAGAATAGAAAGTTTACCTCAATTTCTTTGCCTTCCAAAAACTCACTCATTTTCATTCTTGGCTCTTGAAGGAATGAAGAAAGCTCCACATTTTCCTCTCTTCTTCCTCTCACTCACGTCCACTTCATGGTGCAACAAATGAAGGGATTGAAATTTTTTAATTTTTACAAGCATACTTCATTCCCCAAAAGTCAAGGTTTGTGCATCATCAACATACCTCAATAAATGCTTGCTTTTTCATTCCATACCATACCATGCTTTGGCATTAAGTGCTTGTCCAATTTGTTATCTACCATCTTATTGCATTGAAGACCCTATCTTTTGAGAAATTGCTTCTAGGTTCTTGTTAATTATAAATTGGGTCCCTAGACTTATACAAATTATAAATTGACCCCAAAAATTCTTAAAATTACACGCTAGACCCAAAATCACATATTAGGCCCAATGGGTCCAATTTTGAAATTTAATATGGTCGTCTTAATCCTATTTGTCAAAATCGATCCGAATTATGGTTTACGGACCAAATTTCTGGATTTTTACCCTAAAAATATTTATTTTTCAAATTTAAAAATTTTTTCACTCTCAAAATCACATCTTATCATTATATGACCATTTGTGGCCCATTTCGAAATTATTCACTTATGCTTAAAAATTGGAGCAAAAATTATCTTGGGGAATTTTATTGGAAAAATTTCTGAGTGAAATTTATAAACGGATTTATGAAAAATCATCATATATAAAGATAGAGTAGGATACATGAGCATACACTGAGAGTCGGTGTTATAGTCAAGGCTTTTTTCTTTCCCTTCTTTTAAGTAAGTGACAATCAACCTTTATATAACCATACTTTTCGCACTCATAGCATTTGACTGCCTCCTTCTTTTTAGACCTCTTAAATTCTTTCCTCCCCTTGCTCTTATTTCTCATCATCAATCTTTTAAATTTTCTAGTTACAATGCCTTATCTTCATTATCATCCTCAATTAAACTATCTTCTCCAATTTTAGCCTTGAGAGCTATGGTTTTGTCCTTTTTCTCATTGTCCACTCTTTGAGAATTAATGTTCATGTCATAAGTGGTGAATGATCCTACTAATTGATCTGTTGTTAGGGTTTCTAAATGTTTGGACTCTTTTATAGCTATAACCTTGGCTTCCCATGATTTGGGCATGCACCTAGGGACTTTATATGCCATGTCCTCTTGACTGATTCTCTTACCAAACAATCAAAGCTCCTTTTGTTATTGTGTTGAACCTAGTGATCATATCTCTTGTAGTCTTTCTTTCTCTCATTTAAATGCCTTGAACTCCTATTTTAGCATTTTAATTTCATTCTTTCTAACTTGGTTGGTCCCTTCATAAGTAGTTCTTTGGGTATTATATATAAAGAAATTCTATTGTATTTTTTCAAGCTTATAGCAAGGTGTAGTAAATTTACCACCTTAAAATTTGCTCTATACACTTTATTCTCTTCTGAAGTCATGTTTTTCAGTTTGACTGGGACCCTTACTCCATCAACCTCCTCAATTGGAAATTTAAATCCCTCTTCTATAATTTTTCAGGTTGTTTCATCCTAAATTATGATAAAGTTTCTCATTAGCTACTTCCAGCAGCTATAGTTGTTAACGTTGAACAATGGTGCTCTATTAGGGGAGCAAGTTTCAAATAGGGAGCAATCAACATTAAGTGTCATTGTTGATCTTTACTTCTGAGATAGTTAAATCCTTTCACCAAAAGATGCCCTCTAATACCGATTGAAGAAATAGTTTGTAACAACCTAAAGGGGATGATTAGGTTATGTTGACACTTTTTGGGTTTTCTAAGTTTCTGGAAGAGATTTAAAGGAGAATGAGTAAGAAAAACAAAACACAAGATATTTATAGTGGTTCCACTTTCTTTGGTGTATGTCCACTCTTAGGTTTCACCTGGATTTTCTAATCCACCATTTTTCTAAAATAGTACATCCAACTAGCTTATCTAGGTACTAGATAAACTTCACAAGGGTTTCACTTGATCAATCTCCACTAGTTTTCAATAGGTGCTAGGAAACTTTAAGTGTTTCACTCAAACACTTTAAACCCAAATCAGAAACAACCTTTTCTTCTAGTCTTTACAAAGATTTGAAAGTGAAAACACAAGTACAATAAATGAAATTTCGACTTCAGATAAGTTGTTAAAACCAAAAAAATAATACAACATAGACAAAATTAAGTTCACAGAAGATAGTTGCTCAATCATGTTCAATGATCTTCTATAGATTTTTTAATCTAGTTGCTCAATCGTGTTCAATGATCTTCTCTAGATTTTTTAATCTATATTTGAGGTGTTGTATTTATAAGCTTACTAAAAAGATAGCCGTTGTGCTTCATTTCATGCAAGATCATGGCCGTTAAAGGTAGTTGAAGCTCATTTAATGCTAAAATAGTTTTTCTGAATCACAAGCTATTATCAGATTTGGTCGACTCCTTTCTCCGGATAGACTGAGTTTTGAATTTTGTATTGTTCAGGGCTAGTGCAAGTCGACTTCATATGTATGCTAAGTCGACTTGTGTTTCATTCTGCTTCATTATTTCTTAATTGCTACTTGTACAAGTCAGCTTATACCCTCTTCATGTTAAGTTCTACTTGTTGGTATTTAAGCATTTTCTTAACGTGGCTTATGCAAGTTGACTTGTGCTCTTCTTCAAGTCAACTTGGATATCATTCTGCTTAAGAGTTTTTCATTGCTTGTGTAAGTCGACTAATATAAGCTTTAGGTTAACTTGGAATTGATGGTACTTAAGCATTTTTACTTCATGGCTCAAGCAGGTTGACTTGATATTACTTTCTAGTTGACTTGTGCTTGACATTATTTAAGCATATTTGCATTGTGACTCATGCAAGTCAATTAGTTTCAATGACAGGTTAATTTGGAATAATTTGACTTAGCATAATTTTCATTTTGGCTCATTTAGGTTGGCTTGCTATCACTTGTACACTACCAGAAAATACGGTAACAACAACAAAATATTACCGATAGACAAAAATCCATCGCTAATAGTGATGGATAGAATACTGACGGATTAGTGATAGCAATATTTCTGTCGCTAAACCCTTAAAAAACTTTAAAAAAAATTATAAAATTATTAGCGATGGATTACCAACAGAATTTTTAGCGATAAAATATTTTCGTCGCTAATTTCCGTCGGTGAATTGGTGAAGGAAAAAAATAAAAAAATATATATATACAGTTTTTAGCGACGGATTAGCGATGAATTACCGGCGGATTACAGATGGAATTTTTTTTTATTTTTTAATTTTTTAATTTTTTAATTTTATTTAATAATTAATTTTATTTTTATTTTATTTTGCAAAGAATAATATTATTTTATTTTTTTAATTTTTATTATTTTATTTTAAGTAAAAATAAAATTATTTTATTATTTTATAATAAATTATAATTTTATATTATTTTAATATTATTAAAAAAATGAAAGAAAGATAACAAGTAAAAAAAAAAGAAATATGATTAGATAACTTGCTTGGTTTGGTAGTTGACGTGCTCTCACATTTTCCTTTGCGTAGGGGTTCAAAACTCTCCTGAAGCAATTTGTACAAATTAAAGGCAGGTCGTATGGGTGGGCGGGTCGGGTTCAGGGTGGGTCAGGGGCCTCCTGCTATTATCCTTCTTTTTTTTTCATAACTCAAAAATCAATGATGGACCCCAATCCATCACTGATTTTTTTTTCCTTTTTTTTTTCAGTTTTTTTATTTCCAGTTTTAGCGACGGAAATAATTTCATTGCTAATATTAGCAGCGGATTTTTTTCATCGCTAATCCGTCACTGATATTTAGCGGAGTGACTTTTTCTGACGGATTTAGTGATGAAAAAAATCCATCGTTGTACCCTTCAGCGACGGATTTTAGGCCATCAGTGACGGATTTTTCCATCGCTAAAGGCCTTTTTTCTGGTAGTGGTAGTCGACTAGTGAAGTATTATGTGAAGTTCAAGTCTACTTCACTACAAAATTAAATCCTTATCGTGACTATAACTTTTAATCGGTGACCTTTAATGACGGTTTCTTATACCCTGTAAAAATATTTTTGACAAAAGTGTAGAGAAATATATATATTTTCCAACGGTATAAATTATAGTGTCGATGTTTATCAACCATTAGTAAAATTAGCACAACCATCTATAAAAACGATATTCAATTTATGATGACTATTACTTGTAGTGGGTAAATATGACAGTTTTAGGGACGGTTTGAAAATAATCCCTATCTGACTTTTTTTAGGGTCTACTTAACCATACCATCTGTATAAGTCTATGATGGCTATAGTAACTCATATATTGTACCGTTTGTAAATGATATATATCATTCTAACGGTTATTAGTTTTCGTCTAAAAATAGTCTCTATATATGTTTGTATAATCTTTAGGAACAGTTTAAAAATTTTAGAGTTAAGGTGTTGAACCATTTGTGATGCTCCGTGATAAGTTACAATAATATGGAATAATTTGTGATAATGGTGTGCTGTTATAATATGGTAATTTTATGATAACTTGTGGTAAATTTGTTATAAGTAGTGCTAATATATTCTAATAATATTATTATTCATTGGAATGAAATATAATGATAACTAATAATAAATTTGTGATAATTAGTGGTAATATATGATAACATGTGTAGTAATATAGTCTAATAATATTATGTTTTACAGGTGTGAAATATAAATATAACTAATGGTAATATAGTGATAACATGCCTTTATGGTAACTTGTGGTAAATTTGTAATAATTAGAGGTAATATAGTCTGATAATATATTGAAGTGAAATATAGTAATAACTAGTCGTAAGTTTGTGATAATTAGTGGTATTTTAGTGAAAACATGTGTTTATGATAATTGTGATAAATTTATGATAACTAGTAGTAATATGGAGTGAAATAGATATTAATATAATCTGATAATATTATTATTCCATTAGAGTAAAATATAGTGATCAGGTAAAATTGTGATAACATAGTGGTAAGTTGTGGTAATACGCACTAGCTTCTCTTCTAACCCTTACCTAAGAAATATTTGGTAGTAGATGGTTTCACATTTAAAACAATAAAGCCAGTGCTCATAATAACCTATCTCATGCCTTCTTGGTTGTGTATGAAGTCTATGCTTATTTCTGGTCCTAAAAATCCCGACGAATGCATTAGTTTAAATTAAATTTAAATGAAAACTATATTTAAAAATAATCTAACGAACTTGTTTAAATTAATTAAGTAGCCAATGGCTAATATACAAAGTACAAACAATTGCGAGTATTCTAAAAATTGCATAAAATGTAGTAATTGTACGGTAACAAATCGTAACAAATTCTAAAAATTGTATCAGTAAGTATGAGAAGTATTTACTAAAAGTATCATATTGACTATGACTAAAATGACAAAAATGGAGAATAATGATTAAAGGGTCTAACAAAAAAATTTATGCAATGAAAAAAGAGCAAAAACCAAAAAATAGGTTTAAATTGTGTAATGAAAAAAGGTACAGAAAAAGAGGTTTTGAAAATTTATTTGTGAAAATGGCAGTATATGTCATCTCTGATATGATATGTGTATTTAATTTGAAAATTATTATTGCTGTCGTTGGATTAATTAATGATATATCGAATGCAAAAAAATTGTTATTATTTTGAGATGCAAATGTACCACTTTCTAATAATATAATAATAACAATTGTATATTACTACATAATACATACATGTTACTATATATATTACTATAAATTATAAATTACCTATTGTTGAATCAATGAAATTCGATAAGTGGATGAGTGGAGGATATTATGTTAGTATGATAATATAAAATCATAATTATTAATATTAATTTAAATTATAATATATTAATAATTTAAAAATTTTATATATTTAATTACAAATATTTATCAAAATATATAATTTTAATAACTTATAATTCATTTTTATGGGTTAGAATGAGATTAGAAAAAAAAAGTGTGGAAGGTAGAGAGGAAAAAAAAAACAAAGAAAGTAAGACATATAGGAAATTGTGGCATAGTGGTTGATATGGTCAAAATTCCACTTTCATATCTAGGGTTTGAATCCGCGTACATACATTTTTTGCATGAAAAATAAAACAGGGCATGCCCCGTGGTTGCAACCGCGCACGGGGGCCTGCCTAGCGTGCCTATGCACAGTTGCAACTGCGTGCCTTCCCCTGCATGTGGTTACATGCAGGCGGTTGCAACCGCGGGTGAGAGGTTGCAATCGAGTGCAGGGGCATGCCCGCGCGGCATACTTACCAAAATGGGAGGAATATATTGATGGAATCATGATAATAATATATTAATTACCAATACTATATAATTTTATATAAATTAAAAAAAACAGTTATTTAATTTACAAATTTATCATTTTAATATTTTTCAATGATAACTCTACAATAAAATCTCTAATGTTTGCCCCAAAATCAATTTTCCATTTCAGCTCCAATTTAATCAATTTTCTTTTTTTCACCCCAAAAACATTTTGTTTCTCTATTACCAATTTAATTATCTTTTTTTGTGCCAAAAACAATTTCTCTTTTGTTTTGCTCTGTTTATTTCAATGTAAATTTGTGCAAAATATTTAATTTGTATTTAATATTATAGACAAGTAATAACATTCTAAATTAAGATAAAGTGATGAATATATTGGTTGGTTAATGCAAGTGTTAAATTAAATGCTTCAACACTTGGGTTTTTAATCACGTGTTACTTTCAACATGGATATATCATCAATGTATCTAACCTAGATACATTTTTTTGACCATGATATGTTTTGTATGTTACATTCACACAATTACATGATTCAAGATCGTCTTTGTATGTTTCTCGTGATGAACCAATTTCAGATAAGTTTCATGAATTACGTCAAAACAAGTATATATATAGTCGTAAAAATATTGAAAATATTTGTTATATAGTTTTAAGGTATTGAAAATGACTGATATATAGCTTTAGAGATGGTTCCATGTGATAAGTTGCAAAAATTTTAGGATGGTTGCATGTGATAAGTTGCAATAGGGATACATGAGTGCATGCATCTATGATGTGATAATAGGTAATAGGTGGTGTTGATAGTGATAAGAGATGGTAAATTTTGTGAGAGTGTGATAAGTTGGTGTTGAGTATTAAGTTTGGCATTGGGTGGTGGTAAGTAAATAGTAATTAAGTTGGTAGGTGAAAATATTATTATTGGAGCATACTAAATGAGAAGTGATAAAGTAAAATTGGATTCCGTAATGAGTGTAAATATTGTAACAAGATATTATATGTGTGTACAGTTGGTACGTCACAATTTCATAATTTTTTAGTTATTTTCACAAATTTCCTTTTCCCTTTTATCTTAACTTTTTGTTCCAGTTCATTTCTCTCAACTCCTTCAAACTTTTTTTCTTTTTGTTTCCTCTATCTCGATCTTCATCCTGGGTATAATCTCAGCACTAGACTGCGCACGAGTGTTATGATATATTTTTTATTCTTAGATAATATAGTGTTATATATTGTATAATTATATATAAATTAAAAAAGATAACGAACAACATTAATATTAATATCAAGACATTTAATTCATTTAGACAATTCAGACAATATTCACTTTTTTGGCACCGAAAATAATTTTCTACTTTTAGAGTCAATTTAACAAAATTTTTAAATTTTTTCGCCAAAAACATTTTCATTAACTAGCACCAATTTAATATTTTTGTTTCGCCAAAAACATTGAACAACTCATGGTTTGTATTTTAAATCAATTAATCGGGTTAATGCATTTCTCGAATAAATGATGACAAGATATCGTGTCCTTGTATTCAATGATTCAGCGGTGTTCAATCACTTTGTTATGTCATGAATTTCAATGTGGGGAGAGTTATGAGATAAAATAACTTCACTTATATGCCACAAAACCAAGACTAACTATTGCACTTATACCATTTATAGTGTGTGGGTGGATCAAGTGCATCCTATCTCCTAAAAATATAGGTGTTAATGATGTTAACAAGTGTATCTTATTTCATAAAAATTAAGTTTTAATTAGCTTTTGACAATAAAAATTTAAGTAAAAACTAAATTTGAAAATAATCCGTTGCAAAATACAAACAAGATAAAAATAGCATGAAATGTAGTAATAGTAAGTTAATAATTTTTACAAATTGCATGAAATGTAATAAGTGATTTTTTAAATAATACCAGAAAGACATGTGGTATTAACTATTAAAAAATATGAGAAATTAAGAATAAGAGGCCGGGACTACACTTACAAGAAATATAGTAATACAGGTATAATAAGTAGTAAGTAAGCAGTAAGCGATTTTTTTCAATAAGCTAAATAACATAACGCATATGGAAAGACACGTGATGGTATTGATTAAAAGTTTATCAAGGAATTAAGAGCAACGCGACTAATGAAAAAATAGGTGGAAAAAAACGTAAAAAAATGGGCGGGTTTTTAAAATTTATTTATGAGAATAATATATTATAAATCATCCGTGACAAAAGTTTCACCATCAAATTTCTCCTTCACCCGAAAGCTTTACTCCTCTAACCATCCTCCTCTTACCATCTAAACCTCTCACTTAGTAAATAAAAGCTAATCACATTTTTTTTATACAAAAAAGTCACTCTGGGTTCTACGTTTTGTTTTACTCTCGAATCTATGTTCTACTACTGCTTGTAGTTGAGCACAACCATTCCAACCATTCCAAGAACAATTTGCTCAATCTTCCCAAGATGTTACCAAGTTTAAAAATAAACATAGTGGTTTAATTTTTTAATTTTTAATTTTTAATTTTTCATTTTTGAGTAATTGTTAAAAAATATAGACCAACGCTGTCAAGATATTTGTTCACTTTTGTCAAGTTTTTCTAGTTTTTACAATAATTTTACTAATTTCACTATAATTAGATCTTTCCATATCAGATGTACCAAATGCTGGATGCTGGGAGTGAACATAGAACCCAACGATCATCATCATTTGACTCTATCCTAAAAGGTAATGCGATGATTGATATTTCTTGACAATATCACCATATGCTTATATTCATTTTATTATTTATGGTGTTTTTAATGAATAGATTGACACCAAGAATTGTGGAGGATAAAGATGTCTTATTTTTTGAGTGATGGAACATTTCAGAAGACAGAAGATATGCAGTTGTGCAATCGTTTCTCTTTTTTTTTTTTTTGATCTATATGTGTCTGTCGTTCTACATCAATGTATCAATCATTTTCTCATATTAATGAAATCTTTATTACGTTTATATTATTTTTGTAATTTTTTATTTTCCAATAATAACCAACAAATTTTCTATTACTTGTACTAACCGATGATAAAATATAGTAATATTTTCTAACACTTATAGTAAAATGGTAATCGACAATACATGGTAGTAACATGTGGTAATCGAGGATAAATGACTGTAGCTTTTCCCAGCCCTAGTCTAACCGAAGATAAAAGTAATAATATTTCCTAACATTTATGGCAACCCACGATGAAAGGTAGTAATAGATGTAGTAATCGACTATAAAAAGTAATAATATTTCCTAACATATGTAGTAACTAACAATAAATGATAATAACATTTCTTAACAGTGGTAACCGACAATAAAAAAAATAACATTTCCTAACATATGTAATAATTGATGATAAAAGTAGTAACTTTTATCAATATATGGAGTAACCGACGATAAAAGTAGTAACTTTTACCATTATATTTTAAAATCGATGACAAAAGATAATAACTTTTATCAACACTTTTCTAACCGTCAATATAAATACAGATATGCTACAATGGTGTCCAAAACTATCGGGATAGATCTATCATGATTGGTGTATAGCCAATTGAAGGCCTATCCATTGGAGAAGGTTTTGTCAATGGTTTTAGAAGGTTTTACAGACAGTTTTTGTCCGTCTAGTTATGGCATTTGTTTTGTAGTGCTTGGAAAATAGTCAAGTCGACTTATGCTCAATGGTTTTTTAATTTTTCAATGTATTGTATATGTATAGATCGACTATGTGTGATGCCTAAGTCGACTTGATCTTTATATAAATATTTTAAATTTTGAATGTGTAAGTTGACTTGTAATATGTGCAAGTGCACTAGGTTTAATGCATAACTTAAACTCTAACGTCTAGCTTGTGTCTTGGCATATGGCATGACTCTTGGTGTAGCTTTGTGCCCTAGCATGAATAGACTTCTCCTAGTATTGATTGACAAGTCGACTTGAACTATAGCAAGTCGACTTGACCTAAACATAGTTTGCCCTATTTTCAATCTGACCGTTGGCTATTAATTTTCAACTGTACTTTCAAATTGGTGGCTTTACTTTTACATTCATTGGATAAGTTGACTTGTGCTTTAAGTAGGTCGACTTGTTCTTTAAACTTAACTTTAGTTTTTCTAATAAAATGTTCTTGAAGTTGATTTGGTTTCCTAGATGAGTCAACTTAACTAACCTACTATCTAAATTCAAAAGTTTTATGCCTCTTGATGAGTCGACTTGAGTATCCTGCTGTCTAAGTTTAAACATTGATCTTTACAAGGCAAGTCGATTTGTTTCTTATGTGAGTCGACTTGTTCAAGTTTGAAAATAATATAAATGTCTTTATACATTATCACGCTCCGACCCTCGAGTCGCGCATGTAACAACCGCCGCGTTACCCCGAAACATGTGTAAACTCCACACCGTGTTTTGAGACACTGCAAGGAATTTCAATATCCACCCATTTTCCAAAATTTTCATTTGATAAAAATAAACCAGCATGTATTCATCGTACAATCAAAAAAACAACTCGGTCAATCCCTACTTAAACATACATGCAGCGGCCAACCTAGCCATTCAATTCCAATCCATAAAGTATAAACAAGTCCCTATTCAAAGGATCCATATAAAATTCCACCAAAACGATTCTCAAAAAAAAAATAAAAAAAATAAAAGAGGGAGGTCCTCATTTTAAGTATACAAAGCATAATCAAATTTTAAACCCATATAAATATAATAGAAAATAAGTTTTCAAAATAATTACATGGTGTGCCTCCACTTTGATCTACCAATACCTCAATTCAAAAGAAAATTGTTACATGAAAAAGTTTAGCAAAACAAGTTTCTACGAGTCCAACACTATGGATCCATAAGCCCTGAATAGGCATCCTCTGTGAAAATGGAAGTAGGAGGGAAGAGTATATACTATACCCAGTGAGTGATATATAAGTTGTATAAAAATAAGACTTATGTGGTGGATATATAGAATGATGTATTTCGAAGAAATAAATAACTCAACATATTGTTTTCAAAATCATCATAATTCACAGTTATCATAATTCAATTTCATATTCATCTAGCTGTCATTTTCAAATACAAGACAAACCAAAATCACTATTTCCAACAAAAGTCTATCACGATTTAGGGTGGGATCACTAAGGGATTTAATAATTGTACATTTGAAAATGCCCTCATCCTTGATGTTTTTTGTGGGCTCTCATTCATGGTGCACCCAACTATCCCACACTCGTGGGCACTATATCCAACCATAAATGTACCGCACGTGCTCGGCTACATCCCATGGTCTACCAACCCCATTATATCACCCCATCAAGTTGCTTTGTAGAGGAAAATGACTAGGCATTTAATAGGGATTCAGGTTCTCATCTTAAACCAATCATATGCACCGGTTTGCAAAAGCTATCAATCAAATTCATGTGCCATCAATTCTAACAATTTGTCAATAGTATTCATCATAACAATGTATTCAACATCAACAAATTCACATGGTATATTTGCTCATTCAAAACATATAGGATGTATAAGAATTAAAATTTCAATTTATGGGATATTCCGCATACAGTAAAGTATTTAAATCCAAGTTTTGAAAATCATTTAAAAAATTCAATAAAAGCATTTTTGTTATTTAAGTATGATCATAAAATCATTCAACTTTTAGGAGGGTGAACACTCCTAATTCACAATCAATCGACAATGATGTTCAATCAAATGAAAATCCCTCCTTGGGTACCAACCGCCTTAAACCTAAGTCATTAAATGCCAAATTTTGTCATTTAATCATTTGTAGGACTAGGGTTAATTGGTTTTCTTAAACATAGTACAAATCCTAATTCCCCAAATTCATAAATCCATGTTCTAATTCCATCAACCACGTGCCAATTACATCTATACACTATTTTCGTTCATAATTTTAAAAAATCACATATTTATAAACTCTAGATTTAATTTTCTAAATTTTCCATTTTCAAGTCTTCACATAAATCTTAAAAACAAGTAAGATAACTCAAATCTAAGGTGAGAGGGAAGTATTATATTACCTCTAGGAAATCCATAAATTTCATCCGACATCAAGTTTGTCCAAAACTCTAACTTTCTCTCTTTACAAATATCCCAAATTCCAAGTATAAAAATCATATTCATGAGTAATGAAATGAAATCCATGAAAAGGAATGGAAAATTACCTTAATTCTATGGGTGAATTGAGTCTTGAACATCGGGTTTCAAAAACAGAAGATTTCCCGCCTTTTTTGAGCGAACCCTAGGTTTCTCCCAAAATCACCTTCAATCACAAGTTTTCTTCAGGGTTTGAGAGGTTTAAGGAGTGGGATTCAGAAAAAATGTGGTTGATTTCAACTGAGAGTTTAAGAGAAGGATAGGTAAGGGAGAGAGATGAGAGTCGAGAGAGAGTCAAGCGAGAGAGAAGAGAGTGAGTTTAGGAGAAAACAAATGAGAATGAAGGCTTATTTAAGCCCTTTTTAATAGTGAAGTGTTAAATATCATTCTTGTCCCTCAATATTTTTAGGTTTTGTTCAACACTACTAAAAAATAGACTTTCAGCGACGGATAAATCCGTCGCTAAATCCGTTGCAAAAAGTGACCCCGCTAATTTTTAGCGACCAATTTTTTTTTCATCGCAAATATCAGCGTCAGATTAGCGATGGATTAACTCCATCGTTAATATTAACAATGGAAAAAAATCCATCGCTAAAACTGAAAAAAAAAAAAAAAACCAGCAACAGACAGGGATCCATCGCTAATTTGATTTATGAAAAAAAAAATGCACTAACCACCTTTCACCCACATGCTGTTGTTGAGATCCAAACCCAGGCATTGATGTTTGTGTATGAACACTCTTGCCACTAAACCAAACAAGTCAACTATTAATATATCTTTCTTTCTTTTACTTATTATCTTTATTTCTTATTTCTTATTAATATTAGAATAATATAAAATTATAATTTATTATAAAATAATTTTATTATTACTTAAAATAAAATAATAAAAAATTGTAAAAAATAAAATAATATTATTCTTTGAAAAAAATAATAATTAGAATTATTAAATAAAATTAAAAAATTAAAAAAATAACAAATAAAATAATAAATAATAAATAATAAAATAAAAAATAATAAAAAATAACAAAAATAAAAAATAACAAAAGAAAAAAATAAAATAAATAAAATAAAAAGAAAAATCCATCGCTAATCCATCGGTAATCCGTCGCTAATTTTCCGTCGGTAATCCGTTGCTAATTTTCCTTCGCTAATCCGTCGCTAAAAACTGTAAATATATTTTTTTAATTTTTTTTTCCTTCACCAATTCACCGACCGAAATTAGCGACGGAATATTTCCGTCGCTAAAAATTCCATCGGTAATTCGTCGCTTATAATTTTATAATATTTTTTTTTTAATTTTTTTAAGGGTTTAGCGACGGAAATATATCCGTCGCTAATTTGTCGCTAATCTCTCGGTAAAAAATCCAACGTTAATCCATCGTAAATCCATCTTTATTACTGACGGATATTCTTCCGTCAGTAATTTTCCGTCGCTGAAACTGTGTTTTTTGGTAGTGCAAGTTTGATTACCCTTTTTGTCATTTCGCATTTTTTCACTCTCATGAGTCAACTTGAAAATAGCACAAGTCTACTTGTGTGTCTAAGGTCTTCATAAGCCAAGTCCACTTATTGTCCGACAAGTAACCTTGATCTTTGTTTTATCGGCCCTTCAAGTTGACTCAAAAATTTGCTCAAGGTGACCCAAATTTCTTCTTTTGTAACCCGCTAATCGCTTTACTTCTTAGTGAGTCGCCTTACTTAATGTGTAGATATGTTTCTCTGTGACTTAAACCTGGCGGGTTCTAGTACTAGCCACAAATAGCATTATAGATACAAAGTTTGGAAGCACAAGTTGATCTGTCATTGGGCAAGTCGACTTGTCTATATGCAGGGTAAAGAATTCTGAGATCTAATCTTCTCAAGTCGCCGTGGCACTTATTCAGATCGCCTTGGTAAGTTCTATATTTAACTAAAATTCTATTTTTGAGCTCCAAGTTACCTTATCATGGGGCGAGTTGGCTTGTCTACATTAATTGACTCCAATTAAGTTTTAACTGTCTTAAATCATCACCAAAATATATTTTTCTCTCATCAAAACTTTATAAGACATTCATTAATAAATTAAAATCAATTACAATAGTTATATATATATATTTACAAAGAACATTGAAAATAAGTAAAAAAAAAATTTCTGACACAAAATTTTTCAATGTTACATACATTCTCAAACTTATTTTTATTTGTTCCAAATTAATCTTTCATTGATTTAACCTATTTTGTTCATTAACTAACTTAATTTTGCTTATTTGTGTTCATTATCAAAACTCATTTTACCAACACAAATTCTTCCTAATCTAAACTACTCATGGCTAATCACATGTGACTTCTCTAGCACATACAGACAAAGCATAAAGATGTGGAAAGTCGAATAGATATCTTCTAGATCATGTATTAAGGCTAAAATGTATAATGAAGTGCCAACTCTATCTAAGATTTCAAATGGACCCATATACCTTAGACTCAATTTCCTCTTTTTCTTTCCAAAAATAATCACTCCCCGAGCAGTGAGACTTGGAGAAGTATCTTCTCATCTAATCTAACTCAAGTTCTTAATGATGTCTATTATCATAATTTTTTGAGTAATACTAGTTGTCTAAAACACTACAAAAAAACTACGGTTTTAGCCAAAGATTTTCGCAACGGAAAAAATTAGTCGCCATTTTGCGACGAATTTAGCGACAAAAACTTTTTAGTCGCTAATTTGTCACAAAATTTGTGACGAAAATGAAGTCGTGACTAAATTAGCGGCGGACACATAATTCGTAACTAAATTCGTCGCTAATTAGTGACGAAAAAATTTTTGTGGTTAAATTCGTTGCTCATTGACGACAAAAAAGTTTTCGTTGCAAATTTCGTCGCTAATTAGCGACGAATAATATTTCGTGGATAAATTTTGCCACGGATTTAAAATCCGTCACAAAATTTAATCTTTTTTAAATAAAATTTTATTTTTTCTATTTTTCTTTTTATTTTATTAATATGTTATATTTAAGTTAAAAATTAATTTAGCGACGAATTTGTTTTCCGTCGCTGTTTCAGCGACGGATTCCAAATCCGTCGCTGAATTTAATCTTTTTTTTAATTAGAATTTTATTTTATTTTATTTTTGTTTTATTAATTTATATTAACAAATCATATTATTATTATGTTATAATATTTTAATTTACATTTTATTTTATTATATTATATTTCATTTTTTAAAAGAATAATATTATTTAATTCTTTAAAAAACCATATATTTTATTTGATTTAAATTATATATATTTTTTAATTAATTTATTATTTTTTTCTTTTTTTGTTTTATTTAATATTTTTTATTATTGTATTGATAACTTTTATTCTATTTATATTATTTTATTCAATAATATAAAATTTTTAATTAAATATTAATTCGTGGGCGCCGGGCGTAGTAGGGGCGCGCGCCGGGAGTAGGCAGGGGCGCGCACATGCGCGGGCACCTGCGCATGCATGCAAGGGCGCCAGGGGCGCGCGCATGCCTGGGTGGCGGGTGCTTGGCGCAGGCAGAGGCGCGCGCCTGCATGGGCACCTACGCATGCCCGCTCGGGCGCCCGCGCACCCGCCTTTCGTTGTTTTAATGCTAAAAAAAATTCTAAATACTTTTGAAAGGATTCGAAACTTGAACCTTACATTTGAACGGAAGATATATCACCACTGCACCACCACTTAGTGTTATCTGATAATATTTTTTTTTTTATTTTCTTCCTCCTCATTTGTTTTCTTTTCTCACTTTTTTTTTCTTTCCTCTTACTCTCATCTCTATTTTTTTTCTTTCTATTCTCATTATTAAAATTATTTTTGTGATTAAATATATAGATTTTTAAAATTATTAATATATTATAATTTATTCATAATTATAATTTTATATTATTGAGATCCCATAATCCATTTTTAACTATGGAGTAAAAAAATAAAAGAAAAAAGAAAAAAATAATAAAATAATAAAATAAAAGAAAAACAGAAGAAAACAAAATATAATATTAATATATTTTTTAATTAATTAATTATTTTATTTCAAATTAGTATTTTATTATTTTTTATTTTATTAAAAATTATCATATTTATTATTTTTAATTAATATTATTTTAGGTTGGTGGTTTAAATAAAAAAGGTATTATATTTATTATTTTAAATTGTTATTATATATTATTTTATTATTATTAGAAAAATGTGAAGTAAAGATAATAAGTAAAAAAAAAAAATTTATATCACATAATTTATTTGGCTTGGTGGTTTATGCGTGTGCGCGTAGGTGCAGGTGTGCAAGAGTGAGTTCGAACCACGGTGGAGGTAAAGCGGCATTTTCCAGCAATTAAGTGAAGAGAGCTGGAGCGGGGGTGCTGGCTCTGGCGGGCAGGTTGCAGGTTGGTGCTGGCTCGGGTGGGTGGGGATGGGTGGGCACGTGGCTCTGCTGGCTCGTGGGCAAAGCATTTGGAATCAGCGACGGATTTGAATCTATCGCTAATTCAACGACAGATTTTAGCGACGGATTCGGAATCCGTCGCTAATTCAGCGACGGATAATTTTTCGACGGGCTTTTTTTTTTCTAAATTAGTGACGGATTTTAGCGACAAAAATTATCTATCGTTAAATTTAGCGACGAATAATTTTTCGTCGCTAAATTTTGTGACGAATTTTAGTGACGAAAAATTATTTGTCGGTAAATTTAGTGACAGATTTCAGATTCTCGTCGCTAAATTTAGCGACGGATTTCTAATTTTCGTCACTAAATTTTTGCAATGCGTTATTAGCAACGAAAAATTTTTCGTCGCTAAATCCGTCGCTAATGTTTTTAGCGACGAAGTTTTTTTAAATTTTCGTCGCTAAATTTGTGGCAAAAAGGCTATTTTTTTGTAGTGAAACTTGTCATGGATGATAACCACTTTCTCAATAATCTCTTTGAGATAAATTGGCTCTCTTGCCAACCTCATCCCAACATAATGAAGTCCTACATTGATGACTATATAGAGCCTTAATGCCATCATAATGCTTGAATAAGCAAACTTAACCAACATAAGATGCTTTTCCAAACTACCCTTGAGCTCAAGTACACAGGCTCTTAACATGTCCTCTAGTGTTTGAATAGTTTTCTCTAATGAGCCATTGGTCTAAGGATGATAATTAGTAGAAAAGTAGCGTTTGGACCTTAAATGTGCCTACAAATTCTCATAAAATAGGGATCCAAATTGTGCATCCCTATCAGAGGCTATAGAAACCGATACCTCATGATAGGCTTGACTTTGGTAAGCGGTCAATGACTACCAACTAGCATCACAAACCCTTGTTATCCTCGGAAACTTTAAACAAAATCTATGGTAATGCACTTCTATTTCCAATAAGGAATCCTAAGCGACTCAAGTAAACTTGCTTGCCTTTAATGATTGGCTTTGATTTGTTGACATAATAGATAATGACGAGCAAATTTGGCCACATGTTTCTTCATACCATACTGCAAATATTAAACCCAAATATCCATATACATTTTATCATACCAGGGTAAATGAACGAATGATGAATTATGTGCCTCGTCAAGGACCATTGTCTCAAACCATGAGTGTTGGGAACAACCACTTGACCCTGAAACTTAATTACACCCTAAGCCAAAGTGAAACTAGACTTCCCTCTTTACCATTGTCCCTCAACTTAATTACACCCTGAGTATAGTCTTGGGAGAAACTTCCTCCCTCATCTTAAGCATTTTCTCATCAACTTGATGACCATTCCTGATCCTATCAAGTAGAGTCAACCGAACCAGAAATCTAGCGACCAGACAACCTCAATTGGTTACCTCTATATTGATTCTCGATCAATCAAACTGGGATGACAAATCATAATTATTCAATCTCAAAGTGTCCAAGGGAGAAACTGACATGCGACAAGTCAATGTATAGCCATTCAACATATACACAATCTATTTTAGAAGAGCATTTTGTCCTTAATTTTTTGCCCAATAAAAGCTATCCTTCAGAATAGAGCATGAAGGGGGCACAAGGCAAAGTAGCTGCAGTGGAGCATGCTCCATTTACTATTTTAATTTCTTTGGTGTTCTTTAATTTATTCAAGTTTATTTATTTTTCTTCGTTTAGGAGGAACTGTTGAAGAGTTAAATTATTTCTATCCCACTTTTATTAAATTGCTTTAATCTATTCAAGTTTAGAATTATTTATTTTCTATTTAGTTGGGTTGTTTATACCATTCAAGTGTCTTTTCCATTTTGACTTCTCGCAACCATTATTGATCTGCTTTTTTGGAAGAGCAAAAATATATAATATTTGGAATAACTCCACTTTAAGCATTTTTGACTTGGTACCATGGATTCAGTCTCCAAAAACTTTGAGCAAAATGAAGAAGAAGAAGAAGAACAAATCCTTCAGAAAACCGATCAAAGTTTTGAGGAGTTTTTGTCAAGACTCCCAAGACAATGTGGTTGGATACCTCGCTTTGATTTCTATCAATATCAAGGCTGTTGGTATCACTCCTTTTTCTTGCAGGGTGTGATTGCAGCACAACAACATTTTGAGGCTCGACCGGCAGACATATTCCTATGCTGCATACCAAAATCAGGCACAACATGGCTCAAGGCTTTGGCCTTTGCCATAGCCACTAGAAAGAAATACTCAGACCTTTCATCACATCCTCTCCTATCCACCATGCCTCATGAATGCATCCCTTTTCTGGAGACTGATGTCGTCAGCAAGGAGCTTGCTAATCAGACTGCCGAACTTCCCTTATTATGCACACATATTCCTTACCATTCCTTGCCAAAGTCAATAATTTCAGGAGGTTGCAAAATTGTGTACATTTTCAGGGAGCCTAAGGATGCATTTGTCTCACTGTGGCATTTTTTAAGCAGAGCGACACCAAAAGATGCAACTTATATTTCCTTAGAAGAAGCACATGAGCTATTTTGCAAAGGAGTATCCCCTTGTGGGCCTTATTGGGATCATGTATTGAGCTTTTGGAAAGCAAGAAAGGAAGCGCCACAAAGGGTGTTTTTTCTTGTGTATGAAGAAATGAGAAAGGACCCTTTACCTTCAGTGAAAAATTTAGCAGATTTCATTGGGTATCCATTTTCTGCGGAGGAAGAAAATGAAGGTGTTCTACAAAAAATTGTCGATTTGTGTAGCTTTGAGAATTTAAGTGACCTGAATGTCAATAAAAATGGAAAGTTTCGACCTGAGTCTGTGTTCCCCATGGACAACAATGCATTTTTTCGCAAGGGCAAGATTGGAGATTGGCGGAGACATTTAACACCTGAGATGGCTGAGAGTTTGGATCAAATCACTAGGGAAAAGTTTGGTGGCACCGGCTTGCTTTCGTATGTCTCAGATGCCAACAATCATGGTAATTAGACCATGTTTAAGGCTACAAGTCGCAACTCACCTTGCAGATATTAACCAAATAAGCAAGGTATATTTGATCTTAAGGATGGTAGATGCATTTTCTATATGTAGTACTGTTAAAGTAATTTTGTAGTTTCAATTTTTTGTTGAAATTTCTGGTGCTGTGTGTCTCGACTATTACCGTTTGTTTGGCTCTTTTTTTGTTCTTTCTTGTAGTTGGTCTGGTTTGGATAGTTGAATGGTGTTGTATCTTCAGGGTGTTTGGATTAATACTTTAAGTCTATAATTTTAATTTAAATAAGTAGTTGAATGAATCGGTGCACAGATTTAACTAATAGGGAAAAATTCAAATGATCTTGAGTTAAATGCATTTTATGAGCCCATTCATATATTCTTCCATTTTTTGGTTTTTGTTGTTGGTGATCTCTAATATAATTTACAAAGTGTATCTAATATAATTTCAAAGATCAATCAAATACAAAATATAATATAAATTTAATTTCAATAAAAAAAATAAAGAATTCAATAGCAACCATCTAATTAAGTTAAGAAACTTTGTATACAATAGTTAAAAATATCTATATCAATATTTCATAAATTAGCTTACACACAACCATGAAAATCAGTTGCAAAACATATAGAGAGATACCATCATCCCCTGCTATTGATATGTCATCAATACTACCTCCCTTTCCTAATTAAGGTGGTCCCCTAATTGCTTGTCTTGTCCAATACAATAGTGAGGGTGACGCCAATACAATAAAAGGTGGTCCCCCAAAATCTCAAGGAAAAAAAAATCATTTTTCCTTTTCTCTCTCTCTCTTAGGTTTAGGGGGATGCATTTGGATCTTGTCTTTTGGGGTGACGCCAAAATCCAGAGCATCGATCGTTATCCATGGTGACTTGATGTTTTGGTAGGATTTTTAGTGAGGGTGGGTGGCTTTCAAAAATCTAGAATACATCCAACAAGTTAAAGTTATTTGGGTTGAAGTCCTACGTGATGCCAGCGCCAGGTTGGGCCAAGGCTATTTTGGCCTTCCTCGGATGCTTTAGCATCATTTTTCCTTCTCTCTCTCTCTTTACGTTTAGGGGATGCATTTATGAGCATCGACCGTCATTTGGCCTTCCTCTAATTTTAACATAATATGAATTTATTTTATCTTATGTCATTTTTAATCTAATGAATTTTAACCCTAATGTTGCCCTAATTTCTTCATAATTTTGTCATAAATTTGTCATGATCTTGCTATAATAGTACTCTAATCATATCTCTGTATCAAAATAAGTTTAGATAACACAAATAACAAAATAATCATAATCAGATTCGAACAAAAAATGAAGAATTTACTTATGATCTCAAAGGCCGTGAGGGATAAGAGTAGTAAGAACAATGAAGCACAAGGTGAACAGTGAGAGCAACGTCTGGAAGAGAGAAACGTCTGGTACATAAAATCATATGATGGTGGAATGTTTATGGTATAAGATTGTAATTACACGGAAAATTATCCATATATCGAATCTTGAGTAGATGTTACCTTTGTAGACGAAGATATTGATGTTGATGAGAAGGTAATGGCGGAAGAAGAGGCAGAAGAATATAATGACGATGAAGAGGAAGATGATGAAATTGGTGGTGGGAGTGGTGGCGGTGGTGCGAACCAGTTATTGATCGGCTCTTCGTCAATGTCTGTAAACATTGGTAGTGGTCGGAGATATGGGGGCGGTGGAGTAGACGAATCCATTCCATTCATGACGATCGCACCAGATGGTGATGGTTATATGACTTTGAGGAAGAACACAGATTGATATCCGATAGTTGAAATTTTAACAACGAATTGAAAAGGGGTATGAGATTTGAGTCCAAAGAGCAGCTTATTCATGCTGTTAAAATGCATCATGTTGAACACTACTATCAATTTCGAGTTGGTAAATCAACCCTTAAATTTTGGATAGCAATTTGTACATAAAGGGAAAAAGGTTGTAGATCGAGGTTGCGTGCTTATAGAACGATGGGTTGACGCAGAATCATAAACAGATAGATTCAAATTTGATGGATCGACATTTCCTTAAATATATATACATACTTGGCACAATCATACCAAGTATGTAGCTAGGAGGGCTATGCTATTGCTTTGCTACTACTCATTCAGATACATACTCGGCACAATTCGTGATTTGAAGTAGTCTAGAAAAAACAGAAAAAAGAAATAAATAAAAGGAAAAATATTCACAGAAACTGAGTACACATGTAGTATTTTGGTTTTCCTCGGATGCTTTACCATCATTTTTCCTTCTCTCTCTCTATTTGGGTCTAGGAGGATGCATTTGGTTCTTATCTTTTACAAAACGCCAAATCTAAAGCATAAACCGCCATCCAAGACGCCTTGAGTTTTGGTAGGAGTTTTGAGTCAGGGTTGGTGGCTTTCAAAATCTAGAATATATCCAAGAACTTAATGTTATTGCGGTTGAAATCCTACGTGGTTCCAAGGCCAGGTGAGGACCCCTTTATAAGGGCATTTAAGTCGGCCCACACGTTAAGTCAGTTGTTTTTCATTTAGAAAACAAGAATATTTATAAAATTTAATATATATAGTATATATATATATATACTATATATTAATAAAATTTTATTAATATATTAATTAATGATTTAATGTCGTTTGAGAGTAAATGTAACGACAGAAAAGACCAAAAAGAAAAAAGAAAAAAAAGAAACAACAGATAAAAACAAAGAGAAAAAGGAAAGGAAAGAAAAGTCAAAAGTTCTATTCCCCTAACCATTTTATTTTTTTTTACCCTCTCTCTCTTTTCAACTCACGAACACATCTCTCTCATTCTCCTCCCACCCCTCTCGGCTCCCCTTCTCCCTCTCTTCTCTCCCTTTAACTTGATCAATTATCCCCAAATGCACTAGATCTAAACTCCAAACCCTTCAACAAAACCCCTAAAAGATTAAATCTAGAGAAAAATTAAAGTTATTTTAGAGAAAAAAAATCTAGAATTTGGAATGGCTTAACAATAGATAAAAATTGATTGTTCCAATAGATATAATACTCTTTTTTAGACTTGGGTTTTAGTTATTACTACATAAACTTTGAATTTATGTTAAAATTTTAGGTTTTGTAGAGAAAAAATTAGAGTTTAAAAGTATTGTGACCAAAAGAGAAAATTGGTTGTTCAAGTAAGATAATTTCCCTTTATTTATATTAAATTTGAGTGTATTTTGCTAGTATATTAATTTTATATTGTGATTTGAAAATAAAGTTTAGGGATTTTAACATGGGGTGTATGTAGTGTTAAAATTTGAGAAATCTTGAAAAGAAAATTATTTTCCTAGGTTAGTGATATAATTTCATAAAATTATATAATGGATTGATAAATTTTGAAAAATTTGAGTTGTATGAAAAATATTGATTTTTTCTAGCGTTAGTTGGTGATTAATTGATAAATTCGTATTTAATGTTTTAGGTTGAAACAATTAAAGGGTTAAGAGAGATTTATCTTAGATTGGATTGTAGATTGAAAGTGGTTACCCTCCCAAGAGGTGAGTGGATATATGATTATGATTTTGAATGAGAAAATGTTTTACTTGATTTTGTAAGTATTTTTAAAATTGGTGTTGATTTAGTAGAGTTTTGATAATGAAAGATTAAAAGAAAAATAGTTGAAAAAAATAAGAGAATTAGTTAGAAAATTCAGAAGTTTACAGTACATGTCGACATGTGAGATTCACGCACACACATTGACATGTGAGATTCACATACACACATATCGACCCATTTGATGTTGTCGACTTGATCCAAATGATTTTTATAAAAAACACATGTCTAAACATTTTGATCCACACAAATACATATCGACTTGTAGGCTATCAAGTAGACCAATATAAAATTACAAATCAACCAATTACTAAAACACATCGACTCGCACAAATCATACATCGACACAAAGAATAGAAAACACATAAGGATATCGATGTCTGTACAAATTTTGTCGACATGAAACTATAAGAATAGTGACACATCAACCAATTCATTCTAACATATCAACCAATTTCATATACGAACAGTGACAAATCAACCTGTTCTCTATACACATCAACCTGTTTTCTAAAAACATATCAACCTGATTTACAACACATTAACCTGAACAGTATTAGATGAACCAATTTTATATACTATATTGACCAATTTAACTTCTCAACAGGAACACATCAACCTGATTGTTTAGCACATCAACCGTCAGTTCTTAACTCTGAAACACACACATCAGCCCGACATTGTACTTGTCGACCTGACTAAAAACATATAGACCGATTCACTTAAACACGTCAACCAATTCAATAAATAAATAGTGACACATCAACCCTTGATGAGCATATGTCGAGCCATCCTTTATGTTTTAGAAATAAACACACTTCGACATAGTAAAAGTCTTATCAACCTATAGAAACATATCGTATGAGTTTGAACTTGCACATGTAATCAATTTTGTAAACTAAACATTTAGTGAAAAATCCAGGGGGAGCCTAGGAGTGGACGTACACCGGGTTTGGTGGGACCATTATAAAAATTCTCTGTATCCTCTTTATTTGTTTTTCACTTATTGTCATATTGTTTTAATTTTCAAAAAGTCATAAAAAATCCATATTCAACTATTCACCATTTCCCTCTAATTGAATAACAATTGGTATCAGAGCGGGTGTGTTGTTAAGAGGCTTAACAACTTAACACCAAAGATCAAAATGGCAATCAATGGAGACAACATACCAGTTGAAGCTTACTCAACAAACAGTGCACCCTTATTCAATGAAAACAACTTCAGCTATTTGAAGCAAAGGATACGCAACTTCATCATTGTATAGGACCTAAATGCATAGGAAATTATCGAAGAAGGAGTTGATTTCCCCACTGAAGAGATAGATGGAATAAGTATGCCGGTCAAATTGAAAAATATGACTGTGGAACAGAAGAAAGTCTATCAAGCCAACTGTAAAGCTATCAACCTTCTTCAGCTTACATCAACCTTTTTCACCTTACACTAAGCGTTAACGAATACAATCGAGTCTCATCATGTATAACAGCAAAGGAAATTTGGGAAATACTTGAAACTACCTATGAATGGACTGATCAAGTTTGTAAGAGCAAAATCAAACTACTGAAGCAAGAATATGAAGTTTTCAAAATGAAGGTTGGAGAAACTATTAGTGAGATGATCACAAGATTCAACAAAGTAACAAATGAGTTCAGACTACTTGGAAGAGGAATCTTCAAAAAGATATAGTGGACAAAATTCTGAGAAATCTACCAAAGTCATGAGAGCACAAGGTTACTACAATTGAGAAGTCTAAAAATCTTGAGACTCTGACAATGGATGAACTCGTAGGATCTTTAATAACCCATGAGATAAAACTAAACGTGAAAGAGTCTGTCAAAGAAGAAAAAGGCAAAGGAATAGCATTAAAGGTTGACGATGAGGAAAGCACATCTAGCTCAGAAGAAGAAGATGATGAAGAGGATGAAATTCTTCTAGCGAGAAAATTCAAGAAGTTTATGATGAGGAGGAGGAACAAGAACAAGTTTTTCTTCAAAAAGCCAGAAAAGAAGGAGGAAATTAGATGGTTTAAATGTAAAAAGCTGGGGCATATAAGGGCTGACTGCCCTTCTCTCAAAAAGGATGAAAAGAAGCACAAAATAGATAGAAAAGAGTAGGAAAAGAAAAAGGTATTTGCTATATGGAGTGTTGAAGACTCAAGCTTAGGTGATGAAGAGCAAAATGAGGGACAAGCTAACGTCTGTTTTCTGGCAAATGAAAAAATCTTAAACAATGAGGTAAACTCTACATCATATTCATCTTGTTCTGACTCTTCTAATTCTAAAAAAGATTTCACCATCAAAGAATTACATGAAGCATTGCTGAGGCACTAAAGGAATTAAAGAAATAAAAAATGAAAACTAATTCATTAAAGAAAGATCTAGCAATAAATGTTAAAATTCTAGAAAAATCAAGAACTGAAATAGAAACACTGAGAAAGAAAAGTGCTGAGCAGAAACATAAAGTAATCGAAGTTGAAGAAAAATTGAAAAATAAACATCTAGATGAGGATAACAAGAAGTTAACGAATACAAAATACAACATTAATAAAAGAATTAGATGAATTGAAAGAAAAGAATAGGAGGCTGAACACTGTACTAATGAAATTCATTTCAGGCCAAGAAAAGCTAGATGCTATGCTAGAAGTCCAAAGAACTATATTTGATAATGCAGGATTATGATTCTACCCTAATCAAACACAGAAAAAGCTATATAGGTTTTTTTTGTTGAGATTTAAAAATACTAAACTAGAAAGATGTCACACGTGCATGAACGTTGGGCACAAATCTGAAATCTGCAAATTTAAAATCATAGGTTCAAACAACACTGACTAACCAAGGGTACTTAATAGACACTGCACTTACTGTAAAAAGAATAAACATTCAATTTATGATTACTGGTTTCTAAACTCCTCAAGAACAACCTTAAAATGGATTCCCAAAGATAATTTCAAAACTAACTTAGCCGGACCCAAAAAGATATAGGTACCAAAGGCAAATGTGTGATTGTTCCTTACTACAGGTATGTTTAAAATCAAGAGAATCTCTTGACAAATCTGTGTGGTACATAGATAACGATTGTTCAAGACACATAACTCGAGATGCATCGAAATTCTCTTACTTTGAAAGCAAGAAAGAAGGAAATGTTGCATCTGGAGATAATTCAAAAGGAAAAGTTGTTGGCATAGACAACATAGGAGGTAAGTCATGTGAATCTCAAATTCAAAACGTGTTGCTTATTTTTGGACTGAAATTTAGTTTATTGAGTGCTAGCCAACTGTGTGACAAAGGCTATTCTGTGGTATTTGAGGCTGATGCATGCTCCATTATTGATAAATTCTCTAGATTTATAAAATTTACTGGTCACAGAAGAGGAAACATATATTGAATTGATTTAAATCACTTAGAAATCTCAAATGAATCATACTTAGTTGCTGTAAACAAGAATTCATCATGGCTGTGGCACAAAAGATTAGGATACCCTAGCATAGACAATTTCAAAATTAGTTAGAAAAGATATTATAAAAGGTCTACCAAAACTGAAATTTGTAAGAGACAAATTGTGTGATGCATGTATGAACGGAAAACAAGTCAAAACTTCTTTTAAATAAAAAAATTGTGTCAACAGAAAATCCATTAGAACTTCTTCACATTGACTTGTTTGGACCAACTAGAACACAAACTTTAGGCAAAAAACATTATGGGCTTGTAATCATTGATGATTACTCTAGGTTCACATGGGTTTTGTTTCTTGTCAAAAAGGAAGAAACTAGTGAGGCATTCATAAAATTGTGCAAGAAAATTCAAAATGAGAAGGGAATGTCCATTAAATGCATTAGAAGTGATCATGGCAAGGAGTTCGAAAACAAAACTATGGATGACTTCTCAGTTATTTTGGAATTGACCATAATTTTAAGCTCCTAGGACACCTCAACAAAATGAGGTTGTAGAAAGGAAAAATAGAATCCTCCAAGAAATGGCTAGGACAATACTTTGTGAAAATAACTTACCTAACTTCTTATGGACAGAAGCCGTGAACATTGCATGCTATATTTGGAATAGAGTATAAGTAAAACCAATTCTAAAAAAAACCCTATGAACTCTATAAAGGAAGAAAACCAAATATAGCATACTTTAAGGTGTTTAGATGCAAATACTTTGTTTTAACAATGGAAAAGAAGTATTAGGTAAATTTGATACAAAAAGTGATGAAAGAATTTTCCTAGGCTATTCCTTAGCAAGTAAATCTTATAAAATCTATAATAAAAGAACCATGACAGTGGAGAAGGTAATTCACATAGAGTTTGATGAAAAAAATGATTTCATTCAAAGAACGATGGATGATGAGGAAGTGTCTAAAAAGCTAAATGAAATAAGTTTGTCTGATGAAGTAAATAATCAGAAAGAAGAGCCAAATGATCTCATGGTGCACGAGAAAAGCAATGAAACACAATATAAACAAGAGATCAAATACTCTCAGATTAGGAAAGATATAAATCTAGAGAATATAATTGGGAGGTTTAATTCAGGAGTTAGAACCAGATCTGCACTTCAAAATTAATATGAATACGTAACTTTTATCTCTCAAAATGAATACAAAAAATGTGAATGAAATCTTAGGAGATGAATATTGGATAATGGTAATGCAAGATGTGAAAAATCAGTTTGAGAGAAACAAAATATGGAATCTAGTTCCTAGATCTACGGATCAATAAGTGATTGGAATCAAATGAGTTTTCAGAAATAAGCTTGATAAATTTGACACAATCACAAGAAACAAAACAAGATTAAAGGCCAAAGGTTACACTCAAGAGGAAGGAATTAATTACGATGAAACCTATGTGCCGGTGGCAAGATTAGAAACCATAAGAATATTGCTGGCCTTCCTTGTTTTATGAATTTTAAGATTTACCAAATGGATGACAAAAGTGTTTTTCTGAATGGTTATTTAAATGAGACAGTATATGTTAAACAACCTCCTGGATTTGAAGATCCTAAGTGTTCTGAATATGTTTACAAACTAACCAAATCTTTGTATGGTCTGAAGCAAACTCTCAGAATTTGATATGAAAGATTAAGCAATTTTTTGATAGAAAATGAATTTGAACAATGAAAGATAAACACTACCTTATATATGAGAAAGAAAGATGATAATTTCTTGATCATACAAATATATCTAGATGACATAATTTTTGGAGGAACTAACACAAGAATGTGTGAGGAATTTGCAGCCTAAATACAGGGAGAATTTGAAATGAGTATGATGAGAGAGTTAAATTACTTTCTTGGACTACAAATCAAACAATCAGAATACGGAATCTTTATAAATCAATCAAAATATGTAAATGATTAATTAAAAGATTTAGGTGCAAAGCAAACTCCTAGAATTTGATATGAAAGATTAAGCAATTTTTTTATAGAAAATGAATTTGAACAATGAAAGATAGACACCACCTTATATATCAGAAGAAAGATGATAATTTCTTGATCATACAAATATATGTAGATGACATAATTTTTGGAGGAACTAACACAAGAATGTGTGAGGAATTTGCAGCCTAAATGTAGGGAGAATTTGAAATGAGTATGATGAGAGAGTTAAATTACTTTCTTGGACTACAAATCAAACAATCAGAAGATGGAATTTTTATAAATCAATCAAAATATGTAAATGATTTAATTAAAAGATTTGGGTGCAAGGGAAATGCAACACCAATGAGTATAAACTTTAAGCTAGACAAAGATGAAAATGATAAATCAATTTGTCAAAAACTTTACAGAAATATGATTGGGTCTTTACTCTACCTTACTAGTTCAAGACCTGACATACAATTCAATATATGTCTTTGTGCTAAATTTCAATTAGATTCTAAAGAATCTCACTTAGTTGCGGTTAAGAGAATCTTCAGATATTTAAAGGAAACAACTCATTTAGGACTTTGGTATGAAAAAAACTCAAGATTTCAATTGCATGGGTTTTGTGACGCTAACTTTGTTGGATGCAAAGTAGATAGAAAAAACACAAGTGACACTTGTCATTTTTTTGAAACATATTGGTATCATGGTCTTTCAAAAGGCAAAGTAGTGTGGTGTTGTCAACGACAGAAGTTGAATATGTTTCAGTCGGATAATACACAGCACAGATTCTTTGGATCAAACTTCAAATAAAAGACTATGGATTAGACTTTGATTACATTCTAATCAAATGTGATAATACAAGTGTAATAAATCTCACAAAGAGCCTAGTGTATCACTCACGAACCAAACATATAGAAGTGAGGTATCATTTCATTCGAGATCATGTTCTGAAGAATAAGATTGTTCTTGAGTACATTGACACTCAAAAACAAATTGCTGATATTTTCACCAAGTCTTTAGACAAAAATAGATTTTGTGAATTAAAAAGAGATTTGGGAATGATAGAAATAAAGAAATAGAGAAGACGAAACGAAAAACAGAGAATTACTTTTCTGAGTAATAGTTTTCAGGTCGACCTATTTATCAAAATATGTTGACAAATTTGAAAGTATACAGAGACATGTCAACCTAATGAAATGTTAGAATTGTGAATCGTGTCAACCTGATCATGAATCCATGCTCAGAACTAAACTCAAGAGATAATACATCGACCCGTCTTTAATGATGTCGACCTGTGCAACAATAAGAAGGTAGGTCGATGCCCTTCTTAGTATGTCAACCCGAAAACTTTAAACTATCAAGCAGGTCGTTGTGTTTTTAAGGAAGTTGATCTAAGTAACATCTAATGGAATATCAATTGTCGACACGTCAACCTATCTAACCCTAAACCCAAAATTTTGAACTTCTCTCTTTCTTTTGAAACCCTAACTCTCAAAATCTGTAACCTTAACTCCTAAATCGAAACCCTAATCATCTGAATCTTCTTAAGAATCAAATCTAGATGGCTCCTAAGATGAAAATGGCCATCAAGAAACCTACGAAACCTTAGAAACGACCTACCAACCCGACAGAAAAGGATACCTCCTCATCTGCGCAATCCGCAGAACGAACAGCCCCTCTACCGTAATCATTCCCTTAGTTCAGCACCTATGAGTTTTAGACGATTGAATAGAGTGAACTATACGATAGGATGTTTTCAAAAAGAAAAATAAATCACAGTCGATTAATCGATTAGGAGTTCTTGAAAAGAGTTGGTTTCAAGTACAAAGAACATCTAATAGAGGTATATCTTACTTCACTCTTGAATCCTAACAAGTATATCCATGAGAAAGAGGTCAAACTATTTTACAATAATCTAGAAGTCATCTGTGAAGAACCCATGAATGAGATGCGAATCACTATCGATAATCATTATGTATCTTGTGTATACAAAACCTTTGTGAATGGAAAGGAATTCAAACTGACACCTAGGAAAATATGTGAGGACAATAAAATTTCCTGGGTCTCTTATGAAAAATGTAAATCGTACATAAAATCGAACTATCTAGACAATGCTAGGATTGTGTATGATGATCAGAACCTAACTGTAGTGAACACTAGTACTACCGAAACTTGGCTTTCATGAAAGAATTTTGCGTTTAATAGTCAGTCATGTGTTGAGACCTAGAGAAGGCAACTATACTACAATTTCAAAGGAAGACTTGTGGTTAATGGCTTACATTATTAGTAGAAAGAATCTCGACTTCCATTATATAGTTCTCCATTTTATGATCTCCGCACATAGATCCGAGAGCTCTCTCCTACCCTATGCTAGTATGATAACTGACATATTGTCTAAGAATAAAATAGAATTGGATTATTGAATTGAGTGATAAGAATTTAATCAATGCATCCTCAATGCTAAGGGCAAGATGGATGAGCAATGATGAGGGAGAATGGGTAAGGAAAGAAGGAAGAATAGGGAAGAGATAGGTTGAGAAGACTGAGGCTGAGCCTGATAAAGAAACCTAAAATGTCACGCCCCGATCTTCGATCTGAGACGTGAGTAGCTGCCCGTTACCTTGTATGCTGCCATCACACAACACACATATTGAGGCAGCGAAGGCTAACATCTTCACATGTTTAAAATCTGTTTAAAAACCTGTTCAAAACCTGTGTATCCTCAAAATAAAATTTCCTAAGTAAATGAAATTTAAAATGTAATCATGCCTCAATGCACACATATACAACACATTAGAGAGTATCAATTTACATCTTTAAAAGTAAATTTACAGTCATCCCAATACAAATATACAATAGTCATTTTATGACTTCAAAAACATCATTATTGAATATCACCACGGAAAAGCAGCTGGAATCCATACCCAAAGTCTAGGTGTCTCCGAAAGTAAACCAAATGTCAAGCGTCACTTGACACGTCTCCCTGCCAAGTCTAACTGAAATCAAAGGAGAGTGAGGGTTGAATATTATGGAAAATACTCAGTGAGTGAGGAGATCGACATTAAGTTCTCAATAATATGTGTGAAAATGGAGTGTGAAAATTTAATTTAAAAACATGATATCATTTCAGTTAAATCATGGCATTTTCATAAGTCATAATAGTCATATATCACACAACATAAGTAAAACATATGCATCCATCAATAAATGTCAAGAATCATTCAGAGCTTGCCATAAATGTTCCCAGCAAAGGTCTAGCACGACCTATGATGGGCGCATTGGGGGTTCTTAATATGCAAGTATAAAACAATAGCTCTCCTTCCCAATATTGGCCAGGCTCTCACCACGAGCCCGTGTTAAATCGACACATATCATCAACCATGTATAGAATCCCGTCCAGAGCTAGATAGTGGCGTCACACATGTCCTTCCCGATTTGGTTCATCGGGTCGCGACTATACATATGACGTTTGCGAATATCTCCTACAGAAGCTTATCCGGGCAACACTGGTGCCTCTACAAACGCCCTTCGTAGCTACAGAATCATCAACGTCATCATCATAGTATCACAAGGGCACACTAACCAAATGGCAAGGATCATAATCATATCAATAAAAATGTGCCAATATTCAACATTTCATAAATCATATCAATTATCAAAATGTGGCACAATATCATTTCAATACAAATCATGGATGCATAATATTCAAATCATCATTTGGACGCTCTAATAGTCACAAAAACAACATTTGTAAAACATGCTTCAAAACTCATAGTTTCATATGCATCATAAATCATGTCATTCGAAAACAAGTTAAAATCATGAAATTTTGTTCAATCAAGAACATTTCATCAAAGTTCGACTCACATATACAGGAGGGTCAATCACTCCCTATAATGCACAACAAGTGTCGAAAATGTGCTTTCCTCGATATATCTCCAAGAGTATCACTACAAGAACAATACAATATACATATAAATGCTTTGCATAATATTAAAAATCATTATGCTAAATTACATTGAAACCCTTCTAGGGAGGTCTCTGAAGGACACACAAGCTGTCCCCTTTTTCATCTCAAACCTTTACTTCAAATGTTCATCCTCAAGCATACATGCCTCCCATTCCAACCTTTGCATACACAAAATAATCCGCATGCAAACATATTTATTCTTTATATCCCAAACCACTTACCAAACTAACACAACTTGTCACCATGTTTAGTACACCTATGCAAACCATAAAACAACATTTCTTGACATTTTCAGCCTAAATTTAGTTCAATTATACAAAGGCATAAGGATTCATTCTAAGAAATCTGGACTGCAAAATTTCAAATCTGCACAGTCATGGAAAACAGGCTGAAACTTTCACCATGCATATCCAAATCACATGATTCTTATCTCAAATTAAAGCTAAGCCATAGATCTACAAATTTCATAACTATAGCTCTGGTTGATTCAGACCAGAAGGCACCTCAAAATTGAAATCAAGTCCACGGCCAAAACAGGACAGAACAACATATTCCACTGCAGAACATCTAATTTTGAAAAATCATTAAAAATCCAATTCGCTTCAAAATTAAACGAATCATATCTCATTTTAAAACTATGAGAGTCTAGTTTCATATGCAGATGACCTCACTAAATTTGCATTTGTGCAGAAAAAGGTATCACAGAAAAACTATAGTCTGGTCAGTTTGCCCTGTTTTGCAGAAATTTACAATTTCAATGTTTAAATCAATTCTTTACTTCCTCTAAATTTTTAGTCAAACATAACCAATTTTCTGCACACCTTTCCCTATCATTTCAATCAATAAATATCCACAAATATTCATTATTTTCACATAAAAATACTGCACAAATAATCTGCATTTTAAGAACTAAATTCAGCTCCTTAATACATAGCATTTTCATTCCAATTCTCTCCTAATACAAGTTCAAATTTTCTGCACACCCTTGCTCATATTTTATTTGGGTTCCACCTAGACTCTTGATTATAAAATCATGGTAGAACATTAATTTAAATCATTCACACAAGGCCTCCCAATTTCCAGCAAAGTTCAGAATTTTTTTATTTACCTCAAAATGTTGATGCTTCAAGCCCAAATCAAGATCTCTTCACATGATCAATTATTCCTCCAATTTCCTAACTCTCGGCCATACAAGATTTACCATGTTAGCTTTTTCCTTTTGACTCCAAATTAACATATGTTTTACTAGGGTAAATGAAGAGTCTCTTTACCTCAAAATGGTTGGCTGAACTTTGAAGAAAAACAAAATTTTTTTTTTTCCTCCTTGAAGCTCTCGGCTGTCCCTTGGATTCCACCAAGCAAAACTTCTCATTTTGACTTGATTTTTGGATATGTTATAGTTGAAGATGTGAGGAAATGATCTATGTAATAAAATTTAGGTAGTGTAGTAGAAGATTCATGAATTACCCTATCTTGAAGTTCACTATTTTGAGAGAAATTGTGAGGAGAAGTGTTGTGTTCTTGCTTGAATGTTCTCACGGTTTTGAAAAAAAAATGTCTAAGTGTTTTTAAGCTTTGTTTACAAGACTCCATTAAATCTTAGCCTTCCAACCATTCTCAAGATCAATCCTAGACAATTGGATCTCTTTCTCTCACAACAACTCTCTTGTCTTTAATTAATGTTGTGTCCCCCAACAACCAAGATTAAAAGTCCACAATTTAGATTCCATTTCTTGGATAAATCCTCACCATTGATGTGTTTTCAAGAAGGTTTACTCTTTTACCCAATGGACAATGTTTTGTCTCCCACTAACTAGATCCAAAGTTTCATATTTATTTATCTCTCTTCAATTAAATCTCCACCATTGGATTGATACATATATATATATTTTTTAATAGTAAATAAAATAATATATAGAAGAAAAATCTCTTCTCTCCTCACCCAAAATCGTCCATGTCACTCTCTCCCTCTTTACACTCTTTTGTTTAGTCTTTATTTAGGTAAATACATTTATTTAAATTACTTCAAAATTTTTGTAAATTTCAAGTAAGTTCCTTGAATTATAAAAATTATAAATTGACCATGAAAATTTTTTAAATTTCAAGTTAGACCCAAAACCTTATTTTAGGTCTAACTTAATTTATTTCGCATCAAAACGTGATCGTTTAGTCATGCTGGGGCTCATTTCTGTCCAAATAGGGTTTTTCGGGCGATTATCCGGAAATCCACGATTTGGCTCTATGAAACATGATTCACTCATATTTGAGGTGTCTATACACTTTAAAGTCATTTTCATTATGTTTGGACCCTAAATGGTCATTTTGAAAATTTTTAATTTCCGGTAATTTTATCTATGTTCTAGAAACGGTTTTAAACGGAAAAATTTTTGAGTGAAATTTTGATATGGAAACATGAGAATTATTATATATATTATGAATAAGAATAGAAATCCAAGAACACCAATGTGTTGGTGTTACATTTTTTAACCCCCTAAAAGAAATTTCATCCTCGAAACTAAAAAAAGTTTTGTCCTCGAAATTAAAAGAAGATTACACAGTAAAAAGCTGGGGATACTGTCTCCTCATGGTTTTCTCGGGTTCCCAGGTCTCCTCCTCAACTTGGTTACTCCTCTATAAAACTCTGATTAAAGGAACTTCCTTGCTTCGCAGCTTCCTAGTCTGCCGATCAAGGATAGTCACTTGGTGAACTGGTAGGCTCAAATCCTCCTGTAACTCAACTAGCGGAGTCTCTAGAATATGTGATGGATCAGGTAGGTACTTCTTAAGTACCGAGACATGGACGACATCTTGAATACGTGAAAGCTCATCCGGCAATTCTAACCTGTATGCTACATTCCCGACCCTCTCAAGGATAGGAAAGGTCCAATATACCTGGGGCTCAGCTTGTCCCGCTATCTAAATCGAATCACCCCTTTCCAGGGCGAGATCCAAAGGAAAACCATGTCTCCTACCTTGAACTCAAGTGGCCTCCACCTCCTATCTGCATAAGCCTTCTGTCTATCCTGAGTGGCCTTCATTCGCTCATGGATGATCCTCACTTTCTCTTTCGTCTCCTCAACAATCTCTACACTACTGAGTCGCCTCTCACCTACTTCATCCCAATACAACAGAGTATGGCACTTCCTCCCATACAATGCCTTATACGGAGGCATCCCAATACTGGCCTGATAGCCGTTATTATATGCAAACTCTACCAGTGGAAGATGTCGATCCCAGCTACCCCAAAAATCTATAACACATGCTCTCAGCATATTCTCTAGAGTCTGAATGGTCCTCTCTGATTGACCATCGGTTTGGGGATGATATGTTGTGCTGAAGCTCAGCTTAATACCCAATGCCTCCTACAATTTGGGCCAAAATCTGGATGTGAATCTGGGTCTCTGTCTAACACAATCGACACAGGTACCCCATGAAGTTTGACAATAATGTCGATCTAGAGGCATGCCAACACCTTTAAGGAATAGTCTGCACTAATGGGAATAAAATGTGTGGACTTGGTGAGTTTATCAACAATCACGCAAATAGCATCATGCCGTGACGAAGTCCGCGGTAATCCCATCACAAAATCTATCGTGATGTGTTCCCATTTCTACTTGGGAATGGAAAGAGGCTGCAAAGTGCCTATGGGTCTCTGATGCTCGGCCTTCACCTGCTGACAAACCAAGCATTGAGCTACAAACTCTGCAATCTTCCTTTTCATACCGGGCCACCAATAACTATCTCGAATGGTTCGATACATCTTCACATCGCTCAGATACATAGCATAAGCGGAGGAATGAGCCTCCTCAAGAATAGCTCTCCGAAGATTGTTGTCAATTGAAATACAAACCCGCTCTCGGTATACTATCAGTCCATCATCACGGACTCAAAAATCTCTGCCATCTCCCCTATAGATCTTATCAAGAATACCCCGGAGCTTGTCATAAGATCCCTGGAGCTCTCTAATATGGTCGAGCAAAGTCGGCCTCACCTCGAACCAGGCTAGTAGTGCTCCTTGATCATCACTAGCCAAACTAACTCCTAAAGCACAGAGTCCTACCAAACAAGAGAGATAAGCACTCTCCGTCGCCTGAGAAGAAGATGACTTTCGGCTCAAGGCATCTGCCACAATATTTTCCTTTTCTGGATGATAATCAATGATAAGATCATAATCCTTCAGCAACTCCATCCATCTCCTCTGTTTGAGGTTCGATTCCCGCTAAGTGAATAAGTATTTCAGACTTTTATGATCCGTGAATACCTTACAGGTCGCCCCATACAAGTAATGTCGCCATATCTTCAAAGCAAAGACTATGGCTGCCAACTCAAGATCGTGTGTCGGATAGTTCAACTCATGTTTCTTCAATTGCCGAAAAGCATATGCAATCACCCGACCATCCTGTATCAGTACACATCCCAATCCCTGTCAACTGGCATCACTGTATACTACATACTCTCGACTGCTAGTGGGAAGGGCCAAGATCAGGCTAGACATCAATCGTTGTTTGAGCTCCTAAAAGCTCACCTCACAACGATCATCCCATTGGAATTTGACGTCCTTCCGCGTCAACCTATGCAATGGAGCTGCGATCCGAGAGAATCTCTCTACAAACCAATGATAATAACCTGCAAGACCAAGGAAACTCTGAACCTTAGTCATGGTCTTCGGCTGTTCCCATTTCAATATAGTCTCAACTTTCTATGGATCAACAAAGATACCTTCCGTAGAAACTACATGTCCTAAAAAACCAATCTGCAGCAACCAAAATTCATACTTGGCGAACTTTGCGAACTTTGCGTATAACTGTTTCTCACGGAGAATCTACAAGACAACTCGAAGGTGCTGAGGATGCTCCTCATCGCTCCAAGAGTAAATTAGTATGTCATCAATAAACACGTTGACAAACCGATCAAGAAGGTCATGGAAAACCTGATCTATCAAGTCCATGAATGCGGCTGGCACATTGGTCAACCCAAACGGCATGACCAAGAACTCAAAGTGTCTATACCGGGTATGGAATGCAGTCTTGGGCACATCCTCAGCCCTAATCTGAAGTTAGTGATAACCCCATTGAAGATCTATTTTCGAGAAAACTTTAGCACCTTGAAACTGATCAAACAGATCAACAAAATGTGGCAAAGGGTATCGGTTCTTGATAGTAACTTTGTTCAATTGTCGATAATCCATACAAAGCCGAAGGGTACCGTCCTTCTTCTTCACAAATAACACCAGAGTATCCCAAGGTTAAGTTCTCAGACGAATGAATCCCTTGTCCAATAATTCCTACAATTGAACCTTGAGCTCTTTCAGCTCGGTGGTGCTATCCTGTATGGTGGAATCGAAATAGGAGTAGTCCCTGGAGCTAAATCAATCTCAAAATTGAACTCCCGAACTGGTGGTAATCCGGGAAGCTCCTTGGGGAATACCTCGGGAAACTCCTATACTACCGGAACCTCATCAAGCCTCGGACCCTCTATGGTGGTATTAATCACATGAGCCAGATATGTCGTGCATCCTCGGTGTATCATCCGTCTGGCTTCCATCACTGATACTACACAGCAAGGTAGTACCCGTCTCTCACCCACAAATGTCAACGGTGGCCCTCTAAACCTTCGGAACTCTACTTCCTTAGTGAAACAATCCACAGAAGCTCGATGAGTACTTAGCCAATCCATCCCTAGGATGGCATCAAAGTTTGTCATATCGAGGGAATCAGATCTGCTTCTAATACTGTCTCCTCAATTATGACATCGCTCCCTCTGTATACAGAATCCCTAATCAACTACTCACCAAGAAGAGTGATAACCAGTAGCTCCTCATTTAGTGGTGATAATGGCCTACCCAACTGTTGAGCAAAATAAGCTCTCACATAAGAATAATTCGATCCGGTATCAATAAGAATACAGGCGTCGACTCCGAATATTTTCATTGTACCTAGATGTGAGAAATTGAAAGAGAAATCAATTTAGAGTATGCAAAAGATATATATGTATATATATATATATATATATATCAAAATAGTTAAGCCTTTAGGGTTTTAACTAGTCGTGACTATACATAATCATCATGATATACATGATTTCAAAAAGAAAGAAAAGTACACAAAAGCTTTTAAACAGGGGGATCTGTAGGAGGATTACCCATGATCACATCTGTGTTCGTTTGGGCATCCTCCTGAGTCATAGCATACATACGGGCCTGTGCCCTCGGTTGCTGTCGTGAGGGACCGGGTATAGTGTTGCTCCCGGCTACAGTCCATGGAGCAGTGTGACTCAACTGTGTAGGTGCTCCTTGCTATCCTACCCGTGAACTACTTGGGTGACTCGAAGTCATCTGACCTCCAAGTACCAAATTAGGGCAAGTACTTCGGATATGCCTCGGCTTCCAACACTGGAAGCAAGCAACTGGTGCTCTGCAAGCTCTGTGCCTACTACATTCGCGGCATGGTGGGTGCCGCTGCACAATAGTTTGACTAGTGGCACTGGGGCCTGGTGCTCCAAACCCTTGGGGACATGGTCCCTGACCAAACTGTGTTGGCCTAAACTGAGAGTGGCCTCCACGAAATTCAAAAGTCTTACCCCTCTTCGAGTTCTGACCAGAGTGTGACCCAGTCCTCTTCCTCCTCTGCTCTCTGCCTTCCCTCTGTCTACTCTCAGCGTGGACAATCTCTTCCGTACGATAGGCCAAATCAACTATCTCTGCAAAGGAGAAGCTAGGTGTAACCGTCATGTATCTCCGAATGTTCAAGTTGAAGCCATCCTCAAACTTGAAGCTCATCTGCTTCGGCATCACTAAGTCTCGGACAAAGGCTACTAATCTCCTCAATTCAGCCTCATATTCTACAATTGATCTTATCCCTTGTCGGAAGTGAAGGAACTCTGTCCTCTTGCGGTCCTGCTAAAACTCGAAGAAATATTTGCGGTCAAACTCCCTCAGGAAGTCATCCCATCGCAGTAGCTCTGTAGCATCGTCACAAATAGCCTCCCACCAACTGAGAGCATCACCATCTAATAACCTCTATGCTACCCGAAACCGGTACTCCTTGCTCAACCCTAGGTCGGTCAAGATTCGGCGTGTCCGGTTGACCTAGTGCTTAGCCGTAATGGCATCACCGAGTCTAGAGAAGTCCGTGCATCCTAGCTGTTGAGCTTCCATAACCAGTTAAGTCAGCTCGTGGATGCATCTAAGTGTAGAAGAAGTAGTATCACTTGGACCAGAAACCGACCGACCACTGGTGGAGGATCCGATGCCACAAGAGAAGGAACTGCTGTAAGAATAGGCACTGTCATAGGTGTCGGCATTACCATCGGTGGAAGTGGGGGTGGCATCTGAATCCCATATGCAGCATACCACTCGTACACCTGCCTGAAAGCATCAAGAGAAGGAGATGGAATAGCAGCTGTAGTAGCCGATTGAGGAGGTGCTGGACGAGGCGCACGTAACGAAGACTCATCCTCGGGCTCTCTAGGTGGCTCAGGGGGGTGCAAACTTAGTACCCCATCTAGTCATCATAATTCTGCAAATGGAAACTATTTTGATTAGGCATGGTTTAAAGATTAGGGTTAATTAAGAAGTAACTAACCTCTTAAAATAAATAAAGGAATCGTTTTAAGTATAAAGGGAAATGCCATGTTAGGTTAGATACGACCCGTATCTAACCCTTAAAAATAAATTAACTCATATGCTTATGACCATATATTGAGACATCATGACTGTAATGAAACTCTCACATATATTGAGGACTTTTAAATATAATTGGGAAATATTTTTCAAAAACTCTTTTCATAAAACAAAGCTCTAAACCTAAAGCTCTGATATCAACCGAACTGTCACGCCCCGATCCTCGATCCGAGACGTGACCAACCGCCTGTTACCTCATATGCTGCCATCACACGACACACATACCGAGACAACGAAGGCTAACATCTTCACATGTTTAAAATCCGTTTAAAAAGTTGTTCAAAACCTGTGTATCCTCAAAATAAAATTTCCTAAGTAAATGAAATTTAAAATGTAATCCTGCCTCAATGCACACATATACAACACATTAGAGGGTTTCAATTTAAATTTTTAAAAGTAAATTTGCAGTCATCCCAATACAAATCTACAATGGTCATTCTATGACTTCAAAAACATCATTATTGAATATTACCACGGAAGAGTAGCTGGAATCCATACCCAAAGTCCAGGTGTCTCCATAAGTAAACTAAATGTCAAGCGTCACTAGGCACGTCTCCTTGCCAAGTTAACTGAAATCAAAGGATAGTAAGGGGTGAGTATTATGGGGAATACTCAGTAAATGAGCGGATCGACATTATGTTTTTAATAATATGTGTGAAAATGGAGTGTGAAAATTTAATTTAAAAACATGATATCATTTCAGTTAAATCATGGTATTTTCATAAGTCATAATAGTCATATATCACACAACATAAGGAAAACATATGCATCCATCAATAAATGTCAAGAATCATTCAGAGCTTGCCATAAATGTTCCCAGCAAAGGTCTACCACGACCTATGATGGACACATTGGGGGTTTTTAATATGCAAGTATAAAACAATAGCTCTCCTCCCCAATGTTGGCCAGGGTCTCCCTATGAGCCCATGTCAAATCGAACACATATCATCAACCATATACAGAACCCTACTCGGAGCTAGACAGCGGCGACACACATATTCTCCCCGATCTGGTTCATTCGGTCGCGACTATACATATGACGTTTGTGGATACCTCCTACAGAAGCATATCCGGGCAACATTGGTGTCTCTACAAATGCCCTTCGTAGCTACGGAATCATCAATGTTAGCATCATAGTATCACAAGGGCACACTAACCCAATGGTAAGGATCATAATCATATCAATAAAATTGTGCCAATATTCAGCATTTTATAAATCATATCAATTATCAAAATGTGGCACAATTTCATTTCAATACAAATCATGGATGTATAATATTCAAATCATCATTTGGACACTCCAATAGTCATAAAAACAACATTTGTAAAACATGCTTCAAAACTCATAGTTTCATACGCATCATAAATCATGTCATTCGAAAACAAGTTAAAATCATGAAATTTTGTTCAATCAAGAACATTTCATCAAAGTCCCACTCACATATACGGGAAGGTCAATCACTCCCTATAATGTACAATAAGTGTCGAAAATGTGCTTCTCGCGATATATCTCCAAGAGTATCACTACAAGAACAATACAATATAAATATAAAAGCTTTGCATAACATTAAAAATCATTATGCTAAATTGCATTGAAACCCTTCTAGGAGGTCTCTAAAGGACACAAAAGCTGTCCCCTTTTTCATCCCAAACCTTTACTTCAAATGTTCATCCCCAAGCATACATGCCTCCTATTCCAACGTTTGCATACACAAAATAGTTCACATGCAAACATATTTATTCTTTATATCCCAAACCACTTACCAAACTAACACAACTTGTCACCATATTTAGTACACCTATGCTAATCATAAAACAACATTTCTTGACATTTTTAGCCTAAATTTAGTTCAATTATACAATGGCATAAGGATTCATTCTAAGAAATCTGGACTACAAAATTTCAAATCTGCGCAGCCAAGGAAAATAGCTTAGGTTGATTCAAGCTAGAAGGCACTCAATGTGAGGCCCCGCGGGATCACACCCGACCGGCCAGCCCCCATAGCCAGGTATTGTCCACGCAAGTCCGGAAACTCGAGTCTCGCTGTAGCGTCCGTGACTCGAACCCGTGACTTACCCATTTGTCCCCCATCGTGGAAGCGCCTTTCACCAATTGGGCTACAGCCCAATCGTGCAGAGAGGAGCTGCAGCGGCTCACTCGCGGGAGGGAGGAGCTGCGGCGGCTAGGTGCGGTGGCTATGGTGGTGACCGGCGGTGCTGGCGGCGGCAGCGGGAGGGGAAGAGACACGGCGGCGGGGAGATCGGGAGAAGAGAGAAGAAAGAGAGGGAGAGAGGGAAAGAGAGAGAGAGAGAGAGAGAGAGGGGAAATGGAAGATAAATTAGGGCTTTAAGCCCTAATTTTAAATATCCCCTTTTATTTATTTATTTTTTTTTTTCTGGGTATTACACATATGCCTTTTTATGTTACTCTTATTCCACTAAGTCTGTCTGAGTTCAAAAATTGAATGGTGTGAATTTTTATAGGAATTAGAATAAATGAGTTCTCCTTCAAAATTTTTATAGGAATTAGAAGAAATGATCTTGTTTCCTCATAATACATTTGTCTTTATTAAACACCATTTGCTCATTTATCTACACACATGGATATGCTCTTTCATTTACTAAATTTGTATTTGTCTAACTTTAAATCATGTTGACTTTCCTTCACTAATGCATTGTCTTCTTTTTGTAAATCATTGGAGTCAGTTAGTTAGAGTGTTGGTGATATTTTCTCTATTACAAAAATTTAAACCTAGTAAACTTCTTGATACACTTATGCATCCCTAAAATATGAACTTATAGTTTTTCTCATTTATCTAACATTTGTACTTGTCAACATAAACGTAGAGGGCATATGTGAATTATACAAGGAAGATAAGGGCAGTTCCCCTTCCCCTAATTCACTATAACATCCCATTTTGAGAAATCATTAAAATATGCATTTGCATTTGCATTTTTCTTATTTTACTGACCACATTTAAATTCTTTGCATTGCTAAAATTCATTGACTTTATATGTATGATACATGTTTTGGTTTTTATGTTTGTAGTTTTAACCATAAATAGAGTATATTAAAATTAGTATAAACTAGTTGAACATATTGGCAAATGAGAATAGTTGGAATAAGCTAACAATAGAACCAAATTAGGATTTTTTGTGGGACCCACAAAGGATTTGCTCTGGGACCCACAATAAGCACATGTCACACAATTACAAGGCATGGCCCAAGACACATGGCTCATTTCTTGACACCACATGTACTTGGGGAGGGCCCACTTTCTACTAAGATTGGATATACCTTAAACATCTATGAAAAATATCAAGTTTATTAGTTTCGAAAATATATTCAAAATCTGATTATTATATTGATTAAATTGATGAAAATTTTAAATTTATTGGATGAATATTTGTAATTAAATTTGATATTTATATTAGTTGGATAGGACATTTCTTTTTTAATAGGAAAAAATTTAAAAAATAATAAAAATTTTTGACTCAATTTTTAAATCTTTTGCTAAATTCATAGTCAAATCACATTGTTTTTGTGGCTAAATTTTCAGATTTATTGCTAAATCATCATAGAGAATTTCATCGCAAAAGTTTAGCCATAGATTTAAATATTGTGGCTAAATTTAACCACAGACAATCGTATTTGTTGCTAATTTTAATCACAGATTTATATATCTATTACTAAATTTAGTCACGAATTCTCAGATCCGTCATTAAATTTAATCACAGATTTATATATCCGTCATTAAATTTAGGTATGGATTTTAGTATTTGTGGCTAAATTTAGGCACAAACACCCAAATTGTTCGCTAAATTTAACCACAAATTTAGCAACAAAATCCTTTTCGTTGTTAATTTGGCCACAAATTGCCAAATTTCGTTGTTAAGTTTTTGTGACGCGTTATTAGCAATGTAAATTTTTTTTGTTGCTAACTCCATGACTAAAAGAATTAACAATGAATTTTTTAAAAATTTTTATCATTAAATCCGTCGTTAATACCATGTTTTTTGTAGTGAAATACCCCTACTATTATGGCATTCATACATAAGAAAAATAGAAGGATGAAAATTTAAGTAATAAGCTGTTTGCTAATTTTACTTAAAAAAATTGTTTTATATATTGTAAAATTAATAAAATTACAATAAATGGAAATTGATATAAAAATTTTATAAATAATTTATAAATAAATAGTTTTATAAATAATTTTAAAATATTATAAATTAAATATAAGTATTACAAATATTCATAAGTATCTAAAGTTGTACCTTTTTTTGAAAGATTTCCTTAATTCAAAAAAAATTAATAAATTAACAATTTATATTTTTCTTCAATATTGAAACAGTAATGTTTTTTTTTTAAGTTTATATATATGACAAAATTGTAATAATTGAAAAAATTGGGGCCAATTTTGTCGATTGAGATATTTTTTTTAAAAAAAAAACAAGACAGGCAAAAGGCCTCTTCACATCTTCTTATTTTTACCCTTTTTTTATTAAAATACTGACATTTTTCAAACAACTTTTGAAAAACCTGTTTGACGTAACTTTTGGCTTTGACTTTTTTGATCCGGCCTGTTTTTGTGTCTTGTGGTTTGGTGTTTGTGATTTTGCAGTTTCAGTCACAACGATTTGTGCAGTATCCCTTCGAACACATGAAAGCCTTCGTAAAAGTATTTTCTAGATTCGCTTTCTTTTATAATTATTACAAAATATTCTAATTCAAATTTTTTATTTTATAACAAAGATTTGTATTTGAAACAAATGATGAGGTTACTGCCAATACAATTATCATCAAATCGGTTTTCACTAAATTTAAAGAGTACAAGTGTACCGAAAAAAAATATTATGATATGGACAAAACAATGGAAGGGGTTTCAACAAAAGTCCAAAAAGATTACAATGCTCGTGAATTGGAAATCATAGTTTCACATTGGTATTCAAGGCATATAAAGGTAATAATATATTTAAAGAAAGACCATTTTGTTTATTTTTATATCATTATCATAATAATTTAAAATAAGTTGTAGGAAAAATCAAAAACTGGGAAGTAGAGTGTCACGCCCAGAACCGAGATCGTGAGCAACCGCCCGTTATCCTGAATGCCGACTGTATTTTTACAGAAAATCGGACAAAACCTCCACATATTTCAGAGATTTTCCAAGTACAATTTACCATGTATAAATCACAATCATCCTATATTATAATCAAATGGCCATCCCGGCCTCTCCAAAATCAATCAATCTCACAGCCAACATTCAGATAACGCAAAACTATAAAAATTTCCAACAATCTAACCACAGACCTCTACTGTCATGCCCCCATCAAAGGCATGGACAGCCGCCGGTCGCCCATCCTGTGATTTAGAGAAGGCACCGAGCGATCCTAGAGAACACTTCTAAGACATGATACATTTCCAAGTACTTACACAATGAACCAGAAATGTCTCAATGCAATGTTATGCAATGACGTGTCCACATTTATACAGTCATCCCAGAATTATACAATGGTCGTCTATCGACCTCATAATACATATACATCACCAATACAATTGCTAATTCACGAAATTGCAGTGGAAATATACAATAACTCTTCAAATCCATATCAAATCTCCCAATGATACTGAGCGTCCTAAAAGCAACACTCATTGCCAAATACTATCTCTGAAACAAGAAGAGAAATGAGGGGTGAGTACTCGGGGAAGAATACTCAGTGAGTGAGTGGGTCAATGCAATCGTCAAATATGGAGTGTGAAACTAGAGTGTCAAAAATACAAGTATACAAATCATATTTCAAATTCTCATGCTTTTCATTTCAACACTTTGTCATTTGCACGCATTATCAAGTCAAATATGCATCCAAAGCACTGTCATTAAAATCATAGAGCTGCCAGTCGAAAATGTCCTGGTAGAAGTCTACCGCGACCTATGACAGGCGCACCGGGGGTGTTATATGCAAGTTTATTTAAAATGCTCTCTACCCCGGCGTTGGCGACGAACCTCGTCCAGGTGCTAGACTTGGAGAGGATATCAAAATCCAAATCCAAATCCTCCCCCTTTCGGATTCAACTGGCTAGTACCGTGCCGATGATCAAATCACGACAACTCGTGGGATACTCCAGGCCTAGGCATATTCGGACGCCACCAAAGCATCTCTCACGGTGTCCTTCGTAGCTACGGAACAATACAATCCAAAGCCCTCAAGGCTAAAATCAATATCGCATAAAAAATGTGCCGAAATCAGGTTTACAAACCAAATGCAACATCTAGCATAAAATGACACATTATACATTTCAACCACATGGATGCATAATTTCATAATTCAACACAGTTTTTGGACACTCCATCGGTTCACAAAAAACAATTTTAAAAAACAGTCAAAATATTTCAAACATACTACAAATCATGCTCATTCATCAAAATGTTGTAAAACAGAGTTTACATATTAAACAAAAGCATTGAAATAAATCTTACTCACAGATTTTGGGGAGGATAGCGTACTCCCCAATAAAACCACAATACGTAGAACAATGCTCCCCTTAATCGAATCACCAAAATAGCCAACTTAATCAAATCACCACGGGTCGATATCAAATAAGGGCCTAGTTAGGAATTTTCAATTTTTTTGTTTCCAACCAAAACTACCTAATTTGACAAAATTTATTCAAGAGTTAGAGATTTCCTTTCTCTCACCTAGTGTTCCTCGGATATCGGATCTAGCTTTTGCTCGCCCGTCGGTTTGGTCTAAAAGCTGAATGTTTCCAAATTTGAAACAATTGTGAACAATTTAAGTCCAATTACTAAAGAGATTCGAAACCCTAGTGCGAAAATCGAACTTTGAGTCATTTACCTTCGTAGAGGCTCACGGACTGTCACGGGCCTTCGCGGGCTCATGGGCTACGTGCTGACGGGCTGATGGGCTGGCGGGCTTGGTGGGCCGCGGGCCTTAGGGGTCTGGTGGGCCGCGGGCCAAACTGGGCAGCGTGCTGGACTGGGCCGCAGTGGCTAGGGCTCGCGCTCGCAAGCTGGATCGAGTGCTCACGCAGTGGGTCGCGCGCTGGAGCACTCGCGCTCGTGCTGGGGCGTGCTAGAGGGCGCGCTAGCACAGGGGAGCCCATGCTGGGGCGCGCTGGGGCTGTGCAGAGGCGCGCAAGGCGCGCAAGCGCTCGTGCAGGAGCGTGCAGAGGCGCACAGGGGCTCGTGCAGAGGGTCGCGCGCTGGCTCGCACTGGGCTCGCTCGCTGGGCTAGTGTACTCGCGGTGGTACAGCGATCGCGCTCAACGGAGGATGGCAGCGGGAGATCATGCTGCGCGGAGGAGGAAGGCACTGCGGCTAGCACGCTCGCGTGAGGAGGGAGGAGCAGCGGTGCTGGCGATGGCGGAAGGAGGCGCTGCCGTGGGAGAGGAAGCGGCGGGGAGAGGAAGAGACGAAGTGAGAGAGAGAGAGAGAGAGAGAGAGAGAGAGAGAGAGGGAAAGAGAGAGAGGGAGAGAGAGAGAAAGAGAGAGAGAGAGAGAGAGAGGAGAAAAGGAAGATAAATTAGGGCTTTAAGCCCTAATTTTAGATTTTCCTCTTTTTTCTTTTCTTTTTTTTTTTCTGGATATTACATTTTCTAATCCCCTAAAAATAAGTCTCGTCCTCGAGACTAAAAGAAACTATACAGAGAAAAGTTGGGGGTACTGTCTTCTCATGGCTTCCTCAGGCTCCCAGGTCTGTTCCTCGACCTGGTCGCTCCTCCACAAAACTCTAACAAGAGGAATCTCTTTGCTCCGTAGCTTTCTGACCTGTCGATCCAAAATAGTCACGGGCTAGACAGGTAAGCTCAAGTCCTCTCGAAACTCAACTGGCGGAGCCTCTAAAATGTGTGAGGGATCTGGCGATATCTCCTAAGTACTGAGACATGAAATACATCGTGAATACGTGATAAGTCTGCTGGCAGCTCCAATTTATATGCTACACTTCCGACCCTTTCAAGGATACGGAAGGGCCCAATATACCTGGGACTCAACTTCCCTCGCTGCCCAAATCGAATGACTCCCTTCAAGGGAGATATCTTTAAGAATACCATGTCTCCCACATAAACTCTAGAGGTCGCCGCCTACGATCTGCATAGGATTTCTGTCTATCTTGAGCGGCTTTCATCCTCGTACGGATAATCTTTACTTTCTCCTTCGTCTCCTCTACCAGCTCAACATTGGTGAGTTGTCGCTCACCAACCTCATCCCAGCACAATGGGGTACGACACTTCCTCCCATACAATGCCTCGTAAGGTGGCATGCCAATGCTTGCCTGATAGCTATTATTATAGGCGAACTCTACTAACGGAAGATGCCGATCCCAACTCTCCTGAAAATCCATAACATATGCCCTAAACATGTCCTCTAAAGTCTGAATGGTCCTCTCTGATTGACCATCTGTCTGGGGGTGATACGCTGTGCTGAAATTCAGTCTAGTACCCAAAGCCTCCTGCAGACTGGGCCAAAAACGGGATGTAATTCTGGGATCTCGATCTGATACTATCGACACTGGAATCCCATGCAATCTCACAATCATATCAATATAAAGGCGTGCCAATGCCTCAAGTGAGTAATCATTCCTAATCGGGATGAAGTCTGCGGACTTAGTAAGTCGGTCAACTATCACCCAAATAGCATCAAGCTGTGCCGAAATCCGCGGTAATCCCACTACAAAATCCATCGTGATATGCTCCCACTTCCACTTAGGAATGGGAAGGGGTGCAAAGTGCCAGTTGGACACTGATGCTCAGCCTTTATCGGTTGACATACAAGGCAACGAGCAATAAATTCCGTAATTTCTCGTTTCATACCCGACCACTAATAACTGTCTCTGATGGTACGGTACATTTTAGTACTACCGGGATGTAAAGCATAGGCAGATGAATGGTCCTCCTCGAGAATGGCCCTACGAAGATCACTATCTGCTGGTACACATACCCGATCTCAAAAAACCAATAGTCTATCCTTGCGAACTCTAAAGTCATCAATATCACCTCTGCTGGCTTTCTCATAAATACCTCGGAGCTCTTCATCACTCTGCTGAAGCTCCCTGATACGGTCGAGCAAACTCGGCCGAACCTCAAATCTGGCTAGTATAGCTCCCTGATCATCACTAGCCAACCTGACTCCCAAGCCTCGGAGTCCCAATAAACATGAGAGATAAGTACTCTCGGTAGTCTGACAAGAGGAAGACGACTTCCGACTCAAGGCATCAGCCACTACATTAGCTTTGCCTGGATGATAGTCAATGATGAGTTCATAATCCTTTAGCAGCTCTAACAATCTCCGCTGCCTCAAATTCAGCTCCCTCTGAGTGAACAGATACTTCAGACTTTTGTGATCTGTAAACACTCTACATGTGACCCCATATAAATAGTGGCGCCATATCTTTAGCGTAAAGACTATGGCCGCCAACTCCAAATCATGCATAGGATAATTCACCTCATGCATCTTTAGCTGTCGCGAAGCATAGGCGATAACTCTACCATCCTACATCAATACACAACCCAATCCCTGCCTGCTGGCGTCACTGTACACTACATACTCTCGACTACTCGTGGAAAGGGCTAGAATCGGAGCGGACATCAATCGCTGTTTGAGGTCCTGAAAGCTCACCTCATAACGATCACCCCATACAAACTTGACACTTTTTCGTGTCAATCTAGATAACGGAGCAGCAATTCGAGAAAAGCCCTCTACAAATCTACGGTAATACCCGGCTAGACCAAGAAAACTCCTGATGTCAGTCACTGTCTTTGGCTGCTCCCATCTTGTAATGGCATCGACTTTCTACGAATCGACAAAAATACCCTCCGCAGAAACTATGTGGCTAAGAAAACCAATCTGCCGCAGCCAAAATTTACACTTGGTGAACTTGGCATAAAGTTGTCTCTCACGAAAAGTTTGCAGAATCACCCTAAGGTGCTAAGCATGCTCATCATCACTCCGCGAGTAGACTAAGATATCATCAATAAAAACAATAACGAACCGGTCCAAATAATCATGAAAAATTCGATTCATCAAGTCTATGAATGCAGCGGGGGCATTAGTCAGCCCAAACGGCATGACTAGAAATTCGTAGTGCCCATGTCGAGTGCGGAAAGCTGTCTTTGGCACGTCTTGACTCTTAATCCGCAACTGATAATATCCCGATCGAAGATCAATCTTCGAGAAAACTTGAGCACTTTGCAATTGATCAAATAAATCATCTATGCGAGGCAGTGGATATCTGTTCTTCACAGTCACCCGATTAAGTTGTCTATAATCCACACACAATCTCAATGAGCCGTCTTTCTTCTTTACAAATAGCACTGGAGTGCCCCTAGGGGACGTGCTAGGACGAATAAACCCCTTATCCAACAACTCCTGCAGCTGGACCTTGAGCTCCCTCAGCTCAGCCGGCGCCATCCTGTATGGCGGCATAGAGATAGGGGTAGTCCCCAGAGCTAAATCGATTTCAAAGTCAAACTCCCGAACTGGTGGTAATCCGGGTAGCTCGTCGGGGAAAATATCCGGAAAGTCCTGTACCACTGGGACATCCTCCAGTCCCGGCCCCTGAGTAGTAGTGTTAATGATATGAGCCAGGTAAGCCACACATCCGTGGCGAATCATGCGTTTGGCCTCCAAAACTGAAATGACACAGCGGGGTAAAACCCGCCTCTCGCCCTCAAAAATAAACACTGGCTGATCGGGTTTTCGAAACTCCACTTGCTTCTTAAAGTAGTCAACTGAAGCCCGATGCATATGTAGCCAATCCATCCCCAAGATGGCATCAAAATCAGTCATGGCGAGGGGGATTAGATCTGCTTTCAGCACTGTATCCCGAACTTTGATCTCACATTCTCTATACACTGTATCGCGCACAATCTGTTCACCCAGAGGAGTGATGACCAATAGCTTCTCGTCCAAAGGTGAGAGAGGCCTGTCAGAATGTCGAAAGAATTGATCGCTCACATACGAATAGTTAGACCCCGTGTCAATAAGAATACGAGCATCTATTCTGAAGATAGGTAGAGTACCTATCATTGAACAAAATGCACATAGACTTAGAATGATTTCAAACTTGATATGTATATATATATGTCAAAATAGTTGAGCCTCTAAGGCTTTTACAACTTCAGTGTACAAAAATGTCAGAGTAGTATCATGTCGACAAAAGGAAACACAACATAAAATACCTATACGACTGATACAATGCTGACATCCTCAAAAGAAGTGAAAATACGAATAGAGATCCTATTCTACAGGATCAGAAGGAGGAGTACCCATGATGATGTCGGGGTTCGCCTGGGCATCCTCTTGCGTCATGGCATAAACCCGGGTCTGTGGCCTAGGCTGCTGTCGTGCCTGAGTCTGTACTGTGTTACTCCCAGTGGTCACCCTGGGAGTAGAAGCTGCTGGCCGAGCAGGCTACCCCTGCTATCCCATATGAGGAGTACTAGTGCGGCTTAGTGAACTCTGTCCTCTGAGTCCTAAATCAGGACAAGAACTCCTAATATGCCAAGGCTTCCCATAGTGGAAGCAAGTAACCGTCACTGAACAAACTCCTATCGGATGAGACCTATTGCACCTGCGGCAATAAGGATGCCGCTGAGTAGTATACTGTGAAGGTGAGTCAGAGCAGGCTGTCTAAACTCGTGGGAGTACTGTCCCCGTCCCAGCTCAGGAAATCCAGATCCAAATCCGCCACTGTGCGAACTGAATCCCCCGCCCCTCTTTGAGTTTTGCGCAAACTGAGACTTCTCTTTCTTTCTTTTCTGCTCTCTGCTCTCTTTCTGCCTAGTCTTTGCGCGGACCAAAGCCTCTGCACGGTGAGCAGAGTCTATCACCTCGGCCAGTGTAAACTACGGAGTAACAGTCATATACTTCTTTATGCTGAGGCTAAGACCATCCTCAAATTTGAAGCGCAAATACTAAGGTGTAGCTAGATCTGGTACGAATGCGGCGAGTCTTTGCATATCTGCTTCGTACTCCGAGACAGATCTGGACCCCTGTGTAAGCCGTCCCAACTCTGACCTCATCCGGTCCTGCTGGTAGAGTAGGAAAAATCTGCGGTCAAACTCCCGAAGGAAGTCGTCCCACCACAGTGGCTCTATCGCCTCATCAGTGAGGGCCTCTCCCTCTAATAATCGCTCTGCCACTTTCAGGCAGAGCTCCTCTCCAATCCCGAGATCAGTCAGAATCTTGCGGGTGCGATTGATCCAATGCTTGGCTGCCGCAGCATCACCAACCCCTGCAAAATCTGTGCACCCCAGCTAACGGGCTTCCTTAACCAACTGAGTCAACTCATGTACCCGTCTAAGAATAGCCGATGTAGTCTCACTCGGCTCGGACAAAGTAGAAGGACCGGCCACCGATGGTGGAACCGGTGCCTTAGGAACTGGTGTTGCTGCAGGTGCAGGCGCCACTGTAGGAGGTGGTGGGGGCGGAATCTGGACCCCATGCGAAGCGTACCACTCGTACACCTGCCGAAAGGCGTCGAGTGTGGGTACGGGTGTCTCAGCCTAAGCAACTGGCTGAGTAGGTGCCGGTGGTAGCACGTGAGTCGAGGTACGATCCTCCGACTCGTCTAAGTCCTTTGGTACTCGTGGGGTCTCGGGTGCCCGAGATACATCTGGCACTAACAGACCCTCAAGCAATGCGAATCTAGCACCTCTCCTTCCACGTTTAGGTAGCATAATTCTGCAAGAGAAAGATATTTATTAAGTATCATAAAAAGAATCGGTACGGTTCAAGAATTTTGGACTAATCATAGCATGGCTACCCTCACAAAAGAATGAAATTCTTAGTTCAATAGGAGAAGAATATAGCACGTTAGATTAGATACAACCGTATCTAACCCCCTAAAATAGATGAACTCATATACCTATGACCATGTACTGGGATTTCATGACTATATAAGACTCTCATGCATTGAGAGCTTTAAACACAATCACACGCGGGAATGTTTCCAAGACTCTCTTCCTATATAGCTCTTAACCAACCTGTCTCTGATACCAATCCAACTATCACGCCCCGAATCGGGATCGTGAGCAGCAGCTCGTTATCCTGAATGCCGGCTATATTTTTACAGAAAATCAGGCAGAACCTCTTCATATTTTGGAGGTTTCCCAAGTATAATTTACTCTGTATAAATCACAATCATCCTATATTATAATCAAATGGCCATCCCGGCCTCTCCAAAATCTACCAATCTCACAGCCAACATCCAGATAACGCAAGACTATAAAAATTTCCAACAACTTAACCACAGATCTCTACTGCCATGCCCCCATCAAAGGCATGGATAGCCGCCAGTCGCCCCTCCTGTGATTTAGAGGAGGCACCGAGCGACCCTAGAGGACACTTCTAAGACATGACACATTCCCAAGTACTTACACAATGAACCAGAAATGCCTCAATGCAATGTTATGCAATGACGTATCCACATTTATACAGTCATCACAGAATTATACAATGGTCATCTATCGACCTCATAATACATATACATCACCAATACAATTGCTAACTCACGAAATTACAACGGAAATATACAATAACTTCTAAGATCCAGATCAAATCTCCCAATGATACTGAGCGTCCTAAAAGTAACGCTTCTTGCCAAATACTATCTCAGAAATAAGAAGGGAAATGAGGGGTGAGTACTCGGGGAAGAATACTCAGTGAGTGAGTGGGTCAATGCAATCGTCAAATATGGAGTGTGAAACTGAAGTGTCAAAACACAAGTATACAAATCATATTTCAAATCCTCATGCTTTTCATTTCAACACTATGTCATTTGCACGTATTATCAAGTCAAATATGCATTCAAAACACTGTCATTAAAATCATAGAGCTGCAAGTCGAAAATGTCCTGGCAGAGGTCTACCGCGACCTATGATATGCGCACCGGGGGTGTTATATGCAAGTTTATTTAAAGTGCTCTCTACCCCTGCGTTGGCGACGAATCTCCTCCAGGTGCTAGACTTCGAGAGGATATCAAAATCCAAATCCAAATCCTCCCCCTTTCGGGTTCAACCTGTCTAGTACTGTGTCGATGATCAAATCACGACAACTCGTGGGATACCCTAGGCCTAGGCATATCCGGACGCCACCAAAGCGTCTCTCACGGTGTCCTTCGTAGCTACGGAACAATACAATCCAAAGTTCTCAATGCTAGAATCAATATCGCATAAAAAATGTGCCGAAATCAGGTTTACAAACCAAATGCAACATCTAGCATAAAATGGCACATTATACATTTCAACCACATGGATGCATAATTTCATAATTCAACACAGTTTTTGGACACTCCATCGGTTCACAAAAATCAATTTTAAAAAAACAGTCAAAACATTTCAAGTATACGACAAATCATGCTCATTCATCAAAATGTTGTAAAACAGAGTTTACATATTAAACAAAAGCATTGAAATAAATCTCACTCACAGATTTTGGGGAGGATAGCGCACTCCCCAATAAAATCACAATACGTAGAACAATGCTCCCTTCAATCGAATCACCAAAATAGCCAACCTAATCAAATCACCACGGTCGATATCAAATAAGGGCTTAGTTATGAATCTTCAATTTTTTCTTTCCAACCAAAACTACCTAATTTGATAAAATTTATTCAAGAGTTAGAGATTTCCTTTCTCTCACCTAGTGTTCCTCGGATCTCGGATTTAGCTTTTGTTCGCCCGTCGGTTTGGTCTAAAACCTGAATGTTTCCAAATTTGAAACAATTGTGAACAATTTAAGTCCAATTACTAAAGAGATTCGAAACCCTAGTGCGAAAATCGAACTTTGAGTCATTTACCTTCACAGAGGCTCACGGACTGTCACGGGCCGTCGCGGGCTCGTGGGCCACGGGCTAGCGGGCTGATGGGATGGCGGGCCTGGTGGGCCGCGGGCCGGACTGGGCCGCGTGCTGGACTGGGCCGAATGGCTAGGGCTCGCGCTCGCGAGCTGGATTGAATGCTCGCGCAGTGGGTCACGAACTGGAGCGCTCGCGCTCGTGCTGGGGCATGCTGGAGGGCGCGCTGGCACAGGGAAGCCCGTGCTGGGGCACGCTGGGGCTGTGCAAAGGTGTGCAAGGGCACGCAGGCGCTCGTGCAGGAGCGTGCAGAGGCGCGCAGGGGCTCGTGTAGAGGGTCGCGCACTGCTCATGCTGGGCTTGCGCGCCGGGCTCGCGCGCTGGCTCGCGCGTTGGGCTCTCGCTGGGCTCGCGCTGGGCTGGTGCACTCGCGGTGGTGCAACGATCGCGCTCGGCGGAGGATGGCAGCGGGAGATCGTGCTGTGCGGAGGAGGAAGGTACTGCGGCTAGCGCACTCGCGTGAGGAGGGAGGAGCAGCGGTGCTGGCGATGGCGGAAGGAGGCGCTGCCGTGGGAGAGGAAGCGGTGGGGAGAGGAAGAGACGGAGTGAGAGAGAGAGAGAGAGAGGGAAAGAGAGAGAGGAAGAGAGAGAGAGAGAGAGAGAGAGAGAGAGAGGGGAAAAGGGAAGATAAATTAGGGCTTTAAGCTCTAATTTTAGATTTTCCCTTTTTTTTTTTTTTTTTTTCTTCTGGGTATTACATAGAGTCGATTGTATCAAATATATACGTACACTTGTAACTCAAAGTCATTTGAGAGACAGGTATAAGAGAATTGGTAATTAATTTATATAATGATAGGCATTTATTAATATTTTTTTAGTTGGTAATAATTTAGTCTTTGAAATTAGAGACATGGCATACCCACAGTTGAATTGAACTCTACAAATCTTCCCATAAGAAGGACAGTTTACATGTCAACTTATAGTTTATTAGTATGATAATAATTTACATGAACTTATGTTATCACTTCATTGTAAGAGTAAATACTGATATTTTTATATGCTCTTTTTATATATAGGAATAATCTGATAAAATGACATCTCAACAAATAGTTTCAACAAAAGAGTCTATCAATGAAATTGAGGATAGAGCAATCATCGAAATTACCAGCAAAAATTCAGGTAGAGTGAAAGAAAAAGAGATGGGACTAACACCTAATAGTTATTATGGAACATTATTAACTTCTCATCCAATGGTTAGTATAAATCAGTGTTTACCAAGAAGACATATAAATTTGAGTGTAAATTGAAGATAACAAATAAAAATTTTAAAAAGTTCTTTAATTTGTTTAAGTCAGCATTTCCAACTCTCAAGATATCTGATAACATCTTAGAAGAGGTAATAAACTAATTTGTGTTCTTTATATAATATGAATTATATTATGTGATATTTATGGTTGCTTTAGCAATAAATATATTATTTGTACAAGATGATAACAGTACATCTAGTGAAGGCATTGTTTCTCCATCAATACAAGGGGATAGTCATATTCACGAGGCAAATTTTCATGATGGATATCATATGTAATCTATTTATGGGATATTTGTATGGATACATTAACTATTTTATGTAAATTTTTTTGATTTATCAAATGGTCATTTATGATTCCCTTATTTTTGTGGTTGAAATTGTGCTTACATTGTGTTGTGTTGGTACTTATTAGATGTTTAGTGTTATATTATACACACTTTTTGGTTGATGAATGTTTTGAATTAGAGTTTATGTTTATATTTGTGATTGATGGTTATTTGTTTGATATTTGAGATATCGTTATGGATGTTTGGATCATGATTAAAGTGTGGATGAAAAATGAAGTATGATTGAAGTATGTGTATTGTTGTTGATGGATGTTTGGATCATGATTAAAGTGTGGATGAAAAATGAAGTATGATTGAAGTATGTGTATTGTAGTTGATGAATATTCGATAAATAGTTTTTATAACACGTTTTTGTACCATTCATTTGTAAAGTAATCAAAATTTCAATAGAATAAACTCTTTCCGATGTTTAGTATAAAAAAATGTCGCTAGATGCACAAAAATTTGCCGGTGGACAAAAGTTTCAGCTTTTGCCAATATTTTAGTGAATGAATGCCATCAAATATTTTAATTTTTGAACGACCTTTAGGTTTAAATGTTGGGAAAGACTCACCTTTCTTGACATTTTTTGTGGCCAAAACATTGGCAAATCTCAATGAGTTGCCAATGTTCTTGTTATGCAAATGTTCAAAAGGGTGTAACTCTTTTCTAATGTTTTCTTTTTTGACTTTTGTCTGATATTGACTTTTTCGTCGCCCCAGCATTTAGATGGCTATAAAATGTTGGGAAAAGTCCCAACATGTTTTTCCCAACATTTTGTCTAACATTTTTTCTTTCGTCGCCCCATCATTTAGTGATGGTCATCTTCAAGATCTTGCAAATCTCTTCCCTGCCCCTACCAATAAAACTCTCTCTCTCTGATGATCCAAAGGAGATAATACCTCATAAGTTGGCCTTCCAAGTATTGTGAATATTCTAGTCTCATGAATAAGTTGTTAGCGGTTCCTGCCATTATTAGTAAATCACATGGATTAGGGATTTATAAGCTCATCACCCTAGCTCCGTATAAGTTTATTTATACTCTCATGTCAGTCCTTGTTTTTGGAACATGAAGTCACACTCTTTCATTCTACCTAAGGGACTTGGGCATCACTAAGGATGACATAGCTGCCTTGAACGATCTTTTCCTATGGGCTCGAAGTGGGCCTTGAAGATAGGTAGTTACTTACAAGCGCTTTTGGACAAAATATTTTCAAAGAATGAACTCTTAGCTCTGGGGAACTGAAGCAAAAGGACCTAGAATGATTTCTGAATCTGAGGTTTCGAGTATTAGAAGTGTTTTTTTTTTTTTTTTTGACTGTAAAACCACAACGGATTAGAATCTTGTCGTGGCTTTAAGAAAGGAAGAAGATCCTATTAAGAAGGATGTCGGGTACCCTATTTTGTTTATCAAGAAATTTCTAGCTTGTCATCGTTCAAAGTAAATGGACGCACAAGCGTGCTAGTAGAAACACGTTCTTAGACAGGACTGGAGGTCCTCTGTGGATTGAATTTCCAGAGGTTAGCAATGGAAATGCAGCGCAACAATCAGTTGCTTTCTCTTAAGAACTGGGTACATTATAAGGTTGAAGAGGAGCCATACTTCTTTACCCCATTCCATAGGTTGTTCGGGCCATTATAAAATTTTTAGATGAAGAAATTAGAATCTAAATCGGCTCCTAACCCTCCTAAAGTAGTAGGGATTAGGGTTAATTCTTTTCTTTTCTATTAACAACCTTTTTCTTCTTTTGCTCCACAATGAAGAGGAGAACAAAATTTGAATCAATACATTTGAATTAAGGCTTTTAATATAAGCAAAAGGCCATGCTTAGCTCATAATTAGGGGTAAACTAATTCGGTACAGCTCATTAGGCCCAAATAATTGGGTAATTATTTGAAGCCATGGCCCATGCAGCTTCATGTTTTGTATGATTATTCCTTTAAAAAAAAAGAAAAGATCCTTTGTCAGCGATCAGTGTTAATCTTTGCTTTCATCTTTGTCCTTTCTAAAGAGGGAATTTTTTTTTCTTAGTTTCTTTCAACCTCTGTTTACAATAAATTGTAAGAAAACAATAGTTGTTTTAAACATTGGTGCTTGTCAGCTGTCACTTGCCGCTAAAAACAAGATCTCCCAAATAATGTTGGAATTTCTGTGTCGGTTTAGACTTGATGCCATTGCTGAACTGTTGAATGACCCTTAAGATGTACTCAATTAAAAAATAAATGGTTTTAAGACGTTCAATGGACAAAAAGAAAATGGAAAATTAGACTATATATATTGAACTTTATCTCTAGCAAAATTATCTGTTTTTACCCTTTCGAATCCTTGTGGTTTTAAAATGTCTACTTAGTGTAATGAACAAAAAAAAAATATGGTTTTTAGAAACATTTCTTCCTTTAGCGTTGCTCAAAAGAGAAAAAGAAAAAGAAAATCAATGGTGCAAATTTAAAAGGACGGAGGAAGTTCTCTTTCCCTGCATGAAGTCTCTACTTCTTTTCCATCCAGCCGTTCAAGAATATATCCAATGCCGCTATAATATAACCCTTCCCCTACCATTCCCTTCCACCCTTCCATCCCTTGAAAACGCACACTCTAATCTCTGATCTGGCCGCTTTGTTTTCAGTTTCTTTTTCCGTCCTATGGATTCCATCTCCAAAAACTGTCAGCAAAATGAAGGAGAAGAAGCAAACCTTAAGAAAACCAATCAAAATTTTGAGGAGTTTTTGTCAACACTCCCTAGGGCTTATGGTTGGACACCTCACTTCGATTGCTATCTATATCGAGGCTGTTGGTACTACCCCTTTCTCTTACAGGGTGTGATTGCGGCTCAACAACAGTTCAGGGCTCAACCAACAGACATATTCCTATGTAGTGTCCCAAAGTCGGGCACAACATGGCTTAAGGCCTTGGCCTTTGCCATAGTCACTAGAAAGAAATACTCTGACCATTCATCACATCCTCTGCTCTACACCATGCCCCATGAGTGCATCCCTTTCCTGGAGATCGATGTGTTCACCAAGGAGCATACTAATCGAACTGGTGAATTTCCCTTATTAGCCACGCATATTCCTTACCATTCCTTGCCGGAGTCAATCATATCAAGTGGCTGCAAAATTGTTTACATCTTTAGGGACCCTAAGGATGCATTTGTCTCACTGTGGCATTTTGCAAGCACGGTGATACCAAAAGATTCAACTCATATTTCCATGGGAGAAGCGCTTGAGCTATTTTGCAAAGGAGTGTCCTATTACGGGCCTTATTGGGACCATGTGTTGAGCTTTTGGAAAGCGAGAACGGAAGCACCAGAAAGAGTGCTTCTTCTTGGTTATGAAGAAATGAGAAAAGACCCTTTACCTTCTGTGAAAAAACTAGCAGATTTCATTGGCTACCCGTTTTCTGTGGAGGAAGAAAATGAAGGAGTTTGCAAAAAAATTGTGGACTTGTGTAGCTTTGAGAATTTGAGCAACCTAGGTGTTAATAAGAAGGGAAAGCATCGACCTGAGTCTCCGTACGCCTTGAACAACAGTGCATATTTTCGCAAGGGTAAGATTGGAGATTGGCAAAGTTATTTGACACCTGAGATGGCTGGTCGTTTGGAGCAAATCACTATGGAAAAGTTTGGCGGCACCGACTTGCCTTTGTACGTCTCAGATGCCAACTATCATGGTAATTAAACCATGTTCAGTGCCACAAGTCATAACACCTTGCAGATTTTAACTAAATAAGCAAGGTACATTCAATCTTAGGGATGGTGCATTTCTTGCTTTTAAAAATTCACGTTCTTACGAATGGTATTGTAGAAAGTAATTTTGAAGCTTCAACCTTTTGTTGAAATTTCCGGTGCTGTAACTCTGTACTGCTACAGTTCGTTTGGCTCTTTTTCCATTCCTTCGTACTTATTGTTCAAAAGATGTAGTGTCTTCAGCTGCTTTTGTTGGGTTTTTGTGTATGGGCTGGTTTGAGCTTTTCCTTTTGTATTGTGGGGCCTTGAGACAAAGAAAAAGAAAGAAAAAAGGAATAAAAATTGTTGATTTCTATGTACTTTAGTTTTCATTATAAGTTATTTTGTCCGGAGTTCTTTGCAAAGCTATTTTGGGGAAGTGCTTCCATAAAAAATTTTTGGCAGTGTTAAATGCAAATATTGCACTTGTGGTGATCCCAAATGCATTGGAGTTTGATTGAAGACCAAAGTCTTGTGTAGATTGAGAAAACTGAAACAATTCATCTCACACAAGCATGGCTTCAGCAGTTTTTGACCATTGTCCCAATGCCACATTCAACCTTTTTGGTCGAGCCTATCTAGCACCGACGGATCAAGTGGTGACCATGCATAGCTACAGCGGTACCTGCAACTGCACCATCATTGCATAGAATTAAACTATGAATAATAAACTCCTTCGTTGCATAGGTAAACTTTTTTGTAAGCTGCATACAAAACGGATCATTACTAAAAGGGTCGTCAGGGATTACGGGACAAATTTACACATTCAAATCTTTTGGCATAATTCCAAGCCCATATAGTCCAATTCTGATGAATAGAGACTTTATTTTATCTTACAATGATTTTACACAATTTTCTTCCTAATTGAACAATGCCTTTGGATCGTTTGGTTTAAGATATCCGGTGTGATGGTAGTTTGTCATTGTTAGATTTAATCGCGCATGCGGAAGCGAGAATTAAATAGATCGGAATTTTTGGGATAAATACCTCGATAGGGCAGTCTCCAAAATCCACCGTGTCGCGATATCCCTCGAACGGATCGCACGGTCGGATGGTGATCACGAGGTTAGTCGAATCACCACCACAGCATCACAACGCCGCAATCCTCATGTCCGGTGAATCGTTTGACGTTGGGAGATTTTCCTACGCGAAAATCTCCATCCCTCTCTCTAGTTTCTCTCTCTAGAGAAGTGTGCAAAACCCTAGCCATCTCCTCACATGGTTATTGTTCACGTGGGGCAAGGGAGGAAGAAGACACTCATTCACATGGTATCTTTTTGGCTCATTTAGGTTTTATTGGGGAGTTACCCATTTGGTGGTTGATTAAGTGGTAATTAAGGATGGGAGTTACCCCATTCCTTAATTACCCAAATGCCCATAATGGGCATATTCCTACATCTCCCACTTGCACATGAGGGCATTTCACTTTCGTCAATCACAAGATCACAACTCATGCAATCTCTCACATCACCCTACTGGACTTTCATACTGAATTGGGCGTCGTGCGACCGGCGAGTACACCTGCAAGCAAAGACTTCTCGATACACCTGTTAGGATGATCGAGCAGTCACTGTTAGTATAAAAATAACTCGCTATACCCCAGACTCAATGCATTTACATCCATCGAGCCACTTTCCCCATCGAAAGTGATCCCCAATCAATTTGCTCGACTATGTATTCATTATTATGTTTGAATCCCAACATGGATTAACACAATAGGTCGACCTATGAATACATGACAATGATGTAATGTCTATTGGCCTTCCTTTTCCCAAACTCGAATCTATCAGTCTCAATTCAGCTGCTTTCCTAGACCTGCCCCTTAGACCTCAATTTATCTTCCGGGCCATAGGTAAACAGACTAAAGTAGCAACACTGAACCAAAACTTCTAGAGACAACCGAAAGTAATAAGGGCATAAGAGATCCCACCCAATGGATCTCAGGTCTCACACAGTGGGAACGGGGATCAAGATCAAACTATCGTCTCAAATAATAGCTCCCACTGTCCCATGGTCGTCTCATCACACGTGGTATGAAACACGTGCCACAGTGTTATTCCACCATCTCTCAAAGGACATATGTCAGATTTCTCTAACACTGTACAGGTACAGGACTCAGTCTACACATAAGACTTTACCCAGAGATCTCAGAGAGAGCATCTCAAAGACAATATCACAAATCGCAGGTGATATCTGAGATCTCAAACCTGGCTACTTACAGGCAACATGGATGTGGGTATTTCCATATCGGTCATATCGCATATGACCTCATCCTGAACATATATCAGGACAACTTATGTTCTAGTAGGGCTACTCTCAAGGCCTCTTACAACTAGAATCCGTCTCATCTCCGCTCACTCATAGTCGGAGGTGGTCACTCGTGTGAGAAAGTCGACCACGCCTGCCTGACATATCTTTTATCACAAAATCACAATATATGACAACAAATGATGCATAAAATAAATATGTGACTCAATAATGCATACATGTCATATATTAAAATAAGGATCTAAAACAGTATATAAGGAGAAATGTTAAAGTACACTAAACCCAATAATTCCTTATCTCACAAAGGAATCTCTCACAACGGGTTTTCTGAAAAGATCAGCTCTCATGCTGTATTTTAAGGTGTACTTAGATATCACAATACCCTTCTCGGTAATATCTCTCAAAAAGTGGTCTTCGGTATCAATGTGTTTGGCTTTACTATTACACTTAGGGTCTCATTTGTTAACAGTGTCGGTCTGATTATCACAATAATCATCACTGACCTCACACTATCAGTCACGACCCCTAAGTCTATCAGAAAATTTTTAAAGCCAACCACTCTCATGAACTGCAATTGAGTATACTACAAACTCAGTCTCTATCGTAAATAGAGATATACTGGTTCTCTTCTTACTGCTCTAAGAAGATAAAACCTTTTGCGTTTATTCAGATCACTACTCCCAGTCAGTATCTGAATTCCAACGAAAAACGCAAATCTCCTCATCCGTAACACATGGAGAGGTCCGTAGTTCAAATGAGATATTTCAGAATCCTTTTTCACCGCTCTACAGTGATCCCTTCTAGGATTCTATTAATACCTACTCACCAGATCGACTACTAAATAAACGTTTGGTCATGTATGCCTCATCGCATACATCAAATTGTATATCACACGTGTATACCTCATCGCATACACTAGAAATGTATTTTGCACTGGAATAAGGGATTCTGCTCATCTCCCTTATTTCTTTATAAATTCTAGGGCAAGTGTCAAGATTCAGGTCTTTTTATCTTTAGCGATTAGAGTATCTTTTAGGTTGTGTTCGTTATTCTCGAAATGCTTAAGAATCTACCTGATGTAAAACTCTTGTTAAAGAGTCAACACCATTCTCAAGCGATCCCTATGGATCCAAAATCTGAGAATGAACTAAAACCTCATAACCATGTTACAATGGTCATTGGATACTCTCTGTTGTTCCCAGCCAACAGTATGTCACCTACATATGCGAACATGCTCATAAAGGAGTCATCGGGACGTATCAGATATATGCAATGATCCTACTCGATCATTACAAAACCATAAGATATCACCTTCTCGTGAAATCTCAAGCACTGCTGTCTAGATGATGGCTTAAGGTCGTATTTTGATTTCTAAAATCAATAGACCTTATCCACCTGATCTACTAGAACAAACCCAAAAGGATGCTCCATGTAGATCGCCTCATCTAGACTTCCACTACGAAAGCGGTTTTTACGTCCTTGTGATGTGACTCTAGATCCATGTTAATGACAATCGCTCTAAGATAAACGGATCGAGATAAATTGGACTATTACTCCTCGATAGTCCACCCTTCAGTCTAAGTGTAACCCTTGGTTACTAGACGGGTTCTTTATCTCTTCATCAATCCGTTGACCTTTATCTTGACTTTGAGAACCTACTTGTTCCCAATAGTCATTCCGCCCTCAGGCTAATCAACTAGGTCCCAGACCCCGTTGATTCTTATCAACTCCTTCTCTTCATTTATGGCATTCAATAAACGGTATTTTGCATCTTTTGCAAAACTCTCGAGAGCCAGTTGAACCGCTTTAGATTTTTCATCATCCTCTAGAGTCGCAATGAGGGTCTCACCCTCAATCGAGAAAACAACGTTTAAATACGCATGCTCGATGCTCTTAGGAGGATAGAAAAATCTTTACCTCTTGATGGATCGCTCCCACTGAGATCAAGATCCGTAGTGGATTCTTGTATTCTGCCGCTGGGCTCCCCGAACCACTAGGCTCATCCATCGCATAAAGGGTAGGGTCCAAATTGATTTCACCTCTCTTAGGGAAATCATTCTCAAGAAATATAGTATTACGAGACTCAATCTCGATTATAGTGCCGTTCGTATTCGTCTAAGAACACATATTTTCTCGCGGTTTAACTCACCGTGTGAATGCGAGAAATCGTGGCATAACCCCATAACATCAAGTGGCTAAGGTCAGGCTGCCTCCCTGTCCAAAGCTCAAATGGGGAACTGACTACTAGTCAGTAGTCTCGTAATACTCTTATCGAAACAGAGTCCCATATGTAGTTTAGATGAATACTTGCGTCCTCGCTCGGTTCTTAAAAGTCTGTACTCTCAAATCTAACTGATTCTCAATCTCGCTTGTGAACCTCCTGAAGCAGTCTAATGCCTCAGACTTGTGCGAGATCAGATAGATGAACCGAAACACACGTAAACATCTATAATTATCTACACAACTCCATTTCCGGCTCTCATGCTCATGAGACCACAATAAAAAGAAGGAAAACACAATAGTTAACTGCAATGGAGTCCCAGCTTTCATTGCATCGCCAAATGGTTTTCTCGTCATTTTGTCGACTAGGCAAAACTCACATACGGGTAACTCGAATCTGGTTAGCGGGTCCAAGAAACCTCTCGCTACTAACCGATTCATCATCTCTTACCCCATGTGTCTAAGTCTACTATGTCATTCATTTACATCATCATCTACGCAATCAGATGTAAAGACAATAGTAGAACGACAAGAAACCATTACAAGGAGTAGAACCCAGTGCATACATTCCATCATGGATTAAAACCAGAATATTTCAGAAAATTGTCGTATTAAAAGAAAGGAATAATTTCACACATATCGTAGTCAATTTTAGACAAGGTACTAAATTGTAGATCTTTCGAATGCCTATAATATTGAGGACATCATAGCAAGTGTCGTTCCCTCTGACAACGACAAATGCTCTGTCCTTAACGTAAATCCTCCAAACTTAAGGATTCACTTAACGGAACTATATTTACGTACTCCTGTCTCGAGTTACGTGGTCGGTTGCTCCTGATTTCAAAGGAGAGAAATCAGCGAGTATTATAGTGAATGAGACAAATCTCAAACCACGTAAAGAAGAAGAACATTAATTTCTGCTCGTCACACTCACGAGCAAAATGACCAAATCTACCTCAAACGTAGCAATTTACTTTGGTCTAATCAAATTCCTTCTTCTTGCGTTCTTGTACCTCGTTGTCGGTTTTCTCGGATGATTTTTATTACCTAGATCTCGAGTCACATTCGTTAGGCTTAGCGCCGGGGAAGTCCTTACTTGACTCCTCTGAATAAGCATGACTCGAATGTGGCCTACTCGCCTCTAAGTGCTCCTCATCGAGCTCACAATGTGTATTCACGTCAACGAAAGTAATAATACTTTCGTCAAATGTGAGATTGGATTTCACGGTTTCCCATGAATCAGGTAAAAACTGGATCACATCCAGTACATAAATTTCATCCGAAATTTACTCGTCCGTTTATATTAGCTCGGTGATCATTCTCGACATTTGCCTCATTGTATGATTAGCCATTTTCTTCTGCATCCTCACATTAGGAGCCGAAGAGAGCAACACTATGCTCTTATGGGACGAGTCGAACCGACATGTTCATAGAATATGACTCGAAAAACAAGATTAAGTCATCGTATATGCCACTGATAAGCATTGCCCAAACTTGGCAAATCTTTTATACCATACACGATAGATCTCTTTATCTCGTATATTCTGAGACGCGGTGCCCACCCTGGGGCCCATCATCTCGTGCCTCAGATTCCCGTTAGATTTTGCCTCTCGAGAATAAACTGAATCTACTGATAAAATCACGCAGATCACATCATTCAGTTTGCTCTCCTTGCAAAAATTTAATACGACAGTTCTCAACGCATTAAGAGAGACATTTGTGACTTGGAGATACTTTCACATTTTTGTACGCCCTACGAATCATCAAGACCAAAATGACTTGAGTACGATCCCAAAGCGAGCGTATGAGTCAACGGACACCATACACCACAACTCGGAATCGCATCTTACCATTTGGATTGTGATTCGGCACACAAAAAACCAACAAAAAGTCACATTTATGGATATAGGACCCCCAAAAATTGAAAAAATTCAATTTTAAAAGTTCTCACGCCCCGCTCGGGGCCCACACGCGCCGCCGCTCGCCGGAGGTGCAATCGACACGCTGCCACGCGCCGGCGGTGCGCCTCCACGCGTTGCCACGCGCCTCCACGCGCTGGCAGCAGTCTGGCTCACGCGCCAGACGCGCGGCGCGGCTCAGACGCGCTGCCACGCGCCTGGCGCGGCTCGGCTCACGCACGCCCAGTCGCTGCGCGCGGCTCACGCGCCCTCACGCGCTGAGCCGTGTTGAGCCGGTCTGACCGGATCGGTCAACGGGTCAGGGTTGACCCGATGACCCAGGTCAACGGGGTCGGTCCGACCCGACCGCTGACCCTGCCTGTTCACGCGCCTGTGTGCGCGTGTACTACACGCGCCAGTCAGACGCGCCTCTGGCGCGTGTGTGTCACGCGCCCGTGGGTCTGGGTCGGGTCTTCTTCGCCCGACGGGTCCTGCAACGAGTTTTTCGACCCATTTTCTGGAAAACTCGATTCCGACTGTTGTTTCTTGCATTTTTCGACTGGAAAAAATTTGTGGGCATCCTCCAAACATCCTATACTCGATTTTAGGAGGATTCAAGCCCAAAAATGGTGGGATTCAACCACCCCAGTCGCGGCCCTCCGCGGCCATTCGGAAATCCCAGTTTCCGTCACCCAAATCACACAATAAAATATATAAAACCATAGATCGAGGTGCAAGGAACTCATTTATATCATTTTCATGCATCGATCCGCCCTCTAAAGCCATAGATCTAGGGTTTTTATGTCCGTACGGTCACAAACTTCGACCGGACATATCATGGCCCAAACATGCTCCGAAAATTAAATAAAAAATACGTTTGTAATCCCTGGGCCATGGGTATTCTTGCAGTGTTCTCGGATTCACGAAACTCATCCGTGATCCGAACCCCAAAATTTTAAAAACCCCAAAAATAATTCTGAAAATTATTAAATTAAATCCAACGACTGCTCTGATACCAATGTTGGATTTAATCGCGCATGCGGAAGCGAGAATTAAATAGATCGAAATTTTTGGGATAAATACCTCGATAGGGCAGTTTCCAAAATCCACCGTGTCGCGATGTCCCTCGAACGGATCGCACGGTCGGATGGTGATCACGAGGTTAGTCGAATCACCACCATAGCATCACAACGCCGCAATCCTCATGTCCGGTGAATCGTTTGACGTTGGGAGATTTTCCTACGCGAAAATCTCCATCCCTCTCTCTAGTTTCTCTCTCTAGAGAAGTGTGCAAAACCCTAGCCATCTCCTCACATGGTTACTGTTCACATGGGGCAAAGGAGGAAGAAGACACTCATTCACATGGTATCTTTTTGGCTCATTTAGGTTTTATTGGGGAGTTACCCATTTGGTGGTTGATTAAGTGGTAATTAAGGATGGGAGTTACCCCATTCCTTAATTACCCAAATGCCCATAATGGGCATATTCCTACAGTCATTATTCATACCCACATGCAGACTATCTCCTCGATTGCGTGGGGAAGAATTGATTAGGTAAACAATAAGAACTTAGTAAACATTAGGACAAGAAAATAAAATCATGCCTTGGGTTTTCTGACATTTACAAGCGTAGCATACCTTGAATCAATTTTCCATGAATATTATAAATGCATACAGATGAGAGGTCACACTTGAAACATGCAAACCTGTCATTTGAGTGTACAGAGAAAAGCAAGCATGGTCACCCGAATAATATCACATCTCAAAATTTTTATACCATGTTATCTCGTGTTGAGGGGCATACATAGAATTCAAGTGTTTTAAGCAAGCACGGTTGGAGGGATTTTTCCCAAGTCAAGAAACCTCTCGAGCTAAACCCATGTCTTGTGTGTGGTTGTATTTGTTTGTTCCGCACTTTCCATCCTGAGTTTTGTGTTTACCCATTCTCGTAGAGTTGGCAATCTTTCCCCTTTCTAGGGGCCACTTTGTTGGCCTCAAGTATGCTTAGAGGATTTAATTGTACATTCTCAAGATTTTCAAAAGTTTTGGGTAGGTTTTGCATAATTATTCAAACCACAGGGACACCTTTATAATTACCCTATTCTTAACTTTGTATCAGTCTTTTACCATAACTCTTCTTGCAACACCGTAAAATTTTAGTTATAGTGTTGACACTAAAATGAGGTTATTTGAGATTTTTATATTTTTTTGAAATTTAAGAAATGATTAATTTTTTGATGTAAATGTGGATTTTGCCGATCAGAAAAAAATGAAAAAAAATGAAAAAAAAATTCTTAGACTCATGGTTGATAGATTTTTAATTTTTAACTGATCGGTTGTTCGAGTGGTCAGCATTCGGTAGAGTTTGAGTTGTGTCTGGTGTCATACTTACACCAACATAAGCATATTGAATGAACTTTATGTCGACACAACTCATTCGTCTATATCAACACGAGAAGATTGAATGACCACCGTTGACATAATTCTATTTGTCACAAAACAAATACCCTTGTATCGGACACAAACACCGTTGTGCCGATACAAACATGCTTGTATCATCACAATCCTGTTGGTTACGAACACTCTAGTATTTGACACAATTTACACAATCCCACTTATGTCGACACAATTCTTTGGTATGTTGCCACAATTCTTGGTGTCCGAGCTTTTCCTATCCGTAAAAAGCCATTCTTCTTGGTACCTTACTCCATTCATTCCTATTGGTACATATACATGCTTGATGGGCAAATTTTCTCGATAATGTCCAAGAACCTCTCTCAATACATTTTGGCCCCTTGATTTGGCTGTCTCGGTAGTGTTGAAACATTTGCATTTCCTTTGAGTATTTGTAACACCGAAAATTTGGTGTTAAAAAATTTTATTTAAGTTATTGTAAAATGTAGGGAAGAATCGTAGTTGTAATATATCTTTTGGACATGGAATGTAACAATTGAAAATTCAGTATTTGAATTTTTCAATTTATTATTTCCTATAATTACCAAGTGTTGGACTTTTTGATTTGATTTTATGTATAAATCATAAGGTATCAAATAGCTTGGTGGTGTAATAACATTTTGAAAACTTGAAGTCATGTTCAAACCTCCTTGGAGACAAAGGACGAGGGATTTTCTTCCATTTAAAGTAACAAGAGGCCTTGTGCTTGGATGAGTCGATTTGTGGACATAGAGTTTGTGAGAGGCAAAGGGACTTGTGAAAATTTTGGGTTGGCTTGTGCAAGGGTAAGGCACCTTGTGAGTGCAGGGGAGGCACCTTGCATGTGTGTAGAGAAGGGCTTCTGAGCCTTGGAGTTATTGAGTCACCTTTCATGACAAAATAAGGTGACCCAAGACTCAAGAAATTTTATCAGGGCGACTTGAGGAGTTGCCAAGGCGATATGAGGAGTTTGAGCCTCAGAATTCTTGAGTCTGCATATAAACAAGTCGCATTGTCTCAAAGACAAGACAACTTGTGTTACTGGCCTTGGGATTGGTAAGGCGACTTGTCGCCAGCAGAAGGACCTGCCATATTCAAGTCTCAGAAAAACATGTCTGCAGTAAAAACAAGGTGACTCACCAAGGAGCAAGGCGACTTGGGGGTTATACAAAATGGGAATTGGGTCGCCTTAAATCAATTTTGAGGCGACTTAAGGGTTTGATAAAATAAAGAGTAAGTCGACTTGTGACAACAAGGCGACTTGACTTCTAAAAATCTTAGACACATAAGGTGACTTGTACTCTATTTCAAATTGACTCATGAGTGTGAAATATTGTGAAATGACAAAAAGGGATGACCAAATGTGAACAAACCTTAAAAATAAGGAGGGACAAATCGAAGATTTCACACCCCACTATTAAAACGGCTCAAAGAAGCCTTTATTCTCATTTTCTTCTCTCCCGAAGTCTCTGTCATCTCTCTCGACTCTCTGTCTCTCTCTCGACTCTCATCTCCCTCACCCCTTAGTCTCCCCTTCTTTCTTTTATGAAATCGATCAACACTCTCCTCCAAACTTATAGATTTGAGGTTTGGAACCCTCAAGCAAACTTGTGAGAGAAGAGGATGTTGAAAGAAAACTAGGGTTTGCGCGAGAGGGGAAAATCTAGGCTTTTTGAAACCCAACATTCAAAGTTCAATCCAAACACGAAATTAAAGTAATTTCTTCCTTCTAAACATGAATTTAGTTCCATTACTCATAAATATGATTTTTATACTTGGATTTGGGAAATTTGTAGAGAGAGAAAATTAGGGTTTTGGACAAAGTTGATTCGGATGAAAATTGTAGAACTCTTTTGAGATAATCTCGCTCTTTCAACCTTGATCTGTGTTTTTCTAGCATGAATTTGGATTATCAAGCTTGGATTATGCGATTTGATTTGGGGATTTTAATCTAGGGCTTGTACATGTTGAGATTTGGGGAAAATGTGAATAGAAATGGTATGTAGATGCAAATGGGATGTAAATGATGGATTGAAAATATAGAATTATGGAATTGAGAAATTAGGGTTGAGCTAAGTTTGGGAAAAACTCATAAAACCTAATCATATGCATGATTTAACCTTTAATTCATATTTATTGCTTTAGGAAAATTCAATTGGAATCCAAAAAGGGATCATTGTAGTTTAATTGTGAATTGAGAGTGTTCACCCGCCCAAGAGATGAGTTGTTTCATGATTGTACTTAAATAAGAAAATGATTTTATTGAATTTTCTAAATGAATTTCAAAACTTGGATTTAAATGTTTTAGTGTATGTGGAATATCCCAAAAATTGTATTTTGAATTCTTATGCATCCTATATACTTTGTGAATAAATGTGCTATGTGATTCTACTGATATTGAACCCATTGGTATGATAAATACTAATGAGAAATTTGTTGAAATTGTTGGCACATGAATTTGGATTATGATTTTGTGAAGAAGGTGGATATGATTTGGTTTGGGGTGAGAGCTGAACCCCTATAAATGGGAGCCTGAACCCCTATAAATGACTAGTTATTTCCTGCTACTGAGTAACCCGACGTGGTGACATAGTAGGGTTGGTAGACCATGGGATACAATCGAGCACATGTGGTATATTCATGGCCGGATATGATATAGTGCCTACGGGCATGGGATTGTTGGATGCATCTCCAATAAGGCCCACAGACAACACCAAGGAATGGGGCATTTTTAAAACGTGAAAATTATTAAAATTCTTGGTGATTCCATCCTAGGTCGTGGTAGACCTTGGTTGGGAAAATTGATTGGGTCGCCTCATGTTTGAAAATGTGAAATATATGGATGAGATTAACTATGACCATTGTGAATTATGATAATTTTGGAAACAATCATTTTAAATTGTTTATTTATCAGATGAAATTGTGAATGATATGATGGTTTGGAACTATATACATTTGATATATCCACCATACAAATTTTATTTTGTATAATTTGCATCTCACTCACTGGGTATATTATATATTCACAACTCTATTTTTACAGAGAAAGTTTAGTCGAGACTTATGGACGCTCGGGGTGACTTAGTGAAGATTGTTTTGTTGGACTAATTCGGTACTAGTTCTCTTTTGATTTGAGATATTAGTGGACCCAAGTGGAGGCACAATATGTAATTATTTTGAAAACTGATTTACTACTATGTTTTTGGGTATTTGAAATATACCTATGGTTTTTACATTTAAACATAAGACTATTTTTCTTTATTTCCTTGAATTTTCTTTGAGAATTGTTTTGGAGAAATATTATACTGATCTCTTGAGTAGGGACTTGGTTAAGCTTTGTGAACTTGATTTGAATGGCCAGGTTGGCCGATGCATGCATGTTTTAAGCAGGGATGGATCGAGCTAGTCTTTTGAATTTGCTTATGAATGCATGCTGGTTTATTTCGATAGACTGATCACCTTGGAAAATAGGTAGATATTAGAATGCCTTGTAGTATCTCGGAACACGAAGTGGGGTTCATATGTATGTCAAGGTAATGCAGCGGTTGCTATGTGCTTGACGGGTGGGTCGGGGCATGACAGTATTACCTTCCACTCCTTGGTTCTAGCTTGCCAATAATCATTATCGTTGCTTGCAAAGCATGAGGAATCAAACTTTAAACTTCTAACTCTTCAAAAAGCTTCACACCAGCAAGCCATTTAATCTCTCCATTAAAACGATATCCAATTTATATTGTATTCTATATTTTGAACATCATAAAATTGCATATTTACTCCAACCTTTCTTACTCGTCGGTGAACACCTTTATCTCAGTAAAATGTAACTTCAATCGCTTAAACTCATTGGGTGACCTTCCTAATGATCTAAGAGCACATGTTGGACATTTGTGCAATTCAATAATATGAAAGGGTTACTAAGCAAAAATTAGAAATGGGTTTGAAGATAAAAGGAAAAGTGAGGTTCCATGAAACCCAAATGTTATCTCTCTCTCTCTCTCTCTCTAGACTACTTTCTCTTCCTTTCCCAAACCCAGATTTATTTATCATCAAAGTTCAAGATCAAAGGTTCTGAATTACCTATTTAACTTTCCAAAGTTCAAATACAGCTTTGATTTAGGAAAGGCATAAAGAACTGGGGTTATCACAAAGGGGAGAATCAAGGGTTTGGTGTCACCCAAACCAAGAGGATTATTTAGAGACGAGATTATGGGTTTGGACAAGTTGATCAGGATAGGACTCTTGTCGTGGATAGATCTGGGAGTAACTACCCTCTTTAACACCGTAAGTAGATGGATTGCTATGTTTGAATGAGAAAATGTTTTCTTTTCATTTTCTAAAATGATATTTTTAACCTGATTTTATGAAATGTTTTGTGGTTGTGGAGTGTTGCTAAAAATGTTTTGATTTCGGTCATGAGATTTATGTACTTGTTAAAATATCTTGTGCCATGCATAACTTTCAGGTGAATATTGTTGCTGGACATCATGAACTAAAAACTTTGTTGATTTATATAGCACATGCTAAGATGTTTGCAAAATGATTTATGTATTGGCTTGGGGTATGAGCCTGAACTCCCATCATGCATGTATTGGCTTAGGTTATGACCTTGAACCCTCAAATAGCTATAATCATTCCCTTAATGGAGTAGCTTGAAGGGCATCATGGTGAGGGCGTTGTTATTATTAGACAAGATGGTAGTTGGATCGGGAGACACCTCTTCTATCCCATTTAGACTAAACTTGATTGCATCATTTGAGAGATCCCAAGTTAATAAGGTTAGAGTTGATGTTTATGATTGATAATAATTGAAACCCTTTGGGGGTTTGGTCAGGCCCAAACCTTTGGTAGGAAGATTTTTGGGGCAAACTCCTTGGATTTGAAAATGTGAATATTGAATGCTGATTTGTGTTTCTAAAAATCATGGCTTATGTTGCAAAATGTATTTATGATTGCGTCATGTTTGCTGAGATAAAAATATGATTTTCTTGAGATATTGTTTGACATTCTCATACTTATCACTCATTTCTTACACAACTATGCCATTATACTCCAATTTGAGTATTTTTATACTCATCTCTTTATTTTCATTCTTTTCAGAGGATGCATAAAGATAGAACTCACTCTTTTACATCTAGGAGAGAGCTGCTCGAGACCAACGGTTGGTATTGATCATTCATGGGTGTGGATTTTAAGGCACGTAGATGGACCCTTTGGAAAGAATTTTCAAGTTGAAACTCTTTATGTAATAAAATTTTTCTTATGTGTTTTACTAAGGTTGAAAACTTATATCTTGAAAAGTTAAATATTTATTTGTTTCTTACATATTATTGAATTTAAATATTTTTATGAGCTAGATTTATTAAAAAGTGGTATTTTCACAAACTTGCGAGATCTTGGGGTACATGTTGGTGATTGCATATACTACTAGATCACACGGCGATTGTTGCATATTCGGATCCAATTAGTGAGCTAAGGTTAGTTTTCTTTCCGTAGAATGCAATGGCTCCATATCGGAGAACAAGGACTTTGACTGACATTTCTTCGCCTCATCTTCACATGCTCCTACTAGTGCAACTGAACCTTTGGTTGCACCATCTGAGATTCCTCGACCGCCACTTGCTGCATTCCAACGGTGTATGGAATGGTGAAGCAAGTATGACATTCAGTTCTAAACCCAAACTCAAATGCAAACTCCTCCATCACCAAATACAACCACCACAACAAATACTCCTCTAGCACCGGTAGCTCCTCTTCCATGGGTAGTTGCATCAACTACCCATCCAACCATCGAGCTATCCAAAATGATCATGGAAGCAAGACAAGCTAGCTGTGAAACTTTTTTAGGGACTAGTAATACTACAATAGCAAAGGACTGGATTACCAGTGTACATGAAACCATGGCTCACATGAGATTAGATATTGAGATGAAATTAATGGTGACTGTGAGGTTGCTTGACAAGACTGCCCACACATGGTGGGAGAACTTGAAGAGGAGATCCTCTACTCCCATCTCGTCGAGTAAGCTCCATAGGGAATTTGATGAGAAGTATTACACTAGGTTTATCGGGATTTAAAGAGGAAGGAATTTTTTCACCTTAGGCAAGGGAACATATCGGTGGTGGAGTATGAGACCGAGTTGAAAGAACTCTCTTTGTTTGTCTTGAATTTTGTGGCCTCTAAAGAATATTTATATTTTAGGTTTGAAGAGGGTTTGAATTTGAGCATTAGAGAAAATATGTCAGTTACTAAGGGACACACTTTTAAGAATGTCTTACAATTAGCCTTGAGGGTGGAGAACATGGCTGAAGAAAGAGAAAAGGTTAAAGAGGGCTATAGAAATAAAAGGGTATCCGAGTTCACCTCAAGTCAAAGTTTTAAGAAAAGTAAGGGCACAAGTTCTAGTAGTGATGCCTTTGGCAGGGGATCTGTTGGCTTTCCCCAAGGCCAACACTTTCCCGGTATGGGTGCCCCAGATACTAGTGCCATGTCTAGAAGTAGGATGATGGATAGCAAAAAGGATTCTTGCAAAAACTACCAAAAATTTCACCTGGGACCTTACAATAAGCCTAGAAGGTGCTACCTTGTGCGCAATAGGGCCACCCTTGAAATGTTTGCCCTGAATTGGATTTGAGAGCACAAGGGAGTCAACAAAACCTAAGTTTTCCTAGTGGCTCCCAGGATGGACCAACCAACATATCCACACCTCCTTCCAATGCCACTCTAAAAATGAGGACGAGCGGCAACACCATGGCTACCAATGCCAAGCATTCTCAGACTCAAATCCAAACTAGGATCTATGCAATGACCAATAAAGAAGCATAGAACAACTCTGATGTGGTCACAAGTAAATTTGGTTAAGCATAAATTTATTGATTTGAAAAGTATGTGTTACATGATTTTTCAAGTTTGTTAGTAGCATTGAATCATTGCTTGGAAGAAATAAATCGATAAACCAATCTTAAGCATCAGCTTTATATACTGAACTGTGGTGATTGTTAGTGTTGCTATGTGATGAATATGTGAATATTGTTGAGTAAGTTGCATGATATTAGAGGTATTGATGAGTATTATAGGAGAATATTGAAATTTGTTAATGTCCATGATTTGATACAATGTTATGAGAATCATATATGGAATGTGTAAATAAGGTTTGACTAATAATTATTTGACGATTTGTATTAATAGGTATACTAAAACTCTTTAGTATTGATGCTCGTATACTCATTGACATGAGATCCATTAATTCCTTTATTAGTACAAGTTTTGCTAGGCATTCCAAGAGACCCTTTACTCCTCTTAGAAAGATTTATTGGTGATAACAACTTTGAGTGAGCAGCTAGTTAGAAGTAGAGCTACACAGATTGTGATGTCTGGGTAGGCGAAATAACCCTTGAGGCAAACTTTATTTTGTTAGAAATAAGAGACATTGGATTTTGTTTTAGAAAGTTCAGGGGTTTGCAATATTTGTTCGCTGGATGAATTGAAAATAGGCATAAAGTTCGTGAGGATATTTGAGGCATTGGCAAAAAATACAATGAATGAAAATGGTTGGTAATATAGGAGAAGTTATCATTTTAGGGTCTAAATTCTTGGAGATAAATTTGTATAGAAAAGTAATATGTTACACTTATTAAGAGATCTGAGCTCTTTTAATAATAGGAGAGATAATCTCAGTTTGAGAAGTAAAATGAGAGAAAATGGATTGGTTGCATTTCAAGTGAATTAAATATCCTTAGAGGATTGTGCCAAAACTATGTACATTCTACTCTAATTTTTTAGATGACAACCTTCTCTTAATGGACTCAATTAGTTGACAATCAAATGTTGATAATTTGGGGAAAATGTGAGAAGTAAATGAATAGTTAAGAGAAGTGACTTTCTGGTTGATGGTCTGAACATGTTTTCACTTCAAAATACTTGATATTATAGGAAAACTTTGAAAATTTGAGAGATATCACACTATATGAAATACGAAGTTGAGGTAGTTTGATCATTGGATATGACTTATGAGGTTTACTTTCAGTTGTCTTAGACTAACCTCAATTTATGAAACAAAACTGATATTTATTGAATTCCTCCGATTTCCTTGAGGCGCCTCCCATTGAGTTGGGGAAAGATATAAATTTTGGAGTTCAACTAGTGGTCATCCTAGAAAAATAAGTTAAAAGTTTGAGAAATAAGTAGATCTTTTTGTCAAGATCCTATGGAAGAACAACCATGTAGAAGAGATCACTTGGGAACCTAAAGAGACAATGAGAAAACAATACCCCCAACTGTTTGATGGAAAATTTTGTAATAAAATTTTTAGAACAAAACTTTCTTTTAGAGGGTAGGAAATTATAACACCAGAAAATTCCAATTGTAGTGTTAACACAAAAAATGGGCTGAGATTTTTATACTTTTTTGAAATGTAAGAAATGATTATTTTTTTGACATAAACATGGATTTTGTCGTTTGGGTTACACAGAAAAAAAAAAATCCTAAGATTCTCGGTTGATAGGTTTTTAATTTATAAGTGATCGGTTAGTAGAGTGGTCGGTACTTGATAGAATTTGAGTTGCGTTCAGTGTCGCACTTATACCTACATAAACATGTTAAATGAACTCTATGCTGACACAACCCATTCGTCTATGTCGACACGAGAGGATTGAATGACCAACGTTAACACACCCTAATTGTGTCGACACAAATACTCTTGTGTCAGACACAAACACTCTTGTGTCAGACACAAACACTCTTGTGTTGATAAGAACACTCTTGTGTCAACACATCCTTTGTATTGGATATGGACACACTAATGTTGGCTATAATTGACAGAATCCCATTTATGTCGATACAAATCTTTAATGTGTTGAACAAGTCTTGGTGTCTGAAGTTTTCCTATCAACAAAGGCCTTTCTTCTCGATAACTTACTCCATTCTTTCCTATTGGTACAATACATGTTTGATGGGTAGATTTTCTAATCTTTCTTAGTACTGTCTAAGAATCTCTCGATACATTTTATCCCCTTGATTTGGCTGTTGGTACATCTCTCAATGGTGTTGAAACATTTGCATTTACTTTCAATTTTACCATATACTCCTCGGTACTAGCCTTGCCAATAATTCTTGTCATTGCTTGCAAGCATGAGGAATTAAACCTTGGACTTTCAACTCTCCAAAAAGCTTTACACCACCAAGCCATTTAATCTCTCCAAACAAACAATACCTAATTTATATTATATCCTAAATTTTGAACATTCCACAATTTTAATGTTTCTAAGTTATTTCTATAAAGTTGCATTTTCACTCTAACCTTCCTTACTCGTCGGCAAACACCTTTATCTCAATGAAATGTAATTTCAAGCACTTAAACTCATTGGGTGACTTTCTTAATTTTCCAAGACAACATGTTAGGCATTTATGCAATTTAGTAATGTGAAACAGTTGCAAAGCAAATATTAAAAATGAGTTCGAAGATAAAAGGAAAAGTGAAGTTCTACAAAACCTAAATTTTATCTCTCTCTCTCTCTCTCTCTCTTTAGACTACTCTCTCTTGCTCTCCCAAATCCAGAATTATTCTCTACCAAAACTCAAGATCAGAGGTTCTGAACCAGCCCATCTAATTTTCCAAAGTTAAAATATAAACTTGATTTAGGAAAGGCCTAAAGAGTCGAGGTTATCACAAAGGGGAGAATTAATGGTTTGGTGTCACCCAAACCAAAAGGATTCTTTGGAGATGAGATTCAGGGTTTGGATAGGCTGATCAGAACAAGACCCTTGTCAAGGATAGATCTGGGAGTGAATACCCTCCTTAACATGGTGAGTGAATGGATTGTTGTGTTTGAAATGAGAAAATGTTTTCTCTTGATTTTCTAAAAATGATATTTTCAAATTGATTTTATGAAATGTTTTGTGGATGTGGAGTATCCCTAAAAATGTTTTGATTTGTGCCTTGAGATTTATGTACTTGTTAAAATATCTTGTGCTATGCTAAATTTTCCTATGAAAATTGTTGCTGCACATCGTGAACTGAAAACTTTGTTGATTTATATGTCACAGTCTAAGATATTTACAAAATGATATATGTATTGGCTGGGGTATTAGTCTGAACTCCCATGGCACATGTATTGGCTTGAGGTATCCGTCTGAACCTCCAAATGGCTATTGTCATTCCCTAGTTGGAGTTGCCCGATGGGGTAACATGGTGACGGCGTTGTTATTATTAGACAGGGAGGTAGTCGAACCAGAAGTTGCCTCTTCTATCCCTTTCGGGCTAACATGGTTGCACTACCTTTGAGGTCTCAAGCTAATGCCAAGGTTGGGGTTGATGTTTATGATTGATAATAATTGAAAACCCCTTGGCGATTCCCCCATTGCTAAGGGCGAAGCCTTTGGTGGAATGATTTTTGGGGCAAACCCCTTGGATTTGAAAAGTAAATATTGAATGCTCATTTGTGTTTCTGAAAGTCATGGCTCATGTTGAAAAATGTATTTGTGACTATATAATGTTTATGGAGACAAAAATATGATTTTGTTTTAGATATTATTTGACACTCTCATACTCACTACTCATTTCTTATACAACTATGCCATTTTACTCCAATTTGAGTATTTTTATACTCACCTCTTTATTTCCATTCTTTTCAGAGGAAGTGTAAAAGTAGAAGTCACTCTAGTATTAGCTAGATCCAATCGAGCAAAGAGCAGTCCAGGATCAGCTTTTGGTATTGATCCTTCATGGATGTGGATTTTGAGGCATGTAGATAGACCCATTGGAGGATATTTTAAAATTGAAACTCTTTATGTAATCTAATTTTTCTTATGTCTTTTACTAATGTTGAAAACTTATATTTTGAAAAGTTAAATATTTATTTGTTTCTTGCATGTCATTGAATTTAAATATTTTTATGAGTTGGATTTCTTAAAAAGGGCATTTTTGTAGTCTTGCGGGATCATGGGGGTGTGTATTGGTGACTGCATATAATACTAGATCACGTGGCGGTTGTCACGTGTTTGGACCCACGGGTCAAGGCATGACACTTCTCCTTCCCCATTCTCCCTAGCTACCCCTCATTCTCTTCCCTCTTTCTTATCGCTACCGTCACCCTTACTCTTGCATGAATCGAGTTCTCACTCTCTCCCTTGTTGTTTGTGGTAAGTTTCTTCAAATCTCTTTTTTTTTCCTCTCTCTCTTTTGTTTTCCCTAGCCTAAAGTTTGTTCTTGTTGTAATTCTTGTGTACAGGTTAGTGTTTGTTCGTGTTGTCTATTTCTCTCTATATCTTTTTTTGCTGGTAGGCTCTCTCTCCTTCTCTCCCTCTGTTTTTTCCCTCTCTACCTTCCCATTGCCAATGGTTGGAGAGGGACGGTCCAGGTTACACAGAGGAGTCGAATGGCTATAGCATAGACATTGTCATGCATAACCTAACCTGCACATAACCTAACCTGCATACCCTATGCACCTATAGGGGTACACATGCGAGGTACAACTCAAAGTCACTACTTGATATTCAGTTTATTTAAAGCCACGCTTACATCAGCTGGTCTTACTTGACTTTTCATGACCCAATGTTACGGAGCTCAAAAAAGTCATAGGAGCCTTCGAGCCTGTTGCCCATGCCATACCAAATGAGCTACACCTGGATGATGCATGTGAATTGTACTTAGCCAATAAGCTGTCCAATGCCATCACCATGCCACAATTAGGCAGAGGAGTTCAGAAGAATTTAGAAACCAAGAAGCCTAAAATACATGTTAATTCTTGAGGAAAAAAACACAGATCAAGCAATAGCTCACAGAACACAAGCCACAGAGTCGCGTGCCAAGTAGTCCTATCAGATATGATTTCTTCAAGAATCCCGAGTGGTTGAAATGCAAAGGAGGAACTAACTCAAGCCATTGAGATGATTACGAAAATGGCTCAAGGAAACCAAAAATCAGGTGAATTGGAAAAGGTCTGCTCAATGGAGTCAAGAGTCCTAATGAAGCATGGGACAAAGCCTTATCTAGATTTGGATTCTTTAAGAATTCTAGGTAAACGTAATGCGAATGAAGTTCTATCATGAGCATTTGAGAAGAATGAGGAAAAAGCTTAAGGAAACCAAGAAACATATAGAGAGGATGAGATTTGCCTGGTAGACAAGAATGTTACAGGAGGATCCAATGCCAATGCCATGCAATCTGATCAATAGTTGGGTAAACATGTGCGAAAATATTCTAAAGCCTTAGAGGGCTTAAAGGAAGAGAAAATATAGCAAATAGGAGCAAAGCCTGGGAAAAAGGAGAACTGATTGATTACTGAAGACATGAAGAAAAACCATAATTTGCATGAGCATTCAGCCAACGAGCTGGGCTTTGCGGCCATCAAGCTTAAATAGGAGCTGAATAGTGTTAATGGAGGAGTCCAAAAACAACTAGGGAACTTGAGAGGCCCAAGAAGAGCCATGGCTCGATAGAATATGGAACAAGCACCAAGGCTAAAGGGAGTTCAACCATATGGCCAAGAGCCTAAGGGCTTATGTATATGAGTCCTATGTCAATTAGAATTATAAGGGATTTAGTACGAGTAAAATAGACCTTCAAGATTCGAGAACCAGGTCCAACCCATGAAGAATCTGACCCAAGCCAAGCATAGCTCTAGTTGAACCTAATTCCTTATGGACCTCCAAGCAGACTGCCACGATTGACAAAAGTGATTCAAACAATCAACTTAACTCTGAAAATGGCCTGAGGAAACATAAAATCAAGTAGAAAATGACTTAACAAAGTTCAAAACCCTAATTTAGGTGGGAAAACCCTAATTAAGGGAATAAAGCAAGGGCGAATAGAGTTCTTAGTCCTGAAGGAGTCTCAAGTCAACAAGAAGTCATAGAGAAGAAAGAAGTCCTAAGGCAATGAATAGTCCTAGAGAAGCAAGAAGTTCCAATGCCACAATGAGTCCTACGTGAGCAAGAAATTCTACCTAAGCTAGGAGACCTAAGACAATGCAAAGTTCTAGCTGTGAAGAACTCTAAAGAGTTGAGAGTCTTGATCCAAGTAAAGTCTATCAAGAGGAAAGTTGACTTCAACTATAAGTCTAACATCCAAGTCCTAGTGCAACACTCCAAGAGCAAGACAAGTTTAACTAGGAGTTGTATTTTAGTATTTTAATCTTAGTAAGGTATTAGAAAGGATAAGATTTGGTTTGATCAGAATTCGATCTTGGAGTCTCACTGAAAGTGTTACTCCTCAAGGTATAACTTAATTCTATAAATACCTAAGATGGCTAAATGTAATATTGAAGATTTTAAGTAGATTTCTTTAATAAACTACCAAATTAAGTTCTTCATTCAAGGACTTTTCTTAATAACACAAAGGAGACTTGTTTTCCCTAGTGTTACACCACCTTTCGACTTATCCCTATGATGCAGAAAGGTGAGGCTTTCGATTAGGCTGGGAGTGAGAGAGAAAGCTATAACTACCTAACCATAACCCTAATCCAATCGCTAAAGCCATCCTCTCGTGTAACATAGGTGCTATGAGTGGGATTTGCACTCTATACAACCTTCGAACCACATTCTGTAGCTTAAGGCCCCAACACCCGATCGATCTAATGGGTTCAATTTAGCCTAAGTACTTAGATCAATCACAATCAACCTGGTTTGGCTATTTGTCCGGGTTCTACCCTTTTGTTACCATTCTATTTCTATAGGCCCGATAGAGGCCTATTCAGGTGGGTACCTTAGTTTGTTCTTTTGGTTAAACCTTATGTTTTGATTGTAATATAACTTTGTACCTTGGATATCTATATGTGCTTGTTGTATTACCAGATAACAAATGGGTATATGCATGTAACCTATTCTGTGGCTTTACTCTTTCTCCCCATAGTATGATACTTTAATATGGTATTATGCATGAGCTATATTCTTTAGGGATGAGACATAGAATATGATCTGCTTTGTATATGTTGCTTGCCATATATCAATTGAATCGATCTAAATTATGTATAGATAGGTCTTTAGCTAGGCCTAGGTTGATCTATAGCCCACTGGTTCCATGAGGATCTACACTCTTGACTCTGCCATCTATTAACTCATGTTATGGGTGAATTGATGAGCATTGAATTGATGAGTTTGATTTCCTACTTGTTATCCTTAATCTACATGATTGCATTAAAATGATTTTAAATTTACAATGTCATACTTAAATGTTGCAACATAATTTTTATCTCTTACTTAATTTACACAAGTTAACCATTTCTTTTATCCCTTGTAAATTTTGCTAGGCACAAGGGCAAGGAACCCATGGATAATAGCTACATCCTTAAAGATGATAAGAGGCCTGTGGGAACATGTGATCACATGATAGCTTATGAAACGTGCAAGGCTATCTTGTCAAATAAATAGTATGGGTACACATTTACCAGAAATTACCATAATCATCCCCAATCATGAAAATGCACTTGTCAACCAATTAATGATGCAATAAGTTGGAGAAATAGCATATATATATATATATATATATATATATATATATATATGTATGTATGTATGTATATATAAATGTCTAAATCATGATAAATTAACTCAAGTTAAAACTTTAATTAAGAAACACATTGCTTAATTGTTACTCTAAAAACCATCCATAGTTTTAGGAAAATCATTAAATATGCTGCCTCTAAATAGTTTGTATTTTGACATTCTCAGGACAATCACCTCAATTCTCTATCAACAAATTTTTTGATCACATAAAGAGAGAATTTAGGGAGAAAGGAAAGTGTGTAACAGGTAAGGTAGCATAGTTTAAATTGCTAAAATATGGTACAAAGAAGGCTATGATGATGACATGTGTGCATGGAAAAGCTATGTTAGTGGCATGTGTTCTCTTAATCAATTTTTTTATAATCCATCGGTATTCGGAATCATACTCCATCTAATCTGATTCGAATATTGTAGGACCCAATTTACTTGAGACATATTCTCTTAATCAATTTTTTTTATATAAATGTCGCTTCGCGATTAAGAGGGAGGCTTTCAATGTAACTCATGAAGATAATAAGTAACCTAAGATAGTCGAGGAAGCTCTTACTGGACCTACAAGGGCAATAGAGGAAAAGATGGATTCAATGAAAATCAACAGTTTAGAACTCAATTGATTTAACTAAAGGAAGAAAGGCCATGTGAACAAGTAAGTTCTCAAAATCAGGAGAAAAGCTAATAGGTCAATTGAGAGGTACAATACTTGTTTGGTAGCCAAACGATATACCCAGATGAAGGATATACACTAAGAGGAGACTTGTACTCCAGTGGTCAAGTTTTCCTCGATTCATCTACTTCTAGCAATTGTCGCTGGCATGAATTTGGAATTGTATCAGATGGACGTTAAAACTACTTTTCTAAATGGAAAGCTAGATGAGAAGATCTATATAGAACAACCATTGAGTTTTGTTCCTGAAGGTTTAGATGGTAAGTTCTATTGACTTTTGAAATTGACATATGGTTTTAAACAATCATCCAGGCATTGGTACATAAGATTTCACATTAAGGTGATATCTCACGATTTCATGATGATCGAGGAAGGCCATTGTGTGTATGTGAAATATTCAGATGATTCTTTTATGATTCAGTCATTGTATGATAACAACATTTTATTAGTTGAAAATAACAAAGAGTATTTGACAACCGTCAAAGAATGGTTATTGTCAAGTTTTGACATGAAGGATATGGATGAAATTGAATTTATCCTTAGAGTTAAGGTCACGAGGGATTGCTTAAGAAGGATGTTAACACTTTCACAAGAGCTTTACATCAAGAAAATTCTTAGGCGCTTTGGGATAGGTTATTGTAAATTCATAGAGACTTCTATTGGTAGAGGTAAGAGATTGAGCCTTGATATATGCCTTAAAACTTAGAATGAAATAATGGATATAACAAGAGTCCTACATGCCAGTGCAATAGGTAGCCTTATTTATACTATGTTGTGCACACATCTAGATATCAGCTATGTTGTTGGTTTAGTCATCTGGTATCAATTGAATCCTGGAAGGCAATACGGAATGCTATAAAGAGGATTCTAAGATATCTAAATAGAACTGTAGACTTCTCATTATGTTATAGAGAATGTGATTTGTGTTTGGTTGGATATTCAGATACTGATTGGGGGTGTTTGGATGAACACAAATGTTCATTTGGTTTTGTTTTCGTGCTAAACAATGGTGCTATATTATGAAGTAACAAGAAATAAATCTGCATATCATCTGTTATAGAAGGTATTTGACTCAAGAATTTCTAAACAATTTTGGAGTTGTGGTAAATAGTGAGAGACCTATAATTATATACTATGACAATCAAGCTGCAATTGCCTACACAAAATGCTCAAGTATCATTGTAAGTCCAAACACATAGATACAAGATACAATTCTATAAGAGACATCATCTGTAAGAGTGATATGACTATGAAGTACATATCTACGCACAATATGGTAGCTGATTCTTTTATTATACCTATAGTGAGAGATTGTTTTGTGAGATATGTAAAGTCTTTAGGTTTGCATAGAAATTAAACATTTCTCATTTGTGTTGTACTATAAAAACTTGATAATTGTTAGTGAATATATGAGCATTGTGCAGTGAAATTAACTGTTTTGATAATAGAACACCCATATTATATTATCATATTTTGAGATATGATCTAATACAGATATGACAAGCTGGGAAGGTTGGCTTTCTCAAAAGAATGACCATCTCTAGTTCTAAGTAAGCAGGGATAAGATAGCTTATAAACATAAAGGGTTTTTGAGAGCGCCCATGCTTGAGAAACAAGTCTCCCTAATAAGTGTTTAGGATGAATTATACATTAGTGTGACCGACGTGGATAAACCCAATCCATGTTTCCTATAAATAGCCAAGTTCGAGATCTCAGAGGTCTCCTGCATGCATTTTGTGATGTTATCTCTGAAGTACACTCTTTAAGATTTCTATTCAATTTTACGTGTAGATTAAACTTATATTTATATAGTATTAGAGAAATCTGACATATACTCTTTTGAGAAATGGGAAAGTGACACCTTGGCACGTGTTTCATTCCACATGTGAAAAATGACCAAGAGTTAGTAGGAGCAATATTTTTTGTGAGACAAGATATTTTGAATCCTCATGCCCTACTATGTGAGACCTGAGATCCATGAAGTGGGCTTATGTGTGCCCTTATTATTTTCAGCTGATTCTAGAAGTTTGATTCAATGTATGATACTTTAACATATTTGCAATCTTTGAGATAAATAAGGTCTGTAGGATATGTCTAGGAACGCAATTAAATTAAGATAGAAAGATTCAACTAGGGAAAAGGAAGACCAATCGATATTACATTAATATTTTGCATTCACTGGCTAGCCTATTGGTTTTGCTTGTGTTGAAACTTGAACATAATAGTAATAGTCAAGCAATTTATTGAGATTACTTTCAATGAGAAAAGTAGATCGATAGATGAAATGCATTGTATTTGGGGTACAACAAGTTTTTATACTAGTGATGGCTTATCGGTCACCTTAACTAGTTATCAAAAGTCTTTATTTGTAAGTATACTCATTTGTCATACGACACATGATTCTATATGAAAATCCAAAAGAGTGTTGTCTAAAATCACATGAGTTGTGATCACGATATAAACATAAAGTGCCCATTATGTACAAGGAGGCGATGAAGGAGGTTATGCCTATAACGGCATTTTGAACTTAAATTTTAAATTTAATTTAATAGAGGTTAGGGGAAATGGTTAAGAGAAGTTAATCATATCCCCTCCCTTCTTCATTCCATAATTCCCAATTGAAGACAGAGTGTTTTGAGGGGGAAAAAAGTCTAAAATTTTCATTCACAGGATTTGTGAGTTTGGGCATAAAAACACTCCGATTTGGAACATAGTGTCGTGAAAAATATAATATCGGTTCGATCAATATTTTGATTGTTCTTAGAAATTTAGGAAGAAATCAACCGTGATTTGAGGTACAAATTGTTTAATTACGCATTATAAATCCAACAATATATAAAGAGTTCGAAGGAGATGAATGGTTGTAAGTGTGAACTAGTGCACGGGAGATGAAACAATGCACTGGCAACATGCATTGTGACACAAAGCATTACAAAAGTCATCGGAACATGCAATGGTAAAGTAAAAAAGTTAGATGCCATTGGCAACACAGGCGTTGCCAAGGTGGCCTCTTCATAACTAAGGTCAATAATGACAAAGCAACACAAAGTCAATGAAAACCATGTCTCTAATATTCTGCGATGCCTGTGGTGACACTTTTAATGGCATTTATGCATCTGTCAATCCATTTCTAAAATGAAGATTTTTTTGTTTATGAAGGTATCATACTGCTTTTCGTGTCACTTTTGGAGTTATGGAATAGATTTTGTGTGTACAATATTTTAAATTAGATTTAAAATATATGCCATGGGAATTTTTGTGTACAAAATTAAAATATACGAAATGTGGCTTTTTAATGCAAAATTTTAAATTAGATTGCCAATAAATTGACTATAAATGAAAGTATAATTATTTTTATTTTGAGGAAAAAGTAATAGGATAAAATTTTTTTGCAATTTTTATACCTTTAAAAAAAAATTTATTCCTAAATTGCATTAAATGATACATCGAATAGATAGATTGAGAATCATTAGATTTCATAATAATTTTTACTAAGAGCAACATGAAAAGATAATGGCTGTGTTTAAATACAGGAAGTCAAAAGTGGATGTGTTTATCCCCATCATGTTTACTCATCATTTTACCTCCCTATCTCAATATCATTATGGCAATCCCTTCATTAGGGATCTCATAAGGTATAAGCTCATCCGTGCCACATACGTTGTTTTCCCCTCTCATCATTGCTCTATTTTTTATTCGAGCTTTCATTTTGCTTACAATCCACCAATATGTTCTTTCGAGCTTTGGACTAAGATAATGCACATATTAGACTTGAATTACTCATGCTAAAACTAATGGATGTATTGCCCTTTATCATTTTTTCAACATACTTTGACTTGTTTGTAAGTCAGGTGCATTATTGTCCCATCAGAATGGTGAAACAATTAGCATTTGAATATCAACCAACATTGATGACCCGTCGTCTCACATTACATAAATATAATTTCAATACACACTCCATATTTCATTGTGGCATTGTCCTCTCCAACAAAGCAAATTTGAAACATATACCCATTCACAAGATAACTTTACTCGATTTTACCATACCATTCGGTCCCCAAGTTAGTTACAATTGCATCCCCTTATTTCTCACTTCTTCTAGATCACCTAAAAAAGTACACATCTACTAGTCAATAGAGAAACAAGTAATCAAACACATACAAGTATGTATGTTAAGCAATAACATTACTAAAAAATGGTTCTAAAACAAAAGTAGGAATAATGTCATGTACACTTGCTCATAATATGATTTCATTTCAAGACAATTTGAGTAGAATGTATCTACGAGCTTGTCATGAATCTTCATTCAATGCAATGCTCGATACACTTACTGGTTGGTCTTCCCAAATAATTGGAAAAAGAGAATCTTGGGTTGATAGAGCCTTCACAATTTCTCCCTAGACTTTGTATCTAATATCATACACCGAGCCCAAAATAGTATGATACAAATCTTGTCACTTCTTCATTAACAATATAGATATAAGCGTGAAAGACCCCTTGCCACCTGGATTTCGTCGTCCTCCAATTGGCGTAAGGTGATTGGTCATTGGTGAGGTGGAGCTAATGTAGTCCGTTGTTTTCTTTTCTTTTTTTTTCCTCTATTTTTTTTCTTTTCATTTCATTTCAGAAACATTAATGTGTTTTTTTCTTTCTCTTTCTCTCTTTCTCTCTTGTCAGAAACATTAATGGTGTAGATTTTGTGGCTGATTTCACTGAAGATATGTTTGGGGTGGTTGGGAGGACTTTGTCGTTATTTACCTTTTTGTCCCTATTTATATTTTAAAATGGCTTCATTTTTTTTGCTCTTATGTGACGGTTAGAGGATTTGGAGATTTTTGTAAAATTACATTCTCTTTGTACTTTTGAAAAAAAAGAGGTCAATGGTGGCTATCCCTTGAGTACTCATTGCGTTCTGCACAATTAGATGTTCTCTGCGAGAGGTGATTTGTGTTTGTTGATTTGGATGTGCGATGTGTTAAATTTGTAAACCTTTTTTTTTTTGTGGGTGGGTGGGTGGGAGTAGGTTCCAGAAGGTAGTAGTTAAGCAATTGTTGTGTCATACAGATTGATTGAGGAGGGTGGTTGAGGAGAGTGGTCTTCCATGATCTTAATCATGATTACGGTGTGTGGAGGCCATTCGTGTACTGTATGCTTCATGTATCTCTCATTTTCTCTTCTTTCTCTCTTCTCTCTCTTTGTATATTAGCAGGGCAAGTGAACACAGGAGGTGGCGTTTTTTACTCTTCCTCTCTTTTGCTCTCTTTCTGCAATTGGTTTTTTTTTTCCTTTCGTGTGATAAACGTTTCTATTTACTTTTCTTGCTTTTAGATGTTTATTTTATTTTGATTTTTGATTGTTCAGTTACTTTTTTTTGTCATATTTATTGTCATGGTGATTACGGGAAGGTTTGTATTTCGCAAACGCTCACTTCTAGTGATATTTTTACATTTTATTTAGCTTTATTTTGTTACTGTTGTCGAGTGACTCTTTCGGCGGTTCCATAGAAACCAAGGTACAGAACTTAACAAGCTGGAATGACTACCAGACTGCAGAACTATAGAGAACTTGCAAAGCTAACAGAGTGCAGAACTAAGATAGCATGAGACTATGGAAAACTGCTTCTGGAGCCAGCACTTTTTATGGAGCCGATACAGAACCGTCAAAGTGCAGAACTACTTCTGGAGCTATTACAGAACTATAGAAGTTGATACAGGCCTATCAAAGTGTAGAACTATCAAAGTACACAACAAAACTACTAAAGTGTATAACTATTTATGGGCCCAATTTTATTCATTGTTGTATTCTTTATATTATGAGGTTTTATTGTGATCCTTGCCCATGTTTTTTATGGATACATGTGTAATCCCCAAAGTCATTATCTTGTAAGACTTTTTGCACTTTTGCTTTTCTTCTTGTTACTGATTCAGAGAGATTTTTTTTTTCTATTGTCCAGGATTTTCCTCTTCTTATTTTTTGCTTTCGAGTGTGTTTTGGTTTTAAGAGTTTTAAAGAATTGAGTTGGCACAATTAAGTGTTTTCACAGTGTTTCTCCTTCACTTTTATCTCCCATGGACACAAGAAGATATTATGTTCTTTCTCACTCTTTTCCTTTCTGTGTAAGTGAGACAAATGGAGATCATGATGACTTCATATATATTTTTCGGTTGTGCTCTATATTATTTTCTATTTAAGTCACGGTTATCGTTTGAAAAATGTCGGGCCTATTTGCAGATATTTGTGTTTAAATTTTTTTCTCACCCTTTTTGTTGTTGTGGGTGGGAATGAATTTGAGAAGAGAATGGTCTCGCGGGAGAAAGTATTATAACATGGAGTGGTTCTACAGTTTAGAGTGGTTTTGTGTACATGCCGTTACCAAAAAAAGATAGTTCTGCTTTTGCTAATTAGTTCCATCTAATTGGTGGTGGTGCCGTATGTCGTTCTAAAAAAAAAGGAAAAGTCGCTCTGCATCCATGCCATTGAAAAAAAAGGGGTGGTTTTGTGTGGTTCTGCAAGACTCGAAGTGGTTCTGCAAGACTCGAAGTGGTTCTGCATCCCATTATACAAAAAAAAAAAGAGTGGCTCTGCATGACTTTAGGTGGTTTTGCACTACACAGAACCATGTCGTTCTGCGCAATGCGAAATTATATGGTTCTGCACTGCACAGAGTCATGTCCTTCTGCGCAATGCAAAACTACATGGTTCTACACTGCGCAGAACCGTATGGTTCTGCAAAGTACAAAACTACATGGTTCTGTACTGCGCAGAACTATATCTCTATAATTATAAAATTTGTAATATTATAATATTATATAATATCATAATATTTTTATTATACTTCAATTCTTTGAATCCTTTTTATATTTTTAGATTAGAAAATTTTATGATTATATCAAAAATATTTGAAATAAGTAATATTTACTGAAGGTATTGCAATGTTATAATAATACTATATAAAACGTTTTGGGGGTTTCATTATATGATGATGCTATTTTTATGAAAAAATACCATAGTATACATCCTATAGTATATATTATATTTTTTTCCTCCTTTATTTGTAGCGAAAGATTGATATGTATTAAAAAAAAAATTTTGGATCTCAATTTTTTTTTCATATAAGCGTATATAATTAACTTATATCATAAATTATAAGATTTTTAAAATTTTTTTATATTTTTATATTAAAAAAATATTTTTCTTCTTCTCTTTTATCTCACATTAAGTTATATCATATAAAAAAAGTAAAAATGTAATATATATGAAAAAGTAAAAAAGTAATTTATGTGTTCATTATGATGAAAAATCTTTCTTTTTCGTTTTTCTTTTCCAATCAAGCCATTGTCGACGAAGGCCAGTTCTTTTGTCGATGAAAGCTGGTTTCTTTGTCGACAAAGGATGCCTCATTCGTCGGCTAACAAAGGATTAAGATGAGAAAAAATGTAAACGAGAATGATAAAAAAAATAATAAGTTTATTATTAAAAATTTTATATTTTTGAAAAAATATATATATTCTGATTTATAAATCCAATTTGTTAATTTTTATTGTTATATAATTTTAAATGATAAAAATATTTATAATATTGTCTTGGTTCATCATTTAATATTTTCACATTTTATGTTACAAATTGATATTATATTTAAATAAATATCAAATATTAAAATAAATTATTTTTAATATTCTAAAAAGTTGAATATCCAAATAATATGGTAGTATGCAGAAGGATGTCGTTCGGCTATGTACAGAACCACGTCGTTCTGCTCTATGCAGAAGGACACATAGCAGTACTACGTAGTTCTGCTATGTACAAAACAACATAGTTCTGCTATACGGAACCACATTATCCTACTATGTAGTTTTGCATTGGAGTTCTGCTCTGCAGAACTATGCACTTGCATCGTGTAGAACCGTGCAGTTCTGCACTACGTAGAGAACCATGCAGTTCAGTTCTGCACTGCATAACCAGTTTAGAGATTTAAATTATTAATGTTATTATTAAAGAATTGTAATAACATTAAATCGGTCATTTATATAATATTATTAATATCTTGAATTCTATAAAATATTAAAAAAAAACCATTGCTCTAATTAAGTAGTTTAGATTTTCGGGTTGTAAATAATGTAACTTAGTTGCAAAGTGGTTCTATTTCGATACAATTTCAAACAACATACATTCAGATAGATTTAGATATAATATTATACTAATATTTTTTCTTTGATATAATATATTCTGATACAATTTTAAACATAGAAATATTTAAAATTTTGATTAATTATTTTTGAGTGCTTGTATATTCCTTATTTTTTTGAGTCTTTTTCTCTATATTGAGGGAGGCATGACAAAAGGTAGCTTGTAGTGTGCTTGCTATATACTAAAAATTATATATTTAATTTGTTAATTTTTATTTTTATATTATTTCAAATGATAAAAATATTTATAAGTCTATTTAAATAAAAATATTAATAATATTGTTTTGGTTCATCATTTAATATTTTCACATTTCATGCAACAATTTCATATTTTATTTAAATAAATATCAAATATCCAAATAAATTAATTTTGATATTATAAAAATTTGAATATTCGAATAATAAGGTGGTACACAGAATCACATGGTTCTGATACGTAAAACGACATGGTTCTGTTATGCAAAACCACATTGTCCTGCTAGCAGAACCTTAACAGAATGACAAGGTTCTGCTATGTAGAACCTAATTAACAATATAGATATAAGCGTGAAAGACCCCTTGCCACCTGGATTTCGTCATCGTCCTCCCATTGGTGCAGGGTGATTAATCATTGGTGAGGTGGAGCTAATGTGACCCGTTGTTTTCTTTTTTTTCCTCTCTTTTTTTTTCTTTTCATTTCATTTCATTTTAGAAACATTAATGTGTTTTTTTCTTTCTCTTTTTCTCTTTTTCTCTTGTCAGAAACATTAATGGTGTAGATTTTGTAGCTGATTTCACTGAAGGCATGTTTGGGGTGGTTGGCAGAACTTTGCCGTGATTTACCTTTTTATTTTATATTTCAGAATGGTTTCATTTTTTTGCTCTTGTGTGACGACTGGGGGATTTGGAGATTTTTGTAAAATTACATTCTCTTTGTACTTTTGAAAAAAAAGAGGTCAATGGAGGCCATCCCTTGAGTACTCATTGCATTCTGCATGATTAGATGTTCTCCTTTCTGATTGACGATTTAAATAAAGGGTATTATGCCATGATCTTAATGATTATGGTGTATGCAAGTCATTCCTTTGTGCTTTCCACTCTCTCTCTGTCTCTCTTTTTATCTCTCTATAAAGGCCGGACACATGCACTCGTTCTCTCTCTCTCTCACTCTTTGAGTAGGGCAAATGGAGACGTTTGGTTTCAGGTGCTGATTATGAGAGTGATTCCTCTCTCTTGTGAAGGTTTGTCTCTGTCCTTGCTTCTAAACATTTACTTTGTTCGACGCTTATTTTACTTGTTGCTCTTTGTATTTGTTTCTAATTCAAAAATGTTGCTCTTTTAGTTTCTGTTAAGAAAAGTGGTGTGCCTAATAGTGATGATATATGGAGGTGATTTTGCTCTGTTCTCAAGATTTGTATTTGTAAGGTTTTGTTTGGGTTTGTATTGTTTTGCTGTTCTTCATGTTTATTGCTGATTTTTTTTTTTAGCTTCTGGAGAGTGGTGTGTGAGGATTTACTGTGAGATTTTGGTTTGCTTGCTTGGTTGGGCTTTGGTATTTCTTTGGTTTTGATTTTTATTGTTTGTTTTTCATTTGTTTTGTGATTTGTTTTTACATTTGGCTTCTGCTCCTGCTTGTACTGGACAACAACTAACTATGTCTCGATTTTTCTACACTTGGTAGGTAGTTCTATATTTGGTAGTTCTGCAATAACACTTTGGTGGTTTTGCTGATCGTTCTTTCCGCAATGGCTCAGTTTTGCGATAGCTCCGCTCCGTGGTTATGCAATTGCACTTTGTTGGTTCTACAATAGCTCAGTTCTGCAGTTCTGCAGTTCTGCTAGTAGTTCTTTCTATAATATCACTTTGGTGATTCTACAATAGTTCTGTAAAAACTCAGTTCTACAATAACTCTACTCCGTTGTTCTGGGTTTAAGGTAGTTTTGCAATAGAACTTTTAGTTCTGCAATGGTTTCACTCGGTTGTTCTTCAATCGTGAGCATTGGGTCTATGAAACTCCATAGTTTGTTTGGTTGTTTTGTTAAAAACTTATTTGGTTGCTCTTTGTATTGTTTTTCTTTATATTGTTTTCTATACAGGCCACCATTATCGTTTGGTTTCTATATATGTCGTGGATCATTGTGTGTATAATGTATAAGGTGGATTTACAATTAATGCTTCAAGACTATTGATTTTGCAGAACAACTATAAGGAGTTGCAGAAGTACATTTTTTTTTTAATAATGGCATAAGTCTAGATTTTTTGATTGATGGATTTGAGTTGGAGAGCCAAAGAGTAACACTTGTAATAATGTATTTAGTGTTACATAAATATGTGAACATTTAATATGCATAATGCAGAAGTACAAAACTGCATAACTGTGTGGTTCTACGCATTGTAGCATTGCAGAACTACATAGTTCAGTACAGTGTAGAACTTCATTGTGCCGAACTGCATTGTTCTACGCATGGTGTAGGTGCACCGTTATCGTTTGATTTCTTGATATGTCGTAAATGTTGGTGTGTTATAATGTATAAGGTGGATTTACAACTGATGTTTCAAAGCTACTGAATATGCCGAAGAACAATATGAAGATGTAGAAGTGCATTTTTTTTTTTAAATAATGGCATCTAAAATTTGGATTTTTTTGATTGATTGATGGATTTGAGCTGGAGAGCCAAAGAATAGTGCTTGTAATGATGTATTTAATGTTAATAAATATTTGAATATTTATATTCAATATTAATATAGTATTTAATGTCACAGGAATGTCATAACATATAAAAAAAAGGTGGTTCTTTGTGACAGTGGATTCGAATGATATAATATTAATATTAATAGTATTTTTTAAAAATAATATAATGATATAAGATTATACGATTTTGATCCGGTTGAAATAAATAGGAATGAAAAAGGGAAAAAAAAGGGACACGGTGCAGAACTAAGTAGCTATGCATCATGTAGAACTATGAAGTTCTGTGCTGTGCAGGAGTGTGGAACTGCAGAACTATATGCTCTATTCGAAACCACTTTCTTTCTTTTTTTTTTCTCCTTCTCTATTTATCTATTTATCTTGCTGTGCGGTTGTAAGAATGCATGCAATGTGACAATTTTAGAAATATTGGGTGGTTCTGCATAGTCTAGAACAACCGATCCTTTTATTAAAAAAAATTAGCTATGATAAATGATCTATGATATTAGAAATATTTGCAAAAAATAAATGATCTATGATAAATTTTCCATGATATTAGAATAATGTAAAAAATATTAATTAAAAAGGCGGAAATTTTTAAATATTAAAAAAATATTATTTCTTTAGGGCATGTTTTGTTCGTATATGATGATTTTATTATAAATTTTTCTGATTACAGTAAAAATACAAAAGAGAATTATATAGATCGTTTTGTTTTTTTTATCGTTATTTTTTTTATTATATACGAGTGTTGCTGACAAAAGTTTGGTGGTTCTACGGTGCAGAACTACCGTAATTCTGCATAGTACAAAATTACTTATTAGATCTATATAGTGCAAAACTACCAATGCTTTCCATGGTCGACCTTCATTTGGGCATCTAAACAAAACAAAGACAAATGTTTTCGGGTGCTTTAAAAATAATAATACTATTTTGGAAGATTAAAAAATTTCATTGAATTAAAATTTTCATTTGTTATTTATAAGCAAACTATTTAAAATTAATTATACCAACATGTCTTATTTAAAAGAAGAAAAAGAGTTTTTTTTTAACAACATTTCGGATTTTAAAAACAAATTTAATGCTTGACAACGAAAGCAGGCAATTTTATCAACAAAGGCGTGTGGTTCTGCTCAGCAGAACCATATAGTTCTGCTCAGCAGAAATACAATAGAACAATGTTGTTCTGCTATGCTGTAGAACCACATGGTTCTGCTGTGTAGCAGAACATTGTCATTTTGCTCGTAGAACTATGTAGAACTACATAGTTTTGCTTTGCAGAATTCCATAACTCTGCATACCACCGTATTATTCGAATATTCAATTTTTTAGAATTTATAAAATAATTTATTTAGATATTTGATATTTATTTAAATGTAATATAAAATTGTAACATAAAATGTGAAAATATTAAATGATGAACCAAAATAATATTGTTAATATTTTTCTATAAATAGATTTATAAATATTTTTATTCTTATAGAATTTTAAATTACATATTAATATTTATAAGTTCTAGTTTTGGTTTATTATTTAATATTTTTAGATTTTGTATTATGATTAACATTTTATTTGAAACTCCAACTTAAAAAGTTTTAGTTAGACAAAAATTAAAACTATTAGAGTAAAGGTTTTAGATAGACAATATTTCTTAAAAAGATTAAAACTCTAATTTGAAAACTCTATAGTTAATTCTAGGTAATTCCTAGATTACTTGAAAAATAATAAACAGAGATTTAACTTATAGAGTTAGATCGTTTATATATAATAGATCAGCGCAAACTCATATTGAATATCAACCAAAATAATTTATTGTATCAAATCTTTAAATAACTAAATTATTTTCGATATTTTGTATATTTTACAAAATTTAAACTAAATATTGATATTGTGTGTTTTTAGATTTAAATTATTAAATATTATAATTTCAAATTAATATTTATATATTTTAACTTTCACACAGATATTAATATTATACATATTATGTCAACCTACTCCAAAGAACTACAACGTCCTGCTCTCTGTGCGCAGAACTATAACGTTCTGCCCTATTCCATAGTTCTGTGCATTTCATTGTTCTGTACTTATGGTTCTGCATTTGCACTCCAGTTTACTTTTAATATTATCAAAATATTTTAATATTTAAAATATTTACAAAACTATGGTTTTTAATAATATATCACTCTTTGCCAAAAAATTTTACATAAAAGAAGAAAAACTATATTTGTTTTACTGAAATAAATCCAATTTATATTTGTTTTACTGAAATAAATCCAATTTAAACTTTTTAAAATCATTTGATCATAATTTTTAAATAATTTACACAATCACAACCCTAAACAAAACAAAAAAAAAAAATTACTTTTTGGGTGCTTTAAAAATAATAATAATATTTTGGAAGATTAAAAAACTCCATTCAATTAAAAATTTCATTAGTTATTTATATGCAAACTATTTAAAATTAATTACACCAACATGTTTTATTTAGAAGAAGAAAAAAAGTTTTTTTTGGGACAACCTTTCGGGTTTTTAAAAAGAAAAAAATTAATATTCGTCAATGAAAGCAGGCACCTTCGTCGTCGAAGACGTGTGGTTCTGTTGGGTTCTGTTGATCCGAACCATGTGGTTCTACTCAGCAGAACTACAGCAGAACCATGTGGTTTTGCTTTGCAAAACTATAGCAGAACAATGTTGTTCTGCTATGCTACAAAACCACATGGTTCTGCTGAGTAGCACAACTACATAGTTCTGCTGTATAGCATAATATTATCGTTCTGCATGGTAGAACTATGCAGAATTACATAGCAGAATTACATGGTTTTGCTCTGCAGAATTCTATAACTCTGCATAACACCATATTATTCGAATATTCAATTTTTTAGAATTAAAAAAATAATTTATTTGGATATTTGATATTTTTTTAAATGTAATATAAAATTGTAATATAAAATATGAAAATATTAAATGATAAACCAAAACAATATTATTAATATTTTTCTATAAATAGATTTATAAATATTTTTATTCTTATAAAATTTTAAATTGCATATTAATATTTATAAGTTTTAATTTTGATTTATTATTTGATATTTTTATATTTTATATTATGATTAACATTTTATTTGAAACTAACTGCATTGTTCTGCGCATGGTGTAGGTGTACCACTATCATTTGATTCTGATATGTCGTGGATGTTGGTGTATTATAATGTATAAGGTGGATTTACAACTAATGCTTCAAAACTACTGAATATGCAGAACAACTATATGAAGATATAGAAGTGTATTTTTTTTTTTTAATAATGACATCTAAAATCTGGATTTTTTGATTGATGGGTTTGAGCCGGAGAACCAAAGAATAGTCCTTGTAATCATATATTTAATGTTAGATAAATATGTGAATATTTACATTCAATATTAATATAGTATTTAATGTCACAGGAATATCATAACATATAAAAAAAGGTGGTTCTTTGTAACGGTGGATTCGAATGATATAATATTAATATTAATAGTATTTTTTTAAAATAATATAATGATATAAAATTATACGATTTTGATCCAATTCACATAAATAGGAATGAAAAAGGAGAAAAAAAAGACACGGTGCAGAACTAAGTAACTCTGCATCGTGTAGAACTCCGGAGTTCTGTGCTGTGCAGGAGTGCGGAACTACAGAACTATGTGTGCTATTCGAAACCACTTTCTTTCTTTTTTTTTCTCCTTCTCTATTTATCTTGGTGTGTGGTTGTAAGAATGCATGCAATGTGATAATTTTATTTTATTTTTATGGTTGAACAAATTTAGTGTTTTGTTGTTTAGTTACCTCAGAATTACACAGGTACGAACGTTGCTAACAAAAAAATTGGTTGTTCTACAGTACAGAACCACCATAATTATGCATGGTGTAGAACTATTGGGTTGTTCTGCATTGTGCAGAACAACCGATCCTTTTATTAAAAAAAATTATATGATTACACTAGGAATATTAGAAATATTTGAAAAAAATAAATGATCTATGATAAATTTTTCATGATATCATAATAATGTAAAAAATATAATTATAAAAATATTAATTAAAAAGGTGAAAATTTTTAAATATTAAAAAAATATTATTTCTTTGGGGCATGTGTTGTTCGTATAATTACGATTTTATTATAAATTTTTCTGATTACAGTAAAAATACGATAGAGAATTATATAGATCGATTTGTTTTTTTATCGTTATTTTTTTTATTATATATGAGTGTTGCTGACAAAAGTTTGGTGGTTCTGTGATGCAGAACTACCGTAATTCTGCATACTGCAGAACTACTTATGGGTTCTGTATAGTGCAAAACTACCGATACTTTCTATGGTCGACCTTCGTTTGGGCATCTAAACAAAATAAAGACAAATCTTTTCGGGTGCTTTAAAAATAATAATAATATTTTGGAAGATTAAAAAACTTCATTGAATTAAAAATTTCATTTGTTATTTATAAGCAAACTATTTAAAGTTAATTACACCAACATGTCTTATTTAAAAGAAGAAAAAGAGTTTGTTTTTTTGAACGACATTTCGGATTTAAAAAAAAAATAATTCTTGTCAACGAAAGCATGCAACTTCATCAACGAAGGCGTGTGGTTCTGCTCAGCAGAACTACAGCAGAACAATGTTATTCTGCTATGCTGAAGAACCACAAGTTCTGCGTAGCAGTACAACTATATAGTTCTGCTGCATAGCAAAATATTGTCGTTTTGCACGGTAGAACAATGTAGAACTACATAGCAGAACTACATAGTTTTACTATGCAGAATTCCATAACTCTGCATAATACCGTATTATTCGAATGTTCAATTTTTTAGAATTTAAAAAATAATTTATTTGGATATTTGATATTTATTTAAATGTAATATAAAATTGCAATATAAAATATGAAAATATTAAATGATGAACCAAAACAATATTATTAATATTTTTCTATAAATAGATTTATAAATATTTTTATTCTTATAAAATTTTAAATTACATATTAATATTTATAAGTTTTAGTTTTGGTTTATTATTTAATATTTTTATATTTTTTATTACGATTAACATTTTATTTGAAACTCTAATTTAAATGGTTTTAGTTAGACAAAAATTAAAACTATTAGAGTAAAGGTTTTGGATAGAAAATATTTCTTAAAAAGATTAAAACTCTAATTTGAAAACTCTGTGGTTAATTCTTAGCAATTTCTAGATTACTTGAAAAACAATAAAGGGAGATTTAACTTATAGAGTTAGATCATTTATACATAATAGATCAACGCAAACTAATATTGAATACCAACCAAAAGAATATTTAATTTGTTGTATGAAATCTTTAAATAACTAAATTATTTTTATATTTTGTATATTTTACAAACTTTAAACTAAATATTAATATTCTGTATTTTTAGATTTAAATTATTAAATATTATAATTTTAAATTAATATTTATATATTTTAACTTTCACACAAATATTAATATTATGCATATTATGTCAACCTACTCCAAAGAACTACAATATCCTACTCTCCGCGCACAGAAGAGCAACGTTCTGTGCTATTCCATAGTTCTGTACATTTCATTGTTCTGTATTCATGGTTCTACATTTGCACTTCAGTTTACTTTTAATATTATCAAAATATTTTTACATTTAAAATATTTACAAAACAATGGCTTTTAATAATATCTCACTCTTTGTCAAAAAATTTTACATAAAAGGAGAAAAACTATATTTGTTTTACAGAAACAAATCCGATTTAAACTTTTTAAAATCATTTGGATGTAATTTTAAATCATTTACACCATCACAACCCTAAACAAAAAAAAAATATATATATATATATATTTTTTTTCGGGTGCTTTAAAAATAATAATAATATTTTGGAAGATTAAAAAACTCCATTGAATTAAAAATTTCATTAGTTATTTATTTGCAAACTATTTAAAATTAATTACACCAACATATTTTATTTAGAAGAAGAAAAAAAGTTATTTTTTTGAGAACAACCTTTCGGATTTTTAAAAAGAAAAATATTAATGTTCGTCAATGAAAGCAGGCACCTTCGTCGACACAGGCATGTGATTCTGTTGGGTTCCGCTAATCAGAACCATGTGGTTCTGCTCAGCAAAACTACAGCAGAATGATGTTGTTCTGCTATGCTGCAGAATCACATGGTTCTGCTGAGCAGCAGAACTACATAGTTTTGCTATGCAGAACTACATAGCTTTGCATACCATTGTATTATTCCAATGTTCGATTTTTTTGAATTTTAAAAATAATTTATTTGAATATTGGATATTTATTTAAATAAAATATGAAATTGTAACATAAAATATGAAATATTAAATGATGAACGAAAGCAATATTATTAATATTTTTCTTTAAATAGATTTATAAATATTTTATCATTTAAAATTGTATAAGAATAAAAATAAATAAATTAGATATATCATTTTTAATGTATAGCATGCAAACTACGCACACTACAGCAACATTTTGTCATGCATCTTTTAATATAAAAAAAGGCCTCAAAAACAAAAAAAAAAAAGAATATACAAGCACTCAAAAATAAATATGTCGTTTAAACATAACATTACATAGATAATTTTTTTTCAGATATAATTTATTTAATATTTAATGTACGCAAAAGTACGAAACTGCAAAACTGTATGGTTCTATGCATTGTAGAACTTCATAGTGCATATAAGAATGAAAAAGGGAGATGGCGCAAAACTGAGTTGTTCTGTACAGTACAGAACTCCGAATAAGTTCTGCGCAATGCTAAAGTGCGGAACTGCAAAACTATGTGGTTCTGCACATTACAACATTGCAGAACTACATAGTTCAGCACAGTGTAGAAATTCATTGTGTTGAACTGCATTGGTCTGCGCATGGTATACGTGCACCGTTATTGTTTGGTTTCTTGATATGTCGTGGATGTTGGTGTGTTATAATGTATAAGGTGGATTTACAACTGATATTTCAAAGCTACTGAATATGCAGCACAACTATATGAAGATGTAGAAGTGCACTTTTTTTTTAATAATGGCGTGTAGAATCTGGATTTTTTTATTGATGGGTTTGAGTTGGAGAGCCAAAGAATAGTACTTGTAATGATGTATATAATGTTAGATAAATTTGTGAATATTTACATTCAATATTAATATATTTACATTCAAAGTTCTCATTCTTATAGTTCTGCTAGACTCTGTGGATTTTGTGGTTCTGCATTCCATGATTCGCATAGTTATCGTTAGTTTAGAATTGCTTGAAAAAGAAAATAGATTTTCTTTTTTTTAACTAAAACACATTTTTATGAAGAAACGCAAATTCAACTTCAAAATGATAATTATAAATATATTAATCATGAAAAAAAATTTTCAAGTCCTTTAAAAATAATAATAATATTTTGAAAGAATAAAAAACTCCATTGAATTAAAAATTTCATTTGTTATTTATAAACAAACTATTTAAAATTAATTACACCAATATATTTTATTCAGAGAAACAAAAAAAAAATTATTATTGGGACAGCCTTTGGAATTAAAAAAAAAATATTATTCGTCAACAAAGACAGGAACCTTCATCGATGAAACAGCATGCCTTCGTCAACGAAAGCATGAACCGTCGTCGACAAAGGCAAGTAGAACTATATAGCAAAACTATATAATTTTGCATACCAGAACTACAACAGAACCATGTGGTTCTGCATAGCAGAGCCAAGTCGTTCTGCTAGCCAAATTTGGAATTAAAATGTCCCGTTTAATTTAACAAAGGAAAGATTTTTTATTAAATGATTTGCATGGAAGTAGTTCTGCTGCATGATTATGCATAGTTCTGCTGCTCTATTTTGATAATTTCAAATGGATAGTTCTCCGTGCCGTTATAAAAAAAAAAAAAAAACAAGACCTTTTAAATATTTGAATCTAACATTATACAAATATTTTTTTTATTTTAATTTAATATATTTGATGTTAAATAATATAATGATAGGAAATTATTCATTTAGATAATTAATGTTATTGAAATTATTGATTTAGATTATGCACACTGTCGATGATTAATAGCATCGCATTCATGCAGAGCTACATATTATCATGCTGAACAAACACTTAAAGAGCATTTAACAAACAAAGACACAGATAGAACAGTACACAGTATTCAACTGAACATATTATAAAAATGTTATAAAAGATATGATGGTCGAGCATTGTTATAGATTAATTAATTTGTACACTACGTGGGAGGCAAAATGATTCAAAAGAAAAGAGGGGTTTGTATCAACATCGAACCGAGAAGGCATGAGCATTTCAGTGGACGAAGGCATGACATTGGTCGACGAAGGAAACGGTCTTCTTCGTAAAATACTAGGCAAAAAATATTAAATAAAAAACTATTTGAAAATATTTTTATATTAAAAAATTAATATTTGAAATATATAATGTTAAAAAAAACATTAATCTTATTATAAGCAAAATATTTTGGCATATATAAAAATATTATAATATTAATATTATAATACTAGAAAAAATATAATTTTAAAATTAATAAGTAAAAAAAAGATTTCCAAATATTTTTTTATTAAAAAAATATTTCAAATTATCATATTATATTATTATATAATACACATAATTTATTTCATAATGTGGTACAGTTAAAATATTTTGAATCAAAATAAATTATACTTTTATTTAAAAAAATTTATGATTATACTAAAGACATCAAAAAAATTTAAAACAAATGTATAGTAAAAATACTATAATATTATATTACCGTAAAAATTATAATTATAAAATATTAAATAAAAAAATATTGGAAAGTATCTTTATATTTAAAAAATATTTTTTTCAAGTATTAGGTCATGTGTTATTAATATAAGTACAGAAGTACAAATATACATGCAATTATGCAAAACTATCAAAGTTGGAGTTAATACAACGCAAAACGATAAAGTGCAGAACACGTGGTTCTGCAAAGCACAGAACTACAAAGTGCAGAGCGACATGGTTCTACACGATGCAGAACCAGATCGTTTTGTATGGTGCATAACTGCTATAATTCTACATAGCGCCGAACTAATTGGTAGTTCTACATATTGCAGAACTATCAATACTTTTATTAAAAAAATATATGATTGCACTAAAAATATCAGAAATATTTGAAATAAATGATGTATAATACATTTGCTATAATATTATAATATTGTAAAAATTACAATTATAAAAATATTAAATACAATATATTTTACGATATTTTTATATTAAGAAATTATTTTTCTCTTGGGTGATATGTTATTAATATAATGATAATGGTATTATTAAAAATTTCTATTATACTAAAAATACAAAAAAGTATTATGTAGGTGATTTTATTATATGCAAAATGTTTTTACATATAGCAAAAATACTACAATATTATAATACTATTAAAATTATAATTATATAATTCTGAAATATAATATTTTGAAATTTATGGTTCCAACGTATTTAAATATTAATACTTAAATATTCTACCTTTGAATTAATATTTTTACATTTCACTTTACAGTTTAAGATTTTATCATGATTTCCGATATATAAATATTAATATCTAATTATTTCAGATTTGAGATTATTTTTGATATTATAAAAATATTTTTCGTCATTACGTTCAAAACATGTTTTAATGATTTACATATAGTTATGCTAGAGATTGAGGTTCTGCTATACTTTCATAGTTCTCATTCTTATAGTTCTGCGAGACTCTGCTGATTATGTGGTTCTGCATTCCATGATTCGCATAGTTATCGTTAGTTTTGGATAGCTTGAAAAAGAAAATAGATTTTTTTAACTAAAACACATTATTATGAAGAATCACAAATTCAACTTCAAAATGGTAATTATAAATATATTAATCATGAAAAAAAATATTTTCAGGTCCTCTAAAAATAATAATAATATTTTGAAAGAATAAAAAACTCCATTGAATTAAAATTTTCATTTGTTATTTATAAACAAACTATTTAAAATTAATTATACCGATATGTTTTATTTAGAAAATAAAAAAAATATATTTTTGGGACAATGTTTGGAATTAAAAAACAAAAAAACAATATTCGTCAACGAAGACAGGAACCTTTATCGATGAAAGAGCATGCTTTCGTCGACGAAAGCATGAACCTTCATCGACAAAGGCGTGCAGAACTATATAGCAGAATTATATAATTTTGTACACCAGAACTACAGCAAAACCATGTGGTTCCGCATATCAGAACCATGTGGTTCTTTTTCCTTTTTCTTGTTTACTAGATTTGTTATATATATAATTTTAATTCCAAAGTAGAGCAGAACTATATAATTTTATAATTAATTTGTTATATATATGTATCATAAATAATGGCAATCTTGGGTCAAACCTCCACTTTTCTTTTTCTTTTTTTTTTTGTTTACTAGATTTGTTTTTTTCTTTTAATTATTTAATTTCTTTTATGATATCTAATTTCATAGTATATTATTTTAATTATTTAATTATTTTAATCAATTTATTATTATGTTATTATCTTTTATTTAAAATCCTTAATTTCAAATTTTATTAATTTTAATAAAAAATAATTCAATGATATCATTTAAAGATATCAAAAAGGAAAAATTAATAAGAAGTGAGGAAAGAAGAGAAAAAAAAAAGAGAGAACCAACACACCAATATTTCAGTAGTTTCGTTGAGGTATGGAAAGATGGACACTTTTACTGTTACCAGAATGATTTTATTTGGAATACCTCTCCAAAAACCTTATTTGCAGAATCGGTTGTCAATCCTAATGAACGAGGAGAGGAAAGTACTGAAGGGAGGACGACTTCCTGTTAGCGATTGTTATTACCTTATGGGCTGTACGGATCCGACTGGTATCCTGAAACGTGATGAAGTTTGCATTATTCCATAAGAAATTGTGTCATGATGAAGTTGGCATCTACTCCAGGCATATTCTCTCTCTCTCTCTCTCTCAAAAATTATTCTGCAGTTGATAGGATCAGCAAACTAATCCGTAACAATCAATTATAAAATCCAGCAATTCTAGTTCGTGAATCAAAATAGGACTTATGAACTGCCGGTGTCTCCCTCTCCGCATGCAATCAATTTAAAAATTACACATCTCAGCTTTGTTTTGTGTGTATGTATATAAATAGATATATTATATTACGAAATAAAAACTCTCATTATTGACTTCCTTTGATTAAAAAAAAAAACTTTCTTGTTATGACTCTCATATGATCAAATTTGGGAGGTTAAAGCAAAACTTTTTTAAATTATCCTTCTTCGTTTTTTTCTCTTATATAATTAGAATTTTGAACCTTTAAATTTAAATTTTTCAACATCGATACAAAACCTGATATTCACATATCTACGGTAATCATAACACCAGCAAAGAAACATCAAGAGAAATATCTACATTTCATAACACTTATTATAAATATAATCTCAATTATAATTCCAATACCAATCCTAACACCATACACAGGACATAGCACACATGGCATCATATTTGAAACCAAATTTTGAACCCTGCACCGCGCAAGCACAAAACTATTTTAAAAAATTAAAACCGATAAAAAAATCGCAAAAAAATGAAAAAACATATTTAATTCTGTTTTAAATACTTTTTTTGAGTTAACATATAACTTTTAGTATATAACATATAACATATAACGAGTGTTCTTGCATATTCAGATGTCCATTCCAAATAGCATTCTCATTTCAACAAAAATCAAACAACCATGAGAAAATGAGAAGATACAATTCATAAAAAACATCATATACACTTAACATTCATCCAAGGATTACCCATGAAATCAATCAACATTCAAACAAAACCAAAAATTCGGAAAAAGATCATTAATTATATACCTGACACCAGCATCACCAATGATTCCGATAGCCATGCCAGCAGAGAGACCGGCGAGACCACAGACAAGACCAGAAGAAAGATGAGCATATCCATCAAAGAGATAACAGGATTTAGCTTTAGGATTAATTCCAATACTAATAAGAACGGCAATAATCAAAACCATCAAAAACAAAAAGAGACAGATAACAAGTCCAACTCAGCAATGGAAGCCACGTGGAGGAAGACCAAAATTGACGTGGCTAGAGGTTCATGACACTTATATCTATATTGTTAACAATAATCAAATCGTAAATACCCAAAACAATAATCAAACCGGGCAACTCTCCCCATTTTGCAGTCAAAATCAAAATTCTACACCGCGCAGCGCGCAGTGTACACCTCCTAGTATACATATGCATTCACAATTAAAGTTTCAACATATGCATTATTCGTCACTTTCTTCTTCAAAAAGGTAGAAATATAGGAACAATCTATGAACAAACATATTAGTGTATTACACACACACACATATAAAGATAACCAATTGTGTATGCCTTTTAGGAATTTATATTATTTCTTAAATGGGTACAACTATTGATATTGAACAGAACCTTTGATTAAGGCCTTATACACCAAGTATATGAATAGATATTCTGTGGAATTACAAAATAAATACCAAGTGTACGAAGAGATGTTCTATGGAATTAAAAATAAAGGAAAAAATATCATCTATAAGTTCCAAAGGATGATACAGACATCCCTTTATAACTTCTCCAACTTTAAAATTGTCAAGATTGTTAAGCAAATATCATGAAAGAAGTTAATGAAATCCATCAGCTCTTGCCCAATACATAATCAAAGGCGGGTCCCTAAATGCTATTGGAAGCAAATTATCCACAAACATATGGCAGTAATGACTTATCATTCTTGTAAGCTTACATTCGTTTGTATCTATGCATTTTATAGTATCTTATGCATATCTAACAAAAAATCTCAAAATTTTCATCAAGTCGCAAACTAGATGCTTTTGCTCCTTGCTCAAAGAATAAACAACTTTACGTTTAAGATTCTACTCTTTGGATGTATTGCCGGCCCGTGAACAATGATGGCAAATTTGTCCAAAATCTCACCTCAAATTCTCATGTTGTCCTCTTTTTTGATTGGGCACATCTACTACAATATTGTAACATTGGTGTCGATATTCTTCTTTGTATGTGGTGTCAAATGTGCTATAGAACCAGATTTATTTTCAATCCCAAAATATATTTCATTCTGTCTATTTAAGCTCTATTTTTCAATCCCAAGATCATGCCATTAGGGTTTTTGATCGGTGTTTGAAATTTGGCTATATGCTAGACCTCATCGCCCATTAACCCATGTGGTGGATCATCTATCTCTACTTAACCTTTGGTGAGCTATTTTTTATCCTTTCTGAGTTGCAATTTAGATAAAAATCATCTATAGCAATCAAAATGTCATACTTTTGTATTATATTATAAAGAAATCTCTCCATTTATAAAGAACATGCTAAAATTGTCACTTGCTGACTCTCAAGTCAAGCAGCCAATAGTCGCTGCGCTACCCCTAAATATGTGTGATCCCCACTACGTATTCCGAGATACTACAAGCATTTTCATGAAATTCCACTCTTTTTACAAAACATTCCAAATATTCTATAAAACCAACTAAATCCATCTTTTCTCCAAAATAATCCGAAACAAAATCCAGTGGGCAATAAAAGTATAACCAATAAAATAATCCCAATAGAATCCAAGTGAAATAGTAAAAGATCCCCAAAATGAGTATAAATCACCACATACAAATTCCAACAGATAATAAATAATTAAAGTATTTACAAAGAAACAAATGATTTCCAAAAGTTCACAAAATACTACCCTCGGGTCAATCTACTGATACCTCAAATCCAAATCAGAATTTATGCCAAAAGAAGTCTACAAAGAAGGTTTCTCCAAGTCTAGTACTAGAAGTCAGCCAAGAATATCCAATACTTAAACTTCCTCTATAAAAATAAGAGGAAATGAGTATAAACAATACTCAATGAGTGAAGTGCAATGGAAAAAGTATGACATAAATGAGTAGTGAGTGTGAACGTATCAAATAGTCATTTCAGAATCCATTCCAACATGTTCAAATATCAATAATTTATCAATAAATAATAGAGTTTTCAATAATCCTAGTAAGCATGAAAAATCAAGTAATGCATCCAATAATTTCAAGTTTTCCAAAATCCCGAGGTTGCTAAAAATATCTCTCCACCAATGACTTGGCCCGGACCAATGATGAAATCGTCAAAGGTTTTCAAGTTTTTCCATCAAACAAATACCCCTAATCTTGGTGTTAACTTGACCTTCCCTTAGGATGCTACAAAGTTAGTCCGAGGGGATGACCTCATAGGCATCTCTCGAGTACATGTCCTAGTCGCAAAACCCTCAAACCATGACACCCCGTTAAACCGCACCATAGAAGGGAATGACTATAGCCATTAACCATAAGTGTTAGCACCACTCCCCCCACTTCCAAATCCAATGTGCCACCATTCATCAAATCAAGCCAAGACCAAACAAAATCATCAATCATAACAAGTTTACCTATAAAGCAAATGTGATACAAAATATATATAATACCATTGGATGCATAGGTCAATTAAATCCCATTTTTGGGACATTCCACCAACATAAATAACAATAACAATTTGGATCTTAATGTCAAATTTTGAGTCAATCATTTCATAAACAAAAATGGTAGAGATGAAAAAAGTTTATAGAAACTTAAAATGACAAGTGAGGTGACTTAACTTGTTCAGATTCTCCTTCCCACTCGTTTCTATCTAAATTCATCTTCTCAACTAAATCTTTAAAAAATATATCTTTACAGATAACTTGTATTCAAATTTCTAATGGTATATCCCTACATTTCACTAAATCTCCTATATTTTAAGTATTTAGCCCTCCTAACTAATGTGTCTTTAAGTCTTTGTTGCACATATTCAAACCATCTCAGACGATACTCTTGCATCTTAACCATAATTGAATTTACACCAGACTTAGTACATATCTTTTCATTTCTAATGATATCTTTTCTAGTATTTTAGATGTCCTTCTCCATTTCATCCAACCACTTGAATCTTATGGTTCAAATCCCCACTATGTTGCCATAGTTTTGGATGATACAATCAAAATATCTAAAATATTTACTTTTTTGTATGTCCTTTACTTCTAACTTAATCGTTTTTTCAATATTCTGATATTGCCACAAAACGAATATATCATATACTTAGTTTTTTTATCAGTTCAATCTAAATTCTCAGAATTACAGTGTGGCTCTCTAAAGCTTCAACTTTGCACTAATGCTCTCTCTCATTTCATCGACCAGTACTATATTATTTGTAAAAAAACCATATATCATGGTATTTCATCTTGAATATTCTTTGTGATTTTATCTATAACTATTGCAAAAATGATGAGATTTAATGTTGAATTTTGGTGAAATCCAATGTTAGTTAGAAAGCAATCACTTGAACCCCTGCAAGTTTTCAAATTGGTAACAATTCTCTTATACATATCTTTAACGAGTTTAATGTATTTCAAAGAGATCCCTCTTTTTTATCAACACCCATCACAGTACATCTTTAAAAGCCCTATCATATGCTTTTTCTAGGTCAATAATTATCATATGTAAGTTTATTTTCTATACTTTAAATGTCTCTGTCAAATGTCTTAACAAGTGAATTGTTTCTGTGGTGAATCATCCTAACATAAATCCAAATTGATTTCGAGACACACTTATTTCTAATTTCAATCTATGTTCCATCACTCTCTTCCAAAACTTTATAGTCTAACTCATAAATTTCCATGTAGTTCGAACAATCATATATGTCTCCTTTATTCTTATATAGTGATACAAGTGTACTCTCCCTTTATATTTAGGACATTTTCTTGATTTATCAGATTTTGTTAAAAAGATTCATCAACATTACTATTCCAAATTAACTCAAACATTTTCACACCTCAATAGAAATGCCATAAGATCCAATGGTTTTATTATTTTTCATTCTCTTTAGTGCTTTCATTATTTCATGTTGCTGAATCTTATGTTTAAAGTCCCAATTGATCTCTTCTATAGGTATCATGATATTATCGATATCTTTTATACCTTTAACGTTAAAGAGATTATCAAAATAATATTTCCATCCGTTTCTTATGTCCTCATTCCTTATAAATATATTATTGATTTCACTCTTAATACACCTAACGTCATTTAGTTCTTTTCCCTTCATTTCTTTTAGTTCAACAATTTTGTAAATCTCTTTTTCTTCATCCTTAGTTTTAAATCTCTTATATAATTCGTAATATATCTTATTTTTTAATTCATGAATAATCTTTTTCACCTTTTTTTTGCACTCTTATATTTTTCAAATGTATCATTACTTTTGTTACTTTTAATATTCCTAAAACATCTCGTTTTATTCATATAGCATTTTATATTTTTTCATTCCACCACCATGACTCTTTGTCTATTGGAACCCGACCCCTACATATTTCAAGAATCTCCCTACATATACTCTTAATATTATTAGATATATCTTTCCACATTGTTTCTGAATCATCATTAGTGGAATAAGTTGTTATTTGAATTAATATATCTTTAAAAGTCATCAAATTCAACCACTTAATTCTAGATTTCACATATGGGCGATACTTTTTTTGTCTTTTAAACACACATATATCTAAAACTAACAACTTATGTTGAGTTGCTACACTCTTCCCGATATAACCCTGTAATCTTTATAGGACACTCTATCACCCATTCTGGTGAGAAAGAATTTTATTTGATTGACATTCGACCAAGTTCTATATATAACTATATGCAACTCTTTTCTCTTGAAGAAAGCATTTACGAGTACTAAATTGAATGTTGTGGCAAACTCTAAAATTGTACCTCTCACTTTATTCCTATACAAAACCAAACTTTCCATGCACAACTTCAAATTCTTCATTATTCTCTCCTACATGTCCATTTAAATCCCCTCCAATAAATAACTTTTCTCCATTACATATGCCTTGTATAAATTTATCTAAATGTTCCCAAAATTGATTTTTACTACTAACATCTATACCTATTTGAGGCATATATACACTGATTATATTGATTATGTCTTTTCTATTGACTAATTTGATAAATAAAATTCGATCTCTCTTCCTTCTTATCTCCACTATATTCTCGTGTAAGCTCTTATGTACAATTATTTCTACCGCATTATTAATTCTATCCTTACCTATGTACAAAATCTTATAGCCATAAAAGTCTAGTACTTTATCCTTCTCCCCCACTCACTTGGTTTTTTGGAGGCATATGATGTTGTTTTTCATCTATTTATTGCTTCTCCTATCTCTCCTAACTTGTTGATTAAGGATTTTATGTTCCAAGTGGCAAGATAAATCCTATTTTTATGGACTAACTTCTCTACTTACACCTATCCACATAAATGCAAGAACTCTTACCTATTTGACACTACATACAAGTGGTGATCTAGTGCACCACTTCTGGGTGACACCCTAGAGTTACTTTTTTCCTACATTTGTCTCTCTCTTTTTGCAAGGGATTTTATATTGACTGTCAATCTATCACAACTCTACTCCTTTACATGGGTTTGGGACCGACCATAACAAAGTTCTTAAAGAGAATAACCACTTCAAAGGATAAAATATTTCTCATACAACCCACAAATATCTTTCCGCTCACCTCTTCAAAGGATAACCACTCTCAATTCCAAACCAAATGATATCCAAATCTCTCCTTGTGTTTCAAATGCTTTAACCTAAGATATTGACTATTAATTAATCATTAAATCATAAACCAATATTTTAGCTAATTGATTGCTACTTAATATTCCACATCCGTAGTTTCCAACCAATTTTTTAGCATAACATGTCATAATTCATGACCCAAATTTGCACAGTCACAGAAAAATTGTCATAACTTTTATTACAAGTATTGGATTTTAACGATTCAAGATCCAAATTAAAGATAAGATATAGATGTACGATTTTAGTGTTTAGGATGCAGCTTAATTTTGACTAAAAGACTCTCATATTTGAAACAAATCCTACGACTAGAACAGAATAGAAAACAGGGTATTTCTCCAAAACATGTCTCTTTGAAGCAAGTTCTCTTTGGGATATTTGGACTTTACTTGTGAATTTTGAGACATCTGGAGTTTAAGGAAATTTAATTAATATTTTTTTTATCAGTCGAGATGGCCTTATGCATGTATTTGATTTTGATTGGCTGGGATGGCCCCCGGCATGTCTATTGTGATAAAATGGACTGGGATGATCTTTTGAATACTGTTGAGTTGTATATGGATGAAAAGGTGTTGAAAACTGTTTGTAAGCCAAATTGCATGCGTGCATGTACAAGGATGGATCCAGTGGATCCTCTGTTTGTGTGTCCTTGCATGCCTTTGATAATTGATGACCTAGGAGGGTCATTTGAATATTGTGAAATTGTTTGTTTGAATCAAGATAAACAGGCTGAATGCCTTACATTGTCCCGGTATATGGGGAGATGCTGCCCATATACCGGGATAATGCGACGGTTGTTGCGTGCTCGACTCGAGAGTCAGGGCGTGACAACTTTATTGGTATCAGAGTCCAGGTCGATTTTCTTTTAAATGTTTGAAAATTTGAAATATTTCCAAATGTTCCCAACAGCTTTTCCAAATATTTTGGAATACTTATTGTTTTTGAAAATTCAGATTTCTAAAACAAAAAAAAAAAAATTCAAAGAATGTACAAAACCTTCTATGGATTTCCTTAGAAATTAGAAATATTCTTTTTAGGGGATTAAGTACTTAGTCTTCATTTAATCCTTTGACTTAATTATAATTTTTTATTTTATAGACAACCATGCCTCCACGTAGAAAGACAAGGAATGTAAACGAAATTCCTCCCCGAGAGCACGAGGATGAGTCGTCCTCACATACTCTACCTCAGTCAGTGCCCATACACCCAGCTCCTTCAATCGGGATTCCTGTACCCCCTATAGCTACACTCCAACAAGTAATGGAATGGTGGAGCACTTTCGGAGCATAGTACCAAGCTCCGCCTCAGACTTCAGCTCTTCCATCGACTCCTTCTTCAATGCTGGCTGCTACACCCAGTACTCTAGTAGCACCTCCTCCTATGGTTGCTACACTAATCACCCGCCCCATAGTTTAGTTGTCCAAGCTAATCAAAGAGGCAATGCAACTCAGGTGTGAGACCTTCTCAGGATCTGGTGATCCTGCGGAGACTAAGAAGTGGATTAAGAAAGTCCGACAAGCTGTGACGGATATGGGAATTGAAGATAGACTGAAACTCATGGTGGTTGTGAGATTGTTGGATGACAATGCCAACACTTGGTGGGAATGTGTGCAAGAAAGGGCAACCGCATCTCTTACATGAGACAATTTCCTTAGGGAATTCAATGAGAGATTCTATACCAGATTTGATCGGGACTTGAAGAGAAGGGCGTTCCTTCGACTTCGCCAAGGAAATATGTCCGTGGGGAATATGAGGCGAAATTTAGAAATCTATCATCTTTTGTACCGGAGTTAATAACCTTTGAGAAGTACAAATGCTTCAAGTTTGAGGACGGTTTGAATTTAAATATTCGGGAGAGGATGTCAGTTATAGATGAGCACACGTATCAGAATGTGTTACAATTGGCCTTAGAGCAGAGCAAATGGTGCTCGAAAGAGGCAATGTGAGGGATCATCATAGAAAGAAAAGGTCTAGTGGGTTTACATTGGGCCAAAGTTCTTAGAAAAGCAGGACAAGTTTTATAGTAGTGGATCCATTTCAGGATCGATAGCTCTCCTCAAGGCCAACCATTTTTCAAACCAAATGCTCCTAGTAGAAATGTTAGATCGAAAGCAAGACCGAGGGGGAGTAGAGTAGAATCTTGCCCTACTTGTAAAGGGCATCATATGGATGCGTGTAGGGAACCCAAACGATGTTATCATTGCGGAAAGGAGGGTCACCTTTGATATGCTTGCCCGAAGTTGAATGCAGAAGGGCAAGGAAGTTGTCAAGTTTGGGGACCTCCTAGTAGTTCCAAAAGAGACCCGGCTATAACTTCGACACTTTCCACTAGTGCCACTCCTAGGACGGGCATAGAAAATAATACCATAGCTACCCCCACTCAGGGTACACAGCCTAGATCTCAGGCCAGAATCTATGCTATGACCAATGAAGAAGCCCAAGTCAATCCGGACATGATTACAGGTAAACCAGTTTGAAACTTGAACTAGCAATTTAAAATGTGATATAGATGATTTATTATTATGATTGAGGGATAATGATGATTTGATTTTGTTTATGATCGTTAGGTAGATATATGAAGTATTTATGATTGTGTAGAATGATGAATGTCATAAGAGGTCATATATATGAATTGTGAAATTGTTGATTGACTACTGATTTTCTTATGGTCTATGCTGATAGGTACGATGAAAGTCTTTGGTGTTGATACTCATGTGCTCATAGATACTGGGTCTAATATTTCATTTGTGAATTCAGGATTTGCTAGGCATTTCGATAGGCCTTTACTTCCACTTGTTTAAGAATTATTGGTTATTACACATTTAGGGGAGCACTTGATTAGGAATACAATATATAAGAATTGTGAGGTGAAAATTAGTGAGGTAACTCTCGAAACAGACTTGATTCCGTTGGAAATGAGAGATTTTGATACCATTCTAGACATGGATTGGCTTTATCTTCACCAAGGTTTAGTGAACTACTTCAGTAAAGAAGTGGAATTCCATAAGCTAGGGCATCCTCTACTTGTATTCACTGGTGAATGACAAATCTTGCCGAGCTGTATAATTTTAGCTCTTGAAGCACAAAAATTAGTACACAAAGGATGTGAAGTTTATTTAGCTCACATTGTTGAAACCATGGTAGGAAGTTCTAATCTAGATGTTATTCCTGTAGTGAATGAATTTTTGGATGTTTTTCTAAAAGAGTTATCTGGGTTGCCACCGGTCTGGGAGTTCGATTTCACTATAGATTTGATTCCTGGCACTGTACTAATTTTTATTCCTCCCTATCAAATGACGCCTATAGAGTTGAAAGAATTGAACGTTCAACTCCAAGAGTTATTAGACAAGGGGTTCATCAGGCTAAGTACATCGTCTTGGGGTGTTCCGGTTCTGTTTGTGAAAAAAAAGGACAGAATCCTTTGATTATGTATTGACTACCGACAGCTCAACAAGGTAACAATCAAGAATAAGTATCCTCTTCCGAGGATTGATGATTTGTTCGATCAACTCCAAGGTGCAAGCATCTTTTCAAAGATCGATTTGAGGCTCGGTTATCATCAGTTGAGGATAAAGGATGATGATGTTTACAAGACTGTGTTTAAGATGCGATACGGACATTATGAATTTCTAGTAATGCCCTTTGGGTTAATGAATTCTCCGACAACTTTCATGGACCTCATGTACTGAGTCTTCCATTCCTACCTTGACAAGTTTGTTATAGTTTTCATCGATGACATTTTGGTGTATTCTAAGAGTGATGAAGAGTATTCTGAACATCTCTGAATCATCTTGCAAACTCTTAGGGAGAAGGAATTATATGCCAAATTCTCCAAATATGAGTTCTAGTTTAGGAAAATTGGGTTTCTAGTACATGTTGTATCTAAAGATGGGATTTTTGTGGATCCAACAAAAGTGGAAACTATTCTGAAGTGAGAACAGCCTAAAAATGTCACCAAAGTGAGAAGTTTCCTCGGATTGGTTGGTTATTATCGGAGATTTGTAGAAGGGTTTTCGAAAATAGCAGCTCCAATGACTAATTTGACTCGAAAGGGAGTTAAATTTGAATGAAATGATAAATATGAGCAGAGTTTCCAACTCCTATCCTTGTTCTCCCGACTAGAAGCGGTGGTGATTTCATTGTATACAGTGATGCTAGCAAATAAGAATTAGGGTGTGTGTTGATGCAAGACGATAGGATGATCACTTACACTTCTCGCCAACTAAAGAAGCATGAAGTAAATTATCCTATTCATGACTTGGAGCTAGCTGTCATTGTCTTTGCCTTAAAGATTTGGCAGCATTACCTATTTGGGGTTACTTGCAAGATCTATACCAACCACAAGAGTTTCAAGTACTTACTCACTTAAAAAAGCTCAATTTAAAGCAACGAAGGTGGTTGGAATTGATCAAAGGCTATGATCTGGAAATTGATTATCACCTGAGAAAAACGAATATAGTTATGAATGCCTTAAACCACAAATCTTCATCTTCAGCATCTCAAAGGAGTTCCTACCTCTCTTGTCTAGTTAGATTTCGAGCACTTGGAGTCAAATTGGCTAAGGACGTTCATGGTGCATTATTAGTCAAGTTTGTACTAAGGCCTCCTTTGGTAGATTGCATTCGGGAGCTTTAAGCTACCAATGATGAGTTGAAGGGCATAATAGAAAAGATCCAAAAAGGGGAAGGTAGTAAATTTCAGATCCGGGAAGATGAACTTGTAACTTATGGGAGACGCATATGCGTTCTAAGGAATGAGGATCTTCGGAATTCCATACTTGAAGAGGCACATTCATCGGCCTATGATATACATCCGGAGAGTACCAAGATGTACCGAACCATCAAGAAATCATATTGGTGGTCCGGATTGAAGAGAGAGATAGCTGAGTTTATTGCTAGATGTCTAGTACGCCAACAAGTCAAAACTAAACACTAGAGGCCATCCAGTGTCCTCCAACCATTGCCAATTTTCAAATGGAAGTGGGAACATATTACTATGGATTTCGTTGTGGGATTGTCACATACTCCAAGATGTCACGATGTCATTTGGGTGATTGTGGACTGTCTTACCAAGTCGGCTCACTTTTCTCGATTCAGAACACCTATTCCTTGCAAAGATTGGCCAAATTATACATTGATGAGATCATGAGACTTCACGGAGTTCCGGTATCCATTGTATCAGACTGTGATCCTCGATTTACTTCCCGTTTTTGGCCAAATCTGCAAGAGTCCTTAGGGACTAAGCTAAAATTCAGCACTACTTTTCATCCTCAAACCGATGGGCAGTCTGAGCATGTAATCCAAACATTGGAAGACATGCTTAGAGCATGTGTCATGGACTTTCAAGGGAGTTGGGATAAATACCTTCCATTGGTTGAATTTGCTTATAACAACAACTGTCAATCTAGCATAGGGATGCATCCCTATGAAACTTTTTACGGAAGGAAGTGTCGGACTCTATTGTGTTGGGATGAGGTTGGAGAAAGATAGAATGAAAGTATAGAATTGATCAGGGCCACTAAGGAAAAGGTGAAGCTGATTTGGGAAAGAATAAAGGTGGCTCAAGATCTACAAAAGAGCTATGCCAAGAAAAGGAGAAGACCTTTGGAATTCAAAGTAGGAGATATGGTGTCCTTGGAAGGGAATAATTCGATTTTAGAAACAAAGAAAGTTAAACTCTCAATATATCGGTCCCTTCAAAATCCTTGAAAGGATTGAACAAGTGGCATACCGGTTAGAATTGCCACCGGAGTTGCAGAGAATCCATGATATTTTTCACGTCTCAATGTTAAGAAAGTACTTATCAGATCCTTCACACGTATTGGAAGCACCTCTAGTAGAGTTGAATGAAATTTTGAATTTTAATATACAACCGGTGAAAATCATTGTCGACAAATCAAGCAATTGAGGAGTAAACAAATCCCCATGGTCAAGGTATTGTGGAGTAGCAATCAAGTGAAAAAGGAAACTTGGGAAACCGAAGAGTTGATGCGAAAAGAGCACCCACAACTTTTTTATGTATAATTTTCTTTTAAATTTCGAGAACGAAATTTCTTTTTAGGGGATTAAGTGTTATAAGATCGAAATTAAAAAAAAAAAGTCAAAGTTTTTTTTTATCATTACTCTCTCCCCTCCCCACTTTCCCAATTCCCTCACACGAGACCCCAAACCCCCCTATTCTCTCATCTCTCTCTCTTGTCTCTCGTCTCTCACCCTCAATCTCTCCCTCTCTCAATTTCTCAACCTTACGCACTCTCTCCCACACTTCCTCTCTCGCCTCTTCCAACCATTACTGTCCTCCTCGACATTCTCTTGGCCTTCAACTTTCTCTCTCTGCAATGAATCACGTGACCGCCCCTCATCTCGCTGAGGTCTCCATCGTGTAAGTCTCTCATCTCTCTCCCTCTCTTGTTGATTTAGGCCTACTCTATCTTCATCCCTAAACTTGTATTGGAGTTTTTCATTCGAAAATTGAATCTTGTGTTTAGGGTTTGGATGAATTGAATTGGGAAATTGAACCTAGAGTTGTAAAATATTGGTTTTAGGGTTTTGATTTATGGGAATAACATGCTCAACAATCTGAATGTTGCCTGAAAATTGAAAGTATTGGAATAAAATGAAAACCCTAAAATTTCCTGCATCCTAGACTGTTTGTGTATGCTGTGATCTTTTAGTCATAACACTCTCTACACAAAAGCAAATCAAGTGAACCTTTTGGCATAGGAAACTAGACTCTCGGAGGTTTAAAAGAGATACGATTCGTTGAAATCAGATAATAATTGAATGTGTTATATTTTTCAAAGAATTTTCGTGGTATTGTTCTGCCCTTGTTCTGCCTGCTCATTTCCCTTCAATTTTGAGATACCTTCTAGACTGTAGATCTATATCTTATCTTTAATTTGAGATAAGAATCATGTGATTTGGATGTGCGTAGTGAAATTTATAGCCATTTTCTCATGACTGCATAAATTGAAAAATTTACTAGAAAATTAGAATTATGAAAATATTAAGGAAAAATGATTTTTCTAGTGCTAATATGTGATTTAATGATTTAATCATGACCAATAAATTAGGTTAAGGTATTGAAAGAGCGGAAGGAGGGATGGTTCTCATTTAGTTGGAAAATTTATGAGTGTTTACCCTCTCAAGAGGTGAGTAGATGGTCCGTTGTGTTGTAAGTGAGTAAATTTGTTTTAAATATTTTATAAATGATTTTGAATGATTTTTATATATTTTATATAAAATTTTTGTGATTGTGGGATGTTTGAAATGGAAATATGAATTACAAATGCATCCATTGTATTTATAATAAATGTGTGTCATATATTATTGAATATTTGATTTATGAATGTTATGGTACGATTTGACAATCGTTTGTTGAAATTATAGTACATGAAATGTGATTTGAATAATTGTGAAAAGATGGTGCATGAAGTAAATGGCTATAGTCATCGCCCCACGAAGCGACCCGACAGGGCAACGTGGTTGAGGGTTGGATCAGATTAGTGGGGGAGACAAACATGACTCCCTTTGTTGTATGTCGAGTTATATCTGGATGCACCTCAGTGAGACACGATTCAACGCCAAGGACGGGGGTTTTGGTATTTTGAGATATATGGAATGAAACCCCTTGGCAAGTTTTCGTCCACGTTCGGCCAAACCTGGTACGTGAGTGTTTTCATAGAAGGACCCCATGATTTTCGGGAAATATAAATTAAATGGATGCATGTTTATTGAATTATCCTAATTTATTAAAATCATTTTCTTTTATATAAAATGTTGTTTATGAGTTATGCTTTGAGCTCTCTACCTTCACCCCTCATTTATTGTTACAACATCAATGCACTCCACTCACTGAGTATTCCCAATACTCACCCCTCTCTCACATTTTTCATAGGAAGTTTAGGTGGGAGACATCGATTTGAATCCGGTGGAAGACATTATTTTATTGAAATTATATAAGTATTGATGGTCTATGTTTTATTTTTGGATTAATGTAGTATAACTCATGGAAGGAAATAATTGTACTATTCTTTTGATTTGGATTTGATTGATTCTTGTTATAATTTTTGGAGCAAGTATTGATAGAATCCATACTTGATTGTTGTGGAATTTGTTTCATTTTGTTTAAAACTTTGCTTTTGAAAAATTTATTGTTTTATTGGGATATTTGGACTTTACTTGTGAATTTTGAGACATCTGGAGTTTGAGAAAATTTTATTAATATTTCTTTGATCGGTCGAGATGGTCTTATGCATATATTTGATTTTGATTGGATCGGATGGCCTCCTGCATGCCTATTGTGATAAAATGGACTGGGATGGTCCTTTGAAAACTGTTGAGTTGTATATGGATGAAAGCGTGTTTGAAACTGTCTAGAAGGCCGGGTTGGCGAAATTGCATGCGTGCATGTACAGGAATGGATCCGGTGGATCCTCTGTTTGTGTGTCATTGCATGCCTTTGATAATCGATGATCTAGGAGAGTCATTTGAATGTTGTTAAATTGTTTTTTTGAATTATGATAAACAGGTTGAATGCTTTGCGTTGTCCCGGTATATGGGGAGATGCTGCCTGTATATCGGGATAATACGGCGGTTGTTGCGTACTCGACTCGAGGGTCAGGACGTGACATTATGGCATATAGGAGACGCATTTGTGTTCTAAAAGATAAGGATCTTCGGAAGAACAAGCTTGAAGAGGCACATTGCTCGGCTTATGCCATGCATCCGAGAAGTACCAAAATGTACCGAACTATCAAAGAGACATATTGGTAGTCTGGGTGGAAGAGAGAGATAGCCAAGTTTATGACTAGATGTTTAGTGTGCCAGCAAATCGAAGCTAAGCACCAAAATCTGACCGGTATTATCCAACCACTACCAATTTCCAAATGAAAATGGGAACACATTACTATCGATTTCGTGGAGGGTTTGTCACGTACTCCGAGCCATCATGATGCCATTTGGGTAATTGTGGACTGTCTCACGAAATCGGCTCATTTCTTGCCGATTCACTTGCCGATTTAGAACTCTTATCCCTTGGAGAGATTGGCTAAGTTGTACATCAATGAGATTGTGAGGTTTCATGGTGTTCCGATATCTATTGTATTGGATCGTGATTCTCAGTTTACTTCTCAATTTTGGCCCAAGTTGTAAGCCATTTCAGGGACTAAGTTAAAGTTTAGTACAACCTTTTATCCTCAGATAGATGGACAGTCTAAGCGCACTATTCAAACCTTAGAAGATATACTTAGAGCATGTGTTATGAAGTTCCAAGGTAGTGGGGATCAGCATCTCTTATTGATCAAATTTGCATACAATAATAGCTATCAAGCTAGTATTGGGAGGCTACCCTACAAAACTCTTTACAGAAAGAAGTGTCGAATTTCGTTATGTTTGGACGAGGTTGGTGAGAAAAGAAATTGAAAGTGTAGAGTTGATCGAAACCACCAAGGAAAAGGTAAGAATGATTCGAGAAAGAATGAAGGTAGTTCAAGATCGACAAAAGAGATACGCCGATAAGAGGATAAGGCCCTTAGAATTCGAAATTGGAGATATAGTATTTTTTAAGGTATCTCATTGGAAGGGTATAATCCGATTTTAGAAATGGGAAAAACTGAATTCTCATCATTTCGATCTCTTCAAAATTCTTGAAAGAATTGAAAATTTGGCTTATCGGCTTGAATTGTTATCGGAATTACAAAGGATCCATGATATTTTTCATGTTTCAATGTTGAAAAAATACTTGTTGGATCCCTCACATGTGTCAGAAGCTCTTCCGATAAAGTTGAATCAAGATATGGTACAACCAATGATGATCCTTGATCGACAACTCAATCAACTGAGTAAGCAAATTCTCATGGTCAAGGTGTTGTAGAGAAGCAACCATGTGGAAGAGAAAACTTGGGAGATGGAAGAATCAATACGAAAACAACACCCTCACTTTTTTAATGTATAATTTTCTTTTAAATTTCAAAAATAAAATTTCTTTTAAGGGTTAAGTGTTGTAATACCGAGAAAACTTAAAAACAAAAAAACAAACAAAAAAACAAACAAACATGCATACAAACAAACATACAAACAAACATACAAAGAAAGAAAAGTCAAACCCATTTCTTATTCTCTCCCCTCCCCCACTTTCCCAATTTCATTTACCCGAAAACCTAACCTTCCATCTTCTCTTACTCTCTCCCTCTCTCCCTCCCTCCCTCCCCTTTTCACTTTTTCTCTATCTTCTCTCTCGGTTGGGTGTCTTTGTCTGCAAATCCAACAACAATCCATAGCATCTCAAGGCACAACTGCATCTTCTCTCTCTTTCTCTCTCTCTCTCCTACATTCACTCCCATTGAGCCCTCGTCTCTACCTCCCCTTCAATTATTGTTCTCGCCTCTCACTCTCGGCATTCCATGGTGTGAGTATCTCCCCCCTCTTTCTCTCTTTCTCTCTCTTCCATTTTCTGATCTAATGAAGTAAATTTAGGATTTGGATTATGTGTCTTTTATTTCTTTCTAATTGGCTGAGCTTTTCATTATTTTCCTTCATAGATCTTCATCTTAATGAATTGATGTACTCACAAAGATGGAACCTTTAACTGTATTATATATATATATATATATATATATATATTTTTTGGTAACCATAAATTGGTTTATTTTAGGAACACTAGTTGAGGTATAAAGTAACTACTACAATATAGAAAGCTCACATTAATAGAAATGGGAATGTCCAATTGAAATAATACAATCGTTGAGATACTGCTACTAGAGTGGAAAGGCACCCTTATGTCAACTCATGGGTGAGAAATATGAGACAAGATATTTTTATATGTGGGCAATGGTAAGAGATTGTGAATCCAGGTAGTAATAAATAACAATTAATGTAGATATTTTTCAATGGAGATAACAATGTACCGGTATTCAAGTGCTATATGGAAACAACTCCTTATATTTGATTTCAAGAATATTTGTTCCTGGGGTCTTCTGTCAGGTGTCATTATTTCTGAACATCGGTAATTATACAAAGCAGGCGATGAGCCATTTCTTTTATGTCAATGGCAGTGGTGTCCTGAATGGCTAAACTTGAACATCATTCTCTTTCTTGTCTACTTGAGAGGAACCAATTTTGAATTTATGAATTCTTTTGGTAGACTTGAGCTATTCGAGGGAAGTTGGTGATTTATTTGGATGCTGATATAGTGGATTTCTTTTAATTAAGCTCATGTCATGATTTAACAATATTTGGGTTGAAATCCTTGATTTTGCATAATTGGTAGTTTGAGTAAGATGTAATCCTTCCCTCATAACTTTCTTTACACAAAAGCAAATTAAGTGAAGCTTTTTGCATATAAAACTAGACTCTCATATCTTGAAAATGAGATATGATTTGCTGAAATCTGATAAAAAATGGATTTGTTATGATTTTTCAAAGAATTTCATGGTGCAGAAAAACGCTGTTTGTTTCCCTTTAATTTTGAGATACTCTTAAACTGAATTAGGCTAAATTCTGAACATGAAAGTTTTATATCTATATTTTATCTTTAATTTAAAATAAAAATCATATGATTTGAATGTATGTAGTGAAAGCTATAGCCATTTTCCCATGATAGCACAGATTAAAAAATTTATTAAAAAACTAGAATTGTGAAAATATTAAGGAGAAATTGATTGCTCTACTATTCGTATGTAATTTAATGATTAAATTATGACCAATAAATTAGGTTAAGGTATTAGAAGAGCTGAATGAGGGATAATTCTCATTTAGTTAGAAAATTTGGGAGTGATTACCAAGAGGTGAGTAGACTAACCGTTATGTCTTTAATGAGAAAAATCATTTCAAAATTCTTTTATGAATGATTTTGTATGATTTTGTATAAATATTTATGATTGTAAGATATCTCAAAATAAGAATTTGAAATATATATGCATCCATTTTATTTACAAATGAAAATATGTCATATGTTTTTAAATAAGTTATTCATAAATATTGTGATATGTTTTGATAACCATTTGTTGAAATCATGGCATATTGATTGTGATTTGAATGATAGTGAAAGCATGATGTATGTGATGTAAATGACTATAATCTGCTGAAATTAAAGATTGTTGACAAAGGATTGCAGCACGATCTCCTCGCCCCTGTTGTACTATTCCGTTATACCACTGGTGAGATACGAGTCAATACCAAAGGAGGATATAGTATTGTGAATCGAATGAATTGAAAACGACTTGGTGGACTTCCACTTGGATTCGAACAAATTTTAGGTGGAAGTGGTTTATTTAGAAAGACCCCTTGATTTTTTTGAAAAATATGAAAATTTTGGATGCATTCATGTTTTTCTTTTTAATTTCCATGATTATTGGAACTATATTATTTGATAAATTGTTTGAATTATATAATTTGAAATTCTCATACTCCACTCATTGAGTATTTTTATACTCACATTTCTTTCATTCATTTTTTAGAGAAAACTTAAATTAGGAAATCTAGTCGATCCTAGTGTCGACCTTGATAAACTCAAGTTAGTTTTTGAGAAAATTCCTACAGCTGGTACTAACTTTTGTTTTAGATAAATTTTTTTGAAGAGATTAGTTAGACCTAAATGGAGGGTATTTTTTTTAATTGTAATTAAAACTCTACTTAATCATCCCATTTGGACTTCTAAAAGTTAAATTATATTTAAATCTTTTTATATTTTACATTGTTGGATTTTCTCTCGAAATTGTAAAATTTTACTAGATTTAGAAATGACCGGATTTGTTTTATGTATGCCTTTTGAAAACAGGAATGTACAGAGTTTGTCACGCCCCAATCCTCGGATCAACCACGCAACAGCCGTAGCGTTGTCTCGATACACGGACAGAACCTCCCCATATACCGAGACTCCGCAAGACTACAAATCAACTCAATAATTCATCCAATACACAACTTCATCAGAAATAGGAAAATCTTATAACAATACACATGTAAAAGACCTATCCGATCCATCCCTGTACACACGAGCATACGTTGACACACAAATGGGGTGGGGGTTCCTGTACAGGCACGCATGCAAAATTGGCCATCCCAGCCGTTCCAGAATTTTCATCTCAATTAAAACATTGAAAATATAAGAAGTCTCAAATCATAGTCGTAGGATTTTACTAACACTCACATGAAGAAATGAGTTAGCGTCAGTAAAGTTCAAACGATATGAGATGTGCAGAACTTCATAAAATCAAAAGAAAACAACAAATCCCAATATTTCAAATTAAATGTCCCATTTGAACAATAAGTTTAGCCAAAATGGAATTTAAAATAAAGTAACAAGTTCCAAACAAACTTCAATTACAAACTAAGTAAGAATTTCATCAATATTTGCTCCTATATATGAAACAAATATTGATTTAATCCATACCAAAAGAATTATACAAGTTTTCCCTTCCATGGTTCTAGGAACTGCAATTCCCCAAAAAAATTTCTATCTTTGCTAGATACCTATACAAAGCAGCAAAAATCCTTCGCAAGCTCTCACGTGTGGTCTCCGAACTAAATATCCTCTGAAAAATGTTAAGAGATGGGTGAGTATTGGGGAATACTCAGTAAGTGGAGTGCAATGGTGTGATTGTGTTAATAAATAAGGGGTGAATGTGGGATAGTCAAAGCATATATCAAAATCACACTTTATATATGTAAAAACATTTCAATAATTCAATCAATCCGTAAAACATACATCCACATTGATCATTTTATCAGAAAATCCTGGGGTCCCATCAAAAGCATTCCCGTCTTAGGCTGGCCGAACCTAGACGAAAGTCCACCTAGGGTTTTTTTCCATCTAATGTCTCAAAACATGCCCCCTTCATTGGCGTTGGCTCATACCTTACCGAGGTGCAAATTAGAAATAGCACGACTTCGGCAGGGGGAGGGACGTCTAACTCCCCCGCACATCCAACCCCAACCACACCACCCCGTCGGGTCGCTCCGTGGTGGGAATGACTATAGCCATTTACTACCAGCACCTTTCATTTCTCAAATACCTCATTTCATAAACCATGTGCCATAATTTCCAACAAATAATCATAAATTTCTTGTCATAGCAATTTATAAAGTAACGTCAATCAACATATGGCACACATGTATTCATAAACACAGTGGATGCATTCATATGTCACAATCCAGTTCAGACATCCCACAATCACAAAACAATTTATATAAAATATGTAAAAATCTTACAAAATTGTTTATAAAACAAATTTTAAAACAAGTTTCTCATTTAAGAACACAATGAACCGTCCACTCACCTCTAGGGAGGGTAATCATTCCCAATTCTGAAATTTAATCCAAGGTAACCCTTCTCAACCTTCGAAGGGGTTATCCTATAGCAACAATAACAATTATCAAGTCATTTCTCCTCCAAATTCAAGGGTTAGCAAACTTTCCTAATTTTATTTAAATCCCAATTTCTAACGTTTTCTTGTTCTTATCCTCATTTTACAAATTTATCATCATTTACGTCACATACTATTTTACATTCCAATTTCCCTTAAATTTCTATTCTCAACAAAATAGGCAACATCAATTAATCACAACAAACCTTAATTTTGGATAACATGTCGATACAAATTATAAACCCTAACACATTCTCTCATCTTAAACAGCCTACATTTGATCTATTATTGAAGGCACATAGAAATTCCCTCACCTAGGTTTTCTCGCATCTCACGGACCTAGCTTCCTGCACCATTCATTTCAGTGCAATACCTGTAACGTTTCCAATTTGAAACAAATGTCAGCAATTAAACCTAACTACTAAGGACACTCAAAAATCCTAAAGTATTTACTCAGAACTGTCATCCTTTCCTATGCGGTGAATGATTGCAGATTCGGCTTAGGGTTTTTGAAGGCTCACTACTGCTGCCGGCTTGGGCTTGCAGAAGTCCTCTCGGCAACGAGAGAGCAAAGTGCACGTGTACAAGCAAGAAAGGAGAGACAGAGGGCTGTCGCGCGTGAGGGAGAGAAGCCGAGAGATGAAATAGAGAGAGAGAGAAAACAAGAGTTTGTGTGTATGTAAATGGAGGGAGGGAGGTGGAGAAATTGAGAGAGAGGGGATTGAGGGAGACGGGAGAGAGAGTGACGGGAGAGATTGGGAGAAAGAGAGAAACAGAGAGGGAGAGATTGAGAGAGATGGGAGAGAGAGAGTGAAATTTTGGGAAAGTGACTTTTTCATTTTGTTTCTTTTTTTTTGTGGGGTCCGGTGTCACAATACTTAACCCCCTAAAAAGATATTTCGTCCTCGAAATTTGAAAGAAAATTTATACATCAAACAATTGGGGGTGCTGTTTTCGTATCAGTTCTTCAGTCTCCCAAGTTTTCTCTTGCACTTGATTACTTTTCCACAATACCTTGACCATGGGGATTTGTTTACTTCTCAACTGCTTGATTTGTCGATCAATGATTTTCACTGGTTGTATCTTGAAACTTAAATTTTCATTCAACTCTACCGGAGGTGCTTCCAATAAGTGCGAAGGATCTGATAAGTACTTTCTCAACATTGAGACGTGAAAACGTCATGAATCCTTTGCAACTCCGACGGCAATTTCAACTGATATGCCACATTCCCAACTCTTTCAATGATTTTAAATGGTCCGATATATCGAGGGTTTAACTTTTCTCGTTTCTGAAATCGGATGATACCCTTCCATGGAGAGACTTTCAAAAATACCATATCCCCTACTTCAAACTCCAAGTGTCTTCTTCTCTTGTTGGCGTAGCTCTTTTGCCGATCTTGCGCTGCCTTCATTCTTTCCCGAATTAGCTTCACCTTTTCCTTGGTAGTTTTAATCAATTCTATACTTTCAATCTTTCGTTCTCCAACTTCATCTCAACAAAGTGGAGTCCGACATTTCCTTCCGTAGAGAGTTTCATAGGGAGGCATACCAATACTAGATTGGTAGCTGTTGTTGTATGCAAATTCAATCAGCGAGAGATGTCTATCCCAACTTCCTTGGAAATCCATAACGCATGCTCTCAACATGTCTTCCAACGTTTGGATTGTACGTTCAGATTGCCCATCAGTCTACGGATGAAATGCAGTACTAAATTTCAATTTGGTACCCAAGGCTTCTTGTAACTTAGGCCAGAATCTGGATGTGAATCGGGGATCACAATCTGATACAATCGATACTGAAATTCCATGGAGTCAGACAATCTCATCAAGATACAACTTCGCTAACCTTTCCAAAGAATAAGTATTCTGAATTGGGAGGAAATGTGCCGATTTTGTGAGTCTGTCCACTATCACCCAAATGGCATCGTGACGACTTGGAGTACGTGGCAATCTTACCACGAAGTCCATAGAAATATGCTCTCATTTCCATTCGGGTATAGGCAATGGTTGAAGCGTTCCGGCCGGTTTCTGATGTTCGGCCTTAATTTGTTGACACACTAAACACCTTGCTACAAACTCGGCTATTTCCCGCTTCAATCCCAACCACCAATAAGCTTCTTTAATGGTCCGGTATATTTTAGTACTTCCGGGATGCATAGCATAAGCCGAAGAGTGTGCTTCCTCAAGAATGGCTTTCCGAATCTCATCATTTTTGGGAACATAAATCCGTTTCCCATACATCACCATGTCATCCTCCCGAATATGAAAATCACCAGTTTCACCCTTACGAACCTTCTCTACTATCTGCTTTGGTTCCTCATCAGTTGCCTGGAGCTCTTTAATACGGTCCACCAGGGTTGGTCGAATTTCAAACTTCGCCAATAATGCGCCATTGTCATCATAAGCAAATTTGGCTCCAAGAGCACGAAGTCCAACAAGACATGAGAGATAAGAACCCGCTTGAGAATGAGAAGATAATGACTTGCAGTTCAAAGCATCTGCAACTACATTCACCTTACCCGGGTGATAGTCAATCATCAAATCATAGTCTTTAATCAATTCTAACCATCTCCTTTGCCTCAAGTTAAGCTCTTTCTGGGTAAACAAATATTTGAGACTCTTGTGATCAGTAAAAATCCTGCAGGTGGCTCCGTACAAGTAATGTCACCAAATCTTCAAGGCGAATACGATAGCAGCAAGCTCTAGATCATGTGTAGGATATTCAGCTCATGCTTCTTTAACTGTCGAGAAGCGTAGGCGATAACTCTGTTACCCTGTATCAAGACGCATCCTAACCCCTGTTTACTGGCATCGCTGTAGACAACAAAATCATCACCGGTGGTAGGAAGAACAAGAATGGGAGCTGACGTTAGTCTCCTTTTGAGTTCTTGAAAACTCTGCTCACATTTATCTGTCCATTCAAACTTGATTCCCTTCCGTGTCAAGCCAAACAACGGAGCTACAATCTTGCAAAAGCCCTCTACAAATCTTCGGTAGTATCTAGCCAACCAAGAAAACTACGCACCTCGGTGACGTTTTTGGGTTGTTCCCATTTTAGAATCACCTCAACTTTCTTTGAATCAAGAAATATTCCTTCTCCGAATACCACATGTCCCAAAAAGCCAATTTCCTTCAGCCAGAATTCACACTTTGAGAACTTAGCAAACAATTGCTTATCTCGGAGAGTCTGCAGCACAATCCGAAGATGATTTGAATGCTCTTCATCATTTTTAGAATACACAAGTATGTCGTCAATGAAAACAATGATGAACTTATCGAGATAGGAGTGAAAAACTCGATTCATAAGGTCCATGAAAGCTGCTGGAGCATTCGTCAGACCAAATGGCATCACCAAGAATTCATAATGCCCATACCGCGTCCTAAACGCAGTCTTGGGGACATCATCTTCCTTTATCCACAACTGGTGATAATCGGACCTCAAATCTATCTTAGAGAATACACTGGCCCCTTGGAGTTGATCAAACAAGTCATCAATCCTTGGCAAGCGGTATTTGTTTTTTATGGTCATCTTATTTAATTGCCGATAATCGATACACAACCGAAACGTACCATCTTTCTTCTTTACAAATAGAACTGGAGCACCCCAAGGCGAGGTACTCGGTCGGATGAATCCCTTATCTAACAACTCTTGAAGTTGGACCTTCAGCTCTTTCAATTCTGCCGGTGCCATTTGATAAGGAGGAATAGAGATTGACACAATGCCAGAAACAAGATCTATAGTGAAATCAAACTCCCAGATCGATGGTAACCCAGGCAACTCTTCCGGAAAGACGTCCAGAAACTCATTTACCACAGGGACATTGCTCAAATCAGGGCTTTCCACCATAGTGTCAATAATGTGAGCTAAGTAAGCTTCACAACCCTTATGTACTAATCTCCATGCTTCGAGAGCTAAAATCACATAGCTTGGCAATACTCGCCGTTCACCAGCGAACACAACTAGGGGATGCCCTGGCCTATTGAATTCCACTTCTTTAGTGAAGCAGTTCATTGATGCTCGGTGAAGGCTTAGCCAGTCCATGCCTAGGATGGCGTCAAAATCTTTCATATGCAAATGAATCAAATCCGCTCTAAGGATTGTCTCACCAACTTTCACCTCACAAGACTTATATACTGAATCCCTAATCAAATGCTCTCCCAAGGGGATTATAACCAACAATTATTCATCAAGTGGGACTAATGGCCTATCAGCATGTCTCTCAAATTCTGAACTCACAAATGAATTATTCGACTCGGTATCTATGAGTATATGAGCATCAACACCAAAGATATTCATCATACCTATAAACAAATCATAAACAAAATTATATCACCACACTCCTTCATTCATAATCACATATCATCAAATCATAATTATAAATCATAGATATCACATTTCAAATTCTAAACTTAGATTTAAATGAAAATTATCTGTAATTACGTCGGGATTAACTTGAACTTCTTCATTAGTCATAGCAAAGACTCTAGCTTGAGATCTAGGCTGAGGTCGCTGAGCGGAGGTAGTTATAACATTACTTCCCGTGCTCGTCCTAAGGTTAGTACTGGTAGAAGGTGTCGCTGAACCGACTGCGCCAGTTTTGGAGCCACTAGAGGGACCTCTAACTTGACGACTCCCTTGTCCTTCTTCCTTCAACTCAGGGCAAGAATAATGGAGGTGTCCCTCCTTCCCACAGTGATAGCATCTTCTAGGACCTCTGCACGGACCCGTATGATACCCTTTGCAATTTGGGCAAGTCCCTATTTTACTTTTCCATGGTTTAGCTCCTAATCCAACATTCCCAGTGCTATGAGCACTCGATCTATGAATTGGTTGGTTTTGAGGAAATCCAACCGATCCCAAAATAAATCCATTGCTTTGATAGTCTGCAGTTCTGTTCTTCTTAGAGCTTTGGCCCGGTACAAATCCGTCGGACCTCTTCTTCCCATGGTGGTCCCTAACATTTCCCCTTTCAAGTACCATCTGTTCGACTCTCAAGGCCAATTGCAACACATTCTGGTATGTGTCCTCATTCGTGACCGACATCTTCTCTCGGATATTCAGATTCAAGCCATCCTCAAACTTGAAGCGTCTACACTCTTCGGAGGTGATTAGCTCTGGTATGAATGAGGATAAACTTCTAAATTTTGCCTCATATTCCTTCACAGACAGATTTCTTTGGCGAAGCCGAAGGAATTCTTTTCTCTTCAAGTCCCGATCGAATCGGGTGTAGAACCTCTGGTCGAATTCCCTAAGGAAATCGTGTCAAGTGAGAGGTGCAGCTGCCCTTTCCTCTACTCCATCCCACCATGTGCTAGCATCTTCGTCCAACAATCTCACAGCTACCAAGAGTTTCAAACTATTCTCTATTCTCATATCCGTTACAGCTTTTCTAACCCTCTTGATCCATTTCTTTGCCTCTGCAAGATCACCAGATGCTGACAAGGTCTCACATCCCAGTTGCCTTGCTTCCTTGATTAGTTTGGACAACTGAACTGGGGAATGACTGATTGGTGCAACAACTGGAGGAGGTGCTACTGGAGTACTGGGTGTAGCAGCTGGCCCAGAAGGAGGAATATGTGGAGGGACTGACGACGGTTGTGGAGCTTGATACTGCGCTCCGAAGGTACTCCACTATTTCATTACTTGCTGAAGAGCGGCGATAGGAGGAGCAGTAATCCCGGGAGAAGGAGCCGGGTGTATGGACGTAGGTGGAGGAAGAGCATGCGAGGACGACTCATCCCCGTGCTCCTATAGAGGGATCTCATTCACATTCCTCATTCTCCTTCGTGGAGGCATGACAATCTATAAGGGAAAAATTATGTTTAGTAAATAGGGTTAAGAGAAATACTAATAACTTAACCCCTAAAAAGGATATCCCTAATTCCCTAAGAATCCATCGAAGGCCTTTGTACATTCTTAAAAATAAAAAAAATAATAAAAAAAATTAAAAAAAAATAGAAATTTTCAAAATAGCAAATATTTTAAAATCTTTGGAAAACCATTGGGACATTTGGGAATAGTTCAAAACCTTAAACATTTAAAATCGTGAACCTGGCTCTGATACCAATAAAGCTGTCATGCCCCGATCCTCGGATCAACCACGCAACAGCCGCTACGTTATCTCGATACACTGACAGAACCTCCCCATATACCGAGACTCCGCAAGGCTACAAATCAGCTCAATAATTCATCCAATACACAACTTCATCAGAAAATAGGAAAATCCTAAAACAATACACATGCAAAAGACCTATCCGGTCTATCCCTGTACACAGGAGCATGCGTCGACACACAAATGGGGTGGGGGTTCCTGTACAGGCAAGCATGCAAAATTGACCATCCTAGCCGTTCCAGAATTTTCATCACAGTTAAAACATTGGAAATACAAGAAGTCTCAAATCATAGTCGTAGGATTTTAGTAACACTCGCATGAAGAAACAAGTTAGCGTCAGTAAAGTTCAAATGATATGAGATGTGCAGAACTTCATAAAATCAAAAGAAAACAACGAATCCCAATATTTCAAATTAAATGTCCCATTTGAACAATAAGTTTAGTCAAAATGGAATTTAGAAAAAAGTAACAAGTTCCAAACAAACTTCAATTACAAACTAAGTAAGGATTTCATCAATATTTGCTCCTATATATGAAACAAATATTGATTTAATTCATACCAAAAGAATTACATAAGTCTTCCCTTCCATGGTTCTAGGAACTGCAATTCCCCAAAAAATTTCTATCTTTGCTAGATATCTATACAAAGCAGCAAAAATCCTTCGCAAGCTCTCACGTGCAGTCTCCGAACTAAATATCCGCTGAAAAATGTTAAGAGAGAGTGAGTATTGGGGAATACTCAGTAAGTGGAGTGCAATGGTGTGATTGTGTTCATAAATAAGGGGTGAATGTGGGACAGTCAAAGCATATATCAAAATCACACTTTATATATGGAAAAACATTTCAATAATTCAATCAATCCGTAAAACATATATCCATATTGATCATTTTATCAGAAAATCCTGGGGTCCCATCAAAAGCATTCCCGTCTTAGGCTGGCCGAACCTAGACGAAAGTCCGCCAAGCGTTTTTTCCATCTAATGTTTCAAAACATGCCCCCTTCCTTGGCGTTGGCTCGTACCTCACCGAGGTGTCAATCAGATATAGCACGACTTCGGTAGAGGGAGGGACGTTTAACTCCCCCACATATCCAACCCCAACCACGCCACCCCGTCGGGTCGCTCCGTGGTGGAAATGACTATAGCCATTTACTACCAGCACATTTCATTTCTCAAATACCTCATTTCATAAACCATGTGCCATAATTTCCAACAAATAATCATAATTTCTTGTCATAGCAATTTATAAAGTAACGTCAATCAACATATGGCACACATATATTTATAAATACAGTGGATGCATTCATATATCACAATCCAGTTCAGACATCCCACAATCACAAAACAATTTATATAAAATATGTAAATATCTTACAAAATTGTTTATAAAAAAAATTTTAAAACAAGTTTCTCATTTAAGAACACAATGAACCGTCCACTCACCTCTAGGGAGGATAATCATTCCCAATTCCGAAATTTAATCCAAGGCAACCCTTCTCAATCTTCGAAGGGGTTATCCTATAGCAACAATAACAATTCTCAAGTCATTTCTCCTCCAAATTCAAGGGTTAGCAAACTTTCCTAATTTTATTTAAACCCCAATTTCTAACGTTTTCTTGTTCTTATCCTCATTTTACAAATTTATCATCATTTACGTCACATACTATTTTACATTCCAATTTCCCTTAAATTTCCATTCTCAACAAAATTGGCAACATCAATTAATCACAACAAATCTTAATTTTGGATAACATGTCGATACAAATCATAAACCCTAACACATTCTCTCATCTTAAACAGCCTACATTTGATCTATTATTGAAGGCACATAGAAATTCCCTCACCTAGGTTTTCTCGCATCTCACGGACCTAGCTTCCTGCACCATTCATTTCAGTACAATACCTGTAACGTTTCCAATTTGAAACAAACGTCAGCAATTAAACCTAGTTACTAAGGACACTCAAAAATCCTGAAGTATTTACTCAGAACTGTCATCCTTACCTATGCGGTGGATGATTGCAGATTCGGCTTAGGGTTTTCGAAGGCTCACTACTGCTGCCGGCTTGGGCTTGCAGAAGTCCTCTCGGCAACGAGAGAGCAAAGTGTGTGGGTGCAAGCAGGAAAGGAGAGACAGAGGGCTGTCGCGCGCGAGGGAGAGAAGCCGAGAGATGAAATAGAGAGAGAGAGAGAAAACAAGAGTTTGTGTATATGTAAATGGAGGGAGGGTAGTGGAGAAATTGAGAGGGGGGATTGAGGGAGACGGGAGAGAGAGTGACGGGAGAGATTGGGAGAAAAAGAGAAACAGAGAGGGAGAGATTGAGTGAGACGGGAGAGAGGGAGTAAAATTTTAGGAAAGTGACTTTTTCATTTTGTTTCTTTTTTTTTGTGGGGTCCGGTGTCAAAGAGTTGATCCTTTACATGTTGTTGTGTTAAAATAGAGATAAATCGAGTGGATCCTTTGCTTGTTGACAGGGATGGACCGAGAGGGTCCTTTGCATGTTGTTCTGTAGTTTTGAAAACAAGATGAATACATTGTGTTATCCCTAATTCGCTTCATCTTCCTCTCTCTCTCTCTCTTCTGCGGCGATTCTCCTTCCCTACCGCCGCGCTTCTCCCGTGCCCTCGCCGCCGTGGGTTCTTCCCGGCTCCTCCTCCTTCTCCTTCTTCTTCTTCTTCTTCTTCTTCTTCTTTTTCTGCTTCCTCTTCGTTCTCCCACTGCTCATTTCCTCGTGATCTCTCATCGCGATCTCCGCCCCGCGCCGCCACCGCGCGCGATCTCGCTTCCGTCTGCGAACACCCACCACCAGCAGCAACCCCCTCCTTCTGCCACCATCGCGCGAGCTTGAGCGCTCCACAACGCGATTCCTTCGTGCGAGCCCGATCGCACCACAGCGTGCGATTGCTGCCTCCTCGCGCAATTGAGCCACCGAGTGCACCCTCCAGCTCCAGCGCGCTACGTTGCAAGCCCGAGCACTCGGCCGAGCACACGAACGCGAGCGCTCTAGCCTTGCGCACAAACGTGCCCCCAGCAAGCACGCGCCCTGCTCATGCACGCCCTACTCGCGCCCCTGCCGTGCACCCCTACAGCACGCCTTGCTCACAGAGTGCCTTAGCCTTTGCTCGTATGCGAGCCAGCGCCTGCGCGCGTGCCAGTGCCTGCACAGGCACTACAGCCCATAGGCCCACGGGCCCACCAGGCCCGACAGCCCGTCCAAGCCCGCAGGCCCAGTCCGGCCCGCGGCCTAGTCTGGCCCATGGCCCGCGAGCCCACGACGACCCGTGACCCTCTGTGTAGGTAAATGAATTCTTGATTTCGTGTATGTATTAGGGTTTCAAAAATTATTGATAATTTGACTTAAATTTCTCACTTGTGTTTCAAATTGTAAACATTACAGGTTTTAGACCAGGTTGACGGGCGAACGAAAGCTAGATCCGAAAATCCAAGAAACCCTAGGTGAGAGAAATGTAACCTTTTCAGCATTTGAATCAATTCTATCAAAATTAGGTCGAATTTAGGTCAAGAGTTACATAATATATTGAAATGTGTTAAATCCGAGGAAAAATTAGACAAAAAAAATGAGAAATATTAGAAACTTGACTATTGGTGAGTCAGATGATTCAAAATTGAGGAAACGAGAATCTATAACGAAATTTTGTAAATTAGGTGGTATATATTTGGGAGGGAAAAAAATTGAAAATCCCTGATTTGGCTTTTATTTGATATTAAATGTTGATAATCTGATTTAGGTTGATCTTTGGAGACTCGAGGAAGCAGATCAGATTTGATTGGTTTTGAAAATAGGGAGTGACCACCCTCCCTAGAACTGTGAGTGGGACCTTAACATTCGCTATTGATTAAAAAATCATATTTTAAAAATACTTTTTAAATGACATGTTTCTGCAAAATGTATGATTGTTAGAATTTTTGAATATTTTATGAAATGTTTTGTGACTTTTGGAGTGTCTTAATTTCTGACTTTATTGATATGCATCCATGAGTTTTGATAACTGTATATTGTGCCACTTTTTTGACATATTGATATGCTTTAATGCTTCCACTATATTGGCACATGGTTTTAAATGGATTTACTTATATATTGGGTTGTATGCCCGGCCGACGTTATGATATTATGCATAGGGCTATATGCCCGGCCAATATGGTGATGGGATGCATGGGGCTACGTGCCCAACCGATATGATATTGTGATCCGTAGCTACGAAGGGCATCTGGTAGAGGCACCCCTTGTGTCCGGATACGTTTCGGCCGGAGGTATCCGCCAGATGGTCATGTGTATGGGTGTCCCAAGTTGACCCTCATCAGAGAGGATATTGAGTACGGCTCCATCTAGCACCAGGCGGGGGCACCATACACGGCCGACTTGTTATATGTACATCATTATTATTTACAGGCTAGTTAGGGTAGCCTGTGGCCAACATTGGGGTAGAGAGCCATTATTTAATACTTGCATTTGGAAAAACCCCCAATGCACCGTCTTTGGTCGAGGTAGACCATTGCCGGGAATATTTCATTGGCCGGCTCTTCATGACATTGATGTGAATATTGGATGCATATCTTGCTTTCTGATGTGTGCGTATGATATATGATTTTGAAATAACATGATTGGTTTGCACACTGTGGATATTTTTTATCTTATGCTTTGACACTCCAAGTTCACCCTCGATATTGATAGTATGATGTCAATCCCCTCATTTACTGAGTATCCTCCCATAGATACTCACCCCTCGCTTTCTTTCCCACAGGATTAGTGTTGGACCGAGGAGATATCACTGGGCTTAGGTATGGATATTTTCCATCTCTTCCGCTACGATGATTGGTGATATTATTATGTATTGGAGATTTTAATTTGACCAATGTATTTATCAAGTTTTATGGGATGACAATATAAATTATGAATATTTATTCGTGGAACCCTCGTATTGAATTATTTCATTGCATTGAGGCATTTGTAAATATTTAAAAATAACTTGGGAATTTATTTTATATATGCTTAAAATTTAAGTCTGCTCGGTGTGGCAGCTGCTCATGCTCTAGTTGGGCATGACAGTAGAGGTCTGTTGCTAGGACTGCTAGAAACTTTATAGTTTTGCGTTGTTCTGGATGTTGGTTGTGGTATTTGTTGATTTTGGAGAGGCCGGGATGGCCAATTGTTTATTTTTACAGGCTGAATGTGATATACAGGTGAAATTGTATATAGAAAAGCTCCGATTTATGGGGAGGTTCTGCCCAATTTTCTGTAAAAATACAGCCAGTATCCAGGAACAACAGGCGGCTGTTCACGATCCCGGTTCGGGGCGTGACATTGACGCTATCCTAGGCATGGATTGGCTAAGCCTTCACCGAGTTTCAGTAAATTGCTTCACTAAAGAAATGGAATTCAGTAGGCCAGGGTATTCCCTACTTGTGTTCGCTGGTGAACGGCGAGTATTGCCAAACTGTGTGACTTCAGCTCTTGAAGCACGGAGATTAGTGCATAAGGGTTGTGAAGCTTACTTAGCTCACATCATTGAAATTACAGTGGAAAGCTTTGATCTGAGCGATGTCCCTGTGGTGAATGAGTTTCTGGATGTCTTTCCGGAAGAGTTGCCTAGGTTACCACCGATTCGGGAATTTGATTTCACTATAAATCTTGTACCTGGCATAGCGCCAATCTCTATTCCTCCTTATCGAATGGCATCAGCAGAATTAAAAGAATTGAAGGTCCAACTTCAAAAGTTGTTAGATAAGGGATTCATCCTACCGAGTACCTCACCTTGGGGTGCTCCGGTTCTGTTTGTAAAGAAGAAAAATAACACACTTCAGTTGTGTATCGATTATTGGCAATTAAATAAGGTGACCATAAAAAACAAATACCCCTTGTCTAGAATTGATACTTGTTTGATCAACTCCAAGGGACCAATATATTCTCTAAGATAGATTTGAGGTCCGACTATCATCAGTTGCGGATAAAGGAAGATGATGTCCCCAATAGTACGTTTAGGATGCGGTATGGGTATTATGAATTCTTGGTGATACCATTTGGTTTGATGAATGCTCCAGCAGCTTTCATAGATATTATCAATCGAGTTTTTCACTTCTATCTCGATAAGTTCGTCATTGTTTTCATTGACGACATCCTTGTGTATTCCAAAAATGCTGAAGAGTATTCAAATCATTTTCGGATTATGCTGCAGACTCTCCGAGATAAGCAATTGTCTGCTAAGTTCCCAAAATGTGAATTCTAACTAAAGGAAATTGGCTTCTTGGGGCACTAGTATCGAGAGAAGGGATATTTGTCGATCCGAAAAAAGTTGACGCAATTCTAAAATGGGAACAACCCAAAAACGTCACCGAGGTAAGAAGTTTTCTTGGATTGGCAGATTACTACTGAAGATTCGTAGAGGGTTTTTCCAAGATTGCAGCTCCGTTGTCTGGTTTAACGCAGAAGGTAATCAAGTTGAATGGACAGATAAATGTGAGCAGAGTTTTCAAGAACTCAAAAGAAAACTCACGTCGGCTCCCATAATCATTCTTCCTACCACCGGTGATGATTATGTTATCTACAGCGATACTAGTAAACATGTGTTAGAATGCATCTTGATGTAAGGTGACAGAGTTATTGCCTACATTTCTTGATAGTTAAAGAAGTATGAGCTGAATTATCCTACCCATGATCTAGAACTTACTGCTATTGTATTTGTTTTGAAGATTTGGCGACATTACTTATATGGAGCCACTTGCAGAATCTTCACTAACCATAAGAGCCTCAAGTATTTGCTTACCCAGAAGGAGCTCAATTTGAGACAAAGGAGATGGTTAGAGCTGATTAAAGACTATGATCTGGTGATTGATTATTACACGGATAAGGTGAACGTAGTTGCGGATGCTTTAAGCCGCTAATCTTCATCTTCTTCTCTAATTCAGGGAGATTCGTACCTCTCATGTCTAATGGGATTTCGTGTTCTTGGAACTAAATTTACTTGTGATGACGACGGTGCATTATTGGCGAAATTCAAAGTTCGACCAACATTGGTGGACTGTATTAAAGAACTCCAAACCACTGATGAAGAGTTAAAGGAGATAGTGGAAAAGGTTCGCAAGGGTAAAAATAGTGATTTCCGTATTCAATAGGATGGTACAGTCATGTATGGGGAAAGGATTTGTATTCCAAAGAATGAGGATCTCCGGAAGGCCATACTTGAAGAGACGCATTACTCGGTCTATACTATGCATCCGGGGAGTATCAAGATGTACCGAACCATCAAGGAGTCATATTGGTGGTCTGGAGTGAAGAGAGAGATTGCCGAATTTGTGGCGAGATGTCTAGTATGCCAACAAGTCAAAGTTGAACACCAGAAGCCAACCAGTATCCTCCAACCACTGCCGATACCCGTATGGAAGTGGGAACATATTACTATGGATTTCGTTACAGGATTGCCACGTACCCCAAGACGTTACGATGCCATTTGGGTGATTGTGGACCGTCTCACGAAGTCATCCCACTTCTTGCCAATTCAGAACACATATTCCTTGGAAAGATTGGCTAAATTATATGTTGATGAGATCATGAGGCTTCACGGAGTTTCGGTATCCATTGTATCAAACCATGATCCTTGATTTACTTCTAGATTTTGGCCAAAGTTACAAGAGTCTTTAGGGACTAAGCTGAAATTTAGAACTGCTTTCTATTCTCAGACCGATAGGCAATCAGAACGTACAATCCAGATTGTAGAGGACATGTTGAGGGCGTGTGTCTTGGATTTCCAGGGAAGTTAGGACCGACACCTTTCATTGGTTGAATTCACCTATAATAATAACTATCAAGTTAGCATAGGGATGCCGCCCTATGAAGCTCTTTATGGAAGAAAGTGTCAAACTCCATTGTGTTGGGACGAGATTGGAAAGAGAAAAATTGAAAGTGTTGAATTGATCAAGATCACTAAAGAAAATGTGAAATTGATTCGGGAAAAAATGAAGATAGCTCAAGATCGCCAAAAAAGCTACGTCGAGAAGAGGAGACCCTTGGAGTTTGAAATAGAAGATAGGGTATTTTTGAAAGTCTCTCCTTGGAAGGGAATAATTCGATTTAAAAAATGAGGAAAGTTAAACCCTTGATACTTAGGTCCCTTTAAAATCCTTGAAAGGATTGGATAAGTGGCATATCAGCTAAAATTGCCGTCGAAGTTGCAAAGGATCCATAATGTGTTTCACGTTTCAATATAGAAGAAATATTTATCGGATCCTTCGCATGTATTGAAAGCTCATCCGATAGAGTTAAATGAAAATTTGAGTTTCAAGATACAACCGGTGAAAATCATTGATTGACAGATCAAACAGTTGAGGAGTAAACAAATTCCCATGGTCAAGGTATTGTGGAAAAGTAATCAAGTACAAGAGGAAACTTGGGAGACTGAAGAGCTGATACGAAAACAGCACCCCAATTGTTTGATGTATAAATTTTCTTTTAAATTTCGAGAACGAAATATCCTTTTAGGAGGTTAAATGTTGTGGCACCAACAAAAAAAAGTCAAAAATCACTTTCTCAATTCCTTTTTCCCTCATTTTTCTCCCATCACTCTCTCTCATCTCTCGCCCTCAATCTCTCCCTCTCTTTTTCTCTCTTTCTCTTTCTCTCCTGTCTCCCTCAATCTCTCTCTCTCAATTTCTCTACCTCCTACGGCCAATACCTTCCTCCTACGGTCAATACCTTCCTCCTCCGACCACCCCACGTGGCCATCCTTCCCTCTCTCTTTCCCTTTCTTTCTCTCCCGCGCGCAAACAGAGCTTTATCTTCTTCTCCCTCGTGCGCGAACAGTTTTCCCTCTCCCTCCTTTGTTCGCTCGCATAGTGCTCGCTGTGAGCACTTCCCTTCTGCAACCATCCTAAATCGAAGCCCGATTGGACCACCACGACTGCGATTCTCTCTCTGCGCAGGTAAGGACTGGTTCCTAATCCTAGCTCTAGGGTTTTGAATTTGCTTAGTAATTAGGTTTAATAGCTAAAATGTGCTTCAATTTGTAAGTGTTACAGATTCTGGACTGAATCAAACGGCACACGAAAGCTAGGTCTGCGAGCTGCAAAAACCCTAGGTGAGGGAATTTCTAATCCTTTCTGTAGTTGAATGAGTTTAGGCTGAATTTAAAATGAGAGCTTTGTATATGTTCTGAAAAATGTGCAGAATTTGAAGAGAGTACGCCTTTCTAAAAATTGATATGTGATTTCTAGGGTTACGTATAAATCCTACATGAATGTAGGCTGATTAATACGAAAGAAACGTGTTAGATGAAATTAGAATCTTGTTGGGTGGTGTAGAACAGCTTTCCTTAGAGTTTGGCGTATGATTTAATGATTCATTGTGACCAATATCTTAGGTTAAGGCATTCGGAATTAAAGGAGGGGTAGGGTTTTATTCGATTTGGGAATTGTGAGTGATTATCCTCCCAAAAGATAAGTGGATGGTTCATTGTATTCTTAAATGAGTAACTTATTTTAAAATTGCTTTATAAATGATTTTGTAAGATTTTTACATGTTTTATATAAATTGTTTTGTGATTGTGGGATGTGTGAACTGGATTGTGAAGTATGAATGTATCCACCGTATTTATGAATGCATGTGTGCCATATGTTATTTGATATTGCTTTATGAATTGTTATTAAGAAATTTATGATTATTTTTTAGAAATTATGGCACATGATTTGTGAAATAAGATGTTTGAGAAATGAAGGGTGCTGGTAGTTAATGACTATAGTCATTCCCACCACGGAGCGACCCAACGGGGTGGCGTGGTTGGGGTTGGATGTGCGAGAGAGTTAGACATTTCTCCCTCTACCGAAATCGTACTATATCTAGTTTGCACCCCAGTGAGGTATGAGCCAACATCAATGAAAGGGATATGTTTTGAAACATTGGATGGAAAAACCCTTGGTGGGCTTTCGTCTAGATTTGGCCAGCCTAAGATGGGAGTGCTTTCGATAGGACCCCATGATTTTCTGATGGAATGATCAATATGGATGCAAGATTTGTAAATTGATTGAATTATTGAAATACTTTTACATATATAAAGTGTGGTTATGAGATATGTTTTGACTGTCCCACATTTACCTTTCATTTATAAACACAATCATACCATTACACTCTATTTACTGAGTATTCTCCAATATTCACCCCTCTCTCCACATTTTTCAGAGAATACTTAGTTTGGAGACTGGACGTTGGAGCTTGCGAAAGATATTTCGCCGACTTGTATAGGTATCTAGCAAATATAGATTTTTTGGGAATTGTAGTTCATAGAACCATGGGAAAGAATTCTGTACATCTCACGTTGTGCGGATTTTACTAATACTAGTTGAGTTCTTCAGCAAGTATTAATAAAATCTGACAATTATGATTTGAAACTTCATTATTTTGATTTAACTGTTTTTGGATAATATTTTATCTTGTATTGGGACATTTTGATTGAAATGTTGAATTTTGACATTTATTTTCGATATTATGAAATTTTGTATATTTCATACTGTTTGGATTTTATTAATGTTGGCTTGTTTTCTTCAGGCAAGTGTTAGTAAAATTCTTGTGACTTTGATTTGTGATTTCTTTTATTTTAAATGTTTTATTTGTACTGAGATTTCTGGAATGGCTGGATGGCCACACTGCATGCTTGTGTGTACAGGAATGGACCAGATGGGTCCTTTGCATGTGTATTGTTTTTTACGAATTTCTTACTTTGATAGATTTGTGTACCGGAAGATTTATTGTTCAGTAATGTAGCATTGCGGGGTCTTGGTATATGAGGAAATCCTGCCCATGTACCGAGACAACGCAACGGTTGTTGCGTGTTCAATCCGAGAATCGGGACGTGACACCAATGACTTCTAAAGCTTTCATTTCTTAAATAAATATTATCGATTTCACTTTTAATACAACTAATACTATTTAAATATTTTATATTCCTATTCCTTAGTTTAACAATTTTGTAAACATCTTTTTCTATATCTTTAATTATGATTTCTTATATAATTCTTTATAAACTTTATTTTTTAATTCTTGAATAACTTTTTCACCTCTTTTTTTGTAATCTTATACTTCTCAAACGCAACGTTACCTCTCTTAATTTTAAAATTTCTATAACACAAAGTTTGAGGTGGTTCGAACATGTACAAAGAAGATCTAAAAATACACAAATTAGGAAAACAGAGAATTTAATTATAGGAGATCTAGTAAAATATATAGGTAGATTATTGAAAACTTGGATACAAATTATCCGTAAAGACATGGAGGTTAAGGGTTTAGTAAAGAAAATGGTTTTAGATTGAAATGGATGACGTAATAAAATTCGCACAAATTAAATTAATATATTTATAATATTTATCTATTAACTTTTATTTATTTTTATTTTATTTTTCTCTTATTTTTCTTTATTTTCTTTTCCTTTTTATTTATTTTTCTCTATATATATTTTATTTTTATTTTTCTCTTTTTTCTATCTTATATAAATTTGTCTCTCAAATGGCCGACCCCAAATTTTGGAAATAAGGTTCGGTTTGTTGTTGTTGTTGTTGTATAACACTTTCATTTGGAATGTATAACAGTTTGCATTTTTTCATTCTATTACCATAAGTCCTTGCCTATTGGTGCTCACCCCCTAAATATGTCAAAAAGCTTCTTACCTAAATTCTTAATATTATTAAATATTTCTATCCATATAATTTTTGAATCATCATTAACGGACCACATAGCTATTTGAATTTATTTGTATATAGAGATTGTCACATTTTTCTCTTTCAGATTCTATCACCTATTTCTTGATTTTATAAATTGACGACCATCTTTTTTTTGCTTTTTGAACACATGCGCATTTAAAACTAAAAATTTATATTAACGTAATACACTTTTTCCTAGTTTAATTTAGCAATCCGTATAAATCATTCTATCACCCACATGGTGAGAAAAAAAGTTTATTTGGCTGACATTCAACCCATTTACGTATGTAATTATGTGCTACTCTGTTTTTATTAAAAAAAGTATTTACGAATATTAAATTGAATGTTGTGACAAAATCTAAATAATCCCCTACCTCAATCTTACTTTCAAAATCAAAGTTTCTATATACGGGTTCAAATATCTCATTATTCTCATCTATATAACTATTTAAATCTCTTCCGATAAATAATTCCTCCTAAGTATGATTTATATAAATTCATCTAAATTTGCATAAAACTATTGTTTACTGGTTGTATTTATATCTATTTGAAATAAATAAATTATTTAAGTAATGCATTTGATTCCTATTGTATTACATGATCCACATCGAGCATAGGGACTCTACTACTCGATTATGGGGCTTTTTAGTAGGATGAGTACTTTTTTTTTTTTGTATCATGGTTAGGCTATCAACTCAGTATTCGAGATTTCACCTCGATTAATTTGGGTTGACCACTTACAATAAAGTAACAAATGGAAACTAGAAATTTACTAAACCATGAAAACTATTAACAACTAATGAAAGCAATAACATAAAAGCAATTTACTACACTTTTAAGTCAACATAACAAAATATTCGACATATCATCTCAAAATAATTTTTATTATTGCCGATTATTTGCCCTTTTAAGTTTTTCTTATTTTACTTTGCTTATACTTTTCAATTTCATTATTAGCTTCCTCGCTTAGGAATATTCTAAATTTCGCCAAGCCAATAACCACTTCACTTGTTACATTATTTCATGTCGATCAAAATTTGTCACATTGTCAATAGCTCGACATGCAGCGACCTTCTCAAAATAGTGCCAACAATAATATGATTGAAATATATATATTTTTTTAAAATAATTCAATGGTAAATTTTATCAAATAATGACCTAGTGCAATCGATAGCAAATTTGATCTTTCAATTGCACCGGAGCGCTGGAGAAAAAGCCATTTTAGTTACTACAACAAAGGAAATTAGTTGGATGTGAGGATGCAATTTGTTCAAAACCAACTCTTCCCAGCGCAAGTTAAATGGTGGCATTTTTTTTTTTATTTTTTGTGGACATTGACGTGACTAAGAAAGTGCATTTTGGTATAGGTCAAAAAAAAATTATGCCAAATATATTACGACGATAATAACAAACTGAAATTTAATTTTAATATTTTGATTCGATCATTTAAAAAATAAATTTTAAAAAAATAGAAAAAAAATTAATAAATAAAAATAAATAAAGAGATAAATATATAAATATATAAAATATATTGGTTTAATTTATACAGATTTTTCTACGTAATCCATCCCTATCTAAAATCATTTTTTCGTTTAAACCATTAACTATCAAGTCTTTACAGATAACTTGTATCCAAAATTTTAGCGGTCTATTTCTATATTTTACTAAATCTTTTATATTTAAGTTCTCGATTCTCCAAATCAGTGTATTTTAGATCTTCTTTGTACATACCAGAATCACCTTAAACTACATTCTCGCATTTTATTCACAATTGAATTAATTCAAAACTTGTTACAAATATCCTTATTTCTAATTCTATCTCTTTTAATTTTTTCAATGCATCCACCTAAATATTTTTATTTATGTTAAAATTATCTTTTGTTCTTATTGCTATTTAATAGTTCAACATTCAGTACTATATACTAGTGTAGGTCTAACTATAATTCTATAGAATTTTTCTTTCAAATGCAATGGCATAGTATGATCGCAAAAAAATCCGGATGTTTTTCTCATTTTTATCCAATCCACTTGAATTATATAATTTACATCACCATCTATATTATCATCATTTTAAATGATAAAATCTAGATATCTAAATCATTCACTTTTGGATACATTTTGTCCACACAGCTTAATCATTTTTTCATTATTTCGATAACTGTTGCTAAACCTATTTCTCATATATTTGGCTTTTGATTTACTTAATCTAAACCCTATGAATTACTGTATAAGTCTCCATAACTCTAATTTAGTACTAATATCCTCCTTAATTTTATCAACTAGTATTATATCATTTACAAAAAAATATATACTATGGTATTTCATTTTTAATATTTTTTATAATTTCGTCTATCGTTATTGCAATGAGATTAGGAAGTTATTGCTCAAACTCCTGTAAGATTTTACGTCGGTTACAACTCTCTCATATATATTTCTAATGAGATTAATATATGTCAAGGAGATTATTTTTTTCATCAATGCCTACCACAATAAGTCTCTAGGAATCCTATCATATACTTTTTCTAGATTAATGAATACTATATGTAGGTCTCTTTTCTGTACTCTATATGTTTCTATCAAATATTTTAATAAGTGTATTATTTTCATGGTGGATTTTACCGGTATAAATCCAAATACAGTCAAAGGGGCTGGGAATTGGAAAGTCTAGGGATATAAATCTGGCTTTTCTTGCTAAGCTAGGTTGATGTCTTCTCTCCTCAAACTTGATTTTATGGTGTGAGATTCTTAGACACAAATATCTTCGCCGGGGAGATTTCTTTCACTGTAGTCATCCCTCTACTTGTTCTTCCATTTGGCAAGGCCTGTTATGGATTCGGGATTCACTCAAGGGTGGGTTGTGTCGGTAGTTGGGAAATGGGAGGAGTATCCAATTCTAGGAGGATAATTAGGTTGACACAGGCCTGTTCTCTCAGAGGCCATCTAGCGATTCTTTAGAGTCATCCAAGTGGTGTTGGCTGGTTGATTCATCACTTCTGACAGACACTGGGATATTAATGGCCTCGTTACCGTCCTTCCAAAGTCTATGATGGAGGAGGTGCAAACCGTGCTGATTCCCCATGATCCTGAGACCCAGGATTTACTCTGTTGGGTGGGAGATTCTTTAGAGGTCTTCTCAATAGTTTATATCACATTCTGCCAATTTGGAGATATAGATCTTTCTCCATATGTATCTTGGAGGTGGATTTTGAGATTGAAATGTCAGGAAAATGTCAAATTCTTGGGGTGGCTAATTAATCATGGCACATTGAAGACCAACAGTATTTGATGCCATAGGGGTCTAACTGATGATCAACTATGCTCTCTTTGTCGTGAGTTTCTAAAAACCCATATTCATCGATTTTGGGATTGTTAATGTCCTGTTAATTAATCGATAGCAATTATTATTCATATATAAAATAATTAAAAAAGATAAATTCATGTTAGTTAAATATTTTTTATGTTATTAGCAAATATTGAAATAAAAATTTCATAAATGTAATATCTATAAAATATATATTATAAAAAATTGATGCAAATTCCATGGCTTGATAAGAAAATTTTCAACTATTTAAAAAAAGATAATAAATTAATTAAAGTACTTGTGAAAATAATAATTTAAATAAATCCTATTTTATAAAAAATCAAAGAAACCCTAAAGTAGAGAGAAATAGATAAATCGAAAGTTTGATATTTATTATTATTAAGGTAAGATACGTAAAATATTAAAAAAAAAAATCCAAAGCAGCTTTTAGAGTTGAATAAAAAAACTTCCTTTTAACCGTTGAAAAAGCTCACAACCAAAATCATCACCCAACAACGGTACCAAGTCCTAAAATCTTAACATCTCTGACATCTTTTATATAAATAAATCCCATCATGAGGCTCTCGTCGTATAGAAACATTTTTTATAAAAGAATTTTGGAATTTGATCCTAAAATGTGACCAAGTCCTAAACAACATTATCAGCTATGACATTCGATCGAGGTCATTTTTCTCATCATTTTGGTAATTCTAATATAGCTTGAAACACTATTTCTTGGAACTAATTGTATATTCAATTTATATTAAGAAAATATTAATTTTCCATTACAAGGTTAGTCTTAGTCATAGTCATGAAAGTTTTATAAGCTAAATCGACTCTGCTATGCATTTACTTGGTAAACATTGGAGACTAAGTATAAAACCTTATAATGTGTATCATGAGACTAAAAGATAATGACATACACTTCTAATTTTGGTTGGCAAGTTGCAAAATATTACAGACGAAAGTCTACTTTTATTTTCTCTTTTCTTTTTCTTTTTTTGTGTATACCAATTGGTACCCAGATTTATATTTTGAATAATTCGATTTGAATTTTATCAAACCCAATTTAGAAAAAATTCTCCCAACATGATCTTTCCAATCTTAAGTTTCAAATCCGAAACTTAATTAAAAAATTTAACACTTTTATCCATCAGACTATCTATTAGTTTGCTTTTAATTTTCATGTTGAGGGTAATGACAAGGCCCAAATGAATATTTTGCTAACAAAATAAATATACATAAGTATGCACCTAAGGCTTACACGAAATTGTGTTATATTTGAAATGGTCAAATTAAACATTATAATTATAAAATTAATCCCCACTAATATGTAGATATTTATACTCTTGATAGGCTACATTACCTACCCACAGGCTAAAATCAACATGGACCACAATGGGATTGGAGAAATGGAATTTAAGAGAGCTAACCCCACAACTGATCTTATAGTACTCGAACCAGATTATTCAGCGTAATCCAGATATCAGACAGTAAAAAAAAAAAAATCAATGTGGACCATTTCAAGTCCACAGTCAACTTGTTCACCAAATACATAAATTTGTTCATTATAAATATAAAAAAAAGAAAAAGGGAAATCACCTTGACTTGTTCCCTACCAACGAAATTTCTTGGTCTTTTTTATTTATTATTTTTCTTTTTTAAAGCCAAATGCACTTTTGTTTATTATGATTGTCCAATAGTCAATGAAAATATAAACAAGAGTATGGATCTCATGTTTAATGAGAAGTGTGATATGGAATTTAAGATAATAATCACACATACTCGTTCCTTTAAAGCCATATAATGAGCAATGAAATTAACAAACTCAATGCCCTCAAACCAAAAACAAATAAAGAGAGATAATTGTTTTAGGTGATATATAGTACCCCTTTGTCTATGGCCACAAGAGCTTCAAAGTGCATACAGTTCCAATAAACATTTTAAATTTTATAAATTCAATACCCATGATATTTACAAGGCATACACAAGTGATATAATAAATAGAAGTATGAATGCCAACAATCACGAGAAAATATACCATTACCATTGGTTTGAGAGATCAGAAAAACATCCCAATCATCACCGCATGTGAAAAAGCAAGGCTATTCTTTCCATCTTTCTTTTCCTTACCTTTTTCCTTTTTCTTCGGACAATTCTGATTAAGGTGCCCTTATTCTTTTTCCTCTATATTGTTGTTATTTTTCTTATTATTATTATTATTTCTTTGCATTTTGCACTTACCACATTGTACGCACAAGATTTGATTTATTACAAGGTCAGCGAGTAGATAGTTTTAACAAGTCCTCAATCACTAGCATTGGCAAGTTGATTATTAAATTTTAGAGGTCTTTTTCAAAACAACTGCTCTTACCATTTTAAATTATGATGCACTGAAACCTCAACACTAATATTTTTCTATTTTCAAAATGTTTACCATTTTTGAAAAGTCTCAACATTATACAAAATTTTTTATACTTTTTATATTTATATATTTTTATATATTTAATGAATTATTTTCTTATTTAATTATAATTTCTAGTTTTATATTATTTTTCTTCTGATTAAAAACTACATAACATTTATAATTTCTATTTAAATTTTTATTATAAAATATGATTATATTATTATTTTCATAAAATAATTATTATTTACATAAAAATCCTTATGTTTTTTTATATTCATGTATTTCTTCACATTTCTATTTTTTATTTTTGCAAAATGTTGTTTTCCCATATAATTTCATATTCGTTTCCGTTTTATCATTTCTGTTTCTTTGCAATCTAAGACTCTACTATACATTTACTTAGAAAATATTGGAAATTAATAAGAAAAACTTGTAATGTGTATCATGAGAGATGTAATGATAATGAAATATACTTCTAATTTTGGTTGGCAATTAGTTGCAACAATTATACACAAAAGTCCGCTTTCTATTTTGGTGTTGAAGCTATCGACAGCGGCCATTTGAATATTTTGCTAGCAAAATAAATATACATAATGCATGCACCTAAAGTTTGCACGAAATTGTGTTATATTTGAAATTGTCAAATTAAACGTTATAATTATATAATTAACTAGAATTATACTATGCATATGTACAAAAATAAATGAAAAAGAAAAAAGTGTTTGAGAAGAGAGTAATTTTTAAAAGAACTTGAAATTTTGATTATAATAGAAAGAAAAAAAAAATTCACAAAAAAATTGACCCACTTGCCCCACTTCTCTAAGTCAACTTAATGCATATAGTTGACTCAACTGGGGAAATGGTTTATATGAGATAAGAGACTAGGTGCTCTATACCCATTGGGTTTCTCTCCCTCTCTGATTCATTGAGCATTCTGTGCATTGAAAATGTGCCCAAAGAACAAAGCTCCTCCTCCTCCTCCTCCAACCCCACCACCACCAGGACCGCCACCACTTCAATCCCCGCAGACGAGCCTCAATGGTGTCCCCGTTGGCACTAATCTCAACACTGACGAATGGACAACTGGTTTATGTGGTTGTTGTGAGGATCCAGCAAATTGTAATTCATCAAATCTTTAGAATTTACTTTTTTTTTTCTCGGGGGAGGTGGGGAGCCTAAATTCACAAGGATACTATGTAGCTAAATTTGTTTATTTCTCTTCTCAGGCGTGATCACTTTTTGTTGCCCATGCATCACCTTCGGCCAAAATGTGGAGATAATGGATAGAGGAGCCACTTGTGAGTCAATCCTATTTATTATTTATGTCCCTTCTCATTATAGTAATCTAAATGAGAACCAAAGTTTTTCATCATTAAGGGTATACTACTGGATGATGTAGATTATTAATCTCTTTATCATTTGTTGTTGAAATCTCATTTCAAATGATATGAAATACACCTCTCCCCATCCTTAAAATTGCACTGAGAAGGTATTAAGATGGTTTGTAGGGTGTAGGTTCCCTATGAATTTGTAAAAATAAAACATAATGATTTAATATGGAGAAAATTTTGAATTATGTCATAGTTTTTTTTTTTTTTTGATAAATCACCGTTATACGCTAATTACGTTGAACCAACTAAATTTGGTTCAACTTGGGTTGGATTCTTAAAGAGCCGAAACTCAAGGTGTCTATTTTCTGTGTAAACAAGAATCGAACCAAATGTCTTATTTAAGGATACCAGTGCACGACGACGCTGGTTTCGGACTGTATTCTTAAGAAAACCTAAACTAGAATAGATATAGGTGATGTGTGATAGAGTTGTTTTGATATAATATATAATATTTTCTAGTGTTTTATCGCACAAAACATGCTTTGTTTAACTTTATCGGACTTGTCTCTTTTGTTAAATTGTTTCAGCCTGTCCTTGTGCGGCTGGGGTGTGTTACATGCTTGCGCATTGGTGTTGTGCGTGTTGTTGTTACACATGCACTTATAGGTCCAAATTGAGAGGCCAATTCTCACTCAGAGCAGCACCTTGTCCAGACTTCCTAGTACATTGCTGTTGCACATATTGTGCCTTTTGCCAAGAGTACAGGGAGTTGAAAAATCGCGGCTTTGATCCTTCTATAGGTAAGAAAGTATACCCTGTATTTCACAAGAAATAGTAGACGTTGGATGATAATTCAATAACCACGGATCCTAACCCTTTATCACGATCCTTTTCCACTTTAACCGGTGCATCTTTATCTCCAATCTTTTCCAAAATAAACCTTCATATCAACAAATGGTAGGATAAGTTTCTTAAAATCCAGTCCAAATGAAACAAGATTAGTCTAGAACCAGGCCTGAATTGGACTCGGACCTAGTCTTCATAGCTACATCACCGTCCAACTGGCTAAAAATCAGAGTGGACCATTATAAACATAAAAAAATCATCTCAAAACTTGATCCCCCACAAGCCAAATTCCTCAGTCTTTTTTATTTATTTTTTCCCTTAAGCCAAATAACTTTTTAACCCATTATGATTGTCCAATACCTAATCGATTAAAATCTAAACAAGACGAGACGTATGGATCTCATGTTTAATGAGAAGCCTGATCTGGAGTTTGACAATAACCATACAAACTTGTCTTAAAAGCATGAAAACTACAAATTTTAAAAATATGATTTTTAGTGTATATGTATAGAATACCAATTAATTTCGGGAATAAAACCATAAATATCAAAAAAAAAATTAATAAATATAATTCCCACTACCAAATTAAAAATATAAAACGAAAGAATTGTTTTACGAGATTGACACCATTTGTCTACAACCACAAATAAACTCACCTTTGCTTTGTACTTATCAACATGGATTCCATTTCCAGCCTCACACCTTTGCTTTGTACTTATCAAGACACTATAACCCTCATATGATCTTCCCATACAACTGCAAGTTACCCTGAGAGCTTCACCTAGAGTAGTTTATCAAACTCAAAAATATTAGATTTTTATGTATTTTTAAAAGATAAGCAACTTGCTTCAAAGTACGAGCCGCTCCATCAAATTTTCAACTTTTAACAGAACGAATGTCCATGACATCCACAGTTGAATTATCGATAAAGTTCAACTCACTAGTCATGCATTAATGTAAATAATTAAAATTTTCTTTTTATTTTTTATTTATTTATTTATTTATTTTTTATAGAGTATAGGCGAGTGACATAACCCGAATCTAAATACCAACCTTCACGAGAATATACATCATTATCTTTGGCTTTAGACACCACGAAAAATATCTCCATCACCATCCCATGCGAAAGGGTACCCACTATTGTTTATGTCTTCTTTTTCCTCATGAATATACTTTTTCCCAAAGACAATCCCATCTAAGGTGCCCACTCTGTTTGCATCTAAAACACTAAACATCATCCAAGTTTTTGAAGTTAAATCTAACCTTGTTTCACTAAGATCCTCCCTTGTCAAAAACTCTACTTCATCATTCTCATCCTGAGTAACCTATGCCCCGTTATACCAATCTCCAAATTTTGATATTCACCGAGTATTATGGGCTATCAACGTTGATTGTACATGTTCCATGACCACTCTTTGTTTCCACACGTCTCAACTTAGTTCTCATATGAATCAGGGAGTGGGATTAAAAACAATAGCTCCTTGTCCTTATCCTCAATTTGTACCTCAATTTTCTTGAGTTGATCAAGGATCTCATCCAACTTCTGCAAATACTCCACCAGATTTTCACCTTCGCTGTCTGAAATTTGCACAACCTTCTCTTCGAAAACAACTAATTGGTCAAACTCTTCTCCAGCTTTTCCCAAATCTCAGTGTCCGAAGTATCATATGTTGTGTGCAGTGTAAAGCCAAATTGTACTTGCACAAACTAAAACCATTTTGAACGAGAAGATCCTTTATCCTTCTCGGTCACAATATAAAACTGCTCTTACCCTCAAACTTCTCAATTGAAAAGTTTGAAGAAATAATGTTTGTTAAATTTTTTTGACAATCGAACCATTCTCCAACACCACTTGTTAAGAATAAACCAAAAAATATACAAGAAATTTAGCAAACACAAAACTACAACCAAATCAAAAATAAATAAAAAAAGCCAATTGTTTTTAAGTGGCTCAACACCTTTTTCCTACAGCCACAAGAGATCCCAGGTCTTTTTATTACGAAAATAAATCAATATAAGTAGTAATGTCAATTTAAAAATCTACCGAAACCTAAATACCCTTCGTACACCTTCTCACAAATGTCAAAAGACTCTCTCCGTCTATTCTTTAGAATGGAGCTCCTAAAGTGTTTACCAAAACCGTTTACCCTAAACACCCTCTCTCTGTGGTTTGATACCTAATAGAGTTATAAATATAGTATATATAGAGTTTTTCTTTTCTTAAATGAAATATAACTTTAGATGATGATGATGATAATAATAATAATAATAATATAGCACATATAAGAAAACTCGACACCAAAGAAAAGCCACATGTTTTTCTAAAATATGATCTAACCATAACCACTTAGTGAAAAACATTAAAGCCACACTTTCATTCTTATGGTAAAATTTAAATTTATTAATGTTTTCTCCGTAAACCAAAAATGAAAAATGACTTTGTTTTGGACCTCAGGTTGGGCAGCAAACGCAGACAAAGCAAACCGAGCTGTAGCTACTATGCCTCCGGTCTATGCACCCGGGATGACTCGTTGATCATATCATGGGTTGTTTATTTGTTCGCTATTTGTCTCATAATTCTCTATGCCGTCATTTCTTGTAGTCATTTATGCTCGTGTGCATGCTAAAGTAAAAACCTAGACCTTTTGTGCATGGTATTCCTAGGGAATTCCAAACTTCTAGTTTGTCCAATTTGTAATATCATAATATTTGGTTTCGTGATTTCATGTGGGTTGATAAGTGGAAAAAAATTATCAATGCGACTTGAAATAGTCTTTTTTTTAGAAGAGAGAGAGAGAGAGAGAGCACCTAATTTCACCGATGGACAATCCGTCTAGTGGAATTGAGTGTTATATCTTTTAATCAAATTTCAGATTTAAAATTTATGAATGAAAAAAACTATATCGGAAGAGGCATCCCGCTAAATAGAGTTCTTGCAGATATTTGAATCGTATTAGTCAGAATATGATTTCGAATATTGAGAAAAAAATGATAGCATCTAATTTTGACGAGCGACTCATTCCCAAAATTGATAACTTTGTCAATTGTCAACTTGCTATATTATGTACGTTACAGAGTTCCAATAAAAAAGAGTTCTACTCTTCATTTATGTTGCCCCATTTTGTTCCTTTCTACTAGGCATAGTGTAACGGTTTCTTATCCTATTTTCTTTTACGAAAGAATTAATAGTATTATGTTATCTCACTTTATCACTATTTATTGCCTTTGTTTCTTTCCTAAGCTATTTTTTGACCTCATCTTTACATTCCTTAAACTTCTTAATTTGAATAAATATAGTGGTGCCTTAAACAATGTAAAATATAGTCATTCGATTGTCAATGACAATAATAAAATGTTTCATTCCTTATGGGTTTGATCGACAAATTTGATATTAGACTCGATTAAAATTAGATAGAAGATTTAATGAAAAATAAATTATTAATATAAAAAATTTTAGAATTTTTATATGATGAAATTTGACTTTTAGTTATTAAATTTTATATTTTTTATTAAAAATATTTCATTTAGTTAAAAAAATATTATAAATAATTAGACGAAATTGAGATATGCAAAAACGAATTGAGTTAAACTGAGTGTGGCCACATGCTGAGCCGGGCTAGGGTGGGAACCCTTATAAAGACCCTTCCTTGGCTCCTGTGTCCTTGGAGTTGAGCTTCATTTTAACTGACGTCCCCGAAGGTACCTTTTTGTTCTGGTGGGTGCACCAAGCCCAAGTAATAGTGTAACACAAGGGAGACGTTTGTAAGACCCAATAGCAAGCTATTGTCATGGGTCCATTCCATGAAAAAATTAATTTATTATTATGTGGATCGATAATCAGCATATTAGATATTAAACTGATAAGAACATCTTAACCAAATTGTCGAGAAGTCCTATGGGCTTTTTTTTATTATTATTAATCTAACCGTAAATTTTAGAGGTAGGCAGACAAGACGAGGGGTAATATGGCATCCAACCCCTATTAACATACAAAGAAAAACAATATTGAAATATTAATTATATCTGCACTCTTGACTGGCATCGAACCATTTTCATGAACATTGAGGTTTTTAATTGTCTTTTTCTCGTCAATACATTTTTTTTTTGTGAGAATCTTGTCAATACATAATGTCACCTCCCGATCCTCGGATCGACCACGCGACAATCGCCGAGTTGTCTCGATACATGGACAGAAACTCTCCGTATACCGGGACTCCGCAAGACTATCAAATTTACAATAAATCATCGAAAGTATAAAACTTTTCAAAATGTGAAATCATATAACAATACACACGCAAGGAGTCCATCCGGCTCATCCCTGAACATTCAAACACACACATTGGCACACATCGAAGAGTGGGATCCTGTACAAGCACGCATACGATGTGGCCATCCTAACCATTCAAAATTCTCACCTCAATAAAACGTGCGACAAACAAGGAGTCCCAAAATATAGCCGTCGGACTTTACCGACACTTACTTGAGGAAGACAAGCCAGTATCGGTAGAGTCCTAACGGTATCAGTTATACAGAACTTCACAAAATCAGAGAAAAACATCAAAATTAAGATTTACAATCCAAATGTCCCAGTACAGATATAAATGGTTTTACAAAAATAATCGAGTAATTAAGATAATAAAAAATAAATCAAAAATCAGCGGATTTTATCAATACTTGCCAACAACTCGGCCAGTATAAATGAAATCCGCATGGCATGGGATGTACAGTCTTCCCTTTCCATGGTTTGAGATCTATAAATCTTCAAAAGTAACCCTGCATGTGCCAAATACCTATACAATCTGCAAAAATACTGCACAAGCTCCGTCGAGTAGTCTCCCAACTAAGTCTTCTCTGAAAAAGGGGAAGAAAGGGGTGAGTATAGGGGTATACTCAGTGAGTGGAGTACAATGATGTGATTGTGTTTATAAATAAGGGGTAAATGTTGGGCAGTCAAAGCATATCTCATAAATAATAGTTCATATGCATAAAACATTTCAATAAATCGTAATTTACAAAATATGCATTTATGTCAATTATCATTTCAGAAAATCTTGGGGTTCCATAAAAAAACACTTCCGTCTTAAGGCGGTCAAACCCAGACGAAATCCCGCTAAGAGTTTTTTCTATCCAATGTCTCAAAACAAACCCCCTACCTTGGCGTTGGCTTGTACCTCACCAGGGTGCACCAGATATAGTACGACTTCGGCAGAGGGAGGGACGTCTAACTCCCCTGCACATCCAAACCCCAAACCACGCCACCCCGTCGGGTCGCTCCGTGGTGGGAATATGACTATAGTCATCTGCGGCACCCTTCATTTCTAAATCAATTCAGTTCACAAGTAATGTGCCATAATTTTCCATCAAATAATCAACAATCTCATGCCAAATCAATTCATAGAGCAATATCAAATAACATATGGTACAAAATCATTTTTAAACACAATGGATGCATTTATATTTTATAATTCAGTTCAAACAGCTCACAGTCACAAAACAATTCGCATAAATCACGTAAAATCTTTCAAAAATCATTTATAAAACAATTTTAAAACAGGTTTCTTATTCATGAATACAATGAACCATCCACTCATCTCTAGGGAGGGTATTCACTCCCTATTTCCATTAGCTTTCTAAAATGACTTTTTTCAAGTCTCCAAAAGGTCCACCTAGACCAATAATTCACAATTTCAATTCAAACTCTAAGTAAAACTAATCTTATCAACCTAATAAGTTTCTAATTTCATCAAACACGTTCCTTCCGTATTAATCAATCTAAATTCACGTAGAAGTTAGAATTAACCCTAGAAATCACATATCAAATTTCAAAAGAATGCATTCTCTTCAAATTCCATATATTTTCAGAACATATATAAGACATCTCATTCTAAATTTAGCCTAAATCTGCTCGGTTATTGCATACATAAAAAAATTCCTCACCTAGGGTTTTCGTAGCTCGTAACCCGAATGTCTGTGCATCTACAATTCAGTCTAGGCCTGCAGTACTTTTAGACTGACACAAAATTCAATAATTAGGCTTAAATTACCAAGAGAATCAAAACCCCTAAACTATTGATAAAAAATCGACCCTTACCTATGCAGTGGAAGAGTCGCAGCCTAGGGTTCTCAGATACCTCTCGCCACTACCAACTTGGGGCTTCTGCGAAGGTTGCAGAAGGGTGGAGCTCATAGGGTGCAGCGTGCGCGAGCAAGCAAAGGAGAGAGTGACCGTCACGCGCGAGCAGGAGAGAAATTGAGGTTGTCGCGTGCTCGCGGGAGGGAAGCTGTCACGCGCGAGCAAGCAAGGAGGAAAGCTGCCGCGCGCGAGCGAGCAAGCAAGGAGAGAACTGTCGCGCACGCGGGAGAGAGAGACGGAGCAGAGCATAAAATCGAGAGAGGGAGAGAGATGATAGAGAGAGACAGAGCGATAGAGAGAGAGACGATGAGCGGTGGACAGAAGGGGCAAAGGACGGCGGAGATGGTGGAGGTGGTGGCGGAGAGGCGACGGGAGTGAGAGGGATTCGGGAGAGAGAGAGAGAGAGAATGAGATAGAGAGAGACGGAAGGAAGATAGAGAGAAATTATGGCTTTTTGTCCTAATTTCACTCTTGGGGAGAGCGCAGCGTTTTGGTCCAAAACTCTGCGTTTCCTTCCCTTTTTTTTTGCTCGGTATTACACATAATTAGTCATTCTGCTCGGATTGCTCTCAAATTTAGTTTTTATGCTTTGGCTTTTAATAATTTCTTATCTTAATTGTGAATTTCAACATGATTGGCTTTTCAACTACTCCATTAAAAGTTAAATAATTATAAAATATAATCGATTTTAATCGAATTTAATATAAATATTGAATACTGATAATTTATTTAAAATATATATCTATAAAATATGAATCGAATGCAATTTATTGAGAGTATAAAAGTTGAAATGTTAATATAAAAAAGTAAAAACACAATACTTTACAACCCACTACTCTAGTTGTCATTTGCTTTGAACTATCGCCGGGGGTCGAGCTGGTTACCCATTTGATAACCTCCTGGTTTGAGGTCATACAACCAGCATACGACTAGCCATTTGATAAAGTCTAAATTATCGCTTAACTTGGGATCATACTAGCAAATGCGGAACTACAGGTGGGAGGCAGGCAATTGCCCCCAACACTTAAAAAAAAAAAAAAAAAAATGTAAGCTCCCCTTAAGGTAGAGAGAGAGAGAGAATAAATAAATAAATTTGAAACCACAATACTTCCAAAATTTTTTCCCCTTAACTACAGGTGAGGTTTTCTTCAAAGCAGTGTTTTTCTAAAATAAATAAATAAATTTAATAAGGGATATAATGGACAATTTATGAGTCACCGTTACATTTATGTTAATTTTATAAATTTTCGTCCACTTGCTACATTTTTTAAAACCCTAAGAGAATAAATAGATATTTTTGAACTATAGGTTGATATATGAATTCGATCAAACCACAGGAGGGAAAGGTATAATTTATCCTTATTAATATTGTCTCTAATAAAATTTTACCCCAAATTAAAAATCATTTTTAATTCTAATTATTTTCATTCTTTTTGTTAATATCCTTTTGGTAACACAATATTAATGCATTATTTCTAGTATGGTAACTCAATATAATATTCAATATGTATTGAAAGAGTATTGGCAGCATATTTATTGTATATATTACAACATATTCACCACTTTGGGTTAGTGACCGACCCTAAATATATATATATAACATTTATTACATATTGAATATAAAATATTTCTCAATTTCGCTCTTTCTCTTTCTCTTTCTCTTTCTTGTTTAGAAGAAGAAGAAAAAAATAAAATAAAATAAACTTTTAATTCAAGTAAAATGAAAAATTTTGAAATTCAATTATCCATCAAACAAAATTGAATTGAGATAAATGTTTCAAACCTTTCATTTGATCTAATTTGAGGCAACGAATTTCTTAATATAATTTGAATCTCAAAAATGACGTAAAAAGAAAATATCTACAAAATGGGACTTGTCAATCTCTCAATCACAATTTTCCACGAAGAAAATTCAATAAAATATCTCGTCACTTATCCTTCTTTTCACAATTTCAACGCAGTTTTCTTTTATTTTTCTTTTGATTCTTTTTATTTAACCTCTCTTTAGCTAGGCTCAATCTCCAACAAGCGACTTCCAAGCAATGGAATCCTTCCTACAAACAACTAAGCCAAATCCCAAATGCTCTATGCAGTTTTTTATTGTCCAGCAAAATTTCAACATCATAATTTCATAAAATTACACACAAACGAATTGATTCTCTTCGACAAATCACCATGAAGAAAAAAAAAAAAAAAAAACAAAAAAAAAGAATCGGCCAGCAACCCAAAAATGTCACAAAATGAAAATTCTCATAAGACCTGAGAAATATCATTTATTATTCCCAAAATATTATGCATACATCATTTTTCTAAAATTCTTAAATCAAACGGGGTGGAGGGTGGGGGGAGTTGAACTGCTTAATCCCAAATTCAAAGAGCATCCTATGATCGTTGTCGGCCTTTTCTACAACAACGACCTGATAAAAAGTTTTAGCATCGTCTCCTTTTCTTGCAGCAATCATAAGTCTGTAAGAATTAATATAACCCATTTCGACTACCCCATGAAGTACACCCACAAAATTCAGCTTCCCCAGGAATACTTTATTGTATTCATTGACCGCAAATTGTGCAACTTCTACCACATGTGGGTCTTTTGGATCGACTCGATTCTCATTACCTAGTGCCCCAGGAACACCATGCGAAAGTATGACAGAAACCAAAAGAAGAGAGAAAGCTTGAATTTTCCGCATTGAATTTTAGGGTGTGTTTTCTCTTTGATTGATATGGGTAGATATGAAATGGGTTTTATTAAATTTAAAAGTTTGGTTGAAGGCTTTGATTGAATTTATACTTGTTGTGAAAGATTAGGTTGGTTGATGTTAATACTCTTGAAATATATTATATATTAAATTTTATTGATTTGGTTTTGATAAATAATATAATATAATTTAACAAATACAAAGTACCGATTATTTTGGAAGGTTGAAGGTAGAAGACTTGAATTGAATTTATACTCGTCGTGTAAGATTAGGTTGGTTGATGTTAATACTCTTGAAATATATTATATATTAAAATCAAATTTTATTGATTTGGTTTTGATAGATAATATAATATAATTTGACAAATACAAAGTATCGATTGTTTTGGAAGGTTGAAGGTAGAAGGCTCTAATTGAATTTATACTCATCGTGCAAGATTAGATTGGTTGATGTTAATACTCTTGGAATATATTATATATTAAAATCAAATTTTATTGATTTGGTTTTGATAGATAATATAATATAATTTAACAAATACAAAGTACCGATTGTTTTGGAAGGTTGAAGGTAGAAGGCTTTAATTGAATTTATACTCGTCGTATAAGATTAGGTTGGTTGATGTTAATACTCTTGAAATATATTATATATTAAAATCAAATTTTATTGATTTGGTTTTGATAGATAATATAATATAATATAACAAATACAAAGTACCGATTGTTTTGGAATTTTTTCTTATAAGGGAAAGTAAGGAAGGCACTTGTTCTTAATCAATGACCCATAGTTTTAACTATTCCAATGGCACATGCACTGGAATAGTAATTATCTTAAATATTATATGATAATGTTAAGAATTAAGATAAGGTTGAAATAGAAATTTCTATCACATTGTTTGCTGTGCTAAGAGAGAGGCCAAACGTGAGAATTTACATGTTTCTTTGGCATTAAGTTCACAAGCAAAGTAATTTGCGATGGAAATACAAAAAACTTCAACTTAAAGCAAAGACAGAAAATGTAATTGATTTATACCGATTAGGAATTTGTACAAACATTTTGATGTAGAGCGCTGTCATATTTCATTAGTTTGGTTCGCGATTCATTGTTTGCTGTCAATTGATTGAAGTAAAGCATTGAAAAGGAATACGCAAATTATTTGTGTTTGTAACAGTTTGCATAATCAAGCACGAGGAAGATGTGACGATTCAATGAAACAATGTCAAAGCATACAAATACTACGGAAAAAATAGTAAACATATTATAAAGCAGCTTCATATCGTATTCGCTTGGACTGCGTCAGTTAATTGTATTCATTTTATATAGAGACAAACGCTTGTTTTTCGTACCAACACTTATTGATATAGGTGAGAATGACACTTTCGATTCTTAATCAAGTTAGGAGTTTGACTCCTCTGGATACAGAAAAAACAATATCGAGAAACCTCCCCTTCAAATGAGTGCTGACAGTCGATGGGTCTGGATAAGTCGAGACAAAGCGTCGGATACAGGGCAATGGCCTAGTCACATGGACAACAAAACAAAAAAAGAAACGTCTGCTTTTCATGGCCATGATAAATCTAATATTCCCAAAATCAAGGAAATGTTTTAGAATTAATGCCATTTTTTTGCGGATCATAATTAAGATGTTAATGAGTTCATATTGAAAAACACTCCTTCGAATAATCAGATGACTTAACTTGAAATTAAAAAAGAAAATAAAAGAATAAAAAAATGCAAATGCTGCGACAGTAGAAACCAGTAATGCAATTATTAAAGAAGTTGGAGATTCATTATTTTGCATTATTATGGATGAATCACCGCTACTAAAAAACACGACATAAACGACGGAAATTTCTATCGCTGAAAGTCAAAATTCTATTGTTAGAGGGTATTAGCGATAGATTTAGCAATAGAAAAAATCCGTATGAAAAAATAACCCCGCTAATTTTTACTGACCGAAATGTATCCATCGCTGATATCAGCGACGAATTAGCGACAAAAAATTTCGGTCATTAAAAATATCCGTCACGCTGATTTAAAAATTTTTTTAAAATCAGTGACGGAAAAATTTTCCGTCGCTGAATCTTTATTTCAAATTTTTAAAAATAATAAAATAATATAAAATTAAAATTTATTATAAAATAATAAAATAATTTTATTTTAGCTTATAATAAAATAATTTTATTTTAGCTTAAAATAAAATAATAACAAATTTGAAAAAATAAAATAAAAATAAAAAAATTATTAAATAAAATTATAAAATTATAAAAATAATTAAATTATAAAAATAAATAAATAAATAATCCATCGTTAATCCGTGTAAAATGCCTTCAATATGTCTCCGTCTTTTGGATTGAACCTGGGACAAGTGAAACACAATAAGAAACAAAATCACCCGACCAAACTTACCTTTATATCTATACTCTTTTTTTTTATTTATTATCTTAACTTCATATTTTTTATTAATAATAAAATAATATAATTTCATAATTTATTATAAAATAATAAAATAATAAGGTTTAAGCTTAAAATAAATTAAATTAAAACTTAAAAAATAAAATAATATTATTTTTTGATAAAATAAAATAAAATAAAAAGAATTAATAAAAAATCAAAAATTTTATAATTTTGTAATAATAATAAAATAATATAAAAATATAAATTTTTATAAAATAATGAAATAATTTTATTTTAGCTTAAAATAAAATAATAAAAAATTTTAAAATAATAAAATAATATTATCCTTCTACAAAATAAAATAAAATTTTAAATTTTAAATTTTAAAAAATTTTAAAAATTTTAAAAATTTAAAAAAATTAAAAATAAAAATAAATTCGTCGCTAATCCGTCGGTACTCCGTCGCTAATCTTTCCATCGGTAATCCGTTGATAAAAATTCTATCGGTAATCCGTCGCTGATGAGTTTACAAAAAATTTTAAAAAGTGAAAATTTTAAAAATATGTCGGTAATCTATCGGTAATATTTCTGTCGGTAATCCATCGGTAATATTTTTGTCAGTAATCTATCGGTAAAATTTCCGTCGGTAATCCGTCATTGATAGATTTATAAAAAAATTAAATAAAAAAACTTAAAATTAAAAAATTAAAAAATTAAAAAAATTATACAAAATCCGTACTTAGTCTGTTGGTAATTCGTCGGTAAAATTTTCGTCTGTAATCTATCGTAATTCCGTCGCTATTACCGACGAAAAAAAATCTATCGATAATTTTTCACGATTGATGTTGTGTTTTTTGATAGTGCACGAAATGTATCAGTTAAGGGACAAATGGCTCTTACTATTCGTTATGTTGATCGGGGACAAATGAGTGAGAATTTTCTCGGAATTATACAAGTTGGAGACACTGCTACTATAAAGAAATGTTGCTTTTGGTGCGTGAAAGACGCAAAAATGAAATTTGTGAAGCATGGCCAAATTAATGCAATATTCGGTGGTAATGGTTTGAGTTAAGAAACTATTTTGAAAAGGCCTAGAGACACATGTTTGAGTTCTTATTATGTATTGTTCATTCTTATTCGGTTGTTTTCTTCGGTAACAGAGGTAATTGAAATAGTTATCGAAGATGGTTTAATTCTAGTATAGTGAGGGGTAGCTAATGAATTGGTGGACAGCACTGAGAAATTTGATTTTGGTTTGAACATGAACTTGTTAAAAGAAATTTTAAGAATAATAAATGAATCGTCAGTAGCATTACAAAGAAAATAACACAGTATTGTGAATGCCAAGAAATTATTATAAATTTCAAAGCAACGCTTACAGGTTATGAGAGATGATGGATGAGATTCTCTTATGAATCTGAAAAGGCCTATAGACAGAAGTAACAAAGAAAAAAAAAGGGCATGTTTGATACACTACAAAATTAAAATATTGTGCCGAAGGTAACTTTTAGAGTCGGTGACTTTTAATTACGGTTTTTATAGTTTATAGAGACGTCTATGATGAAACTCTCGAAAAATATAGACCTTTCCCAACTGACTCAAATATCCATGAAGAAAAGTTTAGCAACTATCGATAAAATTATCACAACTGTTTCTAAAGCAATATTCAATTGTAATGGTTAAAAATTATGATTAGTAAATATAATAGTTTTTTGGTACAGTTTAAAAATAGTTTCAAAATAAATCTTTTTTATCGTCTATTTAATGATACTGTCTCCATAGGTCCATAGGTTTTAAATGTATGGTAACACACAAATTCTACCGTTTTTTAAAACTATATTCAATTTTCACTGTTAGAACAAATCATTTGTATAAATTCTATTTATACTAACCTATATATTGTAACGATTGTAAAAAGCTAAAATTGTTATTATTTTTTAATCATATTTAAAAATAGTTTAGGTTGTAAGTTGTGATAAATTTATGATAGTGATAATTTACTAAGTAGTTGTGGTAAATAGATAGTAAGTAATGGTAAGTGATGGTAAGCAAGTAAGATAAATTTATACTATATAGCCTATGTAGTGATTAAATGCAATGCAGGGGGTGGTTGTGGCACAATGGTTGATAGTTGCAAAATCCATTCATCACACCTAAGATTGAATCTGCTCGCCAATAATTTTTTTTTTTTTTTTGCATTTTTCTTGAATATTTCTCATTCATTTACATGAATGCCCCTTGTGCGGTTGAAACTGCAAGGGCGCACGGCTGCAACCGCTTGGCCATGGCTCCCGCGCGGGGGCGGGGTGCGCGGGGCCCACATGGATTTTTGTAATTTTTTTTCTTTGCATTTTGCATAAATGCCCATTTTTCATGAATATTTTTCATTTTACAAATCATGATTATTAATATTAATTTAAATTATAATATAATAATAATTTAAAATTTTATATATTTAATTACAAATATTTATCAAAATATATAATATTAATAAAGATAAAAAAGAAAAAGAAAAAAAAAAGAAAAAAGTGTCAAAGGTAGAAGGGAAAAAAAAAGAATATGTATGATATCTGAATAGTTGTGGAATAGTGGTGTGAGATGTTGAGGTCAAATCCATCCTAAAACATTTTTTGGATCATTTTGAATTTACTCTTTGCATGAGCATTGTGCGGTTGAAACCGTGGGACGACCGGTTGCAACCGCGTTTTTTGATTTTTTTTTTTTTTTTTTTTTTTGCTTTTTTCACATTTTTTTTTTGTATTTTTTTACATTTTTTTTCTTTTCTAGATATTGTACAAGGGTTTTTAGATTTCATTTTGATGTCCAAAAATTCATTACCTCATTTTGCTCTTTGCACGAGCATTGCGCGGTTGAAACAGCGGGGTGTGCGGTTGAAACCGCGTTTTTTGCCTTTTTTTTTTTTACAATTTTTTTTTGTACTTTTTTTCTTCTCTAGAAATTGTATAAACATTTTTAGATTTCATTTTGATATCCAAAAATTTATTACTTTGCATGAAATTTTGCATTTTGCATGAAACATGAATTTTTGCATAAAATGGCACTACAAAAAAAGCGGATTTTAGCGACGAAATTTAGCGACGAAACAAATTCGTCGCAAATCTGCAACAAATTTAGCAACAAAAAATGTTATCGTTGCAAATTAGCCATAATTTTAGCAACAAAAATATTTTCGTCGCAAATTTAGCAACTAAAAACTTTTTCGTTACAAAATTCGTCGCAACTTTGTGACGAAAATTATTTGAAGCAAAATTCGTTGCTAATTTGGGACGAAAAAATATTTCGTTGCTAAATTTGCGATGAATCTCAAAATTCGTCGCAAATTTTGCGACGAATTTCAAAAATCGTCCCTAAATTTGCGACGAAAAAGAAATTTATCCCAAAATTAGGGACGAAAACGGAATGCGTCCCTAAATTAGGGACGAAAACGAAATTCGTCCCTAAATTCGGGACGAATTTAAAATTTGTCCAAAATAATTGGGACGAACTTCTGAATTTGTCGCTAAATTGGGGACGAAAATGAATTTGTCCCTAAATTTGTGACGAATTTCTAAATTCGTTGCAAAATTAGCGACGAATATTTATATTTGTCGCAACAAATTTGATTATTTGTTGCTAATTTTGTTGCAAATGAGTGGGAAAAATAACATTTATGACAAAATTCGTCGTTAAAATTTATTTTTCAGTAATTAGATACATTTTCTAGTATGATAAACATTTTGTAATATAAAAAATGATTTGAAAACGGTGTTATACACTTAGAGCGTATTACAATCTTAAAATGTTCAAAAAATATTAAATAAAATCTTTCATTCATTGTCTATTTATATAAAAGAGTCATAATATAGTTTCTTTTAATTTGTTACAAAAAATTATTATTAGTATATTCATTTTTTATTCATTATCTGTAAAATTTTCCATTTATAACACTGATAACTTTATTTTATATATTTGTTTAAATATTCGATTAAGTAAATGAAGAGTTAACGTAGAAATACTTGTTAAATAATAATCAATACATTGAATAATTTTTTATAATTATATCATAATACGCCAATATTATTAATAATTTATCGATTTAGTTTCTATTTTAGTGTATTCAAAGAGTTTAATTATCAGAAACGATAAGTATGGTTGTTAAAATCGTAAAGAAAAAAATTATTTTTCGTTAAATTTACTACAAATTGCTACGAAAACATATATTTATCGAAAATTTAGCGATAAAATCATTCTTTCGTCGTAGATTGTAGCGAAAAAAAAAAATATTTCGTCTCAGATTCAGGGACGAAAAAAAAATTTCGTCCCTGATTCAGGGACGAAAAAAAAATTTCGTCCCCGATTCAGGGACGAAAAGGTTTTTCGTCCCAGAATTCGGGACGAATTTTGGGACAAAAGAGTGTTTGAAGCAAAATTCAAAATATAAGGGAATGGTTTCCGGGAAAATTAGTGGACTACTAAAGTCTATCTTCGGGAGGAACATTATAGTGTATCATTAATTTCTTCTACTAAACTTAAATTCAATTTTGAATTTGTTTATTTAGTATAATTTTTAAAAATACTATTACAATTTGAAATTTATATTTTCGTAACATAATTGAAGGGTTAGTGAGTAAGAAAATAACTTGTCGAAAAAATTAAAAATTTATAAGCAAGTTCGATATTTTCGTTCCGTTTTGCATTTGTTATTAGTATAATTTTGCTTTAAACTAAATTAAACAAATAAAATATATTTAATATGATTCCGTCGATAAATGATCGTTGATAAAATAAAACATAAAATTGAGTTGTGATATCAAGCGAGATAATTTTTGTTGTACCTTGTTCCATCATCCTCAAAAAATAATTTTGTCGCTGAATTACGGTCGAAAAAAAATTTTCAGAAGAAAAAATTTGGTCCCTGAATCGGGGACGAAAAAGATATTCGTCCCTGAATCGGGGACGAAAAAGATATTCGTCCCTGAATCGGGGACGAAAAAGATATTCGTCCCTGAATCGGGGACGAAAAAGATATTCGTCCCTGAATCGGGGACGAAAAAAAAATTCGTCCCTGCATCGGGGATGAAAAAAAAATTCATCCCTGAACCCGGGACGAAAAAAAAATTCGTCCCTGAATCACGGACGAATTTTGGGACAAATTTGTTTTTGAAGCAAAAGTGAAGATATTTCATATGAAAAAAAATAAAAAATAAAAACCATCTCTCCCATAACAAATTCTTGGCCATGTTGAAAAACAGAATATGCGTAGGAATCTATTAGAATAAAGATCTATTTTTCATTTATCGGGTCTTTTTCAAGCCCCTTTACGATCTGAATTTATTCCAATCTATACTCTATAAACTCTCTAATCTTCCCACTGCAAAAGGCATATAATTCACTCTCATTCCCTTCTTTACAATGTACATTTTGTGATATGTTATCAGATTAGCTCTACTAGAACTGGTAGTTAAGGTCTTATGCTTTTGAACAAGAAAGCATAAGCATAAATCATATCTTTCAGTTAATCAAAAATAGTAGACTCGATATTGTTTGATTGCTTTCAATATTTTTCCTTCAACTTTGGCTTGAAAAACCATGTTAATATAGTTGAGATGGGACGAAAAAGATATTCGTTCCGGCTTCAGGGAGGGAAAAAAATTTCGTCCCTCAGTCAGGGACGAAAAAAAATTTCATCCCTGAATCAGGGACGAAAAAAAATTTCGTCCCTGAATCAGGGACGAAAAATAAATTCGTCCCTGAAGCAGGGACGAAAAAATAAATTCGTCCCTGATTCAGGGACGAAAAAGAAATTCGTCCCTGAATCAGGGACGAATATTTTTTTCGTCCCTGATTCAGGGACGAATTTTGGGACAAATTGGATTTTGAAGCAAAATCCAAGATATTTCATATCTTTGATGCTCTCTCTGTCTCTGTCTCTCTCTTTCTCTCTCTCTCTCTCTCTCTCGGGTTCATCTCGTTTATGAAGAGCAGCCGCGAAGGGGTACTGCGAAGGGATGGCGGAAGGGATGCCGGATCTACGATAGTGTTAGGTAATCTCTCTCTCTCATTCTCTCTCTTGGCCGCAGACGGCAGATCCGGCGGCCAGCTGCCGGATTTGAGTTTTTTATGGCAGATCCATGAAGGGCGAGGTGCGCGAAGGCGCTGCCTCCCCTGCGCTGCCCAAGTGCGCGAAGGGGCCGTCGCCCCTTCGCTGCCCAGACGGCGAATGGGGCCATCGCCCCTTCGCTGCCCAGAGGCGCAAAGGGGCCGCTGTCCCCTTTGCGCCTCCGCCGCGATAATGGGCAGCAGGGGCTGCGCGGCCCTGCTGCGCGGCCCTGCTGCGCTGCGAGGCTGTGCGGCCGTGCTGCGCTGCGGGGCTGCGCGGCCGTGCTGCGCGGCCGGGCTGCGCGGCCCTGCGTGCGCCCGGGCTGCGCGAAGGGCCTGCAGCCCCTTCGAGGCCCAGACGCGCGAAGGGGCCACTGGGCCCTTTGCGCGTCCTCCGCGGGAAGGGGCCGCAGTGGCTGCGCGGCCCCGACGCGGGAAGGTGCCGCGCAGCCCTTGTTGCGTCCCTGCTGCGCGATGGGCCACGATGGCCCCTGGCTTCCCATCGTGGCCCATTGGACTGGGCCAGGCCCAATGGGCCCGGCGAGGCCCATTGGTTCCGGCCGGCCCATTGGGAGAGGTCCAGTACAAACTTTAATGTTGTTGAATTGTATTTTTTAAATTTGTGCGAAATGTTATTTAAAAGATTTTTTTATAATATTGTTTTAACTACCTTATTAGTTATTTATAAATCTTTTTTTATGTGTTAGGTTTTGCGGTTCTCGACTATTTGGATTGGAAGCTGTTACTGGTGTTGATATCAGACTCTATCGGTGAGTTATTAATTGGTGGTGATAATTGTTTTATTATATACTTTAATGATGTTAAAATGTAATTAATAGTAAATTTTATGTGATAAATGATTATGAGATGTTTGTGATTAACAATACTCTTTAGTTTATATTAAATTTTATTTCGATTTGTTAAATAATCAATGTTGTTAAATGTTTAATATATGATAATTTATTTTATTTTATTATAATATTTAATGTTATTGTAATAATTTAGTTAATTTGTTTTATATTAATTAAGTTTATAATATTATTTATTATTATATTTAATTTTTGTGAAATTAATCTATGTATTTATGATGATTTCATTTTTGTACAATAAACGTTATTGTTTAGTGTTATATGATTTTAGTTTGAAATATTGATGATATTACTTATGATGATTTAGTAGTTTTGTTTGTAGATTTTATTTGAATTCTTATTAATATTTCAAAAATTTTAAATTTGGAGACAGGGAAAATGCATAACGAAAGAAGTTGGATGTATAAGAAGAACTTATCTGATCGTCGGGGTTTAACTGATGAATTTATATTTGGGTTGGAGCAATTTTTACATTTTGCTTGTACTCAAGTTGATTTTCTGGATGGGAATAAGCTAAGGTGTCCGTGTAGAAGGTGTCGGAATGGTAAATTTTTGGAGTATGATAAAGTTAGGGAACATCTTTGTAGAGTTGGTTTTACCCCGAATTACTATAATTGGACATGCCATGGTGAACCATTCATTTCTGATGAAGAGTTTGGACGAAATAGACAATTCTCAGTTAGTGGGGATCGGAGTTATTATGAACAATTGAATCCGTATCAGAGGATGGTAATTGATGCAGTGGGTCCGAATTTTGTTCCTGATCCAAGCGCTGGAAGTTCTAGTTTTGCTCCAACATTTGAACATGGGTATACTAGTTATGCATCACCATTGGAGGAGGTACAAGTAGTAGGTGTTGATCAAAATCTGTCAAATGAATCATCTCTCCAATTTCAGGAAGTCTTAAGAGCTGCAGATGAACCTTTGTGGGCTGGTTGTGATAGCCATACGAAACTATCTCTAACCGCAAGATTGTTGAATGTCAAGGCAGAGCATAATGTGTCTGAGAATTGTTTTAATGATTTTGTTCAAGTTATTGGAGAAGTATTGCCGCGTGATCATATTATGCCCAATGACTTCTATAGTATGAAAAGGCTTGTGAAAGAATTAGGTCTTCCAGTGCAGAGAATAGATGTTTGCAGAGATGCTTGTATGCTATTTTGGGGAGATGACAAAGAAGCAGAATTTTGTAAATTCTGTAATCAAAGTAGATACAAGAATTATCGGAGGTCGGGTCGTAATCAGCAGCGTAAATCATGCAGACAAATGTTTTATTTGCCTTTAACTCTTAGGTTACAAAGACTTTATGCATCTGAGACCACAGCTAAACACATGACGTGGCATGCAAATCATGAAACAGAAGAGGGGTTAATGTGTCATCCTTCAGATGCAGAAGCGTGGAAATATTTTGATAGAACATATCCTGAGTTCGCGAGAGAGACTCGAAATATTAGATTAGGTCTTTGTGCTGATGGATTTGCACCATTTGGCAAATCAGGAAGAAATTATTCATGTTGGCCAGTTATCTTAACTCCGTATAATTTTCCACCCGGTATGTGTATGAAGGCACCGTATATGTTTTTAACATTGGTTGTGCCTGACCCGCAAAATCCAAAGAAATTAATAGATGTTTACATGCAACCATTGATTGCGGAGTTGAAACAACTATGGGATGAAGGTGTTCCTACATATGATGTTCATACTAATCAGATGTTTGTAATGAAGGCTGCTCTTCTTTGGACCATTAATGATTTTCCTGCGTATGGTATGTTATCAGGATGGAGTACCGCAGGGATTTTAGGATGTCCAATTTGTTTGGAGAGATCAAAATCATTCAGATTGAAACATGGGAAGAAAGCGAGTTATTTTGATTGCCATAGACAATTTTTACCGTTAAATCATAAATTCAGAAGAAATAAAGAAGATTTCACTAAGAATAGAAATGAAAGAACACCTCCTCCACTGAGATTAACCGGTGAACAAATTTGGCATAGAGTCATTAACTTTCCATCTGTTATTGAAGAGCCACATGGTACAACATATGGCTATGGACATTCGCATAAATGGACTAAACGAAGTTTATTTTGGGATTTACCGTATTGGAAGACACTGTTGGTTCATCATAATCTCGATGTAATGCATATCGAGAAGAATGTCTTTGATAATCTGATAAATACAGTGATGGATATCACTGGGAAAACGAAAGACAACTTAAATGCAAGAAAAGATATGCTACTCATTTGTAAATGACCCACTCTTGATGTCGATGAAAGTAGTAGGGGACCAAAACCGAAGGCAGTTTATACATTGAATAAGGATCAGAGACGGCTTGTTTGTGAATGGTTGAAATCATTGAGATTTCCTGATGGTTATGTTTCAAATCTTGGAAGGTGTGTCGATTTAAAGGAATGCAAGTTAATTGGTTTGAAAAGTCATGATTGTCATATATTTATGGAAAGATTAATTCCTATTGCTTTTAAGGAACTCTTACCGAATTTTGTTTGGGGTACCATTACGGAGCTAAGTATTTTTCTTCATGATATTTGCTCGACAGTGTTGAAACATTCACACATGGAGATGTTAGAGAGAGATATTCCAATAATTTTGTGTAATTTAGAAATGATTTTTCCCCCGTCATTTTTTGATTCCATGAAACATCTTTTGGTTCACTTGCCATATGAGGCGAAAGTTGGAGGTCCTGTCCAATTTAGATGGATGTATCCATTTGAAAGGTGAGTTTTTCATCTTTTTTTCTTCGTTATGAAGGCATATAAATTTCGTAATTTCATTACATATAAATTTCTAAAACATTTTGTTTTATTACAATTAGATTCCTATATCATTTGAAGAAGAAAGTTAAAAATAAGGCACGTGTTGAAGCCTCTATTGTCAATGCATATATTGTGGAGGAAGTAACAACGTTTGCATCATATTATTTTGAGCCTCACGTTCAGTGCAAGAGGCGGAGACCGGGAAGAAATGATGAGGGTTCTATTGATCCAAATGAGAATTCATTCTCAATTTTTAACTACCTTGGTCGACCAAGTGGATCATGTAAGCGTAGATATTTAACTGATCAAGAATGGAGGGCAGCCCACACATATATTTTACTGAACTGTCCAGAAGTGACACCATTTTTCGAGTGAGTGTATATTTTTTATTTTATATATTTCTTATGTCGTACATTATGTGTGATAAATATTATTTCCTTTGATGGTAGAATTTTCCAAAACGTATATTCTCAACTTTCGAGACATGAGCTTGATCGTTACTGCGATGAAGAATTTGCACCATGGTTCAAAAAATATGTAAGTTGACTATCAATTATTTAAATATTTATGTTAAAATATTTTAACATATTTACTTAACTTTAGGTTCATGATAATCAAGCTCAACTTCAGCAAGAATTGTTCATCCATCTGTCATGGGGTCCAAAAGCAATGGTACGAACTTGGCCATCCTATTTTATAAACGGGTATAAATTTCATACTGAAGAATATGGAGTGGGCAAAACGACAATGAATAGTGGAGTTTGCGTTCAGTCATCCAATGATGGTGGAGGTCAAAATGATTTTTATGGTTTGTTGGATGAAATCGTTGAGGTAAAGTACCCTGGTCCAGCATTACGGGTTGTTTTATTTATGTGTCGCTGGTTTGACCCTGTGAAAGGGATGAAAGTGCATCCACAGTTTAATTTGGTTGAAATAAATCATAAAAAATTGTATAAAAGATATGAACCATTTGTGTTGGCACAACAAGCGATTCAAGTATTTTATGCTTCATATCCTAGTTTGAAACGTGACAAAATTGATTGGTGGGCTGTTTTTAAAACAAAAGCACGGAAAAAAATTGAAGAACATTGGGAAGAAACAGCATATCAACAAGAGCAAGTTGTCAATACAGTTCAGACCGAGGAATATAATATTCCAACGTTACGAGATCCTAGCGGAGTAGTGATAGATGTGGATGCAAGTGAAATTCATGAAGAAGATGATGAAGAATCTAATTTTGAGACAAATGATGAGGATGAGGATTCTGATGAAGATGATGAAGAGGATGATGAAAATGATGTTGAAGAGTCTAATTTTGAGACGCATGATGACGATGAGGATGACAATGACGATTATGATTTTTGTTGACGGGTAAATTTCTTAAAAAAAATTCTTATTCTTAAAAAAAATTCTTCTTTATTTACATTCTTATTCTTAAATTTATATATTGAATTTGTTAATATACTATCTTTTTTTTTTGTATAGGTCATTCAAGAAAATTTCTTCACATATTGGTATCTTGTTTCGTCGGAAATAATTTATCAAATTAAATATGGTAAGTTTATTCATGTTCTTAATTATGTATATGATGAATATGCAATTTACATTTTTTTGTTTAAATTGTAATATGGTTGACAGTTTCGACGTGGCGGCCATAGACGCAATTCGGATGGAAATTCACGCTCTTCACCATCGCAGTCCGCTTCGGCAGCTTCGCAATCGCATTCCCTTGCCGGCAACGTACCTTCGCCTCCCCCTTCTGTTGCAGGCCCTTCACACTCTCAACACATCGCTAGCAATGTACCTTCAGCAGTCCCTTCGGTGGAACAGTTGCATGCCGATAGAGAAGACAATCGAGAGATAATAGCCCCATATGAGATTCGTAAGTACTAAATTTTAAATTTGTAGATGTATTATTTCTTTTATTTATGAAATAATTTCTTCTTTTAACTATCATATTTATTTAACATTGTTTGTTTGAAACTTTACGATAGATTTACAAATTCTGTACATGTTATTCACGAGCTGAATAGAATTGTGAATAATCATTGGGGAGGGGCTTCGATGTCTTACACAAGCACTCCGGATGAAACAAAAGAACTATGGTGGAACGAGTTTAAGGTAAGTTATCCCAATTAGTTTATATATGAAATGAAGTTAATAGCTTTATAAGTTATTGCTTGCTTTCCATTGCAGCGAGTATTCACTTGGGACGAGACTGAAGAATTGGAAGTAAGAAGGATTTGGAAGAAAAAATGTGGCGATCACATTCGACACGTTTTAAATCATGCAAAGAGACATGCAAAAAAGCCCAACTGCATCACCGAGCAAAATTGGGGCAGGATTCTTAATTTTTGGGAATCGGAGGAGAGTCAACGAAGGAGTGAGCAAAATAAAAAAAATGGAGCTTATAATTCAGGGGAATCGTCTGCGACGTATGCGGGAGGCTCGATCACTATCGGTGAACATAGAAATAGATTGGTAATTTTATACAAATATTAATTTTTTTATCTACTTTAAAGTATATCATTATTTGTAATAGTGTTTTTTTATTTTAGGCAAAGGAAATAGGGACCGAGCCTTCATTCATAGATACTTTCACGCGCACATTTCAGAAAAAAGACAAGACTTGGAGCGGGGAGAGAGCTAGAGCAATTAAGGTTTGTAATTTCAAATTTTCCAATTACTTTATCTACATTTTCAATGTTGATATGAATATTTTATGTTGAGCATATCATAACGATGTATGAAGATGATTTCTTTATGTTAGTCTCTCCCAAGTTTATTTTTATTGTTGACTTGATTCTTTGATTTCTAATGAATTACTTGCTACAGATTCTCTTTTATTTTTTTTTCCTAAAATTTCAACTTATTCTATGTTAATATGAATGTTCATAATTTAGATCCTATATGGTGTCATGATTTATGTTACAAAATTTTTTATTTTCCTTGATTATGTGTTTGAATTATAATGTTATTGTAAATTTATTTTAATTGTTCTCATGACAATGTAGGAGAAATATGATGAGCTAGCATGTAGAAATTCGAGTGTTAGTGATGATGCTGGCGGATCTGAGCCATCTGTTGATAACATGAATACATGGCTTGAGGTGACTGGTGGACGAAAAGGGAGTAGAGTAGTTGGGCTAGGTTCTTTGAGCAGAACATACAAAAATGCCAGTTTATCTTCTTCCACACCACCAGCAGTTAGAGCACAAATAAATCAATTGAATGAAGAGGTGAGCCAATTGAAGGACTTGCTACTGCAAAGAGATCAGGCATTCAGTGAACTTCAAGCAAAGCACACGCAAGAATTGCACGAGGTCCGCACGCAACAAATGTTAATCATGCAGCATCTTCAGTTATTCTCCCCTCCAAATCAGATTCCCCCTTCTATTTCTCCTCCTGATAATGCTTGCGATGGTGATGAGGGTGTTGGTGATGAGGGTGATGATTTTTTTGATGATGATGATGATGATGGTGATGGTGGAGGTCATACTTGAGATTGTGAACTGTTATGTTACTGTTATATTGAATTTTTTTTTTATGGTTTTTGATAATTCGATATTTAGTTTTGATGTTGCTTTTTGGTTAGATATTATAAATATGATTGCTTGTTACATTTTTAATTTTTTGATCTTATTGAATAGGTAGTTATAATTATGAGTATAGATTGTTTAAATTTTATATTAAAAATGATTTGGATGATAATATTGTTGATAAGGTTGGGTGAGCACGTAAATTTTGTCCAAATATTATAATAGAATTTTTATTCGTTGTAAAACATATAATATTCGTGACAAATTTAGTAACAAATATTGTTTCGTCGCAAAAATTTGGGACGAAATAAGATTTGTCGCAATTTTGCAACAAAATAGTATTCGTCGCAAATTTTGCGACGAAAATAGTATTCGTCCGAAAATTTGCGACGAAATAATATTCGTCGCTAAATTTTGCGACGAATTTTGTCACGAATAATTATTCGTCGCCAATTTTGCGACGAACAATTTTTCGTCTCTAATTTTGCGACGAAAAATTGTTCGTCGCAAAATTAGCGACGAAAGTAAATTCGTCGCAAAATTGGCGACGAATAATTATTCGTGGCAAAATTTGCGACGAAAAATTGTTCGTCGCAAAATTTGCGAATTCGTCGCAAATTTTGCGACGAACAATTTTTCGTCGCAAATGTCGTTGCAAATTTGCGACAAATTTTCGAACATATAAATATTGGTTGCAAATTTTTGCGACGAATAATTAATTTTTCGTCCCAAATTTTTGCGACAACTTATTAGCGACGAAAAAATATTTGTTGCAAAATTCGTCGCAAATGTGTTTTCCGACGAATTTTTCTTCCAATTTCGTCCCAAATTTTGTTGCAAATTTTGTCTTTTTTTGTAGTGTGGCCGGTTGCAACCGCCATGCCCACGGTTTCAACCGTGATTTTATTATTTTTTTTTACGTTTTTTGTATTTTTGTAATTTTTTGCCTTTTTTCTCTTTTTTTCCTTTCTAGACAACTCTTGATTGTACAAGAGTTTTTAGATTTCTTATTTTGGTACCCAAAAATTTATTATTTTGCATGAATTTTTGCATTTTATATGAAACATGAATTTTTGTTTTGTAGTTTTTTTTTTGTAATTTATTTTCTTTTTTATTTGTGAATAAATCTCAAATTGTTTGTTTGGTTCTACTACTTCCCTTTTTTAGAGTTGTGTGACTAAAAAATAGATGACTTGTTTGGGCTCTCTATTCAAAACTCAACTTTCTATGGACCTAATTTGAAATTTTCTTTAGAACAACCAGCAATTCAACTTTAGTTGCGTGCCCGGAGTACCCACGCGAACCAAAATGGAGAAATATACTGGTGGAGCGCACCAAAATGGAAGAAATATATTGGCATAATCATTAAATTTATTTATATTTATGTTAACAAAATCAAACCAGTTGCCATAATATAAATATAAAATTCATTATATTATTACAATATGATTACAAGATGATATCGTGGTTTTAGCAAAATTAATCAAACCATCTTACCATTAAAAATGTGCTGTCTTTCACAAAATTGAAATAAAAAGTTTGAATTAATTTAAACTACTTTATATTAACAGATAATTGAACCAAGAGGTAATAAAGTTAAACATGTGGCATGGCAACAAGTGTATTTTTTTAATATTGATTACTTTAATAATCATCTAATTAGATTAATATATCTATACTCTCTGCTCGCTTCTCTGGTAATATTTTTATTTATATTTTTTTATTTAGTATTTATAATAATTTCACTATTTTGCTATTGGTTTTTACTGAATAGATTGATATCAAAGATTGTGGATAAAGATGCCTTCAAAAACTGAGATTATCGATAAATATGCTTTCAAAAACTGTAACGAACTTTTTTTGTTTGGAACATCTCAAAAAACATGTAGTTGTTAGACATGTAATCTTTTTTGCATTTTTATTTTGTCTTATATGTATCAATCATTCTAATTTGTATCAATTACAATTTTTATAATATTTATATTATTTTTATAATTTCTTTATTTTTTAGTCTTTTAATTTACCTATCATCTTAAAAAAAAAAGAAACCGTCACTATTGATATTATGTGATAATCATATGGTAACAATGGTTACGAGCAGTAATTTAGTGGTAACCGAAATAGTAATTTTTTTTAACATTTGTAATAATAGAGAATAAAAAAAAATAACATTCCTAACCTAATATGATGATGAAAAAGAGAGAGTAACATTTTCTGACACTTGTGTAACTAACGGTACAAAATAGTAATCACGACGATTAGTAACTATGTGGTAATTGATAGTAATCATGGTAACCGACAGTAATCATGTAGTAATCTATAGTAAACTTGTAGTAACCTACAGTAATTTATACTAATATTTTCCAACCGATAAAAATAGTAATTTTTTCTCACTTATGGTAACCGATAATGCAAATAGTAAGTTATACTAAAATATGATAATTGAGTGATAATCGACGATAAAAGATAATAACATTTCCTAACATATGTGATAACTGATAATAAATGACAGTCACTACAAAAAAAACACGGTTTTAGCGACCAAATTTAGCGACAAATACTATTCATCGCAAAATTCCAACGAAATTAGTGACAAAACATATATTTGTCGTAAATTTTCAACAAATTCTATAACAAAAAAATATTTGTCACTAAAATAGCCACAAATAAATATTTGTCGCAAGATTCGTGAGAGAGTAGTCACAAACAATAATTTTTTGGAAATTCGTCTCTAATTAGCGACCAAAAAAATATTCGTCGCTAAATCTGCAACAAAAAAGAAAGTTCGTCGCTAATTTAGTGACAAAACATAATTTGGTCGCTAAATTTGCAACCAAAAATTAATTCGATACTAAATCAGCAACAATATATTTTTGTCGCAAAATTTATCGCTAATTTGCAACAAAAAAATTTCTTTGTCGCTAAATTTGCAACAAAAATTAAAATTCGTTGCTAATAGTATGACGAAAAAAAATGATCGAAATATTTGTCGCTAAATAACAACAAATACACTTTCCGTTGTAAAATTTTTAAATGTTGTCGCTAAATTTGTTGCTGATTGGTTACAAACAAATTATTTGTTGCTAAATTCGTCGTTAATTTGTTTAATTCTCTTCTTACTATTGTGAATCAATTCCTACTTCACTTATGTAACTTTTTCAAGTTGTCCCAATTTTTTAATATTTTTAAAGTAATGAAATCGATTTTTGATACATAATGAATGAGTATTATCTTGTCATAATCACTTTTCATAATAATAATACTTATTTATTTGTCATCTTGTATAAAAAATTGTAATTAAGTACTATTGTTTGCGGTAGTAAATTTTATTGATATAAACAAATGAATTTAATAATGAACGACATTGAAGGCATTATACATTTATGAAGATGTAAAGAATGTTAAGTATAATTAACAAGATAAAAATATTTTTGTCTAATTTTGTTGTTTAATGTTATTAATTTAGTAATTAATAACTTGTATCTCATTTAACAGTTTAATAGAGGAATTTAAAGTGTTTTAGTTAAATTCGTAAAAGAATTTAAATGTTCGTCGCAAACATTGTTGCAGATTTGCAATAAATATACTTTTTTGTCACTGAATTACTGACAAACAAAATTTATCGTCGCTAATTTTGCGACAAAAAAAATAATTGATAGCAAATTAGCGACGAATATTTTTTTTGTCGCTGATTTTAGCGACAAATTTAAATTGGTCACTAAAGTAGTGACAAACATTTTTATTAGTCACTAACATCAGCGACGAAATATTATTCGTCACTAAAATTTGCGACCAATAATCCTGTTCGTCGCTAAAATTTGTGACGCGAAACGAGTTTGTCGTAAAAATGACTACAGAAAACGAGTCCGGGGCGAAATTGGCGACAAACGTGTTGTTCGTTCTGATTGCGAAATCGGCGATGAACCACGAGTTCATTGCTGATTTCAGCGACGAAACACGAGTTCTTCGCTGATTTTTTTAAAAACCTATCCTTAGTGTGTGCTTAGCAATATTCCCCATACAGTGCCTCTCCCTCTCTCTCACGGGTTCAAGCGCAAAAAGGTACTCTCTCTCTCTCTCTCTCTCCCTCCCTCTCTCTCTCTCTCTGACTTGCTGCCAGATCTTGGCGGGGGAGGGGCAGAGTGCCCCTCCCCCGACTTTGTTCGAATAGAGGGGGAGGCACCGCCTCCCCCTCTGAGATCCGGCCGCAGCGGCCGGATCTGGGGAGGGGCCTGCCATCCCCTTCAGTCGCCGAGGCGACCAAGGGGGGGATCCCCCTTCCACCTCTACAAACGAGGTTCGTCGAGGCGAACAGATAGAGAGAGTTCCCCCTTTCCCCCGATCCGGCGATGCTGCCACCGAATCTACAGCCGGATCTGGGTGGGGGACGCTCCCTCCCCTATGGACCTTGGCGAAGGACCTCGCCGAGGCCCATGGGGGGAGGGTCCTCCCCCTGGCCCGATCCGGCGGTGCTGCCATCGAATTTGCCACGCGAATCTAGGTGGGGGAGGCTTCCTCCCCCACGGGCCTTGGTAAAGAAACTCGCCGAGGCCCACGGGCGGAGGGTCCTCCCCTTGACCTGATCCAGCGGTGCTGCCACCAAATCTAGGTTGGGGAGTGTCTCCCCGGCCCCAGGTCCAGCGGCAGTTGCCGTCGGACCGATTTTTTTTTATTATATAATTAATTTTTTATTATAAATTATATATTATATATATAATTTTATATATTATTTATTATAATATATTATATACTATAATTTTAATAATATTATAACATTATATATTATAATTTTAATATATATAATTTTATATATTATATGTATTATCATGTATTATTTATTAAAATTTAAAAATTATAACATATATGTTCATTTATAGTTTTTATATATAATTTTATATATTATATATATTATAATATAATTTTAACATTATAACATATATTACAACATATTACATATTATAACATTATAATTTTATGCATTATATATATTATATATTATAATTATAAAATTATAACATAATTATAATTATATAATTTTATATAATGTTATATTATTTATATTTAAAAATATATAATATATATAATGCAGAATTTTAAATGGATAATGTTCTATATATATTTAACAATTTATAATATATATAATGCTATATATATAGTTAATATATATAGTTAACAATATATATTATATATAATGTTAATGTATAATAAATAGTTAATGTTATATAATATATATAATTAATGTTCTATATATTATTATATGTAATGTTATCTATAGTTAACAATATATATTAAATAGTTGTAATTATAAAAAAATATTATATAATGCAGAATTTTATGTTGCATTAAATATTTTTTCTAGCATTAACATTATAATTATATATTTTATTTTATTTTATTTAATTATATTTTAACATATGATTAATTATAAATAACATTAAAGGTTTTGTGTTGCACATGTATTTATTCTGATTGGATCTGTTATTCAAGTAGTGGGGAGAAAAGTAGATATTGAATAGTTGAGGTATACATTTATTTTATCGCATTTATTCTTTTCTTTTCTTTTCTTTTCTTTTTTATCCCTTCTTCCTAATCTGCATGTATGTATGTTGTATTTTCGTAAATTGCAAGAGTTATAAATTATTTTTATATTTTTTTGTGACTCAATGTAAAAAAAGATTATATTTACTTTTTATTATTTTGCGTAAATAGTATGTGTTAATAATTTCTATTAACATTTTTATATTTGTTAAATTATCTTAATATATGTTAATATTGTTTAAATTTTTGTTATTAGATATTAATTATTTCTTATTAACGTTGTTTTTCCAATATCATCTTTATTTTGTTAATACTTTTATTTATTAATATTTTATAAATTTTATTTTTGTTACTGGTGACAATGCAAAATGAAAGAGATTGCAAGTATAAAAAGAATTTACCTGATCGTCATGCTTTAACCGATGAGTTTATTTGTGGTGTGGAACAATTTTTGAATTTCGCTACTAATAACGTTGAGTTTATGAATGAGAATAAGTTAAGATGTTCGTATAAAAAGTGTGGCAATGATAAATTTCATGTATGTGATAAAGTTAAAGAACATATTTGTAGATTTGGTTTTACTCTAAATTATTACAATTTGACTTATCATGGTAAACCGTTTATATCTGATAAAAAGTATGTACGAAATATACATTTTTCAGTTAGAAGGGATCACAATTATTATGATTAGTTAAATCCATATTAGCATATGGTATTTGATGCAACGGTCAAAATTTTGTACCACAATCAAACTATGCAAGTTCTAGTTTTGCACCAACAAATGAAGATGTACATACAAGTTATGCATCACCATTGAGGGGGTAGAAGTAACATGTGTTGATGAGAATGTGCAAGATGAAAATTATTTGTCTAACCAATTTCAAGAAATGTTGAGAGCTGCAGATGAACCTTTATGGGATGGTTGTAATACCCACACTAAGTTGTCATTAACGGCTAGAATGTTGAATGTCAAGGCAAAGCATAATTTGTCTGAGAATTGCTTCAATGATATTGTTCAAGTAATCAGAGAAGTATTGCCTCGTGATCATATAATGCCAAATGACTTTTATAGAATGAAAAAGATGGTCAATGACTTGGGTCTTCCGGTGGAAAGAATTAATGTATGTAGAGATGGTTGCATGTTATTTTGGGGAGCTAATGAAAATGTAGAATTTTGTAAATTCTGTAACCAAAGTAGGTACAAGAGTACTAGGAGATCAAGTCATAATCAGCGACCTAAACCATTCAAGCAAATGTTTTATTTGCCCTTGACTCCTATATTACAAAGACTTTATGCATCAAAAGCTACTGCTGAATATATGACTTGGCATGCAAATCATCAAACAGAAGAAGGGTTAATGTGTCACCCTTCTGATGCAGAGTTATGAAAAATTTTTGATATGACATATCCTGAATTTGCAAGAGAGACTCGAAACATTAGGTTACGTCTTTGTGCTAATGGGTTTGCTCCATTTGAAAAATTTGGAAAAACTTATTCATGTTGTCCAGTGATATTAACTCCGTATAATATTCTTCCGGGTATGTGTATGAAGACACCCTATATGTTTTTGACATTGGTGATGCCTGGCCACAAAATCCGAAAAAGTTGATAGATATTTATATGCAACTATTGATTGCGGAGTTAAAACAATTATGGGATGACGGGTGTTCTTACATATGATGTTAACACTGATCAGATGTTTGTAATGAAGGCTACTCTTCTTTGGAGGATAAATGACTTTCCAGCTTATGGGCATGTTATCAGGATGGAGTACTGCTGGGGTTTTAGGATGTCCAATATGTATGGAGAGATCAAAATCATTCAGATTGAAATATGGTAAGAATGCGAGTTATTTTGATTGACATAAACAATTTTTGCTACAAAATCATAAATTTAAAGGAATAAAGAAGAGTTTTCGAAGAATAGAGTTGAAAAAACACCTCATTCGTTGAGATTAACTGGTCAACAAATTTGGAAGCGAATGTCTCACTTTCCATCTATTATTGAAGACCCATATGGTACAACGTATGGATATGGAAGTGTACATAAATGGACCAAACGAAGTATATTTTGGGATCTACCATATTGGAAGACCCATCCGATTCATCATAATCTTGATTTGATGCATATCGAGAAAAATGTTTTTGATAATATGATTAATACATTTGATGGATGTTTCTGAAAAAACGAAAGATAACTTGAATGCAAGAAAAGATATGCAGCTTCATTGTAATCGACCTACATTTGATGTGGATGGAAACAGTAACGGACCAAAACTAAAGGTAATTTATACAATAAATAAGGATCAGAGACGAAAAGTTTGTGAATAGTTGAAATCATTGAAATTTCCTGATAGTTATATTTCAAATCTTGGGAGATGTGTCGATATGAAAGAATACAAGTTGATTGATTTTAAGAGTCATGATTGTCACATATTTATAGAAAGATTGATTCCTATTGCTTTTAAGGAACTTTTACCAGATTTTGTCTGGGGCGTCATTACAGAATTAAGTATTTTCCTACATGATATTTTCTCGACAGTGTTGAAGGAATCACATATGGCGAAATTAGAGAGAGATATCTTTATCATTTTGTGTAATCTAGAAATGATATTTCCTCCGTCATTTTTTGATTCCATCGAACACCTTTTAGTTCACTTGCCTTATGAGGCCAAAGTTGCAGGTCCCGTCCAATATCGATGGATATATCCATTTGAAAGGTAAATTTTGTACATTCTCTTCATAGCAACATTTAGAGTGTATGTCATTTACTAAATTCATTATATATGATTCTCTGATACACTTTATTTAATTACAATTAGATTTCTATATCATTTGAAGAGAAAAGTGAAAAATAAGACACGGGTTGAAGCCTTTATTATTAATGCATATATTGCGGAGGAAGTGACAACTTTTACTTCATATTATTTCGAGCCTCGTGTCCAATGTAAGAGACGAAGATCGAGCAGAAATGATGAGGGTCCTAGTGATCCTAACTTAAATTCATTCTCTATTTTCAACTATCTCGGTCGACCAAGTGGGTCATGTAAGATTAGATATTTAACTGCTAAAGAATGGTGAGCAGCGCATACATATATTTTATTGAACTGTCTAAAAGTTACGTCATATTTTGAATAAGTACTTTTTTCCAAATAAATATATTTTTTGTGTTGTTAAAATTTTTGACATAAATCGTCTTCTTCAATGGTAGGATTTTTCAACATTCACGGTCTGAACTATTGATAAATGAATTCAATCGTGTGTGTGATAAAGAATTTGCTCCATGGTTCAAAACATATGTTAGTTTTGAAATTTTATAAATATTTTATTAATAAAAAATTAACCCATTTATTTTACTTCAGGATCAATGTAATCAAGATCAAATTAAACAAGAATTGTTAATTCATCTGTCATGGGGTCCAAACTCAATGGTATGAACTTAGCCATCATATTTTATAAACGGGTATAATTTTCACACTCAAGAATATGGAACCGGAAAAACTATAATGAATAGTGGTGTTCGTGTTCAATAATCCAACGATGGAGGTGTAAATGATGATTTTTATGGTTTGTTGGATGAAATTCTTGAGGTAGAGTACCTTGGAGCAGAGTTACGGGTCATCTTATTTATGTGCCAATGGTTTGACCCCGTAAAAGGGATGAATGTGCATCCAAAATTTAATTTGGTTGAAATAAATCATAAAAAATTTTATAAAAGATATGAACCATTCGTATTGGCACAACAAGCGATTCAAGTGTATTATGTATCATATCCTAGTTTGAAATGTGACAAAATTGATTGGTACGCTGTTTGAAAAACGAAAACACGAAAAAAAATTGAGGAATGTTGGGAAGACATAGTATATCAACAAGAAAAAGTTACCAACACGTTTCAGACTGAGGAATATATTATTCCAACATTACGAGATCCACGTGAAGTAGTGATAGATGTGGATCAAACTGAAATTCATGAGGTTGGCGATGAAAATTTTGATTTTGAAACAGATAATGAAAATGAGGATGAAGATGAGGATGAATTTGATGTTGAAGAATCTGATAATGAAGATGATGATGACAATGATGACTTTGATTATTGATCGTCGGTAAGTGTTGTTTTTTTAAGATTTATTATAATTGTCTAACACCAGATTAAATTTTATTTAATTGTTTGAATATGAAAATACATTTAGATTTGCATATTTCGTTTCTCAATTTGTATGTTATATTTAGTGTCTCATGTTTCATTTTTGAAATATTATTTGCTAATCCGCTGTATTTTTTTGTATAGATCATTTCAGACGACAATTTAAATATGGTATATTTCTTCATATACTCTATTATATTTTTTATTAACATGCAATTTTTATTGCTTGCAATACCAAACTCTTGTGACATTATCGATCCCGTAAGTAGTGAATTTTGAAATTTTATCACAACAGGTTTTTTATTTATATAATTGATAAGTTTATTTAATTATTTTTTTTACTAACCATTTTTTGTTTTTAATTTTATGATAGATTCACAAATTCTGTGTGTATTATTCATGAGCTGAATAGAATCATTAATAACCATTGGTGAGGAGCGTCGATGTCTTACACAAGTACTCCAGATGATATCAAAGAGTTATGGTGAAGAGAATTTAAGGTTAGGCCTCTAAGTTTAAATTTAAAAATAAGTGTATAATTTAAATATAACTAATTGTATTTTTATTTATTACAGTGAAAGTTCACTTGGGAGGAGACCGAAGAGCTTGAAATAAGAAGAATTTTTTTAAAAAAATGCGGTCATCACATCCGAGGTGTACTAAATCATGCAAAGACTAACCGAAAGAAACCAAACTGAATCACCGAAGATAATTGACTCAGTATTTTAAACTTATGGGATTCCGATGAGAGCCGATGGAGGAGTGAGCAGAATAAAAAAAATCGATCTTATAATTCTGGGGAATCATCTACTACTTATGTAGGAGGCTCAATCAATATTGATAAGTATAGAAATAGAATAATAATTTGATTAAATTTTTATTTTTTTGAATTTAATTCATTTATTTTTTCATTCTTTCATTATATCTAACAGTGTTTTTTTTAGGCCAAGGAAATGGGATCCCAGCCATCATTTGTAGAGACTTTCGCACGAACTTTCCAGAAAAAAGACAAAACCTGGAGTGGAGAGAGATTTAGAGCGGTTATGGTATGTAATTCAAAATTTTTAATTATTTTATAGACACTTTGCAATAAAAATTTTAACATATTATACTGAATCTATCATAACAACGTTTGAAGATAAATTTATTAGATTTGTCTATTCTAAAATTTTTTTCACTATTTAAATTGACTTTTTCATTTCTAATTTATAATTTTTTATTTGATCATTATTAATTAAAATTAGAGAATACATAATATCAATTTTGTTATGTCATTTTCGAATGGTTGGTTCATTCTGTTACGTATTAGTATAATTTTTTCCTTTATTCGATCTGTTATAGTTTCAAACTCCTAATAGTAATTGAATTTTAATTTCAATTAGAGCAATCCTCATTATTTAAGTATCATTCTAATGGATAAAGCAACTTAATACATAAATAGAAGTATGTTTAATTTCAATTCCATAAGTCTATTAAATTTATAATATTTGATTCACATATTAGTTTTTATGTCTTATTGTTTACTGTCAATCGCTTAATGAGGAATACAATTTTGTATTTTAATTTTCTTTGTTGGATATTTTATTACATTGTTAAACTGTTAGTTGACACTTTTATTTCTTTTGTTGGATATTTTATTATATTGTTATTTTAATTTTCTTCGAATTTCTCTTATGACAATGCAGGAGAAATATGATCAGGTTGTACTGAAAAATTCTAGTGGTACTGATGATGCTGCTACATCTTAGCCATCTGTTAATAATATAGCTTTATGGCTCGAGGCTACTAGTGGAGCGAAGCAGGAAAGAGTACTTGGGATGGGCTCGTTGAGCAGGACTTGTAGAATCAGTGGTCCATCTTCTTCCATCCAGACACCAGTAAGAACAAAATTAATACAAATGAACCAAGAGGTGAGCCACTTGAAGGAGCAGTTAGCACAAAAAGACAATGAACTTCAAGCCATGCGCGCAGAACTCGAGCGAAGAGACAATGAATTTGAAGAGTTTCGCGCACAGTAAAGACTTATAATGCAGCATCTTTAGTTAGTCTCCGCTTCAAGTCCGATTCCCCTTTTTCAATCTCGTCCAAATGATAGTGATGATGGTTATGACATATTTGGTGATGATGATGGTGATGGTGATAGTAATGGTGATGGTGATGGTGATGGTGATCATGTTTCTTGAGATAGTTTTTTATTATTTCACGTTTACATTTAAATATGGTTGTTATTATTACTTGGTTCATACTATTAGATATTTGATATTCTGTTACTTATTTATTACTGTTTATTATTATTTCATGACGATAGTAGTACTTTTACAATTATTATTTAATTGATACTATTAGATGGTTAGTTGTTTGAATAAGTAGAGACTGGATAAATTTCATATTATTGGTTGTTTGATGGTATCCCGGATGGTTTGTTGATGATGATGTTGAATGTTTACTATATAAACTGGTTGGCTGAGTAGAGAGGAATATGGTATAGAGGGAAAATTGGTGTAAAAAAAAAAACTATCCAAATTTTTTGTCACAAATTTTCCAGATTCGTCGTAAAATTCGTCGTTGATTCTAATATTCATCGCAAAATTTGTTGTTAAATTTTTCACACTTCATCGCAACATTTGTCGCTAAATTCATCGCTGAATTTGTCGCAGATTAAAGACAAATTATACGACAAATAAATATTCGTCGCCCTTATGCGACGAAAACAATTTGTCGCAAATTTCCGAAGAAATTATTTTTCGTGGCAAAATTTGTTACAAAAATTAGCGACAAAATTTTTTGTTGAAAAATTGCAATGAAAAAATTCATCGCCAATTTTGCGATAAATAATTATTCGTCGCCAATTTGTGACAGATAATATTCGTCGTAAAATTGCAACAAAAAATTTTTTATGCAAATTTTTTCGATGAAATTTGCAAGGAATAGATGTGCAACAGATATTTTTCGTCGCAAAATATGTCGGAAATTTGCAACACAAAATTTTTGGTTGCTAATTTTTGCAACAAAATTAGCGACGAAATAGTATACGTTGCTAATTTTGCGACAAATATGATATTTTTTGTCGTAAATATTTGCGACGAGTTATTAGCGACAAACTATTTTTTGTCAAAAAATTCATCTTAAATTTATTTAGTAACGAATTTTTCTCAAATTTTCGTCGTAAAATTTGTCACAAAAATACTTTTTTTTTGCAGTGAGTAACATTTCTTAACAGTTGTGGTAACTGATGATAAAAGATAATAACATTTTCTAACACATGTGATAACCGACAATAAAAATTAGTAATTTTTACCGATACTTTTGAAACCGATAATAAAACAACAACAACAACAACAACAACAAACTAAGTCTTAATCCCAATAAGTTAGAGTCGGCCATTTGAGAGACAAATTTGAATGAAATCGATAATAAAAGATAGTAATTTTACCAATACTTTTCTAAAATAGTAATTTTACCAACACTTTTCTAACCGTTATTATAAATCAATCGCATGCTCGAATGGTCATCAAAATTGTCAAATATTTTTAAACCCTTGTTTTGTAAAATTTTAAGAGATTTTCAAATATTTTCAAATATTTTTAAACGTTCTCTATTGTTCTCAATTATTTTAAAGTTTTCATTTTCAAAGTGCCTCCAAAGGATTTTTTTAAAGTGTCTCCTATGGGTCCTAGGAAGTGGAGTCATGTCTAGGTATGAGTGCATTCATTAAACTATAAACATATGATATAATCAAAAGCAAGAGACTTGTCAGATAACTTCTAAGAGAGAATAGAGAGATGATGAACAGAAGCAAAAGCCTTAATCCTAAATTCCCTGTATTCTGACTCCAAGTAGACTAGATTTTTATCAGACCTTGGATAGGTTGTTAGTCATAGTTGGTACTGTGTCATGGGATATAAATAGGATGACAACTAGATTGTTTTAGCTAATGATACGAAGTAAGACTGTAGGTGTTCCTCCAATTACTTAGGCCACTACAACCCCTGAAGCTATGTCAAGCCACTTGTGTCTCCAACTCCAATAGTCAGCATTTAATCAAATCTGGCCAATGTCACGCCCCAAACTAGGATTGTGAACAGCCGCCCGTTGCCCCTGGATGCCGGCTGTATTTTTACAGAAAATCGGACAGAATCTTCCCATAAATCGGAAGTTTCATGTGTACAATTAAACCTATATTATCAAAATCAACCTGTACTGTAAACAAATGGCCATCCCGACCTCTCCAAAATTAACAATTTCCACTCCAAACATCCAGGACAATGTAAGGCTATAAAATTTCTAGCAGTCCTAGCCACAGACTTCTACTATCATGTCCATCTAGAATATGAACAGCCGCCACACCGAGCGGTTCTAACTTTTATCTAATATATAATAATTTTCCCAAGTAACATTTAAATATGTATAATCGCCTCAATGCAAATGAAATATGAGAGTTAAATTATACAGTCATCCCAAAATAAGTACACGGCCAACTACGGACTTCAATGTCAAAACTTCGCAAGGTTGAAACTAAATTAAGATTTCATATTTCTATTTAAAGTAAATCTCACCGTCGGGAACACCAAATCCGCTCTAAAGGCTGTAACGTCGCTCTATCACAATAAACCTATCTGAGGAGGGAAAAGAGAGGGGTGAGTATCATGGGAAGATACTCAGTGAGTGAGAGGGATAATATCAAGTATAAATAGTGTGGGTGAACCATTGGAGTGTCAAATAACTTCATTTGAAACAAAAATTTATATTTCGCAACAAAACATGATGTGTTTAGCAATTTGAAATCATTTAATCAATCACACGATAACAAGCATATATGCATCCATTTAAAATCAAGTAATATCAGAGCGAGCCAAAAATGATCCTGGTAAAGGTCATCCGTGACCAAGGACAGGCGCATCGGGGGTTTTATTATGCATAGACTTTAAAACGCTCTCTACCCTGACGTTGGCCATGAGTTCGCTGGGGCTAACTCATCAACGTGTATAGGATCCCGCCCGGTACTAGACGGTGGCGTCACACACGTCCTCCCCCTACGTGGGTTCAACCGGCCGCGCTTATAGCCTTTAGAATAAATGACGTTTGCAGATACCTCCTGCAGAAGCGTATCCGGGCAACCCGTGCCTCTACAAACGGCCTTCGTGGCTACGGAATCTTCATAGTATCACAAAGGGCACAACGTCCCACAAGTAACATCACATCATCGCATAACTAGTGGGCATCCAACCCACATAGTTCATCAAAAACATTTTAAATTTGCATGCCAATACGTCTCATCAATTCATTTCAAAACAGCATATCAATGCAATTGTATAAAATGAAATTTATACATTTTCAAGTAATGGCACAATTATTGTTTTATTTCAAACCATCGATGCATAGTCATTGTAAATATAATTCAAGACACTCCAATAATCACAAAACAGATTTTTAAATTTAATATCATACGTCAAACGAATGCATATCAAAGTATGTTTTATCGAAAACATAGCAGAAAATACGTTTTACTATTTTATGCAAGAGATTAGAGTCTCACTCACCTATTTAGTGAGGGTGGTCACTCCCTATTTTTAACGAAACACCAAAAGACAGACCTAATTAAATCGTTAAATTTTATATCAATTAAAACCTTAATAAGAGATGTTATCAACAAAATTTATTCAAACTTCGAAGTGGGTGCATTTCTCTCACCAATGGTTCCTCGGGTTTCAGACCTAACTGTCGTTCGTCCGTCGGGTTTCAGACCTAACTGTCGTTCGTCCGTCGGGTTGGTCTAAAGCCTGTAATATTTCTAAATTTCAAATATATTAGCAACAACTAAATTTCTAACACCAAACCCAAGAACTTCAACCAATTATAGCCGTTACCTGCAGTACAAAAAATGCAGGTGAGCTCTCGAAGGGAACAGCTGGTCGCGGGCTCGCGAGCCATCACGGGCTCGTGGCCGGCGGGCTGGCGGGCTAGCGGGCTGGCCCGCTGGTGGGCTCGCGGCCTCTCAGCCCGGCTTGCTAGCCGCAGCAGGCTTCGCGGGCCACAGTGGGCTCGTGGGTCAACAATGGGTGCACGAGCCGCAATAGGCCGCGGGTTACAGTGGGCCGCGGCTGGACTGGGCCTTGAGCCGCTGGTGGGCTGGCCTGCTCACGGGCTAAGGCTCATGCTCGCGAGCTGGAGTGCGCTCTCGTGAGCTGAGGCATGCGCTCGCGATAGGATCGTGCGCTGTGAGGCGTGCGCGCTTGCGCAGACGGGTCGGGTGCTGTGTGTACTGTGCTCGCGCAGGGGCACACAGGCTGGGGCGCGCTCGCGCTGGGTCACGTGTAGGGCTCGCACTGGGTCTCGTACTGGCTCGCTCTGGGTCGCGCGCTGGCTCATGCTGGGTCACGTGCAGAGCTCTCCGAAGATTGCGAGCTGTGGCGCGCTGGGCTCGCTCGCTTTGGGGTGTTGGCTGTAGATCGTGCTCGCGGGAAGGTGTTGCAACGGTGGCTGGGAGCGGTGGCGGGAGGGAGAGGCCACGGCGGAGGAGAAGGCAGCGACGGGCTAAACTGGAAGACTAAGGTCCTCTCGTAACTCAAGAGGTGGAGGCTCAAGTACATGAGAAGGATCGGTCAAGTATTTCTTGAGTACTGAGACATGGAATACGTCATGAATACGGGAGAGTTCATCTGGCAGTTCCAATCTATATGCCACACTTCCGACCCTCTCAAGGATACGGAAGGGCCCAATATATCTGGGGCTCAACATGCCCCGCTGCCTGAACCGTATAACTCCCTTCCAAAGAGATATTCTCAAGAAAACCATATCTCCCGTAGCAAACTCAAGAGGTCGCTGCCTACGATCAGCATATGTCTTCTGTCTATCCTGGGCGGCTTTCATTCGCTCACGGATAACCTTAATTTTATCCTTTGTTTGCTCAATCAACTCAATGTTGCTGAGACGTCGCTCTCTGACCTCATCCCAGTATATCGGGGTGCGGCACTTCCTGCCATACAGTGCCTAATACGGGGGTATCCCTATACTGGCCTGATAACTGTTATTATACGCGAATTCGACCAGTGGAAGGTGCCGATCCCAACTATCCCGAAAATCCATCACACATGCCCTCAGCATGTCCTTAAGGGTCTGAATGGTCCTCTTAGACTAGCCGTCCGTCTGAGGATGATATGCCGTACTGAAATTCAATCTAGTACCCAATGCCTCCTGCCACTTAGGCCAAAACCTAGATGTGAACCTGGGATCCCTATCTGAAACAATCGACACGGGCACCCCGTGAAGTCGAACTATGGTATCAATGTAGAGACGTGTCAACGCTTCTAAAGAATAATCACCGCGGATAGGGATAAAATGTGCAGATTTGGTGAGTCGATCGACAATCACCCAAATCACATCATGCTGTGTAGAAGTCCGTGGCAATCCCATCACGAAGTCCATAGTAATATGCTCACATTTCCACTCAGGAATGGGAAGAGGCTGCAGTGTGCTCGCTGGACGTTGATGCTCGACCTTCACCTGCAGGCACACCAAGCATCGTACCACAAACTCTGCTATATCCCTCTTCATGTCTGACTACCAATAGCTACCTCTGATGGTCTAGTACATCTTTCGTACCCCCGGGATGCATAGCATATGCAGAAGACTGTGCTTCCTCAAGGATAGCACGTCGAAGATCACTATCGGCCGGGACACACACTCTCTCTCTGAATACCACGAGTCCATCATCACGGACTCTGAAGTCTCCGCCCTCAGCTCTGCGGACTCTATCCGCAAAACCCTGAATCTCCTTATCTGTACTCTGGAGCTCTCTGATACAGTCGAACAAAGTCGGCCTGACCTCAAATCTGGCTAGTAAGCCTCCCTGATCATCGTTAGTCAAACTGACTCCTAAGGCTCGGAGTCCCACTAAATAAGAAAGGTAGGCTTTCTCTGTCGACTGTGAGGATGATGCTGACTTCCGACTCAAGGCATCTGCTACAACATTCGCCTTGCCCGGATGATAGTCAATAATGAGGTCATAATCTTTGAGGAGTTCTAACCATCTTCTCTGTCTCAAATTCAGCTCCTTTTGGGTAAATAGATATTTCAAACTCCTGTGATTTGTAAATATCCTGCAGGTCACCCTATAAAGATAATGCCGCCATATCTTCAATACGAAGACTATGGTTGCCAACTCCAAATCATGTGTCGGGTAATTAACCTCGTATTTTCTCAGCTGTCGCGAGGTATATGCAATAACCTGACCATCCTGCATTAGAATACAACCCAATCCCTGTCGGCTAGCATCACTGTACACTGTATACTCCCGACTACTAGTGGGAAGGGCTAAAATAGGAGCGGATGTCAACCGTTGTTTGAGCTCCTGGAAGCACGCCTCACAACGATCATCCCAAACAAACTTAACCCCCTTCTGGGTCAATCTCGACAACGGAGCAGCTATCTGGGAGAATCTCTCTACAAATCTGCGATAATACCCAGCCAAACCGAGAAAACTACGAATCTCGGTAACTGTTTGTGGCTGCTCCCAGTTCACTATAGCCTCAACCTTCCGCGGATCAACATAAATACCCTCCGTGCAAACAATGTGCCCCAAGAACCCAATTTGTCTAAGCCAAAACTCACATTTCGAGAATTTGGCATATAGCTGCTTCTCACGGAGTATCTGCAATTCCACCTGAAGGTGCTCAATATGATCTTCATCACTCCGTGAATATATCAAGATGTCATCGATGAATACGATGACGAACCGATCCAAGTAGTCGTGAAAAACTCGATTCATCAAATCCATGAAAGCAGCTGGGGCATTATTCAGCCCAAATGACATGACTATAAACTCGTAATGGCCGTATCGGGTGCGAAAAGCTGTCTTGGGCACATCTTCGACCCGAATTCTCAATTGATGATAACCCGAACGGAGATCAATCTTAGAGAAAACCCTGGCTCCCTGCAGCTGATCAAACAAATCATCTATACGTGGTAGGGGATATCTGTTTTTTATGGTGGCTTTATTCAATTGTCTATAATCTACACAAAGCCGAAATGTACCATCCTTTTTCTTTAAAAACAGCACCGGAGCACCCGAAGGTGAGGTGCTCGGGCGAATAAACCCTTTGTCCAGAAGTTCCTGTAACTGAGTTTTAAGCTCTCTCAGTTCAGCAGGCGCCATTCTGTATGGCGGAATAGAAATAGGATTGGTCCTCGGTACTAGATCAATCGCGAAATCGAACTCCCGAACTGGTGGTAATCCGGGAAGCTCCTCGGGGAACACATCTAAAAATTCCTGCACCACAGGGACATCTTCAAGCCTCGGTCCCTCAACGGTGATGTCGACAACATAAGCCAGATAAGCCACACAACCATGGCGTACCAAGCATCTGACCTTCATAACAGAGATAATACTGCGGGGCAATACTCGTCTCTCGCACTGGAATACTAACGGTGGCTGCTCGAACCTCCTAAACTCAACCTCTTTCGTGAAACTATCCACGGAAGCCCGGTGTAAATTCAGCCAATCCATCCCTAAGATGGCATCAAAATCCGTGAAAGGGAGCGGAATTAGTTCTGCTTCTAATATCACTTCCCCAATACTGACCTCACAGCCCCTATAAACTGTATCTCGAATGATATGTTTGTCAAGAGGAGTGACTACCATAATCTCCTCATCAAGTGGCGAGAGAGGTCTATCAGAATGGCGAGCGAACGTGTCGCTCACATAGGAAAAATTTGAACCGGTATCTATGAGAATACTGGCGTCGATACCGAATATTCACATGGTGCCTAAAAGTAAGAAAAAGATCAACAGAATTTAAAATGCGAAAAAAAAGTGAACAAATATATATATATATCAAACTATTTAAGGTTCGAAAGCTTTAACTAATCAAACCTGTATATCGACATCATGATATACAAAAAAAATCATACAGAAAGTACAACAAAAATACTACACTGAGGGGTCTATGGGAGGATTACCCATAATAACATCAGGGTTTGCCTGTGCGTCCTCCTGTGTCATCGCAAACACACGAGCCTGGGCCCTAGGCTGCTGTCGCGACGATCCTGGCACTGTATTATTCCCGGCTGCAGTTCGAGGAGCGGTAAGAGCTGAGTGCGTAGGTGCCTCCTGCTGGCCTGTGCCAGACGTACCAGTACGGCTCTGTAAAGCTAATCCTCCTCGACCTAAATCGGGGCAGACACTCCTAACGTGACCTTGCTTCCCACACTGGAAGCAAGTAACTGGTACTCTACATGCCCTAAAGGCATGGTGGCTGCTGCATCTACAGTAGAAAGGCGGTCTCTGTGTAGTAGACTGCATGGAGATACTAGGGGCTGGTGCCCCAAAATCCTGTGGACGAGGTCCCTGCTGCTGGTTTGAAGCTAAAAGAACCTCCCGGATATCCAGAACCTCTATCCCTCTTCGATGACTGTCCACCCTGTGACCCAGTCTTCCTCTTCTGGTGACTCTCCCTCTGTCTAGCCTCTGCTCGGACGATCTCTTCCGCCCGATACGCTGAATCAATCACCTCTGATAATGTAAAAGAGGGATTCACCATCATATACTTCATAATGCTCAATTGGAGGCCATCTTCAAACTCGAACCTCATCTGAGCCGGCACGGAACCGGAACCGAAACTGGCCCGGAACCGGCCCGGAACCAACCCGGAACCGACACGGAACCGGCTGGAACCGCCGGTTCAGGCCCAGAACAGGCCCGGCCCAGCCCAGCCCGGCTGGTTCCGGTTTAAATTTTCCCCATTTTTTTTGAATTTTGAAAATTTTCTAATTTTACCCCTCCTAACAGCTATAAAACGGCTACTTTTGAGGTTATTTTGGTCATAGGGTCAAAAAATTTTCCTATAAATACCTTATACCCCATTTCCAAAATCTTCACAACAAAATCTCTCTTTCTCTCTTACATCTACATTCTCTCAATATTATTACATTCTCTCAATTTTCATTAATTTTCCATTATTATTTCCTTTCTATTACCATTTTTTATATCATTTCCATCATTTTCTACACCATTTTTTATACCATTTCCATCAATTTCTACACCATTTCATCACCTTATACACCATTTTCATTTTCTCCATTATCTACATTTCTACCATTATTTACATTTCCACCAATTTCTACACCATTTTTATTACCTTGTACCACATTACCTACACCATTTTTTATATCTTTCCATCAATTTCTACACAATTTCATCACCTTATACCCCATTATCTAGTGGACTCTCCCTCTGTCTAGCCTCTGCTCGGACGATCTCTTCCGCCCGATACGCTGAATCAATCACCTCTGATAATGTAAAAGAGGGATTCACCATCATATACTTCCTAATGCTCAATTGGAGGCCATCTTCAAACTTGAACCTCATCTGAGCCGGCACGGAACCGGAACCGAAACTAGCCCGGAACCGGCCCGGAACCAGCCCGGAACCGACACGGAACCGGCTGGAACCGCCGGTTCAGGCCCAGAACAGGCCCGGCCCGGCTGGTTCCGGTTTAAATTTTCCCCATTTTTTTTGAATTTTGAAAATTTTCTAATTTTACCCCTCTCAACAGCTATAAAACGGCTACTTTTGAGGTTATTTTGGTCATAGGGTCAAAAAATTTTCCTATAAATACCTTATACCCCATTTCCAAAATCTTCACAACAAAATCTCTCTTTCTCTCTCACATCTACATTCTCTCAATATTATTACATTCTCTCAATTTTCATTAATTTTTCATTATTATTTCCTTTCTATTACCATTTTTTATATCATTTCCATCATTTTCTACACCATTTTTTATACCATTTACATCAATTTCTACACCATTTCATCACCTTATACACCATTTTCATTTTCTCCATTATCTACATTTCTACCATTATTTACATTTCCACCAATTTCTACACCATTTTTATTACCTTGTACCACATTACCTACACCATTTTTTATATCTTTCCATCAATTTCTACACCATTTCATCACCTTATACCCCATTATCTACATTGATCAAGATTTGACAAGATTTCAAGATTGGGAGCTCATTCAAGATTTTGCAAAAAACAACTACGATATTCGTCAAATCGGTACATTTAATTTTTTTGCATATTTATTTTTTTGCATTTGCATTACATTTGCATTACTTTTTAAAAAATTTAAATTTTTAAATTTTTTTAAAAAAATTAATCTTAAATTTCCTTTTAAAAATTTTATCGTATATATTATTTTAAAAATTTTAATCTTAATTTTTTTATAAAATGGCCGGAACATACTCTTCACAATCTTCTCAACAATCTCCTCTTCCTCCATTTTTTGAAATTCCCGATCATATAGATATTGAAACTTTTTTGGAAGAAACTGAATCTAGTAACACTGAATCTAACACAACACAAACTAAAAAAAATGATTTTAATATATGGACATTTTTTGAAAGGAAAAATGATGAACAAAAAGCAATTTGTAAAATTTGTCATCAAAAATATAAATTTTTAAAAGGTTGGGGGGTAGGCACACTTAAGAGACACTTAATTAATAATCATCCAGATAAATTACCACAAACAAAACAAACACAAATTTCTACAGGGGGAGGTAATATAACTGGTACATTTAAATATAATTCGAATAAAGAAAAAATTGGACAAATAGAATGGCCAGCAAGAAAAGAATTACCACTTAGTATAGTTACATATCCTGTATTTGAAGAATATGTACAAAAATATTTACAACCCGGTTATAAAACAAGTAATAAAAAATCCGGTAGGAGGAGATCATTAGATAGATATCAGGAATTAAAAAATGGTATACTTACACAATTTATGACTAGTTAATGTAAATTTTCATTAATTTCGGATAGTTGGAAAAGTGAGCATAAAAAAGAATATTATATTGTAGTAACATGTCATTGGATAAATAATTCATGGTATTTAGAAAAAACAATTTTAGCTTTTCAATGTTGGGATTTCCACATTCCGGTGCACATATAATTAGAATAATTTCAAATGTTGTTTATGATTATGGAATAAGTGATAGAATTTTTTCTATTTCCTTTGATAATGTTTCGGCTAATACTACTGCGGTTAATAGTTTAAAAAATTCTTTAAAAACAATTTTAAATGAAACTTTTTTTCACGTTAGATGTGCATGTCATATAATTAATTTATGTGTTAAGGATGGTTTAGCAATGGGAGAACTATTTTTACAACCTATTCGCGATTTAATTCATCAAATAAGAAATTCTGCTGTAAAAACTCAAGAAATGAGACAATTATATATTTTATATAACAAAAAATATAAAAAATTTAAAATGGAATGTGACACTAGGTGGAATTCAACATATAACATGTTACAAGGTGTTCTTCCTTTTCAAAATATTTTAATTGAATTTGTAAATTCAAATTATGAATATGGTTTTATTGATAATACCGCTTTTGAATTTGCGTCTACACTTACAAAATTATTGAAAATTTTTTATTTATGTACAAATTTATTTTCTGGATATTATTATCCAACTACTCATTTAATGCTACCAAATCTTTGTAAAATTATTTATATATTTAATGAATTTGAAAATGAAGAAAGATTTGGTGAAATTGTTCTTTCAATGAAAACAAAATTTTTAAAATATTATGAAAAAATTCCAATTTTATATTTAGTTGCAAGTATATTAGATCCACGTGTTAAGATTGAAGGTGCTGAAATGTTAATAGATTGTTTTGCACAAGCTTTTCCATCAGAAATGTCTATTAACCCACATTTTTTAAAACAACAAACATCTCATACGTTATAATCAATATTTGAATTATATGAAAAGAAAATTAATAATTTAAATACAAATAATATAGTTAGTAGTAGTAGTAGTAATAGTATTCAATTATCTTCATTTTCATTTAATCCCTTACACATGTTAGAAAAAAAACAAAGAACTTCTTCTTCATCATTTAATGAATTACTTTTATATAAACAAACACCTAGATTAGAAGATTTTGATGATATAGATTTATATGATATATTAGGTTGGTGGAAAAATAATACATCATATTATCCAATTTTGGCCCAAGTGGCTAAAGATGTACTAACCCCTCCGGTATCCACAGTACCATCTGAAAGTGCTTTTAGTACAGGTGGTCGAGTGTTAACTGAAAAACGTACAAATTTAACGGACGACACTTTAGAAGCTTTAATATGCATTAAAGATTGGAAGGATGCAGAAAAAAGAATGCAAGGAATCATCAAATCCTCGGAAGATGATGAACAAGAAGTAGAAGAAGAGGAGAATAATAATAATAATATTAATATTTTTCTTTTGTTTAAAAGTCATTTTAAATAGAAAAAAAATCAAAATGATGTAAAAATCAAAATAATGTAACAAAAAAATAGTGGATTTTAAAATCCAAATGATGAGCTTGGTAGTTGACGTACACCGAATTCGGTGGAACCACTCTAAAAATCTTGTGTCTCTAATTTTTAATTAAAAGTGAATTATCAAAAGTGAATTAAAAAATACAAAGTTAAAAAAAATGAAGTTATAAAATTAAAATGGAATTAAAAAATAGAGTTACAAAAAAAAATTAGAAAAATGCAATAGAGAAGAAAAAAAAATTGGGCCGAACTGGGCCCGGCCCGAAACCGCCAGTTCTGGTTCAGCGGGCCGGGCCAGTTCCACAAGGAAAAAAATGGGAACCGGCCCGGTACGGCCTAGACTGGCCTAGGAACCGCTGCCGGCCCGACCCGTGGTTCCTCGAACCGACCTTGAACCGGCCCGAGACCGGCCCGGCCCGACCCTGCCCGGCCCGGTTACTTGTCTAGGCATAATTCTGCGAAAAGAATACATTGATATTAGATAGAAATCAAAAGTTAGGGTTAGTTGCTCCGTAACTAACCCCTTAAAAAAATGAACTATAATTCAAAGCATTTGAATGCGAAATAACGGGTTAAAAGCATTATGTATCCAACTCCATAATGTAAAGGAACTTATATGCATATGACCAAGTATGGAACTTTAAATGACTGTATGAAACTCTTTAATGCATTGAGGACTTTTAAAACCAAGTTACTTGGGAATATTTTCAAATCATTTTATACAACATAGTTCTAAACCAAGGGCTCTGATAACAATAGAACTGTCACACCCCAAACCGGGATCGTGAATAGCCGTCCGTTGCCCCTGGATGCCAGCTGTATTTTTACAAAAAATAAGGCAGAATCTCCCCATAAATCGGAGGTTTCCCGTGTGTAATTAAACCTGTATTATCAAAATCAACATGTACTGTAAACAAATGCCCATCCCGGCCTCTCCAAAATTAAGAATTTCCACTCCAAACATCCAGGACAACGCAAGGCAATAAAATTTCTAACAGTACTAGCCACAGACCTCTACTGTCATGCCCAACTAGAGCATGAACAGTCGTCACACCGAGCGGATCTAACTTTTATCTTATATACAATAATTTTCCCAAATAACATTTAAATATGTACAATCGCCTCAATGCAAATGAAATATAAGAGTTAAATTATACAGTCATCCCAAAATAAGTATACAACCAACTACGGACCTCAATGTCAAAATCTCGCAGGGTCGAAACTAAATTAAGATTTCATATTTCTATTTAAACTAAATCTCACCGTCGGAAACACCAAATCTGCTCTAGAGCCTGTAACGTCGCTCTATCACAATAAATCTGTTTGAGGAGGGAAAAGAGATGGGTGAGTATCATGGGAAAATACTCAGTGAGTGAGAGGGATAATATCAAGCATAAATAGTGTGGGTGAACCATTGGAGTATCAAATAACATTATTTGAAACAAAAATTTATATTTCGCAGCAAAACATGATGTGTTTAGCAATTTGAAATCATTTAATCAATCACACGATAACAAGCATGTATGCATCTATTTAAAATCAAGTAATATCAGAGCGAGCCAAAAATGATCCTAACAAAGGTCAACCGTTACCAAAGACAGGCGCATCGGGGGTTTGATTGTGCATAGACTTTAAAATGTTCTCTACCCCGACATTGGCCATGAGTTCACTAGGGCTAACTCATCAACGTGTATAGGATCCCGCCCGGTGCTAGACGGTGGCGTCACACACGTCCTCCCCCTACGTGGGTTCAACTGGCCGCGCCTATAGTCTTTAGAATAAATGACCTTTGCGGAAACCTCCTGCAGAAGCGTATCCGGGTAACCCGTGTCTCTACAAACGCCCTTCGTAGCTACGGAATCATCATAGTATCACAAAGGGCACAACGTCCCAAGGCACAACGTCCCAGGGCACAACGTCCCACAAGTAGCATCACATCATCGCATAACTAGTGGGCATCCAACCTACATAGTTCATCAAAAACATTTAAATTTACGTGCCAATACTTCTCCTCAATTCATTTCAAAATAGCATATCAATGCAACGGTATAAAATGAAATTTATACATTTTCAAGTTATGACACAATTATTGTTTCATTTCAAACCATGGATGCATAGTCATTGTAAATATAATTCAAGACACTCCAATAATCACAAAACAAATTTTTAAATTTAATATCATACGTCAAACGAATGCATATCAAAGCATGTTTTATTGAAAACACGGCAGAAAACACGTTTTACTATTTTATGCAAGAGATTAGAGTCTCACTCACCTATCTAGGGAGGGTGGTCACTCCCTATTTTTCAACGAATCACCAAAAGACAGATCTAATCAAATCGTCAAATTTTATATCAATTAAAACCCTAATAAGGGATTTTATCAACAAAATTTATTCAAACTTCGAAGTGGGTGCATTTCTCTCACCTAGGGTTTCCCGGGTTTCAGACCTAGTTGTCGTTCACCCGTCGGGTTGGTCTAAAACCTGTAATATTTCCAAATTTTAAATATATTAGCAACAACTAAATTTTTAACACCAAACCCTAGAATTTCAACCAATTATAGTCGTTATTTGCAGTACAGAAAATGCAAGTGAGCTCTCGAAGGGAACAGCTTGTCGCGGGCTCGCGGGCCATCACGGGCTCGCGGTCGGTGGGCTGGCGGGCTAGCGGGCTTGCCCACTGGTGGGCTCGCGGGCTCTCAGCCCGGCTTGCTGGCCGCAGCAGGCTTCGCGGGCCGCAGTGGGCTCGTGGGTCAACAATGGGTGCACGGACCGCAATAGGCCGTAGGTTGCAGTGGGCCGCAGCTACTCTGGACCTTGGGCCGCTGGTGGGCTGGCCGCTCACGGGCTAGGGCTCATGCTCGGGAGCTGGAGCGCGCTCTCGCAAGCTGAGGCGTGTGCTCGCGACAGGATCAAGCGCTGTGAGGTATGCGCGCTCATGCAGACGGATCGAATGTTGTGTGCACTGTGCTCGCGTAGGGGCGCGCTTGCGCTGGGTCCCACGCTGGGCTCGCGCGCAGGGCTAGTGCTGGGTCGTGCGCTGGCTCGCTCTGGCTCGTGCGCTGGCTCGCGTTGGGTCGCGCACAAGGCTCGCGGGAGATCACGAGCTGTGGCACGCTGGGCTCGCGCGCTCTGGGGTGCTGGCAATAGATCGTGCTCGCGGGAAGGTGTTGCAGTGGCGGCTGGGAGTGGTGGCGGAAGGGAGAGGCCGCGGCGGAGGAGAAGAGAAAGAGAGAGAAAGAGAGAGAGAAATAGGGAAAAAGAGAGAGATTAGGGCTTTTTTGCCCTAATCCAGATTTTTTTTTCTTCTCTGGTGTTACAGCCAAACTATATAGATAATAGAGGGCCACAAAGCATAGAGATGGATATAGGGATACGAGAAGTAAATGTATCTCTGAGAGGACTTCGGTTCTAGAGATTGATAGCTGAGTTTAGAAAAATAAAATCGATAATTTTTCAAGGGAGTAATGATCCCTAGGGCTATAGAGTATTTCAGTGTTGAGTTATCAAGGCTTTTTTATTAGTTCATGAACACAGAATGATGCAAGGTCAGTTTTGTCACTTGTTACCCGAGGGAAGATCCCGACGATTTGTGGAATTTAGAGTTGAGAGACCCTGATATGAAAGTAACTTTCAAGGTGTCATTTGAGGCGATTTTACATAGGTCTATCATGAGAGGTATGTAACTACCTATATTAGATATCAAAAGATATCTAAATTTCTGGACTTGTAATATAGTGGTTAGACTGTTAGTGAGTATGAGAGCACTTTGCCCAATACTCACAAATATCAATCCAATAAAATCACTTTGATCTCACAATATTCATTCATTAAGATTACAACAATTTTTTTACTAGAAAAAAAATTAGAATGAACTCATGAAGGAAAAAAACTTACAAAATGATTTTTATTGATAATTGAAAACTAATGAAAAGTACAGGAAAATTCTTCTCCTTCTCGGCTGCAGCTCCTTCCCCTTATTATGTGTCTTTCAAATTAAGAATAAAGAATGTATACATACTCTAAGAAGGCCGGCTGCAACCCTAAGCAAAGAGTGGTTTTTTTTTTCCTATTTTTACCTTAGGAAAAATTATTCAAATTGCTTTCCAAAACAAGATAAAATTTCTAAAAGATAAAATTCTAAAAATTTCAAATAAAAGAAAATCCTAAAAAGGAATAAAATATTTTGACATTTACATTTTCCAAACATATTCATATCCCTAAATATTATGAATGGAGTAAAAATCTTCAAAAATCTTGTATTGTCCCTTGAATTCAGCATGCCCACGTGCTAATGAAATATCAATGTTGTCCAATATTCCATTCTTGCATAATTGCTCCAATTAAATCATTTTTTTCTCAATATTTCTCCATGCATCTCTTCCGTCAAATCTAACACATCAATCACCACAATTAGTGTAATATTTTTTCAAAATAGTGTCAAAATCAATCACAAATATTATACTTATTTTATCCCTATCAAATTCCCCCACATCTAAATGATATTTGTTCTCAAACATCCCTAACTCAAATGCTCAAATGAAACTAAAACTAACCAACATATTTTTCTTCCAACCTCCCAAGTCAATAGATACCACAAGAGTTAAACTGAAAATATAATCTAAACAGCAAGTATTTCACAGTATTCTGTACTAAAACACCACCACACAACCTAACATCCCCTTATAAAATCCAAACAACATGATTCAACAATTCTCTCAAATGGTTCACTCAAATGTACTCAAAAGGCTGTAAAATGTATATATCACTCAAATCAACAATATGGAATGATATTACCATATGTTTACGAATATATCAAATCTCCACAACTTAAAATTTTGAATTTCATGCATCAATTTAAAGGTATTTCGTTTAGTTGTAATGGGGCTAAAGTTAAGGGTAACATAAAATGTGATATTTGAGGGTTAAAGCATATCAAAGGAAATATATAATTAATTCACACAATTTTCATGATATCAGCTAATCTTTGCGTCAAACAAATAATTACAAAAAATGATTTCTTGCTATTCAGATATAAATGAATAACTCATAGCCAACAGTATACAAATTGTCAATCGATTTCTCTAATTTCCACAACTGAAGTGTAAATAAATGAATTTTCAATCAAAATGTAACACTTCTCTTTCTCATCTCTTTTTTTTTTTTCTTTTTGTCATCATTTTTTCTTTTTTTCTACTTTTTTTTCTTTTTTTTGGTTGAACATACATCATTTCCATGAAAACATTCAACATTAAAATTCTAATCATCATCTTTCTATTGAGGCAAACATATAATCAAAATCATACAATTAATTACATATACCTTTAGTATATGGGTTTGAAACGAAAGATAAAACAAAAGGCTTGGTGTTGTATTAAAGGGGTTTTAAAGAAGATTAAGGGGGTAAAGATTCAAATTGGTTAACTAAGGGTTTATGATATCAAGGTAGGGTATTTTAGAAAGCCAAATGAAGTAAAATCTAAATGTTTTTATCATTTCAATGCATGAAATCCTAAAATGTGGTCTCGATATGTATAATAGATCAAGTTCTAGAATGTGCAATCCAAATATGATAATCACTCATCAAAAAAAAAAATTGAGTACAAAGAATGAATTTGCTCCTTTTTTACTCAAAACCTCATTTTTTAAATAGGGTTTGTATCAAATCTTGCATATTTATCATTCAAAGAAAACTATTAAAAACATGAACACCGTTTTAAATACAGAACACCATTGATATAAGCTTAGCATACATCAACTAAAAAAGTTTAGAATTTTTTTTTCCTTTTTTTTTTATGAAAACAAAACTTAAACAATTTCAGACAAAAGAAATACCTATAAAGAGAGTTCCTATGCATGTAACTAAAAGAATATCTAATCTCCCCCACACCTAAATCATATATTATCCCCAATGAATGCTCAAAGTGAGAGAGTTAAAGAATGCAAGAAAAAGAATCAAACAAGGCAAAAAGAAATAAAGTAGCAGAGAAGGGAGAAGAATACTTCCCCTAGGGTAGAGGAGGGAATGGAGGAGTGAAACCAATGGACTTGAAAAATCAATGCACATTTACCACTCCATTTGAAGTCTTATTGGAACTAACTCATTATTTTCATTTTTCACCGATTGAAATCCACTCTTCTTTGGAATCACATGAACCGGATTTATCCAACGACTATCAAAAATAGGATAAATGATCCCTAACTCTAATAGTTTCAAATTTTCCTTCAAAACTACCTCTTTCATGGTACGATTTAGGTTACATTAAAGTTCTCTTACCGGTTTGGAGTCGGGCTCGAGCAAAATTTGGTGCATGGACACGGAAGGGCTTATCCCCTTGATGTCCGCCAAGGTCCATCCAATGGCTATTTTGTACTCCTTTAACACCCTCATCAAGCTTTTCTCTTGACTCTCTATTAGGTCTTCAGCAATGATCACCGACAAGGTCTTATCGTGACCCAAATAGCATACTTGACATTTTCAAGTAGAAACTTCAATTCAAGCTTCGGAGCCTGCATAATAGAAGGAAGAATTCTGTCATTAGAAGGAGGTAAAGACGGAATGTTGTTTGCAGACTATTGGGATAACTCCGGCGTAGACTGCAAATCCATGATGACTTCTTTTGCCTTTCGATCTTATGTTGATTTCATATCTCTATCTGTCCAGCCCTTTTTCAGTACAAGATCAAGCTTGTCAAGTATTCATTTTGTTCAAAATTCCAATGCACAATTGAGTCTACTATGCTAACATGAAAAATAGATTCAGAGTCATTAGGGTGTTGCATGGTATCAAAAATATTGAATGTTATAGTTTCACCATCAAATTCAAATGACAAGGTTGCTAGATCTATATCAATCTTGGTTTTTGTCATTTTTATGAAAGGCCTACCTAACAAAATGAGAGCAGGATTTGGGGAGTATGCTTCATCCATGTCAATAATATAAAAATCAATGGGAAAAATCAACTATTAATCTTAACCAAGACATTCTCAATGATTCCCTCGGGATATGATTGGATCTATCCGCTAATTGAATGATCACATTGGTCTCTTTTAGAGGTCCTAAATTCAAATACCTAAATAGAGTTAAGGGTATGACATTTATGGAAGCACCGAGGTTAAATATTGCCTTTTCAACACCTATGATGATGGGTATAGTAAATATATCTGGATTTTTACACTTTGGAGGTAATTTTCTTTAGATGATAGCTGAAACATTCTCACTCATGACAATTTTATCGTTGCCCTCCAACTAGAGTTTTCGAGTGCACAATTCCTTGAGAAATTTTGCATGTCTCGGCGTTTGTTGGATGGTTTCAATTAGAGGGATGTTTATCTCCACTTTTCAGAAAGTTTCCAAACTTTCCTTTTCATCCTTTCGCTTCTTGGGACGCACTAACTTGCTTGGAAAAGAAGGTAAAATGGTTAGTTTTGAACTTATTTTATTTTGTACCTCACTGTCTTTTTGTGGTTCAACTTCAAGAGACATGGTTTCTTTCTTGTGTTCCTCATTTTTGTGTGTCTCTTTTGATAAGAAATTCTATACTTCTTCTCCACTTGTAAGCAACATTGCACTTGCATGCAACATTGCACTTGCATTTTCCCATGGATTGATTTTCACTTGGGATGGCAATTTTCCCTAACTTGTTTCGATTTTACTCATTGCTATCGTCAATTGTGACACTTGGATACTGAGATTTTGAACACTTTCTTTGTTTCTTGCTAGAATTTATGCATATTTTACATCAGATTTTTCACAAGATCTTCAATAAATGGTGCTCAATTTTGTGGTAGTTGTTGCGATTGAAAGGGGGGTCTCCCAAAAGATTATTGAGGAAATTCTTGTGATCTAACCCCATAATTTAGATTCGGATGGTCTCTCCAACCTTGGTTGTAATTATTGGAGTAAGGATCATTTTTTCGTTGGGGCTGCCCTAAAAATCCACCTACAGTATTCAACTGTTCGCGAGACTCCTCTTGAAGAGTAGGACATATGTCGGTTGAGTGACCCACATTCGAGCAAATTCCACATGCTTCACTTGTCGCACTTATCCTATAGCCAATGTTTTCACAATGGAAGTTAGGAATCTATCTTATGTTCAAGTGAATAAATACTCATCTTATTGACCCTTTTTGGAGCCTCTTGCCTCCCTCCAAATTGTTGTGCGTTTGCTGTCGTGCTGGAGATCAAAGTTCGTGCATCTTTGGGTGTTTTATTCATCAACGCACCACCACTTGCTTCATCGATCATATTCCTTTCCGATGACAAAAGGGCTTTATAAAAATATTAGATGAGTAGCTGGTCAGGAATTTAGTGCTGCAAACAACTAGCACAAAGTTGTTTGAATTTTTCCTCATATTCATACAAAGTCTCCCCATTGAATTGTCTTATACCACAAATCTCCATCCGAATATTTAATACACGAGAAGTTAGAAAAAATTTCCCCAAAAACAACCTTTTTAACTTATTCCATTTACTAATTGAATCAAAGGGTAAATAAAATAACCAATCTTTAGCTTTATCAACTAAAGAAAATGGAAAAACCCTTAGCTTCAATTACTCCTCAAATACACCTTTTGGCCTTATTGTGGAACAAACGATATGAAATTGCTCAAGCTATTTGTTGGGATCTTCTCCTGTAAGTCCATGAAATTTAGGAAATAAGTGAATAAATCCATATTTCAATTCAAATGGATTCTCAATTTCAGAAAGATTTATGCACAGAGGTTATTGGTTAACATCATGTGGAGCAAACTCCTTTAATGTTCTTGGTGCAACCATGTTCTCGTTTTGAATGTGTTGCTCCTCGTTGTCAAATGTTTGATCCTACAAACCCTCGTCCAAGGTGAGATCGAGCAATGACTATATAAGTTGTCTTGTTTGCTTGGTGTCCTTCGTAAGTCTCCAAGCTATTTTTTCAATCTCCAAGTCAAACACAAGTTCACCTGTACGAGTAAAACGAGGCATATACCGAAAAAAATGAAAGTAAAATTTAAAAGAAATAAATCTCTTAACACTCTTCCTTGGCAATAGTGCCAAAATTTGATAGGTATCAATTCAATCAAAAATAAAAATACCTAGTTCATAAAAGATGAGTTTAGGGTGAATGGGGTCGTATCCACAGGAAACGGCGAATTTATTTCTTTTAAAAAAATGAAAATAAAATGTGGGGGTTTGAGAAATTATGCAAAAGTAATAAAAATAAATTAATTAATTAAATTAACTAATGCAAAAAAATTAAATAATACCAATTAAATAAGAAAATCGCCAATGATAATAAATCTAGCCAAAGGAATTATTTCTATCTTGATATATTTGATTGATTATCGATACAAAAATTACTCAATATTATGTGAATAAATTGGTTATAATTGTTAAATATCACAAAACAACAAATCTTTCCTTACTTCTTTAGTAATTAAGATACCATCGTTAATTATTTCCCTAATCGAAAGACAATTCAAGAGACTCTCATTGGATTTAGTATTTTGACAACATTAAAATCTAGAGAGACCCAATTATAATTAACAAATTTCAATATGGATTCATTTAAATTAAATTATTTAACCTCTTGACATAAGTTAAACCGCTTCCGAAACTATAAAACTATGTCAATTACTATTCTATTAAAAACGCACAAAGTTTATTGATTTTAAATGGTTGTAGACTATTTTAGAGTTATTAAACATAGGTTTCTATTTAACAAATCCAAAATAATTATAAATATTAGGGTACAGATATTAAATAAATATTCACAAATATCAAACTAATAAAATCATTTAGATCTCACAATATTCATTTATTAAGGTTTCAATAATTATTTTACTAGAAAAGAAATTAAAATTAATTCATGAAAGAAAAAAACTCACAAAATGATTTTTATTGATACTGGAAAACTAATGAAAAGTACAAGAAGAATGCTCCTCCTTCCTGATTGCAACTCCGTCACCTGATTATGTGTCTTTCAAATCAAGAATAAAGAATGTATATATACTCTAAGGGGGCCAGCTGCAACCCTAAAAGCAAAAAGTGGTTTTTTTTTTTTTCCTATTTTTACCTTATGAAAAATTATTCAAATTACTTTTCAAGAGAAGATAAAATTTTCTAAGAGATAAAATCTTAAAAACTTCAAATAAAAGAAAATCCTAAAAAGAAATAAAATATTTTGACATTTACATTTTTCAAAAATATTCACATCCCTAAATATTATAAATGAAATAAAAATCTTCAAAAACCTTATATTGCCCCTTGAATTTAGTGTGCATACGTCCTAATGAAAGATCAATGCTGTTCAATATTCCATTCTTGCATAATTGCTCGAATTAAATCTCTTTTTTTCTTCGCATTTCTCCATACATCTTTTCCGTCGAATTTAGCACATCAATCACCACAATTAATATAATATTTTCTCAAAATAGTGCCAAAATCAATTACAAATAAGATGTTGGACTCTCCACACGTCTTTTCTACATTGGTATCAGAGTGGGGGTATTTTATATGCTTATTTGTCAATTATAATTCAAATTCAACTATTGTTAAATTTGAATTTTTTTTGGTAAATCAACCATTGTTATTCTTAATATGATCTATGGTTACAATTTCGTCTGATTTTTTTACATCAAAAAAGATTTCCTTAGTCTTGTTATTTTCATATGAACTTCTAGAAAAACTAATAATAAACTAATAAATACAAGATAGAAGGTTTTTTATTTTTTTAAGTGTCCTTTATCATTTCTGGGATGGGGATTCTTGGTTTTCCCATTGATTCACTTGTTATAATAAATAAAGGTTTTTCTTTTTTTTATTTATATCTATATAAGAGAATGAAGATACAGTTATGAACAATTTAGAGGGGATTAATATGTTGGTTTTAGCACTCTTTGATTTTTCTGGATTTTGAGAAGTTTTGATGAGTGAAAGAAAGAAGAATTGTACGCATGGGATTTATAGTGATTTTACCCCTATGATGTATATCCACTTTCAGCTTTCATTTGAATTTTAAATCCACTATTTTTAAAAAATAGTGGATTTATTTTTCATTTATACTTGATATGGTTTTTTTTCGTAGAAATGAATAGGTACAATTGATAAAATTCATATTGTTGTTAGATCTCCTAGATCGAAACAAAACAATTTTCACAGCAAAAAAGCATCTCATATGACACAAAATGTTATGGCTATTTGTGATGCGATATAAATACGGTGGTAAGTTGAGTAAAAATCATAAAATTCTGCAATTTGAATCCACCTGTAAAATAAAACCCAAATTGGGGTTGAGAGAAAAATCTCAAAAGTGTATTTCAAAACTCTAATATGAATTACAACGAAGAACATAAATTCTTAAATAAACCTAGGAAACTAGATAAAATAGAAAACTAAATATTCAGCCCTTACTGTCTCCTCTAGGACCATAAAGAATATATCTTGAATTTTAACCAAACCATTCTTTAGATAAAGAAAGTAAATAATTCTAATACAACCCACAAAAAAACATAATACTTTTATTTTCGAGTTCTAATAACTCTAAACAACAGAATAAGAAAGAAATATTAAACAATCAAAAAAAGGAAACAAAAGTTGGATAAGTTTTCTTTTCATTCACTTGAGCAACCTGGCACTCTCTGATTCACTTGACCTCGAATTCGATTCAAAACATGGAGATGAATTGTTGCTCAAGACTATCCCAAAATCAAAGAGGTTTAGTTCTTTTTATTGTGCCCACAGAATGCATCGAATATAAAAGGATCCAAAATTATGTTAAGAACAAAAACAACAATATTATCATTTTCATTTGTTACACCGCAAGAAAATACGGTATCAACGATGGAAAATTACCGACGGATTTTTTTTAATCGGTAATAGCGACGGATTTTTTTCCATCGGTAATAGCGACAAAATTGCGACGGATTAACGTCGGACAGAATTTAAAGAGATTAGCAATGGAAATTAGCGACAGAAATATTTCTATCGCTAATTCGTCACTATAGTGATCTAGGGTAAAAAAATAAAAATTAAATAAAAATTAAAATAATCTGTAAACCTATCAGTAACGGATTAGCGATGGAAATTTTAACAATGGATTACCGATGGACGGATGGATTTTTTTTTATTTAATAATTCTTTTTCTTTTATTTTTTAGAAGAATAATATTACTTTATTTTTATAAAATTTTTATTATTTTATTTTAAGTTAACATTTTATTATTTTATTATTTTATATTATTTTATTATTATTAAAAAAATATGAGTTAAAGATAACAAATAAAAAAAAAGAATGAGGTTAGATGTCTCATTGTGGTCCGGTGGTTATGGTATTTTTAATATTTTTCTTGTGCATAGTATCGAACCTAACTTGAGGCATTTGGAGGAAATTTTCACAAATTAAAGAAAGTCAGCGGGCGGGCTAGTCCGCGGGTGGGGTGCATGAAGGCGCATGTGAGCAAGCGTGCATTCTCGTTAGGGCACGTGAAGGCGCATAGGATTCCAAGAATCAGCGACGAAATTTTTCCATCGTTGATACTTTTACATATTTTCTTCTATCAGCGATGGATAGTTTAGTAACGGATTTTTTTCCATCGCTAATCCATCACTGATATTTAGCAACGGATGCTATTCCATTGGTAATTTTTAATGAGATAGTTTTCAACGACGGATTTAGCGACGGAAAAAATTCGTCGCTAATACTCTTTAACGATGGATTTTTTTACTTTTAGCGATGGATATTTCCATCGCTGATACCTTATTTTCTAGTAGTGCTAAGTCATTTTACTTTTTCATCAATCTCAAACTCTAAAATATCACGAGTCTCTTTTACCCTTTCAACTTTCACAAAATCAACATTGGATGCCTCATATTGCTCCAACATAAATTCGTGATTTTCAGTTTTCTCATATCAAAAACAACCTCTTCAACCACAATATTTTCTTAAAAAATTTTATGCCACGCGTTCTTTGCCGAAAGAGAATCAACCACTTCAATTGATTGTATTACAAATCCATTATTCACATTCGTTTCTCTACCCTTGGGCTATGAATTAATTTAAAGAAAAACATCTTTGCCCTTCAATTCCTCTTCTTTTACTTTTATCTAACCATTGATTCCACAACAACACTAGTAAGAAACAATTATAGGTTCAGTTGATTTTTCTTTTTTGATCAATAGGCTATTCACAATATCTTGAGGTTTGGGATACAATAGTTTGATATATTTATAGGTCAAAATCTCTAATTTTCGTATTCAACTCATTCTTTATCATCTATCGATAGAACAATTACCCATCATCCATATAAATTCTAGCACGCCATTTTACCATTCCAAAACCCCCAAAGAATTTGAAATTTCTTTGGAATCGTAATGTTGATCACATATACCTTACCAAGTCATTTATAAATAACAAGAATCTCAAAATTCAAATAAGAATTTCCCATATCATTATTATACCTATAACTTTCACACAAAAAGATTTGGTGTAGGACAACCAAAAGAAGTAGCCAAATGCGTTCCTTCCTCCTCCGATTTGTGTTCATTGAACGAAAATCTGAAAACTCCCAAACGTTTTCATTCTTCGCTTACCATCATGAGAATTGTTGCCTCCTTCAAAATTTTTTCATGGTTGGTCCACTCATCAAATTGAACACACTTTGATATGAAACGACATAATAGAAGTCTGATGGTGGATTTACAAAATACATTCACTCCGTATGTGAATAGCCAGTGGAATACACTATCGTATGACAAAGACTAATTCTAATTGCATATTGAATGTTGCACAATTTTAATATAGTCGAAGATAGAGTTAACTAATTATTTATAAAATATAATAGAGAATGACTAGAATTTCATGATGAGAATGGTAGTGATGTGGAACAAGAAGACTTTTAACAAAATATGTCTTAACAATAACAAATGAATTTGATTACGAAAATTATTGTATATCAACTATCGAATAACTATAGATTCTGATAAAAATTAATCAAGAATTTAGTTATAAAAAATTCATTATTATTGTCATGTTCTAATTCATAATTTTTCTTACAAAACAATACGAAATTAAAAAAAAAAATTGACAATACCCTTACGTGTATTAAGAAAAATCATTAATACTACAGGGTAAAAAATAACTTGCAAAACAACTTTATTTTGAATATGATTTCAATTTTGTCATTATCATTTAAATTAACATAATATATATAAAACAAATATTATCATCGAAATTGGAAGTTGATCACAATACATGCTCACAAAATAGCTCCATTAAACTGGTGAATAAATAATTTATGGTCATGTGTGTCATCTGTCCAAATTATATCAACACTTATTTAATTGATCAGTCATGGATACTCTTTAAACAAAATTTTGAGTTTAAATTTTATATATAATGAAAACAAATATTGAAAAAATTTTATCCCTTAATTATTTAATCCAATTCAAATCGTATTTAGTCAAATTTAATATGATCATGGGTGCACGTCATTATAAAAAAAAAGGGTAAAGTTATTTGTTCATTTTTTTTCCTTTGAAAAAAAATATATTTTAGCTCCCTTGTTATATGCAGATGTGCACGAAGTCCTAAAGAATGGTCATGGCTAGACATGTTGGGGTGGGTTTGACAAAATGAACATTTCGCATCCTATAACTAAAATTCATGAATGGGTCAACCAGATGTGGCAGAAAATATTTACCAGAGTTTTGTCACAATATTAACACAATGGCTACAATGAAGCATGGACCAGTCAACATGGAAGTCATATCCATACGTGGCGGACCCTTCAAGACTAGTTTATGTCTTTGTTCCGTATTCTTTATTTGTTGGTCCAAAGACCAGAGACTATTCAAATGAAGCTCTTATGGGGCAGTCAGGAGGAGAGAGTGCATACACTTAGCTTCATTAATTAGGAGATAGTGGAGTTCCCAAAAACAGGGAGGCCTTGGTCCTTTTCCTTTGGTTCATTTTAGTAAAGCCCTCCTAGAAGGTAGTGGTCATGTTAATTTCTGGTGGAAAGCAGTCTTTTTTGATGGGTTGTGACTGGAGTTAAGACTGGGTAACATCATTATGGATGGACAGCACTGTATTGAATCTTTCATGTGGCAGTGTGGGGACCCTAGAAAAATTGTGATGCTTTTTACTGGGTACATTCTGTATTGTGGGGAATGGAGTCATGGTCGACATGTTGTTTGTTAAAAAGGAATAGAAAAGACATGATTGCTGATATGACTTTGTCGTGCTAAAAGTTTACTTCCAGATTTATTTCCAATCCAGGGATCTATGCTCTTTTTTTGCCTCCCCCCAGGGGGGTTTCTAGACACCAGAATGTTGATTTCATTAGGTGTACAAATGGTGGAGTAAAGTGTTTCTATTTCTTTCTTGGATCTTGGATGATGAATCTTTTGACAAAGGGACGTGCAATGTCGTTGTGTCAATGGAGATTGCATAGGTTTGTTTGTCATTGAAGGTTTATAATGGATATTTAGATGGTGTCGGGGTAAATGAGGATCTTCATCTGTGGAAAGAGTTTTGCAAGTTCACGTCGCCTCCTGGAACTTTCTATTTAGTTTGGAGCCTCTCTGGGGTTAGAATCTTAGCCTCAGACAATCTTCAAAGAAGAGGAATCATCATCGTGAAGAGATGTCTTATGTATAAGGGAGATTGGGTTGGCAGATCATTTTTTGCTTCATTGTTCTTGTATGTGCCTTATATGGGATCTATTGCTTTTGGTGCTATACTTGCGCTCCATTGGACCAACAAGGGGTAATACACGAATATTCACCTGTTGTCCATAGACCGTACCTTTTGGCCTAAAGTGAGGTACGGGTATAAAAGGTTGTGGAGTTACACTACAAAGTGGAAGATTCTCAGATTTATTCCTCCTATTTTTCTGGCTTGTGTGGAAAGCATGGAAATAGAATATTTGATGGGCTGCCCTTTTCATTTCTTCTTAGATGTGTTCCTTCAGGCTCTTTTCGATTTGTTTCTCTTGTATGTTTCTTGATTTTGATGTAGATGCGGCGCGTTTCATTGATTTGTAGGGCTGCACCCACTTTGTACTCTTTCTTTGTCGATACATTCTTGTCTATTCCTGTTAAAAAGACAAAAGACCTTCCTGAATTTTATCATTTCATTATCTCATATTGTCAGAAATAATTTTTCTTGAGAGCCAAAAGTAGAGTACCATTAAACAGTTGGCACAGAAAAATCCTGATGGATCTTTGGTTTTATTGCATCTTTGGCATTGACATTGTGCCAAAATTTTCTATTTGCTTCTTTCTTTAGTTTCTAAATGCAGTCAATCTAGTAAGTGAAATTGTTGGACGGTATGCTGTTTGATAAGAGAATTCTCTTTCAGTTATGCTGTTGTTGTCGAGTGTTCTTTGTGGGTAGTGTCTATTTCACTGATATTATTGTCACATTTTACCGCAGAGAGTTTGACATTTAATATGTCATGGACTATTTGTGTCAATCACTTTAGTGTTATTTAATTTCAATTTAAAGCAATAAAGTTTTCATTAATGTTACCTTTTTTTTTTACTCCCAGAATTTGATTGGGAGAAGGAAAGGACTTCATTGGATGAACAGGGGCTTAAAATAACTGAAAATCAGGAAAATAGCCAGAAAAACCGTCGGAAGCCTGCGGAAAACACTAGTGGTATTTTTGCGACTCAATTCCTTTTAATCAGTGGATAGCTTTAACTCATAAATGGCTTTTACCTTATAAAGACTCACTACAAAAAAACACGTTTTTAATGACGGATTTAGTAACGAAAATTTTCAAAAAAACTCGTCACTAAAAACATTTGTGACGGATTTAGCGACAAAAAATTTCTCGTCGCTAATGATGCGTCGCAAAAATTTAGCAACGAAAACAGAAATCGTCGCTAAAATAGCAACGAAAAATTTTTCATTGCTAAATTTAACGAAAGATCCAAGAAATTCGTTGCTAATTTTAGCAATGGAAATTTCTTTTTTTGTCGTTAAATTTAATGACAGATACGATCAATCCGTCGCTAAATTTATTATATATTATTATATTTTTTATTTATGATATATATTTTATATAATTATTATATTAATATTTTATTTAATTTAATTATATCTATTTAGCGACGGATCGGAGTTCGTCACTAAATTATATTATATATTATTTATTTATTATTTATTATATATTTTATTTAATTATTATATTAAAATTTTATTTAATTTAATTAATATTTAATTAGCAATGGATTTAAATCTGTCGATAACCTCAACTGCACCAGGGGGAGGGACCCAGCTCTGCGCCTGCACCCACCCGCTATTGGCTCCAACTCACGGCCGTGCACGCAACCGCACCCACCCACGCACCCGCCTATTGACTTTTTTAATTGTGCAAAAAATGCCTCCGCATTCGCCTCTGGCATGGATCGAACCTACGCACGAGAAAATGAAGAGTCACAACAGCCACCCGACCACAATGAGTAAAAATCTATGTATCTTTTTTTTATTTATTATCTTTTTCTCACATTTTTTAATAAAATTTTAAAATAATAATATAATAAAAAAGTTTGATTAAAATAAAATAATAAAAGATTTTAAATAATATTTTTTAAAAAATAAAATAAAACATATTAATTAAAAAAGAAATGATAATTCTTTATAATATAATAAAATAATAAAATGCTAAATTCAATATGATTTTTTTAAAATAATAAAAAATAATAAAATAATAAAATAAATTAAAATATGAATTGTTAATATCTTTTTTTAATTTGTTATCTTAAGCTCACATTTTATAAATAATAATAAAATAATATAAAATGATAATTTGTTATAAAACAATAAAAGATTTAAAAAATAAAATCATATTACTCTTTAAAAAATAAAAAAATAAAAAAATAAAATTTAATTTAGCATTTTATTATTTTATAAAAAATTATTATTTTTTAAAAAATATATTATATTAATAAAAATATATTAAAATAAATTAAAATACTCATTTCGTGGCTAAATTTAGCAATTTTGTTCCCTAATAAATTAAAATAATATGTTTTTTAATGATTTGTTAATATAAAATAATAACATAAATTAAAATATAATTTGTTACTATTTTTTAAAATTTTTATCATACGCTCACATTTTATTAATAATAATAAAATAACATAATATGATAATTTGTTATAAAATAATAAAATACTAATTTAGAAAAAATATTATAAAATGCTAATTCAAAATGTTATAAAATAATAAATTTGATTAGGTAATATAAATAATAAAATAACAAAAATAACAAAATAAAATAAAATATAAAATGTTAATTTAAAACAAATTAAGTTTAGCGATGGATTCACGAATTCGTCACTAATTCAACGATTTTGGAATTCGTCACTAAATGTAACGACGGATTTTTATTTATCACTAAATCAGTCGCTAAATAATAAAATATTTTTAAAAATAAAATAATATTATTTTTTAAAAAATAAAATTATAAAATAATTTTAAAATATTATAAAATAATAAATATGATTAGGAAATATAAATGAATAAAATAATAAAATAACAATATAAAAAAATATAAAATGTTAATTTAAAAAAAATTAAGTTTAACGACCGATTGACAAATCCGTCGCTGAATCAGCGACGGATTCTTGAATTCATCACTAAATTTAGCGATGGATTTTTATTCGGCGCTAAATCCGTCACTAAATAATAAAATATTTTTAAAAAATAAAATAATATTATTTTTAACAAATAAAAAAATAAAATAATGAAAAAAACTAATTTAAAATATTATAAAATAATAAATATGATTAGGAAATATAAATGAATAAAATAATAAAATAAAAATATAAAATGTTAATTTAAAAAAATTAAGTTTAACATTTTATATTTTTTTCTTATTTTTTTATTATTTTATCATTCTTTTTATTTTTTATTTTATTTTTTTGAAACCATATCGAGAAATGGACAACTACTTATCAATAATCATTCGTCTTACGGTCGCTATCCTCTGAAAACTACTGTTTGATCTACTTACCAGACGAGATAGATCGTCGGACATAAATGTGTAATCTATTGTGTTTCTTGTTAATGACAATTGCAAATGAAGATGAACAATTAAACTTTTAAAGATAATTGAACTATATAAAAGAAGCGAATGGATGTAGAAAACAAAAAACACGAATGATGAACTTAACAGTCATGATTAATTGAAAATTATTTATTATAGATTGGTTGAATTGTTTATTGTTGAAAATTGTCAAATTTGTGAGAATTGTAATATTTAATATGTATTTAAGTCGATTTTGTTATTTAAAATATGTTAAAAAAAGAGATATTGTTAAAAATATTTCCTAATAGAGTATAGAAGAAATTTTGCTTGGAAATTAGTCATAAATTTTGAAATTCCAGTAATAAAATAGCGCGAATTTAGTCACGAATATTTTATTTGTGGCTAATTAATGATGAATTTTGCTACAAAATTTTTTTGTAACTAATTAGTAATGAATTTAGTTACGAATTTTAGAGTTTGTTACTAAATTTTGTGATAAATATTTTTACCGTGATTAATTAGCGATGCATTTAGCGACAAAAAAATTTTGTAACTAATTAACGACAAAATTTGTCACGAAAATTTTTCGTGGCTAAATTTAGCGACGAATAACAGTATCCATTACAAAATTTAGCCACAAAATTTCTATTCGTCACTAATTAGCGACGAATTTTGCAACAAAAAATTTTTCATAACCAATTAACGACAGATTTAACAACGAAAATTTTTTCATCACCAATTAGCGACGAATTTAGTCACAAATAATATATCTATTGCTAATTTAGCCACGAATACTTTTTTGTCACTAATTTCATTACAAATTAGCAACAAAAAATTTTTCTTCACAAAATAGCAATGAATTTTTTCAGTTGCTAAAATCCATCATTAAAATCGTGTTTTTTTTGTAGTGACTAGTTTGAGATATTATATAAATATATGTATTCAGTGATCTAAAAATCTTCTTCGGTTTATGTGTTGCCAAAACATAGGTCAAGTTTTTCCTTGCCTAAAAACTTAGGACTATTCAATTTTCTATTCATCATTCTGGAATATATATATATATATATATATATATATATATATATATTTGTCAACAAATTTTAAAAATGCCTCTACAAAAGAGAAGTTAGGTTTGTTTAATTCATCGCTCAAGGTTTATCAAGAAGAAGTTGATAATCTGACTAAGAAAGCAAAGTTTAGTGAGAATGCATTTCTTACTATCTACCAAAAACTTTGCGGCACTAGATCCTTATCCAGCACTTGCTTTGATTGCTGTAAGTACCATGAAGGCCATTTACTGGAGTTGGTTAATAGTTTTGTCATATAAATCTTGCACAAAAAATTCTTTTGAATGTAATTTTGTTTATTTTGTTGAGGTTGTGTTAGGGGGAATGAGGAATTGCGATTTTTTGGAAGATCAAGAACTTCCTTTCATTGAATGCTGGGAAAATTACAGTTAAGAAAAGAAAAAAAAAAAACATCAATCTGCTCTCATGAGCAAGAATGCCCTCTCACTAAGCTGAAACTTTACACTACTTCTCTGACTTTCTTCTACCTCCACTCTCATTGATTTATAACCCCATTTCAGCATATTCTCTCCCTAATTAATTAGATTCTTTTAACAACATTTTGTTACTCCTAACAGCTTATTGTTTTGCCTCTCCGTTGATAAACCTTCAGCCCTTTAGGTTCAACCACATATTCTACAGTAGTCACCTCATCCGCCAGCTATTCCTTATATGCCACTTCACTCACGAGCTGGTTGTCTTTAGATTTTCCATAACACTTCCCCTGCTGAAGATTCAGTCTTGTCCTCAAGGCTACAACTAAGAAACCATCCCATAAAGTCTAAGAGATCAAGCCATGTTGCGTCATCCTTTGTTCCATTTTTCCAGTGAATAAGCAATTGTTTAATAGGTTGACCCCCTTTTGTAACTACTTTCTCATCAATTATTTCAGTTGGTTCACACAAACTACTCTCAGTCTCAAGATTATGAGATAGTGCTGGTTCTGGTACATGACTTTCAATCATTTTCTTCAGCTATGACACATGAAAAACAGTGTGTATCCGAGACCCTTCAAGCAGCTGTAATCTATAAGTTATCTCCCCTATTTTTTGTACAATAAGGAATTGATCGTAGAATTTGGCGGCCAGCTTTTCTTTGCCTTTGTCGCGTACTAAAGTTTGTCTGTATGGCCGTAACTTTAGAAAAACCAAATCTCCCACCTCAAATTATACATTCCTCCAATGATCATTGGCAAATTTTACCATTTGCTGCTGCTCCTTCTTAAGAATATGATGAAGTTGTTTTAGAATCTCATCTCTGTTCAAGAGCTCTCTTGCCATTGCTTCTACACATGTTTCCCCTAGAAGGAACCCGTATACTATAGGGGGAAGTCGTCCATACACCGCTTGGAAAGGGATCATCCTTGTAGACATATGGAAATTCATATTATATAAATTCGGTTTAAGGCAACCAATTATACCAACTCTTTGGTTGCTCTGAGGTAAAACAACGTAGGTACGTTTCGAGCCCCTTGTTCAATATTTCTATTTGCCCATCCGTCTCAGGATGATAAGCACTACTCATCTTTAGTTTCATGCCTTGCAAACAAAACAGTCCCGTCCAAAAACTACTTAGAAAGATTGGGTCACGATCACTTACTATGGATTGGGGAAATCCATGTAAGCGTACCACATCCTTAACAAATGCTTCTGCTACTATCTTTGCGGTGTAGTGGTGTTTCAAACCAATAAAATGCTTGTATTTTGATAATCTATCTATCACTATAAAAAATCAATCCTTCCCTTATGACTGGGGAAGTCCATTGATATATCTTCCCATACCACCGACGGAATGGGTAAAGGCTGCAAAAATCTTGCCGGAGATCTAGTCTCATACTTTTGTTATTGACACACTAGATAGGCTGTCACAAAAATTTGCAGCCAAACGTTTATAAGTTTTTAAAGCACCAGCATGTCCTACTTCGGGGGTCTCATGAAACTCAACTAGTGGAGTAGGAATCCACTTCGAGTTTTTCGGAATTACCACTCGATTTTTGTGCAGCAATGTGTCATTTTCCAGCGTGTATGATAACCTGTAGTTATGTTCTCTCTGCAGTTGTTGTTTAAGTGCGAATAGCCCTTGGTCCTTGGTAATCCCTTCCTCTATTTATTTCCAATCAGTCCACAACTACCACGACATTGCTGAATAGTCGGATCCCTCCTACAGTCTTGAAAGACCATCAGCCACTTTGTTTGAGCTTTCGAGTTTGTATTGCACTCTGAAATCATACCCCAACAGCTTAGAAACCCAGTGCTGATGTGCTGGTGTCACAATTTTGTGCTCTAACAAGAATTTTAAGCTCTTTTGGTCCATTTTTACCACGAAGTGTCGTCCTATGAGGCATGGACGCTAGTGTTGAATGGTTAAGACAAGTGTCATCAGCTCTTTTTCATATGCTGATTTGGAGAGAGACTTCTCAGAATGGGCTTTACTAAAGAAGGCTATGGGTCTCCCCTTTTGTAGGAGATCCACCCATATTCCTCTCCCTGAAGTATCGCATTCAATTATAAATAATTGAGTGAAGTCTAGCATTGCCAACACTGGGGCATGAGTTATTGTTGATTGTAATGCTTCAAATGCTCAGTTGGCCTCCATAGACCACACAAACTTGAGCTGTCCCTCCTTTTTTAGCAATTCTGTAAGAGGCCTGGCTATCTTCCCATATCACTAATGAATAGTCTATAGTAACCGATTAATCCCAAAAATCTACGAACATCTTTTGTGGAACAAGGAATTGGCCACTTTAGAATGCAATCTATTTTTTCTGGAGTCATCTTCACTCCATCTGAAGAGATTACATGGCCTAAGTATTTGATGTTTTGCTTTCCAAATTGACACTTCTTTTTATTGAACATTAATGAATTCGTAGCCAAGGTCTGTAGGGCTATCTCCAAATGTCTATCGTTCGTGGAAGAAAAGCATAATCAAGCTAGGGCAATCCTCATTAGGAGCATACATGATGATTTGATTCTATTCTATGAGCATTATCATATGGATATGTCGGTTAGCTTCACCCTAAAACAGCATTGTGATGTTCTTTTCAACTCCTAAGGTGAGGATGCTAAAAAAAATGGTTGATCCTATGATGGTGCAACATTTAATGTAAATGTCGAGTATGATTGCTGAGTTAAAGAATACGGACGAGTCAATTTTGAATGAGATTCAAGTATCAGACGCGATCCAGTCTTTTATCTGATTCATGGGAAACCATAGAAATCTATCTCACGCATGACGAGAGTATTTGTATTTTAACTGATATGAGAAGGCATAGTGACCTCGAGGAGGAGCGCCTAAAGGCGAGTAGGTCACACTTGAGTTATGCTTATGCAGTGAAGTTGAGTAAGGACTCCCATGGCATTAAACCAACAGCATAAGCATGTAAAGGAGATTCGACTTCTAGGTAATAAAAAACCATCCGAGAAAACTGACAACAACGTATAAAAACACAAGAAGAAGGAGTTTGACAAGACTAATGCGAAGTGCTACGTCTGATGTAGACTTGGTCATTTTGCTTGTGAGTATGATGAGTGGAAAGAATACCCTTCTTCTTTACGTGGTTTGAGTTTTATCTCATTTGCTGTAATGCTCGGTCTCTCTTTTGTAGATTGTAAACTCAGGAGCCACCAACCACGTAGCTTACGACAGGAGCACGTAAATAGAGTTCCGTTGAGTAAATCCTCAATTTATATGGATTTACATAAGGAATAAAGCATTTATTGTTGTCAGAGGAATCGACACTTGTTATGACGTTCCTTATACTCCGATTATTCGACGAAACTTGAATTTAGTATCTTGTCTAAGATTGACTAGGATATGCATAAAAATCATTTGTTTTATTAAATACGACAGCCTTTAGATATGTTCTGGTTTTATCCATGATAGATTGTATACATTGGGCGCTACTCCTTCTAATGGTTTCCTTGTCATTCTTTTATTGTCTTTGCATCTGATTGCATAGATGATGATGTAAATGAGTAGCATAGTAGACTTGGACACATAGGGCAAAAGATAATGAATCGGTTAGCAGCAAGTGATTTGTTGGACCCGTTGACTAGATTCGAGTTACCCGTATGTGAGTTTTGGCTAGCCGACAAAATGATAAGAAAGCCAGGTGACAACGCAATGAGAGTCGGGACTCCATTGCAATGGGTTCACTACGATATTTGTGGCCTTATGAGAATGAGAGCCTAAAATAGAGCCGTATACTTAATGATGTTCATAGATGCTTATATGCGTTTAGATTCGTCTATCTATTCTCTCACAAATCTGAGGCATCAGAATACTTCAAGAGATTTATTACCGAGATTGAGAATCGGTCAGACGTGAAAGTGAAAACTCTCAGAACTGAATGGTGACACGAATATTTGTCCGAACGACACAAGAGGGCTCTGTTTCGAGAAGAGTATTACGAGACAGCTAATTATTTCTGCTACTTCTCAGCAAAATGGAGTAGCGAAGATAAGAAATAGGATTTTCTTGGAAATGGTGAGATCCATGATGGCGTAAATCAATGTGTCCATCTTCTATTAGGGAGATATTTTATTGACTGCAGTCTACATTCTCAACCGTGTGTCATTGAAATCTGCAGTCAGTACTCCATATAAGGTTTGGATAGGGAAGAAGCTTAAATTTAGCCACTTGAGCTTATGGAGTTGTGCCACGATTTCTCACATCCACGCGGTAAGTTAGACTCATGAGAAAATACATGTACTTAGTTGAACATACGGACGGCACTGTTATCGAGATTGAGTCTCGTGATATCACATTTCTTGAGAATGAATTCTCTAAGAGAGGTGAAATCAATCTGGATCTTATCTTCTATGAGATGGATGAGCCTAATGGCTCGGGGAGTCCAACAGCTGGATACAATAATGCCTTACAGATTTTGGTCACAGTGGGAGTGATCCATCAAGATGTGAAGAGATTTTCTCTCCTTGTAGGAGCATCAAGGATGCGTACTTAAATGTCGTTTCCCGATTAAGGGTGAGTCCCTCATTGTGACTCTAAAGGATGATAAGAAATCTAAAATGGTCCAAGAGGCTCTCGAGGGTTTTGCGAAGGATTATTTGTTGAAGGTCATAGATAAAGAGAAGGGGTTGATAAAAATCAACAGGGTCTGGGACTTAGTTGATTTGTTAGAGGATAGAAGGACCATTGGGAACAAGTAGGTTCTCAAGGTTAAGAGAAAAGTCGACGGATCGATAGAGAGGTATAAAACCCATCTAGTAACCAAGGGTTACACTTAGATTAAGGGTTTGGACTACCAAGGAGTCTTAGTCCAATTTACCTCGATTCATTTATTTTTTAGTGATTGTCACAAATATGGATATGGAGTTACACCAGATGGACATAAAGACCGCTTTCCGTAATGGAAGTTTGGATAAAGAGATTTACATAGAGCAACCCTCTAGATTCGTTTTAATAGGTTAGGAGGATAAGGTCCGTCGACTTCGAAAGTCGTTATGCTGCCTTAAGCTATCATCTAGGCGATGGTATCCAAGATTTCACGAGGAGGTAATGTCTTATGGATTTATAATGGTTGAGAAAGATCATTGTATCTATCTGATACGTGTTGATAACTCTTTTGTGATCATATTCTCATATGTGGGTGATATTCTATTGGCTGGGAACAATAGAGTATCTAATGACCATTGAAACATGTTGATTGTTCATGGGCGAAACTTAGTTCATTCTCTAAATTAGGATCCAGAGGGATCGCTTGAGAATGGTGTTGATTATTTAATAAGAGCTTTACACCAGGAAGATTCTTAAACATTTTAAGATGTGCGAATATAACCCAATAGATATTTCTATCACTAAATGTGAAAACCTGAGTCTTAACAGATGTTCTAAAATTCAGAAAGATATAAAGGAGATGAGTAGAATCCCTTATATCAGTGCAATATACATTCTAGTATATGTGATGAGGCATACATGTGTAATATGTATTATAGTGTATGTGATGAGGTGTACAAGACCAAATATTTGTATTGCAGTTGATCTGGTGAGTAGGTATCAATCGAATCCTGGAAGTGATCATTGGAGAGTAGTAAAAATGATTCTGAGATATCTAAAGAGAACTACGAACCTCTCCTTGTGTTACGGAGGAGGTCATTTGCGTTTCGTTGGGTATTCAGACGCCAATTTAGAGTAGTGATCTGGATAAACGCAAAATGATATCAGGTTTTGTCTTCCTACTCAATGGAGGTGTAATTTTTTGGAGCAATAAGAAACAAATCTATATAACTCTATCTACGATAGAGACTAAATTTGCGACATGCTCAGAGGCAATTCAGGAAAGTATTTGACTCCAGAAATTTCTGAAAGATTTAGTAGTTGTGACAGATAGTGGAAAGTCAGTGATTATTGTTGTGATAATTAGACTATCATTGTCAACAACTGAAACCCTAAGTATCATAGTAAAACCAAATACATTGATACCAGATATTATTCTGTGAGAGATATCACCGAGAAGGGTATAGTGACGATTAAGTACACGTTTACATATAGTATGGTAGCTGATCACCATTATGAGAGGTTTCTTTGTGAGATAAGAAATCATTGGATTTAGTGTATTTTGATATTTCTCATTATTTACTGTTTTTTATACTTATTGAAATATATGACATGCGAGTATTATTAGGTCACAAGTTTATTTTTTACGATTATTTATTATCATATATTTTGTGATATGTTGTGATAAAAGATATGTCAGGCAGGCGTGGTCGACTTTCTCACACGAGTAACCACCTCCAACTCTGAGTGAGTGGTGATGAGATAGTTTCTAGTCGTAAAAGGATTTGAGAGTAGTTCTGTTAGAATATAAATCACCCTAATATGTGTTTAGGATAAGATCATTTGCGATATAATTGACATGGAAATATCCATATCCATATTGTCTATAAGTAGCCAGATTTGAGATATTAAATATCACCTACATTTAGTGATATTGTCTCTAAGATACTCACCCTAAGATCTCTGGGTAAAGTTTTATGTGTAGACTGAATCCCATACATGTATAGTGTTAGAGAGATCTGACGTATGCCCTTTGAGAGATAAAAGAATAGCATTGTGGCATATGTTTCATACCACTTGTGATGAGACGACCATAGGATAGTGGGAGCTATTACTTTAGACGATTATGCGATCATGATCCCCATTCCCACTATGTAAGACTCGAGTTCCATTGGGTGGAATCTCTTGTACTCTTTTTATATTCGGCTATTTCTAAAAATTTTGGTTTAGTGTTACTATTTTAGTATGTTTACTTACAGTCTGAAAGATAAATTGAGGTCTAAGGGGTAAGTCTAGGAAAACGCTAAATTAAGACTGATAGATTCAAGTTTAGAAAAAGGAAAACCAATCGATACTATATCTTTGTATTGTATTCACAGGTCGACTTGTTATGTTAATCCATATTGGGATTCAAATATAATAATGAATACACAGTCGAGCAAATGATTGGAGATCACTTTCGATGAGGAAAGTGGCTCGATAAATGTAAATGCGTTGGATACTAACGGTGACTCCTCAATCATCCTAACACGTGAATTGAAAAGTCTTTGCTTGTAGGTATACTCGTCGATCGCAAACACGCCCAATTCTGTATGAAATTCTAACAGGGTGATGTATAAGATCGCATTAGTTGTACTCGCATGACAAATATAAAATGCCTTTGTGTTCAAGTGGGAAATATTAGAAAATGCCCACAGAGGCATTTTGGTAATTTTGGAATGATGGGGTAACTCTCATTATCCCATTAACCATGCCATTAACCTTCTAATTGTAACTCCCCTTTATTTCTCTTAATGTGCCCTACGTGAAAGAGATATTTCTTCCATAGAGAATGGGGGCTTGGGTTAGAGAATAAGAGAATTTCTCTAGAGATAGAGACAAAATTGAGAGATGAGAAAATTTCGCGTAGGAAAATTTCTCTGGTCATTAGAGGTCACCGGACTTAAGGATTGAGACATCATGGTACTACGATGGCAGTTCGATCTCGTGATCACCATCCTGACCATACAATCCATGAGAGAGATTTCGCGACTCGATTGGATTTTGAAGACCAACCGCATTGAGGTATTTATCCCAAAAATTCTGATCTAATTACTACGCTTTTGCATACTCATATTATGTCGATTAAATTTAACAAAGTCCAATGTATATATGACAAGTTGATATGGCCACAAAGTTTATATTTCTTTTCTTTTCTCGAGTTTTATGGAGCACAGGAAATGTTGGTTGGCCATTTTACATTTTCCTTATTTTCAAAGATGTAATAGAATGAAATTTTTTGAATGAACTCATAACTACTACTATATTTGAATAGAAGTACATTCAAAAACAAAACTTAAATTAACTTTTATTTTTAAATTATAATAAAAGTAATATATATTTTTTGGTATTGACCGAATGAATTTTCCACCATAGTCCCTGAATATCAATGCCTTAGAAATGTGACCCTTAAATGGTGGTGAGGATTAATATTTACCATTCAAAGTCCAAATGGCTAATATTCTCATGGTATTATCCACAGGATGTTAGAATGAGACATAATAGAGACCAAACAAAAAAAGTTTCTAAAATTAGAAACATCCCATAGGTATAATCTATGTGATGGCAAAAATTTTCAAAATGAAAGAATTGTCGACATTAACAATAAGTATACAGAAAAAAAAAAGGATCCCTTTTTTTGAATTCCTACAAAGCAATTGGAGGCTTTCGCTTTTGAAACCATGATAGATTAGTTAAAAACATTAGCAGTGGTGGTTTTAAAGAAGATGTTGCGTTTGTCCCAGGTAGAATGACGAATGCTTTGTTGACTTTCCTTCTCTTCACTCTTCCTCTTCCCTCTAAGAAGAGAAAGAGAGAGAGAGAGAGAGAGAGAGAGAGAGAGAGAGAGAGAGAGAGAGAGAGAGAGAGAGAGAGAGAGAGAGGAAGACCATGTCATTGCACATCTTATCACAAGAGAAAAAGAGGAAAAGAAAATTTTAGATCGAATTATGATAGATAAATAGATCAAACAAGAATAGAGAGAGAGAAAAGAGGAAAAGAAAATTTTAGATCAAATTTTGACGTGTTCATGGTTTTTGATGTTACTAAACTTTCTTTTTGAATTTGTAAAGCCACATAAATAATAATCCCAATTATAAGATTCAAAGGTAAAGTATTTCCCATTTTGAAGATTTTTTATAAATTATTTCAGATTTTAAGGGTTTGATTGGTTACGTTAATACATTAGTGTGATGTTACCTTTTTCTTTACTTACCATTTTAAAACCGTTATCCAAAATGATAGTTTTGATATCATATCAATTTAGTAAAAGTATAGAAGAAGAAGGATTTCCTAAAGGGAAGAAAAAAATAAATTGAGAACTTGTTACATCCATTCAGTTACCGTATAATATATAGACAAATTACAAAATTCAAATATATATATATATATATATATATATAATATAAACTGTAACTAAAGTCTAAAGTCTAGAGTCTAAATTCTAAAAAAACATGAAAAATTCAAAAAATAGGAAATTAACAAGCCCAAAATATTGAAATATTGTGATGTCTAATATTCCCTCAAGTTGGAGTAGGAATTGAAGTGTCAAGAGCACCTAACTTGTGAAATGATCAACGATAAGCGTCACCTCCAAATGATTTGGTAAAAAGGTCTACCAATTGTTCACTAGAATGTAGGTAAGAAGGAGCGATAAAATGAGCTTGAATTTTTTCTTGAATAAAATGACAATCAATTTTAATATATTTAGTGCATTCACGAAAGATAGAATTTTTGACAATCTGAATAGTAGCTTGGCCATTACAATGGACTATAATTGGTTGTGAATGATTGGAACCAAGATCCAAAAGAAGATATTTTAATCATTGTAGCTCAAAAACAAAAGTAGTAAGTGAATGATATTATGCTTCTGTAGAGGAACGAGAAACAATAGCTTATTTTTTGGTTTTCCATGAGATAGAGGTAGGGCTTAATATGGTGAAATAATAGGTAGTGGATCGACGAGTAATAGAGCAACCAGCCTGATTAAATTTATCATATCTAACTAAAATAAGAGAACTCGGGGGTGTTTGGTTAAAGGTATACGAATCAAGAATCGGAATGATACCCATATAAATTGTTTCGATTAATAGAATAAGAATCAAGGTTTAGGAATAAAACCTTCAAAATATGAGTTTTGTGAAACCCAAATAAAATAAAGAATTTCAATTGAAACTAATACTTGAAACCCAAGAACACTTTTTGCCCACCCATTCTCTCTCTCTTTTTATATCTCTCTCCCCCCACCCACGTGCAAAACCCATGCCTCAAACCAAATGCACCATGACCTTCAAAATTTACAGTACAGAATTTAACGGCATGGAAAGCATTCTCTTTCCTATCCAAAGGATGGAGAGAGGTTTGAGACTCAGTAGAGAATGATCTTCAGTTAATGAGGGATAGATCCAACTCCTTAAAGAACCTCGTCGATCACAAGCCCAAGAATTTCAAGACTAGTGGTAGAGATGGATTAATGAAGAAATTACAGCCGGAATTGTCGGAGTTTCATAGGATTTACTCATTGTCGGATTTTAGTAGAAATGTTTTGGAGAATTGGAGCCTTAGGACTAAAATTAAGCTTGATTTGTTTACTATAAAGAACCCACTTGTGTCACAGTGTGAAGTGAAAGATGGGTTTGGGGGGTTTGGGATTGATAGAGAGAGAGAGAGATGAGTTAGGGAACGATTGGGAGCCAATTAGGGCATTGAAGATGAAGATGAGGGAGTTTGAGCAAAAGAAGAGCTCCTTTTATTGAACCAATTAAGTGTGACGATTTTAGGATTTTTGTTGAAGTGTCGGTGATATTATCCATTTTCTAATGACAGCTCTTGAAATTTTGCAATATTCTATTTCTTATGCTTTGGATCTTGATTTCTTATTATGATAACATTCTTGAAATAGTGCAGGTGGCATTTTGTTGAAGAGATGGCTGAAATGTTATTATGTACCATTTTTTTAAGGATTTTATAGTTGGTCTTATGTTGGTGGAATTTTGAGAGATGTTGAACAGTTGGTGTTAATTTTTGATGCTTTGAGGACTCTTAACCTGGTCTAGTGTTGATGCATTCTACTTATTATTTCATCTGTTTAATTATAGTTGTAGAGATTTTGAAATTTAGGTATAAGGAAGAGTTCTATTGTATTATTCATTTGCATTTCATAGTTTTGATTTATTTTGGCTTCATCTTCTGGTACCTTTTAAATTTCATATTATTGGTTACCTTGCTGCTACTTCACCTGTGACCTTCTGTTGGTTTCTAGTCATGCCTTTATGCATTTTGTGTTTCACAGACGGTTTTCGATATTGTATTTTGGTCATGCAAACAATAATAACCTTTTGTTCTTCAACAAATTTTAATTTTTATTCTTATACATTTTATAAGAATAGTAAATAAAGAATTATAATCGACAACTCTTTATTTTTATACATTTTATAAGAATATTAAACAATTATATGATTTTATCATGAGCAAAATTGATAATTATATAATTCATATTCTAAAAGATATACAAACAAATATCAACAATAATAATCATATCCATTCCAAAAATTGAATCAACCAATTGATATTAGAATTGATTCTGATTTTGAATTCTAATATCTTTGATTCCTATTCTGATTTCAATTTCCCAATGCAAACCAAATGCACCTCGATGTAGAAAGGAATAATCCTTTATCAATAGAATCTTTGAGGTAACGAAGAACCCGGTTGGCAATGTCAAGATAGGTGGAATGAGAATTGCATAAATTGATTTAGAGTATTTATATCATATTCAATATTAGTACATGCTTAGGTGAGATATAAAAGACAACTGATGAGGCGATGATAGATTGTTGGATCAAGAAGGGAAGTACCATCTTTCGGTTACAAAAAAAAATATATTGTTCCATAGGAAAATCAAATGGTCGAAACCAGTCATACCAAAATCAGATAAGATGTCAAGAGTATATTTTTATTGACATCAAAAAAAAAATTCTTATTTAAAGCAAGAAACTTCAATACCTAAAAAACACTAAAGGGTGTCGGGATCTTTAATGGAGAAAGGTTGAGTAAAAGAATTTTTAATGACAAAAATAGCATAATCATTTTTTTTAGGGATAAATATCATCAATATAGAAAAGAATAAAAATAGAGGTCCAATCATGCATATATGTAAAAAGATTGTGGTATGAGATAGATTGTCAAAAATTTCGACGAATGATAGTGTTAGAAAATCTTGAGCAGCACTACCGAGAAGTCTATTTAGAACCATAGAGAGATTTATTTAATTTATAAATATGAGTATTCCCTATACAAGAGAATTTGGGTGGGAATTTCATGTAATCCTCTTCATTGAGATCACCTTGGAGAAAAACATTGTTGATATCAAGCTGATGTAAGGATCGATTTTTAATGGCCGTAATGGAAAAAAGGTGAATAGTGACTAGTTTGGCCACGAGAGTGAAAATATCATGATAATCAATGTCTTTACTTGATTATAAACTTTGGTGACTAAACATGCTTTATATGTCTCAACAGAGCCATCAGGGCGATATTTAACTTTGTAAATCCATATATGATCGATGGGTAATTTTAATTTGGGAAGAAAACATAAAAACCGAGTGTTGTTTGATTCAAGAGTCTGAATTTCTTGAGTCATGGCATTACGCCACTCAACAAATTCATTACTAAAGAATACGACTTTGGCTCTTGATTTTCAACGATACTAGTTAGAAAAGCATGATGAGAATGATTTGGATAGGATAAAAGAAAATAATCTGCAAGTGGAAAATCAATTGAGTATGAAATAAGATTACAAATATAATCCTTGCGATAACCTAGTGGGTGATGAAGTCGTTGAGAACGATTGCTAAATTATAGGATTAGGTATCATGGAAGGGCAAATGGTGGATCGAGTACTAGGTTTGGCTCGATCATCAAATTTATATTGAATATTTACATTTTTAGCAAAACATAAACATCTAAAAACTCGATAGGATAATTATGATGGAACAATGCTAAGTAAAACTTGATGAGATGATTTATATTGAAGAATTAGAGTTGGAAATTTATTAATAAGAAAAGCAACCGTAAGATTACATTCTACACAAAAAGAAAGAGACAAGTTTGCTTGAAATCATAGAGTTTTAGCAACATCGAGTAGATGTTGACACTTGTGTTCTACAATGCCATTTTGTTAGGGGTTGCAACACAGCTATATTGGTGAATGATTCCACTCTCATGAAACCATGTTTGAATTTGTTTACAAAAAATTTAGAACCATTGTTTGAATGAATGATTAGGAGATGTGGAAGAAATATGTCCTCATTTCTAGAATTGATATAAGAGATTGTTGTGTTAAACTGATGATTGACTTGATTTTAAAAAATGAATTAATAATCTGATTTATGTTTCATTAAATAAACCCATGGACATTGAATAATCATTAACAATAGTTAGAAAAATAAAAATAACATGATCCATTCTTAGAAGATATAGATAAGGAATCCCAAACATTCAACATGAATTAACTCAAAGCAATGAGAAGAACAAAAGGTACTTTTACGAAAAGAAAATCCCGCCTATTTAGCATATGGGCATACATCACAAAAAGAAGATCCGGAGTATTTTTAACCATAAAATCAAAACAAAACCTAAATAGATAATCAAGGCGAGAATGTCATATGTCAAATTTATTATAATAATTGAAAGAAGAAGTAGAATTGAAACCTAAATTTGGATCCAAATAAAAGAGATTATTTCAAGCACTCCCCCGAGGTTAAGTCTTGATGCAACTGTTGAATTGCTCCTTTAGTGATCTCAAGGTCATGGGTTCGAGATTTGGAAACAATCTCTTTGCAAAAATGTAAGAAAACCATGTACATATACATCCACCCTCCATAATAAGCCGGAAAGTACTTTGTATACAGGGTGAGCCCTAAATGCACTCCCCCAACCAATCTTCCTCTTTGATGCTTGATCCTAAAATATACATTCAGAAGATGAAAAAGTTGCATCACAATTTGTTGATTTGATTAATTGTAAAATAGATAACAAATTAAATTTGAAAGGTGGAATTCAGAAAACATTCATGAGAGTAAGTGATAATGAACAATGAACCCATCATGCAATTGAACTGATATATGTTTTTAAATAGTAGAATATGAAGTTAAAGAGTCAAGAACGTACATAAATGGTTAGAAGCAATGGAATTAATAATCCAACAAGAGAAAAAAGTAAGAGCTATTCTTCTTTGGCAAGAAGTACAAGAAGCTTGTTATATTGTTCAGGTGTCAACTGATTAGCAAGAGCAAAAGTAATGGAAGGGGATGATAGCAGCCCTCATTTCTTCACCTGCTTATCTTGGAAACCATGAATCTGGCAACAAGTAGCAGGCATATGACCATGCTTATTACAATATTCATAGAAAGGACGTTAGCAATTTTCAGAAGGCCGAGATAGAAGTTTAGATGCCTAAAGTGCTGTCAAACCGAGAGTAAGAATTATTCGAATATGAATCATTTGTTTTTTTGTTTTTCTTGACATACCAAATTATAGATACGGTGAATCGAAAAGAATGGTTCCATTAAGAGGATTTGGCTACGAATAGCTGAAAAGCAATCATGGGGTTCTTGAAGAAACTCCATGCACTACAACATAGATAGATGACTTTTAATGACAAATATTAATGGGGTCACAAAAAGTTGGACACTATAAGTATTATTTTGTGGAATCAGTTTGGCCACCACTAAATGTCTCATCAATAGTAGGGGGCCAAAATTGTTTATCGCAAAAATATATTTTTAATGACAACAAAAAATTTTAACCGTCACTAAATCAAATGTGAAAATGATGGCCGCTACTAAAACTATTTTTAGTGACAAAGTAAAATTTTGACCCCTACTAAATTATAATTTTTATTATTTTTTTAATTTACTTATTTATAATAATTAAAATAAAATAATTTATTATATTGTAATATTATGAGATATATCATCATAAATAATAAACAAAATATATCATTATTATAAAATATATCATTTATTATTTAAAATTTTGTGGATTTTTAAAAAAACAAAAAGTTACTAAATTTTTAATTGCACCCAATAATTTCTGTTTTCTATTTTTTCTCAAATTTATTGCTTAGTAACACTAAATAGGTATTAGTTAGTTAATATAATAAATGCTTAATATAGTAAATGATTATATTATATAAATGTTTAATCATATTATATATATATGAAAAAAATATTATATAAAAATATTAAATTAATTTTGACAAAGAAGAAATAAATATCAAGTCATAAAATTAATCAAAATAATTAGATAATTGGGAAAGAGAAAGAAGTGATAAAGAGAGATGAAGAAAGAAGAATTATGTTGTCTCATATTGAAATTGAGTGGGGAGGTAGGAGAGAGAAAGAATTATAAATAATAGAGCGAGGGAGGAAATATCTAGGGGGTGAGGCTAGTTGTGAGTGCTATTGTGCAATTGGTGACTAGCTAATCCAATAAAATATTTAAAGTTTTTTTTTTCAAATTTGATATATTGGTCATCAAATTTAATAAAATTTATAATAATATATTGATTCTAAATGACAAAATATTTGATGATTATTATTTTTATTTTCACTAAATATATATATTTAGTGGGGGTTGAATTATATTTCTTTTACCACTAAATGTTCATATTTAGTGGGGGTCAAATTATGTTCTGACTAAATATGGCCGTCATTATAAAATTTTTTAGTGACTAAAGAGTGGCCGCCACGGCCACCACTAAAAGTCCTATTTAGTGGCAACCACTCTATTAACCCCCACTAATACTTTTAGTGGCGGAGTTTTTAGTGACCACCGTTGACAACCACATAGCCTCCACAATAGAGTTTTAATAACAGTCACCAGCACATATAGTGACAATTTTGACCCCTACTATAAATGGTTTGTGTTGTAGTGATGGCATGATCTTGATTTTGTTGATCAATAATACTTTTTGAATTACACAAATACAAAGAGTGACAAAGACTATGGAACTAAGCTCATCCCATAAAGATTTTAGTTGTATGAAATTGATTGTCTCCATCGATAGATTTCAGAAGCAATTGATTGAAAAAATGATCTTTCATATCTGTCCAGATTTACACTGCAGTTTCAGCGTATAAAGATACTTGGACAGATCTTGGGTGAGACAAAATTGAGAATCCAGCTTGCATCCAAGTCGTTACATCATTCCCAGTTGGAAATATCATTGTCTCCTTTGGAATTAGGAATGAGAAAAAAAATTCAGTGTTAGAAAATTTATATTGAATTGTCAATATTCTTTGTAAAAATACCATGAAAAAAAATCGATTGTAATTGATTTTAATTTATCAATGAGAGTTTTATAAGGTTTGGTTGGGAGAAAAATAGATTTTAGAGATAATTTCAGACAATTAAAAATTGTTTGGAGTCAATTTAATAAAGACAAGCCACCTTAGCTCATAACAAGACGACCTAAGGCTCAAAAATTAGATTTTGGTTAAGTATGAAAGTCTCCAAGGCGACCTGAGCAAGTGCCAAGGCGACTTGTGAAGATGAAGTCTTAAAATCCTTTACTCAGCAAATAGGCAGGTCATCTTACCCCTATGACAGGTCGACTTGTGCCTCCAAAACACCCAGGCAAGTTGCCTTGCCTTAAAGACAGGTCGACTTATATTTTCTAACTTTGTGTCTAGTAAGGCTACTTGTAGCCAACACAAGCCCACCCGCCAGATTCAAGCCTCAGAGAAATATGTTTGTAGTTAAGCGAGGTGACTTACCAAAGAAGTGAGGCGACTTATGGGTTACAAAATAAGAAATTTAGATCACCTTGAGCTAATTTTGAGGCGACTTGAGGGATCAATGAAACAAAGAGTAAGGCTACTTGTACTCTATTGCAAGTCGATTCATGAGCGTGAAATGTTATGAAATGATAAAAATGGATAACTAAACTTAAACAAAACCTAAAACTAATGAGGGATAAGATTGGGATTTCACACTCCACTATAAAAAGAGCTTACACAAGCCTTCATTCTCATTTGTTCTTCCCCGACTCACTCTGCTCTCTCTCGACTCTATGTCTCTTTCTCGACTCTCATCTCCCTCACCTGTCTCACTCTCAATCTCTCCTGAAATCAACTTCATTTTCCCCAAACTCACTCCCTAAAGCTCCGACACCCACAAGCAAACTTGCAAAGGAAGGGGATTTTGGGGAAGGTAATCTGGTGTTGCTCGAAGAAGGGAAAATCTAGGATTTTGAAAACCTAACGTACAAAACTCAATCCAATCCCAAAGTTTAGGTAATTTCTTCATTCTAAATTTGGATTTAGTTTTCTCATAAGTGGATTTAAAGTTATTATTAAGATTTGAGAGATTTGTTCGAGAGCATGATTCTAGGATTGGTAAATGAGAAAAATTGAGGAAATTTGTGAATGAGAATTGTATATTAGTGCAAATAAATTGTAGATGATGGAATTATAACATACATTCTTGGATTTGAGAAATTAAGGTTTATGCTAAATTTGGGAAAACTGATAAACCCTAAAATTAGATGTAATTTAATATTTAATTCGTGTGATTGTCTTGGGATAATTCCATTGGAAATCAAGAAGGGATTATCTTAAAATTGATTGTGAATTTGGGAGTATTCACCCTTCCAAGAGATGAGTAGATGGTTATATTTAGTGTGGATGATAAAATATTTTCAATCATTATTTGTAAACTGAATTTTGAAAGAAATTTGAATTGGATTTGAAATATTTTGTGATTGTGGTGTGCCCAAATATAATTGTTGATAAATTCATGACTCTTTTTTTTATATTGGAATTATTTGCACCGTGTTACGATAGAACATTGATTATGAACTGTAAAATTTGCTCTCCTTTGTATATAAGCACAAATGTTGCATGATAAAATTAAATTTTCGTAACATGGTGCTGAAAAAGGAAAATGACTATAGTCTAAGTTTTCTACAAACCAGGCCATCGAGTCAACGTGATCAAGGTTGGTTTATATTTGGCTTAGAGGTAGGCGGAGATGAAGAGCCTCCTCAAGTTGTTCACGTGCTAAGGTGGTGGCATCCCACTGAACTCTGAGCCAATGCCAAGGAAGAGGTATTTTATTTTTTTTAAAAAATCGTGGAAAACCCCTTGGTGGATCCTACTAACGGCCTTTAGTAGGAAAACGGTTTTGGCAACCTCAAAGAAAATTTTGCAAGGAAATGAAAATGGATTGTTGATAAATGATTTATGAGTCATGGATAATTTATTCCGAAATTTGTTTCGTACAATCGATTTTCATTATTGCATTGGAGATACTATGACATATGTGCTTGGTACTACCACCCTCACTCCTTATTCATGTTTAGTATGCCATTGCACTCCACACACTAAGTATTTTTTTACACACCCCTCACTTTCAAATTTTTTAGAGAAAACTTAAATCGGAGACATAGACATTACCTAGTGCAGTTGAAGTATATTTTGTTGGCTCTCAATAGCTAATTGTCATGAGAATATTTCTTTTGGGAACTACACTATGTGATCCATGGAAGGAAATTTGTATACATTTTGTTATGTTTGGATTTGACAAATACTTGCTTGATTTTCCTTTGACAAGTATTATAAAATCCTTACCTTTATGATGTGGAACTTTGTTTTAAATTGTTTAAAAATTACTTTTGCAAGAATTATTGTTTTCATTGGAATATTTGGATTATGTGTTGAATTTTGAGCATATTTTGAACATGTGAAATTATTTAGATGCTTGTGATTTGGTTTGATAGTCGAATTTGTCTAAGAGGGATTTAAATTTACTTTTGAAATGTTTGGAATATTGAAAATGCCTTGCGCTATCTCCGAACACGGGGTGAGGTATACACGTGTTTTGAGGTAATGCAACGGTTGTCGCGTGCTTGACGGGCGGGTCGGGCGTGACAATTGTATTGGTATTAGAGTTTTTGCTCACGATTTTAAATGCTTTAATCACTTGAAAACATTTTCAAATGTCCCCAAAAGTTTTTCCAAGATTTCAAAGTAATTTTTGTTTTCGAAAATCGGAGTTTGAAAGATTTTTCAAAGAATTCTCAAAAAAAAAAAAAAACCCTTCCATGGATCTTAAGGACTAGGAATCCTTTTATTTTTACAAGGTTAAGTACCTGGTCCGAATTCCAATTTGGTGAGCTAAGAATAGTATCTCTCTTTTTATAGGATCATGCCTCCTAGACGAAAGTTGAGGAATGTAAATGAAAGTCCTCTTCCTGAGCACGAGGATGGATCATCCTCACGTGCTCCCTCTCAACAACTACTAGCAATTACTTAACTCCTACAATTGGAATTCCTCTACCGCCACTCGTAGCACTCCGGTAATGGACTGAATGGTGGAATACTTATGGCGCTCATCTTCATGCTCCTTCTCAAGTGCCAATACCTCATTCACCGGACCCAATCATTCCACCTACATTTCCAATAGCACCAATTGCTCCTCCTACTTCAGTGGCCCCACCTATTAATCGTCCAACCATCGAGTTATCCAAGTTGATCAAAGAGATCCGACAACTTGGATGTGTCACATTTTCAGGCACTAGTAATGCGATGGTGGCAAAGAGTTGGATAAATCGGGTTCAGGAGACTGTGACTGACATAAGCCTTGATGATAAGTTAAAGCTCATGGTGGGGGTAAAATTGTTAGATAAAGATACCCAAGTGTGGTGGGAAAACCTAAAGGAAAGGTCCATAATACCCATTTATTGGAACAAATTCCTTAAGGCATTCGATGAAAAATATTATACTCTGTTTTACAGAGACTTGAAGAGGAAAGAGTTCCTTTACCTCTGTCAAGGCAACACGCGGATTATGAGACGGAGTTAAGGAGGTTATCCTCATTTGTCTAGGAGTTGGTGACTTCTGAGGAGTACTTGCATTTCAAGTTTGAGGAAGGTTAAATTTGTCCATCCGAGAGAAGATATCTGTGACCTCGGCCCACACTTATGAAGATGTCTTGGAATTGGCATTGAGGCCTGAGAAAATGGTTGAAGAAAGGGGAAGAACAAGAAAAGGCCAAAGAAAAAAGAGAAAGTCTGAACATGTATCGGGCTAAAGTTCATAGCAAAGTAGGAGCAAGGGCTCCTATGGTAGAGTCTCAGACATTGGATCCGTTCGCACTCTATAAAGCCAACGACCAGCTAATTTTGTATCGCCCATATCTAGTACCACCTATGGGAGTAAATAAGCGGGAAACAAGAAGCAGTGTAAGCACTACGGTAGGTTCCATTTTGGAGTTTGTTATGCACCCAAGAAGTGCTATCAATGCGGAAAGGAAGGTCATTTCCGCAACGCCTGCCCAGAGTTGGGGTGAGAAAACCAAGCAGACTGAGATTGCCCTAGCGGATCCATGGGCAACCAAAGTAACATTCATAATTCCTCCCCAAATGTCACACCACGAACGGAGATAGAGAGCAACACGGTGGCTGCTCCAACCCAACGTTCACGAGCTAGGACTCAAATGAGGATATATGTAATTCCCCTAGAACTTGAATTTGATGATTTAGAAATTTGGATATAAATACTATGTGATTTTGAGTGCATAATTAAATTTGGATTGCATATTGATGATATTGCATGATAATGAATTTGGGGAGAGATGATTTGATGTCTTGAGATAGTTATAATGGCATTGAGTACTATGTCCTATCTTTATCAATTTTTTTAGATTTCAAAGATTTCAAATAGTTAATCCAAATTCTTTAATGGTTTCAATTCCTAGGTATGATGAAAATTTTTTGCATTAACGCCCATGTATTGATTGATACGGGGTCAAATAATTCTTTTGTAGGTACGGAATTCATTAAACACTCTGATAAGCCTTTAACCCTACTTGAAGAGGAGTTGCTGGTTATCACTTCCTTAAGGAACAGTTGAATAGGGACATCGTGTACAAGGCATGTGAAGTAGTCGTAGTAGATGAAGTCCTTGAAGCGGACTTGATTCCGTTGGAAATGAGGGACTTTGATGCCATACTGGATATGGATTGGTTACACCTTATCGAGTTTCAGTGGGTTGTTTCACTAAGGAATGTGGAGTTCCGTAGACCAGGATATCCCCTACTTGTGTTTACCGGTGAGCAACGGGTCCTACCAAGCTGTGTGATCTCAACAATTAAGGAACAGAGATTAGTGCACAAGGGTGTCACGAACCCAAGTAATTGACTCAAACCCAATAGGAGAACTCAGTTCAAAAGATCGATCTGTTGAGTGAGAGAATATATTGAACTTAAATACTATTTTATGATTTCTTGGGGATCCGATGTGGGATTCGCAATATTACCCTCCCCTTGAAAAGTCGGACATCCACGGATGGCTCTCACTCTGGACGGCTCGCACTCTGGACGGCTTTCACTCTGGCGGATAACCCTTTTTCTCTTTGGACGGCTCTCACTCCGACACCTAGTAGCCCTTTTCTATTTTGGACGGCTCTCACTTTGCCACCAAGTAGTCCTTTTCCAGGTAGCCCTCTTCCAAGTAGCCATTTTCCATGTTAGACCGGAGACAATGATACCAATTTTTCATGAACTAACTCAAGAAAATAAAGAAAGAGATGAAAAGGGAGTGAAATCAAGAGAAGGAGAGAGAGATTAGGGGGAAGATAGAGAGAGGAAGAGAATACAAAGGAGAGATGAATTTCAATACAACTTCAATATATCACATTACATGTTTTAGAGACTACTATATATACTAATTTTACTAACTAAATTTGTTAACTACTAACTAATCTAACAATCACAATTAACCACTAACTATTCCTATTAACTATGATTAACTACGAACTCTATGGTTAGTAGTTGTTACAAAGTGTAACACAAAAAAAAACAAAAAAAAAAGCAGCGAAGTGCTACGTTTTGAGACAAAACGCAGCACCCCCGCCCAATTTGGGATTAGGGCTTTTAGCCCCAATCCTTATCTCTCTCTCTCTTCATCTCTCTCTCCCCCCAACTCTTCATCTCCCCTTCTCCCCGCCTCTTCGTCTTCCGCGGCTGCCGCCCTCCTTCGCAACTGTTTCGTGCCCTCTACCGTGACCTATCGCCACCACCACCATCATCATCTTCTTCTTCTTCTTCTCTCTTTCTCTATCTTTCTCTCTCGGATTCTCTCTCTCACTGTTCACTCCCTCTCTATCTCTCGCGATCGCCCTCCACCGCGAATCCGCCACTCTCCACCGTGATCCGCACAGCCACCACCCGGTTCCCTCGCCCGAAGCCGCCGTGCGCCACCACCGCAAGTGCACAAGCGCGCAACAACGCAAGAGCGCGCAACAGCGCGAAAGCCTGCGACAGCGCAGAGCACTGCGCGCTCTCCCGAGCACGAGCACGTACTGTGCGAGCGCCAGCGCGCCCCTGCGCGCCTCTGCACTCTCCTGCACGAGTGCCAGCATGCCCCTACGCGCCTTTGCACACTCTTGCACGAGCACCAGCGTGCCCCTGCGCGCCCCTGCACGAGCGCCAGCACGCCTCAGCATGAGCTACCCTGTGCGAGCGCCCCCCAGCGCGACCATCCATGCGAGCCAAACACGCGATCCACTGCTCGAGCGCGCCCCAGCATGAGCGCGAGCGCTCCAGCTCGCGAGTATGAGCCCTAGCCTGTAAGCGCGCCAACCCACGCGTCCCAACCGTTAGTGCACAACCGCGAGCCCACTGCGGCCTACTAACCCGCGAGCCCACCAACGGGCCAGCCCATCAGCCCGCCGGCCCACCAGCCCATCAGCCCACCAAGCCCGCGGCCCACGAGCCCGCGATGGCCCGTGATAGTCCGTGAGCCTCTGCAAAGGTAAATGACTCAAAGTTTCTATTTTCGCACTAGGGTTTCGAATTTCTTTAGTAATTATTCTTAAATTGCTCACAATTATTTCAAATTTGGAAACATTCAAGTTTTAGACCAAACCAACGGGCGAACGAAAGTTAGATCTGAGATCAGAGGAACCTTAGGTGAGAGAAATGAAATCTCTTCAACATTTGGATAAACTTTCTCAAATTAGGTAGTATTGGTTGGAAAGAAAATTGAAGATCCATTACTAGGCTCTTATTTGATATCGAATTGTAATGATTAATTAGGAAAATCTCATTGGAGACTCGAGCGGTCAGATTTGAATTGGCTTTTAAAATAGGGAGTGATCACCCTCCCGTATATTGTGAGTAGAATTTATTTCAATACTTTTGTTTAATATGTAAATCCTATTTTATAACATTTTGATGAATGAGCATGATTTGTCGTATGCTTGAAATGTTTTGACTGGTTTTAAAATTGATTTTTGTAAACCGATGGAGTGTCCAAAAACTGTGTTGAATTATGAAATTATGCATCCATGTGGTTGAAATGTATAATGTGCCATTTTATTCTATATATTGTATTTGGTTTGTAAACCTGATTTCGGCACATTTTTTATATGATATTGATTTTAGCCTTGAGGGCTTTGGATTGTATTATTTCGTAGTTACGAAAGACATCGTGAGAGACGCTTTGGTGGTGTCCGGATATGCCTAGGCCTGGGGTATCCCACGAGTTGTCATGATTTGATTAACGACACGGTATTAGCCAGGTTGAACCCGAAAGGAGGAGCATTTGGATACTCTCTCCAAGTCTAGCACCTGGACGAGGTTCGTCGCCAACGCCGGGGTAGAAAGCACTTTAAATAAACTTGCATATAACACCCCTGGTACGCCTGTCATATGTCGCGGTAGACCTCTGCCAGGACATTTTCGGCTGGCAGCTCTATGATTTTTAGTGACAGTACTTTGGATGCATATTTGATTTGAAAATGCGTGCTAATGATATATTGTTGAAATGAAAAGCATGATGATTTGAAATATGATTCGTATACTTATGCTTTAACACTCCAGTTTCACACTTCATATTTGACGATTGCATTGACCCACTCACTCACTGATTATTCTTCCCCAAGTACTTACCCCTCACTTCCCTTCTGGTTTAAGAGATAGTATTTGGCAAGGAGCGTTGCTTTTAGGACGCTCAGTATCCTTGGGAGATTTGGTCTGGACTTGAGGAGTCGTATATTTCTGTCGTAATTTCGTAAGTTAGCAATTGTATTGGTGTTGTATATGTATTCTGAGGTCGATAGACGACCATTGTATAATTCTGCGATGACTGTATAAATATGGACATGTCATTGCATAACATTGCATTGAGGCATTTCTGGTTCATTGTGTAAGTACTTGGGAATGTGTCATATCTTAGAAGTGTACTCTAGGATCATTCGGTACGTCCTCTAAATCACAGGAGGGGCGACTGGCGGCTGTCCATGCCTTTGACGGGGGCATGACAGTAGAGGTCTGTGGTTAGGTTGTTGGAAATTTTTATAGTCTTGCGTTATCTGGATGTTGGCTGTAAGATTGGTTGATTTTGGAGAGGCCGGAATGACCATTTGATTATATTACAGGATGATTACGATTTATACAGGATAAATTATACTTAAGAAACCTCCGAAATATGGGGAGGTTTTGCCCAATTTTCTGTAAAAATACAGCCAGCATTCAGGATTACGGGCGGTTGTTCACGATCCCAGTTCGGGGTGTGACAGTTGGATTGGTATCAGAGTCAGGTTGGTTGAAAGCTATGTAAGAAGAGAGTTTTGGAAACATTCCCAAGTGTGATGGTCTTTAAAGTCCTCAATGTATGAGAATTTCATACAGTCATTAAGTCCAATGCATGGTCATAGGTATATGAGTTCATCTATTTTAGGGGGTTAGATACGGTTGTATCTAACCTAACATGCTATATTCTTCTCCTATTGCACTAAGAATTTCATTCTTTTGTGAGGGTAGCCATGCTATGATTAGTCCAAAATTCTTGAACCGTGCCTATTATTTTTTTTAAGATACTTAATAAGGATCCTTCTCTTGCAGAAGTATGACGACCAGACGGAGAACCCGTCTTACCCCACCAGAGGAATTAGAAGAGCCGGAGGATCGTTCCTCAACTCGCGTGCCACCACCGGCACCTACTCAGCCAGCTGCTCAGACTGAGATTCTCATACCCACACTTGACGCCTTTCGACAGGTGTACGAGTGGTACGCTTCGCATGGGTTCCAGATTCTGCCCCCACCACCTCCTAAAACGGCGCCTGCACCTGCAGTAGCACTAGTTCCTACAGTGCCGGTTCCACCACCGATGGCCGGTCCTTCTACTTTGTCCGAGCTGAGTGAGACTACATCGGCTATTCTTAGACGGGTACATGAGTTGACTCAGTTAGTTAAGGAGGCCCGTCAGCTGGGGTGCATAGACTTTGCAGGGCTTGGTGATGCTGCGGCAGCCAAGCATTGGATCAACCGCACCCGCAGGATTCTGACCGATCTAGGGATTGGAGAGGAGCTCTGCCTGAAAGTGGCAGAGCGATTAATAGAGGGAGAGGCCCTCTCATGGTGGGAGGCCCTCACTGATGAGGCAATAGTGCCACTGCGGTGGGACAACTTCTTTCGGGAGTTTGACCGCAAATTCTTCCCACTCTACCGGTAAGACCGAATGAGGTCAGAGTTGGGACGGCTTACATAGGGGTCCAGATCTATCTCGGAGTACAAGGCAGATATGCGGAGACTTGTCGCATTCATACCGGATCTAGCTACACCTCAGTATTTGTGCTTCAAATTTGAGGACGGTCTTAGCCTCAGCATAAAGAAGTATGTAACTGTTACCCCATAGTTTAAACTGGCCGAGGTGATAGACTCTGCTCACCGTGCGGAGGCTTTGGTCCGTGCAGAGGCTAGGTAGAAAGAGAGCAGAGAGCAGAAAAGAAAGAAAGAGAAGTCTCATTTTGCGCAGAACTCCAAGAGAGGCAGGGGATCCAGTTCACACGGAGGCGGATTCGGATCTGGATTTCCTGAGCTGGGACGGGGACAGTACTCCCAGGGGTTCAGACAGCCCGCTCCGACTCACCCTGCATAGTATATTGCTCAACAGCATCCTTATTACCGCAAGTGTAACAGGTCCCATCCGATAGGAATTTGTTCAGTGACGGTTACTTGTTTCCACTGTGGGAAGCCGGGGCATATTAGGAGTTATTGTCCTGAGTTAAGACTCGGAGGACAGAGTTCACTGAGCCGCACTAGTACTCCTCGTATAGGACAGCAGGGGCAGCATATACGGCCAGTAGCTTCTACTCCTAGGGTGACCACCGGGAGTAACACAGTGCAGACCCAGGCACGACAACAGTCTAGGGCTCAAGCCCGGGTTTATGCCATGACACAGGAAGACGCCCAGACAAATCCTGACATCATCATGGGTACTCCTCCTTCTGATCCTGTAGAATAGGATCTCTATTTGTATTTTCACTTCTTTTGGGGATGTCAGTATTGTATCATGATAGCCGTATAGGTATTTTATGTTGTGTTCCATTTTGTCGACATGATACTACTCTGATATCTTTGTACACTGAAGTTGTAGAAGTCTTAGAGGTTCAACTATTTTGACATATATATATACATATCAAGTTTGAAATTATTCTAAGTTTATGCGCATTTTGTTCAATGATAGGTACTCTCTAGTATCCTTATTGACATGGGGTCTAACTATTCGTATGTGAGCGATCAATTCTTCCGACATTCTGACAGGCCGCTCTCACCTTTGGACGAGGAGCTATTGGTCATCACTCCTCTGGGTGACCAGATTGTGCGCGGCACAGTGTATAGAAAATGTGAGATCAAAGTTGGGGATACAGTACTGAAGGCAGATCTAATCCCCCTCACCATGACTGATTTTGATGCCATCTTGGGGATGGATTGGCTATATATACATCGGGCTTCAGTTGACTTCTTTAAGAAGCAGATGGAGTTTCGAAAACCCGATCAGCCAGTGTTGATTTTTGAGGGCGAGAGGCGGGTTTTACCCCGCTGTGTCATTTCAATTTTGGAGGCCAGATGTATGATTCATCACGGATGTGCGACTTACCTGGCTCATATCATTGATATCACTGCTCAGGGACCGAGACTGGAGGATGTCCTAGTGGTACAGGACTTTCCTGATATTTTCCCCGAGGAGTTACCCGGATTACCACCGGTTCGGGAGTTTGACTTTGAAATCGATTTAGCTCCGGGGACTACCCCTATCTCTATGCCGCCATATAGGATGGCGCCGGCTGAGCTGAGAGAGCTCAAGGTCCAGCTGCAGGAGCTACTGGATAAGGGGTTTATCCATCCTAACACGTCCTCTTGGGGCGCTCCAGTGCTGTTTGTAAAGAAGAAGGACGGCTCACTGAGATTGTGTGTGGATTACAGGCAACTTAATCGGGTGACTGTGAAGAACAGATATCCACTGTTTCGTATAGATGATTTATTTGATTAATTGCAAGGTGCTCAAGTTTTCTCAAAGATTGATCTTCGATTGGGATATCATCAGTTGCGGATTAGGAGTCAAGATGTGCCAAAAACAGCTTTCTGCATTCGATACGGACACTACGAATTTCTAGTCATGCCATTTGGGCTAACTAATGCCCCTGTCGCATTTATGGACCTAATGAACCGAATTTTTCATAATTATTTGGACCGGTTCGTTATTGTTTTTATTGATGATATCTTAGTCTACTCACAGAGTGATGATGAGCATGTTCATCACCTTAGGGTGATTCTGCAGACTCTTCGTGAGAGACAGCTTTATGCCAAGTTCACCAAGTGTGAATTTTGGTTGCGGCAGATTAGTTTTCTTGGCCATATAGTTTCTGTGGAGGGTATCTTTGTTGATCCGCAGAAAGTTGAGGCTATATTGAGATGGGAGCAGCCACAAACAATATCAGAAATCAGGAGTTTTCTTGATTCGGCCGGGTATTACCGCAGATTTGTTGAGGGGTTTTCCTGGATAGCTGCTCCATTGTGTAGATTGACGTGAAAATGTGTCAAGTTTGTATGGGATAACCGTTGTGAGGCGAGTTTTCAGGAGCTCAAACAACGGTTGACTACAGCTCCGATTTTGGCACTTTCCACTAGTAGTCGAGAGTATGTGGTGTACAGTAACGCTAGCAGGCAGGGATTGGGCTGTGTATTGATACAGGATGGTAGAGTTATCGCCTATGCTTCGCGACAGCTGAAAAAGCATGAGGTGAATATCCTACGCACGATTTGGAGTTAGCGGCCATAGTCTTTGCACTAAAGATATGGCGCCACACATGCAGGGTATTTACAGATCACAAGAGTCTGAAGTATTTGTTCACTCAGAGGAAGCTGAATTTGAGGCAGCGGAGATGGTTAGAGCTGCTAAAGGATTATAACCTCAACATTGACTATCATCCGGGCGAGGCTAATGTAGTAGCTGATACCTTGAGTCGGAAGTCGTCTTCCTCTTCTCAGACTGTCGAGAGTACTTATCTCTCATGTTTATTGGAACTCTGAGCCCTGGGAGTCAGGTTGGCTAGTGATAATCAGGGAGTTATACTAGCCAGATTTGAGGTTTGGTCGAGTTTACTCAACCGTATCAGGGAATTTCAGTAGAGTGATGAAGAGCTCCGAGGTATTTATGAGAAAGCCAGCAGAGGTGATATTGATGACTTTAGAGTTCGCAAGGATAGATTGTTAGTTTTTTGAGATCGGGTATGTGTACCAACAGATAGTGATCTCTGCAGGGCTATTCTTGAGCAGGCCCATTCATCTGTCTATGCTTTACATCCCGGCAGTACTAAAATGTACCGTACCATCAGAGACAGTTATTGGTGGTCGGGTTTGCTCGTTGCCTTGTATGTCAGTAGGTAAAGGCTGAGCACCAGCGTCCAGCTGGCACCTTGTAGCTCCTTCCCATTCCTGAGTGGAAGTGGGAGCATATCACGATAGATTTCGTAGTGGGGTTACCGCGGACTTCGGCACAGCATGATACTATTTGGGTGATAGTTGACCAACTTACTAAGTCTGCACACTTCATCCCGATTAGGAGTGATTACTCGCTTGAGGCGTTGGCACGCCTCTATATTGATATGATTGTGAGACTGCATGGGGTTCCGGTGTCGATAGTATCAGATCGAGACCCCAGATTTACATCCCATTTTTGGCCCAGTCTGCAGGAGGCTTAGGGTACTAAACTGAATTTCAGCACACGTATCACGCTCAGACAGATGGTTAATCAGAGAAGACCATTCAGACTTTAGAGGACATGCTTAGGGCATGTGTTATGGATTTCTGGGAGAGTTGGGATCGGCATCTTCCGTTAGTGGAGTTCGCTTATAATAATAGCTATCAGGCGAGTATTGGCATGCCACCTTACGAGGGATTGTATGGGAGGAAGTGTCGTACCCCGTTGTGCTGGGATGAGGTTGGTGAGCGATGACTCACCAATGTTGAGCTGGTAGAGGAGACGAAGGAGAAAGTAAGGATTATCCGTACGCGGATGAAAGCCGCCCAGGATAGACAGAAATCCTATGTAGATCGTAGGCGGCGGCCTCTAGAGTTTACTGTGGGAGACATGGTATTCTTAAGGATATCTCCCTTGAAGGGAGTCATTCGATTTGGGCAGCGGGAGAAGTTGAGCCACAGGTATATTGGGCCCTTCCGTATCCTTGAGAGGATCAGAAGTGTAGCATATAAATTGGAGCTGCCAGCAGACCTATCGCGTATTCACGATATATTTCATGTCTCAATACTTAAGAAATATCAGCCAAATCCCTCACACATTTTAGAGACTCCGCCAGTTGAGCTTCGAGAGGACTTGAGCTTACCTGTTCAGCCCGTGGCTATTCTGGATCGACAGGTCAGAAAGCTACGGAGTAAAGAGGTAGAGAGCACTTTAAATAAACTTGCATATAACACCCCTGGTGCGCCTGTCATAGGTCGAGGTAGACCTCTACCAGAATATTTTCGGCTAGCAGCTCTATGATTTTTAGTGATAGTGCTTTGGATGTATATTTGATTTGAAAATGCGTGCTAATGATATATTGTTGAAATGAAAAGTATGATGATTTGAAATATGATTCGTATACTTATGCTTTGACACTCCAGTTTCACACTTCATATTTGACGATTGCATTGACCCATTCACTCACTGAATATTTTTCCCCGAGTACTCACCCCTCACTTCCCTTCTTGTTTCAGAGATAGTATTTGGCAAGGAGCGTTGCTTTTAGGACGCTCAGTATCCTTGGGAGATTTGGTCTGGACTTGAGGAGTCATATATTTCTGTCGCAATTTCGTGAGTTAGCAATTGTATTGGTGATGTATATGTATTCTGAGGTCGATAGACGACCATTGTATAATTCTGCGATAACTGTATAAATATGGACATGTCATTGCATAACATTGTATTGAGGCATTTCTGGTTCATTGTGTAAGTACTTGGGAATGTGTCATGTCTTAGAAGTGTACTCTAAGATCGTTCGGTGTCTCCTCTAAATCACAGGAGGGGCGACTGGCGGCTGTCCATGCCTTTGAGGGAGCATGGCAGTAGAGGTCTATGGCTAGATTGTTGAAAATTTTTATAACCTTGCGTTATCTGGATGTTGGCTGTGAAATTGGTTGATTTTGGAGATACCGGAATGGCAATTTGATTATATTACAGGATGGTTGCGATTTATACAGGATAAATTGTATTTGGGAAATCTTCAAAATATGGGGAGGTTCTGCTCGATTTTCTGTAAAAATACAGCCGGCATTCAGGATAACGAGTGGCTGTTCACAACCCGATTTGGGGTGTGACACAAAGAGTTGTGTGGCTTACCTAACCCACGTCATTGATACCACAATTGTAATATTAAATCAAATTCTCAACACTTATATGTTTACGAATAATTTATATGCAAATTTTCAGCATTCTACCCTAACGTTTCACTAAATACCTATACTATTGTAATAGTTTTGTTTAAAAAAAGGATGATTATGGTTTCACATTTCTTTGTTACTTAATTTAATAATATTGAATTGTGAATAAATTAATGATAATTTAATTGAATATCCAAATAAGCTCCATGCTGTAGGGGAAAAATATAAATTTGACTGCTTTGTTTCTGGTAAGTGTTCAAAGGAAGCTTATTGCATTTCTCTATGTATTCATTATACAAGTGACGGTGTGTCTTCCTCTCCTTATTGGCCTTGCTTTTCTTTTTGAGTTCCCCTGTCTCCTCCTCTTCCTCAGCCCGCCGACTCCATCCCCCTCCCTTGTCTGTTTATTCTTTATTTTTAAAATAATTACAAATATAAAACGTATATATGTATATGTATATGTATATGTAGTATACACAATGTGAATCAAAAAAGGGGCATCAAAGGAAGAAAATGAAAATAGGAAGAGGAGGTATCAAGATGGAGTTTAGTGATGAAGTTAGAGCTACCAAACCAAAGTAGCAATTAGCTCCAGTTTTCTTAAACATTTGCTAGTAATTGTTAAAGGCAAAGAAGGCATGGTCCTTGAGAGTGTTGGGCAAATATCATGGCTAATTCTCTTGGATCCAAGTTGCAATTCTATAAGAGAGAAAGAGGGCAGAAGGGAAGAAGGCATAGACAAATCCAAGAGTCTCTTGTCTAATGCAGCCATTACTTGGCTCCCTTAGCTTGCGTTATGCTACCATACACAATGGTGGAATAATATGGCAAGAAGACCAAACATTTTCTCCCAACCAATACATGCGTAATGAAAATACGTCTTATTTAATTGGAAAAAATAGAAATAATGAGTTGTTGATGAAAAAATCCAACTATAGTTAATGTAACTATTAAAAAACGTATTAGGATCAATATGAGAGAGGATGGCAGTATTGCCAAAGCTGCAAATGTTTTCTTTAGTTTTTTCTAGTAACTATCGAAGGCAAAAGAGGTGTGATCCTTGATATTGCTAGGTTAATAACAAGGTGGTTCGGTTGAATCTCAGTCTAGAGTTGTTTGCAGCACCGGCCTGATGCTGCCGGTATCGCTGCACAACATATTTGTCCTTGAGCAACTAAAAACGTCATGTGAATTAGAATTTATTCACTGAACATGAAGGGTCAGTTGAATCTCAGTCTAGTGCTGTCTGCAGCACCGGCCCGATGCTGCCAGCATTGTTGCACAACATATTTGTCCTTCTACAACTAAAAACTTCACGCGAATTAGAATTTATGCAACAAACATGAAGGCGGGGACGACAAAATGTCATCTTTTGTACTTTGGCATGACATTAAATCAAACTAAGATGAGAATCGGCAATTTTATTTCACCTAATACTATTGGAACAGATAAAACAATAAAAAGAGCAACTAATATTGTTAACAAAAGATGAGGATGCATTTTGAAGGGCGTTGGGGAATATGGTAGGAGTACCAAATGGTTGGGTGGATAGGCTTGCATTATGGTACAATATGTACGGATTGTTGCATTATATTTAAATATACATATTGGATCCAAATTTTTTAAGACCTTTATGCATTTTTCGGTTATATTTATTTGTTTTTACTCAAATAGTGTAATTGTGATTGCAGATTTCAAATAAAGAGAAATTTTGGAATTAAGTACAAAATCTATCTGATCTCAATGTCCCAAACCAAGGTCGTAACAATGCAAGCTGGTCTCAAACTCAAGTCAAATTTCAAGTTAATTGAACTCAAGATCCAAGGCAATTCGCTAGTTTTTGCCCAACAGCAAAGAATAGGTTCAGTTGTAAGATTTTATATTTTTTACGAGGACAAGCAACACTCGCAAATTACAGCTTTTCTTATTTCCACATATATTCTCAACAAAATTGGTTGAAATTTGATAAAAAATTTGAACAATATTTCACCAAAATATTCTCGCCCAGAAGAAAATAGCTAGTGCGTTTACGATACTATCATCTCTACCTTGAATTGAATCTATCAATGAAAACTTGTTCCGAATATTCACTTCATCTTCTATTAGAAAATTTTCAATACTCTTAAGATACCATATAATCTATCTCTTGAATCGAGTCACTGAATTGTTACCATTTGTCAATGACATTCATTTAGAAATTCACTTCATCTTCTATGACAAAATATTCCATATCCTCAAGATACCATATTATATGTAGAGAACCATGGAATTGTTATTGCTTATCAACGAGACTTGCTCCAAATATTCACTTCATCTTCTATTTTTTCTTTTTCTTTTTGTTATAAATTTTTACTTCAAATAATGACATAAAAGTAAAAAATTGCATGTATGAATATTTTTAGAAAATTAGATATGTGAAAAAGTTTGAGTTTGATAATTTATTTTAAAAAAAAATCATTTTTGTTCATTATTTTTGGTATCCCTGTAAATTTTGAAAATATTACAATTGTTATTGTGAGATCATATTTTTAGTAAAAATTATAAGATAGGGGATTTTGCAACTTGCTTTCCATGAAAATCATTTATGTTAACTCAAAATTGATGTAACTTTTGAATGCTATTCAAAATGTGAACTCAAGATCTATTACATTCTGTATATGTCGATCTCACTAACTTCTTTCCAATGAGTTGGAGACTTGATTCCATTGAACCGGATAAAACCATGCTTCCATACTCAATTATTCCATGCCTCTTGAACCTTTGAATTAGGGAATGAAGTCAAAATGGCAAGGACCATGACCTACAAGGAACAAAAAATTTGGAGGAAAAATAAAATTAAATGAGTTGTTGATGAAAAAAATCCAACCACAGTTGATTTAGTGTAACTGTTTACAAAAAAAATCTAACTGGGATCGGTATTAGTGGTGATGGCAGCATTGTCAAAGCTGCAAATGCCACCAGTTTTCTTGAATTTTTTGTTGTAACTGTTGAACGCATAGGAGGCATGATCCTTGACAGTGTTCGGCTCATAGCAAGGCTGGTTCGGTTGAATATTTCTGTAGTCGGCACCATTGTAGGAAGCCCAGTCTAGAGCTTTCTGCAATACCACGGTCGATGCTCCTGGGCTCGCTACGCACCACACTTGTTGTGCATCTAAAATGTTCATGTGAATTAGAATTAAGCAAAGATCATGAAGAAGAAGAAGAAGAAGAAGAAGAAGAAGAAGAAGAAGAAAGTGAGATCTTTGGCATGAGTTTAGGTCAAATTGAGATAAGTATCCGCTATTTTACCTGATTGTATCGCAACAGATAAAAGAATGAGAAGGAGAGAAACTAACATCATTGAAAAAAGATAAGGACGCATTTTGAGGGAGTTATGGGGGTGGTGGGGAAGATGGGAAGACTGTATATTCAAATTCAATAGTGTTGTAACAACTTCTTGAGCAAACTGTTAACTAACGGCTAGTTAGGTATCTAACAAGCTAACTAACTGCTCTATAATGTAACTGAAGTAGAAATAGTAAAGGTTGGTTGTTAGAACAAACAACTTCTTGAATGTACATAAGAATACTAACCTTTGAGAAGAGGAGGCAATGCAGTAAATCATTCTTCTGGAACTCTGCTCTTTCTTCTTCTTCTTCTTCTTCTTCTTCTTCTTCTTCTTCTTCTTCTTCTTCTTCTCTCTTCTTCTTCTTTCTCTTACTCTTACTCTCTACACAATATTCATCATCATCTACTCCCATTTTTCCTTCTGCAAATTCGTTCTACACACAAGAATCTCACTTTAGTTCACTGTACTGCACAAGTTGTAATTGCCAAAAAGAGTAAAGTAAACTGATTAAGCTACTGGGTCATGACAAGTGCCAACGTCCTGTGCTGCAGCGAATGGTTTGGTAGATAGCCTTGCATTCTGATACTTTATATAGGGATTACCCTAGCTCAAGGATAAACATTTTCACCGGAACTTTTACACCCAAATTCAATCAAACTCCATAAGATTTAATATTTCACCCAAATTACTCTTTTCTTTAGTTTCACCAAAATATTCTCAACAAAATTCATTGAAAGTTGATAAGAATTAGACTAAGATTTCATCAAAATAATCTCACCGACAATAAAAATATTTAGTAGCTTCCACGTGCCATATCATTTTATCTTATCAATTAGAAAATATTCGGTACCATCAAGTACCATGTCATCCATATCTTGAATTGAACCACTGAATTCTCATTGCTTCTCAATGAATCTCACTCTAAATATTCACTTTATATTCTATAAGAAAAAATTATGTAGGTTCAAGATACCATGTTATATGTGCTGTGAATTGAATGAGACTCGCTCCAAATATTCGCTTCATCTTCCATTATTTGTTTCCCTTTCTTTTTTTGTTTTATTCTTTATTTTTGCAAATATTTAACATGCATGGTAAAAGTGACATAAAAATAAAAAAGTTGAAATATGAAAATTTTCAGAAAAATGAATATTTTAAAAAGTTTGAGTTTGACTGTTTATAAAAATATTTATTTTTTAGTTCCAATACAAAAAACAAGATTTTTCCCTGATGGACTTTTCTTGACGTTTAAAGCAGGCGTCACCAATATTTTTCTTTCCCCCACTTTATAGGCAAAATCATTGGAGAAATCAATTTTCTGCAGAGCTAAAATGTCGGAAAAAGTGGTTCCCAAAAAGAAATTAGTTACGGTGGGAACTTTTGCCGCGTTTTAGTAGAAAAACTACAGTAGCTTTCATTTTTCCAGCATCTCTTTCGTTGGCAAAGCAAATCCTCCAACATTTACCTTAAATGTTGGGAAAGAATATATATCTACATATACATATATATATATATATATGTATATATATATATGTATAGAGAGAGAGAGAGATAGAGAGAGAGAGAAAGGAGATTTCGCTACGTATTATTTAAATGACATTTTGCCCTCTTAGTCACAGGAACCAACACAATATATCTATGGCATCGAAAGAACAAATGAAATATTTCATAAAAGTATTTTCTATATATGTTTTCTTTTATTGTTGTTGCAACATGTTTTAATTCAAGTGTTTTCTTTTACGGTAAAGATTTCTACTCGAAACACTAATTGAGGATGATGTTGATACACATTTAAATAGTATAGATACACTTTTCAAAAAAAATATTATGATGACGATAAGACTGCTAAGAAGATTTTAGGAAATGTCTCAGAGGGTCACAGCCCTCGTGAATAGAAGGTTATTGTTGCGCACTAATACTCAACACGTGAAAAGATAATAACATACTTTATTTAATAATATTTTTTTTTTATATACTTACTATAATAATTCAAAATATTTTACAGAAGAAGTCTGAGATAGTGAAGTAGAGCTGACTACAGCAAACTTATATGCGCACTTGTAGCTCAAAGTTATTTGCAAGGTGGACAAAGGAATTGATAATTATTTTAAATACTAATATTATATTTAATAGTATCTTTTTAGTTGCTAACGATTTTATTTTATAAATTAGAAATAGGACATCTTCTGATAAAATTGAACCTTACAAAACTACAGTAAGAAAAAAGGCGGTTCATATGTAAATATAGAATTTATCAATATAAACTACGATTCAACCATGGTTTTTTAATAAAACGAATCGGTTTCGTTCAATTATCAAATACAAAAAAATTCACTAGAATTTAATTTATTAAACTTTAAATAAAATGACATTTAACTCTTTCAGAGTATAACATATTAAAAAAATTTTACAAATCAAAGTCCCTAAAAATCTCTCCAAATCTGTCGACTTTTTATCTCCTTCCACATCTCTTCCCTCTGCTATCTCAATCTCTCAAATTGATCGATTAATTAAATTTATTATTTAATATGAATTTTAAGAGTAGTTATTGATTTTATATTTATTAAAATCTCATTTTAAAATTTTTATATGAAAATATGAAATATATATATTTATTTTAAAAATAATTTTTTTAGTATTATTAGAAAAACCAACGATTCAATCACGTTGATCTACGATTAAATCGGTTGAATTATAATTTTGAAATTCACAGATTGATATACGATACAATTTTAATAACATTGATCAAAGAAACTAGTTTGCTCTCCCACCCTCCCCCCTCATATTTTAATATATAATTAAGGGTGAACACTATTCAGTTAAAACTAAAAAAATCGATTTTTTCAAATTGCATTTATATTTCAAGCAGTTAATTTGGTTTTTGATTTCAATTTTGAATAAAACCAAAATTTTATTTGGCACATTTGGACGGATAATGGTTTTAATAATTTTTATTTTGGATAAACCGAATTAACAAATGAGTTGAAAACAAATATATTTTTTTGGATAATTTTTATTCACATAAATGTTAATATAATATTATAACTACAAGTTAAATGAAAAAATATTTTAAACACTTATTGAAATATGATGTAATATTTGTTATTTTTTTATTTTATGAACAATTAGTATAGTAATAGGAGGCAGATTAATATGAATGATATATATTACATTTACATTCATAGAAGTAGAAACCAATTTAAAAATCTGTTATATATATTTTAATAATTCAATCAATTTAGATAATCAAATCAAATTAATTATCTAATTTGATCAAACAGAATTGTTGATTTTTTGCCTATTAGGTCGATTATGATTATAAAAATTGTGTAACTGAATTAAATTGATTATTTTAATTTTGATCATTTCAATTACGTTTTGATTGAATACTTACCCCTATACATGACCCTTGTAAATATTAAAAGAAATTATAGTAATACTAGAATTCTCTTTAGTAGGATGCAATGATTGTACATAAAAGCTAGGAGGCCGGTATAAAGGAAAAAATATTAATTCCTTTTCTTAAAACAAAGATGTAGTTAGTGATTTAAATATTTAGATAAGTCATTAAAAATTTGAATGTAAATTATTTATAAAAATATGAATGTCAAGAATTTAGTTGAGAACATAATTTAAGATAGAAATCAATATCACAAGAGAATTCGAACTGAATTATTATTATTATTATTATTAGTAGTAGTAGTAGTAGTAGTAGAGATAATAGTAATAGTAGTTGTTGTTGTTTTTTATTTTTATTTCTGTTTTATTAGTAATTTTTAATTTTATTTTCTCTATTTTTGTTTTCAAACTTCACTTTTATATTTTTTATTTTTTTCTTTCTCTTATATTGATCTTTTAAATGATCAATTTCAAAATTTAATATTAAAATTCAATTTATTATTATAGTGATTTAAATAATGATAACTTATAATTTTTCCTTTAGAAAAAACAACTTTTTCTTAAAAACAAATTGTTAATATTTTTAATTTAAAATCGATTATAAATAGATTTAAACATATTGAAAAACATAAAACATAATTTTCGTAAATTATTTACTTAGTTTTTATATTTTTAATTTTTAATTATATCAATTTCCACCTCATGACCCGGTGAAAGGAATTTTTTGGTTGTGCCAATTAGGCCTGTTATGATACCCGGGTAGTGTCACAGGTACCCGTAACACTACCCGGTCAAAGCTCGAGCTCGAGCTCGGTCAACTCGAGCTCAGGTCGAACTCGAGCTCAGCGAGTCCTTCCTCGAGCTCGAGCTCGAGCCCATGTTCTGTCAAGCTCGAAGCTCGTCGAGCTACCCGTCTACTCATTTATCCAAGTCCCAAACCCACCCGTTCCCATTTCTCATTTAGCAGCCTCGATCGAAGTCTTCAGCCCAAGCGATCGACCTTCTGATGCTCTCACTACGGTGGCTATCGAAGGGCGATTCAGCCGCAGCCCAAGCGATCGAACTTCTGATGCTCTCTGCCTCTCACCACGGCGGCGATGAAGGGCGATCCAACCCAAGCGATCGAAGTCTCCTTCTCCTTCCGATGCTCTTACCACAGCGACGATCGAAGGGTGATTCAGCCGCAGCCAAAGCAATCGAACTTCTGATGCTCTCACCACGACGGCGATCGAAGGGCGATCCAACCCAAGCGATCGAAGTCTCCTTCTCCTTCCGATGCTCTCACCATGGCGGCAATCGAAGGGCGATTCAACCGCAACCCAAGCGATCGAAGTCTCATTCACCTTCTGATCCTCTCACCACAGCGATCGAAGGTCTGATCTCCTCTCTCTCTCTCTCTCTCTCTCTCTCTCTCTCTCTGAGTTTTGCCTTCTGTCCTCTGCCTTCTGCCTTCCTTTTCTACTCTCCCGAGGCTTGGATTTGGATGCGGTTTTGGGCTCGGGTTTGGATGCGGTTTTGGTCTCGGGCTTGGGATTGGGCCCAATCTTGCCCGAGGCCCGCGACACTCGAGCTCGAGCTTCTTGACGATACTTCGAGTCGAGCTCGAGCTCTAGAATCACAGACTCGACGAGCTCGAGCCCGAGCTCGAGCTCACCTCCCACAGACTCGAGCCGAGCTCGGGTATTGTGATACCCGGGCTCGACCCGGGTGTCATAACAGCCCTAGTGCCAATAAACATGAGCTTATTATGATTCTATTTTGGTGACAATCAACGTCAAATCAAACCATAAAATTAGATTCGAAATGACAAATTATAATATTAGAATAAAATATTAAAATTTTTTATATTTTTAATTTTTAATTTATTATACAAGTAATACAAATACAGTTTTAACCAAAATTATGTAATATTAATAAAATTATAAACAAAAAAAACTTAGAGTTTTAGATATATCCATTGAACTATGCAAATTTTAATAATTTTTAAAAATAGAAGTTGACTTCAAACCCTTCTTTCCTTATTTTTATTATTTTTATTTTTTATTTTGATTCAAAAAATAATCAGAATATTTTTTAAAAAAAATAATGATTATTCTAAATATAGAACCGAATACACGTTTATTCTATTTTGTTAATTTTTTTTTTTCATTTTTGATTTTTTTAATTAGATTTTAAAGCTTCAAAATAATAATAATAAACAACAATTATAAAAGGATTTTTCCCAACACTTCACCGGGTGATTGGGTGAAATCATCAAGGCTTTTCAAACCCATTTGAGAAGAAAAGAAATAGCAGCCGCCAGAATCCAAAACAAACGCAAGGATGCAATGCACATTCTCACCCACAATTTCATCTTTGATTACCCTAATTCGCTTACCAAACCCTACCCTTCTCTCCTCCAGAAACTTAATTCTTCAGTCTTCTTACAATTTCTGTAGTCATAATAACACAATGACCATTCTTTCCTCCGCTTCTTCTCAATCAGAATATTCAACTGCTTCGCCGGTGAAACCGAAGCAGCGACCCTGGCTCATCGTCGGCCTCGGAAACCCAGGAAAGGAGTACAACGGCACTCGTCATAATGTAATCGTTATTCTATTCTATTCAACTCTCTCATGCCCCAAGTGCTCTTCTGTACATGCACACGCATACATTCATGTTCGTTATGGAATTTACAGATTCTACAGGTTGAAACATTGTACCCAATACAAATTTATGCCGATTCAGTATATTTGGTACATATAGTATGATTCTTGACAAATTGCAGTTGAAGCTGGGTCTTTTGATAGTCGCAATTATTTTCTCTTTATTTTTTGAATGATTATTTTTGGGAGTTTCTTAGTGAGGGTATAGTATTGTGTGCTTCTTGTAGAATTTTGAGCTGTTAAAATGACTCTTATTGTATATTGCTTTTTTCTTTTGGGGGGAAGGGGGGAGGGGTTTTAGTTTCTATTGGTTTTGCTGATGAATTGGAGAATGTGTCTCCAATTCTAATAGGTAGGAGAAAATTGTACAAGGAGAATGCATTATCCAAGAAAAGGGTTCAGGGTATAGATGATCAGCTGACTAAAGACTTACAAAAAAAAAAAGGTAGAAATTTTCCCTTCATAACAAGAATTTCAAACGATAAAGCCAAACTGGTAACTGAAATAAAGGTTTTTTTTTTCTCTCTTTTTTAAAATCCCCTATACTCCTCTCTCTATTGAAAACATAGTTAGAAGGATGACTACTTTGAGTGACAATCATTTACCAATTATCCTTGACCATGAATGTAGCTTTTGGCTCATATTTATTCTGGGTTCAGAACGGTATAATAAGATTTCATGTTTTAGGACCCTTATTTTGTCCTTTTTGGAAACCGTTTGTCCTATTTCTCCTAGTGCAAATCCTATCCATAATTCAAAAGAGTCGGAGCATCTTGAGGCACCGGTCTTCGGCAATCATGGGTAATTACAGCCCTGTGGTATACAGAAAGAGGAAAAGTTCAGCAAACTATGTTCTCCTTGGAAATCAATAACAAATTATAGAAGAGATTGAGGTTAGCTGTTCTTGTGCCACTAAGCAAGCAACTCCCCCGATATTCTTTACTAATATATTGGCAAGCAACTTTCAAGATTATAACTATTTGGTGATATGAATTTGAAGCTCTTGGAAACTGGCAGCAGTAACAAGTGAACAATATTGACAGGAGATGAAAGTAAGAGCAGAGTGGAGAGTTCAGGATAAGATTGTGAGAGACAGTAGAGCTAGAGATGATAGAGATTGTGAGATCCTGAGCTCGAAAAGGTTGGAGGGCTTGACTGTTCAATTCCTGCCTCTGTAATCTTCATCCTAGTCTAGCTTTGTAAAACTAAAACAACCTAACCTGTTTCTTTAATGTCCAATGTTCTTTTTACAGCTAAAGGGGGTTCCATTTTACTGAAATGTTTGTTTCTTTCTAAACCATTGTTTTTGAAGTAGAAATTCTTCACTTTTCCCTGTGGACGGATCTCAGCCCACTATTTAACTGGCCGATTTAGTTTGTCCATTCCCTCAAACTCCTTTCACAAGCTTACTCTCAAAGAAAAAAGCTCTAAAATAAAATTCTGCAGCTTGTTGCAGGATTGTTGTGCTGAAATAAACCATGTATATTACCGAGAGATATGATCTCATGGTTCTTTAAGATGTTGGATTCTCTTGATCTCCAATTGCTTTCTGGCTTGGTCATTTTAAGTTGAATCCAAGTGCCCCCATGCATCAAGGTCTGTTTGTTAATCTCTGTCAGCAGTGGTCTGTTTGTTAATCTCTGTCAGCAGTTGGAATGTTCTTTTGATATTAACTTTATTTTAATGCTATGGAGAAGAATGTACAACAACAACATCTGAACCTTAATGCCAAATTTTGGGGTTGAAAGACAAATATAAGAAGAAAAAAAAAAGAGCGTACCCAGTGCTGAAGCTCCCACATTGTGGGGTCTGGGGAAGGGAATACCTAGGCAAATAAAAGAAAGATGAAAATATATATATCGTTAAAATTTTAAAACAAAAATAGAGAAGAAAACATTTGAAAAAAATGACACTTATAATGACAAGGGAGATGATCCAACCTGTTCGAATTCTCCTACATCACTCATTCTTATCTTAACTCATCTTCTCAATTAAACCCTTAACTATCATATCATTGTGGATAAGTTGCATTCAGTTTTTCAACAGTCTATCCCGAGCTTTCACTAAATCTCTTATATTTAAGCTCTTGGTTCTTTTAACTAGTGTGTCTTTGGGTTTTCGTTGAACATTTCCAAACCATCTCAGACGATATTCTCGCATTTTATCTACAATTGATCTCACTACCAACTTAATACATATATTTTCATTTCTAATCCTACATATGTTTATTCTACATTTAAGAGGAACCTTAATTACCTAGAGCAATATGAAACTTGTAATTAACCCCATATTACTTAGTCTTGGTGCAAAATAAAGATCAACTGGGGAGCCATGGTACCGTTGGATCATAAAACTTATGTTCTGTTTGCTGAACATGTTCCACTTACTTTTCTAAACTAGAGTTAATAACAATGGCTTTTCTGTATGGCTTTAATTTGACAAAGAGAAGACCTGGATAATGCTCATGTATTAATGGACACTTGAAAAATGTTTTTAGTGGCCAAAATAAGAGCATCCTATAACTATCCTGAACTATGTCTGAGTTTGCAATCTGCCATCGAAGTCTTAGAGATTGACCTAAACTAGAATTGCTCTCCTCTCTCTCTCTCTCTCTCTCTCTCTCTCTCTCTCTCATATTATTTGATATTTTGTGCATTTCACTCTTTTAGGTAGGCTTCGAGATGGTGGATGCCATAGCCAAAGCAGAAGGGATATCCATGAGCACTATCTCCTTTAAAGCTCTATATGGAAAAGGTTAAGTGCCTCCTTTTTTGGTTTGATATTATTTTAAACTCCTAAACATAATGAACTGGGAACGGAAATGCATAAAATAAATTAACAAAGGGTATTTCATTTTCCTCTTTCAGTGGAGTTGTTACACTACTAACTTGGCGTCGTATCTTGGAAGCTTTGATTCTATAATTTGGTTTACTTACATTATCAAGACAATAGTGGGAAAAGAAAAAAATCAAATCAAATCAAAACAAATCAAAACCAATCAAAAAAAAATAAAAAAAAAAATCTTCACACGTAGTAGTTATGCTTCTACATAATTGACCTCAACTATTCGTGTTTGCTTATGCACTTGCATTATTTGGCTGTGTAGCCTATCTATTGCATATTTAGCTTGCATAGAATTTCATAAATCCTAATTCCATTCAACTAAAGGCATTGTTGATTTTCTGGTGAAGCGCAAGAAATAGAACAAGAATTTTCTTTTGGGACTTTTGTCATCTTTATTATTCTTTATGGGATTTGTACTTCTGATTCCCTTTCCAGAAGTTATGAAATTTGCGAACAATTAGAAATTAACTTGTAATCAGGCAGCAGACTTATATAGCTAGTAAAGAAGGCCTTAATTTTTCTTATTCCCATTTTGTGTTCTCTTGCCACTCCTCACTCTATCATCCTTTTTTCTAACCCCTCTTCCAAACCCTCCCCCCTCAAAAAAAAAAAAAAAGAAAAGAAAAAAACTAATAACCTTATTCTTTAATAACTTGCCAACTAACATTTTCATTGTATGTTCTGTAGCCAGTAGATTCTTATGCCTATGGAAACAAATCGAAGCTTGAGGTTTTATCTTTAATTTAATTTTAAAAAAATTCTTAAATTGTAGAAGAAACAGTAGCCCTTACCCAGACTTATACTAACATATATGAACTGACAGTATGATTGTCTACCTAGTGTTAATCCTGCTTGCTGTCTTGGACTCAATATTGTTGCTTGAAACTACTGCTAAAAAAAGAATTCTATTAGCTTCTATAGTCTGTCATGAATTAAATTAACTTTCTTTTATCTTGATGAAACTGATCGCACTTTTTGCAGGTTTTATTGGAAATATTCCAGTTATGTTTGCTAAACCTCAAACTTTTATGAATGCAAGTGGCGAGTCTGTGAGTAAGCTTGCTTCAAAGAACTTTTGTTGCATTCATTGTAAAATTTCATTTTTCATTACTTGATGGAATTTTTAGTTGATAATTGACTTCTGGAGACATTTTGAAGGTTGGTCCTCTTGTTAACTACTACAAGATTCCATTGAACCAAGTACTCCTGGTAAAAGTTTGTAGTTCTTACCTGTTGGATGTAATATGCTTTCTCCTGGTTCTCAAATTAACAGTTTTCTTTTAATAGATATATGATGATCTAGATTTGCCTTTCGCAAAGTTGCGGCTACTTCCGAAAGGTGGACATGGTGGTCAAAATGGGTACTTTTCATCTCTGAATAACTAGATTTTAGTTTTTCTTTTTTTCTCTTCTGTCTGGTCCCTAAATGATGCTTTAAGCCTCTGCCCACCGTTGTTTGGATAGTGCCTTGTGCTTATGAATCAACTCATGGAAAAGGAGAAACAATGATTGAAAGAAAAACATGTTACCCGAGAATACATGCTAACTTTTAATTTTAACAAAGCAACAATAGACAAATTAATGATGGGATTCTAAATGCTGAATTCAGATACAGGATCTCATGCAATCCATTTCTTCTTGTTTTCAGGATGAGGAGTGTCATTAATCACTTCAAGGGGAATCGAGATTTTCCTCGTTTGAGAATAGGTAGGTTTCTGGGATATGTTGAGTTCCTTGCCACAGTCTTCCTTACATTAATTTTCTGGAATTTTATCCAGGTATTGGGCGTCCTCCTGGCAAAATGGATCCTGCCAGCTTTGTAATGCGTCCATTTAATAAACAAGAAACGGAAGAGGTATGCAGAATCAGGAATACATACAAGTTTTGAGTAAATGGTTGAATTGTTATGTGTACCTTTTAACCTTGATATATCTACAGTTGGAATTTGCTTACCAAACTGGGATAGAAGCAGTTCGGATACTTCTGCTAGAGGGATTTAATAAAAGTGCAACATATGTAAACAGCGCTAAATCCATGGAGCAACAGTTAGTTGCGTAAAAGTATCATTTCGGTAACAATTATAGCAGAGTGGATGTGCAAAATAGAACCCACAACTTCAACAGGAAGATGGAGGAAAGGAAGTTGAGATGGCAAGAATTCTTAGTAATGGGGCCTAACCCTTTGCCGCTGCCTTTCAACCACCCAAAAGCAGAAACTCAAAGTGGCCAAACCCTTTTGAGGTTTTGCCAGGACTCAGGAGGGAGATTTTCTGCTTTGGAATTTAGGGTATTTTATGTCCCCATTTGCAAAATATTTTTTGGTTAACCAATCTATCCATTTGGCTTCATCGTTGGTAAAGACCCTCTAATTAGCTTTAACTAAAGCAGGTTTATTTTTCACTTAACACAAGGGATGTCCAATCCTCCAAGTTGCATAGGTTTTGGTGACCTTTTCCTCATTCACAAGGTAGATTATTTCTTCGCATCTGACACTATTCAGGGGAACTTAATTCCTTTTTTTTTTTTATTCCCACCGTCGATATCTAGAATCATATTTCAATTAATTTGATTCGACCGTTCAAGGCCCTATTTAGGTGGTAATTTTCTCGGTGTAGTCTTTTTTATTCTCAAATTTTAAATTCAAAACTTAATTAAGGAATTTAACACTTTATTTCACTAAATCGATTGTCCATTGATGATGAACCTCTCTTGTACCAAAAAAAAATGAACCCTCTCTGTCTCTCTCTTCCATTGACACTAAGAAAAGCCCCTCCCTAAAAACTTGTCAAGCCGTTCCTTCTCCAAACTAGAATCTCATCTCAATCAAAAACCACAAAGGCAAAAATCTACCTTCCAAGCATTGATGAAAGAGGAACGTGAGTGTTGGAGATGGGTTTTGCTCCATAGATAATGACTCTAGGGACTTAAGGTTTGAAGCAAATTCAGTGTAGCTCCTTACTCAATTCACAAGAATATACTTGCAAAAGGCCATCGGAGGATGATTCGGTAGAGCTAACTCCAACTTAAAGGAGTATTGGTAAAGAGAGAAAACAGGCTAGAGGTGGAGAGTCTGCCTTCTGTGATTGTGTGCCTTTTTGTGTAAGGTTTTATGAACATACCTCGTGGATCACCTCCTTCAAGTTTATTTATTGTGTCTTCAGTTGAAACCCTAATTCTCTTGTAGGAAGATTGACAGGGATAGCCCGAGATCATTGGGGTTGAGGTCAAGGATTGATTCAATTTAAATTTGAAAAGGCTTGAAATCCCTCTAACCCAGGAAGATTTTGAGTTGTGATAGAGATCTCCTACCTTATCGGGGACTTTTTGTTGAGACCCGTTTCCTTGACGAGAAGGACCTTTCTATAAGTAGGAGAGGTTCCAATTTATTTAAAATCTACTATATTTGCCATGTAGTGGGAGTGTCTGCATGCTATAAGATGTGTGCACCTATAAGATGTGTGCACCGAGGAATTAGGTATTTGGGGAGTTTAAGGTGACCGTGAGGGCCTTGGCTTCTTGGTCCATGTTGGACTGAGAAGCTATGTTCTTTCGGCTGCGGACCGACCTTTCGGCTATGGGCCATTGATCCATGTACCGTCAGTGAGGAATCCTCCCCGAGCAAAACCTAGAATTCCTCGAAAAAGTGTTCTCTCTTTTCTTACCAAAAAATTAATAAAAATAAAAAAATACCTCAAAAAAATGAACCATTCGAAATCCAAAATGATGTGGAACAGGTCAAATTTACGCTCTAAATTTTTTTTTTTTTTTACACAAGAATTTGAATCCTGAATTTCAGGGGTAAGAAGGGGATTATAACCATCAAGCTATCCTCTTGGGGGCATTTACACTCTAAATAAAGGCCATTGATGCACAAAGGGGACTTAAGATTCATGGAACAAGATATCCATGCTTACGAGCATGGGCAAATCATAAACTAGGGGAAGCCCCTGCATCCCTCTCTGGTATTGGCCGCGTTCAAGAATTCGCACTCAACCCTACCGCTCGGGCAGTCCTAGGACCCTTGGGTGGCCCTCTCCTGTCCTTATGAAGTTTTCTTTGTTATTTTTATTAGTTATTTTATTTATTTTATTTCTGTTGTGAAATATCAAGAAAATATAAGGAACTTTTGAGAGAATGAGAGAAGAATAATTTTATTTCTCTATATTTGATTATACAAAATCAGATTACAAAGATACCTATTTATAGGAATTTTTGAGAAACAATAAAAAGACACTTCCATTAATATAATAACCCAAAAATTGAATGATCACAAGTAACCCAAAAGCCAACAGTAACTCAAAAGCCAATGGTCATTCTTGAATTTGTTCATTCATTTGAAAAAGCACTCATATGAATAGACATCCACAATAAATGGTCATTTATAACACTCCCCCTTGGATGTCTATCGTATAAAGAATATGCCTCGTTAAAACCTTACTAGAGAAAAACCCAGTGGGACAAAAGCCCTAGTGAAGGAAAAAGAGTACATTCTTCTTTATACATGTATTTCGATAGAATACTCCCCCTGTTAAAGATATTACTTGATGTCTCTATAAAGCCGCATTCCAATCTTATGGATCAACTTCTTAAATGCTGTAGTGGGTAATGCTTTTGTGAATAAATCTGCGGGATTCTCGCTTGATTGAATTTTCTGTACGTCAATATCTCCACTTTGTAGTAAATCATGTGTAAAAAATAATTTTGGAGAGATATGTTTTGTTCTATCACCTTTGATATATCCACCCTTTAATTGAGCTATGCAAGCTGCATTATCTTCATGAAGTATTGTTGGAATCCTTTTGTTTATTAACAAACCGCATGATTCTTGAATATGATTAGTCATTGATCTGAGCCATACACACTCACGACTTGCCTCATGAATTGCAATTATTTCAGCATGATTTGATAAGGTAGCAGTTATTGTTTGCTTCATAGATCTCCAAGATATTGCTGTGCCACCATATGTAAATACATAACCCGTTTGTGACTTAGCTTTGTGTGGATCTGATAGATATCCTGCATCTGCATACCCAATTAATTGTGCATTTGGTTCATAAGGGTAAAATAGACCCATATCAATTGTTCCACGGAGATATCGAAAAATATGTTTAATTCCGTTCTAATGTCTTCTGGTTGGAGCAGAACTGTATCTTGCTAATAAATTTACAGCAAAGGCAATATCGGGTCGTGTGTTATTAGCAAGGTACATTAAAGCACCAATTGCACTTAAGTATGGCATTTCAGGACCAAGAATCTTCTCATTGTCATCCCGAGGACGAAAAGGATCCTTTTGTATATCAAGTGATCGAACAACCATTGGGCTGGTTAATGGGTATGAATTGTCCATATTAAATCGTTTCAAAACTTTATTAGTATAAGTTGATTGATGAACAAAAATCCCATTCTTTAAGTACTCGAACTGCAGGCCGAGACAAAATGTAGTTTTACCGAGATCTTTCATTTCGAACTCTTTCTTTAAATAATTTATTGCATTAGAGATCTCTTCAGGAGTGCCAATAATATTTAAGTCATCAACATAAACAGCGATTATTACAAAACTATGTCCAGACTTCTTTATGAAAACACATGGGCAAATATGGTTATTTGTATAACCCTCTTTCAACAAATATTCATTAAGACGATTGTACCACATTCGCCCTGATTGCTTTAAACCATACAAAGATCTTTGTAATTTAATAGAATATAATTCTCGAGAATTGCATGCGTCTGGCATCTTTAGTCCTTCTGGGACTTTCATGTATATGTCATTATCTAGTGCACCATATAAATATGCTGTAACGACATCCATCATTTGCATATGAAGTTTTTTCTGTGCTACTAAACCAATAAGATAACGAAAAGTAATAGCATCCATTACAGGAGAATATGTCTCTTCATAGTCAATTCCAGGTCTTTGCGAAAAGCCTTGTGCAACTAGTCGAGCTTTGTATCGCACAATTTCATTTTTCTCATTTCTTTTTCGCACGAATACCCATTTATATCCTATTGGTTTAACACCTTCAGGTGTTTTGACAATGGGCCCAAAAACTTCACGTTTTGAGAGAGATGTCAGTTCTGTTTGAATTGCTTCCTTCCATTTTGGCCAATCCTCTCTTGATTGACATTCCTTTAAAGTTGTGGGTTCAAAGTCCTCATTTTCACTCAAAATATCAATTGCCACATTATATGCAAATATATCATCAATATTTGTATTTGTTCGATCCCATGTCTTCATTGTAGAAATATAATTTATCGATATTTCTTGATTATCTATTTCAACTTCTTCTGGAAGTTTTTCTTCTTGGATCGAATCTTTCCCTTTTTCTCTACGATCAATTTGTTCATTTATTTCTCTTTTCTTTCGAGGGTTTTTATCCTTAGAACCCATTGGTCTTCCACGCTTCAGGCATGGTTTAGGTTCATTTGTTGGGAGGGGTCCTTCAGAGACATCAATTCTGATAGGGGCATTTTCTGCTGGAACTTGTGATTTCGTTACTCGTTTTGGATCAGAAAATTTATCTGGCAATTGATTTGCAATCTGTTGCAAATGAATGATCCGTTGAACTTCTAGGTCACACTGTTTTGTGCGATGATCAAAATGACATAGGGATGGATTACTCCAGGTAATCTCTTTTTCCACCTTTCCCTTTCTAGTATCACCCCCTAAGGTTGGAAAAAATATCTCATCAAACCGACAATCAAGAAATCTAGCAGTAAAAATATCTCCTGTCATGGGTTCAAGATATTTGATAATGGAAGGAGAATCATAACCAATATAAATGCCTAATTTCCTTTGAGACCCCATTTTTGTTCTGTGAGGGGGAGCAATAGGGACATAAACTGCGCATCCAAAAGTTCGTAAATGAGAGATATTAGGTTCTCTTCCAGAGACCAATTGAAAAGGAGAAGTTTGAAAACTAGTGGGTCGGATGCGAACTAGTGTTGCTGCATGTAAAATTGCATGTCCCCAAGCGTGAATGGGAAGTTTGGATTTTAAAAGTAATGGTCTCGCTATTAATTGAAGACGTTTAATAAATGACTCTGCTAGGCCATTTTGGGTATGAACATAAACTACAGGATGTTCAACCTTTATACCAATGGACATGCAATAGTCATTAAATGCTTGAGACGTAAATTCTCCAGCATTATCAAGGCGGATTGTTTTGATGGGATAATCAGGGAATTGTGCTCGTAATCGAATTATCTGACCAAGTAATCTCGAAAACGCCAGGTTCCGAGTTGATAATAAGCACACATGTGACCATCTTGTAGATGCATCTATTAAAACCATAAAATATCTAAATGGTCCACATGGTGGGTGAATTGGTCCACATATATCACCTTGAATTCGATTTAAAAATGTAGGCCATTCAAAATCAATCTTACTTGGTGATGGCTTTACTATTAATTTGCCTTGATAACATGCAACACATGAGAATTCATTCGATTGAAGAATCTTCAGGTTCTTCAATGGATGTCCGGAAGAATGTTTCATAATTCGTCGCATCATTACAGATCCAGGATGACCCAATCTATCATGCCATAAAAGGAATTCGTTTTGATTAGTAAACTTCTGGTTTACTATGACATTTATTTCAATTGGCTTAATGTATGTATAATAAAGACCCGAAGAGAAGACAGATAGTCTTTCCAAAACTTGTTTATGTCCTATTTTATCATTAGTAATGCACAAATACTCATTTTTTCCCATATTGGTTGTTTCTACATGATAGCCATTGAGGCGAATATCTTTAAAACTTAATAAATTTCGGTGGGACTTGGGTGAAAATAATGCATTACTGATCAAGAAATTTGTTCCTTCTGGTAGTAAAATGTTTGCTCTTCCGGAGCCTTCGATTAAGGTTACACTACCAGATATAGTATTCACATTTTGTTTTTCCATGATGAGCTGAGAGAAATATCTTTTACTTTTGAGAATTGTATGTGTAGTTGCACTGTCTATAAGACAGAGATCCTCATCTTCGATATTTGATCCAATAATATCCATAGGTCTTCAAAAACAATAAATAAATAAATAAATAAACAAACAATCAATAAATTTGAATTTATTATAGATATTGAGAAATGAAAACAATTACATTAATTAAAATCACCATATTCAGTATTCTCAAGAAAATCACCAACTTCTAATTGGGGTAAATTTTCAAGACCCTCAAAAATATTATTAGGGTCATTATTTTGATATAAGGCATTTGCCTCCACATTCTTATCTTTTTCCTTCAACGAGTCTTGATAAAGCTCGACAAGATGTTTTGGCGTACGACAGGTACGCGACCAATGTCCAATCACCCCACATCGGTAGCATTTATTCTCAACATTCTGGCTAGATCCACCTTTTTCTTGTTTTTTCTCATTACTTTTCCACTTTTGGTAGTTTGTATGATCATTACGGTAAACATTCCAGCCACGACCACGGCCACGACCACGACCACGGCCTCGTCCACGACCACGGCCTCGTCCTCGACCACGTCCAGAGTTGTTGTGAGTTGTCGCATTCACTTCAGGGAATGGAATAGAGCCAGTTGGACGAGATTCATGATTTTTCATTAATAGCTCGTTATTTGTTCAGCCACAAGCAAACAAGAAATTAGCTCAGAATATTTCTTGAAACCTTTCTCTCGATATTGCTGCTGCAGGAGCATATTCGAGGCATGGAAAGTGGAGAGTGTTTTCTCTAACATATCATAATCGGTAATATTCTCTCCACATAATTTTAATTGAGAACTGATTTTAAAGACGGCTGAATTATATTCACTCACAGATTTAAAATCTTGGAATCGTAAATGAATCCAATCATAACGAGCTTTAGGAAGTATTACCGTTTTTTGGTGGTTAAACCTTTCCTCCAAATTTTTCCACAATTCAAGTGGATCTTTCACTGTCAAATACTCGATTTTCAAATCTTCGTGGAGGTGGTGTCGGAGAAAAATCATTGCCTTGGCTCGATTTTGCAAAGTCTCTTTATTATTTTCTTTAATTGTTTCTCCGAGTCCATTTGCATTCAAATTGATTTCAGCATCAAGGATCCATGATAAGTAATTTTTTCCCGAAATATCAAGAGCCACAAACTCAAGTTTGGTGAGATTTGCCATGAAGTACTATCATATAAGCACAAAAAAAATTAGAATATAATTTACATAGATGTAATCAATATTATAAGTGACAATATATCATACCATGTATCATTGCATGCAAAGTTCAAACTAGTGATTGGTTCGACTAAGATATGTGCATGAGATCTTAATTTCTATTTTCTAGTTTCATTTCATGTACTTTATTTGTCTTTCAAAAGAACCATCGTGTATGATATGAAAAGTCATGAGTACGAGGATCATAAATTTTAGCATGGTATGCATTGTAACACTAGAGAGAAATAAAGGAACACAAAATACATTACAACAGTTGACTAAATGTAATATTATCTTCATTCCCAGAAATAAGACAAACAATAAAATGATTGACTAAACTACAATAATGGCACTCCATAATATTGAGAGAATAAAATGTGATGTCTACGGAGGTGTTTGTGGTATTAGAAACTATAGAGTGCATATGGCCGTCCTTAATAAAAATAAGTAAGTGTTAAAAGAAACTTACAAGTGTTGATTACCGATGATGAACCTTGTTATTTAGCTTGTGAAAAAATTAAAGCTTCGTGCTGATAACGTATTGTGAAATATCAACAAAATATAAGGAACTTTTGAGAGAATGAGAGAAGAATAATTTTATTTCTCTATATTTGATTATACAAAATGAGATTACAAAGATACCTATTTATAGGAATTTTTGAGAAACAATAAAAAGACACTTCCATTAATATAATAACCCAAAAATTGAATGATCACAAGTAACCCAAAAGCCAACAGTAACTCAAAAGCCAATGGTCATTCTTGAATTTGTTCATTCATTTGAAAAAGCACTCATATGAATAGACATCCACAATAAATGGTCATTTATAACAATTTTCTTTTATTTTGAGAATTGTTGTCAGCATTTTAATATTTGTTTCCCTCTTTATTAAGATTGCTTAAATTTTACAAATATTCGATTACTCATTATAAACCAGTTTTTTGACATTTTATGAATTGAAACTATCATTTCTCTATCCTAAATTGGGTTTTATCTTTTGAAAAGTTTTAGGATTTATTTCTTTTATATAAATTATCGTTAGGAAATCATGTTAAATTTGAATAAATCAAATTTAAGTTGGATTAGATTTTTTAGTAATAAAATTCTCCCGATGTTTTTATTATATATGATACTCAAAACCAAAATCTTATTTGTATCGGTACCAATTTACTATATTTACTATACCAACTAGACGTTAATTCTAACATTTATCCTTTACCTGGAATTTATATTTTAACAAATTCATCATCATAACGGACAGCATCACAAAAGCCCAAATGCCAAAATCATCGACCGCTTCAAGGTTGTCGCCGGTTCGTTGGGGAAATCTTCACCACAATTTCTTTCCTCTCAAAAGATCCGAAAACTCCAATCTCAACAGCAAAAAAGGTGAAGAAGAAAAAGAAACAAGGAAGTGAGAGAGGAGGGGAAAAAAAGGGATAGTGAGGGAGAACAAGAAGATGATTTGCAAGGTGTTAGTAAGAAAGAAGAAAAATGTGGGTGGATTAAAAGTTTTATATATATACATTTATTTTAATTTTATTTTTTTTTTCAATTTTGTAAGCAAAGTTAATTACATGGAATAAATAACTAATTTTACAAAGTAGAGGGGGTTTATCGACGTGTGTTAACTCAACTGGATGTAGGGTTGAGTACTGTTGAGTATGATCGAAATTCGATTTTCACTGAGAATATCAGACCCTCATATGTATGGAGTATTTTATGTTGAAAGACTCACCCTTCAAAAGAAGCCACTGGAACAGTCAGTTCAGATTAATTTGGATAAAATTTCGAATATTAAACGATGTTCAAGACATGGTAAAAAAAAAAAGAAGAAAAAAGGTGGAGGGGCTCTTTGTTTGAATATTGGAGGACAACTCCGCAAATTTTCTAATTATCTGTTGGACTATTAAATGAAATGATCGCCGAAAATCATGGCAAGTTGGAAGTGGAAGTGGCCCCGAAAGATATTTTGAGGATTCCAACCCCACAAAACAATGTATTGTCTTTCCTTTCCATAGCAGCCATCCAATTTGTCTAGCCCACCAACCCCATAAAAAGAAAAAAACATATTCTCCCCGGTTCACCGATCCATATTTAAAATAATATTTCAATAAATTCGAATCAAATTCTTATCGAACCTTCTTTAAAAATAATATTCTTAACATGATTTTTTTTATTTTTAAAATTTAAATTTAAATTTTGATTAAAAAATTAATATTTTTCTCACTAAACCAATTATCTATGATTTTCTCTCTCTTTTTTTCATTATCAGTATTCGGGATTTACCCAATTAATCCGATTTGAACACTGTGAAACACATTTTAAGAGTTGATTTTTTCAAATCATTTTTTATTATTTTTAAATTTTGAATTTGAGATTCTTGATTAAAGAAATAGAATGTGTAATCACTCAATTTAAAAGAATTTGATTTATCTCTCTCCCACGTTGCATTGAAGTAATAGGAAAGATGGGTTCCAAAGCATGTGAAGTTGATCAATGGCCTTCTTCCAAGGAAGTGACTTCAAAACCCAGATTGGAAAAAACATTGGAAGCAAAAGAAAGATTCACAAAGAGACAAACACGCCCACCACGAATCAAAGCAGAGATTCTTCTCACATCTTTCACTTCCTTCTTTTTGTAGTATCAACTCATACGTGGTCTCCATGCAATGCACGACGTATATTGTAGGCCCAAAATCGACATGGCAAATTTTGTTTTACTCTTTTTTCTTTCTTTCTTTTCTTTTTTTTAATAAAAAAATACTATTTATCTTGAAACTTTTATTTTTTTTAATTGAAACTAATTTATTTTAGAAATATTATCTATTAAAACACTTTAATTGACTAGATATTCTCTTTTGTATTTGTTTCGCTCTGCACATTTCTTTTTTAATTTAAAAAGTAAAGGTAGCTCAACTTAGTTCTTGAACATTTATTAATCGTAAAACTTAGATTTACTATCATCATAATACTTTTACATCAATCGGATTCAAATCGAATTTAATTGAAGTCAACGTATATAAGATAAATGATAAATGTAATTGAAAAAAAAAACGATCACAATACTTTAAAACCCTTTTAATAAAAGAATTTATGATTTATCAAATCCAATCATTAACTTTATTTTTATCCATGCTGTATTATTAAAAAAAAGGAGAGAGAGAGAGAGAGAGAGAGAGAGAATTAAAAAGAAAATACTAGATAATTCATATAAAATTAAAGAGAGTAACTACAGTTGCCAACAACATACTATAGCAGATAATAATGAATAATTATGGCATTCACCTAACAACACCTTTTCTTACACTTATTCTAATAATAATAGACCAACCCCACCCACTACCACTCTATGCCCATTTTGTCCTTGTGCATTTGTCAAAATCAGAAACTCACAAAAGGCTAAAGTCGTAATTCAACCTTTAACAGCTATTAAGCTGAAAACCGACAACCGAATTCTTCAAATCGTAACTGACACGTGTCCCCTGCTGCTGCACGTTCCCAATAATCGACAAACTCCCTTTCGTCGGCGCAAACGCGAAGCAGAAAGTCCCGGTCGAATCAACCGGTATCAGGTAATTCGACACAGGCAGAGAAACCGATTTCCCGTCGGAAAAATCGAAGGAAACCGTCGGAACTTTGACGGATTTGTACGAGGAGAGATCGTAGCACGTATCGAAAATTGCGACGCCGCTAGCTGTCGGAAAGTCCTTCGTGTACTTAGTGAAGGCGTCTCGGAGGGAATTGTAGGCTGAAGTTTGGAGTCGGGTTATGGCGGTGCCGGAGTCGACGATGATTCCGCCATTGCCGGAGGCGTCGATTTGGAAAACCGAGGTTGGGATTGAGACGGGTTGTCCTCCGACGCTCATTCCCGTGACTCCTGCGTAGTAGAACGTGTCGACCTTGTTGTTCTTGGTCAATGGTGCGGTCACCGAGTTGGCTCCTGGTTTTGAATTTAAAATAATTTTATTTTAATCTTCACAATATTGAAGATAAAATCTCAACCTTTTTTCTAAACTAAAAAATTTAAATAAATTAATAACATATTTTAATCAATTTAAATAAAAAACATAATAATAAATATTATTAAAAATATATCCAATTTAATTGATTATTAAGCTTTTATTCTAACTTTTTTGGGAGAATTCAGCTCTTCCCTTCCACTTTATTAATAGCCACATTACCAATTTAATAATATATTATTGTATTGTATTTTATCGTGGTTAAATATTAATTTTATTATAAAAATATAAATAATTTTTATTTAAATTAATTTAAAATTAGTGAAGGGATATCACCACGCCGAAAGAGGCACGATAAAAAGTTTACAGTTAGTCAATCATATAATCTTTGGTGGCCATTCGGTAGAGATTTTTTTTGGTTTATCTGTTTTTTTAATGAGAAATAAAAATTAATTATTTTAAAAAATTAAAAATTATTTGATTTTTTATTTTTGAAATAAATTGTAAAATTTTTTTTTACTCTTAAAATAAAATTAAAAATTAATTGATATATTTAAAATTTTGTATCATTTAAATCAGTATATTAATTGAATAAAATAATTACGTGAGAATATAAATGAAATAAAAAAATATAAATTTTTGAAACAATTTAAGTATTAAAAAAAAGAGAAGTAAAGGAACTTTTATTTAAAAATTACTTTTTAAATTTTTTTTTGAAAAAAACTCTTTTCTTTTAAAGAGTTTTTAAAAAATTTCGTTTAACAGAAATTCTTCTTATAAAGAGAAAAGAAACTGAAAAAATCCTATCAAACGGTCACTTAATAAATTATTAACTTTTCAAAATAAATAAAAATTTATAAACAACCCAAAATAGAGATTATTTTAATTTTTAATTTTATGATTAAAATTTTATTATTTTTTATTTCTTTTAAATTTTTAATAGATTTTTGCTCATTTTATCTCCGATTAGACTAAAAAAAATTAAAATTATTTAAATTGTATATTAATATCTGAAAAAAAAAAAAAGGAACCTACCTAGTGGCGAGTTGAAGTCGAGAGTGGAGGAAGAACGCGAGTCACGATTAACAAGGCAGTAAGAAAACGACGTCGCCTTGATCTGAGACGGGAAAGAAAGCGAGCCGCCGCCGAGTCCCAGCAAGCCAGCCGCACCAACAAACAGCCCTTCATTATCATGACCACACCCGATAGCCACGCCATCAGCCTTCCCCGACCCTCCAAACGACACCGTTTCGGTCACAAAGTCCCCCACGGTGTACGAGCCATCTCCGTAGGAGACCTGATACAGGCACGAGCCGTTTCGACAAGCCGAGAAATCTAGAGACCGACACGTGGAGGTATAACACGAGAGGCGAGCATACGAGGTCGACTCACTCGGGTCGAATATCGGGTCGGACTGCGAGTAGCAATCCGAACACGGGTCGCATTGTAACCAGTTGATGTCGCTGCCGGTGTCGACCACCATGTAGAACTCCTTCGGCGGTGACCCGACTCCGACCCGGGAAAAGTATTCCCCGCTTCCTTGGCTAGTACCCGACACGACCGGAGTGGAGAGCTCTTCCGGTTCGACCGTGGTCTGGTTTTCTTCATCGAGAACCGGATTGAGATCCGAGTTCTTGACATTGTCGAGGGCGAGCTGAAGTTTGAGATTTAGTGAGTCCACACGGGCTGAGTCACGGGCGAGTCGGGAAAGCGTTAGAGACTTGTAGTCCTTGTGTTGGGATTGGAAGAGGGAGTCTCGGGGGTGGAGTTGGAGAGAGAGTGAGGAGGAGGAGGATGACGTGACGGGTTTTGATTGGTCTAGAGAAGCTGCGGATTGGGAAGAGAAAGAGACGATGGCAATTGCCTGTTGGAGGGAGGAAGGGATATCGAGAGTGTTGAAGGAATGGGGTGAGAAGCGAGAGAAGACAAGGGTGAGGAGGAGAGAGAAAATGGGGATCAGAAGAAGGTGTTTTGTTGCTGCCATTTTTTGAGGGGAGTGAGGGCCGAAGAGTGAAAGACTGGGGTTTTCTTTGGCTTTATCTAGAAAAAGAAGAGAGAGAGAGAAAGAGTGTGAGGGAGAGAGAGAGAGACAGAGAGACAGAGAGAGACCGAGATTGGAAATGAAGTCCGGGAATTATTATCGGTGTCTATAAAATGACCAGTGAGGCCAAAAAGTTAAAAATTAATAATAATAATAATGATAAAATAAAATAAATTGCATGGTAGAAAGTCAAAATATGGTCCACGAAAACGGCAACGTACGTTACAATTTCAATATATAACGGTATTTATTTTCTGGTTAAAAAAAAATCATTTATTATTATTATTATTATTATTATTTTGTTTGATTAAGGAGGCCAGTGCTAAAACCAAAATAAGAGCACGGATGGAAACTTTTATTAGGTTTACATAGGGCAGTGGTGGAGCATGGTCAAAAAATCAATTATTATGAGATTTGAGATCTTCCAAAATCTATAACCTAATAGACAGAACACATTAAAATATATCGTTAATATGAAATTTATTTTTCAGACGTGTAAACACGACCTACTCTCTCGATACTTATCACCTTTCTCGGTAGTTAGCTGATCGATTCCAATATCTTCTATTCGATATTACTATTTGACTAAAGACAATATTTACTTTCGGTTAAATCACGGAAACAATTTTTCGTAATCAAGAAGGAAACCTTTTACTTCTGTCTATAAGGAGAAAAATCTTTTGATGATTTGAGTTTTTCTGAATAATAGAATTCTAAATTTTTGGTAATTTTTTACCATAACTCTCATAATTTCAGAATATTTTCATAAGCAAATAGGGTTTTAACATTCTGAGTGCATACGAAATTCACACACGAAGGCTATATATACGTCATAAGATCATCGGTCAAAGTATGTTCTCAGAACCTAACACTGAACACACAAAGGTATTACGAACTCTTTTTTTTCTTTTCAAAAACTGTTCTTTGAGTTGAGTGTCGAAATCTCCCCTGCAAGAGCATTCTTCGTCTGTTTTTTGTATGTTCCATCGATCAAGACCATCCAACATCAGTCATCCCGTTTAATTTAGTAGAATCATTATTTATGGAATAAAACTTACCTCCAACAAATTGACGCCGTCTATGGGAAATAGATTAGGAAGAAACTTATTCCATGCTCTGTTTTGCCGAAGACCATGTCTCCCAAGAGAAGAACTAGAACCGCTTCCAAAGTTGTGTTTATAATAGAAGGGCACATCGCCACCCCCAACAAATACCATCCAGCCTATAGTTCCAAATAACCTATAAAGGTTCCTATCGCTGCCAACTTACTTGAGGTCAAACCATAAGTTGTCCACCAGAATCAACCGATTGCACCCTACGTATTAGCCTCTTCAGAAAGGGCCATGTGACCCCAGATGGAAAGACTTGAATCCAAATTATAGGGTATGAGTAAACAATAGAAAGAGCTTAGTCACGCCGTCAAACTAAAAGCACGATCCTTCTCCCATATGTCAGGTCACATACGTCTACAAAGGTTCAAGCATAGAGAACACCAGGAGCCATCAGTGACTTCCCAACATAACCCTGATAATCTAAGAAAACGGGTCGAATAACTTATGGCAAATGAATTTAGACGTGTTAACGCAAAAACAAACTAACTCACTCAATACACTACCGGTCTCTCACCATTCAACTTCAAAGTTTCCACAGAACCGATGTCTCATTACATGCTTCTCCCTCATATGGAGAGGTATAATGGCACGATCGATTCTTGGGACCATGTGGCGCACATCGTGATTATAATGGTCTCAAGAGACATGTCAGACACGACCATGTGCAAGTGCTTTCCTACAACCTTAAAGGGCAATGCGCTGACGTAGTTCAACTCGCTTCCTCCGTTTTGCATCAAGAGTTTATTTCAATTTTGTCAACAGTTTGAGGCACACTTGGTGATTGGTAGAAGGCCAAGAGGAAGTTCACATCTCTTCTCTCATTGCGACAGAGGGATGATGAGTCACTAAGAGAGTTTCTCAATACATTCAAAATTGAGATGATGAAGGTCTCAGACTTTGAACATTCTATTGCATTAACAGCACTACTTGTTGGGTTGCAACCATCAGGGATAAAAATATCCATCACGAAGGATTCTCTATTTGCCATCTAAGATTATGAAAATATCCATCACGAAGGATTCTCCATCTACCATCTAGGATTTTTATACTCAAGCAAAAATGTACATTGTCATAAAGGAAACTAAAACGTTTGCCAAATGATAAAACTGACCAACTCGAAATAAATGCTGTCGATCACCCCGACAGTCCTTGCCTAAGAAGGCCCGACAATGACCCACCTCAACAACAAAGGTTCACGAGTTACATTCCTCTGAACGAGATACCAAATTAAGTTTTACTTCAAATCCGAAATAATCCATATGTCAAGTGGCCACCTTGCTCTACGGAAGACGATTCGAAAAAGGACAAGACGCGATACTACCACTTTTATCGGGACTATGACCATCTAACAAATAAGTGCAGGAAGTTAAAGGACAAACTTGAGTTTCTCGTTCAAAGCAGTTGGCTCCAAAAAGTTTAAAAGCACAGAGAGAGAAGGTCTCCCTCCTCAAGGCCTACACATTGCAAAGGCCTAAAAATGAGTAATATGAGTAGTCGATTCCAAGAAATGTCCACAATCGACCAAATGGGGTAATTCTCTAGGTGCAGAAAGAATACGATCCTTCGGATCCTTACCTTCCAACTCATGTCCAAATGATTTTGCACCAACATAGCCACGGAATGAGATAAAGCAAAGAATGGCCCCAATCTTTCAAAAAATTGACCTGTCTGATTCCACGTCTAAAGAAATCCTTACCACCCATGCTGAGAAACTGCTCAAGAAGGAAAGACATATGATCGACTTCAATAACGACGATCTGGTAGGGTTCAACACGGACCGACATGATTCTCTCGTTATTATTACAAAGATCAGACAATATGAAGTAAGGGGAATCTTCATAGATTAGAGGGCTAGCTATAACCTCCTTTACTATATGCTTTTCAGCAGATGGGATTCGATCAAATGCACCTACAACCTCAAGTCGAGCAATCAAGGGACTATCAAATGAATGGATATACCCTAAAGATACCATTTTACTCCCCATCACTCTCGGAACTTTACTAGACCATGCAACAACTATAACAATGTTCAATGTGGTCAATCTGCCCTCACTCTATAATGTCATCCTGGATAGATTTGCTTTGAATGCCTTGGAGGCACTACCAAGCATGAAGTGCATGAAGGTCAAGTTCAGGACCTCCATCGACATTGGAACACTCTCTGTGATCAGAAATCCCTGGCGCACCCTCCCAAGTAATCTCAAGCCTCTCCTAACTACGTTTATGACTTTAGGTTACATACTAGATACTTTATGACACCTGCCTTTATTGCTTACTTCGTTTTTTGCATCATAGTTACTTCCCTTATAACACTTTACTTTGCTTCCGCAATACTAGTTGCATTATGACTACTTCTCTTATGATATTTCGCTTCACTATCCTTTCATTATGAACCAATCATATCGAATGTATGCAATTGAGCACCACACTTTATCAAATAAACGTGTCATCAACAAGAGATATAACTCCTAACTGGGTAGACACTACCCACTCCATCAAATGAACATGCTGTCAATGAGGGATGTATATCCTCGACGGGTAGGTATGGCCTACTTTTTCAAACAAATATGTCTTCAAGGAAGTATATATCTCCACGATAGGTAGACACGGCTCACTCTTTCAAATGAATGTGCTGTCAATGAGAGATATATCTCCTAGCCGAGTAGGTTTAACCTACTTTATCGAACGAATATACTGTCAAAGAGGGATATATCTTCCCGACGGTTAGGCATAGCTCACTTTCTCGAACAAACATGCCGTCAACAATGAACGTATCTCCCCAACAAGTAAACATGGACCACTCTACCAACACGATGATCTAAACATTTACTAATGACTCACCAATGACACTATCATAAATTTTCATTAATCAAAGTGCAGAGGTGTACAAATGAAGAAAAACAAAAAAAAAATTCCAAAGAAAAACTAAGACATGAGCGGAGAAGAAAATAAAAATTGTGATCAAGGAGGAATAGAAGACAGAAGAGCTCCGAACTCCAAGTTGGCTTAGAGTGCATCAACAACAATGTTCTCATCCGCTACTTCAAGAGGAGTCTTACCCACGGGAACTAGTGCAAGTTCAGAATTTGGCTCTTCAGAACTGGCATTCTCGCCATCCGGGGGGCATAGCACCCATTAACCCTACCCGATGAACAATCTCTATAGTACACTATAGCCTCTCAGACAACTTACACCTGGCATACGTATGCTAATTGATAGTCCTTGCGATGGTCTCTCCCAACTGGACTATCTTTTCTTAGCACTCTGAAGGGACTGCTTGTGCACTTCGGCCAATCTCTTCATAACCTGCAACGTGTTTTGCATATCCTAGCTTTCACCTTTAGCTCTTTGTACCTCTTGGAGACCACTTCACACCATTAAAGGGCCGCGTTGAACTCAGTTTCCAGATGCCCTATCTCCTCACTTCAAGCATTCAAAGTGGCCATCGATGCCTTTTCCTTCTCAATCACCCTCTCCTTTTCTGAAAGAGCATCTTGCGACTGAGAAATCTCTACGCCCATCTAGTCAGCTCGATACTTTAGATGATTGGTCGTCTATTCCCTCCTCAGCCTCTAAAACTCTGCTAAGATGATGGTCTGTATGAAACGAAAAAGGTTATAGATGAGAACCAAAAACGCAGATAAATTACTTTTTGATGTAGTCATACCATGAGTCCCGAGAACATGATGGCCTCATTGTCTTGCTCAAGAAAACTTTATTTAACTCTAGCTTCGAAAGATAGAAGTCAACCGGATTAGCTATTTGTCTAGCCTCACTACTGTTAACCCGAATGACTCTTGAGGGATACCTTCGGGGTCCCTTACAGTCTGTCCCTTTATCTCCTCCCCTTCTTCTTCAGGGTCCTCAGAGATATGACCCTCAACCTCTTCCTCTTCTTCTACCTCTCCTTTGTCTTATTCTTGCTCTCTCTCTTTGACCCCCTCATTTTCTGCCTCAATACCTTCCGGATGCTCTGCCTAAGCACTCGCATCTTCTTAAGCCTCAAACTCAGGATCTTCGACCTTGATAGCTCTCGATACACTCGAGCAACCCTATCCCCTATTCTCTCCAACATCCTTGCTCGATAAGTTTGGAAGTTGAATCTTTATTTTCTTTTTCACCAAAGATGAAATAGGAAGAGTGTTGGCACCCATGTCGGATGTGCTTGCCAACTCAGTCACTTCCCTTTTCAACCCTGACCTCATCTCTTTGTCGGTGGTGATGTCCGTAAGATCCTCTTCCCTGGGAGAAGCGATGACATCCTTAAGCTTCTTGTTCTTTTTCTCCAGTAAAAGGGGTCTCTCGATCTTTCTCTTTTCCCCCAACAGTAGGCTCGCCAGTGCCAACATCCCATTGTCTAAGAGGGCCTTAACCCAAATGCATCGCTTCTTGGCATTACAAAAGCTTCCAGCATAATGGATAAATCACGAATGATGAGAAAGTTGAGGAATCTTTAATTCTAGATGTGGTTCATCAACGGCTCTTGACAATGTGGGTATTAAATCCCTATTCAAGAACTCTACAAAGAAGTACTTGTGCATCCAGTTGTTATCGATGGTTTCTTGGCAAAAGAACTTCCAATTTGACTATAACCTTGTTTATAAGTAAAACCACCCTTTTATAGGACCCCGCGGTCGTATCTTTTAAGAGAAAACACAGATACCAAGATTTTAAAATCAAAATAGGGGTGGTAGAAACTTATCAATGACATCACAGCTATCACTAAACACTAGGTACTGGGAATCAATATCATCGGAAAAATGTTCCAACAAAACAAAATTTGAGCGATAAGACCCATATATGTTACTTTCAAACCGTATTTGACATATTGCTTATATATCGAAAGATGGCCCACGGGTGCCTATTAGCCCTATCTTTGTTAATAGCCGATCAAAGGACGTAATCGTCCCCTAACAACATGTCATTCTGGACACTGTGTAACCCGTCCTCCATCATGGGCCCTTAACCATTTCCAATATGTTATTTCTCTCTAAATATTGCTTGCAAATTTCAAAAGGATTGACTTTTGAATTGCCTCTCTGCGTTAAAGTTAAAACTGTCAAAAAGAAAACACAATTGTGCATGAATCAATTAAACGCTACATCTTATAAAGCATATTGGAAATGATTCGTGAAAATGGAAGTAGTACTTGTCACATTTAATGCCTCGCACTAATATTCTTTTAGATTCTTATCTACTTAATGCTACTTTTGAGGCGAAATCCAGAGTCAGAGATAAGTGATGGAGCATAGCCCAAAAAGCTCATTATTACAGGACTTGAGATCCTCCAAGCCCATAGTCTAATGGACAGAACGTACCAAAACGTATCGTCAATATGGGTTATCTTTGACGGGTAGGCACAACTCACTCTCGAGGTACTTGTCGGTTAGACTCTTTTCAGTAGTTAGCTAATCAGTTCCAACATTTTCTCGGTACTCAATATCAATATTTGACTAAAGGCAATATTTACTTTTCCTTAAATAGCGGAAACAATCTTCCGTAATCAGGAAAGAAATTTATGACTACTGTCAATAACGAGAGAAATCTTTTGATGATCTGAATTTTTCGAAATAATAGAATTCTAAATCCTTGGGAACCCTTCATTATGATCCCCATAATCTCAAAATACTTTCATAAGAAAACTAGTATTTTAACACTCCGAATATATACGAAATTCTCGCATGAAAGTTATATATGCATCATAAGGTCATCGGTCAGATACGTTCTCAGAACCTAACACTAAACACATAAAGGCATTACGAAATTCTCTTTTAGTCTATTTCTCTTTTCGAAAACTATTCTCTGATTTGAACGTTAAAGGCTTCCTTCGTCAGACCACCCTTCAACGGTTTTTTGTAGATCCCACCGATCAAGACCGTCTGATAGCTAATCATCCTATTCGAGTTAGTAGAACAATTCTTTGAGAAGTAAAACTCATCACCAACAAACAGGATAAAAAAATAATTAACGTACATAATAAAGATAATTTTTCTTTTTTTTTTGTATTATATCAATCGGCATCCAGAATTATAATCTGATAAATCCAATTCGAACACTTGTCAGATCCATTTTAAGAGACAAACTCTCCCAATATATTTTTTCTATTTTATGAACTTATTTTTCTTTTTAGTCCATAAAACCCCCTAATTACACTCGAATATGTTGATAGGTCTACATAGAATGTTAATATATAAAAGTTGAGCCCGATTTAATGTCCTCCATGATAATTTAGAGCCAAATCATGTTTCTAATATTAGATATAATTCCAAGACCATCCCAAAAGTAACATCGTCAAGTTGTCTCTGAGTTCTATCAAAAAATTATATTCAAGAAATTCTAAATTTTGAGTTTAAATTTTTATTTTTATAAATTGAATTATGTGATACTTTAAATGATGTTTTATCGATAAAACAGGAATATTAATTTTTTTTAAAAAATTATATTTCAAATGGTTGGCTTAGGACCGATATAAAGAACCCAAAAAAAAACCTTCTATAACAAATATATTCATTTTTTCAAGAATCCCATCCAAACATCCCTAGCAGCTAACATTACATGTCAGGAGGAAGTGAACAAAAGACCCTTTGGAAAAGTAAATGTCACCGAGCATTTCTAATTGCCCATGCCGCACACCATGTGGGCACTTTGGCCATGACGCAACGATTTTCTTCCTGGCTTCCCTTTCCACACGGCAATGATTTCGCAACAAATAGTGCCTAATGAAAATGTTTGCCAAGTTAGTTAAAGTCAATGATGAAAGGTAAATGTGAGAATAAACTAGTCAGGTATACTCGATTAGTTTTTTTTTTTTTTTTTTAAAGAAAGTTTGAAATTTAATAATTTTAATTTATTTTATAATTAAATGATAAAGGTTATTATTTATTATATAATCTTTAAAAAAATTCTTGTCATGATAATATTTTGGTTGGTATATAGTTTAGCTATACAAGGTGTTTGTCATATAAATTCTTTTTTAGTCTGATTGTAATTATTTTTTAATAAATTATCGGTATTTGATAATTATTTTGAATTCAATTAAATTACGTTTAGAGTTGAATATGATCTTTAAAAGATAAAAAGAAAAAAAAAAAAAATGTGATTCTTTGCTTACAATCTTCTAGGCTTGACGCTCTCGTGACCCTTTTCAACCTTGTCCGACATTTGAGGCTTAAGTTTGAAGCTGAATTCATAATGATTTGACTTTGGTGGGATCCACATGTGCAAAGCTCCATTATTAGACAATGGCCATGTTTTGGTCGTATATAGTAAAATGAAAAATAAATAATTAAGATGATAAAAATCCATTTAATGCAATTTATTAATTATTAAAAAAAACATAAAATAAAATATGTAAGCAACATTGCTCCAACAAGATCATTTGACATAGAATTGACTATTGTCGTCTCAAATCTCAATGTGTCGTGACATTTTATTTTCTTATAATTTATAATTCTTTAACTATGGAAAAGTTTTTAACTATAAAGTTTATTTATAAATAGTAATGTTTAAAAATTTCATTCTCGTTGGTGGATTCAAACCGGAGAATTGGACATACATACATACATACATACATACATATGTATGTATGTATGCATGCGTGCTATCATGTGTGGGTCACATGCTCCTTTGTTATCATTTTTAGCTTTATCGTCTTTAACTCAATTAAGGAAAACAACTTTTATTGTATTCACATGCTTGGGTGAACCAAATCATGTACTGGCAGCTCGTGAGTAGCTGTTTGTGCAATCAATTTTGCACTGCTAATTCTATCTTTCATCAAAAAGTTAATAGGGAGAAGCTCCAATCACATGATGCCTTGAGGGTTTTCTCTTATATCTCCCAACTCTTTCATTGATTCGTGTTTTGCATTTGATGTATTAACACCACCGAGATGTTAGCTTAATAGTAATGCCAACGAGGGTTTAACCTAGTTCATGGGAATAGCTCATCAATCAATGACTTAATTAGGTGCTGAACAATTGTAATTTCATGATAATAGATTTGCTCATAAACAGTAGTTATAATTCAATATTAACGGATAGTCGGTTTAGTTGGTAAAAATACTAAATATCTTAATTAAGTTTTAAATTCAAAATTTAGAAATGAAAAAAATTTCATTAGAAGAACTCCTCTTTAAATAGGACACAACAGTATTCGAATCAAATTAGTAGGAATATGAATTCGAGCACCGATTAGTCCATCACAAAATTAAAGTTCGTATTGCAATAGCCGAGGACATGAAATTGCAGCGGATTTCACACAAAATTGGACTAGAAAAGAAAATTTATTATTATATTAAGAATAAATGCCCATAAGACATTCCGCTACCATAAAATGGAAACCGATAAACTTAAACCACAATAGCAAAAGTTCTTTGATTCAAAAGGTACTGAGACATTAGATTACAACAAAAGTGCGCCTCTGATTGAGGATAACGGGCCACCAGCATGCATATACATTTACGTGACTCTTGGCCCACCAGAACACCTCTCAACCCATCCCCATGTGTTCAACATCTTGGTTTTTGAGAACAAAGAAGCAGGGAAAAGGTGGGTTGAGTTACAAAAACTCAACAAGTATTAAAATAACACAAAGACACAAGTTTTGGCTCAAAGAATAAATATCAGTCAAATCACAACTTACTAACATAACATAAGTCATAGATTAATCATATTAGTCGGAATAACATGTCATGGCATATGAAAGATCATGCAATCAAGAGACGAATAACAATAAACAACAACTAAGTTGAAATGCTAATGAACTTTGGATCAAGTGGTATATTCCCCATCTTCTATATAATAGATTCGGATTAAAGTTATAGTACCAAAAAAAAAAAAACTAAATCGAAAAATATCAAAGATTACTAATTTGTCACAAAATGATGAAAAACTTCTTTTTATCAAAAGGGCTAATGACTTGAATGGCTCCAACCATAAAGCACCGAGTCAAAAGTCAATGTTAGAACAAAGGTCTGTCAAGAAATAAAATAAATGTTAAAAATTTTTAAGAGAACAGTTTAATAGATATAATTTTCTCTTTTATCTCTTTTAATCACGTAATTCGATATTCAAATTCTTAGATAACCAAAATAAAAAATAAATATCAAAAGCTAATTCAAAAATTCGTTTAGAAAACAGATCGAAATATCAAAATGCAGTTTGAATGGCCCCAAGAGGTAGATGATAAACAAACATCAAAAGTTATACGAAGAATTGAATTTCGAAATTATGAAAATTTTAAATTGGTCAATTCATACATAGTGTTGTTCCTTCAAACATATATCAAGATCAAAATATATGCAAAAATACTCAAAAGGCAAACCAAGGGTTGTCGTTGAAAAGTTACTTAATTTGGATATATCTCAAAATTACTTAAAACAAAGGGTTGTCGTATTTTTTTACCTAATTTGGATATAATTTTTCAAAAGTATAATATTACTTGTAATATTTTTTAAGTAAAAGAATACATCTCAAAATTAGAATTCAGTCCTTTAAGTTTTCAAAAATTTAAACTTTTTTCAAATGGGTACGCATATGCAATCTATCCCATGCGCTAATTAGCATATGCTTATGCGAAAGAAATTAAAAAAAAAATGCATGAATGCTCGCCTGGAGACCCTAATGTGGATATGGTGTCTCACGGCTTGAAGGAGGGATAGAAAGCCTCGATGCCCCGGTAGGCAGTGATGGCAGCTGGCAAATGATGGTCGTTGTGGTAGGCGATGATGGCAGCTGGCAAGGGAAAGACCTACACAAGATGGGAGAATAGAAAGAGGCGGAACCCTTCTCTATTCGAAACCCTGACTTTTAGTTCTTTTTTTTTTTTTTTTTTTCTAATAAAATAGGTGCACAAAAGGGCCTCATTTGAATATTTAAGGATATAAGAAAAAGAGCAAAAATGCATAAGGACAAAAGCATGTATTTTTTTTTTTTTTTTATGAAAAAAAGTAGTTTTGAGCTTGTAAAAAGATAAATACCCAAAAATGTATTTTTTTAGTATTTTGAGTAGAATACTTTTCACAAATTATATTTCTATGAGATTTATTTGAATCTTTTGGTTACAATTCTAGTCGTTTTAACTTTTGTGACTTTTTCTCGGGGATGATAATGGGACAGACACAAGTTTCTGTCAAACCATACTTGTCCCTCCAAGTTAAAACTTCATACCCACCCCAACCCTCAGCCAGTGGTGGGTAAAACGTTTTATTCTCTACTCTCCATCTGCCCTTACTCGTCCATATTTGTGGGTTTATCCACCCATACTGCAAGTCAATTACCGTATTGAACAGAACTAAATCACAAAATCTTTCATCAAATTATAAAACCCATTATAAATACGACTAAATCATAAAATATTCAATTTTGAAGAACTAACAGAAGCAAAAATACAACTAAATCATAAAAACTTCAATGACACCCCTAATAATTAGGAACAAGGTCATTGTAATCTAGATTATAAATTATTCAAAAGTTTTGAACAAGGCCTATGAAATCCCAATTCGATTAAGGTCTCTGTAGTATAAATTTCTGAATTATATAATTAATTGCAGAGACTTTGTAATCGATCAACTTCATACTAAAAAAGAATGAGATTTTAGGTTTAAATCCAAATTTTACAATCAAAAATAATTCTAAACAAACAAAAATTTAGGGTTTGAACAAAATTTTACATAAAAAAAAGAAGAAAAAAGACATCAGAGGAGACGAACCTTCAGAGAGTGAGACTGTTTACACTTGAGGTGGACTCTTTCACAATTCTAAGTCGAGTCAACTTGTGTGTGTATAGATATAGAGTCAGGTAGGGTACATAGTGGATACAAAACTCATACCCGTACCTTACCTGACCCTCCATGAGTTTGAAAATTTAATACCTTCACCCATCTCTTACCCACCTTCACCCGGTAGGGTAGGGGCAGGTATTCACTGGGTTGGGTATAAATTGCCATCTCTTATTTTTCTCAATCTCATCTTTCATTTCTTTGTGTTAAACTAACTATTTTTTTTGGACCTGCACTTCTACCATTTACTTACAAACTTTGTTGGGTCAACAAAAAAAGTCCACCCCAAATTTCTATCAAAAAACTAAGATCGCATCTAAGCCAAATGTGTATATTATATCATTGCACAAACATATACATAGATAAATTCCTAAACTATGAATTTAAAACATGAAAATTGATTGAAATGCATGAAAAAGGTTTTTTAGAGTTTTCTAAATCCAAGTTCTCATAGAGGAGAATGAGAAGCCAACAATCTGAAAGATAAACTCTTGATTGAAAATTGGTTTGGTATTATCATTACTCATTCCTCCTTCATCAAGGTCAAAGAAGAAACAGAATACGAAGAGACTCCTCCATCCATGGAGATTGGGATTTGCAATCGACTCACTCTCTCTCATGATCATATCTTCAACTAAAAACAACTAGCTCTCTATGTAAATTTTAGAGAATTGGGTATTTGAAGAAATGAAAACTCATCCACAAGACGGTTATGGTGTCAACTAAATCAAAGAAAGATGGTATAGAAAAAAATAAAATACAATATGATGGTAATAATGAGCAAAATCGTTGGAAAAATGAGAGATTCAAAGACATTGAGAGAGAAGTAAGAGATTGTGGAGGAAGATCCTAGAGAAAGGTTGGACAAAGTAAAAGGAATTTATTAAAATTAATAAAAAATAAATAATTTATTTTTTTATTGCAATCATGTATTAAAGATGTTACTCGTTAAATCTTGATATTTATTTTCATGGTGTTAAGTAACCTCTTTTTTTTTTTAATTTGATTTTGACTTTGTTGTTGACTTCGATATTGACTTGTGATGGTATATGGACCGAAAATCTATTACCCTAATGTCCATATACTATCAAGGGGAGGTATCTTATTGAAATCCCCTCAATGCTACCCTCTTGGTTCCACAACATCTTGGTGGCCACTTTCTCGGGGGTCGCTCTACTTCCTTGCTGAGCTCTTTCGGCATAACCCTCCTCGCCAAGTCACTTACTTGCCTTTCGCCCAAATGCTTTATTGGTCATCGCTAGCCTTTCAGCTAATGAGGCTTTGAGATCAAGACAACAATCATCCAAGATTTGAACCTCCTCCAATCCCGAGAGTAGTTTTCCCAAATAAGGAAAAAAATCTCTATAATCACTTCGATTAAAAAGGAAACTTTCATAACAATTTAGACTTCCTTTAACTGTAAGAATTCTAGATCTTTTAGGAAATCTTTAACTATGGCCCTCAGAATTCTCAGGAGACCTTTACAAGAAAATTAGGGTTTCTATACTCACAAAAAGACTTGCCAAGTAAGTACATGCTATATATACTAAGCAGAGGTGATTATCCTGGTATGGTCAATCTCTCTACACTAGACACGTAAGGGCTTCACATGGCTATTTTATAACTCCCTTCAGTCTATTTCTCTCTTTAAAAATCGCTCTTTGACTTGAGTGTCGAAACTTTTGCCGTCGACCCATCTCCATTGGGTTTTTTGCAGGTCTCACTATCCATCAAATGCAATATCATCGATTCCCTATTCGAGCAAAGAAGACAACTTACTGTGGAGTTAAATTTGGCTCCAACAGATTAGCATGGTCCGTGGAAACAAACTGATTCATCGGTGTAATTCATTTTATGCCCTGTCTTACCGCCCTCTTAGCAGTCATGCCTTTGAAAAGAAGAAATGGAAACACCTCTAAGGCTGCATCTACAGTAGAAGGACAAACATCCAACCCAGTAAGCCCCGCTCAACCAACGATCCGGATCAATCAAGTGGATGCTCCATCGTCCACTCCCAATATCCAATAAGGGCATTTACTAAGGGAGAACCCCAACTGCATGTTACTCAACTTCAAAACCAACCAACACCACCCCCACTCCTGTCTCTCCTAACAGTCCATCGCTCAGAGATAGAGAGACTCGAATTAAAGTTATAAGGGATGAGCAAAAAATTGGAAGAGCTCAGCCACGTCTCTTCATAAGAAGGTTTGTCTTCCCCCCATGGATCAAAGTAGTCACGTTTATATAAACTCAAATCTCGGAGGCACCGAGAGCCCTCAATCACGTTCCAACATGATTCGAACGACCTAAGAAAATAGGTCAAGAACCTCGTGGCCATAGAATTGCAGCGTATTAGCATAGGAAGGGATGAGGCTGTTCAATACGCCACTAGTCTTTTACCCTTCGATACTAAAATCTCTACAGAGTCAATGCCATGAGATGTGATCCTCCCTCTTATAAAGAGATATGATGTCACGTCCCGACCCGTAGATCAAGCATGCGAACAAACCACCGCGACTCCTTGAGGCACGCGTATGCCCTACTTGCACACCAAGTAGATGCAAGGCTAATATTATGACTAATATCATGACTCTGCTCATCATCTTAAGTCAAATCATACAGCAGAATATTTGAAAAAAAATATTTTTCAAAAATTTTTTTAAAACATTTGCCTCCAATTTACATATAATATTTATATGCACGGTCCAATTGTAAATAAGGACGGGTATGAATACTTATCCGGTAGCGTCTCTCAGTAAAACTCGTGGAATAGTAACTCAAAATAAGTCAATAGCAGTATACGCTGAAAATTTTTAAATATGAGGGGATGAGCATAATCCACATACTCAGTAAATGAGATACAATAACTATATAATGACAATAAATAAATTTGTGAAAATGACAAGTCAAATTATCATTTTCAAATTTATATTCATTTGTAACATATTATGTTCAAAATAATATGCATTCTTATCATAATAATATATTATGGGGTGTCAATCGATAATAAAATACATTCTACCCATAGTTTGACCTAATTAGGGTAAAATCCACTAAGGGGTAATTACAGTATCATAAAAATGAACATATATATTTTTCTTTTAACCCCCTTCCCTTGGTGTTGACACGGTCCTCACGACTGCTCGTCTATTGGATCCATTAGCCAGAGTCAGGGGACTCAAACCCCTGCTCTCGTGTTACCCCACCACGTCACCCTATCGGGTAAACGCTCAATACCGTGGTAGGGAGTATGCTATAGCCACTATGCACAATCTCATAATCATACACATGCCATATGTCATCATTTATAAATCTTTATTCGAAAGGAAAATCATGACACTATCAAGTTGTAATATCAGGATACAAATTTTCTCAAAATTATCATTTCAAGACATACCACAAACAATAAATCATTTTTAAATCATATTTCAAAATTTATTTATAAAAGTCATAATCCAATTATTTTTTATTTAAAGTTAGAAATAGTTCGTCCCACTCATCTCGACTGGGGAAAGTATGCTACTCCCCCTAACTGTCCTCGTTTCTCAAACGAGTCATCCCTCGTACAAAAATGTAACCCTATGCCTAAATTAAACAATATATAATTCATCAATTATCTCGATAATATCACATTATAGGATTACGAATTGTATATGGAAATATTTTTTTTTTTAAATACAATCTCAAATTCTATACTTATAAAAATTTCAATTCTAAATTTCCAAAATTCAACTCTGCGCAGTTTTGGGAGAAACTCCATATCTCCATATGTACTCCAATTTAAGTGATTCTTATCTCTAATCGAAGATAAGATATCGATCTAAAATATTCCAGATTATACCATTCTCATATTTTATGTGTATAAATTTATAAAATTCCTTTTTAATTTTAGTTACGGCTTTAAAAACTATTTCTGCGCAGTTTTAGTAAAAATACTATAAATTTCTGTCTACTACTTTGATTTAAGTAATCTTTAGCTTAAATTAAATATAAGACAGTGATCTAAAACTTTAATGTTTTAAGTTTCTCCAAATTCTATAAAAACAATATTTTAAAAATTGACACAAAATACTAGTCGTACACAAAATATGAAATATAGTATGTGAAACATACTAAACTTCTAAAAATCACTAAAACTCGATTCTTTCATGAAATGCCTCACATAATATACCATTTTAAAGATTAGGAAGTCTAATTTACACAAAAACAAACGGTTTAGATTTTTTATTTCTACAAAATGAGATATTACCAGAAGATTACACAAAACTCAATCTAGAACTCAAAATCTAGCATACTAGTATGGATACCAATGTAACTACTTATCATCAAATCTTTACACAATTTAAGATATGTTACCTCCTTTGTTAAATCTCTTGTATATACTAGCACTCCCTTTGATTTCTTGAAAATTTTTTATATCACTTTACTAAAAATCAAATCATAACACATTAATACAATATTTCTATACCTCCATCTTGAAATCAAAATTTCCAACAATACTCTTATCTCTTTGGCTTCATGGTTGAACTCAATTTAAGAGAGGGAGTTTTCATATTTTCGTCCAAGGGAGGAGGAATAAAGAAAAAAGCGAATTAATTTCTCAAAACAAGTTTTTTTATAAATCTAGTAAAGTATTTTTGACCATTGGATCATCTCATGTATTATCACAACTATCCACTTATTCTAACACTTAAACCATGCAATTGTTGATACAAGTAAGCTCCATGCACTCTATTAGGAGTCTTGTTGAACATCCATGTCAATGGGGAGGATTGTACGAGTTATCCCAATAGTCTTTTAAGCAAAAATTTCTATCCAATGAGTTTTCATGCATAAATTTTTATCAAATGAGCTTTTTTTGAACGTTGAATCATCATATGTGGCCACTAATCAAACTTGCTACCCTCTTGACCAATCATTTGGCTCCAATTATCCATCTTTGAGTGGTTTGCAATCAAGTCTCTCAACTTTCCTTAATTACATTTAGACCCCTAACTTTTAACAATTTATATTTTTTGTTCCTATGAATTTTTGTTCGAAATTTTTTAAAAATATGAAAATTTTTATAAATATCTTTATTTAAGTGTGTTGGCATTTTCTTAACCATTTTTGACTTTTTTAGGCCTTGTCGGCGCTTGCCGATAAGATTTTCGGCTTGCCGATAAGATTTTCGGCTTACCGATAAAATTTTCGATTTTAGCGATTTTGAGACGAAATTTCAAAATAAATAAATAGATAATTAAAATTACATTTTATGTATCTCAAAAGAATGTTAATATAGTTTCGTACTTGAAACTAAACTGAAACTATATATCAAATAGCTGGGGTACTGTCTCCTCATAGCATTCTCGGGCTCCCAAGTATGCTCTTCGACCTAGTCGTTCCTCCAAAGTACTCTGACCAAGGGGACCTCCTTACTCCGTAGCTTCCTAGTCTATCTATTTAAGACGGCTACGGGCTGGACGGGAAAGCTCAAATCATTCCTCAACTCTACCGGTGGAGGTTTAGTACATGGGAAGGATCAGGAAAGTATTTTCTCAATATCGAGACATGGAATATATCGTGAATCCGTGCTACCTCAAGGGGCAGGTTCAACTTATACGCCACTTTCTCGATCCTCTCAAGGACTCAGAAAGGGCCGATATATATGGGGTTAAACTTTCCCCGTTGTCTAAATCGAATTATCCCCTTCCAAGGGGATACCGTTAAAAACACCATGTCTCCCTCCCCGAACTCCAAAGGTCGCCGCCGTCTATCTACATAACTTTTCTGCCTATTCTTGGCAGCTTTTATCTGAGTACGGATGACCTTCACTTTCTCTCGGGTCTCCTCAATCAAATCTATATAGCTGAGCTGTCTCTCCCTGAGCTCATCCCAACACAAGGACGTCCGATACTTCCTCACGTACAAGGCTTCGTATGGTGGTATTCCAATACTAGTCTGATAACTATTGTTGTATGCGAACTCGATCATTGGGAGGTATTAGTCCCAATTACCCTTGAAGTCCATGACACAGGATTTCAACATGTCCTCTAGTGTCTGAATGGTCCTCTCAGACTGACCATCCACCTATGGTTGAAATGAAGTACTGAATTTCAGTCGAGTACCCATGGTCTCTTGCAACTTTGGCCAAAATCGGGAAGTAAAACGCGGGTCTCTATCTGATACAATGGATACTGGGACTCCATGCAATTGAACTATTTCACTGATATACAGGGGAGCTAAACCTTCTAGTGGATAGCTATTATGGATGGGAAGGAAATGTGCGGACTTGGTAAGTCTATCTACGATCACCTAGATAGTGTCGTGTTGTCACGCCCCGAACCGAGATCGTGAACACCCGCCCGTTATTCTGAATGCCGGCTGTATTTTTACAGAAAATCGGGTAGAATCTCCCCATATTTTGGAGGTTTCCCAAGTACAATTTATCATGTATAAATCACAATCATCTTGTAATATAATCAAAGGGTCATTTAGGCCTCTCCAAAATCAACCGATCTCACAGTCATCATCCAGATAACGCAAGGTTATAAAAATTTCCAACAATTTAGCCACAGACCTCTACTGTCATGCCCCCGTCAAAGGCATGGACAGCCGCCAGTCGCCTCTCCTGTGATTTAGAGGAGGCACCAAGCAATCCTAGAGTACACTTCTAAGATATGACACATTCCCAAGTATTTACACAATGAACCAGAAATGCCTCAATACAATGTTATGCAATGATATATCCATATTTATATAGTCATCCCAGAATTATACAATGGTCGTCTATCGATCTCATAATACATATACATCACCAATACAATTGCTAACTCACGAAATTTCAGCGAAAATATATAATAACTCCTCAGATCCGGATCAAATCTCCCAATGATACTGAGCGTCCTAAAAGCAACGTTTCTTGCCAAATACTATCTCTGAAACAAGAAGGAAAATGAGGGGTGAGTACTCGGGGAAGAATACTCAATGAGTGAGTGGGTCAATGCAATCGTCAAATATGGAGTGTGAAACTGGAGTGTCAAAACACAAGTATATAAATTATATTTCAAATCATCATGCTTTTCATTTCAACAATGTCATTTGCACGCATTATCAAGTCAAATATGCATCCAAAGCATTGTCATTAAAATCATAGAGCTGCCAACCGAAAATGTCCTGGTAGAGGTCTACCGCGACTTATGACAGGCGCACCGGAGGTGTTATATGCAAGTTTATTTAAAGTGCTCTCTACCTCGGCGTTGGCGACGGACCTCGTCTAGGTGCTAAACTTGGAGAGAATATCCAAATCCTCCCCCTTTCGGGTTCAACCTGGCTAGTACCGTGTCGATAATCAAATCATGACAACTTGTGGGATACCCCAGGCCTAGACATATCTGAACGCCACCAAAGCGTCTCTCACGATATCCTTCGTAGCTACGGAACAATACATATCAAAGCTCTCAAGGCCAAAATCAATATCATATCAAAATGTGCCGAAATCAGGTTCATAAACTAATGCAACATATAGTATAAAATGGCACATTATACATTTCAACCATATAGATGCATAATTTTACAATTCAACACAGTTTTTGGACACTCCATCGATTCAACAAAATCAATTTTAAAATCAGTCAAAACATTTTAAACATTCGACAAATCATACTCATTATCAAAATATTATAAAACAGGGTTTACATATTAAACAAAAGTATTGAAATAAATCTCACCCATAGTTTTGGGGAGGATAGCGCACTACCCAATAAAACCACAATACGTAGAGCAATGCCCCCCCTCAATCGAAACACTAAGAAAGCTAACCTAATCAAATCATCACGATTTTCATTAAATTTCCGACTATTCAAGGTTTATCATTTTCCTTAAATTCGTACAAACCCTAAATTTCTCAATTCATAAACAAACTCCAATGTCATCAATTTTATTCTATTTATAAGTAAATAACCAAAATCAAAATCAATCTTAATTCGAATCTAAAACCAACTAATGCTACCTAATTTGATAAAGTTTATTCAAGGGTTGAAGAGATTTCATTTCCGTTACCTAGGGTTCCTCGGATCTCATATCTAGTTTTCGTTCGCCCGTCGATTTGGTCTAAAACCTGAATGTTCCAAAATTTGAAACAATTGTGAGCAATTTAAGTCCAATTACTAAACAATTTCGAAACCCTAGTACGAAAATCGAAACTTTGAGTCATTTACTTTCGCAGAAGCTCACGGACTGTTGCGGGCCGTCGTGGGCTCGTGGGCCGCGGGCTGGTGGTTGACGGGCAGGCAGGCCTGGTGGGCCTGGAGGGCCTCCGGGTTTGCAGTGGGCCGCGGGCCGGATTGGGCCGCAGTGGGCTTGCGGGCTGGAGCGCTCCCGGGCTAAGACTAGGGCTCACGCTCGCGAGCTGGAGCGCTCAGGCTGGAGCACTCGGGCTGGAGCGTGTGCTCGTACGCAGGCGTACTCGTGCAGGATTGCGCGCAGTGAGGAGCGCGCTCGTATAGAGGGTCGCGCTGGAGCGCGCTCGCGCTTGCGCTCGTGCTGGGGCGCGCAGTATGCTTGTGCAGAGGAGCGTAAGGGCGCGCTAGGGATCGTGCCAAGGCGCGTAGGGGCGCGCTGGGGCTTGGGTAGAGGCGTGCAGTGCTCGTGCAGGGGCGCGCAGGCTGGGGCGCTCTCAGGCTCACGCTAAGGGCCGCGCAGTGCTCGCTCGCGCTCGGGAGACCCCGCAATCGCGCGAAAGAGAGCACAGTGGCACTCGTGCAAGGAGGAGCTGCAGTGGCGCTCGTGCAGGGAGGAGCTGCAGCGGCTTGCTCGCGAGAGGGAGGAGCTGTAACGGCTGTGGGTGGCGCGTAGCGATCTTCGCGGCTGAGGATGGCAGATTCGCGGTAGAGAGCAATCGAGAGAGAAGGAGATCGCAAGAGATAGAGAGAGAGTGAACAGTGAGAGAGAGAATCCGAGAGAGAAAGATAGAGATGGAGTGAAGAAGAAGAAGAAGAAGAAGAAGAAGAAGAAGAAGAAGAAGAAGAAGAAGAAGAAGAAGAAGAAGAAGAAAAAGGAGGAGGAGGAGGCGGCGGCAGCAATTACACGGTGGAGCGCGCAGCGGCCGCAGGGGAGGAGAGGGAGGCAGAATCGGGGAGAGAGAGAGAGAGAGAGAAATGAAGAGTCAGATTAGGGCTAAAAGCCCTAATCTTACTTGGGGGTGCAAGCACTGCGTTTTGCCTCAAAATGCAGCACTCCGCTACCTCCCCCCAACATTTTTTTTTTTACAAAATAGAATATACGGTGTTACATTTTCTAACCCCATAAAAATAAGTTTCGTCATCGAAAATAAAAGAAAACTATACAGAAAATAGATGGGAGTACTGTTTCCTCATGGCTTCCTCAGCCTCTCAGGTCTGTTCCTCGACCTGGTCGCTCCTCCACAAAACTCTAACAAGAGGAACCTCTTTGCTCCGTAGCTTTCTGACCTGTCGATCCAGAATAGCCACAGGCTGAACAGGTAAGCTCAAGTCTTCTCGAAGCTCAACTAGCGGAGTCTCTAAAATGTGTGAGGGATCTGGCTGATATTTCCTAAGTACTGAGAAATGAAATACATCGTGAATACGCGATAGGTCTGCTGGCAGCTCCAATTTATATGCCACAATTCCGACCCTCTCAAGGATACAGAAGGGCCCAATATACCTTGGGCTCAACTTCCCTCGCTGCCCAAATCGAATGACTCCCTTCAAGGGAGATATCCTTAAGAATACCATGTCTCCCACAGTAAACTCTAGAGGTCACTGCCTACGATCTGCATAGGATTTCTGTCTATCCTTACCGGCCTTCATCCGCGTACGGATAATTCTCACTTTCTCCTTCGTCTCCTCTACCAGCTCAACATTGATGAGACATCGCTCACCAACCTCATCCCAGAACAACGGGGTACGACACTTCCTCCCATACAATGTCTCGTAAGGTGGCATGCCAATGCTCGCTTGATAGCTATTATTATAGGCGAACTCCACTAACGGAAGATGTCAATCCCAACTCCCCTGGAAATCCATAACACATGCCCTAAGCATGTCCTCTAAAGTCTGAATGGTCCTCTCTGACTGACCATCTGTCTGGGGGTGATACGCTGTGCTAAAATTCAGTCTAGTATCCAAAACCTCCTTAGACTGGGCCAAAAACAGGATGTAAATCTGGGGTCTCGATCTGATACTATCAACACTGGATCTCCATGCAATCTCACAATCATATCAATATAGAGGCGTGCCAGCGCCTTAAGTGAGTAATCACTCCTAATCGGGATGAAGTGTGCGGACTTATAAGTCGGTCAACTATCACCCAAATAGTATCATGTTGTGCCTAAGTCCGCGGTAACCCCACTATGAAATCTATCGTGATATGCTCCCACTTCCACTCAGGAATGGGAAGAGGCTGCAAAGTGCCAGCTGGACATTGGTGCTCAGCCTTTACCTGCTAACATACAAGGCAACAAACAATAAATTCTGTAATTTTCCGTTTCATACCCAACCACCAAAAATTGTCTCTGATGGTACGGTACATTTTAGTACTGCCGGGATGTAAAGTATAGGCAGATGAATGGGCCTCCTCAAGAATAGCCCTGCGGAGATCATTATCTGTTGGTACACATACCCGATCTCGAAAAACCAACAGTCTATCCTTGCGAACTCTAAAGTCATCAATATCACCTCTGCTGGCTTTCTCATAAATACCTCGGAGCTCTTCATCACTCTGCTGAAGCTCCCTGATACGGTCGAGTAAACACGGCCAAACTTCAAATCTGGCTAGTATAGCTCCCTGATCATCACTAACCAACCTGACTCCTAGGGTTTGGAGTCCCAATAAACATGAGAGATAAGTACTCTCGGTAGTCTGAGAAGAAGAAGACAACTTCCGACTCAAGGCATCAGTCACTACATTAGCCTTGCCCGAATGATAGTCAATGATGAGGTCATAATCCTTTAGCAGCTCTAACCATCTCTGCTGCCTCAAATTCAGCTCCCTCTAAGTGAACAGATACTTCAGACTCTCGTGATCTGTAAACACCCTGCATGTGACCCCATACAAATAGTGACGCCATATCTTTAGTGCAAAAATTATGGCCGCCAACTTTAAATCGTGCGTAAGATAGTTCACCTCATGCTTCTTTAGCTGTCGCGAAGCATAAGCGATAACTCTACCATCCTGCATCAATACACAGCCCAATCCCTGCCTGTTGGCGTTACTGTACACCACATACTCTCGACTACTCGTAAGAAGGGCTAGAATCGGAGCGGACGTCAACCGCTGTTTGAGCTCCTGAAAACTCACCTCACAACAGTCATCTCATACAAACTTGACACATTTTCGCGTCAATCTACACAATGGAGCAGCTATCTGGGAAAACCCCTCAACAAATCTGCGGTAATACCCGGTTAGACCAAGAAAACTCCTTATTTCAGTTACTGTCTGCGGTTGCTCCCATTTCGTAATGGCATCGATTTTCTGCGGATCGACAAAAATACCCTCCGCAGAAACTATATGGCCAAGAAAACCAATCTGCCGCAGTCAAAATTCACACTTGGTGAATTTGGCATAAAGCTGTCTCTCACGAAGAGTCTGCATAATCACCCTAAGGTGCTGAACATGCTTATCATCACTCCGCGAGTAGACTAAGATATCATCAATAAAAACAATAACGAACCGGTCCAAATAATCGTGAAAAATTCGGTTTATTAGGTCCATAAATGCGGCAGGGGCATTAGTCAGCCCAAATGGCATGACTAGAAATTCGTAGTGTCCATATCGAGTGCGGAAAGCTGTCTTTGGCACATCTTGACTCATAATCCGTAACTGATGATATTCCGATCGAAGATCAATTTTCGAGAAAACTTGAACACCTTGCAATTGATCAAATAAATCATCTATGCGAGTTAGTGGATATCTGTTCTTCACAGTCACCTGATTAAGTTGCCTTTAATCCACACGCAATCTCAATGAGCCATCCTTCTTCTTTATAAACAGCACTAGAGCTCCCCAAGGGGACGTGCTAGGATGGATAAACCCCTTATCCAGCAACTCCTGTAGCTGGACCTTGAGCTCCCTCAGCTCAGTCGGCGCCATCATGTATGGTGGCATAGAGATAGGGGTAGTCCTTGGAGCTAAATCGATTTCAAAGTCAAACTCCCGAACCGGTGGTAATCCGGGTAACTCATCGGGGAAAATATCCAGAAAGTCCTGTACCACTGGGACATCCTCCAGTCTCGGTCCCTGAGCAGTGGTGTCAATGATATGAGCAAGGTAAGCCGCACATCCGTGGCGAATCATGCGTCTAGCCTCCAAAACTGAAATGACACAGCGGGGTAAAACCCGTCTCTTGCCTTCAAAAATCAACACTGGCTGATCGGGTTTTTGAAACTCCACCTGCTTCTTAAAGCAATCAACTGAAGCCCGATACATATGTAGTCATCCATCCCCAAGATGGCATCAAAATCAGTTATGGCAAGGAGGATTAGATCTGCAGTACTGTATCCCCAACTTTGATCTCACATTCTCTATACACTGTGCCGCACACAATCTGCTTACCCAGAGGAATGATGACCAATAGCTCCTCATCCAAAGGTGAGAGCGGCCTGTCAGAATGTCGGAAGAATTGTTCGCTCACATACGAATAGTTAGACCCCGTGTCAATAAGGATACGAGCATCTATTCCGAAGATAGGTAGAGTACTTATCATTGAACAAAATGCACATAAACTTAGAATAATTTCAAACTTGATATATATATATATGTCAAAATAGTTGAGCCTCTAAGGCTTCTACAACTTCAGTGTACAAAGATGTCAAAGTAGTATCACGTCGATAAAAGGGAACACAACATAAAATACCTATACGACTGCTACAATGCTGACATCCTCAAAAGAAGTGGAAATACGAATAGAGATCCTATTCTACAGGATCAGAAGGAGGAGTACCCATGATGATGTCGGGGTTTGCCTAGGCGTCCTCCTGCGTCATGGCATAAACCTGGGCCTAAGCCCTAGGCTGCTGTAATGCTTGGGTCTGCACTGTGTTACTCCCGGTGGTCACCCTGGGAGTAGAAGCTGCTGGCCGAGCAGGCTGCCCCTGCTGTCTCATACGAGGAGTACTAGTGCGGCTCAGTGAACTCTGTCCTCTGAGTCCTAAGTCAGGGCAAGAAGTCCTAATATGCCCCGGCTTCCCACAGTGGAAGCAAGTGACCGTCACTAAACAAACTCTTATCGGATGGGACCTATTGCACCTGCGGCAATAAGGATGCCGCTGAGCAGTATACTATGCAGGGTGAGTCGGAGCGGGCTGTCTGAACCCGTGGGAGTACTGTCCCCGTCCAGCTCAGTAACTCCAGATCCTAATCCGCCTCCGTGCGAACTGGATCCCCTGCCCCTCTTGGAGTTCTGCGCAAAATGAGACTTCTCTTTCTTTCTTTTCTACTCTCTGCTCTCTTTCTGCCTAGCCTCTACGCCGACCAAAGCCTCCGCGCGGTGAGCAGAGTCTATCACCTTGGCCAGTGTAAACTGTGGAGTAACAATCATATACTTATTTATCCTGAGGCTAAGACCGTCCTCGAATTTAAAGTGCAAATACTGAGACGTGGCCATATTCGGTACAAATGCGGCAAGTCTCCACATGTCTGCCTCATACGCCGAGACAGATCTAGACCCCTGTGTAAGCCGTCCCAACTCTGACCTCATCTGGTCTCGCTGGTAGAGTAGGAAGAATCTACGGTCAAACTCCCGAAAGAAGTCGTCCCACTGTAGTGGCACTGTCGCCTCATCAGTGAGAGCCACCCACCATGAGAGGGCCTCTCCCCTAATAATCGCTCTACTACTTTCAGGTAGAGCTCCTCTCCAATCTCTAGATCGGTCAGAATTCTACAGGTGCGGTTGATCCAATGCTTGGCTGCTGCAGCATCACCAAGCCCTGCAAAATCTGTACACCCCAGCTAACGGACCTCCTTAACCAACTGAGTCAACTCATGTACCCGTCTAAGAATAGCCGATGTAGTCTCACTCGGCTCGGACAAAATAGAAGGACCGGCCATCGGCGATGGAACCAGCGCTGTAGGAACTGGCGCTGCTGCAGGTGCAGGCGCCGTTGTAGGAGGTGGTGGGGGCGGAATCTGAACCCCATACGAAGCATACCACTCGTACACCTGTCGAAAGGCGTCGAGTGTGGGTACGAGAGTCTCAGCCTGAGCAGCTGGCTGAGTAGGTGCCGGTGGTTGCACGCGAGTCGAGGTACGATCCTCCGGCTCGTCTAAGTTCTCTAGTACTCGTGGGTTCTCGGGTGCCCGAGGTGCATCTCGCACTAACAGACTCTCGAGTGATGCGAATCTAGCACCTCTTCTACCATGTTTAGGTGGCATAATTCTGCAAGAGAATGATTCTTATTAAGTATTATAAAAAAAATAGGCACAGTTCAAGAATTTTAGACTAATCATAGCATGGCTACCCTCACAAAAGAATGAAATTCTTAGTTCAATAAGGGAAGAATATAGCATGTTAGGATAGATACAACCGTATCTAACCCCCTAAAATAGATGAACTTATATACCTATGACCATGTACTGGCACTTCATAACTGTATGAAACTCTCATGCATTGAGGGCTTTAAATACAGACACACGCAGGAATGTTTTCAAGACTCTCTTCCTACATAGCTTTCCACCAACTCTCTCTGATACCAATCCAACTATCACGCCCCGAACCGGGATAGTGAATACGCCCGTTATCCTGAATGCCGACTGTATTTTTATAGAAAATCGGACAAAATCTCCCAATATTTTAGAAGTTTTTCAAATACAATTTATCCTGTATAAATCACAACCATCCTGTAATATAATCAAATGGTCATTCCGGCCTCTCCAAAATCAACCGATCTCACAGTCAACATCTAGATAACGCAAAGTTATAAAAATTTCCAACAACCTAGCCACAGGCCTCTATTGCCATGCCCCCGTCAAAGGCATGGACAGCCGCCAGTCGCCCCTCCTGTGATTTAAAGGAGGCACCAAGTGATCCTAGAGTACACTTCTAAGACATGACACATTCCCAAGTACTTACACAATGAACCAGAAATGGCTGAATGCAATGTTATGCAATGACATGTCCATATGACACATTCCCAAGTACTTACACAATGAACCAGAAATGTCTCAATGCAATATTATGCAATGACAGGTCCATATTTATACAGTCATTCTAGAATTATATAATGGTCGTCTATCGACCTCATAATACATATACATCATCAATACAATTGCTAACTCACGAAATTTCAACGGAAATATACAATAACTCCTCAAATCCAAATCAAATCTCCCAATGATACTGAGCATCTAAAAACAACACTCCTTTCCAAACACTATCTCTGAAACAAGAAAAAAAATGAGGGGTGAGTACTCGGAGAAGAATACTCAGTGAGTGAGTGAGTCAATGCAATCGTCAAATATGGAGTGTGAAACTGGAGTGTCAAAACACAAGTATACAAATTATATTTTAAATCATCATGCTTTTCGTTTCAACAATATGTCATTTGCATATATATACGCATCCAAAACACTGTCATTAAAATCATAGAGCTGCGAGTCGAAAATGTCCTGGCAAAGGTCTACCGTGATCTATGACAAGCGTATCAGGGGTATTATATGTAAGTTTATTTAAAGTGCTCTCTACCCCGGCATTGGCGACGGACCTCGTCCAGGTGCTAGACTTGGAGAGGATATCCAAATCCAAATCCAAATCCTCCCCCTTTCGGATTCAATCTGGCTAGTACCGTGTCGATAATCAAATCATGACAACTCGTGGGATACTCCAGAGCTAGGCATATCCGAACGCCACCAAAGCGTCTCTCACGGTGTCCTTCGTAGCTACGGAACAATACATATCAAAGCCCTCAAGGCCAAAATCAATATAATATCAAAATGTGGCGAAATCAGATTCATAAACCAATGCAACATACAGCATAAAATGACACATTATACATTTCAACCATATGGATGCATAATTTTACAATTCAACACAGTTTTTGGACACTCCATCGATTCACCAAAATCAATTTTAAAACCAATCAAAACATTTCAAACATACGACAAATCATGCTCATTATCAAAATGTTATAAAACAGGGTTTACATATTAAACAAAAGTATTGAAATAAATCTCTCCCACAGTTTTGAGGAGGATAGCGCACTTCCAAATAAAACCACTATACGTAGAGCAATCCTCCCCTCAATCGAATCACCAAGAACATCAACCTAATCAAATCATCACGATTTTCATCAAATTTTCGACCATTTCAGGGTTTATCATTTTCCTTAAGTTCGTACAAACCCTAAATTTCTCAATTTATAAACAAACTCCAATGTCATCAATTTCATTCTATTTATAAGTAAATAACCAAAATCAAAATCAATCTTAATTTGAATCTAAAATCAACTAATACTACCTAATTTGACAAAGTTTATTCAAAGGTTGAAGAGATTTCATTTCTCTCACCTAGGGTTCCTTAGATCTCAGATCTAGCTTTCGTTCGCCCATCGATTTGGTCTAAACCTAAATGTTTCTAAATTTGAAACAATTGTGAGCAATTTAAGTCTAATTACTAAAGAATTGCGAAACCCTATGCGAAAATCGAAACTTTGAGTCATTTACCTTCGCAGAGGCTCACGGACTATCACGGCCCCTCGCGGGCTCGTGGGCCGCGGGCTGGTGGTTGACGAGTCGGCGGGCCTGGTGTGCCTGCGGGCCTGATGGGTATGGCGGGCCTGCGGGTCTACAGTGGGCCGCTGGCCGAACTGGGCCGCAGTGGGCTCGCGGGCCGGAATGAGCCGTAGTGGGCTGGCGCGCTCCCGGGCTAGGACTAAGGCTCGCGCTCGTGAGCTGGAGTGCTCGGGCTGGAGTAAGCCCTCGTACGCAGGCGTGCTCGTGCAGGATCGTGCGCAAGCGTGCTTGTACAGGATCGCGCGCAGTGAGGAGCGTGCTCGTGTAGAGGGTCACGCTGGAGTGCGCTCGCGCTCGTGCTGGGGCACGCAGTGTTCTTGTACAAAGGCGCACAGGGGCGCGCTAAGGATCGTGCCGAGGTGCGTAGGGGCACGTTGGGGCTTGGGCAGAGGCGCGCAGTGCTCGTGCGGGGGCGCGCAGGCTGGGGCGCGCTTAGGCTCACGCTAAGGGCCGCACAGTACGCGCTCGCGCTTGGGAGAGCGTGCAGTCGCGCGAAGGAGAGCATAGTGGCACTCGTGCAGGGAGGAGCCACAGTGGCACTCGTGCAGTGAGGAACTGTAGCGGCTCGCTCGCAGGAGGGAGGAGCTGTAGCGGCTGTGGGTGGCGCGCTGCAATCTTCGCGGCGGAGGATGACAGATTCGCGGTGGAGGGTGATCGAGAGGGAAGGAGATCGTGAGAGATAGAAAGAGTGAACAGTGAGAAAGAGAATCCGAGAGAGAAAGATAGAGAAAGAGAGAAGAAGAAGAAGAAGAAGAAGAAGGAGGTGGTGGCAGCGATTACGCGGTGGAGCGCGTGGCGACCGCAGGGGAGGAGAGGGAGGCAGAATCGGGGAGAGAGAGAGAGAGAGAGAAATGAAGAGTTAGATTAGGGCTAAGCCCTAATCTGACTTGGGGGCACGAGTGCTGTGTTTCGCCTCAAAATGCAGCACTCTGCTGTCTCCCCCCAACATTTTTTTTTTTTTTACAAAATAGAATATACGGTGTTACACGTGTCATGCCGAAATTCGCGAAAGACCCATTACAAAGTCCATGGTGATATGTTCTCACTTCCACTCAGGAATAGGAAGAGGCTATAGCGTACCGGCAGGTTACTGATACTCAGCCTACACCTGCTGGCATACCAAATACCGGGTAATAAAACTGGCTATCTTACGCTTCATGCCCGCCCCCAATAACTTTCTCAAGTCGTCTGGTACATCTTTGTGCTACCAGAATGCATAGCGTAGGCTGAAGAGTGAGCCTCCTCTGGACCACAGCATAGTGCCCAAGCTATCCCCTAGTATGCTTAAAACTTTCCTGTTTTAAGTTTCTCCAAATTCCATATAGGCGACATTTTAAAAATTAACACAAGGTATTGATCGTACACAGAGTATAAAATAGAGTAGGTGAAACATATTGAATTTCTAAAAATTACTAAAAATTGATTCCTTCATAAAATGTCTCACATTATATATCATTTTAAAGTTTAGGAAGTCTAGTTTACATATAAATAAATGGTTTAGATTTTTGATTCCTACAAAATAAGATATCATCAGAAGACTACACAAAACTCAATCTAAAACTCAATATCTAGTATGTTAATATGGATACTAATATAACTACTCATCATATAATCAAATATTTACATAAGTTAAGACATGTTACCTCCTTTGTAAAATCTCTTGCTAACAATACATACCAGCACTCCCTTTGAATTCTTGAAAATTTTTTATATCATCTTAGTAAAAATCAAATCACAGCACTTTAATACAATATTTCTATACTTTCATCTTGAAATCAAAATTTCCAACAATACTCTTACCTCTTTGGTTTCATGGTTGAATTCAATTTAAGAGAGAGAATCTTCATATTTTCGTCCAAAGGAGGAGGAATGAAGAAAAAAGTGAACCAATTTCTCAAAACAAGTTTCTTTATAAACCTAGCAAAATATCCTTGACCACTTATTATCTCACACTTTATCTTAACCATCCACTTGTTTTAGTACTTAAACCATACAATTGTTGATTCAAACAAATTTCATGTACTCCATTATGAGTCTTGTTGGACGTCCATGTCAATGGGGAGGTTTGTACAAGGTATCCCAATAGATTTTTAAGCAAAAATTTCCATATAATGAGCTTTCATGCATAAATTCTCATCCAATGAACTTTCTTGAATGTGGAATCATCACATGTTGCTACTAACCAAACTTGCTGCCCTCTTGACCAATCATTTAGCTCCAATTGCGTATCCTTGAGTGGTTTGCAAACAAGTCCCTTAACTTTTCGTAATTGCATTTAGACCCCTAAGTTTTAACAATTTGTATTTTTAGTTCTTATGAAACTTTGTTCGAAATTTCTTTTAAATATCTTTATTTAAATATGTAGGTCTTTCTTTAGCCATTTTGACTTCTTTAAGTCTTGCCAGCGCTTGCCGAGAAAATTTTCGACTTATCGATAAAATTTTCGGTTTTAGCAATTTTGAGACAAAATTTTAAAATAAATAAATAGATAATTAAAATTATATTTTAGATATCTCAAAAGGATGTTAATTTATATTTAAAATTATAAGAAGTGATACATGATATACAGTTACCGAAAATCGGTGTTACATATGACAACATCACCGATTTTTGAGACCATGCTACCCACTTCATGATGGTAATGATTTCAAGAGATATGTCTGATCCAGCCATGCACAAGAATTTCTCCATGACCTTGAAGGGCATTACTCTGACACAGTTCAACTGTCTATCCCTATTTAGTGTCGGGATTTTTTCGCAACTAAAATAACTATTTGAGACCCACTTCGTGATCAGTCGAGATGTCAAGAGGAAATATACTTTTCTCCTATTACTATGACAGAGGGATGATAAACCTTTGAAAGATTTTCTCAATAAGTTTAAACAGAGATTATGAAAATTTCAAGCTCTGACCGCTCCATTCATTGGTGGCATGCTTACCAGATTGCGGCCTTCAGGAATGAAGACTTTGATCACAAAAGACCCCCTAGCCACTATCCATAAATACTACTTATAGCCCAAGAAGTACATTACTGCAAAAGAAATAGTAGCATTCGATAAGCACCAAAACAAAAGGAACGAGCATAGTTGTTCTCCTCGCCAATCATCACCAAAGAGAGGTCGGTAGGCACCTCCACCCCATCGCAAGTTTAATCATTACACTCCGTTCAACGAAGCACCTAGCCATTGTCGGGTGAGTGGTTCTATCCCAAAGGTACCATCTCTCTTCTAGTAACTTTGGGAATGCCACCCAACCACTCTACTGTTATGGCCACATTCATTGTGGTCAAGTTTCTATTACTCTATAATACTATCCTCGGTCGCCCAAGCCTGAATACTCGATAAGCACTATAAATAGCAAACATATAAAGATTAAGTTCAAGATATCTCTCGATATTGGAACACTTAGTTGTGACTAATGCCCTTCGGTCACCCTAATTTAGTAACCTCTATCCGTTACTATCTACTATTTTATTAGTGACATCGTGTTGCCAACTAGATACTTTAATCTGAAGTTTTCATTCTCTGCTTATTTCAATAATAATATATTTATTTTCTATACTCTATTACGCTTACATAACACCCTAAACAATTGCGAACAGTTGCAAACAAATGCAAACACTGAACTCTAGGCTTAACACCTCCACTCTCTCGTCTGACACAATGTTAACAAGGCCATCCAGGCACAACACCTCCAATCTCTTGTATGGCACAATGCCAATGAACCCATCCAACCGCAACACCTCCAATATCTTATTTGGCACAATGCCAACAAGCCCATCCAGGTGCAACGATTCCAATCTCTCATGTGGTGTAATGCCAACAAGTCTATCTAGGCACGACACCTTCAATCTCTCATCTTACGCTATGCCAACAAGTTCATCTAAGTGCAACGTCTCCGATTCTCATCTGACACAATGCCAACGAGTTTATTCAAGCACAACACCTCTAATCTCTCATCTAGCATGCTACCAACAAGTCCCCTTGATGCAACACCATCACAACTGTTTCAACATGACGCCTTACAATGCATGGTCAATACGGAGCATAACTTTCGACCCAATGGACACAACTCGCCCTCTTGGTTTTACATCTACATGGGGTTCGGTACCCACCTTCTTTCTCTCAGCCCTAAAAGGCCACTTTAATATTCTTCCTATGACAAATTCTCCATGGTTAAAGAGCTGTAATCGAGCATGGCTTCTATTTCTATAACTCTTGAGAGCCAATACGACGATGCAAGGAAAACGAGAAAGCAAGGATGACTTAACTTGTAGAAATAATCAAGCAACAAAGGAGACAAAACAAAGCCAATAAGGTTTTATTATTCCTTTGTAAGCAATTAGGGGTGAGTACAGGATGGTTACCCGTCTTATCTACTTTATACCATTTTCGTCCCGCTAAAAGCAGGTTTTTTATTCTCCTATCTTATTCTCGTTCCATTAAAGAAAAATTCCCGTTCGTAAACTGTCCCACAAAAACGGAACGGCTATAGAACAGAATAGGTTTTCCCCGTATTTATAAAATATTAACATAATATTTAAAAATACAAAATCAATTATTGTAAGTCTCACACCATAAGTAACATAAAAATTACATAAAATCCAAATATGAAACCAAGTACTTAAAATCCAAAAGTCAGTTATATAAACACTTAAAATGCAAAAAATCAAATACTAATACTAAAAAAGTCACTTTTTAACTTTCACCTCTATATCCAAATAGAATCCAAATATGACAACTATTTACTTGTGGTCAAAGCCTTAACCTCTATATCCACCCATGTGGACAGTATAAACCTGCCGTCCAAAAAATGGTCTCATTGATGACTAATAAACAAGAAAAATGCTAAAGCAAAACAAGTAGAAATCCAAGATGAGCATATATAAACCTACCATCCAAAAAGAAATACTCTTTAACCTGCCATTCATTCATGATTAGCAGCACTAAAAACAAGCAAAAAATAAGCACAATGTTGGATAAGTAAGCAGAAAACAGAAAACAAATAGACAAGAACTGTGATTGCTGTGAACAAACACTATGAAAACAAGCAAATAACAAAAAGAGTTGTAGATAATAAACAAGTAAACAAATAACAGTAGTAGCAATAATAAACCTTCATGTTTTCATGTTTTTTTTTAAAATCCATCCTCTTGAAATGTTGTTGTACTCTTGAGTTTCAAACTTTTGACACCTATTAAATTATATAATTAGTTAAATAATAATAAAAGTTAAGTATTTTCTTAGAGTTGCTTAATTTCAAGCATTTTTTTTTCATTTTCAATTGAAAAAGGATCAAAAAGTAGACTGTTTTGATAATAAATCAGTGCCTCCACAGTATTTGTTGACAAAAGAGCTATGAATGGATACAAAACTCTACCCCCGTGCTAAAAGCAGATTTAGATGTTAGAGTTGACACCGGAATGGCTAATATGTCCCTAGCTATTAATGAGTATAGTTGAAAGAATTCACTTTTTACCAATCTAATATATTAAAATTGGATGTGTGCTCTTCATTTTTTTCTTTTAAGTACCTCTCAAACTGAGATTTGTTTTCCAAACCAGTTTCCTCTTTTTTGTTTTTGTTTCTTTTGAACATTAACTTAAGAATATCATAGTTAAGATCATTCTCTTCAACTTTCAAAACCTTTTCAGAAGACTGTAAGTTTATGCTTGATGTGTCATTAACAATCACACAAGCACTAGAATATGAGGCAAATAAAGCGTCTAAATCTTCTCTCACATTCTTTCGTAGCTCATTATTTTTTGGTGTTTCATAATTTTCATCAATGGTAAAATTCACATACTCCAATTTAAATCTAGGATCAAGTACAACAACAATAAACAATAATGGATTAATGTTGTTTGTGTTAGTCCAATACTTGTCATGCTTCTTTTTAATCTTAATTACCATTTCCTTGAAACTAGAATTTTCACAAAAAGTATACTTACCAATCTTGATCCTGAGAGAGTAAATCACACGAAAATAACCATTGACAGTGACATAATTAGAACTCGAAACCCGTAAAGTGGCATCATAAAAGCATTTTAAAAAGGGCATAAGGTTACGAGCATTTTCTCAATCTTCAGCAATAAGCAAACTCCAGCGTTTTCCATCAGTCATCTCATCACAATATTTAATATCCTTTTCCTCTAACCTATCAAATGCTTGCTGAAATAGAATAACACTTTCAAGCATAAGATAAGTTGAGTTCCATCTAGTGTCAATATCAAGATGTGCAAGACCCTTATATATTATTTTTTTCTTATTCCACACAAGACTTAAACCTTTGCAATCTCGCCGACGAAGATTGCACATATTTAACTACTCTTTGGTTTCTTAATATGCTTATATCTATCTATTTTAAACCATCTTTCACAATAAGGCTAAGAATATGAGCATAACATTTCATATGCAAGTGTTCAGCCTTTAACACGTTATCTTTCTAACCATTAAACCTTTTTTAAGATACAAAATTCCAAAATCATTGGAGGTAGCATTGTGTACTGTGATGTAAGAACTTTATCAATTCCTTACTCAAATAAAATTTTTTCAACTGATTTTTCAATTATTTCACTAGAATGACCAACAATAACACAAAAGCACAAAACTCTTTTATGTAATTTTCATTCAGCATCAATGAAGTGAGCAGTCAAACATATGTAACAAAGATTCTGCCTAGAAGACCATATATCAGTTGTTAAACAAACTCTTTGATCATATCTTTCCATATATGATTTCAATTTATCCTTCTCCCTCAAATAATGTTTCAGAATATCTTTCACAATAGTAAACCAAGATGAAATTTTAAATTTAGGTTGCAAGATATTCAAAAAATCTCTAAACTCTTTATACTCAATAGTCTTGAAATGCATTTCATCTAAAATGATCATCCACACCAAATATCTCTTACAAATTTCTTGATCAAATTTTTATGCTTGCAAAGAAGAACCACTATCGTTATTTTGATTTTTAGTATTAGATTTCCGTGCAAAAGTTAATAATTTATGTCTCTTATCTCTAATTTTTGAAATGTTTTTGTATCTTTAAAGGTGATTGATCATCTCACTAGTCTCATTTTTGTTGTCACAATTAATAACTTTATCACAATAATGACAAGAAGCCTTCATACAATAAGTATCAGATTTAATCAAAGAAAAATGATCCCAAACGTTAGATTGAGCGTTCTTTGACCTAGAAGAATCCATAGATTTTGGTAGTAAAAATGATTTACCTTTGTCAACACTTAAGAAATATGACTTCAATTTATATAGACAATATCTATAACACTAAACAAAAATAAACAAAAAAATAAGAAAAATGATGGAAAGAGAACTTTTGTTTTCAAAAAAATAAACAAAACTTTTTTTTTAATCGTATTAGAAAGAGAATTTCAACAAAATCTTACAAAGAAAAGTGACGAAGCTGAAGATGAAGAGAGAGAGAGAGAGAAGTACGCTTAGGGTTTGAAGTGAGAGAAGGAGAAAGATAAAAGAAGAGAGAGAGAGAGAGGTGCGGCTAAAGTTTAAAGAGAGAGAAAGAGAGAGAGATGTGGCTCTGGCTAAGTTCGAAGATGAGAGAAAAAAGAAGGGGCACAAGCATTGGGCAAGGAATGAAAGTGGATACATAGATTAGGGTTAGAAGATATTAAAAAGATAAAAATATCATTTCAAATTCCCAATTCAACTAATCAAAATTTGATAATCATATAATTTTGATCAATTCGAATTGTATTAAGTTTTATAGAAAACTATAATATAGGGTTTTCTCTAAATTTCTATACATGAAATTAATTTTTGATCGATATCATAATTTTATGTGAATTTTATTTTTATAGACTAATATCATGTAACTATATTGATCATGGATGTAGTCGATTTCAAATCATACAAAACGTGGATCCAAACGTTTTGAAGTTTTACGATCAATAATAAAATATCATCACTCAATAATCATCCAATAAAATATAAGGGGAAAAAATATATCAAGTCAAATTAATTAGAAATCAAAATTCATCAAGTTCTAGGAAAAATATATTTAGCTACATATTATAAAGAAAAATAAGAAAATAAAAGAAAATATTACAATCCTTTTTTACAAGAAAAATGTGGAAATCACATTCTCTGATAGTAACTATTAGAGTTCACGAAAAGAAAAATGTGTGAAAGATGATAATTTTTTTCACCTTTGGATACCTCTTATTTATAAAACTAAAACTCTAAATCAACAAAGAGTCTTAAACTTTTAAAAAACTTAGTTTTTTACTTTGACTTAGAAATTTGCTTTTATTTGATGATAAAAATCTCTTACTTTCCCAAAATTTGGAAATTTCCACATTATCCTTGTTTTCTAAAAAGCTTATGGATTTATCAACAACTTTATCTCGAAAATCAATCATTAGAAATCTTTGATTAATTTCTTTGTTCAATAGGGACTTGATTTTCTTGAATTTCAACACTACAGTAATTTCTACTCAATTTTCGAACATATTCTTACCTTATTTAATTTCTGAGCTCATTTATAGGTCTCGAAATTTAGTTTCTAACATAACAAGAATCAGCTCAATTAGACATAGGAGTGGAGAGGGAGAAGTCCAAAATACTGACTGTTGATTGTCTAGTTCAATTGTTGGGCTTTTATTGCTTTGATTTCCAAGATTGGCCATTTGAGTAGCTTAGTAAACTTTAGACCTATAAGTTTGTTAAATACTCGATACAAAGTCCTGGCAAGGGTTTTGGTTAATCAACTTCGCCATGTCCTTGAGAAACGGATAGGTCCCCACCAGAGCAGTTTTCTCTCGAGAAGTAGTACTCTAGATACGTTATTGTTATTTATGTAATAGTACATACTATTTCAACTGCTTGAGGTAAGAGGTGGTACATGATTTTGAAGATAAATCTGCATAAGGCCAACGATCACGTGGATTGGTCTTTTCTAGGGTCGACCTTACAACATTTGTAGTTCTTGGATCATTTGATTCGCCTGATCATGTTTATAGTGCACATGCTTACTCTGCACTTTTATGGAGGTTTTCCTAATTTTGTTTTGGGGCGAGGAATGAGACAGAGTGATCCGTTGTCTCCTTACCTATTCTTATTAGTCACGAGGAAATTGTCTTACATGATTCATAGCAGAGTTGAAAAGGGTATTTGGGCTCCTATTAGAGCTTCCCTGAGGGGTCTGTCAATATCCCACTCATTCTTTGCAGATGACCTTATGTTATTTACGGATGCAAAGTTGGAAATGATGGACATGATTTTGGATTGTTTGTGGGAGTTTGGTGATATGAGTGGTGTAATGATCAATCCAAGAAAATCCAAACGGTTTGTCTCTTCTAGAGCTCTATTAGCTCTGAAGAGTTGTTTGACTGTGAAATGTCAGTTTCTTCTTACGGAGGACTTGGCGAGTCTATTTGGGTGATCCTATTATTCACATTAAAGTTCGGAGAGATCAATACCATTACTTGATTGAGAAGATCCGAAATAAGCTGGTCGGTTGGAAAGCCAAAACGTTGAGTTCAGCCAAGCGAAGAACACTTATCCAAGCCGTAACTTTTGCCATTCTTGCATACATTATGCAAATAACCTAGCTTTGTCAACATATATGTGCTTAACTTGATTGGATTAAAAGACAGTTTCTATGTGGAAGATCAGAAGATAACCATAGACCCTTTGCTAAGCGGATTAGGTATCCTGAGTTATGTGATATGAATAAAGCCTTCTTGGCAAAACTTGGTTGGAAATTAATCTCAGGGGATCCAGCACTTTGGTCTGAGGTCTTAAGGGAAAAATACCTTTGGTAAGAACCATTCCTTCTTTACAGTTGTACTTTGAGATGTTCTTCTCTGTGGTGGGGATTATTATGGCTAAGGGATGTACTTTGGAGTGGGCTCCACTGGAAAATCAGTAATAGTCTCAACATTAGATTCTGGGAGGATATATGGATTGGTAAAGTTCCGTTGGTCCAAGGGATCCAGATAGATAGCCCGGAAGGATTACGAACAACAAAAATGACTTTATAACTCCTTGTCAAAATTGGGATATTGTGAGTCTAGAAAATAACCTTCCAAATCACATAGTGAATGAGATAAGAGTGATGCCTATCCCGCAGGATCTTAATTCTTGGGATTATGTCTATTGGGCTGGTGAACCATCGAAAGAGTTCTGGGTCAGATCGGCATACACTTTCACTAGTCACTCGGATTTGGTGGTCTTCGGCCCCTTGAAGTGGATTTGGAGGTTAAGATGCTAGGAGAGGGTGAAATTTTTTATTTGTTTGGCGCTGCATGATAGTTTGATGACTAATAGGACTTGTTTCTAGTGAGGTTTCACAACAGATCCCTTATGCCCCCTATGTAAGATCTATGAGGAAATGGTTTCTCATTTTTTCACTACTGCTCAGAAGTTCGACAAATATGAGATCGGATACTACGAACTTCATTCTTGACTAAATTGGTTTTCTTGCATCTCACAATGGCAGATTGGATTGCTTGGAACTGCAAATCTCACACCATCTTTAGAGGTCGCCCTTGTGTCATGACTTTTGTATATCGTCTTTGGATCAATTGGAAGAAGAGGTGCTGAGTGGTGTATGTTAACAACATATTCTTCCCTGATGGTGTTATGGTTTTGGTTTCCTGATACACTCAAGAGGGGAGGGTAGCTTTCTCGAGGGAAGCCATTCCTAGGCCAAGGGTAGGTCGTTGGATTGCATGCGAAAGCCCGGTTTCTATAAACTATATTTCGATGGATCCATGGAACAAACTTAGCTAGCACTGGGCTTGGTCAGGGATGAATATGGTCTTTGGATTTAGAGATCTACTAGAAACGTGGGTGTGGTAGATCCGTTTTTGGTAGAGTTATGAGATGTTAGGGAATGTTTTTGTCTTTTGATTAAATCTAAACTTTCCTTGGTGATTATTAAGCTGGATTTGAAGGACCTGATTAAAGCGTTGTTATATGAGGCTAACCCTCATCACCCAACTTTGCACATGATCCGAGAATGTCAACAATTAATGAGAGAAGTGCAAATGCAGTCAATTCTCTTAATCCCTCGAGAATGTAGCTTTTGTGTGGATATTTTAAATCGTTTTGGACACTCGATGTCTCTTATATTTATGCTTTGTTGTCCCCTTTAGGGAAGGTTTATAGAGCTTTATTGCGTGATATCCGGGGCTAAACTTCTTTTAGAGGTTAGCCATATGCCATGCCATTCAATAATAATAATAATAAATAAATAAATAAATAAATAAAAACAGGGACGCCCAAAATCAAGCAGCCATCCAAGACCCGACCCGTTCATTCCCCGCTTTTTGAACAAATCATTCCCCGGTCGGGTCTCCCTTCTCTCAAAATTCGAAATCCAAACAGCTGCGAAGAAAACCCCTAAACCCCGCCCTCTCTGTCTCTCTCGCGCTCGCGCTCTCGCTCTCGCTCTCTGCGAATTTGCAGTTATGTATGGTGGAGGTTAGCATTTCGATTCAAAACCCTAATAATGTCTCCCCATTGATTTAGTCAGCTTCTTCGTGTATATAATTTAGGGTTTGTTTGATTCTCTGTTTGTTGCAGATGAAGTATCGGCTATCGTGATAGATTTAGGGTCGCACACTTGCAAAGCTGGATATGCCGGTGAAGATGCTCCTAAAGCCGTTTTTCCCTCTGTGAGTCTTCTTTTACTTTTACCTCTCTCTCTCTCTTTCTCTCTCTCTCTCTCTCTCTCTCTCTCTCTCTCTCTCTCTCTCTCTCAACTCTTCAAATTTTTTCATGTCTCGAATAACAATGGTTGTGATATATTACGTTATTCCTAGGGTTTGGCCTCGTGATGAGGTGCGCTATTAGTCTATAAACTCGTTAGGCATCAAACCTCTCTAAGGTCAATTATGCTGCCGAAGGGTCTCCATCAAGTTGACTTGAAATAGGAGTTTCAACCCGGAAGGGTGCTGGTGATTTCTAAGGAAAATATGCTTTTCTGCTGGTTTGTTCTATACGAAAAAGGAAATAGGTGTGGTTGTTTGTGTGTAATTATTGGGCTCTACTCGGAGTACTTCAATGGCATTAATCTTACAAGGAGTATCTGAAGCAACATGAAACAAGAAAAATAGAACAATAGCAGTAGCCTTTTTTTCCTTTCAATTTTTAAAATAATTTTTCATGGTTAAGCGTGATGTACCAACCTGAGTGAGAAAGAAGCACCCTAAACACCCTTGTGTCCATACTCATAACCTTTTGAATAATTCTGCAATCATAGAATCTGATAAGTTTATAGAATTGGGTTTACCACTTCAATATGCAATAGGCAGATGAGGAATCTCACAAGGTGGGTAACTGATGAAGGTTTACTCTAATATGACACCAATAGCAGTAGCTCTTACCATTTTTATTTTTGGATGGACACTTTCAGAGAGACCTAAGGCAGTAAAATAATGAAATGAAGCTCTCTACATTAGTTGAGGGGCGAACCTTGGCACAACGGCTAAGTTGCTCCTTTGGTGACCTCGAGGTCACGGGTTCGAGGTGTGGAAACAGTCTTTTTACAAAAAATGCAAGGGGAAGGCTGCCGTACATATACGCCCACTCGCCCCCCTACCCTCGCCTAAATCGGGGAGCATTTTGTATACCGGGTAAGCCCTTAATCTCTCTACATTAGTAGAGAGGGATATATGGTATCATTTGCAAATTATGGTTACCTGCTCCCTCCCAATGTCAAGACCTTGGATGAGTTCCCTTTCCATCCCTCTATTGCTGATCTTGCTAGCAACATCTTCTTATTCATGAACAAGGAAGGAGACAATGGGTCCTAGTAACCTTGTGTAACATGTAATTGATTCTAAGGCTTCTCTATTAACAGTGATGGAGAAGACTGCAATTCATGAACATCATTGTATCCATTTCTACAAACACCAATACCTTTATGCTAGTAGCCTCTTTAATAAGCCCAAGTGGTTCTATAGTAAAATTTCTCAAAATCTAAGTTGAGCACCTCCCTTATGTGTTTTTTGCTTTAAATATGACCTGCCACGCAATAAGAATAGCATCCAAGACTGGCCTTGTCTGACGAAGTCACTTTGTGAGGAGGAGATGGTATCACTTCTCACTATAAGACAACATATTTAGGTGTAGGGAATTATGGTTTAGAAATTTTAATCTAAACAAACTGTTATTCTTAAAAAGATTTCTAGATTTGTAGAGAGTAAATAAAAAATCCAGCAATTAAAGTGGAACAATGAAAGCAATAGATGAGAAAAAAGAAGATAGGTTTATCAGCATCACACTAATAGATCTTTAGGCATCACACCTAGGGTAAGAAAGTATCACACCTTCTAGAGTTTGAGAGAGCTCAAAATATAAATTCAAAATCTTATTTTTCATTATCTATAATAAGATTACAAGTTTTTTAATAGATAATTAGTCTAAAAAATAGAAACTATTATGAATACAAAAATTTAGAAACTTCTAAATAGTTGTAGTAATATCTCTCTGTTGATTAAATAGAAATAAATTGATAAATAACTAATAACAAAAAATAAAAAATAGAAACTAACCGAAGTAATAAACCACCTTCTAGCGATTTTCTAACATAAAATAAAAACTCAATATGACTTATTCGAGTTTCCAACTGCTCTAACATATGCCAAACTAAAGCTTGAGGATTATATCTACTTTTAGTAGGCCTTCTAACAAATTTTGAAGGTTGTTGCCAATGTACTCAATCATCTCTCCCAGCTTGGAAAAACCCATCAAGTTAAAAGCACCGTTAAAAGCATGAAAAGCATCATAAAGTTCACAATGAAGCTTTTGCAATTCTTCTGTCATGCTTGCTTTAATTTTCTCCTATTCTCTTTCTCAGCTGCCTCACCACGAGCAGCCTTCTCTGGATCAGGCTTCATTTCAATTGTAACACAATGAAGATTGCTCAATATGAATTTCTCTATCAGAGGAGAAAAAACAGCTCTAGAGCCCTCCTGAGCCATCGTTACCTTTAACGCCTTCAAAGGTTCCTCATATTTCAAAGGCTTAAAAGGATCCATGTCATATTTCCATTTTCCAGTAGAGTGAAGCATTAAGGATTGACCCCTGGAGAACGATCCGGTGTTATTTTCCCTCAAAGAGAACTCAATTATTCATTGATACCTCTGCTTCATCTGGTCAAAACCCTCTTCTGCCAATTTCTTAAAAGAAGCCATGATTAATTCTTCTACCTTCTGAACATCATCCTCAGAAAACGCTTTCAACCCTATACTGAACTGTGGCTGTAGGAGCTCATCCTCTGTGCTGCCACCAACAATGGCATCTCCTAGTCCACTTTCCAAAAGAATTTCCTCAAAGGAGAAGCAGGAGTTCCCAACATAAGATGATCCAAAAAGCCAAGGGTTAGTTCAGTTTCCAAGTCCTAGGGTTTATCAGATAACAACCAATTCAGGCAAAACATGTGCTTCTTGTTCAGATCACCACCTTCACCTGCACGATATTTTTCAATGAGCCTGATGAGCTTTGAAAACAACAGTTGTGGTTCAATCCTTGACTCATCACGAGCTTGACTTGCTTCAAACATATCTAGATAATCACTTAGGATCCGTAGTTTTTCATTTGGATCATCATCTCCGTAGAACCATATCCTGGCATTGCTGGGATGATAATATTTTTGGTGGAATTCCTTAAATTCCTCAAAAGTTAGTTTAGGAATAACTTGAGGGTTTCCTCCACTATTAGCACTGTAGGTATTGTTCGGAAAGAGTGCTTCTTGAGCAGTCCAGCCTAAAAGGCTATGAGTAGACACCTTTCATTTCATTGAAAACAACACCCTTGTAAGAAATGTCTTTAGAAGGATCATCAAGCTTATAGTGCCAACCCTCCTGTTGAAAAGTCTGAATGTCCTCAACTCACTTGGGAAAGAAGGCTGCATCCAGATATACATCTACCAAATTATAGAAGTCCAGAATGGTTGTGTTGTTGATCCAGGTCACCTTGTATGCATGAGGGTGTGGGCTTCTTGACAACTTGAGATGATCAAATGTGGACACTGAAACAACATTTGTACGGTCGCCACCATCAATGATAAGCTTCTTGGCTTGATCGACACATCGCAATAGAGTTTGGAATATTGGGGTTCGCGTGCAATCCTCTTCCTCTCCTTTAGGTGCAGCCAAAATTCGTCTCACCACCGACAAAAGAGAGGTATCCACCTCATCATTCGCAAGATCATCAGCAACATAGGTCCCATAGTCAAGAGTTCTTTTCAAGATCATTTTCTGCTTGTTCTTCCTCCTCCATAGGTTCCTTGCCAACATGTAGATTATTCTTCTTTGGGCATTGAAAACCCGTATGATCAGTCTCCCCACGCTTGAAACAAGTGATTGTTTTGCTGCTCTTAGGGTTTGAATTGTTGGTCTTGCCTTTAAAACTAGCTCCATTAGATGGAAAAGATTTCAACTCACGATTTGCATCATAAGTCCTCTTTGTGGTTATTTCTCCTACTTAAAACCTAACTTACTTATTGGGTGGTTCAGGTGCTCTTTGATTTCAAGTGTTACTTGGAACACGTGCTCTAAAGAATAGATTCATTGTCTAAAAGTTCCCTCTTGATCTCAGCCTTTAGATCAACTCTAAATCTAGCTATTTTTTGAACAACATCCTCAACTATATCACTTGAATTTTGACTTGCGTGTAGTTACTGTCATAGTGCCTTGTACCAAAGTGTAAACTTTATCCATCATCTTTTGAAAATAAATTATTGGCCGGAACTTCTTTCTTAAGTTTGTCGTTATCTCATCCCAATTAGAGATCTATGACAGTTTCATTTTGGTTAAATCATTTTCAACACCGTGCCACCAAATTTTTGCGAACCCAACAAGCTTTGTCTTCGCAAACCTGACCTTGCCATCATCAAGCATGCCATATCAGCTAATTTATTCTTCAAAGAAATTGATCCATTATTTTGTAGGAGCTAATCTAAATCGGTTCGGTATTTTGTTGGATCTAATCTTCCCTCAAAATTTGAGATTTCCATCTTGATATTCTTAGTGATATCCTCGGCTGTATCACGTCCTTCTGTCATGTGTCCTTGCCCAGATTGATGTGTTAATTGAAAGGCTGGATTAGCCCTAATGCCCTGAATTTGCCGGATTATTGCCAACATTAGCTGAATTCGTACCTACAGCAAACTGAACCAATTATTTTGATAGTTCTGTGAACTTGCACTCGTGTCAAGTTTTAGAGAATACATCCGTTCCCTCAATTGCTGCATATCTGACTTCATGCCTTCTTGATCTTGGTGAAGACCTTTAAATTTATAATTTAATTCAGCATTTCTTATCATAGTTATAATTAATGGACTTGTTGAATCTTGGCTTCGATACCAATTGATGTAGGATAGCCTAGGAAGAGAAAGCTGTCTACTAGGGATTCATGGTGGAACTAGGGTTGAAAATTAGACTTTAGGTTTAAGTGTAGTGAATTAGGGTTTACCATAAGAAATTTTAATTTAAGCAAGATTTTTAGGTTTATAGAGAATAAATAAAAAATCCAGCATTAAATGGAAAGAAAGAAGAAACCAATAAGATAAGAAGAAAGAATATAGGTTTATTAGCATCACACTAATGCATCATTAGGCATCACACCTAGGGTAAGAAGGCATTACGCCTTCTAGGGTTTGAGAAAACTCAAAATATAAATTCAAAATCTTATTTTTCATTACTCATTACAAGTTTACAAGTATTTAAATAGAGAACCAGTCTCAAAAAAAAAAAGAAGAAGAAACTATTACTAATACAAAAATTTAGAAATTTCTACATAGTCTTAATAATGACTCTATATTGATTAAATAGAAATAACTTGTTAAATAAATAGACACAAAAAAAAAAACGAATTTAAGTAATAAACCTTATAAAAAATAAAATGGTAACTTTCTAACATAAAATAAAGACTCTATGACTTTTTCAAACTCCCAACTAACCTTCTCATCATTTGACGTATGTCAAACTGAAGTTTAAGTATTAGATCCACTCCTAGTAGGTCAAACTTCGAAAGTTGCTGCCAACGTACTCCGTGACAAAGGAAGGAGAGGAAGAAACAAGAGAAGGGAGAGACAGAAAGATAAGGCGGGGGACTATTGGAATCTAATGATGACTAGAAAGCTCAATTCAATTCCTTAATCAAAGCATAAGCAATAATAAGCTCTGATGCCTAAATATATAGGCAAATCCTTGAAAAAAATATGGAACAAAAGAACGATTTCAAAAAATAAATAAGAGAAAATATTAAAGAATTCTAAATATTAAATAACTTGTAGTATATTCTGCATCATTTACCATTTTACTTTTCTGCTTCTTCTTTTTTTTTCTTCATTACCAATCCTACTTAATAAGAATATGTCTAATAAATATTCCACATATTTCAGTCATGTTTCTGTGGGCCTGGACTCTATATGGGATAAATCCAACAACTAAGCAATATACAAAGTTATGTTTGGAATGGCGAATAACAACATAGAAAAGAAAAATAACCTAAGCAATCATACTTAATGTTTATAGGAGTCACTCACTAGAAGAAGGCACCACACCTCCTAGGTTTTAGAGAACTCAATACAATTTTGCTAATAAAATTCAAAGTGTTGTTCCTCCCCTCATAATAAGGTTACAAGTCTTTAAATGAACAATTAATCTTAAAAAATAGAAACTACTAATAAACTAAAATTCAGAAACTCCTAATTGAATAACTATAAACTAAATATTTGAAAAATCTTTCTACATATTAATCAAATAAAATCCAATTCTTGCTATTCTTAAGCTAAATCACAGAGCTAACAACATCCTTCAGTAGAAACACAAAAGTCTGCCCTGCCATAGACAAGTTTGCAGGAAAAAAGATACAATGGAGTGGCAATATGATAGTTTAACTCTGACGATATAATACCATCCATATTTGGAAGGAGAGATTGTTATTTTCATTTCTAGAAACTTTCTCATCTTGTTCCCTTGACTTGGATGGAAACTTGAATTAGTGTCAAAAGTTTCAAAAGTTCCCATTACATGGTTTGGTAGGCGAATCTGAGTTTCCACCTTTGATTGTATTTTGGTAATCTTACTCAACAATGTGATGCAAAAATCTTTTATATAAAAAGTGATGCAGTGTTTTTTGAATACTTACTTGATCTGTTTTGATCATTACTTGTTCTTTTACATATTTTCTTCACCTGTTAAAGCAATGCATACATTTCTATGTGAGTGACAAGTATTGAATATTTAATCATCTGAGGTTTTATTTATTTATTATTTCCCAAGAATAAAGCTAATCCTTCTATTTCTTGGAAGTAATTTATTTCCTTGTTTATAAGGTCGTTGGATCAATTGATCAAATGGAAGTTGATGACCCTGATAACGCAGAAAAGAAGTCTGCATCTGCTCCTGATTCTAAGAATGTCGTCAAATCTTTTGAATCAGAGAAATCCAAGGGTAAACGGAAGTTGTATGTGGGATCTCAGGCCCTAGGATTTCGTCGAGATTATATGGAGGTTAGTTTGTTCTTTGTACTCCATGACGTGATGAATCGGAGAGAACACCTCTTCTTTTTTTTAGGGGGGGTCGCTATTCTAATAATTTCATCTGGTAATTCTCGTATTCAAGCAGGTGCTCTCTCCAATAAAGGATGGTGTTGTTGCTGATTGGGATATTGTTGACAGCATATGGGACCATGCTTTCAGGTAGTAATGATTTAGGAGATGCCTACATTCATGTCTTGCTTTTTGAACTTTCCAGAGTAATTTTTTATGCTATGTTCACATATTAATTTGGATATCACCAGCCTCTAGCAGGTTTTCATGTACCTATGATAGACCATTCATTGCCTCTTTGACCTGTAGAATGAAGTTGTTGCTGCTATACTGCAGAAGGAAAAAACAGCTATATCCTATCAGTTTTACCCTGCACTCTATGGAGATCTTTTGCAACCTAAGCCTTAGAATATTTGTGCTTCCAATGGTACCATGATATCCAAAAGCGATACCAGATGCATTCAAACTTAGAAGCTTCTAAATAAGGCCTTTGGTCGAAAATGTCAAATTTTAATATGACAAGAAAATCCTTGTTGAATTTCTTACTATATGAATTTCTATTTGTTGAAAGATCCATTGATTCATTTCTTACTACAATGTTGTTACCGTCTTACTGTCTCTCTTATACCTCCTTCTTTAGTCAAAATGCTAGCATGATGTAATTTTCATTTACGCAACATGATTAATCTGAAGTTCTTTTGAGATTCTTATGTCGCACTTCTATGTTTCGAGCAATTCAAAATTATTTAGAGCATAGGAGGCAAACAATCTCAAGTCACTTATATAATCACCATAAAGCTCTCATTCACTGAGCTTTATCCTCATTTTTCTTGTTGAAAGAATTTTCTATACTTGTTGATTCCAGATAGAGATTGAAATGGCATTTCCGCACAATCTTGGTTTCTTTCTACTTGTTATAATTTTATTATGTGATAGACAAGCATGCATTTTCTACATGGACATGAGGTATTCAGCCTTGATATCGATTAAGGTGCAGACTTTTTTACATAGACAGTCTTGTGCTTATTTTTACCAGAGGCCTTACACATGATGTGAATCTCCCAGTCAGACTTAAAAGGGAATAGCTACTTTTAGTTTCTCTCCAAGAATCAACCCTTACTGCTACATATCTTTATCAAAACTGAAAACCTTAGTTATACTGATGATTCCAATATATGTACTGCTACATTTCTTTGGTGAAATAAGCATTATAAATTAGGAAGTAGTATGCCTTAATTCTTGCTGTGTGGTGATATGAAATGCGGCTGGTGTGATGTAAGATCTTCTACAGTTTTATGTTTTGTCATTAGAAACAAATGCTTAAGGGAAAGAAATGCCTAAAACAGGAACTGATCTAGAATGGGATTAAAAGGGGGCCATGTGAAAGGATTAAACTTTTGGGGGGTGAACTATGCAATTTTTAAGGAGATATGAAAGGACTAAAAAATACTAAATGGTTTTCAAAATTATTGTAAGATTTGGGTGGGCCAAAGAGCCCCAATCTCCCATTGGCCCCCTGGATCCATCCTTGCCTTAAAGCCATGTGTTCTGCAATCATGCTTTTTCCTCTCCTGTTTTGGCTCCATTTTGAAATTTTAATTAGTTTGGGGTATTGTGTTCTCTTTTTTGCTTGCTAGGGAGTGCCTGTTGATCAATCCTGAAGAACATCCAATGCTGGTGGCAGAACCATCTTCCAATACCCAACAGCAAAGAGAAAGGTAATCCATCTATAAGCAATCCTTTCACTAATTTAATGTTACCTTTAGTAATAGTCTTCTAGCTAACTTCATGAGCCAGCTTTCTGTTGAATGATTTCATATATATTTGGTAGTTGTCATGGTACCACATTTTGTTGATCAAAATTTTCCTGTTAGAGTGATCCATGGTACACTCAATGTTTGCTCAAGATGTACTTTATTTTGACTGGGACTGCAAATATGCTGGATTTATCATGTAACATCCAAAGTTATCTGTTTCATTTTTTTATTAAGCTCATGCACGTGAATTGTTTCCTCCATTTCAACTCCTTTAAGCAACATCATATTATTGTGGCTGGTAGTTGTGCTTGTGTCAGGTGCTGTGTATACACATTTGACACAAGAAGTAATGCTTAAGAAGAAAAGAGAGATACATCATGATGGATAAGAAATCCTCCAGAACACTGCAATGGAAAAAAAATGAGGGCTTCAGAAAATATCTCAAATCAGAAGAGCTAATACCTAAAAATGAAGCTCTATGGCTACTGTTCCTATTAACACATTAGCCGAAATATCAACATGTCACTGCCCAAGCCCTTAAGTTATTGATTAGAAACTCTCATGGCTAATACATTTTTTCCATGACGCTTGCTTCCTGTTCATTTTGTTTAGTTCCACAATTTTTTGAGTTCTGCAATATCTGTTAATTGCTTTGTGCCAAAAATACTTGATTCTATGGGAGACCATAATGCTTTCCCTTTCCAAGAATTTTCAACCTCTTCCTTACTTGATGCTCCCATCTCACTTTGGCACATATAGAGAGGAACAACTTTTGTGGAATCTTTTATTTTATTTGCAATTTGTATGAGAGAGGGACCATTGGACTTTTCTGTGCACTTTGATCCCCTAGTTTTATTATAAAGCAATGCATCTATGAGAATAATGCTTTTAGTTTTATATGTTCAATCAAGTCCTACTTTTAATAGGTGAATATAGTTGATGAGCTAGGGCATGATCATTTAGAACTCAGATCTTTCCATGGTCCAATTTTTGCACATGCTTCAGCACATTGCTTCATACATGCAGCATCTCGCATATTTCAGGTTATCTAAGTAAGCTGAGGTTTGATTTATTCCTTGACTGGCAGGGCATCTGAGCTCATGTTTGAAAAATACAAAGTTCCTGCGTTATTTTTGGCCAAGAATGCTGTAAGCTCTTATCTGCCCCACACTAAGACTTCAAATTCCTGGAATTGAGATGAATTAAAAATTTATTTTGCATTTTTATAAGATGTATGCAATAATTTTGTTGGCCATGATCCTAAATGACAGGTACTAACAGCGTTTGCATCGGGACGTGCTACTGCATTAGTTGTTGACAGGTATGAGTTTGTGCTTTTATCTTGTTTCAAGAATTGTTTGTGTAGTATTTTCTTTTTCTCTCTTTGAAAAGGGACATAGATTCAAGTCCCTAACATAGAAAGATTGGATAACTTCTTCCTGTGGCAGTGGTTGATTACACAAAATTGAAGATTGTAGGTTGAAAATATTGTGAGAAAATTTTCAGACAAGAAATACTTGTCAGGAAATTCACAAAAGAATTATAAGAGCTGCCAGATTCTGTTTATTGTTATATACATCATTGACTGCTCTATAATAATCCTTATCAAGTGCCATAGACGTTGATTTGCAACTGACGATTGATTTTGCTCTAGTGCCAAACTTTTGAAATCCAAAATGAAGAAGGGATTCGGTGGTTGTGCCTGCTTAGGTTTCTAAAGCTTTCTCTAGTGTTTAGAACAGTCTACTAAGGCTTTTCTTTGAGTTCTTTTCCCTTTACCAAGGCTTTTTCATTCCTGCACCATCTCTATCCTAGAATGATAGTATGTTTGATATTGTATATATTCTCATTTGCAAGCTCAAACTCATTGTGTTCTTTATGTCACTTGACCATTTGCTCAGTTCTCATGGACCATGAAACTAATTCCTTTCGTCCTGCTCTGTCGTTCCCATTTGAACATCATTTTTGGAGCTTGAACCTTATCTTGTTGCTTATTTGTGATGATTATAGTGAACAAAGTTAATATCATTTAAAATCTTGTACATGCTAAGACCTTACTTTCATAAGGTGTTGAGAACCATGACACTCCAGGCACATTTAATTTATTTATGTACCTTTGGCTTTGCTTATGCAAAACAAAGAAAGAGCATCAAATATGTTATGCAACTACAGTGAGTTTTAAGTTTTGATTTATTAATTTCTTCACTGGTAGTGCATTGTATTTTTTCTTACTATTGATACTTTTGGTGGTTTTTCTAACTCAAATAATTCAGTGGTGGAGGATCAACAACCGTGGCTCCCGTGCATGATGGTTATGTTCTCCAAAGGGTACCTTTCCTTGATCTTTATCTCCCAATCAATCTACGAGAAAAAAATCTTTTCCTTTTTGTGATTTCAATCAAGGCATTAATTTATTTCCAACTTCAATTATTTGGTTTCTTATATAATTACTAAAGCTTCCACCTATACCTTCATGGAAAATCAAAGAGTCCAAATGCATTGCTGTTGAGCAAGATAGGATATGAAATATTGTAGAGCAACGTAGGAGATGAAGGTGATGAAAGTTCTCAATGGGAAAAATGGTGAAAATAAAGAAATATTACTGAAGCAAAGGACATCAGTGAGAACTCCTCTCCCCATTTCAACATATTAGTATATAGCTAGCAACATTGCTCATAGTATTTTAACATCACACGATACTTCCTACCAGATTATCAGATCATCAAATTCTTTTTTTTTTTTTTTTTTTTTTTTGGCATTGGAAATAATGTCTAGCTTGTTGATTGTGTGCCCTTCACTCTAACATGGCAAAAATTATGTAAATTCGAGTGGTCTGAGCTACCCAAGCTCTATGCTGTTGGGGAACTCTGCAAGGGTCTTACCAAGGGCACTATGTATTTCAGTGAAACTGCTTATCAGTGACATTCAACTGTTGGCCCCGGTAGTGAAATGAAATGCTGATATGCTTCTTTTCTTTGATTATATAATCACTTGTCAATAAGGGTGGAAGAAAATGTCAATAGATATTTGTTTGCATATGCGAGATTGGTTATATTGGTTTTGATATGTGGAAACATTTTGGGAATTTTGAATGAGAGATTTTTTAAGTCTGGATTTTTTTCTTAACTTTTCTGTCAATTATTTCCCTTTAACTGTTTATCTCGCTCTTTTGCAGTTCTGCCTTTTTCTATTAGTTTAAGAATTTATCTGCCATGCAGTTTAAGTTCTCTATGCCTGTTAGCTTTTATGCACTAAAAACTACTTATATTTGTCAGAGTCAAAAGTTACATTGCAATAACATTTTGGTGCCTTTAAAATATGATAGTCTTGTTGTCTAATACGTGGAATATTTGTGATAAACTCTGGTTGATGCTCCTTTCCTTATTTGCTTTTTCAGTTGATAGTTCTCTCATTGACCCATTTTTATTTCCACAAGATCGCAATGCTTTTGGCTCACATTTTTTCCTTTCTAAAAATAGGCTGTTTCATCTTCTCCTATTGGAGGAGAATTTCTCACTGAATGCTTGTTGAAAAGTCTTGAAAGCAAAGGCCTCATGGTAAGTTTGGCCTAGGAACTTGGAAAGCTAAAACTGATCATCCCTTTAACAAGTTGATATTCACAATATTTGTATTTTGTATTTTAGATAAAACCAAGGTATTCTTTCAAAAGGAAGGAAATACGACCAGGAGAATTTCAGGTATTAACTGCCTCTTTTCTTGACAATGCCTGGCATCCTCACTATCTTTTATGACCTGGATTGTTAGAATTTATGACATGCATTGAGAAATCACTCATTATTAGATATACTGAAATAGCCAAAGATTGTTGTGGGTATGGGATTGTGGTCCCAATGTGTGATTTAGATACAGAAATTTTGCATGTTGACATTCTATTGCTATTTGTGAATCTTTAATCTCAATTTTTTTTTAATAGACCTTTTGAATCCTCTCCTTTTAATCACTCAGTTCATCATCTATTGACATTTAGAGCCATTGTTTGGAGTTGTTTATGTATGATAAGTCAGATCTTTCTTATATTGTACATTGTTTCATCATAGAATTCCCTATGTTGCCTCATGCCATATTTGGTGTTTAGCAGGGGCAGTGTATTTCTTTTGATTGGTCATCTAACGATATTGCTGCTCTTTTGTAGACAGTAGATGTTGACTTCCCAAACACAACTGAAAGCTACAAACTCTATTCTCAGGTTTGTTATTGATTGTATTCCTTCTTTTTGAGCTGACATATTTCTCTGAATTTATTCTAATGTTCTAATTTTACAGAGGGTTATTGCAAGTGACATAAAAGAATGTGTTTGCCGAGCACCAGATACTCCATACGATGGTTTGTTTCTTTCTTTGCATGTTATGTACATTTGGCTCTCTCTCTCTCTCTCTCTCTCTCTCTTTTGTTGCCCATTTGAGTTCTTTCTTTTTTCATATAGATATCCATCCCTGCAAACTGTCTTTTCTTTGATTAAAGAGTTGTTTCTATTCTGAGTTCCTACTTCTATATTGTAGCATAGTGAAACTTATAGCATAGTTGATGCAGTAACATTGGGTTCATTAGCAGTCCATGCTGCTAGGTCAACACCCTTTTGCTGCTGTAGAGTTCTGTGATGAATTATAGCCTCCTCTTGTGTAGCCCATAAGTTACCACATTTGTATTTCTTTGAGCTTTGTTATGTTTTAAATTTCCGACTGAGGGCATGCAACAGCTTTGATCTTTATTTTGAGCACATAATAGATGGTTTTGGGGCCGGGTGGGGTAGTGGATTCCAACTTTTACTACCTAAAGGGACAAAATTTACTACGGAATCTTAAAAGCGTTTAATGGAGTTTGTGAGCAGAATAGTATTGGAAGAATTTGGCCACAGATCCACAATACTTGAGGAATTGTTCCCTGTAGCTTGAAATAAGGTTTAATAGAGTGCGCTAAACTGCTCGATAGTAATTGCCCAGTGCCATTTGTGCAAAGTACAAAACCAGTTTTGAATTGGATACAAACAGTTGCACATGGAAGTGTGCACAAAATATGTTGCAAGTACATGCCTGGGAGTTGAATAAAATTAGTCATTTGTTATTTAGTTTAGAATGTAAGATATTGGAAGGTTGAGATCCTCTTAAAGATTGAGGCTTCTGCTTGGTTTTTGGTTATTACTAGGATAAGCACAAACGAATAGTTGAAGACAGTGCCAAGAATTGTCTCTTATCATCTGTTTAATGTGCAGACTGCAAATAGAGTATTGAATGCATAGCCACTTGATTTCTAATTGTCAAATTTTTTGGAACATATGGATAATTACCTTTGCATCTATTATATTTGTTGGATGCACCTTCAAACTCCTGGAGATTTTTTAAGGGAACTCCTTGTAAGGGGCTTTGGCTTGGGACAAAGATGTCTGCATATGGTGCATTCATTTTGGAAGTGAATGCTTGGTTCTTTGAAGGTTGATCCATCTTACTTCACTGTCAAACTGCCATGCCCAATAACCCCTGTGTGGTATTTGAAACGCCTTCCCAGTTATATCTCAAATCTTTTAGATAAACCTCTAATCCATAGCAATTTTAGCATTGAACATACCGATGTTTATACTTTTGCGTTATACGAGATTATTTGAACTTTCTTTTATAGTTAAATCACTATCATTTGTATTACTTCTTTATGGAACAAAATAGTCTTTTGCCACTTTGAAAAACATCATGAAGGTCTTTGGTTAGTTTTATGATAATGGAGAATTTGTCATGAGCATAAATTGAACCTTTTTAGTCCTTATCCTGTGGGAAGATTTTGTCGACTAATATAGAGGATTTTATTCTGTTTGTTTCATTGCCAGCATGTTCAAAGTTTTGTTAGTGTCAATATTGTTAGTTTTGAAGCGATCAGCATCTTGAATCAATGGTATAATATTTGTCATTGCAGAGGTTGCATATTCAAACATTCCAATGACTCCATATGAGCTACCTGATGGGCAGTAAGTTATTTTTCCTGTGCAATTTCTCTTTGTGATCCGGAACAATCCAGGTTTTTATAGTCTTGCATTCTCTACTCTTGTTCAAATCCTTTGTCAATAATGTTAAAAAAAGGTGAGAAACCAAAGAAGGAATTGCTTGAGTTGAATCATAAGAAAGATTCATGGTACAATTTGCAGCTCATAGCACTTAGTCTGGAGGTTATTCTTTTTATTATCTTCTGAAGCCCTCTCATCGCTTGCTATAGGACAATTGAAATTGGAGCTGACAGGTTTAAGACTCCTGATGTTTTGTTCAATCCACCATTGGCCCAGGTGAATTATCTTCTCCAGTTAATTTCTGAACCAATCGAGGCCTTAGGAAGTAACAAATCCAAATGCATCTCTTTTCGGAGATGCCCTTATTTTATAAGTTTTGTCCTCTGTGTTGAATAAATAGCATACAAAATATAAACATATATATTAACCAGACATTCTTCTCTAATTTCTTTGTTGAAATTTTAGAAAATTGTGCATCTGCACTTAGGCCATGCATGATAGCCAAACCAAGTCAATCGCTTGCTTCCAAGTAACTTTACTTCCTCCATTGCCTATATCATGGCTTGACTGGACATGTTTTCCCTTTTCTCAAGTGAGAATGCTGTATGCCCACTTTCTAGATTCTAAGATTATGTTTGGTGTGGTTGTTCTGTCTTGGGAATAAGGAGTAGTTTTTCCGGTATTAGTGTTGCCATTTTTCTAAAGCCTGATGGTGTCGATCCAATTTGACATTTTGTCACTTGGCTTCAGCCCGCAGCTCGATTCAGAGCCTGCTGTCATGATGTTCTGATGACTTCTCTTGTTTTCTTAGCAAGTGTCCTTTCCTATTTAGAAAAGAAAAGGACAACATAATTTCCCTGGTTGTTGCAGTTTTAATTGAACTAATGATTTTTGGTCTATTATAATCTAATTGAGGTTTTTGCTGGATAGATACTGTTGTTTCTTGCCTTGAATTGACTCTGAATGATTTTTTTTTTTGGGTGTTGTTGTGGGGTGACAGTTAAAAGCGATTAGCCAATTGTTTAGGCTAATATGCATTTTTTATTGTTTGTGTATCATATGAATTTTAGACAATACCAGGCATGGAGTATTTTGCAGACACTGCTGCTTCCTTGCGTGGTCTCCCACAGATGGTAATTTTTCTTCTTGAGTGCAATCTGTACATAAAGTGTTGGTGTTCTATTTACCTGGCCTTTATTCTGGCTTATGCTGGAAGAAATCCCCTGTGATCACCCCCCCCAAGAAAAAGGGAATGTAACTGTGATCTCTGCCTTTGTGCAGGTTGTTGAAAGCATAAATAAATGTGATGTGGACATTCGAAGGGAACTTTTTAGTAGCATACTGGTAAATAAGGAGTCTTTTCTTCAGGATATATTTGTCTTGCACATATTATTGTCTATTGCCAAGAGAATCCAATTTGTGCTTGTTTTAGCTCTTCTTTGCATACTTACTCTATGTATGCCAAACTGTTGAAATGTGTGAAATGGATCTAGGCAGAAAGTATGGTGGCAATGGATGAGGAAATTCATGTTTGTATGCTAACATCTTATTATTTGTACCATTTATTCTATATTCGAACAATGATACATGTATTGGTTTATGATCTCAACAAAGTAAAAGATTAGATCCTGGCACAGAACTTCTGTGGGCTACTTAATATGCATGCTAAGCAACTTGATTGAGCTACTTTAATTCTCATTTACTGTTAATTACATTTTCATAGTTGGTTTTCTTAAGTTGTAAATTATTTCCCTTTCATGTCCTATTTTGCTTTCAAAGTTGGAGGTGGTACACCTTGATATATGTAGAAGTAAAAAATCTCTTTGTTTATTTTTTATGTTGCTTGGCAACTCAAAATGTACAGGGAAGATGCATGACAAATGTTTTCTGTGATTGCATTGTAATATTTGGGCACTATAGAATGAATTTCATTACTGGAGCATTATAGGTTTATCATCAATGTATTAGCAAGTGGGGTTGTTGGGTCCAGGCATTTCTTCCTTCAGATTCATCATTCATGATTGATCCAATTTGGTGCATTTACCATGTCAATATATATATTTTGCTCCTCGTGGATACGGTGGGGGGAGATTAACAAGCAAGTTTTACTATTCTGCCAATAATCTGTGTGAAAGCCACATGCCTAATTTTTCTAATTTTAGTGATTAAATTGGGAAAAAAATATCAGCTACTACAATAAATTGGTCATTACTCTGTTGAGATCCTTCTGACTTCTGTCATTTACAGCTTTCTGGAGGCACCGCGTCAATGCAGCAGTTAAAAGAACGTCTTGAAAAAGATTTGCTAGAGGTAAACAATGTCATATGATTTATTATCTGAGATAAAGGTTTATTTGTCTAGCTTTAACATGCACAATAATGGAGTATTCATCAACATTTAAACTGCTTATTTGTTGCTATGTAACTGGAACAAATAATTCTAAACTTATCCTTCAGTTTCAAGTATTTGTCAGCTCTGTAACTTTATAGTTTGTAACATAAAAAACATCCAACTACATCTCAGGAATGATTCAGCTGACTTAGCTGACTTTAACAGCATCCAAACTCTCTCTGTAATTATTCATTCCGAACTCTATACTATCAATAAACACAATGGTTTGAATATTTCTTAATTTGCTTTTATTGGGACCAAGTTGGGGTTAACATAATCCCAAACTGGCAAGGAAAAAGGTCACCAACCTTCAACAGACATTGTGAGAGAAAAATAAGAAAGTGAATTGTGCTTGTGATATTAAAAATATAATTTTTTTTATTGGTTCAAGGAGATCAGAGCTTTCATGCCCTAATGTGCAGGAGTCACCTCAAACAGCTAGAGTTAAAGTATTGGCGAGTGGTAATGCAACAGAAAGGAGATTCAGGTCTCTCTCTCTCTCTCTCTCTCTCAATCTCGAGCAAAATGTATTCTCAAAATGATCTACCAGCACAACAGCACATCTGTGCTTCAGGGTTGATAGCAACGTATTTATCAAACATCACTTCTCTTAATTACTTGATTATGGTGAGGTCTTACTTAAGAATGCTTCTGAGTTGGTGCATTTTGTGGAGAAAAGTGACTTCGCTGATTCATACCCGCTAAGCTGCAATCTTATGTACATATTCATTGCTTAACGACTGTGAATCTACACAATAGGGAAAGAAAAATAAAACCATAAATTTAATCTCTATCCCTGTGCCTGTAGATAGGCACAGTAGGCCAAAACAAAGGAAACTGGGAGTCATGTGACAGTCATGACCTTTTCTTTCATGTAATTACATCGAATATGTGAAATCTATATGCAGCGTTTGGTTTTCCTAATAGTTCAGGTAAATATTTCTGTTGCAGTGTTTGGATTGGTGGAAGTATACTAGCATCTCTTGGTTCATTCCAGCAAATGTGGTTCTCAAAGTCCGAGTAAGTTCACATCACCTTATTTTCCGACTTCCTGCATGTACCCTTTCCTTCCGCTCTACACTTAAGTTATTGTCTATTTACCCCATTTTGAGTTCTCTTCAAAATACTTATATTTGTACAAAAATGGCAGATATGAGGAGCATGGCGCTTCCTATGTGCAAAGAAAATGTCCTTGAGATATGAGTGAAGAAGGGGCACCATTCCATGTAGTTTTCAGCCATGATAGACATCTACTTTGATGAGAACTCATTTATGTAAAATTATTTTCTTATCTGCCCCGTTGCCTTATTATGTAACCATATGGACCTGTACATTATCTATAGGTCATATGGGTAGCAAACAGGTCAGTCCAGAAGAGTACATTTGTTATTTCAGACAATTTTCTATGCTGAAGATTCACACGTTAGTCACTAGAGATTAGAACTACATTTCTTTAACCTTATCCCCGCTTTCAATTTTGTCATCTGAGTCTTATAATGCATGTGTTCTTTGTCATCTGTGAATGCTGGAGCACCAGCTTTATTTTTATTTTTATTTTTTGGTCTCTTGAACTTGGTCCACCGTTAAGTATCCGGAGCTTTGCTCTGATTAATCTCGGCTGAGCTGTTGTTGGGTCTCAATCGGGAGGAAGCTCTCTTAAATCGTTTTTGTCACTATCAACACTCGAATCTCGATTCTTCTTGTGTGGGGTGCTAGTGTTCTTTCCACTAGACCAATGAAGCGTTAGTGAGCACCAGTTTATTGGTAAATAGGTTAATCTTCCCATGATTGCCTTTGGGTTTATGCATTCGTCAAGGAAATTAGGAGTATAATTTGTATGCCTGTTAAGCATGTGTCCTACGTTGGATGGAATTTGGCCCTGAGATGAGCTTCTGAATACAATTCATGACCCTTCCGGTGAGTAATGGCCATTGCCCCGAAGTAGGTGGTTTTCAGGGTCCTGATTGGTGAAGTCTTTTCAAATGTAATTGCTATTTCCTTTTCTTCTTTCTTCTTTTTTTACTTTTTCCCTTTTCCATCCCTAGTATTTAATTTATTTTTTTTCCTAGCAAAAATGGTAAAGAAAAATAATTCAGTCTTTGCTTTAAGCAATGGTAAGTTGGTATTTGTATATAATTTTTTTTTTTTTTTTGATACAATGAGATGCAACTAAACGGGTTTGAATCAGGAAAGGGAGGTAGGAAATGGGGAGATTTTATTGCTTGAGCTGTCTCTGAGGGACGGTATTGTATCTATTGTATCTAATACCATATAAGTAGGAGTTCCATGTCTAGAGAATGGCCAACAGAGTTGCTAGATTGCTCTTTCACTAGTTTATGTCTTCAATGCCAGTCATGGAAGCAGATATTTGTCGTCTGTATATTCACTTATCTGCCATGGCAGAGTGAGTTTCGTCTACTGTCATGGAAGTAGATATTTCTCCTTTCTGTACGAAGTGGAATCTTGAACCCTGGTAGGAAGCACACTATGTCCAAGGGGAGTCTTTGTTCCCCATCTTCCTTGTCTACATCCTCTTCCGGATCCGAGTCCACTTCTTGAGTAAACTTGTTTTCCCTGCAGAGGAGGTTTCTCGCTCCAGTGAATTATCTTTAAAGCTTCTGAAGCTTACTGTTTCGGTTGTGCCCTATGCATGTCAAGATTTCTCTTGTTTAGTTCTCTTAGTGTTTCATTCCTGTAGGTCTTGTTCCTCCATTGTTCTTCTCCCATTTTCCTCCATTTCCATCTTTAGGACGATATTTTCAAGAATACTTCTTTTTGGAAAACCATACACAACACAAAGAACACTAAGGTACTGAGTTTGGAAAAGGGTTACTTTGTCATTAGATTCAAGGACAAACAAGAGATGACCAGAATTCTGAGTGGTCGGCAGGATTCTAGCTCTCATTTGCGGCCTGGATAAGTGATTGATAGATTTTGAGGTGTTTGATAAGCATTTTTTTTCTTTTTCTTTTTTTTTTTTTTTTTTTAATTATAAAAAACCACTTAAATCAAGTGAATTAGAACAGTGCGGGCGCGCACACTTTTTTATAAATAAATTTTTTACAATTTCAATTATCAGTTTTTTAATTTTAATTGGGGGCAATTTGGTTCATTCACCAATATTATCCAATCTACAATTTTTGGTATGGAAGCAAATCTATTTAAACAAATTTATCCAAACACTAAACAATCCAAATTGCTTTTTTATAAATAAATTTTTATTTAAACGTTACTAACAAAAATGTTTTTTTTTTTTTTTTTTTTTTGTGATGGATAAGGGTTGTCATGTTCAACATTATCTAAACAAAATCATTAAATTAAATAATGCTAATTAGTCAAACCCAGAAGCAGGGACATCTGTTTAATAAAAAAAAAATAATATTCATATTAATATTCCTAGTTTGTATATAGTTGGATTGGTTACATCCCTAAGAGAACAGTCTATTGGTACAAACTCCTCTCTCCCGACCTGATGATTTCATATTCAAATCTTGATACATCCAATAAAAAAAAATTGGATTAATTATTATTATTATATTTTTTTTTTGGATAAAAGATTGGCTATCTTTTAGAGTTGTTTCACATCTAATTCTTAACCATGCCCACCCCCCCCCCCCCCAAAAAAAAATAAATAAAGAAGAAGAGTAAGTTATTTCACATCTCTTTTAATTGCATATACCAAAAATAGAAAAGAAATAGAATATAAAAACCTTTAATTTTTCTGCTTTAAAGTATAACCAACTGGGGATGTAACTCATATAACAGAATGCATGCGAGAGGCACAGGGTTTAATTCCCCATGTCTCCATTTCCTTACGTATTTTTCTATTATTTTCAAAATTATTTAAAATCAAACTTTTTAAGAAAAGGAAATCAAACACGATTTTTGGATTCCAAGTGTTAATATGCAAAATACATTTATAAGTATCATAATCAAATTAAAATTTTTTTGGGAGGCAATAATCTTATTATGCAAATTCCTCATTTTTTAAAGTTGAAAAAATAAGCTGTGGTGCATGATCAAGTGGATGATGGTGGGAATGATATTTATGGGGCCATTCTTAATGGTTGGATGCTCATTTTACTCCATTGAATCTATCCCTCTCAAGAAACTTTCATCCAGCGTTTACTTTATCATGAAGGGCAGCTTAGCTACCTTCTCATTTTCATTTCACACAAACGAAGAAACAAATCAACTGATGTTCAATCACAATTGATGACTTAGCATTTCATACCATAAAAAGTATTTTTCAGAAGAAAAGTCACAGAAATGTGCACAAAAATATTCTGTACAAAAAGAGTGATATTTGATTTTTAACAGCTGCCATTACAATCAGGTTTCCTTTGTCTATTTTCATGCTCTCAATATGTTGAATCCAACAGTTCTAATGTATATATGAACTGAATCTAGTACTAACAAAGAAGTTGTGAATATATGAAGTGGGTCACGCATCGGTCGATGACAATATTCAACACCCACCACTCGCAGGCTCAATTGAACTTAGAAGACCGTTGCCTCTCAGCTGCATGCAATGCCCCTCCGCATCTACTTGTGCGCAGATGATTACTACAGACAAGCCATTGTAATGTGCCTCTTGCATGATATTAACTGCATTGTCCAAGGTCATCCCGGGGATAACCTTCATCAGTACTTGAACAACATATTCACGTTTGTTGTGGTTATCATTGTGTAGCAATACTCGATAGGGTGGGGCCATTTTTCTTTTTCTCCTAAATGAAAATAAACAAAGTTAGTAGGCTCTTCTGGTCCCCACCGAGAATGCTACCTTTTCAAGTGAGAGCTATGCAAGACTAATCGCAAAGCAGCATATACACCAAAGCACCTCTGATAAATTTAGCTACTTTAGAACAATATTTTGCACCCTTAATTGTTCCTCTGGATTTCCCTGGCGAATGTCATAAGAAGCGGGAGCTCAACAAAGTTGGGATCTTTTAGCTTTTCTCTGTGGACTGATTTCTTTCCAATCATAGATCTAGGCTTATTTATTCAGGGACAAGCACGTGGTAGCATGACTCATATAGACTAGTCATTTTAGGTCTAATTCTTCAACAAACAAATGAACTATAGAATGACCTAGGAGTAGAATAATAATTTTCGCAAATTGTTGAAATTAGGATGAGTTTTAGGGGAGAAAGAGAGAGAGAGAGAGAGCCAAATGGTCCATTCTTATTGAAAAAGACAGGACATGTCCGATTCTTCAGACGATCAAGGAAACATCGATATGGTTTCACATCCAGTTTGATCTGACTTTGATGAAAAAATGTAAATAACTGGAGAAATTTCAAATAACTAACTCATCATGAACACCAAGGGAAGCAAACATGGAAGAACAAGAAGTTCTTGTTGCAAAATGTAGAGGTTGAGCTGGTATTGAGGAGAAACAAAAACTGGGCACCAAAATAATTCCAGTAAAAGAATGAGGTCTGCTGCAAGACAAGCTCCTTTTCTAAAAAAAGCACCACATTGGCTCAAAAATTTGAAAACAATGGAAAAATTGTGACACCAAGCCTGTTCTCAGGTAAGAGCAATCAGTAGACTTACTTTATTTGACAATACAATCACAAATTCAGTACAACCTCACAGGAGGTTCTATAAGATGATTCAGGTGAGCCTAGAAACATGGACAGCCTTCATAACAGAAGGAAAGCACTTGGTTTAGCCGTTAACTCAGATTGAGGCTCTAGTACAGGCATTGATCAAGGTGAAAGCAACTTATCACACTTTCATTGCAAACTAAGCAAAGAAAAGCTTTTATTGAAGCTTCAGAAAGGGGCAGCATTTCAAATTATATCTCAAAGGCACTATGGACAGGATTAAGAAGCAGTAATTGTATCCTGGACCCTAAATGATGGGCTCATATTAAAATAAAGCCTAATTGTATCTCATTTGAGAATCTGAACTTCAAATCTAAGGAGAAGGAAACATATTTAAGAATCAACAAGTTCAGGGAGAAAAATAAAACAAAACTAAAAAATATAAATATACATAGCAACTTATGCAATGTCAAAAGCCCCAGAAGTTGTCCTGAGAGGGTCCAAGACAAAAATCATGCCACATCACCATGTCAAACAAATAATCACGGCCTAATGCTCAAAAGGACTGCATACAATGGGCTTTTTTTTTTTCTTTTTGAAATTTAACTGTTTAAAAATAGATAAATTTTTACCCCAAATGAAATCCCCCCTAGAAATTGTAGTCCGCCCAAATTTTAAAAAACAAAATTTAAATGTTATTTGCGTTGTAAAACTTTTCATTTGCAAAACAATTTTAACACAATAAAACTCCCTCCTTCCCTCCCTCTCCCCACCTACCTACCTAGCACCACCTATCTACAAACTCTGTAGATTTGTTTCACATTGGAAGAACTCAACCCCCTCTCTTTTTTATTATTTTTTTTTTCGTTTGTCTTTTTATTAACATATCAATTTTTCTTCTTTAATCGATTCCTTCAGTTTTTTCTTCTTTTATCATAAAAATTACTTCTATTTTTTTCTATAATTAATAAATTAATTGTTTAATTATAGAAGAATAGGACCATTTTTTGACTATAAATGCCTAATTGACAAAAAAATTCTACACACAAATGGGTGTGTGTGTTTTCGTTTAGATATTACAAATTTTTAACTTAAATTTTTTTAACGCGCTTAACGTATGCATTTTATACTGTAGTCCCCAACACCCCCAAAAAAAAAAGTCTTTTCTGGTGCCGCCCCTGACTGCAAATGCCATGACCTGAGGAAACCATACAGCAACTTTCGTTACCATCCAAAGTACATCTATGGGCATCTGCATTATGGGAGTCTGCATTTTTCCATGTAATTCCATGAAAGAAAAGTGGGTTGTCAGTGACTCAATTTCCTATCTTGGAATCAATGAGGTAGAATAAGATGAAACCTAAAATCTAATAGCATTTTATAGGCAATTGAGAGAGGAGAAGAACAAAAGTTCTGAGGTGAGGAGAAACAAGTGATTCATCTATGCACGTAACAATTACTGCCAGCATATGAACAACAGGTCAACCATCAATTTTCTGTCTTAGCTTTCTTGCTTATAAAAGGCAGGATCCATTAGTCACATACAATACAACCTTGACATCTGTGCGGAGTTAATGAATTATTTATGGTTTGACGATTGATGGGAACGGGAAAACAGGTACACAATCTGAAATTCTATTTACCAATTGGAAAACCGATAAGTATTTGCATATCTAATTGCACATATTTTATTAAATATATGAAAAAACAACACACTAATACATTAGTTATTGTTTCTCAGCCAACTATCTTATCTATCCTTGTTACTATTTTGTTAGCTATGTTTTGCTTTTTATAAATCAACAACAAGGGAGAGAGATAGGAGACCTGGATCCAACTTCCCACTTTCGTGGCATTCAATCTTCTTTCTGAGCCCATTAGGCCAAAGGCCCTGGTCATCAATCATTCTTTCTTCCTTTATTTTTCCATTTTTTTTCCTTTCATGCATCCAAGATGTCTGTGGTTTCTTTTCTTATATTCCTTTTTGTCTTTTTTATTTTATTATATTTTCTTTATTTGTTTGGCAGGGGGATCCTGAGGTTATGGTATAACTCAATTCCCAGGCTTCCTTTACCCACCATAAGTTCCATTTCAAATCAGCAGATAATGTATTTGCATCCAGTTTACTGGAACTTATGTGCATTCGGGATACCACAAATCTTTTTATGGCTTCGTTCTTTCTAACCCCACATTTTTGGCAGTTGAACTATTGGCATCAATAATCAATTTAATAGTTGTCAGTATCAAATCAAGAAAGTTATTAAGGTTTCTTTTAAAAGCATATAGGAAGAACTGCAGCTTCAAAATACCTCACATCAAACTCAGACTCACGGCCTGGTGTAGTTCTCTCTATGGTTGGCTTCTCCAACACCCCACCACCTTTCCCTGCTCCAATAGCAGAAATTGCCATTAACATGCTCAGACTTGGACATTGTGTATGAAGAAGATGTTTAACTCCAGCTGCATAATATTTATAAAAGATTAGACTAACATGTATGTACTTTAGAACCCAAGAAACATGGCAAGTACCAAGCAAACAGGTTATGCGTTGAAAGAAAGCAAATTTAATAAGCAGAGGAGAAGCAAATGTGAACCAAATCTGTCAAAAGATAGTAAGTAGCAATAAGGGTAATGACTGGAACAATTATTTCATGAATGCACTGATGGGGTCCTCTGCAGTTCCATGGCGAAAATTGGCATATCTGCATATGTTTATCCTTTTCTTTTCATGTTACAAATTTAAAAATGTGCAGTTTGTAGTTTCAACATAAAACTAGCAATACAAAAAGAATGTATAAATGGTCACAGGTATTTAAAAATGAAAGTGGCTTAATTCCTCACTTTTCCTGATATGTTTTATTTCCTCATTACAAAGATTCAGTATTAAACCCAATCCCACTACTCGTAGGGTACTGCCGGTTGGCCACTTCTACTCTAAATGAGCAACAAGAAAAAAAGAGAAAAATGAAATTGCGCCAGTTTGGTTGTCCCACAAAATGAAATGATTTCATTTGCCATGGTGAAAAATATTCATGAGCAATAAACTTGAATTTTATTGAAAATGGAACACCTTGAAACTCAATACTCTCAAACCATCATTAACCATGAAGAGCCATTTGTGGTGCGAGAGAACTTGGATTTCTATCTTTAAAGCTAGCTATTAAGATAGAAGTTCTAGGTTTTCATACCGCACATGACTATAGTTAGCTGATGTGGGGCTTCATATCTAATATTAGGAAAAAAAAATAAAAATAAAAATAACTCCAAGATGCTACTATTTTGCACACTGTTAAATTATTAATTTATTATTATTATTATTTTCCTTCTGATTCGCAACAGGGAGGGCAAAGACTCAAAGCCAAGATCTTTATTAGAAGCATTGTTTTGAAGACATTCGAGCAACTGTTTGAGCCAGAACTCTTAATATAAAAGTTGTAATGGAAACAATTTATAACAAATAAGTTTTCATTCAAAATTTAGCCCATATTAAGATAAAACAAATTTAATATTTCAAATTAGGTCCTTACTAAACAATTTCATAATAAACTGGAAAGCAAGCATTGGAGGAAATTCGTGCAAAAAACTATATACCAACAAGCAATAACCCCATATTACTCAAAAAGAAAATGAAAAAATAAAAAACCCTCAAAAAAGAGTCCATTATTTGCACAGACTAATAGTTATCTAACAGAAAAAATAAATATCTAATAAGGGTATCACTCAAAATAACCAATTCAATCACAAAAATCAAAACCCATCTCCCATTCTTTCAATTCCAATTCAAATCAGAACAAAGCATTTGCAATATCATATACCAACAAATAGACATGATAAGTAGAGCGTGAGAGAGAGAGAGAGAGAGAGACCAGGTTGTTTAGGGTTGAAGACGTGATTAGGAGAGACAGGGAGTCGGCTGCAAATTGCTGTCTCCATAGGTGAAGGAGTCTCTTCCTCTTCCTCTTGTTCACTCTGCCAGTCGAGAAACTTTCTTCGGAAAATATTTTGTGGGGTTAAAATGAAGTGATGGTTGGAATTGTCTCTCAAGATTTTGTCGTCTTCTGTGTTGTCCCAAGAAAATCTTTGATTTTAAATAATGTCAAAGAAAACTTCTCAAACAATATTCATTTATTTAATAAATTATTTACTTATTTAATTATAATTTTTGTATTTTATAATTAATAATTAGATATTTATTATTTCATTTTATATTTTTATTATAAAAAATATATTTTCATAAAATAATTAATATTCATATAAAAATTCTTATATTTTTTATATTTACATATTTTTTATTTTTTTATTTTTTTATTTTTATAAAATATAGTTTCTATATTATTTCATATTTATTTTTGTTTTTTTATTTATATTTTTGTATGCCTAAAATGTGTCAAAAGAAAAAAGGACCGACTTTATATATATTCTATGGGGGTTTGATCTATGGGATTTTTCAAATAAATTCTCTTCGTTTGTATAAAAAATGGTCACTTAGAATTTATATGTTAAATTATATTTTTGTTAAATAATTATAGCTAATAAAAGCTGTTATCAGATTTTTCATTTTTTTTTTCAAATCAATGAGTATAACATAACTCTATTAATAAAATGTTATGGTAATAGTTTGGCATAATAATAATGTAAGTTAATCATTTTCAAGTTACCTGATAAATGACCCTTTTACCCTTTCCAGAGAATTTTATCATTGCTTCCCAATCAAAATTAACTCTTTAATACCCCAATTAATTCATTAATAACTGAGAAGGCGCCCTTGGTATGACCCAAAGCCATTCTCTAATGTATTCTATTACTTGCTCTAAAGTTAATTTATTAATTAACATGCTGATCTTTTCACGTCGGAGTGAGATTGGACTATTAATGGATTAATCTTTTCACTAATGAAATGAAATCACACTTCTAGTATTTGTATTGCTCTCAATGAGGTCTATAGTGTTTAGGACGAATTAGTCAAATAAAATTTAGATATCAATCGGTGAAAATAAAAAAGTATTAGTATTCGAGTTTGACGATTTATTGGATTCTTTTTCTAAAATGACTTTTCTTTATATTAGATAAACATGATTTGTTTTAAAAATTTGTCTACTAATCGTTTTCTATAAATAAAATAAATTATGTATTTTGATGATGAGGCTGTCGATGATGATGACGATGACGACGACGAAGATGTTTTCTTTTTTTTCTAAAAAGGATGACTACAACTATATTACTTCTAAACAAATAATATTATTTCCTAAATATTAGATTTAGGAATCAAAATTATAAAAATATTAATATTTTTATTCGAGTAAAAAAAATGATAAAATTGATTTCCTAAAAAATTAACTTCTGAATTCGATTTTTAAAAAATCAATTTCAAATAGATATTTTGTTGCATTTTGAAAAATAGAGAAATTAAAAAAAAAATTAGTGTGAAGTAGATTTCTCAAGACATTTAGATTTCAATCTCTCATTTACATAGGGGTGAGCATTATTCGGTTAAAACCGAAAAAACTATTTTCATTGAACCGTTTATTTAAATTTTGAATGGATTATTAAGTATGTGGTTTGGTTTTTGGTAAAATCAAATTTAATTTGATATATTTGAATAGATATCAATTTTAAGAATTTTTATTTCGATAAAAAATAATTAATTGAATTAATTAAAAATATTATATATTTTTTGAATAATTTTTATTCATATAAATATTATTATAATATTATAATTAAAATTAAAAGAGAAAAAATTAAAAAATTAAAACTAATATAATGGAGAGTGTACAATTAATGAAAAGTTTTTAGTTTTCACTTTTCTAGTTCTAAATTTCTAATATCTAGTCTATTTTATGGCTCTTTTATGTTAATAAGAGATTTAATCAACAGATCCAATCAAGAAATCAATATCAAATGGAACAAGTCAATTCAGAAAAGATTTAATCAACAGATCCAATCAAGAAATCAATATCAAATGGAGCAAGTCAATTTGAAAATTAAGGGGATTCAATCAATCTACAAGTTAATTCAGAAATAAAAGAATTCCATCAATTGTCTAGTCAATTAGAAAATCATGAAATTCTATCATTTTGTCTTACCATATCTTATACATAATTAGACTATCATAAATTGAATATATAGATTTTGAATGAGAGAAAATCACGATTATAATTTAAAAACTTTTCTAAATTATTTTTGTATAATTTTCTATATATATGGAATAACAAATGAGAAGAAATTCATTTAGATAAATTGATATGATATTAGAGCTTTCTATCAAAATCTAAAATAGTCTTATTTTTAACTATAGGGGCTCTCGAATATCTTTGGTTCAGTTCTAGGGACTTTAGTGTCCTTCTTGTTTCAGCCTTAAGGGCTCTTGAATATTTGGTCTTTTTTTTTGTTTAGTAGTTCTGATTTTGGAATTATTTCCAGATCACATATTGTTGGATTTCTATTTCGGAGAGTTATACACTTTTGAGTTTTTTTTTTTAAATTACTATGACAACAGAAAACTTTTCTGTTAGGTTCAGTGGAAATAACTCTTCGTTTTGGGTTTCAATTCAGGATGTATGTCAAAAGCAAAGGACTCTGGGGACACATTCTACTACACCAAATTACAAAATTAGCCTTGCTACGTGGGAGATAAAAGATGCTCAAATTATTTCTTGGATCCTGGGATCTCTTGAGCCACACATTTCAACAATTTATGCTCTTTTACAACAGTCAAGGAAATATGAGAATATTCAAAAAGTATTTATAATCAAGACAACAATGCAAAGCGCTTTCAGTCGGAGCTCGATATTGTAAATTACAATCAGGGTAATTTTTCAATTCGAGAATACTATTCTGGTTTTCTTAATTTATAGATAGAACATTCAGCCATTATACATGATAAAGTACCGTGAGAGGCACTGTCTGTCCTCAAAGACGTTTGTGACACTAGTTGGCGGGATCAGTTTCTCATGAAATTTAGACCAGAATTTGAGGTTGCAAGGGTTGCTTTGCTGAACTAAGATTTAATTCCCACTCTGAACGTATGTGTTGGAGAATTACTCCGGGAAAAACAGCGATTAATTACTCAAGAAACTATGGTTCAAGACAAACTTACTTCAGAGTCTGTAACAATTGCCTACGCTGCTCAAGGGAAGAGAAAAGGAAGAGATATCAAGCATATTCAGTGTTATTCATGCAAGGATTTTGGACATATTGCTCAAAATTACAGCCGAAAATTTTATAACTATTGCAAACAACGTGGTCACATTATTAAAAAATGTCCGATACGACCAGAGAATTGTCTAACCAAAGCCTTCCATGCTGTAGAGCCAGCAGATCAGGGTTCCAAGTCAGCACCTCCGGTAGTCTCTAATCAAGTTGCCTTGACTCCAGAAATGGTGCAACAAATGATTATCTCAGTATTTTCTACCTTGGGCATTCAAGGTACGACTAAACACACTCTTCAACCTTGGTTTGTTGACTCTGTGGATTCGAATCATATGACTGGTACTTCTGATTATTTGCATAATATTCGATCCTATTGTGGTGCACAACATATTCAAATTGCGGATGGTAGTTCTCTTCTTATTGCTGCCGTTGGTGATATTGATTCTTCTTTTCGTAATATGTTTGTATCCCCTGAGCTTTCATCAAGTTTAATTTCAGTTGGTCAATTGGTAGATAACAATTGTAACGTGCATTTCTCTCGTGATGGTTGTCTTGTGCAGGATCAGGGATCCAGGAAAGTGATCGCGAATGGGCCTAAAGTGGGAAGATTATTTCCTATACATTTACGTAGTCTTGGATAACTAATCTAAGTGAGGTCTGGCATAAACGTTTGAGCCATCCTAATTCACTTGTCGTGTCTCACTTATTGAAGTATGGATTTTTGGGCAATAAACATCAGTTTTCGTCTTTATTTTTTGATTACTCTACGTGTAAACTTGCTAAGAGTAAGATTCTACCATTTCCTTCCACCAGTTATCATGCAGAAAAGTGTTTTAATATTATTCATAGTAATGTTTGAGAAGTTTTTCCTATACTCTCTCATACAAATCACAAATATTTCGTGACATTTATTGATGACCACAGTCGGTTTACTTGGATTTATTTTCTTCATTCTAAAGCTGAGGTTTTTTCCGTGTTTCAAAGTCTCTTGGCATATGTTGAGAATCAATTTTCTACTAATATTAAAGTCTTGCGATCTGACTCTGGAGGAGAATATATATCAAATAAATTCCAAGTTTTCTTACAACACAAATGTATTATTTTCCAGCGCTCTTGTCCTTATACACCTCAACAGAATGGTGTTGCTGAACGAAAAAATCGACATTTGTTGGATGTCACTCATGCCTTACTACGTGAATGTTCTGTTCCCCCTTGATTTTGGGTTGAGGCCATGTCTACCACTGTCTATCTAATTAATCGTCTTCCATCTCAAGTCTTGAACTTTGACTTACCATTTTTCATCTCTACAACACTCATCCTAGTTATCACACACTTCATACTTTTAGGTATGTCTGTTTTGTTCACTTACCATCTACTGAACGTTACAAATTTGGTGCCCAAGCTGTTAAGTGTGCGTTTCTGGGTTATAGTACCACTCAAAAGGGTTTTGTCTGTTATGATGCTATTGCTAATCGTTTTCGTATCTCTCGAAATATGATTTTCTTTGAGAATCATTATTTTTTTCAGTCTCATGTGGTATCTTCTACTACTCCTCCTATACTTCCTCACTTTGATGATGTTCTGTTTCCAATTGAGCGTTTCAAACCAGGTGTTGTGTATACGAGACGTAAAATTACTTTAACTCCTTGTGACACTGATCAGCCTTCTAAGCCTGTACCTCCGGTGCCTTGACGATCTACACGTGTCTCTCATCTACCAGATTAGTATGGGTTCCCACATACATATCTTAATGTAACTTTATCGAATATTCCTATTTCTAATTATTATACTCAGGCAGCCCAACATGAGTATTGGAAACAAGCAATGCAAGATGAGCTCCAAGCGCTTCAAGAAAATCATACATGAGTATTGTTCCATGTCCTCCAGGTATTAAATCTATTGGCTGTAAGTGGGTATATTCTGTAAAATTGAATTTTGATGGTTCTCTTGATCGTTATAAGGGTCGGTTGGTTGCTCTTGACAATAGGCAGGAATATGGGGTGGATTACGATGAAACATTTGCTCCCGTAGCCAAAATGACTACTATCCGAACTATTATTGCTATTGCTGCTTCTAAGGGATGGTCATTTCATCAAATGGATGTTAAAAATGCGTTTCTGCACGATAATCTTAAAGAGGATATTTTTATGACTCCTTCTCTAGGTTTATTCTCTTTCTCCTCTGGCATTTGCAAACTTTGATGTTCTCTCTATGGCTTGAAACAAACACCTCGGGCGTGGTTTGAGAAATTTTATTCTACTTTACTCGGTTTTTCTTTTAACCAAAGCCAGTATGATTCCTCTTTGTTCCTTCACAAAACAGTGGATAGTGTTGTTCTTCTTCTTGTCTATGTTGATGATATTGTCATTACTGACACAGATAGTGTTTTGATTCAACAGCTTAAACAGCAGCTCCAATTTTCATTTCATATGAAGGACCTTGGTTCTCTCCACTATTTTTTGGGTCTTGAGGTCTATTTGGATCGGAAGGGTATTTTTTTGTATCAACACAAATATACGAAGGATTTGATCTCTTTAGCTGGACTGCAATTTGCTTCTCCTGTTGACACCCCTCTTGAGGTTAATGTGAAATTTAGTCGTGATGAGGGTAATCTTCTTCCTAATCCTATGGTATATCGTCAGTTGGTAGGAAGTCTTAATTATTTGATAATTACACGTCCTGACATTTCTTTCGTTGTTCAGCAAGTCAGTCAGTTTATGCATACCTCTCGACACCTTCACTTCGCTGCTGTTCGTTGTATCATTCGCTACTTGAAGGGTACCTCTAGTCGTGACTTATTTTTTCCTGTTGGCTCCTTCCTTCGATTACTTGGTTACAGTGATGCTGATTGGGCCGGCTGCCCTAATACCCGACGTTTTGTTACTGGTTGGTGTATGTTTCTTGGCTCTGCACTCATTTCTTAGAAAAGTAAGAAACAAGCTTGGGTATCCAAATCTTCTACCGAATCGGAATATCGTGCTATGTCTACTGCTTATTCAGAGATTATTTGGCTTCGCAGTTTATTGACTGAAATTGGATTTCCTCAATCCGACCCCACATCTCTTTATGCAGATAATACTAGTGCTATTCAAATTGCTGCTAATCCTATCTTTCATGAACGCACCAAGCACATTGAAGTGGATTGTCATTCTATCCGTGAATCTTTTGAAAATAAGGTTATCTCCCTGTCGCATATTACCTCAGAACTTCAATTGGCTGATGTACTTACCAAAGCACTACCTCGGCCTCGTCACCAGTTTCTTATAAACAAATTGATACTTCTTGATCAGCAGATTTAATCAACAGAGCTAATCAAGAAATCAACATCAGATGGAGTAAGTCAATTCAGAAAAGATTTAATCAACAGAGCCAATTAAGGAATCAATATCAAATGGAGCAAGTCATTCAGAAATCAAGAGGATTCCATCAATTTACAAGTTAATTCGGAAATTAAGGGGATTCCATCAATTTACAAGTTAATTCGGAAATCAAAGAAATTCCATCAATGTACAAGTAAATTCGGAAATAAAGGGATTCCATCAATTGGTTAGTCAATTAAAAAATCAAGGGATTCCATCACTTTGTCTTATCATACCTTGTATATAATTAGACTACTATAAATAGAATATATAGATTAAAAATAAGAGAAAATCACGATTATAATTTAAAAACTTTTCTGAATTATTTTTGTATAATTTTCTATATATATGGAATAACAAAGGAGAAGAAATTCATTTAGACAAATTGACATTTTATTCCAACACTTAGACTTGCTCTCCCTCCCATCTCTCTCTCATTCTCCCGTTTCATTCCTTTTCGACTCCCAAAATTTAATTTATTTGAAATTTAAAATTTGAAAATTTTTAAAATAAAATTTGGTAAACTAAAGTTATAAATAAATTTTGAATTTTGAAATTACAGTTTATAAACTTGATATGAGTGATATATTTTATATTTTATATAGACATGAATAAAAAGTAACGTTAATTAAAATATTTTATAATAAGATATTTTAATAATTAGGTTAATTTAGATAATCGCACCGAATTAACTGTCTAATTCGGAAAAATGGATTGTCAACTTTTAGTTTATTTGGTTAAATTATAATTATAAAAATTGTATAACCGACTCCAAACTAACTATAATCTTTACTACTCCAATTTCAGCCTCCTCAATTCAAACCAATTACAATCTTCAGTGTAAACCAATTACACTAATACATTTCAACATTCTATTTATAGTCTTTAGTCCAAACTAATTACAATTTTCACTCTAATTTTAACATCCTCAGTCCAAACCAATTACATAAATATTTTAGTAAGAGAAAAAGCGCACTGAATCAATTAAGATGAAGTGTTCGAACTTGTTATACACAAGAGAATATATATGCATGTATCAAATTGAATTATATAAAAATTTATACAATAGTGCTCCATAGACACCTTACACTATATATATCCACAATCCTAAGTTCTTCAATGAGGCGACCTAACAATTCTATAGGGCTGACGTTTGGAGGGTTGAGAATCGGGCGTGTAAGATGGCTGTGCATTCTCATCGAAAGTCGGGGGTATGACTCTTTCCAATTTTACATTTTTAGATAATTTACTATGGGGTTGATGGTACATAGCCATACATGGAGGCACATTAGGTAAAGGGTCATCCATACCAAGGTCAACCAAGGTCGATGGGAGATGTATAAGAAGTATGCGTCTGATATGAAAAGCCAATGGGCATCTATGTAACATCATTTTCATCCACTTGTCCAAATGTGGATGGATGAGCAGTATAGTCTGTTTATCAAGAGGTTGAAGTCTGATCATCACCAAATACTCTAAGTGTAGGCATCAATTGGTACACTCTGCTAGATACTAAACTGTCTCAAAACATTATCCAGGAAATGGTATTCGATGAGCTCAAAACAAATCAGTAGGACAAATGCGTGCCAAATGTCCAAACCTTAGAATAAGTCGGCAATGCATCTAACTCATACTCCAAGTAAGACATCCCGACAAACCAAAATTGAGATGACAAAATGTCAATTTGACACATAGTTATAAACTCAAAAGGACAACGAATTGCAATATGATAGTTATGCATGTGTTTCCTAAACGTACAATTTTAACTAGACTTGATCAATTATATGCACATAGTAAGGTAATCTATCCCATTGTCTCTCAAGTGATCCATTTGATCTCGGTAACTCGGGAAAACATATTATCCGCAGTAGCAAAACTATGCAAAATATCCCATCTATTTTCAAGTATCGCAAAGTAAATGAACAGTGATACAAAAGTGACAATAAAAACTATGTGTCGCTATATGTCAATGTAAATTATAGTGATTCTCTACACTCGCTTGGCAAGTTCAGTCCAATTGGCATCAGATCAACCAAATGGTGTCTTACCAAAGAAAATATGGACAATCTCTCCCATGCCCAAAGCTAATTAGGGATGGAAATAAAATGAAAAAGTTAAGGGATGTAGATAAAGTGTATGTATAAGAAAAAAGGTATGTTTCCAATAAGTTACGATACCTATAAAAGTAAAATTAACTTTATAATCTATTTCACTTCGACAACACAAGCTCGACACAAAACCTTATATAGTGAAGCTAGAATCGTATTGTCCCAACTAAGCTGACTAGCTGTATCTAAATCTCGTAGCAACTCTAAGTACATCGGCTTTACCTTGGAACCGAACTTGTCTCTCATGATGTTTCCCAGTAATTGCGTAATGCATTCTCATGCATGAAACAAAACTATTATCCACTCAGACTTGGGGTGTAGGGGCTGCAAATTTAAAACAGTCATAATAACCTTTGTTTTCTGCAAGTCATTATCAAAGTCCTCAGGCCATCAAATGAAACCCATAAGACTGGGAAAAATATTCTTCCACTCAGCTATTGTGCGCTGAACGTTGGTACCCGTTACTTGCTCTCCATCAATTGGTAATCTCAACAGAATCTTAACATCCTGTAATATAATGGTAGCCTAAACACAAGTAGATAGAAAATGTGTCTTCTTTCTCCATCTCTCAACCAATACTATAATAAATGCATAGTTTAGATGAATGTGACCACACTTATACACGTCATAGAAACTGGAGCCATAGCAAGATATGTTGTAAATGAATCTCCAGTAGCCGCGTAGACCAAAATCCATGATCTGTTTATTGAATACTTGGCGGGCATCGCTACCACTCTCCCAAACAATCTTTGAATGATGTATCGCTTGCAGGTGCAATACACTATGGTCAGGTGACCTAACTGTAATTTCAGATAATCATGTCCAGCTATCGTCGATAGAATATCTTGTTACATGCAGTTTCACATGTCAGTCTTGATTGTAAATAAGAACAATGTACACATTAAATAAGTTGATAGATGGAACAAACATGCATCTTTGTGTTTCACATCTTAAATATAAAAATAAAATAGAAATTACATATCAATCATAACAAGTCTGACACCAATGATATTGACAATCTTAAAGCAAACATGTTTCTCTCTCTTAGGAGTATAAAAGTATATAACATAACAATTTTAAAATTCTTAAGAAAACAATTGAAACACAACATAAAGAGGCTGAATAGGTTGAATTGTAATTTTTTGATAGTTTAAGGATTTTTGAATATGTTGAAAACAAATGTAAGACAAAGAAATCAAAGAGAAATAAAAAAATAGAGTACGTACATAATTTTTATATTAGTTCCACCCAAAATGGTATATGTCCACTTCTAGATTCTCTTTTAGATTTTTACTATTAACTCAATAATACAAATTTGATTCAATGTTCAAGTTAAACCTTTACAACGTTCAAGTTAAATCTTTACAACGTTCCTACCTGAGCACCAAATTTTCCAACCTTACCAGGTTGTTTCTCTCTCTAAACCCTAGATTGAGAGTCCCTTTCTAATCTTTTGAATTTTTTGTGCACGAGAAATGATCGTGTTATAAGGAGTGAAGTTAATGACTTCAAATGTAACAATTGTGATGCATAAAAAAAGAATTTTATAAAAGAAGTAATAAGAGAATGTTTCATTTAGATCTAAGAGAATGTAGATGAAAAATAGAGTGTTCAATGCTTTTTTCTATATCGGTATTTCAATCTCTTTGTCTCTCTTCTCTTCTAAGTATTTATTGAGAGATGCTTCAATGAGGTTTGCTTGATTTTGAATCTTCTTCATTAATATTTCAACAACCGCATTCAAATATTTTATTAAATGCACTCAACCATGGCTCTCTACTCGTCTAATAGGAATGCTTCCCTTTTTATTTTTATTTTTTTTGTGTATTTCTTTATATACTCAATGAGAGAGCTTGCTTTTGCTGCACAATATGAGCAGTAGATCTCAAGTATAATTTTTTTAAAAGAAATTTCCACTGATGTGCGGGTTTTCCAAATATTTTAAACAAGATCGCTCTCTAATATGTTCAAAGTGCTTAAATGTTCAAAATGCTCAAATTTTCAAATGTTAACTAATTGGAGTTTGGAGAGCCATGAATAAGCGGAGTGGATTTGATATTAAATTACTTAGTTCAAACAATCTCGACTACTCTAATGAGTTGTGTGAAATATTTACATATATGTGCAATTATTGAGTGAATTAAAGATATGAGTTATGTATTAAAAAATGAATGTATTATATGATATAACATTAAAATCAAAATATATTATATTTATGTAGTGATGAAAATATCCAGACATGTGTTTAATCCATCTAAGCAATGAAATGTCAATTGTTTGGTTATTCGGTCAAATTGAAGAAGTGGGCAGCTGACTGACTGAATGGACAGCTTGCTGATTTCTTGATCGGTTGGCTAAGTCTTCTTTTCATTGCTACTCGGTCGGCTAATCTTTTAGTTGGTTGACCGAATTGCTTGTTAAAATAGTTTAGTTGGCTGGTCTTTCGAGCTGGTGGACTAAACAGTAGCTAATAGCTACTCGGTTGGCCAAGTACATCAGTCGACTAACCAAACAGCTGATTATAGCTGCTCGGTTGGCCGAACGCATCAGCCGGTCAACCATCTACACTCATTTTTTACTTTCCTAATGTGTTATTTATCGAGCTAAGTGTTCAACCAATATCTACTAAGTTTTAATAAATTATTTTGTTTATCATCAAAATTTAAATATATGTCAACAATTTCTCCCTTTTTAATAATATCAAAATAAACAAAAAATTAGAATATTTTCTCCCCCTTAATCTATGCTTTCTCCCCATAGTTTATGCCTAAGTGATTAGCAAAAATTTGAGTTCTTAAGGCATGAAGTCAATACGTAATATGTCACATTTTACAATGTCAAAATATCAATGTGTGCCTATGCCAATTTTTCTTCTACTTCTAGTTCTCTTTCCATTTTTGTCATAAAAAAAGGTCACGGGGGTTAAACTTAATGGACAAAATAATAGCCTAAGTTTGAGGTCATTAACCATCGCAAAAAATGTTGTTCAGCAGGGATGAAGTGCAATCAAATAATTAACTAAAACTCTGAAAAACAACTAAGTAGAATTCATTCCATCTAGTACAGATACAAACATTGACACATAAATAAAAGAAACCATATTCAACAATAGAAGCACACAAAAGAGAGAGATATTGTCAAGAGGAGTACATGAGTCAATCCAATGCATCTTTAACAACAATCTCATTAGAATTAGGTTGTCGAGAAATAGGAAGGTCAGAGGGAAAAGTAATACGGAGATCAACCATAGCAACTGAGGTAAATGGACCAAGATGCATAGAAAATGAAAGAGAGCTGAAGAGAATTGGAGTTATGGGCATGCAAATTATGGGCGAGATAACATCTTCACTATCAAAGTTATTTTCTCTCATGGACCTCTTTGATCCAATAGTGTTTTTTCCCTTAACTATATTCTTAAGAACAGAGAATTATTATAGGATTTTCTTTTGATTTTCTAACATTCTTGTCTGGTTCTTTTTAATTTCATAACTATGGTGCTTTAGATGTTCAACCCTTTGGTATAAGGCTACATTAAATACTGTTAATCTAACTAAAGTGCCTCCAATCATTTGCATAGAGAATTCACCACCCTCTCAAATTTTGGGAATGTGTTGCACCGATATAAGGAGATGAACTACTTTATTAAAGATGGTAAAGGTTATTTGTGTGTTAGTTTTGCCTTGATTTTCTCTTTCAACTTTCCTTTTCCAGCTTCTTATATTCCAATCACACTTTTCGTATGGCTAATTCTCCAATACGAAACTGCATAAATAATCCAATTTTTAGTTCATTCTCTAGATTGACTTTCAAAGATGTCAACAATTCCATCACTAGAGTACAATAAGGAAGATTAGTGTTTTTGGAATCAGTTGCTTCTATCATGAATAGAGGTATAAGAAAGTGAAATCCATGATTCTTTTGGTTCATTATACGGGTCATTATCCAACTATCTTCTTTTGTAATCATAGAGTAATTACCTCCTTGAGGTTTACTAACATGAGTTACTAACAAATATAGTATCCTTTCATGAAACCCTAAGTCACTTTCTTTTTTGTTTACCTCTATGATTGAATGAATTTTGAAAATGGGTTCGCAATGTTCTAAGTAAGTACCACTCACATAATCTTCACATTCATCATACTCAACCCATTCCATCCCGCTTAATCTACAAAAGATCTTCGAAGTAACAAATTCTATTTCTTTCAAAAACTCCCAGTCAATAAGACATCCTATAGTGAGAATACGAGTAGAGAAGGATTTGTCAAAAAACTTACTCTTAGCTGCTGAAGGGAATGATGACTAGTCGTACTTTGATGAAAGTTTGAGTTTTGAGGCCATCTTAGAGTGATCTTTGTTGAGAGTTCCCGAAGCGCAAAGATGGAAAGTATGACTTATTAAGAGAGAAATCTCAGGACATTGAAGTGTTTCGAAGATTTCAGTAGAATGTCTCTAATAGAATGGTGAAGTAGGCAGATTGATTTTTATAATACTTCATTTAATTTAATTTATATATGAGAAGTGAATTAATTTGGTGTAAAAGTTGTTGAAGTAAATTATGTTGATTTGAGGAGAATTTATGTAGCTTGTGACAATGGAAAAATCAACAATGTGATCAGCTTGTAAAGTGAGTAAATTTTTATAGCTTGTGACAATGTGGATAGCTTGTGAGCTGCTTGAGAAGACACACAAAAATATTATTTTTTGCAGCTTATAACGTGGATAGCTTGTGTGAACATAAAAGTGACAGCTTGTAAGCTACTTGTAAGCATCTATAATAGCTTAGAATATTTTGAGTTGTGTTTAAATGCTTAGAGTGAGAAAATGAGTGGTTATAAATGAGGTATGACAACTGGGTGAGAGATAATGAGTGGTCACTCAAGTAGACTGATTGAGGGCTTTGGGTGGTCGGTTGGCTACTCTTTAGGGTGGTCGGCTAATCATAGGCGGTTGGCTGCTCATTTGGACGGTTGACCGTGTGATGGAAATGGTTGGCTGATTTGTGAAGCCGGTCAACTGGATGAAGATTAGGAACTTCAAATGGTTAGCTGAGAATATGAATGGTTGGTTTGGAATGAGAATGGTCGATTGATTTCTTCAGTCAGCCGATTAAGAAGTGATTAATGATCAACTGACTCTTCTAGTTGGTCGATTGAATTCACTCTTTTTAACAAGTTCGACCAGCCTTTCATAAGAACAGTTGACTGAAACAACAAATCACAAACAGAGCTCTTAACTTTGAAATCATGAACTCAACAGATTTCAGAGAGAAATCAATTTTAATTAATGTTTTGGGATGTTCTTTTTAATTCCTCAATCAATCATTCCCAAATCTCTTTTGAACTTATAAAATTTGTTTTCATCAAGAGACTTTGTGAATATATATGCTATTTGTTTCTTAATGTCAACATATTCAAGAATTATATCATTTTTTAGAATATGATCTCTTATAAAATGATATTTAATTTCTGTATGTTTTGTTCTAAAATGATGTATTGTTAGATTAATTGCACTTGTATTATCATATTTAATCGGAATACATTCTTCCTCAACTCCATAATCATGCATGTAATTCTTAATCAACAGCAATTGTGTACAACATTGTTTGGTTGCTACATACTCAGTTTTAGTAGTGGAGGTTGCTATACTATTCTGTTTCTTAGAAGAACATGACAGTATTATGGTTCCAAAGAACTAGCAAGTCCCACGGTGATTTTTCTATTCATCCTACAGTTTGCAAAATCTATATCCGAGAATCTATGAAACTGAAAATTAGAATTTCTGTCATACCAAGGTCTTAGTTTTATAATCACTTTTAAGTATCTAAATGTTCTCTTAATAGCAGCTAAATTTGACTCTTTTGGATTTGATTGGAATCTAGCAATATGTTTGTGAAACCGTGATATACAAAAATGATCCTACTATACTTCTATACATCTTTTGGTATACTGATTTTCTATTTTCATTTTTATCTAGTTTTATACTTGTGCTCATTGGAGTTACACTGCTTTACAACCAACAAAATCATTTTTTTTATCAATTCATTTGTGAATTTTGATTGATTAATGAAAATTTCTTTCTTTGTTTATAATTTAGCTCATCTATCATATTTATTTCAAATCCAGATTGCATAATCTTAACAAATTCTTGACAGGCTTTTTCACTAATTCTTTCAAAAACTATATCACCCATATATATTTGAACAATTAATATGTATCTATCACATCTCTTTATAAACAAGATTGTGTCAACCTTATCTCTCTCAAATTTTTCTTCAATAAAAAAATTGTTTAATCTCTTATACTATATTTTAGGATTTTGTTTGGAACCATACAAAACATTTGATAATTTGAACATATGGTTTGGATAGTTAGGGTTTTCAAAACTTGGGGTTGTTTTACATATACTCTTTCATTGATTAACCTATTAAGAAATGCACTTTAACATCAATTTAATAAAATTTGAAATTCATAAAATAAAAGAAAACTAAGAGCATTCTAGTCATTGGTGTCTAATTTTCATCATAATCAATACTTTTCTCTTGATTATATCCTTGGCCCACTAATCTTGTTTTGTTTTTAGTTATAATACTATACTCATTTAGTTTATTTCTAAATACCTATTTGGTTCCTATCATGAGTGATTTTTAGACTTATGAACTTACTTCTAAACTTCATTTCTCTCAAACTGATTTAACTATTCCTATATTACCAAAATCCAATTCTCATCCTCAAAAGTCTCTTTTACACGTTTTGGTTTAATTTGAGATATTAATACTATAAATTCACATTGATTTTGCAATGCAAACGTAGTTCTTATTTCAATATTTGAGTTTCCTATTATATTATGTACATTACACTTCTTATCGTAAGAAACTTTTCTTCTTAAATTTGAAAGTTACTAAGTTCTATTAAGATTTGATTTTCTATATTCTCTTATTCTTTCTTTTTAAAGACTTCATTTGGTTCCATTGTAATTACAGGTTCTGTAATTTTATCACTATTATCTTCAAGAATTTTCATATTTAAATCTTCTAATTCAAAACTCAATATGAATAGATTTTTTTTTCAACTATTGTTCTTTTGTTATAAACTCTATAAGCTTTATTGTTAGTAAAGTAGTTTAAAAAGATTGTTTAATTACTTTTTGAATCAAAATTTTCTATATTAATTTTGTTATTATTGAGTACAAAACATTTATACATAAAAATATGAAAATAGTCTATATTTGTTTTCTTCCCTTGTATAGTTCATATAGTGTTTTTTTCAAAATTAATCTAATTAATACTCTATTTAATATGTAATATACAGTGTTCATAGTTTCTGTCCAAAAAATTTAGCTAAATTATTTTTACACAATATAGTTTTAAACTTTTTTCAAGTATCCTATTTTTTCTTTTAACAATACCATTTTATTATGATAATCTGGGAGTAGAAAATTTGTGTGATATTCTTTCAATATCACAAAACTCATGCATTAGTTTATTTTCAAACTATCTACCATCATTACTCCTAATATTGCTTATTTTATAGCCTTTTTTATTTTGGATTTTTGTGTAGAGTTTAATAAACATTTCACTAGTTTCTTATTTTTTAGTTAAAAATAACACCAATCCATATTTAGAATAATTATCTACAATTACAAATCCATAATATTTACCTCCCAGACTTTGTGTTCTGGTTGTACCAAATAAATTTGGGTGAAAAAGTTCTAAAAGCCTTGATATTGTTATTATATTTTTAGGTTTGAAGAAATTTCTAGTTTGTTTTCTTTTCATACAAACACTGCATAGTCTATCTCTTTCGTATTTGATTTTCAAAAGTTCTCTAACTAAGTCTTTTCTAACCCATTTTGATATCAAATTTATATTTGCATGACATAATCTTTTATACCACAATCTTGAATTTTTTGAGTTTACAACCATTAGACAAATTTCTTCTTTTGTGGTATGTTATTTAAGTCCAGCATATATATATATATATATATATTTCCTTTCGTTGTTCATCTAAATCTTATAATTTTAGTGTTTTTATCTAATATCAGACATTCATAGCAATCAAATAGAATATGATAACATTTATTACATAATTGGCTAATACCCAACAGATTATGTTCTAAACCTCTAACAAACATAACTTTTTCAATTTGGTTAGAGGAATTACCTACTTTGCCGATTCCAATTACGCTCACTATTGAATTTGGGTAGAGGATTTTATTTTTAGAGAGTATAATTTTGATGGATCATTGGTCATGTATCGAGAACAACCGCTATCTAGGAACCAAGTTTTCTTACTTCTTTTGGCTTTCAAGCATACCTGTAATATTTTTTAATCAAATTTTGGCTTTTGGTACCTAATTTCTTTTTGATCTGTCACTGTTAGATTTGATTTTGGGTTCATTCTTAGATACCCACCTTATTATTATTTTGTTCTCTTTATTTTTTGCTGTCTATTAGTCTTTGTTGTTGATGTATGTTGGATAATTCTTTTTAATCTACAACTTTGTGCATCATGTCTAGCTTTCATGCATATGTAGCAGTGATGCTCAATTTGTTCTCAGTTACAGACAAACAATGTGTATAAATCTTTCTATTTATGCATAGGATTATATTCTAATTTAGTTTTATCATACACTGCTCTTTGTATTTCTAGCATTAAATCTAATTTATTTTATGCAACATGAGTTTTAGAAGTTTCATCTTCAGCTCTAAGTTAGCTTTCTTTTCTTGTTCTAACTTATATTTTTCTTCTGAAAGTTTTTCAGTGTTAAGTGTATTAGTCAACAATCGAATTTTCTCTTCAAGTTTAGTGTTTTTAATTTTTAGAGAATTGTTTTGTTTTTTAAGTGATTCAATTATTTTTTTTCCATTTTACTGAATTTTTTATTTTGCTCTTGTTCAATTTCTTCTTTTTCTCCTTCTAATCTTTGTACTATTTTAGTTAGTTCTTTATTTTTTTATTCATTCTTTTTAATTCTTTAAATGATTCTAAGAGTACCTCGTGTAATTTAGAAACAGAATAATTTTCAAACTCAGAATCTGAATTTTAGAAAGTAGAGGTGTGAGAATTTACCTCATTTTGGTCCTGATCTTCTAAGGCCATGAAGCAGAGGTTGGATTGTTCCTCTACCGCTTCATCATCACTGCAGCTAGAGTCTTCTTCACTCTAAGCTGCAAATGCCTTCTTCTTCTTCTCCTCTTCCTCTTCCTCCTTTTTTCTCTTTTTTTTTTTTTTGTCTTTCTTCTAGATCTTCTTCAACTAAGGGTAATGAGCTTTGATATGCTTAGGCTTTTTACAATTATAGTATCTCACTTCATCTTTCTTCTCTGGCCTTTTGAAGTTGGGTTTGCCTCAGTTTCTTCTTCGCATTATGAACTTCTTGAACTTTTTGGCCAAGAGAGCTTCATCTTCATCATCATCCTCATCTTTGGAGTTGGAAAAGCTTTCATTATTCTTAACTTTGAGAGCTATTCCTTGTCCTTTTTCTTCTCTGGCCGAATCTTTGACATTTAGTTTCATCTCATGTGCTATTAACGAGTCTACGAGCTCATCCATAGTCAAAGTTTCATGATTCTTTGATTTCTCGATTGTTGTAACCTTTAGCTCCCATAACTTTGGCAAACTCCTCAGTACTTTGTTCACCATGTCTTCTTGGGGAGTATCTTTCTTGAGCAGTCTTAGTTTGTTAGTAACCTTGTTGAAGTACGTCATCATTTTGCTAATAGTCTCTCTTTTATTCATTTAGAAGATTTCATATTCTTGTTTTAACAATTTGATTTTACTTTTACAAACTTGATCAGTACCTTCATAGGTGATTTTGAGTCTCCCAAATTTCATTGGTCGTGATACATGAGGAGATTTGGTTGTACTCATTGATGCTCAAGCAAGATGAAGAAGGTTTACAGCTTTACAGTTTGCTTGATAGGTCTTTTTCTTATCTGGTGTTATGTTTTTCAACTTCATTGGACATGGATACTGCTGACTTCTTTTGTTGGGAACTTGATCCCTTCTTCAAAAATTTTTCAAGCATTTACATCATGAGTTATAATAAAATTTCTTATTCTTTGTTTTTAATAAGTATATTTATTTCCATTAAAGAAGGGACTCTATTTGTAAAATAGGTTTCAAAAGATACAACATTACCATTAAGAGCCATTTTTGGAAGAAATAAGGGATCTTTGGTCTACAGTTGGTAAACCTAATACTAGACATCTGCTCTTATATTAGTTGAAACATAACCTAGAGGAGTGAATATGTTGAATTGTAATTTTTTGATGGTTTAAGGATTTTTGAGTTTGTTGAAAACAAAGGTTAAACAAAGAAATCAAGGAGAAATGAAAAATAAAACACACAGATAATTTCTAAATGATGTATATCCACTCCCAGCCTCCCTTCTAGATTTTCATTATTAACTCAATAGTATAAATTGGATTCAAGATTAAAGTTAGACCTTTATAGCGTTCCTACCCGAACATAAAGTTTCCTAACCTCTCCAGGTTGTTTCTCTCACTACACTCAAGATTGAGAATTCCTCTCTAATCTTTTGAATTTTTGGTATAGGAGAAATACATGTGTTACAAGGAGTGAAGCTAATGAATTCAAATGTAACAATCGTGATGCATAAAGAAAGAATTTTATAAAAGAAGTAACAAGATAATATTTCATTCAAATTTAAGAAATTAGAGATGAAAAACAGAGTGTTCAGTGCTTGTTTTTTTTATCTCAATACTTCAATCTCTGTCTCTCTTCTCAAGAAAAACAAAGCGTTCAATGCTTTTTTCTATCTCAGTACTTCTATCTCTTTATCTTGCTTCTCTTCTAAATATTTATTGAGAGATGTTTCAATAAGCCGTAGTGGTCGGCTTGATTTTGAATCTTCTTTGTTAATACTTCAACCATCATATTCAAATATTTCATTAAATGCACCAAATCATTGCTCTTTGTTCATCCAATAGGACTACTTCTTTTTTTCTTTTCTGGGTATTTCTCTATATAACCAATGAGAGAGTTTACTTTTGCTGCACAGTATAATCGTTAGAGCTCAAGTATAATTTTTCTTTTAATAAATGTTCCATTGATACGTGGTTTTTTCAAATATTTTAAGCAAACTTGATCTCTGGTATGTTCAAAGTACTCAAATGTTCAAATGCTAGCTTATTGGGGTTTGGAGAGTCATGAACAAGTAGAGTGGATTTGCTGTTAAGTTATTTAGTTCAAACAATATCGACTACTCTAATGTGTTGTATGTGGTATCTACATATGCATGCAATGATAAGTGAATTAAATATATGAGTTATGTATTGAAAGATGACTTATAATATGATATGGTATTAAAATCGAACTATATTACATTTATGTAGTGATAAAAAAGTTATGATATATGTGTTTGATCCATCTAAGCAATGAAAGGTTGATTGTTTGGTCATACGGTCAAATGGGAGAAGTTGCTGCCGACTGATTAAATGGACAACAAGCTAATTCCTTGATCGGTAGGCCAAGTCTTCTTTACATTGCTGCTCGGTCAGTTGATTCTTGTAGTCGGTCGATCGGACAGCTTGTTAAAGCTGTTTGGTTAGCTGGGCTTTTGAGCTAGTCAACCGGAAAGCAGCTAATAGCTCCTAAATTGGCCGAGCATATCAGTAGGTCGACCATTTACATTTATTTTTAAGTTCCTAATGTGTTCTTTGTCTAGTTAAGTGTTCAATCAATATTTACTAAGTTTTAACGAATTATTTTGCTCATTATCAAAATTTAAATATATGTCAACAACAATCTTATGTTAAAAAAAAATACATAAAAAAGTACATAACAATCTTAAAAAAGCTCATAGCAAACATGTCTCCTTAGGTGTTTTACAACTCAAGGAAAAAAAATACATAACCATCGTGTCGAGTCTGCTGCTATTAGATTGCCCCGCGTCTTTTGCATGGGAGCATATCACTATAGTTGGCAAGAGATAATATGACATCACCTCTTAGAAATAACTCATATTGGATATACTAATCTCCAATTATCCCGCTTCCAATTATCTCATTCATAAACTGTGTATGTCAACATTGGTCTCACCAATGCAATTAGGTCTTAGGGATAAAAAAATTTTGTATCGCAGATGAGATCTTAGGGATGAATGATTGATTCTCTCCAGCTCTACTTGTACAACCTGGCCCTCCAGGTGTTTTCGGAATGGCCTAAGAATATGTCAACAACCTTCAATCATGAAAAATATTTTGGGATTGATAATACATCAAGTAATAAATCATCATCCTCAATTGGCATCAAGGTATAAATAAATGGTTGCCCATGTTTCCCATAAAATTATCAACATGTGACTTTCAACTGAAATTGTCTACCATCAATTCTAGTTTTTTGATACACAAGTTGTATTAACTGCTATTGTTTGATTTTACTATCAATCATGGTATCATTTTTTAAGTTATATCATACTCAAATCTATGTGACCTTATAATTTTGTTATCTCAATGAAACAATATTCTAATCTGATTGTCTCTTATATATGCTTTCTATATCATCATAAAAACAATATAAACAAAATAAGGGATACACAAGTCAAGCTTTGATAATGGAGGATATAGTGATAGTAGCATAACAAATAACTTTCGGTAATCAAATAAAAAAAGTAGAGTAGAAAAAAACCCAACGTGCATACAGTGGCAATAGTAGTAGCAATAACAAATTTAAGGAAAAATTAATAAAAAGCTCCCAGTAAAAAAGACAAAAAAACCAACAGTTATCGGAAATGGGTCTGAAGTTGTCAAAAATCGAGTTATAGGAGCAAATCTTGTCATTGTTAAACTTTAGCAGCAATCTCCTGTAGGATTTGGCGGCGGGAGCCTTTGTGTTGTGGGAGAGGGGAGAGTTTTCAGGTTTTTTGAAAATTTTTGCTGAAATCTATAAAATCTAAAATCAATTTAAGTAAATAAAATTGATTTTTTAAAAATCAATTTTATTCACTTATTTTTGACTAATTTCTGAAATTCATTATTTGAAGTCAAATTTCAAAAAATTAATTTTAAAAGTCAATTTTCATGGAATCGATTTTTTTATTTTCATGACTCGAATAAAAATATCAATATTTTTATAATTTTGATCCCTAATTTAAAGAAATAACCCAAGTAACATTAGTTGTCAAAAAAAAAAAACACCAAACATTTAAATAAAGTATAATAACATTGAAAATTGTATAAGCAAATAGGAAAATTAGAATATCTTTTTTAAAAAAAAATTATAAATTTTAAAGGGCGCATTGGAACGGCAGCTGAGGCCAACAAAAGGCCCATATCTTAACCCAATCTTCGAGCTTCATACATAAACTACCATTCTCACAGCCCACACGCGTCGCGTCTTCATCATCATCATCTCCTTCTTCAAATGATCTGCTGTAACACAAACACTGCTGGGATCTTCACTCGCAGCCCCTTCATCTCAATCACCTCTAGTATTCCCAACTATGTTGAACCCAATTACAATCCCAACCGTTCATCTTCTTATACTCCTATTCAGCGCTGTTGGATTGAATCTGAAAACCCATTTCCAACCCAAGGTAAATTCACTCAATTTAAAATTATGTTTTTGCGATTCTCTTTGGTGTTTTGAGAAATGGGTGTTTGTGGAAATGCCTCAGAGAGATTCACGATAGTGTCTTATAACATACTGGGAGATAGAAATGCTTTCAAACACAGAGATTTGTATCCAAACGTGCCGTATTATCGCTTAAAATGGGACAGGCGGAAAAGAGTCATACGGGATGAGCTTGGGGGATATAATGCTGATATTATCTGCTTGCAAGTAAGCTTTTATACTGTGTTTGCTTTATGGACAATGTTGTAATTCACACGTGAAATTTCACAGTTTTATCAAAAGTTCATAGTTACTGCGTATAAAACATTTCAAAAAGGGTTGAATAGAACTATGTTATTTATGAGAATAGAAAGAAAGTAAGAGAATAGTCAAACTAGCTTAAATAAATCTCATTACCTTTTCTGGACAATGCGACTCTGTGACTTTGATTGTGACACAGTTACTACACATTGAGACATTTTTTGAATCTTTTTAAAGCATATAAAAATCTTTTAAGTTGGTGTAATGAGAGTGTACAAGGTGGAATTTAATAGCTCTTGCTGTTGTTAAGTGCTGAGAATACCACACTTTAAACTTCCCTGCTCTTCAATATTAGAAGAGAACTTCTGATTTATGTCTAACTATATTTTTCTATATTTGAGAATGTAGAATTAATAGGCTAGATTAGGACCCTCTTATTAATTAATCAGTTCGTACCATCAAGGAACTAACCTTTATCCACTATCCCATTAGTAGAATAAATGGGGACTGAGCTCTTTTATCCTTAACTGTCAACACAATAGAAACAAAATGTTTAAATTTTAATTTAGATATATAATGAAAAATAAGTGTTATGTAGGCCACCTTAATGGATATTTCTTACACCTTTTAGTTTGGAAAATTAGGGATAAGATTCACCTAAATATAGAAAAGATGAAAAAATGGTAAAATTAACCTTGATAAATAGCATTATGTTTGCTGGAAACATTCACCATATTTCACTGTTCGTTGTAAATTATTTTTAAAAAATTTTTTAGTCAACGAGTAAATAGGAAAAAAGATTTTGAATACATATAGCACAATGTGATGAAATGGTGAACCCAAAAGTGTGAAATAGCATTTTACTTCAAGGCTGTTTCTTAATATGTGGAATTACTATTAATATAGATTTTGAATTGTACTATTTTTTGGCTTCAATGGCAACTGAGCCACACAATGGGGTGTGGCACTCTCACAATACATAAATCCCTTGTGGAATTTGATGTTGAACTCTTGATAACATGACAAGGAGTCTTTGCAAGCTGAATTAGTTGACATCGGTTTAATTATACTTTTTGGTGTAAGGATTGTATTTATGGTTGGTTGTGTTGTTTTATTTTAGGAGGTTGACAAGTATTTTGATCTCTTGAGCATTATGGAGGAATCAGGTTATGCCGGTAATTACAAGGTAACTTTCCTTTTCTATTTCTTAAGGTTGTGGGAAAGGAAAATTTTAAATGATTTTTTGTCTTTCCATAGCTGAGTTGTACATTATATTCCACTTAATTATATCAAAATAAAAGATGGTAGCCAGGTCAGATTCATTTTTACCTTAAGTAGTTTCCCATGAGTATGGTTGTGTACAGAAATCTAGATTCTTATGCAATGACTCTTCTTTGATTGCCATATGCGATGTGTCAATGACAACATTCCCATAAGCATGTTATGCTAGCTCAGATAATTAGCTCAGAAATTATTTATTTTATTTATTTATGCTTTTGGTGGGGGCATGAAATCATCAAACCAACACAATACAACTTAATACAATGTTTAATAAACTCCAGTATGGGGAGCCTATCCTTTCCTTTTACCTAGCTATAAACTACCTAATTGTAGGTCTTCATCTACGAACTCTTTCTAAGTAATTAAAGGGAGCCCTTAGTTTATTTTGTGTGCTAAATTTATGTGAAAATGCTTTGTCCTGCTTTTCTTTGATGTCTCAAAATTATCTGTTCTTACTGCAGAGGCGCAGCGGAGATAATGTTGATGGCTGTGCCATGTTCTGGAAACAAGACAAGTAAGATATTCTCATTGTAAATATTGTTTTTCCCTTTGATAATCCTATCAGTCTTACATTAATGAATCTCCTATGTATCAGGTTTCAATTGTTAGAGGGGGAAAGCATTGAATTTAAGAACCTTGGTCTTCGTGATAATGTTGCTCAACTTTCTGTTTTTGAGGTACCCTACAATAGATATCTTCTATTCTTATCAAGCATTTTCCTGTGTCACTCTTTGGTATTTATGATAAAAAACTTTTGGCATTTTAAGTCATGACTTGCTTTTCAGACTATAAAGGGAACATTCAATGAGTATTACGGAGGCTATGGAGTCATATTATACACATGAATATGCAAGCATGTAAAAGTCAATCTGCATGTTTTCCACCTGACTCCATCCCATGCAGGCAGATGTGCAAAGTTGAGTCTAGAAGACTACTGGTGGTGGTGGGTAACATCCATGTGCTTTACAACCCAAGCAGAGGAGACGTTAAATTGGGTCAAGTAAGTTTTTGCCTGCTATTCACTGTATTATGGGGCTCCGCATTTCCCTTTTTTAAATAAGCTGTCACCTGTCTGTATCTTCAAATGACCTAAGAAAGTCAATTTCTTTGTTTGCTTGAGAATTGCAGTGAATTTTAACTGCTTCAGTGCTCCTAGTGGAAGAGTCTGATCATAGTACAAGCTGTGATGCTTTGTGGATGTTAACAATGACAAGCTAGCTCATAATCAGGGCGTAATACCCCATATATTCAAGTCATTTTTTGTTTTGTTTTGTTTTTGTTTTTTTTGTCTTTCTTTAATTGTTGAGACCTTTGCTTTATAGGAGGCTTAGGCTTTTCTTAACTTTACGAAACAATAAATCCCAAGTTCCAAGCCTTAGACCCACAAAAAGCCCAAGTATGCTCAGAGAGTGGGGGAGTGGATAGTCATTCTCTGGCCAAGTTTTTAGGTTGGATGTAGGGTTTAGTCCTATTCTAGTTGCATTGGCCTTTCTAGAATACTATTTCATATATAAAAGGGGTTTAGGATCCCATTGTAGAGAAATTCCAGAGAAGATTTGTTGGGGTGAATTGGGATATATGTTTTCAAACTGGTGGGCTCACTCTCTCTAAGAATGCACTTTTAGATATATCAATTACTTTATGCCTATGTATTCTTATTCTTCGTGTATTGGCAAGAAGAATTTAAGTTACCAAAAGAAAAAGATAGGGGTGCAAACAGCAGGTTTGGTTTCAGTTGTTGATATGGAACTTTGTGATCCTATTTATGTTGAGGAGCAGGATTTGGACTTTCCAACAATGGAAAAGGCGATATTGTTTCAGTTGCAGCGATTAGTTCTCTCTGGTTCATCCTTCTCCAGAGCTTTCTGTGGCATAGTTGAGACAGGGACATGCTCCACCTCTGTAGGCGTGGGGTAACAAAAATTCTGAGAGTTGAAGGTTAAGAAGACACCCTTTGTTCCTGAAGAATGATTCTGGCGATCTTCTGTCAGAAAGAGGTTCTTGGAAGGCAATGACTTAATGGGTCTAACTATAGAATCATACTAGATGGGCATTATATCATAGAAGATACCATTACTGGGTTCATCCCATCATAGTATATTATGAATATTTGGGAAGTTTCTTTGATGTGGGTGAAGGATCCTTGATTACTTTCAATGTAACAGTTGGAGATAGATCTGTGATCTCAAAATGCAATTGTCTAGATTTTTTTCTCCTCGACCAGTTGTTAATGACAACAAGGATGAGCTGGTGAGATATTGCTCATTTTTAAAGGTTCACAAGTTCTTTAGTGCTTGATTTTAACATTACTTGAAAGTGCCAGCATGGGAATTCCTTATTTCTTAAGTTTGTTTAATGGAGTTTATGGGGGTTGTTGTGCATTTGGGGAATGAAGAAGATTCGGGATGGCTTAGCTTCATTCTGGAAAAGAGAAGACCTTTTGAAGCTATGTCCGTGGATGTTTGTGTTATGCACTTTAACAATTTGAAAATAGAGATCACTTATTCTTGCATTGTTCTATTACACAGGAGATGACAAACCACTTATTTATTTTGTATGAAAATGATTGGGTTTATCCTAGGAGCCTTCCTTTTCTTGATTTGCTTCTCATGCAATTTAGATATTTTGGAGGGCAGAAAAATACTTTCTTACTTTGCAGATGTGCGTTTTGTCACTATTTCTTGGTGCATTTGGTGAGAGAGGAATGCCAAAATTTTTTAAATCAAATCATTGATTCTTTTTCTTCAATGAGATAAAATTGTATTTTATACCTCTCTGAGGCTCATGCTCCACGAATTTCTAAAAATTATAGCTTGGAAGAGTTGAATGTTGAGCATAGATCAGAGAGCAAATATCTATTAGCTTTTATATTGTTCTTTCTTTTACTTCTGAGGATTTCTCATCCATGAAGTTTTTTGTACATTCTTCAATGCATCTAATACAACTTCTTTTTCTATCAAAAAAAAAAAAAAATGGAAAAAGAAATTCTATACACACTCTCCACCAAGCTAATGGTTCAGAAGTCTTTCAAATCTAATGCTCCCTTCTTTTTGGGGATGATAACTAAGAAAGTGCTATTCAAGCTTCCCACAAAATCATTGATGCATGGAAGTTGGTAAAGAAGTTCATAATCATTTTTTTTTTTCCTTTTTACCACCTCTTAGTTCTCCTTGAAGAAAGCCCCAGGAAACCATGCGGCCTAGGCCCTTTGTCACTATTACAATCCTTTAAAATCAAAACCCCTTCCACTACTGGAAAGAGCCTCTCTAACAACCACGTTGCTCCTCTCCAATAATGTTTAAAGCCATACTGTCAACCTTCAGGCTCAAGAAAAAGAATTTTGGACACAAACAGCATGTAAGGGAAGGACTAGTTGATATTAGTAGATACTAAAGATGTATACTAGGTTGTGAGAAAGGACAGGCAGATGTCATGTCAATGCTCTGTTAGGCTGTTGAATAGCCATGAAGGATTCTTAAGTCCTTGACTAGGATAACATATCCATTACAGCTCTATTATGTTATATGCATCATGTCTCATATGGTGTTCTCTATTGTCTTCATCATTAGTCATTACTTTCTTCAGATCCGCTACTTGTCATCAAGGGCACATAGGCTCTCAGAGAGATGGGGAAACATCCCTGTTGTGCTAACTGGCGACTTCAATAGCACGCCTCAGGTATGATCTATAAAATATGTTGCTGTGTAGCCAATATCATTCTTGCATGGATTTTTTTAGTTGAAGTATTTATTCTTCTTCTGCCTATTAACAGAGTGCAATTTACAAGTTCTTGTCTTCATCTAAGGTGAAATTTTAGAACATACACACGTCCCTTGTTCATTATAGTTTCCAGTTGTGGATATTCATTAATCAATTATGTGACGTCTGAAGAGCTTTGTTGACACTGGAAACAACTCTCTGTTGCAGTTGAACATTATGTCATACAACAGAAAGGAATTATCTGGCCAGAGAAACTGTCGCCCTGCTCAAGTTTTTGGAATTGAAAGGGAGATAGAAAGCCCATTCCAATTGGTGGATAGGTGAACTCATAATATTGCTGGTTTGCCACATGTTGAATAAATGAGCTAATATACCGGCATGGGTTTCATGAGCAACTGAGAGCAATAATTCTCTATGCACTGATAAACTTCTCTAGTTGGAAGTTTCATTCCAACTAAGTTCTTTAGTCTCCATTCAGTGCCATTAGTTCTTGAGTTTACCAAAGTTGCACTTTGCTGTCCATTATACAAAAACTATCATGGCATGGTTTATCACTTGATCTGCGTCTTGTTTATATGTGCATTTTTAGATGCTTTCTAAGAGGCAAAGGCTTTCTATATGTACAAGGTTTAAACCACAAAAATGAAGAAATGTAGGGATTTGAGAACTTGACTGTTAAGATTTGCTCCTCTCTGAGCAATCACAATTCAAATGATCAATCAGGCCAAAGAACTTAATTTTGCTAATACTCTAGTAACTAGTAACTATGATGTCTAAATGGTGATCTTTGAAACCCACGTTTCAGAATTATGGATTTTTGCTGGAACATTGAAGAGGTTAGAACTGCAACAGGAACTGCTGACAACCAAGTAGTTGAACATCCTTTGAAGCTCACTAGCTCCTATTCGACATTAAGGGTATCGCAATTTTGCTCTCTTTTGGAAATTTGGGATTCATCATTCTAGATAGCGAGATTGATTTGATTGAGGAACTTGAACATGGATTCATTTATTTATTTATCTTTTTGTAAGGGGTCTAAGGAAACACGAGGCACAAATGGTGAACCTTTGGCTACTTCATACCATTCCAAATTTCTTGGAACTGTTGATTTTATTTGGTAGAGGTTCTATTCCTTGTGCCTCTTTCCCAAAAAGTGGTGGCATTTTTTTGATAATGATGAACAATCAACGTAGTTGTACTTGATGGTGCAGGTATTCACAAGGTCTTGAGCCCACCAGACTTCTTGATACTCTTCCAATTGATGTTCTGAGAAAGACAAAGGGCCTTCCTTATAAGGTAAGGCTTCGCCAGGGTTATTTCTCCTAATGACATGCATGTTGAAATATGAATTATGAAGGTCAAATTTATAAATTGGTGTATGAATGCCAAGTATATAAGATTGGCTTGTGAGTTTTGAAGGACCAACAAATTGTAAAGCTAAAGCCTATTTCTAATTTTACTAGTATACTTTGTTGAGTAAGACATGAAGAAATTGTCCATTCTTGTAGTGCTCTAGTGAAAAATCCTTTTTGGTTTAATCAGTGAGCCGTTTATTGGTCATCAAATCAAGACTATCTAGGTCTCTCTAGGTTAGAGTTTTTCCTTGGACCATTCTTGAATGTGTCCTCTAGAAAAATTCTACAGGGAAAACGCATGTTCCTCTTTAGACACTCATCATAGAGGCTTATTGGAATAGATGTCCTAATTTGCAATGAAAATCCCTAATGCTTGTACACAATTTCTTCTTCTTCTTCTTCTTCATTTTTTTTTTCAGGTTTATTTATAATTGAGTTATACAATTAGAAATAATTTTTTCCATGTACCTATAATATCCCCACACCCTCATACCAGCACAATTTGATTTCAAGAAACCATCTCAAGGGATTTTACCATGAGTGATTCAACGAACACCAATATATATATAATAATTCTTTCCTATTTGATCAAATATAGAAAAAAACGATTCTCCAAAGTGATTTCTTGAAGGTTGGTTTGCCATTTAGAAAATGTATTTCCAATATATGTAAAGGGAGAGTCAGATAATTTAGTATATTTCTGTTGGTTGTAATGCTAATTCAGATCTAAGAACTATATTGTTGTCTGTGTAGAATCTGGGCAGCGATCACCTGGCCTTGGTAACAGAATTTGTCTTTACAGAAGATGAAGAAGACAACGGTGACAATAAAGCAGCCACCTTGTCATCACCCGTCTCCTTCCCCCTTGCATCTGCATCCAAAGATGATAATTCATTACCATGATGCTGTGTCTGTATGTTGGATTCCACCCTAGATCTTTCAAAACTGTTAATCAAGTTTAGGGGGAAAATTTCAGATTACTTGCAACATAAGAGCCTTGTGTTAAGGTGGAAGGGTCATTGTTGTACAAACGTAGAATGGGTTGAATTTTTTTTAAAATATCGTTAAAATTTATAAAAATAATATCAAAATCCATTCCGGTGCCATTTGTTTTTTTTTTCTTTTCTTTTTTAATAATTATAATCTTTATTTATGGCTTTTGTATGTTATCTACTCTTAATATAAATTTCCAATTTTACCCACTTTTACTTAATTAGTTATGTGAGATTCTTGTGTCCCTTATCTGTATCTCTCGTTTGGAATTAAATTAAAAAAGAAATGAATTCAATTCATTTGAAATAAATTCAACTATGAAATTTATTTACAAATGAACATCTGCACTTGGAACCAAAAACTAAATTGTGAAGTTCAATGACATTTCTTTGCTTAGAATAATAAAATAAATATAAAATTCATTTTTAAATATTATTATTTATTTAATTCTCCTAAATTTCCTCAAATAAAATGGATTTTTTCAAAAAAAAACCAAAATTAAATGAATCCCACATGTTCTAAACTTTTATATTTTTTGCTAATTTCAAAAAATTATAATTTTAGTGGGGATTGAAAATCAACCCCACTTCTTTTTTTTTGTTCTAAAGAAGTAGAACTTAAATTTATAAATAAACAAAAAATAAATAAATTTCATTTAGATGTATGGATAGCCAAAATAGGCCTGGCAGAGGGTCTTTAGGCTTATGAAACATTTTCCAACTTTCTAATTTTTTTTCTCCGGCTTTCTTCGTAGTCGCAGCACTCAACCTTTTTGTCATAACCTATACCTGGATTCACTCAATTAGACGTGGGTTAACTTTTTTTAAACATAACCGAAATTTGATTTCCATTAGAAATATCGAGCTCTATATATATGTAGTGTTTCTCGTTGAGAGATTCATCCTTCGAAAAGGAATCACTATAATGATTGATTTGGATTAATCAAGTGAATTCTCGGATACCGAATAATATACAAGATACGATAAAAAAAACATTTTCGTCTTAAATGTAAATTATTTTTTATTTTTTCAATTTTTCAGTTTGAGTGGTGAGCGTAAGGAAACTTGTACACAATAATTGGAGGCAAGGGACAGAGACAGAGACGTACCTTTCCATCTCATTAACAGTATTTGTCGGCACAGAAAGTTTTCCGATGATGCCACGTCATAACTCGCTATTGATAGAATTGGGAAAGGAAGCCACGTGCTTCCCTTGTTTTCCATTAAAAAAAAAAAAAAAAACCAAACAAAAAAGAAAAACGAAAAAAGAAAAAAGAAAAAAGAAAAAAGAAACCTCTTAACTTAATTTTGAAGGACGCGGTAAGACCAGAAGACGCCGCTTTCTTAATTTCTTATTACCTCACGAACGCGGACATCATCGTTGATCCCGCATTCACACACCACGTTTTTCAACACCTTTGAAAATCCAAATTCAACCCAAATAAAAATTTATATAATTTTAAAAGAAAATATTAAAAATTAAAATTATTACTATGTTAATAGTTTTTATATAAAAAAATATACCACTCAATTCTTAATTATAATTTATTACCAGAATTTATTATTTATAATCTGATAAATATCTCCTATTTTGTTATTTAAATTCTTATTGCATGATACTAATAGTTAGAAAATGTTCATGATTTATATTAAAAACTTTATTTAGTGTAGGAAAAAGTCGTGATAATGGAATCTGGGGTAGAGGGCTTATAGTATCTCTCTAAATAAGTGTAAGTAAAAGAAACTATTAACTCAAGCCTTCTCATGAGTAGGATGGTATGGGAGTATGAAATTGGCTAGACTACGATCTAAGGAATTTACATTAATACACCTATGAAGTCATTGTCCCCTCTCCCGCAACTTGAGTTTTATCTTGAAACTTTAACTATTAACACAATGAACAAAGGATGAATCTCAATTACAAACATAAAATTGGATAAACTATTAAGGGAAAAAATGAGAAGGGAAGAACATAGAAGGGGAAATGATATGAGGGTTATGTTACTCCTTTGTATGTAACTTTTATGCATGTTGAGATTTGGACAAATTTTATCTTTTCATAATTTAATCATTATTTTTTTCTTTTCTAAATTTACAACAACAACAATAAAAAAAAAAGAAATTGAATTGTCAAAAATAGGATTCAAACACTTAACCTTTCGGACCAATACCTGAAACTAGCATCTTAGACCAACTAGGCCATCTTGACTTGTTGCTGTTGCGACATAACACAAAGAAGAGGAAAAAGAAGCTTATTCAGTTGTCACAACACGATATAGTAAAAAACAGAGCACATGGAGAACACATGAGGTTAGAAATAGTGCACAATGGGTAACACACACTTGACCAAATGGATGAAAAAATTGATAGCATTCAATAGGAAAACCATATGGAAGTAAAGAGAAGAAGGAAGAGTAAAGAGAAGAAGGAAGAGAGAGAAGTTAGAGAGAGAGAGAGAGAGAGAGAGAGAGAGAGAGAGAGAGAGAGAATAGTAGAGGGAGAATCAAAGAAGCTAAAGAGAAAGATTTAGCAAACGTATAATTATATTTATTTCTCAATCATCTCAAATATTTGTATACCTTGGTCAATCGAATGCTCAACTATTTAACAAACCTACCTAATCATTTGTTATAATTTTGAGGCAGAGGGCTCATAGTATCTCTCTAAATCTATGAAAAAGAAACCCCTAACTGAAGCCTTCTCATGAGTAGCATGGTTTGGCAGTGTGAAATTGACTTGACTTCGCCGATCCATGGAATTTAAGTCGATACACCTATCAAGTCTTCGTCCCTTATCCCACAACTTGAGTTTTATCTTGACACCTTAATTATTATCACGACAAACAAAGGATGAATCCTAACTACAAACATAAAATTGCCTAAACTATTAAGGGAAAGAATTAGAAGGGGAAAGGATAGGAAGGTAATGTTATCCCTTTGTATATAGTTTTTATGTATACTAATATTTAGACAACTTTTATCTTTTCATAATTTAATCATTATTCTTTTCTAAATTTACAACAACAACAATAAGAAAAATAGAATCAAATTGCAAAGAGGGGGGGGGTTCAAAACCATGCCCTTTTGGACTAGTACTTGAAACTAGCACCTTAGACCAACTTGGCCATCTTGACTTGTTGCTATTGTGACCTAGCTCAAAGAAGAGGAAAAAGGAAACTAGTTCAGTTGTAACAAGATGATGGAGTGAAAAATAGAGCACATGAAGAACACAGGAGGTTAGAAACAAAACACAATGGGCAACTCACACTTGACGAGATGGATGAAGGAATTGATAAGGATTCAACAGGAAAACAATAGGGAAGCAAAGAGAAAAAGAAAGAGAAAAAAATCAGAGAGAGAGAGAGAGAGAGAGAGAGAGATTTAACAAATATAGAATTATATTCATTTCTCAATCATCTCAACTATTTGTACACTTTGTTTAATCGAATGCTCAACCATCTAAACCAACGTAGCTAATCATTTGTTATAATTTCGAGGTAGAGGGTTCGTAGCATCTCTCAAAATTTGTGAAAAAGAAACCCCTAATTCAAACTTTCCCATGAGTAGCATGGTTTGGTAGTGCCAAATTGGCTTGTCTTCATTGATCCATGAAATTTAAGTCGATACACCTATCAAATCCTTGTCTCCTATCCCATAACTTGAGTTTTAGCTTGGCACCTTAATTAATATCATGATGAACAAAGGATGAATCCCAACTACAAACATAAAATTGCCTAAACAATTAAGGGAAAATATTAGAAGGGAAGATCATAGAAGGGGAAAGGATAGGAGAGTAATGTTTTCCCTTTGTATGTAGTTTTTACGCGTGTTGATATTTGGACAATTTTTATCTTTTCATAATTTAATCATTATTTTTCTCTTTTCTAAATTTACAACAACAACAACACAAAAAAAAAAAACAAAATTGAATTGTCAAGCAAGGGATTCAAATCCATAACCTTTCGAACCAGTACTTGAAATTGGCACCTTAAACCAACTTGGTTATCTTGACTCGTTGCTATTGCGACCTAGCTCAAAGAAGAGGAAAAGGCTTATTCAGTTGTCACAACATGATAAAGTGAAAAATAGAGCACATGGAGAACACAATAGGTTGGAAATAGTGCACAATGGGTAACATACACTTCACCAGAAAGATGAAAGAATTGATAAGGATTCAATATAAAAACAATATGGAAATAAAGAGAAGAAGGAAGAGAGAGAAATTAGAGAGAGAGAGAGAGAGATCGAATAGTAGAGATAGAATTAGAGAAGTTAAAGGAAAGATTTAGCAAACCCAGAATCATATTCATTTCTCAATCATCTCAACTATTTGTTCACCTTGTTCAATCGAATGCTTAACTGTCTTAACAAACATATCTAATCATTTGTTATAATTTTGAGGTAGAAGGCTCATAGTATCTCTCTAAATATGTGAAAAAGAAACCACTAACTCAAGCCTTCTCATGAGTAGCTTGGTTTGTCAACGCAAAATTGGCTTAACTTTGCCGATCCATGGAATTTAAGTCAATATACCTATCAAGTTTTTGTCCCCTGTCTCACAACTTGAGTTTTATCTTGACACCTTAAATATTTGTTCCCTTCATATGTAATTTTTATGCATACTTATATTTGGACAACTTTTATCTTTTCATAATTTAATCATTATTTTTCTCTTTTCTAAATTCACAACAACAACAATCAGAAAATTGGAATCAAATTATCAAGAATGGGATTCGAACCCATGCCCATTCGGACTAGTACCTGAAAATAGCGCCTTAGACTAGCTCGGCCGTCTTGACTTGTTGCTATTGTGACTTAGCTCAAAGAAGAGCAAAAAGGAAACTTGTTCAGTTGTCACAAGACGATGGAGTGATAAAAATAGAACACGCAAAGAACACAGGAGGTTGGAAACATAGCATAATGGGCAACTCACACTTGACAAGATCGATGAAGGAATTGATAAGGATTCAATAGGAAAACAATAGGGTAGTAAAGAGAAAACGGAAGGGAGAAAAATCAGAGAGAGAGAGAGAGAGACTGAGGAGAGATGGAGAGAGGGAGAGAGAGAGAGAGAGAGAGGTTGAGAGAAAGATTTAGCAAATCTAGAATTATATTCATTTCTCAATCATCTCAACTATTTATACACTTTGTTTAATCAAATGCTCAACTATTTAAACAAATGTAGCTAATCACTTGTTCGAGGCAGAGGGCTCGTAGTATCTCACTAAATTTGTGAAAAAGAAACCCCTAATTCAAGCCTTCTCATGAGTGGTATGGTTTGGTAGTGCCAAATTGGCTTGACTTCGCTGATTCATGAAATTTAAGTCGATACACCTATCAAGTCTTTGTTTCTTATCCCACAACTTGAGTTTCAGCTTGGCACCTTAATTAATATCATGATGAACAAAGGATGAATCCCAACTACAAACATAAAATTGCCTAAACAATTAAGGGAAAAAATTAAAAGGGAAGATCATAGAAGTGGAAAGGATAGGAGTGTAAGGTGTTCCCTTTGTATGTGGTTTTTATGCGTGCTGATCTTTGGACAATTTTTATCTTTTCATAATTTAATCATTATTTTTCTCTTTTCTTAATTTTCAACTGCAACAAAAACAAAAAAAAAAAAAAATGGAATTGAATTGTCAAGAATGGGATTCAAATCCATAACCTTTCGGACCGGTACTTGAAATTGGCGCCTTAAACCAACTTGGCCATCTTGACTTGTTGCTATTGCAACCTAGCTCAAAGAAGAGGAAAAGGCTTATTTAGCTGTCACAACATGATAGAGTGAAAAACAGAGCACATAGAGAATACAGGAGGTTGGAAATAGTGCACAATAGGTAACACACGCTTGAATAGATGGCTGAAGGAATTGATAAGGATTCAATAGGAAAACAATATGGAAGTAAAGAGAAGAAGGAAGAGAGAGAAATCAGAGAGAAAGAGAGAGAGAGAGAGAGAGAGAGAGAACGAATAGCAGAGAGAGAATTAGAGAAGTTAAAGAGAAAGATTTTGCAAACGCAGAATCATATTCATTTCTCAATCATCTCAACTATTTGTACACCTTGTTCAATCGAATGCTTAATTGTCTTAACAAACCTACCTAATCATTTGTTATAATTTCGAGGCAGAGGGCTCATAGTACCCTCTAAATCTGTGAAAAAGACCCTCTTAACTCAAGCCTCCTCATGAGTAGCATGCTTTGACAGCGCGAAATTGGATTGACTTTGCCGATCAAGGGAATTTAAGTCGATATACCTATCAAGTCTTTGTCCCCTATCTCACAACTTGAGTTTTATCTTGACACCTTAATGATTATCACGATGAACAAAGGATGAATCCTAACTACAAACATAAAATTGCCTAAACTATTAAGGGAAAAAATTAGAAGGGGAAAGGATAGGAGGGTAATGTTTTCCCATTTTTATACTGATATTTAGACAATTTTTGTCTTTTCATAATTTATTCATTATTTTTCTCTTTTTTAAATTTACAACAACAACAAAAAGAAAAATAGAATTGAATTGTCAAGAATGGGATTTGAACCCTTGCCCTTTCGGACTAGTACCTGAAACTAACGTCTTAGACCAACTCGGCAATCTTGACTTGTTACAATTGTGACCTCGCTCAAAGAAGAGGAAAAATGAAGCTTGTTCAGTTTCACAAGACGATGAAGTGAAAAGCAAAGCACACAAAGAACACAGGAGGTTGGAAACATAGCACAATGGGCAAGATGAGGTGGATGAAAGAATCGATAATGATTCAATAGGAAAATAGTAGAGAAGTAAAGAGAAGAAGGAAGAGAGAGAAATCAGAGATACAGAGAACGAATAGTAGAGACAGAGAAGTAAAATTTAGCAAACCCAGAATCATATTCATTTCTCCATCATCTAAACTATTTGTGCACGTTGTTCAATCGAATGCTCAATTGTCTTAACAAACATAACAAATCGTTTGTTACAATTTCAAGGCAGTGGGCTCATAGTAGCTCTCTAAATCTATGAAAAAGAAACCCCTAACTCAAGCCTTTTCAAGAGTAGCATGGTTTGGCAGTGCCAAATTGGCTTGACTTCACCGATCCATGGAATTTAAGTCGATACACCTATCAAGTCTTTGTCCTATATCCCACAACTTGAGTTTTGTTTTGATATCTTAATTATTATCATGATGAACAAAGGATGAATCCCAACTACAAACATAAAATTGCCTAAACTATTAATGAAAAAAAATTAGAAGGGAAGAACATAGAAGGGGAAAGGATAGGAGGGTAATGCTTTCCCATTTTTTATGTATTTTGACAACTTTTATCTTTTCATAATTTAATCATTAATTTTCTCTTTTCTAAATTTACAACAACTACAATAAGAAAAACGGAATCGAATTGTCAAGAATGGGATTTGAACCCATGCCCTTTCGGACTAGTACCTGAAACTAGCGCCTTAGACCAACTCGGCCATCTTGACTTGTTGCTATTGTAACCTAGCCAAGAGAAGAGGAAAAAGGAAGCTTGTTCAGTTTTCACAAGACGATGGAGTGAAAAGCAGAGCATGCAAAGAACATAGGAGGTTGGAAAGATAGCACAATGGACAACTCACACTTGACGAGGGTGGATAAAAGAATCGATAAGGATTCAATAGGAAAACAATAGAGAAGTAAAGAGAAGAAGGAAAAGAGAGAAATCAGAGATAGAGAGAACGGATAGTAGAGACAGAGAAGTTAGAAAGAAAAATTTAGCAAACCCAGAATCATATTAATTTCTCAATCATCTAAACTATTTGTGCACCTTGTTCAATCGAATACTCAATTGTCTTAACAAACATAACTAATCGTTTGTTACAATTTCAAGGCAGTAGGCTCATAGTAGCTCTTTAAATCTATGAAAAAGAAACCCCTAACTCAAGCCTTTTCAAGAGTAGCATGGTTTGGCAGTGCCAAAATGGCTTGACTTCACCGATCCATCGAATTTAAGTCGATACACCTATCAAGTCTTTGTCCCATATCCCACAACTTGAGTTTTGTTTTGACATCTTAATTATTATCATGACGAATAAAGGATGAATCCCAACTACAAGCATAAAATTGCTTAAACTATTAATGGAAAAAAATTAGAAGGGAAGAACATAGAAGGGGAAAGGACGGAAGGGTAATGCTTTCCCATTTTTTATGCATACTGATATTTTGACAACTTTTATCTTTTCATAATTGAATTATTAATTTTCTCTTTTCTAAATTTACAACAACTACAATAAGAAAAAAGGAATCGAATTGTCAAGAATGGGATTTGAACCCATGCCCTTTCGGACTAGTACCTGAAACTAGCGCCTTAGACCAACTCGGCCATCTTGACTTGTTCCTATTGTGACCTAGCTTAAAGAAGAGGAAAAAGGAAGCTTGTTCAGTTTTCACAAGACAATGGAGTGAAAAGCAGAGCACGCAAAGAACATAGGAGGTTGGAAACATAGCACAATGGACAACTCACACTTGACGAGGGTGGATAAAAGAATCGATAAGGATTCAATAGGAAAACAATAGAGAAGTAAAGAGAAGAAGGAAAAGAGAGAAATGAGAGATAGAGAGAACGGATAGTAGAGAGAGAAATTAGAAAGAAAAATTTAGCAAACCCAGAATCATATTCATTTCTCAATCATCTAAACTATTTGTGCACGTTGTTCAATCGAATGCTCAATTGTCTTAACAAACATAACTAATCGTTTGTTACAATTTCAAGGCAGTGGGCTCATAGTAGCTCTCTAAATCTATGAAAAAGAAACCTCTAACTCAAGCCTTTTCATGAGTAGCATGGTTTGGCAGTGCCAAATTGGCTTGACTTCACAGATCCATGGAATTTAAGTCGATACACCTATCAAGTCTTTGTCCCATATCCCACAACTTGAGTTTTGTTTTGACATCTTAATTATTATCATGATGAACAAAGGATGAATCCCAACTACAAACATAAAATTGCCTAAACTATTAATGGAAAAAAATTAGAAGGGAAGAACATAGAAGCGTAAAGGATAGGATGGTAATGCTTTCCCATTTTTTACGCATACTGATATTTTGACAACTTTTATCTTTTCATAATTTAATCATTAATTTTCTCTTTTCTAAATTTACAACAACTACAATAAGAAAAATGGAATCAATTGTCAAGAATGGGATTTGAACCCATGCCCTTTCGGACTAGTACCTGAAACTAGCGCCTTAGACCAACTCGGCCATCTTGACTTGTTGCTATTGTGACCTAGCTTAAAGAAGAGGAAAAAGGAAGCTTGTTCAGTTTTCACAAGACGATGGAGTGGAAATCAGAGCATGCAAAGAACATAGGAGGTTGGAAACATAGCACAATGGACAACTCACACTTGACAAGGGTGGATAAAAGAATCGATAAGGATCCAATAGGAAAACAATAGAGAAGTAAAGAGAAGAAGGAAAAGAGAGAAATCAGAGATAGAGAGAACGGATAGTAGAGACAGAGAAGTTAGAAAGAAAAATTTAGCAGACCCAGAATCATATTAATTTCTCAATCATCTAAACTATTTGTGCACCTTGTTCAATCGAATACTCAATTGTCGTAACAAACATAACTAATCGTTTGTGACAATTTCAAGGCAGTAGGCTCATAGTAGCTCTCTAAATCTATGAAAAAGAAACCCCTAACTCAAGCCTTTTCATGAGTAGCATGGTTTGGCAGTGCCAAATTGGTTTCACTTCACCGATCCAAGGAATTTAAGTCGATACACCTATCAAGTCTTTGTCCCATATCCCACAACTTGAGTTTTGTTTTGACTTCTTAATTATTATCATGACGAACAAAGGATGAATCCCAACTACAAACATAAAATTGCCTAAACTATTAAAGGAAAAAAATTTGAAGGGAAGAACATGGAAGGGGAAAGGATAGGAGGGTAATGCTTTCCCATTTTTTTTATGCATACTGATATTTTGACAACTTTTATCTTTTCATAATTTAATCATTAATTTTCTCTTTTCTAAATTTACAACAACTACAATAAGAAAAATGGAATCAAATTGTTAAGAATAGGATTTGAACCCATGCCCTTTCGGACTAGTACCTGAAACTAGCGCCTTAGACCAACTCGGCCATCTTGACTTGTTCCTATTGTGACCTAGCTTAAAGAAGAGGAAAAAGGAAGCTTGTTTAGTTTTCACAAGACAATGGAGTGAAAAGCAGAGCACGCAAAGAACATAGGAGGTTGGAAACATAGCACAATGGACAACTCACACTTGACGAGGGTGGATAAAAGAATCGATAAGGATTCAATAGGAAAACAATAGAGAAGTAAAGAGAAGAAGGAAAAGAGAGAAATCAGAGATAGAGAGAAAGGATAGTAGAGACAGAAATTACAAAGAAAAATTTAGCAAACCCAGAATCATATTCATTTCTCAATCATCTAAATTATTTGTGCACGTTGTTCAATCGAATGCTCAATTGTCTTAACAAACATAACTAATCGTTTGTTACAATTTCAAGGCAGTGGCCTCATAGTAGCTCTCTAAATCTATGAAAAAGAAACCTCTAACTCAAGCCTATTCATGAGTAGCATGGTTTGGCAGTGCCAAATTGGCTTGACTTCACCGATCCATGGAATTTAAGTCGATACACCTATCAAGTCTTTGTCCCATATCCCACAACTTGAGTTTTGTTTTGACATCTTAATTATTATCATGATGAACAAAGGATGAATCCCAACTACAAACATAAAATTGCCTAAACTATTTATGGAAAAAAATTAGAAGGGAAGAACATAGAAGCGTAAAGGATAGGAGGGTAATGCTTTCCCATTTTTTTTGTATACTGATATTTTGACAACTTTTATCTTTTCATAATTTAATCATTAATTTTCTCTTTTCTAAATTTACAACAACTACAATAAGAAAAATGGAATCGAATTGTCAAGAATGAGATTTGAACCCATGCCCTTTCGGACTAGTACCTGAAACTAGCGCCTTAGACCAACTCGGCCATCTTGACTTGTTGCTATTGTGACCTAGCTTAAAGAAGAGGAAAAAGGAAGCTTGTTCAGTTTTCACAAGACGATGGAGTGGAAAGCAGAGCATGCAAAGAACATAGGAGGTTGGAAACATAGCACAATGGACAACTCACACTTGACCAGGGTGGATAAAAGAATCGATAAGGATTCAATAGGAAAACAATAGAGAAGTAAAGAGAAGAAGGAAAAGAGAGAAATCAGAGATAGAGAGAACGGATAGTAGAGACAGAGAAGTTAGAAAGAAAAATTTAGCAGACCCAGAATCATATTAATTTCTCAATCATCTAAACTATTTGTGCACCTTGTTCAATCGAATACTCAATTGTCTTAACAAACATAACTAATCGTTTGTTACAATTTCAAGGCAGTAGGCTCATAGTAGATCTCTAAATCTATGAAAAAGAAACCCCTAACTCAAGCCTTTTCATGAGTAGCATGGTTTGGCAGTGCCAAATTGGCTTGATTTCACTGATCCATGGAATTTAAGTCGATACACCTATCAAGTCTTTGTCCCATATCCCACAACTTGAGTTTTGTTTTGACATCTTAATTATTATCATGACGAATAAAGGATGAATCCCAACTACAAGCATAAAATTGCCTAAACTATTAATGGAAAAAAATTAGAAGGGAAGAACATAGAAGGGGAAAGGATGGAAGGGTAATGCTTTCCCATTTTTTATGCATACTGATATTTTGACAACTTTTAACTTTTCATAATTGAATTATTAATTTTTTCTTTTCTGAATTTACAACGACTACAATAAGAAAAATGGAATCGAACTGTCAAGAATGGGATTTGAACCCATGCCCTTTCGGACTAGTACCTGAAACTAGCGCCTTAGACCAACTCGGCCATCTTGACTTGTTCCTATTGTGACCTAGCTTAAAGAAGAGGAAAAAGGAAGCTTGTTCAGTTTTCACAAGACAATGGAGTGAAAAGCAGAGCACGCAAAGAACATAGGTGGTTGGAAACATAGCACAATGGACAACTCACACTTGACGAGGGTGGATAAAAGAATCGATAAGGATTCAATAGGAAAACAATAGAGAAGTAAAGAGAAGAAGGAAAAGGGATAAATGAGAGATAGAGAGAACGGATAGTAGAGAGAGAAATTAGAAAGAAAAATTTAGGAAACCCAGAATCATATTCATTTCTCAATCATCTAAACTATTTGTGCACGTTGTTCAATAGAATGCTCAATTGTCTTAACAAACATAACTAATCGTTTGTTACAATTTCAAGGCAGTGGGCTCATAGTAGCTCTCTAAATATATGAAAAAGAAACCTCTAACTCAAGCCTTTTCATGAGTAGCATGGTTTGGCAGTGCCAAATTGGCTTGACTTCACAGATCCATGGAATTTAAGTCGATACACCTATCAAGTCTTTGTCCCATATCCCACAACTTGAGTTTTGTTTTGACATCTTAATTATTATCATGATGAACAAAGGATGAATCCCAACTACAAACATAAAATTGCCTAAACTATTAATGGAAAAAAATTAGAAGGGAAGAACATAGAAGGGTAAAGTATAGGAGGGTAATGCTTTCCCATTTTTTATGTATACTGATATTTTGACAACTTTTAACTTTTCATAATTTAATCATTAATTTTCTCTTTTGTAAATTTACAACAACTACAATAAGAAAAACGGAATCGAATTGTCAAGAATGGGATTTGAACCCATGCCCTTTCGGACTAGTACCTGAAACTAGCGCCTTAGACCAACTCGGCCATCTTGACATGTTGCTATTGTGACCTAGCCAAGAGAAGAGGAAAAAGGAAGCTTGTTCAGTTTTCACAAGACGATGGAGTGAAAAGCAGAGCACGCAAAGAACATAGGAGGTTGGAAACATAGCACAATGGACAACTCACACTTGACGAGGGTGGATAAAAGAATCGATAAGGATTCAATAGGAAAACAATAGAGAAGTAAAGAGAAGAAGGAAAAGAGAGAAATCAGAGATAGAGAGAACGGATAGTAGAGACAGGGAAGTTAGAAAGAAAAATTTAGCAAACCCAGAATCATATTAATTTCTCAATCATCTAAACTATTTGTGCACCTTGTTCAATCGAATACTCAATTGTCTTAACAAACATAACTAATCGTTTGTAACAATTTCAAGGCAGTAGGCTCATAGTAGCTCTCTAAATCTATGAAAAAGAAACCCCTAACTCAAGCCTTTTCATGAGTAGCATGGTTTGGCAGTGCCAAAATGGCTTGACCTCACCGATCCATCGAATTTAAGTCGATACACCTATCAAGTCTTTGTCCCATATCCCACAACTTGAGTTTTGTTTTGACATCTTAATTATTATCATGACGAATAAAGGATGAATCCCAACTACAAGCATAAAATTGCCTAAACTACTAATGGAAAAAAATTAGAAGGGAAGAACATAGAAGGGGAAAGGATGGAAGGGTAATGCTTTCCCATTTTTTATGCATACTGATATTTTGACAACTTTTATCTTTTCATAATTGAATTATTAATTTTCTCTTTTCTGAATTTACAACAACTACAATAAGAAAAATGGAATCGAATTGTTAAGAATGGGATTTGAACCCATGCCCTTTCGGACTAGTACCTGAAACTAGGGCCTTAGACCAACTCGGCCATCTTGACTTGTTGCTATTGTGACCTAGCTTAAAGAAGAGGAAAAAGGAAGCTTGTTCAGTTTTCACAAGACAATGGAGTGAAAAGCAGAGCACGCAAAGAACATAGGAGGTTGGAAACATAGCACAATGGACAACTCACACTTGACGAGGGTGGATAAAAGAATCGATAAGGATTCAATAGGAAAACAATAGAGAAGTAAAGAGAAGAAGGAAAAGAGAGAAATCAGAGATAGATAGAACGGATGGTAGAGAGAGAAATTAGAAAGAAAAATTTAGGAAACCCAGAATCATATTCATTTCTCAATCATCTAAACTATTTGTGCACGTTGTTCAATAGAATGCTCAATTGTCTTAACAAACATAACTAATCGTTTGTTACAATTTCAAGACAGTGGGCTCATAGTAGCTCTCTAAATCTATGAAAAAGAAACCTCAAACTCAAGCCTTTTCATGAGTAGCATGGTTTGACAGTGCCAAATTGGCTTGACTTGACCGATCCATGGAATTTAAGTCGATACACCTATCAAGTCTTTGTCCCATATCTCTCAACTTGAGTTTTGTTTTGACATCTTACTTTTTATCATGATGAACAAAGGATGAATCCCAACTACAAACATAAAATTGCCTCAACTATTAATGGAAAAAAATTAGAAGGGAAGAACATAGAAGGGTAAAGGATAGGAGGGTAATGCTTTCCCATTTTTTATGTATACTGATATTTTGACAACTTTTAACTTTTCATAATTTAATCATTAATTTTCTCTTTTGTAAATTTACAACAACTACAATAAGAAAAACGGAATCGAATTGTCAAGAATGGGATTTGAACCCATGCCCTTTCGGACTAGTACCTGAAACTAGCGCCTTAGACCAACTCGGCCATCTTGACTTGTTGCTATTGTGACCTAGCCAAGAGAAGAGGAAAAAGGAAGCTTGTTCAGTTTCCACAAGACGATGGAGTGAAAAGCAGAGCACGCAAAGAACATAGGAGGTTGGAAACATAGCACAATGGACAACTCACACTTGACGAGGGTGGATAAAAGAATCGATAAGGATTCAATAGGAAAACAATAGAGAAGTAAAGAGAAGAAGGAAAAGAGAGAAATCAGAGATAGAGAGAACGGATAGTAGAGACAGAGAAGTTAGAAAGAAAAATTTAGCAAACCCAGAATCATATTAATTTCTCAATCATCTAAACTATTTGTGCACCTTATTCAATCGAATACTCAATTGTCTTAACAAACATAACTAATCGTTTGTTACAATTTCAAGGCAGTAGGCTCATAGTAGCTCTCTAAATCTATGAAAAAGAAACCCCTAACTCAAGCCTTTTCATGAGTAGCATGGTTTGGCAGTGCCAAAATGGCTTGACTTCACCGATCCATCGAATTTAAGTCGATACACCTATCAAGTCTTTGTCCCATATCCCACAACTTGAGTTTTGTTTTGACATCTTAATTATTATCATGACGAATAAAGGATGAATCCCAACTACAAGCATAAAATTGCCTAAACTATTAATGGAAAAAAATTAGAAGGGAAGAACATAGAAGGGGAAAGGATGGAAGGGTAATGCTTTCCCATTTTTTATGCATACTGATATTTTGACAACTTTTATCTTTTCATAATTGAATTATTAATTTTCTCTTTTCTGAATTTACAACAACTACAATAAGAAAAATGGAATCGAATTGTTAAGAATGGGATTTGAACCCATGCCCTTTCGGACTAGTACCTGAAACTAGGGCCTTAGACCAACTCGGCCATCTTGACTTGTTGCTATTGTGACCTAGCTTAAAGAAGAGGAAAAAGGAAGCTTGTTCAGTTTTCACAAGACAATGGAGTGAAAAGCAGAGCACGCAAAGAACATAGGAGGTTGGAAACATAGCACAATGGACAACTCACACTTGACGAGGGTGGATAAAAGAATCGATAAGGATTCAATAGGAAAACAATAGAGAAGTAAAGAGAAGAAGGAAAAGAGAGAAATCAGAGATAGAGAGAACGGATAGTAGAGAGAGAAATTAGAAAGAAAAATTTAGGAAACCCAGAATCATATTCATTTCTCAATCATCTAAACTATTTGTGCACGTTGTTCAATAGAATGCTCAATTGTCTTAACAAACATAACTAATCGTTTGTTACAATTTCAAGACAGTGGGCTCATAGTAGCTCTCTAAATCTATGAAAAAGAAACCTCTAACTCAAGCCTTTTCATGAGTAGCATGGTTTGGCAGTGCCAAAATGGCTTGACTTCACAGATCCATGGAATTTAAGTCGATACACCTATCAAGTCTTTGTCCCATATCCCACAACTTGAGTTTTGTTTTGACATCTTAATTATTATCATGATGAACAAAGGATGAATCCCAACTACAAACATAAAATTGCCTAAACTATTAATGGAAAAAAAATTAGAAGGGAAGAACATAGAAGGGTAAAGGATAGGAGGGTAATGCTTTCCCATTTTTTATGTATCCTGATATTTTGACAACTTTTAAATTTTCATAATTTAATCATTAATTTTCTCTTTTCTAAATTTACAACAACTACAATAAGAAAAACGGAATCGAATTGTCAAGAATGGGATTTGAACCCATGCCCTTTCGGACTAGTACCTGAAACTAGCGCCTTAGACCAACTCGGCCATCTTGACATGTTGCTATTGTGACCTAGCCAAGAGAAGAGGAAAAAGGAAGCTTGTTCAGTTTTCACAAGACGATGGAGTGAAAAGCAGAGCACGCAAAGAACATAGGAGGTTGGAAACATAGCACAATGGACAACTCACACTTGACGAGGTTGGATAAAGGAATCGATAAGGATTCAATAGGAAAACAATAGAGAAGTAAAGAGAAGAAGGAAAAGAGAGAAATCAGAGATAGAGAGAACGGATAGTAGAGACAGAGAAGTTAGAAAGAAAAATTTAGCAAACCCAGAATCATATTAATTTCTCAATCATCTAAACTATTTGTGCACCTTGTTCAATCGAATAGTCAATTGTCTTAACAAAAATAACTAATCGTTTGTTACAATTTCAAGGCATTAGGCTCATAGTAGCTCTCTAAATCTATGAAAAAGAAACCCCTAACTCAAGCCTTTTCATGAGTAGCATGGTTTGGCAGTGCCAAAATGGCTTGACTTCACCGATCCATCGAATTTAAGTCGATACACCTATCAAGTCTTTGTCCCATATCCCACAACTTGAGTTTTGTTTTGACATCTTAATTATTATCATGACGAATAAAGGATGAATCCCAACTACAAGCATAAAATTGCCTAAACTATTAATGGAAAAAAATTAGAAGGGAAGAACATAGAAGGGGAAAGGATGGAAGGGTAATGCTTTCCCATTTTTTATGCATACTGATATTTTGACAACTTTTATCTTTTCATAATTGAATTATTAATTTTCTCTTTTCTGAATTTACAACAACTACAATAAGAAAAATGGAATCGAATTGTCAAGAATGGAATTTGAACCCATGCCCTTTCGGACTAGTACCTGAAACTAGCGCCTTAGACCAACTCGGTCATCTTGACTTGTTCCTATTGTGACCTAGCTTAAAGAAGAGGAAAAAGGAAGCTTGTTCAGTTTTCAAAAGACAATGGAGTGAAAAGCAGAGCACACAAAGAACATAGGAGGTTGGAAACATAGCACAATGGACAACTCACACTTGACGAGGGTGGATAAAAGAATCGATAAGGATTTAATAGGAAAACAATAGAGAAGTAAAGAGAAGAAGGAAAAGAGAGAAATCAGAGATAGAGAGAATGGATAGTAGAGAGAGAAATTTGAAAGAAAAATTTAGGAAACCCAGAATCATATTCATTTCTCAATCATCTAAACTATTTGTGCACGTTGTTCAATAGAATGCTCAATTGTCTTAACAAACATAACTAATCGTTTGTTACAATTTCAAGGCAGTGGGCTCATAGTAGCTCTCTAAATCAATGAAAAAGAAACCTCTAACTCAAGCCTTTTCATGAGTAGCATGGTTTGGCAGTGCCAAATTGGCTTGACTTCACAGATCCATGGAATTTAAGTCGATACACCTGTCAAGTCTTTGTCCCATATCCCACAACTTGAGTTTTGTTTTGACATCTTAATTATTATCATGATGAACAAAGGATGAATCCCAACTACAAACATAAAATTGCCTAAACTATTAATGGAAAAAAATTAGAAGGGAAGAACATAGAAGGGTGAAGGATAGGAGGGTAATGCTTTCCCATTTTTTATGCATACTGATATTTTGACAACTTTTATCGTTTCATAATTTAATCATTAATTTTCTCTTTTCTAAATTTACAACAACTACAATAAGAAAAACGGAATCGAATTGTCAAGAATGGGATTTGAACCCATGCCCTTTCGGACTAGTACCTGAAACTAGCGCCTTAGACCAACTCGGCCATCTTGACTTGTTGCTTTTGTGACCTAGCTTAAAGAAGAGGAAAAAGGTAGCTTGTTCAGTTTTCACAAGACGATGGAGTGGAAAGCAGAGCACGCAAAGAACATAGGAGGTTGGAAAGGTAGCACAATGGACAACTCACACTTGACGAGGGTGGATAAAAGAATCAATAAGGATCCAATAGGAAAACAATAGAGAAGTAAAGAGAAGAAGGAAAAGAGAGAAATCAGAGATAGAGAGAACGGATAGTAGAGACAGAGAAGTTAGAAAGAAAAATTTAGCAGACCCAGAATCATATTAATTTCTCAATAATTTAAACTATTTGTGCACCTTGTTCAATCGAATACTCAATTGTCTTAACAAACATAACTAATCGTTTGTTACAATTTTAAGGCAGTAGGCTTATAGTAGCTCTCTAAATCTATGAAAAAGAAACCCCTAACTCAAGCCTTTTCATGAGTTGCATGGTTTGGCAGTGCCAAATTGGCTTGACTTCACCGATCCATGGAATTTAAGTCGATACACCTATCAAGTCTTTGTCCCATATCCCACAACTTGAGTTTTGTTTTGACTTCTTAATTATTATCATGACGAACAAAGGATGAATCCCAACTACAAACATAAAATTGCCTAAGCTATTAAAGGAAAAAAATTTGAAGGGAAGAACATAGAAGGGGAAAGGATAGGAGGGTAATGCTTTCCCATTTTTTATGCATACTGATATTTTGACCACTTTTATCTTTTCATAATTTAATCATTAATTTTCTCTTTTCTAAATTTACAACAACTACAATAAGAAAAAAGGAATCGAATTGTTAAGAATAGGATTTGAACCCATGCCCTTTCGGACTAGTACCTGAAACTAGCGCCTTAGAACAACTTGGCCATCTTGACTTGTTCCTATTGTGACCTAGCTTAAAGAAGAGGAAAAAGGAAGCTTGTTTAGTTTTCACAAGACAATGGAGTGAAAAGCAGAGCACGTAAAGAACATAGGAGGTTGGAAACATAGCACAATGGACAACTCACACTTGACTAGGGTGGATAAAAGAATCGATAAGGATTCAATAGGAAAACAATAGAGAAGTAAAGAGAAGAAGGAAAAGAGAGAAATCAGAGATAGAGAGAACGGATAGTAGAGACAGAGAAGTTAGAAAGAAAAATTTAGCAGACCCAGAATCATATTAATTTCTCAATCATCTAAACTATTTGTGCACCTTGTTCAATCGAATACTCAATTGTCTTAACAAACATAACTAATCGTTTGTTACAATTTCAAGGCAGTAGGCTCATAGTAGCTCTCTAAATCTATGAAAAAGAAACCCCTAACTCAAGCATTTTCATGAGTAGCATGGTTTGGCAGTGCCAAATTGGCTTGACTTCACTGATCCATGGAATTTAAGTCGATACACCTATCAAGTCTTTGTCCCATATCCCACAACTTGAGTTTTGTTTTGACATCTTAATTATTATCATGACGAACAAAGGATGAATCCCAACTACAAGCATAAAATTGCCTAAACTATTAAAGGAAAAAAATTTGAAGGGAAGAATATAGAAGGGGAAAGGATAGGAGGGTAATGCTTTCTCATTTTTTATGCATACTGATATTTTGACAACTTTTATCTTTCCATAATTTAATCATTAATTTTCTCTTTTCTAAATTTACAACAACTACAATAAGAAAAATAGAATCGAATTGTTAAGAATGGGATTTGAACCCATGCCCTTTCGGACTAGTACCTGAAACTAGCGCCTTAGACCAACTTGGCCATCTTGACTTGTTCCTATTGTGACCTAGCTAAAAGAAGAGGAAAAAGGAAGCTTGTTTAGTTTTCATAAGACAATGGAGTGAAAAGCAGAGCAAGCAAAGAACATAGGAGGTTGGAAACATAGCACAATGGACAACTCACACTTGACGAGGGTGGATAAAAGAATCGATAAGGATTCAATAGGAAAACAATAGAGAAGTAAAGAGAAGAAGGAAAAGAGAGAAATCAGAGATAGAGAGAACGGATAGTAGAGAGAGAAATTAGAAAGAAAAATTTAGGAAACCCAGAATCATATTCATTTCTTAATCATCTAAACTATTTGTGCACGTTGTTCAATAGAATGCTCAATTGTCTTAACAAACATAACTAATCGTTTGTTACAATTTCAACACAGTGGGCTCATAGTAGCTCTCTAAATCTATGAAAAAGAAACCTCAAACTCAAGCCTTTTCATGAGTAGCATGGTTAGCAGTGCCAAATTGGCTTGACTTCACCGATCCAAGGAATTTAAGTCGATACACCTATCAAGTCTTTGTCCCATATCCCACAACTTGAGTTTTGTTTTGACATCTTAATTATTATCATGATGAACAAAGGTTGAATCCCAACTACAAACATAAAATTGCCTAAACTATTAATGGAAAAAAATTAGAAAGGAAGAACATAGAAGGGTAAAGGATAGGAGGGTAATGCTTTCCCATTTTTTATGTATACTGATATTTTGACAACTTTTAACTTTTCATAATTTAATCATTAATTTTCTCTTTTCTAAATTTACAACAACTACAATAAGAAAAACGGAATCGAATTGTCAAGAATGGGATTTGAACCCATGCCCTTTCGGACTAGTACCTGAAACTAGCGCCTTAAACCAACTCGGCCATCTTGACTTGTTGCTATTGTGACCTAGCCAAGAGAAGAGGAAAAAGGAAACTTGTTCAGTTTTCACAAAACGATGGAGTGAAAAGCAGAGCACGCAAAGAACATAGGAGGTTGGAAACATAGCACAATGGACAACTCACACTTGACGGGGGTGGATAAAAGAATCGATAAGGATTCAATAGGAAAACAATAGAGAAGTAAAGAGAAGAAGGAAAAGAGAGAAATCAGAGATAGAGAGAACGGATAGTAGAGACAGAGAAGTTAGAAAGAAAAATTTAGCAAACCCAGAATCATATTAATTTCTCAATCATCTAAACTATTTGTGCACCTTGTTCAATCGAATACTCAATTGTCTTAACAAACATAACTATTCGTTTGTTACAATTTCAAGGCAGTAGGCTCATAGTAGCTCTCTAAATCTATGAAAAAGAAACCCCTAACTCAAGCCTTTTCATGAGTAGCATGGTTTGGAAGTGCCAAAATGGCTTGACTTCACCGATCCATCGAATTTAAGTCGATACACCTATCAAGTCTTTGTCCCATATCCCATAACTTGAGTTTTGTTTTGACATCTTAATTATTATCATGACGAATAAAGGATGAATCCCAACTACAAGCATAAAATTGCCTAAACTATTAATGGAAAAAAATTAGAAGGGAAGAACATAGAAGGGGAAAGGATGGAAGGGTAATGCTTTCCCATTTTTTATGCATACTGATATTTTGACAACTTTTATCTTTTCATAATTGAATTATTAATTTTCTCTTTTCTGAATTTACAACAACTACAATAAGAAAAATGGAATCGAATTGTCAAGAATGGAATTTGAACCCATGCCCTTTCGGACTAGTACCTGAAACTAGCGCCTTAGACCAACTCGGTCATCTTGACTTGTTCCTATTGTGACCTAGCTTAAAGAAGAGGAAAAAGGAAGCTTGTTCACTTTTCAAAAGACAATGGAGTGAAAAGCAGAGCACGCAAAGAACATAGGAGGTTGGAAACATAGCACAATGGACAACTCACACTTGACGAGGGTGGATAAAAGAATCGATAAGGATTTAATAGGAAAACAATAGAGAAGTAAAGAGAAGAAGGAAAAGAGAGAAATCAGAGATAGAGAGAACGGATAGTAGAGAGAGAAATTTGAAAGAAAAATTTAGGAAACCCAGAATCATATTCATTTCTCAATCATCTAAACTATTTGTGCACGTTGTTCAATAGAATGCTCAATTGTCTTAACAAACATAACTAATCGTTTGTTACAATTTCAAGGCAGTGGGCTCATAGTAGCTCTCTAAATCAATGAAAAAGAAACCTCTAACTCAAGCCTTTTCATGAGTAGCATGGTTTGGCAGTGCCAAATTGGCTTGACTTCACAGATCCATGGAATTTAAGTCGATACACCTGTCAAGTCTTTGTCCCATATCCCACAACTTGAGTTTTGTTTTGACATCTTAATTATTATCATGATGAACAAAGGATGAATCCCAACTACAAACATAAAATTGCCTAAACTATTAATGGAAAAAAATTAGAAGGGAAGAACATAGAAGGGTGAAGGATAGGAGGGTAATGCTTTCAAATTTTTTATGCATACTGATATTTTGACAACTTTTATCGTTTCATAATTTAATCATTAATTTTCTCTTTTCTAAATTTACAACAACTACAATAAGAAAAACGGAATCGAATTGTCAAGAATGGGATTTGAACCCATGCCCTTTCGGACTAGTACCTGAAACTAGCGCCTTAGACCAACTCGGCCATCTTGACTTGTTGCTTTTGTGACCTAGCTTAAAGAAGAGGAAAAAGGAAGCTTGTTCAGTTTTCACAAGACGATGGATTGGAAAGCAGAGCACGCAAAGAACATAGGAGGTTGGAAAGATAGCACAATGGACAACTCACACTTGACGAGGGTGGATAAAAAAATCCATAAGGATCCAATAGGAAAACAATAGAGAAGTAAAGAGAAGAAGGAAAAGAGAGAAATCAGAGATAGAGAGAACGGATAGTAGAGACAGAGAAGTTAGAAAGAAAAATTTAGCAGACCCAGAATCATATTAATTTCTCAATAATTTAAACTATTTGTGCACCTTGTTCAATCGAATACTCAATTGTCTTAACAAACATAACTAATCGTTTGTTACAATTTTAAGGGAGTAGGCTTATAGTAGCTCTCTAAATCTATCAAAAAGAAACCCCTAACTCAAGCCTTTTCATGAGTAGCATGGTTTGGCAGTGCCAAATTGGCTTGACATCACCGATCCATGGAATTTAAGTCGATACACCAATCAAGTCTTTGTCCCATATCCCACAACTTGAGTTTTGTTTTGACTTCTTAATTATTATCATGACGAACAAAGGATGAATCCCAACTACAAACATAAAATTGCCTAAACTATTAAAGGAAAAAAATTTGAAGGGAAGAACATAGAAGGGGAAAGGATAGGAGGGTAATGCTTTCCCATTTTTTATGCATACTGATATTTTGACCACTTTTATCTTTTCATAATTTAATCATTAATTTTCTCTTTTCTAAATTTACAACAACTACAATAAGAAAAAAGGAATCGAATTGTTAAGAATAGGATTTGAACCCATGCCCTTTCGGACTAGTACCTGAAACTAGCGCCTTAGACCAACTTGGCCATCTTGACTTGTTGCTATTGTGACCTAGCTTAAAGAAGAGGAAAAAGGAAGCTTGTTTAGATTTCACAAGACAATGGAGTGAAAAGCAGAGCACGCAAAGAACATAGGTGGTTGGAAACATAGCACAATGGACAACTCACACTTGACGAGGGTGGATAAAAGAATCGATAAGGATTCAATAGGAAAAAAATAGAGAAGTAAAGAGAAGAAGGAAAAGAGAGAAATGAGAGATAGAGAGAAAGGATAGTAGAGAGAGAAATTAGAAAGAAAAATTTAGGAAACCCAGAATCATATTCATTTCTCAATCATCTAAACTATTTGTGCACGTTGTTCAATAGAATGCTCAATTGTCTTAACAAACATAACTAATCGTTTGTTACAATTTCAAGGCAGTGGGCTCATAGTAGCTCTCTAATTCTATGAAAAAGAAACCACTAACTCAAGCCTATTCATGAGTAGCATGGTTTGGCAGTGCCAAATTGGCTTGACTTCACCGATCCATGGAATTTAAGTCGATACACCTATCAAGTCTTTGTCCCATATCCCACAAGTTGAGTTTTGTTTTGACATCTTAATTATTATCATGATGAACAAAGGATGAATCCCAACTACAAACATAAAATTGCCTAAACTATTAATGGAAAAAAATTAGAAGGGAAGAACATAGAAGCGTAAAGGATAGGAGGGTAATGCTTTCCCATTTTTTCTGTATACTGATATTTTGACAACTTTTATCTTTTCATAATTTAATCATTAATTTCTCTTTTCTAAATTTACAATAACTACAATAAGAAAAATGGAATCGAATTGTCAAGAATGGGATTTGAACCCATGCCTTTTCGGACTAGTGCCTGAAACTAGCGCCTTAGACCAACTCGGCCATCTTGACTTGTTGCTATTGTCACCTAGCTTAAAGAAGAGGAAAAAGGAAGCTTGTTCAGTTTTCACAAGACGATGGAGTGGAAAGCAGAGCATGCAAAGAACATAGGAGGTTGGAAACATAGCACAATGGACAACTCACACTTGACAAGGGTGGATAAAAGAATCGATAAGGATTCAATAGGAAAACAATAGAGAAGTAAAGAGAAGAAGGAAAAGAGAGAAATCAGAGATAGAGAGAACGGATAGTAGAGACAGAGAAGTTAGAAAGAAAAATTTAGCAGACCCAGAATCATATTAATTTCTCAATCATCTAAACTATTTGTGCACCTTGTTCAATCGAATACTCAATTGTCTTAACAAACATAACTAATCGTTTGTTACAATTTCAAGGCAGTAGGCTCATAGTAGCTCTCTAAATCTATGAAAAAGAAACCCCTAACTCAAGCCTTTTCATGAGTAGCATGGTTTGGCAGTGCCAAATTGGCTTGATTTCACTGATCCATGGAATTTAAGTCGATACACCTATCAAGTCTTTGTCCCATATCCCACAACTTGAGTTTTGTTTTGACATCTTAATTATTATCATGACGAACAAAGGATGAATCCCAACTACAAACATAAAATTGCCTAAACTATTAATGGAAAAAAATTAGAAGGGAAGAACATAGAAGGGTAAAGGATAGGAGGGTAATGCTTTCCCATTTTTTATGTATACTGATATTTTGACAACTTTTAACTTTTCATAATTTAATCATTAATTTTCTCTTTTCTAAATTTACAACAACTACAATAAGAAAAACGGAATCGAATTGTCAAGAATGGGATTTGAACCCATGCCCTTTCGGACTAGTACCTGAAACTAGCGCCTTAGACCAACTCGGCCATCTTGACTTGTTGCTATTGTGACCTAGCCAAGAGAAGAGGAAAAAGGAAGCTTGTTCAGTTTTCACAAGACGATGGAGTGAAAAGCAGAGCATGCAAAGAACATAGGAGGTTGGAAACATAGCACAATGGACAACTCACACTTGACGAGGTTGGATAAAAGAATCGATAAGGATTCAATAGGAAAACAATAGAGAAGTAAAGAGAAGAAGGAAAAGGGATAAATGAGAGATAGAGAGAACGGATAGTAGAGAGAGAAAATAGAAAGAAAAATTTAGGAAACCCAGAATCATATTCATTTCTCAATCATCTAAACTATTTGTGCACGTTGTTCAATAGAATGCTCAATTGTCTTAACAAACATAACTAATCGTTTGTTACAATTTCAAGGCAGTGGGCTCATAGTAGCTCTCTAAATATATGAAAAAGAAACCTCAAACTCAAGCCTTTTCATGAGTAGCATGGTTTGGCAGTGCCAAATTGGCTTGACTTCACCGATCCATGGAATTTAAGTCGATACACCTATCAAGTCTTTGTCCCATATCCCACAACTTGAGTTTTGTTTTGACATCTTAATTATTATCATGACGAATAAAGGATGAATCCCAACTACAAGCGTAAAATTGCCTAAACTATTAATGGAAAAAAATTAGAAGGGAAGAACATAGAAGGGGAAAGGATGGAAGGGTAATGCTTTCCCATTTTTTATGCATACTGATATTTTGACAACTTTTATCTTTTCATAATTGAATTATTAATTTTCTCTTTTCTGAATTTACAACAACTACAATAAGAAAAATGGAATCGAATTGTCAAGAATGGGATTTGAACCCATGCCCTTTCGGACTAGTACCTGAAACTAGCGCCTTAGACCAACTCGGCCATCTTGACTTGTTCCTATTGTGACCTAGCTTAAAGAAGAGGAAAAAGGAAGCTTGTTCAGTTTTCACAAGACAATGGAGTGAAAAGCAGAGCACGCAAAGAACATAGGAGGTTGGAAACATAGCACAATGGATAACTCACACTTGACGAGGGTGGATAAAAGAATCGATAAGGATTCAATAGGAAAACAATAGAGAAGTAAAGAGAAGAAGGAAAAGAGAGAAATGAGAGATAGAGAGAACGGATAGTAGAGAGAGAAATTAGAAAGAAAAATTTAGGAAACCCAGAATCATATTCATTTCTCAATCATCTAAACTATTTGTGCACGTTGTTCAATAGAATGCTCAATTGTCTTAACAAACATAACTAATCGTTTGTTACAATTTCAAGGCAGTGGGCTCATAGTAGCTCTCTAAATCAATGAAAAAGAAACCTCTAATTCAAGCCTTTTCATGAGTAGCATGGTTTGGCAGTGCCAAATTGGCTTGACTTCACAGATCCATGGAATTTAAGTCGATACACCTATCAAGTCTTTGTCCCATATCCCACAACTTGAGTTTTGTTTTGACATCTTAATTATTATCATGATGAACAAAGGATGAATCCCAACTACAAACATAAAATTGCCTAAACTATTAATGGAAAAAAATTAGAAGGGAAGAACATAGAAGGGTGAAGGATAGGAGGGTAATGCTTTCCCATTTTTTATGCATACTGATATTTTGACAACTTTTATCTTTTCATAATTTAATCATTAATTTTCTCTTTTCTAAATTTACAACAACTACAATAAGAAAAACGGAATCGAATTGTCAAGAATGGGATTTGAACCCATGCCCTTTCGGACTTGTACCTAAAACTAGCGCCTTAGACCAACTCGGCCATCTTGACTTGTTGCTATTGTGACCTAGCTTAAAGAAGAGGAAAAAGGAAGCTTGTTCAGTTTTCACAAGACGATGGAGTGGAAAGCAGAGCACGCAAAGAACATAGGAGGTTGGAAACATAGCACAAGGGACAACTCACACTTGACGAGGGTGGATAAAAGAATCGATAAGGATCCAATAGGAAAACAATAGAGAAGTAAAGAGAAGAAGGAAAAGAGAGAAATGAGAGATAGAGAGAACGGATAGTAGAGACAGAGAAGTTAGAAAGAAAAATTTAGCAGACCCAGAATCATATTAATTTCTCAATAATTTAAACTATTTGTGCACCTTGTTCAATCGAATACTCAATTGTCTTAACAAACATAACTAATCGTTTGTTACAATTTTAAGGCAGTAGGCTTATAGTAGCTCTCTAAATCTATGAAAAAGAAACCCCTAACTCAAGCCTTTTCATGAGTAGCATGGTTTGGCAGTGCCAAATTGGCTTGACTTCACCGATCCATGGAATTTAAGTCGATACACCTATCAAGTCTTTGTCCCATATCCCACAACTTGAGTTTTGTTTTGACTTCTTAATTATTATCATGACGAACAAAGGATGAATCCCAACTACAAACATAAAATTGCCTAAACTATTAAAGGAAAATAATTTGAAGGGAAGAACATAGAAGGGGAAAGGATAGGAGGGTAATGCTTTCCCATTTTTTATGCATACTGATATTTTGACCACTTTTATCTTTTCATAATTTAATCATTAATTTTCTCTTTTCTAAATTTACAACAACTACAATAAGAAAAATGGAATCGAATTGTTAAGAATAGGATTTGAACCCATGCCCTTTCGGACTAGTACCTGAAACTAGCGCCTTAGACCAACTTGGCCATCTTGACTTGTTGCTATTGTGACCTAGCTTAAAGAAGAGGAAAAAGGAAGCTTGTTTAGTTTTCACAAGACAATGGAATGAAAAGCAGAGCACACAAAGAACATAGGAGGTTGGAAACACAGCACAATGGACAACTCACACTTGACGAGGGTGGATAAAAGAATCGATAAGGATTCAATAGGAAAACAATAGAGAAGTAAAGAGAAGAAGGAAAAGAGAGAAATGAGAGATAGAGAGAAAGGATAGTTGAGAGAGAAATTAGAAAGAAAAATTTAGGAAACCCAGAATCATATTCATTTCTCAATCATCTAAACTATTTGTGCACGTTGTTCAATAGAATGCTCAATTGTCTTAACAAACATAACTAATCGTTTGTTACAATTTCAAGGCAGTGGGCTCATAGTAGCTCTCTAAATCTATGAAAAAGAAACCTCTAACTCAAGCATATTCATGAGTAGCATGGTTTGGCAGTGCCAAATTGGCTTGACTTCACCGATCCATGGAATTTAAGTCGATACACCTATCAAGTCTTTGTCCCATATCCCACAACTTGAGTTTTGTTTTGACATCTTAATTATTATCATGATGAACAAAGGATGAATCCCAACTACAAACATAAAATTGCCTAAACTATTAATGGAAAAAAATTAGAAGGGAAGAACATAGAAGCGTAAAGGATAGGAGGGTAATGCTTTCCCATTTTCTATGTATACTGATATTTTGACAACTTTTATCTTTTCATAATTTAATCATTAATTTCTCTTTTCTAAATTTACAACAACTACAATAAGAAAAATGGAATCGAATTGTCAAGAATGGGATTTGAACCCATGCCTTTTCGGACTAGTACCTGAAACTAGCGCCTTAGACCAACTCGGCCATCTTGACTTGTTGCTATTGTGACCTAGCTTAAAGAAGAGGAAAAAGGAAGCTTGTTCAGTTTTCACAAGACGATGGAGTGGAAAGCAGAGCATGCAAAGAACATAGGAGGTTGGAAACATAGCACAATGGACAACTCACACTTGACAAGGGTGGATAAAAGAATCGATAAGGATTCAATAGGAAAACAATAGAGAAGTAAAGAGAAGAAGGAAAAGAGAGAAATCAGAGATAGAGAGAACGGATAGTAGAGATAGAGAAGTTAGAAAGAAAAATTTAGCAGACCCAGAATCATATTAATTTCTCAATCATCTAAACTATTTGTGCACCTTGTTCAATCGAATACTCAATTGTCTTAACAAACATAACTAATCGTTTGTTACAATTTCAAGGCAGTAGGCTCATAGTAGCTCTCTAAATCTATGAAAAAGAAACCCTTAACTCAAGCCTTTTCATGAGTAGCATGGTTTGGCAGTGCCAAATTGGCTTGACTTCACTGATCCATGGAATTTAAGTCGATACACCTATCAAGTTTTTGTCCCATATCCCACAACTTGAGTTTTGTTTTGACATCTTAATTATTATCATGACGAACAAAGGATGAATCCCAACTACAAGCATAAAATTGCCTAAACTTTTAAAGGAAAAAAATTTGAAGGGAAGAACATAGAAGGGGAAAGGATAGGAGGGTAATGCTTTCTCATTTTTTATGCATACTGATATTTTGACAACTTTTATCTTTCCATAATTTAATCATTAATTTTCTCTTTTCTAAATTTACAACAACTACAATAAGAAAAATAGAATCGAATTGTTAAGAATGGGATTTGAACCCATGCCCTTTCAGACTAGTACCTGAAACTAGCGCCTTAGACCAACTTGGCCATCTTGACTTGTTCCTATTGTGACCTAGCTAAAAGAAGAGGAAAAAGGAAGCTTGTTTAGTTTTCATAAGACAATGGAGTGAAAAGCAGAGCAAGCAAAGAACATAGGAGGTTGGAAACATAGCGCAATGGACAACTCATACTTGACGAGGGTGGATAAAAGAATCGATAAGGATTCAATAGGAAAACAATAGAGAAGTAAAGAGAAAAAGGAAAAGAGAGAAATGAGAGATAGAGAGAAAGGATAGTAGAGACAGAAACTAGAAAGAAAAATTTAGCAAACCCAGAATCATTTTCATTTCTCAATCATCTAAACTATTTGTGCACGTTGTTCAATCGAATGCTCAATTGTCTTAACAAACATAACTAATCATTTGTTACAATTTCAAGGCAGTGGGCTCATAGTAGCTCTCTAAATCTATAAAAAAGAAACCTCCAACTCAAGCCTATTCATGAGTAGCATGGTTTGGCAGTGCCAAATTGGCTTGGCTTCACCGATCCATGGAATTTAAGTCGATACAGCTATCAAGTCTTTGTCCCATATCCCACAACTTCAGTTTTGTTTTGACATCTTAATTATTATCATGATGAACAAAGGATGAATCCCAACTACAAACATAAAATTGCCAAAACTATTAATGGAAAAAAATTAGAGGGGAAGAACATAGAAGCGTAAAGGATAGGAGGGTAATGCTTTCCCATTTTTTATGTATACTGATATTTTGACAACTTTTATCTTTTCGTAATTTAATCATTAATTTCTCTTTTCTAAATTTACAACAACTACAATAAGAAAAATGGAATCGAATTGTCAAGAATGGGATTTGAACCCTTGCCCTTTCGGACTAGTACCTGAAACTAGCGCCTTAGACCAACTCGGCCATCTTGACTTGTTCCTATTGTGACCTAGCTAAAAGAAGAGGAAAAAGGAAGTTTGTTTAGTTTTCACAAGACAATGGAGTGAAAAGCAGAGCACGCAAAGAACATAGGAGGTTGGAAACATAGCACAATGGACAACTCACACTTGACGAGGGTGGATAAAAGAATCGATAAGGATTCAATAGGAAAACAATAGAGAAGTAAAGAGAAAATGAAAAGAGAGAAATGAGAGATAGAGAGAAAGGATAGTAGAGACAGAAATTAGAAAGAAAAATTTAGCAAACCCAGAATCATTTTCATTTCTCAATCATCTAAACTATTTGTGCACGTTGTTCAATCGAATGCTCAATTGTCTTAACAAACATAACTAATCGTTTGTTACAATTTCAAGGCAGTGGGCTCATAGTAGCTCTCTAAATCTATGAAAAAGAAACCTCAAACTCAAGCCTATTCATGAGTAGCATGGTTTGGCAGTGCCAAATTGGCTTGACTTCACCGATCCATGGAATTTAAGTCGATACACCTATCAAGTCTTTGTCCCATATCCCACAACTTGAGTTTTGTTTTGACATCTTAATTATTATCATGATGAACAAAGGATGAATCCCAACTACAAACATAAAATTGCCTCAACTATTAATGGAAAAAAATTAGAAGGGAAGAACATAGAAGGGTAAAGGATAGGAGGGTAGTACTTTCCCATTTTTTATGTATACTGATATTTTGACAACTTTTAACTTTTCATAATTTAATCATTAATTTTCTCTTTTCTAAATTTACAACAACTACAATAAGAAAAACGGAATCGAATTGTCAAGAATGGGATTTTAACCCATGCCCTTTCGGACTAGTACCTGAAACTAGCGCCTTAGACCAACTCGGCCATCTTGACTTGTTGCTATTGTGACCTAGCTTAAAAAAGAGGAAAAATGAAGCTTGTTCAGTTTTCACAAGACGATGGAGTGGAAAGCAGAGCACGCAATGAACATAGGAGATTGGAAACATAGCACAATGGACAACTCACACTTGACAAGGGTGGATAAAAGAATCGATAAGGATTCCATAGGAAAGCAAAAGAGAAGTAAAGAGAAGAAGGAAAAGAGAGAAATCAGAGATAGAGAGAACGGATAGTAGAAACAGAGAAGTTAGAAAGAAAAATTTAGCAAACCCAGAATCATATTAATTTCTCAATCATCTAAACTATTTGTGCACCTTGTTCAATCGAATACTCAATTGTCTTAACAAACATAACTAATCGTTTGTTACAATTTCAAGGCAGTAGGCTCATAGTAGCTCTCTAAATCTATGAAAAAGAAACCCCTAAGTCAAGCCTTTTCATGAGTAGCATGGTTTGGCAGTGCCAAATTGGCTTGACTTCACCGATCCATGGAATTTATGTCGATACACCTATCAAGTCTTTGTCCCATATCCCACAACTTGAGTTTTGTTTTGACATCTTAATTATTATCATGACAAACAAAGGATGAATCCCAACTACAAACATAAAATTGCCTAAACTATTAAGGGAAAAAAATTTGAAGGGAAAAACATAGAAGGGGAAAGAATAGGAGGGTAATGCTTTCTCATTTTTTATGCATACTGATATTTTGACAACTTTTATCTTTTCATAATTTAATCATTAATTTTCTCTTTTCTAAATTTACAACAACTACAACAAGAAAAATGGAATCGAATTGTCAAGAATGGGATTTGAACCCATGCCCTTTCGGACTAGTACCTGAAACTAGCGCCTTAGACCAACTCGGCCATCTTGACTTGTTCCTATTGTGACCTAGCTTAAGGAAGAGGAAAAAGGAAGCTTGTTTAGTTTTCATAAGACAATGGAGTGAAAAGCAGAGCAAGCAAAGAACATAGGAGGTTGGAAACATAGCACAATGGACAACTCACACTTGACGAGGGTGGATAAAAGAATCGATAAGGATTCAATAGGAAAACAATAGAGAAGTAAAGAGAAGAAGGAAAAGAGAGAAATGAGAGATATAGAGAATGGATAGTAGAGACAGAGAAGTTAGAAAGAAAAATTTAGCAAACCCAAAATCATATTCATTTCTCAATCATCTAAACTATTTGTGCACTTTGTTCAATCGAATGCTCAATTGTCTTAACAAACATAACTAATTGTTTGTTACAATTTCAAGGTAGTGGGCTCATAGTAGCTCTCTAAATCTATGAAAAAGAACCCCCTAACTCAAGCCTTTTCATGAGTAGCATGGTTTGGCAGTGCCAAATTGGCTTGACTTGACCGATCCATGGAATATAAGTCGATACACCTATCAAGTCTTTGTCCCATATCCCACAACTTGAGTTTTGTTTTGACATCTTAATTATTATCATGATGAACAAAGGATGAATCCCAACTACAAACATAAAATTGCCTAAACTATTAATGGAAAAAATTTAGAAGGGAAGAACATAGAAGGGTAAAGGATAGGAGGGTAATGCTTTCCCATTTTTTATACATACTGATATTTTGACAACTTTTATCTTTTCATAATTTAATCATTAATTTTCTCTTTTCTAAATTTACAACAACTACAATAAGAAAAATGGAATCGAATTGTCAAGAATGGGATTTGAACCCATGCCCTTTCGGACTAGTACCTGAAACTAGCGCCCTAGACCAACTCGGCCATCTTGACTTGTCGCTATTGTGACCTAGCTTAAAGAAGAGGCAAAATGAAGCTTGTTCAGTTTTCACAAGACGATGGAGTGGAAAGCAGCGCATGCAAAGAACATAGGAGGTTGGAAACATAGCACAATGGACAACTCACACTTGACAAGGGTGGATAAAAGAATCGATAAGGATTCAATAGGAAAACAATAGAGAAGTAAAGAGAAGAAGGAAAAGAGAGAAATCAGAGATAGAGAGAATGGATAGTAGAGACAGAGAAGTTAGAAAGAAAAATTTAGCAAACCCAAAATCATATTCATTTCTCAATCATCTAAACTATTTGTGCACTTTGTTCAATCGAATGCTCAATTGTCTTAACAAACATAACTAATCATTTGTTACAATTTCAAGGTAGTGGGCTCATAGTAGTTCTCTAAATCTATGAAAAAGAACCCCCTAACTCAAGCCTTTTCATGAGTAGCATGGTTTGGCAGTGCCAAATTGGCTTGACTTCACCGATCCATGGAATTTAAGTCGATACACCTATCAGGTCTTTGTCCCATATCCCACAACTTGAGTTTTGTTTTGACATCTAAATTATTATCATGATGAACAAAGGATGAATCCCAACTACAAACATAAAATTGCCTAAACTATTAATGGAAAAAATTTAGAAGGGAAGAACATAGAAGGGTAAAGGATAGGAGGGTAATGCTTTCCCATTTTTTATGCATACAGATATTTTGATAACTTTTATCTTTTATTAATTTAATCATTAATTTTCTCTTTTCTAAATTTACAACAACTACAATAAGAAAAATGGAATCGAATTGTCAAGAATGGGATTTGAACCCATGCCCTTTCGGACTAGTACCTGAAACTAGCACCTTAGACCAACTCGGCCATCTTGACTTGTTGCTATTGTGACCTAGCTTAAAGAAGAGGAAAAAGGAAGCTTGTTCAGTTTTCACAAGACGATGGAGTGGAAAGCAGAGCATGCAATGAACATAGGGGGTTGGAAACATAGCACAATGGACAACTCACACTTGACAAGGGTGGATAAAAGAATCGATAAGGATTCAATAGGAAAACAATAGAGAAGTAAAGAGAAGAAGGAAAAGAGAGAAATCAGAGATAAAGAGAACGGATAGTAGAGACAGAGAAGTTAGAAAGAAAAATTTAGCAAACCCAGAATCATATTAATTTCTCAATCATCTAAACTATTTGTGCACCTTGTTCAATCGAATACTCAATTGTCTTAACAAACATAACTAATCGTTTGTTACAATTTCAAGGCAGAAGGCTCATAGTAGCTCTCTAAATTTATGAAAAAGAAACCCCTAACTCAAGCCTTTTCATGAGTAGCATGGTTTGGCAGTGCCAAATTGGCTTGACTTCACCGATCCATGGAATTTAAGTCGATACACCTATCAAGTCTTTGTCCCATATCCCACAACTTGAGTTTTGTTTTGACATCTTAATTATTATCATGACGAACAAATGATGAATCCCAACTACAAACATAAAATTGCCTAAACTATTAAAGGAAAAAAATTTGAAGGGAAGAACATAGAAGGGGAAAGGATAGGAGGGTAATGCTTTCTCATTTTTTATGCATACTGATATTTTGACAACTTTTATCTTTTCTTAATTTAATCATTAATTTTCTCTTTTCTAAATTTACAACAACTACAATAAGAAAAATGGAATCGAATTGTCAAGAATGGGATTTGAACCCATGCCCTTTCGGACTAGTACCTGAAACTAGCGCCTTAGACCAACTCGGCCATCTTGACTTGTTGTTATTGTGACCTAGCTTAAAGAAGAGGAAAAATGAAGCTTGTTCAGTTTTCACAAGACGATGGAGTGGAAAGCAGGGCATGCAAAGAACATAGGAGGTTGGAAACATAGCACAATGGACAACTCACACTTGACAAGGGTGGATAAAAGAATCGATAAGGATTCAATAGGAAAACAATAGAGAAGTAAAGAGAAGAAGGAAAAGAGAGAAATCAGAGATAGAGAGAACGGATAGTAGAGATAGAGAAGTTAGAAAGAAAAATTTAGCAGACCCAGAATCATATTAATTTCTCAATCATCTAAACTATTTGTGCACCTTGTTCAATCGAATACTCAATTGTCTTAACAAACATAACTAATCGTTTGTTACAATTTCAAGGTAGTGGGCTCATAGTAGTTCTCTAAATCTATGAAAAAGAACCCCCTAACTCAAGCCTTTTCATGAGTAGCATGGTTTGGCAGTGCCAAATTGGCTTGACTTCACCGATCCATGGAATTTAAGTCGATACACCTATCAGGTCTTTGTCCCATATCCCACAACTTGAGTTTTGTTTTGACATCTTAATTATTATCATGATGAACAAAGGATGAATCCCAACTACAAACATAAAATTGCCTAAACTATTAATGGAAAAAATTTAGAAGGGAAGAACATAGAAGGGTAAAGGATAGGAGGGTAATGCTTTCCCATTTTTTATACATACTGATATTTTGACAACTTTTATCTTTTCATAATTTAATCATTAATTTTCTCTTTTCTAAATTTACAACAACTACAATAAGAAAAATGGAATCGAATTGTCAAGAATGGGATTTGAACCCATGCCCTTTCGGACTAGTACCTGAAACTAGCGCCCTAGACCAACTCGGCCATCTTGACTTGTTGCTATTGTGACCTAGCTTAAAGAAGAGGCAAAAGGAAGCTTGTTTAGTTTTCACAAGAGGATGGAGTGGAAAGCAGAGCACGCAAAGAACATAGGAGGTTGGAAATATAGCACAATGGACAACTCACACTTGACAAGGGTGGATAAAAGAATCGATAAGGATTCAATAGGAAAACAATAGAGAAGTAAAGAGAAGAAGGAAAAGAGAGAAATCAGAGATAGAGAGAAAGGATAGTAGAGACCGAGAAGTTAGAAAGAAAAATTTAGCAAACCCAAAATCATATTCATTTCTCAATCATCTAAACTATTTGTGCACTTTGTTCAATCGAATGCTCAATTGTCTTAACAAACATAACTAATCGTTTGTTACAATTTCAAGGCAGTGGGCTCATAGTAGCTCTCTAAATCTATGAAAAAGAAACCTCTAACTCAAGCCTTTTCATGAGTAGCATGGTTTGGCCGTGCCAAATTGGCTTGACTTCACCGATCCATGGAATTTAAGTCGATACACCTATCAAGTCTTTGTCCCATATCCCACAACTTGGGTTCTGTTTTGACATCTTAATTATTATCATGATGAACAAAGGATGAATCCCAACTACAAACATAAAATTGCCTAAACTATTGATGGAAAAAAATTAGAAGGGAAGAACATAGAAGGGGAAAGGATAGGAGGGTAATGCTTTCCCATTTTTTATGCATACTGATATTTTGACAACTTTTATCTTTTCATAATTTAATCATTAATTTTCTCTTTTCCTTTCGGACTAGTACCTGAAACTAGCGTCTTAGACCAACTCAGCCATCTTGACTTGTTGCTATTGTGACCTAGCTTAAAGAAGAGGAAAAGGAAGCTTGTTCAGTTTTCACAGGACGATGGAGTGGAAAGCAGAGCAAGCAAAGAACATAGGAGGTTGGAAACATAGCACAATGGACAACTCACACTTGACAAGGGTGGATAAAAGAATCGATAAGAATTCAATAGGAAAACAATAGATAAGTAAAGAGAAGAAGGAAAAGAGAGAAATGAGAGATAGAGAGAACGGATAGTAGAGACAGAGAAGTTAGAAAGAAAAATTTAGCAAACCCAGAATCATATTAATTTATCAATCATCTAAACTATTTGTGCACCTTGTTCAATCGAATACTCAATTGTCTTAACAAACATAACTAATCGTTTGTTACAATTTCAAGGCAGAAGGCTCATAGTAGCTCTCTAAATCTATGAAAAAGAAACCCCTAACTCAAGCCTTTTCATGAGTAGCATGGTTTGGCAGTGCCAAATTGGCTTGACTTCACCGATCCATGGAATTTAAGTCGATACACCTATCAAGTCTTTGTCCCATATCCCACAACTTGAGTTTTGTTTTGACATCTTAATTATTATCATGACGAACAAAGGATGAATCCCAACTACAAACATAAAATTGCCTAAACTATTAAAGGAAAAAAATTTGAAGGGAAGAACGTAGAAGGGGAAAGGATAGGAGGGTAATGCTTTCCCATTTTTTATGCATACTGATATTATGACAACTTTTATCTTTTCTTAATTTAATCATTAATTTTCTCTTTTCTAAATTTACAACAACTACAATAAGAAAAATGGAATCGAATTGTCAAGAATGGGATTTGAACCTATGCCCTTTCAGACTAGCACCTGAAACTAGCGCCTTAGACCAACTCGATCATCTTGACTTGTTGCTTTTGTGACGTAGCTTAAAGAAGAGGAAAAAGGAAGCTTGTTTAGTTTTCACAAGAGGATGGAGTGGAAAGCAGAGCACGCAAAGAACATAGGAGGTTGGAAACATAGCACAATGGACAACTCACACTTGACAAGGGTGGATAAAAGAATCGATAAGGATTCAATAGGAAAACAATAGAGAAGTAAAGAGAAGAAGGAAAAGAGAGAAATCAGAGATAGAGAGAATGGATAGTAAAGACAGAGAAGTTAGAAAGAAAAATTTAGCAAACCCAAAATCATATTCATTTCTCAATCATCTAAACTATTTGTGCACTTTGTTCAATCGAATGCTCAATTGTCTTAACAAACATAACTAATCGTTTGTTACAATTTCAAGGCAGTGGGCTCATAGTAGCTCACTAAATCTATGAAAAAGAAACCCCTAACTCAAGCCTTTTCATGAGTAGCATGGTTTGGCAGTGCCAAATTGGCTTGACTTCACCGATCCATGGAATTTAAGTCGATACACCTATCAAGTCTTTGTCCCATATCCCACAACTTGAGTTTTGTTTTGACATCTTAATTATTATCATGATGAACAAATGATGAATCCCAACTACAAACATAAAATTGCCTAAACTATTAATGGAAAAAAATTAGAAGGGAAGAACATAGAAGGGTAAAGCATAGGAGGGTAATGCTTTCCTATTTTTTATGCATACTGATATTTTGACAACTTTTATCTTTTCATAATTTAATCATTAATTTTCTCTTTTCTAAATTTACAACAACTACAATAAGAAAAATGGAATCGAATTGTCAAGAATGGGATTTGAACCCATGCCCTTTCGGACTAGTACCTGAAACTAGCGCCTTAGACCAACTCGGCCATCTTGACTTGTTGCTATTGTGACCTAGCTTAAAGAAGAGGAAAAAGGAAGCTTGTTCAGTTTTCACAAGACGATGGAGTGGAAAGCAGAGCATGCAAAGAACATAGGAGGTTGGAAACATAGCACAATGGACAACTCACACTTGACAAGGGTGGATAAAAGAATCGATAAGTATTCAATAGGAAAACAATAGAGAAGTAAAGAGAAGAAGGAAAAGAGAGAAATCAGAGATAGAGAGAACGGATAGTAGAGAGAGAAATTAGAAAGAAAAATTTAGGAAACCCAGAATCATATTCATTTCTCAATCATCTAAACTATTTGTGCACGTTGTTCAATAGAATGCTCAATTGTCTTAACAAACATAACTAATCGTTTGTTACAATTTCAAGACAGTGGGCTCATAGTAGCTCTCTAAATCTATGAAAAAGAAACCTCTAACTCAAGCCTTTTCATGAGTAGCATGGTTTGGCAGTGCCAAAATGGCTTGACTTCACAGATCCATGGAATTTAAGTCGATACACCTATCAAGTCTTTGTCCCATATCCCACAACTTGAGTTTTGTTTTGACATCTTAATTATTATCATGATGAACAAAGGATGAATCCCAACTACAAACATAAAATTGCCTAAACTATTAATGGAAAAAAAATTAGAAGGGAAGAACATAGAAGGGTAAAGGATAGGAGGGTAATGCTTTCCCATTTTTTATGTATCCTGATATTTTGACAACTTTTAAATTTTCATAATTTAATCATTAATTTTCTCTTTTCTAAATTTACAACAACTACAATAAGAAAAACGGAATCGAATTGTCAAGAATGGGATTTGAACCCATGCCCTTTCGGACTAGTACCTGAAACTAGCGCCTTAGACCAACTCGGCCATCTTGACTTGTTGCTATTGTGACCTAGCTTAAAGAAGAGGAAAAAGGAAGCTTGTTCAGTTTTCACAAGACGATGGAGTGGAAAGCAGAGCATGCAAAGAACATAGGAGGTTGGAAACATAACACAATGGACAACTCACACTTGACAAGGGTGGATAAAAGAATCGATAAGGATCCAATAGGAAAACAATAGAGAAGTAAAGAGAAGAAGGAAAAGAGAGAAATCAGAGATAGAGAGAACGGATAGTAGAGACAGAGAAGTTAGAAAGAAAAATTTAGCAGACTCAGAATCATATTAATTTCTCAATCATCTAAACTATTTGTGCACCTTGTTCAATCGAATACTCAATTGTCTTAACAAACATAACTAATCGTTTGTTACAATTTCAAGGCAGTAGGCTCGTAGTAGCTCTCTAAATCTATGAAAAAGAAACCCCTAACTCAAGCCTTTTCATGAGTAGCATGGTTTGGCAGTGCCAAATTGGCTTGACTTCACCGATCCATGGAATTTAAGTCGATACACCTATCAAGTCTTTGTCCCATATCCCACTACTTGAGTTTTGTTTTGACATCTTAATTATTATCATGATGAACAAAGGATGAATCCCAACTACAAACATAAAATTGCCTAAACTATTAATGGAAAAAAATTAGAAGGGAAGAACATAGAAGGGGAAAGGATAGGAGGGTAATGCTTTCCTATTTTTTATGCATACTGATATTTTGACAACTTTTATCTTTTCATAATTTAATCATTAATTTTCTCTTTTCTAAATTTACAACAACTACAATAAGAAAAATGGAATCGAATTGTCAAGAATGGTATTTGAACCCATGCCCTTTCGGACTAGTACCTGAAACTAGCGTCTTAGACCAACTCAACCATCTTGACTTGTTGCTATTGTGACCTAGCTTAAAGAAGAGGAAAAATGAAGCTTGTTCAGTTTTCACAAGACGATGGAGTGGAAAGCAGAGCACGCAAAGAACATAGGAGGTTGGAAACATAGCACAATGGACAACTCACACTTGACAAGGGTGGATAAAAGAATCGATAAGGATTCAATAGGAAAACAATAGAGAAGTAAAGAGAAGAAGGAAAAGAGAGAAATCAGAGATAGAGAGAACGGATAGTAGAGACAGAGAAGTTAGAAAGAAAAATTTAGCAAACCCAGAATCATATTAATTTCTCAATCATCTAAACTATTTGTGCACCTTGTTCAATCGAATACTCAATTGTCTTAACAAACATAACTAATCGTTTGTTACAATTTCAAGGCAGAAGGCTCATAGTAGCTCTCTAAATCTATGAAAAAGAAACCCCTAACTCAAGCCTTTTCATGAGTAGCATGGTTTGGTTGTGCCAAATTGGCTTGACTTCACCGATCCATGGAATTTAAGTCGATACACCTATCAAATCTTTGTCCCATATCCCACAACTTGAGTTTTGTTTTGACATCTTAATTATTATCATGACGAACAAAGGATGAATCCCAACTACAAACATAAAATTGCCTAAACTATTAAAGGAAAAAAATTTGAAGGGAAGAACATAGAAGGGGAAAGGATAGGAGGGTAATGCTTTCCCATTTTTTATGCATACTGATATTTTGACAACTTTTATCTTTTCATAATTTAATCATTAATTTTCTCTTTTCCTTTCGGACTAGTGCCTGAAACTAGCGTCTTAGACCAACTCAGCCATCTTGACTTGTTGCTATTGTGACCTAGCTTAAAGAAGAGGAAAAGGAAGCTTGTTCACTTTTCACAAGACGATGGAGTGGAAAGCAGAGCATGCAAAGAACATAGGAGGTTGGAAACATAGCACAATGGATAACTCACACTTGACAAGGGTGGATAAAAGAATCGATAAGAATTCAATAGGAAAACAATAGAGAAGTAAAGAGAAGAAGGAAAAGAGAGAAATGAGAGATAGAGAGAACGGATAGTAGAGACAGAGAAGTTAGGAAGAAAAATTTAGCAAACCCAGAATCATATTAATTTCTCAATCATCTAAACTATTTGTGCTCCTTGTTCAATCGAATACTCAATTGTCTTAACAAACATAACTAATCGTTTGTTACAATTTCAAGGCAGAAGGCTCGTAGTAGCTCTCTAAATCTATGAAAAAGAAACCCCTAACTCAAGCCTTTTCATGAGTAGCATGGTTTAGCAGTGCCAAATTGGCTTGACTTCACCGATCCATGGAATTTAAGTCGATACACCTATCAAGTCTTTGTCCCATTTCCCACAACTTGAGTTTTGTTTTGACATCTTAATTATTATCATGACGAACAAAGGATGAATCCCAACTACAAACATAAAATTGCCTAAACTATTAAAGGAAAAAAAATTTGTAGGGAAGAACATAGAAGGGGAAAGGATAGGAGGGTAATGCTTTCTCATTTTTTATGCATACTGATATTTTGACAACTTTTATCTTTTCTTAATTTAATCATTAATTTTCTCTTTTCTAAATTTACAACAACTACAATAAGAAAATGGAATCGAATTGTCAAGAATGGGATTTGAACCTATGCCCTTTCAGACTAGCACCTGAAACTAGCGCCTTAGACCAACTCGATCATCTTGACTTGTTGCTTTTGGACGTAGCTTAAAGACGAGGAAAAAGGAAGCTTGTTTAGTTTTCACAAGAGGATGGAGTGGAAAGCAGAGCACGCAAAGAACATAGGAGGTTGGAAACATAGCACAATGGACAACTCACACTTGAGAAGGGTGGATAAAAGAATCGATAAGGATTCAATAGGAAAACAATAGAGAAGTAAAGAGAAGAAGGAAAAGAGAGAAATCAGAGATAGAGAGAATGGATAGTAGAGACAGAGAAGTTAGAAAGAAAAATTTAGCAAACCCAAAATCATAATCATTTCTCAATCATCTAAACTATTTGTGCACTTTGTTCAATCGAATGCTCAATTGTCTTAACAAACATAACTAATCGTTTGTTACAATTTCAAGGCAGTGGGCTCATAGTAGCTCTCTAAATCTATGAAAAAGAAACCTCTAACTCAAGCCTTTTCATGAGTAGCATGGTTTGGCAGTGCCAAATTGGCTTGACTTCACCGATCCATGGAATTTAAGTCGATACACCTATCAAGTCTTTGTCCCATATCCCACAACTTGAGTTTTGCTTTGACATCTTAATTATTATCATGATGAACAAAGGATGAATCCCAACTACAAACATAAAATTGCCTAAACTATTGATGGAAAAAAATTAGAAGGGAAGAACATAGAAGGGGAAAGGATAGGAGGGTAATGCTTTCCCATTTTTTATGCATACTGATATTTTGACAACTTTTATCTTTTCATAATTTAATCATTAATTTTCTCTTTTCCTTTCGGACTAGTACCTGAAACTAGCGTCTTAGACCAACTCAGCCATCTTGACTTATTGCTATTGTGACCTAGCTTAAAGAAGAGGAAAAGGAAGCTTGTTCAGTTTTCACAAGACGATGGAGTGGAAAGCAGAGCATGCAAAGAACATAGGAGGTTGGAAACATAGCACAATGGACAACTCACACTTGACAAGGGTGGATAAAAGAATCGATAAGAATTCAATAGGAAAACAATAGAGAAGTAAAGAGAAGAAGGAAAAGAGAGAAATCAGAGATAGAGAGAACGGATAGTAGAGACAGAGAAGTTAGAAAGAAAAATTTAGAAAACCCAGAATCATATTAATTTCTCAATCATCTAAACTATTTGTGCACCTTGTTCAATTTTATACTCAATTGTCTTAACAAAAATAACTAATCGTTTGTTACAATTTCAAGGCAGAAGGCTCATAGTAGCTCTCTAAATCTATGAAAAAGAAACCCCTAACTCAAGCCTTTTCATGAGTAGCAAGGTTTGGCAGTGCCAAATTGGCTTGACTTCACCGATCCACGGAATTTAAGTCGATACACCTATCAAGTCTTTGTCCCATTTCCCACAACTTGAGTTTTTTTTTGACATCTTAATTATTATCATGACGAACAAAGGATGAATCCCAACTACAAACATAAAATTGCCTAAACTATTAAAGGAAAAAAAATTTGTAGGGAAGAACATAGAAGGGGAAAGGATAGGAGGGTAATGCTTTCTCATTTTTTATGCATACTGATATTTTGACAACTTTTATCTTTTCTTAATTTAATCATTAATTTTCTCTTTTCTAAATTTACAACAACTACAATAAGAAAATGGAATCGAATTGTCAAGAATGGGATTTGAACCTATGCCCTTTCAGACTAGCACCTGAAACTAGCGCCTTAGACCAACTCGATCATCTTGACTTGTTGCTTTTGTGACGTAGCTTAAAGAAGAGGAAAAAGGAACCTTGTTTAGTTTTCACAAGAGGATGGAGTGGAAAGCAGAGCACGCAAAGAACATAGGAGGTTGGAAACATAGCACAATGGACAACTCACACTTGACAAGGGTGGATAAAAGAATCGATAAGGATTCAATAGGAAAACAATAGAGAAGTAAAGAGAAGAAGGAAAAGAGAGAAATCAGAGATAGAGAGAATGGATAGTAGAGACAGAGAAGTTAGAAAGAAAAATTTAGCAAACCCAAAATCATATTCATTTCTCAATCATCTAAACTATTTGTGCACTTTGTTCAATCGAATGCTCAATTGTCTTAACAAACATAACTAATCGTTTGTTACAATTTCAAGGCAGTGGGCTTATAGGAGCTCTCTAAATCTATGAAAAAGAAACCTCTAACTCAAGCCTTTTCATGAGTAGCATGGTTTGGCAGTGCCAAATTGGCTTGACTTCACCGATCCATGGAATTTAAGTCGATACACCTATCAAGTCTTTGTCCCATATCCCACAACTTGAGTTTTGTTTTGACATCTTAATTATTATCATGATGAACAAAGGATGAATCCCAACTACAAACATAAAATTGCCTAAACTATTGATGGAAAAAAATTAGAAGGGAAGAACATAGAAGGGGAAAGGATAAGAGGGTAATGCTTTCCCATTTTTTATGCATACTGATATTTTGACAACTTTTATCTTTTCATAATTTAATCATTAATTTTCTCTTTTCCTTTCGGACTTGTACCTGAAACTAGCGTCTTAGAGCAACTCAGCCATCTTGACTTGTTGCTATTGTGACCTAGCTTAAAGAAGAGGAAAAGGAAGCTTGTTCAGTTTTCACGAGACGATGGAGTGGAAAGCAGAGCATGCAAAGAACATAGGAGGTTGGAAACATAGCACAATGGACAACTCACACTTGACAAGGGTGGATAAAAGAATCGATAAGAATTCAATAGGAAAACAATAGAGAAGTAAAGAGAAGAAGGAAAAGAGAGAAATGAGAGATAGAGAGAACGGATAGTAGAGACAGAGAAGTTAGAAAGAAAAATTTAGCAAACCCAGAATCATATTAATTTCTCAATCATCTAAACTATTTGTGCACCTTGTTCAATCGAATACTCAATTGTCTTAACAAACATAACTAATCGTTTGTTACAATTTCAAGGCAGAAGGCTCATAGTAGCTCTCTAAATCTATGAAAAAGAAACCCCTAACTCAAGCCTTTTCATGAGTAGCATGGTTTGGCAGTGCCAAATTGGCTTGACTTCACCGATCCATGGAATTTAAGTCGATACACCTATCAAGTCTTTGTCCCATTTCCCAGAACTTGAGTTTTGTTTTGACATCTTAATTATTATCATGACGAACAAAGGATGAATCCCAACTACAAACATAAAATTGCCTAAACTATTAAAGGAAAAAAAATTTGTAGGGAAGAACATAGAAGGGGAAAGGATAGGAGGGTAATGCTTTCTCATTTTTTATGCATACTGATATTTTGACAACTTTTATCTTTTCTTAATTTAATCATTAATTTTCTCTTTTCTAAATTTACAACAACTACAATAAGAAAATGGAATCGAATTGTCAAGAATGGGATTTGAACCTATGCCCTTTCAGACTAGCACCTGAAACTAGCGCCTTAGACCAACTCGATCATCTTGACTTGTTGCTTTTGTGACGTAGCTTAAAGAAGAGGAAAAAGGAAGCTTGTTTAGTTTTCACAAGAGGATGGAGTGGAAAGCAGAGCACGCAAAGAACATAGGAGGTTGGAAACATAGCACAATGGACAACTCACACTTGACAAGGGTGGATAAAAGAATCGATAAGGATTCAATAGGAAAACAATAGAGAAGTAAAGAGAAGAAGGAAAAGAGAGAAATCAGAGATAGAGAGAACGGATAGTAGAGACAGAGAAGTTAGAAAGAAAAATTTAGAAAACCCAGAATCATATTAATTTCTCAATCATCTAAACTATTTGTGCACCTTGTTCAATTTTATACTCAATTGTCTTAACAAAAATAACTAATCGTTTGTTACAATTTCAAGGCAGAAGGCTCATAGTAGCTCTCTAAATCTATGAAAAAGAAACCCCTAACTCAAGCCTTTTCATGAGTAGCAAGGTTTGGCAGTGCCAAATTGGCTTGACTTCACCGATCCACGGAATTTAAGTCGATACACCTATCAAGTCTTTGTCCCATTTCCCACAACTTGAGTTTTTTTTTGACATCTTAATTATTATCATGACGAACAAAGGATGAATCCCAACTACAAACATAAAATTGCCTAAACTATTAAAGGAAAAAAAATTTGTAGGGAAGAACATAGAAGGGGAAAGGATAGGAGGGTAATGCTTTCTCATTTTTTATGCATACTGATATTTTGACAACTTTTATCTTTTCTTAATTTAATCATTAATTTTCTCTTTTCTAAATTTACAACAACTACAATAAGAAAATGGAATCGAATTGTCAAGAATGGGATTTGAACCTATGCCCTTTCAGACTAGCACCTGAAACTAGCGCCTTAGACCAACTCGATCATCTTGACTTGTTGCTTTTGTGACGTAGCTTAAAGAAGAGGAAAAAGGAACCTTGTTTAGTTTTCACAAGAGGATGGAGTGGAAAGCAGAGCACGCAAAGAACATAGGAGGTTGGAAACATAGCACAATGGACAACTCACACTTGACAAGGGTGGATAAAAGAATCGATAAGGATTCAATAGGAAAACAATAGAGAAGTAAAGAGAAGAAGGAAAAGAGAGAAATCAGAGATAGAGAGAATGGATAGTAGAGACAGAGAAGTTAGAAAGAAAAATTTAGCAAACCCAAAATCATATTCATTTCTCAATCATCTAAACTATTTGTGCACTTTGTTCAATCGAATGCTCAATTGTCTTAACAAACATAACTAATCGTTTGTTACAATTTCAAGGCAGTGGGCTTATAGGAGCTCTCTAAATCTATGAAAAAGAAACCTCTAACTCAAGCCTTTTCATGAGTAGCATGGTTTGGCAGTGCCAAATTGGCTTGACTTCACCGATCCATGGAATTTAAGTCGATACACCTATCAAGTCTTTGTCCCATATCCCACAACTTGAGTTTTGTTTTGACATCTTAATTATTATCATGATGAACAAAGGATGAATCCCAACTACAAACATAAAATTGCCTAAACTATTGATGGAAAAAAATTAGAAGGGAAGAACATAGAAGGGGAAAGGATAAGAGGGTAATGCTTTCCCATTTTTTATGCATACTGATATTTTGACAACTTTTATCTTTTCATAATTTAATCATTAATTTTCTCTTTTCCTTTCGGACTTGTACCTGAAACTAGCGTCTTAGAGCAACTCAGCCATCTTGACTTGTTGCTATTGTGACCTAGCTTAAAGAAGAGGAAAAGGAAGCTTGTTCAGTTTTCACGAGACGATGGAGTGGAAAGCAGAGCATGCAAAGAACATAGGAGGTTGGAAACATAGCACAATGGACAACTCACACTTGACAAGGGTGGATAAAAGAATCGATAAGAATTCAATAGGAAAACAATAGAGAAGTAAAGAGAAGAAGGAAAAGAGAGAAATGAGAGATAGAGAGAACGGATAGTAGAGACAGAGAAGTTAGAAAGAAAAATTTAGCAAACCCAGAATCATATTAATTTCTCAATCATCTAAACTATTTGTGCACCTTGTTCAATCGAATACTCAATTGTCTTAACAAACATAACTAATCGTTTGTTACAATTTCAAGGCAGAAGGCTCATAGTAGCTCTCTAAATCTATGAAAAAGAAACCCCTAACTCAAGCCTTTTCATGAGTAGCATGGTTTGGCAGTGCCAAATTGGCTTGACTTCACCGATCCATGGAATTTAAGTCGATACACCTATCAAGTCTTTGTCCCATTTCCCAGAACTTGAGTTTTGTTTTGACATCTTAATTATTATCATGACGAACAAAGGATGAATCCCAACTACAAACATAAAATTGCCTAAACTATTAAAGGAAAAAAAATTTGTAGGGAAGAACATAGAAGGGGAAAGGATAGGAGGGTAATGCTTTCTCATTTTTTATGCATACTGATATTTTGACAACTTTTATCTTTTCTTAATTTAATCATTAATTTTCTCTTTTCTAAATTTACAACAACTACAATAAGAAAATGGAATCGAATTGTCAAGAATGGGATTTGAACCTATGCCCTTTCAGACTAGCACCTGAAACTAGCGCCTTAGACCAACTCGATCATCTTGACTTGTTGCTTTTGTGACGTAGCTTAAAGAAGAGGAAAAAGGAAGCTTGTTTAGTTTTCACAAGAGGATGGAGTGGAAAGCAGAGCACGCAAAGAACATAGGAGGTTGGAAACATAGCACAATGGACAACTCACACTTGACAAGGGTGGATAAAAGAATCGATAAGGATTCAATAGGAAAACAATAGAGAAGTAAAGAGAAGAAGGAAAAGAGAGAAATCAGAGATAGAGAGAATGGATAGTAGAGACAGAGAAGTTAGAAAGAAAAATTTAGCAAACCCAAAATCATATTCATTTCTCAATCATCTAAACTATTTGTGCACTTTGTTCAATCGAATGCTCAATTGTCTTAACAAACATAACTAATCGTTTGTTACAATTTCGAGGCAGTGGGCTCATAGCAGCTCTCTAAATCTATGAAAAAGAAACCTCTAACTCAAGCCTTTTCATGAGTAGCATGGTTTGGCAGTGCCAAATTGGCTTGACTTCACCGATCCATGGAATTTAAGTCGATACACCTATCAAGTCTTTGTCCCATATCCCACAACTTGAGTTTTGTTTTGACATCTTAATTATTATCATAATGAACAAAGGATGAATCCCAACTACAAACATAAAATTGCCTAAACTATTGATGGAAAAAAATTAGAAGGGAAGAACATAGAAGGGGAAAGGATAGGAGGGTAATGCTTTCCCATTTTTTATGCATACTGATATTTTGACAACTTTTATCTTTTCATAATTTAATCATTAATTTTCTCTTTTCCTTTCGGACTAGTACCTGAAACTAGCGTCTTAGACCAACTCAGCCATCTTGACTTGTTGCTATTGTGACCTAGCTTAAAGAAGAGGAAAAGGAAGCTTGTTCAGTTTTCACAAGACGATGGAGTGGAAAGCAGAGCATGCAAAGAACATAGGATGTTGGAAACATAGCATAATGGACAACTCACACTTGACAAGGGTGGATAAAAGAATCGATAAGAATTCAATAGGAAAACAATAGAGAAGTAAAGAGAAGATGGAAAAGAGAGAAATGAGAGATAGTGAGAACGGATAGTAGAGACAGAGAAGTTAGAAAGAAAAATTTAGCAAACCCATAAGCATATTCATTTCTCAATCATCTAAACTATTTGTGCACGTTGTTCAATCGAATGCTCAATTGTCTTAACAAACATAACTAATCGTTTGTTACAATTTCAAGGCAGTGGGCTCATGGTAGCTCTCTAAATCTATGAAAAAGAAAACCCTAACTCAAACCTTTTCATGTGTAGCATGGTTTGGCAGTGCCAAATTGGCTTGACTTCACCGATCCATGGAATTTAAGTCGATACACCTATCAAGTCTTTGTCCCATATCCCACAACTTGAGTTTTGTTTTGACATCTTAATTATTATCATGACGAACAAAGGATGAATCCCAACTACAAACATAAAATTGCCTAAACTATTAAAGGAAAAAAATTTGAAGGGAAGAACATAGAAGGGGAAAGGATAGGAGGGTAATGCTTTCCCATTTTTTATGCATACTGATATTTTGACAACTTTTATCTTTTCATAATTTAATCATTAATTTTCTCTTTTCCTTTCGGACTAGTGCCTGAAACTAGCGTCTTAGACCAACTCAGCCATCTTGACTTGTTGCTATTGTGACCTAGCTTAAAGAAGAGGAAAAGGAAGCTTGTTCACTTTTCACAAGACGATGGAGTGGAAAGCAGAGCATGCAAAGAACATAGGAGGTTGGAAACATAGCACAATGGATAACTCACACTTGACCAGGGTGGATGAAAGAATCGATAAGAATTCAATAGGAAAACAATAGAGAAGTAAAGAGAAGAAGGAAAATAGAGAAATGAGAGATAGAGAGAACGGATAGTAGAGACAGAGAAGTTAGAAAGAAAAATTTAGCAAACCCAGAATCATATTAATTTCTCAATCATCTAAACTATTTGTGCTCCTTGTTCAATCGAATACTCAATTGTCTTAACAAACATAACTAATCGTTTGTTACAATTTCAAGGCAGAAGGCTCATAGTAGCTCTCTAAATCTATGAAAAAGAAACCCCTAACTCAAGCCTTTTCATGAGTAGCATGGTTTAGCAGTGCCAAATTGGCTTGACTTCACCGATCCATGGAATTTAAGTCGATACACCTATCAAGTCTTTGTCCCATTTCCCAGAACTTGAGTTTTGTTTTGACATCTTAATTATTATCATGACGAACAAAAGATGAATCCCAACTACAAACATAAAATTGCCTAAACTATTAAAGGAAAAAAAATTTGTAGGGAAGAACATAGAAGGGGAAAGGATAGGAGGGTAATGCTTTCTCATTTTTTATGCATACTGATATTTTGACAACTTTTATCTTTTCTTAATTTAATCATTAATTTTCTCTTTTCTAAATTTACAACAACTACAATAAGAAAATGGAATCGAATTGTCAAGAATGGGATTTGAACCTATGCCCTTTCAGACTAGCACCTGAAACTAGCGCCTTAGACCAACTAGATCATCTTGACTTGTTGCTTTTGTGACGTAGCTTAAAGACGAGGAAAAAGGAAGCTTGTTTAGTTTTCACAAGAGGATGGAGTGGAAAGCAGAGCACCCAAAGAACATAGGAGGTTGGAAACATAGCACAATGGACAACTCACACTTGACAAGGGTGGATAAAAGAATCGATAAGGATTCAATAGGAAAACAATAGAGAAGTAAAGAGAAGAAGGAAAAGAGAGAAATCAGAGATAGAGAGAATGGATAGTAGAGACAGAGAAGTTAGAAAGAAAAATTTAGCAAACCCAAAATCATATTCATTTCTCAATCATCTAAACTATTTGTGCACTTTGTTCAATCGAATGCTCAATTGTCTTAACAAACATAACTAATCGTTTGTTACAATTTCAAGGCAGAAGGCTCATAGTAGCTCTCTAAATCTATGAAAAAGAAACCCCTAACTCAAGCCTTTTCATGAGTAGCATGGTTTAGCAGTGCCAAATTGGCTTGACTTCACCGATCCATGGAATTTAAGTCGATACACCTATCAAGTCTTTGTCCAATTTCCCACAACTTGAGTTTTGTTTTGACATCTTAATTATTATCATGACGAACAAAAGATGAATCCCAACTACAAACATAAAATTGCCTAAACTATTAAAGGAAAAAAAATTTGTAGGGAAGAACATAGAAGGGGAAAGGATAGGAGGGTAATGCTTTCTCATTTTTTATGCATACTGATATTTTGACAACTTTTATCTTTTCTTAATTTAATCATTAATTTTCTCTTTTCTAAATTTACAACAACTACAATAAGAAAATGGAATCGAATTGTCAAGAATGGGATTTGAACCTATGCCCTTTCAGACTAGCACCTGAAACTAGCGCCTTAGACCAACTAGATCTTCTTGACTTGTTGCTTTTGTGACGTAGCTTAAAGACGAGGAAAAAGGAAGCTTGTTTAGTTTTCACAAGAGGATGGAGTGGAAAGCAGAGCACGCAAAGAACATAGGAGGTTGGAAACATAGCACAATGGACAACTCACACTTGACAAGGGTGGATAAAAGAATCGATAAGGATTCAATAGGAAAACAATAGAGAAGTAAAGAGAAGAAGGAAAAGAGAGAAATGAGAGATAGAGAGAACGGATAGTAGAGACAGAGAAGTTAGAAAGAAAAATTTAGCAAACCCAGAATCATATTAATTTCTCAATCATCTAAACTATTTGTGCTCCTTGTTCAATCGAATACTCAATTGTCTTAACAAACATAACTAATCGTTTGTTACAATTTCAAGGCAGAAGGCTCATAGTAGCTCTCTAAATCTATGAAAAAGAAACCCCTAACTCAAGCCTTTTCATGAGTAGCATGGTTTAGCAGTGCCAAATTGGCTTGACTTCACCGATCCATGGAATTTAAGTCGATACACCTATCAAGTCTTTGTCCCATATCCCACAACTTGAGTTTTGTTTTGACATCTTAATTATTATCATGATGAACAAAGGATGAATCCCAACTACAAACATAAAATTGCCTAAACTATTGATGGAAAAAAATTAGAGGGGAAGAACATAGAAGGGGAAAGGATAGGAGGGTAATGCTTTCCCATTTTTTATGCATACTGATATTTTGACAACTTTTATCTTTTCATAATTTAATCATTAATTTTCTCTTTTCCTTTCGGACTAGTACCTGAAACTAGCGTCTTAGACCAACTCAGCCATCTTGACTTGTTGCTATTGTGACCTAGCTTAAAGAAGAGGAAAAGGAAGCTTGTTCAGTTTTCACAAGACGATGGAGTGGAAAGCAGAGCATGCAAAGAACATAGGATGTTGGAAACATAGCATAATGGACAACTCACACTTGACAAGGGTGGATAAAAGAATCGATAAGAATTCAATAGGAAAACAATAGAGAAGTAAAGAGAAGATGGAAAAGAGAGAAATGAGAGATAGTGAGAACGGATAGTAGAGACAGAGAAGTTAGAAAGAAAAATTTAGCAAACCCATAAGCATATTCATTTCTCAATCATCTAAACTATTTGTGCACGTTGTTCAATCGAATGCTCAATTGTCTTAACAAACATAACTAATCGTTTGTTACAATTTCAAGGCAGTGGGCTCATGGTAGCTCTCTAAATCTATGAAAAAGAAAACCCTAACTCAAACCTTTTCATGTGTAGCATGGTTTGGCAGTGCCAAATTGGCTTGACTTCACCGATCCATGGAATTTAAGTCGATACACCTATCAAGTCTTTGTCCCATATCCCACAACTTGAGTTTTGTTTTGACATCTTAATTATTATCATGAGGAACAAAGGATGTATCCCAACTACAAACATAAAATTGCCTAAACTATTAATGGAAAAAAATTAGAAGGAACATAGAAGGGGAAAGGGTAGGAGGGTAATGCTTTCCCATTTTTTATGCATACTGATATTTTGACAACTTTTATCTTTTCATAATTTAATCATTAATTTTCTCTTTTCTAAATTTACAACAACTACAATAAGAAAAATGGAATCGAATTGTCAGGAATGGGATTTGAACCCATGCCCTTTCGGACTAGTACCTGAAACTAGCGCCTTAGACCAACTCGGCCATCTTGACTTGTTGCTATTGTGACGTAGCTTAAAGAAGAGGAAAAAGGAAGCTTGTTCAGTTTTCACAAGACGATGGAGTGGAAAGCAGAGCACGCAAAGAACATAGGAGGTTGGAAACATAGCACAGTGGACAACTCACACTTGACGAGGGTGGATAAAAGAATCGATAAGGATTCAATAGGAAAACAATAGAGAAGTAAAGAGAAGAAGGAAAAGAGAGAAATGAGAGATAGAGAGAACGGATAGTAGAGACAGAGAAGTTAGAAAGAAAAATTTAGCAAACCCAGAATCATATTAATTTCTCAATCATCTAAACTATTTGTGCTCCTTGTTCAATCGAATACTCAATTGTCTTAACAAACATAACTAATCGTTTGTTACAATTTCAAGGCAGAAGGCTCATAGTAGCTCTCTAAATCTATGAAAAAGAAACCCCTAACTCAAGCCTTTTCATGAGTAGCATGGTTTAGCAGTGCCAAATTGGCTTGACTTCACCGATCCATGGAATTTAAGTCGATACACCTATCAAGTCTTTGTCCCATATCCCACAACTTGAGTTTTGTTTTGACATCTTAATTATTATCATGATGAACAAAGGATGAATCCCAACTACAAACATAAAATTGCCTAAACTATTGATGGAAAAAAATTAGAGGGGAAGAACATAGAAGGGGAAAGGATAGGAGGGTAATGCTTTCCCATTTTTTATGCATACTGATATTTTGACAACTTTTATCTTTTCATAATTTAATCATTAATTTTCTCTTTTCCTTTCGGACTAGTACCTGAAACTAGCGCCTTAGACCAACTCGGCCATCTTGACTTGTTGCTATTGTGACGTAGCTTAAAGAAGAGGAAAAAGGAAGCTTGTTCAGTTTTCACAAGACGATGGAGTGGAAAGCAGAGCACGCAAAGAACATAGGAGGTTGGAAACATAGCACAGTGGACAACTCACACTTGACGAGGGTGGATAAAAGAATCGATAAGGATTCAATAGGAAAACAATAGAGAAGTAAAGGGAAGAAAGAAAAGAGAGAAATGAGAGATAGAGAGAACGGATAGTAGAGACAGAGAAGTTAGAAAGAAAAATTTAGCAAACCCAGAATCATATTCATTTCTCAATCATCTAAATTATTCGGCACCTTGTTCAATCGAATTCTCAATTGTCTTAACAAACATAACTAATCGTTTTTTACAATTTCAAGGCAGTGGGCTCATAGTAGCTCTTTAAATCTATGAAAAAGAAACCGCTAACTCAAGCCTTTTCATGAGTAGCATGGTTTGGCAGTGCCAAATTGGCTTGATTTCACCAATCCATGGAATTTAAGTCGAAACACCTATCAAGTCTTTGTCCCATATCCCACAACTTGAGTTTTGTTTTGACATCTTAATTATTATCACGATGAACAAAGGATGAATCCCAACTACAAACATAAAATTGCCTAAACTATTAATGGAAAAAATTAGAAGGGAAGAACATAGAGGGGGAAAGGATAGGTTGCTTTCCCATTTTTTATGCATACTGTTATTTTGACAACTTTTATCTTTTCATAATTTAATCATTATTTTTCTCTTTTCTAAATTTTTAACAACTACAATAAGAAAAATGGAATCGAATTGTCAAGAATAGGATTTAAACTCATGCCCTTACAGACTAGTACCTGAAACTAACGCCTTAGACCTACTCAGCCATCTTGACTTGTTGCTATTGTGACCTAGCTAAGAGAAGAGGAAAAAGGAAGCTTGTTCAGTTTCACAAGACGAGAGAATGAAAAGCAGAGCACGCGAAGAACACAAGAGGTTAGAAACATTGCACAATGGGCAACTCATACTTGATGAGGAGGATGAAAGAATTGATAAGGATTTAATAGAAAAACAGTAGAGAAGTAAAGAGAAGAAGGAAGAGAGAGAAATTAGAGATAGGGAGAACGAATATTAGAGATAGAGAAGTTAGAAGGAAAGATTTAGCAAACCTAGAATCATATTCATTTCTCAATCATCTAAACTATTTGTGCACTTTGTTCAATCGAATGCTCAATTGTCTTAAAAAACATAACTACTCGTTTGTTACAATTTCAAGGCAGAGGGCTCATAGTAGCTCTCTAAATCTATGAAAAAGAAACCCCTAACTCAAGCCTTCTCATAAGTAGCATGGTTTGGCAGTGCCAAATTTGCTTAACTTCGCCAATTCATGGAATTTAAGTCGATACACCTATCAAGTCTTTGTCCTATGTCCCTCAACTTGGTTTTGTTTTGACGCTTTAATTATTATCATGATGAACAAAGGATGAATCCCAACTACAAACATTAAATTGCCTAAACTATTAATGGAAAAAATTAGAGGGAAGAACATAGAAGGGGAAAATAAAAGAGGGTAATGTTTTCCTTTTGTATGTAGTTTTTATGTGTACTGATATTTGGAAAACTTTTATCTTTTTGTAATTTAATCATTATTTTTCTCTTTTGTAATTTTATAACAACGACAAAAAGAAGAAAAATGGAATCGAAATGTTAAGATTGGGTTTCAAACCCATGCCCTTTCGGACCAGTTGTTGAAACTGGTGCCTTAGACCAACTTGACCATCCTGACTTGTTGCTGTTATGATCTAGCTTATAGAAGAGGAAAAGGGATGCTTATTTAGTTGTCACAACACGATCAAGTGAAAAATATATCACGTGGAGAACACAGGTGGTTGGAAATAGAGTACAATGGGTAGCTCACACTTAACGACATGGGTGGAGGAATTGATAACGATTCAACAGGAGAACAATAAGGAAGTAAAGAGAAGAAGGAAGAGGGAGAAATTAGAGAGAGAGATCGAATAGTTGAGGAAGAGAGAGAGAGAGAGAAGTTGAGAGAAAGATTTAGCAAACCTAGAATTGTATACATTTCTCAATCATCTCAACTACTTGTACACTTTGTTCAATTGAATGCTCAAGTATCTAAACAAACCTAGCTAATCATTTGTTATAATTTCGAGGCAAAGGCCTCATAGTAACTCTCTAAATTTGTGAAAAGAAACCCCTAATTCAAGCCTTCTCATGAGTAGCATGGTTTGGTAGTATGAATTGAGCTTGACTTCATTGATCCATGGAATTTAATAGGGAAGTAAAGAGAAGAAGGAAGTGAGAAAAATCAGAGCGAGAGAAGTTGAGAGAAAGATTTAGCAAACCTAGAATCATATTCATTTCTCAGTCATCACAACTATTTGTACACTTTGTTCAACCGACTAAAGAAACTTAAGTATTCATTTGTTATAATTTCAAAGAAGAGTGCTCATAGTATCTCTTTATCTCTTTAAGTCTGTGAAAATGAAACCCCTAATTGAAGCCTTCTCATGAGTAGCATGGTTTAGCAATGCGAAATTGGCTTGACTTCGCTGATCTCTGGAATTTAAGTTGATATATCTATCAAGTTTTTGTTCCCTATCCCACAACTTGAGTTTTATCTTGGCACCTTAATTATTATCACAATGAACAATGGATGAATCCCAACTACAAACATAAAATTACCTAAACTATTAAGGGAAAAAATAGAAGGGAAGAACAAAGAAGGGGAAATGATAAGAGGTAATGTTTTCCCTTTGTATGTAGTTTTTATGCATACTGATATTTGGACAACTTTTATCTTTTCATAACTTAATTATTATTTTTCTCTTTTCTAAATTTACAACAACAACAACAAGAAGAAAAATGGAATCGAATTGTCAAGGGTTTCAAACCCATGCCCTTTTAAACCAGTAGCTGAAACTGGCGCTTTACACCAACTCGGCCATCTTGACTTGTTTCTATTGTGACCTAGCTCAAAGAAAAGGAAAAGGGAATCTTTTTTAGTTTTCACAACATAATGGAGGCAAAAATATAGCACGTGAAGAACATAGGAGTTTGGAAATAGAGCACAATGGGTAACTTACACTTGACGAGATGGATGGAGGAATTGATAACAATTCAATAGGAAAACAATAGGGAAGTAAAGACAAGAAGGATGAGAGAGAAATCAGAGAGAGATCGAATAGTTGAGAGAGAGAGAGAGAGAAGTTGGGAGAAAGATTTAGCAAACCCAGAATCATATTCATGTCTCATTCATCTCAACTATTTGTACACTTTATTCAATTGAATGCTTAGCCATCTAAACAAACCTAGCTAATCATCTGTTATAATTTTGAAGCAAAGGGCTCATAGTATCTCTCTAAATCTGTGAATAGAACCCATAATTCAAGCCTTCTCATGAGTAGCATGGTTTGGTAGTGTGAAATTAGATTGAATTTGTTGATCTACGGAATTTAAGTTGATACGCCTATCAAGTCTTTGTCTCCTATCCCACAACTTGAACTTTATCTTGACATCTTAATTATTATCATGATGAACAAAGGAAGAATCTCAACTTCAAACATAAAATTGCCTGAACTATTAAGGGAAAAAATTAGGAGGGAGGAACATAGAAGGGGAAAGGATAGGAGGGCAATTTTTTCCATTTGTATGTAGTTTTTATGCATACTGATATTTGGACAACTTTTATCTTTTCATTATTTAATCATTATTTTTCTTTTCGAACCCATGCCCTTTCGGACCAGTACCTGAAACTGGCGCCTTAGACCAACCCGGCCATCTTGACTTGTTGCTCTTGTGTCCTAGCTCAAAGAAGAGGAAAAAGGAAGCTTGTTTAGTTGTCACAACACGATGGAGTGAAAAATGTCAAGAATGGGATTCAAACCCATGCCCTTTTGGACCAATACCTGAAACTGGCACCTTAGACCTGCTCGGCCATCTTGACTTGTTGCTATTGTGACCTAGCTCAAAGAAGATGAAAAAGGAAGCTTATTCAATTGTCACAACATGATGGAGTGAAAAGTATAGTACACGGGAAACATATGAGGTTGGAAATATGGTACAATGGGTAGCTCACACTTGACGAGATGGGTGGAGGAATTGATCGGGATTCAACAGGAAAACAATAGGGAAGTAAAGAGAAGAAGGAAGAGAGGGAAATGAGAGAGAGAGAGAGAATGAGAGAGAAGTTAGAGAATAAGATTTAGCAAACCCAGAATCATATTCATTTATCAATCATCTCAACTATTCGTATACTTTGTTCAATTGAATGCTCAATTACGTAAACAAACCTAGCTAATCATTTGTTATAATTCGAGGCATAAGGCTCGTAGTTTGTCCATAAATTTGTGAAAATGAAACCCCTAGCACAAGCTTTCTCATGAGTAGCATGGTTTTGCTGCATGAAATTGAATTGACTTCGCTGATCTATGGAGTTTAAGTTGATACACATGTCAAATCTTTGTCCCCTCTACCACAACTGGAGTTTTATCTTGGCACCTTAATTATTATCATGATGAAAAAAGGATGAATCCCAACCACAAACATAAAATTACCTAAACTATTAAAGGAAAAATTAAAAGGAAAGAACATAGAAAGGGAAAGGATTGGAGGGTAACGTTTTCCCTTTGTATGTATTTTTTACGCATATTGATATTTGGACAACTTTTATCTTTCCATAATTTAATTATTATTTTTCTCTTTTCTAAAATTACAACAACAACAACAAAGAGGAAAAGGAAGCTTGTTGACATGTTGCTAAAACTGTCACCTTAGACCAAGTCAGCCATCTTGACTTGTTGCTATTGCAACTTAGCTCAACAAAGAGGGAAAAGGAAGCGTGTTCAGTTGTCACAACATTATGGAGTAAAAAAAGGAGCACGCGGAGAGTAGAGCAAGTTGGAAACAGAGCACAATGGGTAACTTACACTCGATTAAATAGATGAAGGAATTGATAAGGATTCAATAGGAAAACAATAGGGAAGTAAAGAGATAAAGGAAGAGAGAGAAATCAGAGAGAGAAAGAGAGAGAAGTTAGAGAGAAAGATTTGGCAAATGCAGAATCATATTCATTTCTCAATCATCTCAACTATTTGTACTCTTTGTTCAATCGAATGCTAAACTATCGAACAAATCTTGCTAATCATTTGTTATAATTTCAACTAACTAACAGTCGGTTGTTAACAGTTGGGTTGGGTTGTTTACACTAGTTCTTGAATGTGAATTCCCCTCTGCTAGCTATTACAATATCCTCCCCCTTTAAAATGTCTTTATTCTCGAGGATGGAAAATAAAAAATTGAGTCTTGATGTAACTCATATCTTCCCCAGTTGATTCCTCTACATCTGATTAGCCATTGGGTAACATTCTTATTGTCCCTTATGATTACTCTTTTTTTTAACACTATTTTTGGTTCAACTATAACCTATTTATCCAACCTTATTAGAGGTAAAGTAGGCATAGTTTCTTGAGTTGGCCCAAACTTCTTTTTAAGCAGTGAGATATGAAACACCGGATGAACCTTTGATCCTTGTGGTAACTACAATCTATAAACTACCTTACCTACTTTAGTTAGTATTGGAAATAGACCATAAAACTTAGAAGATAGTTTGAGTTGTTTTCTAAATTCCATAGATTGCCGCCTATGAGGTTATAATTTTAGATAGGCTAAGTCACCTACCTCCAGCTCTTTCTGAGATCTTTTTTTGTCAGTATTCATCCTCATTCTATTTTGAGCCTTAGACAGACGATCATGGAGGATTTGTAACATAGCTTTTGTATTCTTGATAAATTCAAGGGCTATTGGAATAACAGTATTCAAATAAATTCTCAATGGTGGGGATCTAGGTTTGTGTGTATACAATACTTCAAAAGGTGACATCTATATACTAGAATGAAAATTAGTATTCAACCATTGTACCCAAAATCCAAAATCCTAGTCTGTCAAAAGTCATGTATTTTAAGCAACATTCTAAGCACCGATTCAATCTTTCACTTTGTCCATCTATTTGAGGATGATATGTACTACTGAGCTTGAATTGAGTGCCGACTAATCTAAATAACTCTTGCCAAAAAAGACTTGTAAACACCTTGTCTTTATCTAATACAATCGAGTCTAGTAAGCGATGTAGTTTGAATACATAATCAATAAACATAATGCTATGAAATGGCTAAACTTGGTGAGTCTATCAATAAACACCTTGTACTTCAAAATTCCATCTCAAAACTAAAAATCGGTTTTACAATCAGGTTCCAATGTTTATTGTACTATCAGTGTGTAAAACTTTTCATCTCTCTTATAGCTCTAAATGACCTCCTTCAGCCATTATAGTTGTATCAAAGTTATCACCATCATTACTTCTTCATATTGTTCTTTTAATAGAATTTTCTTCATTGACAATGCATCGGTCACCTTATTTTATATTTCCTTTTTGTATTATATCTTGTAGTCTAATCCCAGTAACTCAGTGAGCCATTTGTGTTAGTTACTGCTATTAACTACAATGATATTACTTTGATGATCGGTCCTTATAATGAAGTGGTAACTTATCAAGTAATACTTTCACTTTGTCACTACTATGATTATTACTATTAACTCCATTTCATAAATAAATAGACCTCGGTTTTGAAGTCCTAGAGCTTTACTCAAATAAGTGGTTATCTTTCTTGAATCAAAATATCTCTCATCCTTTAGAAGATGTATTAGTTTTGACAACAAGTAGTTTGGAAAAATCAGGTGGCCTTATAATAGGTATTGTGCTCATTACTATTTTGATTTATTGAATAGTTTTCTATGTTTCTTCATTCTAATGAAAACCCATGCCCTTTGGAACAAGTACCTAAAACTGCCACCTTAGACCAACTTGGCCATCTTAACTTGTTACTATTATAACTTAGTTTAAAGAAGAGGAAAAGGAAGCTTGTTTAGATGTCACATTCATGATGGAGTGAAAAACAAAGCACGTGGAGAACAAAAAGAGCTTAGAAACAGAGCACAATGGATAGCTCAGACTTGACAAGATGGGTGAAGGAATGGATAAGGATTCAATAGGAAAAAAATAAAGAAGTAGAGAGAAGAAAGAAGAGAGAGAAATCAGAGAGAGATAGAAGGAATAGTAGAAAGAAGCTAGAGAGAGATTTAGCAAACCAAGAATCATATTCATTTCTCACTTGTCTCAACTATTTGTACACTTTGTTTAATCTAATGTTCAACTGTCTAAACAAGCATAATTAATCTTTTGTTATCATTTCTACTTACTAACTGTCGGTTGTTAACAGTTCGATTGTTGACACTAGCAGTTGGATTTGAATTTCCCTCCACTAGGTGTTATAGTTTCTAATGGTAGGATTTGAATATATAACCTAATTGGAGAGGAATTATTAAACCAATTTGACTAGCTTAATGGTTTTAAATTTAACTTTCTGTAAAAGTAAATTATTAATTTTTTTCTGAAAAAAAATTACTTAATATTTTCTACAATAACAAAATTCACCTAAACTTTATCCCAAATTTTGAAGTCGGCCATTTATTTGAAAGACAAAAATAAGAGCGATGAAAAATTTATATATAATTAAAATTAAAAAAAAAGAAATTCATAGAAATTTGAAATGATAAGAGAGGTGGTTTAACTTATTCGAATTCTCTTACGCCACTAATTTATATTTAAAGTTATTTTCTCAACTAAATTCATAACTATCATATCTTTACGGATAATTTGAATAAATTTTCAACAGTATACTCCTACATTTCACTAAATCTCTAATACTTAAGTTATTAGTCCTCTTAATTAGTGCATTTTTAGATTTTCGTTGTACATGTCTAAACCATTTCAGATGAAACTCTTGTATTTTATTCATAATTGAATTCATTTTCAACCTAATACATATCCATTTAAGTATTCTCATTTTAGTTATAACCATTTTATACTCTTACTATTGTTTAATAGCTTAACACTCAGAGTCATATAATAGTACAGATCTTATTACGGTTCTATAGAACTTCCTATTCAAATGAAATTGTATTGTGTGATTGCAAAATACTCCAGATATCCTTCTTCATTTTATCCAACCCGTTTAAATTCTGTGATTCAGATCCCCATCTATATTGTCATCGTTTTAAATGATAGAACAAAAATAGCAAAAATAGCAAAAATGTTCACTTTTAGATAGGTCCTTTCCTCCTAACTTAATCTGCCTTCATCTTTCTAATAATACGTACATCTCATATACTTATTTTTTGACGAGTTCAATCTAAATGATTTGTCATCCAGTGTGATCCTCCATAACTCTAATTTAGCACTAATACTTTCTCACGTTCCACTGATCGACACTATATCATTTACAAAATACATACACCATAATATTTCATTTTGAATATTTTTTGTGATTTCATCCATCACTGTTGCAAAAAGGATGAGAATTAAAACCGAACTTGATGAAACCCAATATTAATTGGAAGGCTATCATCTAAACCCCCCACAAGTTTTTATATTAGTTACAGCTCCCTCATACATAATTTTAATGAGATTAATGTATGTCAAAGAAATCTCTTTCTTCATCAATGCTCACCATAATGCGTCTCTAGGAATTCTATCATATGCCTTTTTAGATCAATGAATATTATATGTAAGTCTTTCTTTGTACTATATATATCTCTATCAAATGTCTTAATAAGTAAATTATTTCTGTGGTGGATCGACTTAACATAAGCTTAAATTGATTTTGAAACATATTTATTTTCGATCTCAATCTATATTCTATCACTTCATAGTATGACTCATAAGTTTCATTTTTTTGTAATTGAATAATTTTGTATATCTCCTTTATTCTTATATAGTGGTACAAGTGTACTCTCCCTTCATACTTGAGGCATTTTCTTGATTTGTCAGATTTTATTAAAAAGATTCGTTAATATTTCTATTCCAAATTTATTCAGATATTTCCACACCTCAATAGGAATGCCATTTGGACCTTTGGTTTTATTATTCTTCATTTTTTAAGGTTCTCTTTACTTCATGGTGATGAATCTTATATTTAAAGTCCCTATTGATCTCTTTTATAGGTATTGCGATATTATTGATATCTCTTGTACCATTAACGTTAAAGAGATTATCAAAATAATCCCTCCATCACTTTTTTATATTCTCATTCCTTACAAATATACTATTGGTTACATTCTTAATATATCTAATACCATTTAAATCTTTTTTCTTCCTCTTCCTTAGTTTGACAATTTTGTAATTCTCTTTTTCTCCATCTTTGGTTTCTAGTCTCTTGTACAATTTGTTATACACCTTACTTTTTGACTCGTGAATAATTTTCTTCATCTCCTTTTTTGCACTCTTATATTTTTTAAATGTATTACTATTTCTGTTACTTTTAAAGCTCCTATAACACTTTCGTTTAGTTTGTATAGCATTTTCGATTTTTTTATTGTACCACAATGACTTCTTACCTATTAGAACTCGTCCCTTATATATGCCCTCATTATCTACACTCTTAATATTGTTAGACATCTCTTTCTACATTGTTTCAGCATCATCATTAGCGGAGCAAGTTACTTTTTGAATTAATTTGTTTCTAAATGTCGTTATTTTTTCCTTTTTAAGATTCCATTACTTAATTCCTGATTCTACCAATAGACAATACTTCTTTTACCTTTTAGGCACATGTATATATAAAATTAACAGTTTATGTTGAGTTGCTATACATTCACTTTCGGTATAAGCTTGCAATCCTTACATGTCACTCTATCACCCCCTTCTGGTGAGAAATAAATTTATTTAGTTGTCATTCGACCATCTTTTATAAATTACTATGTGTGCCATTTTTTTCTTGGAAAAAGGTATTTACGAGTATTAAATCAAATATTGTGATAAACTTTAAAATGATATCTCCCACCTTATTCCTAGTTCCAAAATCAAAGTTTGCATGTATAGTTTCAAATCTCTTATTTATTTCTCCTACATAACCATTTAGGGATCCTCCTACAAAATAACTTCTCTCTACTAGTTATGGATCGTATAAATTTATCTAAATTTTCTCAAAATTGATTTTTATTAATTACATCTATACCTATTTGGAGTGTATATATACTGACTAAATTGATTACATTTTCTCCATTTACTAGCTTGGCAAGCAAAATTTTATCTCTCTTCTTTCTTATCTCCACTACATTCTCTTGTAAGTCTTGTGTACAATTATTTTTACATCATTTTTATTTTAATCCCTATCTGTATACCAAAACTTATGATCATAACTATTTTAGTTTTCTCCTCTATCCACTTAGTTTTTTGGAGACACATGGATATTAATTTTTTGTTTAGTCATTAGTTCTCATATCTCTCATAATTTGCCGATTAAGGATTCTATATTCCAAGTGGCTATTCTATATTCATAGACTAACTTTTTTACCCACATCCGTCTATATAAATACAGGAACCTTTGCCTATTTGACTCCACATCTTGGCGGCAATGTGATGTGTCACTTTTGAATGACGCCCTAGAGTCCCTTTTTCTATATTTGTCTCTCTTTTTTTTTTTTTTTACAAGAGATTTTACTCTAACTATCAACCTACTATAATTCTACTCTTTTACCCGAGTTTGGGATTGGCCATGACAGCGTTGTTCACATAATAATATATAAAACGAAAAAATATATTTTTTTTCTTAAAAATTACAAATTAATTTTCTCTCTCTACAAGAATTATAATATTTTAAAATTTATCTCTCTAGACAAACTAGTTTTAAATCTTGTCTCTCTAAAAAAAATTAAATTCAATTTTCTCTTCTTAAAGCAAAACAAAATATTTTGTTTCTAAATAATCAATTTAATTCACTTTTTTTTCTAGATTAATTTAAAGAAACCAAAATTACTTTTTCTCTTCTAAAATTAAGCATATGAATAATTTTTTCTTTATAAAATTTAAATTATTTTAAAATTTGTCTCTTTAAACACATTAATTTTAATTATTTTCCAAAAATTAAATTAAATTTTTGTTTGAAAATAAACACATTAGTTTTCTCGATCTAAAAATCAATTTAATTCTCATTTTTTTACTAAACAAATTAGTTTTGAGTGTTTTGTTTCTCAAAAAACAAAAATTTATTTTTCTCTAAAATTAAGCATACGTAATTTTCCTTCTCCAAAAAATTAATATTTTAAATTCTTTCTTTCTAAATATAGTAGTTTTTAATTTTCTTTTCCTAAAAAAGTTAAATTTAATCAATTTTTTAAAACAATAAATTCAATTTTTTTATCTCTAAAAAAATTAATTTAATTTATATTATCTTCATAAACACAATCATTTTAAGCTTGAGGGTGAAACTTTGATTATACATTGGAATTGGATTGCTATATGGATGGCACTTGAAGTCCTGAATGAGGAACCATATTCCCCACCTAATTAAGTTTCTTTTCTTTTGTTGGAATCAGATTATTTCAGTTTTAAAGTGTTAAAACTTGCATATTGCTAGAAACAAAATGTAAATTCATAGTTAATGAACGTTTATGTAGCAATATATATTAGTATTTTTTTTATAAAATTAATATATTTAATATGATATTGGAAATTCTTACAACAGCTACACATTAAAGCTTATCTCTTTAAAATTACCTTTTGAAATAAAACACTACAAAAAAAACATAGTTTTAGCGATATATTTAACGACAAAAAATTTTTCGTGGCTAATGATGCATCGCAAAAATTTAACGATGAAAAGTAAAAATTCGTCGTTAAAATATGGATAGATTTAGCGACGAAAAATTTTTTATTTCTAAATTTAACAACGGATCATAGAAATCCGTTGCTAAATTATATTATATATTATTATATATTTTTATTTCTTATATATATTTTATTTAATCATTATATTAATATTTTATTTTATTTAATTATATTTAATTTAAGGAAGGATACTAGAAATCCGTCACTAACCATGACTGCACACGCACGCGCCAGGCTACAACACCCTCCTTTGCTTGCACATGTGCCCGAACTTGCCTCGGGCCGCCCTGCCCACACATTACATGCACCCGCCCCGTTCCACAGGCCCAGGCTCGTACCCGTCCGCCCAGTTACCTCCGGCCCGCGCCCCTTTGATAAATGCCTCAAGAAATGTCTCCGCATGCCTTCAGGAGGATTTGAACCTGCGAACAAGCCAAAATTGTTGGAGATTATAACCACCATACCAAAGGAGATATTTAATCTTATTCATTTTATTTTACTTATTATCTTACTCTCATATTTTATGAAATATTAAAAATTAAAATAACTTTTTATAAAAAAATAAATGAATTAAAAAATATAATAATTTTATTCTTAAAAAATAAAATATAAAAAATAAAAAATATATTTTTTTTAAAATATTGTAAAAAAAGAAAATAAATTAAAATATGATTTCTTAATATGTTTTTTTTTGTGATTTTACACTTACATTTTATTAATAATATAAAATGATAATTTTTTATAAAATAATAAAATACTAATTTAGAATAAAATAATAAAATGTTTTAAAAAATAAAATAATATTATTCTTTAAAAAGATAAAAAATATAAAATATTAAAAAATAAAATAATTTTTTATAAAATAATAAATGAATTAAAAAATATATTAATTTTATTCTTAAAAAATAAAATATAAAAAAAATGCTTTTTTAAAATATATAAAAAAAATTAAAACATGATTTGTTAATATGTTTTTTTTTAATTTGTTATTTTACACTTGCATTTTATTAATAATATAAAATGATAATTTTTTATAAAATAATAAAATACTAATTTAGAATAAAATAATAAAATGTTAAAAAAAATAAAATCATATTATTCTTTTAAAAAATAAACTACAAAAAAATAAATTTAATTTTAAAATATTACAATATAATAAATATAATTAGTTAATATAAAATAATTCAAAATAAAATATAAAATACTAAATTTAGTGACGGATTTGGGATATTCGTGGCTAAATTTAGCCACAGAAATGCTAAATCCGTCGCCAAATTTACAATATAATAAAATAAAATAAAATATTAATATAATAATTAAATAATAAATTAATTTAGCGTTGGAAATCACAACTCCGTCGCTAAATTTAAAATATAATATAATAAAATAAAATATTAATATAATAATTAAATAATCAACTAAGTTAGTGACAAATTACTGATTTCTATCGCTAAATTTAGATATGGAAATCCTAAATCTATCTTTAAATTTAAAATATAATAAAATAAAATATTAATATTAATATAATAAATAAATAATAAATTAATTTAGCGACGGATTTTCCAAATCCATCGCTAAATTTAAAATATAATTAAATATAGAATAATATTAATATAATAATTAAATATGATAATTTATATATATAAAAAAATAATAAAGTTCTAAATTAAAATAAAATACTAACTAAATTAAAAAATATACTAATATTATTCCTAAAAATAAAATAAAATGCTATAATAAGATATCATATTAATATAATAATCGAATTATCATTTTATATTAGTTTATTATTAATAATAAAATGTGAGCCTAAGTTAATAAATATAAAAAATATCATATTAACAAATCATATTTTATTTTAATTTATTTTTGTATTAATTTATTTTTTATATTAACAAATTATATCAATATAATAATTAAAAATAAAATGTATATAATAAATAGAAAATACAATAATATATAATATATTAAATAAAATATATAATAAATATAAAATATATGAATTAAAAAATATCAAAGATAAAATGTTATTTTAAAATATAGCGACGGATTTCGGATTTTTGTCGCTAAATTTAAATAAAATAAAACAAAATAAAATAAAATATTAATATAATAATTAAATAATAAATCAATTTATAGTGACGGAAATCACAAATCCGTCACTAAATTTAAAATGAAATAAAATTAAATAAAATATTAGTATAATAATTAAATCAATATTTAATTTAACGACGGATTTTCAATTTCCGTCGCTAAATTTATAATTTAATAAATTAAATTAAAAAATTAATACAATAATTAAATAAATATTTAATTTAGCGACGGATTTTTGATTTTCGTCGCTTAATTTAGAAATGGAAATATCAAATGCATCGCTAAATTTTAAAATAAATAATTATTTTTTTATATTTTATAATTTATATATTTTATTTAATATATTATATATTATTATATTTTGTATTTATTATATATATTTTATTTTTTAATTACTATGTTAATATGATTTGTTAATATAAAAAAATAAAATATGGAAAAATAAAATAAATTAATATGAGTTGTTAATATGATTTTTTTAATTTGTTAATTTACGCTCACTTTTTATTAATAAAAATAAAATAATATAAAATGATAATTTGTTATAAAATAATAAAATCTTAATTTAAAATACAATAATAAAGGATATTATAAAATAAAATAAATAAATAATTTTTTTAAAAAAATATTAAAAATATTATCAAATTATAATTATGATTTTTAATATAAAATAATAAAATAATAAATCCGTCGCTAAATTAGTCTTTTTAAAAAAATATTAGTATTTTTTATTTTATTATCTTATTTTTTTCTTTTATTTTATTCTCTTATTATTATTTTTCTTTTTATTTTTTTTTGAAACCATAGAATAATATATAAATGAACAACCGTCTATCAGTAACCATCCTTCTCACTATCATCATAATCCGAAAACTATTGTTTGATTTACTTACCAGATGAAATAGATCACCGAAAATGAATGTATGATCTACTGTTTTTCTTGTTGAAGATGATAATGAATGAAGTTAAACAACTAAACTTTCAATAACGTTTGAACTATATGAGAGAAGTGAACGGAATTGTGAATTTGATAGTTTCGACTAATTAAAAATTGTTTGTTACAAATTAGTTAAATTATTTATTGTTAAAAATTATCAATTTAATGAGAATTGTAATATTCACTATATGTTTAATTCGATTTCGTTATTCAAAATAGATTAAAAAGCGAGACACGGTTGAAAATAAAAGAAATTTAATTACAAAATTAGTCGTAAATTTTGAAATACCAGTATTAAATTAACGATAAATTTAGTTACAAATAATTTTTTTAACTAATTAGCGACAAATTTTGTCACGGATTTATTTTTTGTGGCTAATTAGAGACGAATATTATCACGAATTTTCAAGTTCGTTACTAAATTTTGTGACAAATATTTTTTTCGTGACTAATTAGCGACGAATTTAATGACAGAAAATTTTTTGTAGTTAATTGGCGACAAAATTTGCTACGAAAATTTTTCATCGCTAAATTTAGTGTCGGATACCAGTATTTGTGACAAAATATAGCCACGGAATTATTATTCATCACTAGTTAGCAACGAAATTTACAACGAAAAATTTTTCGTTGGCAATTAGCGACGACTTTAACTACAAATAATGTATCCGTCGCTAATTTAGCCACGAATAGATTTTCGTCGCAAATTTCGTTGCAAAATAGCGACGAAAATATTTTTCGTCGTTAAATCTGTCGCAAAATAGTGATGAATTTTTTCTGTCGCTAAAATCGTATTTTTTTTTAGTGAAATCAATACCTAAAATACAATTTTTAGTTCTAAATCTTATAACATCGGCACTAAATATTATATTCTTGTATAGTGATCAGAATTTCAAGTAATAGTATGTAAATATATATTAGCATACTTATTTAGCACGTAAAATTACCTACAGATTACAAATATTTGATAAATTTACAGATAAACCCTTGTATATTTAAAATTTTAACTTTATTCACGCAATTACCCATATTTGAATGTTAACAAACAATATAATTTAACTCTTATCTATTTGGTTTGCGCATGAGAATTGAAATTCTAACGATTGTTATTCTGAATTCGAATTTTTAAGAATAAGTAACAAAAATTATTTTACTACAAGAAAACATGATATCAACAATAGAAAAAAATTTGACGTAAATAGCAACAGAATTGTGACAGAGTTGTTTGGAATGAAATATGATCTTAGGAACATTCTCATTCCCAATATTTGGTATTTTTCAAACATAAAATTTGAGAACAAAATACTAAACCAAATTAGTTATATTTCACTGCAAATAGAAGTTACAAAATTAATTTATTAATTAACTTTTAGTAATTGTCTTTTTAATTTTTATATAATAAAAAATGAGAATCAATTACAAATATATATATATATATATATATATATATATATATGTCAATATTTTTTGCACAAGAATTCAAATTTGCAAAAAAGAAAATGAAGTATTTTAATTATTTAATTCTGATTTTTTGCTATTATGATGTAATTGGAATTAATTGTAATTCATTAATTTCAATTGGACCTTCAATTTGAACCTCCTTACTTTTTGTAGACACAAAAGAAAAGGAAACACAACTTTTGGATGGTTACAAAATAAAAATATTTTATTTAAAATTATAAAAGTATGCCTAAATTTGAGGGGAGTGTATAAAATTTTAAATTTTAAAATAAAATAAAAATATTTTATTTCAATTATAGAAAATACTCGTAAAATTATCAACACATGACGAGTTATTGCCAAAATCTAGTATTATTATTTAAAAATTTTATACAACAATAATAGCAATAAACTGAATCTTAATATATCAAATTTTGAAGCTATTTAAAAATTTAATATTAGTGTTAAAAATCTAATATTACGACTTCACCATCCCTAGTATTGGTTTGTATGCCCATTGAGGGGCATTTTGGTAACCTTGGGATAATGGGGTAACTCCCATTATCCCATTGACCACCCCATTATTTCCCATTAACCACACTATTAGGTTTTCCCTAATTAACCTAAGTGAGGGTCCAACGTGAAAGATGTCTCTCTTTCCTCCATGAAGGTGGCTAGGGTTTTGAGACCACACATCTCTAGAGAGAGAGAGAGACATCTTGAGGGTTTGGAAATTTTTGCGTAGGAGAATCTTTCTTATCAAAGGATTCCCCGGACTTGAGATTTGAGGTATTGAGGTACTGTGATGATTGTTCGATCCCGTGATCACCATCTTGATCGGCAATCCGTTTGAGGGATTTTGTGACTCGGCAAGATTTTGGAGACCCTACAAGTGAGGTATTTATCCCAAAAATTTTGATCTTTTTACTACGCTTCCGTATGTGCATACTATGAGAATTAAATCCAACATTAGTATTGTGATTGGATTTAATTAAAAAAAAATTTCAGAATTTTTGGACATAAAATAAGTAGGGTAAAAATTTTAGAATCTGGATCACGGATGAGTTTCATGAATCCGATGATACCACATGAATACCCATAGCCAAGAGATTACAAAAATGATTTTTCCTAAATTTTTCGAATATTTTTAGGCCATGAAAAATTCGGTCGAAGTTTGCGATCGTACGAGACTTTAAAATCTTAGATCTATGGCATTAGAGGGCAAATCGATGCATGAGAATGGTTTATGCATGCTTTCGTGCTTGGATCTACATTTTGATGCATTTAGATTTGAGTTTTAGATGCTGGAAATTAGGATTTCCAAATGGCCACGGAGGCCAGCGACTGGGGTGGTTAGATCCACAATTTTTTTGGGCTTAAATCCACCTAAAATTGAGTCTATGATGTTTGGAGAATGCCCAATAATAATTCCAGTTGAAAACCGCATGAAAAATGAGCCAAAAATAAGTTTTCCAGAATCCAAGTCAAGAAGACTCATTGCAGGAACCATCAGGCGAAGAAGACCCGGCCCAAACCCAAGGGCGCATACAAAGCACGTGCGAAGAGGCGTGTCTTGCTAGCTGGAGCCAGGCACGTGAGATGCACGTGCCAGGCATGGAGTTTTAAGCAGGCGCGTGCTGTTCATGCACAGAGAGGGGCGTGAATAGTGTCAAGTGTGATCCGGGTTGAAGCGGACCCGGGTTCAGGCTCTGACCCGCGTACTGACCCGGGGAAGTAACCAGGAGCGCGTGTGGTGCGTGGACCACTCGCCGCAAGTGGGCTTGGCAAGTGTGGGCACGTCCGAGCCCTGCAGCACATGGGTAGGACCCCAAACGCACGTGTGGGAGCGTGTGACATGTACTCCACATGTCTGGTGCATCCACCAAACCGCTGCTAGCATATGGAGGCGCATGGCAGCACGTGGAGACGCACCACTAGCACGTGGCAGCGCGTCAAGTTGTCTGAAATTGGATTTTTCTAATTTTCTAAGGTCCTTATTTGTGACTTTTTATAGGTTTTTGTGTGCCAAATTCAAGTCCGAATGGTAAGATACGATTCCGGATTGTTGTGTATGGTATCCGTTGACTCATATGTTCGCTTTAGGATCTATATTCGAGTTATTTTGGATTTGTTGATTCGTAGAGTACACAAAAAGTGAGAATAAGCATCACTAAGTCACCGATGTCTCTCTTACTGCATTGTGGACTGTCGTATTAGATTTTTATAAGAAGAGTAAACTAAATGATTTGATTTGCAATATTTTATACCTGTAGATTCAGTTTATTCTCGAGAAACAAAATCCATTTAAGATTCTAAGGCACGAGATGGTGGGCCCCGGGGAGGGTACCGCACATCAGGATAAAATGAATAAGGTAGTCTATCGTGTGTGGAAGAAAAGGATAGCTAAGATAGGGCAATCCTTATCAGCTGATGCATGATGACTTGATCCCATTCTATGAGCATTATCATACGGATATGTCGGTTAGACTCACCTTAAAAGGGTATTGTGATGTTCTTTTCAGCTCCTAATATAAGGATGTTGAAAATAAGGACTGATCATACAATGATGCAACATTTGATACAAATGTCGAGTATGATCACCGAGTTAAAGAGTACGGGCGAGCCCATTTCGAATAAGATTCAGGTACTGGGTGTGATCCAGTCTTTTAATAGGAAACCATGAAAATCTACCTCATGCATGATAAGAGTATTTGTATTTTCGCTGATGTGAGTAGGTATTGTGAACTCGAGGAGTAGCACCTAGAGGCAAGTAGGCTGCACTGGAATCATGCTCATGTAGCAGAGTTGAGTAAGGGCTCCCATGGCGTCAAGCCAACAACATAAGCATGTAAAGCAGATTCGAGATCCAGGCAATAAGAATCCATCTGAGAAAAATGACAACACGGTACAAAAGCACATGAAGAGGAAGTTTAATAAGACCAATGCGAAATGCTATGTCTAAGGTAGACTTAGTCATTTCACTTGTGAGCGTGAAGAGCGGAAAAAAATACCCTTCTTTACGTGGTTTGAGTTTTATCTCACTTGTTGTAATGCTCGTTGATTTCTCTCCTTTGTGGATTGTAAACTCAGGAGCCACCAACCAAGTAGCTCGAGACAGGAGTACTTAAATAAAATTCCGCCAAGTGAATCCTCAAGTTAGGAGGATTTACGTGAGAAACAAAACATTTGTCGTTATCAGAGGGGTCGACACTTGCTATGACGTTCTTTATACTCTGAGCATTCGATAGAATTTGAATTTAGTATCTTATTTAAGATTGACTTGGATATGCAAGAAAATCATGTGTTTTATTAAATACGATAATTCGTTGATATGTTCTATTTTTATCCATGATAGATTGTATACATTGGGTACTGCTCTTTCTAATGGTTTCCTTGTCATTCTTCTATTGCCTTTTCATCTGATTGCGTAGATGATGATGTAAATGGGTGGCATAGTAGACTTGGATACATAGGACAAGAGATGATGAATCGGTTAGCAGCGAGTGGCTCGTAGGACCCGCTAACCAGATTCAAGTTGCTCGTATATGAGTTTGGCCTAGTTTACAAAGTGACAAGAAAACCATTTGGCAACGTAATGAGAGCTGGGACTCCATTGTAGTTGGTTTACTCAGATATTGTGGTCTTATGAGCATAAGAGTCAGAAATGGAGCTGTGTACAATATGATGTTCATGGACGCATACACGTATTTCGGTTCATCTATCTGATCTTGCACAAGTTTGAGGCATTGGAATGTTTTAGGAGGTTCATTAGCGTGATTGAAAATCAGTTGACTTAAGAGTGGAGACTTTCAGAACTGATCAGTGGCGTAAGTATTCGTCTAAACTATACAGGGAGCTCTATTTCGAGAAGAGTATTACGAGATTACTGAATATAACTGCTACTTCTCAGTAGAACGGAATAGTTGAGATAAGGAATATGATTTTGTTGGAAATGGTTAGGTCCATAATAGTGCAGATCAATATGTCTGTCTCCTATTGGGGAGATATTTTATTGACTACAGTCTACGTTCTCAACCATATCTCATTAAAGTTTGCAGTTAGTACCCCATATGATCTTTGGATAGGAAGATAGTTTGACCTTAGCCACTTGAGGTATGGGTTGTGCCGTGATTTCTCACATCCATATGGCGAGTTAGGCTCACGAGAAAGTATGTGTTATTATGTGAACATACAGATGACATTGTCATTGAGATTGAGTTTCATGATACCACATTTCTTGAGAATGATTTCTCTAAGAGAAGTGAAATCAACCTGGACCTTACCTTCTATGATATGGATGAGCCTAATGGCTTGAGAAGCCCAGCGGCGGGATACAAGAATCCATTATGGATTTTGGTCTCAGTAGAAGTGATCCATCAAGAGCTAAAGAGTTTTTCTCTTCTCGTAAGAGTATCGAGAATGCGTACTTAAATGTCATTTTCCAATTGAGGGTGAGCCCCTTATTATGACTCTAGAGGATGATGAGAAATCCAAAACGGTCCAAGAGACTCTCGAGAGTTCTGTGGAGAACCATTTGTTGAAGGCCATAAGATAAAGAAAAGGAGTTGATGAGAATCAACGGGGTCTGAGATCTAGTTGATTTGTCTAAGGGCATAAGAACTATTGGAACAAGTAGGTTTTCAAGATCAAGAAAAAGGTTGACGGATCCATAGAGAGGTATAAGACCCGTCTAGTAACCAAAGGTTATAATTAGACTGAGGGGTGGACTATTGAGGAGTCGTAATCCAATTTATCTCGATTCGTTTATCTTTTAGCGATTGTCATGACCATGGATTTAGAGTCACACCAAATGGACATAAAGACCACTTTCCATAATGGAAGTCTAGATCAAGCGATCTACATGGAGCAACCCTCTGGGTTCGTTCTAGTAGATTAGGTGGATAACATTTGTTGACTTTGGAAGTCAACATATGACCTAAACACTCATCTAGATGGTGGTATATGAGATTTCACGAGAATGTGATATCTTATAATGTTATAATGAACGAGTAAGATCATTGTGTCTATCTGATACATTCCGATGACTCTTTAATGATCATATTCCTATATGTGGGTGACATTCTGTTGGCTAGAAACAACAAAGAGTATATAATGACCATTGAAACATGGTTATTGCTCTTGGGTGAGGTTTAGTTCATTCATGAAATCAGGATCCAGAGGGATCGCTTGACAATGGTGTTGACTCTTTAACAAGAGTTTTACATCAAGTAGATTCTTGAGTATTTCGAGATGAACGAATGCAACCTAAAAACGATACTTTATCTCTAAAGGTAAAGACATGAGTCTTGATATATGTCCTACAATTTAAGGAAGAAATAAGAGAGATGAGTAAAATCTCTTATGCCAGTGCAATGTGCATTCTAGTATACGTGATGAGGCATACATGTGTAATGTACAGTCTAATGTATGCGATGAAGCGTACATGACCAGACGTTTATTTTTGCAGTCGATCTGGTGAGTATGTATCAATCGAATTCTGGAAGAAATCACTATAGAGCAGTGAAAATGATTCACTGTAGAGCAGTAAAAAGGATTCTGAGATATTTCAAAAGAACTGCGAACCTCTTTTTATATTATGGAGGAAGTAATTTGCATTTTGTTGGGTATTCAGATGCTGACTGGGGGTAACGATCTGGATGAACGCAAACTGATATCAGATTTTATCTTCTTAGAGCAGTAAGAAGCAAACATGTATAGCTCTATCTATAATAAAGACTGAGTTTGTTGTATACTCAATTGTAGTTCGGGAAAGTATTTGGCTCCAAAAATTTCTGAATGACTTAGGAGTTGTGTCAAATAGTGGGAGGTCAGTGATAATTATTGTGATAATCAGACCACCATTGCCAACAACCAAGGTCCTAAGTGTCACAGTAAGTCCAAACACATAGATAACGGATATCACTCTGTAAGAGACATTACTGAGAACGGTATTGTGACAACTAAATACACCTTTACATATAGCATGGTGGCTGAACCCTTCACAAAACCCATTATAAGAGATTCCTTTGTGAGATAATAAATCATTAGGTTTAGTATATTTTGACATTTCTCATTATTTATTGTGTTTTTATACTTATTGAAATATATGACATGCGTGTCTTATTAGGTCACAAGTTTATTTCTTGCACTTATTGTCATATATTTTGTGTTGTGATAAAAGATGTGTTTGGTAGGCATGGTCAACTCTCACACACGAATGACCACGTCCGGCTCTAAGTGAGCGAGGATGAGACGATTTCTAGTTGTAAGAATCTTTGAGAGTGGCCTTACCAGAATATAAGTCGCACTGATATATGTTCAGGCTGAGGTCATTTGCGATATGACCGACATAAAAATATCCACATCTATGTTACCTGTAAGTAGCCAAATTTGAGATCTCAGATATCACCTACGACTTGTGATATTATCTTTGAGATATTTTAGCTGAAATCTCTGGATAAAGTCTTATATGTAAACTAAGTCTCATACGTGTACAATGTTAGAAAAATCTGATATATGTCCTTTGAGAGATGGGGGAATAACACTGTGACACGTGTTTCATACAACGTGTAATAGGACGACCATGGAACAGTGAGAGTTATTATTTGAGACGATAGTTTGATCATTATCCACGTTCCTATTGTGTGAAATCCAAAATCCATTGGGCGTGATCTCTTATACCCTTATCACTTATGGCTGTTTTTAAAAATTTTGGTTCAGTGTTGTTAGTTTAGTCTATTTATCTATAGTCCGGAAGATAAATTAAAGTCTAAGGGGCAAGTCTAGAAAGCAATTGAATTGAGACCGATAGATTTGAGTTTAGGAAAAAAAATCCAATAGACATTACATCATTATATTGTATTCATAAGTCGACCTGTTATTTTAATTCATATTGAGATTTAAATATAATAGTGAATATATAGTCAAGCAAACGATTGGGGATCACTTTCGATGATGAAAGTGGCTCGATGGATGTAGATACGTTGGATCTGGGGTTGCGAATTATTTTTTATACTAACAATAACTTCTCGATCATCCTAACAAGTGTATCAAGAAGTCTTTACTTATAGATATACTCGCCAGTCGCACACACTCAATCCTGTATGAAAGTCCAGTAGGGTGATGTGATAGATCGCATGAGTTGTGATCTTGTGACGGATGTAAAATATCCTCATGTGTAAGTGGGAGATGTTGGTTTGTATGCTCATTGAGGGACATTTTGGTAATCTTGGGATAATGGGGTAACTCTCATTATTCTATTAACTACCCCATTATTTTCCATTAATCACACTATTAGGTTTTCCCTAATTAACCTAAGTGAGGGTCCAAATTGAAAGACGTCTCTCTTTCCTCCATGAAGGTGGCTAGGGTTTTGAGAGCATACATCTCTAGAGAGAGAGAGACATCTCGAGGGTTTGAGAATTTTCGCGTAGGAAAATCTCCCTCATTAAAGGATTCATCAGACTTGAGGATTGGCGTATCATGGTACTGCGATGGTGATTCGATCCCGCGATCATTATCCCGATTGGCAATCCATTCGAGTGATTTTACAATTCGGCAAGATTTTGGAGACCCTAAAAGTTGAGGTATTTATTCCAAAAATTCTACTCTTTTTATTACGCTTCCGCATGCGTATGTTGTGTGAATTAAATCCAATACCTAGTTTCATCCATTAATAGATGTAGCAGCATGACTGGCCCACAACTCCTTACTGAAGTACTATTAGGAAGCAGTACACATGAAGAGTGATAATTTACTACCTCTCTGTTGGTTTTAATGCTAATTCTGATCTAAGAACCCTAGTATTGTCTGTGTAGTGTAGAAACTGGGCAGCGATCACCTGGCCTTGGTAACAAAATTTGTCTTTACAGAAGAAGAAGAAAACAACGGTGACAATGAAGCAGCCACCTTGTCATTACCTGTTGTCTCCTCCTCCCCTGCGTCTGCATCCAAAGGTGATAATTCATTACCATAATGCTGCATGTTGAATTCCTCCCCAGATCTTTCAAAACTGTTAATCAAGTTTGAGTGAAAATTTCAGATTACTTGCAACATAAGAGCCTTGTGTTAATGGAAGGGTCAGTGTTGTACAAATGTTGAACGGGTTGATGATTTAGTGATGACTAGCAACTGTGAAAGAGAAATATATGGATAGAGAAACAATCTGTTGTAAATGTAAGCCAATCAAATGTACTATGTTGTATTCATGAACTTGCGTTATTTGGAAAACTATAAAATAAAATAAATATAAAATATAATCAACTGTGAAGTTAAATGACATTTCTATGCTTAGAATAATAAAATAAATATAAAATTCATTTTTAAATATTATTATTTACTTAATTCTCCTAAATTTTCTCTAATAAAATGATTTCTTTTTAAAAGTAAAATTAAATGACCACTTTTTTTTTTTTGTTCTAAAGAAGTAGAACTTAAATTTAGAAATACACAAAAAAAGAAATAAATATCATAATCCTCTCCATCTTTAGGATTATGAAACATTTTCCAACTTTCTTATTTTTTTAAAAAAATATCCAAAAACAAATTTACAATTTTTTCAATTTATTATTATTATTATTATTATTATTATTATTATTATTATTATTTTTAACAATCTTTCAAGTTGGGTGGTGTGTGCAAGGAAACTCGTCCACAATAATTGGAGACAGAGCAGAGATAGAGACAGATGTACCTATCAATCTCGTTAACAATATTTTGTCAGCTCAGAAAGTTTTTTGATGATGCTACGTTATATCTCACTAATCGATAGATTTGGGGAAGGAAGACACGTAACGAAAAATGGAAAATATCCTAATTTTATGTGGGGAGACCATATGACACCGTTTTTCTTAATAGGCATAGTTAGTAATTAATTGTGATTATTAGATTATTTAATAGTTAATAAGATATGGTTAGAAGTTAAATGAAATTGTTAGTAGAATTAATATAAATAGTAGTTTCTAAAATATGTAATGATATGTATTGAAATGGTATTAAAAACTCTCCCTTGTATTCTCTCTCTATATCTCTCTCTCTATCTCTCTTTTTCTCCTTCTCTCCCTAATCTCTCTCTTTCTCTCATATTCTTTCTTTACCCTACTTGAATTGTGACAAATTGGTATCAGAGTTTACGAATTCTTAACTAATATTGAAAAATGGTAGAAGAGATTGGGTATAAAGCATCGAAAAGGAAGCATTCTATGAAGCCATCGAAGAACATCTCAAAATGCAAGAAATTATAATGCAAGAAATTGTCGTAGAAATCAAAGAATATCATTTGCATGTTAACAAGAAATTGGAAAAAATCAACCAAATGACTGACGAACAAAACCAAAGGATTGATGCTTATATGACAAGTATTGATAACAAATTCAACAATTTATTGAAATTGTTTGGTATCGATGAGGATATCAAAGATTTGGTGGAAAAAGAGCAAGAAAATGAAAAGAAATTGGAAAACAACAAAACAAATCAAATGGTAGAAGAAACAATGCCAAAATCTATGGAAAAGCAAGGTATTGAATCACTTGCAAAACCTCTCATTTTATCTACTCCTAGTGAAGAAATGTTGAGAGTAGAAGAATTTCAAATGTCCAAGAAAGAAGAGTCTTGCATGTCTAAGAAAGAAGAGTCTTGCATGATCAAGAAAGAAGAGTCTTGCATATCCAAGAAAGAAGGGTCTTGCATGTTCAAAAAAGAAGTTGTTGATGGTGGGTTCTTGCCAATCACTCCAAAAATTGAATTTTTGGTATTTATCGAACCAAATCCTTCATAAAAAAGAAGTTCAAGAAAAGATTTTTTCAAGTTTCCTCATCTTTACTTTTCTCCTATTATTCTCATTGCAATTCAAGTTATATTCATTGTTCGTCTTCATCACCTTATCCTTTAATACAAATGCAAGCCTTGGTACTAGATTTATGGATTCAAATCTCAATTCTTGATTTTCTATCCTTGAGGACAAGGATGTCTTCAAAGGAGGGAAGTATTGTAACAACTACTAATTATAAAATTAGTAGTTAATCATAGTTAATAGGAATAGTTAATTGTTAATTGTGATTGTTAGATTAGTTAGTGATTAATTGTGATTGTTAGATTAGTTAGTGGTTAACAAGATGTGGTTAGTAGTTAAATGAAATGATTAGTAGAATTAGTATAAATAGAAGTCTCTAAAACATGTAATGACATGTATTGAAATGGTATTAAAAACTCTCCCTTGTATTCTCTCTCTTTATCTCTCCTTCTCTCCTTTTTCTCTCCATAATCTTTCTCTTTCTCTCATATTCTTTCTTGACCCTATTTGGGTTGTGACAATTTCTTATTACCTAACCAACACAGACATCATCGTTGACTCCCGCATTCACACAAATGTTTTTCGACACCTTTGAAAATCTAAATTCAACCCAAGATAATATATATAATTGTAAAAATAAAATTTAAAAATTAAAATTATTACTATATTAATAGTTTTTATATAAAAATATGCTACTCAAATTCTAATTATAATTCATTATTTGAATTTATTATTTATAATTTGATAAACATTTCCCATTTTGTTCTTTACATTCTTATTGCAAATACTAATTGTTAACAAATGTCCATGATTTATATTAAAAACATTATCTAGTGTAGGAAAAAGTTGTGATGATGGAATCTGGGACAGAGGACTCGTAGTATCTCTCTAAATAAGTGTAAGTAAAAGAAACCGTTAACTCAAACCTTCTCATGAGTAGCATAGTATGGTAGCATAAAATTGACTAGGCTACGATCTAAGAAATTTATGTTAATACACCTATCAAATCTTTGTCCCCTCTCCCACAACTTGAGTTTTATCTTGATTCCTTAATTATTATCATGATGAACAAAGAATGAATCCTAACTATAGACACAAAATTGCATAAACTATTAAGGGAAAAAATTAGAAGGGAAGAATATAGAAGGGGAAAAGATAAGAGGATAATGTTACTCCTTTGTATGTAGTTTTTATGCATGCTGATATTTGGACAACCTTTATTTCTTTCATAATTTAATTATTATTATTCTCCTTTCTAAATTTACAACAACAACAATAAAAAAAATAGAATTGAATTGTCAAGAATGAGATTCAAACCCATAACCTTTTGGACCAATAAGTGAAATTGGCATCTTAGACCAACTCGACCATCATGACTTGTTGCTATTGCAGCGTAGCTCAAAGAAGAGGAAAAGGAACCTTATACAATTGTCACAACACGATATAGTGAAAAACAGAGCACGCAGAGAATATAGGAGGTTGGAAATAGAGCAAAATGGGTAACACACACTTGACGAGATGATGAAAGAATTGATAAGGATTCAATAAGAAAACAATATGGAAGTAAAGAGAAGAATGAAGAGAAAGAAATGAGAGAGAGAGAGAGAGAGAGCGAATAGTAGAGAGAGAATCAAAGAAGTTAAAGAGAAAGATTTAGCAAACGTAGAATCATATTCCTTTCTCAATTATCTTAACTATTTGTACACTTTATTCAATCGAATGCTCAACTGTCTTAACAAACCTACCTAATCATTTGTTATAATTTGAGGTAGAGGGCTCATAGTATCTCTCTAAATCTGTGAAAAAGAAACCCCTAACTCAATCCTTCTCATGAGTAGCATGGTTTGGCAGTGCAAAATTGGCTTGACTTTGCCGAACCATGGAATTTGAGTCGATACACCTATCAAGTCTTTGTCCCTTATCCCACAACTTGAGTTTTATCTTCACACCTTAATTATTATCACGTTGAACAAATGATGAATCCCAACTACAAACATAAAATTGCTTAAACTATTAAGGGAAAAAATTGGAAGGGGAAAGGATAGGAGGGTAATGTTTTCCCTCTGTATGTCTTTTTTATGCATACTGATATTTAGACAACTTTTATCTTTTCATAATTTAATCATTACTTTTCTCTTTTCTAAATTTATAACAACAACAACATGAAAAATAGAATCGAATTGTCAAGAATGGGATTCGAACCCATGCCCTTTCGGACTAGTACCTGAAACTAGCGCCTTAGACCAACTCGGCCATCTTGACTTGTTGCTGTTGTGATCTAACTCAAAGAAGAGAAAAACGGAAGCTTGTTCAGTTGTCACAACATGATGGAGTGAAAAACAAAGTACGTGAAGAACACGGGAGGTTCGAAACAAAGTACAATGGGTAACTCACACTTGACGAGATGGATGAGGGAAATGATAAGCATTCAATAGGAAAACTTTAGGGAAGTAAAGAGAACAAGGAAGAGAAAAAAATCAGAGAGAGAGAGAAGTTGAGAGAAAGATTTAGCAAACTCAGAATCATATTCATTTCTCAATCATCTCAACTATTTATATATTTTGTTCAATCGAATGCTCAACCATCTAAACAACCCTAAACCCTAATCATTTGTTTTAATTTCGAGACAAAGGGCTCGTAGCATCTCTCTAAATTTGTGAAAAAGGAACCCCTAATTCAAGCATTTTCATGACTAGCATGGTTTAGAAGTGCTAAATTGGTTTAACTTCACTGATCCATGAAATTTAAGTTGATACACCTATCAAACTTTGTCTCCTATCCCATAACTTAGTTTTAGCTTGGCACCTTAATTAATATCATGATGAACAAAGGATGAATCCCAACTGCAAACATAAAATTGCTTAAACTAATATGGGAAAAAATTAGAAGAGAAGAACATAGAAGGGGAAAGGGTAGAAGGGTAATGTTTTCCCTTTGTATGTAATTTTTATGCGTGCTGATATTTGGACAATTTTTATCTTTTCATAATTTAATCTTTATTTTTCTCTTTTCTAAATTTACAATAGCAACAATAACAAAAAAAATGTAATTAAATTGTCAATAATGGGATTCAAACCCATAACATTTCGAACTAGTACCTGAAAGTAAGGCCTTAAACCAACTCTGCCATCTTGACTTGTTGTTATTGTGCCCTAGCTCAATGGAAAAGGCTTATCCAGTTGTCACAATATGATAAAGTGAAAAATAGAGCACGTGGAGAACACAGGAGGTTGGAAGAGCACAATGGATAACTCACACTTGACAAGATGGATGAAAGAATTGATAAGGATTCAATACGAAAAGAGTGGAAAAGTAAAGAGAAGAAGGAACGGAGAGAAATTAGATATAGAGAAAATGAATAGTAGAGACAAAGAAGTTAGAGAGAAAGATTTAGCAAACCCAGAGTCATATTCGTTTCTTAATCATCTCAACTATTTGTGCACCTTGTTCCATTGAATGCTCAATTGACTTAACAAACTTAGCTAATCATTTGTTACAATTTTGAGGCAAAGGGCTTGTAGATTCTCTCTAAATCTATGAAAAAGAAACCCCTAACTCAAGCCTTCTCATTAGTAGCATGTTTGGCAATACCAAATTGGCTTGACTTCGCAGATCCATGGAATTTAAGTCGATACATGAATCAAGTTTTTGTCTCAGGTCCCACAACTTGAGTTTTGTCTTGACACTTTAATTACTATCACGATGGACAAAGGATGAATCCCAACTACAAACATAAAATTGCCTATACTATTGACGGAAAGAATTAGAAGGGAAAAACATAAAAGGGGAAAGGATAGGAGGGTAGTATTTTCCCTTTGTATATAGTTTTTATGCATACTGATATTTAGATAACTTTTATCTTTTCATAATTTAATCATTATTTTTCTTTTTTCTAAATTTACAACACAACAAGAACAACAAAATGGAATCAAATTGTCAAGAATGACATTTGAATGCAGGCCCTTTCGGACCGGTACTTGAAACTGGTGCCTTAGACCAACTTGGTCATCTTGACTTGTTGCTATTGTAACCTAGCTCAAAGAAGAGGAAAGGGAAGCTTATTCGGTTGTCACAACACGATGGAGTAAAAAATATAGCATGTGGAGAACACAGGAGGTTGGGAATCGAGCACAATGGGTAATTCACACTTGACGAGATAGGTGGAGGAATGGATAATGATTCAACAGGAAAACAATAGGGAAGTAAAGAGAAGAAGGAAGAGAGAGAAATCGGAGAGAGAGAGAGAGAAGTTGAGAGAAAGATTTAGCAAACACAGAATCATAATCATTTCTCAATCATCTCAACTATATGGACACTTTGTTCAATCGAATGCTCTACTGTCTAAACAACATAGCTAATTATTTGTTATAATTTCGAGGTAGAGGGCCCATAGTATCTCTCTAAATCTGTGAAAAGGAAACCTCTAATTCAAGCATTCTCATGAGTAGCATGGTTTGGTAGTGCGAAATTAGCTTGACTTTGCTGATCCATGGAATTTAAGTCGATACACCTATCAAGTCTTTGTCTCTTATCCCACAACTTGAGTTTTATCTTGGCACCTTAATTATTATCATGATGAACAAAGGATGAATCTCAACTACAAACATAAAATTGCCTGAACTATAAAGGAAAAAATTAGAAGGGAATAACATAGAAGGGGAAAAGATAGGAAGGTAATTTTTTTCCCTTTGTATGATATTTCGACAACTTCTTTCCTTTTATAATTCAATCATTATTTTTCTCTTTTCTAAATTTACAACACCAACAATAGGAAAAATGGAATCGAATTGTCAAGAATGGGATTCGAACCCATGCCCTTTCGGACTAGTACCTGAAACTGGCGCCTTAGACCAACTCGGCCATCTTGACTTGTTGCTGCTTTGTCCTAGTTCAAAGAAGAGGAAAAAGGAAGCTTGTTAAGTTGTCACAACATGATGGAGTAAAAAATAAAGCACGCAAAGAACACAAGAGGTTGGAAATAGAGCACAATGGGTCACTCACACTTTGTGAGATGGATGAAGGAATTGATAACGAATCTATAGGAAAATAATGGGGAAGTAAAAAGAAGAAGGAAGAGAGAAAAATCGGGGAGAGAGAGAGAGAGAAGTTGAGAGAAAGATTTAGCGAATCCAGAATCATATTCATTTCTTAGTCATCTCAACTATTTTTGCACTTTGTTCAATCAAATGCTTAAATGTCTAAACAAACCTAGCTATTCATTTGTTATAATTTCAAAGCAGACGGCTCAGTTTCTCTTTAATCTGTGAAAAGGAAACCCCTAATTTAAGCCTTCTCATGATTAGCATAGTTTGGCAACATGAAACTGACTTGACTTCGCTAATCCCTCGAATTTGACTCGATACACCTATCAAAGTCTCTCCTATCCCACAACTTGAGTTTTATCTTGGTACCTTAATTTATCACAATGAACAAATGATGAATCCCAACTACAAGCATAAAATTGCCTAAACTATTAAGGGAAAAAAATAGAAGGGGAGAACATAGAAGGGGAAAGGATAGGAGGGTAATGTTTTCCCTTTGTATGTAGTTTTTATGCATATCGATATTTGGACAACTTTTATCTTTTCCTAATTTAATCATTATTTTTCTCTTTTCTAAATTTACAACACAACAACAACAAGAAAAATGGAATCGAATTATCGAGAAAGGGATTTAACCCTTTTGCCCTTTCGGACCGGTACCTGAAACTGGTGCCTTAGATCTGCTTGGCCATCTTGACTTGTTGCTATTGTGATCTAGGCCAAAGAAGAGGAAAAAGGAAACTTATTTGGTTATCACAAAACGACGGAGTGATAAATATAGCACGCGAAGAACATATGAGGTTGGAAATAGGGCACAATGGGTAACTCACACTTAACGAGATGAGTGGAGGAATTGATAAGGATTCAGCAAGAAAACAATAGCGAAGTAAAAAGAAGAACAAAGAGTGAGAAATCAGAGAGAGAGATATATATAGAGAGAGGGAGAGTGAGTGAGAAAGAAGTTAGAGAAGAAGATTTAGAAAACCCAAAATCATATTCATTTCTTAATAATATCAACTATTTGCACGCTTTGTTCAATCGAATGCTCTATTACCTAAACACATCTAGCTAATCATTTGATATAATTTCGAGGTACAAGGCTCATAGCATCTCTCTAAATTTGTGAAAAAGAAACCCCTAATTGACGCCTGCTCATGAGTAGTATGGTTTGGCAGCATGAAATTGGCTTGACTTCGCTGATCCATGGTGTTTAAGTTGATACACCTATCAAATCTTTGTCCCCTCTCCCACAACTTGACTTTTATCTTGGCATCTTAATTATTATCATGATGAAAAAAGGATGAATCGTAACTACAAACATAAATTGCCTAAAATATTAAGGGAAAAATTAAAAGGGAAGAACATAAATAGGAGGGTAATGTTTTCCCTATTTTTTTACGCATATGGATATTTGGACATCTTTTATCTTTCCATAATTTAATCATTATTTTTCTCTTTTCTAAATATACAACAACAACAACAAGAAGAAAAATAGAATCGAATTGTCAAGAATGGGATTCGAACCCATGCCCTTTCGGACCAGTACCTGAAACTGGCGCCTTAGACCAACTCGGCCATCTTGACTTGTTGCTATTGTAACCTAGCTCAATGAAGAGGGAAAGGAAGCTTGTTCAGTTGTCACAACATGATGGAGTGAAAAATAGAGCATGCAAAGAGCATAGGAGGTTGGAAACAGAGCACAATGGGTAACATACACTTGATAAGATAAATGAAGGAATTGATAAGGATTCAATAGAAAAACAATAGGGAAGTAAAGAGAAGAAGGAAGAGAGAGAAATCAGAGAGAGAGAGAGAGAAAGAAGTTAGAGAGAAAGATTTGGAAAACGCATAATCATATTCATTTCTCATTCATCTCAACTATTTGTATACTTTGTTCAATCGAATGCTTAACTATTGAACAAATCTACCTAATCATTTGTTGTAATTTCAACAAACTAATAGTCCATTGTTAACAGTTGGGTTGTTAACACCGGTTGTTGAATTTGAATTCCCCTCTGCTAGCCATTACAATATCCTCCTCCTTTAAAATGTCCTTATCCTCAAGGATAGAAAATAAAAAATTGAGTCTTGATGTAACTCATATCTTCCCCAATTGATTCCTCTGTGTTGAAATTAATTCATTTCATTAGCCATTGGGTAAAATTCTTATTGTCCCTTATGATTACTCTTTTTTTTAACACTATTTCTGATTCAACTATAGCTTGCTTATCCAACCCTATTGGAGGTAAAGTAGGAATAGTTTTTTGAGTTGGCCCAAACTTCTTTTTAAGTAATGGGACATGAAATACTAGATGAATCTTTGATCCTTGTGGTAACTACAATCTATAAACTACCTTATTCACTTTAGTTATTATTGGAAATAGACCATAAAATTTGGAAAATAGTTTGAGTTGTTTTCTAAATTCCACCGATCGCTGCCTGTGAGGTTGTAATTTTATATAGACTAAGTTACCTACCTTGAACTCTTTTTGAGATCTTTTTTTATCAGTATTCATCCTCATTCTATTTTGAGCCTTAGATAGATGATCATGGAGGATTTGTAACGTTGTTTTTTCTATTCTTGATAAATTCAAGGGCCATTGGAATAGCAGTATCCAAATAAGTTCCTAGTGGTGGGATCTAGGTTTGTTTGTATACAATACTTCAAAAGGTGACACCTATATACTAGAATGAAAATTAGTTTTCAACCATTGTACCCAAAATCCAAAATCCTGGTCTGTCAGATGTCATGTATTTTATGTAACATTCTAAGCACCGATTCAATCTTTCACTTTGTCTACCTATTTGAAGACGATATGTATTGCTGAGCTTGAATTAAGTGCCAACTAATCTAAATAACTATTGCCAAAAAAGACTTGTAAACACTTTGTCTTTATCTAATACAATCGACTCTAGGAAGCCATGTAGTTTGAGTACATAATCTATGAACATAAGGCTATGAAATGGCTAAACTTGGTGAGCTTATCAATAACTACCAAGATGGTATTGTATCCTTGAGATTCAGGTAGACTTTCAATGAAATCCATGTTTATTTGAAGCCAAGCTTGAATAGGGATCAACAATAGTTGAAGCAACATAGGATATTGTGTATTCTCATACTTATTCCTTTGACATAAATTGCACTCTTAGACAAGGCCACTTCTGCATTCATTCGAGGCCAGTAAAATACAATTTTCACTCTGTGCCATGTGCATTTCTGCCCCGAATGTCCTCCAATGGTTGAGCTATGCATCTATTGAATTATTTGAGTTCTGAGTTGAGAGCTACATCCCATATATATTTTCTTCTTGTACTTCAAAATTTCATCTCGAAACTGAAAATCTGTTTTACAATTAGTTTCCAACGTTTATTTTACTATCAATGTCTAAAACTCTTTATCTCTCTTATAGCTCTAAATGACCTCCTTCAGACATTATAGTTGTATCAAAGTTATCACCATCATTGCTTCTTCATATTGTTCTTTTAATAGAATTTCCTTCATTGACAATGCATCAGCGACCTTATTTTCTATTCCCTTTTTGTATTATATCTCATAGTTTAATCCCAGTAACTCGGTGAGCCATCTGTGTTAGTTATTGCTATTAACTACCAAGATATTTCAAAGTTTGATGATCGGTCCTTATAATGAAATGATAACTTATCAAGTAATATTTTCAATTTGTTACTACTAAGATTATTGCTATTAAATCCTTGTCATAGATAAATAGCCCTCGGTTTTTTAGTGCTAGAGCTTTACTCAAATAAGCAAATGGTTATCTTTCTTGAATCAGATTCGTTATCATCCTTTAGAGCATGCATAAGTTTTTACTAAAAATGGTTTGGAAAAATCAGGTGGCCTTATAACAAGTATTGTGCTCATTACTATTTTGATTTATTGAAAGGTTTTCTATGTTTCTTCATTCCAATGAAAACCTTTGCCCTTTGGGACCAGTACCTAAAATTGCCACCTTAGACCAACTCGGGCATGTTACTATTATGACTTAGCTTAAAGAAGAGGAAAAGGAAGCTTGTTCAGATGTCACATTCATGATGAAGTGAAAAACAAAGCATGTGGAGAACAAAGGAGAGTGGAAATAGAGCACAATGGATAGCTCAAACTTGATGAGGTGGATAAAGGAATTGATAAGGATTCAATAGGAAACAAATAGAGAAGTAGAGAGAAGAAGGAAGAGAGATAGAAGGAATATAAGAGAGAAGCTAGAGAGAGATTTAGCAAACCAAGAATCATATTCATTCACTCATCTCAACTATTTGTACACTTTGTTTAATCTAATGCTCAACTGTATAAACAAACATAATTAATCTTTTGTTATCATTTCAACTAACTAAAGGTCAATTGTTAATAGTTCGATTGCTGACACTAGCTATTAGATTTGAATTCTCCTCCACTAACCGTTACAATTCCTAATGATAGGATTTGAATATAAAACCTTTGACAGAGGAATTATTAAACCAATATGACTAGATTAATGGTTTTAAATTTAACTTTCTGTAAAAGTAAACAATTAATTTTTTCTTTCTAAAAAAAACAATTACTTCATATTTTCTTCAATAACAATAACCACCTAAACCTCCATTCTAAATTTTGAAGTCGGTTATTTGAGAGATAAATACAAGAGTGATGAAAAATATATATAATTATAATTTGAAATTTGAAATAATAACAGACGTGGTTTAATTTATTCAAATTCTCTTATACCACTCATTGCTATTTAAAGTCATTTTTTTAAACTAAACTCATATCTATCATATTTTTATAAATAATTTGAAGATAAGTTTTCAACAGTATACTCATATATTTCACTAAATCTCCAATACTTAAGTTCTTGGTCCTTCTAACTGGTACATCTTTGGGTTTTCATTGCACGTATCTAAACCATCTCAGACGATACTTTCATATTTTATCCATAATTGAACTCATTATCAACTTATTACGTATTTCTTCATTTCAAATCCTATTTTTTCCTAATTTTACCATACATCTATTTAACTATCATCATTTTAATTACAGTCATTTTATACTTTTATTATTATTTAATAGTCCAACACTCGATAGTATACAATAGTGTAGATTTTACTGCGATTCTATAGAATTTCCCTTTCGAATGAAATAGTATCATGTGATCGTAAAAAACTCCAGATAATCTTCTCTATTTCATCTGATCCGCTTAAATCCTATGATTTATATCTCCATCTATATTGCTATCGTTTTAAATGGAGTAAAAATATCGAAAATGTTTACTTTTTGATATGTCATCTCCTCCCAACTTAATCGTTCTTTCATATTTTTTTATAATTGCTACTAAATATACATTTCATATACTCAATTTTTTACTAATTCAATCTATATGCTTTGTCTTCCAGTGTGCCTCTCCATAACTCCAACTTAGCACTAATATCCTCTCTCGCTTCACCGACGAACACTATATCATTTGCAAAATGCATATATCATAGTATTTCGACTAGAGTGCTCTTTGTGATTTTATCTATCACTGTTGTAAAAGGGATGAGATTTAAAACCAAATATTAGTGAAACCCAATGTTAATTGGAAAGTTATCACTTAGACCTCCCACAAATTCTGATATTAGTTATAACTACTTTATACATAATTTTAATGAGATTAATATATTTCAAGAAAATCTCATTTTTTATCAACGACCACCACACTTCGTCTCTAGGAATTCTGTCATATAATTTTTCAAATCAATGAATACCATATGTAAGTTTTTCTTCTGTATTCTATATATCTCTATTGAATATCTTAACAAGTGAATTATTGAAGTGATGAATCGATCTGATATAAATTTAAATTGATTTTGAAATACATTTATTTCAGATGTCAATTTATATTCTATCACTCTCTCTCATAATTTCATAATATGACTCATAAATTTAATTTTTTTATAATTTAAATAAAATGATTTCTTTTTAAAAGTAAAATTAAATGAATCCAGGATGTTCTAAACTTCTTTATTTTTCGCTAATTCAAAAAATTATAATTTTTGTGGGGATTGAATTTTTTTTTTTTTTTGGTTCAAAAGAAGTAGAACTTAAATTTAGAAATAAACAAAAAATATAAATAAATTTCATTTAGATGTATGGATAGCCCTAATGGACCAGGCAGAGGATCTTTAGGCTCATGAAACATTTTCAAACTTTCTACTTTTTTCTCCAACTTTCTTCGTAGTCGCAACACTTAATATTTTTGTCTTAAATGCAAATTATTTTTTATTTTTTTCAATTTGAACGGTGAGTGGAAGGAAACTTGTACACAATAGTTGGGGGCAGAAACGGAGACGAAACTTTCCATCTCATTAACAGCATCTGTCGGCTCAGAAAGTTTTCTGATGTGCCACGTCATAACTCACCTGTTGATAGAATTGGGAAGGGAAGCCACGTGCTTCCCTTATTTTCAAAAAAAAAAAAAAAAAACCAAAAACAAAAAACAGAAGCCTCTTAACTCAATTTTGGAAGACGTGGTAAGACCAGAAGACACCGCTTTCTTAATTTCTTCAACACGGACATCATTGTTGATTCCCGCATTCACATCACGTTTTTCCACACCTTTGAAAATCTAAATTCAACCCAAGTGAAAATATATATAAGTTTAAAGGTAAATATTAAAAATTAAAATTATTACTATATTAATAATTTTTATATAAAAAAATATACCACTCAATTTCTAATTATAATTCATTATCTGAATTTATTATTTATAATCTAATAAGCATCTCCTATTTTGTCATTTAAATTCTTATTCCATGATTTATATTAAGAACTTTATTTAGTGTAGGAAAAAGTTGTGATAATAGAACCTGGGGCAGAGGGCTCGCTGTTGAAATAAGTGTAAGTAAAAGAAATCCTTAACTCAAGCCTACTCATGGTAGCATGGTATGACAGCATGAAATTGGCTGGGCCACAATCTAAGAAATTTATATTAATACATCTATCAAGTCTTTGTCCCCTCTCCCACAACTTGAGTTTTATCTTGAGACCTTAATTACTATCACGATAAACAAAGGATGGATCACAACTACAAATATAAAATTACATAAACTATTAAGGGAAAAAATTAGAAGGGAAGAACATAGAGTGGAAATGATAGGAGGGTAATGTTACTCCTTTGTATGTAGTATTTATATATACTGATATTTGGATAACTTTTATCTTTTTATAATTTAATCATTATTTTTCTCTTTTCTAAATTTACAACAACAACAATAAAAAAAATGGAATCGAATTGTCAAGAATGGGATTCAAACCAATAACCATTCCGACCGGTACCTGAAACTGGTATCTTAGACCAAATCGGTCATCTTGAATTGTTGCTATTGCGACATAGCTCAAAGAAGAGGCAAAGGAAGCTTATTCAGTTGTTACAATACGAAATAGTAAAACACAAAGCACGCAGATAACACAAGAGGTTGGAAATAAAGCACAATGAGTAACACACACTTGACTAGATGGATAAAGATTCGATAAGAATTCAATAGGAAAACAATATGGAAGTAAAGAGAAGAAGGAAGAGAGAGAAATCAGAGAGAGAGAGAACGAATGGTAGAAAGAGAATCAGAGAGGTTAAAGAGATAAATTTAGCAAACCCAGAATCATATTCATTTTTCAATCATTTCAACTATTTGTACACCTTGTTCAATCGAATGCTCAACTGTCTCAACAAATCTACCTAATCAATTGTTATAATTTCGAGGCAAATGGCTCATAGTATCTCTCTAAATCTGTGAAAAAGAAACCCCTAACTCAAGCCTTCTCATAAGTAGCATGGTTTGGTAGTGCGAGATTGGCTTGACTTTGCCAATCCATGGAATTTAAGTCGATACACCTATCAAGTCTTTATCCCCGATCTCACAACTTGAGTTTTATCTTGACACCTTAATTATTATCACAATGTTCAAAGGATGAATTCTAACTACAAACATAAAATTGCCTAAATTATTAAAGGAAAAAATTATAAGGGAAAAGGATAGGAGGGTAATATTTTGCCTTTGTATATGGTTTTTATGCATACTGATATTTAGACAACTTTTATCTTTTCATAATTTAATTATTATTTTTCTCTTTTCTAAATTTACAACAACAAAAAGAAGAAAAATGAAATTGAATTATCAAGAATGGGATTCAAACCCATGCCCTTTCGGACTAGTACCTGAAACTAGCGCCTTAGACCAACTCGGCCATGTTGACTTGTTATGGTTGTGACCTAGCTCAAAGAAGAGGAAAAAGGAAGCTTGTTCAGTTGTCACAACACAATGGAGTGAAAAACAGAGCACATGAAGAACACAGGAGGTTGACAACAAAACATAATTGGCAACTCACACTTGACAAGATGGATGAAGGAATTGATAAGAATTCAATAGGAAAACATAGGGAAGTAAAGAGAAAAGGAAGAGATAAAAATCAGAGAGAGAGAGAGAGAGAGAAAAAATGAATAGTAGAGACAGAATCAAAGAAGTGAAAAAGAATGATTTAGCAAACCCAAAATCATATTCATTTCTCAATCATCTCAACTATTTGTATACCTTGTTCAATCGAATGCTCAACTCTCTTAACAAACCTACCTAGTCATTTGTTATAATTTCGAGGTAGAGGGCTCATAGTATCTCTCTATATCTGTGAAAAAAGAAACCCCAAAGTCAAGTCTTCTCATGAGTGGCATGGTTTGGCTGCGCGAAATTGTTTTGACTTCACCGATCCTTGGAATCTAAGTCAATTATCAAGTCTTTGTCCCTTATCCCACAACTCGAGTTTTATCTTGACACCTTAATTATTATCATGATGAACAAAGGATGAATTCCAACTACAAACATAAAATAGCCAAAACTATTAAGAGAAAAAATTAAAGGGGGAAAGGATAAGAGGGTAAAGTTTTCTCTTTGTATGTAGTTTTTATGCATATTGATATTTAGACAACTTTTATCTTTTCATAATTTAATCATTATTTTTGTCTTTTCTAAATTTATAACAACAATAAGAAAAATGGAATCCGATTGTCAAGAATGGGATTCGAACCCATGCCCTTTCGGATTAGTACCTGAAACTAGCGCCTTAGACCAACTCGGCCATCTTGACTTGTTGTTGTTGTGACCTAACTCAAAGAAGAGAAAAACGGAAGCTTGTTCAGTTGTCACAACACGATGGAGTGAAAAACAAAGTACGTGAAGAACACATGAGGTTGGAAACAGAGCACAATGGGCAACTCACACTTAATGAGATGGATGAAGGAATTAATAAGGATTCAATAGGAAAAGAGTAGGGAAGTAAAGAGAAAAAGGAAGAAAGAAAAATCAGAGAGAGAGAGAGAATTGTAGAAAGAGAATCAAAGAAGTTAAAGAGAAAGATTTAGCAAATCCAGAATCATATTCATTTCTCAATCATCTCAACTATTTGTACACCTTGTTCAATCAAATGTTCAATTGTCTTAACAAACCTACCTAATCATTTGTTATAATTTCGAGGCAGAGAGCTCATAGTATCTCTCTAAATCTTTGAAAAAGAAACCCCTAACTCATGCCTTCTCATAAGTAGCATGGTTTGGTAGAATGAAATTGGCTTGACATCATCGATCCATGGAATTTAAGTTGATACACCTATCAAGTCTTTGCCCCCTATCCTACAACTTGAGTTTTATCCTAACACGTCAATTATTATCACGATGAACAAAGGATGAATCTCAACTACAAACATAAAATTGCCTAAATTATTAAGAGAAAAATTTAGAAGGGGAAATGATAGGAGGGTAATGTTTTCCCTTTGTATGTAGTTTTTATGCGATATTTAGACAATTATTATATTTCATAATTTAATCATTATTTTTCTCTTTTCCAAATTTATAACAATAATAAGAAGAAAAATGGAATTCAATTGTCAAGAATGGGATTCGAACCCATGCCCTTTCGGACTAGTACCTGAAACTAGCGCCTTAGACCAACTCGGCCATCTTGACTTGTCGTTGTTGTGCACTAGCTCAAAGAAGAGGAAAAAGGAAGCTTGTTCAGTTACCACAACACAATGGATGAAAAACATAGCACACGAAGAACATAGGAAGTTGAAAACAGAGCACAATGACCAACTCACACTTGACGAGATGAATGAAAGAATTGATAAGGATTCAATAGGAAAACAATAGGGAAGTAAAGATAAAAAGGAAGAGAGAAAAATCAAAGAGAGAGAGGAGAGAGGGTGGGAGAGAAAGCGAATGAATAGAGAGAGAATCAAAAAAGTTAATGAGAAAGATATAGCAAACCTATAATCATATTCATTTCTCAATCATCTCAACTATTTGTACACCTTGTTCAATCGAATGATCAACTATCTTAACAAGCCTACCTAATCATCTGTTATATTTTCGAGACGGAGGGCTCATAGTATCTCTCTAAATCTGTTAAAAAGAAACCCCTCACTCAAGTCTTGCCATGAGTAGCATGTTTGGCAGCGCAAAATTGGCTTGACTTCGCCGGTCCATGGAATTTAAGTGGATACACTTATCAAGTCTATGTCCCCTATCCTACAACTTAAGTTTTATCTTGACACCTTAATTATTATCACGATAAACAAAGGATGAATCCAAACTACAAACATAAAATCGTATAAATTATTAAGGGAAAAAATAAGAAGGGGAAGGATAGGAGGGTAATGTTTTCCCTTTGTATATAGTTTTATGCATATTAATATTTAGACAACTTTTAACTTTTCATAATTTAGTCATTATTTTTCCCTTTTCTAAATTTACAACAACAACAATAAGAAAAATGGAATTGAATTATCAAGAATGGGATTTTAAACCATGCCTATTCGGACTAGTACTTGAAACTAGCGCCTTAGACCATCTCGGCCATCTTGACTTGTTGCTTTTGTGACCTAGCTCAAAGAAGAGGAAAAAGGGAGCTGTTCAGTTGTTACAACATGATGGAGTGAGCAACAGAGTACGCGAAGCACATAGGAGGTTGGAAACAGAGCACAATAGGCAACTCACACTTGATGAGATGAATGAAAGAATTGATAGGGATTCAATAGGAAAACAATAGGGAAGAAAAGAGAAAAAGGAAGTAACAAAAATCAGAGAAAGAGAGAAAACGAATAGTAGAGAGAGAATCAGAGAAGTTAAAGAGAAAGATTTAGCAAACCCAGAATCATATTCATTTCTCAATCATCTCAACTGTTTGGATACCTTGTTCAGTCGAATGCTCAACTATCTTAACAAACCTATCTAATCATTTGTTATAATTTCGAGGTAGAGGGCTTATAGTATCTCTTTAAATATGTGAAAAAAAAAAACCCCTAACTCAAGCCTTCTCATGACTAGCTTGGTTTGGCAACGCGTGATTGCCTTGATTTGGCCAATCCATGGAATTTAAATTGATACCCCTATCAAGTCTGTCCCTTATCCCACAACTTGACTTTTATCGTGACACCTTAATTATTATCATGATGAACAAAAGGAAGAATCCTAACTACAAACATAAAATTGCCAAAACTATTAAGGGAAAAAATTAGAAGGGGAAAAGATAGGAGGGTAATGTTTTCCTTTTGTATGAACTTTTTATGCACATTGATATTTAGACAACTTTTATCTTTTCATAATTTAATCATTATTTTTTTCTTTTCTAAATTTACAAGAACAATAGGAAGAAGAATTAATCAAATTGTCAAGAATGGGATTCGAACCCATGCCCTTTCGGACTAGTACCTGAAACTAGCGCCTTAGACCAACTCGGCCATCTTAACTTCTTGTTGTGACCAAGCTCAAAGAAGGAAAAAGGAAGCTTGTTTAGTCATCACAACATAATGGAGCAAAAAACAGAGCACGCGAAGAACATAGGAGGTTGGAAACAGAGCACAATGGGCAACTTACACTTGACAAGTTGGATAAAGGAATTGATAAGGATTCAATACAAAAACAATAGGGAAGTAAAGAGAAAAAAGAAAGAAAGAAAAATTAGAGAGGGAGAGAGAGAAAAAATAGTAGAGAGAAATCAGAGAAGTTAAAGAGAAAGATTTCGCTAAGCCGAAATCATATTCATTTCTCAATCATCTCAACTATTTGTATACATTGTTCAGTGAGTATCATGGTTGGCAGCGTGAAATTGGCTTAACTCTGTCGATCCATGGAATTTCAGTGGATACACCTATCATGTCTTTGTCCCTTATCCAACAACTTCAGTTTTATCCTGACACCTTAATTTTTATCACAACAAACAAAGGATGAATCCCAACTACAAACATAAAATTGCTTAAACTATTAATGGAAAACTTTCAAGGGGAAATGATAGGAGGGTAATGTTTTCCCTTTGTATGTAGTTTTTATACATAATGATATTTAGACAACTTCTATCGTTTCATAATTTAATCATTATTTTTCTCTTTTCTAAATTTACAACAACAACAACAACAAGAAAAATGGTAGACAAGTAACCAGGTCGGGCAGGGCCGGGTCTGTTCAAGTTCGGTTCGAGGAACCGCGGGCCGGTTACATTTTTTTTCTTGTGGAACCGGCCCGCTGAACAGGAACCGGCGGTTCCGGGCTGGGCCCGGTTCGGCCCAATTTTTTTTTTCCTTATCTATTGCATTTTTCTAAATTTTTTTTGTAACTCTATTTTTTAATTCCATTTTAATTTTATAACTCCATTTTTTTTAACTTTGTTTTTTTTTAATTCACTTTTGATAATTCACTTTTAATTAAAAATTAGAGACACAAAATTTTTAGAGTGGTTTCACCGAATTCGGTATACGTCCACTACCAAACTCATCACTTGAATTTTAAAATCCACTATTTTTTTGTTACATTATTTTGATTTTTTTTTCTATTTAAAATGACTTTTAAACAAAAGAAAAATATTAATATTATTGTTATTCTTCTTCTTCTCCTTCTACTTCTTTTTCATCATCTTCCGAGACTTTGATGTTTCCTTGTATTCTTTTTTCTGCATCCTTCCAATCTTTAATGCATATTAAAGTTTCTAAAGTGTCGTCCGCTAAATTTGTACGTTTTTTGGTTAACACTCAACCACCTACACTAAAAACACTTTCGGATGGAACTATTGATACCGGAGGGGTTAGTATATCTTTAGCCACTTGGGCCAAAATTGGATAATACGATATATTATTTTTCCACCAAGCTAATATATCATATAAATCTATATCATCAAAATTTTCTAATTTAGGTATTTATTTATATAAAAGTAATTCATTAAATGATGATGAAAAAGTTTTTTGTTTTTTTCCTAACATGTGTAAGGGATTAAATGAAAATAAAGATGATTGAATACTATTACTACTACTACTAACTACATTATTAGTATTTAAATTATTAATTTCCTTTTCGTATAATTCAAATATTGATTGTAAAGTATGAGATATTTATTATTTTAAAAAATGTGGGATAATAGACATTTCTGATGGAAAAGCTTGTGCAAAACAATCTATTAACATTTCAGCACCTTCAATTTTGTAAGTGTAGACGCAAATTCAAAAGCGGTATTATCAATAAAACCATATTCGTAATTTGAATTTGCAAATTCAATTAAAATATTTTGAAAATGAAGAACACCTTATAACATGTCATATGTTGAATTCCACCTAGTGTTACATTCCATTTTAAATTTTTTATATTTTTTGTTATGTAAAATATATAATTGTCTCATTTCTTGAGTTTTTACAGAAAAATTTCTTATTTGATAAATTAAATCGCGAATAGGTTGTAAAAATAGTTCTCCCATTGTTAAACCATCGTTAACACATAAATTAATTATATGACATGCACATCTAATATGAAAAAAAGTTCCATTTAAAATTATTTTTAAAGAATTTTTTAAACTATTAATCGCAGTAGTATTAGCCGAAATATTATCAAAGAAAATAGAAAAAATTCTATTACTTATTCCATAATCATAAACAACATTTGAAATTATTCTAGCTATATGTATACCGGAATATGGAAATTCCCAATGTTGAAAAACTAAAATTCTTTTTTCTAAAAACCATGAATTATTTATCCAATGACATGTTACTACAATATAATATTTTTTTTATACTCACTTTTCCAACTATCCGAAATTAATGAAAATTTACATTGACTAATTATAAATTGTGTAAGTATACCATTTTTTAATTCCTGATATCTATCTAATGATCTCCTCCTACCGAATTTCTTACTACTTTTTTTATAATCGGGTTGTAAATATTTTTGTGTATATTTTTCAAATATAGGACATGCAACTATATTAAGTGGTAATTATTTTCTTCCTAGCCATTCTATTTGTCTAATTTTTTCTTTATCCGAATTATATTTAAATATACCAGTTATATTACCTCCCCCTGTAGAAATTTGTGTTTGTTTTGTTTGTGATAATTTATCTGGATAATTATTAATTAAGTGTCGTTTAAGTGTGCCTACCCTCCAACCTTTTAAAAATTTATATTTTTGATAACAAATTTTACAAATTGCTTTTTGTTCATCATTTTTCCTTTCAAAAAATGTCCATATATTAAAATTATCTTTTTTAGTTTGTATTGTGTTAGATTCAGTGTTACTAGATTCAGTTTCTTCCAAAAAATTTTCAATATCTATATGATCGGGAATTTAAAAAAAGGGACGAAAAGGAGATTGTTGAGAAAATTGTGAAAAGTGTCTTCCGGCCATTTTATAAAATTAATATTAAAATTTTTAAAATAATATATATGATAAAATTTTTTAAAAGAAATTTAAGATTAAATTTTTTTAAAAAAATTTAAATTTTAAATTTTTTAAAAAGGTAATGCAAATGTAATGCAAATGCAAAAAAATAAATATGCAAAAAAATTAAATGTACCGATTTGACGAATATTGTAATTGTTTTTCGTAAAATCTTGAATGAGCTCCCAATCTTGAAATCTTGTCAAATCTTGATCAATGTAGATAATGGGGTATAAGGTAATGAAATAGTATAGAAATTGATGGAAATGGTATAAAAAATGGTGTAGGTAATGTGGTATAAGGTAATAGAAATGGTATAGAAATTGGTGAAAATGTAGATAATGGTGGAAATATAGATAATGGAGAAAATGAAAATGGAAAATTGGAAATGGTGTAGAAAATGATTGAAATGATATAAAAATGGTAATAGAAAGGAAATAATAATGGAAAATTAATGAAAATTGAGAGAATGTAGATGTGAGAGAGAAAGAGAGATTTTGTTGTGGAGATTTTGAAAATGGGGTATAAGGTATTTATAGGAAAATTTTTTGATCTTATGAATCAAAATAATCTCAAAAGTAGCCGTTTTATAGTTATTGGAATGGATAAAATTGGAAAATTTTCAAAATTCAAAAAAGAAGGGGAAAATTTGAACCGGAACCGGTGGTTCTAGCCGGTTCCGAGCCGATTCCGGGCCGGTTCTAGGCCGGTTCCGATTCCGTGCCGGTTCAGGTTCCGGGCCGGTTTTCTGAACCGTGCCGGTTCACGGTTCAAATTTTTTTGGAACCAGCCCGGCCCGCTACAGTAAACGGTTCGGGGCCGGGCCGATTTTCGGGCCCAAACCGGCCCGGTTACTTGTCTAAAAAATGGAATCCAATTGTCAAGAATGGGAATCAGACCTATCCCCTTTTAGACTAATATCTGAAACTAGCGTCTTAGACCAACTCGACCATATTAATTTGTTGCTGTTGTGACCTAGCTCAAAGTAGAGGAAAAAGGAAGCTTGTTCAGTTGTCACAACATGATGGAGTGAAAAATAGAGCATACGAAGTACACAGAAGGTTGGAAACAAAGCACAATTGGCTACTCACATTTGACGAGATAGATGAAGAAATTTATAAGGATTCTATAGGAAAACAATGAGGAAGTAAAGAGAAGAAGGAAGAGAAAGAGAACGAATAGTAGAGAGAGTATCAAAGAAGTTAAGGAGAAAGATTTTGAAAACCTAAAGTGATATTTATTTCTCAATCATCTCTGCAATTTGTACACCTTGTTCAATCGAATGCTCAACTCTCTTAACAAACCTACCTAATCATTTGTTATAATTTTGAGGCAAAGGGCTCATAGTATCTCTCTAAATCTATGAAAAAGAAACCCCGAACTCAAGCCTTCTCATGCGTAGCATGGTTTGGTAGTGCAAAATGGGCTTGACTTCACCGATCCATGAATAACATAAAATTGCTTAAACTATTAAGGGAAAAAAGGATGAATCGAACTACAAACATAAAATTGCCTAAACTATTAAGGGAAAAAATTTGAAGGGTAAAGGATAGGAGGGTAATGTTTTCTCTTTGTATGTTGTTTTTATGCATACTGATATTTAGACAATTTTTATCTTTTTATAATTTAATCATTATTTTTCTCTTTTCTAAATTTACAACATCGACAAGAAGAAAAATGAAATCAAATTGTCAAGAATGGGATTTGAACTCATGCCCTTTCAGACTAGTACCTAAAACTAATGCCTTAGACCAACTCGGCCATCTTGACTTGTTGCTATTGTGACCTAGCTCAATGAAGAGGAAAAAGGAAGATTGTCAATTGTCACAACACAATGGAGTGAAAAATAGAGCATGCGAAGAGCATAGGAGGTTGGAAGCAGAGCACAATTGGCAACACACACTTGACGAGATGGATGAAGGAATTGATAAGGATTCAATAGGAAAACATAGGGAAGTAAAGAGAGAATGGAAGAGAGAAAAATCACAAAGAAAGAGAGAGAGAACGAATAGTAGAGAGAGAATCAGAAAAGTTAAGGTGAAAGATTTAGCTACCCAGGATCATATTCATTTCTCAATCATCTCAACTATTTGCATACCTTGTTCAATCGAATGCTCAATTGTGTTAACATACCTACCTAATATTTGTAATAATTTTGAGGTAAAGGGCTTATAGTATCTCTCTAAATCTATAAAAATGAAAAGCCTAACTCAAGCCTTCTCATGAATAGCATGGTTTGGCAGCGTGAAATTGGCTTGACTTTGTTAATCCATGGAATTTAAGTTGATACACCTATCAAGTCTTTGTCCCCTATTCTACAACTTGAGTTTTGTCTTGACACCTTAATTATTATCACGATGAACAAAAGATGAATTCCAACTACAAACATAATTTTGCCCAAACTATTAAGGGAAAAAATTAGAAGGGGAAAGGATAGAAGGGTAATGTTTTCCCTTTGTTTGTATTTTTTTTGCATACTGATATTTAGACAATTTTTATCTTTTCATAATTGAATCATTATTTTTCTCTTTTCTAAATTTACAACAACAAAAAGAAGAAAAACAGAATTGAATTGTCAAGAATGGGATTCAAACTCATGCCCTTTCAGACTAGTACCTGAAACTAGCACCTTAGACTAACTCAGCCATTTGGACTTGTTGCTGTTGTGACCTAGCTCAAAGAAGAAGAGAAAGGAAGCTTGTTCAGTTGTCACAACATGATGGAGTGCAAAACATAGCATGTGAAGAACATAGGAGATCGAAAACAGCGCACAATGGGAACTCACACTTGACGAGATGGGTTGAAGAATTGATAATGATTCAACAGGAAAACAATAGAGAAGTAAAGAGAAGGAGGAAGAGAGAGAAATCAGAAAGAGAGAGAGAGAGATCGAATAGTTGAGAGAGAAAGAGAGAGAGAGAAGTTGAGAGATAGTTTTAGCAAACCTAGAATCATATTCATTTCTCAATCATCTCAACTATTTGTACACTTTGTTCAATCAAATGCTTAACCATCTAAGCAAACCTAGCTAATCATTTGTTATAATTTCAAGACAAATGGATCGTAGTATCTCTCTAAATCTGTGAAAAAGAAACCCCTAATTCAAGCCTTCTCATGAGTAGCGTGGTTTGGCAATGTGAAATTAGCTTGACTTCATTGATCTATGGAATTAAAGTCGATACGCCTATCAAGTCCTTGTCCGTTATCACAAAACTTGAGTTTTATCTTAACACCTTAATTATTATCATGATGAACAAAGTATGAATCTCAACTACAAACATAAAATTGCCTGAACTATTAAGGGAAAAAATTAGAAAGGAAGAACATAGAAGGGGAAAGGATAGGAGGGTAATTTTTTTCCCTTTGTATGTAGCTTCTATGCATACCGATATTTTGATAATTTTTATCTTTTCATAATTTAATCATTATTTTTCTCTTTTATAAATTTACAATAGCAACAATAAAAAAAATGGAATTCAATTTTCAAGAATGGGATTCAAACCCATTACCTTTTCGGACCAATACCTGAAATTGGTGCCTTAAACTCGGCCATCTTGACTTGTTGCTATTGCGACCTAGCTTAAAGAAGAGGAAAAGACTTATTCAATTGTCACAACATGATAGAGTGAAAAACAGAGCACGCGGAGAACACAAGAGGTTGAATATAAAGCTTAATGAGTAACTCACATGTACCAAAAAAAAATGAGTAACTCACACTTGACAAGATGGATGAAAGAAATGATAAGGATTCATACGAAGACAGTAGAAAAGTAAAGAGAAGAAGGAAGAGAGAGAAATTAAAGAGAGAGAATGAATAATAAAGACAGAGAAGTTAGAGAGAGATTTAGCAAACCCAAAATCATATTCATTTCTCAATCATCTCAACTATTTGTGTACCTTATTCAATCGAATGCTCAACTGTCTTAGCAAACCTATCTAATCATTTGTTATAATTTTGAGACAGAGGGCTCATAGTATCTCTCTAAATCTGTAGAAAAAAAAAACCCTAACTTAAGCCTTCTCATGAGTAGCATGGTTTGGCAGCGCGAAATTGGCTTGACTTTGCCGATCCATAGAATTTAAGTCGATTCAATCATCTCAACTATTTGTACACTTTGTTTAATTGAATGCTCAACCGTCTAAACAAACCGAGCTAATCATTTATTATAATTTCAAGGCAGAGGGCTCATAGTATCTCTCTAAATCTGTGAAAAAGAAATCCCTATTTCAAGCCTTCTCATGAGTAGCATGGTTTGGTAGTGCGAAATTAGCTTGACTTTGTTGATCCATGGAATTTAAGTAGATACGCCTATCAAGTCTTTGTCTCCTATCCCACAACTTGAGTTTTATCTTGGTACCTTAATTATTATCATGATGAACAAAGGATGAATCTCAACTACAAACATAAAATTGCCTAAACTATTAAGGGAAAAAATTAAAAGGGAAGAACATAGAAGGTGAAAGGATAGGAGGGTAATTTTTTCCCTTTGTATGTAGTTTTTATGTATACTAATATTTGGACAACTTTTATCTTTTTATAATTTATTCATTATTTTTCTCTTTTCTAAATTTACAACACTAACAACAGGAAAAATGGAATCGAATTGTCAAAAATGGAATTCAAACCCATGCCCTTTCAAACCAATACCTGAAACTAGTACCTTCGACCAACTCAGCCATCTTGACTTGTTGTTGTAGTGTCCTAGCTCAAAGAAGAGGAAAAAGGAAGATTGTTTAGTTGTCTCAACACAAAGGAGTGAAAAACAAAGGACGCGAAGAACACAAGAGATTGGAAACAGAGCAAAATGGGTAATTTACACTTGACGAGATGGATGAAGGTATTGAAATAATAAGGAAGCAATGAGAAGAAGGAAGAGAGAGAAATTAGAGAGAGAGAGAGAGAGAGAAGTTAAAGAGAAAGATTTAGCAAACCTAGAATCATATTTATTTCTTAATCATCTCAACTATTTGTAAATTTTATTCAGTCAAATACTCATCTGTCTAAACAAACATAGCCAATCATTTGTTATAATTTTAGGGCAAAAGGCTCATAGTATCTCTTTAAATTTGTGAAAAAGAAATGCCTAATTCAAGCCTTCTCAAAGGTAGCATGGTTTGGTAGCCGAAAATTGGCTTAGCTTCGCTGATCCATGAAATTTAAGTCGATGCACCTATAAGTCTTTGTCCCCTCTCCCACAACTTGAGTTCTATCTTGGCACCTTAATTATTATCATGATGAACAAAGGATGAATCCCAACCATAAACATAAAATTGCCTAGACTATTAAGGGAAAAAATTAGAAAGGAAGAACATAAAAGGGGAAAGGATAAAGGAGTAATTTTTTTCTTTTGTTTGAAGTTTTTATGTATTCTGATATTTCGATAACTTTTATCTTTTTTATAATTTAATCATTATTTTTCTCTTTTCTAAATTTACAATAACATGAAGAAAAATGAAATTCAATTGTCAAGAATGGGATTCAAACCTATGCCCTTTCAGGCCGGTACCTAAAACTAGCACCTTAAACCAACTCGGCCATTTTAACTTGTTACTATTGTGACCTAGCTCAAAGAAGTGGAAAAGGAAGCTTGTTCAGTTGTTACAACATGATGGAGAGAAAAACAGATCGCGCGGATAGCACAAGAGGTTAGAAATAGAGCACAATGGATAACTTACACTTTACAAGATGGATGAAGGAATTGAAACAATTGGGAAGTAAAGAGATGAAAGAAGAGAGAAATCACAGAGAGAGAAATATTTAGCAAACCTAGAATCATATTCATTTCTCAATCATCTCAACTATTTGCATACTTTGTTCGATCGAATACTCAATTGTTTAAACAAACATAGCTAATCATTTGTTATAATTTTGGGTAGAGGGCTCATAGTATCTCTCTAAATCTATGAAAAAGAAACCCCTAATTCAAGCATTCTCATAAGTAGCATAGTTTGGCAGTGCAAAATGGGCTTGGCTTCACCAATCCATGGAATTTAAGTCAATACACCTATCAAGTCTTCATCCCCTCTCCCAGAACTTGAATTTTATCTTGGCACCTTAATTGTTATCATGATGAACAAAGAATGAATCCCACTATGAACATAAAATTGTATAAACTATTAAGGGAAAAAAAAGGAAATTGTCTAAACTATTAAGGGAAAAAAAAGGAAAGGGAAAGGTTAGGAGGGTAATGTATGCATACTAATATTTTGGACAACTTTTATCTTTTCATAATTTAATCATTATTTGTCACTTTTCTAAATTTTACAACAACAACAACAACAACAAGAAAAATAGAATAAAATTGTTAAAAATGAGATTCAAACCCATGCCATTTTGGACCAATACCTTAAACTGGCAACTTAAACCAACTTGGCCATCTTGGCCTGTTACTGTTGTAGCATAGCTCAAAGAAGAGGAAAAGGAAGCTTATTTAGTTCTTACAACATGACAAAGTAAAAAACAAAGCACGTATAGAATACAGGAGGTTGGACACAGAGCACAGTGGGTAACTCACACTCGACGAGATAGATAAAGGAATTGATAATAGGGAAGTAAAGAGAAGAAAGAAGAGAGAGAAATTAAAGAGATAAATAAAACAAATAGTAGAGAGTGAAGTTAAAGAAAAAGATTTAGCATCAGAATCATATTCATTTCTCAATCACCTCAACTATTTGTACATTTTGTTCAATCAAATGCTCAACTGTCTAAACAAACCTAGCTAATCATTTGTTATAATTTCAACAACTTACAATCAGTTGTGAATGGTTGGGTTGTTGAAAGTTGGGTTTTTGACACGAGTCGTTGAATTTGAGTTTCCCTATGCTAGCCATTATGATCTCCTTCCTCTTTATAATGTCCTTGTCCTCGAGGATGGAAAGTGGAAAACTAAGCCTTGATGAAACTCATATCTTCCCAAGTTGATTCCTCTAGATTGAAATTAATTAGTCTGATTAGCCATTGGGTGATAGGCATGTTGTCCCGCATGATTACTCTTTTTTTAACACCGTTTCTAGTTCACCCATAACCTACTTATCTGACCATATTAGTAGTAAAGTAGGCATAGTTTCTTGAATGGCCCTTGCTTCTTTTTAAGCAATGAGACATAAAACACTAGATGAGTCTTTAATCCTTATGGTAACTACATTCTATAAGCTATCTCCCACTTTAGCTACAATTGGAAATAGACCATAGAACTTAGAAAACGGTTTGAGTTGTTTTCTAAATTCCACAGATTGCCGCCTACTAGGTTGTAATTTTAGATAGACTAAGTCACCTACCTCGAACTCTTTCTAAGAACTTTTCTGATCAACATTCATCTTCATTCTATTTTGAGACTTAGACAAACGATCAAGGAGGATTTGTAACATAGTTTATCTATTCTTGATAAATCCAAGGGCCGTTGGAATAGAAGTATCCAAATAAGGTCCCAATGGTGGGGATCTAGGCTAGGCTTGTATCTATACAATACTTCAAAAGAAGACATCTATTTACTAGAATGAAAATTAGTATTCAACCATTGTACCCAAAATCCTAGTCTGTTAGATGTCATGTATTTTAAGCAGCATTCTAAGCGCTGATTCAATCTTTCATTTTGGCCATCAATTTGATAATGAAATATACTCTGAGCTTAAATTGAGTTCCAACTAATCTAAATAATGCTTGCCAAAAAAGACTTGTAAACACCTTGTCTCTATCTAATACAATTGAATCTTGTAAGCCATGTAGTTTGAACACATAATCTACAAACATAATTAGCTAAACTTGGCGAGTCTATTAATAACTATAAAGATGGAATTGTATCCTTGAGATTCTGGTAGGCCTTCAATAAAATCCATGTTTATTTGAAGCCAAGCTTGAGTAAGGATCAGTAATAGTTGAAGCAACCTAGGATATGGTGTATTCTCATGCTTATTCTTCCGACACAAATCATACTTTTGGACAAATTTGGTCACTGCTGCTTTCACTGAAGGCTAGTAAAATACAATTCTCCCTCTATGCCATGTGCATTTCTACCCATTAATGTCCTCCCATGGTTGAGTTATGCATTTGTTGAATTATTCTAGTTTTGAGTTGAAAGCCACACCCCACATATATTTTCTTCTTCTGATTCAAAATTCCATCTCGAAACTAAAAATTTATCTTGCAATTAGGTTCCAATTGTAACACCGACACCTCGGTGTATTCATATTTGCACTCTTTTCCCATTCTATGTATGATATTACTGATATTCGATATAGAAATTTTACTAAGAAATTTTTCCGATAAAACCGTCCCCAAACAGATTTCGGCGAAAATCGCCAGAGATTAAAAACTTCCAAATGACCACTGAAGGTCAAATAATGATAAGTGTGGCCTTAAAAGTGTATGAGAATCTCAAATATAGATAAATATCGCTTTATAAAGCTAAATCAGGTATTTTTGAAAAATTTCCCGAAAAGCCCCAATCGAACAATAATAAGCCCCGACAAGACTGACTGACCATATTATGAAACGAAATAGACTTAGTTAGACTTAATATGGGGTAAGGGGCCTAGTATGTAATTATGAAAAATTTGGGGTCAAAATAGAAATTTTAAAGTTTAAGGGATTTGTTTGCAATACACAATAATCTAGAATTAATCTACTAATTTTATTTTCCTAAAATCCTAATTTGGACCAATGAGAGCTTTAAGGTCTTGAGGTGGGGCCCACATATTAAATATGGGTGTGAGTTATAAAGAGTAAAAGAGAAAATGATGGGTCCCACACATATAAAAAAAATAATGTAATTTTAAAAATAAGAAAGCTATTAATTAATTAAGTAAAGGAGTGGGAGAGGAAGAGAGAGAGAGAGGAAACGTGAGAGAGGGAGAGGGAGAGAGAGAGAGGAAGAGAGAGAATAAGTGACTATTCTAGAGTTTATTAGTGAAATCCAAGGGTTTAGATCAACTTTGAAACATTTGGATAGTTGAGATTGAATTTAATAAAGTGAATTAAGCTTAAAGGAAAAGATAACACAACTCTAGCCTTCTCATTTTGCCAAAAATCGTGAGGAACAAAAGGAAGAACAAAGAAAGCTTTTTTTTTTTCCTTTCTCCAAAAAACCGTGAGCTACTCCTTAAAGGGAGACTTGATCCCTTCAACCAATCTTCAATATTTTTACATAGATCTTCTCCTTTCAAGCCCTAGTTCAACATATCCAAAAATTAGAAAAAGAGAAGAAAGTTTGCTTGGTGATTCAAGGGTGGAAACCTAGAGGTACAAGTGAAGAGATCTATGGGTTCTTCAAATTTTCTTCAACAACTTTAGGTAAGAAAGCTTCCTCTTGTTCCCTAGTGTAACATATATCAATTTGGAGCCAAAAGGAAATCTCTAATTTGGTGACTCTTTGTTGACCAAAAATTAGGATCAAAGAGGAAAGGAGAGATCTTTGGAGGAGATGACTTGTTTGAGGATTGAGACTTCAAATCTTGAGGTATAAAAAAAAATCAATCAAGTAAAAGAGTGCTATAATGTGTGCAGAAAATTTTAGCATGTGAAATGTTTGATGTAAGTCTTGAATGATCACATAATGGGGTGAGAAACCGTAAGGGAACAAGTGTAGAAAAATTTAGAACTTTGGCTATGAAATTGGATGGATTTTAATGCGATTTTGAGTATTAAAATGTGGATTTAATGTACTTGTGTGTGTGCTGGATTTTGGCATTGAAGTATGATGTGTATATATGTGTGTAGTGAATGAAATGAGGAAGGAATGAGTGCAGAAAATTTCTGCACTAGTGGAAGCTAAAAAGGAAGTCATTTTCATGTGAAATATGTAGTGAAATGTAAGCAAAAAAATGAAATAGGAAAGTGTACAAAATTTTGTGATGTGTTATTGAGTATATGTATGTAAAATTGAGACCAAAAGTGTGTAGGAATATGTGTGTGTACATGTATGATCAAGGTTTGGTGGTCTGAAATTCAATGAGGAAAGAAAGATTTGATGCAAACATTGAACCTTTAGATTTCTGCAAAACAGGGCAAACTGACCAGATTGTACTCTTTCTATAATAACTTTCTCTGCACAAATGAAAATTGAGTGAGGTTTTCTGCATATGAAACTAGACTTCCATAGCTTTAAAATGAGAAATGATTTGTTGAATTTTGAAGAGAATTGGAATTTTTGTGATTTTTCAAATTTAGATCTTCTGCAGAAAATACACTATTCTGCCCTGTTTTCTGCTATGAATTTGTTCTCAAATTTGAGATGTCTTCTGTTCTGGACCAACCTTAGCCCTAGCTATAAAATTTGTAGATCTATGTCTTATCTTTCCAACAAGATAAGAATCTCCTCAATCCGACCTCTGTGTCAAACGTTACAGCCATTCTTCTAAAACTCGTCAGAGGCCATCCATTTTCTAATACTAAAAATAGTAGCATTGCACGACCCCCTTCCAGCCCTTGTTTGCGAAAACTCAAAGAAAAAAAGTTATACATCTCCCTCTTAGCCACCTACTATGAAACGTTCAGCCAATTGGCACAAGGGAAACAAAAGTTATACAAAATCTCCCAAAACTATTCAAATTTTCACTCTATTTTCGGTCCCAGATAAACCGCCTTCTTTGTGACCTGTTTCGCTAGACTGAATTAAGAAAAACTTTCAACGTGAAAGTTGTAGGTATATGCCGTATCTATAACCTATCCAAAATTCATTTGAATTGGAGTTGTGTGCAAGGCGTTATTGCATTTTTACTATGATAGGACAAAGTGGACGTTTGGAACAAAACTGAAACAAAGATTGGTTTTTTGAAATTCTGCGATTAGAATTTGAAGAAACGTTCAAAATGAAAGTTGTAGTGCTGTCTCTTAGCTTTAAAATGAAGTACGAAGCATATGATTCGGAGTTGTGTAGTAGAAGTTATGACCATTTTTCCATAACTGCGCAAAGGTGCATATATGCAAAAACCATGAATAATGAACTATAAGCACATGTGTTGTGTTGGGTGATAAAATGTATACTAATTGAATGAATTGTAAAGAATATATGATAAGGATGACGAAAAAAGAGATAGAGCATGCCCTAGGATACCCTAACCTTAATCTTAGATAAAAGAATTGCTAAAATACAACTTACTCTAGTAAGTTCAAATCATGACACAAATCCTCATATATGCATGGTGTTACCATTGTAGGCACATCGGTGGTGACCAAACGAGAGGAAACACTTTTGACACTTGTGGTACTTGGTAGGGAGTGACTGATCCTCCCATATATAGTGAGTATGATTTATTATATTATGTGTCTGATGCACAATATCATGTTTTAAAATGTTTTCTAACGCAAACATGATTTAATGAATATGTGATGTGAAATTTTCAATGAATTATGAAATATTTTTGTGAATTCATGGAGTATCCATAAATATGCTTATACGTGTTATATATGCATCCAAACGAGTTTTAAAATACGAAATCGGACCATTGCATTTGAGTTATACACGTTTTATGAAATCATCCTTATGGAAATGATTGACATTGCTTGAGAAATGTGGTATGGCACTTGATTGATTTAATGATGAGATTTTACATGGGCCGAGAGCCTTAGCATGTGATGATGATAACTTTGTGATGGGTAAATCCCATTTTGTAGCTACGAAGGATGCATGTGTAGGGTGATCCATATTTGCACCCAATACGCTTCTGCGGAAGGTATCCCACATGATATCGGAAAATGATAAATGTATTATGATTCAACACAGTAATAGTCAGGTTGAACCGACAAGGGGGAGAGCTATGGTGCGCCATAGTTTAGAACCTGATAAGGTCCGTCACCAACATCAGGATAGAGAGTTTTTCTAATCTATTGCATACAAAACCCCCGATACGCTTGTCATTTGTCGCGGTCGATCCTTGCCAGGACTAATTTTGGCATACTCTATTCTAGCATAATTTGATGACATGAATTGATATATGTTTGAAATGTATGTAAAAAGAAAAATTTATGATAAATTGAGTATTTTACACGATTTCTTATAATATGTGGAATTATTGAGAACTTTGATACTCCATTTTTCACCAACACATTGAACACATGATATATATCTCTCACTCACTAGGTATCTTCCTTGATACTCACCTCTCATTTCCTGTAGTGTACAGAGATAGCTATAGTGGGACGCATAGAGACTTATCAGGGCACGAGACTTTTGCTGGGGATCGAGACTGTTAATTAGGTACTCGATATAATATTAGGAAGGACTTGCCAATGAAATTGTATAATTGTATATTGGAATTGTAGATAAACCATTATGTATAAAAAGGATGGCTGTATGTAAATTTATGTATATTTTATTGAAACTCTAAATTCTATTCTATTGCATTTAGGCATGATTTGTACTATTGTGTACATTTTGGGAAACATGTCATATTCTAGAAGTGTCTTTTAGGCTCGCTCGATGCCACCTCTAAATCACAGGATGGGTAACTGGCAACTGTTCATGCCTTTGACGAGGGCATGCAGTAGAGGTCTGGTGTAGGACTATGGTTGACAGGGATTGGATGATCTGAAGAGATTATTGATTGTGGCCGGGTTGGCCTATGTATATAGATATGTGACAGGTCGATATATGGTACTTGATAGACTTCCGACTTATGAGAAGATTCTGCTCGTTTGGTTATAGAAAGTCAACATTCGGGACAACGGGTGGCTGTTCACGGCTCCGGTTCGGGGCGTAACACCAATGTTTATTATACTATCAGTGTCTAACACTCTTCATCTCTCTCACAACTCTGAATGTCAACCATTCTGGTTGTATCAAAGTTATCGCCATCACTGCTTCTTCATATTATTCTTTTGATAGAAATTCCTTTCTTGACAATGCATTGACCACCTTATTTTCTATTCCCTTTTTGTATTATATCTTGTAGTCTAATCCCAATAACTTGGTGAGTCATTTGTGTTACGAAGTGTTAGTTAACTTTTGCTCTAAAAGATACTTCAGACTTTGACGACCAGTCCTTATAATGAAGTGATAACCTACCAAATAATGCTTCCACTTTGTCATTGCTACAACTACTGCTATTAACTTTTTTCATAGATAAACAACCCTTGTTTTTTAAGTCCTAGAGCTTTACTCAAATAAGCAAGTGGCTAACCTTCTTGCATCAGAATAGCTCCCATCCTTTAAGTATGCATCAGTTTTGACTACAACTGGTTTGGAAAAATCTGGTAGCCTCATAATAGGTATTGTGCTCATTACTATATTGAGTTATTGAAAGGTCTTTTGTGCTTCTTCATTCCAATGAAATTATCCTTCTTAAAAAGGTCATTTAGAGACTTGGTTATGATCTCATAGTTCTTAATAAATTTCTTAGTTAATCCTAAGAAACTTTTGAGGGTTTTGACAGAATTAGGTACCGGCCAAGATGTGGATTCGATCCCGTGCCCTTTTGGACTGGTACCTAAAACTAGTGCCTTAGACCAACTCAATTGTCTTGACTTGCTGCTATTGCGACTCAACTCAAAGAAGAGGAAAACGATGCTTGTTTAGTTGTCCAACATGTTGGAGTGAAAAATAAAGCATGCAAAGAAGAAAGGACGTTGGAAATAGAGTACAATGGATAGCTTACACTTGACAAGATGGATGAAGGAATTCATAAGGATTTAATAAGAAAACAATAGAGAAGTTGATAGAAGAAGGAAGAGAGAGAAATCGGGGAGAGATAGAAGGAATAGTAAAGAGTGAGAATTTAGAGAGATATGTAGCAAACCAAGGATTATATTCATTTCTTACTCATCTCAACCATTTGTACACTTTGTTTAATCTAATGTTCAAGTATCTAAACAAACCTAACTAACCATTTGTTATAATTTCAACTAACTAACGATTGGTTGTTATTAGTTGGGTTGTTGACACTAGTCGTTGGATTTGAATTCCCCTCCACTAGCCGTTATTGGTAAGATTTGAACTTACAACCTTTCAAGAGAGTAATTATTAAACCAACTTGACTAAATTAATGGTTTTAAATCTATCTTATACAAATTATCTTTCTTTGAAAGCAAATATACTAATTTTTCTATAAAAAAAATTACCTCAGATTTTCTAACTCTAGATGTATTGTTTTTTCTCTTAAAAACTATAAATTAATTTTCTCTCTCTAAAAGAATTAAAAAATTTTAAAATTTATCTCTCTAGACAAACTACCTTTAAATTTTGCCTCTCTAAAAAAATTAAATTAAATTTTTCTCTTCCTAAAGCAAAACAAATTTTTTTATTTCTAAAAAAACAATTTAATTGACATTTTTCTCTCTAAATTAATTTAAAGAAACCAAAATTACTCTTTCTCTTCTAAAACTAAGTGTATTAATTTTCTTTTTATAAAATTTAAATTTTTAAAAAATTTGTCTCTTTAAGCACATTAATTTTAATTATTTTCCAAAAAAATTAAATTAATTTTTCTTTGAAAATAAACACATTAGTTTTCTCTATCTAAAATTCAATTTAATTCTCATTTTTTTTACTAAACAAATTTGTTTTAAGTGTTTTGTTTCTCAAAAAATCAAAATTTATTTTTCTCTAAAATTAAGTATATTTAATTTTCCATCTCTAAAAAATTAATATTTTAAATTCTTTCTTTCTAAATATAGTGGTTTTAAATTTTCTTTTTCTAAAAAATTAAATTTAATCAATTTTTTAAAACAATAAATTCAATTTTTTCTCTCTAAAAAATTAATTTAATTTATATTTTCTTCATAAACACCATCATTTTTAGCTTAAGGGTGAAACTTTGACTATACATTGGAATTGGATTGCTATATGGATGGCACTTGAAGTCTTGAATGAGGCACCATATTCCCACATTATTTCCTTCCCCATGCCTCCTTTGATTGGGCACTATGTCTCAAAATTTTAAACCTACCACCCAATTAAGTTTCCTTTCTTTTCTTGGTTTGGATTATTCAGTTTTAAAGTGTTAAAACTTGCATATTGCTAGAAGCAAAATGTAAATTCATAGTTAATGAATGTTTAAGTAGCAATATATAATAATATTTTTATTAAACTAATATATTTAATATGATATTGTAAATTCTTATAACTGCACATTAAAGCTTTTCCCTCCAAAATTGCTTTTTGAAATAAAATCAATAGCTAAAAAGTACAATTTTTAGTTCTTAATCTTACAACATCGGAACTATATATTCTATTCTTTTATACTTATCAGAATTTCAACTAATAGTTTTTAAATTTATATTAATATACTTATTTAGTACAAAAAATTATCTACAAATTATAAATATTTGATAAATATACAGGTAAATTATTGTATGTTCAAAATTTTAACTTATTAATGCAATTACGATATTTAAATGTTAGCAAACAGTATAATTTAACTCTTATTTATTTGGTTTGCGTGTGAGAATTGGAGTTCCAATGATTGTAGTTGAAGTCAAATTTGACTTCACAGTGGATCGTCCTTCTAACTCAAATGGGGAATTGGTGATGTAGTGTCTACTAGGTCATCTTCAAAGAGTAGACCTGCAAATAACCAGCCGGAGGTGGCTCGGATAGAGAAGACTCCAATGCTCAAGTCAAAAAGAGTGGTAAAGAGGAATAAAAAACTAAAAGAGTTTGAACCATATGTAGTCTCTGTATGTTGTATGTAGATTAAGGTGTACATACCCCTCCACATAATATATATCATCTATGGTGAGTCTCGTATGTACTTAGTAATGTAACAACGCTACTTACCTTATGAATAAATCATTGGAGATCTCCAAAGATTACAGGAATCATAGTTGTAGGCTTCTTATTGGTTCGAAATCCTCAAAGGTAGGAAAGTTCCGGTTGTTATCATACAGGTCAGGGAAAGGCTAAGTTATTAAGAGATTTACTTTTTTATTGGAAGAGATCATAATAAACTCACATCATATTAAAGAACGTTTAAACTTGTTAAAAATTTCTTTTCTTATCAAATAATCACGACTTGGACCCATCCGTAATAGGAGTTATTTCTATGATGACCAGAGGTTGGAAGGCCAAGAGGTCGAAGCAATGTGCACTCAGAGGTAACGTCCAAAAGGGTTTTATTGAGAGATGTAGATCAAGAGGGAGACTTCAATTGAATAGAAAATGAGTGTGTAAGAGTATGTACTGAGAGACTGCTTAGTGGTGTTTATAGAGGGGTCGCTTAATGGTTTGCAGGCCTTATGATTATGGGTTGCTGAAACTTTATGGTAATGTGATGTCAGATCATGTACCATTATTTCCCCTCACTTCTGATGTTGTTTCATAGGAATAGCATTATAAGTAAAATTAGAAGATTGAATGGGTGTGAAAGTAGAGTGGTTTTGAGTAAGTAGAAAAACTCAATAGTATGCATTAAATGCGAGACATGCCACTTTGGTTTTTGTGAATCTTCTTCAACATACTTTTATCGCTCAATCTGCAATTGGTTATAGGTATTATGGTGTTCACACTTTTGTCAACTTACTTTGTTGGGAGAGAATTTGGGATTTTAGGGTTTTAAAGACAAACAATAAATGAAAATGGTGAGGATCAACGAGATTGGGAGTGTGATGATAAACGATGAGTTGAATGAAGTAAGGAATGCTCTAGTTCTAGGAGATGATATCTATTTACGGTTGCCCCTGGAGGACGAAAGGGTGAATATGGCGCATAAGACTTCCTTACCGATTTATAAAGAGAACATCAGGCATAGCTTGAAGGTGCCTTACTTGGGTGTTTTGGCATAGATCTTAAGGGGTTGTAACATATTTTCGACTCTATTAATCCCAAGCGCCTAGTGATTAATTTTGGCAGGAGTTAACCTCTTGAGTTTTTGCCATTTAGACTTCAATTTTGAAGTCCTCTCTTCCATTTTTTGTTTGAGAAGATGTGCTAACAAGGGTTCCATTGGGGGTTGGTTCTGTCTATAGACAAGACCAGATTTTGTGTCAAGGTTCTTTTACAAGGATAGCATAGATAAGAGTTGGATGAAGAAGTTATTCTTTGTGGAGTTTAAGAAGAAGGAACTAGTGCCAACATTACCCAAAGCTTCTGGGGAGCTACCAGTGGCATTAAAGGCTCCGACTTGATCATGGCACTCAGGTTTTGTACACTCAGTTGGGAGCTTTTGCCAATCAGAGGGTAGGTCCATTCGGGTAGATACCATCCTTGATGATCATATATTGAAGATGGTTAGTTTGTTGCTAAAATGAAAAGGTGAAAATCGAAATGCCTCTCTTGATGAAGAAGGCAGCAACTAGATTGTTTGATATTCTTAGTTGCGTTGATGGGGTTGATCTCTGGGAAATCACTGTCGACAAAGTAATGAGGGTCTGAAGTAAAAAGAGTGTCCTGGATGAACAAAGTGTATCAAGAGAAGGGGCCAGTGATGTGCATGATATTGCTGCTCTAGTTCCCAGGAGGAAGAAGAGAATGTTGGTGATCTTTAGTCTCAGCGGCAAAGAATTGGAGGCTGCTGGAAGAGAGGAGCCTCTAGCACCGGTTTAGGCTATCAAAGGTGTCGAGAGAGCAAGTGTTGAGGTTAGGGCATTCGACAGTGAAGTGGAGGACACTCCTCGAGAGATTCGGGCATAGGCAAGGAAGAGATGGGACCAAGAGGCGGGACCAAATCATCAAGTGCTCTTCCGGAGCACATGTATATCTGGAAGGGTAAAGATGTCATGCCCTCCTCTCCTCCCATTTTTGTGTGGTCCTTTGACCGATCAAAGGACCTAAAGGAGAGAGGGACCATAGCAATTAGTTGTGAAAATGATTATTTTAGCAATCTATATATTGTCGAGGTTACGACATACTGGATTACCACCAGTCTAGAGTTGAGTTGTTTAACCATGGAGCAGGGGGATGAGGTCGTAATAGCTCTTGGGATTTAGGTATACTTCTTTTCTTAGTGTATTGATGAACTTGGTATTTTAATTACAACTTTTGTGATTTGCTATATCATGCGTAGGCTGCCATTATACCCAAATTCCAAAGGCTAAGGAAGAATCGGCTGGTAGGTCATCTAGAGGGTCTAGCGGATTAGAGGGGTGAGGAAATCTCCTAGTTTTGAGCTACTCTCACCTAAAGGGAGAAGGAACAAGAAGAGAGGAGGGCAGTGGACGCTGCCTTGTGTGAAAAAGAAAAGGAGATAAAGTGATTGAAAACTAATTAAGATTTTGCATTTGAGCAATGCGATACAACCCTTATAGAATGCAAGAGGTTGGAAGCTCTACTGTGTAGGACCAAGGTAGGGTGGCTCACTACTGAAAGGTTGGCACAGGAAGAGGGCAATCACTTGTTATCTCAGAGAAAAGAGTTACGGACCTAAAGAGGAGGATTGCAAAGATTCTGAAAAATCACCAATGAGAACACCATGAGCTTTCTGAGAAGCTATGGTGTACGGAAGAAATCATCCGTAGAGTAGGGCTAGAGGAGAACTTTGTGGTTAGCGCTGGTGGTAATGATGCAGAGGCGGTAGGTCTAAGCCTGGCCGAGGTTCTTGGGAATGGTCTTTCTTGAGAGGTAGGTGGTACAAGCTCCCATGTTGCTGCTCTTGGATTGCGTTTCGAGCATTTACGGCAGAGGCCCTCTCCTCCTCCATCTCCTTTGTCATGACTTCTATTTTCATATATATTTCTCTGACTTTCTTCTCTTGATATATTCTCTCCCTTGAATCTTGCATGAACCTCTTCTTTTGGCCATACTTTTCACATAATGAAATGGACTGAAGTTCTTTATGAATACATTTTTCTCCATCGCTGCTTTGATGGTGTAGAATGTAAAATACTAAGTTGCTTCTGGTGATGACGTAGCTTTCCTGGGGTAAACATGTAATTCATGCATGAATCGAGAGAAAGGGGAGTTGATCCCCACCCATGTATCTAGACTCTTATTGAATATAAGACTAAGATAAAGGGAGTTAAATCCCATCCGAGTGACAAATCCGTATGAAACCGAGAGATTGGGTATGGAACCCACTTAATACATAAAACAGAGAGATTATAGGAGTCACCCACTTGGGAGTTAGGTTCCACATATTGGCGACAGGATGGGTACGAAACCCATATGCAATGCGGAGTCGAGATCACCCGCTTGGGAGTTAGATCCCATATGTTGATGATAGGATGGGTGCTGAACCCATGTGTAGCACGGAGCCAAGAGATAGTAGGAGATATCTGCTTGGGAGTTAGATCCCGTATATTGTCAATAGGATGGGCATGGAACCCATCTACGACAAGTAGTCAAGAGATTATGGATGCCACCTGCTCAAGAGTTAAATCACATATATTGGCGATAGGATGGGTTCCTATATGGAAAAATCATGGTGGATACGAAGTAAATGGGCACCAAGGTCTTAGTATTTACTATTAATCGAAATGTTATAAAGAGATGGCAAAATATATATAAAATTGAAATATTATTGCGAGTAGGAATTCAAAATCAGAATAACGAAGTAGTAACAATAAAGAATTGTCATTATAATAAGTAGTGAGCAAAGATCACTGAGCTAGGGTCTTTGATATATCTGGATTGTATTCAAGTGTAATATTGAGAGGTGTTCTGAACTTAATTTTCATATGTCTGGTACTCAGCAGTGCTTTCGAGTCATCCAAGCTAGAGTGACCCAAGTTGGCATTGTAGTGAGAAGTTGGTTTCACCAAATTGAACATGACTGTAGCAATGGCATGATTAAGTGGTGCTCTCAAAGTTGTCAGGAGTTGGATGGTGCCTTCGGGGTATACCTACTCATTGGAGAGTGCTTTCAAAAACCCGACGTAGGGTTGGAGATTGGTGTGGTTAAGGCCCATTTGTTAGAATACGTTCCAGTAAGGATGTCGCAAGCCGCTTCTTGATCAACAAAGATTCTCTTGATAGTGAGCTACCCTATCTTGACACTGACAACTAGATGTTGTCACAAGTTAGTTCTTGCTAGTTCCTTATCATCAAAGCTGATTGTTAGCCTTTTCCTCTTCTACCCCCTCTTAGCGCGGGTGGTGAGAACTTCCTTGGAGGGGAGCAACTCTATCCTCTGAAACACTAGGGTAACTAGGTAATCAGCAAAGTATCATGAAATATCTTCCCTCTGCACCTCGAGGATGACTCATCGAGGCTGGTTCTAGATGGTACATGCAATTGTGGGTTTTGTTGGTTCAGTATGGCTGGCTTCCGATTGGTCTTTTTTCCTTCTATCTCTGCAGGTGAGTTCCACCTTGCCTTGTATCAATGAATCTTTATAGCCTTCTTTCTCTGACTTAGACTTTAGCTCATCCTTCAGCCTTTAACATTCATCCATCATGTGGCTATGTTATCAATAAAAACTATAGTATCGAGTCTTGTTCCTCTTGGAATCATCTCTCCTCGAGAGAGAAGGCTAGTTGACATACTATCGATTTCTAACCTGCATGAGAATCTGGCTAGGTATGTTATTCAAAGGAGTGTAATTAGTAAACTTGTAGGGGATAGAGGTCTTGCTGAATCTATTTCAATGAAGGTTGGTGCAGTAGAGGTTGGTTGCGCTCATTTCTTTCTTGGTTGCTTTGATGTTTAATCGAATGCCTCATCCTCTTCAGTAGATATACTTCTCAGTTCAAGCGTAAAATTCTTGAAAAGAGGCCAGAGGATTCTTAATGATTAAGGTCTTCATTCTTGAAGGCCGCAAGCTTATAAGCAATATTGCTAAGGAGATAGAATGATCTAAGGCCAAGACCTTCATCATTTTGGTTTTGAATTTGTCGAGAAAATCCCTCAAGTGCTCGTTGTCTCTCCATCGGAGGAATCGGAGGGAGATTGACTTCCTCTTAGCCCCTCAACTAATCACAAAGTAGGTTTTAAACTATTTTTTGAGTTGGGAGAAGCCTCTGATATTGGATTGTGGGAGTTAGTTAAACCATGTCAACATATTCTCCTTTAGGGTCATGGGGAAGTACTTGTACATGGTTGTATCCGATATGTCTCTCGAGATCATAAGCACGACAAAATAGGAAGTTTGCTCTCTGGGGTCAGTAGTACTATCGACATCTCCATATAGGGAAGGAGAATGTTCCTTGACATCAGCTCGGCGATGATCATGGAGTCAAATGGCGAAAAGTAGGAGAAGTAATGGCCGGATTCATTTCATTCTACATTGGCTCGCTAGGGCTCGACGACTACAAGCTCCTCAAATTGTCTTCTCAAGTTTTTTGGCTCCCATCGAGATGTAATTGATGGCTCTAGGCATACGCGAGGTTAAATCCTATGTGAATGTAAGTGTGCCGAATTCCCAAAGGGAGACGAAACTTCCTATCGAAGAACATGACTGATGTCTTCCAATTGCTAACTCATCTCCTATATCTAGAACTCTATTTTCTCCATTTAAGAATGATGGACCTGATTAGGACAGGCTAGAGCAAAGGGAGGAGCAGGGCAAGCTAGAGGTTGAGCTACAGGAGGTTAGAGATCTCCTTGTAGGGGTAATTATGTCTGGTGTTGCAAGTGGATAATTGAGGTGTCCAGCTATATAGCTAGGCCCATTGATAGAGGAAAGTCCGCAGGATTGAATGTCATATCCCGACCCTTGGGTCTGAGCATGCGATGACCGTCGCGTGATCTAGAAATACATGCAATCACTAACACACACCCCAAGATCCTACCAGCCTGTAATGATACCACTTTCTAATTAAGAAAATCCAACTTACAAAATATTTTCAATCCAATTATGTAAGTGGCAAGTAAATGTTTAACAAGTCAGAATATAATTTCTAAAATATAAGTTTCAACTTTAGAAAAACATATATAAAATATAATATAGGAAGAGTTTTAAAATGTCCGTTAATGGGTCCATCTATATATCTCAAAAATCCACATTTAAGAAGGACAAATACCAACAGTTGATTCCGAACAGTTCTCTCCTCGGCTGGATTTAGTTAACGGTGAAACGGCTTTTATCTCTACACTTCCTCTGGAAAAAAATAGAAATGAAGGAGTGAGTATAAAATATTCAATGCGTAGAGTGAAATGGCATAATTATATAAGTGAGTGAATGGTGAGTGTAGAAATGTTAAACAATACTTTCAAAATCATATTTTGATTCAACAAAATATAATGAAATCAACTTTCCATTTCCCACAAATGTCACAATTTTCACAAAACATAATAAACATTCACTATGCACTCTATTTTTATAATCCATGCCTCAAAATCTGTCCACCAATAGTTTGGTCCGAATCAATGGCAGAGCCATCAAGAGGTTTCCATTTATTACTAGTCACAAACATGACGCCCAACTTTGACGTTAGCTAGTGGCCTCCTCAGTGGTGCAACCAAATAGCCCGACAGGGACTTGAGGGCATCTCTTTACCATGCCTACCCCCTCAAGCTAACAAGCTCTCCACGCTGTCCCCTCGACGTTGTCCCCTCGAATCAATCCATGGAAACTTACTAGTTATGACATTCACATGGTACACACACCCTAAGTATGCACCAATTTGCAAATAACATATCATATGCCATAGAAAAATAAGTAAATCCTTAGCTCATGAGCCAGCACAATATTCACAAGAAAATTCAGCATGGCACAAGATATATTAGTAAATGCATAGATCTCAGGACTTAAATCAAAACATTTTAAAGGACACTCTACATTCACAAATCATTATTTAAAACCAACTTTAAAAAATCATTTTAAAAAACCAAGAGAAAATATTTTTCTCATTCACAAATACAACAATCTATCAACTCACAATATTATAGAGGATAATTTCTCTCAAACTTCTCCACAGCCAAAGTGTTGTCTCAATCAGTTTTGTTCAACCTCTAAAGGACATATCAAGTAATCAAAATCATCAATATTTATCTTTTCATGTCGACCCATAACCCAAACATTCAAGATTAAATTTTTCTCTCACTTACTGTGACTTAAAATCCTCCAAATCCAAATGGACAGATAGTTGAACAAATTAAAACTTGGGTTAGGACGATTATAATACTTTGATTTCGTCTCCAAAAGATTCTTCCAGTTCAGGTTATATCAAACCCTTGGATTTTCCTCCCTTTTCGTGACAATTCTAAATTCCCATGCCCTTATTAAATCAAGATTATAATCTAACTTTGGGAAGTATGATGAACAGTTTGGAACCTTTGATTTTGAGTTTTGGTGGTGAATCGATTGGATTTTTGATTTGGAAGAAAAGAGAGAAAGTTTAAGAGAAAAAGAAGAATATTCTAGAGAGCGAGGTGAAACTCTTGGGTTTCGGAGATTCTAAAATTTCATTTCTAGTTTTATCATCAAACTCATTTTCAATTTTTGCTTAGTGCCCCTTCTCATACTTCTAAATTACACAAAAAGTCCAACATGTTTTTTTGGGTTATATGGAAAGTCAATCCTATTAATTTAAGTACTTGAACTTATGAATTGTTGAAAAAAATATATTCGGTAATGAACAGGGGAGGTTGGAATAAAAAATATAAATTTATGAAAAATAAATTAGAAATATTAAAATTTTGGAATATTCAAAATTATGGAGTATAATATAAATTGATAATGTATGATTAAAGAGATTAAATGGCATGGTGGTAATAAGTTTTTTGAGGAGTTGGTGGGCCAAGGTTCACTGAGGTATTCTCCATTTGCAAGGTAAGTGGACAAGTAAAATGGCGAATGTATCAGGAGGGAAGGTTCAAATATCCACCGACAAGTAATAAATCGAGAAGTCTTATAACATTCCATACTGAAGAGTTTCACAATTAGAAATAAGAAAACGCACTGACAAGGTCCCTATTTGCAAAACAGTGGATGTTTACTAAGAGGTAAACATGTATAGAGAGAATTAGTATAAATGATCCAATACCGAGAGGTGATTGGAAACTTTATACTAAGGAATAGTCTCAAAATGGATAATGACAGGATTTCAACATGGATATATCGACAGATTATAAACTTCACAATATACCGAGGAAGTTTATAGTTCTCATTTAGCTAAAATGGGTGTATCAATAAACTCCCATTTATAAAGCAACAGATGTTTACCAAGAGATAAACATATATTGAGAGACTTAGTAAAAAAATATACTGAACGGTAGCAATTATTGAAAGATGGTGGAGTCTATAGAGAGATAGTCATCACAGACTGAGAAATCAAATTTTGAAAAAAAAAATAGTCCACCAAGTTAAAATCCACCGAGCAACTCAATTTTTTACTAGGAATTCAAATTCTACTGAACATTGAGCACTCTAATAATTGATGATTTAAAAATTGAAGGTCTATCGACCAAGTGCCTAAGGGAGTTTCCAGACAGTGCAAGAGGTTAAAATTCACATTTATATCTAAATTAATTATTCTTCAATATTTTCACAAAAATATAAAAATTTTTAAATATTCCATTTATAGTCAACATCAAAATCTAGATTTGTCTACTGTTACATTGAACGTCTATCCTCCCACCTTGGATGTCATCATGGAGGTGTTATTTCCATTCTTTCTTTTCGGTGGCATAGTGGTGTGAGAAAGGGAGATTGAAATAGAACATGAACTTCCTTAGCTAATCAGTCAGTCATTTCCATGGCCGGCGCCAATCTGTTGAAGATAAATTTGACTTCATAGTAGGTCATCCGTCTAACTCGAATGGGGAACTGGTGATGTCATGTCTGTTGGGTCATTTTCAAGTAGATCTCCGCTAGAGTGGCTCTCACACTCAAGTTAGAAAAAGCGATAAAGAGGATTAAAAGACTAAAAGACTAAAAGAGCATGAGCCCTATGAAGTCTCTATGTTCTGTATGTAAAGTAAGATGTACATATCTAGAAAGTTGCCTATGCATAGTATATATCATGTGTAGTGAGTCTCATATGCATTTAGTGGTGTAGAAACCCTACTTACCTTGCGAAGAGATTGTTGGAGATCACTTGAGATTGCAAGAATTATAGTCATAAACTTCATGTAGGTTCAGAGTCATCTGAGGTAGGAAAGTTCCAATTATCTCGTAGAGATAGGGGAAAGTTCTAGTTGCTAAGAGATTTGTTTCTTTATTGTGAGAGATCACAATATATTTGCATCAAATTAAGTAAGGTTTAAATTTGTTAAAAATTTTATTTCTTATCGGATAGTCATAACTTGAATCTGTTGCATAATAGAAATTATTTATGTGATGATCGAAGAGACCAAGAGGTTGGAAGGCCGAGAGATTGAAGTAATGTGTACCAAGAGGTAGCGACTAAAAGGGTTTTATCGAGAGATTTAGGTTGAGAGAGAGATTTTGACCGAACAGAAACCGAGTGTGTAAGAGTATGTACAAAGAGACTACTTAGTGGTGTTTACCTAGGGACCGATTAGTGGCTTGCTGATTTTATGATTATGGGATTGCGGTGATTTCAGGATAATAGGTTGTCGATCATATACCATCAATTGTCATTCTCATTCCAAAATTTTGAGAACAAGTAATAGAAAATCATTTGATTTGTGTTGTTGGAGTTGTTTGGAATGAAACATGTTCTCACAAACACTCTCATTCCCAGTATTTGGTTTTCTTCAAAAATAAAATTTGATAACGAGATATTAAACCAAATCACTTATACTTAACTGCAATATAAATTATGAAATTAATTTATTAATTAACTTTTAGTAATTGTCTTTTTTATTTTTTCTATAATAAAATTAGAAAAAACTAACATCATTTCAATATTTTTTTAGAAGAATTCAAATTTGGAAGAAACAAAATGAAGTATTTTTAATTATTTAATTTTATTTTTTGCTATTATTATGTAATTGGAATTAATTGTAATTCATTAATTTCAATTGGACATTCAATTCAAACCTCCTTACTTTTTGTGGACACAAAAGAAAAGGAAACGTAACGTTTTCATGGTTACAAAATAAAAATATTTTATTTAAAATTATAAAAGTATGCCTAAATTTGAGGTGAGTATATAAGATTCTGAATTCTAAAATAAAATTAAAAATATTTTTCTTAAATTATAAAAATTAATTCGACTAGTAAAATTATCAAGTGATGAGTTATTGCTCAAAATCTAATATTATTATTTAAAATTTTAATACAAAAATAATAACAACAAATTGAATTTTAATATACTAAATTTTAATGTTATTTAAAATTTTAATATTACTATTAAAAATATAATATTTCAATTTCAACTCTCCTTACCACCCAGAGGCTTTAGATTAAAAAAATTCATGAAAATGATTAATGTGATAGTTAAAGTGAATTTGATTAAAAAATTACTTTCAATCACATATTTAAAGTTTAATAGTACTTAATTTTAAAAGTATTGTGACTATTTTAAGCTTTAGAAAAACAATAATAAAATATTAATTTTAAGTATAACAATTATATTTTAAATTAAAGATTTCAAAATTTATAAAAATTTTAAATAATAATATTTAAAAACACTAGTTTTCCGTTGATATTATGATTGAGCATCATGATTCTCAAAGAATAATGAGAAAGAGATAAAATAAGTCAATAATTAAATAGACCAAATTTTACATAACAGTACACATCAACATGTTTTATTTTTTTATTTGAAATTAATTTAATTAATATAAAATTTTGAATTTAAAATTTTATATTTTTTTATTATATGAGTTGCAATATGGATAGAATTTATTGAATTTAATGTTTTGACTAGTTTTAATACATATGATATAATAATTATTTGAATAAGGTGTGTCAGCCAAAGGAATTTGGAGGTTTGGATATTCGGTCCATACGAGATATGAGATATGAATAAGGTTCTTTTGGCTAAGCTGGGTTGGAGGCTTATGTCTGGGGATTCAGCTTTTTGGTGTGAGACTCTCCGGGAGAAGTATTTGTGACATAAGTCTTATTTATGTTGCAACAGGCTTTCTAATTGTTCCCCATTATGGCGAGGTTTGTTGCTAGTACGGGATCTCCTTAGAAAGGGTGTTCATTAGAGACTTGGTAATGGAGTGGATATCAATTTCTGAGAGGATACGTAGGTACTAGTGGTTCCTTTGAGTCAAAGACTGCCAATGGGAGATTCAACTAGTTTTGGAACCTTGTAAATGAGTAGATTCATTACTCTAACTCGAGAATGGGATTTAACGGATCTCATGATGCTCCTACCAGAGGATATTTTGGATGAGATCAATGTTGTTTTGAGTCCTTAGGACCCAGTGACTTGGGACGCCATGTATTGGTTAGGAGATTGTTCAGAGATGTTTTCCATTAAATCCGCATATGCTCTTTTTCTCCAAAAAAATGAGATGAGTATCTTCACGACATCGGACCAATAGAAGTGGATTTTGAGACTAAGACATTAGGAAAGGGTTAAAATTTTGGTTTGGCTCTTGATACATGATAAATTGATAACGAACAATACCTGTTTCCGGAGAAGGATTACTACAGACCCCCTATGCCCCTTGTGCCAAGATTGCCCAGAACCATTTAACATCTTGTAACAGTTGCAAGGCTATGACAGTACAGACAATTGAGGAAAGAAAGCTTGAATAATAACGGCTAGGAGAAGGTAGTTGGTAGTGGTTGGGAATTCAGTCGATTGGTTCATTAATGAACTGAATTTAGTTAGGAGTTGTTAGAACTAGAAACAATTATAAAAGATTGAAAATAACGAGAGAAAGGCAACGAATGGAATTGAAATTCTTCTATTTTCTCTCTCACTCTTCTCAACTTCTCTCTCTCTCTTTTAGCTGTTATGCCAAAGATTTGAGGTTAAAGGGTTGCAGGATAAAGTTAAGGAGTTCAACAAGCTGCAGCAGCATGGATCAGTTCCTGAGTACCAAGAAAAATTTGAAAAATTATGGACTGTTATGTTATAGAAGAACCCCAAACTAACTAAATCTTATTTCATTTCCAGCTTCATCAATGGGTTGCGGGAAGACATTAAACCTATGTTGAGACTCATGAAGCCTACAACTCTATTCCAAGCCTTCGAAATTGCAGTTCTGCAAGAATAATCAATGGAATTAGTTAGAAAAGTGAAACTAACATTGTAGAGGCACCTAGATACATGAGAAGTTATCAAAAATGGCAAGGATGCAAGGACTACCGCAAATTTTCCTACACATGTTACTAATTCAAAGGTGGAATCAGAAGGAATTAAACCCGTAAACAATTGGCCAAAAATATCCTCTCAAGAGATATAGTACAGGAGAAACAACAACCTATACTTCAAATGTGGAGAAAGGTTTACCCCTGGCCACAAATGCCGGTTCAAGCATCTTAACTTCATCTTGGTAGCAGTGGAAACAGAAGACACTGAGGACTACAGTGGATGAATAGCAGAAGAAATGTAGTCTCACCAGGAACAAGAGAGCAGTATGCAGGTATTTCTTTGTGCATTATCTAACTCTTTTCAAAGACAAACTATAGTCATTCAAGGATACTTGAATGGGTTGGAAATAATTATATTGGTGGACACTGGGAGCTTAAATAGTTTCCTGCATATAAGAATAGTTGAACAATTGAAACTTAAGACTGAACTAGCTTCCACTCTTCAAGTAGAAATTGCTTATGGAAGTTTGATCACTAGCACCACCAAAGTTAGTAATGTGAAATGACTTATTCAAAAGTACAATTTTTCATTTGATTTGAGAATAATCACTCTTAGTAGATAGGATATGATCTTAGGTGTGGATTGGATGTATAATTACAACCCAATCACCTTTGATTTCAAGAAATTACAAGTAAAATTCTGCATTAATGGAGATGAAGTAATATTGGAAGGAATGGTGGATTATCCCTTCATGAATTTGGTCAGAGGAAAAGAGGTTAAAGCTTTTAGACAACAACAATTATAGAGCTACATGACATTAGACCTCTACAGTGACACAAAACAGATATCTATCCCGAAACTATCTTTGCAGTATTAACAGCATTTGAGGAAGTTTTCTCTTCTCCAACTACTCTTCCACCAAAGAGAGAGCATGACCACTCAATTTCCCTCAAACCAGATGCTCAATCATTCAAGCTAAAACCCTATAAATAACCTCACTCACAAAAGTCAGAGATCGAGAAACAAATGCAAGAAATGCTCTACAATGGAATCATTAGACCAAGCACCAGCTCTTTTACCTCTCCAGTCCTCCTGATTAAGAAGAAGGATGATACTTGGCACTACTGTGTGGACTACAGACAACTGAATCATCTGACCATTAAAGATAGGTATCCAATACTTAATATAGATGAGTTGTTGGATAAATTATATGGCTCAAAAGTATTCTCCAAAATAGACCTATGAGTGGGTTATCAACAGATCAGAGTAAGGCCCTCTAACGTAGAGAAAATAGCCTTCCAAACATACCATGGACACTTTGAGTTTTTGGTGATGGCTTTTGGACTCACTAATGCACCGACCACTTTCCAAGCTCTGATAAACCATATCTTCCAACCGTACCTAAGGAAATGTGTGTTGGTTTTCTTTAATGACATATTGATCTATAGTCCCAACATTGATACTCATGCTCAAGACCTCATAATAGTATTATCAATCCTGCAACACCATCAACTATTTGCTAAACTGTCCAAGTGTACTTTCGCTCAAAGTCAGGTCGAGTATTTGGGACACATTGTGACAGAAGATGGTGTTAAGATAGACAATCAAAAGGTGGAATGTATGGTTTCTTGGACAATACCAGCTTCTGTTAAGGCCTTAAGAGGATTCTTAGGTCTGACAGGTTACTATAGAAGATTTGTGAGAAACTATGGAATTATAGCTAAACCTTTGAACGATCTCTTGAAGAAGGACAGCTTCCATTGGAATGAAGAAGCTGATCAAGCCTTCAATCAACTCAACATTGCCATGAGTACTGCTCCAAGAATGAGATTGCCTGATTTCTCTAAACCTTTTGTGGTGGAGACAGATGCTTATTCTCAGGATATGGGAGTTGTGCTGATGCAAGAGGACCAACCTATAGCTTATCTGAGCAAAGCCTTGGCAGATAGAAGCAAAGGGCTATCCATATATGAGAAAGAACTTCTTACTATGGTCATGGCTGTGTCGAAATAGAGACATTACTTGTTGGGGTACCATTTTATCATTAAGACTAATCATCAAAGTTTGAGGTACTTGTTGGATCAGAAACTTACCAATACACTACAGCACAAATGGTTGGCAAAATTGTTAGAACTGGATTATGAAATCCAATATAAAAAGGGGACTGAAAACAAAGTTGTAGATGCCCTTTCAAGGAGAGAACTTCAGGATGATGATTCTTCAAGAACCACTTTGTCTGTAGTATCAGCAATATATCCAAAATGGATTTTAGATGTGATGAAGAGCTATGAAGGTGATGACTACTGTAAGAACTTAACTGCTTAACTTAATGTCCAACCAGGTAGCAATCCAAACTTTCAATACAAAGATGGTATCCTAAAGTATAAGAAAAAAAATGATGGTAGGCAATGGTTCTCAACTGAGAGAAAATATTGCGCAACAAATGCATGATACTGCTATGGGAGGTCATTCTGGGTAGCATGGGACTTTACAAAGAGTTAAGGCAATCTTTTATTGGCCCTTCATGAAGAAGACAATACAAAAATAGGTGCAAAAATATGACATATGCCAAAGAAATAAGCATGAGAACAAGCCATATCCAGGTCTGTTGCAGCCAATACCAATTCCAACTCAAGAATGGTCCCAAGAAACTATGAACTTCATTGAAGGACTGCCTGATTCTCAAGGCTGCAACACTATTCTAGTAGTCATTGATAGACTAACTAAGTTCAGCCATTTCATGGGGTTGCAACATCCTTTTACTGTTGCAAAAGTAGCTAGACTATTTCTTGAGAACATATTCAGATTGGATGGGCTACCTGATTTTATCATTTCAGACCGGGACAAAATCTTCACCAACTCATTTTGGCAAGAGTAATTCAGAATGCTAGGGTCAAAACTGAAATTTAGCAGTGTCTACAATCCACAAACTGATGGACAAAGTAAGAGGTTGAATCAATGCCTAGAGTGTTACTTAAGGTGCATGTCTTCTGACAGACCCTCATCATGGTTTAAATGGTTGAGCTTAGCTGAATGGTGGTACAATACTAATTTTCATAGCAGTTTTCAGATATCTCCATTTGAAGCCTTGAATGGATATCAACCTCGACATATTCCCATGGGTCCCTATAATGATGCCAGTAATCCTGTTATTGAGGAGTTCATCAGAAACCAACAAAATATGGTGCAAATTCTAAGGGATCATTTACTCAAAGCACAAAATAGAATGAAACTTTATGCAAACCAAAGAAGATCTAAGAGAGAATTCCAAGTTGGGGATATGGTTTACTTGAAGTTACAACCTTATAAGCAACAGTTTGTCGAGCTACGCAAGCAATTGAAACTTTCCTCCAAGTTCTATCATCCTTTTAAAATCACAGCAAGGATAGGGAAGGTAGCTTATCAACTGCAGTCACCGAAAGGCTCAAGAATCCATCATATATTCCATGTATCACTACTGAAGAGGAAACCGGGTCCTACTCAGACTACTATGCTTAAACTACCATTAATTGGTACCAATAAACAAGCATTAGTCGAACCATAAGCTATTTTGAAGAGGCGTGTCATTCTAAGGAATCATAAGCCTGTGACTCAAGCTTTAATCAAATAGATCAATTTCAGTCCTGAGTAATCAATTTGGGAGGATTTTGACTTATTAGAGCACAATTTCCAAGTTTTAATCCTTGAGGTCAAGGATTTCAAAAGGGGGAAATGTTGTAACAGTTGTAAGGCCATGACAGTGCAAACAACTGAGGAAGGAAAGCTTGAACAATAACGGCTAGGAGAATGTAGTTGGTAGTGGTTAGGAATTCAGTTGATTGGCTCATCAATCAACTGAATTTACTTAGGAGTTGTTAGAACTAGAACAATGTATAAAAGATTGAAAATAACAAGAGAAAGGTAGCGAATGGAATTGAAATTCTTCGATTTTCTCTCTCACTTTTCTCAACTTCTCTCTCTCTCTCTCTTTTCTCTTATCTCTCTTATTCTTCTTCTTCTCTTTCCTCTGTTATTCCCTTATTCTTTCTCTCCTTTATGCATTTCAATTCATAATCCAACTTAATTATCCAATTCTTAAGCCCTAGTAAGACATATAGCAGTTACTGGAAATTCAACCTCCTTACAGTCGACTCTCCTACTGTTCGTAAGTTGACGTATTGCAAATCTATTACACATCTATTCAGAGACTACAAGGTGGTCCAACAAGTTTGGTTTCAAATGCTTAACTCTTCCTTCCTCGCCAAGCTGGTCTTTGATCCTATCCTGGCGAAGTGCCAGCTTTTCAAGAATTGTAAGTCTCATGCTATACTTAGGGATCATCCTTGGGCTATGATATCTGTTTAAACGTTTTGGGCCATCTGGAAGGGGCGATGTAAGACAGTCTTTGAAAGGAAATCCTTCTCCCCAGAGGGGTTGCAGTTAGGACAGTTGGGTATGTCCGAAAGGGATGCATGGCTTGGGCACAAAAATCATGAGAACCCGCTCGATTAGGGCGATGGGTCTCATGGTCTCTTCCAACGACCGGGTTTTATAAGTTAAACACAAATGGTTTAGGGTTTCAAAATACTAGTCGGGCGGGTGTTGGGGGTCTTATAAAGGATGAGTTTGGTTTATAGATATAGGGATTCACAAGTAATTGTGGTGGAATTATGGGGTGTCTGTGAAGGTTTGTTGCTTTTGATTAGGGCACAAATCTATCCGGTGATTTTGGATGTGGATTCAAAGGATCGTGTAACAATTTATCCGCATGGGTTGTTTTGCAACATCCAGCTTATTGTGTTATCCAGGATTATCAGCTGTTAATGAAACAAATCAGAGTTCATTCAGTAATATTTACCCCTAAAGAGAGTAATAAGTGTGTGGATATATTGACTCGTTTTGATCATATGGTTTCTCACGATATTCATGAATTATTATGAAAATCTATAGTGATCTACTTTAGAAATTAGTGTCCTCGCTTTTCTTGTAACAAAAGAAAAATATATAATAATTATCATTTAAAATTTAGTTTATTTAATATAAAACTATTTTGTTAATTTAATATTGGTTTTTAATAATTACATACTCCCATGCGAAAGGGAGGCGTGGGGATTAAACGTGAGGTCGCTGGTATCCGAGAAACACAAGGTGTTGACGTGCAAAATAAAAACGAGATTAAACTGAAAAAGGATTAAAACGTGAGGGGTAAAAATGTAAAACAAAGATAAAATCTGAAAAATGAGGATTGAGGACATTGTGATACGTGAATCAGATGTGATGGTGATAACAACAGCCCCCTTGCCCATTTCCCTCGCTAATCACTCCATCCCACCTGTCCCCTCTCTTTCTTCCTTTCTTTTTGAAAAACGATTTTTTTTTTTATTCGAAGATACTTTTTCCATGCACGGCAGGAATCGAAGTTGCAAATATTCAACTCTCTCTCTCTCTCTCTCTCTCTCTCTCTCTCTCTCTCTCTCTCTGTCTACATCTCTCTCTCTCTACCTATATAATTTTTTCGTCTCCATTTGATTAAAATTTGAGTTGCAGAGGAAAATTGGAGATTTAATCGATGCAGCGATTCGTGGACTCTGTTCTCGCAATCACCAAAGAGTCTGTTCTCTCTCTCTCTCTCTAATGAATTTGGTTTTGATTGATTATTATGTGTTTCTTTTTTAGGCTTTTCATATTTGAATGTGTTTATTTATGCATTTGATTTGTGTGTCTAATTGAATGAGAATAAGAACATTGAGGTTAGAAATATTATGGTGCAAAAAATTCTGTTTTGGGCGTTTAAAGAGGTTTACTTGGGATTTATTCGGAATTATTGGTTGCTCTGAATCCGGGAAATGGTTCAAAAACCCTAATTTTCGTTATTTGGGCAGTTCAGAATTGTTGATTCTCCTATTCAAATCTCGCTTTCTCTCTCTCTAGATTGTTATTTGTTGTTTCATTGGATTTCCATCTCAATAACGTGGGGATATATATATTTTCTTTCCTTGGTGCGAAGGTTTTGGTACGTTATTTTCACATGCTCTGTACTAACATTGAATATTAGTGATCCTTGATGGTATTTCTGATGGGTATTGTAAGTTCAGGATTGAAGATATATATATATATATATATTTTAAACAAATGACTTGAGTTGAGGGTGACTCTCTTAAGGTTGATGGTATGTGAAAGAATGCCTAGAATCTAAAGCTTTTGAAGCGCCAGGAAGTCTCCCTTTTCTCGTGAAGTCTCTGCAAATGGCCTGATTTGGTGAACGTAGTTTGGCCTCGTTGGTAGAATCTTGGCTTGATGCTTGCGTCTTCACCTCTTGTATTTGTGTTTCATTCTCAGAAGCAATCTCTTCTTTACGGAAGGTCTGTCTGCCTGCGCATTGTCCATCTTGGAATACACATGTTGAAGAGGTTGTTTGTGCTCCAAGTGACATTGTCAGGCCAGGAAAGTTATCAGTGAAATTGGAAAGAATGGCTTTAACAGGAAGAATTGTGGCAATGTGAGGTCTGAGGGAATGGGTTTTCTTGATAAAACTGGAGTGGAGCTTGTTCAGCAGAGCTTGATAGAGCAGGAAGAATCTTGAAAGTTGCAAGCTTCATGACTCAAAAGAAGAAGCTTTGGAGGCCAATATAGTTTGTCTTGTCATTATTTATGAGCAGCATTGTCTTTTAAGCTAATGATCTGAGGATGCTACATGTTATCAGCTAATAATTAAGAGGTTGGATGACTATATTTTGCTCCCTCTTTCAGGAAAAAAAAATTATCTCGACTTTGGAGCTGTTTCTCGAATGAACTCAAATTTATAAATAATGAGATAGGTTTCTCAAAAAAAAAAGAAAAAAGAACTGTGAAACAAGTAGTTTAAGGCATAATTCAACCTGATGCGTCTTTTTGAGTTCAGGGAAAAGGTGTAAAGTTAATCTAATGCTTCCTTTGAGTTCAAGGACACTGGGTTCAGGGCTCCATTGTGAAAAGATTTGATAATAGTTGGTTGGTTTGATGGAAGAGGGGATACTTGTCTAAAAGGACTCAAAAGGCATTTGGATTTGATTCCTTTGGGGAGCTAGGGGAGATGTTTCTGACTTGTTATGCTTATGTAAGTGTTACAGGGTAGCATCGTTGCTAATCTTAGATATAGCTTTGTGAAGTAGCTGATCTCCACAAGGTAAATGGTCCTGGAGTTCTATATATGAGGTTGGCCATATGTGGAGGAGACTAGTCTTGAAAAGGTTGGGCATAAGTTAGATCGGGTGGAGTTGGCTTTGGAAATTATGCAATACCATGTTGGAATCATGGTAAATTTTTGTAGGTGAAGGTTGCTATGATACACCACTTCCTTTGCTATAATTGTGGAGCTCTTTAAATAAGGTTGGTCATATGTGGTGGTGGAGACTTAATCTTGAAAAGGTTGGGCGTAAGTTAGACCGGGTGGACTTATTTTTTATCCTCATGGATTTGGCTTGGAAAGCTATGCAACATAATGGTGCAATCATAGTCAATCTTACCAGGTCAAGGTTGCTATGATACACTAATTCTTTTTGGCATGATGAGCAGTGTGGTATTGCCACTCAAAGATATGGTCTTTGATCATTTATTGCTAGTAGGCGTCCCCAAAAAATTTTAGCTTGTTTAATTTATATGGATGTCATGGTTGTTATTTCCCATGAGGACAGTTGGATATGTAATCCTCTCAATTTTTCATGTGGTCAGGGGAAGGGATTGAGGATGGTTGGCTTGTAGATTGGAATGGAAGGATGTGGGGGCAAGATGATTTTTTTAGATCCATAATTTTGGAGGGAGATAAAGGTGAAACTTAGAATCTGTGCATTGTGGTAACACCATTTGTCTCCCACTCCAAATCCTAAATGTCTTCTATCTGGAGATGTCTTTGCAATAAGATTATTGCATCAGTACTTTAAAAAAAGGAAAAGGAGACATCCCCTTGGATAACAGTGGGTACTTGTTCAGAGTTGACCATTTGTTGTTGCATTGCCATTGAAATTAATAGGCTTATGTCTTTATTCACTGATTTAGGAAATGTCTGTTTCTAATCATTTTTGGGCTCAGTTTCTCCTGGAATTCAATAGATCGAGGCATCTGGAACTCTTTTGTTTTTGCATGATTGAGCTTGATGAAGAAAATTTATAGGAGTTCTAGAGAAAGAAGCTCTCCATTTGTTAACGCTGCATGAGTTGACCATTTGTTGTTGCATTGCCATTGAAATTGATAGGCTTCTGTCTTTATTCACTGATTTAGGAAATGTCTGTTTCCAATCATTTTTGGGCTCAGTTACTCCTGGAATTCAATAGATTGAGGCATCTGGAACTCTTCTGTTTTTGTGTGATTGAGCTTGATGAAGAAACTTTATAGGAGTTCTAGGGAAAGAAGCTCTCCATTTGTTTAAGCCGCATAGATTTAGATCTACTATATTCTGCAGAGCATTTTTCTTTGGGTAGTGCTGTTGGCAAGGATGTAATGGAGTCCCTCATGCTCCTATTTTTCCCTTGTACAAAGGTTGCACGCCCTTGGCACCCTAGATTTTTATTTTGTATTTTTATTATGTATTTTTTCCTTTTCGCTTCAATGAAAATCAAATAAAAAGTGGTCTATATATGATATTAGATTCCTTGTGTACCATTGATGTGGACATGATACTCCATTGCTTATATTGAGTATTCGACATGTATTTTTTTTAAGCCTACTAAAAATTATTGCCAGATTCCTTAATTTATTACTTTTATTGACTTATGTATGGAACATAGTACGTTAAACTTATTTCCATCTCTTTTGTTTTTTTGGGGGGGGTTCAAAAACCTATGTCAGCTCTCACATCATCCTTTGCTATGTAATTATTTACAGTATGATATGATATCCCCTGCCAACTTCCCTTTTCTTTGTTCTCAATTTTATCCATTTATTTATTTTTTATTTTTTACTCGATGGGCTTCTTCCTTTCCTGAAAAATGTGTTCTTGTGCCAGGTCGGTAAAGACAGTAACCTATGAGTCTTTGAACAACATTGTGAGGCTCATAAATGGTTTTTCTGCACTTTTACTGGCAATTCTGCCGGGAAAATCCAACATCCTTGAAGGTATTCATGGCTGGGAGCTCAGGCCAACTTTTCGGGGACCGCGACTTCCACGCTGGATGGAAAAGTAAGATCTAAGTAAGACAGTTATTTTTGTGCAGTTTTGTCTAACTGAATTACTACTTTATTCTATCAAAGTTTGCTGTGTCCTGAACCAAAATCTTAGCCAAACCTAATGTAACAAGGAGTATGTCCTGTAATTCATGAATTAACTTGACATAAAGGAAGATGCCCCTTATTAGCACTCACTTGCATTATTGTTTCCTGGTGATATGAATGAACTTTTTCTTGCTTCCAGATCTGTATTAATATTTTTGCAGGACATTCCTTGCCACAAGTTCTTGAATGAAATATATTAAAACACGGCATGGGCTTTGAAAGCAATGAGTTTTGGATTAGATACTTTTATATACAAGTTTATATAACTAGTCTAATTGACAAGATGTCTTTACCTGAATAGCATAACTAACTAGGACCAAAATAGAAATTTCATATCGGAAACTCTTCCTAGAATAGAAATTTTCCTAAAATAAGAAACTTTTCCCTCTCTTTAAAAAGGTATTTCTTTTGGATCTGTCATTGGCTAAATATCAAAACATGCTAAGATCCTTACAAAATGGATTGCATATTCAGTTAGTGAATTCAATTTATAATTTAATTCTAATGTTGGAGAGATAATGCTCTATCAAGAGTGATTTTATAGGTTTATGACTAGAAAACATGAAATTGATATTATCAACACTTTGATAATATTGGAAACATACAATTTCTGATAATTGAGGTATGATTATTAAAGCAACTTTGGATCTCATAAGTCATCCACAACATTTAGCATTGTGTATCATGACTACTTATCTAGTAATGAGTGTCTGTAACATTCAAAGTAAACATACTATGCACTTAAGTCTCTTTATTTCAAGATCCCTGTTCATTCAGGTTATGGTTACTGTCACACCCTAATAGACAAATCATATGACATCCTCTAGTATGAGTTCTCGATTGGCAAGTTTCTAAATGGAAATCCTTTTTGATTATGTCTTGCAGCTTAGGCCAAAGTTGTAGTCTATTGAAACCAACCATATACTTATAGGATCTTATGATCGTATGTCTCAGGAAACAAATGTTTTGAGAATGCACATATCCTACATATAACTGACTAGGACCACTAAGTGTCTACCGTCCATGCTTGATTAGCACAAATCTTATTAAACTTGCAAATCCCTAACTACTGATATATGAAATAATGCAGTGTGTCAAATCAAAAGACCATATGTATTATTATGATCAAAATGACAATTTTGTTGATATAGACATAGTCCCCGCGTCACATTCAGCACTGTTATTGCATGATGACCCATGCATCTCCTAGCATGAGATTCAATTGTCCATTTGTGAGAACCTGGTACGGACACCTGACGTGTTTTGAAATTATGATACGTGGTCATATTTACTACTATCGTGAATAATTTTAAATATTTGATTAGTGTTTGGTTACTCATATTCTCAATTCCTTGAGAATGAAGCATCCTCCACAATATGTAAATGCTAAAATTCTAAATTAATATACGCATTTACTCAAAATGGAGATGTTATTGGTCATTTCATGAAGACAATTTTGCATGGTTCTAAGGCAAGCAACTAAGGAGCTTTCATGTTAATTTAGGGCACTTATAGCAATTTGGTGTTCAACTACAGTAATGCTAAATTTTGTTTGGGTGGTCAATCTGTTGAGCAGAATAGGATAATTCCATTGAGAAGCTCTCCTTTACGAAGAAGGATTTTTTTTTTCTTTTTTTCCTTTGATGGTACGTTAGTCTAGCACCCTTTCATGGATGTCAGGGGTTCATCTTTGGGTCTATGGGCATGGAAGGTAAGAGAGTCTGTGATAGAGGGAAAGATTGGAAAAGAAGTCAGAAAAAGAGAAACAAGTGAATTAGAGAGAGTCCTTATTCCCTTTGAAGCTCTGGCCATCCAGGCTCTTTCATGGATGTCTTGTTTCAGTTTGAACCCTGATTAATGGGGTAAGTTGTACAGAGGAGAAGATTGAGGGGAAGGGATAATTTGTTCTGAGAGAGGATTTGCCAAAATAGCAGTGTTTGATAATTTAGAACTATTATGCTTATAATGTGTGCTTATCTCTAGGAGAACACATCAAACGTAAGACACCTAATTTCCATTAAATGAAAAATAGATGCTTTATCTACTTCATGGGTTCTGCTCCTGCTTTGTCAGGGAATAGTTACAGTACAGAAGTTTGGAATGTTCAACCAGAAGCAAGGCAAGATTTGAAATCATCGACTTTTATTTTTATTTTTATCTTTTTTTCTATTTCATTGATGAGTTGTCCAAGGAAAAGATGATTTTCAACTAAAGCCAAATTGCAGGAGCAGCGTTATGAAATAATTTGTGGGTTTTTATTCATTGAATTACGTAACGATTTAGAAAAGGAGAGCTATGCTTATGCTGTCAGCAGGAGCAGATAAGGAAATTTTCGGTTAATCAGTTGGTTGACTGTACGAAATTTTATGGTATCTGTTCAGAAACAAAAAAAATTAAGGATAGAACTTTGAGTTATTATTTACTTTTGGTTGTGTAACACATCGTGGATATTATGCCTTGTTAGAATCATGCCTCCATTCACCACCAAAAAGGTTATTAGAAATTTTACTTTCCCATGTTCTGCTTGAGCCCCTTTTGACCGAGATGCTTGTCATACCCTAGACTAATCAGCTATTTGTTTAAGAGATGCTTTAAATTTAAGAGAAATGTTTGAAAGGCTAATTAGCTATTGGTTAATCAGTGCCCTAGACGCACAAACTTGGTTTAAGAGATTGGCTTGTGGTGCAGAACTTACAGCCTGAAGTTTACCCCCCTCTCATCCAACTTATAACCATTTAGTGTTGTAGAAAGTTCAAATGATCTTGATGTAACTCAATAAAATTGACGATTGTGGGTTCTATGCAAACATTGTTATGGGTTAATTGAAATTATAAGAAAAATTTTCCTTTCTAATATCACCAATTTATTTTGTTTACATCTTCTGCCTTCCTTGCAGTGGGGTGTCTTCCTTCAACCAGTTTATTCATGAATTTTCTGTGGACTCTGATAAATATAGCACTGATTATTCATCTGGGGAAGATGACACTGATGGGTTCTCATATCCTCCGTCGCCAATGTCTCAAAGTTCACGAGTCTCAAGGACGAGCAGTTTGCCCAAGTCTGATAAGCATTTGATGCATTGGTTCAGATGCATATTTTCATGGCTTCTGTTCCCTGCAAAGTTTGTCCTGTTGATTCCATTTCGTCTTTATGGACTGCTTTGCTTCAGGGGCTCAAAAGATCTATCTGCCTCAAGAGAAAACCATCGTCTATACTCATCTTCTATCAAGAGAGTGCAAACTCTAAAGGACCATATTGTACACCGTGCCACTGACAGGAGACGTGGAGTTATTGAGGTTTTCTAATTTACTACTTTCTCGATCATAATAGTTGTAGAATATTTTCTCATCATTTTTTTTTTTTTTAATTCTCTCATGATGTCTCAATAACTCATTAATTGCTGCTCTCGAAACAGGATCTTCATCTAGCCATTGAGATATTCATAGAGGCTGTGTTCGATGTTGTTCACAAGGCAGCGCATTGTGTTCTTTCACCAATTGAAGCTGTAAAAGGTCTCTTTAGATGGTTTTCTTCAGACGGCACTGGAACTAGTTATGTTCCTCCTGATGTGCAGGACACTTCTGTCACAACGGATACCCTTGGAGAGAACGATCCAACTCCTACAGAAAGGAAAACCACCTTTCATGAGTCTCTAAACACAGATGCTAGGACATGTCAAGATGTCATTACAGAACTTGGGTAAGAACATATATAGACACACACACACACACACATTATATTGGCATGATTATATGTATTCAAAATTTTATTTGACAAATATCTCACTTCCTTGTTTAAGGTATCCATATGAAGCTATTCGGGTGGTCACTGCTGATGGTTATGTTCTTCTGTTGGAAAGAATTCCAAGGTAATGGATTGTTTATAGTATCATAGTTTCCCAATTTAAGTAACAGACCTTGTGTTTGTAGATGGTGCCTGATCTGGCTTATATTTATGCCCCAGGCGAGATTCACGGAGAGTTGTTTATTTACAACATGGAATATTGGATTCCTCAATGGGGTAAGTTACCTGTTGACTTTGATTTTCTTTCAAAGATCAGTTCTGGTTTTTGTTTTGGATGTAGGAAGACTTTGATTGATTTTAGGGCAAAGGAATTAGGATCTTTTTAAAGCTTAATATGACCAAAAAAAAAATTGTAAAATTCAAAGACTTCTCTTGGAACAAATTGCGGCAGGTAAATTGAAAGGAAAACACACTAGTAGTTCCTTTGAGCATCACACCTTCAAGGGTTTGAGACAGCTCATACCAATTTTGCTGGAAAAATGAAATTCTTATTCAACCTTTCAAGATAATGTTAATAATGTTACTAGGGTTTAAATGGATAACTCGTTTTATGGAAATTGATACTATTAATAAAACTAAAATTTAGAAACTCTAAGTTAACTATAATAATAAAGAAAAATAGAAATATCTTCCTAAATGATTAAATACCATAAATAGAAGCTAAAGTAATAAACTTCTACAAAGAAAAGATCCTGTTGTAGGACTGCTTCAGTATTCTTGAACAGTAGTGCTATGGCAATCCTTCATTACTAACTCTTAAAATCTTAATCAAGCTCCTAAAAAGAGATGATCAACCGTTGAAGTCTTGATCCCTATCATTGCCTTAAGTTGCATCCCTAGATTTTTTGGTTACTTGATATTGAAACCTACCATTGGTTATCTCAGGTAAGCATAACAAAAGGTTAGTTCCTATAATATGTTATGCCATCACTTAACCTATGGTGGAGTGGATAGTTTTGTGACTACTTATTGACTGTCAGTTATTTTTGTTGGAGGAGATAGAGTGGATTGTAGTGTGTTGAGTTGAGGGATGAAGGGAGAGGCGTATATTGCTGTTTCTGAATTTTGAATTCTGTGGTGAGAGAGGTGTTCTGTGGTATGAATGAGAGGATTTGAAGTGTTGGACTATGAGGGTTAATCATTTGAAGCAGATGTTTTGATTGTAGTTGAACATAGCAATTTATGTGGCATTCGGGAGCTATTAGGATTTCTTCTCTACAGATTACTTGGTGGTATTAGCTTTGCACATCCATTTCCAAGAGGCTTTCCTTGTTGAAGACCATGTCAATTTTTGCATAATTTTCTGTCTGAGGTTTTTCTGTGATTCTTATCCATTATATATTCTCATCTGACGTAACAATTACTCTCCTCAGCTGGGTTTCCAATGGGGTCGTCGGTTCTCCAGTTTTTGCAGCCTTTGATCAAGGTTTGTTGTAGTTCTCTCTTTAGCATAAGGGGCTTTTGAAATGTGTTTTCTGAAAAATCTGTTGACATATATATATATTTTTACATCTGCAGGGTATGATGTTTTCCTTGGCAATTTCCGCGGTTTGGTTTCACGAGAACATGTTGACAAGAATATCTCATCCGAACAGTAAGTTGATATTTGAAAGCTGTACTATGCTTATTGACATTAGTTCATATTAACCCCATCTGCTTTTTTTCCATTAAGTTTGGAATGAGAAAAGACAAAATGATCTTATCTGATGTTTTCATATATAATGTACACAAAGGAGAAAACAATCTGGTAACTGAAATAGTTGATTTATTCAGGTACTGGCGATACTCTATCAATGAACATGGAACTGAGGATATTCCTGCACTAGTGGAGAAGATTCATGAAGTAAAGACCTCTGAGCTGAATAGTAGCCAGCCAAGTCCTGAAGAAGAAGTAAGTGATGACCAGCCTTATAAAATCTGTGCAGTCTGCCACAGCTTGGGTGGAGCAGCAATTCTGATGTATGTTATTACACGCCGCATTGAAGAGAAGCCCCATAGGCTTTCAAGACTTGTCCTTCTATCTCCAGCTGGCTTTCATGAGGATTCTAATATAGTGTTCACATTGGTGGAGTACCTGCTCCTCTTTTTGGCTCCTATACTGGCGCCTCTTGTGCCTGGCTTTTATATTCCAACTCGCTTCTTCCGTATGCTGGTGAATAAGTTGGCCCGAGATTTGCAAAATTATCCTGCACTTGGTGGGCTTGTTCAGACACTGATGAGTTATGTTGCTGGTGGAGACAGCTCAAATTGGATCGGAGTGTTAGGTTTACCCCACTACAACATGAATGACATGCCTGGAGTTTCATTTCATGTGGCTCTTCATCTTGCACAGATGAAGCATGCGAGGAAATTCATAATGTACGACTATGGTAGTGTTTCAACCAACATGAAAGTGTATGATTCTCCTGAGCCATTGGACCTTGGTGAATACTATGGACTTATTGATATTCCCGTTTATCTTGTTGCTGGTAGAAAGGACAAGGTGATCCGCCCATCAATGGTAAGAAAGCATTATAAGCTAATGAAGGAGGCTGGAGTGGATGTGTCGTACAGTGAATTTGAATACGCCCACTTGGATTTCACATTCTCTCACCGCGAAGACCTATTGGCCTATGTGATGTCTAGGTTGCTGCTCGTAGGTCCATCTCCAAAGCGGCAACTTGGTCTGAAGCCTGCAAAGTTGAAGCGAAAGGATTGACAGGTGAACTCGGTAATAGAGGTACATATCAAATCATATGATGCGCTTTTGGTGCAGCTGGACTAGCTGATTGGCATTCTCGTGTTGTATGTTGAAGAACCGAGTTCTGTATCAGTTGTAATCTCATTAGGATCGGAATGTTGTATTCAGCTGTGTAGTTATCTATAGAGCTTGCATTGTACATGTCATTGTGAGCAGTAGCCTTCCCTCCAATTTTTCAGAGGGAAGCAAGCAAATTGATTTGGGAAAAAATAAATAAAAAATAATAATAATAAACGACTTGCCTACAAGGGCTCTTTGTTTGTAAAGTTGTATCTGTACTGTAATGAGAAAATAAGTGGGTCGATGGAATTTGTCTTGTTTAATGCATTTGATTCAAAAGCATGAAATTTCTTACATTAGTTTGTTAATTATAAAAGTTGTTCTCATAAGATCTTCTCTTGTAACTTCTCTCCTACTTGATAATTTTGTTGAAACCTTTTTCTTTACCACGAACATTAATCTCTCTCTCTCTCTCTCTCTCTCTCTCTCTCTCTCTCTCTCTCTCTCTCTCTCTCTCTTCAATGGAATCCGCCGCTACATTTGCATTTCACTTGCAACTTGCTGTAAGACGATGAATCCCTTTTTGTATTGCTGAAATTTTCACCATTACTGGAGCAACATATGTAATTTTGGTTGGTCCAGAGAGTGCGATAGAAAAGGTGGGGATGAGGTTCCTGTTCCTGGCGGTAGTGATGGGGATTGGAGGACGTGGGGGATGAATTTCACCGACACACGTTGAGACTATAAAAACAGGAAAACAACACTCATTCGACCCGACTCTAGAATCAAATCGTTGCCCTGAATCTGATCAAACCTTTAAAATTCAAAATATTTTCTTAATATATATATTTTTTTGCAAACCGTCCAAAACGAACCGCTTTTGCCCGTATTATAGCGCACCGTTTACCAGAAGGCAACACATGTTACATGGGTCAAGGCATAGTCGCCCTTTTCTTGACTAGGGCTTTGCTCTCTCTCTCTCTCTCTCTCTCCCCCACCCCCCCCCCCTCTCTCTCTCTCCTGTAAAAATGGTGTTGGATTCAGTGAAATGGGGATACATTCGAATAATAACAGGAACAATTGGAGGTGGGATTCTAGGGTTTTACGTGATGCACCGTGTTGAAACCAATTACAGAGCAAAGATGCAGGAGAGACTCATCCAGTACCAAAATGAAAAGTTGAAGAGAGAGAATAATTTGAACATCCCCACCATAGATGAATCTTCTTAACTCCTCAATTTTTTCCTAGTCTCTGTAAGTCACACTTAAAAAATGCTTCTTTCCCTGTTTTTATTTTCATAGGAAAATTTATCCGGGTTTCAACTATTTTTGTCGATTATAGCTTATGAAATCTTCATTTTGATCATTTCCAATGGCTTTTTGTAATTGGGTTTTGGTGTCTTCTGTTTAAATTTTCATTTTTGGGCTTGATTTTCATATGTTTGTTCGGGGTACTTAATAGTTGATTATGTAGTTTCTGGTAGTTCATTTTGATGTTCCCTTTGAAATTATACCTAAATTCCCTGTTTTGGCTCCTAACTAAAATATCTATTATTAACATTGTTGTAATTGTTCGTAATATGAAGGTCATGGAGGCATTCTATCTGTTACCCATTTTATTCTTGGTTCAAAGTAGAATATGTAGATCTTATTTTCACAGTAAATATAATTCATCATATTGTTCTTGGATGAAGCTTGGATGAAGCTTGGCATTGCTTGAATTACGCTATAAGCTAAGTAGCATGAACACCGTGACACAGCAAAGTTATGAAAGTGTTACATTGTTCAGTGTTGTGCCGTGTTGTCACAAAGCAGCATGTGCCCATGACATGGATGTGCTCGTTTCTAGAAGTGTCCATTGTTTTTGAAATGTTGATTAATGAACAATTTCTTATGTTCTTAGAGAAATAAAAAATTACCTCTTTGAGAAGCAATGTTCATGTGAGATAACTGTCAGGAAAATCATGGCAGAGGACACAACACACACAATGATCATGTGTGTGAGAGGCTTTAAAAAGGTTTTTATGGTTATAAATTAGTAACAAGTATGTTTTGATTTCCTTTTATTTCTAAAAACATTATTCATGCCCATTAAAAGCAACATTACTTTTGAATTTTTAATACTATTCTCTGCCCGTTTTGGAGAAAAAAATAATTCCTGCATTGAGTGCCACTTTAAAGTGCTTGAAAATCATTGGGAGCATGGGTTGAAGATCTAAAACCAAAAATCTGTTGATTAAGTGGGTGTTAGAGGACCTTTATCTTAAAGCTCCTTGTCGCATTATGATATGAGGTATCAATGTACCATAAGACTCAGACCTAGTCTGGTTTGCGCTAAATATGCAAAACTGTGGTGAGTGAGGCCTTTATCTCAACTGTAGTGTATTGACATTCTTGTCAGGGAACCCAAATCAACAGCTAAGCATGTCATCACAATGTAGTCTCCCCCATCTACATGGCTGTGGGTGCTATCTTGGTACTGCATTTATGTTTAAACTCTCTCTGAAAAAAATCTATGTTAGGACTTTAAGTCACCTGTATTATATTGGAATACACATGCCAACATGATTGTCATTTGGGAAAAGATAGGGTTTGTTGGAAACATGATAGGGAAAAGGTAGCGAATGAACACCATCATTGAAATGTATGTCTTAAGGGTACTCCGTGCATGAAGGGAGATTACTATCATTATGAGCTAGGTTTAGATGTATGACACCATCCTTACAGATCGAGTTGTTGCTTCTGTAGTAGGACCTTGTGAACTGTAATTTACAATGGAACAATATTGAGACAGGGCTTGCTTCTTGTTTATATAGATCCAAACTTTGTGTCGAGAAACTTTTGTTATTGGGTACAAGATATGTACGCTCAGATGGATACAGGTCATTTCACCTACTAATGTAAGGTTATGTTTAAACTAAATACCATTGGTCTTCATTTTTTTTTAATATAATCGTAAATTGGTTTTTGTGTAGCTTTGCAAAGTTATGTTTGATTGACCTTCTACCATCCCACCAAGTATAGGGTAAAAAAAGTAATTTTCAAGTTATGTAGGTGGAGTTTATCTTTTAGTGGCCTTAAGCGAAAAAGATCAATAGCCATGAAAGTAACCTATGAGTAGATTGCCCAAGTATACACAATTTCGGGAAACATTTGCATAAAAAGGTGAAATGTTTCATGATTTATTAAAGGAATTAACAAGGTGATTGGTGGCAAGGGTACAAAAAGTGGAAAGTTACTTTAGTGTTGTGTTCTATTTTCTTCCACTTGCCAAGTATGGTTCTAGGGATATAGATATGGAGTAATGAGGTGCATCTTCATCATAGAATACCATCCAGTATGTGAAAATATATTAAATTCATTTAATAGGACTCTACTATAGATATTGTTTATTTTATATATTTATTTATGGGATAATTACATGTGCATCTCTAAGCGTTTGTTTGTATTTCCGGTTAAACAAAAACTTTTCTTTTAAATGTTTACCAGAAGTTGCATGTCAAATTCACCCATGTAGATGCCTACTGGCACTGACACGATGCCACCTTGATACAAGCTTAAACCACAAAGGAATCAAGTGATTTCAAACCAAATTAAAAGGGGGAACAGAGGGACCAGTTCTATTACTGGATGATAACATGGGGGATATATTCATATATTTTAAATCATAGGATTGTCAAAGTGGCTTTCAGTCAAACCACAGGGGTGCAAATGAAAGTTCTCCCACCAAAAGAAATAACCAAACTAGAGCAACTGTGTTGGGGGTTACTTTTGGGCCATGTCATATCTTTGATTTGTAGGCATGTAATGTGTGATTTACATATTTTGCATGCCAATTACATGTTATTTGCTCATTGCAAAATTTTTCTAAAGCTGCTATATCTGACACATAGATAGTTTTCCTTAGTGGCTAAAATGATTCATAGGTTGGTAACAGGAGCAAGATCCAACTCTTGTTTCCATGAGGGAATACTTGGTAGGCTAAAGAAATGCTTGATTTAATTCATTCTATGTGTGACCTCTATATGATACTCTGCCATATACTTGTGAACATTCGGTTGTGGTATCATTGTGCCATTTAAGAATCTGCTGTATTGAGCTAATATTTTGACTCAATTCTCTGAATAATTTTGGTGGCAATAGCTTGCAGTTTGCTATTAGCTTTGCCAGTGTTGTTAGCGCCTTTAAGGCATTAGGACCACCTATCTCCCAGGTGTGCTTATTTAAGAATATATTTAGTCTGCAAAAGTAGAAGTTGAAGTTGAAATTGCTCAAAAACGAACATATCTACTATAAATTCTAAATAAAGGTTGTATTTCATTGTATAGGCATTACTGTTGGCAAAATATTTTGCCACGTGTCAATTTCATGTAAGTATTGATGTTAACACAACTAATTTTGTCTCCTGAAAATTTGAAAAATCCTACCATATAGATCTCAATCTACTTAAATCTCAAGTGCACAACAAAACAAAAGAGGCAAGTGACATACTTATGGCCAGATGCAGGCAAATAAGAATAATAAGATTAAAGAATAAAAGGGGAGACAACAAGGATTTCAGGGGAAAAAAAAAACCTCAAAAAAGTAACTAATTTCATCAAGTCACCTTGTCTGAGTCCCCTTCAAGTGCTGGGGAAGAACCTTCTGCACTTGGAGTGTGCGGAATGCCTTTGGCAACATTAAGCTTGCAAATCTAGTTCTTGGTATAAAATCTATAGTTTCTTTTTTTTTTTTTGTCTTTTTTAATTTTATTAATTAATTAATTTAAGAGGGTAATGATGCTGTGAAAGTTTCATGAAGGGCTTGATGTCTGATGCAATTGAATGGACTTTTTACTTGTGCAGTTTAGCTTAATAATGAAAATTCTTCCTGGAATATTGCATGGGAGAGCTTGAAGAAGATAGAGGAGGTAAAATCTTCAAGATTAATCACTTTGCACGTTTAGTCCTTGCAAATCGGGACGTCAGCAGCAAAATTGGTTGACCTCTTTAGAAACCTTGTGGTGGTTATGCCCCTTGCTTATAAAGCTTGTTGTAGTCTCCGGTGCATTGCACTGCACTGCGTAGGACTTTTCAATATATTTTCTTTTGCACCCGATGGATTGTTGCCAACAACTTTGGATGGAGTATTTGATTCTTCATTGCACATTTCACCCAGATGAAATGCCTATTTGTCTACATGACAATTGAACTTTTGAATAGATACAAAACCTATACATTGGGTAAATCCAATGCCTTCTTTTGCAGCTGGAGCTCCCTACATTGGGTAAGAGTAGGAAGGAGAAGATAATGTTATAGAATATTATGGAATGTTGTAAACTATAGGATGTTATAGACCTGAGTGTTCTGCTGTATCGTGCTCACTTTGCTTCCAAGGGGTTATTTAAACTAGCATTCCCCATTCACCCTTTTGCTGGGTAGGAAAAAAGAAGAGTGGCTCAACCACATAGCTAATCCATCGAGTGGGTCACTTGATTGAGACCCAGAGGTTTTTGCTTCATGGTACAAGGTATGAGCCCCCTCCAAAAAATACTTAAAAGTACTTGAATGCTGTGGGGCAAATATTAGTGGTGCCGTAGGGTGTATGCTGCCATTTATAATGCGATCATGCCAAATAACATGTTGGAAAAGTGTATTCAAAAGGGAAGATTGGTTGAGAATTGAGGGTTTAATAGCCCATTCGCTTTGAATTCATTGTGGTTGATCCCTATTAAACTGACACAGCTAGTGTCGAGATAAGAATCGACTAAAACCAAAAGATATAACAATTCCAATTACTAGAATTATGAAATTGAGAACAACTACTTGGGAAAAGAAAAAAACAAAATTCTAGAATTATAAAATTTAGAATTAAGAAAATAACAAAATTCTAGAATTACGAAGTCTAGAATTAAATTCTTTGATTTTCGACTCATGATGGTGAATTGAGCCAAACATTGTGGAATTCAAGTATCTATTATGACCCAACACAATTTCAGCAAATCAGAAATCAGAAATCAGAAATCAGAAATTATTTCATAATTTTTGATTTCACGAATTTAGAATTTAGTTTCTATTTTTGTTCTTTACTTTTTAATCTTTTTATAATTCAATTTATCCAGAAAATTAGCAACTAAGTGTTACTGTGTCATAAATTGATTTATTGTGATGTTGTGGGGTTGAATGATTTAGGTGTTTTATTCTCAGGCGACCCGTGATTGTGATGTTTTGTTAGTTGAATACGTGGGAGAGAAGTCTGGCTTGATATGTGTGTTACACAAATGTTATTTCAATTATATAAAAGTGCAAAATATAATTTGTTATGGCCTTTGAGTTGTCGTAATGTAAAAACAAATGTTTCTAACCAAAAATTGATATATTACTTAGTTAACTTTGTTCTCGTTTCCATCTTTTCACGTGTAAACACACTTTTTTTATCGACACTTAGTTGGTTCAGTTACTAAATACTGATTTCTTTTAAATAAGTTGTCAGATTTGAATCTTATATATGGAGCAAATAGACATGAGAGTTTTTTTCCTTAACTATGTAATCTGATTTGAATCGAATTTATTTGGATCCAATGTAATTATCATATATATATATATATATAAACACACTTTTGAGTAATACCATAAACTTGCATATTTTGGGTAAGACCTTGTGTGGCCTAAACATCAAGAGTGTTTGTCATAAAATATGTTTGTTTACTAACATGTGATCATGAGGTCCCTAAAAGAACAGTCTAGTTGTATAAATCCTCCTTCCACAATCTGGTGATTCAGATTCAAATCCGTGTACAACCAAAAAAAAAAAAAAAAAAAAAAGAGAAAAACATGTGATCATGAGTGGATGGATCAATGCACCTAAGTTTAATCTCAACCTTCTGGCCCAGGTCTAAATTTACTGCTTGAGCTCTCTGATTTCCTTTTCCTCCCAGATTGTATTCAATTTGAGGGTGGTGATGTGATCACGTTTCTGAGCATGATGGGCCAGATTCTATGCAAAGCTATTAACATTGGATGTGCCACATGAATTAACAGACCCCACGATACATTAAAATATGACAAATACCCAAGGGATGATGATTTCATACTTCCCCTTCCCCATTTTTAGGGATAAAAAAAAAGGAAGAAATAGTACAATTTACGTTACCCTTCATTTAGGGGTGTGTGTTTGTTGGTCATATATAGCGTGGCATTAATTTGTCAAATTTTTTGGATGGCTACTCTCTTATCTCTCTCTCTCTCTCTCTCTCTCTCTCTCTCTCTCTCTCTCTCTCTCTCTCTCTCTCTCTCTCTCTCTCTCTCTCTCTCTCAAAGATATTTCTTTTTGTTTAAAAAGTTTGAGTATAGAAAAGCTGGCTAACTTCTTGCTTGAAATCCCAAATCCTCAAGGTTTTTAATCATGTTACTTTGTGTAGTGGTATTGAAATTGAGAGTTTGATGCATGATTATCTCCGATATCAAGTATAATTTTACAAGATAAAGATATGTAGTTTTAATCATTTTCAACTTCTTATTATTTAATTTTTCAATTTTATCACAATAATGTTTGTTATTTTATATAGCTCAGAATACTATTAAAAAATCCTAAATTTTCAAATATCTCGATAGTTAGATTTCACCCTATACTTTCTCAATATTACTATCTTTTCACTACATAGTTGGCAATACCTTGTGTGTGATGTTACTTTCTTTTGAACTATGCCCATTATGGAAAATCCCCATTTAGCCACTTGTGGAGATGACCCCAAAAATGAAATTAAAGAAACCAAAGGAATTCACAAATGCCCCATACTATGCCATTTTGGTTAATCTTACTCGGGGTCCATGGAATTGAAAACTAAGATCTTTCTTTGTCAACATTGTTACTATCACATCATCGACGGATAGTAGCCTCTAGCAAGATGGGACATAAAATCTATTAACCAAATTTTAGGTTTGAAACTTAAAAATGAAAAAAAAATTATGTTTTCATTCCCTAAATAGGGTCACATAAATGATAGAATCAGATTAATCAAAATATAACTCTAAATAATAGTGATAAAAAAAAAAAAAAAAAACTACTATCACATTTTGAAAACCTTCACCAACTTTTCATGTGCCCCTAAAAACAAAAACGACTTCAAGAATTACACTTTTGGAGTCAAAAATGGCACGAAAGATGTCTGAAATGAGTTATCACAATGGAAACGGGACAGAAAGGTTACACATTAAAAGAATCGACATTATTTGAGATGGGTACATAAACCATGTAAAAAGGTTTGTCGTTCAAAGGAAACAATAATAAAAACTAGGTGACAGCAACAATGTCTGTCTTCTGAACTTCACGTGCACTCGTTCCCTACATATTTGGTCACCTGGACGGTACAGCTAAGGCTTTTCTAGTTTCATGTTCACAATATAATCTCTACTATGGAATGGGACCTAAAGTTTCACAAAGTAGTAATTTTTAATCGAAGTTGAATATATTCCACTACCCTTTGTGACTCTAACCACACACTCTAGTCTAATAGACCTAACTGGACTGAGTTAAATTGCTACTTGAAACTCCATTGCTTGATTAACTGATACAACTTTGTGTCTTTACCTATGATTGAGATAGCAAAAGTGAAATTGGGGCATATGATTACCTTAGGGTCAGTGTGTTTCTGGTTAAGTTTGGTCCATTGTAGGATGCAAATATTAGAAGGGCTTTTCCAATGTTGTGATGCTTGAGAAGCCAGTTAAAGACTTGTTTGTTGCACAGGTGTCAAGGAATAGGGTGCTTTTCCTATTGGCAAAAATTTCACAAACTATGTGAGAGACATGATACTTTTTTGTGGGCCAACCATGTGAAGATAAAGCAAAATTTTGTATCCCACTTGAACTTGTGAAAACAAATTTTACTTTTCCACAAGCTTAAATTTGAGAAGTTAGAGGAAAAAATTTGGAAGTGGTATAAAGTGAATGCTACCTAATCTCTAATGCGCAAGGTATAATACTATGAAAATTTCAATTTGATGTTTTATTACAATATGATATGTCTATATCTCATTCGTCGGCACAAAGTCAGATGTGGAGCCTCAAAAACAATGAAGATAAGATCCAAATATTGTATAGAATCACATGACTTTGATTGCATAAATGCATGACAAACACTTAACATGACCCCTCTTGTCATGTATGTATATCTACCCTTTATATTGACAAAAGGTTTTGAAGTGAGTCTTCCTACATATATAGTAAAGAAACTACACTTCATTTTGCTCCTTTTTAGAAAGGTGGAGTGTCAAGGATTGTTTTGTCTTGCCATTGTTGATAGAGCGCTCCTATTCTTTAGGGCTTACCGGATCATGGCTTTCCCACCTTTTTAATCCTAACGCTACAGCCTTGGGAAAATATCATGTGTTTTGCCTAATGAAAAGATGATGATCAGCCTGATGTGAGTCTTTTCAGTTGATTATCGCATATGCAAAAATGTGTGACAATCAATCATCCATATAGGAATTAGGGTTATTTGATGGGGATGAATAGTGTTTCTCCCTAAAAGTTGTGGGTTAGAAGATGATTGGACCCAATGGTGAAGTTTGGCAGTTAGAGGCCCTTCAAATTTGCACATCATTGAAAGGTGGGTGGGGAAGGGGGGCAAAGTGAGAGTGTCCCACACTATCCTGTCTATAAGAAGCTAATTTCTTTTTCTTTGCATATGCAGGTTTCAATCATTACCACTACACACATAACGCAGAGGAAGAAAATAGCAAAAGAGAGCAACAAAAGGAAGAGTTCCAACTGAGAAAAAAGGGAAATGAAGATGAATGGTGCGACTTCCATGGAAGATTCCAAGGAAAGGATTTCAACTAAAGGGTTTGCACGGTTCCTCAAAGAGCACAGAGCTAGACTTTACATTGCCAGACGATGCGTTGTTCTCCTTGTATGCTGGCATATAAACGAACATAAAGCCTTCTGATGACAATTTTTTTTTTTTTTTTTTTTTACTTCAATTTCTTGAGTATATGTGTGGCATTGACATGTTTTGATATGGTTTTGGCACATTACGATGTGCAATTGCCAAATTTATATAGCAATACAAGAGTTTTTGAGCTTTTTTGTGGCTTTGCAATTTCGGTGTTTCACAATGTCTCAGATGCTTCTTGTTCATTCTCCAAGTAGCTCCAACATCTCAAATTGAGATGATTCAATGTAAAGGAGAGCCACAGTGTGGTTAGTCATTTGACATGGGGAGAGAGAGAGAGATCTGCTGGTGGTGGTGAAGCTGGGGAGAAGATTTGTGTCATCAACAATTGGTTTCTGGTTTTAACTTTCTAAGCTTTGTAAAATGAAAACAGCCTAATCATCAAGTGACAAGCAACTATACATGACAATAATACTATTAATTTTCACATTTCAAATTTTACTATTGTCTCCAACCTAATCTATATGAAAAAAATAATAATAATGGAGATAATGGAGATAATTTTTTATTGAAAGAGAAAGCAATTTTCCATATCTAGTAGATCTTACAAAATACTAAATTTAAATCGGTAATACAAAACATTTTTATTTCCTCATTGTCCGAAAGAACTAAATAACATAAAGATTAAATAACGTTTTCCCCTTTTCGTTTCCATGCATTGGAATAAACATTTTGGTCATTGAAATTGTCAAAATAATTGCAAAATAGAAATAATAATAATAATAATAATAATTATTATTATTATTATTATTATTATTATTATTATTATTTCAAATTCCGTTAAAACTAGTCATTATAAAGTTGTTGGGAGTGACATTGCGATCTTTGAAATTGTTGAAAAAGTTGTAAAAAATAAAATAATTTTCTTAAAATAATGTTTTGACTGCTCGAAGGGACATTTTTGTCCTTAAAATTTCCTGATAACCAAAAAAATGGATTAGACATATTTGCTCCCAATTTCTGTTCGTTCCAATTGAAACGCAGACGTTGCCCCCTCAGAACCAGTTGTTCTTGACTTTTTCTAATTATTTTTAATAATTTGAATGATGGATCTATGAAAGAACTATGATTTCGGCTCCTTGATTTCAAAACAATGAATTAAAACCGAATCGCTGGTTCATTGATAATCCAAAAGCAATATAGCTAGAATTGGTTTTATAATTAGAGTCGATCCTTTATCATGTGATTTGGGTTCGAAATTGAATCAATAATCATGCGTAATCCATAACAATGAAAAAAAATTATATTTATTAGGACACAGTTATAGAATCGAGTAATCTTTCTATATAATTATTAAATAAATTAAAATTATTATACAATAGGGGTTATTTCTTTTCACATAATAACTAAATAAACTAAAGTTATTACAAGAATTAAAACCCTTTTTCTTAAGAAAACTACTGAATATATTAATTTTAAATTATATTTGTTTACATATATTTCTAACTAACTTTATTAATACTAGATTTTAGTTTCATAATATATTTTTTTATTATATTTGTTTTAAATTTATCTTTGTTTATTATATTTCTAATTTTATTAATACTACATTTTAGCGAGTAGGCTTTCAGCGATAGAATTAACGGTGAAAAATTTCCATTGCTAATATTCATCGGCGACAAAAATTTATTATTAGCGACGGATATTTTCGTCATTGATACCTTATTTTTTAGTAGTGTATTTCATGGATAAATAAATAATATTAGAAAGTATAATTATTATTATCTCTTTTTTTATTTGGTTTAATTTAAAATCTTTTAGTAAACTTACAACATGCAAGACTAGTCATACATCGGAGAACATGAAGAAACCAAGTCTTTTCATGTTTAAGAGCACAAGAGCAAAAAGTGGTTATTGCAATATTAAAGGAGGGAGTCACTTATCATTTTTCAATCATGTTGATGAATCAAATCATGCATGTCCAAAGAGATTTGACAGAAATTGGATTGGCCAGATAGAATACCTTATCATGTCCTAGAAGTAGGTCCCTGAAGAATCTCAAGCTCATCTTCTTTTCCATTCGATTTGACCCACTCCCTCCATTGTATGCAATCTGGCAGCCTCAGTTCCAAAAATCATGTTGTGTATTTGGCGTATCCTCTGATTTAAATGAAGATGATTTTTATGGTGTCATGCCCCTTGCAAGCTAAGCTGCATTCATATAATTTAAAATAATAATAATAATAATACTAATAATAAATTCAATTGTAGGAATTGATTAGCAAAGTAAAAAGTCTAGAGAATTATTATCTGTGAGTAGATGACATACCATTCACCCAGTCAATTTCTAACCCAAGATTTAAACATGTGTCAAATTTCAAATTTTAGTCCTAACTTTTTTCTTCTTTTCCGTCCCAAGCTTGGGAAGCAAGTTGACATGTTAGAACTTGAATATGTGAGAGAGAGAGAGAGAGAGAGAGAGAGATGTCACTTGAAATGATGCCTCCAAGTGCTGAAGTACCAAATGGAATCAAATTAATGTGTAATGTAATGCAGATCATGATCACACCCGACTCATCAACTGGTTCAACAGATCTATTAGCTTATGGAGCTAATCTACTAGCAAATCCAGCATAGCAGGCATTAGCTAATACAGGCAAGCCGTTATCAGTTTATGCCGCATGTGAGCTATCGGTTAATCATATGACGCAACAACCACTAAAATCAGCCATCTCAATTGAACCGCCACAGTATTGATATAACCAAATGACCAAGAGACTTTCAAACACTCCGGGTAATATTAGTTTGCCATATTTTCCTTTTATTGCTAATCCATCGGCTGGTAATTTTACTTATCAAGAGGCTGCCCCCGGAGCAATACCACCCGACCTTTTTCAACAATTCTCGAAATATGATACCAGAAGATTTTGCTATGGAGCAACTATAGAACCCATTTCCACCTCCTACAACTAGTTGGCACCTATATTCTAAAGCTCCAAAATTGTCGATCACTACCCAGAACAGCCGCTATACCATCTAGAGCAGTCAACATATTACCTATTGGTTTGGTATGCCCATTCTGGGGCATTATTAGGATCGGAGATAATGGGTTAACTTTCATTATCTCCATAACTCCCATAATAACCTCCGCATAATAACCACTCCCAAATTAACCCTAAGAGAATGTGCCCTACGTGATATGCTTTCATCTTCTTCCGGAGAGAATGGGGACTAGGGTTTTGTGAGCACACTTCTCTAGAGAGAAAAATTGAGGGTTGAGAAATTTTCGCGTAGAAAAATTTATCTAGTCAAAGGAAATCTTTTTCATCAAAGTATTCATCAGACTTGAGAATCGAGGTGTCTTGGATCTGCAGTGGTGGTTCTATTTTGTAATCACCATCCGATCGAGTGATCCGTTCGAGAGATATCGCAACTCCGTTAGATTTTGGAGATCCTACACAATGAGGTATTTATCCCTTTAAATTATTTAATTTTCTACGTTTCTACATGCACATGATGTTTCAATTAAATCCAACATTACCAAATGCCTTCGCATCCTCTTGCACTGCCAGGATGTATAATGTCAACTAACCATTAACAATTCAGCCCAATCTGGCTACGTATAAGTAAGTTAATTCAAAATTTAATGGTTAATTCAACCATTTGTATCATTTTTTTCGGATTCAATTTTGTTTGATTACATCTTTTCATTAAAAAGAAGAAGAAGAAGAAGAAGACAAAATCTCTAATTAGCTCATAATTCGATGAATAATAGACTATTGGAAAAGTAATAAGAAAAACTCTTTTTCTTTGTTTAGAATCATATTTTTTGAAATAAACAGATTCTAATTATTAAAAGAAGAAAAAGAGAATTATTATAACATTCAAATAAAACTAAATATATAAAAAAAATATGAGAGGATGTCAAAACCAAACCACACCATAAAGGAATTGAATAGAATGCAATATCAGGAACTCATTTACTTCAAATATTATTAAAGTAAGCATATAACCAAGGGAAATCGAATACTTATTTGTTGAAATCAAACTTTAAAGATAGAAAATAAAGTTGTCACCAATAACTTAACCAAATGCAATCGACTTCCAAAAATTCAACAACACTGTCTTGAAAAGTTGTATTACTTTCTATGGTTTGCAAATTTACCGAAACCGACTCAAAATTCTCTATTGTAAGACAAGCACCTAGACCTCTATAAAGGACATAAAACTACATAAAAGACAGCTAAGAGCTGAAAAGGTAATTTGATCGACTTTCCAATAGCATTTAAGTAGAAAATCATTTAATTTCTAACTTGAATACCATGACATTATATCAAAATAGGTTACAAACATTTAGTAAAAAAATATATATTTATTTTTTTAACTTAAGTCTCTAACATATAATCAAAATAAACATCACAAACAAATAGGTAATCTCCAATCTCCACTAAGCAATCACGAAGAGTTGAAAATAATAGAAGACCGGCTTATAGTTGAATAAACATTATAAGAATTATGTACTAGACACTCAAATAGTAAAGAAACATTACTTAATTGTTTTTTTCTAAAATCTCATATTCAAACTTAGTTACATATATTTTTACGATTTTTACTATCTCTATATAACTAAAAAAAACATACACACCACAACGATCGTACAATCAAAACAAATGCAAACCCAGGAAGGCTCTGACCTTTGAATGTCACAGTATATGGGCGTGGATAAGTTCCAAATAACCAGATAAGTTTGGAAGCTAGATCATGGTTGCCGTGGCCCGCTGAACCTACCTTCGCTTCGGACAGATCAGGCATGGGTATGAAAAATTAGGTCTTACAGGGGCAGAGAGAGAGAGAGAGAGAAAGGGTCACCATTTGAGGTCATCAACCTAACCTAAGAAGGACCATAGGCAAGTGAAGAGAGGGTCACAATGATGTAAGCAGGGGAACCTGAAATTACAACTGAAGAAGAAGGCCATCTCCAGAGGAGCACAAAGAAGGCCAAGGCAAAGGGGGAACCACTGCCAAATGAATCTAAGCGTTCCTTCAAGGATATGCTAATGGGTCAAGGGAATAGCTGGCCACGCCAAGAGGACATATTGGAACTAGACTCGGACCTAGAATCTGAGTACTTATAGGTGAAGAAATAGAAGTAGAAATGGAAGGCAAAGAGATACCAGAGATAAAGGTGTCCAATACGACATTAAAAGACCTTTGGAAGCTTTGGAGGAAAACTATAATCATCAAGCTTCTGGGCAAAAACATTGGTTACCAACTGACGTCTATCAAGATTAACCATCTATGGAGACCAGAAGGAAACTTTGAGCTATTGGACCTAGGGGAGGGCTTCTTCCTAGTAAAATTTTCTAGTAGTCAGGACTATGAGCATGTGCTATCAGATGGGCCTTGGCTCATTCATGATCACTATCTAATGGTGAAGAAATGGAGACTGTGGTTCAACCCAGAGGAAGAAAGGATTAAATCCACCGCAATGTGGATATGTCTACCTCACTTGCCTATTGAATTCTTTAATGAATATATCCTATTCGAAATAGGAAAAGCAGTCGGAAATCTAATAAAAATTGATACCAATACAGAAAATGCAGTCAGAGGTAAATATGTCTGGATTTGTGTAGAAAATGATTTAGAAAATGCCTTGGTTCCCATGATCAAAATTAGAAAACACATGCAACTGATTGAGTATGAAGGTCTATACACCATCTGTTTTCAGTGTGGCATGGTTGGCCATAGTCAGAGTGCTGCTCAGCCCAGGAGTGCGCGGTAGGAGTGGAACAGGTGGCGGAAGGAAAGAGATCAATGGTGGAGAACAGCCAACCTACGGCGGCCAACACCGTGGGGGAAGGAAGACAGTCTCGAACCATGGATGGTGGTCCAACGGAGATAGAAATAAAACAAAAATGGTAATCTTTGGGATAAGGGAAAAAAAGTTCTAACCAACTCAAATCGTTTCGCCAATCTTGAAGAAGTCAACGATCTTGTGTCAGAAGAAGACGCTGAACCAAGATACGATAATGCTCCCAGCTAGCCTTGGAGACAACAATCTCTGATCCTCCACAGAAGTAGCACTGAAGTGATGTCAAGAAGGTCTGCGAGGGAGGGAACTTCAGGAGTGGGAAGAAGCAAGGGTAAGAGAAGGGAAATGAAGCTTCCCGAGGAAGCTTTAGCTATGGAAGATGTTATCTTGGGGGGCGGGCAAAGGGATCAGAATAAAGATGAGAGTGTCTTTGGTCTGCGAGACAGAGGTAGCAAATATGCTTATGTCTGAAGCAGATGATCAGGGGGGTGATATGGAGGTTCAATAGTGAGCCATGTCTCTCGGCTCAACTCCTTTTATTGTCATCAATGAACATTAAAGTCATTGTTTGGAATTGTAGAGGTATGAAGAATCAATACTTCAGAAGAGCCTGTAGAGATCTCCTGTAGAAGGAGAGACCAGAGGTTTTTTGCTGCCTTGAAACTAAAGCTAAGAATAATCATTTCCCATCATTCATGAAGAATTATAGGCTAAATGAGGAGTTCATTGTCCCAACGTCAGGATTTAAGGGACGTTTGTGGTTAGTGTGGAATAATAAGAGGGTAAGGCTGTCGATAGTCAGGAGCCATAGCCAATTCATCCACTGTATCATTGAAGATAATGGCAAAAGATGGTTCTTAACTTGTGTTTACTGTCAACCATGTTTCGGAGCTAAGGTGGAGTGTTGGGGAGATTTGAATCTGATTGCGGACTACATGCTCAATCATTGGATAGTCATGGGTGACTTTAATGACATAGTAGGCCCCAGTAAGACTAGTAGAATGTCAAACTGCTCATGGAAAAGATTTCAGAGGTTTCGAGACTGGTGGAGAAAGTGTAATTTGATTGACATAAAATCAGAGGGCCTTAAGTTTACCTGGAGGGGAAAGAAGGAAGGAGGTATTGTGTTCCATCATAAGCTAGACAGGGGGCTTTGTAATATGGAAGCTAAATTGGCCTTTCCGGAAGTGAAGTTGTTAAATTTAACAAGACTTCATGGCGATCACTGCCCAATAAGTCTTAACACTAACTTCCTCGATCCCCCTAAGAAAGATAGAAAGCCTTTCAGATGTGAAGCCACCTGACTTACCCATCTCAACTTCCACAAGGTTTTTACTGAAGCATGGTCTAAGGAATAAGGCCCCTTGGAGGTTACCACGCAGTCTGTGGCTGAGGATTTAAAGGTTTGGAATAAAATGGAGTTCGGGAACATTTTTCAGAGGAAGAGATCGTTGGAAGGCAGACTAAAAGGGATTCAGAAAGCCCGGGCCTATTCCCACTCAACTTACCTCTATGAGCTAGAATCAAATTTGCTGTTGGAGTATAATTCTGTGCTAAAGCAAAAGGAAATTTTCTGGCTCCAAAAATCTAGAGTGCAGTGGTTCTTGGATAGGGACAGGAATACGAAATACTTCCACAACATGACCAAGATTCGAAAGAGCGCCAACAGAATTGTAACGCTAAAAGTCGAGGGGAGTTGGTGCTATGATCAGGAAGTTTTGAAAGCGCAGGCCATCTCCTACTTCTCCAATTTGTTTGCAGGCAGAAAAGTCTTAGAGATGAGTGAAAGGTTTAGAGCCGTGAGAGTCAAGATCAGTGGGGAGGACCAAAGATGGCTATGTAGTGAATTTGGGGAAGAAGAGATCAAGAGAGCTGTTTTTTCCATGGAGGGTATGAAAGTACCAGGCCCAGATGGCATCCAACCTCTTATGTATCAAAGATTTTGGCCTATAGTCAAGGAGAAGGTCCGTAGATTCGTGAATAAGGCCTTGGAGGAGGGATATTTCTACCCCATCTTTGCTAGAGTTCACATGATCCTAATCCCTAAGGTTGATGACCCTAGTGACATATCAGATTTCAGGCCTATAAGTTTGTTAAACACCTCCTATAAGATCCTAAGTAAGTGTCTTGTCTTTAGACTGAGGCCTTTACTACTGAGATTGATAGGAGAGCAACAGAGTAGTTTTCTCCCAGGGCGAGGTATGCTAGACAATATTATAGCTTTACAGGAAACGATCCACTCCATCACTCGGTCCAAGAGCCAGAGGCACTCAATGGTCATTAAAATTGATCTTAAAAAGACTTATGACAATGTCAATTGGGAATATCTTACTAAAGTTATGCTGGAGATTGACTTTCCCATAAAGATTGTGAGGTTCATTATGTTTGCGATTTCGAATGGGGAGTCTTTTATCGTCTGGAATGGGGAAGTTCTCCAGTCAATAAAACCTGGGCAAGGATTAAGGTAAGGAGATCCTCCATCTCCCTATCTTTTCTTATTAGTGACGGAAAGATTAGCTCTCATGATCAAAGAAAAAGTGAGGAAGGGAGTGTGGAACGCAATTAAAGTGGCAAGAGGCGGTCCTACCCTATCTCACCTATTCTTTGCAGATGATCTAATCCTCTTTGCAGAGGTGGAACATCTCAACCTCAACAACATCCTCAATTGCTTAAAAGAATTTTCAGAGAAAAGTGGCCTTCAAGTAAACCTAGTTAAGTCCAAGATTTGGATCTCTCCAAGAGCCCCTAGACATCTTAAAATCTCCCTAGCTGCTTGTAGCAGATTTATGATCACAGAGGATTTGGGGATCTATCTTGGGGGTGCCAGTCATTCATGGAAGGGTTAAGAACGATTTCTACCATCAGATGGTGAATAAGGTCCAAAAAAAGTTATGCAGTTGGAAAGCCAAGCTCCTAAGCATCGCAAAAAGAAGGACATTGATCCAATCGGTTACGACTTCTATCCCTATTACACAATGCAAACGGCGTGGCTGTCGGAGAACACTTGTCAAAAGCTCGACAAGTTAAACAGGGATTTCTTATGGGGCAGCAATGAGGGGAACAGGAAGTTGCACCCTATTAGTTGGAAAGCTGTTTGTGCTACAAAGAAAGAAGGTGGGTTAGGAATCAGAAGCATGAAAGATTGCAACTTAGCTATGATGGCGAAATTGGGTTAGAGAGTGTTGAAGGATGATAAAACCCTATGGGTGAAAATCCTTAGAAGCAAGTACCTTAAGAATGACAGCTTCCTGGATCATAAAAGAACCAAAAACTCCTCCGTGGTGTAGAGAGGTATATGTGCCAGCCGTAAGTGCCTTAAGAAAGGAGTCGAATGGAGGATTGGTAATAATAATTCAATCAGTTTCTGGTGTGACAGATGGGTTGGCAAGAAAGTGCTCCGTGAGGATGCTTTAATCCCTCATGAGGACGCTTTAATCCCTCGTAAGGATTGTTCCTCATAGCTCAAAGTTAACCATTTCTGGGATGATACGAATAGGTGGAAGGTGGAGGATCAGGAAGCCATTCTCCCTAGGACTAAAGTGGAAGAGATAAGAGCTCTACCTATTCCAAGAGATCGCATCAGGGGGGACCTTTTGGTTTGGGGAGAAAGAAATGATGGGGAATTCTCCGTTGCCTCAACCTATTGGGTTCTTAGAAGGGATGCCCTTTCGCATCACGGAATGCAGGATGATTGGAAGTGGCTATGGAACTTGAAATGCTTGGAGAGGATAAAACTTTTCTTATGGCTTGTAGGGAAAGGTAAAGTGCTGACAAAGGCAGAGCTTGAGAGAAGAGGGGTGGTGGAGGATGCCATTTGTGACATCTGTAGACTGGAAGAAGAAAACATCAACCATGTCCTGAGAGATTGTATCCATGTTAGGAGCATTTGAAATCATCTAGTGAAGGTCACAGATCTGGATGCTAGTTTCTGGGGTACAGTGGATCGTAAGTGGGTTAAAAATGGGGTTCATAAGAAATTCAAGATTGGACTGAGAGAGCGATTGGTTTTGCTATGACTATATGGCTCATATGGAAATCTAGATGCTCTACGATTTTCTAGAAGAAAACTAAACATCCTTTTCAGGTTGCTCAAAGAATTCTATGCACGCTTAACCTCATTACAAATAAGCAAAGCCTTAGGATTGAAGGAGAGGAAGAGGTGCGGGTTTCGTGGGAAAAACCTATATCTGAAAGCGTTAAGCTCAATGTGGATGGAGGAGGAAGCATACAGGGAGGCAATGCAATGGTAGGCAGTCTGTTTAGGAACAGTAGAGGAGAGTGGATGTATGGTTTTTGGGTTAATATTGGCCGTGCTCATGGGGAGTTAGCAAAGCTTTGGGGCTTAAGGGAGGGCTTTAAAATTGCTAGAAACAGGGGTTATGACCAAGTAACTATGGAATGTGACTATCTGACGCTGGTGGAAACTGTGAATAGAGGAGTGGGGATCAACCATCCGCGAAAAAATATAGTTACATGAAGGAAATCACAATTTCTCAGATCTATTATGTCTATAGAGAAGCTAATAGATACGCAGACACTTTGGCTGAGTTAGGTAAAGAAATCAACCTGGGATCATTGAATCAAACATCCCTCCGGAGCAGGTTGTGCCTCTTCTAAAGATGGATATGGCGGGCCGTGCCTGGGCGGGCGAAGGAAGAAGACCACGATCCTCATGACCCCCTCCCAGGGGTCGTCTGAAGAGTTCTCTCTCGAGAATGTTTTTTTGTGTCTTGTGTTTCCTCTTCTCCTCCTTGCTAGGGTTTTCTCCTTTTCTTGTACCAAAAAAAAAACATAAGTTTGGTCCTTTCCACTCTAAATGCATTGATTTCTTATGGGCCCAAATTTTGTTAGTCAAATCTTTACTAATTGGGCTGAGAATTTTGGGCTTTCCAAAATTTATTTAAGGTCAATTTTTGTTCATATTGTTACACATGTTAATATCTCATTAACACCAAACTCTTTTAGTTTGAATGGTCAGACACTCTGTCCCTTAATTAAAAATCTCAAATTCGAGTTCTAAGAATGACGAAAAAGGATTTGAGAGAGTTAATCTCTAAAATGGGTCTCACAGTGTTCGAACTGGATTAGTCGAACAAAACCCGAATTCCAATGATGAAAACAAAAAAAAATGTCTCATATTAAAGTATTCATTTTGGAGTACAAAATTCAACAAATTCTTAGTATAAATATAAGTGAATTTTATATTTAACGTAACATCAAAAGTTCTCATTAATCATATATTTAGCACCCACTACAAAATAAATGCTCTATGCAGACGGTCAAAAATCGTATAGCACCAAGTAAAACCGTCGAGAGAACTTTCTCCAACGGATACACCTTTGGTTGGATATACACCAGTCGGGATTGGTCTCTCCTGTCTGTTCCAGTCACCGTTGGAACAAATCTCGACCTATACAGACAGTTAGAGAAGTGTTGAGAAATTGTCTTAATTTGTATCGATTTAAAAAACGTTGGTAAATATTACTATCTATTATCGTCGATTATCACATGTGTTAGGAAATAATACTAGATTTATCGTCGGTCACATAAGTGTTAAGAATTGCTATTATCATGTATCGGTTTAAAAAATGTTTGTAAAAATTATTATCTATTATCATCGGTTATCATATGTGTTAGAAAATATTATTATATTTATCGTCGATCACCATAAATATTAAGAATTGTTATTTTTTTATATCGGTTTAAAAAAAATTAGTAAAAATTAATAATTATTATCGTCGGTTATCACATGTTAGAAAATGTTATTATATTTATCGTCGGTCACCATATATTAAGAATTGTTATTACTATTTATCGTGGGTTATTACAAATATTCTTAAATATTTTTACTTATCATCAGATACATAAGTGTTACGAATTAAGTTTTTATTGTCAGTTATATACAAGTATTAGAAAATATTAATGGATTTATCGTCATTACGAAGTGTTAGAAAATTTACTATTTTTATTATTATTGTCGGTTAGGAAAAAAAAGTATTGGAATCAATTATTATATGTATCGTCGGTTACTATATGATTAGGAAATGTTACTACTTTCTTTATTGTCGGTTACCATTTATTACTATAAGTTATTATAAGTTACTATAAATTACTATTTCCATACATCTTACTATAGATTACTATAACTTACTATCATCAATTACTACAAATGTGAAAAAATAGTATTTGGTTACCAAAAGTTAGAAAAGTTATTTAGTTGTAGCTGAATCATCATCATCATAGGTTAGACAAATATTTTTGTAGGAAAATTAAGTTTTTGATTATTACAAAGAATAGCACTCATCACAAAAATAATATAAAATATATGAAAATGATGGGTACATATAATAAAAAAAATCACATGTCCTTTTCTAAGATGTTGTTCTCACAAAAAATGTTATCATCATAATTTGAAAATAGAATTCACCAGCATTACCAACAACAGATCTATGTGACGAACTTGTATCGTAAAAAATGTTACTATCATGCAATCTGAAAACTGAATCCCAATGTCCAACACAATTTATTCATAAGAGCAACTTGATGCAGATTTCTTCAATATATTCATAAAAACCAATAATTAGTGAAATAGTGAAATGAGTATTGGTATATTATAAAAAATAGTTGTAAATGAAAATATTATCTTTTGGGATAGAGTGAGGTGGTGATGATGATGGTTGTGACTCTTCATACAATGTTCATCCGTCGTTCGTCAAATATTTCAAATACCAAGTGTGATTAACTTTTGATAAAATTTTATAAAGTGTAGTAAGAGATTTAAATGGGTTAGAGGAGAAGAGATTTCAAGAAAATAATAGAAAAACTTTGATGGTAGAGTTTTTCGTCCACGTATAATTTATAATATATCATTTTCACAAATAAAATTTTTTAAATTCCGTTTTCGCGCTTTTTCTCCCGCCTCTTTTTTCATTACCGCGTTTCTTAATTTCTCACAAATTTTTTTATACTTTTAATCAATACCGCCATGTGTCTTTCATATGCGCCTTGAAAAAATCACTTATAATTTTTACTATTTATTAATAAACTATTTATTAACTACTTACTAACTAGTTACTATATTTCATGTATTTCATGCAAACGCATGCACAGTCCCTTGCCATAACTTTTGTACTATATTAATTATATCTATTTGCTTAATTAAAAATAACATATATTCTATATTTGATGATAATAAAATTATTAATATTATTAATTTAAATAATATAATAGTGTGAAATTAATAATTTATATAATATAGTGTTATAGTTTTGAAATTTTATTGAGTATAATTTGAAAATATGACAATATAATGTAATTGTATATAATAGTGTAATTAATTATATTGGTATAATTAACGAAAAATACTAAATTTTGTATCTATTGTATTTTGGATCTCAAATTCGATCATAATTTATAATTACAAAATATAATTCACAATAAATAAAAATTTAATTTTTTATATTTTCACACTCTACACAATTTTCACGCACAACTTCCACATATCACACATACATATATTTCACCAACTCCAACTATATCTCAATCACTAATATGTCATATGTAACATTATTTAAAATTAGTATAATCCATAATTTGGATATATTGGTTTTTTGATAATTTAAAATAATTCATGAAACTTATCCTCATCTATGTAGTTGGTTCATTTACGATCATACAAATTTGTGAATGATTGAATGAATCATACATGTCAAACATATTATAGTCAAAAAATTATCATGTAATTGGATACATTAAATCCATGTATATTTTCATTACTCTCTCCATGAATACACTATTGGTTTTATTTTTTCATATAAATTTTCATTACTTGCTCCATGAATACACCTATCCCGACTGGTGTATAGTGTATTTTTACCTTTTGTAAGTTTAATTTTTATCTTATTTTACCGTTTTTTTATTATTATATCATCAATTTTATTTTTTTAATTTTTGTATTTGATTTTCTTTGTATTTTTGTTTTTATTAACATTATTACTACATTGTTACAGCACTTGTTACCACTTATCACTTGTTATAAGAATTTCATTTGTTATCAATTGTTACTATTTGTTACCACTTATCTATATTGATGTACTTGTTATCATTTACCACTTGTTATAAGAATATTATTTATTATCGGTTGTTACTATTTATTATCACTTATTACCATGCATTATATCATGATACACCGAATAAAATAAAATAGAGGAAAAATATAAAAATATAAAATGATTAGATAATAAGTAAATAAAATTACATTTCCTACGTTAAAATAAAAAATTTAGCATTTTAAATCTTAAAAAAATATTTTAAAATTTCTACTTGTGACAAACTAAAAGATTGTAAGAGAATAATATCAAAATCATATATAAGAGTAGACAATAAATCACACTAACAATATCAATTAACAATAATATTTAAGAGAATAATATCAAGTTGTGTAACACTAACTAATTGTAATACCCACTAACAATATCATTTTCTTCTCTCATGTGTATTAGTTGTACTGCACACTAATAGCATCCTTCTCATCCACTAACAACATAATTATTTTTTTATATGCATAAGTGATATGATATAATAGAAATAATAGAATAGATGTTACTCTAATTTTGCCCAATTACCATTGCTACTCTTAGGCGTTAAGACAAAATTAATATTGTTAGGGATCAAGATAAAATTTATGTTGTACTAGTAATATTATTATTGGATAAATATATTGAATAGATATATTAATCAAGTTAGATGATTATTAAAGTAACTAATAGTAAAAAAATATATTTATTGTCATATCACATATTTAGATTTAATATCTTTTGGTTTTTCATGTTAATCCCGCTAATGTAAAGTAGCATAAAGTAATTTTGCTTTATTTAAAGTAACCCAAACTTTTCGTCTCAATTTTTTGAAAGGCAACATATTTTCAATGATAAAGTGGTTTGATTAATTTTACCAAAGCCACCTTATTTTGTAATCATGTTATAATGAGACAATAAATTTTATATTTATATTATGGTAAGGTGGTCTGATTTCGCTAATATAAATAAATATAAGTAGATTAAATTTAATTTAGTGATTTTATATTATTTTCGTTTAAATAAAAGCAAGTAAAAAAAGTAAAAAAGAATAAAAAAAAAAGAGAAATATGATTGGCACAAAAATTAAATTCTCGTTCAAAACAAAAAATAAATAAAAAGTTTTTGGGGTACATTGATTCCGAAATAAAATGATAAAATGTTTTTGGAATTTTCACAAAATTTGCCACAAATTGATTGATTTTGAAATAAAATGATAAAATATTTTGGAGTTTGATCAAATTTAACAATCAATTTGTGATGCGGCGCCAAAGATCATTGTTTGAATTGTCTTTGATTTTGGCGTGAATTTGTAGAGTTATCATTAAAAAATTTTAAATAAACTAAATTTGTATATTAAATAATTTTTCTTTTTTGAAACTTATATAAAATTATATAATGTTCATAATTCCACCAATATATTTATTCCAAACGCGCTCCACCAATTTGTTCCATCATTTTGGCATGCGGAGGTGGTTGATAAATTAATATTAATAATCATGATTTTATATTATAACTAACATATATTCTCCATTCAAGAATAATATAATTTATAATTTATAATAATATATATAGTTATATGTATGTATTATATAATAATTTACGGATGTTATTATTATATTATTAGAAAATAGTGCATTTTTTTAAATTAAATATATGTATCATATTAGTAATTTTTTTTTTAATTTTTTGCACTTTCATTATCATTAATTAATCCAATGACTGTAATAATATTTTTCAAATTAAATATACATATCATATCACTTGTTACAGGTTATTACTATTTGTTATCATTTGTTACTATACATTATACCGCTAATTTTTGTAAGAGCTGAGTTGTTTAAATTTAAAATAAAATGATAATTTTTTTTTGCGTTTGATCAAATTTTGGCACCAAAAAAGAGATGATTGTTTTGAGTTGTCTAAAATGAATTAATTGTTTTTGAAAAAAAATAATTAAATTGAAATAAAAAAACAAAATATTTTTGGCAAGAAAAAGAGAAATTTGATTAAATTAGAAAATTGATTTTGACAAGAATATTAAAGATTTTATTATGGAGTTATCATTTTTCAATATTAAAAAATTAAATTTGTAAATTAAATAACTTTTATTTTTTAGAATTTATATAAAATTATATAATATTGATAATTAAAATTGATAATTAATATGTTATTATCATCATTCCACCAATATATTTCTCCCATTTTGGCATGCTCCACCAATATTCCTCCATTTTGGGGCAACCTGTAATAGTGAAACAGGAAAAAAAAGGAATGAAAAAAAGAAGGGTGAACGATGAAGAAAAAACAGAAGTAAAAAAAAAAAAAGAAAAGAAAAAGAAGAAAAAACCAAAAAAAGTTGAAAAAAATGGAAGGGTGAAGGTAATAAAAAAAAACAAAGAAGAAGAAACCAAAAAAAATGGGAAGGTTGAAGGATAAAAAAGTAAAAAAAAAAAACAAAAAAGGATAAATATGTGAAAAAAAAAAGTAAAAAAAAAGAAGAAAAAATCCAAAAAAAAGGCTCCGCGGTTGCAGTCTCGGGGCGGGTGGTTGCAACCACTAGCAAGGGCGCTGGCATGCCCTCGGGCGTGTGCTTGCAGCCATGGGGCGCATGGTTGCAACCGCGCTCCCCTACTGTATTTTTCATGAAAAAAATGCATCTATGAGGATTCAAACCCTTGTTATATTTTTGGAAGCTTGACATTCCAACCACTATACCACAACTTGCCATGTGTCCCTTTTTTTTTCTACTTTCCACGATTTAAATTAATATTAATAATCATGATTTTATATTATTACACTAATATAATAATATCATTCATTCAAAATTATCATTACTTACCATTTATTATCACAATTACCAACTTTCTTATCACAACTTATCATAAATTAGAAAAATTCTATAAATTCTATAAATTATCACAACTTATTTATGAAATAGTTTATATAAATTTTACAAAAAGCACAAAATAAGAAAAAGAAATACAAACACAATTAAATTAAATGAAATAGAATTAATGGAAATATAAAATGATAAAATGTAATAATTGAAATATAAATTAAAATAAAACTTAAGTTATTACTACTTACCATCCATCTATTTACCACTTACTATTTATCATTCATCACGACTATATGTCATAAACTTATCACTAATTTATCATAAATTTACCAACACTATTAAAAAAAAAACCTAAAACTACAACAAGACTATTTTAAAAAAATATAAAGTATATGATAGATATTATTTATTAGAATTGAATATATTTTTAAACTGTTTCTAAAGATTATATAAATATATATAGATTAAAAACTGTTAGAATTATATATAGCATTTACAAACGGTAGAATACAAGTTATCATAATCATAAATTTATACAGACGGTATGGTTAAATAGACCCAGTAGACCTTAAAGAAGAGTCATATACAGATTATTTTCAAACCATCCTTAAAAATATTATATTTACCAATGACAAATGACATCCATTAGAAATTGAATATCATTTTTATAGACGGCTGTGTTAACTTTACTCATGATTGATAAACTTTTCTCAATATTATAATTTATACTATTGAAATATGTATTTCCTATAGTTTTATAAAAAACGTTGGTATAGGCAAAAAAAATAATTGTTAAAGATTACCGATAAAAAAAGTTACCGTCAAAATAGAGATTTAATTTTGCAGTGACTTCTTCCACAATACCGCATACATATATGATGAATCAATATAAAACAACGTTTAATTGGTTTAATAGCTAGATACTAATATTTTTTTAAGTAAAATTTTAAATTCGATTCTTATATATGGTAAAAATAGACGTTAAATTAATTTTGTCATTTAAGAATTTAATTCATCTAGAGTTAGATTTAAGAAAAATTAACGTGGTTACCAAATATCAATAGTTTAAACAAAATGAATCAATGTCAAAGTACATGGAATAAACTAGTAAAATTTCTTTTTCGATTTCATTTAAACCGATTTCCAACAACCATTTGTATCCACTTTCTCCCATTTAACCATACACACAAAACACCAAAAATCATTAAAAGCCAAAAATAAAAAAATTTAATATTGAAGTTTTAGGCAAAATAGAAAAATAAATCCAAAATTATACAAAATTTTCAACCACGCAATGCTAATGATAGCACTAGTGACTTAAAATAATAAGGCAGATGGTGTATGTTTGTTTGAGAGAGAGAGAGAGGGCTTGATTGAGGTAAGAAGAGACAAGAGAGTGTTTAGATTAGGAAACGAGGGAGAAAATGGAGAGAATAGAAATCAAATTGTGACTAAAGCCTTGTTTGGTTCATAGGCAAATTTCATAAAAAAAAAAAGAGGTTAGGACCTATTTTATTCTCCTTTCAAATATTTGCAAATGAAAACTTTTTAGGGTGTAGATAACATTTCAATTATTTTAAAAAAAATTGTTTGCCAATATTTTCTTAAAGTTTTAAGGGGGTGATTATAGTTTTTAGGGGTTATTTAGGGTTATAATTTTTAGAATTTTATGAGACAGTTATTTAAAAAAAAAAACAATTGAGGGCAAGCCCTTGCCCTTGCCCTTGCATGCGGAAGATTCAAATTTTATTACTAATAATTTAAAGTTTATTACTAAGGAGAAATTAAAATCAACAAAAAAATTGAATTATGTATTTTTTATTCTATGCTTATAGGGTTGATATGATTGGTTTCACATATGATGATTAGGCTAGTGGTATAAAACAATGGAAGACTACATCTTGGTATGCTTTCTTTATTGGTTCAATGAAACAAGCAGTGCTTGATTACCTACAGCAACAAACATTGCATAATGGGTTCCAACAACAACCAGAATATTTCTACAAAGATTTTTTTTAATGGATGTGTCTTTCATTGCATAATGGGTTGCACGGAACTATATCCATTTTGACTTGTATCGTTTATCATTGAAGCATTTATACTTTGATTACCTACAAATTGTGTATGATTTAATGTTTAATATAAATCACGATGTATCAAAATCATTTCGTTCATCGATTTGGAGCAAAACAATGCTGTATAGCTACATATATAATGTGTCATTCAACACAACATAATCTACTATAGTTACATATCATATATTATCCATCATTTACAAGTTTTAATTGAGAGGTGTTTGGTTCGCATTCAGAAATTGGAATTGAAACAAAAAATCTTTGGACTTGAAATCGAAATCGAAATCCGAAACCATCTATTTGATTCAAATTCTGGAATCAATATGATTACTATCGTTGATATTTGATTTGTATATCTTTCAGAATGAAAAATATTTTTATCATATTAGTCTATTTTTTATTAGTATATAATTTATTTTAATTATTTAAATTTATTTAAGTAATTTTTAATCTTAAGTATATTAATAATCAAATAAATTAATTAAATTTAACCTAGTAATAAATTCTAAAAATAATTGGGAAATTGATTATTGATAAATTGATGGCAAATGATTGGAATTTGAAATTGGGAAATCTAACAAGAAAAAGGCTGCAATTCAAGAATGAAATCAGAAAATTGAAATGCAAAGATGTTGTTCGAAAACGATGGTAAGGTATGGTGACATGCCTAAGATGAGGACTGATGGTGTGGTTGATGGGAACAAGCAACGACATTAGTGAATTTGGATGTAGAATTTGACAATGGCGACAGACGACAAAGTCAATTCGAGGGAAGGTGGAGATGTCAAAGGTAGAGAAGTCGATGATGAAGATAGAGAAATCGATGGAGTTGATGGCGGCTGAAGGCGATATAGTCGACGGTCGACGACGAATGGCAAATGGCAAAGGTGAAGTAACCAATGAAGATGGAATCGAAGCAACCAAGGGAGAGAAGAGAGTGTGAAAGTGAGAAATGAGTTTCAATTGAGAGAGAGCACAGAGACAAAGACTTTGGGTTTGAGAGATGGATTTTGACTGAAATCCATCATTTTATTTAGATTTCATGAAACCCATATTTTGGAGATTTCATTCCCAAACCCTTATTCTCATTCTATCAACCCAAGCAACTTAAATGAGTTTCAATCTTATGCCCGATTTTCATTCCCTTTAACCAAACACCACCTGAGTACCTGTCCTCATATTTAATAGTTGATATTATCATTTTCTTGTTAAACAATGCAGTATTCATTTCTTGAAATTTTGCTCGACAAATATCATAAAATTAAAACTTTAAAAGAAAGATAGATGTTGTGAGTAAAACCAATCAATTAAAATTTTATTGTACAAGATATATAAAATCAAGTTGGTTTCATACAATTTCCTAATAGTGCGATGATTTTTGTTGAATCTCTCGATTGTTTACAACATAGATGACTACTACTTATTTCTTCAATTCAATTATAGACAGGTGTATATTAATAGGATGCAATACTTTTGGTCTTAAGTATCACAAGTCATGGTGGGTTGCACTATTCAATTCAAAGTTGGCATTATTTAATTCAAAGTTAACCAAACATTTCACTTAGCAAAAGTTCAAAATTAATGATATGGAGTTATATATATACTCCTTTATATAAAAATATTAAATTCTAAACATACTCTACTTTGACCTCAAAGTCAAACACATAATTCAAAATTTTGAATTTGATTTATATAAAAGTCTGCTAAAAAGTCCTCTTTAAAATCATATGGGATGAAAACTTAAAAATATTGCAAGCCATAAAATTAAATTTTCACAAACTTGCAACACCATATATATTATAAAATTTAATTGGTTGATCTAAGATGTTTAGGAAAAATAAAAAGCAAATCGATACTTACCTGTAGGATCTTTATCGAGATAACCTTTTTCTTAACTGAAATTAATAACTACGAAGATAATCAATATTGTGAAGGTTTCTTGGTGACCCTAATCCTTTTGGCCTTACAAACTTATTTCATGTCAATTGAACACCCATCACAAAATTAAAATTTCCACAATGTGTAACACTCTCATCTATATCATTCTAGGAACATTTATTACACAAAAAATCAAAAGACAATAAGTAAAAATATTTACTTAAAATATCAATTATAATGAATTAAACACTCATTCATATAAGTAATCTAGATTCTTATTACTTCAATTCCTATATGTGGGTCCATAGGTGTGCTATAAAAGGGCAAAGAGTCATTCTCATTTACATTTGATTTTGTAGCAATTTTAAAATTCAAGATCAGACCACTGACTAGAGGACCAAAATCTGCTTGTGGTAGTGGTTCTCGACTAACTTCCTCATATTTAATCACCTGCCCCACTCTGAATTATATTCTTGACATTTTTCCGTATTTCATTGATAATCCCTACATTCAACAATGAAATGATTGTGATCAAGTTCTCATCGATTTTCTTCACTTCTTTTTGCAATCTTTTGTTGTATCTCAATAGTAACAAGTCTTTCTTCCCACAATTATAAAATATAACCCATTAATATCATATATAACACAATCAACTTTTTGATTAAATCAAATTTTACAAATAAAGAGGATACAATAACTTATATTATTGTGTGTCTACAGCTTCTTAACTTTGCTCATTCCTACTCATGTTTGAAGCATTGCCAATTCAATCCTAAATTTATCATAACGAATTGTCCCAATTCAATATAATCACCACAAAATAACCCAATTTAATCCAAAATTTATCATAATAAAATTTTAATACCTATTCAATTTTAGTTTTATTTTAAGATCTCTTGAATTAATTTGGGACAATTTAATAGTCGCTTTTAAAGTACAATATGCATTTTTTTATATAAATTTGTCACATCTCTAATATTCTTACATTATATTAATCATAGTATTTTTTATGATTTATATAGATCATAGAATGTTATTATTTGGAAATTGAATGACTACAAAAATGCAAAATTTGAATGAATTTGTATGCGAAATAATCATTGTTCCCATTATGTTGGCTAGATTAATGGCAAATTGATAAACAAGTCAAAAAAATTAAGACGGTAAAATCCCAAACTTCTCTCAAAAATAAAATGAGATTTTTTTATGAATTTATTTATTTCTAATTATAAAAAAAATCTAAAATAGTTTTTCCAATTAAAGGGAAACATTATTTATAGGAAAAAAAAAGATAACATCAATTATGAATCGGGAAAGATCTATACAGTCAAGACTTACATATAAACAGGGACAATTAGTAGTTACATATAAACAGGGACATTTAATATTAATAGGTACAATCAATTTTTTAGTCATAACTATTCAAAAGTTATGTATGTTTAATTCCAATAACATGTATATTTTTTTTAGTCACAACTATTCAAAAATTGTGTCTGTTTGACTTCAATAATAATTATATTTCAAAAAATAAAATTATTATTATTTTTTGAAATGTTCAAGTGCATCTTTTGACCCTTAAGTATAGTTGAAATTTGAACTTTTCTTCAAATTCATCCTACCAACCAAATTCAATTGGTTTGGTACTTGAGTTATAAACTTATCAAGATATATATATATATATATATATATATATATATATATATATATATATATATATTTGCACAAAAACTCATCCATTATACATATATATATATTATACAAACTATAATTAACAATTCTGCGCTTTGTTTGTAATATGTATTAACAATATAATTTTCAGAATTATGTTTGTAATAGTTGTCTTTTGACTTAAATCTAAAGAGAGTATAAATATATTTCAAAGTTGTGTTGAAATTAATGGTGACTAAATATTAAATATCAATTTAGAAAAATAATACTCATAATTCTGATCAAATCTCTAACACATTCGTTAAAACTTTAGCATCATAATATGACATTGTGCTACCTTTTGAATTTATAAACACTTATAAAGTTTATTCTCAAATTTTATTAGAAACGACACTACTTCTTATGTTTATATAGATGAAGTTAAGAATCTCAAATTTGGATTTTTTTCTTATTTTTGAACTGAATAAAACTTTATTAAGGATAATTAATATTCATCATTCCTTTATTAAGCATTTAAAGGTTCTAATGCTAATACCTATTATCAAAGTAACTTATTGTTATCTTTTAAACCTTTAGAATTGCTATACAATAAGAACTGTAAGGTGTCGATTATTGATAACAAACTAAAATTGTTTTAAACCTATTTCACTTGTAGTACTTTTAATGCTATCTCTTGAAAGTCATTTAGTTAATGGGTCAGTAACATTGCTACTAGATCTTATATAGACAAATGTTGTGATTCCATTAAAAATCAATTGTCTAATATATTCATATTTTAGAGTAATATGTCTAGATTTATCATTATAAATTTTATTAAATATTTTAAATATAGTTGTTTCACTCTCAAAGTGTAAAGAGACTACTGGCATTGGTTTGGTCACAACTCTATGTTTAATAACAAGTTATATTGTCATTCCACCTCTTTACCTGCTGCTGCCAAATGCAACTACTTTTAATTCTATAGTCGAATGAATAATATACATTTGTTTCTTAGAGACCCAAGAAATTGCTCCTCCACTTAGATTAAATATCTAATCAAATGTTGATTTGTTGTTATTAATACTTGTTATCCAACAAATATTAGTGAAACCTTCTAGTACTGAAGGAAACTTATTATAAAACAAATCCAAAAATCTTGTTTTTTTTTTAAAGATAGTTAAAACCTCTTCCAATCACTACAAAAAAATAGGCTTTTAACCACAAATTTAACGACAAAAATTTTAAAAAAATTCGTCACTAAAAACATTAGCTATGGATTTAGCGACAAAAAATTTTTTGTCGCTAATAACGCATCACAAAATTTAATGACGAAAATTAGAAATCCGTAACTAAATTTAGCGAAGAAAATCTGAAATCCGTCGTTAAATTTAGCGACAAATAATTTTTCGTCGCTAAAATTCGTCATAAAATTTAGTAACGAAAATTATCCGTCGCTAAATTAGCAATATAAAAAAATCTGTTGCTAAATTTAGCGACGAAAATCTAAAATTCGTCGCTAAATTTAACGACAGATAATTTTTGTCACTAAAATCCGTCGCTAATTTAGGAAAAAAAAAAGTGAGTCGAAAAATTATTCGTCTCTAATTTAGCGACGAATAAAAAAATCCGTCGCTGATTCCAAATTTGTCGGAATGCCCAAGGAGCGCACGTGCCTGGACGGGCCCTTGCCCGGACGGGCCCTTGCCCACCCGTACTATCACGTGCCTGGATGGCCCTGCCCACCTAAGCTAGCACTAGCCTGGAAGCTACGTGCTTGGATGGGCCCCACCCACCCCCACCCACCCGAGCGAGCACCAGCCTGCAAGCTGCCCGCCCGCTCCAGCGTCAGCCGTTCACTTAATTACTGGAAAATCATCCTCACTTAATTGCTGGAAATGCCGTTTTACCTCCACCGTGATTCGAACTCCTACACACCTGCACGCACACGCATAAGCATAAACCTGTAAACCACCGAGGCAAATATTGTTAGTAGTGATATAAATTTTTTTTTTTACTTATTATCTTTTCTTCACATTTTTCTAATAATAATAAAATAATATATAATAAGAATTTAAAATAATAAATATAATAACTTTCTTTACTTATTATCTTTTCTTCACATTTTTCTAATAATAATAAAATAATATATAATAGCAATTTAAAATAATAAATATAATAAATTTTTTTATTTAAACCACCAACCTAAAATAATATTAATTAAAAATAATAAATATGATAATTTTTAATAAAACAAAAAATAATAAAATACTAATTTAAAATAAAATAAATAAATAATTAAAAAATATATTAATATTATATTTTATTTTCTTCTTTTTTCTTTTATTTTATTATTTTATTATTCTTTTTCATTTTTATTTTATTTTTTTAATCCATTTAATAATATAAAATTATAATTATCAATAAATTATAATATATTAATAATTTAAAAAATCTATATATTTAATCACAAAATATTTTTATTCGTTTGAATATATAAGAAATTTCAATATAATTATTATATATAAGAAATTTCAATAATGAGAATAGATAGGAAAAAAAACTCAAAAATAGAGATAAGAGTAAGAGAAAGAAAAAAAAAAGTGAGAATAGAAAACAAATGAGGAGGAAGAAAGAAAAAAAGCATATTATCATATAACACTAAGGGCGGGCGCCCTTCAATTGCATTTTTTTTTGCATTAAAACAATGAAGAGCGGGCGCCCGCGTAGGCGCGCGCCCAGCATGTCCGTCGGATTAATATTTAATTAAAAAATTTGTATTATTGAATAAAATAATACAAATAAAATAAAAGGTAACTATACAATAATAAAAAATATTAAATCAAACAAAAGAAGAAAAAATAATAATAAATTAATTACAAAATATATATATAATTTAAATAAAATAAAATAAAATATATGGTTTTTTTTAAGATTTAAATAATATTATTCTTTTAAAAAAATGAAATATAATAAAATAAAATAAAATGTAAATTAAAATATTATAAAATAATAATATGATTTGTTAATATAAATTAATAAAATAAAATAAAATTCTAATTAAAAAAAGATTAAATTCAGCAACGGATTTGGAATCCGTCGCTGTTTCAGTGACGGACTTGAAAATCTGTCGCTAAATTACCAACGGATAAATTTCGTCGTTACTAAATTAATTTTTTAATTTAAATATTATATTAATATTTTATTTTATTTAGTTATACATAAAAAATTTAAAGACGGATTGGGATTTTCGTTGTTAAATTTAGCGACGGAAAATAAATCCGTTGCTAAATTAATTTTTAACTTAAATATAACATATTAATAAAATAAAAATAAAAATAAAAAAAATAAAATTCTATTTAAAAAAGATTAAATTTTACGACGGATTTTAAATCCGTGGCTAAAACTGTAGCAAAATTTAGCCACGAAATTGTAACGAAAAATTTTTTATCGTCAATTAACGACGAATTTAGTCATGAAAATTTTTTCATCACTAATTAGCGACGAATTTAACCACGAATGATGTGTCCGTCACTAATTTAGCCACGATTTTCTTTTCATTGCAAATTTTGTGACAAATTAGCGACGAAAAAATTTTTATCCCTAAATTAGTCACAAAATAGCGATAAATTTTTTCCATCGCGAAAATCTGTACTAAAACCGTGTTTTAGCTCTCCAATGATTAGTATTAGAATTGAGTGTGAATTTTGAAAGTTTACAAAATGCAAAAGCAATATCAAATATAGTGCAATGTATTGCATACATTAAATTACCAATTACAATAACATAATTTAATTGACTAACTAACATTTCTGAATTTTTCATTAATTTATTAAAAATATCAAATGAGATATTAGTTTCTTTAATGGCCAAGTAGTTAAATATGGAAAGTATTTTATCTACATAGTGAGATTGACAAAAAACATAACCCTTACTATTTTTCTTACCTTTAATTCTTACAATAGTTTCAATTTCTCCCAAATCTTTTATTTTAAATTGAAAAGTCAAATACTTTCCGATATTATTTATACCATGCGTGTTAGTTCAAATGATCAATAAATCATCCACATAAAAGACACATGATCACTCAATAATCTTTAGTTAACTTTGAATAAATACATTTGTCTGCTCCATTATGTTTAAATCCATTTGATAATATCAAATTATCAAATTTTTTTTATATCATTGCTTTGGAGTCTACTTTAAACCATACAAGAATTTTATTAATTTGCATACTTTCTTCTCATTATCAGGAAGAACAAATCTTTTTGACTGTTCCATATATACTATGGCAACAAGATCACTATTTAGGAATTTGTTTTAATGTCCATTAAATGAATGTAAATTATAAACTGATACTAAAATAAACATCACTCGTATAGAAGTAATCTTGGCAATAGAAACATATGTATCAAAGTAATCTACTCCTTTTTGTCTAAAATTTTTGGCAAACAGCCTTGTCTTGAAGGTTTGTATACTATTGCCAGAATTATATTTTTTTTTTTTGAATATCCATTATATCTAACTAATTTAGAACCAGAAAATAAATCTACTAAGACCCGTGTACCATTTGTTAAAAAAGATTTTATTCCATCATTTATTGTTTCTTTTCAGAAAATAGAATCTCTTGAATTTAATATTTCATTATATATTTTAGGATATCTTCCACATGTAATACAAAAGTTATTTTAGTTATACTTTTTTCAACCAAGAATGTTAGTGTTTGTGAAAAAAATAAAATTAGAACCAAAATTTCTTTATTTTTGCAACATTTAAGAATTTTGTTTTAATATCCATTTGATGGATATGTAAATGATTGATTGATAGTAAAGCAAACATCACTCATATAGAGGTAATCCTAACAACATGAACATATGTATTTAAGTAATCTACTCCTTCATTCTGTATTAAAATCTTTGGCAACTAGTCTGACTTTGAAGATTTGTATAGTATTATCAAAATTATATTTTCTTTTAAATATCTATTTATATCCAATTGGTTTAGAAACAGAAGGTAAATCTAGTAGCACCCATGTACCATTTGTTAAAAGAGATTCTGTTTCATTATTTAATTTTTTTCTAGAAAACAGAATCTCTTGAACTTAATGTTTTATTATATATTTTAAGAGTTATATTCTAAATGCAATACAAAAGGTATTTTATTCAATATTTCAGTTCTATTTTCTTTAATCTAGAATATTAGTGGTTGTGAAGAAATAAAATCAGAATCAAAATTTCTTTGTTTTTGGACCCTTTTACATTTTCTATATTCAGTACAAGAATCAATTAATTTCGTTTATTGGAAAGACTGGGGTACACTATAGAATCTTATGATAATATGGGATTAGAATTCCTTCATTTGGTTATAGATTCATGTCGGATTATTAATAAAAGTAATTTCTATGAAATCAATATCTTTTGACTCTTCATTATATTAGAATCCAAGTCCAACAATATATATATTTTTGAATTTTCAGCATATCCCACAAAAATATTTTTAAGAACTCTAATTAATAATTTTGTCCTTTAGAATCCGAAACTCCATAATAGGCAATGCAACTCTATATCTTCAAGTAACCCAAATTTGATTTCCTTCTTTTCAAATTCTTATATTGAGAACTTGTTTTTTTTGAAGGTATTCTATTATGCATATGACAAGCTCTTAATAAAGTTTCTTTCCATAAATTTATTGGCAATTTGGTGTGCATTAAGATAAAATTAATCATATTAATTGATATTTTTTTTTACAAAATCATTTTGTTGTGGGGGTATATGGTATACTTGCTTGATGAATCAAATCATTTTTTTTAGAAAAGATAAAAAATTTAGTTATAAAATATTCGCCACCACGATTACTTCATAGAATTTTTTTTCCAATTGATTTCCACCAAAACTTTACAACATTTAAACATTTCAAATATTTTATCATTTGTTTTCATCAAATAAATATGAGTGAATCTGAAATAGTTATATATGAAAGTTATAAAGTATTTATTTCCATCTCTCACTAAATGACTATTTAATTCACATATATTAGAATGTATAAGTTTAAGTAATTCTAAAATTGTCTTATTCTTTGGAAATGGTTTTATGGTCATTTTTACTTGTATACATACTTCACATTTTTCAGATTTTTTATTTACATAAGAGATTAAACTATATTTAGATATAAATTTAATTGAATTAAAATTAACTTTTTATAAACATTCACATCACAAATTAAAAAAAAGATTTAACAATATAAATAGAAACTTCAACTTTATTAATACTTAATTTGAACATGCCATTACATGAATATTTTTGTCCAATAAAGATATCATTTTTAGATACAATAAACTTTTTTACCTCTAGGATGGATAGCCTTTAGGGCCAAATTTACAGAAATCAGATTCTTTCTTACTTTCGGAATATGAAAAACATTTGTGAGGATTAATTTCTTTCTAGAGATAATTGCAATTCAATGGTTCATCTTCCAAAAACTTTGGTAGTGTTATGATTCCTCATAAAAACCTTTTCATCTTTAGTTGCAATCATGTAATCTTTAAAAAAAATTTTATTGTTGCAAACATGCACAGTAACACCAGAGTCATGCCATCGGTCAGAAAATTTTTCTATTGCTGCTATATTATATTTGTAACAATTTTGATATTAAATCCAACAATCATGGTAATAATTTTTGTATGGCTGGACTAACTTTCAATCACATTTGTCTTCTTTTTCTTAGTATTTTTCTTCTTTTTTATTTCTTATGAAACCTACAGTCTCTCTTAAAATGGTTTTTCCTTTTATAGAAAAAATATGATTTATTTTTCTTATTGTTGGTAGAATTATTATTAGAGATATTATCATATTTTCTCTTCTTTTCATTATTTTCTTCTTTTGAAGTACTACACTCAATATGATTTATCTTATTTTCAATCTCATAATTACGAGTTTTCTTTTTTTGTTGGGAAAATTATTGTTGAACTCTAATATTTTGATGATAACAAAATTTTATATGTATTACTAATCAATTTATCTAGTATACAGGTCTTTAAAATATTTATTTTTAAGTGACATAAATTTTTATGAATAAAAACTAAAATTCTAGAGAAATTCCTATGAAAATTAAAAAAAAAAAAGAGTTGATGCTGCTCTAGAAATTGGGTAGAAACAATTGAATTTCTGATTTTCAAAATAGTTGTATACTATTGTGATTTTAATTTTTTTTCAATAACTAGCTTAGCATTGTAGAGTAGGAGTTATATTTAATCATAAATCTATTTAAATGGATTATTCAAATTCAAATTATTTAGAAGTTTCAAAATTAGCCTTTTACCAAAGGTAAAAACATAGTTTAGGTTCTAAAACAATTTTTTCAGAAATCATATGCTGATTTTTAGGATATATTTATTTTAGTAAATGTTTTCCATCAGTTAAGTTTTTTTTTTTTTTTAATCTTGGATTCTCCAAACTTTAAGAGATGGTTGATGTTTACATTTGAAAAGTTATAAAGGGATTTCAATAGTAAATTATAGGGCTGAAAAATAAAATCTGAAGTTATTCTTACTCGTTGGTTTTGAAGAGGTTTTGAAAGCTTTAAATGATCACGAAGGAAACAAACTATATACAGAACTTGAAGTGGGTTGGAAAGAGGTATATTCAAAATATGTTTAGAAGTTTTCACAGGGCTTATTCGAGTCTTGAATTGAGAGAAAACTGATCCCAAAAGCACCCAAATGATTATATCCTTCTGATGAACTGTTTTGTGATTCTGTTGTCAGTTGTAATTTTCTATCACTATAATTTGTTATTTTGATTCTGAAAAGTCTCAAAAAATTGGAGAGAGTGTGAGAAACATTCTTTTGAATTGATAGACTAGGTATTAGAGAGTTTGGATTGAGTTAATGTTGGATTAAGTCATCTTCAAAGGAGGAAGGTGCATATTGTCAACATTACAACATTATATTTATTTTTATAACTCTCTTTGTATAGTAAAAACTGGCTATCACTGGACCCTGGCTTGTTGAATTGAAAGAGTAGGTATAAGCACAAAGCCGAATCATTATAAAGTGGGATTGATCTCTCTATCTCTACTCTTTTTTTTCTACATTTACATATCTAATACAATTTGGCCATAATCTTAATAGAGATTTTAGTGGACTAAAATTTAGAATTTGAAGTTAACCCCCTTCTTGGTTACATAAGAATCAACATCTTCAATTTAAATATGTTTTAGAAATTAATCTATTGTAAAATTTTTAAAAGTGTGTAATAGTTTCTTTTGATAATCATTTCAAATGGTTGATAATTTTGTAATTATTGCAACCACTTGAAGTTGTTCAGACACATTTACTTTTAAATCATTAAGTCTAGACACTAAGCTAAGTAATTCAGCCACTTGATTCATGACTGATTTATTATCAATTATTTAAAACTCAAAAAATCTCATACCAAGAAATCTATCCATGCCTTGCTTCATAGATGTGTACTTGTTCTTCAATACTTTTCAAATTTATTGTGGAGACTTGAGTGGATGAATAGATCATACAGTTGATCAGCTAAAGAATTTAGAATGAATCCTTTACAATGAACTCCATCGTTTTGATGCTTTTGGTGAATGGCTCTATTTTCGTCAGTGTCATTATTACTTAGCTCTAGAATCATCGGTAAGTGCGAATTCAAGAGATAAACAATATTTAATGAGATAAAAAAATAATTATTTTATCCTTCTAGTGAATGAAGTTTGTTCCATCAAAATGATTTAGTTTGAATATTTCTAAGTTAAACACCTTACTAAAGACATGATCTAAACCATATTTGATACTTTGTTAAAGGTACATAGTTTTTGAATTAGTAGTCTCCATTGCAAACAAATTTCCTTAAGATTGTTTTGGGGAATTGAATAGATTATGAAAATATAAAATTTGAATGGATTTGTATGCAAAATAATCATTGTTCTTAAAAAGATTATACTCTCACTATATTGTTGATTTGGTTATTGACATATTTCTCTAGAATATACAAAAAAAATTGAGACAACAAAACCCATAACTTCTCCCAAGAAGGAAAAGAGATTTTTTTTTTCTTTTTTTGCATGGAAATACAATCAATCATAAATAAGAAAAAATCTATTCACTCAAGAGGAACAAAACAAAGAGAAACAATTCACATTAATGTGCACAATCCTTTTTCAATAATTGGCACAATTCAATTTTTTTTTTAGTCACAACTATTCAAAAGTTGTGTTCATTTGATTTCAATAATAATTATTTTCTAGAAATAAATTATTTTCAAAAAATAAAATTTTTATTATTTTTTTAAATGCCTAAGTGCCCATATTTTGACTCTTAAATATAGTTGAAATTCAAATTTTCTCTCCAATTCATCCTACTAACTAAATTTAATTAGTTTGGTGTTTGATGAGTTATAAATTCATCACGACATTTTTTTAATATATATATTATAAACGATAACCAATGTTATTACCTATGACATCATATAGGGTGTGTAGAGTAAAGTACAAAAGATTTGAATATATGGGTTGGTTTAAGTTTTAGCTAAGTTTAGGTTATATAGGATCAAACAAAAATAATTTCGTATTTAATTATGGTTCAGACATTCAAGTTATACATTTTATTAACACTTCATTAAATAAAATGAGTCATATAATTTGAGTCTATATCAGGTATTGTACTAGTGAGTGGACCAAAATTTTTAAAATAAATAAAAAATGATAAAAATTTTATTATTATAACAGTAGAAAATTTAGCAAGTAAACTTAGACTATTTTTCTATTAAACTATTTTATATAATTTTATATAATTTTTGACTTTAGAATTATATATCTAATCTTATATGTGTAAAAAAAAAATTTTAATTAAAAAATAAAAATTTTAAGATAACACTTCATGGTTGACTCGTCAAATTTTCAAAGTATAAGGGTAAATTGCAGTTTTGAAGTATTAATTTTAATTACTTTCTTTAAAAGATTTTGGATTTATTTTTTTAATATAAAAATTTATCAAAATAATAATTTAATATTTTTTATAAAAAAATTTCTATTTTATTTGTAAAATTTTAATTTTTTTGAAAAAATTTATCACAATTTTAAGATATTATATATAAATAAAATAAATTAATAAACATGAATAAAACTAATTTGTAATCGTAAGAAATTTCCTCGAGAGCAACAACAATGGTTAGATCTCTCTCTTTTCCTCCTTGAAGACGTTTAGGTGTAGTGACGACGTTTATATGCAATATTGATCGAACCTTTTGATAGATCTCTTTCACATCTCTTATTGAGTAAGTTTTATTTTTATCTCTTAATATCTTATTTTTTTTTTGTCGTTTATAATTTAAGTCCCGTTATATATATATATATATATATTAATACTGATATGTACAATTTTATTTCTATACTAAATAAAAAGAAATTTAATAAAAAATCCTTTATAACCATTCCAGAATTACAAAAAGAAATAAAAACAATCAAAAAGAAATTAAAAGAATACAAATAAGAGAAAGATTTTAAAACCATTTTAATCTTATTATCTTAAATTATATATATATATATATATATATGTGTGTGTGTGCGCGCACGCGCGCGCTGTATATATAAAAGTAAAATTTATTTAATTATTTTTATACAAGGAATTAAATCTTGGCCGTTGAAAATTTTGGTAATCGAATCGCAGCATTACTAAGACTGAATGGGCTTGTCAGCATTAACTCCACTTGCCACTTCAACCCAAAATCCGAACAGTAAAAAGGATTGGATCCTCCCTCCCATCCCCACTCCCACACGGAGAACAACAGTGGGTTCTCTTTGCTCCGACAAACTTTCCGTTTCCCCTTCTCAGGTACTCTCTCTCTGTCTCTCTGTCTCTCTGTCTCTCTGTCTTTCTCACAGTTCAATCACAGATCTGCTACTTACCTTCGTGTGTTCCACTTCAAAGCTGTCCTCGGATTTTAGAGTCGAAAATCTTTTCTCGCACTCAATTTCAAGATCTATGTCATACATAACTTGCTTAAAGCTGATTCCCGATTACATTTCGTATTTGAAATCTTCTTGGCGTCAACACTCTCCCTCTCTCGGGAATATACCTCCTCTTTTAATTAGGTTTATTAATTTGATGTAGAAGACTGAATTCGAATTGTTCAACATGTTTGCTCTTATTTCTTTTGTGTTACTTAATAATTAAAAATTTCCCACTTTTCCCCTCCTTTTGCTTTAATTGACTGCATTGAACGAGGAAAATTTGAAATTTTGTAAAATAATCGAATCCCACCATTTCTTTTGCTAAAATAAAATCAATTGTGGGATCATTTCCATTTCATTCATGTCTATCTCTTGCTTTTATTTTGTGATTTTATTGTATATTATTGTACAATGCAGCGCCCTAAACATTTTAAAAATTTTATTGGAGGGAATTGCTTCCACTATGTACCATTGTTATCCGAATAGATTTTATGGAGTAATGTCAAATAGTTCTGCCTCTGGAACGAAAAAAAAAATTGATGTGACACAATCTTATTGGTGATTTAAAAAATTGCAGATGATATATGTCACGTTAGATTTTGTTATTTCCCAACGATGTTATTTATGTCTTACAAAACTATGATTCTTGACTAGTGTTGATTGAGAATCCATGTTTTTAAGGAGCATCTACCTTTTGTGTTATTTTCTCTGCGGCAGATGGTTTTGTTTGCAAACAAATTTGATGTTGTATCGTTTTCTTTCTTGTTGCGTGTAAGGATTTGGATAAATACAGAAACAGCTGAAGTATCTTAAGATAGTCAGGTGCTTGGTCCCTTTTACATAGAGTTCAAGAAGCTAATGAGTGTAATTCTTGATGTTTCTCATGCTCTATGCTTGAATTTAGGGGTAAGCACTATTGGGTTAAAACTGAAAAAGCCGTTTTCTTTGAACCGCTTTGTATATTTTGGGCGGTTTATTCGGTTTTTGATTTTGGTTTTGAGTAAAATCAAAATTTAATTTGGTTTATTTAAATGGTTATCGATTTTTACAATTTTTATTTTGGTCAAATCGAATTAACTGGATTAGTTAAATATATAGACTTTTTAGATAATTTTTATTCATATAAATATTAATATAATATTATAATTAGAAGTTAAATGAGAAAAAATATTATAACTTAAAAAAATGCTAAAAGAGTTGATATAATATTATACCTAAAAGTTAAAAGAGAAAAATATTTTAAAAACTATTTTATTGAAAGATGATATAATGTTAATTTTTAATTTTTATTTTATTTTATGAATTACTAGTGGGGAGTAAACTTAGTTTATTTTGTTAATTTTTTTGAAATTTTAATTTTGAAGTTTTCGAATTGATATTTGGTAAACTATAATTATTAGTGAATTTTAAAATTTAAAATTATGGTTTATAGTTACATGTTGATATGAACGATATATATTAAATTTACATAGACATGAGTAGGAGATAGCATTATTTAAAAGTCCTCTTGTAGAGATTCTAATAATTCGGTCCATTTGGATAAACGAATCGAATTAATCACCAAATTCAGTAAAGCCGAATGGTTGGTTTTTGGATAAACAAATCTTGGCGTAACGGTTGAATTGCTCCTTTGGTGACTTCGAGATCAGGGGTTCGAGGCGTGGAAACAGTCTCTTTGCAAAAATGCAAGGGGAAGACTGTGTATATATATGTCCACCCTCCCCCTATCCCTGCATTATGCTGGGGAGTATTTTGTACACCGGGTGAGCCCTTTTAGGTTATGTTATGTTTATGAGAATTGTATAACTGAATTAAATCGGTTATTTTAATGTTGATCATTTCGATTATGGATTGACTGAATGCTAACCCCTACTTGAATCCTTTTTTTATATCAATTCAATACTATATTTCTTAATGCTATTTCATGTTCTAAGCAATCTTGTTTCAAAATCAACAAAGTGAATTTTTCTAATTTGCTGGGGCTTTGGATATTCTGATAAGCAAACCAAAATTGATCACTAGGGAAAACCAAAAGATCTCAATTTTTTTTTCAGTTTTTTTTTTGGATGGAAAAAGTAAATTCAATTAGACTAGGAAGAAGAGAATAACTAAAAGGGAAGCTTCCTAGAGAAGCCGATGCTAGGAAGATCACCTTGTCCCAAAACCAAAATAACTGGAAGAGATTGATTCACTTGAACTTTTCTCTAGCCAAATATATCAATGGATTGCCATCTTCTCACGGTGACACGAAGAATTTGTGGAAATTTTATACTCCTATATGTTACAAGGAATTTATAGTGTTGTTGTTAAAGACCTTGTCCAACATGGACATGATTACTCTGGAAGTCAATGCAACATAGATTTTTAACATCCTTATGTTCCAAAACTTCAAAATGAAACAATAGGCAACTCATGAAAATAATAGGACAATCCCAGTTCTCCCCAAGAAAATGAAAAGAGGGCTCCAAAGTGACCAAGATAACTTTGAAGAAAGAGATGACTTCGGATTTCCCTCCTTTGTCACATAACGAAATGAAGCAATTTTTGGTCATCTAACCTAACAAATCATTTGTATGTATTTGATAAGAACTAGTGACATGGTAAAAGCTTTAATCTTAAGTGGAACCTTATTGTTCACCTATTAGGTTATTGATTACTGAAGTGGAAAGTAGGCTTAGAAGAAGCGTGGGCTAGATTGTCAATATGGACTATTCAAAAAGAAATCAATATAATGGATTGGAGAAGTTGACTTAGTCTCGCTAGCATCAAGATGCCGAATGAAACACAATAAACTGAGATTTAATCTCAACATTTGAGATCGACTATTAGAGAGACGAGTAATGGAGATGATTAAAAAAAAAAACATATATATAATGTATTGGTTTAATTTGTGTGGATTTTTTTTACGTCAGTCATTCGTATCCAAGTCCATCTTTTTGTCTAAACCCTTAATTATCATATTTTTTTGGATTACTTGTATTCAAGTTTTCAACAGTCTATCTTTATATTTGACTAGATATTTTATATTTAAGTTCTCGATTCTCTTAATCGGTGCGTTTTTGGGTTTTCTTTGCACATGCTCTAATCATCTTAGATGATACTCTCACATCTTATTTGCAGTTGAATTAATTCCTAACTTATTACGAATATCTTCGTTTTTAATTTTATCTTTTCTAGTTTTGCTACACATCCACATAAACATTCCCATTTCTGATACAACCATTTTTTGTTCTTATTGTTTAATAGTTTAACACTCATTACCATACAATAATGCAGGTCTTAAAATGGTTGGTAGAACTTTTCCTTCAAATGCAGTGATATCGTACAATCGCAAAGAATTCGAAATGTCCTTCTCTATGTCATCCAATCCACTTGAATCCATGATTCACATTCCCCTCTGTATTGTTATCATTTTAAATGATAGAGCCAAAATATCTAAATCGTTCACTTTTTGGTACATTCTGTTCATATAACTTAATCGTTTTTTCATCATTCTGCTTATTGTTGTTAAATTTACATCTCATGTACTCGGTTTTCTCTACTCAATCTTAATCCTTTCGATTCCGGTGTGACCCGCGCATAACTTTAATTTAACATTAATACCCTCACTAGTTTCATCAACAACACTATATCATTTACAAAAAGCACACACCATGGTATTTCATTTTGGATGATTTATGTGATTTTGTCTATCACTATTGCAAAAAAGATGGGACTTAATGCTAAATTTTGATGGAGCCCAATGTTAATGGGGAAGCTATCGCTCAGACCCCGCAAATTCTTATTTTGATTACAGTTCCCTCATACATAACTCTAATGAGATTAATGTATTTCAAGGAGATCCCTTTTTTAATCAGTGCCTACCATAGTGCATCTTTAAGAATCTTATCATATGCTTTTTCTAGGTCGAATACAATATGTTGGTTTTTCTTATGTGTTTTATATGTCTCTATCAAATGTCTTAACAAGTGGATTGTTTTCGTGGTGGATCTTTCTGACATAATTCAAATTAATTATGAGATACATTTATCTCTAATCTCAATCTATGCATTATCATTCTCTTTCATAATTTCATGATATGACTCATATTTAATTCGTCTGTAGTTGGAACAATCCTGTATGCCTTATTTATTCTTATATAGTGATACAATTAGACTCTTTCTCTATATTTAGGGCATTCTTTGATTTATCAAATTTTGTTAAAAATATCCGTTAACATTGTTATACCAAATTCACCCAAATATTTTCACACTTCTGTGGGAATGCCATCCGGTGATATGGCTTTATTATTTTTCATTCTCTTTAAAGTGTTCTTCACTTCATGTGAACGAATCTTACGCTTGAAGTCTTTATTAATCTTTTCTATAGATATCTCGATATTTTCTATATTTGTTGTACTCTTAACATTAAAGAGATTATCAAAATAATCTCTTTAACGTTTTTTTATGTCTTTATTCTTTACAACTAAACTATTGGTTCCATTCTTAATATATCTAATACCATTTAGATTTTTTCCCTCTTTCTCCTTTAGTCTGGTAATTTTGTAGATCTATTTTTTTCCGTTGTTAGTCTCTAGTCTCTTATATAATTCATTATTCACCTTGCTTTTTGATTATTGGATAATTTTTTTCACTTCATTTTTTTGTATTTTTATATTTTTTATATGCATCGCTACTATTATTACCTTTAATATTCCTATAACACTTTCGTTTGGTTCGGATAACAGTTTGTGTTTCTTATTCCACCACAATGATTCCTTGCCTATTGGAAACCTTTAGATATACCAAGAACCTCCTTACCTATACTCTTGATATTAGTAGACATCTCTTTTCACATTGTTCGAATCATCATTAGTGGACCAATTTGCTATTTGAATTAATTTGTCTATAAAAGTTGTCACATTTTCTCATTTTAGGTTCCACCACTTAATTCTTAGCTTCACAGATGGATGATACTTCTTTTGTTTTTTAGATACATGTATGTCTAAAACTAGGAGTTTATGTTGAGTTGTTATATTTTCTCCCGGTATAATTTTACAATCTTAACAGGTCATTCTATCATCTCTCCGAGTGAAAAAGAAATCTATTTGGCTAGTGTTGGACCCACTTCAATATGTAACTTCTTTTTTCTTAAAAATGGTATTTATAAGAACAAGATCGAATGCTGTGGTAAACTTTAAAATAGTATTTCCCATTTCATTCTTACTACCAAATCCAAAGTTTCTATGTACGCCTTCGAATCCTTCATTTCTCTCTCCTTCATGTCCATTTAGGTCTCCTCCAATAAATAACTTCTTTCTACTAGGTATGACTTATATAAATTCGTTTAAATTCTCCCAAAATGGTCTTTTATTAATTGCATCTATTTCTATTTGAGGCGCATACACACTGATTATATTAATTATGTTTTCTCTATCAACTAACTCGACAAACATAATTTTATCTCCCTTTCTTCTTATCTCTATTATATGCTCTAATAAATCCTTATGTATAATTATTTTTTACTCCATTCTTAGTTTTATTTCTATCTGTGTACCAAAGTTTATGACCATATGGTTCTATTATTTTAACCTTCTCCTCCACCCACTTAGTTTCTTGAAGACATATGATATGAATCTTTCGTCCATTCATTGTTTCTCCTATTTCTCATAACTTGCCGATCAAAAATCCTATATTCCAAGTGGTTAGCCAAATCCTATTTTTATGGGCTAACTTATTTACCCGCACCCTAGGGTCTCTTGTTAACTTGTTGCTACAGCCGAAATTCGATGTAATGTGTTGCTGATGGGGAAACGTCCCAAAAGTTTTTATATGTTTATCTCTCATTTTTTCATTTGACAAAAGATTTTACACTAATTGTAGACCTACCGCAACCCTACTCCTTTATCCGGGATTGGATAGGGTATGGTAGAGTTCTTCAAATAATGATATATAAAAAGAATTAAGGAAATATAAATAAAAAAAAAATATATATATATATATATAATAATAATAATAATAATAAAGCAATAACTTTTATATTACAACTATACCGCTATGAGTTTGAAATATTTTAAATTTTAATAACTTTAAATTCATAATAATATATGTTATATTAATACTACTAGTAATACTACTAGTAGTATTAATACTAGTAATAATAATCCTAATATGAATAGTAATAATATTAGTAATAGTGATAATAATATTAATAGTAATAATGTTAATGTGGGCAGTAGGACAATAGAAATAACAGAATAAAAAAAAAAAAATAATAACCCTGAGACGAGGTGAAACTCAGATACTGTAATTGGTCAGCATAGGGGAGACCAACCGGGATCCGCAATGAGAGAGAGAGAGAGAGAGGGAGATGGAGAGAGAATAGAACAGATTTGGATAGAGGAGAAAGGCGAGAGAAGGAGCCGGAAACAGGAGATAGGTGAGTGGCCAAATCACTGATTTGGGAGAAAGGATAGGGAGGGAGAGAGAGAGAGATGGAGAGAATGAGAAGATCATAGATTTTGGAGGAGCAGATCCGAAAGGAGAAAGACGAAAGAAAGAAGTGAAGATTCCAAGTAGTGCCACCTTGGAAAGAGAACTACAATGAGAATAACAACATTATGAAGAATAGAGAGCAGAAATAATCAAAAGTTAATACTGTATTCAAATTATGTAGTTGTAGCGTGCAAGTTGTTCTTTTTTTTTGGGTACTCGTTTCATAAGGGGGCATGACCAACCCCTCTTCCCCAACTATATGCAAAAATTTTTGGTTGCAACATGAGTAGACATTTCAGAATCCTGAATGTATGAAAGAACCGATGTTTCTTTCGCCTTCTTTTTATTGAAGATTTAAAGTAGCAAGCAATAAGTGAGGAATGAAAAACTTTAGGAGTTTTATTGATCTTTCAAAGGAAATGTACAAGAATTGAAGACATATTTACATACCTTCAAAAAGTAACTAGAGTCTCTTTTTATAGAGAAAGAGGGAAGAGAGCTTAAGAGAGAAAAAAGAGGGAAACACAGATTCTGGCCGTTGGGGCTGTCCCCAACGGCTAGTAAAAAACTAGCCGTTGGGGCAGTTCCAACGGCTTCTTGAAGGAGCAGTTGGGGCCCCATTTTGGGCCCCTTTGAGAGGAGCAAATTTGGGCCCTAAAGGGCCCAGCAGATGCACACAGGATGAGCTCATTTAGGGCCTAATTTGGGTCCCTAAATGGGCTGGAAAGACTAGACAAAGACAGGGAAAATCTGTCCCTTTGAAATCTTACAAATAGGATCTCTAATTTTCCTTCATTTCAACACTCCCCCTCAAGTTGAGTGTGTATATATCTATAACACCTAATTTATTCATATTTTTGAGGATGTGTTTTGCGGTTCCTGGCTTGGTGAGAATATCAGCAAGTTGATGATCACTCCTTGTAAAGCTGGAAGTGATGAGCTTTTCTTTAATCTTTTGTCTCATATAGTGACAATTTACTTCGATGTGCTTTGTTTTTTCATGGAAAACCGGGTTTGATGCTATGTGAATTGTCGATTGATTATCGCAATGAAGATGAATAGGGGTTGGGACAGAGAATTCAAGTTCTTTAATAAGAGCTTTTAACCGAACTATCTCGTTTGTTGCGGCCGCCATAGCTCTATATTCCGCCTTATCTCTTGACCTTGAAACTACATGTTTTTTGCTCTTCCATGTCACTAGATTTCCTCCGACAAACATGCAATACCCTGTGGTAGATTGCCTATCTTCCGAGTCTTCAGCCCAATCTGCATCACAATAACCCATGATTTCTGAGCTGTCGTTTTCCTTCATCCAAATTCCCATGCCTGGAGTGCCTTTTAGGTAATGGAGAATCCTTTCCGCACCTCTCCAATGCTTTCTTTTTGGCTTGTGCATGTGTTGGCTTACTTGACTCATGGCGAATGAAATATCTGGCCTGGTTATGGTAAGATAGATCAATCTCCCTACAAGCCTTTGATATCTTTGCTCGTTTTCATACTATTCATCATCATCCTTGAGACCGTAGGAGGAGTTGATAGGACTACATGCGGGCTTAACACCTAACTTCCCTGTTTCCTGTAAAAGATCAATTACATACTTTCTTTGTGATAAAATAAGTCTATTTGGACAATAGACAAGTTCTATCCCTAAGAAGTACTTTAGTTTTCCTAAGTCCTTAATGTTAAATTTTGTTTGAAGAAATTTTCTAATTTGGTTGATTAAATTTAAATCATTTCCGGCTATGATTATGTCATCTACATAAACTAATACTACAATGATTTTTCCATTTTGGCTTTTAACAAAGAGAGATGTATCACTATTGATTTCTTAAAATCATGATTGAGAAGAGTAGTGCTAAGTTTTGCGTACCAAACTCTCGGAGATTGTTTGAAACCGTAGATTGTTTTCTTTAGTTTGCAGACTTTATTGCTATGATGAGCAAACCCCATAGGAATTTCCATATACACTTCTTCTTCTAGGTCCCCTTGAAGAAATGAGTTTGCTACATCCATTTAAAACATTGGCCAATAGTGATTAATTGCAAGAGACAATAAGACCCGAATTGTGTTCATCTTGACCACCGGTGCATAAGTCTCTTTGTAATCTACTCCATATGCTTGAGTGAAACCCTTTGTCACTAATCTTGCCTTGTCTTTATCAATACTTTCATCACTCTTATGTTTGATCTTATAAGCCCATTTGCATCCCACAACCCTTTTTCCTTTTGGAAGTAAAGATATTTCCCATGTCCCATTCTTAGCCAAGGCATCTAGCTCATTCTTCATGGCTTGGACCCATTGAGGATGATGTTTGGCTTCTTCAAAGGTTCTAGGCTCTTGATGTTGGTCTATGTTTCTTATGAAGGCTTGGTGGCTCAAGAAAATATGTGAGGTGGTATAACAGTCACAAATTGGGTATCTTCGACTCATCCATTCCGATGGAGGGAGTCTAAGTCTAGTTGATCTTCACAGAGAAGAAGGATCATTTTGTTCTTCTAAGACTTGCCCGTGTTATAAATTAGCTCCCCCTTCCTCTTGGTCCGTTTCATGATCCGAATGAGAAGAGGCCAATTCTTATTGGGATGGATGATCATCTTCCCTTTGAATTGGTTCGTCTTCTTCATTTATTTGAGGTAGATCTTTGATAGTAGGAAGTACTACATTCCAATGATTTTGGTCACCTTTCTCCCTTGAGTGCTCTAGTTTCTTCATTTCTGCAAAATAAGATTCATTTTTCACAAATATCACATCCTTAGATGTGTATAGTTTGTTAGTCAAAGGATCATAGCATTTATACCATTTTTCAAATGTGAAATAACCTAAAAACACACATTTTATTCCTTTTTCATCTAGTTTGTTTCTAAAATGTGTTGATACATATACATAGCAAGTGCATTAAAAAACCTTTAAATGAGAAATATTAGGTTTCCTATTAAGAAGAAGCTCTAAGAGGGACTTTCCTCCCAGGACATTTGAGGGCATAAGGTTTATAAGATGAGCTGCTGTTTTTATGGCTTCACTCCAATATTCCTTGGGGACATTTGAATGGAATATCATAACTTTAGCAATTTCTAATAAGTGTCTATTTTTTCTTTCGGCAACTCCATTTTGTTGTGGAGTATATACACATGATTTTTGATGGATGATTCATTTCTCCTCTAAGAAATTCTCAAATGCATGACTAGTGTATTTTCCTCCATGATTTGATCTAAGAATTTTAATGTTGGCATCGAATTGCTTAGTTACATATCTATAATAACTCTTGAGTGCCTCAAAAACTTCAGATTTGGTCATCAAAAGGTATATCCAAATGTATCTGGTTTTATGATCAATGAATGTCACAAATTACTTAAAATCATTATGGGAAAGTCTACATATCAGAATGGATGAGCTCAAAAGTATTTTTATATATTGTGTTTGAAATTGGATAGTACATCCTAGTTTGTTTTCCAAGAACACAAGTTTTGCAATGCTTATCTTCTATCTCTATGTTTGGAAATAGGCGTTTCAAAGCTAAGTCACCCAGATGTCCTAAACGAGCATGCCATATGGAAGGATCTTGACTCTGGACAGCAAAAACTTGATTTTCTCCATCCAAGTAATATAAGTTGTTGTTTCTAGATCTCTTGCCAATCAAGAGATTCGACTTGAGATCCTGAAATACAACTTGGTTAGGATCAAAAGTGGCTTTGCATTCTCGTTCTTTGGTTATTTTGCCAATGGACATGAGGTTGGAGTTGAACTTTAGCACATATAGTGCTTTAGTTTTCTTGCCAAGAAGGTCAACTTCACCTAAGTAATCAACTCTCAATTTTTGACCATTGACAACTTTGACAATCTTATGGTCTGAAAGACGAATAAATTTCTTAATTTTGTTTTTATCTTTGACCATATGATTGTCACAACCGGAATCAATAAGCCATTTATCAAAATGAGAAGAGTTTAGATCATTACCAGAATGTGGAGCCATTTGATCAATGAGTCTTTTCATTTCTTTTTACATTTCCTCCATCTTAAATTCAAGGGCAGCCACTTGAGAGACTTGTTGAGCGTGTGTTGGTGGCTCTACCTCCCTTTTATTGTTCTTTGGCCTCAAGTGTTGATAAATAAACCAGCACTTTTTCCTTTTGTGGCTAGGTTTTTTGCAATTTGTGCACACATCATTTTTCATGAAATTCTGACTTTTGTTGGCCATATGTTGTTCCTGGACAGATTTGAAGGCTTGGTTTTCGGATTTTAGCTTGGTAGATTCCTCCGGTCTCGTGCTTGTTTCGGCCCTTTGAATCATAAATTTGACTTCTTTGAATGAAGGAAATATCTTTATTCTAAGAATTTCTTGGCGAATTGAAGCATATTTTTCTCCAAGGCCCATAAGAAGACCAAAAGTCATATCTTCATCATTCCTTTGAAGAAGAGTTTTGAGATTTGAGGTAGGAGGCTTTAGAAGATTGAATTCATTCCATAGATCCATATATTCCCCAAAGTATTCGGGTAGGGTTTTACCTCTTTTTTAGATCTTAGAGATCTTTTTCAACTCAAAAATTTTGTCGGTGTTTGTTTCTTGGCCATATAAAGCATGCATTTGATCCCACAAGATCTTTGCATTTGGAATGCAAGTGACCATTGCTTTGTGGGTCTTGTCAAGAGACATTTGTAGAAGCACCACCACTTGATCATCTCTTTTCTTCCATGTTTTGAATAATGGATCAGTATCATCAAGAGGATCTTCAAATATGTGATTTTCAAGATTGAAGAAGTTTAAAGATCTCTTGATGGTATCTTGCCAAACATTGTAATTTGATGAATCCAAAAGAATGGAAGTGAACATGGAAGTGTTAATTTGTGGTGGTGGATCACCAAGGCCGGAGGAAGAAGGAATTGAAGTCTGCTCTGATACCATATTGAAGATTTAAAGTAGCAAGCAATAAGTAAGGAATGAAAAACTTTAAGAGTTTTATTGATCTTTCAAAAAGGAAATGTACAAGAATTGAAGACATATTTTCATAGATTCAAAGAGCAACTAGAGCCTCTTTTTATAGAGAAAGAGGGAAGAGAGCTTAAGAGAGAGAAAAAAGAGGGAAAAACAGAGAGGAGAGGGCACTTCTGGCTGTTGGGGCTGCCCCCAACGGCTCCTTGAAGGAGCAGTTGGGGCCCCTTTTTGGGCCCCTTTGAGAGGAGCAAATCTGGGCCCTAGAGGGCCCAGCAGATGCACACAGGATGAGCTCATTTAGGGCCTAATTTGGGTCCCTAAATGGGCTGGAAAGACTGGACAAAGACACGGAAAATCTGTCCCTTTGAAATCTTACAAATAGGATCCCTAATTCTCCTTAAAAAGACCAAAGTTGTTTCCACCTTTCTTGCTATGCGTACCAAATAATGTTGTGTGCTGTAACTTATGGAAACATCTTTGGAGTTTCTGGTCTTTGTGAATTGTTTTTTTCCTTTGAACTGGCTGATTCTTGGTTCTCTGTTGCAGTTATTATTGTGGGAGACAGAGACCAATTAAATCTGAAGACAGCATGGTATTAGAAGTTCAGCAGAGGAGTAATAATACAGTGAATGGTGAGGTGCAGAAAAATGTTCACAATAGGAGTGAGAAAATAGTGCGCCGGGAGTTGAATGGGCGAAATGAAACTATGGGGCCTGATGGGATTGGCAACAATCATTGTTATGATGAAAACCATGGCCATGAAAAAACATCATGTGTTTTCAGCAGAGATTCAGCTGACAATCTAGGGAATGGGGATGCAGACATTTTATCTGTAAGCTGAACATATGGGTCATGATAGTGATACAGAATGGGCTCAGTCTTATGTTAGTTCTATGTTTTCTTGATACTGCAGAGAAAGGGAAAGCAACCAATGGAATTGACTTTGGAAGATATGTACACTCACCAAGACTATTTTGATGATGATGATGATGATGATAGTGATTGGGAACCTGTACAAAAGCACACAGAGATGAAGAAGTGGTTTTGTGTTAATTGTACGATGGTTAATCTTGAAGATGTTGTCCACTGTGATGTATGGCCAACTTATTTCCTATGATGCTTCTTTCCTTATTTTTCTTCTTAATTCTGTTTCTGCATGTTGCATCTTCATTTTTTGGACACTATTTTGGATTATGTGCCTCTCTTTGGTCTTATGTAATGTTTTTCACATTTCATTAATTGAACCTTTATTCTTTATTCTGTGCAGATATGTGGGGAACACAAGGAGTCTGGAATTCTTAGGCGTGGTTTTTTTGCATCTCCATGTTTTCAAGATGATGGCATGGATTGCAACTCAGAAGTTATAGAAAGATGCTCGGGAGGTTATATAAGCTTTTACTTATAATTATTGTTGTACTTTCTGGGTAGCATTGTTGTTGGAAAGCTACATGCTGTTGTGTGTACATATATATATTTTTTTGGGAGCAGATCTTTCTGGAAGGCTTCTTTTCAGGGGAAAAGTATCCCATGCATTTTAGTTGATAATACTTAGTTGTGGTTTATGTCTATGTCATCTTTGTTTTAGATTGGAAAAGAAAAGAAAAGAAAAAACAGAAGAAGAAAGAAAATAGATAGTGCAAATCTGGCCTAGTCCTCCATCTTGCCTTTGATGAGCAAAGCTAGGTAGTTAACTGATTAAGGTCTCCGGCGTGCATGGAGTTTGTGCTTTCTGGGGTGGGTTTATGATGGTGGCGCTTGCGGTGCTGGTGGGAGGGGGAGGGTGTGGCTTCTTTTGTCATAATTCTTTTATTACTGTCCCATACATGGTGTCTTCATGCTACAAAATCAATGAATTTAGTTGTGAAGCTTTCCGTATCCTGTAAGTATGATGGTTACTGGTCAGGGGTTCTGATCTCTCTATGTTACCCTTTTCACCTTCTTCTCCTTGTTGTCCTTGCTCCCTGTCCAATCATTGCTTCTTTCACCAATAAAGGTCAATAATGCTCTTTCTTTCCTTGTTCCAGTCGCTCCTTTTATGTACTAAATGGGGATATATAGCAGTCCATTCCTTGGAGTTTGTAGTTAAATGCTGGCTTTTGAGGTTCTATGATGTGCGAATAGAGTTTTCGAAGGGAACATACACCTTAGAAAATGTGGCATCAAGGCCATCATTGTAGAGGGTGTTGACAGTAGTGACAACAAGGTGCAAGATGCTGGCAGCGCTGTCAATGATGGTGGTGTCTGAATAGGAGATAAATGATCAGGATAGGATAAATTGAATACTAAGATTTTCCTCTTGAGACTTGATTCAAGGATCTTGCAACTCGAGTGACTCTCAAAATCTTGGAGAAGTGGTATAAATGTCTCCTGTTGCTATCAAATAGTGTGATGTGAGTATGATAACGGCTAAGCCAAACTAACACAGGAAATAATTAGTTTCTGGGGTGACCTCCATTTAGATGTTCCAACCTTTGGCACGCACGGGCCCAACATATACCAAAAAGACCTAAATATGTGTAGCAGGTTCTTATTGTACCTATTTTTATATCAGGCGTTTAATGTTCATCTGATTTGCATGATGCATTTATTGGAAACAAATCTTCTGGGAAAACATTTAGAAATTAGTGAGAAAGAAGGATTTTAGGAAAATGGTAGTTTTCTTATTTTAGTTGATAGCATTTTTTTTTAATTAGTAGTTATCTTAATTTTGTGAATGTTTAATATTAGGAATGATTTTTGAGATTTGTTTTTAATAAAAATTCTATTTTATTGTTAAATCTTAGTTTTCTCTATTTCTATTTAAAAAGAGTATGATCAATAAAGAAGAAAATCTAAATTCTCCTAAAATAATTGTAGTGGGAAACTTGTTAGGGAAGAAGATTCCAGCAGTAAAAATAGGGTTTAGTAAAGGAAAAAACTCGAGCAAGGGAAGAAAGGAATTCCCTACAGGGTATCCATTGATGAGATCCTATACTAGGGCTCATATCAATTTGGTATTGGAGTCAGCCGTTATGAAATGTTTTGCAGAATAGTTTAGTCAGATGAAGAGATTTATGAGACAGTTCAAGCAGCAAATGGAGCAACAACTGGCTGGGGTAGAGGAACTCTAGCAACAGCAAACTGTGCTGGGCTCGTGGATGGATGGCCTTCTGTGAGAACTGCAGGGGCTCGGCAAGGTCGAGGAGGTGGGGAGCTGCAGCCATGCCCTTACAGACCATAGGTAGGAGTGAAGCATCTTGCAGGACGGAGGGACTGCCATTCCTAGTTTCTATAAACTGGAATTCCCCTCATATGATGGATTGAGAATCCCCTGATTTGGATCCATCGATGTGAGCAGTTTCTTTTTTTTTTTTTTTTTTTTTTTTTTTTTTTGTGAAAATCAAGGTACACTCACATGGGAAAAGGTGGGGCTGGCAGCATTCCACCTTAAGGGGGAAGCTCAGCTATGGTTTTTCAAGACTAAGAAGGAAGTTTTTCAGGGTTAAGCAAGAAGGAGGGGGCTTGGACTGGGAGACCTTTACCGAACAGCGCCACTTGAGATTCAGCGCTTGAGTATCAACCCCCTTGGCAAGTTGGCCAATTTAAAATAGACAGGGATAGTGGAGAAGTATCAAAGGGAGTTTCTGTCCTTGCTGGCTCACACTTCAAAACTCTCCACGAAGCAACAAGTCAACCTATTCACTGTTGGACTCTTGGACGGGTTGTGGCTGGAGGTGGAATTACAACAACCTCATAGCTTGGGGGGGCTGTTATGAATTTGGCGTGCACATATGAAAGAAAACAAAAAAGCAACCAAGCTGTGTTGGGAGGGAACCGCAGGACAAAAGTACCGGCAGGATTGCTGCAGAGAAGGAAACTGTTGGGGTGATAACAAGTATTGGGAGTACCACCACCCCTCTTTATGAAGCTCACCAAAGCAGAGATGGAGGAAAGGACAAAAGGGCTCTGCTTTAACTGTGATGAAACATTTTCTTGGAGGCATAGATGCAATAAACTGTTTTGGATGGAATTGCCGGAGTCCGAAGAGGAGGATGAGGGGGAGCCAAGAGAACTTGAGATATCCTTGCATGCTACAATAGGGGTAAGGAACTCACCAACTATGCAACTTAAAATGTTGGTGGAAGGTAGTCCTATGTGGGTACTAATAGATTCAGAAAGCCTCCACACCTTCATTAGTGGTGCCGCTACAAAACGACTTGGCCTCAATATCTAACACAAGCCAGGACTCTTAAAGTATCAGTGGCCGATGGTGAGAAGGTTCCCAGCTACGGGAGGTGCGAAATTGTTTCATTCTAGGTTGGTGCTGATAACTTTTCTACTGATTTATATTTTATTCCTTTAGAATGATTTGTTGTTGTTTTGGGGGTTAAATGGCTGCAAACACTGGGGCCAATTGTATGAGATTTTGCTGATTTAACTATGAGTTGCAATCTTGGAGGAAAACAATTTAAGTGGTAGGGACAAAGGCTGGATAAAGAGGTAAGAGTTCATCACCTTCAAGTGGCCTTTCCTCCCTCGGATGAGCCTGAAAATTTACTGGAATTCTTAGACTTATTAGGAGAACTAACTGAGCTACCTCCTCCCCATGAATGTGATCACCGGATCACACTTGTTCCAGGTACAACACCAGTGATGGTTGGACCATATAGATATCCCACTCGACAAAAGGATGAGAAAGAACAACAATGTGAGGAGATGATGGCTCGAGGAATCATCAGGCCAAGCTGATCAACCTGGTCCTCCCCTATGCTGCTTGTTCCTACGTAGGATGGGTCCTGAAGATCTTGGTGGATTATAGGGAGTTAAATGCCAAGACTGTGAAGAACAAGTTCCCTATTTCGGTGGTGGAGTTGTTAGATGAGCTGCATGGAGCAAAACATTTCTCCAAGCTACATTTGAAGTCTGGCTATCACTTGGTCCAGATGGATGAGGTAGCGGTGGGGAAGACTGCATTCCGAACCCATCATGGTCATTTTGAAATTTTAGTGATGCCATTTGACCTCACTAATGTTCCATCAACCTTTCAGGCCTTGATGAACAAGATCTTCCGGCCTCACTTGTGTAAGTTTGTTCTGATTTTTTTTTTCCCTTTTTATACGACATATTGATATGTAGTAAGACAGTAGTTGAACATCTTTACCATAGACGTACTATTTTGGATTTATTGCGTCTTGACAACTTGTTTGTAAAGAAATCCAAGTGTTCCTCTGGGGAAACTCAGGTGGCATACTTGGGACATTGTTCATGGAGGTGTCTTAGTTGATCCAGCAAAGGTACAAGCAGTCACTGACCGGCCAACCCCTCAGTTATGAAACCTCATGGATTCCTGGGTTTGACAGGGTATTATAGAAGGGGCTATGGGGAGTTAGCTGCACTATCGATAGATTTACTTAAAAAGAACCCTTTTTAGTGGAATGAAAGGGCTGCTAAGTCCTTTGCCTTGTCTTAGCCTCTAGTGCTGCAACTACCCAATTTCTGTGAAGAATTTGCAGTGGTGTAATTGGGGCTGTTCTACACCAATAGGGACACACCATTACATCCTTTAGTAGCAGAATAGCGGAGAGGCAAAACAAATTGCCAGCCCATGAGAGGGAATTGATTGGGTTGGTGAAGACAGTGCAACTTTGAAGACCATACTTATGGGGAAGGTCATTCACCATTTTAACAGACCATTTCATCCTGAAATATTTGCTGGAACAGCGTATGTCTACTTCCCCGCAACAACATTGAGTGAGTAAATTGTTGGGGTTTGATTTCAAGATAGAGTATCGGGTAGGCTCTTTAAATCGAGCTGCAAATGCCTTATCCTGACAAGGAGAGCAGAGTGGAGGGCTCCTGTGCTTAATTTTCTCCAACATGGCTGGCACTATTTAATGCAACAAGGGAGGAAATTGCAGCAAAGACAGAATTCCAAGAGCTGTGACGACAAATGGAAGTAGGCGAGGCAAGGGCTGACCGGACAGTCTGAGAGGGACTCATATTTTTTAAGGACATTATTTACCCCCAGATTCAGCCTTAATTCACACGGTCCTAGCTGGAATTCATAACTTTGCCCACGAGGGCTTTCATAGAGTCAAGGCTGATTTTACTGGGAAGGAATGAAGAGGATGGTGACAGAATTTGGACAACAATGCAGGATTTGTCAGCAAAATAAATGGGAGAATTTGCACCTTGTAGGGTTGATGCAGCCCTTGGCTATGCCTACCCAAATATGGGCTGATATTTCAATGGATTTCATTGATAGATTATCTAAGGTTGGGGGGGAGGAATACGTAGTGGACAGGTTTTTCAAAATGGCTCACTTCCTATCCCTATGGCAGTCTCTGTGGCTCATGTGTTCTTTGACTAAATTTTCAGGTTGCATGGCCACCCGGAATCAATTGTGAGTGATAGGGACAAAGTTTTTACTAGTAATTTTTGGAGGGAGTTGTTTGAATTATGTGGGATGAAATTGACTTACTTATCTGCATACCATCCTCAATCGGATGGCAGACGGAGGTGATAACAGAACAATTGAGATGTACTTAAGATGCTTCATGGGAGAAAGACTGCAAAATTAGGTGGAATGGATTCCTTGGACAGAATTTTGTTATGATACATCATTTCATTCCTCATCATTGGCTACACCTTTCCGTGTGGTGTATGGTTATTGTCTTATGATCATGGAACCATGAAGCTTGATGTGTTAGATCAAGCCCTTTTGGAAAGGGATGAAGTATTGGCTGAGTTAAGGGGACGGTTAGCTTAGGCATAGGCAAGAATGAAGTAAGCATACGAACTTCATCAACGTGGGCTCTCGTTTTTGGAAGGGGCATGGATATGGTTGCCTTATAGGCAGTAGTTAGTGGTCCGTAGGGACTTTACCAAACTGGCACCTAAGTATTTTGGCCTTTTCGGGTGGTTAAGCAAATTGGCAAGGTAGCTTATCGTTTAGCCTTACCATCGGGCAGTAAAATTCATGATGTGGTGTATGTGTCGCAGTTAAAGGAGTACAAGGGACCGTCTCCAGCAACCATAGTTCCTATTCCTCCATTGTTGGAGGGCAAATCAAGACCCGAGCCTGAAGCAATTGCATGCGCTAGGCTTAACAGGGGAAAATGGGAGGTATTGGTGCAATGGCAGGGATTGCCTAAGGAAGAGGCTTCTTGGGAATCTCGGAAAGACGTTGAGAGGAACTACCTTGAGATCAAGCTTGAGGACAAACTATTTGTCCTTGTGAGGAGTAATGATATGCATGATGCATTTTTTGAGAACAAATATTTTAGGAAAACATTTAGAAATTAGTAAGAAATAAGGATTCCAAGGAAAATAGTATTTTTTTTTTTAGTTGATAGGATTTTTTTAAAATAAATTAGTAGTTATTTTAGTTTTGTGAATTCTTCATATTAGAAATGATTTTTGAGATTTGTTTTTAATTAGAATTCTATTTTATCGTAAACTCTAGTTTCCTATATTTAAAGAGCATATGATCAATAAAGAAAAAAGTGTAAATTCTCTTAAAAGAAGTGTGGCAGGAAGATTGTTAGGGAACAAGTTTTCAGCTGTCGAAAATAGGATTTAAGAAAGGGAAAAGCTCGAGCAAGGGAAGAGAGGAATTCTCTCTGGGGTTTCCATTGACTAGATTGTATACTAAGGCTCATATCAACATCCTTGTAAGAATTTAAGGAAATGGTGCTTTTTAATAATGGTTTTCAACATTGACTTGTGTGAATTATTGCATTTTTAATACCTCAGGCGATTTTCATTTTTTATTTGGGTGGAATAGTCAATCTCTTGAGATTTTCATTGTTTAAGATACCTGTTAGTGATGCAAAAGTTGTATAATTCTCCTCCTTAATTTACCTCTTATACAGAAATGAACCTTCCCAAATTATTTTTGATACTAGAGTTTGTAGGCATGACAGTTCAGGGGCTTTCCTTTTTGCGTTGTAAATCTGTTTTCCAACATCTTATTAGCCTTCCCCAAGATCCTTCTTTTTCATGAGATAGTTTTATTTGGAAGGCTGGTATCTGCCAAAGTTCACTTTTACTCGATTAATGGTGCTTTACAAGATTAATACCAATGACTCACTTCAAAAAGAGAAAGCCATCTAAAGCTATCTTCCCTGATGTTTGTGTGATGCGTTTCAACAACTTTGGAACTCAAAATCAGATGTTTTTACATTGTCCAATTGCATGGGAGTTGTGGAATTGCCTATTTTTTGTGTGTGATGATGATTGTTTTGTTCTAACAATTTCCATGAATTGGTTCTCGTAAAATTTAGAGGTTTTGGAGCACAGAAATATGTTAATGTGATTTTGAGAAGTGCTTTTGTAGCTATTTATTGGTATATTGGGAGCTGGCAAAATATAAGAATCTTCATAAATCAGACTATTAATTCTTCTCTTCTATGGGATAAAGTTATATTTTATGCTTAACAGTGGGCTTACACCTTAGTTATTTATAAAGGTTACAGCTTAGAGGAGTTAAAGTGAGACTGCAGAGCAGTTACTCATTAGCTTTTGTGTTGTTCCTCTGACCATTTCTCATTTTTAGTGTTTTTTTATATTCTTTACTTTATATGAATCACCTTTTTTCTTAAAAAATAAAAAACCTTTAGCAATTTCTCACAATTTGGTTTAGTAGAAATATCAGGATAGGCTTGAATTATGATATCTTGATATAAGCTAATTACCTATTTAAAAGCCTAATTGTTGTGCAAGGGAAACTTTCGAATGTCCTTGATTTGGTTACAAAACCTAAGATCTGGCCCTGGGGAATTTTTTTGGCTGTGTACAGATTGCCACTGGCCTTGGCTGTGGAAACATGTAATATAAATGTACTTATATCAGAAATACTAGGCGGTGTTATGCACATGTTTAAATTTGCTTTGGTATAGCTCGAACTCCAATCAGGCATAAATCTCATAGCGCAGCGAAAAATTTGGGGCTTATTCTCAAAACCATAACCCAAGAATAACTCGATATAGTCTATTCAAGTTAGCCTTGTATAATAGGTCTTGTGGAATATCGAGTATTGGTATCTTCTTCAAATCTGTTGCATTCAAATGAGCCCAAGTGTGTTCATCCTTATATTGGTGTTCCATATGAAATTAATTGCAATATGCAGAGAATTCTTGGGTTCTTAATGCAAATGACAGCATTTTCAATTTATGATCTGTTAATGGCAATATTGTATGCATGTAAATTTTCACTTGAAGGCCTTTCCATCTCACTTTGCTTAAACAAGAATCATATGCCTGAGGGGAGGCCTGGAAGGACCTGTTGACTGGATAAAATGATCTTTAGCCTAAAGGTACTTCTATTAGGTCATTAGTGTCACGTCATTACATGGTTCCCAGGATTTGCATCAACAATTTTAATTCCTCCTCTCTCTTTTCTTCCCCCCTTTTTTTAAAGTTCTTGAGAAGAGAATTTTATTCGCAGGAAAGAGAAATACATAGTTGTCTAAGACATTTTCCTTAAAGAAAGATGCAAAATAATGAGAAAAGATCTAACAGCAAGATAAGAAAGGATAACAATTGCTTTGGAGCTGTGGGCTTTTGAGTGGCATTTGTGTGTCAGATCTTCTCCTATTCATCTCTGCTATGCGGATTGCATGCTTTCACCACTCCCTTGTGTGTTTAAATTATATGAGAAGAAAAAGTTATGCAACAAAGTGCTATAGCCTTGAGAGTGGCAATCCCTTGGAAAACTTCAAAAGCAAGACACTGAACGAAAATGTTTTGTTTCAAAGTAGTTGGGAAGGAATTGACTCTTGAAAATCCTAATATTTTGCTCTAGCCAAATATACCATACTACTGAAAACAGAGCATAAATCCCCAATAAGTTTTCCTCCTTCCCTCTACTAATACCTATACAAATTTTAAATGTAATAATATCTAACTTTTGGGAAAATTAAATTCACTTGTGGTCTAAGGTATTAAATTATCGAATTCAACATGTACCAAGTCAATGAGCAGTGAAGGAATACATGATAGTGAGTCTCATTGCTCTTCTTGAACATAATGCAAATATCAAGGGATATGGCCTTGTTAACACGTTTTACCTACAACAGACTCATTTGTATGGCTTATGTAGTCCAAACATGAGCCTTGGCTTCAGATGGAATGTTTGTTTTCCCTATAAGCTTAACAGTGCCAGGGACACAAGCTTAGTCCACAAAATTATTGAATAGGCTCCTGTCATAATTACCAATGTTGCATTCTGAGAAGCGATTCATGGAGGAGGGGAAAAACAATTAAAGGTAACAAATACAAGATGAATGATAGACTTACTTGTAAGAAGATACAAGATAATTTCTTCCAATCATGTTGATGGCAAACGGAGGCATCCCCATAGAAGTTGTGCAAATGTAAGTATGAGATGACATAAGGATAGTATCATGTCTCTAAGAGTTGGTTCTTATTAACCCTTGTGTTACTTGTCACTTTTGTCTTTTTAGAGTGCTTGATGTTGGAATATACAGCCATCCTGTCATCACTTGTTGCTTCTTGATGTGGTATAAATAGCTATTATTGGCTGGTCCTTTCTTATGGGGGTGAAGAGTTGTCTTATTTTCGGATTTAGTTTCTAATACATCTGTGGAAATTTTTTTGCATTCCACCTACATCTGGCTTGACCTTGTTATAGGAACCCTATCTTTTTTCTTATATTGGATCGCTCTGTTTTTTTCCCCTTTACATTGTTTATGTCTGCAATTAGGTCATTTCTTAGCATACATTGATGCTGTTGACATGGAAAGTTTTGAATTTTTCTATCTAATTTGATTAATAAACCATTTTGATTGCCATGTTGCAACTTGCTTCAAAGAAATTAAATTGTTATAAGCAGAAGGAGCTTGGTTCCATGCTGGCTGGCTGAGGAATCCAATGATCTTTCCAGGATTCTGATTTTGTTGTTATCTGTTGCCTTTGCCCAGGATATTCAGACTTGGAGAATAGTACTGCCGTGGGTTTTGATGAACGGATGTTGCTACACTCAGAAGTATGGTTCTGTTATTTTGCTTTCATGAAACATTAAATAGTATTAGATTACAGTTATCTTCTTTTGCTTTGCAAACTTGTACCATGTGCCTGAAGATTTGAAGTTGAATATAATTGAATTCATAATGAAACTATGCTATTTTCATTTCCATCGAGATAACGATTCAAGTTTCTCTTCTAAAGTCCTTGTTTACATAAAAAGAAAAATAATAGAGTATGCAGTTTCCTTTTGAGAGGCAACAATCTAATGATTGATATAGTAGGAAAGCAGGAGAGTCACTTGCATGAATCACAGTACTCTGGTTGTCATCTTCATTGAATTATCAACTCTTATTATGTCTCTTATTTTGGTATCTCATTGAGCTTTGTCCTCATTTTCCTGGTAGGCTTTCCCTTTTATATTTTAGGAAAATGAAAAATCTTCTGTGGCTTCTTGATGTTAACTCTGCCTTTGGAAGCTTTGTTCGCATTATTGTTGGTGATGAATGTTACCTATGTCATGGTTTGTTATGGTATGAGGTATGGGTGAGATACCTATCTTCCTCAGTACACGGTATTTGGGATTGGTGTAGTTGGATACTTAAACTATTATATCTAATGGTGGTTTGCTTTCACTCAAGTGTTTTGCTTGTTTCTAGGTGTGATTTTAACTAAAATGTAAAATAAAAGGCCCTAGTAAAGCAAATAAAGGAAAAAAAAAAGAATTATTAGATCTCATTTGATGAAGTAGAATTCTTTCTTTCCATTTAATTTGTATTTTGTTACTTTCTTTAAGCCTATTTAAGTTCGGAACGCACATTTTAGTGAATTAGTGCACTATAATACCATATTTTGGGTCTCACGATTTGGACTGCTGATAGATTGCGGATCGAGTGATCTCAATAACGATGTGATGGTCAAAAGCAAATTTCTTTTCCGTTCTTATTTCAAGTAATGAAGCGAAGCTTTATAAATAAAAAGAATTTTATTAGTATATAGTAAATGACAATAAGAATGAAACGTTAAACACATACATACATATTCAACAAGCGGACATAAGATGCTATATCAGATTAGGAATTACTTTAAGCTGAAGCGATGCTAAGAAACTTAGAGTGGAATTGTCCTTCAATCAATATGTTCTTCTCAAAGATCACTCTCTGAATCCACATGGAGACGAAACTAAACCAGTCCTTTTAGCAGCAGACCTCAAAATTTTGTCTGCTATGTCATCGATAGTACAAAAGAAGTTCTATTGAGTATATATGGTTGTTTGTTGGCTTGTTTACTGCGGCTTGACATTTACCTGCAGAACTTTGTTTTGTGTCTCAACATGTTTTTTTAAAAATTCTAACACTGTTGGACCAAATAACTCATAATTTGTGGCTCATGATATAATGATGTATTTGTTGTTTATTGTTATCATTGCACTGTCTAATGGTTGGATGTCCAGAAAGGATTTGCTTCCCATGGAGTCATAGTGGGGAAAGGTAAAACAGCTGGGTGGTTGAGAGCTTTTCTCCAAGGAACTTCTGCTTTTATGTGGGAATGGTTTTGGCTTGAGGCATTGTCTATTGATTACTGATCCTTCTTGATATTGCAAGGAATAGGGAGGCTTTGATTAATTTCTGTTTGGTAACTTGAACAGAAATTTAATAACCATGCTAATGATTCAAAATTGAAATATGCTTTCATGTCTATGTATGCTCCTTGAAGAAATGGAAATGGTCAAGATTAGAGAAGATACTCTCATTTAGAGCAGTAATCAGTCTGGAACTTTTGAGATCCTAGGTTTCTACCTTATTCTCAGGCAAAGGTTGCGAATAAGTGGAAACTCTCTTTTCTGTCTGATGTTGTGCATATTTGGTGTGAGAGGTAAAGATAAAGAGGTAAATCTTAAAACATATCATGTATCAGATACATTTATATGTCAAATGCATAAATATTGTAGAATAAGAGAGCAGAAAGAGGGCAGAAGGGGGCAATAAGTTCCCATTCCTAAGAAATGGCAATATAATACTCCCTCTAAGGACATTACATCTCCTTGGGTGCAAAATCATTATGCATGCTAGTACAAAACTCCACAACCTTAGCATTATTTTTCTAAAATGTATCCCTAAATTCTTTTCCATTGAACCAAACATGCTTGTACTGTGAAAGGCCTGCCCCTCTCTATCTTATTATTAGTGTTGTTTTTTTTATTATTTTTTTGCTTGGAAAATGGCATCGTGCAGATTCATGTCTCTAGACAATGTCTACGAAAGGGCTGGTTGGGGTGAACTGGTCTCCTGTTTCTAAAAGCAGTCTACAGTCTGTGGTCTAACTTCTTTTTCATTATCTGTGATGTGTATCTTTCCGAACTTGGTCCACTTTTGGTTTCATATCTTTTGGGTATCCTGTAAAACAGTGTAGAGCGAATAATTGACACAGGGGTATGATTTTTAATTTCTAGCACTGTTTCACTGTTAAAAATTATTAACTCGAATGAGTTGAACATCAACCACTCTCAGATCCCCTCATGCATTCAGTGTTAACATTTCTTTAATGACTTTGTCTATCTGGCCTATATTCCCTGTTGTCATCACATACCATAATCATCTCATGTAAGTTCTAGTACTCGTATTGCTGGTAACAAGATTAATATCAAATAAGTTGAACATTCCTTTCTTCCTTGTCATGGCCCATATTCAGTTTTCACTTTTTTTTAGTAACTTTGTTTATATGGTTGTTATGATCTTGCCGTAATGTGCCTGTGTACTTACTTTTCTAGGGAAAATAATATCTTATATCATTAATTTATGGTAAGATCTCATAGTGTGGCCTCTTGAGCGCAGTTGTGATGTGTATGCCTCTTGCTTCATGTGAAACATGTTTACAGAAACAATGTGCTTCTAATCTTTGCTTGTTTTAATGCTAGAGTAGATTCAAATGAAGACACACCCGCACCCAGAGCGGCCTGATCGTATTCGGGCCATTGCTGCGAGCCTTGCTGAAGCTGGTAAATTGGATATGTTGTATTCCCATTTCATGGTTAATAGAAGCTCCAAAAAATGTTTTAAATAACATATTCCTTACTTCCTTTAACCCTTCAGGTATATATCCTGGACGATGCTACCCCATCAATCCAAGAGAAATTACTCAAGAAGAACTTGAGAAGGTAATTAACTGCAGCAGGTTGAGGTTGAAATGCTTATGCAATTTAATTTGACTCATATAAGCATTCTTGTTGCGTGATTTTTGTTTTAAGACGCACAAGACGCAGAAAATTCAGTGTATATGGTCAATTGTCGATTTATATTGACTGATCCAAATATTGGAACCATTATGGGCATCTAAGCTCAATGTTAAATTGGACAAAGCTTTCTAATTTCTGTCTTGGCTTTTGAAGATGAGTTGTTTAACGTACCTTGCTTTTTCCAATTAGGTTCACTGTGTGGAGCATATTGAAGATGTTGACCTTACTAGCCATCTTTTCTCTAGGTATGTTATGTCAAGTATCCCTTGTTGATTCTGGCTTTATTTTATTTTATTATTATTATGATTTTTAATTCTGTGATTCTATCACTCTCTCCGCATCAATTTCAAGATTAGATCAGCTAACTTAGCGACAATGTCTAGCTATATTCATATTTTAATGCTGAAAGCAATTTGGATGGAGCCAACTCTTTATCAGTTCTTTGCTTGGGTATGTGTTGGTTTTTTTGGAGTCACGGGTCATCTGTCACATAAGACTAGCTAAATGAGTTACAGATTCAAATATTGGTTGGCATAGTATAAGTAGGTGCTCTGACTGTTGAGGGTTGGAGGCTATTTCTTTTTGTAACTAGGTGGATAAAGGCCTTATTGACCACCAATTTTTTTGTGTTTCATAAATTTGAATTGAGATAAGATGCATTCTGTTAATTATTTGCCAAACATCAAATGAAACATGGATAATTGGTTCAACTTTAAACCAAACATGGATTTTAGATAACATTTTTTTTAGAGATAATTGGTTTTTGTGCTTTTTAGAACATTGTATTGCATTCCTAACTGATACAGCACGTTGGCAAATTATTTTAGTTGGGATATGGATGATAGTAAAGGATTTAGTTGGAATTTATTTTAGATATATTAGATCATATCTCTGGTGGTAGATAAGATTTATTTTGGATTTATTTTGATTAGAATTGTTATCTTAGATAGAGTCCTATGTTTATATAAATTGGCTTTCCTCACAGGAGAAGAGTCATATTTGAGTAGGGTTTCTTAAGCTTTATTTTTCCGATAAATAGGCACTTATGTAGCCTTTCAAAAGAGGACTTTTTTTTTTTTTTTTTTTTTTTTTTTTTTTTTTTCTGATTAATAAACATTCTTCCAGATTGTGAGATGCAGTTTTCTCTTAGGTGTGAAGCCTAAGAACTCTAGGTTGCGATCTAGGCTTACTTTCCTAATTTTCTACTTTCATCGCTATTGTTTCACCCACTACGCTGTCCTGCATCAGTTGGTATCAGAGTTGAAGTCTTCATTAATTTTAAGAATGTTTTCTCATACACAACCATGGTGACTAATGCTGAATTGAGTTCAAGAGTTGAATGCCTAGAAAGCAATATACAAGAAGTGAGAGAGCAATTAAAAACTTTAACGACAGCAATTGAAACACTGCTGAAAGGGCTAGCACAACCCACAGATGAAGGGACATCTGCAGCTCCAACTATGGCAACACAAAACCTTGAAGTGGTATAGCCACATCCCCACAGAAGATCTGAATGTGACATGGCTGGGGACATCACACAGAAAATCAAGATTGAAGTCCTAAATTCGAAGGCAAAATCGATGCTGTCATATTTTGTGATTGGGTTAGTTCTCTTGAAGAATTTTTTGACAGGTATGATATGGAGGACTCTCGACGAATTCGATTTACTAAGATGAAGATGGTTGGACCGGTAAAGTTGTGGTGGAGTACAGTGGAGAGCAGCCTCCAACGACCAGGCCAACAACCTCTTAGAACTTGGCAAGAGATGAAAGCTAAGTTACAAGAGAAATATTTACCTTACAACTATTTTGAATGGATGCGTGAAAGGGTTTTTACTTTAAAGCAAGGCAGCATAAGTGTGACCGAATACATGCAGCAATTTGACTAACTCAAGATGCGCAGTCAAATGGAGGAAAGTGCAGAGCAAGCAACAGCTCGATTTAAGGCAGGATTGCGAGCAGATATTAAGCGAGAACCGGTTAAACAACCCATCTATGGTCTAGAGCATGCCTTCCAAACTGCACTTGATGTCGAAGAATATTTGAACCATCCAAGTACTAAAAGAATTGGTGTTCAACGTGGAGAATTTGGAGTAAAGAGATAATTCCCACAAGATCGACAAGTCACAACAAGACCTAATGGAGCCAATCCCAATAACAAAACGAATCAGGTAGGAGGAAAAGCCAATAAGGGTGTTACTTGCTTCAAGTGTGGGGAGCAAGGCCACATGGGTTTTCAATGCCTACAAAAGAATAATCTACATATGGGTGCAGAGGGAACAGCAAAACAGGCAGCTGAGGACGATGAAGCAGACAACTCTTTTGACTATGGAGAATATTAGGATGATGATCTTGTAGATGATGATGAAGTGGACATATCACTAATGACAGTGGTACGACGAATCCTAGCAGCTCCAAAGGTAAAGGAAGAAGACTGGAAGCATACATCAATTTTCCAAACATTAGTGCGCTGTGGGAAACATGCTAAGAAGCTCATCATTGATGGGGGTAGCTGCATGAATGTGGTGTCTTGTTCCACTGTTGAACGCCTCAAGTTACCAACTAACACACACGCTCAGCCATACAAGGTTGCATGGATTGATAACACAACTATCCCAGTGAGCAAACAGTGCCTCATCTCCTTCAAGTGTGGAGCTTATAGTGATTCCATCCTATGTGATGTCATCCCTATGCAAGTGACACATTCTTTTGGGTTGCCCATGGCTTTATGATCGGAGTGTCAATCATAATGGCAGAGAGAATACTTACACATTCTCTTATGAGAATAAGCTCATTGTACTACAACCTATGAGCACTTTTGAGATAAGGAATTATGGGGGAAAACTGCCATCAGAATCTCAGAGCAATGTTGGAGGCAACAAAAGACATCTCTATGTCCTAACAAAGAAAGAGTTTGATATGGAAAGTCAAGAATCAAAGGTGGTATTTGCTGTTATCACAAGAGAAGTCAGAAGCGCTGAAGATGTTCCTAGCAGCAGTATTCCTCCAGAAGCAGCACAACCATTGGCTGAATTTGCTGATGTGGCCCCTGAAGAATTGCCTAACGAGCTTCCGCATATGCGTAACATCCAACATGCTATTGATTTGATACCGGGAGCCCGATTACCAAATCTACCAGCCTATAGGATGTATCCAAGTGGGCATGAAGAGTTGTAGAGGCAGGTTGAATAGTTGTTATCAAAGGGCTTTATTCGAGAGAGCTTAAGTCCATGTGCAGTCCCAGCATTACTCACGCCAAAGAAAGATGGAAGCTGGCGTATGTGTGTTGATAGTCGAGCTATTAACAAGATTACCATCAAGTATAGGTTTCCTATACCTAGATTGGATGACATGCTGGATGTGATGAGTGGTTCCACTGTTTTCTCAAAGTTAGATTTGAAGAGTGGATATCACCAAATTAGAATCAGACTAGGAGATGAATGGAAAACTGCTTTTAAAACCAGGGATGGTCTTTATGAGTGGTTAGTCATGCCTTTTGGACTGTCTAATGCTCCCAGCACATTTATGAGGTTCATGATCCAAATATTCCAACCATTCATCGGACGATTTCTTGTTGTCTATTTTGATGACATTCTAATATACAGCAAAGACAAAGAACAATATATTTTTCACTTGCAGCAGATATTTAGAGTTCTGCGCCAAGAGAAGCTCTATATTAATTTGAAGAAGTGTTCATTTTTTAAGACCAGCGTGGTTTTCTTGGGTTATATTATTTCCTCAAAGGGAGTTGAGGTGGATCCTAGCAAGATTGAGGCAATTAAAACATGGCCAGCCCCTATAACTCTGCATGAAGTTAGGAGCTTTCATCATCTGGCCACATTTTACAGGGGTTTTATTCGAAATTTCAGTACTATTATGGCTCCTATCATAGATTGTAGGAAGCAAGGAGGATTTTCATGGACCAAGGCTGCATCCAAGGCCTTTGAAGAAGTCAAGAAAAGGATGACTGAAGCGCCTATTTTGAGATTGCCAGATTTTGACAAAGTGTTTGAAGTTGCCTGTGATGCATCACACGTTGGTATTGGAGGAGTATTAAGTCAAGAGGGACATCCAATTGCCTATTTTAGTGAGAAACTAAATGAGGCAAAACAAAGGTATTCTAATTATGATCGGGAGTTCTATGCAATAGTCCAAGCCCTAAGATATTGGCGCTATTACTTGCTTCCAGAAGAGTTTGTCTTATACTCTGACCATGAAACCCTCAAGTACCTAAACTCTCAAAAGAAGCTAAACCATCGTCATATCAAATGGGTTGCTTTGTTGCAAGATATACATTTGTCCTTAAGCACATGGCTGGAGTGGAGAATAAAGCTGCAGATGTACTTAGTCGGAAACAGCATATCCTTACTTCCATGGCTGTTCAAGTGATTGGTTTTGAATCACTTAAGAGAGATTATTCATCTTGCAAGGATTTTAGCATCATATATGCTGAATTACTTACTGGACAGCGAGCTAATTATCATAATTTTTCTATATCAAATGGATATCTATTCAATGGAACACGATTATGTCTACCTAACACATCTTTGCGAGAAGAAGTTATTCGAGAACTTCATTCTGGAGGAGTAGCAGGGCACATTGGGCGAGATAAGACTGTGGCTCTTGTAGAAGATTGATTCTATTGGCCAAGTTTGAAGCGCGATATTGCCAGAATTGTGGCCAGATGTCGGATATACCAAATTTCAAAGGGAAGGAGGAAAAATACAGGTCTTTATACCCCTTTACCTATTCCACATGAACCATGGCAAGACTTAAGCATGGATTTTGTGCTAGGATTGCCTAAAACTATTAGGGGTTTTGATTCAATCTTTGTGGTAGTTGATCGCTATTCTAAAATGGCTTACTTCATTCCATGTTCAAAGACTTCGGATGCCCTTCATATAGCAAAACTTTTCTTTAGAGAAGTTGTGAGGCTTCATGGGATACCTCTTACAATTGTTTTTGACCGTGATGTGAAGTTTATGAGTTACTTTTGGCGTTCGTTGTGGAAATTGCTGGGCACCAAATTGAAGTTTTCATCAGCATTTCATCCACAAACAGATGGACAAACTGAAGTTGTTAATAGGAGTTTGGGAGATCTTCTACGATGCTATGTGCAAGACCATACTTCTAGTTGGGATTTGACATTTCCTATGATTCAGTTTGCCTACAATAGCTCAGTTAATAGGAGTACAGGTTGTAGTCCTTTTGAAGTGGTTATGGGGGTGACACCTAAGAAGCCAATTGATTTGGTTCCTTTACCAATTGAAGCGCGTCCTAGTGTAGAAGCTGAAGCCTTTGCCAAGCACATACGAGAGTTACATAATGAAGTTAGAAAGAAAATTGCTATAAGCAATGAGAGCTACAAGTCACAGGCTGATTTGAGGAGAAAGTTTGCTGAGTTCAAGGAAGGAGACATGGTCATGATTCGCCTAAGAGCTGAGAGGTTTCCTAAGGGGCGATATAAGAAACTTCACTCAAGGAGTGCAGGTCCTTATAAAATCCTTAAGAGGATCAGTTCAAATGCGTATGTCCTTGACTTGCCATATGATATAGGTATAAGCAATATCTTCAACATTGAAGATTTGACCTTATACCATGGTGATGATTCACTTACAAATGAAACTGCTGTTTCTAATCCATTGGGGCCACAATTGGAGGAGGAAGTTGAAGAAATTGTAGACTTCCAAGAAGATTACACTACAGATGGCATTCAACAGAAATTTTTGGTTAGGTGGAAGGGACGTCCGCTTTCTGATTGTACTTGGGTTACAGAAAAGGAGTTGCAAGAGATTAATCCGACTCTTTGTGATAGCTTTCATGCCTTTAACTCGCCAGAGTCGAGTTCTTTCAAGTCGGGGAGAGATGATATAGCACGTTGACAACAACCTCTTAAAGTTTACAAGAGACATGTAAGATCAAAAGCACAAACTTTGGTTTGGGATATGGATGATAGTAAAGGATTTAGTTGAGATTTAGTTTAAATATATTAGATCATATCTCTGGTGGTAGATAAGATTTATTTTGGATTTATTTTGATTAGAATTGTTATCTTTAGATAGAATCCTATGTTTATATAAATTGGCTTTCCTCACAGGAGAAGAGTCATATTTGAGTAGGGTTTCTTAGGAGAAGAGTCATATTTGAGTAGGGTTTCTTAAGCTTTATTTTTCCTATAAATAGGCACTTATGTAGCCTTTCAAAGGAAGATTTTTTTTTTTTTAATAAACATTCTTCCAAATTGTGAGATGCAGTCTTCTCTTAGGTGTGAAGCCTAAGAACCCTAGGTTGCGATCTAGGCCTACTTTCCTAATTTTTCACTTTCATCGCTATTGTTTCACCCACTACGCTGTCCTGCATCACTAACACTACATATGCAAGCCCAAAGCTGACTCTTTGTTATCATGTATCTTAAAAGCGGGCCGAATTGTCAAACAGCTGTAGAAAGTTCTGGTCAAAGCTTCTTAATTTATAATCTTGCCATTTTTTTCATTTTCATATTTTCTTTCATCTTGTTGCCATCTTTTCTCCATCAATTTTTCTTATTTTTTGGCATGGTGAGAATTGTAAAACATTTCTCCTTCTGTTTATTCAGTGTTTTTCATATTTTATTTTTTATATATGAAATAGCTAATTTTGAGCCAATTCCCACTTTTTGAAATTCTGGTAACATGTTACTCATTTGAAATCCCCCCTCCCCCCCAATCTGAGCCCTACCTCTTGGTACTTAAATGTCATACAACTATTTAATGTCCACATGCAATTAATCTCCTAGAGTTCTAATTCAAGCAGATCATAAAAGTGATTGAATTCTTACAATCTTTGTAATCTAATATGTCAAGTTTATTCTATTCTATATTTATTACTTCCTAATTATATAATAAAAAAATTATAAGGTAAATTATTCTAATTTATTACTTTAGTTAGAAGTTCTCTTTGGGAGTTATAATTCAATATATATGAGATTAATATGTTCTTAAAAAAATAGAATTATGTATTGGATTTTGACTCATTTGAATATTTCGAAGTATGAATCTATTTGTGAAGCAGTTAAGCACAACTAGTTTGTTTGTTTGCCCCCCCCCCCCAAAAAAAAGGAATTAAAAATGCTGTTAAGTTTCTGCCATTGTAGGTTCACTTTTATATCTGTGCCCATGTTATTACTTTTGTTTGGGCATGCAGATTCTTCATGGAAATTTTGTTGGCTTTGGTTTCTGTTCTTTAAAAGAGCCAGCATTGATCATAGTTTTTCAACAATGTCAAATATCCTTCTGCATGATATATTGTGGAAACCATGGCAGGTCCTTTTGGACAATAGTAATTGGAATATTTGCATTTTGGTTCATCCTACTCTTGCTTTATTCGTTTTGATTACTTGATAATATATGGATGAGTTCAATGTAGAAATTGACAAGCTTCATTTTTTCCTGATTGGTAGCTACTTTACTCCTGATACATATGCCAATGAGCATTCAGCATGTGCTGCTAGGCTTGCTGCTGGTTTGTGTGCGGATCTGGCATCAGCCGTTTTTCGTGGACTAGTCAAGAATGGCTTTGCTCTGGTATGAACATTGTTGAAATGTGCAATTTTGTTGAAAGCTCACGGTATAAAAAATCTTCACCAAGACAAAAAGCAGTAGATAAAGATCTTGATGTCTAATTTGCAACTGGTTTGCTACTTCAAATGTGCTCAGGTCAGACCTCCTGGACATCATGCTGGTATCAGGCAAGCTATGGGATTCTGCCTTCATAACAATGCTGCAGTTGCTGCTTTGGCAGCCCAGGCTGCAGGGGCGAAGAAAGTCCTAATTGTAGACTGGGTATGTTGGTAAATGCCTTAAATCTCTTCCCTGCTTGGTGCAGAATTTGGTTGCCTTTGTGTTTTTGGAATTTTCACAAGGTTTTGCAGCAATGTGTGAACAATCAAGAATGATCTAACAAATAACTGCTTACTAATATGGTGGGAATCTGTATGTAAAATCCCCTGAAAGCTCTTAAAGCCGAACAACACTCAAGATGATAGGATAAATGCTTCCATTAAACATCCTTGCACTATTTTCTACCTCAAACACTAATTTACTGCAAAAGATGCCCAATGCCAATGCCATTCTCTACTTGTTCCTTCCCAAAAGTGAATTTTGTGAGAAAGACTGCTCTACATTATAAGTCATACCCACTGCTCAGTAGAAGTCCAAAAAACTTGTTGGAAGTTTCACAAATTCTGAGCTGTTCAAAAGATTACTCGGTGACTCATGATGCCAAATGTTTGGCTTGTCCTTGGAGAATTCCTTTGCCTTTTAAATACAAGAATTGTGTTAAAAAAGAAGCCAATGCGCATTTTGGATGTCTATTGAGATGCCTGTAAAACGATTTGCAAGAAAAGGTTTTAGAGCTGCCTTGAGCTTAAGATCCAAAAGTTGGATATTCATGGTATAAATGTTTAAAGATATTGAGCAAGGAAGAAATATTAATTGTGTTGTTAGTTTTATAAAAGCAATGCCAGTTTCATGATAGTCCAGTAGTGGAAACAAGAGTTAGATGGAGGAGCGAAGAGAAGAGGCAATGTAAATGAGTGAAGGCCTGCAAATAAACCCCACCTCCATGGTTGCCAAAAACTTATGACACGTATCCAAATGGATGTGTTCTGTTTTTATGTGTTCATTTTACCATATGGACTTTATGGTAGCCTTGAAACCACTTTTGTTTGAGGCTAACAATGGCAACCCACTTATCTTTCATTCTTCTGCTTGTTCGGTTTTAGTTATTATTTCAATATATTTCAATGCTAAGTACATACTTATGAGGATATATATTCTATAAAATTAGTTTGTTGCCACTTTAAGAAAACTTACTTTTAAAAATATGATAAATCGATACTTGATATGATATTTGATCTAACAACTATGCCTATTCCATATTCGGCAATGTAAATACAGGAACTGATAATGGACTTAAATTTTGAAGGAAGGGAATGTATATAAACTTAGGGCAAATGAATTTGCATTGGCAACCATGACAAAGATATTCTCCTTTGTGCAATGAGAAGTGTGGTTCCAACAGCAACAAAGAACATTGTGTTTGCTTGCAAAACAAAATATTTACTACTAAATGAATTTAAGATTGAACTGTAAGAGCTGATGAACAATATGCTGAGTAAATTTTGTAGAAATTGTTGGTCTAATGGAAAATTAAGGCCATTCACAATTTGCAAATGTTGTATTTGAGTTGTCTTATGCTCTTAGATTTAAGCCAGGAAGTTCTAGATTTATTTTTGTTTGTTTCCAATTATTATTATTATTGTTATTATTATTATTATTATTATTATTTATTATTATTATTATTATTATTAAGTAATAATTGCAATCTTTCTGTGGGTCTTACTATCCTTGACTACTAGTAGTAGTACTAGTACTACTACCACATATGTATAATGACACTCTTTGACCTTTAGTTGTGACAATGTGTTATCAAATAGAGAATACCAAAATCCACAATTAAGCCTGATTTTAATTAACTTGGTTGTAATCACTTATGCTTCTTTGCTAGAGGGGGGAAAAAAAATCTACTTGGCTGCAAACCATCTCCAATCAATCAAGAAAGTTTTGATCTTATGATGACAATCTTCTCTCTTTGAACTGCTATAAAGTTAATCACTTGTTTCATTTGATTAGCACTTTTCACCCCAAATGCATCTTTCAGGATGTTCATCATGGAAATGGGACTCAGGAAATATTTGACAGGAATAAGTCGGTGAGCATGTTAATTATGTATATAGTATGTTGTTTATGTTGGGGTCCAAATCCCTTTGTCCTATATTGAGAAGATAATTTAGTGTATTTAAATACTGGAACTTTCTGTAGGTCTTGTATATATCTCTACACAGACATGAAGGTGGAAGGTTCTATCCTGGTACTGGGGGAGCTGATGAGGTACATAACGTTTACCTCTCTGGTAGCCTGATAAGCTTCGGCAATGTTGATTTTCTCTGTTCATGACCTATATGCCACAACAATTCTTATAGTAATGTGGTTTTTTCCCCCTTTTTCCATGTTGCTAAGAAATAAGCATTCCCAACTCTATGTTGATCTTGGTTCATTCCCAACTGTATGCTCTTCTTGGTTTCCTCCATTTTTATATAATTAAATTGGGGGTGGGGGATTAAGTATGTGATAAATTGCAAGTGCACTTAATTTTTCTAAAGTCTTGGATGCTGAGGTTGAGACAGAGGAACCTCATGCTAACATTGGACCATTACAGAAACACCTACAAAAATTGTTTCAAATATAGACATGGAAGGATATGTTGAGAGTATGGGTGAGGTTTGGACTTTTCCTGGAGATTGAACTTGAGCTTGACCTTGAGCTAAACTTCAAATAGGAGGAAATGGAAAATTCAGTTGGTCGGCATAGGATGCGAACTTGTGAAGGATGGATATGGATTTGGTAGGGGTGAGTCTGGAATGGTTAACCGTCCCATGTGCCTCATACTGCTCCCGTCCCGCTAAGAGCAGGTTTTTCATTTTCTCGTCGCATTCTTGTCCCGTCAAAGGAAAATTCCCAACCACCCTGCAAAAATGAGACGGGTACAGGACGGGACAGGATGGATTTTTCCTGTATTTATAAAATATTTAAATATGATATTCAAAAATAAAAATATTATTAATTACTGCAAATTTTACACTATTGTTCAATTTAATAACAAAATAAAGCTTCTAACCATTACAAGTCTCACACCATAGTTCATATAAAAATCACATAGAATCCAAACATTAAAATGAGCACTTGAAATCTAAAAGTCATTACGTATATAAAAATTTAAAATACAATCAAATACTAAAAGAAGCACCTGAAAGTTGAAAACAAGTCACTTCTTTGACAGGCAGGACGAAGCAGCAAAGACTCTTACATAAATGCATAACATCTAATCAACCAACAAGTATTTTTTAACCAAATTTAAAAATTGTTTATAATTAAATAATAAAAGTTGATAGATAGAAAATTGCTTACGTAATAAAATAGCAGTAGTAGTAAGCAGCAAAATCCTTCATTTCTTTTAAAATCCATCATCTTGAAATGTTGAATACTATTCAAGCTCAACCCTTTGACACCTATTAAATTATGTAGTTAGTTAAATAATAATAGTAACAATAATGTGAATGATAATAACTTAATAAATTGAAAGTTAAAGTACTTATTCAAGTTGTTCAATTTCAAACAATTTTTCTCCATTTTCAACTAACAAAGGATCAGAAAGCAGCCAGTTTTGACAACAGATTAGGGCTTCCACAGTATTTGCTGACTTAAGAGCTACGGAATGGATCCAAAACTCTGCCCCCAATGCTTAGATTCAGATGCTACAGTTGACACCGGAATGGCTAGTATGTCCCCAGCCATTGATGCAACAATAGAATAGTTGGATGAATTCACTTTCCACCACTCTAAGATATTAAAATTGGGTGTATTCTCTTTAGTTTTTTCTTCTAAGTACCTATGAAGTTGAGATCTGTTTTTGAAACCAATCTCCTCGACATTAGCTTAAGAATATCTCATCAGCACTAGAATAAAAGGCAAACAGTGCATCAAGAACTTCTCTCACCTTCTTTCGTAGCTCATCATTTTTTGGTGCTTCATAATTTTCCATGGCAAAATTCAAATACTCCAATTTAAATCTAGGATCAGGCACAATGGTAATAAACAACAACAGATTAATGTTATTTGTGTTAGCCTAGTACTTGTCATGCTTCTTTTTCATCTTAATGGTCATTTCTTTGAATCTAGAATTTTCACTAGAAGCATATTTACCAATCTTGATCCCAAGAGTGTAAATCAAATGAAAATAATTGTCACAAATATGAAAGAATAATTTTTTTTTTTTTTTTTTTTTTTTTGTATTTCATCTTTATTGAATGAAATTATACATGACAATTTATAGATTATTCTAGGCTACAAGAATTAGGAATTATCTAGTCAAATTATAAAAATAGGAACTATTCTAAATCACAAAAAATATGAAACAATTTAATCAAATCACACAAAACAGGAAATTCTCCAAAATCAATCTAATATCAACCTCATAATTCAAGAAGTTAACTCTATGTTAATATCATAATTCAATCCTATAATCCGAGAAGTCCAAAAATAAAACTTTCTAAAAACTCTACAATCCAACAATAATCATTGGCAGTGACATAATTAGAACTTGACTTCAAAAATGGCATAAGGTTACGAGCATTCTCCCAATCTTTTGTGGTAAGCAGGCCCCAATGCTTTCCATCATTCATCTTATCGCAATACTTACTATCTTGTTCCTCTAGCCTATCAAATGCTTTTTGAAATGGAATAACACTTTGAAGCATGAGGTAAGTTGAGTTTCACTTAGTGTCAACATCAAGACATGCAAGACCCTTATATATTATTTTTTCTTGTTCCACATAAGATTTAAACGTTTGCAACCTAGTTGGAGAAGATCTCACATATTTAACTGCTGCCCGAATTCTTAATATGCTTGTGTCTACCTCTTTTAAACCGTCTTTCACAGCGAGGCTAAATGTGAGCACAACATCTCACATGTAGCTGTTCAGCCTTTAACACAATACCTTTTCAACTGTTAAGCCTTTTTTTTTTCAGATACAAAATTCCTACATCATTAGAGCTAGCATTGTCTACTGTGATGGTGAGCACTTTATCAATTCCCCAGTCAAGCAAAACTCTTTCAACTGATTTTCCAATTATTTCACCAGAATGACCAACATAGGACAAAAGCTTAAATTTCTTTTATGTAATTTCCGGTCACCGTCAACGAAGTGAGCAGTAAGGCCCCTGTAACTAAGATTCTACCTAGAAGACCATATATCAGTTATTAAACACTCTCTCTGAGCAGACCTTTTCATGTATGTCTTTAGCTTATCCTTCTCGCTTAAATAAAGTTCTAGAATATCTTTCACAATAGTAAACCGAGAAGGAATTTTACATTTAGGTTACAAGACATTTGGAAAATCTCTAAAACCCCATGCTCAACAGTCTTAAAAGCATCTCATCTAAAATGATCATCCTCACCATATATCTCCTCTAAATATCTTGATCAAATTTCCATGCTAGCAAAGAAGAGCCACTATTATTGTTTTGATTTTTAAGAGTAGATTCAGGTGCAAAAGTTAATGTTTTCTCCCTGTTATCTCTATTGTCTGGAATCTTCTTCCATCTTTCGAGATGATTGTGCATTCCACTAGTCCCATTTTTGTTGTCAGAATTAATAACTTTATCACAATAATGACCAGTAGCCTTCTTGCAATTATCCTCAGATTTAATCAAAGCAAAATGATCCCATACTTTAGACTTAGCATTCTTTGGCTTAGAAGAATCCATTGCTTTCGGCAGTAAGGATGATTTACCTTTGTCAACACTCATATATCCCAAATCAACAAAGTTATCAGACGAATTCACTGAATCATATACACTTCTTGCAATTATCCTCATAAACACTTTTTATGGGTAAATGCCCAATAACCCCATCAAAATTTTACAACAATTAACAAGCAAAAGGTGGTAATAGGAGCTCTTACAAGTAGTCCAGCACTCTTAAATGTAAATGCAAAAAGGATAGATCAAGGTAGATGTCGAAAGAGTCGATCTTGAGAGAACATAGATAGAGCCGATTGAAAGAGAACTGAGAGAGGTAGAGCTGATTGATAAAGATTTGTGAGAGAGACAAGACGAGTTTCAGTTCAGGTGTCAACTTAGGGTTAGAGAGATAAATAGCGGATCGGAGACCGTAGAGTTTTATTAAAATAACCTTAACTATATCAAAAGATAAAACTATCCCTTTAAATTTGAACTATTTACAAAATTACATGTATATATTTATTAAATTATTTTTAATTCTTTATATAACTTATATAATTTTTCTAAATTATTCATATTTATGGGACAGGAATTACTGGTTTCCCGTAAAGGTAAAACCGTTCCTATCCTGTAAAAAATGAATTTTTGAAAATGCATTTCCATTTCTGTCCTGCACCCAAGAAAACCCATTGATAACTCGTCCCACATGAGCAGGACAGGACAGTTTTGCGGATGCGGGACGGGTCATGGATTGGGAAGGCCAACCTTTAGTTGTACCCTTGTTAACATGATGCGACCTGGGTATGAGTTTCTATGTTGAACACTTTATTTTGATGGAAATTTTGTCCACCTGAAGCACCTAGCCATATTCAACATTGCAAAATTTTGATTTGGGTCTCGATCAGGGTTATAATTTTTCAGGATGAAAGCTTTCAGGATTCAAGGTAACTTATTCTTGTAATGTCTGAGGAGTTTGTATTTGCAAATCCTTTTGAGGTCTTTACAGTGTTGACTCTACTAAACCTTTAGTTTGTTTAAAAGGAAGGATCGCCTTCTCGTTTTTCTTTCTTCGATTTTTAATTATTATTTTGATTTTAGGTTTCTTTGATCCCTGTATTCACTAATTCAATCTTCATTCGAAGAAAATCAATATTGTATATGGATAAGTTATTTTAGAATCTAAGCATTTCTTTGGGTTCCATTTACTATCTTATTGGTGCCATTTGGACAGTAATGAAAGGTCATTTTTTGTACATCATTGCTGCAGGTTGGTTCAATGGGTGCTGAAGGTTATTCTGTGAATATCCCATGGAGTAGGGGAGGCGTTGGTGATAATGATTACATTTTTGCTTTTCAGCACATTGTGTTACCTATAGGTTAGTCTTTGTAATTGTGTGTGCATGTGTTCATTTTTTTTTTTTTTTTTTTTGGGTAAGATTTCTGTGGACCGGAAATAGACATTTATAAAAGTAGAAAGATTAATCCTCTGTGTAAACTAAGTTTATAATATTATCCTTAGTGTTCAGGCTTTTTGGCTAAGAAAATAAAAGAAACTGCAGCCAACTAGTGCATACTAAACTACCTTTTCTTTAATATAAAATGGGTTGAAGTAATTGGTTCCTTTTCTTTTTAAATTGGAGTTGCTTTCTGTGCATTGCCATGGTGATATTATGTATTATTATTCTTCTATTTTTTTATTTTTTAATTTTTTGTTTAGGGCGCATCTCCATCAAGTTTCATACTTTTATTGCCCATGGATGATATTTCTGTATGAGTATGTGCATATGAGAAACTTGCAGCTTCTTTTTCCTAATTCATTTGATCAAGTTTTACCACCATTATATGATTTGTAGCTCAATATGTTTGTTTCATTCTCTTCAATGTTGAGTTATAAAGAATTTAGTGTTTTTCAACATTTATGATTGTATTAATTTTTTGGCTGTTAACTAGTAGGAGCTCTAGAGTTTTAGATTTCATAGTTCTAAATGATCTTTAGGTCGCAATATGGTGTATCTCCTTTCTTTTAACCCAACTTTTTTTTGTATGTGTCTAAAATATGATTTATTATATATTTCAATCATGAAGTTATATTTGAACTCAATCAAATATCTGAATTATGAAGGGAACTACTTTGAACTCTATTATTTTTTTGGGGAAGTACTTTTATTGGGGGCGGGGGGTTTCAAAAACTCTTATGAACCAACTTAGGCCTTGATTTTTTTTTCTTTTACAGTCTTGAAGTGCATTATGCTAGTTTTAAGAATTTGTGGCTCTGGAAAAAATAAATAAGATGTTCTCTGACCATTTTTAGCTGCATTATTAAATTGGTTTTAGCCAAACAAGACTTTTTTTAATGGATTCTGAGCTAGAGTAGATAGCAAGAAGTCTTGGTGTCTATTTCCTTGCTATCTTGTTCGATTTAGTCTTCCAAAATACTAGAACCACCTTTAATCCCAAGTATTGATTTCCATGCTATCTTGCACTAGATATGAATTCTGTGCTTATAGTTCATGAAGTGGTAACCATCCATCTCACATCCCCACATTGCATACACGCACACATGCAATTGCATCTCTTGTAGTCTTTGAAGTCCATTAATTAGCTCGCTGGACTTGTAGCTTCTGAATTTGCTCCTGATTTCACCATTATCTCTGCTGGATTTGATGCTGCAAGAGGTGATCCCCTTGGTGGTTGTGATGTGAGTCTTTCTCTGGCTAAATCAAGCTTCATTTTTGCTGGAGTTGTTTCTACAATTGTCAATTTATTTGTGGTATTGAGATCCAAAAGTATTTCTCTAGGTTATCATGCCCTAGAAATCATTTTTTGTAGGTCACCCCTGCCGGCTATGCACAAATGACAAATATGTTAAATTCACTCTCTGATGGAAAATTGCTTGTGATTCTGGAGGGCGGGTTGGTGCTTTATGTATTTTTCTGTGGTTTGAGCACTAGTTTTGCATATTTTCATGCATTGGAATTAACTTGTACAATGTGCATTAAATTTGCAGCTATAATCTCCGTTCAATATCTTCGTCAGCAACTTCTGTTATAAAGGTGAATTTTTTGCTCCATGTTTTTAGCTGTTTTATTTTGCCGATGTCAACTTTTCTTTTTCAGTTCTATGCTTAGTTTTGTTTTGCTATAAGAGCTATAGGACATTCACACCTTATCGAGTCAATATTTGGTACTCATCTTTATTTGGTAGCTGTGTCCATTTTTTGCTTCATTTTTATATCTGGAATCTATAATTTTCAAGATTGTGATGGTGCATGTTTCTTTCCTGTTTCTTTCCCTTCTAATATTTGTGGCTGAACTATGAAAGTTTTGTACAGATTTAACCCTATTTAAAAAAAATTTCTTAAAATAACCCTCAACGAAAAATATTTCCAGAAATAACCTATATTTGTCGAGTTTTGAAAACTCGACATAAGTATGTTAAGTGTTCAAAATTCGACATGCTTCTGTTTTCGAGTTTTCAAGACGCGGCATACTATATGTCGAGTTTTCAAGACTCGACATATTTTTGTTTCCTCAAAGTTAAACCATTTCCAATTTTCATATCCATTCTCGAAACTATATCAATTCTCACATCCAATTTCTTAACAACACATAATATCCAATTTTTCGTCAACACAGTAAATCTAACAAACAAACTAAATAAAGTCTACCAAATTATATACAGCAAAATCAATACATAATAGAATATAATTTTCATTAATATAATGAAATATATAAAGTACAAAATAATACATAAGTTTCAATGTCATCTTCTTTTTCTAGTATAATGTCTTAACACCTAAATCAGTTTTAGCATCTGTACTATCATCCTGAAATACTAAATCAGATCATCTATTTGTGTGATTATGAGGGTCCTACGTTATTGTGTTGGGGATCAGAAAAACTGGTGGGGACACGCGATGCACGGATGGTGTATCATCTCTTTCAATCCGTGTCAATCTCTTATCCATATAGATATGGGGATGAGTTCCCCTTTGTGGAGTTCTCGAAATGAAAACTTGAGGAAAATCATCAAATATAGGTGTGTAGAAAGATGAAAACTTTACATATCCATTCAAAAGTTCTGCGACGTTATGCGGATGCTGAGATGGTGGCGGTAATGCATAATGTGACGACAGTGGTGGTCTCCTAAGACGTGCTCTCTCTCGATATCGTTCACATGTTCAGTCCTCATTTGTCACTACCTCTAGTTGGTTTAGGTCTCAAGAGGTATGCCATATCATTTGCCATGACCGCAATGGCTGAATCTGCCATCCCACGCATGTTGACATCGTTAGAATATCGAATCCACTACAAGAAATTATATATATGTTAGTTAAATTAACAAATTTAAATTATTGATATAAATCAAAAATAGAAAATTCTACACTTATCACATTACTCAAACATGTTACACGACGACTTATGAATTGGCTGGAGATGGTGTGGCACCAAGCGCTGTAGGTAGGATCGACCGCGAGTCTAAATGACGTCTCAAGTTGAGTTAGATGGCTGTGTCGTCAAATTCAAATGTCTACATGCCATACATGCTCGATCGATAAATTAGTCTCAGGAACATGCATACTAGTGTCGTTGAGTCGATTTTCAGTATCATAATAAGTCGGAATATATTGCATCTCTCCAAACTGACGGATCACTTTGTTAAGAAAGTGTCACTCCATGATTCTAAAACAGATAAGTGGTATGCAGATGTGTTACATATCCTTCCCCTCGTGATAGTAGTCGGGGAGGGAAGACAATACGTACTTAGTGTAAGATATTTACACGATCTAATCCATTGTCTGCCAATCAAATATCTCCTTATATACTGTCACTACGTGTGTAGGGAGGGTAGTCACATTAAACTTTGTCTTCCATCACAAAATTAGTGGACCATCTTCATGTTCAGTGATCGCTAATGGGAGGTATACAACGGAATCTCTCTCATGTCCAAATCTGTAAAAGAATAAGTGTTCTACCTATCTCGTGTGAGTACGTGCGTGACTATATAAAACTGTCTGTACAAATATGTCAAGCACGCAGAATCCCATTTACAATGACTAGAAAAATTTAAAATTTCTAATAGTAACAAATATTGTAAATGTATGAAAGTTACAGTTTTATAACAAAACAAAACAACCCTTATCAACAACAAAATATACACCCGTGTCTACCGTAGAATATGTATACTATCTACATTATCGGACAACTGATAAAAAAATTCAGATAACTAAGGCATGCTTAAAATATAACCCCTAAACACAGAACATGAAGGTCTAGCACCTAACAACCTCACACACCACTCCATAAGACACCCGTTGACCTACCTATTATGGGAATCCCATCTACAGGTAAACTTTAAAGGATTTCTGCATCTTGTAGTGTGACGGTAGGCTCACTGTGGAGCATATGACATGTATCTTTTGCCTCTCTCTCACTATTAGGGTAGTGATCACACACCAATCTAGCTAAATGAATCGTAGTCGAGCAATGTCCAAAAATCCTGGCTGCTCTAAGAGAGTGAGAATCCGCTCGTTAAAATGACCGTGCTCCCAATGTTGTAATACTGGCTCATGTCTACGGCAAATGAGTTATGTATTGTCCTCTCCATCCCAAACCCTTAAAGAATGGTGATCTCATTGCAAGCGTAGAATCCTCTGATCAGTAGATTCATGATCCTTCTGAGACAAAAGGAAAGAAAAGAACATTAATACAATAAGTATAATACTTTAATAATAATTAAGATGTTTATGAAGAAAGTCATAGATCTTATGAGTGAGCATTTTAAGAAATCCATAAAATACAATAATAGCTAATGTTTACTAAGAAATATATTAATGCAAGATGATATCCGTCATATTAAGAAATACAAGTACACTTAAAATACATTAACAATCAAGCATTATTGGTTTGGGTCGGACAATATTTTCGATTGTGCCCCTGTCGTCCGCAAAGTTCGCACCTTATTTGCATTGTGCATCTCCTTCTATTGTGACCTTCTACACTATAACTCTCACCTGATGTCCGCGAGGATGATTATCGAAGATCCATTTTATTGTGATATTGAGATGATTTAGGTTTTCATTTCTCACGCCGAAGTGATACATCAAGAACGATAGTTGGGTACGAACCCACGGTTCAACCCGATTGGTCTCCCATCGGTAAGAAATGATACTTATAAACTCTAAGTTGGTGTTTTTATGTCATCTATTTCTTGACAATCATATGTACATCAATCATCGTCCGTATTAGTAGTGTAAGAAATTCTACACATTTGCTATTTTCCACGTGTAATATTCATTTTTCACATTCACAATCTACTTATTATCTCCCTTGTGGCCATACCGTGTTTGTCTATGGTCTGTTTCTATTTCAAATATTCTATACTCCCTGCTAAAAGAGACAACTGTATGGAGGTTGACCGTACTCATTCATCTCTGTAGCATGGCAGAGGGATATTTTGTGTACCGATTTCCTCTTACTTTTCCTGCTTTCGCCTCACCCAGTCAAGTCTCAAAATAGTTCACTGAATTGTAGAATGTCTTAAATATCAAGTCATAAATAGGTAGATTTCTTGTACTCTCTAACACAACATTATAACTTTTATTTATATTTGTCGACATATACCCAAAACGAAAGCTCCCTATTGTGAAAGAGATTCCATTGTTCAGAGGCAATATTTATAAAATAATCGGGAGTATCTTCTTTTATCTCTTTCATCCTTGCCATATATAGGTCAAAATTTCTTGTGTCGTCAGTATAATGTAGCAATGGTTCCAATTCGTTTACAAGTTTGAGTTTTGTGGTGCGTGTTGAAACTACTAACAACATGACAATGCAAGATCACCACACAGCATTCAGAGGTGATCATCCGAATTCTGGATGAGCGAACTGTTGCCCTTATCCCTTCATGTCGATATGAAATCGCTCGATTGTGATTCATTTAGTTGGATTGACATTTGATCATTATTCTAGTGAAGAGATGGAGGCAGGAGACACATTTCATATGTCTCACGGTGAGTTTACCATCACACTACAGGATGTAGAGATCTTTTTAGATTTACCTATACATGGGATTCCCCTAATACGTAGGTCGACGGATGTCTCATGGGGTGATGTGTGTGAGAGGTTGTTAGGTGTTAAGCCCCAACGTTCTACATTTAGGGGTTATACTTTGAGCATGTTTTGTTTATGTGAGTTTTTTTGTGAATTGACCGATAATGTAGATGATATACATGTTGTACGGTGGACATGGACGCATATTTTTGTTATTAATAGGAGGTGTTTTGTTTTGTGATAAAACTACATATTTTGTATATTTACGGTATTTGTTATTGTTAGAGAATTTAGATTCTTTTGGTAATCGTAGCTGGGATTTTGTGTTTTACATACTTGTACAGACAGTTTTGTATAAACACGCACACAGACTCACATGAGATAGGCGGAGCACTTTTTTTTTATTTTATAGATTTGGGTATGGGAAAGATTACCTTATATAGCTCCCATTAGGTGATCACTGAACATGGAGAAGGATGGTCCATTGACTTTGTGGTGGAAGGCGGAGTTTGATATGACTACCCTCCCTATACACATGGTGACAGTGTATAGGGAGGAATTTGATAGGCAGTGATGGATCTGGTTGTGTGGGTACCCTAAGGAGATATTGACTTCCCTCTCCGACTACTGTAATGAGGGGAGGGATATTTGGTACACCCGCGTATCACTTATTTGTTTAGTATCGTGGAGTGACACTTTTCTGATAGAGTGATCCGTCAGTTTGGAGGGATGCAGTATATTTCAAATTATTGTGATATTGAGTATCGACTCCACGACACAAGTACGCATGGTTCACAAGAGACTGATTAGTCGATCAAGCATGCACATTATGTAGACATTTGGATTTAGCGATATGACTATCTAGTTCCAGTTGATACGTCGCTTGGACCCGCGGTCGATTTTGGCTATAGTGCTTGGTACCGCACCATCTCATGTCGATTTATAAGTCATCAAGAAGTATGTTTGAGTTATGTGGTAAGTGTATAATTTCTTATTTTTTATTTATATCAATAATTTAGATTTATTAGTTTAATTAACATATATATATATATATATATATACTTTTTTATAATGGGATATCTTGCATCACATTCGAGACTCGAACGGTGTCGACGTGCATGGGATGGTGCATTCAACCATTGCGGTATTGATAGATGACATGACATACCGTTTGAGACCTAAACCGGATATAGGTGGTGATGAGGGAGGTAATGAGAACTGAATATGTGAATGATGACATGGGAGTGCATGTCCTAGAAGACCCCCACCGTCACCACTTCATGTATCACTGCCACCTTTTCAGCACCCACAAGATGTCGTAAGACTTTTGAGTGGGTATGTAGAGTTTTCATCTTTCTACATTCTTGCATTTGATGATTTTTCTCAGATTTTCACTTTGGGGGCTCTACAGAGAGGAGTTTGTCCTGATGTCTATGTGGATGGGGAATTGACACAGGTTGAAAGAGATGATGCATCACCTGTGCATCATGTGTCCCTACCGGTTTTTTTAATCCCCACCACGGTAATGTAGAATTCTCTCAGATCACATAGATAGATGATTTGAGTTTAATATTTCATGATGATAGTATAGATGTTAGATCTGATTTGGGTGTTAGATGATATACTAGGAGAAGAAAACGACATTGAAACTTATTTCTTATTTTGTACTTACTATATTTTGCTTTATTAATGAAAATTATATTCTATTATGTGTTTATTAAGTTGTATATACTTTGGTAGACCTGATTTAGTTTGTTTGTTAGATTTGCTGTGTTGGTGAAAAATTAGATTTTGTGTTGTTAAGAAGTTTGGGTGTGAGAATTGATTTAGTTTGGAGAATAGATATGAGAATTGAAAATGATTTAAGTTTAGGGGGAAAGAAGCATGTCAAGTTTTGAAAACTCAAGACTTGACATATGGCATGTCGAGTCTTCGAGACGCGACATACTATATGTCGAGTTTTCAAAACTCGACAAATATGGGTTACGTTTGAAAATATTTTTCGCTGAGGATTGTTTTAGGAATATACATATTTTTAAATAAGGTTAAATCTGTTCTAAACTCTGAACCATTATGGCTTTGGGGGAGTTTAAATCCACTTGTGCTTTCGAAGAAAGGCTCGTGGTTGTGAGAGGAGAAAAGTGGCTTTTGTAGTACAATAAAAAAGAACTTTTTAGTGTAAGCAGAGAAAAGAATTTTCCAAGAGGCAGAAGAGGATCCAAACTGCACCTTATTCTTTATTCCATTTTAAACAGTCATCGGAATATGGTGGAGAGGTCCTGAGGTATGTTGAAATTGATGGCCACAAGTTTGGGCTGATGAAAGGTTATTCAGAGCATAATTACCTATAAGGGGTCTCAGCTTAAATTGCTGCTTTCAGAATAACAGATCTGGATGTTATGTGCCCTATTCCAATTATATTTAACAACTTCTGCATTCTTGTGTGATTATCATTCTTTTTAGTCAAAAATCTTGATCAATCCACCTATTAAAGTAATCTACTATCACTAGTGTCCAAAAAAATGTTAAGGTGCCACTGCCTGTCTAAACTCCTGATAATAGAAAAATGATGATCTCTTTTTGTGAAAGATAATTTTCCCATCTAAATCTGTGCTTTAAGGTTTTGTTTTGTTGCAATTCTATAGTGAATATTTTTTTCATCATTTGTATATTGTACTGCATTTCTTGACTTGGCCATGCGTAATGAAGGTATTGCTTGGTGAAAGTCCTGAATCCAAATTGGAGAATTGTACACCTTCCAGAGCTGGCTTGCAAACTGTTCTACAAGTCTTACAAATTCAGATGAATTTCTGGCCTCTCCTGGAATCCAGCTTTATGAAGTTGCAGTCACAGTCAAAATCAATTTCTTGTCGAAGTAGCCGTGTGTATTCACTCCTCTGCTCCCTTGATCTCCTTTTCTTGTGCTCATTTTCTTGCCATAATTTTGGTTTTCTAATCAAGTTTCGCCATTTTCAAGCCTCTGTTTTTGACTGCCTGGCCTAAATAGCTACCAGAACGGGGACTTGATCTTGTCTTGTGCTTCTAATTTTCAATGATATGTCTTTTGGTTCTGGCAACAGTTTGTTCCAGTCTTAAAACGGGCACGATCCTAAAGAATTTTTTTCAGAAGACGAAAACAAAAAATAAAAATCTATGCTGCTAGTGTTAACTCTAGCCTTTTTTTAAAAAAATTATTTTTTTTGCTCCTATTTTTTACCTAATCTTGGGTAATTTGTACTTTCAGATAAGCAAATCGCGAAGCGACGGCCTGCATTGCAGCCATTGTGGTGGAAGTTGGGCCGAAAAAGATGGTTATATAATGCTCATTTTGGACACCTCTGCAATCTTAGGAAGTTGAAAAGGCTTTAGTGGCTTTGAGGACTGTTTGATGGTATCCCCTTTTTCCCTTAGTTTCTGGGTGCATCTTGTATTAATGGCATCTGATTTTGGGTTGCTATCTCCATTTTATGTGGAGTCTCTTTCAAAGGTCGAAGTTTAAATTTAGCGAATGTACAAATGATGATCAGGTTCTAAATGCATCTGGCTTGGGGTAGATATCTCCATTTTTTGTGGAGCAACGTTTAGAGGATGTTGGAGTTTAAATTTAGGGAATGTACAAATGATGACCGGGTCTAATTTGATATATTGCCTTTAGAATGTATACTCTTCTCTCTCTCTCTCACTTGCATCTTCCTCATTTGGACTGGGGTTCTGTTAGTATTCTACTCAACCCACAGGGTATGCTATGTGCTGTTCAATTTAATGTCTTCTTAAGGGTTGAGGTTCATAAAGTCGGGCACACATTTGTACTGAGACTTTGTGACAAAATGCATTAGCAAACAGTTAGATATATTTCTTACAATGGGAGTCCTAAGACTTGAAAGGGGCAAGAATCAAGTAATTAGTGGCTGTACACAGGTTCTCCTATCTTCCTCTATGGGTGCATTGCTGGTGGTGGTGGTGGAGGCGGGGGCATTGGATAAGCTACAGGGACAACATATGGTGGATGGTGTCCGGGAGGAACCATGACTGGAGTCCCTACGGCAGATGCCAAGTGACCAGGAGCTGCAGCAACTGGACGGCCTACTGGTGCACCATACATGCCTAACCCTGGCATGTTTGGCTGAGGCCTGTGCTTCACCGGCTGTCCAATGGGATGACCGCTTGTGGGGTTTGTGTTGGTTTGCTGTCCTGTAATTGGTGCGTGGGGAGATGATGCATCCCCTCCATTGACACTGGTTATGTCATGGATACTGGATCTTCTTCTGTCTCTGTTCATGGAGTTTAAGCGGATGAAGTACTTCTGGGCGTGGCTTGCGACCTGTGTCGGAGTCCTCGAGATGACGAAGTTACGAGAGATGCTTCTCCAATCACCTTTTCCAAACTTGTCCAGACCCAGCAAAAATAACCTGGACCCAGCAGAAACAGTTTTATTTTCTGCTGAACTCAGAAGATGCTAGACTAGCACAGGATATGGGTCAAAAAATGAAGTCAATGAATTCAAACCTGTGCTCTTCTTCTGTCCATGGAATGCCTTTTCTTCTTTCTTGTTCAGACCTCGACCCACCTTTACCCCCATGTGAGCCATCACTGCCCAACCCTGCAAACCCCCCTGCAAAACCTCCATTACATCTCTTTTCCGAAGATTGGACACCAGAGAAGCCCTGATGATGATGATTGGTGTTGTCTTTCACTGTCGATGAAGTCTCTTCTGCATAATTTGGAAGAGGAACATGTCCTGCCTCAATGGCATTAACATCTTCCAGTAAGACCTGGTAGTGTTTCTTCAACTCTTCGAGTGTCTTGTTGGGAACCATTGTGGCAATTTTGTTCCAATGCTCTTCGGAGCCTTCTGTCCAGTGCATGGCAATCCCATTTTCAAATGCTTTCTCCTCCTCTCTAGTCCACTCTACTACTGAGCTTGACATGGTGCTTTGTGGAGTGTAATGGGTTCCTGTACTGGGTGTTTGTTCATTGGGGGGGAGAGAGAGAGAGAGAGAGAGAGAGAGAGAGAGAGCAGGACTAGAGGGGCAGAAGGAAGCAGAGGAGGGCGAAGGATAAGGGGGGTGTGGGAGTTGTATCAATGGAATAGGACAGGTTTGAAGTTGAAGGGATGGGTCGAATGTCAATGTTCATCCAAAATTATGCACGCAGCTCTCTCTCTCTCTCCTCCCCCCCAAAGGCTCAAGCACATGACAAGGCAATCATAGAGCGTGGAAAATGGTGGGAATGCCTCTGCCCAACCATAATCCAAAGACTTCCAAGTCTGTGACATCTTTACTGGTCCATCATTTGTATGTCACCGCTTTTCACTCCAGAATAATATGATTCTGGTTAATAATATGTATCCAGAATAATAAACACTAAGAGAAGTATTAATCTAGAGATATTTAGTAAAATTGTATGATGAACAATCTTTATAAATAAAATTGTCTAAACGGCATACGCAAATTGAAATTTCAATGAAATTGAAAATTTAAATTCATTATTGGTTTATAAATCTTTATATCAGGTCACATCAAATAAGACCTATTCAACATACGGAGTTTAAAGATAATTCGATATTAAGAGAGAGAGTTTGTGTTTTTTTTTTTTTTTTTTTTTTTTTTTCCTTTGGTCATTGCACGAGACCAAGTGAAGATTCGAACTTTCAAAACCACTAATGTATTAGATTGATTCTTGTTCTTATTTCTAAAATTGAAAATAAAATCAGAATCGATACTTTTACTTAATTAAAAAATTCAAACTTGAAACCAATTTATGAAAAAAAGAATAAAAATTGTGAGAAACATAAAAAATTTTATATAAATTTCACAAAAAAAAAAAACCTGATTAAAAATCAAAATCATATTAAAATCAAATCAAAACTTTTTTTATTGGAACCATCCGGGACTCATTCCATCCTAATAAAAACTTGTTTTGCCTTGGCCAGACAAGTTGTGGATAGCGAGTGGTAGTGACGCGGGATGTTGTGCGATTGTGGGGACAAAGGCACGCTGTTGAAATTCCTAATCTACGAGTGGATTTGTTTGGATGGGCAATGGTTCTCCCTCTGAGACGTGGCCTTTTCTCCATTTGTAGTTCTGGCTAAAATGCGCCACATAAATATTATTCTCCACTTTTTGGCCTTTTCCTCTGCTTTTAATTATTATTTTTTATTTTAAACTTTAATCCTTTCCTTAGAACAGACCTTTTTTTTTTTAAAAAAAAAAATTAATTTTATCTTACAGCAAAGACTACCTAAATGAAAACGAATTTGGAATAAATTAGATAATGAAATTTATTTATAAATAAAAGTTTATATTAAAATTAAAATTATAAAATTTATTTTATTTACTAAATTACTCATTACTCTTTATATTTCAAAAGGGTACAACAGAATAACATGATAGTTAAAAAGAAATTTTAACTGAACCCACAAACTCTTATAAAGTTCATTTATAAATTTCATCGTTTTTATTAATTTATAAATTTATATTTTTTTTGTAGAGTTAGAAATAAATACCACATTTTTTAGTTAAAGTAATACGACTTGAAATTAAAAATGAATATCATGAAATATTTCCTAGTGGAGTTCATTGGGTTTGAAGTATAACCTCTCTTTTCAAAATTTTCTACTATTTGTAACTATTTGTTATAAAGTACCGATGTTTTATGAATCTAGTGGTAAGACACTAAACTCAATTATTCAAAATCTCGAATTTGAGTTTTGAGAATAAAAAAATAAGTATCGGGAGAGTAAGCTTTCGAAATTGAATTCCACGATTACTCAAATCGAATTAGTTAAATTTTTAGTTACCGACGATCAAGTTAAAAAAAAAAAAAACAATTTGTTATAAGGCACCAAGGAAATTGATGTTCTTCTCTATTGTTTAGCTAAAACATGGGTTAGTGTTATTAGAACCACCAACATTTTCTTCTTCTAAAATTGCATGTAGATTCATTGTCATCGTCGTCGACGTATGAAGAGAGGAATTTGTTCGGTGCTTAAATTCATTTGTATAATAACTACTTTATGCACACTTATATAAAAATATATATATAATTTGTAGAAAAACTATATACAATAAAAGTGCTTGCGAGACACATTACTTAAATTAAGTGCTTTTGATAAATTTGAGGGTCTTTGGTAATTAATAGAAAAAGAAGAAATATCGGCTATCGGAAAATAAAGTGCCCTAATTAATAAATATATCTTACAAATACCCTTTACCCAATTTTCCACTTCCTTACTTTCTCTTTTGGTGTTTTTTTTTCCTCATTAGAAGGGGAAACATATTATTAATCAAACCCTCTAATTTATAATAACAATAGAGTGTTAAATCTTTTAATTAAATCTCGAATTCAAAATTTGAGAATGAAAAGAACCATACTAAGAGGGTCGTTTTCTAAATAGACTCCCTGTAAACGCTTGAACTAATTAGTTAAGACATGAATCCGGATACTAATGGTGAGAAAAAAATAATCATAATAATGTTTTTTTAAAAGAAAGATATTATTAAATCAAACATAGAAAATGATATATCCACCCAAATCAAATGATTTGGCATGGAACAAATTCCTCAAGCTACCTCATGAGCAAACTTATTTGTAGATCTAGTAAGTGGCTGAAAGTTGTCACAATCCCACTCTAGAGAGAGGGAAAAAGATAGTGAGAGAAAGAAAGGAGTAGTAGTACTAGAGAGAGAAAGAATAGTAGAGAGAGAATTGATGGAGAAAAAGCTAGAGAGGGATAGAGAGGGAGAGAGAATACAAAGAGAGAGAAAAGGGGGAGAAACAACTAGAAATCAATTCATCTATTTTCTATCCATTTCATTTCTTACATCATCTATTTATATTGTCTACTCTAATCACTCACCAACTACTAACTAATTTCTCTAACCATTTAACCATTCTTACTAACTACTAACTATTCTATTAACTACTAATTAATCTATAAACTATTAACTAATATTTCTAATTATAATTAACTATTAACTATAGTTGTTATGATACTTCCCCTTTGAAGACATTCTTGTCCTCAAGAATGAAAAACCAAGAAATGAGATTTTGGATTCATGAATCTTGAACCAAGCCTTGTATTTGTATTGAGAGATACGGTAACTTGAGTTGCAGGGAGATTCGTGGGTGGAAAGGGAGATTAGTGGGTGGAAAGTGGAGAAGAGAGAGCTTGAGAGAGACTTTTATTAAACTTTTTTTTTAGTGAAGAATTTTGTCAGATGAATATCGAAAATTTAATCTTTGGAGGGCTTGATAAAAGTTCACCATCAATAACTTCTTCCTTGAACAATTGAGATCGTGGTTCTGGTAAGAAATTTTTCTTGATGAATCTTGAAAGTGCAATCTTTGGAGGGTTTTCCAAGAATTTACCATTAATAAGTTCTTTTGGACAATTGAAACCTTGTTTTTGACGAAAATTTTTTTCTCATTGAACTCCAAATTTTCAATTGTTGGAGGGTTTGATAAAAAATCACCATTAATAGATTCATTTTTTGGACAATTAAGGTCTTGCTTCCACCATCAATTTTGCTTCAATAGGGGTAGGTAGGGTAGAAAGCTTATACATTTTTTTCATATTGTTCAGACTTGTCTTTGTACACCAGCTTTATGATGATGATGAAGTTGTCATCCAATCTTGCCAAAAAAGTTTTTATTTTTCGATCTAGTTCCTCCATTCTTCGTTTCACCGAGAGATGACTTTCTTTGATTTTGATGGCTTCATACTTGGTTTCTTCTACCATTTTTTAGTGTTAACCAAGAATTCATAGACTCTGATACCAATTTGTAATGACCCAACAACCAAAAATGGAAATTAAAGCTTACTAAGTTGCTGTGACAAAGAAAATATAAAACAAAACATGAGGACTGCAAGATAGACACTACAAAATTAAAAATTATCTCAATGGTAATATTTATTGTCGGTAAGTTTTACTTACGCTTTTTTGAAGTTATATAGACTGTTGTGGTTTAAACCATCAGAAATACTATATATTTTCCTACGGTTTTAAAATGGTCGTCGACAAAAGTTTTTCAACTGTGGTTAAAGGTAGCATAGCGTTTGTATAAACAATACTCTATACTTACGGATATAAGTACATCTGTATTTATAATGTTGTATCCTTACAGCTATAATTTATATCATCGCTAAATATTGGTTTTGTAGTGACATATTGAAAGGCGTCTATAAAAGTAATACCTTATCCTTATGGCTATGACTTATGATCGCTAAGTATAGGTTTTTGTAGTCACAATTTGAAAGCCGTCTGTATAAGCAATGCTGTATCCTTACCGCTATAACTTGTGATCGCTAAATATAGACTAAATATAGGTTTTGTAGTCACAATTTGAAAGGTGTCTATATATGTATAAGCAATGCTCTATCGTTGCGGTTTTGAGCCATTATTTGAACGCTCTCTTTATAGCATGACTATATCTTGGGGGTATAACTTGTGATAGGTAAATATAGGTACTTTTCTTTAATAAGTTAGTGACATAGTAACTAGTGACGGTTTAAAGCATAAACATCTCATGCGAGTAAATAAGGAATGTGTAGTGACGTTTTAAAACATCTCATGCGCGAGAAAATAAGGAATGTTTAGGATGAAGACTACTAACCAACCCCAATCGACTCTATGACTCCCCACGGTTATCATCCATTGTCTATATATATATATATATTATAGAGTTATATTGAGTATGTTAATTAATTAATAGAAGAGTTGTTTTTGTGAGTGAGAAGGGATAAAGAAGTAATAAGATACAAAAGTGGAAATGTTATAAAGGTGATAAGGTATTGAGATGGTAAGTCACGGTAAGGTATGGTAAAGTTGAAAGGTTATAAAGGTGATAAGGTATTGATATGGTAAGTTATGGTAAGGTATGATAAACTATGGTAAGTAAAGGTGGAAAGATTATAAAGGTGATAAAGTATTAACATGTGGTAAGTTGCGGCAAGTTATGGTAAGGTATTGTAAGTGTAGGTTATGTAGGATATGGCATAGGATATGGTAAGGTTGGTAATGGTAAGTTTGGTATTTTTTCTATTTTCATTATATACTTCAATTATCTCTTTTAATTTTTTATTTTATATAATTTTTTGTTTTTCTAAATTTATGAAATATATTTGCGTGTCTATATAATTATTTATATGTGGAACTTATGTGGTAGCCAAGGAATGGTTGTAAGTTATATATATATGACATTAGAAATGAATTAAGTAAAAATATGATACTAATTATATAAAATTAATAATAATGTATAACAATATTATATTATATAATATTATATTATAATAATGTAATAAATTATTATATATATATATATATATATATATTACATTGTCATGTGCCTACACAGCGCAACCGCGGGTGTCCATGCTGCTCAACCGCGAGGGCAATAATATATTTCTATATATTACTATATATTACTACTATATTATATTATATTTATATATTATATTTATGTAGATAATATATATATATATATATATATATATATATATATATATATAATATGTAATAGTTACTATTATGTTACTATATATTAGAGTAATATTTACTATATATTACTATACATTATTACTATATTAACATTATATTTATATACTATTACTTATATATATATATATATAATATAATAGTTACTATTATATTACTATATTAGCATAATATATTATTATATATATTACTATACATTACTAATAAATGAACATATAATATATATATATATATATGTAATATATAGTTGTATTATATTTATATACTCTTACATATATATATAATATGTAATAGCTACTATTGTAATATATATTTGTACTATATAATATGTAATGGGAAAATTCACTGTGTTAATTAATTAGTATAAGGGTTATTTTTGTGAGTGAGAGGGGATATAGAAGTAATAAAATACAAATGTGGAAAGATTATAAAGTTGATAACATATTGAGATGGTAAGTTGCGGTAAGGTACGGTAAGGTATGGTAAGGTGGAAAGGTTATAAAGGTGATAATGTATTGACATGGTAAGTTGCGATAAAGTATAATAAGATATGGTAAGTAAAGGTAGAAAGGTTATAAAGGTGATAAAGTATTGATTCAATTAATAATTAATAATTTTAATATTATTAATTTAATTGATATAATTTAAAATTTTAATATTATTAATTTAAATAATGTAATGATATTAAATTAATAATTTTTATAATATAGTGTCATAATTTATTTTTTATTATTATATATATAGTATTATGATATGAAATCATGATAATAATATATTAATTATGAATATTATATTATTTTATATAAATTAAAATAGAAAAAAACAGTTAACAACATTAACATTAAAAGTTTATTATTTTAACATTTACAATATCTGATTTTAACATTTCAATGATAATTCCACGATAAAGTCTCTAATCTTCATGCCAACAATAATTTTTCTATCCACATCCAATTTAATCAAATTTCTCTCTTTCATTTCAATTTTTTTAGTTCAGATCCAATTTAATCAAATTTTTTCACGCCAAAATGCCAAAAACTACTCCGTATATTTATTTCAATATAAACTCGTGCAAAACATTTGATTTGTATTTAATATAATGGACAAGTCATAAAGAGGAAGTGATGAATATATTAGTAGGTTAATGCAGTAAGATCTTTGTGTTAAATTAAATACTTCAACACATGGTTTTCAATCGCTTGTTGCTTTCAATGTGGATATATCATCAATATATCCAACCTAGATAATTTTTTTCACCATAATATGTTTGGTATGTTCCATTCACACATTTACATGATTCATGATCGATTCAACATAGGGGGTTTCTCGTGGATGAAGAATTATGCCATCAAGCATCATAAATCTTATGTAGTTGTTAAAATATTGAAAATATTTGGTATATAGTTTTAAGGTATTGAAAATGTATGATATATAGTTTTGGGGATGGTTGCATGTGATAAGTTACAATAGGGATATATGAGTGCATGCAATGTGATAATAGGTAATAGGTGGTAACTTAATATAATTTTGATTGTTGAGTGTCGTGATAATAATAGTGTGATAAATTGTGATAATTTTGAGAGTGATAAGAGATTGCAAGTTTTGTAAGAGCGTGGTAAGTTGGCGGTGAGTGTTAAGTTTGTCACAGGTGGTGATGGTAAGGTGGTGGTAAGTAACTAAGCTGTGGCAAGTCATAAGTTAAACAATTAATAAAAAAATATAAGGAATTAAGAATAACATGTGTGTAATGAAAAAAGAGGCGAGAAAAGAGTAAACTATGGAAAAATATGAAACAAATGAAAATATTGCACGGATTTTGAAAATTTGTTTGTCACCGATTGGATTAATCGGTGATATCCCAGAATATGCAAAACATTTACAAAAGATTTGGGATTGGTTTCGTGCGGCCTATTGATATTGCATCATTTTCTAATAATATAATAATATCAATAATATATTACTATATAATATATTATTACATTACTATTACTATATGTATTACTATAAATTAGATTATCGTGGCGGCGCATTGTAATTCACCATTCAACTTAATGTCGCATTATTAATATTAATTTAAATAATATAATTATCATTACATAACTTAATTAATTATCTAGTAATTTACATAACAAGACATGAGACGTAGTAATTGCAAAGTAACACGTCATAGCATATAAGAAATAATAAATAACACATATATGGAGGGGTATTGATTAAAAATATATGAAAAAAGAGACAGGTAAAAAGGCGCAGAAAAGAGATTTTGAAAACTTGTGTAATGAAAAAAGGGATGGGTAAAAAGGCATTGTCCAAAAAAATTGTGTAATGAAAATTTTAAATTGTGTAATGAAAAAAGGCGTGGAAAAAATACTACAGTTTTTAAAAATTTGTTTGTGAAAATAATATGTATATGTTCAATTTAACTTGAAAAATATTATTGCAGCCATTGGATTGGGTTAATTGGTGATATGTTCTACTAGATTAATGAAAATTTTGAGATTATTTTGAAATACAAATGCAATATTTTTCAATAACATAATAATACTAATATTAAATTACTATATAATACATATATATTACTATATAGTAATATATAAATTACATTATCTAATAATCCAAAGATCAGACAAATTTAGGTGATACAATACTCATGTTGGATTTGGTTATCCTCATTTGGATGAGTGTATAATATTAGTACAATATAATATAATATTAGTATGTTATATAACTTAATCAATTATTAATTATTAATTATTAATTATGATGTCAAATTAATAAGTCATGATTCATTTATATGTACAATGAGAAACCTAATTCAAATGGTTTAAATATATCATCAATGAGAATGGAAAAGGAAAAAAAAAGGTGAGAGGGAGATAAGGAAAAAAATTGTGACAGTGAGATAAAAAAAATTAAAAAAAGTTGAGAGTGAGATAGAAAGGAAATAAAGAGACATATATAAAAAAAAGAAAAAACTCACACAAGATACTTTGGCTCAGTGGTTGGCACAAGTTACTTATGGAAGTTCTCGAACCTCCAGCCTAGCAAGTTTTTTGGCAAAAAAAAAAGAAGGTAAATAATTACCTGCACGGTGGCAGCGCGCATACTCGAGCAGCCATGCTGCATGGTCGTGCGCACTGCACATGCGTGGGAGCCTGTGCGGTGCAATCACGATGCCCGTGCGGTCACGTGCACTGTGCATGCATAGGAGCCTACGCGGTCCAACCCCACATGCCAGCGTGGCTCAATCGTGTGGGCAAGCGCGCGGCTCAACCGCACGGGCGTGCGCATGCGCACGGCACATGCCTGCACGGTTGCACCACACATGCCCATGCGGCTCAACCGCGCGGGCAAGCATGCGCACACATATGCACGGAGCATGGATGATCCATATATGTTGTGATATGGCATGGTAATAAGTTAAGTACTTCTATCGTGTAGCATAGTGATACAATTGCTCCAACACCTGGTAACAAGTGGTAAGTGGTAAGACAATAATTGTATAATGGTAACGAGTGATAACAAGTGATCTATAACAAATAAAAGACAATAATTATATAAAATTTGTATAATGTGACATGGTAACAAGTGATTTTTAGTAAAGGGTAACAAGGACATGGTAAGTGTAGGACATGGTAACAAGTAGTAACGGATGATAACAAAGGATCTATAACAAATAATGGTAACAAAATAGCAAGGTAATGCCTACTAACAAGTGGTAAGACAATAATTATTTAAAATTTATATAAAACATATATGTTGCATTTGTATGAACATAATCGTAACAAGTCTTAAAAATCACAAGCTAATAGGAAAATAACACATGGAAACATTCGAAATATATGGGAAAAGAAGAAAGAGGGCTAAAACAATTACTAAAGTTTGAAAAATGAGACGAGTAGTAAAAATAAGTAAGTGATTCTTTGAACCGGAAAGACACACGACATTGATTAAAAGTATAAAGAAATGTAAAGAATTAAAAACAACACGGTAATAAAAATGAATGGAAAAAGAGGCGGGAAAAAAGGGAAAAAAAGTGAAAAAAATGGGCGGGTTTTGAAAATTTATTTGTAAATATGCTATATTATATAAATTATGCAGGGAAACTTCACCATCAAAGCTTCTCCTTCCTACGATATCTCTACTTCCCTAACCTATCTAAACCTCTCACTCACTAGCATTGCTGGGAGTGCACATAAAACCCAACCATCATCATCACTACCATTGACTCCACTCAGTCACTCATTATCTCACTACCTCACTCCACTCACTCACTCACTCACTACTATGCTGGGAATGCATATAAAACCCAACCAATACCATCATCATACCTGACTCCAAAAGGTAATATTTGTATTAACAATCATTCTTTACAATGTCATTATATTAATTTCAATATGGTTTTAAGAATAGATTGTCACGCCCCGAATTGGGGTCATGAACAACCCCCCATTACCCTGGATGCCGACTACATTTTTATAGAAAATCGGACAGAACTTTTCCATATTTTGGAGGTCTCCCATATACAATTTAATCTGTAATATTCACAACCATCCTGTCAATTTAATAAAAGGGTCATCCCGGTCTGAAAACCATTAACCAAACCACAGCCGACAATCAGGACAATGCAACCTATAGAAATTTCTAGCAGTTCTAGCCATAGATCTCTACTGTCATGCTAAACTAGAGCATAAGCAACCGCCACACCGAGCAGGCCTAAATGTTTATACATATGTACAATAAATTCCCAAGTTAACATTTTAAACACATACAAGTGTCTCAATGCAAATGAATTGAGTCGCTATGAGAGTTTCACGAATAAATGTCCATAATTTATACAGTCATCCCATAAAACAAATAAATGAATACTTTGATTAAACTAAAATCTTCAATAATCGTAGCGGAAGATATGGTAACATCCATATCCAAACTCGGTGCTATCAAGTCCACGTCGCAAGAATACGATCACAATAATACTTCCTCAGTCCATGACTAATCCTGTGGGAAAGAAAGTGAGGGGTGAGTATCTATGGGAGGATACTCAGCAAGTGAGGGGATTGATATCGTGCTATCAATATCAAGGGTGAACTAGAAGTGTCAATACATGTAACATAATATCGAGTGTGCGAAAATAACGTGCTGTTTCAGAGTAAAACATATCTCAAGCCGCACATCAGAAAATAACATATGCATCCATCAATGTATCAAGTCACATATGTACAGTCGGCCGAACAAACAACCCCGGTAATGGTCTACCCCGATCAAGGACGGACACATTGGGGGTTTTCACTATGCAAATATCAAATAATGACTCTCTACCCCAATGTTGGCCACAGACTACTCTAACTAGCCTGTAAATAATAATAATAATACATATATATAGTTGGCCGTGTATGGTGTCCCACCCAGTGTTAGACAGAGGTAAACTCATGTTCTCCTCGACGAAGGTCAACCTGGGATACCCATACGGGCACGTAGCCCCATGCATCACATCATCATGTCGGCCGGGCATATAGTCCCATGCATCGTAACATAACTTCAGCCAGGCGTATAGCCCAAATAGTACATGTAAATCCATTTAAAATTATGTGCCAATACAGTAGAATCATTAAAACATGTAAATATGTCAAAAAGAATAGCATAGTATTCGGTTATCAACTCATGGATGCAAAACAATAAAATCAACAGTTGGGACACTCCAATGGTCACAAAAATATATCTATCAAAATCCAAAAATTTAGTTTTCACAGGTATAGAAATCATATCGTTTGAAAATCGGTAAAACATGATTTGTCAATCAATAGTAGGTGTAAAGTCCCACTCACTTTTCTAGAGAGGATAATCACTCCATATTTTCAAAACAAATCGAATCTGACTCCTCGAGTCTCCAAAAATATCAACCTAATCATTTAATATAAAATTTTCAAATATTATAGGGTTTATCCATTTTCCCTAAGTTTGTACAAACCTTAACTCTTCAATTTATGAATATACTCTAATGTCATCAGTTGTATTTCATTAAAAAAATTAACGTACTTTTAAACCAAGTCAAATTCAACCTTAAAACTACTAAAGGTCGGAAATAAGGTTTAAAATAAATAATTTTCCTATAAGATGAAAAATGTTTGAAAAATCATACACTTTTCGATTCCCATCCAAATGTTTCAAGCCATATGTCATTTTCAAGGTATATGAGTCTATTTTCATAATACTGAGATCGTATTTAAATTGCCTATAAGCAAAACAATTTATAATGAGAAAGGCTGCATCAACCCTTACACTCAAATCCCAATTTCTGACTATTTTCATGCATAGGTCAATTTAAACTCCAAGGGAAACTATTCAAATCAACTTAATTTGATTCTATCATCCTGAACAGTTCCATTTCATATAAATTCCTACACTTAACCTAATGAACCGCATATAATGTCTGAAAATACATTCATTTCGAATTTAGTTTACATTATAGCATATACAAGACTTCTTATCCTAAATTTACCATAAATTCAATAATCAAATCGAATGGGTCCGAAATCCCTCACCTAGGGTTTTTCTTGGAGCACAGACCTTCGTCCGAAAGTCTCCTAGATCACTCCAAAATCTGAAACGCTCCCTATCAAGACAATATTTATTTGTTAGGTCATAAACACTTAGATCAGAATTAAAACCCTAAATTAGTTACCTACATGGAGGTTCGTGGGCTGTCACGGGCTTACGGGCTCACGGGCCGTTGTGGGCTAGTGGGCTACAGCGGGCTCGTAGGTTCGAGGGTCAGCGGGCTAGTGGGCTTTGGCTAGCGGGTTAGTGAGTTTGCGGGCCAGTGGGCTAGCGGGCCGACTGGCCTGCGAGCTGATGGGCTCGTGGGCTGGTGGGTTGGCGGGCCTACGGCTGATGGGCCTGCGGGCAGGTAGTGGCTCGCGGGCCGCAGTGGCTTATGGGCTGCGTGCTAATGGGTTGGTGTGTGCTCGTGCGCAGGAGCGCTCGCGGCTTCGCTTGCGTTTGTGGCCTGGCTCTCACTCTCGGACTAAGGCGCGCTCGCTCTTGGACAGGACTGGGTCGTGCTCGCTGGCTCGCGGACTGAGGCGCTCCCGCTTGTGGACTGGGTCGTGCTCGCGGACTGAGGTGCGTTGTGTTCGCACGGGGAGGATCGCGCAAGGGCGCGATCGTGCTTGCATTGGGTGGAATGCGTAGGGGCAAGCTCGGCTCGGGCTGGGGAGATCGCGCTGCAGAGTGCTCACGCGGAAAGGCGGTGCTCACAAGACGAAGGAGCAGCAGCGGTAGGTGGCGCGCTTGCGGCGGTGGGTGGCGCGCTTGCAGCGATGGGTGGCGGAAGGGAGAGAGACCGTGGTGGAGTGGGGAAGCTGAAGAGACAGAGCGACAGCGATGGGGAGAGAGATGGTGAGACTTGAGGCCGAAAGGGGAAAGAGAGAAGTAGAGAAGGAGAGACGAGAGGTGGTGAGCGACGGCGATGGCGCGCTTGCGGGAGGAAGGCGGAGAGAGTGCGGCGGTTGCAGGAAGAAGAAGAGTCGGGGAGAGAGAGAGAGAGAGAGAAAGAGAGAGAGAGAGAGGGATTAGGGTTTCCAACCCTAATCCGCAAATCATATTTGGGGACGCAGCGTTTTGCCCTAAAACGCTACGTCTCCTTTTTTTTTTTACACATATACATATATTTCATATTCATTTTTCACTATAACGCGGATTTCATGCAAATGGGGTTTATTTCGATCGCGAACCCGGCAAGTTAAGAATATACCAAAAATAAAATTTAAAAACCCCCAAAATCAAACACCAATTTAAATAAATAAATTTCTCTCTATATAATTAAATTACAGACACCGCAGTATCGGTGTTACATTTTCTAACTCCTAAAAATAAGTTTCATTCTCGAAACTAAAAGATGACTAACGAGCAAACAAATGAGGGTGCTATTTCCTCATAGCCTCCTCGAGCTTCCACGTCTCCTCCTCGACTTGGTCACTCCTCCACAAGACTCTAACCAATGAGACTTCGTTGTTTCGCAGCTTCCTGACCTACTGATCTAGAATAGCCACGGGCTAAACTGGAAGACTAAGGTCCTCTCAAAACTCAATAGGTGGAGGCTCAGGTACATGAGAAGGATCAGTTAGATATTTTCAAAGTACTAAGACATGGATGACATCATGAGTACGGGAGAGTTCGTCTGGCATCACTGTATACCACGTACTCCCTACTGCTTGTGGGGAAAGATAGCACTAGTGCCGTTGTTAGTCGTTGTTTGAGCTCCTGAAAGCTCGTCTCACAACGATCGTCCCAAAAGAACTTGACGTCGATCCGCGTCAGTCTGGTAAGTGGAGCAGCGATCCGGGAGAATTCTTCTATGAACCGCCGATAACACCCCGCAAAACCAAGGAAACTCCGCACCTCAGTCACTGTCTGTGGCTGCTGGTGTGTTGGTCAGCCCAAACGGCATGACCATGAACTCATAATGTCCATATCAGGTGTGGAATGCGGTCTTGGGTACATCTTCAGCCCTGTCCGCAACTGATGATATCCAGATCAAAAATCGATCTTTGAGATAAACCTACGCACCCTAGAACTGATTAAATAAATCATCAATACGCAGCAGAGGGTACCGATTCTTGATAGAAACCTTGTTTAGTTGCCTATAGTTCACACACAATCATAGAGTCTCGTCTTTCTTCTTTACGAATAACACCGGAGCACCCCACGGTGAAGTACTCGGACGGATTAAACCTTTGTCCAGCAATTCCCGCAACTAAACCTTGAGCTCTCTAAGCTCAGCTGGCGTCATTCTGTATGGCGGAATAGATATGGGAGCGGTCCTTGGAGCTAGGTCAATCTCAAAATCAAACTCCCGAACTGGGGGTAGTCTGGGTACCTCCTCGAGAAATATATCTGGGAACTCCTACACCACTGGGACCTCTTCAAGCCTCAGCCCTTCTACTATGGTGTCAATAACATGAGCTAGGTATGCCGTACACCCTCGGCGTATCAATCTCTTGGCCTTCATCACTGATACAACACAGCGAGGTAACATTCGCCTCTCACTTGGGAACCTCGACAACGGCCTCTCGAGTCTCCAAAACTCCACTTTCTTGGTGAAGCAATCTACTGAGGCTCTATGCACGCTTAGCCAATCCATCCCTAGGATGGCATCAAAATCCGTCATCTCAAGTGGAATCTGGTCTGCTTCAGGTACCGCATCTCCGATCATGATCTTGCTCCCTTTGTAGATGGAATCTCTAAGTATCTGCCCACCGAGAGGAGTAATGACCAATATCTCCTCATCAAGTGGCGACAAAGGCTTACCCAACCCGTGAGCAAAAGACGCTCTCACATACAAATAGTTCAACCCGGTGTCAATGAGGACACGAGCGTCGACTCCCCATATGTTCATAACTCCTATTGTGAGAAAATAAAAAGATCTGTTGATAAATATGGAAAGATATATGCTTACATATATATATATATATACATCAAAATGTATATACATACCAACATAGTTAAGCCTCTAAAGCTTTAACTAGTGATGGTGCTCAAAAGAAGGTACATACAAAAAATATCTCTAAACATGGGGATCAGTGGGAGAAGCATCAATAATCACGTCAGGACTCACCTGAGCGTCCTCTTGCGTTATGGAGTATACATGGGAATGTGTCCTCTGCTGCTGTCATAATGGTCCTGGCACCGTGTTGCTCCCGACTGTTGTCCGTGGAGCGGTGTGACTCGAGTGCGCAGGTGCTCTCTGCTATCCTCCTCGGGAAACACTCAAGTGTCCTGAATCTATTTGACCTCCAAATCCCAACTCAAGGCAGGCGTTCCTGATGTGCCCTGGCTTCCCACACCGGAAGCATGTAACAGGCACCCTACACTCTCCAAAAGGGTGGTGTCCACCACATCAGCGGCAAAAGGGGTGCCGCTGATCTGAAGTCTGAGTAGTGGCACTAGGGGTCAGTGCTCTAAACCCCTGAGGTCGCTATTCTTGCCCAGTATGTGCCTGTCTCGACTGAGAAGAGCCTCCCTGATATCCTGAGGTCCTGCCCTTCTTCTAGCCCTGGCTCGAAGAAGCCTAAGATCTCTTCTTCCTCTGCTCTCTGTACTCCCGCTGTCTGCCCTCAGCACGGATGATCTCCTCCTCCCTAAGTACTGAGTCTATGATCTCCGTAAAGGAGAGACTAGAAATCACTGTCATAGACCTCCTGATGTTCAAGTTGAGGCCATCCTCAAACTTAAACCATAGCTATTTCGGCGTCGCCAAGTCTGGAATGAAAGCAGCTAGTTGCCTCATCTCCATCTCATATTCTGTCACTGTCCTGGTTCCTTGCTGCAAGTGCAGAAACTCTGCCATCTTGCGGTCCTACTGGAACTCAGAGAAGTATCTGCGATCGAACTCCCGTAGGAAGTCCTCCCATCACAGCGGCTCGGTAGCATCGTTACAAATCGCCTCCCACCAAGTGAAGGCATCACCATCCAAGAGTCTCTCTACTATCCGAAGCTAGTAGTCCTCGCTCAACCCCAGATCAGTCAAAATTCTACGGGTACGGTTGATCCAGTGCTTCGTTGCTATGGAATCACCTATTTCCCGTGAACTCCGTGCAGCCTAACTGTTTCGCCTCCTTCACCAACTGGGTGAGCTCGTGAATACACCTCAAAGTGGAGGAGGTAGTATCTCTAGGTCCTAAAACATTGGAAGGACCAACAACTGGGGGTTGATCTGGTACAACTAAAAGTGGCACAGCCGTAGGAGTCAGCGCGGCCATCGGTATCGGTGGAGGTGGCACGGCCGTAGGAGTCAGCACTGCCGTTGGTGGTGGTAGGGGTGGCATCTGAACCCCGTGGGAGGTGTACCACTCATACACCTACCTAAACGCCTCAAGGGACGGTGGTGGAATCTCGGCTAGAGCAGCCGGCTGAGTAGGCACTGCAGGGGGTGCCCGTGAAGAGGAAGAAACCTTAGGCACTCCAAGGGTCTTGGTCCCCTCGAAGGGTCAGGCACTTGAGGAGTCTCGGGTAGCGTGAGTCTAGCTTTACGTCCCGCTGGTCTATCGCGTCTAGGCGGCATAGTTCTGCAAGGAGAGAACTTTCATTAGATATAATTCTAGAGTTTGGCATGATTAAAAAATTAGGGTTAGTTACGTAGTAACTAACCCCTAAAATGAGTGAAATATTGGTTTACGACCATATAGGGGACTTTAAATGACTGTATGAAACTCTCTAATGCATTGAGGACTTTTCTATATACTTGGGGATACTTTTCTTACTACCCTTTGCCCAACCTAAGGCACTCTGATACCAACCGAACTGTCACACCCCGAACTTGTGAGCTGATGGGCCTATGGGCTAGCGGGCCTGTAGCCGATGGGCCTGCAGGATGTGGGGCTTGCAGGCCGGCAGTGGCTTGCGAGCCGCAGTGGCTTGTGGGCTGCGCGCTAACGGGCTAGTGCGCGCTCGTGTACAGGTGCACTCGTGGCCTGGCTCGCCCTCGCGGATTGAGGCGCGCTCGCTCACGGACTGAGGCACGCTCGCTCGCGGACTGGGTCGTGCTAGCGAACTGGGTCACGCTTGCGGACTGAGGCACACTATGTTCGCGTGGGGAGGATCGCGCAGTGGTACGATCGTGCTCGTGTTGGGTGGATCGCGCAGGGCGCGCTCGGCTCGGGTTGGGGAGATCGCATTGAAGAGTGCTCGTGCGGAAAGGTGGTGCTTGTGGGAGGAAGGAGCAGCGGCGGTAGGTGGCGCGCTTGCGGCGATTGGTGGTGAAAGGGAGAGAGACCACGATGGAGTGGCGAAGCCGAAGAGACAGAGTGACAGCGAGAGGGGGAGAGATGGTGAGACTTGCGGCCTAAAGGGAAAAGAGAGAAGTAGAGAGGGAGAGATGAGAGGTGGCAAGCGGCAACAATGGGGCGCTCACCGGTGGAAGGCAGAGAGAGTGTGGCGGCCGCAGGAAGATGAAGAGTCGGGGAGAGAGAGAGAGAGAGAGAGAGGGATTAGGGTTTCCAACCCTAATCCCCCAATCATATTTGGGGATGCAGCGTTTTGCCCCAAAACGCTACGTCTCCTTTTTTTTTACACATATACATATATTTCGTATTCATTTTTGGCTAGAGCGCGGATTTCGTGCAAATGGGGTTTATTTCGATCGCGAACCCGGCAACTTAAGAATATATCAAAAATAAAATTTAAAAACCCCCAAAATCAAACACCAATTTAAATAAATAAATTTCTCTCTATATAATTAAATTACAGACACCGCAGTGTCGGTGTTACATAGATTGACGAGAAGATTGTGGATAAAGATGCCTTCAATTGTGTCAGTTGTAGGACTTGCAATCTTTTCTCTATTTTTTTTATTTTTTATTTTTTGGTTCTTATATGTATATATCATTTTGCTTAGAAATCAATGTATCAACATTCTCTATTTATATTATTTTTTATAATTTCTTTATTTTCTAGTCTTATAGCAATCAAATCTATACCTTCTTAAAAAAATCATATCATGTCATAACATTAATTATTTCTATTCCTAACATGATAAAAGGGAGTGCATTTCCTAAAAGAGTATAATAACCGATAACACATGTGGTAATTAATGGTAACCGATGATAAATGACTACAATAAAATGATGATAACTCATGATAAAAGATAATAATATTTCCTAACACTTGTGTAAACGATAATATAAGTAGTAATTTATACTAACATGTGTAGTTTCTAACACCAGTAGTAACCAATGATACATGACGGTAACTTATACTAACATGGCAACCGATGATAAATAATTGACGATAAAATGTAGTAACATTTCCTAACAGTTGTATAACCGATGATAAAAGGATATTTTGTAACACCTGTTTATCCAACGATAAAACGATAAAAGTAGTAATATTTACTAATGATAACTGACAATAAAATAGTAATATTTCTTAACATAGTTATCGATAATATATAACACTAACAATTCTTAATGGTCAGGTAACTCACGATAAAAGGGTAGTAACAATTCTAAACCCTAGTAACATATCCTAACGATAATAAAAATAGTAATATTTACTGATACTTGTGATAACTGATCATAAAAGTAATAACATTTATTAGCACTTATCAAAACCAACAAATAAAAATTTTGTAACATTTCCTAACATATAACTCTGTACTTATTAACAATAAATAGCATAGCAATTCTTAACAGTTATGGTGACTCACTTACCAACAATAAATAGCATAGCAATTCTTAATGATTATGGTGACAGTAGTAACATTTCTAGTAGTAACATTTCTTATACATGTGGTAAGCGACAGTAGTAACATTTATAGTAGTAACATTTCCTATACATGCGATAAGCGACGATATCTGTAGTAATGTTTACTAACATTTATAATATCCGACAATAAAAGTAGTAACATTTCCTAACATATCTATTATGTGGTTACTGGCAATAAATAGTAGTAACAATTCTTAACGGTTATAGTTTGCGACGATAAAGGTACATGTAGTAACATTTCTATAGTAGGTAATGATAAAAGTAGTAATTTTTACTAACGCTTTTAAACTGATGATAAAAGTTAATTTTTACCAACACTTATCTAACTGTCCAGATTTAGGACGTGCACCAACGATTACCAAAAGTGTCAGCGTAGGTCTATCTTGACTAGTGTATAACCAACTAAACGTCTATCCGTAGGAGAAGAATTTGTCGATGGATTTATTACCTTTAGCTAACGGTTTTCCTTCATCTTTATAACGCATTTCTTTTGTAGTGAGAGCATGGTAAAGTGCAAGGGAAGTGAACTAAGATGTCATGGTGTTTGGTGATGGGGTTCACATGAAATGGTTGGAAGTAGGAGTCCTGGGATAGAAAGAGAGAAAGATAGAAGCTAGAGAGAGAGAGACAGAAAGGGGTTTAGAGAGAGAGAATTGAGAGAGAGAGGGAGAGCTAGAGAGAGAGAGAGAAAGAGATAGAGAGGAAGAGAGGATAAAAAGAGAGAGAAAGAACAATTCTAATACTATTTAATTCAATGCATTACTTCTTTTGAAAATTATTATTTATACTATTTTTACTAACTAATTCTATTAACTATTTAACCATTTCACCTAACTATTAATCTATCTATTAACTATTAACTAATCTTATTAACTACTAAATAATATTTCTAACTATGCTTAACTATTAATCGTAATTGTTTCAAAAACTCACTTGTAAATTAGAGCTTGGTAATCGTTTATGATAAACCCAAAGCTATTTGCTAGATCTTCATTACTATTGCTAGCTTGTACCACTACCTGAGCATTTGATTCAATTATTATATTATAACATTAATATCAGTGATACGCTGTAATTTTTTGTTTTGTTAAATAAAATATTAAACTATATATATTTTTTTATTTATTATGAAATATGTAAGCATACAGTTGCACAATGAGGTATAATTAATTAGATTCCTGTGTGAAAATTATTAGGTCTATAATTTGCAGATTATACAATGTTTGTGCATTAAATAATTCTACATAGCAAATATATATATATATATATATATATATATTTATATATATAATTATGTTATAAATGATATGCATTTATTGTAGATATCTATTCATATGAGTGACTTTTCGAATCGATGATCAATAATGACCATTGGCTTTTGGGTTACTCTTTAATGATATGACAACTTTTGGCTTTTGAGTACATTTGTGATCATTAAGTTTTAGGAATTTTTGCCTATAAATAGATATCTTTGTAATCTCATGATGATAGAAGAAAAAAAATAAGAAAACAATGAAATAAAATTATTCTTCTCTCATTCTCTCTAAATATCTTATATTTCTCAATATTTTATAATACGTTATCAACACGAGTTTTGCTCGAGTCAAGGTCACCTTCGGTAATTACAACTTGCAAGTATTTTCTATATAATCATGTCTAGTATACTATTGATGACAACTTGCCTCTGATTATATATTGCATTTAGTTTTCTCAAAAATTGTTGGTATGAGTTGAGACGACTTATTTGGTTAATAGATATCGTATGACGTTTTGGATGTTATTCTTCTTTCTGTTAAATCAATATTTGATGCAATCAAAACAAAAAAAAAAAAAAAAAGAGGAAGAAGGGTGATGCCATGAGCTCCTAACTCAAATCTGAGCTAATTCATGATTGCTCAAATATGCACTTCCATGACACTACTTTTTTTCTTTCATTAATCAAATGGCACGTTGCATAAATGCAAAGTGTAGGGACCATAATTGGATTCTACTTTATTTTAATTATTTTGTGAAAATTAATTTATAATTGTTCAAATCCGCTTATTTATTTGACAATTAAATTGATTAAATACACTTTTATCTATTTGTCTATTTTAGAAATCTCGTATATCCTTTTTTTAATTTTCTTTAGCATACTTATTGTCTAATAATTTCTTAACATACTGCCATTAATAATATATTTTAGTAACATTTGTATAGATTATTTTTTAATTTATTTTTGTGCTTATGTGATAGTAATTTATGGCAAATCTCACCAAACTTGAGTTTATGGCTCTCAACATATCGGGAAAAAATTACTTGTCATGAAAATTTGAAAATCGAGTATTTGACAATGAAAGATCCACTTGAGTTGTGGAAAAGTTTAGAGGAAAGATTTAACCACCAAAAAAGGTAATACTTCCTAAAACTCGTTATGATTGGATTCATTTGCGATTCCAAGATTTTAAATCTGTGAGTGAATATAATTCAGCTATTTTTAAAATTAATTCTCAAGTAAAGTTATGTGGAGAAAATATTACTGATTATGATATGTTAGAGAAAACACTCTCCATTTTTCATGCCTCGAATATGCTCCTACATAGCAATATCGAGAGAAAGGTTTCAAAAAATATTCTAAACTAATTTCTTATTTGCTTGTGGCTGAACAAAATAACGAGTTATTAATGAAAAATCATGAATCTCGTCTAATTGGCTCTAGTCCATTCCCTGAAGTGAATGCAACAACTCACAACAATTATGGACATGGACGAGGACATGAAAATGGTCGTGGTCGAGGACGAGGCCGTGGTTGTGGTCGTGGTCGTGGTCGTGGTCGTGGTCGTGGCCGGAATGTTTACCATATTGATCATACAAACTACCAGAAGTGGAAAAGTAATGAGAAAAAACAAGAAAAATGTGGATCTAGTCAGAATGCCGAGAATATATGCTATCAATGTGGGGTGATTGGACATTGGTCGTGTACTTGTCATACGCCAAAACATCTTGTCGAACTTTATCAAGCCTCGTTGAAGGAAAATGATAAGAAAATGGAGGCAAATGCCTTATATCAAAATAATGACCCTAATAATATTTTTGAGGGTCTTGAAAATCTGTCCCAATTAGAAGTTGGTAATTTTCTTGAGAATGCTGAATATGGTGATTTTAATTAATGTAATTATTTTCATTTCTCAATATCTATAATAAATTCAAATTTATTATTTGTTTATTTATTTATTTATTTATTTATTTATTGTTTTTATAGACCAATGGATATTATTGGATCAAAGATCGAAGATGAGAATCTCTGTCTTGTCGACAGTGCAACTACACATACAATTAGGTAATAGATATTTCTCTTATGTTATCATGAGAAAACAAAATGTGAATACTATATCTGGTAGTGTTACCTTAATCGAAGGCTCCGGAAGAGCAAATGTGTTACTACCAGGAAAAACAAATTTCTTGATCAATAATGCATTATTTTCACCCAAGTCTGACCGAAATTTATTAAGTTTCAAAGATATTCACTTTAATGGCTATCATATAGAAACAACTAATATGAGAAATAATGAGTATTTGTGCATTACTAATGTTAAAATGGGACATAAACAAGTTTTGAAAATATTATCTGTTTTCTATTTGGGTCTTTATTATACATACATTAAACCAATTGAAATAAATGCCATAGTAAACCAGAAGTTTACTAATCCAAATGAATTCCTTTCATGGCGTATAGATTGGGTCATCCTGGATCTGTAATGATGCGACGAATTATGGAACATTCTTCCGAACATCCATTGAAAAACCTGAAGATTCTTCAATTGAATGAATTCTCATGTGTTGCATGTTATCAAGGCAAATTAATAGTAAAGCCATCACCAAGTAAGATTGAGTTTGAATGTCCTACATTTTTAAATCAAATTCAAGGTGATATATGTGGACCGATTCACCCACCATGTGGATCATTTAGATATTTTATGGTTTTAATATAGGCATCTACAAGATGGTCACATGTGTGCTTATTATCAACTCGGAACTTGACGTTTTTGAGATTACTTGGTTAGATAATTAGATTACGAGCACAATCTCCTGATTATCCCATCAAAACAATCCGCCTTGATAATGCTAAAGAATTTACTTCTCAAGCATTTAATGACTATTGCATGTTTATTAGCATAAAGGTTGAACATCCTGTAGCTTATATTCATACCCAAAACGGTTTAACATAGTCATTTATTAAACGTCTTCAATTAATAGCTAGACCATTACTTTTGAAATCCAAACTTCTCGGTCATGCTTGGGGATGTGCAATCTTACATCCAGCAACACTAGTTCGCATCGGACCCACTAGTTCTCAAGCTTTCCCTTTCCAATTGGTTTCTAGAAGAGAACCTAATATCTCTCATTTACAAACTTTTGGATGCATAGTTTGTAATAGATTGCAAATCAATTACCAGATAATTTCTCTGATCCAAAACGAGTAACAAAGTCACATGTTCCAGCAGAAAATGCTCCAATCCGAATTGATGTCTCTGAAGGACCCCTCCCAACAAATGAACCTAAACCATGCCTGAAGCGTGGAAGACCAATGGGTTCTAAGGATAAAAACCCTCGAAAGAAAAGAGGAACAAATGAACAAATTGATCGTATAGAAAAAGGAAATAATTCGATCCAAGAAGAAAAACTTCCAGAAGAAGTTGAAATAAATAATCAAGAAATATCGATAAATTACATTTCTACAATAAAGACATGGGATCGAACAAGTATAAATATTGATGATATATTTGCATACAATGTGGCAATTGATATTTTGAGTGAAAATAAGAACTTTGAACCCACAACTTTAAGGGAATGTCAATTAAGAGAGGATTGGCCAAAATGGAAGGAAGACAGAACTAACATCTCTCTCAAAACGTGAGGTTTTTGGGCCTATTGTCAAAACACCTGAAGGTGTTAAACCAATAGGATATAAATGGGTATTCGTGCGCAAAAGAAATGAGAAAAAATGAGATTGTGTGATACAAAACTCGACTAGTTGCACAAGGTTTTTCACAAAGACCTGGGATTGACTATGAAGAGACGTATTCCCCTGTAATAGATAGTATTACTTTTCATTATCTTATTGGTTTAGTAGCACAGAAAAGACTTCATATATAGATGATGGATGTCGTTACAACATATTTGTATGGTGTACTAGATAAAGACATATACATGAAAGTCCCAGAAGGACTAAAGATGCCAGAAGCATGCAATTCTCGAGAATTATTTTCTATCAGATTACAAAGATCTTTGTATGGTTTAAAACAATTTGGGCGGATGTGGTACAATCATCTTACTGAATATTTGTTGAAAGAAGGTTATGCAAATAACCATATTTGCCCATGTATTTTTATAAAGAAGTCCTGATATGGTTTTGTAATAATCATCGTTTATGTTGATAACCTTAATATTATTGTCGCTCTTGAAGAGATCTCAAATGCAATAAATTATTTAAAGAAAGAATGCGAAATGCAAGATCTTGGTAAGACTAAATTTTTCCTCAGACTCAGTTCGAGTACTTAAAGAATGAGATTTTTGTCTATCAATCAACTTATATTGAGAAAGTTTTAAAACGATTTAATATGGAAAACTCATACCCATTAACCAGCCCAATGGTTGTTTGGTCACTTAATATACGAAAGGATCCTTTCCGTCCTCGGGATAACAATGAGAAAATTCTTGGTCCTGAAGTGCCATACTTGAGTGCAATTGGTGTTTTAATGTATCTTGCTAATAATACCCTACTTGATATTGCTTTTGCTGTAAATTTATTAGCAATATATAGTTCTATTCCAACCAGAAGATATTGGAATGGAATTAAATATATTTTTCGATATCTCCGTGAAATGACTGATATAGGCCTATTTTATCCTTATGAACCAAATGCACAATTAATTGAGTATGTAGATGCAGGATATTTATCAGATCCACACAAAGCTAGGTCACAAGCGGGTTATGTATTTACATATGGTGGCACAACGATATCTTGGAGATCTATGAAGCAAACTATAATTGCTACTTCCTCAAATCATGCTGAAATAATTGCAATTCATGAGACAAGTCGTGAATGTCTATGGCTCAGATCAATGACTAATCATAATCAAGAATCATACTGTTTATTAACAAATAAGAAGACTCCAACGATACTTCATGAAGATAATGCAGCTTGCATAGCACAATTAAAAGGTGGATATATCAAAGGTGATAGGACAAAAAATATCTCCCTAAAATTATTTTTCACACATGATTTACCACAAAGTAGAGATATTAACGTACAAAAAATTCAATCAAGCGAGAATCCTGCAGATTTATTCACAAAAGTATTACCCACTACAGCATTTGAGAAGTTGATTCATAAGATTGGAATGCAGCATTATAGAGATATTAAGTGATGTCTTTAATAGGGGGAGTATTGGAGTATTGTATCAAAATACATAATACATGTGTAAAGAAGGATGTACTCTTTTTCCTTCACTAGGGTTTTTGTTTCCCACTGGGTTTTTTCCTAGTAAGGTTTTAACGAGGCATATTCTTTATACAATAGACATCCAAGGAGGAGTGTTATAAATGATATGCATTTATTGTGGTTGTTATAAATGACTTTTCGAATGGATGATCATATTCAAGAATGACCATTGGCTTTTGGGTTACTCTTTAATGATAAAACAACTTTTGGCTTTTGAGTACATTTGTGACTATTAAGTTTTAGGAATTTTTGCTTATAAATAAACATCTTTGTAATCTCATGATGATAGAAGAAAAAATAAAGGAAACAATGAAATAAAATTATTCTTCTCTCATTCTCTTTAAATATCTTCTATTTCTTAATATTTTATAATAAATTCCACATTTATGTTGTACTTGTTTCTCACGTGTTATTTTTTGTTATTGTTAATAAAGAATGTACTAAATTACAATGTCAAATATTTAGATCATGTGTATTATTTAACAGACCAACAAAAGAAATATTTAATATTCAATGGTGAGAAACACATTTTATTAAGTTTCACAAGCAAAATTAAGAGAAGATTCTTTTTTTTTTATATATATATATACATAGAAAAGTTTCAAACTTGAGACTTTTAAGAGGAATGAAATGATATCAGTTGAATTATAACTCTTTAGCAAAAAAAGTGAACCCTTCAAGCAAGTTTACGGTTTTTTAGTTTGTCCGGAGAATGGGGTTCTTTGGGTTTTGCCTCTAGAACCAAAATTTTTTATTAGAGAGAATTACACACTACAAATCTACCATAAGAAATTGGCATTGTGAATAATAAAAATTGGAATGCATATTAATTGGATAAAATTCAATAATGGATTACAAAGATAAAACTGTAAATTTTCATGTCTTCCGAATTAAGTTTAAGATTTGGAACAACAATCCATTGGGTATCAAGATGGGTTTCATATCTTCGAGATTAAGTTTAAGAATTACACTCTTATGCTTAAGGATAATCAAGAACAATGTTGATACATTTCTTGGCCTTTTGGCTAAAGTTAAGTGGAGTATCAGTTCTTATCAAGAACAATGTTATTTGTCAAATTTTCATGTTGAGTGTTTGTGCATGTAAGTAAGAGAAATAGACCAATTCCTTTTATAGGCCACAAGAGTTAGCTTCCTTACCCTCATTAATTGCTTGGAGATAACTTACCTTCACCCTTAAGCATTAACTTTAAATGATCCATGGTTTTCAATAAATACATTTAACTTCCCACGTTGTTAACATTGATAACAACCTACCAAAAAATAGAAAAACAGAGACTTGCTTGTTGCTAGAATTTTAAATCCATTTTCTTATTGAATGTAGTCAAACTATATATGGTTGGAAAACTCTAGAGACTAGAAGTCTAGCTTCTTACATAAAAAACCATAAATAATTTAGAGTTCTTTATAATAAGATTGAATGAATTTAATTGATGGTATTAGGAAGTTAAAATTCAATTTAAAAACTGACTTTCCAAAGTTTGAACCCTACTTATTAGATACAATTAAGTCTAATTTCTAGAAAAAGGAATTATGTAGCTTGTAGTTTAACCCAACATTTGGTCGCTTTGGCCGAGTGGTTAAGGCATGTGCCTGCTAAGTACATGGGGTTTCCCCGCGAGAGTTCGAATCTCTCAGGCGACGAAAAGCATTTTTCTTTTCCACGCTAAATTTCACTTGATATCTGTTCTTTCTTCGCTCCTACGTAGACTTAACATTTTTTATTTTTTATTTTTTATTGTTAAAAGGTCTTTAAATTTAAAATTATACAAAACATCTCCCTCATTTGTATAATTATTAAATAAAAGAGTTATTATAAAGCCTAAACCTACTCTACTAACCAAAAAATATTAGACATACAAACATTGAAGTATAGCTATTTGTATAAGGATTTTTCATTTAAAACATAAGAACAATATTGTTTCCCAATCACAAGAAAAATGAAAATTTGAGATGAAAGAAATTTTAAAATTGTATGATATAACATTTTAATGTCGATCCATTAATATACCTATGTTAGGTTATACTTTTACATTTTTTGGATTTATATTTCTAGTTTATTTGATAATTAAATGATTTTGAAATAGAATATTTAACAACAAAAAATTGAAAGAGCCATTTTCCTCAAGATGAAAGCAGGGAGCATTTCAATATATGTTTTAAAATTTTTCTAATCACATGATAATTAAGAGATTTCAAATTAAATCCTAGGGAGAGGCAATGTGAATTTTTTCTTTCATCAAATATGGATAACTTCGAACCATAATTTTCAGAGAAAAAGACTTTACTTTCGACGATAAATGACATTGTTGTGCACGGTTAAATGAGGAACCTAATAATGGTTCTGGCTTCTCGTGGTCACAAAATTATGGGTATGCTTTCAAAAAATACTAATTTCTATTAATGTTTGTAAATTAATGTTCTACAACAGTACCTATTTTTTATACTGAAACTCTATTCTCTCAGTGGCTTCACTTTCTTATAAGCCAATCGAAAGTTGTTTTTGCGACATTTAAACATTAGTTTTGATCAAAATAAAAATATTCAGTTATGTAAAAAAAGGAGATGATCGTTGAGTTTAAATTTGTTTTGAAAATTTGATTTCTAACAATTTCGGGTTGACAAACTTAAACAATACAGTGACATGAATTCAAAAATTTTGTATTGAGTTATGGACTGTTTAGGTCGACATAAGAATACCTATGTCGATAAGGTCATGGATCAAATTAAATAGGTGGACAAATAGGATTAAATTGGTCGACAAATTCTTATTTGTCGATATGGTTCTAATTGGACATCGACAAGCCTTAATTAAAAATCAACATTTTAAGTCGACATGTTCTAAGTATACATCGATATAGTACAGTGTGTACATAAAATTTGTGGACCTGTCCTCTAAAATTGTTCGATGTGTTAGGTGTGTCGACAAGATTAAAGCGTAAGTCGATGTGTGATTTCTAATGGACAGTTTACATCAGGTTTACATGTTCTAAGTCCACATCGACGTGCTTCTTTGCTGATATAAAATTGGTGTAACTGTCTTTTAAAATTGATTGATGTGTCCACCAAGTCGACACAATCATCATGCCGGTCGTTCTGCACCTTTTAAGGGACAAAGGAATCAAGTCGACAAATTGTCAGGCATGTCGTCCTCTTTAAACTTTTGCCTTGTGCTTGTCGATGTGTGAGAAAGGTGGGTTCGCTATAATCCTAAAATTGGTCGACATGTTAGATTAAATTTATCCACATGAGGTCCATAGGTCGATGTTTAGTAGAGTTTAGGTTTACATGTAAAACATGTTGATGTGTTTTCAGGGATATCGACATACTTTTACTTAGTCGATGTGTTATGTTTCTTTTGTTCAGGTTGACAAGGGTTATTATCATATCGACATGTTTTAAGATGTGGCTAAAGTTAGTTGATACGGTTCTAAAAATTGGTGAACCTATGGGAATAGGTTGATGTGTGAGAAGGATAGGTTGACAAGGTTTGCAGACTTTTTTTTTCTAATGATTTTCAAATTTATTTAGACTTATTTTCCTCTAATTTATCATCATCAAAATACAATCATTTCAACAAATTTTAAATGTATATTCTAATTGAATGTAGTCAAATTATATATGGTCGGAAAACTCTAGAGACCAGAAGTCTAGCTTCTTACATAAAAAACCGTAAATAATTTAGAGTTCTTTATAGTAAGATGAAACCAATTTACTTGATGTTATTAGGATGTTAAAAGTTAATTTAAAGGCTGACTTTCCGAAGTTTGAACCGTACTTATTAGATACAATTAAGTCTAATTTCTAGAACAAAGAATTATGTATTTTGAAGTTTAACCCAACATCTGGTCACTTTGGTCGAATGGTTAAGGCGTGTGCCTGCTAAGTACGGGGTTTCCCCGCGAGAGTTCGAATCTCTCAGGCGACGAAAAGCATTTTTCTTTTCCAAGCTGAATTTCACTTAATATCTATCTTTCTTCGTTCCTTGGTGGACATAACATTTTTATTTATTTATTTTTTGTTAAAAGGTCTTTAAATTTAAAATTATACAAAACATCTCCCTCATTCATAAAATTATTAAATGAAAGAGTTATCATAAACCCTAAACCAACTTTACTAAGCAAAAAATATTAAACACACAAACATCAAAGTATAGCTATTTGTATAAAGATTTTTAATTTAAAACATTAGAAAAAGATTGCTTTTCGATTTCAAGAAAAATAACAATTTGAGATGAAAGAAATTTTAAAATTGTATGAGATAACATTTTAATGTTGATCCATTAATATACCTATGTTAGGTTATACTTTATCATTTTTATGCATTTATATTTCTAGTTTATTTGATAATTAAATAATTGTAAAGTAGAATATATAACAACAAAAAAATTAAAAGAGCCATTTTCCTCAAGATGAAAGCTCAGAGGATTTCAATATATGTTTTAAAATTTTTCTAATCACACGACAATTAAGAGATTTCAAATTAAATCCTAGGGAGAGGCAATGTGAATTTTTTCTTTTATTAAATGTGGATAACTTAGAACCATAATTTTTATAGAAAAAGACTTCACTTTCGGTGATAAATGGCATTGTTGTGTGCGGTTAAATGAAGAGCCTAATAATGGTTTTGGCTTCTCGTGGTCACACAAAATATGGGTATGCATTCGAAAAATACTAATTTCTATTAATGTTTATATATTAATGTTCTGCAACAGTACCCATTTTTCGTACTGAAACTTCATTCTCTTATTGGCGTCACTTTCTTGTTAGCCAATTGAAAGTTGTTTTTGCTACATTTAAACATTAGTTTTGATCGAAATAGAAATATTCCGATATGTATAAAAAGGAGACGACTATTGAGTTTAAATTTGTTTTGAAATTTTGATTTTTGACAGTTTTGGGTTGACAAACTTAAACAACATATCGACTTGAATTCAAAAATTTTGTATTGAGATATTGACATATCAGGTCAACATGAGAGTACCTTAGTCGCCAAGGTCATATATCAAATTAAATATGTGGAAACATAGGGTTAAATTGGTCAACATTTTCTGATGTGTCGACATGGTTCTAATTAGATGTCAACATACCTTACTTAAAAATCAACAGTCTAGGTCGACATGTTCTAAGTCCACATCGATACAGTATTGTGTGTACATAAAATTTGTGGACCTGTCCTCTGAAATTGGTCGATGAGTTAAGTGTGTCGACAAGATTAAAGTGTAGGTCGATGTGTGATTTCTAACGGACAGCTTACATTAGGTTGACATGTTCTAAGTCCACATCGACATGCTTCTGTGGTGACATAAAATTGGTGGAGTTGTCTTTTAAAATTGGTCGATGTGTCCATCATGTTGACACAGTCATCATGCAGGTCGTTTCGTACCTTAAGGGACAAAGGAATGGGGTCGAGAAGTTGTTGGGCATGTCGACCTCTTCAAACTTTTGCATTGTGCTTGTCGATGTCTGAGAAAGGTAGGTCATTCTTCTCCTAAAATTGGTCAACATGTTATAGTAAGTTTGTCCACCTAAGGTCAATAGGTCGATGTGTAATAGAATTTAGGTCGACATGTACTATAGATTCATGTGGTTTTGGGGATATCGACATATTTTTCCTTAGTCAAAATGTTATGTTTGTTTTGTTCAGATCGACAAGGGTTATTATCAGATCACCGTGTTTTAAGGAGTGGCTAACATTGGTCGATACGGTCTTGAAAATTGGTGAACCTATAGGAACTGGTCGATGAGTGACAAGGACAAGTTGACAAGGTTTGCAGACTTTAGTTTTCTAATGATTTTCTGATTTATTTAGACTTATTTTCCTCTAATTTATTATCATCGAAACTCATTCATTTCAACAAATTTTAAATCCATTTTCTTATCGAAAGTAGTGAAATTATATATGGTTGGAAAACTCTATAGACTAGAAGTCTAGCTTCCTACATAAAAAACCGTAAATAATTCAGAGTTCTTTATAATAAGATCGAACCAATTTACTTGATGTTATTAGGAAGTTAAAAGTCAATTTATAGGCTGACTTTTTGAAATTTGAACCCTACTTATTAGATACAATTAAGTCTAATATCTAGAACAAAGAATTAGGTATTTTGTAGTTTAACCCAATATCTGGTCGCTTTGGACAAGTGTTTTAGGCGTTTGCATGCTATGTACATGGGGTTTCCCCGTGAGAGTACAAATCTCTTAGGCAACGAAAAGCATTTTACTTTTCCACACTGAATTTCACTTAATATCTGTTCTTTCTTCATTCCTAGGTAGACTAAACATTGTTTATTTATTACTTTTTATTGTTAAAAGGTCTTTAAATTTAAAATTATACAAAACATCTCCCTCATTCATTTAATTATTAAATAAAAGAGTTATTATAAAGCCTAAACCTACTCTATTTAACAAAAAAATATTAAACGCACAAACATTAAAGTATAGCCATTTGTATAAAGATTTTTCCTTTAAAACATAATAAAAAGATTGTTTTACGATTACAAGAAAAATGACAATTTAAGATGAAAGAAATTTTAATATTGTATTATATAACATTTTAATGTTGATCCATTAATATACCTATGTTAAGTTATACTTAATCATTTTTATGCATTTATATTTCCAATTTAGTTGATAATTAAATGATTTTGAAGTAGAATATTTAACAACAAAAAATTGAAAGAGCCATTTTCCTCAAGATCAAAGTAGGGAGGATTTCAATATATGTTTCAAAAATTTTCTAATCACACGACAATTAAGAGATTTCAAATTAAATCCTAGGGAGAGGCAATGTGAATTTTTTCTTTTATTAAATGTGGATAATTTAGAACCATAATTTTCAGAGAAAAAGACTTTACTTTTGATAATAAATGACATTGTTGTGCGCGGTTAAATGATGAGCCTAATAATGGCTTTGGCTTCTCGTGGTCACAAAAATATGGGTATGCATTTGAAAAATACTAATTTCTATTAATGTTTGTAAATTAATATTCTGCAACTGTATCCATTTTTCGTGTTGAAACTCCATTCTCTTACAGGTGTCACTTTCTTATTCGCCAATCGAAAGTTGTTTTTCCTACATTTAAATGTTAGTTTTGATCGAAATAGAAATATTCAGATATGTATAAAAAGGAGATGAACGTTGAGTATAAATTTCTTTACAAAATTTGATTTTTGACAATTTTGGGTTGACAAACTTAAACAACATATCGACTTGAATTCAAAAATTTTGCATTGAGTTATTGACTGATCAAGTTGACATGAGAGTACTTAAGTTGACAAGGTCATGTATCAAATTAAATAGGTGGACACATAAGGTTAACTTGGTCGACATATTTTGATGTGTCAACATGGTTGTAATTAGACATCGAAATGCCTTACTTAAAAATCAACAGTCTAGGTTGACATGTTCTAAGTCTACATTGATACAGTACTGTGTGTACATAAAATCTGTGGACCTGTTCTCTAAAATTGGTCGATGTGTTAAGTGTGTTGACAAGATTAAAGTGTAGGTTGATGTGTGATTTCTAATGGGTAGCTTACATCTAGTCGACATGTTCATAGTCCACTTCGACATGCTTCTATGCTGACATAAAATTGGTGAAGCTATCTTTTAAAATTGGTGGATGTGTCCATCATGTCGACACAGTCATCATGCAGGTCGTTCTACGTCTTTTAAGGGACAAGGGAATCATGTCGACAAGTTTCGGGTATGTCGACCTCTTTAAACTTTTTCTTATGCTTGTCAATGTGTGAGAAAGGTGGGTCATTATACTCCTAAAATTGGTCAACAAGTCATATTAAATTTGTCCACCTGAGGTCAATTGGTCGATATGTAATAGACTTCAGTTCGACATGTAATACAGGATGATGTGTTTTCGGGGATATCGACATACTTTTACTTAGTCAATATGTTATGTTTATTTTGTTTAGGCCAACAAGGGTAATTATCAGATCGAGGTGTTTTAAGGTGTGGCTAAAATTGGTCAACACAGTTCTTAAAAAAATTGTACCTATGGGAACCGGTCGATGTGTGAGAAGACATGTTGACAAGGTTTGCAGACTTTTGTTTTCTAATAATTTTCTGATTTATTTAGACTTATTTTCCTTTAATTTATCATCATCAAAACTCATTCATTTCAATAAATTTTAAATCCTTTTTCTTATTGAATGTAGTCAAATTATATATGGTTGGAAAACTCTAAAGACTAGAAGTCTAGCTTCCTACATAAAAAACCATAAATAATTCAGAGTTCTTATAATAAGATCGAACCAATTTACTTGATGTTATTCGAAAGTTAAAAGTTAATTTAAAGGCTGACTTTCTGAAGTTTGAACCCTACTTATTAGATACAATTAAGTTTAATTTCTAGACCAAAGAATTATGTTTGTTATAGTTTAACCCAACATCTGGTCGCTTTGGCCGAGTGGTTAAGGCATGTGCTTGCCAAGTACATGGGGTTTCCCCGCAAGAGTTTGAATCTATCAAGCAATGAAAAGCATTTTTCTTTTCCACACTGAATTTCACTTAATATCTATTCTTTCTGTGGATTTGTCATTTTTTATTTATTATTTTTTATTGTTAAAAGGTCTTTAAATTTAAAATTATACAAAAGATCTCCCTCATTCATATAATTATTAAATAAAAGAGTTATTATAAAACCTAAACCTACTCACCTAAGCAAAATATATTAAACACACAAACATTAATGTATAACTATTTGTATGAAGATTTTTAATTTAAAACATAAGAAAAAGATTGTTTTTCGATCACAAGAAAAATGACAATTTGAGATGAAAGAAATTTTAAAATTGTATAATATAACATTTTAATGTTGAGCCATTAATATACCTATGTTAGGTTATACTTTATCATTTTTATGCATTTATATTTCTAGTTTAGTTGATAATTAAATGATTTTGAAATAGAATTTTTAACAACAAAAAATTGAAAGAGCGATTTTCCTCAAGATGAAAGTAGGGAGGATTTCAATATATGTTTTAAATTTTTTCTAATCACACGATAATTAAGTGATTTCAAATTAAATCCTAGGGAGAGGCAATGTCAATTTTTTCTTTTATCAAATGTGGATAACTTAGAACCATAATTTTTAGAGAAAAAGACTTCACTTTGGGTGATAAATGACGTTGTTGTGTGCGGTTAAATGACGAGCCTAATAATGGTTTTGGCTTCTTGTGGCCACAAAAATATGGGTATGCATTCGAAAAATACTAATTTTTATTAACGTTCATAAATTAATGTTCTGCAATAGTATCTATTTTTCGCGCTAAAACTCGATTCTCTCACAAGCGTCACTTTTTTGCTAGCAAATCGAAAATTGTTTTTGCTACATTTAAATATTAGTTTTGTTCGAAATAGAAAGATTCATATATGTATGAAACGGAGACGACCTTTGAGTTTAAATTTGTTTTGAAAATATGATTGGGTTCACAAACTTAAACAACACATTGACTTGAATTCAAAAATTTTGTATTTATTTATTGATTGATCAGGTCGACATAAAAGTACCTAAGTTGAACAATGTCAAGTATCAAATTAATTAGGTGGACACGTAGTGTTAAATTGGTAGACATATTCTGATGTGTCGACATGGTTCTAATTGGACATCGACATGCCTTACTTAAAAATCAACAGTTTAGGTCAACATGTTCTATGTCCACATCGATGTAATATTGTGTGTACATAAAATTTGTGGACCTTTTCTCTAAAATTACTCGATATGTTAAGTGTGTCGACAAGATTAAAGTACAGGTTGACGTGTGATTTCTAATGGACAGCTTATCAGGTCAACATGTTTTAAGTCTACATCGACTTGCTTCGTGTGGACATAAAATTGGTGGAACTATCTTTTAAAATTGATCGATGTGTCCATCATGTCAACACAGTCATCATGCAGGTCGTTCTGTAACTTTTAAGGGACAAAGGAATCAAGTCGACAAGTTGTCAGATATGTCGACCTCTTCAAACTTTGGCCTTGTGCTTGTCGTTGTGTGAGAAAGGTGAGTCGTTATGCTCCTAAAATTGGTCGACATGTCATGTTAAATTTGTCCGCCTGAGGTCAATAAGTCAAAGTATAATAGAATTCAAGTCGACATGTAATACAAGTTGATGTGTTTTCGGGGATATCGACATACTTTTACTTAGTTTATGTATTATGTTTCTTTTGTTCAGGTCGACAAGGGTTATTATCTGATCGACGTGTTTTAAGGTGTGGCTAAAATTGATTGACACGGTCCTAAAAATTGATGAACCTATGGGAACAGGTCGATGTGTGAGAAGGGCGGGTTGACAAGATTTGTAGACTTTTGTTTTCTAATGATTTTCTGATTTATTTAGACTTATTTTCCTCTAATTTATCATCAACAAAACTCATTCATTTCAACAAATTTTAAATCCTTTTTCTTATTGAATGTAGTCAAATTATATATGGTTAGAAAACTTTAGAGACTAGAAGTCTAGCTTCATATATAAAAAAACGTAAATAATTCAGGGTTCTTTATAATAAGATCGAGCCGATTTACTTGATATTATTAGGAAATTAAAAGCCAATTTAAATGTTGACTTTCTGATGTTTGAACCGTACTTATTAGATACAATAAGTCTAATTTCTAGAACAAAGAATGATGTGTTTTGTAGTTTAACCCAACATCTGGTCGCTTTGGCCGAGTGGTTAAGGCGTGTGCCTGCTAAGTACATGGGGTTTCCCCGCGAGAGTTTGAATCTCTCAAGCGACGAAAAGCATTTTTCTTTTCCACGCTGAATTTCACTTAATATCTGTATTAACATTTTTTATTTTTTATTTTTTACTGTTAAAAGGTCTTTAAATTTAAAATTATACAAAACATCTCCCTCATTTGTATAATTATTAAATAAAAGAGTTATTATAAAGCCAAAACCTACTCTACTAAGCAAAAAATATTAGACACACAAACATTGAAGTATAGCTATTTGTATAAGGATTTTTCATTTAAAACATAAGAACAATATTGTTTCACGATCACAAGAAAAATGAAAATTTGAAATGAAAGAAATTTTAAAATTGTATGATATAACATTTTAATGTCGATCCATTAAAATACCTATGTTAGATTATACTTTTACATTTTTATGGATTTATATTTCTAGTTTATTTGATAATTAAATGATTTTGAAATAGAATATTTAACAACAAAAAATTGAAAGAGCCATTTTCCTTAAGATGAAAGCAGGGAGCATTTCAGTATATGTTTTAAAATTTTTCTAATCACACAATAATTAAGAGATTTCAAATTAAATCCTAAGGAGAGGCAATGTGAAATTTTTCTTTCATCAAATGTGGATAACTTCGAACCATAATTTTCAGAGAAAAAGACTTCACTTTTGACGTAAATGACATTGTTGTGCACGGTTAAATGAGGAACCTAATAATGGTTTTGGCTTTTCGTGGTCACAAAATTAAGGGTATGCATTCAAAAAATACTAATTTCTATTACTGTTCGTAAATTAATGTTCTGCAGCATACCAATTTTTTATACTGAAACTCCATTCTCTCAGTGGCGTCACTTTCTTATAAGCAAATCGAAAGTTGTTTTTGCGACATTTAAACATTAGTTGTGATCGAAATAGAAATATTCAGTTATGTAAAAAAAGGAGATGATCGTTGAGTTTAAATTTGTTTTGAAATTTTGATTTCTAACAATTTCGGGTTGACAAACTTAAACAATACAGTGACCTGAATTCAAAAATTTTGTGTTGAGTTATGGACTATTTAGGTCATCATAAGAGTACCTATGTCGATAAGGTCATGGATCAAATTAAATAGGTGGACAAATAGGGTTAAATTGGTCGACAAATTATTATTTGTCGATATGGTTCTAATTGGACATCGACATACCTTACTTAAAAATCAACATTTTAAGTCAACATGTTCTAAGTCTACATCGATATAGTACAGTGTGTACATAAAATTTGTGGACCTGTCCTCTGAAATTGTTCGATGTGTTAGGTGTGTCGACAATATTAAAGTGTAAGTCGATGTGTGATTTCTAATAGACAGCTTACATCAGGTTTACATGTTCTAAGTCCACATTGACGTGCTTCTTTGCAGATATAAAATTGGTGTAACTGTCTTTTAAAATTGGTTGATGTGTCCACCATGTCGATACAGTCATCATGCAGGTCATTATGCACCTTTTAAGGGACAAAGGAATAAAGTCGACAAATTGTCGGGCATGTCATCCTCTTTAAACTTTTGCCTTGTGCTTGTCGATGTGTGAGAAAGGTGGGTTCGCTATAATCTAAAAATTGGTCGACATGTTAGATTAAATTTATCCACATGAGGTCAATAGGTTGACGTTTAGTAGAATTTAGGTTTACATGTAAAACATGTTAAAGTGTTTTCAGGGATATCAACATTCTTTTACTTAGTCGATGTGTTATGTTTCTTTTTTTCAGGTCGACAAGGGTTATTATCATATCGACATGTTTTAAGATGTGGCTAAAATTAGTCGACACGGTCCTAAAAATTGGTGAACCAATGGGAATAGGTTGATGTGTGAGAAGGACAGGTTGACAAGGTTTGCAGACTTTTGTTTTCTAATGATTTTCAAATTTATTTAGACTTATTTTCCTCTAATTTATCATCATCAAAATGCAATAATTTCAACAAATTTTAAATCTATATTCTAATTGAATATAGTCAAATTATATATGGTCGGAAAACTCTAGAGACTAGAAGTCTAGCTTCTTACATAAAAAACCGTAAATAATTTAGAGTTCTTTATAATAAGATGAAACCAATTTACTTGATGTTATTAGGATGTTAAAAGCTAATTTAAAGGCTGACTTTCCGAAGTTTGAACCGTACTTATTAGATACAATTAAGTCTACTTTCTAGAACAAAGAATTATGTATTTTGAAGTTTAACCCAACATCTGGTCGCTTTGGCCGAGTGGTTAAGGCGTGTGCCTACTAAGTACGGGGTTTCCCCGCGAGAGTTCGAATCTCTCAGGCGACGAAAAGCATTTTTATTTTCCAAGCTGAATATCTATACTTTCTTCTTTCCTAGGGGGACATAACATTTTTATTTATTTTTTTTTTGTTAAAAGGTCTTTAAATTTAAAATTATACAAAACATCACCCTCATTCATAAAATTATTAAATAAAAGAGTTATCGTAAACCCTAAACCAACTTTACTGAGCAAAAAATATTAAACACACAAACATCAAAGTATAGCTATTTGTATAAAGATTTTTAATTTAAAACATTAGAAAAAGATTGCTTTTCGATTTGAAGAAAAATAACAATTTGAGATGAAAGAAATTTTAAAATTGTATGATATAACATTTTAATGTTGATCCATTAATATACCTATGTTAGGTTATACTTTATCATTTTTATGCATTTATATTTCTAGTTTATTAGATAATTAAATGATTTTAAAGTAGAATATATAACAACAAAAAATTAAAAGAGCCATTTTCCTCAAGATGAAAGCTCAGAGGATTTCAATATATGTTTTAAAATTTCTCTAATCACACGACAATTAAGAGATTTCAAATTAAATCCTAGAGAGAGGCAATGTGAATTTTTCCTTTTATCAAATGTGGATAACTTCAAATCATAATTTTCAGAGAAAAAGATTTCACTTTCGATGATAAATGACATTGTTGAGCATGTCGACCTCTTTAAACTTTGGCCTTGTGCCTGTCGATGTGTGAGAAAGGTGGATCGCTATACTCCTAAAATTGGTTGGCATGTCATATTAAATTTGTCCACCTGAGGTCAATTGGTTGATCCGTAATAGAATTCAGGTCGACGTGTAATACAGGTTGATGTGTTATCAGGGATATCGACATACTTTTACTTAGTCAAAGTGTTATGTTTCTTCTGTTCAGGTCGACAAGGGTTATTATCAGGTCGACGTGTTTAAAGGTGTGGCTAAAATTGGTCGACACGGTCCTGAAAATTGGTGAACCTATGGAAATAGGTCGATGTGTGAGGAGGACAAGTTGACAAGGTTTGCAGACTTTTGTTTTCAAATGATTTTCTGATTTATTTAGACTTATTTTCCTCAATTTATCATCATCAAAACTCAATCATTTCAACAAATTTTAAATCTATTTTCTAATTGAATGTAGTCAAATTATATATATTTGGAAAACTCTAGAGACTAGAAGTCTAACTTCTTACATAAAAAATCGTAAGTAATTCAGAGTTCTTTATAATAAGATCGAACCAATTTTCTTGATGTTATTAAGATGTTAAAAGTTAATTTAAAGGCTTACTTTCCGAAGTTTGAACCGTACTTATTAGATACAACTAAGTCTAATTTCTAGAACAAAGAATTATGTATGTTGAATTTTAACCCAACATTTGGTCGCTTTGGCCGAGTGGTTAAGGCGTGTGCCTGCTAAGTACATGGGGTTTCCCCGCGAGAGTTCGAATCTCTCAGGCGACGAAAAGCATTTTTATTTTCCAAGCTGAATATCTATACTTTCTTCTTTCCTAGGTGGACATAACATTTTTATTTATTTATTTATTGTTAAAAGGTCTTTAAATTTAAAATTATACAAAACATCACCCTCATTCATAAAATTATTAAATAAAAGAGTTATCGTAAACCCTAAACCAACTTTACTGAGCAAAAAATATTAAACACACAAACATCAAAGTATAGCTATTTGTATAAAGATTTTTAATTTAAAACATTAGAAAAAGATTGCTTTTCGATTTCAAGAAAAATAACAATTTGAGATGAAAGAAATTTTAAAATTGTATGATATAACATTTTAATGTTGATCCATTAATATACCTATGTAAGGTTATACTTTATCATTTTTATGCATTTATATTTCTAGTTTATTAGATAATTAAATGATTTTAAAGTAGAATATATAACAACAAAAAATTAAAAGAAACATTTTCCTCAAGATGAAAGCTCAGAGGATTTCAATATATGTTTTAAAATTTCTCTAATCACACGACAATTAAGAGATTTCAAATTAAATCCTAGAGAGAGGCAATGTGAATTTTTCCTTTTATCAAATGTGGATAACTTCAAATCATAATTTTCAGAGAAAAAGATTTCACTTTCGATGATAAATGACATTGTTGAGCATGTCGACCTCTTTAAACTTTGGCCTTGTGCTTGTCGATGTGTGAGAAAGGTGGATCGCTATACTCCTAAAATTGGTTGGCATGTCATATTAAATTTGTCCACCTGAGGTCAATTGGTTGATCCGTAATAGAATTCAGGTCGACGTGTAATACAGGTTGATGTGTTATCAGGGATATCGACATACTTTTACTTAGTCAAAGTGTTATGTTTCTTCTGTTCAGGTCGACAAGGGTTATTATCAGGTCGACGTGTTTAAAGGTGTGGCTAAAATTGGTCGACACGGTCCTGAAAATTGGTGAACCTATGGAAATAGGTCGATGTGTGAGAAGGACAAGTTGACAAGGTTTGCAGACTTTTGTTTTCAAATGATTTTCTGATTTATTTAGACTTATTTTCCTCAATTTATCATCATCAAAACTCAATCATTTCAACAAATTTTAAATCTATTTTCTAATTGAATGTAGTCAAATTAAATATATTTGGAAAACTCTAGAGACTAGAAGTCTAACTTCTTACATAAAAAATCGTAAGTAATTCAGAGTTCTTTATAATAAGATCGAACCAATTTTCTTGATGTTATTAGGATGTTAAAAGTTAATTTAAAGGCTTACTTTCCGAAGTTTGAACCGTACTTATTAGATACAACTAAGTCTAATTTCTAGAACAAAGAATTATGTATGTTGAATTTTAACCCAACATCTGGTCGCTTTGGCCGAGTGTTTAAGGCGTGTGCCTGCTAAGTACATGGGGTTTCCCCGCGAGAGTTCGAATCTCTCAGGCGACGAAAAGCATTTTTATTTTCCAAGCTGAATATCTATACTTTCTTCTTTCCTAGGGGGACATAACATTTTTATTTATTTATTTGTTGTTAAAAGGTCTTTAAATTTAAAATTATGCAAAACATCACCCTCATTCATACAATTATTAAATAAAAGAGTTATCGTAAACCCTAAACCAACTTTACTGAGCAAAAAATATTAAACACACAAACATCAAAGTATAGCTATTTGTATAAAGATTTTTAATTTAAAACATTAGAAAAAGATTGCTTTTCGATTTCAAGAAAAATAACAATTTGAGATGAAAGAAATTTTAAAATTGTATGATATAACATTTTAATGTTGATCCATTAATATACCTATGTTAGGTTATACTTTATCATTTTTAGGCATTTATATTTCTAGTTTATTTGATAATTAAATGATTTTAAAGTAGAATATATAACAACAAAAAATTAAAAGAGCCATTTTCCTCAAGATGAAAGCTCAGAGGATTTCAATATATGTTTTAAAATTTTTCTAATCACACGACAATTAAGAGATTTCAAATTAAATCCTAGAGAGAGGCAATGTGAATTTTTCCTTTTATCAAATGTGGATAACTTCAAATCATAATTTTCAGAGAAAAAGATTTCACTTTCGATGATAAATGACATTGTTGAGCATGTCGACCTCTTTAAACTTTGGCCTTGTGCTTGTCGATGTGTGAGAAAGGTGGATCGCTATACTCTTAAAATTGGTTGGCATGTCATATTAAATTTGTCCACCTGAGGTCAATTGGTTGATCCGTAATAGAATTCAGGTCGACGTGTAATACAGGTTGATGTGTTATCAGGGATATCGACATACTTTTACTTAGTCAAAGTGTTATGTTTCTTCTGTTCAGGTCGACAAGGGTTATTATCAGGTCGACGTGTTTAAAGGTGTGGCTAAAATTGGTCGACACGGTCCTGAAAATTGGTGAACCTATGGAAATAGGTCGATGTGTGAGAAGGACAAGTTGACTAGGTTTGCAGACTTTTGTTTTCAAATGATTTTCTGATTTATTTAGACTTATTTTCCTCAATTTATCATCATCAAAACTCAATCATTTCAACAAATTTTAAATCTATTTTCTAATTGAATGTAGTCAAATTAAATATATTTGGAAAACTCTAGAGACTAGAAGTCTAACTTCTTACATAAAAAATCGTAAGTAATTCAGAGTTCTTTATAATAAGATCGAACCAATTTTCTTGATGTTATTAGGATGTTAAAAGTTAATTTAAAGGCTTACTTTCCGAAGTTTGAACCGTACTTATTAGATACAACTAAGTCTAATTTCTAGAACAAAGAATTATGTATGTTGAATTTTAACCCAACATCTGGTCGCTTTGGCCGAGTGTTTAAGGCGTGTGCCTGCTAAGTACATGGGGTTTCCCCGCGAGAGTTCGAATCTCTCAGGCGACGAAAAGCATTTTTATTTTCCAAGCTGAATATCTATACTTTCTTCTTTCCTAGGGGGACATAACATTTTTATTTATTTATTTGTTGTTAAAAGGTCTTTAAATTTAAAATTATGCAAAACATCACCCTCATTCATACAATTATTAAATAAAAGAGTTATCGTAAACCCTAAACCAACTTTACTGAGCAAAAAATATTAAACACACAAACATCAAAGTATAGCTATTTGTATAAAGATTTTTAATTTAAAACATTAGAAAAAGATTGCTTTTCGATTTCAAGAAAAATAACAATTTGAGATGAAAGAAATTTTAAAATTGTATGATATAACATTTTAATGTTGATCCATTAATATACCTATGTTAGGTTATACTTTATCATTTTTATGCATTTATATTTCTAGTTTATTTGATAATTAAATGATTTTAAAGTAGAATATATAACAACAAAAAATTAAAAGAAACATTTTCCTCAAGATGAAAGCTCAGAGGATTTCAATATATGTTTTAAAATTTTTCTAATCACACGACAATTAAGAGATTTCAAATTAAATCCTAGAGAGAGGCAATGTGAATTTTTCCTTTTATCAAATGTGGATAACTTCAAATCATAATTTTCAGAGAAAAAGATTTCACTTTCGATGATAAATGACATTGTTGAGCATGTCGACCTCTTTAAACTTTGGCCTTGTGCTTGTCGATGTGTGAGAAAGGTGGATCGCTATACTCCTAAAATTGGTTGGCATGTCATATTAAATTTGTCCACCTGAGGTCAATTGGTTGATCCGTAATAGAATTCAGGTCGACGTGTAATACAGGTTGATGTGTTATCAGGGATATCGACATACTTTTACTTAGTCAAAGTGTTATGTTTCTTCTGTTCAGGTCGACAAGGGTTATTATCAGGTCGACGTGTTTAAAGGTGTGGCTAAAATTGGTCGACACGGTCCTGAAAATTGGTGAACCTATGGAAATAGGTCGATGTGTGAGAAGGACAAGTTGACAAGGTTTGCAGACTTTTGTTTTCAAATGATTTTCTGATTTATTTAGACTTATTTTCCTCAATTTATCATCATCAAAACTCAATCATTTCAACAAATTTTAAATCTATTTTCTAATTGAATGTAGTCAAATTATATATATTTGGAAAACTCTAGAGACTAGAAGTCTAACTTCTTACATAAAAAATCGTAAGTAATTCAGAGTTCTTTATAATAAGATCGAACCAATTTTCTTGATGTTATTAGGATGTTAAAAGTTAATTTAAAGGCTTACTTTCCGAAGTTTGAACCGTACTTATTAGATACAACTAAGTCTAATTTCTAGAACAAAGAATTATGTATGTTGAAGTTTAACCCAACATCTGGTCGCTTTGGCCGAGTGGTTAAGGCGTGTGCCTGCTAAGTACATGGGGTTTCCCCGCGAGAGTTCGAATCTCTCAGTCGACGAAAAGCATTTTTATTTTCCAAGCTGAATATCTATACTTTCTTCTTTCCTAGGGGGACATAACATTTTTATTTATTTATTTGTTGTTACAAGGTCTTTAAATTTAAAATTATGCAAAACATCACCCTCATTCATAAAATTATTAAATAAAAGAGTTATCGTAAACCCTAAACCAACTTTACTGAGCAAAAAATATTAAACACACAAACATCAAAGTATAGCTATTTGTATAAAGATTTTTAATTTAAAACATTAGAAAAAGATTGCTTTTCGATTTCAAGAAAAATAACAATTTGAGATGAAAGAAATTTTAAAATTGTATGATATAACATTTTAATGTTGATCCATTAATATACCTATGTTAGGTTATACTTTATCATTTTTATGCATTTATATTTCTAGTTTATTTGATAATTAAATGATTTTAAAGTAGAATATATAACAACAAAAAATTAAAAGAGCCATTTTCCTCAAGATGAAAGCTCAGAGGATTTCAATATATGTTTTAAAATTTTTCTAATCACACGACAATTAAGAGATTTCAAATTAAATCCTAGAGAGAGGCAATGTGAATTTTTCCTTTTATCAAATGTGGATAACTTCAAATCATAATTTTCAGAGAAAAAGATTTCACTTTCGATGATAAATGACATTGTTGAGCATGTCGACCTCTTTAAACTTTGGCCTTGTGCTTGTCGATGTGTGAGAAAGGTGGATCGCTATACTCCTAAAATTGGTTGGCATGTCATATTAAATTTGTCCACCTGAGGTCAATTGGTTGATCCGTAATAGAATTCAGGTCGACGTGTAATACAGGTTGATGTGTTATCAGGGATATCGACATACTTTTACTTAGTCAAAGTGTTATGTTTCTTCTGTTCAGGTCGACAAGGGTTATTATCAGGTCGACGTGTTTAAAGGTGTGGCTAAAATTGGTCGACACGGTCCTGAAAATTGGTGAACCTATGGAAATAGGTCGATGTGTGAGAAGGACAAGTTGACAAGGTTTGCAGACTTTTGTTTTCAAATGATTTTCTGATTTATTTAGACTTATTTTCCTCAATTTATCATCATCAAAACTCAATCATTTGAACAAATTTTAAATCTATTTTCTAATTGAATGTAGTCAAATTAAATATATTTGGAAAACTCTAGAGACTAGAAGTCTAACTTCTTACATAAAAAATCGTAAGTAATTCAGAGTTCTTTATAATAAGATCGAACCAATTTTCTTGATGTTATTAGGATGTTAAAAGTTAATTTAAAGGCTTACTTTCCGAAGTTTGAACCGTACTTATTAGATACAACTAAGTCTAATTTCTAGAACAAAGAATTATGTATGTTGAATTTTAACCCAACATCTGGTCGCTTTGGCCGAGTGTTTAAGGCGTGTGCCTGCTAAGTACATGGGGTTTCCCCGCGAGAGTTCGAATCTCTCAGGCGACGAAAAGCATTTTTATTTTCCAAGCTGAATATCTATACTTTCTTCTTTCCTAGGGGGACATAACATTTTTATTTATTTATTTGTTGTTAAAAGGTCTTTAAATTTAAAATTATGCAAAACATCACCCTCATTCATACAATTATTAAATAAAAGAGTTATCGTAAACCCTAAACCAACTTTACTGAGCAAAAAATATTAAACACACAAACATCAAAGTATAGCTATTTGTATAAAGATTTTTAATTTAAAACATTAGAAAAAGATTGCTTTTCGATTTCAAGAAAAATAACAATTTGAGATGAAAGAAATTTTAAAATTGTATGATATAACATTTTAATGTTGATCCATTAATATACCTATGTTAGGTTATACTTTATCATTTTTATGCATTTATATTTCTAGTTTATTTGATAATTAAATGATTTTAAAGTAGAATATATAACAACAAAAAATTAAAAGAGCCATTTTCCTCAAGATGAAAGCTCAGAGGATTTCAATATATGTTTTAAAATTTTTCTAATCACACGACAATTAAGAGATTTCAAATTAAATCCTAGAGAGAGGCAATGTGAATTTTTCCTTTTATCAAATGTGGATAACTTCAAATCATAATTTTCAGAGAAAAAGATTTCACTTTCGATGATAAATGACATTGTTGAGCATGTCGACCTCTTTAAACTTTGGCCTTGTGCTTGTCGATGTGTGAGAAAGGTGGATCGCTATACTCCTAAAATTGGTTGGCATGTCATATTAAATTTGTCCACCTGAGGTCAATTGGTTGATCCGTAATAGAATTCAGGTCGACGTGTAATACAGGTTGATGTGTTATCAGGGATATCGACATACTTTTACTTAGTCAAAGTGTTATGTTTCTTCTGTTCAGGTCGACAAGGGTTATTATCAGGTCGACGTGTTTAAAGGTGTGGCTAAAATTGGTCGACACGGTCCTGAAAATTGGTGAACCTATGGAAATAGGTCGATGTGTGAGAAGGACAAGTTGACAAGGTTTGCAGACTTTTGTTTTCAAATGATTTTCTGATTTATTTAGACTTATTTTCCTCAATTTATCATCATCAAAACTCAATCATTTGAACAAATTTTAAATCTATTTTCTAATTGAATGTAGTCAAATTAAATATATTTGGAAAACTCTAGAGACTAGAAGTCTAACTTCTTACATAAAAAATCGTAAGTAATTCAGAGTTCTTTATAATAAGATCGAACCAATTTTCTTGATGTTATTAGGATGTTAAAAGTTAATTTAAAGGCTTACTTTCCGAAGTTTGAACCGTACTTATTAGATACAACTAAGTCTAATTTCTAGAACAAAGAATTATGTATGTTGAATTTTAACCCAACATCTGGTCGCTTTGGCCGAGTGTTTAAGGCGTGTGCCTGCTAAGTACATGGGGTTTCCCCGCGAGAGTTCGAATCTCTCAGGCGACGAAAAGCATTTTTATTTTCCAAGCTGAATATCTATACTTTCTTCTTTCCTAGGGGGACATAACATTTTTATTTATTTATTTGTTGTTAAAAGGTCTTTAAATTTAAAATTATGCAAAACATCACCCTCATTCATACAATTATTAAATAAAAGAGTTATCGTAAACCCTAAACCAACTTTACTGAGCAAAAAATATTAAACACACAAACATCAAAGTATAGCTATTTGTATAAAGATTTTTAATTTAAAACATTAGAAAAAGATTGCTTTTCGATTTCAAGAAAAATAACAATTTGAGATGAAAGAAATTTTAAAATTGTATGATATAACATTTTAATGTTGATCCATTAATATACCTATGTTAGGTTATACTTTATCATTTTTATGCATTTATATTTCTAGTTTATTTGATAATTAAATGATTTTAAAGTAGAATATATAACAACAAAAAATTAAAAGAGCCATTTTCCTCAAGATGAAAGCTCAGAGGATTTCAATATATGTTTTAAAATTTTTCTAATCACACGACAATTAAGAGATTTCAAATTAAATCCTAGAGAGAGGCAATGTGAATTTTTCCTTTTATCAAATGTGGATAACTTCAAATCATAATTTTCAGAGAAAAAGATTTCACTTTCGATGATAAATGACATTGTTGAGCATGTCGACCTCTTTAAACTTTGGCCTTGTGCTTGTCGATGTGTGAGAAAGGTGGATCGCTATACTCCTAAAATTGGTTGGCATGTCATATTAAATTTGTCCACCTGAGGTCAATTGGTTGATCCGTAATAGAATTCAGGTCGACGTGTAATACAGGTTGATGTGTTATCAGGGATATCGACATACTTTTACTTAGTCAAAGTGTTATGTTTCTTCTGTTCAGGTCGACAAGGGTTATTATCAGGTCGACGTGTTTAAAGGTGTGGCTAAAATTGGTCGACACGGTCCTGAAAATTGGTGAACCTATGGAAATAGGTCGATGTGTGAGAAGGACAAGTTGACAAGGTTTGCAGACTTTTGTTTTCAAATGATTTTCTGATTTATTTAGACTTATTTTCCTCAATTTATCATCATCAAAACTCAATCATTTGAACAAATTTTAAATCTATTTTCTAATTGAATGTAGTCAAATTAAATATATTTGGAAAACTCTAGAGACTAGAAGTCTAACTTCTTACATAAAAAATCGTAAGTAATTCAGAGTTCTTTATAATAAGATCGAACCAATTTTCTTGATGTTATTAGGATGTTAAAAGTTAATTTAAAGGCTTACTTTCCGAAGTTTGAACCGTACTTATTAGATACAACTAAGTCTAATTTCTAGAACAAAGAATTATGTATGTTGAATTTTAACCCAACATCTGGTCGCTTTGGCCGAGTGTTTAAGGCGTGTGCCTGCTAAGTACATGGGGTTTCCCCGCGAGAGTTCGAATCTCTCAGGCGACGAAAAGCATTTTTATTTTCCAAGCTGAATATCTATACTTTCTTCTTTCCTAGGGGGACATAACATTTTTATTTATTTATTTGTTGTTAAAAGGTCTTTAAATTTAAAATTATGCAAAACATCACCCTCATTCATACAATTATTAAATAAAAGAGTTATCGTAAACCCTAAACCAACTTTACTGAGCAAAAAATATTAAACACACAAACATCAAAGTATAGCTATTTGTATAAAGATTTTTAATTTAAAACATTAGAAAAAGATTGCTTTTCGATTTCAAGAAAAATAACAATTTGAGATGAAAGAAATTTTAAAATTGTATGATATAACATTTTAATGTTGATCCAATAATATACCTATGTTAGGTTATACTTTATCATTTTTATGCATTTATATTTCTAGTTTATTTGATAATTAAATGATTTTAAAGTAGAATATATAACAACAAAAAATTAAAAGAGCCATTTTCCTCAAGATGAAAGCTCAGAGGATTTCAATATATGTTTTAAAATTTTTCTAATCACACGACAATTAAGAGATTTCAAATTAAATCCTAGAGAGAGGCAATGTGAATTTTTCCTTTTATCAAATGTGGATAACTTCAAATCATAATTTTCAGAGAAAAAGATTTCACTTTCGATGATAAATGACATTGTTGAGCATGTCGACCTCTTTAAACTTTGGCCTTGTGCTTGTCGATGTGTGAGAAAGGTGGATCGCTATACTCCTAAAATTGGTTGGCACGTCATATTAAATTTGTCCACCTGAGGTCAATTGGCTGATCCGTAATAGAATTCAGGTCGACATGTAATACAGGTTGATGTGTTATCAGGGATATCGACATACTTTTACTTAGTCAAAGTGTTATGTTTCTTCTGTTCAGGTCGACAAGGGTTATTATCAGGTCGACGTGTTTAAAGGTGTGGCTAAAATTGGTCGACACGGTCCTGAAAATTGGTGAACCTATGGAAATAGGTCGATGTGTGAGAAGGACAAGTTGACAAGGTTTGCAGACTTTTGTTTTCAAATGATTTTCTGATTTATTTAGACTTATTTTCCTCAATTTATCATCATCAAAACTCAATCATTTCAACAAATTTTAAATCTATTTTCTAATTGAATGTAGTCAAATTAAATATATTTGGAAAACTCTAGAGACTAGAAGTCTAACTTCTTACATAAAAAATCGTAAGTAATTCAGAGTTCTTTATAATAAGATCGAACCAATTTTCTTGATGTTATTAGTATGTTAAAAGTTAATTTAAAGGCTTACTTTCCGAAGTTTGAACCGTACTTATTAGATACAATTAAGTCTAATTTCTAGAACAAAGAATTATGTATTTTGAAGTTTAACCCAACATCTGGTCGCTTTGGCCGAGTGGTTAAGGCGTGTGCCTGCTAAGTACATGGGGTTTCCCCGCGAGAGTTCGAATCTCTCAGGCGACGAAAAGCATTTTTATTTTCCAAGCTGAATATCTATACTTTCTTCTTTCCTAGGGGGACATAACATTTTTATTTATTTATTTGTTGTTAAAAGGTCTTTAAATTTAAAATTATGCAAAACATCACCCTCATTCATACAATTATTAAATAAAAGAGTTATCGTAAACCCTAAACCAACTTTACTGAGCAAAAAATATTAAACACACAAACATCAAAGTATAGCTATTTGTATAAAGATTTTTAATTTAAAACATTAGAAAAAGATTGCTTTTCGATTTCAAGAAAAATAACAATTTGAGATGAAAGAAATTTTAAAATTGTATGATATAACATTTTAATGTTGATCCATTAATATACCTATGTTAGGTTATACTTTATCATTTTTATGCATTTATATTTCTAGTTTATTTGATAATTAAATGATTTTAAAGTAGAATATATAACAACAAAAAATTAAAAGAGCCATTTTCCTCAAGATGAAAGCTCAGAGGATTTCAATATATGTTTTAAAATTTTTCTAATCACACGACAATTAAGAGATTTCAAATTAAATCCTAGAGAGAGGCAATGTGAATTTTTCCTTTTATCAAATGTGGATAACTTCAAATCATAATTTTCAGAGAAAAAGATTTCACTTTCGATGATAAATGACATTGTTGAGCATGTCGACCTCTTTAAACTTTGGCCTTGTGCTTGTCGATGTGTGAGAAAGGTGGATCGCTATACTCCTAAAATTGGTTGGCACGTCATATTAAATTTGTCCACCTGAGGTCAATTGGCTGATCCGTAATAGAATTCAGGTCGACATGTAATACAGGTTGATGTGTTATCAGGGATATCGACATACTTTTACTTAGTCAAAGTGTTATGTTTCTTCTGTTCAGGTCGACAAGGGTTATTATCAGGTCGACGTGTTTAAAGGTGTGGCTAAAATTGGTCGACACGGTCCTGAAAATTGGTGAACCTATGGAAATAGGTCGATGTGTGAGAAGGACAAGTTGACAAGGTTTGCAGACTTTTGTTTTCAAATGATTTTCTGATTTATTTAGACTTATTTTCCTCAATTTATCATCATCAAAACTCAATCATTTCAACAAATTTTAAATCTATTTTCTAATTGAATGTAGTCAAATTAAATATATTTGGAAAACTCTAGAGACTAGAAGTCTAACTTCTTACATAAAAAATCGTAAGTAATTCAGAGTTCTTTATAATAAGATCGAACCAATTTTCTTGATGTTATTAGTATGTTAAAAGTTAATTTAAAGGCTTACTTTCCGAAGTTTGAACCGTACTTATTAGATACAATTAAGTCTAATTTCTAGAACAAAGAATTATGTATTTTGAAGTTTAACCCAACATCTGGTCGCTTTGGCCGAGTGGTTAAGGCGTGTGCCTGCTAAGTACATGGGGTTTCCCCGCGAGAGTTCGAATCTCTCAGGCGACGAAAAGCATTTTTATTTTCCAAGCTGAATATCTATACTTTCTTCTTTCCTAGGGGGACATAACATTTTTATTTATTTATTTGTTGTTAAAAGGTCTTTAAATTTAAAATTATGCAAAACATCACCCTCATTCATACAATTATTAAATAAAAGAGTTATCGTAAACCCTAAACCAACTTTACTGAGCAAAAAATATTAAACACACAAACATCAAAGTATAGCTATTTGTATAAAGATTTTTAATTTAAAACATTAGAAAAAGATTGCTTTTCGATTTCAAGAAAAATAACAATTTGAGATGAAAGAAATTTTAAAATTGTATGATATAACATTTTAATGTTGATCCATTAATATACCTATGTTAGGTTATACTTTATCATTTTTATGCATTTATATTTCTAGTTTATTTGATAATTAAATGATTTTAAAGTAGAATATATAACAACAAAAAATTAAAAGAGCCATTTTCCTCAAGATGAAAGCTCAGAGGATTTCAATATATGTTTTAAAATTTTTCTAATCACACGACAATTAAGAGATTTCAAATTAAATCCTAGAGAGAGGCAATGTGAATTTTTCCTTTTATCAAATGTGGATAACTTCAAATCATAATTTTCAGAGAAAAAGATTTCACTTTCGATGATAAATGACATTGTTGAGCATGTCGACCTCTTTAAACTTTGGCCTTGTGCTTGTCGATGTGTGAGAAAGGTGGATCGCTATACTCCTAAAATTGGTTGGCACGTCATAATAAATTTGTCCACCTGAGGTCAATTGGCTGATTCGTAATAGAATTCAGGTCGACATGTAATACAGGTTGATGTGTTATCAGGGATATCGACATACTTTTACTTAGTCAAAGTGTTATGTTTCTTCTGTTCAGGTCGACAAGGGTTATTATCAGGTCGACGTGTTTAAAGGTGTGGCTAAAATTGGTCGACACGGTCCTGAAAATTGGTGAACCTATGGAAATAGGTCGATGTGTGAGAAGGACAAGTTGACAAGGTTTGCAGACTTTTGTTTTCAAATGATTTTCTGATTTATTTAGACTTATTTTCCTCAATTTATCATCATCAAAACTCAATCATTTCAACAAATTTTAAATCTATTTTCTAATTGAATGTAGTCAAATTAAATATATTTGGAAAACTCTAGAGACTAGAAGTCTAGCTTCTTACATAAAAAATCGTAAGTAATTCAGAGTTCTTTATAATAAGATCGAACCAATTTTCTTGATGTTATTAGTATGTTAAAAGTTAATTTAAAGGCTTACTTTCCGAAGTTTGAACCGTACTTATTAGATACAATTAAGTCTAATTTCTAGAACAAAGAATTATGTATTTTGAAGTTTAACCCAACATCTGGTCGCTTTGGCCGAGTGGTTAAGGCGTGTGCCTGCTAAGTACATGGGGTTTCCCCGCGAGAGTTCGAATCTCTCAGGCGACGAAAAGCATTTTTATTTTCCAAGCTGAATATCTATACTTTCTTCTTTCCTAGGGGGACATAACATTTTTATTTATTTATTTGTTGTTAAAAGGTCTTTAAATTTAAAATTATGCAAAACATCACCCTCATTCATACAATTATTAAATAAAAGAGTTATCGTAAACCCTAAACCAACTTTACTGAGCAAAAAATATTAAACACACAAACATCAAAGTATAGCTATTTGTATAAAGATTTTTAATTTAAAACATTAGAAAAAGATTGCTTTTCGATTTCAAGAAAAATAACAATTTGAGATGAAAGAAATTTTAAAATTGTATGATATAACATTTTAATGTTGATCCATTAATATACCTATGTTAGGTTATACTTTATCATTTTTATGCATTTATATTTCTAGTTTATTTGATAATTAAATGATTTTAAAGTAGAATATATAACAACAAAAAATTAAAAGAGCCATTTTCCTCAAGATGAAAGCTCAGAGGATTTCAATATATGTTTTAAAATTTTTCTAATCACACGACAATTAAGAGATTTCAAATTAAATCCTAGAGAGAGGCAATGTGAATTTTTCCTTTTATCAAATGTGGATAACTTCAAATCATAATTTTCAGAGAAAAAGATTTCACTTTCGATGATAAATGACATTGTTGAGCATGTCGACCTCTTTAAACTTTGGCCTTGTGCTTGTCGATGTGTGAGAAAGGTGGATCGCTATACTCCTAAAATTGGTTGGCACGTCATATTAAATTTGTCCACCTGAGGTCAATTGGCTGATCCGTAATAGAATTCAGGTCGACATGTAATACAGGTTGATGTGTTATCAGGGATATCGACATACTTTTACTTAGTCAAAGTGTTATGTTTCTTCTGTTCAGGTCGACAAGGGTTATTATCAGGTCGACGTGTTTAAAGGTGTGGCTAAAATTGGTCGACACGGTCCTGAAAATTGGTGAACCTATGGAAATAGGTCGATGTGTGAGAAGGACAAGTTGACAAGGTTTGCAGACTTTTGTTTTCAAATGATTTTCTGATTTATTTAGACTTATTTTCCTCAATTTATCATCATCAAAACTCAATCATTTCAACAAATTTTAAATCTATTTTCTAATTGAATGTAGTCAAATTAAATATATTTGGAAAACTCTAGAGACTAGAAGTCTAGCTTCTTACATAAAAAATCGTAAGTAATTCAGAGTTCTTTATAATAAGATCGAACCAATTTTCTTGATGTTATTAGTATGTTAAAAGTTAATTTAAAGGCTTACTTTCCGAAGTTTGAACCGTACTTATTAGATACAATTAAGTCTAATTTCTAGAACAAAGAATTATGTATTTTGAAGTTTAACCCAACATCTGGTCGCTTTGGCCGAGTGGTTAAGGCGTGTGCCTGCTAAGTACATGGGGTTTCCCCGCGAGAGTTCGAATCTCTCAGGCGACGAAAAGCATTTTTATTTTCCAAGCTGAATATCTATACTTTCTTCTTTCCTAGGGGGACATAACATTTTTATTTATTTATTTGTTGTTAAAAGGTCTTTAAATTTAAAATTATGCAAAACATCACCCTCATTCATACAATTATTAAATAAAAGAGTTATCGTAAACCCTAAACCAACTTTACTGAGCAAAAAATATTAAACACACAAACATCAAAGTATAGCTATTTGTATAAAGATTTTTAATTTAAAACATTAGAAAAAGATTGCTTTTCGATTTCAAGAAAAATAACAATTTGAGATGAAAGAAATTTTAAAATTGTATGATATAACATTTTAATGTTGATCCATTAATATACCTATGTTAGGTTATACTTTATCATTTTTATGCATTTATATTTCTAGTTTATTTGATAATTAAATGATTTTAAAGTAGAATATATAACAACAAAAAATTAAAAGAGCCATTTTCCTCAAGATGAAAGCTCAGAGGATTTCAATATATGTTTTAAAATTTTTCTAATCACACGACAATTAAGAGATTTCAAATTAAATCCTAGAGAGAGGCAATGTGAATTTTTCCTTTTATCAAATGTGGATAACTTCAAATCATAATTTTCAGAGAAAAAGATTTCACTTTCGATGATAAATGACATTGTTGAGCATGTCGACCTCTTTAAACTTTGGCCTTGTGCTTGTCGATGTGTGAGAAAGGTGGATCGCTATACTCCTAAAATTGGTTGGCACGTCATATTAAATTTGTCCACCTGAGGTCAATTGGCTGATCCGTAATAGAATTCAGGTCGACATGTAATACAGGTTGATGTGTTATCAGGGATATCGACATACTTTTACTTAGTCAAAGTGTTATGTTTCTTCTGTTCAGGTCGACAAGGGTTATTATCAGGTCGACGTGTTTAAAGGTGTGGCTAAAATTGGTCGACACGGTCCTGAAAATTGGTGAACCTATGGAAATAGGTCGATGTGTGAGAAGGACAAGTTGACAAGGTTTGCAGACTTTTGTTTTCAAATGATTTTCTGATTTATTTAGACTTATTTTCCTCAATTTATCATCATCAAAACTCAATCATTTCAACAAATTTTAAATCTATTTTCTAATTGAATGTAGTCAAATTAAATATATTTGGAAAACTCTAGAGACTAGAAGTCTAACTTCTTACATAAAAAATCGTAAGTAATTCAGAGTTCTTTATAATAAGATCGAACCAATTTTCTTGATGTTATTAGTATGTTAAAAGTTAATTTAAAGGCTTACTTTCCGAAGTTTGAACCGTACTTATTAGATACAATTAAGTCTAATTTCTAGAACAAAGAATTATGTATTTTGAAGTTTAACCCAACATCTGGTCGCTTTGGCCGAGTGGTTAAGGCGTGTGCCTGCTAAGTACATGGGGTTTCCCCGCGAGAGTTCGAATCTCTCAGGCGACGAAAAGCATTTTTATTTTCCAAGCTGAATATCTATACTTTCTTCTTTCCTAGGGGGACATAACATTTTTATTTATTTATTTGTTGTTAAAAGGTCTTTAAATTTAAAATTATGCAAAACATCACCCTCATTCATACAATTATTAAATAAAAGAGTTATCGTAAACCCTAAACCAACTTTACTGAGCAAAAAATATTAAACACACAAACATCAAAGTATAGCTATTTGTATAAAGATTTTTAATTTAAAACATTAGAAAAAGATTGCTTTTCGATTTCAAGAAAAATAACAATTTGAGATGAAAGAAATTTTAAAATTGTATGATATAACATTTTAATGTTGATCCATTAATATACCTATGTTAGGTTATACTTTATCATTTTTATGCATTTATATTTCTAGTTTATTTGATAATTAAATGATTTTAAAGTAGAATATATAACAACAAAAAATTAAAAGAGCCATTTTCCTCAAGATGAAAGCTCAGAGGATTTCAATATATGTTTTAAAATTTTTCTAATCACACGACAATTAAGAGATTTCAAATTAAATCCTAGAGAGAGGCAATGTGAATTTTTCCTTTTATCAAATGTGGATAACTTCAAATCATAATTTTCAGAGAAAAAGATTTCACTTTCGATGATAAATGACATTGTTGAGCATGTCGACCTCTTTAAACTTTGGCCTTGTGCTTGTCGATGTGTGAGAAAGGTGGATCGCTATACTCCTAAAATTGGTTGGCACGTCATATTAAATTTGTCCACCTGAGGTCAATTGGCTGATCCGTAATAGAATTCAGGTCGACATGTAATACAGGTTGATGTGTTATCAGGGATATCGACATACTTTTACTTAGTCAAAGTGTTATGTTTCTTCTGTTCAGGTCGACAAGGGTTATTATCAGGTCGACGTGTTTAAAGGTGTGGCTAAAATTGGTCGACACGGTCCTGAAAATTGGTGAACCTATGGAAATAGGTCGATGTGTGAGAAGGACAAGTTGACAAGGTTTGCAGACTTTTGTTTTCAAATGATTTTCTGATTTATTTAGACTTATTTTCCTCAATTTATCATCATCAAAACTCAATCATTTCAACAAATTTTAAATCTATTTTCTAATTGAATGTAGTCAAATTAAATATATTTGGAAAACTCTAGAGACTAGAAGTCTAACTTCTTACATAAAAAATCGTAAGTAATTCAGAGTTCTTTATAATAAGATCGAACCAATTTTCTTGATGTTATTAGTATGTTAAAAGTTAATTTAAAGGCTTACTTTCCGAAGTTTGAACCGTACTTATTAGATACAATTAAGTCTAATTTCTAGAACAAAGAATTATGTATTTTGAAGTTTAACCCAACATCTGGTCGCTTTGGCCGAGTGGTTAAGGCGTGTGCCTGCTAAGTACATGGGGTTTCCCCGCGAGAGTTCGAATCTCTCAGGCGACGAAAAGCATTTTTATTTTCCAAGCTGAATATCTATACTTTCTTCTTTCCTAGGGGGACATAACATTTTTATTTATTTATTTGTTGTTAAAAGGTCTTTAAATTTAAAATTATGCAAAACATCACCCTCATTCATACAATTATTAAATAAAAGAGTTATCGTAAACCCTAAACCAACTTTACTGAGCAAAAAATATTAAACACACAAACATCAAAGTATAGCTATTTGTATAAAGATTTTTAATTTAAAACATTAGAAAAAGATTGCTTTTCGATTTCAAGAAAAATAACAATTTGAGATGAAAGAAATTTTAAAATTGTATGATATAACATTTTAATGTTGATCCATTAATATACCTATGTTAGGTTATACTTTATCATTTTTATGCATTTATATTTCTAGTTTATTTGATAATTAAATGATTTTAAAGTAGAATATATAACAACAAAAAATTAAAAGAGCCATTTTCCTCAAGATGAAAGCTCAGAGGATTTCAATATATGTTTTAAAATTTTTCTAATCACACGACAATTAAGAGATTTCAAATTAAATCCTAGAGAGAGGCAATGTGAATTTTTCCTTTTATCAAATGTGGATAACTTCAAATCATAATTTTCAGAGAAAAAGATTTCACTTTCGATGATAAATGACATTGTTGAGCATGTCGACCTCTTTAAACTTTGGCCTTGTGCTTGTCGATGTGTGAGAAAGGTGGATCGCTATACTCCTAAAATTGGTTGGCACGTCATATTAAATTTGTCCACCTGAGGTCAATTGGCTGATCCGTAATAGAATTCAGGTCGACATGTAATACAGGTTGATGTGTTATCAGGGATATCGACATACTTTTACTTAGTCAAAGTGTTATGTTTCTTCTGTTCAGGTCGACAAGGGTTATTATCAGGTCGACGTGTTTAAAGGTGTGGCTAAAATTGGTCGACACGGTCCTGAAAATTGGTGAACCTATGGAAATAGGTCGATGTGTGAGAAGGACAAGTTGACAAGGTTTGCAGACTTTTGTTTTCAAATGATTTTCTGATTTATTTAGACTTATTTTCCTCAATTTATCATCATCAAAACTCAATCATTTCAACAAATTTTAAATCTATTTTCTAATTGAATGTAGTCAAATTAAATATATTTGGAAAACTCTAGAGACTAGAAGTCTAACTTCTTACATAAAAAATCGTAAGTAATTCAGAGTTCTTTATAATAAGATCGAACCAATTTTCTTGATGTTATTAGTATGTTAAAAGTTAATTTAAAGGCTTACTTTCCGAAGTTTGAACCGTACTTATTAGATACAATTAAGTCTAATTTCTAGAACAAAGAATTATGTATTTTGAAGTTTAACCCAACATCTGGTCGCTTTGGCCGAGTGGTTAAGGCGTGTGCCTGCTAAGTACATGGGGTTTCCCCGCGAGAGTTCGAATCTCTCAGGCGACGAAAAGCATTTTTATTTTCCAAGCTGAATATCTATACTTTCTTCTTTCCTAGGGGGACATAACATTTTTATTTATTTATTTGTTGTTAAAAGGTCTTTAAATTTAAAATTATGCAAAACATCACCCTCATTCATACAATTATTAAATAAAAGAGTTATCGTAAACCCTAAACCAACTTTACTGAGCAAAAAATATTAAACACACAAACATCAAAGTATAGCTATTTGTATAAAGATTTTTAATTTAAAACATTAGAAAAAGATTGCTTTTCGATTTCAAGAAAAATAACAATTTGAGATGAAAGAAATTTTAAAATTGTATGATATAACATTTTAATGTTGATCCATTAATATACCTATGTTAGGTTATACTTTATCATTTTTATGCATTTATATTTCTAGTTTATTTGATAATTAAATGATTTTAAAGTAGAATATATAACAACAAAAAATTAAAAGAGCCATTTTCCTCAAGATGAAAGCTCAGAGGATTTCAATATATGTTTTAAAATTTTTCTAATCACACGACAATTAAGAGATTTCAAATTAAATCCTAGAGAGAGGCAATGTGAATTTTTCCTTTTATCAAATGTGGATAACTTCAAATCATAATTTTCAGAGAAAAAGATTTCACTTTCGATGATAAATGACATTGTTGAGCATGTCGACCTCTTTAAACTTTGGCCTTGTGCTTGTCGATGTGTGAGAAAGGTGGATCGCTATACTCCTAAAATTGGTTGGCACGTCATATTAAATTTGTCCACCTGAGGTCAATTGGCTGATCCGTAATAGAATTCAGGTCGACATGTAATACAGGTTGATGTGTTATCAGGGATATCGACATACTTTTACTTAGTCAAAGTGTTATGTTTCTTCTGTTCAGGTCGACAAGGGTTATTATCAGGTCGACGTGTTTAAAGGTGTGGCTAAAATTGGTCGACACGGTCCTGAAAATTGGTGAACCTATGGAAATAGGTCGATGTGTGAGAAGGACAAGTTGACAAGGTTTGCAGACTTTTGTTTTCAAATGATTTTCTGATTTATTTAGACTTATTTTCCTCAATTTATCATCATCAAAACTCAATCATTTCAACAAATTTTAAATCTATTTTCTAATTGAATGTAGTCAAATTAAATATATTTGGAAAACTCTAGAGACTAGAAGTCTAACTTCTTACATAAAAAATCGTAAGTAATTCAGAGTTCTTTATAATAAGATCGAACCAATTTTCTTGATGTTATTAGTATGTTAAAAGTTAATTTAAAGGCTTACTTTCCGAAGTTTGAACCGTACTTATTAGATACAATTAAGTCTAATTTCTAGAACAAAGAATTATGTATTTTGAAGTTTAACCCAACATCTGGTCGCTTTGGCCGAGTGGTTAAGGCGTGTGCCTGCTAAGTACATGGGGTTTCCCCGCGAGAGTTCGAATCTCTCAGGCGACGAAAAGCATTTTTATTTTCCAAGCTGAATATCTATACTTTCTTCTTTCCTAGGGGGACATAACATTTTTATTTATTTATTTGTTGTTAAAAGGTCTTTAAATTTAAAATTATGCAAAACATCACCCTCATTCATACAATTATTAAATAAAAGAGTTATCGTAAACCCTAAACCAACTTTACTGAGCAAAAAATATTAAACACACAAACATCAAAGTATAGCTATTTGTATAAAGATTTTTAATTTAAAACATTAGAAAAAGATTGCTTTTCGATTTCAAGAAAAATAACAATTTGAGATGAAAGAAATTTTAAAATTGTATGATATAACATTTTAATGTTGATCCATTAATATACCTATGTTAGGTTATACTTTATCATTTTTATGCATTTATATTTCTAGTTTATTTGATAATTAAATGATTTTAAAGTAGAATATATAACAACAAAAAATTAAAAGAGCCATTTTCCTCAAGATGAAAGCTCAGAGGATTTCAATATATGTTTTAAAATTTTTCTAATCACACGACAATTAAGAGATTTCAAATTAAATCCTAGAGAGAGGCAATGTGAATTTTTCCTTTTATCAAATGTGGATAACTTCAAATCATAATTTTCAGAGAAAAAGATTTCACTTTCGATGATAAATGACATTGTTGAGCATGTCGACCTCTTTAAACTTTGGCCTTGTGCTTGTCGATGTGTGAGAAAGGTGGATCGCTATACTCCTAAAATTGGTTGGCACGTCATATTAAATTTGTCCACCTGAGGTCAATTGGCTGATCCGTAATAGAATTCAGGTCGACATGTAATACAGGTTGATGTGTTATCAGGGATATCGACATACTTTTACTTAGTCAAAGTGTTATGTTTCTTCTGTTCAGGTCGACAAGGGTTATTATCAGGTCGACGTGTTTAAAGGTGTGGCTAAAATTGGTCGACACGGTCCTGAAAATTGGTGAACCTATGGAAATAGGTCGATGTGTGAGAAGGACAAGTTGACAAGGTTTGCAGACTTTTGTTTTCAAATGATTTTCTGATTTATTTAGACTTATTTTCCTCAATTTATCATCATCAAAACTCAATCATTTCAACAAATTTTAAATCTATTTTCTAATTGAATGTAGTCAAATTAAATATATTTGGAAAACTCTAGAGACTAGAAGTCTAACTTCTTACATAAAAAATCGTAAGTAATTCAGAGTTCTTTATAATAAGATCGAACCAATTTTCTTGATGTTATTAGTATGTTAAAAGTTAATTTAAAGGCTTACTTTCCGAAGTTTGAACCGTACTTATTAGATACAATTAAGTCTAATTTCTAGAACAAAGAATTATGTATTTTGAAGTTTAACCCAACATCTGGTCGCTTTGGCCGAGTGGTTAAGGCGTGTGCCTGCTAAGTACATGGGGTTTCCCCGCGAGAGTTCGAATCTCTCAGGCGACGAAAAGCATTTTTATTTTCCAAGCTGAATATCTATACTTTCTTCTTTCCTAGGGGGACATAACATTTTTATTTATTTATTTGTTGTTAAAAGGTCTTTAAATTTAAAATTATGCAAAACATCACCCTCATTCATACAATTATTAAATAAAAGAGTTATCGTAAACCCTAAACCAACTTTACTGAGCAAAAAATATTAAACACACAAACATCAAAGTATAGCTATTTGTATAAAGATTTTTAATTTAAAACATTAGAAAAAGATTGCTTTTCGATTTCAAGAAAAATAACAATTTGAGATGAAAGAAATTTTAAAATTGTATGATATAACATTTTAATGTTGATCCATTAATATACCTATGTTAGGTTATACTTTATCATTTTTATGCATTTATATTTCTAGTTTATTTGATAATTAAATGATTTTAAAGTAGAATATATAACAACAAAAAATTAAAAGAGCCATTTTCCTCAAGATGAAAGCTCAGAGGATTTCAATATATGTTTTAAAATTTTTCTAATCACACGACAATTAAGAGATTTCAAATTAAATCCTAGAGAGAGGCAATGTGAATTTTTCCTTTTATCAAATGTGGATAACTTCAAATCATAATTTTCAGAGAAAAAGATTTCACTTTCGATGATAAATGACATTGTTGAGCATGTCGACCTCTTTAAACTTTGGCCTTGTGCTTGTCGATGTGTGAGAAAGGTGGATCGCTATACTCCTAAAATTGGTTGGCACGTCATATTAAATTTGTCCACCTGAGGTCAATTGGCTGATCCGTAATAGAATTCAGGTCGACATGTAATACAGGTTGATGTGTTATCAGGGATATCGACATACTTTTACTTAGTCAAAGTGTTATGTTTCTTCTGTTCAGGTCGACAAGGGTTATTATCAGGTCGACGTGTTTAAAGGTGTGGCTAAAATTGGTCGACACGGTCCTGAAAATTGGTGAACCTATGGAAATAGGTCGATGTGTGAGAAGGACAAGTTGACAAGGTTTGCAGACTTTTGTTTTCAAATGATTTTCTGATTTATTTAGACTTATTTTCCTCAATTTATCATCATCAAAACTCAATCATTTCAACAAATTTTAAATCTATTTTCTAATTGAATGTAGTCAAATTAAATATATTTGGAAAACTCTAGAGACTAGAAGTCTAACTTCTTACATAAAAAATCGTAAGTAATTCAGAGTTCTTTATAATAAGATCGAACCAATTTTCTTGATGTTATTAGTATGTTAAAAGTTAATTTAAAGGCTTACTTTCCGAAGTTTGAACCGTACTTATTAGATACAATTAAGTCTAATTTCTAGAACAAAGAATTATGTATTTTGAAGTTTAACCCAACATCTGGTCGCTTTGGCCGAGTGGTTAAGGCGTGTGCCTGCTAAGTACATGGGGTTTCCCCGCGAGAGTTCGAATCTCTCAGGCGACGAAAAGCATTTTTATTTTCCAAGCTGAATATCTATACTTTCTTCTTTCCTAGGGGGACATAACATTTTTATTTATTTATTTTTTGTTAAAAGGTCTTTAAATTTAAAATTATGCAAAACATCACCCTCATTCATACAATTATTAAATAAAAGAGTTATCGTAAACCCTAAACCAACTTTACTGAGCAAAAAATATTAAACACACAAACATCAAAGTATAGCTATTTGTATAAAGATTTTTAATTTAAAACATTAGAAAAAGATTGCTTTTCGATTTCAAGAAAAATAACAATTTGAGAAGAAAGAAATTTTAAAATTGTATGATATAACATTTTAATGTTGATCCATTAATATACCTATGTTAGGTTATACTTTATCATTTTTATGCATTTATATTTCTAGTTTATTTGATAAATAAATGATTTTAAAGTAGAATATATAACAACAAAAAATTAAAAGAGCCATTTTCCTCAAGATGAAAGCTCAGAGGATTTCAATATATGTTTTAAAATTTTTCTAATCACACGACAATTAAGAGATTTCAAATTAAATCCTAGAGAGAGGCAATGTGAATTTTTCCTTTTATCAAATGTGGATAACTTCAAATCATAATTTTCAGAGAAAAAGATTTCACTTTCGATGATAAATGACATTGTTGAGCATGTCGACCTCTTTAAACTTTGGCCTTGTGCTTGTCGATGTGTGAGAAAGGTGGATCGCTATACTCCTAAAATTGATTGGCATGTCATATTAAATTTGTCCACCTGAGGTCAATTGGTTGATCTGTAATAGAATTCAGGTCGACATGTAATACAGGTTGATGTGTTATCAGGGATAGCGACATACTTTTACTTAGTCAAAGTGTTATGTTTCTTCTGTTCAGGTCGACAAGGGTTATTATCAGGTCGACGTGTTTAAAGGTGTGGCTAAAATTGGTCGACACGGTCCTGAAAATTGGTGAACCTATGGAAATAGGTCGATGTGTGAGAAGGACAAGTTGACAAGGTTTGCAGACTTTTGTTTTCAAATGATTTTCTGATTTATTTAGACTTATTTTCCTCAATTTATCATCATCAAAACTCAATCATTTCAACAAATTTTAAATCTATTTTCTAATTGAATGTAGTCAAATTATATATATTTGGAAAACTCTAGAGTCTAGAAGTCTAACTTCTTACATAAAAAATCGTAAGTAATTCAGAGTTCTTTATAATAAGATCGAACCAATTTTCTTGATGTTATTAGTATGTTAAAAGTTAATTTAAAGGCTTACTTTCCGAAGTTTGAACCGTACTTATTAGATACAACTAAGTCTAATTTCTAGAACAAAGAATTATGTATGTTGAAGTTAAACCCAACATCTGGTCGCTTTGGCCGAGTGTTTAAGGCGTGTGCCTGCTAAGTACATGGGGTTTCCCCGCGAGAGTTCGAATCTCTCAGGCGACGAAAAGCATTTTTATTTTCCAAGCTGAATATCTATACTTTCTTCTTTCCTAGGGGGACATAACATTTTTATTTATTTATTTTTTGTTACAAGGTCTTTAAATTTAAAATTATGCAAAACATCACCCTCATTCATAAAATTATTAAATAAAAGAGTTATCGTAAACCCTAAACCAACTTTACCGAGCAAAAAATATTAAACACACAAACATCAAAGTATAGCTATTTGTATAAAGATTTTTAATTTAAAACATTAGAAAAAGATTGCTTTTCGATTTCAAGAAAAATAACAATTTGAGATGAAAGAAATTTTAAAATTGTATGATATAACATTTTAATGTTGATCCATTAATATACCTATGTTAGGTTATACTTTATCATTTTTATGCATTTATATTTCTAGTTTATTTGATAATTAAATGATTTTAAAGTAGAATATATAACAACAAAAAATTAAAAGAGCCATTTTCCTCAAGATGAAAGCTCAGAGGATTTCAATATATGTTTTAAAATTTTTCTAATCACACGACAATTAAGAGATTTCAAATTAAATCCTAGAGAGAGGCAATGTGAATTTTTCCTTTTATCAAATGTGGATAACTTCAAATCATAATTTTCAGAGAAAAAGATTTCACTTTCGATGATAAATGACATTGTTGAGCATGTCGACCTCTTTAAACTTTGGCCTTGTGCTTGTCGATGTGTGAGAAAGGTGGATCGCTATAATCCTAAAATTGGTTGGCACGTCATATTAAATTTGTCCACCTGAGGTCAATTGGCTGATCCGTAATAGAATTCAGGTCGACATGTAATACAGGTTGATGTGTTATCAGGGATATCGACATACTTTTACTTAGTCAAAGTGTTATGTTTCTTCTGTTCAGGTCGACAAGGGTTATTATCAGGTCGACGTGTTTAAAGGTGTGGCTAAAATTGGTCGACACGGTCCTGAAAATTGGTGAACCTATGGAAATAGGTCGATGTGTGAGAAGGACAAGTTGACAAGGTTTGCAGACTTTTGTTTTCAAATGATTTTCTGATTTATTTAGACTTATTTTCCTCAATTTATCATCATCAAAACTCAATCATTTCAACAAATTTTAAATCTATTTTCTAATTGAATGTAGTCAAATTATATATATTTGGAAAACTCTAGAGACTAGAAGTCTAACTTCTTACATAAAAAATCGTAAGTAATTCAGAGTTCTTTATAATAAGATCGAACCAATTTTCTTGATGTTATTAGGATGTTAAAAGTTAATTTAAAGGCTTACTTTCCGAAGTTTGAACCGTACTTATTAGATACAACTAAGTCTAATTTCTAGAACAAAGAATTATGTATTTTGAATTTTAACCCAACATCTGGTCGCTTTGGCCGAGTGGTTAAGGCGTGTGCCTGCTAAGTACATGGGGTTTCCCCGCGAGAGTTCGAATCTCTCAGGCGACGAAAAGCATTTTTATTTTCCAAGCTGAATATCTATACTTTCTTCTTTCCTAGGTGGACATAACATTTTTATTTATTTATTTGTTGTTAAAAGGTCTTTAAATTTAAAATTATACAAAACATCACCCTCATTCATACAATTATTAAATAAAAGAGTTATCGTAAACCCTAAACCAACTTTACTGAGCAAAAAATATTAAACACACAAACATCAAAGTATAGCTATTTGTATAAAGATTTTTAATTTAAAACATTAGAAAAAGATTGCTTTTCGATTTCAAGAAAAATAACAATTTCAGAAGAAAGAAATTTTAAAATTGTATGATATAACATTTTAATGTTGATCCATTAATATACCTATGTTAGGTTATACTTTATCATTTTTATGCATTTATATTTCTAGTTTATTTGATAAATAAATGATTTTAAAGTAGAATATATAACAACAAAAAATTAAAAGAGCCATTTTCCTCAAGATGAAAGCTCAGAGGATTTCAATATATGTTTTAAAATTTTTCTAATCACACGACAATTAAGAGATTTCAAATTAAATCCTAGAGAGAGGCAATGTGAATTTTTCCTTTTATCAAATGTGGATAACTTCAAATCATAATTTTCAGAGAAAAAGATTTCACTTTCGATGATAAATGACATTGTTGAGCATGTCGACCTCTTTAAACTTTGGCCTTGTGCTTGTCGATGTGTGAGAAAGGTGGATCGCTATACTCCTAAAATTGGTTGGCACGTCATATTAAATTTGTCCACCTGAGGTCAATTGGCTGATCCGTAATAGAATTCAGGTCGACATGTAATACAGGTTGATGTGTTATCAGGGATATCGACATACTTTTACTTAGTCAAAGTGTTATGTTTCTTCTGTTCAGGTCGACAAGGGTTATTATCTGGTCGACGTGTTTAAAGGTGTGGCTAAAATTGGTCGACACGGTCCTGAAAATTGGTGAACCTATGGAAATAGGTCGATGTGTGAGAAGGACAAGTTGACAAGGTTTGCAGACTTTTGTTTTCAAATGATTTTCTGATTTATTTAGACTTATTTTCCTCAATTTATCATCATCAAAACTCAATCATTTCAACAAATTTTAAATCTATTTTCTAATTGAATGTAGTCAAATTAAATATATTTGGAAAACTCTAGAGACTAGAAGTCTAACTTCTTACATAAAAAATCGTAAGTAATTCAGAGTTCTTTATAATAAGATCGAACCAATTTTCTTGATGTTATTAGGATGTTAAAAGTTAATTTAAAGGCTTACTTTCCGAAGTTTGAACCGTACTTATTAGATACAACTAAGTCTAATTTCTAGAACAAAGAATTATGTATGTTGAATTTTAACCCAACATCTGGTCGCTTTGGCCGAGTGGTTAAGGCGTGTGCCTGCTAAGTACATGGGGTTTCCCCGCGAGAGTTCGAATCTCTCAGGCGACGAAAAGCATTTTTATTTTCCAAGCTGAATATCTATACTTTCTTCTTTCCTAGGTGGACATAACATTTTTATTTATTTATTTTTTGTTAAAAGGTCTTTAAATTTAAAATTATACAAAACATCACCCTCATTCATACAATTATTAAATAAAAGAGTTATCGTAAACCCTAAACCAACTTTACTGAGCAAAAAATATTAAACACACAAACATCAAAGTATAGCTATTTGTATAAAGATTTTTAATTTAAAACATTAGAAAAAGATTGCTTTTCGATTTCAAGAAAAATAACAATTTCAGAAGAAAGAAATTTTAAAATTGTATGATATAACATTTTAATGTTGATCCATTAATATACCTATGTTAGGTTATACTTTATCATTTTTATGCATTTATATTTCTAGTTTATTTGATAAATAAATGATTTTAAAGTAGAATATATAACAACAAAAAATTAAAAGAGCCATTTTCCTCAAGATGAAAGCTCAGAGGATTTCAATATATGTTTTAAAATTTTTCTAATCACACGACAATTAAGAGATTTCAAATTAAATCCTAGAGAGAGGCAATGTGAATTTTTCCTTTTATCAAATGTGGATAACTTCAAATCATAATTTTCAGAGAAAAAGATTTCACTTTCGATGATAAATGACATTGTTGAGCATGTCGACCTCTTTAAACTTTGGCCTTGTACTTGTCGATGTGTGAGAAAGGTGGATCGCTATACTCCTAAAATTGGTTGGCATGTCATATTAAATTTGTCCACCTGAGGTCAATTGGTTGATCCGTAATAGAATTCAGGTCGACATGTAATACAGGTTTATGTGTTATCAGGGATATCGACATACTTTTACTTAGTCAAAGTGTTATGTTTCTTTTGTTCAGGTCGACAAGGGTTATTATCAGGTCGACGTGTTTAAAGGTGTGGCTAAAATTGGTCGACACAGTCCTGAAAATTGGTGAACCTATGGAAATAGGTCGATGTGTGAGAAGGACAAGTTGACAAGGTTTGCAGACTTTTGTTTTCAAATGATTTTCTGATTTATTTAGACTTATTTTCCTCAATTTATCATCATCAAAACTCAATCATTTCAACAAATTTTAAATCTATTTTCTAATTGAATGTAGTCAAATTATATATGTTTGGAAAACTCTAGAGACTAGAAGTCTAGCTTCTTACATAAAAAATCGTAAGTAATTCAGAGTTCTTTATAATAAGATCGAACCAATTTTCTTGATGTTATTAGTATGTTAAAAGTTAATTTAAAGGCTTACTTTCCGAAGTTTGAACCGTACTTATTAGATACAATTAAGTCTAATTTCTAGAACAAAGAATTATGTATTTTGAAGTTTAACCCAACATCTGGTCGCTTTGGCAGAGTCGTTAAGGCGTGTGTCTGCTAAGTACATGGGGTTTCCCCGTGAGAGTTCGAATCTCTCAGGCAATGAAAAGTATTTTTCTTTTCCATGCTAAATTTCACTTAATATCTGTTCTTTCTTCGCTCCTAGGTGGACTTAATATTTTTTTATTATTTTTTATTGTTAAAAGGTCTTTAAATTTAAAATTATACAAAACATCTCCCTCATTCATATAATTATTAAATAACAGAGTTATTATAAAGCCTAAACCTACTCTACTAAGCAAAAAATATTAAACACACAAACAATAAAGTATAGCTATTTGTATAAACATTTTGAATTTAAAACATACGAAAAAGATTGGTTTACAATTACAAGAAAAATGACAATTTGTCATGAAAGAAATTTTAAAATTTTATGATATTACATTTTAATGTAGATCCATTAATATACCTATGTTAGGTTATACTTTATCATTTTTATGCTTTTATATTTCTATTTTATTTGATAATTAAATGATTTTGAAGTAGAATATTTAACAACAAAAAATTGAAAGAGCCATTTTCCTCGAGATGAAAGTAGGGAGGATTTCAATATATGTTTTAAAATTTTTCTAATCACACGATAATTAAGAGATTTCAAATTAAAATGTGGAGAGAGGCAATGTGAATTTTTTCTTTTATCGAATGTGGATAACTTCGAACCATAATTTTTAGTTAAAAAGACTTCACACTTTTGGTGAGAAAAGACATTGTTCCGCACGGTTAAATGACGAGCCTAATAATGGTTTTGGCTTCTTGTGGTCAAAAAAATATGGGTATGCATTCGAAAAATTCTAATTTCTATTGATTTTTAAATTAATATTCTGCACTAGTACCCATTTTTCGGCCGAAACTCCATTCTTTCACCTCCGTCACTTTCTTGTAAGCCAATCGAAAGTTGTTTTTGCCACATTTAAACGTTGGTTTTGATCAAAATAGGAATATTTATATAAGTATTAAAAGGATAAATTTGTTTCCAAAATTTGATTTATGACATTTTTGGGTTGACAAACTTAAACAACACAATGACCTGAATTCAAAAATTTTGTATTGAGTTATTGACTGATCAAGTTGACATGAGAGTACCTAAGTCAGAAAGGTCAGGTATCAAATTAAATAGGTGGACACGTAGGGTTAGATTGGTCGACAAATTCTAATGTGTCAACATGGTTATAATTGGACATCAACATGCCTTACATAAAAATCAATAGTCTAGGTTGACATGTTCTAAGTCTACCTCGATATAGTACTGTGTGTATATAAAATTTGTGCACTTGTCCTCTGAAATTGAACGATACGTTAAGTGTGTCGACAAAATTAACGTGTAGGTTGATGTGTGATTTCTAATGGACAGCTTATATCATGTCGACATGTTCTAAGCCACATCGACATGCTTTTGTACCGACATAAAATTGGTAGAGTGTCTTTCAAAATTGGTCGATGTGTCCATCATGTTGACACAATCATCATGCAGGTCATTTTGTACCTTTTAAAAGACAAAGGAATTAGGTCGACAAGTTTTTGGGCTTGTAGACCTCTTTAAACTTTTGCCTTGTGTTTGTTGATGTGTGAGAAAGGTGGGTCACTCTACTTTTAAAATTAGTCGACATTTCATATTAAAATTATCCACTTGACGTCAATGGGTTGATGCATAATAGAATTCAGGTCGACACGTAATACAGGTTGATGTGTTATCGGGGATATCGACATACTTTTGCTTTGTCAATTTGTTATGTTTCTTTTGTTCAGATCGACGTGTTTTACGTTGTGGCAAAAATTAGTCAACACGGTCCTGAAAATTGGTGAACCTACGAGAATAGGTTGATGTGTGAGAAGGACAAGTTGACAAGGTTTGCAGACTTTGGTTTTCTAATGATTTTCTAATTTATTTAAACTTATTTTCCTCTTATTTATTATCATCAAAACGCAATCATTTCAACAAATTTTAAATCTATTTTCTAATTGAATGTAGTCAAATTATATATGGTCGGAAAACTCTAGAGACTAGAAGTCTAGCTTCTTACATAAAAAACCGTAAATAATTTAGAGTTCTTTATAATAAGATGAAACCAATTTACTTGATGTTATTAGGATGTTAAAAGTTAATTTAAAGGTTGACTTTCCGAAGTTTGAACCCTACTTATTACATACAATTAAGTCTAATTTCTAGAACAAAGAATTATGCATTTTGAAGTTTAACCCAACATCTGGTCGCTTTGGTCGAGTGGTTAAGGCGTGTGCCTGCTAAGTACATGGGGTTTTCCCGTGAGAGTTCGAATCTCTCAGGCGACGAAAAGCATTTTTCTTTTCCACGCTGAATTTCACTTAATATCTGTTCTTTCTTCGTTCCTACGTAGACTTAACATTTTTATTTTTTATTTTTTACTGTTAAAAGGTCTTTAAATTTAAAATTATACAAAACATCTCCCTCATTTGTATAATTATTAAATAAAAGAGTTATTATAAAGCCTAAACCAACTCTACTAAGCAAAAAATATTAGACACACAAACATTGAAGTATAGCTATTTGTATAAGGATTTTTCATTTAAAACATAAGAACAATATTGTTTCACAATCACAAGAAAAATGAAAATTTGAGATGAAAGAAATTTTAAAATTGTATGATATAACATTTTAATGTCGATCCATTAATATACCTATGTTAGGTTATACTTTTACATTTTTATGGATTTATATTTCTAGTTTATTTGATAATTAAATGATTTTGAAATAGAATATTAACAAAAAATTGAAAGAGCCATTTTCCTAAAGATGAAAGCAGGGAGCATTTCAATATATGTTTTAAAATTTTTCTAATCACACGATAATTAAGAGATTTCAAATTAAATCCTAGGGAGAGGCAATGTGAATTTTTTCTTTCATCAAATGTGGATAACTTCGAACCATAATTTTTAGAGAAAAATACTTTACTTTTGGTGATAAATGACATTGTTGTGCGAGGCTAAATGACGAGCCTAATAATGGTTTTGGCTTCTCGTGGTCACAAAAATATGGGTATGCATTTGAAAATTACTAATTTTTATTTATGTTCGTAAATTAATATTCTGCAACAGTTGTCATGCCTCGATCCTTGGATCGACCTCGCGACAACCGGCGCGTTGTCTCGGTACACGGGCAGAATCTCTCCATATACCACGATTCCGTAAGACAATACAACTGTACAATATATCTTTCAAATACAATACACATGTAAAGGACCCATCCCATCCATCCCTGTTCACACAAGTATGCGTCGGCACACATTTGGGAGGGGTTCCTGTACATGCACGCATGCAAAATTGGTCATCCCAGCCATTCCAAAATTCTCATCACAAATAAATCATTTAAAATAAAAGAAGTCTCAAATCATAGACGCAGGATTTTACTAACACTCGCCTGAAGAAACGAGCTGGCATCAGTAAAGTTCAAACAGTATGAGATGTACAGAATTTCATAAAATCGAAAAAAAATAACGAATCCCAACATTTCAAATCAAATGTCTCATTTAAACAATAAGTTTAACAAAAAATGAGAGTTAAAAGAAAATGAACAAGTTCCGTACAAACTCCAACACAAATTATGTAAGGATTCCATCAAACTTGCTCCTATATATGAAACAGGTATTGATTTAATCTATTCCAAAAGAATTATACAAATCTTCCCTTCCATAGATTCCAAATCAACTAAAATAACTATACATCACTATAATACCTACACAAAATAGCGGATAAACGTTCCCAACCTTCAATCTCCGTCGCGGCTCTAAACTTCCTCTGAAAATTGTTTGCGCAGAAACTCCAATCTCTCATTGGCATCACTTTCTTGTAAGCCAATCGAAAGTAGTTTTTGCTACATTTAAACATTAGTTTTGATCGAAATAGAAATATTCAGATATATATGAAAAGGAGATGACCGTTGATTTTAAATTTGTTTTCAGAATTTGATTTCTAATATTTTTGAGTTGACAAACTTAAACAACACAATGACCTGAATTCAAAAGTTTTGTATTGAGTTCTTGACTAATCGGGTTGACATGAGAGTACCCAAGTCGACAAAATCATGTATCAAATTAAATAGGTGGACACGTAGGTTTGAATTGGTCGACATATTCTGATGTGTCGACATGATATTAATTGGACATCAACATGCCTTACCTAAAAATCAATAGTCTAGGTCAACATGTTCTGAGTCCACATCGATATAGTACTATGTGTACATAAAATTTGTGCACCTGTTCTCTAAAATTGATCGATGTGCTAGGTGTGTCGATAAGATTGAAGTGCAGGTCGATGTGTGATCTCTAATGGACAGATTATATCAGGTCGACATGTTCTAAATCCACATCGACATGCTTTTGTGCAAACATAAAATTGGTTGAGCGGTCTTTTAAAATTGGTCGATGTCTCCATCATGTTGACACAGTCGTCATGCAAGTCAATCTGTGCCTTTTAAAGGACAAAGGAATCAGGTCGACAAATTGTTGGTCATGTCGACCTCTTTAAACTTTTGCCTTGTGTTTGTCAATGTATGAGAAAGATGGATCATTATACTCCTAAAATTGGTTGACGTGTCTTATTAAATTTGTCCACCTGAGATCAATAGGTTGATTTGTAATAGAATTCAAGTCAACATATGATACAGGTTGATGTGTTTTCGGGGATTTCGACATACTTTTACTTAGTCAATATGTTATGTTGTTTTATTCAGGTCAATAAGGCTTATTATTATATCAAAGTATTTTAAGGTGTGTTTAAAATTGGTCGATACGGTCCTGAAAATTGGTGAGCCTATGGGAACATGTCAATGTATGAGAAGGACAAGTTGATAAGGTTTGCAGACTTTTGTTTTCTAATGATTTTCTAATTTATTTGGACTTATTTTTCTTTAATTTATCATTATCAAAACTCTTTCATTTCAATAATTTTTAAAACCATTTTCTTATCGGATGTAGTCAAACTATATATGGTTGGAAAACTCTGGAGACTAGAAGTCTAGCTTTCTACATAAAAAACCATAAATAATTTAGAGTTCTTTATAATAAGATCGAACCAATTTACTTGATGTTATTAGAAAGTTAAAAGTCAATTTAAAGGCTGTAACACCGATACTGCGGTGTCCGTAGAAGAGTACTATTTTCGAAATATATATATATATATATAATGAGATAAAATTTGATTTTTTGATTTTGGGGTATTTAAATTAAATTTTTTGTATATTTTCATTTGTCGAATCAGCAAATCGAAGTAAACCCTATCTTTATGAAATTTGCATTTCTAACGAAATATGGGTGTGAAAATATATATGCATAAATATATATATATATATATATATATATATAATTATTTATATAGTAAAAAAAAAAAGAAAAGAAAAATGGAGACGCTGCGTTTTGGGGCAAAACGCTACGTCCCCAAATTGATTTGGGGATTAGGGTTGGAAACCCTAATCCCTCTCTTTCTCTCTCTCTCTCTTTTTCCCCGACTTTTCCTCTTCCGCGGCCATTCATCTTCCTCCACCACAGTCGATCGTCTTCCTCCGCCGCGTGCCACCGCCACCCTCTCCCTCTTTGTCTTCTCTCTCTACCCCGCTCACTGTCTCTCTCTATTTTGTTCTCTCTCTGTTCGGCTTCGCCCAAATCCGCCGCCTCGCATCCCTCCGCCGCGAGCCGAGACCGATCGTGCCTTTCCTCTCGCGAGCACTGCCTTCCACCAAAGCGCGCGACTGCAGCGCGCGACTGCAGTGCCTTCTCCCCAGCCCGAGCCGAGTGAGCCCCTACGTGATCCACCCCGCGCGAGCACGATCGCGCCCCTGCGCGATCCTCCCCGCCTGAACACAGGGCGAGCTAGTCCGCGAGCAGGACCCAGGCCACGAGCACGAGCCAAGTCGGGAGCGCGAGCCAAGCCGGGAGCGCGACCTCGCCCGGGAGTGCGACCTAGCCCGCGAGCGCGAGCCAGCCCATGAGCGCGCACCAGCCCGTCAGCTATTGCGGCCCGCCAGCCACTATCGACCCGTAGGCCCATCAACCGCAGGCCCGCCAGCCCGCAGGCCCATCAGCCGTAGGCCTGCCAGCCCACAGGCCTATCAGCCGCAGGCCCGCCAACCCGTAAGCCCATCTGCCCGCAGGCCTGTCGACCCACTGGCCCGCAGGCCCGTAGACCAACGAGCCCGCTAGCTGAAACCCATTGGCCTACTGACCCACGAACCCACGAGCCCGTTGTAGCCCACGAGCCCGCGACGGCCCGCGACGGCCCAACAGCCCACGAACCTCCACGCAGGTAACTGACTTAGGGTTTTGCTTTCAATCTAAGTGTTTGAACCTAACTAATAAACCCTGTCTTGATAGGTAGCATTTCAGATTTTGGAGTGATCGAGGAGACATTAGGACGAAGATCTGGGCTCCGAGAAAAACTCTAGGTGAGTGATTTCGGACCCATTCGATTTGGTTATCGAATATAAGGTAAATTTAAGATAAGAAGTCTTGTATATGCTAGAATGTAAATTAGATTCGCAATGAATGTATTTTTGGACATTATATGCAGTTTATTAGGTTAAGTGTACGAATTTATATGAAATGTGACTGTTCAGGATGATGGAATCAAATTAAGTTGATTTGAATAGTTTTCCTTAGAGTTTAAATTGACCTATGCATGAAAATAGTCAGAAATTGGGATTTGAGTGCAAGGGTTGATGCAGTCTTTCTCATTATAAATTGTTCTGCTTATAGGCAATTTAAAGATGATTTCCGTATTATGAAAATAGATTCATATACCTTGAAAATGACATATGGCTTGAAACATTTGGACGGGAATAGAAAAGTGTATGGATTTTCAAAGATTTTTCATCTTATAGGAAAATTATTTATTGTAAGCCTTATTTCCGACCTTGAGTGGTTTTAGGGTTGAATTTAACTTGGTTTAAAAGTATGTTAATTGTTTATAAATGAAATGCAACTAATGACATTAGAGTATATTCATAAATTGAAGAGTTAAGGTTTGTACAAACTTAGAGAAAATGGATAAACCCTATAATACTTGAAATTTGATGTTAAATTGTGATGATCTAATTAGGTTGATCTTTTTGGAGACTCGAGGAGTCAAATCGGAATTGTTTTGAAAATAAGGAGTGACTACCCTCCCTAGAACGATAAGTGGGATTTTGACATCTTCTATTGATTGACAAATCATGTTTTACTAATTTTCAAATGACATGATTTCTATTCGTGTGAAAACTAAACTTTTAGATTTTGATAGACATATTTTTGTGACCATTAGAGTGTCTCAACTGTTGATTTTATTGATCTGCATCCATGAGTTTGATAACTGAATACTGTGGCATTCTTTTTAACATATTGACATGTTTTAATGTTTCTACTGTATTGGCACGTAGTTTTAAATGTATTTACATATACTATTTGGGCTATACGACCGGCCGAAATTATGTTACGATGCATGGGGCTATATGCCCGACCGACATGATGATGTGATGCATGGGGCTACATGCCCGGCCAACTTGGTGATATGGTGATATGCTTCCTATAGCATTCCGTAGCTACGAAGGACATTTGGTAGAGGCACCTCTTGTGCCCGGATATGTTTCGGCTGGAGGTATCCGCTAGATTGTCATGTGTATGGATGTCCCAGATTGACCCTAATCGGGGAGGATGTAAGTTTACCTCTGTTTAGCACTGGGCGGGACACCATACACGACCAACTATATATATGTATCATTATTATTATTTACAGGCTAGTTTGAGTAGTTTGTGGCCAACATTGTGGTAGAGAGTCATTATTTGATATTTGTATAGTGAAAAACCCCCAATGCGCCCATCCTTGGTCTAGGTAGACCATTGCCGAGGTTGTTTGTTCGGCCGGCTCTACATATGTGACTTGATACATGAATGGATGAATATATTATTTTCTGATGTGTGCCTTGAGATATGTTTTATTCTGAAACAGCACGTTATTTTTGCACACTCGATATTTTGTTACATGCTTTGACACTCCAAATTCACCTTTGATATTGATAGCACGATATCAATCCCCTTACTTGCTGAGTATCCTCCCATAGATACTCACCCCTCACTTTCTCCCCATAGGATTAGTCTTGGACTGAAGAAGAATTATTGTATTGCGACGTGGACTTGATAGTACCGGACTTGGGTATAGATGTTACCATATCTTCCGCTACGATTATTGGAGATTTTAGTTTGATAAATGTACTCATTTATTTATTTTTGGGATGATTGTATAATTTATATATATTTATTTGTGAAACTCTCATAGTTTATTTGCATTGAGACGATTGTACGTATTTGAATGTCACTTGAGAAAATTATTGTATATTATGTAAAATTTTATGTCCGCTCGGTATAGCAGCTGCTCATGCTCTAGTTGGACATGACAGTAGAGGTCTATGGTTAGGTCTATTGGAAATTTTTATAACCTTACGTTGTTCTGGATGTTGGCTGTGTATTGGTTGATTTTGGAGAGACCGGGATGGCCATTTATTTATTTTACAGGATGAATGTTGATGTACAGGTCAAATTGTACTTGCGAGACCTCTGAAATATGGAGAGGTTCTGTCTGTTTTTCTGTAAAAATGTAGCCAGCATCTAGGGCAACGGGCAGCTGTTCATGACCCCAGTTCGCGGCGTGACAAAGGTTGTCTTTTAAAATTGGTTAATGTGTCCACCATATCAACACAGTCATCATGCAGGTCGTTCTGTGCCTTTTAAGGGACAAAGGAATTAAGGCGACAAGTTGTCGGGCATATCGTCCTCTTTAAACTTTCGCCTTATGCTTGTCGATGTGTAAGAAAGGTGGGTTGCTATACTCCTAAAATTGGTCGACATGTTAGATTAAATTTGTCCACATGAGGTCAATGGTCGACGTCTAGTAGAATATAGGTCTACATGTAATACATGTTGATGTGTTTTCAGGGATATCGACATACTTTTACTTAGTCATTGTGTTATGTTTCTTTTGTTCAAGTTGACAAGGGTTATTATCAGATCGACATGTTTTAAAATGTGGCTAAAATTGGTCGAAATGGTCCTGAAAATTGGTGAACATATGGGAATAGGTTGATGTGTGAGAAGGACAGGTTGACAAGGTTTGCAGACTTTTGTTTTCTAATGATTTTCTAATTTATTTAGACTTATTTTCCTATAATTTATCATCATCAAAACGCAATCATTTCAACAAATTTTAAATCTATTTTCTAATTGAATGTAGTCAAATTATATATGGTCGGAAAACTCCAGAGACTAGAAGTCTAGCTTCTTACATAAAAAAACTGTAAAAAATTTAGAGTTCTTTATAATAAGATGAAACCAATTTACTTGATGTTATTAGGATGTTAAAAGTTAATTTAAAGGCCGACTTTCCGAAGTTTGAACCCTACGTATTAGATACAATTAAGTCTAATTTCTAGAATAAAGAATTATGTATTTTGAAGTTTAACCCAACTTCTGGTCACTTTGGCCGAGTGGTTAAGGTGTGTGCCTACTAAGTACATGGGGTTTCCCCGCGAGAGTTCGAATCTCTCTGGCAACGAAAAACATTTTTCTTTTCCACACTGAATTTCACTTAATATCTGTTCTTTCTTCGTTCCTACGTGGACTTAACATTTTTTATTTATTATTTTTTATTGTTAAAAGGTCTTTAAATTTAAAATTATACAAAACATCTCCCTCATTCATATAATTATTAAATAACAGAGTTATTATAAAGCCTAAACCTACTCTACTAAGCAAAAAATATTAAACACACAAACAATAAAGTATAGCTATTTGTATAAAGATTTTGAATTTAAAACATATGAAAAAGATTGGTTTACAATTACAAGAAAAATGACAATTTGTCATGAAAGAAATTTTAAAATTTTATGATATAACATTTTAATGTTGATCCATTAAAATACCTATGTTAGGTTATACTTTTACATTTTTATGGATTTATATTTCTAGTTTATTTGATAATTAAACTATTTTGAAATAGAATATTTAACAACATAAAATTGAAAGAGCCATTTTCCTCAAGATGAAAGCATGGAGGATTTCAATATATGTTTAAAAATTTTTCTAATCACACGATAATTAAGACATTTCAAATTAAATCCTAGGGAGAGGCAATTTGAATTTTTTCTTTCATCAAATGTGGATAATTTCGAACCATAATTTTTAGAGAAAAAGACTTCACTTTCGATGATAAATGACATTGTTGTGCGTGGCTAAATGACGAGCCTAATAATGGTTTTGGCTTCTCGTGGTCACAAAAATATGGGTATGCATTTGAAAATTACTAATTTCTATTAATGTTCGTAAATTAATATTCTGTAACAATTGTCATGTCTCGATCCTCGAATCGACCATGCGACAACCGCCGCATTGTCTCGATATACGGGCAAAACCTCCCCATATATCGGGACTCTGCAAAGCTATACAACTGTACAATATATCTTTTAAATACAATAAACATGTAAAGGACCCATCCGGTCCATCCCTGTACACACAAGCATGCATCGGCACACATTCGGGCAGGGGTTCCTGCACATGCACGCATGCAAAATTGGTCATCCTATCCATTCCAAAATTCTCATCACAAATAAAACATTTAAAATAAAATAAGTCTCAAATTATAGTCACAGGATTTTACTAATACTCGCCTGAAGAAACGAGCTAGGATTTTAGTAAAATCTAAACGGTATGAGATGTACAAAATTTCATAAAATCGAAAGAAAATAACGAATCCCAACATTTCAAATCAAATGTCTCATTTAAACAATAAGTTTAACCAAAAATAAGAGTTAAAAGAAAATGAACAAGTTCCGTATAAACTCCAACACAAACTATGTAAGAATTCCATCAATACTTGCTCCTATATATGAAACAAGTATTGATTTAATCCATACTAAAAGAATTATATAAGTCTTCCCTTCCATGGATTCCAAATCAACTAAAATAACCTTATATCATTATAATACCTATATAAAACAACGGATAAACCTTCTCAAGCTTCAATCCCCATCGCAGCTCTAAATTTCCTCTGAAATTTTTTTGTGTAGAAACTCCAATCTCTCACTGGCATCACTTTTTTGTAAGCCAATCGAAAGTTGTTTTTGCTACATTTAAACATTAATTTTGATCAAAATAGAAATATTCATATATATATAAAAAGAAGATGACCGTTGAGTTTAAATTTGTTTTCAGAATTTGATTTCTGATATTTTCGGGTTGGCAAACTTAAACAACACAATGACCTAAATTCAAAAGTTTTGTATTGAGTTATTGACTGATCGGGTCGACATGAGAGTACCCAAGTCGACAAGATCATATATCAAATTAAATAGGTGGACACGTAGGTTTCAATTGGTCGACATATTCTGATGTGTCGACTGATTCTAATTGGACATCAACATGCCTTACCTAAAAATCAATAGTTTAGGTCGACATGTTCTAAGTCCACATCGATATAGTACTGTGTGTACATAAAATTTGTGCACCAGTTCTCTGAAATTGATCGATGTGTTAAGTGTGCCGACAAGATTGAAGTGCAGGTCGATCTGTGATTTTTAATAGACAGATTATATCAGGTCGACATGTTCTAAATCCACATCAACATGCTTCTGTGCAGACATAAAATTGGTCGAGCGGTCTTTTAAAATTGGTCGATATGTCCATCATGTTGACACAGTCATCATGCAGGTCAATCTGTGCCTTTTATGGGATAAAGGAATCAGGTCGACAAATTGTCGGATATGTCGACCTCTTTAAACTTTTGTCTTGTGTTTGTCAATGTATGAGAAAGATGGGTCATTATACGCCTAAAATTGGTCGACGTGTCATATTAAATTTGTCCACCTGAAATCAATATGTCAATGTGTAATAGGATTCAAGTCGACATATGACATAGGTTGATGTGTTTTCGGGGATTTCGACATACTTTTACTTAGTCAATATATTATGTTTGTTTTATTCAGGTCAATAAGGGTTATTATTATATCAAAGTATTTTAAGGTGTGTCTAAAATTGGTCGATATGGTCCTGAAAATTGGTGAGCCTATGGAAACAGGTCGATGTGTGAGAAGGACAAGTTGATAAGGTTTGCAGACTTTTGTTTTCTAATAATTTTCTAATTTATTTGGATTTATTTTCTTCTAATTTATCATTATCAAAACTCATTCATTTCAACAATTTTTAAAACCATTTTCTTATTGGATGTAGTCAAACTATATATAGTTGGAAAACTCTCGAGACTAGAAGTCTAGCTTCCTACATAAAAAATCATAATAATTTAGAGTTCTTTGTAATAAGATCGAACCAATTTACTTGATGTTATTAGAAAGTTAAAAGTCAATTTAAAGGCTGTCTTTTAAAATTGTTTGATGTGACCACCATGTCGACACAGCCATCATGCAGGTCGTTTTGCGCCTTTTGAGGGACAAAGGAATCAAGTCGACAAGTTGTCAGGCATGTCGTCCTCTTTAAACATTTGCCTTGTGCTTGTCAATGTGTAAGAAAGGTGGGTCGCTATATTCTTAAAATTGGTCGACATGTTAGATTAAATTTGTCCACATGAGATCAGTGGTCGACATCAAGTAGAATTTAGGTCTACATGTAATACATGTTGATGTGTTTTTAGGGATATCAACATACTTTTACTTAGTCGATGTGTTATATTTCTTTTGTTCAGGTCAACAAGGGTTATTATCAGATCGACATGTTTTAAGATGTGGCTAAAATTGGTCGACACGATCCTGAAAATTGGTGAACATATAGGAATTGGTTGATGTGTGAGAAGGACAGGTTGATAAGGTTTGCAGACTTTTGTTTTCTAATGATTTTCTAATTTATTTGGATTTATTTTCTTCTAATTGACTTTTGTTTTCTAATGATTTTCTAATTTATTTAGACTTATTTTCCTATAATTTATCATCATAAAAACGCAATCATTTCAACAAATTTTAAATCTATTTTCTAATTGAATGTAGTCAAATTATATATAGTCGGAAAACTCTAAAGACTAGAAGTCTTCCTTCTTACATAAAAAACCGTTCGTTTGAATATATGTTTGATAATTAAATGATTTTGAAATAGAATATTTAACAACATAAAATTGAAAGAGCCATTTTCCTCAAGATGAAAGCAAGGAGAATTTCAATATATGTTTTAAAAATTTTCTAATCACACGATAATTAAGAGATTTCAAATTAAATCCTAAGGAGAGGCAATGTGAATTTTTTCTTTCATCAAATGTGGATAAGTTCGAACCATAATTTTTAGAGAAAAAGACTTCACTTTCGGTGATAAATGATATTGTTGTGCGCGGCTAAATGACGAGCCTAATAATGGTTTTGGCTTCTCGTGGTCACAAAAATATGGGTATGTATTTGAAAAATAATAATTTCTATTTTTTTTAGAGAGAGAAAAATAGTTACAGTTCGTTTGAATAGAGGGTTCTGGTGGGAAATGGAGGAAAAGAGAGGGTTTTTAAAGAATCCACCCACGTTTGTCAAAACAATTAATCGGTGCGGAGGGAAATGGATTCTATAACCCTTCAAACTCAATTTTTTAATTCCACCAAATCGGTTGATTTTGGAGGGAAAGAATTCTTTTTTAAAATTATAAATATTAAATTTATTTTTATACTCTATATTTTAAAATTTTAATAAAATGCAGAAAATATAACATAGTAAATTTTTACACTTTTTTTATTATATTCTCTTCTTTTTTTCTGTTTCTCATCACATATTTTGTTGTCAAACATGTTTCTTAATTTTATCTCCCTTTTCTCCCATTTTTGTTCCTTTCTTTTATCTTCCTTTTCTATGAGGTTGCCAATCACAATATTAAAGAGATTGAGAGACAAAGTTATTAAAAAAAGGGAACAAAAGAATATAATTTCTTTCATATTATATATATACATTATGTACAATTTGGTTTCCTTAAACTAACTCTATTTCATATTATATATATTTATATATATATATATATAGAAAAGAATAACTTTCGGCAAGTATTATGCCCTCCATAAATTTTTTGAGAAATAAATTGTTTAACACACATTAGAAAGGGGATAAAAATTCAGGTGGTAATATTTCACTCTCCTCTTTTTTTCACACATGCTCAATGTGGAAACAAACCATAGATTTGGTTTTTCATCTTGTTTGTGCACATTTTTTTTTCCATGCATAGTTTTTTAATTATTTACTTTTCTTTGATCAAAATAAATTTTAGTTTTTTTTTTTCTTTAGAAACAAATGCTATTTCTAAAAATAAGTAATCACTCCCATAGTCTTGTAAAGGGTAAAAAGAAAATGCAAATATAGCATGAGTGTCAGACAAGTGAAAATCAAATTCAAAATCTCTTAGTTCCAAGTGGGGGCAAGTATTATTATCATTTTTTATATATATATTTGATTATCGATATCTAGGTTATCTGACAATCTGATTTAAATATTTTGGGACTCAATTTGATACCCATTTGACAGGATTTTTTTCAACTTGTCTTCTCCTTTTAAGGAGAAGTAAAAATTAATTCCTTTTCAAAAAAAAAAATTAAAAGTTGTTTGGTTTTTTTTTTTTTGAAATAAAGTTAAAAATTAAAAATTAATTCCATTTTTACTTTTTTACTTTTAAAGTAAAGTTAAAAGTTGAAAATTAATGGACATATTTAAAATTTTGTATCATTTAAATGATGATATTAATTGAATAAAAATAATTATGTGAGGATATAAATGGAATAAAAAATCTATATTTCTGGAAAAACTAAAGCATTAAAAAAAAGATAAGAAAAAGCTCTTCCTATGAGCTTTTTTTTAAAAGTTATTTTTAAAATTTTTCTTAATAAAAAAAAGTTTTTTTTTAAGACCTTTTAAAAAATATTATTTGGTAGAGTTTCTCCTACAAAAAAAAAGCACTGCCAAAAAACGAATTCTTTCGATATTTATTTTTTTATTCTCAAAACTTTAACTCAGAGATATTGATTAGGGAGTATAGTGTTTTATTATTAGACCCATTGTATCAAACTCTCTTGTTCTAATGAATCATAATTTTTAATATGTAAAAGTTATAAATTTTAAAAAGACAAATAATATTTAAGATCAAAATAATTGAGATTACAAACTTAATTTTTTTCCCCCTCAAAATCTCAAGAGAGGCAACTGCTGCTACCCTATCCATCCCTGCGCCCTGGCTCTCAAGCTCTTATATGTGAATAAATTACAAATTTAATTTGTTTTGATAACTTACACCCTAAAAAAATAATAATAATAAAAATAAAAAATAAAAAAATTGAAGAGTTTTACATAAAATATAGAAAAAAATACAAAAAACCCCAATTGAACTTTAGTAAATATAAAAAATTCCTAAACTTAAAATAATGTTACCAAAACATCCCATCAATTATGAAAATGTATAAAGTTAACCATTCCATTGATCCGTTAATTTTTTTTGTTAAATAATTTTAAGATTTATTCAGAATTTTTAAATTAATTTTTTATTAAATTACGTTGTCTCTCAGCCTATTTTGCATGCAAAAGCCAGAGAGAGTCTTCTCCACCTCTATGTATTGTGCCCATGATTTTTCCATCAATTTTGGCATCGAAAAATTTATTTCTAAGATTGTTGACGAAAATTTTGTTATATTAACAACCCTGAAAGCTTCGAAGCTGTCATTGACATTTTCCTTCGATTTTTCCTGGGCCCAGAACAAAGTCCGCCATTGATGGAGAAGTCAAAAGCTTGAGTTCTTCATTTTTCTTGAAACCTAAACATCAATTTGGGTCTCCAGCAAACTCCAAAATGAAGCTTTGAAGCTCTGACATGAATCTTTTACGCTCAATTTGATGTATTTCATCTTCTGCAATTTTCACCATGACATCATCGACGACGATGACGAAGAGTCCAACGTTGGACCCAACTCAAAACAACCTTATTTCCACTTCTCTACTCTTGTCGACCTACTAGAACTCCCTTTCGATGCCAGAATCAAAAACCCACTTTCGATTCGCCATCTCCAATTTCATCTTCGCGTTTCCTTCACTGTCGATTCAATTTCACTGCCCAAAAGCTTATCCTTCACCTACCACCATTCATCATCAGTTGCCTTCAAGTTCGCCTTCCGCACAATTTTTTGTCATCATCCTCTGATTTCGCCTTCAGTATCACCAGTTTGGATCGACCTCGTCGTCTCCTCCTTCATTCGCCACATCTTCGCCAAAGCAGCTTCTGTTCATTGTAGACTCCTTCGATTACCAAGCCTTGATTCGCCTCAATCACCAATTTTTGCCTGACTTATGAAGCCGGTTTGAACTGGATGGAGACGACTGCAGCGAATTCGTGTACACAAACTAACGGGGTAACGTGGGGGCGAATCAGAGATGATAACTTGAGAGAGAGAGAGAGAGAGAGAGAGAGAGAGAGGGATAATTGGAGAGGGAGAGATAGCGTGATGAAGGAGAGAGAGGAGAGTGAGGAGGCACTTAATGGTCACACTCACCGGCAAACACGGGGACGCAGATGGCAACGGTTGATTTCTGGATCAATGACGTACAGAGAGAGGGAGAGAGAGAGAACAGAGAGAATGTAAAGGGTGGTGTTGTAACCGGGTCGGGCCCGGCCCGGCCCGGTTCAACTGTGGTTCCCAGAACCGCGGGCCGGGTTGGCTGCGGTTCTTAGGCCGGGCCGGGCCGGGCCGGGTCAGTTCCAAATTTTTTAAAAGTTGAACCGGAACAACTGGGCCAGGCCCGGTTCGGCCCTTTTTTTTTATCCTTTTTTAACTCTTTTTTTTGTAACTCTATTTTTTAATTTTATTTTATTTTTATAACTCCATTTTTTTTAACTTTATTGTTGTTTTGTTTTTTATTTTCTTGTAATGATTTATTTATTCATTTTGTTTTTTTAAATTCATATTTTATAAAAAAATAAAATAAAAATTAGAGATACAAAAATTTTAGAGTGATTCCACTGAATTCAGTATACGTCCACTACCAACCTCATCACTTGGATTTTAAAATCTACTAATTTTTTTTGTTACATTATTATTATTCTTCTTCTTCTTCTTCTACTTCTTGTTCATCATCTTCCGAGACCTTCATGATTCCTTGCATTTTTTTCTATATTCTTCCAATTTTTAATGCAAATTAAGATTTCTAAAGTATCGTCCGTTAAATTTGTATGTTTCTCGATTAACACTCGACCACCTGCATTAAAAGTACTTTCCGATGGCACTGTGCATACCGGAGGGGTTAGTACATCTTTAGCCACTGGAGCCAAAATTAGATAATACGATACATTATTTTTCCACCAACATAATATATCATATAAATCAGTATCATCAAAACTTTATAATCTAGGTGTTTATTTATATAAAAGTAATTTATTAAATGATTATGACGAAATTTTTTATTTTTTTCCTAACATGTGTAAGGGATTAAATGAAAATGAAAATGATTGAATGTTATTACTACTACTACTACCTACATTATTAGTATTTAAATTATTTTTTTTTTCTTTTCATATAGTTCAAATATTGTTTATAAAGTATGAAATGTTTTTTTTTTTTAAAATGTGGGTTAATAGACGCTTCTGATGGAAAATCTTGTGCAAAATAATCTATTAACATTTCAGTACCTTCAACTTTAACATGTGGATTTAATTCACTTACAACTAAATATAAAATTGGAATTTTTTCATAATATTTTAAAATTTTTGTTTTCATAGAAAAAACAATTTTACCAAATCTTTCTTTATTTTCAAATTCATTAAATATATAAATAATTTTACAAAAATTTGGTAACATTAAATGAGTAGTTGGATAATAATATCCGAAAAATAAATTTGTATATAAATAAAAAATTTTTAATAATTTAGTAAGTGTAAATGCAAAATCGAAAGCGTTATTATCAATAAAACTATATTCGTAATTTGAATTTACAAATTCAATTAAAATATTTTTAAAAAAATATATATCTTGTAACATGTCATATGTTGAATTTCATCTACTGTCACATTCCATTTTAAATTTTTTTATATTTTTTATTATATAACAAATATAATTGTCCAATTTTTTGAGTTTTTGTAGAAAAATTTCTTATTTGGTGAATTAAATCACGAATAGATTTAAAAATAATTCTTTGTTAAACCATTCTTAACACATAAATTAATTATATGATATGCACATTTAATATGAAAAAAAGTTCTATTTAAAATTGTGTTTAAAGAATTTTTTAAACTATTAACTGCATTAATATTAGTCGAAACATTATCAAATGATATAAAAAAAATTCTATCACTTATTCCATAGTCATAAACAACATTTAAAATTATTTTAGTTATATGGGTACCGGAATGTGAAAATTCCCAACGTTGAAAAACCAAAATTCTTTTTTCTAAAATCCATGAATTATTTATCTAATGACATGTTACTATAATATAATATTTTTTTTATATTCATTTTTCCAACTATCCGAAATTAATGAAAATTTACAATCACTAGTCATAAATTGTGTAATTATACTATTTTTTAATTCTTGATATCTATTTAATAATCTTCTCCTACCGGATCTTTTACTACTTTTTTATAATCGAGTTATAAATATTTTTGTACATATTCTTCAAATACGGGACATGCAATTATATTAAGTGGTAATTCTTTTCTTACTAACTATTCTATTTGTCCAATTTTTTATTTATCTAAATTATATTTAAATGTACCAGTTATATTATCTCCCCTATAGTAATTTGTGTTTGTCTTGTTTGTGGTAATTTATCTGAATGATTATTAATTAAGTATCTCCTAAGTGTGCCTACCCTCTAACGCTTCAAAAATTTATATTTTTGATGACAAATTTTACATATTGCTTTTTTTTTCTTTTTTTTTTCTCAAAAAATATCTATATATTAATATCATTTTTTTTAATCCATATTGTATTAGATTCTGTATTACTAGGTTCAGTTTTTTCGAAAAGAATTTCAATATCTATATTATCGGGAATTTTATTTTGAAAAAAAATATGGAGGAAGAGGAGATTGTTGAGAAGATTGTGAAAAGTGTGTTCTGGATATTTTATTAAAAAATTAAGAATTATTTTTTAAAATAAAATATACGATTAAATTTTTAAAAGAAAATTTAAGATTAAATTTTTAAAAAAAATTTTAAGATTTAATTTTTAAAAAAAAAAAGTAATGCAAATGTAATGCAAATATAAAAAAATAAAGATGCAAAAAAATTAAATATACCGATTTGACGGATATCGCAGTTGTTTTTCACAAAATCTTGAATTTGAACTCTCAATCTTGAAATATTGTCAAATCTTAATCAATGTTGAAGGTCGTGAAAAATTTATAATTCTCCATTCTCCACCCAGACCGTTCTGTAGCAAAAACACCAAGAAAGTTTCCCGGCCCGGGCACATGAGAAAAAAAATCGTAAAAAAATGATTAATAAAAAATTGATTTTAAAATTTTGAGTAAATCTTAAAATTAATTTAAAAATATATAAAATAATTTTTTTAATCCTGTGCTACACATGTGATTTTAACTGAAAAAAAAATTAATGGATCTTAATCAAAGAGTTAACTTTATATATTTCCATAATTGAGGGACGTCTTTGTATTTGTTTTTTTTTTTCTTTTAATTTAGGAGTTTTTAATATCTTGCTTATAGTTTAGGGGGATACTTTTATATTTTTTCCTAAAATATATTTTATTGATAAATGTTCATTTTATTGAATTCTTGAAATAGACCAACTAAATATAAGATACATGCCGAAAATACAAGCCCCCAAAAATAGGTATAAATCTCTAGAGTTTCAAAATAAAAATTACAAACTAAACCGTGACAATATAATCAAACGGTATTAGACCCGACAAAAGGGCCAATTGTTAGGTCATGTCAAAGAGTCCATGGGTGTAGCGAGATCTTACCATACGTCATCTCAAACTCTACTCATCTATAGGCATGTAAGTGCTACGAGTGTGCTCTTTCCCTTCATGCATCACAAGATTTGAAATGAAAATGGAGGAGTTAAAAGTGATCAATGGTTATTAAAGGATGCAAAGAATCGGGTGGTATATATAGAATATTAATGTAGCAGATCCAAAATCATTTTTAATATGGTAAACAAGATTATATAAGTACAAAACCAATAAGTACTTCAAATTAACACCCATTAAATCTCAATGATGTTTGACCCCTATGCGGGATGACAAAAAAACTGAACAAGGCTGCAAATCATCCTAAATCCATCCGGCTACCGGTTGCCCTAGATGTAGTCAGAGAGCTCTCTAAACAGAATTAAAATCTAACAGACTTATGCACCACATGCAACAGATATGCAGAATCTCATGGGCATGTCCCACCTGGAGAAGACACACACACACACACACACACACGCGTCTTTACCGAATCAAAATAGCGAGAGAGAAGAAATATGATCATATGTCGACCAAAATAACCACACATAATGTCTATCCCTTATGTGGCAGGGATGAGGCACAGTTATAACAAATTTATGACAAACATTCCAGTATCATCATCATATGGCATAAATGAATCAACAAACGAAATATCAACAAGGCAACTAGAATTCAGTGTAATACAGGTCCCACTAGACCCATTATTGCTAAATGGTCCAAACAACGATCAAACTGGCAGAACTGCATCAAAAGCGGGTCAAATGGATCAACCTAATTCAAGGTAGGTCAAACCAATGAGTATAGATCAACTTAAGTCAAACTAGGTCCCACTAAACAAAACTAGGTCAACTAGGTAAAAGCAAACCACCCTTACAAAAATCATAAACTATAAATTCTGGTCTTTTGTTGCCATTGTGATTACAATGTCTCCATCGCAGTTACAATAAGGCAGACTAAACCCACAAAGGGTTTAGATTTGGACATGGTGCCTTCTTTATCATAACTACAATAATGTATTGTCGTTACACCATGAGTTTGCAGTCTTCAACAAGCGCCATCGTAGTTATGATATGGTCATAATGATTACGATAATGTCTGGCAGAATGCGGAACTTGACTTTTCTTTAATCCAACAACACTTTAGGATTATGACTGCATTACTAAGCATCAAAGGACATTCATATCAAGGTAGTCCAAGTCTAAAGGACATGGATGTTGGGAAAATCTGAAGGATTTTGAAAATTCAAAATATGAAGGGACTTATACGTGAAATAATCACTATCCTTAAGAAAATTATGCAGCCATTATGTTGTTGGCTGGGTTGATGGCAAATTCCTTCAACATATATAAGTAGAAACAGAAATTTAAGACAGTAAAATTTCAAAATTTTATCAAGAATGAAATAGAGATTTTCAAAAAACAAAAATTGCCAATGAAGGAAATTTTGAAATGAAGTTTCCCAATGGTGAGTGGGAGTATTTATAGAAAATGAAGGATTGCAAATATGAGATATCTCTTCATTTAAAGTGTATAATGAATATACTCTTTTGATTTAAAAAACTAATTATTTATTTAAGAGATATCATTTGGTTATTAGAAAATAATATTTTAATAAAAAAAATTAAATTATTTAATTTTTAAACTTGTGTCTTTTGAATAAAAAATAAATAACCAAGTAGACACTTATTTTCTAATGCCTAAGTGTCTTATCTTTGACCCTTAAATAATTAATTATTTTTTTAATGGTCATTTGATGAAAATAATATTTTTTTCCTTCAATACACTATTTCAACCATATTTAAATGATTTTAAATTTGATGGGTTATAAACCCATCAAATTTTCTTTAATTTTTTAATATGAGACAAATGCTCACAACATATTATAAACTATATCTAACAATCCCCCACTTAATTTGTAATATCTATTAGCAATACAATTTTTTTTTAGAATTATCTCCGTAATAGGTATCTCTCAAATTAAACCTAAAAGTAATATTAATATTTTCAAAATTTTGATAAATAATTATTAAATCTCAATTTCTCATGATAAGAAGAGAAAAGATAATACTCATAATTTTTTACAAATCTCTAATATATTTACCGTGACTTTTAGCACCATAATTTCACCGTGAGCTATCTCTTGAATTCATAAACACTTATAAAGTTTATTCCCAAACTTTCTTAGAAGCGGCACCACTTCTCATATTTATATAGGTGAAATTTGAAAATTCAAATTTGGATTTTTCTTGTTTTTTATCCAAACAAAACTCTATTAAGAATAATTATTATTTACTCTCCTTTTCTTAAACATTAAAGGTTCCAATGTTTGCTACCTATCACTAAAGTAACTTGTTGTTATCTTCTAAATTTTTAGAATTGTTAAGCAATAAGAAAGATGAGGTCCCTGTTACCGGTGATAAATTAAAATTCCTTAGACCCATTTCATTTGTGTATTTTTAATTCTATTTCTCGAAAGTCTTTTGGTTACTAGGTCAACAACATTGTTACTAGATCTTACATAGACAACTGTGATGATACCATCAGAAATCAATTGTCTAACATATTCATATTTTAAAACAATATGTCTAAATTTACTGTTATAAATTTTGTTGAATGCTTTAGATATAGTTGCTTCACTGTCACAATATAAAGAGAATGCTGGCATTGATTGTGGTCGCAACTTTATTTCTAGCAATAAGTTTTTTAGCCATTCTACCTCTTTACATGCTACTGCTAATACAACAAATTAAGATTCCATGGTTGAATAAGTAATATACGTTTATTTCTTGGAGGCCCAAGAAATTGCTCCTCCACCTAATTTAAATATCCAACCAAACATTAATTTGTCATCGTCAATACTAGTTATCCAACTAGTATCAGTATAAAGTTCTAGTATCGAAGCAAATTTGTTATAAAATAATTCCAAATTTTTTATTCTTTTAAGATAATCAAAATCCAATAACTCTCTAGTGATCTGCACTGGGATTATGTATAAATCTTGAAAGTTTCCATACTGCAAAAGCAATGTTAGCCCAATGCAATGCATAGCTTATATCAAACTACCAATTACACTAACACAGTCTAATTGACTTACTGACCTTTCTCAATTTTCCATTAGTTTGTTAGAAATATCAAATTGGGTATTAACTTCTTTAGTTCCCAAGTAGAAAAATTTTGAAAGTATTTTGTTCACATAATATGATTGACACAAAACATAAACCCCACTATGTTTCCTAATTTTGATTCCTAAAATAGTATTGATTTCTTCCAAATCTTTCATTTTGAAATGATAAGTCAGACATCTTTTGATATCATTTATACATTGCGTATTAATCCCAAAGATTAGCAAGTCATCTACATAAAGACATGTGATCATTCCAAAGTCTTTTGTGAATTTAGAATAAATACACTTATTTGCTCTATTATATTTAAATCCATTAGATAAAATCACACTACCAAATTTTTTATACTATTGTTTTAGAACTTGCTTTAAACCATACAGGGATTTTACTAATTTATAAACTTTCTTTTCATTATCAGGAAGGACAAATCCTTTTAATTTCTTCATATATAGCTCTTCATCAAGATCACCATTTAATAATGTTGTTTTAATATCCATTTGATGGACATGTAAATCATAGATTGATACTAAAACAAACAATACTCTTAGTGAAGTAATCTTGGCAACAGGAGCACATGTATTAAAATATTCTATCCCTTCCTTTTGTCTGAAATTTTTAGCAACTAGTCTTGTTTTAAAGGTTTGTATAGTATTGTCAATATTATACTTTCTTCTAAATATCCATTATATCCAATTGGTTTTGAATCAGGAGAAAAATCTACCATTACCCATGTACCATTTGCTAAAAGAGGATCCATTTCATCATTTATTGCTTCTGTCTAAAAAGCAGAATCTCTTGAAACTAATGTTTCATTATATGTTTTGGAATCATTCGCCAAATGCAATATGATGTGTATTTTATTTAATATTTTAGTTCTATTTCCTTCAACCAAGAATGCTAGTGCTTGTGAACAAATAAAGTCAGAACCAAATTTCTTTTCTTTTCACACCCTTTTACTTCTTCTAGAATTTGCAGACAAGTCAATTGACTTTCGCTTATAGAAAGAATTGGGGTGTAAAGAAGTATCATGCGCCAAAGTGAGAGAAGAAATTCCTTCATTTGATTATGGATTCATAGTTCGATTACCAAGAAATGTAATTTCTAAAAACTCAATGTTTTTTGTCTCTATAATTACATTAGATTCCAAATCCAACAATCTATATACTTTTGAATTTTCAGCATATCCCACAATGACACTTTTAAGAGCCCTAGGACCCAATTTTGTTATTTTTGGATCCGAAACTCTATAATAGACAATGCAACCTCATTCACCTAAATAACCCAAATTTGGTTTTCTTCTTTTCAAAATCTCATACGGAGAACTTTTCATTTTCTTTGAAGGTATTCGGTTGTGAACGTAACAAACCGTAAGTAAAGTTTCTTCCCATAAATTTATTGGCAATTTGGCATAGATTAATATGGAATTAACCATATCAACTAATATTTTATTTTTTCTTTCTACCAAAACATTTTGTTGTTGGATATATGGTGTACTTGTTTGATGAACCAAACTATTTTCTTTACAAAAATTAGAAAATTCAGTTGGAAAATATTCACCACCATGATCACTTCGTAGTATTTTAATTTTCTTTTCCAATTAATTTTCTACCAAATCTTTATAACATTTAAACATGTCAAGTGCTTGACCTTTTGTTTTCATCAAATAAATATGAGTGAATCTGGAATAGTCATTTATGAAAGTTATAAAATATCTATTTCCACCTTTAGTTAAATGACCATTTAATTCACATATATCAGAATGTGCAATTTCAAGTAACTCTGAAATCCTTTCATTTTTTGGGAATGGTTTCTTGGTTATCATGGCTTGTATGCATATTTCACATTTTCCTAATTCTTTATTGGCACATGAAATAAAACCATATTTAAATATAAATTTAATTGAATTAAAATTAATATGAGATAAACGTGTATTCCATAAATTAAAAGAAAATTCAACAATATAAGTAGAAATTTTAACTTTATTAATATTTAAATTGAACATGCCATCACCTGAATATCTCTCTCATATGAATATACCATTTTTAGATACAGTGAGTTTTTTTTTGCCTTTATGACAACTTTCAGGCGTTTCTTACAAATTGTACTTTCAGAAATCAGATTCTTTCTCATACTCGGAATATGAAAGACATTTATCAAGATCAACTTCTTTCCTGAAGTAAACTGTAATTTGACGGTTCCCTTTCCCATAACTTTGGCTATGTTATGATTCCCCATAAGAAGTTTTTCATCCTTAGTTGTCATTGTGTAAACTTTGAAAAGATCTTCATTGTTTGCAAATATACATAGTAGTACCGGAATCATACCACCAGTCAGAAGATTTTCCTATTACTGTTATATTACATTCTGTAACCAAGCTGATATTGAGTCCTACAATCATGGCAATAATTTTTGTAGTGCTGGATTGATATTCAACCACATTTGCCTTCTTGTTCCCGATATTTTCCTTCGATTTCAGTTTCTTATAGAATCTACATTCTCTCTTAAAATGACCTTTCTTTCTACAGAAAAATCATAACTTGATTTTCTTGTTGATATTCTTGCTGTTAGTAGGTCCATCTTTAGAGATATTGTCTAATTTTCTTTTCTTTCCTCCGTTCTTAGTGCTAGATTCAACTTTATTTATCTTATTTTCAGATTCCAAAACATATTTATTTTCACAATTTCGAGTTTCCTTTTTAATTCAAATATACTTTAGGAGTTGGTTTATAATAAAATCTTTAGAAGTGTGTAACAATTTTTTTCGATAATTGTTCCAAGTGGTTGGTAATTTTGAAATAATTGCAGCTACTTGTAATTATTCAGATGCTTCTATTTTTAAATCATTGAGTTTAGACACTAAGACCAGTAATTCATCCACTTGATTCATGACAGATTTATTATCCACAATTTGAAAATTAAAAAATTTCATACTAAGAAATCTGTCAATACTTTGATTTACAGAAGTATATTTGTTCTCCAATACTTTTCATATTTCTTGTTGGGGTTTTGAGTGGATGAAACAAATTATATAATCAATCAAATAGAGAATTTAGAATGAATACTCTGTAACGAACTTCATCATCCTGACGTTTCTAGCGACATCAGTATCAGTTTCACTCGGTTCTGGAATGAGTGATAAGTTCGGATTCAGTAGATAAACAATATTCAACTTGGTAAGAATGAAGAGTAATTTATCCTTCCTACGAGTGAAGTTTGTCCTATCAAAACGATCTAGTTTGAACATATTTGGGTTGATCATCATGTTGAAGACAGAATCAGATCCAGTAGCCTCTATTGCAGAATAATTTCTTTAAGATTGTTGGGAAATTTTGAAGGACTTCGAAAATTCAAAATATGAAGGGACTTGTACGTAAAATAATCACTATCCTTAAAGAAATTATGCCCTAACTATATTGCTAGCTAGGTTAACAGTAAATTCCTTCATGATATGCAAGTCGAAACAGAAATTTGAATAACAAAATCTCAAATTTCTCCTAAAAACAAAATAGAGATTTTGAGAAACGAAGATTGCCAATGAAGGAAAATTTGAAGTGAAGTTGCCCAACGGTGAGAAAGAGCATTTGTAGAAAATGAAGGATTGTAAATATGAGATATTCCTTCATTTAAAGTGCATAACGAATATGGTCTTTTGATTTAAAAAACTAAATCTTTATTCAAGCTACATCACTTTGTTATTAGAAATGACATTTTAATTAAAAGATATCAATTTATTTAATTTTTAAACTTGTGTCTTTTGAATAAAAAATAAATAAACGAATAGAAACTTATTTTCTAATACCCAAATGCCCTATCTTTGACTCTTAAAAAATCATATATTTACTTTTTTTAAGGGTCATTTGATGAAAATCATATTTTTTTCCCTTCCAACACACCATTTCAATCAAATTCAAATGATTTCAAATTTAATCGGTTATAAATCCATTAAATTTTCTTCGACTTTTTAATGTGGGATAAATGTCCATAATATATTACAAACTATATCTTAACAATGGAAATGATGAACAAGACAACGTGAACATGCTAGATCATGTAGAAAGGTGGGGAGAGAAGAAAGGCTTACTAGTTGTAAGAAAAGGAAGAGATTTCAAGATCTAATGCTCCAGAACAAGATATCCAACAATCAATAATCTAAAATAATAAGACTAATAATGCTGGTTTCACAATACCAAAGTCCAGAGACAAACTTACCACCAACAAAGCCGGGGAGAAAAGGAAAATATGGCGGTTAGGATTTGGTAGGGATAGAGAAAGTGAGAAAGAGAGATGACCAGGAGGAGACGAGTGAATAAACCTAAAGCAAAACCTATTAGGTTAAACTTTTGGATAATTGCAAAAGTGCCCAGCTTGAGGTACTTTGTATAATTATCTAGAATTCCGGGTTTTCTTTCCGCAAGTCATGTGAGAAACTTATATTTAAATCCTTCCAACTCGAGAGGGGTTTGCAAAGAAATCACTCCAAAAGAAAGGAAATGCCTCATCCTTCAGAGGGTTCTTTTATAAGTGGTTGCATGTCAAGATGTTCTAATTTTGAGTGCTTACTCAAAACATAATTTTTTTAGGTTTTTACTGCCGGTATCCGAGTTTTATCCGATTAATCCGACTCAAGTACTGTGGGACCTATTTTAGGAGTTGGTTATCCCAAATCCTTTTTCGTCATTTCTAAAACTCGATCTAGTTAAAGGAGTAGAATGTCTGACCATTCGACCAAAGAGTTTAGTTTACTAAAACATAAATGACAACATTCAAATGGAAAAATTTTTAACTCAATAGTATAGTTGTTTAAAATTTTATCCAACATCTTTAATTCATTTTCTAGATGCCAAAATTATTTATATGTTTTTGTAAAAACGTATGAGTATATACATATTGTCCATCCTGAACTTTTCTTATTATAATATATAAAATCTCTCATATTATTGTTAAATGTACATATATATGTACAAATAGAAGGGGTTAAGTCAAACATGAGATCTGAGAAAGAAAAAGATGATACTATGTATCCTCTCAATTTCATACAACATTTTCATGCTCCCTGATGAGTGTACAAGTATCACAAAGTGATACTTTTTATATCTTGACTATGAAATTGTATTATGAATATTTTTATCAACCAACATAAATAGCCCTCTTAGTAGTCTTCTATGTGTACCACTCATTGTACAATGATGGGAAATCTTTGAGTGACTGATTTTATCCAAGTATAGCCTAAAAATATAAAGATCGGCATCATTTATCAATTTTGGTAGATGGAAATAGAATGACCCCTTTGATATTTTCATATAAGCGACCAATCCCATGAAGCATAGAGCAAGAGGACAAGAGGAGATATCTTTGATTGCAATATAATCAAAGATATCCTCAACTTGTATGCTAGAAAATCTCAAGCATGTCTTATTCATCAATTAATTTACTTTGGCATGATGGTTGCTGTGCAGTGGTTAGGATAAGAGTTTTAGTTGTGGTCCATTTTACAACTTGGATCTTTTTCTCCCCCCGCCCCCTCTTTTTCCTTCTCCTTTTTTTTTTATTTTGTTTATGAACCAAAATGAACTCAAATGATGTAATTTTGTGTGAAATAAAAATGGCTTTTTTTTTTTTTTGTTTTGGGGGGCGGGGGAGGGCGGAGGGGTGGCGGAAGGGTCTATTGTTTTAATTTTAATTACTTTTAAGAAACCTAAAGTTGCCTCTGTCTCTCTCTCTCTCTCTCCCCATATACCCAAAAAGAAAGGAAAAAAAAAAGTTCGGATACTTTTAATAAGTGATCACTTATTGGGGGGTTGAGACCAAGAATCTTGAAGACTCTCTCTCTCTCTCTCTTTCTGTGTGTGTGCTCTCGCGCGCGTGTGCGTGTGTGTGTGTGAATCCAAGAATGCCATCATTGCATTAATTTTAGTCTCCCGTGGGGGACCAATAGAATCCAAGGAGAAGGACATCATTTTCAACATGGAATGAGAAATTGATCTTTTGGTTCAGCTTCAAGATGCCCATCAAAGCATCTCTCTCGTTTTGCTGATTGATTTTGGTGTGGCTCAATCAGACCAATTAGCATGCAATGATTCATCTTCTTTTCTTTAAAAATTTCTTTTAAATCTTCTTGCTCTTTATCTTTTAATATGTTACTTGAAGAACATCTCTCATGAATGTCCATCCCATAAATTAGACATTTCACACGGAAGTAATTACTGAGAGATAGTTAAGGGCAACAATGGTGTTCCACTCCACCCTTTGCTTCTCATACATACATACATACATACTTACATACATACACATATATATATGATTCTACCAACAACAGGCTGCAATAATCAAACTTTTTCCATATTGGGTCTAATGCAGAATCTCTTAAATTTGAGAAAAAGAATTATATACACTTGAAAATCTGCCGAGTGACACATCAATCCACAAAAACTTACCATGAGCAAATCCAAGGGTAAGACCAAAAAAGAATAAAAAAAAAAAAAAAAAAGAAAGAGTAAGCTTTGCTCTGTTATTCTACATGATTTCAGCTGATACACTTCTCTTGTAGAATTGTACACCCCAAATCCCTTAGCTTCCATTAGTACTAAATAGACCTCTGGATGAACCTTGAATGATCCTCTACCCACTAAATCACAATGTTATTCATTCGCTCGTTTTAATAGATCCAAGGAATTTTTCATCGACTGCACTCGTCATGAATCACAACATTACATGGTTCCCTGGCACGGCAACTCTGTTCTACATGGCAGATACAAGGAAAATGAAGAAAATTAAGTAAAAATGAAGAGAAAGAAGGAAATTACAGTGGCAAAAAAGTATCAGACCTATAAGAATTTGCTGCAGACATGCATAATTCCAATCCAGTCATGGATGGAAGCAATAGAATGGTTGCATTGTGCATCATTGTTTTCCAGCAGAACAATGAGATCTTTACTTTCAAAACAGTGCTTGATAGCATGTCATGCTTCAAACATTATCTAGAATGTTCTCAAGGGCCACCGACAACTTTGGTCAGCTCAAGGCTTCCCTGTATAAGAGGTGCTCTTTGTTGGCTAAGCAGCAAAAGTTGCTGCATGTCCTCTGGAAGCACCTTGAATACTGCCTGTAGATCATTCCTCAGTTTTTGACAAAATGCTGCAGACACCGGACTGTCCTGACCAGATTGCTGAAAATTGAATTTGACTCTATGTCAGTAAATACAGTTTGAGTCAAACAGGCTTTATGTCCCAAATCATTTTTTCCCATTGGTCAATTTAGGGTATATTGTTATCTAAATTATAAAATTTGATGTCTTTTCTCATCATGTTCTCTAAAATTTTCTTAGGCCTTCATATACCCTTTGACCTCCTTCTAATTGTACATTTTCAATTCCCTTAGCTGGTATATTGAGGTCTTCTTTGCACATAATTAGACCATATTTTATTTTCTCTAATTTTATAAATTTCACTCAGCATAACATATTCACTTTTAATTTTATCTGTTCTCACCAAATCAACGTTCCCATAGTATTTGGTTTTCAATTGCCAGCACACCATACCATGAATCAAATGCAATGCTAAAAGAAACTTCTAAAATTATCAACTATAACTACTCATATATGCTTCATTTTTAACATTGGCAAATTTTGGACAGAGTATCCATGTATCAAAAAATTTCTCTTCACAGAAGACACACAACAAATAAAAATGAAACAATAAACTTCCATTCTCTATTAGCTTATAATTTTCAGGAAATTAACTGTTTCACATATACAAAAGCAAGATCACCTAAACAACATTCGACAGACCCCTGAAACCCATTTAATATTCCATGTTCAGAATCGTCTTATTGCCATCACACACCCCTCCTTCCCCTGCATATAGGGTTTCTTTCCTTATTTTTGTTTTAGAATATATAGTTCAAGAAGGTTCAAACATAGAACTAATGAGTCAAGTAGCCAGGGTTTACAACACTTAAATTTGTGTGAGAGATGATAAATCTACTAGCATCACACATGGTAAGAATGCATACATCTTCTCGCAACTTACAGAACTCAAAGTCAAGTACTGAAAATCTGAAACTCCTATTTAATTTTGTAAAATGTGATATTATAATCCTTTATATATATAGGCTACTAATAGCAATAATTTTAGACGCTTGAATTATATTATTTTAGACTTTATTTATGAATTTTAGAAGTATCTTAGACCTTGTTTCGTGATTTTACACCGATTAAATTTGTAGGTATTAATTTAGGAAACAATGGGATTACTTTTTAAATTTCGGACTAGATGAGCAGCAGTCAGTATTTTGGACTTCACTCTCTGCTCCGATGTCCGATTGGGCTGATTCTTGCTGCATTGGAAAGAAGACTTTGAAGCTTACAAATCTTGTGGAGAGCCTCCCAGAGACTGATTCAGGCAAGAGTCTATCCGCAAATTGGGCTGAAATTGCTGTAGTGCTAAAAATCAAGTCCATGCTTAAAAAGGAAACTACTAAGCGTACATATTAATGAGGGATTTTCAGAATTCAGTTGCTAATAATTTCAGAAGTCTTCAAATTCAAGGAAGAGGAAATTTTCAAATTTTAAGAAAGCAAGATCCTTTTCACACGACAGCGGCAAGTTTCCAAAAAGCTCACGACCACTAATTTTTTTTAGGGTTTTAGTCCTACAAATACAGCACTTCCTAGGTCGGACAAAGGCATTATTTTCACAACTCCATCATCCCACTACTCCCTTTATCACTTTACAAGCCCTGGCCACCACGTGCATTCCACATCTTTCTTGTGCAAAAAGGGTTGTAATGTTTTCTTTACTTTTCTTGTTTTTCTTTAATATGTTTAGCTAATCTTTTTCTTTGTTTCTAAGATTCGATAGATTCTATTTTTGAATAATTACGTAACTTGATTTATTTCTTTCCCTTAAAATTTATTAACATGATAATTGTTTGATGAGATTTTATTATTGATCGTAATACTTCTAAACGTTATAATCCATATTTTGCATGATCTTAGATTGATTGCCTGCATAAGCCATATAATTACATGATATTATTCCGTAATATCATAATCTGTATGAGATTATGAGATCGATGGAAGATTAATTTCATGTGTGGAGATTTAGGAGAAATCCTATATTACAGTTTTTTCACAGAACCTAATGCAATCCAATTTAATCAAAATTGCATAACCATTGAATTTTGATTAATCGAATTGGGATTTTATTACATGATTATTGGGTGAGATCTAGTTTTGGAAATATTTGCCAACATCAACAATAGCTCATTAGCCAATAAACTTAGGGATTTGAAAAGATTTGATTGTGTAAAAGGTTAAAAATAGATGAAATCGGCGTCCCAGGTTTTTATCAAATTAGTGTTTCATATCGATTAGGGTTTTTCTATTCATAGATTTTATTTTCGTAATTTCTAATATCATCATAACTTTGAATTGATTTGTTCAACTTAGATAGGTTAATTCATACTCAATATAAAATATTTTCGTGGGAACAATAGTTGATTGCATCTCTATACACAACATTCGTCTAGGATATACTTATCTGAAATTGTGGTTTCAAAATCGCACATCAGCTACTTACAATCTACAACATCAGAGCTACTACTCTGACTCAAGCAAAGTCCCTGTCCCAACTTAGTTGAGGAACTTCTACTTAAACTCAAATTTAAAAATCCTTTTGCAATATAGAAAATTGGAAACAACTTTTGAAATATTTTTGATAGTAACAAGCTTAAGAAACCCGTAAATACATAAACCAGTGTGGGTTTGGAAGTGTAAATAATATGACAACAGTCCCCAACTACTAAAATTCAATCGAGTTCCTAAATAGCAATCATGTCAACGATGAGCAAGGCAACACGAGGTGAGGTAGGATGTCAAACTAGCACCTCAAATGGACCCACATAGGCCAGCATTACTAAGGCATTCACATCTCACTTAGGCGCCCTTGCAGGAGTATGGTATACAAGTAAAGGGAAGATCTTTCTTATTTGCAAGGCTCTTTTTAGTTATTTTAATTATCACCAACTCCGCCTCCCTCTACCTCCATTGAGGAAACTATTATGAGCTTTTATAAGGACCTATAAAATAGGAGGATAGGGCCCTATTATCAAAATGCTGGATTTGTATCGTATTGAGAGTTCTAAAGCCACTTGGTTAGAGAGATCTTTTGAGAGGGATAAGATTCGAGGAGCTGTTTTTAATTTTGATAATGATAAAGCCCCTGGCGTAGATTCCATGGTGGCCTTTATCAAGGATTTTTTGAGATGTTATTTGTGAAGATTTGTTTAAAGTTTTTGAAGGGTTTTATACCAACAGTTTGAGCACTGGTCTTAACCGTATTATTGCAAAAAAATTAAAGTAATAGATTATGTCTGATGCTAGATGAGATGATTTCCTACAACAAGAGTGCTTTTATTGGATGTAGACAAAATAAGATGCTGCCATTGTGGCTAGAGGCTGTTGATTTTGTTAAGAAGAATGATAGGGGTATTGTCTTCAAGTTAGATTTTGAGAAAACTTATGACAAGGTAAGCTGGGGTTTCTGAGATAATGTGTTGGAGAACAAGAGGTCTCAGATTCACCAGAGAAGATGGATTAGAGGGTGTTGCTTTTTACTCATCATTAATGCAGAGCCAAAGTTCTTAGCATCACAAAAGTTAGGGCAGAGTTAGTTGGAGTTTCTTAGATAATGTATGAGAGAACAAGGGGATAGAATTTGCCAAAGAATATGGATCAGAGGGTGCTTGAGTTTGGCTTCCTCTTCCGTCATCATTAATGGAGAGTCAAAAGCTTAGTCCTCAGTATCATGAAGTTATGGCAAGGCACCCTCTTTCACATTTGCTTTTTACTATTGTGGTAGATCTTGATAGCGGGACTCGAACTAATATTTTCTTTGACCATAAGAGTATGGAGCAGCAAGGTCTATGTATCACATCTTCAGTTTGCAGACGATACCCTCCTTTTCCTTAAAGAGGATATTGAGATTTTTAAGGATATCATCACTCTTCTTAATATTGTTGAGAAAATTTCTGGACCCAAAATCAATATGTCCATGAGTGAGCTTTTTAGTATAAATATCTCCAGTAAGTTTCTTGATCATTTGGCAAGCATTAGCAATTGTGGAAAAAGAGAGTGTTCTATTTCCTGCTTAGGGGTTTTCTTGGGGGTAATTCTGGGGGCGTTCATTTTTGAACCCTATTGTGAATGGAATCCCCAAGAGATTTGACCTGTGGAAAGGATAGCAGCATATCACCCTTGTCCTTTCTAGTTTATCTAATATCTCATTATATTTTCCTTCCCTTTTAAGAGTTCTGTTGGGGTAGTAGATAAGATTGAAAAATTGATTAGACACTCTGTGATCTGGAAGGGAATTGGCTACGAAAGATCATTTGATTAGTTGGACCATGTGTCTAAATGTAAGTTTGAAGAGGGTTCGGTCCTAGATAATATGGTATCCAAGAACATCTCTTTAGCAAGCAAATAGCTACGGAAACTTCCCTTAGAACCTAATTCTCTTTAGCATAGAGTTATAAACAGCAAATATGATCTCTTGCCAAAATGGATAGGATGCTAACGCCAGAGAGTCTCTCATTGCAATGCCTGGAAATTTATCTCTCAATTATACAATAGGTTTTTTTCCTTTGGTGCCTTTTAAGGTACGTGAGGGTTCTCGTCAATTATTTTGAGAGGATTCTTGGGTTGGGGACTTGACCAAATCCATTTTCCATTGTTTCCCTAGCCTCTAGAGGTTATCTAGGCTTCATTTTGCTCCTATCAAAGATTTCTACATTTGGGAGGGTCATCTTTATTCTTGGGATTTCATTTTTCTTAAGAAAACTTCTTGATAGAGAAACTTTGCATTTTCCCTTTTGATTTCTCTCCTTTAGTGTATTGAACCTTTTTCTCATGTTCCTGAAATGGGGTTTGGCATCTGGATTTTCTTTTTTTTTTGGGGGGGGAGGTTTTCACATATAAATCTTTCTTTCATCTTCAAAGTAGTTTTCAACAAAATCATTCTTATAAAACTATTGTTCCAAATTTATCAATTCATGTGTTACCCCAATTCTAAAACCGGAGATCATTTATTTATTTTTACATTGCTTCTTGCAAGGGAAATGGGGAACCTCCTCTTTGCTTTCTGTGACAATGATTGGGTTCAGCCTAAGATAGTTCCTGATTTATTTTTTTACCAAATTTATAGGTTTTGGGGGGAAAATTGTGCTAGCTTGTTATGGAAATGCGCTTTCTTAGCATACCATTGTGCATTTGAAGCGAGCAAAATTCCAAGATATTCTGCAATTAAACCATTAAAATTGCTCTTTTATGGGACAATCTTTTACTTTAATACTTGTCTACCGGGTCATGACTCAAGAATTTATAAAGATTATGGTCTAGAAGATGGAAATGAAAGAAGAGGTAGTGGAATATGCGGAACCATATAGTGGATCACTACGGTGTGGCACAAAGCCATTAACATTGAGTCGGCTCTTGCACCATTAGCTATGCCCTGCTTGGTCCCTTGGCAAGGTGGAGGATTCGTAGCGCGTTGAAGAGGGACTACATAGCAATTGTGTATTAGTCTCCTCATATTGTATTGGTTTGTAATTTTTTACTTTGACGAATTATCATTTTGTGAAGTTTTTATACATTCCTTCACACATCTAATATATTTTTCTTTTTCTACCAAAAAATAAATACAAAAGAACATTTACTCCAATTGTGGAAGAAAATCTGCCAAGGAATACAAGTCACCCACAGAGGAGAAGTTGTTATTCTATAGACTTAATCTTATGGAGAATTGTCGTTTCACAAAGAGAACCAAATTTGAATCCATATTATGAAAAATGACTTTCTCAGCAGATTGAGAATAAATTTTTCTAAAGGCAAGTAGGATGTCAAAAAGTAGACTAGCACTTTGCATTCCCAGTAGCACAACAGTCTAAGAATCTTGTGCATTGGAACGCCCAATCAAGTTAATAAGGACTTGTCAAATCACAGCTACTACGAAGTGCAGTTTTAATGCCCAGAGTGACAATGCAAGCCATGGACGCATGATTGTAGACTGTAACATTACATTCCAAACATAGAAGCACCGAGAGATATAGGAAGCCAGTTGATATTAAATATAAACGTGGTTCTGTGCTTAGACTAACATGGTGCCAATACATGGAATCTTATAAAGGCCAAGCATGTGAATTTACATACTTTCAGAGCGTGCACAACTGAGAGAGAGAGACTTGAATTTTCTTTTTTAATATGCATTTCAAATTCTAATTCTATTACGGATTAATGTCACAGTCACAGATTGTAACTCCACAAACCGTACCAAGAAAAAACAACTTAAACATTTGGGCTCACAAGAAAAAAGATAAACAATTTTTTTTTTTAATATAGGAAAAAACAGTATCTTGTTACACTCTGGGATTTTGAAGCAATCTTTTGGGTATTTCAAAGACAGGATGCCATATTCTTCATTCAAATAACCATGGAAATCTCATAAGATATGACAAACTTTAAGATGGAGGATGTGTAACAGTTTAAATAACCATGGACAACCTTTTAAATATATAAGATGATGCTCACATATTACTCAACTACCTACGTTATTTATCAGCAATATGCCTTATTTTATGTTAAAGATGATTTATTCAAATGAAACATTAAGCTGAGCATCTTATAATGTACATAAATTATACATTCATATGTGCATTGTATTCACTTTTAGTTGATATACGTAATTATTTTATGGATGACAAATTATCATGTAAGAAACTCATTTTAAAGCTAAGAGTATTTGACCACACAAGACCAGCGTGCATCTTTTGCTTCATCTAGAAGAAAGCTGGTCGTGTCTGGCTGTACGCGTGGCAGCTGAACAGAGGCACCATGCAGACACCTCCTGGCCTCTCAAGACGCATCACTTGTGTGGGACCCGCACACCCCTTCATCGAATCTTGGTCAGGATTTTATGTAGGGGAGGGGACAGACTTGAGGGGACTGTTCCATAGTCCCCGACAAGATCATTATTCTTGGAACTGCACCAAATCACGTGGTCCTATTCACCTTAATAAATCATATTGGTTTCCTTTTACTCGATTCATGAATAATCCACTTTCTTTGAACCCCCCACATTTGTTCAGGTGTTCCTATTAATCACATAATCTAGAGATTCATAAATCTATTTTCTCAGCATCAAGTATACTTAGCCCTTAAAAGTTGATCCATGGCATCCAAGCAAGAGAGTTAGTAGTCTTTTGGATATTTGTCTTCTTTGGGGTCATCTGGAAAAGACGATGTTAGGCTCATTTGAGGTTTAGGTAGAGTTTTCAATGAAAAAATATTCATATGATGATAATTTTAGTGATCTTCATGGACAAATCTGACTTTTACTTACAAAAAGCAGGTGCTTTGTAGTTTTTGCTTTTGCTCTGCTTTGTTTTTCGGAGTTTGTAAAGGGTAATACTTGGCCCCCAAGTTCTTTTCATGTTCAACTTCCCTTCTTAGGTTAGAGATCTTGGACTATTTGTCACATTTTTTACCAGAATACATTTTTCTTTTTGCTAGAAAAGATATTTATTAATAAGAGAATATGATTACAAGAAATCTAAAAGGATTAAAAGTCCTCTAACAGAAAAAAAAAATAGAAAAAACGAATGCTGGATTGTGTGCTGGTCTGTTTTCAAATCCTCTGCTAAAGACATCCAATGCAGAGTTCAAACCATAATGTAAAACAACAATCTTATCCCATAAGAGAGAAAGAACCAATAACATGATTTATGAAGATCTTAGCCCCGTGCCACAAATCATGGAACAGCTGTAGGAGCACTGAATCACTGTATTAGAAAGGGTACTCAAGCATCACACTTTTCATTAAAAAGGTAGAAATTTCAATAGAACATGATGCAATTTCTGTACGGGCAAAGGTTATGTCCGAAGTTTTGAAGAAAATATTAAAATTGTTTCAGCATTTGACACCAATAGAACACAGGAGGATCTAGAAGGTATGAGGAAGAAAGGATGCCAGTGAAAACGAAAGGGAGCTTAAAAGGTTAGAATGCCCTTTCCACCATGAAAGGAAAGGGATTAAGTATGGAACTAACTGAAGTGATGGAGGCGAAGGATAGATACTAGAGTATATTTTACCCTTACCAGCCTTTTCTTGAGATGCAGCAAAGGTAAGAAGATTGCAATTTAAATCCTCTTATTTTCTCTGAATCAGAGATTGAATCAAAATCATGTGAATGAGAAGAAAAATGGCCTTGTCTCTGGAAACCAACATTTGCATGTTGGCCTGTGCTGATAGCACATCTTGTGTGTGAAGCAATAATACAAGGCAATAAGCTTCAGTTATTATCATGAGTAAGAGGAAAAATAGAATGTTGCCCTACCCTTGTGAAAGCTGTAGAGGGAGAGAGAAAAATGAAACCAAAAGGGAGTTCCTAGACCTTTTTTGTCTCTTGATAGTTAAGGGGGTAACACCTAGTCGAATTTAATAAAGAGTCCCTGTTCCGGGGGACAAACAACTCCCAGATGCTATACAAAGGTGAAGGGTGAAGGGTGAAGAATAGAAGTTGTGGTCATGCTACTTTCATTCATGTCTTTGAGTAAAAGTTGTTAAAGAACTTTTTTTGGGGGGGTGGGGAGATGGAAGAAGAATTTTGGATGTATCACTAGAGTGTTGGGGGGGGGGAGAAATTTTTAAAGAGTGGCCAGTTGAATAGATGAGAAAAAAACTGGAGATGTGATTGGAACTAGGGAGATATGGAGAAGAAAGATCCCAAATAGATAGGTTGTATTTTGGATTTCGGAGGAGATATCTTAGGATCAGAAGTCTTGGGATCTTTGGTCACAGAAGGGGCCACAAATAAAATTTTTACATAGAATGGAAAAAGTGCATAGCATAGCTTGGTTATAAAAGTCATTTCCTATTTTGACAAGGAACTTTAAATATAGTCAGAAAAACGGAGACCTTAGAAGGAAGGAGAATGCATTGAGACTAGAGAAACCATCAAATAAGATTAAATATATATATATGTGCAAACAAAATGCAAAAGAAATGCATTGTTGAATAATACAATTCCAAGAAAATAAAATAAAATTATTCTGAAACTAATTTTCTGGCGAAACATTATGACTTTAAAAAAGTAATGTTTAAGGAAAAATGTTAAACAAAAATAATAAACCTCTGAACCATTGAATCTTCCGAGGACAATCCTTTTCTTAACTAAAAGAAAGATATAGACGAATGAAGAGGCACTGAGAGATGAGACAAATTATAGGTGGTGAGAGAGAGAGAGAGTGGATGAGTGAGGGGAGGAACAAAATTCCTGTGCAGGGAAATGGCATGAAAAGAAGAGTTTTTTTTTTTTTTTTTTTGCTCAATAGGGTAACTTAGAATTTGAACAGGAAAATGGACAATTAGTTGAGAGAATTTGAAAAGGAAAATGAGATAATGTTGCTCATACATACAAAGAGAGATAAACATATAAGGTGGGTGGGAGGTTTATATTTTCAATATATATATTATATCAACCCCCCTCCTTCTCCCTTTTTGTCCATCTCTGGCCATGGATAGGTTAGTTTCAATCTTCTTGTGGACTTAGCCAAGCGTGTTCTCAATCAACCTGTTCTGAGCCTTCCAAGGTGAGGGAAGCCAATTACACTTTGAGAAATATCATAGTTCTTCCAACAAAGATTGCATTCAATACCAATGAAGCATGAATCTTCTACAATGAAAGCTCAAAGGTCAATCCCTCATATAATGGAACAACAATGTCTATTTGCAGGGTAAAGTATAGAGTCTCTAAAATCTCTTTTAAACCTCTTTCTTATGCATCTCAATGTTGATGGTTTGTGTAAGGAAGCCAAACCCTTCAGCATAGTACATTTATTGTAGTGGACTAGTAGGTAGGAAAGATACGAGATTTTAAGGATCAATCCCTCTGATGCAATCTTTGTTGGACAAGATTGTCTGTGGAATCCTTACAATCACCTAATGCTGAAGCTTTTACAGAATATCCCTTGCAGGATACACAAAGAGATTGGAAAGCCATTTTATTTTGATAGCTTTCTAGTTTTCCCCTTTACTTCTCATTACCATTGATTTGATTGAGGATATGTTATCCTCTCTTGCTATTCATAGTAATTCTTGCATCTCTCTTAATAATATCTCTTTTTTCTCCAATGAAAAAGTTTAGCTTAACCCCTCGAAAGGCCAAGAAAGAAGGAAACAAGAAAGGTCGAAGATAGATATTGAATTCTATATTTACAGCAAAATGCAGGAAAAGTACAGGAACGTTGTTGTTAAGCTAAATATATTCCAAGAATTAACAGAACCCCTGCCCCAAACAACTCCCCACCGTGAGAAGAAGCATCACCTCATCCATGAACAATCTACTTAAAAATAGATCAGCAGAGACTTAGCATATTTCTAGCATACAATCAGCTCTTCAATTATTTGGATCACAACCCGAAGCATCATCTAAATAGGATAAAAATTTATGAAACTTATGTTATCAATGACATACCTTTTTCCTTCACATTCTTTCTAAAATTCTGTTTGTTTGATCCATCTTGCTAAAGTTTTTCAGTTATCTGGTTATAGTATAACATTTTTTTTATAAGAAAATAATATAACATGTATTTCAGTGCAATCTTGATGTCTGTATTATCTGCCCCGATTCCGATCCTTTTGTTCCTATTTATAGTGCAATTATCTCATTACATCCAGTCGCTTTAAAGTTCCATACTTCAACCTCTTTCACAAAGGTGGTGTTCCAAAGCATGATCAAGAAGCTTCAAACATCAATTTATCATTGTGTATCTATCCTGTAGCTAATGTCTAATAAAACACCAATAAGGCATTTGGAAGATTTATAAGAATTCAACATTGATTAAAAATTCAATAAATTCCAGGTCAGAAACTGCATTTCTATGTATATTGACAAGAAAATTTTGTGGAGAAGAGTTACCTGTGTCTCTTCAAGCAGGCATCTCTCGATAGCATTAAAGGTTTCAACAACTTCCACCTCAGACATTTGGTATATAAATTGCTGTATGTCAGTATTCATTCTTGCCTTTCTCCACAATCTATGCTGTTCTTGTTCAGCAACAATACGTCTTCTTTGAAACCATGGCATGAAGTTATGTCCATTCAAAAACCGCCTGAATATAGTTGCAAATCATGTCAATTCAGAAGAAAAACGAGATCAGGAAGGAAATGACTAAAGATACAAAATAAACAGGAGGTAAAACAGTGAAGGTAGGCATCATTACCTATAGAGGTCTAGCCAGTTAGATCTCATCCGTTTCGACAAGAACTTTCCAGGACCTCTGGCAGACAAATTTCCAAGAAAATTATCAACATTAAATGAGGGCAGGGAAGGAGGATCGGCAAATGGAGAAGCTCCTTCAGAAGGAGTGCTTGTTCTAAAGTATGGACCAAAGGGTGCTAAAAAGTTTGTAGTAAGCTCCAAGAAATGCCGACGCAATATCTCATTATTAACAACTGACATCGACTCCTCCACCCTGGGTGACATCCCTGCATCAATGAGCCTATTCAAGATAGAAGTGTCAGGTTTGGTAGTTGCAGCATAACTGCTCCATATAGCCTCCTTGTGTTCAGTCATGAGACAAAGAGGACCTTCTCTCCTCAGCTTCACAGCATTCAGGATGTTAGATGGAGAGAACTTCTTTAAGGAAAGCTGTTGAAGACCGAATCCTTCAGGCTTGGAGGGGATCCTGCCTGTAGATGCCCTAGGCCCAAATGTAGGCCGGCTAGAGTTAGGAGGAGGGACTCCGACTGAAACAATGTGAGGCATAGTCCGAAGTGCCTTAAGAAAAAAGAGGTTTGTCACACCCAATAGCATTGGAGGAAACATGTCTCCCTCCTGGAGGGAGTTTAAACGAGCAAATTCTGGGTCATGAATGGTAAAATATGGTCTGAAATCTATACTGCAGAGAAGTGGTGCAACCAAGCTAACAAGACCAGCAACTGCTTCAGAACACTGCGAAGGAGTTGGTGCTATAATAAGAATAGGCTCCCCAATAAGTAGCAACTCCCATAAAGTCCAAAGCTGCAATATAATTCCCCGAAATGTACCAAAGAGATCTGAATCATGGAAAAGACCTTGTGGGACTGATTGATTTGTTGGAAGCAAAGGAGCCATTGAGGACACAGACTTCTCAAACAACAACCCACTCTCTGAGGGCAAACCATGAGCAGGTGGCAAACTCACCTTGAGCATTGCATTCCCAATAGGAAGCTCCATTAGTGTACCAGGTAATGGCTCAGTCCACAATGACACGAAATAAGCAATATGCTCAAGGGCTCTCTTCCCGATGTCAAAATATAAAGGACCTATGATTTGTAAAAGTGGTCTAAAAACACTAGAGAACGGACAATGAGTCAAAATGACCACAGACTTCTGCTCCCCTCCCCTTTTTAGCCTCTCATCATGTCTTTGTCTATTAAATACATAACCATACAAATACCTAGAATTATCATTATTTCTACTCGTGCTCGATTTATTACCTAATTTTACTTTTGCATGCACATCTCCCTCTTGAGAAGTTTCCCTCCTAAACCGAAAAAAGAAGATGCTATCATGAATACTAGACCGATTATGATGCTGCGAAACGGAGTCAGGAAATGAGTTAAACGCGATTTCCAGCTCCTCATTTTGGGTAAGGCTTCCAGGCGGATAACACTCCTCAACAAGCTGACCTTGCTCTAGGTCAAATTTAATGATGCAAAATGCAACAACCCATTGTTTCAGTGATTCTGGATCTATCTTGGAGTTAGGTTCCGTCTTCAATGAGAAGGACGGAGACCGACTCATTTCACTCAAGATCAACACAAACTTTCTATCAAAGTTCCATTGTCACCATCTTTCTTGCCACCATTTCTACTAAATGCTCACCTGGGCATATGTAAAGCAAGGTCAACAAACATCAATAGAAACCAAAACTAAACCATTCTCACTGCAGAGTTCTTCAAGATTTCAACCAATTCAAAATCCCAAAATTTCATCCGGTTATATTCCCAATTAATGTCAATGTCATGATTTCAAAATGAAAACACCAAATGCGTTAAATTTAACCCAAATTAACTCAGTTTAAGATGGTCTTCCAATAGTGCTTTTGTTGAACAATAAACAGAGCCAAATTGATCAACAAAAATCAAAACTTGCACAAGATCCACAAGAGGGGTTTATATTTTACCTAAAATTGAAGATACCCAGAAACGGAAATCGCCATTAACCAATCTAGATCGGTTCGAAATGGGCAAAAAATTAAGGAAAACAAATGGGTATTTGCTGAATTGACGTACAAAGAAGTGATTGTTCACCCTTCTGCCTCTTCTTCTCGGGCTCCAATGCAATCGTATCTGTTTTCCATGTGCTTTTTCTGAACGTTTATTTGAAAAATTAGGGAAAAAAATGATTTTGTTCGTCAAAAAAAAAAAAAGAACCCTAAGTATTTGGAAAACGTTAGTAAAATTCGTGCAACGCCATAATCAAATAATATTTGTGAAATATAATTTCAATAAATTATTATTATGTAACAATTTATAATAAATCGCAATATATAAGTATAAATGTATCCGTTATAATAATTAATAAAAAAGATAACATTTTGTTAGCGATAGGTTTGGTTTCAAATACGATGATTCTGCTGACTCGAATATGATAATTGACCGTCTGACAATCTTGATTATTAAGGCCGGCAAAATGCCGCTAAAAAGTGCTCCGATGATGGAGATTCCGACGTTCAACTCAAAAGGTGATTTTTGAAAAGAGAAACAAATTGAAAGAGAATTTTGATTATATTTTTGTGTGCTATATATAAGTCTAGAGAGCATACCTAGTTGATAGACTTAATGATATATGTATATAATCTCTGTAAATGAGTTTTGTATGCACACGGAGTATTAAAATTCTAATTTCTTTATAGAGATATCCCAAGATCACGGGAATCATAACGAGAGATTCTCAACAATTTAAAATACCATTACTCAAGGAAATTCAGTTCACCAAAGATTATTTTACTTATTATAGGAAGTTGTCTTCGTAATCTAAGAGGAAGTGAATATTATCGTTAGATGAACAGTAGTACCGAGTATTGAGAAGATTCGAGAGCCGATCAAGTAGTTACTGAGAAGAATCTGGTCAGTATGTACCAAGAGAGTAGGGCGTGCCTATCTAATGGGAAGATACATCCCTTATTAACGACATATTTTAGTAGGTTATATCTTATGGGTTATGGATTTAAAGGGTCTCAATCCTCGCGACAACGGCCTTTGGGCCATGTTCCATCACTTATCTCAACTCCTAGTATTGTTCCATAGGAAACATTTTACGAGTAGCATTAAACGAATAAGAATTTGAAAAGATGTTAGTGCACAGCATTAAATGCAACACGTACTACTTTGATTTTTATGAATCATCTCCGATACACTTTATAAGACGTATCATCTAATTGATTTGTGCACTATCATGTCTTCTTTTCTACAATTTTAACTTTCATTCAAAAAGGAAATAGGTAAGTCAATTCCTTTGAAATTCTCAAGCAATACTTAGAGAGAAAGAATTGAACTAAAGATGGCTAAGGGTTCATCGTCGCAGGCTTATCCAGACAATAACGACATTAGAAGCATCATGACAGAGGAGGAAATACAAGGCGTCTAAAATGACATGCTGTTAGAAGATGAATATGTCCTTTGGTAGCCTACCGATGAAGACAGAGCCAACAAAGTCTCTAAGACACGTGTTTCGATGTATAAACAATGTGTCAAATATGGACTAAGGGTGCCGAATACGACGATACTATTCGGGTTTCGCTCCGTTGGAATATTTTTCCGATGATGCTGATTCCCAGCTCTTGGCACTTGATGATAGCGGTGATGTCATTAATGAGTTTCTGTTACTGTCGCTTTAATTTCGATATCTTATCGTCTATGTTTTCTTTTAAGAGTTGTACTCATGGATGTCCTACTTAAGGGTGATTTTACCCGCAAACTAGGCCAGAATCTGACTAGTTGTTCCTATATAAGAAGACTATTGACAAAAGTTGGATGCACAAGTACTTCTTTATGGAGTTCTTGAATAAGGATTTGATGCCCATGCTACCGGGAGTCGAAGAAGAACCGCTTCTTGGGTTAAAGACTCCTAAGTTTTCTTGTCATTCAAGCTTCATTCGTTCAGTTGATAGCTTCTACAAAGCCAAGGATCGGCGCATTTGGGTGGAAGCTCTCTTAGACAACGAAATGCTAGTTTTGGTAGGTTTGTTGTCGGAAGAAAAGAGGAAAATTGAGAGACCTCTTCTGGTGGAGAAGAGGAAGAAAGATCTCGTGGATATTCTTGCTTCTCCGGAGTTCACCTCTTTTATATCTCAAAAATGTTCTGAATCAAAACAACAACAATCAAAACTTCATCCTAGAGGGTGTGGTTGGCAAATGAAATTGTCAAAATTGGGATTTGAACCCATGCCCTCTTTCGAAAACCAAAACTTGAGTCTAGCACGTTAGACCATTCGGCCATCCTAACCAACTCATAATGTTATAAATAAAAAAATTATAAATTACAGTTGGACAAACTATAAGAATGAGTACTAGCCCGCTTTGTCTGGATTGTGTTTAAGCTAAAATTATAAGTAATTTAAGTAGAAAATTTGGGCAATACTTAGACTATGTGGATGTTGGCCAAAAAATTAGGTGTTGGACCTAAACCACAGTCAAGCCATGTGAAAGCTCTCTAAGCCATTATTTAGGTGGGGCTAAATTCAAAAATGAGTAAGCTAATCTTCTCTAACAAAATGTACTTGACCCCAAATTTAAATGTTTCTAGGACGTTTTTTTATATATTATTAAAAGTTGCTTTCTCATTTACTATTATTTAGAATTTTATATCACTTCTATAGTTGCTTCCTAGATTTGAGCCCAGGTCTCCACATCCACAACGTGGAATTCTTACCACTAATTATGGCCACTTGTATAACAACATTAAATATCAATTTTGCTGGGTCTAGAACTCATTAACCATAATTCTAAAACAAAAAGATTCCAAACTCAATGTCATTATGACACCAAAACATTAAATGATTTGTGAAATTAACAATAATCATTTATTTTGATCCCTCCTCCTTTGATTTCTTTATGTTAGATCTAGAATCTTCCTATTCTCATTTCTCCTTCTCAATGATTCTACTCTTGCTCTTCACATCTCTAGAATCTCCATCCTTTTATCTCTCCTCCATTAATTTTTCCTTTAATTTCTCCATAGTTCTTATTAAGTTGTTGAAAGTAGAAGCAGGAGACTAAGAACAATCGCATTTTCTTTTATTTCTCCCCCAACCTGAGTACTCTCATCTCTCTTATTTAAATTTGATCTGATCTCTCATTTGATCACTAAGGGAGAGATTATCATGGGCCCAAAACTATTCGCTTTTCTTTTTTATGGTTAAAATAGGTCAAGAATTTCTTGGGAACTATAAATAACCAGGGCAGAAATCGGAGAAACCTTCATGGTTTTGCTCCAAGTTCATGTATTTTTGCCCGTAAAAGTTTCGTCGAATTCTGGCCACTTCAACCGTTTAATTTCATAAAATTTAGACCAATACTATTATTAACTTTTTTATCCACAATTATTAACTTTAGTATTCATGATAATCTACAATAAAAATCTTATAATTGAAGAGGAATTTATTAATGTGATTAATGGAGCGTGTAAAGATGGAAGTTATCAGACTGTATTGATGCTATTACTCAGGAAATTATAATTTGAAAAGAAATTTCTAATTATTCTACTTGATGAGATTTTGGTATCAATTTTTTTAGTTCCTGTATTAAGGGAGTAGATGTCTATAAGAAGCTTAATTGTGTCCACCCAATTTGTGCACCATCAGCTAAGTTGGCTTGCGGTTTACAAGCTAGGTCTTGGATTACTCAACATCATACTGGCCTTATGCCTAAGTTTGTGGATAATAGCGGGGACCCAAATTATGTACGTTGTGATGAGTAATAAGTGCAAAGCCACTAAGAAATGACTCTGTCTTTAGGCCTTTTCTTCTCCGCTGGAGTTCATTAAGCTTCTTTTGATCTCAACATTTATGATGTACTTAGAGGTTCGGTATATTTAGATACTTCAACTAATTGCCAATTAGTTAAAGAAACCCGGCTTGCCTTGAATTCTCTCACATTCTGGTAGGTGAAAAATCAAATTCCCCTCTTTTATATCTCAAAAATGTATGAATCAAAACAACAACAACCACACCTTTATCCCAACAAGAGTGGTCGGAAATTGAAACTATAAGAAGTGGGATTTGAACCCACGCCCTCTTTCGAAGACCAGAACTTGAGTCTGGCACCATAGACTACTCGGCCACCCTAACAAACTCGTAATGTTATGAAAAAAAAAGTATAAATTATGGTTGGTCACAATCTCTCTCTTATAATTTTCTCTACGGTCCTCAACATTTATTTTGATACCTTCTCCTTCAATTTCTTCACGTTAGAACTAGAATCTTCATCCTCTCATTTCTCATCTCTTTGATTCAATTCTTGTTCTTCACAACGTTAGAATCTCCATCCTCTTCACTCTCTTCCTTTGATTTTACATTGAATTTCTCTAAAGCTCCCATTAAACTGTTGAAAGTAGAAGCAAAAGGCTGAGAACTCTCTCATTTTCTTTGTTTTCTCCCCCTCCCGAGTACTCTCATCTCCCTTACTTAAATTCATCTTATCTCTTGTTTGATAACTGAGGGAGAGCTCACCATGAAACCAAAACTATTAGCTTTCCTTTTTTATGGTTAAAATAGGTCAAGAATTTGTTGGGAACTGTAAGTAACTAGAATGAAAACAGGGAAATCTTCATGGTTTTGGGCCAGATTCGATTATTTTTGCTCAAGAAGTTTTCATCGAATTCTAGCCACTTCAACCCTACTGCGACATTTAATTTTGTAAAATTAAACTATCCTCAACTTTTTTATCCACAATTATTAACTTTAGTATTCATGACAATTTGTAATGAAAATCTTATAATTGATGAGGAATTTATTAATTTGATAAATGGAGTCTGTAGAGAAGGAAGTTTTCATAGTGTATTGATACTATTATTCAGGATATTATAATTTGAAAAGAAATTTCTAAGTATCATACTTGATAAGGTTTTGGTATCAATGTTTTTAGTTCTTATATTAAGGGAGTCACAAGTCTATAATAAGCTTAATTACGTCTACACATTTTGTGCACCATTTGCTAAATTGGCTAGCAGTTTATAAGTTGGGCCTTGACATAGTCAGTTCCTCACTAGTCTTATGCTTGACTCGGTGGATCATTGTGGCGACCCAAATTATGTATGTGGTGATGAGTAATAAATGTAAAGCCACTTGGAAAGGGCTCTATCCTAAGGCCTCTTCTTCTCTACCAAACTTCATTAAGCTTTTATCGAATCAGCATTTATGAAGTGTTTAGTGGTTTGGTATATGTAGATACTTGGCTTCATTGCCGGTTTGTTCAAGAACCCAAGGCTTGCATTGAATTCTCTAACAATCTAGTAAGTGAAAATCCAAATACACTTCTTTTATTCCTAAAAAATGTTTGAATCAAAACAACAACAACCAAGAAAGCAAATCTACTTCTTTATACCTAAAAAATGTATGAATCAAGACAATAACAACCAAACCTTTATCCCAATAGGTCTGGTTAGCAAATCAAGTTGTCAAAAATTGATTGGATTTGAACCTATGCCATCTTTCGAAGAGCAAAACATGAGTCTCGGACCTTAAACCACACGACCATCTTGACCAACTCATAATGTTATGTATAAAAGAGTATAAATTATGGTTAGACAAACTATAAGCACAAGTATTGGCCCGATTTGTCTAGATTGTATTTAAGCCGAACTTATAAGTAATTTGAGAAAAAACTTCAGGCAAGGCCTAGACTATGTGATTGTTGGCCAAAACATTAGGTGTTGGACCTAAACCATAGACATGCCAAACAAAAATTGTTTGAGTTATTATTTAGGGCGGGCTAATTTCAGAAAGAGTAAGCTAAGTTCCAATATTCTCTAAAAGAAAGTACTTGACCCCAAATTTAAAATGTGTAAAAATTGCTTTCTCATATATGATAATTTGAAATTTCATATCACTTCTATTGTGGCTGCTGGGATTCGAGCCCAGGTCTCCACGGCCACAACGTGGAATTCTTACCACTAAACTACAGCCACTTGTATTACTACATTAAATAATAATTTTGATGGGTCTAGAACTCAATGATCATTATTCTAAAACAAGGAGATTCCAAACTCAATGTCATTATGACATCAAAGCATTAAAGGATTAGTAAAATTGTCACTGATCTTTGCTCCCACCACCTTACACTTCAATTTCTTTTCTTCTTCCTCCTAAATCTCCGAATCATAAAACTTGGTCACAATCTCTCTTTTGTAATTTTCTCTACGGTCTACACCATTTATTTTGATACCTCCTCCGTGTTAGAACCAGAATCTTCCCCCTCACATTTCTCTTTCTCATTGATTCAATTCTTGCTCTTCACATCTTTAGAAACTCAATCCTTTTCTCTCTCTTCCTTTGATCTTACATTGAATTTCTCCATAGTTCTCATTAAGTTATTGAAACTAGAAGTAAAAGCCCGAGAACTCTCTCATTTTCTTCATTTTCTCCCCCTACTCGAGTACTCTCATCTCTCTTACATAGTTTTCATCTTATCTTTTATTCAATTACTGAGGGAGAGCTCATCGTGGATCCAAAACTATTTGCTTTCCCTTTTTATGATTAAAATAGGTCAAGAATTTGTTGGGAACTCTAAGTAACGAGGACGGAAATTGGAGAAACCTTCTTGGTTTTGGGCCAGTTCAATTAATTTTGGTCGTGAAGTTTTCATCGAATGCTTGCCACTTCAATCCTACTACTACATTTAATTTTGAAAAATTAAACTAACCTCAACTTTTTTAACCACAATTATTAATTTTATTATTCATGACAATCTACAATAAAAATCCTATAATTTATGAGAAATGTATTAATGTGATTAATGGGGTATGCAGAGAAGGAAGTTATCATAGTGCATTGATGCTATTATTCAGGATATTATCACATGAAAAGAAATTTCTAATTACCATACTTGATAAGTTTTGGTATCAATTTTTTTAGTTCTTGTATAAAGGGAGTCACAAGTCTATAAGAAGCTTAATTGTGTCCACACAATTTTTGCACCATTTGCTAAGTCAGCTTGCAGTTTACAAGTTGGGCCTTGATTGTTGTCATTATTCAGGATATTATAATTTGAAAAAAAAATTCTAATTATCATACTTGATAAGTTTTTGGAATCAATTTTTTTAGGTCTTGTATTATAGGAGTCGCAAGTCTATAAGAAGCTTAATTGTGTCCACAATATTTGAGCACCATTTGCTAAGTTGGGCTGCTGTTCACAAGTTAGGCCTTGGCATAGTCATTTCCATACTAGTCTTATGCTTGACTCGGGGGATCATAGAGTGGCCCAAATTAGGTATGTTGTGATGAGTAATAAGTGTAAAGCCACGTGGAAAGGACTCTATCTTAAGGCCTTTTCTTTTCTACCAGAATTCATTAGGCTTTTATCAACGTCAGCATTTTTGAAGTATTTAGAGGTTTGGTAGATGTAGATAGTTCATTGCCGGTTTGTTCAGGAACCCAAGGCTTGCCTTAATTTCTCTAATAGTTTAGTATATGAAAAGGCAAATTTACTTCATTTACACCTAAAAAATGTTTGAATCAAAACAACAACCAGAAAAGCAAATTCACTTCTTTTGTACCTCAAAAATGTAAGTATCAAAACAAAAACAGCCAAACCTTTATCCCAGTAGGTGGGGTCAGTAAATGAAGTTGTCAGAACTGGGTTTGATTTGAACATACGTCCTCTTTCGAAGACCAGAACTTGAGTCTGGCACCTTAAACCACTCAATGATCCTGACCAACACATAATGTTATGGATAAAAAAGAATCAATTACGGTGGGACAAACTATTACCGGAGCATTGGCCCATTTTGTCTAGATTGTGTTTAAGTCGAACTTATAAGTAAATTATGGAAAAAAATTCAAGGAAGCTATAGACTATGTGATTGTTGGCTAAAACATCAGGTGTTGGACCTAAACCGCAGTCATGCCAAACAAAAACTATCTAAGCTATTATTGAGGTCATGCTAAATTTAGAAAGAGTAAGCTAAATCCCAATATTTTGTGGAAAAAAAGTACTTGACCCCAAATTTAAAATGTGTCAAGGATTTTTTTTTCATATTACTAAAAATTGCTTTCACAATTATTATAATTTTAAATTTCATATCACTTGTATTGTGGCTGCTAGGATTCGAGCCAAGGTCTCCATGGCAACAATGTGGAATTCCCACCACTATACTATAGCCACTTGTATAATTACATTAAATATTAATTTTGATGGGTCTAGAACTCAATGATCATTATTCTAAAACAAGAAGATTCCGAGCTCTATGTCATTATGACGTTAAGGCATTAAAGGATTAGTAAAATTATCACTGATCCTTGATTCCACCTCCTTATACTTCAATTTCCTTTCGTCTTCCTTTTAAATCTCCGAATCGTAAAACTTGGTCCCAATCTCTCTCTTCTAATTTTCTCTATGGTGCATACCATTTATTTCGATACCTCCTCCTTCGATTTCTTCATGTTAGAAAGAGAATCTTCCTCCACTCATTTCTCTTTCTCATCGATTCAATTCTTGCTCTTTACATCTTTAGAATTTTCAATCCTTTTCTCTCTCTTCCTTTGATCTTACATTGAATTTCTCCACAATTCTCATTAAGTTGTTGAACTAGAAGCAAAAGGCCAATAACTCTCTCATTTTCTTCGTTTTCTCCCCATACTCGAGTACTCTCATCTCCCTCACTTAAATTTCATCTTATCTTTTATTCAATAAGTGAGGAAGAGCTCATCGTGAACCCAAAACTATTTGCTTTCCCTTTTACGATTAAAATAGGTCAAGAATTTGTAGGGAACTCTAAGTAACTAGGACGGAAACCAGAGAAACATTCATGATTTTGGGCCAGGTTCAAATATTTTTTCTCGTGAAGTTTTCATCAAATTCTGGTCACTTCAACCCTACCGCTACATTTAATTTTGTAAAATTAAACTATCCTGAACTTTTTTATCCACAATTATTAACTCTAGTATTCATGACAATCTGCAGCTGGTGGGGTCAACAAATGAAGTTGTCAGAAGTGGATTGGATTTGAACTTATGGCCTCTTTCGAAGACCAGAACTTGAGTCTGGCACCTTAAACCACTCGGCCATCCTCACCAACTCATAATGTTATGGATAAAAAAGTATATATTACGGTTGGACAAACTATAAGCATGATTATTGGCCTGCTTTGTCTAGATTGTGTTTAAGCCGAACTTACAAGTAATTTAAGGAAAAAATTCAGGCAAGGCCTAGACTATGTGATTGGTGGCCAAAACATTAGGTGTTGGACCTAAACCATAGTCATGCCAAACAAAAACTCTCTGAGCTATTATTTAGGCCGGGCTAAATTCAAAAAGAGAAAGCTAAATCCCAATATTCTTAGGAAAAAAAGTACTTAACCTCAAATTTAAAATGTGTCAACGATTTTTTTTTTCATATTATTAAAAATTGCTTTCACATTTATTATAATTTGAAATTTCATATCACTTCTATTGTGGCTGCTGGGATTCGAGCCCAGGTCTCCACGGCCACAACGTGGAATTCTCACCACTAAACTACAGCCACTTGTATTACTACTTTAAATATTAATTTTGATGGGTCTAGAACACAATGATCATTATTCTAAAACAAGGAGATTCCAAACTCAACATCATTATGACATCAAAGCAATAAAAGATTAGTAAAATTATCACTAATCTTAGATTCCATCTCCTTACACTTCAATTTTCTTTCTTCTTCCTTCTAAATCTCCAAATCGTAAAACTTGGTCCCAATCTCTCTCTTCTAATTTTCTCTACGGTGTACACCATTTATTTTGATACCTCCTCCTTCAATTTCTTCATGTTAGAACCAGAATCTGCCTCCACTCATTTCTCATTCTCATTGATTCAATTCTTGCTCTTCACATCTTTAGAATTTCAATCCTTTTCTCTCTCTTCCTTTGATCTTACATTGAATTTCTCTACAATTCTCATTAAGTTGTTGAAACTAGATGCAAAAGGATGAGAACTGTCACGTTTTCTTTGTTTTCTACCTATACCCAAGTACACTCATCTCCCTCACTTAAATTTCATTTTATCTCTTATTTGATTTGTAACACCAACACTGCGGTATCCGTACTATTATACTCCTGTTCCGGAATTAAATAAAAATATTTCTCAGTTATATATATAGAGAAATTTTAATTTATTTTGATTTTTGATTTTGGGGGCTTTAAATCGAAAATTTGATATATATATATATATATATATATATATATAAAGTATCCGTATTATCGATTTGAGATATACCCTATCTTGTTAAAATTTGGAACCCTAAAAAAAAAAAAAAAAAAAAAAAACGCTGTGCTTTCCCCCCAAATTGGATTAGTGCTTTAAGCCCTAATCTCTCTCTCTCTCTCTCTCCTTCTCTTCCCCTTCCCGCGACCCACCGCCCTCCCTCGCCCGAATCCGCCGCTCTCCTCCGCAGCGCACCACCACCACCATCCTCTTCTTCTTCTCTCCCTCTCTACTTCTCTCTTTCACCTTTGGCCGAAAGCCTCTCTCTCACTCTCTCACTCTCCCTTTCTCCCTCTCGTTGTCGCTCTCTCCCTCCCTTCGGCTTCACCCGAATCTGCCGCTCTCTCCACTACTGCCCCTTCCTCCCGCGTGAGCGCACCGTAACTCAAGCTTCCCTCCATGAGCACGAGCACGCCACAACACGATCCTCCTCGCTCTAGCGCGCTACAGCGCATGACCTTCCACCAGCGCGCCACAACGCAAGCACGACAGCGTGACCGCATGAGCTTACCACAGCGTGAGCGTGCCACAGCGCGCGACCTTCCGCGAACGCGTGAGCGCACGCCTCAGCGCGCTAGCCCGTGAGCCCGCGATAGCCCACGAGCCCACGACAGCCCGTGAGCCCACGATCTGTTCTCTCCTTCGAGAGCTCTCCTGCGCTCGGGCCCCCTTGCTGCAACCCCAGCTGAAGCCCAAATCGCAGTCATCGACCGAACCCCGAATCCTAGGTCGTGGCTTCTTCACTATAGGTAACGGCTGTGTTGATTGAAGTTCCAAGGTTTGGTGCTTAGAATTTGAATTAGTTGCTAACATAGTTTCAAATATGGAAATATTACAGGTTAGACCAATTCGACGGGCAAACGAAAGTTAGGTCAGAGATCTGAGAAATCCTAGGTGAGAGAAATGCAATCACTTCAACATTTGAATTGATTTTGTCGAATTTAGATTGAATTTAGAATCGGAAGCTATATTCATATATGTTCTGAAATATGTTTAATTCGAGAAAAATTAAGAAAAATGAGAAATATTAGAAATTTAATCATTTGTGAGCCAAATGATTCGAAATTGATAAGACGGGAACCTAGAAAGGAGATTGTGTAAATTTACGGTTGTATTAAATTGGAAAGAAAAATTGAAAATCCCTTATTAGGTTTTTGTTTGATATTAAATTATGATAATTTGATTAGAAAAATCTTTTTGGAGACTCAATGAGTCAGATTGGATTTATTTTGAAAATAGGGTGTGACCACCCTCCCTAGAAATGTGAGTGGAACTCTAATATCTTGCATAAAATAATAAAACTTGTTTCTGTCGTGTTTTCCATAAAACATGTTTTCGATATGCATGGACTCGACGTATGATATTAAATTTCAAAACTTGTTTTTTGATATTTATAGTGTCGTAAATTTATATTTTTGATAACTATGCATCCATGGTTTGAAATGAAATGATATTGTGCTATTATTTGAGAACTAGATATGTTTTCTATTCTACCGTCGCATTGACATGGATTTGAAATGATTTGATGATTGTATTGGCACACGGATTTAAAATGTTTTGATGATCTGTATGGGCCGGGTGCCCATTTGTGATGAGATGATCTGTATGGGCCGGGTGTCCACTTGTGATGAGATGATGTTTTTCGATAAATTTTGTAGTTACGAAGGGCATTTGTAGAGGCACAGGGTTGCTCGGATACATTTCTACAGGAGGTATCCGCAAACATCATATGTTTAATGGCTATAGGCGCGGCCGGTTGAACCCACGTAAGGGGGAGGACATGTGTAACGCCACCATCTAGCACCGGGCGGGATCCTATACACGATGATAAGTTAGCCCCAGCGAACTCATGGCCAATGTCGGGGTAGAGAGCGACTTTTGAACTTTATGCATAATAAAACCCCTGATTCGCCTGTCCTTGGTCATGGTTGACCTCTATCAGGATCATTTTTGGGTTGCTCTAATAATATTTGATTTTGAATGGATACATATATGCTTGATATCTTGTGATTGGCTAAATAATTTCAAATTGCTAAACATATCATGTTTTACTGTAAGAAATGTAAATTATTGTTACGAATAATGTTGTTTGACACTCCAATGGTTCAACCACACTATTTAAGTTTGATATTAATCCCCTCACTCATTGGGTATCTTCCCTAATACTCACCCATCTCCTTACCTTTCTCAAACAGGATTACGTGATAAAGCGACATTACAGGCTCTAGAGGTTTCGTAGCATATTGGTGGATTCGGTATTCATGATGGTGAGATTTAATACAAATAAAAATTTGAAGTTCTCATTTTATTTCGACCCTACGAGGTCATGATATTGAGATCCGTAGTTGGCCGTGTACATTTATATGGGATGACTGTATAAATTATGGATATTGTTTGGGAAACTCCCACATTTTACTTCCATTGAGGCAGCTATAAGCATTTAAAAATTTTTACTTGGAAAATTGTTGTACATTATATAAACTTTAGGCCCGCTCGCTGTGGCGGCTGCTCATGCCCTAGTTGGGCATGACAGTAGAGGTTTGTGGTGAGGACTGCTAGTAATTAAAAAGCCTTGCGTTGTCCTGGTTGTCTGCTGTAGTTTGGTTCATTGTCTTGAGGCGAGGATTGCCCTTTTATTTGATTGACAGGATGGTTGTGAATTATATAGGTCAAATTATACTTGGTAGACCTTTGAAATATGGGGAGTTTCTGTCCGATTTTCTATAAAAATACAGTCAGCGTCCAGGGTAACGGGCGGCTGTTCACGACCCCGGCTCGGGGCGTGATAGTTCTATTGGTATCAGAGAATCTAGGTTAGAGAAAGGATAGTAGTAAAAGTCTTCCCAAGTATATTAAAAGTTCTCAATGCATTAGAAAGTTTCATACAGTCATTTAAAGTCCCATATTTGGCCATAGGCATATAAGTTTATCCATTTTAGGGGGTTGCATCTAACCCATTATTTCACATTCAAATGCTTTGATTCATAACTCAAATTCTTTTTGCGGGGTTAGTTACTAGTAACTAACCCTAATTCTTGATTTCTAGCTAATAAAAAGATACTCATTTTGCATAATTATGTCACATAGACGTAGTAGGCGCGGTGCTAGAGTCGCACCACCCGAGAGTCCCCCAGTGCCCGATGTACCTAGGGCACCCGAGGCTCCACGAGTACTAGAGGATGCTTCCTCTACTCGAGCACGCTCACTAGTACCACCTCCAGCACCTCCACCAGCTGTTACAGCCGAGATTCCTCCATCACCACTCGATGCCTTGAGGCAATGGAAGGAGTGTTATAGTAGATATGGGGCGCAAATGCCACCACCTCCACTATAGACTCCAGCGACCGCACCTGCGGTCGTACCTACACCTATGGCACCGATTCCTCCTTCGGTGGCCGGTCTTTCTGTTTCTACTCCGACCGATGAGACATTAGTAACTTTGAGGCCCATCCATGAGCTTACTAAGTTGGTGAAAGAGTCTCGGCAACTCGGATGTATAGACTTTTTAGGATCTAGTGATGCCGTAGCGGCGAAACACTAGATCAATAGGACTCGCAGGATCCTTACTGATCTGGGGTTGACAGAGGAGCTCAGGTTGAGAGTTGCTGAGAGACTTCTCGACGGAGATGCCCTCTCGTGGTGGGAGGCTATCCGTGATAGTGCTATACAGACCCTACAGTGGAAGGACTTTTTACACGAGTTCGATCACAAGTATTTCACCCCATTCCAGCAGGATCGTATGAGGATGGAGTTTCTGCACCTACGCCAGGGGACTAGGTCAGTCTCAAAGTACGAGACTGAGCTTAGACGACTAGCGGCCTTTGTCCCTGACATGGCTACACTAGCTCAAATGAGGTTCAAGTTTGAAGATAGCCTCCAATTGAGCATCAGAAAGTATATGACGGTGACTCCCTCTTTTATACTATCAGAGGTGATTGATTCAGCATATTGGGTAGAGGAGATCGTCCGAGCTAAGACTAGGCAGAGAGAGAGTCACCATAAGAGGAAAACTGGGTCACCGGGTTGACAGTCTTTGAAGAGGGGTAGAGGTTTTGGACATCCCGGGGGTTCTTTTAGCTTCAGACCAGCAGGACTAGGACAGGGACCTCAACCACAGGGTTTTGGGATACCAGCCCCTAATGTCTCCACATAATTTACTACACAGAGACAGCCTTTTTGCCATAGATGTGGTAGCCACCATGCCTTTGGGGCATGTAGAGTACCAGTTACTTGCTTCCAATATGGGAAGCACGATCACATTAAGAGTATTGGGGAGGCGGTATTGGAGACAAATCTGATTCTGCTCCCTATTACGGATTTTGATGCCATCTTAGGGATGGATTGGCTGAGTTTATACCGGGCTTCCGTGGATTGTTATATGAAGGAAGTTGAGTTTCGGAGTCCGGGCAGCCACCGTTAGTATTCCGAGGCGAGAGACGAGTATTGCTCCACAGTATTATATCTGTTATGAAGGCCAGACGCTTAGTACGTCATGGTTGTGTGACTTATCTGGCTTATGTTGTCGATACCACCATTGAGGGACCGAGACTTGAAGATGTTCCTGTGGTGCAGGAGTTTCCAGATATATTCTCCGAGGAGCTTGCCAGATTACCACCAGTTTGAGAGTTCGATTTCGAGATTGATCTAGTATCGGGGATCAATCATATTTCTATTCCGCCATACAGAATGGCACCTGCTGAACTGAAAGAGTTTAAGATTCAGTTGTAGGGACTAAGTAGTTTATACGCTAGAGCACGTTACCTTGGGTGTGCTTCGGTGTTATTCATAAAGAAGAAAGATGTTACACTTTGTCTTTGTGTGGATTACAGATAGTTGAACAAAGCCATCATAAAAAACAGATATCTCCTGCCACGTACAGATGATTTGTTTGATCAGCTGCAGGGAGCTACGTTTTTTTCGAAAATTGATCTCCGTTCGGGTTATCATCAGTTGAGGGTTCGAGCCGGAGATGTGCCAAGATAGCCTTTCGCACCCAATACGGCCACTATGAGTTTTTAGTCATGCCGTTTGGGTTGACTAATGCCCAGCTGCTTTTATGGATTTGATGAACTGAGTCTCCCATGATTTTTTGGATCGATTTGTTATCGTATTTATCGATAATATCTTGGTATATTCACGGAGTGATGAAGATCATGTTCAGCACCTTCGGGTAGTATTACAGATACTCCGTGAGAAGCAGTTATATATCAAATTCTCGAAATGTGAGTTTTGGCTGAGACAGATAGAATTTTTGAGACACATTGTCTCCGCGGAAGGTATTTATATTGATCCGTGAAAAATTAAGGCTATATTGAAATGGGAGCAGCCACAGACAGTTATCGAGATTCGTAGTTTTCTCGATTTAACCTGGTATTATCACCGATTGCAGAGGGATTTTCTCGGATAACTATTCTATTATCTAAATTGACCCAGAAACGGTTCAACTTTGTTTGGGATGACCGTTGTGAGGCGAGCTTTCAGGAGCTCAAACAACGGTTGACATCTGCTTCTATTTTAGCTATTCTCACTAGCAGTCGGGAATATACAGTGTATAGTGATGCTAGCCGATAGGGATTGGTTTGTGTTCTGATGCAGGATCGTCGGGTTATTACATATGATTCTCGACAGTTGAAGAAGCATGAGTCGAACTACCCGACGCACGATCTTGAGTTGGCCGCCATAGTCTTTGCCTTGAAGATATGGCGATATTACTTATATGGGGTAACTTGTAGGGTATTCACGAATCACAAAAGTCTAAAGTACTTATTCACCCAGTAGGAGTTGAACCTCAGACAGAGGAGATGGTTGGAGTTATTGAAAGACTACGACCTTATCATTGATTACTATCCGGGAAAGGTAAATGTGGTGGCAGATGCATTGAGCCGAAAGTCATCATCCTCATCTTCTCCCTCTACTATGACAGAGAGTGCTTACATCTCTTGCTTGATGGGACTCCGTACACTCGGAGTCAGTTTGACTAGTGATGATAAGGAGTACTACTAGCTCGATTTGAGGTGAGGCCGACTTTGCTTAATCGCATTAAAGAGCTTCAGGGGTCAGATGAAGAGCGCTAGAGTATTCTTGAGAAGATCAATAGAGGCGAGAGTGGAGACTTTCGAGTCCGCGATGACGGACTAGTTGTACACAGAGAGCGGGTTTGCATTCCCGCCGACTACGATCTTCGTAGGGCTATTCTTGAGGGGGCTCATTCCTCCACTTATGCCTTGCATCCGGGTGGCATGAAAATGTATCGGACTATCCGAGATAGTTATTGGTGGCCCGAGATAAAAAGAGATATCGCAAATTTTGTGGCTAGATGTTTAGTTTGCCAACAGGTGAAGGCCAAACATCAACGGCCGACTGGTACATTACAGCCCCTCCCCATTCCTGAGTGGAAATGAGAACATATCACGATAGAATTTGTGATGGGACTGTCTCGGACTTCAACACGGCATGACGCCGTATGGGTGATTGTAGATAGACTTACGAAGTCTACGCACTTCATTGTTATTCGTGCCAATTTCTCTTTGGAAGTATTCGCACGTCTCTACATCGACACTATTGTTAGACTTCATGGAGTATTTGTGACGATAGTATCAGATAGAGATCCTAAATTCACATCTAGGTTTTGACCCAAGTTATAGGAGACAATGGGCACAAGGCTGAATTTTAGTACGACCTATCATCCGCAGATAAATGGTTAGTCAGAGAGGACCATTCACACCCTTGAGGACATGCTGAGAGCAAGTGTGATGGATTTTCAGGGTAGTTGGAATCGACACCTTCCACTGGTTGAATTTGCATATAATAATAGCTATCAGGCCAGTATAGGGATGCCCTCGTATGAGGCACTGTATGCTGGAATGAGGTTGGAAAGCGACGTCTCAGCAGTATCGAGTTAATTGAGGAAATGAAGGATAAAGTTAAGATCATCCATGAGCGGATGAAAGCCGCCCATGACAGACAGAAGGCATATGCCAATCGTAGGCGGCGACCTCTTGAGTTTGCCACCGGAGATATGGTTTTCTTGAGGATATCTCCTTGAAAGGGAGTTATAAGGTTCAGGCAGTGGGGCAAGTTAAGCCCTAGATATATTGGGTTCATTTGTATCCTTGAGAGGGTCAGGAATGTAGCATATAGATTGGAGCTGCCAGATGAACTATCCCGTATTCACGACGTCTTCCATGTCTCAGTACTCAGGAAGTATTTGGCTGATCCTTCTCATATACTTGAGCCTCTACCAGTTGAGTTACGAGAGGACCTTAGTCTTCCAGTTCAGCCCGTGACTATTCTAGATCGGCAGGTCAGAAAGCTGTGGAACAAGGAAGTTTCATTGGTTAGAGTTTTATGGAGGAGTAACCAAGTCGAGGAGGAGACCTGGGAGCCCTAGAAGGATATTAGGAGATAGTACCCCCATTTCTTCTCTCCCTCTCTACTTCTCTCTTTCCCTTTCAGCTGAAAGCCTCTCTCTCACTCTCCCTTTCTCCCACTCGCTGTCGCTCTCTCCCTCTCTTCAGCTTCGCCCAAATCCGCCGCTCTCTCCACCGCTGCCCCTCCCTCCCGCTCGAGCGTGCCACAGCGCAAGCTTCCCTGCACGAGCACGAGCATGCCACAGCGCAATCCTCCTTGCTCAAGCGCGCCACAGTGCGCAACCTTCCGCGAGTGCGCTATAGCGCAAGCACGAGCATGCGACAACATGAGCGTACCACAGCGTGAGCATGCCATAGCGTGCGACCTTCCGTGAGTGCACGACTGCAATCTAGCTTGCGAGCGTACGCCTCAGCCAGTGAGCCCGCTAGCCTGTGAGCCCGCGAGCCCACCAGCCCATGAGCCCGCAACAACTTACGAGCCCACCACAACCCGTGAGCCCGCGATCTGTTCTCTCCTTCGAGAGCTCTCCTGCGCGCGGGCCCCCTTGCTGCAACCCCAGTTGAAGCCCAAACCGCAGTCATCAACCGACCCCCGAGCCCTAGGTCGCGGCTTCTGAACTGCAGGTAATGGCTGCGTTAGTTGAAGTTTCAGGATTTGGTGCATAGAATTTGAGTTAGTTGCTAACATAGTTTCAAATGTGGAAATATTATAAGTTAGACCAATTCGACGGGCGAACGAAAGCTAGGTCTGAGATCTGAAGAACCCTAGGTGAGAGAAATGTAATCACTTCAACATTTGAATTGATTTTGTCGAATTTAGATTGAATTTATAATTGGAAGCTATATTCATATATATTCTGAAATATGTTTAATTCGAGAAAATTAGGAAAAATGAGAAATATTAGAAATTTGATCATTTGTGAGCCAAATGATTCGAAATTGATGAAACGGGAATCTAGAAAGGAGATTGTGTAAATTTTCGGTTGTATTAAATTGGAAAGAAAAATTAAAAATCCCTTATTAGGCTTTTGTTTGATATTAAATTGTGATAATTTGATTAGAGAAATCATTTTGGAGACTCGAGGAGTCAGATTGGATTTATTTTGAAAATAGGAAGTGACTAACCCTAGAAATGTGAGTGGAACTCTAATCTCTTGCATGAAATAGTAAAACTTGTTTCTGCCATGTTTTCCATAAAACATGTTTTCGATATGCATGGACTCGACGTATGATATTAAATTTCAAAACTTGTTTTGTGATATTTGAAGTGTCGTAAATTTATATTTCCGATAACTATGCATCCATGGTTTGAAATGAAATGATATTGTGCTATTATTTGGAAACCAGATATGTTTTCTACTCTACCATCGCATTGACATGGATTTGAAATGATTTGATGATTGTATTGGCACACGGATTTAAAATATTTTGATGATGTGTATAGGTCGGGTGCCCATTTGTGAGAAGATGATCTGTATGGGCTGGGTGTCCACTTATGATGAGATGATATTCTTTGATAAATTCCGTAGCTACGAAGGGCGTTTGTAGAGGCACCGGGTTGCCCAGATACACTTCTGTAGGAGGTATCCACAAACGTCATATGTCTAATAGCTATAGACGCGGCCGGTTGAAACCACATAAGGGGGAGGACGTGTGTGACGCCACCGTCTAGCACCGGGCGGGGTCCTATACACGATGATAAGCTAACCCCAATGAATTCATAGCTAACGTCGGGATAGAGAGTGACTTTTGAACTTTATGCATAATAAAACTCCCGATGCGCCTGTCCTTGGTCATGGTTGACCTCTGCCAGGATCATTTTTGGCTTGCTCTTATAATATTTGATTTTGAATGCATGCATATATGCTTAATATCGTGTGATTGGTTAAATGATTTTAAATTGCTAAACATATGATGTTTTACTGTGAGAAATGTAAACTATTGTTACGAATAATGTTGTTCGACACTCCAATGGTTCATCCACACTATTTATGTTTGATATTAATCCCCTCACTTACTGGGTATCTTCCCTGATACTCACCCCTCTCCTCACCTTCCTTAGACAGGATTACTGTGATCGAGCGACGTTACAGGCTCTAGAGGTTTCCGTAACATATTGGTGAATTCGGTATTCACGACGGTGAGATTTAATTCAAATAAAAATTTGAAGTCCTCATTTTATTTTGACCCTGCGAGGTCATGATATTGATATCCGTAGTTGGTCGTGTACATTTATATGGGATGACTGTATAAATTATGGACATTGTTTGAGAAATTCCCATATTTTACTTGCATTGAGGCACATGTAAGCATTTAAAAATTTTTACTTGGGAAATTGTTGTATATTGTATAAACTTTAGACCCGCTCAGTGTGGCGGCTACTCATGCTCTAGTTGGGTATGACAGTAGAGGTCTATGGCTAGGACTGCTAGTAATTAAAAAGCCTTGCGTTGTCCTAGTTGTCTGCTGTTGTTTGGTTCATTGTCTTGAGGCCAGGATGGCCCTTTTATTTGATTGACAAGATGGTTGTGAATTATACAGGTCAAATTGTATTTGGGAGACCTCTGAAATATGGGGAGGTTCTGTCTGATTTTCTATAAAAATATAGCTAGCAAGTAGGGTAACGGGCGGCTGCTCACAACCCCTGTTCGGAGCGTGACACGATAAGTGAGGGAGAGCTCATCGTGGACCCAAAACTATTTGCAATCCCTTTTTACAGTTAAAATAGGTCAAAAATTTGTTGGGAACTCTAAATCTAGAGAAACCTTCATGGTTTTGGGCCAGGTTCAATTATTTTTGCTCGTGAAGTTTTCATCGAATTCTGGCCATTTCAACCCTTCCGCTACATTTAATTTTATAAAATTAAATTATCCTCAACTTTTTATCCACAATTATTAACTCTAGTATTCATGAAGATCTGCAATAAAATTCTTATAATTAATAAGGAATTTATTGATGTAATTAATGGAGAATGTAGAGATGGAAGTTATCATAGTGTATTGATGCTGTTATTCAGGATATTATAATTTGAAAAGAAATTTGTAATTATCATACTTGATACGTTTTTTGTATCAATTTTTTTAATTCTTGCATTAAGGGAGTCACGAGTCTATAAGAAGCTTAATTGTGTCCACACAATTTTTGCACCATTTGCTAAGTTGGCTTGCAGTTTACAAGTTGGGCCATGGCATAGTCAGTTCCTTAAAAGTCTTATGCCTGACTCGGTGGATCGTAGTGGCAACCCAAATTATGTGCGTGGTAATGAGTAATAAGTGTAAAGCCACTTCAAAAAAGCTCTATCTTAAGGCCTTTTCTTCTTCGCCAGACTTCATTAAGCATTTGTCGATGTCGATATTTATAAAGCATTTACAGGTTTGGCATTTGTAGATACATGGGTTTATTGCCGGTTAGTTCAGGAACCCCAAGACTTGCATTGAATTCTCTAACAATCTAGGGAGTGAAAAAGCAAATTCACTTCTTTTATAACTCAAAAATGTTTGAATCGAAACAACAACCGAAAATGCACTTTTATACCTCAAAAATGAAAGAATCGAAACAATAACAACCAAACCTATAACCTAGCAGGTGGGGTCAGCAAATGAAGTTGTCAAAACTGCGTTGGATTTGAACCTACGGCCTCTTTCAAAGACTAGAACTTGGCACCTTAAACCACTCCGTCATCCTGTCCAACTCATAATATTATGGATAAAAAAGTATAAATAACGGTTGGACAAACTATAAGCACGAGTATTGGCCCGCTTTGTCTTGATTGTGTTTAAGCCGAAGTTACAAGTAATTAAGGAAAAAATTCAGGCAAGGCCTAGACTATGTGATTGTTGGCCAAAACATTAGGTGTTGGACCTAAACCACAGTCATGCCAAACAAAAACTCTCTGAGATATTATTTAGGTCGGGCTAAATTCAAAAAAGGAAAGCGAAATCCCAATATTCTCATAAAAATAGTACTTGCCCCCAATTTTAAAATGGGTCAAGGATTTTTTTCATATTATTAAAAATTGCTTTCACATTTATTATAACTTAAATTTTCATATCTCTTCTATTGTGGTTGTTGGGATTCGAGCCCAGGTCTCTACGGCCACAACGTAGAATTCTCACCACTAAACTACAGCCACTTGTATTACTACTTTAAATATTAATTTTGATGGGTCTAGAACACAATTATCATTATTCTAAAACAAGGAGATTCCAAAATCAATGTTATTATGACTTCAGAGCATTAAAAGATTAGTAAAATTATCACTGATCTTAGCTTCTACCGCCTTACACTTCAATTTCATTTCTTCTTCCTCATAAATCTCCGAAACATAAAACTTGGTCCCAATCTCTCTCTTCTAATTTTCCCTACAGTGCACACCATTTATTTTGATACCTCCTCCTTCGATTGCTACATGTTAGAATCAGAATCTTCCTCCTCTCATTTCTCTTTCTCATTGATTCAATTCTTGCTCTTCACATCTTTAGAATCTCAATCCTTTTCTCTCTCTGTTACGCCCCGAACCGGGATCGTGAGCAGCCGCCCATTGTCATGAATGTCAGCTGTATTTTTACAGAAAATTGGACAGAACCTCCCTGCATAACAGAGGTTTCCCATATAGCAATCAACCTGCTACATGTACAATAGGGCCAACTCGGCCTCATAATAAATAAATCCAATCTCAACATCAGACCAACATATCCATACCGCACAATCCAAGACAACGCAAGACTAACAAAATGAATTTTCACAGTCCTAACTACAAACCTCTACTACCATGCCCCCGTCAAAGGCATGAACAGCCGCCAGTGTAAGTGTTATGTAACATACACAAATGAATAGAAATTGCCTCAATGTAAGTGTTATGCAATGAAATGAGAGTTCCACAATTTAAATATCTATACTTGTACTGTCATCCCAAAATTTTACAATGATCATCTATAGATCTCAAAATACATATACATCATCAATAAAATTTTTAACTCACGAAATTGTAGCGAAAATATACAATGACTCCTCAAGTCTACACCAGATCTTCCAATGATACTAAGCGTCCTAAAAGCAACACTCCTTGCCAAATACTATCTCTGAAACAAGAAACGAATTGAGGGGTGAGTACTCAGGGAAAGAATACTCAGTGAGTGAGTGGGTCAATGCAATCGTCTAATAAGAATTGTGAAACTGGAGTGTCAAAGCGTAAGTATACAATTCATACTTCAAATCATCATGCTTTTCATTTCAACAATATATTATTTGCATGCATTATCCAGTCAAATATACATCCAAAGCACTGTCATTAAAATTATAAAGCTACCAGCCGAAAGTGTCCTGGTAGAGGTCTACCTCGACCAATGACAGGTGCACCGGGGGTGTTATATACAAATTTATTTAAAGTGCTCTCTATCCCGGTGTTGGCAATGGACCTTGTCCAGGTGCTAGACTTGAAGAGAATATCCAAATCCTCCCCCTTTTCGGGTTCAACCTGGCTAGTACCGTGTCGTTAATAAAATCACGACAACTCGTGGGATACCCCAGGTCTAGGCATATCCGGACGCCACCCAAGTACCTCTCACGGTGTCCTTCGTAGCTACGGAACAATACATACCAAAACCCTCAAGGCCAAAATCAATATCATATCAAGAATGTGCCGTAATCAGGTTCACAAACCAAATGCAATATATAGCGTAAAATGGTACATTATACATTTCAACCACATGAATGCATAATTTTCATAATTTAACCAAATTTTTGGACACTCCAACGGTTCACAAAAAGTCAGTTCCAAAACCAATCAAAACATTTCAAACACACGACAAACCATGCTCATTTATCAAAATGTTATAAAACAGAGTTTATATATTAAACAAAGGCATTGAAATAAATTTCACTCACAGGAGGGAGGGTAGCGCACTCCCCAATAATATCACGAAGCGAAGAAAAGTGTTCCCCTAACTCAAGGCACCCAATACCTATGAATGTATATATATATATATATATATAAATTAACAAGTTTCAAATCTACGCAGTTATAGGACATAGCCTATCACTTCTAATATACGTATGCAAATCAGGTAGTTCGAATCCTTTAGAGCACTACCCTAATTCCTTATATTTTGTTTATGCATACAATATGTCTACCAGACTCAAGTGTTGGTACTCAACCAATCTCGCACAGGGTTCACACCAATCCAATCTCTCGCTCGTACCCAAGGGCCAACAGGGCCATAGCCTAGCGCTCCTCTGTGTAGCGTGCAGTACCCATGTCTAGGGTCTATGTGTAGGGCGCGTAGCACCCATGTACAGGGCTTGTGTGCAGGACGCGCAGCGCCTGTGTGCAGTGCCCGTACCCAGGGCGCGAAGCACCTGCATGCCAACATTTCTCCTCATTTCTCAACTTAACCCTAACATTCATTCAAATAAATCAAATGGGTAAGAAATTTTTCTCACCTAGGGTTTTTTCAGAGCGCAGACCTTCGTCCGAATGTCTCCTCGATCGCTCCAAAATCTACAATGCTCCGCAGAGACTCGCGTACTATCACGGGCTATCATGGGCTCGCGTGCTATGGGCTCGTGGACTGTCGTAGGTTGGTGGGCTCATGGGCTGGCACGTGCGCTCGTAAGCTAGGCTGCAGTCGCGCGCTCGTAGGTTACGCGCTCGTGGGTTGCGCGCTAGTGGGCTGGAGCACGTTGGTGCGCAGGCGTGCGCTCGTGCGCAGGCGTGCGCTCGTACGCAGGTGCGCTCCCGAGCAGGGGCGCTCGTGCTGTCCCGAGCAGGGGCGCTCGTGCAGGGAAGCGGGTGCTGTGGCGCGCTCGCGCTCGTGCAGGGAAGCGGGCGCTGTGGCGCGCTCGTGCTCGTGCAGGGAGGATCGCACTACAGCGCGCTCACGGGAGGGAGGAGCTACAGTGACTGGGGTGCGCTCACGGTGGTGGCGGATCGTGGTGGAAGGTGGCAGATTCGCGGTGGAGGGCGATCGAGGGGGAGGGAGATCGTGAGAGATAAAAAGAGAGTGAACAGTGGAGAGAGAGACCTTGAGTGAGGTAGAGAAAGAAAAAGATGGTGGTGGTTGCTCGCGGTAGAGAGAGGTGGCGGGGCGAGCGACCGATCGAGCGGAGGAAGAATGCGGCTGCGGGAGGTGAAAGGTCGGGGAGAGAGAGAGAGAGGGGGAGATAAAGTTAGGGTTTCCAACCCTAAGTAGGAGGTGCTATGTTTCTCTCCAAAACGCAGCATCTCCTCTCTCTCTTCTCTTTTTTTTTTTAATATATATATGTTTTCACACCCACACTTCACTAAAATTTAAATTTTTTGTAAAAACGAAGCTTACTTCGATTTGCAGATTCGGCAAATTACAATATACCAAAATTTTAATTTATATACCTCAAAATCAAAAATCAATTTAAATAAATAAATTTCTCTCTATATAATTAAATTACAGACACCATAATATCAGTGTTACATTTTCTAACCCCCTAAAAACAAGTTTCGTCATCGAAACTAAAAGAGGACTAACCAGCAAACAAATGGGGGTGCTATCTCCTCATAGCCTCCTCGGGCTCCCAGGTCTCCTCCTCAACCTGGTCACTCCTCCACAAGACTCTGATCAACGAGACTTCCTTGCTCCGCAACTTCCTGACTCGTTGATCTAGAATAGCCATGGGCTGAACTGGAAGACTGAGGTCCTCTCGTAACTCAACAAGTGGCGGCTCTAAAATATGCAAAGGGTCTGGGATATACTTCCTCAACACTGATACATGGAAGACATCATGGATCCGAGATAAATCGTCTGGCAACTCTAGTCTGTATGCCACGCTCCCAACCTTACTGAGGATATAGAATAGGCCAATGTACCTGGGTTCAATTTGCCCCGCTACCGATGTCGAATGAGTCCCCTCAAAAGAGAAATCCTCAAAAACACCATATCATCCACCTCAAACTCTAAGGGCCAGCGTCTCCGATCCGCATATGCCCTCTGTCTATCTTGGGCGGTGGACCACCATGACCTTTTCCTTAGTTTCCTTGAATAACTCAATATCAGTAAGGTGTCTCTCGCCTACCTCATCCCAGCACAACGGGGTGTGACACTTCCTGCCGTAAAGTGCCTCATAGGATGGCATATCGATACTGGCCTGATAGCTATTATTATATGCAAACTCCACCAGTGGTAAATGCCTATCCCAACTACCCCGAAAATCCATGACACAAGCCCGAAGCAAATCTTCGAGTGTCTGAATGGTCCTCTCCGACTGACCATCTGTCTATGGGTGATATCCTGTACTAAAACTGAGCCGCGTGCTCAAAGCTTCCGCAGCTTGGGCCAAAATCGAGAAGTGAACTTCGGATCTCTATTTGAGACTATGGACACGGGAACTCCATGCAGTCTGACTATCTCGTCAATATACAGACGTGCCAATGTCTCCAATGGAGAGTCGCTATGCATCGGGATGAAATGGGCAGACTTGGTGAGTCGATCGACTACCACCCAAATGGCATCATATCTAGCCTGAGTCCGCGGCAATCCCATAACCCGCTGGCCTCTGATGCTTAGCCTTCACCTGCTGACAGACTAAACATCTAGCTACAAACTCCATAATATCCCTCTTCATATCTGGCTACCAATAGTTGTCCCGAATAGTTCGATACATCTTTGTACTACCCGGGTACAAGGCATAGGCCGAGGAGTATGCCTCCTCTAATATGGACCTGCAGAGATCCTCATCGGCGGGTATAGCCACTCTATCTCGATAAGTCAAAAGTCTATCACTACGGACTCTGAAATCATCTATATCACCTCTGCGGGCTCTCTCAGTAAGAGCCTGAAACTCGGTATCAGTGTCCTGAAGCTCCCTAATACGGTCCAACAGCGTCGGCCTAACCTCAAACCTAGCTAGTAGAGTGCCCTAATCATCACTAGCCAATCTGACTCCCAAATCCCAGAGTCCCATCAAACAAGTGAGGTATACCGTATCGTTCTCCTGAGACGAAAAAGCTAATTTCTGGCTCAAGGCATCAGCAACCACATTGGCCTTGCCTGGATGATAATCAATGACAAGATCATAATTTTTTAGAAGTTCCAACCATCTCCTCTATCTTAGGTTAAGTTCTCACCGGGTGAATAAATACTTCAGACTTTTATGATTCGTATATGCCCGGCAAGTCACCCTGTATAAGTAACGGTGTCATATCTTCAATGCGAAGACTATCGCCGCAAGCTCCAGATCGTGTGTCGAATAATTCACCTCATGTTTCTTCAACTGTCTAGAAGCGTAGGCGATCACCCGACCATTTTGTATCAAAATGCAACCCAACCCTTGTCGGCTAGCATCACTGTACACTGTGTACTCCCGACTGCTGGTAGGAAACGCCAAAATCGGAGCTGTAGTCGACCGTTGTTTGAACTCCTAAAAAGTCGCCTCACAACGGTTATCCCATACAAACTTGACACCGTTTCGCGTTAATCTAGACAATGGTGCAGCTATCCGGGAAAACTCCTCAACAAATCTACGGTAATACCCGGCCATACCAAGAAAACTCCTGATCTCAGTCACTGTCTGCAGCTGCTCCCATCTCATAATGGCATTGACCTTCTGCGGATCGACAAAAATCCCCTTTGTAGAAACGATATGCCCCAAAAATCTAACATGTCTTAGCCAAAATTCATATTTTGTAAATTTGGTATATAGTTGCTCATCGCGGAGGATTTGTAAGACGGTGCGAAGATACTGAACATGATCCTCATCGCTCCGCAAATACACCAGTATATCGTCTATAAAGACTATGACAAACTAGTCCAGATAGTCGTAAAAAACTCTGTTCATCAAGTCCATGAACGTAGCTAGGGCATTAGTTAGCCCAAACATCATGACAAGGAATTCATAGTACCTGTATCGAGTGCGGAAAGCCGTCTTTGGCATATCTTGAGTCCTAATCCGCAACTGATGATATCCCGATCGAAGATCAATCTTCGAGAAAACTCGGGCACCTTGCAATTGATCAAGCAAATCACCTATGTTAGGCAATGGATATCTGTTCTTCACAGTCACCCGATTAAGCTGTCTGTAATCCATACACAATCTCAGTGAGCCGTCCTTTTTCTTTACAAACAGCACTGGAGTACCCCAAAATGAAGTGCTAGGATGGATAAACCCCTTATCCAGCAACTCCTGTAGCTGGACCTTGAGCTCTCTCAGCTCAGCCGGCATCATCTTGTATGGCGGCATAGAGATAGGGGTAGTCCGCGGAGCTAAATCGATCTCAAAGTCGAACTCCCGAATCGGTGGTAATCCGGGTAGCTCCTCGGGGAAAACATCAGTAAACTCCTGTACCACTGGAACATCCTCAAGTCTTGGTCCCTGAGCAGTGGTGTCTATGATGGCGTGAACCAAAGCCTCCGTGCGGTGAGCAGAGTCTATTACCTCGGCCAGTGTAAATTGTGGAGTAACAGTCATACACTTTTTTATGTTGAGACTAAGACCGTCTTCGAATTTGAAGCGCAAATACTGAGGTGTGGCCAAATCCAGTACAAATGCGGCAAGTCTCCGCATGTCTATCTCATACTCTGAGACAGATCTGGACCCCTGTGTAAGCAGTCTCAGCTCTGACTTCATCCGGTCCTGCTGGTAGAGTGGGAAAATCTGTGGTTAAACTCCCGAAAGAAGTCGTCCTACCACAGTGGCTCTGTCACCTCATCCATGAGGGCCTCCCACCATAAGAGGGTCTCTCCTTCTAATAATCACTATGCCACTTTCAGGCAGAGCTCCTCTCCAATCCCCAGATCGGTCAAAATCCTACGGGTGCGGTTGATCCAATGCTTGGTTGCCGCAGCATCACCAAGCCCTGTGAAATCAATACACCCCATTGACGGACCTCCTTAACCAACTGAGTCAACTCATATACCCGTCTAAGAGTAACCGATGTGGTCTCACTCGACTTTGACAAGACAGAAGGATCGGCCACCGATGGTGGAATCGATGCCGAAGGAACTGGCACTATGGCAGGTACAGGCGCCGCTGTAGGAGGTAATGGGGGCGGAATCTGGACCCCATGCGAAGCGTCCCACTCGTACACCTGTCGAAAGGCGTCGAGTGTAGGTACAAGAGTCTCAACCTGAGCAGCTGACTGAGTAGGTGCCAATGGTGGCACACAAGTAGAGGAACAGTCCTCTAGCTCATCTAATTCCTCTGGTAGGACAAAACGGGTGCTCCGTCGGGTCGTCATACCTCTGCAAGAGAAGGATCCTTGTTAGGGATCATTCAAAGAATAGGTATGGTTCAAGAAATTTAGACTAGTCACATCTTGACTACCCTCACAAAGAATGGAATCCTAAAAAAAAGCATGTTAGGTTAGACACAACCATATCTAACCCCATAAAATGGATGAACTCATATACCTATGATCATGTACTGAGACTTCATGACTGTATGAAACTCTCATGCATTGAGGACTTTAAACACAAACACACTTGGGAATGTTTTCAAGACTCTCTTCCTACATAGCTCTCAACCTAGACTCTAATACCAAGTCAACTGTCACGCCCCGAACCGGGATCATGAGCAGCCGCCCGTTATTCTGAATGTCGGCTGTATTCTTACAGAAAATCGGACAGAAACTCCCCGCATAACGGAGGTCTCCCTTATAGCAATCAACCTGCTACCTGTACATTAGGGCCAACCCAACCTCACAATACATAAATCCAATCTCAACATCAGACCAACACATCCATACCGCACAATCCAGGATAACGCAAGGCTAACAAAACGAATTTTCACAATCCTAACCACAGACCTCTACTGCCATGCCCCCATCAAAAGCATGAACAGCCGCCAGTCGCCCCTCCTGTGAGTTAGAGGTGGCACCGAGTAGTTCTAAAATACACTTCTAGTACATGACACATTTCCAAGTAATATACACAAATGAATGAAATTGCCTCAATGCAAGTGTTATGCAATGACATAAGATTTCCACAATTTAAATATCCATATTTATACAGTCATCCCAGAATTTTACAATGGTCATCTATAGATCTCAAAATACATATATATCATCAATAAAATTTTTAACTCACGAAATTGTAGTGAAAATATACAATGACTCCTCAAGTCTACACCAGATCTCCCAATAATACTAAGCATCCTAAAAGCAACGCTCCTTGCCAAATACGATCTCTGAAACAAGAAAGGAAATGAGGGGTGAGTACTCAGGGAAAGAATACTCAGTGAGTGAGTGGGTCAATGCAATCGTCTAATAAGAATTGTGAAACTGGAGTGTCAAAGCGTAAGTATACAATTCATATTTCAAATCATCATGCTTTTCATTTCAACATTATATTATTTGCACGCATTGTCCAATCAAATATACATCCAAAGCACTGTCATTAAAATTATAAAGCTGCAAGCCAAAAGTGTCCTGGTAGAGGTCTACCTCGACCTATGACAGGTGCACCGGGGTGTTATATGCAAATTTATTTAAAGTACTCTCTATCCCGACGTTGGTGATGGACCTCGTCCAGATGCTAGACTTGAAGAAAGTATCCAAATCCTCCTTTTCGGGTTCAACCTGGCTAGTACCGTATCGTTAATAAAATCACGACAACTCGTGGGATACCCTAGGCCTAGGCATATCCGGACGCCACCCAAGTGCCTCTCACGGTGTCCTTCGTAGCTACGGAACAATACATACCAAAATCCTCAAAGCCAAAATCAATATCATATCAAGAATGTGCCATAATCAGGTTCACAAACCAAATGCAATATATAGCGTAAAATGGTACATTATACATTTCAACCATATGGATGCATAATGTTCATAATTTAACCAAATTTTTGGACACTCTAACGGTTCACAAAAAGTCAGTTCCAAAACCAATCAAAACATTTCAAACACACGACAAATCATGTTATTTATCAAAATACTATAAAACAGAGTTTATATATTAAACAAAGGTATTGAAATAAATTTCACTCACAGGGGAGAGGGTAGCGCACTCCCCAATAATATCACGAAGCGAAGAAAACTGTTCCCCTAACTCAAGGCACCCAATACCTATGAATGTATATATATATATATATATATATAAATCAACAAGTTTCAAATCTATGCAGTTATAGGACATAGCCTATCACTTCTAATATAGTATGCAAATCAGGTAGTTCGAATCCTTTAGAACACTACCCTAATTCCTCATATTTTGTTTATGCATACAATATGTCTACAAGACTCAAGTGTTGGTACTCAACCAATCTCGCACAGGGTTCACACCAATCCAATCTCTCGCTCGCACCCAAGGGCCAACAGGGCCACAGTCCAGCGCTCCTCTGTGCAGCGTGCAATGCCCATGTACGGGGCGTACAGTGCCCATATGCAGGGTGTATGTGCAGGGCGCGCAGCGCCTACGTGCAGGCCCCGCAGCACCCACATGCAGGGCGCACAACGCCTATGTGCTGGGCTCACAACGCCCATGTGCTGGGCTCCAACGCCCATGCGCAGGGCACGCAACGCCAATGTGCAGGGCCCATGTGCAGTGCGCGCAGCGCCCATGTGCAGTGAGCGCACCCAGGGCGCGCAGCGCCTGCACGCCAACATTTCTCCACATTTCTCAACTTAATCCTAACATTTATTCAAATAAATCAAAAGGGTAAGAAATTTTTCTCACCTAGGATTTTCTCGGAGCGCAGACCTTCGTCCGAATGTCTCCTCGATCGCTCCAAAATCTACAATGCTCCGCAAAAACTCGCGGGTTGTCATGGGCTATCGCGGGCCGCGGGCTGCGGGCCGTAGTGGGCATCGCGGCCGCAGTAGGCTAGCGGGCTCGTGGACTGTCGCGGGCTGGTGGCCTCACGGGCTAGCACGTGTGCTCGCGAACTGGGCTACAATCACGCGCTCGCAGGTTGCGCGCTAGTGGGCTCAAGCACACTCGGGCACAGGCGCACGCTCGTGGGCGGGGAAGCGTGCGCTCGTGGGCAGTGAAGCGCGTACTGTGGCATGCTCGCGCTCGTACAGGCGGGAGGGAGGAGCTACAGTGGCTGGGGTGCACTCGCGGTGGTGGCAGATCGCGGTGGAAGGTAGCAGATTTGCGGTGGAGGGCGATCGCGAGAGATAGAGAGAGAGTGAACAGTGGAGAGAGAGAGAAACAATGAGAAAGAGACCGTGAGTGAGGTAGAGAGAGAAGAAGATGGTGGTGGTTGCTCGTGGTGGATCGAGGTGGCGGGGTGAGCGACCGATCGTGGCGGAGGAAGAAGGCGGCCGTGGGAGGTGAAGGGTCGGGGAGAGAGAGAGAGAGAGAGAGAAAGAGAGAGAGAGAGAGAGAGAGAAAGGGAGATAAAGTTAGGGTTTCCAACCCTAATTGGGAGGTGTTGCATTTCACTCCAAAACGCAGCATCTTCTCTCTCTCTTCTCCTTTTTTTTTGTAATATATATATGTCTTCACACCCACACTTCACTAAAATTTAAATTTTTTTGTAAAAACGTGGTTTACTTCGATTTGCAGATTCGACAAATTATAATATACCAAAAATTTAATTTAAATACCCCAAAATCAAAAATTAATTTAAATAAATAAATTTCTCTCTATATAATTAAATTACAGACACCACAGTGTCGGTGTTACACTCTCTTCCTTTAATCTTACGTTGAATTTCTCCACAGTTCTCATTAAGTTGTAGAACTAGAAGCAAAAGGCTGATAACTCTCTCATTTTCTTCGTTTTCTCCCCCTACCCGAGTACTCTCATCTCCCTCACTTAAATTTTATCTTATCGCTTATTCGGTACGTGAGGGGGAGCTCATCGTGGACCCAAAACTATTTGCTTTCCCTTTTTATGATTAAAATAGATCAAGAATTTGTTGGGAACTCAAGTAACTTGTTCAGAAACCGGAGAAACCTTCATGGTTTTGGGCTAGGTTCAAATATTTTTTCTCGTGAAGTTTTCATCAAATTCTGGCTTCCACTACATTTAATTTTGTAAAATTAAACTATCCTCACCTTTTTTATCCATAATTATTAACTCTAGTATTCATGACAATCTGCAACAAAATTCTTATAATTGATGAGGAATTTATGGATGTAATTAATGGAGTATGCAGAGATGGAAGTTATCATAGTATATTGATGTCGTTATTCAGGATGTTATAATTTGAAAGAAATTTCTGATTATCATACTTGATACGTTTATGGTATCAATTTTTTTAGCTCTTGTATTAAGGGAGCCGCAAGTCTATATAAAGCTTTTTTGTGTCCACACAATTTGTGCACCATTTGCTAAGTTGGCTTGCTGTTTACAAGTAGGGCCTTGGCATAGTCAATTCCTTACTAGTCTTATGCCAGACTTGGTGATCATCGTGGTGACCCAAATTATGTACATGGTGATGAGTAAAAAGTATAAAGCCACTTTGAAAGGGCTCAATCTTAAGGCCTTTTCTTCTCTACCAGACTTCAGTAAGCTTTTGTCGATGTCAACATTTATGAAGTGTTTACAGGTTTGGTATATGTAGATACTTGGGTTCATTGACGGTTTGTTCAGGAACCCAAGACTTAAGCTGAATTCTCTAATAGTCTAGTGAGTGAAAACACATTTACTTCTTTTATAACTCAAAAATGTTTGAATCAAAACAACAACAACCAAAAAAGCAATTTTATACCTAAAAAATGTAAGAATCAAAATAGCAATAACCAAACCTTTATCCCAGTAGGTGGGGTCAGCAAATGAAGTTGTCAGAAATGGATTGGATTTGAACCTATGCCCTCTTTCGAAGATCAGAACTTGAGTCTGGCACCTTAAACCACTCAGCCATCCTAACCAACTCATAATGTTATGGATAAAAAAGTAAACATGGCCTAGACTATGTGATTGTTGGCCAAAACATTAGGTGTTGGACCTAAAACCGCAATCATGCCAAACAAAAACACTCTGAGCTGTTATCTAGGTCGAGCTAAATTCAAAAAGAGAAAGCTAAATACCAATGTTCTCGGAAAAAAAGTACTTGACCCCAAATTTAAAATGTGTCAAGGATTTTTTTTTTCATATTATTAAAAATTGCTTTCACATTTATTATAATTTGAAATTTCATATCCCTTTTATTGTGGCTGCTGGGATTCGAGCCCAGGTCTCCACGGCCACAACGTGGAATTCTCACCACTAAACTACAGCCACTTGTATTACTACTTTAAATATTAATTTTGATGGGTCTAGAACTCAATGATCATTATCTAAAATAAGGAGATTCCAAACTCAACATCGATCTTAACTTCCACCTCCTTACACTTCAATTTCCTTTCTTCTTCCTTCTAAATCTCCGAATCGTAAAACTTGGTCCCAATCTCTCTCTTCTATTTTTCTCTACGGTGCACACCATTTATTTTGATATCTCCTCCTTCAATTTCTTCATGTTAGAACCAAAATCTTCCTCCACTCATTTCTCTTTCCCATTCATTCAATTCTTGCTCTTCACATCTTTAGAATCTCAATCCTTTTCTCTCTCTTCCTTTGATCTTACTTTGAATTTCTCCACAATTCTCATTCAGTATTTGAAACTAGAAGCAAAAGGCTGAGAACTCTCTCATTTTCTTCGTTTTCTCCACATACCCGAGTACTCTCATCTCCCTCACTTAAATGTCATGTTATCTCTTATTCGATTAGTAAGCGAGAGCTTATCGTAGACCGAAAACTATTTGCATTCCCTTTTTACAGTTAAAAAAGGTCAAGAATTTGTTGAGAACCCTGAGTAACTAGGACGAAAACCGGAGAAACCTTCATGGTTTTGGGCTACGTTCAATTATTTTTGCTTGTGAAGTTTTCATCGAATTCTAGCCACTTCAACCCTTCCTCTACATTTAATTTTGTAAAATTAAACTATCCTCAACTTTTGTATCCACAATTATTAACTCTAATATTCAGGACAATCTGCAATAAAATTCTTATAATTGATGAGGGATTTATTGATGTAATTAATAGAGAATGTAGTGATGGAAGTTATCATAGTGCATTGATGCAGTTATTCAGGATGTTATAATTTGAAAAGAAATTTCTAATTATCATACTTGATAGGTTTTTGGTATCAATTTTTTTAGTTCTTGTATTAAGGGAGTCACGAGTCTATAAGAAGCTTAATTGTGTCCATACAATTTGTGCACCTCTTGCTAAGTTGGCTTGCAGTTTACAAGTTAGGCCTTGGCATAGTCAGTTCCTTACTAGTCCCATGCCTAACTCGGTAGATCATAGTGGCAACCACATTATGTATGTGGTAATGAGTAATAAGTGTAAAGCCACTTTGAAAAAGCTCTATCTTTAGGCCTTTTCTTCTCTACCAGATTTTATTAAGCTTTTGTCAATGTCAACATTTAAGAAGTGTTTACAGGTTTGATATATGTAGATACTTGGGTTCATTGCCGGTTTGTTTAGGAACCCAAGACATGCATTGAATTCTCTAACAGTCTAGTGAGTGAGAAAGCAAATTCACTTCTTTTATAACTCAAAAATGTTTGAATCAAAACAATAAGAACCAAAAAGGCAATTTTATACCTCAAAAAATGTAATAATCAAAACAACAACAACCAAACATTTATCCTAGCAGGTGGGGTTAGCAAATGAAGTTGTCAGAACTGGGTTGGATTTAAACCAACGGCCTCTTTCAAAGACCAGAACTTGGCATCTTAAACCACTTCACCATCCTATCCAACTCATAATGTTATGGATAAAAAAGTATAAATTACGGTTGGACAAACTATAAGCACGAGTGTTGGCCCTCTTTGTCTTGATTATGTTTAAGCCGAAGTTACAAGTAATTTAAGGAAAATATTCAGGCAAGGCCTAGACTATGTGATTGTTGGCCAAAACATTAGGTGTTGGACCTAAACCGCAATCATGCCAAACAAAAACTCTCTGAGCTATTATTTAGGTCGGGCTAAATTCAAAACAGGAAAGCAAAATCCCAATATCCTAAAAAAAAAAAAATAGTACTTGACCCCAAATTTAAAATGTGTCATTTTTTCATATTATTAAAAATTGCTTTCACATTTATTATAACTTGAATTTTCATATCTCTTCTATTGTGGCTGCTAGGATTCAAGCCCAGCTCTCCACGGCCACAACATGGAAGTCTCACCACAAAACTACAGCCACTTGTATTACTACTTTAAATATTAATTTTGATGGGTCTAGAACACAATGATCATTATTCTAAAACAAGGAGATTCCAAACTCAATGTCATTCTGACTTCAAAGCATTAAAGGATTAGTAAAATTATCATTGATCTTAGCTTCCACCTCCTTACACTTCAATTTTCTTTCTTCTTCCTTCTAAATCTCCGAATCATAAACTTGGTCCTAATCTCTCTCTTCTAATTTTCTCTAGGTGCACACCATTTATTTTGATACCTCCTCCTTCGATTTCTTCATGTTAGAACCAGAATCTTCCTCCACTCCACTCATTTCTCTTTCTCATTCTTTCAATTCTTGCTCTTCACATCTTTAGAATCTCAATCCTTTTCTCTCTCTTCCTTTGATCTTAAATTGAATTTCCCCAAAATTCTCATTGACTTGTTGAAACTAGAAGCAAAAGGTTGACAACTCTCTCATTTTCTTCATTTTCTCCACCTACCCAAGTATTCCCATCTCCCGCACTTAAATTTCATGTTATCTCTTACTCGATTAGTGAGGAAGAGCTCATCGTGCACCCAAAACTATTTCCATTCCCTTTTTTTGGTTAAAATAGGTCAAGAATTTGTTGGGAACTCTAAGTAACTAGGATAAAAACCAGAGAAACCTTCATGGTTTTGGGCCAGGTTCAATTATTTTTGCTCATAAAGTTTTCGTCGAATTCTGGCCACTTCAACCCTTCCGCTACATTTAATTTTGTAAAATTAAATTATCCTCAACCTTTTTATTCACAATTATTAACTCTAGTATTCATGACAATCTGCAATAAAATTCTTATAATTGATGAGGAATTTATTGATGTAATTAACAAAGATTGTAGAGATGGAAATTATCAAAGTGTATTGATGCTGTTATTCAGGATATTATAATTTGAAATGAAATTTCTGATTATCATACTTGAAATGTTTTTGGTATCAATTTTTTTTAGTTCTTATATTAAGGGAGTCGCAAATCTATAAGAAGCTTAATTGTGTGTCACGCCCCGACCCACTCCCGAACCAGGCACGCAACGAGCCCGCCGCGGCACCCAGATGCACGGGCACCACGTCCCGCACATCGAGGCACCGTAAGGCTGTTAACATTCATATAATCCAAGTTTCCAAATCACATAAATCCCCAAGTGATAAAAATAATACATGTATGCCTCAATGTAAATTAAAATGAGTGAGAGTTAACCTTATACAGACCAGAAGAATTATAAATACAGTCATCCCAATTTAAACAAATACAATGGTCATCCTAACTTCCTCAAGATGAAACAATAACCTCAATATATAGCGGAAGAGCGGGTAGTCATACCCCGACCCAGTAGTCTCCAAAGAATATCCAATACAACAATGCGCACAAATCTCTCGGTCTGAGTCTACCCCTGTAGGAGGGAAATGTGAGGGGTGAGTACCATAGAGAGGGGGGTTGGTACTCAGCAAGTCGGGGGGAATGACATGCTACAATTAATTTTTTTGGGTGAATTAGGAGTGTCAAAATTATGTCCCAATAAATCCATAGTATGCAAAAAAAATATTATGACATCTCAATAAATCATTCACAGCATACGTATCAAATCAAATATGCATCCAGTATGTATGTCCGTTATATCGTATAGAGCCAGCCGAAAATATCCCGGCAAGGACCGACCATGGCCAAGGACGGGCAACGTTGGGGGTTTTCACAGTGCAAGTAATAAAATAAGGCTCTCTACCCCAACGTTGGCCACAGACTACTCCAACTAGCCTGTATATATATATCGTACACGTATCAAGGATCAAGCGTGTATGGAAACCCGCCGGTGCTAGACCTACCAAGGTCCTCCCCGGAGTGGTTCAACCGACGACTGTCCATACAATATGTATGACAATCTGGCGGATACCCCCTGCAGAGGCGTATCCGGGCACAACAGGTGCCTCTACCAAATGTCCTTCGTAGCTACGGAATGCCATAGGAAGCATATCATCATCATCATAGTATCCATAGGGGCATCCAGCCCAAATCACATATCTCAAGCCAAATCATCAAGCCTTATCATGTCAAAAGCATGTGCCAATATGCAATGAAAGTATAAAATCATGTGGATATATCAAAGTGTGGCACAATCATCAAGTATCAAAATCATGGATGCATATCGATATAAATAAGTTGGGACACTCCATATATCACAAAACATTTTCATAAATCTAGGAGAATAGATCAATCATACCATTTTAAATCATGCTTTTGAAAGCTTTTTAAAACACGGTATCAATTAAAAGTAGATGTCAAGTCCCACTCACTGTTAGGGGAGGATAACGCACTCCCCAATATTTCCACAAAGCGTAAATCAAGTGTCCCCTCCGTTCAACTCAAATAACTCTTAGGGAGACAAACAGTCCGCAGATTTTTAACCTGCGCAGTCATGGAAAACAGACTATAACTTTGGCTATACCAATCCAAATCAGATGATTCTTATCTCATTTTAAAGCTAAGGGATAGCACTATAACTTTCATTTTGCACACTTCCTCAGATTCAAATCACAGAATTCCCGGTAAGCCTCATTTTGTTACAGCCATATTTAAGTTTCAGATTCTGTCCAGTTTTCGTACAGAAGCTATAACTTTCATCCTACTCATCAAAGTCTAACGAAATTTTAACATATTATAGCTAAGATGTAGATCTACAACTTTCGTGTTCTGAGTTTTATCTAAATATGTCTGGAAGGGGTTGAACAAAATTCATGAACAGGACAGATACGTTTTAGTGAAACATACAGTTTCTGTCAACACAGTTTTAAGGAAAATTGTATAACTTTCAATTTCCTCATGCGAAATGGCTGAAATTTTTATATGTTATAGACAAGGCATATATCTATAACTTTCATGTTTTGTGTTTCTTCAAACTACAACTGGAGAGGGGTCGTTTTTACTCACTACTGTCAAGGTTCGAAACAGGACGCTTCTATGTCGAGTTTCAGGAAAAGAGCCATAACGTTTTGCACAGGCATCAGAATTTGGTGCTTCTTACCTCGTTGGAAAGATAAGACTTAGATCTACAATTCATATAACTATCACATTTTCAAATTCTGGCTCTAAGATGCCTTAAAACAGAGATGAATTACGGACAGAAATAAAATTTAAAGTAAGACAGGATAAAATTTCTTACCTCACTTTCTTTGTCTTCCTCTCTTGCTTCTCTCCTTGTTCTCACGAATTTGGGAAGAATGAACAAGCATTCTAAGGCCTCCTTCTTTTATTATTGTGTTAATAAGTCACCACCCTAGGATCAAATCTCCAATTAATCTAAACCATAGGATCATTTTGACTATTGCATGTGTTTTGATTGGTTCTTTTTTTTTTTTTGTGCATGTGTTCTCATTGGCCCACCTTGCCTTTCTCATCTCCATTTGGCCAACACTTGTCCTCCTCACTATAACACTTGTTCAATACAAGAATACACTTGTCACAATTCATTTAAGTTTTGTTAATTGCTAACAAGTCCTTTGACTTATAAAAATTCTAATTTGACCCCTAAAATTTTCATAATTACATACTAGGCCCAAAATCTTATATTAGACCTAATTTAATTTATTTAATATGAAATTAAGGTTTTGAATCTCTTTGAATCAAAATTGATCCGATTTGTATTTTACCGTTAAATATCATTTTTTTTTTGTGAAAATTCATGAACCTATAGTAGTAGAAACATCATATATATATATATATATATATATATATATATATGAAATGGAATTCACTATAGAATACGCCGAGAGTCGGTGTTACATTGTGTCCACACAATTTGTTCACCATTAGCTAAGTTGGCTTGTTGTTTACAAGTTTGGCCTTGGCATAGTCAGTTCCTTACTAGTCTTATGCCTGACTCGGTGGATCATTGTGGCAACCCAAATTATGTATGTGGTGATGAGTAATAAGTGCAAAGCCACTTTGAAAGGGCTCTATCTTAAGCTCTTTTCTTCTCTGCCAGACTTCATTAAGCTTTTGTCGACGTCAACATTTATGAAGTGATTAGAGATTTGGTATATGTAGATACATGGGTTCATTGCCGGTTTGTTCAGGAACCCAAGACTTGCTTTGAATCTCTAGCAGTCTAGTGAGTGAAATGGCAAATTCACTTCTTTTATAACTCAAAAATGTTTGAATCAAAACAACAACAACCAAAAAAGTAATTTTATACCTCAAAAATATAAGAATCAAAACAACAACAACCAAACCTTTATCCCAGCAGGTGGGGTCAACAGATGAAGTTGTCAAAACTGGGTTGGATTTGAACCTACGGCCTCTTTCGAAGACCAAAACTTGGCACCTTAAACCAGTCTGCCATCCTGTCCAACTCATAACCTAGGCGTGATCAGGCGATTTTTAGTAGACTCCAAATCCATTTCACACTGTATAATTTTATCATAGAAGCAACCATTCATTCAAAACCTCCAAATTTCAAACCCACATTTCTTCCAAAAAAAAAAAGGGAATCGAAAATCTTAAAATTTTCAAACCCAATCCTTTACACAAAGAAATCCTTGACCTAATTTTACCCCTCCCCGTAGCTCCCTCACAGCAGCAAAGACCATAAGTTTCTGACGAGCAAATATCATCACCCTAGAGGAGTTTTCTCTCCTTTCTCTTTCTTTTCATTGTCCCACTTTTATATGTTGCATTAGGGTGATTTTATGAGTGTTGCTGTTAGTTTAAAATTGTGCTTAAATTTCTTATCTTTTGCATACATTGAGGACAATATAGTGTTTAGGTGTGGGGGAGGATTTTTCATGCCAATGTCAATTCTTTTATTCTTCTTTGGAACTTCATACTCTCTGGATTTTGTCAGATAATGATTTTGAGTTAGTATGCATTGTTAATTTGAGTTTGAAATGCATGAAAGAGACAAGCGTGATTAGTTATTTTTGGGTAAATTGTTTTAAGTATTCCCATTGATCTTGATAGTTGAATCGATTGAAAATGTGATAGATTTGATACAAATAATATACCTTTTGTGAGTTTTTGAGCCTTAAGAGCATACATCATCTTTGCTCTATTTTTTTTCATGAGTGTTTATCAATCATAGTATATTTATTCTAGAACCTGCTTTGCTATAATTTTTGAGACCACATCAATGAATTCATGAATTAATATGATGGGGGCATTTAGGTTTACCCTTTTTAGCTTTCGAAAAAGACCTTCCATGCATAATATTTCCCCTAGTAAAACCCTTTGAGCTTATACCCATTTTCTTTACTTTAACCACATTAATTGATACATAGCCTTCTTTTTATGCTTAACTCTCTTTTTGGTCCTTATATCAAAGAAGCATGTGATTTGCGCATAGATTGAGTGATTATTTACAAAGGGAATGGAGTACTTCTATTGTGGGAATTATTTTTGGGGAAGTCAATTATACAATTGGGATGAGTTGCATATGCTCCGCATTTTTATTCATCCCCAAATCGATTGTGCTTCAAAAAAAAAGGAAGTGAAAAGGGCAGAAAATGAAAGAACAAAGAAGAAGAAAGAAAAAAAAATTCCCAGAATTTAGAAATGGAAAAATGCAAAAGTTTGATTGAGAAATGAAATGTTCTTGATTGAGTTATCTTTCTTGGTTGATTGTGTTTCACGATATGGGATATAGGGGATATGATCTTGTGATTCTTGACATGCTTCTTTGACATATTTATTACACATCACATTTATCCTTTTTATTTTACCTTTACCCAAGCCATGTTACAACCCTTACAAAGACCCCCGGATTTTTGTTTTGAATTCATATAAGTGGTGGTGGAGATTTGATAAATAAGCAAGCTTATGGTAATAACATACTTTGATTTGATTTTAAGAGTTATTGATAAATTCTCTTAAACACTTTGAGTGTATAGAGTGAACTCCTTGTGAGGGTATTGAATCTTGATACATTGAATTTTGATGAGATTGTTGAATTTGATGGGATACTTATATTTTCTTTTAAAGTTATGATACTGTGATCACTTGTTTTCCGGATTGTTGTTTCAACTTGAATTTTTTTATATGTGCTGATTTGGATTGTTTGAAGATAAATTGAAGGAGTAGAAGGAGTGAAGAAAATGAATAGTTGTGTGACATCAATCTAGTGCATGCTTGAGGACAAGCATTGGTTTGGTGTGGGAGCATTTGATAATGCATAAATTGTCATTTTTATTGTTGATATTATGATTTGATTTTGGATTGGTTGATACCCTAATAATTATTTTTATGGTCTTTTTATTTTTAGGGATCAAAAATTGGAGATCGGATCAAAATGGGCTTAAAGTGACATTTTTGGAGCTAAATAGTTCAAGATTTCAAATTGGGCCTACAAAGGAAAGGAAGAAACCTCTAGAATGAAAACTTTATTTTAGTAGAATTTTACTTCAAGTAAAATTGTTTAAAGGAGTGATTTGTTTCCTATTTTTTAGAAGAGAATCTTTTTGAGATCTAGGTCACCACAAGAAGATTTCTAATTTGCCTTGGGAGCCTCACGCCTATATATATGCTTCTATAATGTGGACAGCACTATTCATCATTCCAAGAAGCAGGAGGCGGCTGCTGCTTCCTTCCTTCAAAGATAATTTTTTTTTTTTTTGTTTTTCTTAGGGACTCACCACCATGAGTAGCTAGTTTTTTTTCTAATTCAAGGAAAATTTCATTGATTGTCTTCACTGTGAGGTTATGTACTTTATTTAAGTTCTCACATTTTTAATTCAAGTATTTATCAATTCTTGGTTTATTTTTATGAATGATTGATATTGATTAATCTGACAATTTAATTCAATATCAATTTTTCTACTGCATCCAGAATTTCATTGATCCGTAATTGTAATGAATGAATGGTTCGAGTAGTAAATAGGTTATTTATGTTTATGGGTCATTGCTGATATTCATTTTAACCTAAAGAATCGATGGAACAAAATCGAATAATTGTACGGCTATCCTGCTTATTTGTATTTTGGTTTAACTATTTTCACATAACTTAATGCTGTCATTTTATTGATATGGAACGCTATCGTGTCCAATCGATTAATGATAAGTTTTGATTGGATGTTGGGTTTGGTCAATTAATTTAGGAAAATGCAAGATTTATTACGCCTATCCTAATAAATCTAAGGTTAAATGCTTGAATCGTAAGAAAAATATTTTTTAACCAATGATCAATGAAACAATCAAATGTGTGAACCCTTGGATCGGATGTTTAGCACATTGAATTTCTTCTCCAATTTTTAGTATTTTTTGCATATTTGATTTGTCTTTGAATTTTAGGTTTTTATTTTTGAGTTAGGAATTTATTTTATAAACTCCCCCCATTTTATTTTTAGTCATAACTAAGAAGTTAAATCAACATAGTTCCCATGGGATTCGACCTGGTACCACTATTACTACAAGTTCTTGCATTGGGGGTTCAGTATTAAATTTGAAGGGCTTTGACAATCCATCCACAAGGAGATTCCAAACTCAACGTCATTATGACTTCAAAGCATTAAAGGATTAGTAAATTATCACTGATCTTACATTCCACTTCCTTACACTTCAATTTCTTTTTTTCTACCTCCTAAATCTCCGAATCGTAAAATTTGCACCCAATCTCTATCTTCTAATTTTCTTTACGGTGCACACCATTTATTTTGATACCTCCTCCTTCGATTTCTTCATGTTAGAACCAAAATCTTCCTCCTCTGATTTCTCTTCCTCATTCAGTCAATTCTTGCTCTTCACATCTTTAGAATCTCAATCCTTTACTCTCTTCTCCTTTGATCTTACATTGAATTTCTCCGTAGTTCTCATTAAGTTGTTGAAACTGGAAGCAAAAGGTCGAGAACTCTCTCATTTTCTTCATTTTCTCCCCCTACCCAAGTTGTCTTATCTCCCTTACTTAAATTTCATCTTCTCTCTTATTCAGGGATAGCTCTTCGTGGACCCAAAACTATTTGCTTTCCCTTTTATAATTAACATAGGTTAAGAATTTGTAGGGAACTCTAAGTAACTAGGACGGAAACTGGAGAAACCTTCATGGCTTCGGGCCAGGTTCAATTATTTTTGCTCGTGAAGTTTTCATGGAATTCTGGCCACTTCACCCTAATACTACGTTTAATTTTGTAAAATTAAACTATCCTCAACTTTTTTATCCACAATTATTAACTTTAGTATTCATGGCAATTTGCAATAAAATTCTTATAATTGATGAGGAATTTATTGATGTGATTAATGGAGCATGTAGAGAAGGAAGTTATCATAGTGTATTGATGCTATTATTTAGGATATTGTAATTTGAATAGAAATTTCTAATTATCATACATAATAAGTTTTTGGTATCAATTTTTTTAGTTCTTGTATTAAGGGACTCGCAAGTCTATAAGAAGCTTAATTATGTCCACACAATTTGTACACCATTTGCTATGTTGGCTTGCAGTTTACAAGTTGGGCCTTGGCATAGTCAGTTCCTTACTAGTCTTATGCCTGAATCGATGGATCATAGTAGGGACCCAAATTATGTACGTTGTGATGAGTAATTAGTGTTAAGCCACTTGGAAAGGGCTCAATCTTAAGGCCTTTTCTTCTCTGCCAAACTTTATTAAGCTTTTCTCGACGTCGACATTTATGAAGTGTTTAGAGATTTGGTATATGTGGATACTTGGGTTCATCAATGGTTTGAACCTACGGCCTCTTTCGAAGACCAGAACTTGGCACCTTAAACCACTCCGCCATCCTGTCCAACTCATAATGTTATGGATAAAAAAGTATAAATTACGGTTGGACAAACTATAAGCATGAGCATTGGCCCTCATTGTCTTGATTGTGTTTAAGCCAAACTTATAAGTAATTGGAGGAAAAAATTAAGGCAAGACCTAAAGTATGGATTGTTGGCCAAAACATTAGGTGTTAGACCTAAACCGCAGTCATGCCAAACAAAAACTCTCTGAGCTATTATTTAGGTTGGGCTAAATTCAAAAAGAGAAATCTAAATCCCAATACTCACAAAAAAAGTACTTGACCCCAAATTTAAAATGTGTAAAGGATTTGTTTTCATATTATTAAAAATTTCTTTCACATTTATTATAATTTGAAATTTCATATCACTTCTATTGTGGCTACTGGGATTCGAGCCCAAGTCTCCACGGCCACAACGTGGAATTCTCACCACTAAACTATAGTCACTTGTTTTACTACTTTAAATATTAATTTTGATGGATCTAGAACTCAATGTTCATTATTCTAAAATAAGGAGATTCCAAACTCAACGTCATTATGACATCAAAGCATTAAAGGTTAGTAAAATTATTGCTGATCTTAGCTTCTACCTTCTTACACTTCAATTTCTTTTTTTTTTCCTCTTAAATCTCCGAATCGTAAAACTTAGTCCCAGTCTCTCTCTTCTAATTTTCTCTACGGTCCACACTATTGATTTTGATACCTACTCCTTTGATTTCTTCATGTTAGAACCAGAATCTTCCTCCTCTCATTTCTCTTTCTCTACGGTCCACACCATTTATAATTGAAGAGGAATTTATTGATGTGATTAATGGAGTATGTAGAGAAGGAAGTTATGATAGTGTATTGTTGCTATTATTCAGGATATTATAATTTGAAAAGAAATAATAAGTCTAAAGCCACTTGGAAAGGACTCTATCTTAAGGCCTTTTCTTCTTTGTCGGAGCACGTTAAGCTTTTATCGATGTCAACATTTATGATGTGCTTTGAGGTTTGGTATATGTAGTTACTTGTGTTGATTGCCGGTTTGTTCAAGAACCCTCGGCTTGCCTTGAATTCTCTCGCATTCTATTTAGTGAAAATGCAAATTCACTTCTTTTATACCTCAAAAATGTTATGAATCAAAACAATGACAACCAAAAGTGATATTTGGACCCATGCCCTCTTTTGAAGGCCAGAACTTGAGTTTGGCACCTTGGACCACTTGGTCATCCTAACTAACTGATAATGTTTTGAATAAAAATCTATAAAAAGAAGCATAATTGAAAAACACTTCCAATAACCCAAAAATGTTAGCCAACTCTCTACGTAAAAATAAGGGTGGTTCAAAGAAAATAAAATGGTAGATATAAAAACTCTTTCAAAAATGCAAAATGGGGACTTGTCAAATAGTTATAATTCAAAATTTTCTTATAACCTTTCCTAGAAAATATCATCTAATTGTTGCTGAAGAAATATTGGTCTCTCACCCAAAAAAAAGGAAGAAATATTGGTCTTTCCAACTCAACAATTAAGCAACCAATGGGCTCAGTCTTAGGAAATCAACAAAGCTAAAAAACACAGGCTATCTTCAAACCAAACTCTCTCCCAACATCAATAAAATTCCATCAATATTTAAAAGCATCATTAACCATCGATGCATAGATTCACTCAAATTTTTTATCTTGTTCATCGTCGCGTCAAATTTTTTAATTTGGTAGACTATGGTAGCCATATCCATTAGTTCCGTCAATGGCGTATTTCTGAATCGTTTGTTGAAATTTGCCTTTAAGTGTTGCAAACAAAGTAGATGGTAAACAAATAGTAGTTTGAAATTGGGATCCCTCTTGATAGATCAGAGAATTTCAGGTGTCCTATTAGAAATGATGCAAATCCTATGGTTTCGCTGATAACGTGAACTCACAAATTATTCAAAAAACCATGACCAATTAACCAAACTCTCTTCATGGACTGCAACAAAAGCCAATGGAAGAATATGATTTGCAGTATCGAAGCCCAAAGCAATAAGAATCTTCTCCTTATACATGTCGTCCTAAAAAGTGTCATTGATGGTAATCACATGTTTACAATGTTGGAACCCATCAATACAAGATATGAATGCCTAGAATACTAACAGCAATATACTAGAAGACTCTCTGAATGACTCAAAGTATCTCTAATTGACCACAATTTCTAGATTAGTTGTTTTCAAAGCAGTCATGAACTAAGATAATACTGTGTACGAAGTCTTCCAATTATCATATGCTAGCTCAATTGCTTTCTGCCTTTCCATCTGGGTCTTTTGTACGAGAGATTGACACCATAAACTCTCACTTCCTCAACTACGTCACATACCTTGTACAAAACATTCTCCTTCACATAGTTCTATAACAACTGACCAGACATGTTCAAGTCTAGATTTAGGTGATTTGCCACAAACTATTCGGGGCGCAAGTGTGTTTTGAAAACATTTTTGTAATTTCAAAAAACCCATGACTCTTTTATTATATTCTCTTATATGTAATTATTCTATATTTAACTAATTAAATTATTGTATAAACTTAATAAAGAAACGTGGCATTTAATATTTAATTTTATTAAATGATCCTGAACATTATATTATTCATTCAACTTTTCAATATTATTTTATAATGTAATACAAAAAATTCATTGTCTATAAAATTTCTCTATTCTAAGTACCAAAAATATTTATAAATAAAATTTAATTTTTTATAAAATTCAACCCTAGATCAAAATTTCTCTAAAAAATTTTCAAAAATTAAAATATTTTTGCTAACATTCTCAATAAAATTTATTTTGAGCAGTATTTATAAATATTTTTATAAAATTTCATATTTTTTACTCAAAATAATACTTCATATTTTAATAGATTTTATTTTGAGTAATAGAATTTTTTATAAAAATTTTTAAATGAATTATGTCTAGGACAAAAAATTCTAAGTGCCAATTTTTTAATATAAAAAATTTCTAGTTTTATAAATATTACTCAAAATAAATTTTTTAAAATTTGTCACAATTTTAGGGTAATTTATATAATTGTATTAATATTTCTAAAATTTAATATTCTGACTAATATTTTGACCATTAATTTGAAATTTTAATAATATTTTTAGTAATATTTATAAAATTTATTTCAATATTTTATAAATATGACAATTTTTAATTTTTAATTTTATAAAAATTTGAAATATTATCAAATAAATTTTTATAAATATTACAATTTATTAAAATTTAAACTTTTTAAATATTCTAGAAATATTCTATTAAAATTTATTTGATAAATATTTTTACTAATATTTATAAAAAAATTATTAATGATATTTCAAAGATATTACTATGAAATGTGGAACTTTTTTTTTACTTGGGGTTGTAATATTACGCTGAATTTTTGTTTCAAGGGGGCTGAGGCCAACATCTTTTGCATGTGAAACTCTTCATACTCATTAAACGTCACCCTTATTTTTTTGGTACATCACATCACTACAACATGTGCTGTGAATGCTCCGATTGAATACTTTGATGCCCCATAAGGGCATTGACCCCATCGCATATTCAATCATTCCTTCACAACAGTTTTCAAGGAGAGCATTAATTTTTTCCCCATTTTTCTTTTCTATTTTGCACATTTCTTTATTTTTCCCTATAAAAAGGGTGTACGGACTTTTCCCTTTCCATTTTTGTTTTCAAAAATATATTTATAATCGTCAATGGTGGCAATATTTTTGCACACATGAGCTATATTATTTTAATCTTTATTTATGATTCTTAAGAATGTTTTAAATCTTATGTCATGATATTGCACTAATTAATTTTGTGGGTATTGATTTAGAAAACTTTGACCTTAATTAAGAAACTTCGGACTAAACAGACAACTATTAATATTTTGGACATAACTTTCTACTTCGATATCCAATTGAGGTGATTCTTGTTGGGTTGAAAACTATATTCAAGGTCTACAAATCTTGTGAAGAGTTCAAAAACTAATTCAGGCTAGAAGGTATCCGAAAATTGGAAAGAATATGTTGCAGTGCTAAAATTCAAGAAAGACAAGTCCTTGGTAAAGAAGCCAACTACTTGAGCTTATCTAATCAGAGATTTAAGAGAAAAAAATTGCTGAAACTTTAGGAGTATTCAAATTTAAGAATAAGGAAGTTTTCAAATCCTGAGAAGAAAGAAGATAATACTTATCATAATAAGAACAAGTCTCCAAATCAAACAACAATACCAAATTTCCAAAATTACACAACTTAGGGTTTTAGTCCTATAAATAAGAGGGCGTCCCCAAAGCAGAAAGAGGACCACATTCTCTCCACACAAATTTCTTGATGTTCTTGATTTTCTTTAGTATGTTTAGTTAGTTTAGGATTTTTATGGGAAATCCTAAATTATAGATTATCCACGGGGAAACCCTAAATTATAGATTTTTTTACAGAATTTAATACAATTTGATTTAATCAAAATTGAATGACCATTGTGTTTTAGTTAGTCGAATTAGGATTGCATTATACAATCATTGGGTGAATCTAATTTTAGCAAAATCTGTCATCATCAATAGCAATTCTTTAGCCAATAAATTTAAGGAATTTGAAAACATTCAACCAAATGAAAGATTAAAAATTCATGAAACTAACGTCCTAGGGTTTGTTTTATTCATTGATTTAAATTCTTTAATGTTTTCGTAATTTTAATATTCTATTATTCATGTTTCATTTTATCCAACTTGGATAAAATAGTTCATAATTAATAATACAAAATATTCTCATAGAAATGACACTTGCTCACACTACACACAATACTCAATTAGGGTATATTTTTCCGAAATCATCATATCAAAATTGCGTACCAAATTTTTTGCACCGTTGTTAGGGATATCTTTGTATATCACTCAGATTTAATCTTGTTAGAGATTGGATATTATCTTTTTTAGATTTCTTGTTTATTTCTTGTTTCTTTCATGTTCTTGTTAAATAGGATTATAGTTTTTAGGATTTTCATAATCCATTCAAAATTCTTGGGTTTCTAGGTTTTTTTGTGATCCGAAAATTGACTTAGGAATTAGGGTTAACCGACCACTTTTTCCATAGGATTTTTTGTGCTGAAAAAACCTGTTGATTTGCTACAAGCACCACCCTATCTTGGCCAAACTAGGGGTGTTCATTAGGCCAGGTATTCTGTTTTTTTAGGTTATTCGGGTTTTGAAATTTAAAAAATCCAATCGAGATCCAAACTGAATCACATGAAACCCAAACCAATTTATAGGAATTAAACTCCGGTTAAATGGTTTGGGTTTCATTTACCCAAACCAATTCCACAGAACTTGAAAATGTTCACATATAAGGTTGGAAAACCTATTTAACTTTAGAATAACAATTTATCCAAAACAATTCCCTAGCTTTGTTAATCGAGTTGTGGCGGAGTTCGAATGAAAACTTTTATTTTCCAAACCAAACAATTAACCCCAATTTTTAATTAGGTGAAATCATTCAACCGACGCAATTTTTATTAATCCAAACCCAATAACCCGATTTTAAAATGATTTCGGCGGATGAATGGTTTGACCTGAATAATGAACACCCCTAGGCCAAATTCTATTGTTATCATAGGTTCTTCTATTTTTTATTTTTTTCTTGATTTTTAAGGTTTTTTTATTATCTTCTTGGGTCTCTTTTTCATTATTTTGCTACTACCTCATGATTTATACTTTTATATAGGTAATATAGATTTTCTTGAGTGGTTCTTGTAGACTATTTTGAACATCAAATTTTAGGCTCTTTTTGATGTCGATATAGTGCATGCTACAATTGAAGAGTTCTAGCCTAGTTGAGTTTGATTCTCAGATAGAGAAAACCTTGAGAACCATTCTTAAACAAGCTAGAGAAGTCAAGGAAGAAGCAATGGCAAAAGATAACAGAGCAATGAGGTAGTTTTTGATACCTAAACTTCAGGATATATAGACTAGAATTGCACTGCCTACAGCAGAAGTGAATAACTTTGGACTGAAACCTAGTCTTATTGGCATGGTATAGGAAGATCAATTTGGCAGAGAGACTTTTGAAGATCCAAATAGCCAACAAAAGAACTTTTTAGAGATCTGTGATATGATTAAGTTGAATAGAGTCAGCCCTGATGTAATACGGTTATGACTATTTCCTTTTTCTATTAGGGGAAAAGCAAATGTATGGTTTAACTCCTTCTTTGGTAATCATTTCACAAATTGGGAAATTTTGTCTCAAGCATTCATGGTTAATTTTTCCACCTGATAAGACCGCTAAACTATGTAATGATATTACTAGTTTTAGACAGTTTGTGGGTGAATCCTTGTGTAATGCTTGGAAACATTTTAAGGATCTGATTAGGAGATGCCTATTTTATGGTATACTTGATTGGTTAATCTAGCAAATCTTTTATGGTAATCTTTTACATTTGGTTAAAATTGCCATTGATGCCGCATTAGAGGTGCTTTCATTAGCAAATCATATAATAAAGCCTGTGCATTATTTGATGATATACCTTCTAGTCTGTATGATTGGTCTAATGAACTTGAAAATTCGTAGACAAAGAGTTGGAGTACATGAAATTGATAGTTTTACCATGCTTAATGCAAAAATTGAAGCCTTAATGAATGCCATGAAAACTAATCAACTTAATGTTGTGCTAACCAAGTCTTATATTGTAATTCATTTAGTGATTCTACTCACATGTCTTCTAAGTGTTTACAGATACAACAAGCAAACTTTGTTTCAAATTTTGGTTGGACTCAAAACAACGCTTACTTCAACACGTATAACCCTAGGCAGAGAAACCATCTTAATTTTTCATAGAACTAAGGAGCATCACAGAGAGTGACTCTACCAAACTTTAATTCAGGGAATCCACAACCAATGGAGAACAAAGCATCATGGGAGGCTGCGATTGAATGTTTCACAATAGCTACTAATGAAAGATTTGAACGTTTGGCAACAATGACTACTGAAAAGTTTGAAAAACTTGAAAATAAAATGGATCAAATGATTAATGTCTTTCATTCTTATGTGCCAAGTAGGCTATTGAGTAACACTAAGAAGAACCCCAAAGAGCATGTTAATGCAAATCTCATTAAGGAGTGAGACAGAATTGCAGACGGTACCAAATCAATCCGAGGATGAAGAGGAAAAAAATAGGAAAATGAAGAGATCCAAAAGTCTACAAATGAGAAGGTCAAGGCACCGGATTCAAAACAAGGAATTACATTATGTTTGAATGAATATAAGTACTCTATCCCTTTTTCTAGGTGTCTTTTATGTGCAAATTCAGAATTTGAAAAATTTTTCGAATTTTTAAAAAATTTCACATTAATATTCATATTTTGGATGTCATCAGATAAGTGTCAAGTTACAGGAGATTCCTCAAGAATGTCGTCACTAACAAGAGGAAGTTAGATAAGGTTTCTACAATCAAACTTACATAGGAGTGCTCTACGATTCTGCAAAGAAAACTATTGCAGAAACTCAAGGATCCAGAGAGTTTCTCTATTTCTTACACTATTAGCCAAATTGATTTTTCTAAAGTTTTATGTGATCTTGGTGCTGGTATGAATATCATATCTTATTCCATATTCTCTAAGTTAGGATTAAAGGAATATCGACTTATAAATATTTCTTTATAATTGGCTAATAGAAATATAAAGTATCCAAGAGGTATTGTCAAGAATATACTTGTTAAAGTTAATAAATTTATTTTTCCTATTGATTTTGTCGTCTTGGATATGGATGATGATGAGAGTACTTCATCGATTTTAAGTTGACCTTTTTCTGCCACCGCTCAAGCATTGATAGATGTTTATGAAGGAAAATTGATTTTATAAATTAATAATGAAAAATTTGAGTTCAATGTTTTTCATTCCAAGAGAAATTTTGATAAACAAAATAATTTTTAGAGCGGATTGTATTGATAGAATTATTGAACACGATCATAAACTTAATGTCTTTAATTCTGGTGATCCCCTCAAAAATTGCATATCAATTCATTGCATGTAAACACTACAAAAGAATAGCCTTTTAGCCACAAATTTAGCGACGAAAATTTAAAAAAAATTCGTCGCTAAAAACATTAGCGACGGATTTAGCGACGAAAAATTTTCCGTTGCTAATAACGCGTCGCAAAAATTTAGCGACGAAAATTAGAAATTCGTCGCTAAATTTAGCGACAAATAATTTTTCGTCGCTAAAATTCGTCACAAAATTTAGCGACGAAAAATTATCCGTTGCTATATTTAGCGACGAAAATCTAAAATTCGTCGCTAAATTTAGTGACAGATAATTTTTGTCGCTAAAATCCGTCGCTAATTTAGGGAAAAAAATATCAAAATTATCCATCCTAAATTCAGCGACGGATTCCAAATCCGTCGCCAAATTCAGCGACGGATTCCAAATCTGACGCTGATTCCAAATTCGTCGAAATGTCCATGGAGCGCATGTGCCGCCCTTGCCCACCCGAGCCAACACGTCCCTTGCCCTCCCTTGCCCACCCGAGCCATCACCAGCCTGGAACCTGCCCGCCCGAGCCAGCACCCCCGCACAGGCGCTCCAACAGGCGCTCCAGCATCAACTCTTAATTCCTGAAAAATGCCGCGTCTTCTGCCACCACCGTGGTTCGAACTCCGAATCCGAACTCCTGCACACACACGCAACATGTAAACCACCAAACAAAAGATATTATCGTGATATAATTTTTTTTATTATTTATTATCTTTTTTTCATATTTTTCTAATAATAATAAAATAATATATAATAATAATTTAAAATAATAAATATAATAATTTTTTTATTTATACCACCAACCTAAAATAATATTAATTAAAAATAATAAATATGATAATTTTTAATAAAATAAAAAAATAAAATACTAATTTAAAATAAAATAATAAATTAATTAAAAAATATATTAATATTATATTTTGATTTCTTCTTTTTTCTTTTATTTTATTATTTTATTATTCTTTTTCATTTTTATTTATTTTTTTAATCCATAATTTACTCAAAACTATAAAATTATAATTATCAATAAATTATAATATATTAATAATTTAAAAAATCTATATATTTAATCATAAAATATTTTTATTCCTTATAAGAAATTTCAATAAAATTATTATATATAAGAAATGAGAATAGAAAGAAAAAAAAACCCAAAAATAGAGATAAGGAAAAAAAAAGTGAAAATAGAAAACAAAGAGGAAGAAGAAAGAAAATAAAAATATTATCACACAACACTAATACCAAGCCGTAGTGCAGTGGTGATATGTCTTCTATTTAAATCCGAGATCCAAGATTCGAATCCCTTCGACTGCATGTTTTTTTAGTATTAAAACAAAGGGTGCCCCAGCAGGGGCGCGGGCGCCCAGGCAGGCACGCGCCCGTGCGTGCATGAGCGGGCGCCCAGGCAGGCACGCGCCCGTGCATGCATGGACGGGCGCCCACGCGGATTAATATTTAATTAAAAAATTTATATTATTAAATAAAATAATACAAATAAAATAAAATTACCTATACAATAATAAAAAATATTAAATCAAACAAAAAAAAGAAAAAAAATAATAAATTAATTAAAATATATATATATATAATTTAAATAAAATAAAATATATGGTTTTTTTTAAGAATTAAATAATATTATTCTTCTAAAAAAATGAAATATAATATAATAAAATAAAATATAAATTAAAATATTATAAAATAATAATATGATTTGTTAATATAAATTAATAAAATAAAATAAAAATAAAATAAAATTATAATTAAAAGAAGATAAAATTCAGCGACGAATTTGGAATCCGTCGCTGAAATTATTAAAATAAAATAAAAATAAAATAAAATTCTTATTAAATTCAGCGACAAATTTGGAATCCGTCACTAAATTACCAACGCATATATATATTTCATCGTGTCGTTGCTAAATTAATTTTTTAATTTAAATATTATATTAATATTATATTTTATTTAATTATATGTAAAAAAAATTTCGTCTAGCGACGGAAAACAAATCCGTGACTAAATTAATTTTTAATTTAAATATTACATATTAATAAAATAAAAATAAAATTAAAAAAATAAAATTATATTTAAAAAGATTAAATTATTCATTGTTCTTTAGCGACGAAATTTGTAACGAAAAATTTTTTGTCGTCAATTAATAACGAATTTAGCCACAAAAATTTTTTCGTCACTAATTAGCGACGAATTTAGCCACGAAAATTTTTTCATTACTAATTAACGACAAATTTTGCTACGAATGATGTGTCCGTCGCTAATTTAGCCACGACTTCCTTTTCGTTGCAAATTTTGTGGCAAATTAGCGACGAAAACTTTTTCGTCGCTAAATTCGTCGCAAAATAGCAACGAATTTTTTCTGTCACGAAAATCCGTGGCTAAAACCGTGTTTTTTTTAGTGAAATCATGACTTCCTAGATAATGAATATATTGATGCATGTGCTGTTTTGGGTGTGAATTTAATTGAATTCTAACCAAAAGGAAGCCTTGATGCAGGTAAAGAAAGAATGTTGGGGTTAAATAAGCTGGAGTAATGGTAGAATGAGGTATGTGAGATGCGCAAATTCATAAGGAAATGACAAAGCCATGGCATGATGCAATGAATGGATATAATCTCATGACCTATAAGGAGAAAAGAAATTATTAAAAAGGAAGGTGCAAATTTATCTAATTTATTAAGGGAGTTCTCTGTTCTCTTTCGTTTATTTTTTTTATTTATTTTTTTTTTTGCACATTGCGGACAATATTTGGTCCAAGTGTGGGGGTGCATTCTGATTTTTTTTGTTGATTTTTTTTTTTGAAAAAGAAAAAAACTTAATAATTTTGGAAAAAAATTTTTTTGCTAAATTTTTCTTTTCATACTAACAAAATTTTCTCGTGTTTTCTGTTATTTGTGTGTTATTTGATTTGAGTTGGGTTGTATAAAGGATGATTGGTATTAGTAGTTATTTTGATATATGATTGGCTATTTATCTTTTTATAGTTGATTTGAAAGAAAGGTATGCAAGAAACGACACACAAAATTTATCAAAGTGAGAAATTAAGCCTTAAAGAGTAATTCTTTTTGCTCTCATTTTTCTTGTTGAAGCATATATCACAAGTGGTTTGATTATTCTAGAACTTACTTTGTTGTGTATTTTGATACCACATTTTTTACTTTCATACACAAAAATGAGTAAGAGACTTAGGTTAACATACTTTTGGTTTTAGAAAAATTTCATCCCTAACATTTTATATCCCCTAGTTAACCCATTTGAGTTTAAATCTTTTCTTTCTTAAATTATCCACATAATTTTCCCCCATGACCAGATTTTGAATCCAAGTTCACTAATATACTTAATGTTGATAGCATGACATTATATTTTTAGGTATTATTTTCTTTATGTTTTGGAGTTTTTTATATTTATCTTTCTAGTAGTATGACATATTGTGACTCAATGCGGTAGAAAAGAAGAGATTTATCATGTTAAGTAATGAAAAAAAACAGCCGAATTTGAAAAAGAAAAGAAACAAAAAAGAGATAGTGTTAGTTGGGAAAAAAAAAAGAGCAGAAAAAGAAGGGAAAAAAAAAAAAGAAAGAAAGAAAAAATATTTGATTCTTGGATATTGTTCACTCTTATAGTGGAGTTTCATTACATATTCTTTGTTTGGAGAGACGTGATACATTACACATATTTAGAGTTTGAGTACTATTACATGTTTTGGGATTAAAGTGTTATCTTCTTTGTTTTGATATAAAGAATATCATATCTTCATATTTGAGTATTTTTAGTGAATTTTTAACCCAACAATTGTGCGTACTTATCCTACCCTTAACTCTAGTTTGGTTATAACCAAATAAGGACCTCTTGATTGGTGTATGGATTTCATGTAAGCAAATATTCAAGTGTGGGGGTATTTGATAGCAATATTTTTGTACACTTCAACTATATTATTTTAGTCTTTATTTATGATTTTTAAAACTGTTTTAAACCTTATTTTATGATATTATAATAATTAATTTCTGGATTTAGATTTAGGAAACTTTGACCTTAATTAAGGAATTTTGGATTGAACAGATAGCTATGAATATTTTAGGTATAACTTTCTACTCAGATGTCTAATTAAGGTGTGATTCTTGTTGAGTTCGAAACTAGAATTCAAGGCCTACAAATTTTGTGAAAAGTATAGAAGCTAATTAAGGCCAAAAGGTATCCGAAAATTGGAAAGAAGTTGCTACTATATTGAAATTCAAGAAAGACAAGTCCTTGTTAAAGAAGTCAACTACTTAAGCTTTTCCAATGAGAGATTTGAGGGATAAAGTTGCTGAAACTCCAGGAGTCTTAAAATTCAAGGATAGGGAGGAAGTTTTCAAATCTTGAAACAAAAAACAAGAAGATAATGCTTATCACTACAAGAACAAGTCTCCAAGTCAAACAACAACACCAAGTTTTCAAATTTCCATGATTTAGGGTTTTAGTCCTATAAATAAAAGGACATCTCCAAAGCAGAAAGGGGACCATGTTCTCTCCACCCGAATTTCCTGATGTTCTTGATTTTCTGTAATATATTTAGTTAATTTTCTTGCTCCTAGGATTCGATGGATTTTGTTTTTTATTAATAGTATAGTTTGAATTTATCTCTTTCCTTTAAAATTTATTGGCATGATTATTGTTTGATAAGATTTCACTATTGATCTTAATCTTTCAAACATTTTGTATGATTTGAGATTGAATGCATACATGACCAATATAATTGCAAGAGATTAATCTAATACAATAAAATCCATATGGGGTTATGAAATTGATAGAAAATTAATCTTCTATGTGGAAATTTTAGGAGAAACTTTAAATTAAAAATTTTTTTCGTATAACTTAATGCAATTCGATTTAATCAAAATTGCATGATCATTAGATTTTTATTAGCCAAATTAGGGTTTCACTGCATGACTATTGGATGAATGAAATCTTAAAGAAACATCATCAACAATAATTCTTTAACCAATAAATTTAAGAGATTCAAAAATATTTGGTCAGATGAAAGATTAAAACAGATGAACTTTGACATCCTAGAGTTTGTTTTATTCATTGATTTAAGTTCTTTAATATTTTCATAATTTTTAATATTCTATTATTCATGTTTCGATTTGTCTAACTTTGACAGGATAATTCATAACTAGTAATATAAAATATTTTCATAGGAATGACACTTGTTTGCACTACATTAGAGTCAAATGCAAAAGAATATTTAGGGCAAAACAAAATATAGAAGAAAAATGCAAAAGAAAAAAAAAAGCCAAAACAAAAAAATTTAATGTAGAAAATTAAATTTGCAGAACAAAAACTAATATTTCATTTAAAACAAAAAAACAAAAAAAAAATCGAAAGGCAGAACAAAAATATTGTAGAGCAAAAAAAATTCAAAAAAAAAAAGCAAAGCACAAAAATATTCGTCAGAACAAAAGTAAACTAGAAATAGCATGAATTTCAAAAAATAAAAAAAATAAAAAACTCATTCCTTCTACTTGCTAAACGTTGGAAAAGCAGATGTCACCGTTAGAATTTTGTTTGATGTCGTCAGGAAATGAAGATGTCATTAGATGTAGAAGTAAGAAGTATCATGGTGTAAATGAGTATCGGGTTATGCATATTTATAAGGCAGAAGTCGATATGTGAGAAATCGATTTTGAAGTCGACTTCTGAGAAATCGACTTTAAGTCGACTTCTGAGAAATCGACTTTAAGTCGACTTCTCATAACATTCAGTTGGACAATCATTCGTCGTCGTCTCGTCAGTCAGTCAGTCAGTCAGGAATACATTCCATAGGAATATATTTGATTCTGAAGTCGTTTTTATCAACATCGACATCGACTTCAACAAATTATTCTTTTTCTTTTTTTACTATTGGGCAGCAAATTAGGCAGCTTGAAGAAGTCAAATTCGTGAAAATTGACTTCAAAATCGATTTTCACAAAATCAATTTCAATAGTTTTGGAATTAAAAAAATCAAACCAAAAATGTGGAGTAGAGATGCTAAAAAAGTAACATTCTTTGGACAAGAAATAAGAGTGGAGAATCCATAGTCAATGGAATTCGAGGGGAGAAGTGGGGTGAAGCATGGAGATGGGGATGTGATATAGAGTCTGTACAAGAATAATTCTTCAAACTTTTTTTTATTGGGATTACTTTGCTTATAATCGAACAATTATTTGAAAATATTATTATATGATCCGATCAATACGAAAGCCACATGATCGACCTGGACTTGAGCCAAGTATAGGCCACAAGAAATTGGTCTCTTTGGCACCAAAAATTACTTAAGCAAGACATGTTCTAATTAAAAGTTGCAGTCTGATCCTTGGGTTCAATTTCATGCAATTTTGTGACCTGTTTGACTGGTCATGCCGGAAAATCCAGTTTGATGAAATCTATTATCAGTATTTAGATTGCATTATATATCATGTTAAATCATCAAAAAATATCAAACAAATCAAAAAATATATATACATGATTCCATAATGATCAATTGCTTGAGAACGGTGTGGTTGGCCTTCCAGATCTACACATTTTCCCTGACCTTCTAGATCTACACATTTTACCTAAGAGAACCCTCTAACTCTTTCCCAAAGATAGGAATACAATAATGGAAATTATGTGTGATTTGAGAACCATAACCACTATATAGATAACTATATTATTTCGTGATATTCTTATTTGATAAATTTGTTATCTATTGGTATTTCTATTTTAAATGAGATAAGAATCACGTTTAAAGCTCTACGCATTAAAGAATCACATCTTATCAGATACTTTGGAATCCAAATAATTTAAAATTGTAGTAGATCACTTTTAAATGAATTCAAACTTTAAATGACAGTCTAAATATATAATTATTTTACAAACTAATCCAACATTGGGTTAAATAATCAAATAGGTCCAACAAAACCAACAAGGTATGGAGACACATGCAAACAATGTTGTACATATAGAATTTCATCCTACAATCTGAACTCGCTTCTTGCCCATCCTTTTTGCCATGCGCGCCCCATTCCGGGAAGAGGGAAGTAGCTTAGCCTAGCCATCCAAAATGGGTGCGAGTTGTGAAGACTAAAGACTACTCATTGGATGGTTGAGAGAGTGTTCATAGGAAAGCATAGGCAGGGCATATTAAGTTCATGTAGAAACCAAAATATTTTAATTTTTTAGATCTCAAGTGTAAAATTTAAATTTTTTTCATTGTTTAAAAATTCTCATATCCTATGATCCAAAAAAAAAAAGAAATAAGAAATATTTCTTCAAAATTGACACATAACTACTATTTCTTTAAAATAATTATCGGGAACACCCAACTATTATTTTTTCTTATTTAACCGTCGATATTTGGATTATCTGACTAATCCAATTCGAGCATTACAAGATTTAATTTAAGGCAAACTCTCTTAGAACCTTCTTTTTTATTTCCAAAATTCAAATTCAAATTTTTGATTAAAAAATTTTAGTATCTTACTAGTAGACATGTTAGTTATTACTTTATAAATACCACTTAAATAGATATGTTCTCAACAAATCCATTTGTCCATATGACCAGATTACCGACAGATTAGCGATGGAAATATTTCCATCACTAATCGTTCGCAACCGGAAGAAATAGTGTTCCTTAACGAAGGATTAGCGACGGATTTTTTCCCGTCGCTTATCCGTCGGTGTACTGGTTTAAGGTAAAAGGAAAAAGAAAAAATAAACTATATAAAACTATCAATGACAGATTAGCATTAGTGACGGAATTTTTCCATCGTTAATTTCAAAAACTATGTAAAACTATCAACGACGGAAAAGTTTTGTCGCTAATCCATCGCTAAAATAAATTTTTTTTAATTAGCATTTTATATTTTTTATTTTCTTTTTCTTTTATTTTATTATTTTATATTAACAAATCATATTTATTATTTTATAATATTTTAAATTAGCATTTTATTTATTTTTTAAAGAATAATATTACTTTATTTTTTAAATCTTTTATTATTTTATTTTAAGTTAGTATTTTATTATTTAATTATTTTATAACAAATTAGCATTTTAAATTATTTTATTATTCTTAAAAAAATATGAGAGTAATATAATAAATAAATAAAAAAGATGATCAGATATGATATTGTGTGATAGTAGTTGTCACAACTCAAACTCTCATTGCATACCCAGGTTCGAGTCCATACGATGACACTTTTCAAAAGAAAAAAAAAAAGATGGCTGGGCGGGTGCGGGCGTACCCGCGAGCGCAAGGAGTTGGCGGGAGCACTGGTAGGCGGGTACGGGCTAATGCGCGGGCACTAGCTGATTATGTAAAGCTATCAATGATGAAATTTTTAGCGATAGAAATATTCCGTCGCTAATAGTTTTATGTATTGTTTGAAATCAACAACAGATTAACAATGAAAAGTTTTAGTAACGGAAATATTCCGTCACTAATCCGTCAGAAAATTTAGCGACCGATGGTTTTCTGTCACTAATATTTAGCTAGTAGACCTTTAGCGACGGAAATTTTCTGTCGCTAATAATGCTTAGCGACGGAATCTATACTATTAACGATAGATATTTCTATTGCTAATATATTGTTTTCTAGTAGTGGGAGTCTTCATAGATTCAGCTGGAGAGGTTGCCCATAATGAATATTGCCCCCACATAGGTATGTGTCATGTTATGTTGGATTTTTAATATATATATATATATAATAGATTTAAACTCAAACATGGCCCACAGGTCTCTTATTTATGGGCTCCTAAAATATCAAACCTTAACATTTAGAAAATACATATTATTTTCCTATTTAAAAAAATATATGTTTTTACAAATAATAAAAAATAATCTATTTGCATTCTTGATGTATAATGTGACATAAAACTTTTTTCAATTTACATACAGTACACATAAAAAAGAAAAAAAAAAGAGCGAAGATGGAATTACTTTTGGAAACATAAGACCACAAAGTTTGTTGAAAATCAAAATATTTCAAATATTATTGATAGAATTAAAAAAAGTACCAAATAAAAAAGAAAATAGTCGTGCTTGTCTCGTGTCAGGTGATGGTGTTTTTCCAGTGTGACGTACTCACTCAAAGCATAGTCTATATGTTGGGGACCTAGACCTTGGGTCGGCCAAGAGCCTATGTTGGCTTAAGGATGGATTGTTAGGCTGGCTTAAGGGGTTTGGCTCTTGATTAGTGGGATGGTGATGTAACAATCCTTTCTAAAGAGGAAAAAATGTATAGAGAGAGATAAAAAGAGAGAGAGAAAGAGAGAGAATTAAGAGATAGAAAGAGAAAGACTATAGAGAAAGAGAGAGGGAGAATACAAGAGAAAAAGTGAGATTACATTTCATTATATTCAATTCCATACTAATACATGGTTTGATATTACTATTTATACTATTTTTACTAACTATTTAACTATTTCTATTAACTACTAACTAATGTATTAACTACTAACTAATATTTCTAACGATAATTAATCACTAACCCTAGTTGTTACAATACTTCCCCACTTGAAAACATCCTTGTCCTCAGGGATGGAAAAAAATCAAGAATTGAAACTTGAATCCATAAATCTTGAACCATGGTTTGCATTTGTGTTGAAAAATAAGATGATGAATACAAACAATCGATATGACTTGAGTTATATAAAAAGTAGTAAGAGAAAAATAGAAATGAGTGAGTTTGATAGAGACATTTCTTGAATTTTTTTTTTGTGAATAATTTTTCCCAACGAACAATGGAAATTCAATTTTTGGAGAGTTTGGCAAGTATCCACAATCAAGAACTTCTTTCTTGGACAATTGAAATCTTGGTTCATTAATGGGTTCTTCATTAGTCATTTGTTACCCTTCTTCCACCTTTAACATTTCTTCACTAGAAGTGGATATAATGGAAGACTCAAAAATTATATCAATACCTTGTTCTTTCATATGCGTTGATATTATTTCATTTGTCACTTGAGTTGTTTTATTGCTTTCCAATTTCTTTTCATTTTCTTGCTCCTTTTTCACAAAAGTTTTGATATCCTCATCGATACCCAACATTTTTAATAAAATGTTGAATTTGTCATTAAGACTTGTCATAAAAGTATCCAATTTTCGATTTTGTTCATCCATTTTCTCGTCAAAATGAGAATGAAATTCTTGCATTTCAATTTCTTGCTTCTTGAGATATTCTTCCAAGACTTCATACAAAACTTCTTCTTCAATGGCTTCATATCCACTTTCTTCTATCATTTTTCAATACTAGCCAAGGATTCGTATGCTCTGATACCAATTTGTAACAATTCTCTCTAAAGAGGGAAAAATGTATAGAGAGATAGAAAGAGAGAGAGAGAGAAAGAGAGAGAATTAAGAGATAGAAAGAGAAAGACTATAGAGAAAGAGAGAGGGAGAATACAAGAGAGAAAGTGAGATTACATTTCATTATATTCAATTCCATACTAATACATGTTTTGACATTACTATTTATATTATTCTTACTAACTACTTAACTATTTCTATTAACTACTAACTAATGTATTAACTACTAATTAATGTTTCTAACTATGATTAACAACTAACTCTGTTGTTACAGGTGATTAGGTTGGAAGTATGGCTTGAAGGGAGTTGGTTAAAGGAGACTTGAACATGGTACTTGGAAAAGAACCATGAGTCTCACTACTTTACACTGCAAGAATCATTCAAATAGTAGTGTAACTTAAGAAAAGATTTGCTTCCTTAAGCTCCTAAAGAGAGAACATTCCTAACTAAAGAGAATAAATTTATTGCTGAATGCTTTCTCAAGTTTGAGTACATGTCTATTTATAGGCCTATGGAAGAAAGTCTAGAGATACATTATTTATAAGCCAAACATTTATGCTAGCCCTTTGGGATTCTCTACACTTATTACATGAGTTACAACTCTTAAAGTGCCTACAACTCTTAGAATTCCAACATATGTTGCTTGTGGTCTTGCCTTATCCCTTTGGTTGCCTTAAGTCCTTTAACTTCCTTAGGGCGTTTTAGATTCCAGCATGTGCCTTTGGCTTTTCGGCTGCCTTGGACCTCTTTAGCTTCCTTGGAAACTTCTTTTGGATCCAGCAGGATGGACTCCTTGCTGGGTTGGGTAGAATCTTCCAAGTGGGTTTCTTCTTCTATTGGGTTATATGGCTTGGTGGGCCAAAACTTCTCTTTGGCTTGTGTGCTCAGCCTTGGAGCCATGTGTCTTGTTGTGCCTAGGATGGCTTACAAGGTCTTAGACCTTCATGTGTTTCCGGTGCCTCTTCTCGTACATGCCTAACCACGGCATGCTTGGCTCTATTGCTTGCATTGCGCATGACCTTCTTGAGCTATACATCATTTGCCCCTTTGGAGACAGACCTTACCCTCAAAGTTGAAGTTAGGATAATTTCATATCAGCACTAAAACATCCTCCCAGGTTGCTTCCTCATTGCTTAGACCTTCCGTTTGACTAAGACTTCTTGGCTTGTGTGATCCCCTCTTCAAATGCATGAAGGATCTCCTACAAATCTCTTTAGCCAACTCACATGAAAAATTGGATGGACTTGAATGCTTGGGGTAGCTCAAGCTTGTAAGCAAGCAATTCGTACTTAGCCACAATTTGATATATGCCAAAGTACTTAGACTTGAACTTGACCGTTCCTTGGCTAGAGTCCTTTGTCTTCTTTTTGAAGTGGTAACATAGGTACACCCAATCTCCTACTTTAAATTCCTCATTGGGTAAGTTGCGGTCATGCTGTTTTTTTATTCTAGTTTGAGCTCATTTGAGGTTGGACTTTAGATTTTCCAGCATCTCATCCCTTGTCTTCAATTTGGAGTTTATAAGATCTTTGGTTGCTATTTCAATGGAGTGGGAAGGTAAGCTAGGTGGCAGAGAGCCATAGAGAGCTTCAAATGGGGACATGCCAATGGCTGAATGTTGGCTGGTTTTATACCAATACTCTATCCAAGGTAAGAACTCCTCCCATTTTCTCAAATTGTGGTGCACAAAACACCTCAAGTACTACTCTAAGGTTCGGTTAGTCACCTCAATTTGGCCATTAGTTTGAGGATGGTACACCAAACTTCTTGCAAGCATTGTCCAATGGAGGCAAAAGAACTCTTGCTAAAAACCACTCATGAAGATGTGGTCCCTATCAGCGATGTTACTCTTTGGAACTCCATGCAACTTTATCACATAGTCCACATAGAGTTTGGCAATGGTTTAGCCCTTCCACTATATCCATTGTGACTTCTTCCCATACATATTAAGGAGTTGGGAGTGGTTGAAGCAATTCTTGAGAATTGACCGAATCACTTTTAGTTTTTTGGCATATTTCGCAAGTTTGAACATGCTTTCAAATATCTTTCTTGATACCTTCCCATGTGAAAAGCCTGATAAATCCGGATATAAGTCCAGAAGACTCCACTATATCCACCTTTTTTGCTATCATGAAAATGGAAAATGATTTGTTGCTGTAGGTGTTGAACCTTTGGAACATAGATCTTGCCCTTCTAAAGTAGCAAGCCATTCTTGACTTCCTAGTGGACTTCTCCTCCACTTTTGGACTCCAATTTTTGTATGATGGCTCAATTGTAAGTGCCTTCTTGGAGAAAAATAGATGTATCTAGCTCTTTATTATCTCCCGTAAGTACAACTCTCCACCCTTCAAATCTCACCAGTTTCAATCGATTAATCCTATCATTGCCTTTCTTTAACCCATAATTTTGCTTATACACCATCAGTTTCACATCGCTCTTATCACAAGAACCTTCCGTAGGACACACCAGTCCCCATCGTTATTGGTCAGTGAGGAATCTTCACCCTCATACTTAATTTGCCTGCTAATTGAACCCCTTTATATGTATTACAGACCAAATCAAGCCAACAACACCCCCCAATATCTCTGTCCCTCAAAACTCAGTCATCGTCCATATGGCCTCACCAGTATTTGTTGTTTGATAGATAACCTTTTTCGTCATGGTGGTAGCCACAACAGTGGCCCCCTCTCTCCTCGGTAAGAGCTAGTCAGCTATGAATGTGGCCTCTCTCTACCTTGCTCATCCATGAGAGAGGCCTCTTTTTGCCCACTTGGCACTGAGACAGGCTACACTAGTGATAGGAAATGGTCTACCGTCAGGGCTACCGGATTGCAACCGCAGTGGCTATAGCTATTGTAGGCCGAAAAAAGGAGGGATAGAGAGAAAGAACAGGGAAAGAGAGAGTTTTTTTTTTTCTTTTTGATTTTTCAAATGAAAAATAAAATCTTTAATTTTTTATTATTTTAAAGTTGAAAATAAACGGAATATGGACAAAAAGGTTTACTTTACACATTTCCATAATTAAGTGTAGGTTTTGATATTTGATAGATTGCATAAATTTTGAATTTATTGTTTGTATTATTACTTTATTTTGGGTTATTATTGGTCTAATTGGTGGATTTTATGATATTTATTATTAGGAGATCGAAAATCGGAAGATTGAATCAAATTAGGCTTGAAGATTGAAAAAGACATCAAAATTGGGCATGATGAAAAGAAAAGAAAGAAGTTTGACAAGAGTGGAAGTTTTCTGGTTTTAGTTTAACTTTTTATTTCATATTTAGTAGGATTTTTTTTAATAGAACTAATTAATTAAGAGTGCAACTCTTTTTCCTATTTTAAAGAAACTACTCCTAATTTTTAGAATTTGGGTAATCTTTTAAATCTAGGGTATCAAAGGAACATAAAGCACGTCTTTTTTGCTCTAGAAGGAGGAGGCGGCTGCTTGTGCTTTGTTTTTTTCTTCCGGAAACAAACCTTATTTTCTCTATTTTGTTGAAAAAATTCAAGAAACCGTGTTTTTAACCATGAGTGGCTAAACTTTTCTTTCTAATTTAAGAAAAATTTTCATTTCAATTATTATCACCGTGAGATTATGTGTTTGATTTGAATTTCTTACCTTTAGTTCAAATATTCATTTATTTTTGCTTTTATTTTACATGAAAGATTAATATTGATTAATATGATAATTTAATTTAATATTAATTTTTTCATTATTGTCTAAGAGTTTAGTGATCCGTTATTATCATGAATGATTAGTACATATTGTAACTTGATTATTTATATTTATGGGTTAGTAGACAATATGCATGCTTAACTTAAGGGAATCAATGGAGCAAAATTGAATAATTTCAATTATCTCAATTATTTGGATTTTACTTTAACTATTTTCACAGAGTTTATTGCTATCATTATATTGATATAAAATGATATTGTACCCGATCAATTAATGATAAGTTTTGACTGAATGTTCGATTTGGTCAATTAATTTAGAAAAATATAAAATTTATTATGATTATTCTAATAAATCTAAGGTTAAATGCTCGAATTAAAAGATAATTTTTTTTAATATATGATCAGTGAAACAATTAGATAATTGAACCCTAAATCAGAGTTTGGTAAGATTGAATTTTTTTTCAATTTTTATTATTTATTGTTAATTCTCTTTAGTGTTTCAAAGTCTGTTAAATTTAATTTAGGAATTTAATTATTTGAAACCCCTATTTGATTTTAATTATTTTGGCTAAGAAATTAATTAATTAGTTCTCTTGGAATTCAATCTGGTACCACTGGTACTACAAATTTATCTATAGAGGGGAATCAGTATTATTTTTTAGGGTTTCGACAACCCCGACAATATTTATCAAAAGATTCAAAATTTATTTGGATTTGATCTTAAATTCATGCATATTTTTGCACTTTTTCTCTTTTACATATTAAAATTACCTAACTGGTATTAAAAAAAATACATAGAAATGTAAAATTTTTCTAAAAGTCAAGTAAAATGTTTTTGTATATAAGTGTAAAATAGTTACTTTGAATAGGTAGTAAATGCAATCTCAGCCTCAAATTTGTACAAAAATAAATTGTATGCGTGGCTAATTAAGTTGACATATAATTAAATATGGATATACATTTTTTTTTCCAACTTTGTATTTGAGTGAAAGAGAGGGGCATGCAAACACACTAAAATGGTAAATTATTTTGTGAATCGGATACACTGATTTTTACTTATATTAAATATAAATAAATGATTCATAATATAAATAAAATCACAAACTACATTGCAAAATAAACATAAAAATAATGTACATGGGTTGATTTGTCCGTCTTCTTATGATTTTTTTTTTTTTTAATCTCGACCAACTAATATTTAGATTATCCCACTAATTTGATTAGAACATTATGAAATTCAATTTAAAATTTGATTTTTTTAATTTAGTTTTTTTCATTCTCAGAATCCATTCTCATGATACGTTGATTTGAGTACAAAAGGCCAAGTATCCGCAGCAATGTTGCTGACCGAAAATATTAATGGACAGAGTAACAAACACCATAAAGTTTGCAAAAGCTCTCTAGATATTACATTTTTCTTGACCTTCTTCTCCTCCATCTTTCTTGGAATAATGGAATACACCTTACCTACATAAATAAGCGAAATCCTCGATCCCAACTCATTTAGTAAATGAGACTTCAAATATTTATTCATACCCAATTCATTTAACCACATAAATGATTCAAACCAAGATTTTAAGGATAAACAATGAAAAGCCAAACAAGAGGACCATAGCAAAGCAAATTCAAAAAATCAGACACAAAAGAGATGGAGAATTAAGGATTGTTTGTCTGGCAAAATAGCTTGTAGTCCTCTAAAGAGATCAATCCATGAATACCAAGTCTTTTTCAAAATCTTGAATTCTTTTTTTTTTTTTTTTGGTTTTCACACCGGTATCTGGTTTTTGCTTAACTAATCCGGTTCGAGCACTGTAAGATCTATTTTAGAGGTTGGCTCTCTCAAATCCTTTTTTGTCATTCTCAGGACTCGAACTCAAAATTTCTGATTAAGAGGATATAGTGCCTTCGTATTCAAGTGACAGCTTGATGCAATAACAAAAGAAAAGAACTCATCTAAATGTGGTTGGATATCATTGAAGACTACAGCAACATTATGAGCTATCAAAGAATCCTTCCATGCCTCTGCAACTAAGAGCCTAAAACCCGTCCATGGAACCACCAAATAACATAAATATTAAGGTGCATGCAATTATGTTTTGCGGGGTAGCTTATATATTAAATGCAAACCTAAAAAACCAAAGCGACTTCAAATCAATATTGCATTGTTTTTCTAAAAGTATTTTTGGTGCCATAGTTGTCACATTCATTGGTACATTTAAATTAAGGCAAGCAAGTGGGGTCATGCCAATTAATATGAGAGAACATAAGTTGATGCAACATTAATGTCTAAAACCATTCTTATAAGGATATCCGAGTGATAAAAAATTTTTGTTCAAATGTTTTCCCCGAGATCAAGTATTTGACCTCTCGTGAGCACATGTATTTACGTGATTTTCATGAGTCCCATGTAACCAAGGAAAAAAATTAATGTCTAAAACCATAGGACTCAACTTAATCTAATTTACTTTTATGTTGTTTTATTGTAGCCATAATATTTTTCAATTAAAAAAACTTTTAGGAAAGGAGAACGTGTTAATAAACAATATGGCATTGAGACAGTCTCAAGGGGACAGTGTAATAGTCACACTTCCCTTCATCCAACCCATGATTCGAAATTCAAATCTCGTATAATAAAAGAAAAAGAAAATGAGACTCAATACTGTGAAATTGTCCTAAAAAGATGTACGAAATTTGAAATTCTAATATACAATTACCGATTTGTAATAACTAGTCAATATCAGAGACATCGTAAAAGTTAAAAATAAAGAAAAAAAATACCAAATCTAATATTGCAAAAATATTTAATCCTTAAGAATTCATTGTATACTAAGGGATGTCTTTCACATAGACTCCTAAATATGTTTTATACCCCAATTTGATATTTTCAATTTTTAACTTTTTCATAAAGCAACTATTTAATACCATCTATTCGATTCGATTTAGTTGGGTTTCCGAATACTAATATTTGAGACACCGGGAGTCTTGGCATCTCGAATTTGAGTATTGAAAATGAAAAACGAGACATTGAGAAAACCAGTCCATAAATTAAATCTCACAACTATTTAAGCCAGATTAGTCAGATTTTTGGATATTGTTATTAAAAAAATTCATAAAAAGGCAGAGCACAAAAATATTCATCAGAACAAAAATAAACCAGAAAATAGCATGTATTTCAAAAAAAAATCATACCATCTGCTTGCTAAACACCGGAAAAGCAGATGTCACTGTCAGAATTTTGTTTGATGTTCGTCAGGAAATGAAGATGCCATCAGATGCAGGGAGTTTTGATAGAAGGTTTTGAGAATTTTTGAGAAAAGTGAGAAGCCTCGTGATGTAAATGTGTTTCGAGTGATGCGTATTTATAAGGCAAAAGTCGATTTATGAAAAATCGATTTTGAAGTCGATTTATGAAAAATAGATTTTGAAGTCGATTTATGAAAAATCGATTTTGAAGTCAATTTTATGAGAAATCGATTTTTAAGTCGACTTCTCATCACGTTTAGTCGGTCAATCATTTAGTCGTCCTGTCGGCCGGTCAAGAATATTTTTCATTGGAATATATTAGATTCTGAAGTCGATTTTAACGACATTGACTTCAACAAATTATTCTCCCTTTTTTTTTTTCGGACTATTGGTTAGCAAATTTGGCGGCTTGAAGAAGTCGATTTCGTGAAAATTGACTTCAAAATCGATTTTCAAAAATTCAATTTCAATAGTTTTGGAATTAAAAAATCAATATATTTTTATAAATTAAAAAAATTATATGTTTTTCAATATTTTAGGAAATAACCAAAAATACGGAATAGAGATCCCAAAAAAGTAACATTCTTTGAACAAAAAATGAGAGTGGACACTACTAGAAAACACGACTTCAGCGATAGAAATTACCGACGGAAAAAAAATCCATCGCAAATAATGATGGATTAACGAGGAACAGGTTACTGACGGATTAGCGATGATTTTTTCGGTCACTAAAAAATCCATTGTTAATCCCTCGCTGATAAAGGTCGAAGGAAAAAATATAAAAAGAACAAGAAAAACTATCAGCGACGAATTTTTTAGTGACGGAAAAAACTCCGTCGCTAATGTTAAAAAAAAAAAGAAAATATGTAAAACTATCAGCGACGGATTTTTTCCGTCACTAAAAAAATCTGTCGCTAATAATATTCAAAGGTAAAAAAAAATTTAAAAAAAAAAAAAGAAACTATCCGGATTTTTTCCGTCGCAAAAAAAAATCCGTTACTAATCCATCGCAAATAATATTCAAAGATAAAAAAAAAAATAAAAAAAAAGAACTATCAGCGATGAAAATTTTCCGTCACTGATAGTTCCTTTTTTATTTTTTATTTTATTTTTTCTTTTCTTTTATTATTTTATAATTCTCTTTTTTATTTTATTTTTTTCTTTTATTATTTTATAATTCTTTTCTTTATTCTTTTTTTTATTTTTTAATTTTTTTATGTGAGAGTGAGATAAATATTATAAAAAAAGTGAGAGTTAAATAATAATAATAGTAATAATAATAAAAACTTTACAAAAGGTATTATGGTCTAGTGGTTGTAATACTCAAACATCGACGCCTATGCTCGGGTTCGATTCCGGGTGGAATAAATTTTCGCAAAAAAAAAGGACAGCACGCGGGGGTAGGGGCGCACACTCGGGCAGGGGCGCAGGCAGGCATGTGCGGGAGTGCATATTTGTGCGCACGCAGCCAAGCACCAAGAATCAGCGACAAAAAATTTCTGTCACTGATAGTTTTTCTATCAGCGACGGAATTCTTAACGATGGATATTTTTTCGTCGGTAAATTAGCGACGTTGTTTTTAGTAACGAATTTAGTAACGGAAAAAATCTGTCACTAATATTCTTTCACGACTGATTTTTTACTTTCAGTGATAGATATTTTTGTCGTTAATACTTTGTTTTCTAGTAATGGGAGAATCCATAGTCAGTGGAATTCGTGGGGAGAAGTGGAGTGAAGCATGGAGATGGGGACGTGATCTAGAGTTAGTACAAGAATAATTCTTCAAACTTTTTTTTATTAGGATTTCTTTGCTTATAATCGGCCAAATATTTGAAAATATTTTATCTGATCCATAAAAATATGGAAATTAAGAGTTTAGTAGAGAAAATTGTCTTAAATATGAATGAATTGCATAGAAAAATCTACAAAAACTAAATCAATATATTTTAGATATTTATCTATTGCTTTGTTTATTTTTTTTCTATTTATTTTTATTTTATTTTTATTTTTATATATATTTTTATTTTATTTTTTATTTTTCTATTTTTTTTAAATTTATCTCTCAAATAACCGATCATAAATATTGGAATTAAGGTTCAATTTATTGTTTTTATTATTTTGTTACGTGATTTGGTCGGTACGAAAGCCACGTGATCGATCTAGACTTGAGCTAGGTATGGGCCACAGGAAATTGGTCTCTGGTCTCTTTTGCCCCAAAAATTACTTAAGCAAGATGTGTTCTAAGTAAAAGTTGTAGTCTGGTCCTTGGGTTCAATTTCATGTAATTTTGTGACCAATTTGGCCGGTGGAAAACTCAGTTTGATGAAATTTATTATTAATATTTAGATATGTTCTATATGTCATATTAAATCACCAATAAATATCAAACAAATCAAAAAATAAAAAGGTACACATGATTCCATAATGATCAATTGCTTAAGAGCGGTGTGGTTGGCCTTCCAAATCTACACACGTTTTCCCTGAGAGAACTCTCTAACTCTTCCCCAAAGATGGGAATACGATAATGGAAACCATGTGTGATTTGAGAACCATAACCACTATATACATAATTTTGTTATTTCTTAGTATTCTTATTTGATAAATTTATTATCTATTCGTATTCCTATCTTAAATGAAATAGGAATTATTTTTAGAACTCTACACATTAAAGAATCACATCTTATCATATACTTTAAAATCCAAATAATTTAAAATTTTAGTAAATCATTTTTAAATAAATTTAAATTTTAAATGACTGTCTAAATATATAATTATTTTATGTACCGATCCAACGTTGGGTTAAATAATCAAATAGGTCCAACAAAGCCAACAAGGTATGGAGACACATGCAAACAATGTCATACATACAGAATTTCATCCTACAATCTGAACTCGCTTCTTGCCCATCCTTTTTGCCATGCGCGCCCCATGCCGGGAAGAGGGAAGTAGCTTAGCCCAGCTATCCTAAATGGGTGTGAGTTGTGAAGACTAAAGACCACTCATTGGATGGTTGAGAGAGAGTTCATCGGAAAGCACATGCAGGGCATATTAAGTTCACGTAGAAACCAAAATATTTTAATTTTTTAGATCTCAAGTGTAAAATTTTAATTTTTTTCATCGTTTTAAAATTCTCATATCCTATGATCCAAAAAAAAAAAAAAAGAAATAAGAAATCTTTCTTCAAAATTGACAAATAACTACTATTTCTTTAAAATAATTATGGAGAACACCCAACCATAATTTTTTCGTATTTGATTATCTGTATTTGGATTATCTGACTAATCAAATTCGAGTATTATGGGATTTAATTTAGAGCGGACTCCCCCACTAGACCCTTATTTTTTTATTTTCAAAATTAAAATTAAAATTTTTAATTAAAATATTTTATGTTTTACTAGCAGACCAACACGATGTTGGTTATTACTTTATAAATAACACTTAAATAGATATGTTCTCAACAAATCCAACTGTGCATATGACCAGATTAATGACTGGTCCATTTCCTGTTTTAATAAATTTTGCACTTAGGCTATATCATTCATTGCTGTTCCCTATGGAGAGTTCATAAATTCAGCTGGAGAGGGTGCCCATAATGAATATTGCCCCCACATAGGTATGTGTCATGTTATGTTCGATTTTTAACATATAATAGATTTAAACTCAAACATGGCCACAGGTCTCTCATTTATGGGCTCCTGAAATATCAAACCTTAACATTTAGAAAACCAGTCCATGGAACCACCAAATTACATAGATATTTAGGTGCCTGCAATTATGTTTTGCTGGGTACCATATATCAAATGCAAACCTAAAAAACCAAAGCGACTTCAAATCAATATTGCGTTGTTTTTCTAGTAGTATTTTTGGTGCCATAATTGTCACATTCATCGGTTCATTTAAATTAAGGCAAGCAAGAGGGGTCATGCCAATTAATACGAAAGGCCATAAGTTGATGCAACATTAATGTCTAAAACCATCTTTATACGGACACCTGAATGATAAAGATTTCTTGTTCAAATATCTTTCCTAAAATTTAGTATTCAAACCCTAGTAAACATATGTATTTACGTGAGTTTCGTGAGTTTCATGTAACCAAGGAAAAAAAAAACATTAATGTCTAAAATCATAGGACTCAACTTATTCTGATTTAATTTTATTTTATTTTAGCCATAATATTTTTCAATTAAAAAAATTATTAAAAAAATATAATATTTGTTGGAAAAAATCAATTTTCTTTATAAGGTAAAACCCAGAAAGTTTTGAACCTCGACACGTGCTTATGGAAAACTCTTAAACAAAACTATTCTTGTATTAATAATTTTTTACATAGCTCTGAAAATCCTTTGCCTCTACTTTTCTTTTGTTCTTATGAATTGATGATTTGAGAGGGGCACAAGGAGGTTGGAAATGATTGTTGATTGAAAACATGGATCAAAAGGATAAAAAGCAAATGGTTGGAAACAAAGTCACACCCCCACTTGATATAACAAACAACATAAAGTCTGAAAAGTTCTCAAGAAATTATATTTTTCTTGACCATCTTTCTTGAAGTAATGGGGATACCAAAATAATTGTTGCTTGAAAACATTGATCAAATACCATTTGTTTCCCAAAGGCCATTATGGCAATATGGCAACGAGATTGTTTCAAAGGGACAGTATAATGGTCACATTTCGTCTTTTTTAATCCATAATTTGAGATTCAAATCACATGTAATATTTAAAAAAAAAAATTGACAATGAGACTCGGAAGTGTAAAATTGTCCTAGAAAGATATATAAAAATTGAAATTCTAACATACAATCACCGATTTGTAATAACGGGTCAATATCAAAGATATCAGAAAAGTTAAAAATAAAGAAAAAAATACCAAATCTGATATTGCAAAAAATATTTAATCCTTAAGAATTCATTGTATACTAAGGGATGCTTTTCACATAGACTCCTAAATATGTTTTATACCCCAATTTGATATTTTCAATTTTTAACTTTTTCATATAGCAAATATTTAATACCATCCAGTAATCAATTATTGATTTGGATGTTTTGCCTTTTGAAATTATTTAACATTTTCCCATAACAATATTTGAGCTAAAAAGGCCATTAATTTTAACTGCAAAATGTATAAAGATCAATTTCTAATTCACATGATCTTCTGATTTTCTTTTATTATTATCATTCTTTATCCTGTAGGTGGTGATGACTAGCATCACATGGCAAATGGCGCCGACCCTGGATAAAACTAATCTTCACCTTTTTTAGTTGCTTTTTATTTTTCACTTTGATATTTTAACCAATGATATATGAATTTAATAACAAAATATTAAAAAAATTTTAATCAAAATTTTAAATTCAAATTTTGAGAATAAAAAATATATGTTAAGAAAGTCAACCCTTAAATTATACTCTATATTTACTTTAATCGATTTAGTTAGATTTCTAAATACTGATATTCGAGGCACCGGGAGTATTGAAAATCTCGAATTTGAGTTTTAAAAATAAAAAACTAGACACCAAGAGAGGCGGCCTATAAATTGAATCCCACAACTGTTTAAATCAATTTAATCAGATTTTTGGATACTGATATATATATATTAAAAAAAAGCTTGATCTTTCCTCGAAGAATGCACCAAACAAACATCAATTGGCAAATCATTTTTTTTTTTTTTTTGAGAGCATTGTATTCATGGCATGCATGGTAGTCGAACTTTACTATCAATCATTTTATAGTTCATAGAATGACACACTTCTTGCACAAGCATAAGCTTGTGGTTGCACATCTGATTAATTTTTTTAGAAAATGAAATTGGATCGTAATAACTTTAATTTATAACTTATTATAAAAATTATTTTTTATTGTATAATCTTAGATTTACAAGCTTTTGATAGATATGAAAAAATAAGTCCCTTAACAAAATTTTTTATTTAAAACTTAAGAATGAAAAAAATTATATTGAGAGACTGTCTCTAAAATAGGTCTGACAAGCACTTGAACTTAATTAGTCATATTATGATTTTTAGATATTGATTGATATAACACAAAATAAAAATAATATGAAAAACATAGTGGCCAAGTCCTTTTTGACTTAGCGATTTGTTTAGGTGGGTCTGGTGCAATGCGGTTATAATTATTTTCTGTGTTGGCTTTCATTTGAAGGGTTGTGATTCTTCTACCATGTACGGGTTGGACACCAAGACATTCTGCCATTGGTGCTTTAAGGTTATGCTACAGAGAAAGATTCTCTTAACCATGTTTTTTCTCTGATTCCCCTCTTTGAAAATATCTTAATTTTCAGTTTTTCGGGTAAAGTCATTCTTAATTATACCTTTGATTCCATCTAGGACACCACAACTTAATGAATACGTTATTTAATGCACCTTCTCCCAGGACACCTAAGACCCTTAGTCCAAAACTTTGGAAAATGATGGCTGCCCACCAATGAAATTTTGAAATGCAGATGGGATTCGATTCTTGTCTCGGGTCTTTTTCTTAAACGTTATTTTCAGACTTCATATCATCATGTCTCATGTCTTTTTCTTAAAACGATATTTTCGGAGTTCATAAGATCGTGTGCTTTTTTTAAGTTGATAACGAGATTCGAACCGTACTTACTATATTTGAACTAAAACTCATTGATACATGATCATATGCCTTATAATTATCTATTCATCCTTTCAAGTTTTGCTATTTTACTCCCGTTTATTATTATTTTATGTTATCAATGTCTTGTCAGTATAATGACAAATTATTAAACTTTTTTAATTAAAATCTTAAATTTAAATTTTAAGAATAAAATAAAAAAAAAATTAAATAATCAATCTGTACCATGCTATAAAATTACTAATTTACTTTTTGTCAATTTACTCGGTTTTGTTGTTTGGGGTCCTCCGGATGCTAGACCTCAGTCCCAATGAAAATTATATTTATCTTTTTGCCTTTGATTCCATCCACATCATGGGTCACTCTTCGTTTTTTCCTTTTTATAAAAGTTTAAACACATGGGACCGTTAGTGAATTCGTGGTGCCATCCATGCATTGGTTGATTGCCTGTATTTCACTTATGATGGACTAAATTTGAATATTGGAGAGACAGTGCCGCGATGTTTGTGTCCCTAGTCTTAGCCTGAACCAGATCCCGTCACCTTCTCTTCCCTTGTTTTGTCTTTTTCTCATCTTTTTTTTTTTTTTTTTTCTTCTTGCTATATAGCGTATCTTTTGCGATCAATGTGAACTCAATTAATGTTTCATGAAGCACGGTGTCAAAACTTTGGCTCAGACATCAACGCGTGCATTTTCCACTTTGACTTACGTATCGGTCCTTTCCCGAAATGTCGGTACCTTGCATCCTCCCTGGGATGGTTTCAGTGGACCGTAAATTATCAAAGGACTCGTGCAAGTTTTTGAGGTTTTAAGTTTATGCAGAGAATGTTAAATTTATGATATCAAAAGGTTCGAAAAAAATCAATAATGGTTATTTTATTGAATTAAAAACATTGCAAGAGAGAATTGTCTTAAAAATTACAAAAAAAAAAAAAGAGAGGGAGAATGCATGTGAAAAGATTGCTTCAAGCTTGCTTGATGATAAAATTGGAGAAGTGGAGAGATTTTTATATGAAAAGATGGGAAATCGTCCGGTAGAGAAAGAGAGAGGCTGCATTTGAAGCTTCCAATGGCCGGAAAATCTAGTAGTTGGAAGTAGCTCTTAGAAAACTAGCTGTTGGGGCAGCCACTTTAGGCCCACAAATTTTTTCTTTTTTTTTGGGTTGGCTAACTTTGATAAGACTTTTCAACACTTCCCCCTCAAGTTTAACAAATAGAAATTTATAAAGTTTAACTTGTCAAGAATATCTTGGAGGTGACTAATCATAACTCCTTAATGAAAATATCAATAAGCTGCTCATTGCTCTTCACATGTAGGATGACTATGGTCTTGTTTTTAACTTTTTACTACATAAAGTGAGAATCAATCTCAATGTACTTATGAAAAACTAAATTTGAAATAATGTATTTCGTCAATTGATTGTTGCAATGAAACTTGACTGGGCCAAGTACTGAAAAATCCAACTCCTTTACTAAAGCTTTTAACCAAGCAATCTTCCGAGTTGCTGTTGTCATGGCCCTCTATTTTGCTTTCACGCTCACCTTGATACCACAGATTGCTTCTTACTCTTCCAGGACACCAAATTTCCTCCTACAAACAAACAATAGTCTGTTGTAGGCCTCCTATCCTTTGTGTCACCGACCCGGTCTGCATCGCAGTATCTCTCGATTTCTAAGCTCCAATTATTTTTCATCTAGATTCCTCTTCCAGGAGATCCTTTGAAATACCTTAGGATTATTTCAATAGCTCTCCAATCCCCTATTGTAAGAGCATGCATATGCTGACTAATTTAGCTCAACATATGCAGTTGAGATACAACTAACTAGCGGTCTAGCTCCCAATTTATCTATTTCTTGTAGAAGATCAAGCATGTATTTTCTTTGGAATAGAACCAGTGTCTTATGAGAGTGGACAAACTCTATTTCTAGAAAATACCTTAGTAGCTCTAAATCTTCAACCTCAAACTTGGATTTAAGGAAAATACATAGTTAATCAATTTGGTCCATGTCATTCCCAATAACAATTATGTCATCCACATAGATAAATACAATAGTGATTTTCTCATTGCTCATTTTGGTGAATAAAGAGTTATCACTATTGCACTTATTGAAATTATTGCTAAGAATGGCAAAACTCAATTTTGCATATCAGGCTCTTAAGGATTGCTTAAGGCTGTAGATGGCTTAAAGCAAGAAAACATAATTGAAGAAGCAGAAGTATTAGGTATCAGAGGGCATTCGCAAAGTCAGAATAAATGAATAAGAGGGAGATCAAAGTCAAGATCCAAACCAATGAAAGATGAATGTGCCTTTTGTCGAGAAAAAAGACTCTAGGAAAAAGATTGTCTGAAACTAAAAAATAAAGGCAAACTATATAAGAGGAAAATTGTCTCAAATTCAAATGTTGCTGACTATGATGATGCAGATTTAGACCTCTCATAGTATGTGGTTGTTGGATTCTGTTTGCAGCCACCTTATATCTCTCAATCGAGAATGATTCTTTGATTTTAAAGAATAAAAAGGTAAAGTAATCTATACAGCAAATGATGTCCCTCTCACCACACATGGGATTGGCTCAATTCACCTGAAAAATTAGGATGGATCAATCAGAACTTTAACAGATGTTCGATATGTACCAGATTTGAAGAAAAATCTCATTTCCATGGCTCTTTAGAATCAAAAGGTTTCGATGTGAAAGTGAGAGATGGAGTAGTGAAAATCATCTCTGGTGCACTTACGGTGTTAAAGAGAATTTGAAAAAATAACAATGTGTACTATTTTATGGTAGTACAGTTGTTAGGATAGCAATAATAGCAATAATTTCTACTCATGATCAGAAGTTAAAAGCAACCAGATTGTGGCATATGCGAATGGGTCATACTAGAGAAAAATCCTTGAAACTTCTAATAGATCAAGGATTGTTGAAAAGAGTACGAGTTTGCAAATTAGATTGTGAGCACTGCGTCAAAGGAAAGTAAACAAGGATGAAATCTGGCATAACAATCTATGATACTAAAGATATTTTGGATTATGTTCATTCAAATGTGTGGAGGCTTTCCAAGACAGCATCATTGGGAGGAAAGCATTATTATGTATCCTTTGTTGATGATTTTTCTAGGAGAGTTTGAGTGTATCTAATGAGAACAAAGAATGAAGTGTTGGGAATTTTTCTTAAATGGGAAAAAATGGTGGAGGCTCAAATAGACAGAAAAATCAAATATCTTCGCACAGACAATGGTAGAGAGTTCAAAAATGACCCATTTTTGAAAATTTGTGAAGATGAAGGTATTATCAATCACTTTACCGTCAGAAATACACCACAACAAAATGGGGTGGGGAGCGTATGTACCTGATATTGTTGGAGAAGGTTAAACTGGATGCTAGAGCAAAGAAGGCAATCTTCATGAGAACCATAGCTAGGATAAAAGGTTTTCGCCTTAGGTGTCCAGAAATAAAGAAAGTAATCTTCAATAGGAATATTACTTCTAATGAATCTAGCATGTCAAAGGTAACTCTGGAAAATATTGAGCATACAGGTGGTACTCCCAAACAGGTGGAGTTTGAAAGAAGCAAAATTATTCCTGCAAATGAAGAAGCTGATGATGACTCTCCTATAGTAGAAGAAGAGTCAGATGGAAAAGAGGTGCAAACCCAAGACTCACAACATCAACTTGAATCAATTGCATTTAGAAAGGGAAAATAACCATTAAATCACTTACTCGTTATTTGCTAATATCGCCGCTTCTGCATCAGCAATTCAACTTGATGACGTTCCTGCCACCTACAATGAAGCAGTCCAAAGTTCAAAACAAGAGAAATAGATGATCACCATGGAAGAGGAGATACAGTCCCTTCAAAAGAATCACACATGGAAGCTTACTAGTCTTCCAAATGGAAAGAAAACAATTGGGTGTAAATAGATATATGCAAAGAAAGATGGATTTTCTAACAAGAGTGGTGTTCACTACAAAGTAAGATTGGTGGTTAAAGGTTATGCTCAGAAGGAGAGAATTGATTATAATGAAATATTTTCTCTAGTGGTGAAACATTCCTCTATCAGAATCTTATTGACTTTGGTAGTATAGTTAGATATGGAAATAGTTTAGTTTGATATAAAAACAACATTTTTACATGAAGATTTGGAGGAGAAAATCTATATAACTCACTAGAAAGATTCAAAGTTGGAAAAGAAAATATGGTGTGCAAACTTGAAAAATCGCAATGTGGATTAAAGCAATCTCTGAGGCAGTGATACAAGCAATTTGACAATTTTATGATAGGGTAGAAGTACACAAAAAGAAAACATGAGTACTGTATGTATTTGCAGAAGTTTCAAGGTAGATCCTTTATTTATCTTATTCTATATGTTGATGATATGTTGACGGCTTCCAAAAGTCAGATAGAAAATGAAAAATTGAAGGCTCAGTTGAAAAGAGAGTTTGAGATGAAGGATCTAGGTGAAGCAAAGAAGATTCTCGGTTTGGAAATTACCAGAAATAGGAAATTGTGCAAGATTTGTTTATCGCAAAAAGAATATCTAAATAAGATATTAAAACGTTTTGGCATGAATAAAAGGTCAAAAGTAGTTAGTACTCCGCTTGCTCCTCATTTCAAACTTTGTACATCCTTGTCACCAAAGAATAATGCAGAATGAGAATACATGTCAAAAGTACTATATGCAAGTGCTATTGATAGTCTAATATATGCTTTGGTGTGTACGAAACCCGATATTTCATATGCAATTGGAGTTGTGAATAGGTACATGCATGATCCTAGAAAAAAGCATTGGCAAACTGTGAAATGGATTTTTTTAGTACATTTTGAACATTGTAAACCTTGGTTTGATATTTCAGCAGGACAAGTAAAATGGTCAACGCATAGTTAGGCATTGTGATTCTGACTATGCTGATAATTTAGATAAATATCGATCAACTATTGGTTATATGTTTACTCTTACAAACACACCGGTGACTTGGAAGTCTACTTTACAATCAACAGTTGATTTGTCTTCAACAGAGGCAGAATACATGGCACTTACAGAAGCTGTGAAGAAAGCAATTTGGTTTCAAGGGTTGATTGGTGAACTGGGACTAAAACAGAAACACATCAAAGTATATTGTGATAATCAGAGTACAGTTCATTTGGCAAAGAATCAAGTTTATCATGCAATGAAGTATATCGACACTCGTTACATTTCGTACGGGAGATTTTGGAAGAAGGTGGAGTTACAATTCAAAATACAATTCAAAATATTCCAATCTCTGAGAATCCTACTAATATGATAACAAAAATAGTGACTCCTGTTAAATTTCAACATTGTTTAAATTTAATCAATATTATTGAAAATTGTAGACACTACTATAGATTGTAGGAGAAAGTCGTAAAGGTTTTTTTTTGTCAAGGTGGAGATTTGTAAAAATATGGCAAAAAAATGGAGGTAGGATAGAATCTCACATTGATTAGGAAGTGTGGGAGAGGGGGACGCTCCTTCCTATAAATAGCTCCTTCCCCCCCCTTTAGTTGATACACACATCAAAATTGTCTTTTGAATTTTCAGAAAATATTTCTCCTCTCTTATAATATTTTATTAAATATTAGTGAAATATTATTCTGGTAGTATTCGAGAATGCATGCATATTTGGTTGAATCTCGTTAAATTTTGATATTCTTTCTTTAATAGTTGTTGTTAGGTATAATCATAGTAATATATTGTACTATTAAATTACCCATTATTAGGAAATTATATTAGGATGATTTTTCAATACAATCGTTTACATGCTATTTACACCCAAACTTCCGCAATACAACAAAGAAACCCCTTATGCAAAAGGAAAAAGTACCAACCTTTTGAGCAAGGGTTGACATGCGACTTAATCAAGAAGAGCACAGGACAAACTCCACTACACAAGAAATGAATTCTAGCTCGACGAGCTTCTAGGCTTGGAAAAGTTCCTCCAAACGGGTTGTGATGCCCTTAATCCTTTTGTACTCCCCTTTGGGGTTTGCGGTATAGAAATTTCAAGATCTTATAGGTGGTATTTCGTATATCAGCCACTAAAGTTTGAATGAAGATTCTATATGAAGAAATTCAAAATTTGAGAGAAATCTCTAAGTCAATGACAACATACTAATAGTTAGGATAGTCTCTAATTCAAAATTCAAAATATTAAAATTAACTAAATCAAATCTTTTTAATACAAAAAAAAGTGTTATTCTATATAAGATCATGAATTCTAAATCGCTAAATTATATATTCTAAATTATAACATTTTATATAATTTCATGTATTATTTCGTATAGTTCTCACCCACCGTCTTATTACATATTTTATATATTTTGAGCTCTTGTTATTATCACTCTCCCCTTAATTTTATAAATCAAATCAAAATTTAAATTTAAATCACTTATGATTTCTTTGCACATACTACAAATTATTAATATTTTTTCTTCAATTCATAACAAGCTACATTCAAATTTTAACAATAACATATAAATTTGATTGGTTTCAAAATTTTAATTCATGTAACAGTGGGAACAGCCTACTCAAGTTCCGTTTTTTGTTTTTTTTGTACCGGAAGAAAACAAATTCCTTTTTTATATTTTCTCTTTGGGAAATTGAATAACAAAACGCGAGGCAAACTATGAAGTTCTTTATTTATAATTTCATCAAAATTTAATAAAAAAATAATGAGTAATAGAAATATATGAATTTACAATACAAATACTTTTATTGTAGTTTTGAATCCAAATAATTTTAAAATGATAAATATTGTTTCCACTAATATACTTTTGCTATATTTGTTTTGAAAGTGATAAGTTATAATAATAATAATAATTGACGTTCTCACAAAAGCTAAAGATGATCTTTACTTTTATTTTTTTTAATAAATTAGCGATATTTGTTAATTATATTAAATCTAATTTGAATAAAATTAAATTCTTAAGTGAGACAAAACTCTCTTAATTTTATTTTCATTATATATAAAATTTAAATTTAAAATTTTATAAGAGAACGTCTCTCAACTAAATTTATGCATGCAAGATAAAATCGTACTTTTGTTATCCAAGAAATTAGGGACCCCACAATAAATGCATGCAAGATAAAACGTACTTTTGTTATGCAAGAAAATTGGGACCCCACAATAAATTTCACACAACAAATATAACTTTTTAGGAAGATGACAAATTATATCAATATATTTCAATTAATTTTTAACTAAATATTTATTTAAATTAATCAAAATATAATAATATAGATTATAAAGTAAAATTTCATCTATTTAGTTTGTATAATTTTATTTATAATAAAATAAAATATCAGTCATCTAATATAATATATTATTAAAATAATCAAATCTAATGCATTATTTCAATGATTATATTAAAGAGAAAAGGAAATTTTAAGTACTATTAAACTCAAATTTACAATCAACGAATAGTTATTTTAATAGAAAAGATTACGTTTCTTAACTAAGAATTCAATTTCAAAATTTGAAAATAGAGAAAATTATGTTGGAAAAGTTGAAAAAATTTATAAACCTCACTTAAATTTAACCCAAATCGTTGTGTAACAGAGAGTATCAGGAAATTTTCAAGAAAGAGACGGAGATCGTATATTCTCGCTTAATTATCTTTTTTCTTGAATAAGTATTTTGTCACTAAACAGAGAAAGATAGAAAATGAGGGGAGAGAGAAAAGAGTGAAAAATAAAAATTAAAAAATAAAAGTGGAGAGAGAGGGGAGTAACTGTACCCAAAAAAAAAAAAAAAAAAAAAAACAAAACAAAAGGAGAGAGATAGGGAAGTGGGCACAAAGCCCACTCCTTCCAACGTGTAGACGTTGAAGTTTGACAGCCAGCCAGGCTGCCCAGCAGGGGCAGTTTCCTGGCCCATTTGGGCCAGAATTCTTGGATCCAAATGGGCCTATATATTTTCAACAAAAGTTCCTCTTGAAAAGAGCCCGATTGTGATTCGACACGAATAAATCAGAATATAATTTTGGATATCGGTCGATGATAAGAAGAATTTCGATATATATATATATATATATATATATATATATATAAAAGACACCCAAATTTGCAAAAGTGAAAGTTGCCTGGGAGAGGAGAGAGGGTCCTAGTTAGTAAGGTGATAGGGGCTTAAAGCTTTGGATATCTCTCTAACACTAGTCACAAATTCATCTACCAGTCTTGATAGGGTACTCGACCTACCCCTCTTCTTCACATTTTCACAAACCTCCGCTTTGTGTCTGCCTCTTTTAGCATTCCTCAGTTTTAATGGGGTAAGAGAAGACTTCCACAAGGAAAAAAGACCTTTAGAAGTTCTCGTGATTGCCTGTGAGTACTGACATAAAAACACCGACGCACGCACGAACCCTGGGAGCATTTTAAAGACCCCACATGAACTCGTGCTAAAATGCACCATGCAGTGCCTTGCGCACCAACCCCCCCCCCCCCGGGGGGGTGACTCCCTCACTGCCTTTATTTATTCTTACGTTCTCCACAGCATCACCTACACTGCGACTTTCCTTTCTCTTTCTATTTCTCTCTCTCTCTCTCTCTCTCTCTCTCTCTCTCTCTCTCTCTCTCTCTCTCTCTCTCTCTCTCTCTCTCTCTCTCTAACTGCTTTCTATCTCACTCACTACTGTGAGAAAGAGAATAAGGTATAGAGAGTGAAAAATATGACCGCATCAACATTGATGGCAGCAGCAGGTCGAACTCTTATTATTGGTTCGACCGGATTTATTGGCCGGTTCGTGGCCGAAGCATGTCTCGCTTCAGGTCGGCCCACTTATCTCCTTGTTCGGTCCGGTTTGATCAGCCCTTCTAAATCCAAAACCATCAACTGCCTCCAAGACAAAGGCGCTATCGTAATTCATGTAAGCTAACCATCTCTATCTCTCTCTCTCTCTCTCTCTCTCACACACACACATATTTAAACCATTTTCTGTCTCTTCTCCTCCTTATATGGATTTTTCATTTAAACCCACAAAGAAAGGTCATAAGAAAAATGATCATTTTCATGAATTTTGCTATTTTACATATATGGGACGACATGTCACACAGAAAAATCGTTGGAAGAAAAAAAAATGCAACAAGGGCTAGACTTGCTCATAAAAATCTGTATGAAGAGAGATAGTTTCTTCCAAGTTATTTTGGGCATGAAGAGAGAGATAGTGTCACAATCGACCCTACTCCTAGCTCCTTAATACCATTTTGACTTGGTAGGGTACCACTATTTCCATTTTCGCACCTGAAAATCCAACATATCCAAGAAAAACCCAGCCACCACAACTTCTTATAATTTGGTTTGCACTACTTTTCATCCTTGTAAAAACGTCATTCACATTTTTTGTCACCTCATGTATGCATTCTCTCTCTCTCTCTCTCTCTCTCTTGGGTAATTTTTTTCCCCTATTTGGGAGGAACAGGGTTCAATCAATGATCAAGAATTGATGGAGAAGTTGCTGAGAGAAAACAAAATTGAAGTCGTCATTTCAGCAGTTGGTGGTGAAAGCATTTTAGACCAGCTTGGCCTCATTGATGCGATCAGAGCTGCTCCGAATGTTAAGGTTGTTCATACCAATTATTACTGATTAATATTATAATTATAATTATAATTATACTAATTTCACTAATATTACGCAATGGAATTAAAAACAACAGTAATCAAAAAATGTGTGTTATTTTCAATACGGCTTCTGTATGAGATTTCCCAAGTACTTTAAAGTAACCATAAAAGTCCAAAAGACAAAAGCTTATCAAGGGAGGTGTTCTCTGCAATTTTTATTCTCATGATAGATAAGAAGATATGCCAGACTGATGCTGATTTCACATGTCCGTGAACTCATTTCCATATTTTTACTCAAACTTCTGTTTTTGTTTTTTTCCTTTTAAAAGAATTATTATTTTTTTTTCTTGGTCATTTTCTAACTATAAAATAATATTATTCATCAGGGTAAGATGTAGATTTCTCATGGCGTTAATCTTTTTATTGAGTGAGAGTGTTCGGTCACTATCTTTGGGACATTTGACTCGTAGAACCCTACAACTTTGTTGAATATTAGTTGTATCCGAAAGCTGAACTATAATTTTCTCCTTTTTTTTTAATACATAGGAAAGATTAAAATTCGATATAGGAAAAGGATGGTATAGATTGAGTTATAATACACTGGCATGTTATTTTCAAATTTCATGGAGAAGATGTGTACACAAATCTTTTAGATAAAAGAAAATGAGAATTGCATCATAATGACAAAAATAGAAACTTGTGGGTCTTAAAAAATATCAACTAAATTTTGTAAAATGAGGAGAGAGATATTTGAAAGCTTTTGATTAGAGAATATGACAAACTCAAAGTGTTGCATGTAAAAGTGAGTTCCACTTTGCTAATTAAGTTTACGATCTCTCTCTTTATTACGTCAAGATTTGAACCATGATCAATGGATTGGGAGAGAATGATTGTGATCACTGGACTGTCCAGATCCTCCCTCCCTCTCTCTCTCTAGATTTGATGATTGAGATTTTTGGTGTGTAGAGGTTTTTGCCATCTGAGTTTGGGCATGACGTAGACAGAGCTGATCCAGTGGAGCCAGGACTAACAATGTACAAGGAGAAGAGAAAAGTAAGAAGATGTATTGAGGAGATTGGAATACCCTACACTTACATTTGCTGCAATTCAATTGCTGCTTGGCCCTACTATGATAACACTCATCCTGCTGACGTTCTTCCACCGTTGGATCGCTTCCAAATTTATGGGGATGGCTCTGTCAAAGGTGCACACTGCCACCATTAGATCATCTCTCTTACATTGCATTATTGTTCTTCTTCTTGGTAACAAAATAATAATGATTAAATCAAGAATTAAATTAAAAATTTTTATTTAAAAAACACCTTTAAAGCAAAATGGAAATTTTCTTATGCCTTTGACGATAAAAAAGCTTCAAAAAGTTTATAGATATGTCACTTTTCTTAACAGTAGATCAAGTATATTGACTTAGTAATTTGAATAACTCGAATTCTTATCCATATTATTGATATTTTACTTTTTCATAGAGAAAAGAAAATTTCTTATGTAGGTAGAAAGTCAGCATTTATCCAAAAAAAAAAAAAAAAAAAGTTATATGTTTTAAATTTATATTTATTATTAATTTTCTTTTAGCCGAAAATGGAAACCTTTTGAGGGATAGGAAGGAATGATCCTTTTGGGAATGACCGTCTAGTTGATCCGGTCGGCACCGGTTGTCAAAAGAGGAGAGAGATCTATTCTTTAAGGATTCACTCGATTTGAATAGGATTTAATCAGAACTAATGTGGTAGGTGGCCATCGAAAAGGGTTGGGTTGGATTGATTTGGTTGGACTGGAATTCTTAACCTAACACTGTAGAATAGAACAAAAGGATTTATGGGTCATCAGAAAATGTTTTCTTCAAAGATGCTTCTTGAAAAGTAAGATAATCAAATTATGCGTTCATACCATACCATACCATACCATACCATGTCTGAAATACCATGGAGCCTTCCCTGGAAGCATGGAGATATTGTCTTTCTTTTTCTTTTCTTTCATTTTTTTAGTTTTAACTTTTCATGTATTGGAAAAAGAAAAATAGGGGAAAAAAAAAATAACAAACAAACAAGAGAGAGGTCCTATCATTTTCAAAAGTGGGTCTCAAAATTTTAAACTGAAGTGTGATATTCCAAGTTTGTGTAATTGGAACAATAATGAAAAACTAATTACTTTTATCATTGTGTTAATAGAAAAATCAATCAACGGTTGAGTTGATTTAATGAAAAATATATTAAGTTTTTTAATCAAAATTTAGATTTAGATCTTGAGAATAAGAAAAATATATATATATTGAGAGGGGTCTTCCAAAAAAGGATCGGTGAGAGAGTAAGAGAGTGAGAGAGTGAGAGATAGAGAGAGAGAGAGGATGCATGTCTTGTCCCTCAGGCATAGGCATAGTTTAAGTGGTAAAATCTTTTAACTTCTATTCTTTCTTTTTCTGTTCAATTTCGTTTGATTATATTTTTATATTAAAATAAATATATGTAGATGCCTTTGTACAGACAAATAAATAAAATTATACGGTGAGGATCAAACTAACAAAGGGAAGACATCTGTCCAAATAAGGACTTTACATGTGTTGGAGTAGCAAAGGAATTTGACAAAAGTAACGTCAACTTGCACACTAGCTTTAAATGGGTCACGAGACCCATGTCCGACCCCATTAATCTGCCTACGTCTTGTCTTATTTTATTTTTCTATTTTTAATTAAAATTAAAAGTTTTTGAGTAAAAATAAAAAATAACATAAACAAGAAATCTGCCCTTTTCCTCTTTCATCATCTTAAATTCAACAGACTTGTCAATTTTGTATCCAAAGATTTTAGGCCTCACAATCTCAAGGGTTACCCTCCTTACGATAAGTATTTTATATGTAGCTTGAATAAAAAGTGTGGTTTTTTTCCTATGTATATAATAATGCTTAGAGTATAATGTTACAGCTGTTTTTTTTCTAGTTTAAACATTGGTTAATGTACCAAATCTAACAAAATGGCATTGCATTGCATAACAAGAGTAGAACTCAAGCAAGGAATTATTGTCTGTAGAGAGAGAGAGAGAGAGAGAGAGATGTTTACCTTTTGTTTATTCTAGACAAAAAGATATTGCAAAGGAAGAGTAAAACCCAAGCAAGGATTTATTGTCCTCACACACACACACACACAGAGTATGCCTTTTGCTTAGGTTGCTTAGAGTGAAAGCTCATTGAGGTATATTTTGCTCCCTTGCTCAGGTGTCAGCTTCCCTTTTTTTTTTTTTTTTGTCCTAAAAGTTCAATGGAGGGTCATTATTATTGAACCCTTAAGAACCTAACTTCCCTCAACTTTTAAAATGGAATTTAAGACACTAAATGATGTGCCCTAATGACTAAAGTTACCAAAAGTTCATTTCACATGTCAAAGGAGTAAGGACTTGCATCTTTGGTTAATGGGTGTCCAACATTATGGGTGTCCCACATTATAAATTTTTTTTTTTTTTGCCTAATTATAGTTTTCATTTTGATGCAGCATACTTTGTGGCGGGTACTGATATTGGAAAATTCACAATAAAAACCCTAGATGATGTTCGGACCATCAATAAATCTGTCCATTTTCGACCTCCAAGCAATTGTCTTAACATTAATGAGCTTGCAGCCTTATGGGAAGGGAAGATTAGACGTACGCTTCCTAGGGTCACTGTCACCGAAGATGACCTGCTTGCAGCTGCCAATGGTCTGAAGATTTTCCCTACCCCTCCTCATAAATTTTGTTACGTTTCTAATAAATTGTGTACTTTTTTTGGCAGAGATGAGGATTCCAGAGAGTATAGTGGCATCATTCACCCATGATATATTCATCAAAGGTTGCCAGATTAATTTCTCAATTGACCAGCCAAGGGATGTCGATGTTTGCTCTCTCTATCCAGAGCTACCCTTTTGCACCATGGACGAATGCTTCGAGGAATTTCTCAAGAAAATTGTTGAAACTCCGAAGGGTATTGAGAAGATGACGGAGGAGGCACAGGAGGAGGAGGAGGAGGAGGAGGAAATCATAGCTGTGAAGAAACCTCGCCAAGAGACATTCATTTCGGCCATGGTTGATAAGAAAGCAAATGAAGAAGCCATTCCTGTGCCATCAAGTACTAGATCCGAGGCCTTGGCCATCACTGCGTGATTAATTGTTTTTTTTTTCATGAAATATTCACCTAAATAAAAAAAATAGTGGATAATTCTTGTTGATTTCGAAAAATTTGAGGATGTAAGGTAATTTCCCTACTAAATTGAAACTAAAAGGTCATTGAAATTATGTAGCAGGGAGAAAAGCCGCCGAGTTCTTGTCTCACCTAATGAAAAGCAGGGAGAAGTCTCTCTCTCTCTCTCTCTCTCTCTCTCTCTCTCTCTCTCTCTCTCTCTCTCTCTCTCTCTCTCAAAATATAAAAATATTATCATTTATTTAATCATAACTAATATGCAAAATTATAAGGAAAAAAGTCATCCCCTAATATTATTATTTATTTATTGTGTTATAGAAAGATTTTTCATGATGATATGTCTCACCCAAAATTTTCACCAATTTATCACATTTATTATTTGTAGAAAAAAATATTATCCATTAAGTTTGGCAACAGAAACATTTTCTAAAACGTTTATTATAATTAGTAACTCTGATAAAAGTTAATGAATTATAATTCAACTGTTATCATCTCATTTCTCTTTAACGTCTCGAGTTTGAACATCTCTCATGTATATACAAAAAAAATAAAGTAACTGATAAAATAAAATAGTGAATTTTTTAAATTTTCCAAAAGATTTATTTTATAACCTCCGATTTTACCAAATTGAATATAAGCACAGCATCATATTTTCAATACAAAAGTTGGACCACTTGAACAAAATTTATTAAGTAAAAGACCTATTGTTTTCTAGAACCCTCTATAAAGAAATAAAATCTATTTAAAAGGGTTAAAGTTATTTTTTATGTTTGAATTCACTATTAAGTATTTAGGAAAAAAAAAGTAAGCCAAAATATTTTTTAATAATAATAAATAAAATGGCATCAACGATTTAGTTGATTTGGTTTGATATGGTATTAGATTTTTTAACTAAAATCACGAATTCGACTCATAATTTAGATATGGATCAAACTACGTTTAGAGAATACTCCCCTTAAATGGGCGCTGTAAGTTCCGAACCAAATTAGTCAGATCATAACTCTGAATACCGATTGATATAGTATCAAAAAAAATAATGGACAAAATGGACAGGCAAGTTTGATTCGTCTCAACGCCTGATTGATTGATAAATTGATTAAATGATTGATTGATAAATTGATTGAATACTTATACCTTATACTCTTAAATAAGATTTTGAGTTTAAATCATATGTATAATAAAAATAAGCACAAGAAGAACTTTACCCTCAAATACCCAATCTAACTTTAAGTAAATTTAATCATATCTAATATAACTATCAAATACTGATGATTTATTAAAAAAATAAAAAGAAAGAAAAAGTACCAAACAAAGGAGAAGCAGAGCAGAGACCGGTGTTCCATAAATTATTTTGGACACCAACTCATAATTAATATCGTAGATAAGAGTATTATATTTTTCAATCAAATCTTGAGTTAAAACTTTAAAAATAAAAAATATTATATTGGTTTCAATAATAGTTAAATAAAATTAATCGAAATATGAATTTGAATATAGGTTAATATAAAAAATATATATTTTTTGGACTTCAATTACCCAAAATTTTTTTATTGGTTTCTTATATAAGAGAGAGAGAGAGAGAGAGAGAGAGAGAGGAAAAAAAAAGGGGGAAGAAAGAAAAATGGTTTTGATGCTCAGCCACCGACAATGAATGTGAATTTTCGGATGTCTGGAGCAATGAGATTCCACGAAGTGTCGAGAAATAAATAAATAGTTGTACGGACGACCTCTCTCGTAGATAAAATGGGTTAAATTTCACCAAATTTTCAGATTTGCCTGCAATATCGCAGTGGCCGAATCAACCGTAATTCAATATCACGTGCTCCGCACCTGCACCAACCCATTTGGTTTGGTAACCATACAATCTAACCTCGACATGGGTAAGGTTCCAAGTTTCTTGTTTTCGGCCCACCCACTTCCAATGAACATCATGGCAATGGCCTTTGATAATTTTGAACCAACACAAAAATAAATGTCAAAATGTCTACCATGCCCATGCCCTACCATAACATGGAGAAAAAGTCTTGCCAAAGGCAATAGACTAATATCGCCTTTTGGACTCTATCAGAACTCCGCTTTCCAAGGTCAAGCGTGCTCGGGCAAAAGTATTTTAATTAACGATGGACGGCTAATTTAGTAAAATAAATTCTCTCGATCAAAACTCAAATTTAAAAATTAAAAAAATTATATTAAAAGATTTTCTCCAGATAATAATTCAAATATCGATTAATCAAATAAAATATATATATATATATATATATTCTAATTGATGATGGGAATCATCGTGCTATGCCCAATCGCACTTTCAATTCAAACCAAGCAACCAAACTTGTGCCGCCAATTTGATGAAAATACCTCAAAGTCACGAACAGGGCATCGTCGAGTTTCATCACCTGAGACGGAGTCGGAGCAATGCGCACTTACATTCAAACTCTCCATCTCTCAACACAAGGGTTATTTCCCTGATTATTGTAAATTTTAAATAAAATTATTTAAATATCATTATTTTTTTTATTCTTAAAATATTAATTTTACATTTTGAGTGCAAAACCCTGGGTTTGAACCTTAGACCCAAGATTATGAGATATTGAAATGATTACCACTAAACCCTGGGTTGTTTTTTTTTTTTTTTCCTTTTATTTTTTAATTTTTAAACAATTCAATATATTAAAATAATTAATATTTATATAAAATTTTTTTATATTTTATATTACATATTTTCTTACATTTAATAAATTATTTTCTTATTTGATTATAATTTTATTTTTTATATTATTTGTTTTATAATTAATAATTATATATTTTTATGTAAATATTAATTATTTTATAAAAATAATAGAATAATTATTTTTAGAATAAGAATGTAAAATAATCAAATATATAATTATTAATTATAAAACAAATAATATAAAAAAATAAAATTATGATCAAATAAGAAAATAATTTATTAAATATGAAAAAATACGTAATATAAAATATAAAAGAATTTTTTTATAAATATTAATTATTTTAATATATTGAATTGTTTAATTATAAAACAAATATATAAAAAATAAAATTATGATCAAATAAGAAAATAATCTATTAAATATGAGAAAATATGTAATATAAAATATAAAAGAATTTTTATATAAATATTAATTATTTTAATATACTGAGTTATTTAATTATAAAACAAATAATGCAAAAAATAAAATTATGATCAAATAAGAAAATAATTTATTAAATGTGAGAAAATATGTAATATAAAACATAAAAGAATATTTATATAAATATAAATTATTTTAATATATTTAGTTGTTTAAAAATTAAAAAATAAAATTAAAAAAAAAACAACCACCACACAATATATTATAGTCCAAGTGGTTATCATAATTCGATTTCGCACTCTAAGAGTACAAAATAACTCGAACCGGTTTCGCGCTCTAAGAGTGCGAAATTAAGAGTGAAACAGAGAGTGCAAAATCAACATTTTAGGAATAAAAAAAAAATTACGATATTTAAATAATTTTATTTAAAAATTACAATAATCAGAGAAATAACCCCTCAACACAAGGCCAGGGGATGTACCAAAGAGTCAAAAGTGTTTAAAATTACAACTCAAGAAACCTCGTGAGATTTAAAAAAAAAAAAAAAAAAAAAAAAAAAAAAAAAAAAAAAAAAAAACAGAGAGAGAGAGGACTTTTTGCATCTTTAATCGACCCAACAAAGTTAATTTGATATAGTGATTACCTACTACTCTTGGTTTATTGTTTGTAAGTATCAGAAAATATGTCATTTGACTTTGTTGGGTTAACACTGCCATGGATAATTTCAAGCCTTACGCCATAAAAAGGCAAGGGAGAAAAGATGATGTTCCCTCTTGATAAAAAGAGGTGGTTATCCCACGCTTGGTTATTATCTAAAGATAAATTTGTACTAAAACAAGGGGTTTGAAAATCTAACTCCTTTTTTCTTATATTTTTCTCTTTTTAAAAGCTTTCTAACAGACAATGGCAATTCCACTCCCAAATGGAACAGACAATGGCAGCAACTCAGATAGATTGCAGCAAGCTAATTAGGAGAGGAACTACTCAGAAACAGATATAAACAGTAGAATAAATGGCAATTCCACTCCCAAGTGGTCAAAGCCACTGTGGCAGCTGAGCTAAGAGTAAAAGGTTCCCAGGATATGAAGTATTCATTTACTGAATCACATTCATTTGTGAAGCATATACAGGTGATTATTAATTCCGTGTGAAAACATTTAACATTCATATAGGTCATAAAAAATCCCACAAGACTTTAGTTTAAATTTTCCACAAGTTAAGACAGGAACAATCATATATTTAACTTATAATGAGAAAGCAATTCTTTCCCAAAAATTTCTATGTATATACAACAGGAAATAACCTAAAGAATCCATTAGCAAAGTGATCTAAATCTGTGACTCCTTTTTTGGTGTTAGTTTCATCAAGCAACACTCCGTGGTTCATATAGCAAAATGTATTACTCAAATTCATCTGTGCAGCATTTTCTTCTTGTAATTTACTTTATCTAAACCAGTTGAGCTTCTTACCTTTCTGCAGCAGAGTACTTCTTCTGTTAGCTCTATACATCATATACAGGTAAGCGCTCCTCTATTAAATCACGGCAAATAGGACATTTTTTACACTTCACAGAGCAACCACTGTTACACCATTGAAAAGTAAGCGGTTGCTAAAACAGCCCTAAAAGTGAAATTGAGATACATGAGATTAAACATGACATACCTACAAAGGATGCGATGCCTACAAGGGAGCAAAACTATGCTGATCTCTTTCTCACAGCAAATCCTGCATACTACTTTTTCCTGACAAATTATTTAAAACATCATTTAAAATCAAAATAAATCGAATTGAACTTCATGTTTGCTGGTATTTAAGCTACTTGACACAAGAAAACAAGTTATAATCATAATAAAGTTAGGGTTCAAGCAAAAAAGATATTAGCAGTCAAACTAGAGAATCACATTGATCACAGATTTCTCCCCATGTAATCACATCTCCAAACTCTGGGTCAAGACCATTTGCCAAACAGTTTATGCAGCTGCTCAGTAACAACCTTTCTCCAGCTGAGTGATCAGAATTATTCTGCTGCTCACGGTTGGCTAATTCAAGCTGCAATTTCTCGCAGGGAAGGCAACCATTTGAGGGCACTCAAGTGGTTTTTGACATAGAACAAGTGATCCACAAAAGCAAGGGAGAGGTTTGCAAGCCCGGAGGAAGATTCAAGCAACATGTCTCAGAGCAAGCAACTTGCAGCAACGGGTCAAAGAGGGTTACCACGACCGAGCAAAAAGTTGCAAAGAAAACAGCTCTGCCCACAGGGCGTGCAGCGGCAACCCCACCCCCCGGGGGGCCCCACCCCAAGCACAGAGATGTCCAAATCGGCTAGATGCTGTCTGGGTACAGCAGCACCTCACCACACAGCTGACCCGCATGGAAGCCATCAGGATTTTTCTTTTTTTGAGTTATTGTCTAGCTACCTTGGTTTATTCGGACCCTAGATTTCTATTTTAGCTGGATTGTGTTAGGCCTATTTAAATGCTTGTTGGGACTTCCTTTGGAGACACTTTGGTTTCTTTATCTTTATGGTAGATCCGCTGCAGAGCCTTAGGATTTATGCCACAACTCATCACTTCTGTTTTGTGTCAGTTTTCCATGTTGTGCCTCTATTGGATGAAGTGCTAAGAAAATACGGACATAGACCCTCCTAGAGATGTGAAATTTCCAAATATTTGAACACTCAGTATTTTAGCTAGTGTAATCAAAATAAAAATTCCACTCATTTTCTGACAGTTATTGAGAATCAGGTGTTCTAATCCTGGATAAACAGCAACAAAAAAGAATATATGAGTTAGAAAAAAGGGTAAATTCTACTTGGTACTGCAATTGGAGAATTACATTTTGGAGCCGTTCATATTCCTGCCGACTGTATTTTGTGATTTCTGCTTGCTCTCCGAGGGCTGCTTGAAGTCGCCAGACCTAAGATACAAAGAGTTCCACAAATGCATGGGCACAAACAGATGTAAAGCCAATATCAACTCTTTTTCTTGTAGAATTTATAAGCGTACATAGAAAGGAGGAAAAACCATCAGTGGAAAGAGAAAATAACTCAAAAAAGAAGCAGATGGGGCTGGGAAGAAAAGAATAGAGACATGCAAGTACTTTCTTTATAAAACTGCAACTTCCTCCAGAAAGAATAAGTGAAAAAACGAGAAAAGGAAAAGGGATGGAAACAGAGTAAGAAAAAAAGTGGTGAGAAATACCTCCTCCATGAGTTCCTTTCTAGGCATTTTCTTCACTATATCAGGTGGATAACCACAGAAAGTATTATAACTGCATATGATAGGACCCAGTATAAATGACAGCCAGGAAAGAGAGAATAGCATGTTATGATGCAGTAAAAGAGATTCTAAACATTTCTCTAGAGAGAGAGAGAGAGAAGAGTAGAAGTCAGGCTCTAGAATAAATAAAAACGAAAATCAATGTTAGAGCTTTGTATCAAGGACAAACTGAAAATCATTTTGAGATAGGTTGTCCCTTTTGGGATACATTAATACCAGAATGAGGGAGCATGAGAAATGTATTTGTCTCAGTGTGTTCTTTTTCTTATTCTGATTTTCTTCCAGTTCCATAAATAGAAAATCATGATCACTTTAGATGCGTCCCCAAGATTTTTTTCTGACTGAATCAAATTTCTCGATTTACTAAAACCTCAATGCAAAACCATCCAAAGAAATTAAGAAGGGAAATTTAAACAGTGCCCTAGGTTTAGTCAGCTTCAGTCAGTGCTATTAAAATCCCAACGAGAGAATTTCAAAACCAAAATACTGACATATAGAACACTGGGAATGAAAGTCAACAAGATAAAGCCCCCTCAAAAAAAAAGGAAAGAACAAATAGACAGAGAAAGAGATAGCTTTCCTTCTTGTTCAAAGAAAGAAGGCATCATCACAATACATGGAGGACTGGTCTATAGTTTCCTCCAAGACAGTTGACAGGACAACCATAGTGAAGATGCACACATGTCTTCATTCGTCAGATTGCAGTGACCAAGATTCTCAGTGTAATTGGCAGAACTGGTTGGTTTGCAGAGGAGAGATGGATGGAGATGCCAATGGGATCTGATTTACCAGAGATGAGAGAGTGAGCCATGAGGAAGAATTTGATCAAGATCTATCTAAGATTTTGATAAGGCTAATAATCCAATCCTGCAACATCTCACAAAAGATGACAGCAATGCATGCAAAGATGGGATGCGGCCTACAAAATGAGATTTAGGTAAGTGATCCCAGTGTAAGTTCAGCCTCACACACCTTGTCCAACTGTATGCCAAAAGGTTCCATCACTACAATAGATCACGATAAGGCAACAGAAAAAGCAGGTTCCCCTTTTGAATCAAATATTCTAAACACCTTTGAGGGACTATGATTGACCAAGATGGAAAGCTAGTTAAGGGCTATACTTAGATCTAAGTGCGCCAGTTTTCCTCAAATCTCATCCTTCTCAACACATGAAGAGGGAGTCCTACACTTATAAGCCTTCCTAGGGTCCAAATAGAACACCCTTCTTAATGTCCTACCGAATGTAAGTCACAAAGGCTGCATCAAAAATTAAACCCATTAGCCAACACCATTGCAATCAATCTGAACATGCAACCCACCGAAATAATTGAAGTTTATTGGGATCAGTAAAGTGTTCAACAAGATGGAAAACTACTCACTCCGATCTATATCATGGAAAGCACCCGAACATAGGCCTTCACCACCTTTTCAACAAACACCTTTAGAAGAGGGCCGCCTGCATGAACCCATCAGAGGCAAGAGCCTTATCTCCATTTCACTCTTTGAGAGACAACTAACTCTTAGTCAGGACATTCCAACCATGACAACAGACCACTATCTATCATATCAAAAAGTAAATGTTCAAAGTTGACCTTCTACCTCTGCATTTGAGTATAGCCTCTCATCAACCCTATCATCCTCGTTCTTAGCCTGTTATATTACCCTACAAACCTTATCCACCTCTGACTGAAACAACAACAAATTATAGACCTGTTTCTTCCCATGCACACATAGCAACTGCCATAGAAGAAAATTGAGATACTTTTCACTGGTAAGACCGTTGGGCTTTTCTCTCTCTCTCTTTTTTTGGGTACTTGACCACTGGGCTTTAATACTACTACAATGCAGACACAATGTGGAAACTTTGTGGCTATTATGATGAACTTTGAAAACAGTTACACCCACCTAATCAGGTAAATTAGCCAAGGACTAAAAGAATTCTGTAAGCAAGCACCCTCAGAAAACGGCTGCACACATTGGATAAGGACTACCCATGAAATAATTAACGCCAAGTATGGTAAGAAGGGGAAAGGGGGTTAAATATTAGCCGCGTAAATTTTTTCCCTTTTAAGAGTGTTTTGTAAACATATCCTCCCAAAAAAATAAAAAAAATAAAAAAAAATAAGTGGGTGTAAATGTTACCCTAATTGAAGTAGGGTAAAGAGAGGGCAAAAGTCCCAAAAAAAAAATAATAATAATAATAACAAAACGAAATAAAATAAAATAATAAGTTATATAAAACATGGATATATGTGCATTTTTCTCTTTTTCTGGACTACTTTCCCTCTTGTCCATCTTTCACTCTGTCTCTCACACTAAAAAATTAAGAAACAAGCAAATGTTATTATGGAAACAATTGTGAAAGGTGAAAATTTTCTCCTAATTCAACCATACAAGAAGGAATAATTTATATGGAAGTAAATTTTATCCTCCAAATCGTTATCTTCCTACCATGCATGTCCCAAGAGAAACTAAAAACAAATATTATCCAGCCAAAGTAGCCAAACCAGAGGCAACAAAGATTTAGATTTCCATATAGAAGGTGATCGATGTAGTCAATATGAAAAGATGGATAGAATAAGCACAAAGATGTATCAGATAATTGCTAAAGATGTTTCGAAAGTTTCATTCTCTTTCTGGATTGGATCTGAGACTTATCAACAAAATAATAACCATGAATGCACAAAAAGAACGAATACAACAAACGTGCTTGATGGACAGCACTGAAAATAAAAATACTTACTCAGAAGACCCTTCTTGGAAGAGACATGCCTTTTCCTCTCGGCTTCCTTCATCAATTGACCACCAGCCAAGCAACCTGTTATGGAGCAATATACTCATGCACATAAATAAATCATAGTAGCACACTACTCACTATCACAATGGTAGAAGGCAACATGTACTGCCATGAGTGGGAAAGAAGCGATGAAAGAAAGTTTAATACCTAGAACCTTTATGGAAAAAGGCAAAGCAATCATGAGCTCTTGAAGAGACTGCAATATATCTTCCCGTTTCGGCTTCACTACGCAGCAAAAGAACAAGCTTCTCCACCAATCTAGATAACGCAAACAAGACCCCAACACTTTGCAGTAGGAAAAGAGGAGAGAAAAGGACTGGGAATGGTATATTTTTAGCGCCAGCAGGTGTTCCCTGGAATATAATGGCTTCGTGAATATTGAAAAGCTGAAGGATGTAAGGAATTTCAACCCATGGTGGCAAGCACAGCATACCTCTAAACGCATGCAAAGCAAGACTTGGAATCCAACTATAGGAATTTTCATAATATGGCCACCAATATCCTGCAGGCCACAGGCCCTATCCTGATGATCCTCCTCCACGTTGACTACTAATCCACTATTCCAGTCGAGGTACCTAATTGGATTAGATGATGAACTAGCTTCTCTTGTATGAGAAGATCTATGAATGACAGGATTAGACCACTTTGTGCAAACAAGGAAGGAAAGGCACTCCGCAATACTGCAAAGGTGAGGTTTGTAAGAATCACATAACAAGCTTGGACAAACAGTTGACTCTAAATAACAAAAGAGAAACATAATGAGTAAAGATATATACAAGAAAAAGGTAGGGTCAGAGAAGAAAGGAAAGAAACAGTACCCGAAGTTCATAAATAAATCCCACCATCCTATAGCACTTACATCCCCTGAAATTTTCACAGGATAAAATGGAAAACATTGTATTGTTAGAATCATGCATCATGTCATTATCACTAGCAGGCCTACAAACACAACTAATTCATAAATAAAGCAAAAGTCCATCGAATTGAACAGCTTTATATGTTATCATGCGATGGGGATTCCATGGATATTGCAGATGTCATTTTCTGATCTTCCTTTCTGTTTCTTTTCTATCTTTCTCTTACAATAGCAGATTATCGCCAAGGAAGCATGAATAGTTAAAAATGATGGTCGTGTCTGCATTTAGTAAGTATTCAATCCCATATTCATCAGATGGAGGAGGTTACATTCATGTAGATAATTTATGAGTGAAGATAAGTGGGAGCCCCTATAATATAAACATCTGTGATACCCACTTGTTTGTACTTCTTAGATACATACAGCTAGGATACAAAAATGTTAATAGAAAACTAAAAAAGAAAATATAGTGGGGTGTGTGGGAGCCCAAGTGCTTGCTTGTATCTCTTGAGATAGGTGCTTTCTCATATGTATATCCCTTAAAGCCTTAACAATCCATACATTTGATAATGTTATGCTGACACAACAGCAAGAAAAAGTTCTACCAGACTATGTCGATCCAAGCCACAGTTGCTTTTAAACCAAAATGCGGCTATTGTTCACTCTTGATTACTAGCTTTACTTTCCAAAACAAAAGGACAAAAGATGCTTTATCCACTAAACTTCCACCTGAGTTGTAAAACTGAAAGTTCACCGCATTATACTAATCAAATTATCATAAATTCAGTTGAATTCTAGATTATCGATATCTTGTGGCTATGACTTACATCATCCAACTACAGTTCTTTTATTTGCAGAAAATTAATTCAGGAAAAATTCAAACAAGGGAGTAAAAAGAAAAAAAATAAAATAAAAAAAAAAAAACCATATAATAAAAGTGTCGAGTTTAATTCCAAAAGTGTAAATATTTAGGAATCAAAGCAAGGTAACCAGAATGGTCATATTATAAGAAAACCAAGGATAGTACAGAAAAACTATTACCAGATAATTTCAGGAGGGTGAACATTGTTGCTGCCACAAAGAAAACCATCGAACTTGCAACCCAGAAGTGCTAACATCATGGCAGGAAAAGTCTGATCAGTGCTAAATCACCTTAATAGTTACATCAGTAATAAAATTGAGAAAGAAACAAAGACACTCAATGGAGAATTAATCAAACTTTATCAGAAATTGCAGAGGAGTTAATCAAACTATGCATAGAAGGAAAGAAAAAGTAGTGAATACAAATCTTAAAGAGCAAAAACAACTTTGTAAAACGAGTCAGGCAACTTTTTTTTTTTTCTTTGGCACATGTCTGATGGAGGCAATGCCAACTCAATTGGATTCTGGAATATCTGCTGATTCCAGCAGTGCTCATCACTGAATAGTTATGTCAGTCACCACAAGCTGCATAAGTTTCATGTTCAACAGAAGTATTACATTCAACTGCCATGTCATCTAGCACTTTTTCTGGAGTTAAACAGAATGGCTATATTCCACAAAAATGGAAAGTTGGTGTGCCGCATTAAACCCAAAAAAAAAAAAAAAAAAAGATTTCATGGATCCATTACACTTCCAGAGTAAGTTCATGTTCCAAAGCTCACTTAACCATAACTTACAAAGACAAATATATCACACTATATAGAAAATATCGTTTAGCATTACTCCACTGGTTGATTGTCCACCAATTGGCCTGGTATTCAGAATCAAAATGAAATAATATGGCCACCAATGTCTAAACACGGTGATTGGAGTGACAAAATGGGTCTTCACACTCAAAATTCCTGTCTAACATATCCAAGCAAACTTAGAGAACTACTTCTTTGCCTGCGTGTGCGGGGGCCCACCGGGGGGGGGGGGGAACAAAAAGAATGTCATATCATGCAGCGCAATCTACAAGGATCAAATATCAGACACCTGTCCCCCTAAGGAAAGATCTGGAAAAAGAAGAAAATTTACAGAAATCTCAAAACAAATGGATCTTCCTAATGCTGCTGCTTATCTTGCTCATGATTTTTTGTTCTTGTCAACTCCATCGTCTAAAACAAACAAAAGCCATTTTTTCCATTTTGGATTATAAGTATTACAAGAATACATCATAATTCATCTCTGCAGTTGCAAAACATCTAAACCTACAGAATAACCTCTCCCAATGGTTCTCTCTCCCCCATTCAAGCTTCTCTACTGCTCATGCTAAGGGAAGAATATCAGTGCAGGCCCAAGCAAACAGCGCAGGCAAAGTTTCCTTTGTGCCCTGTACATTAAGAACTGCAAATTCACACTGCGGGGATCTCCAAGGACTTGCACATAAGCTGTTTGTAGAAATGCTTCTGTTGTAAGAGCAAATACTGAAGGGCCATACAGACCTTTAAGTTGACAAAATGGAATGCGAAGGGTTGAGCGAACACACCAGTGAAGAGGATAATTTGTTTTCTCAGAGCACGAAGAAAATCAAGACTTCTAGTAGCATGCCACCTACCTCAAAGAAGGTGGCTATGGTGGAAGGCGAGAATACACTTGTTTCCTTTAGGGACATGATGCTGGGACACAGTGGTTTGGCAAGGCTCCAAGTAGGGGATATTTTGGTCCTTAGAGGAAAACAATAGGTTGCTCTCAATCTCTATGGAGGGAAATTGGCCATGTATTTCTATCTCGGAGCATCTAACATATCAGAAGGCCATGGCAAAATTGCTTGATCATCAAGTTTTGTATGAGAAGATTATGAAGCTTCGGTGTTCAGAGGAGTGTGATTTGATTGATTTTTAGTTAAGTTTTCTTCATTGGAGGACAGTGGACATTATTTGACCATTCAAAAATGGCACTCAAACTTTTGGTCGGCGTCAGACTCAATTGATTCCACTGTTGTATGGGTTCAGTTCTCCAGGCTTCCAGTTAAGTTCTATGATGAAAGAATACTTCTAACCATGAGCAACACTATTGGGAGAGCTTTAAAGTCGACCCCAACACAAAATTTGCTTCACGGAAGAATTTTGCTAGTGTGTGTAGAGGTTGATCTGCAGAAACCTTTGATCCCAAAACTAATGTTAGGTGTTTGGCAGTTTGTAGAGTATGAGGATCTGTACATGATTTGTTTCCATTGTAGTCATAAGGGTCATGGTACTTTTCCATTCAAGGCTCCTGCTCCAGAAGTTCATAGTGGTGTTGACGTTCATCAGAGGGAAGTAGGAGTGGATGATAATGTGGTTGAAGAAGTTGGCTTGCATGGTAAGGTTGAAGCACTGACCACAGATGAGTTTGGCCCTTGGAAGCTTGCCCAAATGCATAGGCCATGAAGAAACTCTAAGAATGGTGCTGCAATTCAAGGAAGAAAGCAAAATATAGGGACTTTAAATGGTAGTTCGAGATTTATGGTACTAATAGATTTTTAGAATGGGATTAATAAGGAAAACTTAAAGGTGTTGATTCTGTGCACGTGGAGGAAAATCCCTCGAAGCCTATTACAAATAAACCGATTGTGACAGTGGGTCATTCAAAGCCCGAGGAAGAAGGGATATGCCTGTTTCCCATCAAGTTCATATGGGTTTAGGGCACAGAATAAAATGAGGAAAGAAAGTTAAAGAGAACAGTACCACACAACACTCGGTGCCAGTATGCATGGAGCTTGTGAGTTTGAGGAGGGAGGAGGTCGTAGGAAGGATGGAGGTTGATAGTGTAGACATGGTTCTGGATCTTGTTAATAATCATTGCTTCTTCCCCGAACAGATTGTGAATGAAAATGTTAACTTGCTTGAAGATCCACGTGAGTCGTTGCATTCAGGTGGTTTACCATCTAAAAATCAATATGGATCTTCTATGCCAAAGAGCCAACATGATGTGGTGATGCCAAGTAGCTAGCAAGGTACTATTGTGAGTGATGGTTTTGATGCTTGTCCAACCCAAGGAGTTTGTGAACTTAGGTACAGAATCAAACCTCAGTTAATGGATATTCTCCTATGGAACAGTAGGGGCTAGCGAAACAATGGTTTTCTACAGAATATGAGGGATATGTTAGCAAGGTTGAAGCCCACTATTCTAGTTTTAGTTGAGTCAAGGATTTCTAGTGTCAAAGCCTAGAGAATGGTTAAGAAACGAAAGTTTGATTATTTTTTCATAAGTGATCCAATTGAGTTTAGTGGGGGCATTTGATCATGCACGAAAAGGATGCAGGTTTTGGTGAATTTTATCTTCTTCACCGCAATTTATTTATGTCATAATTAAAGCACAAGGCAAGCCTAAATTGATGCTTTCAGCAATCTATGCCAGTCCAATATGGGAGCTTCAAAAAAAATTATGCGAATTAATGGAGGCAACAGCTTCCGATATGGTATTGTCATTGCTATTTTTGCGTGACTTCAATGATGTGTGCAGCAGTACTAAGAAGTTTGGTGGTGCTAGATAACCATCAAGGTGCAAGAAATTTTCAGCAATGATTAATTCTTTCTCGACTGATAGATTTGGGCTTTGAAGGTCCCACTTTCACTTGGTGTAATAAGAGAAGTGGCATGGATACGGTGCGAGAGACTAGATAGAGTCTTGAGTTCAGCTAATTGGCATCTTTTGTATCTGAATGTGATGGTTAAGCATCTTCCACATTTACATTCAAACAATTGACCAAGTTTTTGTTTAGTGTGAGGAATTTCAGAAATCAAATCCAAGGGAGAGACCTTTTAGATTTCAGGTTATGTAACCGAAATGATCAAAATTCAAATAATCGATTCGATTACATTATGCAATTTTCATAACCATAACCTCACCAAATAGGCTAAAAACCAAAAATTTGTTTGATCAAATTAGGTGGTTAATTCGGTTCGATTATCCAAATTATTGAAATCTGTTAACATAAAAGATTTTTAAATGACACTGCTTTCTATTCATGTTGATATAAATGTAATATATATCATTCATATTCAGATCAGCTTGTGACTATAAACTGTAATTTTAAAATTCAAAATTTACTTATAACTTTAGTTCACGAAATGTCATTTTGAAAATTTCAAATTTCAAATTTCAAATAAACTAAATTTTGGAAGTGAAAAATGAGTGAAATAGGAGAGAGAGGGAGAAGCATGAGTGAGAGTCTCGAGTTTGGAAGTGGAAAAGCCGTAAAATGAAATGGAGATTGAAATTTTGGAACTAAAAAGGTGGAAACTAAGTACTTTTCCTTAATTGTGCACTCTTCACTATATTAGTATTAATTTTTATATTTTTTTCTCTTTTAATTTTTAATTATAGAATTATAATAATATTTATATGAATAAAAATTATCCAAAAAATATATATAATATTTTTAACTAATTTGGTTAATTCGGTTTGACTGAAATAAAAAATGCTAAAACCGTAAACTATCTAAATAAACTAAATTAAAATTTAATTTTATCCAAAATCAAATCGAATACCTAATAAACCACCCAAAATATAAATAAGCGATTCAATAAAAATGGTTTTTTTGATTTTAACCAAATAGTGCTCACTCCTAATTGTTGGAAATATTAATCGGAAGTGTAGTGACCTAGCAAAACCTTGATAGAATCAACTGTGAAAGTATTTGGGAATTTGTTTTTAAAAAAATTTGCATGCAAGTATTGCGAGCACTAAGAAGGCATTGTTGAGGAATAATTCTTGTATGTTCGAAGAAGAGGAGAAGAAGTTGGTTTGTGAGTATAACCGCATCGTAAAGCAAGAGGAAGTCTTTTGGTATCAGAAACCAAGGGTGGAGTGGTTGCAAAGAGGTGAAAGAAATACAAGATTTTTACATCTCTCAACTTTGTCGTAAATGCATAAACAAAATTACCATGCTCCATAATGCCACGAGGGAATGGGTGTCGGGCGAGACTAGCTTGAAAGCACTGATAATTGGATATCACTAGAAGCTGTTTCAGTTTGAAAACCCTGCTCACACTTCATTAACTGATGTTGCTTGTCCCACATTATCAAATAATGATGCTGCAATGCTTGATTTGTCAATTCAGAGTGGTGAGGTTAATGGTGCTTTTTTTCAAATGAAATCTTGAAAATCTCGGGGAATAATGGGCTTCATGCAGGTTTCTTTCATGAGTATTGGCTCATTGTTAAAGACTCCTTGGTGCATGCGGTGAATGTGGGCTTTAAATCTGATAATTATCCTTATGGAATTAATGATATTCTTCTAGTTCTCATTCCAAAGGTGACTATCCCGGAGTATGTAAAGCAGTTTCACCCCATTAGTTTGTGTTGTGTTAACTATAAATTCATCACTAAGGTGTTAATATGATAAGACCTTTATTGAAAGATTAGATTTCTCTGGTGCAAGTAAGTTTCATCGCTCGAAGACATGCTTCAGCTAACTTCTTAATTACTCAGAAAATTATTCATACTAATCAGGAGATATTCGAATAAAAACGGTTTGATGAATATCAACATAGATTTAGAGAAGGCCTTTGATAGAATCCGCAGGGACTTCCTTTGTGAAAATTTGGAAGTGTTTGGGTTTCTTGAGAAATGGGTGAGGTTAATTGTGTATTGTGTGGAGGGCTTGAAGATGTCGGTGCTCTCTGGTGAGAAAACGAAATTCCATGTTCCTCAGAGGAGTTTACAACAAAGCAATCTGATTTCTCGATCTCTGTACGTATTGTGTATGGAAAGATAAGGCTATCTAATTGAGCACAAATTGTCTATGAGAGTATGGAAGCCAATAAAAATTGGGAATAATCTTATGAGTGTATTGCATCATTTTTCCACTAATGATCTTCTTCTTTTTGGGCAGGCTAGTGAAAGCGAGGCAGGGTTATACAAAAAAAAGTTTTGTAATCCTTTGGATGCAGAAGTTAGTTTGGAGAAGTTGAAATTATTTATTTGTCCTAAAGCTTTATGGGATAATACGGAGAAGGCATGGAGTATTTTGGGAATAGGCCTAACAGACAACTTCAGGAAGCACCTTACCCTTGTGGGTAGAGCAACTCTTATTAGTTCCATAACAGCGGCAATTCCCTCGTATCCCATGATGGCTGCATAGTTTCAGTAAAATGAGTCTTTAGAGATGCTCAACAGAAGACTTCTTTGGGGGGGGTATGGGAATAAAAAAGGTGTGGAGTTGGTGGCCTAGAAGCGTGCATGCAAGCCAAAAGGTACTAGGTCTGGGCATTCAAACCATAAGAAATCAGAATTTATCTATGATGGAGAAGACAAGGGAGATTTATCAATGATGATGGTGCTGGACGTTGTTCAGCTAGCTTGGAATCCTCAACGGAAGGAGAATTGGTTTAGCCCTTGGAAGGGTGTGATGAAAGCAATATCAGCCTTGAGTGAGGGCCTTGTATGGAGGATTGGCACAGGAAGGATGGCAAATTTTTTGAAGGATTGCTACTTACGTGAGCCTACTGTAGCACAAGCGGAACATTTGCCATTTTGTAAACTTGGAAGCAAAAGTGGATAATTTCATTACAAAGACTACGGATTGGAATTCTAACTTGACCTTTCCTCAGTTGCCTATGAATATCGAAGCAAAAATCTAGGAATATTTCCCAAGTATGGTGATATGGTGGAAAGGCGAATTTGGAAGCATATTTTTTATGGCAGTTTTACTTCTAAAACAGTATATAAAACTTTAATAGATTCAAGTGAAGGGATGATTTGCATATTGGCCAGCTTTGGAAGTTGCATACTCCTACACGATGTTGCACTTCTTTTGGTTGGCCATGCAAGTTCGAGTGCTCACAAATGGATTGCGATTCTTACATAAAATGGCAACATGTAGTGAGTGTGTTCTTTATGGGAGCATCTGTGAATTGTCCATGCATGCTTTATGTGATTACATGATTGTAGATTTGCAAAAGAAGATGAGGAAGCATTAGTGAAACTGGAGTGGTTGGCTGAGTTTTTTGCTATTGATAAGTAATTTGCATGAACAAAATTCTCAGTGGGTTCAGGTGATGACTGGTGTTGTTATATTGCAACAGCTTGGAGGCTTTGGACGAGACGCTGCAATCTCATTTTTAACTTGGAGGTGGTATATGATACCTATAATTTTGTTGTTCACAATCATAAAATTGCTATGCAAATGCAACATGTATATTTTAGAGATAAAGGGGCTTCTAAATAACAAATTATGATTTGTTCAAATCCACCAACAGTTGACTTTCTCAAGTTAAACGCAGATGGGGCAGCTAGAGGACACCCAGAGGTTATATCCAAAAAAAAAGGGACACCCAGAGGTTGCAAGTGCAGGTGGTTTGATCAAATCTGTTTTAGGAGAATGGATTGTTGGATTCTGGGCTCATTATGGGTTTGATCGAACATTGTGGCTGAGCTACAAGCTATAAGGTATGGTCTTCTGTTTACATGGTCTGAGGGCTTTTGAAAAGTTTTGCGTGAATTTGATGCCAAGGTGGCAATTGAGTTTATTGATGGGGAAAACATTAATCTTTATCCACTTGAGAGTTTAGATATTCAAGAGCTCAAACAGAGGAAGTGGTATGTCTGCTCCATACCCTTCGGGAGGGTAACTTGTGTGAATGCTTTGGCAAAATCCAGATGTGATATGGAGGAGAATATTGAGGTGTTAGCCATCTATATCTCTCTCTTCTCTTTGTCTGCAGATTTGTGGAGCGTGAAATTTCCTAAAGGTTTCAATAGTTAATTCATGTAACTTTGTCCATTCAACTTAAAAAAAAAAAAAAAAGGAAAAAAGTCCACCTCTGCGTACACGTATAAAAGAAATGTTAGTAAAAAGCATGTACCATGTTGATAATGAATTTTTCTCAGAGTCGAGTGCTTTTCATTTTCTTTTTCTTTTTTTTGGAATAGAAACAAAGAATTTATCCATAGAAGGCACCAAGAAGGTGCACAAGCACAAAGGCTAAAACCAAAGAATTTCATTTATAAATTGCAGCCACTTCTCCCCTTAATTCATTGGCCTTTTTTTTCTCTTAGTTTTTTTGTCAGCAAGCTAAAAGATAGACCTTTTGTGGCTTGGCACAACATGAAGATTAAAGCCTAGTCGACCCCTTTCAACATCATGCTTAGATTTTCTTTTAATTTTGAGAATCATACTTCTGATAATATGTATACCTGACGTGCTTTACATTTTTGCCATAGCCTTCTGAAACATGCACTACAAGATGACATTTTAAGTTGTGACCCAAATGCATTCTCCAATTTAATCTTACATATAATGAAGATCTACAACCTCATCTTCTTTGTATGAAACCATTTTAGGAAGAGTTCATTAAAAATATATATAAATTAATAAGCTAAGAATTCTGAACTTACAGGAAGTGCCTCCCATATTGCTCCATCACCCATTCCTTCTTCGTCACCTGGCATTAGAGACCTGCACATTCTGCACAAAAATAGCAGCATCAGATAATAGGACCTCAATTTACCCCTACCAATATTACAAAGTTTTTATTTGGTTCCTTCTCGTTTTTCCATTTGGGTGGGTATGGAGGCTTGGTCATTTCTCATCAATCCATTAGGAATAACTAAAACCCATAATATAATATAATTATGATTAAAGCAACAAACATAATTTTCTTCAATATCTCAGACTTTTATGGTGATATCAAGGAAGGACCACCACATAAATAGGATACAATGTGCAGAAGACAAACTTGTCACAATCTTTTATTTCTAATATAGAAAAAGCAATTGTATTAGACAGAAAAGAGAATATACATGAGGCTCAAGAGAGACGAAATCTACAACAAAAAAGAAGCAAATTTCAAAAGCATTGAAGAACTGCTTTCAAATTCACTAAACTATAATGTCCAAAGACTCTTAAAACATGAATCCAAAATTAATCTTGTCTCAAAGGAAAAAAGAAGCAATAGTTTGAGTTCTAAAAACCCTAACATTTCGCTTTCTCCAAATACACCAAGAAATAGCTAGTGGGGCATGTCTATAAGAAATAGCTATTATCGCAACTTGGCAGAAAATTTTGGTCTTACAGAAGCCCACTCTCTCTTACACGTCTTAGACAATGCCATTGCCAGTTCATACCAGCTTACAAGTAAACAAGAATAGAATTGAGTATGCATGAGAGAGAAATAATTGAAACGCAAAACGGGGCAAAACATTGAGGCTGCATTTGGAAACAAGCAGTTATATGTTCAATTCACTAAAGAATAGTACCTGAAGTTGTCAATTAGAATGGCAGTTTCAAATGCCAACAAAGGAAGGAACACAATCTTCAAGTTTACAGCTGCAAACCATCAAGCGTTCATAAAAATATATTATCCAGATCTGAGAACATCAAGACTGCGCAAATGAAAGAGTAAATCCCTAAAAATGCAATACGACAGAGGGATAATGCAGTAATAATAGCCCAAATAGTAAATGTGGTGTACTAGGGAAGGATGGGCGCAGAATCAAACAGTACCAAGTCAAACAAACCAGATTTAAACGGGTCCATGTAGAAATACCATCAAAATGTGACATGAACTAAAACATTAAAAGAATTGGGTCTTGCTACTATACCATTAGGACTCTGAAGATGTATACAAAGAAGCAATTCAAATGCAACAAGCAATGGCGTTGCAACAACTGCATGACATGGTGCCCACTGTGCAACCAAAGACTTAATAAGAAACCCAGACTATACTTGATAGTCCGAGAAGAGAAAACATGAAGAAAATTAAAGTTTTGATGCCATACATGACGGTCATGCGGAACTGAAGGCGCTGGCAGGGAGAATCGTCCTCGGGCAACAACCACATGAAACAACCATAAAGGGAAAAATATGACCCTGCATATCAAGGCCAACACAAGGAATAAGAAAAACGCTCAAAAGTCAAGATGCAAATTGGCGGACAATCATAATTTATAATCATTCAAGCCAATCAAAGTCATTAAGCCATTCAAAGAAAATTTTCATTTCATAAGTTCACAAACTCTAGAGTACCATATGCTCACTTAATCTCTGCTGCTAAGTTGGTGGAGCAAAGCATATTTTTTGTACATAAAAGAAAACCCAAACCAATGGCACAATGGGGAGGAAGCCCCAACGAAAGACACAGTCAACAACGTCTAAAATAGTAGAAACTAATCAACAAACTAAAAAGCAAATTTCAGCAGTCTTTCATGGATTTGATTGTTGATCTTACTGGCAATGTCGTGGCTGATACAAATCAATATATCATCCAATAGGTCATTTCCCCATTAATCAAGGAATACTAGCACGTCAACTGATAGAGCCATATTAGCTGTTATATCTATGATATGACAAACAGAGCACTAACAGTCAATTTTATAGAAGTGATCACAAATGAAAAAGGGGAAAAAAATATATGAAGGAAGAAAGGATGGGCCAGTGATGGTAAACATGATGGCATATCAACCATCCACACTCATCCGACTATGGATAAAAGCAGTGAATGTTTTCTCCCCAATTAAGGTCCTTCAATTTCGTTCCTAAGGATAATGGATTGATAAGCCAGTTCAAATGAATTGACATCAACAATATCTTAATATGTTTTGCATAACAAAAGCTAAACATCTTCACCAATGCTTCATGAATAATTGTTTAGGCACACATGCTCAGCTGTCACCCTACAACTCTCCTAGCATGTTCCATTAACCCTTTTGGACAAGACAGAATACCTCATGTCACTTGGCACAACCATACTTACTCCAAATGGCAATAACACCAAGTAAAATGTTGAAGAGGCTCAAAAATTTCAAAACACCCCCTGGATTTTTTTTTAATAATTTTTGTCCGAAGTAGAGAACTTACAATTGATAGCTAGAAAACCAAAGAAGCAAGGGAAGAGAAACTCAAGAAGTGTGGAACTTCAAAATAAAGAAAACATCCAGTCATATATGACATCTAGCACTTGCCTAATACGTGTATTTATTGGATACAACATAGGATGAACAAATACTTCAAAATGAATACATCATGGGTACTCGTCCAATACACCTAAAATACCCTACTCAGCATATGCTGATCTTAATACTTCAAAATGAATACATCATGGGTACTCATCCAATACACCTAAAATACTCTACTCAGCATATGCTGATCTTAAGTTTTTCTTCTTTAAATATTGGATACTTTTCGTGTCTGAATATTTGTTAGAGACTTCTCACAAACTTTTTTGTGACAATATATTCGCTAATGCCACATCTAATCTTTTTAGTTATTCATTGCTTATACAATATATATGGATAAAGAAGCCACAATTATTATATTTACTTGTGAAGCACAATTATTATATGAACTTATAATATCTCATTAGCACACAGTTATAAATACAAATTAGCTAAATTAAAGTTGCTTCTCCATAAAACTATACAAACCTACTAAAATGTAGTCAATATAAATATACAAATTTTATCAATTTAAAACAATATTCTCCTATCATAGTATTTGGAAGGTCACTATATTGTTCCATCATGTCGTGACTTATTTACAAAAGACCTTTTATATTTATATGTGGGAAAAAAAACACTAAGAGATTTGAATTTACAAAATTATGTTAATAAGTTCAATTTGCTCATCACTGTCGTGTCTTATTTTCGGACTCAAAATTTGTTGTGAACAACATTTATAATTCCTTAATCAATGCTGGTATTAAGAATATGACGCAGGACAAGATAGTAGGCATAGTAATAGTGGTGAATGTGATAGGAAAATTAGAGAAATAGGCCAAGATCACAACCTAGGGTTCTTACGCTTCACACCTAAAGAAGAATTGCATCTCACAATCTGAAAGAATGTTTATTAACTCAGCTGTAATCTCAAAAAAAGTCTGCTTTGAAAGGCTATATAAGTATCTATTTATAGAGAAATAAAACTTAAGAAAACCCTAACTAACTAAAAATGTAACTCTTCTCCTATGCAGAATGAAAAACTATCCAACTAAGAAAACCAATTCATATAGAATAAGGACTCCATCCAAAAGTAAGAATCTAATAAAGAAAAATCTTATCTACCAAAAAAAAAACCTTAAAATTGAATTCAAAACTAAAAGAAAAAATCTAAAATACTTAAAATAAACCCCGACTAAGCCCCTTAGTATCAGTCATATCCGGGTTAAGCCCCTTAGTATCAGTCATATCCCAAACCAAAGATTGTGCTTTTGACCCTGAAAAGTTCTTGTAAATCTTGAGCAATTGTTGCCAATGTGCTTTATCATCTCTCCCCGACTTGAAAAAACTCAACTCTCGTGAGTTAAAAGCATGGAAACTATCATAAAGAGCCAGATTAAGCTACTGCAACTCCTTTTCTATAACCCAAGTGCAATCTGAAAGTAGGCGTCCCCAAGAAACTTTTGGTAAGCGCCATCTACAATGTGATCGTCTTCGAAGTCTACAATTTCTTCGCCTTCTTCCTTCAATTATGGCCCCAGTGGAAGCTTTGAAATCGCAATGTCATTTGTAAGTGTATCATCACAATGGTATAAGTTCAATTCTTCAATATTGAAGACGTTGCTTATGCCTATATCATCCGGCAAGTCAAGGGCATAAGCATTTGAACTAATCCTCTTAAGGATTTTATAAGGACGTGCACTCTTTGAGTGAAGCTTATATTGCCCCTTAGGAAAACTCTCAGGTCTTAGTCGAATCATGACCATGTCTCCTTCCTTGAACTCAGCAAACTTCCTCTTTAAATCAGCATGTAACTTGTAGCTTTCATTGCGTGTAGCAATTTTCCTTCTAACTTCATCATATAACTCTTGTATGTGTTTGGCAAAGGCTTCAACTTCTACACTAGGACAAGCTTCAATTGGTAAAGGAACCAAATCAATTGGCTTCTTAGATATCATTCCTGTAACCACCTCAAAAGGACTGCAACCTGTACTCCTATTAACTGAGCTATTGTAGGCAAACTCAACCATAGGAAGTGTCAAATCCCAACTAGAAGTATGGTCTCGCACACAGCAACGTAGAACCCAAGCTCCTATTAACAGCTTCAATCTGTCCATATGTTTGTGGATGAAATGCTGATCAAAACTTCAATTTTGTGCCAAGAAATTTCCACAAAGATCGTCAAAAATGGCTCATAAACTTCACATCACGATCAAGAACAATTGTAAGTAGACCATGAAGCCTCACAACTTCTCTGAAGAAAGTTTGGCTATAGGAAGGGCTTCAAAAGTCTTTGAACATGGAATGAAGTGAGCCATCTTAGAATAGTGATCAACTACCACAAAGATAGAGTCAAAACTCCTTATAGTTTTAGGCAATCTGAGCACAAAATCCATGCTTAAGTCTTGCCATGGATCATGTGGAACAGGCAAATAGGTATAAAGACCTGTATTCTTCCTCCTCCTCCTCCTCCTCCTCTTTGAAATTTGGCATACCTGACATCTAGTCACAAGACTAGCAACATCTCGCTTCAAACTTGGCCAATAGAATCTATCTTCTACAAGAGCCACAATCTTATCTCGTCCAATGTGCCCTGCTACTCCTAAATGAAGTTCCTAAATAACTTCTTCTCACAAAGATGTGTTACATAGACATAATCGTGTTCCTTTGAATAGATATCCATCAAATATAGAAAAGTCAGGAGAGTTAGCATGCTGTCCGGTAAGTAGCTCGACATATGTGATGCTAAAATCCCTTCAATATGAATAATCTCTCTTAAGTAATTCAAAACTAATCACTTGAACAGCCATAGAAGTAAGGATTTGCAGTTTTCTACTAAGTGCACCTGCTACTTTATTCTTCACTTCAGCCTTATGCTTAAGGACAAAAGTATATTCTTGTAACAAAGCAACCCATTTGACATAAGGATGGTTTAGCTTCTTTTGAGATTTTATGTTCTCTAAGGCTTCATGGTCAAAGTATAATACAAACTCTTTTGGAAGCAATAATAGCTCCAATATCATAAGGCTTGTACCACTACATAAAACTCCCGATCATAATTAAAAAACTTTTATTTTGCCTCAATTAGTTTCTCACTAAAATAGGCAATTGGATGTCCTTGAGTTAGCACTCCTCCAATACCAACATGTGAGACGTCGCAAGCAACTTCAAAAACTTTGTCAAAACCTGACAATCTCAAGATAGGTGCTTTAGTCATCTTTCTCTTGACTTCTTCAAAGGCTTTGGATGCAATAGTGGTCCATGTAAACTCTCCCTTCTTCATACAATCAGTGATAGGAGCCATAATAGTGCTGAAATTTCGAATAAAACGCCTACAGAATGTGGCCAAACCATGAAAGCTCATAACTTCATGCAGGGTTGTACGGGTTGGCCATGCTTTAATCGCCTTAATTGTTCTAAGATCCACCTCAACTCCAATAGAGGAAATAATGTAACCCAAGAACACCACGTTAGTCTTAAAAATGAGCACTTCTTCAAATTAATATAGAGCTTCTCTTGGCAGATAACTCTAAATATCTGCTGCAAAAAATGTGCTGCTCTTTGTCGTTGTTGTATATTATAAAATAGACAACAAGGAATCGTCCAATGAACTGCTGAAATATTTGGCTCATGAATCTCATGAACGTGCTAGGAGCATCAGAAAGTCCAAAGGGTATGACTAACCACTCATAAAGACCATCTCTGGTTTTAAAATTAGTCTTCTATTCATCTCCTAATCTCATTCTGATTTTGTGATATCCACTCTTCTTAAGTCTAACTTTGAGAAAATAGTGGACAACTCATGTGGACAACTCATCATGTCCAACATGCCATCCAATCTAGGTATAGGAAACCTATACTTGATGGTGATCTTGTTAATAGCTCGACTATCAACACACATGTCAGCTCCCATCTTTCTTTGGCACGAATAATGCTGGAACTGCACATGGACTTGGGCTTTCTCAAATAAACCTCTTTGATAGCAACTTTTCAACTTGCCTCTTCAACTATTCGTGCTCACTTGGATTCATAGATTTGGTAATTGGGCTCCATGTGTCAAATCAATAGCATGTTGGATGTTGCGCAAAGAAGCAAGTTCCTTAGGCAATTCTTCAGGTGCAATATCAGAAAATTCAGTCGGTAGCTTTACTGCCTCTAGAGGCATGTTGTTGATAAAAGTATCTTCTGAGTCTTCTATTTCTCTTGTGACTACAGCAAACACCACCTTTGATTCTCGGCTTTCCATATCAAATTTCTTCTTTGTTAGGACATAAAGATCTCTTCTACTGCCTCCAACATTGCTATCAGACTTTTTGGTGTTTTTCCCCATATTTCTTTATCTCTAAAGTGCCCATAGGTTGTAACATTATGAACTACTTCTCATATGAGAATGTGTAATTATTCTCTTTGCCATTATGACTGACATTCCAACCATAAAGCCTTGGACGCCCCAAAAGAATGTGCATCACTTGCATAGGGATAACATCACACAAAATAGAATCACTACAAGCTCCACACTTGAAGGAGTTGAGGCACTACTTGGTTACTACGATAGTTGTATTGTCAATCCATGCAACTTTGTATGGCATAGGGTGCGGATTAGTTGGTAATTTGAGGTGCTCCACAGTAGAACAAGACACCACATTCATGCAGCTACCTCCATCGATGATAAGCTTATTAGCGTATTTTCCACAACACACTAATGTTTGGAAAATTGATGTACACTTTCAGTCTTCTTCCTTTGCCTTTGGAGCTATTAGGATTCGTTGTATCACTGTCATTAATAATGTATCAGTGTCATCATCACCTACAAGATCATCATCCTGATATTCTCCATAATCAAAAGAGTCATCTACTTCATCGTCTTCAATTGTCTCTTTTGTTGTTCCTTATGCTCCCATATGTAGATTATTCCTTTGTGGACAGTGGAAACTGATGTGGCCTTGCTCTCCACACTCGAAGCAGGTAAAACCCTTATTATTTCTTCCTCCAAGCTGATTGGTTTTGTGATTGGGATTAGCCCCATTAGGTCTTGTTATGGTTGTCGATTTTGTGAGAATTGTCTCTCTACTCCAAACTCTCTACTTTGAACCTAATTCTTTTAGTACTTAGATGGTTCAGATATTCTTCCACATCAAATGCAACTTGGAAGGCATGCTCCAAACTGTTGATGGGCTGTTTAGCCTGTTCTCACTTATATCAACTCTTAATCCTACATTAAATCTAGTTGTTGCTTGCTCTGCACTTTCCTCAATTTAGCCACGCATCTTGAGTTCCTCAAATTGTTGCATATATTCAATCACACGCTTGCTGCCTTGCTTTAATGTAAAAACCTTTTCATAAATCTAATCAAAATAGTTATAAGGCAAATATTTCTCTTGTAACTTAGCTTTCATCTCGTGCCAAGTTATAATAGGTTTCTAGCCTGGTCGTTGTAGGTCACTCTCCACCGTACTCCACCATAATTTTGTCAAACCAACCATCTTCATCTTAGCAAATCAAATTCGTCGAGAATCCTCCATATCATGCCAGTCAAAATATTCTTCAAGAGAACCAAGCCAATCATAGAATATGATAGCATCAATTTTGCCTTCAAAATTTGGGACTTCAATGTTGATTTTCTTTGTGATGTCTCCAGCTGTGTCATGTTCAACTCTTCCTTGGGGATGCAGTTGTACTACTTGAAGTTTTTGGGTCGCCATAGTTGAAGCTTAAGATGTTCCTTCATCAGTGGATTGTGCTGTCCCTTTCAACAGCGTTTCAATTATTGCAGTTAAATTCTTTAATTGCTCCGTCACTTCTTGCATATTGCCATCCAGGCATTCAACTCTTAAATTCAACTCCGCATTAATCACCATAGTTGCACGTGAGAAAATCTTAAAATTAATAAGAACTTCAGCTCTGATACCAACTGACGCAGGACAAGTTAGTAGGCTCAATAATAGTGGTGAAAGTGAAAGGAAATTAGGGAAATTGACCTAAATCGCAACCTAGGTTCTTAAGCTTCACACCTAAGGGAGGATTGCATCTCACAATCTAAAAGAATGTTCATTAACTCAATAAAGTGTCTATTTATAGAGAAATAGAACTTAAAAAAACCCCAACTAACTAAAAATATAACTCTCCTCCTATGTGGAATGAAAAACTATCCAACTAAAAAAACCAATTCAGATAGAACAAAGACTCCATCAAAAGATAAGAACATAATCAAAATCTTATCTACCAAAAAAACATCTTAAAATTTAATGCAAAACTATCCAACAAACCCCCTTATTATCAATCATACCTAAACAGCTTGTGCTTTTGACCCTGCACATCTCTTGCAAACATTAAGAGGTTGTTGCCAATATGCTCGATCAAAATCCACCATTAAATTGAAAAAGGAAGGAGATAAAAGATCACCTTATTTAAACACTTGAGAAGATCTAACCAAGATTTAAGTTTTACATAGATGACAATAAAAGAAACATCAACAGACACACATCATCAAATCCTTCTTCACCAACTAGCCCAAATCCCCCTCCTTCCCATAACCCTATCCTAAATCCACATATTTCCATTCATTAATTTATTCCCATTGACCAGTTGTGTTAAGTCTAACTGTTGTCCATATTCTACTTTTGTTGCGATACTTCACAAAAGAGACCAAGTGGTCCAACTTGTTGACAAAAACAAATGAATATAGAAGCTTCTCTTTAATTAGAACATCTACCCACATATAGTTATGACAAAAATCGCACCTTTATACCCCCCAGTGTGTGTATGCAATCTGTTCCGCTCTTCCCGTTGAATCCCCTTCAACTAAGCACTCATTAGATCCTGTGACTAGTGCAAACTTGTGCCTTTTGTACAACGCCACATTTTTCCCTAGTAACTCTCCTCATTACTTCCCTCAACAGAAGACATATAACAAGCTGGGGAAAATAAATCTTCCATCAGCTAGCTATGAGCAATTAACACTTGTACAGCATAGTAGCATAGATTAGCATATTACCACCTCTATTACATTGCTTTCATGGCACATACACCTTAACCACTTCCCAGTCTAAGGCAAATTTATTAAAGTGTTGAAAACAAGGGAGTATACAGACTTTGTAGAGGTGTGATAAAAGGCTTCATTTAGCAATCCGACTGTTTCTAAACTGCAAATTAACTTCATGAAAATAAATGAATAATTCCATATCGGCATTACTGATGATCTTGAATGCAAAAGAAAAACTGCCTATAAAAGTAGAAGAATGAGGCTCTACAAATTCAAATGTAGTTACAATGTAACTAAAGAACATCTTTCGATGTCTTTCCCAAGTGATGGCACTTGATAGTGAGGCCCTTAGAAAGAAGTCGTTGTGGCTCCTAAAATAATAATTGGCCATTGTTGTTAGTAACCTGGTTATGTTGATTAGAAAGACATTGAAGTTGTTCCAACATAAAATTTACCAAATAGAATTTGCCTATAATCAATCCCTTAAAGAAAATTGTCACTGATCACTAGCATCTTCACTCCTAGAATAGACTGAAAGAGATCCAAAAGGTGAACTCCTAGTCTACCAGAGATTGCTTTAATAAATTCTCTGTTACAAGAATGATGTTATAGTGATATTCACTGCTCAGGAAAGAACAAACTTTGCACATCTTGCTTTCTGAACTAAATTCAAATTCAATTTGGAAAACTGCACAATTTTGTGAAAAGCTCCTAGACAAGGCATGGAATGGAAACAGGCTTAAAACAAGCTTCTGACATTTGGAATTGCTAACTTTGTTGGGACAAAACTAGCCTCTAATTTTACAATAGGAGGGAAAATTAGCTCACAAACAAGCCAATGGCTGCAGTTTGCCGTGCAGAGCTCCTTCTCTTCTTTGATGCATCTTTGGTATAAGCTATTAGGAAAGAGGGTTAAATTCTAAAAAAGATATGTGCCTATGTGGGTGTGTGTATACAAAATATATTCTGCCAATAGTTAGGGCAGTTAAAGCAACCCTTGTAGAGCTATGGGCGGTTCATTCATCAGACCGTAAACGAGAGCAACTTTTTATTCTACAATATTTAGTTCATTAATCACACCAGATTCTTTCCTTTCCATGTAAACATCATTTCCTTTGCAAAATAAGGATACATCCCAATCAGCTTTGGCAGTGTTGTTGATCAATTTCATGTTGAGTACTGTTCACCCACTCCAGCTCCATCACACACACACACAAAAATATTTTTATACATCCACCAAATCCTTACACACACACACACAAAAATATTTTTATACATCCACCAAATCCTTACACACACACACATATAAATATTTTTATATATCCACCAGATCCTTAAGTTTCCATCTTTTGGGTAACATATAAACCCTATCCTGCACATAAACATGTGTCTTTGGTTCTACAATATACAATTTATTTCTGACTCTTATCCTTTCATGAATCGTAGGAAACATGACCATGGATTACAATACCAAATATGATCAAAATGCTCCAACTTGTCTAGATATAGAAAAGGAAATATTCAAGTACCCCTTCACTTGCAAATTTCAATTTTTCATTTTCCACTTAAAAAAAAAAATCCCCCACTTATATTCTGCCCAATTTATTGCATACTAGCACTAGAACCCATATACCAATTCCACGAATTCCCGCAATTTTGAGGATAAAAAGCAGTAAGTTTCCACAGGAGCCTCCCTAAAATAAACGTAAAGACAAATGCAGAATCCATCAAAGAAAACCTTGAACAGTTCAGCGCACCACAGGTTCACACAACCCTAGAAGTAGAACAAACCAATTGAGAGAGAGAGAGAGAGAGAGAGAGAGAGAGAGAACTGACCACCAGGAACAAGAAAGAGAATGATCAAGCTTGAGGACGAGCAAGAGAGTGAAAGTGAAGAGCAAAGAATGTGCTCCGAGTGCCTGTAAGGACTTGCCCACTCTTATCCAGCTCATCGCTTTCCTCTCCACCATCAAACCCACCCAGTCCCCAATCCGAAAACGAACCAACCCGCTCTCTCTATACCTCCCAAAAGAAAACGAAAGGGGAAGGTAATACGATTAGGCTGATGGTGTAATCGATAGTGGGCAGAAACCAAGAAGTTGTTGCAATTGCAGAGACGAAGAAGAAGACAACATTTATGAAATCCAAATTCTCTCCCTCTGTGCAAAGCAAAAGCGAAACCGAAGGTTCAATTGTTCTTTTCAGTCTTCTGCGAGAGCACGCACCCTCTGTATTCGGTCGTCTCCAGCCGCTGGCCATATGAAATGACAATTTTGTCCTTGTATCCCGATTCCCCCAATTTTCCCTTTCCTTCTTTTCTTTTTTGGGTAGTCGGAAAAGAGAAATATTCTCTCATTTTGTATTTACATTTGAATTCCTGTCTGTAAAGGATGAATATATATTCAATAATTTAGTGGATTTTGTTGGATATAACTAAAATTCGAGGGTTAAACTAATAATTATTAAGAAATTAAGACAATCAATGTACTAATAAAGGGTTTATGCGGGGATTGCTCTCTTAAACTCAATTAAAGTATAAATTTAAATTTGTGTAATTTTATATATTTTAATTTTTTTTTAGTTTTTGATATAAAAAATAAAATCGAATTCATGTCATTATTTTGAAATATAATCATAGAAAAAAAACATTTTTCTCTTGATTTAGAAAATAAAATTATACAAGAAGAAAGAGAAATAAAGAAATTTTATACTCTACTCGTACTGATTGAAAAAATCATATAATTAATAAATACTAATTGAAACTAATTTAAACACAATGGTCAATCTCAATGAATTTAATGATTGAATTTAAAAATTATATTTTGGCTTGTTAATTTAACGGGTAAAGGAATCCTCATTTCAACAACTTGATCATTATAAATAAAATTGGTTTATTTGCCACGCCATCACTTTATTTTCTTCCTAGCTAGGTATTAGTGTTAAGAGGCGATCGCCGATTGAAGTTGGCGTAGGTTCAAGTTCAACAATGGAAAAAACACCCAAAACCGGAGACATGATTCCAGTTGGTTTGGCCATTGAGTTTAATACTTTTATTAATAAAATATATTATTCTGAAAGAAAGAAAACAGAAAGGGAAATGACGCTTAAAAATAAATTTCGTTTTTTATTTCTATCGTTTATCAGTTGAATCTTATATTTAAAAAAAAAATTATTAATATATCCTGATAATTTCTGTCGTATCATATTCACTATACTCAATAATGTCGAGGACACAACACATGACCATAGACTAAAAAATTTACGTGATTAGGCTTTAAACTTAAGATTAAGTTCAAACTTACAAAAATCATGTCATTAAACTCGAGATGAAATTAACTTATTGATACTATATTTTTCTTAAATATGCATTTAAAATAGAGATATCCAAACTTAAACTAATAATATTGCTACGTGAAATTAAGATTTATGAGCAAAAATAATTAAAAATTTTTCATATTTTTTTATTTAAATTGAATTTAGTCAGATCCAACGTAATTATCGAATATCGATAGTTTATATTGAAAAAAAAAAAAAAGAAATTTTCCACAATGGTTTTAAAAAATATAACTTGGTTATAATTTTTTTTTCTTGTTTGCCCAATAAATTATTTTGTAAAAGAAATAGAAAATTTTTAAGAGAAAGGGTATTAATGACATTTTGAGAGCCCATAGACAGAGAATTGATGCAATGAGAAAAGGGTCCACTACCTCACTGCAATTATGATTCTTATCTTTTGCCAATAAATAAGTTCAATTGAATTTGACAGAAATTGCCCTTCAAACAAAGACAAAAAAATAACATAAAATCTGAAATTTCCATATTTAGGTTTTGCAGTTCCATGATTATCCTAACCTCTTTTTTGGTCAAAGAAATCTAACTTTCGTTGTCTCTCTCAAAAAACCTTTTTAGGTCCGATGAATTTGAGCCTAAGAAAACAATCTTGATTTACGATGTATTCTCAAGAAAATGAGCTTCAAAATATAATTTTATTTTATTTTATTTTTTCAGAGTGTTAACTAGTTGATATAGTGATTAGATATCGATATCTTTTAAGAAATATTCAAATTTAAATTTTATATATAATAAAAATAAATATCAGAAGAATTTTATCTCTTTTAAAGATTTAAATCGATTCAAATCGGATTTAATCAAATTTAATATAATTATCAAGTATAGATAATTTATAAAAAAAAATTAAATAAATTATAATGAAAGCCACGAATTTCTTGGCCATAATTTTTTGTTTTGTCAAAAGGTATATGAAGTAATTGATCTTTTTTTTCTATTTATCAATTTTCTTGACTATAATATTTTTAAAATTATATATATTTTTTGAGATTTCATCTGGGAAGTCACTATTGGGCTAGCTTAAAGGCTAAAGCTTACAATGTGGAGCTGCTAGGTGGGCGAAACAGGCTGATGTAGAAGAAATTAGAAGGTGGAAGTCGTTTTCCATGGACAAGACATTGTGTCTTGACATGAATTAATATATATATATATATATTAATTATCATGGGGACAAAAGGTTTCAATTATGAAAAAGGTGACATAGCCATCAGTTGAAGTAAAGTCTTCGTTTGTATTGGATATATTTCTTGTACCATTCATTTGGGTTTTAAATTAAAACTTATAAAATATATTAAATTGTAGGAAAAAATCTTACCCATTACAAAATAATATTTAGAAAAGATTTTAACACTAAAAATCTTCATTAAAAATGACGATTTGTGATAGTTATTTTGTTTTTATCAAATGTATCTCATTCTTCCCAAGTCTTTTTACAAAAAAAAAAAAAAAAAAAAAATCAATAAATGAGCTAACATGGCACATTTAAAACTATTATTTGTGATAATATTTTTGAAATCATCGTCCTAAATGATAATTTTTTGTTGTATTTGAAAAAAATAATAAGTAAAAGAATACTGCGTCGACACAAGTCAAATCCGAAGAAAAATTATCTTCAATTTTAGTTGGGTCGGACAAAATTAGGTGCAAATTATATTAATTTTTGCGAAAAGAGAAGTAGTGAATCTAAAGGATTTGCAAAATGTTGTTCTCCTCTAAATCATGCCAATGAGCAATTTGGAAGGCAAGATTTGAAGATTTGAAGTTGATTCTCACCTAAGAGGTAAATTATATGCTTGGTATCTAAACTCTATGATGTCAACTTTTAATTGTTTCAATTATCAAACACTAATAATTTTTAAACAAAGTCCCTTCGGGGACATCCGATAATTTTTAAACAAAAATTTGAATTTAAATTTTATATATGATAAAAATAAATATTGAAAGAGTTTTATCTTTTAAGATCCAATCCGACTCTAATCAAATTTAATCAGATTCAATATAATTATAAGATGTCGATAATTTATATCAAAAAATAAAAAATATAAACAATACATATTTCTAGTAGTGATAGATAAGATTGTAAATCGGTGATCAAGGCACAGAGATAAAGGAGTCGGAATATACATCCGTCCCCCCTAGTTGGAATGTTTCTTGGAAGTTTGCTATTGTTTTGTATATGTTTTGGAGATGATGGGCTAATGTGGGAAAACATGCACAGTTTAGGTGCATGTCCTTTTCTTAACAACAAGATCCCTCCATTTGGATGGAAATAGGGCAGAGAGGAAAAATCAGCATTAGATATTTGAGTGAAAGCATGTGAACTTGACAATAGGTTGAAGTGGGGATGTTAAGACTTAACAATGAAATCAGCTCAGTATAAATCTGCAAACAAGGGACTGAAGGTGTCTTAGCCTGTCTGTACCTTTACCTCTTCAAACTCAGGATTCAGAGTACCCATCTTTTAAAATTTACCTAGTAGAAAAAATCTTATTCGAAATATTATCTATAGCATATTTATAATAAATTGAGTTCTATTTCTCAGTCTGGAGTAGAAGAATTAGCCAAAAATATTTAATTTGATGATGGAAATTGAGTTTGGATATCTGTAGGCATGTCCAAGGAGAAAGCAAATCAAACCTTGGAGTATTAACAACTTACTCCATTCAATTTTGACTATCTGATTTCTCAAAAACCAAATCTAAAAACAACAAATCCACATACAATGCATGAAAGGTAGAGCATCAAAATAAATATTTCCATACCTCTGAAACCATGACAGAGTACTGATAGTTGCACTAAGAAATTTGCCAAAGACACAGAATACCTGTTATAACTCAAGCTACTACTTAGATTCAAGGAATGTGAAGGGAACCGTTGTTTTTTCCTTTTTTTGGGGGGTGGGGGGAGGGGGGAGGGGGGAGTTCATTTCCACATGAGGTTGTTTCCCTTTTTACACTTTTTACAGAGAGCTGTCAATAACCCAAGCTTCCTAAGTTTGTCAGCCTGGACAAAAATAACTGCTAGAACCCAGACGATGCATTCTGCAAAAACTATTTGCTATGGACAGACAAAAATGGCAAGAAGCAAGTTCGCACTGGTAACAGATTGGACCATGAAAATACTCAAAAATTAGCCATGATGGATCCCCTTAATTATAGATAACTAGAAGAATTGACGGAGCCATTGACAGTTTTCTCCATCTTTCACGAATTCACTCTTCATCTTCCTCACTTGTTCAAGTGCCTGCTTCACATCCATCTCCTCCAGTGGCATATTGGCAAACTCTTTCAAGAACTGATGAGCTCGAGCAGCACCTCTAGATACATCATCAGGATCAAATTCTCGCTTTCTTTTTGATCTTCCCTGTAAATTGTAAAATAGAATGAAACTTGCTTAACTAATTTTCATTATAAAACAACACCAACCAATAATTATTCCAGTACTTCGCAATTTATCTTCTTGATATTTGTTTGTAATTTGAAGACTATTAATTTGGTGCAGTGATTATAATTTGGGGGGGGGGGGGAGGGTTTGATTACATAGTTTCAACATTGATGTGGCAGTCCCAAAAAAAAATCCTGATATTAGTCAATAGCAGCAAATAAAGATATCCAGAATGGACCGTTAACAATTTAGGATACTCTAAATACACCATTACACAATACAAGGAATAAATTTGACGTAATAATTGGTGGAAAAAAAATGATAGGCTTGACCGGCACCAAGTAGTTCAAACATAATTGTAAAACACAGAAGAGATGACACCAAGAGCGCATATATAGTTTCTGACTATTTAATAACATCAGTTTGAATTATCCAAATCAAATCGGTAGCTATTCCATGCCCCTAGAATCACTGAAAGAACACTTAAAAAGCAACTTATATGGAGCAACCAATTGGCAAATTTACACATCCTGTTCTGCATCCACCCGCCCTTTTTAATTTTAGAGTTCTGTAGACAGTCTTAATAACTTAATTATAGAACATATTAAACACTAATTTAAAGCCTTGGAGATCCGCAATCCTATGTTCAGCACCCTACAGACCTTTCTGATTGCAGAGTTTTCTAGACAGGTCTTCACTATAGAAAATGTTAACTAATCTGGTACACAGACTAAGGAACTTCTGAACTCTATTTTCTAAAATATCTCATCACTTTCCAGGGATGGAAATTTTAGAACCTTCATTTGAAGCAGAAGAAATAACAGCAAAGACGACTGGTTATGCCCGTCCAACACTGTAGCTAAATAGAACTATTTGCTGCCGTAGTTCCATAAGTTGTGATAATATAAGAATGAGATAACATTATGAAAATTTTATGCAGTTGAAGTTAACACTTCCTATGCCTTTGTGTGAAGGGTTAAAAATAGTTATAGTTTGACTTGAATCTGAGAGGGTTGTTAAAATACTGCAGGCAAAACTCACTCCCACACTATTATTCATATTTGGGAGCATTTGTGGTTTGGATTACTCCTCTTGCCATAGCTTCCCAAGGCTGTCCATTACCAAGCCTTACAAATGCACCTAGTTCTAGCTTCATGATTTATGTCGCTTGTTCTTGATAGGATAATGGCAAATGATTTGAGTTGCAGCAGATGAGGCAACCTGCTCTATCATCCAACATCAGAATTATCTGATAAAAGTAACACTCAACCTCAGAACCATTTATTAATTTATTGCTCAATTGCATGATCACTCTGGTTTGAACTTTTGGAAACGCTGGGCTTGGTCAGCCACTTTTGAATCTATTTATTTATTAATTTATATCAAATGATATGGTAGGACAATAAATGCCAGGTCTCTTTACAGCTGTGCTAACTTAACAGTTATTTGGTGCATTTCATTAAATAGGATTTCGGAATCTTCAAAGAGTGTTTTCTCTCAGCTAATTCAATTAAGGACAAGATTGTTCTTTCGGCATCTTTATGATCTATGGTGGCTGCCTATTTTACAGAGGCACTACTTCAAGATGACTAAAGATATTGAAAAGCTGTTCTTGTTTGATTGTCTGTCTTTCTTTTTCTTGAACTTTTGTTCTCTTTCCTCTCACCTTCTAAATTTCTAATCACAAGATACCCTACCTCTCTCATGCAATTCTTCATTTCTTCTCTAGATTTATGTTTTCACATATAGAAGTCAGAAAATCGAGTACCTATTAAGAGGGTGGGTTGGGTAAAAATATCATAAAGAAAGAACTAGCTGTGGACCCTTAATGCCTTTTGACTCTAGGATTCCAATGTGGCTCCAGCATGCCATGCTCCATGTTTAGAGTGAAACTGGCCTCATTGGTTTCATTCTTTTAAGGTCATTGGAGGCCAATAATCTCTATCAAGTCTTTTTCTCATATTTAAGTGGCTGATCATGTAGATCATGGAATCCGTATCACTTACCCAAAGTTTAAACATGGAAGTGAAAATTTTGCTCCTATTAATTAAACTTGAAGTATTGGTTTGACACCACATATTTCTGTTTTATATATCTGTACATAAAGCAAGGACACATAACTCGAGCATAGGAATGATCTATACTAAAACAATTAAGCAGAAGGAAGTAGCTTCCAATGTTGACATGTGGCAGTTAAGTAATTTTCATCACAAAAATGGGTCAAATGGAAATGGAAAAAATGAAGAGGAACCATCATCACAATCACCCTGCTGAATTCTCTCATCTTTGCCTCTCTCTCCCTCTCTCTCTCTCTCTCTCTCTCTCTCTCTCTCTCTCTCACAAATTAAATCCCTTATTTTGTGCCTAAAAAACTACTCTAGATTTCAGGCTTTTCACAAAGTTCTTAGGGGCTTTCTGATATTCACTTTGCATGACCAACAGTTTTGACTAGATTTAAACATACAGCCGCCATATTTGTGAAGCTTTCTCCTAGAGGCAGAACACAATTTTTTTTCTCCAATTGAACCAAATGCAATTCACAAAGGAAAATTAGGGGAACCAGATTGTCTGTATTTGTCAGATGGAATTAATTAGATCATGGAGACCAAACCTCTTCTTTGAGGTCATGGGAAATGATGGCATCGGATGAAAAATCTTCCAACTCAGCTGCTTTTTCTCTAGCAAGTGCCACAACACTTTCAGGAAAATTTGCAAATTCTGCCACATGAATACCAAAACTTTGATCACAAGCCCCTGGCTCCACCTGACAAGAATCAACAAAAAATGGTATTATGTATATGCAGCTTGTGGCTGAGGTTCCCATGCTCCAGTTATAAAACAAGCATATGCAAGTTGTGCAAAGAACTTACTTAAACCAACATAGGTACTCTGATAATATAACATTGCTGGCATCCTATAATAATTCAATTAGTGAAATTTAGTCATCTTAGCATATTTATAAGGCTTCATATTGTTATTGCTCGATATTTTATGATTAACTATTAAGTTTTACATAAGATATCACAAGTCAAAAAACTTCATGCAGTTATTTTGAGCTGGCTCATTTTTTCCACTGGTGTAACTTTTGCAGATTCAATCATATATATATTCTCAATATAACAACCATAGTATCACCTAATTCTGGATTTTGGCTAATAAGACAGAAACTAGCAACAGAAGTTCATAAATCACAGGAAAGTACAAAGCAGTAGGTTTCAGGAAGAAAATCAGATGATATTATTAATACGAAGGAATATCTAATTAGAGGCTTGGAGAAATATGGAGCATGGGCAGACCTTGTAAAGCATGGTCAACTTGTGACTTGATGAATCAATGTGTGCACTGACATGATAATTGGCAATGCCATTGGCTCTTTTAACAGAGGGATCATGATTTGCATCATCATGGGCTAATGCAGTCAGTTCATGGAAGTGTGTAGCAAACAATGTAGGTGCTTTGATCACGTCAACGAGATGCTCACAAATAGCCCAAGCCAGACCTGACGTCAAGATTAACAATAGTCAGATAAAGTCCTTTGACATCTTTTTTAAGTATGAGAAAATTCATAGAAGACACCACTAATGTGGCTTGATCAAAGCCACCAAACACAAAAGGTAAGAATTGCAAGAAAGTTATATTATTGTTCATGTGTGCATTGGAATTGGAATGCGACCCCCGCACCCTTTTCTGTATTATCCATAGGCAATCCCTTGTATTGCACAAAAATATATACTAAAATTCAGAAGAAATTGGCTTTCCTTTTTACTCTCAAACAAGAATTTATGGACGGGGGAAATGTTCTGCCAAACTTTTCCTTGCTTATGGGAAGCTTCTTCTGCACTTGGTAGCATCAACATCGAATCTTTGACCGCCCTTTAGTTTGTTTATTGAAAAAAGAAGATATGCAGAGCATCAAATTAGTGATTTATCATGCTTAACAAAATAGTCTACTTTTGGATGTACCAAACAATTCCTATATTTACAGGTAAAAGTACTATAATACTTATATAAACCTACTAAAACTGAACATTTCATGTCAAAAATTAAGAATTGGAACCTGAAACAGATATACATGGGAAAATCAATCCACAAAGTTTACATGTTCAGCCAAGTGGTAGAATTCTCTAATTGGACTATAGTAAGAAATTAACCCAGAATCAATTGCATCCAATTATCTTCTTGCAACAAAAGTTCAAATCTTTTGAAGACCTTCGTGCACACATGCATATAGTCACACACCATTTACTTGGAGAGGGAGAGACAGGAGCAGTCAAGTAGATATGAAGAATCATAAAGTGGTCGATATATATATATTTATATCAATGTCAAGTGTAATTCCAATGTGAACTAACCAAATCCATCATAAGTAGATGTCCCTCGGCCCAGTTCATCAATGATTATTAGTGACCTTTCAGTCGCTCCTTTTAGTATTGATGCTGTCTCCAGCATTTCTTGCATGAATGTAGAAACTCCACGTAGCTGCAAAGAGGGTAAGAGGAAGAGATTGTCATGAAACATAGATGAAATGAAATACCTGTGATATTCAAGAAAGTGTCCTATTAAAGTGATAATGTCTTTTTTGCGAGGGTAGCAAATGCGGAGATATGTAATCAAACAAGTTACAGAAGAGTTGAAATCAAAATTTAGGGGCCACTGTCCCAAGGACCTGATTTGCACAGATTCAAGGCGTGAGGTTAGAACGTAATCCATATTTATCAAAGAACTTTCTAGCCACAGATATCATCTAGAACTCACGAGAAGAATAACTTGGTCAAACCTATTTTCTTGGAACAATGCTGTTGTCGCTAACTACTAACAAGATGCGTTATCAATTACAGGGTCAAAACTATTCATCACAAGCTGTGATATATCAAGTGAACAACATTTTTTCTTTTCTTTTTTTTTTTTTTCTTTCCTAATCTGAACTAACAATCGCAAGATCGTGCCATGCTTTCTGTCTTCTACAACATAAATCAGTTCAGCATCCTATTAGCTGGTGAAAAACCTGAATTTTCAGAATTTAGCAGGCAGCAACCATTTTCAACATTTCTTCTCTTTTCTCCCAACATTCAATGGAGAAATGAACTGACTAGAGAACAAACCCAGTACATGGAAACAAAATAATAGTACTGGTAGGAAGTAAACAGCATTCTGCAAGTAACGTTATGTATGCCTGAACCTGTATTGTGTTACCCTGAGCCTGGCCACCCATCAAAGTGTATCCTTGGCCTTGTCATAAGATAGGGGCCAAGGAGGGAAGCTCCCATACTACAAAATAGAGACATTTCAGATTTTACCTGCGAGTTGGGTACTTATATACAAAAAAAGCTGTTAACTGCTGGTAACTAGGGTGGACCAAGAGCTTTGTTAGGGGTGATCTGTGCCATTTTTGTACACCTTATTGATTACAGTAGATTTTGCTTCTCCATGGCATGAGGACTTGGTTTTAAGCCAAACCACATGATTTTGCTCTTTGTGTTCTCTGTTTTACTTTATTTTGTTGATTCTTGTTTTGCCATTGTTTTAACAACTAAGCTATCATATAAACTTAACTTCCATCATGTTAATAGCATAGAGGTTCATCAGGCATGTGCTGTATTTAGTTTACCTGGCAATCACCAGCACCAACACGAGCAAAGATACAATCACGCACAGAAACAGCAGCTTTATAACAGGGAACAAAGGAACCAACTTGTGCCATCAGAACATTCACACCTACCTGAGAACACTCATAGACAAACATGCAATTTAAAATTAAGGATGCAACAAATAAATAATAAGCTAATAATTGGAATATTATCAAGACCATGACTCCAAATGATCATTGACAGCAAACACAGGGTTGTGTCTTGAGGCGCTTTAAGCCTCATTTAAAACCTCCAATTTTCTGTTGCTAAAACAAAATGAACTGTTCTAGGGTTTCCTGTGCCATGAGTCTTTGACATACACGTGCTTTGAATGTGAAACACCACAAAAAATCATCATTTCAAAGATAGGTTTATGTTTGTCACAAAGTCAATTATAGGCATATTATATGATTCCTGCGAGAGGATAAACAAAGCAAAATCAGGCAGAGGTGGATGTCAGACCTGCCGTATGAATGTTGATTTCCCACCCATGTTAGGCCCCGTGATTATCTGGAACCAGCTCTTTCCTCTTATCTAGTTCATAAGGACCAAAAGGAAACATAATACCCTATAATTTCAGAAAGGTCAGATTAAAAAAAAAAAAGAAAAACCTTTTTTGTTACTTTGGTTTTTAAGATGTTCCTGCCTCCTAAAAATGCAAGAACACTCACTAGTTTGCAGTCATTAGGTATAAAGTTCACCCAATCTTGAGCTTCCACACATGGGTGTCGACTCCCTTCAAGGATGATATCACCAACATCCTGTTACAACCAACATGATTTTCAATGTGCTATGGAACAACCACTGGTACCATCAGCAAAGAAATGTAGAAAAGGAGGAAAGTGGGAAGCAAGTAGCCAATTACAGATGGACTGATGTCAGGTCTAGTGTAAGGTGTTGGGGATGTAGCAGCCAGATCAGCAAAACTAAGTAAAACGTCTAGCTCAGAAAGCAATCCAGACAAAGACTCAAACACCTGCACTATTTAATAATATTTTAGATTCAAATAAGATCAAGATAAAGGTCAACAGCTTTGGCAGGAGAAAGCACCTCAGAGAAAGTTAAAGTAATTTTAACCACTCGAAGAACCAGCTCTTTTTGACAATTCTTATACTCTTCAAGTATCTTCTGGTATTGGTCTCCTAGTCTTTTAAGCTTTGTGTTTGTAAATTTTACCCCATCCTTTCGTGTCTCAAGGACAATAAAGCTGGTGCTCAGCTTTTTCCTAATCTTGGGCTCCTCCTTTTTTGTGATTCTGAATACATGTCCAAACTGTGTGGCCTTATCTAACTTCAAAGCCTTGTCCATAGGTAGATCAAGTTCATTAGCGGTTTGTTTGTGCAAATTGTGAATTTGCCTTTCTAGAGATTCTTGTTCTTGCTTTAGTGCAGCAAGTGCTGAATCATAACTAGGTGAAATCATGTATTCTCCATTTTCTAGCTGATCAAGATCGATAGCAGTTTCAACAAGACCAATGAACTTGTTCAAGTGATCATCATCCATCCAGCTATCCAGCGGATCCAAATAAGTCTCCTTAATCAGTGACGAAAATTCTCCATCATATCGCTCAAGGGCACTTTTAATATAGGGTAGCCGAATACTCGACTGCATTGAAAAATTATAATATTGACATCAGACACAGTACAATCAATCATGAGCGTAGAGTTAAACAAGTTATATGGGGATTGGAGAAATAAAACATTGCTTTTAACTATTTACATGTAATATTAAACCACTAAATGTCTCACTAGGTAAAATATTAGTACCAGTGCCACTTTACTTCCTTTTTCTTTCCCCACTTTTTCTTTTTTGTATTAATCCAATGCTCCGGCAACAAAGCAAATAACACAAGGACAGAAGAAGAACCTATTCAGACAGTGACATTCACCTCTTATTTATGGTACCAATTAGGAATATAGCAGTACAGAGCTGCAATATCAGCACTATCTTAAGGAGTGATAAAATATGACAGCATCCTAACTTCTTGCATTCCTGGAGCCTCAGGACTCCAATCTACTACATCACACTCGAGAAAATAAGATTTAAACTTTTTCTCATTTTGAGCCTTGAAAAGGATCAAGAAGCCAGCTCAAATCATTAAATCCATGCTTTAAAGAGTTTTTTAGCTATTAGTGCCTAGGTGTACTTGCAGAGAGCCCAATGAAGAGTAGTTGCCAAAAGGCATTAAAGGTCTTATCAGTCTCCTCAAAATTAAAATGGGCAAAGTGAAAATGTAACCACCTGATAAAGTCTTACAACATGTGGCAAACCACCTCTCTTCTTCTCAAGACCATGAATCAGCCTCTCAATATCTGATATTCTTTTCAAATGCTGCCGCATATCTTGTCGAAGTTGAGCATCCTCAACAAATGTTTGTACCAAATTCAGCCTCCTATTAATTTCATTCACATCTAACAAAGGCTGTTTCAGCCACATGTGCAATAAGCGTTTCCCCATCCCAGCAGTGCAGGTTCTATTCATCAAACCAAAGAGACTAAAATTTTTATTTGCATCTGTCTTGCTCTCAAGGACATTTAAGGCCCTCATAGCAGCAGAATCTAACCTCATGTAGTTGTCAAGGTTGTACCTACGGATCACATAATTTCCATAGTTGCTCTCATCTGCAAGTAATTCTGCATAACAAAGTAATGAACCCAAAGCACCAGGAGCAAATTCAAATGCAGAAACCAAATCACGAACAGGTTCAATAGAACCTTTGACAAGCCTGCCAAGATCTTGCACCAAATCCCTTGACTTAAACTCAGTCTTCTTTCTCTCAGTCACCATCACACTGCATCTTGCCATTACATCTAGCAAAGCTCTACTTTCTGTGGATTTACCAATATCCAATGGCAAAAGGCATTCCTTACAACCTAAAGCAACCAACGCAGACTCTACGTTCATGAAGTGGCTATCATCAAGAAACTCAGCCAATCCGATCACTCTTTTAGTCAGGTCAATGAAACTCAAACCAATAGTGCATCCATTGGCACTGAAGTTTGGCAAGAGGGCAACAATTGCAGGTGAATCCTGCATCTCATTGTTAGCAAATAAGACATCTTCAAAACTGCCTAGGTTTCCAGGAGTTCCACTTTTCACCAGCTTCCAATTAGAACCACTACCCTCATAGAGTTCAATAGTGTGGTCAGTTCTCTCCAGAAGAAGATCACGAACAATGGTTTCAAACATGCTCCTGCTAACACTCACACTGGAAATACCATCAGAACCAGCACCTAGTTGTCGCAAAGCAGTTGTAGTATGATAGTATGCCTTTGCAAGGAAAGTTGCATTTTCACCGTGGGCAGTGTAATAGTCCTGATCAAAACCAAATGTTATTAACATATACTGAACAGAGGGGAAACAGGACAGACAAAATGATAGAGATCAAAGTCTAAAGCAAAGGAGAAAACAAAGTAAAACCAGCCCTTAGCTATAATCTAATGGGATCCTAGATATTGGTAGACTTTAAGAGTTAATAATGGAGTACTGTTCCGTTTCTGCAGGAGGATCTTTTCTTTTTAGAAATTTCTTAATTACTTTCAACTATTATTTTGGTGTCTAATTATTTAGAATGTTATTTATATGCTTATTTATCACTAAAGAGTCAATCATAGGAGTATTTAGGAATTTTAAAATTTAAATCTAAGTAGTATCACTAGTTTAATTGTTAATTATAAAGGCTGGTAACCTCATCATATTAATGTAGTTGAATAATTGAATACAATTTCAACTTCTAATATAATGCTTTGAATTCTCTCAAAGTCGACGAAGGTGCAATACTTTCTTGCGATAGGTGTGATGCCTAAGGAGCTACTATTGTCATTCTAGTAACTTATTCTCTTTCTTCCCATCTATTGCTATTTTCCTTTCAATTTAATAGCTGAATTAATTTGGCAGAAAACCTGTTGATTGACGTCCAAATTCAGCACTCTTAACTATGGGAAAATCCAAAAAAATTTATTTTAGCATGGCAAAGTACAGCATGCAGGGGAAGTGGAGCAGATGTTATAACTGCCTGGAAATAAACAACATTTTAAAGGATTGTAGTGGCATTTTTTTAGAACCTTTAGCAGCTTTTGTATGATTTTTAATGGCATTTTTGAGTCTTTTGGTAGAATTTTTCTAAAATGCCACTAAAAGTGTACACATTAAAATTTTTGCACAAAATTTCAGTGGGAGTGGTTGCCTCCACAGTGGCTTCTTCACTGCTCTTAACACTCGAAGGAACTCTGACTCCATTGCCCTAAAATCCTTTGAAGTCATTGTACACCACAAAAGCTCCACAATCCTTGCATATCATGTAGGTAAATAGTGCAGTATTTTAAAACATTGGGGGGGGGGAGAGAGAGAGAGAGAGCACGTGTATAACATAAGGTTGAAAGAAGATGCTGCAGCTCATGAGCAGATCATAACAGAAATTGATAGTATATACCAAAGGGGGTAGGGGAGAGCAGGCAAAATGAGAGGGCGTTCAAACAGAAGAAGAATTTTATGCATATTCCTGCACCTTGAAAGCAAACTGTGGTCATTTTCACAAATTTGATACAGGTAAATATTCTACCTGCAGACCATCTACCAAGTAAATCATTACTATAACAATTTAACAAATTTGCACATGATCACAAAAATGTAGATTTTCACAAATAATGGGAATCTAGTTTCTAGATAGAAGCAGGTTAAAGAGAGCACTACAAAGTGATAAGGTCTTCTGGGACATTTTGGTCAGGAGGCTTTCTTGTAAAAGATGAATAGGATTTAGTGAAAAAGAAAGAGGAGCAGATTGCGCCCTAGGTGTTATAGAGGAGGATTAATCTGAAAGAGGGTTTGGCTCATATAAATTACTTTCAGGTAAAAAAAAAAGGAATAGATTTTCACAATTAAGTCAAAGTACCTTATTAGTTATTATGCACTTATAAAAGTTTATTTTATCATGAATGATGAAAGCAAAAAAACTAGAGGGAGGATTGATTAATCAATCAGTGAATTTTGATCAGCAATCTAATGATATTAGCCATATTATGCAATGCACAATTAAATAAACAATCATTTGAGAGAGAGAGAGAGAGAGAGCACAGTGACTTCTCAATAGCTGTTATGGAGACAAACCACTTCTGATGACAATAACTCTGGTATTTATTGTATCCAACACATGTCAAAGACATCACCCTCAAATTTCATTCCATGACATAACATCACCAGACAAATTCACCACATAAATCTCAAAAGTAATCGAACTTCTTAGTCAGAGTAGACACTGATTTATGCCACATTCAGAGGGCAAGGTCAACCCATGAATAATTTTATCAATTTATGCAACTCTTTGATTACTATAATTGAGAGGAATCACATTAGTTATTCAATGATGTTCAATGCCTAGTGAACAGATTACTGACATGGATCACCTAGGGACAATTTTTTTAATCCTAGAAGTATCGTGGTCAAATCTACATGTTAGCCCATTAGAATTTACTGTGAGTAGCTAGTTCCACAATGTTTGCAAGGGTAATCAAACAAATCTGGAGATTTTGGTTAGAAAAATATCACTAATGGATTATAAAATATGGAAATGGACATGAGACACAGGTAAAACATGTCACAAACAAATTGAACAAAGTTATAAAAGACTTTATACAAATATAAGTTACCAAATGTCATATCATCTTGTGCCCATGTGTCATACAAATGGACATGCTCATTTATAGCTAATGAAGGAGCGAGGAGTGCCATTGGTAGCATGGTCAGGATTAATTTGAATAAACAATCTGCATGGAAAGGGATCCTAATGGAATGAACTTCTGCAAATCTATTAGGAGAAGATGGACATATCTTCCAGGGAGGGTTAAATATCAGAATGGGATCTCAACTCCACTTTCCATGGGATAATTGTTGTGACACTTGTCCACTAAAAGACCTCTTCTCCGATCTATTGCTTCTGGGTAAATCAGCTGAGTCAAATTGTTATATAAGGTGTGTTTCCAGTGTACTTTTTGTGTTTTTTTAAGAGCTATCTTTAAAAAGGAATACACAATGCTCAGAGCTAGAATCATTTAATCATTTTATTTTGTATTTCTCATGCAGACCAACTAATCTAAAGTACAGGAATACAGCACCGTTAGGATTAAAGTCATTAGAGATCAGGAAAATTTAAGATTCATTCTTTCTACAAGTTACAGAAAGGAGAGGATAGGCTGAATTGTGGAGTAAGGAGATTCAATTGAAAGTTAGAAGCTTCTTCAAATGTTTGCTTTTAGCATGCGATGCCTCTTTTGTGAGGAAATTAACTAACCAAGTATTGTGGCAAGTACTAAATAGACAGATTTTTTGTGTAATTCTAAGTTAAGACTTTCAAATCATTTTGTTGCTAATCATATACTGATTACCCCAGTCGACCAGCAAGATTATGGACCTGGAGGAGTAACAAAATCATACATGCAGCAGTACTGCCATTTTAGCAATTAGCAATTTTTTTTGGAATAGAGAACAAAAAAGATAAGAAGATATTAATCAAATGTAATAAAAGTTAAACAAATATCCATATAACCATCACAATAAAATACTTCTGAATTATATCATAAGACAATAACAACTAGGGCATTGAAAACTTTTGCAAGTAAACAATTTTCCTCACAAAAACCTTCTCTTTACTCCAGAACATCTGGTTGCTATGTTCTATATATATTTATCACAAATCCGTTGGAGTAAGCCGAACCATAATCAAACAAAACCCAAGCTCTTAAGCATACCGAAGGTTTTGCCATATCTGTTACGCCTTTAAGGAGAAACCTCTACAAATGGTAACTTTGCCATATCTATAAAAAGTTGCTTACTTTTAATTATTATTTTGTTATTATGTAGATCTTGGGTCTTCATCCACACACCAAAGGCCCATTACAGATGGTAACTGAAAGTTGATCTAAAGCTACTGCTACTTCAATATCAAGGCCATTTCCACAATACTAGAAAAAAATATTCATATTCATTCCTAAAACAACATAGAAACTTTATACTTAACAAAAAACGCAGAGAAGAACACGAACTCACCTTCCGATCAAAGAATCGTACCGCCCTTGGGTCCTGCAATAAATCGAAGCAGATTAGAATTTGAATCTCTCTCTCTCTCTCATTAAAAGAAAATAATTGAACCGAAGAATTTTTCTTACATGGGGTAGGGTTTTGAAGAACGAGAGAAACCCTAGAGCTTGCTTAGCATCTGAAATACAAGAGATAAGTACCAAAACTGAGGAAGTAAAGTAAATAAAAAAGCGAAGAAATGAGAGATTTCGTAGAACAACTAATTAGGGGTTTTTGGGTTTTTCGATTTTAACCTAGTTTGAGCTCCGGAAGCTTGTTCTGATCCAAATCTTCGTCCATGGGGAGAGAGAGAGAGTTTGAGAGAGGAATGTAAAGAGACTGCTGAGAGGGACTCGGAGAGTGAGCGGTATAAATCGTCCGGGTTATGGCGGGAAAGAGATTGGGGGTGCAGGTAGAGTAGAGGTAGATGGTTTTGTGACTTTTCTCTTTGTAAATGGCCCCCACATTGGGTCCGTGGCCCGTGGGTCGGCCCAACGACTCAAAAGCTTTCTCTTTTTTTTTTTTTTTTTATTGATATACAGAGAGACTCGAATTTGAGATATTTTATAAGAGAAAGAAAAACGATAACAATTAAATTATTTGAGATATTTAATAAGAGAAAGAAAAATGATAATAATTAAATTATAATTCATTCGCTAATCTTCAGTGCTATTGTCAACCGGTGGGTCATGGAGTAAGAGGGCTACTCCATTGATAAGCTATCACTATCATAAAAAAGTTTTCACAACTTTGTTTGGTTTAGTATAAATAATTATGGTTAGCAATTTTTTTAATAAATTATTATTTAATAATTACATTAAATTTGATTAAATTTGATTTAAAATAAATTAGATTCGATAAATTTTTCTTGATTTTTATTTTTTATATACAAAACTTAAATATAAAATTATATTTAACGAACACCAGCGTCCTTCACTCAATTAACCGGACATTTGTTAGTTGATTTATCTAAAAAAGCTACTTAAAACTCTCCGTGAGGCACCAGAAAGCTATACCATGCACCAGCAGATAGAGCAACATCACAACGTAACTAGACGGCTACTGTACGTAGTTACAAGTTACACTTTCTCCCTGTATGTATGAGCTGCTCCGATTCTTTTCCCATAAAATGGTGAGAGGAACTTGGGAGATCGGCTCTTCTTATCTCCCTCCCAACTTTCCGTGAAGGTCCGGTTTATTATTAAGAAAACAGAAAAAGAGAAATAGAATTGAAATATAATTTTAAATATCGATAAATATAATACCGAAATAAAAAATTGACAGCGCATAAATTTTGACGTTTCGCTCAAACGGTATCTTGTCAATCGCCATCACAGTCAAATGGGCTATTTCTTTTCTTCTTTAAAAATATCTTGGGAAGTTCAATGGTAAAATAATAAAGCACCAAGTAGTAATTTTTTTTTAGTGCAAAAAAATTAAATATTTCTTTTTATAAAATTCAGATGATTTTAGATAAAAATTTATATTTGTATGTCAAAATTTATTTAAACCCTGTAGTATTTGACCATACAACAATAATAATAATAATTTTATCTTTAATCCCAAATTTTATGATCGATTGTTTAAGAGATAAATATAAGATAGAAATTTTATGATCGATCGTTTAAGAGATAAATATAAGATAGAAGAAAAAAAAACATAAATTTAAAGTCTAAAAACAAAAATAAAGAAAATGACACTAAAAAATAAAAATAAATTATCTATAGAAAGTTAAAATAATAAAAGAGATAATTAATTTAACTATTTCAAACTCTCCTACGTTACTCATTCATATCTAAATTCATTTTCTCAATTAATCTCTTGATACTAATATCTTTATTAATAATTGGCATTCATATTTTTAGCGATTTAATCTGACATTTCATTAAATTTCTTATATTTAAGATTTCATACCTCCTAATTATAGTATTTGACTATTTGATCAACATATCTAACATATATAAATAGATAGATAGATTATTTTAACCTTGTATATAGATAGATAGATAGATAGATAGATAGATACTGATATGTGAATTTGTGTCTTCTTACGATGTTAGGTATTTATTTAATAATGCTAAAGATTTTGTTAAATTAAAATATAAAATTAATTACAATTATTATTATTATTATTATTATTATTATTATTATTATTATTATTATTATTATTATTAAAGATTAGAGAGCAAAGAGTAATAGTGGATTTAAGGATAATGTCTTCTAACAAATCCAAGCAGTAATCCATTCAAATATATGAAATCTAAATCTTTAGGGAAAAAAAAAGTTTAGAAATTTGCAAAGTAAATTAAATTTCAATACTATAAATTCTCTGGAAAATCATTTATTTTCTAAAATAATTTTTCTTATTTCATTTCGATATTTACGATTGTAATGCATATTAAGACAGAGGTCTCCAAGATATATTTTTTGAATTTTAAATAAACCAAACAATTTAAAATAGAAGAAATTATTAACTTATCACGGTAATTACGTCGAGTAAAAGACTGTACTATCCCTAAACAATTTTAAAATATTAAAATTATATTCTTATTCTAATTATATGAGAAAAATCCTGATAATATATTATTCCTTTTTGCACAATTTTTGAAAACATCAAAACTATATTCTTATTCTAATTACATCATCCATCTTTACTTTTAAAATTTTAAAAAATTTTAATTAAATTTAAATTACCATATACTTTTACTTTTATCAAAAATTAAAAAAAAAAAGTTAGATTGGCTAAAAAGTTAAAAATTATTTATTAATTAAAAATAAATGTTAATAATCAAACCAAATATATGGTCTTAAATTTGAAGCCTACAATGCATTCCACCATTTTTCAACTATTTGAAGAAAAATTATATCATGGACATAAACATCATTTTGTGGGGAAATCTTCCTTTCATTGTTCGAGATGGTTATTTTTTGGAAGATTTTTTTTTTTTTTTTTAAAAAAACTTGATTTTACTTCCATAAAACTTTGTAAATGATCTAAACATGTTTCGGAATAAAAAAATATATATGGAAAACCCAAATTCTAGACTATTTTATCAAAAAAAAAAAAAGGTTTAAACATCATCAAGGTGAATGTCTCTTCAAACCATTTTGTTTGTATGACTTTAGAAAATTTAATTCAATGTTTGCAATATATTATTATTATTATTTTTTCCAATCGAAAGAGGTGCCGGAAAGCAAGCGATATAGCTGTTTATCCATATACTTTGCAATCGAATGGAGTGGTGAAAGGGATGTCGGGAGAGCCCTACCCCCAAAGTAAGACTTCAATTAACTTGAACCGAATTAGTCGAAACGAAATTCCGAATATTAGATGATGGACCAAGTCAAGAGTACCCAAACATATATATACTTTGTAATAAAGGTTTTCACTTACTATAAAATTTCTGATTCGAATTATATATCAAAAAATACTACAGTAATAAATATGGTAATATTTTTTTTTATACTTGATCAACAGTATTTGAAAAGCTGATTAATTCGGTTCGATCAGCTGTGGAATCCAATTAAGAGATTGGCTCTCCTAACTTTTATTTTTTAATTCATAAAACTCGAATTCGAGATATTAACTAATAAAATTCAATATTCTAAATCGACAAGTCATTGGTATAAATATTGTAATATCTACCATGAAAATGAATTAATGTTGAAAATTAACTATTACAAATATTTTCATAAATAGGCTTTGTGTATTCATGTTAACAAGATTACACGTTGTTGAACAAAGAAAATAAAAGGGAAAGTTGAAATTAAAGCAAATAGACCCTTATGTTGGATATGGCTTCTCAAATTTTGTCTCTTTTTGAACATAAACACAAGTAAATAAAATGGAGAAAGTTATAAAAAGAAAGTTTTATTTCCATTTTAAATATCATATTTTGAGAAATTACAATTACTATAGTAATATTGAAAGCTTTAAGTGAGATTAATTGATTAAGATTACCCTAACTATGATTAAGTTTTGATATGCTGTAATTATATTTTAACTATTGGAATTAGAGAATTTGTATGGATGGTAATTATTTTCCTAATTAAGATAGTTGACTAATCTATTTGAACATTATAAAAAGTAGGGGTGGGCACTATTAGGTTAAAAACGGAAAAATCTAATTTTTGAACCATTTTTTATATTTTGAATAGTTTATTAGGTATTCGGTTTGTTTTGGGTAAAACCAAACTTTAATTTAATTTATTCAGACTATCATCAGTTTTATCAAATTTTATTTTGGTCAAACTGAATTAAGCGAATTAATTAAAAATATTATATATTTTTTTAATAATTTTTATTCATATAAATATTATTATAATATTATAATTAAAATTTAAAACAGAAAAAAATATTATCATTAATAAGAAATTCTAAAAGAGCAAATACCTAAAAATTAAAACTAATATAGTGAAGAGTAGACAATTAAAAAAGACTTTCTGTTTCTACCTTTCTAGGTTTAAATTTCCAACGTTCAGTGTAGTTTACAACTCTTACACTTTCAAACTTGAGACTTTTACTCACGACTCTTCCTTTTCTTCTCCTATTTCAATCAATTTTCCTTCCTTTTTGCTACTTTCATGCTCCGATTTCCCTTCCACATTGTTTTTTGTACAATACTGTAATGAATTTTAGAAATAAAGATAATTATCTTATTTTAAATATTTTCTTTATTTGGATTTTTTTGACGCAAACACATATGATCAGTTGGTTTTACATATGTATTATAAGCAAACTTCTCTAATTTTGCACTCTCTCTCCAATCTCCAACATACTACATTTCGATTTCAATCTCCTCTGATAATCTAAGTACAAAGTAGTAAATTTAATTTTCTTTTTCTTTTTCTTTTTCTCTGTTACAATCGATTTCTTTTCATGTTGATTTATTATCATGTTTGAATTAAAACTTTTATGTAAACTATGCACATATAGAGTATTTAACCAAATTTGTTTTTAACTTATTTTCTTTTGTATATATTTTAATAATTTGGTTAATTTATTTAGTCTAACTGAATTAACCGTCTAATTCGGTCAAATGAATTATAATTATGAAAATTATATAATCAAATTAAATTGGTTATTTCAATGTTCATCCCTAATGATACGGTAACACAATATACTAATGATATAGTAACACAATACATAACACAATATACAACCTTTTTACCCTAATTTGAGTTTTTCTTTGTTGCTTCTTCTAGGTTTTAAGTGTATTAAGTATATGTGTATGAAGCAAAGAAGATCAAAATTTGTAGCACAACCCAAAAATAAAGATGCAAAGGGGCAAAGTGTGCCCTTGTACAGTGAGCATGTAAATTGTATGGAAACCGAAGTGGATCAGAAATAATATAAGAAAACGACACTTTATCAGAATATATAAAACAGAAATATGAGAAAGTGTATAAATAGAAAAAATATAAAGACTTTTTTTATAAATATTAATTATTTTATGGAAATAATAAAATAATCATAAAATATTCAAATATATAATTATTAATCAAAAAACAAATAACATAAAATAAAAATTATAAATAAATAAATAAATAATTCATTAAATATAAAAAATATATAAATATAAAAAAAATAAATACTTTAATATCTTATTCCATTTCGATTCTTTAATAAATATAGAATTTTGTAATATTTTTTTAATTAAAGTGAAAATTTTTTAATAAAAAATATAGAATTTTACAAGTAAAAGTTAATTTTATTACATTAATTATTTTTTAATTTAATCTTTTTTCTTATTTTCCCTTAAATAAGAAAATAGCATTTTGTGACAATGACACTAATCTTTTTCTTTTACTTAATAAATTATGCGATGCATTTTGATTTCATTATAAATTTTTATCAATTGAACGATAAGGCCTTATCATTTTTGATTTTTCATTTTATTTTTCATAACTTACCTCATGAAATTCTCTAATGTTTATAAGAAAACTAACCATGAACAACGACAAGATTTCTTTCGTATTCGTTATGTACGAGGAAGATGATTTCTTTACCTACCCATTTTTCTTAATGGGGATGGAAAAATATAATGTTTTGCAAGCATAATTTTGAAATATGTCCTCTCAACTATAAAAACAAATGCAATGTTGATCAATGTTTAGTTATTTCAGCGGTTGGATAGTAATACTGTTTAAATAAAATCTCGAATTCGAGTATTATGTATGACAAAAATAGGTATCAGAAGAGTTCTAAAGTCAACCCGACTTTAATCGAATTTATTCAGATCTAACGTGATTAAAAACTGATGACTTATAAAGAAAAATTTACATCCAAGGTTAACAACTAAAATTCTGTACTACATAAGTTCTGAGGCATCAAATCACTAGGACTCTCCAAATTCCCAACTACAAAGAACATGGTAAGAATGTTGGAGAAACCTATTAGGCCAATCTGATCTAACCGGGAAAGATTACACTAATGTAAGTGATACATTGGTCGTATGTTCTTCTTTTTTCAGATAGAAAAGGGAATCATCATTCTTGATAGTCAGAGCCAAACGACTTCAGTAATGGGGAATGAGTTGTGGTACATTTTTCCTTTCATTTGCCAAGACAAGATCATGATGTTATATTCCAATCCTGTACGTAGATCATATACTTGCATATTCTATATGTATTGGGAAACATCATTCTTGATAGTCAGAGCCAAACGACTTCAGTAATGGGGAGTGAGTTGTGGTACATTTTTCCTTTCATATTCCAAGACAAGATCATGATGTCATATTCCAATCCTGTACGTAGATCATATGCTTGCATATTCTATATGTATTCTGTCATGATTGGTATTGTAAAAAACAAGTTAAAATTTACTATGCCTAAATTGTTCATTCCTTATCATGTTCAAGAGCCAATAGAATTCTGCGATCCTATGCTTGCTTTGCATGCCATGTTGGGCTTAAATTTGTCCCCCCATGTGAGAGTACACATGACCTAGTATGACCCTCAAGGGACTAAATTCTCTCGATACCTATTTTAATCATATACAAAACTCGAATTAGAAATCTTACTTGTGAAGTATCGGTACCCGACCAATCGACCAACTTTCCACAAAATATAAAAATTTCAAGATATTACACAAGCAGCATCTGCATTCACTTTAATCCAATCTTGAGCAAGAGGATGCCAGTAATTTGTCCGTTGATTGCAAGACTTAGAATTTAGAAATCCTTCATTTTCATTTGCTAGCCGGAAACTAGAAAGAGTGGAAATTGTTATACATAACATATTATTTGGCATTTCTGGAAATAGAAAGCATTATGAGACGACCATATCATCTAAGATGTCATAGAATACTAAAATAGTAATATTCTTAGCAAAATGTTGGTAAGCAAGCTATAATAGTATTGAGAATAAGTTATAGTTCAATTGATACCGTGTCCCCTCTCCCTCGTAAAAGTCTCAATTTCAAACCTCCCCATGTAAAAAAAAACAAAAAAAAAAAAGTTTTGAGAATTCAAAAGGGCATGAGGTTGCTAATTTGGCAATGTTTTAGCAAAAGCCACAGTGATATGAAATATGTTGTTGAGTCTCCTAACAAGAAACACACCTCCCTTGCCGTTGGTGGACTGACCTACCCCCTTTCACTAAGTTATCTCTTGTGTGTAGAATCTTATGCACAACTTTCCACTAAAAATGCTGCAAATTTAGATGTTATAATTCTATATGGCTTTGTTGGGAGCTTGTCAGGCAGAGTGTCCCCATGTAGTGTAGTCTTGATGGCTTTGTGCATTTATGTGCTAATAAGCACATACAAATGTTTAATCACTTACCCTTTGTATTTCATAGAAAAAATGATTTAATTCATGATGTCGTGTATTGTGTTACATCTCATCATCATGGTGGTTGCAATTCTTGTAATCCGTTAAGTGGGTTCTTACACATGAGCCATATTCTATTTGATACATTGGGATCATAAGGATCATACACCATGGTCTAACTGGATGGTGCCTATCTCAAAAATGTAAACTACTATATTATGGCAATGTACCTTAAGTATTTTGGGTTTTGTGTACCTTTTGGCCGTTAAGTTGAAGTTCTGGAACGAAATTCACTCTTTCGACGTCTGCTTTCATCATTTTACCTTTCAAGCTCTTATGTGCATCCATTTTAGCTTTTCACGCACATGTGGGAAAATGAAAATGTGCAAAACTAGCAACATTATCATACTTTGTCTAACAAATGTACAAACATTGTGGAGTACTAAATCCATCCAACTTTGGACTTAAAATTTATTTTGCCAAAAATGAAAAGTTTCTGAATTTATATGCTATACCCTATTGGTGGAGGCAAACAATATAAATCTTAAAATCTTTAAAATTCCCGTCCCTCCATAGACAGTCGCAGAGTGACCTTTAGGTGATTTCATAGAACAAATTAGGATATTTTGAATATACATGTGAAAAAAAGGAAAGTTTTCTATAACGGTTGGATGTTAAATCTATTTAACTAAGGTATCGAGTTCGAAACTTGGTAATAGAAAGACAGATATTGGGAGAATCAATCTCTTAATAGGACCCACAGTGCTTAACTGGATTAGTCGGATTATAGTTTTCAAATATCGATTGATTTACAATAAAATATATATAATATTAATAAGCGAAGTAGAGCAATATAGTCGAAGTGAATAATAGTCAAAATGGGAAAAGAAAAGAAATGGAGAAATTTGCGCCTAAATCACATTTTTGATTCATAATGTGAGGGTAAAAACCTAAATGTTGCAAGAAAACTCATTGTGCACCAAGCAGGTACAATTTGACATTGAGCATCAAGTGCAAAACACCTAGACCCAGATGGTCACTCTCCCTGAAGCAAAGTTAGAAAATAGATGTACTATTTTATTTTATTTTGGTTCAAGTGAGTGTTATTGGACATTTTTGGATGTGGTAATGAAGGTCCACAACATGAATCTTTCTGTAGAACTATTACTTCCTCTTATCAAAAGATATCATCCCTATCCCACACACCCCATGCGTTGATTGAATTTTTCGAAGGGAATGCCTGATGGGTTTGGTTGGGAAATCTCGATCCATCTCAATTTAACACAATTTATTCTTATTTTTATTTTATTTTATTTATTTCGAGTGAAAAATCTTTCATAAAAGAATATCATATTTTACATGTGAATGTAAAATTTCTCTATAAAAAAAATTAAAAATTATTATTTTGATAATTATCGTGATAGTCTCACCCAATCTCAGCCGGATCTGATCTTAACTTTTTCAAACGAGCCGATTTGCAACAAGTTCTTATGAAAAACATGATTAAAGCTTTTGTGCTTTATCATGCTAAGCTTGCGTTAGCAGTGATAGAATGCTTGCTTAAAGACTACTTTGTGCAAATAATATATGATTTAAACGACAAGGTACCTAGAAAATCAATTAAACATACTAGAACTAGTAACCAAATACTAGGAACAAAGTTGTGGTGTAATGGCCTAAATGTTGCCCCTAATGAAAAGGGTACAGACACAAAAGCAACAAAACATTAGGAATCAATCACATGGAATATTATAGTCCAGGACATAAAGTTTACCATTTAAAGGGACTAGACAGAGGTTTTACAGTGCAACAAGTCACTCAGAATCTTACTTTCTATAGCAAATGGTTTAATTTGACCAAATGCATTTGATAAAGCAACCCGAAAAAGAAAACATGAACCTGAGTGTCTACTACGAAAGGAAGAGGACTTATGATTCTAGCGATGGATAGTTTTTAACGTACAACTGTTAATATGAATAGAGAGAGAGAGAGAGAGAGAGAGAAGTTTTATTTATATTTTAGTCGACGTTTCTTGTATACTCTGCATGAGATAAGAGGGCTTAATTGATCAAATAATTAAACACTGATATCTCTTACATTGGGAGAGTTTTATCTCTTAAGCATTTAAGACGATTCGAATTGAATTTAATCGAATTTAAAATAATTATCAGATAATTTATAACAAAAAAATCTCATAGAAAAAAGTTATATTAAATGCCAAAATCTAGATGTATGATAAGATCTATTTCATTCTTATCATATAAAAGAATTTGTACAATCTTGCAAAAATAAAAATAAAAATAAAAATGTTGTAACATAAAATTAATTTTTTCTGGTTAAAAAAAAAAAAAAAAAGTCATATTCCGTGGAATGGGAATAGAAAGAGAAAGAGGCCACCGCCAAACTGGCCCTAAATTTATTCCATTTCCAAGTATAATAATTATATAAAGGAAAATAAGAAGACTATGTACATCTTGAATCCCAACCATGAGTTTTTAGGGTTATGTGCTCTTAGCGTTGTGTGTCACTCGGACCTTATATAGTACATTTCGTCATCTTTCGCGCATCTTTTTCTCCTCTTTATTTCTCTTTCATATTTATCAAGTTATTGAAAGCAACCTCAGACAAGCCCCCAACCCCTCCATGTATGCTTGTGGGTGCTTGTAATTATGCCACTCTAGAGAGAGATAAAGATGTGTCAGGCTTAGCTAGGGCGAGAGAGAGAGAGAGAGAGAGAGAGGAGGAGGAGGAGGAGGAGTTCAAATCAGTGGAAAAAGAGCGGCGTGTATAAATGGAATAGAGAGATAGAGAGCGCCTTTAAAGTGTGGAAGGACTCTTGGCTTTTTTAAGAAAATGGGGGGGGGGGGGGGCGGTAAATTTAAAAGGTAATAATAGCAAAAGAGTGGATTTTCCATGGTTTGGAGAGAAGGTCATGAAGTTGCAAGTACGAGCACAATGTCTTCCATTCCTAACAAATGAACTCATAGAGAGAGATAGAGAGAGAGAGAGATAAGAATGCGTTATTGGAGGGAACCAAACATTCTTTTTCTATTTGATAGGACGGTGTATATGCTTGCTTACTGCGAGAGAGACTAGAGAGAGATAAGAGGGTCCTCTTTTTAGTTGAAAAGGACGCAGAAGACACAGTCAAAGAAGAATAGCTTTTGCAAGTGCAGGCCTCACGGTGTCTATAGTATACTCTATCCTCTCACTGGTTTTGGATGAAATAATTGTCCTTCTTCACTAGGGTTAAAGACAAGGCCGCGTGGACTTCAACCAATCAATTTTGTAGTCAATCCGAGTCCTCCATGTCCATAAACACACATACCCACCTGCACGCACCCTACTTTCACTGCCCTTTACCTATTCATATTACCATATATCCATCTAATTTAGTAAAAATCATAAAAATAAAACCTAATGGGAGGCATATACAAATTTTTTTTCTAAACCAACTGTTATTCAGATTTATATTTTAATTAATTCGATTTGAGTTACAATCAAACCCTCTATAACGAGTAACTCTCTAAACATAATTTTTTTTATTTTTAAAATTCCAATCCGAATTTTAATTAAACGACTCAACAATCTTTACACTAAGCTAACTGTTCAATGGTGGAGTACATACAATATTTTGGATAAACTACAACCATATTGTAAAAGCTTTTTAAAAGAAAAAAAAAAAGGGAAATGTTATACTTTATGATTCATATAAGAGAGAGTCTCCAGCCAAACTAGTACTTAATTTTAATTTATTGTTGCTTATCAAATCAATCAAGTCTTATAATTTGACTCTAGTCCAATCTCTCACTCTTTTCCTTTTTTTATTGCTCAGTGAGATTTTATAAGATGTCAATGCATGGATTTGTTCCAATAGCTACCTCCATAAGAGAACCAATGCCTTATAACCAAAAAAAAAAAAAAAAAAAAAAAGAACCAATGCCATATCAAACTATGTCACTGCCTGGTTGACTATGGAAAACCATTTTTTAGTTGATATTGATCATTCACAATACGCAATATTACCATAAAAATAATAAATAAAATTTACAATTTTGGGGTATTCCCCATTTACTACATAATTCTTATCACCATTAAAGAAGAAAATGTCATGTTCCTATCCAGTCACAATCAAAGGACCCAACATACCCCGAGCATACAGACACATCTCTCGCTCAAACACACAAAATGGAAAAGATGCATGCAAAGTGTTTGTTGAAAAAATTGGCCTAGAAAGTGTAGTAAGGGATCAAAGTTTCACCATCAATCTTTAAGGGTCACTTTAAGGCCACGTGAAGTGGCATAATAACACAACACAAATTATCTATCCACTCGCTTCCCACAATATCGCTGCAAATGCCTTTCCTTCTCAATTCCTTTCCCTTTGATGGTCCAATTAGTCTCTCAAGCCCATATCTTCTTTTGATCCAGTTGCTCTAATAGGGCAAAAACAAGCACCAATAAAATCCCCTCGGGTTTGTACATCTTCCTCACTCCCTCTCTCAATCACCTTCTCATTCCAACCCCTCTCTCCTGACTCTCTCACATTGTCCTTTCAGTTGTCTCCATTGCTTGTAGTGTCCAGGTAAAGATAATCTCTCTCTCTCTCACACACACACACACACGCCATTCGCATTTTTCAGGCAGTCTTTATCGATACTAACTATGTAATATCTAAAATTAGAACATTGACCTCTCTCACACATACACACACAACCTATGTGACAAAGAAGAGCACAAGGTTAACAGAGATATTTTTTTTTTTTTAAAAAAGGAAAACTCTTTTATCCATATCTATATCTCTATCCGTGAATGAAATTCAATGTCTGTCTTTCTCAAATGTTTATTTTACTTTGCAGATGGGGTAAATCTAGACAGATCAACAAACTATCATGTCTTTCTGAAGCTCTCCGAGTCTTGTGTGTTTCTCTCCAGAGGTTAGTGTTGTCCTTGAGTGCAAGTACACAAAAATAATGTTGCTCTCTCACAGCCATCGTAACCCCATCTCAAATATTGACCAATCAATTCATCTCAACAGCTTTAGCCCCAATTCCAAGCAAGATGAAGACCTTCCTAATTCTTACTTCTTTTCATTTCCTTCACCCTTGAATATAATTGATTACATTGACCATGAAAATAACACAAACAATGAGATCCTTGCAATCCACAATGACATGCTTTTTCAACACCACCAACCTTTGATCATGTCTAACAAATCAAATACTTGCCAAGTTGAGACTATGACAGTAGGCAACAAAATGATGTCTACTTCGAACACAAAAAGAACAAATAAAAGAGTTCGTGGCAAGAAAGTCGAGAAGATACCTAGACGAAGGTATTGCAAAAGAGATAGGCATAGCAAGATTGACACGGCTAGAGGTCCAAGAGATCGAAGAATGAGATTGTCCCTCGAAATTGCCCGTCCTTTTTTTCATCTACAAGATTTGCTAGGCTTTGATAAAGCTAGCAAAACGGTTGACTGGTTGCTAAAGCAATCGGAGCATGCGATCAAATTGATCTATAGAAGCCTTCCCCAATTCAAAGAAGGATGTAGTTTTGGGGCAAAGAGCTCACCTTCGGCTTCTGAATGTGAAGTGGTGTCTGGAATCAATGAGGCTACTAACATTAATGGAGACCATTTGATGCAAGGGAAAAAACCCTCAAAGGAGAAAGATCAAGTAAGTAGTGCAAAGGTGAAAAAAGTAAGGCAACTGAGAAAAATCGCCCCATTTCACCCACTCGCTCGAGAGTCAAGGACAAAGGCAAGAGCAAGAGCAAGAGAAAGAACATTAGCGAAAATGTGTAATTACCAAAAGGCAAATGATCATCAATCAACACAAAGCGAACTGTGTCAGTTTGGCTCTTGCAGTCCTTTTGAAGCCAATGAAGATCAAGAATCAGTTTCCTTGAGCAACACCACCACCAACACCACCAACAACAAGAAGCCTATAGTTCAAGAAGATCATCAACAATTTAGAAGCATCGAAAATTCTGGAGTTGATCATGATCATCAGGATTATTCAAATGTCATCACAGGAAACTGGAGCCCACCATCAAATTTCATCCTCAATTATAGCCATGGAATTTCACCAGAAGCAAACTCCAACAACAACAACAACTTTCCAGAATTGCAACAGATTTGGGACACTGATACCACGAAAATGTACACTAGCTTCTGCACTACAATCACAACAACCATGCATGAATCAGCAGGTAGTGTACTCCCAGAACAATTTACACATAATATGAATAATTTTCTCAACCCTCAATCAGATAATAATTATTTGCAGCAGCAATTTGATGAACTTCAATACTGTGCCAAATCATCATGGGAAGTATGCAATAATATAAATTTCTACTAACCAAAAAATTTGGTTGAGGAAAAACTGTGATGTGCTATCCTCAAATTCCTATGTTTGGAGTGTAATATGTTAGGGTTTGTACCTTTCATTTGTTGTGCATATGTTTTCGCGTGTTTCTTCTTGTTGGTGATTACTATGTAAAGTTTCATTAGAAGGGAAGGAAATAAATAATTCTGTTGTTTCCTTATATATATATATATATATATATATATTACATATTTTATATATTATATAACTAAAATTTTATTTAGGAAATTAGAAGGATCAAAGACAAGACGTGCTTCAAGAAAAATAGAAAGATAAAAAATAAATGAAAAGAACTTGACAAATTCCATAAGAAGAATTAGTTTTACCTCTCTTTGCAGCTCTAAAAAGAATGTCACGGTAGAATACATGGATCTGATGATAAGCATGATATCAAGTGATGGTGACATTAAAAGGAGATGAAAATTTAGCCATCCAAAATAGGAAAATGAAATATCACTTGATCGCAATGCAGAAAACTCCATTTCAAACCCATTAATGTCCCTGCCAGTTTTAGGCTTTTGTTCACACTAATGAACTGTAGCTACCATATACCTTTTTGCGTAATGCTACATCAACTAAATGAGGCAAAAATCAAAAGATCAATTTACATACTTAACAATTTATATAAGATTATGAATTTCATTCATAGATATACACACTCCTTCATTGAATAAGAAATGGGCATATGACAATTCTGAATAAGTTTAAGGTGTGACATGAGAATTTTCATTTCAGCTAGGTTGGGCTGCTCCCACCTCCTCACCTTTATACATAAAAATCTCATATATATGGATATACTAATATGGTCTTCCATTTTTTCTTTGGGTGTTTGGAGTTATCATTTCATAAATTCTTCCCCACATTATTCTCTAGTATTGTCGTCTCCTAGTTGGCACCCAAAAGCTATAACAACAAATCTTTTTCCCCCCCTCATGATACTAAGTGTAACGACTCCTAATGCATGAGGTAGTATCCACTTTAACCCAAAAGACTTATAGTTTTGTCCACAAAATATACTTCCATAGAAATAATTATATATAGCCAAAAATCACTCCACAACATGAGCATCCTATGCCCTCAACTGATGTGAAATGTTATAAATTATCATCCTTCAAGGGAGGGGGAGAGACCTGCAAGCTCATGAAAGCAACAAATGAAAGGGTTGAGTTTGCTGAACCATTCTTCTAGATGATTTTCAGAGTTTTGGACCTTATAAATTAAATGGCCTTGCAGTCTTGCCTTACTAACTAGGGGAGAAATAAAATTACATAGACTGCCTAAGTTGGAAATCTCAAAAGAATGTAGACACCATTTTCTTTTTTCTTGGATATCTTCTCTTCTATCCAAGGATTTAATCTGGGTTATACAATTTTCTATGACAATTTCATCCAAGAATAAACTCTATGTGAGTATAGCTGAAATCATTATGTTCACAAGCTTGTAAAACAATTTTTTTTTCTTTTTATTCATTCAAAGCACATAATCAACGAGTTTATGAAAATAGCTCTTCTTGTTTTCTTGTTGCTTTATGTTTACTAATAACTATTCTTACCAAACTACAAGACACTTGAGGGAAAGCTCTCCCAATTTACATAACAATACCTATCTTTGCCAATTTTGTGTTTCAATAATCAAATCTATTTTACTAATACATGTTTGCTTTAAGTTTTATTGATGGGTTTCATCCAATCCTGCTTGCCAAGATTGTACTTCTTTGGAGTCAATAAATTGTCTTGTGGGGGTCTTAATTTTAATTTATTTTACTTAATTTTATTTTAATTTTTTGCTTAAGTCTAGGTGAAAGTGGTGTCAATCCCTTTCTATCAATTGCATCATTATTTTTTAAAATAATAAAAACTTTGTTCTGCAGCTAAATTTAGTGATTCCCACCTATATATAATACACTTTCCATCGTTTCTCCCTCACTTTTTTATACACAAGCACTGTCTATCTCGTCAAAATTTGAGATTAAGACTTAATAGTCAATAATAACTTAAATTAGGAAAACATAGATAAACTGATCCCTACAATCATATTAGCCTAAAGTTTAGTGCCTAATATTAAATTGAATATTAGAAGCCCAAAAAATTAAAAATTAAAAAATAAAAAGGTGTTGGAAGAAGACTTCAGCTTCCCCTTCTTGTACGGCACCAACACTTCCACTCGAGTAATCAATGTGGTATGACAGGATGAGGCTTGACTTTTATCCTTCTAACCATGATGATCATGGTAAAGCTAGGAGTCCCACCTATACTTTTCCTTGTGCAACGCATGTGAGAATGAAATGAAATTAGTCATCATAACATATCCTGTTTCTCTACCATTGCTCATGTCCTCATTTTGCTTTTTGCTCTTTATCTAATATTTCTCAAATTTAATTTCTATCTTAAAAGTTAATTATTATATTAAATAATTTCAAAATTTATATACCAAATCGAAACCGATAGAATTAGCCTGCATGAGACTTAACATCCACTACTAAGAGCATTAAGTACCGGTGATTCCCAAAACTCCAATTGGTACCGTTGAAGAGTGAAGGGCAAAACGTTTTCTCCTCTCTAAATGTATACTCATGTGGCAATGATAATTAAATCTTTTGAATGGTGCAAGAATTGCATATCGTACACCAATGAAGAGTTCCTAACAGGAAGAATACTATATCTCTTAATCAAAAGTTGGGTATGAATTTTGAGAATCAAAAGAATAATGTTGAAAGAGTTTCTCCTATATAGGATGTAATAGTAATTCGTTCTGAATTAGTCAAAATATGATTCTAAATATTAGTTCAAGTACCAAAAAAAAAAAAATTATGTATGGTATATAGGTGTTGAGAATTATGAATGCATATTTACATATGGTTCAACAGTTTCGGAATTTTTCTTTTTGGATTGTTTCAAACAACCTTTATAGTGATGTAAAGTGCTGGGTGACAGTATATAGTCATGTGATTATTGGTAAATGATGCGCACTACATTACTTTGTTTTTTTTTTTTTTTTTTTTTGTTGGTGAAAACCACATTACGTTTCTAAGGAATGGAGAACTTTGTTTTTATTTCCATGTCCACTTAGTTATATGTCCTTCTTTCTGTGGAATCGTTTAGGCGACGATGTTGACAATGATAGCGAAACAAAGTTGGTGGTTCTTTGATTTTTTTTAGACTTTTATAAGGGGATGAACAATTTCTTTTTCTTTTTTTTTTTAATGATAAGCCTCCAAGGGCCCTATTGCTTCATAATTTAATCACTAGCAACTGGGCCTGGCAAGTACCGAAAAGTTTCTTGTGCAAATGCCTTGTAAATGCAAATAAAAATTTAACAAAATTCACAAAAAAAAAAAAATAACTCAGGTGAACTCCAGCCACACCTGAAACAGCCCAGAACCGGACCATGGTTCTGGTTCAAATTTTAATGATAGAAGAATCAGATCTAGAACTCCACCATGGCTGGTCCCAAACCCAAGTAAAGAAAGAGAGTTGTTGTAAGTTGATGGTCAGCATAAAATTTCAGTCAAAATCATAAGAAGAATTAATCTTATGAAAGCCAGTTTGGTCGCACTCCCATTCCTCTATGATTTTAGCCAATACGTAATGAGAAAAAGGTTTTTCGGATGTTTGACAATCTCTTCTATGAAATCGAAGGAGAGTAGATGAAAAATAATAATACAAAAAAAGTCAAAAGAAATGAGAAACCGAGATAGAGAGAGGCAAAGAGAAATCGAAAGACATGGATGATAGAGAGAGATTGGGAAGGGTTGAAACCTTATCTCTCTGAACTGGCGCTGAACCCAAACCAGCCCACTGGTTCACAATCACAAAATATATGACCATTATCCTTGAGCATTCGTGTAGTTCAATGAAACTCATGTCTTCCCAAATGGATTCTTTTGGGGTTAAATTTATCCACCTGATTAGCCACTAGGTGACTGGTTTATTGTTCCTCAAAATCTGCTTCTGGTTCTGCCATGATCTGCTCGCCAGACACCACCAAAGGCAAAGTAGGCGTGGTTACTTGGGTAAGTCCACTCTTCTTTTTGAGTAATGAAACATGGAAGACACGATGGATTTTCAACCCTTGTGGTAACCGTAGTCGATACGTCACATTTTCCACTTTAGCTTAGCTAACAGCAGAAACGGACCATAATATTTTTGGGGATAGCTTTAGTTGTTTCTGACTTCTACAAACCATTGTCAATAGGGTTACAACTTAAGGTAGACCAGATCTCCTACCTCAAATTCTCTTTTTGACCGATTGTGATCAACGTGAACCTTCATTTTATTCTAAACTTTACTTAGATGATCACGCAAAATCTACATCACAGCATGTCTATTCTTAACAAAGTTTGTAGCTGTTGGTGTAGTAGAGTCAAAATAAGGGCCCATTGGTATGGATTTAGGTTTATATTCGCAAAGTGCTTCAAAAGGGAGATATCTGTCTGCTTGAATGGAACTTAGAATTATATCACCATTCTTCTAAACTAAGATATTTATATTGGAGCTCCGGCCTATCAGAAGTCATACACTTTAGATAACACTTCAAGCACCGGCTCAGTTTTTCACTCTGTCCATTAGTCTGAGGGTCACTACTTAACTTCAATTGAGTACTCACAAGTTTGAACAATTCCTACCAAAATGGACTCGTGAATACTTTATCTCTATATGTCACGATTAAATTTGGAAGCCCACGTTATGTACACAAAATTTACAAACAATTGTGCCACTTCCATTGCAGAATAAGGGTGTTTTAAAGCTAGGAAGTGGTTAAATTTGGTAAGTCCATCAATGACTACCAAGATTGTATCATAGCCTTGAGGTTATGGTACACTCTTCACAAAATCTACACTAATCTAAGACCAAAATTGTTAAGGAATGGGTAGAGGTTGCAAAGGTTGCAATAATCCAAGGTATGATACATTATCATGTTTGTTCTCCGGCATTTCTTGCATTCTTTGACAATCTTGATTATTGTTTCCTTCATGAAGGGCCAATTAAATGCAACTTTCACTCTTTATATAGTTCCCCTCTATCTTGAATGCCCCATATAGCCATTTGTTTGATCAGTTTAGTTCTCAGTTAAGCACCGTTGCCTATATAGGTTCTCTTTTTAAACTTGAGAATTCCATCCTGGAATTAGTCTTTGCTTTTAGGTTCTAGATCTATTGTGCTATAAGAGTTTGACATTCCTTATCACCATTATAGCTTTGAATGACCTCTTTTATCCATTGTCGTTGAACCAAAGTTGTTGCCATCAACATCCCTTCATGCTGTTCTTTTACTAGCATTCCCTTATTTGATAACCCTTATTTGATAAAGCATCTGTCACTCTATTTTCTACTCCCTTTTGTATTGAATCTCATAGTCTAATCCTAACAATTTGGTGAATCATTTATGTTGCAGTGTGTTTTAATTTCTGTTTCAAAAAATACTTCAAACTCTGATGGTTTTTCCTAATAGTGAAATGATAGCCCACCAAGTAATACTTCTATTTTGTAACAACCAACACTACTACCATTAACTTCTTATATATGGATAGTCTGTGACTTCTTGGTCCTAAGGTCTTGCTCAAGAAAGCAATACACTGTCCTTCTTGCCTCTGAACAGCCCCCAGCCTTTGAAGCAAGCACCGGTCTCCACTATAGATGGCTTTGAAAAGTCTGATAGTCTCATGATAGGAGCTGAGCTTATTGCTATCTTGAGATGTTGGAAAGCTCGACTGGCCTGTTTATTCCAATTAAAATTGTCCTTCTTAAGTAGCTCATTAAGAGATTTAGTTATCATCCCATAATTTCTAATGAACTTCCTATAACACCTTGTGAGACCTAAGAAAATTCTCAGTACTTTCACAATAGCTAGTTCTGACCAATTCATGATACATTTAATCGTGAGGATCCATTTTTACCCCTAACTCAGACACTATGTCGTCAAATATTCCACCTGTGATTGAGCAAATTTGCACTTAGAATGCTTGGCATATAATTGATACTTGCCTAAGGATTAATAGGACATTCGGAAGGTTTTGAACATGTGTTAGTGAGTGAAGACTGTATACTAGAATGTCGTCAAAAAAGACAAGTACAAATCTTCTAAGATGATGTTGAAATATGTGGTTTATTAGTGATTGGAAGGTGACTGATGCATTGGTTAAACCAAGGGTGTAACCAAAAATTCAATCTTTGAAATAATTTTAAGCTATGAAGTTCAACCAATAGTTCATCAATATTGGCCATAGGATACCTATCTTTTATGGTAAGATTGATCTCCATGTGTTGTCTTTCTTCTCGACCAATAGCACAGGAGAGACAAAAGAGTTAATGTTGTGTCTGACTATTCCATTGCTCAATATCTCTTAGACATGTCTTTCAATCTCAGTTTTCTAGAAACGGGGTATCTATAGAGTTGAAGCTTGAAAGGTTGAGATTTTGGCTTGAGAGGAATTGAATAATCATGTGATCTTTCAGGGGCAATGAGTGGGGTGCCGAGAACACATCTTCGAATTTTCTAAATAGTTTAGAAATGTCTCTTTGCATCAAATTGTGCTAATCTTCTGCAGTCATATTAAGTGTGACACAACTCTACTATTGTTTTCTAACTTTTCTTACAGTATTCTCATGGATTAGCTTTATTCCAAAGCTTTTTTACCTTTCCCATCAGAACTATTTCATCTTCTTCATTTACTAACTTGACCTTTAACAACTTGAAGTTGAAAGTAATGAGACTGAGACTAAAGTTATACTTCCAGTCTACTCCCAATATGATGTCCTATCCTTCCAAATGAATAACCCTTAAATCAAAGGAAAAATTGTACCCTTGTACATTCCATTTAGCCCCTTCAATTTGGGTGTAACTACTTATCTTACTTCCATCAACAAGAATAGTATCTAAGGTTATCTTCCTCTTGATTTATTTTAAGTTCTTCTACCGGTCTATGATTGAGGAAACTATTTAAACTCTCAATCTATACTATAGTTTGGTTTTCAAAGATCTAGATAAAACAAACAAGGGAATATCATAAGTCTCACCTATTATTTCTTCGTTCTCTTTTGCCCTCTCAAGCCCTCATTCTTTTTCTTCGTTCTGCTGCTATTTCTCTCTACGCCTGAAGTAGAGATTATTAGCTTTCCTATATTGTATTTCTTATAATGATATTCTTGTTGTTTTGTCCTCAGATGCAGCTCCATTAGACCGCACTTTCCCTTTGTTTGTAATACTTCTTTGAACTATACTTGTTCCTCCCACATTCTTTAATCCCATTCTTGCTTCTCCAGATCCCAATTCCTGCTCCACCTGGCCTTTCTTTGCTTAGCAAGTTCCAAGGATTGTTCTTAGAGTGTTGTGATTTCAAAAGCTTGAAGTAGGGTATTAGGCTTAAGCATACTAAGCATATGTTTGATTTTTCTTTTACCCCGCTAATAAAGCTAAATATAAAATAGGATTCAGTTAGTTTGGGGTTCTTGTAGAGTATGATAGACCACAATTGTTCAAATTTCTCTTGGTATTTCGTTGTTGATCCAATCTACTCCAACTTGTTAAATTCTTCCACCTCATCTTGGATGCCTTTACTTCAAAGCGCTGATATAAGAGTTTGGAGAATTCCTCCCAACTCAATTCATTGTTAGCTTGTTTCAAACCTTAAAATCATATTTCTGTCTTTCCATCCAAATACATTTCAATAATTTCTACCTACATATGGCTAGGAACTTGATATACAACAAAGAACTTGCTGTATTTTTTCAACCACATTTACGGGTTTCTGTCGGTAAACATGGAAGTTCAATTTTTGGAGGATTAGGTAGGAATTCTTGAGAATTGGAATCTTTCTAATGTGTGGTGGTCCCATTTCCCCTTGAATCTTCCTTCAATCGGGTAGGTAGGATGGGGGATTTTGATGTTCTTTCTATTTCATGTTTTTCATCCTTACATTTATTTAACAACTTCACAATAGTATTGAATCTAGTATCCACACTCATCATAAAGGCTTCCCACTTCTGGGATAGCTTATTCATCCTTTGGTGGATCTCTTCTAGCTTCTTATCAACTTGAAGTTGATGTTCTTTAGCCTCATTTGCCAATTCTTGCATCTTGATTTCATGCTTTCGGAGATGTTTTTCAATGAACTGTTGACAAGTGTCTTCCGCCATTGATTTTTCTTTGAGATCAAGGATCAACTGCTCTGATACCAATTTGTAATAGTCTAAGCCCAAAAAGATCGAATTGAAGTCTTGTAGTCATTGAATTCAAATTTTCAAGAAAAACAGAGCATGAAGAAAACGGGAGGCGGAGATGATGATTAAGATTGTGGATGTTTTAGTTGCTGGAAAGGGATGAATTCGATGGATTGGGGTAAGATGAAAATGTTGGAAGGTGGATTGAGCAAGAAAGAAGTAGAGAGAGAGAGAGAGAAAACAGAAATAGGGGGCCAAAAGTCTTCCTTCTCTTCATTCAACCCATTCTTTTGTACAAATTAAAAATGCTTTGCTATTCAACAAACCTAACTAATATAACTAATCAACTATTACAGCTGAACTAACCATCCAATTAGTTGAAACAGTTTTGGGTTGTTAGAAACTAACCGTTAATTTTGAAATTCTTCGGTGCTTCAATTGTTTATTACAAAACTACCCGGGTAAGATGTTTAAGGGTTAAAAAAGGGCTGGCTTAAACGGGTCATTGCCCGAGTTTAGTGGCTATTCCCATATTTATATACTATACCTTAAATTTTGAATTAATCGATATAGGATTTAAAATAGTAAATTAATTAAAAAAGACAGAATATTTTATTTTTCTTGCTTGAAACCAAGTTTTTTGCATTACTACCTTGTACCAAGTCTCTTAGCATAAAAATAGGTGAATGGGCATCAAAATTATTCTAATATCCTTCTATGGATGTGGGGAAAAAATGAAAACAAAATGTTATCCGCAACAAGCTATGCATCTGGTCTAAGTGCTTTGATTTCCTATATGACCTGAATATTCAAAAGCCTAGCCTAGAAGGATATCAGCATAGGAATCCTCCTTTCAAGCAAGAATTCTCCTAATACAATCAAATAGGAGCTTCCATTTCTATTTTTAGAAAAAAATGTTTTTAATGAGCAGATTAATTGAACTATGATTATTACTCTTGTTCACATCAAATTATCTGAAGTTTGTGACACTCTGGTTCCTCATACAACTTCAAAAAGTTCCCTTTTCATCACAAAAAAAAATTGTACAATGCTAATAAACAGTCGATTTAGTGGATAAAAATATAACATCCCTTACTAAAGTCTCGGATTCGAAATTTCAAAATAGAAAAGACTACGTTAAGAGAATTACCCTTAAAATAAATCCGATAATATTTAAATCAAACCGGTTGATTATATACCAAATTAAAAAAAAAAAAAAAAAAAAAAAAAAAAAAAAGTGGTGCTTATCAAGTTCCGTTTTTGCTCAAAAGTGTTAGTCTTATTCCCATGTCCAACTTCTGTACATATAGAATTCAATGCTTAATCTTCCACTGGGGCTCTCAGATTGGCAAGAATTCGAATCAATAACTACATCGTTTCCAAGAAGCCCAAACAAAGACTAGCTTGAAACATGGAAAAAATGTGTCAGAGCCAGAAAGTGTAAGTCTGATATGCTTCTTGGTGCATCCCATCCACTTGGCAGTGCTACCGCCTGGACCTCATCCTATTGAGGCTCAGTTGGAGTATCATGCCACGAGGGACCCCGTTGCCTAGCAAGGCCCTCCAAGAGATATATATATATTTTTTAGTACATAGAAAATCTCAAATTAAAATCTTTACAAGAGAACAGAGATAGCATTAATTAAGTTATAATTTATTAACAAACTAAAAAAAATATCAACACCTTATGGCATCATGCTTCAACTAGACCTTGACAGGACAAGGTTGAACCCGAGTCTAGTGCTCCCTTCATCACTTTATTCAATTCAAAAGTTTAGAGTTATACAAGATTGGTAAAATCTTCCATATACAACTACCAAATTAGGGTCACTATGCACAATGGGGTAATTTTCTCCGTGCAATCGTTAAATCAAGGCCACTGTCAGAACTCGGACATTGAAGGAAATTATTAGATGTAGAATCACAAAGTTATGCTTGGTTTGTAATCATATTAGATTTTAGATACTTACCAAAAAAAATATTAGATTTTAGATAAGTATAATTAATATATTTTTCTTAACATAAATAATAAGAAAACAACTAAACTCTTTTGAGTTGAGTGGTTTGATACCTTACCCCACAGTACTCGAATCGGATTAGTCGGGTAAAATCCAAATACCGATAGTGAAAACAAAAAATAATAAATAACAAGAAAACTGTTGAAACCAAAACTAACTCCATAGTGAATTGTCCTTCTGGCTCGAATAAGAAATCAATGATGTGGTGCCTATCGAGTTGTCTTCGAGGAGTAGACTTGCAAACCGGAGGTGACTCTAGCGAAAAAAACTCCAATACTCAAATCAGAAAAAACAACAAACGGTAAGCGGGAATAAAAGATTGAAAGAGTTTGAGTTCTATGTAGTCTTGTATGCTGTGTGCTGTGTGCTGTGTGCTGGGTAAAGGTGTGCGTCCCTCGTGGGTTGTTTTGCATGCATGGCGAGTCCCATATACATTTAGAGGTATGGAAACTCTACTTATTTTATGAAAAGATTGTTGGGAATCTTTCTAAATCATTGGAAGCATTGTTAGATTTGTATCGGATTAATGAAAGTTTAAATTTGTTAAAATTTTCTTTCTTTATCGAATAATCACAATTTAGATCTGTCCCGTAATAGAAATTATCCCCATAAGGATTGAGAGGTCGAAAGATCAAGAGGTTAAAGGGCCTAGTGAGTAGACCATGTTGAGAGAGAGAGAGAGTACCAACACATATTGGCGTAGGTGAAAAGAACACATTCGTCCCTTAATCAGGTCGGGAGTTCGACTCCCTCTGAGTATGGAGAAAACATTATTGGAAGAGAACTCCCTTAATTGAGGTCTGACAGACTTTTCGGTTCGGATTAGTCGGGGTGAAATTTCGGATACCGGACAGTCAAAATAACAAAAAAAAAAAACAGAAAGAGAGAGTGATCAAGTGATGTGTGAGGGACCAAGAGAGTCTAATCGAGAGATTCAGGTCGAAAGAGAGATTTCGATGAAAATGCAGGAGTATTTACTAATAGACCCAACTTGCAGTTTGTGAGCTTTATGATTATGGATATACTAAGATTTCGTGATAATTGGCCAACAACCATGTACCATCAAAAACAATCAACCTAAATAGTATCTATACTTGTATTTTCTAAATATAATAAAAGGTAAAATATGCTTTAACAATTCTATGGTGTTACCGATTTGTTATAGTTTTTATAAGATCATAACAAAAACGAAACATTATTAGTAAAACAAATAAGGGTACAAAATTCTTTCAATGGGGCCATTTGTCTGAATGACTTCTAACATTGACCAAGAAAACGTATAAGAGTTGTCGGTAACATAGTCCCATTAGAAAAGAAGTTAGAAAAGTACTTTTTTATAAATTAATTTAAGTGATATTTCCTCCTCCTCCTCCTCCTCCTCTTCTTCTTCTTCTTCTTCTTCTTCTTCTTCTTCTTCTTCTTCTTCTTCTTCTTCTTCTTCTTCTTCTTCTTCTTCTTCTTCTTCTTCTTCTTCAAATGAAACATCCCTTCTTCTAATATGGATGTTATAATGTTAGTGAAGGGAAGGAAAAGTAGATTTGGAATACTTTGAATTTTCATAAAAATCTAAATCCCATTTCTCTCCAAAGTCCTCTAAATCGGAAAGAGGCAAGCTTTTAAAAAGTTGAAGGGAATTGTAAGCTATCCTAAGCCCTCCAATTTCTTTCCCCTCTTTATCCCCCCCCCTCAAAAAAAAAACACTAAATACAAATAGGGAATAATATTCCTTTCCTTCCTCTCCCCTTCCTTCCAATTCCTTTTTTCTAAAAAAATATGTTAGATAGGTACTTATCCAATAAAATTCATGCTTCTTTGTAGAAATGTGATATGTGTTGCACTAGAAAATGGAAAAAAAAAAATTAAAGAAGAATTTGGTCTCCTCAATATATTGCTAATTCTCTCTCTCTCTCTCTCTCTCTCTCTCTTTTACTTGACTACTCATATTCGGAAACTCGACTAATTTGATTCGAATAATTATGGGGCTCAATTTAATGGTTCTTTCTTAATGTTTATTTTTTTTACTTTCAAAACTCAAACTCCAGATCTTATTTAAGAGAGTGTAGTGTCTTACCACTAAACTCATAAATTGTTGGTATGTTGCAAATTCAATTTGTAAAACATATGAGTTTAATGTATTATCTAATCTGTCAATTTCCCCACTAGGGTATCCCTTAATAGATCAGAAATAAAATATAATAAGGTTATACATTATGTGAAAATTAATTCTTTTTTGTATATTTTAGGTTAAGTATATTTTTAAATATCAAGAAAAATACATGTATTTTAACATATTTCTAACTTTCTTTAATGAATAAAGATCAATATTGTCTCAATTATCATGGGACAAAAATCAATAATATCTTAAAAATTTGTCATGCTTGTTTGGTTGATACACTATTTCCCTATTTATTATCTACTATTTTGAATTTTTAATTTGGAGTAATTTAGTACATTCACTTATACTATTCTCTTTGTAGTTTTTAATATCCAAATAAACTTATTTAAATAAATTTATTCAGTGGTTTAAGTTTTCCAACAATCTTGAACCGCTTCAAATTATTATTTATATAGATTTACTTATTTCCGAAAAAAAAAATTAATTTTTTAATTTTTTAATTTAATTTAATTTATTTTTTTTTCTTCTCTCCTATACTGATCTCTCAAATAGTTAATCCTAAAATTTACAATTAAATTTGAATTTGTTATCAATGTTGTACAGATTTACTTATAAAAAATATAAGCGTTGCCAATTTCAGCTAAAAATACCGAAAAATGTAAAAGCATATGAATAAGTGGAGGAAGAAAAATTGCTTGAAGGAAGAAAGAGAGTAAAAGCATATGAACAAAGGGAGGTAGAAGATATAGTTTAAGGAAGAAAGAGAGTTTGTTTCCTTCATTAAGAGGTTTCCAAGAACAGGTGATATGAAAATAGTTAAAGAAGATCCACATACCTACACCTTAATCTATCAGACCATTGTCCCCCTGGCTGGCCTATTTTATTTAAAAATAAAATTATATTAAGAAAACGAAGGCAAGATGAAAAAAAAACCTGGGATTGAGAATTATACTAAAGTGGCCATGACCAAAATCAGAAACCCTAGTATATCATCTCTGGGAAAGAAGTGAAAGTGTGGTTGCTTTTATCAAAAAACACTTAGGGTATCTCTAACAATATATTTTTATCAGCAAAAAAAAAAAAAAAAAAAAAAAAAAATCTCCTGCAATATATTATAAGTAACCGGTACACTATGTTACTCTCTCTCTCTCTCTCTCTCTTCTTGTTCTTTTGTAGTCCTCTTTCTAAAAACCTGCCTAGAAATTTGATATATTGATTGATTACTTGGAAAATATGCTATATTTCTCTCTTTTGGGATCTGTGTCTCATGGAAGGCAAGGTACGAAGAAGAGAAAACAAAGCTCTGAAGGCATTCCTGTTAATTTCTTTCAAGTCCCAGAAAGCTCAGCCAAAAAATATTAAAATGACACACTATTCTCTTACCCTATCAACTTAATCTTTCTCACCTTCTCTCTTGAGAGAGAGACAGAGAGACCAGATCTCAAACTTGGACTAAACCACAAGAGTAGTTATTGTGAACAAAAGGAGCTAGAGATGATGTTTCAAAGTCATCAATTAAACAAAAGGATGAGAGAGAGAGAGAGACAGAGAGAGGGAGAGAGAAACCCTGGATGGAGAGATAACTTTCAAGTGATACGAGAGAGAGAGAGCGGTAAGGAGAGAAATCCTAGATGGAGATCAGATAGTTTCAAATGCCATGGGGGGGAGGGAGAGAGAGAGGGAGAGAGAAACCCTGGATGGAGAGATAACTTTCAAGTGATACAAGAGAGAGAGAGAGAGAGAGCGGTAAGGAGAGAAATCCTAGATGGAGATCAGATAGCTTCAAATGCCATGTGGGGGAGAGAGAGAGAGAGGGAGAGAGAAACCCTGGATGGAGAGATAACTTTCAAGTGATACGAGAGAGAGAGAGAGAGCGGTAAGGAGAGAAATCCTAGATGGAGATCAGATAGTTTCAAATGCCATGGGGGGAGAGAAAGAGAGAGAGAGAAATGTGCATTTGCCTTTTTCTTTTTTGGAGTGGAAAATGATTTTTAGAAAGAAAACCCTAATGGACACTTTGGAGGGGTGCAAGGACGCAAGAAAAACAATCAGAGGGAGAGGGAGTAAAGACTCTGGAGAACCGTCGGAAAGGGCTATCAACCCCACAAGCATGTCTTGCAAAAGGTGAAATGAAAATTATTGTACCATTGGGCATTCATTGGGTTGAGGTTCCTATTTGCTAGGCCGCCCTCTCTCTCTCTCTCTCTCTCTCTCTCTCTCTCTCTCTCTCTCTCTCTCTCTCTCTCTCTCTCTCTCTCTCTCTCTCTCCCCCCCCCACCTTATGGTCTAAAAAGATCAGAAATAAAGGGTATCTCTAAGAAGTTATTTGAGGAGGATAATAAAACTTTTTTAAAATAATTAAACCAAACAATAGAGGAAGACTGTTTTCTATCCCATAAATAAACTCTGACCTAATATTGAAATTCGAGTTTAAAATCTCCCTGATAACATCTCAGAAATCATTTTTAGTCCGTTTATATCTGGAGACTTTTAGCTCCACTCATCCTGCTACTGAACAGCCATTTCTCAAATTCCTTAACCACAGTTTTATTGATCCGATCACCAACCATTGACAGACCAAATAAACTAACTCTTGCATTGATTGGTCTGTCAATCATGTCAAGGAATTGGTGTGTAAGAGTTACCCACCGATCATGTTAAGGAATTGGTGGGTAAGAGAGAGAGAGAGAGAGCTTCCTCCAAATTCTCTTTCATTTGAAGGGAACACAAAACAAGGGAACTTGAGAGAAGGTTAAGCCTCAAAGACTTGGGTAGTCACGTGGAATTTTTTTTTTAATTATACATTTGGTAATAGATTCAAATAAAATTGAATTTTAAAAAAATAAAACTCTCGATATATATTTACTTTATATACAAAATTATAATATAAAATTTTATTTAATAGATATCGATATTCAATTATTTGACCAATAAAACGTTGATACTGTGTTTGTATTTCGTAGCTTCATAGTAATAATTTTTGGACAAGCTTTAAGGTATTGTACCTTTTGTTTTGGCAATGGATATCCCTTTCATTTTATTTTGTTTTCACTGATCGATATTTGGATTTTACTTAACTAATCCAATTCAAGTATTGTAGGCTCCATTAAGTGATTGCCTCTTCTAAATTTCATTTTTTTCATTCTAATAGTTCAAATCTAAGATCTATAATTAAGAGAGTGTAGTGTTCTATCACTACATATGAGAGTTGTCCCCTAAGAGGATAGTCTAGTAGTATAAAACTCCTTCTCCACTTTGATAATTCCAAATTTAAATACACACGAGAGTTTGGCAGCAATGGATATCTTTGTTTCAAAGTAAAAGAGTTTGTTGTAATATCAATTTCTTGAAGCAGGCCCATGTGTGGTACTGTACCATTCCTTTCGGCCTACTGATCTAAGTTTCTTTTGGCCCATGAGGGTACTGTACCATATTAATTTTGTGACCACAGGAATTTTTCTAGAAATGACAAATTGTAGAAAACAATTTTTTTTTTTTCTTTATAGAAGTATGTTGTTTAGTATTGTTTGTGGCTGCCGATATTCGCTTTTTTCATGTTAAAAATTTTTGTCTATATATTTTCATGCACAGCCAATATTTCTAGCATGAAGTGGAGACAGGAAAGCAAAAGCAAATGGCATTGTTCATTCAAACAAAACCTATAATGTTTTCACTAACGCAACACTAGTTTAAATCTAACATAGCTCTTTCATGTTGAGCAAGTAGAGAGAGAGAGAGAGTTTAGATATGGGTGTCTTGTTGTTGTGTTCATTCTATTCATATTACGCTACTCATCAAAACACAAGAAGAAATTCCAGAAACCTTCTTACAAACCAGCACAACAACGTGAGTGTGTGTGTGTGTGTGTGTGTGTGTGTGTGAGAGAGAGAGAGAGAGAGAGAGAGAGAGAGAGAGAGAGAGAGATGAGAGAGAAAGAGACCTGAGTTGTGAAAGCTGTCCAAGACCACTCCCCCAAGTCTTCAATCCTCTTGCCTCGTGTTCCTTCTCTTGCACTCCCAAAAAGGTCAAAAAGAAAATACGCTTTTTTAAGTAGATGCACATCAGTAATTTCAGATGTTAAGTTTTGAACCATTATGTAGTACTGGAAAACCCTTTAAGGAGGGGCTGCCTATAGCGACAAATCAGGAAAAGCGGCCATGCGCCTACGCTTATTTGTCTTGTCTTTCGAAACTAGTCTTCTGCTCCAACATTCAATATATCATATAATTATTATTTATAATTAAAAAAGAATTCATTTTCTTATTATAAATTAGATATAATAATATTGGGAGAATTCTTAATGTCTTTTCTTTTCTTTAATAATGTAGTTAGCTAGAATTCGACATGTGAAGAAATGAAAATTTCACATGAATAATATAACTACGATCGATATAAATAGTTGACTAAATTATTTTTAATTGTCTAACTAAAAAATAATAGCTAAAATTGTTAGGGATAAAAAAAATATATATGAAATGAGGATATTGGATGTTTTGGAGAGACAGAACTCGATTTGCTTGTCTTGTGTTTTCAAAATAATCACATGGGTTTATATAGATCCCAAAAGAGTAAAATACACAATACGTTTGCAAATGTGTAGTTATTGTGTCATTTCTCAATGATCACCTTTTAAAACCGAAATAACTCTTTGATTACCCCTTTATTATCTCATTTATACTATATTTATATATTACTTTTAATTGAGTAACTATTCATATTTCTACACTAAATACATTTTAACATTATTTGTATGACTATTAAGTTCATTCTCCAACAAAAATTCCTAATTTCAAGTATTAATCTTGTTAAGTAACCTCTAGCTACTTCGAGAATTGTTTTTTTTTATTATTATTTTAATCAATCCATTATTAGATTATTTGATTAATCGGTTTAAACACTGTAGGGTCCAATTTAGAAGATTGACTCTCTCTGCATCTGTTTTTTGTTGTAACAAATGAAATATACATATGGTGAGTTAGCTATAAAAGTACTCCTCTTTTGAAGAAAATCATTTGTATTAATCTTGTTAGATACTATAGATCAAGAAGGTCTAACTTTGTCAAAAGATTTTGCGTTTCAAATAGAATTATTTAAAGAAAAATAAGGGTACTGAAAAAGACTAATAAAATGATGAAATAAAGATTTGCAAGTAAAAATACTCAAGGTACCAAGATTCAAAATCCTAATGCATGAAACAGTCTGAAGATTATTGTCTTGTAAGAGTGAAATTAAAAAAGAAAACAACTTCTCTATCATAAAAATTTGGTAAAAATGAAAATTTTAAGAGATGGAATGGCCTACAAATATTTAAAAAAAAAAAAGAGGGTGGAGTGAAATCTAGACAACCTATAAACCCAAGGTGAAAAAATATCATCACTCAACTTAAGAGATACAAGAGTTAGAAAAGTAGTGTATAAAAGGAAGATGAGTTTTTCAAAGATGGCATTGAGCAACCTTTGGCATCCCACCCATTGTCACGGATCCTATACTTACCCTTTAATCTTTGGATTTAGTAGTACCGACTGCTCTTATGTCGACCAGAGGTTAGGCGCTTAGGTTAGCGAGTTCATTTTCTAGTACAATGGAGAGAGAGAGAGAGAGAGAGAGAGAGAGAGAGAGAGAGAGGAAAAGATGAAATCTTGGAAGTATCTGACTCGTGGGCTTGTGCGGAAAATTCATTCTACAGGCTATTGACAGAAAGTAGGTAACGAGGGGTTAGAACAGTAGCATCTACAAGACCAGACTTTGAAAGGTAGTGTTCTGCAGGACAACCCCCCCGCCCCCGGCGGCGCACCGAAACTCAACTATTTGTTTATCTCCAACCAATGCACGTTGCGGGCATCAGAGTTGGTCTTACGGAGCACAGCATGTTCTTCTTGTTAGGTAGTGCAGCCTGTAGGGTTTCATTCATAGTGTACAGACTATGGACCCTTTTTATCTCCAACGTTTCATTCTTCACGTCATTTATAAATTAGCATGGGAACTTTAAAAAAAAAAAATGTAACAATATAATTACTTCATGCACTCAAAGTTCAAGGATGAAAACAGCTAACGATTTATATAAACTATCCCTAAACAACTAACCGTTGTCTCAAAATTAGATAGGTTAAATTTATAATTATTGAGATTTTTAAAATATGTATTTTTCATTAGTTAAAAATATTATAAATAGAATAATATAAATTGTGATAGTACATGATCCAACGGCATATTATCAGAGGACCCGAGAACTATCGAGACCTACTAGGCCATGAAATTCATGAACAATTGAATATGCTTCCAGTCTCTTGGTCGAATGCTCTCTCTGTCAAGCGCTCTGAAGTGACTTTCATCTCTCTGAGTCTTACTCTTTCGGGAAGCTAGCTACCTCTCCACCTCTTGATTACTCTAAACTCTCGGTCTCCAAATCTCTCGATTGTTCTCACTTTTTTGTTAAATACTCTCTGTCAATATGGAGGTAATCCCTATTATATGACATGTGACCAATCAATAGGGAAGGAAATCTTTTGCAAGTTTAAACCTTCCCCGATCTAATGCGAACTTTCCCTGGTTTAGGAGAAATCTTTCTCAATAAGAATCGGTAACCACTCCCGATATAGAAGGGAATCTCTATAGTAGTTTGAACTTCCCTTAATCAACAGAATTCTAAACCTCCTAAAGATTTTTTATTACAGTTTCTATAATTTCAGAATATGCTCAATAATCTCACTACAAGAAAATTAGGGTTTCTACACTGCTAAGCATATACGGGACTTGTTATGCATACATGCTATATATTTGACGCAGGCAACTAACCAAGTATATTCATTAACTCTACACTTTTCACACGGAAACAATACAACACTAATCTCCAACTCTCCTCAATCTATTTCTCATTCTTTAATAATTCTTTTTGACTTAAGTATTGAAGTCTCCTCACCGGAGCATTCTTTGATGGTATTTACAGCTCCAATCATTCACGATGACCTAAAAGACTCTCTCGGCATTAGTTTCTCACTCGGGTGAATGGAACAATTATTTGTGGAACAAAATACACCTCCATCAAATTCAAATAAAAAATTTATTATTGTTGTATTGCCTATGAGCATTCTTTTGTAGTTGTGCAATAGGGTTGCAATATGCATTTATTTGCTAGTTATTTGTAACTTCCTACCTTATGCCAAGATTCTTCTAATTGTATGTAAATTAGTGAACTTCTTTCGACCGCAAGCAAAATCATGCAATATTTGTATATAAAAGTCGTTTATTTTTTTAAGCAATCTCATATAGGTGGAGGTTACAACAGAGACTTCTTTCCATGATTGTTTTTGAGAAATTTTATTTAATATATAAAATTTTACATGATTTTAATAAAATTCACTCATTTTTATGTAAATCTGGCGCATAATTATATATTAAAAAAAAAAAAAGAAGTTTTATAGGAAATATATTAGTTATCGAACTGATTATTCATTTGGAAAGTTGAGGAGGAGGAGGAGGACGACGACGACGACGAGGACGACGACGACGACGACGACGGCGAAATTTTTAAATAAATTTTGATTAAGTTTTTTAAATTTATTTTATTATGGTTGAACTGTTGAATTTTAAAAATATATCATTACACTAACATATTTCAATCATCAATTATATTATTTAAGCGCATAATGTTCAGGTCATCAACACCAATAAAACAATAATCCATTTGTTAAGCATTTTAAAGTTTAAAATTTTCATCTAGTAAAATAACATTTAAGAATTTAATTAAAAATTTTAATTAAAGTTTATACATTTTATATGTAATTTCTTTTTTTAATTATATTTTTTTATTATATAAAGATCGTCAAAATATATATATTTATAAAAATTTAAATATTAAATCTTAAAACATATATTTAAATGAAAACTTTTCATCACTTCGTTGGGATTAAAAAGAAACAAATTATGTACAATTGAATTCATGTGGTCTTCAATCACATTTATTACTGAAACAGTGAATGTAGTTCTTTTATTTTACACTAACTTATCTGATAATTCAAAACAAAGATTCATGAAAAAAAATATAAAAAATATACCAATTTTATATACTAATCGATATTTAAAATCATATAGTTTAAATAATTATCGGGTTTATTTTAAAAAATAATTTTTTTAATATAATTATTTTTATTTTTAAATTTAAAAATTAAAATTTGATCTTTCACCGATGATATAAATATGTTACAAAAGTATACATTCTATAAAAACCTTGGGATTTGGTCTAATTCTATAAAATTCATAGTAAACATTCATAAAGGTAACAAAAGTACAATTTCTGAAAATATAAATGTAAACACACACATGCGTGTAGCATCAATTTTGCTAATAAACTAATTTATGTTGGCTTTGAAAATTGAAAACAACTTCCCTCCAGAAAAAAAGGGAACTCTGTTCAAATTTTGAGGGCAACACGGAGAGAAGGACCCCTACGGTGGGGGGGAACACAAGCCTAGGGCACTGACCACGTAGGCTTTTCAATTCAACTGCTATGCCTACTCGAATGGGACACCAGTACACAACACTATACCCCCCATTTCTTTCATTCGCATTCTTTATTGTTACCCCCCCCCCCCCCAACAATTTCGCCGTAATTTCATGCAGGGAAGAGAGAGAAAGACCTTGGACCGATCACCTATCTCAGTGGCAACCCATCGGTAAACCATTATAATCAAAATCTTAAATTTAAATTTTAAAAATAAAAAGATAAATATTAAAAGAATAAATTCTTTAATAAGCTCTATAGTACTCAATTGGATTAATCGAATTAAAACACCCAAACAAGGAATGATGGCAAATATCTATTTAAACAAAAAATAAGAAGAATGATAGAGAATGACTTGTACGGATCAAACAGTGGAGAAAATAGCGAATCGGGGACCAAAATGAAAAATAAAAGAACCAGTTGAATGTAAAGTTAAACATACTAAGCTTTGCCATATCAGCAATTCCATGATAGGTAAGATTTCATGAATCAAAATGACAAGATTTGAGAACCCCATGATTAATGTCCAGAAAGCCAAAAACATATGGTTCTTGGGATTTTTCAAATCATAAAAGGAAATCCAATGGCATCTTATGAAAATAACATCCCAAGGCAAATACTTTGTGCAAATCTCTTACTACTTTCACACAACGAGACCAAGTTTGCAATTTTACAAATTCAACTCTGTCAGACCCAAACGTCAATGAATCTCCTAGTCAATTATATACGGGCCAATAACCAAATTAATTTTGAAGAATAGAAGAGAAATTATCACAAAAATCTCACCTAGGATGAGCCGATTGAAGGGAGAAGAAAATTCATGCCTTTTCAATGTCTCAAGTACGATTACATTGCACGGGCACAAGAAATGGGAAAAAGAATGGCAGAAATGTTACAGAATTACAGTCATGAGCTACAACTACAAATGTACACTAAACTATGATTTGTCGAGCGTCCGGTTTTTTATCTTAATCCTTAGTTTGTGCGATGAACTACCTTCAGATGCCTCTGGCTTTGTATCTGTTCTCTTAATCACCACTTTTGATCCACTAGGTTCTTTTGGTTTCAAATGAATAGGTGTTAACTTGATTCTGGTCTGCTCTTTCTCGCTCTGCATTTCAAAGGGAGGCATCTTCACTTCTTGACTCCGGACCTGTGCTATCTCCCTCCCCTTTGGCAACTCTGCTGAGGCTGCCGCCTTGGTCTCTCCACTCAGCAGCTTTGCCAACTCCTTTTCCTTCTGTTTCTTCTCCTTCTTTAGACGCTTTCTTTCCAAGTATTCCGGATCATCATGATGCCCTTTATGTTCATCCCGCTTACGTTTCTTTTCTCTGTCTTTTTTCTTCTTTTCCTTGTCTTTCTCACGTGAATGATGCTCCCCTGAAGCTACTGAAGCCCCATCAGTGTCATGTCTTGGAACAGAGAGAGTTCGAAGACTAACAAATTTTTGTGCATCAGCATCTATATCGGCTCCCTTAATGATGCTTAGGGATGCTCTGTCATCAGGCTTAGGAAGCACCAAAACTTTGCTGGAATCAGCTGTGCATTGCAGTTCCTTCCCAAGTTCATCACCGTCGCCTCCAAGTTTAGCACTGCCTATACTGGCAGTCATCCGAGACCCATGGTCATAACAAGAGTTGACCTCCTCGAAGTTTTGGTTGCTGATACTCGCAGCCTCTGTAACATTCCGTTGGGGTGCATCCACAGACATGGAGCTGCTTGGCCCCCTTTCAGTGTCAGCATGCCCACCATGAGACTTCTGCCTGGCGGGATTATCTGCCCCCTCTGCTCTACTGGAAGCAGATTGTTTGACCCTAATTTTGAGGGGGGGCTTTCTTCGTTCTTGACTGTTGGAAACGGTATCTGCATCCCTGGAAACTTCTGGAACAGCCACAGATTCATGTATATTGTTTGAAGGAACTGCAAGGGGTGCAAAAGGCTGAGGTTCTGCAGCACACACCGCAAAGTTGTCCTTTGGAACACTTGACTCCGCAGCAAAAGTGACAAAATTTTCCTTTGGAGAACTAGGTTCTGCAGCTAAAGCGACAAAATTGTCATTTGGAACACTAGGTTCTGCTGTTAAAGGTACAAAATTGTCCTTGGGAGCACTTGGAATTTCAGGAATGCTTATTTCTCGTTTATGAACTCTTGGGACTCCATAAAGTGTAGGTGGCCTGAAAAGGGGACATGAAAACATTACTTCCATAAATATTAGGAAGCCTTTAGGCTCCACAAATTCTACAATTTGTATAATTGGAGTTGGATATTAGATGCAAGTATAAGAGATGGCTAGAACAATTCAGTTTTCTCCAAGCTTTCATATGGGTTTCTCTGTCTATAAGAGAGCATAAATGATAATATGACAAGGGTCATCATATAACACTTTCATAAATAGATCTATCCATAATATTCGAGTGAGATATAAAAAATACAATAAGGCTGCAAGAAAAAGGGTTATTAACAATCTTCCGAATAGGAGTACTAAGTACCAAAGGAGACACGCACCTTCCGGCAAGGATTTGCAAGATGCAAAACAAGTGATGCCGAAGAACAATATTATTATATGCCAAACGGCTCTCAAGAAGACAAAGCAAAGATACAAGAGTAGAGCTTTTCACGGTAGTGTCAGATTCGGATCCATCTTTCATCTGACACAGTCTCATGGCATGGACACATAATTTCACCTGCCCTGCGATCGGTAAATGTATGTATTCAATCTACAGCTTTTTGTTCTTTTCACACACAACTAAATAACAGAAAACAGGACCAATTTCTTTAGTTTATCTATTTAATTCAGTTTTTGGGAGGTTGGGCAATCATAAAAGAATGGAAATCTACTGTAAAGGTTTCAGTAAAAAACCTTTAAGAGATGGCTCCTCCTCTAAATATTTCATAAACATCAACAATGCTGCATCAATTCCTCTGCAATGGAATTCAAGGTCAAGAAGAGCTCGGCTTGCTTCAACCTGAACTTGCCACGCTGTCATAGAATCCCTAAATGGTTTTACAAGTTCAAAGACACGATCCTGCAAGAAAAGCAATATATAAATGTTAAGACCTTCAGGAGGTCAATTAGCACCACACTGGGGGAAAATATAGCACTTACAAGAGGGATGAATCCAGAGAGCTTCAGTGCAACCTGGGTCAATGTACGGATGCAGCTGACAGTCAGAATCCCATTGTGACTAGGCATCAACCTGATGCACGAAATGTTCAGATAAATGGGAACAATAAAATGCACAATGTGATACAATAACTGCTACTTTGATATGTGAAAGTGAATGGACCTGTCAAATTGCAAAAGCCGATCAATGCGCTTGAGAAGGGATGATAGAAAAAGAATACTCTGCAATGACATAAAAATTGGAACAGAAAAAGGTGAGAATTACTGATCCATATAATGTCCCAGCTCCTGATAATTCCATTCTAAAATAATGATCCTTAGCAACAAGACAAAAGGGTATATAACCTACCAATAGATCTAAAATTAAGATACATGTATTCAACAATGTTTTGGTGGTCTCACAATCCTAACTGGTTCAGATCTGTGAATCATCAGAAGAGTCACAATCTTCCGGATAAAACCTAAGGTTTCCGAAAGTGAAGGGACAGCTGAAAAATGAAAGTGAAACCTAAAATGGTTCTCTCATCTAAAAAGGTGAAAGGCTAAACAGAAATTAAATCACTGATTCATGGACTAAAGTTCCATGTTTCATTTGCACACGTATTTGGTAAACAAAGCAACAATATAAAGAATCAACACAATATTTCTTAGAAGAATGGAATTCTCAAACCTGCTGTCCAAATTCGAGTTCTCCAATGGACTGAACTAATGCAGCAAGCCAAAACACATCAGAGTAAGGGTTCCCGCTGTTGTCATTATACTGTTCAAAAAAGCAATATGGAGAGTGTAAACAAGTTGCACACAAAGCATTGAGACACCTATGAGCAATGAGAAAGAAAGGAAATAGGGTAGACTTGAAAACCCTTGCTATCATTGGTCAAATAATAATTCAGTTAACGGAGCACTGAAGCTTCCCTTAGTTTGTTGGATTGTGATGATAGTTTTCAAATATATAGTTTGCTCGATGTTTGTTGATTTAATTAGTGTCCAGTGTTTCTATACTTTCTGCTTTCATTTCAGAAAAATCTAGCAAACTGACAATAAATTGGAAATGGACTATCCATAATAACTGCATAGGCACAAACGTATTGCTATAGAACCACCAGCTACTATCATACCTTTAATAGTTGTAAAACAAACTCAACAGCTTCTCTGGGGCTTTTCTTATCTGGTGTTCGAACCATAGCTATGGCATGGGGAATGGCCTATTAGAAAACAACAAAACTTACACTAAAATTTGTACAAGAAAAGTAAATATACTGAAATTGATATCTGTAAATTGTTTAGCAATGAGCAGAAAACAAGAGTATCCCATGGATAGGCAAGTACAGCTCAATAAACACAATTCAAACATTTATCAAGTTCTCCAAGAAAGAATTAATAAGAAAAGACTCAAAATAATTCTTATTTACTCTTTTCAAACACTTTCACTTCCCACTGGATATGACGCAGCAACATTGAATTAGAAATTCCACCACAACATAGATGCATGTTTCATGAAAGCAAAGTACAAGGGACATTAAATTACTGTTGAACTTTACTGTATCTTCCATGCTTGTTTATTGAATTGATTTGAGCATTCCAAGAGGCAAAAGGCCCTAAGAAGTAGGAAACTTTGTGCATAAGAGACAGCTCATCTAAGTTTCCCGTGACATTCGAAATATATCTGTCCATTTGAAATAAAAGATGGCCACTTGCAGAGAAAATAGTTATTTCTAGAAATAGTCACAAGAAAAGAGTTACTTCACTATGTATACCAAAATATTCACTAGTTTTATTATTTTTTTAATAACATGTTCATGGAAAAATTAGCATGTACTTGTACCGTATAAATTAGCATTCTTGAACCATGGCTCCATTGCGAAGTCAAAAAGTGATCCATTTTTTACAATATTCTAATTTGATCCAGTGATTGCAACCATAAAAGTTCACCTTTTTTTTCCACTAAAAGCCCTTGTAGATTAAATAACAACAAGAAGGATAATATAAAATCACGATGAACCATCATGGCGAAGTTATGAATAAGACTTCACATCCTTCTTAACTTTGTTTTATGTTCTGAGAAAAAGAATTATGCACTCAAAGGAAAAACTAACTGGGATAATTTCCAGATGCCAGAGCAAAAATGGGGGACAAAGTTGTTCAATCATCCTCAGACTAAAAATATAAGCCCTGCTATGATCTTTGAAAGAAATATCAAACAAATATGAAATAGTTAAATAAAGCAATAAAACTTGTTTTATTCTCATATCCAGCATCCCAACTTCGAACAACACTCAATTTCAAGATGTTCCTTGATATTATTCTTATATGAATGATATACTAATACGATAGCATATAAATTGAAAACGAGTTCGAAACAAGAAGAAATACATTTCTGTAGAAAAAAACTTGTGCAAGGGAAAGAAAGTTAGGAGAGGATAAAATATCCTATACAAAAATGAAGAGAGGCTTACAAATATGAGAACAGTTTGGTTGACCGAATGCAGGACAAATATAAGTAATAGAAAAATAGCCATTGGGATTAAAGAAAACTTATGGCCTGTCGTGGCCATCAATAGTTCATTCCCTTACACCAAAACCAAAATTTAGAACAATGAGGTTAGGAATGATTAGGAGTACATAATGAAGGCATAAAGGAAGCAAAGAAACATTAGAAGTGCTATCAGAAAGAGCTGTTCCACCAGCTTAATAGGAAATTAAATAAATAAATAAATATATATATATATATATACAAAGAAAGAGAGAGAATAGACACCGTCTATGCATTATCATAAGATATATGGAGCAACAAAAATTATCCTGTACAGATAGGTTGGCCAAATAAGAATGTTGAAGTAAATGATTCATTCAAACCGTTCAGACAAAATGAGAAAGAACAAAGAAATGCATGCAGACAGAACAATTCATCTAGCAAATGCAAAGAAGACCGACAAATATGCCTAATGATTAATCAAACATACATGAAAACATAGAATAGTATGAACACTATACAAATAAGTAAATAAAAAGATACAAGGGGAAGCTTATAAGGGAGGAAAAGATGCAACACATTTCAACCTACAAATAAAAATGATTGTGTTAAACAAGAAAGAAACCTAAAATAGCAAACCCAGTGATTCAAATTGCATTGGGAAAGAGAAATGCCTAAAAACAGATTAACCAAATGTTCAAACAACAATTTTGCACTACGAAAAGGCTAGTAATGTTTCATAGAAATATGAAAAACAGCCCCCAAGCTTGTCCAGAATTCCATAATTTTTTGCTTGACTTGAAAAAATAACACAGCTCATGAAATAAATGTATTTGATCGGAACCCAAAAAAAAAAAAAAAAACATTTGAATTTACTTTCAGGCTGGGATTAAAATTCATGCAGAAGTAAAATGTTAACTATGAGTTACAGAAGCAATTAAACTGAGAAACTCTGGGAAGAATATTTGAACACAAATATTTGAGCAAATTGTCTCCAGCTAAACATTGTACCCTCCACTTTAGAACTATACTGAAATGACACTAGATGCAACAACAGGATTAAAAGCAATTTTAACACTGAATGAACATGATAAAGGATTAAACCATTAAGAAATAAAATAACACATATCCTACCTCACAGCATTACCTCAAGAACAAAGTACTCGGGGAAATCATGAAAATCATTTGGCCTGAAAAGAAAAGACAAAAAACATACCTGTTATACTTATCTCAGTAGCACATCCAATTTTAACCAACAAAAGAAACTTACCTTGGAAGTCCAATGCTGGCATCAAATCTCCGGCTTTTATAAAATTTAACAAGATTAACTAGGCCGGCCCAATCAGTTTCCTAATCAAAATTAAAATGGTGTCAGAGATAAAAGCATCGAGACACTAATACCATAGAAAAAGCCTTTCAATTGGATATTATGAGGTTGTTTTCAGAATGCTAAAGTTTAGAGATTAGTAAAGCCAGAAAAATCAATTCGATGGATGTGATTATTTTAAAATCTTGCAGAGCACTTGAAATTAGTAGGTGAAAATCAACATCCAGAGAAGAAGGCCAAACTCTAAAAACACCATTATTCCTAACTGTTAATGGCCAATAGAAATGCCTCCATGCCAAACAAGAAATTTAGATGAAGCGAAACAAAAGCGGAGATCCTATTCCGAGTCAAGTGTAGACACCAGATTTGATTCCCCATCAACATAAAGGTCAATAATTATGCATCCCCTGAATGATATTTCAAGATGCCTACCACACAAATCTAGAATTACTTAACCGGAAAAGAAAAGAAAGTAACTCATGTTAATACTTCTTGTAGGATTACCTACTCAAAAAGCCTCTCCAAAAAGTCCTTTCATCCCAATTTAACAAAGCTATTAGAAAATACATTAGTACAGTACTAGAGCATCGATTGCTTTCATTTTATTTCCTGGAAGTTTGCCGGGAGTACCTTCACATGAAGTGGTTGAACCTCCTTTTTAAAAGGAAGCATAGGTAGGTAATGCATTTAGCATTTTGAAAATATAAGCTTTAAAATTCTTTCAGGACGAGAAAATGATAAATTGTCACTGGAACTAGGAAAGTGACAGTATTAATTACCTGAGAAAAGAATGGCAAACAAGAGCGACCAAAACAAAGACAACAACAGCACCATGAAAGAACTCCTAAGAAAGACCCTCCTGAGTTCCAATCAAATTAACTAAACCTCATTGAATGGGTAAAGATTTCTAAGCCAACTCAATCAAGAACCAAAAACCCCCTCCCCCCCCCCAAAAAAAGGCTACTGATATTGACTCCTACTCCTAATACTCCTACTAATGCCTTCAAACTAATAACCAGGAATCCCACAGGAGTAGGTGCCAACTCACTAATAGCACATAAATCAACAACTCCCAACAGCCACATTCCAAAAATGCCTGTAAACCAAAAATCTATATGTTCATATATCTATAAGACGGTTTGAAAATGGATAAGCATATGACGGACCAACTCCAGATTCACTCCGTAAAAATCAAATCTAAGCAATAAATCCCCTTTATGAAATTATCTTCAAACAAGAACCTTATCACGACCTATTAACTAGTCAGAAATATGTCATTCAATCCCATACAACCTCCATGGAAGCACAACACTCCCCACCAATCATTATCCTATTACCACATTCAAATTCTACCACTAATAGACCCTGAAAGCATTTCCCATGAAAAATCTATATTTATCCTTCTGCCACCTACTCACAATCATAAGAAGGTATCATAATTTCCAAATTCCCCCATTTAATCCTTCTCCACACCTATATCTCAGGTAATAAGAGAGAGATCCTACCTACCAGAAAAGCAAACAAATATATGGAGTAAAGGAGGATTTCAAAGGCTTTGCTGGCAGGAAAAATGTTACAAATTCTTTTTCAGTGTTGTTCAGCCGATCCTCTAGTGCTTATAGTCAGAAAGGAATACTCAGATCAGACTTTCCTCCTAATCGGCTAAAGTTTAAAATTGTTTATAGACATCTCTTTAAGCCTAAAATACAGATGCTTTTGGGAGTCACAGATTTCAAGATATTTCAAGGAGAAATAGGAATGCCATTTTATTGTAGTTTTCAACTGTCTCACATCCACAGAGGACCATCTTTTAATGTATATGCTGTATGCTCTTCTACCCTAATGAATCTCCAGTACCGTAATAAGCTTGAAAATATTCTTACCCCCATGAGTTATCAATACCACCTCTCATCAGTAATCCTACCCCTATGAGATATCAGCACCATCTCTCATCAGAATCACATCTGTTTTGCAGTACTGAAACTTTTTCATTCAGAAAATGCCATCCAAAATGGCCCCTTTCTATAGGAGGCAGCTTGCAGCCACATTCTTGCAATTGATATTCCTCACCCATAAAGGATTATATAACAGGAAACCTCCCCTGTCCGATGGTTCCCTCCTCTTAATTATCACATTCCACATGAAGGCAATTTCCAAGTAGGTCGCAGGCAATGAACCCATCCCAGCAAATATTCAGAAAGCCAACCTATCAGATGGGAGAAGATTCTTTGACATTTACTTCACAAGCAAATGCTTTATAATATGCAACTCCATTTTGTTATGGCAAGCTGCCCTGCCTGTGAAGAGGTACAGCATATGAATCACAAACCAAAAATCAAACAACCACCACAATCTCAGTAGATATGACCCTGTTTACAGCCGACGTGTTATACTGTTTAATTGAGAGCATCACTCTAAAACTCCGAAGCAAGCAGAGGAGACCACTATCAGCATATTGCACATGCCATACATCTCAACTTGGCCATCACTGAAGAAAGAATCTAACAAGTAACAAATTTTAGCCATTAAGAGATATAAATTTACAGTGAAGTAAATTGATCATCTTATCCTAGACAAAATATGACCACTAAAGATCCAAATTTATTTGAATGATTAATAGAAGGAAGAGATCAGTGTCATGATTAAATGATATTCAAAATTAAAAATAGAATAGCAATTGTCAATCATGCCAACATTACAAGAGTCTATTGATGCTGAAAAAGAGCTCTCATTTACCTCAGATGCTGTATTAGCCAATGCAAAGGCTGCCTCAATACGAACCCTCCAGAAAGCCTTGACAGCAGGAAGAGAATTCAAGATTTATTGGACACTAAATTAAAGCACAAGATCTCAGTAGAGGTGAGAAATAGTACCTTGGAGTCACCCAGAAAATTATTCAAAGCATTAAGAACAGCAAATGAAAGCTTTGGTAATGCTTCCAGTGTCTCAATTGCCTGTGCCTGAGCAACAACGTCCTTGTCCTTCTCTAACTGATTGATCTGAGATTCTCATATCACATTAACATGGTTAAAAGACCACAAAGGGCACCAAGAAGCAGCAGAAACAAAATAAATTGGGAAACAAAGGAGGTAACACCATAATGTAATCATAAAATCAGACCATGCCCAAAAAGGGGGGATGCAAAACTAGCAGGCTCAATTTCAAAGATATATTTGATTCTAAATTAAGTTGATCATGTGGCACCTCTTCTGATAATGTATTCTTTTTCCATTTTTCTTGGATAGCAGTATCAGAAGGGATTCTGACTTAAAATTACTTGGAAAGGAGAGAGTAATCCTAAATAATGGACTATTCTGCAAATGAAGTGGAAAATCCATTCAATGCATTCTCCTTCTTTGTTAATCTGCACGGGATGATTTAGGGGCTAGAGGGATTTTGCATGTCAGCAAGCAACAAATTGTGGGCAGGAATTCTCCCTGTGGTCTCTGATAGATGATCCCTGGAAACAATCCTTGCCTTTTATTTTGTGTGGTGTGCTGTAGGAAAGGCCTCAAAAGATTGAGAAAGACAACACCCACAAAGATGAGTGTTAGTAGAAGAATGGTAAATAATGCAGCTCTGCAGCAAGATCTCAACCCAATTCACCTAAAAATTACACTGTTTAACCAAAAAAAGGTAGGCAGAACAAAAAGGATCGAGTGTTTCTTGGCTGATGTGTTCTATTCTTTTGGACCTCTGCCCGAAAGTTTCTTTTCTTTTTTTTATTTTTCTCTCTCCGAGGCCATGTTTGTAGATGCATTGCTACTATTTTAGGCTGTGAAGACTAAAGACCCTTAATGCTTATTTGTACATATTTTCCTTTGTCTTCATTATCAAAAAATAAATAACCACCAAAACTAAAGCCAAGTCAAAATCATGTATGTTATGGATGCTAATATTTCATCACTGCACTTCAATAATGAACTTGAATAAGCAAGACAAGATGAAAGTAAAATTTTCCAGAAAACTTCACATGGAACAAGGACCAGTACAAATATTGGACCAAGTAAAACATAAGGACTGAGAACAAATCAAATGAAGATTGAGCGCTTATGAACTGGTCCAAATATTCAGAAATGCCTACCAAGTTACACCTTGAACAAATTGGACTACCTCCACATTAAAAAGTAACATATCAAGAGATTCTTGAATCAATGGGCAATGCATCATTCTTACCCACATGTATACAGGTTGATTGAAATGGATCTCCGCAAGGTATTCCACTTCTGGGTCAGCCCTGAGCCATAGCAAGGGTGATTCCACACTGCATAGGAACAACTCATTTTTTTTGCTGCAATCATAACATCATATACCAACCCAAAAAAAAAAAAAAAAAAAAAAAAAACCAGTAGCAAACATCTTACTTGGAGCGTATGTCTGCAGGAATAACATCACCGTTATCATCAGACCCATCAGGTTTAGAACCCTTTTTAGGCTTCTGGATGCGTTTAGCAGCAAGTTTTGAATGACACTGAATTTCCAGCAACTGCCAAGAGTCTCCAGTCATTGGCAAAATTGGATGGTCATACATACCATCAAATTCATACACCCTGATGCTCATCATTCCAGGCCATCCTATAGCACCTTCCTGGTTCTCAGATTCCAAATTACCATTTTGATATGATGCACCAGAATCTGGCAATGATGTACAGCCCCGCAATGATGCCAGTTCCACAATATTTTTCCGCTTATTATAGGAAAAGCCCATCCTTAACATTTAAGGACCAAAGAGAATGATATCAAACAGACTGGATCAATAAAAATTCCAGTAGCAAAATACACAAGTATGATGTAACAAGCTCACACCTTAGCACTGGACACCCACACCATCCCACCCAACGAGGGAAAAATTCCTTAAGAAATGGGCGCTCAAGATTTCCAACCTTATTGGCCAAATGCCGGAACTGCATCAATACAATATCCTGAATTACTTCGCAGAAAATTCACCACCAAGAAGACATGACCAATTGACTACTGAGAATGTAATTGTTACTTCTCTAGATATTTTTTCCCCCACAAAAACCCCTTCTATTCTCTTTCTTCCAATATTAAAGACATGAAGAACTAGACATAGTCAATTGATTACCGAAATTATATCAGTTAATTTTATTCCTCCTTGATATGTACCTATCAATATATTCCTCTTTCCTTATTTAGTTTTGTTATAGTTGTATATCCCTTTATTAGCTCTCTAAATATTTTCATTATTGTTGTAAATATTTTTGCCGTAACAAATAATACTGTAATTTTTCTTGTAATAGACCTAGAACTAAGAGATCTAATTATGCTTACTATATTAGACCCTAAAATTAAGGAATTTGAATATTTTTTGTCTATATATTGTAATTCTCTTAATGAAATGAATAGAACAATTTTTCAGAAATTCTCTTTTATTTTATCATGGTATCATAGCCAAAAGTCTGAGATCCTTTCATCTTGTGTCTGGTTCCTTGTTTATCTCCAAGATCTTAGTGCTTTGTTCCTTTTTTTTTCATGTTCTTCTATTCTGTTTTCTAAGACCTGGTCTTTTAGTTCTTGTTTCTAGTTGGATCATGTCTTTGGAACGATCTGAACACTTTCTCGTTCAATTTAATGGCAAAAACTATTCTGCTTGAGCGCTCCAATTTCAGATCTTTGTCAAGGGAAAGAAATTATGGGGTCATATTAATGGGGCAGATCCTGTCCCAAACAGCGAGAAGGAGAAAGAGAAATATGTGAAATGGGAGGTGAAGGATGCTCGGATTATGTCTTGGATCCTTGGAAGTGTGGAACCCTCCATACTTCTCAATCTCAAGCCTTATAAGACCTCTAGAGAAATGTGGGATTACTTGAAGAAAATTTACAATCGAAGCAATGTAGCACAAAGGTTTCAATTGGAACTCGAGTTGGGTCAACTCATTCAGGGGAGTATCTCAATCCAATAGTTTTATTCTTCCTTTGGTAATCTTTGGGCTGAGTATACTGATATTGTGTATGCAAGTGTACCTCCTGAAGGACTCAGTGCTATCCAACGAGTGCATGAGACTAGCAAGCGCTACCAGTTTTTAATGAAGTTAAGGGGGAAGTTTGAACCGATTAGATCCAACCTGATGAACAGAGAACCGGTTCCTTTATTGGATATTTGTGTAAGAGAGCTTCTTAGGGAAGAACAACGGCTAATTACACAGGCTGTCTTAGAACAGAAAACTCAAAATTCTGCTCTAATTCCTGTTGCTTACGCTGCTCAAGGGAGTTCTAAAGGAGACAGAGATATGTCTAATGTCTAGTGCTATATAGTTGTAAAGGATTTGGACACATTGTCACTAATTGTGCTAAAAAATTTTGCAATTATTGTAAGAAAATGGGACATATCATCAAAGATTGTTCCATTCGGCCTCCAAAGAAATCTGAAACTGCCTACAATGTCTCGGCTGGTTCCTCAAATGCCCCTAGTCCCGGTCAGTCTTCTATTACTCCTAAAATGGTCCAACAAATGATCATTTCTGCCCTTTTTGCTTTAGGCCTTTCAGGTAACAAAAATTCTAATCCTAAGTTTTGGTATTTTGATTCTGGTGCTTCCAATCACATAACCAACACTGCCTTACCATTAAATAATGTTAAAAAATACAAAGGCAATCTTCAGATTCATAATGCCGATGGTAATTCCTTACCTATCATAGTTGTTGGTGATATTTCAGCCTCTTTAAATACTGTTTTTGTGTCTCTTAAGCTGTCCATTAATCTTATATCTGTTGGCAAATTAGTTGACAACAATTGTAGTGTTCAATTCTCAAATTCTGGTTGTCTTGTGCAGGATCAAGTGTCCGGGAAGATGATCGCGAAAGGACCTAAAGTGGGACGTCATTTTCCTTTATTTTTATCTCCCTCTCCGGTGTCAAATTATGTTGCTTGTAATGCTGTTCAATGTGATAATCAAGTGTGGCATAGACGTTTAGGACATCTTAATCCTCATGTTCTTCGACTCTTGCTTAAATCTGGTTTACTTGGAAATAAAAATTTGACTTCTTCTCATAATGACATTGTTGACTGTGCATCTGGCAAACTTGGTAAAAGCAAAACGCTTCCTTTTCCATCGCATAAAACCCGCACCACCAAGCCTTTTGAACTTGTACATACTGATGTATGGGGCATTGCACCTGTAATTTCTCATGAACATTACAAATACTTTATTATATTTATCGATGATTTCACGCGCTTCACTTGGGTATATTTCCTTCGGTCTAAAAGTGAGGTTTTCTCTGTGTTTAAAGTCTTTCTTGCTTTAGTTGAAACACAATTTTTTGTCAAAATCAAAATCTTACAATCTAATTCGGGTGGTGAATATATGTCAAATGAATTTTAATTTTTTCTTCAAAGTTATGGGATCATATCACAACGTTCTTGTCCTTTCACTCCACAACAAAACGGTATGGCTGAAAGAAAGAATCGTCATCTTCTCGATGTTGTTCGAACTCTTCTAATTGAGTCTCTCATGTTTGGTGTGAAGCTTTGTCTACTGCTGTTTATTTGATCAATAGATTACCATCTCCCAACTTGAACAATGATTCTTCCTACTTTTGTTTGTTTGGGCATGCACCAAATTATTCCAATCTTCATATTTTTGGATGTGTTTGTTTTGTTCACCTTCCTACACATGAGAGAAATAAACTTAGTGCCCAATCTGTCAAGTGTGCCTTTTTAGGATTTAGGATATTCTGGAACCCAAAAAGGATTTGTTTGCTATGATCCTCATGCCCGTTGAACTCGTGTCTCTAGGAATGTCATTTTTTTTAAATCAGCCCTTCTTTAGCACACAATAGACTTCAGAATTCCCTTCTCTATCTGCTTTACCACATTTTCCTGAGTCGCCAACATCAGTCCAAAGGTTTAAACCTGGTTATGTTTATCGTCGACACACTCCTACATCTGATCCTCCTACAAGTCTCACTGAGGTCCCTCAACATCTTGCGGCATCTAATTCTGTTCTACCCATTCCCAATGATCCACCTCCTCTTCGAAGAAGCTCTAGACCTCACAAACCTCCTAAAAGGTATGGGTTTTCAACCCTTTGGCCATGTCTACTACTTTGTCTTCTATTTCCATTCCCACTTGTTATAAACAGGCTATCGAACATAAGTGTTGGCAACAAGCAATGGAAGCAAAACTCCAATCACTTGAGGAAAACCATACCTAGGACATTGTTTCTTGTCCTCCAAATGTTAAACCCATTGGTAGTAAGTAGGTCTATACTGTGAAACTCAAGTCTGATGGCTCTTTGGACAGATACAAAGCTTGATTGGTTGCTCTTGGCAATAAACAAGAATATGGCCTCGACTATGAAGAAACATTCGCACCAGTTGCTAAGATGACCACGGTGAGAACCATTCTTGCTATTGCATCTTCTAAATCTTGGCCTTTACATCAAATGGATGTAAAAAATACCTTCTTGAATGGGGACCTTAAGGAAGAGATTTACATGAAACTTCCACCTGGTATGTCAATGACGGCTTCTCATGAAGTTCGCAAGCTAAGACGCTCTTTGTATGGGTTGAAGCAGGCACCTAGGGCCTAGTTTGAGAAGTTTCGCAGCACTCTTCTCACCTTCTCTTTCACACAAAATCAATATGATTCATCACTCTTCTTTCACAAGACAGCCACTGGTATGGTCTTTCTCTTAGTCTATGTTGATGATATTATCATCACTAGTGATGACAATTGGCTGATCACAAAGTTTCAAAATATGTTGCATAGTACATTTAAAATGAAAGATCTTGGGCACCTCACATATTTTTTGAAGCTAGAAGTTCACTCTCGAGATCATGGTTTGTTATTACATCAACATAAATATATTCAAGATCTCATTGAATTAGCTGGTTTAAAGGATGCTATTGCAATTGATACGCCAATGGAGGTGAATGTGAAATACCAAAAAGATGAAGGTGAGCTTTTGCCTGATCCTTTTTTATATAGACAACTTGTTGGTAGTCTTATCTACCTAACAATTACAAGGCCCGATATCTCATATGCTGTCCATATAGTCGGCAAATTTATGCAATCACCTCGACATCTTCATCTTGCTGCAATTCATCACATTATTCGATACTTAATTGGGTCACCTACTCATGGGTTGTTTTTTCTTACAAAATCTGCTCTTCATTTGATTGCATATAGTGATGCAGATTAGGCTGGCAGCCTGGATACTAGGAAGTATACAACAGGGTGGTGCATCTTTCTTGGCGATGCCTTAATTTCTTGGAAGTGTAAAAAGCAGGATTTTGTCTCTAAATCTTCCACGGAGGCTGAGTATAGAGCCATGTCTGCAGCTTGTTCTGAAATTGTGGTTACGTGGTCTTCTTTCCGAACTTGGATTTCCTCCGACTGATCCAACTCCACTTCATGGTGATAATACTAGTGCCATTCAAATAGCTGCGAATCCAGTATATCATGAACGCACAAAGCACATAAAGATGAACTATCATTACATTAGGGAGGCCTTCACTCAAGGTGTTATCACTCTTCCTCATCTTACTACTGATCTTCAAATCGCTGATGTCTTTATGAAAGCTTTGACACGCCAACGACACAAGTTTCACAGTAGCAAATTGATGCTGCTCGACTTACCCGCATCAATTTGAGGGGGGATGTCAATATAATCTTCTTTCCTTATTTAGTTTTGTTATAGTTGTATATCTCTTGATTAGCTCTCTAAATATTTTTATTATTGTTGTAAATATTCTTGCTGTAATTAATAGTGTAATTTTTCTTGTAATAGATCTAAGACTAAGGGATCTGATTATGCTTACTATATTAGACCCTAGAATTAAGGGATTTGATTATTCTTGATATCTATATATTGTAATTCTTTTAATAAAATGAGTAGAACAATTTTTAAAAAATTCTCTTTTATTTTGTCAGTACCTTTCTTGCCACAACATTCCACCTTCTCTGTCTTCTCTGTTTTTTTCCTAAGATTATGAAGAATGAATCATAGATATAATACTGTGAATATTAATCAACAAGAATATGGCATAATTTGGTTAGGCAGCAAATTGGGAGGAGTGTCTAAATATGACTCACCAACACTCCACCATATGCTACAATAAATAAAACCCAAAACTGTGTGATACCAAGCATCTCACCACTTGGAAACCCAATCATGTATAGAATCAACATAACGGAAATACTGCCAAGTGGACAAGTATGTCTTTACAAATTGCAACTAATAACATCATTTGATTCAGTAGTAGACAATGGGGTTGGCAGTGGCGTGACATCAGGCCAGACTATGGCATCTTAAGTGCGAATAGGAATACTATTCATAAACCCAACTCGTTTAGCACAAACTCCAACCTGACCAATTTAAATTATAAACACCCACACTAGCCCATTTAGCTTGCTAAAACTTATTGATTTAAAAAAGAGAGATTTTTTTTTGGGCATCAAATTGTTCAACATTTTAACATTAATTATCATTTCATGTAATTGATGATGAGATGAACTAATAACACTATTAAAATAGAAGATATGAGTGAAAGTTGATCCAACAGTACAGTTAGACAAAAGCTAGTTGTATTAAGCTAATTTATAGTCAAGAAACACAAATATAAATGGGTCATGAAAGCCCCTAGGCTCCTTGACCCTCAAACCATTAAAAGTAGCATGCAAGTGGAGTTCAAAATTGCCAACTCTCTCCTTTTGAACATACCCTCAAATGCCTAGGATAACACAAGCCGCCAAAAACTCTAATATCGGTAAACGCAAAACTTCTCCATCCACTTACCTATTTTGTTGATCAAAACTAACTGAATTTGCTAAAATTGATATCTTGCAAAACAAGATACAGCAATTTCCCAAAAATATTAAGACAATTTAATTCTTCAGCTCCTCAACAAATTGAAATAATATCCATGATAAACATGTGTGTCCTTTTAAATTTGGCTAAAGATCTACCCATAATAAATCTTAACTTTTAGATAAAAACCACTTTCAGAGACGCATAATATCTAGATTTACATCTTGAAAGCCCACAGTGCAGATAGAAAAAAGTCCATTGCATTATGCTGGGTCAAGCACCATGAGATTTGCAAAGTTTCATCAGAAACCCTCAACTCTGTTCTGAGTGAAAACAAACTAACAAGTGGGAGTTCAAAAGCACAAAGAGAAACAGGAAAAAAAAAAGGGATTATGCATATACAAAAGGAAAAAGCACTTAAAGTTACCTCCTTTGTACTAAGAGTTCTTGAAGAACGTGCTGCATCTGAAACAATTTTCTGCAAAATCTGATTTTTGGAGAGAGAAAAAGCAAACTGACTTCAGCTGGATTGCAACGATTAGCACATAAGCAAAATTCCAAATTATGCATTTACAGGAGTAACCACCAAAATATTTACACAAGGAAACGATTAAGTGGAAACTTAAGCATGAATACTTCCAAAGGAAACATAGCACATAGCAAAAAATTTTGATTAGAAAGAAAATATACACACATAAATATTTATATTTATATTAAGAGGGAAGAAAGAATACGAAAGGCTTCAAGGATGAGAAATCCTTTAAGAAGTATATAAAAGCAAAAAGCTAATAGAGAATTGATCAACAACCCCTCTTCAATTCCTTTAAACCATAATCGCTTAAAACCCCTAGAGCATGAGCCCAAAGAGGACTGCAAAAAACTATCTTCTCGCATAAAATCCCAGCATTCCACTCCTTCCAAATGCACCCAGAAATAGCCATAATAGCACATCTCCAAAGCAAACAGGCATCTTTCTATCCACCAAAACATATGAACTTTGTTAGGATAGACCCACATGTTATAACAAAAGCAAAAAGGCAATTCCCGAGATTTAGATTCTTTGTAGTACATTAACAAATACAAGGACAGACAGTTTTAAAAGGTATAGGTTTTTGCAATAGATCGTTTGTATTTATCCTGTTTAGCACTATTAACCAAGTAAAAGACTCAACTTTTGGGAGAAGCCGTTGAATTCCAAGTAAACTTGGATGGGGGAACTCCAAATGGTGTGGAATGCAAGTCAAAAAGTGAAAGGAAGGTTTACAAGAGAATATCCATTATGCATCAAGATTCTAAACTAAAGTATAACAAATATTGGGAGATAGTATAATCCCATGTTATAGGGTATCAGTGAGAAAAACTTCATAGCTTCTCTATCACTAAGTTTTTTAAGGAAATGAAAATTCTACAATTCAGAGTTTGCCTCCCAATGACAGATTCTTTTGTAGGAGTGAAGTAACAGATAGATAGCTAATAGAGACACAAAAAACCAAAGGAGAGAAGTGAATCTCCAATCCAACAATCCTCTTAAAAGAAAATACGACAACCATCTCCTACTTTGAGAGATACAAGAGGAAGAGAGAGATGATATAACTGAAGATAAATTTTCAATGGCCACAATGAGAAACTCAATCTCAAGATCTCACACCCCATCCATTATGATGGAGACTACACTTGATTTCAATAACCTTATCCCACAAAGTGGGGTTCTAAGAGATATCTCTATAGCCAATTCTGACCATGTTCTTGGACACCAAATTACCCAAACCCAGGCTGCCCTCAGCTTTATATTTAGTAATCTATTCCAGCTTAGAAGATGATCTCTCTTATTCAAACCCATAATTGACCCAAAAAAAAAAAAAGAAAGAAAGAAAGAAATCTCTCATTAATCTTTCAATTTTCTCAGCCACCTTAAGGAGAGAGAGAATAAAGAGGACTGCTAAAAACAACAAGCATGAATTAGAGAAACATGTGAGGGAAAACAAAGCACCCTTGCACCCATCCAATCTCTCTTACTAATCTTAGCCACAACAATATTCCAAAAAAAGCAACATACCTTGGGTTGCCACACAGACCCCTAAAGTAACTGATATGCTACCCTTCTCACAACTGATAAAGGCAACCAAATCACCAAGAGTATCAATAGGCATATCCATATCTACAAATCTCCTCACTTCCTAGCCTAAGGCCAAAAACACATTGGCCTGGATTCATCTATCTACCAATGCACTCAAAAAATCAACGGGTGAAGAGAAAAGGAGAAAGAGGTGTTCCTGATGCAAACTTTGGAAACCAAAATAACCATGTTTTAGGCTCCTCATCAACAGTAATAAGAATGGAGGTCGTACTCAAACATCTTTCATCATTTCTGCCACCCTAACCCAAACCCTTTCCATCACTATCCAAGAACCAACTCTATCATAAGCTTTCACAAAATCCAATGTCAAAATTACTTCCCTATCATTCTTTCAACTGTAGAGATATTGTTATAGAAAGAGATCCCCTATTATACTCAACCACCTCATTAGCCACCAAAGAAGTATATCTACCCCCAATAAAAGAAAGTTAACTATAAGAGATGGTATCAACTAGCACCTGACATAACCTATTGGCTAGAACCTTGGCCACAATTCAGTTTAGACTCGTGGTGAAACAAATGGACATGAAATCTTTCACCTTGAGAGTACAAGTGGATAAGGGTAATAAAAGTGGCTTTCATACTCTTATATCATCCCATTAGCAAAAAAGATCCCCAAAAACTCGTAAACAAATTCTCACAGACAATGTCCCAAAATGCTTGAAAAAAGCCATTGTGAAGCATTCAGACATAAGTTTTCTCCCCATCAAAACCAAAAACTGCCAGATGAATCTCAACCATCCCAAGACATCTCTCCAACGAAGACACTCAAGTAGAACTCTAAATGGGCTGCCAAGCAATCCCCGGAAATAAGGCATTCTCCACTCTCCTCCACATAGAGATCCCTATAGAAGCTAGTGATTGCATCCTTGATGGTGATAGGATCCATAATAAAATTACCAACATCATCCTCAAGCTCCCTAATGAAGTTCATTTGCCTCCAAGAATTGGCCACACAATCAAAGAAATTAGTGTAGCAATCACCCTTTTTAGCCCATGTCAACTGATTTTTTTTTTTTTTTGGCCTCCAACTTATTTCTTCTTTAATAAGAATTTCCTCGTATTCATTCCTAAGACTCACTCCAACTAATGAATTTCACAAGAAGACCACTCTAAACATCCAACTCATTGATCTGATCAAGGGTGGTGTTCTTTAATTTAATATTTCAAACGTTTCCTTATTTCAAACTTTCTAAGACTCTTCAACTTTGTCATGAACTTGAAACCCTCCCATCTTTGGTTTCTTTCTGACAATCATCCACCACCTTTGTAAGACCTCTATGGCCACATGTTCGAAACCCTAAAATGAGAGGGAACCCACTCAAATGTAATTGGATTCTAAATGGAAAGGAAATAATCAGAAGTGGTTTGAATGAGGGTTTCCCGCATAAGTATTGGGAAACAAGCTTCCCACTTAGTAGAATAGTTCAGTGTATTATCTACAATAGAGAAATGATAGAAACAACACATGATCCACACAAATTTCATATGGTAGAAGTTTCCACCAACAGTATGCTCTCCAGCACATCTTGTTAAGAATAATTATGGCCATGGTCAATGGTAAGAGTTTCTCTCTAAGGTGCAAACTTCTGGGCTTGAGTCCGGAATCCTGTGAGAGGCATGTAGATTAGTTACTTACTACAAAAGAAAGGAAATGATCAAGATGCATATCCTAAGCAATATTGTCCCTCGAGGTGAAATCCATAGAAAGAACCTTCCTCGTGAATGTTATGCATTACTTGTCAAGCTTGCAAATCAATCCAGCTCAAGTCTCATGACAACTAGAATTAAGACCACAAGAGTAGCTTAGCTCTAACATAACAAAATCCGGGACACCACCATCTTTAGCAAACCATAATAAGGGAACAAGTTTAAGATTTGGTCCATCTGGTAAAAGATTCATAATAATTTACATCAATAGCCCCACTATTTAATGATTTTAAAGCAATGAAAACCCCCATTAAACAAAACAAGAGCTACTCCACTTATGAGAAATGCTTGAAACCAAGTCATATTGCATAGAGTTCAAGAACATATATCAGACCATCCAAAACCCATCATGTTTTGATCATTTAGTCTCCACAAGCCTTCATAAAATCTTTGCAAGAAAACTTAGACCAAGCTATATACTATTCTTACCAAAGCCAAGATGCAAATTTTCCACACAATGCCCTTCATAGATGCTACCTCTCCAAAAGAAATTTTAGTAGAAGGATCATTATTCACTTTGGTTTTACAACCAATAGATAATTATCTTTTATTATAGAAAACACAGAATATGTACATACAACCAATATATGTTTAATCCACAAAGTAAAAATCAATAGCACTCTCAATTTGTGATGCCAAAAGATTTCTCCATGCCATTAACCTTTGACATCTCCCAAGACTCCATCCCCCCCCCCCGGGTTTTTCTCCCATCAGGGCCCCTAACATTACCAATTGACAGAGTTTCACTTCCTCAACAAAGGATGTGAATGGGTCTCCCAAAAAATCAAATTGCAATACAAAATACCACAATTTATCAAAATTAAAAAGCAAAAAATTATATTAAAAATAAAAAATAAAATAAACAACAACAACAACAACTTACTCTCCGAAAGGCTTCAGGCCCCATTTGTTTTTCCAACATTTGAAGGACGGCCACCTATTACAAATCACACCATTGGTCAAAAATGAATCCAGCAAAAAAACTAAGAAAAACTGATGAAACATAGGAATACTCACAGACTTCCATGATCGAATTTTTCCATATAAACCAATGCACTGCGTTCCATGCAGATCTTTAGATGCAGCAGATGAGCTCAAAGCAGTTGCCCCACTATCATCTGCCTTGCAAACAGCACAATTTGCCTGCAGTCAGGCAATTAAAGTAAGCAAAATATTTGCAATAAATAACGTTGGCTATTTTTCTTATTACTCATAAATTTCCATTTAAAGATTTGTGAGAAATGAGCATAGCACCCATCGAATCCCAAGTCCAGATGAAACAAATTAGTATATTAGGACCAAAACTACAAATTGAAGAACTTCAAGAAAATGATAAGACAATGACAGCAACAAAAATCTAAGCTTTCTTAACTTATGTGTCAACATAGAGCTTGATGTATTTTTCATTTTGGGTTGCAGAGAAGCTGTGATATTTGCAATAATATGGTGAAAACAAATTGCTTTGACAGTTAATGTCGGCTTCTATGAGGAGGTTAGATTCTATCACCATTTCGTAAATATATATAGACATCACACGCACACACACATTATGAGAAAGGAATTCCACCAAATCATTATGCCAGTTTCAGTTTCTGTCTCTATTTTTCTTTCATTTTTCTCTACTTGGGTTTAGCATGCTAGATGCATCACTCCACCAATATGTCCTTCCATTTCACAAAAGAAGCATGTATACAAGTGTAAACACAAGGAAAACGGCAACGTCTTAAAGATTGCAGATTTTAGCCCTCCTATATGCCGCATTTGAGGAGCAATGCAATAGCACAAATGATTCAGCAGAAATGGATCTCCCACAATAAGAAATGATGTATGACTAATATATGAAGGTCAAACAGAAGCTGACCTTGTAACGCCGGTACCGTGCCTCATTATTTCCAAGAAAGCTTTTGATAAATGAATCAGTCAGAAAACCAGCAAGCCCATCCAATAACCACTCTGAAAACAAGTATAAAAATCATATAAAACCAAAAGGTTTGCATCAAAACATTATTGGAGTGATTCAAAAAAAAATTATATATATACATATATAGTTATTGCCTATATAAGCAAGAAAATCATCATTTTGAACTACTCACCATCATTTGGAGCCTCAGCAGTGATATATACACCGAACCACTGTCTTGCAAGAGCAGATGCAAGTTTGATTCTAGTTTCTATGGTCTGTTAAAGCCCATATTAACTAGTTAGCGATCAGATGGTGAAGGAAGGTTAAGATAATTCACCCTTATATAATTAAAATCTACAAGAGAGTTCAACGTTTCTGCCTTTAATTCAACAATAATGCCAAAGCATGACTTACACCGGAGCAGCATTAATATAGAAAAAGAAATTGTCATAAACATTTTATTTCACTTAGCCCCTTTAGTCTGCAATTCGTTATTTATTTTTTTTTTGGTCCTTATAGGAAAAACTTGTTAGAATTCTACATGCATGTATAAAAAAATTATATATCATTTCACTGTCCCGTCCTGTCCATTGTTTCCAAAAATTTGTTGTATCACAGATTCCACGCACATGCTCTATTGTTAAAAGGGCAATTATGAGGAAAAGTAGTAGGCAAAATTTTGTATTTACAAATATAACATATATTTGTTAGATTCTTGGCTTGTGCTATTAACACAATAACTTTCAGCTGTCTTTTGTTGATATCTTAATCTTTCCAATTTCAAATGTATCTTCCTTATATGTATGGTGTATTTTTATGAGTCAGTTGCACCACCTTGGCACCCTTGATGAAGTTCTTTTCTATTCTCTACAATAGAAAATTACTGATAAATGTTATGTAGACGGATGCATGGAGTACTCAATCTTAAAGGGAATCTGTAACACTCCTAATTCTGATCCATCCACACTAACCACCAGATACTCAAATCTCGCGAAAAGCACAAGTTGCAAACCATGACATTAGATGAAGAAGGAGGTGCCAACCAACACCATGAATGTGCATCTTACATTCAAACAAGAAGCAACAGAAGAATTTCATTAGCAGAGAAATGCCATCATTACTATACAACAAACACACCAACAACCATTCCAAAGCCTCCAAGTTGTAATACTGAACCCATTAGCCTCCAAGTTGTAATACTGAACCCATTGTGCTATGACTAAGAATGAAGAGGAGATTAGCAGAATAATCTCTCTTAATATTTATCCATCATGGATATAACCATTTTAAGTTCTTACTTGGGGGGAAAAACTACAGTGTCTTCAATTTGACCAAGCATAGAAATGATGAATTTGGGTAAATTACATGAATTCACTGCCAGACACGGTTCTACCATGCAGAATCATGTTATCAGACCTCTCACATTAAGATCTTCACATTTATTGTTTGGGCGTGCAGGAGGGAGTAATAAAAAAGGGGGAGAGAGAGAGAGAGAGAGAGAGAGAGAGAGAACTGCTAAGGTCAAGAACGAATTTTGACAAAAATTATGTACTGCACATTCTCAAAAGGACCAAGAGAAAAAGCTATTTCAAGAAGCATCTAATGGTACATGGATCCCTGAAGGAATAAGTTGATGAGGTTGAACTACATTGATCAACAAGGCTTCTTTGTAAGATGGAAAGCAAGCATGACCACCTCAATAAACATTACTGAAGAGCTAAAACAATTAGCCTTTCAAATTTCAAAAATTTTGAACATAATTATGAGCAATCCATCTGTCACTTCCAAGGACAAAGAAAAAAGAAACGAAATACATTAAGAGATAGCCTACACATTAAGCTCATGGAAAAGTCACAAGCTACTGGCACAATATTCAAAGTTTCCAACCAAGGAACACTTCAGTGACTACCAAGTCAGTCTTCTCTCAGAATCAGAAGAAGCATGCATAATGAAAAGAACATGTAATTTATGGTATGTTCATACCTAATAATCAACACATTTTGTTGTATTGAACAATTTTGTCAGCTATAAATTTTTTCTGTTAGTTGCTTCATACAATGGCATAACATGTTTATTACATAACATATGCAATTAGTGACGAGACAAACAATGAATATAAACATTTATTAGATAATGATAGAACCGGCTTGTGAACAGCATATCAAACAAGATCCTTAGCTTAATACAGCAGCCAAAAGCAAGATTTTCAATAGACTAGCAAACCTGATCTATAATCCTCTCATCAAATAAGATCTGGGAACCAAAGATACTAATAGAAGCTCCAGAGCTCAATGAAGTTACTGCCATCTCAGGAGGAATGAAGACTTGCTTGTATGACTCAAATGGAAATGATGCAGAAAGGTACACCTCATAATGACTGCAATCCAAAGAAGAAACACAACCATGTTAATTAAGATAAGCCCTTAAAATATAATATATTCCTTGTATCCCAATCTGACTTTTTCTTGTCCCAAAGAAAGTGTTGAAACTTGAAGCATAAACAATCTTATCACTTTTCTACCATACCCTTGAGATGTAAATGGAACCACTACATTTAAGGGTAAAGCAATCAATGTTCTTCTCTTGATTCATGACTTTGGCAACAATTTCATTAAAGTAGGAACCAAGGGAGTACCATTTTTAATCAGAGGGAAGCAGGAAGTACCATATAACAAAAGAACAAACCTGAATGCAGAATGAAAAAAATTCACAGTGTTCTGCAGTTTTTGCATATGTCCTGGCAAGCACATGTGGGATATAACACCACTATGTTGGTCAGGAAGAATTTCAAATGGTGCAACCACCAAGGATATCCATCTAGCACTAACCGGAACCTTAATCCTGTAGACATATGTCTTGCGAGGAGGATCATCATTGCTTAAAACCTGCCAAAACATGAAAGTAATGAATGGATAATGGATTGTTTGTTTAAATTGGTGTTGAGTACTCTGTGCAACAACACAACATTAGTTTCACAAGGGAAATGCTCAACTCATACACAACATGGGATCATCATTGCTTAAACCTGCCAAACAGAGAACGGTGCGCAGAATCCATAATTTATTGACATGCTCGGTGTTGAGCAGCCTATATGACAAGAAGACATGTAGTCTCACAAGAGATTTTCAACTAGTAGTAGATTTGATTGAGAGACAGAAACTAAACAAAATATCTTGTAACTATGGGGATTGACTACCAACAAAAAGAGAGAAGGAGAGAGAGAGGAAAGAAAGTAAGGTGTTTCTAATTGCACTTCATTTCTAGAATAACAAATTTTTAGCTTTTTTAAAGAATAATAACTGTTTATGAATTGTTTGTGTTACGAAGAACTTGTATTTGATGCGGTAAATTTTAACATGATGAGTAAGATAATGTGGCATATCATAGTTAAAAGATAAAACTGATAATCCAAAGTAGCTCAAAACATGGTCAACTAGCCTCTCTGTTGTGTAGCGTATGAAAGAACAAAGGAATGACATAAGTTATGGTTAAAATCAATAATAAAAGGAAACCCACAGAAATTGAGAGAAATAAAATTCTGGCCTAAAGATAAAACCGATAATCCAAAGTAGCTCAAAACATGGTCAACTAGCCTCTCTGTTGTGTAGAGTATGAAAAAACAAAGGAATGGCATAAGTTATGGCTAAAATCAATAATAAAAGAAAACCTGCAGAAATTGAGAGAAATAAAATTCTAGCCAATGGAAAACAAGGGGAAATTTTATTTAAAAAAATGCCAAACCACGGTAGGCACAATAGTGCATATCTAATTTCATCTTTTCTAGCATAGGAGAATGTCACTGCCAAAAGAAAAATGGGAACAAATGGGACAAATACTCTACACAGTCAACTATTTCAATATAATGAGGTCATCTTTTCCACCTCAGACAAATTTTATTGTTTACAACAATATATACAGAGAAGCCACCGTTTGAAGGCAAGTCACGCTTGATATAATTTAAACTAAACTGGAAAATGTTTTAACTCATTTTAACCCACTTATGTCTAAAGATAATTCACACACACATCTTTAAAAAATAATAATAAATAAATTTTGACCAGGTTGGGACTCTTCCCACTACTACAACTCAATACCTATCTTTTAGTAAATTCAATTTGAACTGATTTAGACCACCACACCCACATCCAACCCTATCTCTCTTTCTACAATATGTTGCCACCCACAAAGACAACTTCCTCAATTTCTATCAATCAATCTCTCTCTCTCTCAATCAAAGTTCAAAATTTAATAATTCAATCTCTTTCAAATACTAATTTACGCTTTGTATAAAACTATAAAGCATAGTTTTGCTCTTTTGGCTCTCCCAACCAAATCCCTGCATAATTTACAAAATGTGGTTCAACATTTAAAAGTGCATGTGCCCCAAGCTCTAGGGTCATATAAGGAGAATTCAAAAGGAACCTTAACTTATCCAATCTCGTCATGTATATATGAAAGAGCCTACTGAAAAGATGTCATAAGATGGGGAGAGAAATTACGGAGTCGGGCCCAGCCCACAGTGTTTTTGAGTTGGAACTTGTCAAACAATCTTATCCCCATCAGCTATGTACAAGGAAAAATTGAATGTGGATAGCTCTCATATGCCTTCAGTGATATAGGACTCTTGAGTGGATATGCCTGGTACAGATCCAACAAAATGGAACTGCTCAAAGTCATCTGCTATGCAGCGAAAAGGGCCTTTTAGGTTAAATTCTTTTGTCTCTTTCACAATGCCAAGGCATGAAAGTCATCCACGACCGGGAGAAGATCCAAATTCCTTTTCTATGACAATAAAGCTGAATTGTGGATCCAAATAATCTCTCTACTAATGTAGATTTTGTAAATTTGTTGTATCTTATGTAGTTTACAATGGTTGCATGCCCTAGGAACCTCTTCCATGCAATATCTACTAATAAACAAAGAATTACGAGTGCATATGATCATCCTTTCTTCTAGCTCCTTGGTCACAATTACAAGTAACGTGCTCTAAGGTTTTGCCCCAAGTTTTTTGACCAACACCCATTGAGCTTAGTTATACATTTTTCCTCTCCATGTCCATAAAACCAGAGAAATGTCCTAACAGATTGTTGCTCCCAAGAGAAAGAAGGGTGGAAAAATTGCAACAAGAGCATCATAAATGACAGACCTAGGTACTGTACAGACAACTGTTTGTGCCTCAAATCTTGTGCTTTTAACCAGAAAATAAAATGTTGGTACAGTTCCTATTGAAGTTCAAATAGTTTACCCATAGCAATTTTGTTGACAGTTGACAACCAGAAATAATGAATTTATCAATCTTACCTGGTGAAGCAAGCTTCCCGTGCTGACAGCAACAAGATTCTCAGCAACCGTAAATTCCAGATCATAACTGTTATGGACAGAGAATGCAATAACCAGCATAAGACCAAGGTTGACATGGCATATCTTCCCCAATATCAAACTGCAAACATTCACAGCAATCAACTGGTTCATACCAACTACGCTGCGAATCACTGTCAATACAGGGAAACCAGCAGTGTGCACGCCTAATTTGGTTATCTGTGTGGAGCACATTATTGTTGAAATGAATTCCTGTTTCTGCTCCCTCTACCCAATAGTCAACACGAACCAATTTGACATTCTGCATCAAACATCATCCTACATGAGAAACTAATAAATTCAGGTCAATATACCAGAGCTCAAAATAAACAATTTTTTACATGTTAACACTTCTGAATCAACTCAGATTATCCAAAACTGCTATCAACCTTCAGCACATTGAAATTATTTTGACGAGAACTATAACATCAGAAGATCATCCTGTGTCGGCAATTCAGACCTTATTTGAAAAAAGAATGTGACAATGGTGGCAGTCAACAGATACATGAGAATAGAACCTCATGGGGTAGGCAACCAGAAAATTTAAGGTTGAAATCGATGGGGCCAAAGCAGATCATAGTTTCTGCTCCACCGTGTGATGGTCACAGGGAGCCACTTAGAGATAATAATTAAAGTTAGTGTTTTTACATATATCATGTGGTATAGACAAGCTGAAGATCCAATATTACGTTTATAGTATCTTAACACTTGAGTGCGATTAAACTTTGTTTTCTACAGGTCAAAGGACTATAATTTAAATCCAAAAATTAAAAAAAAAAAAAAGAACAAGAAAAAGAAAGAAAAAAACATCAGCGCAGATATTTTAAGATTGAGCCTTTACATGATAAAGAGACTTGGACCATTTCCCTGATGGTCAAGAAGGTGCTTGAACTGCAACTCTAAAGGTCAGTTAGTGAACACTAAGCAAACTCAACACAGGCTCGATTGCACTCAAAAATGTAAGAACAGATAAACTACAGCTCAAAGATTGCACATAAATTAACAACTTGTGGATCTAAAAGACACCAGCAGATATGCCATAAATTAAGAACTCAAAAATTGTATATCCTAACTAGCTGATTAGGACTACCTGATTGAGAAATGCCTTATAAGCCTTTTGTTTGTTGGTTTAATACAGAGATACTGGATCACTCTGGCTTTCTAAAAGGGCTACTGATCAAGCTTGATGCTCATCGGATCAAATTCCCAATATACTATAGAAGTCGTGAGAATTGCGCACATAGGTCTTGAGCAGTAGAATCTTTCGGTCATGTTGTAATCAATATTTGTAGTTGAGCAACAACTTCCGCTGGTTTTAATTAGCTATTTCTCTGTCATATGAAGCCCAGTAAAAAATAACCTCTAAAGATTTTTTTGGTTCAATTCACCTTCTTTGTACATTTATGACAATGGTAACAATCATATTGAGATTAAGTGTGAGAACAGAAAATATCCTCAAACAATCTCAAGTATGAACTCAGATAAACAAGCCTAAAGGACTGTGCAAAGGGTAGTTGCAGAGAGAAATATTAGAAAATTTATTGATTCTCCTCCTAAGATTCAAACTGTTGGAATTTGGGGCTGGATATTTAAAGCTTCCCCCTTATTTAGCTGAGACTCTAGAACTAGCTAATCTCTGATACAAGTTGCAACATTTATTTAGATTCACCACACTCTGTGTGTGTGTGTGTGTGAGAGAGAGAGAGAGAGAGAGAACAACATAGTTTTTTCATCTTCCTTTTAATGTTTTATACTCACGTTTTATTACTTAAATTCGTATTCAAATTAACCTACGTATTTATTTTGAGAAAATATCAAAATCTACTATTAATAATTTTTGTCGCTTCGCACAGAATATAGTTAACATTTAAATTCAATACCAAATTTAGACAGCATACAATTAAATAACCATGCTCAACAGAATATGAATTTGAAAAACCGAAAATGAGAGAACAAGGTTATATATGCCGACCAAAAATTCTAAATCTGATGTGTCATATCTTCATCAATAGCATCAACACATCAATAACCTATAAAATCAAACCACATTTGGTATTTTTGGCCTTTGACGTCCTGCTTACATGTAACAACACACAAAATGAAATCTCAAAGACACCATATAAGCTTGTAAAGGATTCATCAAACTCTACAATACAGCAGAGATCAAGTGTGTACATTTACAAGAACAAACGTCATTAACCACTTAAACAGAAACCCCAGAAATTGAAATGGCGATGCTATTAAAATTAACCCTAGAAAATTGAAAAGGTGATGCTATTAAAATTGGAAAAGCGAAATGATCAATATATCAAAATCTTTTAAGATTAGTGCGCCAATGGGAATCACCCAACATTAGATTTATCATTCGGATTGACTCTCTCGAATTATAATACTCGATTCAATGTAAATAACCCTTGATCCCAAATTACTTGGGGGACATACCCATTCTTCCCATCCAGCTCTATTTAAGGTCATGTCAGCCATTAAGTTAGGGTTTTCTCAGTTCCTCCGCCTATTCTTGTACCACATTCATCTTGCATGCCATAGTAGAGAACTGAAGTTTTTTGGTGCTAAAATCCAAATAAAAACAAGAAACCATGAAGAACAGCAAACCGTAACCTGTTTGATATCACTTGAAGAGTGAATCCCTCCATTTTCGGAGTTCAGCTTCTCGGCTTGCTCGTTCACCAATTTCAAACTCTTCTCACATTTAATTATCAAATTAGGGTTTGATTCCCTCTCCAACGCCGAAATATACGTGGCGCTCGCAGCATCAGCAGCCGAACAGACATTATCAATTGAGCTCCAGCGCTTCTCACTCTCCACTTCTTGAAAATGCGAAAAGTGATCGAACTCAACAGGCTCGCCGTCAACGGTCACTCGCTCGATCGCCAAATTGCTCGCATGCAAAGCTACGATTCCTGTGTCTGGAAGAGCAATTTCTAGCTCTGTGAAGCTGTGGGAAGCAAAGAAGTTGTGATAATCGGTAAGTGGAGAGATAAAGAAAAAGACAGAGAAGGAAACAAGATAGAGGATGGAGAGAGAAAGAGAGAGATTGGAACCCGAAAATGCGACGAGAGTCGAAGTCGATGCAGAGACAGAGCTTCTGGTGGCGTAGAATAGCGGAGGACGGTTCAGATTTCTGGTCTTCGGGCTTGAGCTTGCGAGGTTTCGCCATGCTTGACGAGGAGAGAGCGGGGGGCTATTTATAGAGCCGAAGGAAAGACATCTTCGGGGAACTCTTTGGTGCCCCTAAATAAATAAAACTTACGCGATCATTATCCAACAATAAATCAAAATAATCAGGATAACTACATATGCAGCAACCTTTTACCTATCATTATGTCTGGTCTTGAGTAAAAAATTTGTTCTGTTGAGTTCTTCTAAATGTTTGCATAGATCCACAACAATTGGGGTCTAATAAAACAATTTCTTTTAATAAATTTTGCGACATCCTAGAGAGACAAGACTCTAAAATTTAAGTTTAGTGTCTAGATATTTACGTGGATTTTAAATAATATTAATTTTAATTATGAATTTCACTCCTCTCTTAAATTTTTGCCATCATTTCTCTCGATTCTTTCAATGGTAAGAAATGAGAACATTGATTAATACTGAAATAAAGTAGTAAAGATATACGATAAGAGTTATCAGTAAAAATATATTTAAAATAGTAAACATAAAAAAAATCATAAATATACAAAAGAGTTATTCATGATCAATACTATAATACAAAAAATCGATAGAGCCAGAGATTAGATTCTGCACAAATATTTAACTCCCAAAATATATGCTTAACTTGAGTGTTTTTTAATTCCAAGGCAAGAGACCTTACTTCATGGTGGATCTTTTGAAAATAGTAATTATCTATCTTTATTCCTAGCTCCTCACTATGCCAAAGCATTGCCAAGCCACCAACAAAGTTGATGGTGTCCACCTCGTGATATTAATCAAAGCCAAGATAGCCAAATGCATGATCCACCCTCTGACCTACCAGCTTCGTCTCTTTTAAGATAAGCATAGTCGGCCTATCGTTCTTGGTCAAACTCGACCTTTCGAGTGAGATTGTTGGCATGTGTATAATTCTATGTTAGAATCTTTATTAGCATTATATTAGGATTTTTGTTTCTTCGTGGTAAAAAAATCTAATCGATTCTTGCTTCCTCCCTTTTCTAAACTTCGCTCCTGTGGCCTTTGATGAGACTTCAAGAAGCCTATGAATCCTAACAGAGGTATGTCCACTAATAGGAGCATTATCGTGTTCAAGTCTCCCTCAATATGCACTTCACATGATGGTGATTGAACACTATGTGGGGAGGCTTTTGTTGTCACTGAGGGCTTAAAGTGATGGTTGAGACTGCATCAGGAAGGGGGAGGACTCTCTGGGAAGGTTTGTTAGCACAGCTACTTGAACTTCCACAGCTTGTGCGAGTGCCTGGCGAAGATTGTTGAGGAGAAAACTCTGATCATCGGAAGGGGTTGGCATCCGGGCATGGTCCAGCTTGTGGAATTGGTTTGATCTCTTGCAGAGCTGACCATCGGATCACAGGGTGGTATAGAAGTACATCTTTGAAGAAGGAAAATTTGGTCTCTAGCGAAGGGATACATATCCTTTGGACTAAAGAAATTGTAAGACACTGCACTCACATTCAATCCTCAGACATACATATCCTTTGGATGAAAGCAAAACGATGACTTTACACCATAAATTTACCCTTCAACTCAAAACAAAACCAATATTAAATTAAGTTTACACGGACATACTTGGATAAGCCTGCATACATCCTTAGTTAGCGGGGGGGGGGGGGAATAAGAAAATATATTGGATGTATAAAGATGCTTAGACTAAGTGTTTTAAGTTTACAGACTATAGAAAAGAATCATTTTTTTGTTAAGTGGTCATTTTAATTGAGTTTTGTGCAGAAATGATCTCGAGAAAAAAAAATAATAACACCATTAAAAAAATAATTTTAAATCTAATATCCACATGTCGAGTATTCAACACTCGATATGAATAGTACCATATCAAGTTTTGAATACTCCATATAAAATTGTATGAATAGTATCATGTTGAATCTTAAATACTCGATATAAAACTGGATGAACAGTATCATGTTGAGTTTTTAAAATTCGATATATGAATGTTAGATTTAAAAATATTTTTTTAACGGTATTGTTTGAAAATTTTTTTTTGAGATTACTTCCATATAAAATTCTATTTTAATTATCAATAATAATAATAAAAAAAATTATTGGGCGGTAAAAAACCTTTTATTGAAGTGATTTTTTGAGGTCGAATATTTTAATTTTAATGTGTATTTTTATGATTTTTATAATTAATAAAAAAATCGATAATAATAAAAGTAACAAATACTCTCTCTCTCGGGAAAAAAAAAAAAAACTCTCTTCTGTTCTTCCTCTTTTGATCCAAACCCTCTCCGGCTCTCAATCTCTCGGCCCCCGCCCCATGAACGTCGCCGCTTCATCTCTGGTCACGAACCCACAAACGTTCTCTCTTAATTCCTCAATTTTCTTTGGTTTTTCCTGCTATCAATCGCACAAACAGCACCCCAGCAACCGTAAACCCACATTTTCATTTTCAGTTTCAACTTCTGACACCGGTCTTCACCGTAGAATGTCCGCCATAGTTGCCGGAGGTAAGCTTTTGGGTCCTCAAATTGATGCGCAGAACTCATTCATTCCAAGCCTCTAATTGTTTTGGAAGCATCAGAACTCCTCTTCGAACGTTAACACGCTTCAGCTTTTGAGTTTTGTCAAGATTTCTTCTCCTACGCCATGAACGGCGGCCACCACCACATTCTCCAGCCATCTGATGTGTGAAAAACACCTTTCTGCTCGTCTTTAATCAATTTTCATCATCAGGACACATAAACTCAATTTCTTCAATTTCTCTGGCGGTAGCAGCCAAGACATCATCACCTGAACTTTCCGCGATCATCGAAGCTCCATCATCGTCAATCAGCTGCAATTGATCCTGAAATCGAGGACTTTAATCTCTGAATCGTGGTTCGTCCCTGTTTTGAGTCAAATCCGTGTCGAAATCAAGTGGGAGCAAGATCAACACGAATTCTTGATCGGAGTTCCTCGGCTCCGCCGTCAAATTCAACGCCTTTCGAGCTTGGTAAGCCTAATTCCTATCCGAAAACTTTATTTCCCGTTATCCCCTGCTCCAGACCTATAAACTCAATATGTTTATAATAGTGTAATTGGTCTCTTTGTTTTCATATTTTGGTAATCCGTATATATATAATGATATCCTCCTCTTCTCCTTTTGTTGTTGACGTGCATTATCCTTAGCCTGATCAGAATGAATAAATCGGAAATTTCGTCTAAAGACAATGTGTTTATGGGATGGATCTTCATCTTGGCTGCTTCCATCTTCTTTTTTGTGTTTACTTTTGCTGCGATTCTGTCCAAGCTTCTCCCGCCCTTCCATAACTCTCTTCTTGCTGCCATTCAAAACGATCGGTAATCTCCACGATATGTGCTATTTCATCTCAGTTGTTTGAATACGTGTGCCTGAATCTGTTTTATTCAAATATTTGATTGTTTTCAAATTTGTTCTGTTAATATTTTGAGATTAGACAATGCGTTAATCAAACATTTTTGTGGGCATAGAGAGACATTGTTGGTTTGAATCATAGTTGTTAATGACTTGAGAATTGGACAAATTGCTCTACTCTACCTCGAATTACCAGACCATGTAGTGAATATTTAAGATTCCTTTGCCAGTTTAAACGCAAGTTACACCTAAACATAGTCCTGTAATTTGGGCCAAAAAAAAAAAAAAGATGCAATTGTGAATTCCGGTTTAGAAGTATAATAAAAGTTTGGGAAGTTACTGTCATTGCTCAAAATTTCCTTGTGAACTTGGTGTCATCATTGTTGATTTGAGAAGTAGATTTTTTTTTTTTTTATTGATTTTGATTTTGTTTTCTATGGCTATTCTTTTTGGGCCGGCACATATTGGTCCATTTGATCTTCTAAATCAACTACGATACATTCTACCCACTGGACATTATGCAAGCCTGCTTCCTAAGGTCAATAACATTGCCCCTCCTTGCCAAATTCTTATTCTTTTCGTTATGTGGTTATTTTCCAAAGTGGATACATAGGAGCATCCAAAAATTTGTTTAGTTCTTTTTTACTTTAGTTAAGTTTTATTGTTTATTGTCATTTGACTGTCACTAAGTATTTGTTTTTATACCTCTTTAAATAACTTACGTTACCTGCACTTGTCTTTTAATGAGTTAAAATTGCTGAGATTGGATGAGAGTTTCTTGTAAACTAGGATTTGGATTAGGTTACAGTGATAACCCTAATATAAGTATTCCATACAGCTGTCCATACAAATTGGTTCTTGCTTTGATCTAAATCAAGTTTTGGTTATCGGATGTTGTGCATACTGGTTCCTACTTCATTCTCTGTGTTAAATTTCCACCAAGTGTCATGATGGCTGAATGTGGTAGATGAAGATGGCTTCTTACTTTGTTTTCTGTATCAAATTGGTTTAAGAGCAACAGATCCTCTCTCTCTCTCTAATTGGTATTAGAGCAAAAGGTCCACCGAGTCTCATGATGGCTGAATGTGGTAGAGGAAGATGGCTTTTTACTTCTTTTTCTGTATCAGATTGGTATTAGAGCAACAGACCCACTATGTCTCTTGATCTTTGGACGTGGTAGTGGAAGTTGTTTGGTGGTAAGAGAAATCGGAATCAGCACCCTAAGATGGCTGAGATATGATGCATGATTGAAGACTTATTGCGAGAAGAATGTATGCTCTGGGAACATGCGGGAGCCTGTATAAAGATTCTAGAGGGTGACTGTGTGTCCTTAGACATGTCGAAAGGTGGGCTTGAGGATGAGACTGTTGTTGCAAGGAGGAAAGCTCTTTCACTTGACCCATAATTTTTGTGGTGCAAGGTGGAGTGAGAGAGTGGTTAATACATTTTACAGTTTTTAAGTGGTGGTAGAATTAAATCAAAAGTGGCTGATTTTCATGGAAGATTAGGCAGAGCACATATTCAGATTGGGAGTCTAATGAGGAAGATGAGATCTATGGTGCACCATTTTTTGTGAATATGATGAAGAAGAAATTGATTTGCTGCAGATTTAAGGTGAAAGTTTCATCACAGAAGAGCAAATGTGTGAAGCAATGGTATGCGATGTCATCAACAATGGAAGTGTTGAGAAAATAATTTTGAAGCAAGTTGCGAAAGAGTTTAACATCGAACTAGTATAATATCCACAACCCTGTAAAATCAATTTGACTTGAAACAAAAATACATTTCTTGTCACCACAAGGTTTTTAGTCCATAATGTCTACAAGAATGAGGAGGAAGTTTCATTTTGTAAGGCTGTTAAACTTAAGAAGTTAATCAATGAGTTTTGGGGATGTTCATGTGTTGGCTAGAAGAAATGCAAAAGATGATAAAGATGAAAAGTATTTTCATCCTCCAAAAATGAAGAAGTTGCTTTGTAATGATGAAGAAGGTGTTGGCTTGTTTTATTTTCAGGCGTTCGATGGAAAGGGTCAAGAGCTTGCTCAACTAAAATGGTTGATAGATTTCAAAGGAAGAGAAATCAAGTTATTGAATATCAGATTAAGAAGATTGATCTTTTGAACCGAGGTAGAATGATCCAGGAGCATTCCTGAATTTTTTATTATTTTTAGTTTTACTTTTGCTTCTTTAGGTTACTTGATTGTCATTAGGTAAGTCAGTAGTATGTGACTTTTAGTGAGTTTAAACAATTGAAATTAGATGAAGTTTCTTGTAATCTAGGGTTTCTGTAACCCTAGTATAATTAGTTTCTATGGGTGCCTGCGATTTATGTTCATTAATTGAAATTAGGTTTCAAGCATTTTGAGTTCGTACATCAATCTAAATCAAGTCTGAGTACATGTTTGGTCTATGCACTACTTTTTATTTCCTTCTCTGCATCAAAGGGCTAATAATCATCACAAAATGCCCAGTGTGGGTGGGGGTATATATGGTTAGGTGAGATATTATTATGGCTCTGCATTTCATCAGTCTTTTCACCTATAATTTTTTGCCCCCAACGAGTTTCATGACTATATGCATAGACTAGAAGCGGGCTAGAAGTAGGAGTAGGATAGGAGGAGAAAATGTGAAAATGAAAACTTCTAGAACGACTGTGATGATGGAAAGGTGCATTGTACAACTAGAACCATTGTATTGCCTAACAAATTTTATTTTCCTGAAAAATACTCAGGATAATAAAAAGGGTTTATTTTTGTTTAATTTTTTCCAATTTGGATATGTGATTTTTTCAAATAACTCATTTTTCCGTCTCTTTTCTTTTAGTACTCTTGCATTATGACATTTGATTATTTTCGAGGGTGATCTTCACTCTGTATGATGTTCTTTGTTGCTAATGGGATTATGCAAAAGAATGGGATTTCATATTTTTGACAAATGCTAATTTTGAGAACTAATATAAAAGCAGATACCTTTTTTGAAAACATAAGAAATGCATTTAGGAAAACATAGTCTAGAATTTACCTCCCCTCCCCAAATAAAAGAAAGAAAGAAAAAAAAGAGAAACAAAAAAGTTTCAGATGCCTCGAAACTTTTTTAATGAGGTACCATGTTCTACCTTATCTATATAATCTATGGGCTTCCATGGTGTTGGTAGTTGTGCTATAGGCCTAGTGTTTGCAAGTTACCTACTATAAAGCATGTGCATGCTTCCTCAATGGGTTGTACGCATGTTAGATGTGCCATGATAGACCAATTTTTCTTGAAACTTTTATAGTTTTTCTTTCAAGAAAATTAAAAATCAGATAAAATATATTAAAAAATTTTAAACTATATTATATGAATCTTGACTATATAACTAATTATAGATTTCGTGATTAATTTTGTATTAATCAGAATGCTAGTAATATATCTTTATATCAATCTTGATTATATACTCATAAATATTAGCATTTTTATATTTACATATACTTTAATAACATATTCAAGCTGGGTTGTGTCCGGAGATTTTTGGATTTTTCTGTATCCCTGTGTATTTCCTGTGTCATGTCTGCGCAACATAGGTTGTGCGCCTCTCTCTCTATTTTTTTTAAGTGTTTGAAATATATTTATCCTATTTATCATAAGATTACCCTTTTTGAATAGGTCTAATTGACTTGAAAAGTTTAGAACCTTCTCCTTTTTTGATTTGGTCCCTTTTATTGTGGAATTGTAATTGGAATACTTTGATCGCAATGGAATGAATGTGCTTAGAGTAATTGCACAAGCAAGGTTGCAACCTTCAGCTAATATGATGACATCCAAACTGTGGGGCTTTGCACCGGTTGTCCTTTAAATTAATAATGAGGATGTGCAGAAGGAAATCTGAAAGATATGCAGCAAAGAGTTGTGATGATCTCTCTCTATTTCTCACACCCCCCACTCCCACATAATTTCCCTTGCTATTATGTGTAGTTTAATTTTGATGCCATGGGGCCAAAAACTGTTTGTTACACTTTCCTTTGTGGTGGTGGTGGTGTTTAGGGGGGGGGGGAACTATCTCTGAATATGGCGTATTATATCAGGAATGGCTTGGTAAATAACAGGAAGATTTCTGATTCCTGTAAATGGGTGGGGGAATTTCTTTTGGGTGCTTTAAGGTGGAATTTTGATTTCATCACATTGGCTGCATGATTTACTTCAAAGCATTTTATGTGTACTGAAGACATTTTATAGACAATGAAGTGCTTTGATGTTCATAATTTCTTTTCTCATAGCTTGAAAGAATTAAATGAAAACACAGTCAGCAGTTAAATCTTGCTTTTTTAGGGAAAATGTTTGGTGAATGGCTTTGCAATAGGTTGAACTGGAGAAAGAAATGAACATGGGATTGCTTGCATGACCAAGCTTTACGTTTCTATTTCCGAAAATCTGTAGGTTACTTTTGTTGTGCCAAGTATTTCTTCTGAACCTGATGTGATCAGTTGGTTTTGTTGCAGAGTACAGTTTGCACCTTTTTTTTTTTTTTTTTAAATAATGGATGGATTGTCCTCCTATGTTTTATCTCACTAAAAGTATTGAACTTGAATTTGATATTCTATGTTCGTGATGTATGCTTGTTTACTTAATCTTATATGTTCATGCATCACTGACTTGTTCCATCCTTGTGAAGGTACTATTGCTTCTTGGTGCCTTTGACCCTTCCTATACTCGTGGTTGCTGTATATTTCCATTGGCTCAGCATGAAACTGTTCAAGCATGCGTAACTTTCTATCTTCAGGCTGAACAGACAATTCTATGTAAAATTCAAAGTTTGAATTCTCCCATTTCTCAATTTTCTTCTAACTATTGATATTATTGTTAATCTAATCTCTCACTATCTAGTTTAGCTCTAACAATGTAAGTGATCAGGATATTATCTTTCTTTTCCTTATAGTAATGATCGTGTGCTTGTTCAGATATGAGACATGTCTTTGTTAATTGTTCTTAATGAGTTTAATAATTTGAAAATTTTGGGTTTGATCTTGGTCTAGAAAGAAATGGGTAGGCTTCATGTTGTAGCCAAAGAAAGACATCTCGAAAGTGGTCAAATACTTTGTTATAAAAAAAAAAATCTAGTTAAATACTGAATAGTGAATGGCATACTTGATCATATGTTCAACCCTCAAACAAGGCAACCTCAACTTGATACTATGTTGCTCTGTCTGGTACCTAAGCATCTACTTCTATGCAACTAAATATAGTAAGCTTATTTGGTTTAGAAAGGTGATCAAGGCCAGCATGCCTCAGAAATGGCTTCGAGTCTGTCAGTGCTGATTCTTTGTCTTTAACAAATTGACAGTAGCCTCATTATAGGGTTTAGGCAGTATTTGGATGGGTGAAATCTACTCTTCTGGCCACTGCAAAGTGTATTATGGCCATCTTCTAAATCTATATAGCAGAGAGAGGTGAATTCCCCCTGGTCATACATATTTGCATTTGTGTGTGTGTTTGTATTGCTTGTTGTTTTAGGGGAAATTAGTTAACCTCCTTTTGACCATTGAAACCATTTTTGAATCACTAGAATGCCAGCATTACTTAAGAAAAATAACTATTAGAAAGGTACCTCTTTCAATAATTAATGGGCCATAAGTTCATCAGTTCAGGGGTCTTATGCTTATTGATCTCCAAAATTACCTCAAAAAATGTCTCCTACCCCCATACTTGAACTTGGACCACACTATCTGCATCTGGCCTGTGAACATTCTCCTTGAAAGTATTGGCCATCGGTGCATGCTGCTTAGCTGTTTATTTATTATAGATTGTTTATGCATATACAGACGGAAGATTATGGCCTTTTATCTGCTTCATGATTTTATTCTTTTCCTGCTCTGGTCACCCTTGAGGATCACTTTCACGACCATTTCAGACTATGAATGCATATCCATATTGTGGAAATGTGTTGCAAATTATAAGGTCATGAATTACACAAACATTATGGAAGCTTTGGAACACGAGTAATATGCTGCATAATTGGTTTCTTTTTCTTTAAACTTGATTTAGACACCGGTGAAATTGAAATTTAGTTCCATTATAAGTTTGACTTAAAAATGGCATTTGTATGTGCGCTACCTCTTCTCTTTTCTTACTTTCCTAGGAGTGCTTGGAGAATGGAAGAAGGTAGGATTTGAATTTCTAGATTCCTTAATGAGGAGACAGAATTGAGATTTCTATCTTCATTTTTGACTTCTGCTATAGAAACTCAAAACATAATGGCGGTGATTGGGAAAGTAGAGATTTGAGTATACATTGGGCTAGGTTTAATGTAAAAAATTATTGATATAAACGACAATTTTAGTATTTTTGATGGAGGAATTTGATTTTTATTTGCAGTCCTTTACATTTCCTATTAAAAGTTTTTTTATATTATTTGACAAATGCTACAAGTTGAATGAGAAGAGGTAATAAGAGGCTTCTCAAATGGGTCTGCTTTGATGCATAGTGCATGCTTCTTTATATTTAGTATAAATTTCCAGATGCATATATGTCTTTTTGTTATTTTTTCCCTATCATCTTCTCTCTGAATAGAAAATTTACCAAAATGGCTCTATGCTCGAAGAAGGTAACAAATATTAAACTGTATTTGTTACCCAGGGATGTGACAGCATCACTTATTAATAAGATATCTAGTTTCAGGAAGTTAGCCAATTATTTTAGTGGTGTTCATTAAAAGATAAACATAAAGATAAATGTTGGCAAGACACAAAAATGATACGAATTTCTCAATTAAAATGTTAGATAAAACAATAAAGGTATAAATATGAGGGCACACGGGTTTTTTTTTATATAAAAAGAATATATATATAAAACGAAAGAATATACAGGTAATAGGATAAACCTTGAGATATTTGAAGAAACAGCAAGCTAACAAGGTCAAACAGACAAGAGAACTAAATCCTAGTATCAACTGTGGGTAAAACTGTGCTGACAAAGGCTGTAATGATACGAGAAGGTAACTGACGCTTTCTTATTTTTCTCTTATTTCTCTCTATCCAAATATAGTAAACACGCGTTGAGGTGATATTTGAAGACCTTGTTCCGCTGAAGGGGTGTCTCACTGGGAAAGCAGGATCCCACGAATGCTTGACCTAGAGATAGAGAATGTCACAGGAACATACTGAGCCAACGTCAATCTCCATACCTGTCTCGAGAAAAGATAGCGAAAGAATAAGTGATCAAGGGTCTCCCTCCGACCGGAACAAAGGTGACAAGTCGAAAAGGTCGAAAGCCTGATTCTAAATAAATGGTCATTTGTCTAGTCTCTCCATAAACACAAACCACAAAATGAAAGCAAACCGATGAATCGCGTCTGGGAATCAAACTAGATTAGTCCAAGAGAAATGATTATACGAACATTTGAGGTGTCTCCACGCGGACATAATAGAGAACTCTCCACTAGGAGTGATTGTCTACACAATCCTATCATGATCGGTGGATGGAAGGTCAGACTTCGATATTAACTCTCGAATATTATCAAAGAAGGCTCGCATTGATCTCGAAACCTGTTGCCCCTGAACATACTTCAACCAATAGGTGTTAGAAAAGATATCCTGAATAGTGCAGGTATAAGCAAAATCTGATCTTTCCATAACTTGTCTCTCTAGGACCTCTATCAAAGGGGCTGTGGACAACCAAGCGTTATACCAACAAGAGATGCGACTACCATCACCCATCCTTCAAGCCACAAGCTCCCGAACTAAGTGATGAACAGATAGGAGTTTTCTCCAAATCCACGAGCACCTGCTCGGAATCCGAACATACCAAAAGCTATGCATATGCAGAAGATAGATCCTCACCCATCTACTCCGTACATTATCCTGGATGTCTAAAAGAGGATGCCAGATACTCTTGAGGTGTGTTGCCCTGTTTCAATTTGTAACTCTTTTCGATCTTAGGTCGCCTTCCTTCTTAGTGCGACAAATAAGGGACCGGTCTACCTTGACTCTATGACAGTCTAAAGAAAGATTAGACCATAAAAATCGAGACATGTCCTGCTTGAATTTCTTGTAAACGGCTTTTGGAAGGAGAAATATCAAAAATCAATAAGTCTGAATTGAAAAGAGAACGGAGCTTACCAACTGTAACCGGCTAACGTAGGATAAATGATGACTCGTCCAATACTGAATCCGGGTGGTCACCCTCTGAACAAGCTGGACACTATGCAGTTGAGAATTTGGTCGATAAAAGAGGAACTTTCAAGTATTTAACCGGGAGTTGACCCTGACGAAATCCCGAAATCGTCAAAATATCCTCCCTCACCCTTTACTCCACCACTCCAAAGAAGATTTCATTCTTTTAAGAGTTCATACACAACCCAGAGATAGTCCCAAATTGAGTCAAAACATTCAAAATATATTGCACAGAAGCCATATTATCCCTGAGACAATAGCAACAAATCATCTGCAAAACATAAGTGAGAAAGATTAATCTCCTTGCATCACCAGTGATACTCAAAGAGGGATCCCTCAGTGACTCGGCGCATCATGCTTGAAAAAACCTCCATAACTAGCACAAACAGCATAGACGATAAAGGATCCTCCTGTCTGAGACATCTCGAGCTCCAAAAGAAGTCCGTTGGCTCACCGTTAATAGGTATCATAAAACTCGCTGAGAACACATATATTATGATCCTATCGATTGGCCAAATTGGGAAACCAACACGCTCCAACTCCAGTCTGAGAAAATCCTACTCCACCGAGTCATACACTTTCGTGATATCCACCTTTATCGTAGATCTAGGGAATCACGATTCATGTGATAACTATGAAAATGTTCATGGTTAACAGAATATTGTCTCCAATTCTCCTACCCCTCACAAAAGTAGACTGCTCGCTCCTAATGATATTCGGTAACACCAGACTCACTCTCACTGTAATAACCTTGGATATGCATTTATACATTGTATTGCAACAAAATATCGGTTTATAGTCCGACAACAAGGTTGGGTTATCCTTCTTTGGGATAAGTGAAATGATAGTATTATTCACCTCTTTCAAAATGCACTATTGAGAGAAGACATTCAAAATTGTTTTCGTAACATCCGGATCTATTGTGTCCCAATTATCATGGAAAAACTCCACATTATAACCATCTGGACTTGGTGCCTTATGCCTCCCTAAACCCTAAACCTTAAACCCTAAACTCTAAACCCTAAACCTCTACTTTTCTCTCTCCCCAAGGCGAAAAAGGAGAATCCTAGGTGAATTCCCAAAATATTTCTCAGTTGTCACATTCTGCCGTCATAACACTATTGCCACTAGCCTAGCGATGATAGTAATTGTCGGGTGTCGCCTTGCTGACATCCTTGTCGGCTAAGAGTGACGGGAAAGGCTGTAGAAACCTTCCTGGGAACTGAATTTGAAGAGTCGCAGTTGCGAAAGTTGAAGGGTCGTGGCGTGCTTGGAGACAATTCGAATCTTTGTGTCGACAGCGACTAGTTGGTGTTCTTCAAATATCAGTGTCGACACACATTCGGCACTCGCAGAGTGCAGATCAAACGGTTGCAGGAAGGTGCGACTGAGATATCACGAAAAGATAGAGAAGCGCAATCGAAGAATTGGCCTCCGGAGATCTAATCGGCTTCGAAGGTCCATTTTCTTTGCGTCTTTGGATCGATATCGTCGTTGTGAATCTGGTTATACCATCTTCGGCCCTCAACTGTTGTCGTCGGCAACGAATTTGGAGGAGAAAAGCAACGAACGGATGAACGAGTGAAAGGATATCGGGCAAATTGACAAGCTGAGGAAAGAATTGCCTGGATCAGACCCTAGATCCGTAATCTCTGGTGCCTGATCGATCTTCGCCGGCATTCAATTCTGATTTTCGAAAGTGACAGCGGCAGTTGGGCAGTGGACGGCGCAGGCGCAACGATAGCTTTGGAACATAACTAGGGTTTTTGTTTTTGTTCCTTGAATTGTTTCTGAACCGGTCCTTTTTCGCGAATCAGTAATGAACCGGATGAGAAAAAAAGGGGTTGGACTGCTGTAAACAATAGCCTTGTGGGTACTATTTGCAATAGGGCAAAAGGAATCCAAAGAAAAAGGAAGGTTCGCAGCAGATGGTGGGCACTGGTGTCGGGGGCCGTCCCCCTACACCCAAGGGGGCGACGAGCTATGTTTCAGCTTTTGAAAAAGGAGCGAAGGCTCTTTTGGAGATGAGAGATTTTCAGAAACATGAGTATCTCGAGAGGTTGAACTCGGACACGGAGAATGGTAAGATGACTATGCTCTTACCTTTGATAGATGAGGGGACTCGTCCTTACAGTTGTTGTCTGATTGAGAGCCTAATTGGGCGGCAGTTGCTGTTCAAGGAGGTCAAACGTATTACTATGTTGATGTGGGATCGATGGGGACTTTCTGATGTAATTGTGGTTGGTCCTGGGTGTTTTCTGATAAGATTTAGCTCTAATCAGCATTTTGAGGAGATTATTGACAGGAGTCACGATAGATTTTTGGTGTCCCATTTATTCTCTGTAAATATATTATGGGTATGAGTACTATGGAGTTTGAACCCAAGAGAATTCCTCTGTAGGTTAAACTGTATAATATTCTATTCTGTTTGTACAACAGAGCATGTTTGTACAACATAGTAGAGTTGAGTTTTGTAACTTCTGCGTTTGGATGACCGTTGTCTATTAATGGCATTACGGTGTCAGGGACTAAACTTGGGTATGCCAGAGTTTCTATTGAAATTGAGGCATAGAGTTTTTTAAGGAGGAGACTGTTTTTGTTTTCCCAAATAAGAGTGAGATTACGGTGAAGGCGGAGTATTCCTATAGCTGGCCCCACTGTTTTATTTGTTTGGTTTTTGGACATAGTCAGATCAAATGTTCAAAGATCTCCACCATGCAGGATTCGCAGCCTTCTGCTACGAAAATGGATAAGGAGGGTTTCCAAACAGTTAATAGGAAATAGCGTCGTCGGGGAATAAAGACGAGAGCAATAGATGATCAGGAGCGCGTAGAGGTTCCTCAAGAGGGTACGAGTTTGGACCTAGTTCCCCAGGAGGAGGTGGTTTCATGAGAGAAGGTAGATCATGGATCTGTGGTTTCTCATATGGATAGCTTGGTTTTGATTGTTTGGGAGGAGGTCGGATTTTTGGAGATGGATGATAGTTGGACTCTGTTAGTACGGGAGGAGATTCCAGTTTGTACTGATGAGACCACCAGTTTGGGAGTGTGTGCTGACTACTGAATGCACTAATATTTCGAGTGTTAGTATGGAGATGGGGCATGGTGATGCGGATAATGCTGTGGAATTCAGACTCGCTCTCAACGATAGTCCATTATCTTCTTCCCCTCGAGTTTATTTTTCACCCGGTTCTCCGCGGACTAGGAAGAACAAGAAGGGGAGGAAAATGCGACTTTGAGAGTCTGAAAGATATGTCCCCTCATTTTACTCTTCGGATGATAGGTTGTTGAAGCGTAAGGGATCTTAATGTCGCTCTTCATATTAGGGCTGCGAAAGATTTTGTGATCCAGAATTAGTTGCAATTTGTTGACTTTGTTGAGACCCAATTGAGATTTACTAATGAGATATGTATTCTGCAGTCCCTTTTATCTCATTGGAGATTTATTGTTTGCTCACACGAGTAATACTACTAGCCGGATATGGTTGAGTTGGGATCTGGTGGAGGTTAGGGTGGATATTTTGATCTGTAAGCCACCGTGGATTCATTGTAGGGTTCAGTTAGTCCATTTTGATTTTCACTGTCAGGTTGCTGTGTTTATGGGTCTAACATAACAGAAGATCATTCATGGTTGTGAGACTTTTTGCGTCATCTGAGTAGGAGGATGAATGTCCCTTGGTGTGTTGAAAATTTTAATGCGGTTAGACGCTCTTCTGAGAGGAGTGGAGGTGTAGTTGCAGATCTCAATAGGAGAAAGTTGGATAGGGTAGTAGTTAATTCCTATTGGTTGACATTCTATCCTTTCTTCTAGACAGTTTTCCTCCCTCCGGGTGATTTTGATCATTCTCCGTGTATGGTTAGAATTCAAATGGTGGATCAATGGTGGAAGGTTCCATTTAAGTTCTTTGATTTTTAGATGGAACATTCCTGATATCGTGAGATAGTTGTGGAGGCTTAGAAGGACATGCGTTATGGGACTCCGATGTATCGTCTCTATAGGAAATTGAAGGGGCTGAGAGGGAAATGGAGAGCTGAATCGTCAGGAGTTCAGTGAGTTGTCTGTTCGTGTTCAGGATGCGAGGGAGAGTCTGCTTTGGATTCAGCAGTAGTTGTTATCAGGTGGGTCGGTGGATGGTTTGAGTGAGGAGGAGAGGGATGCCGCTTCTCACTACTAAAAACTAGCTAGCATGGAAGAGAGTAGGCCTAGGGCGGGTAAGTTGGAATCTGGTTTTATTGCTTCCATGATTAGAGGTACTCTTTCAGAAGTTCAGATTCAAACTCTAGAGATCTCAATGATGGCGGATGAGGTGAGGGGGACGATGTTCTCTTTAGGGAGGCATAAAGTTCCGGGTTCAGATGGCTATGATGTGGAGTTCTTCCGTGATAGCTGAGACACAGTGGATCCGGATGTTACGAGAGCAGTTTTGGATTTCTTCTTCCGGGGTGTCTTCTGAAGGAGGTGAATGGTACTATCATTTCATTTATCCCAAAGAAAAATAAGCCTGCCTCGTTGACGGACTATAAATCGATATCTTGCTGCAATATTGTGTATAAATGCATTTTCAGGGTTATTGTAACGAGAGTGAGTTAGGTATTGTCGAGTATTATTGGGAGTGAACAGTCTGCTTTTGTGAGGTGTATGAGAATTGGAGACAATATTTTGCTGACCCATGAGCTTTTTCATGGTTATCACTTGAATCGTGGTTCCCCTAGGTGTGCGATAAATGTGGATATCATAAAAGTGTATGACTCGATGGAGTGAGCTTTCTCATACTAGTGCTGGAGTGTGTGGGTTTCTTGATTTGACTGGTTGATAGGATCATGATATGTGTGTTCTTACTGAGTTTTGCGATATCTGTTAACGGTGAGGTAATGGATTTTCTCGAGAGGTCTTAGACATGGGGATCCTTTGTCGCCTACGCTATTTGTGCTAATTATGGAGCTTTTTTCGAGTATGATGTGCCGAGTCACGAGGGGATCCCTCTTTGAGTATTACTGGCGATGCTAGGAGGTTGGTCTTTCTTACTTATGTTTTGCAGATGATTTGTTGCTATTCTCTCGGTATAGTGTGGATTCTGCACAGTGTATTTTGGATGTTTTGGCTTAGTTTGAGACTCTCTCTGGGTTGTGTATGAACTCTCAGAAGAATGAGATTTTCTTTGGGACGGTGGAGCAGATGGTGTGGGGGGATATTTTGAGAATTTTGGGATTTCGTCAGAGTTAGCTCCCTGTCAGATACTTGAGAGTTCTTCTTTTATCGATCAGACTCTCAGCTGCATAGTATATCTAGCTTGTTCAGAGAGTAATGGCCTAGATTCAGTATTGAATGAGTTGTCATTTATCCTACGTTGGTCAGTTGCAGTTGGTGAGTTCTGTTCTCTTTCTGATTCAGGTGTATTGGTTTTCGATATTTCTCTTTCCAAAGGCGGTTTGTAAGGAGTTCGAGCAGATCATGTCTCTGTTTTTATGGTCTAATCATTCTTTAGACTGCCATAGAGTCAATGTAGTCTGGTCCTTTATTTGTCGCACTAAGGAGGGTGGGTTAGGGTTGAAAAGAGATACAAATTGGAATATGACAGCACAATTCAAGCATATCTGATATCTTCTTTCAGACTGGGTGATGATCTATCTTCTATGTGGGTAGCTTTTGGTATGGTCGGATTCCGGACAGATGTTCGTGGATTTGGAGGAAACTCTTATCTTTTCGTCATTTAGTTCGGGAGCTTGTGGGTTGGAAGATGGTTGATAGTAGTCGTATCTCTTTTTGGTATGACTCTTGGTTGTGCACAAGGCTTTTGATAGATGTTCTAGGGAGACATGTTATGGGGAGGTCATGTTTTGCTGATAACTATACTGTTTAGGATGTCTTTTCAATGGAGTACCCATTGGTTGGAGTATGTTCAGGGCCAGCAAGTTTTGAGATCGATGCGAGTTTTTTTTGATAGTATTTGAGAGTTCATCTTAGAGTTTGACCTTCCATCCACCGATCATAATAGGATTGTGTGGACGATCATTCCTAGTGGAGAGTTCTTTATTATGTTAGCGTGGAGACACCTCAGATGTTCGTATGATCATGTCTCTTTGACTGATTTTGTTTGGTTTCCAAGCTCGATTTCTTGGTTTGTTTTCATTTTATGGTTTGTTTTCATTTTATGGTTTGTCTTTATGAAGAGGCTATAGATGAGTGGCCATTTATTCAGACTCAAAACATTCAACCTCTTCGACTTGTCACCTTTGTTCCGGTCGAAGGGAGACCTTTGATCACTTATTCTTACCCTTCCCTTTCTCGAGAGAGGTCTGAAGATTGACATTGGCTTAGTATGTTCACGTGACATTCCCTATCTCTTGGTCGAGCATTTATGGGATCCTACTTTCCTCAGCGAGGCACCCTTTCAGTGAAACAGGGTCTTCAAATGCCACCTCAGTATGTATGTTTACTATATTTGGATGGAGAGGAATAAGAAAAAGATAGGAGAGCGTTAGTTACCTGCAAGTAGCATTGCAGCCTTTGTAAGCGCAGTTTCACCTGTAGTTGATACTAAGATTTAGTTCTCTTGTCTGTTTGGCTTTGTTGGCTTTCTGTTTCTTCGGGTATCTCGGGGTTTATTCCGGTACCTGTGTTTTCTTTCGTTTTTCATATATATTCTTTTTATATAAAAAAAATTATTTTCCTTCACATTTATACCTTTTATGGTTTTATCTAACATCTTACTTGAGAAATTCATATTTGTGTCAGGCCAACATTTATCTTTATGTCTATCTTTTAATGAACACCACTGAAATAATTAAATAACTTTCTGAAACTCGATATCTCATTAATAAGTGCTACTGGCTCATCCCTGGGTAACAAATACAGTTTAATATTTGTTTTATAGTTTATTTTAAAAGCTCTTATGTTGAATCTTGGTTTGTTTGCTGGTCTACGGTTTCAACAACTGTATCCCCGGACTATCGTACATTGCTTCTTGCTCTTTGTTGGTTGCATAGTGAGCCTTGTTGATGATGCTTTTGGTTGAACTTACGACATTTCTTAAAACTTTCAGATTTGACTTTTCTAGAAAAGCATCATAAGGACAATAACTGCTGCATTTGTTCTCTCTTACTTTTCCTACGTGCGGTCTTATGCAATTCCTTGATTGATTTGCATGTTACACAACTGTTGATATAGTGAAGTAAGGATGTGGATAAATCTTTGCATCGGTTACTGCAATACAGCAATCAACCTAGAAGTTGATACCACATGTTCATCTTTTGTGGGGCTAGAATTTATTTTCTTGTGGATACGTGAAGTGTTCATATTCCATTGCGTCATCACGGTTTATGATTTAGTAGCTTTTTGCCTAATTGTGCTTTCCAGGCACTAATTCTTGGTGATTATCATGATTAATGTATCTGAAAATCTCCTTTTCTAGTTTTGCAAGAGCCATCAGAATGTGCTTGCCACTTATTTGTCCATTTGTACATGCAAATAGTAGTTAATAATACTGATAAAAAAATAATTAATAATGTCCGTTACTTACAAAGGGTCCTATTGTAGCCTAAAAAGATCTTGATGGTGTTGCACAGACATTATTAAGAGCATGCCTTTCTGGTGGGTATGAATACGTTAACTGGAGAGACATTTTTTTTTTTAAGTACATAATTCTGAAAGGCATGCACTTGTTTACTCATATAGTGGGGCATATTTATTAGATGAAAATGATGTATGAACAAACCCCAGATGCCATTTGAGCTTGATGTTGAAGATCTGTAACATTTCTTGTATATGCAGGTTGTCCCAAAAACATGGTAGAAAAATGCTTCTTCAAATCTCTAATATCCGTTCCAATACCTGGTAGACAAACTGTAACAACCTGACCAATGCTATCTTCATAGAATGTGGTAATACGGTCCTGCCTATAACACCTTGTGCTTGATGATTGGCATGCTGTGCTTAATATTCGCTATCTCATGCATGATTAATTGTCTCCTATGAGGACATGTGTCATTTCCATGATTAGTACTTTAGCACCTAGCCTTTCTTGTGCCACTTATGTGCAAGTGTTGTCCAATCCTTTCACTGCCTAGGTACTTATGCCAACAAAAGCCCAAGCGTTCTTTTTTACTCCGTCACACTATTTTCTTCCTAAAACTCTCTCTCACTAGTTTTGTTAAGTTATAGGCGTGATATTTTGAGCAACAAAGCAGGTAAAAGTCTTGTAGAGAGAATGGCGGTGCTTATGTAGAGAATGATAAAGTTTGGTTCACTAGGATTATCTAGAACTTGTACTTTTGCATTGTTCATATTGATTTATATCACATCTTTAGATGAGATCCTTATAATTGGTGATTATGTGTTTCTGAGGATAGTTAATAAGTGTCGGTGATGTTTGATTTGATTCTTGGAGTTATTCAAAAAGTTTGAAGGAAATTGGGATTTAAGACTATGTTGTGTTTAATGAGATTCATGTGGTATGGTATTTATTTGCTTGTACTCGGTGAAGGAACATATGATATGTTTTGCCTATGTTTTGGTTCTCTGATCCTGGTTTGGTTTTTGAGTATATCTTGGTCTTTGATCTCGTGAAAGCACATTTTGATTTGTGATTGACATGAGTTGGGTAATGGTATTACTTATTTAGACAGCCCCCTTTGCCTAATCTCCTTTCTTCCCTTCTTTTGATGTACATTCATAAGGGGGACAAGTTTGTTGTGAGTGTAGAGAGTGAAAATGGAAATCTTTGTTGATGTAGCTTGTGATGGTGGCTAGATTAGGCCACAAAAATACACGAGGTAGGAGTTGTTGAAATTTGGAGTGCGGAAACTTTGGTGGTTGAGTTAGGGTTTTTGTATTTGAGTAATGGATTGAAAATTTTGTATTTTGTTTTGAAGGTTGAAGATAACAAAAAAGAAGAGGGTTTGGATTTGTGAGAATGAACTCAATATATTTCTTTGATAATATATCAAATATAAATGACAACAATTGAGATAATACTTAAGAATATATGAAAACAATTTTAGAGATTTAATACTCTATTTTAAGACTAGTAGGAGACAAGCTCCAAGATGTCTTACAAGTGAAGATATGAGTCTTATTTATAGTATAAAAGGAAAAATCAGTCGGTAGACACAAACCCAAAAATTAATCGTTATAAATTCTGCCAATTCTGTCCCTACATTGCTTGGGCTTCTTTTGAACCTGCTATATAATCAGTTTGAGCCTTGATTGGAGCTTCATTTAATGGACTTGAAGTCTCCTTTGAGTGGGCCGAAGGTGAGCAGTGAATGGGCCTAATTATGGGTCAAGTTTATGGGCAGATTTCTGGACATTTTTTATCCAGAAATCTGTTTATCTTTCTGCTTATTTTGGGTAGCCTTCTTGGGTTATGGTTTGCTTCATTTTGGGCATTTTTTTCCCTTCTTTTGAATTTTTGATTGAATTTGCTATTCAAGTTGTTGGCGGATTAAGCTTATATATTCGGGAGGCATCCATTCACATATTTCTTGGATGTTTTATCGTCATCTTCAACACTCCCCCTCAAGTCCAACAAATGGAACTCAATGGAGTCGTGACTTGGAGAGATAGCGATGGAAGTTTGAGTTTCTGGAGGTTCCCTGGCCTTCTTTTTCTTGTTTTCTTTTTTTCTTTTTGGCCTTGTCTTTTTGCTCCCCTTCAATGACTTGAGCATTACAAGCTATATGAACATGACTTAATTGTTGTGCTCTCCCTTGCTCCTCAGTTGGAGTTTCGATAGGCAGACTCAGAGGTGTTTTATCACTTAATTCTGCAAAATAAAGATCATCTTGGGCAAATTTCATATCTTTAGATGTATGCCGTGTTAATAACAAATATATCTATTTTTTCTTTGCCCATATTTTAAGAATATACATCGCACTCCATTCATGTATCAAACACAGCCAAATCTTCTAAGATGCAAAATATTTGGTTTTCTATTTTTAATGATTTCTATTGGAGATTTTTCATGAAATTCATAGTGTGGAATGCGATTGTATGTGTATATGACGGTGCTAATAGTATCACACCAATATTCACGAGTTAAGTGTGCGTCATCTAATAATGATAATGCTATTGTGTTTGTCTTTCTCATTTATTTTGAGATTTTTTTGACTCATGATTTCTAGCCCTTTTATTTTAAAAAACTTTCAAAGTTAGGATATATGTTATTTCTATCATTCGTTTTAAATGTTTGAATTGATGCATTGTTCACCTTATTAACTAGATGATAATACTTTTTAAATGTATTATATGATTGTGCCATTTCTTTAAGCATATATACCCATGTATATCTAGAGTGATGATCAATGAATGATATAATATATTTGTATCATTCTCTAGACATGTAAGGGGTTTGTTTAATATGACAATGCACATATTTAAAAATATTTAAATTTGGATTGGAGTTTATATTTTTAATAGGTAATTCACTCATTCTTTGATACGGTCTTACTCCGTTTGGTTTGAAGTTTGGATATAAGTCCCAACATCTTTCTTCGATGTGATCTTGTCTTTGGCAATGGGTGTCACGTCCCGAATCGGGATCGTGAGCAGCCTTCCGTTGTTTTGAATGCCGATTGTATTTTTATCACATCCATACTTCATTAAAATTTATTTTTTTTGTAAAAAAAAGGTATATTTCGATTCGCAGATTTGACAAATTAAAATATATCAAAAATTTAATTTAAATATTCAAAAATCAAAAATCAATTTAAATAAATAAAATTTTTCTCTATATAAATAAATTGAAGAATATCTTATTTATATATATATATTTCGAAAATGGTATAATATTATAGATATCACAATGTCGGTGTTACAATGGATGCTCACGTTCTCAACATGTTGTTCCTCCACCGTTGTCTTGAAACCGTAGGACTCCATTTGTGGTCGACTTTGTTCCTCAAGCCTCTTAGAGGTTTCGACCCTTTGGATCATTTCTTTTACCTACTCATAAGATGGTAGAGCTTTCTTTTTTAGGATTTCTTGGCGTACCACTTTGAATGGCTCTCCAAGGAAAATGAGCAAAGTAAATGTCTTGTCTTCATTTCTTATTTGTTGAAGAATATTGAGATCCATTGTTAGTGGTTTCAATGTCTCCAATTCTGTCTATCACCGTTCGAGATCGTCGAAGGCTTGGGGTAGAGTTTTATCATCTCTTTGAAGTTTGGAGATTTATTGTTGAAGTTCAAAAACTCTCCCAAGTTGTGTTTGTTGTCGTAGAGACCTTCCAAAGTATCCCATATAGCCTTGGCATTTGAACAGTCCCTCACCATACTTTGATGTACTTCATCCATTGATGTGAGGAGCTTGAGAGTGATGCCATCATCTTGCTTCTTCCATTGCTCAAATTTAGGATGTGTGGACTCAAGAGACTCTTCTTGGATATGCTCCAAAGAATCTGAATTGTTTAAAAGCCTTTGGGTTGTTGTAGCCCATTGAGGGTAATTTTCGGAAGTAAGGGAAGAAAATGTTACCCTCTCTGATACCATGTTGAAATTTGGAGTGCAAAAACTTTGGTGGTTGAGTTAGAGTTTTTGTGTTTGAACAATGGATTGAAAATTTTGTATTTTATTTTGAAGGTTGAAGAACAAAGAAGAAGAGGGTTTGGATATATAAAAAGAAGTCAATATATTTCTTTGATAATGTATCAAATATAAATGACAAAAATTGAGACAATAGTTAAGAATACACGAAGACAATTTTAGAGACTTAATGCTTTATTCTAAGACTAGTAGGAGACAAATTCCAAGATGTCTTACAAGTGAAGATAGGAGTTTTATCTATAGCCTAAAAGGAAAAACTAGCCGAGAGACACAAAAACTAGCTGATAGACACAAACCCAAAAACTAACCGTTATAAATTCTGTCAATTCTGCTCCTGCATTGTTTGGGTTTCTTTTGGACATGCTATATATTCACTTAGGGTCTTGATTTGAGTTTCATTTAATGGACTTGAAGTTTCCTTTGAGTGGGCCGAAAGTGGGCAGTGAATGGGCCTAATTTTGAATAGATTTCTGGATATTTTCTGTCAAGAAATCTGCTTATTTTTCTGCTTATTTTGGACAGCCTTCTTGGGTCATGGTTTGTTACATTTTGGGTCTTTTCTTCCATTCTTTTTCTTGGATTTTTTTATTGAATTTGCTATTCAAGTTGTTGGCGGAATATGGTTATATATTCGGAAGGGATTTCTTGAAATGCTTTATCGTCATCTTCAACAAGAGTGACACAATGATATTTAGAGTTCCAAAATTTAATGGAATTGTGTTTCGACAATGGGATTGTCAATACTGCTGCGATCCTTGCAGATTTTCCTACCTGACTCACAAGAATGAAAACGGAATTTCCTTGCAGATTTATGGAATTATTCGTTATGATGGTGGCTAGATTAAGTTGGTGCATTGTTACCAAAACACTACTTGGCTCAGGTTTTCCTTTGATTAGGGTTTCTTTTTATCTTGTTAACTACTCTCTGAGTTGATTATGGACTCTTTTGAACGAGTTAGTTGGAGCTGAGAGTGATAACTATGTGAAAATGCCAAGCCTTGTGGTGTAACTACTCGTCTTTCTAGGCCAATGTTGATGGTTTTTTATTTAAACCAAGAACCCAAAAAAAAAGGAAATTTCTTTGGTACTAATGGCTAAGTGATATGGTAGGTTTTCAGGTGTTAGACCATGTTGCTAATCTCTCACTCCCTTCTTTCACCTTATCCTTTTTGTATATATTTTGTAAGGGAACAATTATTCATTTAAATAAGTATTGCTATAAAATAGATAATATACTTAATTTTTTTGGTTCCTATCATTAATTTTTTTTTTTGGTTCCTATAATCTGTATTCAGATTTATATTTTAAATAATTCGGTTTGAATATTTGTGAGGATCCCATTTAGAAGTGATTCTTCTGGCATAAGCTTTTTTATTTCCAAATTTTGAATTCAGGATTTGATTAAGTGATCTAATACCTCGTTTTATTAGAATAAAGTGTTTGTTTCTATATAATATACTTAATATTACCTCATTTCAGTCGGACTATATCATGCAAAGCGCAAGCTCGCGCGCAATTTCGACGGGCTTAATTTTGGGTCCTGAACCTTGCCCGATGGGCTTCATTTTATGTATGCCAAGGACCTGAAATTTTCGGGCAGGGCTGGGCCCTGTTCAGCCTGCTTAAGTCGACGTATACTTTGCCTGGTTTGGAGTAAAAGAATACCTGATAAACTAAAACCTCTTGGTCCAGTGGCACAAAGGTGCTTAACCCTAACAGGTGGTGAGAGTTCCAATCCCCGTAACTCTCTTCTCCCTGTTCTAATGTGTGTGTGTGTGTGTGTATATATATATATAAAGGAATATGCTCATCTTGGTCTACCGACAAAACCCTCTCATTTTGCAAAAAACCATTCAAAGTCATACTTCCCCCTTCCGAAAGATATGGGAAGCTCTAAAAAGGTGAAAGTCTTTGGCTGTCAACTTGTGAATGCTGTTGTTTAACATTTTGTTTATTTTTTGTTTCCTGTTTCACATTGTAACTTGCAAGAAAAGATAGCGTAATTCACTGTAATTTCCAGGAGACAATGAAATTAATATAATAAATACTTTTCATCTTAAACTTTCTTTTCTCCTGTCTGCAGTGAGATGTCCCTATAACTTGGACTCTACTGTTCTCTTGTCACCTCCCACATTACCTTCCCAATATATACACCACAATTTCTTTTTTGGTGTCCAAATGTGGTTGTTAAAACCAAGATCGAAATTGTTCTGCAATTTTATAAGCTGACAACCAAACTCTTAATTTCACAGCTACTCATGTACATGTCATCATAATGTCTAAATGGACAAAAATAAAATAGGCAAAGCCATTTCTGCTCTTAACAAGATTCACTTCTCATGATATTAACGAACAGTCGGAGTAGTAAGATGTGATATTAGATCTTTTAACTAAGTTTCAGATTCAAAATTTAAGAATAAAAAAAGATTATACTGGGAGAGCCAGCTCATAAACGGGGATTTTTGTGCGAATCGAATTAGTTGAAATATGATTCCGGATACTGATGGTGGTAAAAAAAAAAAAAAGGATTCACTTATCATAATAATCTTGCAAGTTCAACTAGCAAAGTCTCTTTGAATTATACCATAGATTCCTATGGTTTAACAACTTTATACCAAAGGAAAAAAAAATGGTAAAATCATAATCCTGTGGTTGAAAACTTAATTAATTTCCAATTTGGGGTAACTTCTGAATACTCCGCTCAATGGTTTTAATCGATCATATCAATATCACAGTAACATTACATTAAAATTATATTCAAACTATCTATAATCATGGGACATTGACCATCTTGTATGGTTTTAACGTTATTAGTCAAAGTTAGTTGAACAAAATAGTTAGAAAGAGACATTAAAATAGGGATTATTTATGTTTGAAGGTATGAGTAGGTTTAAATGGTGAACTTTTCTTAATAGTTGACAAAATTTTAAATTCGAACTGCTAAATGAGTTGTGTCTGTTTTTGGGGGTATTTAGGAAGGGGTCTACATTAGCTATTGGACCATGATGAAGTAAGAGAGAAGGACCATGCAATTTGAATTTTGTCCAAAGGTGAAATCACAAAACAAGGTCCATATATGATGGATTTTCTGTCACCTTATGCCTGATTTAGGCATTGATTTATTTTTTATAGTAAGCAGTTCTGACTTTGTAGTTTAGCTCTTCGTTTACTTAATTTTATAATTTTCCCCTTTTGGGTCATCTTTTTATAAATTATTAATGCTTGACAATGCTAAGCTTTTAATGCCCATATGTTCCTTGAACGCAAAGGAACACTTCATTGGAAGAAGGGTCTACAAAATTTTGCTCCCTCTCCGCATCACTGGTGCCCAAAATCTCTCTCTCTCTCTCACTCACTCACACTCTCTCTCCATTTATTAAAGTACCATTCAGTCTGAGTCTCATGGAAGCAAACACATACCCATGTCAAACTTGTTCAACATTTCTTGCGCAAGTCCACTAGACTCAAGCTGTCATTTTCAAACAGCTCATTTTCTCACTCTCTCTCTTTCTCCTCAACGCCACTTCGTCTCTCCATGCACTCATTTCTCTTCTATCATCTTCTCTCTTCCTATGGCTCTCAAAGTCACAAACTCCTTGAGACTAGTTCTCTGGTTCTCTCTTCTCCTCTTGCTTTTCAATACTTGTAGTTTCATTTCAAGGACCAACAACAGAACCAGCGTTCATACATTGGCAAACAGAAAAGTGTTAGTGACCAAATATGACTTCACCCCATTTATAAATCATCGGAAAAACCGGCCGGTGGAGCCTGACCCAGTTGGCGACCAGGTCGACCCACGTTACGGAGTGGAGCAAAGGCTTGTCCCTACCGGTCCCAACCCCTTGCACCATTGAGGTCTTCTTCCCTTTTTTATTATTTTTTCCCTAATGTTTCATGATGCTATATAGTCATTTTCATATTACAACCTATACAATGATGTATTGAGATTAATGGAAAATTTGTATCAATTAATTAGTTATACACTTCCCATTGATCAAGAGGTTCTTATTTAGATCTGATCAACAATGTAATTTTTAGTAAATTATTGTGTATGATATTTTTTATTTTTGTTTTGATAATGGGTGCTTAATTTTATGCTTGATATGACTATATTTCATCTTTTGCACTTTCTTTTTTTCCTTTTTGGGTTACAAAGGAGAGTATAGTTTTATGAAGAGCAGAGCTCAGCTTGATCCGCTGACCTTAGAAGTATGGTCCCTAGGACCTTTTTTTTGATTCATGCTGGTCCGGATGGTTTGATAAATCTCTTTTCAAGATATTACAAAACTTTTTGATTGAAAATGAAAGAATATTTCGTTTGTATGGATCATGTTTAATTGAGAGTAGCTGCGAAGGCACGGCATTGCATCGGGGGGGGGGGGGGGGATGCTAACTATAGTATATATCACGTACACAGAGATAGACAGAGGGATCAAATTTGTTTGGATTAAGTGATCGGATACCCTATTCTTTTAATAAGAGATCTCAAATTTAAAATTTTGAGAATAAAGAAAAAGATTTAAAAAAGTTAATTTCTTAATAGATTTTATAATATTTATATCAGATTAATCAGGTAAAAAAAAAAAAAAAACCAAGAGATAGACCGAGGGATTTGGCATTTCATTGGGATCGCTGAATGATGAATTCACTGAAATAGAGATTAATGCGTTCTCCATGTGCAGTAACACTCATACGTGGCCACAAGAAGGCACTTTTTTCTTTTTGTTATTTATTTATTTATTTTAGGGGAGTCTTGACCTAGATGTATACCATCATGGGGTATATGAACCGGAGCTTGCCTTTTGAAGAAGTGGGTCAATGGCCGGATCATAGGATACCCCCCAACATTTCTATACTTAAGGTAGATTGGAGACATGTTTAAGCTACATTTTTTTGTTGGGGAGCCGTGATCAGGAATTAATAAAGAGGAGATAATATCAAATTTTTTTTAGATTGAATGGTCGGATATTCTATTCTTTTAATCAGAAATCTCGAGTTCAAATCTCTGCAAATGAAGAAAAAGTATTTGGGAGAGTCAATCTTTTAATAAGTTCCATAGTGTTCAGACCAGATTAATCGGGTGTAGTCTGGATATCGATCCAATACCGAAAAAAAAAGGAGACGATTTTGGGATTTTCATTTGTATAAATGCCGATGTGTGAATTTTCATAATTTTCCTTATTCTTTTGAATAAGGGGTGAGAAGTGGTTGAATAATAGGCAATTTTCCTAGTTTGTTGCAAATTTTCTTTTGAAGCTCATCTCGGAAGATGAGCTTGTTATGCCCAATAATAAATGAGCCCAAGGGCAACCGATGCTCAGACAACTCTCCCATTACGGGCCAATGTAATCAATAGGAAACCATCAATCCTGCAGTCTTCAAGAGACCAAATCCTTGAGGAGTGCCCGACAGATCGCACCCAAGGTTGTTATGCCCAGTAATATATGTATGTATGTATGTATAATTGAAGTTGTATAAGCAAAGAGAAGTAACACCAGAACAGGACACCCCATTCAAAACACTCATCTCAGTGAGCACTTTCTCAGCTCTAGGATTATACATTTGATTGAAGGTATTGAAGATATTTCCGTGAATAAATTGTATTACCGGCTGTAAAGGAATACTCACTGTTTGGTCTTCGGTATATTCACTGGTCAAGGAACAACGATAGAAGTTATTGTCCAATGTGTCAGCATTAGTCTACCAAAGAATTACTTGCAGCAACTGCATCTACAAGTGAATTTTCCAGAATTCTTAAGTCCTATAAAAGAGAGCCCAATCTACCGCAAAATGGCTGCAATGCGGTACAACTAAAAGATTGATTTATGAGATTGCTGTGGAATGCCAACAGCAAACACTACACAAACCAAAGGGTTTCTCCAAACATTCGCCAGAGGAAAACACCATTTCAACATAAAACATCAACAGGATCAATATACCCAAACAAGATTGGTAGAATATCATTTCTGAAGTCATGGCCAAGAAGCAAGCTCTAACATCCTATAGCCACTCTGGGTGCCAAGCTGCTTGATTATAACAATTATAATTTATAATTGAAATGAGAAAATTATGACAATACTTGCAGGTAGCATTCAAAACTTAGCCGATCGTTTATTTTTTTGAATGGAAGGAAACGAGATATGATGGTAATATAACTTTGATGACTGCTGCATTTGGTGGCTTGCTCTGGCTAGCATAACAGCTGAGTTACCAAAGTAAAAACCAAATGACAGGCATATCTTCAAAAAGACTTTCACCATAACCACAGAATCCTCCACAACATAAAGCTTCTTCTTCCTTTGCCTCAACTTCAATGTTGCTTTTTCTCGTGACACCTAACAGGTGATCATCATTGGTCCACCGCTAGAATCATTGAAATTTAAGCTGATCCTGGACAAAGACACAAAAACCAAACATTCAATCAATGGTTGGGTAAGGGAGGCAGTTCGATTGGTACTCTAATTAAATGTGGATATCCTCTTCAACTTCATTTGGAGCATCAGGTACCCATGATTCCTTGAAGCATGCAAGTAATAGCATCAAATTTCATTTCTTCTGCGCCTAACTTGCCTCCAAGAGATAAACTAACAAGCAAGGTCAATGGCCTCCTTCTTAAACAATAGCAAAGCAAATCTTGCCTCGACAGCAAGTGCATGAGATTAAATCAACATATACAGGTCATAAACGTCAAGTGGATGATAAGACTTGTTAATCCTCCAAGAAGATGTGCAATCTCAAAAGTCAAAAACAACAGACTTACTGAGAAACAATAGAGGGAAGATGCCCAACAAGTTCTCCAAAGGCCTATTTATAGTTTAGAAACTCATGGCAACCAAAACCATTATGTGGGAGCAAGAACTTACAAACGAAGAATCCTAAAAGGACAATACTTGAAAAAAGACAGCTGTATTGACAATTAGGTCCAGTTTTGCGTGATCTAATTTGCAGAACATGGAATATATTTCTTAGTTATGTTTACCTATCTCTCACATTTTGCAAACTGCTCTCAGTTCATTTACCTAAAATTTTCTTCATCCTTCATTCTTGTCCGCTATCATGATCATGTCCAACAGAGCACAAAGCTCCAGTTTTATACACCCTTCATTGGTATTTTGCCACTCCTCTACATGTTGGCCCAATAACAACAAATTGATTTGGCAACTGGTTAAATTTCAAGTTCCCAGTGGATCATGAAAAATATACATTTTTTCTTTTCTGTAACTACTCTGATGGCCATATTAACTTTCCTCTAAGAATATAACTACATCGTTATTTGTCATAGATATTGGAACTTCATTCAAAAAAACTATTAGGTGGTCTAACCTACCCAGGGGATTCAGCTTGAGGTGGTGGCTGGTTATCAATAAATGACAATGTCACACTTAACATCATGCGTCTTTAGCTTTCTCCTGTACTTTTCTTCCCGTTTCTATCTATGCTATATTACCACCATTTTGATTATTGTAACTTTTTTTATTGCACGAGAGACAATTCTGTTATTTTTATCCAGGAACGTCATTTCTGAAGCGGCTACTAAGCCCTTCTTTCTAAAAGTTATCCATGACAATGGACACCATCAATAGATCATACTATGAGAAAATCATTCCTTTCCAAGGACTTATGGAGCTCCATCTACAAAAGAAAAATGCACAACTGACACAAAGATTTATCACAACATGTTCCTTTATCTCCCCATAGAACTAGATATGTATGCCCCAACCTAGGCTTTCCACCCAAAGGGCCACAACATGCCCAGAGACCAATCTAAAAGAGCATTGGTATTGTTCGAGGCCATGAGGTGTGGCATTGAGACCAACAGGTAAAAGATGGGGAAAAGAAATGGGGCAGTCCGAAAAGTGCCATCTTAAATCTTGAGAAATGGGGCATTCTTGCGAATTAACCTATTGAGAGCAATAGATGCAACGAATGACACTAAGGGATAAATTGGACCTCTAGTCTCATCACCACCTATATGTGAACAACAATATATCTATACTCTATTCACAAATCAATCCTGTTTTGAACATTTGAGAAGAGAAAGAGAAGGCAACAAAGTCCAATGTGGATGTCCACACTTTCAAATGACCTATATAACTTATTATAGTTCATTAATCCTAAACAAACAAAGAGGCAGCATAAAAGACTTCTAATATTCCAAAATCAAAGGGTTCAGATGAGTGAAACACACCTTACTCATTTGTTTTGCCTCTGAGGCACACACCACAACACCTGACTCCTATGCTATTCCTTCCAAGAATGATATTTGCATCCTCAATTGTTTCCATAACACAGTGAGTTCCAAGGCATGTGGTAGATCCAGCATGTGATTGTCCAATGTAGACACAAGAGTTTGTACCAAACTCTTGGCCACACAAACATATAGATGTAGAAATGCATAAGAAGTTGTCAAAAACTGATTTATTGAAAATTTTTATGTTTCCTTTGGTCCAAAGACAGCAAAACACGGCGAAGACAGCACAATCACACACGTGCTTCACCTTCCTTTTTCAATCCAAATCTTTGAAAGTGTTGACTAGAAATTGAGAAACAATCTCAGGACAAATCCTTAAATTCTCTAAGGCATGTCCTACAAGCCTCAAGCAATGGACACGAACACCTCATAACCAGACTAGAGCTCTAATTTTGAAGGGAACTTTGGTCTTCCAAACAACCCCCCCATTTGAATTCTGAGTAATCAATCCAAAAAAAAATTTACACGACGACCTAGAATTATTAAGAGTCCAGATTCTTGTGCTGTGAAGTTTATCGGAGGAGTAAAAATAAGATGATAAGTCAGAAATTTCTCCATCATAGGAGAACCATGAGAATGGAAGTTCCAAGACATGCATTCTCTTGCAAACAAAGAGTAAAATTTGGATACTGGGGCATCATAGGAAAGATGAGGAGAAGGTTGGCAACACCAGCATATCTTATCCAAAAGCCTCCCCAAAATCTAATGCAACAATAGTCTCCTAGTTTTGATTTGATCCGAGGAAGGAAAACAAGATAAATATGGGGTTATCATGAGATAAAGGAAATGTTAATGTTGTTGGGGGGAGGGGTACCTTTATCGAAATGTAAGATTCTGTGAGAGGAAATATCAAAATTGTCGGGAGGAAACAACCTTAGCAGAATGGATACCAACTCAATCAATAAAAGGAAAATTCATTCAGAAGCCTAGGAAAACATGAAAGGCTAACCAGGAGACCTAAGAAGTAAAAGCTAAAGAGCTCTATCTGCTAATGAAAATTAAGGTAGTCATTCACGAGAAAATTTTGGTTACTGCCAAACAATCAAATCAAAATTCCTGAAACATAGCCCCAATTAATGAAGCATTTTTTCATATATAAAAAATATCATAATCTTCCAAAACTCAAAAACAACCCATGATTATTCTACATTAGAAAATTAAGAAAAATTTGAAAAAGAAAAAACCTCAATCATTCCAAAACAGCAGTAGCTCCCAACTCTTTGAGCTTCTCGATAATGGCGTTCCCTTCTTCTTTGGAAACCCCTTTTTTCAACACAGCAGGCGTTTTCTCCACCAAATCCTTCGCTTCCTTCAAACCCAAATCCGTAAAAGTCCTCACTTCCTTTATAATCTTGATCTTCGTCGCCGCGTCGAACTTCTCGAGCTTGATGTCGAATGCCGTCTTCTCCGCCGCCGCAGTTGCGGCGGAACCCTTCGAATTGGCTTGACCCGACCCGGAGGCTGACCCTAGACCCGATACCGCGGGTCCATAATTGTTGAGGCCGAGCTTGAGGCGGAAGAGGATTGTGTAGTCGTATCTTTCGAGCTTGGTGAGATCGAGAAGCTCGTCGGCGATTCGCTCGAGCTTTTGGGTTTGGGTTTCGGCGGATGTGGATGTGGATGTGGATGTGGAAAGAGAACGCGGAAAGATAGAAGAGGGATTGGAGGAGAGAGAGAGGATTACGGTTTCTAGGGTTTTCGGTGGGAATTTGGTAGCTCTCAATAATGAGACCATTTTTGAAGATGCTTGAAGGGAAAGTAGCCGTTTAGGGTTTTAGTGTGAGGAGAGAGAGAGAGAGAGAGAGAGAGAGAGAGGCGTCAAAGGTAGCACAAATCACGTCACCAAGGTTGGTCAAACTTTGGCCCAAAAATGTCTCTCCTGTCACCCTTCTCTTTCTTTCTTTTTCTTTCTCCCTCTCATTCAATCCACAGCAAACATTGTTTCCTAATCACATTGTGTAGGAAATTAGGGGGGATTGGGTCACCCACGTGGGCTTGACCCAACCCAAACCCTATCACTAAAGTTTAAATAAAAAATCAAGGGGAGTAGTTTTTCTCCCAACCCCTTTAGTTATTTGAATTTTGAAAAGCAAAAAGAAAGTTAGTGTGACAACACCAAATGAGTGGACGTGGATAACTTCTAACATAATCTTCTTCTCCATTGTGTGCAAAGCTTAAAGAGAGAGGGAAGAACACCAAAAAAATAAAAATAAAAACTCCATTGTTGAGGGTTTGAATATGACAATTCATATACTTTATTCAAGAGTATTTGGATCGTGAAAAATAAAAACAAATCGTACGTGATTGCTTTTCGACTACGTATAAAAAAAGTTAGTGATTCAACACTAAATCCTATTTTATTTTAAATTTAAAAAATATGAAAATCATGTGTTGATTATATGAAAAGGATTTCATTGGTATCAGAGTATGCAATGATTGTTTCCTATTTTTTTTTGCATAAAATTATATGGGTTATATTAAAATTTATATGTTAGAACACTTTTTTTTTTTTTTGAGAATGTTGATAATGTTATCTTGAATAATTCTCAACGAAAATGTCTAAAATTTTAATATGTGACTACCCATATGATAAGGAATCTCTCTGCAAAAAAATTGAAGGATGCACGTTTAGTGATTTTGGAGAAAAATGAAATCCTAACCGAAAATGAAAATATTTATATTTATTTACATGATAGATTTTATAATTTACAACTTGTATGGTTAGATTCCACATTAAAAATCATTTCCAACCATATAAAAAACATGCAAAACGGTTCAGAAATGAATGAGATATGGCTTAGGAAAATTAGGGTTGAAGTGCACGAACAGTGATGTTAGCAGTGACGTTAGCACAATCCTACTCTCGGCCCTAGATGTGTGTGCCCCAAACGCCGAGTTCTAGACCTCTGATAAGAAAACTAAGACCACTAATAGAATCAGAACATCCAACAATGGGGGTAGCCAGAATTTGGGGAGGAGCAATTGCCGGGAAGCGGCGCATGGAGGCCATGCGCCGCCACGGCTAGTGGGCGCGTGGCCCAGACGCCCGGGCATCCCAGCAGCGCATGAAGGCGCGTGAGACATACCTTCTAGTAGCGATTTCACCGGAATCATTTTCAGAACATATTTGATCTTTTTGTAATTTTTTAATTATTTTTCTGATATGAAAAATATATTTTATTTTATTTTAAATTGAAAAATCCTTAATAATTACAGAAAAAATTATTTTTCAGTTTCAAAATTTTTTGAAATTTTTTTCATATGTTAAGAAAATTATTTAATAATTTTTGACTATTTAAATTAAAATTTTCAATACCCGTTTGATTTTATACTCATTAATTTATATGTGAAAAATTTATTTTTTCAATAATATAAATTTATTGAATGATTAAGTATAATGATTATAAATGGTATTTTAAAATTTAATGATTGAATTTGTGACCAATCTGTTGTTTTCCCTATTTTTTAGGAAATTGTGAGAATCATGCGAACTTTTTTTGTTCTCCGGGGAAGACATAAAGTTGAGAAAACTCCCGAACGTTTGGCAAAATTAACTGACATGATGAATTATAAAATAAATCCAATTCATATTTTGCCACAACACTTGAGAGTGATGAGTTGAAAACGGTTTGAGTTTTTGCATTTGGGTCATTGGTTTGGGGGATATAGAGCTCAGATCGATATAATCAGGAATTCTTTCCCTGATAATCTAACTAGAATGGCTAATAAGATAATAGAAGAAGATGGACGAATCATTCTCAAGAACTTTAGACTCAATTGCTTAAAATGTGGCGAATTAAGCAGATAGAGATTAAGATAAATAAATCACTATCTCTAAATTTCAACAGCAGTCCACCACGAGTGTTAGTAAATTTGCTCCTACTAAAAGACTTTCAGTAGGAATGATTAACATGGTTACTCGTATGTATATGAAAGAAAAGAAAGAGATAGAATAAGAGAAATGAAATATTATATCTCTTTCTTTCTTTATTAAATAGTTATATACTATGATCATGTATAGTAGGGATCTATTAATATGTGTAGTAGACCAACTCTTTTTTATATATATGAATGTATTTAGAATGCTTTTAGAAATGCATATCTATGTGAGCATTCAAGTATGTGAAAATGATATGTTTTTATTTCGCATGATTCTCAATACGTGAAGTATTTTAGTGGGAGGTTTTAGATTAGAAGGATTTAGGTAATTCTCACATAAAATGTTATGAATTTTGTTTTTTTGAAATTAAATTTATGGTAATCAATCATTTGAATCATGGATGATAATTGAAAACTTAGTGAACTTTCGAGTCTATATCTTATGTTCGTTTATCATAGATGTTTGTTTCAAGCACAAAATTGAAAGTATTATATGAATATGAAAACTCACGTTTACCTCTCTTTGAAAACCCAAACCATTGCATCAAAATCTATAATAGCTGAGCTTAATAAGGGTGATAAGTTCAATGGCGACAATTTTGACATTTGACGTCATAAGATATGGTATGTGCTGGAAGAGCAGAATGCCTTAGAGGATATCAACTATATCATGCAAGACTCGAGAGTTGGAAATACTATTCAGCAGAAAAGGGATCAAAAAGCTTACCAGGCATAGAAAAAGAAAAATTCCACTACACGTAGCATCCTGGTTAGTTTTGTGGTAGATAATTTTATTCATGAATGTGAACAATTCCCTACTGCTCATGGCATATGGGTGTATCTCAGAAAGAAGTATGGAGGTACTAGTGTGACCCGTTTGAGACAGTTGACCATCAAGTTTGACACGTATAAAAAGAAGTATGATTACAGTATCAAATTACACCTGAGAACCATATCAGATATGATAAGGGAGTTGAAGTCAATAGGTCATGCTTTATCTGATGAACAACAGGTTCAAACTTTAATCCGATCCCTTCCATACTAGTGGGAGCCTTTGAAAGTCAATCTGACTCACAATGATAGCATTAAGACTTTCGCTGATACTACTCGTCACGTAAAACTCAAAGATGAGCGGCTTGATACTGCAAAATCGATTTCTAATGCCTTTGTAATTGAGTCCAGTATCTAGAAAGTTTCGGGTTTTAAACGCAAGGGGAACAAGAACAAGGGCAAGAAAGGGAAAGAAATTGTAGAAGGGTTTAAGAAGAACAATTCCAACCGCAAGAACAAGCGCAAACGGTTTTGGAAAAAGAATGATAAGAGCAAACTGAAGTACTATAATTGCAAAACTTTTGGTCATTTCGCTCGAGAATGCCCTAAGCCAAAAAAGGTAGCACCCTATAATGCTTCTCTAAGTGTTTTATATGTCTCTAGCACTGTTTTACTTTCTGAATCTTATCATATATAAATTATAGACTCAGAAGCAACAGACCATGTGACGAGAGATTGAGAAGCGTTCGTGGACTTTTGTCGAGTTCCTCCTGGTGTAAGATGAATATACGTAGGAAACAATACGAGAGTAGAAGTTAAAAGGATTGGCACTTGCAAACTAGAGTTACGAAGTGGCCAAACCCTAATCTTACATGATGTTCTCTTTGCACCGGAAATTCAATGAAATTTAGTCTCTATTATTGTTTTTCTTAGACCGGGCTATGACTTGAACTTTTCTCGTGATAGGGTTTGTATCTATAATAATGGTATGTTTTATGGTACTTGACATCTGTTTAATGGATTTCTTATTTTGAATTGTGGCAAATAAATGTTTAACTGTTATATTGATCATTATATTTCGTTAAATGTTTATTCTTCTAGTAATGCTAATATTGATGATAACGTATGACATGCTAGACTTGGTCACATAGGGCAGGACGGGATAAATCGACTTCTGAAAGCAGGACTATTGGGTTTCTTTACTAAAATTGATTTATCAAATTGTGAATATTATCTTATTGGGAAGATGACCCGAAAACCATTTGGAAAGGTCGTAAGGGCTGAATTCCTATTGTAATTAATTCACTCCGATATTTGTGATCTAATGAATGTGAAAGCTAGACATGGAGCGTCATATTTTATTACATTCATAGATGATTTCACGCGATTTGGTTATTTTTGTTTGATTTCTAAAAAATCTGAAGCAATTGACTACTTTAAACGTTATATGAATGAAGTGAAAAATCAAATGGACAGAACAATTAAAACTTTAAGAACAGATCGAGAACGTGAATATCTATCAAATCAATTCAAGGATCTATGTAGTGAAAAGGGAATTACTAGGCAATTGACTATTCCTCATACATCTCAACAGAATGGTATTGCTGAGAGTAGGAATAGAACATTGCTAGATATGTCGAGATCCATGATGATGTAAGCCAATTTGCCTATTTCCTTTTGGGAGATGCATTATTAACTGCGACCTATATTTTGAATATCGTGCCTTCAAATTCAGTACCAACTGCATCTTATGAATTTTGAACTAGTAAAACACCGAGTCTAAATGAACTTAGACCTTGGGGTTCGGGAGCCTATATTCATGACTCTTCCAATAAGTTTGGAAAACTAGGTCCTTGAGAAAAGAAGTATATCTTTATCAAATACTCTGACCAGTCAAAAGACTATGTATTCATCGGTGAGCGCGAAGATGGTACTATAACAGAAATTGAATCACGAAATGTGACTTTTTTAGAAAATGATTTTCCTAGCAAATGTGATATAATGAAAGAAGAACTTTTGTTTGAATTAAATAATTCAAATGATGGATCTGCACTAAATGGATCAAGGGAACTATGAGAAGTTGAATCCCTAAATGATCATAGTGGGAGGGATTTAAATTCTAACAATCCAACCGAATCATCGATTCAAAAAAGTGCTAAGAAAGGTATGCCCAAACGTCATTACGAAATTGAAGAGCACGCTTTTATCATTTTTCCATAGGATAAAGATGAGCCGAAAAATATGAACGAGGCTTTGTCTTGTTCTGCTAAGGATGAGTGGGTAAAAGCAATGGAAGAAGAAATGGAGTCAATGGATTCCAACCATATTTGGAAACTGGTTGATCTTCTATCTGGGTGCAAACCTATTGGGAACAAGTAGGTTCTCAAGCTCAAACGTAAGGCTGATGAAACAATTGAGTGGTACAAAAATCGGCTGGTGGCAAAAGGTTATACCCAACTAGAGGGTATTGATTATGAAGAAATCTTTTCACCAGTAGTGAAATTTGACTCTATTCGCCTATTGTTGGCTATTGTAGCTAATTTAGATTTAAAATTATATCAGATGGATGTGAAGACTACGTTTCTCAACGGAGAACTTAAAGAAGAAATCTATATGGAACAACCAGTAGGTTTCATAGTTAAAGGCCAAGAAAACAAAGTTTGCAATTGAATAGATCAATTTATGATCTCAAACAGTTTTCAAGACAATAGTATTTGAGATTTCATAGAGTTGTAATCTCTTACGATTTCGTAATGATAGACGAAAACTATTGTGTTTATGTAAAAAAATCCAATGACAAGTTTGTAATTCTAAATTTATATGTCGATGACATATTGTTAGCTGGAAATGAAATGGAGTATGTCCTAAATATTAAGAGTTGGTTATCATCAAATTTTGAGATAAAAGACATGGGTGGGGCAGAGTACATACTGGGAGTTAAGATCCACAGAGATCGTTCCAAGAGATTGTTAGTCTTATCTCAAGAATCTTACATTAGAAAGATTATGGAACGATTTAGGATGGATAGCTGCAAACCTATTGATACTCCTGTGGATAAAGAAGAAGGTTCAAGTTTGGCGATATGCCCAAAGACTGCTGAAGAAAAATATGAGATATCAAAAGTACCATATTCAAGCATTGTTGAGAGTCTGATATACGCTATGATGTATACTCTCCCTGACATTTGCTATGCCGTGGGTTTGGTTAGCAGGTATCAATCCAATTTAGGTCGGAATCAATGGACTGCTGTAAAGAGGATTTTGAGATACCTGAAAGGAATTACAGATTATTCCCTTTGTTATCAAGGAAATAATTTAGTATTAAGTGGATACACAGATGCTGATTGAAGTGGTGATTTAGATGAACGCAAATCCACATCAGGTTATGTTTTCTTGCTAAATAATGACACCATCTCTTGAAGAAGTAAGAAATAAACATGTGTATCACTTTCAATAGTTGAAGCAGAGTTTGTGGCTTGTGCTTCTGCAGTTGAGAAATGTGTTTGGTTAAAAAAGTTTTTACAACACTTGGGAATTGTAAACGATTCAGTGGAAGCTATGACAATTTATTGTGATAGTTAATCAGCTATCGCTTATACGAAAAATCCCAAATATTATGGGAGAACCAAACACACAGATACAAAGTACAATTTCATTCGAGAAATTATTAAGAGATAAGAGGTGACGCTGAAATATATGCCACGCATATGATGGTAGCTGATCCGTTAATGAAACCTAAACCTAGAGACGTATTTTTAAAGCATATAAAATCTCTGGGATTGCGTACGATATAATTGTATTTATGTATACTATGATCATGATGTATTGCTCATAATACTAATGACATTTGAGTTTGTTTTGTACTTGCAAGTTCTTATGTTTTGATTTAAAGTATGTCGGACAAGTTTTTGAGATTGGCTCTGTCACACGAACAATCACCTCTAATGTCTATGTGATATGTAGAGATGAGACAATATTAATTTGTGGTTAATTAACATATATATGTTGCCTTAGTAGAAAACTAAGATGAGATTACCTTTTATATATTTCATTGGTAATTGAAGCGGATTTCCCACAATCCATTACACTTGTCTAAGAGCCAGGTGTGATTTTCTCCTGAAATTGTGATGATTATGAAGAACCTATAAGAAGAGAAAATCAGGTCAAGTATTGTGGTATACTTGGACTAAGACCTGTACGATACATTATAATTTTGAAATAGAAATATGCTTCTAAATAAATAGAAAATGTATCGTAACACATGTTCATACCACGTGTGTTTTCAGTGACCCTATTGGTAATGAGTTAATAAATCCCTCTATCTCATTGTTTGAGATCCAGAGGTTTGTAATTTACTTCATTCAATACCTTTAAAACATTCGTCTATTTTTTGAAACTTTATTTTAGTGTTGCTATTTTAACATGTAACCAATAAATCATGATTGATTTGGTTTTGTGATGCATTGCAGCTAAAATGAAGAGGATAGATAGTAGTATCAAAGGAAGACTATCTTATTACTGATACGTTATTTTGTATTCACAGGCCGGTCAATTATGTTTTAATTTAGTGTTTTGAAACATAATTGTGAATGTATAATTGGTGTTGAGCCAAGTGTGATCTCATATGTATTGTTTGAAGGACTAGAGATATGTTGACTAAGTATGGCAGAAAAAAGTCTGGGGTATATGAGATTTGATATCCTCATTGTATTTAATAGTGAGCTGCTATATATCCTTAACTGGTGTATAGCTTTGAGCTCTTGATGAATTCGTTGGTCACATGATCCATTTACCAGTATGAAATTATTGATATATGAAATGATTGAGTTAAGTGCGGGTCTAACCCTCATGTGTGAGTGAGAGATGTAGGGAATTATGGGGGGTTGGGTTGTCCATGTGAGTTTGACCCAACCCAAATCCTATTACTAAAGTTCAAATAAGAAACCAAGGGGGAGTAGTTTTTCTCCGAACTCCCCCTTAGTTATTTGAATTTTGAAAAGCAAAAAGGAAGTTACTTACTTTTGTGTGTGACAGCACCAAATGAGTGGACGTGGGTAACTTCCAACATGATCTTCTTCTGCATTGTGTGCAAAGCCTAAAGAGAGAGGGAAGAATACCAAAAAATAAAAAATAAAAACTTTATTGTTGAGAGTTTGAAGGTTGCAATTCATATATTTTATTTAAGGGTATTTGGATTGTGAAAAACAAAAGCAAACCGTACATGATTGCTTTTCGACCGCGCATCAAAAGGGTTAGTGATTCAACTCTAGATCCTATTTTATTTCGAATTTAAAAAGTATAAAAATCATATGTTGATTGTATGAAAAGGATTTCACATTGATTCGCCACCACCAATCTAGGTCGGTTCTTATTGCTAGCCCATTTTGATTTTACCAAGTTTCATAATTGCCGCCACTGGATTTTCGACTTCTGACTTTGATTCTCCGCCTCAAGTAGACGGCCACCAATGCCTTCGATTCTTCTATTGCCATCGTCAAGCCACTGTCTAATTATCCGGTCACTGCTGCTTCGACAACCATTTGTTTCAATTGCCAAGCATCGTCAATTCATTATCTTCGCCCAACATTGTTCTCATCAACATTCTCGGTCTCCACAAACAACATCTCTATTTGTTATTCCAATTTGACTTCCTCAGCTTAATTTCATCAACATCGTCAACATGCCTATTACTTCAATTTCATCACCCATTGCAGAATCGCCTTTGATTACCTTCATCTTCACCGTTTGAGTTCTAGCCTCCATCAATTTTAGTTAAGTCACTGATTTCATCCTCATTTTTTATTTATCATCATTAGAGTTCAATTTCCAGCCAACGATGTTCAATTTCATTGCCTCAGAAGTTCAATTTCATCATAAGTTGTTCATCATTGTCTTCTTCACTCTTATTGGCACCGTCATCCATCCTCTCCTTTGTTTAAACATTTAATCTTCAACATTTTTGGTCTTCGCTGGTTGTCTACTCATGTTCGATTCTTCGTTAGTCTTCATCATCATCACCTTCGGTCATTCGATTTCAGGATGACAATGAAGAGAGTTGTGAAGTGAAGCAAATGAAGAGCTCACTATTGCATGGCCTCTTTGTTTCCATCATTTTCTCTATGTTTCCATTGTCTTCTATCATCAATCTCGTCAAGGTTGTCTACTCGTGTGGATTGCAGACGACTTTCTACTTTCTTCCATTATCAAGGTTGTTTCTCTCTTACTCTTTTGGTAACCTCTCTCTCTGAAACTTTATCTCTCCATAACAATATTTCTCTCTCTCTCTCTCTTGTACTCTTACTCTTACTCACACTCTCTCAAACTCTCTCTCTCTCTCTCTCTCTTTGAAACTCTATCTCTCATTCTCTTTGAACCTTCGCCTCTCTCTCAAATGGAAACTAGGGATGAAAAACCAACTGAAAGCTAAATGGAAGTAATGGTGGAAATCGAATGGCAAAGTCAAATTGATGGAGAAATTGAAGTCTAATACTGGAAATTGAAGTTAAATGACGATAATGAAGATGTTGGTGGTGGTTGTCTCTCTCTATCCACACGCTCTCTATATCTCTCTCTCTTTATCCAGAATATGATGTGGTTTTAAGTTGACCATCGTGTTAGGTGCCACGTTAGCATTTTGCTGACGTGGCATGTGTTGTGTCAAAAATGTTGATGTGTTACATAAGCATTTTGCTTATGTGTCATATGTCACATGAGCATCTTGTTCAATATCTCATTCGATGTTATCTATTGCATCGAACCAGCTTAGAATTTAACAGCCAGCGCGATGATATTACTAACGAAGGGACCAATTTGAAACACTTTTCGAAATTTGAGTAATCAATTGTTATATTTTAAAAGTTAGAGACTTAACTGTGAGCTAACCGTATTGTTCATGAATTAGACATGCAATTTTCCCAAATTATTTATTATTACAATAAAAGTAATATCAGTTTTTAATAATTAATTCAAATTAATTATTATATAAGATTTAGTCTATTTTATTTCATATCAATGAAAACTACCATAAGCAATTTGATTCAATATGTGTACAATTTAATTAATTTAGTTAATTCATATAGTATTATTTGTGTTATTATTGTTATTAGTGTCTTGACATAATGATTAAGTTGTATAGAAATGAAATGGAAAACCAAAATAATATAAGGAAATGGTATTTTGTAAAAATACATGAAACAGAAATGTTTGAGAAATATATAAAATTTAGTTACAATTTTCAATAACGGACTATTCTCTTTATCTCTCAATATTGAAAAAGACACACTACTAATACTGAAAATAGAATTACAATATGAAAATACCATAAAATAAATTATAATCTAAAAAAAACCAAAAATAAGAAATCGAGATCCAAAAATTTAAATTATTAAAATAATACGGACAAAGATTGTTCATAATAAATTTAATAAAAAGCAATTAAACAACTAAATAAATAATAAATTAAATTTAAATAAACACCATAAATTAATTCTTAATCCTAATTATAAAATAAGAAAAATTAAAACCTAAATCACTAATAGAAAATACGAATCATTAACATACTAATATGATAACACTACCAAAAAACGGGTTTTCAATGACGGAAAAATCCGTCGCTAGAAGTCCATTTTTCGTCACTGAAAGGTATTAGTGACGGATTTTTTTCGTCGCTAAATCAGTGACGGATTTGATCTGTCGCTAAAATCAGCGACGGATTTAGCGACGAAAAATTTATCGTTAATATTGATCTTCTAAAGTTGAAATTAAAGTACTAATTATTAAATAAAATTTATCTAAACTAAAAATTAAAACACAAAACAATATTGAAAATAGACATTAAAGAATAAAAATAGTGTAAACCAAATTAGAATAAATTTAAAACCCAAACACGCCCTTAATACAAAAGCAAAAAGGTAGGTATTTATTTCATGCGAAAGCGAAAAACCCTTTTTAAATGGGATTTGAATTTGAATTTGGCCTGGCACAGGATGAAAATGAAAAGAAGAAGGACTCTCATTGGCAGCAATGGAACTAGGTGATAGTAAAGGTTGATGAAATTCGAAGAAAATGAATGGTGGCTAGTGGTGATGATATTTGAAGATTCGAATGATGGAGTAATTGAAGAAGATAGACGGTGGTCGTTGGGTTATAGATGGTGATAGAAGTGAATAGTGATGCCGCAATGGTGTTTGATTGAGTTTTGATAGTGAAACATAGACAGTAGTGTTTGTGAACGGTGGCGGTGAATAGCGAAACAAAGGCAGTCGAGTGGCAATGATGAATAGATGTGTAACATGGGGTAAAAAATAAAGGGGGAGGAGAATTCCGCATTGGATTGCAAGTGGGGACGAGGAGAGTTCTTTGACTATAAAAGAGACCCTCCCCCTTGAGTTTGATCATCCCAAGTTGCCTTTCATCATTCTTAAGGCAATTTTCTTTCTCACTCTTGCAATATTTTTATTGAAATTAATAGAATATTATTCTGATAATGTTTGAAAATATAGGTATATTTGATCGAATCTCGTTAAATTCTGATAATCTTTATTTATTTAATAATTGTTGTTGTTTATAGTTGTAATTATATATTGTGCTATTAAATTACTTATATTGGGAATTTATCTTAGAGTATTTTTCAGTACAATCCTTCACATGCTACTCACACTCGAGCTTTCCTAACAATTGGTATCAGAGCTTTGGTTTATCTAAATATGCTTTATAATTATAGTTTTGTCTAGTTTTTCACATTAGAAAAGGTTTTCTTAGGGTTAATCGACATTGAGCCCATTTGATCTTATTATGCTCTGTACTTGTTGTCTAGTCCGATCTTCCACATCAGAAAATATTTTCTTGAGTTAATCGGCATTTCGCATCGACAGTTATTAAATAGTACGGGTGGCAGAAATGACTAGCACAAAATCATTCATGTCAACATCGTCAATTCTAGAAAAACTGTAGTGATGAATGCTAGATTTGCAATGGAGATTTTTATAGAATCGGTTATTTCGGCATGTGACAAAATGAGGTTCTAGACATTGTCATTGAAGAAGAGAAATTATATGATGCTGTCATGCATTTCTAGAGAGTTGAAGTATATCTTTTCAAAAGAAATTTGTACAAATAAATTGTGAAAGGCACTATAAGAAAAATTCTTTTAAAAAAAAAACAACTAGAACAAACTCTATACGAAAAAGAGGCTGTTTCACTTCAACTATGTTTCAGGTACCACTATAAATATCACATTACTAACTTTAATTAGTTGGTTATTGATTTGATGAACATGGACAAAACTTTCAAATATGAAGATTTGGTTCTAATGTTATTGAAATCCATTCCTGATAAGTTTGAACATCTTGAAACTACTTTACTTCATGGGAAAGCTGTTGTCTCTCTTAGTGAAATAACTATAGTATTATACAGTTATGAATTAAGAATGAAAAAAAGTAAGAAAACATAAGTAAAGAATCAGATGTATTAGTTGTTAGAGAGCAATCACAGAGTCAAAATAAAGGGACGAGAGGGAGATCAAATTAAAATCCAAACCAAAAAAAGATGAATGTATCTTTTGTTGAGAAAAAGGGCACCAAAAGGAAGATTGACCGAAATTGAAAAATAGAGGCAAACTAAACAAGGGAAAGGCTATCTTATATTCAAATGTAATTGAATTTGATGATATGAATTCAGATCTCTCACTTGCTGTTGCATCATTAACAAACTATTCTAGTACGTCGTTGCTAGATTCAGTTTGTAGCCACCATATGTCCCATATGTTCCAAATCGAGAACGGTTCTTTGATTTTAAAGAACATAAAGGTGAAATGGTGTACAGAGTAATTACTATCATTTTCACCATACATGGGGTTGGTTTAATTTGCTTGAGAAATTAGGATGGATGAATCAGAACCTTAATAGGTGTTTGATATGTACCGGATTTGATGAAAAATCTCATCTCCATCGTATCTTTAAAATCAAAAAATTTTGATGTGAACGTGAAAGATGAAATAATGAAAGTCATCTCGGTGCACTTACGATGGTAAAGAGAATTCGGAAAATAATAATGTATACGATTTTTTGGATAGTAAGTTGTTAGTACAACAGTAATAGTAGCAGTTTCTACTCATGATAGGAAGTTAGAAGCAATCAGATTGTGGCATATGCAAAGGGGATATGTTGGAGAAAAATCCTTAAAACTTCTGATAGATCAAGAATTTTTGAAAGGAGTACGAGATTGCAAATTAGATTTTTGCAAGTATTGCATTAAAGGGAAGTAAACAATAGCGAAATTTGGCATAACAATCTATAGGAAATTCTGCTACAGATTATGATTCCTTATGTATTTAGTTCAACTGCATATTACCATGTTAAGGAGTCAAAACTAGATCTTAGAGCAAAGAAGGAAATTTTCACGAGGATCACAAGTGGAGTGAAATGCTATCACATTTTCGTGTCTAGAATCAAAGAAAGTAATCTTCAATAGAGATGTTACTTTTAATAAATTTTTCATGTCAAAGGTAACTTCCGAAAACATTGAGCATACATGGTACTCCCAAACATGTAGAATTTGATAAAATCATAATTATCCCAACAAATGAAGAAACTAACAGCGACTCTCCTACAATGAAAAAGAGTCTCAGACCCAAGAATTTCCGTAGCAACTTCAATCAATTGCATTAAAAAAATGAAAAGGATCATTAAACTATCTGCTCATTATTCTAATATGGTCGTTTTTGTATTAGCAGTTCAAATTGATGACGTTCTCACTGCCTACAATTTGGGTTTTAAAAGTGACAGAACATAAACGGGTTTTGATGGCGAATAGGTTGAATTTGGAGAGAATAGAAGTAGAGGTAGTGGTTATTTGTTCTTCGATTGAGTTCTGATTGATTTTCAATTATTGTTTAATTAATTTATTTGTCTTTGATTGGTGTTCGATGGAGTATAGAATTCATGATTTTAACATTTTTTGGATTCTAATAGTTTTTCAGGGTTTCATACTCATTTCTGTTTCTAAAACATTTCATAAATGGGAAATGATGGTTGAGCAACGTTTCCAAGCGTCAGAGGTCAACATTGAAAGAAAATAATTGGGAGAGAGGGAGAAAGAGAGAGAGAGAGAGAGCGAGAGAGAGCTTGGAATGTGATCTTAAAAAGACAGAAGGAAGCATTCTTCCTCATAGGAAAAAATAAAAAGAAAAGAGAACAAAAAAAAATAAAAAGAAAAGAGAACAAAAAGTACATGAAGAATAAAAGGATTGAAAAATACTAATTTATCATTCAAATTTCTAATTTTCAGGTTTTCTCCTCTAAGTGTCTTTAGTTTTTCTCCCGGTTCTTAAAATCTGAAATTTTCTTCCCTTTTAGCATACGGTAGTAAGGTAAGGGATAACATGGAAAGCTTATATTTGAAGTCTCATACTCAAGATCCATGCCATTTGCACAAGGAAAAAAATATGATTGTAGTGAAATAGTTTGAACTACAACAAAACCTTAGAAGAAGAAAGGAGCCATTAGTGTTCATGAAAACATTCTCTGATACTATTACAGTGAAATAAATATTTAATGTCTCAAGATATAGTAACAAATCACTAACTTTTTCGATGTACGGATCCAAAAAATGTCACCACTAGATCAATCTCCTTCTTGTTCACAATCCAAGAGTCTTTTTGATAAAAAGAAATTGTATATGGTGTATATCTTTTTTTTTTTTTTTACAATGTGCATGTTGGATGATTAAGGGAGTTAGGAGTTGGTTTTTCTCTTAAAAAACCACTCACTCCCTTCCCTCCTTTGAATTTCAAAATGGATTAAGGGAATGGGTTTGGGTCAAACCACATGAGCGACCCGACCCAGCGCCCATAACTTACATCTCCCACTCGCATATAAGGGTTAGATCTACATTTTGCTCAATCACTTCCATATACCATCGATTTCATACAGACAAATGGATCGTGTGACCAGCGAGTATATCGAGAGCTCATAGCTATACACCGGTTAAGGATATGTAGCAACTCAAGATCTAATATAATGAGGACATCAAGTCTCGCTATACCCCATACCTCTTTTGCTAAATACAGAGTCACCGTACCTCTTATCCCTCTATTAATGAACAAGAACACATTTGACTCATCTCAACTATGCATTCATAATTATGTTTCAGAACATCAAGTCAAAAACATAACTGGTCAGTCTGTGAATACAAAAATTACATACAAGTTTTAAGATATTCTTCCTTTCGCACTACTATCTTTCTACTTCATTTTAGCTACTTTCCTAGTTATGTACCGTAAAACTGAATCAATCATGATCTATTGGTTACATGTTAAAATAGTAACACTCAAGAAAGTTTCAAGAAACAAGCGAAAGTCTTAAGGGTATTGAATGAGGTTAATTACAAATCTCTGGGTCTCACACAATAAGATAGAGAGATTCATTAACTCATTACCCATAGAGTTACTGAAAGCACACATGATATGAATATGTGCTATGATATATTTTCTATTTATTTAGAAACGTATATTTATTTCAAAATTATAATGTATTGTACAGGTTTTAGTCTAAATATATCACAATACTGACTTAATTCTCTCTTCTTATAAATCCTCCAAAAAAATCACTTTTTTAAGAGAGAACTACACCTGGCTTCTAGACGAGTGTAATGGATTATGATAAATTCATTTCGATTATCAAATAAATAAATATCAAGAATAATCTCATCTTCGTTCTGTACTAAGGCAGCTAATTTCTATTAATTATCCAAAATTAACAGTCTCATCTCTACATATCACACAGATATTAGAGACGATTGCTTGTGTGAGAGAGCTAATCTTCCAAACTTGTCCGACGTACTTTTTTAATCAAGACATAAGAACTCGCAAATGTAAACAAATTCAAATGTCATATAATAATGAGCATTATATCATGTTCATTGTATACATATACAATTACACTCTACGCAATCCTAGAGATTTTACATATTTCAGAAATACATCTCTAGGTATCGGTTTCGTGAATGGATAGCCACCATTAAATGCGTAGATAAATACTTTAATGTCACATCTCTCTTTTCAACAATGTTTTGAATAAAGTTGAATTTCGTATCAATGTGTTTGGTTCTCTCATGATATTTGGGATATTTTGTGTAAGCGATAGCTGATTGATTATCACAATAAATTGTCACTGCTCCCACTTTGTCGCTTACGATCCCCAAATGTTGTAAAAACCTTTTTAACCAAACACACTCCTGAATAGTTGAAACACAAGCTACAAACTCTGCTTCCATCATAGACAGTGATACGCATGTTTGTTTCTTGCTTCTCCAAGAGATGGCGCCTTTATTTAGCAAAAAAACATAACCTGAGGTAGACTTACGTTTATCTAAGTCACCACCCCAATTAACATCTGTGTATCCGCTCAATAATAAGTCATTTTCTTGATAACAAAGGGAATAATTCGTAATTTCTTTCAGGTATCTTAAAATCCTCTTTACAGCTGTCCAATGACGTTTACCTGTATTGGATTGATACCTGCTGACCAAACCCTGTATTGGATTGATACCTGCTGACCAAACCCACGGTATAGCAGATGTCAGGACAAGTACACATCATAGCGTATATCAGACTCCCAACAGCACTGGAATACGGTACTTTTGACATCTTATGTTTTTCTTTAACGGTCTTTGGGCACATCGCTAAACTTATATCTTCTTCTTTAGCCACAGAAGTATCAATAGGTTTACAGCTATCTATTCTAAATCGTTTCAAAATCTTTTTAATGTAAGATTCTTAAGATAAGGCTAACAATCTCTTGGAACCATCTCTGTGGATCTTTACACGCAGTATACACTCTGCTTCACCCATGTCCTTTATCTCAAAGTTTGATGATAACCAACTCTTGATATTCAGGACATACTCCATATCATTTCCGGCTAACAATATATCATTGACATACAGACTTAAAATTATAAACTTATTATTGGACTTTTTTACGTAAATATAATGGTTTTCGTCTATCATTACAAAGTCGTAAGAGATTACGTTTCTGTGAAATTTCAAATACCATTGTCTGAAAGATAAAAGTGTGCCCTTCAATTTCATAATGACGTTTGGGCACACCATTCCTAACACTTTTTCGAATCGATGATTTGGTTGGATCGTTAGAATTTGAATCTCTCCCATTGGGATCATCTAGGGATTCAACTTCTCGTAGTTCCCTTGACCCATCCAGTACGGAACCATCATTTGAATTATTTAATTCAAACAAAAGCTCTCCTTTTGTTATATCACCTTTACTAGGAAAATCATTTGAAAAATATGTCACATTTCGTGATTCAATTTCGGTTACAATACCATCTTCTCTTTTACCGATGAACACATAACCTTTTGACTGATTAGAATATTTAATAAAGATACATTTCTTTCCCCGATGACCAAGCTTTCCAAATTTATTAAAAGGGCCATGAATATATGCTGTCAATCCCCAAGATCTTAGACCAGTCAGACTTTGTTTCCTACCAGTCCAAAGTTCATACGGTGTTGTGGGTACTGTTTTTGAAGGCACTCTATTCAAGATATAGGTCACAGTTAACAATACATCTCTCCAAAAGGAAATGGCAAGTTAGCCTACGCCATCATAGATCTCGTCATTTCCAACAACGTCCTATTCTTCCTCTTAGCAACTCTATTCTGTTGAGGCGTGTGGGGAATAGTCAATTATCTAATTATTCCCTTTTCATTACATAGATCATTGAACTGATCTGATAGATATTCACACTCTTAATATGTCCTTAAGGTTTTAATCATTCTATCAATTTGATTCTCCACTTCATTCATATAACGTCGAAAGCACTCAAATGTTTCAGACTTGTGAGAAATCAAATAGACATGACCAAAATACGTGAAATCATCAATAAAAGTAATGAAATATGACTATCCATGCCTAGCCTTCACATTCATTGGACCACAAATGTCAAAGTGATCCAATTGTAATGGAAGTACAACTCTCATGGCTTTTCCAAATGGTTTTCTAGTCATTTTCCCGGCAAGATAATATTCACAATTCGGTAAATCAATTTTAGTAAGCGAACCCAATAGTCCTGCTTTCAGAAGTCGATTCATCATGTCCTGCCATATATAACCAAGTTTAGCATGTCAGTCCTGCCCTATATAACCAAGTTTAGCATGTCATACTTTGTCATCTATATTAGCATTACTAGAAGAATAAACATTTAATGAAATATAACAATCAACATAACAGTTAAACATTTGTCTGTCACAATCCAAAGTAAGAAATCCATTTAACATTTGTCCAGTACCATAAAGCATACAATCATTTTAAATACAAATCCTATCACGAGTAAAGTTCAAGTCATAACCTAGTCTAAGCAGAACAACAACAGAGACTAAATTTCGTTTGAATTTTTAGTGTAAAGAGAATATCATGTAAGATTAGGGTTTGGCCACTTCGTAACTCCTGTTTGCAAGTGCCAATCCCTTTGAATTCTACCCTTGTATGATTCCCTACGTATATCCATCTTGCACCAGAAGGAACTCGATGAAAGTCCACGTACGCTTCTCGATCTCTCGTCACATGGTCTGTTGCTCCTGAATCTATAATCTACACAGGATAAAATTCAGAAAGTAAAACAATGCTAGAGACATATATAACACTTAGAGAAGCATTACATGGTGCTACCTTTTTCAGCTCGGGGCATTCTCGAGTGAAATGACCAAGAGTTTTACAATTGTAGCATTTCAGTTTGCTCTTATCTTTCTTTTTCCAAAACTGCTTGTGCTTGTTCTTGCGGTTGGAATTGTTATTCTTAGACCCTTCCGTAATTTCCTTCCCTTTCTTGCCCTTGTTCTTGTTCCCCTTGCATTTAAAGCCCGAAACTTTCTGGGAACTGGACTCAGTTACAAAGGTATTAGAAATCAATTTTGCAGCACCAAACCGCTCATTTTCGAGTTCTACATGGCGAGCAGCATCAGCGAAAGTTTTAATACTATCATTGTGAGTTAGATTGACCTTCAAGTGCTCCTACTGGTCTGGAAGGGATCGGATTAAACCTTGAACTTGCTGCTCATCAGAAAAATATGACCTGCTGACTTCAATTCCCTTATCATGTTTGACATGGTTCTCAAGTGTAGTTTGATACTATGATCAGACTTCTTTTTGTACGTGTTACATTTAATAGTCAACTGTCTCAAACGGGTTACACTGGTACCTCCATATTTCTCTCTGAGGTACACCCATATGTCATGAGGAGTAGGAAATTGCTCACATTCATGTATGAGATCATCAACTACAGAACTAACCAGAATGCCACGTGCAGTGGAATTTTTCTTCTTCCATACCTGGTAAGTTTCTTGATCTCTTCTCTGTTGAGTAATTCCAAGGTCTTGTGATAAGGTTGATACCCTCTAAGGCATTTTGCTCTTCCAGCACATACCATATTTTATAGCGCGAAATGTCATAATTGTCGCCATTAAACTTATTACATTTATTTAAATCTGCTATTGTTGATTTCGATGCCATGGTTTGGGTTTTCAAAGAGAGATAATTGTAAGTATTCATACTTATTCATTCATATAATTTTGTACACGAAATCTAATAAATTTATCATAAACGAACATAAGGTGTAAACTCAAAAGATCACTAGGTTCCCAATCATCATCTATCATCCAAATGTTTGATTATTATAAATTTGATTTCAAAGTAGCAAAATTCTTTAAGTCTTAGGTGAGAATTACTTAAATTCTATCAACCTAAAAAACTCCCACTAAAATCATATGAATTTAGAACATATCTCTTCACATGCTTGTATAAATATACAACTATGCACATTCTTGATATATATTTAAAGAGAGAAACATTACATCTGGCATTGTTCTCATCATAGTACATAACTATGCACAAAGAAAAGAAGAAAAAAAATATATACAATCAAATTTCTCTTTTCTTTTTTTTCTTTTCTTCCATATACATGCGAGTAACCATATTGACCATCCCAACTAAAAGTCTATCTCTCGGAGTGAATCTCCTAACAGTTTGGGTGTAGAGCCATTAATCTTTAGAGATAACGCCCTTTTCATTTTAATCTCTATCTCCCTAACTCTCCACATCCTAAACAGTTTTAGTCTGAAATCTTTGAAATAGAGCCACTTATTATCCTCTATTATTTTGTCAGCCATTCCAACTAAATGATTCGGGAGGGAATTTCTTATAATCTTAATCTTGGCTTCGTCACCTTCGAACCAGTAACTCAAATGCCAAAATTCATAATGTTTTCGACTCATAACCCATAGATGTTACGGTAAAGTGTGCGTTGCTTTCATCTTATAATGTAATATCATATACAGCTTTGCCAAACGTTCTGAGATCCTCTCGTCTCTGCATCTCTCCCGGAGAGGTGCAAGGGTACGTCTGATTCTCACTATATCCCTAAAATGGAGTAAATATTAGATTGGACACGAATCCAATCAAAAAATTTTAAAACACCATCCACAATTATTTATATTTAAATCAATTAGAACAAAATCAAATAGGTGTTATAAAATTTAACTCAGGTAGGCAGAAGCTAGAAAATATTTTTCCAAACATGTGAGAAATTTTCAGAAATTTGTCTCACATGTTAATTGATTTTTCTGCAATTTCCAAAAAATGTTACAAACTTAAAATCATTAGAAAATAATTTTCAGTCAAAAAAATAATTTAAAATTACAGAAAAATAAAAAAAATTAAAAACGATTAAAAAAAAAATTCGGCCTGAGAGGGCGCGTTTCGCACCCTCACGCGCTACCCAGTGGCAGGGCGCGTGGGTGACCCGCCCACCCGCCCAAGCAGTGCATGAAGCCTACGCACCGCCTTCCCGGTTAAATCCGGCCACCGAATTTTGCCTACCCCCATTTTTGTGGTCTCTGAATCTAATGGTGCCATCAATTTTTCGATCTGGGGTCTGGATCTTGACGTTTGGGCTTCACAGCCCACGGCCCGAAAGTAGGATTATTTTTTTTGCACTGTTCATCGTCTTCTCTAAGTTCAGATTTCTGCACCTCGAACAGTTTTTCAGATTTTGATTTCTCCCTCATTTCTAAACCGTTTTGCATATTCTTTATATGGTTGGAAATGATTTTTAATGAGAAATCTAACTATACAAGTTTTAAATCATAAAACGTATCATGCAAATAAATATAAGCATTTTCATTTTTGGCTAGGGTTTCATTTTTCTCAAAAAATACATGATAGCCATGCATGAAACTTTGCAGATCAATTCCTAATATCATGGGTACTCTACCTTTCAAATTTCAAAACATTTCGTGGTCTATATTCAAAGTTACTATTTTCAATTTTTAAAAAAAATATGGAACTCGATTATACATCAAAAATAGGAAATACCCTAAATCATGCTCTGATACCAATGAAAACATTCTTTGATACAATTATAGCGAAATAAATATTTAATGTTCCAAGATCTAGGGTTGGATCACTAACATTTTCAATATACGGGTCCGAAAAATGTCATTAATGGATCAATTTTCTTTTTGTTCACAATTTAAGAGTCTTTTTGATAAAAAGAAATTATAAATGGTGTAGATCTTTTTTTTTCTACAATGTGCATATTGGATGTTGGATGGTTAAGAGAGTTAGGAATTTGTTTTTCTCTTAAAAAACCACTCCCTCCCTTCCTTTCTTTGAATTTCAAAATGGATTAAGGGAATAGATTTGGGTCAAACTCATATGCATGACCCGACCCAGCACCCATAACTTACAGTTTATATCGGAGATAATTTGGTGGTGAAGGAAAGAAAAGGCAGAGAGGAGAAAGGAGCATAAAAAGAAAATAAGTAATTATAAAAGTTAATTAAGTGTGGTTTAGACCTTTTAAATCAAAATTGCCAAATTAAGAGCTTATTTTTTATAATTTCACATTGCTTCTCTTTCTGTTTTTGTTCATCTCTCTTCTTTTCTTTTTCTCATGCTAGTAGTTCCTCTATTCTCATCTCTCTAACCTCTCTTAAGATGAAAAATAAAAGAGATCGATAAGAATAGAGAAAAGAAGAGAAAAAAGAGAAGGAGCAAGCAGAGACGAGATGGTTGATAGCTACCAAAGATGAAGAGAGAAGCACGAGAGAAAGATAGTGGCAAAATGGTTTTTTTTTTTCAAATCAAAAGCCCAATAAAAAATTGCTAATCGAAGAAAAATCAAAATAGCATAAAAATAAAGTGAAAATCTTGTTTCATTTCTAACAGAAACTTTTTTTCATTAAGCATCGGTAAACAAAATTTCTTTTTTATTATTTTAGATCAGTATGAATTTAAATTTTTATCAAGTTTAATTAATAATATTAAACTTATATTAGCTCAGACAAGTTTGAAATAGATCTTTCATAACTCTAATCTTTAGACCCGATTCAAATTCAATTCAACCCACTTCATAACATAACCTATTTAGAAAACTAATCGATCTCATCATAATGAATTTTTAATTAAATCATAATCCAATTTATTATCTTTTATATAATAATCACGATTATAAATACCGAAACATTAACATTAAAAATGAAAATTCCATAAATTAGACATTTAATCAAATCATCATAATAGAATGAAATGACAAAATCTAGTGTTAGATTAGATTAGATTAGATTGATAATGTAAGGGCACAATTCGCTAATGGGTGGGCCCAATGGCAGTGAAAGTCCCACATTTGTGGTTGCTAATAAGCCAACACAAGATCCTTCCTCCATTGTTCAATAGTATATTGCAACTTATGCTTTTCATCGTTCATAGTGCGTTGACTCACCCACCTCTTGCCTGTAGCAAAACTCTTGATTTTCTTTTAATAAAGAATTGAATTCTGAATCTTAAGATCAGAAGAGATTGTGATCAGGAGAAATTGTGATCATTAAATTATCTCTTTGGAGGCTCCGTATACTCTTAATATACTCCTTTAAATAAAGTTTGCCACTTATTTATTTTTTAATTTATATATGTTCTTAGTATAATTATACTTAATGAGTCAATATTACAAAGTTGCCACGCTGTGATGGAGAAGGTAATCTATCCTATGCACCGAAACTTATCAATATATTAATTAATTAAAATTTATATAAAATTTTTTATATTTATATTTTTTTCATAATTAATTAATTAATTAAAATTAAAATTAATTAATTAATTAAAATTATAATTAATTAATTAATTAAAATTATAATTAATTAATTAATTAAAATTATAATTTTTATATTATTTGTTTTAAATTTATAATTATATGTTTAATTATTTTATATTCTTATTATAAAAGATAATTATTTTATTATTTTTATAAAATAATTAATATCTATATGAAAATTTTTATATTTTTTATATTTATGTATTTCTCTATATTTTTATTCATTGTGTTTTCCTTGTATCATTTTATATCCATTTTTATTTTCTCGTTTCCATTTTCATACAGTCTGGAGTAATCTTTCACAAATATTGGAAAGAAACCTAAAATAAATAAATAACTGAAATTCCCATGAATTATAATTTAAAAAAACATATATATTTGTCTTACATAGTTTGAGATTGATTAAAATTGCATGAGGTATGTATAGATACAAAATCGTTAAAATACATGGTACTGCAAACTTTTGATCATTTTTTTTTAGAGATTTGCTTTGATTAATTTCGGTTGAACTGTTGTTCGGTTCCAATTGGAAGAGAGTTCTTCCAACGTCATTTTTATCACTATCAAGACTCGAATCTTGATTCTTAATATGAGGTGTTAGTATATTTCTCACTAAATCAAGATGTTTTTATCTAAATTCACAAAATCTTCTATTTAAGACATATATCTATGTGCAGATTTTATTTTATTTTTTATTAAAAGGAAAAGGAGTTATGATTAGAGATTTGATATGCTCGACATTGGTAGAAAATATTTAGAGAGGTAGAGAGAGAAAGATAGAGAGAGAGAGAGAGGGGGAGCTTGGGCGTGATCTTCAAAAGAGGAAAGGGAGACCATGGCCAAAAATAAAAGGAAAAGGAAAAAAAATGAAGTAGATGAAGAGTACATGGTTGAGAAATACTATTTTATCATTCTTTTCTCTAAACTTCAAGTTCTTTCATTCTAGCATTTCTAATTTCTCTTCTAGTTCTTAGAAAACTAAAATACGCCTGTGTACACAGTAGGTTCTGTATATCAATTACTAATGCAAATTGAAATACACACATATATATTTGTTGATAGTAAGATTCGAATTTATGTTTATTATAAAGAGAAAAGAATTGATATCATTTGAGTTAAAGTTTACCAACACAAATTGAAATATACAAAGGATGAGAAAACGAATAACACAGAAAACTTCAAGATTCGAGCCATTTACTTAGCAACTTTTTCGCCTCTTATTGATGCGAAAGAATTGTTTTACAGAATTTTTCTCTTTCTTTTTTCTCCTTTTTCCTAATCTCTTTTATCTCTTATCATGATTGATTAATCTCTTGTATTTTTTCATTCTCTTCTCTTCTTTTTGCTCGTGTCAGTAGTTTTTCAATAATCATCTCTCTAATTTATCTCAAGATGAAAGAGAGAAAAGATAGAAAATAGAAGAAAGAGAAAGTTAAAGAGTGAGAAGAGACGAGAGTGGTGACAGCTAGTTGAGCTTAAAGGGAAGAAAGAGATATAATGAAAGGGGGTAAAATGGTTATTTCACATCAATAAGTGATAACTAACCAAAGAAAAATCTAAATGGCATAAATAGATAATGTGGCCCTCATGAACAGTTTAATAGCCTAATGGTATAAATCTTCTCCCTTAACCTGGTATTCCAGCTTTAAATCCTTGTATAATAAAAAAAAGAAAAGTTCAAACGACATAATCTCTCCATTTCTATTTTCTTTTTTTCAATTTGATCCCGATTGATTATATCTCCTCGTTAAATAAAATAAATAGATAATGTAATGTAAATTAGAGCACAATTCACAAATGGGTGGGCCCAGAGTCAGTGAAGGTTCCATTTTTGTGGTTGCTAACCGGCCCAACACGAGACCCTCCCACTATTGTTCAATGATATATAAATATATGGCAACTTATCCTCTTCATCGTACACAGTGCGTTGACTCACCCACTTGTTCTGGATAAGAACACGTGTAAAATTTTCTTCTCCATATGATGAAATTCCTTACACTCTTAATATGCTCGTTTAACGAAAATTTGCCATTTATCCATTTTCACCGATATTGGAAAGGAAACCTTAAATAAATAAATATAATTCCCATGCAAATACAATTTCAAAACCCAATTTGCCTTTCTTGAGACATGGAAAATAAAAAAAAAAACGTGGGTATTGATCAATTTAATCCATAAAATCTTTTATCAAAATTGTAATAGATATTTGAATATAAAATCTTATCTGAATAAAAAATGGTCGAATAGTCGAAAAATCAATTCAATAAACAATAATTCTATTAGAATTTGTAAAATGACTAAATTAGTTGTTTTTTATTTATGAATATGAAAAATATATGTCACTTGATGACTACAATCTTTGCAAGTTTGGTATAATTTATATAAAAAGTATATTAAGGAGGTCATACATACATACATACATACATACTTATTATTATTATATATAGATAGATACATATCCGCACCATGCATGTATTAGTATTATTATTATATATATAGATACATACATGCATACTTATATATATGTATATGTTAACCCAATAGGCTCACCCCACCACTTCCAATTTAGAAAGAATTAATAAAGAAGTTGGCTAAAAATGCTGAAAGCGAGAATATTTTCATTCCTATTGAAGAGCATGCAATACCCTTAATGTGTGCTTGCATTCATTGCATGTCTATACATGTATCATGCCAAATACTCAAAAGCAAAAATATGCCACACAATTGATCTTATAAGGATATATTTTCTTAGAAAGTTCAAATGTATGGGAACATGCATCGTGAATAATACAAAAATGCATAAACTCAAAACATAAAAGTAAAATTAATCTGAAAAATAATTACCAAGTTGGTGATGAATATGGTATGATTCGATGGTTATAGATCATTTTATTATTTATTTGATAAAAAAGGGTCATTTGGTAATATAATATTTATCATATTAAGATAGTAAAATATCACAATATGCACCATATGAGAATTAGATAGTACCATAATAATCAAAGATAAGTCTTTGAAATCCCACTTTGGCAAGATCTTTGTAAGCCTTACATGCCGAACTTTACATTTTTATTTGGCACACCCTTTAATACTATGATTTTATATCAGAACAAATATTTAAATAACAAAGTAGTCATCCCTCAAAGAATGTCAAAAGCTCATTAGAGAGAGAGAGAGAGAGAGGGAGAGAGAGAGAGAGAGTCAAATGAAGTCAACCCAAAACAAAGATAGGTGACCCCCAACATTTCCATGAACACCCACGTCAGTCGGTCTTTCTTCACCTATTAATACACAGATTCACTTCTCATACAACACAGAACACAAAGATAGAGAAGAACGCAATCATGCTACATCTAAACGGCGTCGTTTCAACCCACCCGGCGATCATGGCGATCGGCTTGTTCATTTGCGCGGCGGCGGCACTAGCTCTAGGCACCTTTCACGTGAAAAAACGGAGGACGAAAGAGCCGAATAATTCAAGTTTCGGCCAGAGCATCCGGACGTGGCTGCGGTCATTGGCGGGTATAAAGTCGATATATAGGTTCAAAAGCAGGAAGAGGATCGCCGAGGAATCGGGAGGAGCCTTGGAAAGATTGGGAAGTGGTGCGGTTTGGCAAAGGCAGATCTTGATGGGGGACAAGTGCCAACCGCTGGATTTCTCTGGTGTAATCCATTATGATAGGACCGGGAAGCAGCTTAGCGAGCCTCCTGTGAGATCACCAAAGGCGGAGGGATTTGGAAGCGGTGGGGTTTGGCAAAAGGAGATCTTGATGGGGGATAAGTGTCAACCGTTGGATTTCTCGGGCGTAATCAATTACGATGGGACCGGGAAGCAACTCAGCGAGCCTCCTATGAGATCCCCAAAGCCTAGCTATGTTACTAAAAGTGGGGAAATTGAGCAAAAGGTGTGAAGCAATGGAAATGAGATACTTGTTCTATTATTCAAGGGTTCTAGTTAAGTTTTAGTATTATTAACCTTGTTTACAATTTTGTTTATAGTAGCTTGCAGTCCTTTACTAGTTATGCTAATATTTTAAGTATCAATAATTATAAAGTTATAATTGTGAGATTTTCATTTAATGATCATTGTCTCTCATAATTTAACATTATGGTAAAATGATCGATAGCTTTTAAAATGAAACTTCTTAGGTATCATTATAAAAAGCCCTGACGTCCTGATCTTATAAATTTTCATTTTAATAATGTAAAAAACTATCTATATTCAATAATCACGTTAAATCTGATTAAATTCGATTCGAACTGAGTTAGAATTTTAAGGGTATAAATCTCTCATGCATCTATTTTTTTATACACAAAATTTGAATATGTAAAAACAATTTTAATACTTCATCTATTATTCAAGGGGAACATTGAGATTATGAGAACATGAAGGATCCAGCCCATAAGATGAACACAAGGATAATGGATGAAGTTGGTTAATAATAACCAAACTTTGTTGCCATAACTTTTCTCATTTGCCATAATCAAACTTTCTATGCTCAGCCCTCGGCCAGGAACACTGACTCTATTATGGGAACACGTCATGTCCCACTCTTTATCTATGATTATGAATTGACACTGTGTATTCATACTTAACACAATCATTCGGGTATGGATACATTTAATTACTTTTATGGTGTGTTTGACAACCTCGTGGGAAAGGGAAGTAAAGAAAAAGAAGAGAAAGGATGAAAAGGGAAGGGAAATGGGGTAAAATTAAAACTTTGGCAACCAAAAATTTGATGGGAAAGGGAGGAAAAAAGAAGTAAAATAAAAAACCCAGTTAGACAAGGAAAATAGAGGGAATAAATTTAAAAAATACATAAATTTATTATTTTATCCTTCATAAAATTTGTTCTTTTTTAAAATAAATGGTATAAAAATAAATTTAGTATTTAATATTTTAAAAGAGAATTCTTCCTTTTCAAAACCTACCGATTTGGTAGGATCGAAAATTGAATTTGAAAGATTTAGACAAACCCTCCAAAACATTTCCCTTGGGTAAATTACTTTGTCAAATGCGTTCCTACCAAAAACCTTCTTCCTGTTAGAGGTTTTGGTGAAATACATATGGCCGAGGCCGACAATATCAATAGACTAATAAAATCCATGTTTGAATTTGAAATTTTGTTCTAATTGTTTTATCATTTGAACTTAGTGAACAACATCATATTCTTCTTTGGTGGGGTCAAATTCCAATTTTTTGCAGGATATTCTTCCATGTTGCCCATGCCAACACTTGGTGCGGAACAAGCTTTTTAGTGCAGGTTGAAACATAGTGTGTTTTGATTCCTCTTAACCTCCACAGAAAATCAAGACAGCTTCATTTGAAAATAAGCTTGCACCATCGCTCCAAGCTTGATGAGATGCTATCAACTAGATAAGTGATTGAAACCTCATGGCTATATTATTTCCATTGTGTCAATTGCTAGTTCTTCATGTATTAACACATATCATCTGCTTCAATTATAGTATTCAAAAATTCTTGAAACAAAAATTGCCTCTAACGCCCCTCTACCTATTTTAACGCGTGATCGATTTAATTTAATTGATATAATTATAGTGATATACGAAATAACACTATACTAGAAATTATAATGTATCATCAATCATATATTAATAAGAAAGAAAACTCACATAATACTCGGCAAGATCTCAAAATTATAATTTTAAATTATCTTGAAAATTTATGTTCATTGGTATTTGGTTAATTCCTGTAATTAGGGATGAAAATGAGTCGAGCTCAACCAAAGGAAGGCTGATTTAGGCTCGACTCGATCAAGTTTTGTCGAGTTTAACTCGATTCATTTTTCGGGGAGCAAATTTTTTGATTGCGGTTCGGTTCGGTTCGGTTCGGTTTGGTTTGGTTTGACCAGGAGTTTATATGCATCAAAATAATTAAAATTGTTAAACTAAATATCCGAATTAAATAATTAATAAACCATCAACTAAAAGATATATTAGATTCGAAATATGTTCAAAATACAAATTAACAATGTGGGACCCAGCTTATCCTACCTGCATTGCCACCTCTTTTGATGAAATGTGACCCCATTCCTGCGATGACGTTATATCTTCAACTTTATATCCGTATGGGTCTCCCCTGCTGTAATAGAACAACAGCACAGGAGAATGCCATCCACGCAGCATTCCAAATATACAAGTAGTGAATACCCTTTTACGCATGCCAAACTTCTTCTGGGGATACAAATTTCCTCAATGATGTACAACAATTATTCTATCCTCTCTCTCTCTCTCTCTCTACATCAAGAAGAAACACGAAACTTCCTCCTTTTTTTTGGCCCCCCTTTCGCCAGCATTCTTTGAAGTCTTCAACAGGAATCCTAGGGAGTTTGAACCATTATCCATGACAATGATATCGTCCAAAGCGCTGGTTGTTGTCCCTCCTTTCCCTTTTTCTTACATAAAAGGTATCTACTAGCCATTTTAAAATAAGCATGTTTAGCAAAGTAGATTAACAAAATGATGTGCGGTTCAACCTCAACATGTGTCGATGCTGATGAGACATGAGAATGACCTACTCATGTACGGCACAATGACTCGTATATACTCCTATGGGGTGCAACTTCGTGAAAGACCACTTCACCAATACGCAACACCTACGGTGTATCTTTTACGATTTGATCCACGGAGTAAAATAATATATATGGGAAGGAAAAAACAAACCCCCCCTCCCCAAAAAAAAAACCAAAAATAAATAACAATAATAATAATAATAATAATAATAATAATAATAACATCAAGGGATCAGATTCTTCTGATTTCGTAAGTCACGCCTTTGAAAATTTTAACATTATCTTATCCAAAGGCAGGCCAATTGATCAATCTAATCTTGGCAAGAGGATTAGATCCTCACCGTACATCTGTTTTACTTGCACCATCGTCATGGTAATCATCAAAATCTCCATCCCATAAAAAAGACATCATTTAAAAAGGGGAAAAAAAAGGGTACCAAAGCTTGAATTAAACAAAACATGAGCCGGATAAACCAAGGAAGAACATACTCATACATAAAAACCAGACCCGGTTCAACCAAAAAGCAACAAACCCGGCTCACGCCCCCGGAGCCGCATCTTTAACCTTGCTTTGCAAGTAACCACGATACTCTCTTGCATAGTCCTTCACTTGACTTGCCGTATCAGAAATTCTACTCCTTGCATATTCGAACCGGTCTGAACCGGGCGGATTGGACCCTCTAAAGTACTTGTACATCCAAGCCAAGCCGGCCACGACAGCCACGCCAAAACCAAAAACCGACACGAAACCGGCAACGGAAAAGAAAAGAACCGCCCCGGCCGGGATCCATATCGGGCTGGAGAGAACGATCAGTGGGGCCAAAAAAACCAGACCAAGAACCGAAATCGTGACGGTTAGACCGGTCAGGAAGAGCAAAATGGTTCCGGAGATAACCAGTGTAAGCAATCCGATTAGTTGGCTTGAGTTAGGGGCATGGTCCTGCAGCTTCCGGAGAAGTCCTGCGACTCCGGTGGTGGCTCCACCGACTGGGGCGGCAGTGGGTCTCGTAGGTCTTTGGCGATCGTTCATTTTTTCGCAGAGAGAGAGATAGAGAGCGAGAAAGGGAGAGGGGGGGTTTGGGAGAAAGGAGGGGAGGGGAGGGGAGTGAGAGTGGAATGGGGTCAATAAAGAGGGGAAAGAGTGGGTTGACACGTGTGAAGAAGGGAGGGCATGCAGGGGTCACACGTGGGAGAGAGAGATTTTAGGTTCCTAGATTTCATGTAAGAGATGTGTGGACTTTTTCTTCCGTGTGATTGGGTGGGGTTTTGTAGGTGAGGTGGCTTGTGTTGCGTTTTGATTTGATTGGGTTCTCCGTGATGCTGGCAGCTCAAAAATTTTTTAAGGGCAAACGAGTAATTTCAGTCTTCTTCATTTTTCATTTTATTTTTCAGCAATTGATCTTTGATTTGATTTGGCTCTGATCCTCTCTCTCTCTCTCTCTCTCTCTCTCTCTCTCTCTCTCTCTCTCTCTCTTGTTTTTTTTTTTAATTTTTCTTGAATCCCTTTTATCTTCTTAATTTTCTTCTAATCTCCCCCGAATCAATTAATCGATTTTCTCTCTCAATTAATCGATTTGAAATTTAAATCTTATATAATAAAAAAAACTTTGACCCTTCACCCTATGGGGATCCTCATGTATATAAAATTATATTTTTACTTTTATTGATATTATGTAATATATGTTATATATAAAGATTATTTTAATATTTTAATTCATATTTTAAATTATTTAAAGCAAAACCTTACCCTAAATTATTATTCCCATTTCATTTAATCCGATTCTATTTTTTTCTCACTTGCATCTATGAGTCTTGGAGTCGGTCTTTATTGATATCCGTGAAAGATTATCAACTAATATGAATCTAATGACAAAATACTAAAACTGCTTAATTAAGATTTTGAATTCAAATTTCGTAAAAGAAAAAATAGACATCAGGAGAACTAACCCTCTAATTAGGTCTTGCAACGGATTAATTGAATTTTCAGATATCAGTAGTCAAATACAAAAGAATATATATATATATATATATATATATAGAGGTGAAGGATTTGTAGATAGACAATGAAGTAGGCTATTGCAAATACATCAAATGCTTTGATATGTATCATGAGTGGTTGTGGACTGAATTTGAAGGTAATATTTATTTAAACTTTTTTATAATTTTAAGTTATTTTTTTAACTTGTTAAACTAACAAATTTCAATTATATTTCATGTATTTTTTTAATTTAAAACTTCTATATTATTTAATAAATAAAGATATAGATATTGATGATGCATGTATAGCTAATAAATACTTTATTTTTAATATTATTTCAAAGAGTATACTTATTTGCTTTCTAGGTCAGATATGATCATCAATGACAAAAATTCAAAAGTTTAGTCACAATAATAAATAGCAAACCTGGTGATTAGGTAATAATTATCGGTGGTTAATTCAAAGTTTAGATAATAATAATCAATAATTAACCTGAAAGGTTAGATACTTAATATTCGATGGCTACCATCAAAGTTTGGTAATAATAATAAATAACTAATGCAAATATAAGGTAACCGTTATCGATGACTAACCCAACGTTAGATATTCACTAAACAATGCCTAATGTGGAGGTTAATATCAATTATCAATATTCAAATTTCACAAATTAATATTATCTCGAACGTATAACAAAGTCTTGGCTACTCTATTTTGGAAGCAAATTTTGAAACTAGAAATCGGAGAGAAAGAAATGATTCAAGGCCCAAGAGGAGATATAGAATCAAGTTAGTCGATCTACCTCCCCCACCATCTGCCCTCCAAAGATGATTTCTTTGAGGGGGATCGATCGTTAAGAGTAAGTTTGTCTTGCTATTTATAGATAAATCGATCCACTCTTGTTATCTCTGAAACCAAATAAGATTTGATCAATGTATATATAACGTTTGCATAAAAGCAAAGAGATATTGTTTAATCAACACTTGTTAGCGTAAGTGGGATAAGTATTTTTATCCCTTAACCAGGTCGGGAGTTCGACTCCCCTAGATACAGAAAAAATAATATTGGGAGATCCCCTACAAAATGGGCCCTACAGCAATCGATCCAGATTAATCGGGATAGATCTCTAAATACCGGATGATGATCAAGGCATGATATAAAACAAAAAAAAAAAAGATATTGCTTAATACTCTCAAATACAAACAAAGACAAGTAACGAGGTGATACTTAACATTTACAAAAACTGGTAAGGATAAGTAAATGTGTACTACTAACATTTACACAACAAAGATAAACAAAAAGGGGGTTATTTGATATTTTTACACAAACAAAAACATTCAAAAGGTTGTTCAACACTTACTCTTCAAAGTCTGATGCAATGGATGATGACCCCATGATATCAAAGAAGATGACATTTATAAAATTTATATCAAAACTTATATTGATTTAATTTAGTATTTTGATCTACAGAAAATTGATTTTAATAAAAGAATTTCTTTTGAATAAAATGGTCGTAGCTACACAAAATTATTATTATTATTATTATTATTATTATTATTATAATTATTATATAGTCGGAGCCAACGGGCCAACAAGAAAGAAAACAACTAGATTTTGTTTTCACATTCCCCTGATACCTTACCCAATCTATTTTTTTTTTGTAACTTGACCATCCAGTATCCAGACTTTTGTCCTGATTAATTCGAACCGAAAAGTCTGTTAGATTTCAATTGAGAAGATTCTTTCCCAACAATGTTTTTTTCATACCTAATGGGAATCGAACTCCCAAACTCCTGAACTCCCGAACTCCCAAACTCCTGAACTCCCGAACTTCCGACCTGATTAAGAAACGAAAGTGTCTTTTCCACCTACATCAACATATGTTGTTACCTTAGCCGATCTATCCCTAAACAAAAGATGGACTAAATTTGGGAGAACAAACTTTACCTGGATTTAGACCGGCCGGTTTCAAATATTAGAGAGGTGAGATAATTCTATAATTTTTCTGTGTGTGTCCGGCGGTTCAGTTTTGTGGGTGTAAAATCAACATTGGGCTTCGTTGTATCCTACAAGTTATTGGCAATCCACATTGCATGCCAAGATCTTAAGAAAAGTGGTATTAAGAAAACTGGCAATCCACCAAAAAAAAAAAAAAAAAAAAAAAAAAGATCTTAAGAAAGGTGGTATTGCAACATGCCTTACACCCATTTTATCAGTGCTAGTCATTGCCTTGCGTAAACACGTGGGGTGCCCACAAGATATCGATCATATATTTTCATTATATAAATATTTGTTAAATTTATAATTAATTTAATATTTAAACTAAAGTATTGTTCAAATCAGTGATAAATATAATCGATCGGTATAAGAAAAAAAGAGTTTAATTATTAGAATTCTAAAAAAACACTGAAAAATGAGGAAAAAAAAGATAACAAGTGGAGTAAAAAGATAATGGAAATAAAAGATAACTATCTTTGGGCCTCAAAAAAATAAAAGAGGAAAAACATATGTTAAGAAAAAAAAGAAGGATTCAATAGGAAAAAAAGGGTTAGAAAAAGGCAAGAACATGAACAAGGAAAAATAAAAAATTGTGATTTAAAAATAAAGAGATAATCATCTATGGGGCAAAAAAAAGGAAAAAAAAACCTATGTTTAACAAACCCTAAACACTAAAGCGAAAAAACTGGGTCAAAGAAACATGGATCTAAAGGGACAAGTAGGGTAAAAAAAAAGAGAGAATAAGGAATTGAATGAAAAAAAACGGTGTTCTAAAAATAAGAGACGATCATTTGTAAGGCCAATAAAATAAAAGAGGAAAAAATTATGACGCAAAAAGATGAAAGGCTTACGTGAAAAAAATGATAAAAAAGTGGAACCATCTTAATGAAAGAAAAAGTGTGGTCTCATAGCGGTGAAAGATCCAAGCAGAAAAAGGGTTAAAAAAAGCACAAGGATTTGAAAGAAACAAAAAAATAAAGTATGGTCCCAAAAAGTTGAAAGATTTAAGCGAAAAAACAAGAGTTAAAACGAAAAAGTGTAAAAATTTGAATGAAAAAAAGTGGGGTTCTAAAAAAAAATAAAGTGTGGCTCTAAAAAAAATAAAGTGTGGTATTAAAAAGATGAAGGACCTAAGTGAAAAAAATGTGAATAGGCAAAAGTGTAAGCACTTGAATGAAAAAAATGTAGGGTTCAAAAAATATGGGACGACCAAACAAGATCATCCTAAAAAAAGGACACAAATGGAAAAAAAAAAAAGAAGCTACACAAAAAAAAAGGATGCGAACAAAAAAAAGGAGCTATGGTAAAAAAACAACAGATTTAGGGACATAAAAAAAGAAGTGGATAAAAAAAAAAAACACAAGAACTTGAATGAAACCCAAAAAAAGGTATGATCAAAAAAAGATGAAGAACCTAATTGAAAAGGATCAAAACGAAAAAAGTGTAAGAACTTGAATGAAAAAAAAAAATTGTAGGGTTAAAAAAAATATAGGATGATCAAGCAGAAACATCCCCCAAGAAAAAGGATGCAAACGAAAAAAAAAAAGAAGGTGCACGAAAAAAAAGGATGCAAACGGAAAAAAAAAAGAGGTTGCGGTAAAAAAAAATAGTGGTGACCACTTAGGGACGTCAGAATTTTCGTGTAAATAGAAAAACACATCGACGCTTTGTATCTATGGTAATTGGAACGAATATGGTTTAAAAATAAATGAAGGATCATCTGTGGGACAAAAAAAAAAAAACAAAAGAGGAAAAAACTATGTCCCAAGAAGATGAAGGACTAAAGTGGGAAAAACGGGTAAAAAAATTATAAGAACCTAAATGAAAAAAAGTCAAAGTGTGGTCACAAAAAGATAAAGGGCCTAAGCCAAAAAAGGGCAAAAAAAGTGCAAGTACTTGAATGGAAAAAAAAAAGTGCAAGAACTTGAATGAAAAGAAAAAATAAAGTGTGGTCTCAAAAAAATAAAGGAGCTAAGTGGAAAAAAAAAAAGAAAAAGAAAAAGGGTCAAAAAAGGTGCAAGGACGTGATTCACGAAAAAAAAACATAGGGGTTAAAAAAGACGAAGGACCAAAGCTAAAAAAAGGGTCAACAAAAGAAGCAAGGACGTGATTGCAAAAAAAAAGTTAAAAAAGTGCAAAGATTTGAACGAAACAAAAAAAATAAATGTGGTTCCAAAAAAATAAAGGATTTAAACGAAAAAAAATGAGTCAAAACAAAAAAGTACAAGAACTTGAATGAAAAAAAAAAAGTGGGGTCCTAAAAAAATAAGGTGTGGTACCAAAAAGATGAAGGATCTAAGTGAAAAAAATCCGGATGAAAACAAAAAAGTGTAAGGATTTGAAAAAAAAAAAAAACCAGGGTCCAAAAAATATGGGACGACAAGTTGGAACATCCCAAAAAAAGGACGCAAACGGAAAAAAAAAAGGTCGCACAAAACAAAGGATGCGAATGAAAAAAAGAAGCTATGATAAAAAAAATAGTGGATGACTACTTAGGGACATAAAAAATGGGATAAAAAAGCGCAATGACTTGAATGAAACTCAAAACAAAAGGTGTGATTCAAAAAAAACGAAGGATCGAAATGAAAAAATGGCCAAAACGAAAAAACTACAAGGATTTGAATGAAAAAAACTGTAGGGTCAAAAAAATATGGGATGACAAAGTAGGGATATCCCATAAAAAGTGATGCAAATGGAAAAAAAAAAAGAAGTTGCACGGTCAAAAAAGGACGTAAATGAAAAAAAAAAGAAGCGACAGTTAAAAAAATAGTGGACAACCATTTAAGGATGTCAAAATCTTCATGTGAATAGTAAAACTCTTTGGCGTTTTATATCTATGGTAATTGGAATGAATGTAGTCTAAAAATAAAGGGACACCATTCATGGGGAAAAAATAAAAGGGGAAAATCTATATCCCAAGAGATGAAGGACTTAAACAGGAAAAAAGAGATAAAAAAAGTGTAAGGACTTAAATAAAGAAAAATCAAAGTGTGGTCCCCAAAAAGATGAAGGGTTTAAATGAAAAAAAGGGCCAAAAAAGTGCAAAGACTTGACTGAAAAAAAATGAAGTACGGTCACGAGTTAAAAAAAAAGTGCAAAGATTTGAATGAAAAGAAAAAAATGAAGTATGGTCCCAAAAAGATGAAAAATCCAAGTGAAAAAAAGAAGAAAAATGTCCAAGAAAAGGTGCAAGGACGTGATTGGAAAAAAAGAGAAAAAGAAACATAGTGGGGTAAAAAAGATGAAGGACCCAAGCGAAAAAAATAAGAAAAATGGTTAGAAAAAAAAGATGCAAGGACATGATTAAAAAAAATATATATATATATATATATATAGCGGGGTCAGAAAAATAGACGGCGACCGAAGAGGAACATCCGAAAAAAGGGTGCTACATGGGAAATATTTTTGGATTACTAACCATGCTCTCCTAACATTTGGTTCACATTCCTTAAAGGGGTCATGTTAGCACAAGAACAATTGAAACCGCTCCAATAAGATGTCAGTGATCCGAAATTTAGGACAACATAGCTAAAGGTCTTGAACTTTTCGATCATGATGTTACAGTAAGCAAAAGAAAGAGGAGACAACATCAACCGAGAGAAAGAATTCAGACATGAACAAACTTGAGACATCCAAAGCCAACAGCTATCTCAACCACTCCAACTACACATTTCATCAAATAACTAATAGTCTAACTATTGTAACTAATTGGCAATTACATCTCGGCTGAAATAACAGATTTTGGTTAAGAGTAGTCCAACAACCAAAATCATTCCTATATAAATGGCATGTATGCAGATGAAAATAGTTAAGGAAATAGAAGTATCTTCTTCTCTCTTTCACTTTCTCTCTCTCTTCTCTTTTGTTTTTCTTCGTTTCTTCTTCTTCTTCTTCACTTCTCTACAACTTATCTTTCACTTTCACAGAGCATCGCCTCTATAAGAAAAAGCATCAGTCTTATCTGCAATAAATTTCTGTCAGTAGTACTCTTTTCTTTAATTAAGAGATAGTCATAACAGTTTGGTATCAGAGCGAAGAATCCTTGGACATGGCAGAAGGCACAAGGTCTAAAACTCTTGAGGATCAAATCAAGAAACAGGAAGTTAGAATACAAGAACTGGCCATTGAGTTTTATGAAAAGCAAATCGATTTGGGATGAAAATATGAGGAACAGAACAAAAGGATTGAAGATCAAAACAAGAAACTTGAGGAACAAAATAGAAGAGTGGATAATCTAATATCCACTATGGAAGAGAAGCTTAATACCATCATGCGAAAGTTAAGTAAAGAAAGTACTGGAGAATCAGATACTGAGAGATTATACAAATCTCAAATATTACCTACTCTAACAGAAGGAAGGATGAGAGGAGATGCAGTAAATGCTGAAAACAATAAAGATTCTATTGCTACAGGAGTTTTCCCTAGCCTGCCTAAAATAGAGTTGTCCATGTTTTCTGGAGAAAATCCTCGTACCTAGTTAAGGAAATGTAGAAAGTTCTTCTCTGTTTATCAAATATCTAGTCAAGTATGGGTAGACACCATCGAGATGTACCTGGATGGCAAAGCAGAAGTATGGTTCCAAGGATTAAAAATGGTGAAAAAAGAAGTAGAATGGGAGGAATTCGCTAGACTACAAAATGGTGAAAAAAGAAGTAGAATGGGAGGAATTCGCTAGACTACTATGTCAACGATTTGAAGACAAAGGACTGTAAGATGAGATAAAAGAATTTAACAAGTTATAGCAATCCAGGATAGTAGCCAATTACCAAGAGAAGTTTGAAAAGTTATGGTCCATCATGCTCCATAAGAATCCCAAACTCACAGAGTCATATTTCATATCCAGCTTTATAAGCGGAGTAAAGGAAGAAATCAAGTCTATGCTGAGGATGCTTAAGCCTACGACTTTAGTGTAGGCATTTGAAATAGCTCTGCTTCAGGAGCAATCCTTAGAGCTCAGTAAAATGAGGAAAGGATCGATAAGTAAAAGCTGGGAACAAAATGATTCTAAAAAGGATCAGAAGGCAGAACTGTCCAAAGGAAAAACCTGGGTTAAGGGAGTTGCTGACAACAAAACCACGAAACTATCTTCTCAAGAATTGCAGTACAGGAGGGCCAACAATCTATGTTTCAAATGTGGAGAAAATTATACACCTGGGTATCATTGAAAACTCAAAAATCTCAACCTTATGATTACTACAAAGGATGAGGAGGATGCAGGCTCAGGATCAGAAACTGCAAGCATCAAAGAGAATGCAGAATTACCAGGTGAAGTGTATGATATTCCCTTATGTGTTGTTTAACTCTCTTGAAAGAAAAACTATTGCTATACAAGGGACTATAAGGAAGATAATAATAGTGATATTGGTGGACACGGGGAACTCAAATAGCTTCTTAAATCAGAAGTTGGCGGAGGAGATAAAAATAAAACTAGAAGTTACAGAATCTCTGCATGCTATAATGGCGGATGAGACTAGAATAAGCAGCTATACCAAGGTGAAAGGAGTTAAGTAGAATGTGCAAGACTATAATTTCTCTTTTGATTTAAGAGTAATTCAATTAGGTGGAGGAGACATTATACTTGGAGTGGACTGGATGTATAATTTCAGCTCTATAACCGTTAACTTTAAACTACTACAAGTGAGGATAGTCCGGGAAGAAGGGGAAGCAGTCCTAATGGGAATGGTGGAAGGATCTAGAATGAAGTTAGTTCATGGAAAAACTACTAGGAAGTTCAGGAATCAACAGATGCAGAGTTGTGCATCACTATCCCTGCCTATGAAAGAAGGACAAACTTTGGTACCTCCAGCCATTATGGAACTTCTGCAGCATTTTGCAGATGTATTTGCAGTCCCTAACACATTACCACCAAAAAGGTCCTATAACCATTCAATTCCTCTCAAACAAGAAGCACAACCCTTTAAACTTCCTCCTTATAGATATCCACATTCTCAAAAGACTGAAATAGAAAAACAGGTAGAAGAGATGATGAATAATGGGATTATCAGATATAGTAATAGTCCTTTTGCTTCTCTTGTGTTGTTGGTTAAAAAGAAGGATAACACATGGAGATTTTGTGTGGACTATAGGCAACTCAACAATCTTACCATCAAAGATAGGTACTCCATTCCTAACATAGATGAATTATTGGACGAGTTACATGGTTCTACATTATTTTCTATGATTGATTTTAGATCCGGTTATCACCAAATAAGAGTTAAAACATCTGATATAGCTAAAACAGTCTTTGAAACTCATCATGGACACTTTGAATTTCTAGTTATGCAATTTGGCCTAACTAATACACTAGCAACTTTTCAAGCACTCATGAATCACATTTTTTAGCCCTATCTTAGAAAATTCGTATTAGTCTTCTTTGATGATATACTCATTTATAGTCCAGACATTTCTACTCATTTGGGGCATCTGAGAGAAGTCCTGCTGATTCTTAGACAGCATCAAATGTTTGCCAAACTATTCAAATGTACCTTTACTCAATCTCAAGTGGAGTATTTAGGTCACATAGTGTCCAAGATAAGAGTGAAAATGGATCCCCAGAAGGTTGAATGCATCATGAATTGGTCAGAACCTACTTCTGTTAAAGCTCTAAGGAGTTTCTTAAGATTGACAAGGTATTATAAAAGATTCATCAAGCACTATGGACTGATCACTAGGCCCTTGCATGATCTACTTAAAAAAGACAGTTACAATTGGTGTAATGAAGCTAGACTAGCCTTCCAATGTCTCAAAGAAGCTGTTAGTTCAGCTCATGTGATGAGGTTGTCTGATTTTTCCAAGCCATTCATTGTGGAGACTGATGCATGTTCTCGAGGATGGGGGCTGTTCTCATGCAAGAAGGACAACCTATTGCGTTCTTAAGTAAAGCTTTAGGGACTAAGAGTTTAGGATTGTCCATATATGAAAAAGAGCTGATGGCAGTGGTGATGGTAGTCACAAAATGGAGGAACTACTTGGTAGGTTACCACTTTATCTTCAGAATAGATCACCGGAGTTTAAAGTATCTATTGGAACAAAGGTTGACTAATACCTTACAACATAAATGGCTCACCGAATTATTAGGGATGGATTATGAAATACAATATAAGAAAGGAGCAGAAAATAGGATGGCTGATACACTGTCGAGAAAGGAAAGTACAGAGGGAGATCAAAATGAAAGAATACTAATGGCAGTTACTTCAGTACAGCCACAATGGATTATAGAAGTACTGCAAAGTTATGCAGGAGATCAAGAGTGCCAAGCATTGATTGCAAAGTTTACACTAGATCCTGAAGGTGAATCTAAGTTCTAACTGCAGTATGGGATTATTGAGTTCAGAAAGAAATAATGGTAGGCAGCGGGGGTAACATTAGAAACAAGATAATTCAACAAATGAATAGCTCTACAATATGGGGGACATTCAGGACAACATGGTACTCTTCAACGAATTCAGACTGCTTTCTATTGGCCATGGATGAAAACAGTAGTGGTTAAATTTGTGCAAGAATATAAGGTATGTCAAAGAAATAAACATGAGAATGTGCCATACCCGGGACTATTGCAACCCTTGTCTATTCCTACTCAAGCTTGGTCTCAAATAAATATGGACTTTGTGGAAGAGTTACTTGAATCTGAAGGATACAATACCATCCTAGTGGTCATTGACAGATTAACAAAATTCAGTCATTTCATAGGTTTACAGCACCCATACACTACACTCACAAGTGTTTGTGGATCAAGTTTTCAAATTACATGGTTTTCCTGATTCAATTGTGATAGCTAGGGATAAAATTTTTACCAGTCTCTTCTGGCAAGAACTTTTCAGATTAGTAGGAACCCAATTGAATTTAAGTAGTGTCTATCACCCTCAAACTGATGGTCAAAGTGAGAGGTTAATTCAGTGCGTGGAGTGCTACCTAAGGTGCATGACATCTGATAGACCGGGGCTTTGGTATAAATGGCTTAGCTTGGCTGAGTGGTGGTACAATACCACTTATCATTCAAGTATACAAATGACCCCTTTCGAGGCATTATACAGGTATAAGCCTAAATCTATCCCTTCGGGCTCGTATTATGAGACAGTTACTCCAGCAGCAACAAATTTTGTGCAACACAAGCAAGCCATGTTGCAGATTTTGAAGGATCATTTAACGAAGGCATAGAACAGAATGAAGTTGAGGGCTGATCAGAATAGAACTGAAAGGGAATTTGTAGTGGGAGATTGGGTCTATCTTAAACTCCAACCTTACTGCCAGCAATCTGTAGAACTTAGGAGACAATTGAAATTATCTTCCAAGTTCTACGGACTCCATTTCAAATTTCAGAGAGAATTGGGAAGGTAGCCTATAAGTTACAACTACCACCAATGTCTAAAATCCATCCTGTGTTTCATGTCTCGATACTCAAGAAACAAGTGGGGCCTAAGCAGAAGATTATTCCTAACCTACCTCTCATAGGAACAGATAAACAAGCCTTGGTGGAACCAGAAGCTATTTTGAAGAGGCGTGTAATTTTGAGGAATAACAAATCTATCACCTAATGGCTAATCCACTGGATTAACTTGAGCTCGGAAGAAGCTATATGGGAGCATGTGAATTTCATTCATGCACAGTTTCTTAACTTTCATCCTTGAGGACAAGGATAATTTAAAGGGGCGAGATATGTTATAGTAAGCAAAAGAAAGAGGAGACAACAGTAACCGAGAGAAAGAATTTAGACATGAACAAACTTCAGACATCCAAAGCCAACAGCTATCTCAACTACTCCAATTACACATTTCATCAAACAACTAATAGTCTAATTACTATAACTAATTCACAGTTACATCTAAGTTGAAATAACAGATTTTGGTTAAGAGTAGTCCAACAACCAAAATTATTCCTGTATAAATAGCATGTATGCAGATGAAAATAGTTAAGGAAATAGAAGTACCTTCTCTCTTTCACTTTCTCTCTCTCTCTCTCTCTCTCTCTCTCTTTCTCTCTCTTGTGTCGATCTCTTTTCTTCTTCTTCTTCTTCACTTCTCTGCAACTTATCTTTCACTTTCGCAGAGCATCGCCTCCACAAGAAAAAGCATCAGTCTTATTTGCAATAAATTTCTGTCAGTAGCACTCTTTTCTTTAATTAGGAGAGAGTCATAACACATGACTAGAACATAGGTTGATTCTTATGACCATGTTTCTTTCATGGACTTTGAGTACAAGAAAGGAAAACGGGATGCAATGCAAGGACCAGACTTGCATCAGGCCACACATATGGCATATTCCTCATTGCCTCAATCCAGAACTTCATCTTTTCGGGTTGCAAGATTCTGTACATTTGTAGGAATCCAAAAGATGGTGACACCAAAAGACCTTAATTCTCTCCATGGAGAAGGCATTTGATTTGTTTTGCAATGGGACAGCTCTTTATGGTCCCCATTGGAACCATGTTTTTCGGTATTGGAAAGCAGGCCTGGAAATGCCTGACAAAATCTTGTTCTTGAAATATGAAAGCATGAAGAGGGACACTTCATATTATGTCAAAAATTAGCACCGTTCATGGATTGTCCCTTTTCTTTGCAGGAAGAAGCGGAGGACTGTGTTGAGAAGCTAGTTGATTTGTGCAGGTAGAAGACAGAAGATCAATAAGAATGATAAGAGTTATACGTGGCAGACCATGAGGTCATGTCTAACACAGTAGTTTAGAAAGGGAGAAACTGGAGATTGGAAGAGTCATCTTCCCACCGAGTTGGCGCAGTGTTTAGAAAACATCAGAGCAAAATTCAGTGGCTCTGGCTTGAAAATTTGGTTTTCATCTCAGTTCCCTTTCAATTATTTACTTAATGGTTTGAGAATGTAGCAGTGAAATAAAGTTTAGCACATGGTGTTCACCCGGCTTTTTATCAACATATTCGGTCTTAATCTTTAAGTCCTTTTTCATTTTATATGTCAATGTGGGTAAATTTGTAGCATGACAGAGTAAAATAGTTTGCATCTTTACTTGAAATGTTTGGTTCAGTTCTTGGAAGCGGTTTGTTATTAATAAAAAGAAGCTAAGGCTGTCGGCATATCATCCACTTATCCATGTGTTCGGTAAGATGCATTAGGCACCTGGTGAAATTTACGATTTTATGTCAATGTAGACATGAGAGCTCTACTAAAGCAGAAAAGGCACAAAAACAATTGTCAAAGATCTTGACAACAAAACCGACTTGTATGCATCATAAGAAACCAGCTCTAAGTGACAGGTACAATACAATCAAAGTCAAGAAAAAGAAGGAAAATGCTGCAAAAAAATGCAGCTCCTGGGAGCTGACCTGCCCCCCATGAGGAGTGGCATCAATCATACTTGACTGCACCTTCTCTCTGTGTTCATTTCCAATGCCTTCACTGCTCGAACTGCTTGAGCATTCTACTTCCAAAATATCATTTTTGAGTATTATCACTCTGGATTTCTCCGATTCCAAATTAACACAAGGCTCATCAATTGCTTTTTCTGTCGTGCCATTATGTTGCTCGACAGTTGTTTGCTGATTATCTTTCAATGTTGGTGCAGAGAATTGAACTGCATCACTGAAAGAAACTCTTCTTTGAGGCTTATAAATTGTTGGTTCTTGTGCACTTTTCATGGGACTGAACTCTTTCTCTCTATTAGTCGATACATTAAATGGAACCGCTGACATTGAAAATCTTCGAACTAAATTAGTCTTGGTTGGAGATAGTAGAGAAACATTTTTCTTATCCTTCAATTTTCCCCACCTTTTTATCCTATGCATTATACTTGATTTCTTGCTCATGCCTTGACTACTAATGGAACTGCCAATGCTCATACTGTCTAAATCTGTTTCACCGCTCTGAGTCTCAGCTGAGGAGGTATGTGAAGAAGTGTCAAAACTAGAACTAGCATTGGTTGCATCGGTCATCTCTTGTGAATCACGAGCTAGATCTTTCCTTAGACTAGATTTTGATCTGGTCTGAGAATTCTGAATTTCAAACCTTAAGCAGGCATCGAGCCAACGTTGGTACACTATTTCCTCAATTATTTCAAATCTGTTCTTTTGAAGTTTTTCAACTTGGAGTAGAAGATCTTCATTTACATGTCTTAGACTTTCAATCTCTTTCTTGATCTCCGCAAGAATTTTAGCCTGCATAAGAATCAGAAGAGTGAAAAAAAGGATGAGGAGAATACCTATCTTAAGATAGCGAGGTTGTAAGATATGCTTCATATTGATTTGAAATTTCAGGATTTCAGTCAAGACTCCAAAGGTAATCAGCATGGAAAATAGATACTTGTCCCCTTATTCTCTGAGGCTAAGAATGGACAAAAATCACCTGGTGCTTGAAGTATCCCATGAAACATGTGATGGCCAGAAAATGCAGTATGTAAAGCAACTCAGTTGTTTCACTCTCAACTTATTTCATTCTCTCAATCCCACTCATTAAGTCTTAATAAGCATCCCAAGTGACTTGTTCAACTTCACTCCCATTATTAACATTATTGTTCTTGATAAAAAGGCAACAACAAAGAAAATCATAATTAGAAGGTGACTTTTGTGTTACCTCTGCAAAATTAGAGAAATTCTTCATTAAAGCTTTAACATTGACCAACTGCATCTTTAACTCTCTCTTTTCTAGTTCAAGCTCTTTGTTCCTCCTCTTCATCTCCACCACTTCCAATGCTAAATCCATCCTATTTTTGAGTTTCTTCGTGGCCAAATTGTCTGTCAAAGAACTTTCTCTTCCTTGAAAGCCATGCACTTTCTCCTCAATCATTGTCAAATCTCCTCTTGTTTTGTTTGTTCGGACAAGCAAACTCTTCTGCATTTCATTTAGTTCTTTTTCTGCCATTTGTAATTGCCTTTTTGCCATGGCACCGTCCTTGAACTTTTCTTCAAGTTCTTTTCTCTCATCTTGCAATGAACTAATGGTGAAGTTCAGCATTCCTATTTCAGCTTCCTTAGCCCTTAATTGCTCGTGCAAATGAGCAATGCCTGATTGTCTTTCTTGCTGACCATAGCGTAATAGCAACTTTGTTTCAACACTCACTTTCTTTTGCTCTATTTCTGTTACTAGTTTTGCAATCTCTTTGACATTGAAGATCATCTCCTTGTCAAATTTGGGCTTCAAATTGTACTCTTTTTTGTTCTTCTCTTTCTCTTCCTCGATCTTTGACGGGTAAGACATGAGTAAAATTGTTAATTTTAGATTAGAGGGTGAGAGAGAGAGAGAGAGAGAGAGAGAGAGAGAGAGAGAGAGAGAGAGAGAGAGAGAGAGAGAGAGAGAGAGAGAGAGAGAGAGAGAGAGAGAGAGTGGAGGTGGGGATAACTTACAAGAGTAGAATTCTTGACTTTCTTATCTTCATCTTCTTCAGCTTGGTTTTTGAAGCTTGGTACATGTTCTTCATCTAGCAAGTTTCATCAGCACAATTAACAAAATGCAATCATACTTGAAGAATTTTTTCACTCAGAAAGGACAAATATATATATACTGTCTCTTGTATTGAAGGAAAAAGGCCTTTAGGTATAAGTTCTACTACCTAAATGTTTGATTGAAGGTCTTGGCTTCCTCGCAGAGTCTCTTCGAACATGTGTAACAGCAAATGTTGCCATTGAAGCTGCAACCAAAATGCTCACCTTGACAATCATCTATTTGTTCACCATGTCACCAATCCAAAACAAAGCATGTGTGATGTAAAAAGACTCTAAAAGGCTTCATGATGCTGAGAATCACAAGCTTGCAATCTTCTTATCTCATATATATCTCACACTTGTGGGAAATCCCACATCCCTCCAACCTGTGGTTAATGCTTTCTCCAGACACTTCAAGAATCTAACGACCCCTTTGGAAGTATGTGCTACAATTAGTAAGGGCTAGGCAAAAAACACACTAAATCATCCAAAACTTGATGACCCGTGTTAGCTTAGTAACCATTTGATTGAAAAATACACTTGGGTTGATATTTGTGAAAGGCTAAACTCTTCTGACTAAAGAAATGTTCATAATTGTTCCAAAGCTGCGGCAGAAGACAAAGTTGACCTGATAAGAACGAGAATGAGACGCCCATTTAGAATGGGAACAAAAACAGCAAGACAAGCCATTTTCTGATGGGCCCTCAAAAGAGTTTAAATTGTAGCAAAGAGACAATCCAGATATTTGGAAGACCTTTAGATTTGGGGGGTAAGAGATTCAAGGGGTACAAGATGGTGTGGTCCATGTGAATTAAACATTTTGTTAAGTATATCCCATTTAATATTTACAAATTTAATTGAATTTTCTTTTGCAACACTGATTTCTTAATTTTTGGTAATATCTTTTCAAAAGGAGTGAATATCCACCTGCACTTGCAATAGTTAAATTGGAAGTTTGTGTGTTTAAACCAATTTGAACTCCATTAATTAATAGTTATTTCTAAAAATTTGCTCGAAAAAGTGAAAATTATTAGATCTGATGCCTCTCAAAATAGATACAAATCTGTGTAGTTACTGAAAAGGGATGTCTCTTTTCTTTCCCCTTCCTCCAAAACTCATGTAAAATGGTGAGATTTTTGTAGTGAATTCTATTTGGTTTTATTTTGTTTGCATAAGATGTAATTAAATATGGGTTTTTTTTTTGTTGTACAAGGATTTGAACTTGAAATCACTAGGTTGGAGGAGAGAGCTTGTACTACTAGATTGTCCACTTGGGGACTATGGATTTGTTGCGTACGATGAAATAAACTTCAAGGAAAGTGACATTGTAGCATGCCTTGAAGGCATCTTGTGAAGGCTAAATTTGCATATCCAACAAAATATAGGTTCAGTGTTCGTGCGTGCGTGCGTGCGTGCGTTTGTGCATGTGTGTGTGTGTGAGAGAGAGAGAGAGAGATAGAAAGAGAGAACAAATTTATTAGAGTGAGTGAGAGTGATTTTACCTCGATGCATCCTAAAAAATAAAAAGAAATCATGCTCCACGTGCAATGCACATACATCTTTACCCGTTAGCAATTGTTTGAAAATCGGTATCCCATAATTAATGGTACAAATCCTTTCCTCAACATGATAATTATAGATTCAAATTCTAATAAAAAAAAATAAAAAAAAAAATTGATGTCCCCAAAGGGACAGTCTAGTGGCACAAACCCCTCTCCTCCAACATGATGATCCCAGATTCAAATCCTTATATAATAAAAAAAAAAAAAAAAAAAAAAAAAAGCAATTGTTTGAAAATCGGTGGTTCAAGGATCCGGTCTTTGGGAATTGTCATTACTCTTCCTGTCTCGTGCGTGATTAACTTGGCAAAGAGAAACAAAAATTTCATAGATATAAGAATCATGCTAATTTCCTGACTATTTCTGCACTTATCTTCTCTTCATTAACCCAAATTAGTCTTGTGAATTTAAGAGAAAACCACAATAATATTGCAGCTTGAACAACTCAAAAATAGAAAAAAAGAAAAAAAAAATGTTAATTGATAAACACAGGAGCTTCTCCAAGATAAGGATTACTTTTGACGTTATATGCATGTTTAACTATCATACAATCACAGTTAGATAGATTTCCTGGGTTAGCAAATTCCAATTCTAATTTGTACACCAACTCAATTCTAAATAAGTACCCGTTTCCACTTTCAGAACATAAGATATGAACCTGTTTCCTGCAATGCTAACAGAATATACATCCTTAAAACATCATAGTACCTGAAGGTGTTCAACAAACTTCTTCGCCAAATCATCGTACCATATGCCCGCAAGTCATTTTTGTCTCTTCTCCGTTGTTGCTATGGTACCATTTGCCATCCCAGCGGAAGCTGCCAATTCCATGAGTCTGTCAAAGTCTATCTCAGTTGACTTATATTTCAACGTCCGCCCGCTTTGAGTCCATGACTTTACACAAAGGAGATATTGAGCACTCTCATATGGCATACTATATCTTTGCTTATCAATCTCATCTCCTTTGCTGCAAAACAGCTCTTCAGGTGCCACGGAAGTCGCTTGGACAGCCAAGAAGTCACGGGCCATCAGAGAGAGCCGTGGATAGCGTGTGCTATTCACCTTCCACCATTCCAACACGTCGGTAGCAATTGGAGCAGGAGGTTCCCCAAGATATTGTGTCAATTCATCGGAGGCGACATTATTCGTGCTTGCCCTCCGTCTCTTTCGTGCGATTTCCTCTGCAAATGAGACAGGTCCCCCCTCCTCAATTTCATGAGCACTGTATGCTCCAGCTAAGGAATGGAAATGCGTTGTGGCGTAATTTCTAAGGAAATGGGTCCTTGCTTCTTCCAAGTAGTTTCCGGAATTTAGACTTTCCGGAATGAGCTCAACCTTGATCCGTGGATCTAAGATTGCAGTCATATAAGTGAATATGTTGCTGACTTGGTTATTGTAACTCCGAGCTCTTTTGGCCATTTCTTCAGCAGCATTCTTTAGCCAGTCTGGACTATGACGGGAATCTCGACAAGCAGTAATAGTCTCAGAAATGTGATCCATGAAGAACAAAACCAAACCAATTGTGGGCATTTTGCTTGTGCATATATTGTTTGTGGTTTTGTAGAAGGGTTCTAAAAAAGCATGCATGATATTCACAAGATTCTTCTCTTGCGAGCTTAGCAGCATCCTGTGGCCTAGCTTCTCCTCGAACTTCCTTATAACAGCATCTATGGATTTGGAAGCCTGTCAAGTAAACAGATTCTCTTAATGAACCCCGTTGCACAATAGTTTCTAAAAGTCCAAATAGATCAGCAGTAAAAAAGATGCTTTGCAGGACCAAAACAAAGTAGGTGTTCGCTTGTTTTTGTTGAGGAGGCAATATCTAACATTACAAAAAAAAAAGGTGAAAGAAACCTCAAAGGCACCATGTTGAAACAAATGATCATATCTGCTGAATGAGGCCTCGAACAAAACAAAGGAGCGGTCATGTGCTTTTTAAAAGAGAATGTAATGCATTAGCAAGAGCATCATTTCTTTCAAAAGCTGAGATTTTCTCTAAAACATCTCTATTTCATCTGACTCAAAACAGATCTGCATCTAAGTTAAACAAAAAGGACAATTCCTCTGACAGATACGTGACTAACTAACCCTAGTAGTGAACTAGTGATTTTTCAATAAATAAAACATAAAAGAATTCAAGAGCTGCATTTTGTCAAAAAGAAACTTTTAACTAGAAAAGCTCATGGGACTAAAACAGCATGGCGGGAAAGATGACTGACTAGGTAATGCAGTTATATGTGAACAATGAGGCAAATTAGTGAATCAGGAACCTGGTTGTTCGCCTGGTTGCAATTCAAAAAAAAGAATGGGAAGATAAAGCCTTGAACCAGCAGCAACTCCCTCCCCAACCTCAGCCTCAAAACCCCAGGAGAAAAGAAAACACTTAAAAAGGAAAAAGGAAAGCCACAAGGGATAAAGAAAGGGGTAAAATGTATCAACACTGAAAGGAAGAAAGAAGTTACCTTCCGCACTATGTCAAGCATCAAATAATTGCCATTCCACCTGGAAGATACATCCAGCGGGATTTTCCAACTCCCTTCTTGGTAAGCTGCAGCTGACTGAATGAAATAATCTGATAGGTCCAATGAGGCATTCATCTCTAGCACAAAGTCCCTGATCTTAGAAACTACAGGTTTTATAGTCCTTAGTCCATCTTCTATGATCAAATTCAGTGCTCGAGCAGCACAGGGGAAGTAGCAGAAAGGACCTGCCTTCTGACCATCTAAATCTTCCGTGAGCGTATGGCATGCATGCATTGCATTCTGACTATTATCATGAGTGCAAGAGAGGACTCTGTTCTCAATGTTGTACATCTTGAGCACCTTGACCAAGGTGCTATAAATCTCAGCCCCTCCATATGGATAAGGTATGCGAGAGATATCAAGGAGCACCTTTTGTAAGGACCAATTATCATCAATCCAGTGGCACATGATGCTCATATAAGTAATTTGTTCATATGAAGTCCAAAAATCAAGCGTTATTGAGACCTTTGGTGTCACTTGATCCAAAGATGCCTGAATATCCTCCCGCATGCTTCTGAAAACTTCATGGAACACTGCTTGAAATTTATCTCGTGGCCATAATTCGATAGATGGATTGAGAAATTTGTACGAGTTCGCCAGCCACTTCTCTTCTAATGTAGAAGGCGGAAATGAAGCCAAAATGACCAATTTAATAAGCAGCCAATTGAGATGATCAAAATCCACTGATGCAGGTTTAGCATGAGCTTGAGGTTTCTTGGCTACATTAGCTGCCTGTGGAGCTGAAGTAGTGACCGCTTCTCCTGATTTGTCATACCCGGGGTGACGATTAGCGAGGTGTCTACCCAAATTTCCTTCACCAACATAAAAAGGTAAAATGAATTAAGCATTTACTAAAAATCAAGCAAACCATGTGGTTATTACTCTAAAGTGCAATGCTTCTGATGAGAAAACACAAGAAAAACTGAAAATGTACTTTACCAACTCCAGATTCCCTGTCTAATATATCTTAAGAAAATACAAGCTCATGTAAGCACAATATTGAGTCAACATATGTGTTAGACCACCAACTCATCAGGAAAATTTAACTTGAATCAAAATTTTCTCATGCAAAATACTGTGAAACAAAATAGCTGCTCTGACCAACAGAAGAAGGAAACAGAATGAGACCAAGCACATAAAATTACCAGTGGCAGTTGCTATGGAATAGCTCTGGCCACAAAACTTGCACCTCCTAGTCTTCCCGTCGGGAGCCGTTTCGAAAAACTTCAGATAGACTGAAGTCATTGACTTTTTTCTTGGTTTTGCCACATTAGCTATATTTCCCTTTTCAGAAGAGCCTACTCCCACATCTATCCCATCAACTGTTGGAATGATTGCCATGTCCATCACAGATTTAGGTTCCATCTCTACACTAGGAGAAAGCAAATATTCAGTTACTGCTTATGTGGAGTTATGCGTTCATAAGTATCAAAAACATAGCATTCTAAGGAATTTGAAACTCCAAAACTGGAAATAGTTTGTAGTCGAGGTCCTACAATTAAACAAAGCTAATGTGATCTGAGCAAAAGCTTATTCCAGGATTTGCAAATATTGGACAATAAAGTATTAAGGGAGGGAGGGATAGACATGTGAAGAGTAACCTTAGCTAGGTTCACTCCAAACCAAAGCTCAACATAGAATCTGAGTAGTAAGTAGTCCCCCAAACAGACTTCAGGAATGACATTAAGGAGAATCATTATAATTATGTGCAATCAGCCTTGGTAATCTGAGGCCTCTGGATAGAAAGAAATGGAAAAGTACTTAAGAGTAATTTTTGGCAGACGGGAGTGAATTCGATTGCCTTCGATGTGTCTTTATGATGTTCAAACTTGGAGTTTTAGAGGAGTCAATATTGGCAGTCAAAAGCATGTATCTTTTTTTAATTTCTCATTTCTTTTCTATCTAGAGAATGCCTGATCATTGCATTTAACTTGCTTCATTTCCTTTCTTTTCGATAAAATTCCTTTCTTTTTCCAACAAAAATTTAGAAGTTAAATGAGTCATTGAGTACTTATGTGTGCTGAATTTGGACCTTAAACTCAAGAAGTTATGAAATCCAGGACAATCCTGTTGTTGATGCTGCATTACCCTAGGTTTTGTCAAAACTTCTCTTACCATGGTCATGAAATTAAAATGTGATGTCATTTGCATAACCAAAATTGCATGCCTCACCCTACACTTAATACTGAACACACAGATGCTAGCTATTCCTATACACCAGACAGAGCTATAGACTATAAAAGGAAAATTCATAATGTATGAAGCAGTGCTTTTGCATTTCAAACAGATCATAAATTCAAAGAAAATTCATGTCTTTATTTGAAGCTCCGTCTGATACAAACAGATCATTTTTAAATTTCTCAAGCTACATTCCTTCCTAAATCTTTTGCTATGGCACTGCTGATGTTCTAGGCCGAAAAGAAGCAATTGATGAATACATGAATAAAAGAAAAAATGGCAATCAACAATCAAATTGAAACCTTTACAAATTTAACAATAAAACTTGACATTTTCACTAGGGATCCATTATTTATGGGTTAATGCCTCCATGGAACAACCTATTCAACTTTAACAAAATTATTTTGAGGCTAATCTTGCATTTCCTTCCATGAGGAACTCAAGTGTTCTCTGTGGTTATTAGTTTTACCTTTTCCACTAGATACTGAAAATGCTTTCTAACATAAGAATCTTATATAATCAACCTATTCAGTTCTTCGCCCAAACAAGGCCACAAGCGAATCACATAAAATTATCACAAGTTATACAATTGCTGCAGGGGGGAGAAAATCATGCAGAGGAAGCAAAAAAGTAGACCATAGAATATGTTTACTTCTAGTCTGGTAACAACAATAGAAGAAGAAAGGCTGGAGACAAAATTTGGAGATATTCAAAGCCAAAGGAAGTCTAACATGATTAGCATTTAGGAAACCACATAAAAAAGGAACTTGTCAGTTACCTTTCACATTTTTGAATGCAGTACTAACAGTCCAATCCATCAAGTTCTCTGTTTTTTGGTCAAATTCCCCTGGCTAACAGAGAAGCATAATATCACATAACCAATTGAACAGATGCTGAAAGGCAGGCAACAGTCAAAATGCTTGAATGTGTCATAATCCCACCCCAAAAAAAAAAGAAAAAAAAAACTAACAGAAGCAAAACATATGCAGTGAAATAACAAATGGAGTTAGGTAAATCACTATATTCTTGGATGACAAAAGAATTGTAGAACTATTAATTTCACATGGATAGGCGGCCTTCTCTTTACAAGAACCATATAAACTATTCAGCAGTTTTAAAATGCAACATGGCTATAAATATGACCCACCAAAGCATACATGCTACACAAACATGCTGGGTAAACTAATCTCAGTCTGCAATAATAATTATTTGACCGGGCAGCTATAATAATGACAACAAGAGTACAAAACAAATAACTGTGTTGTTTTTGGATATAGACTACATACAAATATTGCAGTTTAAATGATATTCTCAAAGTATAAGCAACAACCCCATACAATCTTCTCTGTGTAAAAGTAAAAGTAACCCCTTTTTTTATTTCACACACTTGCAAGAAAGGTTCATTTTAAGGGAATCAAAATCAGTTGCCTTTAGATAGAGCTCACATGGCTAAAAAAAAGACACCTAGGAAATCCATAATCTTCACCTCTTTCATAGGAAAAACTCTAAAGGAGGGAGACACAATATGACAACAAATTCTGAACAAGGGCATTACAAGGCTGGGAAAAAGCAAGAAAAAAGAATTATCTTCTCATTTAATTGCCACATGGAAAAACTCAATTTGAACCCTTGTGGTTGCAAAATTGCCTTCTTATTTTTCAAATTATAATTTTGTTCTCAATAGCTATTTCAATTTCTTTAAAACCCTGCTTCTTGTAGATATAAAAATGCAAATATACTCCAGCACAATCACGAGACTCTCACACACACACATATATATATCTATATATTTTAAAAGAATAATAAAGAGTTATAGCATGCCACATTGTCAGACACATTTAGGGAGCCTGTAAGTGGTGAAACCTAAATTAGCAATATAAATTGTTAAAGCTCCTCAGCATGCAACTAGCCTCCCCATATGCAGCAATAACAGTAACACTGGAATATTGTAGTCCTACATAATTGATGAATATCCTGAAAGTCAAAAGCAGTTCTTTTCAACATATGGAATTCACAAAATATCAAAGCTAAACAATGACGATTTTAGAATTCAAAATTTTCATACAATCTACTTTTATACGGAGGAAAGTTAATTTCTCGATTTCATTCAATAACAGTAAGAAGTTTAGATAATTACATAATGAAATCAGTGTTATCAAAGACCCAAATCTTTGACCCCGCAATCACCAAAAACGGAAAAAAAAAAAAAAAAAAAAAAAAAAGAATTAAAACTTGACATGGTGGCAGGTAAGATGTAACTATGGTTATGTTGTTGCTATTCACAGACCAGATGCTAAATTTCCTCAAAAATCTAAAATCCATTTAGCAAAACTTCATACTGATCATCCATATTAGTTTTTTGATAGGCAGTGTTAGAATGGTCAACTGGTGCTCTAATGTCAGACAGTTGTTCAGAGTTTCAAAAACTTCCAGAAAAACAGACACAACAATAAAATTGGCTTTTACATTACGAAAACAGATGCAAGCCATAATATGTACATAAGTCCTTCAAATATAACGGGGAACAACTTTATTAAATAAACTAATAAGACAGGTTTTAAGAGAATATGTATGGTTTTGGATTAAGAGAATATCAAGTACAAGAGATTGGGCATCACAACAGCCCACAAATACAGGACTAATTTAGACTATGTATGGTTCAAAGAGGTCATACAGAAAGAAATATGCCCCAACCTAGAACATGACTACCCAAATTAAAACTACCACTATTTGTTGTATTCAGTGAGTGTGGTCATATAATTCCAACAAATTAATAATTTAAATTTAATCAATGAACAGCATCTTGACACTGGAAATAATTTTTAGGGAAAAAACCCTAATGACGGCCAAGGTCCCTACAATTAAGGTTGCAAAATCGAAACATATGATAAGGTAAGAAGAGAAAAATAAAATACCCCAAAATTGATAGGAAAACAACTCTTCACTGGTGAAACAACTCCCTCACGTAAAAAATAATCTGCAAAAAAAAAAAAAAAAAATCAATTTCAATTCACAATTAACAGACAGAATAGGGTTTCCGATAGCGTGTGGTAGACAGAAACACTCACCATGGAAACCCTGAGGGAGGTTTTATTCCTCTTCCTCGGTGAAATCACCTCATTTTAATTCAGTCACTGATTATCAAATTCCATATCTCAAAATGAGAGAAGCTCCATACCAAGAAACGTAGAGAGACAGAGAGCTGGAGATCAAATCGAGAGAGAGAGAGAGAGAGATAAAGAGATCGGTGTACGAACAAAGCAGCCGAGCGGAGAGAGAGACAGATAGAAAGAGAGAGAAATGACCAGGGAGAGAGAGAGAGAGAGTCGAGGCTATGACTAAGACAGAGCCGCGACTAGGTCTGGATTTTTTAAAATTTTTTAATCTTAGCTACAGTTGGTAAAGCATTCGTCGACGGCTTCGGAGAGAGAGAGAGAGAGATGGGTGGGACCGAGTTGGCTCGGGAGTGGGTGCGGTAGGCTGAGCCGTGACCCATGAGTGAGTCATGTTTCGTGGTTCGTGGCGGCTACCTTAAGGAGACAAGTTGAGCCCCCAACTCAAAACTCAGAAAACAGCGTACGTTGAGTTGATGTTGAAACGCCAGCCAGCTGACTCCTTTTCAAATTGAACGTTCATTTTCCCACCCAATCAATGAACAAACAAATTATAAGATGAAAATATTATTTTGGAAATAAAAATTTCTCTTTCTTGAAATAAAAACAAACTAATTTTTTTTTTCATTTTTTAAAAATATATGGATGAAAATGAAAATTTTGATAAATATATATAATTTTCTTTTAATTTTTTTCTTACTTTATTTATCTTGTCCACGTGAATTCTTATTATAAGTTTGCTTGGGATGTAAACCGGGAGAAAAAGAGAAAGGGAAACAAATGTGGGGTAAAATAGAAGATTAGTTTTGTTTAGTTCAAAATGAAAAGGAGATGGAAATAAAAGAAAAGTGAAATAGCACCCACTCAAAATTTTTTTCATAAAAAAAACTCATTTTTTTAAGAGTTTCTAAATAATATTGTTTAACAAGTTTTCTCCTTATAAGGAGAAGAGAAGTCGAAAAAAAACCCTACCAAACAGACATTCATTCTCTTCCCCTTTTCCTTCTCCCTCCTCTTTTCCTCCGATCAAAGAAGGAAAAATAATACTCATTTTCTTTCCTTCAACGCGTACCAAACAAAATAAAAAAATATATATATACTTATTTTCACCAGGTGAAGTAAATCTCCTCCTTCTCTCTCCCGCTTCCGTAAACCAAATTTACCATTAATAAATTTAAAAATACAGTATATCTCAGTAAATTTTAAAATTTTTTATTTAATTTAAAAGTTATTTTGATTAACTTAAAATTATTCAAATTCAATAAATTCAGATATTATATTAATACGAATTATTACTTAAAATTTAATTTATTTAATATTTAATTGATTTAGTCATTATAATATTAGACATGGATAAATGTATATTTATTTATTTATTTTAAATCATTCAATCATGTTTAGTCTGACTTGATCTGATTTGAATCGGATTAAAATTTTAAAGTGTAAAATTCTCACAACGTATATTTTCTTCGTTCACTTGACTCGAATCCAAATGAAAGTTGTTCACAAAATTATGAATTAATGTAATCTAAGGCAAAACCAAATCTATTGCTAGGAAACTCAATTTCTAAAGGTGGAAATTCCATATATTTATTCATTAAACAAATATATATATATATATATATATATATATATACACACATATGTATTTAGAAATTAGTGAATGAACTTCCTTTCAAAAACAGTCATTTATAGTATTAATTTGATTCTCTCTGTCTTAGATTTTCTAAGTTCAAATCTTTAAGAATTGTAGGAACTCAAGAGTTAAATTCTAAATCATTATATATATTGTGACAATGCATGGAGGTGAAGACATTAGATTAAGAAAAAAATTTGAATGAAGAAAAGAAACGCCTTCTTTTTCTGGATTAAAAAAGTCGAAAACAGATCCAAATGAAATACGATAAATTTTTTAATAAAAAATTATTGATATAATGATAATTTAAATTCTTTTTATCAAAAAACTTAATTTTCTTTATAAAATTTTTCTTTTCATTAATAGAAATATCAACATATTTTTTCCGAATAAGATTTAATTGTAATTACTAAAAGTATGCTAAGGCATTTTTGTTTATAAATTCAGTATAACTGTAGTTAAAAGAAGTCGTAAGCGTATTCATCCAAATGAACGGAAAACCAATGGAATTTTTTTTTTATAACAAACTCGACTAATTTGATTCAAACAGTTTTGAATCCTAATTTAAGGATAACCTCTCTTAATACTTGTTTTTCTATTTATAAAACTCAAACTCGAGATATAACTCCTATCTATACGACAAGAAGTAATCGAGACTCCATATTAATTATTTATATAAATTTCAGAACTAAAAAAATACCAAATTTTTTCGTTTTAGACTCTTAATAAAGTATATATCAATTAATCTAAATATTACCCACTAGTTAATAGTTGTGACCAGATAACCCTTCATGAATCAAGATTATTATTTCCAACATTCCCCCTTGAGCTTGATTCTTGTATCCTTCGTAGATTCCTTATTCTTGCAACTTGATCATCAAATTTCACGAATTTCTCCTACACTCTATTGTTTAGCAACCTCTGGATCTTCTTCTTCTTCTTCTTCTTCTTCTTCTTCTTCTTCTTCTTCTTCTTCTTCTTCTTCTTCTTCTTCTTCTTCTTCTTCTTCTTCCTCCTCCTCCTCTTGACCCATATTACCATCGTCATCTTGTCACCTTAGCAATGTATTTATCAAATTTAAAATGGATTCAATCAGAATTTTTTTGATAAATGGAAAATTATAGATGGTCAGGGATGGAAATAAGGTATCAGACCCAGTTTACGAATCTATTCTAACTATGAACGAATTCATTTCCAAAAATATTGAAAATAAAAGACAACATCATCTTTTTTATCACATGGGATCCTCTTAATATAAGTACATTTTTTTTTTTTAAGATTTAGCACAAAATCTCTCATTTTGGCTTTGAAATGGATGTATACTCTTAACATGTATTTAACTTATAAACCTGAAATATAATGTAGAACTCATAATCAGGAGCGAATTTCTCATTGCAATCCTTCCCTATAGATTTTCTCAACCTCTCAACTATGAAACTCACTCATGAGAAGTATCATACTCAACCACACGTCTCTTTCCCTTCGAGTAACCAAAAGGCACAACAAATTTTGATTGAAATTTGAGAATATAACACAACAAAAAAACACGGTATTTGCGACGGACGTTTGCGACAAATTATTTTTGTTGCTATTTTGCCACGAATTTGGCAGCAAATAAACATTTCATCACCATTTTCCAACGATATTAGCAACGAAAAAAATTTCGTAGCTAAATTAGCAACGAAATCATTGCTCGTTGCTAAATTTGCGACGAAAACAAATTTGTCGCAGATTTGAGCGACGAACATCTAGTTCGTCGCAGATTTCAGCGACGAACGCGCAGTTCGTCGCACCTCTCAGCGACGAACGAGCAGTTCGTCGCTGACGTCTGCGACGAATGCCCTGTTTGTCGCTGACTTCAGCGACGAAGGCGCTGTTCGTCGCTGATTCTAGCGACGAACTCTCTGTTCGTCGCGGATCCCTGCGACGAACGAGCAGTTCGTCGCTACCTTCAGCGACGAACGCGGTGTTCGTCGCGGATCCCTGCGACGAACGAGCAGTTCGTCGCTGATTTCAGCGACGAACACGCTGTTCGTCGTGGATTCGTGCGACGAACGAGCAGTTCGTCCCTGACTTCAGCGACGAACGCCTGTTCGTCGCTGATTCCAGCGACGAACGTGCTGTTCGTCGCGGATCTCTGCGACGAACGAGCAGTTCGTCGCGGATCCCTGCGACGAACGCCCTTTTCGTCGCTGGACTCAGCGACGAACGCGCTGTTCGTCGCTGAGTGCAGCGACGAACGCGCTGTTCGTCGCTGATTGCTGCGACGAACGAGAAGTTCGTCGCTGACTTCAGCGACGAACGAGCAGTTCGTCGCTGAGTGCAGCGACGAACGCGCTGTTCGTCGCTGATTCCTGCGACGAACGCGCTGTTCGTCGCTGATTCCTGCGACGAACGCGCTGTTCGTCGCTGATTCCAGCGACGAACGCGCTGTTCGTCGCTGATTCCTGCGACGAACGAGCAGTTCGTCGCTGACTTCAGCGACGAACGCCCTGTTCGTCGCTGACTTCAGCGACGAACGCGATGTTCGTCGCTGATACCTGCGACGAACTCGCAGTTCGTCGCTAACTTTAGCGACGAACGCGCAGTTCGTCGCAAACGTTAGCGACGAACAGGAGTTCGTCGCTGAATCGGTTGCAAACTATTTTTATTGCTCCTTTCCTCTACCTCTCTTTCCTCACTTTCCTCTCCCTCTCATCCTCCTCTCCCTCTCTTCCCCGCGGTGGTCTCCCTCCAACGAGGTACTCTCTCTCTCCCCCTCTCTCTCTCTCTCTCTCTCTCTCTCTCTAGTTCCGGCGGCATTGCCGCCGGATCGTGGCGGGGGAGGGGCAGCGCCCCTCCCCCGGCCTGCTTGCAACGGCGGGGGAGGCGCCGCAGCGCCTCCCCCGCTGAGATCCGGCCACAGAGGCCGGATCTCAGACGGGATGGCCCCGCCCGCATCTTCGCGGGCGGGGCCGACCGGGGGAGGGGCAGCGCCCCTCCCCCGGCCTGCTTGCAACGGCGGGGGAGGCGCCGCAGCGCCTCCCCCGCTGAGATCCGGCCACAGAGGCCGGATCTCGGACGGGATGGCCCCGCCCGCATCTTCGCAGGCGGGGCCGACCGGGGGAGGGGCAGCGCCCCTCCCCCGGCCTGCTTTCAACGGCGGGGGAGGCGCCGCAGCGCCTCCCCCGCGGAGATCCGGCCACAGAGGCCGGATCTCGTACGGGATGGCCCCGCCCGCAGCTACGCGGGCGGGGCCGACCGGGGGAGGGGCAGCGCCCCTCCCCCGGGCTGCTTTCAACCGCGGGGGAGGCGCCGCAGCGCCTCCCCCGCTGAGATCCGGCCGACGGGATGGCCCCGCCCGCATCTACGCGGGCGGGGCCCACCGGGGGAGGGGCAGCGCCCCTCCCCTGGGCTGCTTTCAACGGTCATGTTTGTAATTTTATCTCTCTCATCTTTTTTTTTTTTTTTAATTTTATTTTTTCATGTTGCTTCATTTTTTTTCCCATTTATTCTGAGGAATTTATTACTGACTGGGCTTTTGTTCTTGTTGCAATTCAGATTCTGGGAAAGGCTGAATTCTTGAATCCAGAAGGGAGTGTCAAAGAGTTGCCGTTCAAATTATTGAAGAGGTAAAGCTACGTTTGAATTTTCTAGAAAAATTTTCAATATTTTTTAAGTTGTAGCTGTGGAATCCTCAAATGCTTCCCCATGGTCTCTGCTGATCTATGCTGCCTTGCGCTGACACTTCAATAAGCGGATATCGATGTATATATTGTTTGGAATTAAAAATAATATGATACTTTACAATATAAAATATACGAAAAGCTGTAAGTTTAAGTTGTAGCTGTGTTGGTGTCTTGTGCTATGGTGTCTTCTGTTCGTGCCACATAGATGTGGCTTGTTTCATAAGGACATTGTTCCTTCTATGAATTGATTTTGGGAAAACTATATTGGTAATTCTATTCTATTCTATATATGACGCCAATTTGATAATTGAGTCCAAAATTTTAGAAAAAAATTGCAATTTGTGTACATTTATTGAAAATGCGTAGAAATTGGCTTTATCTTGGGTTATTTCTGAAAAATTTACAAAATTTACACAAAATCCGAGAAATGCGTTCCCCCTCCCCCCCAAAGTTTTTTTGACTGTTATCATGTGAAAATACATTTAGATTTGTATTTTAAATTTCTCAATTTGTATGTTATATTTAGTGACTCATGTTTCAATTTCGAAATATTATTTGCTAATATAATTTCTTTTTTTATAGATCATTTCTGACGACAATTTAAATATGGTATGTTTCTTCATATACTCTATTATATTTTTTATAATCATTCAATATTCATTGCTTGCGAGAAAAAACTCTTGTTACAGTTTCAACGTGGAGGACATAGACGATCTTCTAATGCAAGACCAAACTCTTCGGCGTCACCGTCCGTTTCAGCTGCACCTTCCCATGCCCCTTCGCCTTGTACTGATATACCTTCACCGTTTCCATCCGTTGCACCTTCAATTGTACCTTCAATGCAAGATTCACACGTTGAAGGGGAAGATACGCGAGAGGTGATATCCCCTTGCGGAGATTCGTAAGTATTACATTTTGAAATATTATCACAATTTATTAGTTCATTTAAAAATTTTTTTTACTAACCATTTTTTTTATTTCTAATTTTATGATAGATTCACAAATTCTGTGTATGTTATTCATGAGCTGAATAGAATCATTAACAACCATTGGGGAGGAGCATCGATGTCATACACAAGTACTCCAGATGATATCAAAGAGCTATGGTGGAGAGAATTCAAGGTAAATGAGGTCTCTAAGTTTAAATATACAATTCAGTGTATAAATTAAATATAACAACTTGTTTTTTTTTTAGCGAAAGTTCAATTGGGATGAGACCGAGGAGCTTGAAATAAGAAGAATATTTAAAAAAAAATGCGGTCATCACATCCGAGGTGTACTGAATCATGCCAAAAAGAGCCGAAAGAAGCCACATTGCATCACCGAAGAAAATTGGCTCAACATTTTAAATTTCTGGGATTCCGATGAGAGCCAACGAAGGAGTGAGCAAAATAAAATAAATCGAGCTTATAATTCTGGGGAATCATCTGCTACTTATGCGGGAGGCTCAATCAATATTGATGAGCATAGAATTAGAATGGTAATTTGGTTCAATTACCATTCTTTTGTATTTAATTCATTTATTTTTTCATTAATTCATCTAACGGTGTTTTGTTTTTAGACCAAGGAAATGGGATCACCGCCATCATTTAGAGAGACTTTCGCACGGACTTTTCAGAAAAAAGACAAGAGCTGGAGTGGGGAGAGAGCTAGAACGGTTATGGTATGTAATTTTAAAATTTTAAATTGTTTTATAAAAACTTTTATTTGAACATATTATGCTCAATTTATCATCACAACATTATAATAAGAATTTAATAGATTTGTCAATTCCAATAATTTCTCAAATACTTAAATTGAACTTTTCATTTCAAATTCATATATATATATATTTTTCATTATAAAATAAAATTTGAAAATAGATAATATCAAATTTGTTACGTCCATTCCAAATGGTTGGTTCATTATGTCACGTATAGTATAATTTTTTCCTTTATTCATTCTGTTATATTTTCAAACTCGTAATAGTAGTCGAATTGTAATTTCAATTACAACACTCCTCATTATCTAAATATCATTTTAATGGATTAAGCAACAAAATATATAATTATAAGTATCTGTAATTTTAATTCCATAAGTGTATTAAATTTATAATATTTGATTGACAAAGATAATTTTTGTGTCTTATTGCTTACTGTCAATCGCTTAATGAGAAATACAATTTTGTATTCTTACTTTATTTATTAGATTTTTTAGAAATTTGTTCAACTGTTAATTGACACTTCTCAATTTCGTTGGATATTTTAGTATATTGTTATTTCATTTTTCTTCTAATTTCTTATACGATAATGCAGGAGAAATATGACCAGCTTCTACTTAGAAATTCTAGTGGTAGTGATGATGCTGCAACGTCTGAGCCATCTGTTAATGATATGACTTTATGGCTCGAGGCAACTGGTGGAGCAAAGAAGGGAAGAGTACTTGGGATGGGCTCGTTGAGCAGAACTTGCAGACTCAGTGGTCTAAGTTCTTCCGGCCATACACCAGTAAGAGCAGAATTAATGCAAATGAACCAAGAGCTGAGCCACATGAAGGAGCTGTTAGCAGAAAAAGACAATGAACTTCAAGTCATGCGCGTAGAACAGCAGCGAAGAGACAATGAAATTCAAGCGATGCGCGTTGAACAGCTGCGAAGAGACAATGAATTTGAAGAGTTTCGCGCACAACAGAGGCTTATAATGCAGCATCTTCAGCTAGTCTCCGCTTCAAGTTCGATTCCCCCTTCTCTATCTCCTCCAAATGATGGTGATGATGATTTTGACATATTTGGTGACGGTGATGGTGGCGGTGACGGTAATGGTGATGATGATGGTGATAATGTTTCTTGAAACAATTTTTATTTCACGTTTATTTTTAGTTAGACTTCTCATTAGAATTTCATTTATACTTCTACAAATTCGATATTCTATAACTTATTTAGTACTGTTTAATATTATTTCATGACGATGGTAGTGTTTTTTTAATTATTATTTCATTCATACTATTATATGGTCAGTTATTTGAATTAGTAGATACTGCATAAATTTCGTATTCATGGCTGTTCGATGGTACCCTGGATTATTTGTTGATGATGATGTTGGTGGTTTAGCTTATAAACTGGTTGGTTGAAACTATCAGGGAGGAATATGATATATATGGAAATTTGGTGCAAATATTAAACAAATTAAATTTTTTTGTCGCAAATTTTATATATTCGTCGCTAAATTCGTGGCTGAATTTTTTAGATTTCGTTGCAAAATTCGTCGCCAAAAGCCGAAGCTGATTTTGTCGCAGAATTGCGACAAATTATCTCACAAAAAAATTTTGTCGCAAATTGCGACGAAAATAAATTCGTCGCAGATTTGGTTGCAGATTTTGCAACAAAAAACTATTCAAAATTTGTCGCTAATTTGTGACAAAAATTATTCGTCGTTATGTTGGTCGCTAAATTGCAACAAAAAATTTGTTGATGCTAATTTATCACCAGACGAGAAATTTGAAACATACTATTTTGTCGCAAAATTGGTCGGAAAATTGCAACAAAAAATAATTGGTTGCTAAATTGTGCAACAATTTTTGCAACAAATATTTTATTGTTGGAAATTTTTCCGACAAAATATTTCGTTGCAAATTTTGTCGGAAATATGCAACTAAAAAGTTTTGGTTGCTAATGTTTGCGACGAATTTTGCGACGAACTATAATCGGTCGCTAATTGGCGACAAATTTCATATTTTTTGTCGAAAAAATTTGCGACGAGTTATTAGCGACAAATTCTGGTTTGTCGAAAATTTGGTTGCTAAATAATTTAGCGACGAATTTTTCTTAACTTTTCGTCGCAAAATTTGTGGCTAAATACAAGTTTTTTTGTAGTGTAAAAGATTATAGGATCTTCACAAATATTCGAATCGGATTAGTCGAAATATGATTTTAAATACCAATAATGGGAATATAATAAAAAAAAAAGGCTTCAAAAACATGACAAAAAAAAATTTTAGCCTCTCATTTTTTTATCCATTTTTCAATCCAAAATTAACTAAATTTGCTAAATCCAAATTCTGATCAAATGAAAATTTCCATAAAATATCATACCAAACCTTAAGCTCGCAAACCACTTTGTTGGGTGGTGGCATAAAAGAATGTATAACTTTAAAGAGGAGGAAGTGTAGAGAGAATACTTTTATTTTTCTAAATTTAATTATACTTTGTCCCTAAGGGGACAGTATAGTGGTATAAACCCCCTCTCCAGCCTAATAATTTCAGGTTTAAATCCTTATATAATAATAAAAAAAAAAAAATTCAATCATACTTCTATTACTTTTCTCCCTCGGTTACATTTTTTTCTCCCCTTGCATAGACTTGAGAAAGGGCTCCTATTTATACTATTACAAGAAGTAGTCTAGAGATAACTAATATATACTAGATTTAATCAATCCATAAAAAAAAATATATACTAGATTTATTCATCTTGGACCCTTGAAAAATACATATTCATTCACCTAGATGTCACACACTAATTGATAATCTGGAGTAACCTTTCATGAATCAAGATTATTATATCAAATTCTCGTGAATGTAACGGTAGAGTGTTACATTCTTTTAATCATAGATTTCAGATTCGACTCATAAGATTAGAGAAATGAAATTTGAGATAGTCAATCTCTTAATTGACTCTACAGTATTTAGACTAAATTAGTCGGATAAAATACGAGTACCAATTGATGAAGACAAAAAAAAAAAATGAATCAAGATTATTATTTCCAACAATTTGGGCAGGCCTACAAATCTTATGGCTGAATTAGGATCTCACTATTTTTGAACTAGGAAAAGCTTTCATGATGTTTAAAATCCAATCTCAACCGCTGCTCTTAAAAGACTAGCTCAACCCCAACCCACCAGACCCGTAAGTGCGCATGGGCAATAAAAGTGTAAACCCTGTTTTGGAAAAGACATGCTATCGTGCACAAGAACTTCTCAAAATTAACGCTTTCTCGTTTTGAAAATATTTCTCATTTCAAAAATCTTATAAGAAAGATATTAGAAGTCTTGTGGTATAAGGGATGAGGATTCATGGGTTGAGAAGAAACCTCTGTCCGTTATTTTTTTATTAATTAATAGATATTTAAAATTATATTTCAATTAATTCAATTCAAATATTATCAAATCTAATTCAGAGAGAAATATTCCTAATGTAGTCTTTTTTATTCTTAAATTTTAAATTTTAAATTTAATTAAAATAATTAAAAGATCTAATATGTTTATTCTCAAAAGTGTAGAAATTAGAGGTGGCTCTTGGTTGATCTCAAAATATTAGCCAAAAAGATGAAATACAAAGACAAGTTTTGGGAAGAACCCTTGATTTGCCATTAAGTCTCTGCAATCAAATCCTGTGGTACCAAAATTGAATGGTTTGTGAGTGGGTGAGAGTCAATCATGTAATTTCTCAATTAAAATTAGACCCAAAAAAAAAAAGTTTTGGTAAAAAACTTATTTTCCATGGCCACAACAACCTTGATAATATGTTCATAAATGACCTAATCCTAGTTCGACCGGTGGGGGATGATCTTTTCCCAAGTAATCTTTAAGGTTCTATCCTTGAAAAATTGCAAGAACCATATCAGACTAATGCTTACCCACAACCATTGAGCATTATATCCTTATTCAAAACTAATGCTTACCCACACAACCATATCAAACTTAATACTGACTTTACAATTTTACAACATAAATGTCACCTCTTAGTAGCATTTTAACCCGGTAATAATTAATAACATCTTATCGATCAAGTGGTTAATTACTAATATTTTTGGAGTAAAATCTCATATTCAATTTTATGTATAAAGAAAATAAAATATCAAAAAAAATTTAATCTTTAAGAGTATAATTCAATTTCAATCGAATTTAATCAGAATAGAATGATTATCAGTTACACGACACTTATAAATAAAGAAAAACCCTGTGAAAGTTACCAACGACCGACCCATCATAAATCCCTACTAACTACTCTTCCATTGGTAAAATCCGATTGGTCATACCATAACACTATCAGGGTCACACATAAGAACAACAAAGCTATATCTACACAAATACCATAAAAAGGAAAAATGGGGCTTTTTCTTTTCTTTTGTGTGAGTGCTAAATATCCTAACATTCATGTGTCTTGTATCTACCCAAATGACTATGAAGATCAAATCCAAGTTTCCAACATGTTCTTGCAATGAAAATTGGACTCAGATTTTGCCAAATATTTGAAATGAGATTCAGCTTCCTTGTGCTCTTAAGGGCCTCCTCTCCTCCTTGTCTTTCTTGACCTCCAAATTATGGCCGATGGACTTGGGCAAATTCGGTATGGAATTCTTGGGGGAGGAAGCTCTGGGACACTGCAATGCAATTGATTTCAAAATTAATTAATTAATATTGTTGGTAATTTTTTTTATATAAAAAATATCTTATAAAAATGTAATATTTTATCTATAAATCAAATTTCTCTATAAAATAATTTTAAAATACTAATAATTTTTATATTATAAATTGTATTTAATTTGAATCGAATTTCATCTAAACTCTTACGAGAATAACACGCGGATCCTTTTAACAATTTAGATTGAATTTAGTTAAATTCTTCCATAATAATCACTAATTTAAATTCATTTTACGAAAAACGTTTCTACTTGTAAAAATACATTTTCTACAAAAAAAATGATTGTAATTAGAAAATATTATAAGCTGAATAGAATAAAATAGAACAAAATCCTTCCATGATTTTTTTCTTTTTCTTTTTTTTGGGAAGGTATAATGGAGCAGTTGAAAAGAAATTCTTGAACAACTTACATAAGTAATTTGTCAATCTCAACTTGGGAGAAGTCCATGTTTGTTGAACTAATAGGCGCCGTCGACGTCATCCTCTTTGCCGTTGAAGGCGGCGGCGGTGGTGGTGGTTGCTTTATGGCAAGAACTTTGCAATTAAAATTGCTTGCAATGTTGTTGTGGGCCATTGCCAACCTATGCAAACAATGTGAAAAACAGATACCTTAGTCTTAGTCTCGGTCCTAGTGTATAAATTAATGGCTTATGAAATTGATATACTATCGGTTTAGTAGATTAAAATATTAGATCTTTTAAATAAATTTTAAAATTTGAAATTTAAAAATAAAAAAATTTATATTGAAAGAATTTTTTTCTGAATTGAATTTAATAACGTTCGAATTAAATTAATTAAAATATAAATCTAAATATCGATTGGTTCAGGAAAAAAAAAGAGGGCTTATAAACCTCAAATGAGACATGGGGTGTACTAATGTCCCTTAATTTAATAATTGGTCATATGGGTATACATTGCCTTGGAAATAGACCTTCCAATGAGCCATCTCCCACACTTAAATAGCTGCATTGCTTGTATTTACCCTTGTCTTTTTAACCGAGAGGTAACATGATTCCTCCAATATCAAACTTCAAACATTGGGCCCTCAATCCTCTTGCAAATGCAAGTGGCCTCGTACAAAGTGTCCCCCACACCCCCCCGCCCTCCCGGGGGCCCCTACCAAGGAAACCATCAAGCCTGTCTTTTCCGGTTTTTAAGGCGGTGGTGCACAGAATGTACCGGGGCTCGTACGTGTCTATTTCTGAGTAATGTTACTGAATCTGCCCATCATTTTAAAAAATAATTCTGTACCAAAAAGGATTAAAGCTGAAAATGACTCTTGAAAAATTAGAGTGCAGGTGTAATTCCTTCGTATGTGTTCACTATAAATATATATATGGAAACTGATCACCTTCATTTTTCATCTAAAAATTACATATATTAATAATTTTCCAAAGTCGCCTTCTATTGGGTCACCATTTTTTTGGGTTCAGAAAAATGTGATCCTTAAATAAAAAAAAAAACCCACCAAAAATAATTATGAAACTAATGATTCTTACCTATTAAACCGATAAAAACAACGGATAAAATATTAAAAGATTTTAAAACTAAATTATGGGTCTTTATAGGCTAGGAAATCACCTCGATTTTATAATATTTAAAATTGAAAAAAAAAATATATTGAAGCTATCAAAAAGAAAGAGATCAAAGCCCTAAAAATTTAATTCTATACGAATATGATTTAGACCGGAGATTCCAAATAGAATTATTGGGTTGTCCGATGTCTCCCAGAATTTTTCCAATCAAGATGAGGAGGGCACAAGGCCTTCTATCTGTCTTCTAAGAAAACCCATCAACCTTTGTACCTTCAATGGTCAAATCACTGCATGCATAATGTCATGGCTTTGGAATTTTAGGTGACCCACCAAAAGACCAAGTGCAATTAGGTCTTTTACAAGAACAAATCTCTCTTGTATAAAAGTGAGATATTGATTGAATTTTTGTATTCAAATAAGTTTTTGACTATATTTATAAACTATTTAAAATATTTTATAAAATATTTATAAATTTTTTGAAAAATTTTTATTTTAAAAAAAAGGTTTATGAACCGTTTAAAGAAAAATAATTTAATATAAGATTTCAGGGAAGATATTTGAATGAAAACTCTTTATCACTAAACTGTTCCTAACCTAGAATTGCAAATTACTTCCACAAATTTTGTTCTAAGCAACACAAAAATTGAGGTATATAGCTAATTTTAAAACCCCCCCCCCCCAATAATTTGGGTGAACCCAGCCAAATGCATTGACCTAAAGTGGGTCATTGTCATGTCTAGGTATTAAATCAAAGGGAGTGGAAATAGTTACCAGCAATGCCAAGCAATCCCATTAGGGTTTGAAAATTGTTGAAAATCAAAAGTACTCCAACAAAATTTGACCATTTCCATTCTCAGCTTTTGGTCTCACTTGAATTAGAAGTTTTGAATTCAAATCCAATTCAATTCAATTCTCAAATAATTAAAACTTGATAAAATTATAGAGATTTTGATCAAAAATTAATCTTACTTGTATAGAAAACTCCGATCATGGAGTCCAACAACAAGGGTAGACGCCCCTATCTCTCTAACCATTGAAGCAATTTTCTTGCCATCAGGGTCTCCTTCAGTGACAACAATATCCACCTTTGCCTGCAAAAATTTCAATATCCTGTACTGATCCCTATATGTTTATACACACTTAATACCAATGAAATTGAGAGAGAGAGAGAGAGAGAGAGAGAGAGAGAGAGAGAGAGAGAGAGAGAGAGAGAGAGAGAGAGAGAGAGAGAGTGAGAGAGAGAGACTTACATTTGGGAAAGGACTGCAAATGTCTTTGAAAGAGAGAGCCAATTGGAAGCCTTTTAATCTAAGAAGTCTAAGCTTCTTCTTGCTCTTTGAACTTGTAGAATTAGAGTAGACATGAAGAAGTGTGATTGTATCACCACATCTACACAAGTTGTGAAGAGCCCATTTCAGTGCTGTTCTTGCCACCTCCACATCTTCTACCACCACCACCATTTTCCTCACCTCCATAACCCCCTCTCGCGCTCTCTCTCTCTTCCCCCCCCCTCTCTCTCTCTCCCCTATATGATATATTATGGTGGGGCAGTGTGAAGATAGGAAAAAAAAAATACCAGGACAAACCATATATTACTAAAATTGAGGTGTGACAAAGGCACACTGACTTGCATTCTGGACAAATTTAGTGTCTAATCACTCATACCCAAAAAGGCAGTTAATTTGTTTGTTTATGAAAAGGATAATTTGTTTGGTCATGAAAATGATATTCGGATAATACTAAAAGTTGAAGTTAATTTGTTTGTTGAATAGGTAAGAATTTTGGTACTGCCAGCCTATTTTTAAGGATCAGTCTCAAGAATTAGGTCTAGTGCCAGTGTTCACTATAAGTTTTGGCTAGATATTAATATCCATTAAGTAAAATCTTAAATTCGAATTTTGTGTATAGTGAAAACATATATAAGAAAATTTTTTTCATTAAGAGTTAAATCTGATTCTAATTAAATTTAATCGAATATAACATGATTATTGAATACAGATAATTAAAAAAAATAAAGTATACAATGCAGCGGAGATTAAATCGAGTTTTAAATTAAAAAAAAATTAGCCCATTTTATAGCAAATTATGACTTTTACTTACCAAATCTCATGGTTTCTTGCTAAAATCTCTTACTTAATAAATTAATAAATAAAATAAAATAAAATAATAAAGAGGGTAAATTATTCTGTATATATATCTATATATGTATTTAGGTATTGACCGGATGATGAAAAAGCATAAATTATTTATTTATTATTTCGGTAAATGGTAGTGCATGCTGATGCAACTGCCCATGAGTGCAGTCCCATCATTTAAATTATTACCCACACGATGCATGCCATGTGTCCAATTATCTGCATTTAACACGTGTACGGTTAGAATTGGTCTAATCTAACATGAGTCATCATCCACACGGATTATTAAACGCACCGGAACGGGTGGAGTTTACGTGAGTTTATGTCTGCGTTTTGTGTAGTTTTTGGCTTGTTTCCCGTGTCGTTTTTGTCATCCTTGGCTGAGGTCCCATTCTCCACTTGGTTTGTGACCTCAACATGTTCCTGAATTTCATGCTGCTGCTTGTTCTTTCACACCATTTATTGTCCATTTATCATTAATTTTCTAAGATTTATTTAAATACAATATAATATAAATATTAGGAATTTATCATAACTGTAGAGTGCTATTTAATGATTACGAATCATTTTATCATCTTGTTTTATAAAAAATAGTAATCGATGGGTGTCGATCCAATCAAAAATAAAAATACATATTTTATTAAAAATGAATTTAGTATGAGTATGGTCGAATCCACAAGAAATAGCGGATTTATCTCTTTCAAGAAAAATAAAAATATGAAAAATTTGAGCAATTATCTAAATCTAACAAAAATAAATAAATCAGTAAAAATTAATTAAAATAAAACGATTAAATAATGTTAATTAAAAGAGAGAATATCAATAGAGTAAAATGTAGGCAAATGATTTATTTCCATTTTGATATATTTAATTGATTATCGATACAAAAATTATTCAATATTATATGAATAAATTGGTTATAGTCGTTAAATACCACAAAACAACCAATTTCTCATTATTTTTTCGATAATCAAGATACAATCGTTAATTACTTCCATAATCGAAAAACAACCCAAAATACTCTCGTTGGATTTAGTGTTTCGACAGTATTAAGATTTAAAGAAATCCAATTATAATCAGTAAATTCTAATATGGATTTATTTAAATTAAATTATCTAAACTTTTGGCATAAATTCTACCATTTGCGAAAGTATAAAATTATGTTAATTACCACGCTATTAAAAATACACAAATTTTATTGTTTTTAAATGGTTGTAAACTATTCTAAATTTATTAAATATAGCGTTCTATTTAATAAATCCAAAATAATCATAAACATTAGACATAGAGATTAAATAAATATCGACAAATATCAAACAAATAAAATCATTTAAATTTCACAATTATCATTTATCAAGATTTTAATAATTTTTTGAGTAGAAAAACAAATTAAAAATAAAATATGTAAAGAAAAAACTCACAAAATGATTTTTATTGATATCGGAAAATAAATGATACTACAAGAAGAAAGACAATGTGCTGCTAGCTGTGCTCTCTCAAAGTAGCTGCACACCTCCTGGACGTGAATAGTGCTCTGTCCCCTTGGGGCTGCCTTTAAAAATGTCTAAACAATATGTAACACTCATATATATATATATAGGAGTATAAATTCTAATTCTCCATAACTATCAAAGAAAATTATTTAAAAATGGATCGAAAGAAAATAAAAACTTCTTAAAAGATAAAGATCTTGAGAGTTGAATTTTTAAAATTTTCTATCTCTAAATATTAGGGATGAAATAAAAATCTTCAAAAACCATGTATTGCCCCTTGAATTCAACGTGCCCACGTGTTAATGAAAGAGTATTACTGTCCAATTTTCTATTTTTTTTTTTACAAAATTACTTCAATTTAGTTTGTTTTTCTTCACTTTTCATAATAAGTCTACTCCTAAATCAAGTGTCATGAAACATAAATATTAGTATAATATTTATTCAAAAATAATACAAAATCAATTGTAAATACTATATTTATTTAAATTCTATCAAATTCCCTCACACCTAGATAATATTTGTACTCAACCATCCCTAACTCGAATAAAATTAAAACTATTCACATATTTTTCTTCCAAACTCCCAAGTCATTATGTACCATAAGAGTTAAACCGAAAATATAATCGAAACAACAAGTATTTCACAGCGATCCACACTAAAACAACCACTACATATCCCAACAGTCTCTTATGAAATCCAAACAGTAAGATTTGACAATTCTCTCCAAGGGGGTCACTCAAATGCACTCGAAAAAGATAAAGAATGTATATATTTCTCAAATCAATAACATGGAATGACACTACCATATGTGTACAAATATATCAAATCTCCACCACTTAAAAATTTGAATTTCATGCATCAATTTAAAGGTTTTTTATTGGTTGTAACAAGGTTTAGGTAAAAGGTAGGATAATATGATATTTAAGGGTTAAAACGTACCAAATACCATATATAACTAACCACATAATTTTCATAACATTGATCAAATTTTGTCTCAAACAAACAATAAACAAAAAGTGATTTCTACCTCTTCAAATGAATAGGCAATAACAAACAACATACAAGAATGTCAATGAATTCATCAATTTCTATAATTGAAGTGAAAATGAATTTTCAATCAAAATACAATATTTCTCTTTCTCATCTTTTTTTCATCATTTTTCTTTTTCTTTTTTTTTTTCTGAACATACATCATCTCCATGAAAATGTCAGTATCAAACTTTCAATTATCATTTTCTATTGAGACAAAAATAAAACAAAAACCATACAATTAACTATATATATTTTTGGTACAAGGGTTTGAAACGAAAGATAAAATTAAAGGTTTAGGTGTTGTATTGAAGGAGTTTTAAAAAAGAAAATGGGTAAAGACTCAAATTGCGTTAACTACGAGTCCATGAAATCAGGGTAGGGATTTTTTTAGAAAGTTAAAGGAGGTAAAACCTAAGTATCTTTGTCATTTTGATACATGAAATCTTAGAATGTAGTGTCGAAATCCATAATAATACAAATTCTAGAATGTGCAATCCAAATATGATAATCATTTATCAAGAAAAATAATATCGAGTACAAAGAATGAAATTGCTTATTTTGGCTCAAAATCTCACATTTAAATAGAATTTGTGTCAAATTTTTGCATATTCATCATTCACAAAAAACTATTAAACATATAAATAGTCATTTCAAATACAAAAAACCATTGATATAAGTCATTTTTCAAATATTTCCAGTTAACCATATAGTATACATCAACAAAGAGAGTTCGACATTTTTTAAATTTTTTTATCTTGAAAAAAACAAAATCTAAATTAATATAGTAAATAAAATAAATTAGCGTGAAAAATAAAGAAAAAATACATAACATCCCCCACACATAAATCATATATTGTTCCCAATGTATACTCAAATTGAGAGATAAAAAAAAATATAAAATCAATCAAACAAAATAAAAGAAAATGAATAAACAAATAAAAGATGAATGTGATAACAATACTCCCATAGGGTGGAATAGAGAATGGAGGAGCAATTCCAACGAACTCGAAAAAGAGTTATGACGTGGGCATGCCGTAAACATCAAGTATCTTGGTTCATTCTTGAGGCTTAAAGGTGGAGAGAAACCCTAAAAAAATGAAAGACAAAATGTTAGAAATTAAGTTTAATTGTTTCTCTCTCTCTTTTTTATTTATTTATTTTTTCTTTTTGTTAGAAATGAATTTGACTTAAGGCGTGGGCATGCCTTAAGTAAGGAGCACTTCTATTTTTTTTTTTTTCTTTTTACATAGAAGTGGATTGAGTTTAGGGCGTGGGCATGCCCCTAAATCATGTGTATAACTGTCTTTGTGGGTGATTTGGGCAGACGTGAAGAGAGTTTAGGGCGTGGACGCCCTAACGCAAGTGTAAAGCTGAAGTGTGGGCAGACATGAAGTTCTGGGCAAGCCTTAATAGTTGACCACTTCTGAATTTTTTTTTACTCAAAATTATATCAAAATAAAGTCTAAATCAAACTAAAATAAATGAAAATAAAAACAATAAAATAAATAAATAAATCATAAAAGGAAATATTGGGTTGCCACCCAATGAGCGTATTTGTTTATCATCTTTGGCTTGACATTGTCTCCTTGCTTCAACCTCGCTCAAATATCGGTTCAGTTTATTTTAACTTCAACTTGCCTGACAAGAATTTCAATCTCGAAATGAAATGAAGGACTTTTTGGTCTACCATGAATTGCTTTCGATATGAGAGTTTGTCTTGAAAAAATTTATCCAATTGTGTAAAATTATTTATCAATATCTCCTTAAAGACAAAACCCAATTCACTTTGAACCCAATTCATTTTGCACCAAAGTATCATGTATAATTAAGTACACCATATTCTCATCATCTTGCTTATAAGAATGTGCCTACCTACAAGGAAAATGAGGAAAAGTAGTTAATTCCAAATTTGAATCACTTGGTACCTCATTTACCTTTTCGGGGGTAGTATCAAGAGACATTGTTTCCTCTTTGTTTCCTTCTTCTTTGTGTACCTCTTTTGATGAAGAATTCTGCATCTCTTTTTAACTTTTGAACAGCATCACACTTGCATTCTCCTTTCGGTTAATCTCCACATGAGAGAGTAGTTTCCCATTATTTTTCTCCATTCGACTCACGATCGTTGCCAATTGTGACATCTGATTTTCCAAGTTTTGGATACTGGTTCTTGTCTCTAGTTGAAATCGTTGGCTTTCCTGTTGAAGCAATTGAGTATTGTTAACCAAACTTTTAACACTCTTTTCTAGAGACATACTTTGATTTGAAGAGGGTTGATGTGGTTGAAATTGTGGTCGAGGTTGTTGTTGAAACCTTTATTGTCGATTATCATAACTAAAATTTGAGTGATCCCTCTATCGTAGGTTGTAAGTGTTTGAATAGGAATCATACTTCCATTGTGATTGTCTCGAAAATCCCCCTGCTGCATTGATTTGTTCGTTTAAATCTTCTTGAAGGGTAGGGCACCAATCCGTGGGATGACCAAAATCAGAACAAACTCCATATACCTTGACCTGTAGTGTTGTTCCTATAATAAAGTTACGCATAAGAGAAGTTAATTTTTTCAATTCTTGATCAAGGGAAAAATCGCTTACCTCGTTGACCCTCTTTGGAACTTCTTGCCTTCTTTCAAATTGTTGGGTATTGGCTGCCACATTAAGAAAATCACTGCAAAAAGAATTTTCATTAAAATTAGAGAATAATAACTTCCTTAAAGTCTTTTAGGTAGCCATATTTTCGGGGTTGATGTCCTTATCTTTTATGCCCTTGACAACTTCTAACAAATTCCCTATAAAGGGTTAGTCTTGGAATAAGGAGAATAAAAAACTTAAAAAAAATAAATCACTTAATATCATTCCCCAACAACGACACGAAAAATTTGGTAAATAACAATCCAACCAAAAATAAAAATACCTACTTCAATAAAAATGAGTTTAGGGTGAGTAGAGTCGAATTCATAGGGAACGATGGATTTATTTCTTTCAAAAAAATGAAAATTTGAGCAGTTTGAACAATTATCTAAATTTAACAAAAATAAATAAATCAATGAAAATTAACTAAAATAAAAAATTAAATAATGCTAATTAAAAGAGAGAATGTCAATGAGAGTAAAATATAGTCAAATGAGTTATTTTCATCTTGATATATTTGATTGATTATCGATACAAAAATTACTTAATATTATGCGAATAAATTGATTATAACCATTAAATATTACAAAACGACCAATCTCTCTTTACTTTTTTGGTAATCAAGATACTATCATTAATTATTTTCTTAATTGAAAGACAACCCAAAAGACTTTCGTTGGATTTAGTGTTTCGACAATATTAAGATTTAGAGAGACTCAATTCTAATCAGTAAATTTTAATCTGGATTTATTTAAATTAGATTATTTAAATTCTTGATATAAATTTTACCACTTGCAAAACTATAAAACTATATCAATTATCACTCTATTAAAAATACACAAATTTTACTATTTTTAAATGGTTATAAACTATTTTAGGGTTATTAAACATAACGTTCTATTTAACAAATTCAAAACAATCATAAATATTAGGTATAGAGATTAAATAAATATTTACAAATATCAAACAAATAAAATCTTTTAAATCTCACAATTATCATTTATCAAAATTTCAATAATTTTTTAACTAGAAAAGTAAATAAAAAATAAAATATATAAAGAGAAAACTCACAAAATGATTTTTATTGATACTGAAAAATAAATGATATTACAAGAAGAAAGACAATGTGCTGCCGGCTGTGCTCTCTCAAAGTGGTTGCACACCTCCTGGACATGAATGGTGTTACTGCCCCCTTGGGGCTGTCTTCAAGAGCATCTAAACAACATGTAATACTCCAATGTATATAGGAGTGTAAACCCTAATTCTCCTTAACTATCAAAGGAATTATTTAAAAATGAATTGAAAGAAAATACAAACTTCCTAAAAGATAAAGATCTTGAGAGTTGAATTTCCTAAAATTTCCTATCCTTAAATATTATGGATAAAATAAAAATCTTCAAAAACTATGCATTGTCCCTTGAATTTAGTGTGCCCACGTATTGATTATAGAGCATTACTGTCCAATTTTTTATTTTTTATTTTTATAAAATTGCTCCAATTTAACTTGTTTTTCTTTCCTTTTCATAATAAGTCTCTCTTAAGTCAAATGTCATAAAATATAAATATTAGTATAATATTTATTCAAAAATAATACAAAATTAATTGTAAATATTACATTCATTTAAACCCTATCAGTAACTATCGAGAAATAATTCAATAGCAAACTTTTTAATTTTTGTAATGTCGACCTTCTGAACGGTCTATTTCGAGAAATATTTCAATAACAAATCTTTCGTTTTAAAAATTTTAATATAAAAATATTTACAATTCAATATGATATGTCTTAAATAATTACCATTACAAATTCCTACTCAACTTTTGCTTGACATTCTTTCATAGGATTGAATTCTACAAGATTCAACAAAAATTGTGTATTGAAATTAAAAAATAATTTTGCTATAATTTTAAAATAGTTTTGGTAGCCGACCCATTGATATATTACCTTTAATTAAATTGACAGTATATACTAATATTTAGTTGATTGAGTAACTGATCACTGATATTTTTTAAATAAAATTTTGAATTCAAATATTGTTAATAGTAAAAGTAGATATGAAAAAAGTTTTGTTTCTTAAAAAACCAATTTGATTCGAAACAGATTTAATCGAATTCAATGTAATTATCGAATACCGATAATTTTTTTAAAAAATAAATCATATAAAAAATTTTTGTTACAAGTTTATAAATCTTGGAAACCAAGGGAAGAATATGATGAAAGAACCATTTGTCAAGAGTAATTTTCTAATTTAATATTATTCTACATAATATTCTAGAAATATTTAAATTTATAAATATACTTTAAAAACTTAAATATGGAGATTCATATTTCTCACCTTTCAACTTGTGAGACAGAAAAAAAATACTTTACCACTTCCACCAAGTTACACTCTAGTTTGTTGAAAAAAATTAAAATATTTTTATTAACAATATGTATATATATACACATGACTAAAAATATATATGTAAAGTATTAAATTTTACCACTTGAACTCGGGCTCTAACTTGTTTGTATAGCATCAACGCCTAATTGATTCAGTAATTATGTATTGATACCTTACGTAAGATTTCATATTTGACTCTTGTATATGACAAAGACGTCAAGAGAAATTTATTCCTTATGGATTTAACTCCATTTACTATAAATAGTAACATTTACTATTATAATAATATATGCGAAAAATAGTAAAATTATTTGTCTCTAATCATAAAAGGATACTAACATTTATTATTAAACTAAACACAATAGTAAAATTAACAGATAATAAATTAACAGATAATAAAATATAATAACATTTACTATATAATCGTAATAAAATATAGTAACATTTACTATAAAATAGTAACATTTACTATTATAAAAACGAATGTGAAAAATAGTAGATTTATTTCTCTCTTATAATAAAAAGATAATAATATTTACTATTACCCTATCGAATTAACAAATAATAACATATAATAATATTTACCATATAATCACAATAAATTATTGTAACATTTACTATATAAAATAGTAACATTCACTAACATATATATCCGATAAACTGTTTCCAACACTCTTCTAAACGTCAATTTACATATCCTACACTTTTCATACCTTAAATATCATATACTTACTATACTTACCGCAACTTATCATATTCTACGTATCCTACAGTTACCTACCTTACATCTCTACACTTCCTATACCTTACATTTATTACACTTACCGCTATTTACCATATTCTTTTACACTTACCATTTCTTGTTATATTCACCGATCATTATAACAGCTGTAAAAATATTATTGTCTATATAGATACTTTTCAAAATCGTGACTACAAAATCTATATTTTACCATCACAACTTATAGCCGTAAGAATAGGGGTATGTAAATTCAGACGTCCTTATATCCGTAAGTATTGAGTGTTGTTTATACAAACGGTTTGTTATCTTTACCCATGGTTCAAATTGTTTTATCGACGGCCATTTTAAAACCGTCAAAAAATTTAAACTATTTCAGACAGTTCAACCATAACCGTTTGTATATTTTCAAAAAACCGTCAGTAATACTTACCGACACTAAACGTCACCGTCATTATAATACTTTTATTTTGTAGTGTTGATTCAAATTTAATTTAGTTGAATTCAACGTGATTAGTAAACCTGCATAGCCAAAACATAGTCCGATCCTTAATAGGCCCGATCCTGATCTTATTGGCCGACAGCCTAAGTCCGGGCCTGCAATCTACTTTCAAGTCAATCATGAAACTAGGAATAAATTGAGAGAGTTTCAAATGAATCTAATTACTTTTATTAATGTCTACTATAGTTTTCCGGTTATATTATCAATAAGCTTCAATAATAGGTAGTTATTGGACACTTTTTTTTTTTAAATAATCTAATTATTTTATATATTATATTATTACACTGTAAATTGACATTATAATTCGAATGAATGAAATGTGTGTAGATACAAGAGAAAAATAATTATATGGTGGTGTGTGCTACATCTGTATGAAATATCTCGTCGTATTGATTTTTCACATATTTTAAATAGTTTGAATAATTCATAATTTGAATAAAAAATCTTTTTACTTCTTATTTATTATTTAAAAATATGTTTAAATAACTTGTAAATAAAATGAAACCAACATAAAATACTACCTAAAGAATAGCAATGAGAAAATATACTTGAAATAATAAATCTTCAAAGAGGTATATTATTTTTTCCCATTTCCCATATTCAATATTCAATAATTCATTTGCATAAAATAAAAATAAAGATACCCAAAAGGGCCAAAGTAAAGGTTTTTTTTTTTTTTTTTTTTTGGCAATAATAGAAACTATCTTGCTTGCTCTTTTTATTTTTATTTTCTAGAATCACTTGAAGACAAGAATTTCCCATTTACATTGTTGAAATACCATAAAGGGATAGTTTGGATCCTCTTTTCCTCTTTACTTACTAGAAAATATTTTAAAATACAAACGGAGGAATAATTTAAATACATCAATTAAAAAATATATATATTTGTTAATGTCGGAGGAGATTTTTTTTCCCCCACAAATTGAAAGAGTATTCAAAGATAAATTAATCAAATCGATTTAAATCACATTCATAGTTTCATGTTCAATTAATCTGAATATGTATAAATTTAATTTTTAAAATTATTATAATAAAGTTATATCATTTCATTTAATTAATAATATCAGTTAAACATATGAGTTAAACATATGGTACGAAGTTTATATAAAATCATTTATTCAACAAGTGTCTGTAGAATTAACCATTAAACAACTCCACATAAATTTTTAATAACAAGTCTATAGAAAATAAAAATATGTATTTGTTCTCGGGTCCAAGAGGGCCAGCGTGGGCCGAACGGATTTTGGCCCGCAACGACCCGACGACCCATTTGCCATCTCCGGGCCTTCAATTCGTACAATACCACGTGTTAAGTTCTTATTCGTATTCAAGGACATTAGCCCTCCCTCCCTGCGCGAAGGAGTTAGGGTTTTAGACATTTACGGGGTTTTAGGTCGAAAGCACATGCCAAAAAGCATTAGCTGTCATCAATGGCGTCTTCGCTTTCTTTAGCAATATCAAGAAGACTCTCTCTCTCGGTCTCACTTCGATCAACCACATCTCTGTCTCACTCCTCACTCTTTTTCTGCACCAAAGCCCAGTCCGACTCACCTTCCGAGTCCGATCTCTCCGACTCCGAAACCGTTGCAGACAACTCTTCATCCCCTTCACCATCTTCAACTCAATCGAATCGATTCAGGCCTTTGGAGAACGGAATTGACATCGGCATTTACAGGGTAGCTTCAATTTCTCGTAACAATCTTTTTTCATTTCCATTTGATTTGATTTGTTTGGGAATTAGGGTTTTGATTGTGTGTGTGTGTGTGTGTGTGTTTGCGGTAGGCGATATTGGTGGGGCAAGTAGGGCAGACACCGGTGGAGAAGAAGTTGAAGAATGGGATGACTGTGACGTTGTTCACGTTAGGCACCGGTGGGATTAGGAATAATAGGAGACCCTTCCAGAATGAGGACCCCAAGGATTATGCAAATCGCTCTGCCATTCAGTGGCATCGTGTTATTGTGTATCCAGAAAACTTGGGTAATCTTATGAAAACTCTCACGCCTGGGTCAGCTCTCTCTCTCTCTCTCTCTCTATGTTTGTGGATTTGATTATGGATGGTCTTTGAGTGAATGTGTAACTTAATGACATTTTTCTTCTTGTCTAAGAAGTACGAAATAAGCATGTTTGTGTTATACAAGCTAAGAGCATCAATGTTGAGTTGAATGAGTGGAAGAAAATATAGATTAGACATTAATTTGTTGGAATAAATTTAGGAGATAAGATGAAAGAAAATAGATTAAAATGGTTTGGGCATGCTCGAAGAAGACCCTTTAGTGCCGTGATAGAAGATATGGTGGCACACAAGTTGAAATGCTCCTATAACTAGAGAAAGACGTAAGAGAACTCTAGGAGGAGCATTAAAACATGATATGTTAACTTTGATCATAACCACTGACATGTCTTTTAATAGACCTGAATGGAGAACGTGGATTCATATAGCTAACTTCAATTAAGTTGAGATGAGGATGTAGTTAAGCTGTTGAGAAGCAATATGGTGCTAACTTATTGTAATTACTAGCATGAGTGAAATGCTAACCTTGTGAAATTTGTGGTATCATGGTCAATGAGAGCAAAAACTTATATGCTCAATAGTTTACTTAGGATACAATATTTTTTCACAAAACTTAAACAGTTACAACCTATTCCATTATCTATGGCTCAATGTAAATGAAAAGTTGCCCGTTTCTCTGTGTGTGTGTGTGTGTGTGTGGAGGGGGTGATATTATGTTGCAGCATGAGAGTTTGTGGAGGTTTCCACTACAATTCTCCGGTCAGTGGCTTCCATGCTTGCATTTTGGTTTAATAATGTGGTTAAGGACATTGTACTTTTAGGCTGGACTCACATAATTGACCAAATAGCCTGTTCGCTCTCCTTACACCCATCTTATATTAAGTAATTTGAACTTAGGTAGATTGATCCATATGTTAACGGTTGAATCGTTTCTCCCAGCAGCCCTTTTTGGTCCAATTATGTTAAATCAGTGCCATTGTCTTTAAGTACACCTTGCTTTCACCTTTTTGGGCCTTATAACCATAGTGCCATCTTGGTCTTGACTTTCTTGTAGATAAATGCCATTGCAAATAGATATTGATCTCAAATGGTATTATTGATATTTTTCCTGGATACTCTGTTGTTGTTTCTTTTGTGGGTGTGGGTGTGGGTGTGTTTTCTTTCTTTCTTTTTTTTTTTTTTTTTTTGTGGGGTTGACGAAAGGAGTGTGGACAAGAAGTCATCCCCTCATCACTTGCCTTTATTCATCAATGTCATTGTTGCACTTTCCTCTTTTCCTTTACCTTATTCTGCCAAGGGGCTGCAAGGTCATCCCTGTACTTACTGAAGGCATCTGTGTGAATCTTGAATAACTCATTTGAGTACACAAGATCAAGATACTTGTTTTTTCCATCGCAGGAGTTCTGCTAGGCAATCGTTATGGCACGCGGGCTGTGAGAGAAGTGATCCAGAGTTTTTTCTTTTTTGGTGTTGGGGGAGGAGTGTTAAGATTCTTCTTTGACTTCATCGTTATGTTTTGATTACTTGTATAGATTTTCTTTTAGTTCCATACTACACTGTCTTGACTCTTGTCTGAATGATTGTTATACTTACTGAAGGCATCTGTGTGAATCTTGAATAACTCATTTGAGTACACAAGATCAAGATATTTGTTATTTCCATCGCAGGAGTTCTGCTAGGCCATCGTTATGGCACATGGGCTGTGAGAGAAATGATCCAGAGTTTTCTTTTTTGGTGTTGGGGGAGGGGTGTTAAGATTCTTCTTTGACTTCATCGTTATGTTTTGATTACTTGTATAGATGTTCTTTCAGTTCCATACTACACTGTCTTGACTCTTGTCTGAATGATTTTTATACTTAAAGTTATCTGCTGGATACTTATCTGTGTGACTGAAATAGCAATCAGAAGTTAGGTAGTGACATGCTTATTGTATTTCATGTCACTTCATTGCAGTTCAATTTTATATGTAGAAGGGAATCTGGAGACTAAGATCTTCACTGAACCGGTCTCAGGTGATGTACGACGCATAAAGGAGATTGCCGTGCGCAGAAATGGTACAGTACATTCTTTATCTTCTTGATTGATATAGCTCTGAGACTGACTGGGAACTCTGTAAATAAGCTTCAAGTTACTGCACATCTTGATTCCAGATCTCCGGTTAAAGCGCCTGAGATATATTCAATAAATTAATAGCTTTGACCTGATTTACTATACTCCTGTAGGAAAAGAAAATAAAAAGGGTAAATATGAATATATTTGGGGAAAACATGTCTATTTGTTGGATCCCTATGAGAGGAAGAGGGCTTTGGTTTGAAAATAAATTCCACAGATGCTTCTTAGGGCTTTGGTTTGAAAATAAATTCCACAGATGCTTCTGCTAACGTCTTTAATATTGCAAGAAGCTCTTTCGTAATAAGAAATGTCTCGAGGGGATCGGTGTATTTTCTTACTATGGTTAGTAATGCATTATTTTGTCCGGACTTGCAGGTCGCATTGTATTCCTTGGAGATGGTAATGATGCCCAACAATCACAGCAGAAAGATCTGAGAGGCGTTGGCTATTTCTAAATGTGGAATGGGAAGTGAGAACGGCAGAAGCTTCCTTTGATTGTCTAGTCTAATTGTGCCTTCATTTTGCCAATGTTACATGTACGGTGAAGGCTGAAAACCCTTGGGCCAGTATCTCAGCAATTCTACACCGAGTAGAAGATGCATCCCTCATTGAAGTGGATTGGTCTCTATATATGAAGATTTCTTGCTCATGTTATTTGAAGGTAAATATAAGCCTTAATTTGAGATTTTTCTTATTTTCGGCAAACTGTGGAAGGATATTGTGAGATTTGGTTCAACCAACAGCAAATGGGATGTTGAGTAATTGAGTTGGTTCCAAGTTTAAGCTTTGGATTTATATAAATGCACTGCTTCAATTTTCATCAGTTGTGTTTTATTTTATGGCTTCTATTGGGATTTCAGGCAGGTCTTTCTGTGCTGATTAAAACAAAACAGGGAATGTGTCAATGTCACCATAATCGCTTTACCAAAACATGAAGCAATTATATTGTATTTCATAACTCCAAATGGTACAGAGTATATTACTGCAAGCAATTTTTTTTTTTTTTTTTTTGGTGGGGGGTGTCTCAAAATTATGAGTTGACTGTATTTCTAAGCAGATTGCCTAAATGATGAGTTTAGATGACTATTTTCATGTTCAATTTTACAAGAACAACTCTGCTCTCTAAAAAATTTTTCAACTCAATTTTCATTTCATAAATTTCAGAAGATAAATTTACTTTTACTTTCAATAAAAAAGAAAAAAAAAGGGGGAAATTTTCCTTAATAGCATTTGACAAGTGGACTGCTTCTGAGACCCTGTGGATGCGCATTTGAGACCCTGTGGCCAAAATTAGGACACTTGGAGATAGCCATCCGATTACAGAAGAGCGGCAGATTACGTACCATTTTTTTTCTTTTGTTATTTTTTCTGGACAACTCCAACCAGAGAGAGAGAGAGAGAGAGAAGGGGGGGGGGGAAACGTTAGCTTGAAGAAGATTTGAAGGCTAGAACACAAAAATGTTGCAGAACCCGAAAGTCCTGCAATCTACAGTTCAATTCTATCATCTTCCAAAACTAACATCACCTCAAATCCAAACCGTACCCGCTTCCTCATCTCCTCAATCAATCAAACTCCAAACCTTATTCTCTCGCCGAGAGCTAGCAATTTGTGGCCAAACTTTCTTCTTTGGCTCTCTACTCCTAAACCCATTTCAATTATCCAATGCACAAGCTGAAGAGGATCCCACAACTGCCGGTGAAAGTGTTCAACAAGAAGAGACCAAAGTTGAGAATGTTGCACAAGAAGAGATTGTCCAACGGCAAGAGAGAAAAGATGAGAGTGTTCTACAAGAAGAGGTCAAAGATGAGAATATTCAACAAGAGACAAAAAATGAGAATGTTCAGCAAGAGGAGAGCAAAAGGGGCAACAGTTGCACAGATAAGCCCTATACAAAGAGAGCATTTATTGACGTATCCATTGACGGAAAGCCTATAGGTCGCATAGTGATCGGTCTTTATGGCGAAAATGTCCCTTTTGGTGTTAATAGATTCAGCAATCTTGTCACAGGCAAAGCAGGCATAAGTTACAGAAGAAAAGAGTTCATTAAGATCATGCCAAATTATGTTCAACATGGTGGGGTGAGATCATACGGGGTTGATGCTGAGTTAGCAGCAAAGACAGGAAGCAATTTGGCAGCTGAGACTTTGTTGAAGGAATGGGAAGAGAAGAACATGTGTCCTGGGACTAAGAATTTGGCAGGAGCTGTGAGCATTATAGTTAGAGACCCTTCAAAACCTCCTCCAAAGATGAAGCTCATTGCAAGAAACGGGAAGTTGGAGATTGATGAAGAGGAAGTCGGGAAAGCTCCAAATGGGACGGAGTTTGTGATTGTGATGAAGGACTCGCCGGATCTTGATAATTCCAATTTGGTGGTTGGAAGAGTCTTGGAAGGGATGGAGGTTGTGCAGAGGATTGGTCAAGTGAAGACTGTGGCAGAAAATACTAGCTCCCCTTATTTCAGGTATTTCCTTACTACTATTGTCTTTGTATTTTCTACAATTCCCATGGATATCGAAACTATAACCGGAAAGTAAAATGGTTGGTAACTGTTGAATCGTCATCCAATAGTCACTATTTCGTGTAAAACTGGATTTTAAGATGATCGGTTACCGTTAAATATTGATCCAACAGCCACCATTACTATGGAAATTGTGAAAAAACTCATGTATTTATATTCAAAGATTGACCTCTAGATCTTTTTTTTTTTTTTTTACCTATCATCAGATATCTAGAATCATACCCCGACTAATCCGATTTGAATATCTGTAGGGATCTTATCTAGAGGCAGTTTTCCTAATATAATTTTTTTCATTCACAAGTTTTGAAATCGAGATTTAATTTAAAGAATCTAATATTTTTTTATGATATTAAAGAATCTAACATTCTATACCACTAACCCACCTATTCGTCGGTATCTCTAGCTCTTATGAAATCAGCTTAGTTATGAGCTATAAATACATAGAATTTGATTTCATGGATTCCCAATGAAATGGCTAGGCTATTCAAACTTGTTTCTAATAGTACTTGAACCGAGCATTATGCAATTAAATGTAGAAGCTCTGGTGGTGCCATCAAAACAAGTTCTCCATTTAGACAACAAGTGTAATTCCAGACATTTCACAACGTGGAAGCCCTACAAAGGGTGCTACGTTGGTCAATAGCCCACCTTTCTTTTCCTACCCGCGAGAGAGAGAAGGGAGAACAAAAAAAAAAAAAAAAAAAAAACAAAGAAAGAGAGCCATAGGACTGGCATTCATCCCAGCCAAGATGCGCGTTTTCTCTCTTTAGCCTTGTTGAAGGCCACATACACTTTGGAAATATATAAAGTTGTGCTTTTAATAACATTCTTTGCCCAATGATGTGTTGCAGGGTGGCCAAACTAATTGGAGACAAAAGGGCTGTTGTGGCAGAAAGAGGCTTCAACCGCCCGTATTCAAAGGTGTTAGTTACCAACTGCGGCTTCATAGAATGAAAGCAAAAATAATGTTCACGCAGCATTCTAGTTCTTTCAGTTTTGAGAGAGAGAGAGAGAGAACAAATTTATTTCATGTAATTGAACATTTTTATATTCTTTTGCTTCTGCCTCAACAGCCCCAATACAAAATTTGGTGCATGTGTTCCCAAAAATTTTACAATTGTGTATATCTCTAGCAAAAATGGAGAATATATGAAGAGGTTGAATAAAAAACACAATCAAGGCGATTCCATCTGGAAATGCAAAACTCTCCAACCCCAATTGATCTCTACAATCCACAATAGTTTATAATGATAGTCTATGATCTCAAACTGTTCGGAGAATGTTCAACTTTTACTTTGTGATTCAGGAGTATGTGTCGCTCTTTTCGCAGATGGGGACATGAATAGCCTTCTAATTGAAGTAATTGGACCATCTACCTGCATGAAGGCAACACAACAACAGAGGAATACCTATTCAGTGGAAAAAAGGAAATAGTAAAATGAAAACAAAGACCATCCCATTACATGCACATAGAAAGGAATTGAACAATCCACAAAGAGGAGACCTTTGCATGTTTTCACCACAGTTAAAATTCTAGCACAGAACAGAACACTCATGGTAATTATAAGTATAGAGAGGATAAAAGTTTTTCTTCCTCATACATATAACAAAGCAAAGATGCAATGTGCAAAATTCTTACATTGAGCAATTTATTTGTTTTGAATTTTCCCTGTCAACCCATTTGACTTGAGGTTAAATTACTTGTTGTCTATAAATACATTTAATTTCTTGGTGCTAAATAATGCAACTTCCACTTCCTTTGACATTGATGATCATCAAATGCAGCTATAGTTTCCTTCTATGTAGAGAGGTGCACAAATTTCCAATTTATTACAAATTTTGTGGGAAAAGTGTTTCTGATTCCTCTGGGTTTGAATTTGTGTGCTTGTAGAGTCAAATGAGGAGCAAAGATGTTCAGCCAGTGAGAACCACACCATTAGGAATCCAACCCACACTATTTAAACCAAATGAACCAATGCTTGGCACTCCTAGACCAATATAATTTTTTTTAAGCAAGTATATGAAATTATGCGGCACCATCAACTTAAACAGATATTGCATTGTTACTTGCACTGCTTTCCTCTTATCTCCTACCCATATTTAAAATTTGTTGATGCAAATCTCCATGCTCAAGATGGCTTAAAAAGATTCAACTTATTCAGATTTTTTCAATGAAAAGAAACAATTAGTAGTAAACTTAGAATTACAATAACTACACTATCAAGAGCTAGCATCTAAAATAACAGTTTGATTCGCCTTTCACATGCATCTTTTGCATAGGCAGAGCATTAAACCTAACTTCTGGATTGCGGAAATCTGACTGCTATATACGTATATACCTACATACATAAAAGAAATTCATGCAGGTTCTGGCATACCTTAATGATTAAGAGAGGAGAATTTGTGGGTGAAGGATGAGAATGCCGTTGTAAAGATGACAGAGTTTGCTGCCAACCCAATGCTGCAGTGCTCTTTGATGTTATCCAGGGGCAAAAATATCAGTGCTGCCTGGGTGGATCGAATTCCTTTGATTTGAGGGGGGTCACTGCTTGAAAATTAACAAAGAATGTCATTCATATTAACCTCAATATTTCATGCCATATAAATCAGTTCAGTTGAACTAAAAGTCCAAGAAAGTGCCACAGGCCAAAGGCGTGCCAAACTATAGAAAGGGTACTGATATCATAGCCGCTGACCAATATTTCATGAATTTGAGCTACTTTGGTCAAAGGAAGGTTCCAGTTTTAATATTGTTATATTCAAGTTAGTTGAGTTAATTGATAATTAAAGGAAAGGGATTAAAAAAGTCTTGCAACTCATTGCCATTAGCTTAAGAGGATTTTAAACCTCATAACCATGAGCAAAACAAGAAGCCTAAAACTGCAACGCTCTAAATTTTCAGCTTAGGATGCTACTTACATGAGAGTCAGCCTTGAGTTAAATGATGAAATTAGTAATTTAAATATTACCAATGAAATATGACAAATAAGTTTGTTAGTCCTCTCATCTACTGAATATCTACTGCATATCCATTAGGGTGGCGATTTGAGACACCTGTCGACACGACTTGAACCTAAAATGAAATTAGGAGGTTTGAGTTTGGTTTGCCTTATGCAAGTCCAGGTTGAGCCGAAAAATCAGGTCTACCCAATTGTAATAAAAAATAATTATGTCAGTTAACACGTTAATCAACTAGCCCAAAAATTACTGGCTAATGAAGGCGAAAGTTGGTTTCATAATATGGATATAGCACATGATTAATATCTATTTATTGTTTTTAAATCTTTGACCTTCCAACTAGAAAAAAGTTAAATATACAAATTGAATTTTTAAATACTAATGGTTGGGCACATGCATTGCACAGAAAAGATGATTCTTTTGGTTTTCCTAAATGCATTCTACTAATATTTTTAAAGGAAATAACATTAAATAAATTGAATAATGAAACTTTGTCTTTCTAACTAAAACTAATACTTATCCTCCTAGAACAGAAGAAGATTTGCAGTTTACATTAGACAGAATATTAAGTTAAGTTTCTAGCATGTTAGAAACAATAAGCCGTATGAAAATCTAACAATATACAAGAATTATTTACAAGATGCAGGGTTTCGAGGATAGCTGTACATCATATTATGGCAATCCATACTTAAATTAATTCTTCTATCTCTTGTTTAACCTTTTCCTTGCAATGAAGCATATGCGCACACACCCTGCAATATAACTAGTATCTGATTCCAAAAGTTGAGTAAATAAAATGACAGAACTACAAACAACAATTTCTAGTTATTAACCAAATCTGGCATGTTATGAAGCACAAGCAAACACAGAAGAGATATCAATTTTGCTTACCTGCAGGGGTCAGTGGTTGCCCATGGATCCCGTTGATCTCATGAGTAATGTCTTGGACATCAGAATGGTCTTTCCTTTTCTTGGGTCTACCTTCTGGGTGATGCTCCCGAGTCCCGATGGCTTCCACCAAAGATGCAACTGGTGATGATATATGATGGCTAGCTGAATGGTCTGCCTGATATTCTACCGTATCGGTTCCTGAAGTCTGCTGAGCACTTTCGTTGGTAGAATCTGCTAAAAGCATTTCAGACAATTTCACATTTGGGCCAGAGCCTAGTAACACATGTTGTCTACCCTCCTTATCTTTTTCATCATGAGTATCCCTCAGAATGTCACCTGTTTCATTAGGGTCATCAAATTCTTGAAATTGATCATCAGTTGTAGAACCATTACTTCCATCATTTTTCCCTTGACTTGCTGAAGCATTGTTTGTTTCTGGCTGATCAAATTGTTTGGATAGAGCATTTTCCGTGCAGATACAATCGTCCTGAAGTATATCCTTGTTTTGGGATCAGATTGAGAATTTTCTTGTGCATCACATGGCTTACCAGACAAAATTCGTTTCCTAAAATCAGAATCCGAAGAAAAGCGAGCGCTCAAAATTTTCCCAATTATAGGCAATGCTATCGTTGCTCTGAAGTTCTGTTTTGCTGGTGGACGACCGCCAGCAATTGTTAAACTCAATAATTTAACGTTTGATGATTTAATACTGTCTGAAACGGGGATTGAATTTCCATCAACAGCAGTTACATGATTTGCTATCCCTAAATCTTGGGTCACAGAAGCCCCAGAAAAAGCAACTTTCTCAGCTCCATCAGCAGAATCATTTTGGCTATTGCCTTCTGAATATCCAACTAGCTTGAAAAACTCAAAAGGGTGATTCACAGTAGAAAATGCCCATAATCCAACACTTGCTATACGACCTTTGCAATCCAGGACAACAGAACTGGTTTCAAATTTTTAGCCATCCGAAACTGCAGTGTCCTCATTAGCCTCCATATTCTCATCTGCACCACAGCTGTAGAGGCAAATGTTAGAATACTGCCCATTTGCCCTTAAGTAGGGTGAATATGGATGGTGGACATCTTCGGTAGGCTGAATTTTATGATCATGGGACTCAACCATATAAGGTAGCACACGAGGTTCCCAGCCACACAGACTTATGAATTTTTGTGCCCACATGTGTTTCGAGACTTCAACACTACTTATACAAATGCTTTAAAATAAATAAATAAATAAATAACAAAAAAATGAAAAGGAACAAGAACTAAAAGAGTAGATGTTAAAGAAGATAACAGAGTATGCGAGCCGGTACTAATCACTATTGCCAAACATGTATGTATATACAGTAATCAAGCCAGGCATGCTTCCAGTAATGACAAATGAGAAATGTAAAAGGTTTGCATGTTGGGCATGAGAAGTCATCAATGTGCTGGGGGGAGAAACAAATTCGATATCACTTGGCATATCAACAACAGAAGCTCTGGCAGCATCCAAGATAATGACAAGAAAAGCAGTGTTTGATTATTCCTCTATTACCAACCATGAAACAAAAAATCAAAAGAATTAGAAGCAATTTCAAAGATGTTTTGTGGCACAAGATGCAATGCCTAGCCTGCTGCTGTTTCAAAGATCACCAAGGCGCCATCCAAAAAGCACCCCCAGCTTTTCCTCCCCTCTGAGAGGCTTTGCTCCAAAACTTAAGTAACAATGGAATATTCATATTGGTGAACCAGGGAGAAAAGAAAATACTCATACGGATACCTACCCCAAACAGTATATACAAAATTAGTGGATCTAAGGAATATCTGCTGCAGAAATTCATCCACAGCCATCGACAAGTCAGACATGTGTACTAAGGGCTTAGAATATAGTACAAATTTGCAACATTGAAATTCCAAATATAACAACAATGACAGAGACCAAAAGTACGTCTGAATTCTAATGAAAAACCAGGAGATTATGGAACCTGATTATATAATGTAACAGCATGTGCTTCGTATTCATTTCCAAGGTACTCTGCTCTAGAAGCATCCATGCATATGTTGCCAAACTCTGGCAAAGAAGATTGACCTAGAAAAGTTTTCAACTGAGGGTTTTGCATAAAATCAATAGCTGAAGATGATATAATTGGCAGTGCTGAAAGCTGTAAGAGCTTAGAAGCACAATCTCTATATCCACAACTAAAAGTGGAGCTGGTGTAGGTGGAAACTGTGCTAATGCCTCATTGCAAGTATTATCAGTCCAAGGGCAAAGTAGTTTGTGACCATTATCTAGCTTTAAGCTAAATACCAAGGCTAACTTTTCAACTGCATAAAAAATAATAATAAATAACATGGAATCCAACTGGCTAAAGCATTGGATAGTATGTACCAAATGATTCACCACAGGATAGATAACAATGTGCAAGACTCACTTTGATGCTGTGGCCATGATGATGGTGTGGAAAAGAAGAGTCGTGCTCCACATGCTTCACAAGCAATGGTGTCTGTATCCACATTGACCCAGCCTCTTCTCGCACAGTTCACAACACTAACTGCCTACAAAGTGATAAACTTATCATTTATCACCATTTTGTAAATGATACCAGTGGCAGTTAATACATGAAGTACAAAGGGTAACAGAATGAATTCATGTGATTGTCAGCTATAGGCATAACAAAAAATTGCAAAGGGATATCTGTCAGACACGCCATGTAGCATGCCCTAGTAATTTGTATTCGTGTAACAGGAAACACTGTGAGAGAGGATGACCCATGCAAATGGATTTGACAACAAAATGCTGGGTTAGAAATTTTTTACCTTTAAACCACATGGTTTAAATTGTAAAATTGAACATAAACTACAAAAAAACAGGTTTTTAGTCACAAATTTAGCGACGAAAATTTTAAAAAAACTCATCGCTAAAAATATCAGCGACGTATTTAACGACAAAAAATTTTTCGTCGCTAATAACGGGTTGCAAAAATTTAGCGACGAAAATTAGAAATTCGTCGCAAAATTTAGCGACGAAAATCTGAAATCCGTTGCTAAATTTAGCGACAAATAATTTTTTGTCGCTAAAATTCGTTACAAAATTTAGCGACGAAAAATTATCCGTCACTAAATTAGCGACGAATAAAAAAATCCGTCGCTAAATTTAGCTACGAAAATCTAAAATTCGTCGCTAAAATTAGTGACAAATAATTTTTGTCGCTAAAATCCGTCGCTAATTTTTTCACTAAAAACTAATTTAGTGACAGAAAAATTATCTGTCGCTAATTTAACGACAAAAATATATGTCACTGACGAATAAAAAAATCTGTCGCTGAGTGAGCGACGGATTTGGAATCCGTCGCTGAGTGAGCGACGGATTTGGAATCCGTCGCTGAGTGAGCGACGGATTTGGAATCCGTCGCTGAGTGAGCGACGGATTCCAAATCCGTCGCTGATTCCAAATTCGTCGAAGGAACGCGCCCTGTATACCTGAGCTGCACTGCAAACCACAAGCCACAAGCCACAAGCCACAAGCCACGTGTCTGGACGCCCTGCCCACCCGAGCCAGCACTAGCCGCAAGTCACATGGACGGGCCTGTCCACCCGAGCCAGCACCAGCCTGCCTGCAAGCGCGCCCTCCCGCCCCCGAGCCAGAGCCAGCACCCCGTCCTCACTTAATTGCTGGAAAATGTCTCCGCTTTGCCTCCAAAGTGATTCGAACTCCAAAGTGATTCGAACTCCAAAGTGATTCGAACTTCTATACACGCACACGCACATCAACCTGTAAAGCATTTAACCACCAAGCCAATATTAGTATGTGATATAAATTTCCTTTTTTTTTACTTATTATCTTTCATCTACATTTTTATAATAATAATAAAATAATATATAATAACAATTTAAAATAAAATAATAAATTAATTAAAAAATATATTAATATTATATTTTGTTTTCTTCTTTTTTCTTTTATTCTATTATTTTATTATTCTTTTTCATTTTTATTTTATTTTTTTAATCAGTTTAAAAATGGACATCTTAATAATATAAAATTATAATTATTAATAAATTATAATATATTAATAATTTAAAAAACATATATATTTAATCACAAAATATTTTTATTCGAATATATAAGTAAATATAATTATTATATATAAGAAATTTCAAAGAAAAAAAAACCCAAGTAAGAGGAAGAAAAAAAAATGAGAATAGAAAAAAAATGAGGAGGAAGAAAGAAAAAAAAAAGACTAAGACACAAGTTTTATGGTGGTCCCAGTGGTTGATATGTTGTTCATTCAAATCCAAGATCTAAGATTCGAATCTCTTCAACAACAGCATTTTAACAACAGCATTTTTTACAGCATTATTAGGGCCACATTATTAGGGCACCTCTACGTGGCGCCTGCCTGCGCCCGAGCAGGCGAGCGCGCCTGCCTGCGCCCGAGCAGGCGAGCGCGCCTGCCTGCGCCCGAGCAGGCGAGCGCGCCTGCCTGCACCCGCGCATGCATGCACTGGTAGGCATGCTCGCGCAGGCGCGTGCCTGGCGCCCGTGGGTGCATGCGCCGGCACCCGCGCAGGCTCGTGTCCAGACTTGAATAAAATAATAGAAATAATAGAAATAAAATAAAAAATAAAAGGTACCTATACAATAATAAAAAAATATTAAATAAAAGAAAAAAAATAATAAATTGATTAAAAAATATATTAATATTATTCTTAGAAAAATAAAATATAAAAAATTAAAATAAAATGCAGTTCATATCGTTTTAAATAATATAATTTAACTAAAATAAAATATATGATGTTTTTTTAAGATTTAAATAATATTATTCTTTAAAAAAATGAAATATAATATAATAAAATAAATTGTTAAATTAAAATATTATAAAATAGTAATATGATTTGTTAAAATAAATTAAAATAATGAAATAAAACTGATTCAGCGACGGACTTGGAATCCGTCGCTAATTCAGCGACGAACTTGAAAATCCGTCGCTCAATTACCGATCGATAAAATTCATCGTCGTTAAATTAATTTTTTAATTTAAATATTATATTTTATTTAATTATATATAAAAAATTTAGCGATGGATATGAAAATTTGTTGCTAAATTAGTGACTGATATAAATTCGTCGCTAAATTAGCAACGGATTCTTTATTCGTCGCTAAGTTACCGACGGATTTCTCGATCCGTTGCTAACTTAGTGACGGATTTCTAAATCCGTCTCAAAATCCATCGCTAATTTAATCTTTTTTTATATAAATTTGTATTTTATATTTTGTTTTCTTCTTTTTTCTTTTATTTTATTATTTTATTATTATTTTTCATTTTTATTTTATTTTTTTGAATCCATAGAATAGTTAAAAATTGATAGTCGGCTAACCTTACTATCCGTGTCATTTGATGATAAATGAAGATGAATAACTGAACTTTTAAATACCATTGAATTATATGAGAGAAACGAATGGATATAGAAGACAAAAAATATAAATAGAAGATGAAAAATATAAATGGTAAACTCCACAACCTTGACTTATTTAAATTTGTCTATTACATATTTATTTAATTATTTATTGTTGTAAATTCTCAGAAAATTATAATATTTATTATATAATTAATTCAATTTTGTTATTCAGAATTAGTTAAAACGGGTACACGGTTAAAAATATTTCCTAACATATTTATAAAAAAAATTTAGTTATGAAATTAGTCTTAAATTTTAAAATATAGATAATAAATTAACGACGAATTTAGCGACGAATACCCTTTTTTTGCTAATTAGCGACAAATTTAGCTATAAATATTTTTTTTGGCTAATTAGTGACGAATTTAGCCACAAATTTTAGATTCCGTTATTAAATTTAGAGACAAATATTTTTTCGTTGCTAATTAGCGACGAATTTAGCGACAAAAATTTTTTATAACTAATTAGCGATAGAATTTCCCACGAAATTTTTTCATTACTAAATTTAGCGACGAAATGGCAAAATTTAGCCACGAAATATTATTTATCGCTAACTAGCGACGAAATTTGTAACGAAAATTTTTTATCGTTAATTAGCGACGAATTTAGCCATAAAAACTTTTTCGTCACTAATTAACGATAAATTTAGCCACGAATAATGTGTCCATCGCTAATTTAGTCACGACTTCTTGTTCGTCGCAAATTTTATGACAAATTGACGACGAAAAAGTTTTTGTCGCTAAATTCGTCGCAAAATAGCGACGAATTTTTTTCGTCGCGAAAATCCGTGACTAAAACCGTATTTTTTGTAGTAAAGGTTCTGAAGTTGTAAAAGAAAGTGTTTTCTTGATACCCTTTGTGGAAACCACCACGTACAATGTGTTCACGAACTTATCTCTATTTGTAAAATGTGCCTTCCTTTTCTATTTTTACATACATTGAGGACTAATTTCTTAGTAATTGTAAATTTGTATTTAGGTTCTAACAGTAAAATTTGCGTATGAAATGATGCACGGTTCAGGAATTTAAATGGTATTTATTTTTTGGTTGCATAATGTTAATTGTTGATGTATACATACATACATCTATCGAGGTGCTCTTAACAGTATGAATATGAATATTTTCTTTATATTTCACGATAACTTAAACATGTTCAGTGACTATTGGAGCTGCATGTCAACCATATAGAATTTTACTTCCATTTGCTAGTCAATTTGTTCTTTTAAGAGAAAAAAGAAGAATCTATCAAAAAGAGAGAAAAATGCACGGGAAGAGGATAATATCATTTAAGAAAGACAATTCAAATATTGCTCTTCACAAATTCCAATTAAATTCTTTTGCAACTATAATGGCTTCTAAGGAAGCTAAAAGTAATAAAAACATATAAAAACTTATCCCTTCGGATGAAGATGGGAGCAGTAATGATTCATAAAAAATTGGAGTATTTTTTTCTATCAAAATGTGTTAAAAAACTATCATTTAGCTTATTCCTAAAACAACCAGTCATCTATGGAAGATCCAAAGATTTTTCAAAATCATTATTAGAGACTCTAACTTTCCAAGAGGAGCTCAGCACTCTGAACAGATACTAAATATATTGAACCGCAGTCATGAATGCAGAAAAAGATGGCACAAGATTCACCGCATGATAACTAGTTACACAGATATTTGGCAGACAAAGCCTTATAAAATGTAATTTACTATAACATCTTACTCACATTAATTCAATGAAAATTATACAGTAGGAACATAAAAGTGCCACAAGAGAATAGGCAAATCTTACCAAGTAAATAGGGCTCGTGTTTCCTTTTAGTTACAAAAGCATTATTGTAATCCTAGAAAGGAGTCCCACCCATTATATCCAATCCGCCCTCCCCCAAACATACCTTTGTTCACCTAACACCACGGAGTGCGATTCTAAATGACCATAGCTGCCATCCATTAGGCAAGCCCCGTACCATCACTATAACCCCACCAAAGTGCTAGTTGTGCAACACATGTCTGCTACATCATCACTATAACCACACCAAAGTGCTTGTAGTGCAACACGTCTGCTACATCCCTAGTTTGGGAACTGGTAGCACAAGTTAGTTCAATTTGTGATCATCGAAACTATACATTGCATAGCAGGTAGATTTTTGCGTTCAACAACCCCATTTTGTTGGGGTGTATAAACACAATACTTTTGGTGAACAATACCATTGTCTACAAAAAATTTTCAAATTTGTAGCTCGTATACTCTCCACCATGATCGGATCTAAGAACTTTTATTTTTGCATCGCACAATATGGTCACATATTTAATATAGCTTTTGAGTGCTTCAAAAGTTTGATCCTTTGTATATAGAAGGTATATCCAGATATACCTAGTCCTTTGGTGAATAAATGAAATAAAGTATTTGTAGCCTAAATAAGATACAATAGGGGAGGTCCAAATATCTGAATGCACTAATTCAAAAGAAGCATTATATCTAGTTTCTGAGATTGGATATGTTGCCCTAGTTTCTTTTCCAAGAATGCATGTCTCACAATGCTTATTTTCAATACTCAAATTTGGAAAAAATGTATTTTAGAGTTTGACTACTAGGGTGACCTAAACGTGCATGCCAAAGAATGCTATCATCTTGCATATGGGGCAGCAAATGCATGCTGCTCTTGATCTAAAAAATACTAACCTCCTTTTCTAGATCCTTTTCCAATCGATTTATTTGATTTTAGATCTAGAAAGGAGATGGTATTTGAATCAAAAATGACTCTACACCCTTGATTTTTAGTAATCTTGCTTATGGACAAAAGACTGGAAGTGAGTTTAGAAACATATAAGGCATCTGTTGTTTTTCCAAAAAGATCAATTTCCCCGATTTTATTCACTTCCAATTTCTGTCCATTAGCTACCCTAATTGTCACATGATTACGGAGGTTTTTAAAATATTTAACTTTTCTTTTATCTCTAATCATGTGACAATCGGTTCCGGAATCTATAAAAAAATTTTCTGAATTTAGATGAATAGATGTGCTTTGATTGTTACCATCTAATGACGATGATTGTTGGTGCACTTTCAAGCAGCCGACTACCCTTGTTTGGGGTGCAGAACATTCAGTCATCATAGAGGTATAAGTGGCTGCACATTGATCTATTGCTTGCGAACTGAAATTGTATGGAACCTCAGGAGTATGATGATCTTTTAGAACCGGTTGCTGTAGGCCTTTTATGCATTCATTCAGCTTGAATTGAATCTCATCACATTTGGCTCTTATTGAGGATAGTGGATATACATTGCGTGCATCGGCTTGGTGGCCAAATTTGAGAGGAATGGAAAGATTTTGTTGCAGCTCTATTGTTGTGTTAAAAATATTTCTTCCATTCAGATCCTGGCCTTGATTTTGAGGCATTTCGGATGCCTTTATTTGTTGAATGATGGCCTTCATCTCTTCGTAATGTGAAAGTGTTTTTATATTGGAGGTATTTTGATACAACTTCCTCCATAACTCTAAGAATTTGAATGCTTCAAATGACTCTTTCAAAATGAGACTTAATTCATCACACAAATTCAGCAATTTTTGCATGAAATCCACCCAATTTTGGTGTTCTTTGGTATTGAGAAGATGGAGTATTACCCGCTTTGATACCATGTTGAAATATGAAATAAAGAATGAACAAAATATACTTGAAGAAATCAGAATTTCATTGCATTTTTTGAGAGAGTTTTTACATACAATTCTTGAGAGTGTTTTTCATAATTTACAAAAGAGAGAAGACAAACTATTTATAATTCAAAAACCAAAACTAGCTGTTAGAGACAACGAAAGAATTGTTAGACACAAAAAACTAGTCGGTAGAAAAAAAAGAATAATTAGCCGTTATAAAATTTGCCCAAAATGCCCTTGCTTCCTTGGGCTACCACTTGGGCCTTCTTTAGGCCTTGTTTTCTGCTTCATTGAATGGACTTTTAGGCTTCCAAACTAAATCTAAATATTGCTCCTTAGGTCGGCTCTTCTGCTTCAGAATTCTGCCCTCTTCTGCTTCAGAATTCTGCCCAATTTTCTAGATAGATTCTGTCTTCTTTTCGTGGGCTTTGTTTATGAGACCCAATAGCCTTTGTTGAATATTTTTGATTGAGTTGATAAGAGGAGTAATTTATTGGTATGTTACGTGGGTTGAGTGAAGCTTTCTTTCAATACTTTAGGCCTCACACATTTTTTTTCAATACCTGAAAAGTATAAAATTTTGGCAACTGTTCAATTTTTCCTTTTTTGGGCAATGTACTTTATGTAGAATCTTTGAGTGAAAAGATACACGAGCCAAAAAAAAAGCCAACCTTAAACTCCTATCTTTGATATTGTAACTGTAATCTACCTACCACCAATTATTTCACTTTATGCACTTCATTCAAACAATTATTGCAGAGTATCAAGCATCTCTAGTAGTGATATTAAGCGCAAGCATCACAGACGTTCACCTCCCAAGAAGATGTTCTAGTATTGCGACTACTTTTTAGATAATATTTTACAGTTATATATATGTATGGATTATACACACACAATAAAGGCAGCATGGGGTGGGGGAAAACAGGTTTTCCCAATAGAGATTTGCATGACAGAGAACAGAAAATACCGACCCTGCCCCCAATGCTATTCCTACTCCATAGACAAGATTACATAACAGAATCCAAAATACGAATTTAGAACTACAACCAGTCCCTCAGAAACCACCAAAGAAGCTAAAGATATAGCTCACATTCAGACACAGACACCCACACCCTGCAACAAATAACAAATAAATATCAAACCATTGCAAGGACACAAAAGAAACCCAAATTAGTAAGCAGATTCATAAAAAACATAACACACCTTATCATTTCCTTTTCTTCAATCAATTCACACACAACACCCAGCATTTTTAGAAAAATTTCAATTAAACATTCTCAGAACCTTAAAAGTATAAAATTAACCAGATACACAACAGAAAATTATTTGATCAAACCTTAGGTTTGGCAAGCCAAGTCATGGACTTGAATGTGGCCAACTTCCTCATAAGATCACCTTTGTCCCATGGCCTGCACACCGGAGTCGGTGACGCCGAAGAACCCTTCACTTTTGACGACGATTTTGCCACGACAGAGATGGGATGCTTTTGGCCTCTTGAAGATTCAACTTCAAGTGAACTACAATCAATTAACACACACCAAAATAAGTTCACCAAATCAAAATTTTAAAACACTTTAGAAGGGGGAGAGAGAGAACCTTTGAATAGGTTTGGGAGAGGAAAAGGAGCTTGTCCATGATTGAATGGAATCTCTTCTCAAGATCTTCTGCATTTTCGTTTGGATTTCAAAGAGAGAGGGACGAATGAACGGATAGACGGAGGCAATGGAAATGAGAGAGTTTGATGATGTCTGATTTTTTGAGCGAATTTGACGAGTCATGTACGGAATTAAACCTTAAAAAAAATTAGCACCCGATTGACCGAAAGCCACGTGTCGCGTCTTGAAGGGGAGGGAGAGAGAGAGTCGCGGGTAGGGGAGGGAGAGCGAGAGCCGTGGGGGAGGGAGGGAGGGAGAGAGCAGTAGGGGAAGAGAGGGGGAATGAGAAGGGGAGAGGAGCATAGCCGCAAGCAGGGGAGTGAGGGAGGGAGGGAGAGAGCTACGGGCGTGGGAGGGGGGAGAGAGGAGCGCCGTGGGCGGGGAAGAGAGGGAGAGAGGAGTGCCGCAGGCAACAGAGGGAGGGGCCATGGGCGGCAGGGGGAGGCGCCTTGTCGTGTTTTGACGCGTCTTGAAGACGTGACACGTGGCCTTCAACTAACCGAATACTACCACATGGTATCGCGGGTCCAACTTACAACAAGATCCTAAATTATTTTTACACAAGGTTGTTTTAAAAAAAATTAGGTTTAATTACGTACATGACTCCGAATTTGATACTCACTAGTACGACGCGTATTAACAATAGGAAATGACGATGGGAGGGGGTAATGCGAGAATAGGTACCCTCAAGTCCACGAAGACTATATGAGTCCCCCAAGTCTACAAATTTTACCACGTATTTATCTTCTTTTTTTTTAACGATTGGTATTCAAATTTTAATTAATTAATACGGTTTGAATATTATGAGATCTATTAAAAGATTAACTCTTTCTAATTCTATATTTCTATTGTCACGACTCTATCACACTATATAAATATATCAACTATTTAAGAATACTGATATTATTAAATAAGATTTTAAATTTAAATTTTATATATAAATAAAATGGCGCTGAAAAACTCTATCCATTAAGAAATTAATTGATTAAATATGAATTTAATTGAATTTAAAACGGTAGAATTTACCTGTCTATAATTACAGAGAAAACAAGAAAAGAGTAGAGAGGGAGAGAGAAGGGGTTACCTTGGAGAGCAGGAAACGTTCATCTTTGTCTTAATGCCCCTATAACAGCCCAGGCAAGATATCGACTTGAAGAAAGGAGTGAAGTCGACTGTTTCAGACAGGAATTTGTGTTACGGTTATTGTTTTTGTAATCAGTGATGGAAAGTGATTTAGGATGAATGTAAGCTTGAACTTTTGAGAGAGAGAGAGAGAGAGGAGAAGAAGAACAGAGAAAGAGATCAGAGGAAGAGAAAGAAAAAGAAAAAGAGTAGAGGAAGAACACACGAAGGTGAGAGAAAACAATTCATTTATTACCTTCTACTTCATGAATGATGTAGTTTTTATATACTATTATCTTAGTTCTTACAATTCTCTAACTAAATTCAGTTGAGTGACAACCTCTCAACTGTCTCTAACTACTCTAACTTCCAATTAGCTAGTACTTGTTCCGGAAGCAATCTCAGTTGCAGACTTAAGTTCTTCAATTGTAGACCAATTGCTTTAGCTGTAGGCCTAAACTCCTTCAGCAGGTTGTTACAGCCCCATTTGCAAAGGTCAAGACATTTATCTCAAACGGTGTCCCTAACAGCCTCGGGCATTTGGCAATGAGGCTGAGAAGGCGGCCCCCCCATCCCGAGACACGCCTAAACTTGGGTTCCCAATGAAGAATATTTTCTGAAAATAATATTTTTGCAAGTAATTTTTTTTCACATATTTGAATTTGTCTGAATTTTTTTCCTTCTTTTCACATGAAAATAGTGTGCAAAACTCATTTTTAATTTTTTTTAAAAAAATAATCTCCTAAAATATGTGGAGAGATTTCTTAAAAGTATAATTATACCTATTTGAGTAATTGGTAAAAATTCCAAATGACTTGATTTTACTATTTTTATATAGATATAAATTCTTATTTAATCAATTTTATCGATCAAATCAATATCAAATACAGACCGAAAATAATATAAAAAGAAATTAATCTAAAACAATATAGTGAGCATATTAAATATCATTTCAAATATACTAAATACCAAGTATCACACTCTATTATCACACAAAACAATATCTCAAATACGAATTTGATACATACATTAGAAAAATTTGTAAATAAGGTGGGAGTATTTTTTGATACGAGTGAATGTTGCAAAAATTAAGGATAATATTAATATTATAACTTTTCTAAGGACAATATCAAGTGCTTCTTTTAGTATTTACATATTTGTATTTTAAGTATTTTATAAGTTCGTATTTTAAGTATTCGTATAAATAATGACTTTTATATTTCAAGTACTTGTTTTGGTGTTTGAATTCTATGTGTTTTTTATGTGAACTATAGTGTGAGACTTGCACCGGGTAGAAGATTTATTTTGTTGTAAAATTGTACTATAGTATGAAATTTGCGATAATCGATAATATCTTAATTTTTTAATTTATATTTAAATATTTTAGAAGGTGAATCTTGATGCAGCGGTGGAATTACTTTTTTTATGATCTCGAAATCATGGATTCAAGATGTAAAAACAACCTCTTTGTAAAAAAAAATATGAGAAAGGCTGTGTACATATACACTCACTCTCCTCCTACGCTGTACTAAACCGACAAACACTTTGTGCACGGAATGAGTCATTTTTTTATATTTAAAAATTTTATAAATGCAGTAACAATGGATTGACCTGCAAATTGCCTACAAATATTGGCAATTTGATCAAGTTGAGGAGGCTTGTCACCGCCAGAAACCGGTTGTTGGGGTCAGATTCGGGCAAGCATTGGGGGATGAGCAAGGTCTTGATGATTGACCCTAGTAGAAATGGTCTATATGGTTCGATATTACCTTCTATTTTTGGAAACTTAACTTCACTACTAAAGCTTGACTTGAGTAGGAACATGTTACAAGGAAATTTGCCTAGAGAGATTGTAATGCTAAAGAATCTAACTCTTTTAGACCTTAGTTGGTCGATTGGCAAATACTATTGAGGGTATGATTTCTTTGAAGGAGTTGATTTTATCTGGAAATCCAACTGGTGGAGATTTGATGAGCATAAGTTTGCCAAATTTGGAAATTTTGAATTTTTCAAACATGGGGTTGGTGGGAAAGATTCCAAACTCAATGACCAGTTTGAGGAATTTGCGATTTTTGGGACTTGACAACAATAGTCTAAAAGAAGAAATCCCACCAAGGCTGAAAGATTTTCCCAGTCCTCCGAAGGACTATACTTTAACCGGAATAGTCCTCCCTTAAAAAAATTTTAAGTTCGAGTCTTTATATATATAAAAAAAAGAGCATAAGCTTTTTTTTAAACCATTATGATCATAATCACTCAACTTTTTTAAATTTTTTGAAATATTTCATCAGCATGAAATTGGGTTAAACACCCGATATTTTGAAAAATTATCAGATGTTAAAATTATAAAAAAGCTTCACAGTTATAACTATTCAATTTTGTTATCCTCTGCTCCCCCTACTTTTCTAAAAAAATATAATATTTTTTATTCTGTCTATAATATTTTTCAATTATAAAATTTTTAAAATATATATATTTACATATGATTTTTTTTTTTTCATGAATGAGTGTAATATGGTTATTGAGATCTTTCTCTAGCTGCTCTGTGTCTCTGACCAAATTCCTTGCAAAGCAAGCTTGACCCATGTTCTGAAAGCGGGAAGTAACAAGTAAAAAGAAATTTCCCTAGTATAACGGCTACCCTCCAACAAACTCGCCTTCCCTCTCTCTCTCTCTCTCTCCCCTAAACAAATTTCAAAAACATGGGCTATTAAGTCCAGCAACAAACCCAATCAATCGAAAGCATAATCTTCACATCCTCTAGAGAAAAAAAACAAGAGTAAAAGATCAAAGGAGCCAAGAAAGGAAAATGGCTTCTCTTCTCAATGGTTTGTGCAGAGTTTTTCTCTTCATAGCTTTCTTCACTTGCTTTCAATGCGGAAATGTGCTTTCAATGGAATTTCAAGTTGGTGAAGACAATGGTTGGGCGGTTCCTTCATCAAAAGACCACCATTACTACAATGAATGGGCCGCAGAGAACAGGTTTAAAGTCAATGACACCATCCGTAAGTACTCAATTCGCTTAAAAGCTTTTCTATTTTCTTGCTTTCAAAACTAAAAAAACAAAAAAGAAAAAACTATGGGCAATGTGAAATTAGTTGCTTATTCATGGGTTATAGGTTTCAAGTACAAAAAAGATTCAGTATTGGCGGTGTCAGAGGACGAATACAGCCAATGCCACTCAACACATTCCATTTTCTTCTCCAACAATGGTGACACTCTCTACCCATTGGACCGGGCCGGCTTGTTTTACTTTATTGGCGGGGTGGCTGAGCACTGCCGGAGGGGACTGAAGATGGTCATCAAGGTTTTGGAGCTGGAAATGCCGCCTCCTTCGCCTCAGAATGGAACAATAACTTCACCACACAAAAATGGTGCTCCTGATTTGGCTGCAGTTTCTTCCACAAATTTTGTCATGGACATTGTAGTGTCATTGTTTGGAGTCCTCTTGGCTTAGGTGGAGTGGGAGTTCATGAAATGGCAGTTCTTTGGTCTTTGGTTTCTAGTTTAGGTCTTTACAAGGTTAACAGTACAATTAGGTTGTAGTTTTATTCATCCTTAGTTTGAGAGACTTGGCTTGGGATTTTAGTCTTGATTTTCATTTGTGGATGAGTGATTGTCATGTCTTGCCCTCTTCCATTTCCTTAGCTCCGTTATTTTTTTGAAATCTCTCTTCTAATTTAAAATAAATCGTGGTGTAACGTTTATTCCCCCTTCTTATTTTCACATGCAAATTTGCTACAGAAGTTTACTTTAATGATGAGAGTTTGCTTCGCCCAACATGGATAAACCTCTTGGACCTACTCAAGGAAAGGATTACCAAAGCAAAACCTACAAATCCCCCCTTTTTTTTTTTTTAGGGAATCGATAAAAGTAAAAAAAACTCTACCATTTGAACTGTCACCGAGAAACACCTACAAATCCCTAACCATGTATCATTATCGTTCCAAATTTATCAGATGTTCAGGGTTGTCTGTAAAGTCTCGCAAGCAGCTCAACGGGAGGAAAAGCTCCATTGAAGTTATAAGCAAGAGAGGCGTTTTTCCTCCATCAAAGTTTTTCTTTAGAGAGAACAGATACCTGTCACTCTAGACCAACTAAATGACCATTGACCCACTGGGAAGTGAAGTAGCTACTTGAGTGAATCAAACACCTAAAGACAGCAGATAAATCAAATGAAAACAAGGGGGCACAATGGATGGTTGCTTTTTTAGATACACATGATTTTGAATGAATGATTTACAAAAATGAAGCTACAACAAAGAGATGAAAGACAAGTTAAAATTAATATGCTAAATTACTAAACTTGAGACTGCGAGTCTCTCTGCATTTTCAGGGACAAGCCCTTCATAGATGAGGTTGAGACCAGCTTCTTCTGAATGGACTCGGATTGGGGGCGCTCTCATGTAATACAGCAGGAAGTTACGGAGCTGTAAGTATAAAAGCTGTTACCAAAATTTAGTGCAGAAGCATGCTTGGCTTGCAAATGCTACTTCCCCTAATATCTTACAAATTGCCGCTTATCATCTCCACTTTTCTGCCTTTTGTAAGGCTTGATTTTGTCATTTCCATTTTTGCTTCCTTCAACTTTTCGCATTTTCTTTCTGAACTGTGGGCCATTGCTGTCGATGTATAGATTTATCTTTGGAGGATGAGAAAAGCAAAATGAAGCAGCAACAGCCTGAAAATATTCAGCAATATAACATAAAAATAAATCAGCTTCTGCATCCAGAAATTCTAATTTGCAGTGCAATGTCAAGGATGTTGACCGTCGAACACAGAATAGAAGAACATGGATATTTCTCATTGCGAACATGCAAATTGCATATTATGGCTAGCGGATGCACCATTGCAAGGATATTTAAGATTCCAACCTCAATAGTAGAAGCAGAGATTGGAAACTCGGATGTTTCATGGGGGAATTCATACCTCTAGATTTCTAGGTATAGAAAATCAAAAACCAGCATCTAGGACAAAATATTTGTTTCAGACCAAATTTCATGAAACATAGACCAACCCAATTATTTAACTAGTGATCACCTCTTAGATCACAGTGAACTCCAAGCAACTTACACCAAATCATTCTATTAACCAGCTGATAAATAGATAAATAGGTTTTTCCACCAGCCATCCCAGAAAATTGCTGCCTCTTCTAGTCTGACTGGTTTCGACCTGACTATACGTGGCTTCAAATGATCTTTACTTAGAACTCAAGCTCCAGGTCTCTCTAGGAAGTCAGGATAGCCTACGGCATGATTTCTCACTAAAAACAGGCCTATGTGCCACCCAGAAGAATTATGTAGAAAGATAAAATTGTCAAGCATATACAAGTTACTGCCTGCTAAAATATCAGCAAGAACAATTACCTGTAGATCAAGCTTATGAATATTAAAGATGTCTTTCATTGAATGTGAATTGTATGCTAAGATGTAAGATCTATATGCATCTTTAGCAGATTTGTTCAGATAATAGGTGTTGCCAACCAGATTCTCCTGCATTAATCCCAAGAACGGATTATAGTTTTATAAAGTTCATCATCACCAGAGGAGAACTTTAAAGAATCATACAGAAGCAATAAAATACCAGAGTGGTCTGCACATTAGCGAGACTCTTCTCAGGAAACTCATACTCTTGAACGGGTACCTTTGCAGCCTGACAACAAATGAGTAAACTTTTTAATTAGATTTACCAATTTCACAGCAGGAGACTCTACACTACAGACACATTGGCATCACTTAGTTTCAATTCAGCTCATATAAATAAACATCCACCAATGCATTTCTACATTGACATCAGTGAATGGTTTCCTCTACTCTAGAGGTTTATGTTTGCTTGCGTTCAAATGAGAGAAATGGAGACGGCTGGATCTGCCTTTTCAGCACTCCAAAAGCGGAACACTTTCTTTGATCCTTTCTAGCTTCACTATTGAATATTTAGTTAAATATTACCAGTGAAAGTGTTAGACCTTGAGATACTGTAGGAATTGCAGCTCTTCTGGAATGAGGAAAAGGAGTGCATTTCCTTTTGCACCTTCCCCTCTTGCTGTTCGACCAACCCGATGAATATATTCCTGAGAAACAAAGTCATATATTACATGAGAGAAAAGCATAAAATGGAATCATCAAATTTCACATAAATGGAATCATCAAATTTCACATGACAAATTAATTGAACCAATGGACAAATTTAGGGAGGAAAAGAAGAGCACCTTGGGATCATCTGGAGGATCATACTGCACAATCCAATCCTACAGGTAGAGAGCACAAAAGGAATAAATGGAATGAATAATTTTTAAGCACCACCTCGGAAAGCACACAAGTTGTAAGTCAACAGTATACTATGCTAGTTGTTAGGGGCATTAAACATGAAAACTTATAATAGTTTCTGCAAGAATTTCAATTCTATTTCACATCAGGTACTTCAAAGGCACAGCATATTCTTTCGCCTTTATTTCATGGTGGGACTAAGTTTATTCTGCAATCGATGACTAAAATGATTGGTAATAAAATACAAGTGCTGTTGAATTTGGTTATGACATCTAGACATGTTCAAAATATAGGACAAGGTGCAATAAGAAAGATACCACTGAAGGAATATCAAGTCCACGTGCAGCAACATCAGTACAGAGCAAGATGCCCTTCTCTGCCTTGCAAAAGTCAAAAAATGTCGAGGTACGTTTCTCCTGCTTTTGCTTCCCATGGATATTAAAGCATTTCATTTGGATGTAACTAAGAAGTTCTGAGTGAAATTTAACCGAATTACAGGAGGAGAAGAAAACCATCACTTTCTTTGACAGGTTCCTTTTCAAGAAGGTATAAAGAAGAATTAATCTCTTGGCACTGGGCACAACACAGTAGCCTTGCAGCAGCCCCTCATTAGTTATCTGTGACAAGGTCATATTATAATTCGAAGGTGCTGCAACTTCAAATTAAATCAAACAATAAATGCGCAGAAAATCCAATAGCAGTAATTTAGGGAATCCTACCTTTGTCCTCCCATCATCCACGTCAACATACACGGGTTTTCCTCTAAATGACAACCTTGCTAGATCCTCAACCTGAGGTTGTGTCGCTTTTGCATTAGATTTATTAGAAATATGCATTTTTTTTTTTTTTGCTAGAAGAAAACGCTAGCTAATATAAATGCACTTAAGCATTAAAATTACAAAGAATGTGCAGCATGGAAATTTGCAAACAGATAGATATTGAATTTGAGAAAAAAGAAGCCAAACATTGACCACAGGTGAAACAATTCCAAGCAGAGAAAACCTTCTTTGTCTGGGTGGCAGAAAAGAGAGCTGTTTGCCGGTCCTGTACATTAAGTAGCATAGAAGGTTAGCATTAAATTTTGGATGAAGACCAAAAAACCAAGAAGAACGAATCTACAAAACGGAACCTCTATGAAGTTCTCAAATAACTTTGATGAAGACCAAAAAAAAAGCACTTCAAGAATTATCCACAAACATAAGCCAGGGTGTTTCCACCTAAAAAATTCTTCAATTTCATACCAACAAACCACCCGACACTAGGCTACGGGAAGCATTCCTAAAAACTCTCTGCTTCACCGTAGTAGCTCTCAACCCCCTCCAAACACTGATCACTTCGCACAGAGCTTGAAAGCACCGAACTTTTTTTTCTTTTTTTTGGGGGGGGGGGGGGGGGAGAACACATAAATTTTCAAGAAAAAAGCCACTCCTCTCAAAGATTATCCTGAGATGGAATCTTCTCCCATGTAGCCTGCCATGCAAAGAAATTAATTCTCGGGGACATAAAAGACTTCCAAATGACCTTCCATGGGAAAGAAATCCTTCCTTCCACCACAGAATGACCCATTGTAAAAACCCTAAACCTGAGTACTCTTGATTAAACTCATTAGATAGTTCTCCAAAATCAAGACTGGTGAGATACTTTTCACTCAAATAATATCAATGCAAGTGGGATGTTAAAGCAAAGGGGGAAATAGAAAAGAAAGAAAGAAAGGAGGAACCAAGAGATCACAGATTCTTTTCTCTATTTAGGGCCTCCATAGGGATCTCAGTGTGACAAATGCATTCGTAATGCAAGGGCTGCCTTTGCATGCAAAGATTACAGCTACCAGGTGCAACTTGGGTTGGGTTGGTTCAGTTCTGCTGCTTTTTGAGACCAACCCAAAGAAGGTCAAGTCCAAAATCTAGACCAGAACCAACCCAAAGGTGGAATAGAACCAAACCAACCCAACCCAAAAAAAAATGATATCATTAATTAACGTCAAAATAGTTCAAATCAGAATTACAATAATTTTGGTGATGTAATTCTAGTAAGATAAAATATTTAATAGTTCAATAATTTAATCTAAAATACTAAATATCACAACTTCTAAGTTCAATATATTCATTTCACAACTAAATTGTGTGCATGTACTGGGCTAACCTAAGACCAAAGTGGTGGACCCGAGAACTAACCTATATAAGGTTGGTTCTAAAAAAAATAATTATCAAATTAAGTAGGATAAATGAGTTCAAACACAGAAGTATCAATTTGATGAATGCAAAAGGTAGAAGCTATGTGAAGGTCATGTTTGTTACCTGGAAAACGGAAAGTATTTTCATGGAATACATTTTCTAGAAGTACATTTCGATGAGGTCAACAAGATTGCAAGGAATTCACAAGATCCAACTCAAGTTTTAGTTGGGCCGGTAACTAAAACCCGAGTTAAAAGATTCAAAAAAACACTGAATATTTAAATTCAGGGGGTTTTATAATAAGAAATTAGAGCCCAAATAAATAAAGAACCAAAAGGAACCTTAATTATGCTTATACAAGCCCAGTCGGAAGAATAAAAGACCCAAAACTTTCCAAGACCAAGGGAGGACGAAAATAAAGAAAAATAGCAGCAAGATTGGTCAAAATAGTTTGATTTATTTAGTTTTCTAATTTTTATTTTTATTTTTTTGTAATTTATGTTTTAGTTTCCTAATTCTTTATTGTTTAGAGAGTTACTAAATTTTTAATTACCAATTAAGTTTTTACCTTTAGCCAATAAATAGACCATTACACATTGTATAAAAGGAAACACTTTTGGAGAGAATTAATAAAATTGTAAGGATTCTTCACACAAATCTTGTTCTTTTGAGAACTTTAAACTTATTCAAGATAAGAGTCTTATTTAGTTCTTTTTCTTATCAATCTAGGCTTCTTACCACCTAAGTTGTAGCGTCATTCATTCTATCTTTATACCAAGGTTATTGATCCAGTGAGAAACAGGTCTAAGATTATATACCTTAAATTCTTCCTCCTTTAGGGCAAGGGTTGAGGTCTTTAATTCCACCGGTTTAAATAATTCATTGGGACGATTTTTTTTGGGCTAAATTAATTGTTTGTGGATTCTAGGGTTTCTACACCCAATAGGTCCACATCAGTTGGTATCAGAGCCAATCCAGGTTTTTTTCTTCCTTCGAATTATTCTTATTTAATTTTTTTCTTTTTTTGTGTCTGAAAACTCTAATTCCAATCTCGATTCATCATTTTGACCAAAACTCTTCATTCGTTGGTTTATTTTTTATTTTTGGTGCATTTATTCTTAATTTTTATGCTGCCATATTCCCAAAAAAAAAAAAAAAAAAAAAAGGAGGTCAACAAAAAAAGGGAGAAAAAAAAAACCCCACAAAAAAAGAAGAGGCCGTGAAAAAAAAGGGCAATTTTCAAATTTTGCAAAATTGATAATTCTCTATTTTGTGATCTTGTTCAAATTTGGCAAGTTCTAAAGTGTTATTGCCAAATTTGAATTAGAATTATCCAAATTTTTGGCTGGGTTTGAAATATTTCCTTATTTGTGCACTTACTCAAATTGAAACTTTCCATATTTGTTCTCCTTTCTTGAACTTCTTCTTTATTTGTTCACCTTCCTTATTTGTCTCATTCCATGTCTGTTTCCTTTCTAATTTAGAAATTTTTTTTAAATTTACTACTTTTCTTATTCCTCATTTTTTTCTTTCCTTCTTACTTTTCTTGTTATACTTTCTTCTATATAAGTCATTGAATTTCACAAGACAATTATTTTTGTGTTGAGTTCTCGAATTCAATAAAGAACTTGACTAAGTGAAGTAGAGTGTGGTGAATCATTATTTTTGAGAGAAATACGTGTAAGCTTCTTTCATATTTTCTAACATTGTCTTGCAGATTCCAATCATAACTCAAAATCAAAAAGATAACATAAGTGAGGAGATTCAACCACCGGTTGGGTCGAATCTACAACTACAAGCATTTATGAGGAAGATGAGACGGATGATGAAGAGGGAGTTAGATCTTATACATGAAATGTTGGATAGGGTGGAAGAGGGGTCGCAAAGGGGGCAACTATCAATAGTGCCAATCCCCTCTAGAAGGAATAGGTTTCATCAAAGAGAAACTGAAATTGTGGATGAGTTTGAAGGGGATGGATTAGAAGAGGAGTTTGATAGGTTGTCAGTGGATAGTCATAGGAGACTTAGTCAGAATAGAGAAGCTAATAATCGAGTAGACAATAATCGGGTAGACAACAACTTAGGTAGTATCAAGATGAAAATTTCGTCGTTTCAAAGGTAAAATTGATCCCGAAGCATATCTTGAGTGGGAAAAAAGATTGAGTTAGTTTTTTATTATCACAACTATTCCGAATTAAAAAATGTTAAACTTGCTGTTATTGAGTTTACTAATTATGCAATTGTATGGTGGGATTAGTTGTGCATCAATAGACGGAATAGGGATCGATCTATTGAAACTTGGGGTAAGATGAAGAGGGTGATGAGACGACGATTTGTACCGAGTCATTACTATAGGGATATATATCTCAAGTTGCAGAATCTCCACCAAGATAATCGTAGCGTAGATGAGTATTACAAAGAAATGGAGATGGCTATGATTTGAGCCAATGTGGAAGAAGATAGAAAGGCGATGATGGCTAGAATTTTGAATGATTTAAATCAAGAGATTGCCAACACGATCGAGCTTCACCGTTATGTGGAGTTAGAGGATTTAGTACATATGGCAATCAAGATTGAGAGGCAACGCAAGAGAGGCAACGCACAACCAAAACCAACACCACAGATTTCGAATGCAACATCTTGGAGAATGAGCTATCCGAAGAAAGAAGAAAATTCAACTATCTCCAAAGTTAAGCCTGAACATAAACTAGCTGTCTCCACCACGACTTCTCAAAGTAAGTCAACCCCTACTTTATCTCAATCCAGTGAGATTAAATGTTTCAGGCGTCAGGAAAGAGGACATATAGCTAGCCAATATCCAAACAAGCGAGTTATGATAATTCGGGAAAATGGTGCACTCGAGTCTGAAGATGAATGTGACATTGATTGTTTGCCTCTATTTGAAGACATCCCCATTGGAGTTTAGGAGTATGGGGCTGAACATGGTGAGATGTTAGCGCTAATAACATGTCGAGCCTTAAGCTTACAAGCCAGAGGAGATGAAGAAAAAGTACAACGGGAGAATATCTTTCACACTCGTTGCCATGTGAAAGACTAGGTATGCATTTTGATTATTGACGATGGTAGATTTACTAATGTTGCGAGTAAGACTTTAGTGAAAAAACTAAATTTGTCAACCACTAAACATTCTCAACCATACAATCTATAATGGTTGAATGATAGTAAAGAAGTGAGGGTTACAAAGTAAATTGTTGTGTCATTCCGGATTGGGAAATATGAAGATGAGGTGTTATGTGATGTGATTCCAATGCAGGCCGGGCATATTTTGTTAAGAAGGCCTTGGCAATTTGATCGACATATACAACATGATGGCTTCACCAACAAATATTCATTCATATTCAATCAACGAAAAATCACTCTAATTCTGATGACACCAAAACAAGTCTATGAAGACCGAGTGAGGTTGCAAAAATTGGATGAGCAACAAAATAGAAAGATCAAAATGGGTTGAGAGCAGAGAAAAAAGAGAGAAAAGAAGAGAGAAAGGCCGAATTTGGTGAGAAAGAGAAAAGAGAGAAAAGTTCGGCCAATGAGGTAAAATCCGAGAGAAAACAAAAGAATTTCTATGCCAAAACAAGTGAGGTTAAGCGAGCGATGCTCTCAAGACAGCCAATGATTGTACTTATGTACAAGGAATTCCTTTTAAGCACCGACCAATTTAACCCTTCTTTGCCGAATGTTATTGTTTCTCTTTTGCAGGAATTCGAAGATGTGTTTCCTGAAAAGCTACCCCAAGGTTTGCCACCTATCCGAGGGATTGAACATCAAATTGATTTCATACCTGGTACATCAATTTCAAATCGTCCGACATATAGAAACAATCCAGAAGAGGCGAAGGAGCTTCAAAGACAAGTCGAAGAGTTGATGGAAAAAGAGTATGTGAGAGAAAGTATGAGTCCATGTGCAGTTCCAATGATTTTGGTACCTAAGAAAGATGGGACATGGAGGATATGTGTTGATTGCCGAGCCATCAACAACATAACAGTAAGATATCAACATCCTATTCCTCGTTTAGATGACACGTTAGATGAGCTGCATGGTGCTTGTGTTTTTCTTAAAATTGACCTTAAGAGTGGATATCATCAAATACGAATGAAAGGAGATGAATGGAAAACAATATTTAAAACTAAATATGGGTTGTATGAGTGGTTAGTTATACCCTTTGGATTAACCAATGTTCATAGTACATTCATGCACTTAATGAATTGATAAATTCGTAGTTGTTTATTTTGATAATATTTTGATATATAGCAAAAGTTTGCATGATTATGTCTCACATTTGCATTCAGTTTTGGATGTACTTAAAAAAGAAAATTTATATGCTAACCTCAAAAAGTATACTTTCTGCACCGACACGCTTGTTTTTCTGGGTTTTGTTATGAGTGCTAAAGGTATCGAGGTGGATGAAGAGAAGATCAAAGCCATCTAAGAATGGCCGACCCCCTCCAATATAGGTGATGTTAGAAGTTTTCATAGACTTGCTAGTTTTTACAGGAGGTTCGAGAAAGATTTTAGCACTATCGCTGCACCGCTTACACAAGTCATCAAGAAAAACATTGCATTTCAATGCAGTGAAGAGCAAGAGAAGGCGTTTCAACTTATTAAACATAAACTTACTCGTGCACCTTTACTTGCTTTACCTAACTTTTCTAAAACATTTGAAATTGAATGTGATGCTTCTGGTGTAGGTATAGGCGCTGTTCTTATGCAGGATGAAAGACCACTTACGTACTTTAGTGAGAAGTTAAGTAGGGCTGCACTTAACTATCCTACCTATGACAAAAGAATTGTACGCCTTGGTTCGAGCTTTGGAGACATGGCTACATTATTTGTGGCCGAAAGAATTTGTGATTCGTACGGATCATGAATCTTTAGGACATTTGAAAAGTCAACATAAGTTAAATAAGAGAAATGCTCGATGGATGGAATTTATCGAAACTTTTCCTTATGTCATTCAATATAAACAAGGTAAGAAGAATGTAGTTGTGAATGCACTTCACGCAGGTATACCTTAATCTCTACTCTTGATGCTAAATTTCTTGGTTTTAAGCATATTACAGAACTTTATCATGATGACCACGATTTTGGAAAAATTTATAATGCTTGTGAAAAATCTACAGAGGGTAAATTCTATAGGCATGAGAACTTTTTATTTAGAGAAAATAAGTTATGCGTGCTAAATTATTCATTGAAAGATTTGTTAGTTCGAGAATCTCATAGTGGCGGGTTAATAGGACATTTTGGAGTCATCAAAACCTTGGCAATTTTATAGGAGCACTTTTATTGGCCACACATGAATTGAGATGTTGAGAGATTTTGTGGTAGATGTATTATCTGTAGGCAAGCTAAATCTAGGATTCAACCTAATGGTCTTTACACACCCCTACCTATTCCTAGTTCACCTTGGATTGATATTTTGATGGATTTTGTTTTGGGTTTACCTAAGAATAGATATGGACGGAATTCGATCTTTGTGATTGTAAATCGATTTTCTAAGATGCCTCATTTTATTCTTTATCATAAGTCTGATAATACTTCTCATATTGCGGATTTATTCTTTAGGGAGATTGTGAGGTTACATGGGATGCCTAGAACAATCGTTTCAGATCAGGATGCTAAGTTCCTGAGTTACTTTTGGAAGACATTATGGGAAAAGTTAGGAACGAAACTTCTATTTTCAACTTGTCATCTTCAAACTGATGGTCAAACAAAAGTAGTCAACAAGACTTTATCCACTTTGTTGAGGGCTATCATTAGTAAAAATATTAACACTTGGAAAGAATGTTTGCCACATGTTGAGTTTGTATATAATCGTGCTGTTCACTGTACTACTAAATTCTCACCGTTTGAAATTGTTTATGGTTTTAATTCTTTAGCTCCTTTGGATTTCTTACCTTTATCTATTTCTGAGCAAGTGAATTTAGATGATAAGAAAAAAGATAGAATTTGTGAAGCAACTTCACGAGAAAGTACGGTTCAATATAGAGAGAAGGACCGAACAATACATCAAACAAGCTAACAAGGGATGTCACAAGTTGATTTTTGAACCCGGTGATTGGATTTGGTTACACATGCGGAAGGAAAGAGTTCCGGCACAGAGACGTTCCAAGTTGTTGCCCCGAGGAGATGGTCCTTTTCAAGTGCTAGAACGGATCAACGATAATGCTTACAGACTTGATTTACCATGTGAGTATAATGTTAGTACTACTTTCAATATTACTGACTTGAATCCTTTTGAAGTAGGTGACAATTTGAGAACAAATCCTTTTCAAGAGGAGGGGAATGATGAGCTCATCAAGATTGCAAGGAATTCACAAGATCCAACTCAAGTTTTAGTTGGGCCGGTAACTAAAATCCGAGTTAAAAGATTCAAAAAAACACTGAATATTTAAATTCAGGGGGCTTTATAATAAGAAATTAGAGCCCAAATAAATAAAGAACCAAAAGGAACCTTAATTATGCTTATACAAGCCCAGTCGGAAGAATAAAAGGCCCAAAACTTTCCAAAACCAAGGAAGGACGAAAATAAAGAAAAATAGCAGCAAGATTGATCAAAATAGTTTGGTTTATTTAGTTTTCTAATTTTTATTTTTATTTTTTTGTAATTTATGTTTTAGTTTCCTAATTCTTTATTGTTTAGAGACTTACTAAATTTTTAGTTGTCAATTAAGTCTTTACCTTTAACCTATAAATAAGTCATTACACATTGTGTAAAAGAGAACACTTTTGGAGAGAATTAATAAAATTGTGAGAGTTCTTTACACAGATCTTGTTCTTTTGAGAACTTTGAACTTATTCAAGATAGGAGTCTTATTTAGTTCTTTGACTTATCAATCTAGGCTATGGCGTCATTCATTCCATCTTTATACTAAAATTCTTGATCTAGTGAGAAACGGGTTTAAAATTATATACCTTAGGTTTTTCCTCATTTAGGGCAAGGGTTGAGGTCTTTAATTCCACCGGTTCAAATAATTCGTTGGGACGCTTTTTTTGGCTAAATTAATTGTTCGTGGGTTCTAAGATTTCTACACCCAACGGGTCCACATCACATCTTCCAAAATTTTCCACATGTTCAGAACAGACTGAAATTTTCCTTGAAATAATTTTCTTCCCTATTGTTTGGAAAGTCTTCTCATTGGATTCTCTCTCTCTCTCTCTCTCTCTCTTTCTCCTCCTCCTTTGCCAACTTTGGTCCTTTGTTATATGAAACTCTCAATTTTGTACTTCTCAGATATAGACTTTGTTTATCCTTCACTTTTAGAATTTATTTCCCTGGATTTAGGAGACTTCCATAAAACAAACAAAGAAAAATCTCATTTTCTTGAATTTTATTTTTCAGAATTTTCTGACAATCAAACACAACCTAAGGTAGCACTAACGGAAAATACTTGGAATATGCTAATAGTTTTGATTAAAATTAAGAAAATGCAAAAACTTGATGAAATTCTAGGACAGTAAGTGCTATAATATGCCTTAATGGGAAGTTATAATTTAATCGAGTACTTATGCTTTAGAGGAATAGTGTTATCTAAAGGGCTCACACGGTGCACGAAGTGCTCCCCGGCTTGGTGTAGAGGTAGGGGAAGAGTGGGCGTATATGTACGTAACCTTTCTCTTGTATTTTTGCTAAAAGGCTATTTCCATGTATCAAACCCATGACTTCGAGGTCACCAAAGGAGCAACTCCACCATTGCGCCAAGGTTCGCCCTCTAGGAACAATGTTGTCTCATTGAGGAACAGTGTTGTCTCATTGATAGAAAAGTAATGAAATGAAAGGGTTCATATGCCTAGCCGCATTGGGAATATATAAAATAACAGCATTGATAATGGATTCCAAATCTTGACAAGGGTACGTCATATCAACACAATATGGCAGACAGCACCAATTACCTCTGGTAAAAGCTTGACAATTTGCCTCATTTCTTCCTCAAAGTTGGCTTCCAATATCCTGTCTGCTTCATCAATCATAAGGCACTGCAAATACAAGAGGTTTATGAACAACAATTCTCTAATAAATTAGTGTAGAAAAGATTAATATTCAAGCATCAGCCAGGGGTATCTTAAATATTAAAATTTTCAGCCTGAGAAATAATTTCAACACTGTAACAAATATGGAAGCACAGATATGGATTACAAAGTCATATAATTCGACAATATGCAGGACTATGAGATTAGAAAGCATGGCATAATATTAAGGATTAATTATATAAATTTATCAGTTGATATCAGTTTAAAACTTCGTGGTTGTGAATTTTATAAAGAGATGGTCAGCATACAATTTAATTGAAGATACAGGCCTTTTCATCATAACGGCCTGAAAAGGCTGGTTTCTGAAACTCCAAAGTTGACATGAAAGACGAGAATTTTACAATGAGCCTGTACTGACAACCCCAAAAAATCAAAGAACAGAAGGCAGGAATCTTATTTTTGTTGCTTTCTATTTAAGAATAACGCAACTACAAAATCATGTCTCTAACATTCTACTGAAGTATTCATCATCAAATATAGAGCTTATTTTGTGGAGGCACATATTAGTTTTAAATTTTTAAGAGAAAGAAATTAAGACAACGGCAACAAAAGACATACAAAGATGGCAAGTTATGTGTTAAAAAAAAATTAAAAAGAAAAAGATGAGTAAACACATACAAAACATACATATAGCTGAATAATATAGAAAAGGTGGCATTTTGTAACATGATCAGTCCAAGCTAGCAGGATCTTATCTAAAAGAACTATGGAGAATTTCTTAAGATGTGAAAGACATTGGTATATCCAAGAGTGAAGGAAAAACAGCATGAAGATTCAATTCTGACAAAACAAACAATGAGGCCTAAAAATAAAAAATAAAAAAAGCATGTATGTTACCTTCAAATTCTTATATATAAATCCCTTGGTGTTTTGTAGATGGTCAAGAAGTCGACCAGGGGTTGCGATTAACAAATTTACTCCTTTCACCAGACGCTCCGCTTCTCCCTTTCGAGCTGAACCACCATAAATCAGACCAACAGTCTGCGAGTGATATTTGAGAAGGCCTTTTGCTACTGCATGTGTCTGTATCATTCCAATTGGATCTCAATCATAAAATCTCTCTTGTTCAACATTCAGAATGCATCCAAGTTGAAGTATAGATGCTTTTGTACATTAAGGGCAGTCATTATTCGCCGGCTATAGTTGTGGTCAACAAAAACAGAACTGGAGCTATAATGAGGTTGCAAGTCTTCAACATGATTTAATATCAATCTAGAAAAAATCTTTTGGAGGCAAAATACTTTTTTATAACATCAACATAGTGAATACATGCAGTGTTGGATTAACTTTGTGAGGTATAATTTAAGGGAAAAAAAATCAAAACTATTATTTAATTATGTCATTTAGATCCAAAAGCTCAATAGACATCAATACTCAAAAAAAGAATTTCCTTACAAGGATAGACATGGTTTGTGTGTTGAATTAAAAATTGTTAGCCAACATTTGAATTTTAATACTATATGTTATCCTGTGTTATCCTATATAATTACCATGGCAATGGAAGCCCATGCATTGAGGGAATAGGTATCCATTAAACTTGCCACCACTACTAGCAGTAGGAAAAAAGAAATCAAGAGAAAAAGAAAATGGTACCTGCATGGCAAGTTCTCTGGTGGGGCAGATAACAACAACACCCGTCCCATTGCGTGGAGAAAAGCATATGTGGTACAGGAGCTCAATTGCTGGCAACAGAAATGCAAGGGTCTTTCCTGAACCAGTCCTTGCAGCACCAAGAACATCTTTGCCTTCTAAAAGAGGTGGAATTGCTCTTGCTTGAATCTACAAGTTTGATATTAAAAACAAAATTACCACCGGTAACTAGTATGCAGCTATTCCATGTAAAGTGAAACATACAAGAATAAATGAAATGATGAAATACTCCTTCTCTGCCCCTAACAATGCAGTTTTCTATCCAAAAAAGGGGGAAAACCCAAGGTGATTAAAAGTTTTTGAGAAAGAAGACAAATAGAATCCACTAGGACTCTTGGAATCCAAACTGGTCTCATTTTGATCCATGCTAAACTATGAAAATGGATCTACTGTTCTATGTCATTTTATACAAATTACATATCCCACAAGGAGTATGGTGGCAGAATTTTGAATGAAATGATTTCTCCTAGCATTAGAAATGTGCCCTCCACATCTCATGGTTAAATAGAATCTAAATGATACAAATGAATCTAAATGTGGGAGAAGTGATTTCATTTCATGTGAAATCATCATGAATCAAGCAAACAAGCCCCAAGTCAATGAAGCTATAAAAGAAAAATATAAGATCAAAATATTCATCTACAGCTCTTTATTACGCCTAAAATGGTAACATGTAAATTCAAGTTGATTTGAAGAACAAATCCTTCAGACAAGGCCACACTAAAGTCAATTGAAAAATAAAATAAAATCTTAACCGTGCTAATGTGACCCTTTTATGGGCTTCATAGGATAGAGTTGTCTCCAAATTTTCCGGTTAGACATTCAAATGTCAATCTTCACAAGTGAGTAGTTTAGGACTTACAAATCAGGATCATTTACCAAGATAAGATATTCAACAAATATTATAACAATGCCAAAGTAATACTAGACATATAAATTAAGTAACTGCAAAGTGTAACTGAGTTGGCATAATATATTTGGTTGAAACATTGAAACATCGATTGTTAAGTACGTTTCAGTGACCCATCAATCTGTGCCGTCTACTACTTTATATAACCATTATTGGCCCCCATATAATATATATTATAAACCTCCCAAATTATAATCCAATATTAATTTCTGGCTTTGGCGCTGTGTGCCACATGGGATTCATTGTTTTGGCTATATATATAACATTTACTCATAGTGCCTAACCACAGGGGATTTGACAATGTTCAGTCGCTAATTAATCAAAACCATAATTACAGAATACATTCATACCTCACCACCAAAAATTCGAAAAAGAAAGAGCATAAATCATAAACCATAAACAAATAAAATTCCAAGAAAAGCCCCAACTCAATAGAAATTGTATAATACCTGAGTCATGTATTTGAATCCCATATCGTTAATAGCTTTCATCGTCTTTTCAGACAAATGCAACGTAGTAAAAGGCGCTGAACTCATTATTCCGGATACACTATTCAACTCCTCCTCCTCCTCCTCCTCCTCCTCCTCCTCCTCCTCTGCATCCTCCTCACCTTCTCTCTCATCCTCATCTTCCTTTTCTCTCTCAACCTCTTCATCTTCTTCGGCGTCAAAACTGACGTCACTCGGCTCTGATTCTTCAACAGGTTGTGAGGTTTGGGGTCTCTTTCTCTTACTATTCTTCTCCTTGCTGCTACTTTTCATCTTCTTTGATTCAGTTTTGGTGGGAAGCTCTTCTTCGGTTACAGCCATGGCAGCCACTCTGAGGGTTTGGTTTGATGAGAGATGCGGAAGAAGATGACTGTTGCAAAAATTTCTAGGGTTTTTTCTTCCCAATTACCTCCCCGGGAAAATTAAACAAAATTTTGTTTGCGTCTCTTCTAGAAGGGTCTAAAGGGACCAGAGTTTCGGGTCGGGTCGGGTCGGGTCGGGCTGCACCGGAGCCAAGTCAAAGTCGTTCGAATTTAGAATTTCAAATTTCAAATTCTCAAAACCAAGCCACAACATCATTTTCCACTAAAAGTCTGACGTAAAAATTATTGTTCAAAAGTCCAACTTGACCCTGCCCTGGTCTCCTGGACTCAAGCCAACATGGACCGAGCCTAACTCACTTGACCTTAGCCAAAAGGTCGACAAAGGTATACCGAGCCTAACTCACGATCACAGCTGCTTTCTTCTTTTCTCTCACGGAACGAGCCTAACTCATCTGACTTTAGCCAAAAGGTCGAGAAAGGTATATCGAGCTTAAGTCACGATCATGGCTGCTTTCCCCTTTTCTCTATCCCCTCCCGAAAGAGGTGAAATTTCGATTATAAATGGGTATTGAAAATATTCCAATAATGGAATGTAAAAATTCGTGAATTTCCTTTTTATGTTCTTTAAAGATTATTTTTAACAATTTTAGTCTTTAAAAAATAACTTTTTTTGTTGTTTACATTTGATTGCTAACAAAAACACCCTCATCTCTCTTAGTTTTCTCTTTATAGCGATGACCTCGGCAATTCTCTCTCCCTCTCCCCCCTATACTTATAAGTCAATCATGTTTTGACTCTCTCTTTACAACCCTAAGCACCTGCAAAAGATTAGAGAGAAATATAATAGAACACAAAAGGAAAAGGAAGAGAGGGAGAATGGTGTCCACGGACAAACCCGGGATAAAGATAAGAGAGAGGAGTGAGTAAAAATGAGATAAAAGAGAATAGCATACCTGATGGGTGTGTAACAAAATTCATAGTGATAATTAATCAAGAGTAAAAAGGAGAGAAAAAATAAAAGAGATGACAAAAAATTAAGTGTGGCAACTGCATATAGAGATTAGTAAAGGAAATAAGAGAAATTAATTTTAGAAAAATGAAAGAGTGATACACCAAGAAGATTTGAAAAGAAACCTATCAAACATAAGTACCTTGATTGGGTCCGTGATTAATACATGGGTCATCACACCCGATGGACTCGACCTATTTCTCTACCGTTTGGACAAAAGCATAATCCTCAAGTCCCATGATTGAGTTGCCAAAGAAAGAGAAAATAAAGATGTTCACATCTCCGCACTACCATGAGAAAAAGCTCTCACAGTAAGTCTCATGTGCATACTTATATATATGTGCAGCAGTGAGGAAGAGAGATACACGAGTGTAAAATGAAACAAATGTGAGAAATGAGAGACACGAGTTTGAGAGAGAAATTAGTTCCTGTTTTTCAACACTAAAAAAAAAAGCTATGTTCAAGATTTCTACAAGGAAATCCTCTAAGAAATTGGATTGTGGATAGTGTAGTTTCCATGATATGATTTCGCATCAACCAGAGCACGTGATTCAATCAATGATCCAATTCTATTATGTCAACTTTGAACTGAGGACAAAAGATAACTGTTTTTGTTTTTGAATTTTTTGTCCATTCTTTCATTGGTATCAAAGTATGTTTTCCATTGCAACTAATCCATTCTAATGTTTGTGATCTAATGAATATAAGAGCAAAGAATGAAATATCCTATTTCATCACTTTCATCAATAATTTTAATCGTTTTGATCATATTTATTTGATTTCCTATAAATTGGAAACATTGAATTGGTTTAAAATATATTTGAAATTGGTTAAAAATCAATTAAATAAAACAATTAAAACAATGAGAACAAATCATAAACATGAGCATCTATAATATCAATTTAAAGATCTATGTGATGAAAAAAGAATAATTAGACAGTTCACTATTCCTGATACTCCACAACAAAATGGTGTTGCAAAAAAAATAAAAGAATTTTACTAGATATAGTTGGTCAATGATGGCATAAACAAATTTTTCAATCTCCTATTGAAAAGATGTTTTACTGGTTACTATCTACATAATTAATTGTATGCCCTCTAAATCACTTGCTTCCATTACCTATGACCTTTGGACATGTTGAAAGGCTAATCTAAGTGGTTTGTGACTCTAGAGTCAGCAATGTTTATGATCCAAATCATAAATATGAAAATTTGAGTTTTAGAGAAAAAAAATTTATCTTCATTAGATATTCTAAATATTAAAAGGGATATGTATTTATTAGAGAACACGAAAATGAAAGTGTAACTGAGATAGAGTCAAGAGATGCCATATTTTTAGAAAATAAATTTCCATCGAGAGGTGAAATTAATAAAAATCTTACTTTGAGATGCGAGATCCTCCTAGTATTGATGTTCCAAGTGGTTCAATAATGAGAAATGATAAGATAATTTATTCTCTTGAATTTAGTGGAAGTGAAATTCTATCAAATGATTCAATTTCACGAAAGATAAGCCGTAAAAGTATTTCTCGTCATCGTTTTGAGATTTAGGTAAATGCAATGAAAGAAGAACTGGAGTCTATAAAATCATATTAGATCTGTGACTTATTTGATTTTCCTTTAAGGCGTAAATTTATTGAGAACGAATGGGTTCTCAAAATCAAACGTAAAACAAATGGATCTGTTGAAAAATTCAAAACACATTTGATTGTTAAGCGCTATACCCAAGAAAAAAGTATAGATTATGAAGAGATATTTTTGTCTGTTATAAAATTTGTTTCAATATATTTTATTCTTGTTATTGTTGCATATTTAGATCTTGAATTGTACCAAATGGATATTAAAATTATTTTTCTCAATGGAGAGTTGGATGAAAAAATCTACATGAAACAATCGTAGATTTTACTGTTAAAAATCAGGAGCACAAAGTTTGCAAATTCCAGAAAGTAATTTATGGTCTTAAACAATCATGTCGACAATGGTATTTAAAATTTCATTGTCATAGTTACATATGGGTTTACGATAATTGAGGAGAACTATTGTATTTATATAAATAGTTAAAAAATAAGTTTGTGATATTGTTATTTTTTATGGATGATATCTTATTGAATGGAAATAATTTGAAAATTATCATTACCATTACAGAATGGTTATCTTCAAATTTCAAAATAAAAAATATAGGTAAAATAACTTACATTCTTTGTATAAAAATTCAAAGAAATTTTTCAGAAAAATTTCTTCCTCTGTCATAGAAATTTTATATTTTGAAAATTTTAAAACGATTTTATATGTTGGTTGTAAATTGATTAATGCACCAATTGCAAAAAGTGAAACCCTTAGTAGAGAAATGTGTCATAAGACTCCACAAGATTTTGAATGTATAAAAAGAGTTCCATATGCAAGTGTCATAAGAAGCTTAATGTATGTCAAGATATATATATTTATCATGATATTTGTTATGCAGTTGATTGACAAACAAATATCAATTAAATACTAAACCAGTTTACTGGTGAGCGATAAAGAGAATATTGAAATATCCAAAAGATACCACTAATTATATTATGTACTATCAGGGTAGTGATCTATATTGGGTAGATTACACTGATACAGATTGGAGTGGTGATCTAGATGAGAGAAAATCTATATCGGGATATGTGTTCTTGTTAAATAATGGTATCATATCTTGAAGTCGCAAGAAACAATCTTGTATAACATTATCCGCTATAAAAGTTGAATTTGTTACATGTACAACAATTGTCCATGAGGCTATTTAGCTTAAAAGTATTTTTGAAAATCCACAAATAGTTGCCAATACCTGAGTGCCTGGGAAGATCAATTGTAATAGTCAAGCGACAATAGACTATGCAAAGAATTTAAAATATCATGGCAAGACAAAGTATATAAACACAACATATCATCAAAGAACATGATTCATGCATGGGACGTGCATAAAAACTTGGTCTCAATATTGTTAAATTTGTGATTTATTTAAATTATTTTATTATTTCAATAATTGTATTTATATTCTTATAATTAGTCATTAGATTTGTTATTTCTTAAAGATATGAGTATCTTACTCTTTGTATTTAAATCCTAGAAAGTAATAAAAAAGCTAGTTAAATTCTAACTCAAGCACTATAGTCTAATTCTCACCCAAAGCAGAATTCTATTTACTTTCAAAGCAAACACAATTGATTTTACTCGAGACCTCTCAATTGAAAAATCAATATATAGGACTTGGAGGACTCCACGATACTGTCAGCCAAATGAAGCTAGGGATATCTAATAAATTATAGTAATTAGAAATTGCCATTTATAAGATATGATTTATTTGGATTAATAGAATATGAATTGGATTTAGTAAAAAAACTCCAAATTATGAAGTTTTTGAAAATCAAATGAAAATATAAGTTTTTAAATCTTATTCTTTCAATTCTCAAGTATGAACGAAAGTGTCCCCTTAGATGTATTATCTTCAGACAATGGGAATTCTCTCACAAAGCATTCTCACAATAATAAGGAAGATGTTAGAGAAGGGAATGCAGAAGTATCGATAATGTTCTTACTTCAAAAGAGAAAAAAAGGGTAAAGATACTTATTATACTTTGTGTAAATAGACTCTCATAGAAAGTTCTGAGTTATTTAAATTTCGAGATAAATGGCCTCTTACTTGCATTTGTCACTGTTTCAAGGCACTTGCTTTGATTGTGCAATTCTTGACTGAATTTTGTTTGCTTATTTGTTTAACAGAGCTGAGCAAGTATATTTGTACCTTTAGAAAATTGCAAAATATCTTTAACTTGGGTTTATGAATTCATAATACGTTGATTAACAGTTGATGGTTTCCTTTTCTTTCGGTTGTTCTTTTGTGATTAATAGTCAATTTCAATTGATTTTACTATTGGAAACCTTATGCACTCTTCTTCTTCTTCTTGTTTATGTTGATAATTAGTTTTATATATTGAATTCAGCTAAACCTCTTGCCTAGTACTATAGTGATCAATGTCTTGTTAATGAAGATCCCTAGACTAATGTCACCAAGAAAACTAGATTATACTCAACATGTGTTTCATTTTTTTTTGTGCAGAGCCAATCAATATCCGAAACTATATTACGACTAATCCAGTTTGAACATTATCGAGTTTAATTTAGGTGGAGGAAGTTTTTCTAATATAGTCTTTCCATTCCCTAATTTCAAACCTAAAATATGGTTAAAACATCTAATATTCTTACCCATTAGATTGATTATCCGTTAGTACTTGTCATATTTATCACTGATGCAGTTGCCTTTTGCCCAGGTCAGAGTGACAACTTTCTACATTGATTTTAGGTTTCTCAAGTAGTATTTTTCTTTGTTTTAGCAACTTCAAAAACACATGGGGACATGTAAGATAATCTCAATATTGACAAACTCTTAACCAGATAAATTCAAGGATTATTTTGTTTTCCTACTTTGTTTTTGGTTTCATGTTTTTAATTGCTTTTCACATAATTCTATTCCCTTGCCTATTTGATCACCGAGAGGAAAAGTTCACGTTACTAGAATATTTGTACATTTTTATACTAAAATTATTCTCCTGGCTTCATTCATGTGAATTTATGGCTCTAAGATTAATTGTTGTACAATGTTTCGATTCATGTTTGTTTTGTTCATGTTATCCTATATATGTTAACATATATCTTATGAATATTCTTTGAAAATACACGTAACTTGATTATGTCAATTATTTATTATTATTAATAGCATATCTCCATATATATCAAGTTATGTTACCCTAACAACAAAATATGTTAATATTCTGTTATTATATGTTGATATATCATATATTTGAGAGAATATTTGATTTACTTGATTTTAAGGTTTTTCTTATATGTACATACCCCAACTTATAAAAATAATACATTTATTCAATATTTTAAATGCACAAAAAATATCGAAAATTTTCTCTCACTGATTATCTCTCTTTTAATTTTTTTTTTATGGTGTTAGAGCCCCTTTTGTAAAAAGAGTTGTAAAAATATCTTTAGGATTTTTTATAAGTCTATAAACCCTCTTTTTTCCTAATCTCTTGATATAACTCTCTTAATATAATTATATTGAGCAAATCATATAAGGAAATAAGAAATCTTTTTTTTTCACAACTTATCTCAACTTTCACCAAAATTGTCACAGTATACGCCACCATGTACCCATGCGCCATCGGTCCAAAATCACCATATCAATCACTTGAGCATACCACTATGTTTAAAACCTCTTGCACAATTGACACTACAAATTTCTGCCTCATTTGTTATCTCATCGCTCTTATGCAACACCCAAAGTTTATTGCAACAGTCATTAAAATACTATCAAAGCCTACGATAAGGATCTCTTTTTGGTATTTTGCTACTCATTTGTTGATCAAGTAATCAATTGGTATATAGAAAATTTATATACGTCTCTAACAGATCACAATGGCAGTAGCCAAACCACCATATAACAATGCAATCGCCTACATGTGCCGCCAAAATCCCACTAGTTTGTTCTAGTAAGGAATACACTCTAGAGATTGAAAAATAACCAAACGATATCGTTTTGTGTCCATTGGTACAAAACAATGCCGTTTCAATCCTTTAATAGAGTCTCTCAACCTCTACCACGTGTCATACCCTGATCGCACATTACTAACCAGGTTAGCAGCCATGTCATCACCGACACATCATTTACTATGTCAAACTTTCGAGCCCACTTCAACTACGTCAAACATCATCTGCCATGTCAAATATCTGGACCCTTCCTCCCACATTATTAGCTGTGTGTCCTCCACTTCTACATCCATGTGTTAAACATGTCACCTTTTGACTCAGCCGACACATTAGCATACGTGCCACATCAGCATGCTCACCCCTGGTTTTGTTCAAGTGGCTTGGTTTGATCGTTGACTATACTTTGATCATTCGGTTTAACCATTTTAAACCGTTTTGTTCATTTACCAAGCTGGTTTCTAAAATCGTCAAGTGTCTTAAATCCATTTTTGGGGTCAAATTGACCAGATCTAACACTATAAACAGTTTCCTTTCATTTCGTTATAGAGAGAGTGAATGTTTTTTAGTCATACTAGAATAACATGATAGATGTCATGTCAGCTTTTATGTCCAAGTGTATGCTACGAGAGTAATTTGCTAATGCGACACGTGTGGTTGTCATCTTGATGACATGGAGCCTACCACATTAACAAGTCTTGCCATATATAATGCCAAATTAACAACTGTCATACCATGTCGAACACCATATCAAACCATCTCAGTTTTTAACAACCAACATGTTGTCAATACATGAGATGGCAACATGTTGCCAAATTAACATGTTGCCATCTCATGTATCTTGAACAAGAGCTTTGATTTTCCCCCACATATTGGTAATTTTTTTTTTTTACTTCAATTTCAAAAGTTAGAGAATTTGTTATAAATCAATTTTAAAGTTCTGAAATTAAACTCAATTCAATATAAATAGAATTTTTAATATAAAAATGACTAAAAAATGATAATTTTATTCATTTTTGAGAAAAATCAACCATCACTTACAAAATCTACATTAACATAAATTGAGATTAGTAAAAAATAAATGCAACTTAAAAGGTTCCAAACCAAATGAAAAAAAAAGTAACAAGGAAGATGGTTGTTTGTTGTTTAAGGTTAACTCTGGTTCTTCTTTTGAGGTAAAAAGCATAGCCTAGGTTTCAAAATTTTTATGCTAACTCTGGCTCCATCTCTATCAAATAGTAGTAAAATAACAATAAACACTCTCTGCTCTTCCTCAAATAATAACTAAAATTTTTTCACACATTGATTCTATATATACAAAATATATGAAAGCTATAGTTTCACGTACTAAAACTAAAATTATGATTCGACATACCTGATTTATGATCTTTACTAATCTCAAGTCAAAATGTCATAAAATTTACGATCAAATATCTTGTTATATATCTAAAGTTCAGAATTATTATCAAATAGAATTATAATATCACAATAGGATATTCGCGAGATTTCTATAGGTTTGTTTATTAATAAGGAAATTTATCTATTTATTAAAAATATTAGAAATCCAATGCTTTTGAAAATGAGCCCGCGTAAATTTTCTGTGCGCTTATTTCGGTGTGTGTATGAAGTATAGATGAGAACATATTTTTGATAAATTTAATCTGTACATAGGAAAAGAATTAATTATTAAAAATACGCACAATTATTAAGAATTTAACATTTATATGGTAAACTATTAGATAATTTAAAAATATAACAAATCTAGAACTGAAATCTTTATTTTTATTTTGTTAAGTGCAACAAAACTATTAGTCAATTACCTAAGCAAATTCCGTGGGATCCGAAAATACTTGGGATCAAATCTTTTAGGAATCAACTTAGACATGGTTTTCAGTAATGTACGTACATAGTTTGTAAGTTATTGCATAACGGTAATTCTGATAACTATATAATATAAAAAACGATCCCATGGTTTATAAAAAAAGCATAATGTATATTAGTTAAGCCCCCCTTTTTTTATTTTGCAAATTCCTTGGTTGCCCCAATGGGAGATTAGGTCTCTAATTTTGCCAATAAAATTTTCTTTATCAGTAGATACGAAGAGATATTGATAAACATCGGCTCGTATTGATTAAACTTACCCCTTTTTCAATGAATATATATATATATTTATACATACATTAAAGCAGAGAATTTCATATCCTATACTCTCTCTCTCCCCCTCCCCCTACCCCTCCCCCCCTAATTTTTAGCAGAGTTCACTCGTCTATGTTCAATACCCGACAGTTTGGAGGGACCCGACGTATTTTGACCGTTACAATATCATATGATATCACAAAATTTTTTAAATTTTTACTACATCCACTGCCCTTTTTCTCTGTATCTACACTTCTCTCTCTCTTTCTCAAAATTGAGTGTTCAAAGCGAAACCGAATTGTCCATTGTAATTTCACTTGCAAAACCAGATATCACTGACCGTCGATTTCTGATCAAATCAACGGCTTAGATATTCCTTTAAAAGCCAAACCACACCCCCCCAAAAAAAAAAAAGAAAAAATTCTTTCCCTCTTTGATGATTTCAAGACTTTTTTATTTTCCGGCTTCTTTCAAACTACTATTACTATCTTCTACACCTAAGCTTTTTTGGGTACTTAATTTTTTCCGTGAATTCACCATAAAAATCCCTCATTACCTTAGGATTGCTCTGTTTCAAAATCAAGGTTTCAGAAAGAAATTTCTAAATTTTTATAGGACATGTTTGGTTGATCAGAAATTCTTTGCAATGCCTCTGTCAACAAGATGTCAAAATGCTTTTGCCCAAGAACAAGATCAATCGATTGCATCAAAAAGATCAAGATTGAAGACAAATCAAGAAGAAGCCATTGTAGGTCTTCTAAGAAATCCAAATCCACACCATGGGTTGAAAGAGAAGATGAAAGCTTTAACTCTCTTGTATGAACAGCAAAAGTTGGCTTCACGAGATCTCCAAAACCCTTCAATGAAATCCGAAGAACCCCAGTTTTTGACTTATCCAAGTGTAGATTTATTTGGAACTTCTGACAATGATAGGGAACAAAGTACTACTAATGATGTTCTGTCTAATAATTGTACAGTGACAAGAACATATGTCTTGCCACAGCTAACATTTGATGATCCCAAGGAAAATAAGGTTAACATCGGAGATCGAAACAATTGGATTGTTGGGTCTTCCTGTCCGAGGGAGGCTGCGGTGATGAAACTACCAATGGGGTCTTATGCTCCAATGTCAGAGAAAAGAGGGTTTGGAGAGATTAGTAAAAATGTTCAAGAATTGGAGACGATTTCGGAGAAATCGAAGAATGATAATAGTAGTGCTTGTGGGAGTGGAATCATGGTTTTTGTGAGGCTAAGGCCTATGGGGAAGAAAGAGAAAGAACAAGGGTCAAGATGTTGTGTGAGGATTGAGAATAGGAGAGATGTTTTCTTGACTGAGTTTGCTAATGAGAATGACTATCTTAGGCTTAAGAGACTCAGAGGAAGACATTTTACCTTTGATGCTTCTTTTCCTGATTCAACTTCTCAACAGGAAGTTTATTCTACTACGTAGGTTCTTCCGTAAACATCTTTTAGAGTTTTTGATGTTTTCCTTATGTTAGCCCATTTGTATGCCTCAAGAACTGAAATTCTTTACGACCCTTTATGATTTTTTCACATTTTCTGGAAAACCCTTTTTCGTCTTGTTCTTGTTTCTCAAATCACTGAAAAATTGCATTTTAATAGTCACGAGGGATACTCGAATAGATTTGATTGGATCAGCAAGCATAAGTTTAATCTTATTTTGAACAATTTTCTTCCACCCCTAGCACTGGGCTCCATTTAGTCACTAGGTTCTTCGAATGTCTTCAAATTATGAATTCGTGAACAAATTATGTGATTGTTCTAGTTTTTCCTAGTTTATCATAATTTCTGCAAGCCAGAAATTAGGTAATTGTGTTGACCTTTAATTTTGTGTCATTAATCAGATGTTTCGTAGTACACATAGTGCACAAATCATGTGATTGCTAGTCATAAACACTGCATTCATGTTGTTGTGATCTTTGATTTTGCGGCTTTTTTATTTTTATTTTTCAAAATTAAAAGTTATCTAAATTTTGTCATCTTTCTCAGTATATACATTTGTGCATATAAGCATGTGATTGCTAATCCTAACCTGCAAGCTTGTGACTTCTTTATTTGAAATTTCAGAACAGCGGAGCTTGTTGAGGCAGTTCTGCAAGGAAGGAATGGATCGGTGTTTTGTTATGGTGCCACAGGAGCTGGAAAGACATATACAATGTTGGGGACAGAGGAAAGTCCAGGAGTTATGGTTTTGGCGATTAAGGATTTATTTGCTAAGATTAGGCAAAAGAGTTTTGATGGAAACCATGTGGTTCATCTTTCCTATCTTGAAGTCTACAATGAAACTGTCAGAGATTTGCTTTTGCCTGGAAGACCTCTTGTCCTCAGAGAAGATAAGCAGGTTTGATTTTTCTCTCAATTCCTTTAAATTTGAAGGAAAAGCTCGCATGCATTTTTATAAACATTCAGAATTGTGAAAAAAATGATCGGGACTTTGTTTGCTTGAGTGAGCTGCTTAGAAACTTATAGAAAATTCATCGATCTTATAGTTGTTAAGCTAATAAAATGATTTTCCACTTTGCTCTCCTGAAGAAACATTTTAGTCCAGTTCACCAGGTGCTTAAAGCATTCCCGTTAAACCTTGATGACCACATCGGTGGTATATAGATAGTCTTATCTTGAGATGTCAAGTAAAGCTGTGAACAAGTTCCCCATCAGGCTACACAGTTGCCACAAGAAGAATCAAATAATTCTGAAATTGAATATGTAATTGTCTGCTTCCTCATGTATGCCTCTTTTTATGTCCTAAAGAACAATGTAATATAGATTGGCTTCAAATCTTTGCCAAGCTATAAATGAAGGATTTCATCTTAAATATGTGCATTTTCTTGATCATGTCCTCATTAGTATGTCTTTGGACAAATTACGAATAGGCTGAGACTAGATGCATCTGATATAAAATTTTATGTCCGATTTGAGATGTCCAAACAAATTGTTATAGAAGACAATAAACTCCTTATTTTCCTGTCAGTACAAATGTTTTAGTAGACTGAGATAAGAATTTTGAAATGTATTGCAGGGAAATGTGGCAGCAGGTCTCACACAATATAGAGCATACTCTACAGATGAAGTAATGTTTCTGATTCTTTCAAATCAAAACTCAAATTTTGGAATTAAATTTTGAAGGGTGTCGGGATAGTTATCTTTTCTGTTGTTTCTTGGTTTCTGTAATAGGTAATGGCATTACTTCAACAAGGGAACAGAAATAGAACCACTGAACCTACTCGAGTCAATGAAACATCTTCACGTTCCCATGCAATTCTTCAGGTAATTAAAAAGAACTGTAGCTTAGTTGTTTGATTAGTGCAAACCTCAAAATGCTTTAAAACCTTTTGCAACTTCTCTTTTGTTTGCTAAATTTTAGGTTGTGGTTGAATACAAAGTTAAGGATGCTTCTATGAATGTTGTCAATCGAGTGGGAAAACTCTCGCTGATTGATCTTGCTGGGTCAGAGAGGGCTTTTGCAACCGATCAAAGAACACTAAGATCAATTGAGGGTGCCAACATAAACCGGTCACTCCTTGCACTGAGCAGCTGCATCAATGCCCTTGTTGAGGGCAAGAAGCACATTCCATACAGAAATTCAAAGCTTACTCAACTTCTCAAGGACTCTTTAGGAGGTGCTTGCAACACTGTGATGATAGCCAATATTAGCCCAAGCAACTTGTCATTTGGTGAAACTCAGAACACCCTTCATTGGGCTGATCGTGCCAAAGAGATCCGAACCAAGGTTCATCCCATTCTCTTGGTTCTTGAATTAGATACAAACAAGTCTTTGGTAGTCGTTTGGTTCACTTTAGGAATATGAATGTTTTGTACTTAAGACAATAATATGCAATTGCAGGGAAGTGAGGTGATTGAGGAAATACAAATACCTGAAAATGAGGCTGATCAGGCTAAGCTATTGCTTGAGTTACAGAAAGAGAACAGGGAATTGCGTATGCAGCTGGCAAAACAGCAGCAGAAATTAATGACACTTCAAGCACAATCCTTGGAAGCAAATTCCTCTCCAACACCTTCTTCAGTAACATCTTTTCGATCTCCTGCTCGACCAGCACAACGAAGTGAGAAGCAAAAAACCAGACCTTTGCTAACTGCGAACTGTTTCACACCAGAATCCAAGAAAAAGGGCGCAGAAGAAACCATCAGAGAGCTAAGAGAAGCTGTGAATACATTAGAGGCAGAGGTTGAAAGAATGAAAAACGATCATACAATGCAGCTAAGGCAAAAGGATGATGTAATTCATGAGCTGTCTAGGAAGAGTGCTAAACCACCTGATGTTGTGCAAGATGCAGTACCGAGAGTGGTCACTAGGAGTAGCTTGAGAACAAAGGAACAAAATCAGGAAGAAGTGGAGACCCCAGGAAACCAATTTCTTTCACCAGCACCTACAGCAAAGAAACGGACCTTTTGGGACATAACAGCCGCTAATAGTCCATCAATTGCCGCACTGAATAGACGAAAAACTAGAAGCCATGTTGTTCACAAACCTCCAACAGCTCCCTCCATGCTTCTTCAGGTACAAGAAGTTCTTGTCCATTTTCTCATTTTTCATAGCATCTTAAAATATACAGTTAATCAGTTAATCAATTAAGCAATGCTCTTCTCCCTGATCCACATAAGTCTTGGAGTACTCTAGGCCTAATGTGGCAAACAGACGTTGGATAAATTTTCTTAGGGACATATTTTCATGATCTTGGACCATAAGTGTAAAGCTAAAGATTAGATCTAAGTTTGCTAGATATGCATAAGCACAAGAATGCACATTGTGTGCTTGATTATGCATACAAAATGAGTCTAGCTCTCATGAGACTTGCCCGGGACCTATTATGGTGCTACTTGCTAGTACGCAAAACACCGGTAAAAGACTATGAGAAGAGTGTTTGAATAGCAAAAGAATACCTTCCCCCCCCCCCCTAAAACTGGTCTAAAATATCATCTTTTTTTCTCTCTTTTTTTTTAGCTTTATTTTCGAACATATATAAGTTTGCTTTCTTTACAACTGATGCAGCTTGCGTACCCATGTTTATGGTTTGTGCTCCTGTTGGGACCGCATTTTTGCAATTACATCTTTCAGCCAGGTTTTGCTCGTCAGAGGTTGTTAAACCTGTGAAGCAGTTTTGACGAGAAGTACAAGAGTCGTGTATAGAGAGAGAGAGAGAGAGAGAGAGAGAGAGAGAGAGAGAGAGAGAGAGAGAACACTATAGAAGGAGATAAGGAAGAGAACAAGTGATCTTTACTTGTCATAGTTTTTTCTTCCTTGGCTTTGAACTGGGACTTATACATGGAAGATGGAATATATAGTTTGATTGTGATCATCTGTACTTAAAAACTAACTCTACATATATATATATATATATATATGGATGAAGGAGATTGTAGCATCCACACAATGTTATTCATTCTTAATTTGACTACTTAAGCAAGAAAACCCTTTTTCATGAGAACCCGACCATGCATTACAATGCACCTGACTTGAGCCAACATCAAGATGAGTGGCCCACCATGGGGCCAACCGGAAACGGACAGGCAGGCTTAGGACCCGCGCCAAACTCAAAAGAAAGGGTAGCAAAGGACGAGCAGATCATGCTAGGAAGCTAGATTAGGTGTAGGAGAGAAGTAAGTTAGAAAAGTCTGGGGCATTGCTTGGTAGTTGGCCCTAAAATTTAGATACAAACCCAAATGAAAAAGAGTTTAGTGTAGCCCACGTTCAAGGTCCGACCCTTGATATTGTTAGGCCACATTGGGCGTATGAAGAGGGTCTTTTTTTTGTCTTAACCGATCGATATCTAAATTATCTGATTAATTTACTTTAAATACTATAGAATCCAATTATGAGTTGGCTCTCCAAACCATAGTTATTAAACCCAAACCAACCAATCGATTAGACTAGGTTAACCCTCTCAACTCACACATTCTACTGGTTGATTCATAAATTGTTCATAAATTGGATTATTTATGCAATCAACCCGTACAAGTCCACATGTCAATAGCAAGTTGACTCTAAAACCATTTGACCCACAAAATTTTACAAAATCCGTGCATAGTATAACTCTTTTTGATTTTGGTGTTGACTTTTGTCGTATTCAAAAAAATTCAAAGAAAGGGATAAAAAAATCACCTTTTCAATGACACCATTGTATTCCAATTTCCAAAGACTTATAAAGAAAAAAATATATATGTCACTTAAACAATCTCTCTCATTAATAATGATATCACCACCCTCGTACTTCTCAGGAAAAAAAAAGAAAAGAAAAGAAAAGAGAGAGAGTTTAAAGAAGATTGAAGACAATTGACCACCCCATTTTTGAGTTTTTATTTATTATATTGTTATATTATCTTTAATAAATATTAAATTTAATATTTTATATTTAAAAAATATAATTATATATTTCTATATTTTAAAATAATAAAAAATGATTCAATAGGTTGAACTATAACTTTTAAAGCACATAGGTCGTGTTGGGTTTAATAATTATACTCCTGATATCTATTTTTCTATTTTCAAAATTAGAACTCAAAATCTTGGTCAAGTAGATTTAGTGTATTGTTTTTTTTTTTACAATGTCTTGAACACCGTCAGGTATCCAGGGTTTTATCTCGACTAATCTAAATCCACCACTGCATTGACTCCTTTCGGAGAGTGGATCTCCCAATAAAGAATACTCCATACACATAAAAACTCGATACTCCCAGCAGAAGTCAAACTGCTGTCATGCTTAAGGGTACTTAATTTTACATTCAGTTGAGTCAACTCACGTTGATAGATTTAGTGTACTATCATTAAATTTAAAGAATGTTGATATCTAGAAGAGCTTAGATTAGAACACCTACGCCCAAACCTAAATAAAGCACCGAAGAAACCTTCTACACATCGAAGATCTCCTCCCTTGCTTGAAAAAGCAATCCAATTTAGAATGGTGAGCAAAGGGGGTCCTCTTTAAACATGTTGAGGATAATCTAATTAAGAGAGAGTGAATATATTTTTAGGGTCGTAGGTGGTTCTTTTTTTTTATTATACAATAATTTGAATCCTGAATTTTAAAATTAGGAAAAGAGAATTGTGATCATAAGACTGTTTCTTTGGAGACGACCGTAGATGGCTCTTTAACTTTTGGCCATGGTACCAAGTTTGGGTAGTATTTCTAATTGTTATCCTTGTTATCACATCAACATGCTTTTCTTTATTGTACATGGGACAACTGCAGAATGCAAATACAAGTTGAGGTTTATGAGTTGTGGATAGTTTTGGCAAGTGCATTGTAAAAAGTTTCTCCATTTCATGCTCTCACCATGTCATTGTCCATGCTGCATTACCCAAAATAATGAAACACTTTTTATCTTTCGAAATCCCAAACACCCTTATCTTTAACCAATTATATTTCTAATTTAATCTCAGTTTAATTAATCTTCTCTTTAAATAATAATTTCTTTTGTTAAAGTAATAAAAAATATTATAAATTTAATTTTTTATTTAAAAAATTGTGGCTAAAAATAATTGATTCTCTCTCTTTCTTTTCTCTCTCATCCTCTTCTTTGTCTCTCTCCCCTTCTTCCTTAAAACTTTCTCTCTCACTTACCGATTCTCTTCCTCTCTAAAAATACTAAAATAAAATTAAAACCAAATTAAAATAAAAAATAAAACTTTGCTTAATCTCTCTCTTGCACATTCAAAATTTTAAGAAATTGTCTTTCAACCTTAAAAGACAAAAAGAAAAAAAAAAATTGAGAGTAATGTTGGTGTTAGTAGCCAATCTAATTCCCTTAGCCCTTCGTTCAATTTTTTTTCCCATTATTTTTCTTTTTTGAATTATCTGCTTATCTTTGAATCACCTTCAACTTGTACAGATTTCTAGTCTCTATTCTCCTCTTCCCATCATCATCCCTTACAATCACTTCATGCTTGCAATCAAGCCATCAATTCTGAAGACCTAAATTTCAAATGCCAACGGTAAGTAATTTTTTTTAACCATTTTTTTGCTTGAATTAATTTTGATTAAAATACTGATGTGACACATGACACGTCAATATTTTACTAATACGATTTGTATTATATCAAAAAACCTAACATATCATGTGTAATATCAACATTTTATTAACGTGACATGAGTCACGTCAATATTGACACATAACATATTTTTATATTGAATGTGCTGATGCGTGATGTGACAGTTGAGACAACATGCAATTTTAATTTCACAATCAACGACCAACATGATGTCGTTGGTGATGCAGACACTAATTTATATTTTGAAAATCTATGATAGCGTCAACTTGATAAATAACTTTAGTTTTGTTTTTTGATTTTTTTTATTTTTTTATTGTCTCTAAGGAGATAATCTAATAAATATAATCTCTTTTTCTAATTCTATAACTCAAGTTCGAATCTATTTGTAAAAATAAGAAGAGGGAGAGAGAGAGAGAGAGAGAGAGAGAGAGAGAGAGAGAGAGAGAGAGAGAGAGAGAGAGAGAGAGAGAGAGAGAGAGAGAGAGAGAGAGAGAGAGAGAGAGAGAGGGGTTTCTTTGTTCAAGTTTTGGGCCTTCGTTCTCTTTCTCACTAGGCTTTACCCCCTCGGGGACCCAAGATAGAAAGAGAAAATAAATTTGAGGATTCCTTTCTTGTCAAGAATTTTTATAGAATCTATTATTTGGTAAATATTAATTTTGTTAGAACTTATTGTTATTTAGTAGACTAAAATCAAATTTTTATTATTCAAAATTTTTAATAAACAAAATTTAATTTTAAACTATTTGACAATAACTATATCTGTACCCAAAAGAGAAAGGAAATGGTGGCAAACTAGATTGCACACAAACAGAAAATGAAAAATCAACACTTGTTAGCGTAGGTGGAATGGATACTTTCGTCTCTTAACCAGATCAGGAGTTCGACTCCCTCTGGGTACAGAAAAAATAATGTTAGGAGATCCGTCTCAAAATGGACTCTGCAACGTCGATTCAAATTAATCGGAACGAAACTTAAAATATTGGGTGGTAACCAAATCAAGATACGAAAAAAAAAATAGAAAATAAAAACGAATACAAAACGATAAAAAATGACATTTTATAAAAATACAGTAAACGAAAATATGAACAAGTTCGTAAATATAAAAAATAAAAATTTTTATAGTAATATTAATTATTTTATAAAAATAATAGAATAATTATATTTTATAATAAATATTTAAAATAATTAAATATATTATCATTAATCATAAGATAAATAATATAAAAATTAAAATTAAATAAATAATTTATTAAATATAAAAAATATAATAATATAATAATATAATAATTTTTATATAAATATTAATTAATCATAAGTGTCGAAATATATTAGAAATATTTTAAAATAAAAATTATTAATATAAAAAAATATTTCAAATTCCTCCGTACGAATGGCATCACATTTATTTATCAGAGGAATTTCATCACAATTCACAAGGCAATGGCCAAACTTTATGTACAATTGTACAGCAATCAACTTTTGGACCTTTGAAAATGATTGGAGTGAATGTTTTTTTTTATTATTATTATTTAAAAAAAAAAAAGAAAACAAAACAAAAAAGAAAAAGCAAACCTCGATTTCTGCGAAGAGCAATCTGAACTTTGGATTTCTTTGTCCCGGCTGTGACCCACATTTTCTGAATTGCTTATGTAATTCCCACATCCCCAGCTTCTCTCTCTCTCTCTCTCTCTCTCTTCTTTTTCTTTTTCTTTTTCTCTCTCTTTCTAATATGAATTGATTTTTGTCATTTTATTTTCTAATTTTTGAAAGCCATGAAACATGGAGCTGTCACAACCCACAACCCTCCTTTCATTTTTTTTTTTATTTTTTAATTTTTTTGAGTCTTTCGAAATCCATATAAAGTCAAATTCTGCTGCCCAATTTGTCAGTGCCTGATTTAGATCTCAATTCTTTTCAAATTTTTTGCTTATCAGCCATTTTGCTTTTGTGCTTTTTTTTTTTTTCTTTTTATTATCTATGTTCGATCTCTATCCGATTAGTCAGATTTAAATATTATAAAATTAATTTTAAAAATTAACTCTTTCAGATTTAATTTTACCATAATAAAGTTTAAACTCGATACTTTTAAATAAAAAATAAAATATCTGATCACTCAATTTAAAAAAAATTTAATGCGTTTGTACACTTATGTGGGTAAGCACTTTAAGTGTTTTTTTTCTTATCTCCCTCTGCAAATAAAATGTGCACCAAAATCAATGGAATTTGTGGCTTTAAGACCAAGTGCTCAAAAATCTAGGGAGGGAGCAGTCTAATTGCCTAATTAGAGAACCAAAAAGATCAAGGAGGATGACAAGATGTAGGTGGTCAATGGCTCAAGCAACTATTAACCCATAGTTGTTGAGTTTAATTTGTCTTAATTTTCTTATATTTTACTTTATTTTATGTAAAAAATTTTAAAATACTTCATAGATAGAAGTTAAATTTTCTGGTAAAAATGTCGATAATTATTTGTATTGAAAAACTATACCAATCGGATTAAACTTAACTATTATCGATAAGACTAAATCACATGTTCAAAGTTCTTAATGAAGAGGATGAGCTTGCCAATTTAGTAAACTCTTATGATGAGAAAATCAAAAGATCTAAACTATTTGTTGTTTTTATAATGATTTTAAAATTAAAATGAAAACTTAATCCATTTTCATCTCTAGAAAATAATAATAATAATAGTTAAGCGTATACCAATATTTAGTTAATTTAATAGTTTGATATTGATACTCTTGAACAAGAATTCGGATTAGAGTCTTGTAAATAGAAAAAACAAATGTAAAAAATTCTTTGTCCTTTAAGGGTCCAGTTCGACTCGAACTAGATTTAATCAGTCTCAATATAATTATCAGATATCAGTAATTTATTAAAAAAATAACTTACAAAACGAACTTGATGAAATTTGGTATCCTACTTGCAACTTGGAACCATGAAATGCAAAATTAAATGCTCAAATTTTGGCACATCAATTTGCCTAATCATGCATATTAGATGACCCATAATATATTCTCAATTTGTATTGTCTTTATAGTATTTTAATCACCATGATTGCCTAGAAAACAAATTGGGATCAAACAAAATAGTAAAAATAAAGAAGGAAATAGTCCTTCCTCTTATAGAAGTGTTTTCCTTCTAGTGCAAGTGAAATCATTGCATCTTCTCTATGGGTTATGTTTAGATTCTACTAGTAGACCCTCCAACTTATAGTGCTAATCTAAGTTGGGAGGTCACCTAGGATCATTCTTAACATCATGTTTAGAATATATTAAAGGGAAATTTTAGGATATAATACTCTCAAATTGCAAGTTCTAGAAGTGTTTAATGTATAAAACTCTCACTAGGGACACTATCTTCTCTTTTTGGATGGTAGGTGGGGGAGAAGGATTGCCCCAAAATTAAATTAAGATATCTCACTACTCAAAATGCATTATATTTATTTCATTTTTTCTTTATAAATAAAATTAAAACCAGTGTTCTTAAATAGACTTCATATGGCTAAGATTGCGAAGATGCAAAATAGTTGTCTTCTTATCATGGTTGCCCAAAGACTAATGCAATAGTGCTATCTTCTTATTATTACTATTATTTTTTGATTCCTACCGTCACTATCCGAAATCATTCATCGATAAATCCAATTCGAATATTCATGGGGTCCTATTTAAGAAACAGTTCTCCCAATATAATATTTTTCATTCTCAAGTTTCGAATAAAAAATTTGATTAAGAGATCTAACATTTTATCATTTCAATTCGACTATCTGTTGATTATGATTACTACTATTATTTTCCATAATCAGGATACCAAATGAAAAATAAATTTATTAAAATTTATTTACTAAAGGACTTCTATGTCTAGGGGCTCAAAAAAAATTAAAATTTTTAAAATTCAATTGAGTTTCGATGTTTGAAATAATAAAAATATATTGTGGAATTCATTTGTTAATATAATTTTTTACTTAATTATCCTTAAAAACATCTCATTTTAGGATTAATTAAGATAAAATAACAATTAAAAAGTAAAGATTGGAATCCAAGCAGGACCTAAGGTAAAATAATGTGGTTTCTCTACATTTCCTATATAAACAATCTTGAAAGAGAAGAGAGATGTTTAGAGAAAACTTTCTTTTCTAGGAGAATGGTGTGACAACCAAGATAATGAAATCACAATGAGGAGCTATAAAGGTTTTCACTATTGACTTACCTTTTTCTTTTTCTTTTTCCCAAGGTTTGCTATGTTGATCTAGCAATAGTACCGCGCACATACACAAGCTAACACATACACATGGATGAGGTCATTGTGGGACTAAAAGCAAAGCGCATGATTTGCAAAGGATGACCAGAAGACATTTGCTTTGTCTACCACCACCCCATTTGTTTTTTGTTCAGATTAGAGCAAAATTTGAACCTTATCACTATCAAGGGCACAGTTTAGACATTGAGATTTGAGATCAAATGAAAGAAAAATATTGCAATGATGCTTACATTGGCCTCTTGTCTCATCACTAAAACAAAAAGATGAAAAAAAATCCACCCCCAATTAAGAAAACAGGAAAAACAGAAAACAAAAAATTCAAAAACAACTATACAACTATACCCCCCCACCAGCGCTTCCCCCACCATGTTCATGTTTGTGTTTGCCATTTCACACCTATGCCTAACAAGACTACACTAACCCCCACCTTTCCATTCTCCCCAAACAAGAAAAGAAAAAACATGGAAGCCCCTTAGACCCCCATTTAGCAAGGCTCAAAGACCTAAAGAGAGTATCACTATTTTGCCTCTTAAACACTAAAATGGAAACATGAGAGGCACAAGACCTTCCATGGCTTCCTAGACTCGAAGCAAGTAGATACTAAGCTCAGGAGCTCCATTGCTATCCGGGTTCATCATGTAGAAGGCCTCGGAGTCCCTTGACCCGACGACCCTCTCAAATTTGGCCCTCATATACATGAGCTCACCCTCACCGGCACCAGCTTGATCCTCTCCATTTTGTCCCGGCAAAACACCTGCACCCATGGAGATAGGTTCAACAGCCTTCAAAATTTTCAGCTCTTTAGCTCCACATTCTTTTTTGGTTGCAAAACCACACTTCTTCCCATTACAATATGTTCTCCATAAAGGCTCTTCTAGCAATCTCACTTGCTTTTTCTCTTCTTCCCTGTCGCACTCCAAAGCAATTCTCACCAAACCAGAAGCCATTTCTCTAACCAAACCACTGATCGGTGTTGCAAGCTCAATCAAGAATGCCGGATAGGTATTGGCATCTCTTTGAAATGCAAAATGTACATGGCCACGGCGATATCCAAAAAGGGTGCCGACAACACGCAGTCCGAGGCCTAGTGACATGTTTGATCTGTTTCTACCAAATGCAGTAAGAACAGATCTCAGCCTAGCAACTGCAACAGTTGGGAGTTTCTTCCTTGGTGATGGTGTTGCTGCAGCGGCTGGAAGCTCCTGCATGGCAGCAGACTTTTCTTTGGTTTCTTTCTGGTCTTCTTGATTGGGTTGTGAGGGTTTGAATGATGGAAGTGGAGGGACTTCATCATCTTCTTCATCTCTTACTCTTCTGCTCCATAGGTAGTGCCTCTTAGAGGTGATGTCCTGCGCAGTCTTGGACATGATTGTCTTCATCTAATGAAAGTGAATCAAAGAGCAACGCTAGTTGGCGACTCCTTAAAAGGGTTGGTTAAGAGGAGAGAGAGAATAATTCTGGTCTCTTCTCTTTTGTGGATTTGTGGGGCTCTTATCAATACTTTGTTTCTGGGTTCTTTATACTAGTGCAAGAGAATCCTGACAAAAGAAACATAAGCTACCCCACCTACCTTATTAAGAGGGAAGAAAATAGGAACGAACAGCAAGAGAGAGAGAGAGAGAATCTTAGGAGACAATGTGTTTGTAATTTCACTTTCATGTGGGGCTAGGAAAAAAATGGGTTTGCTTGACTGATGAAACTTTTGACCCTGAAATGAGAAAACAGTGAAAGCATAGTACCAACCCATTCTCTCACACCTCAAGACATTCTCTCACTAAAAGATACAGTTTTCTGCACAACAAAATGTGTCCTCTAGTGTAAACGTGCACCAAAGTAGTGCTGGGTTTCAGGAGCACCTACTCTCTCCTATCATTTTCCAACTTACGATATCCTTCAATTCCACAAAAACCTGCAACATGACACTTGATGTTTTCAAGAAACCCACACATCCCACATCCTCTCTTTGCTCTGGGAACAAAATGACCCATCATTCTCATAGTGATTCCCCACCACCCACCCCCACCCAAAAAAAAAAAAAAACCTCATATTATTGGTCCCTACAAAAGGGTTATCATAACCCCAAGACTCAATCATGTAATGACTCATGACTAGGAATTGTTCTCAAGAAATGATTTTATCATCAAGCGATGCCACTTGGAACATTAATCCAGAGTAAAAAGTAGGAGACCTGAGGAGGCTTAAAAGTTACTCTTTTTTCACTAATTACAGAAAATCATTATAGACATAATTTTATGGAATAAATCAACAGATGCCAGTGCACTTGCCAAGGGGCTTTTGTACATTATGCTACTGTGAGACGGCAAACACAGGATAAAACAGTAGAGATGGATTTTCTTGCCTATGACTTAAGTAATGCAAAAGGTTCTAAAGTTAGCTCTCCAAACTTGGGTCTCGATTGGACGGTTTAGGAGTAGGTAGTCCACCATTCATTCTAGCACGTGCCTCTGCAAACATTCTCTGTTGCTCGGCTGCAGCCTCTTCTTCAGTCATCTCAGCTCCATTGCTCCATTTCCCACCTTTCAGTGAGTCCTGCTTCAGGACATTGTCAAGATAACTATCAGTAAAGAGTCCAAGCAGACCATATTAAGTACCTACTATTAGTCAAGGAAACAAGAGTAAAGGAAAAGGAAATCAACTTCCACCAAAGCACTGACAGGTATGCCACAGTAATTGACCTCAAAAGCAGTAGAGAAATTACAATAAATAAAGAAATTGCAAACGTTTCTAGCTGAAATTATTTGAATCCTACACAGCCTCAGCTATTGGTAATAATTACTTAAGTAGTGACTAGGCATTGTCAAGATGGATTTTTAGCGGAAATTACAATAAGAGTTTATTTTATTAATTGTTTGGTTGGGGGCACAAGGTAGAGAGGTTTGGGCTCTGCGTAAGCATAACATTGATAACAAAAATAGAAGTTAGACATTAAAACTGTTCTTAATAAAGCAAATAGGAAGGGCTTCAACATTACATCAGCTACTTGAAATTCTCAAACCCCAACTGCACATCATCAGTCATAGTATTATGGAAAATCAAAGTCAAGAACAGTCAAATTACCAAAGTCTCAAGCTTATGCTGTTCATATGCAGCATAAACCTCCTCAATGTAATCACCGAACCCAAGAACCTGAGAAACAAATATATATCATGTAATGAGCCTCAAAACACAAAACTAGCCAAGTGAGGATCATAGTTAATAGAATCCATGAGCTAAAAACTTGAAATAAAAGAGGGAGGAACAAAACCCCGGAAGCGCAGATTTATTTAGTCTATCAAGTGGGAAGAAGTAGATTAGTGCAGGGAGAAAATAAGAGAAGACACCAAGTGAGACCTGCCAAAACTAGATCTTTGATGGTAGGTTGTAGGATGTATAACTTTTTATAAGTTAAAGTATGGGCATCATATTCCACACCCCAAGCAACATGGAGGAAAGGAACTATGACGATAGTTCATCAATTAGCCCCTTAAGGCGTTGTTTATTCCACAAATGGGTAGTCACAGATTCCTTAAGTATCCTGGGCAACATAAACTTGGTCTCTTTGTCCCACAAACACAAATCAAGCTGTTCGTTGATGATTGACCATTTTGGTATAAATTTAATCTCCATCACATATTTCAATTTACTATGTTTAGGCAAGAAAAATATTTTGCAGTAAAATTGACTTTTAGAGTCCCTAGACTAACCAATCCTGTCTCTAAGGTTTCATTGGATAGTCCAAGGTAGCCAAGACAGTATCCCTCATTTCACAAAGCAAACACTTGAGACTCTTAGTCTTTCAGTCCAGTAACACAAGCTAATCCTTCAACCAAATGAGACCTTAAGATTCGAATAAGACAATCTCATTCAGAGGCAATCCACAAAAATGATGGTTATAAGATCACCTGCTCTCTTCATATTTTTCACTTATTGCGCAACACTAGGGCAATGGTTATGGGAATGGCTATAACAGCAAGGACAAATCATCAAGCGATAAGGCAACAAATCCCATATCAGATGCTGCCAACATGAGAAAAAAAAAATAAAAATAAAAAAAGAGTGACAGAAATGCACTAGTAATAAGGACTACATGGCAAGGAAAGTTACCACTTCAAATGCATAAGAGATAAGTCCAGGGCAATCAAAAACATCTTTAACAGAAGAGCACTCAATGTTATGGCCGTTTTATACAGCAATTACCTGTAAAGCCTTGATCACATGCTCGGGTGCAATTGTTCTTTTCTCCTCCCTGCTACACACTTCGTTGGACTCTGAAGAAACGAGGTTTATAAACTCTGCAAGAGCATCTAGTTCAGACAGAATAATGGCAAAAACTAGGAAAGCACTAAAACAAGAACTAAAAGATATGAAAAGAAAGTATGAAAACGATCAACATAATTTAAGATAATCATAAAACCTGTTATAGTTGAGATGGTACAATCCTATCCGATAATAAAAGAAAGCTATTCTCTGATGTGGCCTACCATCCTTAATTTGCCTTTTATCTAGCAAATTCTATTATTTTGTCACCTATATTCGAAAACTCTACAGATTCAGTCTCAAGAAAACTTCCCCCACAACCTAATTTTCTGGAAAGAGACCAAAAATCCTCTTTTAAGGTTTCTGGATGGATATACCCATCATAAACATGCCTTGCCTTTAATGTAGATTAATAATTTCCACCCACTAATTATAGTTTATTTCTGTAACTATTTAGACTCTACAATTTAACATACTTCCTCAATATTAACAATCTTCAACACCATGGTGTTCCATTTCTTCATTCTATCTCATTTTTAAGAGAAAATAAATACGCAAATTAATAGTAACAAGGATCGCATGCAAACCAAGTATGAAACGAAACCAGAGAAATAAGGAAACTAATAACATCTGTATAACATTTAAATGACCCAAAGCCTCAAAACTCTAGCCCACAAGTCAACAGAAGCATGTAAAGGATTTCTTCTTTATTAAAAAAGAGGGAAAAATATCATTGTTCCTTCAAAGCTTTCACAAACAACTACAGCTAGGAATGTTTTGCCTTTCATCTGTAGAATTCGAAATCCTAGCACAAGGTCCACAAATCTACAATTACCCTGTAGGAACCCAAAAGTTTGTGCAAAAAGAATTTGAGAGAAACTATATGCAAACATTGACATGCTCAGACAGAGCATTCGTGGGTTTATATTTAAGGTCCTCCATCCCGAATTACAATAATGTGTCCCTTTCCACACCAGAAAAAAGAAAGGGGAAAACATTTTGTCATCTTTAGAATTTCTTAATAAGGAATCTCCCAGTCTTCAACACCTCCCAGGTTCAACAACGTAACTGCTTTCACATTGGGTGAGATATATTAAGTAAAAGAAATATGTCCCAAGAAACCCATATGCAAATTCATCCCCCCTTCTGAGAAAAAATTAAATTCGGGAACAATAATGTGCCTTGCATGTCCTAACAAACATTGGGGTGCATATTAATCTAATAAATAAATAAATAAATAAATAAACTAACATGTATTAGAATAACAAGCACCAGCTTCTATCTTCGGAACGTCTAGATGATTGGAGGGAAGAACATATGTGGAAGTCACAAAGATTCTTCAGAGGAGGCATAACAAACAAAGGAGAAATATTGAGGACAGATATTCTAATGATGAACTAATCACTAATTTTCCCCTATTTCTTATGCCAAATGACACTCTAAATTTGGTAGGAACTAGAACAAGACACTCTAAATTTGGTACGAAAATAGACTAACCGCATGAGGGTTCATAACCCCCTCCTCCCAAGATATAAATACAAATTTCTAATATAAAATGTTATGGCAAGGAAAGATAACAAGAAAATACATGGGATGGATACACTACAAAGGCCCTAGTGCTGTTTTTTTTTTTTCTTTGCACCACTAGTAGTCATCACAATTGTAATTATTTGACATTGCTATTTCTACTGCTTCTCACACCCTCCACTTCACACTGAAACCCCTAAATTGCAATCATTCAACAGTTAACAGCTAATTAACACCCCTGCTTTAAGATACTTGTTTATTTCATTGTCCAAACTTTCTATAGATTGGTAGTGTGCACTAGCACATATTAAGCAATGAAAAAAAAAATTAGCCAGTAAATGAATTAGGATCTACAAAATATAAACTCTGAGATTATGTTGCTTGACACCTACTTTAAAGTTCAACATTGTTATAATATATATATCTTCTCAACTTTTCTATGTGACTATCTTACCTATTTTTGCTAAAGATGGGTTTGCTAGTGAAACCTACCCTCTTAATATACAGAGAGAAGGTAAAAGAGCCTCACCCAAGAATTGCTCAACTGCTATCCTCGGCAACAGCTAAATGAAGAATAACATTTTCAAGTTCATTTCCATCAATTGACACCCAACATCCTTTTGGATTATTATGCAAAAGCATTAACAAAGTCCATGACCCAAGACAAAGTAGAAAACAAATCTATCGACACATGATACAATTCAGCTAAATCATGCCCATGCAAACTTGGCACGACCATTGAACGTATATCAACAAAGGCCTTTGTTGTCAATCTAAAGGGAAAGAAATTAGGAACATCTCAAGGCAAGAATAAACACATTTATAAGTTGCTTAATGATTATTGGAAACATTTTCAGATTTATCCTATGCCATTGAAATATTTAGTATAATGGATTTCTCTAATTCTACTTGGTTTGGTTTGATTTTCCTTTTTACTAGAAAAAAGGGGTGCTTCTACAAACCTTTCATGCAATTAAATGTGTTTACTAGACACAATTTCAGTATTATTTTGCATATGTTTCAATCACATTCGCATAAAGAGAGCTTCCCACTAAATTGCCTAAGACTAAATCAGGGAAAAAGAAGAAAATCATTAATAACTAAATATTTTTTCTAATTAAAAAAAAAAAGAACATCTGAACCAAAACAAATAACTGAAAGCTTCAAAGAGAAAGAGACCAACAGAATGTAACTAATTAAGACCACAAAGAGAATCAATTACATAACAACATATGCGCCATCAAAACCTCACCTACACAACACTCGATTAGAAGATCTTGAGCATCTCTTGCAACGCGAACATCCGGAGGTAACATCTCCTTAATGATTTTAGTCATAGTAGCTGGGAAAAAAAAATAAACAATTGGTAAGTTGCATAAGCAAAGAAACTTATCAAACCAATGTAAACACAAATGAACCTTCAAAATGGATGGCACAAGATCTTGATTACAGCATTAAAAACATTCTGGTTCAAGTGACACGAACAGTGTTCAGTTTTTTCAATAAGTATTCTCGCACTATGCCCAAGCATATATTTGAAGCAAAGTACAGAAAGAAAACATCAAATGACTGAAAAGTTGCTTTTCAAAAGCACTACAGACTCAAAGACTAAAAACGATATAGGAAGGAGAAAAATAGTGAACTCACTATTCTCATCCTGATTGTCGTGCCAATGCTTTGGGTGCTATCAACCTATATCTAAATGGGAGAATTAATATATCAACCAGTTTGTGGTTGAAAGTAGTCTCTTAAATATAAATTAGAAATTTTTAGTAAAAAAAAAAGGATCATGGAATTCAGAAATGTAAAGTAGGCAGCAATAAACTACAGTATCTCCCTGGATCTCAAGGATTGACAATACTTAGGGTGTGGTCAGCACACCCATATTCTACAGTATGGAAGCTTGAATTTAAAAAGATAGAGAAACAATTAATCAAAGGGTTTGTATAATATTCCCAATATTTGGAAGCTTATTACTTTTCTGCAGAAAAATGAGCCTCTGTGGAGCTCAAGGGTATTTCAACTTCGTAGAAATATGCCGTCAATGGATTGCACTCCAAATATACAATATATCAGATTCATACACTCAATGAACTGTTAGAATAACCATATACACCAACAAACTAAAAATACAAAAGAAAGGATGCCTAATAGTTAGAGAATATGCCTAGAAGTTAAAGAAAATTACAATTGCACTCATTGAGTCTAGGGGTTAAAAAACAATAAGGAAATAAAGTGATTGTGGTAAATGAGTGATTAGAACTACAAGAGCATAAACTCAACTACACATGGATTCACTATGTGAGTCCATTTTTCCCATTAGCTCTATTGAAATTCATCTCGTGTCCGTAGAAGAGACTAACAATATATATACATATATGTATGTATATGTGCAACAGTTTGAATGAGGACAAACATCTAACAGGTTCCACACATCCTATGAAATCCAAGGCCGTAATATTTAGCATCTAAAATCAAGATTATGAACCTATCCCAGAGATACAAAGAAAATTATAATTTTACAAAGCAATTTGCAAGCACAAAATAGACAAGCTTTCATCAGATAAAAGTATAACGATGTACGGTAAACATCGCTAGCATGCAATTATGATTCCTAAAGCCAACCTCTCATCAATATGCTACACAAAATCCGATGCCCATAATCTAACTGTGGATAGTCATTTATATTCCACAATAAGTGATGCCATAGTAACAATATAGGTATTAATGACTAATAAGACCTAGGTGATGTTCACAAACACAAGCCCCGTGTCCATGGTTTGTTCGGGGAAAGTAAAGATCCATCATAAATTTACTTTTCAACCATTACCTTGATGATCCTCATTTAATTTTCACACAAAATGCTCATCACTCCGGATAATCTTTGACTTAGGAGGGAGGAGAAAAAATGAGACTGTCTAAAAAAGCATCCATCACATCAACTCCATGAGTCTAATTTGAATACCATGTCAACCATTTGAAAACAAGTATGTCATCTCGGACCCTCCACTTAGGAAACCTTAAAAATAAAAAAAACAAAAGGGTATTGAACTAGTGCCAAGCATCCATCACATCAACTCCATGAGTCTAATTTGAACACCATGTCAACCATTTGAAAACAAGTATTTCATCTCGGACCCTCCAATTAAGAAACCTTAAAAAAAGAAAAAAATAACCCTCAAATGAAACATGGAACAGAAAATTTAAAAAAAAAACCTAAAAACCTCAAAAAGCAAGAGGGTATTGAACTAGTGCCCCTAATTCTACTCCCTAACTAGGAAAATTCAATAAACAGTTGGTGAACTAGATATTCCTATAACCTAATTTCAATCGTCTGTGAATAACTATTCCAGAAAAGCACAAAATCAAAGGCGAAACCTCAATTAGACAGAATTTAAAAAAAAAAAAAAGGCGATTTTTCAATTAGTCAAAACAAAACGAAATCAAAACCAAACCTTTAGGCAGAGACGCATCTTCTTTTGATTTCCCAACTATGTCCATCGGCTCCATTATCCTAATATCTTCAATCAAACACCAAGAATTAAAACCAAAGACTCAAGATCAGAAAGAGAGAAAGAGATGGGGAGAGAGGGAGAGATAGAGACATACCGATTACGTTAAATTCAAAAAACACGCGAGTTCTTAGAGAGAGAAACTATACAGAGATTGAAGGAAGAGAGAGAGAGAAGAATCGACGCTGCAAGAGAAGAATCGATCGAAAACGAAAACGAAAACGAGGAGACATCGTAGAAGTAGAAGAAGCAGAAAGAACGAAAAAACTTCGTTGCAGGCAATTAGGGCACAAAAAAGATGGATTTGGCGTTGAATCCCATTTTTCCACGCGCTTCTTACACTTGTGGAATTCAAACAACCAATGGAAAACGAGCGGCATATAGCGCGTAGCCACACGTGAATTAATAGCGGGTGATGTTGCTTAGATTTAATACAATGATGTTTTTACATTATCTTTCGACTTTATCGTTATTTTCGGACTTTCTCTTGTGGATTATGTTAATACAAATAGAAAATTTTCTTAATTCGGTGATCCTCAAATGTTATTTGAGATAGTGAGTGAGGATTACAACAAAGATAAAAGTGTGCAACCGAAATAAGATTACATCTTAGCAAATTATATTCGAAATATAATTAGAGTCAAGTTGTTTAATTTTTTTTATAGGAATCGTAAAATATACGTATTTATAAAAATTCAAATACTAAATATCGAAAAAAAACATTTAAATAAGAGTTATTTATCATTCAGATATCTCTACGACAACTGTCTTTAAATTTGTTAAATTAAATTTATGAGTTTGATGGATTTATAGAAAAGGAGCAATAAGTGACACTTAAGTTACTAAATTTAGTAGGCTAACCATATCATTATACGAACTAATCCTATATTTAAAATTATTACTAGAAGTGAGGATTCCGTTTTAAAAAAATTCTAATAACCCATTTTCCGTATAATTTTATTTTTCATTACATAAGTATAATATAAAATATGTGAATTAATTTATATTAAAAAAATATAATTAACTTTTGATAATAATATTTTTCAAATACTAGCATACAAACTAACTTGATTTGTAAAAGTTTGATTAAAATACAAAATGTTAGCCCATTATTAAATCAAATGACAAATTATTAAAGTAACAATAATTTGGATAACAATAGATTCATTAAAGAGATTATTATCTAAATAAAGTATGGGGTAACTTTGTTATTTTTTGTTTTTTTTTCTTTTTGACAAATAGGAACAGAGAAAACTAGTTTTTTTAAAAAATTATATCTCGAATATCACACATTAAAAAATGATACAACTCACAAGAAGGAGAGTAAAACTCATTAACTCTATAAGAGACCGACGGCCTATATTTGACAAGGATATCGGTTCAACTATTATTCTCTCTCATAACTAAATGTACCTGATAGACCAACGGATTAGTTGTTGGCATTTCTGGAGAATATAAAAACCGGGAGGAGGGAGCCACATCAGAGGAGAAAGTAAATACAAACTTAACAAATTCGATCTCAATGACGATTAGGAAAAACTTTGTATGAAACAATAGAAAAAACCTCTTGTAAACTCCATATAACTCTGCAATAAAGTTATATGTCACCCCATGGTAAAGCCACGAACCCATAAGCAAACTCATCTCAAAGTAAGCCCCCACACCAGCCAAACCAGAATAAACACATGAGGACCCATCTGTATTTAGCTTATAAAATCTCAGAAAAGGGGGGGACCGTCATATCCAACAACATGAGCATGAAGAGGTTATGTGGATCCAAGTTTAGCGTTGATAAATTGGATACGGTCCTTGAGTGAAACCATGAACCGATTATACTATATCGCAGGGATCTTTCACGTAGTGTATGGATTAAGGGTTTGTACATAGCTTTTGTGAAAAAAGAATCATGAGCTTAATACTCTGTACCGTATCGATCACTTGAGTAGTGTGTAACTTAAGAAAAAACTTGCTTCCTTAAACTATTAAAATAAATCTTTTTAAAAATAAGAGAAAAAATTGTGTTTTACTTTTTTAAAGGATAATTTATAGTGATTGGGGGAGGCCTATTCATAGGTGAAGAGGGAGGAGGAGACTAATGGTCTCATTACATCTTAGCTGTACATCAAATGTGGCTTTTGATCACATTCAATACAATCTCTAATTTTTAAACATCTCTTTTTATTACACATTATTACATTTATTTATTTTTATTTATTTATAAACTCTATATCTTCTTGAAAATTTTGAACTTCTAAGAAGCTTCTTTCCTTTGGCTTGTAAGGGAGTTTGGGTTTGGACTTTTAAAGTTGAACTCTTGGACTTGTGTGCTTGCCTTTTGAGCTATGGGTCTTATGGTGTTTGGAATGGCTTCTTGAGCCTAGTTAGCTTCTTGTGGGCCATGAGTTACTTGTTGAGGCTTATTAGATCTTGGGCTTTCGTGCTTGTTCATTTTGGGGTTCGCAACAATCGCCCCCCATTGAAAAACGACCTTGTCCTCAAGGTTAAAAGTTGGACAGTAGTGGATGCACTTCTCCAAGCTAGGAAACTCCGCTTCTTTGGGTTTGGTTTTGTGATCCATTTTCAGCTTGATCCATTTGCTATCATACATAAATTCCATCTCCATTTTCTTATAGTCCGAGACTACTCTTCCAATTGATTCAAGTCACTGCACTACAAGTACAACATTCATACCAATTAAAGATAATAAATAAAAATCGATTTTGATATCATACCCTTGGATGTTGATGATGACTTCTCGGTGGATCTCTGAACATTGTGGTCCTTCATTGTTGGCCACTTTAACTTTGAAATACTTCACATTCTTTACAGGCAGTTTTTAATATCTTGGCAACTATATGGTTGATGTAATTGAGGGATGAGCCGTTGTCTATCAAAAGAGTGGCTTCTCAATTGTCAATATGAGATTGGGCCCTCATGGATTTAGAGCCTTGAATTCCAGCCATGGCATGGATAGAAATGAGCACGTCCTCCATGACATGTATCTCTTTGATGGTCTCCTTGTTCTCTTGCACATTTTCAACCTCCGGCTCCTCATCACTAGGGAGTTCGATCATGAATAGCTGGGAATCCCTGAGGTAAAATGTTCATCACTATTAAAACAAAGTCCTTTGACACATCAAGCCTGTATTTCTGTATAAGTGAGCCTCTTGACTCCTTGAGAGGGTAGGGTCTTGCTATTGCTAGTGCTTGTTACTGGTCTAGGAAAGGGTGGCTCTGAGAGCGTGCTAGATGAAGAGACATTTCTGAATGTCTCGAAAAGTTAGGGCTGAGTATAGCTCCTAAGGTCTTAGAGCTGATCATCTTTTATTCGGGCTACTTCCCAAGATCTCATTAGTGTTTTGGGCCACTGGAGTTTGACTTTAGCAGTGAGCTCATGCTTTAGTCCTCCAATAAATATTCCGATTAATACTTTCTCCAGCCATTTAACTCTAATAGAAATCTTCTCAAATTCTCTTTGGTACTCCCTTAGGAAAAAGGTTTGCTTAACCTTGTGAGAGTAACGCTATAATCTACATAGTCGGTTTTACCAAATCGTTTTGTGAGCTCTTTACAAAGCTACTACCAAGAATTCTCCTTTGACGTGTATGATACCGTTCTTTGAGCCATTGGTACCAAACCCAGGCTTCTCCATTGAAATAAAAGCTGGCAATTTGTATCTTTTCATATCTGTTCGCCGAGTAATAAGTGAAGTAATGCTCCACTCTAGCGATCCAAGTGCTGGGTTCGCCTTTTTTGAACGCTGGAAACTCTAAATAGGGTCGGGTAGGATGTTGATTAGTCCCTTGGTCTGCCCTTGGAAGGACTTCTGGCTTATTATCACTTGTGGTAGAATCATGGTTCTGCTCTCCAGCAATAGAGGATGCGGGTGCTAGAGGTGGAGCTCAAACAAGGGGAGTTGGTATCTCCTATTGGTTAGAGGCTTGCCAGCCTCAAGAATAATAGGGTTCCTTGCTTCTACCTCTTTCAAGTTGCATTGTGGCTTGCATGCCTTGAATCATTGTGGTGATGATGGCCAAAATTTGCTCAAGGCAATCAAAATGTTGGTCCATTTGGGTAAAGTGCTGCTCAGCATCTCTCATTGCTTGTAGAGTGGTCTCCATGTGGACTTCCAGGGTTTCAAGTCTCTCATGTTGAGTGGGGATCTTTTCGGCTATTGTGATGGTTAGAATGAAAATGGCTCTTTTTTTTTTGTGAATGAGGGTGTGTGTTATGGTTAGAGAATGAAATGTTGCAAGGGTAGATGTGTGGTTTAGGGGGTGAAATGGTGTGGGTGCAATGGATGCACTCTTAATGAAATGTGGGTTGGGCAACCCTACTCATTGAAAGCACCAAAATGATTGGGACTCAAGTTTAAGGTTGATAAATTGAACAGGTTATAGAGTGAAACCATGAACCGATTATACTATATTGCAAGGATCTCTCGTATAGTGTGTGAATTAAGGGTTTGAACATGACCTTTGCGAAAGAAAAACTGTGAACTTACTACTCTGACAAGAAGGATCACTTGAGTAATGTGTAACTTAAGGAAATACTTGCTTATTTAAGCTCCTAAGATAGATATCTTTCAAAATAAGAGAAAAACTTATATTTTTACTTTCCGAATGATGATTTACAGTGCTTCGAGGAGGCTTATTTATAAGCTAAGGGGGAGGGGGAGACCAAAAGTCTCATTACATTTTAACCGTCCATCAAGGATGACTTTTGATCACATTTATAATAAGTTTTAATTTTTAGGCTTCCCTTTTTATTATATATTATTATATTTATTTATTTTTATTTATTTTTAAATTTTTTTATCTTTTTAAAATTTTTGTATTTTTAAGAAATTTTTTTCCTTTGGTTTGCAAGAGAGTTTGGGTTTGGACTCTTAAACTTGGACTTTTGGGTTTGTATGCTTGGCTTTTGAGTTTTGAGCCTTGTGGTGTCTAGAATGGTTTCTTGAGCTAAGTTAGATTCTTGTGGGTCGTGAGCCACATGTTGAGACTTACTAGATCTTGGGCCTTCAAGCTTGTCCATCTTGGAGTTTACAATAAGAAGGCTGAGATCCGCCAATAATCATTGGCCACTCATCCTGAGTATAATTGGAGGCAATAGTAGAAACACTTTTCAGAGGGAAAGCAAGACCCTCAAACACAACTTTACACTGAGTTTTTCAAATGACACATTGTATGTAGTCAAAAAAGGTGGACAACCGAAAATTCATATGGAGAGCGTGAGACTACCAGTTATGTACCAACCAATCATTCTTCGACAGGCTCCCCAACACTCGCCTAGAAAAGGAGGATGTACGAGGAACTCAAAGTCAAACTAGAAAATAAGGGTATAATTCTAAAATAGATGGATACATGTTTCCAGAAGCTCAGGACAGAGAGGACAAAGAGAATCATTAGTCAACCTACTATAAAATCAAGTATTCTTGGTTATTAGCGTACCATGAGAGGCAAACCACACTAGAAATTTAACCTGTTTATAATATTTTTACATCCAAACCTACATCCATGAAACATTATGAGGAGAAACAGAGTCATCTAGACATTGAAATGTGTGGTAGGCCAATCGCATTGAGAAATTCCGTGAAGAATCGCCCACCCAACACACTGCATCTTGAGACTCGAGATCAAGGGGAATCAACATGGCTAAAACCTCCTTCATAATAAACTCTAGAAAATAAAAATAGGGTATCTTTATAATTATGCAAAGGGAGGGATTTGTATTGACATTATCCTTTACTTTCTTGACCTAAAAAACAAAAAAACAAAAGAATTAAGTGAGGTGACACACAAGTAGATTTGAGACAATACTTGATTTGGGTTAAAATGTTTTTTCTTAAAAAAATATAAGTGTAAATTTGAGTTGTCAAATAGTTAATCTTGTAATTGGTTATTATTGTTAGATTGAACTTTAGAAGAAAATCTACATATATATAAAAAGAAGTTTGGTTTGCCAACCCATTGCCATGTGAACAAAAAACCACCATGTGGTCCCTCTCTCTCTCCCAAAATGTATACAAACCCAAATCCCATCCTTCACTCTCTCTCCCACTACCCTCTCCAAACTTAAATTTGTGTTGCTAGTTCCATTTCATGTAGACCCAACTATTGCCACATCGACAAAAAACCGCCATGTACTCTCTCTCTCTCTCTAAAAATGTGCACAAAATTAGAATCGAGAAAAAATACAACCTTTCTCTCTAAACCCAAATGTGCTCTTTCTTTCTCTCTCTCAAATTAGAATCGAGGAAAAACTTCGTCCCTCTCTCTCTAAACTCAAATGTGCTTTCTCTCTCTCTCTCATATTCAATCTAAAAGCCCTACCTGGTTGAAGGTCTGGTACTACGCTACCCCATGACTAGACTCCTAAACATTTGACTCATTACCATCTTTAATCTAAATCTTATAAATACTTATTTTAATCTGGAATCCTTTAATATTGGATTAAAGGAAAGTTCCTCAAATTACCTTCCACTCACAAGATTTCCATCCTTCCTTAATTATGTTCAATTAAACATTAGAATTTCAGTATATACCAAAAAGAAAAACAAAATTGAAAAAAGAGTATTCCGAGCTATCAAGAAAAATGAGAAAAGTTAGTGTGGCCAAATAAAAATGCTATTAGAGATGACCATTAAAAAATATAATTATTATACTTAAAATAAATTACGAAAGAGTATTTTATTTAAATAAATGATTAACATTAAGTTAAAACAAACAAATTGATGTGGTGTAAATCTTCATTATTAATCTTTCTTGTCTAATTAATGTATTTTCACTAATTTAAACTTATTCAAATTTAAAAAATATTTATTTTCTTAATTCTGCTTAACATATTCTGCAATTTTATACTCATTTTCAAAAATATTTTGATTAATTTAAAGCTACTTCAATTTTAAAAATAATTATGTTTAAACCAAAATATTAATTATAATTTAATTTAATTAATTTTTAATTCATTTGGTCCGACTAATATTGTTTTTTAAAATAAATAAATGAGGTGTTGTGTGATTGGTTAGACTATTTGAAAAAAAAAAATGAACAACATGCCAATTCTAGGGTATTTAAATCATTAAAAAATACTTTTATTGTTATGAAAATGTAGAAAAAAGGAAAAAATACAAAGAATCAAGAGTCTCAAGTGTTGATTTTTATTAAATCTATGTCAATGAATTAATTTTTGCTTCTGAATTTATAAACTTATATTTTTTACAACAAAAAGTTTTTTTTGGACAAATTTCTCGGTATTAAAGTTAAAATTAATTTTTAATTTAGAATTAATTAATTAAATTATATATATGGAATTTTATGGGATAAAATGAATTAATTAATTAAATTATGAAATCTTAGTCTTTTGTTGACGTGGATAACACGAAAAAAAACACTGTCTCTCTTAATTGTTATTGCTTGTTATTTGATCTTTCAACTTTTACTCTTTTCTTTGAAACGAGAATATATTAGTGGCTCAATGCATTGTAAATATGTTTTAAAATTTAGGATTTAGTATTCGAGACTTTAGGACTCCCACTATATATAGTATGAGTCAATATAATAAGATTTAAGATTTAGGGTTTCGAATTTAGAGTTCATGAGAGATTTTAAAAACTTATGTTATATATATATTTTGTATTTCCAAAAAAGAGAAAAAATCGAAAATCTAATATAACAAGTAATAACAAATACAATTAATAAGATTTTAGGGTTTATGGTCTAAGGTTTTTATGATCGTATTTTATATATCATGGGTCAATATATTAATAGAATTTAGTATTTGGGATTTATGGTTTTAGAATATTAGAATTTAAAATTTAGTGTTTAACTTTTATGATCAGATTTGAAAGTTAAGGTTATGTTAATGACATATATCAAAATATGTGAATTTTGTTTCATATTTTGTAGATTTAAATACATTTTTTTTTTTTAAATTTAAGTTTACATTAGTGTTAAAACATTTCATAAAATCAAACGACGTCGTTCTTGTTTGGGGAGGGGGGGGGGGGGGGGGAAGGCCATATTTTCCCCATCGCTCCCCCACTCTCCGTATCAAATTCAGTGAAGCAGTGTCCCTGAACTGAATTCAAAGCTTCTAGGGCTGTTGAGAGAGAAATGGATGCAGATGAAGAAGATTACGTGTTCGTCGGGACACCGATCGAGCGAGAAGAAGATCTTAGCAGCCGCAAGAAGAAGGCCCTAGCCGAAGCTTCTGGAAACCTCCGTACTCTTCCTCCTTGGAAACAAGAGGTTCTCTCTCTCTCTCTCTCTCTCTCTCTCTTTCCATGTGAAATGAAATTAGGGTTTCGAGATGATTCTAGGTTTTTATTGATTCGTTTGGAATTTATGGTGTTGTAGTGAATTCAATGGAAAGTGTAAAGTAGACAGTTATTTGTATTTATGCATATGCAAGTTCTTGGGTTTTATCAACTTGGATTGAAATTTATATGTGAATTTCAAGTGTGAAAATTTCAAACGCCTCATTTTAGATGTTAGAATTTGAAATTCAAAATTAATATTTTTGTTATTTAATTATGTGGTATTTCAAATTCACGTTTTCAACAAGTTACCAAGGCATTTATGGTTCTGTGCAATGTTTCGTAAGATATATTTGGATTCTGCTTGTTTGCTCAATGAAAATTCGTTTGATCATTGTAGTGGCAGTCTAGTTGGTTTAAGCATATGTTGCGCTAGCACTTCTAAAAGTACCCCATTCATGTCCGTACTGAACCGGGACAAAGCTGTATACACAGGGTCCTGAGACATCACATGCACAGAATTTGTAAACCATAGTAGTTTAAAATTTTTATCTTTTTTCCATGTCACGATTTTGATAGTTTGTCACATATTGAGTCCAGTGCTTGTGCCTTGACTACTTCATAGGTTTAGTGTTTCTGGAAACGAGTTTGAACCCACTTACGATATTAAGCATGTGTGAAGGAGACACCTGCTGAGGATGGGGCATTACCATCTATGCACTTTGGCAGCGTTATGGTAATAGTTTTTCCCTAGTTTTCCACTTTGGTGTAGCCATGAATCAACCTGCATGTGGTTGTATTGCATGAATTGGATGCTCTTGGGGATGGGCTATTAACCTTGTATGCACTTTGGTTGTGCTACCTTGATGGTCTAACTTAGTTCTTGTTTTCGGTTGAGTACCTTTGGCTTAATCCAAATCTTTTGTAGGGAGAAAGAGTCCTAAATGGTCACTAGTAGAGAAGGTTTCTATATTTGTCACCCATTCCCCCATCTTTTGATTGGCTTGTGCAACTGTGTTGCTGGGTGCTGTTCTATTTGACTGTATATATATATATATATATATATATATATATTTTTTTTTTTTTTTAGGTGGCAAAGGAAGAAAGGGAAAGTTGAGGAAATTTGCTAATTTATGAAATTTTATTTTTGTTATACTTTTATTTTTATGCCATTTAGTGTCAATAAAGATAATTAGGATAAGTAAAAAATTTAACGTTTCTAGTTGTTTTCTGTTTATGGTATCCATACTAAACTTGTGTAGAATTACAGGTTAGAGATGAAGAGGGGCGGAGAAGATTCCATGGTGCATTTACTGGGGGGTTTTCTGCTGGATATTATAATACAGTTGGATCTGAGGAAGGTATGTAATTTATTCAATCTTTTCTTTTTATGTTAAATTATGATCTGAGAATTTTGTTTCACACGTGGATTTTACAAACTCTGTGGTGAATACAAATTTGTAGGATGGACTCCCCAGAAATTTTCATCTTCTCGGAAGAACAGAGCTGAAGTCAAGGAGCAGAGTATTTTCAACTTTTTGGATGATGATGAAAAAGCTGTATGTACATGTTCTTATAACATAGCTAACTTCACATGATTTTTTTTTCTTTGGATGATGTTACCTTTCTTTGTTTTTCTGTCTCCTGATAGTCCTAAAACAATTAAAAATCTCTGTCTGGGTTGGATGATGCAGCTGTGGACAACTGCGACAGGATTCAATTTTTCCAATGAAATGAGATGAACATTATATCTTTATCAAAAATTTCAAGAAACTGGAGCTTTTTGTTTTGACCTCAAGTAATTTAAGATTAAGTGATAAAAAATGCCAACTTTGTGAAAATCAAACACTTATTGTGGTCTCAATATGAAACTGTTATCTTGGTGAAATTGAAACATGCCTGTCTTACTTTGAAGCAGTTTTTCTTAGTTAATTGAAATATGTTTGGGATTCAATTAGTTTTATTTACGATGGAGTTCTAAGGTAGTGAGAGAGCTCATTGAGTGCGCTCTGAGACTCTAGTGGGCCCATTTTAAGCTTGATATGAGGTTCTTCACTGGTAAAAAGGCTTCCATTTATTATTGGCAATTTAGTTGGTGTTATTTCTAGCCCACTTTGTGAGTAACTAATTTCCGAACCTTTTCTTTTTGGTAGCTATGACAACAACGGTCTAATTTTTTCTCCGTGATGGCCAAGAAAAAAAAGAATGGTATTAGTGTAATGAACTTAATTAGAAAGTTAAACTGGAATTCCCAGTAGAAATGGAGCAGGAAGGGGGAAAAAAACTAAGTAGAGGTTAGATGGCCTGCTATTCAAATTCAACCATAAAATGTCCTGCCACTAAAAATCATGAGGCTAAAATGCAAGTTGATGCTAAAGAAGAGTTAGAGGAAATAAAATAATCCTTGTAAATTGAAATTAGAGCATTTCATTTGTCGACTTTCTTTTTGCTGTTACTACACATTTTGTTCTATGTAAAATTGAAGTGTTCTACTCACATTTTTAGAAGTAATCTCTTGTTGGCTATCTTTTTTGGTCACGACTTTCTTGCATGACAAGATTTGGTTGGTTCCTTTTACAATTTTCATTGTCAGCCACTCCTTGCAACTTGTGGAGACTTTGTTGTAGAAATTTCTTGCAAAGTTATATAATACAGGAGACTACTTTAAAGGGATGTTTTAAAACTTTTCTGTTATAGGGTGACTTCAAGCGCTATAGGTGAGCTGTGGACTTACTGATTGAAGCTTAGTACAATGAGAAGAGTTTTTAGGTTGCTCCCCCTGTTTTGGTTGGTTATGAGGGAATTGATTAGGAGGATTTTTGAACGGGGTGGATAGATCCACGATGAGTTTTGAAGACATTTTGCTTAAGTGTTTGCATTTTTGGTTGTTTTCCTAGTTGTTTGATTCTGTTTTAGAAGTTGCTGAGAGTCATTGTTATTGTAGTTTGCTAGGCTTTGCACCGCCTTGGTGCTTCCCCCCTTTGGTCTTTTGGTGTATGTAAATAAATTCCTTTTTCTGATTATTTTTTTTATCTAATTGGTCTAGTGAAGTGAAGTGCTTTTTGATTTGTGAGAGGGTGTACAATGGCTAAAGTCGGGGATCTCAAAAGGGATTCGTGTTCTATTTTTCCCATCCTAAGGAATGTTTCTCGATGTACATAAAGGTTGCCCAACCACATGAATTCTTTATCTCACATTATTTATTTTGGGGCTTTTGCATGCTGTGCTTGTTGTATTTCTTTGTAATTTCCAGTCTTTTTGCAGCACATTGATCTGCTGAGAAAATGTTAGCCAAGTTGGCAATGCATAGTCTTCCCTTTTGCTCAATATTAGCCTCAGAGTTTGTAAAATGTGCATGATATTGCGAGTAATCATTTGATTACTGCTAAGACGTTGCAAATAAAACGGCGGGGGCCACTTTATTTAGTTTCTTACTGCTTCTGGTTTTATTTTTATCATCAGGAGATGGAAGGCCGTACTTTGGGCACATCTTCACGATTTGACACATTTGGATTTACAGCTGCAGAATTTGCACGCAAACAGGCTGAGAAGGAACAACAGCAGAGGTTTCCTTAGTTTCATATGATATCATTTTAGTGACAATTACTTCTAGTCTAATTGGAATGTCTGCTTGAACTCTTTTAACAACAATTTCTCTGTTATTTTGGCATTGGATGAGTGTTTAATGGTACGTTTGTGCTTTATTGGGTGGGTGTTCTTAGATTTGGTTGACTTGGTTAGCACCAAATATTTTGGGCTAATGCATATACTATGCAAATCAATCTTCGATGAAGCTTTATGTTGGTTATGCATAACCAATATAATGCATAACTTTTTGAGCTTTATGTTGGCTATTAATTTTTATTGGATCTTTTCTTTTTTCCTCGATTTATTTGATTTGACATGTATGCCTTTGGCCCTATATTCGGTGGAGATTTCTGTGTGGAACAATCTGTCCATCTTTAATTTGAGAGAAGCAAAGCAATAAATGTCTGTAACAACCAGACTTGCTCCACAAATTTTCAAATTTTTGATTTATATATTAGAAATATTTGAATTTTTGCTATTGTGCTTTCTCTTTTCAATGGCATCTACTGAATTGCTCTCTCTCTCTCTCTAAGCGAGTTGTGGTTATGCCCTAAGAAATTTGTTGCGCTTGCTTAGCAGATTTCTTCGGATTTAAATCATATTTTATTATTATTGTTATTATTATTTTTGATGTTTTAAGGCTTTTTTGATCTCATTTCTAATTAGCTGTTCTGATTTTTCTTGTTATTTTTATTTTTAAATAGCAAGGCATGCTGAATAGTGTTTTTCATTTTCTTTTTCTGGTTTATTTATTTGCAATAGGCCGTCAATTATTCCTGGACCTGTCCCTGATGAGTTGGTTCTTCCTGCCACAAATTCAATTGGTATGATTGAATAACCTGGAAAGTTCTTTCTACATAATTTGGAGTTTGGTGTCTTTTAGGAATCCCTTTCTTGTTGATCAGGTGTAAAATTGCTTTCGAAGATGGGATGGCGGCATGGCCATTCAATTAAGGATTCTCGCACTAATTCCCTTTATGGTAATTTTTTTGGCACTTTGGATTTGGCCTAATGTTTTGTCTTATTTTGTTTTTCATGCTATGATGTCATATGTTTTGAACTTTTATTTTTTTCATCGAGCCTGAGCTGAGAATGAGAGCCTATATGTTCTCCGATGCAAAAATATTTTAGTTCATAGTGGCATTTAAGAGGATTTCATCAAACGTGGGGAGCTCTTATAGTTGTGAGATACCTTAATTCAGGTCCTAAGGGCTGCAAGTAAATGTGCACAGATTTGGCCTCTTAAATGTAAAAATACATTTAAGAAGAACCTAATTATTTTGTTCATTTCCTTGGTTGTTGTAATTTTACAAAATACTATTTATTGTGGTCCCATAGGAGTTTAAACTCAATGCTAGCGTCATCAATGTAATCTAATGCCAATTACACCAACAGTTTAAGCTAATGGGACCTTCTACTTTGATACTATGTTATGCAACCTGTAACTTCAACTTCTTAATGTGGTGGAGAGCATTTATATTAATATTTTGTGAATTATGAATGAGTTCCATGCATAAGTGAGGTGGGTTCTAAGAATTTTTGAATGGGTTGTTTTACTCTGCTTCATTCATGATGCTCCGGTTCCAATGAAAGCTTTGGTTCTGCATCAGATGATGTGTGTTAGCTTATGTTTTTTATTGTTAATGGAGGGTAATAGATGAATGGAGGCCTATTGGGTGCTTTACCTGTCCCCCACATTTCTATTGCTGGCCTATCTATGAAAATCCATAAATATGCTGTTATTACTTAAGTTATGCTAGGGTTGGTTCTCTTGTCTGATAAGTAGGAAAATCAAGCCATAAAATTGTAAGAATTTGAATAATTTCTTTATGTAACTGTCATTGTATGGTTTTAGAGCTGCTAAAGCATCTAATTGAGGTTGTCTCAACTTGTTTGTATCCATAGTTCTTTCTTCGCATGCCTCCCCTTTTCTGCTGGCCTTTCTTTTGTCTTTTTCTTTATAAATTCTGTCATTTTTCCCGGGTGTGGGGGATGAGTTTCAAAGGGCAGGGCTTAGGATTTTGATCCTTCAATCCTTGGGTGATGCATTTTCATTTGGGATACAGAAACTTGTTTTCTTTCATTTTGTTCCTATCATTGCAGTATTGTAAATACACAGGCCACCATCAAGGCATTAGGAGCCCCTATTGACCCAAGCATTAAGTGCCATGTTTGCCATGGTAGGCACTGGGCTGAGTAAGTGAAATGCTAATTTAAGAAAATATTTATTTTACAATAATATATGCATCTAATTTTTAAATTGCTCCCAACCAAAGATATCCCCTATGTATTCAGAAGAGAGTTATATACTATCGTATAAACATTACTATTTCTATTAGGAAAAAAAAATAAAAATTAGAATAAGATGAGATGCAAAACAGCTCCAATGAGATGCCAGAGAAAGATCAAAGAAAATAAAAATACTCAATTTAACTCAAGTAACCTAGCTTGGTTGGCTATATGAATTTGAACACATCTTCCTATTGTTTATGGTGCACCTTCAACTCGCATACTATCACTTTTTCTAACAAGAGCATCGGCTAATGTTTTTTTAACATATTCAAACCATTTTAATTTGTTTTCTCTCATCTTATTTATTATTGGGGCTAAGTTTAATGTAACAGGTTTCTTTCGAATCCTATATTTTCTCCCTGCTTTACTTGTTTACATTAATGTTCTCATCTCTGTTACTTTCCTCTCTGGTACATTGATTTTTAATGGCCCAATATTCTGTGGTATAAACCATTGTTGGTTTTATTGTAGAGCCATAAAACTTAGTTTTTAATTTAGGCAGAATTTAATGATCAAAACAAAAAAAGAAAATGAAATAAAAAGAGTTAGAAAATGACATACTTAGATCTCAACTGGAAAGAGAATAGGGTTAAAAGGTAAAAAGAGAGGATAGGAGAACAAAAGAGCCTAGAAAGACTACTCAATAAACTTAAATTTTAGCTAGGCCTTTGACTAGAGTCTTAACGCCTTGGTGCCTAGGTGCAAAAGGCGACCAGCTTCTCAAAGGTGCGTTGCATGAGGCCCCTTGAGGCACTGGGGTAGCGCCTTAAGCACCTAGATGAGCGCCTTTGACGACACTGTATTGTCGAGGTTTTTATTTTATTTTATTTTATTTTGTGGGATTGGGAGAATTGTTGAGTTTGTATTCTATAAAGCACTTTCAGTTAATTTTTGTTTTGCTCAATTCAATGGCGCTCCTGTCTAGCTTAATATGGTTCATCTTTTGATTGATAACTGGCAGATACCCGAAGAGAAGCTAGGAAAGCTTTTCTGGCACTTTCTTCTGATGTCACAACAACAGAGCTGGATGTTGCTAAAACTTTTCCAGAAGAACTTGAAAATGAAAGTCACAAGCCTCATGCTTATGATGCACAGCCCTCTCAAAGCACACCAGTGAGCTATACTCCTTGGTGTCACCTCAATCAAATTACAGTCTATTTTAACTTGTCTTTGTTCTTACTTTTCGCATGCCCCTAAATGAGTTCTGTGCACTCTGGGGTCTGCTTTGATGTGCATATGTAAAACTTTCCGGTGTCTTATTCATTTTTCTTTTCTCCTTCTACATTTTGAAACTTCCAGGTGTATGTGCTCAACCCAAAGCAAGACTTGCATGGTTTAGGATATGATCCTTTCAAGCATGCACCTGAATTTAGGGGTATGTTTATTTCTCAAGTAAATTCTGGTTACTTTTCATATCTGCTGCCCATTCCTGAGTTGCATGTTATATTCTAGAAAAGAAAAGGTTGCGTGTATCTGATGATAGTAAGCGGGGGAACAAGAAAGCTTTTTCAATGAAAGAGAATCTTTTTGCGTTTAAATGTAAGATCTATCCTGAGTCTCTTAAATATTTAATTATCTATGTATGTTTCTCTCTCTCTAGCTTATCTGAAGTTACAGACAGCTTGACTGGTTACATCAAATTTATCAGCAGGAAAAGTTGCTCCTGGCTTTGGTATTGGTGCCCTTGAAGAACTTGATTTTGAGGATGAGGATGTCTACCATTCTGGTGAGTAAAGACACTATGAATTGCGAACTCCATCGTTAAGCTTAATTCTTAATGTTTGAACTTTACAGAAGATTTGGGTTGGTTAAGTTGTTTGTGGAACTAATAAAGCGCTGCATTGTCTACCTTTCTGGTGAATTATTTTGCCATGTAGTTGATATATGAGAATCTCATTCCTTGTCTTTTTGAAAATTATAAGCTTCCTAATGTATAGAACAGTAGACAGTGAGTGCGTGGGCGTGGAACCATTGAGAGAGTGATGCAATCTTCAAAGAGGGGAAAAAAAAAAGAAGGGAAGGAGGAAGGAGAGAAGAGAAGAAGAGAGATGAGAGAGAAAAGGGAACCAGTTGAGAGGGAGGAGGAATCTGAGGACAGCGGGACAGAGGGGGAGCGAGAGAGAGAGAGTGAGAGAAGCTGTAGCACAGAGGGAGAGAGGTTGGAGTTCTACTTGAGAAAGTAATTTCAATTTAATTTTAAATCAACAAGTCTGTTACAATAGGGTTTTAGAAAGCCTGGTGTAACTTTACATAATGACATAGCAAAGAAAACCCTAACTTGCTTCCTATTTTAGCAACTAATAAAACATAAGAATACCAAATAACCATACTAAAGTATGAAGCAAATCCTAGACTAAAGAATGTAAGAATTAGGCACAAAATAAAATTTCAAGATGTCAAAATTTGCCTGAACATATTGATCTTCGAATTATAGGCTCCTTGTTGTGCAACATTAGTTACTGTTCCTAATTTTGCTGTTCTTAATATCAGTTCTATCACTACGACTTTTGTAATTTTGTTATTTTCGTTCTTGATGCTCTCAGTAATTGGTTGAGAATCTGGAATTCATTTTGTTAGTAACAATGTCTCACTTGTAGATTTAGTCATTGTTCTAAGCTATTGACATCAAGGCCTGCAATCTTTGTTAGGATAAGAATCAGCAGAACCTTTTTGGTGCAGGATATTATAGAAAAAAGATACAAAAAGGAATGATCGTCATGATGTTCTTTGTAACTAGAGGCATGAGCTAATTTAATAAGAAGCTGTACTTAGCTTTTTCTCTTAATGGGGAAATTTAAGATGGATAATAGTCAAGGTTTGTTTTATTTTATTCTATTTTTGGCTGGACAATATTCGTTTACCATAAAATACATGTAGGTTCTGGAGTGAAACACTTCCATGATGGATAGTGTCTTCTGTCAAAATCTATTGACAGGAGAGTTTTAATGTAGTAGCTAGATCCTTTTAGTTGGTTTTTTTTCATCATTTTTTCTTTTTTGGTGCAGGGGAATGTTGGGGGGGTAAAGAAGGAAAAAAAAAACTCTTTCATTACTGTTCTTCCCCTTTGGTTGCTTTAGTTATGACTTCCGCCAATGGTTTGTTTGAATGATACTTTGATGTTTGTTATTGTTGAGGAAGGAGGAAAGACTACGTTGTTTAGACTCAAATAATTTTTTGTGAGAGAGAGAGAGAGAGAGAGAGATTACTTGGGTGACTAGCGATCAGCATGCATCTATTTATACATATCAAAGGGAAGCATTCTCGAGATAATAGATGTGATGTATAGTTTCTAATACTCCTCTTCATATTTCCTAGAAAACTTTATTAATTCTCTCCAATTTCCAATAGACCCTTTGCCTTTTTAATGCTATATTCAACTCTTCCCCCTCAAGCTGGAGCATGTGGGCAATATGCACTAAACTTGTTGCAAACATAATGACTTATAAGACATTTTGACAAAGGACAGAAGCTGCCTATAATTGAAGAAACTCTTGATATTCTGCCTGTGAAAGTTTGATGAATACAGGAGAGGATGAATCCTTTGTTTCAGAGGATGACACACTTGAAGCCATTTCCAATACAGAAGGGAAACAATATGAAATCTTAAGAACAGAGACAACCTGAAGCTTTAGAAGGTGAATCGGATCGAGCTGACCATACGCTGAATTTTTTTGCATACCAGAGATTATTATGCTGACTCTGGAGATGGGAAGGAGTTGCTGAAGTGTTTCATTGAGATGCTGGACAATACTGCGGAGATGCCAGACAAAATGGCAGAGATCAATGAGAAGATTTGGTGATTTTTTTTTAAAAGAATTTTGAAGCTTTTGCCGGACTAGATGGCAGAACAGACACTTTTGATCAAAACCAGACTTGAGGAGATATTGGGAACTACTTGACCAGATAGCAATCCCAGAGAAGCTCCTGCCGACTAGATGGCAGACGAGCTTGACCAGCGCAAGGACGACAGACGATGACTCGACCTTGACTGAAAGCTGATTGTACTTGAGTGGCTCTGGACTAACTTTTGACAAATTAGAGGAAGACATGATTGAGCTCCTGTCAGGGACAGGCCCGAGGATGACTTTGCTCTGGTTCCATGTTGAGAAAGGAGAAGAGACTATATTGATTTATGACTCAAAATGATTGAGAGAGAGCGGGGTTGCTTAAATGTAACACTTCTCTCCAATCCTTCTTCAAAGCTTCTAAACTATTGTCATTAAAGACTCCATAAGTGTGAGCCCACAAAGAAGTATAATAAAAGATCTTGTCCCAAAGAAGAGAGGGATCAAAGGCCCTGATTTTCTGAGTTTCTTGTTTTCCATTATCACCAAATGCACCAAGGAATGGCCAATAATGCATGTTTCCAGAGGCTTTGAGCATTCTTCTTCCCTCCAAAACCCGTAAATTGTGTGAGATGCAAATGAAGGATGCTCCTCAGACTAAACCCATGCATTACCACCTATAATGAACAAACGGTTCCACATATCCCATGCCACAACACAATGAAGAAATAAGTGATTTTTACTCGGAACAATTATAGGACGTGCCTTATACATCTGGAGAGAGAGCTCTACAGCGGTCTCCTTTTTTAGAGTAAATCATTTGTATTAATCTTATTAAGCACTATGGAGAGATAGTAGTGGGTCTACACTACTATTTTAGCTGCAGCACTTGTGCACTAAGTTTTGTTAGCTCATTGTATTAGTTTTTCTAGTATAAATTTTAAAGAAAAAATTATGAAGGCAGCAAGGTAGAACACAACATTCTAGAAATTATTGAGCTTCTTTGAATAAGGTTCTTTCTGGTATTCTCATTAATAATTTCTTTTCAAAATATTTGTTGTGTAGACATTTTTCTTTCTACCATTTAACCTCGATCTTACTGGTCCTTTTTTGTGTTCATTATTAACACCAATCAGCAAAGCATTATAATCAACCCCTTCATTGGACCTCCCTTTTGCCTTCCCCACCTCCATTATTACCATTCAGCAAACTACAGTAATTGCTCCCCTTCAGTGCAATAGTTCTTGGATATTTATGTAAGAAATAGGTTCATGTTTCAGTCCTTGAAATGCCTCATTTTTCTTCTCATTGTCGCACTTTATGATGCTATGTTAAAGAATCTAGATGTCTCAATTCCAGGTTATGACTTTGAAGAAACCTACGTGCAAGAAGCTGAAGAGCCAACAAATTTCAGCACTGAAAATAAACCAAAGTTAGCACTAACGGAGAAGGGCATCCTCCATGGTTTTAAGGTTGCATTGAAGTCTGATTACCAGCTAGAAAGGTATACAACGCTGGATGCAGTCTTAATGTTCTGTTTAATGTTTTTCCCCTTATATTCCTGATTATATATTTCTGTTTTGTTTACCATCCTTGTTTATTTGTCTTTTGATTCCCTCAAGTCTCAAGACGTGAATTCCAATTCAAACTACTATTTGCAACTTTGTTTCAGATTTGGTCCTCCAGATATCCCTGTAGATTTTATTCCACGTCACACATTTGCTACTTCACTTGAGGTTGAAAAGAGGTCTTCCGATCCCCCTCCACCAGATGTTCCGCCTCCTGAGGATAATAATCTGAAGATTCTAATCGATGGTTTTGCAACTTTGGTTGCTCGCTGTGGTAAATTGTTTGAGGATCTCTCCCAAGAGAAGAACAAGTCAAATCCATTATTTAGCTTTCTAACCGGAGGAAATGGGCATGATTATTATAGAAGGAAGCTCTGGGAGGAGCGACAAAAGCGTGGTGATTCAACCAAGCAACCATTGGATGGGAAATCTCATGCTAAAAGAATGACGGCTGAGAGTCGAGGCAAAATTCTTGGAGAAACACCTCTTGAAAGAACCTCTAAAGAGACTATTTCCTCATCAGATGTTCATCTTCAGTTAAATCTGTCAGACACATTTACCAAATCTGCAGCACAAGTGAGTTGCATCAACTAGCATTATGTGTGTTGCACATAAAAGATAACTACATTCCCCCCCTTTTATTAATGTATTAATAGTAAAATCAAAAATCACTTATTCTCCCTAAAAATTCATTCCCTTCTTTTTATCTCTCTATGAAAAGTTACCTGCAAAAAAATATCCATCTCTATGAAAACTAATATCTCCTTTTAACTTTATCTCTCTATAGAAAAAAATATCTCTTTTTTTTTCTCTAAAAGTCCACTTCGAAAAATGACCCCTCCACGAAAATTTATTCTCTTTATCAATTTTTACTCTCTCTTCTCTCTTTCTATCTCTTGGCAAAGTCTAATTTGTACACATTTTAAAAACGAAATCTCTCTCTCTCTCTCTCTCTCTCTCTCTCATGCGCGTGCGTGCACGCATGCGAGCGCATGCCTCTCCACCTGTCGAATTTCTCTTTCCTAAAATGCACTCCTTTTTCCCCCTCTTTCGTTAAACCATGAAATTTATGCATAAAACATTTTTATTTTTGGAAATTTCAAGCACTAGGAATGGGTATCACAAAACTTAGCTATGGCTATCTTTATGTGGTGAGAATGATAAACAAAGGTTAAGAATGATTACAAGTTGATTATATTCTTATGCTTGAAATTACCACTATTTTGCAGGAATCACAAAGGGTTAGAGTAGGACATACAAGTCTCAATTTATTGGTAGGAATACAGAATGAAAATGAAATTATGTAAATAACAAAACTATGAGCAACAATACAATTTATCTCTCTTTTCCATCTCTCCCACTCTTTATCACAATTCTGTCTACAGAACTCACTTTTTCTCATTAAAAATTCACTCTATAAAAGTTTTTACTTGCTCTGTTGCCTCTTTAAAATTTATTTTCCATTCCCTTTCTCTATACCAAAATTTACTTGATCTTTTTATCTATAAGAAATTCATTCTCTCTTACGTATTCATTTCTCTCCTTCTATCAAACACTGTCACCCCTCTATATCCAAAAGTTTCAAAGTCATATGTCATTTCTTCGCTTGGTTTTGAAGTTTTACTATGCTGTTTAGAAATGAAAACTCAAGCCCCAAACAACTTAGAATATCACAATTGCATGTGTACAATTAGGTAGAGTACATCACCAACCGCTTACACTTTCAAAATTTTTACTCTGTATCTCCTCTTTCTCCATCTATATTTTAAATATATATATATATATATATATATATATATATTATCATTCATTTTCTAAAATAATTTCTCTCTTATTTTCCCGCTAGAAATTTGTTCTCTCTCTAAAATCTGCTTTTCCTTTATTTTTTCTTATTCTCTCTTGTCGTTTCTTTCTTTCACTCTCCAAAAATTCACTCTCCTATGTGGATAGATAAATAATTAAAGTGAATAATACAATTCCTATGGATTCTATTTTCTTGATTTCCTTGAACTTTTGTAGTGTTTAATTAAAATTAGAAGTCTAGTGTCAAACCAATTTGGGAAATTTGGGATTATAAATGGTGGAGAAACACTAAAGGTAGCAGAGATTGTGTATTTTAACTGTTTCAGAATTTTCCTGGCTATCTTCCTCCCTTGTATTATTTTTTTTCTTTTTGGATGTATATGGGAACTTTACTTGGATTATTTATTACTTATTGTATAACTTTGCTGGTATCAAGATTGCGCTTCCAGAATTGGCAACACCCTTCAGAGATGATCCTACAAAGCAAGAAAGATTTAAGCGGTTCCTAAAGGAAAAGTATCAAGGAGGGCTTTCTGCTGTGGGTTCCGCTGGAGCCAGTTACATGTCTGAAGATGCTCGTGCTCGTGAGAGGTTGGACTTTGAGGCTGCAGCTGAGGCAATAGAAAAGGGGATGTTGGGCAAGGAAGATAAGCTCTCAGTACAGCAACTCTTGGAAATGTCAACAACTGGAGGAATGCAGTTTACATCTGGAGGACTAGAGGTGCAGTGAAAGTGCACATTATGTCTTCTTTTTAGTGGATTTGCATTTTTTGGAATACTAAACTTTCTATTAGTATAATAATGTTAGCTGTTTCATATGGTTTTATATGGTGTTTAGAATTAAAAAAAATGTTTTTCGCTCTGAACTTGTTAAAATAGTTTACTAGAGTTTCTCACGTGCAGCAAGTCAGTGATACACAAGCAGAACTGCAGACAACGAAGATGTACCCCAAAAGGGAAGAGTTTCAATGGAGACCTTCACCTCTTCTTTGCAGGAGGTTTGACCTTGTTGACCCCTTCATGGGAAAGGTACTCTTCATCCTCCCCCATCACCCTTTTTCCATGTTAAATCTGCAAGTTTGATGTTTGTTTTGGTTGAGGGGTATTATATTTGTTTCTTGGTAAAATAATGATATTATTTTTCCTAATATAGTGCAAGCAATCAAATTACTCTCTCTCTCCGCCCCTCCCTCCTTGTTTTAAACTGGATGGTCAATTTATTTAATGTATTTTGCTGTTGTCTATAGCCACCCTCAGCTCCAAGAAGCAGGAGCAAGATGGATTCCCTTATTTTCACATCAGACGCTGTCATGATGTCAAAGTTTGACAAGCCTATTACTGAAAAGAAAAATTCATTGCCTGAGTCAATCTCGCAGGATCTAAGTAAGGAAGCAAATGATGCTACTGTTGAAGTTGATGTGCAAGTTGAAAATGTTGAGAGGCCTGTGGACCTTTACAAGGTACAATTTCATTTGAGGCCCAGCTTTGTATGGATTTATATTTTATATTTTCCCAGCCAGGGCCCGTAGTTTTTCCTTTTGGTTAAATATGAGAGCATCCTCTGATCCATTTATAGTCAAAGAGTTCTTGTGCCTTTCCACTGCCCCTATGAGACCCTGAAAAATATATAAGCTTGCCTTTTTCTTGCTTTTGTGCATTCTTTCCCTAGGCGGTATGTTCCTCATGATCCTTTTTGCTTGTGCCCTATCTAGTAAGTGTTACATGATGCTATTCTTGTTGCCATCATCAACTGTTAGTTTCTTTGTTCTTGTGCTGTCACCAAATACTGACGGGCCAAAATTGGCCTATTAATTTATCTGGTTTTACTTTCTCATATCGAACATCTATGCCATTTTTACAATTCGGTGGACATTCTTGGTCAATTTTCTGTGAAGAGAGTTTAAAAAGCCTCTATGAAGAGGCTAACCTATTCCTGGGCTTATCTAAATTCACTTCAGACCTAAACTATGGATGGGCTCTGGTCACACGCATGCATTTGAGTAATTGCGTTTAGGTTAACTGAGTCTGAATTTTCTTCCTCCTGTTTCATTTCATGACAGCAACTTCCTTTGTTGATTTTCCCCTCTCATTCAAATTAATTGTTGATGTCAAGATTCTTGCCAAAAGATTCATATACCATTGCATGCATGCTAAAAGGTCAGCTTGTGCTTAAATCATTAACAGTGCCGCCTCTCACATTAGTGCTGATAGCTGCTGTGCATGCAAAAAAGTCAGCTCGTGCTTAAAGCAACCCAGTAAACTTGTATAAATGAGGGAGTGAAATATCAATCTGCTCATGATTTGTGCCTAGGATAACCCAAGTTACAGGATTTAGTAACATTTAGCCTGCACAATCAATTTACATCCTCCTAATGTTCCATTCTTCCTTTCAGCGGGTGTATCATTCACCATTGCACTTTTTTGGGAATGCCTCTTAATATATGTGGTGTTTCTGTTGAAATTTTGAATTTTGAAGGGAAGTGAGTGCTGCTTAGGAGAAACTTTGTTTCATATTCTTGCCTCTTGGGCATATATATACATGCTTGTTTATCTTCTTGGATGTATTTGCCAGTCGTGCAGCACATGGCACTTTGTAAAAATGCCCCACGCATTGTCAAGCACATTCGATGTCAACATTTCCTCATTGATGGCAACGGTCTTTCTTGTGCAGGCAATTTTCTCTGATGATTCAGATAATGAAGAGAACTCAGATGTCAAGGTGGAAGACCCACAAAAGAAAAGTGAAGCGGCTAGTACGACATTAAATCGATTAATAGCAGGGGACTTTTTGGAATCCTTGGGTAAAGAGTTAGGGCTTGAAGTTCCTCCTGATATGTCATACTCAACTAACATGTTAAAGATGACAGCTCGGGAAAAGGCCCAGGGTGTCAGCATAGTAAAAGGCACCGTCCAACTTCCACCAGCTGAAAATAAGGCTTTAGCCACCATGGCTTCTGTTGCTCAGAACTCTGTAAAGCATGAGTTGCCACATAACACTCGAGAGGATGAATCCAGAGGTACTGAGCTTACCCGGAGCAACCTGCCAAGTGGTGTTCGCAACACAGGGGAACCTGGTCCATCTGTGGATACCTCTGATATGTCTAAACTAGAGAAGAGGATAAGAGATGATAGAAAAGTTGGAACAGATGAAAACCGATATCATAATAGGATCAGCAGCTCATCATCAGAGGATGAAAGGTATAGAAAACACTCAAAACGACATCGTCGACGGAGAAGTAGTTATTCAGATAGTGATTCATCCGACGGTAATTGTGATCATCACCATTCGAGGTCATCTAGAAAGAGACGGTCCTCCCAAGAGAGAAGCGATGGCAAAAGAAAACACTCCAGACACCGTAAGGAGAAAAGAGAGGATTCTCCCAGATCTTCAAGACATAGTGCTCGAAAGGATCGTGAAGAAGCCAGGAGAGAGAATATGAGGAGAGATTAACATTTCTCCATGTGTAAATTCTCATTTACAATTGGGGAAGAACGTATAAAGCGGAAGAGAAATAATTATTTGAAAGTTATTTCTATCATTTTTACCAATTTATCTAATTTGGCACTTAGAAATTATATTCGAATATGTTACTGAAAATTGGTGCTTGCTCAACTTGTGTCAAGTACTCCTGGATGGAGTTTGAGTCTTTCTGAGTTGAGCTTAGTAGGGATGCTACTTTTATTCCTGTCTTATATGTATCATCAGCAAGTGCTCGCCCTGCCATAAGGCTAACCCGTGAGGGAGTGCTAAAGTTAAGTTAAAATGACGTTATGGAGATCACAATACTCAGTTCCAAAATATAAAAATACGAAACTTATTGAATATTAGAAGAATAATACCACTTGGCTTTTATGTAGCTAATAAAACTATGAAATCAGATGTCATTTCAGCTTGTTCTTTCCTATATACAATTTCTCTTTTATTTGTCCAATTTGCTTGATCTGCATATTGAAATCCAAAAATGGAAATCATAGTGACCTAATTCTGGTAGAATGGACAACAAAATGAACAAATCTACTAAGAATACGATTTCATTCGGTATTTATAAAATAATAGAATAGTCATAAGATATTCGATTAGACTTGTTCTGCTAGTAAATTTTTATCTATGATTTTAAAAATTTTGTGTGTTTTTGATTGTCTGCTTTATGAAATTTCATATTTTTTTACTCAGAAAGTTTTTTTTCCTTCTTTTTCTCTTCCAATTAATAAAAACAAAAAAAACCCACCAACACAAGGGCATTAGGTGCCTATATAAAAGAAAAAATTGTGGTGGAGATGAGTGGTTTATGAACAAGTTGTGATTTGTTTTGGATGGGTTCCATTCATAACAAAGAGATGTTAGTCCATGTAGCCATAGATTAATGTTCATTAGGATCAAGAACAAAGAGTTCGTACCATTAACCATTATCCATTTATCTTTTTTCGATGCGAAAATTGAACTTTCCCATCAAGTAATTCTGTGGGCATAGAATTTCAGTAGCACTTTTCATGTTCTTGAGAAGGTTTCTTCTGTGCTAGTCTTTTCAAATAGGCATGAACATGCAAAGGAAAACATGTGCTCACATCAAACATGTTGACAAAATTGTGGGTGCCAAAAATGTCTCATGTGGGCTCCCTCTCTCTATCTCTCTCTCCTTCTCTTACACGCCACATCTCTCTCTCTCTCTCTCTCTCTTTCTCTTACACGCCACATCTCTCTCCCTCTCTCACGCCACAAAAAGTCAAGGAGGACGTCAAGCAAAAATTGCTTGGCAAGTTCGTATTGCTGCAATGGAACAGCAGTGCCAAGTCTTTGGTTAGATTTGATTTGATGTCTCCACACTGATTGACATTATGATGATTTTTTTGCACCAACTAACTCTGCTATAATATTACGTCACCATCTGCGTTTGCCAAATTTTAAATTGCAAAGCCCAAACCAGAGGTAATGGTATAATATTATATTTTTTTAATTATAAATTATAAAAATAAAAAAATAAAATTTTAAAAATTCAATCTCTTAATAAACTTTACGGTATTCAAATCGAATTAATCGAATAAAACTCAAATATCGATCATAAAAAAATTATAAAAAAACAAGTCAAGCGATCCACAACCATACAGCATTCGTAAATCTTTTAAGATTTTATATTTTAAGTAAAAAAAATTTTTATTTTAAATAAAAATGTTTGGATCAATCTGAGTGGGAGACCATCCATTTTGGTTTTATTTTATTTTATTTTATTTTTTATATTTTAACACTTTGGTTTCATTCATGTACTGTTTGCTTTAATTCAATAATTAAATCATGTCCGGTCGGTGCCACGCACATAAAAACAACCATCCATTCATTCACTAGCTACGGCACATCCTCCAAAGCAAACTTGCATTGGAGAAGCATAGGTTATAAAAATTTCAAGAGCTTTGATGATTTTCGGGAAATCTGAATTGATAAAAAATAATAAATATATTTTAGAAATATAAAATAATATAAAAATTATATTAATAATTGAGATAGATAAATATGATTAAAGAACCGTATTATAGATGGAAAGTAATATAATATTATGAAACCCAGTACTCTAAATTATTATAATAAATTAAATTTATGTATAAAACTGGTTACGACTAATATAGAAACAGTTATGAATATAAAAATATAAAAATATAAAAAGTTAAATATGTATAAAAAATAAATTAATTATTAATTTAATTTTAATATATCATATAATTTTTTAATATTCTATCAAATTCAATATAATATAATGAAAATCACTTGATTTTGAAATAGAATTTGAATAGAGAATTAGTGAGTGTTTTTACAACTCTTATGCTAGCTCTAGACTCTGACTCTGGTTCTGGCTCTGGCTCTTGACTCTGGATCTTGGCTCCGAGTTCAAGCAAGATCAATATTTGGTTCTGACATCAGGCTCTTGACTCTTGGCTCTTGGGTTTTGTTTTGGCGTTGGTTTTACCTCTGATTGAACTGGTTCTAACACTGCTAGAGAAGTGTGTGGATGCGTGAATAACCCTTTTTATAAATGAGTCTCTGATACCATGTAAAAAAGATTATGATACCATACTAGAGATGAAGAGTCGTATAATAATATAAAACTTAGTAGTCAATTATCTCAATAAATCAATATAATAAGTTGGATTTATTTCATTTCGGCAAACATAAAAACAGATATGAATATAAAAATATAAAAAGTCGGATATATATCAAAATCAAATTAATTATTGATATAATTTTATTATATAATATATTTTCTAAGAGATTCATATATTTAAATTCAAATTAAAATTTTTATATAATTATTAAATAAATCGAATGATTATTAAAATTTAAAGATATTCTTTTAAAGACACTATTTTATCCGTGTGACTTGAGATAATATCAGACAGGAAACGAGTCGGTGCCATGGGTTCCTGTGAAGGACCAAGCTTGTCATTGTCCTTCCATAAATGTTCCTCATGTTTGTCCCACCTACCCAAATTGATCTTAGTCACACCCACTCTTCTTTAGTTGGCAAGTACATAGATAGAGATATAAATGTAAATTATAAATTAAAATAGTAAATTTGTGCCCCCCCCCCCCACACAAAAGCAAAGAGGTTAAGATTTTTTATTCTTATAAGATGTCAAATAATTTCATTCTAATTATAATACATAAAATACGTCAATCTTATTTCCTATGAAAGATTCAATCTGCACAAACTATATTGAATCTGTATTAATAATCGAAATACGTAAAAAAAAAATAATTCGAATGACGATAAGATTTACTATAAGTTAGATGTTCGATCACCACCCTTGAGATATATAAAAAGGGGAAATAAAATAAACAAGGGTAGTTGTCAATCTTACTTCCCATGGAAGACTCATCACCATGGCATGCCAAAAGGTAGGATAGGCAAATAGCAAACATTGATATCATTGTAATTAATTTCACACCAATGCTTCAATGTGGTCCAAAGTCCGACTAACAATATGTACAATTGTGTGTCGGCAATCATGGGCCAATGATTTTATTGTGAAAAAAAAATTAAAAACAAAAACTCAAAAGTTTAGGAGGCCTAACGGGGGAGGGATATACATCTCTATCTCATTAGTTAAAGCGGTCCGTGTCTGTGTTTATGTCTGTGTTTGTATTTGTATTTGTATCTACATCTCTATCTCTATATTTATTTTCTTTCTCTATTGCAGAGATGAAAAAGAGGGAGAGATATATTATTCATGATTTTTCTCCTTTTCTATGTGGGGTTGAGAGATTTGGAAAAATTGGAAGGAACCTGTCCATGCTCCATCCAAGTGTCTAGGGAAGGTCTGGACCCATAGGCCTTGACGTGAATAATGCTAAATACAATTTTTGAAATTTTAGGTTGGCATCTTGCAGGAGGCATCTACAAGTGCAAAAAGAATGAGAAAAAGAAAAAGTGAGTATATTTGGTTCTTCTTTTCTTTTATTCTTTGGAGAAACTAAAAGAAGCAATCTCATGCTCAAGCATAATCATTGTTGATGAGAAAACCTTCATGAAATTCTCTTTTTGGACATTACCCAACCTTAGCATGGTATTTCATCAAATGATCTTCTACTAGGATTTTCATTTTTGTTTCCTTATTACCTAAGAATTCAGATAAAAAAGGAATTTAGCCCAAGGGATATATATATATATATATATTTCATGTAAAATTCAAAATTTTATTTTTTGATAAATTATTATTATTATTCGATAATCATATTGAATCTGACTAAATTTTTTAATTCACAATCAAAAAATTATTTTAATAGTTCTATATTTTTGAAAATTTAACGATTTTAAATAAATTTTGATATTGAAATTTAATATATATATTTATTTTTTTGTCTTAGATTTTCAATGTTTATTAAATAACACCAAATTGTTAGTTTTTTCTTTGAAGAGGATGATTGACCAGGGAGAAAAATAAATATATTCCTACAAAATCACTAAGTGATTTTTTTTGGATCTGATGCTTCCAAACCCTAATTTTGTCTCTTCCTTATAAAAATATTTTCTCAAAAGAAAATTGGCTTTCAATTTTATCGAAACATATTTAAATTGTCACTAAAACGGTATAATTTAAATTAGCTATTAAAATAAATGATTCGCATGAAATTTGGAATCTGATTTTAGTATCATATTCACTCAGAATAATTATTCTCTCTCTTTCTCTTTAAATTTATTTTAAAATTATTATATAAGAATTAAAGTATCAGAAGAGATGTGCCCCTTAAGAATGTAACTCAATTTGAATCTAATTTAGTCGAATTTAACGTGATTATCGGATATTAATAGTTTATTAAAAAAATAATTAAGAAAATAATTGAATAATCACAATTCTAAAAAATAGTATTAACTAATTAAATTATCTTAAAAAGTTAATTTTATAATACTGAAATTGAATAAAGAGTCAAATTAAAAAGAAAAGTTATTTTTTTATGATTTTCTAAAACAACATTTAAAGTGAAACAAGAGGATTCATCTTGAACTACCAGTCTTTGGAGCACTGGATCTTGGTTGTTGGCATGGATGGAGACGCCATATGTGGCCCAAATCAATTGCGTATCTTCTAAGATTCTATGCTCCATGAAAGAGACCAAAAGCTTAGCCACCATTTTAGGAACATATGACTCTCACCCCCTCCAACACGATCATATGAATATATCCTCAATTTTAATTTAAATATATATATAATTGAGAGTCATGTACGAAATTAAATTTAAAAAAAAAAATAAAAAATTTAAATAATCTCATGACAAAAAAAAATTCAAGATCTAACATTTTTTTGTCATGAGTTAAATCCGCGACACCACGTGGCAATACCTTATTGGCCAAAGGACACATGTTACATCTTCAAGATGCGACATAACTTGTTGTATCTCGAAGACGTGACAAGCCGCCTCCCCCGCCGCTTGCGGCACCTCCCTCCACTGCCCGCAACGCCTCCCTCCGCTGCCCGCGGCACTCCTCTCTCCCTCCCTCCTTCGCCCGGGACTCTCTCCCTCCCTCTCTCCCCCGCCCGCGGCTATGCTCCTCTCCCCCTTCCTCCCCCTGTGGCTCTCTCCCTCCCTCCCTCCCTCCCCATGCGGCTCTCTCTCTCTCCCCCCTACTGCCGCGGTGCTCCTCTCTCCCTCCCTCCCTCCCCCTACGGCTCTCTCTTTCTCTCTCTTTCTCCCCCGAGAGAGGAGTGCCGTGGGGGGAGAGAGAGAGAGCTGCGGGGGAGGGAGGGAGAGAGGAGCAGAGCTGCGGGTGGGGGAGGGAGGGAGGGAGGAGGGCCGCGGGCGGCGGCGGGGGGAGAGAGAGAGCCGCGGGGGGAGGGAGGGGGAAAGGAGTAGAGTCGTGGACAAGGGAGGGAGGGAGAGAGGAGCGCCGTGGGTGGCGGGGGAGGTGGCTTGTCGCGTCTTAAAGATGCGACACATAGCTTTCGACTAACCGGATGCTGCCACGTGGTGTCGCGGGTCCAATCCGTGACAAAGGGGGTTAGATCCTGAATTTTTTTTGTCCTGAGATTGTTTTAATTTTTTGTTTTTAGGTTTAATTCTGTACATGACTAATATAATTGAACTTGTTCGAGTATTTTCTATAATTGCTTATAAATGGAGCGAACTTTTTATAGTAATCTAACTTGTTCAAGTATTTTCTAGATTAAAATGTGGTGATATGATTTTTTATAAAGATATTATGATAAAATTAAAAATAAAAAAATACGTATTAAGTTGGAATTCAATTCAATTATGGATAAGATGATATCATTTAAAACGGTTTAAACATATACAATGAATATTAAAAAACGTACCAATTAAGAGGAGCAAAGCTTAAATATAGAAAATTTAGTGAAACATTGGAGTCAATCATTAAAAATTCTATATACAAATTATTCGTAAATATATAAATATTAGAATTTAATTGAAAAGATAACTTTAAATATGAATAAATAGTATATAAGAATCCGAACAAATTGAATTAATAAACTTTTATTATTATACAAATAAACGGAGCAACTTTTTATAGTGATTAGATCAGTGTCTGTATTTTTAAATTAAAATACGGTTATACATCAATATCTTATTTTCTATAAAAAAAAAAACTTAAAAAGACAAGTTGAATATTTAAATATCTGAATAAACTATTTTTTTTAAAAGAAAAAATCAATGACTTTTTGATAATTATCCATAACCTTTCTAGGGGACACAAAACATGTTTGATTTCCTTTCCTTTTCTTTTTTTGTTTTCTTTCTTCCATGAGTAGCCAATTCAAATTTGCATTACCCCCCGCCTCCCCCCTCTGACCTATTCGTTTTGTCTTTTTGGATTTGTTTTTAAAAACCCAAAACAAAAAAAGAATCATTCAAACAATGTGAAAACAAAAAGAAAAAAAAAAAGAAAAATCAATATTGGGGCCTACCAAACGGCCTTTGGAAACTCTGCTTTCTAATTAATTCTCTCCCATACAAAAATACAAAACAACAAAAAAAGATTTTGAATCATAAGAGAAAAGAAAAAAAAAAAAAAAAAAAGGCAATTTGGTGAAATATTTTAATGCGAGTGGTTTAGCCAGCCAGCCAGCTTAGCCTTGTCCCCCCAAACAAAAATATGGTAAGTTGTTTATAATTATTATGTTGTTTTTCATGTCAGGTATCTGTATCTGTAATTATATTTCGATTAATCTGATTTAAGTTTTTATGGGAAGTTCTATTAAGGTGCGACTCTTTTATTTTCAAATTTTAAACTCGAAATTTGATTAAAAAATTTAATATTTTATCTTACGAGATAGGTGTGTAAATTGTTGTTTAATTGACAACGTTAATCAAAAGGGTAATATGGGTCATGACTTGGTCTTGTCTTGCACTTATTAATAAAGTGAGATTTCATAGTACAAATAAAAGAAACAACCTTATTATTATTATTGTTACGAAGATGATAGAGAATTCATCAACTATGAATCTATTTAATCTAAAATGGCATGTACTTGGGTGTTTCTCTCCCAAATATATTCCCTTTGTCATTCAGTATGGGAACTATTTTTCCCTTTCTTGTCTAGGGAAGGGTAAAATAAACTCAGATTCCAACAGAACGAAGGGGATAAAAAGTGAAAACACCTCTCAACTTGGGAGAGGTCAGCAATTGTGATTAAATTAAGATTAATTTCACCCAAGAAATTTGATGGGTTTTTTCAAAATTATTTATCGTTATAACTCAACTGACACCGTTTTCTCTCTCAGATCTTGATTTCGAGTTTGATTCTATTTGGTGATCAATAAAAAATCAACGATCTCATAACAACGGAACACACCGAGTGTAGTGTCTTTCTTTCTGGAAGCAAAAATTTTCCTAAATCAAGATTGAGTTCGAATGTTACGATAAAATTTTATATATATATATATATATATATATATTTTTTTTTTAAAAAAAATGAAATTTCTTGAAGAAAATTCTCCAAAAATATTTATTTCTTGTCTCTATATAAATGGCAATTTAACGGTACATTTTCTAATCAATTCTCACAAGTAAAGGAAAATTTTATTCAACAAATTATTTGTCTAAATTATATTATAAATCAGATTTTAAAATTTAAAAATTACATTTAAAGTTTTAGTAATTTTAAAATTACATTTTTAATTTTATACAGCATTTATTTATTTTTTACTTCTCTCTCTCTCTCCCTCTCTTGTTCACTTACTGCCGCCCGTCGGGAACGAAATTTCTCGCCGGAATTAAGACCGCCGGGGCCGAGGTTACGTCAACGCCAAGCAGGGATGGCCTCTGTCTTTCTCGTTCTCCTCTCTCCTCTCTCTCTCTTTTGTCTCTCTCCTCTCGATCCAGATCCAGGTCCGCCGGAGAAGAAGAAGAAGTTGTGAAGAGAAAAATTCAGAGAGAATCTATGGATAAAATTGGAGATTTGATTATTAGTTGATTGGCACTTAAAAAATGCTAGGAATATTTTCAGCAGTGGCAATTGATAAAAAACGCCGCAACTCTGAATTCCCTTTTTTCCAAGACCTAAAATCCTATTTTTATCTTATTCTCTCTCTCTCTCTCTCTCTCTCTCTGGTTTCATAACTTTTTCCTTCCAAAAATTTTCCAACAGATTTAGATTGTATTTCCCTTGTTTTACATTTTTATATGCCACTATGTAGATCGTTGATGGCCACAATGGGAAAGCATGTACGGAGTCATGCCCTCCGAGAAAGCTTGGGAGGTATGGCGTTCTCTCTTTCATTCATGAGTTAGGGATTTTAACGACTGCTCACATATGAATCTTATTTGTGATCTATTAAAATTTAAAATCTTAATTATAGTCTTTTATTTTTTTTATTCATTAAATAGAAAGTTTACGTGCTTAGAATTATGCAGTAGAGTGAATTTATAAGGTATTCAATTATCAAAATAGTAATTTGAAATCGATTAAATTCGTTTTGATTCAAATAATTTGAGTGAGTCGTGTTAGATTTTTACAAGATAAAACTCTTCCATGCTTGTTTCTGCTTGAGATCTTGCTTAGTGGTCCTGGTAATCAAAACATTGAATTGAAATTGAATAGAATATTTTAGGCTAGTTGAGATGATCATTAACTGGCTTTTAAAAACCACAAACCATGTGGCATATCTTTAGTCTTATTTTGGAAAATTTAAATATGAGCCTCAAAGTCATTAGTTGGGCCAAAATTCAATGTTTTTTTATGCTGGATAGCATCTCTTTCGGATTAATTCCCTCTTACTAGTTTTGTCTATAAAAGTGAAATGAATCTTCTAAAATCATGGCAATTCCTTTTTCTCCATCTAAAGCATTATCTCATAAACTTATATTTAGTTTCTGAAATGAGTCAAATCTGAATAAAATTTTGCCCTACAGAGATGCCGAAGGCTGAACATGGCTTTTAGATTTGTCAAATAATAGGGGCAGAAGCACTAAACCTGTACTGCGCAGAGATTTGCTAGACAGGATACCATTGTCCACTAGAATTTTGATATGCTAGAACCATAAATTTTGGTATTAATAAAACTGTATATTCTAGAAAGTCAATCTTTTCTATGATCGGTAAATTTTATTTTTAGTTATTATACGTGAAAATTCTTCTAACATAAGTAAAACAGGAAAAAAGTGGAGAATAAATTCTCTAAGGTGGTCATGACAAATCTTAATCTCCACAAAATGATAAGAGGTTTCCAACCTCTTCCAAGTCTAGTTCGCCCAACACATGTGGACCCAAATGCAGAGCATACCCCTTTCGACTCTTCTTACATGACCATTCCACGTCCTAGCCTCTCTCTCCTCTTCTTTCCCTGTGTGTGTCTCTCCCCCAGTGAAGTAACTGAAAAGTTGCCATTTGCATTTGTTTCATTTGTCCCACAACTTCATTGAAAATTCCAAAATAAACGTAGTTTAGGGAGAGGGAGAGAGAGAGAGAGAGAGAGAGAGAGAGAGAGAGAGAGAGAGAGAGAGAGAGAGAGAGAGCATAAATTCCGAAATCCGGAGGAACCCAAATGGAGTTAAAGACTTTCTGATGCAAAGTTCTCGTCCAGATGTTTTTCACCTGAACTTGACGAATTCTGTAAGTCATTGAACAATTAGTTCCCATGGTGGTTGTTTCAATTTCTTTTACCACCTATTTTGATTTATGTCTATATGTTCTAATTTAGTAATTTCAATCCAATTTCGATTTGGCTTTTTGGTTGGTCAAATTCAAATTTTCGAACTTTGTTTCTCAAGTTATGTAGTAACTTTTTCATTTTCTTTTTATTTTAAGAATATCTTTAACTTTGCTTTTGAAGTGGCTCAAATCAAATGAATCACTCATATTGCACGTTTATACTGTCTGTTCTACCTTTCGATATCTACAAGTCAAACACAAGTTTGCAGTCTCCAAACCGTCAATACCCATCAGCCATTATTTATTTATGTTTGTTTTTCTCTTAATAATATTTAATGGGTTTGGTTTGGTTTCCTCGGCTTCTTTGATTCCTGGGTTAATTTTTACTGTTTTTGATTAGTTAATTGTGGGTTTTATTGGTTTTTGCCATCTGGGTTCTCTCTCTCTCTCTCTCTCCCTCTCCATAGTTGACTTTACAATTGGGTTGATCTACAATAGCTTCAACTTCTCAAACTTTCTTCCCAATTTGTAGAAATCTGCTAATTTTTGTTGTTTTCCCAAAATTTTGAAAGTTAGTTCAAAATTGTTGAAATTTGGACACTTGACAGGTAAAGAAGGAACATAGTAAACAATTCAAGCGTTTTTCCAGAGTGGGTTGGTATTACTTTGACTGATTGAGGTTTTGTGGAATTTGCACTTGGAAGGCTTATATCATGTGAAGCAGATCGCGATAAGTAGTGGGTGTTGAAAATTTCTTCAATGTCACAACATATATGCTCTTCCTCTTTATGGGTTTATCTTTGTGAATTTTGAGGAAATTTTGGGTGCTTGTGGTTTGTTGGAGTGAGAAAAAGAAAAAATGGTGGGCGCTAATAGAAGGAAGAAGCACCATTTTGGAAAAATTCATGCCTTCTCATGTGGTAGAGCATCATTTAATGGGGAGCATCAGTTGATTGGAGGACCTGGTTTTTCAAGAGTAGTATACTGCAATGACCCTGAATGCTTGGAGGCCAGTTTCTTAAAGTACTCAGATAATTATGTTAGGACTACTAAGTACACTTTGTATTCATTCTTGCCCAAATCATTGTTTGAGCAGTTTAGGCGGGTCGCTAATATGTATTTCCTCATCTGTGCTTTTCTGTCCTTCACTCCGCTATCACCTTATTCAGCAATCAGTAATGTTCTTCCTCTGATTGTCGTGATTGGGGCAACGATGGCTAAGGAAGCTGTTGAAGATTGGCGGCGACAGAAGCAGGTAAGCTGTTTTTAGCTTTTTTTTTTTTTTTTTTTTTTTTTTGGAGCTATAGCTAAGTTTCTGAAATAACATGTGGAATGTGGAGGTTCCTTTTGCTTATGTTGGTTATTATACGGAGATGCAGCAAATTAAAAACAAGCATTTTACCATAATTAGAAGTTGATCTATGAGGTATGAGAAAAATTGTCATAGTTATTGTTTGAGTATATGGTTGTGAATCCAAAGATGCTAAGATATTAATTTAAACAAGGAGATTCAAAAATCATTGTCAAATATGAAGAAATGGTTCAGCCAGATGATGGGGATCTTCCTCCCTTATGACGGATGTAGTTTCAAAAATTTCAAGTGGATGAAAGAATTCTAAACCCTTTGAATGATGATGCTTGTATTTACTATTCTTTCTTCTTTCAATCTCTCTGCAAGATCAGAAATTTAAGTGACAGAATCAAATAGCGGAAGCCTGATATAGCTCTCCATAATTAAGGTAAATGCATAATGTACAAAAAAGTGAATCATGATTCATAGTTTTTGTTGCTGTTGAGAGTTGTTGCATGCCTGATGACTTGAGATATTCAATTAATGATTTTTCCAATCAGTTCACCATCTAAAATCATGCCGTGGAGAGAGTCTAAAATAGAATTTCAGGCAGTGGTTTAGTAGGAAGAGATAGGTTTGTTCCTTAGATCCTTAGATTCAGTTGCTTGATTTACATAAAATGGTGTAGTTGCTCATAATTGCCTTATAACGAGGTAAGATGTGGAAAGACAAATTACTAGGTATCTTTTGAGTCTACATCAGTCTCTTTCCCTTCTGTTGCTGAGTTAAGAATGTATCTTATATAATTTTACCTCAATTCAGTTTAGCAATTAGATTTTTTTTTTTTTCATTTTTTACTTAAATCATTGGACAAATTTTTGTAGTCAGATTTTATTTCCAAGTTTTTGTAAATTGTACCTGTGTCCATGATCTGTTTGTTTGTTGACAGGATATTGAGGCTAATAACAGGAAGGTCAAAGTACATCTTGGTGATGGAACTTTCGATAATACAAAATGGAAGAATTTAAGAGTTGGTGACGTAGTGAAAGTAGAAAAAGATGAATTTTTCCCTGCTGATCTCATCTTACTATCATCAAGTTATGAGGATGCGATCTGCTATGTGGAGACCACGAACCTAGATGGGGAAACAAATCTGAAACTAAAACAAGCACTCGATGTAACTTCAAATTTGAATGAGGACTCTTCATACGAAGACTCCAAGGCTATCATCAAATGTGAAGACCCAAATGCAAATTTATATACTTTTATCGGAAACATGGATCTCGGAGAGCAACAGTACCCTCTCACTCCACAGCAACTTCTTCTTAGGGACTCGAAGTTGAGAAACACAGAATATATTTACGGGGTTGTTATTTTTACTGGTCATGACACAAAAGTTATGCAAAATTCTACAGCACCCCCATCAAAGAGAAGCAAAATTGAGAGAAGAACAGATAAAATTGTCTACTTCTTGTTTGCAGTCTTGGTGTTGATATCTCTGGTTGGGTCAATTTTCTTTGGGATTGCAACTAGCAAAGACATTGAAAATGGCACAATGACAAGATGGTATCTTAGACCAGATGAAACGACAGTATACTATGATCCCAAAAGAGCAGCAATTGCAGCTGTTCTGCAATTTTTGACTGCATTGATGTTGTACAGTTACTTGATCCCAATTTCCTTGTACGTGTCTATAGAGATTGTCAAAGTTCTTCAGAGTCATTTCATCAACCAAGACCTGCATATGTACTATGAGGAAACTGATACACCAGCTCGAGCACGTACTTCAAATTTGAATGAAGAACTTGGCCAGGTTCACACAATACTGTCTGACAAAACTGGGACTTTGACTTGCAACTCAATGGAATTCATTAAGTGTTCTGTGGCTGGGACGGCTTATGGCCGTGGCGTTACAGAAGTTGAGAGGGCTATGGCAAAGGCAAAAGGGTCACCTTTGGTTCAAGAAGAAATAGAAGAAGAGAGCCATGCTAAGGATGTTGCTGATATGAAGCCCTCCATCAAAGGATTTAACTTCGATGATGAGAGGATCCTCAAGGGTAGATGGGTTAATGAACCAAGTGCACATGTAATTCGGAAGTTTTTTCAGTTATTGGCTATTTGCCACACTGCCATACCTGACGTGGATGAAGAATCTGGGAAAATCTCATATGAAGCTGAATCACCTGATGAGGCTGCATTTGTGGTTGCTGCAAGAGAAATTGGATTTGAATTCTATGAGAGGACTCAAACAAGCATATCAGTGCGCGAGTTGGATCCTTTCAGTGGCAAGACAATTGAACGGTGAGTTTCTTGCAACCTAAAATTAATTATTCTGATCAATCTTTGTATAGGCATCCTTCAAATTTTTTGCTGCTTTATTTATATAATAAGGGTATTTCTAATTTCTTTTGCAGATCATATAAACTTTTGAATGTTTTAGAGTTTAGTAGCTCAAGAAAGCGGATGTCTGTGATTGTAAGAGATGATGAAGGAAAGCTGTTGCTTCTTTCCAAAGGTGCTGACAGGTTTGTGAAACAAGATTGCTACAGAAATGAAGTCATACTTTTGTTTAGCTTCGATTACATCCATGTCTGACTATTTTACTATATATTTTCACAAATAGTGTTATGTTTGATCGGCTTGCAACAAATGGAGGGGAATTTGAACCGCAAACAAGAGAGCATATTAATGAGTATGCAGATGCTGGTTTGAGAACTTTGGTTCTTGCGTTCCGTGAACTTGATGAGGAAGAATACATTGAGTTCAATGAGGAATTCACAGCAGCCAAGAACCTAGTGAGCGCTGATCGTGATCAAGTGATTGAGGATGTTGCAGAAAAGATTGAGAAGGATTTGATTCTCCTGGGTGCAACTGCTGTTGAAGACAAGCTGCAGCAAGGGGTAGGTTGCCAGGCATTACATTAGTAAAAGGGAAACCAGAATGTGGAAAATTGCATCACTAAAATTTGGATAACAAATGACCTTAATTTGGGACATAAGGCACTTGATTCCTTAATAATGGAGATGATAGAATTCATACCCTTGAGAGGCATTAGTCAACTTGTTCAATCAATTCAAGAGAATACTAATTAATCTGCTAATTTCATGAGTATATGCATAGCATATATTTGTCAAATCTTGTCTAAATTATTGGCCTAAACACTAGTTAGATATATGCTTCAACCATTACAAAGTAGCATCGGCGTTGATATTCTCTTTTATTATTTTCAAGGTTCCAGAGTGCATTGACAAGCTTGCACAAGCAGGAATAAAGATATGGGTCTTGACTGGAGATAAGATGGAGACTGCAATCAATATTGGGTAATTTTCCATCTAGATTGCTTTTCTTTGATACTTCCAGTTTCTGATATGTATTGTTGATGCACTTCTGACCTCATTTCGTGTTTTGCAGTTTTGCCTGTAGTTTGCTTAGGCAAGGAATGAGGCAGATAATTATCAACTTGGAGATACAGGAGATTCAGGCATTGGAGAGGGCAGGGGACAAGGCTGAATTAACTAAGGTACGCATTTCTTTTTTCTGTTTATTGTCCCTTCAATCCAATTATATGCTGCAGTAACAAGCTGTTGATAATGTATGTCTGAACATTAGCTGATCATTTTTTATTGAAATTCATTCAGTATCATATGACGGTGTTGATGTCCATAACATAAAACATTGCCTAATTTAGATGGGGTGCTTAATCCTTTCTATATCCAACTATGTGAGCTCAGAAGTAGATTGATCAACTTGGCATAAAACTGGATGCTCAAACCCAAGGTTATATTGATTGTGCAGGCATGCAAGGCTAGTGTACTTCATCAACTAACTCAAGGAACAGAACTGCTTGCTGCATCTAGTGGAAATTCTGAGGCATTAGCCTTGATCATAGATGGGAAGTCGCTCACTTATGCTTTGGAGGATGATATGAAGAATTTGTTTCTTGATCTTGCGATTGGATGTGCATCCGTCATTTGCTGCCGTTCATCACCCAAACAGAAAGCACTGGTAAGATCATTCATCTTTCTCCATGAATGTGCATTTCAAGACGGGTCTTGTGTAATTGTTTTGGGTTCTAGATTCTGTGTTTCCTATTCTACACCAATGAGAGAAAGAGGAGACTAAAACCTATTTAATGACATTTTTCACTAATAATTGGCATTTTATACTTTTTACATCTAATATGTCAAGCTAGTTGCTCATTTTTAAACATTCCCTAATTGCACATAAATGCGGGTTGCAAAGTGTGATTAGAACTAGTACTACATGGTGGAAAGTAATGTTTCAAACTACCAGTTGCAATGTGTAACCTATGGCCAACCTGATAGTTTATTACATATTTCATTTCTCTTTCATTTGAGCATGACTACATGAAACTTAACTAAAATGGTTTGTCAAAATATGTCCATGGAGTACACCTAAAACGCAAACACTTCCAGATAGTGAAAAATGCAAAATTTAACTGCAGGTTACAAGAATGGTTAAACTAAGGACAGGGAAAACAACCCTTGCTATTGGGGATGGTGCAAATGATGTTGGAATGCTTCAAGAAGCTGATATTGGAATTGGTATCAGTGGAGTTGAAGGCATGCAGGTAGATACATAACTAATAGCATTTCTATTTTTGCCTCCGGCTTAAATAAAATAGTCAAATTATTAATAATTCCTTCTTGTAAGTTCTCATTTTCTTATGACTGATTCTAAATTGCAGGCTGTTATGTCAAGTGACATTGCAATTGCACAATTCCGCTTCTTGGAGCGTTTACTACTTGTGCATGGACATTGGTGTTATAGAAGGATATCATCAATGGTAATGTTTGTCTTTGGAATTTTTAGTTCTCGATTAGCTTGTGATCTAAGATTTTTAAAACTAAAAAAGCTTTACCTCTTCTCATTTGCAGATATGCTATTTCTTCTATAAGAATATTGCATTTGGTTTTACTCTATTCTATTATGAGGCATATGCATCATTCTCTGGGCAATCTGCATACAATGATTGGTTTTCATCACTTTACAATGTCTTCTTTACATCACTTCCTGCAATTGCTCTGGGAGTATTCGATCAGGATGTCTCAGCACGTCTCTGTCTCAAGGTAAGCCTCCGTGTGACTTATATTCAGCATTTTTTTTTTCCTTTGATAGGAAAAGCAATTCATTAAAAAAGCATGGAGAAGTGCAAGCTAGCATTAAGAGAGCAACCTCTGCATCTGAGCGAAAATATTTAGAAGAAACCTGAACATTAAGAATTCTCAACAATTCATCAACAAAACTAACAAAGGGATTTGAAGTTTCTTGCTTTATATACTTCTATTCAACCTTTTTTTGGGCAAAATGTTGTAGTGGCTCTTAAAAAGATCACTTATCCATTTCTCAATTGCAGTTCCCATTACTGTATCAAGAAGGTGTTCAAAATATCCTGTTCAGCTGGTACAAAATTCTTGGATGGGCATTCAATGGCGTCTTGAGCGCTACATTAATCTTCTTCTTCTGTGCGCGTGCAACTGAGCATCAAGCATTCCGTAAAGGTGGGGAAGTAGTTGGCTTGGAGATACTTGGAGCAACCATGTACACTTGCGTAGTATGGGTAGTGAATGTCCAAATGGCTCTTTCAGTCAGCTACTTGACATATATCCAACACATCTTCGTGTGGGGTGGCATTGGATTTTGGTATCTATTCCTCTGGGCTTACGGGTCTATAGATCCCTATTACTCGACCACAGCTTTCAAAGTCTTTGGTGAAGCTTGTGCACCAGCTCCATCTTTTTGGCTCATCACATTGTTTGTTGTGATCTCTAGTCTTCTTCCATACTTCACTTTCTTGGCTATTCAAACCCGCTTCTTCCCCAAATATCACAACATGATTCAGTGGATAAGGCTTGATGGACAAACAGATGATCCCGAGTATTGCCATATGGTACGACAGAGATCATTACGCCCTACAACAGTTGGTTACACAGCTCGAATGTCAGCGTCCAACCTCTTCAAGGACAAGCCTCTAGAGCAGGTATAATGCAAGTGTTTTTTTCCTCTTTGATGATAGATGGGTGTTTGTTGTTTTAAGACACCAAGCTGCCATCTTAATTGTATATAACTTCCATGTCAAATTCTCTCTCTCCCCCCCCCTCCCTCCTTCCCTCTCCAACTCGGAAAGCTAGAAGTAAAAATTTTGTGGTTTTGGAGATCTTTTCAGGACATGCCTTCTTCACTATTCATTATTATTTTCTGATTATCTCTGTAAAGACTTTAGCACAGAAATAAGAGCATGATTGTCATTAAATCTCAAGTTTCTGGATTTAACAGTGCATTTTTGCTGATGGAAACTTACTAGTTAATTTCAGAAGAAAATGCTATTCTCCGGCACAAGATTTCTGCAACTTTCATTGAACAAGATCCTAAAAATGTTGAATAAAGTTGGCCAATATTTGTTTTCCGTGCCAACCAGTACAAGGATCAAACTTGGGCCAAGCCTGGCGGTCTAGTCTGGATGCCCATTCCCTGCCAAAAGACTGGGCTAGACCACTGCTGGATCAATGCATTTTATGGACATTGTAGGTGGCTGGTGCCAGATGGGGTGCCCGCCGGGACCATTTCTTCTTCCACTTGTTTATATTTGTTTACCAAATTCCTTTATATTGAATGATAGAACATTCAACTTCCTTAACTAGAAATCTCAAATTCGAGTCTTGGGAGGGGAGAAAAAGGATTTGGGAGAGCCAACCCCTTAATGCACCCTACAGTATTTGGATCGGATTAGTTGGGCGAAACCCGAACACCAGTCAACTAAAATTTAAAAAAAAAAAACCCTAAATCCAATAAACTATAACTCAGCTGATATAGTCTCCAATCTCTTTTATAATGGTCTCAAGTTCAAATCTGCCCCAACAAAGAGAATTTTTCGTATCATGAAAAATAACATACTAACATACATATTCTAGTGATTAATATATAGATAATTTCTTTTCAAGGAGCATATTCGAATCCTATTAATAACTTAATTTATTCGATGAAAGAACATTTCGGCATTGCATAATTTTAAATATCCCTATTGAGGCAAAAAAAAAGAAAAAAAAAAAAAAAAGAAAAAACAAACAACATGAGTACCAAAAATTGACTAACTTAAACAATCAAAGGATGAGAAGAAAATCAGACATTCTATTGGTTACTCTGGTTTGTAGTATAGGGATGCTTTATTAGTTTAGTAATTGAATATTAGTACTTTTTTAAGTAAAATTTTGAATTTGAATATTTTGTATAACAAAATTGATGTCGGGAGAGTTTGCCTCATAAGAGTCCGACCGAAATTGAATCAGATTTACTCGAATTTAATATGGTTACTATAGTGCTTGATTAAAAAAAAAAATTGATGAGAAGTATTATACTATGTAGCTTTAGACCAACAAACCTTCCATCCAACCAAAAAAAAAAAAACCTAAATACCAAAAATGACCAAGTTAAACAACCAGTGGATGGAATAACATTGGACAAGTTTATGATGTAATTTCATTTTTTTGAGTTCATTCTCTGACTTAATCTCCATTGTGGTAAATGAAATAAATTTGAACCCACCCACCTCTACCCTGCTGTTCCAATGTGTAATTGTCTTCCATGGAAACAGAATTGTTGCCAGGAATGTTCCCAACCATACCTGTACTCCTAAAAATTTACAATCCTTTGCAACTGCAAATTGCCGATGAAACTCATGCTAAGTGTGCAAATATATATATATATATATATTATCTGGGGTTTGTCTACTAGCTACTCACAGCATTAATCATCTAACAAAGCACTTGGTCTAAACTTGGGTATTGTTTGGGAAAATATTGAGTTGAGTTTATTTTTTAAGGTATTTTTTGAAAAAATATAAGCTGAATTATTTTTTTCTTAATAAATATTACGATAATAAAAACAATTTGAGTCTTAATCCTGAATTTTGAAGTCGGTCAATCGATAAAGAATGTTGATTTTTGCTATGGATGCAGCTCAAAAGACAAAATATCTTGACAATAGCTCATGCCCATTTTGCATGAAATGAAAAATTTGTGCCTAGGCGAAATGTGTGTAGTGCAAAATAACAAGACTGCCCCATGTAAATGAAGCAAAGTCCAATGTATTGCAAACTTTATTTTCCTAATCATCTCTCTCTCTCTCTCTCTCTCACTCTCTCTCTCAAACACCTTGAAACATCCTTCACATCGTTGTTGTCAAGTTAATTCAATCAACCACTTGCCCCTCAAGGATCTTGACTATACAAGTCCCGATGGGTATTATTTTTTTTTTTTAATTTTATTATTGATATCAGTAATTATATTTCTATTAATTCAATTTAAATATTTATAAAGATACTATTTAAAAGAACGATTTTTTTATTATAATTATTTTATATTTTAAAATTTAATTAAATAATTAAATATTTTATTCCGAACTATATAGTTATCATTGGGCTCACAGGCAAATGCAAGTCAGGGCTCGCATGCTTCCGTGGCCACGGGGATGATAAAATTTCATAAATATTCAATGTTGAGAGAGAGAGAGAGAGAGAGAGAGAGAGAGCGCTCAACACCATTAATTTGATTGCAACATGTTGGGAGTAATTTTGTTGATAACAGAGATGGGCCAATCCCATCATTTCATGCTAAAAAGCCCTCAACTCTCCAAATTTCCATTTCCCCCCCTTCTCTTTTTAATATTTAAATTTCCTCGTACAACGCAAATACAAAGTCCAGATCATCCTGTACAATTGTTTTTTTCCATTTCATATTTTGGAATTAACCTAACAATGAGCATTTGCCCAAATTAGGTCAACCGAATCGTAAAATCAGCACCGGCGGGGATTGCGGCCGAGAATCTACGAGACGGCGAGACCTAGAAAATCGGCGGCGGATTTCGCCATAATGGAAGAAAACTCGTTAAAGCTAATGACACCATCACCGTCCGTATCAGCTTCTTGAATCATCTCCATTAATTCCTTATACGTTAAAGGCTGTCCCATCTTCGCCATCGAACCCGCCAGCTCCGCTGCCGAGATGTAACCGTTTCCGTCGCGATCGAAAGATCGGAAAACCTCGAGTAACTGCTTCTGATTGATCAAGACCTCTTCGTTGATGTCGGGCAAGATAGCGTTGACCAATTCGTCGAACTCGACGGCTCCATTGCCATTGGAGTCCATGTTGGAGAGTAGTTCGTAGATCTGATCGCCGGAGGGCTTGAGTCCGAGAGAGCGGAGAAGAGCGGCCAGTTCGAGGTGCGTTAGGCTCCCATCGGAGTTCATGTCGAATCGTGAGAATATGGATCTCAATTGTTGTAATTGTTCATCTTGCAATGTCATGATTTTGGGAAAATCAGGGTTTTGGATTTGGGAAGAGAGAGAATGGGGGAATGCTTCGGAGGGATGATTGGATCCGTTTGAAGAGCGGGGCTTTTTGGGGGAGGCAAGGAAGGTGGATAAGGAGATGAGTCGTTCTTTTGGAACAGAACCCGCGTCGGTGAATTTAATTTGTTAAGATCGAAGTTTCCTTGTATGTCTCGTGTAAGCACAAAATTTAGTTATAGTTGGATTTTTAGAAAATATCAGACGGTGAGATCCGACCGTATGAATCTTATAAAGTTAGAAATAATAATATCAATATCAATGTAAGTGTAGTTTCTATTTTAGGTCATAAGTATATTATATTTTTAGGTTATTGATTTTAATTACTCCCGATTAAAGGAATTTGACTGATTAGAATAGTCATATGAATATTATTTTAAATTATTTTCGGTTAAAATAGTTTGACACTGTACGTTATTAATCTAATATGAAGGTTTTAAATAGATTAACAAATATAATTTTCATATAAAATATTCTTGGATCTTAAATGGGTTAAAATGATTTATCTCTTTCGGGTATTTTAGGCTGAGAGCATATCATAAAATCAGATCATCATTTATTATTTATAATCTAAATGCCTTTCGATGGAGAATGATCAATAACCTTCAAACCCTCTTATTTCTCTAATTTTTCAAGTATTAAAAAAATAAACACTCTCGGTCTAAAAACATCCCGTTTGTTTTTCATGTATATATATCAAAATATTTAAATAAAATGATTAAGAAATTGGCAACACATACCAATAGAAGTTGTTTGATTTATTTGGTCCATAATTTATTTTCCTTATTAAATATTATTGTTTTCATAACATATTTTTAGTTTAAATTTATTTTAGTACTAAAATATTTGGGACCAATTGATGTTAGTGACCACACTTGAGATGATTGGTTATTGAACCCTCTAATTCATCTCAACATGTGAACTATAGGTATACGTTTCCAAGTTGCATAAAGAAATTAATGGAATATTGGTGATGGGAGTTATTCCTCTCTCTCTCTCTCTCTCTTTTCTTAGTTGATCAATGGTATTCGAAAACCTGATTAATTTGGTTTGACCAGTCACGTAATTCAATTAAAGAACTGACTCTCCCGCCGTCTGTTTTTCTTTTGAAGTTATTCCTCTCCTTTGTAAATCAAACTTTTGCTTAAAACTTGTGATAATCTTTACCTACTCTTTGGCCTATCCCCTTGGAACAAAATCCCCATTGAACTCTAATAATACCATAATTCTTGCAAATTTATTAGATAAAATTTCTTCACCCACTCGGGTAGGGTTCAAACTCTAACTACGCCATTTTTCCCTTACCCAAAACTTCATTCGCTTGATGTCCTATTGCCAACTTAGAAACCTACCCCAGCACTAACTTTTCTGCAACACAATCAATTTTTAGAATTAGGGTTAAAATATTTGTTAAGGTCTGATAAAAGATAGGGCTTGGCAAGATTGGTAAGGGTCTTCACATAGGCTTAATATGTAGTAGTGTTTGATATTTGTCATCATTTTCCCTCTCCACTTGCAAGAGTCTTAGCTCCTCCAACCGCAGGATCACCAACTATGCAATTAGCTCTCAACTTCAACTTCACCCACAAACGACACTCCATACTTGATGTTCCCAATGGGGTTTGCCTCGGCCTGATCCGCCAAAGCCCGGCCCATGAAAGACAAAAGAACTGCAAGAATTGCTAGAACAGAAATCACTGCAAAGAATGGCCCCATTGATCCAGAATTCTTCCAAGCACTATTTGATACAGCTTCTGGTATATCAGTAACAGCTTCTTGTGTTTGTTGTTGATCAGGCAATAATGGCGTTGTTGCCATTTGATACGTATTGACTTAGAAAATCTATCCCACACATAGAAGAGATAGGTGGTGGGGACATATGAAAAAGGAAAAGGAAGTTTTCTGTTTTTAATGTTATATATAATGCTACTAAGATGGTTGCATGCATGCTGCATGCTGCATGCTGCATGCTTTTGCATGATCCTATTAGATTTCAGGCTTTTTAGCTCTTTTTAATAAAGACAAAGGGGATTCCAACCTCAAAAGTGAATATACCATGTTGTTTGCTTCATTTATTCTTCCTCCTGTTTTTCTCTTTTTCGTCAGCTCCATATTTCCTTCTATTCTACGTTTAGTGATAATTATACAAATACCGGACTAAATATTTTTGTGTCCCATTTTTTATTATTATCTGTTGGTTAATAGTTCTGGGGCATTTACCGCATGGTAAAAAATTTAAAGTTTAAATTTAAATTTAAATTAGGGGTTAAGGGATCCCTAACTCCCCCAACTCTTTAATTCTTCTCACCAATTAACCTACGTGTGGGGTGTAACTTGTTATTCAATTTTGAGAATTGAAAGAAGAATATACTTTTGAGAAAAAAACACATATCTACTTTTGAGAAAGAAAAACCTTTGGAGAAAGAGATTAATAGAGGGCTTAAGAAAATTACGAGTAAGAAATTTTTTGTGTCACTATCATCATTGGATTTGGGGTTGCGGCGTTATGATACTGTGATAATAATTCGCTTAGTATGATTATTATTTCGGCGGCTAGATCAACAAAGAAAGATATCGTGGTTCCTAATTTTTTGCATTTTATTCACCGAGCTATACCTTAAACATTATTCCTTTTATTATTATGAAAAATTTCATTATATTTCCACTTGCATGTATATTAAATATAATATTGGTATCAGAGTATGTTGGATTTATTAAATAAATTTTTGGAATTTTTTCGGATATAAAAAAATATAGGGTTAAAAATTTAGAGTTCGGATGATGGATGAGTTTCATGAATCCGATTATACTATGATATTACCCATATTATGTAAATCACAAATATATTTTTTTCGAGATTTTTGGAGTATATTTTGGTCATGAAATATAAAGTCAAAGTTTTAGATCTTAATGGTAGCCGAAACTTAAAATCTTGAATTTATTGAGATAGAGGACTTATTGATCTACAAAAATGGTATAAATATGCTTCTTGTGTTCTGATCTACGATTTGACGCATGTTTTGTAAATTGTCGTTGCCGAAAATTGAGTTTTCCGACATGGCCACGGAGGGCCAAAATTTGAACATTTGATTTGCCGAGTTTAGGGTTTGAATTTCCCAAAAATTGAGTTTAGAATATTTTTAGGAAGACCAATATAATTTTCCAGACGAAATCGCCGTCAAAGAGTGCCCGGAAACGAATTTTTCGGAAACCGGGTCGGAAAACCGGATTGCAAGCTCGTGGGGTGAGAAAGAAGGATCCAAACCTGTGGGCGCAAGAGCATTACGCGCGAGGAGGGCACATCAGCCAACAAGGCACTGGCACATGTAGCGCACGTGCTAGAGAGGCGACTATACGCCTTTGGCAGTCCAGGTTGGTTAGGACTCGGACCCACGCCTGACACAATCTGTGAACTGGGTGATGCAGACTTTGCATGTGAAGGCGCGTGAGCAGCGCGCTGCGAGTGGGCTAGCGTGTGCCAAGCCGTTCCTAGCATGTGTGCACGTGTGAACAGTGCGCCGCGCATGGGTGCGCGTGCGCCAGATGGCTACCAGCGTGTGGGGTGCATGGCAGCTCATACAGACACGCCGCTGGCACGTGGCGGTGCATATGGACCCTGACGGCTCGTCAGGTCATCTAGAATTGAATTTTTCTAATTTTTCTGCTAGTCCTATATTTATATTTGTGACTATTTGTGAGATTTTGTGCATCAAATTTAAGTCTGGATGGTGAGATGTGATCCCGAGTTATGGTGTATGGTGTTCGTTGACATACGCTCGCTTTTAGGTCAATACTCGAATCATTTTAGATTTGTTGTTTCGTAGGATACGTGAAATTGTGATAATAAATATTATTAGTCACTGACATCTCTTTTTCTGTATAACAGAGACTATGGCTGCAACAAAGAGTATCGTACTTAATTTTGTGAAGGAAGACAAACTGAATGGTGATAACTACGATATTTGGTACCGGAAGGTTCAGTTTGTCTTCGAGGAGCCGGACCTAGCGGAGGTTGTAAAGCACGAGATATGAGACCTCAGGGAGGGTACTACGCCTTAGGCGAGACAGGATCAAGAGACGTATCGTGCATGAAAGAAAAAGGATGACCAGGCTAGAACAATCATTTTAAGTAGCATGCATGATGACGTGATCTCAGTGTATGAATAATATCCTACAGCAATGTCGGTCTGGGTTGTTCTGAGAGAGCACATTGGCTCCCTGTTAGCTCATAAACTGAGGATGTTAACCTATAGGTTCATCACCTACAAGAAGAGGTTCGATCATACTATGAAACAAAATCTTAGGCATGTCGAGTATAATTGTCTCTCTGAAAAACATGGAGAAGCCGATGTCTGATGAGCTTCATGCACTGGGGTGATCCAGTATTTACCTGACTCCTAGAGTATGGTTAAAACCTATCTCACACACACTAAAAGTATTAGTACTTTTATGAATGTGAGTAAACATTGTGAGCTCGAGGAAGAACGCCAGGAGGTGGCTAGGTCTGTCTCAGGTCATGTATATATGGCAAAGTCGAATAAGGGCTCATGCGGTTTCAAGCGCAAGTGGCGCAAGCATGAAAGGAAGACCAAAGACCAAGATAAGAAGAAACCATTTGCAAAGACCGACGACATGGTTGTACGAAAATGTGATATCTTATAGTTTTACAATAAGCAATGAGGATCACTGTGTCTATCTGAATACGTAATAATAACTCTTTTATGATCCTATCTCTATATGTGGATGATATAATGTTGGTCAGAAACAATATTGAGTATCTGATGATAATCAAGACATGGTTGTCATCAAATTTCGATATGAAAAATATGTGTGAAACTGAGTTCATCTTTGGTGTTAAGATCTAGAGAGATCGTTCGAGACAAATGTTGACTCTTTTACAAGAGACCTACATTAGGAAGATTTTTGAGCATTTTGGGATGAGTGATTGTAATCCCATAAATACTCCAATCGCCAAGTGTGATGGCTTGAGTCTTAAGATTTGCCCAAAAACTTAGGAAAAAGTAAGGGGGTTGAGTAAGATCCCTTATTCCAGTGCAATAGGAAGTTTGATGTACACGATATTGTGTACATGACCAGACATGTGTTATGCAGTTAATCTGGTGAGTAGATTTCAATTAAATCATGGAAGGAGTCACTGGAGAGCAGTAAAAAAGATTTTGAGATATCTTAAAGAAATTGTGAGCTTCTCCTTGTATTACGGAGGAGGAGATTTGTGCTTTGTGAGATATTCAAATGCCGATTGAGGTGGTGATCTGGATAAACGCAAATCGATGTCAGGTTTTGCCTTCTTATTCAATGGTGGTGTCATCTCTTGGAGCAGTAAGAATCAAACTTGTGTGCCCCTATCTATGACGGAGACTGAGTTCGTAGCTTACTCAGTAACAATTCAGAAAAATGTTTGGTTTTGAAAACTATTAAATGACTTAGGAGTTGTGGCTGATAGTGGGAGGCTGGTGATAATCTATTGTGATAATCAGGCTGCTGTAGCCTACACTTGAGACCCTAAATATTATAGTAGAACCAAATATATCGACATCAAATTTAACTTTTTAAGTGACATCATCGAGAAGGTGAAGTAAATGTTAAGTACATTTCAACACACAGTATAGTGGCTGACCCCTTCACCAACCTATCGTTAGAGACTCATTTGTAATATATAAAAAGTCATTGGATTTAAGTATATTTTGATATTTCTCATTTTGTACTAAATTGACGATGTGATACTTATTACATTTATATGTGATTTTGTGTATTATTTAGTCACACATGAGTTATTTTATTTTTTAAATAATACACATGTTTTAGATCATATATAATTTGATGTGATAAAAGATATGTTAGGCAGACGAGATCGACTCACACACACGAGTGATCAGCTCTAGCTCTGAGTGAACGGAGATGAGATGGTTTCTAATCGTAAAAGATATTGAGAGTGACCCTATTAGAATACAAGTCGCTCTAATATGTGTTCAGGATGAAATCATCTGAAATATAACTAATATGAAAATACCCACATCCATTTTGTCTGTAACTAGCAAGATTTGAGATTTCGGATATCACCTGCGATCAATGATATTGTCTCTGAGATCTCAGTGTAGAGTCTTATGTATAAATTGAGTCTCATATTTATACAGTGTTAGAAAAATATGACATATGCCCTTTTGAGAAATGGGAGATTTATACGTTATATCATTGTGTTGTATTCACTGACCGATTTGTTACGTTTATCCATGTGAGGATACGAATGTAAAAGTGAATACACAGTTGAACAATAATTGTGGATCACTTTCAATGAGGAAAGTAGTTCGATGGATATAATTGTATTGAGTTTGAGTACAACGAGTTCTTTTTAATACTAACGGTGACTTTTCGATCATCTTAACAGGTGTATTGAGAAGTTTTTGCTTGCAAGTGTATTGAGAAGTTTTTGCTTGCAGGTGTACTTGTCAATTGCACAACATCCAATCCTGTATGAAAGTCTAGTAAGGTGATATAGTAGATCATATGAATTGTGATCTTGTGATGAATGTAAAATGTTCTCGCGTGCAAGTGGGAAATGTTGGTTAGTAGTGTCCACGTGAGTCATTTACCACAAAGTAAAAAATTTAAAGTTTAAATTTAAATTAGGGGTTAAGGGATAATGGGTAACCACCCATTATCCCTAACTTCCCCAACTCCCTAATTTTTCTCACCAATTAACATACGTGTGGAGTGTAACTTGTTATTCAATTTTGAGAATTAAAAGAATATACTTTTGAGGAAAAAAAAGCACACATGTACTTTTGAGAGAGAAAAACCTAAGGAGAGAGAGATTAATAAAAGGTTTAAGAAAATTCTGAATAGAGAATTTTTTTTATTACTATTATCATCGATTTAGGGTTATGGCGTTGTGACATTATGATAATAATTTGCTTAGCGTGATTATTATCCCAATGGCGAGATCGACGAAGAAAGATATCATGATTCTCAATTTTCTGTTTTTTATTCACCGAGATATACCCTAAACATTATTTCTTTTATTATTTCGAAAAATTCTATCATACTTTTACTTGCGTGTATATTAAATCTAACATTATCGTAGATGTTAATATTTATAAAGTTAGTAGCTATTAAGCGAATAGAACTTGTAGAATAACGTGTGAATATTAAATGATGATCAAATGAATAACAATTTTATAAATATTAATATTTATGAATCGATTAAAAAAAATACCCGTTTTTATGTCATGTTACTTATCATCTTTGAGGAAAAAAGGAAAAGAGAAAAAAAAGAGGAAAGGTATTTGGAGCATTTGATATTAGAGTCGGCCTAAGACTTTGTGGTTCGACATTCAATTCTAAATATGGGTTTAGTTGGGTTCGGTATGGTTTGAATTTTGACCCATCTAAATAGTAACTTTAATTTTCTCCGTAAATTTAAATATATTATTTTTTCTTTTTAAAAAATGTTAATTTAAATTCTCTTTTAATAAACTGAACAACTAAAACAACTGATTCCATTTACATTCTCTCTCTCTCCCCTTGCTCTCAAATTAAAAAGATTAGAAAAATCTATTTAAGTTTGATTCTCTCTCTTTAAATTTAATCAAATTAACTTTTTCTCTTTAAGAAAATAATTAAAAATATTGAATTTAAGACTTCTCTTTCTAGAAAAATTATATAATACTGATTTTTCTCTCTTAGCACTGGTTTTAATTTTCCGTCTCCAAAAAGAAAAGTTTTTTTCTTTGTGTCTAAAATAAAACATATTATTTTCATCTCTTTTTTTTAAAAAGTCAAATTAATTTAATTTTTTTCTCTTTAAAAAATAAATAGAATTACGTTAGCTTTTTCTTCCTAAAAAAAATCCTTTATTTTAAATTTTCTCTATCTAAAAAAATTAAATTATTCTAAATTTTATCTCTCTAATTACATTACTTTAGGGCGTTTTGTTTAAAAAAGAAAATTTTCTTTCTCTAAATTTAAATAAATTACTTTAGTACAAAGAAGTAAATAAGCACATATTTATTCATCTATTTAGTTCAGATTTTTTTTAATATAAAAATTTTTTGATAGTTCCTTTTTTTTTATATAAATAATATAATTATGATTAAATATGATTTAAGTCAAATTGGATTCTTTCGAGATAAATTCTCTTGCATCTAATTCTTTTTTTTATATATATAGTGAAACTCGAATCCGAGTCTATTATATGGATAGGAGAAAATGTATCACTTGAGCCGCCCAAGGCTCATTGGCCTCTTGCATCTAATTCGATGAGATTACGATTTACCCTCAAGTGGACCCTGTCCAACCCAACTCTGCTAGATTCATACATTTCTGGCTCATGCTCAACCCATAAATCAATTAGAACCAACCCAATTGGTCTGGTCCATGGATTCCTACCCAAATTGTACACCCAATTTATGATTAAGAGACAATGGTCCGACTAACCCATTGTTCAAAGTTTGGACCACCCACATAAAAAAATGGGCCAAGTCATGAACAAAATAATATAGACAATTAATAATAGTGAACCAGGAATAGTGTTTTTTTAAACGGATTTTTTAACTATCAACCGAAATTTGAATTTCATCTGATTAATTCAATCGAGTATTATGAGATCCATTAAGAGATTGATTCTCTCAAATCTTATTTTTTCATTTTCATAGTTCAAATCTAAAACCTAAAGGAGTGTAACACTTATGGTTACACCAACGGGGCTTATTGTTGATGAAGAGAAGTCCATTTTGGAGATCTCCCTCTATTTTAGAGACAATGGTCCCTTAGAAGTCCAGAGATGGTTCATTTGTGGTGGTTGCATCTCATGTGGATTTTCTAATGCTCTATCTTGAAATTTTTTTTCTCCATAAAGCTCGCCTGATTCGATTCCACATCTCGTGGCATAAGATTGAGCATAATTGGATTATTTAGTTTATATTAAAAATTTTAAAAAAAAAACACCAGAGCAAACTATGCTTTAGAAACAGAACAAGGAAGACTATGCTAAACAAATCTATAATATTGACACCGAGAAGATTTAATATTGAACCGATTAAATTAGGAATGATTGTGCTATTTTTATAAAAATTTCATAAAATTAATCTAATCGATTTTTTTTATCTTACACATGTAATAGATCAAACCTAAATTAAAATCATCTATGTCAAGTAAAAATATCATTATAATTGTCTTTTTAAAACAGTTCAAATGATAGAGTTTCTCAATTTTAATTTTTTTTAAATTGATATCATTTAATGGACTATCAATGTCAGTTTGTGTATCATGGCCTTTTTGGTCTTCCGATCATTCATTACCCCCATCTTCACTAACCATCGTGTGACCCCCACATCCGATGTGCCCAAGGCATTGCAGCCTACAACTTCATGCCGACCGATGATCATGGGCTTAATGACACCCACCAACCATCTTACGACATGACCCCTCCGTCCATAATTATATTTTTAATTTAAAATTTAAAAATAAAAAATTATAAAAAATTTACTTTTAAATAAAATTTTTATAAATATTTAAATTAAATTAATTAAAATATAATTTTAAATTTTGATCGATCAAAAGAAAAGAAATTAGGGCGAGCAATTGTTGACAACACTTTGTACTTATCTTGTTATCTTGGGGTAATCATTTAGACTGTGAACTCAAAGCAAAAGGTTGCCTTCTCTATTTCAATCACATCACATTGGCTTGATCTCGGATGATGCTTTTGAACCATTTCCTTGAAGGAACGCCTTGCAATACTACCTCAATTCGTTTTCATAAAATCTCTACCTTTCCTTTGAAAAAAAATACGAGTAAGCTCAATCAAAATTAAATTAAAGTTTTTAATATAAAGATTTTTAAATTTAATGATAAATTTTGTCTCTTTTATAAAATATTTGATATGAGTTTTACAAATGTCATGTACTATGCTACTTTGTAATCACTATAATTTCTTATAGTTTCAATAAATATGTAAGACAAACACTAAAATATCATAGCGTTTCTCTTTTACGATAAATTTGTCTTGAATTTTTTTACAACATTTAAAATTATTAATATTTAGTTGATCCAGTGACTAAATATTAATATCTTTTAAATAATATTTCAGATTCAATTTTAGTGTATAAAAAAAACAAATATCAAAAGAGTTTTGTTCTTTAAACGATTAATATGAATCGCATCGAATTTAGTTGAATTCAACATGATCATGTTATTTCTCTCTCTTGACCCTCCTCCCAAATAATTCTATCAAAAATTTCTTATTGGTCCATTTCAAATGTAATCTTAAAAAATAAGAAAATATTAATTATTTTTCAACTATATTTTTATCTCTTGTTATTTCACCTAAACATTTAATTATAGTATGATAATGGATTTTTTAAAAATAATTTAGTCAATTATTCTATTAAAATTTCAATCGTTCAGCTATTTTCTCGATTTATGTATAATAATCTAGAAATATAATGAAATAAAAACAGTGATACATATATTTATTTTTTTGCTGCAGGAGGGAGGAGTATTTATAGATTATGGGAATGAGGATTGATATGTTATATGTTTTTAAATTAATTTTTTTCTTATTTGGGAATAATATTATAATTAAGTAAAATAATAATGTTTCATAAGGGAATTCACCCGTTAGAAGAATTAAAGTTAAAAATAATTACTGCAGGTAAAAAAAAAAATGGCTTCTATATATCTGCGGATGCATGAGGTGTAAATCTCAGCAGCTTATTGGTGTCGTACGCACGTGCAAATTGGTAATGCGGTATTCTATGAAATGACGATTTTGTCCAAGAACTTCATGACCTCTTGGAGCACGTGACTGTTGATCCATTCGTGCCCAAAATCGTAAATTTAAATATTAAAGGGTAAATTACCCTCAAAAGACACCGGTGATGTCTTAATAATGGAACTCGTTCAACCCTCTAACAACGAGAGAGAGAGAGAGAGAGAGAGAGAGAGAGATGTACGGCGATGGCGATGCTCCAGATCCCCTGCTTCAAAATTCTCTCTCTCTCTCTCTCTCTCTCTCTCTCTCTCTCTACTTTCTTCAGATAATTGTTGTGATTTTCTGTTACGTAGATCGGATCTATAGTTATTATAAGTATGTGGTGTGTTTCGGTCCTGTAGCTGTTTGGCTGTTAGTTTTGTTCTCTCTCTTGCTCTTTGAGATTTAGATCTGTGTCCAAATGGTGAAATTAGCTAGTTTCTGTATTTGGGTTTTGTTGGGTTTTCTGTTTTCTGGCTTTTTTTTTTTCTGGCTTTTTGAGGTGTGTGTGGGGGTAAGGGTTGGAAGTAGTCATTGGACGCAGCGGTTCATCGATCTTTTCCTGGTTTGGGATTGGTTCTCTCTTTTTATTGTACTTTTTAGTCATCGCAGGAATCGGTCGATAAACCTCTGCATCCGGTGCTTCTCCCTCCCTCTCCCTTCCTCTCTCTCTCTCTCTCTCTCTCTCTCTCTCTCTCTCTCTCTCTCTCTCTCTCTCTCTCTCTCTCTCGCTCGCTCGCTCTTTAATTTTGTGATTGAGTGCAGTGATTTTGAACTGAGCTCTATTTGCGGGTTTGTGTGGGACTGTCTTTTGATTTTTCATGTCAACCTGGTCTGATCATCTTATTTGGGGATGAGTGTTTTGGAGTTTTGATTCTCAACTTGTGAAATTCTCTCATGGGTTCCTTTCGGTTGCTTTTAATTTGATTGTTTGGCGCATGAAATAGTTAAATTTCAATCTTTGCATATAAACTGTTCGTTGATTTCTCAGTTCTGCAAAATCTTTTATAGGTTTCATTGGCCTGCTTTATGTGTTTTAGTTTCTGCATTTATTGAGGGAATTAACCCCATCTTATTCATTACAATTTCTTGTCGATTTGAACTTACCTCGCTGGAAATTAGCTTGTCCGAGTCTTTGTGTCTGTTTTTCTGAATCCTTGTGCGCGTATTTCCTTCTATTCTAATTCAAGTTCATGCACGGTCTAATTTTCTAGCTTTTGTTCTAATTACTCTGAGAATTGTCTTAGTTAATTTGCGTCTTAGTTAAATTGCTTGAGGTGTTTGTTTTGCATAGCAAGTCTATTATAGAATTCAATAAAATGAAACTTACATAGAGTCCGTTTCTAGGCTGTGTTTTAGTGTAGTTATTTTGGTCAACTTTGGTTCAAGATAGAGTGCATGCTTGAGGTAGTCATTGCAGAAAGGGCCTTGGATTGATAGAGCATCGATCTTTTGAATTTAGTTAAGACTTGGTGTGAATATCTATGTTATTGGAAAAGCTATTTATCATTCACCATTCTGCATGGACATGTTGAGAAGTGAGCGTTGGACACAACACATGAGACTTTTATAACTTAAAATAGGGTAAAATCTTCATTACTTTGCAGTGTCCCAGTGTCTATGTTGTGTTTTCTATCTGTATCCATGCTTCATAGATCATTTATAAACAAGGAGCATGTCTTTTGCATCTAAAGATATGCGCCCCCTAAATATACCAAAAGAGTTTTATTTTCAAATTCCAGCTTATGCCACTAGGAAGGAAATATGGAGGTTACATTAGAGTTTGATTGTTAATCCTATGTTTAAATTGCTTTTCCTGTCCGCATGAATGATCATATGACTAACAATTCTTGACCATGTTAGTGCTTTTCTTTAAGCAGGAGGAGTTTGGAAAGCAATCACTTTTAACTTCTTTCTCTTGAAAGCGAAAAGTAACTTCAAATGGAAGTTTTAAAAGTGGGAGACATGTTATCGTCACTGCTGCATGATGGTGAGAAAAAGACAGTGATGGTGTAGCCCTCATTGCAAGGGAATCTAGTGTTCTAATTGGTACTCCAAGCATCGAGTATCAAATCCTTCTTTAACAAACCCGAATAGGAATCTGATTACAGCACAAAACTTGAAAAATGTAGCTAGGGAACCATCTGAATTGTTGAGTCTTAGTCATTTGGTGAATAATGACAACTATTAAAGAGTTAACATATTCCATTTTTAGACCTGAGTATCTTCTATTCTTTGGCTACAAGTTATGATTCTTTGACATAGCAATTCTTTGATTTGCCCTTTGTGGTTTCATTTTGAAAGCTGGAAAAGGAGCTTGAAACTATTGCAGACCATTGCTGACCCTATTTAGTTGGTGAAGGATTCCAAAGTTTCTGCTTCCACACTTCCTTTTCCATGGGAATACTTTTCCATGGGAATTTAAGCTTTAGATTCTTTATCTGTGCATGACTGTTTCCCTTTGCTCTTTAGTGGTGATGATTTCTTTAATGGGTTCCTGACCCTTTTTTATATTTCATTGTCTTGAGTAAAGACATTACATCACTTTGAAATAGACTATCCCCTTGTTTGGGTCCCCTTTGGGTCCCCTTGCAAGTGGTTTCTGAACTCAAAGTGCCTTTTCCTTAGCAACCTAGGCAATTTCTTCATGTGATTTGAGTCACAAGATTCCTTCTTGGAGTTTTTCTCATGGTAACCGAAAAAGTTTTAACATGTTCGTCGAGTTAAATGTCATGCAATTTGCAATGTAGCTTACAGTTTATTGGCTGATTGCCTAGTTGTGGCTAGGAAAACTAGGGGACGGTATCTTTTTATTTTTTTTTGGTAAGAAGGGGACGGTATTTATTGATTTGGGCAAAGGGCTGGTGATGTTGATGTCAAGTGAACCCAAGAGCATTTGATATCTCAAACAACTCTTTTGCTTTTTGGCCCGGCTTGAGAGACCTAAGCTATGCAGCACATGCATGTACCCGTATGCGTATACAAAGTTGAATTTCTTAGATGGGCTGAATATGACCTTGTTATTAAGGAATTTTTGGCATTGATAATCTGGTCTTATTTTTCTGTAAAATATGACCTTGTTATTCATCTCCCCCTTGCGTTGTGGATGCGGATGCGGCTCAGAGATGTATACCAAAGTAGCAATGGATTTGTATGAATGCTACAACTAACACTGAGCAAGCAACTCAAGAAGATGACTCTAGGCCGCATTCTAGCTGTGGTTGGGAGCAATTGAAGTAGATAGTGCTCGAGGACGAGAAAGAAGGTTACTTACATGATCAACAGACACAAATTCCAATTGGCGGTTGACGAGATGAATCTCTAGGACGACTTTTAATGCATAACCATTAAACATTGCATGTAAGAAGCCCCAGTCGATTGCTGGGGCCACTAATAATTTGTCTACTTGGGCTTCATCTTTTTTTTTTTTTTTTTTTTTTTTTTTTTTTATTTTGATTAATTTATTTAGTTTAATTTATTGTTGAACTTTTTATGGATGGAATTATTTTAATTTAGTTTTTTTTTAATTCTTAATATTGAAATCTAAATTTTAATTAAAGAATTTAATTTCTAGAATAATTGTTCGGTTCAGTTTCAACTATTACGAAACATGAGAAGAGTTGTTTAGCGTCTCAAGGGAGGGGGCTTTGTCGGTCGGTCGCATTTTAATTGCCAATGTGTCAGTTTGCGGGGCCGCTACATGGGTATGGTGGGTATGGGGTGACCGGAGGAGGGCTTATCAAGCAAAACCTTTTTCTTATCTCAACGTCCACTCCTTGGCATCATTGCAAAGACATATCATTTTTCACCGACAGATTTCTGTTTCTATGATAGATAACCTACCTATCAACGTATAGCGTGCGAGTAAAAATGTTAAATTTTGTAATTAAATTTTAAATTTTAAATTTAAGAATATAAAAGATAACATTTCTATAGTGTTTTTTTTTTTAAATTGAGTTTGATAATATTTAAATTATATTAATCAAAATATGATTTTATTAAAAAATTTTGATGGATTATATTAAAAAATAATAATAAAGGTAAACATCCTCTCGTGATGATATCGACTAAGTTGGAAATTTTAGTAGAAGAAAATGCAAATTATTGATCTTTTCATCACTTAATCACTCCCGCTTTTTTCCCTCTTTGAAGATGAGGAAAAACTCAAGCATTTTAGCCAGACGAGAGCTCAATGAAGAGCACAAGTTATTACCCAAATCCATAAGAAAATCTTTTCTCCATAATATATGTCCCAACCTGGCTTTAGGACTTCTCCAATTTGGAATCAATGCTCTGGGGCACGGGCGCCCAGGCAGGCACGCCCAGGCAGGCGCAGGCGCGTGCATGCTTGCCTGGGCGCCCGCGCGGGCGCGCGCATGCCTGCCTGGGCACCCGCGCGCCTGCCTATGCGCCCAGGCAGGCATGCCCTGGCGCGGGCGCCCGCACCTGCCTGCCTGGGCGCCCGCGCGCAGGCAGGCACGCCCAGGCGTGGGCGCCCTGGCACGCGCGGGCGCCAGGACAGGCGCGCGCAGGGCGCGGACGGCCAGGCAGGCAGGCGCCCGTGCGTGCATGCGCTGGCGCCCGCGCAGACATTAATATTTTATTAAAAATTTTATATTATTAAATAAATTAATTGAAATAAAATAAAATTACCTATATATTAAATCAAAAAAGTAAAAAAAATAATAAATTAATTAAAATATATATATAATTTAAATAAAATAAAATATATGGTTTTTTTAAGAATTAAATAACATTATTCTTCTAAAAAATGAAATATGATATAATAAAATAAAATGTAAATTAAAATATTATAAAATAATAATATGATTTGTTAATATAAATTAATAAAATAAAATAAAAATAAAAATAAAATTATAATTAAAAGAATATAAAATTTAGCGACGGATTTGGAATCCGTCGCTAAATTATTAAAATAAAATAAAAATAAAATAAAATTCTAATTAAAAAAATTAAATTCAGCGACGGATTTTAATCCGTCGCTAAATTACCGGAGATAGGGATTGGGATTTTCATCTAGCGACGGATATATTTTCCGTCGCTAAATTAATTTTTAATTTAAATATTACATATTAATAAAATAAAAAAAAATAAAAAAATAAAATTCTATTTAAAAAAGATTAAATTTTGCGACGAATTTTAAATCGATGGCAAAATTTTGCCATATTTAGCGACGAAATTTGCAACGAAAAATTTTTTATCCCCAATTAGCGACGAATTTAGTTACGAAAATTTTTTCGTCACTAATTAGCGACGAATTTAGCCACGAAAATTTTTTCGTCACTAATTAGCGACGAATTTTGCTACGAATGATGTGTCCGTCGCTAATTTAGCCACGGTTTCCTTTTCGTTCCAAATTTTGTGGCAAATTAGCGATGAAAAACTTTTTCGTCGCTAAATCCGTCGCAAAATAGCGACGAATTTTTTTCATGGCGAAAATCCGTGGCTAAAACCGTGTTTTTTTGTAGTGTTAGACTTCTTGTGTGTTTCTAGATATACAATCTAGAGCCACTTTTTCGTAAAAAAATTATACCAAATTAAAATTAAGAATATAATATCAAGAATAAGAAGAAGAAAAAGAAGAAAAAGAAGAAAAAGAAGAAAAAATGGAGAAAAGAATTTTCTTTATATTGATTGCTAAAAAACATTACAAGAGAAGATAGAAAGCTAATTGCAAGAGAGAAGTTTGTTTCTACTTGCTTAATTACAAAGTATGGAGAGTAGTCTTATTTATATAAAAAACTAGCCATTAGAGAAAATAAAAAAAATCAAAATAAAATTGGTAAAAAAGAAAATAATCAAAATAAATTCAATTTTCTAAATTTATCTTGATTGAATAAATCAATATTAATTAACTCAAAGAAATATAGAATGACTGAGTAAATCAATCTTAATAATTAATTAAATCAACCAAATATATATAATTGATCAAATTAATTATAATGATTAGATCAATCATAATAATTGATTAAATCAATTATTATGATTGAATGGTTGATGATTGATTAGGTCAATTATAATAATTGACTAAATCAATCATAATAATTGATTAAATCAATTATAATGATTAACTAAATCAATCAATAAGTTTCATTTGAATTTATTTTAACACTCCCCTTCAAGTTTGACAAGTAGATATCTATAGAGCTTTACTTGCCAAGAATGTTTTGCATGTGACTTTTCCCTTGGTAAAATGTCAGCAAGCTACTCATTACTCTTCATGTGAGAAGTAACCATGGTCTTGTCTTCAACCTTTTGGCGAATGAAATGGCAATCGACTTCAATATGTTTTGTTCTCTTATGGAAAACAGGATTGAAAACAATATAAATGACATATTGATTGTCGCAAAAGAGTTTGATAAGGGAAGTTATTGGAAATCTCAATTCTTCAACCAAAGCTTTTAACCAAATGATCTCGCTGGTTGCTGTTGCCATGGCTCTGCACTCAGATTCTGCACTTGATCTTGAAACTACAGATTGTTTCTTGCTCTTCCAAGATACGAGATTCCCCCAACAAATATGCAATAATTTATGGTGGATCTTCTATCCATTGAATCTCTAACCCAATTCGTATCACAATAGCCCACAATTTTTTAAATTTGATTATTTTTCATATAGATTCTTCGCTTGAGAGACCCTTTAAGATACCTAAGAATTCTTTCAGTTGCCTTCCAATGGTACACTTTAGAAGTATGCATGTATTGATTGATTTGACTCACAGCATATGCAATATTGGGTCTAGTGATAATTAGGTAAATGTGCTTTCCAACGAGTCTTTGGTACTTCTGTATATCTGTGAAAAGTTGATCAAAATCTTTTCCTTTATCAGAGGTTGAGACAGGGCAAATCGCTGGTTTTGATCCCAATTTACTTGTTTTCTGCAAAGGATCAAGAGTATACTTGCTTTAGGATAGGATAAACCCTTGTAAGAGTGAGCAAGTTCTATTCCTAAAAAGTATTTTAGTAGCCCTAAATCTTTAACTTCAAAACTAGATTTAAGGAAATTTCTGATTTGATCAATTTGACTTATATCACTTCCGGTAACAATGATATCGTCAACGTATATGAGTACAATAGTGATTTTTTCATTATTAAATTTAATAAATAAGGAGGAATCACTTTTGCATTTTTTAAAACTATTATTGAGAAGTGCAGAGTTTAGTTTTGCATACCAGGCCCGAGGAGACTGTTTAAGACCGTAGATAGCTTTCTTCAGTCTGCATACTCGTCTTTCGTGATTTTGATTGAGCCCTTGAGATAGATGCATATACACCTCCTCTTTTAGCTCCCCTTGTAAGAAGGCATTCTTTACGTCCATCTGGTATATTAACTAGACATGTAACCGGGCTGAGCCCGGTCCGGTTCAAGGGCGGTTCCAGGAACCGCGGGCCGGGCTGGCTGCGGTTCCTAGGTCAGTCCGGGCCGGGCCGGGCCGGTTTCAAAATTTTTTTTGCTTGAATCGGCCCGGCCCGCTGAACCGGAACCGGCGGGCCGGTTCACACCGGGCCGGGCCGGTTTGGCCAAACAAGGAGGGGGAAAATTTTTTAAAAAATTCAAAAAAAAAAGGGTCAAAGAGCTGTTGGAACAGGCCGGGCCGGGCCAGTTCCGGGCCGGTTCACGGTTCCAAAAACCCTTGAACCGGCCCGGCCCACTACAGTACCCAGTTCGGTCCGGTTCGGGTTACTGTAGCACCGGGTCGGTTCACGAGCCGGGCTTTTTCAGGGCCGGCCGGGCCGGTTTTCGGGCCCAAACCGGCCCGAGCTCTTCTCTAATATTAACCAACTCCTATTGGTAGCAAGATCCAAAAGATTCCTTATAGTGCTCATATTTGCTACAGGTGCAAAGGTCTTTGTATTCTCCACTTCTTAAGTTTGGGTAAGCTCTTTGGCTACAAATCTATCCTTATAATGATCAATTAAACCGTCGCTTTTATACTTGATCTTATAAACCCATTTACATCCGACTGCTTTCTTTCATCTTAGAAGAGTCATTATTTCCCAAGTTTTGTTTCTTGTGAGAGCATTTAGCTCTTCTTTCATTACTTTTCTCCATTCTAGGTGATCATTGACATCATTGAAGTTTCCAGACTCCTGTATTTGATCAATGTCACTCAAGAATACTTGCTGACTAGAGGAAACATTAATGGTAGTATAATAGTCAGCAATAGAATAAGATGTGACCTTAAAGATATAGTGTTTCCATCTTGATGGAGGAAATCTCAGCTTTGTTGACCTTCTGAGTAGTGGTGAAGATGATAATGAATTATTAGACTCTTCATTTACTTCTGAAGGAAGTAAGTCTTCTTGGGTTTTGTCTCCCCCTTGCTCTCTACTTCCTTCAGTTTTAAAGGAATTTCTATTTTCCCTTCGCTCAAAATTCTGGTAATCCTCTTTCTTACTTTTGTTTTGGATTTTCCTTTTTATTAGATTGACAAGAATGATTGCTAATTGTTTTTGGAGTTAACAAGAAAACTTACAGATCTTCTTTTTGTGGTGTTCTTTCTTCGCTTATATCTACAAAATAAAACTCATTTTCTACAAATATTACATCTTTTGATATGTATATTTTGTTAGTCATAGAATCATAGCATATATAACCCTTTTGAAATGACCCATATTCTATGAAAACACACCGTCTCCCTTTTCTATCTAATTTATTTCTAAATTGTTCTGGTATATGTACATGGTATATACATCCAAACACTTTTAAGTAAGTGATATTTGGTTTAGTCTTAGTGAGAACTTCCAAGGGAGATTTTTCTTGGAGTATTCTAATGGGTAAGCGGTTAATTAGGTGAGTAACAGTATTAACTGCACCGCTCTAAAAAATTTTAGACATGTTAGTGTAGAACATAATTGTTTTTGCTATCTCAAGTACATATTAATTTTTTCTTTCAATTATTCCATTTTATTGAGGGGTATATGAACATGAGTTATGGTAAATTATTCCATTTTCTTTTAGAAAAGTTGTGAATGCATGATTCATGTATTCCCCCCATTATCTGTCCTAAATATTTTTATATTTGCATTGTATTGTTTAGTGATGTAATTGTAGAATCTTTTAAATGTTTCGAATGCTTGTGTTTTTTAAGTAAGCATATATACCCATGTATATCTAGTATTGAGATCATTAAAAAATATGAAATATTTAAAATTTCGTCTAGATACTATAGGAGATATCCAAATATCAGAATGTACAAAATTAAAATATTTTTATAAATTGTTTCCGAAATCGGATAATACGTTCGAGTTTTTTTTCTTCAAAAATACAATTTTCACAATATCTATCTTTATAATTGTTTGTTAGAAATATATATTTCAAAACTTATTTATTGGGATGACCTAATCTACCATGCCACAAAATATAACTTTTTCCTTGATATGTCGTGTGTGCATAATTATCTTGATTAAAAAAATATAGGTCGTTTCTCTTGGATCTCCTACCAATCACTTGATTTGTTTTGAGATTCTGAAAAACAACATTGTCAGGATCAAATATAACCTTTTAATTCTAATCTTTTAGTAATTTAATTAATAAACATAAGATTAGAGGAAAAATCGGGAATATATAAAGTATTAGAGTTTTTTTTCCAAAAAATCAACTTTTCTGAATTTTCTTACATTCAAATTATTCTCATTAGTAACATTGACTATCTTATGATTTGGGAGAGATTTTAGTTTTTTAAATTTTTTTGCCCTTAACCATATGATAATCGCAACTAGAATCTATTAACAAATTTTGGAAATTCAAAGTTGAGTTTAAGCAAATATCTAGATTGATCGTTACTTGCTTGAGCAATAATTTTGAAACGATATTTTTGATTGTTAACTCAGGTACTGCATTCTGAGTCACAATTGAGGAGATTTGTCCCTTTCTTTTCAGGTGCTCAAATTTCATGTGAAGATGAAGGAACCAACATTTTTCTTACAAATGATTTGGCGTTTTTACATAAGCACATACCTTTTTGGCTATGTGTCGCACCTTGTTAGCCACTTGTCATTCTGTAGTTGAATTGAAACCATACCCTTCTACTTTAGATTGACAGGCATTCTCAAGGTTCATGCTTACTTCTGCTTGTTGGATCATGGATCTCACTTCTTGGTAGGAAGAAAAATCCTTCATTCGAAGGATTTCTTGATGAACATGTGCGAATTGCCTCCAAGAGAAATGAGGAGTTTAAAAGATTTATCTTAGATTTATCTTCATCATCTCATTTTTGTAAAATTTTGTGGTTGGTTGTGATTGGTCTCAAAATTTTGAACTCATTCCAAAGATTTTCATATTTGCCAAATAGTTGGGAGAGAATTTTCTCATCTTTTTTTATATTGGCAATTCGCCTTTTTATCTCGAAAACTCTTCCTAAATTTGACTCTTACCCATAAAGATTATATATTTGATCCCAAAGAGTTTTAGAGTTTAGAGAACAAATGACCATAATTTTATGAATTTGATCCATAGAACTTGTGAGTAGGAAGAACACTTGGTCATCTCTCATTTTCCATTATTTGAATATTGGATCTGACTCATCAAGAAGGTCCTTTGTAATATGCCCAAGAGATTTTTTGAGTTTAAAGATCTCTTAATATGAGCAACCCGTCGGAAATAACTTAAAGATGTTAGAAAAATGGAAAATAATGATTGTGAACAAAAATTCATTTGAAAAAGAAGATCACCTAACCTCGAAGAGGAAGAATTCGAAATTTACTCTGATATCATGTTGAAAAATCTTAATCTCGGTGTTAGACTTTTCGTGTGTTTTTAGACATGCAATCTAGAGTCACTCTTACATAAGAGAATTGTATCAAAATAAAATTAAGAATATAATATCAAGAAGAAGAAAAAGAAGAAGAAAAATAGAGAAAATATTTTTCTTTGTATTGATTGCTAAAAAACATTACAAGAGAAGATAGATAGAGAGAAGATTATTTCTACTTGGTTAATTATAAAGTGTGGAAAGAGATCTTATTCATACAAGAAACTAGCCACTAGAAAAATGAAAAGAATCAAAATAAAATTGTAAAGAGGAAAATAATCAAAATAAACTCAATTTTCTAAGTTTATAATCATTTAATAAATCAATTATTAACTAAATCAACTAAATATATAATAATTGAGGTAAATTAATCTTAATAATTGATTAAATCAATTATTATGGTTGATAGTTAATTAGATCAATTATAATGATTGATTAAATCAATCAATAAGTCTTATTTGAATTTATTTTAACGGTGGTGGTGGTCGTGAAATGGAGAGAATCTAGAGTTTCATTTTCATTGAAATTATCGATAAAGCGTTTGAAATCTCCAAATGATACACAAGAGGGCATGTGAGATCAGATAAGGTGCAAGAGAGTGAGGAAGCAAATGAGAGTTTTGCCTTTTGGGACAAAGATAGAGAGATGTGACATTAAAGAGATGAAGTAGAAGAGGAGGAGCTTTTTCGCCATTGGAGAACTTAGAAAGAGAGAGAGTGTGTGTGTGGAGAACATAAACTAAATAATAATAGAAAACAAATGAATTATTTGTTTTCCTACTTTTTCTTAATTTTCTTCAAATTTAAGAAAAAAATTAAATAAAATTTTTAATATTTTTTTATCATTTTAACAGAAAAAATAAATGAATCATAAATCAAAAGCCTAACTTTATATTTTCACATGGTTGAGTAGAGACTTTCATATAAAAAATAAATTTAAAAATTTATTTGTAATTGACTCTAAATTTAGAGATAATTTTACAGATTTCCCACTTTATTATATTCATAAAAAATTTTTAAAATAATTTTAAATTGATACAATAATGCCTAAGTTGTGGTATTTATTTAGATTAATTTTATTTTTGATTTTTAATTTTTAAATTAAAATTTTATTATATTTCATTTAAGGTAATAAATTATAATTCAATTATTATCGATTATTTTTTATTAAATATTTTGAATCATAAAAAAAATTAAATAAAAAAGAAAAAAAATTCCTTTTCTTTGGTTGGTGTTTTGCAACATCAATGGATTTCCGATTGATCTTGCTCTGAAACATAAGAACATGATCGAACAAAAGCCACGTGTCCAACAATTAGTGGCCTCAGTACAAACTCAAATCCCACGTAGGATCATTTCAGCCAATCAAATCAGTCCTTTTTATTTTGCTTCGAACGCTAGTTCATCCTCATCACTCCTCTTCCATGGTCCACACCTCAGTCATCAGAAAGTACTCCTCTTCCATTTCATTCTCATTGAAAATGATCAATTTTGAAATTTTGATTCATAACCCTCAGAGGAAATGACATTGTTGCTGTAAATTAATAGGTGGAAAAAACAATTGATCAAGTTTCAGAAGTGGGTTCCAATTTTTTTGATCTGACACGGCAAGATTTTGGGTTGTGGCTGACTTTGTGAAGCCCGAAGTGGATGCCGCTCTGCCATTTTTACCGCAAGCTGCAAAGCAGGCTTTGAAGATTGCTTCACCTGCAATTTCTGAGGCTTCAAAGAAGGCTTAAGATGCAATTCAGGGTTTTGGGCTTGATACTGAACCAGTTGTCAAAGCTGTTAAGGTATATGGGACATGCTTTATCTTGCTTTTAAATTAAAATGTTGATTTTGTGAGGTTTATTTGTTTTAATTTGGGCAAGTGTATTAGCTTTTGTAAATGTTGTCTTTGTCTTCCTTTGTTGCAACGGGAACTTACAAAAGAGTTGTGTTTGGTCCTTTTTGTTATTGGGACTCGAGTACTGAAATTATTGGTTGATTGTAATGCACATTTGCCTAGATGTTTCAGGGCTTATTGATTCGAAAAGGGATTGTTTTTGCTTAGACCAGGTGTATTACATGGTGCAATAGATTGAATCGAGTTAATTTCTATAATGTGTTTGAATTGGATACTGATGCTACCAGAGGTAATTCAATTTTAGTTATGGAACCATCTACCTGCAACAATGTGACTTCTAGGTTCCTTGGATTGGTTCGTTGAGTGTAATGCACATTAGCCTAGACCTTCCCAGGTTTAGATTTTAGAACTTGGGCTTCTTATAGCTAGCTTAATTTGGTGGGTTTCATGCAATGTAGTAGATTCCTATGAATTAGTTATTATAATGTGTTTGAACAACGAACCAAGTGCTAAGGCATAATTCAGTATGGAACTTGTAATTGCATTTCAACAGGGCCATTTGACTTCCTTGGCCTTTGCAATGGAGGCCCCTTAGGCTCCTCAACCAACGGGATTTTGAATTTGCACTTGCTGAGATTGATCAGTGCTTAGTTTGTTCGGTTGATTTGGGTTCAGAGCCAACAAAAAGATTGGATTTGGTTCTTTTTCTTATTGGGACTACAAAGCCACAATGAGCATTTAAATCAGAAAGTGTCAACTACAGAAGGTTCACTCATGTGATCCACTTTGTTATTTTCCACTTGTTTGAAAATTTTAGGAAGCTAAAATTTACAATTTTGAGTTCCATAACTAAATTAAATGTTAAAGTTCTAATACAGGACATATATTTTTCTGTAGGTTTTGTATTTAGGAATTTCAGTTGGTTTTCTATTTTGATGGTTTTGGTGAAACTTCTGAACAACATGGGAAACTTCTTTTTTCTCTCAAAATTTGCATGCAATTGGTTTTCAAATACCATCCAACTATATTATTTTGCATTCTCAATCTCTGACTATGTTGGTGTTTTTGTCTATCAAAACTTCCATATGTAAAGTAATTCATTCTGTGATGACAGACAGTAGCTGATGGAGCTCAACAAATCAGTAAGGTCATTGAAGAAGCTAAACCCATACTTCATTGACAGTTGAAACTATCTCGTTTGCAAACCCTGGAACCATTGTGGTGACTGTAGGAGCGCTATTTCTCACTTACTTCCTCCTGTCTGGTCAGCCATCTCTTTTAGCCTTTGGGGTTACCAAGGTAAAGGATGGTACTCTAAACTATCTCTTAAAGGTTGGTTTTGGAAATAAGTCCCCTCCCTCCCCCACCCAAAAATAAAAGAAAAAGGAAAACCAAAAAAATTAAATTCATCTGCATTCTTCATTCATGTCAATATACACTAGGGCTTTAGGCGTGTTTGCTACTTGTGAATGATAATAATTTAGAATGGTGAGATTACCTGATATGATTTTCCCCATCTGGTAGGCCATCTCTTCTGTTGTTTGCTAATGAGTTTAATTGCCTATCTTCCATCAAAAGTTGACAAGTGATATATACCCCTTCACGTAAGCTCATGATAAGCGGACATAATGGAAAAACATTTGGGAGTCAATAACTGTATATGGACCTTTTATACAACTTATAGAAGATGGTTTGATTTAGACTGCAGAAAGGGTCGTTTATGGATCATCCCCAAACGTTAGTCAAACATGTTGGACTTAGAGAAAACCATGCAAGTGCGTAGACAAACTTTGGAAGTTGCATGCATGCTTCAGGTTATTAACAAATGCAATTCTAGTTCCTTCTTCCTCAGGATGATATCACGTGAGTTTCTTGAGCAGCTAAGATTGCCAAATTTTTCATAATTCACAGGTGATCTCACCCCTGCTCAAACTCTTGATCTTGCATTTACAAAGAAAGATCAGAGGACAAAAATAAAGCTAGTATTCCTTGCTTTCCTGCTGGTGCTAAAAACAAGCTCATCGCAATTAATTATGATCTCTTAGTTGTATAACTGTTTTCGCATTGTTGAGCTGCCTACAAATGGAAAATTAATCATGTTATTTTATTTTATTTTTTGGTACTTGATAAAGAGAGAACACAAAGCAAGAAGGCCAAAAAGAAAAAAGAAGGAACACAGAATAACCAAAATGAAAGGCCGTCACACCGGCCTTCTGTAGGCTAGGAAGGGAAGAGCAAGCTGCTACTCGCAGCATTGCGACTAATTCTAAGCCTCCTAATACCAAATCGATCCTCCTGAATGAGCTGCCAAACCTCAAAGGGCGGGTCTAAGATCTCCTGCACTCCGGAACCAATATTCTGCCCCAGGAGAGCTAAGCGATCAGCGCATCAATTATCCCCCTGTAAATGTGGTTGACAGAACAGCTTGCGAAAGATTTCACTAGCTCCTGACATTCCTCAATGATGTGATGAAGAAGATGATCCACATGCGGAGGATGCTTTGTCAGATGGCATAACTCAACCGAATCTGTTTCAACTTCCAGCTGACTGAACCCTCTTCTTTTGGCCATGAGCAATCCTTCCCTTAAGCCCTAAAGCTCATCAGTGAGCACCGGAGATTTTCCTATGTTCACCATGAACCTAGCTATCTAATTCCCCTCGTTGTCTCTGAAAATACATCCTGCACTCGCTTGATGAGAAACTTTAGAGACTGTCCCGTCAGTATTAAGTTTCAGATTCCCTGGTCAAGGGGCCACCAATTTCACCTTCTTTCTATTAGAATGGTTAGTATCCACATTTTTCTTCCAAACCGACACCATCTCACATGACATTCTAGCGGCCATAGTTGCTAACTCTTTAGGAGACTGATTGGAGTTTTGGAAGACTTCCCTGCATCTTCCCTTCTAAATTGTCCAGATTGTGCTAGTGAAGGTGGCACTAGTAAGAAGCTGACCACAAGACCCTGCCTTTAGCCAATCAAAGGAGTTAGAGAGAGCCCAAAATTTCTCCTCATCCTTGATCCCAGGCCACACCAACTTCCAAACTTCAGAGGCTTTCCTACAATCTCTCATAGCATGCAAAACGGACTCTTTAGTATTCTTGCAGAGAGAGCAAGTTGCTTCTTCACAGAATTTCCTTCTACATCTTTCAATGTTAGTCATCAATTTCTCAGCACTGGCCAACTAAATGAAGGTTCTAATTCTCTCCTAACATCTCACCTTCCAGATCCAACTTCAGTCCCCAGTACTCTAATTGCTTTGCTGGCCTGCGACTTCAGTCACTAAGTTTCTGTAAGCTGAGGCAACAGAAAACACTCCATTACTAGTTCCCCTCCAGATGATACTGTCTTTCACACTGCTGGCAGACGGAATTAAGATGCCTTTGATCTCCTCTACCTTTTCTCTTTGAAGGACAGCATTGAGAGCCTCAACATTCCAATAACTACTTTCAGATAAGAAGTTGTTCACTGTGATGTTCAGGTCTCCAGTTCTTTGAGGATGAAACATGCTATCCGTAAGGGAACTATTTCCCACCCAATGATCAGACTAGAACTCAATGTCTCTACCATCTCCCACCCTCCAAAGCGTGCCCTTCTTAACGCAAAACCTGCTCTTTAACAGGCCCTTCCAAAGATTTGAGCCCCCTGAGCATTTACTCAACTCCATAAATCTAATCTTTTTATGGCTTTAACTTAAAAAAAAGCCTCTATGGTCTTTGATATGGATACTTGCCACGATGATGAAATGTTTATATCTTACTCTCTGCATTAATGTCTAGTAGATAACAAAGGTAATAGAGGAACAGTTGAAAAATATATCCTTTCCTATATTTTATTCTCAGTAGATGTGGATTCCTATAGAAGTGTGGAAATGTTTGGGTGAATTTGGTATAAAAATATTAACGGATATTTTCAATAAAATTTGGGAAACTAGGAGAATGCCTCAGATATGGAGGAAGAGTGTAATTGTACCGCTCTATAAGAATAAAGGAGATATACAGGATTGCTCTAACTATAGAGGGATTAAGCTTATGAGTCATACTATGAAATTATGGGAGAGAGTAATAGAGCATCGATTGAGATTGGAGATAAGTATATCTCAAAATCAATTTGGATTTATGCCAGGCAGATCCACCACGGAAGCGATTCACTTGCTAAGACATTTAATGGAGAAATATAGAGCACAGAAGAGAGACCTACATATGGTATTCATTGATCTGGAAAAAGCATATGATAGAGTTCCTAGAGACTTATTGTGGTGGGCGCTGATGAAGAAAGGGATATCCTTGAGGTATATTAACCTAATTAGAGATATGTATGAGGGAGCTATAACCGGCGTAAGCACTCGTGGGGGTTTGAGTGATAGTTTTCCCATTAACATTGGACTCCATCAAGGTTCGGCATTAAGCCCCCTCCTCTTTGCAGTAGTGATAGACGAAATTACCAAAAATATCCAAGATGAAATACCATGGTGTATGCTTTTCGCAGATGATATAGTGTTAGTTGATGAAACTATAGAGAGTGTTAGTGCTAAACTCGAGTTATGGAGATTTACACTAGAAACTAGCGGGTTTAGACTGAGTAGATCAAAAACAGAATATATGAGATGTGGGTTTAGTGACAGACCCCGGAATGCTGAAGAAACGATTAGGTTAGATGGGCAAGAGGTACCCAAAAGTGAACGATTTAGATACTTAGGATCTATCATTCAAAATGATGGTAACATCGATGGAGATGTGAACCATAGAATTCAAGCGGGTTGGATGAAATGGAGAAGGGCCTCCGGAATTCTTTGCGATCACACGATGCCATTGCACTTAAAGGGAAAGTTTTATAGAAGCGTGGTTAGACCTACATTATTATATGGTACTGAGTGTTGGGCTGTTAAACAACAACAAGAACAAAAGATGTCTGTAGCAGAAATGAGGATGCTTAGGTGGATGTGTGGAAAAACTAGAAGAGATAGAATAAGAAATGAAGAGATCCGAAATAAGTTGGGGGTTAGTTCAATTGTGGATAAGATGCGAGAGTGCCGTCTGAGGTGGTTCGGACATGTGCAACGAAGACCCAATGATGCGCCTGTTAGGAGAACCGAGAACTTAAATCTAGACAGTTTAGTAAAACGTAGAGGTAGACCGCTGAAAACTTGGATGCAAGTTATCCGCAAAGATTTGAAGATTAAGGGTTTAGAAGAGGAAATGGTTTTGGATAGGAATGGATGGCGTAGTAGAATCCGCACAAATTAAACCAATCTGTTTTCAAATATTTATCTATTGATTTATTTATCTATTTTTCATTGTATTTATTTTATTTTATTTTATTTTTATTTTATTTTTATTTTATTTTATCTTTATTTTTATTTTATTTTTCTCTACTTTTCAAGTTTGTCTCTCAAATGGCCGACCCCAACTATTGGGATTAAGGCGCAGTTTGTTGTTGTTGTTGTAGTAGATGTGGATTCCTTCAAGAACTAATTTTGAGCGATAGTGTAGGTTCCCATGTCTTCAGATAGCTCTCTGTCTCTCTCTCACTTTTCCCTCATAAGTTATCTTTCAGGAGTCTAGTTTTGACTGATCACTATTTCAAGGGATTGCCCTCCCTCATAAGAAAATTGTCTGAAATGTCTTTCTAAAAAAAAAATTACATGTTAAAGTTCTATACTGTCATATTCTATCAGAACTAAGGTCTTCCATCCCAAGAGAGAGTGATCTGCATTAAACTAGGAAACTTGGCCCAGATGATCACAGACAGTATTTCTTTTTTGCGTATAAACAATCGGTATCTGATAACTATGTTGGGGACGACTAAACCCCATTCAAACCTAGTTGGGCCCTTAAAGGGCAAAGCTCTCCCGGTGCCTGTTTTCTCCATACACAAAACTCGAACCCAAGACCATGCTTAGAGGGAGCGAGTGTCCAGCCACTAGACCAACTAGGCATTGGTAATCACAAACAGCATTTCAGCATGATAGTGTAAAATCTTTTCAACTTTCTGTGTTACATTGGTCATGTCATCTCCCATGTTCTGAGTCTGAGTCTCTGCCTCGCAAGATGACCTTTTTAACACATTTCTAGGCTTTGTGCCTTCTTTTAGTAGGATATTTCTAATAACTGCAGATGTACTTAACTTCCCTCTCACTTGTCTTCCATTCCCCAAGCTAGGGCTGGTGACTTTCCTCTTCACCTCTACCTCTCCCACTCTCTCTCTAGCTCTTAAAGAGGCCATAAGTGATGCTATCCAGTAAAAGGACTAGACTTATTAGGGAATTGGCAATTCTAAACTTTGACATATTTGATGTCTTATGTCCCTTGCCATCTTGGTTATAATAAATAATTTTCTTTTCTAGGATTTCATAATCCAAGGTGACAAGCATATGCTTTTATACAGGTGAAGTTTCTGCTTTGCATCTATTATGTGTGTAAGTTTTCTTTTTTTCTTTTCTTCATTGTTGCTATTGTTCTCACACTCCTGCTTCAGCCTACAGGAGAATTGTGGATGCTCAATCACCTACTGCAATCATCTTATCTGCAAGAGGTTCTAGTCTTGCTGTGAAGCTGCAAGATGGTAACAGGGTTAAAAGATCTAAGTATGCCTTGAGTCATCTCTCTCTCAATAACAGTATATTTGAGCTTCGTTTTATCCGTTTAGATTTCTCTTGATTTCAAATATGATCCATCTGCCAAAGTTGAAAGAACTTTCACTTCCTAGAAAGTGGTATCAAGTTGTTGGATTATATCGGACAAGAAGTATGACATCCAGATACATTTGCCCATAGATACGACACAATTTCATAGCTGGGTACTTTGTTGCTTTTTTTGTTAAACTTTTAGAAAAGATGAATTTGTTGCTGTTGAACTGCCCATAGCATCTTTTTCAAATATTCATTTCTCCTCTGGTACAACAAGTACTTTTGAAGTTTCCCTCATGTGTAGTTTCAGTAAACAAGAAAGAGTTGCTTCCCAATTTTTCTTAAAGGGATCATGTTATATCTTAGGAATTTCTTACTATTAAGGGAAATATGGAGAATAAAAATAGATAGATAGAAAAAGGGAAGAGAAAAAAATTGTTGCCTGCAACATGGCTCCATATTGTGCTATCATCTAACAGTGACTGATGTTGGGCATTATTTAATTATTAAAAGGTTAAGCTGATTATCTTTGTCCGCACTTTTGTAACTTGTAGGTTCTAAGTTGATTCTCCAAAGAGGAACCTAAATATCTTAAAATGGAGACAATCAAAAAGAAAAATCTAATCTATAGCCTAATCACCTGATACATCTAATGCCTCCATATATGGAGGATTTGGGGTGAATTTTCATGGGATGGTTGATCAATCGTATTTTTTGATTTAGGGGAGCCAAAGGCAGTTCCCTTGAAAAAATGCAACAACTTTCAAGGTTGCTGCTGATGGATGGTGCCGCATGGATATTCATAAAGGTTTTACTGTTGCCTGGCCCGCTAACCTTGGTTGGATTATGGGTCATCGGCTTCTGTGGCATTATACAATGGATCCCCTCTTAAGTTCTGGCTTTGGCAAGTTTGTGCAGGTGATATACTTAGTTCTTTGGTTTTTTTAGTGGTTGCACCGCCATTGCTCTTATCTATTGCCTTTTCTTTTCATTGCATTCAAACTTCTGAACCCTGCTCTGGTTTTTTCTGTTTTCAATTTTGTATCAGGTCTTAGTAGAAAGGGAAATCTTTTTTTTTTTTTTGGCTAGGCAATCTTTTTAGAGGACCTGCAACATGTTAGAGATTGCTTTGAGATTTGTTATTTTGTCTCTTTGAGAATCTCCTCTACTTAATATCGAGGATACCCCAATCATATATCCATGTTATGACTGGAAAAAACCCGTATTCTTTAGGATCTTGAAACATTTGAACGTCTAAGTTCACTTTGGCATGAAATAATCTGTGCATCAGTGACACATGGGAAGTTGAAAAATTCAGAGCTTGAGAATATTCCTTAGCATATGATCATTATGCAATTGACTCATTTCTAGCTTGTGGTTCGAGTCCCAGTTTCTATGCCTGCTTTGCAGCTTAATGATTGTTCTCCGCTTTGGCCTAAATGTCCCACAATATTATGCAAAAGTTTTCCTGGCAGTGGACCTCTAAATTCTTTCTGTGTGCGTGGTTCTGTTAACAAAGTTATTTAAGAATATTACAACTTATAACTCGAAAAGTGTCAAATTTATTATATTTAAGTGTCAATGTTACAAACTTCCTTAGACACTGTTAACGACCATGACGTTGGTGATTCAACTTATTGCATTTTTGGCAACTTGACCTGCATTGCATTTGACAACTTAATTATAGAGTTTTAATCTAAAATGAAATCAGGAAGATAGATGTGGTTTTGGACTGTCTTCTTCAATTTCATTTTAATCCTATTCATTTTTATACTTCCATTCTACCTCCCAAATTTCATAAGATACCTAGAAACTTTTAGAAATCTATATATGAAACTCAACTGTCAACTATCGCCTATTACAATACAACTTGAGAATGACATAGGCTTATAAACTGAAGGTGCAAGAGATTGTTTAGCTGTAACAAGCTTCATTTCTGGTTCTTAGTTCTAGACTTCTAAAGTTTACATTACTCTTATTGAAAATTGGGTCATACTGCAGAACTTTAAATTCCACTCTGCAAGGTGTTGTATGCCAATATGAGCATTCTAATTTCGATGATTGTCATGGTACAATATACTCAGATCTATGATATTCCACTCTTACATGTGTATAGAGTTAGTGGGTGTACTAGCATCTTTCTCATTGAAAATTCACTGAATGAGGAGATAAATAATTATATACAGCCACCTCTTGATATTCTTGCTACTATGATATTTATAAGTCCAACATTTTACTAGATGTTAAGGGAACAATGCTTGGTGTGATCCCCAGTATTGTTCGCACATGGAAGAGTACAAATAGCACAACTGGCTATGACTGGTCGACTATTCAGTAAGTCTTAACTTCTTCATGTTGAGAATTTTGTGTTGTTGTAATTTTGCTCCTTTATATGCAAATTAAGATGCCCATATATGCATCCTCTTACAGGCTTTTGCTAAATATCTGAAAATTACACCATCTTATTTGTTTTCTTGCTTAGCTACAATAACTGACATCAACTTATACCTGAAAATATTGATGCTGCTGGAGTTATGGGGGATAAGTATTTAGGAGTTGATGGAGCTTTCCATGTGATTGATGATACTTATCATGTTCAAACTGTTTCCCATGTGACATGCCTTCCTCAAATACAGTTAAGTATTTCCTGTAACAGCAGAGAAAGCCATGAAGGGATGCCCTTTTTCTTTAGATAACAGGTTCACTTCTGAAATTGCAGTTGCTTTGCATCAACTGGTGAAGAGTCCAATGTTGACAAATGTCTATGGCTCACAGGGTGCGGCTTTGTATAACGTTGCAGCCTCAATCCTTTGCTGCGTTCAGCACACCAGTTATGGGATGCAGCCTGTATATTCTTGGCAATGATGGGAGACCCATAGTAAGTATCAATTGACATTATGCCTGGAAATGAAAATGTTATGATCATTAGATATTATAAACTCGCAAATAACCGATAGGCTTCATTTTTAAAGCACGGCTTGGAGAATTAGACTACATGGCTCCTTGTTAGTATGCCTTTTATCTTCCCGTTGTACCATTTTCACACTACATCTTTTCTTTTATTTAAAATCACTGTAGTATGGAGCCTCTCCCATACCCTATGGAGCCTCTTGCTGCAAATTTTAAAATTTAAAATTTGAGCACCGGCATGGAAAACTTTAATCTAATCTTGGGCACGGCTTTAGAAAAGAGTTATTATAACAATAATAATAAACTGAGTTTTAATTTCAAAATTTTAGATCGACTATCTGAGAAATCAATATGAGAAAGATAAAAGAGAAAATAAAATAAAATAAGAGTTTGAAAATAAAAATAGAGAAAATAAAACTAAAAAAATAAAAACAATGAAAAACAATAAGTAAAAATATACTATTCATAGAAACTTATAATAATAAGAATAACAACAACAACAACGATAACAACAATAATAACAACAACAATAATAATAATAATAATGCATTAATTCAATTAATTCAAATTTTTCTATATCATTCATTTTTATGTAAAGTCATTTTATCAACTAAATTTTTGACACTCATCTTTACGGATAATTTGTATCTAGCTTTTCAATGGTTTACTCTAACGTTTCACTTAATCAAAGTCTAGCTTCTCCTAACACATCTATTTTTGGAATTTCATTGCATATGTTTAAACTGCTTTAGATGATATTCTCTTATATTATTTACAATTGAACTTATTTCCAACTTAATACGTATTTCTTCATTTTTAATCAAGTGCTTGTAGCTTAGTCAATAGAGCATTTGTTTTCTAAGCAGAAAATCTTAAGTTGAACCTCTACGTAGCTTGAAAACACAAAATTTTCACTTTTTAATACTGCCGTTACTAGGCCCAGATAAAGGAGGAGGAAGTGAGATACCAAAATATCCTAAATTTAAAGTCTCATTTCTCTTAACATGTGCATTTTGGAACTTCGTTGCATATGTTCAATCCACTTTAAGTGATATTTTCTTTTTTTATCTATAATTGAACTAAATTTTAATTTAATACGTATTTATGTATTTCTAATCAAGTATCTATAGCTCAATGGATAGAGCATATGTTTACTAAGCAAAAAGTCATAGGTTTGACCCCTACCTGGTGCAAAAACACCAAATTTTCACTTTTTAACATTGCGAGTGCCAGGCTCAAGTAAAAGAGGAGGAAGTGAGATGCCAAAATCTCCTACATTTAAAGTCTCATTTCTCCTGACACATGTATTTTTAGAACTTCGTTACATATGTTTAAACCACTTTAAATGATATTCTTTCGTCTTTTTTATAATTAAACTCATTTTCAACTTAATATGTATCACTTCACTTCTAATGAAACACCTGTAAAATACAAAATTGTCACTTTTTGACACTACTAGTACCAGGCCCAAGTAAAAGAGGAGGAAGTGAGATACCAAAATCTTCTATATTTAAAGTCTTGTTTCTCCTAGCACACGAATTTTTGGAACTTCGTTATACATATCCAAACCACTGTGATATTTTTTCATCTTATCCACAATTAAACTCATATTCAACTTAATATGTATTTCTTCATTTCTATTCAAGTGCTTGTAGTTCAATGGATAGAGCGTCTCTTCCCTAAGCAGAAAGTAGATTTGACCCCTACTGGCACAAAAATACAAAATTTTCACTTTTTACATTGCCGGTACTAGGCTTAGGTAAAGGAGGAGGACGTGAGATATCAAAATCTTCTACATTTAAAGTCTCGCTTCTCCTAACACATACATTTTTGGAATTTCATTGCATTTTTTGAATTTTGTTGCACATATTCAAACCACTTTAAATGATATTCTCTCATTTTATCAATAATTGAATTTATTTCAACTTTAATACATAATTTTTTCATTTCTAATCAAGTGCCTGTAGCTTAGTGAACAATTCGTTTATTTCCTAAGTAGAAAGTTGTAGGTTCGACCCCTACCTGGCGTGAAAACACAAAATTTTCACTTTTTAATACTATCGGTATCGGGCCTTGGTAAAGGAGGAAGAAGTGAGATACCAAAATCGCCTACATTTAAAGTATCATTTCTCCTAACACATGCATTTTTGGAAATTTGTTGCACACATCCAAACCACTTGAAATAATTTTCTCTCGTGTTATTCACAATTGAATTCATTTTCAACTTAACACATATCTGTTCATTTCAAATCAAGTGCTTGTAACTCAGTGGATAGAGCATCTGTTTCCAAAGCAGAGAGTCGTCGGTTCGATCCGTGGTGCAAAAACACTTACATTTTTAGAATTTTATTGCACATGTCCAAATTACTTTTAAGTGATATTCTCTCATTTTATCTACAATTGAATTCGTTTTCAATTTAATGCGTATCTCTTCATTTGTCTAAACCATTTTAAGTGATATTTTTTTTTATTTTATCGATAATTGAATTTATTTTAAATTTAATACTTATCTCTTTATTTTTAATCAGGCGCTTGTAACTCGGTGGATAGAGCGTCTGTTTTCTAAGCGGAAAGTCATAGGGTCGACCCCCTACTTGGTGCGAAAATACAAAATTTTCACATTGTAACACTATTGGTACTAGGTCCAAGTAAAGGAAGAGGAAGTGAGATACCAAAATAAAAAATAATTATTACTATTTTCAACAATTTTCATTTTATCCACAATTGATCTCATTTTCAATTTAACACGTATTTCTTCATTTCTAATCAAGCACCCAGAATTTAGTGGATTGAGTATCGTTCCCTAAGCAGAGAGTCGTAGGTTCGACCACTACGTGACGCAAAAACACGTATATTTTTGAAAATTTGTTGCACATATCCAAACTTTTTTTAAGTGATATTCTTTCACTCATTTTCAATTTAATGAGTATCTGTTCATTTATCTAAACTATTTTAAATGATATTCTCTAATTTTATCCATAATTGAATCTATTTCCAACTTAATATGTATCTTTTTATTTCTAATCAAGCGCCTGTAGCTCAGTGGATAGAGCGTCTGTTTCCTAAGCAGAAAGTCATAGGTTTGACCCCTACCTAGCGCAAAAATAAAAAATTTTCACCTTGTAACACTACCGGTACTAGGTCCAAGTAAAGGAGGAAATGAGATATCAAAATAGAAAAGTATTATTACTATCTTCAACAATTCTCATACTATCCACAATTGAACTCATTTTCAACTTAACACATATCTCATAATTTCTAATCAAGTGCCTATAACTCAGTGGATAGAGCATCTGTTTTGTAAGCAGAGAGTCGTCGGTTCGACTCGTACTTGGTGCAAAAACATCTACATTTTTTGAATTTTATTGCACAAGTCCAAACTACTTTTAAGTGATATTCTCTCATTTTACCTACAATTGAACTCATTTTCAATTTAATGCATATCTCTTTATTTGTCTAAACCATTTTAAGTGATATTCTTTTATTTTATCCATAATTGAATTCATTTTGAATTTAATATTTATCTCTTTATTTTTAATCAGGCGCTTGTAGCTCGGTGGATAAAGCGTCTTTTTCCTAAGTAGAAAGTCATAAGTTCAACCCTTATCTGGTGCGAAATACAAAATTTTCACTTTTTAACACTATCGGTACCAGGTCCAAGTAAAAGAGGAGGAAGTGAGATACCAAAATAGAAAATAATTATTACTATCTTCAACAATTCTCATCTTATCCACAATTGAACTCATTTTCAATTTAACACGTATTTTTTCATTTCTAATCAAGCACCCATAACTCAGTGGATTGAGCATCGTTTCCTAAGCAGAGAGTCGTAGGTTCGACCCCTACGTGGCGCGAAAACACGTGCATTTTTGAAAATTTGTTGCATATGTCCAAACTATTTTTAAGTGATATTCTTTCACTCATTTTCAATTTAATGCGTATCATTTCATTTGTTTAAACTATTTTAACTGATATTCTCCCATTTTATCCATAATTGAATTTATTTTCAACTTAATATGTATCTTTTTATTCCTAATCAAGTGCATGTAGCTCAGTGGATAGAGCGTCTGTTTCCTAAGCAGAAAGTTGTAAGTTCGATCCCTACCTAGGCGAAAATACAAAATTTTCACCTTTTAACACTACCGATACTAGGTCCAAGTAAAGAAGAAGGAAGTGAGATAACCAAAATAGAAAAGTATTATTACTATCTTCAACAATTCTCATGTTATCCACAATTGAACTCATTTTCAACTTAACACGTATCTCTTCATTTCTAATCAAGTGCCTGTAACTCAGTGGATAGAGTATTTGTTTCATAAACAGAGAGTCGTCGGTTCGACCCCTACTTGGTGTAAAAACACCAACATTTTTTGAATTTTATTGCACATGTCCAAACTATTTTTAAGTGATATTCTTTTATTTTATCCATAATTGAATTCATTTCGATCTTAATACTTATCTCTTTATTTTAATCAGGCACTTGTAGCTCGGTGGATAGAGCATATGTTTCCTAAGCAGAAAGTCGTAGGTTCAACCCCTATTTGGTGCGAAAATACAAAATTTTCACTTTTTAACACTATTGGTACCAGGTCCAAATAAAGGAGGAGGAAGTGAGATACCAAAATAGAAAAGAATTATTACTATCTTCAACAATTCTCATCTTATCCACAATTAAACTCATTTTCAATTTAACACGTATTTCTTCATTTCTAATCAAGCACCCATAGCTCAGTCGATTGAGCATTGTTTCCTAAGCAGAGAGTTGTAGGTTCGACCCCTACGTGGCGCGAAAATACGTGCATTTTTTAAAATTTGTTGCACATGTCCAAACTATTTTTAAGTGATATTCTTTCACTCATTTTCAATTTAATGCGTATCTATTCATTTGTCTAAACTATTTTAAGTGATATTCTCTCATTTTATCCATAATTGAATTTATTTTCAACTTAATATGTGTCTTTTTATTTTTAACCAAGCGTCTATAGCTCAGTGGATAGAGCGTCTATTTCCTAAGCAGAAAGTCGTAAGTTCGACCCCTACCTGGTGCTAAAATACAAAATCTTCACCTTTTAACACTACCAGTACTAGGTCCAAGTAAAGAAAGAGAAAGTGAGATACAAAAATAGAAAAGTATTATTACTATGTTCAACAATTCTCAAGTTTTCCACAATTGAACTCATTTTCAACTTAACACGTATCTTTTCATTTCTAATCAAGTGCTTGTAACTCAGTGGATAAAGCATCTATTTCCTAAGCAGAGAGTCGCCGGTTCGACCCCTACTTGGTGCAAAAACACCTACATTTTTTGAATTTTATTACACATGTCCATACTACTTTTAAGTATATTCTCTCATTTATCTACAATTGAACTCATTTTCAATTTAATGTATATCTCTTCATTTATCTAAACCATTTTAAGTGATTTTTTTTTATTTTATCCATAATTGAATTCATTTAGAAATTAATACTTATTTCTTTATATCTAACCAGGCACCTGTAGCTCAGTGGATAGAGCGTCTGTTTCCTAAGCAGAAAGTCATAGGTTCGACCCCTACCTGGCGCGAAAATACAAAATTTTCAATTTTTAACACTATTGGTACTAGGTCCAAGTAGAGGAGGAGGAAGTGAGATACCAAAATAGAAAAAAATTATTACTATCTTCAATAATTCTCATCTTATCTACAATTGAACTCATTTTTAATTTAACACATATTTCTTTATTTCTAATCAAGCACCCATAACTCAGTGGATTGAGCATCATTTCCTAAGAAGAGAGTTGTTGCAATCTAGAAAATTTGTTGCACATGTCCAAACTATTTTTAAGTGATATTCTTTCACTCATTTTCAATTTAATGCATATCCGTTCATTTGTCTAAACTATTTTAAGTGATATTCTCTCATTTTATCTATAATTGAATCTATTTTCAACTTAATACGTATATTTTTATTTCTAATCAAGTGCTTGTAGCTCAGTGAATAGAGCGTCTGTTTCCTAAGCAGAAAGTCGTAGGTTCGACCCCTACCTAGCGTGAAAATACAAAATTTTCACCTTTTAACATTACCGGTACTAGGTCCAAGTAAAGAAGGAGGAAGTGAGATACCAAAACAGAAAAGTATTATTACTATCTTCAACAATTCTCATGTTATTCACAATTGAACTCATTGTCAACTTAACACGTTTATTTTCATTTTTAATCAAGCATTTGTAACTTAGTGGATAGAGCATCTGTTTCTTAAGTAGCGAGTCACTGGTTCGACCCCTACGTGGTGCGAAAACACTTACATTTTTGGAATTTTGTTATACACGTTCAAACTACTTTTAAGTGATATTCTCTCATTTTACCTACAGTTGAACTCATTGTCTAAACCATTTTAAATGATATTCTTTCATTTTATCCATAATTGAATTCATTTCCAATTTAATACTTATCTCTTTATTTCTAATCAAACACCTATAGTTCAGTGGATAGAGTGTCTATTTTCTAAGTAGAAAGTTGTAGGTTCGACCTTTACCTGGGACAGAAATACATAATTTTAGTGAGATACCAAAATAGAAAGGAATTATTACTATCTTCAACAATTCTCAACTTATCCATAATTGAACTCATTTTCAACTTAACACGTATCTCTTTATTTCTAATCAATCACATGTAACTCCATGGATAGAACATCTTTTTCCTAAGCAAAGAGTCATAGGTTCGACCCCTACGTGGTACGAAAACACTTGCATTTTTGGAATTTTGTTGTAGATGTTCAAACTGCTTTTAAGTGATATTATCTTATTTTACCTATAATTGAAATCATTTTCAATTTCATGCATATCTCTTCATTTGTCTAAACCATTTTAAGTGATATTCTCTCAATTTATTCATAATTGACTTCATTTCCAACTTAATATTTAATTTTTTTTATTTCTAACCAGGCGCCTGTAGCTCAGTGGATAGAGCGTCTGTTTCCTAAGTAGGAAGTCGTAGGTTCGACCCCTACCTGGCACGAAAATATAAAATTTTCACTTTTTAACACTATTGGTACTAAGGTAGAGGAGGAGGAAGTGAGATACAAAAATAGAAAAGAATTATTACTATCTTCAATAATTCTCATCTTATCTACAATTGAACTCATTTTTAATTTAACACATATTTCTTTATTTCTAATCAAGCACCCATAACTCAGTGGATTGAGCATCATTTCCTAAGCAGAGAGTTGTTGCAATCTAGAAAATTTGTTGCACATGTCCAAACTATTTTTAAGTGATATTCTTTCACTCATTTTCAATTTAATGCATATCCGTTCATTTGTCCAAACTATTTTAAGTGATATTCTCTCATTTTATCTATAATTGAATATATTTTCAACTTAATACGTATATTTTTATTTCTAATCAAGTGCTTGTAGCTCAGTGAATAGAGCGTCTGTTTCCTAAGCAGAAAGTTGTAGGTTCGACCCCTACCTAGCGCGAAAATACAAAATTTTCACCTTTTAACATTACTGGTACTAGGTCCAAGTTAAGAAGGAGGAAGTGAGATACCAAAACAGAAAAGTATTATTACTATCTTTAACAATACTCATGTTATTCACAATTGAACTCATTTTCAACTTAACACGTATATTTTCATTTTTAATCAAGCATTTATAGCTCAGTGGATAGAGCATCTGTTTCTTAAGTAGAGAGTCGCTGGTTCGACCCCTACGTGGTGCGAAAACATTTACATTTTTGGAATTTTGTTGTACATGTTCAAACTACTTTTAAGTGATATTCTCTCATTTTACGTACAGTTGAACTCATTTTCAATTTAATCTGTATCTCTTCATTTGTCTAAACCATTTTAAATGATATTATTTCATTTTATCCATAATTGAATTCGTTTCCAATTTAATACTTATATCTTTTTTTCTAATCAAGCGCCTATAGTTCAGTGGATAGAGTGTCTATTTGCTAAGTAGAAAGTTGTAGGTTCGACCCTTACCTGGCATAGAAATACATAATTTTAGTGAGATACCAAAATAGAAAGGAATTATTACTATCTTCAACAATTCTCAACTTATCCATAATTGAACTTATTTTCAATTTAATACGTATCTCTTTATTTCTAATCAACCACATGTAACTCCATGGATAGAACATCTTTTTCCTAAGCAGAGAGTCATAGGTTCGACCCCTACGTGGTACGAAAACACTTGCATTTTTGGAATTTTGTTGCACATGTTCAAACTGCTTTTAAGTGATATTTTCTTATTTTACCTATAATTGAAATCATTTTCAATTTCATACATATCTCTTCATTTGTCTAAACCATTTTAAGTGATATTTTCTCAATTTATTCATAATTGACTTCATTTCCAACTTAATACTTAATTTATTTTTTATTTCTCATCAGGCGCCTGTAGCTCAGTGGATAGAGCGTCTGTTTCCTAAGCAGAAAGTCGTAGGTTCGACCCCTACCTGGCGCGAAAATACAAAATTTTCACTTTTTAACACTATTGGTACTAGGTCCAATTAGAGGAGGAGGAAGTGAGATACCAAAATAGAAAAGAATTATTATTATCTTCAATAATTCTCATTTTATTTACAATCGAACTCATTTTTAATTTAACACATATTTCTTTATTTCTAATCAAGTGCCCATAACTCAGTGGATTGAGCATCATTTCCTAAGCAGAGAGTTGTAGCTTCGACCCCTACGTGGAGCGAAAACACATGCAATCTAGAAAATTTGTTGCACATGTCCAAAGTATTTTTAAGTGATATTCTTTCACTCATTTTCAATTTATTGCATATCCGTTCATTTGTATAAACTATTTTAAGTGATATTATGTCATTTTATTTATAATTGAATCTATTTCCAACTTAATACGTATATTTTTATTTCTAATCAAGTGTTTGTAGCTCAGTGAATGCGTCTGTTTCCTAAGCAGAAAGTCATAGGTTCGACCCCTACCTGGGGCGAAAATACAAAATTTTCACCTTTTAATATTACCGGTACTAGGTCCAAGTAAAGAAGGAGGAAGTGAATTACCAAAACAGAAAAGTATTATTACTATCTTCAACAATTCTCATGTTATTCATAATTGAACTCATTTTCAACTTAACACGTATATTTTCATTTTTAATCAAGCATTTGTAACTCAGTGGATAGAACATCTGTTTCTTAAGTAGAGAGTCGCTGATTCAACCCTTACGTGGTGCGAAAACACTTACATTTTTGGAATTTTGTTGTACATGTTCAAACTACTTTTAAGTGATATTCTCTCATTTTACCTACAGTTGAACTCATTTTCAATTTAATCCGTATCTCTTCATTTGTCTAAACCATTTTAAATGATATTCTTTCATTTTATCCATAATTGAATTCATTTCCAATTTAATACTTATCTCTTTTTTTCTAATCAAGCACCTATAGTTCAGTGGATAGAGTGTCTATTTGCTAAGTAGAAAGTTGTAGGTTCGACCCTTACCTGGCACAGAAATACATAATTTTAGTGAGATACCAAAATAGAAAAGAATTATTACTATCTTCAACAATTCTCAACTTATCCATAATTGAACTCATTTTCAACTTAACACGTATCTCTTTATTTCTAATCAACCACATGTAACTCCATGGATAGAGCATCTTTTTCCTAAGCAGAGAGTCATAGGTTCGACCCCTACGTGGTACGAAAACACTTGCATTTTTGGAATTTTGTTACACATGTTCAAACTGCTTTTAAGTGATATTCTCTTATTTTACCTATAATTGAAATCATTTTCAATTTCATGCATATCTTTTCATTTGTCTAAACCATTTTAAGTGATATTTTCTCAATTTATTCATAATTGACTTCATTTCCAACTTAATACTTAATTTTTTTTATTTCTAATCAGGCGCCTGTAGCTCAGTGGATAGAGCGTCTGTTTCCTAAGTAGAAAGTCGTAGGTTCGACCCCTACCTGGCGCGAAAATACAAAATTTTCACTTTTTAACATTACTGGGACCAGGTGCAAGTATAAGAGGAGGAAGTGAGATACCAAAATAACAATTATTTGGGTCATAAGTCTCTGGGGTACTTTTTAGTTATGTGAACTGATTAAACTTTTCTATTACTTGTGTTCAGAAAAGTGTATGAACTACTTTGTTTACTTCCCACTACAGTGGCTCTTTTTCAATGTAACACCATCAGTTTTACTTTGTGCTGTTGGGTTGCTGGAAATATCATCTATATTGTTGTTATCACGTCTCTTTTCTTCTGTTTGTTGCATATCCATACAAAAGAATGTCAGGTGTTAATAGCCACATAATGCACTGCGAATTGGTGAGCTAGCACTTGGACCACCCATATTTGGAGCTTCAAGCAAACTTCTGAATGGAAGCCATCGTGATGTGTATTTTAAGTGGATGCCAAGTTGGAATGGGAGGGTGAGCTAGTCTTATATCATCATAGAAGAATCATCTTTTTGCAACCCCACCCTTGAATTTTTATGCTGACGGTTCTCTCTATATTTTGGATCTGGAAGGGCATGGGGCAACTTAATACGTATATTCTCATTTCTAATCAAGTGCCTATATCTCAGTGGATACATCGTCTATTTCCTAAACAGAAAGTTGTTGGTTTGACCCCTATCTGGCGTGAAAACACAAAATTTTCACTTTTTAATACTGCCGGTTGCAGTAGGTTGAAAAGAGTTATTACTATCTTCAACAATTCTTTGGGTCCCATATGCTCTCAAAAGAATGTCTGGTGTTAGTAGCCACATAATGCTCTGGGAATTGGTGAGCTGGCACTTGGACCACTCATGTTTGGAGCTTCAAGCAAACTTCTGAATGGAAGCAATCGTGATGTGTACTTTGAGGTGATGCCAAGTTGGAATGGGAGGGTGAGCTAGTCTTATACCGTCATAGAAGAGTCATCTTTTAGCTCCCCTACCCTTGAATTTTTATGCTGATGGCTTTCCCCATATATAGGTTCTGCGAAGGCATGGGGACATCATTGAGCGCACCGATGGAAGATGAGACAATGAATAGGTTCTCCATATATAGGTGATGCAGATACTATCATGCACATGGTCATGCAGATGATACAATGAATCTTGGTGGCATCAAGGTATAGATTTATTTCTATGAATTATGATTGACATAATTGTGGCAAGGGAGAGAATGACAAACTGGATTCTGTTACAAAGTCCATTAAATTTGGCTTTCTAGTTGTTATTGTATCATTCATTAACGTTGCTGGCCTACCAAAAACCTCTGATACTGAAGCTGTGAAGCATCAGGACATATTGGCTTGTTTTTGAGCCTTGGACTCTACCCCTCTGTTTTTGACCTAAAACCATGTTACATCATCTTATAGTGTTATAGTAGTTGCAAGGTCCAACTAGTAAGGGGACCATTTAACGCTGGGAGGATTTTGAAGGCTCTGTAGGGAGGAGCATACTGCCTTAAGAGTGTTTCTCGTGCCATACTCTTGACTTTCCTTCCATGTGATGGACCTACCAATAAATGAAAGTCAGCCTGTCTTGCTTCCAATGTTGACAAGAAATAGAATTTCCATTAAAAACTGCACACATAGGTCTCATAACTAGTGAAAACTTCTCTGCATCCAAAAACATTTTTCAAATTGAAGTAGACCTATAAAAGAATGTTTACTGTTGTGATATACCATGCAAGTGTCACAGGGTTGTGGATTATTTGACAATGCATATGCGACTTGTAATTTTGGCTAAATTTTCATTCATCCTAACATGTGCAGGTGAGTTCCATTGAGATTGAGTCTGTAATTCAGTTTACAGCAATGTACCTGAGATGGCTGCCATTGGGGTGCCACCTCCTGGAGGTGGCCCTGAGCATTTGGTTATTGTGGTTGTTTTCAAGGATAACGCAAAACCTGACTTGAGCCAATTGAAGATGGCCTTTAATTCAGCAGTGCAGAAGAAATTGAATCCATTGTCCCACGTATCGGTTTTGGCTTCTTGTCTAGTTCCTTTTTGGCGAGATTTGATTTCATTAGCCAATTTTTGCAGGAGTCTTACGTTGCGTCCCACCCATCCCTTCCGAGGACAGCAACAAATAAAAGTGATGAGAAGGGTTCTCGGGGAACAATTTTCTCAGCTTGGCAAAGATCCAAAGTTAATGAAACTGTATTTCAAAACACAGTTCTATGAAATAAGATACTTGAAAGTATCTTCTTTGTGATATGGAGACTGAGATTATGGAGCAGCATTCAAATAAATTTGATTGGAAGAGTGGCAGAAGTTTTTGCCATAGAAAAATCTTGACAATTTGTTTCATAAATCCTCCGGGAAGAAGATTGGCACTAGATTGGTTTTCACACAAATTATGCTCTGACAAGATTTCTGCAAATTGATAAGATCTCTGCAAAGCTCTGATAAGCTCAAAATGCTGTTCAAGATTAGTGCGTTTGTGTTAGAATCTTACCATTGCTCAACCTAAACTCAAAAGTATTTTTCATTGCTCCTCTTGCAATCATAAGTCTTGATTGTCCTGACCCCCACTCCCAAAAAAAAAAAAAAATAATAATAATAAAATATTTTTTTATATTTTTTTATAGTTGGCCAACGATTTCTTTTACTGGAGTTCAAAATTTTATAAAATATTTTCTGCATGCTTTGGACCAATTTAAACTATTTTGATATATATTTTTTAACTATGAAAAAAAACAGAAAAGAAAGTGAATAAGCCGGTCAGCAAAGGCAGGCTAAGCCCGGTCAACGAGTCTATCTTCCGCTTCATTATGGTCATCGCTGGCAAGAATACACCCGGCGGGGGGGAGGGGGTGAGAGAGAGAGAGAGAGAGTCTTCCAAAGCTACGAAGCTTCGTGGCTACATTTTTTATGGTGTCTCAGAATTAGGGTTTTTCTCTCTCTTCTTCACTCCTTGAGTTGGGAGTGCAATGAATTCTCTTCTGCTATCTAACCCTAATTTCACTTTCCTTAACACCACCATCGGAATACGGTATTCTCTCTCTCTCTATTTCTTTTGTCGTCGTTATGTTGTTTATTCGTGAAATTCTTTCGATGTTTTAATTGGCGTGGTTGTTTATTCGGCTCTCTCCGCAGAAGAAGCTTAAGGGATTCGACACCGTGTGGCTTGGGTTTCAGAAGCCCTAGATGCTCAATTGATACGCCTTACGAAGGTGATAAATTTTCTAGTTTTTTCTTCAGTTTCATTTCTAACATATTAAATCTAAGGATGTAAACACTGAATATATACATAGACAAGACACTCTTCTTATACAAGCTTATTTGCTTATGTGTACGTTGATGATTTATTCATTTTGAAGGGTGTGGAGCATATGTAGTAACACTGTTCAAAACTTGGATTGTTTTTTAGAGGGTTCTTTTTTTGTCTTGTCAAGAATAGAATTAGTTCCTTTCTGCATCCCTTTTGTTGTTAGCTTTCCCTTTAGGCATTGCTTATTCATGCTTCAAGGACTTAAAGTAGTAAAAGTTGAATTACATTATGGAACTTAGCATCTTCATGTGGGAAAACTTTTCTTCTTTCGTTTGGCACTTCTATGCAATTCACATTCTTAAGCTTGGTACAAACTCATTCCTGGGTCAATCACAACCTTCTTACATTAACTTTTCACATGTTTAACGTTGAAACATAACCTCAAAGTACTTAACAGATTTGGCCATCCATGGCCTTACATTACTTAAGACACGCACAAGCATTACAAAAAGAAAGTTAGACAGACATGTGCATACCTCTGTGGCATAAGGTAGGGTTATTAAATATGGGACCATATTTGTGCATGGTGGAAGGCCAGTGCTCAATTCTTGGATACATTGTGTGCGCTCACAAGGTCGCAAGGGGTGATAATGGTGTTGAGATAGTTCAATGCATCGGGGATGGAGTGCCATCCAATGTGTCGGCCATGACATGGCCCCCGCTTGGCAAAGAGGCTGGCTTTCCCCATGCACATTGTAACATTTGTCATTCTTCCCATTTGATGAATCACTTGTGCACATACAGAATTTGGGAATTTTGTTGGGGAAAGGGAGGAAGGCGTCCGAGTGATACAGGCTCAATCTCCATATGTCAGGGCGGCAATGTCATTGTGCCACAGACAATACCTTGTCATGTATTTAATTTGGCCACAATGGATTAAACCACTGCTTGATCAAAATGGTGTTGCTGGGCAGCTGACATGGTGGGTTGGCCACAATGGTGATGCCCAGGGCTCTTGGCTTTGGGGGTCGGAAGGCCCTTGCTGTGGGACAGTAAGTGGGCAATAGGTGTCGATACCTGTTTTTAGCCACATAGATCAAATCATCTGTGTCTGTTTTCCAGAATGCTTTGGAGGGCAATTCAAAATTTCTTTCTAATACATTCAAATCTAATCCTATCCTTTTCTTATCAAACCACTCCAATCTTGCATCTTTGTCTTTGCGCCATTTACTATGTTGAATTTTTTGCTGCATAATACACCATATGGGAAAGTATAACCGATCTTATTGCAATTTTATAAATTTTAGTTATAATATTACGGTCATGCAACAATTCAAAAAGTCAAATTTTCATCCAAAATTCATGACTATAACATCAAACCCTAACCCTACTTGGAAATCATAAATGTGCATAATTGATTCAAGATCATAAAAAATTTAAGAACATAAAATAATTAAAAGAAAAAATCTTACATTAGCAGCAAGAGATCATGAATTCATCATTTAGGGTTTGGAGGTGAAGTTGGGGGGGCTTGGATTCTCATCCTCAAGCTTGAGCCTCTATGAAGCCCAAATGTGGAAATTGGAAAGTCGGTGATGGAAATCCACTTTATCATCCAATTTATCAACCTTCTCATGTAGTTGTCCAATTTGTGCCTTCGGCTTCTCGATTGCTTGTTCAACGGACATTTTTCGACCTGTGACACCTCTGTAGACCTGGTAGGAAACTTTGGAGACCTTTTAAGCAAAGAGTAAAGATTCAACTGTTTCTTTTAGACTCTCAAATGGAATCCTTTTGGGCATAGAAAACATCCTCAGAGAGGAGACAAATCCCTGGGGGGGGGAAGAGAGAGAGAGAGAGTCCTCAAGTGATGAGAAAAGTAATGCCACAATTTTATGGGGTTTGTTCCTTATGTGATTCATTGTATTTAAGTCTCTGATGATGATTCTTTCTTTATATGCACCTCTATCCTAAGTCTTTTCTCTTTTTTGGTTCTATTTGGATCTGTGGATTGATGAGTGCATATTTTAATCATAATTGCTTTCAGGGTCAGCTACTGACTTTTGATTTTTTTGGTTGGATTTTGTGGCTCGGTAATTACATTCCTGAAATGGGCGGTATACGCTATTCTGACTCAAAATTTTCATGACAGATATGTTTGAGAAGAATATGAGAGCGCTTCGCTTTGTCCAATTTTTTTTTTCTTTACTATATTTTGTAATTTTTTGAATTGGTTTCATCCCCCCTTCAAAACTGTTATAAAAGGGGAAAAGCCAACTCTTTGTCTCTTGTCCTCCCAAGCATTCAACTCCATCTCTTCTCTCTCTTCCCCCTTGAAAACAACCATTGGTTTTTGTACATGTCTCCGAAATTGCCTACCTACCATGTCGTGTCACAGGTCAGAAAACACCTGCTGATCAAGCGATCGCGGTGCTGAAGGCACAAGTTCGACAACTACATGAGAAGAACTGGATTTCCATCACTTACTTTCCATGTTTCTGCTTTAGGCTTTATGGAGGCTCAAGTTGGAGGGTGGGAAGCTGGGCTTTCCAGCTTCACCTCCAAACCCTAAATGATGGATTCATGATCTCAGACTGCTACTGTAATATTTTTGTTCTTTTATGTTCTTGAATCAGTATATGTTCTTTTGGGATATTTAGAGTTAGGTTTAAGGTTTATGTTATAGCCATGCATTTTGAATGAAAATGGGCAGCTTCCTGAGTTGTTGTGTGACCATTAATTTGTAGCTAAAATCTATAAAATTGCAATAAGTTATGCTTTTCCATATGGTGTTATGCAATAAGAAAACAATGTAGTGAATGGTGCAAAGTTGAAGATGCATGGTTCAAGTGGTTTGATTAGAAACATAGGACTAGATTTGAATGTATTAGAAAGAAATTGTGAATTTCTCTTGGAATCATGACAGGAAACAGAGTCAGATTTGGTCTTGTGAGTAGATGACTTTAAAATACACTTCAAAAGAGAGCTATTAGCAAACAAATTGAAGTTTCCCAGGAGTTAGAGGACACCAACACTCACAAGATCTTTGTCATCTTTTATGTGGCTACTTTTACTTCTTTTGGAGTGCGAAATTTGGTGCGGGTATTGCTCTTTTGGGGCATGTAATCCAATTCGTTGGGGTCAAGTTAATTTGCATCTGTCCATGGCTTTGTTTTGGCATGGCACATCATACATAAGTCAAATGTGGCATTTGTTAACAGGGAAGAATAAAACAAAATTAAATTTACAGAGTTCGTTGAACGTACAGGCAGTCTAAACTGGGGCTACTCAGCTTGAAATAACTCATGGCTGTTCAAACCCTATGGATGCTTGTTTGCTGTTTCTTATTTCACTTGATTTTCAGCCTCTTTCAGTACCATTCTTCTCTCTTCGTCAGTGGTATATTCATTGTTTATTCAGCCTTCTGCCCTCCATATTTCTGCAGTCCAACCGTATACGGCTATAAACTGTCCATTAGTGGGTTTGACTGGATAGTTATCTTTCTTAGTTTTAAAATTTTCATTATGCTCATTCTTTTTATATGAGTAGCTCTCACTGAAGACTTGTTGATAATTGATGGAATTGGTACAAGGAAGTCTAATATTTAATATGAGCTGTTGACTGTAGATCTTATGTTTCATCTTTGTGATTTCTTTCGCATGGTTATAATGATTGTTGCATCACTTTAGCCTTGTGAAAAGTGCCAAATTTCTGTCTTTACAGGAAAAATTCCACTATTTCCAAGAATCAGTGTATGGGACCCTTACAAGCGCCTTGGGATTAGCATCTATGCATCTGAGGAAGAAATCTGGGGTGCACGAAATTTTCTCTGGCAACAATATCAACAACATGAAAGAAGTAGAGAATCAATTGAAGCTGCATTTGAGAAAATCTTAATGGCCAGCTTTAGAAACAGGAAGAGAACAAAGATCAATTTAAAAACTAGACTAAAACAGAAAGTAGAGGAGTCTCCACCGTGGGTCAAAAGCTTGCTTGAGTTTTTTGAAGTTCCTCCAACTGTTATCATTCTTAGAAGATTGTTCCTATTTGCATTCATGGGTGGATGGAGTATAATGAATTCTGCTGAAGGGGGACCAGCGTTCCAGGTTTGTGTGTTACCTGTATTCATTAGTTAATTGCTGCTTATTTTTATGATAAACGTTTGAGTTGAGAACCTTGTGAATTTCTAATAGATGGTTTTTATGCTTTTAATGGATTTTGACTTAACATATAACATGCCTTGTAAATTGATGCTGGTAATGAAACATTAGTGGCAAAGATCAAGTAGAGGATCCTACTTTGATTCCTGTTGAGGAAATTGACCTTTCCATTTAGATGTACTCGATTAGTTTCTCAATGCTAGTAATTAATGTATGTTAAAACACTATCTGATATCATGAATCATCTTTTGCTAACATTGCTAAAACTCACACATTCTTGATGACCATTAATGTGTATGTGTAGAGAAAAACTTCTAATACTGTCTGGTTTTGTTTCTGATCAGATGATAATGTGATACCTTTGCAAGGTTCATAAGTTCCCTGTGTGTGCATGAGAGAGAGAGAGAGAGAGAGAGAGAGAGAGAGAGAGAGAGAGAGAGAGAGAGAGAGGGAGAGGTGCATGCAGAGTCTACTTTATCTTCTCAATTTGGAGTCTAGCTAAGTTGAAAATGTTTAAGCTTGTCGGATGATATTCACTAGCCTCACTGCTTAACACCCCACCATAACAGTGAAAAATATTGTCCACTGCTTTACTCTTTTCTAGGAAAAGTAGGTCACAAAACTCCTATATATGCAGTTCAATTCCCTTGCTCTTAATGATTTGAGGGATCAAAATTGTTTTGTGCAGGTGGCAATCTCTCTAGCAGCTTGTATATACTTCCTCAATGACAAGACAGAGAGTGTAGCAAGAGCTTCCGTAATTGGGTGAGTAAGAACCGATCATGAAAGAAACAAAAGGAATGAAACAAGTATTTGCTTATTTCCACTTTTCTATTTGATTTCTGATCAACACATTGCCACACCGTTGCAGGTTTGGAGCCCTTGTTGCAGGTTGGATATGTGGTTCCCTTGTTGTTCCTATGGTTCCATCATTTCTGTTGCAACCAACATGGACACTTGAACTGCTGACATCACTTGTAGTGTATGTCTTCTTATTTCTTTCTTGTACATTCCTCAAGTGAAGCACTTGAGAATTTTACGTCATCCAACAAATTTTTGTTCCTTGGAAACTTGGTTAAAACTAATCGCATACCCTTTCTGTTGTCCATAAGAATCTGCAATTTCTTTCTCTTACATATTGATCAATTTGGCAACAAACATTGCAGCTTCAGTCTGAGTGGACTAAACTTCTTTTCGTGACACCAAAAAAAAAAAACTTCTTTTCTCATTTATGTGAATTACACACTTAGGGTGGCCTTTTCCAATTAGAAAAGAGAAATTATTAAGTGGGTTTCTCTCCTATATGGTCTCTACTCTGAAAACAGCACAAAAAGTGCTTCTTGTTGCATAGTTGAAGTGCAGAACATTATCAGGGAGAAAACAGTGAAATCCGAAAGAACAAACCGGCACTTATAGAACAGGTTTGAAGAAACAAATCAAGCACAAAGACTACACTTTGAAGGGTCTTGACAGAATAAGGGAATGAAGGCCCTTGTTAGTACGGTATAACTGAAACAGATGGGATGAATACAGTCAGACACTGTTTAAGCATAGTTCTTGTGTCTTGTGTAGCGGTTATCTTTATGGTTGTTCCTCAAAGCACAGCATCCGAGAGAGTAGACGATGACGATGAGGCCAAGGATACACGCGTTGAAGATAGCCAAACGCCTCCACTCTCTCTTGATGTTCTCCAAAACCCCACCTTTGCATGAATTGCATGCATAGCACAGCTCCGTCTGGTCATTGCTCCATGTTTTGCAGTCACTGTCCTCCACCTTCGGACCGGTCTTGGGCATGACCCAGAACGTTGCGTTCTTGAATTCAAAGCCACAGTAGCTTGGTGGCTTGCAGCAACCAGACTGAAAAAAATATTAAAAAAAAAATGTAAAAATTTAAGAACTAGCAAAATGCATTGGGGAGTAAACCCTAGTGTAAAAAAGGATTCAAGTCAAGAAGATGAATTATTATTTATTCATTTCAAGACCAAAGATAAAAATGTAGAACTTGAATGGAATCCCATTTTTTTTCCTCAATTAAAATAAAGTAGTTGCAAGATCTTCCACTAATGAAAATTTTAATCTCAAGAAATTATATAATTTTCCTTGTTCAATGCTTCAATTAATTCCAAATAAATTCCTATAGTTGAAGGACAATTAAAACCTTTAGTCCCGAGGGACAGTCTAGTGGTTATAACATTCTTTCTCTAACTTCTCTAACTCCGTGAACTGAAATTCAAATCTCATGTAACCCAAAAAACAAAAAAAAAACCTTTAAGCTTTTTTTCTTTTTTTTCAAATTTATTATAACTTTTATTTCATGATTATCTATCTTCAAAACTATCAATGTGTATATAAAAAAAATAGTAGAATGTCCTCAAAGGAACAGACTAGTGATACAAACTCCTCCCTCGATCTGATGATTCTAGATTTAAATTTTTGTATAACAAAAAAAAGGAAATGATTGAATCTCAGGCAACAAAAATAGAAAAAAAAATATAATATGGACATTACAATTACATTGTCCAAAATTTTAAAAGTATTTCTAAATTTGAAAACTTTAATAACTTTCCCATTCCATGTCCTAAATTAAATAAATAAACGAATAACGAGTTTAAATTACTATATAGTTTAATGTGAACATTCACAAACTAAACCCAGGATCAAATTATCCAAAATAGATCATGTATGCGAGTGATTTGAGAGAGAGAGAGAGAGAGAGAGAGAGAGAGAGAGAGAGAGAGAGAGAGAGAGAGAGACCTGGATAGGAGACAATCTCTTCTTATAGAAATCAGCGGCCACTTGGACTTGAGGAGCATCATCACCAAGGCTTTTGCAAACCTGTGCTTCAATCAAACAACTCGTAATCTCATCCCAATTGTTGGCATTAACCACATACTTTTGCAACCAATGTGAGTAATCACCAAGCTTATACTCCTTAAACCCTCTTCCAGAGATTGCTTGTCCAACACCTTTGTTTGTCACTATGATCCCAAATATTGTCAAACAACCTATCCCAATTATCAACAAAAACATTATGCTCACATATAGGAGTAGAAGAAATGATACCCTACAGCATGCCCCTATTAATCCCATCAAGGACATTACAAACAAGAACACCCCCACCCAAAGAAGGGGCCATTGCACCACTCTTTGACAATCCGTCACACCGTGCACGCGCATGTAAACCGATGTGCCTATGGCTGCTAGAGAAATTAGTATTGTCAAAATGTTTAATATCGAAACTAAAATATTACTCACACGAATCATGATTGAATGAAATTTATGAGAATTTTGATTGGATTTTTGGTGTTTATATCATCAATATGATTCAATTTGAAAAGGGTTTTCTTGATGAATCCAAAAGAGAAGAGAAGAGAGAGAAGAGGTCAATGGAGAAAAAAGAGGGGGGAGAGAGTTCTACAACCGTTTGAATGAAATTTGTGAGAATTATGATGGATTTTTGGTGTTTATATCATCAATATGATACAATTTGAAAGGGGTTTTGCTTGATGAATCCAAAAGAGGAGAGAGAGAGAGAGAGAGAGAGAGAGGAGGCCAATGGAGAAAAAAGAGGGGGGGAGGGAGAGAGAGAGAGTTCTGCAACCGTTTTAGGAAGAACCAAACCAAACGGTTCTTTAAGGTTGTAAAACTCAAATTCCAACCATAGAATTTCGAAATATGCAACGTTTTCCCGAGTGGGATTAGGATTACTTTGTGGCCAAGTGGCACTGTTTCTCGGACGTGACACGCTAAATACGCTGTAATATTTGTCAACGGACGAAAAAGCCCTTGAGTGTTGGGAAGTTAAGTGAAGATTGAAGGGTAATATGGGAAATATAGAACGTGGGACGGCGTGGTGGGGTTCGTGGTTTACTTGTGTAAATTTGGATTAGGATGTCGAATTAGGTCAATTTATTTGTTATTTTTTATCCAAAAAAAAAAAAATCACTATTTCGTTTTCTAATTTTATTTTTAGGACTCATTTTCGAGTCGTAATTATGTTAATTCCCAGATAACATGAGAGGAGTTTCCTTAAAAAAAAAAAAAAATTGATTCCCAAATTTATGTATCAATGTCTAGTAATACTAAACCCTATCATATGTCGGACTTGGTGATTAATTCATTCTAAATCTTTCGGTTTAAATGATTTTCATATTTTTTTAGTATGCTATTTATTTGGTCAGTTTTACTCGTACGTGTAATTTTAGATTCCGTTAAAAAAATATTTGATAAAATTATTCAAAATATAGTACTACAATTCTTTTTCATTGATTTGATTATGACAATATTAGGTAAATTTGAGTTAGCTCGAAGAACATTTATCCATTTTCATAATATAATACAAGATCATACTGGCAAATGCATTGGATCAGAAAATAATTTATTTATTTTTTTACTAAGTAAAAGAGTAGATAACGATATTATTTTGATACATAAAAACTTTTTATATTAATATTTTTCATTTTCGAAACATTTTAAAAAAGTTTTTAGTTTCCCTACAATCTAGATTTTTTTTTTTGAAAAGAGGGGGAGCAACAGACTAATTTCTATAAAAAAAAAAAAAAAAAAAAAAAAAACTATTCCTTAATATAAGTTTTTAGCAAATGATACAACTCACTGGGAGGAGACATTAATTCATGTGACCCTAGAGGGACGGGCAACTATTACCTAGTTTAGCTAGGAGATCCGCATAACTGTTACCCTCTTGATGGACATGACCAACTAGAGTTTGGCGAATAAGGGCATGACAATCCCGAATGATGTGAAAACGGGAATGCAAGGGGTTTGCTTCAAATGAAAGAACTTCCACAAGTTCAATAGAATCCAACTCCAAAATAGAAGGGAACAGCTTGGTGCGAGCCAAAATGGTCGGACACTCTCAAACACCACACAACTCTATAGTAAAAGGGTCTTCCACCCCTAAGTTTACCACAAAATCACAGATCCATAAGCCAAACTCATCACGGATAAACCCCTCAACACATGTTAAACGGGAAGGAATGCTTGAGCAGCTAGTTGTATCTAACTTCAAGAAGCTTGTGGGTGGGTCCAACTAATCCAGCTGCCTGAATGGGGGGCGTGTTTTAGACGACTACCCAATGTCATACATCTCTCTTGAATGTAGTGGGAAGCAAACGAGGTCACACTATTCGGGGAGAAAGTGGTACCTCAAACACACGTTGATATCTAGCTTTCCATATACCCAAATAGTGTTAAAAAAAAACAAAAGGAAAATGGTAGACCATGGAAGACCCCTGTGAATGGCATGTGATAAGCAGTTGCAAAATAATCACTCCCCCACCGACTGATTCCCCAACACCAACCGAAAAAGGGAGGATGTACCCAGAATCTATATCCAAATCCAATGAATTGTTGTGCAATCCCTAAAAAGGTGGCTACGTGTCTCCAAAAACTCTATCGATAGGACACAAAGGGTCATTATGAGACCCCGACGGCATCGATAGCTATTAGTATCAACTTGTCATGATTAAGCTGCCATACCAAGAATTTGACTCTTTTCTAGGCATTTCAACTTTCAAATAACTTCAAGATCCTGTGGAAAAAGGATCCTCACCACCCAAATGGCAAAACGGGGCATAGGCTGACTTTACTGAAAAGATCCCAGAAGGATCTCCCATCTAACGAAATGAGTATCAAGTCTTAAAGTCTCAAGGAATCACGATAGCCTCAAGGAATCAGGATAGCCTACACTGCATCTAGAATGTCTGATAATGGAAGGGCTGCTAGTCCTCTGATATCCCACTACCTATCCGAAGTTATAAGTCGATCCACTAACACCACGACCAACTGATTTGGATATCAACCATACCCTCATTGGGATAATGGACCTATACCAACCAAGTTATCCTCTCAGAAACGAATATCTCACCTATTGCCCAAATGCCAACACAGCCCACTCCTGAGAGAATCCCGAATCCAAAGAATGCCTCACCAAAATGAAGAACAACCAAAGAGAGTACAATGATGGAGGAAAACTCCCCAGTGGAGATACTTATGATGAATAACCAAACATCAGAACACTTGGTCCAAGGAGAGAATGCGTCACCTGAGTTTCGAAAGAAACACCCTATTAGCATCTCTTGTCTTCTGAAAACCCAAACCACCAATCTTCTTTAAGTAACCAACCCTATCCCATCGAATAGATTGAACACGGCAAGTTCCCTCTAAATCTCCCGAAAGAAACTAATGATTCGAACGATCTAACTAAAAGCAAACCGATTCTGGGAGCCAGGTCGACTGCATAGCATACTCCAACACTACAAAGGTGACTACCTAGACTAGGGTTTTCTGCCCTGCTATACTCAAAGTCCTAGACTTCTAGCATGAGATTTGGTTTTGCACCCTTTCCACCAAGAACTGATACTGTGACCCCTTGATACGACCATGCGTGATGGGAACTCCCAAATACATCCCCAAATTGTCTGGAACTGATTCTGAATGGCTAGGCACCTCTTTTGTGCTTAGGAAGCCCGAGAGGAGACAACTATTATATTCATATGATGAAGAAAGTCAAATATATCCATGAATAAAAGAAAGAATTTGTGGAATAATTTCTTTCCTTTTCTTGAGTTGTCCAAAATATGGTAAGAGGGATATACTACCCTAACTATCCCCATATGCATTATGCAAAGTGCTCTTACAAACCATAAAATATCCTATTTGATGAAAATATGTTAATATCGAGATAAAGAGAGAGAGAGAGAGAGAGATCAAAAACTTGATTACTCGAATTGAAACTTGGAATTATATTTAAAATAGTTGGATGATTTTTTTTTTGTGCTATACCGCTCAGGAGATTTCGTCCCGACTAATCTGGACAGACCATTACGGTGCCTACATATTGTAGGGATCTCCCAACAAATGGCTCTCCATTCCCATGAGAAATAGAACTCTCGCATGGTTAAGGGGCAATAGAGCCCTTGCCATCTCCACCGAAATAGTTGGATGATTTTGAGAATGCTAAAATGAACGAAGAAATATAAGTCACCTTCTATATAGCATTCATTTTTTTTTTTTTGTTTTTGGTACAATGAGATGTAACCGATCAGGATTAAATTAGAGAAGGAAAAATGAAAGTAGACAGTTTTTACCGCTTAAGCTATTCTTGAGGGACTTCTATATGGCATTCATATTGATTGTGAGCATAATACATTGCTCTTTATGTTGGATTCATCGCACTTGTTAATCGCAAAAAAGAAAAAAGATATATTTTCATGCACAAAAGAAATATTCATTTAATCACGAATGCGGAAAAAATTAAGTAAAAAATTATATAATGTTTTACTTTATTTTTACTTAGGATATGTTCGACAGTCAATTTAATACAAAAAGAAAAAATAATTAGTAATAACGTAAGTCGAATTATTAGTTAAATTTGTGGGAAATGAATACTGGAATTTTAATTGACCCAACTTCTTACTAGGAGAGCAATTCAACAACTGGGTCAGTCCTGAGAAGGTCTATTTCTTGAGCTGAATCCCAACTTCATCAAAGTCCAAAGAGGGTTTTTTCCCCTTTTTTTTTTTAATTTTTTTAACCATATTTAAATACGAATAGATAAAATCATTAAAAATATACAATAATCTCACAAGTTGCACTCGCCCTCTAATTGTTTATGAGATTTGAAGGAAATATACATAACTTGTGTATTTATCATTCTCTACATAATAAAAAAATGTGGGCCTCAATTTTTATTTTTATTTTTTGGGTTGAATGTCAAACAGAACAAGGAAATAAAGAAAAGATAAATCAAGAATTAAGGTTGCTCAAGTTCTCCTTCGACTGTGACTTTGATTGTGGCGCTAGGGGCATATTGATTAGCTCTTTGTGTAAGGGAAGCTCTGATGCCGTGGTAGAAGAAAATTTATCTGATACCATACTAAGAATAAGTTTGAATACGTTTCAAATACCATATTAAGAATATTTGAATATAAAAAAATAGATAAATATGGTTCTAATACCATATTAAAGATATTGAAAACAATAATAATAATATTAACCTTAATACCCATTATTTCTAATAACTCTAATATAGTATTAAAATCATATTCATCTATCTTTTCATATTCAAATTTATTCTTAATATGATATCATAACCATATTTAAATTTTCTTTTATCATGGTACCAGAGCTCCCCTTGCAAAAGGGGTTATCCAAATGCTCCAGTGCCATAGCCAGAGCCAAGAGCCAAGAGCCAAGAGACGGAGTCAGAGCCAGCGTTAGAGTTATATTATTGTTTATTTTAAATTCCAATGATTTTTATTATATCATATTGAATTTTAGATAGAATATTAAAAAAAATATCATATATTATGAAAACATTTGATTTTATTAGAATATATTATATATTAAAATCAAATCAATAATCAAATATTCCTATAATATATGATATATTTTAACACCCCTCAAATTCAATATGATATATATAAAAATCACTTAAATTTAAAAGAGACAATAAGTGTATTAGAGAATAGTCTAAATATATCTCCAATGACTCTAACTTTGTCTCTAGTTTTGGTTTTGAGTATAGTTCCAGCTCTGGATTTATGGCTCTTAGCTCTAACTTTGATTCTCATTGTAACCGGTGACTATGACGTTATAGGTGTATGGATAACCCTTTTTACAAGATGAGTTTTGATGGTATATTAAAAATATATATATAGCATAATTATGATACTATATTAGAGATAAAAACAATATAAGAATATGAATCTTAATACTCTATTGCATTATTAAATTATTACAATATGTTAGGTTTATATATAAAACTCATTATATATAGAAACAAATAATATCAAATATATTCAAAATTAAATCAATAATTCATTTAATTTAAATATATAATATATTCTAATAAATCAAATATTCTCATAATATATAATATATTTTAACATCATCTTAAATTTATTGTATTATAATAAAAATCATTTGAATTTGAATGAAACAATAGTTGTATTATAGGATGGTTTGAATATAGCTCTAGTATTAGCCTTATGGCTCTTGCTCTGAGTTTGGCTCTAACTTGGTTGTTGGCCTAGCATTGCGGGTGCACGAATAACCGTTTTTATAAGGGTAGCTCTGATGCTATATTAAAAAATATATAACATGGCTACGATGCCATATAAGAGATGGAAGTAATATGAGAATATGAACTCTAATATTTTATTATTTTATTAAATTATTATAATATGTTAGATTTATATAGAAAACATATTGTTACAAATATAGAATCAAATAAAATCAAATATAGTCAAAATTAAATCAATAATTGATTTGATTTTAATACATATTATATTTTAATAAAGTAAAATATTCTTATAATATATGATATCTTTTAATATTATCTCAAATTCAATATAATATAATAAAAATCTATTGAATTTAAAAGAGATAATAAGTGTATTAGAGAATAGTTTGAATATAGCTTTCGCTCAAGTTCTGTGGCTCTTGGCTCTGGCTCTCACTTTAATTGTGGGGTTGTAGACGCGTGGATAACACTTTTTGCAAGGGAAGTTCTGATATCATGATAAAAGAAAATTTAAATATGGCTCTGATATTATATAAAGAATAAATTTGAATGCAATTTTAATACCATATTAAGAATATTGAAATATGAAAAAAATAGATGAACATGATTCTAATACTATATTAAAAATGTTGGAAACAGTAATAATAATATTAATTCTATGTTCCATTGCTTTCGATATCTTTAACATGGTATTAGATGTATATTCATCTATCTTCCCAAATTCAAATTTATTTTTAATATAGTTTCAGAGTCATATTTAAATTTTCTTCTTTCACGGTATCAAAGCTCCCCTTACAAAAAGGGTCATCCATGTGCTCGTAACACCACAACTAGACCAAATAGTCATGGACCGAGGGGTAGAATCAGAGGTAATGCCTGAACTATATTCAAACTATCCTTTAATATACTAATTGCCTCTTTCAAATTAAAATAATTTTCATCTATCATATTGAATTTGATTTAAAATATTAAAAGAGATCATATATTTTGAGAATATTTGATCAATAGTCAAATATTTTTATCAAATATTCTCATAATATACAATATCTTTTAATATTTTCTCAAATTCAATATATTATAATGAAAATCAATTGAATATGAAAGAGACAATAAGTATACTAGAGGATAGTTTGAATATATAACTTGCATTGGCTCTAACTCTGTCTTTGTTTTGGCTTTGATTTTGGTCTTGGCTCTGATTTTGGTTTTGGCTTTGACTTTATGGCTCTTGCCTCTTACTCTAGTTTTGACTCTTATTGTAGCTTTGATTGCGGTATTGCAAGTGTGGGGACAATCCCTTTTTGCAACCGGACTCGAATAATATATTAAAAAATATATAACATGATTATGACACCATGTTAGAAATAGAAGCGATATGAATCATAACACTCTTTTGTTTTATTGAATTATTGTAATATGTGGGTTTTTATATAAAACTTAATGTTATAAATATAGAAATAAATAAAATTAAATATACTCAAAATCAAATAAATAATTGATCTGATTTTAATATATAATATATTTTAATAAAGTTAAATATTTTTATAATATATGATATTTTTTAATATTTATAATTATATCCCATTGATTAATCCTCTACGTAATTAAATTGTTCCTAATTAAACCAATGAGTATGCTTATTGGGTTGGGTGGGTGATGCCATGGGGTCCGGCTACAATCTTGTTCCATCACAGAAACTTGAAAGAGAGTTGAGGTTGAAGGAGGGAAGGTAGAAATAGAACAAAAGCCATCCTCGAACTGGACCCACGTTTTAAAAAAGAAAAATACATTTGCATTATGGACCCACATAACTAAAAAACAGAAATAATTTTACACATGCTGACCTAACCTACCTCTCTCTCTCTCTCTCTCTCTCTCTCTCTCTCTCTCTCTATCTAACGTCTCTCACCTCACTCCCCAACAACCACCAAAGCCATCCCCATGTTGGAACAAACATAACACTCCTAATACTATAGCTTTCATCGCCCCTTGGCGGACATCTCCAACCCTTCTCTCTTCCCTTTTAATCCCCATCCGACAAACGCCCCTCTCCTCTCTCTCTCTCTCTCTCTCTCTCTCTCTCCAACTCATTTCTCTCTCTCTCTTCTCTCTTCTCTCTTCTCTCTCTCTCTCTCTCTCTCTCTGTCTACGAAAATGGCTTTATCAGCGCAACCAAACACTGCCACACTCCTAAAATCCTCCTTCACTCCTTCCAAAATCCCTTCCATATCCTCACAGCCTCTCTCTCTTCCCAAACAGAACCGCCGCTGCACCGTCGTCAGCTCCGTCGCCTCTCCCGCCCCCTCCGCCGTCAAAGTTTCTAAAGAGTCTTGCGTCAAATCGATCAAGGCGAGACAGATAATCGACAGCAGAGGCAATCCCACAGTGGAAGTCGACGTCTTCACCGACGATCTCTACCGATCCGCCGTCCCCAGCGGCGCTTCCACGGGTGTTTACGAAGCTCTCGAGCTTCGTGATGGTGACAAGAGCGTTTATGGAGGGAAAGGTGTTCTCAATGCCGTCAAGAACATCAATGAAATCTTGGCTCCCAAACTCATCGGCGTCGATGTCAGGTGAAATTTTCAATTTGTTTAGGGGGTTCAGTCGCGAAATTACTTGAAATTTTCTTGTGGATTTTGGTCAATTTGTGATTATTGAATTGCTCTGTTTATGTGATTCCTATAACTAATTGTTACATGAATTGTAGTGAGAGATGATGAGTTTGGGATGGTTTAGGTGTGAGGATTGCTAGAATTACGCAATTATTTACGAGTTTTTAAATAAGGAAGGTTGAAAGTTCAGTTGTCTTGTTTTTGGCTTAGATGTAAGAATTGAATTGTATTTTAGAATTTAGATGGGCTACCATTTTGAGGTGAGATGCGTTCATTTTGAACCTTTTCCAGCTGAACAATGTTGACTGCCATATTATATTCCTTGTTTGGGTCCAAAGGTGACATTGGTTGCATGTGAGAGGTGCCCTTCGCAGCTTGCCAAGCACAAAGCACTAGATCTCAATCAAAGTTTCTTATATCACAGAACTGTGCCGGACTGAGCTTTGTTCGGAACAGGCCTAAAAAAAAAAAAAAAAAAAAAAAAAAAATTTAAAACAACACAAGTTGCAAAAAAATTTCAAAAATAACACACCATGTCGAGTCTTCAAAACTCGACATGATACTGTTCATTGAACAGTGCGATGTCGAGTCTTGAATACTCGAATGAGATGGTTATGAACGGTGCATGTCGAGTTTTGAAGAATCAACATGTTGTGATATTTTTAGAATTAGTTTATCGCGGGAGATGTTTAAAAATTTTTTTTTTCTTCAAGGCCACATCCGCACAAAGCTCGTGCCAGACTACCTTTTAACTCATGTGACTAGCATGTGGGACTTAATTATTTAAAATTGGTTTGTACAAGGAATGTTTTTGCAATCTAGGGTCATGACTGTGCAAAATTGTATTGCTGAAATGGTATGCTTATGTATGACATGCTATGATTTTGAATAAACTGATGAATATCATTTGTATTGTAATTGTTGGAAATATTGAGTAGGTTCGACATTTTGGTGCTTAAGTAACTCTGAAGCATTGGTGTTGCTTCATAAAGGGCTCACCCGGTGCACAAAGTGTTCCCCGGCTTAGTGCAGGGGTAGGGGGAGGGTGAGTGTATATATATATACAGTTTTCCCCTTGCATTTTTTTGCAAAAAGGTTATTTCCATACCTCAAACCCATGACCTCGAGATCACCAAAGGAGCAACTCTACCATTGCGCCAAAATTCACCCTTTTAGTAGCCCCTTATAAATGGTTAGTACCCTCTTATGAAGCATTGTTTTGAACTTATTGAATATGTCAATTGGTTTGTTTGCTGTTGTTAGACTTCTCATTAGTTTACCACGGAGCTAGGATGATAACCAAGCTTCAGCAGGGTGAGGAGGATTTATGCCAAGGCAGATCCATGTTTGGACTTCTGGGAGCAATAGATCCCACTTAAAATTTGACACTCTTTATGGCTTTATTTGCTTCCTTCATTTGCCCACACATTTTAGTTAGTTACTCCAATAACTTTTAAAAACCTGTGAAAAATTAAAGCTAATTCTCTTGCAAGAATTCCAAAAGTTAGGAAATTTACTTGTTTCATATAAATAATTACTTGATATTGGAAAAATGAAGTTGTCAGTTATTTCTATACTAATATATTTTTTGTGCATACCTTCACAAGCACATGCATACATGTGCTTGTTGGCCCTGCTAAGAAAATTTCCAAATAAACTACAGGGTTAATGCAATCAAAGTCACATCTCTTCTCCGGCTCATTATCACATTTGGAGCCCCCAAAAGAAAAAGAAAAAAGTTGAGATGGAAAATCTTTAAATGTCTAGTGAACAAAAAAAGTTTTGATGGTCAAGTATGCCTTAAACTTTAAACTGTTAATGGAGTTAATTGGGGAAAGGAACTTAACATTAAATATGAGGTGGCACATTGTTTGGCTTAGTCTTTTCTTACGTAATAAGAAAAAGAAAAAAAGAATAATGGGCTTCTTAACATCAAGTATGAGGCAGCACATTTTTTTCCACTTAAGGAAGGATTCTTGGCCCCATTTTCAGTGGTTATGATACTGCTAAATATATTATATGATCATAACAATAACAAGGCCCACTTCTCTGTTAGTACTGGAAAGCTGGTGCATTTTATAAGATGTTATCAGGTGTCAATGAGCTGCTAGGTGCTTTGTTAAAGCACCAAGTCCAGACTTTTTTCCTTCTTTCAAACTTTTGTCAATTTTCATTCTCATTCCACTGTGACCCCCATGTACTTCACACTTTTTGACTATCTCTTCCCTGTCTTTGGGATCAAGCATGAAATTTACCTTGACCTCTACCGAACAAGTTGGAGTCTCACATAATTTTCCTCAACCGATTCTTGATTAGAATTACCCAAAACCTTTCCATTAAAAACATTGTGATATTATCTTCTTCTTTGTGTAAATTATTCATCTCTCTGCGCATAAACATTTTAGATACCTTTTATCCCCTCCTTGTGCTGCATCTGTACAACAATGCAAAGCAAGCTAATGGTAGTCATGCGATTTTGCCTTTATCTAGATGTAGGAGTTGGGATAACTGTCATCTTCTTTCTTGGATGGAAACTTCTGGCTGTAAATAGGATCTGAAAGGTTAAATCCCCATAGAAAAGTAAGATCTGTCCAACTCGTTGATCCAGCTTGTTGAAATTAGTGAAACAACTTACTTCTGTTTATATTGCATTTGATGGAAACTTTACTGATTATTGAACCTTTTGATGCTTTCAGGAACCAATCTGACATTGATGCTATCATGCTTGAGTTTGATGGAACTCCAAATAAGTCGAAATTGGGGGCTAATGCTATACTAGGAGTTTCTCTTAGCATATGTAGAGCTGGTGCAGGAGCCAAGGGTATACCTCTGTACAAACACATACAGGATATATCAGGAACTAAGGAACTAGTGATGCCAGTTCCAGCTTTCAATGTGATTAATGGTGGCAGCCATGCTGGTAATAATCTGGCCATGCAAGAATTCATGATATTGCCTGTTGGTGCATCATCATTTGCTGAGGCACTCCGCATGGGTAGTGAAGGTAAGTGAATGCTGAACACACTCTCTTATTTCACTCTCTTCTCTTGGTGTCTCCTGCTTTGTTTTCAAGTTGAGTTGGTATGGTCCTGTCATTTAAAATTTTGAAAATAATATGCTCCAATAAACTTTATTCTCTAATGATTTATGTATCAAATCCACCTGAAAAAAAATCATTAAACAGTTGCCTGCTACTTGGCTTTTAGCATGATGCAGGACTAAATTAAATGGTTGCTGAATTCTTCTGATTTGTGGTGAAACAGTGTATCACGTACTGAAAGGAATCATTAAGAAAAAGTACGGGCAAGATGCATGCAATGTTGGAGATGAGGGAGGCTTTGCTCCCAATGTTCAGGATAATAGAGAGGGACTTGTTTTGCTCATGGATGCAATTGAAAAGGCTGGTTATACTGGCAAGGTAGAAAGTTTTTGACTTATCTTGTTGCTCAGTCTTTGACTGTTGGATATCCATGGTTCATCTATGAAAGAACTCATTACACATGATGCAGATTAAAATAGGAATGGATGTTGCTGCTTCAGAGTTCCTAACAAAAGATGGAAAGTATGATCTAAATTTCAAGAAACAACCAAATGATGGAGCTCATGTTCTTCCAGCTCCAAACCTTGGGGAACTCTACAAAGAATTTATTAGAGATTTCCCTATTGTGTCCATTGAAGATCCCTTTGACCAAGATGATTGGAATTCTTGGGCCTCCTTGCAGTCTTCTGTTGATATCCAACTTGTAGGAGATGATTTGTTGGTCACAAATCCAAAGAGAATAGCTGAAGCAATCCAGAAAAAGGCTTGCAATGCTTTGCTTTTAAAGGCAAGTTTTGAAATCATCATTGCTTTGCAGTTGCTTAAAATTAGAAATGTGGTTTGCTTAGTTGTTGTTCCACTTTCTCATCTTTGAATTACTTTATTATAATAAAGAGATAGATAGTATAATATAAATGAAAATATAACCACCTATAAATTACAACCCAAGAGGGAAGCAAAGAAACTTAGCAAGGTCTGTAGACCAATAAATGAATCAAAAGTAAGGGCAAAAGGAAAAAAGGAACCACCGGTAATCACCATAAATCTAATAAACTTAAAAACATTAGAAACATAAAAGGAAGAGCTCAAAAAATTTACACCTTAGTCCTACCATCCACAAAGACCAAATGAACTTCTCTCTTATTCCATATCCTTACAATCTTTTAGGGTTCAGAGAAAAGTTTACTGTAAATTCCTTCATTCACAGCCAGCTCTGAGTTTCCCTCTGACGATGAGATCCTTAAGCAAAGGTATCCATGCCAGAAAGCATCTTGTCTTTATGGTGGCCTGGTGCATACTGCATCAAAATCATATTTTAGACAAGATTATGGCTTCTTTTTTCTTTCCATTATGTTAAATGTAAATGTTGTCATTTTTGTGAGAATAAAAAAAAACTTATCTTATGCTTCCAAATAGTTGAAAATTTTTATGTCACCTTAGCTCAAATTAATTGTGACCATGAAAGAGTATAACACATCACATTGGACACCATCGACTATGAAGTTACTCTGATCCCATCCATCAATACTACAGGTGAACCAGATTGGTACAGTAACAGAGTCTATTAAAGCAGCTCTTGACTCTAAAGCTGCAGGATGGGGAGTTATGGTTAGTCATCGTAGTGGTGAAACGGAGGATAACTTTATTGCTGACCTTTCCGTTGGTTTGGCTAGTGGACAGGTATAATTGTCTGTTTTAAATCTCTAGCTTGTAGTTGTAGATTTCCATCATTTTTTTTTTGGTTCCTCATTGAATGTCTGCTTTCCAGATTAAAACCGGTGCTCCCTGCCGAAGTGAGAGGCTGGCTAAGTATAATCAGGTAATTTATTATTTACTTCAGTATTAAACTAGTGCAAACTAGCTCATGTTTATCTTGTCTGAAGTGTTCTCTGTCATCTTAAATATAGTTTCAGAAAAGCTTGTAGATATCCGATAACCATATGACCGAGTGTTCTCCCTGACCCCTGACCATCACAGGTTTGAACCTGATAATGTGTCTCCCATCCTGATCTATTTTAGTGGCTTTCCTACAAACCAAAGGGAAATAATAATAATAATAATAATAATAATAAAGAGACAAAGGAGAGAGGTCATGTATGTTTTCTGACACTTAAATTGCTAATTAGTAGTATCTGGGAAAAATAAAATAAAAAAAAGGAAGGAAAATAGAAGCATATAGGGTTTTTGTCTCTCTCTTTCTCTCTCTCCTCTTTTGCATGGCAATAGGGTGAAGTGGGGATAGTTTGCCCCTCATGGGGTTACCATGAGGACCCCCGATGTGAATTATCTAGTTTGAGCTACAGCTAATTAAAAAAAAGGAAAATAGAAGTCATATAGGGTTTTTGTCACTCTCTCTCTCTCTCTCTCTCCCCTTTTGCATGGCAATAGGGTGAAGTGGGGGATAGTTTTACCCATATGGGGTGACCATAAGGCCCCCCATCTGATGTGAATTATTTAGTTTGAGCTACAGCTACTACCCGATGGACAAGCCGATCAACCGCAAGACAATAAGTGACCTGTCCAAAAGTTTCTTTTTTGAGTTGCTTCTGCATGTGAATTGAAAATGTTGCTGGTCAGACTATTTACTTCGTGCAGAGAAGTTGTTTGTGAAAGGCGAAAGCACGTGCTTGCTCCTTTTTCTTTGCTTATCATTCTTTTTGTTTTTTGGTATTTAGAGAATACTTGATTTACTCTTAATTACTCACAATGCAGATTCTGATTACTTGAAAAAAATTCGAATCTTTTTACATCCCTAGATAAAAATTATCCGCTTTATATGTTTTTCTCAGTTGCTTAATGACTTCATTGTCTTGAGGGCATTATATATATATATATATATATATAAATTCCTCAATAATCATCATTCTTGAAATTTTTACCTTGTGCGGTTCTACTTTAATGATGCCTGTGTTTCGCTCAACTTATACTGGTGTTACTACCTTCAGCTTCTTCGTATTGAGGAGGAACTCAGAAACGTTCGCTATGCGGGTGAAGCTTTCAGATCTCCATAACAAGATGAACAGCCCGGCTTCTTTTTCCATAATAAATATGAGGTTAGAATCTCCACTACATATTGAGTCAGATAGGCGATGATCAGCCTACATGGTAACAATATTGAAACTTAGATATCTCTCGATAAGGCCGCATTTTCTTCTGGCTTAGTTAGGCATAAGAAATCACTTTTTTGTTAGTTTAGTTGAACACTTTCCAGTTGAATAAGAACCTGCTCCGCTGTTGAATGTAAACAGAACTGGTTTTGTATGCAGACATAGCTTGTTGCTGCTTTGTCCATTTTTCATAAAACTTTCACCTCTTGCTTTATTTAATGTGTCAATTTTTTTAATCTTTTTTTTCAAAGATTAAATGGGTTTTTTTTTTTTTTTTTTTAAGAGTGCTTTGTGCACAGCATGTAATCTTTTTTCTCTCTGTCAAGGTATTGCTACAATGTATTATAGTTCAAATTTATCAAAGTAGATGGATAATATTTTGTGTAATATTTGCTTGTTATAGCTTTGACCCAAGTCGCAATTTTGGACTTTAAATAGAATATTGAAATTGTTACTTTTTGACTATCAACCCGTTGGATTTAGTAGTGGGGCAATACCTTGAATTTGGCTACCCGGAATTCTCTCGGAAAAACGAAAATAAAAATAAAACACTTCCTAGGTTTGATTAAGATGACAAGATATTTTGAACTTCTTTTTTTTTTTCCCAAAAGAATTGATATTCCTTAAGGTTTCGGATTTGAATTTTATATATCGAAAAAATAGATGTCAGGAAAGTTTTACCCCTTAAAAATTCAATGTGTCTTGAATCGAATTTAATCATATACAAAGTGATTATCGAATATCAACAGTTTACATGAAAAAAGTTCCAATAGAAATAAAATAAAATAAAATGATTGCATAAACCAAAACTAACATTTAGAGTAAGTGACGTATAATTTCATGTTAATTTCAAATGTTTAATGGCATTTTAAGCACCTGAGTTGCAAAAAATAAAATATATTTTAATTCCTTGTAAAAGAAAAAATTTAATTTTTGGTTATAAAAATTTATGTAAATTTATTATTATTATTTTTTTTTGGTTAAAATCAAGTTAAGATTTTTCAGATAGAACCATGGATATCTTAACCTATGTTCCTTTGAATCCACAGGTTTGATATACGGCAAATATCGATCAAAACTTGAACCCTTGTATAAGTATGCAAATTAGAAAAAGCACAACAATTGAAATCCATATTCCGATCTTTCCATTTTAGCATGAAATGAAATCAAACTTGTTTAGGGACTTCACAAATTTTATTTGTACATTGTGTTCTATTACGTTAGAAAGATTTTATCAACTAAATATTAATATTGTTTAAATCTTAGGTTATTTTGATATGGAGCATTGATTTTCTTTAGGATGAACACCATATGATCCAAAAATCTAAGTTTATAAATAAGTACAACTGTTACACCCATTTTCTTGTAGAAATCATAACCCCAATCATTCATAACTTTTAGAAAGAAACGTGAATGGGAAAAAGAAAAACAAGAAGAGGGGGAGGTAGATGGCGGAGGAAAGAGAATCAATATTTTTTTTTTATTTTTAATTTTTAGAGATCAGATGAGTAATTTACCAATAGTGAATTTTGTTTAATTCTTTTTATTTTTTTTCGATCTTTTATTTAGATTTATTATTTTTCAAAAAACTTGATTTTTTTTTTCTATTTTCTATTTTCTACATTCCTCGCTTGAATTATATTTTTATACATCAAATGCATGCGATAATTGATATGGAGAAGTTATTATATTATTTCCTTATTACTGAATTTTAAATTTATCTTCTCCCTTCATCTTCTACTAGCACGCAAGCACGAATTTTGTAATTAAGGAAAACAGGGCTGACAGAAGCACAAAGGAGAGACCAAGAAAGGAGAAAGAGGAGCAGGTGAGGGAGAGGGAGAGGCTGCATTTCTTTCTTTCTTTTCTTTTTCGGTCTGAATCCATACATTATTTCAACGCCTAATGACCACATCAACAGCAACTCAACAATCAGATCAGCTGCACAGCTAAGTAAACGACAAGCTCATTCAGGCATGAACTCAAAAAATTCCTTGATAGGAATCATCATTGAGAACTTGTTTTGCAATGATGGTCTAAAATGAAGTTTTTCTATTCTGGGATTCTGTAGAAGCAACTTGATAGGAAGGATTTAGTTGTAAACCTTGGTGAATTATGCAGCAACATTGTTATTGACAGACAAACAATGTTATTGACACACAACAATTTTGCGGTTTTGCTTGCAACTGTTGTTGGGTCTATTCATATTGTTTGGCTTGCAAGAGTAACTCACATGCCTGAGCGATTCAATGAGACAATTAAGTTCTAAAGCACAACGTTGTTTTGACAGAAAAACAACGGGCGCAGTAGTGTGTAAATGAGACTGAGTCATATTTGGAGAGAAATTTCAGACCTGATTCAATGCGTTCCCTCTCTTTTAGATTCTGCACATGACATGCATAAAATAAATTCATGTCCAGAAGAACACCTGAGACTGATAGCCCTTGTTGATTTAGAACTTGGACACATAATCGAATGGTGAGGGAGTGTCCTTTTGCCACTTTAATCGAAGCCAATATGGCAACCAACGAGGGAGAACCAGTTTTCTTTAGAAAAGCATAGCTCTAGAAATGCATGGTTAAGCTCTGAAGTTGCCATTATCCTTTTGGCTTGGGATATACTAAGCAATAAATGTTGCATCCCCTCAAATATGGTTAAGTGAAGTCTTTTGCCTTGAGACATATTTTGGTGTCATTGGCCCCATCACATTGAAACTTCAAAGTTAAGAATGTTTGGATAAAAGTACCATTAAGATGGGTAACTTCTCAGGAACTTCACTACCGAGTTCCCACTACCACCAGAGTAATAAAAAACATAAGGCCTTATAATACCCCTTCTCCATGTCCTAAAATTTGAGCAAGTGATGAACTCTTTTGAATCCCAAATGAACTCCATAATTAAGCATGCTAATTGGATAGGAGTAATACTAAGTGGGTGATAACTTGGCCTTTTTGAGTTGTCTTTTGAATCAATCTCTCTCTCTCTCTCTCTCTCTCTCTCTCTCTCTCTCTCTCTCTCTCTCTCTCTCTTTTTCTAAATAGGGAAAAATATTAGCAAGTTTTAAATGATATAAAATAGAATTTATTCCATCGGTATAAGTACTTCCTCTTTATTGCTACTTACTCTCTCACTTATAATATATATATATATATATATATATAACATTGTGCCTACTAAACCAATAGTTAATAGTTGATATTTGTTGTTGAGGAGTGTGTCAAAGGCATAGCCAGCGTAACCTTCTCCTTTGATGGCTGTTATCCAATAACGATCATGGACTTCTCCCTTCATCTTCTACTAGCACGCAAGCATGAATTTTGTAATTAAGGAAAACGGGGCTAACAGAAGCACGAAGGAGAGACCCAGAAAGGAGAAAGAGGAGCGGGTGAGGGAGAGGGGGAGGCTAGATTTCTTTCTTTCTTTTCTTTTTCGGTCTGAATCCAGACATTATTTCAACGACTAATGACCACATCAACAGTAACTCAACAATCAGATCAGCTACACAGCTAAGTAAACGACAAGCTCATTCAGGTATCAACTCAAAAAATTCCTTCAGAGGAATTATCATTGAGAACTTGTTTTGCAATGATGGTCTAAAGTGAAGTTTTTCTATTCTGGGATTTTGTAGAAGCAACTTGATAGGAAGGATTTAGTTGTAAACCTTGTTGCATTATGCAGCAACATTGTTATTGACAGACAAACAACGTTATTGACACAATAATTTTGCAGTTTTGCTTGCAACTGTTGTTGGGTCTATTCATATTGTCTGGCTTGCAAGAGTAACTCATATGCCTGAGCGATTCAATGAGGCAATTAAGTTCTAAAGCACAACGTTGTAATTCACAGACAAACAACGGGCGCAGTAGTGTGTAAATGAGACTGAGTCATGTTTGGAGAGAAATTTCAGACCTGATTCAATGCGTTCCCTCTCTTTAAGATTCTGCACATGACATGCATAAAATAAATTCATGTCCAGAAGAATACCTGAGACAGATAGCCCTTGTTAATTTAGAACTTGGACACATAATAGAATGGTAAGGGAGTGTCCTTTTGCCACTTTAATCGAAGCCAATATGGCAACCAACGAGGGAAGGCCGAAAAATCAGAACCCGTTTGCATTATTATCAACCCTAATGAACTCCATAATTAAGCATGCTAATTAGATAGGGGGTATTACTAAGTGGGTGATAACTTGGGAAGTTATCACGAGTTTGCATTATTATCAACAAGAGAAAACGCCATGATTGCATGTATGTAGGAGAAGCACAGATGATTAATGAGCTCGGGCGATAGAAGCTGAATTTTCAATTTTGATTTATTAGAGCTCATTACTGCAAAGTTGAATTCTCTTGTAAGTCTAGTAAGCTAAAACTTTGTGACTTCGAAAAATCCTTTTGCTTTTTTACACTGAAAAATGGGGAATTGGCTGCAGTAACTGATACCTGAGCAGAATCAGAACTTTTGTTTCAATTTGATTCATCATGTACTGCTAACAGCATGTTTTGTTTTGTTTTTCGTTTCTGTCTCTTTTTCTTTTTTGACCTTTATCCCTCGTCAAAAGTTTTTACTGGTTAGAATCATCTCTCTCTCTCTCTCTCTCTATCTCTCTCTCTCTCCCTCCCCGCTCCTTATTTAAGACAAGGGATCCAAGAAAGAACTATTCAGATGGCATAAAAAGATTGTTTTGGTTCTCCTTTCTAGACATATCTCAATATGGTAGTCATCTTCAAGCTTAGAAGTGTTGCCATGCTTTTCCTGACGATCGTTCTATTTTCCTTCCCTTCTATTGCTCTTTCGATATCATCCGTCCAGATACTCCAACTTCCATTCAATGTTACAGGGGCCGTGGCATTTGCCTTCAACACAAGTAATGGAGACTTCTACACAGGCGTCTTTGATGGAAGAATTCTCAAATATCAAGAATCCACCAACAGCTTCACGGATTTTGCTTTCACATCACCAAATAGGTGACAATAATATTGAGACGAGAGACGTCTGATCACCTAAGAGTTTTCTTACTTCAGAGCTTCCAATCTTAGTACCAATGCCATTTTCGCATTAACATGCTTGTCCTACCTTGTGACTCGTATGCAGGACAAAGGAGCTATGCGATGGCACAACCAACCCCGAATTAGGACCCATTTGTGGGAGGCCGTTAGGCCTAGATTTCGATTGCGAGACTGGTGATATATACATTGCCGATGCTTATATTGGACTCACAATTGTAGGCCCTCAGGGAGGTCTAGCAACCAAACTTGTTAACAGTGCAGATGGTGTTCCTTTTCAACTCAACTCTTTGGACATCGATCCAATTACCGGCATCATTTACATGACAGACGATAGTTCTGTCTACCAACCAAGGTATCTTTACAATCCATTTCACTTTCGATTCGCACAAATCAATTAGAAAGAGAATGGGTGTCAACCCTTTGTTCTTTCTTTCTTTCTTTATTTCTTTCCTTATTTTTTCCTTTTTGATGTTTAGAATGATAGAACAAGCAATTGCTACACGAGATGCAACGGGAAGGCTATTGAAGTACGATCCAAAAACCAAAGAGATTACAGTGTTGCTCAATTGTTTATCCGGTGCAGCAGGAAATGCAGTGAGTAAGGATGGCTCATTTGTTCTTGTTTCAGAGAATATCTCTGGTAATGTCCTGAAGTATTGGCTTAAAGGGTCTAAAGCTAACACTGCAGAAACTTTTATATCCTACCAAGGCCAGCCTGACCATATCAAAACGACTTCAAACGGAGAATTTTGGATAGCTGTGAACATTCAAGAGGATCATTCCACTCAAACAACTGTGCCTACGGGGCAACGTGTGGATGCATCTGGCAATGTTTTAGAGATCTTGAATTTCAGTGCGCAAGTCAATGGCACGTTGATCAGTGAAGTCAATGAGCAATCCCAAACACTATATGTTGGGACTCCTTCTGGAACCTTTGTTAGCATATACAAGATCTAGAGACTCTTGTACTTAGAAAGTTATCCTACTTGCAACTACAATATATTAAATAAAGGTTGCAACAGCAATGCAATTAATTTTCAATCATTTGTCAAATGCTTTGGTGGGTAAGTTTTTAGTGATGAGGAGAACACACAACTGTGTTCACAGATCTTCCCTACTTGTTAAGGAAAAAACCAGGTAAAGCAATCACAATGCAAGTGATAAAATAACCAAAATAATCCACAAAATAATCAAACAAAATAACCAAGACAAAAATAATAAGATTTGTAACCTGGAAAACCTCTCCCAATGTAGAAAAGTAAAAACAACGAGAACAAAACTCAGAAAATCTCAACTAAATCAACAAAAGGATCTTACAAGAGTTCAACCTACTCAATGCAACCAGGTTTACATAAAAACAAACCCTCCAATAATCAACGATCACTAGCAAAGTGAATAATGAATTGTTAGAAGATATCACCTAGGAAGAGTAGCCAACTTTCAAAAATTATTGCAGACAATCTAAACCTCTGATGCAAGACCAACCGGTACAGATAACAAGTGTTGAATGTCAGGTTAAAATTTCAGACCGATCAAAGAAAGTTTTGCTGTCTTATCATTCAAAACAACTCCGCTGGTCAGTTGTGGCACAACAATTTTTTCCCTTTGTTTCTCTCTCTTAATTAGTTTATTCACACCTGAAGTGTAAAAACAAATTTTGACCCACCTTTTCAGCCTTCCAAAGCTTTCTTTGAAAACCACAATTAGTTGGTTAATTAACTCTTGAGTGATTCGAGACAAGCGTTGAAAACTAATAACTTCTGGCATTTTCCACATCGGAGGAAAACCAAAAGTCCAACAATTCTTCCCCTTATGACTGTGGAAGAATTTGTCATCCCTACAACCAACTTACATGTTCCAAGCTTCTCCCTTGGTAACACTTTAGCTAACATATCGCCACCATTATTATCTGCGTGAATTTTCTCAAGGTCCGACATCCTGTAACTTGGAACATCTCGCATCTAATAACACCTAAAATCAATATGGTTTGATCTTGCATAAAAATGCTAAATTCTTACCAAGATGAATTGCATTTTGGTTGTCACATTACAATACATAGTGATCTTGCTTAAAACCAAGCTCTTAAAGAAACTTTTTCATCCATAACAACTCTTTGCATGACTCTGTTGGTATAATGAAAAAAGTTTTTATTGTTGAAAGTGCAACACACTTTTGCAACCTTGATTGCCATGCCACAACTCCCCCTACAAATTTAACCAAGTAACCTGAAGTAGACTTCAGAGAATCAATATTTCTAGAATGTCTACATCAGTAAGACCTCCTACCAAAGCTAAGGAACACATCATATTACCTTTAAGATATCTCAATATCCATTTTACAACATTCGAGTGCTATCTGCCTCGATTTGAGAGAGACTAACCTTGCCAATATCATAAACTGTATCAGGCCTGGTACATACCAGGGCTACACCAAACATCCAACTACTGAGGCATAAGGAACTCTTCCCAACTTTTGCTTCTCTTCATCTATCTTTGCACACTGCTTTACTCTCAATTTGTATCAGATGCAAGAGGATTAACAACTACTTTAGCATCACTCATGCTAGACCTTTGAAATAGTTTCTAGATATACTTCTCTTGTGATAGATAAAGCTTCTTTGCAGTCCTTAGCTTCGAGTAATCAACATACCTAAAATTTGTTTTGCATGCTCCAAATCTTTCATGGCATCTAACTTACTCAACTATTGCTTCAACCTATTAATTCTTGATGTATTCTTGCCAACAATTGGAACATCATCAACATAAAGCAAAAAAAAAAAAAAAGGATAAAATCATCATTAGGAAATATGTTCAAAAGTACACAACAGTCTGAAGTTGTCTTAAACTTCTTATACCATTGCCCTTCCACTTGGAAACCCTTTGGTTCTCATATAAATGTCTTCTTCTAAGTCACCATGAAGAAATGCCCTCTTCACATCCATTACTTAATCTCCAAGTCTAAGACTCAACTAAACCAAGTAGAGTGCAGATCAAGAACATCTTCACAACCAGAGAAAATATCTCACCAAAATCAATTTCCTTTCGTCGATCAAATCCTTTCACCACTAATCTTGCTTTGTATCTTCGCTTGGAAGTATGATCTTCATTCTTGATCTTGCGTATCCACTTATTTTCCATAACTTTCTTGCCTTCGAGCAATTTACTTTGATTCTGTAATTCGAGAGTCTGCTCTTGCTTCTCCCCTGAACTCAGTAACCAAAGCTTCGGAAACTACCATGTGACTTCTTTGTTATCTCTTCATTTAACACACTACTTTCGGCAAGATCAATAGTGACCACACTATCTGCAACAGGGTTAGACTCGGATACTCTAAACATTTCTCATGAATCTTATATGAGGAATAAGAAGTGTCAATCCTTGCATTTCGACATCAAGTTTAAGACTCATTTCATTAAGTTTATTAAAAATATCATGAATGAATTCAAATGACCAATCATAGGATTCACATCTTGATATTTCAATGGCATCATTTCCAGTTTTTCAAACATACAATTGTTCAAGCTAATTCGACAAAATCCATTCTTCATAAACTTGTTTATGGCATTCGTTTCTCCACTCACAAGAATCAACACATTGCATTCTACCCACTAATGAATAAACTCATAAACTTGTTTATTCAACAAAATCCATTCTTCATTTGTTTTATCTTTGGGATTTTAATCCTTAAAATTGTGTAAATAATAATTTTTCACATACATTGAGTCCATCTTGTCTTTCCATAAGCTATAATTTTGTCCATTCAATATAATGATTTTACTTGCACGCGCTTGTATTATTTACAACAAGATAAATGTACACTACTAAATGAATAAGGATATAATGCCACTTTGGTGGGAAGAACACAAAACTACGTTCATAAATCTTTTCTCCTTGTCGAATCAAGAAAATAAACGAGTAAACCGATCACAACACAAGTGATAAAATAATCACAAAACTCATAGAATGAATCAAACAAAATAAACAGCACAAGAACACTAAGATTTAATGTGGATAACCCCTCCCAGGATAGAAGAGTAAAAACCAAGAGATCAAAACCCAAAAATCTCCACTAATCAACCAAAAGATCTTACAAGAGTTTAATCTAAGTGATAATGAACAAAAGCTTACCAAAACTTCTTTTGAAAATTACAATTGATTGGTTAATTAACTCTTAGTGGTTCAAGCAAAAGTTTATGAAAATCAACAATTTTTGACATTTTTACACATAGGAGAGATCAGAAGTCCAACATTTAGGTGATTTTATGTATTGTTGGAAGGGTAAGAATGTCTCCAAAGTATTTTTGTGGAATGCTTTAAACAAGAAGTGATGTTATGTTGACTGTTTTATAATATTTTGTGAAGACTAGTCCAAAGACGCAGTAAACCACAAATGAGGCTAAGTTCCAAAGCACAACATTGTTATAGACTGACCAACAATGGGTGCAGTAGTGTGTAAATGAGACTGAATCATATTTGGAGAGAAATTTCAGATCTTATTCAATGTTCTCCCTCTCTTTAAGATTCTGCACTTGACATAAATAACAGAAAAACATCTGACTCTAGGAGCCCATGTTTATTTATTAACAGCAACACACATGTTCTTGAGCAAACTGGGGCGACTTGAACACACCGTCGAAAGGTCAAGGAAGAGTCCCTGTGCCACTTTGCTAGAAAAGGCTGGTGGTAGTCATCTACCCCCTTCCTTATTTCCATTTTGCAGTATTCCTCAACCTTTTTACCATTAAAATCTTATATCAAATAATTCGATTTTCAGAATATAGTATACATATAGGAGTCCTAAACCATAGGACCTAACTTTCAAGGTCAGGGTCAGTTCCCTCCTAATATGATATCATAACCATATTAAAATCAAGTCAATTCTGATCGATTCTCTTTTTATGAGTATTATCTAAAGTATATGTGGAGTTAGACCTACTCTCGAGTGTTAAATCCCACATAAACTTACTCAAATTTTATGACATTTTATATAAATTTAAAAAATCTCCACCATAACATCAAGTTATTAAGTTAAAAATTTAACCTCCTCCTAATGTTTACCATATAGAGTTGATTACACGTCAATGGTATTCTAGAAAACGTAACTTGCTGTAGTTTTTCTGCATTTCATTTTATTTTATCTTAAAAAGGGTTTAACCTAATATAAAATGCTTCTCAGCTTAGTGCGGGATAGGGGAGGGTAGATGTATTGTACGCATTTTTTTACTTGCATTTTTACAAAAAAACTATTTTCACGCCTCAAACCGATGACCTCGAAGTTACCAAAAGAGCAAGTCCACCGTTGCGTCAAGGTTTGCTCACCAAAGGACCTCGAGGTTGGGCGTATTATTTTATCTTAATATTTTTTAAATAAAATAAATGTTTTTAATAAAAAATAGTTTTGCAAATAAAAATCAGATTAAACTATTATTATTATTAAAAAGAATGGGATTACAATCCAACAACAAATAAAACACAATCTAAAACGATAAAAATGAGAAAAAAATAATTTGCAGCAAGTTTATCATTCCAGGTTTATTAAAACCTTTGTCTGCCCTTCTCCAAAACCACTTGCAAGACACCTGAACTACCCCGATACAAATCTCAAAAGACTCCTTCCCTTCCCTCATCCTATTTTTTCCCTACCAACCATCTCAATCCTTCTCTTAGAGCCTAAATGAGGGCGAAGTGTCCTATTTGATCATCTTGCTTAATCTATTGAACTCTCTTCAGTCTCCCAAGCCCAATAAAAATTTTTCAATGTTAGCCAACAATTTTGGATTTTTCTCTTGTTTAACATTTTCTTAGGGCATTTTAGGACTTTGATGATGGGAGAAAAAAGCTTTGTATCTAATGGTTGCCAAGTAACATGGCTACTCTGAAATTGTTGAAACCTCTATAATGTAGTAAAGTTCAAACATCTGCGGCTACTTCATCATATCTCCATCCCAGCTCAATAGTAACGTGCTTAGTTATTCTTCCTCCTCAATAAAACCACAAAACATGCGTGTAATAAGTTATTGTTATAAATTATTAACAACAAACACTTATTAGCTTCGTAGGGCATACAACTCTTTCTTCAAAAATCTATATTTTCTCCACAAACCCAAAACCCTTAAAACTTCAAAAAGCTAGAACAAAAAGAAAGTGCCTACTCTCCTCTCAATCCCACCAAAAAATGAAAGACACTCCGCACCTTTTTGACTGATTGAGACTAAGCATATGTCTTTAGTAAATACAAACAGAAATAAATTTGATTATGGATTGTACCAATTTATAAATAATTATTAAAAAAAAAAACCCTGAATAAATACACTCGACGTGATGATTTCTTAGAAGACCAAGCAAGATCTCACGTTCAAGCATTGTGTCTGACAAAAATAGATGCGGAAAGAGTTTGCCACTTAAGAATACAATCCGATTCAAATCGGATTTAAACAGTGATTAATAAAAAGAAAAAGAAAAAAAAAAGGAAAACTAATAGAGCCCAGACTAGTAGAGTAAGATTTTAAAGGGATCACCGATTAATCATTATACCATCCGGGCTGCGATCATCTTAGGAGGTAAAATTTGAGCGCTTGCAGACACCAAAAGTTTGCTTCCTATGGAACTCAAGTCTGTTGTAAATGAAAAGAATGGCAAGACAAAAGGCTTCTGCACTAAACCTGAATGGCGGGACCAGTATATGTTCCCTGGCGCATAGGCAGATCAGGTGGCGTTCCCAATTCTGCCAGCCATGCATACTCTTCCCCCTTTCCATCACCACTCATTTCAGTCTCATTTTCTCTTGCTGCAAGTGTTGAGAATGAACCAATTAGGTTTATTATCATCTCTATAAAGTCAGCTGCTATGTATACAAGGTAAGGAAAGAGGTGTTTACTTACAAGTAATGGAATATGGGTGGTCACTGTAGTATGTACATTTCCGACCAGCGGCTTCTGAATAAGGAGGAGCAAGAATGTCAAGCACAGCACATGAGGTGACTGCAGTGAAGCAATGCAGATTCCCTCCAGTTTTAGGGTACAATATTGAGGTTCCACTTTCGGGTGTGACAACTTTATCTGCCACCAGCTTGGCCAACCTTCCTGCCAAAAGTTGTGTTTTCATCAGACTTGGATAACTGTGTTGATCAGAAAGCATACAGAAAGTCAAAGTCACACCCCAACCCCCCAAGGGAAGTCCAGAATGCATAGCCCTGTGCTCAGCTAAAGTTGATGAAGTTCACCAATACACCCCCACCTACTTGGACAGAGAGAGAAAGCAAGAGAAAAGAGAAGAAAAGAAAACTGTAGAACTGCCGATACACCCAGTTTGTTTCCCACGTACATACAACCAAACGCTGATACTTGACCCTTTAGAAGAATATTAATGCATCTCTCACCCTGACAGGTCCTGTCCAAATGAAAGACCCTGTTGATTCACATAGCTGGGAGATGATTTATGGGACTTGTAAAAAGCAAATGGGGGTGATGATCGAAGTTACTTGGAGGTTGTTTGCCGTAATGTTGAGAACCAGGTCAATCTGCATAGATCGCTAACTGCAAAGTTCTAGTTTTAAAATTACACAAAAACCAATATTAATGCACACTGCTATATTGTTTCAGTTCGACATCATATCTCACATCTTACTGCACTGGGTTGATGCAAATAAATCTAAGTAATTCACATAACTTTGTATTCAGGATTCCTAATGACTCTTTGTTTGTTTAAAATGGTTAACTTCTTCAATGCAGAAACATTGGGAATCATAACATACACCCACCCTAATACACAAAACTGGCATCCTGAAATATCTTGTAAGAGTTTGGAATAATAACCTGGTCCATTGCTTATTTGGATCCTCGTAGGCTCAACCCAATCATATGCTTTCACATGCATGGATCCATACAAAACTTTGCTTAAAACTATCATCCCAGGATGATCATGGAGAGGAATCACCGAGGAAGAAGGCAAACAGAATATACACATCTGCAACATAAGATCATATATAGGTGTCACAGGCCTGCTTTGTATTTCCCCTATCCAAGAGGTTTCAAAGACTACCAAGGAAACAGTTGTTTTCTATTGTTAAACTAACAACCAATCAAATAAAGCTTGATGTGATAGATCTTCTACACTATCATTGGTTCCCAATTTGAGATCAGGGTGCTTTTTGGGAAGTGAGGTTCAAGAGCAATGTCCAATTTTAGAAATTACCAAGCTCCTAATAATAAAATAAAGAAGAATTGAAAAGAATTTCCATGTTTAAAAATGAAACCACACAGGTGGACGATTTTGAAAGAAAAGAAAATTCCGATAGCTGGAACATGCATAATTTCCTTTCATAAAATTAAGTAATGATACATTTAACAGCAGCATTGAATATTCACCCGTCTTTCAATGCATGGGGCTCGATGTGTTAAACAAGCACTCTGTCTTAGTCTATTAACTTTCATAAAACATCCTAAACTACGGTTTACTGGTTCAAATAAATAATTTTCTATCTACTTGTTGCTCTAGTCCTCTGAAGGCTATTCAGAAGAAGAAAACGAATTAAAAAAAAAATGACATAGTTAAGAAGACACTTCTAAATGCGCATTTAACACCGAATTTTACCCATAACAAAGTTTGAAGCACTAAAAATAGGCCGGGAATCTAAAGACTAGATGGGAAAAGAAAAAGGACCCATAAATTGGCCAACAAACACCGATTGATGTACTCAATGTGAAAGATAGGAAACAAGACAATGCATTCAAAAAATTCGTCATATACTTCTTTCGTGTGTGTGTATTCATGAAACTTACTGTGAAACTATCACACTCATAAATATCAACATAAGTTATAGGTTGAGCCCATCGAGCCACTCGATTGAACCGGTTAAGCCCAAAAAATCCATGCCCTCTATCATCCTCGGAGTTTTCCACCTTAAGCCCAACATCGGCTGGACCAATCGTACCTGCAAAGCAGATTATACACACGTATACAAAGCTAAGAAACAGAGAAAACCAACCCCCCATTGAAATTTCACGTAATTTGCAAAAATTATTGGTTCAAATAAAAAATTTTCATTGCTAGTTAAAAACCCAAACACCCTGATTAAAAAATAAAAAGTGGGAATTCAAGAGAAGCGATTGTGTTTTATCTCCACCAGACTAACATTAACCCCTTTTGCAATTATGAAGCACTAAAAATATTTCTCAGCAACAACTAAGTCCCAAAAGTTTAAGGATATTGAGACATAAAGTAAGCAACAGAAATAACACCAACCCCTTTGCAACTAGACATAAAATTCCACATTTAAATGGTTCAATTGAATCAAAATAGCATAATTAATCGAGAGAGAGAGAGAGAGAGAGAGGCATACCCATGAGAGAAGAAATCTTTTGAATGGCAAGAGAGGAAGGAGGGGGAGTTGCGGACGGTGAAAAGGTCTTCTTGGATAGCTCGACCAAAGCTTGAATTGAAGAAAATTTCATCGTCATTTTGGCTATTCAATAACCCCCAACAAAATAATCTACTGCTACTCTACTGCATATCCACACTGTTACTGTTCGATCCTAGCGCGAGGGTCGAGCGAGACGGAGAAGACCCTTCATCCTTACCCCCACGTTTATTTATTTATTTTTTATTTGCGTTAATCACAATTTGCCCCTTCTAGTTTTACAAGATTTCAACTTACACTCTGTAGTTTCAAAGCTATCAATCTACCCCTTATGGTTGACATGTGTTAAGTCAACGCCTGCCACTATTAGCATGTTGTCTCCATATAGTTTATTTCATTAAAAAATAAAAATAAAAAATTGAATTTCCACGTGTAATAAATGACATTTTTGCTATTTTTTCATCCTCTCTGTTTTTCACTCGGCTAAATTTTTTATTTTTTGATGTGTTTTTAATGGATAAATTATACTTAACTATTTTTATTTATTAACCGTAACGATAACTAATCTTTTATTTCATTAATAGAAATAGATTATATAAATCTTTATATATCATTATATTCTATTTTATATTATATAGTCACTTATATGATTATTTTTTTTATATAATAACAATAATTATATTTTTATTCTATTACATGGGATCGATAATATGTATACTTTTATATTATTATATTTTTTTATTAACATAATATTATAAAAAAAATTATATATAAATTTTTATTTTAATTTTATGTTGGTCGACTATATAATACTACTCTCCTATCAAATAAATAAATTAAATTAAAAGGTGGGTCGCCCGTGTTGGGTCTTGACTAGTGGGCCCAACTGAGTTCGGGGGATGAGCTCGGTCCGGCTGCGGTCCAATTCGTACTTTAGAATGCCTACAAGCGTGGGCCAACCTAGCCTAGTAGGAAGGCCCATGCAACAGCGAAATTAATTCGAACTTTTGAACCTGGAGCATCGATTTCTCCCTCTATCGCTCTGCAAAAGATTAGAACAAAACTTTGGCGGGAAAAAGCCCTCTTCTCTCTCTCTCTCTCTCTCTCTCCCCCTCTGGAGACAATGGAAGGCAGCGAAGGTGGAGGGATATTCGAGTCCCTAAATTTGAATCCGCAACTTTTTATCAACGAAGTCCTCAATTCCGTCGACGATTTGGTCGACGGTGCCTTCGACTACTTCCACCAGTATCTCTCTATCTCTCTCTCTCTCTCTCTCTCTCTCTCTCTCTCTCTCATGGTTTTAAGTAATTAAAATTACTGATGTTTTGTAAATTGATCTCTTTACAGAGAGGCGTCGAAGCTTCTAAAAACGGAGGGCACTGATAGGTCTGAAGAGCTAACCAAGGTAAATGGCTCGATTTTGATTTTTATTATTTTTTAATCAAAAAAAAAATTGTTTCAGTATCATCAGATTTATGCAATTTGTGTGACTATTACAATCAACATTTGAAGAGTCTAGGGTTTTCTCTTTCATAATTTCAGCCATATTTTCTGTATGAGAAATTAGGGTTTCCAATTTAATTATATTTTCCCTGTAGTATGCCAAGGTCTCAATCCCATCAACATGCTGCTTTTTTGATTAAGGGACTTTTCTTAAAAATCATGTGCTTTTTTCTAACCTAATTTAAGATACCTTTTGATTTGTTACATGTTGCTTAACTGCAATTGGAAATGTTAGTAAGCCCTCGACAAAGAAGTGGTTTCATGTAATTTGAATGTGATAAATTACGGGTTTAGCTTCATGTTTCTAGTAACCTGATTCATGTCTTTGTTTCCCGTGTAATTTGAATGTGATAAATTATGGGTTTGGCTCGTTTCTAGTTACCCGATTCATGTTTTAGTTTCTCAATGTTAAAAGTCCAAAAATACTCCCTAAATTATAGGTGAAATTAAAAAAAAAAAAAAAAAAAGTCCCTTAAAAAAAATACAAAATCCTTCCCTCAACTATGAAAATATATAAAGTTAATATTTATATATTTAAAAATATTTTTATTTAAGAAATTGACATTAAAAAAAATCAACTCTCTCTCTCTCTCTCTCTCTCTCTCTCTCTCTCTCTCTCTCTTTCTCTCTCTCTCTCTCTCTCGTACTCTCACCCTCTTCTTTCTCTCTCCATATATATTCAGCTTCCGAGTCATCCACAATACCCGCAATTACTAGCTTTTTGAGTAATTTGAAACTGAGAGAGAGCGAGAGATGGGGCTTTCACTTGAAGCACCAGTGGTGAACCTAGCCCACTCTCACACCCAAAAGATGTTCCTGGTCTACAAGTACATTGTCTTAGGAGCAGCCTTCAGCTGCATCTTCCTCACACTGTCCCTCTGCCTCCGGATTCTTTCTCATTCTGCTCTAAGTCTTCACAATGGTCAGCACAATCTCAGAATGGCGGATGGAATTTTGTAAATAAATTTTGAAAGCCGTGGGTTTTTGTCAAAACATAAAATTTCTTTTAAGAATTGAAGTGTTAAACATGAAGTTTCGAATTGAATTGGAGAGAAATTGAAGTTAATGTATCGAGATTTGAAGCTGTCACTAGAAGATTCTATGGCCATTGTAGGACTTCACAGTGGAGAAAAAAGATGATAAAATCGTGATTTCTTACCATGAAAAATTTTCTGGGAGATTGGAAAGACTATTTAGAAGCAAAAGGATCTTGGTGCTTGTATGGTCTGAACTTGAGCTTGAAGCTTCAACAATGGCTGATGGTGACGATGATGAAGATTGGTGCTGACAGCGACTTTGAAGTCAGAGAAATCAAAGGCAATGAAGATTTACGGCAACTATTTGAAATAGATGGTGAAATCAAACGAGGCAACAATGACGAAGTCAAAGTAGCAACTGAAGGAGGACTACGAACAGATGGTGGCTGATGACGAATTGAACTTGTGACAACCACTGAAATTCATCTCTGCATATGTAAAGACCAAGATGAGCAATTTCAATAAATTCTTCATCCTTCTTAAAAAAAATGACAGAATTGTATCATCCTCTTCGTCTGTCCATATGTTGTTCAATCTCTCCAATCTCCATTTCAACTTCACCCTCTGTTTGTTGTTCAGCATTCAGATCCACCAAATTCATCACTAGAGACTCAACACTTTCATCATTGCCATTCACTCTCGCATGCGCCGCTGGTTGCTTAGTCTGACATACTAATAGTTGCCTTCAGTTTTTATTGACTTCTGTGCTTCGTGTCTCAATTTCAGTCTTCGATCATCATCTGTACGTCTGTCTCTTCACATCCTAGAAGTTCTGTCTTCGTCAATTCACCGATCTTCATTGCTGTTCAGCGCCAACTGCTTCGATTTTTCTTCAGTCTTCTTCGATTTCACCGCCGCTGCCACTGATTCATCGTCTTTAACAATCATCGGCTTCAATCCCAATCACTGATTGATTCATCTTGGCGTTGGAGCATTCATTGCTTTCGATTCCACCACTGACTTTGATTTCATGTGTCTTCAATTGCCATCTGCACCCTTTCACCATTCGATTCCAGCATCGTCTTCATTGCTCATCGCTGAGGATTTGATCATCAGTTCCTTCGCCGCTGTTTGACCTCCGCTCCATCTTCTTCACACTGTACAAGGGCGTTGTTGTGGGTGGTGGTTTCAGAAGTGAGTGGAGGAGAGTGTAATCTTGATTTTAGTGAGAGAGAGAAAAAAATAAAGGCCTTTTTTTTTTTTTCCTTTTTCAATTTGGATTTAATTTCTAATTATTTTAATTTTCCTATCTACGGTTAAAAATTTAACGGAATCGACGAATGGATTAAAATTGTAGTTTTTCATAATTGAAAGAACGTTTTACATTCTTTATTTTTTTTGGAGTTTAAGGGTTTTTTGTATTTTGTCTATGCTTCTGATGGCATTTTTGTACTTTTTCTTATTTGTAATGATGATATTTAGTGATTTTTTAGTTATCGTATCATAACATGATATAATTTTGCATATATCTAAAGATTAAAATTTTCACAAATTTGTTTTAGCTTAGTTTGTTATGCCTGTCTACCCGATCATTGATAATTAAAAATATATGGATTTTTAAGCAACTGACACCACAGTGTCAAATCCAAAATATCTATTAATTGCACCTACGAACTATCAAGTTAAGGTTGTTATTATGAGTGCTTTTTGTTGCTGATTGTCAATGTTGCATGGCAAAAGAAACTTTAAGGAAAGAAGTTGAATTTCCTTTGTTTTAACTTTATAAGAGGTGACAACTTTTTTTGCATTTTTGTTTTTGTAAGACAGCTTCATCAAGCCGGGACCTGGTGCCCTTGAAAGCATTTTTTTAGCACTGAGCACTTTATTTTCTTGCTGGACAATTGTGCTTGGATTTTGAAGGAGAGCTTAAGTTCTGCTTGTTACATCTTCTGACTTGTCGGTCCTTGATTCTCTTACGTGTAGGGTATTGCTTATATCCGGAACATGGTCCAATCAGTTTTGGATAAGCGGTTGGATATGTGGGAGAAATATTGCCTCCGACATTGTTTTGGAATTCCAGAAGGGATTCGCTTTCCTGATCCTGTAAGAGTTTACCGTCTACCTCCACCTTGAAGCACATCTTTTTTGTTTTCTGTGTTCCCTCTTCTGAAGTAGTTAAACATGGTGCCAAGGGTATGCTGGTATCTTAGGTATGGATGGCTGAAAACATGCACTTCTTGCTGTCGAAACTGTGGACTTGTTTCTAGGTGCTGTGTTTTGATAACAAAAAAGATTTGCAGTTAAATTGAATCTTCCTATCTGTCTGTCACATCTAGAATAGTTGTATGGAAATTGATTTCTTTGAGGGTATATTGCCAAAAAGATGGCCATTAATTACAACATGAGTGTTGCTCTAATTGTTTGAGAACCCTTGGTGTACATTTTGCAAATCCTCATTTCCACAAGGACATTGAAGGTTTTTAAGACCTAGATGCTGTTAGGGTTAATAGTTTTCCCATGGCATGCTTATGAGAAATAGAAAATATACCATCATAAGGAGATTGATAGTTCTTGTAGTGGCCACCCATCATATAATATGGTTTTGCTTAGGGAATTGGGCACAACTTCATATTTAGATATCTGATAGTGAAAAATATTTAATTGAACATGTTAAGAAACCCTTATGTCCCAAAATAGCAAATGCTTGCAATAAGTTAAAGCAAATATATTAGTGTGGAGCTACTATATACAAAGATCTTAGTTCTGATTGTTTCTGTAAGCCAACGATCCTACCTTGACTCAACCCCGCTCTTCTATTTGTCCTTTTTTTTTTGGGGGGGGGGGGGGAGGGGGATGATTGTTTCCCTTTAAAATCAAGTTTGTCTTTAGCAGTTTAGCTTCTGTTCTTGCCATAAGAAAAGAAATATTTGAAAAGATATATTTCATGAAGGATAATGCTATTCAACTTTAGGTTGATTAGTCAAAGTCACATGGCATGGAAAACTGACCAACAGCTTTCTGTTACACGTGCAAATCTTCCTTGCCATATCACCTTGGTTGGCCAACCTTAGGTTGGTGTTTGGTTTGAATAACATTATCATTTGGAGAAGGAAACCTGGCTTCTCCTGCCCTTATTAATCTGTTATAAAATGTCTTCCTAGAATGCGTCGCAGCATGAAATTCCAATGGATGAAGATGCACTCAGGAGTCCAGAATTGGATGCAGAACTGGATTCATTAAGGTTCAAACTTGCTAAGGTATTCTTAATTTCAAATCTGTCACACTTTTCTTGTTTTGAGTTTGTCTCTTTTAGTAATTATCCTTCGTTCCCAACTTGGTGATTAGGTTGGAGAGGAGTCTGAGGAGCTGCGGCAAGAGCTCAGAGCATTGGAAAGGCAAACTGCTCTCGGCAATCAGATTTCTGGATCTGTCGATGAGGTACTGCAGCTATATGAAAACTCTGCTTGCACCACATTTCAAGGTAATTCAATAAGAAACTACAGTATCTCCTCCTTGAGTCAGATTTAGAAGAACAGCTATTGGGGTTGATATTTCATGTTCCGTCATGCTGCTTATATGTTTTCCCGTTTCTGGGAAACAGTTCTTCCTCATTAGGAAGATGAATTAAGAATAAAACTGGTCAACTTTTTCTGGATGACTCATTAAATAACTTGGTTGCTTGCCTTCAAAGTCTTTGAAGTTTAGTTAGTAAGATAAAAAAACTGCTTGTGGAGGCTCTTGATGTTTGCTTACACACCAGAAGTTTGTAAAGGGTGATGAAGTTGTATAAACACTACATGATTCATACTTTCCTGAAACTCTGGTGATGTGCTCTTTATGGGAAGTCAAATATGCATATATATAGCACCGTCTTGCCAAGGTGGCTTTTATTGTTTAATAGTATCATTAGTAGCATTGGCATCCATACCAAAGAAAAGTGCCTAAGGAGAGAAAGAAACAGAAAAATGGTAGGCCATCTTCGAGCAAGTGTTTAGTATTTCTTGGTAACGATTCATATTACACACTCCCTTTAACCCCCAAAGGAGTGTTGTTGTTCTATTTAGACAGAAGCTAAATTTATCAGTAGGAGATGCTCGCTAGCTCCTCTATGAGATATTGATGAATAAAATTTTTTAAATCAAATGGAGGATATCATGAAGAGAATAAGCAGTTGTTGTCACAACCATTATGACAATAATGTTAATTCCAACGTTGCATCTGTTTGTTGTTCTATTGCTAAATTGGGATTGGTAAGTGATAAACTTGCTTTTATGACCAATTCACTGCCATGGCCTAAAATGACTTGACCTTGTAATTTGTGCATGGATTGAATCAGAAGTTCTTATTAAAAGCCTCCAACTGGAATCGGTGTTCAGTTTGTGAAAGTTGGCTGCTGTTGTAGACCAATTTATATGACCATTGTAGAAAAGATGAGACTCACATAGCTTTAGCAAATAGTTGATGTTCAGTTCTGTTTGTGTAAACTTCCTTGGTGCTCTTCCTGGGGTTTTGTTTCTTCTTTCTTGCGAACAAAATTATTTTCTTTTCCGATCCAAAAAAATAAAGAAAAGTTTCCTGAGATACTCTCCGTACATTTGAGCAGAGATGCAAAAAGCTGCGTCTCAGCTTCGCACGAAACTTGAAAAGCTGAAGTCTAAAAGGATGGAAGAGGTGCTACGATCTAGAATGGAGACTATATTCAATCAAGACCAAAATTTTTCTGCTAACAATGTTGGCAAGGGTAATGTCAAGTTTTTGATATGCTGCCTCTGCAATTTGAATTATTTTAAAGAAAACTACACCATACTGCACCACCTAAACTGATACTTTTTCTGTAGGCTTATCAAGCGCAAAGTTGGAAGATCTTCAAGAATTTGCTGCAAGCATGATGGATGTCTAGTTTGAGATTATTTTCCATCAGTTAGCAGGAATGGTTTCCTCTGTATGCCAATTGTATCACTAAAGTAAAATTACACTTCTGTATTTCTGTTGTCATTTTCTACGGTATCTATCATTACCAACAAGACTCCATCACCTGACCGCACCCCCCTCTTTATGGAGCAAAGAAAATGGAAGAAAGAAAAGAATTTTCTTCATTTGTTATGTTCATTCAGCTTTTTCCATTTGTCCCATATCAAATGAAGTCTGGCACTAAGATGTGTTCGTTAAGTGCCATGAACCATCGTTCCAGCAATTTAGTTAGAAGCTGGTAGCTTAAAGCCAAGCTAATGCTTGTCCTCATGATTTTCTCCATCCTTTTGTTTGTAACTGCCATAAGCAAGAAGGATATGTTCATGTAGCTTTTGCAGATCAATAGGTTTAAAGTTATTACAGCTAATTGAACCTTTCTGTCATGAACATTGAACTGAAAAACAAGCCTAAGACAGCAGGGATGGGAATTCCAATCCAATAATTGTGGAAGCTGTGTGGAGAGATGACGGCTGCTTTCCTGGGAGTTAAATTGGCAGTGGTGGAAGGTCTTCTTCTAGTGTTCTAGGAGCTTGATAATTCAGGGGTTGTGGCTCTGGCAGCTATCATCAAGCCAAGGATCTTAATGAGACAGCTATATTAGCCGAGGATGTGAAGGGCCTAAAATGGAGATTTAGTTCATCTTCATGTTGTCACGTGAAGCGGGGGGCGAATCAAGCCCCTCACTCTTACTAATCTTGTTGTGCTTGCCCTTTGTAACTGTTGGAGATGGTTTTCTCCATATATACCTGCTCTACCTATTTGAGTGGGAGTCTAGAACTGATAAGCCTCGTGAAGAATGAAACCTGCAAATACTGTCAGACGGTGGTTTGACGGGGGGATTTCGACGTTCAAGTAAAAAAAAGTGGTTTTTAAGTATTGAAAATAAACCGAGAAGAAAGGTGTCTCGACTCTATATTGCAAGTGTACTAGATGTATAAGGTTATAAGAGAATTTACCTAGGAGACGACCGATGCTATGGTTATATATCTGTGGTTCTCGTTGGAAACTTTCATAAAGTATTGGGGTGTTTTACCCTAGTTTCTATGTGGAGAAATTGTTGAGAAACTCTAAGATTATAGGAGTCATAGTCAAAGGTTCCTTGAAGATTCGCTATCCTGTTGAAAGGAGGAAGTTCTTACCATTGTGAGAGATTTATGCCTTATCAGGAGTGCCTGTTGAGGCACGTTTTGTCATTCCGCGAGATTGTTTTAGGAGTGGGAAAATATTCTCATCAACAAAAGGAAAGTTTTGAATTTATTTAAAGATTTACTTACTTTATGGATCATCTTGAGTCTCATTTATCCCATGGTCAAATGAATTATAATTGTGAGATGTATGCACCGAGAAGGCAAGTGACCGAGGAGTTTAAATGTCGAGAACTAGGATGATCGAGAAGTTGTGGGATTTTCTCTTATATGCTCTTTCCCTTACTTTAGGTTTGGTTAATAGGCTTCGTGGAAAAGTTCACATGGAACAGAGGAAGTAGTTTCTAGGGTTTGGAAATCCATTGAACGGAGACGATTATGGATCGAGATTCTGGTTTGCGCAAGCACCACAAGATCAGTGACATTGCTAGTGTGATGTTAGAGAGGGATTTAGAATTTGTGGCAAAAAGCATGAATTTGGTGTTAAGTTTCGTTTAAGGTTGCCCCAGGGTTCAGAGAGGGCTAACCAATTACCCATTGGCTATATTCCTATGTATAGGGAGTATATTAGATACGAGTTATGAGTTCCTTATGTGGGACCTCTATCTATTATTTTGAGAGGTTGAAGTATTTTTCTCGCTCTGCTTATCCCTAGCACTTGGTGACTAGTGGTGGTAGTAGTTAGTTTATTGAATTTCTATCGATTAAGTTTCGATTTTGAAATCTTGTCTTTGATTTTTCGCTGAAGTAAATGTGGGGATGAGGGTCCCATAGAAGGATGGTACTGTGTTTAAACTTGGCGTCAATCAAATTGGAAGTTTTTCTATAAGGAGATGTTAGACAATTCTTGGAGGAGCAAATTCTTTTTTTTGTGGAATTCGTAGATGGGGTGTTATTGCCCTTTTTGTCATTGCCTGACACTGAGCCCCTGCTAGGTTGAGGGCCCCTGTATCTTCTAGGCATTTTAGCTTTATTAGATCTGTTGGTGACTTGTGTAGGGTGTTTGGTAAGGCAGTGTGGGTGGACGCCCTTGTCAAGGAAGAAATGCTTAAGTTAGTAGGTCTTCTGCTGAGTGAAAGAGTGCAAATCCAAAAGCCATTTATGTTGGAGAAGATGTCAAAGGATCGCATCGACATCATTGATTTTGCTGACATGGATAACCTTGACCGTGTCATCACTTTGAAGGCTATGAGGACTCATGTCAAAGCGGAGGCTCATTTGGATGTCTAGTAGTAAGGGAGATGGGGGCGATGCTTCGAGTTCAGGCGGTACAGTAACGTCGGTCCCTGAGGATTTTGTCATCATATTGAAGAAAGGAAATTCAGGGAGGGAGACCTCCTGTGAGAGATTAGGGATTCCGTCAACTGTTGAGGTTGAAGAGGAGAAGAGCCTGATGAAGGGTCCAGTGGATGGGGGGATGAGCAACGAATGCCCTATTGCTATGCTCATCCCTCAAGAGAAAAGGAGTAGGCTGTTGGGCCTTGATGTAGGTATGTAGGAACTGAGGGTCGCCAAGGAATTATCTTAGGATCTTAGGATCCTCCTGTGGTTGTGGTGGGGGTTACCTTACCATCTTTCCCCTCAGGAGCAATGGAGTCAGGCTCTTCTAGTGCCCTATCGGAATACTTGTATGTTTGGAAGGGCAAAGGGAAAATGTCGGAGTAGGCAGCTCTTCTTCCTCATATTCTGGTTTGGTCGTTTGACCATTCTAAACAATTAAAGGAGATGGGTACCGTCGCTACCGGTGGTGATAATTATTTCTATTATATGGACATTGTCAAGGCAAAGAGACTTACTGACAGGCTAGACTTCCATCGAGTGGAGTCCAAATTAAATCGCGTGTTGGTGAAGTAAGGGGATGAGTCGATTGTGGCTCATTTGGTTCAAGTATGAGATTTCTAATTGACCTTGGCCTAATTTGATGCTTTTATAATAATGATGTCAATTCATTTCTTTTCGCAAGCCGTAGTGATGGCAGAATTTCAGAGGATGAGGAAGGACCAGTTGATTGATCATTTGAAGGGCCTACTGGATAGTTTTGGGGAAGAGATAGCTCAGCTCTGAGCGGAGAAGAGTAGAAAGGAAGCTGAAGTGGACCAGGCCGTGTTGGTTACTCTTAGTAAAAAAGAAAAAGTGATAAGTTATTAGAGGCTGACCCAGAGTACTCGTACGAAGTCACTGATGCTACCATCAAGGAAGGCGAGAGGTTAAGGAGTCGCCTTGTTAGTAATAAGGCGAATCACTGGGCCGCTTTAGAGTTGGTATGAGAGCGGGAGGAAGCCCTTGCGAAGCTTAGGGAGACTAATGAACAGGATCATCGAGAGCTCTCTGAGAAGCTGTGTCGAGCTAAGGAGACTATTCAACACTTGAGAGGAAGTACGGTGAAGGGAGTAGATGTCTGCAGCTCTAGTGTCCCAGGTCCAAGCCACGCTAGGATCCCTCTGTAGGAGCAAGTGATACTAATTCACCCGTTTCTACCTTTCAGGCCAACTTTGATCGGTGATAATGCACAAATTGTCATTTTTATTGTTGATATTATGGTTTGATTTTGGATTGTTTAGTGCCCTAATAATTATTTTTATGGCCTTTTTATTTTTAGGGATCAAAAATGGAGATTGAATCAAATTAGGCTTAATGAGGCAATTTTGGAACTAATTAGGTCAAGATATCTTATTGGGTTTTGAAGAAGTAGAGCTTGAATTCTAATTTCAACATTTTAGTAATATTTTTACTTTTAGTTAAAATGTTTTAGTGGGAGAAAAATTTTATAATTTACCTAATTTTAGATCTCCTAGTTGATTTAGAAGTCAGCATATTCTCTCATTCCAAGAGGGCCGGCTGCCCTTGCTTATTTAAAACACAAAAGGGTTGCATACAATTAATATATATACTCCAAGGAGGCGGCTGCATTTTTCTGGAAGAGAGAGAAGTCACATAAGCCAAGGACTCATTTTCTCCGTTAGGTTTTTATTTCTTTCTTAGGAACATTTAGTTTTCTTTAATTTTTTTTTGTTGATACTTACCACCATGAGTAACTAGTTTCTTTATTCTGATTCAATGGGAATTTTAATCGATTGTTCTTCATTGTGAGGTTATGTTCTTAATTTAATTTTTTGCCCTTTTATTCAAGTATTCGTTGATTCTTGATTTATTTTTAGGGAAACCTAATATTGGTTAATTTGACAATTTAATTCAATATTAGTCTTCCTATTGTTATCCAGGAATTCAATGATCCGTAATTGTCATGAATGAATGGTACAAGTAGCAAATAGGTTATTTATATTTATGGGTCGTTGCCGATATTCATGTTAACCTAAGAAATCGATGAAACAAAATCGAATAATTGTACGGCTATCCTGGTTATTTATATTTTGATTTAACTGTCTTCACAGAACTTAATGCTGTCATTATTTGATATGGAACGCTATCGTGTCCAGTCGATTAATGATAAATTTTGACTGGATGTTGGGTTTGTTCAATTATTTTAGAAAAACACAAGATTTATTATGGCTATCCTAATAGATCTCAGATTAAATACTTGAATTGTAAGAATAATATTTTCAACCAATGATCAAAAAGACAATCGAATATATGAACCCTTGGATCAGAGTTTGGTAAATTGAATTTCTTCTTTAATTTTTAGTATTTTTGCATATTTGATTTGTCTTTTAATTTTAGCTATTTAATTTTTGATTTAGGAATTTATTTTATAAACCCCCCATTTTATTTTGGCATTTACTAAGGAGTTAAGTTAATATAGTTCTCTTGGAATTCGACCTAGTAACCACTATTATTACAGTTTGTTGCATTAGGGAAATCAGTATTAATTTGAGGGTTTTGACAATCCGACTAAATTTTGGCGCCGTTGACGGGGAATTATTTTGATTTCTTAGTTGTGTTATCTTTATTATTTGTTTTACTGACCTCTTTTATTTTATAACTCGTTCTTCTCAAGGAAGTGAATTGGAATATATTCCTGAAATTGAGAAAACTGCTTGCCGATTGAGAAAGGAGGCCAGACAGAGGAAATGTAAGTTACGTCGAAAACCAATTTTTGACATTGATTTGACAATTTGTGATAGGTCTATTTTTGAAAAAAAAGAGGAAAAGATGGCCGATCGTGAGCGAACCTTGAAGGAATTGGCTGCACCCAATCTAAATCAACAACCCATGTGCATCAAATACCCAACTCTTGAGGTAATATTCGAATTTAAATCTGGTTTGATTCACTTATTGTCTACTTTTTATGGTCTCCCAGGTGATGATCCACATAAACATTTGAAGGAATTTCATGTTGTCTATTCGAGTATGAAACCTCAAGGAGTGACCGAGAAACAGATTAAGTTGAAAGTCTTTCCCTTTTCCCTGAAAGATAAGGCAAAGGATTGGTTGTACTACCTACCTCCGGGTTCAATAAATACATGAAATGAGATGCAGAGATTATTTTTAGAAAAAATTTTCCCTGCATCTAGAGCTACCAACATTCGAAAGGAGATATGTGGAATCAAACAGATTAGCGGAGAGACGCTATATGAGTACTTTGAGAGATTCAAACAGCTCTGTGCCAGCTGTCCACATCATCAAATACCGGAACAGCTCTTGATTCAGTATTTCTATGAAGGACTTCTATTCATGGATAGAAGAATGGTAGATGCGGCCAGTGGAGGAGCGTTGGTAAATAAAACACCTGAAGAAACCAGACAATTGATACCAATATGGCAGAAAATTCTCAACAATTTGGATTGAGAACGGATGGAGTTATAAAACGTGTCAATGAGGTAAGTCACTCGAATCTTGAAAATCAAATTTCTGAATTGACTGCTTTGGTTCGTCAGATGGCTGTAGGGCAAATACATGCAACCAAAGTTTGCGGTATATGCTCATACCCGGACATCCTACGGATATGTATCCAGCTCTGCAAGAAGATTCTACTCATCAAGCAAATGCCGTAGGAGGATTTCCTGGCCAACCTCAGAAGAAGTACAACCCCTACTCTACTCATTATAACCCCGGATGGAGAGAGCATCCAAACCTGAGTTACGGGAATCAAGGAGGACAAACAAGATATTCTCCTCAGCAATTCAATAGGCCAACACATGCACCGACACAATCGTCTAATTCAGGTATGTCCCTAAAAGATATTGTGAAAGCTCTCGCGACTAACACTCAACAATTTCAACAAGAAACGAGAGCTAGCATTCAAAACTTGGGAAATCAAATCACTCAGCTAGCCACTTCAGTTAGCAATTTGGAGCGTCAAAATGCAGGTAAATTACCTTCACAAACGGTAATAAACCCTAAGGAAAATGCTAGTGCAATTGTATTGAAGAGTGGAAACGAAGTGCAATCAAAACCACCATCACCCAAAAAGAAAAATGAGAAGAAAGATGAAGAGGAAGAAGCCGAAGTTGCCAATGAAAATCCAAACAAGGTAAATTCCGATTCTCTTTTACCTACGAGTCCTAACATAGTTGTACCACCTTTTCCTAGCAGATTTGAAAGATCCAAAAGGGAAGACTACAAAAAGGAGGTTTGGGAAACTTTCAAGAAGGCGAAAATAAACATACCTTTGTTAGATGTCATCAAGCAAATACCCAAATATGCAAAGTTTTTAAAGGAGTTATGCACAAACAAGAGAAAGATAAGAGGTGATGAGAAAATAAGGGTCGGCGAGAACGTGTCTGCTGTTATCAAAAGATCTCTACCCGAGAAATGTTCGGATCCAAACATGTTCACTTTACCCTGTGTTATTAGGATGAAGAAAATTGAACGTGCTGTGCTAGATTTAGGAGCATCAATCAATGTCATGCCATATTCTATTTATATTGCTCTAAATCTAGGCCCCCTAAAGGAAACTAAAGTGATTATTCAATTGGCTGACCGTTCTGTCGTGTATCCAAAAAGGATTGTTGAAGATGTTTTGGTGCGGATTAATGAGTTAATTTTTTCAGCAGATTTTTATATCTTGAAAATTGATGAAGACACCGTTACAAATTCAGCACCGCTACTATTGGGGAGACCGTTCATGAAAACGGCAAAAACTAAAATAGACGTGGATAACGGTACACTCTCCATCGAATTCGACGGCGAGATTGTTAAATTCAATATTTTTGAGTCCATGAGATACCCAAATGAGTGTCATTCGATTTGTTCCGCTAATGTCATTGATTCAAGTGTGCAGGAAATCTTTGAAGAAGAAAATGACACAAGTTTTGAATTGGATACACAATTGAACACTAAAGAAGAGATGACCGAAACTTGTGAAATTTCAGAATCAATATTGGAACAACAATCAAGGTCTTTAAATTCGAGCACCACATTTCCTGTTTCTCACAAGAAAATGTTACCTTCCGTTTTGCAGGCTCCAACATTGGAATTGAAGACTTTGCCAGATCATCTCAAATATGTATACTTAGGTGACGAAGAGACCTTACCTGTTATCATAGCAAGAGAGTTGACGGAAGAACAAGAAAATCGGCTACTCCAAGTTCTAAAAGAGCACAAGACAGCAATTGGTTGGACTTTAGCCGATATAAAGGGTATTAGTCCCTCGATTTGCATGCATCGAATCCTTTTAGAAGATGACACTAAGCTAATGAGGGAATCGCAAAGAAAGATGAATCCAATCATGAAAGAAGTGGTGATGAAGGAGATTCTCAAACTTTTGGACGAATGCATAATTTATCCAATTTCTGACAACAAGTGGATTAGTCCAATCCATGTGGTACCAAAGAAAACAGGGATCACGGCGGTAAGAAATCAAGACAATGAATTGGTACCTATGCGAGTGCAAAATGGTTGGCGAATGGTCATTGATTTTAGGAAGCTCAATTTAACTACTCGAAATGATCATTTCCCTTTATACTTTATTGATCAAATGTTAGAGAGATTAGCTAGAAAATCATTCTTTTGTTTCTTGATGGTTTTTCAGGTTATTATCAAATCGTGATTGTATAGGAAGATCAAGAAAAAACTACATTCACATGTCCATTTAGAACATTTGCTTATAGAAGGATGCCTTTCAGTCTATGTAATGCCCCAGGTACATTTCAAAGATACATGCTGAGCATTTTTTCTGAATATATTGAAAATTACATTGAGGTATTTATGGATGATTTCACTATTTACGGTGACTCGTTTGATAGTTGTCTAAGGCATTTGATCAAAATTTTGAAAAGATGCATGGAAACGAACTTGGTTTTGAACTATGAAAAATGTCATTTCATGGTGAAAGAAGGCATATTGTTAGGGTATGTGATTTCTCCTAGGGGTATTGAGGTAGATAAGGCGAAGGTTGATTTGATCAAGAGTTTACCTTACCCTACAAATGTTAGGGAAATACGTGGTTTTCTTGGATATGCAGGTTTTTATCGCAGGTTTATTCAAGACTTCTCAAAAATTGCCTTGCCATTATCCAAGTTACTTCAGAAAGATGTACCTTTTGAGTTTAGAGAAAAATGCAAGGAAACCTTCGACAAGCTCAAAAACCTGTTAACTACTGCACAAATCATTCAACTACCTGATTGGAATTTACCTTTTGAGATCATGTGCGATGCAAGCAATTTTGCTATGGGAGCAGTTCTTGGCCAGTAGATTGATAAGAAGAGTCACGTCATTTACTACGCTTCAAGGACGTTGAACGCTTCTCAATACAACTACACCACCACTGAAAAAGAGCTCTTAGCCATTGTTTTTGCTTTAGATAAATTCAGATCATATTTACTTGGTTCTAAAGTAATTGTGTATTCTGATCATGCAGCTTTGAAATATCTATTGGCAAAAAAGGAGTCGAAACTCAGGTTGATACGGTGGATTCTCTTGTTGCGAGAATTTGATTTGAACATCAAGGATCGAAGTGGAGCTGAGAACTTGGTAGCTAAACATTTAAGCAGATTAGTGAAGAAGGAAGATCCACTACCTATTTCTGAATCTTTTCCTGATTAACAGTTATTTCACTTGAAAGGTATTATTCCTTGGTATGCAGATATTGTGAATTATTTGGTCACACACATCTTGTCTAGTGATCTTAGTAAGTCAAGGAAGGAAAAAATTCGATGTGAGGCGAAATATTATGTGTGGGATGAATCTTACTTGTGAAAATTTTGCTCTGACCAAATAATTAGGAGATGTGTCCCAGAAAATGAATATAAATCCATTTTAGCATTTTGTCATAGTTATGCTTGTGGGGGACATTTTGGACCGAAGAGAACTGTAAGGAAGGTTTTAGATAGAGGGTTATATTGGGAGACCTTGTTTAAAGATACTTACTTATTTTGTAAAAGCTGTAATAGATGTCAGAGAACAAGATCTTTGTCCCATAGAAATGAGATGCCCCAAACTCTTATTCTTGTTTGTGAAATATTTGATATATGGGGTATTGATTTTATGGGCCCATTCCCTTTGTCTTGTGGATATGCTTACATTCTTTTGGGTGTTGATTATGTATCGAAATGGGTGGAAGCAAAAGCCACCAAGACTGACGATTCTAAGTCTGTTGTAGAGACCTAGTACTCCCCCTTCCCTTGATCTGCCTTTCTTTTATATTTCTATTTATGTTCTTGTATTGCTGATACTGCGTAATGATGAGATCCCTTAGTTTTTTGGCATTGTCAGTTAACTTACATGTTATTCCTTGGCCCCCATGAAAATCTTCAGCGGGCATGTTTCACTATTGTTTTACTCGCTATCGAGATCATTTTATTTGAATGGCAGTTGAGCAATATGCCGATTGCAGTAGAATACCCTTGCTATTGCACCGGGAATTACTGAGGTGGTGCATCAAATGTGCTATGAGTGGAACGTTGTAGGGTGTGTTGAGTATTCGGCCAGTAATCATTTAGGCACTGGATCTTGGTTATATATAGAGATTAGGCGTTACATCTTGTGAAAGAAAAAAGGGGCACCAATCTGTTGGAGGTGCTATGTTGAGGGCATTTGTAGGCATTACGCCTTAGAAAATGTAGTGTTTGCTAGGTGTTGTGCCGAAGGTACTCGGAGGCATTGTGCCGAAGGTACTCGGAGGCGTTGCGCCATGTGAAATGTAAAACATATCGGATGTTGTGTCGAAGATACTCGGAGACGTGTCATATGAAATGTAGAACTTACCACGTATTGTGTTGAGAGTACTTGGAGGCATTGTGCCTTGTGAAGTGTAGAGCATAGCAAGTGTTGTGCCATGTGAGATGTAAAGCATACCAAGCATTGCGTCAAGGGTACTCGGAGGCGTTGCGTCTTGTCAAATGTAGAGCGTATAAGGCATTGCGCAGAGGGTACTCGAACGCGTTGCGCCTTGTCAAATATAGAGCATACCAAGCGGTGCGCCGAAAGTACTCGGAGTTTGTGTTCTGTGACAAGAATTCGCAACATGATGTAAATCAATGCTTTTAGTTGACATAATGGGTGGAGGAAATCAAAACATTGTCATTGAAATACTCAACAGTGAATAATAGAAACAGGTAAATGAAAATTCTTAATAGGCGGCGTAGTGCCACCAGCAAAGCAATTCAAATTATCAAGTTTACTAAGCAAGCGAAGTAGAAGGGTTTTGATCACAGTTGATGGTTTCGATACCGAGAGCCTTTTTGAATTTGATTTTCATATGCCTTGTATTGACTAGCACTTCCAAGGTATTCAAACTCGGGTAACCCAGGATCGCACTGTATGGCGAGGGGAACTTCACCACGTTGAAAGTTGTTGTAGCGGCAGAGTGCGACAGTGTCCCTAATGTGACAGGAATAAATATGACCCCTTCTGGGTACAGCCATTCATCTAAGAGCCCTTTTACAAGTCCACCATGGGGTTGCAAATGTGAACAATCAAAGCCTATTTGTTTAAAGGCTTCCCAGTATAAGGTTGTGGCTTGCTCCTAGGTCAACAAGGATTCTTTTAACTATAAATTGACCGATCATTATTGTGATAATCAAGGGATCATCGCGGCCCGGTAGAACCCATGTGAGGTCATCATCATCAGACCTGATCATAGGTCTCTTTGGTGCCATCTCTTCGATGCCTTCTCTTCAGTGCCTTCCCTTTCATGGTTGATGATCTGGTCATTTGAAAGATAAGGGATACAATCATGTCATTAGAAATAGGAGGAGATGAATTGCCCCTAGGCATAGGGATCACCGAGGGTGGATTCTCGGTATGTATGTGTAGAACTATTTGGTTTGGCTGGTCCCCGGTAGCCTTTGGACTGTGTTGTTCATTTGTTTCATCTCTTCTTTTCTCCCCTGTGGTCCTCAACCACGGTTATTATCAAAGCCATCATGAATGAATTTCTTATGTTTACCATCACGGAGTAATATCTCAAGCTCATCCTTCAGCTTGTGACACTCGTTTGTCAAATGGCCATAGTCCCAATGAAAATGATAGTATCGCATTCGGTCCTTTTTAGCATTATCACCTGGGAGGCACCCTGGCCACCGAATGTATGGTTTCCTCTTATCTACAATAGGATCTGGCTGGAAGTCTCCTTAGTGGAGTGTAATGGTTGAACTTGCGATGAGGCGAGAGTATCGATCGATTCCTCTTGGGGGAATTCTACCAGGGAGAATGACTCTGTTCATTCTTGTTGGATTTAGTTAGGTGCTTGTCGAATGCTTTCGCCTCTTCAGCATCAATGAATTTCTCTGCATGCAAGTAAAATTCTTGTATTATGTTTGGGGGATTCTTAGTGATTGAGGTTTTCATACCTGAAGATCTCAGTCCAATCAGTAGTGCTACCAAGGCTATGGAATGATCTAGACCCGAGACCTTCATCATCTCCATGTTGAATTTCTCTAGAAAATTCTTCAAGGGCTCATCATCCCTTTGTCGTAGCAAGAGAAGAGAAGTAGATTACATCTTGGCCCCTCAGCTGATTACAAAATGGGTTTCGAATTGTTCCCTCAGTTGTGAAAAGTTTTTTTTATGTTGAATGGTGACAACGAATTGAATCATGTCAGTGTATTTCCCTTGAATGTTGTGGAGAATTGTTTGCACATGGTCGCATCGAGCATATCTCTTGACACCATTATCATCATGAATTGTGCTGCATGATCCCGAGGATCAATTGTCCCTTCATACCTCTCCATGGGGGGTAGCAGAACATCTCACGGTATTGGTTTAGTAGAGATCTTCGAGTCAAAGGGTGATGTGTTGGTCGCGTATGAGATGATCCGATTCTGTTTGAGGTTGGTGTGCCTAAGTTCAATGGCCACAAGATCTTCCACTTGTTTTCTAATGTCATTGGGGTCATGTTGGGATGTTGCTGAAAATTCTCGATCTCTTTGGGTAAGAAGTCTACGTGGGCGCATGTGTCTTGACCTTTGAGCGAAGAGGGAGCCTTCTTGCCGACAAGTGCGGCTGAAATCCTCTAATTGTCTACTCATGTCTTATAATCTTGATGCAAGTCTCTCCATTTCAAAGCGGTGGGGTTTGTCAGGAGAGGTGGAAGCTGGCGTCTGAACCGATTGATTCTGCTTCTGAGCTTGCGCGGTGGATAGATTCATCAGGTTAATAAGGATGGGTGGTTGGACAAATTTCATTAGTGTGGTAGGGCATCCTTCGATCATAGACGTGGTTTTGGAAATTGTTCTAGTCTTTCTCTTTGGAGGCATGGTCGTTCGCGATACAGAGCATAAGATTGGTTTCTTTTGTATCTTGATTTCCTACGGATGGTACCAATCTATTGGAGGTGTGTTTTCTCCACAGATACTTGCTCTACCTGTCTAAGTAGGAATCTAGAATTGATAAGTCTCATGAAGAGTGAAACCTACAAATACCATCAGAGGACACTCTAACAGGGGAGATTTCGACACTCAAATCAGAAAAAACAATTTTGAGGTATAGAAAACATACCAAGAAGACAGGTGTCTCGGCTATGTGTTGCCGATGTACCAAATGTGTAAGATTTTAAGAGAACTTACCTGAGAGATGGCTAATACTGTACTTATATATTTGTGGTTTTCATTGGAAAATTTCGTAAAGTATTGGGGGTATTGAAATCCTAGTTTTCATGCGAAAAGATCGTTGAAAATTTCCAAGATTGTAGGAGTCATAGTCAAAGGTTCCTTGAAGATACACTATCTCATTGAAAGGGGGAATCTCCACTGTTGTGAAAGATTCATGCATTATCAGGAGTGCTTGCTGAGTAATATTTTCTTATTTCGCGAGATTGTTCTGAGAGTATAAAGGAATCTCATCCGTATAAGGAAAGTTTTGAATTTATTTACAGATTTACTTCATTTGCGGATCATCTTGAGTCACATTTATCCCATGGTCAAGTGAACTATTTTTGCGAGATGTACGTACCAAGAAGGCAAGTTACCGAGGAGTTTATGTACCGAGGATTAAGATGATCGAGGAGTCACGGGTGCATTTGGTTTGCTGAGTCTGGCTTAATGGACTCATAATAAGGTTCTAATCCTTTTAGTAAGATGCCTTGGGCTAGGTGCCATCAATAACCAAGTATGGTGTGGGAAGGCTCTTCAGATTTGAAACTTTTTTTTAAATATTTGACCATCAGTATTCGGAAATCTAATGAATTCGGTTCGTATTGTTATCGGGTCCAATTTAGAAACTGACTTTCTCCGCGATTATTTTTTTATTCCAAAATTCAAACTTGATGTCAGGTATAAGTGCTCACACGGCACATTGGTCTAGATGTCAGGTATAAGTTGCTTTACTCCAACGGGTGAGAAAGGTGTAATGGTTTCAGCTCCAAGAAGGCACCAAGACTGTAAGCTACTGCAATAGAAGTTCAAATGAAAGCAGAATGATGATTGCAGAAGGAGCTTTGGATAGGATGAGTGCGTGGAAATGATCTGTAGTTGGAGAGAGAAGGAGAAACTGAGGGAGAGAGGGAGAGAGGGAGGAAGAAGAGAAAGAAAGAGGAAGAAAAGAGTGAGGTAAGAAAGACCGTAATACTTTTTCTATTATTTCATTTCTCCTTTCTTGCACTTTGATACACTCTCTTGACCCTTCTAACTACCTAACAAATGTCAATTAGCTAGTTGAAATTCCAACTAACCCTTCAACAGTCTAACTTGTCATAACCGTTGGCTCCTTTCTATTTTCAACTAAGGTTTATGATAAAAGGTGAAACAAGTAGAGAAGTCAATGAATCCAGCTCTATACAATGGCTCCAGCCCAGGGAATTTATCCTCAATACTCAGTGTTGCACTGTTTCGGTACCCATGACAGCTTTGGGAGTTTATGTGATGTCGATGGCAAGGTATGGGCTCTTGAATCTGTCATTAGATTGTAATTCTCTCATTCGGTTGGCATTTTCTTGAATTAATGTTATTTTCAACTATGTGCGAATTAGGCATTTTAAATTTAAAAGTTGATTTTTTTTTAATCAATAGACAGTTGATTTAATAAAAAAATCAAGATCAAATTGAATCTTAAGAATTAAAAGAATTATATCGAAAGAATTCTCTCAATAAAGATATGATAATAACTCAAATCAGATTAATTAGATTATAATTTCAGATATCAATTAGTTAAAAAAATAAATAAATTGACTTGTTTTTAGTATAGTAAAGGGTTTATGCCTGTGGGGGGTAATTTTCTTATTTTGTATGTACCCTGTTCAGGACTAAATTTTTTTCATCTTTGTCTTGAATTAGGCCCTTGGGTTTCAAAACCATGTCCTCCTTCGAGACCAACAAAGAAATTATTAAAATTTGAAAGTCATGTGAAATTGACTTGATTTTTGTTTTAGCCATTGCATGATTGTTTCAAAGGTAATAAATCTGAAGAACAATGGCAAAAGGTTATTAAACTCTTTTAGTTTGAGTGATCGGATATTTTATTTTATTAAATAAAAATTTTGATTTTGAATCTTAAAAATTGTGAAAAGGAATTTCGAAAAAACACAATCTAAAATAAACGTTACAATATTTAAATCGGATTAGTCGGATAAAATACAAATACCAGTAATAAAAATTAAAAAAAAAAACCAAAGGTTCGGTTTTAATTTCTTTAAAAAAAAAAATGTTTTGACTTCGTTATGCATCTCCCCGTAGAAAACCAAATGTAGTTTGAGCAGCAAAAATCACTAAACATGACATGATAAAGGCACACCAATGGTGTGGATGTCACCAAGCCATTGCCCTGGTATTTATTATTTATTTTATACCTCTACTTTCTAATTCCGACAAAAACACAAAAAATCAGATCACATAAAAATAAACAAATATAGATTAAACGGCAAATTAAACGGCAAAAAAAAAATCCTAAACACATCAAAATAGAAGAACAAAAATAAAAGAATAAAGCACAAAAGTATATATATTTTTTGTTACATGAGATTTTAAACCTCACGTGATCGAAGAAGAGATTTGTGACTATCAAGAACCCTTTGGACAAGCATAAAAATATATTGAAAACCGGAGTTCGGAGAGGAGCTGCACGAACGTAGGGCCCAGGCCCCCCGACGGACATCACCAAGTTAGGGCATGAGCCTTCCTAATCACCCATTAACCCCGTTCAAGTATGTTGCTCCTACCCTTTATCTTGTACCATACTCTTCTCTATCCTCTTACGTTTTACCCGAAGTGGGACTCCAAACCACCTGCTCCGACTCAAGGTAGCGGTTATTGGGAATGTTTCCACACATTCTCTTCTTTTTTATAATAGCCTTGTGCAGAAACTGCACACCCAGAAAGCACAATCCCAGTTCTATCCCATTCTATGGCCATTGCCCTGGCCATTGAAGAATGAAATTTTCAAATTTTATGAGAGACGCTCAGATGATACAGCATTCACTTTTGACGGCTCGAGTTGATGACAATGTGTTGTGAGAATGAAGAGCGAGAGAAGTAGGGAGAAAATACTAAATTTTTTTAAATTTAATGATCGGACACTCTACGCCATTAATCAGAGGTTTCAAGTTCGAGCTCTGAGAATAACGAAAAAAAATTTAAAAGAGTCAATCTAAAAAATAAGCATTACATTACTCAAATCAGATTAGTCGAGTAAAATCCGAATACCGATGATAAAAACAAAAAAAAAATATCCACTCCAATATATAATTTTTGCTCTACCACATTTAACAACATATAACAATCGATCTAACGGGCAATTGACCTAATAGAAAGAATATTAGATTTCTTAACCAAAATTCGAATCCAAATTTTGAAAATTAAAAGAACTACAATGGAGAACCCCCTATGGAGAATATGACCATAACTTAAATCGAATTAATCAAAACATAATTTCAAATATCGATTGATCAAGCAAACCAAATATATATATATATATATATATATATATATACATATATATGGCATGGCTCTTGCAGATGCCCGTTAACTTTAGTGGATCAAAATTCATCACGTTGCCCTGCAAGCCCAGTTGTTTGAGAAGACTGCTGTCTCCCAGCAAAGTCCTTTTGTCATTCATGTCGGACTTGAGCATATAAAAGGGTTAGCTTTAGGACCTTTGAGCAAGGATCTCTGGACATTATCCAAAATGATCTCTAAAACAACAAATGAGCCATCCTTACGGCAGTCCCAGATGCAGCATGAGAGCCAATCATCCATCTTGGATATATTTAGCAACACACACACACACACACACACACACACACACACACACACACACATATATTTTGTGCTTGATCAACCGATATCCAATAACAATTTATTGGTCCCGATTAATCTGGCTCTAGCTAACTCTCGGGCTTAGCAACATACATACATTCTCAAATAGATAACACTAGAAGAACACATATGCATCTTGGATATATTTAGCAACATACATATCTACCCAGGGTTGCTGTATGGTTTATTTTATTTAATGAATAGAGCTTATAGAGCCATTCAGACTACAAGGAAAAGAGCTAGCACTCAAGCTCCCACCATTGAAATCCATTATCATACATATGTACTCAAAGAGAAGACTTCAACCAAGGCCAAGGTCATATAGATTACACTAGTAATACAGTCACATTCACAAGTTACCCTTTATTATACAAAATATTCAGATGCTTCCAGCTTCCACAGATCAGAGTAAACAAACAAGGCTTACTGATTTCCAGCTACTGGGCTATTCAGACCTTTCTTGACATCATCCCAGCCTCTCACCCATGGCTGACCAGGCATAGCCCGAGTTTCAGGAGCAGCATGACTCTTGAGGTTGCTCATCACTCTGTCACGCACAGCAGAGAACACCTGTAATGCCAACATTTTATTTCCCATCATATTTTAAACCAAGCACAATACCATTTCTCAGACATGCATAAAAAAGACATGCATAAAAAACTAGATACATATTTTATGCATTGTATCTCACAGGATTTATATGTATTGCCTCAGGTGGTTCCTCCTGGCTAGTGAGCCACTTCCACAAGTCAGGGTTCTCCTACAAAAAGAGAGAATATGAGTAGAAATACAAGGAGAAGAATTTTTCCTTTGCCAAGTGGAAAACAGAAACACAATGCTAGACATACAACTGCAAAACAAAAACAAAAACAAAACAAAAACAAAAAAACAAAAACAAAAACAAAACCAAAACAAAACAAAACAAAAAAAGGAAACCCTCCACAAGATGGTCAGATCCTTACTTCATCCACAAATTCAAAATAAGAAACTCAGCAGTAGTGCCAAGCTGCCCAAGAAATTAGTAGTATTATTGTTTTCAAATTGTTATATCAACTAGCTTTATGCAGTTGTAGGGACACCGTTAATATTTCTCAAGTAGGCAAGAGTGAGGAAAAACGCTAACAGATAAAAGAGTACTTAATCATAGGGGAAAAGTGGAAAAACTGCTAACAGGAATTCATAAATCACCTTCAGGAAATTTATCTTTAATTTGTAAGACTTTTCAGAATAGTAGCAGAAAAATCAAATCAGCTAAACTAATCATTGTGTTGCTAAAGTGTTGCTAAAGGGCCACGCTTTGTGGATTTCCTCTAAACAGCACGCAGCTTTAAGTAATGGATACCAATGCAGCACATAAACCGCCAAGAAATTAAGTTTATTGGGACCAAATCGGAACCTGAACGATGACCCAGAACATGCCAATAAAATTAAGAACATTCCACTGATTAAAAAGTTAGCATACAATTTTTTAGCACCACCTTAATTGTATTGTACTTTCAGACAAGTACTTTCAAACCAATTGAATGGAGGTTCACATGCATCATCCAGCACTTTTGGTCCATTGGATCACTATATTTTTGTGGCAGCTTCTTTCATAATGATAAAAAATCAATGCAACAGCAAAAACATCCCAGCTCATTTAAGCCATTGTTATCAACGCCGAACTGGTAACCATAATGGCTTTGCTATTGGTATAGTACATCTTGGTATTGAAGCATCTCAGCATACCGTAAAGGATCCTATATATAGTGTAAAAGAATATTTTATACACTAAAAGTTTAAGTATAAACTCAAATTCAAATATTCAATACTAAATAAATTTCAAATGGTTTAATAAAGGAATGTCAAAATAAAATAAAACGGAAAATTTAAAATAAGTTTTTAATTTCTAAAGTTCTAAATAAAGTTGTTTAAAGTATATAGTGTTGGACTATTTTAAATTTTCTTTATAGTCATTTTGTAATAATCTAAATTTTAAAATTTATTTTTGAAATGCATGACATTTTGTTTATATTGAACAATTTGAAAATTATCTAGCATTCAACATTTGAGTTAGAATTTATTCATCTTAATTTTTAAATTATTGATTTAAACTTGTAATGTGTAAATATATATGCACACTTTTTTTACACCATATATAGTATCCCAATACAATACGCCAAGACTGCCAAGGTACTCTGGTACCAAGATGTTTCATACAATAACAAAACAGGTACAGTCACCGGTATGACATTCACAACTATGCTTTAAACCCTTTTATGCTTATAAATCTTTGGGCAGCAGAGATTTCCTTGTTGTTGTTCTTTGTGTGCTGTTCCTTCTATTCTATATCTAATTTACTTTTTATTTTCCTTGATATAATCTCAAATGAATAAATCATACTGAACATCACATAGAACAAATGTAGTCATTTACAACCACAACTGATGGTACAATTTTAAATTGGTAAATGAGTGATTTAAAAATTTAAAAAAAAAAAAAAACATATGGGATGCTATGCTAGTAATAGCAGGAATTAAGAGAGAGAGAGAGAGAGAGAGAGGACAACCAGGTCAAGAACTTGAGCAAGTGCCCTGATTCCATTTTCATCCAAAGAGTGAATATGCTGCTCCACCCAAGTTCCCAAGACCAAGTCCAGTTCCAGGAAGCCCCTTTGTTTGCTTCTGTATAACAATCTGTTCAATAATAAAGTGTGCATGCATCAAGCAAACCTAATAATAATAATAATAATTAAGAAAGTGAAAGGAAAAGTTCAAAGAAAAAGGGGAGAGAGGAATTGAATTAACTGGGAAAAAAAAGAACCTGTTGAATAAGCGCCTTTTGCTTTCTTCAGTTGAGAGATCAATCTCAGCAGCAGTACTGGTAGACGTAAATGAGCAACAAGGAACCCAATCAAGGTGAGACCTCCTAAAACTGGGTGCTATCTTGTGATTGGGGCTGCATATGCATTAGATATGAGACGGGATCAGATAATTTCCTCCCAGGCTTTTGGTTGTTACCATGCAGGAGGATTACTTAAACTCTCTATTCTTGATGGCACCCATGAGAACTTTCCTCACCTTCTCCCACAGTAAAAATATATATATATTTCCAAGTTTGTATCAAATATGTTAAAAACAAAACTCATGGTCACAGTTACAAATACAAGTAACACTCCAAATCCAGAGAGATTAATCTGTACTCAATTCTCCAAATCAGTGGATTTTTTGAGGCAATGGAGAATGATCAATAAGGGATTTTTCGACCTATTTAAAGCCCCTTTTTTTATTATCGTGACAGAAATAATTGAGAAATCATTGACCTACTCTGTGTATGCTTGTGAGAGAGACAGAGAGAGAGAGAGTGCATGTGTATGTGAAGAATGAATGGTAGAGAGAAGGAAGAAATCAACCAATATAGTGCAGAGGTACATCTCTGTGAGGCAGAAAGACTGGATCAAAAAAGCATTTTAAAAAATAAACTATGTTATTAATTTCTATGGAGACAGACCAATGATGGGAAACTTGCAGGGATCCAGGTTTGCAACCATCCCATAAGGAATTAGAGAGAGAGAAGCAAAATATGCACCTCAAAATGAAGGAGGCATTATTTGGGGAAGATCCAAGAAGACGGTGGATTTGGAGGCCAGCCTGGGTTGCCCTTCTACCAATACCCTGAATCATGTTGTTCATCTTGTGTTTGCTTTTGCATCCAACACCAAAGTCCTTGATCTCTGAAGCATTCAACAACAGTAAATGATATGCATTGCCTGATGTGATTCTTTACAATATGCGTAAATTTGGGATTTTTGAACTATAAATTTAACACAGCCAATGATTTGATTTCATACGTTAAAAACTAGGGATGGAGCCAGAAAATGTCATTAAGGGAGGTAGAGTGCAGTACAAGATGTATGACACAGGATACAAGATGCAAAAGCAGTGATGCTTTTTCTTGTAAGTCAAAGAAAGAATTAGCAATAAACTGTAGGGTTTCTAAGCAAATTGAGAAGTTCAGATCCATATTGTAGGTTCCCCCTGCATATAAACCACAACTAAAATTTCCAACAAGTAAATTTTATGCAGCAAATTCGTACATCCTTCAGACGCCAGCAAACTTTATATGCATCAACCACAAAAAGGACAAAGAAAAACCCCAAAATCCCATGCCCTAATTTCAACAGTTGACCCACCCAAATCAATCTCTTCTCTCTCTCTCTCTCATCTTTTTCTCTTTCTAAGATAAATAGATTACAAGAGACATAAAAACACCTGAATAAATGATCAGGGATGTTATCAATTTCAATTCTAAAGACAAAACCAAAACCAACAATAAGAATTTCACGTCTTGAATTTGAATTTTTCTTGTGACTTTCAATTATGACAAATAGCACATGCCCTAATTTGACATAATAGGTTTTAGAATATGATGAGAAAACCAAAATTAATGTCTAAATTCTCTTTGTTTCTAATAACAAGAATCCAAAACCAAAAATCTAACCTAAACCACATTTCGCCGTCGTAGAGAGAGAGAGAGAGAGAGAGAGATGACTCACAAATGAGAAAGCGTGGAAATAGAGACAAATACGGAGAAGCAGGAAGAGGAAACGGCAGTTAGTGAAGTCGTTCGCCGTCGCCGGTGGTGGTCTATGGCAGAGTCGATTCGAGAGAGGGAGGGGGTTTAGCGGTGGGGGGAGAAAGAGAGAGGACAGCGCAGCGCTGGAGGGTATACCCTAAAAAAAATTTTAATAAAATAAATAATAATAATAATAATAATAATAATAAATATAATATATATATTATTCCCTTTGTTTCTTCTCTTAGGTCTCTTAGATTGCGAAGAAGTATAATCTTTGATAGATTAATTTCTATCCGATTTGCCATGCGAAAGAATTTTACACACAAGATTTTATTAATCAAATCAAATAAACCATTTTGAATAATTTAAATTTGAAAATTTCTATGATTTTATTTATTAATTATAATGACAAATTTAATTCACTCAAAGAAATCGAAATACCAACATTAGTTGACTCAACTGAATATGGGATTGAGTATATGATCAAGATTCGACTTCTGTTAAGAGTATCGGAGGCGTTCCCCGTTAGAAGACCCACCCTCTGAGTCTCATGTATATAGAGCGTTCCCTGTTAGGAGACCCACCCTCTGAAAGAAATCACTATAGCGGTCGGTACGAATTAATCGGGATGAATCTTCAACTATCAGGTGGTGTACAAAAAATGGTACCAAAAAAAGAAATAAAAAATACAGAGGTCATAGGGTGTGAAATTGTTTGTATAAGTTGGGGAAGAAACTTGACAGAGAGAAACAAATGTTAGAATTGTGAAATTACCAAACTCCGGTTGAGTGATCAAAGATACCATATCCCCTTAATCAAATGTCTTGAGTTTTAACTTTAGAAATAACGAAAAAGGATTTGAAAGAACCAATTTAAAAAACATGAATTCTATAATATTTAAACCGAATTAATCAAATAAAATCTAGATAACGATAGTGAAAAACTAAAAAAAAAAAAGAATTATGTGAAATTTAATAAAAATAGGTTTTTTTTTAATTGTTTTGAATTAAATAACAAAACAAACTTATAGACTATTTTTTCAAAATATTTTTTATCTCAAATAAAATAATAAAATAGTTAATTTAAATAAAATATTTAGTAAATGAAAAATATTACTCTTTATATCAATCGTATCTACAAAAATTATAATTATTACTCGCTCCTTAGTCCTGAAGGCTTCAAGAGGCGAAACTCATTCGTCCATCATCCAAAATTTCAGGAGCTTTGAAGTATTTAACACAAAAAATTAAATATCTAATTTAAATAAAAAAAAATCAAAAACCCAGCTAACCATAATTAAAAAATATATATATAATTTTGGATGATACTTAAAAATTTAAAGACTAATCAACCTTCGGCTTCAAATCAAAGGGAGTGAATACTAATAATTTGTAACAAATTTCTTTGAGTTGAGTGATCAATGACACTCTACCCCCTTAACCAGATATTTCAAGTTTGAGTTCGGAAAGAATTTGAAAAAATCAATCTCTAAAATAAGACTTACAATACTCAAACCGGATTAATAGAACAAATCTCGTATACCGATTATGAAAACCAAAATATATATATATATATATATATATATATATATATATTAGTAATTTGGTTTTTTTTTTTTTTATCTGACTAAATCTGATTCAAATCTTTACTCAAGGAATCAAAATTTAAAACCATACTTAAAATTCATATTACCATGGCAAAAACATTAAAAATACTCAAAAATTTCATTCATTATTTTGCAATCCGTTGTTTTCAGATATCGGCAATAATTAAATTACAAGAAGATCTTGTGTGTCAAAATTCAGAAGGCAAGTCCTTTTACTTTTGTGTCAAAAGCCTAGGAAGCAATGAGTAAACTTTTACACAATGACTCAAAAGCTCTCCAGTTGAACAAAATTCAATAAAAAGTCCTCGGAAAGATATACGTGATAGTTAGCTTTGGACAGATAATTACTATTAAATACTTCAGTCAATGTATCTCAACTCCATTTTCCTGTAATTTCTTCTCAGATTTGTTGGTAAATAGTTTTCATTTCTGCTACTACAAAAGGCTCAAAGGCTAGTCAAACAGCAGCTGCTGGGTACCTGCAATTCCAAATCAAAGGGGAGTGAATACTAGTAGAATAGAGATGGAACATGCATGAGAGAGAGAGAGAGAGAGAGAGAGAGAGAGAGACAACTAGTCTATAACCATTAATAAAAGGATTAGGCACTTGCTTTGCTGCCATTCAGCTCCTGTCAACATTTTTTGGACCAAATACCCCTTGAATACTATTTTTCTAATTAAGTAAAGGAATAAGTAGATACTTTGACAGTTTTTTAAATAAATTGCCAACAATTAATTTGTCTTTTAAAATCTTTCTTTCCAAAAGTTAAACTTCTAATCTTTTATGTATCATCAGTTTCTAGCACATGTAGTGTGAATTTATAGCCTAGTTAATTAAAAAAAAAAAAAAAGTATCCAACTACAAGAGGATATACATGGTGTGAAGGAGCAAATATGGCTGTGATGAGCAAAACTTACAATGACTCTGTTATGATTCTACAAGAGGCTCTCCAAGTTAAGCTCCACAAAAGAGCAGGGATCTGGAATGTCGAAGTTGTTCAATACCTGAAAGATAAGCAAGGATTTAGGTGAACTTAACTCCCCTTTCTTTTCCTGTTTCGAAAGACTAGCAAAAAGCAAGATATGAGACATTGGCAAAAAACACAAAACTGCATGTCTATCAGACACTCACTCCACAATGGACGTCTGCCAAAGGACACCAAAGCAACAAAAAAGGTCCCACACCCCAGCACCAAACAAGACTTTAAGAAGTTAAAACTCAAACACAATTTTGAACTTCGGAACCATGGGTTAAGCACTACTGAGGACAACAATATGAACGCAGAAACGTGAACCAAAGAGGATTAATTGAAGAAGATTCACATATTCAAGCAAACAATAAGCGGTAGGTTCACTAAATCACACCACAAAACAAAAGAACGTCAATGCTCTCAACTGGAAACGGCCTAAAAATTATTTTTATAGCAATCCAAACCAATTGAGAAGCTAAGCAATATACAGACGCTAGACCAAATAAATAAAAACCTAAGATTCCAGTGTTTGATGACCCCAGCCCGACTAGTGTAAGCATACTCCATAATAACTGGATGAAGTTAACAAAGACAACATCAAGTAAAAATCCTGATGCTACTCTTAAATGCAAGAACCAAGCGATCATATTTAACAGATTATCCAACAACGAAGATTAATGTACCTCTGGATGCACGATTCCGAATGTCCCTATTTGTTTCCCTTTATAAATTATGTGAGCTTGTCGGCCAGGGAGAAACCCAGGCTCCTACAGCAATTCCCCAGATAGTCCACATAACTGAACTGATGTTTCAACAGCTAGCTTAAAGATCCATAATATGGAGAAATAAACGCACCTCTGAACGCTGAATATAATAGCCTGAAGTGTCACCAACAGCAACAAATGGAGTGCCTACTACCTCCATTATTCTGTCCACCAGGCCATGAATCAACTGCATGACACGGGTTATTCAGGGATAAAACAGGTTTTCTGTATACCACAAAACAGAGAATATACAACTTTGTAAAGCCCTTTTTGATAACCATCTTGTCCAGGAACAATGGATCATCCTCACTTTCGTTATATCTAACCCAAGGAGCATAAAGGGAAAATAATGCACCCTTACTGTACAACTCCATGGTAACCTTATTAAACAAACTTAAATGCCTAGTTTAGCCCTCAAAAAACGAATGATCAAGGGATTGATCAAGAAAGATTTCTCATTCTTCTAAATTGGAATTGGAGCTGCATATTCCTTTGTTTTTTAAAGTAGAAGTGCATATTCTCCTGTTGGGAATTATCCTAATGGGAAATGGAACAGTTTGAACATTAAAAGATGACTAAATTAGCCTACCAAATCATCTCCAAACTGCTTTATAGCTACAAAAGCATCACACTGAAGATAATTGTTACATTCTAGACCAGTCACAACCCCCAAAGAAACTAAAAAGATCTTAGATTCGCATCTTTAACCAAACATTTTTTTCCAAACCGATGGCTCTGTTAGCAGTACCACATAAGTTAACAGAGTAAAGTAATGGCTCAGAATAAAAACACCAAAAAAAGGCAAAACCATAGTAGTGACCTCTCTCTTGCATTGGATAATGCAACTACTTGATCGAATTACCATATTCAAATGTTTGTTGTAGTCCACATTGGAACAAGTTAATAGCATTTCTCAACTCACAGCTAGACTTGTCCGCCAAACATTCATATCATCTTTATTTCCTACAAATCGAAGGCTGCAGAACACTCCCATACCCAACATGCAAATAAGTAGGGGTAAGCTTATCATACAACTCATTATTTTGCATTGTAATAGTACCTGTGAATGCATGTGTACATATCAGGATTTTATCATAGAATTTAGCATAAGCAACAGATATTCATGGACAAAATGAATTCTACAAAACAGTTGTCAACTATTAATAAAAAGACCACGTAAAGCCTTAAGCTTTACTTTAGAACCACTTTTCTTGGCTGTTTGCACAAATTCAACCATGATATTCAAACATTTCGTTGATTATACTTCCAATTTTCCCTCTTCATATCTTTGGTAGATATATAGTTGTTTGCTGCATTTTGTTGGACATTTCTAAGAAGGATCTTGTCTCCATTGTGTTTGTTCTTCGACGCACTTCTCAGACACAACATGAAAGAACACTCTGTAATTTCAAGTAATGTAAAATTTTTATGACTTCTCTGTGTCATCATTTCCATATCATTTCATGTCATGTTGTGCTTCATAGGTCGTCCCCTTCTCTTCTTTTCTTTCTTACGCCAAACACTTCTGTGCTTCTATTTAACTAGGTTTTCAAACCTAATGGTGGCACTGGTGCTCCCAAATTCCCCTTTCTTGACTTGCCAATATAACTTCTTGCTATTTCTTTGCCACTACTGCTTTTCCCTCATTAATCAAGCTCCAAATACGATCATGAATCCTTTAAGTCAAGAATCACCTTCTATAATTTGAAATACTTAGAAAACTCAGCTTTCGGACTCCACAAAGTTAAAACAGTAATTGAAGAAAGGGGTAAAGCTTTAACATGCTTAATCTGGGGGCCTCAAAAGATATACAAACAACTATGAGTTGAAATTTGCACAATAAGCTCTTATTGGACAATGGCCATATAATATTACCTCAAATCCTGAATTAGAACTACAATACAATGCTGCAATTTGGCGGCGATTTGCAGCACTAACATCTTTTGTCTCATCCAGTCTTGATATATCACCAACTTCAAAAATCTACACAAGGATTTGGAAAGGTAAGACTCAATTGAAATGTGATCCATCATTAATCAAGAATATAACACAGCCAACGGTAGGAACACCAGATTTTATGGATATATGCACAGGCAAGTGCTGAAGTACATCAATCTAAAAGATGCATACAGAATTGTTGTTTCGTACTCAGGCTGACATAATTTCATCTTTAAGGAAACAGACAAGACCAAGTGATCAGTTCAGTAAATAAAAATTGCATGAACACATGGTGAGACAACAAATTAATAATGATGAACCCAACACATGCACACCAAGAAATAAATAAATAAATGTAGACAGCTAAATAGTAAAACAACTTGCAAGCGAGCGACTATCTGATGGTCTCGGCCTATGTGCTCCTTTCCCCATTTTTCATTCAGGAGAAGTGGCATAATTTGTAATTTTGTGTATATCACGGGTAATTTTTTGTGTTTATTGTGAGTACAGACCGCTGCACCCGGCCCACCAGATAATTTCCCTTGCTAGTTGCGTCAACAAGCCAAAACCAGCCAATACCTTTAAACATCATGCATATAGAAAAATATATCCAATTAGAAAGAAAGTATAGTTTGCAAAGTATCTCCATTTTGAAGCTTGTAAGTTACCTTTATGGGCTTAGGGTGATCTTTGTTGTGCCCAACAGTTTTTAAGATGCCTGGCATAAGACTTGTTCGAACAACCTGTACCGAGGTTACAAAGAAGTCAAGCTCCATTCATCATCAAACAGGTAGAACCATAGACACAGATCCTATTACACTCTTGTGAATTTTTTTTTTTTTTAATCCTTCACTAATGTTTTTGTACATACGCCCACAAGAACCACATAAGTGAGGGACTTGAAACCCCAAAATATCAGCATAATAAGTAGGTCTGCTTCCACATTTTCAAACATCAAGGCCATAGAAACAAAAGCTAGAATAGTGAATGGAAGGAGCTCTCCACTCCAAAGTTACGCCACCAAAATATCAGAACACCCGTTTGCTCAATTCAACATAACAAGTTTACATGTCACAGAAATATCAAAATGCTTTGCTAATAAGAAACTAAAACATCCACACTCAAAAACACATAAAATGTGTGGTTCATGCCCAGATCTTATAGCCACAGAGAAGAGAGACCAGGGGATAGAAACTATTAAAGTTTACAGAAACAAAATCCATGCGATTAAAAGAACTTCCAATGATATTGTATAGCTTTAGTAACTAAGAACAACTATATGGTGGAACAAACATACCTCAAAATCAGCAGAGCGAGGATTTGCAATGATCACTGCAGTTGATTCGTCGTCCTTGTGATTCAACATGTCAAAGTTTTCTTTCTTAGAGCATAATATCCAGGTCAAAACCTCGGTAAATCCATTCATTGCGATCTGAAAATAGGATAATAGTCAACCCAAAAACAACATAAAAAGATATGGCACTGTAACTCATGAAAGCGATATCAACAAGCAATTAGCATAGTCAATTACAATGAAACAAAGAGAGAATACAGTGAGAGAGATGGATTATTTAATGATTTCAGAAAAGCAGACCATAGGGTACTACTTACTATCACAGCAAAATGAACTCAAGAATGGCAATTCGACATATCAAACAGCACCAGCAAAAGAAATAAAGGTTGAATGTGAGGAAATGTTCAAACAATAATGCTGCAAACTTAATACAACATCGGATGACATTTGAAATCCTAAAAAGTTCTCACAGATCTATGATGGAATAAAAATAAAAATAAAATATTTCCACATGGCAAACAAGAGGTTGCCACTTATGAAAGGACAGCTTTAGGACATCATTTAATTTCAAATCAAGAAAGAGAAAATAAGAAAGAAAATTGTTGAGAAAATTCAGAAATAACAAGCAACAATAAATCAAAAATAAATTAACAGCACCTTCTTAATTCCCCACCTCTTGTCTGATAAGATCACGAAGTTGATTTAGAGACAATGGGATCAAAGATGCTGGCCTCCTCTTTGGAATGTTATTGAACCCATAGGAAATTGCAACATCCTAGCCAAACGGAGCCTCCTTTAAGAAATGTATGTGATTAAGCAGGAGGTAAATAAAAAATGCATTGGTAAATAGTAAAGGAGTTGATACAAAACCTCCACCACATCACACGGATGAAGAACATCACTCCTGGTAGGCGGTACAGATACAGTAAAGATGCAATTTTTGTCCCCTGATTTAGCCACCTCAGCATGCAGCTGCATTTTTTTTAATAAGGTAGTGACCTGAAGATCACCAAAGAAGATGAACTACATTTTTAATTTCCTTTTGCGACATGAAATATTAACAAACACAGATTGAACTTGTTACAATTCATTCTGGAGCACTCAAAAGTTAACAGCTCTGTGTTGCATTCAAAACCTTTATATGACCTTTATAGGAAATATTATGAATAAAGGTTCTAATAAAATTAATTATGAAATGTTAGAAGATTAAAGAGCTAAAAACATGAATACATTTTGAACAAGGGGCCTAATTGTAATCTAAATTTTCGCATGTTTGAGAGATACAAGAAAATGCAAGTCCAACAATTGCTTTGGCTACAACTAGATGTGATGACAAAATCTCAATATAACAAGTGAATCTTAGATTTGAAGGCAATCACTTTGTGAAAATACGCTAGAGGTCAGAAATTAAGGATAAAACAATCCAATGAGCATAAATTCTTCCTATAATCTCGGTTTTGGGTATTACGTTCAATAATTTCTGTATTAAGAACAAGACAAAATGCATTTTGTGTGAAACAAGGGTAAATTCATCCTCAATATGCGAATAAAGGTGAAACAGACACCTTCAAACACCCCCCAAAAAAGAAAAATAAATAAATAAATAAATCACAAGGAGTTTAAGTGGATGACTATAACAAAGGAAACATGCCAATGATGCTACTCAACCGGTGGTCTCCGTAGAAGCAACTTCATGAAAACAAAAGAACAAAGTAAAGTAGCTTCCAATGTAGTCCTACCTGATCTGGCTCCAAAGAGATACCAATGTAACCAGTGATGTAAGCCAGGGGAACTTCCATTTTGTAGACAGACAAATCAGGATAGACTTCTGATTTCCCATCACTATACACCACCTCAACAGGCTCCACCTCGAACTTTCTCTCGCAGTATAATGAAAACATAGTCACCTAGAGAACAATGGGAACCACCTAATCATCGTAAAGCAATCTCAACACCAAACTTAAAACAAATGCAGTCCGAGTTCCTGCAGTACCATTGTGTTCAAAACAATTTTGGCTTTGGTCAAATCAGTGGCGGTGCACTCAATAAATACATTCTTCGTCTTCAGAGTAATAGCTGAATGTGCACCATTAATTATAGGAGGCAAAGACAGCACAGTCCTGCAGTATATTTTTGAGAAGAGGAGATATAAACCCATATATCAGATGCCATAAGTTAGGAGGTCAAAAAAAAAAATAATCATTACATAGAAAGAGATGAGGATAATGGAGAAAGGAACAAGAGCTACAAAACTACAATAGTAATGAAAGAATCTTTATATACTGATGCTTAAATCTGGAAACCAAGTATAACTCAACAGCAAAGACAAAATATTGTTGAAAATTTTGTACTCTGCATGGCAAAGAGAATTTAACAGGAACAACTTTTTTTTTCTTCCCAACAATCATGAACCTCAATATATGTGGAACAGCATTATCAAGGGAAGGATCAATGTACCTTTTACTATCATATATAATCGGAAACACCGGAGAATTCTCAATTATATGCAAGAACTTCTTCAATTTCAGATCTGACTGCAAGGTTTTATTCAGAAGATTTGTGTCAAAATATGGATTTCTGAAAAAAAAAAAAAAGGGTCCAGTAGTGGCTATTACAGTGAGGAGAGGGAGTTAATAAACAAAACAATAGCAATGAACTACATCTGATAGTGTTCACCTTGTAAAACTCCATTAGCTCATCAGCTCTGAAACTTTTGCTCTGATTTACAAAACACGAAATAAGGAAGCAGTCAATTTTAGTATAAAAATACAGCTCAGAAATGATGATTCAATCAAGGAATGAACGAAGAAACTCTCAGACGACATGGATAGATGTTTAGCATGTATCTCAACGGTATCCCTGCTGGTTTGACCACCATAGATGTACAAACATAATTAATCCAACTAGAAACTCATACATAAATGCACCCAAAAAGGAAGGTTCCCAAAGAAAAATTCATCTTAGCTATTTGATATTTGTCTTTCTTGAAATAAGAAAAGCTCATTAATGAAAGCGCTGATAAGAAGGATGTTCTGAAACTCAAGACAGAGATGCTTCACCCTTTAGGCTATTGTGAGAATCAAATTTGAAACATAAACAGAAATAAGCATAAAATTCAGACACCACTAAAGGTTACCTGCTTTAAAGGCACAAAATTTATATCTGCAGGAGGCCGAGCCTGGAAAAGAAGACTGAAGTGAGTTAACACAAGTCAATTTCTTTTCATTTAATAATAACAGTAAAATGAGAGTATCTAATTTCAGAAAATTAAACTTGATGCATACACCCCAAATGAACAACAAACATGCTTTTTCAACCCATCAACAAAAGATCCAATTTCAGGTCATCAGAAAAAGTAGGAACTGGTTGTCGAAGGTATTTTCCAGCTGTAAAAGGCAACATTGCTAATGAGAAACTCATAGCCAGGACCTCCAATTATCATGAATACATAATCACATGTAAATAAATTTCTATGTGAAAAATGAAAGAATATAAGATTTTGAAGGGAAAAGAAACAAGAAATCAAAAATAATACACGAATCTGTAATATTAAGTGCAGAAAAGTGGTCCAGCATCTGACTAACTCATCTCTCTCTGCACTTACTACTCTTACAAAATGAAAAATCTAAAATAATATCCTATGAAAGGCTAAAAACTTTGAAATGCAAACATCATAGACGTAAAATCCACAAATGCGATGAATGGAATCACCCTTGCAAGATGTGATACCTTTGAATGAAGCCAGGAAGCATAGTGAATGTCGTATCTAATTAAAGTAAAATCAAGAATCAGATAGTTCACATGAACAAAAGACGTGTCCAGCAATCCTGATACAAACTATTACTAACTAAGATCCACATTACCCTGTGCCCACAAGAAATTCCACAACCAATTCTCCAGGGAAATTTTGCACAACTATTTTGCTACTAAAGATATCCATAAAAAACAAGTAACTGTTGCCGTGAGCTGTAAATTAAGTGGAGTAATTTTAGGAAGAGATTTATTCCTTCTTTGTATATATCCCAATTGTTATGGGATTTTATTTTTTTATTTCTGGAATTATAGTCTGTATTTCTAGAGTTAGTTTATTTACTTCCAGATCTAGATCCTTAATGTTAGCTTTGTTCTTGTATAAATTATATTTCCCATTGAATAGAAGAAATAAGAGAGATATTCTTTCTAAAGAATTTTATCATGGTATCAGAGCAGAGATCCCTAGACTCTCCTTGTTCATATTAATTTGTTCTTGTAACAAATAAACAACCATTAGGTTGTAGAAGATGGCAACTTCAACCAGTTTGATAGAACAAGGACAGCAAAGTACTGTTGCTCTCTTGGAGATCCTTACTGAAAAAATGACTCAGACCTTGACTCAAAACCAAACCCAGACCCCAGCAACGACAAGTGATTCTGTCGCTGCACAGATCGCTATCAAACTTGACGGAACAAACTATGCTCTTTGGTCCCAAATTGTCGAGATGTATATCTCGGGCAAAGACAAGTTGGGATATATCAATGGTGATTTGCCTCAACCAGAAACAAATCACTCCACGTTCAGAAAGTGGAGGACAGAGAATTCGATCGTGAAGGGATGGCTGATCAATTCAATGGACCCTTCATTAATTAGCAACTTTATTCGATTCCAAACAGCCAAACAGGTATGGGACTCTATTGCTACAACATATTTTGATGGGAATGACAAATCTCAGGTATATGATTTGAAGAGAAAAGTTTCACGAATGAAACAAAATGGGGAATCCATTGAGTCATACTACAATGGTCTCCAAGGTCTATGGAGGGAAATCGACTTCCGTCGTCCAAATCCAATGGAATGCGCATCTGACATACAGAAGTACAACACTCTTATTCAAGAAGATCGTGTCTATGTTTTTCTTGATGGGTTAGATGACAGACTGACAAAATTCGGAGTGATGTACTCCAACTTCAACCTTTTCCTACTGTAGAACAAGCCTATGCATATGTTCGAAGAAAGGATATCAGACAATCAGTCATGCTCTCACCAAGTGATAATGTTACTGCTGCTGCTATGATATCTAAAGGTACCAAAACAATTCCTCAACTTCAGATGACCTCTCAACCAATGAAACCAGGATCTTTCGCAACTGGTGGTGGAAAACCAAATGCTCCAACTAAGGCTAAGGGACAAGTCGAGAATGGAGGGAGCGGCTGTTCTCATTGTGGGAACTCCAAATATACTCGTGAAACATGTTTTAAGCTACATGGCTATCCAGATTGGTGGCATGAATTAAAGGCTCGGAAGCAAAAAGAATCGAAGGAGTCTAATGGAGGAACAGCAAGGGTAGCAATGGCATGTGCAGAACCACAATTGTCACTTGCTCCACTGGTGGAAAATTAACTTCAATCTACTACAGATTTCAGGGATTCAGGTACCAAGAGTGGTAGTGCTTTACTAATTCCTAATGAACAGAAACAAGATGGCTGGATAGTAGACTCTGGTGCAACAGACCATATGACGTTCTGTTCGAATGACTTCACTAAAAAGACAAGAGCACGAAGAACAAGTATCTCAAATGCGAACGGAGTCATGTATCCGGTCACTGGTGCTGGAACAGTAGATCTATCACCCACAATATCTTTATCCAACACTCTTTTAGTCCCATCTCTTTCAAATAAATTATTGTCTGTAGGGCAAGCTATAGAGGAATTAAATTGTGTGGCACTAATGTATCCAAATTTTTGTCTTTTTCAGGATATTCTCACGAAGGAGATCATTGGGCGTGGTACTAAGAGAGAGGGGTTATATTATATGGATGATTTCAGCTCCGGTAGAGTTAATCATGTGAGTCACTTGATCAATCCAAAGGAAAGGCAAATCTGGTTATGGCATTCTCGTTTGGGACATCCTTCCTTTGGTTATATGAAGCATTTATTTCCGAAATTGTTTCTCAATATTGATTGCTCAGTTTTCAAATGTGAAACGTGCATCTTAGCAAAAAGTCATCGTATACCTTTTCCCATTAGTAATAATAAAAGTGATGTTCCATTTGATTTGATTCATTCTGATGTTTGGGGTCCATCTCCCATTACAACCACTTTTGGTATTCGGTGGTTTGTAACCTTTATAGATGATTGTACTAAAATGACATGGTTGTATCTGATGAAGCATAAATATGAAGTATTCAATGTGTTTCGTTCATTTCATGCTATGATTCAGAACCAATTTTCAGCCAAAGTCAAGATTCTGCGGTCTGATAATGGAGGGGAATATGCAAATCAAGATTTCATGAGTTATTTTCAACAGCATGGTCTCATACATGAATTTTCTTGCAATCAAACTCCACAACAGAATGGTGTGGCCGAACGAAAGAATCATCATATTTTGGAAACTGCTCGTACTTTGTTGATTGGAACAAAAGTCCCTCATCGATACTGGGATAAGGCTGTTGTAACTTCAGTTCACCTTATGAACCGCATGCCTTCTAGAGTTTTGGGATTTAAAACTCCTTTACAGGTCTTGTTTGATCATGTTCCATTACCATCTATACTTCTTATTCCTCCACGAGTTTTTGGCTGTGTTGCATTTGTTCATCTCCATAAAAATCAACGAACAAAATTGGATCCGTGTGCTATTCGTTGTATTTTTTTGGGGTATGGTACAAATAAGAAGGGATATTGCTGCTATGATCCTGCCACAAACCGTACATACATCACCATGGATGTTACTTTCTTAGAATCAGAGCACTTTTACTCATCATCAGCATCCACTTCTTCTCTTCAGGGGGAGACATGGGTAGAAGAGCAGAAGTGGTGGAAATGTATAGATGTTTCTTCTATAGATACAGATGTTTCAAATACAAATGATGTTGTTGGTGGGTTAGGTGATGTAATTGAAGTAAGTGAGCCAAGCACAATTATAATATCAGATAATGCAACAATTGAAGGCGCAAATCACACTCTTCATGATTCGGCCATTGAAGAAACCCCTCTACTCCAAATACCATACAATGATGAATCTCCTATTGAGAATATTCCTGAGGTAAAATCTCCTGCTCCAAGCTCTGGTCATGTTTTAGATACATCTCCTACTAGCTATCACTTACCTTTCAGGCACAATAGAGGCAAGCCTCCAGTTCGATACTCACCTGATCTTGCAGGGAAAGTATCAAAGTATCCTATCTCTAATTATGTCACTACTCAAAAGCTAACTGAATCACTCAAGAAATTCAACAAGGAATTATCTTCTTGTCAAATCCCAGTTGGAGTCCATGAAGCTCTAAATGATCAAAAATGGTCTCAAGCAATTAAAGAAGAGATGGAAGCTCTCCAAAAGAACCAAACGTGGAAACTTGTTCCACTACCAGAAAGGAAGAAAACAGTCGGATGTAGATGGGTCTTCACCATTAAACATAATTCTGATGGGTCAATTGAACGATACAAGGCAAGGCTCGTGGCTAAGGGGTATACCCAAACGTATGGAGTTGACTATCAAGAAACATTCTCTCCAGTGGCAAAGCTAAATACTGTCCGGGTGTTGTTATCTTTGGCAGCAAATTTAGATTGGCCACTTCATCAGTTTGATGTAAAAAATGCCTTTCTTCATGGAGATCTTGAAGAAGAAGTGTATATGGACATTCCTCCAGGTTATGTCTCATCATCCAATGTTGTGTGCAAACTACAAAAAGCTCTGTACGGATTAAAACAGTCACCGCGTGCTTGGTTCGGTCGTTTTAGTATGGCTATGAAAAAGTATGGATTTCAACAGAGTAATTCAGATCATACTCTTTTCCTGAAAAGACAACATGGAAAAGTGACTGCTTTGATAATTTATGTAGATGACATGATCATCACAGGTGATGATACTGAAGAAATTAGTAAGCTACAAAAACATCTTGCTGCTGAATTTGAAATGAAAAACTTAGGAGGTCTCAAGTATTTCTTAGGAATTGAAGTAGCTAGATCAAAGCAAGGTATCTTTCTTTCACAAAGGAAGTATGTGTTAGATTTGTTGACCGAGGTAGGGATGATTGATTGCAAACCAGCAGACACTCCAATGGTCCAGAATCAAAAATTTGTGGAATATTCAGATCAAGCACCAACAAATAAGGAAAGATACCAACGGCTAGTGGGTAAATTGATTTATCTTTCACATACTCGCCCAGATATTTCATATGATGTCAGTATAGTTAGCCAATTTATGCATAATCCTAGTGAAGATCATATGAATGCTGTGATTAGAATAATTCGATACTTAAAGTCAGCACCAGGGAGAGGACTCATGTTCTCTAAGAATGATCATTTACACGTTGAGGGCTATACAGATGCCGATTGGGCAGGTAGTGTATCTGATAGAAAATCTACTTCTGGGTATTTTACATTTGTTGGAGGTAACTTGGTTACTTGGAGAAGCAAGAAGCAAAAGGTGGTTGCACTGTCAAGTGCTGAAGCTGAGTTTCGAGGAATGGCAAAAGGTTTGTGTGAACTTCTTTGGATCAAAAGGTTATTATCAGAGATTGGGTTCGGTCTTTCCTCAGCAATGAATTTGTATTGTGATAACAAGGCTGCTATTGATATTTCTCATAGTTGTTCAGCATGATCGCACTAAGCATATCGAGGTAGATCGACATTTCATCAAACAAAACCTTGAAGAAGGGGTGATTAAATTTCCCTTTGTACGGTCAGAAGATCAACTTGCAGATGTTCTTACAAAGGCAGTCTCTAGTAAAGATTTTCATAGCTCACTTGTCAAGTTGGGCATCGAAGACATCTTTGCACCAACCTGAGGGGGAGTGTTGCCGTGAGCTGTAAATTAAGTGGAGTAATTTTAGGAAGAGATTTATTCCTTCTTTGTATATATCCCAATTGTTATGGGATTTTATTTTTTTATTTCTGGAATTATAGTCTGTATTTCTAGAGTTAGTTTGTTTACTTCCAGATCTAGATCCTTAATGTTAGCTTTGTTCTTGTATAAATTATATTTCCCATTGAATAAAAGAAATAAGAGAGATATTCTTTCTAAAGAATTTTATCAGTAACCACAATAAAGAACTCCTTCATATTGAGATTGGAGAAATTTTCTTTGAATTAATAACGCAGAAGTTCTTTCTGTCCCCATCAGGTTCAAGCGTGTTGAGCACCTATTATGTATATAAGGCAAACTTGTACCCAAGCTCTTTACTAAACAGGTCATTGATTTCAAACCCAAACCAACCCCCTTAAAATATGCAAAACCAATGACCTGCTTGTTGAATCAGCCACTGTTTAAAAATAAATAAATAATTTTCCAATACAAAACAGTGCTGTTGAGACTCACCCATTCAAATAAGTGGGTCCAAAAACTTGACCCAAACCCACAACCCATAAAAATAGTGGGCCATTTGAGCTGGTTAACGGCTTGGGATAAAACCCAAGCATCAAAAATCACTTTTTATCCTTCGAGCTTACATGCTAAACACGAAGACATTCTAAATCAAGACGACAAATGGGCCATGTGGTATAAGCCGCTTGGATGCCAAAACTTATCACCAAAATAACACTGGAGAACAACATATTGATATTCTGAATCGCGACTACAAAGATACCATATTGCAACAGCCTAGGAGGAACATAAAAGCAATTCTCCACCATCTACTCTCCAAAAGGATATCAACAGGTTCTCCCACCAAATATCTAGTATCCCGAAAAGCAATCTCTTAAATTGCAGAAAAGATAAAAGAAAAAGATAATTAATAATCTCTGCTCAACTCAAAATAAGTTACAGGTGGAAAACGTCAATTTTGTTACCAGAATTTTCTAAATTCAATTTTTCTTTAAGAGAGAGAGAGAGAGAGAGAGAGAAGGAAATATCAGGATCCCTGTGGTTTCTGTTTCTCTAAAGAGATGCTAGTAATATGGGACACTAGAAATGGTCTTATAGTAAAGATTAAGCCACCCAAAATGTTTTCAGGATTGTCCGAAGGAAAATTTTATCCTGCATGATGCTGACTCATCATCATCATCATTATTTTAAATTTATGTAGATAATTTATTTTTATTTTTTTCTTTTCATTATTTTTATTTTTTAGTTTTATTTTCTCTATTTTTGATTTCAAAATTTAATTTCATGTTATTTTATTCTTTTTTTTTCTCTCTCTCTCCTCTTTCTTATATTGGTCTCTTAAACTAGCAACCTCAAAATTTGGGATTAAGGCTCAGTTCAATTTGTTGTTGTTGCTGTAATGCTAATTGTGACATAATTAGATTTTCCACGGAATGATACAGGATCCAAGAATAATAATAGTACCATGGAACAACTAAATACAACAACATGAGACTTAATCCCAAATTTTGGGATCGAACGTTTAAGAGACAAATACAGCGTAAAAAAAAACATAAAATGGAACAACTAAATAAAATTAGAAATTACCTCATATGTGAAAGGCCCACATATTGTATCCAAATCATGAGTCCCAATAGCAACTAAGGTTCTTTGCCTGCAACAAGATACAAATAAAATCCTACAGTGTTAGATAAAGAAGATTTCTAGAAATCCTTTGTAACAGCAGAACAAGTAAAAGACTAAGCAACTAAATGACATTAAAATCTACTTGGAATAAGAGTTGAGACTCCCAACTTTAATATATTTATATAACGTAACACATATACATATATAAGAGCAATAAGGAGGTGGTGCCAAGTACAATCCACAATAGAGGAGTCACTTCAGCTTTTTCTTGCTGTTGGCCCATAAAATGAGATAAAACATAAATTAGGTGTATCCTACCGATTCTCAGATTTCTCTCTTTAGGTTTGATTTTAATCATGTATGTAGCATTTCTCTCTTTAGGTTTGATTCTAATCATGTATCTAGCATGACAAAAGCCTCACACAGAGTTATAAAATCTTGTATCTATTTAAAGGGTAGATATTGTAACAAATAGTGGAAGACATAGAATATCATGCTTATACAAGTAAACCTTCAGTACCATGGTAGGTTTGTGTCCAGAAAAAAGTGTCCAAAAAACAAAGAGATCTAAGCTAAATATCAATACAAGATACAAAGATCTTTCTACATCCTCAGAAATTCTTAGATTCCTACCCAACCCCCCCCCAAAAAAAAAAATAGGTCGAGGGATTAAGCAGATAATTTTACTCTTCATTGAATAACATTTTACCCCTCTAAGCCCACCTATCAATATAAATACATCCTTTTGAGGCACTCAAACAATGTCGAGTAACAAGAAAATCATCTCCCACAAACTTCTTGTCCAGTCAAAGAACAATGAAGTAACAAATAATGGAAACTCTCTAAACCCCTTTACAAAATGCATATCTATTAACTAGGGTATACCCTCTTTGTTAATGATTTCCTTGGATTAAAATTCTTCCCCAAATCGCTTAACCAATTTGGAGTGGCAACTTCCCAAGTTGATTTCCAAGGAAAAATCATCTTTCATGGGCCCAAAAATTTCAACCGCAAGAGGCTGGTACAATCTTTGGACCTCAAAGACCCCCACTTTGGCTTCATCACACTTGAGTTCCTATCAAGACATCATAGAATCTGAGAAAATTCACCAATTCCCAATCATTGACATGTCTCACAAAATCAATCCTCCAGTGCATGATCCACTATTTCATGCCACCATACCTTGGATCATTCCTTTCTTGTCCTATCCCAAATAAAATTAGAAAGAGTTTCTTTAATGAAGGGCCACAGCAAACACCACTTCAAAAAAGATCCTACCGCCATCCCAGCAACCACATCTAAGATGAAGTAAATACAAGGAAAAGTTTATGGATAGAACTATCCAGTTTTTATAATCAATTAGCACAAGACGACAAAATTTCCCTCAAGGAAACCAACATCAATACGATTTGCATGCCAAGATTAACAAACTGTAAGGATCAATTAGCAAACAAATCTGGTCATTTCAGTCCTATAAGTTTTGATGACTATGAGTTTTGCTTTAATAGTGATCTTTCTCAATCTAGAAATGCATAACCATGAAGAATTAGAATATCGCTGAAATCAACCTTTAAGCTTAATCTGGTGCAGAACACAGAAAGGGTTGTGACTGTTCTACAGAAACCAGTTATCTAGGTTGCAGTTAAGTCTATATTTCCAAGTAATCATTCTGTTACTTTAGGAGACTTAGCATTTTCATATTGTTCCTGATGTATCCTGGCAAGCTAACATCTCATAACAGGTGAGAATTTGTATAAGAATTGATATAGTTAAGAGTGTTAAGCTATTGATACCACAGTACCATGAGCCTTGAGGATTAAATAAAATTATTCAGGAAAAAACATTTGTACACTGATTCAGCATAGGTAAGAATATTCAAGCATCTCAAACTATGTATCTCAAACTATCCTCACTCAATACTTTCTTCTTTGATAGAAAAAGAAGAGGAAAGTCATTCAAGGACCCAGGAGATCCAAAAACAATATGAGCAGAAACAAGAAATGAAGAACACACACAGCATCAAAACTACATCCAAAAAAGCTCAATATGAACAATGGCAGTGTCAACATTAAGACGAAAATAAGCAAAAACCCAGTACGAGAGCCATTTGTTAACCAATTTTCCTAATATTGACTCTCTCTACCAATTCTCTTCAACCCAAAGTTTCCAAAAAAAACTGCTAAAGGGATTAAAAAACCTCAGAAAGATGCACTCCTCTCCAAGCATACAGTTCCCAACCAGGCATATTTGTGCTTGACCAGCTCAAAAAATAATAATTTAAATTAGAAAAGGAAAAAGAAAAAAAAAGTTCTCTTGAATGTAATCAGTTTTTTGTTTTCAACCATCCACTCTTGGTAGTTAACTAATTTCCACCAGACTAAATGTTTGTACATGTCAGAACATCCATCATTGCAGTTCTTAGACCTTTTCTAAACGTAGTTTAAACTTTGCAACTATAGGATGCCCCAAAAGCTCCCATATGTCATTTCCACTCGATTAGAATTCTTATAAGCTACACTATCCTCAATTTGTATTCCTTAAGAATGCCAATCCTAAAAAACTAAGGCTGTGACTACCCAATACAAACTCTTATCTCTTTCACTTCCGATGCATGTAACCAACTAAATTCTATTAATTTTATACAGCATACAATTTGTTTAGCTTACAACTTCTGAAACCTAAGTATTTAATCATTTCTCTAATAACTTAAGCTACGCAAGCCCATCTTTTTTTTTAACAAGTACTAGCAGAAAATAACTTACAAATCATTGCAAAGTTTTCCAAATTCTAGGTTTCAAGTTGTTTACAATTGACAAGAATTAAAATAGTAATAAATTTAGGTCAGTTGTATTACCTACAGATGTTTTGATGAAGCTTATCTTGAAGATCAATGAAGCTGTTATATGTAGCTTCATCAAAACTGATACCTCTTAAAACAGCACAAACAACATATGGCCGGATCAAATTTGTCTGCATAGAAATAAGAATTATCCCCATCATCCACAATGCACCAAACTTCATACTCATTAAAAGAAGGAAAGTTCACATGCTAGTGACGTCAAAGTAATACCTCTGGTTTTACATGCATTTTATGCATGTCATTCTTACTAATATTAGCCACTGTATAGGTGGGTATTTCATCAAGCCCGACAAAAACCCGGAGGGCTCTAGAAAGACCTTCAAGGCATAGAAAACCTGACTTGAGTCCACAGGCACGTGATAGTGTAGGGCATGGGTGCGTAGGTTTCAGAAAAGGAGACAAAACTCAAACCATGTAAAGAAAAACGACATACCTTTCATTCGTCACATTCACGAGCGAAATAACCAAATCTACTACATACATAGCACTTCACGTTACCCTTCTCTAGTTCATTCTTCTTGCGTTTTTGTACTCTACTATTAGATTTCTCCAATAATTTCTTTTTGCCTAAACCTTGGGTCTTCTTTTTATACTTCTTCCATTTCGTTTGGTGCTGTGGGAGCCCTTGCTTGACTCCGCTGCATAAGCTTGACCCAAATGCAGTCTACTTGCCTCCAAATGCTCCTTCTCGAGTTCATAGTACTTACTCACATAAGCAAAAATACGAATATTCTCGTGGTGTGTGAGATATGTCTTTATAATCTCTCATGAATCAGTAAAAACTGTATCACAACTCATTTGAAATAGGTTCGCCCGCATTCCTTGTCCTGGCGATTATGCTCGACATTTGCATCAAATATTGTTTCATCGTATGATCAGCTCTTTTTTTATAAGTAATAAAATTATAAGTCAATATTCTCATCTTATGAGCTAAAAAAATACCATAATACTCTTTTAATGCGAATCAAACCGACATAACTGTAAGATATTGCTCATAAATTGGGATTATGTCATCATACATACTGCTAATTAGGATTGCTCTAGCATGGATATTCTTTTTCTTCTATGCACGATTGGCCTCCTTATCCCATATTGCCTGAGGTGACTTCTCTTGGTCTATCATCTCATATTTTAGAATTTTAGACAAATCCTGCTCCTTGAGGACAAACAGATTCTTTCGGTGCCAAATATCGTAGTTATCATCATTCAGTTTATCCTCTTGTAAAGATTTAATACAAAAGTTTTCATTATAGCAAGAGACATTTGATGCTTATTTTTATATTTTGTGCACTTTTCGAATCAACAAATACAAAATATCTTATATGTGAACTCCAAAACGAACAAATAAATCAACGATCACATCCACCACAACCTGAAATCACATCTCACCATTCGTACTTAAATTCGATACACAAAAACCCATAAAAAGTCACAAATAATGATGTGAGACCCTCAAAAAAGGAGAAAAAATAACCTAAAATGACCTGATGTGCCACCAAAAGTCCCAAGCGCCGCCACATGCCGGCGACATACTGCCACGCGTCGACACCAAACTGGTACACGCCCTCACGAGTGCCAAGGTCACGTCTCGAGTCAAGACACGGGTCAGGACTTCATGTGCCTCATCGCGAACAAGAGAAAATTATTATTTCAACAACAGTACTTCACAACTTCATTTGAAATTATGGTGAAAATGAGAAATTTAATAGACGTGATCGTAATTCTGATTATATTCCTAAAATTCAAGAAGAAAGAAGTATCGATGAAAAAAATGGCCAATATTTCTACTCATGGAAAAATATCGGATGGTTACATAAATAAAATTTACAACCAAATAGCAGCTTCATTGATGAAAAATAGAAATAAATGACTCGTTATTTATTTATGAATTATGTGCTCTTTATGAATAATTTTATTGAACTCTTTTTTTGTAATTTATTATTACGTGTGAACTTTTATGTCTCATTTAGTTCAATTATATTAACAATAATAATTACTTGAATTAACGTAACTAGATTAATGTATAATTTCTATATTTAATAGTTTAGAAAAATATTAATTTATTTTTATTTTGATTGTTAGTATTTATGCCTTTTATTGTTAATGGCTGAATGGTTAGTAGTATACTTGTAATATATCTATACCCTTTATGATAATTTTAATTAAAATTAGAGTTTATATACATTATTGAGATTTGTACGGATATAACATTATTTTTTAAAAAAATTTTTAAATCAACACCCTTCAAATAATATTTCTAAAATTAACACACATATGTCTTGACTTTAAGTCATGACATTCACTGTTTATCACGATCTTATGTCGTGATTTCAAGTCACGACATGGCACTGTTCATTGAACAGTAAATGTCGTGACTTGAAATTACGACATGAGTGTGTTAAATTTGGAAATATTTTTTAAAGAGTATTGTTTTAAAATTTTTTTTGGTTATTGAGGTTAATTCGAAACAAAGCTCTACATTATTTTGTCAAACAGTTTTTTAATAAAAATAGCAAAAAATGAGTTTTTAGAAATGAAACTACCAAATGTTTTAACTTATTTTTTATTTTTTAAGATATTATTTTTAATTTAAATTTAAACTAAAAATAAGTTCTCATTGCTTAAAATATATATCATAAAAATTTTAGACCTTTATCTCAACAATTAAATTAAGCAATATTGAGTTTTGTTAATTTCAACATTGATTTTTTTTTATTTAAAGTTGAGATTTTATAAGAGAAGTGAACTCTATTTTTTTATTTATATCTATTATCGTTATATATAAATTACAGTAATTTTCTTTATATAGTTCAAATGTAATCGAAAATTCCGTTGTAGACAAGATTGGTGGAGATGTCAACACAAGAAAATGGTAAAGTTTTGTTTTGTTTGTTGTTGTTGTGTTTGTCTTCTTCTTCTTCTTGGCAAAATTGCTATTTTCCGTGTTGGGTTGGTTACGACCCGTTTAACTCAGCTAACTAATTTTAACCCGACCCATTATAGTCTCTGACCCAAATTTTAAAACCCTGGAAATTGAGAAACGAGAACACCCTGCCTAAAACCCTAGTCTCGTTTGCTGCGCCTCAGTGAATTGAGGGGAGAGAGCCATGGGGAGCGATAGTGAAGGAGAGAAGGCGCAGAAGGAGAAGAAGAAGATGTTAGCTCTTGCCCCCATTGCTAAACCTCTTGCTGGCAAGAAGCTCTGCAAGAGAACCCTTAAGCTTGTTCGTAAAGGTCTCTCTCGTTCTCTCTCTCTCTCTCTCTCTCTCTAGACTTCTATGTTTGATGTAGTGGTTCTACGACTTGTTTTTTCTACTGGGTTTGTGTTTTTTTCTTAAGGATTTTAAAGAAAAATCTGGTCTTTTATTGGTGGAATGATGGGGATGCCCATGTTACTAGGGATGAATTTGCTTCATAGATTTTCCTTAAAATACATTTGATTACTCCTAATTCTCGTTTGATGCAATACGATGAACATGGACAATTTTATGTTTTTCGTCTACACACTTTCTGGGTATTCTAGGAGGAGAAAAAGAAGAACTAGTGTGCTTGTACAGAAGTATTATTATGGTTAACAATGCAAATGTGACTTCTTGACAATGGTGGTCAAGAGTTTGATGATGAAATTGGAGCTTAGTCTCTGAGTCTTATAGTTATAGTTAACAATTCATTTGACCAATCTTGAAATTGGGAGTGTAGAGTTTGATTAGGATGCACCTTTGTACTTGAACTAGCAGCCAAGTTAAAAACAATTGTCATTTGATCAGAAAATTATGTTAATGCTGTTTTGTGTAATCTGATTTGTTTCGGCTTCTTTCAGCTGCGGAACATAAGTGCCTTAAGAGAGGAGTAAAGGAGGTTGTCAAAAGTATTCGGCGTGGTAACAAGGGGTTAGTTTTATATACTCTCACCTATTGCTAGTTTGTTGTGACTTCTGCTTGTGTTAACGTCTTGAATTGCAAGGGATTGAGCATGCATGAGGAGCTTATTTTTGGTAATGTTGTAAAAGAAACAGTGCATGTTGTATTGATGCAGTTAGCTTTTTTGCTTTTCAGTTCCATTGACTTTAATGAATTCTCCTAGATAAATAATTTAGTTGAATAAAAAGTATATATTTAGATTTTTCCTGTGGAAAACTTTTATTAATAACTGTGTCTTTGAAATGTGCCACTGCAGATTATGTGTAATAGCAGGCAATATTTCTCCAATTGATGTCATCACTCATGTCCCAATCTTATGTGAAGAAGCTGATGTTCCCTACATTTATGTTCCATCGAAAGAAGTAAGTTGAAAATTTTTCTTCAGCTTCTTTGTTCCTCGCGAAGATATCATTTAGTTGTCTCTAACCTATGAAACGCAGACACGCCACACTGACACAAACCAATTAGAGTTTTACACTACTATAAGTTACAAAATGTTTTCCATTTGGACATGACACAGGCATTCTCACTTCTAGAAGTGCCTGAGTGAAATAATCTCTACCCAAGGTTGTTTTACCATTGTTTATTTGGATTGTTAGAATCTCATGTAAGGTAATTTGATATCATATAGGTGACATACATCACTCCAAATTCCAGGAGGGATTCTTAACTCGATTTTCTTTTGGTGTGTCATAGATCAAGTGTTTTTAGGGATTCTAACTTCATTTTCTTAATGCTATGGGTGCTCAGTTATTGAAGTACATTTTACATTTTATGCACCCCTTATAGCCACCCATTTATGCATGTCCTTCTCCTGTGACCTAAATGATTATGCCACTTTTCATGCCACAATATTTTTCCGTTGGAGGGTTATTTTTGTTGCCACTATTCTGACTCTTTAAGAATTTTTCCTTAGTGTATTCCTTGATTCTTTGGTCTGATTTAAATGTTTTGAATAATTTCATGCACAACTTCAGGAATTCCATGCAAATGCATAAAAATTTGGAAGTGTTATCATCCAGGTCTTGATAATGTTGTATCATCATCTCTCTCTGTCTCTCTCTCTCTGATGTTTATTTGATGAAATTTAATTGTTCCCCAGGATCTTGCGAATGCGGGTGCGACCAAGAGGCCTACATGCTGTGTTTTGGTGCTAACAAAGCCTACAAAAGGGGAGCTAGGACAAGATGAGCAGGACAAACTGAAGGCAGACTATACTGAAGTTATATCAGAAGTTTCAGGGCTTACTTCCTCCCTTTTCTGAAGCTTTGGAAAGAAAATCACCTTTGTTAACCAGCATTAAGGACTTGTTTATTAATGTATGTCCCAGTTGACATCAATGTAAGTTTGAGACAGGAGTTTCACAAGCTTTTCCAGGAACAAATGTTAGAAAATGTGGCAGAATCCGTATTCTCTGTATTGACTCGATAGACAATTTTCTAATTAATTTTCAAAAGTCGGTATTTTCATTAAAATGATTATCACAAGAGGGAAGCAATTTATTTACTTAATTCCTGATATTTGGCTGATGGCATTATACTAAATTAATCACATGGCATCTTCGCACGGTTGGAAGGACTCTGTGTCCCTTAACTAAGCGTTTGGGTTCAAATCTCGTTGGGAACGAAAAAAACTATTTTGAGAAATCTTCTCCTCTATAGGACGTTTGACAATCAAGTTTATCCGAATTAATCGAAACGAAACTCTGGATATCAGGAGTCAGAGACCCAAAAAAAAAAATCTTGGTGATCATGCACCTGTTGTGTTGTACATTATACCTCCCTTCACTATACCCCAAGTCTTGGAGAGGATATAAACTGGTTGTGTTGAATATTAATTACATAGCTCTAGCTTCCTAGAAGCTCCTATAAAGACGAGAAACTTTGCAAGCAAAAATACCGACCGACTCCGATGATTTCTATAAACAAATTGCTTCATGTACATTTGTTCTCCCCACGGTTATCATATCAGAGTAGGGTTTAGTACATATAAAATACCAAGCGACCATTAACTGCTCAACTTCACTAGCCTGCATGTGGCTGTCAGGGATCCATAGTCCTGTTTTGCTACAACAACAGGAAAGTGTTTGGCATATTTATCTTTCTTATAGGCTGGACCATTGCAATAATCATTTATGTAAGGAGAAACCTTTGAACAAGAAGATACTTAAACCACCAATTGCCAATGTTACAAGAAGAGGAACAGTGATGGACTCGAAATCACTTGCTCTTGTTGTATCTGTCTTTCCCCGGCGAGATCTTTCCCCCCAATATTCATGCAAAAGATTGCTCAGGTTATCCAGTTGATGCATGACTTGGCGTTGTGACCTAGAAATGGCCAATATCTGTACAATGAAACAGGAATCAGTTACATACCACATGCTGGAGAGGCACTGTATAAATGCCAAACTGCTTCAAACGTTATGTTATCTTAAAAAGAGTATATTATCAGGAAACAAAACAGACCGTACTGCTCCTCATGAGGTTTTCAGACTAGTGCCATGTTTGATGAAGTATTTACTTGGAATGAACAAGATTTCACAATCAATAACATGAGAGATTGAAAGAAAGCCAGAGGCAAACAGCTGTACATGATTTAATTTGTCCATGAGCACAGAGCTCTGCGAGATTTATTCAAAATACAGTGTAAACCAGCATGTGACATGTAGTGGGAATTGAAATGATAGCCTGCCTTTGAACTCAAGAGTAAGCCCTAGACACAACGGTGTCAGACAAGGACTTGCACAACCCAACTAGTTCAGGCACTAAATTCCAAGTAAAGGCCAGCTTGCCATCTATAACAATGTTACATTGCTATAAAGAGGCTTGATGTCAGGCATAGTAGAGGGTTCTCGTTGTGTTTACTAATTTCTCTTCATGCTAGAAATTGGATATAAGGCCCCTCCACTTAACATGAATATCATAAAAAAGTGATCATAAGAGTTGTGGATCAACATCATTACGTGTTGTTCTTTGTAAAGGAATGCTTTCGGGGAACACTTGCTGTCTTTATAGGCACATTCATTAAATATATAACAACGATAAACTGAGACTCAATCTCAATATTTGAGATCGACCATATGAGAGACAAATTTGAAAAAATAGAGAAAAAAAATTAAATAAAAATATGTATAAATAAAAAAAAAAAATAAATCAATCAATCAATAGATAAATATCTAAAATATATTGGTTTAATTTGTGCAAATTCTTTTACGCCATCCATTCATATCCAAGACCATTTCCTCTTCTAAACCCTTAACTTCCATGTCTTTGCAGATAACTTACATCCAAATTTTCAGCGGTTTATCTCTACGTTTTACTGGATCTCTTATATTTAAATTCTCGATTCTCCTAACCAGTGCATCTTTGGGTCTTCCGAACCACCTCAAACTACACTATCGCATTTTTTCTACAATTGCACTAAATTCCAACTTGTTACAAATCTCTTCATTTCTAATTCTATCTCTTCTAGTTTTTTTACACATCCACCTAAATATCCTCATTTCTGTTACAACTATCTTTTGTTCTTGTTATTGTTTAATAACCTAACACTCAGTACTATATAATAGTGTAAGTCTAACCGCGGTTCTGTACAACTTTCCCTTCAAATGCAATAGTATCGAGTGATCGCAAAAAACTTCAAATGCCTTTCTCCATTTTATCAAACCCGCTTGAATCCTATAATTCACATCTCTATCTATATTGCCATCATTTTGAATGATAGAACCTAAATATCTAAATCATTTACTTTTGGGTACATATTGCCCATCTAATCTAATAGTTTCTTTATCATTCCGATAACTGTCGCTAAACCTACATGTCATATATTCGGTTTTCAATATACTCAATCAAAACCTTCTAGATTCCGGTATGAGTCTCCATAACTCTAATTTAGCACTAACACTCTCTCTAGTTTCATCAACTAGCACTATATTATCTGCGAAAAGTATACACCATGTATTTCATTTTGGATATTTTTTGTGATTTCGTCTATCACTATTGCAAAAGGAATGGACTTAATGCCAAACCTTAATGAAGTCCAATGCTAATGAGGAAACTATCGCTCAAACCACCGCAAGTTCTTACGCCGGTTATAACATATCTGTAATGAGATAAATGTATTTTAAGGATATCTCTTTTTTTATCGGTACCCACCACAATAAATATCCTTTTAATAAGTAATTGTTGCAGGAAGCTGAAGTAGAGGAACAGAGACATGCAAAACCAGTAAAGGACAATTGATACTATCTGAATAACACAAAGGTCATAGAAAATTCTGAGACAATGAGACAAAAGTACCTCTTCCATTAGGGGCGAATCTCTTGCCAGCTGGGAAGAAGAAGAGGAATGAGGCAGAAGTGGTCCAGTTAATGCTCCATTGCCCAAACCAGCCATGAAAAGTGCTGTGGGCGCAGAGCCATTGCAGTCAGCCTGTACGGCCAAGTTTTGCTGGCTGGAAGAAAACTTCCTATTAGGAATCTTGGCATTAAGCTCTTCCATCCGTGAAGTGAACTCATCCATCCTCTCATTCAGAGTAGAAATTTGTTCAGAGAGCTGAGTAATGACTCCCTAAACATCAGACAAACATTTGGGTGAGCAGAATACAGAGAATGATACCTTCTATTACTTTGCAGGAAAGAGAGAACCATGGCATTGGACATACAACAGCTGATATGGAACCCATAAAAGTAAAACCAGATTAATAGTTAGGGCAAAAAAAAAAAAAAAAAAAAAATTATGCCAGCAGGTGAGGAAAGTAGCATGGGAAGTTATGTCCCTCTCGCCACTTTCTCCACTAACAAAGGGGCAAAAAATAGGCACAATCAAACCTGGACATAGAGTTATAATCTAGAAGATTTGAAGAGGGACAGGAGAGCAATTGTGTATTAGTCTTTTTGTGTTTTACTGCTTTGTTCTTTTTTATTCCGAAGGATGAATCCTTAGGAGCCTTTGTACATTTCTTATGCATCTAATATATTCTTTCTTTTCCATTAAAAATCAAACCCAGACATAACCTAGCTAACTAAAATAGAAAATGGAAAAATATGTGTTTTAACTTGGAAAATAAGGAAAGCATCAAGGATATTCTCATGGTAATGGATTTAAGTCCACCAATTCAAGTGTTTGACTTCCAAGCTAAAGATCAACTCACCTGGTTTGCAAGCACTGCAGGAGAATCAGGGGTTCGTCCATCAAACATTCTATTGTTTATAGCAAGTCTTGTCAACTTAGACAGATGTTTCTCTCGTTGTGTTGTGTACGAGTGCGATATACTGCCACTGCAAACAGATGTAGAAAAATAGATTGCATAACTCTGTTTGTCAAATCAAAGAAATATTGTTTTTAAATCCTCTGATGCCATGGATAATTCCCAGGCTCACATCAAAAATAATATACCCCACTTAGATTTCCAGAATACATATTTTATGTGGGCTCTTATAAAATGTTTCAATTTCTGGAGAAAACAAGGAGCAAATCAATTCATCGAATTCTTTTTCAGTCATTATGGTCCAAATTACAAGCAAATAGAGAATTTGGTCATGGAGATGAGCAAATAGAGAATTTGGTCATGGAGATGAGCAAATAGTACTATAAAATTCATTCTTTTCTTTGTCTAATATTTTGGCACGGGTCTTGAAGAATAAAATTTAGAAGATTCAACTGACGAATTTATAACTTGTAAATTGATCATATTGAGTTTTTGTTCAAATGAAACTGAAGAAGCAAAATTAGCCCATGAAAATTCCCAATTGTCAGACTAAGTTAACCGATACTTATAAATGCAGAAAAAGTTAACCAATACTTATAAATGTAAGCAGAAATACCGGTTGAGATACTTCATTCTCCTATCTGCGGAGGCACGAGAGAGTGCCTCTTTAGGACTTGAAGCCAAATCATCATCAATGCTGAGCTTTGTCTTCAGGTCATCTGGTAATGCCTGAAAATTGTCCGACTAAGAACCACAGAAAGTCAGGAAAGGAGTGAGTCAGTTGAAAATATCTTACCATTACGTCATTTACCAACTTCTCCAGCTGAATTTGTTCAATGTAAGTGCGAGGAACATACGAGCCATCCAGGCCCAGCAGCTCTGCAACATGTTTCACATATGAACGATCTCTTCCTTGGACCTAACCAATTCGGCATAAATTAGTTTCACACTCCAATATTTAAGCTAACATGATCTAGTTCAGTATGAGGTGGCACTTATTAAGGAATCATAATAAAAGGGACCACAGTAAAAATAAAGAGAATTCAATTCAACTAACAACGAGTTTAAAAGCACAAGGCTCCAGTTCTCCAAAGTGTACATTGGACAAATGTGTGTGCCCCAAGAGAAAATACTTACTTGTCAGCTTGGATGTGACAAGAACACTACACCCACGAGATCAAACATTTGGTTCTTTTTTTTTTTTTTTAAAGGAAAGAAAATTGAAGTTTCAAATTTATGGCATAAAAACATATAATTTCTAAAATGATTGTAATTTTAAGCTATGATGATTGATGTGACATTCATCAACCATTACTAGGAAATATGGACACTTCAAAAAACAGGAGCCACCAACACTTGCTGGACCATGGAATGCATTTTTTTTTTTTTAATTCTTTGAAATGCTATTCAAACACTATGGGGAAACTTTACACAACTATGATTAAAACAATTGGGAAGCTTGTTTAACAAAGATATTTACAGGAGTTTGTCATTCATGGGTAAATTACAGTAGTCAAATGTGATGTGTAAAATTACTTATTTGCTCATGTTGCAGCACTTATAAGCAAAACATATTAATATTAAGGGTCATCATTTTGAGGTTATATTTAGGAGTGCTGTATCCTTTAAAAAAAATTGTTTGTGAAGTTGTGTTGATATCAAGTGTACCACGTCCATGTCCATGATTCATGGTCCAAGCAAAGGTACTCATTGTCATTGCTGTCCTCTATTGATAATTTTTGGAGAAATATATACGCAACTCAGCCAGAAGCAGTTAGTAGAACTAGAAACAGAAGACAAGAAGTGCCAGGACAAAAGGATAAATACAATACATTAGAAACAACTTAATCAACAAATCGGTAAATAAATAAGCAGTTCCAGCTAGCAGAAGACAACACCACATTGCATTAAACAATGCAGTACCTGAATGTATTGGCGATTAAGTTGTTCTAACCAATCAGTCTTTACACACACCCTATCATCAGTGAAAACATGGCTGCTTCGCTTCAGGATGGCTGCAATAGTGTACCCCAAGGCCATCAACCCACCAAGAAGGCGCACACTAACCTCAAATGTTATTCTTGGTGAAATGATGAACGGACTGTCAGTCACCCACTCCTACAAGGAAAAACGACAGTATCATCAAAAAGCTAAGGTCCAGGTATCAACAAGTAATAATGGGCCAATATTCCTCTAGGTGGAGATGTCTCGCTTAAAAACATAGAAGTAATAATTTCATAAAATGGGAAGGGAGGCTAAGTGCCAAGGTTTCCACATTTCAGGTTCTACGGCCAGTCAAATTTTTGTAGCCTACCCTACACAAAGTGAGAATCTCTCTTAAAATCCCATAAAAGAGAATAATTTCATAAGAAAGGCCAAAGGCAGCCTAAAGCACAAGGCTCCCCACGTTATGGGGTCTATGGAAGATTAAATTTATGCCCCACTAAGTAGGGTTGGCTATGTGGTCCTTCTATGCCACTGTATTCTATTTCATATCGCATGTTCACTTATACGATTGATTTCTTTATGCTAACCGGATATGTATTCCTAGCAAACATATCACCAAAAAGCAATTCATTCTATCATCAAGGTAATAAAAATTAAAAAATTAAAAAATTAAAAAAAAAAAAAAAGCACTTGAGAGAAGAAAGAGATTTTAGTGGTGAAACCTCAAACATGAGATTGTATTTTCCATCTCTATTCCGCATTCTCAGATATGATTGACATGCTTCAGGATCTTCACCAGGAGGCAACAGATAAATATCATAAGTTTCCTCTGTAGTTTCTTTGTGTTCTGGAGACATGACTGCCTTTATCTGATCCACTGTCACAGCCTTCGTAGACTACAAGATTACAAAGCTCTAATGATTGTGTTGGAGATAGAGCAATCAGTGAGGACCTAACAATATTAAAGTTGTATTATAATGCAGTACCTTTAAAATGTAACTAGGGTTCTGAAATCCAGAAAATGGATTAAACTTGTTGACAATTTTTATATGGGCTGTTTGGAGATCTGGCTCAATAAAAGCTTTGTACATGGGGTATACCTGTGAAGCATGTGATAAGAACAATGTCAAAACTGTAATATTTGAAATTTTAAATGTGGAATCTGCAGAAGACTACTAACTAACAAAATGCTTAACATAAGATGAATGAAAGAACCGTTTCAGAAATCTGATGGATTATTTCTTCAGGTTCTTGGCCAGCACGTTGAATATCACGTAGAACACGCTTCACAAGGTCAAAGTGCACTCCCCCAGTAATGGATACACGAAGATCTAGCAAAGGTCGCAATTTCTCACTCAATGCATAGATGCCTTCAACTATCACAATACGAGAACTGGGGACCTCCAGTGTCCTGATAGGTGCAAAAATATCAAGAATGTTTTAGAAATGCACAGGGAAATGTAAGTCTCCTTCTTTACGTACAAAAAGTTTCAGCATAAGCATGGCGCACTCAGAGATGAAAGCCCACAGATATACAAGATTGAATCCTTTTTAGAAGAAGAGATACTCACCTATAACCTACACGAGAGCTAGTTTTGAAATCATATATAGGCACTTGGACGGGCTTCCCAGCTTTTAAACCATGGATGTTGTTGAGCAATGTATCATAATCAGTCAAGCGTGGATCTATTTCATAAGACAATACCATAAACGTTATAACAATCTTCATCCCATTTATCTCTATTAGTTTATAAACAAAAAGAATTGATTCCACAGTGCAAAAATGTCCAGTTATTTGTACAATTCACTGCTTGGCAACAATACTGACTAGCCATTGACAAGTAATAAATTCATGAAGAATGCATATTAAGCTAAAAAATGGTTCATGAAATCTTACCATCAAAGTTTCCATCAATAATTCGACTTGCATCATTATAATTGTCCATTGTTATGACAGCAATGCTAGGCATAAAGTTGAGAACCTTCTCAGTGAAAACGGTCTTCCCCGCCCCAGAAGGTCCGGCTACACCAACGAGTATTAGCCCATCATTCTTTTGAGCCAACAACTGGCATGCACGAATCACAATAAAGAAACCCTTCTCAAATGAAAGAGGGTCCTGGATTGGAACAATCTCGTAGCGATCAGTATCCTTTCTCTTAACCAACTGAACCTGATCTCTCAAGAGACCAGATCTTCGCTGAGGCGATTCAGCACCAGAAGAGTTATCTTGGGCCATGAGATGTCTTTTGTATATGTGTAAAGACTTCTCCACTGAATTAAATAACAAGTAAACAAACATATATCAATAAGTTACTATGAAGACATATATAATCAGATGCTGGATAATATATTTAAAAATCTTGGATACATTAAGTCAGTTTGGTATCTTGGAGAAGTAAGGAGTATCTGAAAACCACAAATGACTTTATTTATGGTGGCTGGTCAATGGTGCTTTGTTAAGCGGGGGTGGCGACGGGGAGTAGGGAATCAGAAATGCCGACTGTTTCCTCTCTGAAGACGGCAACATTAACATTTCTAACGACTTGCTTTGTTTTTGACCCCAGCATATTTGAATTTGATAACATATAGCTTACTGGACAGTGGCGTAAAAATATCCATATTGCCAACCTCACTTATTGAGATAAAAGCACAATTATTATTGTCATATAAAGAAAACAATCATATAAATGAGTATGTGATATAAAATAGAGTACAATGATATGATCCATATAACCGATCCCACTTAGTGGGATAAAGGCTTGGTTGCCGTTGTTGTATGGCTTACTAGACAAGATACTAATGAAAGAATTTATAGGGTTGTCAAAAGTTTGAAACCCTAAAAGCCACAGTGTCTGATGGGGGCGATATATGTTCATTGAATTTTAGCTTACTGTAGGACAAGAAGTCATTAAAGCAATTAACAAATTTCTAAGTGGTTTTAGCCTGTTCAGAATTTTGACCACTAAGTTAGTGTCATGTCATGTAAAAAGTCATTGTAGAATCTTTAGCAAACATGCTTTCACAAGGCTTGCTATAAGTGATGGTTTTGGTTCCTAAGAACAGTACCAATGATACTTGTCTAATTTCCCATGATATCATGAATGATTTGGGCAATGAAGAGGCAGAAACAGGGAATTGTGGCAATCAACCTAGAGAATGAAGAGCAATGATAGATTAAAATGGTATTTTTCTTTTGGGTCATGAAACAGCTGGCAAAGAGTTGTATTAAACCATCACTTGGAACTAAGCAGGTCATCTATCATCACAAATCAGTTCACCAACTGTTTGTAGAAGTTAAGAACACTTATTAAACGAATATGGACCACAAAACCAAGTATTAATTTTTGTTTTGGTAATCAAGGAAACTATTTAGATTAACGAAGTCATTACCAACTATTGTTTAAATTCTGAACAGAAAGTCAATTTTACTGGAGGACAAGATATGAGACTACGTATTATGAGGATAAAAGAATGATTTGTGGTTGTAACTCCTTAAGGAGACATCCAGAGTGTTCTGTATTCTGTGCAAGGGTAAAACGAGATTATTTTGGTCATCTAAGATACAACAAATGATTCAGGATGGGTAACTAGAAAGTGAAATAATTTGTGCCCAGGAATATTCTCATTTAAAGCAAATGTTATCTACTAGGGTACAAATAATATGACATTTTTACCATTGTAAGATAGATGAAGCATGAAGTTTAATGACCGGATAGCACCAGATGGCCTCATCAAAGGCTAAAGTAAGCAACTAATTGTAATGATCTGGATAAGTTCATTTAAGTGGATGTTAGAAGCTATGCCAAGGACAAAACAAATGGAACTCAATGCTATGCCTTAAGGGATGGTCTTATTGATATTATCCTCTGGAAGTTAAAGGTGAAATTGAGGTAGTCATCAGCAGTTAAAATGCGAAGCTTGTCGAAGTAAGTTACAAATCTCACTTAGAAAGTGCTGAGATGCATTCAGTTGGCCAAGGTCAAGGATGGGATGTAACAATCATTTTCCTGGTGCTTGAAGGCTGCTAAATCAAGACGAAAAGAACGAAGTTTAGTCCTATTACATTTGTGTTTTGATTCATGTTTAAAAAATAAAAAACATAAAAGGTTCAACTTTAGCTGACAATGTGCCCCTTGATACTGTTTGACAAAAGGGTCCCCAAATTCCAAAAACTAGTGGTAAAAATTCTAGTTATTGGTTCCTACCCCTTTTAAAGCTATTACAAGTTATGTACTGAGGCGATGAGTGCTTTTCAGAATGGACGAGGTCAGAAGAACTGGTAAAAGTATAAGTAGTTCATTCCTAAAACATTTACTCGTATTTCCTCAATGACTTCTCTTAATCTTCAGCCTGTGTGTATGAATTCATCTCACCCAGAGATCTGAATTACTCGATTTGAGCTAGAGTTAGTTAAGTTATGATCAATATTTGGCAACATGGATCTCACACAACTTATCATCCTACTAATCACCTTCTTTTTTCTCTAACATTCATGCTCCCATTGTCGTCCAATGGCTACCTAGCACGTCTAATGCTTCTTAACTAGGTGAGTTGCACATGTGCAAATATGTAGTCAAAACCCTAATAATAACTATATGTGCTAATTAACATTCAAATACCCACAAACACATATATGCATATTTAATAATGTTTCCAAATAATTTCACATTTACTCATATTCCCAGGATTAGATTACGTTGTACACATAAACCTAGTACAAATAACCTAAAAATTTTCCTATAAAAAGAAATGTAACAACTATGTATTATCAAACAGCCACCCAAGATACACACACACACACAAAAAAACATAAGTGCAAACAATTCAAAAGCGAGAAGGAAACCAACAATGTAGAGAAACTAGGAAATCAAAACAAAGAAAATGAGTTTGGTAAAAAGTTAGATATCATTTAAATTACGAGACTAATCAAACAACAATTAAACATAGATATAATGAAAATCCAGAAACCAATTCGAGTATAAGGAACGGAATTTGTTTATGACTAACCAAATCTTTCAATCTATTAATTGCCTACCAAATATGTCTTGAAACTGCTCTTCAACAGAAACAGAGAGAGAGTGAGTTATGGACTCAAGAGAGTAAAGAAGAATCTTATGCTTTTTTCACAAGAATTTTGGGTTTTTCAGAGGGTAGGCCCATGGGGGAGGGGGAATTATGTGAAACAGCTGCCTATGTCCCTGTTTTTCTCTTCTTTTTTTTTTTTTGAAAATTTCTTTGGTTGATGCCAAATAAAAATAACTCTGTGCGATAATAAAATATTAATTTTGATTCCCAACTTAAAAAGATTGGATTGACCAAATAGATCTTAACAACATAAGTGTTTATTTCCAAATATAATTGATGGAACAAAATAAAGGGTAAACTAAAAAAAAAAAAAAAAAAAAACGTTTGATGAGTTTTCAAATTGCTCCAAGTGATTTCAAAACCAACGAATTGTCTGTGAAATTGACACCTTTGTGAAGTTGCCCCCGCCGTTAGAAAGTTGCACCCCTATGGTTTTCTCCATTACACTTTCCATCAAGAAAAATCCACATGGAAAGACATAAACCACGTGGAAATTCCCCGTGTTAACACAAAACTAAGAGAGAGAGAGAGAGAGAGAGAGAGAGAGAGAGAAGAAAAAGAAAAGAAAAGAAAAAACAACTCCATGCAGCCTTCTTCTTCTTGCTTTACCTCATCTTTCTTGTAGTCTTTTTTCCTTCTCCCCCTCTTCCGTCTTCCCTTCTTCTTCCTTTACATTCCCATAACATTGCCAAAGAATCAACCCAGACAAGCCCACACAATCAATTCACTCATTTGTGATCTTTGATTTTGCTCGATTCAAATAAAAAGAAAAAGAACAGAGAAGAGAGCAAAAGAAAGACAAGATCTCAGTTTGCCGGAAAAGATGGAAATTACATGGAGAAAGATTAAAATTGAGATCAGAAGTGGAAGAAATGGCAGTGAATATTTACCAAAGAAATCTCCAAAAACTTTGAACAGTAAGCATGGAGGAGAGACAAAACAGTTACAAAGCTTGAAATTGAAGGCAATGGACAGGAATAAGGTCAAAATTGAGCTTAAAATCGCATTTAGAAATGAAAAATGAGATGAACTTCGACAAATTATTAATTCTTAATTACTAGTGGTAATGACAGCAGCGGAGCTACGGAGAAGCTTTTCCTGTGAAGAAATAGCAAAATTGATGATAAAAATGCAGGATTGAGGATGATTTGATGGGGTTGTTGAGTTTAGATTGAAGGAAAAACAAAGGATTGGAGAGAGAGATGAGAAATTGAAGATGAAGGTTACGTGCATAAGGTCAAAGATGATGAACAATGACTTGTTTTTTCTTCTTTTGCAGTTGAAGATTAAAACCATTTTCAAATCAGCAACCTACTAGGGTTTTAAGAAGATTAAAACACATAAGGAACTAATTGATAGTGCTTCACCCCCAACCTAGAATGCGGTCAAGAATACAATTAAGGTAAGAGCCCCTGCGATGAGCCATCCATGAGATAGTCTCTGTGGACCAGCATTGGGGGTGATATTACACTATAAATGACTGTGAAGAGAGACCTCGATGGCTAGAAGCTAAGGGACGCTTTTGTTGTAATTAAGTAGAGAGAAAGGGCAAAATTGAAATACAAAATTAAGACAATTCTTCGCTGTTGCTGTTGCTTTTTATGGGATAAACTAGATAGTGATCTCACATGACAGCTTATTGCTTGCATTGTAATGCAATTTTCCATTTTTTCGGTTAATAAGAACCATCATACAATATACCAAGGAAGACTACTCCAACTCACTTAACAACCCCCTGTGACTGACAATATTTATCTCAATTCCTTTATGAGATTTTGAATCAACCAAAGGTTTCTTTTGGCTACTTCCACATCTCTAGCACTATATACCCATGGATAGCGACTCAAAAACATGTTAATCTTCTTACCACAGAAACATTCCACCATTCAAAATAAAGGTGAACAAGAAGAAAGGTACAGAATTTGTGTAAAATGTATAAAATATATATATATATATATATATATACTTGTCTGATCCAAATTACCCTGTTTCTATGGATTTTCAATACCTGGTTCCCCTGAATTTCGAATAAACCAGGGGTTTGATATCAACCTAATTGCAAAATTTTCAACAAATTTTTATAACTCCCAATGTAAAGATTTTGAGTAAATATCAGATTTCATGCAGATTTTGATGACATATGATGTACTAGATGGGATACTGATTAGGCTTGTCAAAAGTATTCATCCTCTAAAAAGCCAGTGTCTGAAGGAGGCTATATGTTCACTGAATTTTTCACATATTGTGGTACACGAAGTCATTAAAGCTGTTAATTAATTTCTATCCTAGTGGGTTTTTGCCCAAATAGTACAATTTCATTTTTACTCCATTTATATTACTAAACAGTAACAACAATAGGAAGGTTCAAGTTCATAATTTTGACCTCTAAGTTAGTGTCATCTCATGTAATAAATCACTGCAATATCTTTATCAAACAGGCTTTCACTAAGTTTGTTTTAAGCTACAGTTTGGTTCCTAAGAACAGTACCCGTGATAATAGTCTAATTTCCTGTGAAAGGGCAGTGATAGATTAAAATAAAAATTTTCTTTTAAGTCATTGGTGAAGAGTTACATTAAAACCACTTGGCATTAAGCAGGTCATCTATCATCACCCACAGTTCACCAACTGTTTGGAGATGTTAAAGACACTTATGAAACTAATATGGACCATAAAACCAATTAGTGATTCCTGATTGGTAACCGAGGCAATTATTTCGATTAATAAAGTCCTTACACATTGTTGTAAGTTAATTTACAGGACGATGTGAAAGATATGTAAATGCATATTATGAGAATGAAAGAATGATTTGTGGTTTTAACTCCTTAGGATGTGTCCTGTGTTCCATGAAAGGGTAAAATGAGATTATTTCAGGCATAAAAGAGACAGCATATAATCCAGGATGGCTAATTATAAAGTGAAATCTGATATTTATGGCTCATTATTCTGATATGAGCAAATTTTATCTACTAAGCCACAGAATGTGTGTTTTACCCTTGTATGATAAACGAAGCGTGAAATTTTAGTCACCCAAAAGCAGCAGACAGCCTCATGCAAAGGCTGAGGTAAGCCAGTAATTACTTGGAAACACATTTGTAAGACCCCAGAAACAGTTCTTTTCTTAGGGTGCTGGGGGCTCTTAAATTTGACTTCTATTACAAATTTAGAATAGACAGTGCTAACAAGAGGGCAATAACTTATGATTTTATGGAAATCCTGAAAATAAATAATAAATTCCGCAGACTAATGGGAAAACAGGTTCTTCAGTAGTGCAGTCCAGTAAAATTCTGCAGACTATTTAATGTTTGATATTTCAAAAACATTTGTGTTACAAAAAGATAGGTATTCCCCAACTCGGGATGTCTGCAGGTCTCAAAAGGGAGAATTGAGATGTCACAGCTGGTATCAGTTTATTTGTTTGGCCCAAATCTTTGTTCAAACCATGAGCAAAACTATGATGGAAGCAGAATAAGCATCAAGCTAGCCATCTGCAGGAGACTTCTGCTAAAGGAATGATCAGGATTAGTTAATCTGAGTGGAAGTGAGTGCCAAGGATTTAGTGCCATGCGTTAAGGGATGGTCTTATCAATAGCACTCAGATGAATGTTTATCCTTTTGAAGTCAAAGGTGAAACTGAGGTGGTCATCAATGTAATTAAGGGTGAAGTTATTTATTGGACATCGATGCATTTAAAGGAATGATGCATAATAAATAAACAAATATATATATAAGGTTCATCCTCAGTTGACAATCTGCATCTTGATGTTGTGCAGGATCCTCGAATGCGAAGAACTAGATAGGAAGCTCTATTTATTTGCTCCTACCATTGTTAAAGCTATTAGAGCTTATATACTAAGAAGATGAGTGTTTTTTAGAACAGAAATGCTAAGAACTAGTAAGAATGCCAGTAGTTTATTTCTAAAACATTTACTCATATTTCCTCAATGACTTGCCTTAGTCTTCCATCTGTGTGAATAAACTCAATTTTTCATAAATTATTCGCTGCTATCTATAGACCTGAATTACTAGATTCGACCTAGGATTTGGTAACTTATGATTGATATTTGGTAATATGGAACTCACTCATTCCTTATCATACAACTAATCACCGTCTTCCTTTTTCTCCATTATCACTCTCCCATTGTCGTCTAATCGGCCACCTAGCATTCCTAATGCTGCTTATCTAGGTGGGTCATACATGTCCAGACCATGTTGTCAAAACCCTAATAATGACTACGTATGCTACTTAACATTCAAATCACCCACAAAGACATCTGCATATTTAATAATATTCCCCCAAATAATTTCACTATTTATTCATCTGCCCAGGATTAGAAGCGACTGCCTAAACAGTTATACCATGTATAAACCTAGTACCGACAACCTCAACACTTTTCTATAAAAAAGAAAGATAAGAACCATGGATATAAGATCATCAAATACCTCCAACGCACACAATCCACAAGCAAATAGGAAATCAACAAAGCGGGAACAAAATAGGAAATTGAATCAAAGAAAATCAGTCCAGCAAAAAAAAAAAATAGATAAAATTAGATAGCGTTTAGCTTTCTACACTAATCAAACAACAAGTAATCATAGCGTTAAAGAAAACCTAAAAAGCAATTCGAGTGACAGAATTTGTGCAAGACTAACCAAGTTTTTCACTGCATCAGGCGCCCATATATGCCTTGAAACTGCTCTTCAACAGAGAGAGACAGAGACAGAAAGAGAGAGAGATTTGGACTCAACGGAGTAGAGAAGAATCTTTTGCTTTTTCACGAGAATTTTGGGTTTTTCCAGAGAGGGAGAGATCACTCAGAAAACGGCTGTCTCTCTCCCTTTTTGTCCGCGTCACTGTTTTTCTCGCGAATTTCTTTTGTTGATGCCTGATAAAAAATAACTTTTGTTTGAGACGGTGAAGATTTTAATTTCTGTTACAAAAATTCGTAGTGTGGAAAAGTTTGGATGATATATATAACTCATAGAACAAAATTAAAAAAAAAAACAAAAAAACAAAAAAAAAATTTATAAATTCACGAAATAATTGTGTATTTCAGAAATTTTTTATTCAAGAATAAAATTGAGATAATAGTTCAAGAATTTTAAATTTAACTGTATTTAAATCTCTGAATATATCAATCAGTAGAGAAATATATTTTAAATCAAAAAGTTTTATTTCAAATTACTTTTTAATTAAGTTTCCACAACAATTTATAAATCTCTAGAGTCAATGCTCCAAATTCTGTTTTTGCACCGAATCTGGCCATTACATTCTGGTTCTTCCTTTTTCATGTCACCAAATTAATTCTTAAAAAGGAACAATAGCATGATGTACAGTGTCCATCATCGTGTGAACCTGCATAGTCGGCATCTGTAATAGGCTTTTAGGTTCAAATCTTCTTCTGGTCTAAAAAGAATTTTTTTTTCCCATAAATGCAAAATTCTTTCCCATAAATGCTAATAGAAACATTAATAATAAGTTTAGTTAGAGCGTAAAGTGAAGGTAAAAGAGAAATAAAAGTAAATATAAAGTGAAATAAGAGATTACGGTCGTTTAGTTCAGAATAAAAAAGGGGATGGAAGTAAAGAGGGATGAAATAGCACCCTTTCTACGTTAGAAAAATTTTTTTCCACTTGTGAACGAATTAAAATTATATGAAAATTTGTAAATAAAATTATTCTCTTTTTATTAATTTTATATGCGTTCCGGAGAATAATACTCATTTTCTCTCCCCCCCCCCTCTCTCTTCATTTGCAATATCTATTTATTTCCCTTCTACTCCTACCAAAACAACTAGACAAAAAATATTTAATTCCACCAAGCGAAGAAAATCTCTCCGTTCTCTTCCCCTCCCCTTCCCCCTCCACGAACCAAACTTACCCTAAGGGTATTGTGCATGAATTATATCAAGAAATGCGATAAGATGTAAATATAGATAAACCAAGAGTTAACTAAAATGACTATATCAAAAATCCAAATAATGTAAGGATACTCATAATTTATAGATAAGTTAGGGATTTGTTGACACAAGTTACCATGGATAGTAGTGTAATAACTGAAAAGTAAATAATGTAGGATTCATAAGATCGATTGATAATTAATTATCATGAGCTACATGAATTAATAAAATATATTTGTACAATAAATATAATATAATCATATTTATTGAATTTAGAAAGATTTTTGTCATACATGTGGTGGGGTTGGTGTCTTTTGAAGTGAAAACCCATGATTCTGAAAAAACAAAGTATAGAGAGGGTAGAGAAAGCATGCTTGTGGAGATAAGATAAAAAGTTATAGAAAAAGAAAAATAATAACCATTTATAGGAAAAAAATTCTCAATTATTAAAATTTTTTTTTAATTATCTACATATTAAGATTATACTTATCCGTATTATGAGATTTGTGCTTATCCAATACGTATCAATATCTTAAGTTTCATGTTTAATCTTATATTTATATTAAAGTTTATGATTATCCATATTTTATTTTTATCTGTATTTTAGAATTCATAGTTATCTATATTTATACCAATGTCTTGTTTAATTTGTGTATAACAAAAACATGTATTGAGAGAGTTAGATATGATCTGATTCAAATCAAATTTAATTAAATTTAATATAATATTGGATATCGATGATTTATATATAAAAAAAGAATTTATACCGATCCACGGCTCAAAGCTCCTTATAGTTATTCAAATGTTAGAGGCTAATTTTACATAATAACTCATGCTTCGAAATACTAATGGATCGGTTTTCCAAATGTTATTGCTACAAAAAGTTCAATTTATAAGAATAGTGATACTTTTTTTATAATTAAATATTTTTATACTTTTCAAAACTATTAATATATTGTTAACGTTTATACTTCAAATTGGCGAGTAAGCACATTGCTACATGAAAATGTCAAAAATATATTTTTATTTAATTATAAAATTTTTAATATTAAAATAAAGAAAAAAATTAATTTAGACACATATAATACGAGATATTATTCTCTTGATTTGCTCTGAATTTGATTGAGAAAAAAGTTTTAATTGTAGTTGAGATCATGTTAGTGCTAAAGAAAGATTAAGAGCAATATTATACTTGTTTGAAAGATGCTAGTGAAGTCTCAAGAGGATAGTTTAGTGGTATAAACTCTCTTCCCTAATTTGATGATTTTAAATTCAAATTTCTATACAATTCAAAAAAAAAATGCTGGTAAAGAAACTTCATTTTAGTTTTTTAGAGAAAAAATTGTTCATTTGAATTGATTTAGTTACAGTGTAATTATTATAATTAGACGTTAAGAGTTATGTTTTTCTTGTAAATTGGATAAATAAGAAATAATTTCGAATATATTGTGGTGAGCAAATGATATAAAAAAAATTAAAATTATTGTAATACTAGTATCGGAATTTGAAATTAATTCTCATATATATCCTTATAAAAAATTAAAAAAGTAGTTAAATGATTAAGAAATAATAATCAATAAAAATAGAAAAGGATAATTTTGTCAAAAAGTTTTCTAAAAAGTTAAATATAGTGACTAATACATAATATTCTCAATATTAATTTAATCTTAAAACAATTAAAACTTTATTTTGATTTTTAACTCGCTAATCTTATATAATTTTGAGAATAAGATTTAAATATAATTTGATAATTTTAAAATTATTTCTCTTCATGATATACCTGTGGATTTCTCATGTTTAATTTTCAATATCTCATATTTTAAAGAATATACTTATTTGAATAGTACCCATCCCATTTTTTTTTTTTTTTTTTATGAATTGAGTAAATAAAGAATGATTTAGAATGAGTTATAGAGAGTAAGTGACATTAAAATATCAGTATTTCTCATATGATAAAAGATTAAAACTTTTAAATTGATTTTAATTTGACATTTTTGAATAAATTATCTAAAATAATATTGTGAAGTTTAATTTCATTATGAAATTTAATTTTATTCCTTGAATTAATTTTAAATATTTTTAAAATATCCTAAAACATAATTTTGCATCCTCAAACCCCTCTTCATCATCCATTACGCAAGCTCTCTATACGTAGCATAAAGATGACGACATTTTTAATTTTCTTGAGATTTATTCAGATTTAATCTTATTTTTTAAAAATAATTCTTAAAATAACATAATATGAGAAATAATTTTAAAACTGATCTAAATATATCGAGTTTTGAAAACTCGACAAATATATTGAGTTTTGAAAACTTGAAATATCTTAAAAGACGTATGAATAGTGTGTGTCGAGTTTTTAAAACTCGATATACTATATATTTTTATACAGGTTCAAAAAAACGCATGAATAATATATATCGAGTTTACTTGACATATACTGTTTATATATTTTTTAATATACGTCAAATTTTCAAAATTTGATATATATGGATTATTTATGAAATTATTTTTCGGATCATGTCTTTTTAAAAAGTTTTTTTTTTTTAAATTAAAGTTAAATCCATACGGGCCTCAATTTTCTTTAACCAATAATAGGAAAACGATGAAACTCGTCGAACTACCATCGGCCCCATCGTCGGCTGCAATTTGTCGACCCTTCAGTAGAGAGAGAGAGAGAGAGAGAGAGAGAGAGAGAGAGAGAGAGAGTGGAAATTCCGGAGGCTATGCGGATGGAAGGGAAGTCAGCACTGCTTGGGTACCACATGCCTGCCGAATGGGAACCTCATTCTCAGTGTTGGATTGGCTGGCCTGTATGCTCTCTCCCCCTCTATTAGCAATCAGCAATAACTCAACATTTAGGATTTTTCTGTGGAAAATTTGCTGTTCCTTAGCATCGTTCATGGTTTACTTCTTTTGGGTGCTTGGGCAATATTTGATGTTATTTGGAACATTACCTGCAACGACAGATTTTGAGGTTATTTGGATACAAACATTTGTTGTTCATTAACAGTAAGTTGCGTATATTCAAGATTAGACAATGTATATACCAAGAGAACCTTAATTTGAACAAGGGTGGGTTCATCTTTATAATATATTTTCTAGAAATTTAAAGTTTATTGACAGCCAAAAGCCACTAATTTGTAACAACACGAGGGTCCAGATCCAGGCTTATCGACCCTCTTTAAGGACAATATGCCATAGTTCCGATAACTGGCTATTGCATACAATTTGTAATTTCTGAATATGCCTGAATTTGGAGGATAAAACCCAGTTGAGATCTTGATCTAACATATCGGAAATGCTATCCAATTGTAAGAAAAATGGAGATTAGTGATGGTAGCGGACACGCAGGCACCTATACACACACACACACACACACACACTACATATGTATTATGAATATATTTAAGATGCATATTTTAGGGTATGAGTTGGGATTTACAGGTTTCTCCTTTTTGATGTATGTAAACTTTCTTTTTGCCAGTGAAATTTAAGTGGATCTTGCTCCTTCCCTGCTTTGCCAAAAGAGTTGGGCTTGTGTGTCGAACCCATTAGTCATGGTGACCGTAGTTTCAAATGACTAGCTTAACCTCAAATACACTTTCTTTGCAACCAGTTCTGATTAAGTTTAGATTTGAAATGGGGATTTTGCTTAGATCAATGTTCGGATTGTCTCAGAACTATGCCAAAAATCCCCTATTGATCCATCATATTCTAGGCAATACCTATGAGGGTAATGACATTGTTGCTGTTCACATGACATATTAACTATTTTGATTTTAAAATGGTCAACTCTAAGAGTCAATTCCACAATTCTTGGTCTTGTTATTGTACACAACTGTGTGTTGATTGACAGCATAAAAAAAAATTTCCGCCTTTCTGGTTCCTTTTTCATTTTCCATGGAGAAGAGCTGATGTTGCTAGCTCATTTATTTCATTAATCTCAATTACATATGACCGTCGAGATTCTTATTATTACAGGAACGCCCAGATAACTGGTGAGACAATGCAGTGCATGCTCAAAAAGTTTTTGCTGACGTCGCAGTTGCAATCTCAAGGTTTGAGCCTATCACTGTTTGTGCAAGTGTTGCGCTGTCATTGGAAGTTACAAATTATTGATACCTTAATTTGACTAATGCTTGAAATTCAACGAAATCTGAAATTTGGTCTAAATGATCTTTTGTTGCTTAGTGGGTCAATGCTTGTGCTCAACTACCACATAACATCAGAGAGATTGACATGAGTATGAGTGATTCTTGGCTTCGTGATACAGGGCCCATAGTAAGTCTTTTAATGAGAATGTTTCTTCTTGATGATTATTTTTGTATTGGTATTTTGAAAGATACCCTTTTACATCAAGCTTTGAGATATTTGCTTGTTTCATGATAGTTCGTTGTCAAAAAAAGAGCATCAAGTCTTGGGGAACAGGAGGTGAAAATTGCAGGAGTTGATTGGACTTTTAATGGTTGGGGTGGTAAGCTTCTGAATACAATATGCAATGCCCATCATATGGCTGCGAAGGTTCCTCATTGCTTCTTTTGAGTCAGTTACCTTGGAACGGCAAAAAAATATGCAACAACTTTTAGGGTTTTTATTTATTTTTTGGGTACCATAAATCAAGTTTCAGTAGCGGTTCAACTGTTTGCATTTCTCCAAATGCATTGAGGTGCATAAAAATAAGGGTATGAGATGAGAGATTGTGAATGCCTTTTTGATTTTTCACTTGTTTCCACTCATGTCTTCAAAGACTCACCTCTGCTCATCTTTGAAGATGATTACTTTTACTTTTGCTGATATGAAAGATGCTTACCTTGAGTGTTACTTGAGAATCTTAGGCAGCAAAAAATTAGTGTTACTTGAGAATCTTAGGCAGCAAAAAATTTTAGATTCCAGGTTAATACAACCTTGTTTTACTTCAAAAGCTGGGTTGATGCTTGTTTCATAAATCATCATCAGCTTTTGAGATTGTGAACCTATGTTCCATGTGGTAAATCAAAGGGCTAAAGTTTTATGTGAAGGTCTATCAAAGGAGTTTGTGCTGCTTTCTCTGTCTGACATGTTTGACTGAAAATGTTTGCATTTTGTTTGCTCTTGAAATTGCTAGGTATTGAAGATGGTTGTTGCAAAGATTGGAGTCTTGACCTTCTTGTTGCCAGGAAGGTTAGCGCCGGCGATGGCTGTGCTTGTATTTTGTAATCATTACGACCACATTTTTCTTGTTCAAGAATATTCATGTTTAACTAGCTGTTGATCTTGCTTCCATTCTGCTTCTAGATTATTGGACTTGAGAGGATACCTAGGTTTCCCCAATCTTTAGTTCTTGAAGAAGGTAGCATCCATGTTGATGGAGTTAAGTGTCGTTAAACAACAAAAAATAAAATACATATTTCTCTAAAGACAAGTTTAGGGTAGTAGGGTCGAATTCACAGGGAACGGTGGATTTATCTCTTTCAAGGAAAATGAAAATATGAGGATTTGAGAGATGATTTAAATCTAACAAAAATAAATAACTCTATAAAAATTAACTAAAATAAAACAACTAAATAATATAATGTCAATGAGAGAAAACCTAGTTAGAGGAGTTATTTTCACCTTTATGTATTTGATTTATCATCGATACAAAAATTACTCAATATTATGTGAATAAATTGGTTATAACCGTTAAATACCACGAAACGACCAATTTCTTCTTACTTTTTTGGTAATCAAGATACCATCGTTAATTATTTCTCTAATCGAAAGATAAGCCAAGAGACTCTCGTTAGATTTAATGTTCCGACAGCATTACGATCTAGAGAGACCCAATTCTAATCAGTAAATTTCAACCTAAATTTATTTAAATTAGGTTATCTAATCCATTGACATAAATCCTATCGCTTACGAGTCCATAAAACTATGTCAATTACCACTCTATTAAAAACATACAAAGTTTACTGTTTTTAAATGGTTGTAGACTATTCTAGCGTTATTAAACATAGGTCTCTATTTAACAATTCCAAAACAATTATAAATATTAAATATAGAGATTAAATAAATATCCACAAATATCATACAAATAAAATCATTTAGATCTCACAATTATCATTTATCAAGATTTCAATAATTTTTTAAGTAAAAAAGAAATTAGAATGATCTCATAATAAAAGAAAACTCACAATAATAATTATTGCTGGAAAATAAAATGAAAAATACAAAAATAATGCTCCTCCTTCCCGGCTGCCTCTTGTGTGCTTTCCTGGATGTGGTGGCCGCTGCCCCCTTGGGGCTGCCTTCAAGAGTTCTTCCAAATAATATGGAACACTCCTATATATATAGGAATAGAAATCCTAAAGAAAATAAAAATTTTTTCTATTTGTGAAAAGTAAATATTTCTAACGCTAATAACTACTAAATAAATAAAAAAATAAATCAAAAGTAAAAAGTAAAATTCCTAAAATATAATATCTAAGAGATTTATATCTTTAAAAATCCATTTTCCTAAATATTAGGAATGTAATAAAATTTTTCAAAATCTTCAATATTTCAATTCCACTCAAATTTCCTTTTGAATGTGTAATTGAGAAAAAAAATTTTTACTGCAGTAAATCTTGCATTGCCTTTTGAAATCCACGTGCACACGTGTTAATGAAAGAGTATTGCTATCCAATTTTTCATACTTTGTAAAATTTGTTCCAATTTAGTTTATTTTTCTTCCTTTTCAATAATAAATTTTCTCATAAATCAAATATCACAAAATATAAATATTAGTGTAATATTTATTCAAAAATAATACAAAATCAATCATAAATATTGCACACATTTAAATCCTATCAAATTCCTCCATACCCTAGATGATGTTTGTCCTCAAGTATTCCTAACTAAAATAAAATTAAAACTATCCAACCTATTTTTTTCTTTTAAGCTTCCAAGCCAATAAATACTATAAAAGTCAAACCGAAAACATAATCGAAATAACAAGTATTTCACAGCGATCTGCACTAAAACAACCACTACATATCCTAACAGACTCTTATGAAATCCAAAGAGCAAAATTCGACAATTCTCTCCAAGTGTTCACTCAAGTGCACTCGAAAGGGTTAAGAGTATATATGTCTCTCAAATCAACAACATGGAATGACTCTACCATATACTTACAAATATATCAAATCTCCATCACTTAAAATTTTGAATTTTATACATCAATCTAAAGGTTTTTTATTTGATTGTAACAAGATTTGGGTAAAGGATAGGATAAAGGGATTTTTAAGGGTTAAAAACGTACCAAAAGAAATATATAATTAACCACATAATTTTCATGATATCGATTGATCTTTGCCTCAAGCAATTAATAAACAAAATTTGACTTCTTGCTATTCAAATGTATAGCCAATAGCAAACAGTATACAAGATATCAAATACTTTCTCAATTTCCATAACTGAAGTGGGAATGAGTGAATTTTCAAGCAAAATGCAACACCTCTCTTTCTCATCTTTTTTTTTTCTTACTTTTCTTTTTTTTCTTTTTCTTTTCTTTTTCTTGCTTTTTTTTCTTGCTTTTTTTTCGAACACATGTCATAATGAAAATGTCAATATCAAAATTTCAATCATCATTTTCCTATTGAGGTGAGCATAAAACCAAAATCATGCAATTAAATATATATATCTTTGGTACTAGGGTTTAAAACGAAGGTTAAAATAAAATGTTAGGTATTGTATTGAGTGAGTTATAAAAAACAATGGGTAAAAGACTCAAATTGGTTAACTAAGGGTTATGAAATCAGGGTAGAAATTTTAAGAAAGCCAAAAATGAGATGAAATCTAAGTGCTTTTGTTATTTCGATACATGAAATCCTAGAATGTGGTCTCAATATGCATAACAATGCAAGTTCTAGAATGTGCAATTCAAATGTGATAATCACTCATCAAGAAAAATAATATCGAGTACAAAGAATGAATTTGCTCGTTTATGGCTTAAAATCTCACTTTTTAAGTAGAGTTTGTGTCAAATCTTTACATGTTCATCATTCAAAGAAACTATTAAAAAATGAGAAGCCATTTCAAGTACAAAAGCCATTGATACAATCCATTTTCATACATCTCCAACTAACCAAATAGTATACATCAACTAAAAAAGTTCGGATTTTTTTTTCATTTTTTTTATTTTTTTAAGCAAAAAAAATCTAAACGAATATTGCAAAGAAAATGAATATAATATAAAAAATAAAGAAAAAAAATACCTAACATCCCCCACACCTAATCATATATCATCCCCAATGTATGCTCAAGGTGAGAGAAAAAAATGTATAAAATCAATCAACAAAATAAAAGAAAAAGAATAAACAAATAAAAGAGGAAGGTGAGAACAATACTCCCCTAGGGTGAAATGGAGAATGGAGGAGCAATTCCAATAAAATCGAAAAAAGAATTATGACGTGGGCACACTGTAATCATCAAGTATTTCGGTCCATTCTTGAGTCTTCAAGGTGGAGAGAGGAGTTCTAAAAAAAATAAAATGCAAGTGTTAAAATAGAAGTGAAATTCATCTCTCTCTCTCTCTCTCTTTTTTTTTTTTAGAAGTGAAGTGTGGTTATGACGTAGACACGCCCTAAATAAAGAGTGCTTCTGGTCATGCAGTGAAATGTATGCTCATTTAGCAGAAATTAAATTCACTTAGGGCGTGGGCACGCTATAAGCAAGGAGCAAAGTTATCAATGTGATATGTGTGGGCATAGATGGATTTGACTTAAGGTGTGGGCACTCCTTAAATAATAAGTACTTCTATTTTTTTTTTAGAATCAATCTTAAATCAAACTAACATAAATGAGAATAAATAAAAAAAAAATAATTCATAAAGAAAATACTGGGTTACCTCCCAATAAGCGCCTTTATTTAATGTCTTTAGCTCGACATTAGCTCCTCATCTCGTTCAAAGACCGGTCAAATCCATTTTGACTTCAACTTTCCTGACATGAATTTCAATATTGAAATAAAATTAAGAACTATTTGGCCTACCATAAATTGCTTTTGATATGAGAGTTTGTTTTGAAAAAATTTGTCCCATTGTGTAAAATTATTTGTAAAATTCTCTTCAAATCAAAAATCCAATTTATTTTGTACAAAAGAGTCATGAATAATGAAGTCCATCTCATTCTCATAATTTTGTTCTTCGGAATATGCCAACCTACCAGAAAAAGGAGGAGGGATAGTTAGTTTCAAATTTGAGTTGTTCGGTTCCTTATTTACCTTCATGGCCGATTCATTTAATATTGATACTTTACTTTGTTCGGCCTCTTTATCTCCTTTAGTTGTCAATGAGTTGTCCTGCAATTTCCTTTCATTCTTGATCACCATAACACTCATATTTTTTTTCAGGTTAATCTCTACATGAGAGGATAACTTTTCATTATTTTTCTCCATTCGACTCACGGTCGTTGTCAATTGCGATATCTAATTTTCCAAATTTTGGATACTGGTTCTTGTTTTCAGTTGAAATCGTTGGTTTTCCTGTTATAACCATTGAGTTTGCTGTTGAAACAATTGAGTGCTGTTAGCCAAATTTTTAATAATTTCTTCTATAAATATACCTTGATTTAAAGAGGGTTGATGTGGTTGAATTGTGGTTGGCATTGTAATTGTTGTGGGAACTCTTGTTGCCAATTTCCATAACTGAAGTTTGGTTGATCCCACCATCATTGGTTGTAGATATTCGAACATGGGTCATAATAAAGAATGAGACACTTATCGGTTGAGCGCCCCATGTTCGAGCAAATACCACATGCTTTCACTTGTTGGATTTGTCCTACAACCAATCTTTCCATAATAGAAATTAGGGAATCTATTTTATGTTCGAGGGAAGAACTATTCACCTCATTGACCATTGTTGGAACATCTTGCCATATTCCAAATTGATGGGGAGTCTCAATATTAGGAAAATCACTACAAAAAGTATGTTTATTAAAATCAGGAAATAAAAACTCCCTTAAAGTCTTTTGACTGACCATATCTGAGTGTTTAAAATCCTTCTCTTCTATGTCGTTGACAAACTTCCAGTAAGTTCATTGCAAATATTAGTCCCAAAAATAAAAATGAAACAAAACTTAAAAGAAATAAATCACTTAACACCGATCTCCGGCAACGGCGCCAAAATTTGGTGTGTCATCAAACAACCAAAAATAAAATACCTACTTCTTTAAAGACAAGTTTAGGATGAGTAGAGTCGAATCCACAGGGAACGGTAGATTTATCTCTTTCAAGAAAAATAAAAATATGAGGGTTTGAGAGATGATCTAAGTCTAACAAAAATAAATAATTCATTGAAAATTAATTAAAATAAAACAACTAAATAATGTCAATTCAAAGAGAATGTCAATGAGAGAAAACCTAGCCAAAGGAATTATTTCCACCTTGATGTATTTGATTGATCATCGATACAAAAATTACTCGATATTATGCGAATAAATTGGTTATAGTCCATAAATACCACGAAACGATCAATCTCTCATTACTTTTTCGGTAATCAATATACTATCATTAATTATTTCGCTAATCGAAAGATAACCTAAGAGACTCTCGTTGAATTTAATGTTTCGACAGCATTATGATCTAAAGAGTTCCAATTCTAATTAGTAAATTTCAATTTGGATTTATTTAAATTAGATTATCTAATCCCTTGATATAAATCCTACCGCTTGCGAAATCATAAAATTATATCAATTACCACTCTATTAAAAATATACAAATTTTGCTATTTTTAAATGGTTGTAAACTATTCTAGACTTATTAAATATAGACCTCTATTTAACAATCCCAAAACAATCATAAATATTAAATATAGAGATTAAATAAATATTCACAAATATCAAGCAAATAAGATCATTTAGATCTCACAATCATTATTCATCAAGATTTTAATAATTTTTTGAGTAGAAAAGAAATTAGAATGATCTCGTAATAAAAGAAAACTCACAATAATAATTATTGTTGAAAAATAAAATGAAAAGTACAAGAAAAATGCTCCTCCTTCCCGGCTGTCTCTTGTGTGCCTTCCTGGATATGGTGGCTGCTACCCTCTTAGGGCTGCCTCCAAGAGTTCTCCCAAATAATATGAAACACTCATATATATATAGGAGTAGAAACTCTAAAGAAAATAGAATTTTTTCTATTTGTGAGAAATAAATATTTTTAACGCTAATAACTACTAAATAAATAAAAAGAAAATAAAAAATAAAAAGTAAAATTCCTAAAATATAATATATAAGAAATTTATATATTTAAAAATTCATTTTCCTAAATATTAGGAATGAAATAAAATTTTTCAAAATTATCGATATTTCAATTTCATTCCAATTTTTTTTTTGAATATGTAACTGGGAAAGAAAATTTTTACTGCACTAAATCTTGCATTGTCTCTTAAAATCCACATACCCACGTGCTAATGAAAAAGTATTGCTATTCAATTTTTCATGCTTTGTAAAATTTATTCCAATTTAGTTTTTTTTTTAATAATAAATTTTCTCATAAATTAAATATCACAAAATATAAATATTAATATAATATTTATTTAAAAATAATATAAAATTAATTATAAATATTATATACATTTAAATCCTATCAGTAACTTATTTCACGACCTGTCATCATGTTGAAATCCATAACTACAAGGCTGATGCTCTAAATGTTTCCGTGTTGATGACGAAGATATTAGTACTATTGAATGCCTCACCATCGGCAGTACAATCAACTGTCAATTTTTTAAGATATTATTTTCTGGGACTTGCCTAACGACAGAAGAATGCCTTTTGAATAAAAACAGGAACCCACGTTTGAATAAACAGCAAATTGAGGATGAATTAAAGGCATATCTTGGAGTTAGAAAGGTTATTCGGCTACCTAGTGGATTATTTGGTAATTGTTTTTGTCAGTACAAAGTTTTTGGCATTCCACCATTTTAGTTGGTAGTTGTGAATCCTGTATGTGTGATTTCATCTCATTGTGTAGCTTTAACTAGCTTTCTTCCCCTTACCTTTTCTCTTTGTTTTGGCCCTTTCATATGGTTTCTTTTTCATCTCTATGTTGTTTTTGTAGTTTTATATCTCCTTGCTTGAAAGGGCAACAACCCTATCAGAGACCTTTGAGGCAAACTCTGATTAATATGTTCTACTCATCACTGTTTATTTATTTATTGATTTTTTTTTATTTGCCTTGGTCTAAATTATGAGATATTTTGTTGTCTCACACATTATTACTTGTGCAATTTTTATCTTTGGTTGGAGCAGTAAGTTTAGTTTTCTATGTATCAGCAAAAGAGCAAGAAAGGGATGGATTGTCCTGTGGAAACTGTGGAAATTTCCATTGTGATATATATGTTACAATACTGAGCTTTGTAGTGTGCGTAGTCTTTGGTCTTGAGTTTGTAATTTCTCTGGTTTTAGACTATCACTTTTTACATTCTGCTTTTTGCTGCATAATTTCAATTAAAGTATTTTAATTGCTTCATTGCTGCCAGGGATGACACAAAGGTAATTTATTTTACCTTGAATTACTTTGTACAAGGGTTAGCTTCCCATTTTGTCATTAGGCATGCCTTCTTCATATGGGCTTACAATTTTTTGTCCAATTTGAGGATGCATTGCCAAGCGTTTGTAGAGTTGTTTAGGGAACAATATGTGATGGTCCATCTTTTTTTTTTTGGGGGGGGGGGGTTGAATTTGTTTTTGCAAAGACAGAAAGGAGAGAGAAACCCCGAGAGAAAATCGCCTACTTTCTCTGTCTTGGCACGGACACCTATATGTAGAGGTATCTCTATTTCTTAGGACTCGTCGGAGCATTTTTTTTTTGTTTTGGTAAACATTTTAAATATCAAATTTCCAAAAGAATTTGAAAAATATTTGAGAACCTTTGGAAATGTTTGAACTTTCCAAAACATTGAAAATATTTAAGACCAAGAGCTTGACTCTAATCCTAATAAAATCGTCATGTCCTGACTCTTGGGTCAAGCATGCGACAATCGTCACATGATCCTGAAATACGCGTGATCTTCACCACGTTTTTCAAGATGCCCAAGGCATTTTCTTGAATTTCACCTTTTTTTAGGATAAATCAAAATATTTCACAAAAATTAACAAAATCCATCGTTTCTCCAAACAATCCAAAACAAAATCAACTTGTTAACTAAAATCTATAAATCAAAATGATTCAAAAATAATCCCAAAAAAACTAATATAGGTAATTTCTAATAAAATCCAAGTAAAATGGTAAAATGTTTTCAAAATGAGTATTAAACTCCATGAATATTCCAACCAAAATAAAAAAAGTGTTTACAAAGAAAGGAAGGTTTTCAAAAGTTTACAAAATGCCTTGCTTGGGTTCATCTATCAATACCTCAAAGCCATGTCAGAATTTATACCAAAAGAAATCCATAAATATGGTCTCCCCAAATCTGGCATTAGAGGTCGTTAAAAAATATTCGGTATCTAAACTTTCTCGGTAAAAATAAGAGAGAATGAGTATAAATAATACTTAGGGAGCGGAGAACAATTGAATGAGTATGACATAAATGAGTGGTAAGTGTGAATGTATCAAATAACATTTCTAAAAATCCGTTCTATCATATCTAAATACCAATAATTTATCGATAAAATTATATATGCTTGTATTAAGAGTAAGTAACGCTAGAAAGTGATGATGAGATTTAAAAAAATCAATTCCATATGAGATTCAAAGTATTCGTACTGAATTAATCGAGATAAATCTTGATATTGATCAATGAACAAAAAAAAAGCTAAAAAGTGATAATGAGAATATGATACAACATTATGATGTATTTGGGAAGTAATTTTCTGTCTCGAGAATACAAGAAGAAGAAGAAGAAGAAGAAGAAGTTGAGTCTTGATCTCAAATTTTGAGATTCGAGAATAAATTATTATTATTTTGTTTTGTGATATAACATACTTGTGTGATACGTTAGACTGTGTGCAAACCAAATTCAAGAACTCACTTTTAAATCTTGCTCCTATCTTGGGATAGGTTCCCCAAAGACAGCTCACGAGCACTCTCCTCAAGCCTTGCTTCATTTTTATTTATTTATTTTTTCATTTAAGAAAAGAAAAGAGTTGATGGCTTTTGCGGAAAGTTGTGCGATTGTATACATTAAAATTTATATTTAAAATAGAAATTTTAAAATCATTTCTTTAGAGAACGGTTCTAAACCATCGATCGACGTCAATTTTAAATGTCAGATAGCCTTGTTATGACACCCGAGTCGAGTTCGAGTATCATAATACCCAAGCTCAGCTCGAGTCTAGGGTAGGTGAGTTCGAGCTCGTCGAGCCTGTCATTTTAAAGTTCAAGCTTGGCTCGAAGTGTCATCGAGGAGATCGAGCTCGAGTGTCGCAGGCCTTGCGCGGGGCAAAATTGAGCCCGAACCCGAGCCTGAGATAGAACCAGAGGCCAAGCCCCAAACCGAAACCAGAGGAGAGCAAATCTGGAAAACCCTAGAGAGAGAGGGCGAGATTTTAGCTTCGAGGAGAAGAAAAGCGAGACGCGAGAGCTAGGTCGAAAGGCGAGAGATTCGTCGAGATTGATCGTCGCACACAGAGATTGAAGGAGACCTTCGATCGTCATGGTGAGAGGAGAAGACCTTCGATCTCCATGGTGAGAGGAGAAGGAGATCTTCGATCGATCGCTGTCGTGACAGGAGAAGGAGTCCTTTATGGCTGAATGAGGAAACGAGAAGGAGACTTTCGATCGATCTCTCCTTCGATTGATCACCATGGTGAGACTGAGAGGAGAAGGAGACATCTGCAGGACCTTCGATCGATCACCGTGGTGAGAATGAGAGAAGGGGACCTCTGCGGAGAATGGGTAAGGGCTTCTGTGGCTGAAGGAAGGAGAATGGGTAAGGGTTTCTGCAGAAGGAGAATTGGTAAGGGCTAAGGGGTAGGGTAAATGAGAGAGAAAACACCGGGTAGCTCGACGAGTTTCGAGCTTGAGAGAATATGGGTTTGAGCTTTGGCTCGAGGCAAGACTCGTTAAGCTCGAGCTCGACCCGAGCTCGAGTTGACCGAGCTTGAGCTCGAGTCTTGACCGGGTAATATCACGGGTACCCGTGATACTATCCGGGTATCATAACAGTTCTAATGTCAGAGTCATATTCGGATATATACAAAAAAAAAAAAATTTAAAATAATTCCCAACGGAAATTAATTCCGTTTCTAACCCTTATATGTCACAAGTTCAACTCGCAATATTCTATGTCGCGTCGTGTCTTGAACCCCGGACATGGGCCCCTTGCCGTCTACGGCGCTCCTCCCCCTACGACTCTCTCACTCCCTCCCCTGCGTGGCTCTCTCTCTCCTTCCCCCGCCTGCAACTCTCTCTCTATCTCCTCCATCGCTGCCCGCTGCGCTCTTCTCTCCCTCCCTCCCCAGCTCGCGTCTCTCTCTCTCTCTCTCTCTCCCCCTACCGCTCTTCTCCCTCCCTCCTTCCCCCCGCGGCAGTCCTCCCTCTCTCCCCTCGCAGCTCTCTCTCTCTCTCCCCCTGTGGCTCTTTCCCTCCCCCCGCGACAGTCCTCCCTCCCTCTCTTTCCTCCCGCGGCTCTCTCTCTCTCTCTCTCTCCCCCGCGGTAGTCCTCCCCCTTCGTAGATCGCAGTCCTCCCTCCCTCCCTTTCTCCCCCTCGCGACACTTGTCTCTCTCTCTCTCCCCCCTACGACACTCATCCCCATCCGCGGCGGAGTGGCACGGGAGCGAGAGGAGCGTCGTGGGCCTGGATGTCGCGTCTTGGAGACGCGGAACCCTGTGTCACATCTTGGAGATGCGACTTGCTCTTCTCTCTACCATGGCGACACAACACTATGTCGCGGGTTTAACTCGCGACATAGCTTGTCGTAGGTTCTATCAGTAATAAATGGGGGTCACTTCTGGAATTATTATGATTCATAGGTTATTTTAATTTTTTTTTTGGTTTAAATAGGTACATGTCTCTTAAATGTCAATCATAAAAAAATGAGAAAAAAATTCATATACCTATGGCATGATGCTCATATGATTTGTCAAACAATTTGACAAGAAATAATAGAAAACCCATAAATGTAATCTTAAAAATGTAAATAATCTCTATTTTTATATTATTTCAAAATTATTTTCGATTAAAAGGATTCGATCACGTGTCTCGTCAATATCATGTTAATGTCATTCGATATTAAAATAACCAACTTCTAAATTATTTTCCATTAGAAAATTTTGATTATTCTATACAGTATTTGTGACCGACTAAATTCATTTAAATGAAAATAGTTCAAAAGTATTCAAAATAAAATTTATTTATATTATTACTATTATAATTAAAATGTCATTGAAAATAATTTGATATTAATGCAAAATAAGGATCAATATATTTTAACCATTAATAACACTTGTTATTCGTATTTGGATTTTTTATTTATAGATAATTGAATTAATAGAGAGAGTGTTAAATTTTTTAATTAAAAATTAAATTTAAATATTAAAAATAAAGAGATTTAAATTAGAAGATTTTTCTCTTAAAAATGATATTATAATCGTTTAAATCAGATTAATTAAATAAAAAATGAAAGTGCCAATAATAGGGTTGGGGGTTTGTACAGATCCGACCGACGGTGTTGTGGTTGGTAGTTAAAAGATACATTTATTACGATGACTCCGCAGTAAAGCCACAATAAAGATAGCTTCAGTTCATTAGTGAAAGCGAAAGGTACGATGCCTGAAACCTCTGAACGTCATATTACTCCTTGCCACGTGGGATCATTAAGGACCAATTTACGCCCTGAGAAATTATTCTTTTTATTTTGTTTTTTTTTAAAAGGTATTCTTATGAAAAAGACATTTTTTGTTTTTACGTAGAAAATATACTTTCTTTTGTTTTTTGTATAATAAGATATAATTAAGCGATTTCGAATTAAGAAAGGAAAGATGAAAGTGAGGAGAGTCTATCGCTTGAGCTGTCTATAAGGAACACTTTCTTTTAAATTAGTTTAGGGTAGGATTGTTTTTTTTAGAGGGTGGGGTTATCTTTTCCCAAATATTTTACTTTTAAAGGATGGAATTTGAGATTTATATTTTTAGAAGGAGATGGATAGCGATGATTGTTGGGTTGAGGGTTTTCCTCCAAATGACCTTTGGGTCATCGGGTCTATATAGATATATATATATATTTTATGATATATCAAAATTTAAATTTAAAATTATCAAGTTAGAGAAGAGATTATGATCATTAGAATATTCTCTTAGAGACATCGGGAATATATCGTATTTAGTTATTAATGATGACGATCCTTCAACTTATTATTAGGTGGGCTAGTGAAAGTTATACTTTTATGAATAGTGTACTAACTTATTGTGCCATGTTACGAGCATTTTTTTGTTTCTTTTTTACTTCAAATTCCCTCTTTTCAAAGACACACATATTTGTTTTGCGAATTATGTATCAGTTCTTATGATGATTGTAATTTTCAACTATATATCTACTTTCCTTATGATTATAATTCATATTTTTCTTTTTTTTTCTTTTTATATTGATTATGTTGAAAAATTTATATCTATCGTTAATGAAATTATATTTTTTTTCTAACCCTAAAATCATCCCGAAATCATTTAAAATAATATATCATGATAGGGCCTATTTTATCCGTGTCCACCATTCATGACAGATGGACTCTACTCGTAACCATGAACTTCAGATATATATATATATATATATATATATATATATATATATGTATGTATGTTATATATACGATAGTCGTAGAATTATTTAATCGAGAAAATATAATTTATTAATGGTTTATAATTTTAAAAATAGATAGACAGATATATTTATTTAACTGATAATATATTTATTTTGATCATAATTTTAAATTTAAATTATATATATACAAATCATTATAATCATATTTTTCTTCCACGGCCTCTAAAAGTTGGTGTTGAGTTTTCTTTCTCGCAGGGCAAAAGCAGGGTTCGATCCGAAAATCAGCAGGCAGGGCTTGAAATTTGTCAACCCGATCCAAGACTCGACCCACCAGACACGATTAACCCCATTTGACCGGCAAACGTATATGAAGAGGGGGAGTGCGCGAAACGAAGCCATGTGTGCGGTGATCTTGATTTCATTGCAGATCCGGAAGTTAAATCTGCAAGAAAAAAAAAAGGGAAAATAAATTAAATCCAAAAAATATAAATATGTATATATAAAAAAATAAAAAAACTTATGCCGGAGTCCCTCGTTTACGTGCACCATTGAAGAGATCTAGAGAGAGAGAGAGAGAGAGAGATCTAGAGAGAGAGAGAGAGAGAGAGAGAGAGAGAGAGAGAGAGAGCAAGACGAGGAGGAGAAAAGAGCAGACCAGAAAGATGGGATGCTCGTTTTCTGGATTGAATGCGTTGTATGACGCTGTAAATGGAGGTGGAGATGTGTGGATCAATGAGAACCGATTCAGGATCTTGAGACAGCTTGGTGAAGGTGGCTTTGCTTATGTGTTTCTTGTCAAGGAGGTCATCAGTGAATCATCTGGTCTTGCTAAGAAAATCAAAGACTCTTCTCTTCTCTCAGGTTTGGTCTTCCACTGAGTTTTGTTTATATTTGTGAAATTCATTTGATTATTCGTTGTATTTGGAAATGGTTGTGATGTGTTTTTTAGTCTGGTATGTGTAATTTTAATGCTGAATGTCCAGAAGTTCAATTGGGTATGGTCTGCTTTTGGGAAATTCAGTTTTTTTTTTTTTTTTTTTTTTTTTTTTTTTTTTTTTAATTGTTGTCAGTCATTTTGATTATTATCTATCAATTTTAGGATTTCAGTGTGTGGTCTTAGTGTTGAATTTCAAAAGGGTCGTTGCTGTGGTGCTTATGTTTTGAATTGGGTCTCGTTTGATTTTGCCGAATTTGGTGTTATTTGATTATTCTTTGTGATTTTGGACGGGATATAATCGTTTCTGGACCTGGAATGTGTATTGATGTTGAATTTCAGGGGGTCTTTGTCGTGTTGATTCTTGTTTCAACGGGGTCTTGTGTGGCTTAGTGAAATTTAGTCTTATTTGATTGTTCTTTGTGACCTTGAATTGGTTTGATTCTTTTCTCCGTTTGAAATGTATGCTTGCAGTATTGAATTTCAAAAGGGTCGTTGTTAATCGGCTGTCCATTTTGTTTTAATTGGTGTTTTGGGTTGTGATTTATTTGCTTCTAGAAAATTTGATGTGGGCAATTTAATTTTGGTTTGTGGGCAGTTGATGGGACTTATGCAATGAAGAAAGTGCTCATTCAAAACAATGAGCAATTGCAATTGGTGAAAGAGGAGATCCGCGTTTCCTCTTTGTTTAGTCACCCGAATCTGCTTCCCCTTTTGGATCATGCTATCATTGCAGTTAAGGTGATCAAAATAAATGATAGCTCATTATATGTGGCTTCGTGATTTGTGTTTTATTTTGGGAAGGCCTTGAATTGTTTCTTTTTCCCTTCTCACTCGTACAATTGTTTGTCATGATACATAAGGATGCTATATCATACCGTTCCTTGTGAAAATTGGTGTGAGGTTAACTCCTTATTCAACTAGGTACGGCCATGAAAGTTATAGAGATCCATCTCGAATGCCTTAAGAGTATGTTTGGATGAACCAATATATAATTAGATGAATTAGAGAAGTGACCAATGCATAAATGATCAGTCCAAGACAATCAAGGTTAGGCAAGCAAATAGATGTACTTTTTTTTGAAATTTATATCTGAATTCAGTTTGAAGGTGGGCCTTGATGTAAAGGTAAGTTTGCCTATCTTGTTCCTTGGAGTTGATTGGTTCAGATCTTGAACAGACTCTTCGCTTATGGCAACAAGGCTGTCTGCATCTATGCTTCCCCAGTTGTCTTGGTTTCAAGATTCTCATACACTAGGCTGCCCTAGTTCTGCCCAATATGGCTGCCTGCATCTTCCTCTCCCTAGTTGTCATGGTTTGAGATTCTCATTCACTAGGCTGCCCTAGTTATGCCCAATATGAAGATTGTTGGTTGTGAGTTGAAGCTTTTAGAATTAATTTCAGTGTCCTGTTAAGCACAATGTTCTCTCCAGCACAGCACCCTTAATTTGGTTTATAAATACATTTTCCTCATCTAGAAGAGAATTTTGAATAGTATTTGATAATGGATCCAAATAAGGAGTAAACTAAGAAACTCTAGTGAACAAACATCATGTTTCTCTTTATCTTGTTGGATGCTAATAATTATTGTCTTCCATGTAGCCTTCTAAACTACTTGTTTTTTTATTGTTAACTGTTGGTTCTCACTTTGTGATGTGTTCATTTATCAAAGAAATAAATCAGGATAGGTAAGTGTTATGAACAGAGATAACTGCACTTTTAGTTTCACGGAGGCCAGAATGAATTTCCCTCTATTCATTTTGGCCCTTTAAAATCTTATTTTAGCACCTTTATATACTTGCAGCTGCAAGTGATACCATGGGATATGCTGATTTGGTGAGTGTTCATCCCTCCATGCATATATGAAGAGCTAATTACTAGTACCAAATATACCCAAAAGTTAATTTATATTAATGCAATGCTGCATTAATATTTCTGAGGTGGCATGTTGTCTACCTAGTTTTATAGTGTTGCCACATATAATTTTTTTTTGTAGTCGGTGTTTAAATTGGTATCAGTTGATAAAGCACTTGGCAATATTATCTTATTGATTGTTAGGAACAAAGAGTGAGTCAAAAGATTTATTATTTGTTTGCTGAAATAATTTTATAGGTCTATCTAGACTGTCTTTCTAGATTCAAAGTTCTATAGTTTTTGAAAGGCTGTGTTAATTGTCCTAATACAGATGGTGAGTGGCTATATAAGTGACCCGCCTTTTGTTTCTGTGCTATTGGGATATTCTTGTTTCATTTTCTACCAATTCTATGGACAATTGTCTACCCCCTCCTGAAGAAAAAGAGAAAAAATTCCATTTATTTATTGGAATGAGTTATTGAAATGCTTTTATCTTACTGGCTAGTCAACACAAGAAACTGCTGCAAATCATGAAGCATACTTGTTATTTCCTGTGCACTTGGATGGAACATTACTCGATCATGCTAAAGTCATGAAAATGAAGAAAGAGTTCTTCACAACCACAGATGTTCTTCATATATTTCAGCAGGTAAATGAGAAATTCTGAAATTTCATCATCTTTCAGATCTGTAGCTTTCTTCTAACATATATATTTTTGGGCTCATTCTAAACTATTGAGTTAAAAAAGAAATCCTAAATTTATTCCTTTAGTATCAATTTTGACCAATCGAACATGGACAGAGACAACACACAAAAAACGGTATGATAGGGACACAGTAGCAGATAAAAGTTATAATAGGGCATGACAAGACATGAACACATATGTTATTTATATTGTGGGGAAAATTTTCGAATGTGTCTACATGAAAATTGGATCCATATTGATGAACACACATGATACTGGATCCATCTAGACTATTATATCTAGAAATCTGATTTATATTTTCAGAAACTTTTCCAATGTATGAATTATTGTGTTTATCAAGTGATTTTTAAGTTGTGGGGAAAATTTTCGAACGTGTCTACATGAAAATAAATAAATAAGTACTGTGGCCGGTAGGCACCACTAAGACGTATTATATATGCATCCTAAAGTGTCTTGTCACTCGCACGGCTTATTTCTAGGAAGTGTTGGTGCAACAAAGATTTTGATAAGCATTTGAATGTATGAAACTGGCTTTAAGATACAAATTTCATGGCAGTAACTACCTGATGGAAGTTTGTCTTCAAAACTATAGGTTTTATACATCACATTTTGATTGAGCGAAATGGTTCCGCAGCTTTGTGCAGGACTCAAGCATATGCACAGTTTTGATCCCCCTTATGCACACAATGATGTGAAACCAGGAAATGTCCTTTTGACACACAGAAAAGGACAGCCGCCTCTTGCCATATTGATGGATTTTGGTAGTGCTCGCCCTGCAAGGAAGCAAATCCGCTCCCGTTCAGAAGCGCTGCAGTTGCAGGTGCTTTCTTGTTACTCTCTCTCTCTCCCCCTCCTTTGGTTGCATCATGTTGTCTTGTCATTTTCACCATTGTTATTATTGTTAAAAGAGTTATTCTTATTGTCATCATTTTGGTACCAATGGTCCCATAATGGAAGATTACCAGATCTAAATATTGTAGGGCCTAGCTTTTCTTATTGTCATCATTTTGGTACCAATGGTCCCATAATGGAAGATTACCAGATCTAAATATTGTAGGGCCTAGCTTATGGAGGACCAATGGTTTGTAAGAAAATAGCCCTTGATTTACCACATCATTCTTACCATTAAGCGCATCAAAATGTTAACTAGTATATCAAATCGTTAACTATCTTGAGATTTTTTTTCTTTGTTTTGTTTTGTTTTGGATTTTTTTTTTTTTGGGGGTGGGGGTTGGTGGTTACAAATGTATGAGTGAGCTTGCACCTTGGATGCATGGATATTTCAGAATAGAAGCCTGTAGCGGACATGTATTAGATATAATACTCCCCCAATACTCATGGGATACATGTTGGATATGTGAATGGAAAACCACTCTGTTTCCTACTTGTTATTTCTCATTGATACCCACTTTTAAATATTTAATTTATTAATTTTCTATGGATATGTGAATGGAAAACCACTCTGTTTCCTACTTATTATTTCTCATTGATACCCATTTTAAATATATAATTTATTAATTTTCTAAGCTAGACTTTCTTGTAAATAAAAAATTATTTACAACAATTAAATCATTATCAATATATTAGTTTTGGTTGAAAGCTGATTCCTTTTATCCTAGTTTTTGAAAATTTGGCATATCACCATATTGATATCATGTTGGCTGGGTATTGTATTTGTACCTGTGTGGCTTAGGGCCTTGCACTAAGCTCCTCTTGTTTGTTTGTTAGTTTGTACATACCTGAAGTCCTTTTCTTGTGTTGAGCTTACTTATAGTACAACAGATTCCTTTGTTGGGCAATGGTATTGCATCAAAATTAATCGCCGTGTCATTTGATCTAGCAGGCAGTGGTATAGTGAAAGCCAAGGTTGCACCATAATTTCGTTGTTTTTCCCATATCTTTCAAAACATTTTTTTTCACATCAACATAACTGTGCATCCAGAAGCCGGGGTTGATCATCTTGGTACTACTTTTCATGGATTTTTAACTTTTGCTTGTGTGAGTTGATTCTTTTATAACCGGTTGCAAGATTCACAAAATAAGTGGGGCAAGTGGAAAACAGGGAAAGATAAGACGGGAAAGAACCTTCAAGACATAAATCTGCCAAAAGAGAAAATTTTGATTCAAGGATAATTAGGGGGTTCAATGAAGTCATATTTAGGTAAAATGCGATGTTTAACCTCAATTAAATCGATTACAAGAGCAACTTGTAATATACATACTAAAATTTGTGTGTATATTTCGAGATCGAAAATGAATTTATTAAGCACGTCAAACAAGCTACAATTATATTAAAGCTGCATGACCAACCAAACAATTGAAGCATCTGATGGTAGAGATTTTAGGGACCATCTCAGTGCCCTCTCCTTTTATTTTTGATACTAGACCAACCGGTATCCGGATTTCGTCTAACTAATACGATCCAAGCACTATAGAGTCCGTTAAGGGGTTGATTCTTTCAAATTTTTTCTCTCTATTCCTAGGGCTTGAACTCGAGACCTCTAATTAAGGGGGTAGAGTGCAGACCATTCGACCGAAAGAAGTTTGGTAAAAGGAATATATATATATATATATATATATATATATATATATATATCAGTTCACCTTGCTGATAGAATGGGATTTCTATTCACTATAGTAGAAATAACTAAGGGATCAATTCAGAAGTTTGGAGTGTCCTAGACTTATTGATTAATTCTAGACAGCCAAAGGAAAGCAAAGCAGACCATCTCCCTCTTAATGGTTTCATTGCTATAATGCACCAGAGAGCTAGAAATGCTGTTGGGGGAAAATATTCTTGGATCAGATTTAGTTGGACTAGCATGGTTTTCATAGTCACGGTACTGGTCCTGTATATGAAGAGAACCATTAATTGCATTCTTTGCAACCCAGGATAATCTTGCTTGGATCATATTTAGATGGACCAGAATGGTTTGCAGTGGTGGAACTAATCATTTTTGTCCCGCTTTACTACACATGTTTAAAATTTTGTAAACTTTGTTTTCAGGGTTTCTTATCACTGCCCTTGTGAACAGTTTTAAATAGATATGTTGAATGGAACACTGTAAACCAAATGATGCGGAAAAAAAGAAAAAAAAATACAAAAAGAGAAAACCAGTTCTGAATCAGAATGTAATTAATTCTGGTGGATTCCCTGTTTGAGGTCTGATATGGTTTCTTTAGCTATACTGTGTCACATTTATAATAAATTAATGCTATTTTGTGCATGTGAATGCAAATCATCATTTCTTTCTTTTCTTTTTTTTTTTATGTTTTAACTTGACATGTGTTTTGCGGATTTCATTTTGTAGGAATGGGCATCTGAACACTGTTCAGCACCATTTCGAGCTCCTGAGTTGTGGGATTGCCCAAGTCATGCAGATATCGATGAAAGAACTGATGTTTGGTCATTGGGATGCACTTTGTATGCATTAATGTAAGAAATTTTTCCAACTCGTTTGTTCATATGAAAGAACTGATGTTTTGCCCAACAATATTTGTTTCTGAATTTATTCTTGGTTCAGTCAGGAGCTTGTTAAAGTCAAGTTTCAAGTGTAAAAGCCAAGTTTGTCCGGTCAATGAGCATCAGATGTAGGATTGAGCTTGACTAGATTACTAAATTAATGAGCTTGAAATTGAGCTTCTTGAAGTTTCACTGCACAACTCTAATGAAGGATGAACTTCCTCCAAAAATTAAGTTGAAACCTCCTGAATATGTGTAGTCCATGGCATTGCTACAATATTAACATTGAATTCCTTTTACAGGTATGGCTTATCTCCTTTTGAGTATGCTTTAGGTGAATCAGGAGGTAGTCTACAGCTGGCCATTGTTAATGCACAAATAAAGTGGCCGGCTGGGCCAAAGACCCCATATCCAGAATCTCTGCACCAGTTTGTGACATGGATGCTTCAACCTCAGCCAACAGTTCGCCCTCGGATTGATGACATTATTATTCATGTCGACAAGTTGATCGCAAAGTTTGGAAGTTAATATCCAAGAAGCTGAATAATAACTATTGTGTCAGGCAAGCATAGGTTGTACCATGACATCGCTCGAAATGGTTGATATATCATAAGCTAGTATTACTTCGTTATAACTCAAAAATGTGCAAAAATATGTCAGATGAGAGTTGAAACCAGTTCTTTCTTGTTCAAAAGTTGCTGTATTGTTTCACAGAGCACTTATCTCCAGGGTGTAGTTATCTCTCTCTCCATTTGTTCAATGCTCCATCTCAACAGGTTGATTTTGTAATTAAAGCTCTTAAATCTACCATGCTGCGACTGATTCCTAAAATTTATTTTGTTGTAGTGCGTATAATCCATTTCCTTCCTTTTAAAATGTTGCTAGTTCCCAGCACACATTACATGTATCTCATATGATTACACGCTTTTAGAAATAACCAAATTTGTTTTGGGTGGCATGAACACCATTCTTAAATATGACATGATAGTAATATTTTGCATCTTATAAAGCGTAAAACATTATAACTTTTCTGTATCATCTTGTCCATGCCCTTGTCGTCCACCTGAGCCTGACCCATGTGGTGCTCCGTTCTGATCTATGAACAGGTGTATACCTGCGCTGATCCTCATATTTGATCCAAGTGATATCCTTTTAGCCAAGTACTTTTGCATAAATGGCCTTGTTACTATTTGGCAGTTGGCTGATGGTGTCCGTGGCTCTAGAGCGGTCTTGTCTCTCGTTTCCCTGCTTGTCCATTTTTGAGGTCTACTGGAGTAGAGCTGGGCAGTGTTTTGCCCAAGCATGCCTCGCTATAGGAGTAACAAAACTTTACTGGCTGAAAGTGATTGCCAGGGAAAAGAAACAATGATGTAGCAGTGGGAATGCTGGATACTGTCTTCTACTGGATGAGGAAATTCTTTAGATCAAAGTAGTTGGCCAGGTGGAGAACTGCGTTACATCTCTTAATCAAGAATTCGGATTTGAGATTTGAAAATGAAAAAAATTATATTAAGAGTATCCTTAGGGCCCACTATTAGGATGGAAATTTTTTGTATGGAAATATTTGGTTTTATCTGGTCACAATTTTAGTAAAAAGTCCTAGTGGGGCTATTTTCGGTTTTCCATTACCCACCACGAAGAACCCAAAAAGATGGATAGGGGAAAAGGAATTTCTACACTATTTTCTAGAGTTTAAAAATTAAAGAAAAGAGAAAAATAATAAAGGAAGCATAATCTGCCTCATATGTTTTTACACTCCTAATATATGAAATTTATGTAATTCTTTTATAACAGCAAAAATTTAATTGCTACCTTCCGTAAATAAACCGACAAACCCGTTAAACATATGCAATATTTTACAAATTATTGTAATATTTCGATAATTGATACGCAACAAGAGTGTCTCTTTTTGGACTTATTATCTTTCAATTCTAATATTTCTCAGATTTGATCCCATAAAATCTTAATACTAACGGTCAATTGAGTTAGTAAAATATGGTGTTAGATTCTTTAACTAAAATTACGAATTTGACTCGCGACTTGGGCATGGAGCTGATTACGTTAGGAGAGTTGTTCTTTTAAATGGATTACTGTAAGTTCCGAAGCGAATTAATCGGGGTATGATTTCAAATATCGATAGATATAGTAAAAAAAAAATATCTTGATACAATTTAAAAAATTTTTATGAACAAAACTATCAATCACGAAAAAGGCAATGATTTTTTCAGTTGCGAGGAAACTCACATTTGGACTATTTCATCTTTTCAAGCTGTTCACAAATTTAATGTCGGGAACATAGCATACATCATTCTGTCTCAAGGTATATAGAAAAGAAAATTTGTTCTAATTACCTAAAGCTTCCTCAAAATGCTAAAAGTCAGGCTAATTCTCTGCAGTAAAATATACAAAAGTCCTCTTCTTTTCTGCCTCCGAGTTGGGAAGAAATACAAAATAGAAGAAGCTAAACCGCATGGAAAGGAGTGGGCATCAAGGATCTAGGAAGATGCAACTGCAAACTCTAAAGCTCCAGCGTACATTCTGATGATGAGACTAGGGCGGGTGCTTTAATTTTTTATCTGCTCTGTCCACACGAAGGTATATTTTGAGCTACTGCTATTAGCTGATCTTGGTTCTTTCTCAAACCACCAAAACCATCACATGGCAAATGATCATATTGGAAGATAGTGGAAAAGATATATTCATCACCAAAAGTTCTTGATCTCATAGCTTTTGATGATTATAATAGAGATGGTCGTTCATCATACCGGTGCTTACGTTTCCAAGTAAGATGAACCTATAGTTACAAGGCAAGCACCTCTGACAAAAGAAGTGCTAAGGCAAAGAACTTCGAAAACTACTGTTACCCTTGTATATCAAGCTTTGCAAGGTTTCTGCTAGGATGGTTTCTTTAGCATGACTGCACATTACCCCTTTTCAAGATTTAGTGGGCAAATTCAAACTGGATTGTAACCTGAACAAGAGGATTAACAGAGAATAGCTAACTCATCTTTATGGATAGACGTTTAAGAACCCCCCCCTCGGGGCCAACACAAAAAATAGAGGAAAAGTTTTAAGTATGAAGAAACATGAAGATCATAATATCCCAGTTGTGATGACCGATGAGCTTACAGGAGAATCAGATATGAGGTTGCGAATGTCTGGTAGCATCTACTAAAATGATACTAAAAATACCAAGTGGTTTTTATTTATTTGTTTTTCTTTCGGTCTTTTGCAGTAGGGAAGTGGTGCTGTACGGATATTTCTGCTTAAGTCTTGTTCTAAGTACTTCAATTTCCTATGGTCCTCTAAAAAGATGAAGGGAGTTAATCTAAATTGTCTTCTCATTGTAGAAGCATTGCTCTCACGAATTGTTTATAGGTAGAGTATAGCAGCCATGCTTTCCTAGTCGTTCTGACCTCCTCACAAGAATGTCAACCTTCTATCCCCCTAGTCTGCAAAATGAAATTCAATACTGAAGTTTCTGCCAACACATCCAGACATCACAGAAAAGAGAGATGGCAACCTTGGATATTTGGGATTTTTATGCTATTTCTTCAGGTAGCTATGCTTAAAGTTTGGATGTCGGATAGATACCCGCAGTTTCTTACCTCAATCCTTAAGGACCATATGCGCCCTGTGCTTCTGATGGATCATTAAAAGGTAGCTCCACTTCTGCACCTACAGTAGATGAGAGCCAGAGCCACTATTATATAATTTGGCGTGTATATAAAATGAGAAATGCTCATCTTGGATTAGACCTTGTTAGACATAACTAAGGGTCCTTACAGTTTACCATTGACACTGGTTCAGAAAGCATCTTCGGTCCAACATACACAATGTGAATGACCCTTTCTTTTTGGGTCTACGGCCTTGATTCTGTAAGACAAAGTTAGAAACATTGAGAGATAGAACTGTTATGGTGACAACAATACTGTTTCGTGTCTCACAAGCTCCCGGTGTGACATGTGAGAAAAATATACTCCGAGAACTTTTAGGGATGTACGGTGGCAGGGGATTATAGGGCCAAAGGCTTGATTAGCCCACCATTGATTCTGTTTTCAGGGTGTAGAGGTGGAGGCTCGTGGCATCGACCTAGTATATTCTAGGCTAGTGCTTGGTGGTTGTGTTCATTTTTGCATTCATTCCAAATCTACTCCTTGTACTCATTTCTTACATGGTAAATTCATACTCCTGTTCCCGTTGTTTATCACCCCGATTTGGGGTTTTATGTAAACATATGATTTTCTCTGTTTTTCTTTTTTCTTTTCTTGTTTATTTTTGTAACAAAAACCATTTGTTTTTCTTTGCTTCCAATATTCATGGGACTAGCATTTTGGTTTGATCCTTTTTGGATACCGTTCTTATTACACCGTGTGCGTGAAGAAAGATAAGTAGCTATATGTTCATGTTCACCCTATTGGTGTCGGTTCTTACATTTAGGGTTGTTTCCATGCCCTCTTTCCAATTTTGAGTTACTTGTTACTATAGAAATCATGGTTTGGTATCATGGTTGCAAGTTTCACCATCAGATTTTGTTATATGGTTGCACTTTTTTTGATTCCATACATGTAAATAAGCTTTTTGTTCAATTTTCCCCTATCTTTCATCTGCGATGATGGCTGTTACTCGATTATGTAGAATGTGAAAAGTGTTGGCTTTGGCCAAAACTTCAGGTTCTTGGACTTAAAACTGCTTTGTTTTTTTAATGCATCGGAGAGATTCATATTCGAGAGTTCTAAGTAAACGGAAATAATATTATTTGAGTTATAACTTATTGGCTTGAAACTAGAGATCCTACTTAGTGTTCATAGTAACCTTTCTCGGCCTTTTGGCTAAGATCAAGTGTTCATAGTAAAAACAAATCCGATTAACATGTAAGTTTCTAGAGTCACTAATAAGATAACAAGTTCGTGGCATGCCCTGTGATTCTCGATGTCCCATGCTTTAGACTTAAGTTCACGTCTATCCTCACTTCCATAGAGTTTCAAACTTTCTTATGAACAAAATGAGGCAATTGTACTGCTGAATCTACTCAGTAGACTCTCATAATCCATCCAGTTTGTCCTTCAAGGGGACCATCAATTGAGAAAACATTTCTCACCACCTACAATTTACTGTGGTATGATTAATTATCACTAATTCATTCACAATTTTCGATATTACTTAACAACCCCTAAAATTTACTGTGGTATGATGCACTTGAGTTTGAAAGAGGTCATAGAACACAAAGAGGATCAAAGAGGCCATGTACAAAGAAGAGGCCACACACAAAGGAGAGGATCAAAGAGGGTATACAGGAAGAAGAGGATGGAAGATGCTATACAAAAATGAGAGACCATACGCAAAGGAGAGGCCATCTACAAAGGAGATGATCAAAGGATCTATACACAAATAAGATGCCACATACAAAGGAGAGGATCAAAGAGATCAAACAAAAAGGAGAGACCATACATAAAGGAGATGATTGAAGAAGCCGCATACACAAAGAAAACGATGGAAGAGGCCATATACAAAGTAGAGACTCTGATACCATGTGAGAGCGTGGGGAGGATCAAAGGTTCTGATACCATTATTAGAGTATAGAAAGGAACCAAGAGGCCATATGGAATGAAGAGGCCAGTCACTAAAACTCTCATACCACTTCATGGTTGAATATTTGATTTTCTTATTTTTATATTTTTATATTTAACAAAACAATGGACAATGGGATTTTATTTTATTTTATTTTTATTATCTTTCAAGTTCAATATCTCTGATATGGTAAAAGAGTTCTAGTGGATGGCAGATGCTCTACCGTATATTATACACAATCATATTTGGGACGAAAATCTCAAATTATAAAAATAACAATGAAGTTGGCTAATAATCAATTGAAATGTAAGATAAAAAGAAATGTAAAAAGCAGCATTTCTTTTTATAAGGTAATTTTGTGGCTCCATAGCATAATTGTGTCTGCTAGTGAAAATCTCTTGTTTGTGGTACTTCTTATGGGTAATTCTAAAAATAATGTTTGGGGTATTAATACTTGTTTATAATTACTAATACGGTATGTGAAGCGTCGACAATACCTCTCTTTTCATGCCACATTAGCAATACTTAAACCTATCTCTGTAGAAACACCTGAGTAGTAAAAATCTCTTATTTGAGTGTCTTTTCCGATATCTTGTGTTTAAATTTTTATGTATATATATATTTTCACGATTTTCATGATCCTTATGTAATAATAATAATAAAAAAAATACTTAAACCCTACTAGCAAAAATTGGCTAAAAATATAAGGATCTTAAATGCAAAAATAAAGTTAAGTAATTACTTGAAATTTGACCCTAAAGTTCAAGAAATAGACACGTAATTTGGCCAGCTTCAATTCGTGCCAAGTTCCTATTCAATCAGTGCCTGACATCATATCATGCCATGTGGGTTTTGACTGCTAGCATCGTCGCACTTGGGACTGCTATTTGGTACCTTCTCATCTGGGAACGCTACTTTGACTCCGGCAGTCATATGGCATGGTAGAGAGTAGAGACAAGTCTTAGAATTTGTGACCCAACATATGTCCCTTTATGAACAAAATAAACAAAATATACCCATCACATATAAATTGAGCTCAATCTTCTATAACTAGTCATTTTCTCATAACTCACCATTTAGAGAGAGAGAGAGAGAGGGCCAACTAATAATTCAGAAGATAGTAGGACAATGGCATTGGATTCTATGGAAATCTTGGGTATCATGACAATTATGCTAGGAATTGTTGCCATGGTATTGCTGTTTGTCTCTTGTGTCCACGAAGCTTTGACTCCAGATTCATCTAGGGAAAACACAGAACAGCCCAAAGAGGAAACATTAGCCGTGCCCAAATCCGATGTCCCGGAAACTGTGGTGATTATGGCGGGGGATCAGACCCCAACTTTCATAGCCAAACCTGTTCCTTCGCCACAAGCTGATGAACGAGTTTAACACACTCTTGTAAATGGTTAGCAATTCAAGTGTAATTATTATTATTTTTATTTAGGGGGTACTCATATAAAATATAATTTGAAAGGTTAGCATTGAAATGCAGAGGGGTCGTTTGCATTTTTCCAATTTGCTTCTTCCTATTGTAGTTCACGTAATTTAGTTTCCTTACAATACTAGTTCTGTGATATATTTTGGAATATAGATCCCATGCAAAGCTTTTTTTTTTTGTTTTTAAAGGAAAATTCGGAAACTCTTTAGCTATTTCAAATTTGAAAAACAATAGGTTAATGGATAGGAGAAGGAATTTTTTTTTTAATTATTTTTCATCACCGATATCCAGAGTTATGTTTTAACAAGTTTGGTTCAAGCGGAGCTTTATTTAGGGACGACTCTTCTAACATAGTTTTTCTTTATTTTAAAGTTTCGAACATGATATTTGATTACAGAGGATTTTATGTGTTTGTGTTTGGGTAGGAGAAGACTGTAACAAGCAAAAGTGACAATGCAATGATAGATGCTATCCCAGTCCTCAATCCATTTGGTAAATTTGGGACATGGGTCTCGTTTGTTCCCTTAATAAGTTTAGTAGCTCCCAAATAACAGGGCCACAGTTCTTTGGGCATGGTAAAATTATGCATAGCCAGCGCCCAGTGGGTATAATTTGTTCCATGAAAGAGCAACAGGCTAAATAGTAGACTTGTTCAAAATCAAACAGAGTCAACAAATTTGAGAATTTAGAAGCGAAATTTGAGAAAAAACTGCAAATTTGGGAAGAACAGACTTGGCCCGGTCAATGCACCAGGTATATGTCACGGCCCAACTCTCAAATTAGAAAAGTAAAGTGCAAGTGAAGCTCATTTCTTCTAGGAACAAGAAACAGAGCATAACCAAAGTGAAACAGAGCATGGAAATGGAGGGTTGATACTCAATACAGAGGTGAAAGAAATGTTACAAAGAGATTATGGATTAAAAGAAGGGCTGGGGGAGAAGAGAAAGAGAGAGTTACAGAGAGAGAAGGAGCTAGAGAGAGAGAAAGAGAGAAATAGAGAGGAAACAGAGTGAGGGAGTGAGAACATCATTATTCAATTCCTTCCTCCTTTGTCTGAGCATTGCAACTATATATGTACAATCTAAGCAACTAACCTAACTCTAACTATATTAAGTTGATATTCTACCTACCTAACTAATTTCAGTTAGAGCTTGTTACAACCATTAGTCTTTTATCTACAGTTGCTTCCTAGCCGTTGCAATGGAGATTCCTCCTTCACTGTTGTTACAGTATATCGGATCTTTCAATGAGCCATAGTCAAGTTGGATTAGTTGGATGAAATGGGCGAAGGTGTATCATTCTATTATCATTTATTACCATTATCAGCATATTTTCATATATGTTCTGTTATTTTATATGTAATATTTGACATTCTCTTTTTCCAATATTAAATTGGATCCTTAATTTCTAATAGTTTCTTAGGTCAAGTAAACTCTAAAAATTTCCTTATTTCTACACAAGGTATCAAAGTGAACTGCATGGGTTGCTCACGAGTGGGTTGAAAATGTTGAATCTTGTCACAGTACCTTCTAAACTTCAACAAGGGTGATTTTGCTAGTTTTTGACGTAAGTTTAGACTCTACAGATAATAACTCCTGTGGCTTGAGAACGAAAGCAAAGTCGATGTAGTTCTTAACTCACTTCACGACACTGTACCTGCTAAAGACCACCAGGGGTTGATCTGGCAGAGAAAACTCCGTCGATTTAGGAGGAAATGTTGGTAATAAGAAAAATAGGCTAGAGAGAAAGTCGTGTGTCCGATCTCTGTTGTGCTTGTGTGCCTCTTGTGTAGGGTTTTTGAACATATTTGGCCTATCATTGATGCTGGCCATATATAACACGTATATAGGGCAAGTCCCTTGTCAATTTAAGAGTAGAAATCCTAATTTTCTTGTAAAGGTCACTAAGAATCTTTTGAAATTATAGAGAACCCATAAGAGATTTTAGTATCTGTCGATTAAGGAAAATTCTAATTGTCTTGGAGACTTCTTGCCTTATTAGGAGTAGTCCTCGAGATATGTTTTCTTATCAAAAGAGATTTTTCTAGGAGCAAAGATGCATATTGGATTAAAAAAGATTTGATTTTTTATTTCCTGGGATAAGTTACGCTCATGGCAATGAAATGTGTACATCGAGAAACTAAGTAACCGGAAAACTTGAGTACCGAGAATTGAGATGGCCGAGAGGGTACTTCGGCCCGGGGATTATAAGCGTGCTTAGCGAATTTAAAGACAATAAGACCCAAATCCAATGACATGAGTGGTGTCAGTCTTAATGGAATAAACTGTTGAGTCATGTACCAAAGGTTAGAATTCACTAACTTGAGAATAACCTCATTCAAGAGCACCCCCATAGAAATTGTACAAGAAAGGAGTTATATAGCTCCGACACCAAGTTAAAATTAAAAAAAAAAAAAATTAGAGAATTAGATTTGATTGAATTAGTATATCATGGACCGTATAGAAGAGTATATTATGGCTACAGGACTTCAAACATAAGAGAAAAAGTTTTATACGAGATCTTACTTACAAAGGAGGGTGAAATAATTTTAGATATATTTAATTAAATTATTCTATGATTAGTCCCCAACAATAATAAGGCCTAACCTTTACCTGCTCTAAAATTATTCCATTAAATTAAGGGTTAAGTTTATATTCAAGTTGGCACAAGCTAAATATGTACATAAGGATTTTTTTTTGTCCAACGTTCATTCTTTAACGTTGTTTGTGAAAGTTAAGATTAAATAAAAAATTATCGATGTATGATGATAATTTAAATCATTTTTAGAGAAATTAGTTTTATCAGATTGCCACAGAGATGGCAATGGGGTGGGGCACCGAGGCCTGTTTGCTCCTCGTGCCCACGTCAATTCGCCGGCGCAGGCCCGGGGTCCCCACGCCCACCGATCACTGTTTCAACTGATCCCTCGTTCCCAATGGGCAAGAGAATCTAGCAACCAGGCGGCTAATTTAATTAAATGTTAAGCTCCAAAAATCCAAATTGGACATTCCATAGGGAAAAAAAAAAGGTTGGAGTAGGATTTCATTTCAGTGTGAAAGCATAACAATGAACCATCCAATCAATATTCCAGAAGAATAACTATTTTATAATTAATTATGTAAACATTCCCAGGTTCTTCCACCAAACTCTGCCCCCCGGACATGTGAAGGGGAATTTCATATTGAAGTGATTCTGTACCTAATGGTAGAGAGAATATCACAAAGCCCAAAAAGTGGCCTTTTGTAGTACCCCATTGCAGATAAGATTCACAATGCTTTTTTCTATTTCATAATAATGATAATGAGAGAAACAATGGCGTAATTATATTTCAAATGTATTTATTATTTATTATCGATTAATTCAACTAATATACAACTAGCTGCAAAGAATCCAAGTGGTATAACTAAAGCTCTTTCTATAAAGTCAAAAAACAAGTGGGATAAATTCTATTAGTTGTAAAATTGATTAAGGGATCGAGCACTATTACCTATTATATCGACTGTTTACCAATTCTAAGCCCATGCATATAAAGAACCAAATTCCAAACAATCTATAACTAAACTCAAGATCATCTATCCCACTGGGCACTTGGGAGACAGGAAAAAGAGAGATGAATGCCACAGAAACTTCCATGTCTCAAGGCAAGTTCCTACGGTGGAACTCTCCCCTTCCTTACCTCTTTGGAGTTCTTGCATTCATTCTAGGCCTTATCGCAGCAGCGCTGATCATCCTCCTTTGCTCTCCCTACGGAACGTCGCCTGAGGAATCTAATGGACCAGAAGAAACGCATTCAAGTTCAAGGGAACCAACAAACACTGAACCGAAAATAGTAGTCATCATGGCCGGAGAAGAGAGTCCAACGTGTATAGCTAAGCCCATCCCTTTAGGTTTCCACCAAGTTCGTACGGCATAAGTAAGCAGTACTTTTGTTTTTCCTTTTTTCTCCAATTATGTGAATTCCAAGTATTAGATTTATTCACATGCATCATCATCATCATGTGATAAATCATAAAAATTAAATAGTTTAGAACTTGATATATGAGTTTTAAAAAAATCATCGAATTGCAAACTATGAAATCCATCAATCTAAACTCTCAATCGGAATGGTGATTACAAGATCCAACTATTGTCATAGATTCACGATATCTCAACTCAAAATCTGATAAATTCAATATGACGAGAAAAAATTTTCTACTAAAAAATTTTTCAATTTCTCAATATTTCTCTATCTAGAGAATTGATCTTTCTCACTTTTATCTGATAATAAACACATTTATCCAAAAACTCAAATTGATTTATCCAATTCACATTAAATGTTAAAAAAGAGATATTTAGGAGTTAGTGGAAGGTACGAGAATAATGGGAGATAACCTATTATCTCCAAAATCAAATTTTAAATTTTTTTTAATCTTTGACAAAATGCTTTTATGGGACATATTTACGAACACCAAGCCTAACCCATCTCAAGGATTTCAATGAGTTTGATAAATTCCAAACGATTGTATAGTTTCTACAATGCTGTGTGGCCCTGCAAGCACAAGAAAATGAGAAAAAGGATAGTTGTTACTCTTTCTCTTGTTTTTGTTTTGGTTTTATTTTTATTTTTTATCTCAACTAATTGATTATGGGAGACGCTTTGTCACCATAGGCCAAGTTGGCTGGGTGGAGCTACTTTACCATCATGAAGGACCATTGTGCTGTTGCTATTTTTAACGTAAGCGATAAGAACATTAAATTTACTTAATCAAGTTCTTAAATTTGATTTTTTAAAAAAAATATAGATATCGAAAGAGTTTATTTTTTAAAAGATTTAATAATTAGTTTGAATCAAATTAATCAGAATCAATAAATTAATTATAAATATCGATCAATCAAAGACAGAAAAAAAGACCATTGACAAGGCAGAGTATGGGTCACGCCTGACTAATGGTGGGCCTATTATCATTTTCTAACTCTAGCAAGAAAGCTAGAGCCAAGCCTAGCAATGCCATAAAACAAGGAAGCAAATATATTTTGACCATTGTATTCTCTATCTTTTTTGTAGTAGAGTAAATTCGAATTCTAGTTGATGTATTTATTTAGTGATTATAAGAGAAAAGCCATCCTTCCTTATTGTGTAACCCTAATTCCAAGATTCCCCCAATAATAATTATAAAAAAAAAAGATAATAAAAATTTTTTGCAAGACTGTCTTTTTGTCCCGAGCACAAATACACTTCAGACTCAAATTCATTGAGCCTGTTTGAATGGGGCCTGCACCAAAATTTGTAGCTCAACCATGGCCGAAGAGCGGTCAAGCAGCCTATGCTGAAGTCCAACGTAGGGTAGATCCAAGTGCCATTAGGGCAATTCACTGAGATAAATAATTGTCTAATAATAAGACAAGGGGGAGAGGGGGGGATTTTTAAAAAATATATTCATTAACATATTTAAAAACTATTATAAAAATGATTGTACACATATTTTAAATTTTAATTGTATTTTTAGATTCAACACAATATGTCAGATAATATTTTCTGACAATTTTTCAATTTCACACCAAAGTTATGCTCAATATCTCACAATCAAGAAAATAGTTTTCTTTTCTCCCACTCTCCTACTACAAAAACTTTCGAACTTCTTCCTGGAGGGACGATGGAGTTTCAAGCCCTAATCAGCGGCAAATCCATGCCGGGAAGATAAAACATATCAGTAAAAGATAAAAAGTTTTTGAGTTCCTTTCCCTATTTTAACCTTATGTTTTATTTTATTTTGTTCCAATGAAATGAGAGAGTATAATGGATTTTTTATATTTGTAAGTTTGAAACCAATAGTTTGTAGGAATACTTTCTTTGAGGATAAAGACAACTGCAGAATAAATGAGGATGAAGAGTTGATAGTAGAGAAGACATGGAGACTCGGGCTAGAAGTTGGCCCGTGGAGGGGATGATGTGTAAGAAAACCAGAAGAAAGGAAAAGGGTGTGAAGGATATCGATGGTAATTGCTAGTTGGAAGGTAAGAGGGGTTGGTAGTTGGGTTAAAGAGAGAAATTAGGAACTTGTTTATAATGGAAAAGGTTGAATTCTTGCTGATCAAAGAGACAAACATGATAAGCGATTGTGGGGGATGAAGGAGGTGTGTTGGAGCTTCAAATGGGTTGAAGGTCTCTGATGGATTATTCAGTTTGTGATATCCAGATTGTTTTGTGATGAGTGAGGAAATTGTAAGGGATGGTTTTATTATAAACAAAGGAGTATGGAGGAAAAACGATAAGAGATGCAAACTTGCTAATGTATACATGCCCTGTAGTTTCGAAAAATGAAAATCTGGAATGAAATAAAACATATAATGGAATAGGGTGATGCCATGTGGGGAGCAGGATTTTAACGTTGCATTGAAGGAAGAGGAGAGAGAGGCTGTAAAGAGCTTTTTATAGAATTTGTCAGAAGATGTGGTTTAATGCTATCACTGTCAAGAAGGATTTTCACTTGTACGGTTCAGATGAGTGATTGACTCCTCACGGACAACTAGCCTCCCTTAGGCACACCAACTCTTGGGTAACTAGCCATGAGTGGTAGTCCTATACTTCTCATGTATGACTCAATCACTTCCGGCTTCTAAGACCCAGGGCCTCATCGTCGCAACGCAACTCTAAAGGGTGGTTAAAAGATATAAAGAAAGAGAGAGAGAGAGAGAGAGAGAGAGAGAGAGAGAGAGAGAGAGAGAGAGAGAGAGAGAGAGAGAGAGAGAGAGAGAGAGAGAGAGAGAGAGAGAGAGAGAGAGAGAGAGAGAATAGCAAGAGAGAAAAAAAAAATTTTATTATCATTTCATTCAATGTTGTAAAAATTATTATTTTATATTATTTTTATTAACTATTTAATCAATTCATCTAACCAATAATTAATCTATTAACTATTAATTAATATTATTAATTACTAATTAATATTTCTATCTATAATTAACTATTAACTATAGTTGTCATAATAATTCACCCTTGAGCATATCCTTGTTCTCATGGATAGAAAATAAAAAATTGAAATTTTGAATTTATGAATTTTAAATCAAAACTTACATTTGTGTTAAAAGATAAGGTGATAAAAACGAACAATCAATAGTTGAGTTGCATGGAGAATAGCGGGAGAAAAATAGGGAAGAGCGAGTTTGAGAGAGACATTTCTTAAACTTTTTTTTGGTGAAGAATTTTATCAAATAAACAATAGAAATTCAATATTTGGAGAGTTTGATAAAAAATCTCACCATCAATAACTTCTTTTTTGGACAATTTAAGTTTTGTTTTTGACTGAAGTATTGGTCTCACTAAACCTTGAGAGTACAATTTTTTTAGGGTTTTCCAAGAATTCACCATTAGTAGGCTCCTTCTTGGACATTTGTAGACTTTCTTCTACCTTCAATTTTTCTTCATTAGGAGTATATAGAATGGAAAATTCAGAAAATGTATCAATATCTTGTTTTTTGAGTTTATCTTTGTTCAACATCTTCATGATGATGTTGAATTTGTCGTCAATTCTGGTCATAAAAATATTTAGTTTTTTATTGTATTCATCAATTGTCTAGTTGAATTCTTCTATTTTTGCAACGAGAAATGACTTTCCCAAATTTGGATGATAGTTTCATGCTGTCTACTATTTTCTCAAAATTTACCAAGAAACGTACACTCTAATACCAATTTATCACAACCCAACTTTAAAGAGTGGTTAAAAGATAGAAAGAGAGATAGAGAGATAAAGACTAGAGAGAAAAAAATAGAGAGGGAGAGTGAATTCCCAGAGGGATAAAGAAGAATTTTATTATCATTCCATTCATTGTCATTATATTTGTTAGAAATTACTATTTATACTATTTATACTAACTAATTTTACTAACTATTTAACCATTTCACTTAACTAGTAATCAATCTATTAATTATTAATTAATATTTCTAATTATAATTAACTATTAATCATAGTTGTTACACTCATGCACACCCATTGTTGACCCATATTGTACTAGTTAAGTTAAACTCACTAAAACTTGCCCCATCAGTCGCCTCAAAGAACATCCATTCTTGGTGATTGATGCCCCTACAAACAGTTGAAATGTTGATATCGGATTATCTCTAAGCCTGTGTACTTGCATATCGGCTAATATTCTTATACCAATTTAATGAAAAGTCTAGATAAAACAAAAATTTACCTAATTAATTGATATGAAACAGGTTTTCGATAATTATTATACTACGCAAAATGGGTCTAAGGAAGAGAAAGGAAGTCATTAATTTAGTTTTAGTTAGTTTTCTAATTTTTCTAAATTTTCTAATTTTTCCGATTTCCTAAATTTCTCTAACTTCTTAATTTTTCTAGTTTTTGAATTTCTTTAATTTCCTAATTTTTCTAGTTTCTAAAAACATCTAGTTTTTTATTGTGTTCATCAATTGTCTAGTTGAATTCTTCTGTTCTTTGTATCAACGGGAAATGACTTTCCCTAATTTGGATGATAGTTTCATGCTGTCTACTATTTTCTCAAAATTCACCAAGGAACGTATACTCTAATACAAATTTATCACGACCCAACTTTAAAGAGTGGTTAAAAGATAGAAAGAGAGATAGAGAGAGAAAGACTAGAGAGAAAGAAATAGAGAGGGAGAGTGAATTCCCAGAGGGATAAAGAAGAATTCTATTATCATTCCATTTAATGTCATTATATGTATTGGAGATTACTATGTATACTATTTATACTAACTAATTTTACTAACTATTTAACCATTTCACTTAACTAGTAATCAATCTATTAACTATTAATTAATATTTCTAATTATGATTAACTATTAATCATAGTTGTTACAGTCATGCACACCCATTGTTGACCCATATTGTACTAGTTAAGTTAAACTCACTAAAACTTGCCCCATCAGTAGCCTCAAAGCACATCCATTCTTGGTGATTGATGCCCCTACAAACAGTTGGAATGTTGATATCGGACTATCTCTTAGCCTGTGTACTTGCATATCGGCTAATATTCTTATACCAATTTAATGAAAAGTCTAGATAAAACAAAAATTTACCTAATTAACTGATATGGACAAGTTTTCAATAATTATTATACTATGCAAAATGGGTCTAAGAAAGAGAAAGGAAGTCGTTAATTTAGTTTTAGTTAGTTTCCTAATTTTTCTAAATTTTCTAATTTTTCCGATTTCCTAAATTTCTCTAGTTTCTTAATTTTTCTAGTTTTTGAATTTCTTTAATTTTCTAATTTTTCTAGTTTCTAAATTTTTCTAGTTTTCTAGTTTTTATAGTTTTCTAATTTTTAGGATTTGCATTCTCTGTAAATACTTGTAGTGTTTCATTATTTAATATACGTTGATAATAATATTTCTTTTGCAGTAATCATTCTTTTTGAAAATTTTAGATTTTTGTCTCTTTTGTAAACCCTATTTTCTTCATTCTATCTCTTCCGTATTAGGTGGCATTACAGTAAAGGCTTTTCCTTGTGATAACCAATCAGGATGGTGAGACAGCTGCACTCCAAATTCTATCTATTCGGGTGGAGCAGATAGAAACAAATTTACAAACGTTGTGGGCAAATCAGGGCAATATAGGAGGTAAAGGTAGTACCGGGACTTAGAGATTACACATCAATTCTATGTTACTCCAACAATCTCGTAGGGCTTAGACCAATGAGGATGATTTTTCAGACGAAAATATTGCTGAGTTTTAGGATTGTAACCCTAACTCTTGGGCAACTTGTCAATATCGACAAGAAGAGTTTCGATTGAAGGTAAAATCCCTTCATTCAGTGGGAATCTAAATATTGAAAATTTCCTATATTAGGTAGCAAAAATTGAGAGCTTTTTCGACTTTGTAGAGATTTTGAAGAGTAAACAAGTAAAGTTAGTGGCATATCGATTAAAATGTGGAGTTTCTTCATGGTGGAAACAGACTCAGGTCCAACGAAGGTGTTTGGGAAAACAAACAATAAGACATTGACCAAAGATGAAGAAAATGTTGATCACCACATTTTCTTCCTCTAGATTATGATCAATTTTTGTTCCATCAATACCAAACGTTGGTGCAAGGGCAAAAATCTATGGCTGAATATACTGTACATTTTTTGCAATTATCAACATGAAATAATTTGATGGAAACTGAAGATCAAGAGGTGGCAACGTATATTCATGGATTGAAACTTGTGATCCGCGATAAAATTGGTTGTCAAATCATTTTAACCCTCAACGAAATCTAGAATATGGCCCAAAGAGTAGAGTCAATGGGGTTTAGGGAACATTATGGGAATGAAGGTACCCGTAAACCCTTAGGTGAGGCATCTAGGGCAAGCCCGATAGTCAATACATAGTCTAGTTTTGAACCTGCAAAGAAAGATTTGATAGAGAAGAGAATGCGAAGAAACCAACCAACAACAACTTTTACTCGAAACTGACAAGAGATAAGTGTTATAGGTGCGGGCAAGCTGGGCATAAGTCTAACAATTGCCCTCAATGCCATCAAGTTCATCTGGCTGGATATGATAGGGGGATGATGAAAGGTCTGCTGATGAGAAAGAAGGGATTTGTGAACCAGATAGAGAAGATGAAGATATGCAGACTCCGGTGGTTAGAAAGGTGCTGTTGGCCCCTAAGCGAGATAATACACAATAGAATACACTATTTCAAGCTAGGCACACAATTTCTAATCCTATTTTTGAATTAATCATTGATAATGGTAATTATAAAAATATTATTTCACGAGATCTGGTGGATACTTTGAGATTACCTATTAAAAAATATTTTGAACTTTATAACATTGTGTGGATTATAAAGGGAGAGGGAATTAGAGTGAAAGAAAGGTGTTGAATACCCTTAATTATTGGTAAATATTATATGGATGAAATAATGTATGATATAGTGGATATGGATACTTGCCACTTACTATTTGGTAGGCATTAATAGTATGATTTGAATGCAACTCACAATGGTCAAGAAAAAATTTATTGATTTGAGAAGAATGGGCTAAAAATTCCCTTACTACCATTAGGCTCTAAACAAAATTTTGAACTTCATAAAGTTTCGAGTTTTTTAACGATTACTCATTCAGATTCTGATTTCATGATAGGAGCAAGGCACACTGGAGAAATTCATGCCCTAGTGGTTAAATTAGTTTTTTTGGTAGGATCCAATAGACCCAGGATAGAGGTTCCAAGTTTGGTTCGTGATTTGTAGAATGAATTTCAAGAGCTAATGCCTGATGAACTCCCAGTGGGACTCCTTCCGATGAGAGATATTCAACATGCCATTGTTCTTGTTCCTGAGCTAGTTTGTCAAATTTATCCCATTATTAGATAAATCCCAAGGAGAGCAAGATCTTACAGCAAATGGTAGAGGAGTTACTTGACAATAGACTAGTTCGAGTCAGCAAGAGTCCGTGTGCAATACCTGCTTTGCTAATGGGAGCTGGTGAATGTGTGTGGATAGTTGGGCAATCAATAAGATCATGGTGAGGTATAGGTTTCCAATTCACCTGCTTGAGTATATGCTTGATAAGTTATCTGATGCCAAAGTTTTCACAAAAATTGATCTACGAAATGGGTATCATCAAATCTGAATTAAACCGGGAGATGAATGGAAGACGGCTTTCAAGACTAATGAGGGCCTTTATGAATGGCTTGCTATGCCATTCGGATTATCTAATACTCCCAGCACATTTATGCAATTGATGAATGAGGTGTTGAAACCATTTATTGATAAATTCGTTATAGTTAATTTTGATGATATTTTGATTTACAGCAATAATGAGGCCGAACACTTGAAATATTTGTGGCAGGTTTTGATTGTTTTGCAGTAAAATAAGTTGTATATTAACTTTAAGAAGTGTAGTTTCTTGCAGTCGAGCCTAATTTTCCCGGGATTCGTAGTCAGTTGTGAAGAGATTCGAGTATATGCGAAGAAAGTGAAGACAATTCAAGACTGGTCAACATCGAAGTCAATATCTGAAGTCTAAAGTTTCCATGGCCTAACTACCTTCTATAGAGGGTTCATTCGCAATTTCAACACTATTATAATGCCTTTAACGGATTGTTTAAAGAAGGGCTAGTTTAGATGGAGTGTTGAGCAGGAAAAGCCTTACCATGATTAAAAAAAAGTTGTGTACAACCCCCATGCTAGCACTTCCCAACTTCGACAAATTATCTGTTGTGGAATGTGATGCTTGCAGAATTGAAGTCAGAGCAGTTCTTTCTCAAGAGGGAAGATCTGTTGCTTATATCAGTGAGAGGTTGAGTGAAGTACTCCGACAATGGTCGACCTATGACTAGGAACTTTATGTTATTGTTCGGGCTTTACGGAATTGGGAGCACTATCTCATCCACGATCAGTTTGTTCTATATACTGACCACCAGACTTTGAAGTATATTAATAGTTATAAAAATGTTAACAAGATGTATGCCAGGTGGATTGCTTATTTGTAGCAATTTCCCTTCATGCTAAAGCATAAGTCAGGAAGTCAGAATAAAGCCGCTGACACCTTGAGTAGGCATGCAACTTTGTTGGTAACTTTGTGTCATGAGGTTATAGGCTTTGAGGTCCTTTGTGAACTGTATGTTGATGACTATGACTTTGTGGATATATGGGGCAAGGTTCTATTCGAAATTTTTTATAAGCATGATGGGTATCTCCTTAAGGGAAACCGATTGCGTATACCTTGCACGTCTTTAAGGGAAAAATTAATTCGTGACTTACATGGGAGTGGTTCGAGTGGCCATTTGGAACGAGAGGACTATATCTAGTTTGGAGGAGTAGTATTATTGGCCTTAGTTAAAGCGGGATGTAGGCAAGTTTGTGAGTTGCTGATACACGTGTCAAATAGCTAAGAGTCAGTTGCAGCATATTGGGCTACCTCTACCAGTCCCAAAAACCATATGGGAAGATCTGTCTATGGACTTTGTTTTGGGACTACCCTGCACTCAGCAGAGGGTCGAATTTATTTTGTTATTATCGATAGGTTCTCAAAGATGGTGCACTTTATTCGATGCAAGAAGACTTTAGATGCTTCACATATGGCAAGATTATTCTTTAGAGAGGTATTACGTTTACATGGTGCGGCAAAGTCTGTTACTTTAGATTGTGACATCAAGTTTCTTAGCCATTTTGGGATGACTTTGTGGCACATGCTTGATACTTCTTTGAATTTCAGCAACACAGCCCATACCCAGATGGACAGCCAGACTGAGGTTGTTCATGGCACCTTGGGTAATCTTGTTCGTTGCATTTGCGGGAATCACCAAAACAGTGGGATCATGCTTTACCTCAAACATAGTTTGTAGTCAATAGTGCGGTTCATAGTTCTATAGAAAGGTCACCTTTCTCTGTTGTTTATTAGAAGTCACCCCAACATGTTGTAGACTTGGTAAAGTTGCCTCAAGTCCTGGGATATAGTTCTGCAGTAGCAAACATTGCCAAGGATACACAGACCTTGGTGAAGTTGCCTCAAGTCCCGGGATATAACTCTGCAACAGCAGACTTAGCCAAGGATGCATAGACCATTCAAAAGAAGGTCCGTTAAAAATCGTTGGAAACCAATAAGAAGTTTAAGAGTGCTGTAGATAAATACCGTCGAGTTAACTTGTTCGCAGTCGATGATATAATGATGGTTTTCCTTCAATGTGAGAGGTTTCCAGTTGGCCAGTATCATAAGTTGCAGCCTAAGAGGTATGGTCCTTATAAGATCGTGCACGAGATCAACGACAATGCATATGTGGTGGACTTGTTTGAATCAATGGGTATTTCTCACACTTTCAATGTAACTACTTGTCTTATTATCATCCATCTGACACCTCTTTGTATCCGGATCACTCGAGAATGAGTTCTTTTTAGGTAAGGGGACTAATGTGGAATAAGTTTCCGATAATTATTGGATTGCGCGAGATTGGTCTAAGAAAAAGAATGGAAGCTATTAATTTAGTTTTAGTTCGTTTCCTAATTTTTCTAAGTTTATTAAATTTTCTAATTTTCTAAATTTATCTTATTTCTTAATTTTTCTAGTTTTCGAATTTCTTTAATTTTTCAATTTTTTTAATTTCTAAAATTTTCTAGTTTCCTAAATTTTAGGATTTGCATTCTTTATAAATATCTGGAGTATTTCATTATTTGGCATACATCAATAATAATATTTTTTTTTGAAGTAATCATTCTTTTTGAAAGTTTTAGAGTTTTATCTCTTTTGTAAACTCTATTATCTTTCTTCTATTTTTCCCGGTGTTATTAACTTAGATTTACTAAGTAATCGTTGTCTATCAGTTTTCACATAAGATGCATTCATGACATCCATTCATAAAGCTGTAAATATAAAAGTAGTAATGCAAAGGGGTGTGATCATGGACTTTCTATAGTGGCTCAATCCAAGCCACATGACTGGCCGTGGGTCTAGGGTTATGCCGAAGACATAGATCCAATATTCATTTGGATGGTGAGCTCTCAATGGGTATCTTGGCATCCTCGTGGACTCACGGACTTTTGGGCCTTCATATTCTGTTTTACCTCTATCATTCTACCTATGGATATTCGGGTTTAATTTGACAATCTGATCAAACATTATAGGTCAATTAAAGGGATATCAGTCTTTTTATAGTATTCAATCAGATTAATTAAATAATCTGAATACTGGTAGGTCAAAAACAATCACGGAGTGCTGCATAAAAATTTACAAAAAAAATTCTGCTGCACCTTTAGAGGCCTGACAGCAGGCAAAACAACCTGCTGCCTTCAAAACAAAAAATAAGACAAGAATCCAACACTTGCGGCATTTGTCGCCATTGCGGCAAGGGAAACCATTTGGTAGGGACAATCAGGCCAACTTTACCAAAAACAATTTATCAATTTATTTATTTCGTTTTATGCTATCCTATGACAAAGAACACAAATTATCAATTATTTGCATTAAAATTATGAACAAAAACAATCCTAAATTCCTAATTTCTTGGCTGATTATAGAAAACAATTTTCTAAAATCATTTTGGCAAAATATCATATTCCTAATAACATTATGATTACCCAATTGGCAATTGAATCTACCACTCAACTAAATTATTATTTCCAACTAAAATAATAAATCCAATTATGTAATTTTGTCCCCCTTTTCATATTTTTGAGTCATAATAAAAAAATATGGGAAAACAATAATAACACACCAAAGTTCATAAACCAATTAAATCCCATAAAAACATGAAGGAGGCTTTGATATTACTGTTAGAAAAATAGGGCAATGCTTAGTGAAAGTGAAAATTATGCATTTTAAAAACTTTCTAATTAATCATATTAATTGAATTGCTATCATATTTTACAAAATATATCATATATATATATATTCAAAAACCATAAACAGGGTTTTTTTTTTTTTTTTGTTTTTCACCACCAGTATCTAGGTTCCCAAATCATTTTTTGTCATTCCCAGGATTCGAACTCGAGACCTCTGGTTAAGGGAATAGAGTACTCAACCACTCAATTCAAAAGAGTTCGGTATAAACGGGGTTTTCAAAAACCATAAAAGGAAAAAAAAAAAACTACTAATTAAGTCTAATAAAAAGTTTAACTCTGAGGCGCATAGGCTTAACAAAATATTTAATTAATGAATATGTTTGACAGTAATGCATATATAGAGTTCAAAAAATTATTAGTTAATATAAATACAATTGTTATTAAGTAATTTTTATTTTTAATAAAATATTCCAACACGAAGCCTTGCCAAGGGCTCATAATGTAACAAGGGAGGTATGGTCAGCATGCAGCAGGAATGCTAATTACGTAGAAACGGGTACGAACCTTCTGACCATATTTTTATTGAGTGTGAGAAGGCATATAAAATTGGATGAACTGTTGCAAATGGTGGGGGTGTAGAAGCACTGATGGGTGGGTCGGCCGAAGATTACGTGAACAATGAGTTGGGATGAGCAGTGTTAGGGGAACTAAGATGAAGCAGGTCTAGAACATAATATTTTTGTAGTGATTTGGTCTATTTGGTTATGGAGAAACGAGAGATTCTTCTCTGGGGAAAGTGGTTTAAATAAGCTTCCTTGTGAAGATAAGACCTTCTTTTGGGTTAAAGGCAAAATTCTTTAATTTTTTCTTCTTATCTATAAATCATATAAGTATCCGATAATTATATTGGATTTGATTAAATCCGATTTAAGATCAGTTTCACTCTTAAAAAATAAAATTCTCCTTACGCTTATTCTTTTTATACATAAAATTTAAATTTGATATATTATTTAAAAAAAATCAATATTCACGTCATACGTGGGTAAAAAATTCAATAAAATATCCTTCAACACTCGTTTCAAGAACTAAAGATTTCTACAAGTGGATGGATTTATAGAAAGGACCGAACGCTGAGGATAGGGTTTGAGTATTTGTTAAGAAAAAAGGGGAAAATTGTATTTGTGATTGTCACTTTGTAATTCGGTGCTATCTTTGTACTTGATTTATCTGTAAAAGTCAATTCTTTACTTAAAAAAAAAAAATGACTCTTTCGATTTTTATTACCATGAAACCAAAAGCAGCTTTCCGAGAAAAGGGTAAAAAGGGTAAGATGTTGGTCATTTTGATTTTGTTTTCGGACACGGTTTGTTTTTTTTTTTTTTTTAAAATTGATCGATATCTAAAATTATATTTCAGATAATTTAATTTGAGTTGTTATCGAACCATTTTCTGAGAAAACTCTTCTGATATAAATTTTTTTATTTTCAAAATTCAAATTTGATTTTATATAAATAAATGTGCTCGTATTGCACCTCTAATTTTAAAAAAATAGTCGTTAAGGGGATAATTTAATGATTACAATTTCTTTTCCTCCGATATTATGGTTTGAGATTCGAATATGTATAATCTATAAAAAAAAAAAAAAAAAACACAACAGTCCATTGATTGGACTCATTTTGTCCATGCAAACATGCATGTGCTTCACAATTGCCATAGTTTTCATACCTTCAACCACTTTTACCAGAGCCATTGGATTTGGTCCAAAATCCTAAAGGTTTTCACATTTGTTTTCAACTTGTTATCTTTCAAAGTAAATCATCCACACATTGTCAACTTAGCCGCCCAAAAATATATTTCATAAAGTTAGACCTTAATGGAGGGGTTGGCAGTAAAGTGAACAGTAAAAAAATGAGAAAGGTGTGTCTTGTAGTCTTCACCTTACTTTATTTTAATGCAAATTTTCATTGGATCATTCAAAGATAGGCAAAATAAGCATCCAATTTGGTTTTGGAATCGTTCTTCAACGGAGTGGTTGGGACACAAAAGTAGAGGACACTGAACTTTTGAGCCACAAGGCAAGAGGCAACTCAGTGAAAATGGCATGACACATTCACTCTCTCTCTCTCTCTCTCTCTCTCTCTTTCCCTGTGGTCGGTGTTATGTAACATCATTGGTGGGAGACACTTCAAATCGGCAGTTTTCCTTTCAAAACCAAGACATACCTCTAAAAATTTCACAACTTTAGCAATCGTGAAAGTGCCGTTTAGGAATTGCACAAAACCAATTACCCTAATAGAGCTTAACAAATGGATAGATCTTAGGGTCAGTCAGGTGCATGGTAGGGTTGGGGGGCTCTTCCACCGACAGTTCAATAGACCCCATGTATTTCCTAGTTAGGGACATTAAGTCTTGATCTCAATCTGTCCTATTGGACCCAAAAAGAAATATGGAAACAAAGGTGTCTTCTGTTTACAATATTTGGGGTAAAAAATTAAAAATAAAAAAAGATTTGCAGTTTTTCCCCAAGTAACTTGTAATCAAAATCTAAAAGCAACTACCAACGTAAATTGGCTCAATTGGATATGAAGTTGAGAACTCTTAAATATAATCGAAATTCGACTTCCGCTGAAAATATCTGCTCCTTATGTGTATGAAGTATTCCCTGTTAGAAAATCCGCCCTTCAAAAGGAACCATTGCAACTGTCGGTCAGGATTAATCAGAACGAAATTTCAAATATCGACCGATATCCAAAATATAGTATAAAAAAAAATCTAAAAGCAACTCTTGTAAGAAATATGGGCTTTGAATAAAGTAGACTTTTATTGATTCTTACATCCATAAAATATAAAATCATTTATAAAAATGTGAACAGCATAAAAATGTTGGACGTATTATATTATGAAAAAAAAATCATAGCTATTTAGTCTTTCGATTGTAAGCAATAATATTTTTCTTAAAACGATGTGTTCATAAAAGTCTAATCATTAGTGAACTTGGGAAGAAACTTTCAACTCCCCTTTCCCCTAAAGGTAAAAAAGGGCATAATCTTTCCAATTAACAAAAAAACAAAAAAGGCAAAAAAAAAAAGATGTTGATTAACTTTGTGCACTAGAAAAGCACAGATCAAATCATGGATTTAGACTCCTTGGGTCAAGCTCGTCTTCCAGATGAATTGATACTGTTTGAGATAAAAATAAGCATGATGGTGAAGAAATATTACAGAGGTTCTCGGATTGATTCAGGTCTGTATTGATACTTTTTAAATAAAATTTTACATTCAACTCCTGTGTATAACGAAAGAGAATTTTGTTGTTTAAAAGAGTAATTTGACTTAAATCGAATTTAATCGAGATCAATATGATTTTTAAATATTGATAGTTTATGTATAAGAAAGAATTACAAAGATTCTTGAATTAAATCTTTGTGCCGAGTAAGTTGATTCTTGAATTAAATCTTTGTGCCGAGTAAGTTGAAAATTTTTAGATACTAAAAGATCACTAATATCATTTGACTCGACCATTTTTGAATCCAAAAAGAAAAAGGAAAAGAAAAGGTTTTAATTTGTTTCGATGGGCTAACCAGTTATGAGAAAAATGGATTTTACTAAGATTTTACTATGTTTATTTTAACCCTCGATTTCTTACTTCACATTATTAACTTTAATAAGTGATGGTTGGATAATATAGTGTAGATGAATGGCATAATGTATGTGTCCTGCACAAGAGGGATAAAATAAGTAGGAGATAAGTGTTTGAAGCCGAAATTGAACAACGTTTTTGAAATAATTGGAATGGAAAGATGGATGAATTTGTTTCTTTGCTACTTTTTTATTTATTTTTTTATTCTCATCGTTAATATTTAGAATCATATACTCCGACTAATCCGGTTTGACTATTTACGAGGGTTTTATTAGGAATTCAGCGTAATTTTTTTTATTTTTAAATTTTAAACGTGATATTTGATTAAAAAACATATCATCTCACTATATCAAATGTCTATAAGTGTTTCTTCACTTCTTTGCCAATATATTAGAATTTCCTTAAAAAAGAGGGTGCCTGGCCAAAATATAAGAATTCTCTATGCATTGTACTCAACCCAACTTGTTCGACCGGTAGACTTAGAAAACTAAATTAACAGGACCCCCTACATAAATGTGGTGAATGAGTCCGATTTTCCTCCTTTTTATTGGGGGGGGGGGGGGAGGGAATATTTTGTTTCTCCATTTACCAAAGAGAATTTAAAGGGGGAGCAAATGGAGCCCAAGAAAACAGCTAGTCAAGATTTGATCTTCCCAAAGGACAGGCAGCTAGAATAATATAATGGGCCTCTCTTTGTCTACTCTTAACAAAACAATCCAAAAAGACAAGGAATTGAAAGTGGGGAACACACGTCCAAAAGAGATTGGGAAGCCTAGCCCTTACCCCAAACCCCATATGGATTTCATTAAAACGATCCCTTTATTCCTTCTTTCACTCTCTACTTGGGTCCCATCACACTGCCATATATATAATCATATTATCACCAAAAAAATATTTTCTTATAATTATCACAATCTCACTAGTAATGAGTAAGCAAACTGTTGTAATGTAATTGAAGTTTAGTTTTAGATTTTAGGGAGTAGTTTTGAAATACAAATATGCAACAAAGTAATCACAAATTATGGGGTGGAATGCTTATAGAAGAACTATTTGTCTACATATGTAGACGGAAGATCTTTCAATGCACAATTTTCAACTTGAAAAAGAATTGTCTTTAATACAAAAGTCAAAAACCTTTACTTCACATTTTGCTCATGGTGGTTTGGTTTATGAAAGTTACTCTAAGAAAGAGAACAACTCTGTGCAACACCTAAGGTACTTCAAATATTTCAACTCCTCTTTGCATTCAATCTCAATATATGTAAGTGTCAAAAACTTAAAGTTTTGAAAAAGAATTGTCTTTAATGCAAAAGTCAAAAACCTGCAAACTTCTCATTTTGCTCCTAATGGTTTGGTCGGTGAAAGTTGGGAATGAAAATAATTATATTAGAAGATCTTTTCTCTTAATTAGTTCTGATAATATTTAAATCGAATTAATTAGAATATGATTTTGGATACTGATTTATTAATTAAAAAAAAAAGTTGAAAGTTACTCTAAGAAAGAAATCAACTTTGAGCAACACCTGAAGTACTTCAAATATTTCCACTGGTTTTTGCATTTCATCTCAATAAATGTGATTGTCCTACGTGCGAATTTCCAATTTTAAATGAGTGAGATCATCTAGACACCTTTGCAAAATTTTGAAAACAAGCACAGTAAAGCCATTGATTTTAGGCTCAGAAATACAACTTTCAATGATACCTGATATCAATTGAAAGTGAAGTTTCAGGTAGATTTATAAAGTCCATAAATAGAAAGGAAATAAAAAATACTATATTTTATATAATATTAATCATAAGATGTTCACGAATTGTTGTCAATATTTTAAGTATCATCCTTAACCTTAAACCCTGTAAACTAAACACCGCGATTCAACACGTTTGACGGGTTCGATTTGTCAATATAATTATTTCGTCATAATTATAAAAATAAAAATGGTATATTTTCATAATTATTACTTCAATTATGATAAGGAATAGAACAATAGTAAAAACTAAAGCAAGAAAGAAATGAAAGTGAAATAAACTGTGGGACAAAAAATCAATAATTCAATGATTATAATAAAAAAGATTGAATTTAAAAATTAAATTAAAGAAAAAACAGTGAAATCTGAGTTAGATTCGATTTGAATTTTATACTATATCCCTTTTTATCAATTTTACAATTTTTTCTATTATTTTATCTAATTCAATAGTTTGTGCAAATTGTACTGTAAAACCTTTTGATTTTCTATCTAAATGATTTAGTCAACTACTGCAATACGATCTTAAAAGATTGGTTTTTGACCTGAAAAATAATGAAAGAAAGAGCTAGAGTAATTATAAAACCTTGTGGGACTAATTTAATCAAAGTGAATACAATTTTTTTTTTTTTTTTTTTTTTTTTTTGGGTTCGGGTTGGGGGTTTTTACAGAAGCGCATTAGACATAAGGTGGCCGATAAAGAGACAGAGAAGAGCAAATAGGGGAAAGACAGAAGAGCAGAAGCAGAAAGATATTTTGACAGCTTCCCTTCTTATTTTAGCCCCTGATCTATCTACTCTACTACATCCAAACATCAACTCCAGTTGTGTTTCCCTGCAGGTTTCTTTCACCAGAAAAAAGGTTGCTTTTGATTTTATGACAAATCGGAACAAGAATTAATGGAAAGGGAAATGGAAGATAATGATCCTATTTAAGGCTATAGGTCATATATTCTCTCCCTCCCACCCTAGATTGCAGTGCAACAATACAGAGTGGGCTTTAGCTTATCTGTCTTTGCATTAAAAGCCCCCGCTTTATTACTTATGACAAATTCCAGAGAATTAAAGTTTTTGTGTATCTTCACTCACGAAAAATCAAAATACCCATGTGAGCAAACAACCCTTGTCCTTTCATATTCAAGGAAGTCTTTGGGGTTTGAGGAGAAGGTGGTTTTATGACTTTTGGTGAGATGGGTGTCTCTTTATTTTGACAGCCCTCCTAGCTGTCTTCTGCTCATCAAAAGCAAAGAGAATTAATTGGTGTTGTGCGTTTCTATGCCCAGGTGAGACAGATAAAACAAAACAGTTAATAATAATGATAAAATTTTAAAATAATTTGATCTTATTGGCCACTAAAAAATAGAAAATAAAATATTTTCACAGTCATATTAATAGATTTGTCATTTTGATCATAAAATTATTTAGAGAAAAAAAAAAAAGAAGTATAAGCCTTTTGTTGTAGATTTCAAAAAAGCTTGAGATGGGTATATCTGTTCTATTAGTGTTTAAGGGTACAGTACAGGTCTTCTCAGGTGTTCTGTAGACAGCTCTTTGGTTTTTTGGCCTATATTAGAGAACTCTAGTTCTACCTTCTTCTTTGCTTCAGGAGAGTATTTTTCTCAAACACTTCCTCTTTCTTCCTTACAAGTGCAAATGGAGTCCTCCAACATCTTTGGAGGCAAAGAAGATTGCCAAAGTAGTGAGTCTGGATGGACAAAGTATATTGGTTCTCCACCACATGATGACGATGACGATGATGACAATACTAGTGATGATGGAGATGATGATGATGGTTGTGATGCTAAATATGGTGGTGGTTATGATAGTGATAATGATGATAATGATTCTATGGCGTCCGATGCTTCTTCTGGCCCTAGTCGTCGTGGTAGAAACAATGAAGGCGGCCAAGGAATGAACAAATATAAGCACGACGAGGATGAAGATGAAGAAAGCAAGCTTTGCAATCAGAAAGAAGGAAAAGGGCAAGTGAAGATGGAGATGAAGAGAGAAGGCAGGAGAGCAGAAGAGAGATCAATGTTTGAGATGAAAAGAGGAAACAAGTCTTTTCAGAGTGGTAAGAAAAAAGTGAGGAAAAACAACTGCATTGGTAAGAGAAATTGATTTAATGTGTTCAGTTTTTATGCCTTTGATTGAAATTTGGTTTTGAATGGCCTTTTGAGCTAAAAGGGTTGCTATGAATACAAGAAACATGGGGAGAATTTTTGCGTACTTAGTCTCTTATCTGTTTTGAGGCTTCCTCCATTGTAATGGTTCAATCAACAGATGTTTAGCAAGAAGAAAAATCAAGAAATATTAGTAGGCTTCTTCTTGTGCTTTTTCGTTTTTGCTTAAGAGTACATCTATGTTATTGCTAATTCCGAGAGAGAGAGAGGGGTGCTAAATGGATTCGAGTGCGTTTCATTGTGCTCTACCGTTCTTTCAGATGCTACACGCAAATAGATGAAATCATTTTGTGGCAACAAAAGCCCAAAGACATGAGTAAGAAGTCCCAAGAACCGTTATGCAAATAAAAGTGAGAGCTTTTGATCATGGAAAGTATGAGTGGCCAAATGTAGAAGATCAAGAACAAATTAAGGCAACAATGGTTCTTGGGCAAACAGAGAGATCTCCTAGGACCCTCCTAGAAGTGGTCCAATGAGGCTAGGAAGATTCATGTTCTAGGTTTTGGCAGTGACAAACACACAAGATGGATAAACTTAACTAAAAGAATACGTATCCTCCTCATAAACACAGTGATAGGTTCAAAGAAGTAGATAGTGTACACTTGGAGATCAAAAAAGAAGGGTTTCCCTCTCTACAATTTAGATCCAAGACTTTTAGGGTTTTAAGGGCTGTATTAACTTTTTAAGCCTAATTTCTTTGGGTAGGACATGAGGTGGTTCACTCCTACCAAATAGATTTTTTATTAGAAATTTTTTGGCAATGATCTGATAAATAAAACTGTCATGTAAATATTAAATATGTGAAATTATATACAACTTTTATGATTGTGATTGTACCAACTATTCTACACCCCTAGTGCTTTTGAGAGTCATTTTAACTTTAACAAGAGGCAGTTTTCAAATAAATCATTGAAGTCCCTATAATGAGAGGCCCTAAGGATATAATTACTGAGGACGGGAAATGTCACTCCTGAGAGAGAGAGAGAGAGAGAGAGAGAGAGAGAGAGAGAGAGAGAGAGAGAGAGAGAGAGAGGAGTTGAAATGTCGCCGTATCTATTTATTATCCCAAACAGCAAGTGAAGTTTAGATTCTGTAAATTTGACCTCTTTCATTTTCGCCAACAGTGAAAAAAGGGAGACTTAGAATTTGTTGCTTTTATTTTTCTTTCATTTTCCCACCAACCTCCGGATAAAGGAAAGACTAAAAGGACTACCGTAATCAACTCAGGATGTCACATGTATAGAGAGAGAGAGCGAGATCACTTTTTTCTTGGAGTTTCTTATCTAGTTTGTTGGATGGTAAAAACTCATGTCTAAAATCAGAGGAGTCAAGTCCAAATAGGAAGAGCCATAAGGTCTCTCCTACCCAAGACCACACAAATAGCAAAACTTAAAAATGTTAGCAAAGAATTGAATAGATATGGATGAAGAAACTATTAATTATAACAAACGAAATGGGTTAAAACTGAGAACCTTCACAACCTCATCGTGTTAACTTCAAATGGACTATTCCAACTAATAAATTATAGCACATCATCCTCCCTACCAATGACTGGTCAAGAGTACTATCTGAAGTCAATACACTCAAATTCCATATTGGATTAGATAGACACTAAATGAAAGATAAATTTAGCTTAGTTTTGAATTGTATAACTTATTCATAGATGAAAAATTATGGTACAATCATCAAACAGTCCCATTCTAATTTTGGGTTTGATTATTTGGTGCGAAGATTGTGAGATTAGGATTGAAATTTTGATAAAGAAAAGCAATATCTATAAACACAGTGAGTTGCCCACTTACCATTTGCGACGCATCAAAGGCATTGCAAAATCAGTAACACTTTAACCACACAAGAGACATACATCAACTACAAAGGCATCGCAAAGTCTTGTGCAATTTGGCGTGAAAACTTGTAGTCGCTACCTGCGTCGCAAAACCCATCGTTGATTTCGCTCGATCCGGCACAGAAAAATAGCATTGCAAAATGAAAGGCAATTTTTGTCACAAGTTATGACTCGAACACAACATCGTCGCCACTGGTGTCACCAAAATGCGATGATAAATGCCAGCATTGCTTAATGCATTGTAGAAGACCTTTTCATTGTACCGTCACTTCATTCTAGAAAAGATCTTGCGACGGATTCATGTGGCATCGCTTAGTGTGTCGTAGAAGGCATTTTCAGTAATCCGTTGCTTCGTTCTAAGTACTCTCTTTTGCAACAGATCATACTCAACGTCGCTTAGTGCGTCGCAGAAAGCCTTAGATACTATCTTTTGTGACGGACCATACTTAGCATCACTTTGTACGTCGTAGATGGTATTTTCAGTTGCTTTATTCCAAATACTATTTTTGCAACGAATTCACCAGGTTGTCACTAATGGCATTGCTAATGACCTTTTAGTAAAATTTCTTGTCATATCATGTACGTCTATTTACGACAAGGGTTTCGTGCGTCGCAAAGTGCATCGCTATCGGCAACTATATATAGAGAATAACCTGTCTCCTTTTTTGCGCCACGAAATCTTCCCCCTCTCTCTTGTTCATGTAGAAGATTATTAACCGGTTTTTTTATAAGCCGGTTCTTTTAAGTTATTATATATAGAATACTTATAATTACACTTATTTTCATTGGATGATAATATATTTATCATGGTTTTTTATTTGCATATGTTTGATTTTGAGATTGATGTGATCATCAAAAAATTTTTTTTTTTCTTAGAAACTAAATTGAAGTAAGTATCCATTATTGTTTGGTTAGAGTTTTATTGACAATTTAAATTTAATGTATAATTTAATTAATTATATGGTATATATAGGAGAAAATAGAACAAAGTAAAAATTAGATATATAACAAGAACGTACCCAGATTTCCAGGCGTTACCACTAAATTTGTTATTAGTGTCCAAGAGTTTCTAGCTTTTGCGACAATCATCCTATCTTGAACGGGGATGTCATTTTTGCCTGTATAAAAATGCAAGTAAGATAAAAAATTCTATATTTGAATTTTTTTATAATTCCTTTTATGTAATTTATTGAGAGAGAGTCGGTTTTAATTATTAAGATATATCGATGTAAATCCTATGAATATCTTTTGATGATTAAATGTGTTGGAAATGATTAAAAAGAGGAATATGGACAAAATTTACGAAAACACTATTTGGGTTAAAATAAAATAGAATGAAAAGTTGAAAAAAAAAAAAAACAATAAAAGCGTTGGCCGGCCACACTACCACCCACCACTCTCTCTCTCTCTCTCTCTCTCTCTCTCTCTTCTTCACCCGAGAGCTCCCCCAACTCCATTTTTTTTTCTTTTTTTTCCTCTCATTCATTCTCACTCCCTTCCTCTCTCTAAACTACCAACAAACCCATATGTTGAGACTTCTAAAACTCCTAACAAATTTATTGGAGATTGGTTCTAGTAGAGAAGTGAGTTTTTTAAAGAGACAAAAATTTAGAATTTTGGTATAATTCAACAAGAGGTGAAATTAATGGTTCCAATAGAGGTAATTTTTCTCTATTAACTTATATTTGAGTTATTTTTACATGAAATTACAATTTATATTAAAATTTCGGATCTTATAGAGAAGAAACGTTTAGGGTTTTGGTATAACTCAAATTGTGAACAAAATTAGTGACTCTATTTAAGGTCACCTTCTCCTCTTAACTAGATGTGAGTTATTTTATCATATTTTTGAATTATTATATTGAGATTGGAAGAATTAAGTTTATGGGTTTAGATCTAGGGTTTGTATAAAATGAAATTGAGAAAAATATTCAATGGAAGATTGTTTCCCTAATTCTATGATATTTATTAGAAAGATTTGTATATAGATTTGATGGTGTTAGAAATTTAAGATTAGAAAAATTTAAGAGAAAATCAATTAATCTCAAATTCGATTTATGATTAATGGTAAAATGTTGTTTATTGTCTTAGATTGAGACAATTGAAAGTTTGGGACGGATTAATTTAATTTTGAATTGTAGATTGAGAGTGTTGACCCTCCGAAATGATGAATGAATTTATATTATGCATTAAATAAGTAAAATATTTTACTTGATTTTTAACATGATTTTAGAATGAAAAATATATGAATTAAATTTAGTACATTTGTTACATTGATGAAATATAGAATGGTGTATTTATTGGCTTGATGTGTGAGCCTAAATCCTTATTAATAACTATAATCATTCTCCACCATGGTGTGATCTGATGAGATAACGTGGTGAGAACTTTATTAGACGAGGAAGTAGTCGAGCCCGAGATACTCCTCTTTTGTCTCATCGGGCTTATTTGGTTGCACTACTAGGGAGATCTCGAGCCAATGCCAAGTTTAGGGATATTTGATAAATACGAAATGTATGAAAACTCTTTACGGTTTCGCCTTTGGTCGCGGCAGGCCATAGTCGGATTTGTTGTTTTTGATATTTTCCCTTTGGTTTGAAAAGTATGAATTATATTGGATGTATAAATTTTATCTCTTCGAATTTGGCTTGAACCGTATAAAATATTTTAATTGGAAGAGTGTTTTGATTAATTATGGCCAATGGAAGAACGTTTTTTTATTCAAAAAGAAGACTAAATCTTTTGATGAAACAGTGCCAACATTATAAAAGAAAATTAATTTTATTTTTCAATTTATACCTAGAAATTAAAAATAATTATTTAAAAATGATTAATAAATTATGTGTTGGAATTTAAATACACATACACATGTAGAAACGTGACAAATTTTTGAAATAATAAAAGTTTGAATTTTTCAAGCATAGCTCAATAAGTAGATCGCAAAAAATTTGGGAAACCACGAGTTCTGCTTGAACAACCTCACCGTTGAGATGATAACCACGAAAATCGAGCTATCATTATAGTACCACAACACCGTAATCCAAAATTTGGTGATGAATACGATACAAAAAATTCTCTACACAGAATTTTTTTTAATCCCTCACTCTCAGAGAATAGTATTTTCTCTTTGTCGTTTGTCCTCTCAATTGTGTACCGTCATTAGGGTTTTTGCCCTAATTTACCTTATCCTTTATTCTCCCGTAACCACATAAGGAAGAAGCATAATTCACATCGATTACCATTTTGAGAATATGGAAAGTTGGATTATTCTCATTTTTCATATATAAAAAAATACCCCACATAGGCATTAATTTCATCATCTTCCACTTACACACGAGAATATTTTTATCTATCATGAGATTACAATCCATGCGATCTCCTATATCACCCTGCTGTATTGGGTATCGTGCGACTGGTGAATATACCTGCAAGTAAAGATTTCTCGATATACCTGTCAGAATGATCGATGAGTTTCCATTAGTATGAAAAAGTCTCGCTGTATTCCAGACTCAATACAAGTATATCAATCGAGCCACTTTCCTTATCGAAAGTGATCCCCAAAATGTGCTCAACTATGTATTTACTATAACGCTCGTATCCCAACGTGGATAAATATAATAGACCGGTCGATAAATACAACACAATAATATAATGTAGATTGATCTTCCTTTTCCAAACTTGAATCCATCGATCTCAATTCAGCTGCTTTCCTAAACTTGCCCCTTAAATCTCAATTTATTTTTTAGGCTATAGGTAAACAAACTAAAATAATAAAAACTGAATCGGGACTTCTAGAAACAGCCGAAAGTAAAACAAGGGTATTAGAGATCCCACCCAATGGATCTCAGATTTCACATAGTAGGAACGAGAATCATAATTAGATCATCGTCTCATAAAATAGCTCTCACTATCCCTAGTCGTTTATTATACGCGGTATGAAATGCGTACCACAATTTTAATCCCTCATCTCTCAAAAGAACATATTTCAGATTTCTCTAACATTGTGCAGATACGGGACAAAGCCTACACATAAGACTCTATCCGAAGATCTCAGAGAGAGTGTCTCAGAGACAATATCACTAAATGTAGGTGATATCCGAGATCTCAAATATGACTATTCACAGATATCATAGATGCGAGTATTTCCATATCGGTCATATCCTAGATGATCTTGTCCTAAACATATGTCATGACGACTTGTGTTTTAGCAAGGCCACTTTTAATGCCTCTTACGACTAAAAATCGTCTCATCTCCGTTCACTCAGAGCTTGAGGTGGTCACTCGTGTGAGAGTCGATCTCGTCTGCCTAACATATCTTTTATCACATCAAAGTATACATGATCTAAAACATGTGCATTATTTAAGAAATAAAATAATAATGCAAGTATGACTGAATAATGCACAAAATCATATATATATATATATAATAAGCATCACATCGTCAATTCAGTACAGAATGAGAAATGTCAAAATATGCCAAATGCAGTGACTCTCTATGTGCTACAAATGAGTTTCTCGCGATAGTTTGGTGAAGGGGTCAACCACTATATTGTGTATCAAAATATACTTGACGGTCAGTTCACCCTTCTTGAAAATGTCTCTAACAAAATTATATCTGGTGTCGATATGTTTGATTCTATTATAATACTTAGGGTCTCGAGTGTAGGCGATAGCGGCCTGATTATCATAGTAAATTATTATTGATCTCCCACTATCAGCCACAATCTCTAAGTCATCTAATAGTCTCCAGAGTCAAACACTCTCTTGAACTGAGATTGAGCAAGTCACGAACTCAGCATTCATCGTAGATAGAGCCATACATGTTTGCTTTTTGCTGTTTCAAGATATGGTACCACCATCAAGCAAGAAGACAAAACCTGACATCGATTTACATTCATCTAGATTATCGGCCCAATCAGCATCTGAATACCCCACAAGACGCAAATCATCTCCCCCATAACACAAGGAGTAGCTCACAGTTTATTTGAGATATCGAAAAAAAATCATTTTCACTACTCTCCAGTAACCCTTTATAGGATTTGATTGATATCTACTCACCAGACCGACTGCATAACATATGTCTGGTCGTGTACCCAACATTGCATATATCAAATTTCCTACTACGCTGGAATAAGAGATTTTACTCATTTTCTTACTTCTTCATGAGTTTTCGGGCATATCTCAAGACTCAGGCCATCACTCTTTGCGATCAGAGTATCTATGGGATTATAATCGCTCATTCCAAAACACTCGAGAATCTTCTTAATATAGATCTCTTGTGAAAGAGTCAACATTCGTCTCGAGTGATCCCTTTGGATTTTAACTCCAAGAATGAACTCAGGTTCACTTATATCTTTCATGACGAAACTTGATAACAACTATGCCTTGATTGTTATCAGATACTCAATATTGTTCCAGGTCAATATTATATCGTCCACATATAGGGACATGATCACAAAAGAGTCGTCATATTGTATCAGATAGACACAATGATCTTTTTCGATCATTGTAAAACCATAAGATATCACTTACTCATGAAATCTTAGGTACCACCACCTGAATGATTGTTTTAGGCCATATATCGATTTCCGAAACTGACAGACTTTATACTCACGACCCATTAGAACGAATCTAGAGAGCTACTCTATGTAGATGTCCTCATCCAGATTTTCATTAAGGAAGCGGTCTTTACATCCATCTGATACAACTCTAGATCCATACTTGTGACAATCGCCAAAAGTAAATGAATCGATATAAATTTGACTACAGGGGAGAAAATCTCCTTATAGTCAATACCCTTTATCTGTGTATAGTCTTTGGCTACTAGACGAGTCTTGTATCTCTTTACCGATCAGTCGACCTTTCTTTTGATTTTGAAAAGCCATTTGTTTCCAATGGCCTTTCTATGCTAAGATAGATCAACTAGGTCATAGGTCTCATTGACTCTCATAGATTCAATTTCCTCCTCTATGGCCTTTAACCATTGATCTTTCATAGAATTCTCGAGAACCTCCTAAAAGATCTGAGATTCCTCATCATTCTCGGGAGTCACGATGAGGATCTCATCTTTAATCGGAAAACAACGTCGGGGTATGTCCCCGACTACTCTTACGAGGAGAGGGAGCCTCCTCACCTCTAGATGGGCCATTTTTGTAACACCGACATCTCAGTATACTCACTATTATATTTCTCTTTATTTTATATATGTTATTACTTATATTTCAATGTAAAAAATTCATTAAGAAAATTTTCCATTAAAACCGCTTTCGAAAAATTTCAGCCCAATCGTCGGAAATTCAAAAATTTTTAAAATGACCACCGATAGTCCAATAATAATGAGAATGACTCTATAGTGTATAAAAACCTCAAATTTGGGAAGATTTTACGTCGTAGAGTTAAATCGTAAATTTTTTGAAAAATAACTAGTAAAACCCCAGTCGGGTCAAATATGTCTTGGAAATGTTAAATAATCATATTTTGATACGAGATAAATTAAATTAGACTTAATACAAGGTTTTGGGACTAACTTAAAATTATAAAAATTTTCGAGATCAAAATGTAATTTTTATAAGTCAAGGGACTCATTTACAATTAACAAGAAATAGAAGTATTTGACAAATGACTCCCTTCCCCAAAACTGTGAACAACTAAGAGAGACATGAGTGGGAAGTGATAGAAACCGTGGGAGAGAAGCGAGAGAGAAGAAATTTGATTTTTTTTTCTATTTTTGAGAAGTTAATCCAAGGGTGGAGATTAAAATGAAATTAGATGAATTAATTTCGACCATTGGATTGAGTTAATGGGGGATAAGGCTCTGTTCATTGAGTTAAATGCATGTGTTTTCTTGAAAACAAACCAATGGTGCGGATTTAACTTGGAATTTGATCAAAATTGTGAGCCATTCGATTTTCGTGGTTGGGAGATATGCAATTAATGAATGAGTGGAGTGGTAGAGTGCGAAAATGGGTTTGTTGTGTGAGAAAAAGAGAGAAAAACGTTGGAGAGAGAAAGAGCATTGTTGGGACAAAATAATCCAATAGTTAAGGATAAATCTTGAAAATATGGATGGTTAGGATTAAAAGGGAGCAATTCAAGAAAGCTGAACACTTAGCTTTCTTCTTCCAACCTCTTGCAACGTCCAAGGCAAAAGAAGCAAGAACTTTCTCCATTTTTCCTCTCCAAACCGTGAGCTCCATGGTAGTGGAACTTGAAATTTTTCTACAACACCACCCCAATATTTTTATATAAATCAATTCCTCACAAAGTCAAGTACAACATATCCAAAAATTGGAGCAAAATGAGGAGTTTTGCATGGTGAAGTACAAGAGGAAACCGTGAGCTATATTCTTGAAGAAATGTTTGATTTCTTTAAACATTCTTTGTAATTTTTGTGTAGATTCATCCTACTCAAACCCTAATATAACATACTTTGATTTAGAGCCAAAAGAAAACACCTAGCTTGGTGAACATGGGGAGGCCTAGAGCTAACAGCAAGGAGTAGAGAATGAAATTGTGAAGGAAGGTTTTGGTTGGGTTTGAAACATCCAATTTTGAAATAAGAAAAATTCTGCACATGTTGAAATTTAAAAAGTCTTGTATTAATGTGTTAATGTAATATTTTTAGTATGTTTTCATAACCTAAAGTCTAAGTGAATCCCAATGAAGCATGAGAAATATGTGCAGAATTTTTGTGTACACAATTTGAACCTAGTGTGACAAAAAATTTGGAGGAGAAATGTGTTTTTGATGAGTTGAAAATTTGGTTTCAAAAGGCCAATCATGTGTGCTAAATTTCAATGCAAAAGTGATGAAAATATATGTGTGGTTGTTGATATAATTGATGTGAGAAATGTGTATATAAAATTGGTTGTGTTTGGATAAGAATTTGGAGGAGAGAAAGGTGCAGTAGTGAGCTGAAAATTGTCATGTATTTTGTGAATCATATGTGCTGAATTCTAGTACAAAAGTACTCAATATTTGTGTATGATTGTTAATTTAAAATGATGGGAAAAAGATGTATTAGTGAATTGAAAATTTGTTATTCATTTTGTAAATATTGTGTATAGGATTTTGAATGAAAATTATGAGTATGTAAATGTGCAGAAATTTTGGTAAGGTAGAAAATGTGTGTTTGTGCATTTGGAGGCCAAGGGATGTGATATGATATGTGCAAAATTTTTTGATAAGTGGTGATGAATTTGTGTGTGTGAGCACATATAGTTGTATATGTGTACGAGCATGTATAATTGTATATGTGTGCTAAAATGATAAGATAAAATGTGTAGTAGCTTGGTGAGTAGCTGAGAATGTGAGGAAAGCTTATGAGCATGTGTATGTGTATTGATTATAGAATGTGAAATCTTATAAAGGAGTGATGAATGCAATTGATGTCTTTAGCTTGTTGAAATTTTAAATGATGGATTATACAATGTGTAAAGTGAATGTGGACTATTTGTATATAAAGGGGATGAAATCCTAAGTATACAAATTTATGAAATTTAGCGGACTGTTTTGAGTGTACAAGGAGATGGAATGTGGTAAAGATTGAGAATGAGTTGACATGTAATTTGGAGACATATATGTTTATATGGTAAGCTATGTATAAAGAGTTTTAGGGATAACCATAAATTGACAATGTAGATTTTTATTCGTCAATGTTTGTGGTTCCAAATTTTATTTATACCGAACGAGAGGAGCACATTTCTTATACATTGTGGTGCATTTAGGGCGTGACATACCCTCACATATATTGTAAGTGAGATTTTGACACTATATTCTTGATTGAGCAAAAATACATTTTTATAGCGTTTCAAAATGACATAATTTATGACATATGTGAAAGTATAAGATCTGATCTATGTTTTATAAATACTTCTCTTTGTGATCATTAGAGTGTCTCAAATGATTGATTCAAATGATATGCATCTATGAACTATGTTGAAATGACATCGTGTTACTCTTTCAAAACTTGATATGATTTATATGTTTCCATTGCATTGACACACTGATTTGAAATGGTTTAATTGCAATGTGTAGGCCAGATGCCTATTTATGATGTGATGATATTCTTGGTGGACTTGATGTAATGATATTCTTGATGGACTATCGTAACTACGAAAAGTGTTTATAGAGACACCCATTGTATCCGGATACGCTTCTACAAGAGGTATTCTCAAACGTCATATGTATAGTTGTGGCCGGTTGAACCAAATCGGAAAGCACATGTGTGACACCACTGTCTAGTATCGGGTGAAATTCTACACATGGTTAATTATGTATGTGTGTGAAGACACGGGCTAGCCCTTGGTGAGGCTCGTGACCAACATTGGGGTATAGAGTTAAATGTTTTTATACTTGCATATAAACCCCCAATACGCTCATTATTGGTCGTGGTAGATCATTGCTAGATATATTTTATTGGCGACCTCTAAATGATTTTCGAAATAAAAAAGGATGCATATGTTGATATTATGATATATGATACATGATTACATGATTTATAGAAATGTCGTGCTTGATTTATAATAGTATCATGTTTTAAGAATGAGATTTGACACTCCGTGTTCACACCTACTATTGATAACATAATGTCAATCCTCTCACTCACTAAGTATTTTTCTTAATACTCACCCCTCACTTTTCCATGATGACAGATATAGATTTAGCAAGGAGATGTGTCAAGAGATTTTCGACACACTTGACATATCCTTGGAAACGACGAGTGTTGGGTATAGTACCAACCATTTTTCTGTGATGAAGTTGGATAATGTACATATTTGAGATCTATAAACTGACCAATGTATATTTCATGGGATTACTGTAATTATGTTATTATTAATGTAAATTGAAATTCTCGAACTCGTATATTCATGCATTGAGACACAGTGTTGCATTTAAAATTTTTCTTACTTGAGAAATTATAGTATGAGAAAAAAACAGGTTTTAAACAGGTGAAAATGAATGCCTTGCATTGTCCCGATATATGGGGAGATATTGTCTGTATGTAGAGATAATGCTGTATGTAGAGATAATACGGCGGTTGTTGTGTGCTCGACTTGAGGGTCGGGTCATGACAATTCCTATTAGGACCAAGATCCGTAACGGGTTCTTGAGTCTGCTGGGCTCAATCGAACAGTTAGGCGCACTCATCTCATAAAAGATGAAGTCTTGATCGATTTCGTCTCTTTTAGGTAAATCAATTTTTAGGAACGTAACATTACGAGATTCGATTTCAGAAATTGTGTCATCCGTACGTTCACCAATGAGAGATGGTTAAATTGTCCTGCGCTATCATAGATTTCACCATCTCCAACATAGTTCTATTCCTTATTTCGGTTACCCCATTCTGCTGGGGAGTAGTAAGAACAGTCAATTGTCTCATAATACTTTTTTGGAAACAGAGCTTTTTAAACTCATCAGACAAATATTCTCGTCCTTGATCGGTTCTAAGAGTCTTGACTCTCAATTTTAACTGATTTTTTACCTCGCTAATGAACCTCCTAGGGCAATCAAATGCCTCAAACTTATGCGAGAGCAAGTAGACGTAACTAAAACGCGTGTAATAGTCTATAAACGTAATGAAATACGTAACTCCGTTTCGGGCTCTCACATTCATAGGCCCACAAATATCGGAGTGGATAAGTTACAATGGAGTCCCAACCCTCATTGTCTCTCCAAATGGTTTCCTTGTCCCTTTATCAGATAGACAAAACTTACATAGGGGCAACTCAACCCGAGTTAGCGGGTCTAACAAACCAATCGTAGCTAACCGGTTCATTAGCTCTTACCTTATGTGCCCAAAACTATTATACCAAACAGAAATATCATCAACTACACTATTAGATGTATAAGCAATATAAGATAAATCACGAATTTTATTATAGGAAATCATGTCCAACGTATAAAATCCATCATGGATCAAATCACTACATAAAAAAGAATTATTGTACGAAATTGAAACACTCAAGTTTCTAAAAAGAACTGAATATCCTAAGCGATCTAAACAAAAACAGATTCGAGATTCCGTCGAATATTAGGAACATACAATACATCATGCAGGTATAGGATTTGATTACTTCACAGTATCAGTTTGCATGTATCAATCCCCTTCAAAACCACAAATGTTCCATTCTTTACATACAGCCTCCTCGTATGGGGATTCAATCGGCGGACTCCACATATGCGCTCCTATTACAAGCTACATGGTTGGTGGCTCCTGAGTCTTTCGCTCTCCATACTCGCGAGCGAAATGTCCAGACTTGCCATAAATGTAGCGTATGACTTTGTTTTTGTCGAGCTCATTCTTTCTGCATTTCTGCCCTTTGTTGTCGGTTTTTGCTGATGGCTTTTTCTTACTTTGACTAGGTTTCTTGTCATGCTTGCGCCATTTATGCTTGACACCTTTGGAGCCCTTACTCGACTCCGCCATATAGGAATGACTAGAAACAGACTTAACCACCTCCTGACACTCTTTCTCAAGCTCGCAATGTCTACTCATATCCATGAAAGTACGAATACTCTTAGTGTGTGTGAGATAGGTCTTAACTACATCCCTAGAGGCAAGTAAAGTCTAGATGACCCCCAGCACCTGAAACTCATCAGACATCGGTTCCCCCAAGTTCTTTAGAGAGGCAATCATACTCGACATGTGCATAAGATGCTATCCCATAGTATGATTGTATCTCTTCTTATAGGTGATGAACATATAGGTCAGCATCCTCAGTTTAGGAGCTGACCGACATCGGTTCCCCCAAGTTTTTTACAGAGGCGATCATACTCGACATGTGCATAAGATACTGTTTCATAATATGATCGAGTCTTTTCTTATAGGTGATGAATCTATAGGTCAGCATCCTCAACTTAAGAGCTGACCGGGAGCCAAGGTACTCTTTTAGAGCAACCCAAACCGACATCGTAGTAGGATATTACTCATAAACTGGAATCAGATCATCGTGCATGCTGCTAAGGAGGATTGCCCTACTTTGGCCATCCTTCATTTTCCATGCATGATACGCCTCCTGATCCAATTTCGACTGAGGCGTGTCACCTACCCCTGGGTCTGACATCTCGTGACTTAGAACCTCCACTAGGTCCTGTTCCTTGAACACAAACTGAACCTTCTGATGCCAAATTTCATAGTTATCACCGTTCAGTTTGTCTCCTTTCACGAGATCAAGTACGATACTTTTTGTTGCAGCCATAATCTTTGTTACATAGAAAAAGAGACGTTAGTGACTAATGATACTTATTATCACAATTTTGTACATCTTACGAATCAACAAATCCAAAATGATTCGAGTATTGACTCTAAAGCAAGCATATGGGTCAACAAACACGATACACTATAACCCGGGATCTCATCTCACCATCCGGAGTTAGATTCGACGCATAAAATCCCACAAATAGTTACAAATACAGAAATAAGACTCTCAAAAAATTGAAAAAATTCAATTTCCGACTATCTCATGCGCCTGCTGGTCTGGACGGCTTCTTCCTCGCCCGACGGGTCTGTAACAGGGTTTTTCAACCCAGTTTCCGGAAAACCCATTTCCAGCCACTTTTTCACATCGATGTCGATCGGAAAATTAATTTAGACTTCTAAAAAATATTCTGAACTCAATTTTTTGGGAGATTCAAACCTCTAAACAGGACGAATCAAATGTTCAAATTTTGACTCTCCGCGGTCTCATCGGAAAACCCAGTTTCCGACAACGACAATTCACAAAATATATGTCAAAACATAAATCAGTGCATGTGGAACACATATGTACTATTTTTATAGATCAATCATCCATCTACACGAACAGATCTAAGGTTTTTAGTTCTGGACATCATTAGGGCCAAAAACTTTGGTTTCAAGTTTTATGGCCAAAACATACTTCAAAAATTCTGAAAAAAAATATATTCATGATTTACGTAATATGGGTAATATCATGATATAATTGGATTCACGAAATTTATCCTTGATTCGAACCCCAAATTTTTAATCCTATATTTTTATATCCAAAAAAATTCTTAAAATTATATAATAAATCTAATAAGTGCTCTGATACCAATGTTGGAATTTAGATGCACATACACATGCGGAAACGTAACAAATTTTCAAAATAGTAAAAGTTTGAATTTTTCTGGGATATCTCAATTAGTAGATCGTAGAAAATTCGGAAAATCCCAAGTCCTGCTCGAACGACCTCATCGTCGGAATGATAATTATGAAAATCGAGCTATCACCACAGTACCATAACACCACAATCCAAAATCCGGTAATGAATACGATACTAAAAATTCTCTACGTAAAATTTTTCTCAAACCTTTACTCTAAGTGAACAGTATTTTCTCTTTATTATGTGTCCTCTCAATTGTGTGCCGTCACTGGGGTTTTTGCCATAATTTACTTTATTCTTTATTCTTTCGTAACCACATAAGGAAGGAGCCTAATTCATATCAATTACCATTTTGAGAATATGGAAAGTGAAATTATTCTTATTTTTCATATATGAAAAAATGTCCTTCGTGGGTATTAATTCCATCATCATGTAAAATATTTATTTATACATACACTATTATTTCTCTCTACTTATCCCTATATTAGTTTATCCAACTCCTAATTTTTGTCATTGAAATTATACAATTGACTCGGAAAATAATTTTATATGATATTTTAGAATGCACTACATGAGAGGGATGATGCGTAGCCTCCGCCGAAAGGAACATCCGTCGGATGCCCACATGCAAAGATGGGTAATCTCATCATTTGTTTGGAAATTACGTATTTCTATGATTATGTTTTCTAATTTATAAATGTTTCAATGATAAAAGAATTAAACAAGATAGTTCTAGCTAGCTCAAGATGGGTTTTTTATAACCGGACTACTACTGCAGAGGAGGCTAAAGAAATGATGAAGGAAAAATTTAAGACAATTACAGTTTCTAATTATAGCAATGGCATATTATAGCAATTTCAATTATCTTTTTCAATATATCTCATAATCGTATGTTCTTGCAGGCCAAGTTTAGGTGGCATGAAAGTCACGAGGAGACGGTATGGAAGAACTTCAGCACGAAAGCCGCCAAGTACATGATCAATGCAATGAACAAATCAAAGAGGAATGGAAGTGCAAGAGATTTGGGAGTGCTAATCAAAGTAGGGAATGCCGGAGGATCAGGAGAAGCCTGAAAAAAATAATAAAAATGGGGCTGGTTTAAGGCCAAGGAGCATGCACTGTATGTTTGTGATTTGAAGAGTATCAATCGCCACCATGAGCACTTTGTAAGTTTTTTTTAGGTTCTCACTAATTTTAAATTTCGGTTAAGCTTATTGTAGAAGGTGAAGAATCGGAGGACATCCAAACAAGTTGACACCTTCAAGATGGACTATTAAAAAAAAGGGGTAAGTCAATGCTCTAAGAGGAGGCCTCAGAGCCAGTGCTTATTACTTTTTAACATTTATTTAAGTGTTCTTTATTATTTTCAATACATATAGATATAAATTTTAATTCTGTAATTATCTTTGTTCGTAGGAGTCGTGCCATACAGCACTGCACAGAGGGTGGCTATTCCTGCTCGTACTGACTTTGCATCTGCTGGTTCGGGCACTCCAGTCGTTTACGTTCCTAGCTATGAAAGAATATAGCTGGTGGAGTCAAAGAAAAGAGGAGGATTAAGGGTTACAATTCGCAAACAATGAAGGAAATACTTGAGAAGAAAAAGCGGTCATGCTCTTCTCCTCCTAGTGTCTCCTCTCGAGCACCGATGCTAATGCCAACCCTCGCGCAGCATGAAGAGGTGTTGAGAAAGAACGAGGAGATTATGTGGAGAAACGCTCAACTAGAGGAAAAAGTTGACCCTCTGACTAGTGAAAATGTTAGCATTCCAAAACACCTTGGCCTTGTTCTCCGGCAAATACATCTCTCTTATGTCCCTAAAGGATAGTCTAGTGATATAAATGCTCATTTTCCAACATGATAATTCCATATTCAAAACTTTGTTAAAAAAAAAAAAAAAAAAAAAAAGCAAATACATCTCTCTCCGTCCTCCTCGAAGTTGCCTCAGCCATAGGAGTCAGAAGACTGGCGCTTAGAAGCCCACTCCCCCAGCCCCGCTGAAGTAACTACACTGTTTTTCAATGACAATGTTGATCGCCCGTGATCTATTAAAACATTATCATTTTTGGATGCGCTTCTTTTTTTTTTTTAAATATTTTGATTATGATGTAATTTGAACAATTTTATATTTGGTTTTTATATACCAAAAATAAATATTTTGACTATATGTAATATATGTGTTTCATTAAATTTGATGCATACTTTTAATGGTTTTAAAAATGAAAATCTTTGGTTTTATTGAAAAAAGCTGGCAACGCAATAGCAACGCCAAGGCGTTGCTATGCACTGATCTGATAATGGGACGCCTTCGTACCACTTAGTGTCACTACAAGTCATTGCTAATGCCTCAACCAAGGTTGTGACACATTCTTGACATGTAGCAATGACAGATTGCATCGCTAAGCCTCCACCTAATCAACTACACCACAAAGATCCCCGCGATGACCAGAGGCATCGGTAAATTCTATATGGATTTAGCAATGTTACTGGGTGTTGCAATTGTCTGTTCTACTTTTGTGAGGGGATGTTGGCATCGCTATATCCCCGAAGACGGTTGCGATGCCATCTTGACAAATGCGACATGATGCGCCGTCGCAACGTCATCACAAAAATGTTGCGATGCATCCGGTATTCATTGCGATATCCATTTTCCATATTGAAACGACATGGTACCATTTGCAACAACAATTGTCTTCAAAAAATATTGCGACACACCCACCACTTGTCATCACAAAAAATATTACAATTCACCTATGGTATTTAAAAGACACTAGGAGGAATTAATCTAATTTTTGTGAAATTAATCTAATTTGGTTCGAATCACAGCCTTAACCCTTTACGATGTGCAGGATGTACCTAGGAGGAATTTACCTGTTACTGGAAGCTCACATAACCGAATTGTAAGGCCTACAATTAAATAATTAAAATACCATTTCTAATAAAATTTTGTTGTGAATTTGACCAAACAAAAAATAAAATAAAAAAAATTGGAGACGCTCCATGCCAGCAGAAGTCTACTTTTAACCTTAATCTTGACCAGGACCTTCATTTAGGCCTGGATGTTTAACATAAAATTCAAAAGGCCATGTAGGAAACCCATATGTTTCTTCAAAACCCCATCTTGCTCTAGAATTTCAAGTGCTTCTTGAGAAGTGACTTGACAAGGGTTCCCACAACACCATTTGTTCAAGTAACCATTTTATTTTTATTTTTTTGGGTTTCCATCACTGGCATCTACATTTATATTCTAACTAATCCGATTCGAATGTTTGCGAGAATTCTATTTAGAGAATGACTCTCCCAGTATAGTCTTTTTTATTCTCAAGTTTTGATCCCAAAACTTGGTTAAAGGATCTAATACTCTACCCACTAAACCGACTGTCTGTTGATTTGTTCAAGAACTTGAAGAACCAATAATTTCAATCATGCTTTTCATATGGGAATTCAAGTACATATTTTAAGGTTTGTCCCTGCTGATAGTGAGCTTTCTATTCAACCAAGTTTGTAAGAAGGGATCATGGTTCACCATATATCACATGGCCAACTGCTATGACCTCCATCGGACAAATCACATATTACTAAATTAGAATCACAGGTTTAATCCTGAAAGATGTAAGATGTTTAGGTAGATGATTCACATCAAATTTCTGATGCAGGAATTCAACTGTGTTGAAAATCCAGGCATTCATTCAGACCATAAAGAAAAAGTTTTGCTAGATTTTTAATATTGGCCCTCCAACCTGGAAGCCTTTTACCACCATGTAAGTCTATATGCAGCCTTCTTGTATTTCCATGTGGCCTCAATTCTTCCCACAATAACTCCTCATCCTTGTACAAATAATCATCTTCTCTTGTTCTCCAAATGAAGATTAGACTTTCTTGATGTTGTTTTTCCTTCAAGTGTGCTTTTTTGCCCTCTGACTCAGCACCCCCCGAGCTGCCTTTAAACTGAATTGATAATTCTCCTCTCAAGTTGTTCAAGTAATTCATATGAAAACTGAAAGAGTTTGGGCTGACAAAAACGGGTAGCGCTCCACTCAGCAAGATCAATAGAATGTATTCAATAGGGTACTTCCTCATAACAGGAAAGAGATCTACTAAATCCAAAATCCTTTGTGGCCCATGTTTGCCATATACATGGAACAGAGTCTCCTTCATATATTCAATCATAGAATACTCAAAAGTGATCAACAATGCAACCATGACACTGAAAGAAACTTCCCGCATGTGATTCTTCTGGACAATAGGTCAAAACTATGCTATATTTTACCCCACGGGAAAACATTTCTGCCACTAAATATGACCACAAAAGCATGACAATTCACAACTCAAATATTTACTTCACAATGAGTAGTCTATGCGACAGACAAGTGACTTCACTAACATCTGAGACTAGCTCATTCCAAATGTTTGATGGAAAACTCATCAAATAGTAGCAAACACAGAAAGTTTAGCAAAGTTGTACATACCTCCCTAGGAGAAATATACAGAGCCTTCTTACTCACCAATAGTTCTATATAAGTTTTGCTATGTTGTTCTGTTACAGTGCCACTATATAAGGAGAATCACAGGGTACGATCATGATCGCAAATCATTAAAAGTGATAATGATATGTCAAGTTTGGAACAGTATCATGATGAAGTATCTTCTAAATATGTCAAATCGGTTCATGTCATCACATGCTTGAAGAAGTGCCAAAAAGACAACAAAGTTACGAGATGTCAAAGAAAACGATTTACCCATTAAAACAAAACAACATGACTGACCTAATGAGTGAGGATACGACCTTATCATGTCCGATATCCAACATCTCCGTAAAATGTTTGCAGTAATGTGCCAAAAATACAAGAATAAATAGTTTTAATAAAGAAACAGTATACAAATTTGTGGCAATAGATAAATAAACACTAAAAAGGAAGAAACCTGAAATTATATTAGAGATCACATCCAAAAAACCTATACAACCTGATGTCAAATATGCAACTAGTGTGAAAAATAGTTCACTAGAATTTGTACTCCAGCAAAGAACTCAGAGATCTTACATCTTTCATTGAACTTCTAAACACAAAGAACCAAGAAACACAGCCAACAGACAACAAAATCTCTCACAGAAACACAGTATACAGAGTTTCTATAAATATATTGGTCGGGTCATCTACATATACGGACCATAGAGTTCATTGTACCTTTCAACACCAGCAACTTAATTTCGTAGCACTTGATGGTACATATGTAAGCTTGTTTTTTGTGTTATATAGGTAATTCCATTGGTAAACCATATTGTGTATGATAAATCAAATCGGATTCAACAAATCCAAAATAATCATACCTTGAGTCTATAAATATGATTTTCATTTGCATCTCCAGGTGACCAATGGATCATAGACACTTCCAAAGAGCATATACTATCCAATCAACATGAACTCTTATTTCCTATATATATGTGATGCATGCCCAAAAAGAAAAATCATATCTATTTGCATCTGAACGGTGCTTTATGCCAAGGTATTTAAAAGAAGAAGCTCTGGCATACTCAAGTAATTTTTCAATCCACTTTTAATTTCATATGCATCAAGACAGAACATATTTCCAACTTACACACAAATAAATCACAACAACTCACAAGTAGAGCATCCTCACTATTGCTATCTAAAATATGGCAAACTCTCAAGTAAATAAGAAGTAGCAATATAAGATCACAAACTTCACAATTTTTGAAGCACTCTCAGGCATTGTCATTTTGTATAAAGAATCCATCAATTTACAATACAATAGGAATATCAAAACATTTCCATGTGATAAGAGAAAGAATGAGTTTGCATTCTTTATTAAATTGAAAAGGTCAAAATAAACCTCCAAAAGAGAGACACATAGAGTAAAGTGGAGAACTCCTTTCACCGTTGTTGAATCTACTTTGCAACTCATTCTCCAGTAGATTGTTAATTTCACGTGTCCAAAATAGAACTTAAGCCCACAAACAGTGGTTTTCCAATGTTTCTGCCAATTAATTTTGTCAAAATGAGTCATCTTATCTTTGCTAACAAAAACTACACCATCTTTGATAATAACATTTTTCAAATGAATTGACTACAACAACAATGACAATTTTGTTTCATTAAACCTTGGCTAATTCAATCTAAAAGTACTATTATCCCAAATGCAAAGTACAAGGAAGAACCTTCCATTGAAAAATCTAGCATAAATAAAATTGCTCTAAAAAAGTTGCAAGAAATGAAGGATACACTCACCATACGCATTTAGCATGCATGAACATTTTCATGCATCAACTGTTTCTTTCTAATTTTGGTCTAGGGAAAATTCTTACAGATTCATCAACCATTATTTTTCGGATCAATAAGGCTTAACATAGCTGGTGTGCATCAAAACAATAGCTACGAAATAATTGGTTCTATTACGGTAGACATCGATGAATTTCATAGAAAATACAAATACCCAAACATAGAAATGCATCTAACTAAATGCATCACAAATGACTAGAAGAATAGAAGCAAAATATTTCACTTGCATCGAGCAAAAGCATGTCTTCACTTTTCCAAATATTAATTTTGTTTACCAACTTCTGCCTTCTAAGTACAGTTGATTGTGGAGTGAACACCCTCCTAGGTGGGGTTTGCTTGCAACAACATACTTTGAAATGCATGTTGTACAAAGAAATCCTAAATCAAACTGCAAAACTCCAAAGTAAAATTTATTTCTAAGGATGCCACAAGCAGAACTAAAACAACATGTATACAAAGAAATAAATGATCACTGTCAGCAAATGAACCTGGACCATGCAAGGGCAAAACTTAAGCATAATTAGAAGGCTCTTCGCATCATCTTCTTTGGCTTCTTCACAAAACTTAGCCGGATTTTCTTAAGACGTCTCCTCTTCCTCGCCATTTTCTCAGGCAATGTCTCCCGCTTAGGCTTCTCACACTTCTTCTCCTTAGGTTTCTTCACAAACCTAGGGTCTATCTTATATTCTTTAGGAGTCACAGGAACCCCACATTTTTCAGCTTCTTTAAAAAGGGCATTCGCTCTATCCACGCGGCCATGAGCACACAACTTCCCCATTAATAAATCGTAAGTTTTGATCCCCGGTTTACAACCATCCTCTTTCATTTTCTTGAACACGGCCATAGCATGATCAATTCTCTCAATACCACACAAAATCTTAATAAACCCGTAATAAGCATTCTTATCAAGGGCATCACCAAACCCTGCAGACTTCATTCTATCAATCATTTCATCACCTTCTGCAACTCTGGCAGCCTGATACAGACTTCTTGTCAGCACAAGAAATGTAGTCGAATCAGGATAACAACCCCACTCCCCCATTCTACTAAAAAGCTGAATGGCATCTTCAGTCTGCCGAATTTTACACAAATTGCTAATCAACACATTAAAGGTCTCCACATTCCTTGGAACCCCAGCAATGTCCATATCCACCAAAATATTTTCAGCTTCAGACTTAAGCCTAAATGGTTCCTTAAGCCTACAAATCTTACAAACACAATCCAAAATCGAGTTAAACGCCATTGTACCAATCTCAAACCCTCCTCTGTACATCTCTCCAGCCAATCTCCTAGCCTCATCAAGCTTCCCATCAACACACCAACCCTTAATCAACAAATCGCAAATATTTTCATCAGGGAAAAACTCATTCGCCAAATTCTTCACCATTTTCTCAGCATGCCCACCAAAACCCCTTTCACAGAGCTTAGAAACAATCAATCTAAGAGACTCTTTATCCCTCGGAAACCCATAGTCCTCCTCCAATTTGTCAAAAACCGATACCGCCTGCGTCGATCGGCCTGCACGAACAAGGCGATCAATGAACTCTTCTAGGGTTTTAGGCCCAGAAATGCCCTTCCCAGAAACCAAAACATCGTGAATTGCTTTGAAATCTTTTCTACGGCCGAAATAACCTACGAAATACGAGATTGTTTCATCGTCAAGCTTAAACCCCTTTTTGGAAGAAACCCAATTGAAAAACCCTAGAACAGTACGGCCGGCTTCATCGGATAGATTGAGAACTTGGAGGATTAGGCTAGGGTTTGGAGTTATATGAGAGAAATTAAGGTCAAGTGGTTGAGATAAATCGAGTGACTCCGGCTCAGTCTCTTTGAGAAGTTCTGATGAGATCAATTGGGCGATTTGATTTTCTTCAGGAATTGAAGGGGATGAGGAGAGAGAGCGAGAGAGGAAAGAGAGAGGTGTGGGGAAGAGAGAAGGATGGGAATGGAGAGAGGAGCGAGAGTGGGGTAAAAGAGAGTGATGAAGGTGAGAAGAAAGAGAATATGATCGTGTTACTGCTGATGACGACAACGATGATGATGAGATACGGCGGAGGATTGTTCGGAATCTCTGGAGGTGAAATGGTATTGAAGGTCTCGGCATTCTCACCAGCTGAGAGAGAGAGATGAAGCTCTGGTGAGGGTGAGCGTACTGTCGCCGCAACAAACTTCGGCTTTGCTTGAAAACCTAGATGCGCTGCTCTGATGGGGGTACATGCTGGGTAAACCGTAGGCCTGGGCATGCCCCCGAAACGAAGCAGGTCAATCCAGTTGGCCCAGCCCGCTCTCTAATTTTTGAGATTTTTTTTTTATTTTACTTGACAACGAAAAAAGAAATTTGTTAATCTAATTCGGTAGTCGTGGGATTTAGTTTAGAGATTTATTTTTTTAATATCTATTTTTTTATTTTTAAAATTTTAATTAAAAATTTTAATATTTTATTATTTTTAAAATTTTAATTAAAAATTTTAATATTTTATCATTAAATCTAAATAAAGTTAATATTTTTGATATATGAACTATCGTAAAATTTATACATGAGATTTTTTTTTTCTTTTCTTTTATCAAAAATCCCTATCTTCTTATTATTTTGCCGGAGAGGCTCCATTAAACTCGAGTCTGATTTGAAGTATATATAAAATGGTTTAAATAGGATATATGGAGGTGATATTTTAACTTGTTTGATTTAAATATTTTGAATGTTTTTGTTTAATGTAATCTTAAAACACAAAAAGTTCATGCATAATTCTCTATTTTGTCCACAGGTTTACTTGCCCGAGTCCCATTTTCTAAGACGACCAGAAAGCTTATGCAGTCGACCCAAGAAAATTTAGTAGTTGAATGACTTCTTGGTCAGCCAGCCGGAAAACCCAAGTGGTCGACTGTCTACTCAGGCGGCTTGCACTCTCAAATATCATATATGTGAAATTCGATCTAATTGATACATGCAAATGCAATCCATATTCTTCAGATTTTATCATCTTCACATAAGAGCCTTTCATATACTTGACACTATTTCTAATATTGTACAAAGGCTGAGAAGCTATTTTCAAACCCTCTTAAACAATGAGATTTAAGATACGGAGACAACAACGAATATGAAAAGAGTTACCTTCACACAACAAACTATTTTGCAAATTTAAAAGACCTTTGAAGTTGTTTTATGAATACATCATTGGTAGAAAAATTGTTTGAAATAATAGAAAAATCTTTTTATCTATGTCACATTCTTTCAAGCAATCATACATGGTAGTAGTGAACTAAAAATCGAAGTAAAAAGATATATAATAAAAATTCAATCTTTTACTGTAAAATTTCTAATTTTCATCAATAAAATGATGCGTCGAACAAATATAACATTCAAAATTTTCCCCTCTCCAACAAATAGAAATTAAACAAACTCTATTAAGGGTATCTCTCTCCTCATGCTTCAATCAATGGATTGGATCCTATGTGATTATGCAAATAAAAATCAATCCCAATTAAATTCCTACATACGAATTTTTAATATATTTTTCAGCCAAGTTTAGTTTGGGGCAGCTATATGAGAAAATTGGCTTCAATAGGGAGATCATATCCAGGGGAAAATATGCAGAACTCACTGCCGCTGACCAGCGGCCTTTCAGGTCAGTTACCATGAAATTTCACAATCTCTAACTATAAGTTTGGAAAAATCATGCTTTGGATATTCTTCTAGTGATTGTTATCTGCATTATACAACTCTCATCATCTTGGAAGTCTTCCAGCTGTCTTATGGTCTTTTCAATGAACATAGTCCCTCATTTCTGTGTTTCCTTGTTTTAAATCTATTATATACATGTGGCAGGCCAGATGAAGCAGAACTCTTTGCAAAATCTGCACAAAGTGCATATGCACAATTTCTAGACAAGGCTGCCTTCTCAAGATCAATGCCAGTAAATTTCAAAATTTCTCCAATCCTACTACCTGAGTTATTTCGGAGTATCCTGAAGTACTCCTTTCATTGCCAGGTGGATAACATGGAGGAGGTTGCACAGGGGAGGGTTTGGATGGGTAAGGATGCAGCTTCAAGAGGTTTAGCTGATGCCATTGGGGGGCTCTCTCGGGCCATTGCTATAGCAAAATTTTAGGTGAATATACCACAAGACAGTCAGGTGGGTTGCTGTTTATTACTTAATCATGCAATATATAACACTTGGAAGTCAAGATTACTGTGGGTAACGACTGAGATAAAGTACACCTCCGGTGTCACAATCACATGGCCTAAAAAATTATGCAATATCAAGAATAATTTTTCATTTTATTCAATTTTTAGTATGCAAACAAGAATGCAAATATGATTATATACATGAAATAGAAGAAATAATATGGATACTAAGATGTACGAATGCAATGGACACTCACGTTAAAGAGTTGTCTTTAACTAAGATATTTATTCATCTAGTTTGCCTTCTCTCTTTCACTTGCTTTCTTGAAACAACAATTCTCTCTTTTGGCCCCCCTCTCTCTCTCTTGTGGCCTGGCCGTTGTTTTGTTGAGGTGGGGAAGGGGAGGAGGTATTTATAGCTATGGGAAGAGTGATGAGTCAGCAGATTGGTGCATGAGATGAGGACACGTGGCGAAGGCATTGACGCATGTCCAGACACATATCATGTGGGGGAGATAAGGGTGACATGCACGTGGACACCTCTAAGGCGGTGGTAAGGTGGTAAGCTGCCTTACCACCTTACCACCACCTTATCATCAGTCCACCATCTTACCATTGCCTTAGACGTGTCCATGTGCTTGTCACCCTCATTTCCCCATATGATACATGTCTGGGCACATGTCAATACTTTCATCATGTGTCCTCACCTCGTGCGTCAATTTGCTGACTCATCAATCTTCCCACAGTTATAAATACCTCCTCCCCATTCCACGTTAACACAACAACAACCAGGCAGAGAGAGAGAGAGAGAAAGAGAGAGAGGTATTGCTCCAAGAAAGCGAGTGAAAGAGAGAAGACAAATTAATTGAGTGAACATCTTAATTAAAGACAACCTTTTGATTTGAATGTCCATTACATTAAAAAAATTTAGTATGGATATTATTTTTTCTATTTCATTCATATAATCTACTTACATTTTTGTTTGCATACTAAAAATTGAATAAAGTGAAAGACTATTCTTGAAATTACATAATTTCTTAGGTCATATGATTGGGACACCAGAGGTACACTTTATCTCAACCGATTACTTAAAGTCATCTTGATTTACAAGTGTTATATAGTAAATGATTGTATATGATTGTTATAGCAATCGTGTACTTTATCACACTGATACTATTGATAAGCCGGTATGTGTTGAGATCAGCAGTTCATTATGTGGATAGGAGGATTGTCTATTTAATGAGGTAGAGACTGATAGAATATTTTAGAACTGACCTCTTGTTTGGAGGAATAAGGAGGGTGCTCGTGATTGTGGTATAAGATGGAGCCGGCTTGTCACCGACAATCAGTGTTGTATCCTTTCTTATATTGCGCTATTGTTATTGTTAATTTTTATCGCTATTGCTTATTGTCTTCTTGTATTGAAAATTTAATCGTACTTGCATACACGGATTTCACTGAATTGTCAAACTCACATAAAAAATTATTTCTTGACCCTGTCAGAACCCAAGTCTAGGAGAGTTAGATGACTTGGCAAAGATATCCTTGTTGTGGATAACATTCTCGATAGTAACTCTGTTGCCTTACTATGTACAAAAGACTTTTGTAATATGGTGGTTGAAATAAAAATCTGTTATTTTAGCATCACTTATGTTGCCCAAGTGAGTGAATGAGCCCTCACGAGAAAGTCCATCGCCAATAAAGTCTCGGAGAAGGGGTGGAATTGGGGCGTAACAATATGTGTCTACTGAAATATTATAGAAACTAAAACAAGTGTATTATTCAAATAGGGAGCATAAAATTTATGTGAAATTATAGAAGCACGCTATTAAGTTAAGGAATTACTTTGTCTGAGCTTAGTGGAACAAGGCTTTTATGTCTTATTTGTTTTTGATTTGCTTAGATGTTATGTGCCAAGGACCCAAGCTGTCATAATGTGTTTGTGAAGGTCGGAAATGCTTCTTTTTTCGATGTCAAGCATACTGGGCCTGGTTCATGTTGTATGTCTTATATCACATGGCTAAAAAAGCATTGAAACATGATTAAATGATTGCCTATTTACATACCATTAAGGTTAGTAGAACTTAATTATCCTCAGGTTGGGTGTAGTTGTTTTGCTTTAAAAATTTGCTTTTTTCTGTATGAGAAGTAAACATCTCCTGATGTTTCTTGTTGACTGCTTTCTTCATTATGGTTTTCGATTGCAAGATATGTTTCATTGCATCCCCGTTTCAATCTAATCCGCGTGCATTATTGTGTCCCAGGTTACCCTTTTTGAGTTGTCAAGACCCACCCCTACACTGCTAGAGATATTAAGTGGCATAGGTAGTTCTTTGATTGGGGTGGATAGAACTCTGAAAGAGTTGCTACAGACCTGACATTTTCTGAAGAAGTTCAAGCCAGGATGGACGGAATTATGTTTCAGGGACTGGAGGGATCGTTAGATTCCAATCCCATCCTTGCATTAATTAAAGGATATCTCGGTTCCCTCTGATCTGAGTTCGCTGTTTGTCTTTGAAGACTTACGTAGTCCCCGCTGAGATTCAATATCTTAAACGTCTACTTCAACCCTCAAGAAAATATACACAAGTTGCAGATCCCCCTTGTTTTCCTTCCCCTTTTATCTCTCATTTTCTTTCATCGCTCTTGTTTGAGGGTTAGGAATTGTTTTCTTTTTTTTTTTGGGGGGGGGGGCGCGGGGGAGGGAGGTTTCGGTGAGACTCTTCGGTGTTGTACATACATGCATAAAAAGGTAAGAAAGCAACAATAGATGGCCCTACTATGCATTGAAAAATTTCCGGTAAACTTGAGCTGCTCGGGCTATGAAATTATCTGAAACATCACAATTAGGGGTGATATCTGACACTTTTGGTTTTTTTATTTTTTCATTTGGAATTATTGGGATTTTCATTGTCCATGTTAACATGGGATGCAATTCAGCTCAATTTCAGATGCCAAATAAATATGATAATTACACTATTCTCTCAAATGTAGTATGGATATTCAACGCAAGAATTTTTAGAATCTAATCTTGCCCCGTGGCCGAGCAATCTGTGTGCGCGCGTGCACGCATGTGTTTCTAGCAGAGGACCTCAAGGAGTTTGCCCGTAGCTCGAAGATCCTGGTGACCTGAAGCCTCTAAAGGCTTTGCTGCCTTTGTAAGGCATATATTGAATAATACAATTTGCGAACCTAGAAGATTACAGCTGGCCCATCACATACATTGTACCAAATCATGATGACGTTTAATCCCTCACTTCAGTAAGGGCAGGAAGAATTCCTCCACAACCTCACAGGACATTTTAGTATTCAGAGACAGCTCTTTGTTATCCATCAAAAGAGTTGAACCCTTGGTTAACATCGATGCCAATATGTCTTCATGAATGAGAGATATATACTAAATCATAGATTTGAAACTTTAGAAATAAAAAAATTTATGTCTAGAGAGTCATCTTCTAAACAATGTGTCGCATACGTTCGAATCAAATTAATCAGAATATAATTTTGAATAACAATGGCCTGATAACAAAAAAATAATAATAATCAATGAGAGGTATATACATGGATGGGAGAGCTGTTTGGAAGATGTAAAACACAGGCCTGTGGAATGTCAATTTTGTACACGAGGTAGTGAAGTCCGGTGCAAATGGTCAATGGTTGTTCTTGTGGTTGATTTTGTGTTGATCCTTCCGACTTTGGAGCCTTTTTCTCTTCCCATTAGATGTCAAAATGCTTTCACTACCACAAGGCATGGATAAGACAAAACATGGAGCAGGGGGGAGTTACTGCAAATGAAAAGAAAACATTTGTATTGATATAAAGAAAGTACTATCTGTACCAAAAAAAGAAAAAAAATAAAGAAAGTACTATTTAAATTAATTTCAAAACTTAAATTCCTAGGTAGCCTCCATATTTTCAACAAAATTTCTAGTTGCTCGAATTTTTTGAAATAATTTACTCTCATCCTTGAAAAATGTTGCTCTGTCTTATTTTACTAAAATCCTTTTTTACCCACAACGATCATTATAATAGTATATGAGGTCATCCGAATTGCTCCTTTCTACACAGGTCCCACAGCCTCAATTGTTTGATCATTCCATCAAAAACCACTTTTCTTGTCCAACAATTCAATGGTTAATCTTATTACCCTTTCATAGTTTTTAGTTGGGTTGGACAGGAAATGAAAATGGGGAATCAAAAATAGATATGCAACGGAAAGATAATATTATTTTTTTTTATCGCATAAGGATTTGAATCTCGATTATCAGTTAGGGAAAAATGGTTTATATCATTAGACTATCCGTTTGGGGATAAAGATAATATTATATAAGAATAAAAGAAATAAAAACGTAGAGAAATATGCACATATATATATATATATAAAGAATATAAAGATTTTTATGTAATAATAATAATAATATAATCAATGTGGGTTGGTTCAACTGGATGTGTGGTTGAATATTTTTAAACATGACCGAGATTCGAATCCCGTTGGAAGCATCGGGCCCTATTCCCCGTTGGGAAACCCATCCTCCGAAAGAGCCACTGCAACAATCGATTTAGATTAGTTAGAGCGAAAGCTCGAATACGTCCGAGATATGATAAAAAATAATAATAATAATAATAATAATAATAACAACCTTGGCTGTGATCCCGGTCAGACAACAGGGATGTCCTCACATTATGATCCCGCTCCAGGCCCACTAATACAGATACAATATAACGGGCCAGAGCCTGGCCCGGACTAGTCCTGCGAGACCAGAGCTGATGCAAACGAAAATGGCGACTCTAGCCGCGACAGCAATTCCACCCGTGCAGTTATATGCAAAACCCTTATCCGCACAATCCATATCAATTCGACCGCCAAGCAACATTTCCTTATTTTCATCTTCAGCTTCTCGATGTCATCATAGACTTCCTTCCTTAATTCACCCATCTTTTGTTGCTGCTACACAAATTGGTCATCAAATCAGAAGACCTGATTGCTTTGTTTTCGCATGTCTACCTTCTTCTTCTTCCCCCAATTTCACAACCTCTAAACCCCAAACAAAGCTTTACGTCAGTGGTTAGTTCTTTCTCTTTCTCTCTCTCTCTCTCTCTCTCTCTCTCTCTCTCTCTAAAATTTGAAGTTTTGTTCGACGAGTTTGGAACCCAGTTTGATTATCCACTATAGTTACTCTTCTTATGTCTGAATTATTTCAAGAATGGGTATCATGTGTGCTCTTAGGTTTGTCAAATGTATTCTTAACGATATCAGTGATTACTCAGTGTATACTAAAATTGATGTCATTGGATTAAGATGAAGCTGATAACACTTTGCATTATTCCTGTTACTCTCTTTTGTTGTATATGTAATTTTATTTATTTATCTGTTGGGTGTGTGTGGTTTGATTTACCAATATATTAGTTTGTACGTAGTTTACATTAATGGTTTTGGCTCAAATGGAACTTGAAATCTTTGCTTGTATTTGGATTTTAGGATTCAAAATTTGATCCTCTCCAAAAAATCAAAAAAAAAAAAAAGAAGGAAAATTGTGCATAGTATGCTATTTGGTCCTGTTTGGTGTGAGGGGGGAAAGGACAGAAGGGTGAATGCAATAATGTATCATGTAACAGGTACTTTCATGTGTTTGACGCATATATGCATTCTACAATTCCCACGGGTATTGGTAACCATGGGGTTTGTAGCCTGTATCTTCATCTAACAGTCGTCAATTATTTTACCTTTCCTTCTTATGATAAATGGTGACCTTTGCATGATGACCCAATAATCAAAACCCCATGAGTTTGAATAGCCAGGGGGATTTTAGAAAATTTAACATATATATATTTATATAGAAAAAGAAAGGACTAGAGATGGGGTAATGGTAATGTCTCCTTTTAAGGACATAGACTCCCTCCCTTTGGTGCAAACTTGAGGCATGTGATGCTAACTCAAACTCTATATTCTAGGTATGCCTTCTTGCGACCATGGAAAGTTAGGCATTTGCATAATTTTTTATTGGATTTGGCTCCATGGTGAAATACAAGATTTCCGCCTTGTAGTTGGACTATTGAACTCGCATTTCTCCAATGCTGCATCATTTTTTGTACTAACCTAGCTAACAGTGATCTTCATTTTGCATAACTTGTTATCTCTTTGAGTTTCTCTTTGTTTATAATTTCCTGTCCTCTTCTGTTGACCTAAGTCTTTAAATTGCACAATGTCTATTATGTATTGAAAACTTTGGGAGATTTGCGCAATGAATTATTAGGCATACAGTGTCCAGATGACTTCCCCATTCTTTCTTGGTGAAGCTGATTCAGTTGGTTGGGTAGCATAAAACAGAAAGTGGAAAAAGGGATTTGGAAGTAGAACATTTGAAAGGAAAATTAGTTTCCTAAATTAATGTGTAACAGCTTAATGTTTAAATGCACGAATGGTTCTAATAATTTTGTTGTGTATGTTCATGCTATTAATTACACTAACAACATGATATGGACAATTTTTTTGTGCTGATCTACTTGCTGATATCAGGGTCTCTATGTGCTTTACTGAAGTTAGAAACTTTCTTCATCTCACCTCACCATTTCTGTCTTTATACTTTCTCTGAAATGCGCAATCTTGAAGCGGGCCTGTCCGAATTGTGTAGTCCCTGTAGTCACCATATTGTTTTATGCGGCGATGATCATTGTTGCTATATGTTCTAAGTTACATATAATGCATTATGCAGGGCTATCATTTCGTACTACTGAGGAGAGCTTAAGAAATGCTTTTAAGGATTTTGGCCAACTTGTAGAAGGTGAGAGTAGTCAGTTTGGTGTTTCATGTCATGAAGATGGCTGTGCAAACTTCTTGAACACGTTTGCACATTCACTCTCTCTCTCTCTCTCTCTCTCTCTCTCTCTCTCTCTCTCTCTCTTACATGCACTAATTCACAGAGACCATTAGTTCTAAAAGTTACATGTCCTCATTTTCCACAGTGAATCTTGTGATGGATAAAATAGCTAATAGGCCAAGAGGCTTTGCTTTTCTGCGCTATGCAAGAGAGGAAGAGTCTAAGAAAGCTATTGAAGGAATGCATGGAAAGGTTAGTCTTTACATATTATTTTAGAAAGCTGAGCAAAAACTCCAATCTTTAGATTCACTTGATGGCTTTGTGAGACATTTTTTCTCGAGTTGCAGATTTTCATTATGTTTCTTGTTGTTATGAAATAGTATTCACAAGATTAGGTAACATAAAAGAGTAGCCAAAAGCAATTCAAAGGCACAATCAAAACTATGCTGACCAAGAGTTCACTTGGGGAAGATAATCACACCAAAGTCAGTAAAATAATTTCCTGCAAATATGATTACATTTGATTTTGTTGATATATAGTTGGAAAAATAAAAAAGAGTATGTATACCAAAAAGTTGGCATCTGGGAAATCTGAAAGTTGTTTAGAAGATAAAATTTCAGAACTGGATTTTTTTTTTTTTCTAAAAACTTTAAGAAGTGCGGTTGAATGGTCCTTGACCATTGTTGTAAATTAATTCTTTACATATTCTATTGCAATTTCTTAAGTTTGTTTATGCAAAGAGGATGATGAACTTTCCTTGCCCTGTTTGATACTGACTCTTCCCCCTGTGATGTTTCACCTATTACTTTCCTTGCCATGTTTGTGATATTTCCATTGATATTTTACCTCTTATGATCTGCTGCAGTTTACATGCTCTGACCTTTAAATCTACAAATGACTAAATTTTAGTGACCAACGCTTAATCTAAGTTTTGAAAAACTCAACGCTTGCCTGCAATGGAGGATTCTCCTGTGGTTCCTGTAGTTGGTGATCCTTCAAACTATTACAATGTTCTGTAGTATCCACATTCCTTGATGACCAAAAAAGAAAAATAAAATATCCACATTTCTTCCTGAATATCTTAATGCCATCTGAAAAGATGTGGCTGGTCTTCCTCCAAAAAACTATATGATTCAACATCACTTGCTTCTGAACCCTTAACCTCATCTGTAGGGGCTAATGCTATCTTAGTGGTAACTGGTGCCTCCCCCTCCATAAGCCGTCAATCTGAAGCCTGAGAATTCCCAGCATTCCTTTGTCTCATTAGACCTCTCTCCTAGACAGTGAACTCCCAATGCAAAGAATTCTTCATGCTCTGTTAATTTTGATTAAATCCTTGTTAATGGTTCTGGCCACTAAACTTCGTTAATGGCATTCCAACCTCTTGAAATTCGCTGAATTCACTTCACAAATAGACACCATTGTGGACATGAGTAGCCTCAATTATCCTCCTAAACTGCAATACGACTCCCCTGACTTGACTCCTGTAACAATCCCTTAGTTTCATCCATTGCTGTCAGCACTGGAAGTACAATCTCCTGAAAACTACAGCTTCTTGAGCAGCCAACAATTTTCTTGCCAAAGTAGAGAAGGGGATCATTGAACTTTGGCCAGAAGATCCAAAAAATTCTGGTCAAGTGGTTCCTGACTGAAGACAAAAGCGTCATTTTTATCAGAATCTTATTGCGAAGATTCACAGAAACTTTAGTACCTTTTAAATGGTGGCTGTACAATAAATCTGATATTGGTGCAACAATCTTATTGTACGAAAACATTTTTATGAATCCATTCAGCTCATATGTTTTTGTGAAATCTTATTCTGCAAAACCATTTTCACACAAACGTTTCAGTGATAGTATCATACTAAATGTTGCACAAATTTTATTGGTACAGATATTTTCCTCTCTTTCAAGTCTTTGAGAATGACTAGCCAAAAAAGAGAAGAAAATGTCTTTGAGGATAGTGTATTGAAGTTTTTGTTGAAGATGTGTCCTTAGAAATTTATTTTTTGTCTTTGCTTGAAACTGAGTAAAAGTTTATTGTTGCAGTTTTTGGATGGAAGGGTAATATTTGTGGAAGTAGCAAAATCTAGATCTGAGCTCCGGCAAAGCTTCAAGCAAAGTCCTAGAAATTATTGAATTGAGACGCAATTTTGGTCATCTCTGACCCACCTTAATTATTATTGTTATTATTTTTTTCGGGATGTTGGTAATGAAATCTGTACCATTCTATGTTCTTGATAGAAGATTTGTCTCTCTCTCTCTCTCTCTCTCTCAAGCATAAACACGTGCAATAGACGGACAAGCGCATGGTATGGACAGGAACTGACGGCTAGGAGCAGGATTATTGCAGCACTCTTACCAACTTGAGTGAAATCTTCTAGATAATCACAACTCCAGAAGTGGAGTTGTTGGCAAACTTCTCATGTTCTTGCAAACTCATCCCCAACTTGAGGCTCAGTGTGGGTGGAAGACATGTAATAGTGAGACAGAATGCCAATGAAAGAAGAATAACCCGATGTGCAAAATTTGTGGATCTTGCAGTGCGGTTTGGAAAAGCTGGGCGTTTATGGGGCTGACTATGGCCATGGAAAAAGAGGTTGATTTACACTGAAACTGCTGCTTGCGAATATATTGCAGTAGGCGATTGAGGGTAGAAATTTTGCCCCATTTGAGAGATCTGAGTGACAAATAATCTTAAAAAGTATCAGAAACCAAATTTTGCAAACACTTGCAACGTGACATACATTGTAGCTTTACTTTGTTTTATGGAAATACGTTTTGCATTGAACATGAAAACTACCAAATGACTACACCCAGAATTTGACTCTGACGTTGTGGTGTGTCGCCAAACAACCAAAAATAAAATTACCTACTTCACTAAGACGAGTCTAGGGTGAGCAGGGTCGAATCCACAGGGAACGGCGGATTTATCTCTTTCAAGGAAAATGAAAATATGGGGGTTTGAGAGATGATCTAAATCTAACAAAAATAAATAAATTAACTAAAATAAAACAACTAAATAATGCCAATTAAAAGAATGGATATCAATGAGAGAAAACCTAACCAAAGGAGTTATTTCCATCTTGATATATTTGATTGATCATCGATACAAAAATTACTCGATATTATGCGAATAAATTGGTTATAGCCGCTAAGTACCACGAAGCGACCAATCTCTCCGTACTTATTCGGTAATCAAGATACCATCGTTAATTACTTCCCTAATCGAAAGACAACCCAAGAGACCCTCGTTTGATTTAATGTTCCGACAGCATTAAGATCTAGAGAGATCCAATTCTAATCAGTAAATTCCAATCTAAATTTATTTAAATTAGATTACCTAATCTCTTGACATAAATCCTACCGCTTGCGAGGCCATAAAATTATGTCAATTACCACTCCATTAAAAATACACAAACCTTGCTATTTTTAAATGGTTGTAGAGTATTCTAGGGTTATCAAACATAGGCCTCTATTTAACAATCCCAAAACGATCATAAACACTAAGCATAGAGATTAAATAAATACCCACAAATATCAAGCCAATAAGATCATTTAGATCTCACAATCATTATTCATCAAGATTTCAATAATCCTTTGACTAGAAAAATAAATTAAAGACAAAACATAATAAAAAGAAAACTCATAAAAAAGGATTTATTGCTCCTAAGAAATGAAGAAAAGAACAAAGAGTTTCTCTCCCGGCTGAAGACTGCTACTGTAGACGTGAATAGTGCTGCCCCCAAGGGGCTGCCCGGCTGCCTCCTCCAAGGTTCTCTTCCCAAAAGTATGGAATACTCCTATATATATAGGAGTAGAAACCCTAAAGAATATAGGATTTTTCCTATTTGTAAAAAGTAAATATTTCTAACCCTAATAACTACTAAATAAAAAGAAAGTAAAAAGTAAAAAGTAAAATTCCTAAAACATAATATCTAACAAATTTACATCTTTAAAAATTTCTTTTCCTAAATATTAGAAATGGAATAAAATTCTTCAATATCTTCAATTCCATCCCAACTTCCTCTTGAATGTGTAACTAGGAAATGAAGTTTTTACTGCAGTAAATCTTCAAAACCTCTTGCTTGCCTCTTGAAATCCACGTGCCCACGTGCTAATGAAAGAGCATTGCTGTCCAATTTCCATACTTTACAAAATTGCTCCAATTTAGCTCATTTTTCTTCATTTTCCAAAATAAGTCTCCTCCTAAATCAAATGTCACAAAACATAAATATTAGTATAATATTTATTCAAAAATAATACAAAATCAATCGCAAATATTACACTTATTTAAGCTCTATCAAATTCCCCCACACCTAGATGATACTTGTCCTCAAGTATCTCCAACTAAAATAAAATTGAAACTATCCAACCTATTTTTTTCTTCTAAGCGTCCAAGTTAACAATTACTATAAAAGTCACCAAAAACACAATCGAAACAACAAGTATTTCACAGCATTCTGCACTAAAACAACCACTACATATCCCAACAGTCACTTATGAAATCAAAACAGCAAGATTCAACAATCCTCTCCAAGGGGTCACTCTAATGCACTCAAAAGGGTAAGAATATTTCAATAATACTCAAATCAACACATTGGAATTGGCATTGCCATATGCTTGCAAATATATCAGATCTCCACCACTTAAATTTAGAATTTCATGCATCAATCTAAAGGTCTTTCATTTGGTTGTAATGGGGTTTGGGTAAAAGGGTATGATAAGGGGATATCAAGGGTTAAAAACGTACCAAAGGCCATATATAACTAACCACACAATTTTTTATAACATTGATCGATCTTTGCCTCAACAAATAACAAACAAAATTGACTTCTTGCTCTTCAAATGAATAGACAATGGCAAACAATCATACAAGAATATCAAATGCTTTCTCAATTTTCTATGATTGAAGTGTAAATGAATTTTCAATCAAAATACAACACTTCTTTTTCACAACCACTTTTTTTTTCTTTTTTTTTCTTTTTTTTTTCAGCATTTTCTTTTTTTTTCTTGCTTTTTGTTTTCTCTTGCTTTTTTTTTCGAACATATATCATTTTCATGAAAATGTCAACATCAAAATTCCAATCATCATCTTCATATTGAAGCGAATATAAAACCAAAATCATGCAATTAAATATATATACCTTTGGTACTAGGGTTTGAAATGAAGGCTAAATTCAAAGGCTAGGTGTTGTATTGAGTGGGTTTTAAAGAAGAAAAAGGGTAAAGGCTTAAATTGGGTAACTAAGGGTTTATGAAATCAGGGTATGGATTTTAAGAAAGCCAAAAATGGGGTAAAACCTAAGTGTCTTTGTCATTTCAATGCATAAAATCCTATATGTGGTCTCGAAATGCATAACAATGCAAGTTCTAGAATGTGCAATCCAAGTGTGATAATCACTCATCAAGAAAAATAATCTCGAGCACAAAGAATGAATTTGCTCGTTTATGGCTCAAAACCTCACTTTTTAAGTAGGGTTTGTGTCAAATCTTTGCATGTTCATCATTCAAAGAAAACTATTAAAGACATGAGAAGCCATTTCAAGCACAAAAGCCATTGATACAAGCCATTTTTCATATATCTCTAGCCAACCAAATAGTATACATCAATAAAGAAAGCTCAGAATTTTTTTTTTTTTTTTTTGAAGAAACAAAATTTAAACTAATAAAAAAAATAAATATAGTGTCAAAAACCAAAACAAAGAGAAAAACACTTAACATCCCCCCACACCTAAATCATACATTGTCCTCAATGTATGCTCAAGTTAAGAGAGATAAAAAAATGCATAAATAAATCAAACAAAATAAAAGAAAAAAAACAAACAAATAAAAGAGAAAGGTGAGAACAATACTCCCCTAGTGTAGAGTGGAGAATAGAGGAACAATTCCAACGAACTCGAGAAAAGAGCTATGACGTGGGCACACCGTAATTATCAAGCATTTCGATCTATTATTGAGGCTTCAAGGTAGAGAGAGAAACCCTAAAAAAAAAATAAATAAATGCAAGTGTTAAAATAGAAGTGAAATTCGCCTCTATCTCTCTCTCTCTCTTTTTTTTTTTTTTTTAACCTAAATCAAGAATCAAGACTAAATCAAATCAACATAAATGAGAATAAATAAACAAAAATAAAAATAAAAATAAATATAAAAAAAGTATTGGGTTGCCTCCCAATAAGCGCCTTTGTTTCATGTCTTTGACTCGACATGATCTTCTCTTTTCAACCTCGTTCAAACATCGGTCCGGTCCATTTTGACTTTAACTTGCCTGGAATGAATTTCAATCTTAAATTGAAATGAAGGACTTTATGGCCTACCATAAATCGTTTCCGATGTGGGAGTTTGTCTTGAAAAAATTTATCCCATTGTGCAAAATTATTTGTAAAATTCTTTTCAAATACAAAATTCAATATATTTTGCACAAAAGAGTCATGAACAGTGAAGTCCATCTCCTTCTCATCATCTTGTTCCTTGGAATATGTCAACCTACCAGGAAAAGGAGAAGAGATAGTTAGTTTCAAATTTGAGTTGTTCAGTTCTTCACTTACCTTCGTGGCCGATTCATTTAATATTGATACTTTGGTTTGTTCGGTCTCTTTATCTCCTTCAGTTGTCGATGAGTTGTCCTGCAGTTTCCCTTCATTCTTGACCACCATAACACTCACATTTTTTTCCAGGTCGATCTCTACTTGAGAGGTTAGCTTCTCATTATTTTTCTCCATTCGACTTATGGTCGTTGCCAGTTGCGACACATGATTTTCCAAGTTTTGGATACTGATTCTTGTCTCTAGTTGAAATCGTTGATTTTCCTGTTGTAACCGTTGGGTTTCCTGTTGAAACAATTGAGTGCTGTTAGCCAAACTTTTAACAATTTTTTCTAAAGACGTACCTTGATTTGAAGAGGGTTGCTGAGATTGAAATTGTGGTCGGTATTGTGGTCGTTGTTGGAACTCTTGTGGCCAATTTCCATAACTGAAGTTTGGTTGATCCAACCATCCTTGATTGTAGGGGTTCGAATATGGATCATCATAAAGAATGGGACACTTATCGGTTGGATGCCCCATGTTCGAGCAAATACCACATGCTTTCACTTGTTGGATTTGTCCTACAACAAATCTTTCCACAATAGAAATTAGGGAATCTATTTTATGTTCAAGAGAAGAACTACTCACCTTATTGACTCTTGTTGGAATATCTTGTCATATTCCAAATTGATGGGGAGTTTCAATATTAGAAAAATCACTGCAAAAAGCATGTTCATTAAAATCAGGAAATAACAACTCCCTTAAAGTCTTTTGACTGGCCATGTCCGAATGTTTAAAATCCTTCTCTTCAATGTCGTTAACAAACTTCCAGAAAGTTCACTGCAAATATTAGTCCCAAAAATAAAAAAGAAACAAAACTTAAAATAAATAAATCACTTAACACCGTTCCCCGGCAACGGCGCCAAAATTTGGTGTGTCGTCAAACAACCAAAAATAAAATTACCTACTTCACTAAGACGAGTCTAGGGTGAGCAGGGTCGAATCCACAGGGAACGGCGGATTTATCTCTTTCAAGGAAAATGAAAATATGGGGGTTTGAAAGATGATCTAAATCTAACAAAAATAAATAAATTAACTAAAATAAAACAACTAAATAATACCAATTAAAAGAATGGATATCAATGAGAGAAAACCTAGCCAAAGGAGTTATTTCCATCTTGATATATTTGATTGATCATCGATACAAAAATTACTCGATATTATGCGAATAAATTGGTTATAGCCGCTAAGTACCACGAAGCGACCAATCTCTCCGTACTTCTTCGGTAATCAAGATACCATCGTTAATTACTTCCCTAATCGAAAGACAACCCAAGAGACCCTCGTTGGATTTAATGTTCCGACAGCATTAAGATCTAGAGAGACCCAATTCTAATCAGTAAATTCCAACCTGGATTTATTTAAATTAGATTACCTAATCTCTTGACATAAATCCTACCGCTTGCGAGGCCATAAAATTATGTCAATTACCACTCCATTAAAAATACACAAACCTTGCTATTTTTAAATGGTTGTAGAGTATTCTAGGGTTATCAAACATAGGCCTCTATTTAACAATCCCAAAACGATCATAAACACTAAGTATAGAGATTAAATAAATACCCACAAATATCAAGCCAATAAGATCATTTAGATCTCACAATCATTATTCATCAAGATTTCAATAATCCTTTGACTAGAAAAATAAATTAAAGACAAAGCATAATAAAAAGAAAACTCATAAAAAAGGATTTATTGCTCCTAAGAAATGAAGAAAAGAACAAAGAGTTTCTCTCCCGGCTGAAGACTGCTACTGTAGACGTGAATAGTGCTGCCCCCAAGGGGCTGCCCGGCTGCCTCCTCCAAGGTTCTCTTCCCAAAAGTATGGAATACTCCTATATATATAGGAGTAGAAACCCTAAAGAATATAGGATTTTTCCTATTTGTAAAAAGTAAATATTTCTAACCCTAATAACTACTAAATAAAAAGAAAGTAAAAAGTAAAAAGTAAAATTCCTAAAATATAATATCTAACAAATTTACATCTTTAAAAATTTTTTTTCCTAAATATTAGGAATGGAATAAAATTCTTCAATATCTTCAATTCCATCCCAACTTCCTCTTGAATGTGTAACTAGGAAAGGAAGTTTTTACTGCAGTAAATCTTCAAAATCTCTTGCTTGCCTCTTGAAATCCACGTGCCCACGTGCTAATGAAAGAGTATTGCTGTCCAATTTCCATACTTTACAAAATTGCTCCAATTTAGCTCATTTTTCTTCATTTTCCAAAATAAATCTCCTCCTAAATCAAATGTCACAAAACATAAATATTAGTGTAATATTTATTCAAAAATAATACAAAATCAATCACAAATATTACATTTATTTAAACTCTATTTTGCAAACACTTTTGCATTGAACATACATTGTAGCTTTCATTTTGCAAACACTTGCAACGTGACATACATTGTAGCTTTACTTTGTTTTATGGAAATACGTTTTGCATTGAACATGAAAACTACCAAATGACTACACCCAGAATTTGACTCTGACGTTTGACATATAAAAGTGACAAACTGAGGTCTAAGTTGAGGCAGACAAGTGCCTGCCGATCAAAATTGCAGCTGCAGTAATCATGAAGATTGCCCAACCGGTGCACTTGAGGTTCAAAGGAAGCATCGGAATTGTGACGGGAAGACAGAAAGCCATGGCAGCAAGAAAAACTCCAACGTGCTTTATCACTTGTGACGTATTTGGATGCGCAGAACCTATATATCTCACAGTAGGAAGTGAAGCAAAGAAAAAGCAAAAGCAAAAAGGTTGGCGGGTGTCGAAGATCAAGTGGGAAAAACTGAGTTGCTATTTGAATGGCAGAGGTTAACCAAAATGTTATTGCTCACACTTCCCAGCTCAGAATTCTTTGCCGCAGCTGCTGCTTCTAGATCAGTAATAGTAGCTGGATTTTCTGTTGAGACTGTGCCAGAGTTGGGAAATTTGAGAGACAATAGAATTGCGAAGTAGTTAAGTTGAATCTGCATTTTGGTATTTCTCACTCAAATTCTATCACTTTACATTCTATCTCTGGTTCTTGATGTGCTATTAGCTGCTCTTACGTTCCATGGTTCTACATTCAAAGAGGTTAGAATTCATGCTCTATTTGTAATTTTTTTTAATAGCCGACATGATCCAAATCTATATTCTGACTAAATCAGATCTAATTTAGTAGGAGCTCTCCCATATTTTTTTCTCAAATTTTAAATTTAAAACTTAATTTAAAAATCTATCTATCTTACTCATTGGTATAACTTTTCGTTAGCGTTCTGTTTATAGTGTTTTCACTTGGTTGCGCTGCAATACATCAGAAGACATCCTATGGCTTTTGTTAGTATAATTTCTCACGTTACCCTTCATCTCTCTGTGTACAAAAACTATGAAAAAAATGTAGAAAGATAATATATATATTGTAATTCGATGGTGTTTAATTTTCTTAAAATTAACAATTTAAAAGGGTCTTGTTTCAATTCCCTTAAAATCCCCCCTTTTTTTTTCTTTTTAAATAGCAAACGGTGAAGGGACAAGGATTTGATATTACAAGAGATTCATAATTATTATCTGTTTAAAAAATTTAATTAAGTAAAAAAATAATATTTTTAATTATTTATTTATATGTGTTGGATAATATATGCCTAATAGAGTGAGTGGTGCGCCTCATCCTATGCTCATGGAAGCTGTAGGATAATACTAATACACGTGTACGCAGCGAAAACATAATAAAATTTTTCAGAATGGTAAAATACATAATAAAAATACGAGTATATCTCGGTGATTAAATATTTAGATTTTGAGAATATTTCAAATGTCTCATAATCGGGATAATAATCACATTATAGACTATTATCGTAATCTCATGATATTTCAATTTTTAATCCGATGATGATGATGACACGATAATTCCCTTTTAACCTTTAATCGGATGGCGACGACGATACGATGATTCCCTCTTAAAATTTTAGTAAACCCTCAAAGTGTGTTTTTCTATCAAAAACATAAAAATGTGCACACACTGTTTTTTCTCTCTCAAAAACTATTCTTGCTGTTCGTCAATCAAGAAGGAAGAAGGAAAAAACTGCCCATTCACATAGGCTTGAACATAGGATAATGGGGAGGAAAATTAGGGGTTGAGATAATAGATAACTGCCCATTATCGTTTAAAATTTAAACCTTTTATCTGATGGTTAATAATGGTTAATGCTCCACGTGGGCATCCCAAACCAACAGAAGCCATTCCTCTTTGCTTGCATAATGATTCACCTACTGCCACCTTCTCCAACTCCGTTGTCAGCTCAGACAACTCGAGTTCTCAAACAACTGGTAGTTGGCCTTCAAGGGCCAAATGGTGAGACGACCAAGGCCAATTACGAAGAACTCCCTTCTCTCTCTCTATCTTCTCCAATCAGACCCTCTTTTTCTCTGATTACGATCCTCTCAGTTTGGATCGACTTCGATTACTTATCAACCGCACTCTAATTTCAAAAATCCAACCATTTCTTCTCCCTCCCTCTCTCTACACCGCTCCCCTATGAGCTTTCTTGGAATTGTTAAGGTGAAGAATAATTGTTGATTGTTTTCTCACTCCTCACGATTTCTTTGTTCGTATTCTTGAGATTTATTTGGGACGAATTTCTAGGGTTTGAATTTGAGGGTCTCAAGGTCAAGTAAATGGCGGATCCGCCTGGTGTACGCCGAGTACATACACTGATTTTCGATGCCGAAAGTGTTCATTGTGTTCTGGGGTTAGGGTTTGAAGTGTTGGAAGTGGTCGATTTGCTTGTATTGTGGAAGAAAGCATGCTAAGCGTGCTCTGAGTTCATCTTCCATCCGATATTCCTATCGTTGGCTGCGAGCTCACACCTTATGTTCTCTTGCGCCGGCCTGAAGGTCGTCACTATTGATGATGTCCCTGAATCTTCTCCTCTTTACGGTCATTTTCTAAGATATAAGTGGTATGTTTGGATTGATTCAAATGCTTTCTTGTTGCTTGATTTTTTTTTTCGTCTTTCTTGAATTTTATGCAATTGATGTATTAGGTTCTTTGGATAACTATGATTTGTCCTGCGGTAGCTCTAATGTTTGTAGATTCTAACTATGATTTCATGCGCTTTTGTCCTTCTTGAATTTCTTGTTGCTCTAACTTTTTCTTGAATTTCTTGGATTTCAACGTCAGTGCTTTGTGGGATGGTTTTAGTCCACCTCGTATTGCTTGAATTGCTTTCTTTCTCTAAATTTTCTTGAATTTTCTGGGATTAATGATTGATTCGTGTTATGTGGGTTCTTGCTTTAACCATGTAGTATCGAGGCTTTTTGGGGGGGGGGATTGATTCAAATGCTCTCTTGCTGCTTGATTTTTTTTTCGTCTTTCTTGAATTTCATGCAATTGATGTATTGGGTTCTTTGGATAGCTATGATTTTTCTGTAGTAGCTCTAATGTTTATAGATTCTAACTATAATTTCATGCGATTTTGTCTTTCTTAAATTTCTTGTTGCTCCAACTTTTTCTTGAATTTCTTGAATTTCAACGTCACTGCTTTGTGGGATGGTTTTAGTCCACCTCGTATTACTTGAATTGCTTTCTTTCTCCAAATTTTCTTGAATTTTTTGGGATTAATAATTGATTCGTGTTATAGGGGTTCTTGCTTTAACCATATAGTATCGAGGCTGGTTTTTTTTTGTGTGCATTCCGATTGTATAACATTTTATCTCGATTCCAATAAGCTTGGAAAATGATTTGTCTGGAGTTTGTAAAGGTTTGTGCAGAATCAGGTCATATGTGGCAATGAGTTGCATTTGGATTACATAATCATTGATGGTATTTTGATTGTCGCAATGATTATAATTCCTTGACGAGTGTACATATAAGCTTGAATGAAGTATTTTTCGATTGTAGACTTGCTTTTGCTATGTGTCAAGGAGTTTCCGTTGGGATTGTTCCACTCTCTTGGTAAATAGGGAAATCTTGATGGTGGAGTTGGAAGTGTCCAAATTGGACATTTCAATTTTAAGCCAAAATTTAATGGAGCATGATGTCAAGTTCTTCCTACATTGGGATCCTTTCCGTTTCAATTCAGTCCATTTTGTATAGGGTATTTCTTTCTTTCTGCAAGCTTTCATGAACTTCTGGGATTCATGAGTTGGGTGTTGTGTTGTAAGAGTTCTTACTTTAACCATGCTGTGTAGAGGTGTTTGGTACATTCTATTTTTATGTCATTATATATATGATTCTCATAAGTTTGCCAAAGGATTTACTTGGAGCTTGTCACAGTTTGGACAGAAACAGGCGACATGCGGCATTGAGTTCCATTGGGATTAGATAATTATTGGGGGTGCTTCGATTGTGGTAATGATGATAATTCTTTAACTCATGTATGTTTGAATTTAGTATGTTCTAGTTGTAGACTTTCTATTGTGACATGTTAGAAAGTAGTTTTCATTGGAGTTGTCGCTCTCTTTTGACAAATAGGGGAATTGTGATGGTGGAGTTGGAAGTTTTATGGTAGTGGATGTAATGATAACCAGATTGTACTTTCTGATTTTTGACTGAAATCCCCATATTGGGATATGATGCTCTCCATCTATATTAGGGGTCCTTTCTGTTTAAGCGAATGCAGAATCTAACCACGCTCTCTTCTAAAGACTTACTTCTGTTTATTTGCATCTGATTGTTTCTGTAATTGAATTACTAAACTTTCATGGTCGTTTCCACACGAGAGTTCTTATGTTCTGTAGTTAATGCAGATTCTGTTCTTCGCAGTGTTTTTCATCATTTAATGTAAAATTTTTTAGGACTCTCATGCATTCCTTCGGTTATCTGATTTACATCTAGCTTCCTATAGGGCTTCTTTTGTTTTGCTGTCAAAACAACCAACAATAACCTAAAAGTATAGTTTTCAAACCCTCTAATGTTGTTGTCCTTCAAACTTCTTAAAAAAGTACATGCATACATATTTAGAAATTCTTCCGGTATGAAGAGTAGGAAATGAATCATACAAAATTAGAAAGCTCTTGCAAACAACTTTTGGTCAACCAAACATTAGTTTGCATGCGACAATAGGAGGCTTCAAGGCTCGATCTACTAAGTAGTTCCATAATTCTTCTTCACTTTTACTGTTGGTGGCATCATCTGAGTACACATTTAGCTTTTAACTTGTGACCATGTTTGCAACCACAGATGATGAATAGGTACTAAAATGATTTTAAAAGTAGTAATGATGCTAGTGAACAACAACCACCCTTAATCCTAAATTTTGGGGTCACGTTTTTTTGGGTTTTAAATTTTAGATGTAAGTGTTCTTTGTTTGGTGGAGTAGAGTTCTAGCTTCCTGTAGTTTTTAGGGCCTTTTCTTTCTCTTGCTCAGGTTTAAATTGAATCCCCAATTCTGTTGACCAGATTAGAAAAGAGAAGTTTGTCCATCATAATGTGAATGCATGCTACAGGATGTGCCATGGTTCTCAATTAGCCGAAAGATGCAAAGGGTGACTCAATTTTTTCTTGTCACCATCAATGCATTAATGTAAGATATGCTTTTGATGCAAAAGCCGCGTACATATCAAGTCAGATGGGCGCATCTTATCAGCTCGAACTTTCACAGTCCTCTCATACAACATTTTGTCTTATGTCTATGCTACTAATGAACAATACAGTTATTGCCCTCCATGGGCTCTTTCTTAGCCTTATCGCAGACAAAATCTCTTGTGAGAAATAGTTGGCTACTGTGCAGATATTGTTCGTCTTCAGGAGGTAAGTTTTTAAACTTTCTTAACTAGGTACATCTTAAGATGGTTTCATTCTTCTGGGTCTTTACAGAACTGTGGAGGGGGTCGAAGTCCTGTGGTTTGGTCAATTTTAAAATCAATTCTGCAGCTGTTAAATGTAGCAGTAGCATTACTTTCCATAAAGTACTTGTTTTTTCTTTTCTTTTTCTTTGGAGAATTTGATTTTAATGTTATAAAGTGATGGCCCAAATGAATATTTTTTCAGGTTCAAAGCGATCATTTTGAGGAGCTTGTTGCTCCAGAGCTTGATAAACACGGGTACCAAACTCTTTTCAAGGGAGAGACAAATCAGTTTGGTTTCTCTGGACTTGCGGCTGTGATCCATGGTGGTTTTTTTTTTTTTTTTTTAATTAATTGCATTATAATTATATTGGTGATGCTTGCAGGTTTTCACAGGGAATATCCACACAATTGATTGGTGTGCTACCTTCTTCTGCAGAGTTGAATTTTTCACATGTCAAAAAATATGAGTCCCTTTTGTTGTTTTAGTAACTTCTGCATACTTGCTGTAGTTTCCTTTCTTGTAAAGGGGTTTGTTCTTGTATGAAGGTTGAATTTAACAAGGCTGCGCAATCTTTGACTGATGCCTTGGTGTTGTGTTGTATGGAATCACCTTAATTTCAATATTGTGTTGCTTTTTTCGTACTTTCTTGGAGTACAATGCGTTGTATGTCTGACCAGAGGCTGTCAATATTTCTTGTCACAAAGACTGCTGTACATAAATGAGAAAGAGACACTTTCATGTTTACCAAGTTTTGTATTGTCCAAGCATTATAACTGGAATCACCTGATGAGATTTATTCGTAGGCAGGGACAAAGAAATGTTGCTTAAGAAGGTGCATCTAGAATTAAAAAAAAAAAAAAAAAAAAAAAAAAAAAGAATTTAAGAGGTCGGAAGCTTTGTAGAGCTTTCATCTAAATGGGTCATGTCATTAACATTTTCATTTCAACATAGTATGTCAACTTTAATTGAATGGTGTAATTACCGAAAAATGTTTCTTTTTTTTTTTTTTGGGCAGTTGATGAAATCTTTCAAGTAGGTTTTAAAATAAAAAAGAAAAAAAAAAGAAAAAATAGTAGTGACTATAATATTATAATACCATAAAAATTATGCTTATAAGAATACTAAGTAAAAAAATATTTCAAAAATATTTTTATAATAAAAAATGACCATAATATTACAATATTATAAAAATTATAATTATAAAAATATTAAGTAATAAAATATTTGAAAATATTTTTATATTAAAAAAAGTATTGACAGGTGTTGGTTCATGTGTTATTATTATATTATATGATTAATAACATATCAAATGATAATTTCATTATAAAATTTTACAATTATACTAAGAATACTAAAAGTATTTGATATAGATGATTTTATTATATGTAAAATATTTTTTCATATAGTAAAAATATTATAATATTATGAAACTAAAAAAATTATAATTATAAAAATACTAAATTAAAAAATATTTTAAAAATATTTTTATATTAAAAAAGTAACCATGATATTATAATAGTATAAAAATATTAAGAAATAAAATATTTGAAAATATCAGGTCATGTGTTATTATTATATTATATGAACAATAACACATCAAATGATAATTTTATTATAAAATTTTACAATTATATTAAAAATACTAAAAGTATTTGATATAGAAGATTTTATTATATGCAAAATGGATACGGTAAAAATATTATAATATTATAATATTATAAAAATTATACTTAAAAATATATCAAGTAAAAAAATATTTTAAAAATATTTTTGTATTAAACAAAGTGACCAAACCTTGGTCGACCGAGAATGGACCTTAGCCCTTGGTCGACCGAGGCTGGGCCTTGGGATTGGGCCCTGGGCTTGGGTCAGCCGAAGGCTACGAAGGCCGGGCCTTTGCAAGCATGACATTGGACGTCGATTTCTCTTTTCTCTTCATTTATACACATCTTTCTCCTTATTCTCTTTATATCCATCCAATATGAGATAAAAAAATCATCTTTCTCATTGTTCTCTCTATAAATCTATATTCATTTGAAGTGGGATAAAAATGACACATCTCTTTCCTTATTCTCTATAATTTGTATCGATTCGATGCGAGATAAAAATCCATTTCTGTCTTCTTGTTTTCTCTATAATCTATATTATACTAAAAATGTTTTTACATTTCATTGACTTGCATTATACAAAAAATATAATACATGTGTTTATTTGATAAAAAAAATTTCTTTGTTTTTTCAAACTATAATTTTGAAATTTTGAAATTTTTTAAAATTTCAATTTATTACTTATAAAATAAATTAATACTTAATTTACACATAGTTTCTATCCAAATATAAATTAAGGTGTTTGATGAATATAACATATATTTCCAAAAAATATTTAAAATTTTATAATTATTTATTATAAATAGTTATAAACTTTTTTTTGGATAAATTTAAATTTATTAATCTTCTAAACTCAAATTTAAATTAATATTTTAATAATTTTTTTAATAAACGGACGCATCATCCAAATTTAAACTTCACACCGTGCATATGCGCGGCGTACGCCCCCGGTTAATATATAATTTAACAACCATGGCTTGACATGACTTCTCCCACAACAACTGCCACAAAAATATCCTGCAAACGCATCGCATGGAAAAAGAACCCCAATTCCTTAAAAGAGTCTACTTACAGCAAAGGCCCCACGTGATTGGGGTACTTTTTCCATTCCTTAAAAGAGAGTCTACTTACAGCAAAGGCCCCACGTAATTGGGGTACTTACAAGCGATGTGACTTACAGCAGAGGCCCCACCTAATTGGGGTACTTTTCCCGAGATTATTTTGTGCGGCAATTGTTGTGGGAGAAGTCATGTCAAGTCATGGAGGTATATTCAACCAAACATCATTTAGCTTGTTATTGAATGAGTTCATAGGGACCGACGCGGTTTGGTTTAATTGAACATAGGATTAGATATTTTTAAGTATGATTGTGTTTTGATTTTTATTGAGAGTATCTAATCTCTATGTGTATGGAGTATTTTTTGTTAAGAGATTCATCTTCTAAAAAAAGTTACTATAACGATCGATTTAAGTTAATCGAGACGAAATTTTAAATATCAAATAATATCATAAAAAAAAAAAAAAAAAAAAAAAAGAGTCGGGGTTTCGGAGTGCATCCCACATTTTTCGGGCAACCCAGTGAAGCTTCAGAGTTGACCATTTAGTTACGTCAGGTAGTTTCTATTTTTATATTTATTTTTTTTTCATTTTTATTGACCATTAAAACACTATATTATTAAAAAAATTAGATTTTGTATTTAGAAATAATATTCAATATGACTAGATTTAGAGTAGATATGTTGTTTGGTTGAGGACCATTCCTTGGAATAGAACCCCTGATTCATTCAAATGTCTTTTTTTTAATCTTTACAAACATATATTTAGATTATTTAATTAATTCAATTTGATTATTATAGAAATTAATTTAACGATCAATTTTGTTAATATTTTTTATTTTTAAAATTTAAATTTGAAATTCGATTAAAAAAATCTGATGTACATTGATGATTGATAGAGTTTAAATATGTGTAATATTTGTGATTGATTTGTATTATTTTTAAATAAATATTACACTAATATTTATGTTTTATGATATTTGATTTAGGAGAAAATTTATTATCGAAAGAGAAGAAAAATAAACTAAATTGGAGCAATTATACAAAAATAGAAAATTATTAAGTAGTACTATTTTATTAGCACGTTGGCATATGAATTTCAAGAGACAATGCAAGATTTTGAAGATTTACGACAGTAAAAATTTCCTTTCCCAATACATTCAACAGGAAATTGGAGTAGAATTGAAATATTGAAAATTTTAAAGAATTTTATTCTATTTCTAATATTTAGGAAAAGAAAATTTTAAAAAGATAAATCTCTTAAGTATTATTTTTTACGAACTTTACTTTTTATTTTTATTTTATTTTATTTTATTTTATAGTCTTTTAGGATTACACTTTTATATATATAAGAGTGTTACATATTATTTAAGGCATGCCTTGGAGGCAGTCCCAAGGGAACAGCAGCCACCACGTCCAGAAGGCAACGGGCAGAAGAGGAGAAACATATTCTTGTCCAGCAGCACAAAAGAGGATTCTCCTTCCATAAAAAATTGATTTTCCATAGAGGTCTCGGCTGCATGCTTGTGTCCAGTACTTTTGACATTTTCTTTTCACAGTATCAACCCAAGTAATTTTTCATTTATTTTGTGCGTTTTTTTTTCATGTTTTATTTTTAATTTATTTTTCTAGTAAAAAAATTATTAAAATCTTAATAAACGATAATTGTGAAATTTAAATGATTTTATTTACTTGATATTTGTGGGTATTTGTTTAATCTCTGTACTTAATGCTTATGATTTTTTTTGAATTATTAAATAAAGGTTTATGTTTAATAACTATAAAATAGTCTATAATCATTTAAAAACAGTAAAATTTGTGTGTTTTTAATAGAGTGATGATTGACATAGTTTTATAGTCTCGCAAGCGGTAGGATTTATATCAAGAGATATGATAATCTAATTTAAATAAATTTAACTTGAAATTTACTGATTAGAATTGTGTCTCTATATCTTAATATTGTCGGAATATTAAATCCAATAAAGGTCTCTTAGGTTTATCTTTCGATTAGAGAAGTAATTAATGATGATATCTTGATTGCCGAAAAGTAAGGAGAGATTGGTCGTTTCGTGATACTTAGCGGTTATAACCAATTTATTCATATAATGTTGAGTACTTTTTGTATCGATGATCAATCATTGAAAATAATTTTTTTGGTTAGATTTTATTTTCATTGACATTCTCTTTCTTTTAATTATCATTATTTAATTATTTTATTTTAGTTAATTTTTATTGATTTATTTGTTTTTGTTAGATTTAGATAATCTTTCAAACCCTTCTTATTTTTATTTTTCTTGAAAAACAAAAATCTATCATTCTCTATGAATTCGATTCTCCTCATCCTAAACTCATCTTTAATAAAGTAAAAAAATTTATTTTTGATTGTTTGACAATGCACCAATAATTCATTCAAATATTCAACACAATACATGATTATTCAATTTTATTGTGGAGTCCACCTCCTCAAGGTCCCCCCACGCCCACAACTTTACACCCATCAACCTCAAAGGGTCCAGGTTGTTTCCACCGCTAGATCATTGCCTCTCTGCCTTGGATTCCATTCTCGTGGGCATAAAAAGAACACGACGCCGCTACCCTAAAGATGCTATACAACTCTCATCACACCCAAATGATTTGACTCAGATCACGAGATGAATACTTCGTAATATCCATAATTTTCATACAGCATAAGCTGAAATTAAGTAGAAACTTCTAGGGCGTAATGTAGAAATTTGAGCCTTTTACTAAAATTATATTTTAATAATTTCAGTTTAGTGTTGGGTTTTCAATCCCCCTGCAATGACGTAGATTTGATGGTGATCCCTTGTGTCCCATAATTAATATTTTGTCCTTGTGTTATTTAAAACTTTATTTTTGTTTTTCGATTTTTGCATTTTTGCATTTTTATTTATTTTTGTTATTTTAAGCTCTTTTGGTGAATGTTTTGAATTAAAAAAAAAAAGAAAAGAAAAATATTTTGGAATTGTTGATGTGTATGACTATTATTGCCTCTTTGGTTGGTAGAATTTGGAAGTTAGGATTATAATTATTAAACTCGATCTTCATGTTGATACATGTGTTTTGAAATATATGATTCAATCGATTAAACTGTTGAATTATTGATTCAATCACTGATTTTTTTTATTTTTTTTAAATATAAAAAAATATATAATTATATATATATATATTTTAAAATATAAAATATTAATCATAATATTTATGAAAGATAATATAATCATGTAATAAAAATTAAGAACTCATAAGTTCACATTTTCATTATCTCAAAATAGGAAATAAGAAGAAAAATTATATTTTAAAGTAGGACACCTAAATTAAATTTATTTTAAAAATTTAAGTAGGGTTGAAATAGTTTTTTACCTTTAAAAACAAAACTCGTAAGCGTCCACATAGGGGCATTTATCTCGGTAAAAAAATTTGTTCTGAATTTAAAATTTAAAGTTGGGAATAATGGGTAGTCAACCCATTATCCCAACTTTCCTAATTTGCTCCCATTTTTCCACATTAACTCCCTAATTAGTTCCTTACTATTCCCAATGTACATCATTATCATCTCTAAAGGAAAGCACCGTTGGCGGAGAGAAAGGAGAGAGTTCTGAATTTGAAAACTTTTCTCTAATTGAGGGATTAAGAAAAATTCTATATAGGAAATTTTTCACGTCATTTTGTCACCGAATTGAGAGTTGTGGTATTGTAATATTGCGGTGATAGCTCACATAGCGTGGTTATCATCCCGATAGTGACAACGATCGAGAAAGGGTTCGTGGTTCCTGACTTTTCTGTATTTTATTCACCAAGATATACCTGAAAACCCAAACTTTTTATTATTTTAAAAAAATCTATCATGCTTCCGCTTGTGTATAAATTAAATCTAACACATTTGAAAAGTTAGCCTTTTGTGAAGGAGAAATTTTAGGTTATATATATAATGAATCTAGCAATTAGAATGGAATGTATAAATGAAAGTCAGAATATATTATATATTCAATTAAATTAATTATTGATTTGATTTTAAAAATATTTAAGTTTTTTATTTTTATATTTTTATATTTATAATGATATATTTTTCATATATGTGATAATGAGTTTCTATATAAATCTAATTTATTATAATAATTAATTGAATCAACGGGGTATTAAAGTTTATATCATTATATTGCTTCCTATTTTAACATGACATAAAACCCATATTCAAATTTATTTTTAATAATAATTTTTTTTAGTATAATAGCTGGCTTATTTGGAATAACATTCTAATAATTCAACAGATTTTGGGGCCACTTGCTACCTTTATGGTTTTCTTTTATTTCATGACTTCTTTTGCTTAGTGCAATAAATTCGATTGTAGTAAGCTCTGAAAATTCTGCATGGGGTAGATATAATTGGGGTAGGGTAACTATTCCACAAAATCCCGCGTGCAGGATCATTAATTTAACATTGAGTTTATATATAAAATAATTATATAATGTATACTGTCATTTAAGATAATTATTTTGAGTTTAATATATTTCATAGGATATGAAAATAAGAAAATATATAAATACTAATGAACATTTGCTATTTATGATATGCTAAATAGGAAATATTGAAATATAATTTAAGAACAGTTGACATAAATTGAACAGATAGATTTGAAATATAAAAGTTACCCTACAACGATAAAAGAATTATGGTTCCTGAGTCAATCAATCAATCCACTTTCTGATACTCCATCATACAGAGAGATTTTGTAAAGATATATTTGATCTTGAATATCGAGCCTAGGATTCTACTCAGATCAAGATCTCATTCGAACTACTTCGACTATAGAATTAGGTACTTTTCTATCCGATTTGAATTTTGATTTTAGTTATTAAGTTTTAATTTTGATGATTTAACACGATATTTGACATATTTTGTCTAACAAGTGGCATTAGAGCCACTTATACTTGAATCATTAGAATTTTTTTTTTTTGCATATTTTAAGATTTTATATGATTTTGGTATTGTATGAGTTTTTAAAAATATGCATGACAATTTTTACGTGAATGTTTCGGTTTTTTTTTTTTTTTAAATATTTAGAATTTTTGGGTGTGGATTTCAATTAAAAAAATTGAGAAGTTTTTATCAAAGTCGACCTTCAATTTTCATGAAAGTAGGCATCCGGTGTTTCAATTTAAAAAAAATAAAAGAGGAAGGTTTCATCAAAGTCGACATTTAGTTTTCATAAAAGTCGACATTTAGTTTTTTATCAAAGTCGACATTCAGTTTTCATTAAAATCGAATTTTATTTTTTATCCAAGTCAACATCCGGTGTTAAAAAAAGGAAGTATAAGATCTCCTCTCGAGATCCCCAGTAGTGGGACATTTTTTCGGTGAAGGAATAAGGGAGACAGATTTTTTTGTTATTTTTATACTCATTTTTAAAGAAATTTAACTTTTTTTATTTTTGAAAAGAATCTTTCGTATTTTTTTATGACAAATATTTTTTTGGGAAATTCTAGTTTTAAAGAATTTTTGGCAATTTGGTTTCTTTTAAAAAACTTCCAAATTCTAATATTTGTATTTTTGAGAATTTTCAGTCTTAAAGAATCTTTTGAAATTTGATTTCTTTTAAGAAAGTTCTAGATTTTGGGAATTAAAAAAAAAAACTTCCAGATTTTAATATTTTCATTTTTTAAGATCTGACTTCCCAATTTTAGAAAAAAACTTTTTAATAAAATATTTTTTTAAGGAAATTTCTAATTTTGGGAAACAAAGAAACTTTTAGATTTCAATTTCATTTTTAAAGTTTGACTTCCCAATTCCAGAAAATAAATTGCAATTAAAAAACTTCCATTTTTTTTATAAAAATAAAAACAAAACTTCTATATTTCAATTTTCAGTTATTTCAGTTTAAAATCATTTTTTGCTAAAATAAAAATTTAGTTTTCGATCATACTCTAACATTAGGAATAGTATGATCTCACTAAAGAGTATCAATTGAAAATATGCATATTAAAGATCACATTGTATGATATTTCTATATTACACATCCATATCATGATTCATATTATTCGGTTATATCAATTTACGTGACCATTGATTGTTGAATTACGAAAGAAATGTTACAAAATTTGTCTTAATTTTAAATTGGTATGATTGATAGATGAAATTGATTGTAGATACATTTTAGTACTAACAGAAAAGTTGAACTCATTCAGTTATTTCGCAATTACATAATTATAAGGTTTCATATATAACCCAAGTGAGAGATTGTTGGATCATGAATTTAATATTGAGTTTATACATAAAATAGTTATGTAATGCATATTGTCATTTATGATAAATTCATATGAAAGTAATCTTGTAAATTTGTAAATTTAGTATTTTTAGTTTAATATATATGATAAAATATGAGAATAAATAAATGTGTAAATATTAATGGATATTTGTTATTTATGATAGGTGAAATAGGAATGTCAAAGAGTGATTTAAGGATGGCCGACATAAGTTGAACAGATAAATTTGGAAGGTAAAAGTCACCCTACAGCTATAAAAGGAATGTCCTTAAATTACTCCACATTTTGATACCCCATCATATAAAAGGATTTTGTGATAATATATTTGATTTGGAAGGTCAAACACATGATTCAACCAAGAACAGAATCTCATTCGATTCAGTTTTTTAATTATAAAATCAAGTATTCTTCTATCCGATATAGATTTTAATTTCGGTTATTAAGTTTTAATTTTGATAATTTATTACGATATTTAACATAATATTTTATAGTAAGTTATTTTTATCAACAGCAGTGAGCTCTAAAACTTCGGCATGCCCATCCTCAATTGTTACCAAGCAAAACTAAAGTGAACCAACACCCTCTCTCTCTCTCTCTCTCTCTCTCTCTCTCTCTCTCTCTCTCTCTCTCTCTCTCTCAAGCTTATCTGGAGATCAAAAACAATATTGTTCATGAATGCAGGCTCTTGTCATAGTAGGCTCAAATGATTTATCGTGCAATGTGTGTTGACACGACTGAAAATAATTATTTTATAGTAGCGAACCATCAAAGCCAACGCAAAGAGTAAGTCTCTCCTTAGAATAACTGCAGCAGTAACTAAAGATGATTTCTTTTTTGTTGGTGGAGGGGAGAGCGATGGCGAAAAGAAACATGAATTTCCATTGTGGGAGGATTCTTTTACGACGTAATGGTTGCATGATCATGAACTTATTAAACTCCACAAACTACTAAAAACATATTAATGCCCCACTTAATATTATAAGTAGTGCAGGGGGCACCAGAAAAATGAGTTATTTACAAAAATATTATTTTTAATTAAAATTATTTAAATATCATTTTTTTTCTTTACTAAATTATTATTATTATTATTTTGCATTCTCAGATTTTTTATTATTTTTTAAAGTGTTAATTAAAAAAAAAAGTTGGTGCACTCTGTGGGTGCACTCTGTGGGTGCAAATTTGTAACAATCCGCCTCAAAGAGTGGGAAAAATGTATAGAGAGATATAGAGAGAGAGAGAGAAAGAGAGAGAATTAAGAGATAGAGAGAGAGAAAGACTATAGAGAAAGAGAGAGCGAGAATATAAGAGAAAAAGAGAGATTATATTTCATTATTTTCAATTCCATACTAATATATGTTTTGACATTACTATTTATACTATTTTTACTAATTATTTAACTATTTCTATTAACTACTAACTAATGTATTAACTACAAACTAATATTTCTAATTATAATTAATCACTAACCCTAGTTGTAACAATACTTCCCCCCTTGAAAACATCTTTGTTCTCAAGGATGGAAAAAAAAAATCAAGAATTGAAACTTGAATCCATAAATCTTGAACCATAACTTACATTTGTGTTGAAAGATAAAATGATAAAAACGAACAATTGATATGATTTGAGTTACATGAAGAGTAGTGAAAGAAAAATAGAAATGAGAGAATTTGATAGAGATATTTCTTGAATTTCTTTTTGGTGAATGATTTTTCCCAACGAACAATACAAATTCAATTTTTGGAGAGTTTGACACGTATCCACCATCAAGAAATTCTTTCTTGGATATTTGAAATCTTGTTTCATTAATGGGTTCTTCTTTAGTCATTTGTGATTTTTCTTCCACCTTTAACATTTCTTCACTTGAAGTGAATAGAATGGAAGATTCAAAAAATATATCAATACCTTGTTCTTCTATGTGTGTTGGTATTGTTTCATTTGTCACTTGAGTTGTTTCATTACTTTTCAATTTTTTTTCATTTTCTTGCTCATTTTCCATCAAAGTTTTGATATTTTCATTGATACTAAACATTTTCAATATGCGTGTCATGAGGGTGTCCATCCTTTTATCGTATTCTTCCCATATTTTCTTCCGTTCTTGCCTACAAAGATCTCGTTCTTTTTTATATTTTTCAAACCAATCATCTTCCGCCATTGATTATACCAAAAATCGTTTGCTCTGATATCAATTTGTAACAATCCGCCTCAAAGAGTGGGAAAAATGTATAGAGAGAGATAGAAAGAGAGAGAGAAAGAGAGAGAATTAAGAGATAGAGAGAAAAAGACAATAAAGAAAAAGAGAAGGAGAATACAAGAAAAAAAGAGAGATTACATTTCATTATCTTCAATTTTATACTAATACATGTTTTAACATTACTATTTATACTATTTTTATTAACTATTTAATTATTTCTATTAATTACTGATTAATGTATTAATTATTAACTAATATTTTTAATTATAATTAACTACTAACCTAGTTTTTACAGAATTCATCGTCGCTTAAAACATCAGCTCTTTTGCGGCTCCTGCGAAGCAGAGACCAACATCTAAAATATTTGAAGTTTTTTTTGTCCTTTCCCAAGAGACTTCACTTTTACAAGAAAAGACCTCTCTCTCTCGGTTGGTTTTCTTTTCTTTTATTTATTTATTTATTTATTTATTTATTTATTTTGAGGCAAGGGCGTTGCACTTTTTGGAGAGAAGGGGGCCTCGCGAGTGCAGGATCACAAGTCCCTTGCCTTGGCCCTTCTCCTACCACCTTCTTCAATTGATGGAGGATAAAAACAAATCCCCAAGAAAAAAAATGCAAGAAAAGTATAAGAGAGAGAGAAAGAGAGAGAAAGAGAGAGAGAGAGAGAGATTTGACATTTTGAAAGCAACCTGACGAGAGAATGGCCACCTCTCTCTCTCTCTCTCTCTCTCTCTCTCTCATCTTTTATTAATTTATTACAGAAAATCATGACATGTCACCCAGCTAGAAAGCGCCGAAGATCACCAGGTAGGAAACTCTCGCACATTTGTTGTCAGCTAAGAAATGTACTGAACTCTTTGGAGGAAGAAAGATCTCAAAATCTGAAATTTTGAAGAAAAGGTTTTGCTGAAGAAGAAGAAAGTGGTCCGGAGAATTCTTGTATTTCTCACATCATCAACATGGTCAAATGTATGCCACAACTTTTATATGAACAAAGAAGCTTCCAAAGGAAGCTATGCAAATCAAGAATTACATCTAACCAAAGTTTGTTAACTAAAACAACAATCACATATTTGGCAAACCAAACTACGAAGGGATATTTGATAAAAATCTCAGCACTTTAAACACTTCTGTTGTTCTCAGCTAGCGGAACAAGTGAAGCCATAATGGCAATTGCCTATTATGATAGCAACTATTGAGCATGCATAGAGAGCCCAAATAATGCATTTGAAGATAAGAGGAAGTGGAAAGGTGATGGCAAGCATGATAGCTGTGGCTGCAAAAAGCAGACCAACTAGGTTCATCACTCTAGCAGCCATTGAATTCCTGGAACTTATTGCTTTGCTCAGAAAGACCGAGGCAAAGGCTAGTGAGGTGATGAGTAAAAGAACGTGGACTACTGCATGGAGCTTGAAACGGTTTTGGAGGGTTTGGGCAGCAATTTCTGCAGCAGACAAGCAAAATGCAATGGCTAACATTGCCCAATCCTCATTTCTAATTACATGTTCAGGGGTGTTCGATGATTGTCCTGCCTCTGCTGCCACTTCTACACCAACTTCAAAAGGTGCCTGTTGTTGAGGGCTGCTCGGTTGGTCTTCTGCTCCTGCCACCACATCTTGAACTTCTGCAGGTTCCTGTTCAGGGCTTTGTTGATCACTTGGTACAGGTGGCAATGCAGTTGTCAATGGTGATTGTAGAATGGAGTTGAAAAGTCTGGATATCTGTAAGGATGTTGAGCGGAGAAACTCCATTATATGAAGACAGACGTCCATGTTTTTTAGGCTATACTCTCGTGGAGTGTGGTTGGAACAGAAGACAATAATAGACCTATATAGGAATGCCAATGATAATATGCCTGATCTGCTAGTCTCGCGACACCGAAAAGATGTTCTATTTCCACCACGTGTATGTCTGTCTTTGCAACACACACGGAGAAGATATTTTTCACACAATCCACTACAATACATCACCTACACAATTAATTTCCGCAGATTTTTATCAAATACCGACGATTAATAACAATAATGATGATGATGATAACTTGTTCAAATTGGTGCGATTTCAATGTAACAAATAGCTTTTTGCAGATTTTCTCAAGCCAACTAATTTCTCACAAAATTTTATATTTATAAATCCAGTTAGAGTTGAATAATATTGAGTTTACCTAGAATCTTCATCTGGGTACGATTTTCCTCTTCAGTACTACAAGACTTGACTAAATTCTGGCCCGAGTCTTTATGGGTCCATCCATGGTATTTATAATTCTTTGTTTGTTAGAAGGGATGGCATCATCCTAGCCACAGAGGAACAAAGTTAAGATTTCAGGTCAACAAAAACCACTTGGTACCTACGGACACTTGCTTGGCACCTATGGACACCGTTGCAATCCATCGGCACCTTACTAGTTCAGTGATCAGGCATAATACTCTCAAATAATGTCACAAATTCGATATTTATGTATGATAAAAAAAACGTATCGAAAAAGTTTTGTCATTTAAAGGTGTAACATAAATCAAATCAAGTTTAATTAAATTTAATATAATTATCAAATACTGACCGTTAATAACAATAATGATAATGATGACGAAGAAGACGATAACTTGGCTGTGATCCCGGTTATACTACATAATCCCGCTCCAGGGCCACTAATATGGATACAATATAACGGGCCAGAGCCTGGCCCGGACCAGTCCTGCGACCCCAGAGCTGATGCAGACAAAAATGGCGACTCTAGCCGCAACAGCAATTCCACCCGTGCAGTTATACGCAAAACCGTTATCCTCACAATCCCTATCAATTCGACTGCCAAACAACATTTCCTTATTTTCATCTTTAGCTTCTCGATGTCATCATAGACTTCCTTCCTTAATTCACCCATCTTTTGTTGCTGCTACACAAATTGATCATCAAATCAGAAGACCCGATTGCTTTGTTCGCATGTTTACCTTCTTCTTCTTCTTCTTCCCTCAATTTCACAACCTCAAAACCCCAAACAAAGCTTTACGTCAGTGGTTAGTTCTTTCTCTCTCTCTCCACTATGGTTACTCTTTTTATGTCTGAATTATTTCAAGAATGGGTATCATGTGTATTCTTAGGTTTTTCAAATGTATTCTTGACGATATAAGTGATTACTTAGTGTATACTAAAATTGATGTCATTGGATTAAGATGAAGCTGATAACACTTTGTATTTTTCTTGTTACTCTCTTTTTTGTATATGTAATTTTATTTATTTACTTATTTATTTATCTGTTGGGTGTGTGTGGTTTGATTTACTAATATATTAGTTTGTACGTAGTTTATAATTAATGGTTTTGGCTCAAATAGTGATCAGAATAACATGAAATCCTTGCTTGTATTAGGATTTTAGGATTCTGACTTTGATCCTCTCCAAAAAAAAAAAAAAAAAAAAAGAGAAAAAGAAGGAAAAATTTGCATAGTATGCTATTTGGTCCTGTTTGGTGTGAGGGGGGAAAGGACAGAAGGGTGAATGCAATAATGTATCATGTAACAGGTACTTTCATGTGTTTGACGCATATATACATTCTACAATTCCCATGGGTATTGGTAACCATTGGGTTTGTAGCCTGTATCTTCATCTAAAAGTCGTCAATTATTTTACCTTTCCTTCTTATAATAAATGGTGACCTTTAGATGATGATCCAATAATCACAAACCCCATGAGTTTGAATAGCCAGGGGGATTTTAGAAAATTTGAACATATATATATATATATAGAAAAAGAAAGGACTAGAGATGGGGTAATGGTAATGTCTCCTTTTAAGGACATCAACTCTCTCCTTTTGGTGCAAACTTGAGGCATGTGATGCTAACTCAAACTCCATATTCTAGATGTGTCTTTTTGTGACCATAGAAAGTTAGGCATTTGCATAAATTTTTTTGGATTTGGCTCCATGGTGAAACACATGATTTCCGCCTTATAGTTGGACCACTGAACTCACATTTCTCCAATGCTGCATCATTTTTGGTACTAACCTAGCTAAGAATGATCTTCATTTTGCATAACTTGTTATCTCCTTGAGTTTCTCTTTGTTTATAATTTCCTGTCCTCTTCTGTTGACCTGAGTCTTTAAATTGCACAATGTCTATTATGTATTGATAACTTTGGGAGATTTGTGCAATGAATTATTGCATACAGTGTCCAGATGACTTCCTCATTCTTTCTTGGTGAAGCTGATTCAGTTGGTTGGCTAGCATAAAACAGAATGTGGAAAAAGGGATGTGGGAGTAGAACATTTGAAAGGAAAATTAGTTTCCTAAATTAATGTATATCAGCTTACATTTAAATGCACGAATGGTTCTAATAATTTTGTTGTGTATGTTCAAGCTATTAATTACACTAACAACATGATATTGCTTGTGCTGATCTACTTGCTGATATCAGGGTCTCTATGTGCGATACTGAAGTTAGAAACTTTCTGCATCTCACCTCACTATTTCTGTCTTTATGCTTTCTGTGAAATGCACAATCTTGAAGCAGGCCTGTCCGAGTTGTCTAGTCCCTGTAGTCACCATATTGTTTTTTGCGGCGGTGATCATTTTTGCTATATGTTCTAAGTTACATATAATGCATTATGCAGGGCTCTCATTTCGTACTACTGAGGAGAGCTTAAAAAGTACTTTTAAGGATTTTGGCCAACTCGTAGAAGGTGAGAGTAATCAGTTTGGTGTTTCTTGTCATGAAGATGGCTGTGCAAACTTCTTGCACACGTTTGCACATTCATCTCTCTCTCTCTCTCTCTCTCGCTCTTACATGCACTAATTCACATAGTCCATTAGTTCTAAAAGTGACATGTCCTCATTTTCCACAGTGAATCTGGTGATGGATAAAATAGCTAATAGGCCAAGAGGCTTTGCTTTTCTCCGCAATGCAACAGAGGAAGAGTCTAAGAAGGCTATTGAAGGAATGCATGGAAAGGTTAATCTTTACATATTATTTTATAGAACAAAGCTGAGCACAGACTCCGATCTTTAGATTCATTTGATGTCTTAGTGAGACATTTTTTCTCGAGTTGCAGATTTTCATAATGTTTCTGTTGTTATGAAATAGTATTCGCAAGATTAGGTAACATAAAAGAGTAGCCAAAAGCAATTCAAAGGCACAATCAAAACTATGCTGACCAAGAGTTCACTTGGGGAAGATAATCACACCAAAGTCAATAAAATAATTTCCTGCAAATATGATTACATTTGATTTTGTTGATATACAGTTGGAAAAATAAAAAAGAGTATGTATACCAAAAAGTTGGCATCTGGGAAATCTGAAAGTTGTTTAGAAGATAAAATTTCAGAACTGGATTTTTTTTTTTTTTTTTTTTCTAAAAACTTTAAGAAGTGCGGTTGAATGGTCCTTGACCATTGTTGTAAATTAATTCTTTACATATTCTATTCCAATTTCTTAAGTTTGTTTATGCAAAGAGGATGATGAACTTTCCTTGCCCTGTTTGATACTGACTCCTCCCCCCTGTGATGTTTCACCTATTACTTTCCTTGCCCTGTTAGTGATATTTCCATTGATATTTTACCTCTTATGATCTGCTGCAGTTTACATGCTCTAACCTTTAAATCTACAAATGACTAAATTTTAGTGACCGACACTTATTTAAATTTTGAAAAACTCACGCTTGCCTGCAATGGAGGATTCTCCTGTGATTCCTGTAGTTGGTGATCCTTCAAACAACTATTACAATGTTCTGTTGTATCCACATTCCTTGCTGACCGAAAAAGAAAAATTAAATATCCACATTTCTTCCTGAATATCTAATGCCATCTGAAAAGATGTGGCTGGTCTTCCTCCAAACAACTATCTGATTCGACATCACTTGCTTCTGAACCCTTAACCTCATCTGTAGGAGCTAATGCGATCTTAATGGTAATTGGTGCCTCCCCCTCCATAAGCCATCAATCTGAAGCCTGAGAATTCCCAGCATTCCTTTGTCTCATAAGTCCTCTCTCCTAGACAGTGAACTCCCAATGCAAGGGATTCTTCATGCTTTGTTAATTTTGATTAAATCCTTGTTAATGGTTCCGGCCACTAAACTTCTTTAATGGCATTCCAACCTCTTGAAATTCACTAAATTCAATTCACAAAATAGACACCATTGAGGACATCAGTAGCCTCAATAATCCTCCTAGACTGCAATACGACTCCCCCTGATTTGACTCCTGTAACAATCCCTTAGTTTCATCCATTGCTGTCAGCACTGGAAGTACAATCTCCTGAAAACTACAGCTTCTCGAGCAGCCAACAATTTTCTTGCCAAAGTAGAGAAGAGGATCATTGAACTTTGAACAGAAGATCCTAAAAATTCTGGTCAAGTGGTTCCTGACTGAAGACAAAAGCGTCATTTTTATCAGAATCTTATTGCAAAGATTTGCAGAAACTTTAATACCTTTTAAATGGTGGCTGTACAATAAATCTGATATTGGTGCAACAATCCTATTGCATGAAAACATTTTTAATGAGTCCATTTAGCTCATATGCTTTTATGATATCTTATTCTGCAAAACCATTTTCGCACAAATGTTTCAGTGGTAGTATCATACTAAATGTTGCGCAAATTTTATTGGTGCAGATATCACATGCTATTAGTAACCATGGTAACCGACAGTAACCTTGTAGTAATCTATAGTGACCTTATAGTAATCTACAGTAACTTATACTAATATTTTCCGATTGATAAAAACAGTAATTTTTCTTCACTTATGGTAACCGACAATATAAATAGTAAGATAACTAACATATGATAATTGAGTTGTAATCGACGATAAAAGATAGTAACATTTCTTAACATATGTGGTAACCGATGATAAATGATAGTAATATTTTTTAATTGTTGTGGTAACTAACGATAAAAAATAGTAATATTTCCTAACATATATGATAACTGTCAATAAAAAATAGTAATTTTTATTAATACTTTTGAAACCGATGATAAAAGATAGTAATTTTACTAACACTTTTCTACGGTTATTATAAATCAATTATATACTCAACGGTCATCAAAACTGTGGAGAAAGATCTATCCCGATTGGTGTATAGTCGACTGAAAGCGTATCCGTTGGGAAAAGTTTTGCATATGGTTTTAGTATATTTAGCAAACGATTTTCGTCCATCTGAACAGTGCATTTATTTTGTAGTGAAGGGATTTAGAGCAGACAGTTGTCTATAAAGTATATTGATACAAACTCCATGATTGCACGCTTACTTAGAGATTGTTACCCATAAGTATCATGAACACACTACTCGTATGGGTGTCACACATTTCAGAATATTCAGTTTCAATAGAAGTTTGTGATTTTAGATACTTATCTAATATAGACAATTTTTAATTATTTTAATTTAAGATCATTTTTCACGAAAATAAACATTCAAATTTTTATCACACTTTGACATTAAGAATTGTATAATTTCACTAAAGATGACCGGTTGGAAATAGGTATGTTAAAAATCACATTGCATAACATTTTCATACAACATATCCATTTCATGATTCATATTATTCAGTTATATCAATTTATGTGACCATTAAGGGTTGAGTTACGAAAAAAATGTAACAAAAGTTGCCTTGATTTTCATTTTGGTGTAATTGATGGATGTGATTAATTGTAAATATATTTTAGTACCGACAGAAAAATTGAGCTTATTCCGTTATTTCATAATTATATAATTATAAGATTTCACATATAGCCCAAATGAGAGATTATTGGATCATGAATCCAATGTTGGATTTATATATAAAATAATTATGTAATATGTATTGTTATTTAAGATAAACTCATATGAAAGTAATCTGGTAAATTTAAAATTTTGGTATTTTGAATTTAATATATTTGATAGAATATAGAAATAAATAAATATGTGGATATCAATTGACATTTACTATTTATGATGAGTTAAATAAAAAATATCGAAGAATGATTTAAAAACGGCTAACATAAGTTGAATAGATAAATTTGAAAGATATAAGTCACCCTCAAAAGACTCATGGTTAATGGTTAACGAGTCAATGAATCATTTCATTTTCTGATGTCTTCATCGCACAGACAAATTCTGCACGCCCATCCTCAATTGTCACCGAGCAAAACTACAGTGAACCAACAGACTCTCTCTCTCTCTCTCTCTCTCTCTCTCTCTCTCTCAAGCAAATCTGGAGATCAAAAACAATATTCTTGATGAATGCAGGCTCGCGTCATTGTAGGCTCAAATGATTCTCGCGCGACGTGTATCTGACATGACTCAATATAATTATTTTATAGTAGCCAACCATCAGAGCCAACGCAAAGTGTAAGTTTCTCTTTAGAAAAACTTGCAGCAATGAGTAAAGATGTGATTGGTGGAGGAGAAGACGATGGCGAAAAGAAACGTGAATTTCCATTATGGGAGGATTCCTTTAGGATGCAATCGTTGCGATGAAAAAAAGATCCCCAGGAAAAAAAGCAAGAAAAGTAAGAGAGAGAGAGAGAGAGAGAGAGAGAGAGAGAGAGAGAGAGAGAGAGAGAGAGAGAGAGAGAGAGAGAGAGAGGGAGATTTGACATATGGAAAATAGCATGACGAGACAATGGCCACGTCTCTCTCTCTCTCTCTCTCTCTCTCTCTCTCTCTCTCTCTCTCATCTTTTTTTAATTTATTACAGAAAATCAAGACCTGCCACCCCAGCTAGAAAGCGCCAAAAATCACCAATACCTCGCTAAACGCCAAATCCATGGCTTGCGCTTGCGTATTCTCTTGGGAGCTTCCCAAAAGCGGCAAAAGAGCAGGTGTTGTGAGTGACGATATTTCGCACCGTAGTGCGGAACCGACATTCTTATTCTTTGTTTTTTTATCATTAACACCTTTAAAAAAATAAAAAAAAAATCTGATTTCACGTTTTCGGGATGTGATATCAATAATTTTAAAAAATAATAATATTTAAATAGTTTTAATTAAAAAATAAATATTTTGATGATAAGACTTAATATAACGATTGAATTATCATTTTAATAATTTTAAATTCAAGAATTCAAAACGTAAAAACAATCTCTTTATAAAAATATAATAAAAAAATTATATATATAGACACACACGTTTACCCCTCTTATTTCCGTATTAAATCGTGGAAATAGAGGTGAAACAAACAACCGAAGTAAGAAACATAGACAAGAACCATACCATGGCGGCAATAGGTTTTAAATCAAGAAGAAAGCTATAATTATAGCAGCGAGTCGCCAAAGCAGACAAGTGGTAGTCAAGAACAACCGCCATGGCCGTGGCAATATTGTAATGGCAATGAGAGCAAAGGCTGTTGAATGAATTTATTTTATTTTTCTTCCTATTTTCTAATTCTTTGCACATAGATATATATATTTAAAATTAATTTATGACTTTATTATTTAGTTTTTATCTTTTCTTATTTCCCTACTCTAACCTAAATCTATTTAAACATCTCAATTTTCTTATTAGAATTCAAACTTAAGCTTATAATCATTAAAAAACTTTTTTTTTTTGAATCCCTAGTTGGGTTCTTATCTCTTGAGGTGGATTTCTCTTTGAAGCTTTTGGATTAATGCTCAATAAATTTAACCCCAAGTTCCATTCTACATGAAAAATGACTTAAATATTTCACAATTAATATGGCATTTTCTTATTGGATGTTGCATGAATTAAAGTTGAGAATCACTAAACTGTGCAAGAATATGAGAGTAATTTAGAAGTCACAATGTCTAAAAAAATATTTTAAAATCATAAAAGCATATTGATGGTTATTAAAAAAGTATCAACAAATATAATAAAAATTTATTTCAATAAATTTTGGAAAGAAAAACATAATGTTTTTAGAACATTTTTCTAAACAACCAAGCCGAATCTGAGAGGGTTCCACTGCCATTCAAAAGCTCCGCTCCCTAGCCCTAACTCTTAGTTATGGCTAGTAGTTGTACGAGACGAAATATTTTAGCAAATTGGGTGTTCGTGAAGATGACTATGCAACCAAGAAAGGCTATCTTTTTTTGGTGGAGGTGGCGCAAGGAAGCATGAAATTCTGGGTGGGTCTTTTAATGATGTAATGGCCACATGATCATGAGCCAATAAAACTCCATAATTAGCATCATATACTAATGCCCCACTTAATATTGTCATTGATTGGTTGGTTCTGGAGGATGGCTTTATTAAGGGGCGCCATGCCTCAAACCTTTGGAAAATACACGTTTTGAAGTGTGTAGACCATTTTATTTGAAAACTGTGTACTAGCCCCCACTCCCCCCCCCCCCAAAAAAAAAGTTGGCTTCAGCAGATTTTGGTTTGGGAGCATTTCCATGACTTATTTGGAGTGCAGGATGTAGCAGGAGGAGTTCCAAAGGGATTTCTTAGGAGTTGCAGGCAGTTTTGGAGGTATCTGAGTTTATCTCACTCCCAAAGTGAGGAAGAGTTGCAAGATAAAAATTCAAATCCATAAAGCATTTTGTGTGTTTTATATATCTGCACCAATGTTTATTTGCCATGACTTTCCAAGAGACATAATTCCAAAGAAATGGTGGTCTCCACCATGAATAAAACTTGATGACGCACATCTCCTAGATTCACCAAAACTAATAAAGTACCTTGAGAGTACATCATTTTCATGGCCAGGTCACGACAAAAGCAGAATCTGACATTTGCTTTTAGATTATCCATATCGAGTCCCAACATGAGGTGGGATTTTTTTAGACTTAATTGGATTACAATCTTGTAGATTTTGAAGGTCCTTCAAAAGAAACTTAATACATATATAGCAAGTATTTGGATAAAGATACTGGTGCATTTGGATAAAGGCCGATGGAAATATTCAATGATGAATGATGTATTGTAGTATGTATTACATTAAATATAATTTATAATATATATGTGGCGATTAATACATATATAGCAAGTACAGTGGGGTAGAAGAAATCAAACCCGCGCCCTAAGCTTGGAAAGCTAGTAGTTATAGTCCACCTCCATTCATTTGGTTTTATAGTCTGTAATTCGAATCTGAACATGATACTTTGGTTGCATTCGGCTCTTTTTTGGTTTATGGAAATGTCAGTCCATTTGTCTAAAGCTGTTCCCAATTTCTATTTAAGAAATCCAAAAGGAAAGGCATTTTGTTCCCACCGGGCTAATTGACATGTACGATTATGTGGAAGTTGTTTGTTCTATCTTGTCAAAAATATGGTTTAAATCAACAGAACTTTTGGTGCAAAGCATCAACAACCAATCTATGTCCATAATGGCGTAAGTTGGCCTTTCAACTCTGTGGAGGTTATCGATCCAATGGAGTCCAACTAAGGCAAGTTTTTAGCATAAAGCAGAATCTGGAAAAGCTTTGGTATCCATTGGACGTACTTACAATAATGTCTGATTAAACAACCTTTTCGTGAGCAATTACATGAAGATTTTATGCATAATGGCTTTAAATATGTCGGTCCGCTGACTTTGCTACTTATCCTGCATCTTGTTCGAAGGCACAAATGGCCACTGCACTGTGCCACATATCCTCATCAGCACATTGCTTTGCCTGCAAATGGGTGGCAATTTGTATGCTCGTGTGCCCATGTTAGAACACAAACCTGTTTTGCTGAATTTTCAGAAAATTTATATATGTATGTACTCATATTATTTCTGTTACAAATCTAAGCTGTAAATTTTATGTTTTTTATGATATGGCTAAGAGTCCTAAATCTTTAAAATCATGTAAAATTAAATCCCACGTATAAAACAAAATCCTAGAAGTTGGCTTCAATGATGAACGGATGGTACTAGTAATTGAGAATTAGACAAAGAAGGCGTGCATCAAGCAAAAAGAGGAGCAATTTGGATGGAGGAGAGCAGACCATATGGAAGAATACGTAAGCCCGATGCATCGGCCATGTAAATTTCCTGTGACCCTTCCTGATCTCCAGAAGGAAAATTATTATTTTCAATGATGTGTCCTCCCACAATACCACTTTCACCCGTCATTGTAAGGCATGCAGAGAAGAAAAAGGAAGTAAAAGTTTAAGGGATTTCCTCATATTATTTTATATTACAAAAATACAGCTTTTTCTACAATTATTATTATTTTTGGGGGATCCTTAATTAAAATAATATATATATATTTTTGAGATCCCTTAAAAAGCTGTATTTTTAGGAAATAAAAACAATTGAAAAGGTACAACAAGAAGTCATGAGAATGTTTTATACACACCAAATGTGGATCCAAACTATGATATTGATTTTAGTGATGGTTCGAGTCTTTCCAACCCATCATCACCATCATCGTCTTCTAGTCATTTAGTGCCAAAAACAAAATCTCTTACTGAAATTTATGGAAGGTGTAACATGGCAATTACGGAGCCAACAAAGTTTGATTAAACTATTTAGGTAGGAGAGTGCAGGAGGTAGTAATGCAAGAGGAGCTATCTATGATAGAAAAGAATGGAACATAGGAAGTTGTAGATAGATCAACGCATCAGATTGTTATTGGAGTAAAATAAGTGTTCGAAACAAAGTTGAATTCAGATGGGTCTGTTCGCAAGCATATATCTAGATTTGTTGTAAAGAGATGCTCAGCGATATGGTTTGGAGTATAGAGATACATTTACTCTAGTAGCAAGTTTTGACACAACATGACTTCTTATTGCTATTGTAGTTCAAAAACAATTGGAAAATCCAACAATTAGATGCAAAGTTAGCATTTCTTAATGGAAATTTGAATGAAGAAATATATGTTGAGCAACCAGAAGTTTTCATTGGCGAGGGAGTAAAGACTAGGGTGTACAAGTTGAAAAAGGCTCTTTGTATCTTTCAGCAAGAGCTCGGTGCACAAAAATTGATAATCATTTTGGTAAGAATGGATTTAAAAAGAGTTTCAATGATGCAACTCTTTATGTGAAAATATTTTCTTCCAACCAAATTTTAATTGTCTCTTTAGGTGGTGTTAAAATAGACCCAAATGACCAATGACCTATGGGTGTAGCAGTCAGGACGCTAAATTCCTTTAACCAAGATCTTGATTTCGAATTTTAGGAATGAAGAGCTAAGCATTAGGAGAGTCAATCCCTTAATGGGCCCTTAGTCCTCTCTGGTATGTTGCAGCTTCTGGTGCAGCAAATCAAGCAATTTGGTTGAAGAGACTTTTAGAAGATCTTCAAATAGAGTAAAAAGAGTCTACTAAGCTATTTTGTGACAACGAATGAGCAATACTCATTGCTCAAAATCCTGCATAGCATGACAAAACCAAATACATTAAAATTAAATATCATTTTCTAAGAGAAGCTGAGAAGGTTACGTAAATTAGTCTAATACATTGTGCTGCTAATAGTTATCCTAACAAAAGCTCTGCACAAGACACTTTGAGAACTGAGGTTGAAGCTTGGTGTCTCAATAAAATATCTCTAGGAACAGCCTTTGCCCAACTGTCATAACACTTTCAGCACCATTTTTGAATGGTTGTGGCCAAGGTTGAACAAAACCGGTGGCTGGAAAAAAGACAGCAACGTGGGTTCTAAGGCTGCAAATTAAGCCGTCCAAATTTATCACCAGCAGGCTGACCTGTCATCTGGTTAGTGCATTTATCTTGAAAAGGACACAAAGATGAGAAAATCAGATAGCCAATTCTTGGGTACATCTTCAGTACATGTAGAGTTAAATTTGGACTTCTTATAAGCACGCGAAATATGTTGATTTTGACACTTCGTATGATGCTGAGTTTGGTATGATCTGATTGGTTCTCAACAATTTCAATTGTGCTTTGACTGATCACCATGGCAATTGGGTTCAGTCTTTTCCTTGCGCCCTCTTATTGATGGACTTCTGATGCATACAAAGGATTGAATTTTATTTAGTAAATTCCAAACCCTCAACTTATCTCTTCGATGGTTTGATTTTTCATAACATCATTGACTTGCAGAAGAGAAGATCTTGTTGGATGAATCATTCAGTTTGTGAATCTCGTCCGGATGCTCATTGGTAGGTGAATTGACCATTGTCCTTTGGAACGTCCTAGGTAGGAAACTCTTGTTGGAAATTCTCACACATTTGTTACCAGCTAAGAAATCTATTCATTACAATCACTGTAGCCTCTGCTACAAGATCTGAGACCAAGGATACAAGCTCACAAATGTACTGAACTCTTTGGAGCAAGAAAGCTCTCAAAATCTGAAAATTTGAAGAAAAGGTTTTGTTGATGAAGAAGAAAGTGGCCCGGAGAATTCTTGTATTTCTCTCATCATCAAAAGTATCAAATGTAAGTCACAACTTTTATATGAACAAAGAAGCTTCTCAAGGAAGCTATGCAAATCAAGGATTACCTCTAACCAAAGTTTGTTAACCAAGGTTAAACAAAAATAAAATGTTTGGCAAACTAAATTACGAAGGGATATTTGATAAAAATCTCAGCACTTTTAACACTTCTGTTGTTCTCAGCTAGAGGAACGAGTGAAGCCATAATGGAAATTGCCTATTATGATAGCAACAAATGAGCATGCATAGAGAGCCCAAATAATGCATTTGAAGATAAGAGGAAGTGGAAAGGTGATGGCAAGCATGATAGCTGTGGCTGCAAAAAGCAGACCAACTAGGCTCATCACTCTAGCAGCCATTGAATTCCTGGGACTTATTGCTTTGCTCAGAAAGACAGAGGCAAAGGCTAGTGACGTGATGAGTAAAAGAACGTTGACTACTGCATGGAGCTTGAAACGGTTTTGGAGGGTTTGGACAGCAATTTCTGCAGCAGACAAGCAAAATGAAATGGTTAACATTGCCAAATCCTCATTTCTAATTACATGTTCAGGGGTGTCCGATGATTGCCCTGCCTCGGCTGTCACTTCTACACCAACTTCAGAAGGTGCCTGTTGTTGGGGGCTGCTTGGTTGGTCTTCTGCTTCTGCCATCACATCTTGAACTTCTGCAGGTTCTTGTTCAGGGCTTTGTTGCTGCACTACCTCTCTATGTGGATCACTTACTACAGGTAGCACTGCAGTTGTCAAGGGTGGCTGCAGATTGGAGTTGAGAAGTCTGGATATCTGCATGGATGTTGTGCGGAAAAACTCCTTTATATGATGACAGACGTCCATGTTTTTGAGGCTATACTCTTGTCGACTGTAGTTGGAACAGAAGACAATAACAGACGTATATAAGAAAGCCAAACATTTCACATTAGACTTGGCTTCTTTGTTCTCTTCCACCATGTTTTCCCCATTTATAGTACTTCTGATGTATGCGATAATATGCTTGACCTGCTTTTATCTATTAAGTTTTTTTGTTTTTTATTTTATTTTATTTTATTATTATTATTTTTTTTTGGCACAACAATAAATATTTGAGTACAAAGAGATACAGACAAGCAGGTTTGACGCTACTCTTATCATGATAATTTCCATGTAACTAGGGGACAAACTTGAATTCCATGATTTGAAATGGCCACAAAATGTAGAACGAAATGGGGAAAAAAATTGTGACTTACTTTATGATCAATGGTGATCAATATAAAGTGCTTAAAAATAATTAATTAGAAGCAAGAAGTGGTAATCCTACAAAGACTTGGCTGGCTATTAGTGGGAAATAGGTTGGTTGGTAGCATGGCCTTCAGGAATCTTTTGGCAAATGCTACACTGAATTTAAATAACAGTCCTAAAACCTTCTCTCCTCTTCAAATTGTGACTGGCTTTTCCTCATTTTTTGTTAGTGGTATGCAACCCCTCTTTCTTGTGCTTCTCCAAATTCATTATGCACCCGTTAATGAATATGGTTGATGCTGCAGGTTGATTCTTGTCTTTGTCAACACAATCAATATCATCAGCTTGCCAGGTTGAACGAGAGTTCTGCAGTTGAGTTATCTGAATTTTCTTGGTTGTAGATTATGTGACCAAATCAGATTTTGGACCACCCCGATGATTTCAGGTGCTTAAGAATCCCTGATGGTTCTAATTTTCTTTGTTTTCTTGTCTCCGTCACGCCCCCTTCTCGTTGCCCGTTATTCTAGTTTCTTTGGTTCTCTTCCATTCTCGTTCCTTCTTTGATTTCTTCCCTGCTGAATTTTCATTCCTTGTATTTTGTTGGATTAGTTTTCGTGGTAAGCATAAAATCTTTGTTTCCTCTGGTATGTGGTTTCTGATTGTGGTTGCTTTAATTTCTTAGTATTATAGAACTTCCTACCTTAGGTCAGAGCCCCGACTCTCTCTTTGGGCCTACCTATTCTGGTTATGCATTTGTGGGTGGGTTGTTAAGTCCCACACTGACAAGTTTTGAGGTTAGATCGAAGTTCTCTAATACTTAAGTTTTTGCTTTGAGGTTTTTTGATATGCTCTTTTGCTACCGTTGGTGGGATTTCTTTGATGGTATGGACTTTGTTTAGTTTTACTTCAAGTCAATTAGTTTGGTCGGTTGGTTTTTTCCTAAAGCTTTTGGGCTTTGACTTTTGCATTAGAGAGAGAAGGGGAGAGAGAGAGAGAGAGAGAGAGAGAGAGAGGTGTTATTATATTAAAGTAAACACACTACATGAAAATGTTTCATGTGTCAAGATTTGGACTAGTGCGCAGTTTGTCCAAAAATCAGAAGACGGATATCAGAAGAGTAAACAGATGTTAGTTTTTGGTAGCACTTTATGGTAACAGTCTCAGCAGCACTGCCTGAAAATGGATGACATTATCAGCCAAACATTGGATAGTGCATGGACCAAAATTGGATAAAATGTATATTGACACAAATATACAGGAAAATGAGAAACACCAACTACAATTGGTATAGGAACTAATATTCCAGATCCTAAATGTGGCATCTATGACAGCAACGAGTAAAAGGTACTCAGTAGTTGAGGATTAGATAAAGAAGGCGGGCACAAAGGTCAGTTGCAGAACTGGCTGATTGTTGGTAAGACTTGAGCCAAACTTGGGTGATTCGCATGTCAATATCAAAGAAAAATATCCTAAAATTGCTCGAAACTTCCACATAACCACACAAACAGCAAGACAAAGTTCCCTTCAAAACTCAAGCATGCATGAGTTTTACCTCCATTGCTAAGTCTTTTATAACTAAAACCTAACAAGTGCCTTTGTTGAGAAATTTGACGCGCTTCACCAGAAGGTACTCCAGAAATTTGTAAACAGAGCTGACCTGTCATCCAGTTAATTCCAACTTTTTGTTAGCACTCAAACAACAGTTGATTTGATTAATATGTGAAGTTGAGTTTGGTGATTGGATGCTTTCTGAACTGCGGAGTTTCTTTTCTTTTTCTCCTGAAAGCCGACTCCAAAGTGCGTAAGTATAGTGTCTGCATTTTATTTAATCTTTGATGAGGCTGTCCCATATTGTTTGCTCCACAATACTCGAAACTGCTCCAACCAACATTGGAGCTCCCGTGTCATGGTGATGTCGATGATGATGTTGACACGCGACCAATTGCTTGCTCTTTTTAGAAGACCTTTGGCAAGTATTGCTACCACTTCTTTTCATCCCTCTTTTGCCTTTTAGCTCTTTTTCTTCTGCTTCTGGATTTCAGTACTGTTTGCTCGTGGTCTAGTACTCCATGTTGGTGCAACCTGGTCATTAAAAAGTATCAAATGGGACAATCTTAATCCTACAAGTGACTAGACTCAAGAATTTGAAGAACTACCTTCTTTTTTTTTTTTTTGTCAAGATTAGGTGTGGTCTTTTCACTGCAATAGTGGGTTGCAGGTATTTAGATTACATCTTAGACATATCTTTTATCAGACTAGAATGTACAATTAGACATATCTTCTTAGGCAACATAATCAACACAAAAGCCACAGTTAGACATATCTTTTCCTCCTCTCATGAGATTAGAATGTACAATTCAACTCGATTAGAAACTTATATTATCTCAAAAATCCGGCTTTGAAGACCAAGATCTTGCTAGAAATGCACTTGCATATAGAATTTCTTTGATGTTGAAGGCATATAATATCATTGGAATCATACTATACATTAATAAAAAAGAAAGAGAAGTCCAACATTCGAAGTTATGGCTTTGATAAGCGTACAACCTGATTGCTTTTGAGTATATCAATCTCCTTATGGTGACAACAAACAATCAGGAAAGAAAGGCAATATATACACTGAATGATACAAAACCTAAGCATAGATACCAAGTGAGCATATTCATGGTCACAAACTTAACCGAGCTTCCAAACCGATTAAAAAGGGAAAAACTAATCCATGCTTCTTAAACCGCAGCTCTATTCAGTAATATTGCCCCTTCTTGTATTCTCTTCTCATTGATACTGGCAAAGCTTGTGGCCGTGCAGTATTACCATGAAGCAAAGTCGCCAAGTAAAAAAGCCTTATGGGAGTTAAATAGGAATATGCTTTTCTTTAGGGCCATCTCAACCATTATTTTATCAACCCATGAAATGGCACCTTAGGGTTGGACAGATCAACCACGGGATTATGATCATAGATTGAAAGACAAGGCAGGAAAATTTTGTTTAATCTGGGCCTAAGGGTACTCTAAGTTATGGTCTTGAAACCAAACTCGAGCTAAAAGGACTTTTCATTAATATATTCACTTGATTTAGTACACAACCCAAAAACTTAAGTGGGGTTCATCAACTTACATAATCCCGAACATATATTTATATCAACATGGGAGAGTGGAAAGCTGTATTGTCTGAATGGTGCAAGGAAGTAAGATGAATTTGAATTATAATTACTACTAAGGGGGGCAGAAACTAGACAGCTCTCAATACTTATTCAAGATGAGAATGGCAAGTAGTGAAATGGCATAGATAGCCCAAGTAATGAGTTTAAGACTCAAAGGCATTGGAATTGTAATGGCAAGGCAAAATCCGGTGGCTGCAAAAAGCACCCCAACATGTTCAAGCATGCGGGTTGCATTCAAATGCTTGGAGCTTATCATTTTCCCAACAAAGATGCAGGCAACAGAAAGAAAGATGGTAAGTAAAACAACATAGAATGTTGGTGGTTAAGTTCAGTTTGTAGAGACTGGATAGCAATTTCAGCTGCTGATAAGCAAAAAGGAATAGCTATAAGTGCCCAATCTATGTTGGGCAAATGAACAACTTGCCGAGGCCCCTGTGTCTGCTCCGCTGCAGCTTCAAGATCAATGTCTGAATGCAGTGGTGACGGTGTCGGTGTTGGTTTTTGTTTCCAAAAGTAAAGCTTAATCCATAGTTTAGTGAGTAGAATAAAAATTCTGTCAAAAGAATTCTTGAGATCACGTGAGAAGCCCATTCTTATAGCTAACAGCAATGGGTCTTGGAAATAACAGAAAACTGAAACAGAGCATACAATTTGCTTCTAAACACTGCCTGCTTATTTCCCACATTAGCTCCTCTGCCCTTTAATAAGCCCCCAAAAGCGGGTTTTTCTTTTCTTTTTCTTCTTTTCTAATAGGAAACGGTCCATTTCATTCTCATAGGTCAGAAGCAGGCTGACTTACAACAGTAGTACCTAATGATGAAAATGACATAAAGAAGCTTTAAGATAAACCAAGATAAACTAAGATAAACTACTTAATTAAGAAGCTTAAGCTAAACTAATTAATAGGGATGCAGGCATAAAGAAGAATCACATGGAACCTCCAAGTCCTTTTAACTCAGCATATAAAAGGGAACTCTTAATGTTCAAAATAGCATATCTTGTATTAGAGCACCTAATAGAAATAAAAACTTGAGAGAGCTTCAAGGGAATTTCCTTTTGGTGGGATTTTGGACTTTTCCTCCATGAAAGGAAGGAGGTGGTGTGTTTCATCATTTTCTGTATATAAATCCTTTTAGATTTCTACCAAAAAAAAAAAAAAATCCTTTTAGATTTTGGGGCAGTGTCCTTATTTGTAATCTCCTCATTTTAAAATCTTTTATTCTCTTGGCACCCCACCACCATTTGTGAACATGGGTAGCAAGTTGCTCCTGCCAATCCCTCCATTCTCTCATCTTAACATGATACCTAACCACCGAATTAATATATAATTAAATTAACTAATGAACCAGTCGGTAATCACCATATATGATAAAGCACGTATAGCAAATAAGTCAATGGTAACCCAAAAATGACATACTTAACATGAAACTTTTCAAAGCCATGTCAACAGCACTAGGTTGCCATCAAAACTTAGAAATGTGTTGGGACAGATAAGTAAAATCTAAAATTAAATTAAAATTAAAATACAGATCGCAGAAGTCCAAGTTAAGCTATCATTGAGTGAAGATGTAGATTGAACATTGAAAAGTAGCATTACTCAAACCTCTTGATTCTTTTCCTAGCAAAGGAAATGGAATTTGAACTCTTAAGCCTCTGGATGTCAAGAATTTTAGCTCCTTTATACTGAATATTTGAACCAAGATGCCACTTGGTCTTGAAATTTAATAACCTAGTTTAATAGGAATAATATCATATACCCATTCATTCTAATGCATAATTCTCTTATTTTTTTGGCTCCCACCACTGAAGAGTCATATTCTGACTAATCCAATTCAAGTATATGTAGGAACCTTATTTAGGGGCGTCTCTTTCAATGTAATTTTGTCATTCTCAAGTTTTGAATATGAGATTTAGTTAAGAGATCTAACATTTTATCTCAATAAACCGTCTGTCCGTTGGTATAATTCTCTTACTTTAAACATAAAGGGGTAATAATATCTTAATTGCTAAATGTTTTAGATGGTGTGAGGAGGTTTTGATCATGGGGTGGATTTTGTCACAAAATAGCCCTTTTAATATTTTTATCTTGCTTAGGGGGAAGTCAAGGAAGATATGATATTATAACATTTGGCGGGTGTGGTTCATAGTTGTCAATAACTAGTCAACTGAATGTCATTATTTTGCCCCCAAAAACTCGTCCTTTTACTCTATTAAGAATTTGCATCAATTCCATTTTTTTCTGATTTGCCTCTTCAGACTCTTTCAAGGAGGGTATTTTGGGCTTGTGACTAGAACTCTTTATGGAGTGCAAAATTGAATTACATTGAGTTCTCCGGTAATTCTTTTTACTTTCCTTCCACTCTTAAGTTGTGAACTTCATGTGATAGATGGGACTTGATGAGGCTAATTTATTCTAACCATTTTTATTGAATATTCTCTATTTTCTTGTAGATATGAACTTTGAAATTTTTACCTCTTGTGTACATATTTCTAGTTCTCCATGATACATTTTAGGCTGAGAATTGTAATGTTCAACTTTTTATGTATTTTAAGAACTTGCTTTGAAAGTTGTATTCATAAGGAAGTCAATATATAGCGACAATCCCTTTTTTGATCATCCGAAATGTTAACCGGCTTGTTTTTTTTTTTGGTATCATAATTAGGTCACAAACCTAATATCTGAGGTGTCGTTTTGATTAATCTGGATCGACCGTTTATAGGGTTCAATTGAGGGGCAGGTCTCTTAGTGCTAATTTTTCCGTTCTCATGGGGGATCGAACTTTCGACTATCATTAATGGGCGTCAGTTCTCGAACTAACTGAGTCATCATACGTTGATGAGATAATTGGTTGGACTTGTTTAATATAAAGTGAAATAAGACGGTTGAAGCTGCTTTTGCCTAATGTCCCTTTTGGATTCTAGGTGTGTTGTAAAGAAGTTATAGGTGTATATGATTGTGAAGTTTTTTTAGACTTTTGAGTTGTGGGGTATACACAGAGTATGATAGAGGTTTTTCAAATTGGTCATTCCTTTAAAAAATTTGTGGCGAGCCATGGTTCAGGCTGAGGTCCTCCAGGGGAATGTAGCAGAGCTCTCTCTGCAGTGACTCAAGGTCCTCCTAATGGATCATTTAAATGCTCTCTCTCTCCCTTTCTCAAAACTCCTTCGTGTACAGACAGATGAGACTTTTAATGCAAACCTAAGAACTGCTAATGTTGGAACTTTAATAGGCACTTTAGCAAAAGTTGCAATCCAAATTTGTCACAAGCAAAGCTGTCCCATCAGCTAGTTGGGTCATCGGGGATCCAAAATGGCATACGGAAGAGCAAATCAAGACGGGCCAATCATGAACATAGTTGATTTCCCTCCGATAGGAAGCCGAGTTTGGTACGCTTAAATTGGATGGTATGCGCATTTTTGGCGCCCTGTAAACTGTGGAAGCCCCATTTTTGTCCAATAATGCGCATCGGCCCCCGTTTTGTCCAATAATGTGCATCGGCATATGGTTCATTTTTTTTTTTTTTTACTATACTAATCGATATTTAAAATCATATTCAAACTAATTCTATTCGAACACTTATCAAATCCGAAAATAATTCTCTAAACATAATTTTTTTTATTTTAAATTTTAAATTTTAAATTTGATTACATTTTTACTCATTAAGTCAACTATCCGTTCGTACATATAGTCCACTATTTACTATTTATTACTCATAACTCATGAGATGGACCTTTCAACCAGACGTCTGCGATAGCTTGTTGGTTAAAGCTATTGAACCCACGCCCTGAGGTACGGGTTCGAGACCTGGTGAGAGAGAGAGAAAAGAGAGATGACCTTTCAAATTTCCAAGGTTGTTAATGAATTGTGCTTCTAAACCAATTTCATTTCTCATAAAGAATTAACATTGCACCTATTCCACTCTAAATACTTAGATTTCAATTTTGATACTTCACTTAAAATGTATGCATCTGATATGCATAATTTGTATGTCATCATGTGTTATCGATACGTTTATTGATGCGTACAAAAGATAGCACTTGAATTTTCTATCGTTATAAAAGTTGTTCTCAAAAGGGTCTCCTAGTACTTAGACCATCCGACTAAATATATGAAGTTCAAGGTTGACAATATGTGTATACAGCTTCATCATCCTTTATGTAGAAGAGGTTGCTAATTCAACCTAAAATCTCAAAGTAAACAAGCAGTTAATACAATCAAAGTACATGTTATGGCTTTCTATCAATACAAAATAAGAAAAGAGACGTAGAAATGTGCCATGCAGAAGATGTTGCAATTGCTACTATACTTTAAGATCATTTAAAAAATAAAAATAAAAAGGTAAAAAAGAAACCCCTCGTAAGAATAATTATCAGTAGGCTGAACGACGCCAAAGCTTATAAAGCATACATCGCATTCCAAGAAATGATGGAAAATCTTGGTTTTGATGCTGAGAAAAATAAAAAAATAAATAAATAAATCCTGGTTTTGTACCAGCATTGCACCATTTTTTGGCTGCCGATGCCCAGTTGATCTGGGGAAAGCCAATGGCATTCTTAAATAACATTTCCCATTCGAATTTTATATATTCAAATTATATATATATATATATATATATATATATGATAAAAACAGATATCGTGTAAACTTTTATCTTCAAAAATCTCAATTAGATTCGAATCAAATTTAATCAGATTTAATATAATTATCGAATATCGATAATTTATAGAAAAAATATTACACTATTTTTCTTTTATCACTTCGTTACAAATATATGGTTTTGGATTTTAATATATAATATTAGAAAAATGATGCGACTAAAATGTCATTTTACAATGCCACGTGTGTCAAAGAGAAAGTAGCACCATGCATGTCCTACCCTTCAAATCAAAAATAATTTCAGAGGAGCCCCAAATCTGACTTGTTTTCTTTCTCAATGCTAAATGTAGGATTTCCCAAGAAATGATGATCCAAATTTTTATCCACGTTTGCAGAATTGTGTTCATGATTGCCTTTCCTAATTGACTAATTGATGCAGAGACATTGATTTTTATCAGAACCACTTCCTGAGTAAAAGAGATTTCCACCTTCCATGCCGGTCCGAATTTCATGCCTTACAACAACTCATTCCAGAAAAGTTTCCCCAGGAGATGCCATTAAACATTGTGAAAAGCAACAAAAAGAAATGCAAATGGGGGGAGGGAGAGAGAGAGAGATTCAACATCCGCTTATCACAGATATTGGCATTTCCACGGAGGCCAATAACAGAGAAAATTATTCATAGGAGACATATAAAGGCTCTTATATAAGAGAAAAAATTATATATGAAGCGCAGACCCAATCCAATGTCAACACACTAAAATAACTCAGAATCTTGGGGGGGGGGGGACAAAAAAACAAAAAAACCAACGAACCGGACCGGACCCATAATGTATTGAATGGATGCAGAAAATCACATTTTTCTGGCCCAGCAAGATTTACAGAGGTTCTATGACTGATCAACAGCATCAGAATGTATGGTTCTACAACCAAAGATCATAATAAATTGAAATAAAAATAAAAGATCACGAAAACCGGAGGATCATTCCTAAGAAAAATCAGCTCTAAATGTGATGCAAATGACTTCATTGCATTATACAATGACTGATCAACAGCATCAGAATATGTGGTTCTACAACCAGATTGTAATAAATTGAAATAAAAATAAAAGATCACCAAAACCAGAGGATCATTCCTAAGAAAAATCAGCACTAGATGTGATGCAAATAACTTCATTGCATTATATGAATCCCTAGATGAGCAGCAGAACATAGAGGAGAAATAATCATAGCATTATAAAAGATGGCACTGTCATTGGAAATTCAAATCAGCCGATAAACAATGTTACTGAGGATGGAAAGAGAGGACTGAATAAAAATAAGGAGTGATTAAATTGAAGAACTGTCAACTTTAACATGAACCTTATGCTTGGATAGCTCTTCCGGGTCTCTTGGAAGTGTTAAAAAGTCTGTGACATTTTTCCATGAAGAAGCTTCTTCCTTCAGTCTGGCATTTTCTTGTAAGAGCTTCCGGTTCCACTCAAGTAATTCGACAAGCTTTTCAGTGAGCTGACTGTTTGCTGTCTGTAGATAGGAAACCTGCAACCTTAGGTCTTCTAGTTGCATTTTCTTGCGTTGCCGTGACCTTCGAGCAGATTCTCTGTTAGAGACCATTCTATTGTACCTTCTTTCATTAACAGTTCTTTGTTGGTGGTCTTGGGGTTCACCAAAATTAGGGTAAGTATTGAGGGCTGCTGTATTTGGAGGATAATTGTTGATTGAATTATAAATCTCAGAATTGATTGGAACACTACTGAAGCTGTATGTCACTAAAGGGGCTGGATGTTGAACAAGGTGGGCAAAATGTGAAAAATGGAATTCTGCAGCATCATAAGGCTGCATTGTCACACTAACAGGTGAAGAGTGTGGAAGTGTGCGTGCGTGCACATGTGAGAGAGAGAACACAGTTTTATAAATGAAGGAAGCATCAATGTAGCCAACTGTAGAAATGCATGAAAGTGTTCTTAGTTTGCAAGAAAATTAAGTCCTCTTGACAAAAGTACCTGAACTTGGGTCGAGGGCATTTATTCTACATGATAAACTTATAGTTTTGTCTTTCAACCACCAAATGTAGTACAAAGACATTTATTCCATTCTATATATAGCATTAGTAACTTGACCAACAACCTCGATAGCACACACGATGCGTGCAGTGCACAAATTGGATGGACAACAAATTGCAATTCTTGGAAAGTTAATAGAAGAAAATATTGATAACTTCATCATGAGTTATTCTGGTTGCTATGTGCAAAAATTGTACCAAATACCTAATAGATTGACTGGTGATTACACACCTCCCATCTGTGATTTTCACTCCGTGCCTTTCCCTTTCCTCCAAATTCTTTTCCTTGATACTAAACAGGCTTCAGTATTGGTCTACCATGCCAAGAGGTGTAGCCGCATGCTATTAGAGAATCATTCAAATAACCCAAAGCACAAAATCGTTTTCAGGAATGATGAATCAGATTTTGCAACCTTTTTTCCTGCTTTCAATTGTGCATCATTAATATGATTAAACTAATTGCAGATATGGCAAGTTATGGATGACAAATTTGCTTTTCATCAATTTCTAATTAATGAAAAGCTTTCTAACTACAACATAGATGTGAAACTAAAATAATTTCTATGAATGGTTGATTGCTTGTCCAAAATAGTAACCTATCTAATGCTGATTGTGCACCTTAGACTTCATCTCACATGAATGTTAATGAGATGCTATCTAAGGATGATAGTAAAGGCCAATTTTCTAAAAATGCTAAGGCTAGAAACAGAGGGGAGAGGAATTCCCTTTTAATGAGCAATAAAGAGTATTTAAGAGAATGGCTACCAACCAATCTAAACAGCCCATCCCTAGGTCGGCTCCCCCACTCTCTCAAGGGGGAAAAAGGAAAAAGAGAAACAAAAAAAATGAAAATGAAAAAGAAAATAAAAGAACAAGCAAGAAGCACAATAATGAGAAACTAAGAACCGAAGTCATAGGGGGCCTGAGAGGTTGCTGAAGTTGCTGCTTTGCTGCACTGCAGCTTTCACCAGGCATTCAAAGCGAATGAATCTTCTAAGTAGTACTAAAAGGTGCCAAGGTACCAAGCAGCACCTAATTGAAATTTACTTGATCAAGCATTTTTAAGGCTTTACCCCTTATTTTATTCTCTTCTTGAACTTTATCTTTTCAACTTTTGGTCCCGATAATTTGGTTCTTTCCTTCATAGACCCCTACTTCTTGTTGACTTGCCTTTTTATCATCATTATAATCTTCTCCTCATCATTAATGTTTTTACTCTCTCTCTCTCCCTCCTAACATTTAATAGCTTTGATTGCATCCCTGAAATTTCACTACATTTTTAGGTATACGCAATGCAGTGTGAGCATGACAACTTACCATTGTGCATACAATTGTTTGTAATTCATGTCATGGTACTAAATCTGTGTCCCGTGCCCATTTTGGGACACTGTATGAGGGGAGGAAAAAAAAAAAAAAAAGAAAACACATGCATGAGGTAAAAGTGCATGAGCAAAAAAGTAGAGGAAGTGTAAGTGTATGGTTAAGCAAACATGGGCACATTATATATCAATTTTAAGTTTTAGTAAATGCCACTTTTATCCCTTAATCAAAACAGCTGTAAACAATTATATGGGGATAAATTTGTGACAATACCAACGTTTCAAATCTTCTAAAAGCAATGTGTTCTGATAATATTTGGGATATTGGACTTTTGTGTTTAACTACAAATTTTGAAAATTGAAACATGATTACAGTAGCATAAATCAAAGTTTCTAAATTAATGTTAACCACACCCACTAGGCAACCTTAAGGTGTTAGGACCTCCAATCATCCATGGCACTAGGTGCTGAGTGAAGTGCGTGTTTGTGTAATAGTATCACAAAAAAAGGCTTAAATCATTGACAACACAACATATTTGACACAGATTATGAAGGGGAAGTTATATCACGATTTAGAAAACACCCTAATATGACTCTATTCCCTCTAAGCATCTCAAATGTGGAACAAAACAAGAAGAAAGTATAAAAAGCGTGAAATAAAGGGAAATGAGAGGGGGAGGGAGGGAGATAACAAAAGAAGAAAACATGAAGAAAGAGATAAAAAGAATACAAAGATAACATAACAAGAGCATAGGAAGAAAGAAAAAAGTTAAAAAGGGCAAAACAAGAATTAATAAACTCAAAAGATACTCAACAAACTTTACTTTCATTGAGACGTTCGCCCAGTGAAACCAAAGGGAATGAAGCATGGTCAATGATTCACGGACCAGAATGAAAATGTGTCTAAAGGTTCAGTTACAATTACTCATTTTGAATAACCAAGAACTAACAGTCCGAACCAGCGATTTTTGGTTCGAACCATCGGTTCAAACTGATGGTTTTTAAAACATATATATTAATTTGTTTGCTGTAAAATAAGTCACATTTAAAATTAAAAATATTAAAAAACTCCTATTATTAGTTTAAAAGTAAAGGTAAAAAATTTTCTTTGTAACTTAATACTGAATCTAATATAATTATTAAAATTTGGTTATAACAATGCATATAAGTTTTACATTAGAAAAACTAATTTAAAGAAACAATTTTACAAATTTAATAGAGTAATAAATATTTATTATGAAAAATTATATAAATAAATTAGTACTTATAGGCCGCAATAAATTGGGTTTCAAATACTAACACTTAAAAAATATCGTCAATGAAGAAATGAGATTTCAATTAAATTAATTTCATCATTAATCAGCCACATTTTTTATACTCCTTTCTTTTTACAAAAAAAAAAGGAGATCAATAATTATTTTTATTTTTTATAATCACGGTTTTAGAATCAGAATCAAAACCATTTGAGATCGGAATCGAAACCGAAACCATCCAGAACTAGAACCATTTAAAACTGGAATCGTAACCAATGGTTCCAAAACCAGCACAAGAACCATTCTTTAATGTTCAGGTTTGATTCCTTGAAATTAAAAATTGAGAACCATCGATTTTGAAATCAAAACCAACAGTTCCGGAACCGTGGCCATGTTTACGCTCGTCTAGTGCCTACCTTGGCATCTAGATGTAAAAGGCATGTGCCCCTTAAGAGTGCCTTGCCTAAGACCTAATGAGGCACTTGATTGGCACCTTGAAGTGCCTAGGCAAGCACCTAGAACACCTTTGAAAAAAATGGCCCCACCTTCTTTAGTGTTTGAGATCACATAATTTTGAAAATACAAAGATGCCACTACATTGGAAAATCATAATGCATAACAGACAATATCAGATTAATTTTTGCAATTTAGACCCAAGCTAAATTTATTCTAACAAAATACTTTTTCTTCTCAAGACTCGGAATTCAAACAAGCAAGCCCCTAAGGTGGTGCCCAGTGCTTTGGCAAAAGGAGGTCCTAGCACCTTAAGGACACCTAGTGCCTTTAATCAAATTAGGACATCACCTAACTTGAACCTAGAGGAACTTATCCTTCAAACTCAGATACTGAGGAAAACTAAGCTTAACCTATTTATAATAAAAGTGGATGATTTTCACAATCTCGAAAAATAAAATATAATGAAATTGAAAAAAATAAAACAAGGGAAGTATTTTTTTTTCCCAAGACAAGGTCAGTATTTTAACATGCAATGGCAAATTCATGTTTAGTCCTTAAAATTAATTCCAATCACATCCTAAATATTCTTGTTTTGGAACACTTAACTCCTAAATTTTCTACAAAGCACTCAAGATGTTGTCACAAAGTTTTTTAATGCTACAAATCCATCCTTTGCCCTAAATCATGTCAGCTAGAGGGTGAGCATGCACCTGTGGCCATCTTGTATGTGAAGTCTAAAACTCTAGAGTAGAAAAGGGACACTTCAATTTAGTGTAGCGACTTTATGACTTTGGAAATTGGAAATTGGAAATTTAGAGATTCAATTCATTATTTTATCTCATTTCAAGTCAATGATCCAAAACATGATAAGTAGGGGCTCAGATAATTATATGGGCCAGTACAAAGACAAGAATCCCAAGTAAGAATGAACAAACAATAAAATGAAAATTCACATTTGAGCCCCTTCCATTGCTATTATAAATTCTAAGAGACAAATTTTGAGACAGAAAAAGAACAAACATAAATAACTTCTAACTATCGTATTAACAAACAAAATCTCAAGAGTATATGTAGCAATGTAACATCTTATAATATCAGCAGACCACATAAAAAATTTCATGAACCATCCTAGGATTGAATCCAATCCAACCCATTCAAAAACATTGTTTACAGTGACCACAACCTACAGCTCAACGAATTATCTCAAAATCACATCTGACCTGTAATGGTGTTATATGGCACGGCCAGTTCTCTGGATTCTCTTCCTCTCATACTCAGCATCATCTGTAGGCAATTCGTAGCGACAAACAGGGCATGTATTCCGAATTCCCAACCAAGGAAAAATACAATCTCCATGATATCGGTGGGAACAAGGTAGTTGCTTTGCTTGTTCCCCAATATTAATCACATCCTTACAAACTGCACAAAGTGCCTTGTTGGCCTCCACATCTTCTTGAGTCAAAACCACACAAGGCAAACTCTCAACAGCTGATTTAGAAGCCGGAGGCCTACCGGTCACAGAACTCCCATCCTCCGCAGATTGCCCGAACAATAATTCATAAGCTGCAGTGTAAACATGATCATAATGATCGCCCAAATAAGGCTCTGCATTGTGCAGTAATTCTGGGTTTCTTTCTAAATTGTTCACATTCAAAAGCACCTGCCACTCCAAACTCTCCAAAACCCCACCTTCATCGTGCACTTCCCGTGAGTCATGAATTTCAGTTGACACCAAATCATCTTCCTCAGGATCAAGCATCATGCTCAAAATCTCTCTCTCATCAACCCGCCCATCCACTTCTTCCCACTCGAAATCTTCATGAGTCTCCTCACCATGATTCTCCAATTGCAGAGCATCCCAACAAAGAGGAAGAATTACATCCTGATTTGATTCTTCCTCAATTGCATACTCATGCTCAGAATGCAAATCAATTCCCAAAAGGGCATCGTCATTTTCATCTTCAGAATCTGAAATCCCAACAACCCTAAGCCCCGAAACAAACTGCTCGATCGTCGGAACTGCCGAGGACTCACCGGATTCCGAAACCGAAACATCGGCAATCATGAACCCACAACTCCCATCGTCCAAGCCTAATCTTAACCCTAAATCTAACCCCAAATAATTCGAACCCAGTTCATCATTCCCATCAATAACCCCAAAATTGGAATCATCAAGTGCTTCCGAAACCAAATTTTGATCACCCATTATTCTAGACTGCTCAACCCTTTGATGAAACAAATCCATAACGAAATTTACCTGGTTTTCACGGCCGAAGAAATCGAGTTCAACCCCAGAAGAGGAATCAACATTTTGAGATTGATTGGTGGGTGGTGGTGATGGAGTAGAGAGATCGAGATGGTTGAAGTGGTGAGCCCAATAAGGGATTGAGTCTAGGGTTATTATCTCTTCTTCTGGGTCTTCTTCCTCATTTTCTACTTCTCCTTCAACAACGTTGTTGTGTTGTTGATGATTTTGTTCTTCGTCCGGCAGGTGAAGAGAGGAAACCTCCGCCATCGATGGTGGTGTTAAGGAAGGCATCCGAAAATCTTCTCCGACACCTGAAAATTTATGAGAAACTTATTATTTTTCTTGCGCGTATTTGAACTGATAATTTTTTATTTTATAATTTTCTGGGGTTTATAGGGGCAGTTGTATCTGGTAAAACTGTCCATCTGCCGGTGTTGTCTTGTGCGGATTCAACAGGTTTGGAGCACATAGATAAAAGTAATTTTCAATTTAAAAATGAGTAATTAAAGTATTAAAAATTATTTAAAATACAATTTTAACTATTTAATTCAATGTGTTAAAAAATAATTTATCTCTAAAATAATTTAAAAAATATTTGATTGTCTATTAAATATAAATAAAATATATGGTTTGATTTCTTTTAACCAATTTATTTTAAATAAAACACTTTTTTTAATTTTTCTTTTTATTTGAAAATAGATATCACCTAAACTTATTGCTCAAAATATATATATTCTTGGTGCCATTCATTAGAGTCAGCTTTTTCGCTTTTCTTTTTTCTAATAATATTTCTCCAAAAATTATAAAATAACTCTTTAAACTTTATGTCATTATAAATTTATTCATTAAATATTAAAACAATATCCTCATCCATATTTTGGGATTTTGAAAAATTTTGGATACATATGGGTTTTGAAAAAATATTTAAAAAGAAATCACATTTAAAAAAAAATGTTAGTTCAATGTTGACATTGAGATTCTCAAAAATTTTCTAACTTAAGAGGGGCATTAAATTTTTTTAATTAAAATTTGAATTTTAAAATTTAAAAATAAAAATATAATCATTAAAAAAAATAGTCCCAAAATTAAATTTTACGTCCGAATTAATTAGATTTTCGATACTCATGATTAAATATAAAATAAAGAAAAATTAAAGAGGTTAAAGGCACAATCGAGTTAAGAAGGTTCTCTTATTCTATTTTATTTTATTTTTTATGATTTTTTTTTATAGAAAATAAGTTGTTTGCCATTGAAAATCAATTTTTTTTATAAAAAGAAAATAAATTATTGTCATATTAATAATATTTTGTATTAAAAACTCTACTTAATGTCCATTGAATTTGATCATCAGACCATTTCCGGAGAGAGGATTCATTTGAGCTTATTAGTGTTATACTTTCTTTTCTAGTTTATTTGCGAATCAAGAAGTAAACATTCCACTTTTCCGTATCAAGAAGTCACTTTGGTGTTTTATCCTGTTTACTTTTTTTTTCCCTTTTTGCCCTTCTACAATATTTTAAATTCCGTATTGTATTGCTCAGTTGATGATTAGATTAAAAATTAAAATTTTATGATATGATATACATAAAACACTAAATTTAACAAAATTGTAGAAAAATTAACCATTTTTTATTTTAATTTAGAGTTTAAATTCAGCTTCTTTCAATTTATAAAAAATAAAAAAAAGAGTTAATAATGATGATTTTTCATACCTCATTTTTTTTTAATTATTTGACTCTTATATCACATTCCTATTATCATTATTAAAAAATATATATAATCTTTAATATTTATAATCATTAAATAATTATTTACTATTTATTACATTAATATGATCATATGATCGATTGAATTGGTCAAATTAGTTAAACCATATTTCGCTAATTTTATCATTTTAAGATCTGATATGGTAATTAAAATACTTCGTCTCATAACAATTTTCATCAATTCTACTAAGATAACTCATTAAGCTTCACCAAATTAAGGGGTAGGGTCCAGATTTGTCCACCCCAGCCACATTTTTGTCATTAGCTCTGCTTCTACTCTGGTAACTCTCACCGAGTCATATGGCACCAACAAAATAAAGACCATCAATGTTATAATCAAATATCTTAAAAATCAAATCAAAGATAAAAATTCCTTCATAAGAAAAAAATTTTGTACATTATCAATTGGGCTCTCTATGTACAAGCAGGTCAGTGTTATGGCAAACCCAAAAAAAAAAGCCAGTTGCTTATCATGTGCTATGAACTGGGGCATCTTGTACTAAACGGTGTCATCTTCTCCTATGTCTTGGACGTGTGCTCATTTCTCATCTTCTTGATAGTCTAACAATGAAGTCTTCTCCTGATTGCTTGCTGACTTAGCAAATGGATTAGTTGGCCGTACTCCCGGCGGAGTCTTTTCCACAACTTTCTTCAGATCTCCTCCATCCTTCACCTCCTCCACTTTCTTATCTGCAATTGCAGCTTCCTTTGTAATTTTAGGTCCCTTTTGTGATTTTTTCTTTATGAATATTGGGGCAGACAGTTTAGGGGGTGATAATGGTGTGACAGGTTCTGATGTTTTACAGCTTTGAGTTATGGCTGTAGCTGTGGTTGTAGTTGAGTGCCCATTGCTCAGTGCAGTGGCTACGTCAGAGGCTTCAGACTTGGAGTTCGTAGCAAGGTGGACTGTAGCGGGTTTATTTCCATTAAACGTAGCAGCAGGCTGGGCTATGACAGGTTTACTTTCACTAAGCAACCTCTCCTACAAAGACCATGCAGGATTTAGAGGGCATAAAAAATAGAAAAACGAAAATTTAGCATACAATCTTATTAATGAAGAAATTGTTTTGGACGTCAATTAGTTCCACTACTAAAGACTCCAAAAGGTATTAGGTTGGGTTAGGTGGTTTTACGGATAGGGAGAACCATCCCCAATATAAGGCACATCACCTTTAGACCTAGAAAGAAAAATGATTATGGGAAATGACTCACTTCTAATATGCTATTGAACCTCTCTGCCAAATTGGGAAGTTTGAGCGCTGTGACGAGCTTTATTGCTCCCTTTACTGATTTTTGCATTGACAAGAGTTTTACCAACTCAGTTGCCCCTGCAAGCTTGTCAGCTGAAAAAACCACAACTAGGAAGCTTAGATATCCAAGTATTATTACATGTGCATAGAAAATTGTTAAGAACTAGGTTTTGCTTTGGTATACATGTTTCTGATAACTGCAGAATATAAGGGAACTAACCATTGCAGCAGGCTGCAATAAGTCTCAAGATGCACCTATCAAGAGCTGCTTCCAAACCGAAAGCCTCATCATCAAGTGTGGTAGTGTCCCGACCAGCAGCTGCCACTGCCTCCATTTTTTGTTGTATCTGACAATTGCTATGCAATAGTAAATCAGCCGCCAGACAGTTTATAGGAGAATCTCCAAGAGAAAAGCGCCAAAACTCAAAGAATGAAACCGCAAATAATACAAAAGCAGACGAACCTGTGAAATATGCATGCTAACCAATATGAACTCATTTTCAAGGGTTTCTGCAGCCAGATCAGAGGATGCTAGAGGGAATGCGAGATCTAGTAGAGTCAGAACTGGCTTGGGAGTCACCTTAAAGAGCGAAGAAAATTTTTCATGAGACTTTCTAAAAAACAGCAGAAAATGTAATAGGAAAAGCAATGAGTCATCCTCCCTGGGGGAATATTTCACGAGATGAGCATACCACACAAATCAACTTGCTTGCATTCAATCCAACCACCCAGTAATTTTCCTCTGATTTCTTCTCCTTACTAGCACTGCAAGATATTTATGTCAATGGTCAAGATTGGACAGACAGTGAAGTACCTTAGACTACAACACCATAATGTTCTTTGGCAGAAGTAAATTACCTGAAGAGTGGGAGCCAGCTGCCACCAAATTGTTCAGTGAAAACTCTGAGCACACCCTATAGGAAGAAAAGCTTGGCAATTTAGAAGAAAATTTCTTTAGGAGATATCACTGAAATAATTTGATGAGAGCTTCGCATACCTTAGAATCATAAGAACTGAGACGACCTTCTTCACTGAAGTCAAACCACATTAGGGATGAACCTGGAGTTAATGGAAGATGCCCTCTCAGGGTCTGAGTGCCATACCGAATGTTCAGCATCCTATATTCGAGCATCTGCATGTTCCAAGAAGCAAAATCTTTAAGAAACAGTGGATTAACTAACAATAACAAAATTCCCAAATGTCCATTTACCCCCAGTTGGTCATGTGGTACAACTTTTCATTTGGAAAACATCTGACTAGGCATGATCAAGACATTCAAAAGCACTGGAGGTTCACTTACTACTTTGAACTCATATTTAATTAGTAAGTTACAAGACAGGCAAGTCAGATCAAACGTAAGGTAATTAGCAAAGAAATTATTGATAACACAAGACAAGGTATTCTCACAGAGATTGCCCTCCAGGCAGTCAGGAAATGCTTGAAAGTGTTAGAAGTTTACCTGGTCATTTGACGGAAGAGAATGAGATGCATGAGTGACAACTGCAATTTCATCGCTAAAGCCTGATGCAGTCACCACTGGCCCATCAAGAGAAAGAATATGCCTCTGCATTACATTAACATCCAGAAATTAACTTGACGCTAGAAGATGTACTGGATACTGTTTTATTTAGCATCTAAATCTATTCAGAAAAAAATATCAAAATTAAAGAATGAGAATTGTTATCAGTACAGTTTACGTTTTGCTATGCTACCACGGCAGAAATAGTATTTGAGAATCATTGTCCCTCTCATGTTCTTATAAAAGCACCAGTTCTGTAGCAATTGACATCCAGGTGGCAGTAGGACAGGAGGGAAATGGGTTGACATAAAATTTCTATTAAGGTTAATCGCCGAGATCCATAACACTTCTTTTTAGACAACTAGAAATCGTCTCATCCGATCTTCACCTTTCCAATTAAGATAGACTAGGTGAATCTAACTTCCTCTTTCTTCCTTAGTCAGTGTAAGATCAGTTCCCCTTACTGCAGAAGCTCTAATCTTCTCAGTTACATTTCTACTTTTTGCTTTTGTTTATTTTCAAACATGCTTCCTTCTCTACTTTACAGTTGGATTAAGTTTTTGAAGATAACAGTGCTGCAAATATGCATGAGAATTAAATATTATACTTTTGTAAATGGCACATAATGCAGACTTTCTAAGCCATCAACAACAGCAAGAAAGCGAGAGACAAGATAAAGCCATCAACAACAGCAAGAAAGCGAGAGACAAGATACAATTCATCATCTCAATCATACATGGACTTTCTTCATGGTGCCCAATCTTTCAAGGACAGAGATTCTGGCACATAGTCAGTGATAGTCACAACTTACAACCTGAGGATTAAATATCACTGCTGCAAATAAGCATGAGAATTAAATATCTTCTTGCCCCATTATTCTTGTCCCACCTATATACGCATACTTTTGTACATGGCACATAGTGCAGACTTTCTTAGCCATCAACAACAGCAAGAAAGCAATAAACAAGATACCATTCACTGTCGCAATCATACTTATACTTTCCTCATGGTGGCCAATCTCTCAAGGCTTGAGATTCTGGCCCATATTCAGTGAAAGCATAACCCACAACCTGAGGAACTAAACAACTTCAATCAAGTACTTCTGCATATTTGTCTATGTAATGGTCTTATTCACATGCATGTGTTTGTGTCTCAATGTCCATCTACACACTGATCAAACCGAATACATTTATCTCACAGTTGACAAAGGAAAAAAAAATGGTAACAGGACAAACCTGCAAGCCACCCACTGTAAAGATGCGAAGGAAGTTTAAACTTGTAATTGCAGCTACCCGATCCATACCCAGTGCCACAACCTTCTCTTCTTCTTCTTCAAACCTCATGGACCACTGAGATATAGAAAAATTGTCTACACCAATAACATGGAAAACTTACAAAATTACATTGACATACACAGACACAGGTTTCTGCAATAAGTGGCTAACCTCACTGTGGTTAGCCCAACTACTGAAAGGGTGATTCATAAGTGTACTCATGTTCTTCACACCCTTGCATGGATTAGCGAACACACTTCCATTTTCATTCAATGAAGCCATAGTGAAACGAAAATAATCAGTCATCGCAGGGACTCTGGGCCCCATTCCTGAATCATGAAAATCTAGCTGCATCAAACAAAAACAGAAGAGTGAGTAAATAATGCCAGAAGTAGGTTCCTTCTTTTTACCACTACTTACGTGGGGGGGAGGGGGGAGAGAGAGCAAGAGAGCGAGAGAGAGCTCTACACCATTAATAAAACAAAAGGAAAAAGAAATTAATAAAGGATAACAAATTTAACTAGAATTGCGAGGCTTAAACAGCTTGAAGTAACTCTATATGTGAATATCCTTCATGTTCAATGGTGGTGATGCTTCCAAGCATATTGTAGCATAGGAAGTGCCCCTTTCTGGGCTGCAAGGGAGTGGCACCAGGCTGAAAGGCCTCCTGCATGCAAGGTCTAGCATAATTAATTGGACTTTTAACCGCATCAACTCCATCACCCAAGTGTTCCCTTTTAAGGGAACGAGCTCTTTTGCAAGATTCAGCCTTAATAGGAAAGCTCAGTTCATCATTAGCATCATCATCAGAATTTTCATCATACACAGCTTGCTTGCGCAATCTTTTCCTTTTGGGGGGCTTAGATTCACCATGGCTATCTTCCCCTAGATTGCTTAAACTACCAGACATACTTGGTTCTTTTTCCTCTGCCTTCATCAAACAAAAGGAGTCCATCACTGTTCTCATGCAAATTTTGAGCACCATCAGTAAGAGATTTCATAGATGAAGGAACGGGTGATTCCCACATACCGTATTTCCCCATAACATCAATAACAGCAAAAGTGTTACCACTGGGTTTCCATGCCATATATGATATCCTATCTTCAAAGACTTGTCTATCTATGTCCTGCCTCAGCTCAACATCCCAAATTAAAACCTGCCTATCTAAACCAGAAGTGGCCATGTATTTCCCATTAGGTGACCAAGTCAAGCAACAAATAGGTTGCACATGATCACCTCTAAGTGAAAAAAGCTTTTCGGCAGTGTCTCTATCACACATTACAACATCATTGTTCCAACCCGGGACAGCCAAAATCTCCCCATCTGGACTCCAGCTAAGTATGGTCATAATAGAATAATCTACACCTGTATTGGGAGCAATGCCATGAACGTTGTGCAATGTTCTCCCTGATTGGAGTTCCCAAAATATTACGGTCCCAGTTGAATCAATGGATGCCAAGTATTCTCCATTTGGATCAAAAGCTAAGGCAGTCACAGATCCCCTGTGCCCTTTCAGAACTCTTGCAATCAAACCATCAACCGTATTGATAAGCTTAGTACCCTTATCATCACCTGCAGCTGCCAACATCCTACCTGATTTATTAAATGTAAGGGACCGGATTGGTAGTGTGAACCTGGTAATATTGGTCTGAAACTCTCCACCTGATATGAGATATTAAGAAAATGTTAGGAACTACCATATCCTATGATAAGCCGAAGGAGAACTATAGAGAGAATAACAATCATTCAGATGACAGGTGATTAAAGAGCCAGGTGTTTACTGTCCAATACAAACAACCTTTATTCATGCTAACACAATAAGCATAAGCCCCCATGTTATTTATTACTCAGATTCTACTATTGCCACACAGCACAGGCACAGAAGCCCTTATGCCAACACAGTGGGAAACGTATAAGGTACATATTGGCAAGGGCTGCTGCCCCCTAAGAACAAGGGAAAAATTTTATGTATATGAGTTCAGAAATTGTAACATCAAATGTTGCTTTCTAAAACTAAAAATCATAACATCCGCACTTACATTTACAACTCAAAATGCATGTTGTCATTCTTCCCCTGATATAAATTTTTGGGTTTGCCGCTCTATGTTGACTTTCACCTTGAATAATGCCATATATGGTTAAACAACAATAGCAACCTAGCATGATATCAGGACACCACTTTGGCTATTGTGCATATGGAACATACATTGCTGTCTTACTGCTTGGAAAGAATCTGTCACTTGTTACTAAAATTCCTGTATTCAAGAATGCCACACTCTTATGCAAAATATGATCCACAATGGAGCTATGCATTTGAAGAATTTTCTTAAATGCTCCTTTGCTGCCTCAAAAATCCACACAAATAAAGCAAAATTTCCTGTCGTTAGACAGAAAAAATTTTCATCACGTCCTGATACAAAGTAACCATCATTAAGCATATTAACTTTGGTCTTCCGCTAAATCCAATTCAACAGACTGAAAATTTAAATCTAACAGATTTTATGGGTTTTGACAAAGTCAGGATGGATGGATTCATAATTAAACAAGACTAATGAATCCAAGTTCATTTGCTAAGCTCTATAAACGCAACCAAAGAAACCCTATTCAATTAAACAGTTCAAAACCTTAAACTACAAATTGAATCTAAAAACCCGTTTAAAACCCAAATTGAAATTCACAAATCTCATCATGAAAAGATCAAAAAACTTGAGAGAGAGAGAGAGAGAGAGAGTCCATACTGGGAAATTTGTAAAGCTTGACAGAGTGATCGACAGATCCAGACGCGAGACAGGTGGAAGAGCAAGAGCGGTGACCCCAACTCTGTGATTCCGAAGCTTCTTCGGAGGACTCGAGGTAAGAAGCGCATCGTGGATGCAGATCGCAGAGTCGGAACCGGAGGCAGTGATTAAATAGCTGGCTTGATTGTCCCACAGCACGGAACAGAAGGAGCTGACTCCATTGTTCTTGTGAGCTTCTTTAAGATTAAGTGATCTGCCTTTCATGGTCGAGGCATTGTAATTTTTGCGGTTTTTGGATGTCAGATTCTGTGAAAAGAGAGTTAGGGTTATGGTTTCGATGTGTTGCGGAATGGGGATTTATTTTGGCGGGAGACGTGGATTTCTTTGTTTAGATTTTCGCGCGAAGGGTAAGGTGGCGCTGAGAATTTTATTTTTAGGTCACCTCCGAAGCAAATCGCAAAGGTTTGAAGTGAATTTACGACGGAGGAAACAATACCATGTATTAGTTAAACAAAAACATTGCCGTCGGCACAACAAAGGCATAATATATACAGGTGATTTAGTAGATAAAAATATTAAATTTTTTAATCAAATTTTGAATTCAAAATTTAAAAATTAAAAAACTATATTAAAAGAGTTTTTCTCTAAATTAGTTCCAACAACATTCGAATCGAACTATTTAAAAAATGACATCAAATTTCGATTGATTATAACAAAAGAAAATTGCTAATGACCTATAACTCAATCAATATCGATTCCTTCCACTTAAAAATGACGAGTCACTAAAAAAAAAGGGATAAACAAAAAAAAAAGAATTAAGAAATTGGTTATAGAAAATTGCATAATCAATGGTATTTTTCTTTATGTGCTGCAAATTTAAGTGAAATCTGCATTTGAAAAAAATAACAGATGGGCAACCTTTTTCTTTTCACACATTTGGAATAATTCCAATGAAGAAAAAGAAATTTTAATTTCAAATTTTTACTATAGGTCATGTCATGTGATGAGTTATCTGTTGTATCATTTGTATCCTAAATCATGTTTGAAAAATTGCAAATAAGCACCATTAGCCATTTAGTTTAATCGTAACACATTGGTTTGAGTCTTTACTAGCGGCAAGAATCGGAGACTCTCCATCTCCCTCACGTTAGCCCTAAAAAAAGGTAGTGTAGTTTTCCAAATAAATATTGATATAAATAATTTTTTTTTTAAAATATAAATATTTTAGAGTATTCGTGTTAAGAGTATAAAATTAGTTATTATAAGGATACCCGAACGATAAAAAAAATTTATTCAAATATCTTTCTCAATATTTAGTATTTAAATTTTGTAAACCCATATATTTTCATAGTAAAACCTTTATGTTAAGAATAAAAAGTTTATAAAATTAAACATTCTAATTCGGCTTCACCCTAAAATTGGTCCCTTCCCTCCCACACTCACGGTTTCATCGCTACTGTGGCAGTCTAATAACACCGGTACACGGGCTCATTTTGTATGAATCTTCAGTCAGTGGATGCCACACTTGCAATGGGCTACCACGTTAGGAAGCAAAGAATGAAAGAAAGCCCCTTCGACAGAAAGGATATGGTGATGTCCTGTGAAGTCAAAAGAGAAGTACTGATCTTCAGGTGGAGAGTATAGGGACTCCATCAGGTTAGACCTCTATAGCTGGCCCACTGGTACCCTTATCGGAAGAAGCCTAATAAATTATGATCTAATAATACATAAACATCTTTATTGAACATTGTTGCATAATATTACTCTAATTTATTGAGATTGATCCAAGTAAAAAGCATGGCAAATTGAAACCAGAATCAGAACATTCACATCGCTGTGAGAAGAAAGCTAAAACTTCAAGCCAGAGCCACTTAGCTTTTCTTCTACGATCCTGTCAAGGCGGTTTGCCATATCAAGTGTAAGATGATTTTTCCAATCTCCAATCTTGCCTTTCCTGAAAAATATTTTGGCCGGATATTCAACATCAACTGTCACACCTCGAACTTTTCCACTCTTATTAACCTCCACATCGCTAAGTGTGTCAAAGCTACACAACTCAATAATCTTTTCCACACAGCCGTCTGCCTCTTCCTGCGATGAAAATGGATAACCCATAAAGTCGGCCAATTTTTTCACATAATGTGAAGGGTCTCTCTTTAGGTCTTCATATTTCAAGAACAATATTTTGTCAGGCCTTTCAAGGCTTGCTTTCCAGTATTCAAACACGTGGTCCCAAAAAGGACCAAACAGTACTTCTCCTTGGCAAAACAAGTCAAATGCCTTCTCCAAGGAGATCAGTTCTTTGTCATTACACGTGAAAGAGTTCACATGATGCCACCATGACACGAAAACATCCTTTGGATCCCGGCAAATGTACACAATCTTGCAATTGGAAGATACTATTGAATCCGGCAGTGACGAATACGGTATGTGTGTGGATGTCAGTGGAAATTCTCTACTTGCATTAATTCCTTCGGAATGCTTAGATTCTATGTAGGAAACACACGTCATTGGCGGGGTGGTGAGTAGTAGGTGAGAAGAGAAATCAAATTTGGTTCGGGTCATGATGGAAAAGGCCAAAGCCTTAAGCCAATTTGTGCCGGATTTTGGATAGGTGCATAAGATAACATCTTTGTCAAGAGGTTTGAAGCGTTGTTTCGCTGAAATGACCCCTTTTAGGAATTCAGGTGTGTACCAAAACCCCTGGTACTTGTACAAATTTGACGGCCAATTCCAGGAGTCCCCAACAGGAAGTGTTGTGATTATATCGTCGTAGTCTGGTTGGTGCTTGCTGGACTCATCTTTCACCTGAATAATGTACTGACACTGCTGAGAATTGGAGGACTCCATTGATTCTACAAGATCTTACTTCGAATGCTCACTCCACCCAGATCTCTCGCCAGATTGTTCGAGCAGTTCTCTTACGCTGCTCGACCAGGTAAGTAGTCTCTTACTCTCTGCCTCTCCGTCCCTCTCTCTCTCTCTCTCCCTCTCCCTTCGCTTCTCTCTCTACCTTCGCTTCTGAACTTGCCTTGCTGCTCGCGCCTGGATCAGACCATTTACCGACCCAGATCCCAGATCTCTACCTCAGAAACCCCAGATCTGTCCCCCCCGGGTTCAAATCCGTCCTTCGCAAGCTCCAACTCCGTCAGATCTGTCCCTTGCCGACCCAGTTTAAGTGGTTTCTCCCTCTCTCTTTCTCTATATATATATCTCTCTCTTCGTCTATCGCCTTGCTATCTTCTCTCTCTCTCCCCCCCTTTCTCTACACCTAGAGTCGTCCCCCTTTCTCTGCACTTAGAGTCGACCCAAATCTGCTCCTCCCCAATCTGTGCCCTTCTCAATCTCTCCATCTCTCTCTCTCTCTCTCTCTCCCTCCCTCCATATCCTCCCCCCTCTATCCAAACCTGTGCTTCTCTCCCTCCCTCTCTCTCTCACTCACTCTCTCTCTCTCTCTCTCTCTCACTCACTCTCTCTCTGGGGATCCCGGTTGGTCTCCCTGTACCGACCATTCACAATCCCCTCATCTCTCCTCATCTCAGGGGTTATTAATATTAGTATTAATATTATTCTTAATAATATTATTATTATTTTTATTCTGTTATTTATATTATCCTTGTGTTTACGTTAACAGTGTTATTAATAATACTATTATTATAACTATTACAAATATTATTTATTATTATTATTATTATTATTATTACTATTATTATTATTATTATTATTATTACTATTATTATTATTAAAATTTAAAATATTTTGAATTCATAACAATATAGTTATAATATAAAAGCTATTACTTTTTTTTGTATAATAAAAGTTATTATTTTATTATTATAGATATGTATATTATTTTATTTTATTTATTTATGTTTTCTTAATTTGTTTTATATATTATTATTTGAAAAATTCAGTTATAATCAGTCTCAAGCCTAGATAAAGGAATAGAATTATGGTAGGTCAACGGTCAGCGCAAAATCTTTTGTCAAATGAAAAATAAGAGACAAACATATAAATATTATTATATTTGTGAACGCACACACAAATAATAATAATAATAATAATAATAATATTTTATTTATTTATTATTATTATTATTTATATCTTTTGTTTAGAATTTCAAATAATTATTGCATATTCTATATTAATACTATTCCCTTGACTATGATATCAAGACAACCCAAGAACTAAAGATATAATAAATAAAGAAAAAATAACAATCAAAGATTTTGAAAAATGAATAAATGAATGCCAAAAATAAATATAAAACAAATATATAAAATACCTAAAATAAATTTTTTAAAAACAAATTACACTATTAAAATCGAAAAAAAAGATATTCAACTTTTAAAATTCTTTGAAAGTTTACAATTATTTTTAAAAAAATTTTAGAAAAATATATAACTAAGGGTTATAAATATATTCATCTAGAGTTAGTCCAAATTGGTTTAAGATCATTCACCAATGACTAAATATCTCAATCCTAGTAACTCTTAGAGATATTAGGTATAAAAACTTCTCGGATTCTTTACTAGGAGCCATTGAGTCCAGTTTATACAAAACATCAGTTTCTTTCGACTACTTCCTAAATCTAATAATATCTTTAAATGATAAAAATATTAAAATTTTTTATTTTATAAATTAAAACAGATAATTATGATATGATAGAGGGATCAAGTCTGATTGCTCTAATATATAAAATAGATTATAAAACCATGACAACGGCCTTTGACTCAAAACATAAAATTCACCATGAAAAATGAAAAAACACTATTACTCTAAACAGATATTATTATACCTAATTTGATAATTCTAAAACCTATTAGATGGAACGAAATCACTTTCCAAAAGATTGGATGTTGGAAGGTGCAGTCCAACTACAAACAAATAATGATATTCCAGAACCAAATACAAAATTAAAACAAATAATACATATACAGATGAGAATGTAAAAATAAGTTTTGATAAGTCATCTTATATTTCTAGATTTTTGGATACATCATTCTCGGATTACATAAATTTAGGAAAAATATCAAAATTATCTTCTATTATAAATCTTCTCGATAAAAATACAAAGATATTCTACATTAAATATACCCTCAACATCCCTTAGAAACATAAATTTTGATAAAAAAATTCTACAAGCAGTGTATACAAATTTTCATATGGATGATCAAAATCCAGAATCCCAACCTGGAAACCAAAACCTTTCTAACTTTGGTTCACCAATAGTATCGGCTATTGTAGAAAATATAGGTAATGAAAAAGAATCCGGTAATAAATTCCTGAAGCTCTGTATTAAACAAATCATTATAGAAAAATTATAATAATAATAATAATAATCTTTTATTTATTATTATTATTATTATTATTTAGATCTTTCGTTTAAAATTTCAAACAATTATTGTATATTCTATATTAATGTTATTCCTGTGACTCTGATATCAAGACACCCCAAAAACTAAAGATATAATAAACAATGAAAAAATAATAATTGAAGATTTTGAAAAATGAATAGATGAATAAGAAATACCAAAAATAAATATAAAACAAATATCTAAAATATCTAAAATAATTTTTTTTTTTAAACAGATTATACTATTAAAAATGAAAAAAGAGATATTCAACTTTTAAAATTATTTGAAAATTTACAATTATTATTTTTTAAAAATTTAGAAAAATATATAACTAAGGGTTATAAATATATTCATATAGAGTTAGTCCAAACTGGTTTAAGATCATTCGCCAGAGAATGACTAAATACCTCAATCCTAGTAACTCTTAGAGATGTTAGGCATAAAAACTTCTCAGATTCTTTACTAGGAGTCATTGAATCCAGTCTATATAAAACACCAGTTTCCTTCAACTACTTCCTAAACCTAATAATATTTTTAAATGATAAAAATATTAAAATTTTTGATTTTATAAATTAAAATAGATAATTATGATACGATAGAGGGATCAACTCTGATCGCTCTGATATATAAGATACATTATAAAGACATGACAACTGCCTTTGACTTGAAACATAAAATTCACCATAAAAAGGAAGAAACGCTATTACTCTAAATGGATATTACTATACCTAATTTGGTAATTTCAAATCTTATTAGATGGAACGAAATCACTCTTCCAAAAGATTGGAAGTTGGAAGGTGCAGTCCAACCACAAACAAATAATGATATTCCAGAACCAAATGCAAAAATAAAACAAATAACACATATACAGATGAAAATGTAAAAATAAGTTTTGATAAGTCATCTTATATTTCTAGATTTTTGGATACATTATCCTCGGATTACATAAATTTAGGAAAAATATCAAAATTACCTTTTATTATAAATCTTCCTGATAAAAATATAATAAAAATACTAAGATATTTTACATTAAATATACCCTCAACATCCCTTAGAAACATAAATTTTGATAAAAAAATTCCACAAGTAGTGTATACAAGTTCTCAGATGGATGATCAAAATCCAAAATCCCATCCTGGAAACCAAAACCTTTCTAACCCTGGTTCACCAATAGTATTGGCTATTACTGAAAATATAGGTAATGAAAAAGAATTATATGTAATAGAAAAAGAATATAAGTTAAATATTTATGAAAGATATGAGGAATTTGAAATAAACAAAAAGTATTTGGATAAAGATTTTCATTCAGAAGAAAACAAAGAAAAAACAAAATAGTATTTTAAAATCTTTGGAAATAAAAAGTATAAAATCCGAGAAACACATTATAAATAAAACTAAGATAAATATTTTATTTTTCACATCGTTACAAATATATACTAAAAGATATAAAATCCATTATTCGTTTAAAACAACTAACCCAATAACCACAAGAAGAAAAATGACGTTATGGGAAACTCTAGACAGTCAAAATATAGAGTTAGAACATCTGCCTCTTAAGACGGTCAAAATTCCTGTAGGATCAGAGATAATAGAAGCTAGTCCCTATAAGAAATTTCAGGATAATGATTCAACAAATTTAAAAAATATAATTATTCAAAATAATTATATAAATGCATATCTAAATCAATAGGAAAACAATTATCTAAATAGAAAAATCATAGAAAATTGGAGAATTCTATGAAATAGATAAAACAGAAAAATTTTAAAAACTTAAAAATTAGATTTTTAAATCTTATCAAATTTTTAATTAGATACACCTAGAAATTAAATCAAATAAACAAGAATTTTTAGACATAAAACTTCAATTTAGTCAAATCGAATCAACCTCCAAGTACACTGATCAAATGGTCCCTAAAACACCCCAATCAGTAAATCAAGGTGTAACTGTTCTAAATAAAACAACAGAATTTAGTTCGGATGAAGAAAATATAGAAGATAGTACTTAGGATCATGAACCTGAGATAGCCAAAATCCAATAAAAAACCCCCTAAAACAGAATATATTAAACCAAAATTACCTGAACTTGAGATAGGTAATCAACCCAAAGAACCAAAACACAATATTAACTCTATCTATGTATGGAACATAGATGAAATGGGTGAATATCAAATACTTAATTTATTACAACAAATAACTATAGTTTCAAATGCATATAAAACCCAACAACAAATAACTGATAGAACAGTCATAAAACTCCTTATAGTAGATTTTCTGGACAATTAAAAGGATGGTAGGACTTTCATCTCACTAGAAACCAATAGATGGAAATTTTAAATACCATTCAAACTGGTGAAGATGGTGAGCATATTCTGAATCATTTAGGAGAGCCAATTCAGAATGCAGTCGCCACCCTAATATTTACTATAACCTTATTGGAGATTCATCTCATTTGAAAGATAAAAATACTAATTTATTATCAAATCTAAGATATAAAAAATTAAGTGATTTTTAATGATATTAATCTATCTTCCTAACCAAAGTAATGTTTAGAGAAAATTCTAACTAGTCCTTCTGGAAGGAAAAATTCCTTGTTGGTCTTCCAACTCTATTAGAGGAAAGGGTAAGAAATACCATTAGGGAAACTTTCTGAAATCATATAATCCCTTATGATCAATTTACTTATGGTGAGTTGGTTAACTTTATGCAACAGGAAGGATTAAAAATTTGTTAAGAATTAAAACTCCAAAAATATTTAAAATGAGAAATGAAGAAAACTATGAAAGAATTAAAATCATTTTGTAAACTGTTTGATCTTAATAAACATAAAACATGTAATAGAAAATGTAATAAAAGATATTCAAAGAAATCCTCTAAAAAAGAATATTCTAAAAAATATAAAACCTACAAGAAGGATTATTATAAAAAACCAATTAAAAGACGGAATCCTCAAAAACAAGAAAATACTCCGACATCTAAAACTTTAAAAGACATTATATGCTTTAAGTGTGAAAGAAAGTGACATACCTCAAAATATTGCAGGGTGGCTAAAAAAATTAGAGAACTTCATTGAGATGAAGAAATTTTAAATAAAATCTCGGTCTTTTTAATTGAAAACTCTGATACTGAATCAAATAGTAGAGAATTCTTCCGGTAACCTTTAAATTGATGAATTAGATACTAGTTCATTTAAAATGGAAATCAGAATCAGACATAAGCAGGATAAATATGTTAACTAAAGAATAAAGTCTAATTTTATAGGTTATACAACATATAAGAGATCCCGAAATTCCGAAAAAAAATATTTGGATCAATTAAAACAATCTCTAGAAGAACTAAGAATAAACCCTCAGAATTACCCTCTACTAGTATTGGAATGTATGACCTTATCTCCATACGTTGTAAGAAAAAATTCAACAAAAAATCTACTGGGAATATCCAAAAACTACAAGAAAAGATAAAAATAGTTAAAAGGAACTAAAAGATCTAAAATAAAGACAGATAGGAGGATTCTAAAACAATCTCATTCCTACTTAGCCAAGTGAGGAGTAAATCCGCAAAAACTGAATCAAGTAGTGAAAACGAAAATTTAAGTGAGGATCCTTTGGAATCCCAAGTCTTGAAATATCTCCAAGAAAGTCATAAAAAATTTCCTGAAAAAATTCTCTTTATATTAAAAGAAATAACTTCTAAAAAATACCTTATAAGAATAACCCTAATATTATCTAAAAATTTTAAAATCGAAACAATTGCTCTTTTCGATACATGAGCAGATTTAAATCGTATAAAAATAGAAATCATTTTTGAAAAGTTTTATAAACAAACCAGTGAAAAACTATATTCTGCAAATAACTCTAAGATGGACATAATTGTTAAAACAGATACAGGTATTCAAAATGAGAGATTTTTTATTAAAACATCATTTGTCCTAATAACTAATATTCGACATATAGTAATACTAGAAATAGCTTTTATTAATCTAATAACCCCTTATAAATCACCTATAACGGAATTAGTTTTAAAACAAAACAAAAAATTATTCTTTCCATTTTTAGAAAAATCTAAAATCAAAAGTCTAAACATTATAAAAATAGTCTCAATTCATGATAATTCAATAAATTTATTAATACAATGAAAACAATTTAATATATACCATTTAAAACAAAATATTAAATTTCAAAAAATCAAAGAACAATTAAAAAATATGACAATAAAACAAAGAATTTTCGATTTTCAAAAGATAGTTGAGAAGAAATTTGTTCTGATCTTCCGAATGCCTTATGGAATAGAAAACAACATATGATTAACTTACTATATGAGAAAGGATTTGATGAGCGAAATATCCATACTAAAGTCAGACCAATTTAGATAAATGCCAAATTGAAACTATATTGTAAAAAAGAAATTCAATACCTTGAATCTAAGAAATTGATTTCAAAATCTAGGTTTTCACAGAGTTGCGCAGCTTTCTATATTAATAAAGTATCAGAAATAGAGAAAGGGACTCTGAGACTAGTTATAAAATATAAATCGTTAAATGAAACTCTAAAATAGATCATATATCAAATCCCAAATAAAAAAGATTTATTACAATAGCTTAATTCTGCAAATATTTTCTTAAAATTTGATATGAAGTCTAGATTCTGCCAAATTCAAATCCATCCTGACTATAGATATAAGATAGCATCCACTGTTCTATTTGGACAATATGAGTGGAATGTGATACTATTTGAATTAAAAAATGACACTTCTAAATTTTAGAGAATCATGAATGATATATTCAATACATACTCTGAATTCTACATAGTTTATATTGATTATTTACTTATATTTTCGTTATCAATAGAATAATACTTTAAAAACCTTAAAACGTTCTTTTATGTCTGTAAAAAGAGAGGATTAGTATTATATCTTTATTTTAAACAAAAATCAGATTCTTGGGTCACCACTTAACATGTGAAATCATAAAACCAATAAAAAGATTTTTGGAGTTTGCTAACAAATTTTCAAATAAAATTCTTGATAAAACACAACTACAGATATTTCTAGAAAGTCTAAATTATGTTTTGCACTTCTTTCCTAATATAAATAAAATAGCTAAACCATTTCATAATAGATTTAAAAAAAACCCCATACCATGGACAAAGAACATACTGAAATTGTCTAATTTATCAAAAAACAAGTATTAGAAATATCATGCCTTCATATAGTCAATCCTATCTTTTCCAAAATTGTGAAAATGGATGCTAGTGACATACGGAGGAATCTTAAAAAAATCCAAGACAATAGGGAAGTCATTGTCCAATACACTTCTAGTCATTGGAATGAAACTCAGATGAATTATTCCACCATTAAAAAGGAAGTTTTGTCTATTATCTTATGTATTACAAAATTTCAAAATGATTTATTAAATCAAAATTTTTTATTTTGTATTGATTGTAAATCGGCCAAAGAAGTCTTGCAAAAAGTTGTTCAAAATATAGATTCCAAATAAATTTTTACAAAATGACAGACTATTTTATCTATATTAGATTTTGAAATTGAATATATCAAGGGAGATAATAATTGCTTAGCAGATTTTCTAATCAGAGAATTTTTGCAGAACAGGTAAAATGCCGGATAAAGTTACAGATAAAAACAAGGTCAAGGCCAATTCAGAATCCTCAGTAAAACCTGTTGTCTCTAACAAGCCCATTGAGTCATGGTACGAGATGGTTGCAGAGGAGGAAGAAGCAGAAAAGAGGGTTAAGGTCCAAAATGAAGATCAGATTAAAATAGAAGCCCAGTCCGAGGATAGGCTATCTATGATCCAGAAATGGATCGAATCGGTTTCGAATAGTCAAGAGCTATGGAGCCTAAAATTATTCTGCACCCTTAAGGACTCTATGGAAAGAGTCTAGTTATGGTTTAAAGGTCAGATAAAACCTCTATTCTAGTTTTTAAAATCGTGAAAGGAGAATTTTCATTTTCAAAAACCCTTTCTCAAAGAGATTCGAAAATTTGGCTACCATTGGTAGTCAAATATTTATTTTGGCAGATCCAAAACCTCTTAAAACTCCAAATTTAATTGAAAAATTTTTTGCCCAAAATATTTAGTTGTCGACAAGGGATTATTCCAAGATGACTCTTTTCGAACAATGAAAAAATATTACTTGAAAAATTGGTTTTATAAATCTTGGAATCTTTCCAAAACAACTGAGTATTACCAAACTATTTTGAAATATACAGGAAGCGCTGAGTTTAAACACTTCTCGTACTCCTCTGAGCAACAAAACCCTGCTTATTCAACTTGTAAAATTTTAAAAGTTTTTCATCCTTCAGATTGGAGATAAGACTTTTTCAAACCTAAAATTTTCCCTGTAAACCTTAAAATAAAAATAAATTTTTGCCCTATTTTTTCATATTGGGAACACGTCCAAGTATGGTATAATACCTTCTTAATTCAAAACCATAAACACACACACACACATAAAATAAAAATAAATTTTTGCCTTATTTTTTCATATTGGGATCACGTCCAAGTATGGTATAATACCTTCTTAATTCAAAACCATAAACACACACACACACACTCATGGTTATTCTTTTTCCACAACAAAATCCAAATTCAAAAATATCTAGCTTGGTTCTCTTATTGGTGGAGACTCTTTGGATTCTTGCCGGATATCCTTATCCTGCCGATCAAGGATTCCTTTGATCTATTCAAAAAAAATTTTTTTTTCACCTCTATATTTATTTTGTGTGAAATTTTTTGTACCTTGGGTTGTTAGGCCATGGCACTTGGGATATGCCAACTTTGATAGAACCACCATTTTTAAGAGAAAATTAAAAGTTAAGTGGAGAAATTCTTTTAGGGTTCTAGATAAAATTTTAAAACCAACCATCTCCAATTGGTTAAAAACAAATGGGTTTTTGAATTCAAAATTTTCAGATATAACATTTTTAGTTCAAAAATCTCATAGTCAAGCTTTTCTGACTGTGATAAAACTAAGGAGTATCTTCAAATTATGGAGCAATTACTCCAAAGCAAAGAATGATCATTCTTTAAATCCGAAACATCCAATTCTAAGTTAGGACCTACAGTCGACCTTAGCAAAGACGATTTAGAAGAATTTGATATTCTATTATCACTAAAACGATTATAAAAAAAAAGGCCATACAAAAATAGCAAAAGGAGAGTTAAAAAAACAAAAACAAAAATACTTCTAACAATCAGTTGTCTTAAAACTGATAAATTTTTAAAAGATCAATCACTTACCTTAAAACTGATATTGTAAACAGAAAACACTTTATAAAACAATGATTTAAAAATCAGGTCCTTTGATACTATTCATGTGGTACTGTTCATACGGTACTGTTCATATGATACTATTCAAACGATATTATTTACCCGTGTCCTAACAGTATCTCTCCAAATTTTCTATTTAAGGAGTCCCTTCTTTTGTGAAGGCCATAACCTAAAATCCTTGGAAGGTTGGGAGAAAACCTTAAGAGATTGAGAGCACACTTTGAAGAGCATGGAAGCCTGGAGAGCATTATGAAGTGCCTTCCTTAAGGCCCTTGAGTGTTTTGTATACATTCATTTTCTTCTCTCCCTTCAAAGGGAAATCTTGCATTAAAACTCCATCATGTCTAAAGCTTAAAAATCTTACTATAAGTCGTTTTATTTCATGTAAATTTTTATTTTATGAATATAATTTTTTATTTCATTTATCTCTTTTAATTTTGCTAACTTTCTCTTTAGAGTGCAATCGGCTCTTTCGTTCATAAAACTCTAATCTTTACTTTATATTTATCTATTATTGTGGTAATTAGTTGTCGGTCTTGCCGTTCAAAGATTCCATTTTTTTTATTTTTACTTGTATTTCCAGAGTATGGTGATTAGTGATCGGCTCTGTCACCCAAGGATCCTATAAATCTCTGGTCCTTACATTACGTTTCTCTGCTATTCATTTATTTCTTTTATTTATTTCTTTGGTATATTTCTCTTGTTGTCTATCTCAGTTTCATTGTTATTCTCTTGTTATTAATTTATCTATCTATATATATCTTTCAATTCCCGGGGTGTCTTGGTATATTATTATTATTATTATTATTATTATTATTATTATTATTATTATTATTATTATTTTGAATCTTCTCAAGTGAACCTTTACTAATTATTCAATCATTAGACTAAATAATCAGAGGATTCAAAATTTGAAAAATTTAAGATTTTATGAGGATGGGAAAAAGTAAATAGAATTTTCACATTATTGTATGAGAAAATATAATGTTTTTTTGTTTCTGTCTTCGCAGCTCTTGCAAGATATATATAATATTGTATATTTCGTTCATTCTATGGATGTTGTATGTTAGTAAACTAGTGCATAATTAACTCAGTTTCTTAATCTGCAGCTGCTAAAACCTCTGACAAGTAAATTAGAATGTTGATTTCTCAAAGTATCATTTCAGTAGTAACCCAACAAATTCTTCCTTTGTGTAGGCGTCAAATCATGTGTTTATGTTAGAAAATGCCTACAAGGTGCATTTTGATAATTTTGGGATAATGAGATAACTCCTATTATCCAATTAACCATCTCATTAACCACACAATTAAGACTCCCGAATTGACTATGCATGTGACAACGTAAATGACTCTCAATCTCCCAATTAAGATTTTGAGGGGAATAGAGAATGGAGGCTAAGATAAGAGAATGAGAGAATTTCTCTAGAGAGAGAGACAAATTGAGGGATGAGAAATTTTCGTGTAGAAAAATTTCTCCGGTCATTGGAGGTTACTAGACTTAAGAATTAAGGTGTTGTGGTACTACGATGGTGGTTCGATTCCGTGATCACCATCCTGATTGAGTAATTCGTTTGAGGAATTTTATGATTCGGTTAGATTTTGAAGACCAACATATTGAGGTATTTTTTGAAAATTCTGATTTATTTACTATGTTTCCGCATTCGTATATTATGTCGATTAAATCTAATATTGGTATCAGAGCGTTTGTTAGATTTAATAAAAAAAATTTTCTGAATTTTTGAGTATAAAATAAGTAGGGTAAAAAATTTTAGGATTCGAATCATGGATGAATTTTGTGACTTCGAAGATATCACATGAATACCCATGGCCCAAGGATCTTAAAAATGATTTTTATTGAATTTTTGGAGCATGTTTAGGTCATAAAAAGTCCGGTCAAAATTCGCGACCATACGGACTTTAAAACCTTAAATCTAATGCTTTAGAGAGCAAACTGATTTTTGTGAGAATGGTTTATACGTGTTCCTCATGCATGGATCTACATATTGATGCATTTTATTACAAGTGATATTGTCGGAAACTGCGATTTCCATAATGGCCGCGAAGGGCCCCGACTAGGGTGGTTGAATCCGCTACATGTAAGGCTTGAATCCTCCTATAATCAAGTCAATGATGTTTGGAGGATACCCAATAATAATTTTCAGTCGAAAACCATGTGAAAATTGTTTGGAAATCAGTTTTCGGAAGTCGGGTTGTGAAAACCCATTGTAAGACCCGTCGGGTGAAGAAGACCCGGCCTAGACCCGCGAGAGCATGCACTGCACGTGCACCAAGGTGCTTGAATAGGGTTGGTTGATCCAGGTCGAAGTAGACCTAGTTCCGGGCTCCAACCTGCGTCCCGACCAGGGAAGCGACCCCGGTGCGCGTGTAAGTGCGTGAGACATGCGTTGTGACTGGGCCAGGCGTGTGTAGGCATGTCTGGGTGCCAGATTGCTGCCAGCACATGGCGGCGTGTAACAGCGCATGGAGCCGCGTTGCCAGGGCGTGGCCGCACGTGAGGATCCTGACGACTCGTCAGGTCTTCTGGAATTGGATTTTTCTAACTTTCTAATAGTCCTACCTTTATATTTGTGACTTTTGTGGCTTTTTTGTATGTTGAATCTAAATCCGAATGATAAGATACGATTCTAGATTGTGGTGTATGGTGTCCGTTGACTTATACACTTGCTTTAGGGTCTATACTAAGTCATTTTGGATTTGTTGATTTAAAAGGTATACAAAATATGAGAATAAGTATCACTACATTACTAAACTCTCTTTTACTATATTGAGAACTGTCGTATTAGATTTTTACAAGAAAAATAAAATGAATGATATGATCTGCAAGATTTCACATTGGTAGATTCAGTTTACTCTCGAGAAGTAAAATTTGTTTGTAATTTTGAGGCACGAGATGATGGCCCCGGGAAGGGTATCGCATCTCAGGATAGACGGAATAAGGAGGTCTTTTATGCGTGAAAGAAAAGGATAGCCAAGCATCAACAATATATACGATGACTTGATCCTGTTCTATGAACATTATCCTACGGATATGTCGGTTAGGCTTGCTCTAAAAGAGTATTGCGATATTCTTTTCAGCTTCTAAGGTGAGGATGCTAAAGAAATGGTTGATCATATAATGATACAACATTTGATACAAATGCCGAGTTAAAAAAATACGGATGAGCCAATTTCGGATGAAATTTAGGTACCGGATGTAATCCAGTCTTTTACCTGATTTATGGGAAATCATGAAAACTAGTCTCACGCGTGGCGAGAGTATTTGTACTTTCACTGATGTGAGTTGGCATAGTGAGCTCGAAGAGGAGCGCCTGGTAATGAGTAGGCCGCACTCGAGTCTTGCTTATGAAAAGGAGTCGAGTAAGGACTCCTATGGCGCCAAACGAATAGTATAAGCAATGAAGGAGACAGAAGGTCTAGGCAATAAGAAACTATCTAACAAAACCGACAACAAGGTACAAAAGTGTTGGAAGAAGGAGTTTGATAAAACCAATGTGATGTGCTACATCTGAGGTAGATTTCGTCATTTCATTCGTGAGTATGACGAGCGGAAAGAATATCTTTCTTCTTTACTTCGTTTGAGATTTATCTCATTTATTGTAATACTCGCCGATTTCTCTCCTTTATGGATTGTAAATTCAGGAACTACAAACCACGTAACTCAAGATAGAAATGCGTAAATAGAATTCTGCCAAGTGAATTCTTAAGTTATGAGGATTTATGTGAGGAACAGAACATTTGTCGTTGTTAGAGGGATCGACACTTGCTATGACGTTCTTTATGCTCCGAGTATTTGACGGAACTTGAATTCAGTATTTTGTCTAACATTGACTAAGATATGCATAAAAATCATCTGTTTTATTAAATACGATAACCTTTAGATATGTTCTAGTTTTATCTATAATGGATTGTATGTATTAGATGCTGCTCATTCTAATAGTTTTCTTATCATTCTTCTATTGTTTTTACATTTAATTGCGTAGATGATGATATAAATTAGTGGCATAGTAGACTTGGATACATATGGCAAGAGATGATGAACTGGTTAGTAGCGAGTGATTTGTTAAATCCGCTAAATAGATTCGAGTTATCCGTATGTGAGTTTTGTCTAGCCAACAAAACTATAAGAAAATCATTTGGTAACGTAATGAAAGCTGTGACTCAATTTCAGTTGATTTCAGTTGGTCCACTCCGATATTTGTGACCTTATGAGCATGAGAGCCTGAAATGGAGTTGTATACATTATAACGTTCATAGATGATTACACGCATTTCGCTTACGTCTATCTAATCTTGTACAAGTCTGAGGTATTAGAATGTTTCAGAAGGTTTATTAGCAAGATTGACAATCAGTTAGACGTGATCGTGAAAACTCTTAGAACCGATCGGTGATGTGAGTATTTGCTAGAATTACACAAGAGAACTCTGTTTCGAGAAAAGTATTACGAGACAGGTGACTAGTCCTATTATTTCTCAACAGAATGGATTAGCCGACATAAGGAATAAGACTTTTTTAGAAATTGTGAGTCTATGATGGCGCATATCAATGACTGCTACCTACGTTTTCAACCATATCTCAATAAAATCCGCAGTCAATACCCCATATGAGATTTGGACAGAGAAGTAGCCTGACCTTAGCCAATTAAGGTTATGTGATTGTGTCGCGTATGATTATGTTTTCTTGCATTTACATGGCGAGTTAAACCCACGAGAAAAGTAATATATCTTTATAAGATACTAAAAACACTCCCGGTGGTATGTATTCTTAAGTGAACATACGGACAGTACTGTCATCGAGATTGAGTCTCGTGATACCATTTTTCTTGAAAATAATTTCCCTAAGAGAGGTAAAATCAACATGGACCTTATCTTCTATGAGATGAATGAGTCTAGTGACTCGGGTGAGCCCATTGATGGGATACAAGAATCCATTACGGATTTTGGTCCTAGTGGGAGCGATCAATCTAGAAGTGAAGAAATTCTCTCTCCTTGTAAGAGCATCGAGGATGTGTACTTAAATATCGTTTCCTGATTCAGGGTAAGTTCCTTATTGTGATTCTAGAAGATGATGAGAAATCTAAAACGGTTCAAGAGCTCTCGAGGGTTCTACGAAGGACAATTTGTTGAATACCATAAATGCAGAGAAGGAATAGATAAGAATCAATAGGGTTTGGGATCTAGTTGATTTGCTTGAGAGTAGAAGAAATATTTGAAACGAGTAGGTTCTCGAGATCAAGAGAGAGGTTGATGGATCGATAGAGAGGTATATATCCTAATTGGTGGCCATGGTCATATTCAGAATAAGGGCATGGACTATCGTGGAGTCGTAATCTAATATTTCTCGATCCATTTACTTTTAGCGATCGTTACGAACATGAATCTAGAGTTACACTAGATGAACGTAAAGACCGCTTTCCATAATAAAAGTCTAGATGAGGCGATTTATATGAAACAACTCTCAGGATTCATTCTAGTAGATCAGGTGAATAAGGTCACGGCCTAAACACTCATCTAGGCGGTGGTAACCAAGATTTCATGAGGAGGTGATGTCTTATGGATTTATAATGATCGATGATGATCATTGTGTCTATCTGATATATTTTGATAACTCTTTTATGATAATATTCTTTTATATGGGTGACATTCTGTTGGCCGAGAATAATAAAGAGTATCTAATGACCATTGAAATATGGTCATTGTCGAGTTTTGATCTAAAAGATATGAATGAGATTTAGTTCATTCTCGGAATTTTGATTTAGAGAGATTGCTCAAAAAGGATGTTGACTCTTTAACAAGAGTCCTACATCAAGTAGAATTTTGAGCATTTCAAGATAAGTAATGACAACAAATAGATACTTTATCGTTAAAGGTGAAAACCTGAATCTTGACGTATATCCTAAAATTCAAGATAATATAAGAGAGATGAGTAAAATTCTTTATGCCAGTGTAATGTGCATTCTAGTGTATGCAATGAGGCATATGCGTGCAATGTATAGTCTAATGTATGCGATGAGGCGTGCACGAGCAGATGTTTATTTTGCAGTCGATCTGGTGAGTAGGTATCAATCGAATTCTGGAAGGGATCACTGAAAGTAGTGAAAAGGATTCTGAGATATTTCAAGGGAATTGCGGACCTCTCATTGTATTACCGAGGAGATCATTTGCGTTTCGTTGGGTATTTAGACGCTAATTAGGAGTAACGATTTGGATAAACACAAACTAACATCATATTTTATCTTCTTAGAATAGTAAGAAATGAACATGTATAACTTTATCTACGATAGAGATTGAGCTTGTGGTGTGCTTAGTTGTAGTTAAGAAAAGTGTTTGTTTCTAGAAATTTTTGGATGACTTAAGGATTGTGATAGATAATGGGAGGTCAGTAATGATTATTGTGATAATCAGACTGTCATTGCCAACAACCGAGACTCTAAGTATCACAATAAAGTCAAACACATTAATACCAGATATCATTCTGTAAAAGATATTATCGAGAAGGGAGTAATGACAATTAAGTATACCTTTATATACAATATGGTGGCTGAATCCTTCACAAAACCCATTGTGAGAGATTTTTTGTGAGATAAAAAATCATTGGATTTAATGTATTTTGATATTTTTCATTATTTACTATTTTTGATATTTATTGAAATATATGACATGCGTGCATTATTAGGTCATAAGTTTATTTCATGCATTTATTTATTTCATATGTTTTGTGAGTTATGATAAAAAATATGTCAGGCAAATGTGGTTGATTCTCTCACACGAGTGACCACCTCTAATTCTGAATGAGCGGGGATGAGACAATTTCTAGTCGTAAGAGATTTTGAGAGTGGTCCTACTAGAACATAAGTCGCCCTGATATATATTCAGGATAAAGTCATCTGTGATATGACCGACATTAAAATACCCACATCCATATTGCCTGTAAGTAGTCAGGTTTAAGATATCAGATATCACCTGGGACTAGTGTTATTATTTTTGAAATACTCTCTCTAAAATCTCTAGATTAAATCTTATGTGTAGATTGACTCCCATACCTACACAATGTTAGAGAAATCTGACATATGCTATTTTGAGAGACGAGAAAATAATACTGTGGCATGTGTTTCATACAGTATGTGATAAAACAACCATGAGATATCTGGAGCTATTACTTGAGACGATAGTGTGATCGTGATTCTCGTTCATACTGTGTGAAATCCGAGATCTATTAGTTTAGATCTCTTATACCCTTATTACTTTTGACTGTTTTTAGAAATTTTGATTCAGTATTGTTATTTTAATCTGTTTAGGTCTGAAAGATAAATTGAGATCTAAGGGATAGGTTTATAAAAACAGCTGAATTGAGACTGATAGATTAGAGTTTGGGAAAAAAAAGGCCAATAGACATTACATCGTTGTATTATATTCATAGGTCAATCTGTTATGTTAATCGATATTGAGATTCAAACAAATAGTGAATACACAGTCAAGAAAATAATTGTGGATCACTTTCGATGAAAAAAGTGGCTCAATAGATGTAACTGCGTTAAATTTGGGATACATTGAGTTCTTTTGATACTAACGGTAGCTTTTCAGTCATCCTAACATGTGTATTTGCCGATTGCACGACGTCCAATTCTGTATGAAAGTCTAGTAGAGTAATTTAGAAGATCGCATGGTTGTGATTGCATGACGGATATAAAATACTCTCGTGTGCAAGTAGGAGATGTTGGAAAATGTCCATGAGAGGCATTTTAGTAATTTTGGGATAATGAGATAACTCCCATTATCCTATTAACCATCCCATAAACCATACAATTAAGACTCCCTAATTGACTATGCATGTGTCAACGTGAATGCCTCTCAATCTCCCAATTGAGAGTTCGAGGGGGAATAGAGACCGAAGGCTAGGGTTAGAGAATGAGAGAATTTCTCTAGAGAGAGAGACAAATTAAGAAATGAAAATTTTCGCGTAAAAAAATTTTTCCGGTCATTGGAGGTCACTAGACTTAAGGATTGAGGTGTTATGATATTGTGATGGTAGTTCGATTCTGTGATAACCATCCCGATCGGGTAATCTGTTCAAAAGATTTCGCGATTCGGTTAGATTTTGAAAACCTACATATTGAGATATTTTCTGAAAAAATTCCAATCTATTTATTACGCTTCTGCATGCGTATGTTGTGTCGATTAAATCTAATAGTTTACCACTTGCAAATAAATTAAAATCATGTGGGAGCAAAAGGGAACGAAAATTTTATGAAGACTTGGACAACATATTTTTTTGTTACAATAAGATTGGAACCTAGATCACGAGATTGGATGAGAAAATGTGACTATTAAACTATCAATTTGCTTGAATATGTTAATAATATACGAATAAAAAAATCAATGATTAATGATTGAATATGACCTAATATAACATTTTTATTAACAATGTGAAATCTTAGTCTATCACGCTACAATCTTAGATATATGGAAATTTTTCAGTATTAATGTTTTTTTGTTTTTTAAATGTTTCAACGGATTAAATTAATTAATATTTATATAAAATTTTTTATATTTTTATATTTATTTATTTTTTAATATTTAATAAATTATTTGCTTATCTAATTTTAATTTTTATAATTTATGTTATTTTCGTTATAATTAATAATTATATATTTGATTATTTTAAATTTTTATTATAAAATATGATTATTTTATTATTTTTATAAAATAATTAATATTTATATAAAAATTTTTATATTTTTTATATTTACATATTTCTTCGAATTTATGTTTTTTTATTTTTATAAAAAAACGTATGTATTTTATTTTTTTTCTTTCATTTCATACGATGTGATGTATGGGTACTGATTTTGATTGAACTCTGTGTCTGTGAACTATTGTATAATTCTCTTTCCTTTTTCCGAATATGTAGAATTCTTGTGTATCTGTTTTCCTTTTCCCGCGACCTAACTAAAACCATACACAACAAAATAAATAAAAAAATTAGCACCATGTTTTGACTAATGGAAGACATACTTCTCTTTCTAAACAAGTTTCCAAATTCAATGCTGGGTGATTGTACAAATACTGGGAAACTACAATCGAGAGAATTCATTGCAGGGTTCACATCATATGAATACCATAATATGTGATTGATGGATAAATCTTTTCGGCCATGTTGAGTGATTTGCAAGAGCTTATTACTCACCATCCTCACAAACCACATTATCCTTGAAGGGTTTTGGTTGAAACTTCCAAAAGCAAAAGCCAAGCCCTTTTTCTTGGACTTGAAAACAAATTAGCCATTGTTTATTAGATGCATGTGAGTATGTCCAATAAAGGCAAGCCAACTTTCCATCTTCTTCTGGAAACCCCCCAAGTTTGAAAGCACCAAATTCCCCAAGTGCTCTCTCTCTCTCTCTCTTTTCTCCATTACCAACATCTCACGCTGCACATCTTCAAATCTCCACGCAAAAAGTAAGAATCCCTATGCCTTCCCCAAACCAAAACCCCCTTTGCTGTACACATATTGTGTACAAATGCAACACCAAACGCCAAGAAGAAGAACATGGCATGCACTGTTTCAACTTCTTTTAAGTTCCCATTGAAACAAATGTTCAATATGCTTCAAAAAAAATATTTGTTGTTCTAAATAGTTTAAAAAAGGGTTGAACGTGCATTGATAAATTGAGCCACCCACCTGTTTGATTTTTTTGCGGCACAGAAATTGGATTTTGCTTTAGTGCAAATAATGATGAAGACCATATTTACTTTTGAACCACTTTGCAAGCGTGGGGCAAAAGCAAATCATATTTTGTGATTTGAGGACATTAGTATGACTCCAAGAGACCAATGAATATAGGTACAAATAACTATTCATCATCTTTCTTTGCCTTCCTTTTTAACTGAGGACATTTTCGGTAGGAGAGAGAAGGGCATGAGAAATTACCATCTTAAAATTTTTCTTCCTGCAAGTTATTTGGTGTCTATACTTTTATCCTCCTAAATTTATTGGGATAAATGCTGGCCTAGTGGGGGTAGAGAAAATACAAATTTTAAAATAAATGTATTTATGAAAAAAAATTCTCAATTAAATTTATTTTTCAGAAAGAAAAATTTTATAAGTAAATTGAAGAGAAGAAATTTAAAATAAGTTAATTATTCTAGAAAGAAAATTTATGTGTTTAATTTTATAGAGAAAACTTAAAATCAAAAGAAAAATGAGAATTAAATTGATTTTTTAGAAGAGAAAATTAATATATTTATTTTTATAGTGAGAAAAATTAATTTTAGTATTTTATGAGAGACAAAACTTAAAATCAATATATTTAGGAAGAAAAATTGTTAATTAAATTAACGTATTTAGAGAGAAAGTAACGTATACTTAGTTTTAAAAAAAGAACATTTAATCAATGAGAGAAAATATAAATTAAATTAATTTTATCATCGAACATTTTTTCAAATTTTTCTACTTAAAATATTACTTTTACAAATTTTACCCATTAAAATTTTTCTTTTATACCAAACTACTATTCGTCATCTTTTCTTGCTTTCATTTTTTTTCTTTTCAATTTTGACAAATAGAGAATGAAAAGGAATACTTTATGGATTATGCTCTTTACTCAATTCATTTCTTTATAAATACTGACCTTGGTATAAGATTCATAAGCTAGATTGCATACGTGTGGATCTATTTCGAAAACTTGTGAATGCATACATATGAAAATAGAGAGCGGAGGCTATTTTGTCCGAAAATTGCGTTAAGTTATGAAAAAAATAAGTTTTTTATTTTCATATATAATTCGTACAATATAATTATATTGAGAGAGTTATACTGCAAGAGGAAAAATGAGGATTTTTGATCTATATAGAATTTTAGAGATATTTTTCTATCTCTTTTTATAAAGAGAGCTATGATATTATTAAAAAAATAGAGATAATGTGAGAAAGAAAATTTTCTATATTTTATTATATGCGTAATATATTGAACAAATATGTTATCTATATATATTGGGATATATATATATATATAAAAGTTCTAAAATCAAGTTAATCATATAAATATTTTTTTAAATAAACTTGAGATATATAGAGAAATATTGATAATATTAAAAAATATTTGATATACAATAATGTCACGTGGTATCACGTGTAGTCTTTGAAAATATTTACTATATAAATGTTCTTATTACATGGAAGATGACGTGGACCTTAACCCGTAGAAAAACAAAAGAAACAAGTATTCTCAAAATTTCAAGACGGTCGACCCACGTAGCAAGTGTAGATGCACCTACTGCGATGTGGAAGGGTTTGTGTGGTTTACAGTTTTTACAGTGTTGCAGCTATCTAGGAGTAGGAGCAACTATTAATATAAAATTAATTATAATAAGCATCGACACCCTCGTGTTCCACGCTTACTAACCTAACACTAGTAGTTGTTTAATGCTCAATCCTGATTTGTCTGTGTGGCTAGTGATTCAATGCAATAACCACTTGCCCATGTTCCTCAAAATCTCTTCGGTTGATTTCCTTTTTGTTGCCTTTCATGGGAACCATGCATCCCAATCACTAACTACTGCCTTGGCTTATGATTAAAATATATAAAAAATTATAGAGCTATGCAATTAAAGATTAATTTACTTTATAAAAAATAAAAAATAAAATTTTATTAATAATGTGTTACATCAAAAGATGTAATTGATTTTAATAGAGTATAACTTCAACAGTTGTTAAAATAAAGAAACAGCACACAAGGGAATCAACTTCAACCACCACTGTTCTCCTCATGGAAATTGATATAATGTGAAAGCATTTGTCTGGGTCTGAATAGACCGCGGCTGGGATTTTGTGCTATTCCTCATACACGCAGTCAGACAGACTTTGGCTCTTGTCCCAAAATAGGACCACCACTCTGGTCAATGCCCAACCAAGACTCGCAAGTAATCGTTTACTTGTCAAGAACCACTTGGAACAATCTCTCCTCCGGAGTAAAATTTGCTATAGCGACTAAATTTGTTATTCCATCGTGCGAGAATTTGTTTAATGTGATAGGGAATTAGATTTTTTTATAAATTTTAAATTTAAAATTTATAAATAAAAAATTATAATAAGAGAATCATTTTTTAAATAAAATTTTATAAATATTAAAATCGAATTAATCAAAATATAATTTTAAACGATAATATAAAAAGATGTTCCAGTTATAAATCTCTCCCGACCAAAATTTCTTAAAATGGTGCCAAAAGTTACAGAATTTAAAGTTTAAAAATATCCCTAAAATCTTTTAATTTTTTTTTTAAATAACATCTGCGCTTCGGCCTGAGATTGTAATGCGGCGGGAAGAGAACACAAGATGTTCGCACTCCTCATACCCACACCCCTTGCCCCAATTTCGTTCTTACCCCAACCCCCACGGTTCGATTGTTCTCACATCCCCACATGCGCTACCTGCGGGAATTCCTGCAAAATGCAAAAATTAAAAAATAAAAAAGAATAAAAAAATTTTAAATTTTCAACCAAAATTTATACAAAATCAATTCAGCATTCACTTGTTTTTATATAATAAACAAAAAAATTCCTTTAACCAGATATAAATTAATAAGAAGATAACTTAAACATGAATTAAAATTAGTTATGATGTAATGTCACTTCATTATCGAACTTTGGTGTATCTTTTCTAAATAATCACTCGATCAAGTCACCCGGTCATCTCTTTATGGTCCTTGATTCATACTTTTTCTTTTTTTTTTTTTTATTATACCAACCCTACAAAAAAACACGGTTTTAGTCACGAATTTTCGAGACGAAAAAAATTCATTGCTATTTTACGACGGATTTAGCGACGAAAAAGTTTTTCGTCGCTAATTTGTCACAAAATTTGTAACGAAGGAAGTCATGGCTAAATTAGCAACGGACACATCATTCGTAGCAAAATTCGTTGCTAATTAGTGACGAAAAAATTTTCGTGGTTAAATTCGCCGCTAATTGGGTACAAAAAATTTTTTGTTGCAAATTTCGTCGTTAAATATGGTAAAATTTTGCAACATATTTAAAATTCGTCACAAAATTTAATATTTTTTTAATAGAATTTTATTTTTTTATTTTTCTTTTTATTTTATTAATATATAATATTTAAGGTAAAATTTAATTTAGCGACAGATTTGTTTTCCGTTGCTAGATGAAAATCCCAATCCATATATTCGGTAATTTATCGACGGATTAAAATCCGTCGCTGAATTTAATCAAATTTTATTTATTTTATTAATTTATATTAACAAATCATATTATTATTTTATAATATTTTAATTTACATTTTATTATATTATATTATATTTCATTTTTTAGAAGAATAATATTATTTAATTCTTAAAAAAACTATATATTTTATTTTATTTAAATTATATATATTTTTTAATTAATTTATTATTTTTTTTTTACTTTTTTGTTTGATTTAATATTTTTTATTATTGTATAGGTAATTTTATTTTATTTGTATTATTTTATTCAATAATATAAATTTTTTAATTAAATATTAATGCCTGTGCGGTCGCCGGCGCATGCACGCACGGGCGCCTGCCTGCCTGGGAGCCCGTGCCCGCGCGTGCCTGCCTGCGCGCCCGCGCCTGGGCGTGCCTGCCTGGGCGCCTAGGCAAGTGTGCGGGCGCCCGCGCCTGGGCGCCAGGTAGGCAGGCAGGCATGGGTGCCCGCGCGCCCTTTGCTTTAATACTAAAAAAACATGCAGGTGGAGGGATTCAAATTTTGGACTTCAGATTTGAACAGAATACATATCATCACTGAACCACCGCTTGTGTTATGTGATGATATTTTTGTTTTCTTTCTTCTACCTTTTTGTTTCCTATTCTTACTTTTTTTTCCCTTGGTTTTTTTTTTCTTTCTATTTTCATTTCTTATATATAATAATTTTATTGAAATTTGAATAAAAATATTTTGTGATTAAATATATAGATTTTTTAAATAATTAATATATTATAATTTATTGATAATTATAATTTTATAGTTTTGAGATGCATTTTTAAATTATGGATTAAAAAAATAAAATAAAAATGAAAAATAATAATAAAATAATAATAATAAAATAATAAAATAAAAGAAAAAAGAAGAAATCAAAATATAATATTAATATAATTTTTAATTAATTTATTATTTTATTTTAAATTAGTATTTTATTATTTTTTATTTTATTAAAAATTATCATATTTATTATTTTTAATTAATATTATTTTAGGTTTGTGGTATAAATAAAAAAAGTTTTTATATTTATTATTTTAAATTGTTATTATATATTATTTTATTATTATTAGAAAAATGTGAAAAAAGATAATAAATAATAAAAAAAAAATTTATATCACAATAATATCTTTGACTCTATGGTTTACAGGTTGCGTGTGTGCAGGGGTTCGTGCAGGGGGAGACAGAAGGCGCGATATTTTCCGGCAATTAAGAGTTGATGCTGCGCGGGGCGCTAGCTTGGGCGGGCAGGTGGAGGTGCTGGTTTGGGCAGGCAGGGCGGGCAGGTTGCAGGGCGGGCGGGTTGGTGCTGGGGTGGTGGGCATGTGGCTCTGTCGGCTCAGGGCATATGGAATCAGCGACGGATAGTTTTTTGGTGGGTTTGTTTTTTTCTAAATTAGTGACGGATTTTAGAGATAAAAATTATCTGTCGCTAAATTTAGCGATGAATAATTTTTCGTCGCTAAATTTTGTGACGAATTTTAGTGACAAAAACTTATTTGTCGCTAAATTTAGCGACGGATTCCAGATTTTCGTCTCTAAATTTAACGACGGATTTCAAATTTTCGTCGTTAAATTTTTGTAACGCGTTATTAGCGACGAAAAATTTTTCGTCACTAAATCCGTAGCTAATGTTTTTAGCGACGAATTTTTTTAAAATTTTCGTCATTAAATTTGTGACTAAAAGGCTGTTTTTTTGTAGTGCCGACCGGTATCTAAAGTCATGTTCTGATTAATCCGGTTCGAAATTTACAGTGACTTATTTAAAAAAGATATCCTCACAACGTAGTTTTCTTCATGCTCAAATCATAAGTCAAACTCGTGATTTTAATTAAAAAACATAATAACACATTTCGTTAGATCAACTAACCGTTTGTGTCCTTGATTCATACTAGAAGCAAACTAAGATTACGAGTATACTCTAATGATTAAAAATTATTAAGTTATCATCTATATTTACATTATAAACATCCATATCTTCATTTATTATGTAATATCCACGTTTTGAATTAAAAACATCAAAAATGGAAATTAATTTTATTAATTTTTCCTTTTGACAGCACTTGTTGCAGTCGAAGGGGAAGCGGCAGAATCAGTTTCATTAGAAGAAGAAGACTTAAACTTCGCTTGATATTCGTTAAACAAGTCGTTTGCACTTTTGATAATCGATAAAAACCTTCAAACACTACATATACATATATTATCTAAACAAAAGTTAAATTATTAAAATAGCTTTTATATATGCATATGGTATGTAATAAGAGTATATATGTAGTTTTATATATCTTGGGTCCATGTGGGGATGTGGGGCGAGGACCGCTTCTCACGCCCTATACCTGCATCTATTTCACGTGGAAATTCTTGCTCTGATTCACACCCTGCAGGGCAAAAATCTCCCCCACCCCATCAAGTACCAGCTGATCCTTGTGAGTATATGCTCGTGCCAAAGTGTCTTCCCTTCCTCGGCCCTTTACCCATGCATCATCTCTAAAATAAATTTCTGACTTAAGCAATGTTTGATTGAGAGGGCAACTCTCATTGTTATGACTAAATTGGCTAGCATTAGTTCAAAGTTCTATCGCATTGATACTAAAAAGACTAGGGTTTCTGTGCAGCCAACCCAGGCTATCAAGCAAACCCTCCTCGTTTCATACATGGCAGCAGACAGAAGCACCGCACACCCATATCTTTGATCCCACGCCATCGTAGACATAACCACTTCCCTAACATTTTGAAGCCAACCCTGAGAACTGTTTTAAACAGTTTTTTTAATACATGCTTTGAACATTGTTTTGTTGTTTTGAGTTCCCCAATGTACTGCATGTACCAAGAACAATATTATATTAAGATAATTAGACAAAAAGTATGTTGTTGGAATCCTAGCTTTGACTTGAGTATGAGATTGGACTCCATAAATAGACTTCCTCTACTCTTGACGTTCCCTCTCTCTTATGTTGAGGAGTACAAACATTTTTACCCCTAACAGGGAAAGAAAACAAAATGGCATCTGTAAGGCCTTTTAGCTTTCTATTTGTGCTTGTGCTTATTTTGCTGGAAGTAAGATTTATAACTGCAGATACAGTTGAAGGTAAACTCCTTCTCCTCTTTTCTTTTTCTGTTGCAAATTAGGACCGTAAAAATGGTAAAAGTAGCTTGAGTTTGATTAGAAAAGATCTCGTTGAACTTGGTTCAAATGCCAAACAAGCCAACCGTGAGGATGAAGCTACTCAGCTCATACTTGATTGTTAGTTTTGTGTAAATTAAACAAGCCACTCGAATTCAACTCGAGCTTGACCCGAGAAGAGCTTGTTTGAGTTGTCTTACCTCAATTTTTAGATTGTTTTACTAAATGAGTCAATTTTGAGCATTTTACGATTTTGTTAAATTCGACTTGTTTTCACTTATTAATGAAAGACAAGTGGAAGCGCATAATAACTAATTTATTCTGGTCTCCAGACATGAAGGCTGAGGCTACTCATGGAAATCAGAATGCAGCAGTTGAAGTGAATGCAGTCAATGATGAAAGGGTAGAAGTTCTATTGCAAACAATTGCATTATGTACAATTCTCTTCTTATCTTTCACATTTTAAGACATTATTTAGGTAAAGCTGACCATATGGAGCATCTTGTTCGTTGATAGATTGTGTTGGATGTTGCTCCTACCTTGACCGAGATTGGGAAGAAGAAGAAGCTTGAAGGAAGGAAGATGTTGGTGGAGAAGGATTTGAGCAAAGAAATAGGCCAAGGAGACCTGGTGGGAGCAAATTCAGGTTCAAAACACTCTGCTACAAAATGTAATGACAAAGGGAAAGGGAAGTTGAATGTAGATTGTAAAGGGGGTGCTAAGATTCACCAAGCTTTGAAGGCCAAAATGCTTGGCTTTATTGCATTCAGTGCTGACTATCATATGGCAAAATCTCACCCACCTAAGAATAACTGAAGAAAGAAAAGCACTGCAGCCCTTAAACTTTTTTTTTGGGTCTTTTTTTGTTCTTTCCTTTTTCTTTGATAGATGTTGTCGTAGCCAAAATAGGAGCGCAGATACTTGTATGTATGCAAAAAGAGATTCAATGTCTAAAGAATATTCATTTAAAGATGCAAAAACGTTTTCCCTCTCTCTTCTTTCCTTGCGCAATTTTAATGTTGTCTATTATGTTGCATTTTTCTCATGACACATTATACTGCAATCGCATCTAAAGTATGGAAAATGAAATTTCCCAAATAGGAAAAAGGGTCGTGGTTCAATTTCAAATATCTTATTCTTTGGTTGCAGGAGAGCACACTTATGCAACAAAGAAGCCACTTGGAACATCAAAAGATCACACTGATCTTCAGGTATTCTCTCTCTTCATGTTTGTGTATGAGCACACGAAGTATGTATGCATTGCAGCACACGACTCAGATTTTTTTATGCTGAAATTGCATTTTTATCTAAATTTTCAACAGAATGAAAGAGATATGCTGAAAGCCAAGACAATGAAATCGGGGAGCAGTATTGGAAGCTTTTCGAATTCCAAAGAGTCCGAGACTCAAGTGTCCGAAAATTCATTTCAGATTCTGGAATCCAATAAGAACATTGACACGTTCAATGATGTTATGGATCTGATGACTAAGGACTACAAGTGGGCTGGTAAGCCTCAGCAGAAGCCACCAATCAACAATAACCAGCCTAGGAACTAATGCAGCCTAGCCTAGCCTAGCCAAGGAACACCACCAAAGTTTTGCCCTCACACTCTAATTCCCATTCTTTTACCAATCCTAACCGTGTATTAGATTTGTTTTGTCCCATGTCAAACGATGCACTGTTGTATCATGTGCTGTTCACTTTTCCCAACTAGGTCAATTGCAGGGAATTAGTTAACTAGTGCTGTAATAATCATAAATGACTCTGTAAGCTTTTCTCTTTGTGTTTCTTTTGCTTTGGTTTCATCCTTCATCAGATTCATGGTTCACAACAAATATTTCATAAAGCAATCTAGTGGTAAAATAAAAGTGTAAGTGGCTGGGTATGTCACAATACTAATGACACGTGAGTTCAGTGACGATGTATAAGATTTTCTTAATTAAAATTTTGATTTCGAGTCTTGAAAATAGAAAAAAAGGTGTTGGGAGAACCAGCCACTAATAAGACTTCATAGTTGTTCAAAGCAGATTAGTTAAATTTTTGTATACCAGTGGTCAAGTAAGAAAAAAACCAAAGAAAGAAAAACAGTTTCAAGAACAACAATTTGACGGTTTCTACATTGGAGATGCTCTTACATATTGGACCAATGTGGTGATGGAGTCGGTGCTAAAATCTCTAACAGGCGTGCCCATAAGATTTCTTTATTATGCAATAGTAGGTGGGTTGTGGCAGCACCTTGTGCGGCCAAGGCTCAAAAATTTTTGAAAATTGTCTACTATTTTTATTTTAGGCCAAATGAATAATTAACTTTCAAATTTATATAATGCATTACAACTTGTTCGGAAAGACAAGGCTATTTTTTATTACTATTATTGTAGAGCACAATTTTGGTCATTGTTAATTAAAAAAACCCATTGACATAAGTTTTTTTTTTTTTTTTTTTTTATTAAATGAAACCTTAAGATAATAAATTTTATATTTTTATTTGTATTTATTGTCTATAGCTCTAATAGTACCTCTCTCTCTCTCTCTCTCTCTCTCTCTCTCTCTGGAGCTATTATCAAGAGTACAATTGGAGGAACACGAGATGATATATATGGGGGTTTAATACCATGTTTCAAGCTTTATTTTTTAATTAGATGAAGTGATAATTAATAGTTTTGATTATAGTAAAGTTTACTTTGTGTTATATAATTTTAAAATACCTTATAGTTACTATCTTAAACAATATAGGAAGAAGCAAAAAAAAAAAAAAAAAAAAAGGACAAAACATGTAGTTTGTTTGTTTGCTTTGTTTTCTGTCAAGCACAATTCAAGAATTTACGATATTTGTTGGGTCTCAGGAAGTCATTCTAATTGTTTTTTGTGCTTTTAGAGCATATATTAAAATTACAAATCTTAAATTAATCAATGATGTGTTCTTCCTTTCATAAGCCATTACCAAAATTTAATTTGACAACAATCATAATTTAAATTACACAAAAAAATATGTTGGGGAAATTTATTTATTTATTTTTTTAAGAAATCAAATTAAACACTTAAAAATATTATTTATGAAATTATTATTTTTAACAACTGAAAAATGATTTTATAGGATTACTAATGTGAAAATATTTATTGCCTATTGTATTATGTATTTTTCTTTATTTATACAATAAATTATTTAAGATATTCTTAGTTATAATTTAATTTGTAATATTAGCAAAAATGAGACTACAAATCTAAGTATGAATAAAAATTAATTTTTTTTTTGTCTCAGCATAATTTGTAAATTCAAATGAATTTAAAGTTTTAAGGCATGAATTTAGTGAAAATAAAGTCGATAGTTAGTGTGAATCATGGAGATCGTAATTTAATGGGATCTTGAATTAGAAAAATAATAGAACAAATTACATGTTTAGCAGTCTAAGTACTCAAACAAAGACGTATGGACACCAAAATCCATCAATTAAAACTTGGGAAGGGAATGGATAGCCCTTTCATCCCCAATCATCCTCCCAAATTAGAGAGAGAGAGAGAGAGAGAGAGAGGTGGAGCGACGAAGAAGACGTGTTTTGTCCTATTCATTTTTGTGTTTTGGTGTCACAATAAGAGAAAAATAGAACGTAATTAAACAAATGTCAATTAACTTTAACCGAAAGCAGTCATACAATTAAATGGTTTGAAAGTTAGAGTATTAAACAACAGAATAAATAAATTGTATCAGAGGAGAACAAAGGCAATCGAAGACTCACTTGTTGTCCTTCTCTCTCGTTTTCTTCTTCTTCTTTTTCTTCTTCATCTTCTTCTTCTCCTTCTTCTTTCTCTCCCTCTTTCTCTCTCTACACTAATTCCTTTCCTAGCTCTTCGTCAGACATCTGTTAGCAACTGAGTGTGATAAATTACTGCACAAATCAGTAGAAGTATTAGTAGGTTGATTAGTGTCGACCTGTTAAGCTCACGTAAGTCGACTTATTGTAAGGTCTGTGACACTGCTTTGGGCTTCTTCGCTTCTAACCAAAGAAGAGAGAGAGGGGAGGAGGGATCCAGGAGATAAATTGGGTTGTACGAATTGAATAAGAGAGGCCACGTGGTGGTTTCGCTGACGTGGCAACATGGGAGCATAGGAGACTTGATTTTATATATAAGTAGATAGATAGATAGATAGATAGATAATAAGATAAAACTTTCATCCCAGAGGTAAGGTTTTTTTTTTCTTTTTTTTTTGGGAGACGACATGGACAGAAAAGAGAAAAACAAACAAAACACAAGCAGTACCTCAACAAGAGAGCTGCAGGCACTACCCGAACCAACAACTAATTAATGGGGAGAGCACGCCGTCTGATTCTCTCCACCCCTTATTTGTCATCCCTAAGTAGTTGCAAAATAGAGGCAGGAGGCTCATCAAGCTCAACCAGCCTTCCAGCTCCCACTTGCCCCTGGGACGCTAGGTGATCAGCACAAGAGTTGGCCTCCCTCATAATATACTTGCCTGACGTTCAGAGATTACAGTAGATCCCTGCACTCCTGGAGAACATAACTTAGGTGATATTCCTCTGAAGAGTTCCCCTACAGCAATCTAACAAGACATTCAAAATTTACCTCAACTTCCAAATTGTGAAAGCCTTTCCTTTTAGCCATCAACAAACCATCCCAAAGCCCCCAAGTCTCTGCCATAAGAACTTGGCATTTCCCTATGCTAGAAATAAACCTCGCCACCTAGTCTCCTGACAGGTTCCTGAAAATACCCCCGCACTAGCCCGGCCTAAAGAAAGAGCAACCGCTCCATCTGTATTGAGTTTTATCCCCCCTTCTTGCGGGTGTTCCCACTTGATCCTCCTCTGGAATTTAAACTTCTTATAGAACTTCATCTTCCAGGCAAGCAGACCTTGGGAGGGAATGTGAACTTTCTGAATAACCATTCTACATCTATACTTCCAAATGGTCCATGCCGTGACCATGAAAAGGATGTTCATATGTAGGGAGCCACATTGGTCCGTCTTCATGACTCCCTCTTCAAGCCATTTATGAAGAGGGCTTCTCCAAAAGTCTTCATCCCTGTCCAGCTTAGGGCAAACCAACAGCCAAGCCTCCCTAGCTCTATTGTAGTCTCTCAGTGCATGGGACACTGTCTCCTCGGTAGTGTTGCGTAAGAGCAAATCACATCATTTCAAAGCTTCCTTCTTTTCCTCTCCAAATTAGTCAGAATCTTTTCCATTTTGGCCAACCAAAGAAAGAATCTGATTCTCACCGGACCATTAGCCCTCCAGATTCACTTCCAGCGATTACTCACCTGGTCTAGCTGTTGCTGCCCCTCTTCCTCCATAATCAACTTGTATGCTGACCTCACTGTAAAGTTTCCATCACTATTCCCTCTCCAAAAGAAATTATCCATCGGGCCTCCATTTCCCCATTCTCATCCCAACTCCTTCTACTACTCGGCGCCATAATACCCTTGATTTCCTCCACCTTCTCTCTCTGCAACACCATGGCTAGCTCTTCCACCTACTAGTTTCCATCCTTATCTAGGAACTGATTAACCTTTAAGCTAGAAGTGCTCACATTCCGCTGACAAGATAAACAGTCCGCTAAGCAATTATCCCCCAACCACCTATCCTTCCAGAAGTTTTTATCTTTTCAATTACCCACCTTCCATTAATACCCCTTGTAATGAAATATTTGCTCCTCATGATACCCTTCTCTTAGATTTATCTCATGCATTCAGAAGCGTGAAAAATCACAAATATCACAGGAAAATAAAAAGATCAGAATTTCAGGATAAATAACTCGATGTGTAAATCTATCAAAATAACTGAATTGCTGAATCTCTCAAATAAATCACATGGTCAAAATGGTGATCACGAAATCAAACCACCACTGTAATGTCATGAAACCGTAACCCTAAATCTGGATATTTAAGTGATGAGAAAATTTTTTACTAAAAATTTTTCAATGCTCTCACAATCTCCCTCGATCTCCTTATGTGAATCAATTTTCTTTGAATGTTTTCCTTCAAAAGAACTCACACACCTTCAATTGTTAACCCACGTAAAGAGAGATTCTCACGTATATGGGAGTTGTGGGAAGTTAGGGATAATAGGTTAGCCACCCATTATTCTTAATTTAAAATTCAAATTAAATTTAATTTGTGATAAAAGTCTCTCATGATTATGTATTATTAACATCTCTCACATACACATGAAGGCATTTTACGTCTATCTTAAGATCACAACTCATGTGATCTTTCATATCATGCTACTAGATTTTCATATAGGATTTGGTGTCGTGCGACTGACAAATACACTTACAAATAAAGATTTCTCGATACACTTATTAAGATGATGAGAAGCCACAGTTAGTACAAAAGAATTTACTGTGCCCCAAACTCAACGCATTGCATCTATCGAACCACTTTTCTCAACGAAAGTGATCCATAATTATTACTCAATTATGTATTCACTATTATATTTTGAATCCCAATATGGGTAAATATAACATGTAAATCGGTAAATACAATGTAACAATATGAAAAAAAAAAAAAATCTTTTTTTATAGCATAATTGCATATATTCGGAATCAACCGGTCGGAGATATTTCATATTACTTTTTGACTTTGAGCTCGTTTAGGCATTGAACTAACTCGTCCAATTCCTTATCAGAACTTCCCCCGTTGACGGCACCCTTCGCCTTGTCACGGAGCTCCATGACTCGTGTCTTTCCCAACCCAGCCCCACTCACAGACTCGGCCAATATCCGTGCCAACGCGGCTGAGTCGGGTACATTTCTGTGACCCTCGTGCACTCGTACTCCAATTCCGAGTTGATCTACCAACAATTTTGCGTTGGTGAACTGGTCTGCTCCGAACGGCCACGTCAGCGTCGTTACCCCGGCAGAAATGCCCTCCAGGGTTGAATTCCAACCACAATGAGTCAAAAACACCCCCACGGCGCGGTGGTTCAGTATTGGCACCTGCGGGGCCCACCCTTTGATGATGAATCCCCTCTCCGCCACTCGATCTTCGAACCCCTCCGGCATGATTCTCTCATCGTTTGCCACGTGCTCTTTCTGTCCATTCCCAACGCACCACACGAAAGGGACACCACTGGCCTCCAGTGCCACGGCCAGGGCATAACTTTGCTGACTTGTTGGTGCCTCACGACTCCCAAAGCATATATAAACAACAGAATCATTCTGCCACTTGTCAAGCCACGTCAGCACATCTTGAGCCGGCACAAAACTAAACCCACCTCTTTTGCTCGCTTGATCCACGTCGTTGCCAGGTGGCAGAAGTGGGCCCACAGCCCAAACCCTGGGCCCACAGCCCAAACCCTATCGTGTCCCATTTCCTTCTTAAGGTGCTCAATATAAACCCGTTCCAACTCGGTGAACGAGTTGAACACAGCACCCCAACTTGCCAAGTTGGCCGATATGTTCTCGCTAAAAATCTTCCCATGTGCTTCGCCATCTGCTGGAGAACGTAGAATACCATAGAGCTGCCACCATGGATAAACCGGAGAGGACGGAACATCGGACAACGTCACCGTAGAATCCTCAATCTCATCATCGTTACTTGCAGCTGCTGCATTCCTTAGAAAATCTCTCCATACCGAGTTGTAGACTGATATGCCAAAGGCACCGGAGGGACAGAAGACGAGACGAGGAATGCCGAGCTCGGTGCTCAGGTCTTGGGTCCAACCAAGGAAAAAATCTGAAATGATAGCCACAGGAGGGGAATGGTGGGAATGGAACCACTCAATGACGGGGTTTTGAAGCTGGCGAAGAGCGAGGATCTTGTGGTAGAGTCCCCGTGGAGAAGACGTGCCGGTGGTGGGTTCGGGAGGAGAGAGAATGAGAGGGTGGATGGAGGAAGGATGGGAGGAGAGAAGAGGTTGGAGAAGGGGAAGGTTTGGGGGTGTGATGAGGAATGTGATGCTAAGACCGCGTTTGGCTAAGTGGTGGGATAGGTCTAGGAGGGGAATTATGTGGCCCGAAGTTGGGTATGGGAATAAGAGTACGTGTGACATGGATTTTGCCAAGGAAGATCAGTTGCTGTGCTTGTGATGAAAAATTCTGCTGATGAATTTTAAAGAGATTTATAACCAACAGGGTCCTGAGATTGATCTTGTATAGTTTGATGTCTTTCTTCATACAAGGTCGCACTCTTGGTTCCCAAGCAATTTGGCATTTGGACCAGTTTGACGTCACTCCTTACATCATCAGATACCAAAGTTGAATTGAAATGGCAAAGAAACACGGTGGCATTGGCCGGCATTGGCCTTTGCGTTTTGTTGTTTCGTATTGGCTGCACTGCCTTCGGTGATAACACACCCATATGACTATTATGACTAGATTTCTTTTTTATTATAAAATTCGTTTTGGGATTTTGTGAAATAGGTTTCAGTTGGGATAAAGAAGCCTTGGATTTCTTAATCTAACATATAACTTATACGTAAATAATTATGTATTATAAATCCGAGATAATTATGCATCAAATTTTAAAATTTTACTCTAAATTTATAAATTGATGTCTAAATTTCAAAATACAACGATATCGTAACCTGTTAATTCTTTAATTAGTAACGACGTTTAGCTGATCGTTATGTATTAAGCTGATTTAAGATGACAGATTACGATTACTGATGTATCACGTGACACGTCAGTACCATCACACAATATCATCAAATAAAAAATAACTTCTTTTAAATTAATAAAAAATTAATCTTCTGTCCTTCCCTCCCTTTTCTCTCTATCCTCTCTCTTATCGGAAAAAGGAAAAACCATACTCTCTCACCTTCCCTTCCATTTCTCTCTCTCTCACTGGGGAAAAAAAAGTAACATTCTTCTCTCTCTCCTCTCCTCTCCTCTCCTCTCCTCTCTCTCTCTCTCGCGGAAATGGTCCTTCCAACTTTGGTTCAGGCACCCCTGTTGGCAGAAGCCCATTCTCAGTTCTCTCTCTCTCTCTCTCTCTCGCTCTCTCTCTCTCTCTCTCTCTCTCTCTCTCCCTCCGTCACATGCAAAACAAAACAACATTCAAACACAAATCCGGCCACCTCTCTGTCTCTCTCTCTCTCTCTAACAAATGGGTTATGACACGCCACACACAATCACAGTAACACACTTTATTCAAATTCCCTATTCCGGAACCGCTGCTTTCTCTGTTTGTTACTATTGCCTTTTGCTTATAATTTGAAATGCTCATTTTTAATTATTAGGCCCCAAAACCACTCAATTACTCTCTTTTCTTTTCACAATCCCCCACTCCACATTTTCTCTTTACTGATCCCCACAATGAAACCTTCTTCTTCTCCCTCCTCTGCTTCTTGCATCACTACCACTTCTTTTGATCGACATTTCTCTAATTCCAAAAGCACAACTGCTGGTTGTATTGCCAGCATTCTTCGCAGAATTTTATGCTCTACTAGTCTTCCGAAACACCCATTTGATCATGTTAGAGTAATAGAAACAGAGTCCTTTAATGAGCATGGTACAAAACAGAGTTCCAAAAGTGCAGCGATGATTGACTCATCCTCGACTGCAACGTGCTAAAGCTGATGGGCTTGGATGAAATGCCTAAACAGTGTTTCACTTCGACTCCGAATTCGATATCGCGAAGCAGGTCAATGAATTCTGCCGATCAGTGGCCGAGATTAGAATTCGAAGAGGGCAGCGTCGGAGTTGGAAAACATCGTTGTCGTTTCGCGAGTCTCTGACATTCTTAGAGATAGAAAATGAGGAATTCATTGTTTCTTTCGTTTGGTGATGGATGGGATACTGATGAATTTGGGCCAAAGGAAAGAAAATCTGAAGTGTGCATTGGAGAAATTAAGCAGAGGAAAAGTTTAAGGAGTAAAAACAAAGACGAACAAGACGCGAGAAAAAGAGTCTCAAACCATCTCGAAAATGAGCTGAAACCCATTGGGATTTGCGACAATGCAAGTGTAAAGAAGCCAAATTTCACCAAGAAAACTCGCAGAAAACCCAGAAAGAGCATTTTTTTATATCCCTCAAAAACTACTATAGAAATTCTTTGGTCCAAGGCAATTGCCGTAGCTAATTAGCAGCTCTGGCTTCTGCTAACAGGGGTGCCTGAACCAAAGTTGGAAGGACCATTTCCGCGAGAGAGAGGAGAGGAGAGAGAGAGAAGAATGTTACTTTTTTTCTAGTGAGAGAGAGAGAGAGAGAGAGAGAGAGAGAGAGAGAGAGAGAGAGGAGAGAAGGGAGAGAAAGGGGAGGGATGGAGAACGAGAGTGTTTTTTCTTTTTCCAGAGAGAGGACAGAGAGAAAGGGGAGGAGAGGAGAGAGAGAGAAAATTTTTATTAATTTTTTTATAAAATTAAATTTTATTAATTTAAAATGATGACGTGATCATGTAATGTATGATGGTACTGATATGTCACGTGATACTTTAGTAATTCTCAACACAGGGTATCTACATAATTTGTTGTCTTGAATCAACTCAGTACATGAAAGCCAATTAGATGCCGTTACTAACGGAATGACTAACAAGTTACGATTTTTAAAGTTTAAATACTCAATCGTTGCGTTTTGAAATTTAGGAACTAATTTGTGAATATGTAGTAAAGTTTAAGAACTTGACATATAATTATTTCTATAAATTATTATATAAAATTAAGTTCATAAAAAATGATCTATTAAAATTTTAATTAATTTAGATTTTAAAGTATCTCATAGAATATACTCCTTAATGTGATCTAAGAAATAATTTATATCTTTATAATGAGATAAAATAAAAATACCAACAGATAACATAATCAAACATTCTTAAAACGGCCAAGGGGTTCTACCTACAGTGAAATTTTTCAGCCGGTTTTGTTGTGATTGTTTGTTCTTTGTTGGGACACTTCTGTAATTGCATTCCAAGATTGCATTTAGTGCTTTGTCAGTGTTTTGACTTATGTGTTCTTTTGCCTAACGTTGATCACTTATCTCATTTCTTATCATTTTATCCTCACCGTGTATTTCTTATTTCACTGGGATTTTCATAGGCAGATATCTATTTGTTCTTTCACTACCATTTTTATTGTTCTACTATTTAAAAATTTTGGTTTTCACTGTCTTACTCCAATAGCTTTTTCCTCCTGCTGTGGTTAATCGTCCTTTTGTTAGTCGGTTTTGTTGTGATTATGTGTTCTTTGTTGGGGCACTTTTGTCATTGCATTCCAAGATTGCATTTAGTACTTTGTCGGTGTTTTGGTTTCTGTACTCTATTGCCTAACATTGATCATTTATCTCATTTCTTATCATTTTATCCTCACCTTCTATTTCTTATTTCACTGGGATTTGGTAGATGTCTATTCGTTGTTTTATTGTCATTTTTATTGTTTCGCCATTTTTATTGTTCCACCGTTTAAAAATTTCGGTTTTCACTGTCTTGTTCTAGTAGCTCTTTTCTCCTGTTGTGGTTAATTGTCCTTTTTTCGATCGGTTTTGTTGTGATTGTTTGTTCTTTGTTGGGGCAATTTTGTCATTGCATTCCAAGATTGCATTTAGTGTCAGTGTTTTGACTTATGTGCTCTTTTGTCTAGCGTTGATCACTTATCTTATTTCTCATCATTTTATCCTTACCGTTTATTTCTTATTTCACTAGCATTTTCATAGGCAGATGTCTATCCATTGTTTCACTGCCATTTGTATTGTTCCACCATTTAAAAATTTCGGTTTTCACTGTCTTGCTCCAATGGCTCTTTCCTCCTGCTTTGGTTAATCGTCCATTTCTTTTCTACAATTTAACAACAGGTTTGTCGAGTCTCTATTCTTTGTATTGTGGTTTAATGCTCATTAAGATATGTATTAATGATCATGCTATGTGTTTCCTAGCTCAAAAAATTTAATGCTTTATTGTTTGATAACGGCGATGCTTCATTTAATGCTTTTTATTCTTTCTCTTTTGCTTTCTTTCCTATTTCATGTTTTTAGAATTTATTCTAAATTCTCTTGTTATGAGTTTGAGTTTTGAACTAAAAATCCTTTGTTCTTTCTTTGATTTAGTTGTTCAATGGCCTATTCTTCCTCTATTTACATCATTTTCTTATCTTTTGTAGGTTCAACATCTGCTCTCTTCGTTCATGGTTTAAGTTCCACTTCAAGGGAATAAAACAAATTTTTTTTCATTGTTTCGTTTGTCAATTCTACTCTTGCTATAAATATAAATATGACTTTTTCTATTTTTGATAAAGTGGTAATTTCTTAGTTTGTTTTTGTCATCGTTTTCTTGTTGTTTCTGAACCGATCACTGCTGAACTTAATTTTTCTTATGGATTCTGTTTTTATTATACATGTAAATGTGACTTTGTTCATTTTTATTTTGCTTATTTCTCAATTGCTTTTCTTTAGTGTTTTCTTACTATTTGTAGAGGAATCAATTATGCCACATCAAATTTTTGTCTGTTGGTTTTTACATCTATTTTTGTCACTTATTAATAGTTTGTATGCATAATTATTGCAATTTTTAAATGGTATTGTTTGGATGTTGTTCTTGATCTTTCACTTTCTAAACGGCTTCTATGCTTCTCTTTACAAGCATAATGCCTCCAAAAAGAAAATTAATAGATGAAGAACGTCGGCTTTAAAGAAATTGATGTCAAAGAGAATGATATGCAGCCATATCTATAGAACAAAAAAGGAATTTAGTAGGTAAGAGGAAAAAAAAAAAGAACCTATAATGCCTAGCATGGCTAATGTAGCAACACCTCAAGGTCAAAATTGTGCTTCCATTGATGAATCATGCTCCCAAGGACTTGCATTTGACATCTTAAATTCCATCTTCATCAGTGAACATCCCAGTATGCAAATAATTTTTTAGCATTTTAGTTATTTTCTTGAATTTTTATCGCTGCAAATTTAATTGTTATCCTGATATTGTCTTCTATATATTTATATCTATTTTCCTACATATTTTGCAACTAACGTTTTGGATGTACAAAGTCCTAACAAATTAGAAAATATATCTATTCCCCTCATTGATAGTTCAACAATTTTTTTGTATTCTCGTAAGATAATCAACACTGATTTCCTTCTGTCCCCAAGGAGACAATTTAGTGATGCAAAACCCCCTCCCAAACTTGATGATTTCAGAATCAAACCCTTGTATAAAAAAAAAAAAAATTGATTTCCTTCTATTGGTTTACTCTTTTCTAAATTCAAAACTCTGTTTTCCTTCTTATTTTTTGACAACAGAACTTTATTTTTCTACACCTATTGTATACTATAAGCCAACAAAGAAAATTTTTGCAGTTGTTTTTAACTTAGTATATAAAATATTTTTCATGGTTCTTATTTTTTTTTCAACATCATCGTTTCAATCCTTGTCCACAAATACATATTCAAGCTTCATCAAGGTGGTACTCATGTTCTTATTCAAAACAAAAATGAATATATGATTCTTTTAGACATAGAAAAAACAAATAATTTAATTCTATTGTTAGGATGTCGGGCACATTCGAGAAAGAAACTATTAGTTGAAAAAATTCCAGGTAAAACTTTATATTGCTTGCTATTTCGGATTGTTCTTATTGTGGAGCTAAAAGAATTTATTGAGAGCCACCCAAGTTCTGTTGTTCCTCTGGTTAAATTCATTTGGTGCAAAGTGAGATACCTGTAGAATTAGTGGAGTTATACACAGGAAATAGTGAAGAGGCTAAAGAGTTCCGGGAATGTATTAGGAGCTATAATAATATGTTTGGATGTATATCTTTTCATATCCATTGTGATACTAATTTGACTAAGAGAAATAACAGAGTGTACACTTTCAAGGTCCAGGGTTAGATATATCATTATATGAAACCTTGATGCTCTCTCGAGAATATTATGAGTTCAAGTTTCAAATGCGTCAAAATGATACATCATGATTATTACACACCGGAAGACTCTTGCAATAGTTTTCGGCCAATAATTATATCAAGATTGAATCTGCTCGCCTCGACTACTTTAGGCATAAACAGAAAAAAATCAGAGCTGATATTTATCAAGGCCTTTTAGATAGTATAGTTGTCGGCAAAAAAAGTGCAAAAAGATTGGGAAACATATTGTATTGCCTGCATCATTCATTGATGGTCCTGGGGATATGAGGCGGTGATACATGGATGCGATGGCACTTGTCTAAAAGTGTGGAAAGCTAGATATCTTCTTTACGATGACATGTAATCCATCTTCAACTAAGATAAAAGATTGCTTGCTAGAAAAGGATAAAGCTCAAAATAAACAAGATTTGATTGCCCATGTTTTTCAAGCAAAACTTGAAGAGATGAAAAATGATCTTGTTTTAAAAAAAATCTCTTTAGACAAATAACTGCTTACACATACGAGATAAAATTCCAGAAAAGGGGACTACCACATTCACATTTCCTAATTATCATAAAAGATCAATTTAAGATGTATTCTCCATAAGCTTATGATAGGATTGTGTGTGCAAAGTTATCGGATAAAAATTCTTCTCTACATTTATACAAATTGGTACTCAAACATATGATTCACGGACCATGTGAAGTTTTAGATCCCGGTAGTCTGTGCATGCGCCAAAATAAGAAGTGTAAATTTGCATATTCAAAGGACTTTTGTGAATTCACTATCCATTCTTATGCTTCTTATCCTATTTATAGAAAATGTAATAATGGAAGATCTTTTATACTTCATAATCAAAAGTTAGAAAATTGTTGGGTTGTATTTTATAATCCATATCTTCTTTCTAAGTTTGACTGCCATTTAAATGTGGAGATATGTTCAACAATTTAGGCAGTTAAATATCTCTATAATTATATCTATAAAGCTCATGCAAAGATCATGTATCATTTATATGAAACTCAGAAAGATAATGTAGTTGATGAAATTGTCAACTTTTAGTCTTCTTGATGGATATGTGCTTCACAGTAAATGTGGAGAATTTTCAAGTTTGATTTAAATGAGATATATTCTCCGGTTAGTACTGTACCTATTCATCTTGAAAAGTTTCAGATTATTTCATTTGATGAGAATGAGAAGTTGGAAGATATTATTGATAAAGAAAGATTTTCCATAACAATGCATATTGAATTTTTTTAGATGAATCGATATGATAAAAAAGCAAAAAATCTAAAATGTCTATATAAAGATGTTTTACGACACTTTGTATGGAACAGTGATGTTAGGATATGGAAAGTTAGAAAGGACAAATGTCATTGGTCGTATTGTATCTGCTCATCTGATTGAAGGCGAGAGATATTATTTGTAATTACTATTGATGCATGTCAAAGCACCAACATCTTTTGATGACCTCAAACTTGTTAATGGTTGTTTGGCTAAGACTTTTAGATAAGCTGCAAAATGGAGAGTTCTTTTGCAATCGAATGATGCCATAAATAAATGTCTTCAAGAAGCCTTTTTATACCAAATGCCATCTACATTGCACCATTTGTTTGTCGTTATATTAGTACATTATAGTCCAAATAATCTTAAGGAACTCTGGAGCACATATGAAAGATGCTTATCAGAAGACATGATAAAGATAAATCACTATCACAAGATCAAGTCAAAAACCAAGTGCTCTATCTTATCCAAGGCCATTTGAAACTCATGGGAAAAGACATAAATGACTACAAGCTAATATTTTTCCCGTTAAGAATTTCAGACATTGAAAACCAAAGAAGAGAAATTGTAACTGAAATGAATATAATTGTGACGCCTGAAGACTTTGCTGTAATTTCAATGCTGCAATCGCATTATGTTGCTTTTTTCTCATGACACATTATACTACAATCGCATCTAAAGTATGGAAAATGAAATTTCCTAAATAGGAAAAAGGGTTGTGGTTCAATTTCAAATATCTTATTCTTTGGTTGTAGGAGAGCACACTTATGCAACAAAGAAGCCACTTGAAACATCAAAAGATCACACTGATCTTCAGGTATTCTCTCTCTTCATGTTTGTGTATGAGCACACGACTCAGATTTTTTGATACTGAAATTGCATTTTTATCTAAATTTTCAACAAAATTGTTAAGAATATTGATATTTCTAAATTGAAGAATCTCATTGAAGAAGTTTTGGAGATTTCCAAATTGAAGAAATATTGGAAATATTGATTTTTTGAAATTTTAATATTGGAATATTTCATTTATTCTTACCAATTTTATAAATATTCTATTTTATTCTTTTTTTTATATTTTCTTGGAATCACCCTATAAATAGGGTTTTTGTACAATTTATTGAACACAATATAATATACAATATATGATCATTCTCTATTAGTTTATCTCTTTATTCTCTGTATTCTTTCTGTTTTATTTTCATTTTTCTAATATGGTATCAGAACACTAGGTTTCGTTCCGATATATATATTTTTTTACTCTTCTCATCAATTAGACTTTTTTTTGATCTAGTTATGGAGAAATTATATATTTCTCAACTTATTTTTGTTGTTCAACATCGTTTTGCTTTATTCTGCTAGTTCTCGATAATATCTTATGGTCTGCTGATTTTTTGCTATTGAAGATTCTATTTCATTCTTGAATCTCTCTGCTTTATTCTGCTAATTCTCGATAATATTTTATGGTCTACTGCTTTTCTGTTATTGAAGATCGTGCTTCATTCTTCAATCCCTCTATTTTATCTGTTTCATCTCTGTTCTCTTTGAGTTTGTTACTAAGAATTCTGCTATTATATCCTTTTCTACTCGGTCTGCTTTATTCCCTCTGCTTTATCTGCTTCATTTCTATTTTCTCTGTGTCTGTTGTCGAAAATTTTGTTATTAAATTCTCTTCTACTCAGTCTGTTTTTTTTTCTTTTGATAATCACAACCATACTGCACTTCTATGGTATCAATTATATGTTTATTCCGATACTAATTGGTGTTGTGATCCTATTAATCGACGGTCTACTACAGACTATTGCATTGTTCATGGCGGTTCTTTAATCTCCGACATAAGACTTCTCTATGATCTTGACTCATGTTTCTGAGCGTCATGATAACTTATTATACAATTTCAAGATCACTTACTACTTCTATTTTGAGTTTGAGGAGGAGTGTTAAGAATATTGATATTTTTAAATTGAAGAAACTTCATTGAAAAAATTTTGGAGATTTCTAAATTGAAAAAAATTTGAAAATATTGACTTTTTGAAATTTTAATATTGGAATATTTCATTTATTCTTATCAATTTTGTAAATATTCTATTTTATTCTTTTCTTTTATATTTTCATAGAATTATCCTATAAATAGGATTTTTATACAATTTATTGAATATAATATAATATACAATATATGAATCATTTTCTATCAGTTTTCTCATTTTATTTTCTCTATTCTTTTTATTTTATTTTTCTTTTCCTAACAAGAGTGAAAGAGGTATGCTGAAAGCCAAGACAATGAAATCGGAGAGCAGTATTGGAAGGTTATCGAATTCCAAAGAGTCCAACACTCAAGTGTCCGAAAATTCATTTCAGATTCTGGAATCCAATAAGAACATTGACACGTTCAATGATGTTATGGATCTGATGACTAAGGACTACAAGTGGGCTGGTAAGCCTCAGCAGAAGCCACCAATCAACAATAACCAGCCTAGGAACTAATGCAGCCTAGCCTAGCCAAGGAACACCACCAAAGTTTTGCCCTCACACTCTAATTCCCATTCTTTTACCAATCCTAACCGTGTATTAGATTTGTTTTGTCCCATGTCAAACGATGCACTGTTGTATCATGTGCTGTTCACTTTTCCCAACTAGGTCAATTGCAGGGAATTAGTTAACTAGTGCTGTAATAATCATAAATGACTCTATAAGCTTTTCTCTTTGTGTTTCTTTTGTTTTGGTTTCATGCTTCATCAGATTCATGGTTCACAACAAATATTTCATAAAGCAATTTAGTGGTAAAATAAAAGTGTAAGTGACCGGGTATGTCACAATACTAACGACATGTGAGTTTAGTGATGATGCATAAGATTTTCTTAATCAAAATTTTGATTTTGAGTCTTGGGAATAAAAAAAAAGGTATCGGGAGAACCAGCCACTAATAAGACTTCATAGTTGCTCAAAGCAGATTAGTTAAATTTTTATATATCAGTAGTCAAGTAAGAAAAAAAATAAAGAAAGAAATTGGAGATGCTCTTACATATTGGACCAATGTGGTGATGGAGTCGGTGCTAAAATCTCTAACAGGTGTGCCCATAAGATTTCTTTATTATGCAATAGTAGGTGGGTTGTGGCAGCACCTTGTGCGGCCAAGGCTCAAAAATTTTTGAAAATTGTCTACTATTTTTATTTTAGGCCAAATGAATAATTAACTTTCAAATTTATATAATGCATTACAACTTGTTCGGAAAGACAGGGCTATTTTTTATTACTATTATTGTAGAGCACAATTTCAGTCATTGTTAATTAAAAAAAACCCATTGACATAAGTTTTTTTCTTTTTTTATTAAATGAAACCTTAAGACAATAAATTTTATATTTTTATTTGTATTTATTGTCTATAGCTCTAATAGTATCTCTCTCTCTCTCTCTCTCTCTCTCTCTCTCTCTCTCTCTCTCTCTCTCTCTCTCTCTCTCTCTCTCTCTCTCTCTCTCTCTCTCTCTCTCTCTTTCGAGCTATTATCAAGAGTACAATTGGAGGAACACGAGATGATACATGTGGGGGTTTAATATTTATTTTAGGAAGTCATTCTAATTGTTTTTTGTGCTTTTAGACCGCAAAGATGGTGTTCCAATTTTGTTTAATGGGATCTTGAATTCGAAAAATAAAAGAACAAATTACATGTTTAGCTGCCTATGTACTCAAACAAAGACGTATGGACACCAAAATCCATCGATTAAAACTTGGGAAGGGAATGGATAGCCCTTTCATCCCCAATCATCCTCCCAAATTATGCCCCTTTCTTTTATTATTTTTATTATTAAGTAGACATGGTTCTTGTAAAACACTTGAGTGGGGAGAGAGAGAGAGAGAGAGAGAGAGGTGGAGGGACAAAGAAGACGTGTTTTGTCCTATTCATTTTTGTGTTTTGGTGTCACAATAAGAGAAAAATAGAACGTAATAATGTCAATTAGCTTTAATCGAAAGCAGTCATGCAGTTAAATGGTTTGAAGGTTAGAGTATTCAACAATAGAATAAATAAATTGTATCAGAGGAGAACAAAGGCAATCGAAGACTTGTCCTTCTCTCTCATTTTCTTCTTCTTCTTTTTCTTCTTCATCTTCTTCTCCTTCTTCTTTTTCTCCCACTTTCTCTCTCTACTCTAATTCCTTCCCTAGCACTTCGTCAGACATTTGTTAGCAACTGAGTGTGATAAATTACTGCACAAATCAGTAGAAGTATTGACAGGTTGATCAGTGTCGACCTGTTAAGCTCACGTAAGTCGACTCATTGTAAGGTCTGTGACACTGCTTTGGGCTTCTTCGCTTCTAACCAAAGAAGAGAGAGAGGGGAGGAGGGATCCGAGAGATAAATTGGGTTGTACGAATTGAATAAGAGAGGCCACGTGGTGGTTTCGCTGACGTGGCAACATGGGAGCATCGGAGACTTGAATTTATATATAAGTAGATAGATAGATAGATAATAAGATAAAACTTTCATCCCACAAGTAAGGTTTTTTTTTTTTGGGAGACGATGTGGACAGAAAAGAGAAAAACAAACAAAACATAAGCAACACCTCAACAAGAGAGCTGCAGGCACTACCCGAAGCAACAACTAATTAATGGGGAGAGCACGCCGTCTGACTCTCTCCACCCATTATTTGTCATCCCTAAGTAGTTGCAAAATAGAGGCAGGAGGCTCATCAAGCTCAACCAGCCTTCCAGCTCCCACTTGCCCCTGGGACGCTAGGTGATCAGCACAAGAGTTGGCCTCCCTCATAATATACTTGCCCACTCCTGGAGAACATAACTTAGGTGATGTTCCTCTAAAGAGTTCCCCTGCAGCAATCTAACAAGACATTCAGAATTTACCTCAACTTCCAAATTGTGAAAGCCTTTCTTTTTAGCCATCAACAAACCATCCCAAAGCCCCCAAGTCTCTGCCATAAGAACTTGGCATTTCCCTATGCTAGAAATAAACCCCACCACCTAGTCTCCTGACAGGTTCCTGAAAATACCCCCGCACTAGCCCGACCTGAAGAAAGAGCAACCGCTCCATCTGTATTGAGTTTTTTCCCCCCTTCTTGCGGGTGTTCCCACTTGATCCTCCTTTGGAATTTAAACTTCTTATAGAACTTCATCTTCCAGACAAGCAGACCTTGGGAGGGAATGTGAACTTTCTGAATAACCATTCTACATCTACACTTCCAAATGGTCCATGCCGTGACCATGAAAAGGATGTTCATATGCAGGGAGCCACATTGGTCCGTCTTCATGACTCCTTCTTCAAGCCATTTATGAAGAGAGCTTCTCCAAAAGTCTTCATCCCTGTCCAGCTTAGGGCAAACCAACAGCCAGGCCTCCCTAGCTCTACTGTAGTCTCTCAGTACATGGGACACTGTCTCCTCGGTAGTGTTGCGTAAGAGCAAATCGCATCATTTCAAAGCTTCCTTCTTTTCCTCTCCAAATTAGTCAAAATCTTTTCCATTTTGGCCAACCAAAGAAAGAATCTGATTCTCGCTGGACCATTAGCCCTCCAGATTCACTTCCAGCCATTACTCACCTGGTCTAGCTGAAGCTGCCCTTCTTCCTCCATAATCAACTTGTATGCTGACCTCACTGTAAAGTTTCCATCACTATTCCCTCTCCAAAAGAAATTATCCATCGGGCCTCCATTTCCCCCATTCTCATCCCAGCTCCTTCTACTACTCGGCGCCATAATACCCTTGATTTCCTCCACCTTCTGTCTCTGCAACACCATGGCTAGCTCTTCCACCTACTAGTTTCCATCCTTATCTAGGAACTGATTAACCTTTAAGCTAGAAGTGCTCGCATTCCGCTGACAAGATAAACAGTCCGCTAAGCAATTATCCCCCAACCACCTATCCTCCCAGAAGTTTTTATCTTTTCAATTACCCACCTTCCATTAATACCCCTTGTAATGCAATCTTTGCTCCTCATGATACCCCTCTCTTAGATTTATTTCATGCATTCGGAAGCATGAAAAATCACAAATATCATAGGAAAATAAAAAGATCGGAATTTCAGGATAAATAACTCGATATGTAAATCTATCAAAATAACCAAATTGCTGAATCTCTCGAACAAATCACATGGTCAAAATAGTGATCACGAAATCGAACCACCACCATAATGTTACGAACCTTAACCCTAAATCCAGAGATTTAAGTGATGAGAAAATTTTTTACTAGAAAATTTTCAATGCTCTCACAATCTCCCTCGATCTCCTTATGTGAATCAATTTTCTTTGAATGTTTTCCTTCAAAAGAACTCACACACTAATTCAATTGTTAACCCACGTAAAGAGAGATTCTTACGTATATGGGAGTTGTGGGAAGTTAGGGATAATAGGTTAACCACCCATTATTCTTAATTTAAAATTCAAATTAAATTTAATTTGTGATAAAAGTCTCTCATAAGTATGTATTATTAACATCTCTCACATACACATGAAGACATTACGTCTATCTTAAGATCACAACTCATGTGATCTTTCATATCACGCTACTGGATTTTCATATAGGATTTGGTGTCGTGCAATTGAGAAGTACACTTACAAACAAAGACTTCTCGATACACTTGTTAGGATGATAAGAAGCCACAGTTAGTACAAAAGAATTTACTGTGCCCCAAACTCAACGCATTACATCCATCGAACCACTTTTCTTAACGAAAGTAATCCATAATCGTTACTCAATTATGTATTCACTATTATATTTTGAATCTCAATATGAATAAATATAACATGTAAATCGATGAATACAACATAACAATATAATATCAATTGGCTTTCCTTTTCCCTACTAAAATCTATCCTTCTCAATTTAGTTGTTTTACTAGATCTGTCTCGTAGACCTCGTTATCTTTTAGACTATTGGTAAACAAACCAAAGTAACATATACTGAACCAAGATTTCAAAAAATAATCGAAAATGATAAGGGTACAATTGGGTCCATTTAATTGGTCTCAGGTCTCACACAGTAGTGGGTAAGGGAATCAAGATTACATCATTGTCTCAAATAATAGCTCTCACTATCCCATGGTCGATTTATCATACGCAATATGAAATATGTTCTACAATATTATTCCCTCATCTCTCAAAAGGGTATATGTCAGATTTCTCTAACACTATGCAGGTATAAGAGTCGGTCTATATATAAGATTTTGTCTAGAAATCTCAGAGAGTATTTCAGAGACGATATCACTAGATACAGGTAATATCTGAGATCTCGTATCTGACTTCTTACAGATAACATGAATATAAGTATGACTATGTCATTTATATCACATATGATCTCATCCTAAACATGTATCAGAGTGATTTATGCTCTAACAAGACCACTCTCAAAATCTCTTATATAGAAACTGTCTCATTCCTGCTCACTTAAAGTTGAAGGTGATCACTTTTTTTTGTGTAAGAGAGTCGATTTCACCTGCTTGTTATATCTTTTTATTTTACCATATCTCAAAAATATATAACAATTAATAAGCGCAAAAAATAAATAACTGAATAATGTACATATATCATATATAATAATAAGTATCGTAATATTAATATAGTACATAATAAAAAATGCCAAAATACATGTAAACCCAATAACTCCCTATATCTTATAAAAGAATATCTCACAATGGGTTTAATAAATGGATCAATCACCATACTGTGTGTGGAAACATATTTTATCGTTATTTTACCTTTCTCGATGATATCTTTTACAAAATGGTATATGGAATCAATGTGTTTGATCCTATTGTGATACATAGCATCTTGGGTATAGGCAATAACAGTTTGATTATCATAATAAATCATTATTGACCTTCCACAATCTGTCACAACCCCTAAATCATCCAAAAATCTCTAGAGAAACTCTTCTGAACTGCCGCTAAACATGTCACAAATTCATCTTTCATCATAGATAGAGATATACAGTTTTGTTTCTTATTGATCCATGATATGATACTATTATTAAGCAAGATAGCAAAATCTGATATAGATTTATGTTTATCCAGATCGTCACCTCAGTCGACATTAGAATATCCAACGAGATGCAAATTACCTCCTCCGTAGCACAAGGAGAGCTTTACATTTCCCTTGAGACATCTCAGATTCCTTTTGTTGCTCTCATGTGACCCCTTCTAGGATTCGATTGATACCAACTCATTAAACCAACTGCAAAATTAATGTCTGGTCGTGTATATAATATTGCGTACATCAGACTATCCACTGCACTAGTATAAGAGATTTTACTCATTCTCCTTATTTCTTTCTGAAGTTTAGGACACATATAAAAAATTAGACTTTCATCTTTAGCGATAAAAGTATCTATATGGTTACAATCGTTCATCCTGAAGCGCCCGAGAACCTTCATGATATAGGATTCTTATAAAAGAGCCAACACCCATTTTATGCGATCTCTTTAAATCCTAACTCCAAGAATGAAATATCAAAACTCGATGATAACCATATTTTGATGGTCATCAGATACTCTCTGTTATTCCCAACTAACAGAATATCATCTACATACAAGAACATGATCACAAAAGAGTCAGTAGAATATATCAAGTATAGGCAATGATCCTCCTCAATTATCACGAAACCATAAAATATCATTTCCTCATGAAATTTCAGATACTACTATCTGAATGATTGCTTAAGACCATATATCAACTTCCGAAATCGACAGAACTTATCCTTTAAACCTATAGGAATAAAGCTAGATGATTACTCTATATAGATCTTCTTATCCAAACTTCTATTCAGGAAAACAATCTTGACATCTATCTAGTATAACTCTAAATTCATGTTCGCAACAATTATTAAAAGTAAATGAATCGAGATAAATTTGATTATTGGAGAAAAAGTATTCTCATAATCTACGCCTTTAATTTGAGCGTAACTCTTGGCTACTATAAGGAGTTTATACCTCTCCACTGATCCGTCAGTTTTTCTCTTGATCTTGAAGTGCCTATGACCCAATCTTAAAAATTATAGCTGGGACTCAATTTTTTCACTAAGGAAGAGAGTGGAGCTTGTAGACTTTTTTTTGGTAGCAGGAGCTGATGGATCTCGTGAAGAGCCTATGACCTAATTTAGCAATAGTATCAACATAAAAATTTCTTTCTCTAGGTATATACTGAACATCATGGACTGAGAGTTTTCAGATTAACATTCGACACTTCCTTAACTGAGTATAGGAAGCCAGACTATCTACCTTTAACGCATTCACCAACGAGGATGAATCATACTCTAAAATTAATGGGGAAATCAAGATACGAAAACCTTCATATAGTGCATGAAACTCTACAACACCTTGATCTACAGCTTCCAAGTTGATGGTAAAGGACCCATAATTCGTGCTCGTTACTAAGAATTTTACTGCACTTGTTGATTCTAAATGTGAATAAATTGAATCATCTGTATTGAGCTTGAAACACCCTCTTGGGGGAAGACACCAACTAATCTATCATCCCTAAGGGGTTCTCATTCGAGGAGAGGCTATTTACGCAACATTAGTATTAAATCCATTTGCTTGCGATCTTAGCAAATCTAAATATTTTTTTTCTCACTTTATATTTTAATTTTCTTTAAACAAGAAGTTAATAGATCACTTCAATGTAATATTCATACCATATTAACATCAATTTCAAAATATGTTTGTCCGAGTGACTATACTCTTTCACGTTATGCATATATGATCCGTTATTTTTTAATTGAAAATAATTTAAAAATAATCTTAAAATAAAGATGATATATATGTATGTATCTAACTAATAGTTAAGATTTTATATATATTTCTAACTAATAGTTAAAATTTTGCATACTATTTTACACAATGTTTTTGCATTTAAAACATCCTGTAGAGCACACCATTTACTTTTCTTGATGGATTGCATAATTAATCTTGATAAATTTGAATCTTTTGCTAAACAATCACGTACAGGAGAGATGCATGCAAACAATACAAATGGAAGTGAAAAAAAGAGATCCAATAACAAAGCCTTATTTTGATTCCAATGAAGGTGTAAATACTAGAGCATAAAGATATACTCATATTTACAAAATCTAATTAGGGAAAATTTCAAACATTGATTTTCTCATACTAAGATTAGCATGACCAACATACAAGACATCTTAAAACTCATATTTTCAATTAGATCAATAGTGTCAAAACTTAGGATTTCAAATTGAATTTACTAAGAATTTGAAAAGGGAACAAATCAAGAATTCAGAATCTACCATCTATCAGAGTCAAGTTGAGGGCATTATTAGTCTCTCCATGCATAGAGAGGGAGTATAGTTGTACTATTATATAAGAATAAATATGACATAAATGATTATTTCTATTGGAGGTATCCTTTGCTCCATTGATGAACTGCTTTATTGATTCGAATGGGGAACCGGTATCAATATGTCTTCTGGGCCTTCGTGGGTAGAAAGATCTACAAATGTTGACTGAGTGGTCTCTCACCGAGTAGTGGTCGAAAGACATAAGAGAGAGCATTCGATCGAGAGAAAAAGTTTGGTCATTTATAGCTCTTTACCAAAAGGCTCATTTGTAGTCTGTGAATTTTGTGATTATGGCCTATTGGGCTTGGTAATCTCTAGACTACTACCGAGTGGTCTCCCGCTAAACAACATCTCCACCAAGCAAATTAAAATCATGATCATCTAAGATTTGAATATTTTCTAATCTCGGGAATAACCTCGTTTGATAAGAAAAGAAGTTTCCATAATCTCTCTAGATAAAGTAGGTAATGCTACATGGTCCAACAGTCTATAACCATAAAACCTAAAGATTAGCAAGCCCATTAGGCTGTAATCATAAGGTCCACAAAAAGATTTATGGGTATTTAGCAAGAGGCTCCTTGGTGGTTTGTGGACTTTGTGATTATAGCATAATAGGTCTGATAATCTCTAAACTTTATGGTTATGAGCTATTGGATCATATACTATCATTTGTCCCCTACTCCTAATGTCATTTCGAGAAAATGATATTAGGAGTAAAGTTAAAACGATAGAAATTGGGAAGTTTGAAAGGGCGTGAAGGTGGAGTATTTTGGGGAAGTATAAGAGACATAATAGTGGAGCATTAAATGAGAAATGTACCGCTTCGATTGTTGAGAGTTGTGTTTAATATTCTTCCTGTTGTTATAAATAGTAAAGGATTCTTGGTCTGTAAAGCCCAGAGACAACCAGACCTACTAGACCACAACTACATAGGCACCTCTCAATAAATACCCATAAATAATCAAACTCTCTCTCTCTCTCTCTCTCGCAGTCGAACACCCTCACTTATGTCTCTTAACCACTTCTCGGTTAAACTCTCTCAGTGTCCCCTCTCTCGACTACTTTCAAGTTGCCTCCCATCATACAACATCTCACTTGATAAATTAAGATTGTGATCATCTAAGATTTGAATTTTCTTTAATTTCTGGAATAATCTTATTTCATAAGGAAAGAAGTCTCCATAATTTTCCCGATAAGGTAGAAAATTTCCGTGACAACTTGAATTTCCTTTAATCTATAAGATCCTAAATCTCCCAAAAATCCATGACTATAGTATCTGTAATCTTGAAAGATCTCCGGTGATCTTTTCATAAGATAATTAGGGTTTTACGCCTTTAAATAAAAGACTTGTTATGTATGCATATGCTATGTATACTTGGCACAGGCAACCTACCAGATACGTTCTACAACTTTACGTACACACATTACACAAAGGCTATATAGGACTATTCTAAAACTCTACTCGGTCTATTTTCTTTCTCTCTTATTTCTCTTTTTGAATTGAATGTTGAGCTTCCCCCGGTGAACATTTGTAGGTCTTTTTATCCACGAAGGTCTAGAAGACATATCGACATCGGTTACCGGTTTTAATCAACAGAGTAGTTTATCTTTGGATCAAAACTCACCTCTAACACTTCCAATTATAGAAAAATTAAATTTAAAGATAATTAGGGTTTTTACACCTCTAAACAAGAGACTTGCTATGCATGCATATGTTATGTATACTTACCACAGGCAATCCACTAGATATGTTATATAATTTTATATATACACATTATACAGAAACTACATAGGACTATTCTAAGACTTTACTCAGTCTGTTTTATTTTTCTCTTACTTCTCTTTTGACTTGAGCGTTGGAGTTTCCTCTGTCGGACTATCTCCGGCAGACATTATAAGTCTTTTTATCCACGAAGGCCTAAAAGACAGATTGACATCGGTTCCCCATTTTAATCAACAGAATTATTTATCTTTGTAACAAAATCCACTTCCAACATTTCCAATTATAGGAAAATTAAATTTATTAGTTAAACTATGAATTTGTAAGAGATAGTAATAGAATATAAATTAAGATTGGAGATAAGTGTATTTCATAATCAATTTGAATTCATACCAGGATAAACCATCACCAAAACTATTCACATGTTTAAACATTTGATGGGGATGTTCAGAATACAAAAGAGAAACTTGTGTATAGTATTTATTAACCTAAAAAAGTATAAAATAGGGATCTTTGAAACATATTATACTGGATGTTGATGAAAAAGTGGATCACTTTGAAAAACATTGATTACATTAAAAATATGTATAAAATAGTTATTATCAATATAAAAACCTACGAGAGATTAAGTGATAAGTTTCTGAGTTTTACTAAAACTTGACATTAAATTTCTTCTTTTTGTCAATGAAATTAGAGAGATTATTAGCGCTAAATTGGAGTTATGGAGAGATACACTAGAACGTAAAGTATTTAGATTCAGTCTATAAAAAACTAAATATATAAGATATGAATTTAGTGACAGTCATTAGAATGATAAAAAAAAGATTAAGTTAAGCAGACATAATGTATCAAAAATTAAATGTTCTATATATTTGAATTTATCATTTAAAACGATAACAATATAGATGCTGATATATATCATAGCATCTAAACGAGTTGAATGAAACAAAGAAGTGTATTTGAAGTTCTCTGTAATTCAATAATACAATTGCATTTGAAAATGAGGTTTTATATAATCATAGTAAAACCAACATTATTGTTTAGAAGCGAACGTTGGACGATTAATCACAAACAAAAGTATAAAATAGTTATAATTAAAATGAGAATATTCAAATAGATGTATAGTAAAATTAGAAAATATATTATTAAAAATAAAGAGATATATTCTAATTTAGAATAAGATAAAAGATTATCGTTAAAGTGATTTGGATATTTGCAACAAAAATCTAAAAACTCACAAATCAGGAGGAATAAGATTTAAATATAATAAATTTAACAAAATGTCAGGATAACTTGTTGAAAATATAAATACAAGTTATCAATAAATATATGAGTACTAACAGTTTATTTGAAAAGATAACTTTATATAAAAATGAATAACGTAAAAGAATTCAAATTAGTGAAATTAATACATCATCATCATCGACATCAAGTTTTTATAAATAGTTTGTTTTTATTTTTTTCATTTATATTGATTTCAAAATTAAAAATTAAATGCTCACTTTATTGTTATTATATATCATAATTTATATAAATGCCTTCTGTATATAATACATTAGATACACAAAATATAACGGATTCCTTGCCTTTCATTTATTTTCTTCTTCTGATTATTTCTTGGCACTTATAATATATTTTATTTTTTATTATGAAGTGACCCATCTTTCATATGTGCCATAATCATTAATAAACCTATCAATTGAAACCTTTAGATATCCAATCCTACCAAAGTGGATCGAAACTTCACAATAATGAATACTATATTTCAAAGTATTTATAATATTTTATTAAGTTTTAACTCTCTCTAATATCAACTCTAAAGTGGCTTTTGGATTCCATCTCTTAAAATTGTTAATTTTTTAACCTCTACTATTGGAGATATTTCATATTACTTCTTGACTTTGAGCTCGTTTAGGCATTGAACTAACTCGTCCAATTCCTTATCAGAACTTCCCCCATTGACAGCACTCTTTGCAGTGTCACGGAGCTCCATGACTCGTGTCTTTGCCAACCCAGCCCCACTCACAGATTCGGCCAACATCCGTGTCAACGCGGCTGAGTCGGGTACATTTCTGTGACCCTCGTGCACTCGTACTCCAATTTCGAGTTGATCTACCAACAATTTTGCGTTGGTGAACTGGTCTGCACGGAACGGCCACGTCAGCATGGTTACCCCGGCAGAAATGCCCTCCAGGGTTGAATTCCAACCACAATGAGTCAAAAACACCCCCACGGCGCGGTGGTTCAGTATTGGCACCTGCGGGGCCCACCCTTTGATGATGAATCCCCTCTCCGCCACTCGATCTTCGAAACCCTCCGGCATGATTCTCTCATCGTTTGCCACGTGTTCTTTCTGTCCATCCCTAACACACCACACGAAAGGGACACCACTGGCCTCCAAAGCCACAGCCAGGGCATAACTTTGCTGACTTGTTGGTGCTAGACGACTCCCAAAGCATATGTAAACAACAGAATCATTCTGCCATTTGTCAAGCCACGTCAGCACATCGTGAACCGGCACCGAACTAACCCCACCTCTTTCGCTCGCTTGATCCACGTCATTGCCAGGCGGCAGAAGTGGGCCCACAGCCCAAACTCTATCATGTCCCATTTCCTTCTTAGTGTGCTCAATATAAACCCGTTCCAACTCGGTGAACGAGTTGAACACGGTACCCCAACTTACCAAGTTGGCCAATATGTTCTCCTTAAGAACCTTCCCACGTGCTTCGCCATCTGCTTGAGAACGTAGAAAACCATAGAGCTGCCACCATGGATAAACTGGAGAGTACGGAACATCGGACAACGTCAACATAGAATCCTCAATCTCATCATCGTTACTTGCCTCTGCTAGATTCCTCGGAAAATCTCTCCATGTCGAGTTGAAGACCAATATGCCAAAGGCACCGGAAGGACAGAAGACTAGACGAGGAATGCCGAGTTCAGCGCTCAGCTCTTGAGTCCAACCAAGGAAAAAATCTGAAATGATAGCCACAGGAGGGGAATGGTGGGAATGGAACCACTCAATGACGGGGTTTTGAAGCTGGCAAAGAACGAGGAGATTGTGGGTGAGTCCCGGTGGGCAAGACGTGCCGGTGGTGGGTTCGGGAGGAGAGAGTATAAGAGGGTGGATGGAGGAAGGATGGGAGGAGAGAAGAGGTTGGAGAAGGGGAAGATTTGGGGGTGTGATGAGGACTGTGATGCTAAGACCGCGTTTGGCTAATTGGTGGGATAGGTCTAGGAGGGGAATTATGTGGCCCGAAGATGGGAATGGGAAGATGAGTACGTGTGACATGGTTTTTGCCTAGGAAGATCAGGAAGTCTGCTTGTTTAGAGAGATTTATAATCAACAGGGTCCTGAGATTGATCTTGTTTAGTTTGACTCTGATGTCTTTCTTCATACAAGTCGCACTCTTGGTTGCCAAGCTATTTGACATTTGGACCAGTTTGACGTCACTCCTTACATCATCAGAACCAGAACACAGCAAAGTCTGAAACCGGTTTTAAGAAGGGACGAAAGAAGAGCCATGCGTACCCTCTTTAGTATGCGGTCGGCACTACTTTTCTAGAGAAGAGCAGCACGTAATTTCCTCTCAGGTCTTAGTCATTTGTATTCGTCATTTTTCTGTTGACCGTCCAGAAGAAAAGAGGAATAAGGCACGGCTATGGCTATATGAATCAATCATCTAATTCCAAAATTGTAATTAACACCGCAACATCAAAATCCGTCACTGACGTTGCCACACGGGTTCAAACCCTCATCAAATTCTAAATTTAAATTATAATATTATGGTCCAAAAGGTCTGGTCCAGATAAAAAGGAGTAAAAAAAGAACGGAATCAAACTATAAGATATATATATATATATAGAGAGAGAGAGAGAGAGAGAGAGAGAGAGAGAGAGAGAGAGAGAGAGAGAGTGAGTAGGTGTGAGATGAGAGAGACTAATTGGCTTAGATTGTATAGTTCTTTATCTTATAATTTAAATTTAATAATTCTTTATTTAAATTATCGTATAATTTAATCAACCCAGCGATATTCAATAAAATTTTTCTCATTTTCTCATTTTCTCGTTGATTCGAGAATTTGAATTATTTTATGAAAATAAAATATAATAAAATCTTAGGAAAATACTACCAACTTATTGAGAATATTGAACACTTCTCAAAACACTTCTTGGAATTACAGAAAACTGATGCCGACGTCATAAGGAAAAAAGGAAATAGAAAGAGATTAGAAGAAGAATTGGAATTACAGAAACATACATATAAGATTGGTGATCAGAAGTGGTTTTGTTCTTTACCCTTTCGAATATTTTGGGCCTGGACTTGCCAGAGAGATTGGACTGTTTGGCAACGAACAGTGAGTTCTTGAGCTTTCTTCTAAATGCCCCATGACCCATTTTTTTCTCTCCCCCTTTTCTCTCTCTCTCTCTCTCTCTCTTCTCTTCAAGGTCGAGGGTGGTTGTTTAAGAAGAAAAGAAGGAAATGGGGAATCGGCAAAAGAAAAGGAAAAGAGAGAGAGAGCTAAGTGTTTTTAATGTTTTAGGGTAACGTGTGATGTTGAGGGCCTTTGCTTTGACGTTGACAGGACATTAATACCCTATTCCCAATGCGCAGTCTTTCTTTTTTTTTTTTTTTTATTGCTCAGTCTTTTTTTTTTTATCGAACCATGCTCTGTCTCTCTCTCTCTCTCTCTCTCTCTCTCTCTCTCTCTCTCTCTTAAATGAACATGACTGGCTTTAGTTGGGCGTAAGCCCTCTATCTCTCTCTACCTCCATTTAAACGGGCCGAGCCTATATTGACCGAGTTTATTGATATCCAGATTTGACCCGTAATTAAAACGGGCCAAATCGGTCCAATCTCGATCCGGTCCTAAAATGAGCCAATCTCGGCCCTTCAAAACGGGCCAAGCTCGGTCCTAAAATGAGCCAATCTCGATCCGGTCCTGAAATGGCCAATCTCGGCCCTTCAAGACGGGCCAAGCTATGGTTAGACCAACCCAATTGCCAGTCTTACCAATGCCTCTAAAACATGTGAAATTGGTTTCAACTTGATCAAGTTTTCTCTTGATTTTTCGCTGTATTTAAATTATTCTTGTGATTTGCTTTCTTTCTCTTTCTTGTTTCTTTGATAAAAGTTTAATATATTTTTTGGCATTAATTAATATTTTTAGTGTACCATTTTAGCTTTCAACTTCTCTCACCTTTAATGATAATTTTCACAAATTTTGATATAATAATTGTCTTTTTTTTTTTCTTTTATAGATAGAGATGTTCACACTCAAATCTTTATAATGAGAAGAGGATGATGTTAGTTGAACTATAACTCATTTGAAAAAAATGATATAGAGATTTTTTTTAATGTAGTTCTGTTTACTACTGATGTACTATTTGGTGACTATTGAGAATAATACCAAGTAGAAGAATTTACACTTTGCTTGCTCACATTATATTTTTCTTCTCCCTCATTTTTGTACACCATAAATGGGCTCTCATGTCATGGGATAGACAATACTAAATTGAAAAGCAAAATTTCTCATTCCTATAAGAAATGGTTAATTAATGGCGCTATATCGGTACTAAATTTTTTTTTATCAAAATTTTAAATTCGAGTTTTGATAATAAAAAAAAACACTGTGAGACTCGATAAATTGAGTCGCATAACTATTTGAACAATATTAATTGAATTTTTGGATACATTGATTGAGTAAAAAAATGGTTACTTAATAGGAAGGGCAGTCTTGGCAACGATGATGAATTTATGCACAAAAAGAACACGAATTATTGATTAATAATAAACTAAAAGGCTGGTCATCTCATTAATCAATCTGCCTGTGAGAGTGCATGGTAAACTCTGTTGGACACAAAAAAGTCTGATGATCACATTATGAACCATAGAGAGGGATCCATAAATTATTAAAAGTAAAGTAGACCAGTAAGCCATTTCTTAACATAAAATCAACTTGTAAATGACATTAGCTTTAGCACCCACTAAACTCAATTAGCATTTTGATTAATTCATGTAGATCTCTTCGGGAGGTACCTCCCTTGACCACATTGCCGTTCTCTTCCAAGGACTGGACTAATTTTTGAGCCAAGTCATTGGGATCAGGAACATTATCCCGACCATTACAAGCTCGAACTGCCACACCCAATTGCTCAACTAAGAGCTTAGCATTAGTGAATTGGTCAGATTCTATTGGCCATGCTATCATTCTCACGCCTGCATCAATTCCTTGTATCGTCAAGTTCCAACCACAGTGAGTCATGAAAGCTCCCACAGCTTGGTACTTTAGTATCACCACTTGTGGAGCCCAACCCTTGATCACTAACCTTCTCTCGTCCACCTGGTCTTTGAGCTCATCAACCATTATGTCATCATCTGTGGCCGCTTGATCTCTAATACACCATACGAATCTGACCTTGCTGATGTCCAACGCAATTGCCAGTGCATCTTTCTGCTTACATGTCAATACTGCATGGGTCCCAAAACAGACGTACACGACTGAATTATCTTGCCACTTGTCCAGCCATATCAGCACATCATGAATCGATAAATAACTCAGCACAGTTCCTCAGGGACAACTCAGTAGTGCCTCTCACTTCTATCATCTCTTTTTTAATTCGATTTCACTTGATTATATCTTTTATACTAAAAAAAAAAAGAACTCGGTGCAACCTTTTGAGCAAGGTATTCCACGGGATTGTTCTCCGGCAAAAGTGGGCCTACGGCCTAGAGTCTCTTAAAGCCCATTTCCTTTTTTTTTTGGTATAGGGAAACGAGAAAAGAACACAGCAAAAGAAAAACTAACGAAACAAAACTAACAGAGGTGGAGGCCTCCCTAATCCTTTCAATGCCAAGATGGTCTTCCCAGATGAAGCGACGCAAGGACAGGGACAGCGGAGGATCCTGCAACTCCATGAAGTCTTTCACGTTCAGCTAGGCTAGCTGAGCCAAATGATCCACACAAACGGTTGCTTCTCTCAAAACATGAGTGACAGCATCAACATGCATAAGTTTCAGCATCTCAAAACAATCTTGAAGGATAAGGAATAGGGGATGATTAGGGTCCAAATGGTTGGTGAGGAGGCTCGCCAAGACAGCAAAGTCGGATTCAACCTCCAGATGACTGATGCCCATCCTTTTCGCCATGTTGAGCCCTTCCCTAAGACCCCTGAACTCATCTGAAAGCACCACTGTCCTGCCAATATTCATAGCAAAACCAGCAACTCACTCTCCTTCGTAGTTTCTAAAAATTCCTCCTGTGCTGGTCTTACCCTAGATTTGAGACACTGCACCATCAATGTTTAGCTTGAGATAATCCTCTTTGGGGTAACTCTTTGGGGGCAACACCACTTGATCTTCCTCCTGCCCATTTCCTTTCTTAAATAATCAAGATAAGTCCCTCCTAATTCTCTAAACGTGTCAATCACAAGACCCCAGCAACCTCCCAAACTCTCCAAAAGCTCGCTTATGAAGAATTCCCAGCTGGGTCTCCCCTCCTATGCTCTCTATAAAGCCTTGATATGTGCCACCAGGGGTAAATAGGGAAATGTGTTTTCTTAAACTCACCGTGAGATTCTCATCCCAGGTGACATTTTCCGGCGAATCTCTCCAAATGGTACAAAAAACTGAGAATGCAAATTGACGGTACCAAGCTTAACGGTGGAAGTTTTTGTTATTCATGAGAAATTTTAATTCTCTTATAATCATCTAATTAAAAAGAAAATTTCTAACAAATTCAAAACTTCTTTAATCCCATAAGATTTTAATTTTTTTATGCTTTCAATAAGGAAGAAACTTTTCTAAAAATATAAATATTTCTTAATCTCGAGACATTCTAAACTTTTTAAAATTTTTTTATTATAATTCCTATTATTTTAGAAGATCTCCTGCAAAAGGAAAATAGACTTTCCTACACTCCTTGGAAGGCTAAATATACAAAGTAAAAGCTACTCATCACGAAACATCTGCATACCCATTAGGAGGCAGAACCACAATTACACAACTGCACAATTACCATAAAATAAAAATATTTGCACACATGAGATATGGTTTCATGCTCAATTATATACCATCAAAAATATAATTTTATATTCTATTCTATATATCTTTAGATTTACGATTTCATACAGAATTATACACATAATATATTTATCATCTCTCTATATATATATATGTCACACATAGACTATATTGATGACTCTCTATACACAATACATAAAGGCATGAATTTTACGCACATGATACAAGACTGTACCTGAGGTTTCTCAACCATTCTAGTATCACTCTATCTGACTCAATTTTGATGGTTATCTTATTGCGAAATTTTGATGTCCCTCGAACATCTTTCAATGTGCATTCAGATGGGCACACAGCACGGTTATCTTATTGCTAATGAAGCCCCGCCGATCCCCGAAAAGAGGGGGGGGGGAGAGGTTGGATAGAATTTACTATAGAAAAGTACAAAATAATGTCCAACCCTTTATTCTTTTTAAACCTTTTTGTTTTGGGTATTTTATCCTTTGTGCTCCCTGGTTGTGGATTTTACCTTGTGAAGCTGTCAAATAAAAGATATTTCAGATTTGTGTCGATATGTCTGATATAAAGATGCGATTCATGCTGCCGGTCAATCCTTCAGAGAAAATTATGACCTGGGCTGCTTGGATCATTCGAAGCATTTAATGTATCGTGTGCTTCCAATTTTTTTTTATAAAAATTTAAATTTAAAATTATCGTATCGAAGAAAGCGGATTTATACCATTATTAGACTGTCCTTGGAACTATCGTGTGCTTCCGTGCCATTGACGGCATAGTCTAGTACTTGAGCTCTCTGTCAATTTCTTTTCTATTAATTGCCTTGCCAAACACTCAAATACGGGGTAGGAAAATGCTGTGAGATAAATGAGGGACCCACAAACCCAGCTATTTAAACAATATCAGTATTAAATCTATTTGCCTGCGATTATAACAGTTAATTTAAAAATCTAAATATTTTTTTTTCTCATTTTAGATTTTGATTTTTTAAATTACAAGTTAATAAATAACCTCATAGAAATATTAATGCTATATTAACATCAACTTCAAAATATGTCTGATCAAGTGGTGTACTCTTTTGCGTTATGTTGGCATAATCGATTACTTTTAATTACAAATAATTTTTAAATAAATATATCTAACTAAGAGTTAAGTTTATATATATAATATTTCTAACTAATAGTTAAAATTTTTCACATTATTTCATACAATGATACAATGATACAATGTTTTTGCATTTAAAACAACATGAAGAACGCGCCATCGACTCTTCTTGATGGATTGCACAACTAATCTTTTATGATAAATTTGAAACGTCACAACTGGTCATTTGCTAAACAATCATGCACAGGAGAGACGCATGCAAACAGTACAAACAAGTGAAGAAAAGGGGTCCATCAACTAAGCCTTGCTCATCTCGATTCCAACGAAGGTGTAAATACACTAAACAAAAGGATAGACTCATATTACGAAACCTAATTAGGGATAACTTCAAACATGTTGATTTTTCCATAATAAGATTAGCACGCTCAAAATGCAAGATACTTCGAATTGGACCAATCAATTTGATTTGAAACCGTTCTATAATCGAATTCGATTTTTACTATTAAACTAAATAAAATTAAATCCAATACAAATCAGATGAACCATTCAAATCAGTCATATCGGTTCTTCATTGTAGTCCGTGTTTTTTTTATTACTAATGGAACGAATTCATTTTTTTATAAAAATATGTGAATTTTGTTTTATTTTAAAATATATAATATATAAATTATGCATGATATTATGATAATATCATTTGATTCATAAAATGATTTATCGGTCTGATTAATAAACAATGAATCACTATATTGATCGAACTATTTACCGATTCAGTTTTAAAAATATTGATTTAAACTCATATTTTTAAATAGACCAATGATATTGAAACTTAGAATTTTAGATCAAATTTACTAAGAATTTGAAAAGGGAACGAGTCAGGGATTAAGTTTTTTTTTTTTTTTTTTGGTAAAGAAAGACAAAACAGAACAAACAACAAACTGAAGCAGAACAAGGGCTACACTAACCCCTCACAGCAGACCAGAGGACTGCTTCTTTTCCTTCTCCCGGCCCAAGAGTGACCAGCCGCATCCATAGACATCAATAGCTTGAGCTCATTTGGGGGAGTATTAGATTCCTGAGTGGCAATGAAAGCATCCTGCCTTGAGAGATTGAAGCCCAATTTAGCAATTTTGTCTGCGCAACTATTAGCATCCCTATAGATATGATTAATTTCTCAGATGCCTAGCTCAAGCATTAAAGCTCTGCATTCTTGTAAGATAATCATCCAAGGATGGAGTCGACCCACCCCCTTGTTGATAGCACTAACCAAGGAAAGGGAGTCACTTTCAATGACTAGGGCCTTCAAGCTCTTTCTCTTGGCAATCAACAATCCTTCCCTCAAAGCCCACAGCTCAGTCGAAGCTCCCGAAGACAAACCAGCATTAAGCAAAAACCATAAACCCAAGCACCAGGATTTTCTCTAAAAATCCTACTTGCACAGGCCTATCCTGACGTAAGACTTGCAGCGCCATCCACATTTAGCTTTAAACTCCCACATTCGGACGTTGCCAACTGACCTTCACTTCTTCTATCACGCTGTCCCTCTTCCTTAACTTTTCCCAACAAGCTTTCCTCAAGTAGATCACCCTGTTACCCACAGAGATAGTTGGCTCCCTCTTGTTCTTATACATAGCATAGCATCTGACCTTCCAGATTTCCCAAATGGCGATCATGAAGGAGAGGTCCTCCTCTTCCCCACCCAACTTGTACTTCCTACTTATCCCATTTTTGAGCCAATCCACCACCTCGTCACTCCAAAGTTCTGAAATTCTCAATTCCTGGAACCAAAAACTTCCGAACAGCTTTTGCTGGACCGCAGTCTCTCAAGACATGGCTAATAGACTCCTCATCCTTTCTACAAATACTGTAAATCTCGTCCACTTCGACTCCTCGTTTCTTCAACTCCATATTAGTGAGGACTTTTCCATTAGCTACTATCCAAAGAAAGAGCTTGATTCTTTCGGAGCATTTTAACTTCCAAATCCAACTCCAACTTGAGTTACCTGCTGTCTAGGGAGGGAGACCATTCTTTTGGATCTAGTAAGAGGAGCTGACTGAGAATTCTCCATCCTTGGAAGCACTCCAGTACATGCTGTCCTCTTGGTGTTTGCTAAGAGGGACTAACAAAGCTCTGATCTCCTCCACCTTATTATTGGGAAGGATAGACGAGAGCTCTTGCAAATTCCAATCCCCATTGTCCTTCCAAAAGTGGCACACCTTAGTAACTGCATTGCAAGGAATTTGGAGAATCAGTGCTTGCTCCTTAAGCTCCTTATTGCCCAACCATTTGTCATGCCAAAAGTTGATGGACTTGCCATCACCTATTCTCTACGCAATGCCTTTTCTCAAACAGTCCCTACTAGCACAAATACCCCTCCAAATAGCAGAGGCGCATCTCCTCTTCTTATGCTCTAAGAGACTAGTCCCTTTGAGGTATTTGTTCCGTAAGATCTTGCACCAAAGAGTTTCTTCCCCATTTGGGATCTTCCACCTGAACTTGGCTATCAAAGCTACATTATAATCTCTCATGGTTCTAATGCTCAAGCCGCTATCCTCCTTGTGATCACAAACCTTATCCCACTTGACGAGGTAGATTCTCTTCTTATCATCATTGCTACCCCAAAGAAAGTCTCTATTCAATTTATCCAACTTCTTGCAAGTGGTCTCCGAGAACTAGGAGGACTGCATCATGTAGAGAGGAATAGCTGTCGTAACCGATTGAATGAGGGTTCTCCGTCCCACTAAGCTCAAAAGTTTACCCTTCCAGCTACTCAACTTGCTTTGCACTCTTTCCACCACATAATGGTAGTAGTTCTTATTTAATCTCTCATGAATCACTAGTACTCCTAGGTACTTCTCTAAGTTCACCGTTAGGGCAAAGCGACTGCACGACCCCAAAGAGTCCTTAATCTGTCTTGGAGCTCCATTAGATATCTAAATCTTGGACTTTTGATGATTTATTTGGAGACCATTTTTTTCAAGAACTCTTTTAAATAACCGAGAACATTACTCAAACATAGGTGCTCTGCCTCTACAAAGAGGATAAGGTCGTCAGCAAAAAACATGTGGGAAATTAAGGGGCCCCCTCTAATGACTTTCACCGTTTCCACGCCCCTTTCTTAACTTTGTCCTGGATCATGCAAGAGAGTCTCTCCATCACCAACAAAAGAGATATGGACGGAGAGGGTCACCTTGTCTCAAACTGTGCCGTGCTTTAAACGGAGGGAGAACTTTTCCATTCCAAATAATGGAGGTGTCCCTGTTCACGACCTCAAATATGATGATCTTGACCAATTGTAAAGGCGCCTTGACTTCTAACAAAACCTTCGCAAGGTATTCCCAATTGATATTATCGTAGGCTTTCTTCAAATCAACTTTTATAATCATGGAGTATCCGGAGCTCTTCGAATGCCGAATAGAGTGCACTAACTCCTCGAGGGCCACAATATTGTCTACCGTCCCTCTTCCCGACAAGAAGCTACTTTGGTGAGGACCAATGAGGCGTTGGAGGATCGGTCTAAGCCTCGCCACTAAGCATTTGCTCAAAATTTTTTAAGAGGTGTTCAGGAGATTGATGGGCCTATAATCTGAGATCTCTTTCAGACTATTTGATTTAGGAATAACGATCATATTAGCTTGAGCCATCACCGGATGGAAGTAACCCTCAGCCAAGGCCTTGTTAACAGAGGTATGAACCTTCTCCTTCACAATGTGCCAAAACTTTTGATAGAAAATTGGTTGAACTCCATCAGGATCCGGAGCTTTTAACGCCTTCATAGAGAAGACTGCGGACTTGACTTCCATCTCTGTAAATAGACTGCATAACATTTCCTGCTCAGCATCATTGACCTTCTCTCTTCCCGCCGAGAACCTGTTGTTAGGCTCACCAACCCTCTTGCCCGCGAACTGGGCTGTGAAGTAGTTGACAGCATGCATCCTAAGCTTCTCTTAGTCGGAACACCACACTACATCAATTTTCAACATTGCTATCCTGTTAGAGCTCCTCCTCACCTTAGTCGAAGCATGAAAGAAACTGGTACCGCAGTCTCCCTCCACAAACCAACTAATTCTGGACTTTTGAAACCATAAAATCTCCTCCTGATCCAGGACTTTATGGTAATCTTCCAACAACTTTAACTCCAACTCCTGCAAGAACTTAGAGTGACAGAGATTGGGGGATCTTTGGATACCCCTCAGTCTTGATTCAAGCACTCTTTTACGATGAAAAATGTTGCCAAAGACTACCCTATTCCAGATTTTGACTTCCTCTTTTGCATTGCTCAGAGCAAGCTCCAAAGGGCCTTGCTGGGAATTCCAAGCTTCCTCAAAAACTTTACTAAACTCGGGGTGAGTGATTCACGCAGCTTCGAACCAAAAAAGGTCTCTTATTCTTACTAGGCGGAACTGAGAGACTAGTATTCAAGCACACAGAACAGTGATCCTCATGAAGTCTTGCCGGGGATTAAGTTGTCATCTACCAGAGTCAAGTCGAGGGCTTTATTAGTCTCGCCATCTCCGAGTTTTGATTAATCAATGTCACGACTATATGACTTAATGTACTATCCCAACTTTTCTTACATAGTATTCTTTGGGGGTGGGGGACACAGATACGTGGTGGAGACGTGACAATTGATCTTTGGGATTTGATTTTGCATGCCCATCTTAATCCAAAGATGATTATGCCCAACTTTTTGATTATGCCGATCCAAAATTCCAAACCTAAGTTCAATTAAATTTATGATTATGAGAGAGTTTTGAAAGCTCATTCTTGGGCATAATCAAAAAGTTTGAAACCTAAGCCTTTTATCTCTATCTCTAATGTTAGTTAAATAAAAACCTAATACCTTTTCATTTCTTCTCTCCATCGCGCCTCTCTCTCTTCCACTCTTTTGTCGAGTTCTTCTTTCTCCCTCTTGGGTGATGGTCAAGGTTCGTGGTGATTTTCCTCTCCCTCCTTGGTATGTCTCTTTCCTCTCTCTCTCTCTCTCTCTCTCTCTCTCTACATCTTGTAATTACAATGGCTGTGGATTAGAAACCTTAAAAATGTCGTTTGAGTAGAAACCATAGAAGGTCCAATTTTAGCGTTTTGGTAGGCTTCTTGTAGTTATGATAACCATCTTGTGATTACAACGAGGCTTGCTCCACGCTTGCGGCTTGTATCATGACCACGATACAATTATCATGGTCACAATAGGGTAAACAGTTTACGTCATATAGTTACATGAAAATGGGATGAAATGTGTTTCTAGGGTTTTCTAAAGCTGGATTCTAACAAGAGAGGAGCGGGAAAGTGCCCAGAGACACACACAGGGAGGTGGAGAGGGAGGCTCTTCAACATTTCTTTCTTTCTTTCTTTCTTTCTTTTTTTTTTTTTTTTTTCATTTTTTATAATAAGTTGTGATCCTCTAATTTGGTTGGTGGGACCTATATGCCACAAAAGGTTTTTTTTTTTTTTTTTCCTGTGATATTTTAAAACACAATTTAAAAGACATTGGACTTATAAATAGATATTTTCATAAAAATTATATTTTTCATAGAAATGATATTTTATTAACTTATATAAAGACAAATACCCACAAAAAGTATTTTTGAATATTTTGAGTGAAATTTTCATAAATTATATTTTTAAGAGATTTTTGGAACCATTGGCCAAAAACTTATCGATTATAACTCTCCCAATTTTTCTTAATTCTCCGTTTACCTTTCTTAAAAATCATTCTTTTGTTGGTTTTTCTAATTTACTTAACACTTTACCCAAGAGTTAACACTAGACTTTTATCAAAAACCTTTAAAGTCTTGACTAAACCTAGCATGAACATTAGATTATTGCACATGCACACATAAATAATCTATACAATGTATGATTTTATAAATATGAAATTGAGATGAAATGTATAAAGAAAATAATTTTCTAGGATTTTCTGAACTTGGATCTTTATAAGGGAAGCTCTCTAGCTAGGTTTATGGTGGCCTACAGCCTGCTGGGTCCAAGATCTACAGCCTTGCTTCTATTATTATTATTATTATTTTATTATACAGAAATTTGAATCTAGAATCTTCAGATTGGGGAAAGGGATTGTAATCACTAGGCTGTCACTTGAGACCTTGTTTCTATTATTTAATATCTCATATTGGGACTGACCGATAAATATTGTTCATAAGTTGATTTTTGATGATACCCTTGTATTATACTAATGATTTGTATGGTTACATTAAAATAATTTTCAACCTATTATTTCATTTTATACGTCGTATCATGCTTTTTATGTTTTGCCTCTTTTTAATGATTCAACTTTTATTTTCCCCTTCTAAATTTCCATGAGGTGTAAGTGAAACGGGGTTATGGATAGCACCTACATGCCCTAAAGATGACTAGAGATTGAGGGAACATGTAATTAAGCAATTGATCTCTAGACCCGTTCATGTTGAGATTGATTATTATATTATTCATATTTTATGCACTGTTTATCTTGAATAATGTATTTCCGAGTTTTGTGGGAGATTTGCTATGTCAATTTTTAGTCGAAATTATTTGTTTGTAATTTTGACATGCATGCATGGTAGTGGTCTTTGTTTTTTAAAGTGGTTCATTATATTTAATTTTAATTAGCAAGAGGATTAACTAGTTTATTCCATTACCAAAAAAAAGGCCACGGGTGACAAACGCATTTCGATCACTACAGGTCCAAATGTCATTGTTAAAGCATTTTAATGACTAAACGTGAATTGACTCAATTAAATATAAAATTAAATATATTTAAACGTGATCGAGTTTCAACTTTCGTTGGGAGTATCAGGCTCTCATGTGTATAAAACGTTCCTCATTAGGAGATCTACCCTTCAAAAGGAACTACTACAATTGTTGATCCGAATTAATCAGGACGAAATCCTTGATATCGAACCATGTCCAAGACATGATACCAAAAAAAAGAAAGTCATTAGTGACGGACTGCAAAAAGTGATAATTAAAGGGTCAAGTTTAATGATCAAATTTCTTTTCGTCACCAATTCAGTGACAAAAAAATCGTCATCAAATTGGTTAGTAAAAAGTCCAAATGGTCACCAAATATAGCTCGGCCAATGCATTTAGTGACAACATTTGATGATCAAATTAGTAGTCAACAAAAAGTAATTGTCATGTGATGAATTTTAGTGAATTGATTTGGTGACGAAAAAAGTCATCACTAAAAATATATGATGATATCGCAAAAGTGACAACTTTAGGAACGATTTTTCCTTCTCAGCAAATTAAAACGTAGTGGTAACCGGTAATTGATGATCAAAAATTGATAATCGATGACAAAATCAAAGTCATCACTAACATTCCAAAAATAGGGATTATTACATGAGTTTATATTAAAATACATAGAAAACATTTTCCAATATCATAGAAAACAATTCCTATAATCAGTGCATGAACTTAACTAATGATCCATTCAGCCTACACCATCGGATATACTTCTTTCTTGATTAGTAGATACTTCTTGAAAATTGCACCATAAATCATTGAAAAAAAAAAAATTTACATCAATCATTTGAAAATTACATTAAAAAGCCATAATATAACAAGTATATAGAGAATACCAATCATATTAATTCAACATCTAACATCATTTTAAAATTGATTCTAACAAAGAAAGTGCATTCCATCATACTAGAGTACAAAAATACCAAGATTGGGCCAACACTTGTTGTCGTAGATGGATGGACCCTTAACTAGGTCAAAAATTCGACTCTCCCTGGATACGGAAAAAATTAATATTGGGAGACCTACCCCCGGTCGGGACCTACAACGGTCGATTCAGATTAGTCGGGACGAAACTCCGAATACTGAGTAGTGACCAATCCATGGTACCAAAAAAAAAATACCAAGATTGGAGAGCATGTTAAGCACCAACATAAGCAACACCATCGGTCCCATGAATGGTTCCACTGATTATCTTAATAGACCAATCCAGTCCAAGTTTTATCAACCATTAGCTATACAATAAATAAAAAAATTATCCACAGGGGAAAAGCTTGATGGTCACAATCCCTCTCTCCCAACCTTGAGATACAGAATTCAAATCTTTATTTAACAAAAATAAATAAATAAATAAATAAAATACACTTGTTGACGTAGGTAGAATGGACATTTTCGTCTCTTAACCAGATCGAGAATTTGACTTCCCTTGGGGCACGAAAAAAATAATGTTGGGAGACCCAATCCTATAAAGTGGGTCCTGCAGCTGTCGATTTAGATTAGTCAAGACGAAATTCCGAATATTGAGTGGTGACTAAGTCATGGTACAAAAAAATAAAAAATAAAAAAAAATGAATTCAAAAAATTTGAATCTACGGCACTAAGCAAGTCAAGAACATACATTTTTCGCTATCAACTCTAAAAGGAAAACACTACAGTCATAGGTTTCTTTTTTTTTTCCTTTTTTCTTTTTTGATTGCAAAAGAAATTGTATTGTATGGAAAGAAGAATTTGCAAAACTCTAAGTATGAGAAATCCAAAGAGGAAGAAAAACAAGGTCAACACCAAAATAAAGAAATGGATAATTGCTCTCCGATCCCCCCTCAACTTTTCTAAAAGCTATAATCTTTATAAATCCTGAAGCATGAGTCTATGGACAAGTATAAGCAACAATTTTATTCAGGAAGAGAAGAGTCAAAAACTGATTTCTAAAGCTTCTAATGTCTAGCTTTCTCATATGCATCAAAGAAATAGCCATAACCACATCCCTTCAAAACAACCAAGCATCTTTGTTCCCTCCAAAATCTCTAAATTTCATGAGGAATAAATCAGGGAGTCTCCTAGGGCAAACCCAAACATTATCACCCACATTAAAGAGATAGTTCCACATCTATGGCGGAACATGAGCTAAGACAAGCAAAGCACCATCCTATAATGACAGCTAATGAAATGAACCTGTCAAGTTGGTCAGCATTCCAAGAACTAGGATCCAGGTTCCAGTGCCATTCGGGTATAATAATGGGTACCATCAGCCAACATAAAAAACTTTGATGCATAGTCTTGTTACAAAGTAGTCAATTTAGTTATAAAGCAAAACTAAGATAAAAAGAGTTGATGTCAGAAAGTATACTGTGACAAAGTCATCGATTTTGTTTTTTTTAACCAATATAAGGGCACTGTACAATAAGGAAAAAGTTCACTTGACCCCATATTGTAGGCCACCATTGTTTTGCCATCCAGTGGTTTGAATCTAGCCAATAGACCTGCTGACATTTGCCCTTTAGCCCCAAGAGATCCTTCACTAGTTTTATATAAAAATTTTGCATGCATTGTTTGTGAAATGGGAACAAAATGACAGATAAAGTCATAGTTTAGCAAAATTTCATTAGCAAGAAACACTACGGAGGTGGTACATAATTTCATTGTACTTCCAACAAAGGAAATGACAAAAAGTTGAAGAAGATTATTTGGAGAACAGGCAATAAAATATGTGGAATTCATCTTTTCTTTGGAGTAAATGAGACAAGTACATTCACCAGAAAAATAGATGCATACCCTTGACAAGGAAGTTAAAATATCTGCAACAAAGAAATCTGAAAATAATATTGCCTGTAAATCCAAAGAAGCACCGTATCAAACAGAGTATGAATTTGAACAATGTCAATAAGCGGAAAAAGTTCCATTGCTTGATGGGACAAGACAGGAGATTTAATGAAAGTCAATTTTATTGAATAAGTTGTTTCAATGATATTCAATCCTTTTTTTTGGGGGGGGGGGGATGACTCTTTCCTGGAGCAGAATTGAAGTTTTGTGCATAATCTTGTGTTTGTAAGTCCTAGGACGTATTTGCATCTCTGCATGAATATGTGCCAAATTAAATGCATACAAACATCTCAAATCTTGATGTTTCAATATCTAATCCAATATCTTTGCAATATTCACAAGCTTGCAGATTTGGAGGGGGGCCTAAAATGAAGCATAACCATGGAAGAAAGAAGTGTAACTATGCATTCTAGAATTGGAGTGAAACTTTAGGAATATATGAGGGCATAATTTCTACATAACTAGCATTGAAACAACACTATACAAAAGCAACTGCAAATATTAGACATGAAAGCAATTCAATATAATTGTAGGTGACAGGGAAAATGTAACATAATGAAGTAATTGTTAAAATGACACGAAACAAATGAAAAATCCTATAATAATGGGAAGACACAACGGCAATAAGGGCAAAATACATAAAATATATGTTCTAATTGCATGTTAGGCGGCAATTAAGTAACAAGAAGTACATAGATGATGATTTGACCAAATTAATGCTTAATTGAGTTCACTGTCATGAAATAGAAAATAAAAAATATTTCATTTTTTATGTGGAAAACAGGGAATATGATCCATAGCGCGGGAAAACAGAGAAAGAATAGGCATTATTCTTTTCAGTTATATGTGGAAGAGGATCCATCGCATGTGAAGAAATATATATAGCATAGAATGGGGATAATGGATAAAGAGCATGCATATTATTTTATACTAGTTGTGATGTAGTCAATCTGAGAAAGAGAAGAAAGAGAACAAGAAAGAGAAACAATACGCGAGAAGAAAGAGCCTAACCTGAGGAGAAGCAAATGAGCAGCCAAATCAACTGTGGAGGAAGCAAATCGCGACAAAGAGGTCGATCGCCTACGACAATCTGTGAAAATTCTAATAAGTTCAAAACCCTAACCCTAAAACTATCCAAATCAAACATTAAATCATTTTGAGCTTGGGATGCTATGAGCGACAACGAAACCAAAGAATTTGGACAACAACAAAAGGAGTATAACCATAGAAAATGATCGGAGACTTGTAGAGAGCTTACTGGTAACGATTGAAGAGAGGTTTTGGTTTCGATTGAATCCCAACAATGAAAGTGAGAGCGCGAGCGAGCAAGAGAGAGCCCCCAAACTGCAGAATGAAACAGAATAAATTTGACAAAGTTTAATTGATTCGAAAGGGGTTCGACAAAGATATTTATCCGGTCCGGCTCAGTCCGGGTAATTCTGCTTTCTTTCCTTTTTTTTACTCATGAAAAAATAAAAAATAAATTTTAAAATATTATTATTTAATTAATTAAAATACATATCAATAATCCATTAATTAAACTAAATTTACCGTCAAATTATAAAATTTAATTATATTATTAGAGACATTTGTTGTACATTGCATTGTTAAAGACAATTGAAAATTTTAAAAATTAATTCATAAAACAAAAAGTACGACAGTGATAGTATTATATTAATATTATTTATCAGAGGTAATTAAATAAAAGAATTATTAAAATTACAATATCATATATATTGTTTTATTAGTTTCTCCTTTTATTATTGCATGTTTAATAAAAATTACTAATTAGAAATCAAATTTTGATTGATGGACAAATAAATTGTAATTAATTTTATTCTATTGCAGTGTTCCACTTTTGCATGCTTTAATAATCACAGATTATAATCATATTAAATGATATGATAATCACATGTTATAATAATCGCTTGGGATAATTTTAAATTTTCCTGTACATGTTTATGGTTTTTTAAAATTGGATTAGACCGATCAGTTTTTATTTTCATTGTTAAAATAGATAAATTCGATCAAAATTATTTAAAATCATTTAAAACCTATCAAAAGCGATAAAATTAATGAATCGTTCAAACCGATTCAAAGAAAAAAAAATGATTATCTTTCGTGACATGATTTTATGATAATTTTTTTATTGTATAAAAATTTAAATTTGAGATCATCAGATCAGGAAGGGAGATTTATACTGTTAGGTTGTCCCTAAGGACATGATTTTATGATAATGTGACTCGTCCTATTTACAAAGAAGAAGAACGTGAGTTTTTGATAGCTCAAGTGACATGCTTGAGAAATGGAAGGAAAGATTCAATGTATCAGGATTGGAGATGCAATCCAGAGATTGTTCTTTACCCAAGTAAGGATTCCTTCTCTCTCTCTCATTATTTTGCTCTATTTTTTTTACTCTATTTTCTGGGTTTTGTTTGTCAAGGTTAAAAGCAAGGTTGTTGCTAGAGAAGCTAAGAGGAAAGAGACTCATGTTTGTTGGAGACTCACTGAATAAGAATCAGTGGGAATCAACGGTATGTTTAGTTCAGTTTATAGTTCCTCCCGGTAGAAAGAGTTTGAACAACTCTAATTCTCTCTCCGTATTCAGAATTGAGGTTCTCTCTCTCCCTTACCGGAGTAAAGGCAATATTTCTTAACTTATACCGAAAGATCAAAAAGAAAAAACACACTTTTATATCAAATCACGGAATACAACTAATAGCATAGCACACAGTAATGCTTTGATTGTGCTTGTAGTCGTAGAAAATATGTCTGGAAACACACCATGCACCGTAGGCCACCTGTTTGACTAGTACGTGTCCAAATCAGCAAAAACACACCGATCATCTATTTTCAAATATATAATATATAAATTATATTTATAATACCATAACAATAATATCTATTTTAAAAAGTAATTTAATCGATTTGACCAATAAATTAATAAATCGACAGGATGACCAACTTATTTACTGATTCGATTTTAACAATATTGCATGTTTAATAGCGGTCGCAATTGTTTTAATTACCTATTCACATTACCTTATTGAAATATTTAATATTGAAAAGTTATCCTCATTTTTATTAAAGTTAATATTTAATAATATTATTATTCATGATTAATAAAATCCTAAACTTTTTTTTTGAAATTAAAGAAAACTTCAATTTGGAAAATTTCTAGGAAACAAAATAAACAAATTTAAAATATAAAACAGTACCCAAAGAAATATTAAAATATTAAAATATTCTATTATTTTTATTATATGAAATATTCTATTAACCATTTATTTCAACATTTCTTTTATTCATAGTAATTTTCTTGATAAATTTGATTTTTATTTTTATTTTACCATTAAAAATAAAATAGTTTTTAATTTTATTGAAAAAAAATAAAAATAAGTTTATTGCCTTTTTTATTATAATATTAAAAAATAAATGGAAAAATAACATAAATATTATAAATAAAAATTAATATAGTGTGAGCGAGAGAAATCATTTATGTAGCTGGAATTTAAGATTTATATTAGATGTGAATTTTGTTATCCAAGTCAAATTTATAAATACACACTTAATTAAAGTTTATTTTAATTGCCATCTTACTTTGTTTCCAACAATATATTAATTACAGTTTGCTTCTTAGTCACCATATTAATTTTTTATTAACGTTAATTACATTAACCATGTTTGGCTTATTGAAAATTTTTATTCATTTTTAATAAGTCCAAGGTCACCAAGTTCAAGGTTATTTGGTGCCCAAATTGGCGGACTTCTTTCCGGCCATACAATTTAGAACCACTTGTGACCATTTTTTCATACTTGTCACTAAAAATAATATGGTGACCAAAATTTAGTTATGATTTTTTTTTTATTGTCTCCAAAAGATACTATTAGTGACCAGAATTTTGGTCGTCACTAAAGACCATTTTTTTGTAGTATTCTTTAAAAATTTGGCTTTAGTAGTTTATCATTATTGTTTGTCTTTGTTTTATTTTCTAATCATGTTATTTTCTTAAGTTTTGGGTTAACTTACCCAAGTTAAAAATTTCTTCTTTTTTGGAAGTTTAGATTAATTGAAAATATATTAAAAAATTCAAATAAATCTAGTTATCAAGTTAGATTTAGCCATAATTTTTCAAGTTAATGTTTGGAAATTGAGTCCGTCACTCGGTTGTTATTTATTAAACTCTCTTTAGATATAACATAAGTCTAATAAAAAGCAAGGCATTAGGTTTGAATGCTAGAAAGCAAGGCAATAGGTTTGAACGATAAAATAATAACAATCAAATTTTTATTTCACTAAGTGAGGTAGACTTTATGGATCATTATATGCTATTTTACTCTATCTAGTATTATATTTTTATCTATATTTAAATAATTAATATCATGTTTTGTTATCGTTCTTAAAATTTTCTTAGATCTCCCTCTCCCTCGATTAATATGAATACTTGTTTTAGTATCAAATCGCCTAAATGAATCTTTTATCAGTCACCTATGTATGTGTTTATACAATCTTGAACGTGTTTCCCTTGATTTTTCCTCAATAGATGCAATCCCAACTTTCCCCCCATACATTCGTTTCTATCTTGTCCATCCTTATATGTCCGAATATCCATCTTAACATCCTTATCTCTATAACTCTCATCTTCTATTCGTACTTTTGGTTCATTGCGCAACATTCAAATCCATATAATAAAGTAAAAACTTCACTTTAAGTTTTAGATGTATCTTTTAGTCACACAGAATACCCGATATATTTCTCCATTTCGACCATCCTGCTTGTGTTTTATGTGATATATTTATACCAATATCTCTGTCTTTTTGTAAAATTAATTTTAAATATTTAAAACTCTCACTTACAAATAGTTCGTCGTATTCTACCTTAACTATTATTTCACTAACGTTAGTATTACTAAACTTAAATTTCATATATTCTATCTTTACTCTATTAAGTTTAAACTCTTTCACTTCTAATGTTTTGCTCTAAGATTCAAGTTTAGAATTTATTCTTTCATGTGTTTCATCCACCAAGACAATGTTATCTGCAAACAACATGCACCATGGTACTTATTCTGAATGTGTCTAGTAAGTTCATCCATAACTAATGTAAAAAGATACGAATTGAGAGTTAATGCTAACCCTTAATGTAGCTCTATCTTTATTGAAAACTCTTTGGTTAATTCACATGATATTTTTACTTTTTGTCATCACATCCTTGCATATGTTCTTGATCAATTTAATATACATTACACTTATACCTTTTTAGGTTAATGAACACCATGTATAAGTTCTACTTCCTCTTAATGAACACCATGTACGTTACAATTTAAAATCTTCCACTTATTTTTCCTAAAGCTTCTATCATATGCCTTTTCTAAATTGATGAATACCATGTATAAGTTCTACTTCCTCTCTCAATACTTCTTAACTACTTGTCTATGAGATGTATGGTTTCTATCATTGACTTTCTAGACATAAATCTAAATTTTGATTTTTTGTCACTTTGATCTTATTTTGTAGTCTTCTTTCAACCATTATTTCCCAAAATTTAATGGTATGGCTTATTAGTTTAATACTCTTATAATTTACATAATTTTATATGTCACCCTTATTTTTAAATAAGATTACTAAAATATTTTTTCTCTACTGATCAGATATTTTTTTTCGTTCTCAATATCATGTTGAACAATTTCATGAGCCATTCTATATCCTGCTTCCCTAGACACTTTCATACCTCTATCGAGATATTATTGGATCTAACAAGTTTTTCATTTTCATCCTTTTTAAAACCTCTTCAATTTCTAATAGTAGAATTCTCTGATAAAAGTTCATACTTTTATACTTGTGTAATTTACTTAGTTCATCAAAATTAATTTTGATCATTCTGGCTTTCATTAAATAGTTTATAAAAATATATTTTTCATTGCTCTTTTATTTCTCCATTCACTAACATACTATCCAATTCATTTTTAATATATCTTATTTATGTAAGATCTTTTGTTTTCATTTCTCTCATTTTAACTATTTTATTGTTGTCATTTTCCCCTTCTTTTATATCAAACTATCAATAAAAGTCTTTAAAAACTTCATTGTTGACTTTACTTACTTCTCTATTCACCTCTTTCTTGGTTATTGCATATTTTTTTAAATTTTTCTCATTTTTACTAGTATAAAATAATTTAATTTATAGACAATTTTTTTGCTTTACTTTCTCTCGTACTTTCTTTTTCCACTACCAAGATCTCTTATACTTCTTTGGTTGGCTTTATCCACATCATCACCAGGTGGGAAAAGTGGCCCCACAGCCTATATCTATCATGTCCCATTATCTTCTTAGATCAAGATAAACTCGTTCCAACTTAATGAAAGAGTTGAACATGGGCATCGCAACTCAACCAATTGTTTAACACTTTTCAAATAATAACTTGATCAACTTTTCAAAATTCATTTCTTATATTTTCTTGATAATGATTCTATTTTTTAGTATCTTTCAATTTGATTCATTATGAAATCTGATGATGATCTGTTTTGTATGACACCATAAGTGGTTCATGCTATTATTATGTTATATTTATTGATTATTTTTTTGTTATACATAAATTTATGTTATGCGTCATAAATCTAAATTATTTTTTATTTACTCCCACTTCAGACTCAATTTCAAAATATTTCATGCTGATAATACTATAGAATATAAAGAAAAATTATTCACTAATTTTCTTACTCAACTAGACACTCTTGTTCAAAAATTCTGTTTAGAAAATTCTCAACAAAATAGTCGAGTAAAATGAAAATATAGTCACATTCTAAATACACTTCTCATATTTTTTTCATATCCAGAAATATTTTCAAGAGAAACTGATCTTACATCTATTTATAATTTTAATCGTATTCATACTCTAATAATCGGTAATATCTTTCTTTATAAAAAATTATATAATCATACTCCTGACTACTATATTCTTGAAGTTTGTGATAGTATCTGTTTTATACTTTTATAACCTCGGGAACATATTAAAGTAGAATCACAAGCATGATTATATTGTTTCCAGGGATACACAATAGAATACAAAGGGTATAGGTGTTGGAATCACTTATCTTAAGACTTCGTTCCTCTATACATGTGACCTTCTGGAACACAAAATGTTCTTGACTCTTCAAATTTTGATTTACTGAACCTCCACAGGTATTCTTTTATGATCCAGCTATACCTTTGTTTCCTAACATTTCTCTTATAGGTTCCTCTAACAGTGTTTGCAGTTCAACCTCACCTACACTTGCCCCATCAAATCTCGTGCGACTATGGATGTGTCACCTACTCTAACTAATCTTTCTTTACCTCCTTCAAATGATCACTCACTTTCATCGGAACCTTATACTTTCCAACCACTTGCTCATCGTTCTGATTGAGTAAGTTACCCTTCCATGTGATTTTTATATTTATTCTACTATTATCTCTCTATATAAACCTTGCACCTACCGCCATATAAGTATTGACTCTCTATAGTAGAAAGCAATGACAGAAGAATTACAATCTCTCATTAGCACCAATACATGGGATATAACTGATTTACCTCTCGCAAAGTCTATTGTTACATGCAAATGGATTTACAAAATCAAGATTTGAGCATATGTATCTATTAAATGATACAAAGCCTGACTTATAGTGAAGAGTTTTACACATGAGTACAATATTAACTATGAAAAGATATTTTCTCCTGTAACTCATTTAACTTTATTCCACAGCCACATTGTTATTGCTAGCAGTAAACATTGGTCGTCATTTCATATGAATGTCAAGAATACCATTCTTAATGGTGATCTCACTAAAGAAATATATATGCAACCCCTATTAGGTTATGATCATCTACCAACTAAGGTTCATCATGTTTTATATGATCTCAAACAGGCACCTTGAGTATGTTTGCCAACTTCAACTGCATTATTGACCGCTTTTGTTTTTATTCTAGTGCTTACGATCATGACTTGTTTATTTGGAAAATAGATTATGAGTACACTTTTCTTCTTCTCTGTGTCGATAATATGTTCCTCACTAGCAATGACACTAACAGTGTCTCCACTCTCAAATCCTTTCTCTGCCACCAATCTAAGATAAAGGATCTAGGTATTCTGAATTACTTTTTGGCTCTTAAGATCTCATTTGATCAATCCAAGTACCTTTTGTTATAAGCAAAATATGTTGTTGATCTCATTTCCAATTTGACGTCACTAATTCTAAGACCGCCAGCACTCCTTTTGAACCCAATGTTCACCTTTCAATCACTGATGGGATTCTTCTCAATAATGGTACTTTCTATCTAAATAGTTGACAATCTTATTTATCTCACCGTCTTATGTCTTGATATGACACATGATATTCATATTGTTAGCTAGTTCACAACTATGCTATGGACTATTCATTTTTCAACTGTTCTTCATATTTTTCGTTATATCAGAGATATTTTATTTCATGGTCTTTACTTCTCTAGTTCATCTTCGCTAGAGTTATGAGCATATTTTGATATTGATTGGGTCGGAGACCCAACTAATCATTGTTCTAGTATTAGTTACTATTTCTTTCTTGGTATGTCTCTCATTTCTTGGCATAACAAGAAACAAATAGTTTTTTCTCGATCTAATATAAAAGCGAATACGAGCCTCTTATTGCCACTAGTTTTGAGATTCTATGGTTACAATGGCTCCTCTGAAATATAGGTGTTACCTACTCATCGGCTACTCCTCTTTATTGTGATAATCAAAGTGTCATGCAAATTTCTCATAATAATGTCTTCTATAAATACACCGAACATATTGAAATTGATTGTCATGTTATGTGGTATCATGTATTTCATCACACTATTCAACTTGTTCTTATCTCCTACCAATCCAAAATTGCAGATATCTTTACCAAGTCACACCCATTTCAGCAATTTCACAATTTAGTTTGCAAACTCAAACTGACAGATTATTTACCTTCTTGAGTTTAAGGGAGATATTAATATATATATGTCCACATATGACCATATATCTATCACCATTCATTACTACATCAACCATTGTTTTACATATGTCAAGTTATGTTAACATATATATATCACAATATGTTAATATGTTTATACTTGATACATTCTTATGATTAACTTGATATTAAGGTTTTTTTCATTGTTATATATACTTTAATTTGTATAAATAACCTTTTTATGTAATATATTAAACATACAAAAATCCAAAAAATTTGTTCACTTGCATTTTTTTTTCTCTTTTTTAGCTTATTTCTTCATACTTATAATATATTTTATTTTTTTATGTAGTGATCCCATCTTTTGTAAGTGCCATAATCATTAATTAATCTAGCAAAAAAGCATAAAAAACCAATCAATTAAAAATTTCAAATATCCAATCCTGAGAAAATGGATCATAACTTTCACAGTAATGAATAGTATATTTCAAACTATTTATAATATTTTTTGAAGTTTTAACTCTCTCAATTCTCAACTCTTAAGCGACTTTTGGATACTGTCCTTTAAAAGTTTATTTACCTTATTTATAATATTTGTCAAGTATAATAATATATATATTTTTATAATAATTGTTGGAGGTGGGTTTAATTTCATAGATGATGGCTCTTCTAACTCAAATGGATTGGCTTGGCCATCTAGTGATCTAGAAAGGTGAGACCTGCAAAAAAATCACCGAAGGGTGCTCCGAAAGAGGAGGTTCCGACGCTTAATTTAGATAGCGGTTTTCGAAAGAAAGGAAGTAAACTGATAGCCAAAGAGAGGGAGGAGGCTCTATATATTTGTATGCTCTTATGGGTCAAAAGGACTTACCTGAACGGTAAGTGTGTTGACGTTTATATTTTTTTCGCTTGTGCGAGCCGTGTGCATGCGAGGTGATAAAACCCTAGTTTTCTTACTAGAGTGTCTTGAGATTTCGGGGAATCCAATCATAGGATTCTCAAAAGTTACGAAATCTTACCCGTTTAGGAAGTCCAGATCGTCATGGAGGTTCTTTTCCTCACAGTTATGGATCTCTTTTCCATTTACGTATGATTTTTCTCATCTTTTTAGGAAAATGAATATTTCCTTAACAAATTGAGCAGTTGACACCGAGCACCGAGGAGAACTAGGGGCCGACCAGTTGAGGAACTGAGTAGTTGGCTCATTAAGAGAGAGGTAATCGGTAAACATTGAGAGGGTTTGTTATCGCTCGTAGACCTAGCTGCCTTTGGGCTCCACATAATTTGGGCCATATACCCTCATTTACCCTCTACTCCTTATGTCACTTCGTAAGAGGGACATGGGGAGTAAGACTAGGGTTAGCGCTTGAGAAGCTGTGAAAGCGTTTGTGCGTTTCAATTCTCGAATAAATGTTTTATCGGGAATTGAAGAGGTTTAGACTCCCATTTATTATGCACGTTTTTTATTGGATCACTTCATTTGCCAAAGATTGTGAGTATCATGTCTACGCGGCTATAAATAGGATTAGTAAGATGCAACGTTGTCTCAGAGAGATCTTGCATACTATCATGAGTGGTTCTGTGAGTTTTATCTATTGAGAGTCTGTATTTCTAAAAGATATCTCAATTATGGGTTTTGAGCCACAAAACCCTGTAACTTAAGAAACTTTTGTTGATGCAAGATTCCATCAAAGATGGGGTTACTGATGCGAGGCGCTATCATGTCGTTTGGTACTTGAGCATCATGGTGGATTCTGTCGGGGCTCTCATCAGAGTTTCCAACCTCATGAAGGGAGAGAGATTTGCTCACGTAGGGCGCTCTTCCAAGGTCAGATCTGTTGTTCGGCCGTTTGGTGTAACAGAGGCTGTCTGAGACCACTTCTTGGTACTCCATCGGGTCGAGTGACAAGAGGTGTTGGGAAATAGAGGAGCCTAAGCATGGCAAAGGACATGAAACCTGATGCACCTCACAGTCTATTTTTGGCTAACCCTTACCTTCTCGAAGAAGGGTTTACAATTTTTACCCTCCTTAATTCTATCGCTCAAAGGAGGATTGGTAGGTTATGGATCCATCTGTGATCTTCTGGTACCAAGTGTATAAGTTGCCAGGTCGTGGAATTTCTTCAAATTCTTTGGCTAGCATTAGATAAGCCTTCTACTGTAGATTCCTCATGTGTTTCTTTTAATATAATAGGTCTGACTTTAGGACTCGTAAAGCGTAACCGACTGTGTATCTTGATATGTATTCAAATAAAAGAAAAGTTTCGTTACTCACTTGTCGATATTTCTTTTAAGTAATCATCTGACCGTTAGTAGTTCACTGATGTGAACGACGAGTGTCGTTAAACAAATAACTTGACCGATAAAATCTGGCCAATAGAGGGCTTCATGACCAGCTCACTTTCTTACTGATACGATGCAATTCTTTCATCCTTCATGCAATCTTTGACTGAGAGTGTAAGTTCACTTGAGTGAGGAGGCCATGTACATTTTGTTCGGGAGACTCATTCTTTAACACGTTCGTTCATTAAACAGGGCGGCATTTGCCCAATCGGGATGATAGATCCCAACAATAGGACACCGTTTAGGAGAACTGTGCGGCACTGGCCTATTCAAAGAGATAGATCCCAACGATAAGACTCTATTTAGAAGAACTGAGTGACACTGGCCTATTCAGGGATATATATCTCTATTGGTAGACTCCGTTCGGGAGGACTAGGCGACTCTGGCCTGTTCAAGAGGGTATATCCCTATCGGTAGATTTTGTTCGGGAGGACTAAGTGACTCTAGCCCATTCAGAGAGTTATATCCCTATCAGTTTAGGGAGAAATATCCCTTTCAGCAGACTCCATTTGGGAGGATTGGGCAACTTTGGCCCGTTTACGGAGGTATATCCTTATTGGTAAGCTTCGTTTGGGAGGACTGGGCTACACTGGCCCGTTCAGGGAGATATTTTTCTATCGGTAAACTCCACTTAAGAGGACTAGGCGACACTGGTCCATTCAGGGAGATATATCTCTTACTGTCGGCATCTCCTAGGAAACATAGGAGCAAATCAAGTGGTTGACATGATAAAACAGAGAATCATAGGGGTCTTACCTAATCATCGACCATGTGTTCGTTCATTTGAGCACTAATCGTCATTGATAATAAATGCACAGGTTCTTAGAGTTTCATGTGTAGGGCACAGCCAATCCATTTAGGCAGTCGAGGTGTAGAATTGTCCGATTAGTTATTTCTGCGAAACCATTGGCTTGTAGGTAAGCATTGAGGTGAAGCGATGTTGGATCTCCAACCTACTATAAAAGTCTTGGAAACTCTTGCTATCTAACTGTTTGTCATTATCCATGATTATGATGTGAGGTATGCCGAACTGGGTGATGATAGATGTTCACATGAAGTGTTGTATCTTGCTTGCAGTGATCTGGGCTAATAGTTCTGCTTCCACCCACTTTGTGAAATAGTCTATGGCTACGATCAAGAACTTGCGTTGTCCGGTTGCCAGGGGGAACGGTCCTAGATTGTCCATCCCCAATTGGGCAAATGGCCAAGGACTGGATATCGGGTAAAGTTCTGTGGAGGGTTGTCATAGTACTGTCGAGAAGCGTTGAAAGCTGTCGCATCTTTTGACATAGTTATTTGCATCATTTTTCATGGTTGGCCAATAGTATCTTTACTGAAAGGCTTTATTTGCCAGATTTCAGGAGCCTAAGTGATTGCCGCATATCCCCTTATGGATTACTTCGAGGACGCAGTCCCCTTCTTTGAGCGTCGGGTATTTAAGATAGGGATGTGTATAAGATTTTTTGTAGAGGTTGCCATTGATGATGGCATAATAGGCGGCCTTACGTCTCAACCTATTGGCTTGGAGGGTGAGCTCGGTGGTTAGCCATACTTCAGATAGGATTCTATGGGGTCTTTCCAACTTAGCAAACCGTTCACCGCTAAGACCTGTTTAGGCTCATCGATACTGGAGTACGGTACGCTCTCTATGTAGATAGTATAGTTTATCGCCACTGAGTTAGAGCTGGCTAGCTTCAAGAGTGTGTTGGCTCAAGCGTTTTTGGACGGGGTATTTGTTATATGTCTACCTTGTCAAATTTGTCTACCGTTTGGTGTATCTTGGATAGATATTTTGCCATTATTGATTCTTTGGTTTCATAGATCCCTTTGATCTGCTTGACAACCAACTAGCTATCGGTGAAGTTATTGAATGTTAACAAAACATTTTTCTTATATTTGTCTCTCTTTTTTCATTTTGACAAAACATTTTACGCTGACTATCGATCTATCGTAATCTTACTCCTTTTCTTGGGCTTGGAACCAGTCATAGCGGAGTTTTTCAAATGGCAAAAACTATTCAAATCATGAAAAAATATATACGTTAAATATAACTAATTTTTTCAAATAAATTTATTTTAAATTACATACTCTCCCAATTAATCAAGCTACATAAATTCTGAGAACCAAAACCCCACCCCACCCAAAGCCCAAAAAATCCAAAAATAAAAAATGGAACTCTAGACCTCGGTACACAATAAAATCAACTATTTACATAGAGAGAGATATCCGAAAAAAAGATATGATAAAAATAAGAAATGCAAGGAGTAACGCACAATATTTCTTAACAATCGAGAGTCATCAAATATTGATACAATTAGGCTATAATCAAAAGATAGAGAGTTCAATATAGTACAATTATGAATAATTTGAATATGAAAATATGTTATAGAAAAGTTATTGATTTTATGAAAAAAAATAAACATCAAATCTAGCTTCCGATTTATGGACTTAATGAGGTACAATTCATCAAGCTAAAAGTATTGAAGAACGAATTTTACAAAAAGCTTTTAATTAGTCAAAATCCAAAAGTGTCTGTAAAATAGGTTTAACGTAACGTATGATCCTATGGTCATAATTTTGACAGCAAGGAGACCTAAATAAAACCAATAAGTGAGTCCATTTTATTATAGTATAGGTCGATACAAAACTAATAAAATTTAAGGTTTAAAATTTAAAGTTTAAGATTTAAGATAGTCAATGCACCGATAAGTTTTAAAATTTAGAGTTTAAATTCATGATTTAAAATTTAGGATTTAAAATTTGACAATAGTGGATTTTTGATAACTATGAATATTGGCCATTGGATGCGAGATGATGGGGAACTATTAAAAACGAAAAAAGAAAAAAGAAATGCCTGAGAGAGAGAGAGAGAGAGAGAGAAAGGTGGGTGCTTATTTTTGGGTTGGTGTAGTGGAATGTATGAATTGAACAAGAGAGAGAGAGACAACATGGAGGGTAGAGAGAGAGAGAGAGAGAGAGAGAGAGAGTAGTGTATTGCATGAATTGAAAAAGAGAGACCTTATGGTGGTGGTTTTGGTGAAGTGGCGACATGGGAGCAAAGATGAACTTGTTTTTATATATATGTAATCACATAGAGAGAGAGAGAGAGAGAGGGAGAGAGAAATTGGCTAAGATTATATAGTTCTTTATCTTATAATTTAAATTATCTTATGATTTAATCAACCAACGATATTCAATCAATTTTTTTCATTTTTTCATTGATTCGAGAATTTGAATTATATTATGAAAATAAAATATAATAAAATCTTAGAAAAATACTGAAATAAACTTATTGAGAATATTGAACTCCTTTTCAAAACTCTTCTTCCATAAAAGTGATTTTTTCCCCCCTCAATTTTTTTTTTGTCCATAAGGTTTCCTCTATTAAAGAATGGAAGCTAATGAAACTAATGTTATTGAATGCATAAACGCACATTACAATAAAATCTAATATTAATTACAAATAAATTATTTATTGTTTGAATCAAAATTTCCATATAAGTTAAGAAAGATGTTGAGAAATTATTAGGGAGGATTTTTATTTTGTGAGAAATGATATACAGCTTTTCTATTATTAAAAGAGAAGGATCAAACTATAAAATCTTCTTATGAATGCTGGGTCTATTTTCAAATAATCCCCAAAAATTATATTTGCAACCAATATCTCCAAAACATGTGAAATTGACCGATGTGGGTTGGTTTAACTGGACGTGAAATTGAGTATTCTTAAATATGATCGAGATTCGACTTCCGTTGGGAGTATCGAATTCTTATGTGTATGAAGCGTTGCCCGTTGGGAGATCCGTCTTCCGAAATGAGCCACTACAACGGTAGGTCTGGATTAGTTGGGATGAAATTCTGGATCTCGGACGGTGTCTAAGATATGATACCAAAAAAACATGTGAAATTGTCTTCGACATCAAGTTTCCTCTCTTGATTATTCGCCAAAAATTTATATTCCATCTTTAAATTATTCTCGTGACTTTCTTTCTTTCTCTTTCTTGTTTCTTCGATAAAAGTTTATAATATTTTTTTTATAATAACTAACATATTTTAGTGTACCATTTTAGGTTTCAACTTCTCTCTCCTCTAATGATAATATTTACAAATTTTGATATAATAGTTGTCTTTTTTTTTTGGGTAAGGCATGGGTTTCATTAATATTTTACCGTCCCGCATCACTAATTAATTTGGTCGAACTTATTAATATTGAGAACGATTGAAATCTGTTAGCCAGTTTATGATCGAACGGCTTCACAACAAAATCAAAGGCGAGTTGTCAAAAAAATTTGGTCGTTCATAATGAGAGGAAAATTGTTAAAATTTTCAATGGTAACACAATAATTAACGGATAATTTTAGTATTATGAAAAAACGGGGAGTTCAATTTAAATAAATTTTTTATTGTTTGGTTTGATATTTTGTTATTTTAGATTTTTCATAGTTTGATTAGATCCTGCCTTTATCTGTGACAATATAAGTTAGGGAAAGTCTTTTTTTGGGTTAATTATTTTTCAAAGGGTTTGATACTTATGCTGTTGAATTTTGAGGGAAAGCCATGATCTGTGAAAAATGATAAAGAGGTTTTTTAATTTAGTTCCATATACTACTTAAGAACTATTTTGTGACAATTGAGAATAATACCAAGTAGAAAAATTTTACATTTTTCTCCTCTTTTTTGTACACCAAAAATGGGTTATATATATTAAAAGAGATTTGAACTTGATACTTATAAGCAAAAGAGATAATCCTGTTTGAATTATAACTCATTGATATAAATATAAATGGACTCTCATGTGTTAGGATACACAATACTAAAATGAAGAGCAAAATTTCTCATTCTCACAAGAAATGGTTACTTAATGGAAGGGGCAATCTTGTCATCACTGATGAATTTATACAAAAAAGAACGCAAATTATCGATCAATAAATATTAGATAAATCAAATAAATAATAAATTCTAAGATCGATAATCTCATTGATCAATCTGTCTGTAAGCGTGCATGGTAAACTCTGTTGGACACAAAAGAGTCACGTTATGAACCAAAGAGAGGGATGGATAAATAATAATGTACACTTAAATTAATGAAAAATAAATTAGATGTCTTAAGTAAAATTTGAATTCGATTATTAAGAATAGAAAAAATTATATTATGAGAGCTCCTCCCTTATAAAGGATATAGTAATAGTTCTGATCAAATTAATCGGAATATAATTTCACATAATGGTTGATCCAGGTAAAAAATATAAAAAATAAAGAAGAGGAGAGGGATCACCAAATCATTAAAAGTAAAGTAGACAAGTAAGCCATTTCTAAACATCAAATCAACTCGTAAATGGCATTAGCTTTAGCACCCACTGAACTCATTTAGCATTTTGATCAATTCATGTAGATCTTTTTGGGAGGTACCTCCGCTAATTACATTGCCTTTCTCTTCCAAGGACAGGACTAATTTTTGAGCCAAGTCATTGGGATCAGGAGCATTTTCCCGACCATTACAAGCACGAACAGCCACACCCAATTGCTCAACTAAGAGCTTAGCATTAGTGAATTGGTCAGATTCTATCGGCCATGCTATCATTCTCACGCCTGCATTAATTCCTTCTATCGTCGAGTTCCAACCACAGTGAGTCACGAAAGCTCCCACAGCTGGGTGCTTTAGTATCACCACTTGTGGAGCCCAGCCCTTGATCACTAGCCCTCTGTCGCCCGCCCGATCTTTGAATTCATCAACCATTAGCTTCTCATCTGTGGGCCCTTGATCTCTGATGCACCAAATGAATCTGACCCCACTGATCTCCAACGCAATTGCCAACGCATCTTTCTGCTTACGTGTCAATACCGCGTGGGTCCCAAAACAGATGTACACGACTGAATTATATTGCCACCTGTCCAGCCATGTCAGCAGATCATGAATCGGCATCGAACTCGGCCCACCCCTTTGATCAAGCTGGTCCACAGGATTGTTCTTTGGCAAAAGTGGGCCTACGGCCCATAGCCTCTTAAAGCCCATTTCCTTCCTTAAATAATCAAGACAAGCCCCTTCTAATTCACTAAACGTGTTGATCACAAGGCCCCAGCAACTCCCCAAACTCTCCAAAAGCTCCCTTTTAAAGAATTCCCAGTCTGGGTCTCCCCTCCTATACTCTCGATAAATCCTTGATGTCTGCCACCAGGGGTAAACAGGGAAATGTGGAATTTTCTTAAAACCCACCGTGAGATTCTCATCCCCTGTGACATTTTCCGGCGAATCTCTCCAAATGGTACAGAAAACCGAGAATCCAAATGAACCCAGGGGACTAAATATGATACGAGGCATAGTAAGTTGTTGTGAGAGTCTGTGTGTCCACGTCAGCACGAAATCTGATATCATAGCTACTGGGGGTGTAGGGTATGATCTGAACCATTGAATAATTTGATCTAGATGATCATCTGACGCGAGAAAGCTGTTCAGGATTGGGAATTTGGATGATATGGAAGTGGGTTTTGGAGAAGAGAGAAAAAGAGGGTGTAGGCTGGAAGGGTGTGCTGAGAGGAGAGGCCGGAGAAGAGGGAGGTGTTGTGGAGTTAGAGTTACGGTGATTGTCATGCCATGGAGAATTAGATGGTGGGTTAGGTCAAGGATTGGGATTATGTGGCCGGAAGCTGTGTGAGGGATAACCAGGATGTGAGCACCCTTGGTGGTGGCCATGGTGGATTTTGAGTAGGAGCTCAATGGAGAAGTTGCTAGCGGTGAGAATTGAATTCAAAGATTTGGGGGAATGATTAAGAAGAATAGGGATGGATAGGGATGTGACAGAGTTGATAAATTCTTACTCAGTACACCTTCTAATGCTGTTGGGACCCATGTGAACTCCCAATGCTCTGACATGTGATGTCCCAACTCCCAATTCCCGATTAAAATTTTGTCACCATATATTTGTAGGGTGGTGTTTAGCAAAACTGGAGGGGAAGGACTGTAACATCGCATTTTTAGTCCATCGTCGTTGGAAAATGTGTGCTGCTTCTCTTTTTTTTTTCTTTAATTTCTCTTATTTTATTTTTATTTTATTCATAATATTTTTCTAAATTATATAAAAATTATATATATATTTACACAATCAAACAAAAACAAATGGAAAAAAAACGAAGAGATTTTACCATTTAAATTGTTCGCAAGCGATATAAAAATTTTATATAATCATACACAAACTTGATATATATTTTTTTTAATTTCATATTAGAAAATTTTATGACATTATATCCGCACTCAAGTCACGATTTTTGAAATTCGATGGAGAAGCTCCCATAGAAAGGCTCATGCCCGCACTCATTGCAATGTACTCTGGCATCTTGGTCTGGGCTAGAATGGGGAGCCAGTTGGTCCAGCATGACTTGGTTTAGCTTGGACATACTCCAAACCAATTTGTTATCTAATATTCCATATATAAATTTTTAGATTGTCGACACCTTTTGGAAGCAACTTAAATTTTGAGAGAAAAAATTATAGGTAATATTTTTTTATTAATTACAAAGGAGACTATCGCACCGGATAGGGGATGAGCATTTGAACTCAAAATCTCAAGTCAGGAAAAGACCAAAGAGTCCTTGGTCCAATGTTAATATTTCAAGAAGTAAAGGCTATTTATGTAATTTTTCAATCTTCCCCTTGTATGACTGAATTATTGCTCATATGTTACTCTAGTAATATTAATAGTATGGTTTTGATTTTTCTTTTGTCGCTAAAAAAATATTTAATTTTATTAAAACTCGATATATTGATTTTCTCTTTAAAACAAACAATTATTAAGAATTATGTCTTCTAAACATATTGGTTTTAATTTTTTTTATCTAATAGCACTAAATTTGATCTCTCTCTCTCTCTCTCTCTCTCTCTCTCAAAATAAACAGCTTTCTGTCTTTAAAATAATAAACTTAGTTCATAATTTCTCTCTACAAATACATCTTGTTTTAATTTTTTTTCCTTTCCTCTTATGTTACTCCGAAGGGGAAAAAGGAATGGCTTTCATGCTCTTTCATCTCCTACTAACACCCGTGAGGTTATATGAAAAGGGGAAAAAAAAACTTTATTGATTGAGCCATGGGATTATTTACAAGAATATTGTTTTTTAATTAAAATTATTTAAATATTATTATTTTTTAAATTATTGATTTCACACTTTTAGAATATAAAATCATATTTTATTATTATTTAAAAAAAAGAATTCACGCTTTAAAAAAACGAAACTAAAAACACACTCTCAGAATGTAAAATTGGATTCTTATTAAAATATACATAATCCAAAATATTATTTAGTAGTGAACATCCGGAGGAGTTATGTCTGTTAGTTTCTTTGAAAATCTCTGCAATTGGGTCAGCTTCCGGATGCTCTCTCTCTTTTTCCTTGATCGTTTTCTTCTTTGTTCTAAGACAAAATGACAACTTTTTCCTCTATCTTTCTCTTATCTTCTCTGTAACTTTAGCAGTGGAAAAGAAAATTCTCATCTTTCTAATTTGAGGAATTTCTTTTCAAGTAATCCCTTTCTTGTGTCTTTTGGTTTTGGTGTCTGTTCTGGCAACCCATGTGTCACTGTGCATAGTTTCTTCTTTTAGTCTGTAACCCGTGTATCATCTTATTTTTCTTCTTTTAATTTTACATTTTGAGGGTGCGATTTCAGTTTTACACTAATACAAATTCATTTTTTAAAAGATAATATAAAATAAGATTTCACATTCTGAAAGTACGAAATTAATAATTAGAAAATAAAAAAATAACGGTATTTAAATAATTTTAATTAAAAAAATAATATTCTTATAAATTGTCCTGAGCTACTGGACTGCATGATTTTTTTTTTTTTTTGAAATTGTCCATACGCTATCTTACTCGGCAGCTCTTATGATTCGGGTTATTGTTTATTAAAGTGTAATTATGATAATATCCAAGACATTAATGAAGCCTCGCCATTGTTTATTAAAAACTTTTCAACTTGAAAGTTTGAAATTTAAAATCAAGTTGTCTAATAATAATAATAATAATAATAATAATAATATGCACTGTGATAATTCATCGCACTTTCCAAACATGACCACAAGTTTCTGCCAAGGTTCGAAGGAGTGGTGGCCTTACCGGATGCTAGAGAATGAACATCATAGAAAGGGCTCAACTCCTTACCATCAGTGAAGTCTTGATGCTTAGAATCACGATGAGAACCATCATGCTCCTGAGCTTGAGGTTGTTAAAGTTGCCACCATTGTCTTCTGAATTCATCAATTCCAATGTCACGAAGATCTTGCTCAAGGGCTGGGGATCCATCAGAATTTGTTCCATGGCGACAATAACCAGCCATGACTCTTATTCCAATCTGACAGCCATGTGAGAAAATTGAGATAATTATATGTTCAGACTGAACCATGCTTAAAGTTTACAGATTAATCTCTAAGTTTTAAAATGGTACAACGGGTCTCATACTTTTAAAAATGTAACTGATCGATCTCTCCATCATAGACATACAGTCCATGTTGATATGAAATGATGTTGCGTCGTGCTTGAACATACAGATGATAACATGGCAGTGCCAGGTCATCACCCCAAACCACTTCACACTGCCATGTCATTCACCGCAAATCAGTTGAAGATAAAAAAAAAAAAAAAAAAAAAACACTCTTCTCTCTCTCTCTCGGTCGCGTTGCCGTCAGACGTCAACACAATCTGGCGTATCTTATCCTCCCCGTGGCAGACCTTTGCCTCCCGTGGCAGTGATTTTCTTCTCCCCTTCTCTCTCCCCTCTCTCTCATCTGTCTCTCTCTCTCTCTCTCTCTCTCTCTCTCTCCCCCCGTCTGTAGAAGCTTCTCTGCAGAAGCTCCGAAGAATTCTGGAATACCCATGTCTTACTGCTGACTATACCTCATCAAATGCAATTTTTCTTCCATTCTATGTAGGTCTTGATGCTCTTAAGTACCTATATGGGCCTGAACAGAATTCGAGCTTTAATCACGGGATAGAATTGTTTAACTTCCATTAAGAAGATGAACCTACAATTTGGAGAAGAAATATGGGTTACATCGAATTTTGGAGCTCTACCCATATAGAAAACAAGAGTTTTCTTCATACCCACAAGAGTTTTCTCCCCATACAACTCCTCATCTTTGCCTGTGGCTTTCCGGTAACCGACATCGGTGGCCCTGTTTGTTCTCAACCCTGTTGGGTATTTTCTATCCCTAACTCAGAAAAAATACCACTCCTCTCCCATTTTAGCTTTTCCTACATTTGAAAAAAAAAAAAATCGCAAAGAATAAGACCCAAAAAAATCAATTACTTAAAAAGAAAAAAGAAAAGGAAAAAAATTACGGTAAATCATGGAAAAAGACGACTCAAACACCTGGTAAATCCCATAGTTCAACCTTATTCAAATCGACTTCTCCGATGGCTTGAGCCGAGAAATCACCATCAAGAACCTTTTGTGAAAGGTAGTGAGTCATGAGCTCTTCATCAGTAGGGTGAAATCTGAATCCTGGAGGCAATTGTATTTGATCATTTCTTTGTGAATACTGGAACCCTTTCCCATTCGTTCAAAAACCTTCCTAAAACCGCCAAATTCAAATGACCAAGATCAACAAAATCCTCCACGACAATCCTTAAAACTAGAAACTGTTAGTCTCCAACTTCAGATTTTTTTCTCCAAATGTGTCTCTGCAAAAGAAAACCCAAGTCAAATTTTGAAACCCATCTCTCAAATCAATCTCAAAACCAGAGTTTTGAGGGGCTTCAATTACATACCCAAGAACTGGAATTTCTTTCAATCAATAATTACTCCAGATCCTTAAACTCAGTCCCCTAAAATATTTTAATTAAAAGCCCAGAAGAGAAAATGCAGAGAGCAGAGAGGTGGAGGTTTTAGGAGGACAAAATAGGGATTAAATCAACGGGCATTTGAAAGGAATCAGAATACCCTTTTCTCCTTTTGATTAGGAAATGCCCTTGAGGAATCTAGAAAAGACCCACCTTTCCAAAATCAAAGAAAATCCCAAATCAGAAAAATAAAAAGAATAGCTTGCTGTTCACAAAACCACGAAGATCTCGAAACCAAATGGCGTAGACCCAGAAGCTGTATTTGATTTAATGGGACATTCCCAAAATTGTAAACAAGATCTGTAGAGTGAGAGATCGCGATTCTCAGTAGTCAAGAAATTGCAGCAGGAAAAAAAGTCTGTTCTTTCCCTTTTCTCTGAAGTCTGAGCAACAAAGAACAGATAATAAAGAATAAAAAAGCAACGAGGCAAGTTTCAAGAAATGAATCTAAGTTTCAGAAAAATCTGAGTGAGAGAGAAAAAAAGCAGAACAGAGAGAAAACGGCGGAGAGAAACGGGAGGAGGTGGAAGACTATTAGAAACACTAGATGCCTCGTGGCACTGCCACGTCAGCATATGCTGATGTGGCAATGAAGTGGCTTGGGATGATGACTTGGTACTACCACGTCATCGTCTACACGTCCAAGTATAACACCACGTCATTCCACAACAACACCAACGGTCAGGTTGTATCCGTCACTAAAGAGGAACCAATTAGTTACATTTGAACCCCATTATAGCATTTTGAAGGTCAGAAATAAATTTATGAACTCTAGCATAGTTCTGGAATAAATATATAATTATCTCTGACAAAATTACAAGGAACAAGAATTGTTCCTTTTTTCAAAAAAAAAAAATTATATCCACTTTAATTCAGATTAATTGATCATCGATTTATTTAATTAATTTAACAAATCATAAATAAATTAATTATAGTTATTCAATAACCGTTGATCAATCAATTTCTTTTTATTTTGTCAATAATTAATAGAATTTTATTAATTATTTCCCTAATAAAAAAATAAAACTAAAGAAATTCGTAAGATTTAATATTTTTATAACATTAAACATTAGATAGACCAAATTTTAATTAATAAACACAAAAGTGGATTTATTTAAATTAGATTATATAATTTCATGATATAAATTGGATTATTTACGAGACTATAAAATTATGTCATGTACCATCATATTAAAATAAACAAATAATTATGAATTTGCTATTTTAATTGGCCATAAATTATTGTAGAATTATCAAATATTGGTTTCAATAAATTCTAAACAATCATAAACGCCAAAGCACAGGAAATAAATAAATACCTATAAATTTATTGATTCAATAAAATTAATTAGGTTTCATAATTATTAAAAATCAAAAGAAAATAATCTTTTAACAAGAAAAGAAGATTAGAAACAAGGTATGAAATGAAGAAAAACACAAGAATAAATAAAATTATATAGAAAATAATGATAGTCATACTTTACCTCCTTTGGAGGCGTTTAATATTCTCTTTTATAAGAGTGAATCTCCTATTTTAGGGAAACTCCTCATAAATTTTAGATTACTGCTGAAAAAGAGTCTTGCTAATGGAAATAACCTAATTGGTTTAAAAAAGGGATAAACATTCTGAGAGATAGAATATTATGAAAGAAGGATTTTCCAAAAGTCTATTCCTAAAATATCATGAACAATCAATATGTTGAGAACTTTTTATGTTTTCAAAACAGATTCCAATTTCCAACGTGACCATATGTAAACAAGAGGAGTACCATTGACTTAAAACCAAGAAAATCTTTCGGTGAACCTTGAAAATCATATATCTACGCACTAAGGTAGGAACATGGTTGTGCACAGTCTTCTCCTCCTATGTATTAATGATTCAAATCAACTCTTTTTTTCCCCTCTTTTCTTCGTACACTTCTCCACTAATCCTAAAAATACCAAAAATCATGAAACATAGCCATTATTGTAATAACTATTCAAAAATTAAGCAAAATCAATTAAAATCATTACATTAATTTACACCCTATTAACCACAATAAAGAAGATAATGTCTAACACTTTGATAGTTTCTAATAACTTAAGAAAAAAAATACCAAAATATTTCTTAATTCAAAATAACGATTCAACCAGAACCATGATTAATTTCAATCTGTAATATATTGAATCATACATATTCGTTATCTGATTTTTGTTATTGATAATAATGACTAAAATAGAAACTTCAATTTATTAAGTCCTACTACTCCCATGGAAGTTCTTCTTTATCGAGAACAATGGGATGGTTATAGAATTTTATCCTCATATGTCTACAAATCTCATCTTGATATAAGTACTTCCTACATACAACTAACCAATGCCGCAAAATACCAAATACTTATGTATCTTCAGATATAAGGGGGGAGGGTTCCACGACATGGAGAAGGATAATAATAAAGAGATGCAATAGGTTTGGAAACTAAAAGGAACATAAGAAAACAAAGGTTTGGAGAAAACACCATAATGGCTGGCAAATTTGAAGATCAGAATGGCAAAAAATTCAAGACCTTTTTTTGTTGGGTCGTGGGGAGTAGTGTAGACCAATACTTGTTAGCGTAAGTGTTAGAGACGTTGAAATTACTTTGAGATAAATAAAGTGAAAGAACTTGCACGTGAAACAATCATGTCCTTAAGGAAATTATGCCCCCACTATGTTCTGGCTGGGTTAGTGGCAAACTCCTTCAGGATATACAAATCGAAAACAGAAATTTGAGACAGCAAAATCTCAAATTTCTCCCAAAAACGAAATAGAGCCCTTTTTTCAGTGCACGAAAATTGCCAATGATAGAAAATCTAAAAAAAAAGATTCCATAATGGTGAGAGGGAATATTTATAAAACATGAAGGATTGCAATAATGAGAAATTCTTTTATTCAAAGATCATAATGAATATATCATTTTGAATTTAAAATAACAACCGTTTATTCAATAAGTATCACTTGGTTAACATTTTAATTAAAAGATATCAATTTATTTAATTTCCAAATGGTGTCTTTTAAATAAAAATTAAATAACCGAAAAATACTTATTTTCTAATACCCAAGGCCCAAGTGCCCCGTGCCCTATCTTTGACCATTAAATAAATAAATAAATAAATAATTATTTATTTATTTAATTAATTCATTATTGAAAATTCCATTTTCCCTCCAACACACCATTTTAACCAAATTCAAATGGTTTCAAATTTGATGGGTTATATACCCATCACATTCTCTTCAACTTTTCAATGTGGAACAAATACCCATAACATATTACAAACTATATTTAACAGTAAGTGAGAAGAACACCTTCATTTCTTAATCAAGTCGGAAGATCGACTCCCCCTGCACATGGAAAAAATAATATTGAGAGACCTTCTTCTCAAATGAAACCCGATAGTCAAGTCGGTCCAGATTAGTTAGAGCGAAGTCTCAAATATCAGGCGGTGATCTAGACATAGGGACCGAAAAAAAAAAAAAGTAGGGAATGGTGTTCGACTAAAATTTAGGGAGGATATTTTGGTTGGAATTAGTGCTCTTAAGGTTGCCTTCCCAAGAATATATCAATTTAGTAATGATAAATCTGGGATGGATGCAGGATTTAGGCATTGGGTAGGGCACATATTGGAAATTGGAGGCGAAGGCTTTCCTGCTAGGAGGATGAAGAAAAGGAATGCTTGAGGTTGGCTAGCAAAAGAACGAGTAAAGATGAGTAACGAATGGAAAAAATTCTTGTGTATGGTTTGTGACAGATTTATTCTTGATGTCTCTCTCTCTCATGCAATGAATGCAAAACCTCATCTTTTATTCAAATTCTCATTCTCATATTATCACAGATGTGTTATTTTACCAATTTGGTGAGAAAAAGATACGTGGGTGGAGAGCTGGTGGGAGTTGAGGGATTAATGGAAGTTAATCTATTATCTTCGATTCAAATTTTGATGAATTTGAATTATTTCCTACTAATCACAAATATCCCTACATGGGCATATAAATCAATATCTTCCACTTACATATGAGAGTATTTTATATCCATCACAAGATCACAACTCATGTGATCTTTCATATCACTCTATTGGACTTTTATACATGATTGAGCATTGTTTGACCGGCGAATATACCTGTAAGCAAAGATTTATTGATCTCCCGTTAGAATGATCGATGAGCTACTGTTAGTACAAAAAAAAACTTGTTATACCACAAACTCAACGCATTACATCCATCGAGCCACTTTTCTTATCGAAAGTGATCTTTAATCGTTGCTCGACTGTGTAATTCACTATAATGTTTTAATCCCAACATGGATAAATATAATAGGTCAGCCAATAAATGCTACCCAATGATATAATATCAATTGATATTCTCTTTACCAAACTCTAATCTATCATTCTCAATTCATCTACTTTCCTCATTTTGTCCCTTGATCTCATTATCTTCCAGGTCATAGGTAAATAGATAAAAGTAGCATTTATTGAACCAAGACTTCTAGAAAAGACCGAAAGTAATAAGGGTATAAGAGATCCTACTCAAGGATCTTGGGTCTCATATAGTAGGGTACAGGGATAAAGATCAGATCATTGTCTCATACAATATAACTCCTACTATCCCTATTCATCTTATCACACACAGTATAAAACATGTGCCATAGTGTTTTTCCCCCTATTTTTCAAAAGAATATATGTTAGATTTCTTTAATACTGTGCAGGTATGTGATTCAGTTTATATATAAGACTTTATCTAGAGACCTCAAAGTGAGTACCTCAAAGATAATATCACTAGCAACAAGTGATATCTGAGATCTCAAATCTAACTATTTACATACAACATTGATGTGGGTATATACATGTTGGTCATATCGAATATCATCTCATTTTGAACACGTATCAGGACGACTTATTTTCTAGCAAAGTCATTGTCAAAGTCTCTTACGACTAGAAACTGTCTCGTCCCCGCTTACTCAGAATTGGTGGTGGTCACTCATATGAGAGAATCGATCTCGCATATTTGACATATCTTTTATCACATCACATATCAAAATATATGACAACAAATTAATTGAATAATACACATATGTCATATATAATAATAAGTATCAAAATATCAACATAATACATATAAGAAATGTTAAAGTACATATAAATCCAATGATTTCTAATGTCCTACAAAAGAATCTTTCGTAATGGGTTTGGTGAACGTATCAGCTATCATATTGTGTGTAGAAATATACTTGATTGTCACTTCACCATTCTTGATGATTTCTCTCACAAAATGGTATCTAGAATCAGTGTGCTTGGTCCTACTGTGATGTTTGGGTGTAAGCAATGGCAGTCTGATTATCACTTATTTCCCACTATCTGTCACAACCCCTGAGTTATCTAGAAAATTTAGGAGTTAAACACTCTCCTGAATTACTACTAAGTATGCCATAAACTTAGGCTCTATTGTATATAGAGATACACAGATTTGTTTCTTGTTGTTTAGAGAAATGACACCATTATTGAGCAAAATAACAAAACTTGATGTCGATTTGTGTCATTCTAGATTGCCACCCCAATCAGCATCTGAATATTCAACGAGACACAAATTATTTCTTCCGTAATATATGGAGAGGTTCATAGTTCTCTTGAAATATTTCAGAATTCTTTTCATTATTCTCTAGTAACCCATTCTAGATTCAATTGATACCTATTCACCAGATTGATTACAAAACAAATGTCTGATCATGTGCATACATTGCGTACATTAGACTGCCCATTGTATTGACATAAAGGGATTTTACTCATTTCTCTTATTTATTCCTGAATTAAGATATATGTCAAAACTCAGACCTTTACCTATAGCGATAGGAGTATTTATGGGGTTGCAATTGCTCATGCTGAAGTGTTCAAGAATCTTTCTGATGCAAGATTCTTGTAAAAGAGTTAACACCCATCTCCGGTGATCCCTTTAGATCTTAACGCTAAGAATGAATTTAGTCTCACCCATGTCTTTTATATCAAAACTAACCATACTTTGATGATTATCAGATACTTTTTGTTATTTCAAGCTAACAGAATATTATTCATACATAAAGAATAATTACAAAAAGAGTCAGAAGAACGCATCAAATATGCACAATGATCTTCTTTGATCATTACAAAATTGTAAGATATCGCCTCATTGTGAAAATTCAGGTACCACTGCCTAGATGATTGCTTAAAGCCATATATAGACTTCCGAAGTCGACAGAACTTATTCTCATAGTCTGTAGGAACAAAGCCAGATGGCTACTTTATGTAGATCTCCTCATCTAAACTTTTGTTTAAGGAGGCAGTCTTGACATCCATCTAGTGTAATTCATATTCATATCTACGATAACTGCTAAAAGAAAATGAATTGATATAAATTTGACTATTGGAGAGATAGTCTTCTCATTGTCCACGCTCTTAGTTTAATTGTAACCTTTGATTACTCGATGGGTTTTTTACCTCTCCACTGATCCATTAGCCTTTCTCTTTGATCTTAAAAATTCATTTGTTCCCAATAGCCTTTCTGCCTTTAGGCAAATCAACTAAATCTCAAACCTTATTGATTCTCATTGATTCTATCTCTTCATTAATGGCCTTCAACTAATAGTCATTCACAGGACCCTCAAGAGCCTCCATGATTGTTTTAGGCTCCTCATCATTGTTAAGAGTCACAATAAAGGTCTCATCCTCAATCGAGAAATAATATTTAGGTACGTGTTCTTGACTGCTTTTATGAGGAGAGAGGATCTTTTTACTTCTAGATGGATCACTCCTATTAAGACCATGATTCGTAATGGAATCTTAGGTCCCATCATTAGACTCAATTAAGCCACTGGGCTCAGCTATCTCATAAAAGGTAAAATCCTAATCGATATCACCTCTCTTAGGGAATTCATTCTCAAGAAACATGACATCACGAGACTTAATCTCAGTGATAGTGAAGTCTGTATGCTCACTTAAGAACACATGCCCATTAGAGTATTTTGAATATCTTATAAAGATACACTTCTTCCCTCACGGGTCTAAATTACCATGAGGATGAGAGGAATTATGAACATATGTGGTACAACCCTATAGTCCCAAGTGGCTAAGATTAACATGCCTCTCTATCCAAAACTCATATGGGGTACTAATTACGGATTTTGATAGAATACGGTTGAGAACGTAGGTTGTAGTCAGTAATACATCTCTCCGATTGGAGATGGGTAAATTGGTTTGCACTATCATAGACATCACTACCTCCAACAAAGTTCTATTCTTTCTCTCGGCTACTCCATTTTATTGAGAAGTCGCATGAACAGTTAGCTACCTCATAATACTTTTCTTGAAACATAGCTCTTTAAATTGTTTTGATAAATATTCGTGCCCTTGATTGGTTTTGAGAGTCTTCACTCTTAGAACTAACTGATTTTCAACTTCGATAATAAACCTCCTGAAGCATTCCAATGCCTCAGATTTGTGCGAGATTAAATAAACGTAATCGAAATGCGTGTAATCATCTATGAATGTAATAAAATATATAGTTCTATTTTATGCTCTCATGTTCATAGGGTCACAAATATCAGAGGGGACCAACTGTAATGAAGTCTCAACTCTCATTATTTTGTCAAATGGTTTTCTTATAAGTTTATTGTCTAGACAACACTCACATATAGAAAACTCGACCGTAGTTAGCAGCCCAACAGACCACTTGCTGCTAACTGATTCATTCTCTCTTGTCATATGTACCAAGGCTACTAAACCATTTATTCACATCATCATCAATGCAATCGGATTTAAAGGCATAGAAGATTAACAAGAATAACCATTAAACGAAATAGTATTTAGTGCATACAGTTCATCATGGACAAAATTAGAACAAATGAAAGAACATCGTAACTAATAAAAATAGATGAGTTTATGAAAGATAAAAGATATGTTGGGCGATCTAGATAAAGTACATAAATTAAATTCCGTCGAATATCCGGAGTGTAAAGAACATCGTGTTGATATAAAGTCTGACCTCTTTATAACTTCAACTTACAAGTGCTAATACCTTTGACAATGACAAAAGCTCCATTCTCCATATAAATCCTCCTAACTTGAAAACTCACTCGGTGAAACTCCATGTATGTGCTTTTGTCTTGAGTTACATAGTTGGTGGTGTTTAAATCTATAATCTATGAAGGAGAGAAATCAGTGAGTATCACAATAGATGAGACAAAGTTCAAAGCACATAAAGAAGAAGGACATACTTCCTACTCGTCATACTTATGAGTGAAATGACTAAACTTGCCACATACGTAACACTTCGCTTTGGCCTTATCCAGCTCAATCTTTCTGTATTTTTGTATTATGTTATCTAATTTCTCGAATGGCTTTTTCTTACTTGGATCTCGGGTCTTGTCATACTTCTTTCATTTGCATTTGGTGCCTTGGGAGCCCAAACTCAACTCCTTTATATAAGCATAACCTAAGTACGACCTACTCGCTTCATGATACTCTTTCTCAAACTCATAGTGCCTGTTTAAATTAGTGAAAGTACGAATACTTTCGTCGTGTGTGAGATAGATTTTCATAATTTTTCATGAATTAGGTAAAAAACTGAATCATACCCAATACTTGAAACTCATTCGAAATGGGCTTGCCCATATTCCATCGCACGATGATCATACTTAACATTTGCATCAAATATTGTTTCATTGTATAAAAAGTCATTTTCTTATACAAAAAAAAAAAACTTATAAGTTATCATGCGCACCTTAGGAGCTGAAAGAGCACCATAATACTTTTTTAGGATAAGTCAAACAGACATAATCATAGGGTATTACTTATAAACCGAGATCATATTATTGTGCATGTTGCTTGGAAGGATTACCCTAACCTAACCATCATTTTTCTTCCATGTACAAAACGCCTCATGATTTCGTCTCTCTTTAGGCGTGGTACCCTCCCTGAGATCCGCCATATCATGTTTCAGAATCTTAGATAGATCTTGCTCCTCAAAGACTAACTGAATCTTTCGGTTTTAAATGTCATAGTTGTCACTACTTAGCTTATCCCTCTTACAAAGATCTAGTACGATAGTTTTCGATGAAGTTATAGTGTCTCATACATAAAAAAAGAGATGTTAATGACACATGATATTTATTCTTATAATTTTGTGTACCATGCGAATTAACAAGTCCTAGATGATAGAGTATAGACCCTAAAGTGAGCATATGAGTCAACAAACACCATACACCATGATCTGGGATTGCATCTTACCATCTCGATTTGAATTTGGCACATAAAAATCCCCAAAAGTTACAAATATGGACGTGAAACTATCAGAAATTTGAAAAAATTCAATCCAAGATGGCCTGACACATCGACCATGGATTCACATGTTGCCATGAGCACGACCTGTCTCACTGCATGAAAAATAATTAATGTCATAAATTTAAAGAAAAATATATATAATAGTGATCTTAACACAACAACATGCTATGGCCTGGTGATTACGAGCGCTTAAATCATAATACCAGTCCTAGGTATGAATTTGGGCTGTGACATTTCTGAGGTTACTTGTATGGCACGTAGCCTTCACACTCCACGCCTTGCCAGTGACATCTCTGTGACCTGGTTACTGGAAAACCCGTTTTTGCCCACTTTTTGATGTCTTTTTCAATTGGAACTTAAAATTTGGCTCGCTTCATTTATCCTAAACTTGATTTATAGAGGATTAAGACCTTAATTTTGGTGATTCATTATCACCTATCGTGACCCTTCTCGGCCATATTGGAAATCCCAATTTTCGGTGATCAAAACTCACAATAAATGCATCAAACATGCGGATCCAAACATGAGAAACACGAACAAACTATTATCACAGATCAATTTGTCCCCTAACTTCACAGATCTAAGATTTTATTGTATTCTTGGCCGAGATTTTTGACCCACTATTTCAGCCTAAACATGCTCTACAAATTCAACATAAATTATATTCATGATATTTAGGTTATGGATAATCTCATGATATCATCGAATTCACGAAACTCATTCGTGATCTGAATTCTAAAGTTTTCCCTACATATTTTAATAAATCTAACTATGATTTGATATCAATATTAGATTTATTTTCTATTTATATATGAAAGCGTATAAAATAAATAAATCAGAATTTTTGAGTAAATATCTCGATGTGTAGATGTTCAAAATCCGTGAATTGTGAACTCTCTCGTACGGATCTCTCGGTTGGAATTGTGATCACAGAATCGAATCACCGCCACTAATCCATGGGGCCACAACCCTAAAGCCGGTGATCCAAAATAATAGAGAAAATTTCCTAATTGAAAATTTTCTCAAAATTCTCAATTAATTTATTATATTAGAAAAATTGATCTCTCTCTCATGCAATGAACACAAAACCTCATCTTTTGTTCAAATTCTCATTTTCATATTAACATACGTTAGATGTGTTATTTTATTACTTTGGTGAAAAGGAGATACATGGGGAGTTAGTGGGAGTTGAGGAATTAACGGGGGGTTAACTCGTTATCTTCAATTCAAATTTTAAATTAATTTGAATTATTTCCCAATAACGACAAATGCCCCTGGGCATGCAAACCAACAATTTGGAAATAAGAAAGGTGCTTAAACGATGACATGTAACTATCCTGTTTCAAGAGCCTTTGAACAATGAATAGGTTTTGATGTCCGCATATTTCTAGTATTCTCCTGTACTGCCAAAAGTCTTGCTGCTCCATTGGAGAGTTAGAAATGAAGTGTTCGGGAAAAATGGATAATAATTCAAACACCATCTATATGAACACAATTTTCTTGTCACTACAAAATTAAAACATTGTGCCGACGGTAACTTTTTGAGTCGGTGACTTTTAGTCACGGTTTTTATGGTTTATAGGGACGCTTATGATGAAACCGTCGGAAAATATAGACTTTTTCCAACCGACTAAAATATCCGTGAAGAAAAATTTAGCAACTATCGATAAAGGTATCACAATCGCCTGTAAAACAATATTCAATTGTGATGTTAAAAATTATGATTAGTAAATGTAATGGTTTTTGGGTACGGTTTAAAAATAGCTTCAAAATAAATCTTTTTTATCGTTTATTTAATGATACCGTTTCCATAGGTCCATAGATTTTAGATGTATGGTAAGACACAAATTCTACCATTTTTTAAAACTATATTCAATTTCAAATCGTTTGTATAAATTCTATTTATATTAACCTATATATTGTAATGTTTATAAAAAGCTAAAATTATTATTATTTTTGTATCATATTTAAAAATAATTTAGCTGGTACGTTGTGATAAATTTATGATAGTGGTAATTTAGTAAATAATTGTGGTAAGTAGATGATAAGTAATGATAAGTGATGATAAGTAATGGTAAGTGATTGTAAGTGATGATGGTCATTAATGGTAAGTGATAGTAAGTGATGGTAGTGATAATTTAGTAAGTAGTTGTGGTAAGTAGATGGTAAGTGATGGTAAATGATGGTAAGTGATGGTAAGTGATGGTAAGTAATGGTAAGTAATAGTAAATAATAATGGTTAATAATAGTAAGTGATGGTAAGTGATGATGGTGGTAATTTAGTAAGTAGTTGTGGTAAGTAGATGATAAATAATGGTAAATGATGATGGTAAGTGATGGTAAGTAAGACAAATTTATACTATATAGTCTATGTAGTGATTAAATATAATGAAGGGGTGGCTGTGGCACAATGGTTGATAGTTGCAAAATCCATCTATCACACCTAAGATTGAATTTGCTTGCCAACAATTTTTTTTTTTTTTGCATTTTTCTTGAGTATTTCCCATTTATTTGCATGAATGCCCCTTGCGTGGTTGAAACTGCAAGGGCGCGTGGTTACAACCGCGTGGACATGGTCCCCACATGAGGGCGGGGCCCACATGGATTTTTGCTTCTCCACATGGTTCTTTTGCAAATTTTTTCTTTGCATTTTGTATGGATGCTCATTTTTTATGAATATTTTCTATCTCACAAATTATGATTATTAATATTCATTTAAATTATAATATATTAATAATTTTAAAAATTGATATATTTAATTATAAATATTTACCAAAATATATAATATTAATAAAGATAAAAAAAAATAAAAAAGTGTTAAAGGTAGAAAGAAAAAAAAATGGTTGATATCTAAATAGTTGTGGAATAGTGGTGTGAGATATTGAGGTTAAATCTATTCTAATACATTTTTTATATCATTTTGATTTTACTCTTTGCATGAGCATTGCATGGTTGAAACCGTGAGATGTCCGGTTGCAACCGCGTTTTTTGATTTTTTTTTTTGCTTTTTTTCGCATTTTTTTTTGTATTTTTTTGTATTTTTTTTTCTTTTCTAGATATTGAACAATGGTTTTTAGATTTTATTTTGGTATCCAAAAATTCATTACATCATTTTGCTCTTTGCACGAGCATTGCGCAATTGAAACCGTGGGGCGCGCAGTTTCAACCGCATTTTTTGCATTTTTTTTTTACAATTTTTTTGCAATTATTTTTTGTATTTTTTTCTTCTCTAGACATTGTACAAACATTTTTAGATTTCATTTTGATATCAAAAAATTCATTGCTTTGCATGAAATTTTACATTTTACATGAAACATGAATTTTTGCATAAAATGGCCGGTTGCAACCGCCGTGCCCACGATTTCAACCGTGATTTTTTTTTTGTATTTTTTTATAATTTTTTTGCCTTTTTTTCCTTTCTAGACAACTCTTGATTATACAAGAATCTTTAGATTTCTTATTTTAGTGCTCAAAAATTTATTATTTTGCATGAATTTTTGCATTTTGCATGAAATATGAATTTTTGTTTTGCAATTTTTTTTTGAAATTTTTTTCTTGTAATTTTTTTTTTCATTTTTATTGGCAAAAAAATCTCAAATTGTTTGTTTGGTTCTACTACTTCCCTTTTCTAAAGTTGTGTGACTAAAAAATAGATGACTTGTACGGACTCTCTTATTCAAAACTCAACTTTTTACGGACCTAATTTGAAGTTTTCTTTAGAACAACCAGTTATTCAATTTTAGTTGTAGATCCGGGGTGCCCGTGCGCGCCAAAATGGGAGAAATATATTGGTAGAGTGTGCCAAAATAGAAGAAATATATTGACATAATCGTTAAATTTATTTATATTTATATTAGCGAAATCAAATCATTTTACCATAATATAAATATAAAATTTATTATTTCATTACAACATGATTACAAGATGATGTCATAGTTTTGGCAAAATTAATCATACCACCTTACTATTGAAAATGTGCTGCCTTTCACAAAATTGAAGTAAAAAGTTTGAATTAATTTAAATTACTTTATATTAATAGATGATGAACCAAGAGGTAATAAAGCTAAACATGTGGCATGGCAACAAGTTAATTTTTTTAATATTGGTTATTTTAATAATCATATAATTAGATTAATATATCTATCCAATAAATTTATTAAGAATAATGTTACACTATAAAAAAACACGGTTTTAGCCACGGATTTTAGCGACGAAAAAAATTTATCGCTATTTTGTGACGAATTTAGCGACGAAAAAGTTTTTCGTCGCTAATTTACCACAAAATTAGCAACGAAAAGGAAGTCGTGGCTAAATTAGCGACGGACACATCATTCGTAACAAAATTCGTCGCTAATTAGTGACGAAAAAATTTTCGTGGCTAAATTCGTCGTAAATTAGTGACGAAAAAATTTTCGTGACTAAATTCGTCACTAATTGGCGACAAAAAATTTTTCATTGCAAATTTCGTCGCTAAATAGTGATGAATAATTTAATCTTTTTTAAATATAATTTTATTTTTTTATTTTTATTTTTATTTTATTAATATGTAATATTTAAGTTAAAAATTAATTTAGCGACGGATTTGTTTTCCGTCGCTACACGAAATTTTTTTATATATAATTAAATAAAATATAATATTAATATAATATTTAAATTAAAAAATTAATTTAACAACGACACGACGAAATATATATATGTGTTGGTAATTTAGCGACGGATTTCGCGGGCGCCCAGGCAGGCAAGCGCTGGCGCGGGCGCCCAGTCAAGCGCGCGGGCGTTGGGCGCCCGCACCTGCTGGGGTGCCCTTTGTTTTAATACTCAAAAAACATGCAGTTGAAGGGATTCGAATCTTGGATCTCGAATTTGAACATAAAACATATCACCACTGCACCACCGCTTAGTGTTAGGGTTGTGTGATAATATTTTTATTTTCTTTCTTCCTCCTCTTTGTTTTCTATTCTCACTTTTTTTTTCCTTATCTCTATTTTTGGGTTTTTTTTTTCTTTCTATTCTCATTTCTTATATATAATAATTTTATTGAAATTTCTTATAAGGAATAAAAATATTTTGTGATTAAATATATAGATTTTTTTAATTATTAATATATTATAATTTATTGATAATTATAATTTTATAGTTTTGAGTAAATTATGGATTAAAAAAATAAATAAAAATGAAAAAGAATAATAAAATAATAAAATAAAAGAAAAAAGAAGAAATCAAAATATAATATTAATATATTTTTTAATTAATTTATTATTTTATTTTAAATTAGTATTTTATTATTTTTTATTTTATTAAAAATTATCATATTTATTATTTTTAATTAATATTATTTTAGGTTATATTTATTATTTTTAATTAATATTATTTTAGGTTGGTGGTATAAATAAAAAAAGTTATTATATTTATTATTTTAAATTGTTATTATAAAATTATTTTATTATTATTAGATAAATATGAAGAAAAGATAATAAATAATAAAAAAAATTATATTACGATAATATTTTTGGCTTGGTGGTTACAGGTTGCGTGTGCGTGCATGAGTTCGGATTCGGAGTTCGAACCACGGGGCTGGAGCGCCTGTTGGAGTGCCTGCGCAGGGGTGCTGGCTCGGGCGGGCAGGTTGCAGGCTGGTGTTGGCTCGGGTGGGCAAGGGAGGGCAAGGGAGGGCAAGGGACGTGCTGGCTCAGGCGGGCAAGGGCACGTGCGCTCCATGGATATTTCGACGAATTTGGAATCAGCGACGGATTTGGAATCCGTCGTTGAATTTGGCAACGGATTCTGGCGACTGATTTGGAATCCGTCGCTAAATTTGGCGACAGATTTGGAATCCGTCGCTGAATTTGGGACGGATAATTTTGATATTTTTTCCCTAAATTAGCGACGGATTTTAGCGACGAAAATTATCTGTCGCTAAATTTAGCGACGAATTTTTTTTTTCGTCACTAAATATAGCAACCGATTTTTTTATGTTGCTAATTTAGCGACGGATAATTTTTTGTCGCTAAATTTTGTGACAAATTTTAGGGACGAAAAATTATTTGTCGCTAAATTTAGCGACGGATTTCTAATTTTCGTCGCTAAATTTTTGCGACGCGTTATTAGCGACGAAAAATTTTTCGTTGCTAAATTCGTCGCTAATGTTTTTAGCGACGAATTTTTTTTTAAATTTTCGTCGCTAAATTTATGGCTAAAATGCTGTTTTTTTGTAGTGTTAATAATGTTGTATAGAATAATATTAATAATGATATTAGTGTAATATAAATTTTATCTCGACCCATAACAATATTAATTTTGTCTTGACGCCTAAGTGTCAACAATAGTAGTTGAGCAAGCAGTGATTGCACTGTACAACTAATGCACAATAGAAGAGAAGGATATTGTTAGTTGGTAGTGTTGCATAACTTGATATTATTCTTTTAAATATTATTGGTCTAATTTTGTACATAATATTATTCTCTTAAAATATTTGACTTGTCTCAAGTGAAAACTTTAAAATATTTTTTTATAAATTAAAATTCTAAGTTTTTTATTTTAGAGTAGGAAATATAATTTTGTTTACACATTTTTCAATCATTATATATTTTTATATTTTCTTCTCTATTTTATTCAGTGTATCATGGCATAATATATGGTAACAAGTCGTAACAAATAATAACAATCGATAATAAGTGATAGTGTATCATGGTATAATGCATGATAACAAGTTGTAACAAATATTAAAACCGGTGACCAATGATATTCTAGTAATACAATTGGTATAAGTGCAGTAACAATGTAATAACAATGTTACCAGAAATAAAAATACAAAGAAAATTAAATACAAAAATTACAAAATAAAATTTATGATGTAATAATAAAAAAAAGGTAAAACAAGATAAAATTAAATTCATAAAAGATACAGATGAACTATACATTAGTGGGAATAGATGTATTCATGTAGAGAGTAATGAAAATTTCTATGAATCTAATGTATCCAACTACATGATAATTTTTTGACCATGATATGTTTAGCATTTATGATTCATTTACAGATTTATATAATTATTTACAAATTTACATGATCGTAAATAAACAAACTTCTCATGTATTTAATGTGGATGAAGATAAATTTCATGAATTATTTTTAGAATGTCAAAAAATCAATATATCCAAATTGAAGTGCACTATACTAATTTTAAATAATATTACATGTGAAATATTAGTAGTTGAGATATGGTTGGGGTTAGTGGTATATGTGTGTGTGTGTGTGTGTGTGATATGTGGAAGTTGTGTGCATAGAAATTGTATGGAGTGTATATGAAATATTAAATTTTTATTCATTGCAGATTATGTTTTGTAATTATAAATTATGATCGAATTTGAGACTCAATTTCTACCGATATAATAGCTAAAAGATTTAGTGTTCTTCATTAATTATACAAATATAATTAATTATATCATTACATATAATTACATTATATTGTCATATTTTCAAATTATACTCAATAAATTTTCAAAACTATAATACTATATTATATAAATTATTAATTTCATATCATTGCATTATTTAAATTAATAATATTAATAAGTTTATTATCATCGAATATAGAATATATATTATTTTTGATTAATCAAATAAATATAATATTAATCAAATGTAGTAACTAGTTAATAAGTAGTTTGCTAATAAGTAGTAAAAATTATAAGTGATTTTTTCAAGACACATAAAAGACACATGTGAGGAATTAAGAAACGCGATAATGAAAAAAGATGTGGGAGAAAAAACACAGTAATAAAAAAAGAGGCGGGAGAAAAAACGTGAAAACGAAGTTTTAAAAATTTGTTAGTAAAAATTCTATATTATAAATCATACGTGGGCGAAAGTTCCACAATCAAAATTTCTCTATCATTTCCTTGAAAACTCTTCTCCCCTGATCCATTTAAATCTCTTACTCATACTCTGTAAAGTTTTATAAAAAATTAATCACGTTGGGTATTTGAAAGATTTGATAAACGACGGATGAATATTGTACAAAAAATCACAATTATTCCAAGAAAGAATAAGTTCAGTCAAACAAACCCAATCATCCAATATGTTGTTCAGATTTTAAAAATAAACATATTATTTTTATTTTAATTTGAGATTTAATATTAAAAAATTATTTTTAATTTTTTATTTTGAACAGTTGTGAAAAAATATAAATATCAATACTATCAAGATATTTTGGATTTAGAGAAAGAAAACGCTCTCTACTCACTTCTCTGATAATATTTTCATTTACATTTATTATTTATTATTTATAATGATTTCATTATTTTACTATTGGTTTTTAATGAATAAATTGACACGAAAAATTGTAAATAAAGATATCTTCAAAAACTGTGATAATGGATAAAGATACGTTCAGAAATTGTAACGAATATTTTTTGTTTGGAATATCTTAGAAGACATGTAGTTGTGAGACATAAAATATTTTCTCTATTTTTTGTATTATATGTATCAATCATTCTAATTTGTATCAATTACAATTTTTATAATATTTATATTACTTTTGTAATTTTTTTATTTTTCAGTCTTTTAATTTACCTATCATCTTTAAAAAAAAAGAAACCGTCAATATTGATATTATGTGGTAATCATATGGTAATAGTGGTAACGAGCAGTGATTTAGTGGTAACCGAAATAGTAATTTTTTTAACATTTCTTATAATAGAGAATAAAAAAAAAATAACATTCATAACCTAAAATGATGATAAAAGAGAGAGAGTAACATTTTCTGACACTTGTATAATCGACGGTACAAAATAGTAACCACGGTAATTAGTAATTATGATAACCGATAGTAACCATGTAGTAATCTACAGTAACCTTATAGTAAATTATAGTACCTTATACTAATATTTTCCAACCGATAAAAACAGTAATTTTTCCTCACTTGTGGTAACCGATAATACAAACAGTAATTTATACTAACATATGATAATTGAGTGGTAATCAACGATAAAAGATAGTAAAATTTCCTAACATATGTGGTAACTGATAATAAATGACAGTAATATTTTTTAACGGTTGTAGTAACTGACAATAAAATATAGTAATATTTCCTAACACATGTGATAACCGATGATAAAAGTTAGTTATTTTTACCAATACTTTTAAAACCGATGATAAAAGATAATAATTTTACCGACACTTTTTTAATCGTCATCATAAATCAATCACATATTCTAATAGTGATCAAAACTGTTAAGATAGATTTATTCTGACTAGTATATAGCCGACTGAAAACGTATCTATTGAAAAAAGTTTGACGGATGATTTTAGTATATTTAGCAAATAGTTTTCGACCGTCTAAATAATATATTTATTTTGTAGTGTGTTTAACAAATAATACAAACCCTTACAAAATAATCGGTGTTGATATCATGCTCTTTTATGAGAACTCAAATAAAATTGGATGAACTGTTGCAAATGGTGGGGTGTAGAAGCACCGATGGGTTGAAAAATTAAGTGCTTATCTCATCTAGAAAAGTGCCTGCTGCATGCTGAAGAGGGAATTCGTGGCACTTATTTCAACCCACTTAAAACCTATTTCAGGCAATCCCAAAACCAATTTTATAATAAAAAAAATCAAGACATATACTAATATTTTCCTCATTTGTATAACCGACGGTACAAAATGTAATCACGACGATTAATAATTATGGTAACCGACAGTAATCATGTAGTAATCTATAATAATCTTGTAGTAAATTACAGTAACTTATACTAATATTTTCCAACCGATAAAAACAGTAATTTTTCCTCACTTGTGATAATCGATAATACAAACAGTAATTTATACTAACATATGATAATTGAGTGGTAATCGACGATAAAAGATAATAATATTTCCTAACATATGTGGTAACCGATAATAAATGACAGTAACATTTCTTAACGGTTGTAGTAACTGACAATAAAAGATAATAATATTTCCTAACACATGTGATAACCGATAATAAAAGTAAGTAATTTTAGCAATACTTTTGAAACCGATAATAAAAGATACTAATTTTACCGATACTTTTCTAATCGTCGTTATAAATCAATCACATGTTCTAACGGTAATCAAAACTGTCAAGATAGATTTATTCTGACTAGTATACAACCAACTGAAAACGTATCCATTAAAAAAAATTTGACGGATGATTTTAGTATATTTAGCAAATAGTTTTCGTCCGTCTAAATAATATATTTATTTTGTAGTGTGTTTAACAAATAATACAAACCCTTACAAAATAATCGGTGTTGATATCATGCTCTTTTATAAGAACTCAAATAAAATTGGATGAACTGCTGCAAATGGTGGGGTGTAGAAGCACCGATGGGTTGAAAAATTAAGCGCTTATCTCATCTAGAAAAGTGCCTGCTGCGTGCTGAAGAGGGAATTCGTGGCACTTATTTCAACCCACTTAAAACCTATTTCAGGCCATCCCAAAACCAATTTTATAATTAAAAAAAATCAAGATATATATATATATATATCTAGTTATAATCTGGTTCTGATGTCGTAAGGAGTGACGTCAAACTGGTGCAAATGCCAAATAGCTTTGGGAACCAAGATATCAAAGTCAAACTAAACAAGATCAATCTCAGGACCTTGTTGATCAGAAATCCCTTTAAAATTCACACGCAGAATTTGTCATCACAAGCAGACCAACTGATCTTCCTAGGCAAAAACCATGTCACACCTACTCGTATTCCCATACCCATCTTCAGGCCACATAATTCCCCTCCTAGACCTAACCCACCAATTAGCCAAACGCGGTCTTAGCATCACATTCCTCATCACACCCCAAAACCTTCCCCTTCTCCAACCTCTTCTCTCCTCCCATCCTTCCTCCATCCACCCTCTCATACTCTCTCCTCCCGAACCCACCACCGGCACGTCTTCTCCACCGGGACTCTACCACAATATCCTCGCTCTTCGCCAGCTTCAAAACCCCGTCATTGAGTGGTTCCATTCTCACCATTCCCCTCCTGTGGCTATCATTTCAGATTTTTTCCTTGGTTGGACTCAAGAGCTGAGCGCCGAGCTCGGCATTCCTCGTCTCGTCTTCTGTCCTTCCGGTGCCTTTGGCGTATTGGTCTGCAACTCGGTATGGAGAGATTTTCCGAGGAGTCCAGCAGATGCAAGTAACGATGATGAGATTGAGGATTCTATGGTGATGTTGTCCGATGTTCCGTCCTCTCCGGTTTATCCGTGGTGGCAGCTCTATGGTGTTCTACGTTCTCAAGCAGATGGCGAAGCACGCGGGAAGATTTTAAGGGAGAACATATTGGCCAACTCGGTGAGTTGGGGTACCGTGTTCAACTCGTTCACTGAGTTGGAACGGGTTTATATTGAGCACACTAAGAAGGAAATGGGACATGATAGGGTTTGGGCTGTGGGGCCACTTCTGCCACCTGGCAATGACGTGGATCAAGTGAGCGAAAGAGGTGGGGTTAGTTCGGTGCCGGTTCACGATGTGCTGACATGGCTTGACAAATGGCAGAATGATTCTGTTGTTTATGTATGCTTTGGCAGCCGTCTAGCACCAACTAGTCAGCAGAGTTATGCCCTGGCTGTGGCTTTGGAGGCCAGTGGTGTCCCTTTTGTGTGGTGTGTAAGGAATGGACAGAAAGGACACGTGGCTAACGATGAGAGAATCATGCCGGAGGGGTTCGAAGATCAAGTGGCCGAGAGGGGATTCATCATCGAAGGGTGGGCCCCGCAGATGCCAATACTGAACCACCGCGCTGTGGGGATGTTTTTGACTCATTGTGGTTGGAATTCAACCCTGGAGGGCATTTCTGCCGGGGTGAGCATGCTGACGTGGCCGTTCGCTGGAGACCAGTTCGCCAACGCAACATTGTTGGTAGATCAACTCGGAATTGGAGTTCGAGTGCACGAGGGTCTCAGAAATATACCCGACTCAGCCGCGTTGAGTCGGATATTGGCCGAGTCTGTGAGTCGGGCAGGGTTGGGAAAGACACGAGTCTTGGAGCTCCGTGACAAGGCGAAGAGTGCTGTCAATGGGGGAAGTTCTGATAAGGAATTGGACGAGTTGGTTCAATGTCTAAACGAGCTCAAAGTCAAAAAGTAAATGCAATTTCTGTTGAGTGGTGCTTCAAAATCGGTGGAATTAATATTTAGTTAGTAACAGTTTTAAATTTTAATAACAGTTATTTGTTAATAGATTATATTTCTCACTCTCTTTGTTTAATTTCTTAAATTTAGTATTACTTTATTCATTGTAAGCCTGTATAATAGACTTTTTCATTTTTATTATATGTGCAATAAAAATAATTTTCCCTATTTTGCCGTCTTGCTCTTCACTTTCAATTTTTCTCTAACAATTTTTTGGTATCAGAGTATTGTAAAAGAGAGGAAACACATGGTAGTGTTGTTTCCTTTTTCATCTAAGTTAGTTCACAAATCGGGCAAAACAAAAAGGAGAAATTAGAAAGGAAATAATGAGAGAGGTTGCTTGACTATGCATCAAATCTCGGTAACCCAAATTCGCAACTCTAATTTCAATTTTTAAGGGGTAAAATTATCAATTTTGGAGTTTTAAAATGAAGACTTCATTCAAGTCTCAAGAATTGTAGGATCTCATTGAAAATGAGTTTGAAGTGTTAGAAGAAAAATGAGAAGAAGAATCTCATGCACGATTGTAGAAAAACAATAAAAAGGATGTAAAAGTCTTGTTCTTAATTCAGCAGGCTCTTGATGATAAGATTTTCTTAAGAATTGCAGTAGCTAACACCTCCAAACAGATATGAGAGATTCTAAAGAAAGAATATTTAGGTGGCATGAAGGTAATTGCTGTCAAATTACAAACCCTTCGTTGTAATTTCGAAATTCTATCTATGAGAGAGAAAGAATTTGTGCAAAATTATATATCTAGTGTCCCTGAAATAGTAAATCACATGAAATCATATGGTAATAGCATAAGCAATCAAACTATTATGGGCAAGATTTTGAGGAGTTTAACTCTAAAATTTAATCATGTTGTTGTTGCAATGGAAGAGTCAAAGGATTTATCTATTTATTCCTTTGATAAATTAATGAGTTCTTTGGTAGCTCATAAAAATAGGCTTAACAAATCACCTGAAATGCTTGAGGAGAAGGCCTTTCAGGTAAAGAGGGAGTCCTCCTTTAAGGGAAAATCAGAAAATACAAGAGGCTATGGACATGGAAGAGGGGTTATCGTGGTCGAGACTGTAGCCATGATAAAGGTGAAGGTCAATTTGTTGGTGAACAACAATAGTTCAAGAGAACTATCCAGTGCCACTACTGTAAAAAATATGGGCACAAGGAAGCTGACTATTGGAGTAAACAGAAGGAAGAACAAAAGCATGAGAACTTTATCGAGAAATTGCAAGAGAAGAGTAAGTTGTTTATTGCTCACTTTTCTACAGATGATGTGCCGAATGATGTTTGGTTTATTGATAGTGGATGCTCTAACCACATGTCTGGCACAAAGTCATCGTCAAGGAGCTTGACAAATCACAAAAATCAGAAATTCGGCTTGGAAATGACAAGTCAATCAAAGTCGAAGGTAGATGTATAGTTGCCATCAAAACTTCACATGGTAATATAAAGTTTCTCCATGGTGTGCAGTATGTTCTTTACCTAGCTCATAATTTGTTAAGTGTCGGACAATTGATGGGTTGTGGATATTCTATCCTGTTTGATAATAATTCTAGTAGCATTCATGATAAAAGATTAGGTCAAAAAGTTGTTGATGTTCAAATGATCTCAAATAGGATGTTTCCACTTAATATGTCAATTGGTTGTATGAGTAGTGTATTGGTTGCTAAAGAAAGCAGAGAAGCCAATTGTGGCATTTGCGATATGGTCATTTGAATATTAAAGGGTTAAAATTGTTAGACAGTAAAGATATGGTGGTTGGTTTGCCTAAAATTGATACTTTTGACTTTTGTGAAGGATGTGTGTATGGAAAACAAAGTAGACTATCATTTCCTATAGGTAAGGCTTGGAGAGCATCTACTTGTCTTGAGTTAGTATGTGCTGATTTGTGTGGTCCCATGAGCATTAAGTCTTTAGGAGGTAGTCGATATTTCTTGCTTTTCATTGATAATTGTAGTCGCATGAGTTGGGTATATTTCTTGAAATTTAAATCAGAAATATTTGATAACTTCAAGAAATTTAAGTTTTTTATGGAGAAGCAAAGTGGTTGTCAGATTAAAACTCTTCGAACGGATAGAGGTGGTGAGGTTTTATTAGCTGAGTTCAATGTTTTTTGTGAGGAGAATGGTATTCACAGAGAGCTCATAGCACCTTATACACCATAGCAAAATGGTGTTGTAGAACGAAAAAATTGCATTATTGTTGAAATGGGCAGAAGTCTAATGAAAGCAAGAGGTGTTCTAAAGCAATTATGGGCTGAAGCTATCATTATAGCTATGTACATACTGAATATTTCACCCACAAAGGCAGTATATAACAGACACCATATGAAGCATGGAAATGTAACAAGCCTACGGTAAGCCACTTACGAATTTTTGGATATATAGCTTACGCTTCGGTGAATGAATAGTCACATCATAAGTTCGATAAAAAATCTAAAAAGTGTATTTTTGTTGGGTATAGTACTCAATCCAAAGTTATATAATCCTGTAAGTGGCAAAATATTGATTAGCAGGAATGTTGTGTTTAATGAAAATGTAAATTGGGACTTCACTTTTGAGAAGAATGGTCCCAAAATCTAGCTATAACATGATGAAATTACAGTTCAAGAATTTGTAGCAACAAATTTATACCAATGAACTCAAACAATTCTGTAAGCTCCTCTTCTTCAGCAAGAACTTCTCCAACAACAAGTAATGGCACGTCCATAAGAAACAATGCCTCACTATTGAGTTCAGCATCACAAGCTCCTCCAGTGAGACACCACCAAGAAAATTCAGATCATTGCAGGAGATTTATGAATCATGCTCATTTGCTTTTTATGTGACAGAACCCACTTGTTTTCAGAAAGCAGTTAAAGTGGAAGAATGGCAAGATGCAATGGTTAAAGAAATGAGAGCAATCAAACACAATAAGACATGGGAATTGGTTGATCTACTAGCTGACTAGACACCTATTGGTCTCACATGGGTATACAAGTTGAAGTATCATGTTGAAGGTAGTATACAAAAATATAAAGCAAGGCTCATGGCAAAGGGGTATGCATAACATCAAGGTATTGACTGTGATGAAACATTCTCACCAGCCGCTCCTTTTGAAATAGCAAGAATCCTTTTACTTGTTGCTCCAAAATTAAGTTTTTCGGTTTATCAATTTGATGTAAAGTTTGTATTTTTAAATTGGGAGTTGGAAGAGAAGGTCTATGTATCTCAACCTGACGGTTTTGTTGTTAGCGATAATGAGAACGAAGTTTATAAGTTCAATAAAGCCCTTTATGAGCTCAAACAAGCATCGCTAGGAAAATACAAAAGGATTGACTCGTACTTTTTGAAAAACGGGTTTAAAAGAAGTGAAAGTGAGCCTACACTATATATAAAAAAGCATGAAGGGGGAGATTTTCAAGTTGTTTGCATTTCTATTGATGACATAATTTACATGGGATCATTTGAAATCTTGATTGCCAAATTAAATCATGTATGCAAAATGAGTTTAAAATGTCAGACTTGGATAGATTGCAATACTTTCTCGGACTCACTACAAAATTAGAGCGCTGTACTGACGGTAATTTTTAATGACGATAACTTTTAATGACGGTTTTTATGATTTATAAAAACGCCTTATAACAAAACCGTCGAAAAATATAGATTTTTTCCAACTGACTAAAATGTTCATGAAGAAAAGTTTATCAACTGTAGATAAAACTACCACAACCGTCTGTATAGCAATATTCAATTGCGATAGTTAAAAATTATGGTCAGTAAATGTAATAGTCTTTTTTGCACGTTTTAAAAAAAATCTCAATATAAATCTTTTTTATTATCTATTTAACAATACCGTTTTCATAGGTTTTAGATATATGGTAACAACAAATTCTACCGTCTTTTAAAACTAGATTTGTTTAAATTCTAATCTATATATTGTAATATCTGTAAAAACTAATATTGTTATATTTTTATATCATATATCCTTTATATTTGAAAATAATCTAGATAATAAATTGTAGTAAATTTATAATAGTGGTAGTTTAGTAAATAGGTGATAATGATAAGTAGTAGTAGTAGGTAAGTAGGTGGTAAGTGGGTAAATAAGATTATATAGTGATAAGTTTGTGATATATAGTCGTGGTAAATAGATGATAAATGAGCAAGTAAATTTATATAGTGGAAGTTAGTGGTAAGTAGATGGTAAGTGGGTAAATAAGTTTATATAGTGATAAGTTAGTGATAAATTTGTGATATATAGTCGTGATAACTAGATGGTAAGTAGATTATAACTAGATGGTAAGTAGATTATAACTAGATGGTAAGTGGATAAATAAGTTTATATAGTGATAAATTAGTAGTAAGTTAGTAGTAAGTAAATGGTAATTGGGTAACTAAATTTATATAGTGGTAAGTTATTGATAAATTTGTGATAAGTTTATGATATATAGTGGTGGTAAGTGGATAAATAAGTTTATATAGTGGTAAATTTGTGATATATAATTGTTTATTTAATCTACTATCATTATATTTATTTCTATTTTTTATTAATATAGATTTATTTAATATTTATTAACATACATTACTTATATACATTAAATAATTTTATAAAATATTTTAATTATTTATACTAATTTAATATTAACTTATATATATATATTTAAAATTTTAAAATGTATAAAGAATTTTTGAAAAAGTTTATGATTTAATAATTTGAAAATTAAAAATAAAAAAACGTCATTTATTTATAAATATTATATTTACTTCAATTTTTAAAATTTTTCTAAAATTTTTAAAAATAAAAAAACATCATTTTATCGTTATTTTATGAAGTTTTAAAAAACTATATAATACTATTTCCCTAAATTTTATATAGTATCGAGATTTTATAAATTGTAAAAATATCATCAATTTTTCAAAATTTTCTATATTTTAATTTTTAACAATATATTTTAAATTTCTTAAAACAATTAATTTTTAATCAGAAATTTAATTTATTATAATAATATAATTTTAATATATAGTGCTCTGAGGCACGATAATTGTGACGGTATATAGTAAACTATATAATTTTGTTAAATCTAATTTTATTTTTATTTATATTTCTACAATTACATTTTATCATTTTTTATTTCCATTATTTTATTTCATTTTATCATTTTTATTTCCATTATTCTATTTCATTTAATTTTATTGTGTTTGTTTTTTATTCGAATTTGTTGTTTTTCTTTCTAATTTGTTGTTTTTCTAATAAGTATGGAATTTAAATAATAATATATTAATAATTTAATATATATATATATATATATATTTAATCACAAATATTTGCCCTTCAAAATATATAAAATTAATAAATTATAATTCATTCATAACATTCAATTTAAATATCATTAATTGGTTTTGAATATATTAAAATCGTAATAAAAATAATTCAAAGAGAATACAAAACGAAAAAAAAAATGCTCCCAGAAAAAGAAAAAAATAGAGGTGAGAGTAAGATAGGGAAAAAAAAAAGTGAGTGAAAAAGCAAGGCAAAAGTGAGATTGAGATTGATAAGAAGAAAGTAAAAAATAACAAAAAAAGAAAAAGATTACAGAAAAGTGTTGTGGGTTAATGGTTAACATTTCAAATATTTAACTTTTGGTAAGGGGTTCGAATCCGGATGCCTACAATATTTCATTCCTTTTTATGTATACATAAAAGGAAGCTGACCAAGCAGCCGCCCGCACGGGCGCTGCTTGCACGGGGCCCGCGTGAGCATGGGCAGGCGCCAGCGCGGGTGCTCGCATGCGCACCAGGCAGGCACCCGCACAGGCGCCAGTGCGGGCGCTTGCATGCGTGCCTGCCTGGGCGCAGTGCCTGCCTATGCGGGCACCCAGCGAGCAGGGGCTGGCGGCCGTAGCATGCTAGCACGGTGCTGGCAAGCAATATTTAAATTGTTTAAATCACTATTAATTTTATTTAAATTAATAATGATAAAAATTAAGAAAATTATTTACAGTTTAGAAAACTCAATTATTTAAAATTATTAATATTGATATCGCTTGAAATATTATTTCACATCTAAAATAATTAATTAAGTTATATGATATAATATTAATAATAATTACATGATTATTATACAAATATTATATTATGAAAAAGTACATTAACTCGATGATTTGATCTAAATTGGTAAATTTATAATATAATTTATAATAATATAATTATTATATTATTTGTCTCCCAAAATATTTTCAAATTTTTTACAAAATTTTTGCACTTCTGTTGTAATAATCTCTCTCTATTTTCATAAACAAATTTTGAAAATAAGTTTTTACAAATTTTTTCCTTTTTTGTGCCAACTTTTTAAAAATTTTCTTTTTTATTGTCAAATCTCAAATTAAAATAAAAATAATATGTTTATTTTTTAAAACCTAGGTAATATGTTGGATGATTGAGTTTGTTCAACTGAACTTGGAGTAGTTGTGATTCTTTGTATAATGCTGATTCTTCGTATAATGCTCATCCGTTATTCTTTCAAATATCCAAGATAAAATTTTATAAAGTATGAGTGAGAGGTTTAAATGAGTTAGGGAAGAAGAGTTTTCAAGGGAAGGATGGAGAAATTTTAATGGCGGATAAAATTTTGTAAAGTATGAGTGAGATGTTTAAATGAGCTAGGGGAGAAGAATTTTGAAGGGAAGAATAGAGAAATTTTGATAGTGGAGGTTTCGCCTGCATTGAATTTATAATATATCATTTTCACAAATAAATTTTTAAAATCTCGATTTCGCGCTTTTTCTCCCGCCTCTTTTTTCATTACTGGGTTTTTTAATTTCTCACAATTTTTTTATACTTTAATTAATACTGCTTTGTGATTTTTATTGCTTACTTGCTTACGAAATACTTACTAACTACTTACTAACTAGTTACTACATTTCACAATTTTTTGATCCTTTTTTTCTCTCTTTTTTTCTCAGTCACCATATTATTATACTCATTGCCTCCATTTCTCTATTGTTCTCATGTAATTTTTAAAATTAATTTTTAGAAGTTGTTAACTTTTTCATATCTATACTTTTACAATTTTTTATAAGTAGTAGAGTATTCGCGATTTGTCTTGCCAAATTAATCTAATTAAACAAATGATTAAATCTAGTTTTCATTTAAATTTTCATATCAAAATATCAATTATACTGTTTTTATTTGTTAGTATCATTATACCCATTTATTACATGATGACTAAACAACATTGTAAAGTCTTTACTATGATTTACTATAAAGTTTTAATATTTAACTTCTTTCATGCTTGATTTGTTTTTCGAACATATTGCATTCACTTCATATGAAACAGTATATAAGATATTAGAGTTTAATAGAATTTAATATTAATATATATATATATATATATATGACAGTATATACTTACACTCGCAATTGAGTACTATTAAGTAGTATGTATTGAATAGTATGTATTTATAGTATTTATTATCTCTTTTAAGAATAATATTTAAAAAAATAATATCAAATTATGTAACAATAAATTTTAAGTTTACTACTCACTAACAACTAACAATATCATGTTTATTAGTTGTACTACCCACTAACAATATCCATCTCATTCACTAACAAATGATATGATATGATAGAACAAACATTTGTTCAATTGCTTAATTACCATTGTTGACATTTAGGCATCAAGACAAAGTTAATGTTACTAGGGACGAAGATAAAATTTATGTTGTACTAGTAACATTATTCTTGGATAGATACTCAAGGCCAGATTTAATCTAGTTCAATGATTAAAGTAACCAATCTTAGAAAAACACAATTGATATTTAAGTAATAGTTCTTGGTTCATCCCGTTAATTTTACAAGTAGTTTAACAAAATTTGACAAAAAAGTAATCCCAACTTTTCGTCCCAATTTTGTCAAAAACAGAACATTATACACAATAAATTTTATTTTTCAAGCGGTTTGATTAATTTTGTTAAAGCCATCATATCATCTTCCAACCATCTTGTAATGAGACAATGAATTTTATTTGAATTTGATGGTAAGGTGGTTTGATTTTCCTAACACAAAGTCAATTTAATTTAATGATTGTTTTATATTATTTTTGTTTAAATAGAAGTAAGTAAAGAGAGTAAAAAAGAAAAAAAGAAGTAGAGAGAAATAAACATATAGCAAGTAAGTAACATGATCATTTGGCGTCAAAACTAAATTTTTTCGTGGTTGAAACAAAAAACAAATAAAAAATTTTGGCGGTTTATTGATACCAAAATGTAAAATATTTTTGGGACTTTAACAAAATTTACTGTCCAATTTTTATGAGAATTGCTTGATTGATTAAATATTATTATAATTTTTAAATAATAATATTAATAATTTAAAATAATAATATATAAATTACTAATTTAATAATATATTAATTTACGCGAGTGCTTCCATGCGTGCATGCCCCATGCCAGGGCGCCTGCGTTGGCATAGCCAGGCGTCCGCGTAGGCACTTGCATGCGTTGTTGCCCTGCGTGCGGGCATATGCCACCCATGCCATGCAAGCACCCACGCACACATTCACACGGGCTATATGCATGCCGTGCAGGTACCCATGTAGGTATGCGTCATGGGGCGACCACCGACCTTTCAATCAATAATGCTATAAGTAATACATAAAAAATTTTAAATATGAATTATGTAGAATAATGGTATAATTAATATTATTAATTTAAATAATGTAATAATATGAAATTAAAGGTTTTTAATGTAATTTAGTAATAATATTGTAATATAACATAGTGTTGTAATGTTACAGTAATAATTGGTAACAGAAACAAAATACAAATGAAAATACAAAATCTTTGATGATTTAATAAAAAAAGAGCGGTAGACTAAAATGAAATTAAACTCTAAGTGGTAAAAACTTGATGATCTAAAGGCGATAAAAAAGTTAAAAAACAGCGGAAAAAATTGACGGGTTTTTGAAAATTTTAAAAATTTATTTGGGCAATGAAATAAACCAAATATTCTATAAATCATTCCCTTTGAACTCCCTTTCCCTTCCTCCCCTCAAAACCTCTCCTCTCCACTCAAAGCTCTCGCTTATGAATCAACCAAAATCTTCGTGAGCAGGTAATCACATATTTTTTTTAAATAAAATTTGGATTATACTATATTTTAAATTTTCACAGCCTGTGCTTTTGGATGAATTAAATAAAGGATGAGTATTTTTACTTACCATGAAGAATCACAACCATCCCAGACCAACTTGACTTTGAAGAAATCCAATCATCTGGTTTAGTACAAATTTGGGTACGAATGTTATTTCTTTGTTTTCACACAATATTACTAATTTCAATTCCATTTTTATTTTTGAATAATAATCCAAATTATTTGTATTTTTAGCTTCCAACCAACAATCATTATCTCTATGTGACTGTATCAAAGTGTAATATTTTTATTTATAACAATTTTTATTTTTATGAATGGATTGACATACAAAATATAATATTTTTTTATAACCATTTTTATGAATAGATTGACTTGAAGGTTGATGCTGCGACTGAAACATTTTTGGGGAAGAAGATATGCTAAGAGAAGAGAAGATATATAGTTATTTGATATGTAATATTTTTTTTCTTATTCTATTAATGTATCAATCATTCTCAATAATACAAGGTGTTATATTATTTTTTGTAATTTCTTTATTTTATTGTTTATAACATTTTCTAAAATGTCAGCATGTGTGGTAATCGTATAGTATGTGATAACTGACGAAATAGTAACATTTTCTAACGGATAAATGACTATAGTAACCGATGTAACATATGAATATATGTACTAACTGATCATAAATAACTAACCGACGATAAAAGGTAACAATTGTGATAACCAAGTGGTAATCGAGTGGTAACCGACGATAAAAGTTATAACATTTCCTAACATATGAATAGTCGTCTCTAAATGACAGTTACATTTCTTAACAGTTATGTGGTAATCGACGATAAAAGATAATACTTTTGCTAACCGAGTGATAATAACCGAGTCGTAACCGAGTGGTAATCAAAATCAAGTAGTAACTGAGTAGTAACCAAGTAGTAACCGAGTAGTAACTGACGATAAAATATAATAATTTTTACCCATATTTAGCATAATTTTACCAACACTTTCTAACCGTCACTATAAATATATGACATGCTCCAACGGTGATTAAAATTGTCGGTATAAATCTATCCCAACTGGTATATAGCCAACTAAAATCCTATTCATTGGAGAATGATCTGCCAACAGTTTTAGTTGTTTACCGGATGGTTTTCGTCCATCTGAATAAGTCATTTATTTTGTAGTGACTTGAAGTGAAACAGGAGGAAGAGGGAATTTTTCTTCATCAAAGGAAGTATGCAAAAGATCTTTTACTCAAGTTTGGGATGCACAATTGCATGGTTGCTTCTACATTAGCTAAGTTGACCAAGAGGTCGTTTAGTACTCTTCAGGTTATATGATTATGGGCCTGCTAGATTCTGTAGTAATGGGCTTGTTAGACTGTATATCATCATTTGCCTCCACTTCTTGTCTTTTGATAAAACAACGTGAGGAGTAGTTTTGAGATGATAAGAATTTGGGAAACTGAGAAGACAGAAAATTGGAGTAGTTTTGAGTGAGTGGAGAGACACGACTGTGAGTATTAAATCTAGTATGTGCCGCTTCGCTTTTCGTGAAACTTCCTCAACACAATTTTTATTCTTCTATTTACAATTGGCTACAGACACTGGTGTTTTCAATGGCTTTTTTTGTTGAGGGAAAGAAAGTTATGCTATCTTAGGGTTTCTGAAATTCCAAAAGCGATCACCATGGCTAGAATTGATGAGATTAGAAGTGTGATGACTGAGGAGGAGTTAAAGGAAGTTGTAAGAGCAATGGCTCTAACAGATGATTTTTTAACATGGCTGCCCTCGAAGGACAAATAGGAAAATATGGCTCACAAAACTTCTCTACCGATATACAAAGAATACATCAAGTGTGGCTTGAGAGTCTCATCATTGGGCATTCTGACTGAGATTTTGAGGGGTTGGAACATTTTTTCCGACCATACTAATCCCTAATGCCTGGTGGCTAATCATAGCAGTGGTGAGTCTCTTGAGTTTCTACCACTTGGACTTCAATTTTGAAATTTTGTCATCTATTTTTGGCTTGTGAGGATATCATCATAAGGGTTTTATCATGGGGTGGTATTGTGTTCAGATGAGGACGAATTCTGAATTGAGGTTCTTTTATAAGGAGACCATAGAAAAACAATGGATAAACAAATTACTTTTTGTGGAGTTTGAAAGGAAGGAAATGATGCCTTTTTTGCTAAGGGCCGATGGGGAGTCCATAGTAGCATTAAAGTCCTGACCCACTCTTGGCATTCTAGTTTCATTCATTGTGTTCCGAATTTTTGTCAAAAGAATGGAAGGTCGATTCGGGTGGATGCCCTTCTTAATGATCAAATGTTAAAGATTGGTTAGCCCTCCTGGTGATGAAAGTAGTGAGCTGATTGTTTGACATTTTGGAGATTGTTAATGGAGGTGATCTTCGGGTTGCCACTATCAACAAGGTTATACAGCCTCACAAAAAAAAAGGGTGTTGAGAATGAGTAGAGCGTTTTGGAAGAGGTGGCTAGTGACGTACGTCCTATTGGTACTTTGGTCGCTAAAAGGAAAAAGAGGTTGGTGGTTTCTAGTGTCAGTGATAAGGAGTTGGAGACCACTAAGAGAAGGGTCCATGATGCTAATTTTGGCTATTATGGGTACCGAGCAACTTGACGTTGATGTTGGGGTTGCCCTGGTTGAGGACGAGGATGAATGAGAGGCAGGGGCAGGAGGTGAGAGGAAAGAGACTAGGCCGAGAGGTGAAACCAGATTGTCGAGTGTTGTTCCAGAACACCTATACGTTCGAAAGGGTAAGGGGTCATGCCCGAGCAGACGGCTCCACTTCCCCCGGTCTTTGTAAGATCTTTTGATCAATCGAAGGACCTGGAGTAGCGAGGGACCATAGTGATTAGTTATAGTAACATTATTTTAGCTACATTGACACTGTCAAGGCAAGGAGGCTCATTGATAGACCAGACATCTATCGTGTTAAATTAGAGTTGAATTGCTTATTGGTGGAACTAGGGCCGAAATGACCTTGAGTTTCTAGCTATATTTTCTCTATTTGGTTATTTCATTGATTTTGATATTCTGAAGGCAATATATATAAGCTGTTATATTCTTTGCAGTTTACCATTATGATGGAATTTTAATGATTGAGGAAGGATAAATTGGTGGGTTACTTAGAGGACTTCGCGAACCGAAGAGGGGAGGAGAATGTACAGTTTCAAGCCGATTTGGCTCAAAAGGAGAATGAATGGGAGGAAAGCCAGGCAATGATCTTGTAGGCCCTAGCCTAGAAAGAGCGAGAAGAGGAAGAGGGCAAGACGATCCATGCCGTATTCTTGGAAAAAGATGAAGAGAAAAAATGGCTGAGAACTGACTAGGATTCGATATTCGAGTAGTGTGATATGGCATTGCAGAGTGTAAGAGGTTGGAGGTGTTGCTGAACAGGATTGAAGTGGACCGCCTATCCGCTGAAAGGTTACTCAGGAGTTGAGACAATCACTTGCTACCTCTAAGAAAAGGGTTGCAGACTTGGAGGATAGAATTGCTGAGCTCTTAGAAGCCCATCAATGTGAAGTCCATGAGCTCAATGGAAAGTTGTGTCATGTGAAAGAAGTCATCTGCTAAGTGGGGTCCGTGGAAAATTGGGTGGACAATATTGATGGAATCGATGTCAGGATTGCAAGCTCGAGGTGGGCTGGAGATCCTAGGTGCAAGGTGGTCAAAGCTAACACCCATGTGGCTGTTATGCATGCCAGCTTTGAAGGTTTGTAGCAGAGAACTGCACCTCCTCCATCCCTTGGTCTTGAAGAGAGAACTGCTCTCCCTTAATCTCATGGTTTCAAAGGGTGATCTTACCCCCATTTTTTGTCTTAGTGTATTTCATTACTTGGTTTTGTGTATATCTTCTCATTTGGTTGTACTCTTTACCTAATGAAATAGATTGAATTTCATTTTTCACCCATTTGTTCTTCATTCCTTTTGTAATTTGACAATTATAGTGTGTATAATACATGATTGCTTCAAATGGTGGATATACGACGAGAAGAAGGGGAGTTAATCCTCATCCATGTATATAGCTTCTTGCTAGTGTGGAAAGATGGTACGGAACCCATGCTAGGTATAGAGCTGAGAGATTGTTGAGAACAATCTGTTTACGAGTTTGATCTCGTATGTTGGCTAAGTATGGATGTGGAACTCATGCAAGGCATAGAGTTGAGAGATCGTTGGGAGCTACCATTGGCTAAGGATGGTTACAAACCCATGTACGGCTTGGAGTCGAGAAATCATTGGGAGCCACCTGTTCGAGAGTTTGATCCTATATGTTGGCTAAAGACAGATGTGGAACCCCTGTAAGATGTAGAGCTGAGAGAACATTGGGAATCACCCGCTCGAGAGTTTGATCCCATATGTTGGCAAATGATAGGTGTGGAACCTAAGGCGTAGAGTTGAGAGATCATTGGGACATTGGTTGTTGGCAATAGTGGAGATGTAGAAAAGAAATGAAATCATAATATTATTAAAAGTGTCAATCGGGACAATGAAGTAGTAAAATCACCATAACAAGTAACGAATAGGGATGACCAAGTCGGAGTCTTCGAAGGGACGGAATCAGATTCAAGTGTCCCAATGTCAAGCGGTGTTTTGAACTTCACCTTCATGTGCCGGTGCTTGGTAGGGCTTCCAAGTTATCCAATCCAGGGTGGCCCAATATGGCATTGAAAGGGAATGACAGTTTCACCACATTAAATATAACCATTTGTAGTAGCATGATTATGTGGTGTCCCTCAAGTTATGAGGAGCGGGATGTGACTTCAGAATATACCCACTTGCTGGAGAGTCCTTTTAGGGGGCTAGTATAAGGTTGCAAGTCGGCATGGATGAGACCCATCTACTTGAAAGTGTCTCAATAGAGGATGTCACATGTCGCTCATTGATCGATGAAGATCCTTTGAACAGTGAATTGCCCTATCTTGGTGATTATAACCAAAGGGTTATGTTGTCCTGGGGCGGTTTTCACCTATGCTTTGTCATTGAATCCTATTATTGGCCTTTTTCTCTTTTGTCATTTCTTAGCATGAATAGTGAGTACCTCATTGGATGGAGGGCTCTCTACCCTTTGGGATACCAAGGTAACCCAATAATTGATATAACATCATGGATGGGATTCTCTCTGTTCTTGGAGAATAATTTCCTGGGGTTAATTCAAGATATCACCCGTGACTGGGGATTCTATAGGTTTGGCGTTGCTCGCTTTCGGTCAGTCCCTTTTCCCTTGTCTCCATAGGGGACTTTCTCTCTGCCTCGTATTGATCAACCTTTGAAGCTTTTCTTTCTTGTCAAGGTTTCGAGTTCGTCCCTCAGCCTTTGGTACTCATCTATCATGTGGCCATACTCCCAGTAAAAGTTGCAATACCAAGTTGGGTCCCTTTTCGAATCATTCCCTCTTAAGGGAGGAGGCCAATTAACGTAAGGTCGATTTCGGATCCATATTAGGATTTGACCAGGGGTGTCATTCAGGGGATGTAATTGGTGAACCTATAAGGAGGAGGAGGTCCTGTTCGAGTTTTTTTCGATGAAAGCTGTTGTGATGGAGATCGACTACATTCGTTCTTTTTGCTCCCGCTTCGATGTCTGTTGAATGCCTCGGCTTCCTTAGTAGCAATATATTTCTTAGCTCAAGTATAAAACTCTTAGATTGAGATTGAAGGATTTTTGGTGATCGAGAACTTCATCCCGAAGTGCTGTGATCTAGTGAATAGTGCTGCCAACACGATAGGGTGATCCACACCTAAGACTTCATCATCTCGAACTTGAATTTGTCGAGAAAGTCTCTCAAACTTTCATTGTCTTTCTGTCAAAAAGACAAGAGGGAAGTAAACTTCCATTCGGCTCTGTAACTAATTACAAACTGGACTTCAAATTACTATTGGAGTTGGTAAAAGTTCTTGATATTGGAAGGAGGGAGTGAGACGAATCATGTGAGCGTGTTCCCCTTTAGTGTTGTAGGGAAATGTTTACACATGGTAACATCTGACGTGTCTTTGGGGATCATGACAGCAACAAAGTGAACCATATGGTCTCGTGGATTTATCGTACCATCATATATCTCCATGTGGGGAAGGAGAACATTATGGGGCATTGGCTCGGTGAAGAATTGAAGAAGTGAGAACTGTGGTTGTTTCGCCTTACATTAGCCCTCTGGAGCTTGGTGGCTACAAGTTCTTTGACTTCCTTAAGTTCTTTAGCTCCCATCGAGACATTACTAAGGGCTCTAGATAGGCATTAGGCATGAGTCTAGCGTTGAGAGAAGTAGATATTACTGAGTTTTGTGTGGTCTTGATATGTAATGTGTAGAGAGAGGAATGTGCATACCTGGCATGTTACCTTTGTTTAATATATATATATATATATATATATATATGGCATATATGGTAGTGCCGTAAGTGTTCGGGAGTGTAAAACTCTACTTACCTTGTGTAGGAATTATATGAAATCTTTCAAAATTATAGAAACCATAGTAGTAGACTTTCTATAAATTTGGAATCATTTAAAATAGAAAAGTTTCCTCTGCTATCATGGAAACTCATGAATGTTTGAGTTATTAGAAGATTTACTTTATTATAAAAAATGATCGCAATGAATCCGTATCGAATTAAGTAGGGTTTAAATGTGTTATAGATTTTCTTCCTTATCGAATGATTATAGTTACAACTCGTAGTGTAGTAGGAGTCGGATCTATAAGGACCGAGAGTTTGTAAAGCCGAATAGGTCAAGGGTCTAATAAACTTTGCCGGCCGTGCGATCAAACAGTACAAGGATCGAAAGGATCTTATCAAAAAGCTTATGACGAGAGGGAGGCACTAATTGAGATTGACCAAGAGATCACATGGTACTTTTCGGATTACATGATCATGGGATTACTGGATCCCGTAGTAATGGTGTTATCAATTGGTATTACCCTTAAAAAATTCTTAGTTTATGTGCCTTTTTAACCCCCACAGCACACACAAGACAAAGATGCATTTACATGATTTATGTAAAGTACCATCATCGCTGGTGCTTCAACATTCAAACATTTGTGTAACTTTGAATTCATCATAATTTTGAGCAATTTTGATATGGTAGTTCATATTAAAAAATTTGAAAATTTTTAATTTTGAGTAATTTTGAATTCATCATAATTTATATTTATCACACTTTCTCTTCATTATAATTTATCTAAATATTCCATAATATAATTTCATATCCATTATTTAATTATTCCAAAAATGATTGAACATTTGTGTAATTTTCTACTACAATTTTTATTATCTCATCTTTAAAAAGCGGATTTATGATTTTAAATATTTTAACGAGCCTAATTTGATAATTAAAATTTTATTAAATTCTTTAATATTTTAACGAGCCTAATTCGATCTGAATTTTGCAAGAGATTCAAAACATGAATGGGATGAATTGAATTATCCAATTTCTTCCATTACATTTATGAATTACTATTTTTGGAACCATTAATTGATTAAACAATATTGTATGGAGTTGTTAGAGCAAGTGTATTAAAGCAAAAAAAGGTTTAGAAATTTTATTAATAAAGGTGGATTATTCCAGGGGAAGACATCCAATGGCTCAAAGGCACCATAAAGACATGACATGCTGGGTAACCTGAAACATAAAAGATTTTTATTTTAAGAAAAAATGTAAAAATATCTAAATAAAAATTATTATTAAAATTTAAAAAATATTTTTTTTCTTAGTTATGAAAATTTACAAAATTATTCATTTCGTATATTTTCATTTGTTAAATTAATTATTTAATATTAAAAATAATTTTTTATTTGAGAAATTAAGAATAAAAAAATCAACACATCCACCCACTCTCTCCTATCTCACCCTCTTCTTCCTCTCTCTCCTTCCTGCAAAGAAATCTCTCTCTCTCTCTCTCTCTCTCTCTACATCTCTCTTTCTCTCTCAATGAGATTGTTTTCTTTTCAACAATAATGCATTTCCGGGTGATGATGAAGCAAAAACCCTTTGCATTTTTCTGTTCAATTTCTAAGTTAAGAAATTTTTGACATGAGGGTGATTGTTGAAATGGTTGTCAACTCAAAGATGGAAGAAATCTAATGGTTCAGGGCACCATAAAGACATGACCTTTCTTACTGATAGCAACACTTCATTTTCCAAACAAGTTGAAGTGCAGCTGTTTTCACCCATATAAACACTAATAGCAACACACCATTGCCTATTCTTTCATCTATCAAACCTGTACAAATGTCTAAATCACCCTAAACCTTGTTGTATCAATTACATCAAATTGATATTATTCGTCGCATCATATGTATCAATCTCCAATAAAAAGACACTTAAGAATTGGATTTATAAGTCATCAATACTATTATTTAATGTGCGTCGGTCACTCCTATTAATATATCAACTTATATTTTTTGTTTTTTTTTAAGCATGGCATTTTTGTCGTTCAAATACGTAAAATTATTTAAATTGAATTCCGAATAATTTCCTATATGATTAAATAAGTTGTCAGAATCTTTCTTATTGATTTAGGATAGTTAATTGTCCACGCAGCACATGGAACCAAATGCAAGTTGTTTAACAGACAAAGCTCTGGCACCCTATTCACCCAATGAAAAATGAAAGTCTTCCAGCTCCAAATTGAAGAAAAAAAGGGATGGAAAGCCCTTCCATGTGAACTTTCAAATGCAAACAGCCTTGATATTCAAAGCTGACAAAAAAAGGGGACAAAGTCAAATATAGTTTTGGAAAAATCCTAATTTTCTTGACTGCTGTCCCACTGGCATCTACGCCTTCTCTTTTACAAACAAACACATATAACAGGAGTTGCTTGTTGCTTAGGAGAGGGGATGATAGTAACCCAACAAGGTGTACAACGTTTGAATGAAAGTGAGGAGAATTAAGAAGGTAGCCGCTACTAGAGAAGTTATTTTCCACGGATCTTTCAAGTACCCTTCCTTCAACGACGCAATCCAAGTCCAGCGTTTACTTTGAAAATGAGAATTCAGTTGCTTGGTTACACCAGCCAGGTAGTAATTATCGGTGACAATAACTATCTCTCTTCGTAGATTGTTGAAAATATTAGCCACGTCCTCCCCATTCCCGAATTCACTTTCTATTATCCCATTCTCTTGTAGGTGTTGGACATCTTTTGGAGAGTCGATCAAACCGTCCATGAAAGTAAGGTAGGAGGTAATGTAGTTGTCACAGTATGGATAGCATTCCTCAAAAGCCATGAGGTTGAGGAAGAGGGTCTTGGAGTAGGCATCGATGACTACTGGGGATATGTGAAGTTTGCCTTCCTTGAACTCTATTTCGGTGAATTTGGTAGTATCCTTCTTCTTAACAAACGCTACACCAGTGCCTCTAAGCCTGGTAACCGAAGGCAACCCTGTATGGTATTGCATCACAGGTTCATTGTTGTCGCGAAAATGGGTGATTGGCTGCAGCGATTGCCTGACAATGTTGAGAATATGCAGCAGCGAATCTTTATGGTCAGCAGTTCTTATGCTGTCCCGATTCTGACTGAGGCCAGGAATGACTGAATCAAAGAAGTTGAGAACAAGTTCAGGCACAGAGTCGCGAATGGACTCTGGATGCCAAGTGAGAGGTAGGAGCCTCTCGAGTACATGAAGGGGTATCTGGTTCTCAAGCATTAAAAAGTCCCGTTGAATGTAGGGTAATGTACTGCGTGAAGCAAAGATGGGGTCATCTGTGGCATATCCACACTTCTCAATTCCATTCTCTGCAACATTGAGCGCCTCGAGTATGAAACAGGCATCTAGTAACATCATCTCCACAAATTGTTGCTGATAGGCAGGATCAGTCTTGTCGTCATCGTTGCTCCATTGTTCATACAAGCGTTGCGTCTGCTTTTTGATTTGAAACATGGCTGATAGGAGAATTTCTGGGGTCTTGCCGCTGCGCTTAACCACATGTTTTAGTACCCTTCTTTTGTGATATTCCATTTCTAGGAGATGGGGTTTTCCCCTGTGAACAGGACCAATGGAAATAACATGGGGGATGAATGCTTCAGGATGGAGTTTCTTCAGGCTCCCTGGAAGTCTAAAAATGGAATACCCTCCTCGGTATGCTTTCACTTGATCAAGCTTTTTTCCGAAGTCTACCATCCAATTAGATTGATCCATACTAGGTTGTTTTGTTTCCTTTTCCCTTTTTGGGCTATTTGTTTCTGATTTCCCTTCATTGCGCTTCATCAGCCCTTCCCTGATTTTAAAACCCATTATTTCCTTATTCCGTCTTGAGATTTGCCGTAAGCTGTAGCTCGTAGCCACCCCACCAGCCCCTTTTAAACCACACCGCTAAAGAATCATCCAAGAAGGATGCTGTACTAACATCCAACTTGGCAACCCATCACATCTCGTTCCCATAGAAGCCTACCAGCAAGTTCGGATACCGTGTGCATTAAGACCAAAGTCTCCCAGTGCATGGAATTAGTCATTCGCGTGCGTGTATGTAACAATCCAGCCCACGACAAGTGAAAGAAGCTGGATTGGAGTTGCTGAATTCAGAAACAACAAGAAAACAGAGCATGCAAAATACAAAGGAAGGTTGAGTGATGGCTCCGGCTAGGAAGTGAACCTGAGTTAGTTGTTGTTGCTATTGGATAGCATGAGAGATGGACTCATCGTTGGTGAATGAATCAGAGAGAAGGAGAGTGTAGAGAGAAGAAGGGGTTAGAGAGTGAGAGAAGATAGAACAGAGGGGGGAGAGAGAGAGAGAGCGAGTGAGAGTAGGAGGAGAGAAGCTCGAGAGAGAAAAGATCACAAACCCATTGTCCACCATTTTCATTTCTTCCTTCACATTTTATACAACTCTATTGTTAAGCTCTACAACAAACCTTCAACGGATCAGCTAACCTAACTATCTAACTAATATTTGTTACAAAAATCCAACTAATCTTCCTACTGCTAACTGCCATTCTTACTATATTGTTACAGTGTATTAGATTTATCCCAGACTCATGTGACTTGGCTGCTTGGACTGGGCCCACGGAACGAACAGAGATGATTTTCTAGACAAACCAGACTACTCTTCGAAAATACCCAAATTTTACAATCTTTGAACTTCGAATCCAACAAATGGGTAACAAAGTCTAACATAAATTTTGGAAAGTATACCAGTTTTTCAATTGTTTTTCCACTGGCATTTAAGATGAATTTCAAAAAAAATAATAATAATAATACACACCGGCGTCTCCATTATCACTTACCGCCACGAATTTAATTCAATGTATCTACTCATGGTAATATTGGGCGAGGGAGGGAGGGGGTCTGTGCATGATGAAAGAGGCTAAGTCACCGAAGGTCAATTGACACAATGAAAAGGGTTCTACGTTGCTTAATCAAGTGATTGGGTTTGAGCGTCCTTAGAAACGAAAAAGACTATTTTGGAAGAACTCCCCTCAATTGAGGCCTGACAATCAGGTCGATCTAAATTAATCGGGACAAAATTCTGAATACCAGGATCAGAGACCAAAAACAAAGAAAGAGGCCAAGTCCTTAACCTCACTTGATCCATTCAAGTTGATCCTCCGCATTGCCAAAATGAAGGTACTACGAGTAAAAGCTATCAAATTTGATCTCTAGGCAGTCTTGTGTATTTTGGAAAGAAAAGCTTTTTCTGACGAAGAAAAAAAAATCCCTAACATTTTTCACGAGTAGCAAGAGATTAGCTCTTGAAAGAGAATTAACAAATTCTAAATTGATTTTCCTTTGAACTAAAAGCCATTCTTCTCACCAACTTCCCGAAAATTTAACGATAAGATATTAAATTCTTTTAAATAAAATTTGAAATTCAAAATTTAAAGTAAAAAAATAGATATTATAAGAGTCGACATCTAAATTAGGCCTCATATTTAATCGGACTGAATTAATTAAATTTTTAGATATCGGTTATCATATACTTTAAAAAAAATAAAACAAAATAAAAAGTCACTCTTCTCTTATATTGATGGGCTGGACGTTCAACTTTAAACTTTAACAACCATCCGTTTGGTCCATGTGTTGCACGGAAGCAAGGTTCTTTCGTTTAGACGCATATCAGCTTTAAAGAAGAGCAATTAATTGCGAACATTTCTTCTCAACTAGGAGGCTTCTTCAAGAAGGTTTTTGAAACCCTAGCTCTAAAATTGAAATAAACTATTTTTTTTTTTTTAAATAAAGTTAAAACAACATCGAAATATTTAAACATAATAAAAAATATAAAATATAAAAGACATTTGTTCTAGCGTCTCTATTTATAATCTCAACATTTTAACAGATTTTGATTGATTTTAGAATAATATACATCCGTAGTGCACCCTAGTTTTTAGAGTATAATATTTAGACGTTCTCAAATTTCAGCTCCATACTAGTTGGTATAAATATTTAGTACCCATGTAAATAGCGTAGATTTCGACACTAATATTCAATTCCTTAATACAAATTGTAGCTAAATATTTTATTTCTCTTGTGCATGAGTATGTAATTAATTCTTTCCATATTTTTTTAATATTGTTAGTCTCAAATCTGGATAAAAAAAAAATAGTTGTGATAACTTAACGGTTAGTGTAAAATTTTTGTCAACATCAAAATGATAGACCAAAATAGGAAATTTATTGGCATGTTCCCTTCTCAGTCACGCGCCGCATAGATTCCGAGTGTAGTGACAAGTTAGCAACTACATCGAGGGTATCACCTGGAAGTGATGCACCATAATGCTGTCTACATGTGGTGTCAAGTAGGTAAAAGTTTTCACAATTATGTGAATGGGTGTTGATAAAGAAATTAGTTTACAAAAGTAGAATTCATCTAATCATTTGAAAAATAAAATTTGTAATCGGTAAGTCAGAAAAAACATGAGAAGTAATGACTATACGGAGGATTATATTATGTTTTTCCAAGAAACTAAGTAGGTGAGAGAGAAAATTAGAGAAGTAAAATTTTATGGCCATAAGTTTTGGTATACATGTAAATATAGAACTAAGAATAGATAAGAATAATTGTTCATAAGTATTTACAAGAAAATATAGCGGAGATCATAAGAAACGGAGATAGAGTTTTACTTATCAACTTACTTGGTGAAAACTTAATTATATAGTCGGTGTTTATATATCTCAAATAAGTATAAATGTAATTAATAAACAATAATTTTGAAAAAAATTAGATGAATTTATATAAATTATATTTAGTGGAGAGAAATTATTTATTAGAGAATATATAAATAGGCAAAGTGAAAATAATCAAGGATTTGAAACCATATATGAAAACTTTGATCTTGGTAATAGAAATGAAGCGGAAGTACCATTTTAGAACTACGGAGATCACAACACTTTGAATACTTTAAAATTGATAACTTCATATAATATTGAATGAGAAAGGTTAACATTGAACATGGAAACTGATAGAACATGATCCAAAGACTCATTATCTCAAGAATTGAGACCCTTCAAATCCAAAATCCATCGGACATAATGTATTAAAGCGTATCGTCAATATGGAATTTATGTCCCAGATAGGTAGGCACGGCTCACCCTCTTGGTATATATTGACCAGAGTCTTTTTGATAGCTGCCTGATCGGCCCTTGAATCTCCTCAATGCTCGGTGCCACCATTTGTCTAAAGGTAATATTCACTTCCCCCTAGGTTGCGGAGACGATCTCCCGTAATCAGGAAGAAAACTTTTGACTACTGTTAATAAAAAAAGGAATCTTTGATGATTTAAATTTTCTTATGTAATAGTATTTTAAACCATTGAGAATCTCTCGTTAAGCTCTCCGTAATTTTGGGACACATCAATAAGGAAATTAGGATTTTAATGCCCCGAGTGCATACGGAACTCACACACGAAGACTATATATATAGTATTAAGTCTATTAGCCAGGTACGTTATCTGAATTTACACATAACATACAAAGGCATAATAGAATTCTCTTTCAATCTGTTTCTCTCTTTTTGAAAATCAGTTTTTGACTTAAGTATTGAAATCAAGATTGACAGATGACCGGTCATCCTATTCAAACTCGTAGATCCATTATCTATAGAGTTAAATTCACTTCCAACAGAAACTTTAATCGAACATTCCGCATTCAACATGGCTTTATATAATGTTGAGCACTGCCTGTGCCTGCTTCCTCGCACATCAAAACAAGATACGGTGTTTGTTAAACAATATTAATCTACTTGCTGGCGCCCACATAGATATTGTTGATTTTTTATAATATTGAATTTAAAGGTGCTAGGGTTTTAAACTATTGACTTTATATAATATTGAATTTAAATGGGACGAGCACGCCTATGTTTGTTAAACAATATCAAAATGGAAAAATTATAATTTCTGATCCATCAAAGTGAACTTTTTTTGAGTCATTAGATGTGTGGGAATTTGTAGAAATTAGACACGAGGGCAAGAATCACCAACAACTTTAATTATAGTTAGAGGAAGGAAAAGTGAAGATTCTAAATATTAATCTACTAGCTAGAGTGCCCACAGTAAAACAAGATACGGAGTTTGTTCAACAATATTAATCATACATAGTATTGACTTTATAAAATGTGAAAACATAATTTTCCCAGAAATCATGATTTCAGCTTTACAAGTCAAACATACATAGGCATGTTCATCCCCCTTTTGTTTTCAGAAAACAACAAAATCAAAATTAATTTCTCAATGCCTAGCTGTTTGGTTTGAAAGCAAGAAAGCATAGACAGAGAGAGAGAATATATAGGCGTGAATACCTTGGCGCGATTGTCGGACCTAATTAGTGAACAACTTTTTATTTTATTTCTAGCCAACCATTCTTTACTAAAATCTCATTCACAATATTAAAGTATTTATATAAAATATTTAACAAGTGCTTAAGAAGTATAAACATCTTAATGCAAAGATTCGGATTCGAGTTTTGTGTATAAAAAAAAAAAATAGGCATGGGAAAGTTTTCTCCCTTAAATGTCGAATGCAGGTTAAAATGGATTGAGTTAACTCAAATATAATTACTAGATATTGATCGTTTATATAAAAAAGATATATTTAAAAATTAAAAAAAAATTCTATTGCACATTCCATTGTCACCCATACAAAAAATTTTTGCCAAAAATATAAGTAATATTTTTATATCGCTAGAGAATTATTTCCTTGATTATGTATGCGTCACCCTTTGCTTTCTTTGAAAATAAATATGGTTTACTTATTTTTATAATATATGTGTGTATATATATTTAATATATATTTATATATAAAATATGTTCGCCGAACATCCACTACAAAAAAACACAGCTTTTGCGACGAACCTTTGCGACAAACATTTTTTGTTGCTATTTTGCGACGAATTTAACGACGAAAATATTTTTCATAGCCATTTTGCAACGATATTAGCGACGAAAGAAACTTCATAGCTAACTTAGCGGCAACTACAAATTCGTTGCTGACGATGCGACAAAAAAGTGTTTTGTCGCAGATTTCAGTGACGAAAACGTATTTCGTCGCTGATTTCAGCGACGAACAGATGTTTCGTCGCTCATTTCAGCGACGAACACTTTTTCGTCGCGGAATTCAGGGACGAAGAAGCATTTCGTCGCAGATTTCAGCGACAAAAAATTGTTTCGTCGCAGATTTCAGCGACGAAAACGTGTTTCGTCGCCGATTTCAGCGACGAAGAAGCATTTCGTCGTAAATTTCAGCAACGAAGAAGCATTCGTCGCAGATTTCAACGATGAAAACGCGTTTCGTCGCTGATTTTAGCGACGGAAAAGTTTTCGTCGCAGATTTCAGGGACGAATAAGTGTTTCGTCGCTGAAATCAGCGACGAGCACAGATTTCGTCGCTGAAATAGCAACGAAAAGAGCTTTTCGTCGCATATTTCAGCGACGAACATTTTTGTTGTCGCGGATTTCAGCGATGAACTTCGTTTTCGTCGCTGACTGTAGCGACAATTAGGAATTTGGTTACTGATTTCAGCGACAAAATTAATATTTGTTGCTGAATTTTAAAATTTTACCACAAATGAAGCGACAAAATATATATTCGTCCTTGATATATGCGACGAAACATGGCTCGTGATGAAAAAAATCCGTCGTTGATGCCTTTGAACGACGGAAAAGAGATTTTCAGTGATGGATTATTCCGTCACTAAAAATTTGTTTTCTAGTAGTGAATTTTCTACTTCATTTTTAATTTTTAATAAAAATTAGAAAATGTTTAAATCTTACATGACATTTTTCCTAATCAAATATAATTATTATTAAATGAAAGTGCGCATTTTTATTATTAAGTATTGTAATAGTTAAATGAAACTGCCGAAAGCGTTGCTAGTGTTGATTTATGCATAATTCTTCATGCATTTCCTCTATATTTGTACGATTTGCCCCTCACGAATGCACACTGATGTGCTTAATGCACTTTGCCTAAAAATAGGAAATGGAACCCAAAGCTCATGCAATTGGAGCCAAAATACGTGGCAAGGATGCCAAAAGGAAAAGGAAATCAACTAAGGCAGAGAAGTCGTAACCACGGATGTCTATAGTAACTACTAGTTAGACTAATAAATAATAATAGTAATTAATTGAAATAACAAAAATATATAATCAGTTAGTTAGTTAGTAATAGTAATTAATTAAATAGATAGTTAGTAATTAAAATAATTAAAAAAATATATAAAGATATGAGATGAAAAAATAATAATAGCATGTCATGAAATTGATCTTTGAGCATACTTTCTTTTCCGCAGACATGTACAAAATTAATTCAAAAAAAAACTTTAAAATAACCTAAAAAGGTAATAATTTCAGCGACGAACTCAAGTTTCGTCGCTGATTTCAGCGACGAACACAAGTTTCATCGCTGCTTTCAGCGACGAATGCCTAGTTCGTCGCTGATTTCAGCGACGAATCAGTCTTCATTGCTGATTTTAGCGACGAACTGCTAATTCGTCGCTGATTTCAGTGACGAACTAGCTCTTCATCACTGATTTCAGCGACGAAGAACTGATTCGTCGCAGATTCAGCGACAAAAACGCATTTCGTTGCAGATTGCAGCGACGAAATAATGTTTCGTTGCTGATTTCAGCAACAAATATTAAATTTGTGGCTAACTTAGCGACAAATATAGAATTTGTAGCGGATCTTAGGGACAAAAGTAAAATTTGTTGCTGAATTTAGCGACAAAATTAATATATGTCGCCGATTTTGTTGCTAAATTCGTAAATTTTGCGACAAAAATAATTTGGTCGCTGATTTCAGCAACAAATTCAAATTTGTCACTGATTTCGTCGTAGAATTTTTTAAATCACTACCTTCTGCACACAAAATTCCTCTCCCTCTCTTCCCCACTTTCCCGTCCCTCTCTTCCCCGCGGTGCATCTCCCTCTTATTGACGGCTTCAAGGAGGTACTCTCTCTCTCTCTCTCTCTAGATCCGGCAGGGGAGGGGCGTTGCCCCTCCCCCGGGTTTGTTTCAACAGCGGGGGAGGCGCCGTAGCGCCTCCCCCCGCTGAGATCCGGCCACAGAGGTTGGATCTGGGGAGGGGACGGCCCAGCCTGCATCTTTGCAGGCGGGGCCGTCCGGGGGAGGGGCAGCGCCCCTCCCCCGACATTCTGTGATCAGAGGGGGAGGCGCTGCAGTGCCTCCCCCCGCTGAGATCCGGCCACAGAGGCCGGATCTGGGGAGGGGACGGACCCGCCCGCATCTTCGCAGGCGGGGCCTTCCGGGGGAGGGGCAACGCCCCTCTCCCGACGTTCTGTGATCAGAGGGGGAGGCGCCGTAGCGCCTCCCCCCGCTGAGATCCGGCCACAGAGGCCGGATCTGGGGAGGGGACGGACCCGCCCGCATCTTCGCAAGCCGGGCCGTCCGGGGGAGGTACAATTGTATTTTGAATCCTGATGCACATATACTTCTTGCTATATTTTCCTGGCTGCTGATCTTGCTGATTGCTCTTTAAGGAACGGCGGCTTTCGTGATGATCATGGTTTGGACATGGAAAAAATATTATCTTTAAACTTGAACGACAAACAATTTTTCTACATTTTATATTTTAGTTCATTTGATATTTTAGCCTTGAATGAAAAAGTATTGTTTTTATACATTTGATATTTTACTTCGTTGACCTCTATAGACTGTGGAAAGGTTTTGTGCAAGAGGCCATTGAGTTTATGTTGCTGAATATTTTTCTGTCAAGGTATAAAGTAATTGAAACAACTTTCTCTATCAGCTTAAGCTTTTGGAATAATTGGTTGTATCAGATTTTCAAGGAGAGCATTTTTGGTCACAAACAAGATTGTTGTAGAGTGACAACTTTTAAGTACTAAACAGCATTTTTGTTTTTAGCTGAGGTGATTAATGGTTGAAAAGTCTTCTGGACGGTAACAACAATTTTTATCAAGTCTTTGACTAAAACCAATTTGGTTATCTTTCTTTAGAGAATGGAATTTAGCACCTGCAAACAGGACTAAATGCAATTAAAAGATGAAGGACAATAACATGGTGGAATGCATATATTCTCAAGTTTAAGATATGAAGGAGTAGCAACGACATGTGAGCTTGGTTAAAATATGCCTAGAAAGGGGGAAACAGAGTGGACTTTGTAAATTGGACTTGTACCTCTTTTCGTCACTATCTTTCACAAGTAACAACAATGCTTATATTCTCTTGCAGGCCACCCTTGGGTACAGGTTGATGGTGTAGCTCCTGATAAACCTATGGACTCTGCTGTTTTATCACGTTTGAAGCAATTCTCTGCGATGAACAAGCTCAAGAAGATAGCCATCAGAGTACGTACTTCTGTTTTCATATTTCTAGACTGAGGATTCTGCACAAGTTGTGATAATTTTACATTTTTCTTTTTATGGTAATTGTGCTAATCTTCTTTTTTTGTCCGTTGGATGATTAAGGAAAAAAAAAATAGTAAAAGGCACCCAGAAGTAGCTGCTTGACACAACTACAAAGAATCACTGCCCGTGAAAATAAAACAAATTAAGAAATTCAATTGTACAATAATGTCCCATTTGCCCTTTCTTAAAGAAACACACTCTGACCACATGTTTATTATAGGAGGAAAAGGCTATCCCATATGTAAAGAATCTCTTATTTCTTTCCCTCTATATTTGCTTTTATCTATTTAAGTCCTTCAATCTAACTTTCCACTGTTGCTCTATAAATTTGATTAAAGAACCAAGAGAGAAATTCAAATCTGAATCTTGAGCATTACTGAAAAGAGATGTTCCAGCTAATTCCTTTATTGTACATGGCCCATACACTAAACTGTCCTTCTTGAAAGGTTCTGGGCAGTAAAATGACACTAAAATTATGCCATCTGAGATTGAATGTATTTATATATGTGGGTAAGAGGCATGGACGCGGAAATTGGTCATGTGAGGATGCTAACATGTGACATGGAAAAATTAAAATCCCGAGGTCATGACAAAGCATAAATTCGCATACTGAAAAATGTTTATATTAGATAAATGGTGTCATATAAATATGAAAATTTAACTACTATGTCAAGAAAGATGTAATGAACATAATACACCATCTATTACTTACTTTTTTCTTAGAAAAATTGATTTTGTCTTCCTTGTATGTAGCAAGGCTTTTGTTATGAGTTGCAATTTAACTATTGTTATGTTTCTTACTTATTCTATATATATGCATGTGTGTGACACACCTATATTACTCGTTGTGCTGATCTGCAAACTCTGTTTTAGAAAAATGTGCTAAAAGTGCCAATTAAGAGTCTGGATGAAAAGAAAAATACTAAGAAATGTGAACATGGTCAAGATATGTGCTATATGAGTTTCCATAGTGTCCGAGGAGCATTGTGTCCAAAAAATTATTCAACATGTGCATGGCTCTTTTGTGAAAGATCAAGTGCGGCATAGCCCTGCTCCGGTACAACATGAAATCTCAGGGGGGGGGGGGGGGGAAAGCAAACATTTCCTGATAAACTTCCAAAAGACTGGTGCCCCATCTGTCCCTCTGTCGGTTTGAAGCCACTGAATATGCAATGCTATATACTCAGTTGCAAGAACCCTCTCCCACGAGCTTCTCTCTCCCCATTACACTGTTAATTGACACTTCTAGAGTTTTTGTTGGATATTTTAGTATATTGTTATTTTAATTTTCTTCTAATTTCTTATATGACAATGCAGGAGAAATATTGTAATACCAATTTTGAAAAGTCAAAGTTAAAAAAATATATATATATATTAAGTGGGAAAAAGTCACTTTCCCAATTTCACTCATTCTCTCCCTCTCCCGGTTTACTCTCTCTCTCATGAATTCTCTCTCCCTCTCACTGTCACTCTCCCTCTTTGTTTCTCTTGCTCCCAATCTCTCTATCATCTCTCTCCCTCTCTCGATTTTGTGCTCGGTTCCGCCTCCCTCTCCGTCGATCTCTCTCCCCCTAGCACTCTCGGTCTTCGTCGCTCTCTCACCATCCCTCGAACTCTCTCCCTCGCACTCTCTGTCTCTCTCTCTCTGCTTTCTCCCTCACACTCGCGAGCGCGCCACTGCGCGATTCCCCTCGTACGAGCGCACCACAGTGTGCAACCTTTCGCGAGTGCACGCATCAGCAGTGAGTGCGCCTAGCGCGCGCCAGCCCGCGAGCGCGCTAGGCCGCGAGCGCACCATCCCGTGAGCCCGCGAGCCCACCAACCCGCGACGGCCCGTGAGCCCGCGACCTGCTCTCTCTGCCGAGAGCCTTCCTGCAATGTTCGCTGCTCTTTGCCGCGACCGCACTGTTAGAAACCCTAGGCCGCGACCCTTCCACTGCACAGGTAAGGGCCGATTATTGATCAATAGTTTAGAGGTTTTGATTCTCTTGGAAATTAGGGTTAATTGCTAAAGTGTGTTTCGGTTTGGAAATATTACAGGAATTCGGATCGAGTTGTAAGCACACGGATGCTAGGGCTGCAAGCTACGGAAACCATAGGTGAGGGAAATTTAAATCATTTCGATAAATCGAGTGAATTTAGTGTAAGAGGTCTTGTATATATTTAGGATGTATGTTAGATACGATTAAAATGCATTTTTGACCTTTGATATGTAATTTCTAGGGTTTCGTCTAAATTCTACATGAATTTAGATTGATCAATACGAAAAAAACGTGTTTGATGAAATTAGAAACTTGTTGAGTCGATTAGGATAGATTTCCTTGGAATTTGAATTGAAATTGTAGATTATTGGTCTAGGTTGACCTTTTTGGAGCTTGAAAGGAGATTTCTTGAGTATCGATAGGGTATAGGGAGTGGATACCCTCCCTAGAAGGTGAGTGGATGGTCCGTTGTGTTATAAATGAGCAAATGAGTTTAAAATTGTTTTATAAATGATTTGTAAGATTTTTCATATTTTATATCAATTGTTTTGTGATCGTGGGATGTCCGGACTGAATTGTGAAGCATGAATGCATCCATTGTATTTATAAATGCATATGTGCCATATGTGATTTGATATTGCTCTATAAATTTCTATGACATGAAATTGATGATTGTTTGCTAGAAATTATGGCACATGACTTGAGAAATGACATATTTGATAAATGCATGGTGCTAATAGTTAATGGCTATAGTCATTCCCTCCACGGAGCGACCCGACGGGGTGACGTGGTTGGGTTTTATTGCGAGAGAGGTATACGTGGCCTCTTCTCTGCCACGTCGGACTATCTGGATTGCACCCCGGGGAGGTCCGAGCCAACGCCAAGGAAGGGGGTAGTGTTTGAAATACTGAAATGGAAAACCTCTTGGCGGGCTTTCGTCTTGGTTCAGCCAAACGCAAGATGGAAGTAATTTCGATGGGACCCTTGTGATTTTCTGAAAGAATACTTGATGTGGATGCATACTTTGTGAATTATCTGATTTATTGAAAAATGTTTGGATATATATGAAATGTTATTTGAGATATACTTTGACACTCTCACATTCACCCCTCATTTATCACACAATTATACCATTGCACTCCGCTCACTGAGTATTTCCCAATACTCACCCCTCCCTTTAACATTTTTCAGAGGAAGTTTAGATATACTGCAGAAATTGGAGCTGAGGAAGATTTATTCCGCTGACTTGTGTAGGAACATAGAAATGCAAGTTCATTTTGGTTGATTTTGAAGTCCATGGAATGAAAGACTTGTATAATTCTTTTGGTATGGATTAAATTAATACTTGTTTCATATATAAGAGCAAGTATTGATGGAATCCTTACATGGTTTGTACGGAACTTGTTCATTTTCTTTTAAACTCTCATATGGGACATTTGGATTGAAATTCTGAATTTCGATACTTTCTTTTGGATTTGTGAAGTTCTGTACATCTTATAGCACTTGGATTTTACTGACGCTAGCTCGTTTCTTCATGCGAGTGTTAGTAAAATCCTGCGATTATGATTTGAGACTTTTTTGTTTTAAATGTTTTAATTATGCTGAGAATTCTGGGATGGCTGGGATTGCCAATTTTTGCATGTATGCATGTACAAGAACCCCCGCCCCATTCGCATGTCGATGCATGCTTGTGTGTACAGGGATGGACCGGATGGGTCCTTTATATGTGTATTATCATATGATTTTTTTCATTTCTGATGGAGGGTGTATTGGATGAGTTTTGAACTGATTTGTAGTCTTGTGGAGTCCCGGTATAAGGGGAGATTCTGCCTGTGTACCGAGACAACGTGGCGGCTGTTGCGTGGTCGATCCGAGAATCGGGGTGTGATAGCTTTATTAGTATTAGAGCCAGGTTTACGATTTTAAAAGTTTGATGGTTTTGGATATAATTTCAAATGTTTCCAAATGTCCCGAAAGTTTTCTAAAAATTTTGAAATGTTTGGTTTTCGAAAAAGGTTTTCGGAGAATGTACAAAGTCTTCCATGGATTTCTTAGGAAATTAGAAACATTCTTTTTAGGGGGTTAAGTATTAGCCTTCGTTTAACCGTTTGATTTAATTGTAACTTCTTGTTGTGTAGATCACTATGCCTCCACGAAAGAGAATGAGGAATGTGAACGAGATTCCTCCACCGGAGCATGAGGATGAGTCGTCCTCGCATGCTCTTCCTCCTTCCGTGCCTACACACCCGGCTCCTCCTACCGGGATTTTGGCTCCTCCTATTGCTGCTCTTCAGCAAGTAATGGAGTGGTGGAGCACCTTCGGAGAGCAATACCAAGCTCCACATGCGACTTCAGCTCCTCTATCGACCACTCCTTCAGTGCCGGTTGCTACTCCGCGCCTCCTCCTCCGGTTGTCACAACAACCGATCGCCCTACTGTGGAGTTATCTAAGTTGATAAAGGAGGTAAGGTAATTAGGATGTGAGACATTCGCGGGTACTTCTGATGCTTCAGTGGCCAAGGAATGGATTGGCCGAATTCAAGAGACCGTCTCCGACATGAGATTAAGCGATGAGATGAAATTATGGGTGGCGGTGAAACTGTTGGATAAAGGTGCAAGGACATGGTGGGAGAATGTGAAGGGAAGGGCTCCTGTTCCTCCTAATTGGACAGAATTTCTTAGGGCCTTCGAGGAGAAATACGACACCCGATTCTATCGGGATCAAAAAAGAGAGGATTTTTTCAAATTAGCTCAAGGAAACAAGACAGTATCTGAGTACGAGACAGAACTGAGAGAGCTTGCTAATTATGTTCCGGAGTTTGTGAACTCCAAGGAGTCTCTAAGTTCAAAGTTCAAGTCGGGACTAAATTTGAATATCAGAGAGAAAATGTCCATCACCAAGGGGCATACTTTCCAAGACATTCTAGACTTGGCCTTGAGGGCCGAGAAAATGGTGATGGAGAGAAACAAAGTCAAAGAGCATCATGGGAAAGGAAAGAGGCCTAGTGGCTCCGGTTCGAGTCAAGCTTTTAAAAGAAGTCGAGACATGGGCTCTTATAGCGGTAGATCCTTTTCGGGATCGGTTTGCTTTCCTCCGAGGCAATCTACTTTTAGGCCTAGTGCTCCCAGCAGAACTGTTGGTATGGGAGTAGGGTCCATGGGTGGCAGAGGAGAAACTTGCCCAAATTGCAAGGGACGTCATCCGGGTCCATGTGTGGAACCCAAAAGATGCTACCATTGTGGGAAGGAAGGTCACATTCGGCACTCTTGTCCGGAGTTAAATGTAGAAGGGCAAGGAAACCGACAAGTTAGAGGTCCCTCGAGTGGTTTTAGAAGAGATTCGACGATTGCTCCTACACCTTCCACTAGCAATGCACCGAGGATGGGCACAGGAAGTAATACTGTAGCTGCCCCCACACAACGCCCTCAACCTAGAACTCAGACCCGAATCTATGCCATGACAAATGAAGAGGCCCAAGTAAATCCTGATGTAGTCACAGGTAAATCTCTACTAAATTTTAAGTTTTGAAATTGAAAATGTGACATAAATGGTTTATGATTATAATTTGATAGTTGTGATCATGGCTTAAAGAATGTGGATGATATGACTTTGTTTATGGTTTATAATTATAGGTACAATGAAAATTTTTAATGTTGATGCACATGTGCTCATAGATACCGGGTCTAATCATTCCTTTGTGAGTTCGGGATTTGCTAGACATTCTGATAAGCCTTTAGTTCCACTGGTTGAGGAATTATTGGTTATCACATCTTTGGGAGAACATTTAATCAAGGGAACAGTGTATAAGTCTTGTGAGGTAAAAATCGGGAAAGTAACTCTCAAGGCGGATTTGATTCCGTTGGAAATGAAAGATTTTGATGTCATTCTAGGTATGGATTCCGTGAATTGCTTCACTAAGGAAGTGGAATTCCGAAGGTCAGGACATCCCTTGCTTGTATTCGCCGGAGAACGGCGAGTGTTGCCGAGTTGTATAGTTTCAGCTCTTGAAGCACGGAGACTAGTGCATAAAGGATGTGAAGGTTATTTGGCACACATTGTTGATACCACCATTAGAAGTCCTAGTCGGGACGATGTTCCTGTGGTGAATGAGTTTCCGGATGTTTTTCCGGAAGAGTTGCCTGGGTTGCCATCAAACCGGGAGTTCGATTCAACAATAGATCTAATTCCCGGTACCGCACCAATTTCTATTCCCCCGTATCGAATGGCACCCGCAGAATTGAAAGAGCTGAAGGTTTAGCTCCAAGAGTTGCTGGAGAAAGGGTTTATCCGACCGAACACTTCACCTTGGGGTGCTCCGGTCTTGTTTGTAAAGAAAAAGGACGGAACCCTCCGATTATGTATTGACTACCGACAGCTCAACAAGGCAACGATAAAGAATAAGTATCCTCTTCCGAGAATTGATGATCTGTTTGATCAACTTCAAGGTGCAAGTGTCTTTTCAAAGATCGACTTGAGATCTGGTTATCATCAGTTGAAGATCAAGGATGGTGATGTTCATAAGACCGCATTTAGAACGCGGTATGGACACTACGAATTCCTAGTAATGCCCTTTGGATTGACGAATGCTCCTGCGGCCTTCATGGATCTCATGAATCGAGTGTTCCATCCTTATCTTGATAAATTTGTTATAGTCTTCATCAACGACATTTTGGTGTATTCCAAAAGTGATGAAGAGCATTCCAAACATCTCCGAATCATTTTGCAAACTCTTAGGGAAAAAGAGTTGTATGTCAAGTTCTCAAAATGCGAGTTTTGGCTAAGAGAGATTGGATTTTTGGGACATGTGGTTTCTAGCGACGGGATTTTTGTGGATCCAAAGAAGGTGGAAGTCATTCTGAAGTGGGAGCAGGCTAAAAATGTCACCGAAGTGCGAAGTTTTCTTGGATTAGCAGGGTATTATTGGATATTCGTAGAAGGATTCTCGAAAATAGCAGCTCCGATGACAAGTTTAACTCGAAAGGGAGTCAAGTTCGAATGGGGTGAAAAGTGTGAGGATAGTTTTCAAGAGCTTAAGCAAAGGTTGACCTCCGCTCCTATCCTTGCTCTCCCTACTAGTGGCGGTGGTGACAAAGGGTGAAAAGGTTCGACGGGATTTCAAGTTGTTGTTTCGATGAAAAGGACTCAAAATTAGTATATGTTAATGGAATACAAAGGTCACTAAAATGGGATGATTGCTTGTAAGTGGTTTTAAATAGGGAATAGACTGCTCAAGCTTTGAAGCATGCTGCTTCATTTGATGAGACTTGCATTCAAGATACTGGTTGTTCTTATAAATAGTAGAGTGCAGTAGAGGAGTTTCTTCAGTTCATTGGATAAGGTCAAGTTATAGGCTAGAATTTTGATTCATTGGTGACAAAGTGCATGAAAAATAGAGATCGTAAGTGGTTGTTTATCACAATAATGCTTGATGAGTTCAAAAATGAGGAGTTTTGTATGGTGGTTCTTCTGCTTCCCGTTGTTAATGGGACATTATGAAGAGAGTGTAAGTATTGCCGATTCGAGATTCTATAAGTAAGGGAACTGCCGATGCGAGGTTCCATCATAGCATTTGGATACCATGGTAGTCTATATTGGTGGTCTTAAGAGACCTTGTAGTAGGTGGAGACATTTTCCCCCTTTTGTATTTCAAAATGGAAGGCGGAGGTATTTCTCCCATGTAAAGTCTGACAGAGATGGCCGAGTGCTAGGTGTTATAGGTGGCTTAGTGCAGACGTTTCCTAGGAGGAATAAAGAGGATGGGAGAACTAGATATGCAAAGGTGGAGTTGGGAGAATGAATCTGCTCTGTAAGGTTTTGATTCAAGACAAAGATGGAACCTGAATGGGTACCTTCTCTTTCTCTACAGCTTCCAACCTGTATTCTTTGATCTCTTTTTATTTCCCACTTTTCAACTTCTATACTCTTAATATGTAACCACTATGTTGCTTCTGCTTCTACTTGTAAGAATTCTAACTTACTTTATAAAGATTTTATAGATAAATAAATAAATAAGTTGTTTCCTTGCACATGATGTTTCTATTGCTCTATTTGCTGACAAACTCGGATGTCCCATTGCCCAGTTTCTTTTTGTATGAACTTCATTATAATTGTCTATAATTGCCTGATATTTTTGCTGTATTTTGAAACCGTTTATTGAGTTGTCTGAAATTGCTTGGTAATTGAGCAATGGGGTGTTAGAACTTTTCTGAGATCTCAAATGGTAGTATCAAAAGGTAAGTTTAACTCATGCAATGGCCTCTGTGTGCCAAGAGGCTAGAATGTCGCCTTACTACAGTCGGCATAAGGCATTGGACTGGGAGTGAAAGTGTGAAACCCTTTCAAGGTACGTAGTCGAGAGAGTACGAGAGAGGGTATGGAACCTGGTTGAGGCGCAGAGCTGAAATAATAAGGGTAAGGAACACTTTATTGTGTTGTGCCGACACTTCATGAGGGCATGGCACTGAGAGGAAGTTTGATGTCCTGGTGTTAAGAAGGCTTAATGGCATTACGCCAAGGGAGGTTTTGATTGTATTGTTCAGAGAGTGCTCATTGGCATTGTGCCAAGAGAGAGTTTGTTGATACTGCACCGAGAGTGCTCGTTGGCATTGCACCGAGAGTGCTCGTTGGTATTGCGCCGATGGTATTGCACCAAGAGTGCTAGTTGGCATTGCGCCAAGAGTTTGAGGGCATTGTACTGAGAGAGTGGGCCGTGTTCGTTCGGTGATTGTTATTCAACTAGAGATGAGGGGTGAATAGTTGAATATAAACTTTTTAGCACCTTTTTTGAATTTTGAAACTTTATGACAGTGAATGAAAGCAGGTAAAAAAGACACAAAGAATTTTTATAGTTGTTCTACAAAACCCGGAGTACATCCACTCCCAGACTCTTCCTGGATTTTTCACTAAATGCTTAGTTTACAAACTTGATTATTTGTTCAAGTTAAACCTCAAACAGTGTTACGATTGAACACTACAATTCAATCTCACATAGACTGAATTTTGAGCTGTTTTAGACTTAAGGCAATGTCACATACTTCTTAATCTTTGATACTCAAATTAATCTATAAAAGAAGGTCAAGAATTGATACTTGTTTTCCTCGGATTTGACAGAATGAAATACTCGAAAAGACACTTAATACAGTTAAAGCTTTCAAGTGCACAAAGATGAGATTTTTCAATATACAATTGGAGCTCTCTAATTCAAGTCGTGTCTCGTGTGTTACCCTCTCTAATTTTTGCTCTCAGTATTTATTAAAACAATGAATAGAGCCATTGAGGGCTGGTGAAGGTTGTTGCATTCGAACGTTAGGCATTTAATTTCCACCATTACTGCTTCTGCAACTGTTCCTTCCTTCGTGTTGAAGTTTCGTTCTTTTTACTGGCACATCTTTTAAATAGGTCAATCAGACTTTGTTTGCTCTGTATTTGAACATTAGCTTTGATAGAAGAGGAAATATTTTAGAGATCAAAGAAAGAAGACGTCGGTTAGGTTCAAAAATATTTCCCAGATCTGGATTCTGACACACGCCAGTCGACAAGTCTATTGCGGACGTCAACCTGAATTTAAATCATTCTTAGTGTATTTCTTTACGAACAGGTCGACAAGATACTATTCCAGGTCGACAAGGAACTGTGCCAAATGAAATTGGTGGACACGAGATTTTTAATTGGTCGATGTGCTCACCTGTGTCGACAACATTTCAATCGTGTCGATGTGTGATCTTTCTGTCTTTTTGAGAGGTAGGTCGACAAGTCTAACTTGATGCATCGACATATTACTTTTCAGATTACAAATTGGTTGATGTGTGGAATTCAATTGATCGATGTGCATAAGTTGTGTCGACAAGATGATAACGTGTTGACGTGAGTTTTAATGAGCAGACACTCACTAAGTCGACATATCTGATAATATACATCGACATGTTATTGTGTAAATTTTTTATTGGTAGATCTGAGTAATTTAATTTGTCGATGTGTTTCTTCGGGTCGATAAATATTTTGCTGTGTTGATGTGTACTATTTAAGAAACATAATGAACGAGTCGACATGTGCTCATCAAGGATTGATGTGTCACTATTCACTTATTGAATTGGTCAACGTGTTTGAGTGAATTGGTTGATACGTTTTGTCCAAGTCGACAAGAACAGAGCAGGTTGATGAGTATGTTTCTGACTCAAGTGATATCAGGTTGATGTGTCAAGCCAACATGTTGATGTGTTACTATTTGGACATCAACTGCCCATTAGTCCACAACTACAAACCACCAAGGAGCTTCTCAATAAATACAAAAAACGATCGAACTCTCTCTCTCTCTCTCGTTTGAATACTATTGCTTATGTCTCTCAACCATTGCTTAGTTGAACCCTCTTAGATAAACTTCTTGACTACTACCGAGTGGTATCTTACCAAATAATGTCTCCGCCTAACAAATCAAAATCATGATCACCCAATATTTAAATTTTCCCTTAATCCCAGAAGTAATCTCTCCCGACAAGAAAAGAGGTCTCGGCAATCTCTCCCGACAAGATAGAAAATTTTCATGACAATTAAAACTTCCCACAATCTATAAGATCATAAATTTTCTAAAAATCTTTAACTACAGACTAATTGAAGATCCTAAAAATCAATAAGATAGCTAATCTAAAACTCGACTCAATCTGTTTTCTTCTCTATCACTTCTTATTCTAACTTGAGCATAAAAAATTCCTCCGTCGGACCACCTCTGGCAGGTACTTGCAGGTCTTATCATCAACGAAGGCCTACAAGACGTATCAGTACCTGTTCCTCACTCGGATCAGTAGAGCAGTTCATCTGTAAAGCAAAACCCACTTCCAACATTAAGATATGGTTGTGTTATGGTGTTTATCTATATTGAAGATGGAGGACGCAAAAAAAAAATGATTCTAAATGTTGCTATTAAATGCTAGACTTACCAAGTTAATATAAACTCTTCAACTTTCCTAATCGATCAATTAATTGGTCTTATATTAAGAAAATTTTTGTACGAAGAAAGGGCTTACATTTGAAACTACAAGACTTGATTAAAGACATATGTTTAAGATAACTCCTTATAGTTTTACGAACTATCACGGAATCAATCTTTAGTTTCAAAACTACCACTTCATGGTTTGTTACCATTTGCTTCATGTTGTTTGCTCTATTTAGGGTTTCAGTTTTGTTAAAACCGGACTAAATAACTTATACTATTAAAATTAATTGAAAACTCAAATAAAGTAAACTATGGGAAAACAAAGTGATAATAAAGAAAGTAAAGTAGCATAAATTAAAAATACTAAGAATAAAAGTGACGGTCTCAAAATTATAGTAATAATTTATAAAATTGGGTTAGGTGTATTTAAAAGAAAAAGAAAAGAAAAAAACACTTTGATCTGAGATAGAGAGAACGAGAGATGAAATATGTTTTAGAGAAACTAGAATGGGCGGTCTAGATTGTACGGAAACAAAAATAAAATAAAAATGAAAAGCGAGTATAAAATGATACAAAGGAACAACATTTTATAAAATTATAAAAAAATAGAAACATGAGTAAACGTGTAAATATAAAAATAATAATTTTTTTAATTATTTATCATTTTATAAAATAATAAAATATTCAACTTTTATAAAAAAATCTAAAATAATCAAATATGTAATTATTAAAAATAATAATATAAAATTTATAATTATAATTAAATAAAGAAATAATTTATTGAATATGAAAAGTTTTATAAATATAAAAATAAAAAATTTTATATAAATATTAATTGATTTAACGTGTCAAAACGTTTCAGAAACGAAACAAAATATCAAATAATATTAAAAAAACGATACTTTAAATATAAAATAATGAAAAGAGAAATACAAATAAATGTGTAAATATAAAAAATATAAGAATTTTATATTAAAATTAATTATTTTATAAAAAAATAAAATAATTATATTTTATAATAAAAATTTAAAATTATTAATTATGTAAAAAATCTAAAATCCACCAAGTTACCGATATTCAAACACGTGATTTTTCATATTATATATACATACATACATACATATATCTATATATATATATATATATATATATATATGGCTCTGATAATTATTTATAGATCAAACAAGTTTTGATATCTTTGGTCATAAACTAGTGAAGTAACCGGGCCGGTTTGGACCCGAAAACCGGCCCAGCTGGCCCGGGTAAAGCTCGGAATCGGAACCGGCCCATGCTACAGTAAATCGGCCTGGCCCGGAACCGTTTCTTGTAGCGGGCCGGACCGGTTCCAAAAAAATTTGAACCGGGAACCGGCCCGGAACCGGCCCAGCCCGGCCGGTTCCGGTTCAAATTTTCCCCTTTTTTTTTAATTTTGAAATTTTCCAATTTTACCCCTTCCAACAGCTATAAAACGGCTACTTTTGAGATTATTTTGGTCCATAGGGTCAAAAAATTTTCCTATAAATATCTTATACCCCATTTCCAAAATCTCTACAACAAAATCTCTCTTTCTCTCTCACATCTACATTCTCTCAATATTACTACATTCTCTCATTATTATTTCCTTTGTATTACTATTTTTTATATCATTTCCATCATTTTCTACACTATTACCTACACCATTTACATCAATTTTTACACCATTTCATCACCTTATACACCATTTTCATTTTCTCCATTATCTATATTTCCACAATTATTTACATTTCCACCAATTTTTATACCATTTCTATTCTCTTATACCACATTACCTACACCATTTTTTATACCATTTCCATTAAATTTTACACCATTTCCATCAAAATTTACACCATTTCATCATCTTATACCCCATTATCTACATTAATTAAGATTTGAGAAGATTTCAAAGTTGGGAGCTCATTCAAGATTTTGCGAAAAACAACTGCGATATTCGTCAAATCGGTACATTTAAATTTTTTGTATATTTATTTTTTTGCATTTGCATTACATTTGCATTATCTTTTTAAAAAATTTAATCTTAAATTTCCTTTAAAAAATTTTATCGTATATATTATTTTAAAAATTTTAATCTTAATTTTTTTTATAAAATGGCCGGAACACACTCTTCACAATCTTCTCAACAATCTCCTCTTCCTCCATTTTTTGAAATTCCCGATCATATAGATATTGAAACTTTTTTGGAAGAAACTGAACCTAGTAACACTGAATTTAACACAACACAAACTAAAAAAAATGATTTTAATATATGGACATTTTTTAAAAGAAAAAATGATGAACAAAAAACAATTTGTAAAATTTGTTATCAAAAATATAAATTTTTAAAAGGTTGGGGGGTAGGCACACTTAAGAGACACTTAATTAATAATCATCCAGATAAATTACCACAAACAAAACAAACACAAATTTCTACAGGGGAGGTAATATAACTGATACATTTAAATATAATTCGGATAAAGAAAAAATTGGACAAATAGAATGGCTAGCAAGAAAAAAATTACCACTTAGTATAGTTGCATGTCCTGTATTTGAAGAATATATACAAAAATATTTACAACCCGATTATAAAAAAAGTAGTCAAAAATCCGATAGAAGGAGATCATTAGATAGATATCAGGAATTAAAAAATTGTATATTTATAGAATTTATGACTAATTAATGTAAATTTTCATTAAATTCAGATAGTTGGAAAAGTGAGCATAAAAAAGAATATTATATTGTAGTAACATGTCATTGGATAAATAATTCATGGTCTTTACAAAAAAGAATTTTAGCTTTTCAATGTTGGGAATTTCCATATTCCGGTTCACATATAATTAGAATAATTTCAAATGTTGTTTATGATTATGGAATAAATGATAGAATTTTTTCTATTTTCTTTGATAATGTTTCGGCTAATACTATTGCGGTTAATAGTTTAAAAAATTTTTTAAAAATAATTTTAAATGGAACTTTTTTTCATATTAGATGTGCATGTCATATAATTAATTTATGTGTTAAGGATGGTTTAGCAATGGGAGAACTATTTTTACAATCTATTCGCGATTTAATTCATCAAATAAAAAATTCTGCTGTAAAAACTCAAGAAATGAGACAATTATGTATTTTACATAACAAAAAATATAAAAAATTTAAAATGGAATGTGACACTAAGTGGAATTCAACATATAACATGTTACAAGGTGTTCTTCCTTTTCAAAATATTTTAATTGAATTTGCAAATTCAAATTCCGAATATGGTTTTATTGATAATACCGCTTTTGAATTTGCGTCTACACTTACAAAATTATTGAAAATTTTTTATTTATGTACAAATTTATTTTCTGGATATTATTATCCAACTACTCATTTAATACTACAAAATCTTTGTAAATTTATTTATATATTTAATGAATTTGAAAATGAAGAAAGATTTGATAAAATTGTTCTTTCAATGAAAACAAAATTTTTAAAATATTATGAAAAAATTCCAATTTTATATTTAGTTGCAAGTGCATTAGATCCACGTGTTAAGGTTGAAGGTACTGAAATGTTAATAGATTGTTTTGCACAATCTTTTCCATCAGAAATGTCTATAAACCCACATTTTTTAAAACAACAAATATATCATACTTTACAATCAATATTTGAATTATATGAAAAGAAAATTAATAATTTAAATACTAATAATATAACTAGTAGTAGTAGTAATAGTATTCAATCATCTTCATTTTCATTTAATCCCTTACACATGTTAGAAAAAAAACAAAGAACTTCTTTATCATCATTTAATGAATTACTTTTATATAAACAAACACCTACATTAGAAGATTTTGATGATATAGATTTATATGATATATTAGGTTGGTGGAAAAATAATGTATCGTATTATCCAATTTTGGCCCAAGTGGCCAAAGATTTACTAACCCCTCCGGTATCTACAGTACCATCCGAAAGTGCTTTTAGTGCAGGTGGTCGAGTGTTAACCGAAAAACGTACAAATTTAGCGGATGACACTTTAGAATCTTTAATATGCATTAAAGATTGGAAGGATGCAGAAAAAAGAATGCAAAGAATTATCAAAATCTCGGAAGATGATAAACAAGAAGTTGAAGAAGAATAATAATAATAATAATAATAATAATATTTTTCTTTTGTTTAAAAGTTATTTTAAATAGAAAAAAAATTCAAAGTGATATAATTATCAAAATAATGTAAAAAAAAAAATAGTGGATTTAAAAATCCAAGTGATGAGCTTGGTAGTGAACGTATACCGAATTCAGTGGAACCACTTTAAAAATCTTGTGTCTCAAATTTTTAATTACAAGTGAATTATCAAAAATTAATTAAAAAAAAACAAAGTAAAAAAAATGGAGTTATAAAATTAAAATAGAATTAAAAAATAGAGTTACAAAAAAATTTAGAAAAACGTAATAGAAAAAAAAAAAAAAACGAACCGGGCCCAGCCCGGAACCGCCTGTTCCGGTTCAGCGGGCCGGGCCGGTTCCACAAGAAAAAAATTGGGAACCGGCCCGGCACGGCCCGGACTGGCCTAGGAACCGCTGCCGGCCCGGCATGCGGTTCCTTTAAACCGACCTTGAACCGGCCCGGGCCCGGCCCGGCCCGGCCCGGTTACTTCACTACATAAACTATCCAAAAAAATTACCTTTTGGGAAACTATTCGAGTCACCGAGACCCATGTGAAGTGGAACCCACGCGGTACTCGAATAGTTTCCCAAAAGGCAATTTTGTGTCTCGGTGACTCGAATAGTTTCTCGAAAGGCAATTTTTAAGACGATTTTGACCAACCGTGTGGGTTCCACTTCACATGGGTCTCGGTGACTCGAATAGTTTCCCAAAAGACAATTTTTAAGACGACTTTGACCAAAGGAAGCCTCCCAAGTCCCATGAGAACCCAATCTCAACAACCAATTGGTTGTCCCCATTCAAGTTTCGATTTTTTGAGCTAATAAAACAAATAATACTCAAATGAAGACGCGTAAGATAAACATAAAAATGGGTGTATAAATTCTCATTCCAAGGACTTCCATGCTCACGTCCTGAAGGCACCAAATGAGTTTATGCTCTTCCATTGTGGCAGTAACTTTCAATCCAATTTGTAGATCATATCTTCACCAACACTTTGATAGCTTTTGGGAAAGAACTTTTGGGAAACAATAAAGTGTGCCGCTGCCATTCAACCTTCTCTTCTGCTCAAAAGCCTCTTTGTAGAAGACAAAAATGTCACCATTCCCCCTATTTACAACTCCATCTAAGCACAAGAGAAGCAGAAGCTTTGGTGAAATTTTTCTGCCAAGAAATCTACAACACCACCAGCCTGATGTGCAGTCTGAGCTCATTCACTTCAGACAGCAAAACATTCCGGATCTGCTTCTCATATCTAGCGTTCCATTACGAGAAAAGGTCATGGTAAAAAATGAAAATCCTCCGAGAATAAATGTTGTTCCCGACAGAATTAGCAACATTGTTGAGCACCAAAAATCAGAGAACAAGCCTTTAGACTGGGTTATTGATATTCAACAGAAGCTTTGCAGAGATCTTCCTTACCAAGTATGCCATTCAATCTTCAAAGTTCCGAGGAGTCTCCGAAAGCTCCAACCAGATGTGTTCACTCCTCAAGTTGTTTCCATCGGGCCTTATCTGTAGGAACAGGAGGGTGGCCCATCACCCATACCCTACAAAACTATTCCTGAAAGTAAGGGATTTTTCACTCACCAAAGGGATAACTAAGTATGGGACTCAATAATGGTTGTTGATGACACAACCATTATAAATAGGAGCAACCATAGTAAGGATCCCTAAACTCAATTCATTAGTCTCACACACCATTTAGAGTGAGAATTGAGAGTTTGGAAGGCTTCTTGCATGTCCAAAGGTGCTGCCAAAGGGAGTTACAGTCGCCGGAATCTATGGCTAGAGGTACACTTGTTTCCGCTTGTTCTTTGTGTCAATTTTGCTTTGTAATTCATGTATTAGACTTGCATGGATGTTTTTACATTATCATCGCAACAGCATTGAGCTCCAAGGCATGGAGTACCCTAAAAGGAGGATTCTTAAACGTGTGGTCGACAGATCCCATTTTGAGCTGAAAGACTTTGGGCTTGCTGTTTCTGAGGTGAAAGAACAACTAAGGCAACAGTATGAGGAACCTAACGAGTTCCCTAATGACCAAGAATTTCTTGAGATGATGTTACTCGATGCTTGTTTTGTACTCGAATTGTTCTATGCATTTGAAAACGGGGCTATTTATTGCGGGTATAGTCCAAAGGATCCAATGTTTTACTGTGGAGGGATGTTACCTTTTATTAAGAGAGACTTGTTGATGATCGAAAACCAAATACCTCTAATTGTCCTAGAACGTCTGTCGGCTCTTGTTTGGACACCTCGACGAAATGTGGACGACTCCTTTGGTAAAATTGCCCTCAATTTTTTCGATTCCATCGTCCCTGGCCTCGGCCAAAACGAACATATTCTACTAGAAAACTCAAGCCTACCACCGCAGCATCTCCTAGACATTGTTAGATGTGCCCTTCAACCATCACCACGACATCCGAGTACCTCAAACCAAGTATGTGATGGCCAATTGAAACCACTTGACATCGCTTCTTGTTTCCCGGAAGACTCCTTGTGCTTTTTTATGCCAAACTTTACCGAAGCTTATACGTTGTAAGTGCAACATAGCGGACACAGAGCGACCGCGTACAATCATGCACTCTGTCACTAGTCTAAGAGGAGCCGGTATCAAGTTCAAGAAGAAAAACGAGGCGCATACCTTCATGGACATAGAGTATAAGAACGAGACACTGTGCATTCCTCCTCTAGTAATTCATGATTCTACTAAAACCTTCTTCATCAATCTTATGGCATTTGATCAATATTATTCAGGTTACCTAAGCCATGTTACTGCTTATATTAGTTTCATGGATGGTTTAATCGATTCTCCTAAAGACGTGCAACATTTGAAAGAGAAAGGTATTATAGAGCACGAATTTGGCTGCGAGGAGGATGTATCAACCCTCATCAATAACATTCGAAAGGAGATTGTCTTCGACCCAAATAATCACTATCTTATGGAGATAGCCAAAAGTCTTCATACCCATTTTCAGAATAAAGGGAATACTTGGAAGACTACATTGAAGCGTGAATACTTAAAAGATCCTTGGAAGATCATCTCTATCGTGGCTGCAACTTTCTTGATTTTGCTTACATTGGCACAAACTTTGTACACTATTCTAGGTTACCATCATCCTTTACATTAATTGAGATCTACTATTTCAATTTCAAGTAAACAAGAATTGTCCTAGTTTAGCATTTTTATGAATTAGAAACCAGCTTTTATTTGGTTCTGTAAAGAAGGGGCAGAGAGAATCTGGAGCATGCGTAATACGTCAGAGGTGAAAAACATGTTGGCCCTATTTGAAATAAGTATGGAAGCACCGAACAGGGAAATCAGGATGTGTCATGGCTCATCATTTATTTCTTTATTTAAAGCTTTTTATAGTGTTACTGATACAGTTTTGACAATTCCCACATGGAGACAAGCAAAGGGTTGTTGTCATTCGGATTAAGGTTATTATTGTTGTTAATACAAAACACAGCGTGTTTCTTATTACAAATTTTTTCCTCAAATAACATAAATAAAATGAAATATCAAATTTATAAAAGTTTTAAAAGTTTCCTAAGCCCTTCAAACCCTTATGAAAATGACATTATATTTGTTGGATTTATATGAACACACATGTGGAAGCGTGATTAATTTTTAGAATCGTAAAAGTTTAGATTTTTCAGACATACCTCAATTAACAGATCGTAAGAAATTTAGGGAATCACGAGTTTTACACGAACGACCTTGCCGTTTGGATGATAACCACGAAACTCAAGATATCACTACAGTATCACGATACCGCAATCGAAATTCGGTGACAAAAACGGCACGGAAAAAATCTCTACACAGAATTTCTCTAGTGCTCTCTTTCAAGGGAATATTTTTCTCTCTGTTGTGCTGTTACTCTATGGTATACAATTGTTGTGGTGTCTAGGGTTTGTCCTAGTTTCTATATCCTCCTGTAATCACAAATGAAAGGATCTTCAAATCATATCGGTTACCATATTAAGAATATAGAAAGTGAGATAATTCTCATTTTTCATACTAAAAAATATGTCCAGCGTGGACATTGATTCCATCAATATCGAAGGAATCCCATGTGTCAAAAAAGATAATGAGATATCATTATTAAAACCATACGTTTTCAGATTACTAAATACTCAAAGTAATAATAATAATTAAACAAAAAAACAACGTGAAATTATTATAGAGTAGCTGTAAAGCATCAGTCATGGCTTGGTTGTGATACACGAGCAATATTTGGGTTGACTTTTTGATATTTGCATTTTGAAAATGATACATGGGGAAAAAAAAAACAAAACAAAATTTTCAATCGAATAATGTGACAAAGCTAGGGTTTTCAATGACATACGAGTGCTTAAAAACACTAAGAAACAACGGAACTTAAATGGAGAAACAAAAATTAAACTGAGAAAATAACAAAAAAAATAGAATGAAAAGGCTTTAGATATCGCGCCCGCAGCTGCACCAGCTCAGCCTAGCTGCGAGCTAGCATAGGTGCGCAAAGCTATTGCGCACAGCTAGCACTCAAACATATTCTTGTGGAATCCCTTTTGGCATTGATTATTCCAAGAAATCCAAAGCCAACTGTTTTATATTAGTTTCCTTCGTTTGAAAAGAACTCGAGCTTAAATTTAATTAATCATATATTAATGAACTATAATTTAAATGATAATATTTTTTTTAGGGGTCATGAATTCAAACCTTTCTTATATAATCAATCACGTGTAATTGTCTCATCATGGGTTTGGAAAACTTTCCCCATATGGAGCTCTAACCCCAATTTATTAGGAGGTTGCCCCCCTTGAAATTTCAATGTGGTCATGAATTGTATTACGGTCTGCTAACCAATCCAAAAACTCGTCTACTCCAAAATCATCATCGAAAAGAGAAATCTCAACTTTTAAACGATAATCATGCTTATCATTATCATGTCTATGAAATCTATAGCCAACCTCCAACTTCCTCATCAGAGGTTGTGTAGTCTCGTCGAACGTGTGGGTTTTCATGAGCAATTTCCGATGTTAGACGGCAACGGACATCATCCTTATGCTCCTCATCCCGATTCCAATTCGTGTTAGCTAATAAGCCACACGAGTAGAGGCAATTTTTATCCTATTGATGGTGGTCTAAAGGACAGTAATAGCTACCTATTGGTCATTTAACATGGCCCAAACATCCTACATTTCCGGATCACCATCACACGAATGGTTACCTCCAACTACAAGACTTTTATTATAATTGACCACGAATCCAAATATACATGTTTTGTTACCAACATACTGTGAGACACAATTGAAGGGAAAGAAAATGAAAATTACACATTTAAGAATAGATTTGAACATGGCTCTAATATCACATTGACTCTAGTACAATGTTAAATATTTGAACATAAAAGTAATATAAAAATAATATTAAACCCTAATGTTCTATTATTTCTATAAATTATTACAATAAGTTGTATTTATATAAAAAATTTATTATTATAAATATGAAATTATGATATAACAAAAACAGTAATCTAAAAATAAAGAAAGTCTCATATTCTTAAAACCAAATCAATAATTTATTTGATTTTGATATATAATATGTTTTAAGATAAATTAAGAAAATTATAAGGAAAATAGAACAAAAGGCTTCAAATCTCACACAAGAATGTAGTTGTGCAAGCAGTGTAGCTGCGTCCTACATGGGGGGAGCAATGGCACATAGCCCCGTTATGCATGTGTGGTCAGTGAGCACGGCCAGCACATGGGCACACCATTCTTTGTGAAGATTGGCCTCAAATGGTGTCCTCCTGTAAAAATTAAGGTATAGGGTCGAGGTAGATTGGTTTTAGCCTATTTTATGGTTAAAAGTTAAAACCACCTCATGGCCAGGCCCTCCGACTGAGGGAACTTAGTATTATGTGCTCCTGTTCTCTAATATTTTATTTTATTTTATTTATAAAATTTCTCAATTAAAATAAAATAATTTATGAAAATGCATAAAACTTTATACCAAAAAATTATTAACCTTCTCTAGAAGGGAATAGGAAGTGAGGCAGATGTTCAACCAATTGAAGTACTGAGCTTTTGCTTTTTAATTCTAACCTCAAAATTAAAAATTAAAATTCAGTTTGTTTTTTTTTTTGTCGCTTTTGTAATAAGAGTTTAGTTAAGAAGGAATTATAGGATTTTAGTTTTTCTTTTGAGTAGAGCAGTGCCCCTTTTTTTTTTAATTCACCGGAGTAGATCGTAAATCTTACACAAATAAAATATATTAAAACTGAGTCAAATAGAGTGTTAGTGAATGATAGAGAAATAAAAGTGATGGAAGAGATATTTTTATCAACTATTTGATGAAGGTCAAAATGATCAAATTATTTTAAGTAAAGTATAAAAATATAAATTTTTTTCAGAAAAGTCAACCCTCAAAAAGTGAAAAGATTTTAAAAAAGATAAAAAATGAAAAAGTGATTGGACCCATTGATATCCCAATAGAGATATAGAAATGCCTAAGGAAGCACGATAACGGATGACATATGAAATTATTCAACATCATATTGAGGATGAAAAAGTTTGTTTAGCGGAACAAAGTATATTATTATGTACACCACACAATATGTGCCGTGTGGAATTTGAATTTGGTTATAAAAAAATTGGGTGATGTGACTGGTTGTTAAAATAAAATTATTAAAACGGTTAGTTGAATTTTGAATTTATGAAATTGAAAGAATGGAAAGAATTAAAATATTATAATCTTTTAGAAAAATTAGGGTCAGAGTTGTAATGCCATATGTTTAAATTGAAATATTGAATGTTGTGTCCGGTTTTAAAAAAAAATTATTAAAACATTAAGTCAATTTTGAATTTATGAGAATTTAAATTTGTTATGAAAATTATGACTATTTAGGATAAATAATTATAAAGGTTTGATTTGTAATGTGATATCGTTAAAATACACTGTATTGAATGATATTTTTTGATATATTTATTATATTTATCAAATACCTTAATTTACATTTGCGTACAGATAAATTGAAAAAAATAATTTAAAAACTACAAAATTGTGGCCTGTAAAAAAGTGTAGGCTATAATAATAATTTAAACAATGAAAGACAAAGAAGGGAGGCCAGATTCTCATTAAAGTCAAGAAGGTAAAAATATATATATAAGTAAAACAATGAAAAACAAAGTAGGAAAAAAAAAATGGTAAAGTAGCTTTTGCAAAAGGTCAAAGCCTAAAAGCAAAAGTGGCTCTACGAAAAGCTACTTTTGCAAAAGGTCTAACATGTGCATGGTCGACAAATTTGTGGCCTTGGTCGACCCAGGCCATGTCCTTGGTCGACAAGGCCGAGGCCTTGGCCGAGAAAGGGCCAAGACTCTTGGGATCTAGGTAGATATACTCCCAATTTTTAAGTTATTGTTTATTGGAGTGTTTGGTACTCGGTAGTTTTCGTTTATCGGAATGTTTGGTGTTTGGTGCTCGGTGGTTCTCATTTATCGGATAAATTGAATTTTTTTAGTTAACAAATATATTGGGTATTTAACTTTTTCAATACATATTACTCTTTTATGATATTTGGCAATGTAAACTTATCGGATAAAATTCCATTATTATCATTTTTCTAAAAAATATGTATTCCTATCTATCTTGATACATTTTTTCATTTACCTTTCAGTACACTGCCTCTTGCTATATCCGCTCTTCCATTGGTACATTTCTTTGCATTTAACTTTTGGGTCTCTTGGTACATCTTTCCTTTTGGTGATTCCTACCCCTCTCTTCTCAACACATTTTCTTCCATGTACCTCTAGGTAATGTTACTTGCTCGGTAGACTTTTTGCGTTTGGTATACTATTTTTTCAATTTAGATTTCCTATTAGTGGTGACGATCTAAATTTGAGTCTCTCAGCTACCTCCCTCAATTGAGCCTCTCGGCTCGGTTGACATCTCTTGGTTATCAAGTTCCTCAGCTACCAAGAGGGGTCAAGCTTCTCGGCTACCAAAAGAGGGCAAGCTCCTTGGCCATAACTCTTGGTTACAATAAGAAAAGAAAGCTACTCAGTTACCGAGAAAGGTCAAACTCATCTGCTACAACTCTCGGTTACAATTTAGAGTCCTTGTTTCAAATGCATTTGGTGTACTGTTTTTTCAATTTTTATTTCCGGTTAGTGGTGACCGTCTAAATTTGTGTCTCTCGGCTCAATTAACCTCTCTTGGTTATCAAGTTTCTCGGCTACCTAGAGAGGTCAAGGAACATAATTCAACCTCTTGACTACGAGGGCACATCAGGCCATGAAATAACAAGGAACAATAATTCATTTATTTGAAGCACGAGAGATCATATCAAACCTGAAGCAAAGGAAACATGTTTTTTTTTTGTTACACATGTTTTTTGATGCTCTTTGTAAAAGGGAAAAAATGATAGAGATGCTACAGTCTGACCTGAACTATTCATATCATGTTACCAATGCAGCCATTGAGGAGGCTGAGAACTAGTGTCAAGCTGAGGAAATTGTCCGTTGTTTAAAGGATGGCTCGGTTGAGGGAGCTGATGTCAATAGTTCTGATATGTTGGGTCCAAGTCTTTTCAGTGCTATTGGTTCACATGTTGCTACTCTTTGGGCTAATTTCACGAACTTACAGCAAAGATCTCTTGCTCCCTCTTCTCCTCAATCTGTTATTGATTCGTGCTTCTTTTTTGTGCTTCCATTTTGTATTGATAGCTTCTGGAATCGAAAGAACTTCCTGAGTCTACTTTTTGCATTTACGACTTTCATATTGCCAATATATTGCTTTGCTATTCAATTGTTTCCTCGAATAGGAGTGTTGGGATAGTGTCCAAGCAGGGACTGTGAAAGTAGGTTCGGAGCCTTTTGAAGGTCATTGTTAAGTAAAATCCTACAATTTTGTTGTCCCATAACCTCGTTCTTTGTGCCATGAACCCTCGTTCATTACTAAGAGGGCACAAGGCCAGTATCATATCTTGAGCATAAGGTCTCTTGGATTGCACCAAAATATTATAGAGATTTTGTATGAAGAGGATTATCAGGTGTCGTACCGAGCTATGTGGAGATATTATGGTTAGAACGTCTTTGGTGTCGCACCGAGAGAGAATGATGCATTGCACTAAGATATCGTAATGGCCTTGCGCCTTAGGAGTACATGGCGTACTAGGCATTGTGCCCTGAATGTGTATGGAGTATCGAGCGTTCCACCGATGGTACTCGAAGGTATTGCACCTTAAATGTGTATAGTGTACCAGGCATTATGCCGATGGTACTTAGAGGCATTGTCCCTTGTATGGTATGTAACGTACCTGGCATTAAGCCGATTGTACTCGGAGATGTTGTGCCTTGAATGGTATATAGTGTATCAGTATTATGCCAATAGTACTCGGAGATGTTGCGCCTGTAATAGTGTATAGCGTATTGGGCGTTATGCCGATAGTACTCAAGGGCGTTACACCTTAAGTGATGTGTAGCATACTAGATGTTGCGGCGACAACACTTGAAAGCGTTGCGTCTTGAATGTGTGTAGTATACCAGGGATTGTGTCGATGATACTTGCAAACATTGCATCTTGAATGGCGTATAGCATACCAGGCGTTGTACCGATGGTACTATAGGGCATTGCATCTTGAATGGTGTATAGCGTACCGAATGTTACGCTGATGGTATTTGGGGGTATCACGTCGTGAGAATTTATTGCTCATATTTAGTAGTAACTGTTCATAACCAATATAGGTTAGTGCATTTTGTTAACATAATAAGATATGTAAAACCAAGGTATTGTTGTTAAAACATCAAATGAAAACATCAATAGGTGGCGTAGCACCACCAACAAAACAATATAGAACAATGAATAGAGTTTACTAGACAAAGGCAACTGAAGGATCCTAATCATAGCTGAGCGTCCCAATGCCGAGAGACGTTTTGAACTTAATCTTCATATGCTTCGTGCTTGGCAATGCCTCCGGGGCTTTCAGGCTTGGGCGGCCCAGAATAGCATTATATGGTAATGGCAACTTTACTACATTAAAAATGGCTGTAGTGGGGGAGTGGTTTGGCGGCATAACCAATGTCACGAAGAGAGATATGACACCTTCAAGAAAAAACCATTCGTCTAAGAGCCCTCTTACAAGTCCAATATGAGGTTGCAAGTATTCGCGATGGAAACCCATTTGTTTGAAGACGTCCCAATAAAGAAGTTTACAGCCCACTCCCTGATCAACAAAAATTCTTTTAATTGCATATTGGCCGATCATTGTTGTGATGACTAATGGGTCGTCATGGCCTGGATAGACTCCCATGAGGTCGTCATCATCGAATCTTATCATTGGGTTTTTTTGTTTCTTTCCTTTCATACACGAGCCAAGAGGAATTCTTTAGAGGCAGAAAGTTCGGTCATCTGAAAGATCAAGGTAACTATTACATCTGTTGAGTAGGGACTTATTTCTGTCACGTTGGTTGATCAGGGAGTAAGAGGATCATCTTCAGTGGAGGGGATCATTGAGGGTAAGTGCCCCTTGGTATGTGGAGGATTGCCCTATTCACTTGATCTCTAGTGGTTCTCGGACCATACTGTTTATTCACCTCATCTCCTTGTTTCTCTCCATGTGGCTCTTGGCAAGAGTTACCTTCACGATGAATGTCAATAAACCTTTGGAGTTTGCCAACTTGGACTAGCATTTTGAGCTCGTCCTTCAATTTTCGACAGTCGTCTATTAGGTGGCCATAGTCTCGATAAAAGTAACAATATAATGTTCGGTCCTTCTTAGAGTCATATCCTGAAAGGCGTCCTGGCCACCTGATGTATGGTTTGTTTCTTATTTGCAGTTAGATCTAACTCAGTGTTTCATTTAGAGGCATATAGTGATTGAACTTATGATGAGGTGGGAGTGCTGATCAACCCCTTTTGGGAGAGGATTGTTGAAGAGAGTGGTTGTGTTCACTTCTACTAGGTTTACTTCGATGCTTATCGAATGCTTCCACCTCCTTTGTGACTATGTACTTCTCAGTACGCGAGTAGAACTCCTGTATTCTGGCTGGAGGGTTCTTTGTAATTGAGGTCTTTATCCCCAGATGCTGGATCCGGTTAGCAGTGCCACCAAGGTTATGGAGTGGTCCAAACCCGAAACCTTCATCATTTCTACTTTGAACTTTTCCAGAAAATGTTTCAAGAGCTCATAGTCCATTTGTTGTAGTGAGATGAGAGAAGTAGAATTGCTCTTGGCCCCGTGATTAATCACGAAATGGGCCTCAAATTGCTTCCTTAACCGGAAGAAACTTCTGATACCGAATGGTGGCAAGGAGTTGATCCATGTGAGAGCATTCCCCTTCAAAGTTATGGGAAAGTGCTTGCACATGGCAATATCAGACATGTCTCTCGAGATCATTACTGTTATGAAATGGGCGGCATGATCTCGGGGATCGATCATACCATCATACCTTTCCATAGGGGGAAGAAACACATCTCGTAGCATTGGCTTCGTAAAAATTTTCGAGTCAAAGGGCAAAATATTGGTCGCGTATTGAATGGTCTCATTTCATTCAGCAACACTCCTCAATTCGGCAGCCACGAGATCCTCCACATGTTTCTTCAAGTCGTTTGGATCGTGCTAAGAGGTTGCCAAAAGTTCTGGGTTCCCTCGGAGTTGAAGCTTGTGTAGACTTGATTGCTCTGACCTCCGAGGGAAGGACAAACCTTCTTGCCAATAAGCAAGGCTGAGATCTTCTAATTGTCTACTTATATCTTGAAAGTTTGATTTGAGTCTTTCCATTTGGGAGCGGTGGACTCTATCAGGAAAAGCCAAAGTGGGGATTAGAATCAGTTGGTTCTATTATTGCACGACTTGTGGTCAAATCTCTCCCTATGGAGGTGGTCCCATTAGTTGAATTTGGATGACTAGAGTGTCTGTTGGATTAATCGGGGCTACTAGCTAAACAAAGTCCATTGGGCGAACGTTCGCCCATTTACCATAGATACAGCCTTGGAGGTATTTCGATTTCTTCTCTTTGGAGGCATGACTATTGAAAATGCAATGGGACAGGGTAAAAAATGAGTCTCTTCATAACCTATTCCTATCGACGATACCAATCTTTGAAGGTGGGTTTAGGCTCAACAGATAACTACTCTGTTGACCTAAAAGTGGAATCAATGTCGATAAGATTCCTTGCTCATTTAAACCTGCAAAGGCCGCCAGGAGTTGCTCCGGCTTAGAAAACTTCGACACTCAAGTCAGAAATATTAGTTTATAGAAAGAGAGAAACAGGTTAAGGAAAGCTATGCGATAGCCATGTGTAGTTTTGTGTGCTTCTAGTAAAGGATATTTTAGAATGTATGTAGCAAGTTGTCTCTGCATAGTATATATATAGTGGGTTCTGTTTGCCATTAGAGGTATAAAAACCCTAATTTTTTTGTAGAGAGATTGATGGGAATCTTTTGACATTTTAGGGACTGAAATCAAATATTTAAAAGATTTAAAATCCTTTTGGCTAAGGAAAATTCAAGTTATTATAGAGGTTCCCTGCCTTATCAGGGGCAACTACCAAGTTCCATTTCCTTTATGAGAGAGACTTCCCCAAGAGTAGGGGAGATTCATATCTAATGCAAAGAGATTCAAATTTGTTAGAGATTTTTTTCTTTATTTAAGTTGTACTTATCACGTAATAGGGTTGCGTCTGTATCAATGAAATATATCCTCCAAGAAATGGGATGATCAAGAGGCTCAAGGGCTGAGGACCGGGGGACCAAGAGAGCCAAAAGTCATAAACTAGTGCTCGGCAAAGAGAGTACTCAACCAAGGAACTGAGAGGGCCGAAAGCATATTTGATTGTTCATAGGCTTAATGGACCCGGGTAATCTGTCCTCATGATAATGGGCCGTTAGACCATATACCATTACTTATCGATGTAAGCGGCATATTAGAATTCAGATCTTGCTGAAAGGTTGTAGACATGATTACTGTTAATATTGTTTCCTGTAACTGTTCATAATTTATCGGAATGGCAAAAATGTCGTGCCATGCGACCTATAATTGCTGGCCTTATGAAGTGATATTTTCAGTTTCCTATACATTTTTTTGTGTTTCTAACGTTTGCATTGGGAATGGCATGCTATATTATTCTAGTCCCATAAGCATAAAGTGGACTGCAGTGATGAATGTGTGCTGCCCAGAATTATAGGGAGGCCTTTCACTGCGATTAATGGGGGATTGTGTTGATATATGATGTTCCTCTGAAGGCCTTTTTCTCTGTGGACATTTACATGGTTTTCCTGTTATTTGTAGCAAGGGAATTGGTTCCGTTCTGCTTCATTTACCTTCAGTGGCATAGCTGGCCTTTTTGAAGGATCTGATGCACCATGACAATTCCTTCTCGATAGGCTCGGCCACTAAATGCACAGAAAATTTTCCATTCTTGACCTTGTTGTGAAGAGTGGTGTATCTCAACTGCTAGAGCAATCAGTCATTTCCTTAAAAATCCGGCATTTTTATTGTTTATAATTGATATGTGCACATACCAATTTCTTGATTTCATAGAATATTACTTTGAGTTGAGGCATTGAAGATTATTATTAGAACAAAAAAGCCTTGTGGAAGGGAAAACAAACTGCTGCAGGGAAAGGCTAAATTTGTCATAGTCTTTTGCCATATAAGATTGTACAAGTGTATACACCATTTTGTTAATATTGCCCAGTACGGTATCAGCTCTCTTCAGGAGTTTTTAGTGCAAACACTAACAAAGAAACACATCAGTTTCATTCTTGGACAGTCCATGAAATTACAGTAAGAAAGTTGTTTGACAGATTTTTACACAATTTTTGTGGGTCTGTAACCGTTAAATATCATTCAATAGTCACTAATCATTTTACTATGATAAGAAATGGTGACCATTGAATGACAATTTAATGGATACAAACCTATGGGTATCAAATTATCTGTGGGGATTATAGAATTATCTATTGGGATCATAGAATGACCCGTTGTTTGACTGTCCCAGCATCGGCATGAAGTTCCAAGCCTGTGACTCTTTCTTGTCTTCGAACTTCATGCTGGGTAAAGAAGCCCACTGAATTTCTCAGGAACCGAATCCATTGTTCCTCATTCGCGTCTTCAAGGTTCACAAACCTTCTTGACAGCAACAGCTCACTTCTTCATTTTGCCATTTTTTTTTTGTTGGTACAGGTTCATTTTGCCATTACTTTCTGAAGTTCTTGCCCCTTCAAACAACTTGTTCTCCACTTGATAAATCCCACGTTGGTCCACAAAGAAATCATATAATAACATTTAAGTCCAACATACTCTCTCATCTAACAAATCGATCTTTTAAGTTGAAATCTCCTATTAAGCTTGAGTCCTTCAAGTGGGGCAATGGCAAAGCCCAACTATTATGTCTTACTCTATTGCTCCGGCTCGACTCCAACCCAACTATTTGACTCCAACCCAACTATAATATTTATTGATTAAAGAGTTTTAAGTAAAAATCAAATTCCTTCATAAAATAAATAAACTTATCAATCTATTAGAGATATCTAACATTGAAAACTCGCTCATAAAGCATTAACTATATTTTATATCTATTTTATATCTAACATCGTCTGAGTAAAAATATTCGTAATAATGATTAAAAGAAATAGTAATACTGATCATTTATCCACCATTTTGCACAAAAGAAAGAAAAATAGTGTTAATATCTTACTCCTCTATTTACCGTATTAGGCTCTTTTTTTTTTTTGTATCTTAGATAGGTCATCGCCCGATATCTAAAATTTTATCCTAACTATTCTGTAACGACCGTTATATGACCCGTTTTACGTAAATGAATCTCCCAATATTCATTTTCTTCATTTCCACTCCGAGTCGAACCCGTAGATGATGAAATAGTACAACCCCTTAACCAACTGCACCAACCATATTAGACTTTTTTAATTGTATAATCTTCTTCCATTCTAACAAACTTGCATATAAGTTTTCAATCCTTAATAGGGGAAACCATTACAAAATTGGAGTATATTGGTCCTCTTTGGACATTCTTTTGCTCGTGCTTGGATTTATTATTTATTTATTTATTTTTCTTGTGAACGCCAAAATCCAAATTGTCGGCAACCAAACAAGGTCCCCATGGGGAGGGAGTCTTTGAATTTCGAGCCCAACCACACAACACTTATTACTCTCAACAAGGAACCCTCATAGACCACTAAATCATTTTTCTCCATAGGGCTAGACATTAAGTGAGGTCCTTCCTCCATCACCTCTATGGGCTAATACAAGTTCACGCGGATGTACATTATTCATTGCCACAATCTTTTTTCTTTTTTCTTTTATTATTATTATTATTATTATTATTTTGGGAAGATATTGAATGATCATGTTCCTGCCCAATTTGGGGACCCTTTTTGGCTATAACATGTGTGGAACAAGTGAAGGCAAGATGGAATCAGACGTTTCAGCATTTGAGTTTGCATGCCACGTGCCCTGCACTCATTCAATTGAACTAGAGAAATTAGGTCTTCGATTTTGTTACATCTATGCATTTTGGTCAATTTTATCCCTAAATTTGCTTCTCCATGACAACCCAATATAATTTTAGTAAATTATAATATATATATATATATATATATATATTGGTATAAATCATCCATATTCAATAATAACGCTGGGTCTAACTAAACATAGTTTCAAATCAAGTTGACCCCCTTGAAGGGACAAAAATCTGTTGACGGATTTTTTATCATACACAAGAATTGAATTTAAGATCTTATTTAAAAAATATCAATATTCAATTATTGCAAATCATATGCTTTCAAGCAAAATATTTAGTTAATTATAAGTGTTCCTTGGAGGCTTTTTCTCTTTCACATGATTTAGTCATGTTCTTAATGTCTTAATCTTAGTGACCTAGTTCTAGGGTAGGGAAAGGGAAAATGAAAAAGTGAGTCATCCAAAGGAGCCATTAGGTGAGGAGGACAAAAGGTGGTGCAAGGTCATATCATGTTCCTTGTTAACTTGGATGGATAATGTTACTTGTTCATAAACACAAGAGATTCTCTTCACAAAGTAATTAATTTTTTATTAATTATCATACCAAAAATATTTAATTAAATAAAAAAAATCAAAAAATTAAAAAACAAATGTCATCTCACAACACTTTCACCCGTCTGACAGCAACGTGTCCTATAATAATTAAAAAATAAATAACAAAAAAAATTATAATAATTAATGTTTTACAATTACTATTTAAGCTCTGTTTCTCAAACTATTATAATAGTACTGTGCCACTTTGCGATAACATTTACTCAACCATATCAAAGGAATAATAAATTATTATTATTTTTGGATTTTAAATTACAAAAAATCAAATGTCTATTGATCCGGTAATCCTTATAAGCAACGTCTAATTAGTCCAGTAGTTAGAACTGATATCCTTTAAACAAGATTTTAATTTCAAATCTTGTGTGTGATAAAAACAGATACCGAGAGAGATTTGTTTTTTAAGTGTTGAATCTGCCTTTAAACGAATTTAGTTAAATTTTACGTGTTTATCAAATATCAATAATATATATATAGAGAGAGAGAGACACCACAAAAGAGAGAGAGTTATAACTTAAAATGAGGATGATTAAAATGGAAGTCTAAGGCCGAGGAGCTTTACCTCAACCGGTACCATCCTCTCCCACTTGTAGTGGTTTCGAGTTCTAACCTATATATATATTTATATAAAAAAAAAATGGACCAACGTGGGTTGGTTTAACTGGAGGTAGGATTAAGTACTCTTAAATATAACTGAGATTCAACTCCCACTGGAAATATCGCACTCTCATGTGTATGGAGCGTTCCCTGCTGGGAAATCCGTTCCCTGTTAGGAAACCCGTTCCCTCTGGGAGATCCGTTTTTCGAAAAGAGCCACTATAATGATCGGCATGAATTAGTCGGGGTGAAACTCCGGATACCAGATAGTACCTAAGATATAGTATAAAAAAAAAAAAATGAAGCCCAAGCTTTGGGTGAATGAATGGATCGAATGTTGTAAGGTCCAATAATAAGAAGATAAAAGAGTCCGGTCTGGTCCCGTGGTCCAATTAATCAAATAGAAGAGTGGGATTCCAATTTCCAAATATATCGTTCCGACACGTGGTGGTGTACCTGTGGGGCCACGTTGGTGAATCAAAAACCAGCCACAACCAAAAAGAGCGGGAGGGGCACGCGGGGGAAGCACGTGATAAAAGTACCATGTCAGACACCTCACCAGGTGAAACTTCTTTCAACATCACCGGCTATTAACGATAAAATGGTCATTTCAAATTTACACAGAGAATTCAAATATAAATAATTCACAAAAATTATAAAATTCAGAAAATTAAAATAAGAAAATAAGAGTAATAGACACGGAAGGGAGACACGTAGACGCGCGCACCCATAATCGACAGGTCACTTGGGAAAGGAGAGCACATGCCCCCACCCACTACTACAATTTTTGCCCTTTGGCCTTTCTGGTAGGGCCATTGTCGTAATTTCATATATCTCTGGTGGGTCCCCATTTCATCCCCACGTGACCCCGTCACGAGGGAGTGAGAGAGAAAGGGAGTCAGATCAGAGCACCGCCGACGAGGGTGGAGTCCCACTCCTACCAAGCACGTGCTCTCACGTAACGACGATGGTCCCATAAAAACGCAACGCAACCGCCACTTCCCCTTTACAAATCACGTAACATCTTTCTATCCCTTGTAGGTACAGCGGTTAGATGAGAAATGACAGATATATTACTTTTCAAAATTTTTTTTTCATTTTAAGCATCTTTCATAAATAAATTTTCCCCATAAATACTGCTATTTGCATCAATCCTGCCGGTTCGGTCAATTCAGTAATTAAAGTTAAAGAAGCAGGTTAACAACAGGAATTTTATATCAGTTTTGGGTTGGATAACGGCAGTTAAAAAGAGAAAAAATAAATCAACTGCCTGCCTTATATGATGAAAGGAAAAGGAAAAAATGATTAACGGTAGTAACGGACGTTAGGGAGTTAGGGTGATAACGGAACGGGGGGAAGAGAGGAGGGTCCCCACCCCACGCGGGGCGGCAGAGATAGTGGCAGATTAACGTCAGGGGATGGGCGCACGTGAGTTGCTGCTCTTGCCGCTCACGTGCGTTTCGACACAGGCTCTCCGTAGCCCATGAATGATTTAATAAATTTGAGAGAGAGAGAGAGAGAGAGAGAGAGAGAGAGAGCGAGAAAACCATGTCCTGTGCGTGTCTGTGGTCACGTCGCATCACTTTTCTTTTTCGTAAAAGAACTTAGATACGAAATTATAAATTTAAAAAAAAAATTTATATAACTAGATTACTCTCTTAAAAATCATATCGCATCACCTGATGGTGTGAGAAACGTAATATACGACGTTCGACCCTGCAATCCCACCTGGGACTGACAATTGGATAGGTACGGCCCGAGTTAGCATAAACTCGGCCGTTTTAAACAGTCAAATTTGGATAATTTTAGGGTAGGACCGAGATCGAACCCATTATTTAGACTCATTTTAATTATGGGCAAAACCTGGACATTTATCAACTCGTCTCGTTACAAGCCCAATCTGTACAGAAATAAAGCATATGAGCCTAAATTAGGCCTAAATTAGGTCTCTGATCCTTTAAAAATGAACACTTTGTTCTACCAAGAAAAAAAAAAAAAGAAATGAACACTCTTGCCTAAGAAGTGCACCACCAGAGCATATCATTTGACTGGTTCAGGGAAATGCACTAATAATGTCTCCAAAAGAACAGTCTAGTGGTCACAATTTCTTCCACTAACCTGTTGATCCCAAATTCAAATTTTTGTGTAATAAAAAAAAAAGAAAATGCACTAATAAATACACTGTAACCATAAATATCTCTCCACGTGGACCCCACCATTCTTCCTTACAACAAGAGCATCTCTTTCTTTCTCTACCCTCCTCTCTCTAAACCAAAAATGAAGAAACCAAAAATGCCTATTGTTTTTTTTTTCCCATTACATCTCTTTCTCATTTACTTCCTTCGGCTTATCCTCCTCGGCTACAGCCACCATGCCAATTGGCTCCTCCTTCTCCGGACTCCACTCATCATCGGCACACACTTTAACTTCACCCACATGTTTGATTTTGATTGGCACAACTCTTCAAACCCTAGATTGAGTTATGGGTTTTGTATGGAAGATAGAGATTTCTTGGGGATTTGAGTAAAGAGGTTGAAAACTTGAGAGGGATTTGTAGACATCAACTCGAGAACTTGAGAGAAGATAGAGATTTCTCTAGACCCCACTCGTTATCAGCACACACACGCTACCTACACAAAGATTTAAATCTCTCTCTCTCTCTCTCTACACACAAAGATTTAAACATCTCTCTCTCTCTCTCAATGTGATTATAAGATTTGTTAGAATGGATGTCGGGTTATCCAAGGGGTTTGACCCAACCTAAAGTAATTAAATTCAAATAAGAAAGGGAGAGGAGAGAAGTAGTTGAATCACCAGAGAATACATAAATATGCAAAAGAGATTTACATTCCTGTTTGGAATTTGGAGGGTTTTATTAAGTATATTAAGTTTTAATAATGATAAAAGAATTTGAAATAAAAAAGTTAAAGAAAGAATAGAGAGAACAGAATCTAAAAAGTCAAGTTCAACAAAGTATGTTGATATGTTGTAAATCCATATCGACTTGATTATGTCCTTGTCGACCTATTTTAAATTTCATATCTACAAATTGAGCAAAATCTGAATCTAACAATAAATATGTCGACTTGTCCAAAACACATGTCGATATAAATGAACTAGAACACCAATTTTTCTAAATAATATTAGGTCGACATATCCGATAATGTGTCGACTCAAAGAAGACTTGGCCATCCCTTGTCGACCCAAATAGTCGATTGTCAACATGTTCTCTAAAATTGGTCAACCCAAATAGTAGAATGTCCACCAATTTTATCCATGTCAATCTAATCACTTTCACATGTTGACCTATCCTTTGCATGTCAACAAATTTAAGTTCTCATGTCGACCAATTTCATCCTCATGTTGATCTATTATTACACAAGTTGACAAGTATTTAATAAAAATTATTAAAAATGGTCGACATATCCGACAACTTGTCGATCTGTTTTATTTTTTTCTTAGAAATCACACAACGACATGCATTTCAATTATGTTAATACCTTAAATACACCAACCAATTTAAAATGTCAGGTCCACCAATTGATTACAGAAATAGGACTGTGTCGATCTTGATGTTAAAAAATGTCGACCCACCCTCATACGTTGACCAATTAAAATATGTCTTGTCTACTAATTTATTTTAAAATAGGCTCATGTCGACCTGAAATCCTTAATTTGTCAACAAAACCTTTCATTCTTAACATATGGATGTCAATGCCTCATTAAAAGCATGCCCACACACTCAACTATGTCGATTAATTAAAGCACACTTGTCCACCAATTAATTTTTAGAACAAAACTATGTCGACATGAGTTTTTAATATGTTGACATCTCCTTTAATAGAAAAGCTAAACTGGGTCAACATAGCACTATCAAATTTGGTTATGAATATAAAATTGGTTCACTTGTCAACACAAATTGGTTGACAAATCAAACTGGTTGACTTATAACATTAATATGTCGACCTAACCAAATACATTTATACCACAAAATTTTAAATCCAGATCGTTGTGCTAACTTATTGAATGATGAAGTAAATGAACTAAAAGAAGAAAATGATACTTTAAAACAAGATAAAAACAAATTGCATGACCAAATCAAGAAAGTTTAAAGACGCAAACTTGAAACTGAAAACCTTAAGAGCATGCAAGTTTACACCAGAGAGAATGAACTTGAATTATCAACTATAAAAGATGAACTTAAGAATGAAAGGATCAAGAATCATAGACTTAGTTCTCTACAGCACAAGTTTATTCAGGGGTAAGAAAAATTAAATTTGATATTTGGTGTCCAAAGGACAATATATGATAAAATTGGCTTAAGATATGATCCTGCAACAACTCAGAATAAACTATACAGCTTCTTTGTGCCTAACTCAGAGATTAGTAGACCTAAAACTAGATGTCATGCTTGTCTAAAATTTGGTTATAAAGTAGAGTATTGCAAACTCAAGAAACAAACAAGTGTAAATAAGGATAAAAGACCATCAAATTTTCAAAAATACAAATACTGCCACAAGAATGGTCATAACTCACATGCATGCTAGTTTTAAAATGAAACATCTAAGAAAACTACAATGCAGTGGGTATCAAAGGTAGGTAGGACTATTATTTCAACTAACCCAACCAAACCCAAACAAATATGGGTACCAAAAGGCAAATCTTGAGTATGTATTACAAATTAGTTCTAGAAGAGGAACATTAAAAGTATGATGTTAAATAGAATCAAGAATGTTCAAATTCATAAGGCAGGGGGACTATTGAAAGGTGATATTTATATAACCCTTGTTTACTTTTCTTGAGAAAATATTATTTGAATCTTGTTTGCTATAAGTTCTCCTATATACTCCTAACATGCTTAGCAATACTAAAAATAAAAGTTAGCGCAAAATAAATAAAAAGAGATAATGGTATGAATGTAGCATATTGCTTACATTGAGTAGAAACTTAATTAGGCCAAATTTAAAGAAAACACCCTATGAGCTTGGAAAGAATAGAAAACTTGATATAGGTTACCTTAATAAAATCGGGTGTCAGTATTGACAATAAAAAAAGGTTTCCTAGAAAACTTTGTATGCCAAAGCACACAATAAAAAAACTATAACAATAAAAGAATAAATCCATAGTTTAATCTAGTCCCTCTAGATGTTTTACTAGTACCCTGAAAGGAAACTAGATAAGAATAAAGAAAAGCTAAATCAATTGAGTTCCTCAACCAAAGCTATTCTCAATTATAAGAACCAAGTGGTTGTATAGAAGCAGACTAAATGACTATGGCACATTAGGTAGAAAAAGGCAAAACAATACGCACAAAGCTATATAAAAGAAGAATAAGTTAGTTGGATTGATTGCAACAATTTTGAAGTAATTAAGAATGAAAAGGGTGCTTCCTATAAGTTTGAATTCAGAATTAAGTTGATATGCTAAAGAATGATATCAAAAATAGATTGCACATGTATTCACAAAATCCCATAATAAAAATAGATTATATAAGTTGAAAAGAGATTTAGGGATGATTAAAATAAGGAATTAAAAAAAGAAAATTTGGATATCAAAGGGAAGGATGTAAGAATACTTTGAAGAAAATGAGAAAAAGATCATCGAAAAGAAAAAAAAACAAAATACTTAACTCCGGCAATAAAACCCAAACAAACTAGATGAATCTGCTTATAAATTTTTACCCCTACTTTCATGTTATTATGCTCTTGTTAATATAAAGTTGCCTGTGTACTAATTTGTTTCATGATTAACATCTAAATGGGTACATTTAATAAATAGTCAAATGTCAGACAATTGTAAAGAGACAACAAAAATAAAAATTTATGATCAACATTCAGAGTATCTTCAATTAAATCTCTATACACATGAATTACTCGGGTAAAATAGAAGATGAAATTTGTGTGACATATGTAGTTAAGTTAAAATACTCTGAAAAAACGGACCTATAAAACTGGTGTAAGTAGTTCTCCACGTTTAAAAACCCAAAAAGAACTCACCTTCTCTCTCAAAAAACATTTCACTTCTTTACCAGATTCTCTTGATTCTCTAACTCTTGTTTTTCTCCTCTCTTCAAAAATGAAATCCTTCATTCTCAACGACAAATGTAAAACTCCAAAATAAATTTTCTATCTCACTCATCAAGCCTTACAAGATTAATTTTTCTCTTTCATTCAAAGAAAAACATACTAAGCCTCAATCTTCGACCATGGCCAAACAAAATTTGGATTTCAAATGAGTTAACTTCCCATCAAAGCATCACAGTGAGTCATTTCTCTCAAATTTTCTCCTCTAATCTGTTATTTCCGGTAGGATCATAGATTGGGATTTTCTAGAAAACACAGGGTTTACTTATGAAACATATGTTATAAGACAAATTTATTCTCCTAGCATCATCTTCTCATTCTCACCATCACTTGATAGACTAGTAAAACTATTCTACAATAATTTAGAAGACCATGTTGGAGCAATTCTTGAAAAGAAAGACAGTGAGATACTCATATAGACAAATCCTAACAACTGTATGTTTAAAATGTTTCTCAAAAGAATGGAATTGATCAAAACACCCAAACTCAACTATAAAATCAATAGTCTGAAATGGGTGCTAAGTGAAGCTTGTGAACCATACCTTAGAACGAATGTACTAGATGATGCTAAGATTGTTTTCAACAACAATCAGCTCACAACAATAGAAATCAAAAATCTCATCTTTATCGCCATATGAAAAACTGCTTCATAAAGTACTTATCCACTATCTCAAACCCAGAGTAGTAAAACATGACTTCATAACTTGAGAAGATTATTGGATTATGGCATGTCTTATGAAAAACAAAAATTCTACACACAATTTTCTAATACCTCTAAAATTTATAGAAATAGGAACAACGAAAAGAAGAAATCTCTGGTATGCTCCATTAATCACTGAAATTATCCTTAGTCATGGAGTGGATATTTCCAACAAAAAGTAGGTATTGAATCAAATCCATCTCTTAAAATTGGAGTCTCGCGTCTATGTGAAAAATGTGAAAATTTTGAACTATGTCAAACTTATCATCTCTTTGTTCCACAAAATGCTCCTCAAAAGTCAAATCAAGCCCTACTTCAACCAATGGATTGTCCACATTTGGATAATGAAGATCTAGACAATGAAATTCTTCAACTCCAAAATGAGTTATTCCGTCTAGAAGAAAGGGTTGCCAAAGTAGAAACAAAGTTAAACATTCTGAAGGATAGATATTCCACTAATGAGTAATGAGGGAAGGGCAATAGGATTATTTTCATGCATCCTTCTCAAAAATGCTTGTGTTTTGATAATGTCTGAATATTATTGAAATTAGTCTGAATTATAAACTATTGAACTTGGTGTTCTTCAAACATGTTGTAAGAATGCTTTTACATGGTCTGAGATGGCTTGAATACCTTGACAAACTAATATTTTATTATGAACTCTAGTATATTCTGAATCTGATAGTATCTATCCTTGATAATTGTTGATTGCTAGTAATCTAATAATCAATTACGTGCTCACTTTTACACTTCTACTGATGTCATGATCTTGATCTTAAGTTTTTGCTAATTCCTGGATTATTTTCATAATAATGTTATATGTTAGTTTACTTTCAGAAATAGTACCAAGGATTAGCATTCCTTAAGTCTTGTGTTATTTCTGTCATGGTCTTCGAAGAAACAAAATAGTAGGGCAATGTGTAACACAAATTCTGAAAATCAAACACCAAATGAAAGATCATGGCATAAACTTTGATTATATCTTGATAAAATGTGAAAATGTTAGTACAATAAATCTAATCAAAAATTCAATATATCATTATCAAACCAAACATATTGAAATGAGATATCATTTTATCAGAGATCGTATGTTGAGAAATAAAATAATTCTTGAGTATATAAAAATACAAAAACAAATTACTGACATTCTTACTAAACCATTAAACAAAAATTGGTTTTATGAACTAGAGTTGGGAATGATTGAGGTTGAAATATAAAAGAATAGAAAGAAAAACAGAGTATTTGAATGAAAAACAGAGTATAAAAATATATACACAATGTCGACCAATTTAGAGAGAGGTATAGACCAATTCGAATAATAAGTCGACACACCTATCATTAAGACTAAAAAACAGGTCGACACGATCTCAAATGTAAAAAGTTATGAATTTTAACACTAGTGTGTCGACATAAAACATTGTGATGTCGACCCAGAAGAATTACTTAGTCGGCGTGTATACAAACGGGTCAATAAACACCATGATCGAACAGGTTGATATATATGAAAATATGTTGATCCATATTGTTTTTTTTTTAGGAACCGACATAGTTTAAAAACAGATCGATATGCATGAAAACATGTTGATCCGTGACATGCAAAAAGGAAGGCGAATGGTCATTACATGGACATGTCTCTCATTCTCAGAATTCACTCTCTCTCTCTTTAAGCGAAATCTCCTTTTCAAAACTCTAATTTTCAGTCACTCAATCCTTTGATTAACAAGGAAAACATTCAAATTTTCCATCAATCTGAGACTAAAATCACTTAACCCTAACCCTAAATCACTCGAACGGTGCCAAAATCCAGAGCTTCATCCTCCAAAAAACCCATGGCTGTGAGACATTCTTCAACACAATCTACAGCAAATGAAACCGCAGAGTTCAATAATCAAGATTTTCAAACCCTCAATCAAAGTAATCTGTACAACAAGATCTTCTCTTGAAGAAAAATCAATTAAGGAAGATTGATCGATTAGATGTTTTTAAAAGGGGCCAACTTCAAATACGAACATCATCTCACCACGGTATGTCCACATTGGCTCATTTTTCCTAACAAATACATCCAAGAGAAGACTATTAGAATGTTCTATAACAATATTGAAGTGATTAGTGATGGCATTGAAAGTGAAAGAAGAATTACAATAAATGATAATTTTGTGGCATGTGCATTTAGAACTTACGTTAATGGAAAGATCATTAAAGTGACTCCTAGATTTATTTGTGAAGTTAATGGTCCGGAATGGGTAGATTATGATATATGTGAACCCTACATGAATCAGAGTATTTGGAGAATGCTAGAAAGAGTCTTCAATGATAACAACATGACTTTGACTAACATTAATGTCATAGACTTAGGATTTCATGAGAGAGTCCTGAGTTGTATCATTGCACATATAATCAGACCTAGGAGTGGGAACTACACAACCATTTCATGGGAAGATTTCTGGTTGATGGCATACATCATGAATGAGAAGAACCATGGACTGCATTTCATTATCCCTCATTTCATGATAGCTGCACATAGTTCAGATAATGCACTTCTGCCTTACACTAGTATGATATCTGATATTCTATCACACTATCAAGTAGCTTTGGATTCAAACTCTAGATCTGAGATGAATGAAAAGACATTAGCATGTTCTTTGAAATTCTATCACATTATCAAGTAGCCTTGGAATCAAACTCTAGAACTGAATGAAAAGAATGAAATTAATGCATCATCCATACTCAGAGCAAAATGGGTATGCAATAGTGAGGAAGAATAGGTTAGAAAGGATGCTGGGACAGGCAAGAGGTAAACAAAAGAAGTGGGAGAGGAAAATGAAGAAGCAGCAGAGATTGAGTAAAGAGAAGACACAAAAGAATATGATGACAATCATCTAGTTTTCAGCCCATTACTCTTGAAATGATCTAGGAAAAATTGAAAAAAATTGAGAAGAGACAAATTCTACAAGAACAAATGAGTTATGTCTTCAAAATGGAACTCCAAAGTGTTAACAACAGATTAGACACCATAGCAAAGGAAAAAGGAAAATCATCTCATGATTCTAAGCCTTCCCATTCCTAATGATTAGTTGTTGTTAGTTTGTATTTTGATTTATGTTCTGGTTGCTGATCATTCTGGTTGCTGTTGTAGTTTTCTGTGGTTCTGTATCATTTAGTACTTTATACTTTGAAACTTTATGTTATTTAAATCTTGATTACAATGATATTCTTCTTTTCCAGTTTTGAACTCTTTTGATTTTAGAAATACACCTGTGACTATTATCATGTGTTATTTAAATTTTCATTCCTTGATCTAAGTCTACACTTTATTCACCATATTGCTGAGTTCAAAAGTTGCTTACTACTACTGTTAATTAATGCCCTTGTCCGTTTATACATTAAGACTTGTGTATTTTAAGTTTATAGCACTTAGTTATAGTTGTTGTGTCTACTGGATTTATTCTGAAAATGACCAACTGTTAGTTATTAGCTCTTTGACTAGATTGATAAAGAGATATTGATGCTTAGTACTAGTCCTTATTTGAGGAGGAGTAAAACACTATACATTTTGAGTGTATATATGTTTAACTATCCTATTCTGAATAGGATGTTATCTAATAGTAAAAAGAATCTGAAACTTGTTATCTGCATACCGAGAGGAAGTAGAGTCAGAAGCTTGTTATCTGGTAGTAAACTTTGCTCTAGTTTTCCTCAAAAATAGTCTACTTGATCTTATCTTCGGGCCTTTTTTGCCCATTAGGTTTAAACTTGAGATCTTTTTTATGACAAAAAGGGGAAGAGAATATAGGAAGAGAGGATGTCTGAAGATGGGTTATAAAAAAGGGTGTCAAAAAAGGTGTCAGAGAAATATTAGTATAAGAGAAATATTTGAAAATTAGAACTTAAAATAGGTTTACTGAATTTTATCATCATAAAAAAGGGAGAGATTGTTGAGTATATTAAGTTTTGATAATGATAAAAAAATTTGAAATCAGGATGTAAAAAGAAAGAGTAGAGAGAGCAGAATTTGAAAAACCAAGTTTTGCAAAGTATGTCGATTAGTTGTAAATCCATGTCGACCTGATCATATGCATGTCAACCTATTTTAAGTCTCTTGTCGACCAATTGTGCAAAATTTAAATTTAACAATAAGCATGTCAACCTACCCAAAACACATGTCAACATAAATGAAACCAGAACATCAATTTTTCAAAATAATATTAGGTCGACATACCCGATAATGTATCAACCCAGAGAAGACTTAGTCATCCCTTGTCGACCCAAATAGTAGCTTGTCAACATGCTTTCTAAAATTGGTCAACCCAAATAGTAGCATGTCCACCAACTTTAGTCCACAGTCCGCCAATTTTATCCATGTCAACCTTATCACTTTCACATGTTGACCTATCCTCTGTATGTCAACCAGTTTAAGTTCTCATGTCAACCAATTTCATCCTTGTATTGATCCATTATTACACATGTTGACAAACATCTGTAAAAATTATTAAGAATGGTTAACATACCAGACAATTTGTCGACTTGTTTTATTTTTCCTTAAGAGACACACAATGACATGTATTTCAATTATGTCAACATCTCAAACACATCGACCAATTCAAAGTATCAAGTCCACCAATTGATTGTAGGAATAGGACTGTGTCGATCTGGACGTTAAAATATGTCGATCCACTCTCATATGTCGACCAATTAAAATATGTCTTATCCATCAATTTATTCTAAAATAGGTTCATGTCGATCTGAAATTCTTGACATGTCGACAAAGCATTTCGTTCTTAACATAGGGATGTCGTTGCCTCATTAAAAGTATGCCAACACACTCAACTATGTTGACCAATTAAAACACACCTATCCACCAATTAATTTTTAGAGCAAAACTATATCGACCTGAGTTTTTAATATGTCAACATCTTCTTTAACAGAAAAGCTAAAGTAGGTCAACACAACACTATTTAATTCGATTATGAATATAAAATTAATCCACTTGTCAACACAAATTGATCGAAAAATCAAACCGGTCAATCAATAACATTAATACGTCAACCTAACCAAATATATTTACACTACAAAATTTTGAATTTAGATCGATGTGCTACTTAACTTGTCAACCTGAAATTATCAAAAACTAGATTTTGAAAATGGCATGAACACAACGGTCATCTCTTCCTAATTTATTCACTTATTTCCCTTTCTTTTAAAAGCTAACGTTTTATGAAACAAAAGAAGTCATTCATCTCATTGGCCAAAAAAATAAGCCGGCAAAAATGAGTGGGAAGATAAAATCTCAACACAAAATGAGAAACGGCTATAATACATTTAATGGCAAACATTAATGGCCAACGTTCAAACTCAACCACCGCACAACGGCTCTTTTCTGTTCAACAATAGAAGTGCAAGGGTTAACGCACTACTGGGGATCGAAAACAATATTTAATTTTTCTACATTACTTGCTTTCCTCCTCTACGAATTACACTCTGTTTTTCACTCATAAACTTCTCTTTAAGTATAATTTATTGTAAGCTCATATCTTGTTATATCAGATGATTGTAGTCTTATTCTCTATAACACTCTATTTCTCTTATACTGAAATTTTCAAAAATTGTTGAGGGATTCACGATCTAAAATTTAGAGAGAGAGAGAATCAGCTTGTATTAGGTTGGAAAATTAGTGTTTGTGGACAAATACTATAAAGGTTTAATTTAAACCTATAATTAAGTTTGTACTATTGAGATAATAATGAAAAATCCATAAGGGTGCCTAGGAGTGGATGTGTACCGGATTTGGTGGAATCATTATAAAATTTCGTGTGCTCTGATTTCTGTTCTTTTCATTTCATCCTCCTTGAACACTTAGTTTCCTTAACTTTTCAATTTTTGTATATTACTTATATCCCAAAAAAATTACAAAGCCTCCAAATTCTCAAAAATTACCATACAACCTATTAACCCCCCTCTAAGTTGAATTTCAAGTTGAAAAAGAAAGATATTGGTTGATTTTGAAAATCGAAACTGTTTCATTTATAGCAATTTTTGGGATTATTTTTATACAGATATATCAAAAAAAATTAATGATTCTATTTTTAAAAAATAATTAGAAATCATGGTTGCATTTTATGTATGAAAATGTAAGAAACGAATTTAAATTCGAACAAGATTTTTTTTAATTTTTTATTTAACAAGAGTTTGTTTTATAAAAAATAATTGTGGATCTAGAGTTAAATAATAAATAATAACTCTTTATTGTATAACCATTAAATAATCAATTATTTTTAAAACTGAAATTTATTCCCTCTAGAAAATTTAATAAATACATTTACAGTCAAATTATTCTTTCTTTAGTAAAATTTTCTTTTGTTATACAATATGTTGGTTTAAATTACAACCGCTGCTTTTTGAAGAAACACGTCACTAAAATCTTACCAAAATATCAAGCAAATCATAAAAACATACAATAACGTGTTATTGAAGAAATTTCAATTTATTAATTTATTCATCATTAATTTTTAATTTAATTATAATATTTTTAATTAAAATTAAAATTAATTACACAAAATATAACATTTTACAAGAATAAATCAATTTTTTAATAGAAAATATTTGAATTATTATTTTATGAATAACTTTATTATAGTAAAAAAATTTATTTAATTCAGTTAAGTTTAAAAATATTTTTATATATTGAAACAGGTGGATAAGAGAAAAATACTGTCAACAAATGGCCAAAAGGGGTACACAACAAACATTAGTATAATAGAAGCCGTGTGTTAACCAATGAGTTAAATATTAAAAATTAAGAACTAATCCAATTAATTATATTGAATCAATTACTCAAATGCCCCATTAGTTAGAGAATACCGGAAACTCTTTTTCTTTTTTCTTTTTTTTTCATATTTTCAAATATTGTCACGAATTTTCACACCATTGTATTTGTACATTATTAGGATTGATTTTAATTCCACCGTCGCTGGTCTAAAGTTCGAATATAGATGGAGAGTTACGTTATGCAATCAGTTAACATGAAATTAAGGTAAAATTTTATATATAAATTATTTATAATATTATGTTGATATTAGATTGTTGTGCATACGTAATATAAAATAGATTATAATGATATAAAAATGTTGAACAAAATAGGTTTTGATGATAATTAGAAATAATAAATGTTGATTTTAGGTAATTAATTTAAATTAGAAATAAATTAGAAAAATTGTTAAAATTGATTCTAGATGAACAAGTCGCCTCACTTATACACTCAAGACGACCTATGAACAAGAATAAGAGAAACATAGTTAAGTACAAATACTTAAGATGACCTAAAAGTATATATAAGACGACCTGAGAATTGCAAACCTCAAATATCTAAGTTTGTACAACACACAAGACGACTTGACCATTAGGATAAGACGACCTGAGGAATTCAAGTCTCAGAAGTATATGTCTGCATAACACGCAAGACGACCTAACATTTAAAATAAAACGATCTGACAAGTTTGGGTCTCAGAAATTCAAGTCTGCACACACCTAAGGCAATTCAATCAAAAGTACAAGACGACTTGACTAAACCTAGGTCGACTCAATATTTGATACAAGACGACCTGAGGTAATCAAGCCTCAGAAGCTTGTCTGCACAAATAACCTAGGGTGACCTGAGTATTGGCATAAGACGACCTGACTCATTCAAGGCTCAGAATATTTATTCTGTACAACTAATAAGGTGACCCAACTATAAACACAAGGCGACCTAAATAGAAAAAACAAAGGTACAAGTCGCCTTAATGAATTGGACAAAATGACCTAAGGAAAACATGTCACAGAAGTGAATGTCTGCAGATACTTAGGACGACTCAAGCATAGATATAAGGCGACCTGAGCATAAAAAATAAAAGTTTAAGTCGTCTCGATAATTCCAACAAGATGACTTAGTACAGTATGAAATTCAGACAGGAAGACCTAAGCTTATCCAAGGCGATCTAATTGAAGATTTTAATTATGCAAGTCGTCTTACTCACACACACAAGTCACCTTATAAATTGAATTTCAAGACTAAGGCGACTCATTATTTCGATAAGATGACTTATGTCTAGAACAAGTCTTCTCACAGTCAATACAAGTTCTCTTACCTCTCACATTCAAAGTCTTAACAAATAAACTTATACAACTATCAAGACGACTCAAGAATTCAAATTGTAAATACAAGTTTACTTATAGTCTCGATAGATCAACCTGCTGTGTCTAACAATCATTTGTTTAGAAAAATAGTGCGAATTTAATGTACTGTTCACCTAACTCACCAAACACTGAAATGCATTCAATAGTGTCTAACAGCTAAACCTTGTTTCTTGACTATAAAATCAATTGAAGAATACAGGAGAAGAGTGGCGAAAATTAAAAGAACAATACTCTGAACATCATCTATAGGTCTTGCTCTTTATTTGCAGTATAACGAGTATTCTGAAGATCATCAACTTCATTTTGCTTTTTATTTTTCTCTCTACTTGTTGTGTAAAATCCGAATCGTATTATTCTGAGTTTATGCATAAGAGAAAATGAGAGGTATCATATTAAGTTTCTGATTGATCCTGTGAAAAATCAAATTGAAGTATTTGAAAAATACTTGTACGGTTTACTAGTATCAGCGGAAGTTAGTTTGTAATTTCTTGAATAAAGCAGTGGATTTGAAAATTCAGGTAAATTCTGGGAGTGAACGTATACCAAAAAAGTGGAACACTATAAATTTTGTGTGTCAATTTTTATTTGTTTTCTTCTTTGTTTATTTGTGTAAACCAAGTTTTAAATCTCTGTAATTAATTAAAATTTGTAAATAACCTATTTACCATCTCTAAGTTATTATATTTAATGTCAATAAAAAAGATTTGATCATATTTAAGGAAATAAAAACTTTGTTGTTGTCTTCGTGGAATTGACTTCTTTTTTGCAATTCAAAATGAATTATAACATTCTCCATTAATTCAATATTTTAATAAATTTATAATTATAATATTAAATTAAATATATTATCGAAATAATCTTTACAAAACACCAATACAAAAATATAATATGAATAAGCTATTCTTTCTAACTTTTTACTTAGAAAAAAGAGGAAAAAAATAAAGAAAAACCAAAAAAAAAAAAAAAAAAACAAAGAACGCCAACCGCTAAAGCAAACAAACAAATGTCGAGACGGTAGCCCGGATATCGGGTTTGACTCATAATTTAGATGTAGAATAGATTATATTGAGAGAATGGTTTTTTTAAATGAGTTAATGTAACTCCTAAATTAGTTGAGTGGATCAAGATATCAAGGTATAATTAAAAAAAATGCAAACAAACAAATAAAAATAAATTAATAGGGAAGAAAAGTGAAGAAACTTGGAGCGGAGGAGTGAAGAAGGGCGGACCCACCACGTCGAAGGGTGAGTTGGCCACGTGATCTAGGAAGCGTGAGTGACGATGGGGTAGGCAAGCGCACGAAGGCATGAACATGACATCCCCGCTATTTTTTAATCACGTGACACAGGCCCTATCCCCCTTCCTCAACCCACTATCTTACACGCGTCCTCTTCATAAGCCAATCTTTTATAGATTCAAAATATTTGAAAAAAGAAATTAATTGTTTTCTAAATTCATTCAAAAGTGTAAATATTTTTTTGGTTGCAATGGGGAAGGATCAGCTTCTAAGCCCGAATGCCAATAAACTTCAACTTAAATGGAATCGGTATTCAACCCCTTTATAATAAATAGATTTGAATTTAAACCTCATTATAAATAAAAAAAAAAAAAAAAAAAGAACTTCTAAGCCCGAATATCATGTATTAGAAAGTGGTGCATATCAATGGGGGAGTAAAACTCTTAAACAATAAGGCGGATCAACGATCTTAATCTAGTAAGAATATTCACATAACTATAACTTTTTCTATGAATAAAAAGTAATTACTGTACTCAGATATTACTGATTAAATCTTGAGATTTCATGATATATATATATATATATATATACACATGCACGTCCATGTACAATCATATTTTCCATTTTAATATAAACGACTTAAATTTAAAATTTTACGATAAAAAGGTTGTAAAGCATTATTTTTTCATTTAAAGTCCTTGCAAACGAATGCAAGAAGAAAAAAATATTACACATAAAATTAGGGAAAAGGGTAAAAAAAATCTCGTTATCAATTAACTATCGAGAATCGCTCAGCTCTTTGGTTAATCTAATGGTAAAAGAGGTAATTAAATTATCCACATAGGGAAAAATAATTGGGTTACTGACCCTTAAGAAGGGAATGTCCGTGCTACGTGGAAGTTATAAAAAGTGATCTAACAAAAGCATTTAATTACGTATGGAGTTAATTATTGTTAGGTTCTTCTTTTTGTTTGGGGGGGGGGGGGGGGGGGGGGTTGGTGTGTGGGACTCTGCATTGTGCTTCTTCCATGAAATGCTCCTCGTGGAGTCCCTCACGTACAACTCAAGCAATAAAATTTTTTTTATTTTCATTATTTTTCTTTCATTTTGATTTCATTTAATTATATCTCCAAAAAAAAATTAAAATGCCCCTTGCCTTGTTCCGCCTTTATATAATTGGTCCCTTGGTATTATGCTTTCATTTATACATGAATAGACTAAACATATTGAACCTCTCGTTTTGAATCAAAACTAAATTAAAACCAAATTTTATAAAATTAAATTAAAATACTAAAAATTGTTACATTATCCGATTAACCAGAACTACTAATCCGTTAACTTTAATTTTAGTTCCTAATTTTTAGAAATATAACTGAAACCAAAACTACAACTTTTAAAAAACCAGGAAACTGGAGCCAAAAATCATATCATAAAAGAAAATTAAGAAACCTAAGAATTACCAAAAGTTATTAATCATAAAAGATTTACAATCGTTCTAAAATTAGAATTCAGAACTGAATCGAAATCATCATCCTTATACTGATTTTGTTTATTCTTTCAGCCAAATATAGGACCTATCAACTTCTAATTCAGTTCTGATTCGAATTAAAATTTTGGACATGTTTAAGTGAGGCTACACAACATATAATCGACAAAGAGAACATATAATAATAACAATTTAAAATGAAACTAGTTCTATTAAAAATAGAAGTGGCTAATGAATTCAAATCTAATGTTTCGTATCGAAGTTGAGGTTTATTCATTGCATCATACTCTCATGAATGAAATAGTACATGAAATGATGGTGCTTTCTATAGGAGTATCGATACATATGAAAATTGTAGAAAATTTTATGATATAATAACCATAAAATTTATGACCCTTAAATTATTTGAGGGTTACAAACTCATGAGTATCAATTCTATAGGATTGTTAAAATTTCGTGTAGAAATTTGTATCAATTAGTAGTGTTGGCCTAACATCTAAATAGTTTAATTTTTGGGGTAAAGAAATCGCGTTTACCTTTGTGTATATGCGCTTATTTGTCAATACTCCGAGATATTCCAGTGCTGCACAATTGACGACTAGTGATGTCAAAGCCTACAGTTCCACTGTGCACAAACAGAGAAGCTGTTTAAGACATGATTGTCTTAAATTGTCTTTGCTTTTGAAATACACCATTAGTGTTGCATGGTATCTCTCTTCTGAAAGTTATGCCATGTCTCCGTCCCCCCTCCACTTCTTTCTCTCACCTCCCTCCAAAATAAAAATATTATGAGAGAGAGAGAGAGAGAGAGAGAGAGAGAGAGAGAGAGAGAGAGTTCATGAACCTAATGTGCTGTCCTAATGCATTGGAATCTATGCTTTGCATTTGTGGGTGTGGAGTCCCTACACTATAATTTTTTTGGGAATAAACCATGCAGTAACTACACCGGGTCCAAATAGATCTGATTCCAGCCGGATTGGATAGTCTTTAAGAGCGACAAAACTCTCCCAACATCTATCTTTTCTATATACAATATTCGAATTCAAAATTTTACTTAACATTTATATCTAAATATTTGATAAATTAGGAATTAATTCTCTACTCTTTGATAGTTAATTATTGATTTGCTTAGAGTGGAACAACGGATATATGAATTATGTACGTTATTAGTTTAATAATTGATGGAACATTTCTATCTCCCAAATTCAAAGCACACTAGAAGTACCAAATCATTTAATATCCAACCCCATCTTTAATTTTGAACAACTTGTACAAACTTCATACACCCACCTCCACTTTCATACTCAACTTTGAGAATTAAATTATAAATGTCTGTTTGGTGTTTTCTTCTACTTTCAATCTAGGGTTTCCAAAGTGATCATGGCTACACATTGGTAACTATGTGAATTACGAAATTCAGATCTATGTGTAAATTATAATCTAATATGGGTATTATTATATTTATTAAAATTTAAGAAGTTGCACTAAAGTTTTATGCTATCCTCCTTTCAAGAATTTTAAGAATTTGTGATCGTTAGATTATTTTCATAAAATTTGTGTTAATAAAGTCCCAGTATAGAGGATAAGTATTACCCTACAACATTTATTACTTTTTATATATTTGATCAATTAGTATACGAAATCATATTTTAATTAATCCGACTCAAGTTATTATCGGATGTTCCCGAAAGGACCGACTCAAGCTATTATCGAACGTTCTATAGGGGGAGCTCTCCTAATTTATTTATTTATTTTTTAAGATTCGAATTCTAGTTTTATTAAGGGACTTCATGGTTTTTTTTTATAGTTGGAGGGGACGGGGATGGGGTCAAGTATGGTTGAGTTGCTGGGGCAACAGAAGTTAGTGTCTTAACATGTCTTCTGTTCTATTGCACGTGACTTGCGGGGTCAACTCCTGTGGCCCACTCCTCCAACTTCGTTTCCTTTCTAATCCTGTAATTATCCTTATCATTGTCCACGACAAGCATGAAAATGACTCCACACCACACACACACACACTCTCTCTCTCTCTCTCGCTCTCTCTCGCTCTCTCTCGGTTAATTGTCCAAATCCAAAGGCTTTTTCACAACCAGAGCAAGCCTTCCAATGTCACGTGCCATTTTAGCTGCTTCTGATAAGCACCGGTATAAATTCATTTTGGTCGGAGCCTTTTGGCCTTAATAAAATAAAATAAAATAAAATTTCCAATTTCAATACATGGCCTACGGTACTGTAATCATTTTTTATCTATTAATTCAAAAAATGTATAAGAGAATGATAAGATTCTATTTGTTTGCAATAATGCAATTGAAATCTATTGATTTCATGTGTAACAGGAAATCCGATTTTTTTTTACATATAATTTTAAAAATTAGTTATTGAAGTGAATAACTTTTAAATTTATATACCACATTCAAAAGATTAAATTAATCGACTTAAAACTCAAAATCCTCGACCCACATATCACAGATGAACCGAACAAAATAGATTTAAACTAATTTCGACAAAGACCGACAAAACATATTTGAGCTTTTAATTGATTTTTTTTTTTATCACCGGTATTCAGATTTTGTCCAATTAATCCGATTCGAGTACTGTAGAGTTCATTTTAGCGGTTAGCTCTTCTAAATTTTATTTTGTCATTTTCAAGAGTCGAATTTGAGATATTTAATTAAAAAGGTAGAGTGTCATTAATCACTCAATCCAAAAGAGTTTAGTGCTTTTAATTGATTCTAATATCGTATTAGAAGAGTTTGATTGCTATTCTAAAATGTTTTCGGTTAAAAGTAAAACATTTCATAATTATATATCATACATAAAAAGATTAAATTATTTAATGGGTATCATGGAACAACCATTCATGTTTATATTCCAAAAACAAAGTTTCTTAATTCATTATACCATTTCTCCTGACACGTATGTACAAGATGAAAAGAATAAAACTAGAGAGAAGGACTAAAATGAAAATTTAAAAAATGTATAAGATAAAATTTGAAAAAAAATACAAACTTTTTCGTATTTGTTTCTGATAGAGCTTAAATAAGTGTAATATTTGCGATTGATTTTGTATTATTTTTGAATAAATATTACACTAATATTTATATTTTGTGACATTTGATTTAGGAGGAGACTTATTTTGGAAAATGAAGAAAAATGAGCTAAATTGGAGCAATTTTGTAAAGTATGGAAATTGGACAGCAATGCTCTTTCATTAGCATGTGGGCACGTGGATTTCAAGAGGCAAGCAAGAGGTTTTGAAGATTTACTGCAGTAAAAACTTCCTTTCCTAGTTACACATTCAAGAGAAAGTTGTGATGGAATTGAAAATATTGAAGAATTTTATTCCATTCCTAATATTTAGGAAAAGAAATTTTTAAAGATATAAATTTGTTAGATATTATGTTTTAGGAATTTTACTTTTTTACTTTTTACTTTCTTTTTATTTAGTAGTTATTAGGGTTAGAAATATTTACTTTTTACAAATAGGAAAAATCCTATGTTCTTTAGGGTTTCTACTCATATATATATATATATATAGGAGTATTCCATACCTTGGAGAAGAACCTTGGAGGAGGCAGCCAGGCAGCCCCTTGGGGGCAGCACTATTCACGTCTACAGTAGCAGTCTTCAGTCGGGAGAGAAACTCTTTGTTCTTTTCTTCATTTCTTAGAAGCAATATTCATTTTTTATGAGTTTTCTTTTTATTATACTTTGTTTTTAATTTATTTTTCTAGTCAAAAGATTATTGAAATCTTGATGAATGATGATTGTGAAATCTAAATGATCTTATTTGCTTGATATTTGTGGGTATTTATTTAATCTCTATGCTTAGTGTTTATGATTGTTTTGGAATTGTTAAATAGAGCGCTATGTTTAATAGCCCTAGAATACTCTACAACCATTTAAAAATAGTAAAGTTTGTGTATCTTTAATGGAGTGGTAATTGACATAATTTTATGGCCTCGCAAGCGGTAGGATTTATGTCAAGAGATTAGGTAATCTAATTTAAATAAATCCAGGTTGGAATTTACTGATTAGAATTGGATCTCTCTAGATCTTAATCCTGTCGGAACTCTTGGGTTGTCTTTCGATTAGGGAAGTAATTAACGATGGTATCTTGATTACCAAAAAAGTAAGGAGAGATTGGTCGCTTCGTGGTATTTAGCGGCTATAACCAATTTATTCGCATAATATCGAGTAATTTTTGTATCGATGATTAATCAAATACATCAAGATGGAAATAACTCCTTTGGTTAGGTTTTCTCTCATTGATATCCATTCTTTTAATTGGCATTATTTAGTTGTTTTATTTTAGTTAATTTATTTATTTTTGTTAGATTTAGATCATCTCTCAAACTCCCCATATTTTCATTTTCCTTGAAAGAGATAAATCTACAGTTCCCTGTGAATTCGACCCTGCTCACCCTAGACTCGTCTTAGTGAAGTAGGTAATTTTATTTTTGGTTGTTTGACGACACTCCAAATTTTGGCGCCGTTGCCGGGGAACGGTGTTAAGTGATTTATTTCTTTTAAGTTTTGTTTCCTTTTTATTTTTGGGACTAATATTTGCAGTGAATTTATTGAAAGTTTGTCAACGACATTGAAGAGAAAGATTTTAAACATTCGGACATGGCCAGTCAAAAGACTTTAAGGGAGTTGTTATTTCCTGATTTTAATGAACATGTTTTTTGCAGTGATTTTTCTAATATTGAGACTTCCCATCAATTTGGAATATGGCAAGATGTTCCAACAAGGGTCAATGAGGTGAGTAGTTTTTCTCTTGAACATAAAATAGATTCCCTAATTTCTATTGTGGAAAGATTTGTTGTAGGACAAATCCAACAAATGAAAGCATGTGGTATTTCCTCGAACATGGGGCATCCAACCGATAAGTGTCCCATTCTTTATGATGATCATATTCGAACCCCTACAACCAAGGATGGTTGGATCAACCAAACTTCAGTTATGGAAATTGGCCACAAGAGTTCCAACAACAACCACAATACCGACTACAATTTCAATCTCAGCAACCCTCTTGAAATCAAGGTACGCCTTTAGAAGAAATTGTTAAAAGTTTGGCTAACAGCACTCAATTGTTTAAACAGGAAACCCAACGGTTACAACAGGAAAATCAACGATTTCAACTAGAGACAAGAATCAGCATCCAAAACTTGGAAAATCAGGTGTCGCAACTGGCAACGACCATAAGTCGAATGGAGAAAAATAATGGGAAGCTAACCTCTCAAGTAGAGATCGACCTGGAAAAAAATGTGAGTGTTATGGTGGTCAAGAATGAAGGGAAACTGCAGGACAACTCATCGACAACTGAAGGAGATAAAGAGGCCGAACAAACCAAAATATCAATATTAAATGAATCGGCCACGAAGGTAAGTGAGGAACCGAACAACTCAAATTTGAAACTAACTATCTCTCCTCCTTTTCCTGGTAGGTTGACATATTCCGAGGAACAAGATGATAAGAAGGAGATGGACTTCACTGTTCATGACTCTTTTGTGCAAAATAAATTGAATTTTGTGTTTGAAGAGAATTTTACAAATAATTTTGTACAATGGGATAAATTTTTTCAAGACAAACTCTCATATCGAAAACAATTTATGGTAGGTCATAAAGTCCTTCATTTCAATTTAAGATTGAAATTCATTCCAGGCAAGTTAAAGTCAAAATGGACCGGACCGATGTTTGAACGAGGTTGAAGCGAGGAGATCATGTCGAGCCAAAGACATGAAACAAAGGCGCTTATTGGGAGGCAACCCAATATTTTCTTTATGATTTCTTTATTTTTATTTATTTATTTTTATTTATGTTAACTTGATTTATGATTGATTGTACAAAAAAAAAAAAAAAAAAAAAACCAAAAGTACTCATTGCTTATGGCGTGCCCACGCCCTAAGCCAAATCCATTTCTGCCCACACAGATCACATGGACAGCTTTGCTCCTTGCTTATGGCGTGCCCACGCCCTAAGTAAATTTCATTTCTGCCAAAGAAGCATGCATTTCACTGTATGACCAGAAGCACTCTTTATTTAGAGCGTGCCCACGTCCTAACCACACATCACTTCTGAAAATAAAATAAAATAAAAAATAAAATAAAAGAAAAAAAAAAAGAGAGAGAGAGATAGAGGTGAATTTCACTTCTATTTTAATACTTGCATTTTATTTTTTTTAGGGTTTCTCTCTCTACCTTGAAGCCTCAATAATGGACCGAAATGCTTGATAATTACGGTGTGCCCACGTCATAGCTCTTTTCTCGAGTTCGTTGGAATTGTTCCTCCATTCTCCACTCTACCCTAGGGGAGTATTGTTCTCACCTTTCTCTTTTATTTCTTCGTTATTTGTTATTTGTTCTTTTTTTTATTTTATTTGATTTATTTATACATTTTTTTTATCTCTCTTAACTTGAGCATACATTGAGGACAATGTATGATTTAGGTGTGGGGGGATGTTAGGTGTTTTTCTCTTTGTTTTGGTCTTTGTTGATGTATACTATTTGGTTGGCTAGAGATATATGAAAAATGGCTTGTATCAATGGCTTTTGTGCTTGAAATGACTTCTCATGTCTTTAATAGTTTTCTTTGAATGATGAACATATAAGATTTGACACAAACCCTACTTAAAAAGTGAGGTTTTGAGCCATAAACGAGCAAATTCATTCTTTGTACTCGAGATTATTTTTCTTGATGAGTGATTATCACACTTGGATTGCACATTCTAGAACTTGTATTGCTATACATTTCGAGACCACATATAGGATTTTATGCATTGAAATGACAAAGCCACTTAGGTTTTACCCCATTTTTGGCTTTCTTAAAATCCATACCCTGATTTCATAAACCCTTAGTTACCGAGTCTTTACCTTTTTTCTTCTTTAAAACCCACTCAATACAACACCTAACCTTTGATTTTAGCCTTCGTTTCAAACCTTAGTACCAAAGGTATATATATTTAATTGCATGATTTTGGTTTTATATTCGCCTCAATACGAAAATGATGATTGGAATTTTGATGTTGATATTTTCATGAAAATGATATATGTTCGAAAAAAAAAACAAGAAAAAAAAAAGAAAATGCTGAAAAAAAGAAAAAAAAAGAAAAGAAAAAAAAAAGTGGATGAGAAAGAAAAGTATTATATTTTGATTGAAAATTTATTTATACTTCAATTATGAAAAATTGATAAATCATTTGACATCTTGTATATTGTTTGCTGTTGACTATATATTTGAAGAGCAAGAAGTCAAATTTTGTTTATTGATTGCTTGAGGCAAAGATCAATCGATGTTATAAGAATTATGTAGTTAATTATATATTTCTTTTGGTACGTTTTTAACCCTTAAATATCCCCTTATCCTACCTTTTACCCAAACCCTATTACAACCAAATAAAAGACCTTTTGATTGATACATGAAATTCTAATTTTTAAGTGGTGGAGATTTGATATATTTACAAGCATATGGTAATGTCAATTCCAATGTGTTGATTTGAGTGTTGTTGAAATATTTTTCACCCTTTCGAGTGCATTAGAGTGATCCCTTGGAGAGGATTGTCAAATCTTACTGTTTTGATTTCATAAGTGACTGTTGAGACATGTGGAGGTTGTTTTAGTGCAGAATGCTGTGAAATACTTGTTGTTTCGATTGTATTTTTTGTTTGACTTTTATAGTAATTGTTAATTTGGACGTTTAGAAGAAAAAAATAGGTTGGATAGTTTTAATTTTATTTTAGTTAGAGATACTTGAGAACAAGTATCATATAGGTGTGGGGGAATTTGATAGGGTTTAAATAAGTGTAATATTTACAATTGATTTTGTATTATTTTTGAATAAATATTACACTAATATTTATGTTTTGTGACATTTGATTTAGGAGGAGATTTATTTTGGAAAATGAAGAAAAATGAGCTAAATTGGAGCAATTTTGTAAAGTATGGAAATTGGACAGCAATGCTCTTTCATTAGCACGTGGGCACGTGGATTTCAAGAGGCAAGCAAAAGGTTTTGAAGATTTACTGTAGTAAAAACTTCCTTTCCTAGTTACACATTCAAGAGGAAGTTGGGATGGAATTGAAAATATTGAAGAATTTTATTCCATTCCTAATATTTAGGAAAAGAAATTTTTAAAGATGTAAATTTGTTAGATATTATGTTTTAGGAATTTTACTTTTTTACTTTTTACTTTCTTTTTATTTAGTAGTTATTAGGGTTAGAAATATTTACTTTTTACAAATAGGAAAAATCCTATGTTCTTTAGGGTTTCTACTCATATATATATATAGGAGTATTCCATACCTTGGAGAAGAACCTTGGAGGAGGCAGCCAGGCAGCCCCTTGGGGGCAGCACTATTCACGTCTACAGTAGCAGCTTTCAGCCGGGAGAGAAACTCTTTGTTCTTTTCTTCATTTCTTAGAAATAATATTCATTTTTTATGAGTTTTCTTTTTATTATACTTTGTTTTTAATTTATTTTTTCTAATCAAAGGATTATTGAAATCTTAATGAATGATGATTGTGAGATCTAAATGATCTTATTTACTTGATATTTGTGGGTATTTATTTAATCTCTATGATTAGTGTTTATGATCGTTTTGGAATTGTTAAATAGAACGCTATGTTTAATAGCCCTAGAATACTCTACAACCATTTAAAAATAGCAAGATTTGTGTATCTTTAATGGAGTGGTAATTGACATAATTTTATGGCCTCGCAAGCGGTAGGATTTATGTCAAGAGATTAGGTAATCTAATTTAAATAAATCCAGGTTGGAATTTACTGATTAGAATTGGGTCTCTCTAGATCTTAATGCTGTCGGAACATTAAATCCAACGAGGGTCTCTTGGGTTGTCTTTCGATTAGGAAAGTAATTAACGATTGTATTTTGATTACCGAAAAAGTAAGTAGAGATTGGTCGTTTCGTCGTACTTAGCGGCTATAATCAATTTATTCGCATAATATCGAGTAATTTTTGTATCGATGATCAATCAAATACATCAAGATGGAAATAAGTCCTTTGGTTAGGTTTTCTCTCATTTATATCCATTCTTTTAATTGGCATTATTTAGTTGTTTTATTTTAATTAATTTATTTATTTTTGTTAGATTTAGATCATCTCTCAAACTCCCCATATTTTCATTTTCCTTGAAAGAGATAAATCTACCGTTCCCTGTGGATTCGACCCTGCTCACCCTAGACTCGTCTTAGTGAAGTAGGTAATTTTATTTTTGGTTGTTTGACGACACACCAGTTTCTATTTCAGTGTTCTTTCAAAATATATATATATATATATATATATATATATATATATATATACATTGCAATCGTTTTCGCTTCTTCGAGAACACGTTTCAGACCTATTGCACAAAATGTTGGAATCTTTTAGGTTGACAAGTCAAACAAGCATAGGCATGTTCATCCCATTTTTGTTGTCAAAAAACAACAAAATCAAAATTAATTTCTCAACGCCTAGCTGTTTGGTTTGTAAGCAAGCAAGCATAGACATAGAGAGAGAATATATAGGCGTGAATACCTTGGCGCGATTGTCGGACCTAATTAGTGAACAATTTTTTATTTTATTTCTAGCCAACCATTCTTTACTAAATTCTCATTCACTACATTAAAGTATTTATATAAAATATTTAACAAGTGCTTAAGAAGTAAAAACATTTTAATGCTGTGGTTCTAAGTTTTTTTTTTTTTTTTTGTTATAACGAGATTTGAATATCGGATCACGAGATTGAAGGAAGGAAATGAGATCACTAGACTATCCCTTTGGGGACGTTTAGGTGAGTTTTGTGTATAAAAAAAAACATAGAAGAGTTTTGCTTTTTAAGAATTCAATTCGATTTGAACTAAATTTAATTTAACATGATTATCAGATATTAATAGTTTATTAAAAAGATATTCAAAAATTAGGAAAAGAAAATATTGGATTGTGCATTCGATTATGTCACCTATACAGAAATTTTTTAACCAAAAATAAAAGTAATATTTTTATATTGCTAGAGAATTATTTCCTTCATCATGTATGCGTCACCCTTTGATTTCTTTGAAAATAAATATGGTTTACTTATTTTATATAATATATGTATATATGTATATAAATATTTAATATATATTTATATATAAAATATTTTGTGACTAGACCCATGAGACATTGGTCCATTTAGTATTTAGATTATATCAAACTCATTGATCATTATATTTTTCTGATATTATTTTTATTGTACCGATCGATTTTTGATAATTAATTTATAAATTTTGAGTAATTAAGTTTAAATTAACTATCGGGCCAAAACATCTTCTTTCAATATTTAGTTTTTTTTATTTTTAAAATTTAAAATTAAAATATTAGTTAAGAGAATTAAATATTATTACTTGTGAATTAATAAGGCATTGATTTTTACATTTGGATATAGTTAAGTTAAGCAAGAACATAGATATTTTCTATATATATTACCGGAATTAACTGGAGAGAGAGAGAGAGAGCGTCTGAGGAAGCACATGGGGGATGTTGGTAAAACAATAAGAAATGGCCCCGGGTTCCCCGGCGCATCTGAAAGGCCAAAACATGCAACAGAGAAAAGACGGCAGCACGTGAGTTTTCCTCCTTTACCACCCACATCCCTCTGTACTCGCCCTCTCGCTCTCTCTGCCCTTGTCTTTCTCACGGTTATTTATTAAGTTAATTGGGATCTGTGCACTAATCATAAGTTTTATTATCTAATTGCTTTATCTCTTCGGTTTTGGGTTTTATCAAGGTTTGGTTAAGTATTGTATTAAAGTCAACCCCTCCTTATTTACCCTCACGTGCCATTTTCTACCATCTTAATTAACTACTCATTTCTTTTAAATAATACCATAATTCTCGGCTGCGGCTATGCTCTACGATTACCGCTGCAAACTGGCTTATAAGTGAGAATATATTAAACTCTTTTAATTAAAATTATAAATTTAAATTTAAAAATATATATTAAAAGAATATATCTCTAAATTAAATTTTAAAATAATATTAATCAAATAATCTAAATATCGATAATCAAATACAAAAAAATTATCGTTACAAACTTTTTTTCTTTTTAAATCTCGTCATGTAATTATTAAAAAAATAAATTTCAAATTTCTCAAGAAAGAACAATATTTTCTATGACTTCAGCTACATTTTAGTTTAAAAAAAAATTGAATGCATATTTTAAAGGATAGCTTTTATTCATAGTCTGCACAGAAAAAATAATATAAAAGCACAAAATTTACTTTAAAAAAAAAAAATTTGCTACTCTGTTAACACTAGAGATCTAATTCATCTATGATCCAATTAAGAAAGGAAACTAAAAGATGTTGAAGAAAGCAATTTTGAACTTGTCACGCATTTCTTAAATGGGTCGAATAATCATACCTCAAGAAATAAAGTTTTGAATCCAATGGCAATAAATAGGCAACTCCCCCTTATGGGTCGAATATACATTTTTTTAGTTTTTATTATCCATATCTAAAATTATATTTTGACTAATTTAATTCGAGTATATGCAGAGTTTCTATTTAGAGAGTGACTCTTCTAATATTTTTTTTTTCAAGTTTTAAATTTAAATTTTGATTTAAATATCTAATATCTTATTTCATAAATTTGATTGTCGCAGATATTTATTAAATATATAGATAGATATATATATATATATATATATATATATATATATATATATATATATATATATATGTATGTATGTATTTATTTGGGTCGTATAACCTTGGCCTATATAAAACATGCAGACCCAAATAAAGGAATATTTCAACTAAAAATGGAGAGATTCGTCCATATCATTAATTGTAGGGTTAGGCTCCTAATCCTAGCATTAACCTTTTGAAAATTACAGTGAACCTAACAAACCACCCTATATGATAATTCATCTCCAATGAAGATCATTTTATTTTCATGTATTTGGCTCTAAAATGCAAATGGTTGGTGAAAACTAAAAATGGAAATATAACGTTTTCTCTGTTTCTATTTGTGTGATACAAGTGCCTCCCATTATTTTTTTTATTAGAAAGCCCTTATATTTACGACTATATTATAGAAGTATAGCCAAAAAAATAAATTGAGGTCTCTAAAACTCGGACTTATTCTTTAAGAAAAACTAATAAAATACACATTTGTCGACTGACTCTCATGGATGTAACAATAGGGTGTTGCATTCTTTTAGCCATATGTCGTGAATTTGAATTATGAGAATGGAGTAATAAAATTTAAAAAAATCAATTTCTTAATAAGTCTCATAGTATTTGAATCGGTTAAAAAATCAACTTACACAAAAAATATACAGTTGTCGGACTGTATTTGTTTGCATTAGGACTTTATTAACTTAGTTGCATTTTCAATTTAGAAATTGCATGTAGAATAATATTAAATATTTATTTTAAAAATATTTTCTTATTTGGTTTGAAAAATATTTTAATTAATTTAAAATTATTCAATTTTAATTTTAGATATTTTTATTTGGCTTTGTTTCTCACTCATCATTTTGTAGAGGGTCTAATCTTACATGTACATAGAGAACGGAATTTAATCCTCGTCGGTTCAAATCTGGTTCCGATTAGGGGTGTTATGACACCGGGTAATGTCATGGGTACCCATGACACTACCCGGTCAAAGCTCGAGCCCGGGCTCGGTCAAACCGAGCTCGAGCCCAGTTGTGTGGAGCTCGAAGACTCGACGAGTTACCCGAAATATTTTAATTTTTTTTAAAATAAATTTTATATATAATTATATATATATATTTAAAAATTATATATAAAATTATATTTTTAGGTATATTTTTTAAATATATTACCTATACCACCCAATGACACTACCCGACGACACTAACCGATGACACCCGACGACATCCGACGACACTTCAAGCTTAAGCTCGAGCTCGAAAAATACAAACTCGGCGAGCTCGAGCTCACCTAAAGTATATCGAGCTCGATCTCAGGTATTATGATATCTGAACTCGACCTGGATGTCATAACACCCCTAGTTCCGATATATTATTATTTTTTATTTTTATAAATATTTTTATCTCATAAATGAATTGATATCGATCAACATAACACATATATCTTGAATAATTTTCACTAAATATTAGACTTAGATATTATGGTAATAATTTTGCTTTTGTAATATTTTTACTTTTGTTTTAAAATTAGTAATAGAATTTTTTCTTTTTTAGTTTTCTACGTGACTATATCTTAAAGCAATCGATAAATAAGATATCACCAATATTCTATATATTCAATAATTTACAAATTTTATATATATAAATACTAATCATCTCAACCAACTCAAATTCAAATCTTCTCTTTAATTTAGTTTTATTTCTCAAATTAGTAAATAGATTGGGATGAATTCATCTTTTTCTCCTCATTTTTTTTTTCTCTCTGAAGCCATTGTCTTGAATAATAAAATGATGCGTAACAAAAAAATAATAATAAATCATAACGTTTAACGTGGAGGCAAAAAAAAAAAGAAAAAGAAAAAGAAAAATCAAAGACCTATCTTTGTTTTTTTTGTACTTTTTTTTTCTACTTATAATATATGCTGCTCTGTGCTCTTTGTACTCTAGCTTTTAAATCTTGGTCATGTGATGAGGAATAGGGCCACACGTAGACAAAGTAAAACCCTTTTTTGTAGAGAGAGAGAGAGAGAGAGAGAGAGAGAGAGAGAGAGAGAGAGAGAGAGAGAGAGAGAGAAGGGTGTTGCATATAGAGAGGGAGAGAGAGGGAGAGAGATCTTATAGTGTTGCATGTAGGCCACAAACACCTACATGAACTAGCAAAAAGAGGTTATAGGCTTGGCGAGCAGGGAAAAATCCAAAGTGCGGAGTAAAAGTGGAAGATAAACAAAAATAAATAAATAAGAACAATTTAAAATAAATAAAATAAAATTCGTTTAATCCCAGTAACGTCGTCAGCATCGCCGCAACGTCGTTAACAAAACACCGTTTTCGTCTGACGGAAATCCGCAGATAAACAAAACTAAAACTTTCTTTATTAAACAAAAATTCATTTGAACAGAGAGGCAGGGGGGGAGAGAGAAATAAGGACACAGAAGAGAGAGAAGAAAAGGAGAGAGAGAGAGAGAGAGAGAGAGAGAGTCACAGTCTCCTTATTCTTCTTCACCTTCGACGCGCGACGAAACACCGTCTCTCTCTCTCTCTCTCTCTCTCTCTCTCTCCCCCCGATTGTTTGTTCAACTTATAAAGGAACTCAGCTTTTAAGCATCAGTTTCTTATTTTTTTTCCCATTTCTAACGTTCTCAAAATTAGCAAAAGCTTCACAAATTCAAGCTCTGCTACGGCAATTCAAGTTGAACTTCAATTTTGTCTTCACTCTTTGAAGCTAAATTACGCCAAAATTCAGAGAAATTTAAATCAGAGGAGGTGAACTGAGAATTTCATTGTCGTTCATTTTTCCTGTTCCTCAATTTTCTCTCTCCTGTTTGAATTATGATGAGTTCTGTTATCCGCTACGTAATTTTACTGAATTTTTTTGGCTTGATCTTTTTTTTTTTTCTGATTTTTGTTGCAGATTTGGCTTTTGAAAGTTTTGGGTATTTTTTTTTGGAAACTGAATTTCGCGTGGAGAAATCCATTGAATTTCGAATTCCGGAAACGGATTTCGAAATTCGAAGCGCATGCAAGTCCGATCTTGTGGACAAGGAGTTGTGTTTCCGATGCGACACGGATCTGGCTGAAACCTTACGGAGTTCAAATTCTCGCCGAATTTGGTGAAAATTCATAATTCAATTGAATTCACCATAATCGATCAAATTTTTACAAACCAAAGAAAAAAAATATATTAATAAAAATATTAACAAAAATAAATCGTGAGGAAATATTTCGGTTTGTTTGGATGGAGTTTCCTCAGCCTCGACCCTTTGGAGCAGAAGGTAATTTTCCAAAACACAAATTAATTACAAATTTGAAAAAAAAAATTGAATTTTGAAAATTATCTGACTCGGTTGTAATTTTATTTTTTTTAGGTAGAAAATCTACACATGACTTTCTTTCGTTGTATGGTCATCCACAACAAGATCCGAGACCTTCTCAAGGTAATTTCTACAATTTTCCATTTTCTCACTTTTTTTATAAGGAAAAAAATAGGTGTTTCTGTCTTTTTTTTTTTGAGTAATTAATGTATTAATTTTCTTATTTTTGATAATGAAGAGATGAATGGTTTGTTAGATATAAAATCACGTTCTTTATAAGCGAGGCCCATTTGAATGATGGATCTGGGCAACAAATATAAGTGGGCCAATGTTGATTTGTGAAGGGTGAGGATGCCCAAATCTATAGAAGGGTTGATTTTTTTTTTTAATATATATATATATATATATATATATATATATATATATATATAGACTCAAATTTAAGACCTCTTACGGACAGCAGCAATTGGGCTATATAATTCATCGGCCGGATAGCGTATATGTGTAGTAAATAGTATCATCATCATCAAAATGGTATGACTCGTTTGAGTGGGAACCTTATGAGTTAGACATGATTTTGACATTAATAACAAAGTACATTATGTAGATGGAAGTGAATGGCATCCATGATCTAAAGAACTATATTATTTTTGGCATTTGGACCCAATTCATCAGTGTAATTATTTTGTGTTGTAACTAGTCATTGATTTCTTGATTTTAGTTGTACCAAATATTTTCTTCGCGTGGGTCCTTCAAAATTCTTCCCCCTTCTCTCTTTTCTTGGTGAAAGGATGGTTGGAGGCGACCGACTACTCCCTTCAGTGACCAGTTTTACCATGAGCATCCTTCAAAATTCAAATCTTCACCTTTTTTTTTTTGTTTTAAAATTTGTTTTGCGTGGCTTTTATTATTGTTTATTCATTCCTAGGTAACTAGTAAGGGGAAGGATCAGAACCTTCACCTACTGGTGGTTAGGGTGCGAATGATCTTTCACAATGACCATACATGAGGGGAACTCTCGGCGGAAGGGAGGGGCTGGGTGCCACCCTCAAATTACAAAAAGGGAATTATATACGATTATAAAATTTATAACCTAAATATTGTTTGTCTCTCAAAAATTATAAAAGGTAATTTCTACAATTTTCCATTGTAGGATCACCTTTTGGCTATCTTATTCCCAAAGTTATATTGTTATTTTTTTTAATTGAGATTTTATTTATTTTTTTCCTAATCTTTACCTAACCATGTGATGTGGTGGCGTTGTCTACTTTTTGACAAGTGCCCTTGCGCTCTCAAATTTGGAATTTGATCGATTAGTTACGGGTTCGGCAGATTCATTATTTCCCGATGATTTTGCTCCATAAGTTTAGTTTTTGTTTGGGGGGGAAAGAAAGGGGTGTTTAATATAATCTTGTATTTTTACAATAAGTTATCTTTGACAGTTGACATTATCGATAAAGTTTACGTTTTTTCTTCGAAGGGGTATTCCCCATGTTCTTTGAACGTTTTGAAACGACTACAGTGGCTAAGGAAAAGAAGTTTCAAGGCCGGCAAATCTAGAAATTATTTTAGTGAGGCGAAATATAACATGCAAGTGACAGTGAGCGCGGGAGTTATAATTTGTGAAAATAAATAGTTTTCTAAAAGATTTTAGTAGTATTTTTTGGATCTTTAACAATGTTTTGATGATTTTTAGTGACATTTATGAGATTTTTAGCGGCATTTCTGAAACGCTGCTAAAAATGTAGACATTAAAATTTTGTTCTTGAAATTTCAGTGGGGCGGCTGGCCCATTGCCCCTGTTGTGGCTTTGCCCCTGGCTGTAAAACATAATGCATATGCATATGAGCATTTTATAATGCTTAATTTGTCTTATACATTGTATTAGAGAATCATAGGGGAGAGGATGAGAGTTAGATGTACACATAGTATTGATATTCGTTTTGAGTTGCTGCATAACTTAATTATTAAATTATGTTATTATGGCTGCAAACTAGCAAAAACTTAATTTGCACAATTTGATTGGTGCCATATTGTTAAAAAGTTTTACCATGTGCTTTTAGAGGTCTAAGAAACTGCATAATATAATTTCAGCCATTGAACTTTTTGGTCCCTATGGTGGAAACTAAATCGAATTGATTGCTTTCTTTTAAGTTTTCAAGGGATGATCAACCGTAGATGTTGATCTGGTCTTCAGCTATGTAAGACACTTCACTGATCTGAACAAATGTACTTTTGATTGTTCTTTTTTTCTTTTTTTTTTTGGGGGGGGGGGATTTTAATTCAATGTATAAACTTTAGTACAATGTAGACCCATGACTGTAGGGAGCTTATTGGTTCCTGCCTAGGTTGTCTAACTTGATTTTCTTTTAATTATTGTTATTATTTTTTTGTCTTGTTTTCAAGCAGGAGGCTATCTTAAGACTCATGATTTTCTACAACCTCTAGAGCGTGGAGGAAAAACCAGTCCAAGGGAACAGACAACGTTGGTCACCCCGGCAGTTGAAAACCCTGCACCTCATGTTACCCCTAGTTCAGTGGAGCACCTTTTACCTGGAGGAATTGGGACTTATAGCATAGGCCATATTTCCTACAACAGTCCAAGAGTTCCCAAACCAGAGGGGACATTATTTACAGTACCTCAATCAAGTAGTACTGAAAGAAATGAAGAAAACTCAAACTGCAGTTCCTACACTGGAAGTGGATTCACATTGTGGAAAGAATCTGCAGGAAAAAGGGGACAGACAGGGAAGGAGAATCTGGGAGAAAGGCATGTTGGCCGAGGTAATTTCTCTTTGTCAGAATGCTCTATTTTGGTATTTTACTTGAATGCCTAATGCTTTTTCAAGTGAATACTGAAATACAAGCCAAGGGCCTCTTGTGGGCGTGGTACTTTGCTTCTGTATTGCTTGGTGATTTAGATCCTGAGGAGGAAGCACAAGAAGAAGAGAGCCATGTGGCATGTCCAATGAATATAAGGCAATTTTAATTAAGAAGAAAGTGTGCACTGGAAATTTTGATTAAGAAGCAATTTTGCTTCTCTGCCCTTATATTTTTCTTCCCATAAAATTTGAAGACATGCAACAGAAAGAGTTCATGGACTGCATCTGATTTAAACATTACTTGAAGGTTCTGTGGAAATGTAAAATGGACATTACTTGAAAGAGTTCATAGACTGCCCTTTGGAATATTATTATTATTAGCTTTTTTGTAGATTGAAAGCATCACATGGGCAAAAAGAAAGTGATCTAATTCCAGCTCACATGGCTCTTCTTAGGTCATGAAACCAAACTGAAACACTAACATATTGTAATAAGCTCTAGGTTCATAGAAAAGCTTGATTTGAGAACCTTACTGGAGACTTCTTTAGGTGGAAATATGCAGGCTTAAATCTATGAACGCATTTATCACACTTTTAAGTAATGCATATAGTCCTGATGAGATGCCTAGATACAATTTATCTAGGGTTTTGGTTCTCAAGTTCTGGCATTTATGGCTATACTTAGAGCACTTGCTAGGCTAGAAGTTATCAATTACTCCACGAATAGTTACATGGGTGATAGTTCAAATCAGACGAGCCCATGTTTGTCTTAGAACTTGAACTTCTATATGCCATCATCAGTATTATGTGCCAAACTTCAAGAGTTTCAATTTCTCCTTTAGGAAACTTCATTGGCACAGTTTTCTGTGATAGAGTTTTTTTTTTTTTGGGTACTGTTTCCTCATACCAGTTTTATAATATTGCTTCAATTCTCGATGGCAGATTCAATGGCAAAGGTAGGGCAATGGACATCAGAGCAGCCATCACAATCCTCTTCAAAGCATCATAACACGTTAAGCTCTCTTTCATCATCCTCCAAGTCAGTTTTCCTGCACTTTCATCTTTTGCTTCCAAAATTCTTATTAGCAAGTTTTGTTTTAATCATAAGTAGTCCATTTCTCAAATATGCACAGGCCAACAACTCAAATGGCACAGAGCTTCATAGAGATGATAAAATCTGCAAAAGGCAGCCCAGAAGAGGAAGATGATGAGGAGGAAGATTTCATTCTAAAAAAGGAGAACTCCCCACTCAAAGGTGCCAAATCATATACATTCATAAACTGTGGCATAATAATCTTGTATTGGCCTTCAAATAGAATGTCCTTTTCTAGATGTGTCTTAAGTGTGTTTTTGTTGGTGTTACCTTTTCATTTGCACCCTTTAAAACAGGTGAATTGACTGTAAAGGTGGATGGAAAGTGCACTGATCAGAAGGCCGATACACCACGGTCAAAACATTCAGCAACAGAGCAGCGTAGAAGGAGCAAGATTAATGATAGGCATGTTAAACAACTCAACCAGCCTGATTTTTTCTTTTTCTACCAAAATATTTTTAATTTGCGTTGCATATAGTTAAATCATGTTACCAATAAAAGCTGTCCCCAAATTAGCATCCATCATTGTCAAGTTATCCCCATACTTATATTTGTAGTTTAATAATTTTGGACCAGAATTAGCGCCTCTTGTATTTCACAATTCTCACCAAGGATTTCATGATCTTCTAATTTCAGGAAATATGTTGCCAGTTTTCTTTAAAGCAACAAAAAAAAGTTCCTTTATTCCTCCTGCACATATTAAACGTAGGCTGCACCTTTTTTCTGCGGAGATATTTCATCCATTCTTTTACAGTAAATTTTAGCATAATTATTTAAGAAGCTGAGCGAGCATGTCAACGTAATTTTGTAATTTCCTATGGTGGTGCTTACCAATGCTATGTGCTGAAAAATTTGAACTTGTTGTGCAGATTTCAGAAGTTGAGAGAGCTCATCCCTCATAGTGACCAAAAGAGAGACAAGGCATCCTTCTTGCTAGAGGTAAAGTGGATCTTACTGTTTTATTCTGGTCACCGTTAACTTCACATCTTCATAAATTTCATCTGATTTTCTTCATGCAGGTTATTGAATACATTCAATTCCTACAGGAGAAAGTACTTAAGTATGAGGGGTCATTTCAAGGATGGAGCCATGAACCTGCAAAGTTGGCCCCATGGGTAAATTCTTATATTGTACTCTGATATATTTGTGTGAGAAGAGCGTAAATAGAGACGGATCTTTGTCTTTAATATTTTTTGTAAAATGAGATAAATGTGACCGGGTAGAATGCATTTATAATGGCTTCTCATTTTTACCGATTTCATGCTTCATTCGAAACAGAGAAAAGGTCAAAGGCCAGGGGACATAATTGCTGACCAGGCTAGAGCTGTTAATAATGGCTCAAATCCAGCTTTCTGTTTTGCTACAAAACTTGGAGAAAATGGTATCTGTGCCTCCCCAACCTTTCCAAGAAATGTCCAGAATCCTGTGGAATCTGACATGAACACTGCTACTACTTTCAAAGCAATTGGACATTGCAAGGCAGCTCCGCTTCCTTTGCATTTGCAGCCAAATTTGTTTACTTCAGTTGGCAGTGATAAAGTTGGCTCTCTTCCAACTACACTTGCTTCTGAATCAGACAATTCAGCATCTCAGCTGCAGGCTCAGCTATGCCGGAATAAATCATGCAAAATGGAGTGTTCTAACGTGAATGATAAATTGAAGGAACACGATCTGGCTGTTGAAGGCGGAACAATCAGCATCTCAAGTGTTTACTCTCAAGGGTAAAGAGAATAAGAGAATTTCTAATTTACCAATGCTTGATAGATTTGTTGGGAATGATGTTAGATATTCTAAATCTCACATGACATAGTTTCATTATTTAAAAATGTGTGCCACATACTATGAAGCACTAATAAATAACCAGTGAAGTTCTGCTGAAATCTGTTGCATGTATCATTATTTGTTTGCTAGATTTCATGCTTGCTCGTCTCATCTTTTGAATTGCTTTTGCCTTAAATTTGTGACTTTTACGAACTGTGACTGGATATTGCTAGTTCTGCCTTGAACTTGTATTTACATTAGCCTTTTTCTGTGGTCCTGGAAATTGAATATATAGTTGTCGGCATTATGGGCACCTAACCGCTGTGTGGACCGTTAATTCATCAAATTGTCCATTTCTTGATGCTTTATGCATGGATTTTGTCCGGCCGTTCTTAGCATCCAAATCATAGCTATAGTATGCAATAGTTTTAGCCTAATGATTATTGGAAAATACATTGGTAATGGACAGGTTGCTAAACACTCTTACTCAAGCATTACAAAGTTCCGGAGTGGATTTAACAGAGGCCAGCATCTCGGTTCAAATTGACCTTGGAAAAAGAACTAACGGTAGACTAACCGCCCCATCATCCATTTCGGTCAGTATCCAAACTCTGGTAAAGTAGCATATGATCTTCATTTTTTTCAACATCAAGGCATTGTGTTGTGTAATAGATATTTGATTTTTCTTTCTATAATAACTAGGATCATGAGGTGCCTAATAGCAATAGGGTGACACCACAAGCCCGAGTCGCATGCCAAGATTTTTATCAAGCTCAAAAGAGGCTCAAGACTAGTAAAAGCTAGTGTAACAGATCAAACCCCATTCCATTTTTTCACCCTACCTTAATTTATTCAATTTTTTAGGGTTCCCCTTATATTTTATTTTCCTTATTTTTCGTCTCTCTCATTTTACCTTCTCAAATCCACAGCCCCATTTGTACATGTAATTGTTTAGTTTGTTGGGATGCACAGATTTTCCTAGCGAACAAATTATGTATTTTTTTTTTTAATTTTCCATTTTGATTCTGTTTATGATTTATGAGGCTCCCATACTTGTTTGGAGAAGCCGCCCTTTTCCATTTAAGGCTTCAACTGAATAAAAGTGCCCTGTAAGTTTGTCACATTTCTTGATAATGTCTTTATGGCATGAAAATTTGAGCTCTACTTTCACCAATTTTAATTAAATATGAGGAAAACATTGGTTTTCTGAGCAGTGTTTCTGTTGATGTCATTTTTTATTTTTTATTTTTCTAAATCCTCTCTATCTCTCTCTCTCTCTCTCTCTCTCTCTCTCTCTCTCATTTGTCTTTACAAGTCGTTTAGAGATGGCTTTGTTGTAATCTGGAAAAGGGCAGAAGGTTGTCTAATTAAATTGTGAGCTAATGTATTTTTTTTTTTATTCTAGTTCATCGCATGACCAAAGCAAAGAGATCAATGTTGTTTTATTACAGTGTTAAGTTTATTCAACATATAAAAACTTTTAGCTTGGCATTAACACATTTTGAGACTAAATTCAGTCTAGAATAATTTGGCAGATTTGATGAATAAGTGAGAATTATTCTATTATATTGTTCAATTATCGCTTAAAACATGATAAACGAAGAAAATAATTATATATTACGAACAATAAAATTGTTATCTTTTTATGTATTCAAAGGCTTATATTACTAAATAATTGATTTTGGTGTCAAAGTCGGGTGGTAGAAATGCAAGATATGAACAAATTAATGTTGTTATTAGGATTTAACTTCAAGAGCTTGTGTTTAAAATTTTGATTAGCAATGTCTTATGACTATGAATTGTTGGTCATATTAAGCCCTTACTCATTATAAGCCATGTTAAAAGTTCAAAAAAAAAATATCAAACTCTTTGAATTGAATGGTCGGACACTTTACCCTTTTAATCAAAAGTCTCAAGTTTTGAACTTTGGGAATGGTGAAAAAAGATTTGAGAGAGTCAGTTCTTAAATTGGTTTCATAATATTCAAATCGAATTAATCAGGTAAAAGTTCGAAAATTAATGATGAAAATAAAAAAAAAGTAAAAAAAAAAGTGTATGATTGCATGTTTTTCTTTTCTTATGGTATAAAAACAAAATAACAAAAAATAAAATAGTATCATTGGTACTTGATCATCGATATCTAAAAATCTGACTAATCCAATTTAAACGACTATAATATTTTGAAAATGTATAAGAACAAAATCAGAAAAAATAAATAAATTTTCTGTCTCCATCTTCCGGTATGTTACCTAAAAAGGAGTACAAAATTTTGATTGTTTTTATCTCTGTCTCTATAAACTGAACATGATATTTTCTATTTTATACATTTTTCTTCATCCTGTATACCATTTCAAATACTACCAAAAAGTTGTATATATTTTTTAATTAAAAAAGAAAAAAAAAACTAGTAATACCCTTAGGAGTGACAAAATATAAGTATAATAGAGCAAATTATGACTTCACTAATGATGGTAGCTAGCTATTACATTTAATCAATGCAGGATTGGACTAGGATGTGCATGGTAATTGGGATTTAGATGGGCCATTGAAATCAAACTCATAATTTGAGTGTACGTCCTTTCTTAATAATTTCTCTTTTGTAATAAGTTAGCATATAAAATTTCAAGAAGAGAGCAAACTCATTTGTTGTTTTTACCATTTAAGCAAAACCCTTTTGCCTTTTCACAATGAACATGCAATAAATGAAACAATAGGAAAGGTTTCTCAAATTCATCGATGGGAACAATGTTTAGGTGAGAATTCAATGAAAGACGTGAGGTGTGGGCAAGATTGGGATTGGCTCCAACCCTCTCCACCCTTATATATTTTGTTGTTGGGGTTGGACATATCTATGTATATATTGCATGATTTGGATCACAAGTTACCATGTGCATGATGTTTCTTTCATACAAATTCCACAAACCATACCTATAAAAAAAACACTAAAATAGATTTAGTTGCATATATTTGGAATCATAACAAGATCTATATGAGTTGGAAATAGGGACTTGTACGTTCACTCTTTCCCATATGTCAACCCCCCCTCCACCCAAACAAAAAAAAAAAAAAAAAGAGGAAGATAAAAGAGAGCAAAAATGAACATGGATACATACATACATACATACATACATACATACATACATACATACATATATATAATTAGTAATAAGGATTATGGCCGTTTGGCCTATCATTGATCGGTTGATTTGGCTGACGGCTCATGCATCTCCTGCTTCAAGACTGAGGTATAATTTGACTAACATCTATTCCCTATGTCTAATTTTTTGCAATGATATTTATACAACTTCAACAAAAAGAAAAAAAAAACATTATTATCTCTCTTTAATTTTCTATTATAACCCAAAAAATTTGTAATTGAGTTAACCTAATGCAGTGGTCTACCGACCCGGTCTTGACTTGAGGCAAAATTGCTCCGTAAATCTTTTAATTAAATCTTAAATTCAAAATTTTAAAAGAAAAAGATTATACTGGGAGAGTCATGCTTAAATAGAGCCCGTATAAACATTTAAATCGGATTAATAAAACTATAATTTCATATACCGATTGTGAAAAAAAAAATACTCCATATAGACCCACATTCATCTCACTATTTTATGATATAGGACTCTCATGTATGAGCCTATTTGATCTAAATTGCTGGCCCTTGTTATGGATAAGTCCAATACGACTCTCACTAAGTACAAAGGCAGGTTGGATCTTAGGTGAGTGACCCATCAATTCCCTCAACCAAATCCCTTAAAGTATGTCAAAATTTAAGACCTACTTCTCTCTATCTTAACAATACCTATGTTGTGAAATGAATTGATTACAAAGTTTTTAACCTTTTTGCTTCCACAGTTCCTTTATCAAGTTATATCATTCGGGAATTGATTACCCACCAACTTCAAACTTAAGTAGAGTAGAGGGTTTTTTTAAGACATTACTTAAAAAGGGCATTCACTCCTGGGATTTTAACTATATATTAAATGCAAAACATTGAAAAGGGGCTTTGAGTCTTGACCATTTACCCTCCCTCCCCCCCACCCCTCCATGTTAGCTCAAGTGTAGTGTTATCCGAAAGCAACGGTCGAATTTTCAGTAACCAAAGTTCCCAATTTTGTCCACTGTGGATAGTGATAAACTCTCCTGGCGAAGGGGGGTTTAGTGTAAAATTAGATAGATTTTTTAATATAAAAATTTTATTAACATATAATAATTAAAACCCTTTTCACCAAAAAAATTTTATGTTTTTGTTTAGAGAATTCTACACCTTTTTTTTAAAAAAAATACTTAATTTAATAAAAATATTTCAGTTTTTAAAAAAGAAACTAAATTAAAACCAGTCTAAGAAAATTGGGGTTTCACAAACTTCAAGTGGGCTATTTGATTTGATAATTTTCATGCAAAGCCCAAAAAGAACACTACCTTCGAGGAATGCTTCTTGGATCATTCAAAAGTGTTGAAATATGGTGATCAACTAAGACTCTCGGACATATCAGGACCGGTCGATATTAAACTTTTTAATTGAATTTAAAATTTAAAATTTAAAAATAAAAAATATTACATCAAAAAAATATCACTTAAATAAAATATTACAGATACTCAAATCAAATTAATCGAAACATAATTCTATATATCCGATTAAAAAAAATTTTTCCTAAGGAGTGAAATGCCCAAATTTTATCCCTTAAATTCGTCGGATATCCAATTGCTCCAAAACCCTGTATTTATTATTCAGCCCGAGATATAAATGGGTGTGCGGTGCGCGCATCTCTAATCACGACAACATACTGCTCCTGCGTTCCTTATTCAATGAACTCAATTATACAGAAAAACTGTGTGGGGGACGCGCGTCTCTAATCATGACAACATACTGCTCCTGCGTTCCTTATTTAATGAACTCAATTATACAAAAATATAATTTATTCTTATTTAATTACCCTTTCTCTCACTTAATAACTTCTCTCTTTCCATCAATTTTGTATGCATAAATCAACTCTTTTTAATTAGATATAATTATTAAATTCAGTAGGAAAACAATAAATGACAAAGGTAAAATTGAAATAAATAAATTAATATTTTTATTTTTTTTATAAATCATCGATATATATGTTAATCACGTTAAACCTAATTAAATTCGATTCAAACCGAGATAAATTTTTAAGAGATAAAACTCTCTCTATATTTATTTTTTCTGTTCACAAAATTCGAATTCAAAATTTTATTTAAAAGATATCGATAATCAGTCACTCAACTCATTAGACGTTGATTAAATTAATATTTCTTAATAAATTACTATATGCACAACAATAAATTGCTTTTTCTTTTTTTTTTTTATATAGTAGAAAAGTGATATAAACAAATCTCTACTGATTGTTAAATATTTGGCATAGTCTCACTTTAATTTCACTAAAAATGCTAAAATTTCAACCCTCTTAACTCTTTGAGTATTTGGGAAACCAAATTCAAATTAAAACCCTAATTGTATATGGGATTTTTAATCATCTAAATAATTATATGATTCTGATCCAAATCTTTTAGTAGCAGTATTTTTAAGTAATTAATTACGTGTTTGTGACATTTTTGTCCTGAAAAGCCTCCATGTCATCCCACTCGAGCATCTCTCTTTCATGCCTTTCTATTTGAGCCTCTAATTATAAAAATGTCCCATTCCCACCTTGTCATGCCTCTCTCCTCAATCCCCAAAAATAGAATTCCACCAATTTCGAGAAGTGCTCCACATTTTTTCAACGTCTAATGCTCCACTTCTGATGCCCCCTTGGTCACACGCAGCCCTATCGCTCAAACTTCGATATTTAAATTTATATTTTAATTAATTTGATTTAAATATTTATAAATAATTTATTTAAAAAACAACTCTTTTAAATTAATATTTTTTATTTTTAAATATTTTATTAAAATATCTAATATTTTACCCCAATAAATTAATTACCCATCGGTCACCTCTCTCTCTCTCTCTCTCTCTCTCTCTCTCTCTCTCTCTCTCTCTCTCTCTCTCTCTCTCTCTCTCCGCGCGAACTGCCAAGCTGCCACTTGATCATTTTGAGGACGTGACTTGCACAATGGGGGACTTGACTTGCTCAATGGGCGGTGGCATTCTAAGATGATACCCTTCCACATTCGGAAAAGAATGTTATTTCTACCAACCAAATCATTTACACGAGAAAATAATTCCTTTGGCTTTGTTTAAAGGGTTTTCTGATCTTCAAGAATAATTTGAAGAACACATGAAATGAGTAGAAACCACAATAATTGCATATCATTTCCACCATTATAATATAGAATGTAAAGCTCATGCCCCATAACTGGACCACCTTGTAGACATCTCTCTATACATCATTCCCTGAATCATATAATGTGCGAGACAAATCAGATCCATCCAACAACCACCTAGTTCAACAACCCCAAGCATGAGGTCATTCAAGATTCCCTAATTGTCATAATACATGTTCTTTTAAGCTCACGCGGCCAATGCAGATTGAACACTAGAACTCAGGCGTGGACATATAATTTTGGCTGGCAATGAGAAAGAGGGCAAGAGAACCCCTATTAGGATACCAGGCTCGAACCGTGGCACATGCAGTTAGGCACATTAAGATACCTTCTCCAGTGCCACATTTGATGCCTGAGCTTTGGTCAAGAGAACCCTTATTACAAGCAAAGAATTGTAAGTCTTAAACACCAAACCATTTGGCTGAATGATTTGTGAGAGTTCAAAACTCTAGTGCCACTCACCCATATGAAGGGCATCTTGCCATTAATAAATTTTTTGAATAATCATTTGAGCTAAAAAGTCTTCGTCAGCACAAATCGTTCCCCTGCCCTAGTTGACCAGACAAAAGACAGGCTCTTTTCTCTAGTTCACCAAAATCTCTTCCAGAACCAAATGAAGATCATTTCGAACAACCACTGGCCTAGCATTTGGGTAAGACCCCAATAACCCTTTTCGTTCTATTTTTATTCCTTGCCCTAAGAACCAAAGGGCCAGGAAAAGCAAAACGATTGAAGCAAATCCTAGAGAAGAAGCAATAAAGATACCAACAAAAGGAACTGAAAAGTGCAGCTATAAATGTTCTTTTAACCATTCCTTGCAACATTCGGGGCCCTACTAGAAAGCGAGTTGGGATGAATATGGAATAATAGTATATACTAGAAATCATAATGTAGCAATACAAGTGGATGTAAAGAACAAACAAAATGAGTGAACCTTTGAGACAGATCTTCAGTTTCAGAAACCAAGTCTATATATATTGCATGCTCCCATGTTCTTGGAGTCGATCCGATATGACCCTGCAATGGCAAGGTTGTTTCTGTACATGAATTTTGATTATTGGCATGTTGGAAAAACATGAATGATCATCAGATGCTTTGTCAATCCTCTTGAAATTTTTCTGAAAATTCCAAACTCCTCCACTATTCTTAATAGCTGCCTCCTCAAAACAATACCCGTCTGCTGCTATACCTCTCCGTAGCAGGACAGCAGTATAGGAGAAAATAGATAACTTAGCGATTTCCCCATAAGCTATCACGTACTACTTGGTAGATCATGGTCATCAGATGATTGCAAGCACTCCTGTGGATTGGCGTAAAAATAGTCCTCCTCTTTGGGTCTGTCTGGAATAACCAATCTTGTAGTTGGGATTCCCTTGCGATTTGCATGTGTTTCTTTTACAGAAGATGAGAACTCATCCCAGCTCAGTGTTCCATTATGGTACCCATCTATTAAATCAACAAGAAGCCTTCTATCCAAAAGAATTGTCTTCTTGAATCCTAGGAACCTGAAGACCATTATCAAGCGAAAATTTACCATCAGATAAAAGACCAAGCATGAACTATGAACAATACTTGTAATTAATACCCCAAGAGTATTACTTCTAATAAGGCAAAAGAGAAAAGAGAACAAAAATTTGGGAAGCTAAGAAGACAAGCAGAATGTAACTCAAGGGGAGAAGATGGAAAGCTTTATGGACAAGAAAGATGAACTATGAAACTGGATCCCCCCCCCCCCCCAAAAAAAAACAAAACCACAAAAGTAATAAAACTCAGTTATGCTATTTTAAAGTTAGAAAATACCGATTTGTACCTACATATGTTTTCATTTATTATTACAAAGATTGTTTAAACTTGGTTAGGAAAACAACCTCATGCCGTATGCAAAAACGTGTAACAGGGCACAATATTTTAGCAAGGGCTTTAAAAAACACCATGGACATTTCATTTGCTTAGTTGAAACAAGAACTAGTATGTACACAAAGTATTGTATTAGTGATTCAAGATATATTACCATGGTTTATTATCTAGAATAATTACAGCAACATGAACACTGCATAAAAGTAAAAAATAAAGTTACCTGCGATGCCCTTCTACAACTTTGGCCATGTTGCCATCATACGTAGGAACAAAAATATCACTCTCCAGTGAAACAAGATAATCCAAAGCTGCCATTTGAGATGAGTGATTCTGGAAAAACTTAAGGTCAGAGGGTTCCAACAGAGTTTCTTTTCGGACCTGTTCAACAAAACAAATACCTCAATCAATGTAAGAAAGCAAACCTGACAGACAAGTAATGAAGCACAAGAAATATATCAAATTGACTTTTTCCTCACTAACCAATTTCGGATAGGCTGCTCTGAGACTTGCCATTCTTCTCTCCCCACCATAAATTTCTCCAGCAGCAATATAAATCTGGTAATTGCTGTCAATGTCCAGTGCCTTTAGTGTCAAAGCAGTTTCTTCAGGGGTCAGAGGGCATAAACCATCTCTTCTTTTCAAGTCCGAGTTTATGATTTTCTCCTTCCACCAGGGATAAGCATATCTAGAGATCAAATGATCAAAATTAAGAGAACCAAAGATGCAAATTAAAATTGAGACAGTTACACATTGTCAGATACACAAGTCGCACTAACCTCATTCTTGTCAGCTCTTCCACTTCCCCATTGTTGCATCCCTGGGTACATCCAGAAAAAGCTAACATATCCATTTCATATCTCAGATGAAGCACTAGAAAAGGGCCATTCTGCCTCAGAATTCTCACAACCCGTTTACCAAGTTCCTCTATCTGAGGAGTGAACCTCAGCGCTTTAAAATTTACCCGACACCTCAGCTTTTGAATCTCCATCGGCTGAGCATTATTAGCAAGCCGGGCATCAGTTCTATTCAAATGAACAACTTTGTACTTTTTTATCAAGGGTAGAATCTGGGAGAACAGGGCAAGACAGTGATGGCACCCATCAGAACATAGACTGAAGAGCAACAAGATGAATCGTGGCACAAGCACAAAAAAGAGAAAGTGACCTGATTTTGATAGTAGGAAATATCTGACCAACTGATAGGTGGCATCGAGTACAACGTCCCGAGCTCCACTCTCCTTTTCAAACGCGGCGGCAGCTCTTTCAATATCCTCACCTCATCTCTTAAGGAGGTAATAAAATGATCGACATCAAATATGTCTCGGAACTCACTGTCAGTGCAAATAAGAAGCAAAGATTATTCAAAGTGCAAAATGAAAAGAATGACTTTAGTCACAAACAAGACAATAGTAAAATGTCATAGTTTGTACTAAAGACCCAAAATTTAGCAGCTTGAAAGTAACAGAACCAAGAATAATGGGAAACCTGGGATCATTCCAGAAGGAGGTCTTATCCAGCTCAGGTACTATAAGGGTAACATTCAGGTGTCTTGCAATAGCAACCATGTCACAAATCTGAACAGCTCACACAAGTGAAGCAAATCAGAACACAAATAAATTATGAACTTATTAAATATAAGCTTCTCAGGTAGGGATTATGAGTTCTCACCGCTGCTCGCATTTGGTTTAATCCTCCATTGCAGGAGATCATCAAGTATCCATTGTTCTTGTAAACCCCTAAAAGATACAAAATAAATCAACGGTCCAATTAACAAGATATTGAATAATTATGCAAAACGCAACAGACTTTGAGCATAAACAGGAAAATACAATCAGTTGTAATTAAAAATAGAAGAGCAAATAAGACCAGAAAAACATTGATAGATGTACGAGAGTCACAGCTTCTTCAAAGGGATCGAACCACTTATAGAAGAGATTAAGCATTCCAAACTACACAAAATATTAGACAAATCGCATGACTTCTACCAAACAAGAAAATGACCGAAAGGAAAGTAGGTAATTGTTAAGACAATCAACCAGAAAAGGAGGAAATCTCTAACTTTGTAAAACCATTACTTCAGTCAATTGTCTAACAACATAGAAACAAAAAGAAACGTGAACATTGGGATTGCTCTTCTGATCTTCCGAAGCCAATCAACATGAACATAGGCAAAGAAATTTAGAGCATTTCTCGAGTAACTGTTATGATCCAGAGCATATCACTTCAAAATCTCGGAACAAGAACAACTTATGATTAGGGGCGTTATGGTCCAACTTAAAAAACAAAAAAAAAAAAAAAAGAAAACCATTAACTAAGAACAAAACTCACTCACTTTTTGGGGGAAGAACTCTAGTAGGAACAGAAGAAGAAGCAAATTTGAGATCCATAGGAACAGAATCCTGAGAAAAACAGGAAGGCCAGCCCTTCAAAACCCTAGGTCCCCACATATCACCCAATGCAGTAAGCTGAACAATACAAGTCCAAAGCAACACCGATGTGGTTGCTCTAATCAACCATAACTTCATTCTAGACCCCGAAACCATTGATGAACTCTTTGTCAGTGTCGGCATCTTCTCCCCTTTACCCTCTCCAAATCCCTTCAACCCCATCACCCAACTCCTCTCCTTCTCACTCCTCTCTATCCTACACATCTCTTCTCCATCAAAAAACTAAAAACACCCACAAAGACAAATCACTTCATTTTTTTTTCCAAAACCCACAGAAATCCTTATTTCTATACTGAATCTGAAACCCTAGGCGTCCAATTTCAATAGAGAACCAGCATATAATGTATCAAAACCTCTTCAAGTTCTCTTCAAAAACACGGACCCAGCATTTAATACTATCAAAACTCGATTCTTTTTTTACCATAAACAGCAGCAAACCTAACACGGACACAGCCAGAAGAAACCCTTCCTTCTTTAGAAATTCAAAAACAGAACGAACGTAGACAAAATTTCAATTTAATATTGATTTTCCAACGAAAAAAATTCAAAAAGAAAAACTCTTCCCATTTCCAAAAATTTGCCAACTATCACTCAAAGTTTCCCTCAAATCCCCCAATTGCTTCCTCCAGAAACTCTAAATTCTAGCTGCATTATACAATCAGTGAAATCAAAGCTTTGATCTTCAACTACAGATCCAAACCCTAACTTTTCAATTTGAAGAAGCCCTAATTTCCAATAATATAAACCAAAAAATAAAAACGATTAGAGAAAAACAGATCAAAAGGGGCCAGCCGAAGATTCAATTGAGTTCTCCGACGAGCAATTCACTAGCGGTTAGACAATGCGGTGAGGAGAGAGAGAGAGAGAGAGAGAGAGAGAGAGAGAGAGAGAGGGTTGATTTGTTTGGTTCGTACAAACGAAGAAGACAGAGTTAGAGAGAGAGGCGTTGTTGTCTATATATCAAACCATGGTTGAGTTGTCGAGGTGGGTTAAGCTAACTAGCCAATAAATGCAAGCCAGCTAATTTGGGGAATTAACTGGACCCTACGGGAGTTAAGGTTGATCAACAGGGGAAGATCGAGCGGTAGGATGATGACACGTGGTGACCGTACAGTTTGAAATGGAATGGAGACTGTAGAGAATTCTTACGCGGTTAAATTCGGGCCATTTTACTTTGCAGTGCTGTTTGAGACGCCGACAAAATATCGTGGGAAGTTCGATATTTTGGAGGTCCGGGTATGCTCTTCTCGGTTTTGTCGGTTCAATGTTTTCCGTACTTTGCCAACTGGCGCCTTTTATTAATGGCTAGCTAGGTATGTAATCATTTTCGGGAAATTTTATTATATTGTTTCGACGGCTTTATATAAGAAATCAGTAATTTCTATAATTAAAAAATGTGAAAAATATGCTTTAATTCTCTACAAATTTAAATCAATGCAGTTCATTTATGACAAATATCACATTATATTATTTAATATTAATTATTAACTATTAAGTTTGTTATTTGATCACATTTAGCATAATTAATATTAGTCGGGATTTAGTTGATGATATTATTTTTTTTTTGTGAAAATGATTATTTTGAATTTTTAGTGAACTTAAATTATATTAAAATTATAGTTCGAATGATTAATTTTATACCTTACAGATGCAATTGTTGACTGTTATTACATTTAGTTATAATTAATTAGAATTGTTTTATTAAATTTTCTTTAATTTTTACTCGGAAAAGAATTATATAAAAAAAATACCTAAATTAAGTTAAATTTTAGATAATCCCTTTTCGGAATATTCTCTCCATTCATTCGGTACTAAAAAAAGTTAATTTTGGGTTTTTATTAAAATTTTTCATATACCTTGTTTTTCCTACAATTGTTTCTTTTAAAATTTTCACGAATTAGGGGACGGCGTTAAAGCGGCGCGGAGAAGATAACGGTCGGGTCCTTTGGACTGGGTCTCTCTCTCTCTCTCTCTCTCTCTCTCTCTCTTTCGTGAATGGGTTGTCAGTCAGAGTTTGTCAGCATCTCTTTCTCGTCTCGGCCTTTTCAATCCCCAAAACCTCCTCTTCTTCACCAATCATTCATCATCTTGATCATCAATCGTCCATTCCCTTCGCTTTCTCCATGATCTAACGGCTGTAATCAAATATTGTCATTTTTTGTCCCCCACAAGCCGTAGGTTACATTCCACCTGAATTGATCCTTCGGGGGGTAATTTGGTCATGATAAAAAGTTTTACCATATACGAATGAAATATTGGTAAAGAAAAAGGAGGTTTTGTTTGTATTGGCAAATTTAAGAAAGATATAAGAATTGGAAAGAAAAATAAAATAATGAAAAAAAATTAAGGGAAGATTTTATGATGGTTTTTGATAATTAGGGTTTTTTTGGTTACCTTTGATAAAAAGTAAGAGCCGTTTTCTTACTATTTTTTCTCTATTTTTTTGGAATTGCCAAAAAATGTAACTATGGATGATTGTGAATTGGTATTCCTCTTTTTCTGGAAATAAAAATAATTAAAAATGGTATTAAGAAAATCTGTTGCTGCGGAAATAGGAAGATAACAAGAATTTTAAATAATATTTTTAAATTGAAAAAATATGTAGTAATTCAGAAAATATTACCATAGTACGTAGAAAATACTAACTTTCCTGAATTTAATCCCTATTTTGTTTTATTCTATTTATAATGAGTTAAAGTAAAAAAAAATTGTTAGAAATTTAAATTTTTATTTGTAAAAATCAAATTTATATAAATTAAAATTATCATTACGTTAATAATATATATCGAAAACTTATCATAATCTCAATTAAATCTGACAATAAAATTGAAAATATAAAACATATATATACACACACACACACACACACACACGTATATATAATATGGAGATATAGGTTTAAAATTATCATTTCTTTTCACGAAAAACATTTGCACGAGAACTATAATAAGACCAAAATGTAAAATTTCTACAAAAATAAAGTATACTAATTCATTTTTTTCCCTACAAGGTATGCAAAAGTTTGCTAATCATTTGGTAATTTGGAATAGTTATTCTTTATTTGTTTGTTTGTTTTGGTAATAAATATTGAAATGAAATCATTGTTGAGATTCGAGATATAATTTTTTGTGTTAAATTTTTTAATTAAAATTTAAAATTTAAAATTTAGAAATAAAAAAGATTATATTAAAAAAATTATTCTTATATAAAATTATTATAAATATTTAAATTAAATTAATCAAAATATTATGGACGAAAATGTACCTGTGATAAAGAGCAAGTCTGGACAGTAACGAGGAGTATATCTTACTTTGTACGTACGATGTGGACAATTACTAGTAGTGTATGCATGTGCAGGACTGTGATTTTAACTGTGTTTTTAACTGCGATTTTAAGTGCACCTGAAATTGAGTTGGTCAGAAAAGGAAAGTTATGGAATGATTGAAAGAAAAATTTTGTCCCTACCTTACCCTAAACTATTGGCATCAAATTTCAGTGATTTCTCTGCCACCAAACTCCATTCTTTAGCTTCATGATTTGGTTTAGTAATATGATCAATGGAGATATATGCTTCAAGCTGGCCTGGTTTCGGGGATGAATCTATAAATTTATTATAATTGGGTAAAATATAAGATGCCTTTTAAAAAAAACAATATTATAAAATATTATTTTTGACGATTTCAATGATAATTTTATGATTTTTAGTGATGTTTTAAAGACTTTTAACAATATTTTTTAAAAAAATATTGTAAATATATACATTAAAAATTTGCCGACACTTGCAAAAACTTGCTATGCTAAAAATTTATATTTTCTATAAGGAGAAGTAGTTTGAAATTAAAAACTTGCTATGCTAAAATAATAAGGAAAGTAATGTTATACACAATAAATATTTATATATATATATATATAATAATTAACGGATAGTTAGTTTAGTGAGAAAAATACTAAATCTCTTAATCAAGATTCGAATTCCTATTTAAAAATAAAAAAAATTATATTAAGAGAGTTTCTCCTTAAAGAAAATCTGACAGCAGTTCGGTCGGATTAATTGAAATATGCATTTAAATACTGATGGGTTCAGATATAAAAAATGTGTGTATATGTAATATCATATGAGGAGTTAAATACGGAGCGAAGAAGAAGGCGTATCATCTAATGCATAAAACAAGGAAGATCTTAGTGGACCCAAATGGAATTCAATGTAGGAAAACAACAATGGGAAACCATAGTGATCAAAAACAGGAAGCTGACACAAACCCTAAATGAGAAGATACTAATTTTTCAACCCTTTCATCACCCACCTGTTAGGAGTGTTCTCTTGATCTTTGACAAGAGTGTCCTTCAATGCCATAAAAGCACTAATATATCTTTCCAATATTTAGATTAATAATGGAATTTGAAAATGATATTGTATGGTTCTAGATTCATGGCATTTACTATTTTATATATATATATATATATATGTTTTTTCCATATTTCTTTCTAGCAAAATTTTCAACACCATCACCAAGATTGTACCCTCGTGTCCAAGTCTAGGTCATGATGTGAGCCTCAAACCGACCATGTTTTTGTACCTTCAAGAAGGGAGTTATTAGCATTTTTTGGTAGATAGAGATGCTTGGCTCCTTTTGTGTTTGTTACGATTTTGATGGGCAACACCTATATTTTTCTTTTGGTACTATATTGCATAAAAAGCGACCAAAAAAAGATGTCGGTCGTGAATAATATACCCTAGCTAATACAAAATTTTGGTCTTACTACCCCAACCAGGAAGCATATTGCAATTTTTTTTTTTTTTTTTTTTTGAGTTTTGTAAATGTAAATAGATATTTGAAGGAAAATAGGGTCATTTGCAAGGTCTCTAAACTTGCCCTACAATTTAGAGACTTCCTCTTGCATTAGTATCGTCACCCTCGAAGAGATTAGATTTTTTTTCTAAATAATTAGCGTTATTACTTTTTCTAATAATAATTTAATAAAAATAAAATAAAGAGAAGAAACTGTTGTAGCAGTCACGTCGTCGCAACAAGACTTGCAAATTGAAATTAAATATGAATGATAAGTTATAATATTTATTTAAATCAACAATTAAAAAAAATATTAGAAGATCCAAACGTGCACCACACAATGTCGAACGTATTATTATTATTATTATTATTATTATTATTATTATTATTATTATTATTATTATTATTATTATTTTGGAAATAAAAAAGGGTTCTAATTTTAGTCGAAGAAAGGGATCCATCAACTGGTGGAACCCATGAATATTTGTTTGGTTAGGCATTTCTTTTTCTCAATGGAACCCATAATTTTTGGTTCCATTACTTTGGTGAACTCCATGATTTTTTGGAATATTATTTGTATTTTGATGTTGATGCTTGGGAGTGATATTTTCTTAAGGTTTAATTTTTTTTATTCCCTAAAAATTTAATTTCTTCCCCTTTATTTTATATCGGTCTCTCATACGTAAAAATTTAATTTTTCCTAAAGTGTTTGCTGGCCTTCAACGTATTCGCTCCCTCTATTTGTGCAGTCAACAAGAGAAAAGAATAGGGAATAAAATTTTATAAAATGTTAAATCACATTCAAATGACCATATATGCCCGATTTAGTCTCAACTAAATTTAGGTTTTCAATAAGAGAATATTAATGATCACAAGGATAATTTACATCTTTTGAAAAAAAAAATTCAATTGCTATTTATAATATTATATATTTTATAAATTATTTTATTTTTATTAAAAAATATTATAAATTAAATAAATTAAATTAAAATTTGAAGATTTTCACACCTCCTGTCATACCTTTAATTTGAAAAAAGAAAAAAGAAAAGTTAATGTGGATGTGTGATTTAATCAGAGAAATTAAGACCAAAATCAACACACAAACAATTAAAATGGATTAACATAAGAATTTAATTTGAATTTTCTCCTAAATTTTTAGATAAATTGATAGTGCATATCAAATTTTTTAAAAATAAAATTTATAATTACAAATCACCACTTTATTAATTAGTATAGTTAATGGTTATAGACTTTAGGAACCTCAATTAGTTGAGGTAATTTAATTGAGAATTAATATCAAAGAATAAATAAAAAGGCCCAAAATTGTATACTAAATTTATTCTTCACATGAACAAGAAGGGAATTTATGGTCCTAGCTCAAGCACAATGAGAATTTTCAAAATTCTTATTGCAAATTAAAATAAATAAATTAAACTCGAGTCACGTAGATTTTGTAAATGCTGGTAATATATCGGAAGTAAGGGATTCAGATGAGAAAAAAAAAAGATTAGGCATAAGTGTATGTCTAATAATCTTTCTAAATTTGCACTCATTGGCATTGGATTTCGATATTAATTTAAACCCTAATTATATAAATTAATAACCGAAAATTTTCATTACGCCAAACTCTATACAATAAGAATAAACAAGAGAGCCATTGTAAAAGGGTCTTCCATGGCTTAATATTTCTCCAAATATCACCCGCATTGGAATAGTACTTAATAAAATGGAGAAGTGAGCATGCTTCATGTTTATGATATGATTGGGATTAATTAAATCAAATATGTGACGGATCCGATTCCAAATCTTTTTAATTAACAAAATGGGCAGACCCGGTTGGAGGAATTTTCACCCATCATTTTTTACTACACAATTCATTAGGATGTCCACGATTGAATCAGTCGTATTATAAATATAATTACGTATATTATAAAAATTACTTAACATTTTGTCTGTGATAGAGTTATTACGAATCATTCTTTTTAGTTTCAATAGTAAATTTAAATAATGAATTCTGACAATTCATCGTAATTAATTAAATGATAAAAGTGGATAATCATTTTTTACTTTTTTTTTTTCCGATCTCTATGGCTATGGTTAGATTATCGCTCGATATATGAGATTTCATCTTAACTAATTCGGATCGACTTGACTATCGGGTCCCATTTGATGGGAGATCTCTCAACATTATTTTTTCAGTACCCAGTGGGAGTTAAACTCTTGATCTGATTAAGAAATGAATATGTCATTTCAATCTATACCGACAACTGTTGGTATTTTTTACTTTAAAAAAGAGATCTAGTTCACATCAGAGATTGGTTTTTGATGTTTTAGTTTGCGGTAGTTATTTACGATAGGTGAATGTTGATCAAGTCAAGGATATGTATACTAATTATGCCTAAGTCGACCCAACAGGCCACCAAACAAATCTCTTCAAATGAGTATGAAAATTGTCTGGATGCGGGCTTAGAGCCTTGTAAAAGTTTTTTAGCCATATTTTCATGCACACTCTTTTTGAGAAAGTATTCAACTATCTACCGAAATCTTATTGATTTAATGACAAAAATATTAAATTTTTTTAACTAATCTTTTAGATTTTAGTGTTCAAAATGAAAAAAATAACGATAAAAGAGATCATCATTTAATAGATCTGACAATTAATTCTAGTTGAATTAATCAAAATTAATAAATTAGTTACTAAATACTACAATCAAGAAAAAAATGTATTTACGGTAGTTTTTAGTTTTGCGACAACTATTTCACTACACACAAATGAAGTTTCATTCATTTTCAAGACTCCTATGAACGACCTTTTTCTAGGCAAGAGAAGCAAAACGAGAAATACGGGTCAATGCTTTCGTAATTTTATTAGATATATGTCCATAAATTATTGAAACAGGGGGTAGGCAAGAAGCAAGGATGCTCATTGATTTCAAATTTTTATTAATTCTCTTCTTTCTAAATCATAAATTTTGAATAAAACGTGCACGGTCGACCTACCAATTATAAGAGGTCGGAGAATTTTAATTTTATAGACAAATATGAATTCAAAGACGGCTCATCGGCTGCTATTCTATAGTCAACTTTTACTTTGTCAATATTTTAATCGAAAAGGACCCTACAAATTGTGTGGAACTCAAATATCTTAATTAGGTGCATTATGTGCCTTATTCTATCCATCTCTAACATTCCCAAATGAAATAAATTAATACCAAACTAATCTGGGTATAACGATCGGATATTTTACTCATTTAATAATAAATTTTGAGATCAAATTGTGAGAGTGGAGAAACGATATTTAAGAAAGTCAACCCCACAACAAATCCTATAATGTTCAGATCGGATTAGTCGGCTGAACTTGTTACCGGCCGTTGAGAACCAAATGAAATAAATTAATAGGTATGACTAATTTTAATTAATTTACTAATTATAGGCATTATTTTTGCAATTTTATATTTTTTTAATGCTTGGTTGGCTTTCATCTTCCGTTTTCCCACGTCAAATGTGATCACATCCTGTCAATATCATGATAGAAAGAAGAAAAATCATACAAGAAAACGTTAGAGTTTCATCACCCCTCAAAGAAGACTTTGCTATTTAAATAAAAACAAAATCACATTAATTCCTTTTCTAGAATGGGAAGAATATCTTGACATCAAAGAAACTTTCAAACTGCTTCTTCATCCAAGTTGGATGAGCTATGTTTATTGGTATTTTCTTGTAGAGATTGTAATATAAAATTTCTCCTATAACATGGTTGGAGGATATGATTATGGAAGGCAGGCCTCATATTGTACAATTAAAACACCCTTTGGGGGTATCTAAATCCAATTTAGTATGAGATATCTTTCGACTTAATTAAAATTTAAAATTTGATTACTGATAATCGTGGTGAAGACGTTTCGAGTCTGGATAGAGATCGTGTAAGTCTACTTGTCTCGTACGCGTAGTTTGTGAAAATTATTACGTGTTTTCAAAAATAGAGTATTCCCGAACGTTGCTTTCGATTGGAGAAAATGATAGGCTTTCGATTGGAGAAAATGATAGAAAGAGAAATGATAGAAAGACAAATGATAGAAATGTAATGTTTTGACTTCTTTGTATTTGGATATACATTCTCACAAATTAATTTTCTTTCTTTTTTTTTTTCTCTAAAAATGTCAAATTTATTTCACATTCTCTCTCTAAAAATATTATTTTTATTTTTTCTTTCTTTAAACTATTTAAAATTAATTTTCTTTCTCTCTAAACAATTAATCTATTTCAAAATTTGTCTCTCATATATTAGTTTCAAATTTTCTCTCTTAAAAAGAAAAATTCAAATTTTCTCTCTCTAATATTAAACACGTTAGTTCACCCTCTCTAAAAAATTAATTTAATTCACATTTCTCCGATTAAACTCATTAGTTTTCTCCCATAGAAAATTAAATTAATTCATATTTTTTTTCTTTGTATTAGGGTTACAAGTTTTTTCTCACAAAAAAGTTCAATTTTCTCTCTCTAAGACTAAACATCTTAATTTTGTCTTCCCAAAAATATAAATTATTTTAAATTTTATCTATCTTTACACACTGATTTTCATTTTCTTTCTAAAAAACAAAATTCAAATTTTCACTTTGGAAAACAAAAAAAAAAATTATTTTTCTCTCTAAATAATAATTTAATTTATATTTTTTCTCTCGTCTAAACATATTGATTTTAATTTTTCTCTTACTAAAAAAGTCTAATTTAAATTTTCTTTCTTTAAAATTAAACACATTAATTTAATATATCGTTATTTTGAAAGGGGTATGTTTTTAACACTTTAAAATTGGTATACTTTTACCTTTCATTTGGGAATTTCTTGACCTTCATAATATAAATGAGTTGAATTTTATGTATCAAATATGAAAAAAAATGGGTTTTTAGAAATCTTCATATTCCATATGCTAATAAAGAGTAATGGCCAAAACCACCATAATTTTAAAGATAATATAGAAAAGACTTTGGGTTATACATATGCACATATGCTTCCACAATTTCTAAATTGGAAGGTGAAAAAAAATAAGATAGGCTCCATAAACTACCCCCTAATTCAAAAATTGTTTCACACCATATTTGTTAGAAAGTTTTTCATCTCTCTCTCTCTCTCTCTCATTTAATCGATATGGTAGAGAGCTTTCAAAACACAAATAGAGATGTAGAATTTATGCCAATAAGCTATAAATCAATTGATATTATCGACTTTTTTTTATAGATATCGAATTTGAATCTCTCTTATTTATATTAAAAAAAATGTAAAATTTTCTTGTTTTACTTGTTTATCACCGCCCTTGAGCCGATGACATGCACCGTTGTGACATGGTACATTTCTTCACGTATTGATAGCCAAATAAAATACCAATACATTGGCAAGGACACTGAATTTCCTTTAAACCAAGTTGTTCAAGTCTTAAAAATAAAAAAATAGATATCGGGAGAGTTTATTTCTTAATAAACCTATCAGTCAACAAAAGACGGATTAATTAGATCAATAAATTGGTTATACCGATAAGTTAAGTTAAAAAAAAGCCAAATAAAAAAGAATTGGCCGCAAGGGCTTTAAGGGCTGAATCAAGGATTAGGCTGCAGAAGGTGATTGCCCTCAACAACAACTTTGGGTGTTTCAAGGAGATTAAGCCAAAAGATGAATATGCATCTTAGATGACACTCGTAGGCAAAACACTAGATCGAGTATGGTTTCATTTGATACAAAGATGGATGCTTTTCGACATGAAAGTATTGGTTAATTAAAATTTAGAGTGAAATTTAAAAAGAAACTCAACTACTCGAATTGAAATTATTAATAATGAATAAAAAAGTTCAAAGATTGAAAAAAAAAAAAAAAAACTTTCAAATAAATTCGTGTTGCTACAAGTCTCCACAATTGAGGACAACAACTAAGGTTAGATATTCCTACCCCATAAATGACTAATGAATATTTTCTATATTATGCTATGCTATGCTGAAGTTATGCCTATTCCTAGAATAGAAATTTTGATAGTTAATAGTTGATATATGATTTTTTGATGTTGAAGATTGTGTGTGTTGGAATATTTCATAATCATAGCCAAGTTAGGAAAAAGAGAATATTACATTTGTGTGTTGGAATATTAAGACCGAGACGCAAGGTGTGCAAAAAATTTATAAAATATTTGTTCAACTAACAAATATGAATTAATATTTTTCGAGATTACAATATTATTTATCTTTTTTTCTTGATTTTAAATAATATAAAATATTTTTTATTGATTTAAAACATATGATATGATGGCGGTATTATATTTTATTTTTATTATATGATTGGTTTTTAAAAAAAAGATTTATGTGAAATTTAGTTAAATAAGTGAGTTTTAAAAAAGATAAGGATAAAATTACAGTTAAATGATTGTAAATTAGATAAGAGTCATAAACACCGATTGAATTTTAGAAAATTAAGAGAATGCAATTGCTGACCCGGGCCCTACATATGACCCGGGCCCTACATCGGTCCGCCGCCACCCCAATTTATTGTCTTCATTTTAATTTTTAAGGTGAAGTTAGGAAAGGGGATGGAAGATACGGCACCTCAACCTGAAGGAACTCGTGCTCTAATAAGAGAATATTACGTTTATAAAAAAAAAAAGGACAAAAAATATGATATATGATATATAACATAATATTATTTATAGAGAGGATGTATAATTTTTCAATCAACTAAATTAGTTTTGTTGAAACTGATTATACTAATTATAAGTTTAAGGCAATACATTAAGCTGCCTCTAGAGACTGTACATCTCTCATTCTACCAATGAATAGCAAGTTGACATCTCTAATGTAATAATCAAATATTTTTACTGATTATATCGGACGACAAATTTTAATTTCATGTATTCAATTTTTTTTATTATACAGAAATTTGAATCACAGATCACAGAATTAGAGGAAAGTATTGTGACCATTAGATTGCACGCTTGGGGACATTTCATGTGTCCATTGCCTAGGGGTGTTATGACACCTGAGTCGAGCTCGGATATCATAATACCCGAGCTCGAGTTCGCCGAGTTTGTATTTTTTGAGCTCTAGCTCAAGGTCGAAGTGTCGTCGGGTGTAATCAGATAGTGTTGTTGGGTGATACAGGTAATATATTTAAAAAATATATCTAAAAATATAATTTTTATATATATTTTTTAAAAAAATATAATTATATATAAAAATTATTTTTTTAAAAAAATTAAAATATTTCGAGTAATTCGTCAAGTTTTCGAGATCGACACAGCTGGGCTCGAGCTCGAGCTCGAGCTCGATACCCAACTACCTGAGCCCAAGCTCGGGCTCAAGTTTTGACAAGATAGTGTCACGGGTACCCGTGACACTACCCGGTGTCATTAACACACCTACCATTGCCCCCCTCTCTCTCTCTCTCTCTCTCTCTCTCTCTCTCTCTCTCTCTCTCAATGAACTTAGTTGAAATCTTCAATTTACTGCTAACTATACTGATTGATAATTTCTTAATTTCAACCTATAACTCATTTTCATACAAATTTTTGTTATTTTAGGACTATCACCTCACAAATACTACATAAGAATGTGCCTAAACCAGCAAGAATTAGAAATTAAGGAAGAGGGCAAAAATCTTGCTTGAGGATCAATAACAAAGCAAAGAAACTTCCAAAATGGGCCACTTGGACCCAAACAAATGATCCAAAAGAGGGGTAGATCTATTTTGCATTTTAAAAAAATTGGTGGATGGAGAATGAAGTCTGAACGCTTTCCTCCAATCAAAGTCTTTTTTGGTCACACCCCATCCATTTGGATTTGCCCTTTAAGAAATCAACACAAATTGGGACATCTCAACTGCGCTCCCTGCGCCATTTGTTTAAAGACTTTGGTGCTCATACGTAATGCAACTCTAATTTTTTTAACCTATATATATATTTTTTATTAATAATCCAGTATCCGGGTTATTAGAATAATCCAATTCAAACACTGTGAGATTTAATTTAGAAGTTGACTCTCTCAATTTCAGTTTTTTTATTTTAAAAATTCAATATTTTAATTAAGAAAATTTAATACCCTATTTTTATACTCATAGCACATTGGTATTTTAACAATTATATATATGTGTGTGTGTGTGTGTGTGTGTGTGTGTGTGTGTGTGTGTGTGTGTGTGTGTGTGTGTGTGTATCGCAAGAAGTTAAAGCACTAGTGGATAAAATATGAGAACTCAAGGAAAAGTGTCCCCTGGGAATTGTACTTCTGTTTACATGTTTGTGCATAGGATTTTGCAGATATTTTCGGCATCGAAGTAAAGGTTTTCAAATGCGAATTAACAAGATCACAAGCTTGAGATTCTGTCAGGTGTAAACTATTTCTTCACAAATGACAAATTTTGTCAATATAATCAGACATTCTTGAATCAAATTTAGACTTTTAAAGAAGAAAAATGAAGGAAATGAATATGTTAGCTGAAATTGTTGCATACAAGGTTCACTTGATATTTCAGATATTCGATTGAACACATGGAGTTTAGAATGGAGAATATGTAGACAGCCTTATTATTTTATTAGGAGAGGGAGCAGAGGGAGTGTAAGAGAGTGGAATGGGAGAGGGAAAGGGAGGAAGTGCAAGAGACAGGGAAAGATCGAGAAAGTAACAAGGTGTGTAAGAGATAGGAGAGAGAGATGGATAGGGGTAGGGGAGTGTAAGAGAGAGGGAAAGATTACAAAATCCCTCACAAGCACGTGAGCTTATACAGGCAAAATTTGGAATATGATTAGGGATAGTGGCTATACGAGGCTTAAATGACTCTCTCTCTCTCTCTCTCTCTCTCTCTCTCTCTCTCTCTCTCTCTCTCGTGTGAAAGGTACATGAACCAACCTAGAGATGTTAATGCTGGGGTCATAGAAATGGGGTCATCTGTTTGCATTTGTATTTACAATATCATAAATAATTAGATTGGCTTAACTGAATATGGAATTGCATTCCCTTAAACATGACCGAGATTCGACTCCCGCTCCCGTTGGAAACATCGCGCCCTCATGTGTATGGAGCGTTTCCCGTTGGGAGATCTACCCTCTGAAAAGGAGTTATTGCAACGATCGGTTCGGATTAGTCGTGACGAAATCCCGGATACCAGACGGTGTCCAAGACATGATAAAAAAAAATAAATAAATAAATACTTGGGCTACCATTTCTCTGAAATGGGCATTAATAATTTGGACTTTCGAGTGCATTTAAGACAAGATGGAGGGCTACTGAATTTTGCTTTGGATGTCTAAACTCTAAACCTCTAATGAATTCCTTTGCTTTCTTGGTCAGATAACTCTAGTTATTCTAGATTTTCAATTCACTTGCAGTCTCTTCCATTTTCTGCACTACCCATAAATTTAGATTTTTCTTATAATTGGTCTAGTGGGTGCCTTGACAGTATTACTTCATGAACTCTAGATGTCCTTTTCTCACATGTGAGAAGGAAAAAATCGTCTTTTTTGACGAGGGCAGGGCACTTCTGGCTCCCATATTTTGGGACAAAATGAGACTTGCCCCCAGTCTTTCACTTTTGTTAAGCTTTGATTCATCTTTGGCATTCATATTTGGCTAGAGGGGGGGGGGTTAAAATTGATCAAGGAAAGTTTACGAGACATTATGTTTCTTCCACAGTTTTGAGGCTAAAAGAGCAATTTCTCCATTTGCAAATGTTGTTAACTAACGAAGCTCAAACAGATGAATAACATAAAATATCAAACTTGCAAACCTAGTCATATGGAGTCATGATATAGTATCATTAAAATTTGAGATAACCTATTTACTTGGGATCAAATTAAAATCACACTTGATGAATAATAATCATACATTAAGCACATATAATAATTTATAAGTCGTGTGTACCAAGTTAATGCAAGGAAATACATCCCACTTTAATTCTTTATGCTATCAGAGTATGTATTAAGATAACCACAGGCCAAATAACATAATAATTTGAGTTCAAACCCAGATCAGTCAGCATCACGAGCCAACCTCAACCAAAATTTTTAACTAATCCAGCTCTAGGGATTTACAGCCTAGTATTGGAGTAGGCAATCACATGTATGAACCACGTCCGAGTAGATTATGGTCCAATCTGCGGTGTTAATCATAAGAAACAGGTTTGTGGAGGGGATTTCATGTTGAACCAATTCCTACCTATTATTATTTCTTTCATGACCAGAAATTAATCTCTTTTCTGACCATAGGACTGACCATAATGATCTTCATTTCTTTCATGCAAAGCTCTGCCTTAGGCTCATTGACAAAACAAAACATCTAGTCCCTATGGGATATGGCTTCTCCATTTTTCTTTTAAGATCCTTGAATAAATCATCTAAAAAGTTTTATACATCCCTCTTTAATTCCACCGAAACATGAACAACTTTTATATATTGAGGGGAATAAGAACTATTCTAAAATCAGGGTAAATTTCATAACAATTTGCTTACACATGCCAATTCCACCATATGGGAGGTAACACTAGGAATTTACATGGCTGAAACCAAAAGAATCTTATATTTGCTGACTAAGAACAAATGAAAACTCAGGAAAGGGAAGAAAAAAGGTCACCTTTACATCACCTCCCACATCCCTCCCAAAACTAGGTGATTAGAAAGAGAAAAAAAAGTAAATGACCAAAAACAATTCTATTATTCATTTTTTCTGAAACAGCTTTTATGGCTAACCTGCCCAGAACATCTGCATATATCTCTGCTTCCACCCATCAACGCGCTGGTAAGCTTCTTTTGAATTTAGGAGTAGCCCCTTTTTTGAATTCTTTCTACTTTTTGTTTTTTTCATCATCCTGGAATTTCCAAAGCCAAAAGATCAGTGATGTCAATTGCCAATTGCATGTGGAAAGACTAGTTGAATAAAATTCATGTGACAATTTAATTAGAACTAGAAGACACATTTAATCCCTATTAATTTCGATTTCATTGCAAATGTAGAATGACCTCAAGAACTTAAAGACACCCACATCAATGATCTGTCACACCCTAGAAGGAAATTGATAGGAGTAACTGAGTATAAAGCCCAGCACAACCTTACAGATCACTTTCAGATTTTACCAGACCATTTATTAACATACAGCATCATCCCGTCCAATATGGATGTACAGAGAGAAAAGCTGAGAGGAAAGTCGAGTTATGATAAACACACATACCGAACTTTCCATCTTGTCAAAATCATCATCAAAATCACCATCTCCATCATCTGATAGAATATAAAGACAATTAGTCTCCATTCAGAAAACAAAATGCAGATGTTTGACAAGGGTAAATTTTGTTTTTTTTTTTTTTTTTGGCTATGACGGGCACATTTTTTATTTTAAGCTCCCACAAGATTTGAGTTTATATCTTTCACATAGATTATACCTCCATTTGAGTTCAAAGATTCTCTGGGATATGTTCAAACATTATCAACCAAGCTCAAGTACAAAATCTAAAACATCCATAGACACTTGACAATCAAATTATACAATGATTTTACGTTTATGCGTGTGTATGTATGCCTCAATGTTTATCTATAGTTTGGTGTAGCTTGAGTAAGAAATGCTGGCATTTAGATAATTCAAAGTCAAATGATAGAATTATAAGTGTAACAAATAATAATCACAAATTATTTTGCTATCAGGAAAACGAATAGTTATGGACCATCTACCAAGACATGCCTTCATGATACTATCATCAAACAAAAAGGACTAGACGTCTTCTCCCCACTTAAAAGCCATCAAGAATCTTCATATCATACCATGGCATCAAGGAGCCCATACATTCATGTTAAATGAAGAAAATAAAAACAAAAGATCATTGTTGAGCCAAGAAAAGTAGTCTTTCAACTTCAAAGCCCATGCAATAAACCCTAGATGCATATGCAATGAGCATGAGGATATTGTAGTTTTGTAAGCTCAACAGGTCCAACACTCATCCTAATGCATGAAGGCAATCAGATTATTATTTCTTTAGGCTAGAGATGCATTGGTGTACCAACCATACAAGTTGACAGCCAGCATACCTGGGCCCTCGTCACTGTCTCCCAGATCTCCCAGGAGAAACACATCCAGGTCCTGCTCAGCAGATTTTGTAGTCTTAATTTGCTGACTAGCATTCTTCCCATCCGGTTTACTGGATGTTCCAGCTTCTGTTGTTCCCTTTGCTTTTTCATCTTTTGTTTGTTCTGCAGACTTTAGCTTCAAATTTTCCATGTAACGTTTCTCATATCTAGGTAAAGAGGGAAAAACAAAATATTAAACCTAGAATGGTTTTGGAACCAGAACTATCACATCAAGCTCTAAGTGCACCACTTCTTCTAGCTTCCATTTCAAAGTCACTTTCTTCATATTTATAATATCCTAGAGTCTTCAAATTTAGATTCCAATTCACATCAAGCTCTAAGTGCAACTCTTCTTCTACATATTAATTCAAAGTCACTTTACTCATATTTATCTATTCTAGAGATTTCAAATACAGATTCCAATTCACATCAAGATCTAAGTGATTCTTTTCTTCTAAATTCTAATTCAAAGTCACTTTCCTCAAATTATATATCCCAGAGTTTTCATATTTAGACCTAAATAGCAACCGACTGCTTACAGATCAATCAGTTTGATGAGTCAATGGCATAGGAGGATAAAAAGTCCTAAACACATATTGGACATCAAAATCAGAATTCAATGACAGAGAATGAGGCTTCCTCATGACATATTACTTACGGAGCTACATGAGTGTTCACTAGAATAAAGTAAATCCTCCAAAACTTCCTTTCTCTCATGATGCGCGGACATAATTCATATCTTAACTTTGAAATTTCCTGCAGCAATATGCATAGAAAATTACAAGTTCAGTTCACAAGATTCCATGCAATATTAAGAAAAAAAAATAACAAATATATATGGCAGGAAGTGATTGAAGACACAAAGATCCAAAAGGAGAGAACATAATGTCAATAAAATACATGAATGATGCACCCACAACTTAAATGCATATTTAACAAAATACATGAATTATGCACCTACTCCTCAAATGCATATTTACTCACTTCTCTAAGACTTGTAAATTACACAATGAGTACAATGATTTAATGATTATTGAAGTTTCAGCCCCTCCCCCCACCAAAAAAATAAAAAATTAAAAAAATAAAAAAAGAAGGGACAAAATGAGAAACTAATATGAGCAAAAAAGAACATTTGTAAAAAAGAGGGCGTAAATAATATTCATAAGGGAAAAGTAGATAAGATCTCAATCCTGATACCTAGAAATTGATGACCTTCATGCTGAAGGTCCATAACAGCTGTCAATTTTCTAGTACTCTGCCTTCTAAACAGCCCATCTCTAAATTCTAGCATATGCATTAATTCTTTTCTGTCATATCTCCATTCACTAACCTTAGGATCAAGCTAAACTAACATTAAGTACATCATCTTAGCTACCTAACACTCTACAGCCTAGAATGAATATTATGGGCCGCCTCATTATCAATTTTGGAATCTTCTCTTCTAAATATAATCGATACCAATGGATAAAACTTCCTCCTTATAAACACGATTATCTTCAAGTTCAAACATTCATGGGAAAAGCCTTGATGCGTCCAAGAATAGATGCAAAGTGAAAGCCAGATGCTACTTGGAACATAGACAGACAAATACAACTACTTTCATAATTCAGTCAGTATGATGTAACCATCAATTAACAAGATCTGCATTGCATATAAATTTCTATAATGCAGCATTGTTCCAAGAAGCTAACCTGTACCCCCAGGTAAAGGTTTTCTGATCTAATGAAAACAAAGTGAACCTGCACTCCCATATCATATCCCCCCTAAATCCTCAAAATTGTCTTCTTGATAACTAATATTTCCAGACTTTCACAACCAAATGAAAGATACCTTTACAGTCTTGAGAACAAGATTGGCATGTTTTTCTTGCCATGCAGTAAGATCCTGCCGAACATTTGACACCGTGGGAACTTCTAGTGCTTCTGTATCATCTGCACATTCAAAGGAGCATTCTGTGAGACCATGAAAAATTGCAGAAGAAACAACAAAAACAAACAGGGTTAAAAAAAAAAAAACAGAGAAAAAAAGAAGTCGTCCATACAAATAAGTAGTAAGTCCTCAAAAAAGTTAAATTACAACACATCAAATGTCCTTAGCCCATGACTAGAAGTAAACAACCTCATCAGGATGCATGCCGATCTTTCGATCCATTATTCAAGAAAGAATTCACCTTATTTAGTCCCTATCTATCTGAGCTACGAAAAGCAGGCAGTTTAAACCTTCCCTATCCATAAACTCCTCGAAGCCAACCAGAGGTGAAATCAAACTCAGGCTTCTACTATCACCCACCAGCTTAAGTATCTAATATCATCATAAAATAGATTAAACATTTGGACCCACCAAATTTTCTATTCCAGTCGGCCATGATTTTCATACACCTCACCAATACTTGTTCGTATTTTCGAATTTATAGAATACTGGTCTTTATCAATACATTCTAGTCGCACAATGTCTTTGAAATCAAGACATCCTATGTTCTGTGTCAATTCATATCAAATTGCCCATCTACTAATAACCTTAATATCTTCTGGTCAATTACCACATTTCTCATACCAAACAAGAAAGACAGCCAAATAGCAAGTCAAAGAATCACAGACCCAAAAATTCATCATCATTGCCATCAGAAAATTGAGTCTCACTTGCTTCAATAGAATGAAATCGAATGATATGAAATAACAAATTCAAATCATACACTCCCAAATATTCATCAAACTTCGACCTTGTCATCGAAACCACAAAGCAAATGAGAGAGAGAGAGAGAGAAATTGAATCCGAATCACTTCAACTGAACAAACAGAATTAAAACCCTAAATGCAAAACAAAAATCGATCAAATTACCTTCGAGAGGGAAATCCTGAAAAGTATTCAAAGTAAGTCCTTTCACAAACTCTCTCAAATCATCCGTAACACCAAAATCTTCCAGATTCACAGATTCATCGATCGTCGTCGACACCGGAATCGAAGTGTCGACGAGGGAAGACAATGCAGAGGTCGGAATCTGAGACTTGATCTCCTCTGCCCTTTTCAATGCCTCGATCTTCAACTGATCTGCCTTTCTAGAAGCTTCGACGGCGAATTCCTTCGATTTTTTGGCGGTTTCGGAGACGATGTCAGAGAACTTGGAAGAACCGAATGAGAGGGAGAATTCCTGAGATTTCTTCGCGGCTTCTATGGTGAGTTCCTGTGATTTCTTCGCGGCTTCTTCTGCAAAGCTTCTCGCTCTCTGCCACAGGTCCATTTTTTCCGAGAGACCCTCTCTCTCTCTCTCTCTCTCTCTCTCTTCTGTTGACTTGAATTGGAACGGGGACAAGCAAGGAATTGGCTTTGATGACGAAGAAGTGAATCTGGGGGGAGAGAATTAGAGGTGATGACGTGGCAAGAATTTTGGAAAATTAACAAATTGGGGAAATTGAGATATAAGCTCGGATCTCTATGGTCTATACATTTGGACCGGATTTTACGCCCCCGGAATTCGCCCCAAGTTTACCCAATGCCTTTTGAGCGACGTTGTCATCAATATTTAAAAAGGGTTAATAGTGTGAAGACATTAGTGCAAATATTTAAATTAAAATTTTAAAATAATGGTATTATTATTCTTTGAAGTAGACGTAGCCACGTCATTTTGATCCCCAAACAGAATCGGACCGGTCCAATTTTATCGGCTTCTGGTTTTGAAATACAATCGTCACTAGGCTGGTTTGATTATGGTCCATGAAAGTGGAACGATGAAAGGATCGCATGGTTCCTGAACTAAAACCATAACGCAATCATTCTTTTTTTTTCTCTTTTTTTTTTTTTTTTTTTTTTTTTTTTTTTTTTTTTTAAATTCTAACTCAAAATCTTTACGACGGAAAAAAAATAAATTCACGTTTTTCCTTTTATCCATATTTATAGAGTTTTTTATCCTTGTTGGTTTCTCATTGACCTTGTAGCACTTCCTTTTTTTTTTCTCTCGACCATTCAAATCCTTCGTCTTATTTCGGTCTCTTCTTTATACAAATGGTTGCGAACACAGGAATTTTAATCTTAGTTTCAACGATAACAATCAGCTCTCTATCTTTGATCTCATCTCGTCTTATATTTTTTGAAGAAACTAAATAAAATTTTATCATTATCTCTTTGATCTCGGTCTCTCGTTCAAATCAATGGAAAACTACATCAATTTTATAAACTTAGAATTAGATTTGTTTTTCAAGTAGGAACCACGGGTCCACTTTGAGTTCAACCCCATCTTTCTTATGCACGAAGAGAGTCTCTTCTTCTATCTATACTCAAATGTAGAATTGACCATAATATATAATAAATGAGAATTTTGAATTGACAAGAACAATTTTTAAAATTTCATTGGTCAATTACAAATTGATTTGGTTTATTTCCGGTAATGAAAGGAGAGGAATTTGAATCCTCTCCTTCCTTTGGGTCCTACCTCTTATTCCTCTTTCATTCTATTAATCCATGTTATATATTATTTATTTATGTGATATTTATCGAAATAAAATTCTTTCTAAAAAAAACCCCAATTTCATACATAAACAAATCTTGTGAAACATATCAAAAACAAATTATATAAAATAAAATTATCACGATGGAAAAATGAAGGAATTAATGCCCACGTGAGGCACTTTCCATATTTGAAAAAAAGAAATATTCTCACTTTCCAAAAGTCACAAATGGTAACCGATGGTTTTGAATAACCTACCATGTGTGGTGACGAAATAATAAGGAAACTAGGGCAAACCCTAGTTACACAACGATTGGCACAAAAATTGTGAGGAAGCACAATTGAGAGTGGGGGAAAATTCTGTTGCATCACCGGATTTCGATTGAGGTGTTGTGGCACTACAGTGATAGCTCGAGTTTCGTGGTTATCATCTTGACGGCGATATCGTTTGGTCGAGATTCGTGGTTCCCTAGGCATTTTGCGATCTACTCTTGAGGTATGCCTAAAACCCTAATATTTTATAATTCTGAAAATTTGCACGCTTCCGCATGTATGTGCACATAAAACTAATATTGATATCAGAGCCAAGTTAGATTTATTTTTAAAATAAATTTTCGGAATTAATTTGGGTTTTAAAAATGAGCATGTACAATTTAGGGTTCGGATCATGAATACATTTCTTGAATCTGAAAATACCATGATATTACCCATATCACGTAGGTCACGAATATGATTTTTTCATAATTTTCTAAGCACGATTAGACCATAAAAATTTCGGTCAAACTTCCGGGTCGTGAATAGTGACCATGACAAAGAAACCCCAGTCAAGATTTAGGAGGAATCTTTGCAAAAGAATTGTAGATTTAAGTTCCTGGCATCAAGATCTACATTTTGGTATGCATATTGCATGTTGCAGTTGCCGGAAACTGGGATTTTCCAACGAGGCCGTGGAGGGCCAAAACTTGGATATATATTTCGCCGCGTTCGGGGCGCAAATAACCCAATGATCAAGTCTCGGATATTTTTGGGATGTCCAAAATAATTTTTCGGCCAGAATCGCGGTGAAAAACAGGCCGGAAATGTATTTTCCAGAAATCGGGTCGGAAAACCCGGTTGCAAACCCATCGGGCAAAGGAGAAGAAGCCCCGCGTGTCCCTGGCGCGTGCCACTCACGCGTGCGAGAGCGCGTGAGGCAAAGGGCAGGTCGGACCCGGTTGACCCGGTCTAACCGACTCGGTTGACCCTGTCCTACCCGACACCCGGTCCACCCCCAACCCGGTTCGACCGGTCGAGCGGGTGACATACGTGCCCGCGCGTAGGGCGCGTGTAGTGCACGCTCCCCAGCGCATGTAGCGTGTGGTCGCGCGTTTTGGCCCGTGGTCGCGCGTGCTCAAGCGCCAGAACCCTATCCGGCGAGTGGAGGCGCGTGAAGGCGCGTGGAGGAGCGTGGAGCCTGCCGATGGTGCGAAGGTTCACCTCAAAATTGGATTTTTCCAATTTTATAAAGGGTTTCATGATAAAAGTGACTGAATATGGGTTTTTATGTACCGAATTCTAGTCTGAACGGTGAGATGCAATCCTAAAATGTGGTATATGGTGTCTGTTGACTCATATGCTCGTTTTGGGGTCTGTATTCGAGTTGTTTTGGTTTTTATGATTTGTAGGGTATATAAAATTATGAATTAAAGTATCATTTATCACTAACGTCTCTATTTTCTGTGTAACAGAGACATGACTGCTACAAAGACAATAGTTCTGGATCTCGTTAAGGGAGACAAACTGAATGGTGACAACTATGAAATATGGCACCGAAAAATTCAGTTTGTCTTCGAGGAACAAGAACTCGGGGAGGTTCTTAGACACTAGATGGTGGACCCAGGGGAGGTTCCAACAGAACAAGGAAAACGGGATCAAGAAGTGTATCGTGCTTGGTAGAAGAAGGATGACCAAGTTAGGGTGATCCTTCTTAGCTGTATGCATGATGAGTTGATCTCGGTTTATGAGCAGTATTCTACTGCGAGGTCGATTTGGCTTGCTCTAAAAGAGCACTTTGGCTCCGCATCAGCTTCTAAGTTGAGGATGCTGACGTATAAGTTTATTACATACAAGAAGAGGACTGATCATACCATGAAACAACATTTGATGCACATATCGGGTATGATCGCTTCTCTCAAGAGTATGTGGGAGTCAATGTCTGACGAGATTCAGGTGCTGGGTGTGATCCAGTATTTGTCTGACTCCTGGGATGTGGTTAAGACCTATCTCACACACACTGAGAGTATTCGTACTTTCAGGGATGTGAGTAGGCTTTGTGAGCTCGAGGAGGAGTGTCAGGAGGTTGTGAGGTCCACTTCTACTCATGTTAACATCGCGGAGTCGAGCAAAAGCTCCCGAGGGATCAAGCGCAAGTGGCGCAAACATGAGAAGAAGCCCAAGGGCCAAAGCAAGAGGAAGCTATCTGTCAAAATCGACAACAAAAGACAGAAAAGCAAGAAGAAGGAGCTCGACAAGAGCAAGGTCCAATACTATGTATGTAGCAAGCATGGGCATTTCGCACGCGAGTGTGGCGAGCGAAAAGTAAGTCCTTCTTCTTTACATGGTTTGAGTTATGTGTCATCTAGTGTGATACTCACTAACTTTTCTCCTTTGTGGATTGTAGACTCAGGAGTCACGGACCATGTAGCTCGTGACAGGAGCGCATTTGTAGAATTCCGCCGTTTGAGTCATCATGTAATAAGGCTATATGTGGGGAACGGAGCATTTGTGGAAGTAAGAGGGTTGGCACGTTCAAGCCGATACTTCGTAATGACCAACCCCTGTATCTACATGACGTATTGTATGCTCCTGAGATTCGGCGGAATCTCATTTTTGTTCAATGTTTAGACCAGTTGGGATATTCCGTTTTGTTGGGAAACTCTAAAGTGTTCATTTACAATAATGACAGTCTTTTGATTTATTCCGGTTTAGTCCGTGAGGAACTTTATGTACGGGATTATATTCCATTTTATGAAAATGTTCCTTCATCTCCTATTGTCTTTGCATCTGATAGTGTTGTGGATGATGTGTTTGTATGGCATAGTAGACTTGGCCACATAGGGCAAGAGAGGATGACCCGGTTAGCTACGAGTGGCCTGTTGGGCCCGCTAACCAAGGTCCAGTTGCCCGCGTGTGAGTTTTACCTTGTAGGCAAAGCTACTAGAAAACCATTTGGGAAAGCAATGAGAGCTGGGACTCCATTGCAATTGGTCCATTCCGATATTTGCGTACCAATGAATGTAAGAGCCAGAAACGGAGCCGTATACTGTATTACGTTCATTGATGATTACACGCGTTTCGGTTACGTCTACCTGATTTCGCATAAGTCTGAGGCATTAGAGTGTTTTACGAGATTTATAAGCGAGGTGGAGAATCAGCTAGACTTGAGGGTGAAAACCCTTAGAACCGATCGAGAGCGCGAGAATTTGTCAGAACAATTTAAAGAGCTCTGTTTCGATAGAGGTATTACGAGACAGCTGACTATTCCTGCCACTCCTCAGCAGAACAGAGTAGCTGAGAGAAGGAGTAGGACTCTTTTAGAGATGGTGAGGTTGATGATGGCGCATGTCAATTTACCCATCTCCCATTGGGGGGATGCGTTATTGATCGCAGCCTATGTCCTTAACCGTGTCCCAACAAAGTCCGTAGTCAGCACCCCGTACAAGCTTTGGACAGGGAGATAGTCTGACCTTAGTCATTTGAGACCATGGGGTTGTGCCGCGTATGTTTATGATTCCTCGCACAAATATGGCAAGTTAGGCCTGCGAGGAAAGAAGTGTATTTTTCTTAAATACTCTGAACACTCCAAGAGACATGTGTTCCTAAGAAAACATACGGACGACACAGTGACTGAGATAGAGTCTTGTGATGCCACATTTCTCGAAAATGATTTTCCTAAGAGAGGTGAAATCGATCGAGAAATCGCCTTCTATGAGATGGATGAACCTAACGGCTCAGCCGAACCCAACGGCGGGACTAAAGAACCTGTTGTGGATCTTGGTCCTAGTGGGAGTGTTTCATCTGAAGGTGCAGTGGCTCCTCCTCCTCGTACAAATAGTCGGGAACACGTACCATGTCGTCACTTCCCGATTAAGGATGAGATCCTAATTGTTACTCCCGAAGACGATGAGGAGCCAAGCACATTCTATGAGGCTCTTGAGGGTCCTGCCAAGGACCAATGGTTAGAAGCCATGAAGGAAGAATTGGAATCAATGAGAGTTAACGGGGTCTGGAATCTAGTTGACCTGCCTGAGAAAAGAAAGGCCATTGGGAACAAGTGGGTTCTCAAAATCAAGAGGAAGGCCAACGGATCGATCAAGAGGTATAAGGCCTGTCTTGTAGCCAAGGGTTGCACACAGACAAAGGGCATTGACTATGAGGAGACTTTCTCCCCAGTAGTCAAGTTTACATCGATCCGTTTGCTTTTGGCAATTGTCGCAAGTATGGATCTGGAGTTACACCAGATGGACGTTAAGACCGCTTTCCTTAACGGGAATTTGGATGAAGAGGTCTACATAGAACAACTCTCAGGGTTTGTTCTAGTAGGTCAAGAGGACAAGGTTTGTCGACTTCGAAAGTCGATATATGACCTAAAACAGTCATCTAGGCAGTGGTATCTAAGATTTCACGAGTCTGTGATATCTTATGGTTTTAGAATGGTTGAAGAGGATCATTGTGTCTATCTGATACGAGGTAATAATTCATTTGTAATCCTGTCATTGTATGTTGATGACATAATGTTGGCCGGGAACAACATTGAGTATATAAAGACTATCAAAACATGGTTGTCATCCAACTTTGACATGAAAGACATGGGTGAAGCTGAGTTCATCCTTGGAGTTGAGATCCAGAGGGATCATTCGAGAAAAATGTTGGCTCTTTCACAAGAGGCATACATTAGAAAAATTCTCGAACGTTTTGGGATGAATGATTGTAATCCCATAGATACTCCGATTGCCAAAGGTGAAGGCTTGAGCCTGGAAATGTGTCCTAAAACTCAAGATGAAGTGAGGGAAATGAGTAAAGTACCTTACTCCAGTGCAGTGGGAAGTTTAATGTACACAATGCTGTGTACAAGACCGGATATAAGTTATGCAGTCGGTCTGGTGAGTAGGTATCAGGCGAATCCTGGAAGAGGTCATTGGAGAGCAATGAAAAGGATTCTCTGATATCTTAAGGGAACTGCAAACCTCTCTCTGTGTTACGGAGGAAGCGATTTACGCCTTGTGGGTTATTCGGACGCCGATTAGGGAGGCGATTTGGATAAGCGTAAATCGACATCGGGTTTTGCCTTTTTGCTCAATGGTGGTGCCATTTCATGGAGCAGTAAAAAGCAAACCTGTGTTGCTCTATCAACTATGGAGGCTGAGTTCGTGGCTTGTTCTGTTGCAGTTCAGGAGAGTGTTTGGCTCTGAAGACTATTAGATGACTTAGGGATTATAGCGGATAGTGGGAGGCCCGTAATGATTTATTGTGATAATCAGGCCACTATCGACTATACTCGAGACCCTAAGTTCCATAGTAGGACCAAACACATAGCATTGTAGCTGAGAAGGGTGAAGTGACCATCAGGTACATTTCGACACATAGCATGATAGCTGATCCCTTCACCAAACCCATTACTAGAGACTCCTTCTTAGCACATAGAAAGTCATTAGATTTGAGGATTTATTGACATTGCTCAGTTTGTACTGACGACATTGATACATTATCCCTTTTATATATATATATATATATGATGTATTATTCAATCACATAAGTATTGCATTTTAATCGATGTGTTCACTTTTATTATCATATATATATATAAATATATACTGTGATGTTATTATAGATGTCAGGCAGGTGAGGTCGACTCTCTCACACGAGTGACCACCTCTAGCTCTGAGCGAGCGGAGATGAGACAGTTTTTAGCTGTAAGAGGCTTTGAGAGTAGCCCCGTTAGAACAAAAGTCGCCCTGATATGTGTTCAGAATGAGGTCATATGTGATATGACCGACATGGAAGTACCCACGTCCATGTTACCTGCTAGAAGCCAGGTTTGAGATCTCAGAAAACACCTGCAATCTGTGAGATTGCCTCTGAAGTACTCTCTCTGAGATCTCTGGGTAAAGTCTTATGCGTAGACTGAGTCTCATACTTGCATAGTGTTAAAAACATCTGACATACGCCCTTTGAGAGATGTGGAATAACACTGTGGCACGCGTTTCATACCGCGTATGATAAAGACGACTAGGAATAGTGGGAGCTATTTAGTTTGAGGCACTGATTATAACTTTTATCCCCGAGCCCCACTGTGTAAGACCCGAGATCCACAGGGTGGGATCTCTTGTACCCTTATTAATTTCGGCTGATTCTTGAAGTCTTGATTCGGTATTTGCTATCTTAGTCTGTTTACTGATGGCTCAGAATATAAATTGAGGTCTGAGGGACAGGTTTAGGAAAGCTGCTGCGTTAAAACTGATAGATTCAAGTTTGGGAAAAGAAAGATCAAGTGACGTTACATCGTGATATAGTATTCACCGACCGGTCTCTTGTGTTTTTCCATGTTGGGATTAGAACACAATAGTGAATACATATTCGAGCGAATTATGGGGAATTATTTTCGTTGAGGAAAGTAGCTCGATGGATGTAACCAGTCATGGATCTGGGGTGCTGCGAGCTTATTATTGTACTAACGTTGACTCCTCGAACATCCTAACAGGTGTATCGAGAAGTCTTTATTTACAGGTGTACTCACCAGTCGCACGACACCCAATTGAGTATGAAAATCCAGTATGGTGAGGTGATCGCATGAGTTGTGATCTCGTTATGGATGAAAATGTCCTCGTGTGCAAGTGGGAGATGAAGGAATTAATGCCCACTGGGACACTTTCCATGTTTGGAAAAAGGAAATATTCTCACTTTTCAAAAGTCACAAATGGTAACTGATGGTTTGAATAACCTACCATGTGTGGTGACGGAATAATAAGGAAACTAGAGCAAACCCTAGTTACACAACGATTGGCACAAAAATTGTGAGGAGGCACAATTGAGAGGGGGAGAAAATTCTGTTGCATCACTGGATTTCGATTGAGGTGTTGTGACACTGCGGTGATAGCTCGAGTTTCGTGGTTATCATCCTGACGGCGAGATCGTTTGGTCGAGGTTCGTGGTTCCCTCGGCATTTTGCGATCTACTCTTGAGGTATGTCTGAAAACCCTAATATTTTATAATTCCGAAAATTTGCACGCTTCCGCATGTATGTGCATGTAAAACTAACAAAAAATTAATAAATTAAGAATTAGATTAATGTAAATCTAAAACAAAAAAAAATTAAAATAATCAAATTATCCTGGTAAAAGAATTTATGCAAATAAATTAATCGACCATTATCAAATATGATGATCGGTATATGCATTTTATTTTATTTTTGGGTAAATATATTATTATAAAAGGTAAAAATCAAAGAAATTTAAATTCTGAATTTTATTTTTCATTCTAAAATATCATACTCTTGGGAAATACAATTTTTCTTTTGGTTTTTTTTTTCAATTTTTAAGAAATAATAAAAATATATTGCATTTCGCTCTTATTAAATATAAAATTTTAGTCAAGTAAATGTGATAGGGCAATAAAATAAAATTTGTACATAAATATTTTTTCTGAAACTAGATATTATCAATTCAATAGTCATCATTCAAAAAATAAAACTTCGATTAAAGTGAGGTTGCAATTTTTAATAGTTAATTTTTCTTATATTGTTCATGTAACTTCTATTATAAATTTAATTTTTACTTATTTCCTAATTTATTATGATAATTTTTATTTGATTGCTTTCTTATTTAAATTAGCATCCATCTTCAATTAAAAAAAAAGTGTGACTAAATTGTTGGATTTAGGAGATGTACCATAAATAAATAGATAAATGGATCATTAGAAGAAACAGAGACCCGGATACTTTTAAGTAAAATTTTAGATTCAAGTGTTGTGTATAAAAAAAATAAGCACTATGAGAATTTTATTTCTTAAAATCTTATCTATCTCGAATCAGATTTAATCAGATTAATATGATAATCAAATATCAGTGACTTATTAAAATAATGGAGATGGGAGGGACGCCTAAATTGGGGATTTAGATTTGGATTCACTTCCTGAGTTGGGTTTGAGTATAAAACAATATTTCAAATGTGTGTTTAATCACTCTGGGAACTCATCGGACTCTTTTAGTAAAATAGTCATGTGTGTCATAATATGAGCTCAAATTACTTAATTTGGCATTCATGTCATTTGCTTCGAGATATAAATATGCAATAAATATATTATGTTTGTATTTTGATTGGAACAATTAATTATCTTATGCTCCATTCAATCTATATACCGTGACAAATAACTCTCAACATAAATAAATTCAACGTTTCAAATAAAATTGACGATGCATAGTCAAAACGGCTCAAATCACATTGGGCTCTAGATTGGCCTAGAACAATTCTCTTGTATCCTTATAGCTCGCTCAGTTGGCAGACACTAGATCGATTAATCGTTTAGTTTAAAGACCAGTCGTCATTATGAAGTTTAAAACCCTCTGTACCCCTAACATAAGGGACACATCTACTAAAATGTGTCATTAACACGAGATTTATCTCCCAAACAGATAGACACAATCCATACCTACTCGAGAATCAAGTTCTGATCAATAGACGATTGCTCGATTACAACACCGCGATATTCAGTGATCGTCATTCGGACTTATGAGGCAAATATTCATTTCTCTTGAAAATGTAGACAACACCTTCCATAAACGGAAAGAATGTTTCAAATTGCGGAAAGAAATCTCTACAGCTATCAAAACTTCTTAATCGATAGCATTTGAAATCTTTTGAAATATTTTGAAATCCTTTTATTGAAATCCTAATAATCTCGGGACTTTCTATAAGAAAACTAGAGTTTTAACGCTCCGCACGCATACGTCTCTCCCATCAAGTAATTATATATACATCATTAAATCATTCAATAAGATATACAGACGTTTGACTCATACTTTTACACCCTCTTGCTTTCGGCACGACTTAAGCTTTCTTTTTGTCTGTTTCCCTTTTTCAAAACCACTCTTTAATTTAAACATTGGAACCTCCCTCGCTAAAGCACTCTCCGGCTATCTTTTTGCAGGTTTTATTGATTGAGATTACCAGACAGTTGAGTTATCCTATTCAAATTAGTAGAGCCCTTATCTGTGGAGCCACACCTACCTCCTACAAATTGGCACCATCCATGGGAACAAATTAAAAAGAAACCCGTCCTATATAGTTTTATCAAGAGAAGATGCCTTCTCGAAGAATGACCAGAATTGCTTCCACAACCACATCCTTGATGGAAATGCACATCACCTTCATAACAAACACCACACAACATGTGGCAAACAACCTTGCAAAGCCTCTTTTCATCACTAATCTGCCTAAGACGCAACCCCTAGCTGGTCATCCAAGTTAGCCGACACCCCTCGTCGTCCCTGCTTCCCCTGCAAGGGTCATTCAACCTCAAGTAGAGAGATTAGAATCCAAAATACAAAATATAAGCAAACAACTAGAAGAACTCAGTCGTATTCTTCGACTGGGAGCCCAATCCTCTTCTCACGGATCGGGTCACATGCACACACAAAGGCTTGAGCCCTGCGAGCACCGAGAACCCTCAGTGACATCCCGACATGACCCAGACGATCTAAGGAAACAGGTTAGGAGCTCATAGAAAACAAGTTAAAGCAAGCAAATGTTAAGAGAGATGAGCCTACTCCAATCCCACTGGTCTCTCACCATTTGATCCCAAGATCTCCTCGAAGCCAATGCCTCACGATGTGCTCCTCTCTCCTTTGAAGAGGTACAACGGTACCACCGATTCCAGGGATCACGTTGCCCATTTTATTACTATGATGATCTCGAGAGACATGTCAGACGCCGCCATGTACAAACACTTTCCAACAACTCTGAAGGGCAACATACTGGCATGATTCCATTCTCTTCCCCCGTTTAGTGTCAAGAGCTTTTCTCAACTCTGATAATAATTCGAGGCACACTTTGTCATCAGTAAAGGGGTCAAGAGAAAGTCCACATCCCTTTTCTTATTTCAGCAGAGGAGGACGAACTGTTGAAAGATTTCCTCAAAAATTTCAAGGTAGAGGTGATAAACGTCTTTAGACCATTATATCGTGCTAGCAACGCTGCTTACAGGATTGTGGCTATCCAGAATGAAGACATCTATTACTAAGAAAATTCTATCCACTATTCAAGAATTTTATGCTCGAGTGAAAAAATACATCGTCGCGAAGGACGCTGAAATCTTTGAGAGACAATTCAACTGCCTAGCTCAAAAAGAGCGCAATCGATCTCACCTAAGAAGGCCCGCCAAGGGCCTCCACAATAATGAAGGTTCACTAGTTACACCCCTTGAACGAGAGTCCTAGTCAAGCGCTCCTCCCATTCAAAACAAGGGGTATGTCAGGTGGCCCTGTCGTCCCACAGAGGATGATCATAAGAAGGACAAGACTCGATATTGTTACTTACACTAGAATTATGGCCATCTCACTGACGAATGCAAAAAACTAAAAGATGAATTTAAGTTTCTTGTCTAAAGTAGTCGATTCCAAAGATTCATCAATACAGAAAAAGATGGCCTCCCTCAAACCTTGAAGCAAGAGAATGAGCGAGCCGACCAGCCAGTCCTAGGAGACATCCACAATTGACCAAATGAAGTGATCCTCTAAGTGCAAGGCGGGTATGAACCCTCATAGCCTTACCTCCTAACCCATGTCTTACAAGCAATACATTTATGCGATTGTGCATGAACACAAATGAATGAAGGGGGCACCTAGTAGCCGTGATTTTCCAGATGGCTCTCCATCTAAAGAGGTTCTGACCACCTGTGCCAGAGAGTCGCCTAAAAGGAAAAGACCCATGATTGGTTTCAATGACGATAACCTAGTGGGGTCGATCTAGTCAATACGATTCCCTCATCATCACAGCTAAGATCAAGTAATACGAGATCAGAAGAACTTTCGTTGACCAAGAGGCCGTATGCAATCTCCTTTATTAGAATACATTTCAGCAAATGGGTTTCTCCCGTGCAAACTTATAGTCTCACGTTGGACCCATTAAGCAGCTCTCAGATGAGTGAATCTACGTTGAAGGCATCATCTCACTACCTGTGATGCTTGGGACTGCGCCCGACCATGCAACAGCATCAACCACGTTCAACGTGGTTAAACTTCCTTCGCTCTACAATGCTATCTTGGGAAAACCTGTCCTGAACACTCTTGACGCATACCAAGTGCAAAGCATATGAAAGTCAAGTTCGGAACCTCCAATGGCATCGGGATGTTGCATTGTAATCCAAAACCCCCGACATTTCCTCTTAAGTAGACTCTATATCTCTCTCTTTGCGATTGCATTCATAGTACCCCTTGACGGGTAGTTTACAATGTCTAACCTTGGCACGTAATTTGTTAATCATTATTTTATTATAACTATGCGTTTCATTTTTCTTAATAAGCCGACTATGTTGAGAACGGGTTAGTGTCACCTAGTTCTCTAGAATGAAATCTATTATTAGAGATTTATGTCGTCGAACGGGTCAATGTCACCCATTCCTCCCGAACAGAGTCCATGGTTAGGGATTTATCTCTCTGAAAGGGATATTGTCACCCAGTCCACCCGATCAGAGCCTATCATTAGGGATCTATTTCCCCATATGGGTCAGTGTCACCCAGTCCTCCTGAACAGAGACTATCATTAAGGATCTATTTTGCCAAATAGGCCAGTATCGTCCAGACTTGTCGATCGAAATCTATCGTTAGGGATCTACCTCCCTGAACGGGACAATGTTGTCCAATCTTCTCAAACGGAGCCAATCGTTCGGGAGCTTATCTCTTTGAATAGGTCAGTGTCGCCCAATCCTCCTAGACAAAGCCAAATATTAGGGTCCATCTCTCTATACGAGCCAACATCATGCGGTTTAGCCGTGAATAAAACTTATCGGATGAAGTTTATTATCAATAGGGGATTTACCTCCCCGTGAAATATCTGTGATTTGTCTTATCGAACGGTTCATAGAAAAACCTAACTATCGGATAAACATACCACCAGTCAAGGACATGCCCCCAAGTAGAGCAATATCTGTCAAAAGATGATAATGCCCACATGAATTACACAACGAGACAAGAGCAAAAGAACATTTTATTGATGTATTTGAAAAGAAATACAAAAAGAAGAAATTACAAAAAAGAAAACATAAACCCCAATTAGGGGACAGGAGGAATATCGGACTCTATAGAGGCAGTGGCAAACTCAGGCTCAAAAACGGTACTCGTGATGTTCGGAGGTAGGGCATTTGCCAATCCTTCCTGATGAATGATTTCCATAGTACATGGACCTTCTCAGACAGTTTGTGTTGAGTGCGCACATGTTGACTTATAACGGCCTCTAGCTCAGCAATCTTTCGCTTGGCAACTTGAAGATAGAGAGACCTAGCAAACCCTAATTTCCGCCTTCAACTCCTCACATTGACAGAATGCCATATCTCATTCGGCCCTTAACTACTTCATTGCTCCGTTATGAGCACCCATAGCAGTCGCGGAAGATCTTGCCTTCTTAAGCTCGTTTTCTTTCTGCGAAAGAGTCTTCTCCAATCGAAAAACATCATTTACTGTCTGATTTGAACGACATCTCATGTGACTCAACGTCTGCTCCCTCTATCATTTTTGAAACTCTGCCAGGACCATAGTCCAAACAAACGAGCACCAGTTAGTAGACTAAAATATAAAAAGTGGACCAGCACTAAGAAAAATACCATCATATCCACAAAAAATAGGGCCTCCTCACTCTGGTCAAGCAAGAGCTTGTTCAGCTTGAGATCCGAACGATAAAAGTCAAGTCCATCGGCTATTTGCTTCCCTTCGACAATATCCACATAGCAATGATGATTGTCCCTAGCACTGATCATCACAATTCCCTGTTCCTTCGAGCCTTAATGCCCATCAAAAAGATCAGACAGGGATAGCGTAAGGAAACATCCTCCTCGGACACCACACATTTGCCCTTTCCCAAGGGCAACAGTGGAACAATAGAAGACGGCCATGTACTACGTTCCTTTGACAGCTTGGGGTTAGTATCTTCAAAACGTCCTAAGGAAAGTGCCCCTACCTCTGCTAAAGCCTCATGAATGTCACATTCTTCTCCCACCGGAGAACCCTCATTGGTCCTACCAACAAAACACTCGCCTCTGAGCCTAACATCGCCAACCTCTGCAGACTTACTAATGGCCTATTGAGCAAGTTCTTGGGCAACTATGGACCTTTCCTCTGGACTCTCACCGATCTCCTCCTCGAGTAACTCTTGCAATTGCAATCGCCTCTTCTTGACACTCAGAGAGGAGAGTGGGGTCAAATCAGACAAATGAGCCCTAAACATACTCTCAGTTTCTCCTGGGGCTCCCATTTACCCCTCTTTCATCCGTCAAGCAATAGTGATCTCTATCAAGTCCTCCTCTATAGAGAGTGTAGAAAATCCATGAGCTTCTTCTTCTTCTTCTCAAACAGCAAAAGCCTCTCGACCTTCTTTTTCTCCCTGATTAGCAGACCTGTAAGTGACAACATCTCGTCATCTAAGAGATGCTCAACCCCAAATGCTCCTCTTCGAAGCCTTGCAATATTTACCTACAGATTGGACAAAGCCTGAATTAGTATAGCTTGGATGTCGGAAGCTTTGGCATCAGGCATTTCTCCAAGAATTCAACAAGAAGTACTTGTTTATCCAACAATTATCAATGGTCTCGTTATAGAAGAACTTCTAGTTTGACTCTGGCTGAGTCTACAAGCAAAACCAACATCTAGTGGAACCTTTCTTCCCATATTTCTTTGACATTAAGACTTCAAAGTCAAAGCGCAAACAGCAAAAACTCATCAGAGAAATAATTGCAATTACCAAACGCCAGGCACTAAGAATCAGCAGAGTGAGAAAAATGTTTTAACTCAACAAAAACCTACCAATAGGGCTCGTGTATGGCACTTTCAAACCATACTTCACCGACTGCTTATACATTGGAACTCAATTCCCTGAGGCCATCTTGGCTTTATTGACGTCAGTCATCGATACGATGTCAAAGTTGTCACCCAACAGCATGAGGCTTCAAACGTCGCGTAATTCTTCCTACAATATAGTGATCATGATATCTTTGATACCGGGAAAAGAACCAGACGAAGAATCTTTGGTCATTTCTCTCAGAAGATCTTCACATAAGGCTGAGAAGGCTAAGAAGGCTGAGAAGTCTAACTATCAAAAAGGTAAAAGTGATAGTGGGAAGCCAATCAACAGATGTGTAGAATAAAATTAATTTTAGTTTTAGTTTAGTTTTATTTTTATAGGATTATTGTATGATTTTTCGAGTTTTTTCATATTTTTTATGGATTCATGATATTACGAGATTGTTTTATGATTTGATTTTTTATTCTTAGTTTTGATTCAAAAAATCAAGAACCGAATTACACAAAACAAAAGTATTAACAATTCCGGTCTTACAATAAGAGTAAAACCATTTTCAAAGTTCTGATTCAATTTTATAAAATTGAATTCAATTTAATTCAGAACTAAAATCTTGAACATCTCTATAAGAAAATTTACCTAAATTGCCACACCTACATTCGAGAATCTCTAGCATTTTCCATAAACAATGATCTCCCGTTTTTCTACATGAGAATGATTCGCAGCAGGTGGGACACATTCACAAATGTCCAAGACTTTATCCTTAGTATACCAAACGTTTGAGCATAAACAGGCGCTAGCCACATCACTGGGTCCAAAGAATTTAGTCCTCCAGCCCAAAAAAGGAAAAAAGGCTCTTGAAGTAGCTTTAAAATCATTCATAGTGTTGAATGTGCAAAATTATATGATAATTTAATTGAAAAATGCCAAGCGTGACCTTGCTCGTCCTAATCTAATCCTTTAGATTGGGATCTTTCTCTAAACTCGAAGTCCAAAACTGCTCAATAATTTGTCTGAAAATCCCAACACAACTCGGAGAGCAGGCCCCCCCTCCCTTCTCTGTTGATGGTTGAGGCAATAATTGTCGGTGTCGGGTGAGATTAGACGTACATATTAATATTTGTCTGCAATTGCCCATCAATTTGTCTAGGTATTTGCTCCAAAACCTCGACAAATCCTTCTAACCCTCGTTGATATTTCATGAGTAAACATCAAAACATACTTAGTTATACTTGTCAAGACTTTGCCATTGGGGTTAGGAAATTAAAAAAGAAAAATGAAAAATGAAAAAAGAAGCTGGTTTTTGTTTACCTGCACACACTTTCTGGCCGTGGTTTCTAGTTTTATGGTTTTGATTGTTATGGTGTAGCTCTTATTTGTGTCTATATGTGTAGGTTATTTATGTCCATTGTGGGGCATTTTGATAAGAATGAAATAATGGGGTAACTCCCATTATTACTTACCAATATTAACCAATATTATTTGGTAACTCCCAAAACTTAACCCTAATGGCTATTATTTTTTTTGATTCAATTGAGCATGGATGATTCCTTCCTTGTGAGTGGATAGCAGCCATGGGCAACCATGAACGTGGCTAGGGTTCTGCACTTCTCTAGAGAGAGAAAATAGAGAGAGGGAGGGAGATTTTCGCGTAGGAAAATCTCCCAACGTCAAACGATTCACCGGATATGAGGGTTGAGGCGTTGTGACACTGTGGTGGTGATTCGACTAACCTCGTGATCACCATCCCGACTGCGAAATCGGATCAAGGAACGTGCCATTTGAAGGTTCTACGAATTGAGGTACCCTAACCCCGATCTATTTTATTTTCCGAAAATTATTGTATGCTTCCGCTGCATGAGAATCCTAATTAAATCCAACATTATGAGTTTTGATTTTTTGGGTTTTCTAAGTTTTATGTTTGAGCTCTTAATTTTTCTTTAAAAATTAAGAAAAATATATTTATAATATGAGGCAAAAATCCCTAAAAGAAGGTATCAGAACCCAAAATTGAAAATGCGAGTTTAGAATATAAAGAGATGACAAAAAATATATCTGGCAATCATTTATATTATATTATTTTATTCCAATTTTATACTGCATAACATCTTTTAAACTGCACACAGAAGCTACATTCTTCTAGACGAGAAATTTTCTCCATGCAAGTGACTTTCTATGTCATTCAGTGCGGCATGTTGGTTTGAACGTAGATCTTTTTTTTATTATATGAAATTTAAACTCTCGATCACGGGATTAGAGAATGAGTCATGATTACTATACTGTTCCTCTGAGAAACTTTGAACATAGACTTGGCAAAGAAGAAAAGGCAGGGGTGGTGCAAAGACAATGGAAGGTCCAGGGATGGCGACAACTACGGTTGAGAGAGAGAGAGAGAGGTGATAGGTGGTGAGAACGTTTTTATACTTTTTTGAAATTCAGGGGTATCTGTCTTTCGCGAGGTATTTTGCACTATTTCCTTTACAGAATATAGTTCGACAATAGCTTTTTCTGAATGTATCTCATAAGCTATTTTAACTTGATCCGAGAATTAACTATTCCTTATTAATATTCGTTATTGCACATTTTCCCTCCCGATAAAAATGCTCTACTAATATTTTCTCATCTCAATCTCGTGGATTTCATTCATATATGTTTCCATTAAGTTACGGTCTGATTGAGTAAATTTATTTTAAATAGTTTAACACTCTTATGCATGGAAACATTTTGATACTAACATTTCTTTATTTTAGAAACGTTTTTCGATTACGAAATATTTGAACATGATAAATTAATTTATATTTTTTATAATTATATATTTTTTATATTTAATAAATTATTTATTTATTTAATTATAATTTTTATTTTTTATATTAATTATCTTATAATTAAAAATTATATATTTGATTATTTTAAAATTTTATTATAAAAATGACAATTCTATTATCTTTATTAAATAATTTATATTTATTTAAAATCTTTATTTTTTTATATTTATTTATTTGTCTATATTTCTATTTTTTATATTTTTATAAAATATTATTTTATCATATCGTCTTATATTTATTTTTAATTTTTTGTTCTCGTTTCCATACGATAGGTTTAACAACCTTTAAGGTTTATATGATATTTTAAATAGTGAACAAAAGCGCCATTGGTCTGATTACTTGACACTCAAGTTTCCACGTGGCTCTATCTATTTCAACAACTCTACAATGATGATGTCCTGTCCTACGTCCTACGTCCTATGCCCTACGTCCTACGTCCTATGTTCTATGTCCTATGTTCTATGTCCTATGTTCTATGTTCTATGTTCTATGTTCTATCTCTCTAGGGTCTAAACCCTTCTCTGTTTTTAATAAAAATTGTAAATAAATGAATTCTGTATGCCCATTGTCTCCAACAACCAGCAATCATCTTCAGACCAGTGGACCACTCAGCCAGGATGTCTCCTCTCCTCACTCGGCCCTATCCATTTCACCACCTCAGCAATTCCATTACAGTCAACAAACATTATTAAACAATAAGACTAAATATTGATGTCGTTCTAATGGGGACCCACTTGGGTTCTTGGATTTTGCAGATCTTCTTGATTGATTTGCTTCATGAAAATAATCCTAGGTCATGGGCTTTTAAGATTCCAAGTGGGTAACAACGTTTTACATGCATATTTTATTTATTATAAAATATTTAATTTAATTTCAATTGTTAATTTTTTTAATTAAATTAATCAGCACAATAGTATTGAAAAGACAAGGCCAATACAGTACATTTCATAACCCAATAATAGTCTGGATAATTTTTTCCCTAGAAAATGCCATTACAAGTAATGAGTACGAATATATTTATTATATCCACCGCTTGTGAGTGAGTAGGTAGTAAAATATTAAATTTTTTTAATTAAAATTTTAAATTTAAATGATAAAAGTAAAAAAAATATTTATCAAAAATATTGGTTTTTAAATTAAATTTTATAGTTATTTGAATCGAATTAATTAAATTTTTTAATATTAATGATAAAAAAAATATTTAGGTCAATATATTTGTACTAATATTTGGATTTTTTAAGATTTTTTATTATTCTAAAAGGTTAATTTAATTAATTATTTGAGGTTACATTTTTTAAAAGCATTGGAAAATTTTGGTTTGGAAAAATTTATTTGAATTAGTTTGAGAGAATACATTACTGACCAAAATCCATTCATCCTATGAAAAGAATGAAACAATGGTTTGTTTGGAAGGACAAAAACAAGGAAACTAAAACTAAAAGTGATATCCATTGAATTTGTAATTTCTGGACAAATATTTAAGACCTCAATTCACAAATTCGAGGACACCCACGTGTCAGTGGAAAGTTTAAGGGCACCGACCTTCCAAGCTCGGTTTTTACTTTCGTAGAATCCTTTAGCAGAAAGTGAACATTGGTTTGCATTTTTTCCATTGACCCCAAGTCTCGTCAAAATCTCTAAATCTCTCTCTCTCTCTCTCTCTCTCTCTCTCTCGTCCGATTCTATCTTTCGAGAAGGGACCAGCACACAGACATGAGACAAAGTATAAAATCCCTTGTGTAGTTTGCTTTTACATCGTTTACTTTATTTTGGCCTTTACCGGCAAAACTCATATCAGCAAAAAACACAGGTTCGCTCTATACTCCTTTAGTGAAATTTCTACTTTTGGAGAACTCGGAAATGCTCAAAATCTGCTGGATTTGCCTTGTTCCTTAAGGTTTCTGCTTTTTTGCTTTTGACTTTTACTGGCATATACTTGCTTTTCGAGTATGACCCTTCATTGTTATATTGTTTTTCTTGTTATGCCTAATTTACACAGCTGAAGCTCTGATCAGGGTATTTGCTAATTTTCTGTGATTAAGCTTTTCTATTTGTTGGTCATTGAGCTTTTCTGGGTAATTTTTTTTTTCTTCGGTTAGTGATGTTTTAGGGATTCTGTTTGCAAGACTTGAGTTGAAGGGCTTGGTGGAACTGTTGGGTTTCCGAGCATGAGTTCAAGAAAGACAGTGGCCTTCAAGAATTAGATTAGTAGAAATACGAGATGCTTTGCAGCTTCTAGGAAATCTTGCTTTTGGTAACCGTTGACCATGATCCTTCATTATTGAAATGCAATTTTTGGGTTGTGAGATGATGTTGCATGCATGAAGCTTGTTTGTCTAAATTATGCTTTTTCTGAGCTTTTGTGGGGGTAGATTTTGTAATTTTTTTTCAATTATTCTTTTTGTTGGCTGTGTTTTCGGGGTTTTGTTATCCGGTTTTGAGTTCTAGGGTTTGGTAAAAATGTTGTTAGCAAGCATGAATTCAAAAGTCAGAGGTGCCCAAATGTTAGATTAGGTGAAAAAGGAGATGTTTCTACAGCTTGTAGGTTTTGTTGTTGTAATCAACTTTTGGTTTGTTAGATGATGTTCTTTTATAGCTTCTTTGCACGTTGAAGTTTGTTTGGGTAAATTATGATATGGGTTTTTGCAATTGAGACCTGATATTGATTTGTGTTTCTTTGTTGGTTGTTTGTTATAGAGATTTTGTTTCCAGGTTTTGAGTTCTAGTCTTTGGTGGAAATGTTGGTTCTCAGCATGAATTCAAAAAGACAGAGGCGTCCAAATGTTCGATTAGGAGAAATAGGGGATTTCTCTGCAGCTTTTGCATGTGGTTCTTCTCAAAGAAGTGGTGATGATTTGCTTCAGAAGGGATTAAATTGGAAGCATGAATTTGTGAACACCGAGTATGATTGTAAGTTTTCTGCGGAAAGATCTTCCAAGTTTGCAGCTTCAGATCCCGGGGTTTCACCCGAAAATGCTGTTGATTTGCAGCAGAATGGAGAGAATAAGAACCCTAACTCACTAAAATCAGGTTCTGAGCTTGCTAGTTCCAGTGAAGTTGATGTTATTAAGCCTAAACTGAATTTTGGCAACGTGACGCGCAAGTGTCGGATAATGAGGAGACGAGGCCGGAGCACAAGAGACTACGGTATTTGGAACTCTAAACAAAGTCCTGAAATCAATACTGAAGATGGAAAAAATTGTGGAGGAAAAGAGCTTGTTGGTTTCACCTTAAACTCGTATTCTGATTTGTGTAACTTTAATGGTTTCAAGGATTCTAAGATCAGTGAAATGTCAGCCACGAGTGAAGAGGCTTCTGATGACTATATGGCTGACGATGTGCACCAAGATGAGAATTTAAATGAATACTCAAGAGATGGTGATTGTTATGGAGGAGATGCCTTTGCTAAGTTTGATAGTGGCAATGATAAGATGGGTTGTGAAGGTAGTGATGTAAACATTGTGACAGCATGGTTGGAAGAACAGGGGTTTGGTAAATATTCGGCTTTATTTGAAACGCATGAAGTTGATGAGGAAGCTTTGATGCTGCTCACATTTGAAGACCTTAAAGAGATGGGTGTCCTTGCTGTTGGACCGCGCAGGAAGTTGTACTCTGCAATTCAGCAATTAAGGGAATGACAGGGTGAAGGGGCTTCTGTGTGATGAGATGCTCAACAACATGGGTGATTTTTCTCTTTCCAGTTCCTTACTTGTGTGGCAGAAATCATGGTTGTAAATGTGAATTTTGAAGCTTCTGACTTGTTTTTTGATCTCTCTTCCTTTTCTAACCTTTATCTTACTGTCAATGCATATGGTTTCATGTTGTATAAACTTGTGCTGGTAAAATAATCTGACCTGTCCCTTGATATCACAAGGTTTCTGAAATTAAGAATATAACACAACTCGGTTCGAACAAATGGTGCTTCTCACTTATTCTGAGAATATTTGGAACAGATATTGTCTGCAGGTATTTATTAGTGCACATTATTTTAACCTCTTTTTCCCTGAACATGACGAGTGTAGTGACTTCCTCTTTTATTCCTGCAGTTAACTTGCATTGTATATAGATGTTGTTGTGTCCTATGGCTTGCAAGTGACCAATGATATCAAACATAATATTGCTGCATCCATCCGGTAACTTTGGTATGAATTTGGCCCTCTGTTGCATCTTGTGTGGTTGTCAGGTAGTGTTGGTATGGAGAACTGTCACATAGGCTGCATTGAGATTTGAATGATGGTTGGTTAGACTTACCTCCTGCAAATTTTAGCCATACTTAAACATGCTTTGAGTACATCTCCTTGGATGTATCCATATTATTTGGCTCGGATAGGATTTGTCTTCATGGCTTCCCTTCTTGGCTCTGCAAGTTTTATCAATATTTGCCATGTGGTCTGTCACCATGCAGTGAAATGTTAGCATTGATTTGGTACTTTTGAGTGCTCAATTTTGCCAAAGTATAAGAAGTTTATATCTCTTCACCAGATGTTAATTTGTGCCTAACAAAGGAGAGCGTGCTGTATTCGCCTTGATAAATGTTAACTTTCAATCTTGGACCCCTTTTTGATGAGAAACTAGCTTCAAGTTCCTTGTTTTCTTTTTGGATACTTGAATCTTGTTTAAAGGATTGCTTTCGAGGAAGCAGCGCGTCATCACATCTGTTGCTTCCTAATCACTTTCTGGTAATTCTTCCATTTCTTTGATTCAATTACCATGACACACCTGATATCCTAATCTTACTTGCAATGGATATTTTCGTTCCATGACTTTTATATTGTTCTAGTCTCCTAGATTGTCTCAGCATCTTACGTTGGCCATTTTTTTAGAGCTTATGTTAGCATCAGATCTTGATTCTTATGGTTGCCAAGTTTAATTGGAAGTCAAAGATCAATAAGAATCTTGAACATATCTCTACATTTATCTATTTTGTTCTTTGGTACTAATATCTGTGGTCTGTCCAATTTTATGACTGTAGGTTGATTTGGGACAGAAGTACATTTATACTTGTCCTTGGCAATTGGAGGTCTTTGTCACTGTAAATCTACTCCTCCTAAATCATTTCATTCCTTTTTAGTTCTGATTCCACATTCTTTAATTGTCACTTGTAAGCAATTCTGGTCAAGGTAATTTCTACCCCACCTTCATCATCTAACTCAGCCTTGTTAGCATGAAGATTTATAGTGGACAGAATTGATAAATCTTTGTTGAATTGCTTTTTGTGTAATTTCAATATAAATCTGGCTGGCTGTCCTCTGTACCGCTTATGAGGTTAACTAGGATGATAATGGTAGAGACCCTTGTTCATGTGGGCAGCATTTAAATTTGGAAGATTGTTGATAAGATTTGGGGCCTGGAGGTGTTAATACCAATTGTGTACTCATTGCTTATGTTTAGTTGGTTATACCTTGGTTATCTTAATTCTTTGGCTCTCATTAGGTTTATGTTGTCTTTGCTGTTTCACTTTTTATTGTTGTCACCAGCCCTGCGCTGATTATTACTTGAAAATTTAGCCCTTAGACCTACATGCTAAGGTCTAGAGAAATGATAATGATTAGGGCCACATTGCATTAGGGGCTGCTGTGGCAACTCTTGATTGGCCACGCAATCCACACTGTGGTGCAATGACTGGACCAATTAGTGCTATTTGGCCATGATACACAGTATTTCCCTTAGGTTCATTATCACGCTAAGAGGTCTTCTAAATGTGTGCTGAAAGAACAGAATCCTTGGATGTTCTGTAAATCTGGTCATTCTGCACCATATGTTGGTATGTGACCAACAACGGAACGCATATAATGACCTTGGCAAGTGTTGAACTTACAACTTTAAGCATCATTTTGACCTTTAAATCCTATCCTAGTTTCAATTATGCAGTCCTTTTGCAGATGCATGAATTTTGTTTGGGGTGTTATGCTTCTTAGCCGGCTCTAGGTTATCACATCTATTACTTCCTTAATCCATTTTTATGATATCGTGCACCTTTCTTATTTCACACATGATGATTATTTTTATTCCAGGACTTCTATATTGTCCCATTCCTTGATTATTTTAGCATCCCTTGTAGAGTCTTGAAATATATCTCTGCGCCTATCTATTCTGGGTGCTTATCTCTTTGGTTGGTACAACATCATTTTCATCATTGTAAGTTGATCCCAGACATGAACCAATGACTGGGTTGCCCTACAAGATAGGGCATGGGCCTCATAAACCTAAGGTCTTGGATTTGAAATTTCTTCAGACTGTAGGTAAGCTGGTATATGTGTGGAGGATTTTGCACTTCTACTTGGCATTTTGATGGGTTATGGTTTTGTCTTTATGACACCATTGGGTATGTTGTCGGCCTAGTCTTTGTCCATGAATGGGCCATACATACACTTTGGAAGAAGAAATTGTGTTGATTTTGGATATTTCATCCCTGTGAGGAAATGATGTGATATCCCCCTGGTTTTTTTTCTCTGTGGTTTTTGGAAATAATGTGATATGAACACAATACTAATACGTATTTGGGGAGCCCGGATATTAGTGGTGAAAAAAAAAAATACTAATACATATTTGAGAGAGAGAGAGAGAGAGAGAGAGAGAGAGAGAGGGAGAGGATCTTGTTCAGCCTGAAAAATCTTCCATTGTCAATGTCATATTGATTTATGTAGGGTTATACTTGTTTGAAAAAATTGAAATTATCTAATCTCCAAGTAAAACTCTTAAACAAATAAATTAACATAATAATAAATTTGAAATTAAAAAAAAAAAATTGAGTTAATTTAATGCCTTTTATAAATATAATAAGAATTAATTGATGGGGTTGAAAAGACAAAGTTATCTCCATTTTATGGCTTTGCCGGGCGAGATAAGGGTGAGCATTTGTTCAAATTTTAACAGAAATAATCAAAATTGAAATAATAGATTTAATTTGATTATGTAATTATTATAATCATAATTTAAATTAATTCATCAAAAATTGATCATTTAATTTGATTGAATTAGTTGGTTAATTTGATTCGATTATCTAAATTGATTAAATTATTTTAATATTTTACTTTATCTTTAATTCCTGTTTATGTAAATGTAATATATATCATTCGTATCAATACATATCTATAAATTATAATTTTAAATTTTAAAATTCATTAATAATTATAATTCATGAAATATCAATTTTAAAATTTTAAAATTCAAATTTTAAATAAATTAAAAAAATATGAAAATTTTAAATTAGTTTTTCAACAATATTGGTACTTCATAAAATATAGGCAACATAAAATTTATTGGTACTTCATTACATGTCTTTGTTTATTGGTACTTCATTACATAATCCTTCAATAAAATAGTTTTTAAAATATTTTTCTCTTTTAATTTTTAGCTATAATATCATATCATTTCTTTTAGAAATTTTCTAGGTATATTATTTTTTCTCTTTTAACTTTTAATTATAATATTATATTAATATTTATATGAATAAAAATTATTTAAAAAATATATGTACTTAACTAATTCAATTAGTTTGCTTTGACAGAAATAAAATTAACAAAAGTGATAATCGACTAAATAAATCAAATTAAGTTTTGATTTTATGAAAACCGAATAAACTGCTCAACATACGAAAAGTGGTTAAGGGAAAATAATTTGATAAGGGTGACTTATAGGATATCCATGGGAACGTGGGGTTATTTTTCTGATTACACAGATATTCGAATCCGAGAACGCGGGCATGTATAACTTTTAGTTAAATGCAATCTTTGGTTTAAGCAAAAACTTATGTGGTGGAGAAGAGTGAGATAGAGAAGAATGTTTGGATTAAGTCATTTTAAATATATATATATATATATATATATATATATATATATGTTTGTTTTTTTTTTGGGTGATTATTGGTTTAAAAATATCTAGACGTGACTGGGAGATCTTATCGTATTAGGTTCATCTTCCATTGAGCATAGAAGGCTGAAAAAACAAAGAGAGACATCATTTGAATTTGTTGCCATCATGGGGTCTGTGGGCTCCATAAATTTGGTGGGAAATATTAGGGATGAAAATCGACCAGATAGGTATGATTTTTGGTACTATGATATCCATTCCAAAATCTAATCATGTGATTCATATTTATGTCTCGCACTATAATTTTTAAAAAGAAAAATCAAAGCGAGCTGAACCTAGGAACTTTTTTTTTTAAAAGAACCCGACCCGACCTCTAAATACTAAATTAGAAACATTTTTTTTTTTTTAATTCAGTGGAAAAGACAAGCATAAGAGATAGAGAGATAAAAGAGTATTACAATCATCACAATCAGACTTATCAAGCTAAAGTTAAAAGTATTTTACTATCTCCAAGTCAGATAGAGAGATAAAGAGTGAAACGAGCATAGAGAGCGGGGGGAGATGTTATATTGAAAATCGGAGAAATGTGGGCAGGAGATGAATCCTAAAATCAATATTTATGTTTAATGGTTCAATTGGTTTAAAAATTAACGTTTCTTAATTATATCGGGAGTTCGATTTTTTATAAGAATGGAAAAATCAATGATGGAAGATATGTCTCCTCAATTGGGTTCTGTAAATGATTGATCTAAATTAATCGAAACGAAATCTTTATGATACAAAAAAAAAAAAAAAGAAATCGATAAAGGGAGAAAATCGACTAAACATGCAAAGGGGAGAAATCGATGAAGAGCAATGCCAAAATTGACTTCCTCTCTCTCTCTCTCTCTCTCTCTCTATAAATCAACTCCATCACGAATTGGGTCAGATATTGACATTCCTAGGGAATATATATATACATGTAAATTGTGCCATTTGGATAAGTAAAGTTCATTAAAAAAGCGACCTTACAAATAAACTAAAACGAAAAAAAACAGAAATATATACGAAATGATATGAAAAAAATAATATTTTATGAAAATAAAGTAAATAAAAACTTGATAAAATACATAAAAATAAAAATATAAAGATTTTTACGTAAATATTAATTATTTTAAGAAAATAATAAAATAGTTATATCATATAATAAAAATCTAAAGTGATCAAATATTTAATTATTAATCATAAAAATTATAATTATAATTAAATAAACAAATAATTTAATAAATATAAAAAATATAAAATTTTTATATAAATTTTAATTAATTTAAAATGTTAAAATCGTTTTGAAAGCGAATTTTGTTCAACATCCTTAAAACTTTTTACTATATTTCTTGAATACCATTAAAAATATACTGACCCATTTTGTTCAAAATTTCATAGGACAGTGGCTCTTGGCTTTTGGTTGTGTGTCCCCTGTTAGCCTTGTGCATGCCCCACAATTAATTGGTTTATACCTTAACAAGTACATAAAATTTTAAATTTTGAGAGCTCCATAATTAAATTATCAATTTCAGTCTTTTTATGCCGCCCGGGGTCCCAAGTCCTTAAATCCTAAAAGGCCTGGCTGCTGGTTCCAAAAGATAATCCAGATAGATTATGGGTCCACAGGCCGACCAAATCTTTACCTTGACCTTAGAATGAGGGACTCCAAACAATTTTTTTTTTTTTTTTTTTGAATGAATATTTATCACCAACTTGTTTAATTCGATCCAGCATCATCAGATTCATTAATAGGTCGACTGTCTTAATATCTATCTTTTATTCGGAGGAAAAAAAATAAAATATTCAGAGTTCAAAACTAAACATGTACAATACAATATGGACCTTTTCACCAATAATGCAGACATAGAAAAGACTGCTGGTGCATGTGGCTCTATCCAATCCACACCTTTAGGATTAGAAGATCTTAATATAGATTACACAATGATTATATTACATCTCCCCCCCTGCATTATTATAACATTATTGACTTTTTTTGTAATTATTTTATGTTTAATTGTGGGCCGGAGCGGTAGAAAGAACGAAATTGGGTTAATGCGGGGTGGGTCCACTTTAATGCATGCCAACATCTTACTTCAATCCTTTTTTTTTTTTAATTTTAATATATAATTAATCGATATTCAAAATTATATTATGATTAATTTGATTCAAACGTTATAAATTTAATTTAGAAAGAGTTTTTTAACATAATTTTTTTATTTATAAATTTTAAATATGATATTTAATTAAGAAATTTAATATTTTTATTTATTAAATCGATCTTACTTCAATTTGAAGCCACTGACATTTTAGCACTTCTCCTTTGACACGTCTCTCTTAAAGAGAATTTAGTAGTTATAAATATTTAAATAAGACCAATCACTCCATGATTGCTTCAAAACAAAACAATTAGAATCAGATTCGATCAGCTGAAATTGTAGTAAAATCTAACATGTTGACCCCATCAACTAGTCGTATATTAAGAAAGAAGTCGACATGTAATTTGTACAACAACCCATATAGTGACGGTGTCACAATGGCCACCATATTTAGGGCAAATAGAAGAACACTTCTATTTCTCTGTTTTTCTCTAATTTTAATATGTAGTTTTCTTTGCATATGATAAATTTATTAAAAATGATCAATATTTTTGTAAATCTAATGGTAAGACACTGACTTCCTTTAACTAGAGTCTCGAGTTTGAATCTTAAAAATGAAAAAATAGATATCGGGAAAGTCAGTCTAAATTGAGGCATATAGTGCTCGAACCGGATTAGTTAGATAATTTAGATACCAGTTGGTTAAGACAAAAAAAAATGATTAAAAATTTATCTAAATGGGATATGGGATGGGCTCTGGGGTGGGCCCCAACAATGGCACATGATGCGGGGGAGTGGGTGAAGATGGTGGGGCCCAAAAACTGTAGGGATGTTCCCTCTCCAACTGACTGGGCCATGGTGGACTGAAGCCCAATAAGTTGGTGGCACAAAGGAAAATGACATCCATTTACTTGTTACCTTGATGGGGAAGACCCTCAAGCAACACCATATCTTTTCCAATACCAGGGAATAAGATTGTGCTGTTTTTATTGCAAAGTTTCAATTTAAATAGAATCCCTCCTCAACTAAAACCCTATTCTGCCTTCCATTTCCATACTTGTGTACATATATGGGTTTTTTTCTTTTTTTTTTTTTATTGTATAGGCAAGTCAAATATTAAATATATATATATATATTGAATTGGGTTAGAATAAAAAAATTTTTAAAAGTAATATTATTTTATTTGTGGAATCAGTACAATCTTAATTTTGCTTCATGAGCAATTATGACTATTTATGTTTGCTTCCCTTACTAAACCAACGAGGGTTTGCAAACCTTATCCTCAAGGGGCAAAGCTAAACGTGAAACATCAACGTTCTATATAGATTTAGTGTTAGTATATTAAATTTTTTCAATCAAAATTTTGAATTTGAGAAAAAAAAAAAGATGTTAGGAGAATCGATTGCTAAATTGAACTCATAACTGTTCGAAATTAAATTTCTAGATATCAATAATCAATCAAGTACTAAAAGAAGGAAAAAGGAAAAGAAAGGTAAACAGGAGATTTTGAAAAAATGAAATAAAGAAGTAAATAAGATGCTATTATACTCAAATTCATTGATTTTTGACTTTGGCATACATAATATAAATAATGAGAGAGAGAGAGAGAGAGAGAGAGAGATGTGGACAGGTACCAGAAGACCTAACAAAGGGGCGGTCCCCCGCGTGGCATGTGCATGTGAACATGTTGCCATCAAATAGCAGTGCGTTGAAGCAATCTAAATCCCTTTCAGTTTTTATTTCACTTTGAACATTTCTTTGTCAATATTTATAGAAAATCTTGGGTTTTTGTCGGAAGACTCTCTCTCTCTCTCTCTCTCTCTCTCTCTCTCTCTCTCTCTCTCTATGCTATGATATGATATGATTTTGTATTTTTAGATATTTTCAAAAATTGAATGTGTTTTCTAATAAAGAAAATTCGTCTTCAAAGTGAAAAATCAATCATATCATATTTGCCACTAATCAAATCCAAGTACTCCTCACTCATTTTGCGGTGAAAATGATTGAAGGGAAGGGGATGGGAGAGGAAGGGGGGCGTGGCCAACCATCATGCGTTCGGTTTATGTTTCGCTTTCACCTCCTGTTCTCATCACATCATTAATGTCTTCCTCTTTCTAATTTTTTGGATCTTACGATACACGAGAACGATTCTCCAGAAGAATATACATGAATTTAGCAGTTTTGCTTTAACAAGACTCATACAAATTGTTAATCACAACCGAATAGATATCAATCCTTCTCATCAACTTAATTTTTTTAATAAATTATCATAATAATCGATTTAATTTTGATTAAATTCAATTTAAATCAAAATAAATATTTAAAAAATAAAATTTTTTTAAAAAATTTATTTAAAAGATATTAATATCCATTACTTTATAAAATTTATAAGAATGAGCTACCTGCTTCGAAGCAGGCCATGAAACTCTTTTGACTATGAAGTAATGGAAAATGCGAAGGTCTATGAGTTGGACCACAATCATAAAAATGGAAAATCACAGGACAAACTTTACTGCAAGCAAAAAAAAAAAAGACACTATGTTACATTGACAACCATAGGTCTACCATTCAAGGCTATGTTATAGGGCATGGCCATGGTATAGTCACTTTCAACCTTAAAAGACATTGAGGTATGGATAAGGTGGGCAATTGAGTTACTATAACTATTATTGAACCCACTCAAAATTTGCCCCCACACATTCTTTTCTTTGGTACATCTCCCATTAAATCCACCCTCACCCCCTTTTTTATATTCAATTTGAAAAAGTAGTTTCTATATTATTAAAAAAAATAAAAAATAAAATTAGGGTATGAAATGTTAAGATCAAATTCGATTAAAATTAAATAGATGTTTAATATAAATAATAGTTTAAGTCTCTTCTAGTAAAAAATCGATTTTTATCAGTAAAACTATAGAGTTTCTAAAAATAGAAATAAATTAACAGAATAATGTAATTATTGATCAGTCTTATGTTTCATTTTCTTAAGAGGAAGAAGGCATGAGTTCCTTTTTGTTCTTTGAAATTGAGAAATGAATGATCAACACCTTAATTGTTACGTCAATTTTGCTATTTCCACATTCATATTCTCCTATTGTATGGCCTCCCTGTTATTGTAGGGATACCATGCGGAAGAGTTTTTGGTCGTGTTTAAATTCTCGTGAGTGTGAGTACTTATTTTTATGTGATTTTTTTTTTTGGTTAAAAAAGAAAAAAAAAAAAAAAAGCCCTTCTATTATTAAACATCTGTAATCATGTCTAGCAACGAACCTAAAAGATAGACAATTCGAGGATATGGGACAGGCTGCTACTCGATTAAACCTGTTATGGAGAAGTCCTAATCAACTTCTTTTTCCACCCTCCAAAATAGGGCTATCATTTCATTGTTTGCCTTTCTTTTCCTAACCTTAATTATGTTGACAAGATGTTAATCAATCCTGGTCATTAGGGGAAGTGGATAATGACCGAAGAGAGAGAGAGATGGAGAGAGAGAGAGAGAGAGAGAGAGAGAGAGAGAGAGAGAGAGAGAGAGAGAGAGAGTATCTATGCTTCCTTAAAACTCCGAAAACTACAAAACCCTAATCAGATGCAGTCATTATAAGGGGGAGAGAGAGAATATAATGGAGAAAAATTAATCCAAATTTTGTTTTTTTTATTTTTTATTTTATTTCAAGAGTCGATCGTTATTTAATATTTAAAATTTTATTAATTTAAATTGATCGTTACATAGTCTATTTTGTGAGAATAGATCTTTTAATAATATTTTTTCTGTACTTAGGAGAGTTAAATTTCAGATCTAATTAAAGAAAGAAATGCTTATCCCATCTGCACCAGATTTTGTTTCCTTAACATTTGCAAAAAATTTCCACTTTTTTAATATAGTATCTTTTTTATCATGAGTAGCTGTGATTTGATCGAAAATAAATTAATGATTTTTACAGATAAAAAATTAAACTAACATTTAATGAGCAATATTCAAAATATTTTAAATATTTTTGAATAATTTATAGAGTTGATGATTGTTCTTTGAAAAAAATATATTTTTTAATATTATTTTTTAATCATGGAAGTTATATTTGCCTAAGCTATAGAAAGTAAAACTTGTATTTGTCACTATATAAGCTAACGTCTGTAAAAAAACAGACCCATGGTGCCTTTGAACATATTTTTTTTTTTTCTTATCTCAACAAAGACTCCTAAAATATTCTCAGTTTTACGTACCAATTGCGAATTTCATGAATTTTATCATATTTTAGAGGTGATTTGTGATCAAATATGTCAAGAAAATTATTAAGCAAGGACAAGTTTCAGTTTAATATATATATATATATATATACATACACTTTTTGCATGCTTCAAAATATAGGCATTTCATTTAATAATTTTAAATCAAAAATATTTCTATTACAATTTCTAAGCTTAGAAAGCTTTGCACAAGCTCCTTACCGCTCATCATTTTCCCTACTTTCATTACGCCAGTGAGACAGAAAAGTAAAAGGGGTAGGAGATTTAGATTTTCAAAAATGAAAAATCATGTTTTAATATTAATTTGGTAGGAGCATGCATGCATGCATGGCTTTCATTGATAAGTTTAGGGTTTGTGTTCTTAAGTGAGCCATGCAAGTGCAACTCCAAGTTCCACCTAATGTACATTACAATAATAATAATAACAAACTCACATAATGTATATTGAAAACAAAAATCAGACCTCGTATTCCCAAAAAGAAGGTTTCTTTTCTTTTCTTTTCTTTTCTTTTCTTTTTAATAGATACACTACAATGGTACCCTAAAACAAATAAAAGCTAATTTTGTTCAAATCACATATTATAATTAGAAGATATTGAGATCCAATAATGGTGAGGGACCAACAAGAGAACCAAAATTATATTTTTGCCTTTAGCTACAAAAATACTTATTATGGTCCATGAAGGGTGCAAGATTTGTTTCTTTCCTTTCCATTATCAAAGGAATAATAGTGTCATTAATCTAGCCATGATGCCACGTGAGTGTTATGCTGACCTTATGCTCACACTCAATTTTATACTAATTTTTTTTCCCTATTATGGATATTTAAAAGTATATTCTAACTAATTTGATTCAAATATTTATAAAGATTTTATTTAGAGAGTAATTCTTTCAATATAATTTTTTTATTTTTAAATTTTAAATCTATAACTTATTTAAAAAATTTAATATTTTATCCTATTGAACTGATTGTTCGTTAATATTTTATCCCAATTTTTAATTTTAGAGTTTTTATCCTTTTTTTTTTAGTGGGGGGAGGGTTTGGGAAGGAAGAGATGGGAGCAGGCTAAATATTGTGTATTGCTTTGGAAAGGTTCGAGTCTAATCCATAGATTTTCATTTTTTAATGAGAATGATTTACAACCAACTAAACCATATATATTTAATTTATTTATTGGTATATACTTCCAAAAAAAAAAAAAATACTTGTAAAATATTGCACTTGCTCGATGAGTTACGATAACTCAGCTTGCAGCGAGTGGTAGCTATTAAAATTTTAAAAAATTCTTTTATTTTACTATTTTATATTAGTTTTATTTATAATTTGAGATTAATTTTAACCAAAATTGAATAAAATTTTCAATTTAAAAGATGATATAATAATAGTTTCAAATTTTTTTATAAGAAAATTTGAACTTTACTTTTCTTGCTAAAATTATTTATTTTAATTGAAAAAAATTTACAAGACTAATAAACTAAAATATAAATGAATAGATAAAAATTTGAAAATAAAATTGAAAATTTCCAAACACCACTATTATTTTCTAATATAATAACAAAAAATATAAAGATTTTCATTTAAATAATAACGAACATACTAAGAGTTAGTTAAATTAATGGTTGTGTACCGACATTTTTTATAAAAATAGATAATAAGAGATTTTTATATTTTTAAAAATTAATTTAATTTAAATCAAATTTAATAAAAATTTTAGGATTTATTAAAAAAATTAACGATATAAATCGTTTTAAACTAACTTCCCCGCATGAATCTTAAAAAACCCAAATAAATTTGGGAATTGTACTAAAAAAATATAAAAATGATTTGGCTGAATGTGTGGAATCAAAACAGTGTTGATACGGAGCATCTGGGTCAGATTCAATAATAATAAAACCCTAAAACGATCCAAAACTGAGCAATGGGAGTGAAACACGTGGCAACCTCTGAACCATTTGAGGCTAAGCAAGAATAGAGGGTGAGTAGATTAGGTGGCCGACAAGAGGACAACTCGATTTGTGGACGATGTAGGCTATCACTTCTCAGCTGTACACGTGTACTCCATCGACGGACGACGCACGTTCCACGGAAACGTACGGTCTATGACGGTCTAAGGATGCTTCACTTCAACGACGAATCAGATATAATATTATCAAAATGACCTCTCTTTCTCCCTAAATTACCCTTTATACCCTTCACTCATCCATAATTCCATTTTTAACCTACATTATTCACAATTCTTTTATTTTTTGCATGTTATTATAAAAGTTTTTACTTTATATCAAATTTTAATTTTAATTATTATTTATTAATTTTAAAATAAATTTATTATTATAATTCTATATGGAATTTAAATTTTAAGATTTTTTATTTTATCAGAAAATATTATTAATTGAAGTAATGAAATATTATTTTAGATGTTAAAGTTATTGAAAGTATGATTTCTTCGATTTTATTTTGGTTATGGATACTATGATATTTCAAGATATGATGAATATTTTATTTCCCCTTCCCCTTTCCCCAGAATAAAGAAAGCAAATGGATATTTAAAAATAGAGAAATATTATTATTTGATATTTTTATATAATTATTGTAAGAAACATAACCACATTAAAAATTTTTAAGATTTTTCTTAGAAAAAGAAAAAAATTGCAATTTAATAGCAATTATATGGTTCCTTTTTTACGTGATTTTAATTTACTTGCGGTGCACAACGGTCTAATAATTTCTAGTAATTCATATACATGCAGCTACGGAGAAAAATTAAAAAGAAAAAAGAAAAAATGGGTAAAAAAAATTCAGACACAATTAACACCGAATTTCTAGACTTATTTTTTGACCTAAATTCTTTAAAATCGACAACTTTGGTTGTTGAATATGAAGCTTTAGATTCAACTCAAGAGTTTTGAACTTTCACAAGGATTTTATAAAATTCAATTTTGAACCTTTTCTTCAAATTAGCTTCTTCTTCTTCTAGACAAGAAAATAACCAATTAGATGCTTTTGTCTGATTTAGACAACATTCTATTAATTTAACTACACATGCTTTTGGTTGTTTGAATTTTATTATATTATTTATAATATTCCACAATTATTTATCATCTAAAATAGTATAAAATTCGCACATAAACATAAAAAAAAAATAAAATTATCATATATTTATAAAAATTTTATATTAAAAATTTCAACTTTTTTCAAAAGGGACCATAATTACATTAGTCAACTCGTTTAGTTATTTTCGTGATTTGGCATTACTATCTTTTTTTAGTTATATAAAAATTCAAATACTGGATTTTAAAGTTAGGAAAGGGAGATTATGACCATTAGGTTATCCCCTTGGGAATGACATTAGTATCTTTTAAACAACTTATCGAATCAAATTTTATGTATAGAGAAAACATAAGAGATAATAGTTTTATTCTTTAAATATTCAAATCGATTCAAAATGAATTTAATTCCGAATTCTTGTGATTTATCTTAACCTATAATCATTTAATCTAGGGTCGATTATGCAACTTTTTCTAAATGTAAAATATTTGAGACCGATCTGTAGGAGCCTAAAGCGAGTATAAGCAATACGTATTCATTTGGAAAAATTCAAATTATTTTCCATTCAAATTATGCAGAATCTCAACTATAAAAATTGATATAACGATTATTATTGTCATTTTATAAAGAAATTTGACTTTCCTATAGAACCTTGTATATTGTGTGTGTGTGTATTTGTCTATTGTATGTTTTATTTTAGTTAAAACAACACAACTAAAATAAAAAAGAATAAAAAATAAACTAAGGAAAATTAATGATTTTTTTTTCCAATAAGCTAAACTAATAATGAAAATTTTTTGATAATTTTATTAAAATAATTTAATATAATGACTTAATTACAATAATAAAAAAAATAAAGTAACAAATACATCGAATTACTTGTGAGCGAATAGTTTCTCAATTTGTATATTTAAGTATGCGAGCTCAATATATGTGTAACTTTTTGTTTATTAAATAAATTGAAATTGAATATTGAAGTCTCAATTTTTACTTTTATTAAGAAATCATCTTTTCTATCATGCCGTTCAAAAGCTTATTTTCAAGAAATATCAAGTCTAAAAAATATCTAATAGTAAGAAGACTAGTTTGAAAATAATTTCTAAGCCCATTTCAAAAATTAAGTTTAATTTAGTTAAATGGTTGAGGAATTGAATCCTATGCAACTTGATTATAGGCAACTGGTTTGAAAGGATAATCTACTAAATTATTAACACGTACAGGTAGTGTATATTTGTAACTCAGAAGGGACGTGTACGGTCATTACAGAAAAATACGAGGGCCATTTCAGTAACTTCACGCAAGCATTCCTATTCAGACATCTCGGAAGATATGTAAGGGATATTTGTCAGCAAAACACAGCTTGTTAAGCGCCTCTCTCTCTCTCTCTCTCTCTCTCTCTCTCTCTCTACCCAACCAATCCCCTCAGTTACCGACTCAGATGCTCCCATTCCACTGATCATCGCACATCTTCCCTACAATTCTCTCGCCACACACCCCCCCCCCCCCATACCAGACAAACAAATTCAAGACTACCCAAATGCAAGAAATCCATTCGATCGGAGCTACCGAAGCGGGTCGGATCTTTGGCGGAGACCGACGACTTCGGCCCCATCAAAACCAAGCGCTCAAGTGCCCTCGCTGTGATTCTCTCAACACCAAATTCTGTTACTACAACAACTACAACCTCTCTCAGCCGCGTCATTTCTGCAAGAGCTGCCGCCGTTACTGGACCAAAGGCGGCGTACTCCGTAACGTCCCCGTCGGCGGCGGCTGTCGGAAAACCAAACGATCCTCCTCCAAACAACAGAAACCCGACCGACCAGATCGCAGCAACAACAAAACGACGTCGTCTCACTCCAGCAGTGAGAGTTCTAGTCTCACCGCGACGGCCAATACGGTGACGGATTCGGCTTCGGTCACGGTTCCGGAAGATAACAGGTTTTTTAGTAACCCGACGAGCTTTGAGCCTTTGATCGATGAGGGATCGGACGGCGGTGGTGGTGGGGGGATTTTTCACGAGATCGGTGGTGGGTTTACGAACTTAATGACGTCAGCGACGACGACGGCTATTAATCCTACGACGTCGTTTATGGGATTCGGCGTATCGGAAGCGCTTAATGATCAGCAGAGTATGGCAACCATTGATGAGTTCAAGATACAGGAGTATTTAGATCATACGGTTAACGTTGGTGTATCAGGAATGCAGAACAGATCGTTAAGCAGCACGGTTAGTTTCGCGCCGTTGGATTGGCAACAGACTAGCATGGGTGACGGTGGTGGTGGTGGTGGTGTTGATCAAACGTTGTTTGATCTTACAGGAGCCGTTGATCAAGCTTACTGGAGTCAAAATCAGTGGATTTCAGATAACGATCAACCTCTATTTATTCCCTGAAATGAAATCTCACTCCCTCTCTCTCTCTCACTTCAATTTTTTTGGGTTTATTTTTAACTCCAAGAAATATATTATGCAAAAATTATAATGGAAAAATGAACGTTAAATATGACCAAGGTTCATTTTTCTATTGTATATTTGATTTATATATATTTTGTTTCTCTTCTGGTGGAGATTTTTTTGAAGATGCTTCTTTTATGGGTTTTGGATCTTGAATGTTCAACTTCTTCTTTAGCAAACTTCCATATTAGTTCTTTTGCTTTTTCTAAGGGTTTTTTCCCCCCCCCCCTCTGAGAAGCTAATGTATTTTATTTTTGTATTTGGGATTTTATTTGGAAATCAAATACAGAGGGAATGAAGTTTGTGTGTTATTTATGTGCTAATATCCTTAATTTCTTTTTCGGTTGTCACGTGAGAAGCACGTGATAGGGGGTTTAGTGGGAAATGGGAATCATTGGTCGTGATTTGCGGGAGTGGGAAATCCGGTCACATAATAAATAGCAGTCACTGGTGATCATGATGCATGTGTTGTACGGGGAGAGGGTGGAGGTATGGGGAAGTCTAGCTTCAAGAGAGAGGCGGTGAGATAGAGAGAGAAAATGTCAGGTCTTGTCATTGTAAGGACGGAGAGAGAGAGAGAGAGAGAGAGAGAGAGAGAGAGAGAGAGAGAGAGAGAGAGAGAGAGAGAGTGAGAGAAGGAGGAGGAGGAGGAGGTGGGTGGTGGGTGGTGGGGGCTACAAAGGACGGTGAAGAGTCCTTAAGGAGGAGGGGGAGGGAGAGAGAGAGAGAGAGAGAGAGAGAGAGAGAGAGAGAGAGAGAGAGAGGGAGAGTGATAACGAAAGGCCACGTGGGGTTGAGAGAAGCGGGGAGGCCACGTGGGAAGACAAGATTGGATAGGTAGGCAAGAGAGTCGGTTTGTCCTGTCTGTCGATTTGAAGTGCGAAGTGATGTGCTGACGTGGTGTGGGGTAGGGTAATACCTATACTTAAGGGTAGTGGGCCCTACAAACGCAGGATAATAGTTACTCCGTCCTCTCTGGACGACGGCCCAAGCATGCGCTTGGACGCTGATGCAGAACATTTTGGTGCAGTTTTCCCTTTTATTTATATGTTACAAAGAATATAAAATATAAATAAAGCGATTTCAAAGGACTAAAATTTTAAATATATTTCCTTCCTACGACGGTCGAGATGAAATCCGAATATCAAGTGCTATATAAGACATGATATCAAAAAAAGAAACTACAAAATTTTCCGTGTTCCTTTCATTTTCAATACTAAACTCTTAATTATCAGATTATCATCGATGATCCTATTTAAAGAGTACATATATAACTATTTACTCTCTTTTTAAAGGATAATTTCTAGAATATTCTCTAATTTTTCTTTATTAGTTTCAGTTTTATTTCTTCTTCTTTTTTTTTTTTTTTTATATATATATTACACCGGTGGATAGTTTGTCTAGTATAATGTGATGTTAGGTCTTTTTAATCGAGTTTTTAAATTTGACTTTCTTTTTTTATTTTTATCTATTTTTTCGAAGTTTTATAGGTCTAACATTACAATATTGAATTATTTTGAATTAAAAATTTTAAAAATTAAAAAATAGACATAAAGAGAGTTTGTCTTTCAATTGAATCGTATAATATTCTAATTATATTAATTAGATAAATTAGATATTCATAATCAAGTGAAAAAAAAATTATATTATTTTACGCGACAAAATTGATAGTAAAATAACTATAACAATTAAGAGTTTTTATCTTATTAAGTGATTTTGGTTATATGGATTATTGTATGTTATTACATTTTATTTTATACAACAAATATATTAAAATTATTACAATAAATATATTTCACACAGAATTGATTGTAAAAAGGAAAAAAAAAATTATTAGTTTGAAGTTAACTTACCATAATACTTTTAGATTAAAACAAAATAATTTCAATAATAAATATATAAAACTTTTAATTTAAAAAAAAAAGACTAAAATTTTAAATATATCAATAAATTTTGCATTAAAAACCTTACCTGCCTGTAATATTATTGATACAATTATGGCAGCGAGGCTAAGGGTTTAGTGGGCGGTTAAACATGATTTATTGGGAAATCCGGTGGTCCAGGTCTCTCTGTTTATGTTTTTTTTTTTTTTTAATCATTGATATTTAAAATTATACCCTAATTACTTTGGTTAGAATATTTTTGACGCTTTATTCAGTGGATGATTCTTTTAGTATAATCTTTTTTTTTTTTTTAAATTTTAAACTCGTGATTTGATTAAAAAATTTATTATTTATTCCATTAATTCGATTATTATCGGTGAGGTTTGGTGAGATTTCTCTTCTAATGTAAAACTACGTCCAGGTCTAATGGTGCCCTCTAGCATGTTTTTATAGATTCATTTACGAGAGTTTGGCTGCACAAATTAAATTTTACTTAATAATTAATATTAAAAATTATTAAAATATTTTAATTTAAAGTAATTTTGCACCTATCAAAATATATTTCAAATAAAAAAATTAAAACATGTTGTAATGAACGATTATGTTGACTTATTTAATCTCCAACACTATTCTTAATCAATGGACTTTTCATTATTTTCATGGATATTGATATCTATAAAATTTATAACTATGGTATTGCTATCCAATAGTCATCTATCATTCGACTATCTTGTATCATTGGTAACCTATCATTCTATTGTCCTCTATCATGAGAAACGAAAAGATAACCATTAGACAACAATCCACCCTCTATCAACCCTAATACTCATGAATAGTACAAGTCCCTCTTAATTATTTATCTAATCATATATTGGGTAACAATAGGTGATAGGAGATACAAAGAATTTTACAGAACTATTCTCTAAAAATGAAATCAACGTATTTGAATCAAATTGATTAGAATATAATTTTAAATATCGTTTGAGATAATATATAAAAAAATAATGGATTTAACTTGGTGGGTCCAAGAGGTGTGCAAATATTTGGGCTTTGCACTAAAATACAACAGTTGTGAAAGAGTTGGGCAAAAAGTTTTCTCATCCTATGCTAACAAATGATATCTTTTTTTTTTTGTCAATATTGTTTTTTCTGTATTCAGGAGGAGTCGAATTCTTGATCTAGTGAAAGAATGAAAGTATTCATCTCACCTATACCAACAAGTGTCGATACAAATGATATCCCTTGACATAACCAAAAAAAAAAAAAATGATATCCCTTGACAAAGAGATGTCTAACAATCCTGCCCAATAGTTTAGTTGTTTATATGCTTAATCTTTACTATGAACCACCAATTCTTTGGCCAAGTGGTACTGAGATTGTGACTCCATTTCCTGTTTGTTCATTGTTATTAGGTCAATAGCCTTTCCTATGAACCAAAAAAGGGAAACTACATACTATTGTGGAATGGTAAGAATGGGCAATTAATGGAGCCATGGGTTGGGATGTGACCTATCCTATCAAGGAGGGCAATGTGGGATGAGTACTGGCATAGACCGTAGCAATGGACCATACGCCATGGCCAACATTGCTTGAGCACGGCCATGCACTAGGGCGACATCTATAGTGCCAACACTAATGCTAGTGGGCTCCAGATTTGGCACAATGACAGTCTCCTTTCTGACTTGTGTGATGTCCTAATAATCTGTGTGGGCTCCGAACTTTGATTTTTTGCAGTTTACTTGTCATGGGATTGCTTCCTTTTTTCTTACTTCTGATGAAATTTTGGTCATGATTTCTGGAAGAGCTAAAGTCACAGTATAAGGTACTGGAGGGGCTTTGTCAAGGCTCCAAAGACGAATGTAGGGGGTTTTAGTTGTAGGGGCCTGGAGAGAGAGAGAGAGAGAGAGAGAGAGAGACTTTGTTACATTTTCTACTCTGATTTTTGGGATAGCTATCAGACAATTGATGCAAAATCATAAGACAATTTCTCTCTCTCTATCATGTACTCGGATTCAACCCCTTCATGATCATAAATACCAGAGAAAAAGTTTGGGGGTTGTTGAATGCAATTTGGATATAGTACTCAGACCTTACGATGTAGACCTGCTTAAGCCTCTGCACAACGGGGCCAACTAATGAGACGGGGGAAGACCACAGAAATTAGTATTCATGGCCCTAAAGTATACAAGCATTGTCGCCAAACTTGTGTTTGTTACTTGGTAGTTTTAATATGTTATTAGGATTGCCCTTCATGGTCATGTATTTTGATGCATTGGAGAGTGATTTGTACTATGCAAAGTAGATGGCTTTAGCTTTACCATTCTTCTCATTCATGGTCTATGGTCCGATTGCTAATGTAGTGACTACCCCGTCAATCAAGCAGGGTTGATTGGTCCCTGATCGATTGACATGACATGGCTGACTGGTTGACCCTTAACAATCGGCCGAATTGAAGCAAAACCTTTCCTAAAGTGGATAAGGTCCATAATGTAACAATTATAACACAACATTGGTGGCTGTTGGCCAAATGGGTCCTGCCAAGAGTAATTGCCAACTACTTGATACAATCTTCTTGTTCTGAAAATTCATTAATTCATCAGAAAGGGTTTACATGGATCCCAGAATATAATCAGAGGGATTGCCCAGAAAGAAAACGTCAAAGAATCCAATAAATGAATAAAAATTGCTTAGATAACATCAACATGAGCCAAACCAGACTTTCTATGGCATGGCATGTGTAACTTGATAGACCTTTCGTATACACTGACACTGCATACCAAGAATGAGATGAAACAACAAAAAGTGGTCAGAATTTACAGCAGAGAGAGCAACAACGTGACTTCCAACGCGGGTGCTTCTTTAACCTTGTTTCATCTGGGTTCATCATCCTGACTGGGCTCCCATTCCAATCGGACTGTAGTCTGTGGTACAAGGTACAAGGCTTAGTCACTATGAAGAAAAATTTGAGTACCCAAACTAACAAAGTGCAAGTGTAGATTGCGGATGTTTACATTGGGAAAGCAAAGGACTGCGCACTCGCTGTGCTGCTATTGGAACGGAGAGAGATGCTACCAGAATATGGAATTGGCCCTGAGAATGATATCGGGACTGAGAGAGCTGCAGCAAAACTGCAGTCTCCAGAAAGCATGGTGATTCGGCGTGAAGATGCCAAGCATTCTGTGGCAACTGTGGACATAATTTTGCTATCACAAGTGCGTTGGCAATCTTTAAATTTTGGGACATTCTCGCTGCCACTGAAACTGGGCGAAGATGAACCACTGTCGGGACTGGTACTTCCCTTGTCTACGTCGCCAGTGCTCTCCGTTGCACGATTGTCTCTCTCGAATTCTTCATTCAAAGACAATCTTGTTGGGACTACTACTTCATGCACAACCTGAAGATTGACTGAGGTGATCTCTTCCGTCGAATAAATTTTAGAAGCTATATCTTTGAAATGCCAAACTTAGCTGCTATGTATGAACGCTATAAAGACGTGAAGGTGGAGGACAAGGACTGTACTCCTTGCCCACCAGCGTCTAATATTTCTGGCCACCATTTTAAATGTAGAAGTTGATTTGGGAGATCTTACGAGAGCTCCTTGTAGCCAAAGGTTGTCTCCAAGAAAAGGTTTTTGTTGAAATTCTGAGAAAAGTAGTTTCATAATTTTGAAGTCAGGCAGCTAGTTAACCGAGACATGTTCTCAAACCTCTTCCAGTTCAAGGGACTTCTACCATTAAAAAATCTCCCAAAGACCATTAAAAAAATTTAAAAATCCTTCATATCATAACTAATGATAATGATTTGAACAGAGTAACTGCTACAATCAATATTTATATTAGCCTCAAAAAACCACAACCATGAAACTTAAGGGACTTGAACAAGAATTTTTTCATATCCCATAGGATCAACCAACATGTTTCTCTTACATTAGAGCAAATCCTATCTTCTTACTAAGTTCCCTATGATATAGCGGGTGGAACCTTTTTCCGGAGCTAGCAATCAAACTCTTGCTTTAGCAGCACCATTTTTGAGTCCAAGCAGCTAAAGGATACAAGACAGGCATTCCAAGAAACTAAGGTGCTCAGCTAAAGATATAAGACGAGCACTCCAAGAAACTAATGTGCTCAGTCCTAAAGTGATATCCTAAAAATCTAACATAACATCTGATGATTATAAGTCTTCATGTTTTATCAAATCAAATAATACTCTTTCTGCCTTATTGCATGCCAAACATGGCTTCTAAATTCACTGCCGCTTAAGTAAATCTTCTAGGGATGGGAAAATTGAATGACCACATTCTATTTTCAGACAATGCATTTCAATTATTCTCCGCTCACCACAACTATGAAGGTGATTTAAATCCAGAGTTGGTCAACTATTATTAAGCAATCTGCTGTAGTGTAAGAATCAGTAGAATCTGGCTTGAAGTGCACATTTGAGCGTGGTTCACTTGGAATCATTTGAGCTTCTAAATATTTATCCAGATTCAGTTTACCATCTTAAGTCTATTCAGCTTCATTAAACACAAACTCAAAGTTCACATACCTCATCATGCTGTTGTTTTGCCGAGTCTTGTTGAATGATGCAGAACTGCTCAGGGTTGGACTTACTCGAGTTCAATGATATAACCACTTTGTGGATTTCAGTCTCCACGGTAGATTCATCATTTTCTTTATCACTTCTTGTATGAGGCTCCATATCATCTCCAGTGATTGGGCACTCTCTCAAACCATTTGATAAACATGACACTGCAATAACAGAGTCTTTGGCTATGTCACTGTCTTTATCCACCCCAATCAGTTGGGAAGAAGCCATGTCATGATTGAGCTCATGTGATGGAATTTCTTTATCGATGCAAATGTCCTTCACAACCCGATATTCATGTTCTTGGAAAAAGACAACCAGCTCTGGAACTGCACGGTCAATAGGAGTCACATAGTTTTCTTCGTGTTCTTTTTTATCAGGTGCAGAAACAATAGTTTCTTTGTTACTTGTCAAATCTGGGGAGCAATCTGACTCCTTCCTATTTTTTTCCATCAGATTACAACAGATTATGCTTCCATCTATCAAAATTTTCTTTTGATCAGATTTCAAACCTTTCATGTCCTCCATATCATCGCTAAATCTGAAGGACTTATAGTCAGGCTCATTGGTCAGAGTTGAGCGACCACACATGGATTCACTATCTAGCAGACAAATATAAAATTTCAGTCCTACAGAGAAAGCAGAATTACATAAGTAAGCAAATCGAAGTTTCTTGTCACATCATATGAAGCAATTCAAAAATTTCAACCAATTTGAAACAAAATAAAGAGAAGGGAAAACGTGCAACAACTCGGAGCTTAATTGTTCCCCTTTTTTGGCAAGTTCTATCACTTCAGAAGCAGAAAAGAGATCTTACATAGTCTTGCATATTGCTGTGTCTGCAGGTTTACCAATTTTCCTCTTTGCATGTGGTGATTTCTGAGAGACATTCCATGAAATCGTATGTTTGTAGGCATGGTTTGTAAGAGTAAGAATACTCATTCCCGAGAAGAAAGAAACATGATTAATTAAGCAGTCATGGAACTTTAGGTAAAGTGATACAATTATGTAGTGTCTCAAGGAGGCAAAATCATATAGGAGAATTAAGAAGTGAGCTGTCCTAAATTAGTATACTTTCTATATTCAAATGTATGCACCCGAAAACTTTAGGTACCAGGTATACCATTTACTTTTCAATCCTTTGTGAAAGTTAAGGCACAGGAAATTTATTTATTAATTAATTAATTTATTTTGTAAATGTAAAAGCAAAAGACATGACAATTGCAAGTATTGGATACTTCTGTTCAAGATAGTGTCAAAGCGGAAGAGAAGTTCAAATTCAGCATAAGAAAGAACAGATGATTCTCAAGATATGATTTAGACAAGAATGAAAAGGATTAATACATAATATTCAGATTTCATTTCCAGAGATTGGTGATGATCAGACAACTAATCTGAACAGAGAAACAAGAGTCAATTACAATCTGAAAACAAAAACAGTTGTAATGCATATGCATACCCATCAAGTTCTTCTAGATGGAAAGCAAAGTGTAGTGAGTCGTGTCAATTCCTTCAAACTTCAACCTTCTGAAATTTCCCTGTATTTGATCCCGATTCTGCAAACTCCTCCTCCATAGTATGGATTAACCCATTGCCATTAACAGCTGAAGATTTATACAAGTAAATTGCTGCTCTCAAAACTTCACACCGAGATGTTAATTAATCATGCACATGATTGTAAGAATCAGAGTCGTGGTTCTGCAACAGATAAACAGATATCCAGAAGAAAGTGAAATATGAAATTAAACAGACAACACAATGGGGGGGGGGGAAATTTGTCAAGAAATGTGGTGAGTATTAGAAAACTAGCTAAGGAGCTCGAATAGCTGTAGAAGTTGAAACCAGAATCCCTTCTGGTGAGCTGATATTTGACAAGGTTAAGGTTAGATGATTAAAACAATTTCTGCCAAATGAAAGAAAGTGTGAATTAGTGTTCAATTCAAACATATGTTCCAACACAAATAGCCAAACTCATCATTGGGCAATAAAATGTAGTCTACAAACTTCAGAATACCAAAAGTGAAAAAGAAAAGATAAAGTAACACTCAAGTGCTACAAAGAAAGCAAAAGAAATGCCAACTGGCAAACACTGAAGTATGGCCAAATGGCATTCAATCAAAGCTGCATAAGAATAATGAAGAAGCCAAAATGAGCATAAAGACAACGACAAAAAGAAAAGAGCTGATGTTGGAAAAGTACAGTCAACAAGCCACAATCTACTAAATCAATCCCTAGTTGAGCTAACAAGATATTCTCTCAATTCCCGCCTTTGATGCATCATTGTCTTTTCTTTGTTTTCTTCTTTATTTCAAGATAAAGGTGACTTGACAAATAACAAAAGTTTTCAAAGCATTCTAAATGAGAGATTCCACCAAAAGTTGCAATATCCTGAAACATTTGATCGACATTTTTCCAAATTTCAGTGAAGGGAACTTTCAGATTAATGCTTGAAGTGGATAGTTGCCGCTTCCATCGTTTTTGCTTAACAAAGTAAAGAGGAAAAAAAAAATAATTGATTAATCAAAAACGAGGATTTTGATTTTCTAAGACTGGAATAATCGAAAAGAACATCAAACATAAATAACGTGCGTTATGAGTTTTTGATTAAACAAAACTAGTGAATCTACTATATAAAGCAACACAAAACAGAACAAGAATTTGAAAGAGTTTTTGGGTACCTTTGGAATAGTTCAGAAAGGAGCTCCCGAGCACCACCTGAAATCATGAACAACATATCCCATAAGAAATTCTTTCGATCATTCCCAGAATCCTCAAATCCATATTTAAAATCAGAATATCACATGGACAGTTCTTTCATTTACCAAATCAACATCAACCCAAAAATTTATCATGTTCAGTATATAACAAAATCCAGAAACGAGAGAGAGAGAGAGAGAGAGAGAGAGAGAGAGACAGCCCGAATGAACCTCAAAGCCAAAAGCAATACCATAAGAAAACAATCAAAAGAACAAGAAATTAAGACCAACCCATCTTTTCTAATCAGCCATAGAATCATAAAATCCCAAAACTCAGAGAGAAAGAGCTCAAAACTATAAAATCCCAAATTTGAAATCTGAAAAAACAAACAAACACACAGTGGTCCAAAAATACAGGAGGATCATAAAACATTTGGGAGGAAGTTGAGATTCAGAAGTCAAATGACAATTTGAATTGGAGGCGCACATGCACACATGAAGTCACATTTAAATCAAATCTGGGGTCCTCATCCAACACCCCCATTGATGCTCTAATAAAGTGACAGTTCAACGCATTAATCTTTTTTACACAAACTTGATCTTTCAAGTTTTCCAAATTGTGGGTTTACCCACTTCAGTTTAATTATATGATTTAACAATCGGGTTCTGAATATTTGATGCAATTGTACTAGAAGGCGGTTCTCCCTGGGTGTAGTTGGCCGATGAAAGCCATTTTTGCGGGTACCATGAGTTGCGTGCATTATGTATGACAACCATTTGGGAAGGTGACTCATGGTTTCTCCAGGTAATTTACTTAAGCTGGTTTGTTTGTTTGTTTCTTTCATTTTTTTTGTTCCAACAAGATTATGACGGTTTGAAGATAGACAATGGAACTAATTTTTTATATAATTATTAAATAAATGACAATTATTATTAAAATTCAAATTCCATTTAAGAAAGTTATGAGGTATACCAATAATTAAGTTATTCATATTTAGACTAGTGCTCTGCTAGTTTATTTATGATAAAATTATTATTATTATTATTTTTTGTTGAGAAGCGGTCAATAGGTAGACATCTTATAATTTCAATTAAATTTAAAGAAATAATTTATAAAATCATATTCGAAAATCTTTAAAATTATATAAGTTTATCATAGTTATTGATATTTTAATTAAATTACGATCGTCAATTTATTCAAAAGATTAATATTTATGTCCAAAAAAATAAAAATTTTTGAGTGGATGGAGGCGTTTTATGGTGTATTATCCTTAGAGAGTAATAAAGCCGGTCGCTCCCTACATGTTTATCGTTGAAAATAAGTGTCATCAACGAGTAATTAGCTTATCTTCACTAATTGATTGAAAGTTAGAAGCCATTTGATCGAAATGAGTCGAAATCAATATTTAGATTAATAGAATGAAAATTAGAATTTAATAATGAAACTCTCAAATTTTTAAGTTTTTGAAACCCAATTTATTTTATAATTATATCATAAATATTATCTTCTATTATGTAATACTAAATTTATAATATTTTTAGTGAAAGAGAGGGAGAATTTTCAATACTTATTAACAACATGGGTGATTAAAAATTGTATACTTATATTTGATTTACTAAAGAGATAGTAATGTGAGTTTTATTTTGCATTTAGTTGTGAATTTGTTGGGCTTTTGACCCTTTTAGGATTTGAATGCCCATTTCCCTATAGCATTAGCATAAAACTTGGAACTAAATTCGCTTGCGTAAAATGGTACACAAGGGAGTTGCACCTAACAGGAATAAAACTCCAATTGTGATGAAGGCCGCCACTCAGACATCATGTCATGAAAGCCTAGGAATGAGTTGGACTCATGAAGAGTACCAGACAAAGAGGCTGGCTTACCTTTCATTAGTGGCGATACCGTTCAAAACAACATAATTTTATTTGATTAATTCGATTCAAATATTATGATATTTATTTTAGGGATTGACTCTTTCAAATTATTTTTTGTCATTTTCAACACTCGAACTCGATATTTCTAATTAATAAAATAAAATATCTGACCATTCAATTTAAAAAAATTTAGTCTTCTCAGAGTTCTTCCATGGCCAAAACAATGATGATTAATTTTGTTTTACTTATTAAAAGCAAACCGGAGAATTCTCAACATGGAAGACGGCAAATGGCGTATGGGCCACCAAACATCGAGGGCTCACATTTTTTGCTCCCCTCCGGAGGGGAGAAGACAGTAAGATTGTCCCCGAAACCACTTCCACGAGGGTTATGGAATTCTTTTTATTGGTAGGTAGGGAAAGTTGAACGCAAGACCTTTATAAAAGGAAAAAGATGGTATCAGTTAAGATATAACTCATTCGTAAGTTATGAAATTTTGTTAATATTTTCTTGGATCTACCTCTAAGTGTGTCTTTTTTTTAGGGGGGTTTATCACAATTACTCCTTATAGCAATTTTTTTTCCACCACCAATATCCAGATCTATATTTTAATTAATCCAATTTAAGTATTTATGGGGGACTTTATTTAAGGGCAGCGTAGTTCTTTTCATTTTCAAATTTTAAAATCAAAATTTAATTAAAAAATCTAATATCTTGTATATCAATTGCAAGTCGATTCCTTATTTATTGGAACCTTAACAAGTCTTGAGAATTTGATTCCTTATTTATTGGAACCTTAACAAGTCTTGAGAATTTAAGTCATCGTCTGTTTTAAGGGAAAGTTTAGGTTGTCTTTAGTTATGGAAAATAAGGGTGTATTTTAGAAAACATTTTTTTAGAAAATTAAACTGAATTCAAATACTCTATTTTCAATTTTTAGAAAATGAAAATTAGAAAATACGTTTTTCAATTTATAAAGAAAAATAAAAAACAATTTTAACGTTATTTTCTACTATTTTTCATTATAAATAAAATTCATATTTTTTAAAACTTTTTAACTTTGTTAGAGAAAATTAAAGATAGAAAAATATGTATTTTTTGAATATATTTTCTAAATTTTCTGCTCTTTTTTTTTAAGGTAGAAAATATGATAAAATTAGAGATGAAAAATTAAAAAACATTTCCTACAACTAAATTGAGAAACCTTTTCTCCTAAGGTTGGAAAGTTAGATATTGAGAGGGAAAACTGGAATTTGGTGTAAACTTGGAAACATTTTCTCCTACTTTTGTGCAATCAAGCATGTTACTAGACTGAACATATCCTCAAATTATCCTTTCCGCAAGAAACTGTGCTCTATCTCTGTATGAATGGCACTTTGGCCATACAAGTTTTGAGTTTGGTTAGTATTCGGCCATGAAAATCTCCCATATGTCTGCCTTACCTTAGAGCACAACGATCGGATTACGAACAATGCAGATAGCTCTTCTTTGTCTTGCAGTAGGTTCCCTTTAATTCCCTTTTTGGGTGTTGTAGAAATAGAATTGTCTTTGAATCAATACCATGTTCACCATTTGCAAAGTTAGAGAATTCTATTCTCACTGAGTCCAACTTGATCGAGTGTTTTTTTTTTCATAAATTACACCGATTACCTTATCATTTCAAACCACGCAATTTAGGTCGATCAAATGGAAGAGAGTTAACAAGTTGATTATTAAGTTATAACTGATATAAATATCTATTATTAAAAATTTTATAATTATTGATTCAACAAAAAAACTAATGTCGAAACACCATATGTTGAAAATAAAGAAAAAATAATAAAAATTTGGAAATGAAATTCACAAAATACCACATATCCGATAATAGTATAGGATTTAAGTCTATATTGCCATAAAAATTTATAAATATTTTTTTGTAGCTAAATTGAAAAAAGAAAACAATAAAAAATAAAAATCTATCATAAAACAAATAATGTATATAATTATATATATATATATAATAAGAATATAATTATAATTTATAAATTAAGAAAAATATAACAAATAATATATGTAACTATATGTATGTGTGCGCACGCGCACGACAGACAGGTTGTGTGATGACTCGCTATTCAAGTCTCATGCTACTTAACAAAAGAGGTAAAAATGTGTGGATGTAAAAATTTAAAATCATCACAAAACAAATGACACTCGAGATAATGGTATCTGAATTGTCATCTATGTATGCGAAAATACGAAAAGAAAAATGGTAAGAAAAATTTAAAATCATTACTTTAATTAAATTTTTTAGAAAATCTGATAGAATTTCCCTTATAAATTATTAATTTCGACGAACATATAGAAATAAATTAAACTTGTTACACTTTGATTAAACATTACCCCCATAACATAGGGACTAAATTCCTTCTACTCGGTAGCATACAAGGTTTAAACATCAAATTAAATGAATAAAGAACCAACATCTATTTTTCAGTTATAGATTATCAAATGAAGTTAAATCTAGTAGCCAAAGCAACACATATTATCACTTTCATTATTACATACTTTCTACATGAATTATGACAATTACTATTATATCATTACACTATAATGAAATGTTAAAATAAATAATAAATAATAAATAAACCAAAGTTAATCATACCCAATAAAAGTACATTAATGGTTAATAAAAATGACATGGAACTAATATCGTGATGCGAGTGAATCTTTATCTCTTTAACTCCTGAAACACTTGAAATGTTAAGGATTGGATCAGCCAAATCACATATTGACAAGTAATCCAAGGGAACGAGGAAGGGGAAACATGCACAATATGCACATAATATAAGACACGAGCTATTAACATTCGATTAATAACATACATAACAAATCAACAAGTAAGGAATAAGGAAAGGGAGACAAACCGTTGATATTTCTGAGCTGTAATCATGCAATGGTACCAAATTCATTCTGGTAACAATTTTCTTTTTCGGTTTTTCTCATTTTCTTTACTTTCTTTTCTTTTAAGTGAAATCATTTTTCATATTTATTGTCTATCCTAACCTCTTTATTAGGGAGAATGCACCTGGCTTCAAAACCAGGAAAGCTAACTCGTACTGTTTGCCTGAGAGTAAACATGACTCCTATAATGGCAGCATGAGTTCCAATGCCCCGGGCCTTCTTATCCACTATGGCTGCTATAAAGTCATCACCATGAGGTAACTATCCCATGTAACCCACCACAAAAAGATTTCACTTTATGTTACTTAAGTTTTAAAATGTATTATTATAAAATGATGAGAAACTTTTATCTTTTTTTAATAGTTTTAAATTGAAATCCTTTTATTGCTTTGTATCCACATGCTAGTACCTAATGCATTGCATATACATCATATTTAAATGAACACATGTCATCATTTAAGCTATTCTACTAAGTTAACACATATCACCATTTGAATGAACATATTATGCTAGCATATGTCATCGCTCGAGCTAATACGTTAAGCTAACATATTAAGCTAACCTAGTATGTATTTTGGTAATATAATCGTAAGCCAATATAAGACAAATTCTAGAAAAAAAATAAGATCTCTTGGAAAAGAAAAACATACAAGCATACAATTACTTACCTTAGGAGCTCTAACAACGAAGCTCTTCAATTCAAACTCCAAGTCCTTGCATGAAGCCTGTCAAACCAAACCCTAGACATCTTAATTTGGAGACTTTCATGCCAACTTAGAAATTCAGTTTGCCTATGTTCTTAAACATTTTATATCCTCACATTAGCAAGAGATGACTATAGAGACGATGGATGAGGCGGAGAAAGGAGAGTGGTGCGACTGCAAGAGGGAGTGGTAGGTTGTGTGATTGCAGAGAACAAGACGCTTCATATAGGAAGAAGAATCGATCGTCGGAAACATAGAGGTATTTGGACCGACAATGAAGGTGATGGAGATGAAGATGGTAGTGGTGGCGGCAGCTTGGGGTTTTGCAGGAGAGGAAAGAGAGCAATTAGAGAGAGAGAGAGAGAGAGAGAGAGAGAGAGAGAGAGAGAGAGAGAGGGAGAGAGGGAGAGAGGGGCTTGAGAGAGAGACGGCCTGAAAGAGAAAGAAAGATAGACTAAACTGAGAACCAGAAGGCTGGGGCGAGGAGGAGAGGAGAAAGAGACAAGGTCGCGATTTGAGAGAGAGAGGGGCAGCAGCGTTCACAGCCCAAGTGCTTCTCTCCTTCCAAACGCTACTTCTTCATTTCGAATCCCAAGCTGCACATTTTCATCCTTTTTTAACCTAATAGATCGGTGGCCCACTATAAATCCTAATAACCTAACCCTAGGCATACTAAGCCTAAAGCTAAAACTAACCCAACATGCACAACAATCAAACACAGAGTTACACATATAAATTAATTCATACACTTCTATGTGATGTTTATGTAATGAGAAATTTAAATATATTTGAAAAGAGATTATATGATTTTCTAAATATAAATTCTTACAAGTTAAGACTGTAAATTGATTGAATCAATCGAATTATAAATTTTAAACTATCACGAGTTATATAATAGTAATAATCGAAAAGTTACTAGTACGAGCAAACAAGCCGGGTAAGGTGGGTTGAGTTTAATGGATTTATACTCAGCCCCTACTTTAAACATGGTTATCTTGAATAATTGTGGCTTGGGGGTCGGAAACTAGATAATTGGTTTCACTTGCCACGTGTGTCACGCCTCTTTGAAACTAGCAAAGTTTTGGGTCGATAGAGAGATGGATTTGTTTCGATCAAGTTCCTCTGCGTCTAATCGAATTCTTGAAGTAATTACATTTATTAATTATTAATAATTACTCATCTTCTAATTAACTATATCTATTAAAAAGTAAATTTCTGTATGGATACCTTAACAAAAATAAACTTATTACATTTATCTTTTTATTTTAATGTTAAACTCTCCTAAGAGAATAGTAATTGTATAGTACTATGATTTTATAGATACTATGTATCCTCAAATTATAAGTTTATATTTAGGTTACAAAATACCTTCTAACGAGAAAAAAAAAAGGGGGCACGCGGCCGACCGGAATTAAACCAGGTCAATGGTTCGGCCGTTGGCCAGCAAATGAGCGGGCCTTCATTTCAAATTTTTATAATCCATTTGGATAAAGTAAATTAATCAAATCACCTCATGGTTTGCATCAGGTCAACTATTTGGACAAAATTTCCAATATTTACCCCCGAGGGGAGAGCAACAAAATAGAAAAACGAGCGAAAGGTAGGGGCCTTTCTGTACTTTCACATAATCCCTGCGTTTGAATTTCAAGCCTCCGACAAACTCTCGCTCTCTCTCTCTCTCTCTCAAGTTGGATTTTTTAGGGTTTTAGGGTTTTAGGGTTTTAGAGACACTAAAAAATCAAGAATGTACGATCCGCAGAATCTCCTGGATCTACGCGAAGATTTACAACGCACTCATTCTTCCCTCTCTAACGCCTCTACAATCAACAGCAATGTCGATCGTGTTCTCTTCAACGACCTCGTGGAGATCGTCCCTCTCGTTCAATCTCTCATTGTTCGTATTCTCCCTCTCTCTCCAGTTTTGGTTCAGAGAACATGTGGTAAAAGTTGAGTATTTTGTGTTTATTTGTTTGATTTTTTGATGAATGTTGTTAGGACCGAAAGACGATTTCATCTTATACGCGTCGTGGCTCGATAGCCTACACGAAGACGCCTGCCAGGGAATTGAATTCTAAGAAGGTGTGTCTGTGTGATTGCAATAGAATCTGGTAATTTTAGTGAGTTCTTTAGTTTATTTCATTGGAATCAAATTGCAAAATTGACCCACAATGTTAGTTCCTTTGCAATTTCCATAAAATTCATAAGAATTGGAGAGCATTCTCTTTTTTATTTTGTTGAATTTATTATAACTATGCTCTGGATCAAGAACCAAATGCCTAAATGTGAAGTTTTTATTTTGAGTTGTAAAGGGATTTTCATGCCAGACCCACTTTTTTCATTTGCAATCTCAATATGATTCATCAGATTTTAAAAGAATTCACTAATTTATTCATCAACTGTGTTTTGGGTCAGAACCAAATGCTTGAATGTGGAGTTTTTATTTTGACTTGTATAGGGATTTTCATGCCAGACCCAGAATTAGTTCATTTGCAATTGCAATAAATTCATTAGATTTGCAAAGCATTCTGTTTTTTTTCCGGAATATTTTAATGAAGGAACCAAAATGTTTAAGTGTGGAGTTTTTATGTTGAGTTGCAAAGAGATTTTTATGCCAAAACCACAACAACAACAACAACAACAAACAACAACAAACAACAACAAACAACAACAACAAACAACAACAAACAACAACAAACTGGACCTTAATCTCAACAATTTGGGGTCGGCCATTTGATAGACAAATTTAAAAAAGATAAAGAGAAAAAAAAAATATATATATATATATATATATATATAATGAACTACAAATAAAATAAAAGAAAAATAAAAGTAAGTAAATAAATCAATAGATAAATATCTAAAATATATTAGTTTAATTTGTGCGGATTTTTCTACGTCATCCGTTGCTTTCCAAAACTATTTCCTCTTCTAAACCCTTAATTTTCAAGTTTTTACGAATAACTTGCATCCATATTTTCAACGGTTTATCTCTACGTTTTATTAGATCTCTTATATTTAAGTTCTCGATTCTCCTAACCGGTGCATCTTTGGGTCTTTTTTGTACATGTCCGAACCACCTTAAACGACACTTTCGTATCTTATTCACAATTGAACTAACTCCCAAATAGTTACGAATCTCTTCGTTTCTAATTCTATCTCTTCTAGTTTTTTCACACATCCACCTAAATATCGTCATTTCGACTATAGACATCTTTTGTTCTTGTTGTTGTTTAATAGTCCAACACTCAGTACCATATAATAGTGTGGGTCTAACCGCGATTTTATAAAACTTTTTCTTCAAATGCAATAGTATCGTGCGATCGCAAAAAATTCCGGATGCCTTTCTCCATTTCATCCGACCCACTTTAATCCTATGGTTCACATCTCTATCTATGTTGCCATCGTTTTGAATGATAGAATCTAAATATCTAAATCGTTCACTTCTGGATACATCTTGCCCATCTAATTTAATCGTTTCTTTATCATTCTCATAACTTTCACTAAATCTACATCTCATATATTCGATTTTCGATCTACTCAATCTAAACCCTCTGGATTTCAGTGTAAGTCTCCATAACTCTAGTTTAGCACTAACACTATTCTTAGTTTCATCAACTAACACTATTCTTAGTTTCATCAACTAACACTATATCATAGGCAAAAAGCATATACCATGGTATTTCATCTTAGATATTTTTTGTTATCTCGTCTATTACTATTACAAAGAGGAGGAGACTTAATGCCGAAGTTTGGTGAAGTCTGATGTTAATGGAAAACTATCGCTCAAACCCCCGCAAATTCTTATGCCGGTTACAGCTCCTTCATACATATTTCTAATTAGATTGATGTATCTTAAAGATATCCATTTTTCATCAACGCCCACCGCAATAAGTTTTTAAAGACCCTATCATATGCTTTTTCTAGATTAATAAATACTATATGTAGGTCTATCTTCTATACTCTATATGTCTCTGCCAATTGTCTTAACAGGTGGATTGCTTCCGTTGTGGATCTTTTTGGTATAAATCCAAATTGATTTTAAGATATATTTATCTCCAATCTTAATCTATGTTCTATTACTCTCTTCCGTAACTTTATAGTATGACTCATAAGTTTAATTCCTCTATGATTGGAGCAATTTTATACGTCTCATTTATTCTTATATAGCGGTACAATTACACTCTTTCTCTATATTTGCGGCATTCTCTTAGTTTACCAAATTTTATTGAAAATATCCATTAATACTTTTACAACAAATTCACCCAAACATTTCCACACTTCTATAGGAATGCCATCAGATCCTATAGCTTTATTATTTTTCATTCTCTTTAAAGTCTCCTTCACTTCATGAGAGTGAATTTTACGTTTAAAATCTCTATTAATATCTTCTACAGGTATCTCGATATTTTCTATATCTGTTATATTCTTAACATTAAAAAGATCGTCAAAATATTCACACCAACACTTTCTTATATCGTCATCCTTTACAAGTATATTATTGGTTTTACTCTTAATGCATCTATTACCATTTAAATCTTTACTCTTTCTTTCTCTTAGTTTGGCAATTCTGTAGATTTCTCTTTCTCCGTTTTTAGTCTCCAATTTTTTGTATAGTTCATTATACACTTTACTCTTTGACTCTTGGATAATTTTTTTCACATCTTTTTTTGCATTTTTGTATTTGTCATATGCATCGCTACTACTATTACCTTTAAAGTTCCTATAACACTCTCGTTTAGTACAGATAGCCATTTGAATTTTTTCGTTCCACCACCATGATTTTTTGTCTATTGGGACCTTACCCTTAGATACACCAAGAACTTTCTTACCTATGCTCATAATATTGGTAGATATCTCGTTTCACATTATTTCTGAATTATCATTAGTAGACCAATTTGCCACTTGAATTAATTTATCTCTAAAAATCATCATTTTTTCTCCTTTCAAATTCCGTCACTTAATTCTTGGCTCCATACATTGGCGATATTTCCTTTGCCTTTTAGACACAGGTATATCTAAAATTAAGGGTCTATGCTGAGTTACCACATTCTCCCCTAGTATAACTTTACAATCCTTACAAGTCATTCTATCACCTTTCCTAGTGAGAGAAATCTATTTGACTAGTATTAGATCCACTTTTATATGTAACTAAGTGCGATTCTTTTTTCCTAAAAAATGTGTTTACAAGTATCAAATCGAATGCTATAACAAACTCTAAATTGGTACCTCCTGCCCCATTTCTACAACCAAATCCAAAGTTTTCATGTACGATTTCGAATCCTTCATTCCTTTTGCCTACATGTCCATTTAGATCTCCTCCCATAAATAGCTTCTCTGTACTAGGTATGATTTGTATAAATTTATTTAAATCATCAAAAAATTATTTTTTACTAATTGCATCTATATCTATTTGAGACACATATACACTAACTGTATTAATTATGTTGTCTTCATCTACTAACTTGACAAGTATAATCCTATCTCCCTTTCTTCTTATCTCTATTACATCTTCTAATAGATTCTTATGTATAATTATTCCTACCAAATTCTTAGTTTTATCCCTACCTGTATACCAAAACTTATGATCATAGGGTTCTACTACTTTAGCCTTCTTCTCCACCCACTTAGTTTCTTGAAGACACAAGATATGAATTTTTCGTTTATTCATTGTCTCTCCTATCTCTCCTAACTTGTCAATCAAGGATCCTATATTCTAAGTGGCTATGCGAATCCTATTTTCATGGACTAACTTATTTATCCGCACCTTAGAGTCCCTTGTTAATTTGTTGCTACATCCGGGATCCGATGCCCAAAGGTTTTAAATTGTTTGTCTCTCATTTTTTCTCATTTGACAAAATTTTTACGCTGGTTGTCGACCTACCGCAACTCTACTCCTTTACCCGGGCTTAGGATTGGCCGTGGCAGAGTTCTTCAAATAGAGATATATAAAATGAATTAAGGGAAAAAACACAAAGTAAGTAATAGTAAATAATTAGATAGGTAAATAGATATATAAATAAAATGAGATATATATATCATAAAATATATATCAATAATAATAATAAAAATTTGGATTGAAAAATAAAATGTTGGATTTGAATTTAAATTCACACTTTTTTTGTGGAACTTTTTCATTTCCTGGTAGAGTGTAATGATTGATTGTTTGCTTGGGTGTCTTCTAAAGAAGAAAATATGAGAGATACAGAAAAGAGCATTTTGAGAAGTATGGGATGAATATTCTCATTCTAATTTAAGATACAATTTTAATAAATATGGATTTGTTATTATGATTGATTGGTTTCAATTGGTTTCTAGTTTGCATGCTATGTTTAAATTTTAAGCATATTCTGTAGGATTAGTTCTCTGTTGAGATGTATCTTGGGAGTTTTCCATTTTTTTCCCACTTGATGTATAAAATGTGCAGCATGTCTGCTGCATGTGCATGAAGTGTCTCTTCCGCACATTGAAAATGTATCAAGTTGAAAGAGAGCATTAAAAGATACAGACAACTGAAAAGTGCCTCCTAGGAGTGTTGCTTGTCTAATGAGGTCTCAACATAGACACAACTACTTCAAACAAGTGCATGTACTGCATATACTATAAACTGGTGTTTGGTCATTCCATTTCAGGATTTGTCCTTTTGTATTTTCAGAATGATGCCCGCAATATTCTTGGCAGATTCTACTTTCTTTAGATATGAGTAGAAGAGTTTACTAGTTGACTGATTGATGATGCTAATTTTATGGTGGAGGACAAGACAACCTTTTTATAAGGGCGCAAAAGAGAAAAAGAAAGAGAATCAATGGAGCTAGGTTTTTAGTCACCAATAACCAAGGCTACAAGCGATTTTTCTCAACCTGCTAACAGTCAAGTATACTTTTGGATTGTGTGTATATATATATTATGATTAGAGATTGGAATTGTCTGAAGTATGTCTCTTTGTTGGTAGCATCGGGCATCAAAATTTAGCACTTCTTCTCAAATGACCTTTCTGTGTAGGATATGCTATCTGCGGTACAACCCTCAAAATGATGCTGATATACATAGTTTACTTTGTTGCAGTTAGGCAGGAATGCAGCTCATTCTATTCCAGGGAAAAAGCAAAGGGACCATGGTGAAAAGACAGAAAACCAAGAAGGAAGTTCTGATGCTGGCTCAATTTTCTCCTCAAGGGCTCTTGCAGTTGAGAAGGATACAGAAGAGTTGGCTACATTGAGGGAACAGGTGGAGGATCTTCAAAGGAGATTACTGGAGAAAGAAGAGCTATTGAAGTCAGCAGAACTTTCAAAGTCTGAGATCGCTGCTGTCAACAAAAAACTTGATAATCTGAGACACCAATCTGCAGAGAAGGACTCAATAATTAAGTCAACTCAGCTCCAACTTTCCGATGCGAAGGTATTGTTCTGTGTTAAGATTTATTGCTTGTGGTATTCCACTGGATTGACAAATGTACTGTTGCCATGTTGCTACGGTTGTTCTTTCTTTTTCTTTCTTTTTTGAATGATAATTGAGAGCACGTAGTGGTGTTGAATTTCCCTTACCACATAATCCATTTCAAGCTGCACAGAATTTGGTGTTTCTGAGTTTTACCATTATTTTACCCATTAGGGCCAAGGCTCTAGAACTGTGTTTTTGGCAAAAGCTTGAAGTGCTTGTGTCATCCTCAAAATTGAAGTTAATGTCCAAGCACTGATTTCTACTGTAGTTAAATGAGTTAGAAAAATCAAAAGCATATATTTGATGATTCATTTGTTGACATCCACCTGGAAGCTGAATAAAATGAAGTAGTGTGGGAAGTTAAGCAGAGGTCTATTGTTTCCTGAGACCTGCTGAAAATCCTGTGCAAATGCTAAATTATTTATGCTACTGTGTGAGTGAACGTTTCTTTCCTAGTCTTTGAATGTTTTTTTTTTCAATCCAAAACTTGTGCTATGCCTTGAATAACGACTCATAATTGAAAAATCAAGAAAATGATAACTCTTTTATTAGGTGAGTTAGATGGGCACTCTCCCTCTCCCTAGTATAAAACCAAAGAATAATCTTTACTTCTTAGGCCTGTAATAGGCCTGTTTGGCAGGTTACGACTACTGTTAAATTGGAGGAAAGAATTGTCTATTTCACATATTTTATGCCTTTGAGACCAGTAGTGTCACGCCCCGACCCGAGATCGTGAGCAGCCGCCCGTTACCCTGGATGCCGGCTGTATTTTTACAGAAAATCGGGCAGAACCTCCCCATATATCGGAGGTCTCCCATATTAAAATAAACCTGTTACCTGTCCAAAAGGGGCCATCCCGGCCTCAAAATGCATATATTATCCTCAACAACAAATCAGATCATCCTACTGCACAATCCAGGGCAACGCAAGGCTAACAAACAATTCTCCACAGTCCTAACCACAGACCTCTACTGCCATGCCCCCGTCAAAGGCATGGACAGCCGCCAGTCGCCCCTCCTGTGATTTAGAGGAGGCACCGAGCGATCCTAGAGGACAATTCTAAGACATGACACATTCCCAAATACAGACGCAACGAAAAAGAAATGCCTCAATGCAATGTCATGCAGTGACATGAGAGTTCCACAATTTAAATGTCCATATTTATACAGTCATCCCAGAATTATAAAAATGGTCATCTATAGACCTCAGAATACAAATACATCACCAATACAAATTGCAGCGGAAATATACAATAATTCCTCAAGTCCAGGCCTGATCTCCCAAAGAAACTGAGCGTCCTAAAAGCGACACTCCTTGTCAAATACTATCTCTGAAACAAAAGGGAAATGAGGGGTGAGTACTCGGGAAAGAATACTCAGTGAGTGAGTGGGTCAATGCAATCGTCAAATATAGAGTGTGAAACTGGAGTGTCAAAACATAAGTATATAAATCATATTTCAAATCATCATGCTCTTCATTTCAACAATATATCATTTCACGCATTTTCAAGTCAAATATGCATCCAAAGCACTGTCATTAAAATCATAGAGCTGCCAGCCGAAAATGTCCTGGCAGAGGTCTACCGCGACCTATGACAGGCGCACCGGGGGTGTTATATGCAATTTTATTTAAAGTGCTCTCTACCCCGGCGTTGGCGACGAACCTCGTCCAGGTGCTAGACTTGAAGAGGATATCCAATCCAAATCCAAATCCTCCCCCTTTCGGGTTCAACCTGGCTAGTACCGTGTAGATAATCAAATCACGACAACTCGTGGGATACCCCAGGCCTAGGCATATCCGGACGCCACCAAAGCGCCTCTCACGGTGTCCTTCGTAGCTACGGAACAATACAATCCAAAGCCCTCAAGGCCAAAACCAATATCATATCAAAATGTGCCGAAATCCGGTTCATAAACCAATGCAACATATAGCATAAAATGGCACATTATACTTTTCAACCACATGGATGCATAATTTCATAATTCAATACAGTTTTTGGACACACCAACGGTTCACAAAAGTCAATTTTAAAACCAGTCAAAACATTTCCAACATACGACAAATCATGCTCATTATCAAAATGTTGTAAAACAGGATTTACATATTAAACAAAAGCATTGAAATAAATCCCACTCACAGTTTTGGGGAAGGTAGCGCACTCCCCAATAACGCCAAAATACGCAAAACAAGACGCCCCTCAATCGAATCACCAAAATAGCCAACCTACTCAATCATCACGATTTTCATCAGATTTCGACTATTGTCAGGATTTATCGTTCTTCTTAATTTCGTACGAACCCTAAATTCCTCAATTTATAAACAAATCAACTAATGCTACCTAATTTGACAAGGTTTATTCAAGGGTTGAAGAGATTTCATTTCTCTCACCTAGGATTCTTCGGATCTCGAATTTAGCTTTCGTTCGCCCGTTGGTTTGGTCTAAAACCTGAATGTTTCCAAATTTGAAACCATTGCGAACAATTTAAGTCCAATTACTAAAGAGATTCGAAACCCAAGTGCGAAAAATCGAAACTTAGAGTCATTTACCTTCGCAGAGGCTCACGGACTGCCACGGGCCGTCGCGGGCCGTGGGCCGCGGGCTGGCGGGCTGATGGGCTGGCAGGCCTGGTGGGCCGGCGGGCCTGATGGGTCTGCGGCCTGGTGGGCCTGCGGCCTGGCAAGCCGGATCACGCGCTGGAGCGCGCTCGCGCTCGTGCTGGCGCTGGCGCTGGCTCACGCGCTGAAGCGCACTCGTAAGCTGGATCGTGCACTGCTCGCGCTGGGGGTCGCACGCTGGAGCGCTCGTGCTCGTGCTGGGGCGTGCTGAGGCGCGCTGGGGTCGCGCGCTGGGGATCGCGAGCTGGGGATCGCGGCTGCTCGCGCGCTGCTCGCGCTTAGGCTGGGTCGCGCTGCAGCGCTCGCGCGCTCACGCGGAAGACTGCGCGGTGGTGCTAGCGCTCGCGCGGAGATGATCGCGCGGCTGTGCTCGCGCTCGCTGAGGACCGGAGATCGCGCTGCAGTCGCGCGCTCGCAGAGGGTTGGAGCAGCGACGGCCACGGCGCACTCGTGGGAGGAAGATCGTGCGGCTGATTCGGGCGGTCGCTCGCGGCGGAGGATGGCAGCGGGAGGGGAAGAGACACGGCGGCGGGGAGAAGGGATAAAGAGAGAAGAAAAAGGGAGAGAAGAAGAGAGAAGAGAGGGGGAAAGAGAGAGAAAATTGGGCTTTAAGCCCTAATTTTGTTTTTTTTTTTTTTTTTTTTTTTTTTTTTTTTTTGTTAATTGGGTATTACAAGTAGAGCTAGTTTTTCTGTCCTATAATGGAGAACAAGAAGTGTTTGTTACTGTATTACTTCAAGTCCTGTGTTCTGTTTTATAATATTTGGAGACAAGGGATATTTCTACTTCTCAAGTGATGTCTTAGAAAGACTTGCTAAATTTTGTAAGCGCTAAAAAACTTTATTTCCATTTTGTCAACTTTAGTGGTTAATGTTTGATACTGATACTATTAATATATCAATGATTACTAGGTTCATGCTTTGGCATGGACAGTGTTCGAATACTACAATTCCTCTAACTACTTTGTGGAGTCTGCACGTGATTCATACCCTTTGCATTCATATTGAAACACAAAATTGTGCTGCTTAGTTTACTAGATTTTGAGGATCGTGAATGGTTTAAATGCTTGCTAAACAATTGAGGATTTGGAAGGCTGTAGGTGACACTGTAGCATGTATATAGGAATCACTTTAATTTGTCTCACCACTTTGTGGTAAGTGGCGAAAGAAATAGACGAAATAGGCTTTCATTATATTTGAGATTTTCAAATTGGTTGGGCTCAATTCTAATATTTTGAGAGGTACTGTAACTTTTGTTTCAGGCATTCTTTTTTAACTACTTTTGTTACCCTAATTGAAAGCTTCCAGAGTTTATCCATGTGGAAGTACTAGTATTTGTTGGTTTCTTACAATGTTTCTTTTGCTTTTTGCCCAATATGAGAAATTTTGTTGATTTTATTGATATTTAAAAAAAAAAAAAATCCTTTTCAGATTAAGCTTGCTGACAAACAAGCTGCACTGGAAAAATCTCAGTGGGAAATAATGACGTCTAACAAGAAAACTGAGAGACTGCAGGAAGAGTTGGATACCATTTCATCTTTTGTTAGGTTATTTGGAAGTTTGACTGGAAATGGTAATCCAAAAGGTGCTGAAGACTATGATGTCGCTCCATATGAATTTGATCACCTTCCTTATGTAGTAAGCTCATCAACCTGTTCTCCCTGACCTTTATTACATAGAAATTGCTTGAGTACTTCCTTGGTGGTCTTGGAAAAATTAATGATTTTTAAATTCTCATGGAAACCGATTTAGCTTATTCAAATATAAGTTACATGTAGTTTTTTTGTCATGTCATTGTATTATAGCATTGAAATTGTTTTGAATAGGATGACTTGAATGAGATAGAGATGGAAAAAATGGATAAGGCAAGGGAAGCATATATAACTGCTCTTGCTATTGCAAAAGAAAAGCAAGATGAGGAATCCATGGCTGCTGCAGCCAATGCAAGGCTGCATCTTCAGTCATTCGCTTTCAAGACTCTGTGAGGGTTGACCTGATTTGAGAGTTCCAATTGTTGGAGCTCCTAGTTGCTCACTAGTGTCCGCACCACAGGTATGGGGTAATAGAACGCCTAATTGCTTGTCTTCCTTTCTCCCTCCGCCCCCACTGGATGGGATGGAAAATTAGGTCTGCCTTATCGTCAAAATTATATGTTAGTAGTATTCTGTACATCAACCCCCTCGGGGTTTGATCTCATGTATGCAATGTCACACGTTAGATGAAAACAGCAGTTTGTATCGTGCAATTATTTAGGGTGATTTGTCTCATTGTGTTTGCATACTTTCATATTTCTCCTTTGACTAACTTTGATAATGCACTTCAAAGTGGCCTCGAATGTTGTTTCAACATTGATAGAGAGAGAGAGAGAGAGAGAGAGAGAGGGAACGACTGCCCTCCATTCTTCAGAATTGCCTGGTGAAAATGGATCTGCTTGTTTGTCTTGCAAAAACTTTTGGTCAGAAGTCAATGGATTCATCAGATTTGCAGCTCTTGTTTATTACCATCTCTACTTGCGATCATGTACCCAAAACCATTTCTTCGTTTTTCTAGCAATATATGGAGGCATAGCAACATTATGCTCGGAAGTGTTGTAATATTCGTCTCCAAGATGTTAATCCTTCCAATTTTATCAGATGTCAATAAGAGACCATCACAATATTTTTGATATTCTTGATTGCTTCTATCGAGTGCAAGGGTCAAAATTTTCAGCTAAGATTTTGCCATGCTTCAATCTTCATTGCATGTTGTGATTGTCTACTTACATTTGCTTACATTTTTTTACCCATTCAAGGAATAATGCTAAGCATGCTTTATTAAATTGCTGAGATTTTTGTTATCAGCTAGAACAACAAAGAGGTATATCTTCTTGTATTGAGAGAGAGAGAGAGATCAGAATCTGCAGCAATGCAGTACAAGCCTTAACCTCTGCTTTCTAGACCTTATTGGACTCTCAGATTTGGGCATATGCACTGGACTCCCATTCCAATCTAGCTGTAGTCTGCGTAAGTAAACTACAACCAAGTTTACAACTCAGAACCAGAATACTTTGCTAATTAATCATTTTGAATTCCAAAGATTAATATCTTACACTGGGAAGGCAAAGGACCCTGTGCTGCTGTTGGAATTACCAGAATTGCTTGAGCTGACTGATGATGCGTGGTGATCTTGAGTCTCCTCATGATAGTCCAGCAATTGGAGCCTATCTGAAGGTGACTCGGGATCAAAATAAATGCTTTCTTCTTCCTCAGCCTAACACAACAACAATGGACGTGTGTGTGTGTGTGTGTGTGAGAGAGAGAGATAGAGATCAAAATAAATGCTTTCTTCTTCCTCAGCCTAACACAACAACAATGGACGTGAGAGAGAGAGAGAGAGAGAGATCATGTGTGAACATGATATTACTCTTATTTCGGAGATGACAAACTTCACTGATACATCAACATCCTCTTGCAACACATCCTCCTGCAACACATCCTCCATTCCAATATATGCTACTTCGGCTTCTGCTTGTGCTCTATGACTAAAATTAAGCTATATTCACATAAAAAAAAACCTTGCTCATTGTATTATATACAAAATTTTAGCCTCGAATAGTGTTAGCCATTGCCAAAAATGAGCAAAAACAAAATTTCATGACCCTAGACTTTAGGCTAAAATGATGCAGAGTGAGAAAACTTGACAACTGGATTTCCTTTTCCCATACCTTCCTATTAACAGGCCTTGAACATTCACTCGGGCTATGGCGATCGTCTTGTGTTGGTCGCTCTTTTACTACATGCAATTCTCCATCTTCTCTAAAGGAAAACACGATGTACTCTTCCTCTGAAGAGCAGGGCAAACTAGATTCAGTAATTCTAGTATCATGAGTTTGGGAGTTTAGTTTCAATTTTCTCCTTTGGCCATTTTTGTTGTTTGGTGACACTTTTCTTGTAGTCCCATGTCTTCCATATTGATCATTTTCTACGTCGAATGCCATAGAACTTACTGATACTTGAGGTCTTGAAATTCTTAATTCATCTTGTTCATCTGTGATAAAGAAAACAATGTACAAAGCTTTGTGTGTGTGTGAGAGAGAGAGAGAGAGAGAATTTTGGTATGTCAGCATTACTATTTTGATGCAGCAGAAGCAAAGATGATTCAGTACCTAGAGAAAACCCACAGAAGAAACATGATGCCCGGCTTTTCACCTTCCATTTGTCTATCCTTGTCAATGGCCATGGCGTGCACATTGAGAGAGAGAGAGAGAGAGAGAGAGCAAAGAGATTTGAATTTGAAAAAAATGATAACATAAAGGAGGGTTGCTGTTTGAAGTTCATAATTGTTCATTCGGTTTTGGCTCTCTAGATGGCAACCAAGCGGAGAAATATGTGGAGATATATTTGGCAATGTGAATACCTTCTCTCTTAATTCTCTTTTAAATTGCTACCTAATGATTGTCATTTTTAACATAAAAAGGCCAAAACTCATGAAAAAAAGAAAAATAGGCTTCATAGTAAGGCATCGTAACCCATATACTATCAACATAAATGGAATAATCTAAATGTGTGAGTGACAAGAATCTGCAAATGATACTCATATTGTAAATTTTGGTTGTCAATTCAATTAACATCTCTGTATATGTAGGAATTAAAACTAACATTGTTTCTCTTTATGGGATACAATCATTTGTTAAGGGTCCATAGGCAGTCATCCTTGAAATACTATTTGAAAATAAACAAATTAAAATGTAAAATCTATTCTCAATATAATATATTTGAAATGATTTTAAGTATTTATATGTTTTTTTTAATAGATCAACCGGTATCCGAAATTATATTCTGATTAATTCGTTTTGAACTGCTGTTGGGTTATTTAGGGAGAACTCTTCAAACGCTATTCTTTCTTTTCTCAAAATTTGAATCTGAATTTTGGTTAATGGATTTAACGTCTTCTCACTAGACCTACTGTTCATTGGTTGTGAATATGCTATTTGCATCTCTACAAAAGAGGAATATCAACACATTGTTGGTTTAGTGACAAAAGTATTGAATTCTCTTAATCAAATTTTTATATTCAAGTTTTAGAAATAGAAAAAATACAAATTCAAGTTTTGAAAAAAAAAATGATAGGAGAGCTCATCTCTTAATAGGTCTGACAGTTAGATCGAATCTAATTAATTGGGATCAATAAATTGATTACTGGATATTGATATATTTGTAAATATCTCTATAAAAGAGTTACATGATTTCACATTTTTCATAGAACTACCAACGCAAGAGACATTGCGACCTCTAATGAGGCCACTACACTCGATTGACCCAGGATTTCCTTTGTTAGTCCCATCTAAATTTATTTTATCCCATCCATTATGAGGTTTTAACCGACAAACATTAACCATAATAGTAAAACCCATAAAATCCCATCGCCAATATTAAAAGCAGTAAGAAAGCTGTCATTTCTAACTTTAATCATTTAAATCACATGCCATAAATGAATGTGTCCGACTATTCACAAGGTATTATGTTGTTATGCATGTTTATGTATGAATACATGTTTTCCTTTCCATTTTAGCAGCATTTAAGGAAATCCCAAGTCCTAGTCTCAAAGCGCTGATCGAGGATTTGCCAAAACAATCCCAAGCGTCCGGCCATGCACATCTGTTTGCATCTTGATAAATAAATAAATAAATAAATAAAGGCACAAATATTTCAGTCCCAAAACTTTGGAGCCTTAGCATCTCGGCACTGCTACAGAAGAGGGGAGGGGAAGGGTAGGCCAAGCAACCGCACCAAGCTTGATCCATCCTTTTGTTCTATGATCCCCACAAACCATATTCGAAGTAACCATAACATGTATGAGAGAAAGAGAGATAGAGAGAGAGAGAGAGAGAGAGAGAGAGTTTAAATCAGTTCAAACTAACCAAGTATTAGATTGTTGGAATTTAGTATGCCATTTTCACTCCAAAGTAGTATGGTTGTCTTATGACTAGATGTACTAAAGAACAGGCTATTAACCTCGAAGCAATGTGCCCTTCTCACGCACTAAAAATTTTAATTTTTCATAATATATTGCTATATATGCACGCCAATAATAAATTGCAGCATTTACTATAAACAAAAATTATGTGTAAGAATAATATCAATATCAACAGGCTTGAGAAAAAGATCAGCAGAAGTCTCCCGGCTGGCCAATCTTAATATTATGCTCTTCCGAGAATAGTATGACGTCATTCTTCTGCCAGGCCTTGAAGCTCCCGCATTCGCAATAGCACCAGGAGCAATTTGACAAGGCTCTATCTAAACATACGTTAACAATTATATCTAAACTCCTACAAAAAAGATAAGGACTTAAGTTAAAGGGATCGTACACCTCCGATTATTGTCTTTTTACTTTTGGATCCATCACAAGCTTATTCTTGCAGAGTTTTGGTAACAAAGCTATGTTGCAGCAATACTTTTACAAATAACTATGTCCATGTCAAACACGACTCCTAAACGTGATAATAACTACACTTTGTAACTTATAGGTTGCGTCTAATATGGGAAAAGGTTAGAGGCACGTAATTTTAAAAATTAGGACCATATATCACTGAGCCTGGTTCATACAGGCCTCTTTTGGAACCATGATCAGCATAATGGAGAGTCAAAATTCAAAGCAATGATTCTGTCCAAAAAAATATATATATATATATATAAAAAGGCATGTGACCCTTTATTGGACAGCCAAGTTAACACTATCCCCTTGAGGGCAACATTAAATGCTATTGTGAAAGTTTTGGGGACAGGCTGCAATAAAAATTTACAAGGGTTATTTTAAAGTAGGCTTAAAAGTTAAGGGAAATTTTTATCGTTTTAGTGTTTTCTAAGTTATGCCCTTCTATCATTTTCCCATGTACCAAACGCTACCATAATAATTCAATACATATCTAAATCACCATATTTTCTGCATATCATGTGCCCATATTTTAAGTAAAACTTTTGTCTTACAACATATAATACGTATATTACAATATATTTCCCTATACTTCTTAGCTTTACCCTTTTGTTTTGCAGAAATTCTTTTAGTGTTCACAATATTTTCTTTTAGAAATTTTATAGTAGTTAGACTTCGGGTAAACTTACTTTCGGTCAAGATGTGCCAATATTTCACCACCGGGAAAAGCTGATTGGGTTGTTCTATATGCAACTTGAATTGCATCTCTCCATGTTCCGCTTGATGCGCCGGGAGCTTCCATAGGCAAGGAAAAACCGGAGAGTAAGTGGCCTACCCAAACACCATCATTTCTGGATTGTTTCTATTACATATAACGCACAATAATTAGGAACAGAAAGCTACCCAAAAATATCATTCACATTAAGGGGCACAAAAAATTGGCTGTTTTTGGCATTACAGAACTGCAACCTAAGAGCTTCTACTTGAAACTTTTGAATAGGTCAAATTTTGCAGACGTGGTAAATGACTCCAATGTGAGAGTTGCTACAGAACTAACCATCAAAGCAAGGTTGTGAAGGTGATGACATGCTATGATTGATACAACCATAGCAAAAACAATCATTATTTTGCTGCAGGGCCGTTCCAATTTGGTGATTTAGGAAACCATGTTTGTACATCTACAGAAATTACGTTCAACTGTTAGTAGTTCAAATCTTTTAGGCGATTAGTAAGGAAAATATCAGTCCTATTTTGTTGATCTAATATTCAAATCTATAGTATAAATTTTACAGCAGAGGAGCTTTATGTTTGTGAATCATTTGACATGACAAGTGGAAGTTGGAGGTCGTGCAACTGCAGAAAATATACACAAGCATCTCGCTCTCCAACATCTGCCAGCTTATCATAGAAGGCGGAAAGATCCTAGAGGTCTCTTGAAACCCCTAGGTTGCATTTCTTGCATGGGATAAGGTGGGGATTGGATTGGATTAAAATTTGTCCAATCTTATGTTTGATGCGGTTAGGATTGATTTTAATGAAATGGCTAATTTATCCAAGGTACCATTAGAAATCAAGAGAAGAACAATCGGCCATCAATTCAAGGCCCACCAGATATTAGAGAATGAGATTGATGAATCCTAGTTCAAGCCCAAGTTCAGCCCAAATCATGACCCAAGGAGTGTCCAAGGTCTGACCCATAAAGGCCACAATACTGGCCCAGAAATATTTTCTGGGTCCTGGCCCAATCTGGCCGGAACCTAATTCATGTCAAGGCCTAGAAACGAGTCAGCTCAATGGCTCAAGAAGATGCTCAAGGCCTGCATCCTTTCTAACCTATTTCAAACTCATTAAGGTCCAAAATGAAGAAGCCAAGAAAAGGCCCATAGCATTTTGGGAAGATTTTTATTTTTTTTATTTTTTTTTTTTTTTACTATATCAATCAGTATCCGGATCCATATTCCGACTAATCCGATTCGAAACTTACAATGGCCCATTTAAGAGACTATCCTTCCAACATAGTTTTTTCCATACCCAATCCGCAAGTCAAACTCGAAAACTTAATTAAAAAATCTAATATCATATTCCACTAGACCAACTGTCCATTGATTTTGGGAAGAATTTCTAACGACCAGATTTTCTTCTTTCTGCCTGCTAGATTTTTCTCAACTAGTTAGTTGACGTTCTCTCTCTGTAAATACCTCTCTTGTCTCCCATTTGGTGTATGAAAAAAATTAAGAAAACCTAGAGAATAATCTTCTTTCTAGGTGAAACAATTTACTTCACTTCTCTCTCTTCCTTACATGTAAAAGGGAAAACAACCTTTTCTCCTGTATAATTTCTAAAATTAGGGAAAATCCCACTTTTAATCTTTGTATACTTGTTGATAAATACCAAAAAGTTTTTCTCTTCATTTTTGACAAGATATTCAAAATTTCTTCAAGTACAACCCTTTTGAACACCTTAATTAGATAAGATAATTTGCCCTATACCCATGGAAGATAGTTGGATTGGATAACATTATTTTGATTATCTACATATACACTTACATTTGTATCTAAGCACACATTCCCAGAAAGACACGTAAATGCATAGTATTAATACTTATCCCATCGTATCCGATGCCAATTATAGCATTAATACTTACCGTACCCAATTAATCCAATTCTATTCCTAATAATCCAATCAACATCATATCCTACGTCATGTACCAAATGTGACCTCACTATACACGCACACAGAATGGCCTTCCACTCTTAGCATTGCTCGATTACCCTTCCCATTACCTGTAAAGTGCTCACATTTATTCATTAGATCTAAGTAAATCTCCAAATACATCTTGGGACTTTATTTTTCTTTTCTAAATTATTAAGTCGTTTCACAACAGATATTCTAGCTATTTCCATGACCGTACAATCCAGTCAATTCTATTTCACTCGATCCCTATTTCATGGCCACATATTTTTCGGGCTAAGGAGTGACAAATTCCTATTACATAAATCAAATTTTTATTTCATATGGGAAAAACCATCGCACACCTCGAAATGCATCCTTCTTACGGAAAGAAACATACTTTCAAAACTTCTTAACACGAAATACATTGGAACGATGCATTTATTTAGAAATGTTTCATATTACTTAAAAATATTTATTTTAGGAAAATAAATATAGTTTTTGAATGATTGATTTAAATCCTATTTTATAACATATCTTATGACTGTAAATTAGGAATAATTAGGAGTTAGTTTCCTAATTTTTTATCTATCTTATTATATATATAGATGAGACACATCACCTCTTATGAATAAAATAGAGATTATTCGGCTAGATATTCTAAAACCTACCGATTCCACATGGTATCAGAGTTTTAGGCTCGTTTCTAGTATCAAAATCCTGTCATAGTTTTTCTCTCTCATTTTTTTTTACAGCAATTCTCATCTATTATTTATAGAACAAGCCACTATGTCTGGTACATCAAGCGTGGGTGACCACATACTTGGTTCTAGTCCAACGAGATCCTCTTCTTCAAAAACCAATCTTTTGACTCCTGATAATCTCTCTACTCAACCAATCATCCACAAACTCAATGGAGAAAATTATCTCCAATGGTCCCAGTCAGTCAAGCTCTTCATTAGAGGACGAGAAAATATTAGGTTTTTAACTGGAGTAACGAAAAAACCGAAAGAAGGTTCTGAAGTGATTGAGATTTGGGAATCGAAGAATGCCCTAATCATGTCCTGGTTGATAAATTAAATGAAGCCGTCAATCAGCAAGACGTACATGTTTCTTACTACCGCCCAAGAAATCTGGGAGGCTGCAAATGAAATTTTCTCAGATATGGGAAATTCAGCTCAAATTTATGAAATTTTTACTGAAATTCAGAATACAAAATAAGGTAATCTAAGTGTTTTACAATATTACAATATTCTCAGAATCTTGTGGCAGAAGTTGGATTTATTTTATGATTATGAATGGCATTGTCCACAAAACAGTGTCATATTTAAGAGAATGATTGAAAAAGAGTGTGTTTTTGCTTTCTTGGCTGGTCTGAATAATGATCTCGATGGGGTTCGTGGAAAAATTCTTGGACGTGAGATCTTGCCATCCACTCGGGAAGTGTTCTCCGAAGTCTGCAGGGAGGAAAGCAGAAGGAACGTTATGCTGGGAAAGGAAACTCGAGAGACTCTTGAAACGGAATCATCAGCACTGGTAGCCAAAAGCAATCGATTCTCTAATACCTCAAATGGAGGAAACGATACTCGGAATAAAAGGGGAAATAGACCCCGGTGCGATCATTGTAAAAAACCTGGTCATACCCGTGAGACTTGTTGGAAGTTGCATGGAAAGCCTCCTTATTTGAAAAATGGACAATCTGATCAAATGACTAGCAGAGCTCTTCAAACGGGTTTAGAAGAATCAACACTCGAAAATTCTCTAGTTTCCCTCAATAAAAAACAGTTGAAATGTCTCATGAAACTCCTGAATTCAACTTGTATTCCATCTACCTCAATTGCACAGAAATATAATTTTTCTCAAACCTTCAGTGTGCTAACTGAAGACAAAACTCCTTGAATCCTAGATTCTGGTGCCTCTGATTATATGACAGGTTGTTCTTCACTCTTCTCCACTTATACTCCTTGTGCTGGTAATTTGAAAGTAAAGATTGCTGATGGTTCATTAGCCACTATAACAGGGAAATGGTTAATTATTTTGTCACAAAATCTTACCTTAAAATCTGTACTTCATGTTCCTTTGCTTACATGTAATCTGTTGTCCATTAGCAAACTCACTCATGATCAAAATTGTGTGGCTAAATTTGGTTCCTCTTTATGTCAATTTCAGGAACTGGTTTCGGGGAAGATGATTGGCAATGCTAAAGACTGTGGAGGACTTTACTACCTTGACAAGGAAGACTCAAATAGACAAAATTCAGTTTGCAAATCCTTTTTTGTTTCTTTATGTGAAAATAATGTCATGTTGTGGCACTATAGACTCGGCCACCCTAGCTTTCCCTACTTGAAAATTTTATTTCCATCTCTTTTCAATAATAAAGATACATCATCCTTTCAGTGTGAGATTTGTCAATTTTCTAAACATTATCGTATATCTTTTCCAGTACAGTCATATAAGCATTTTACACCTTTCTCAATAATATACAGTGATATTTGGGGTCCTTCACGAATAAAATATTTATCGGGGGCTAGATGGTTTATTATCTTTATCGATAATCACATTAGACTATATTGGGTATATCTCTTGAAGGTAAAATCTGAAACAGAACATGTCTTTAAAAGCTTTCACTCAACGGTCAAAACCCAAATTCAAACCCAAATTTAGATTCTTAAAACAGACAATGAGAGCGAATATTTCAAAAATGTTCTTGGAGCATTTCTTCAAAGAGAGAGAATCATTCATCAAAGTAGCTGTATAAATACTCCACAACAAAATGGATTGGCGGAAAGGAAAAACAAACACTTACTTGAGGTTACCAGATCCTTAATGTTCACCACAAATATACCAAAACCTTTTTGGGGGGAAGCTATTCTTACCGTCTCATTTCTCATTAATAGGATGCCTACTCGGGTTCTAGAATACAAGACTCCTATAGAAGTGTTTCAAAGTATCTATCCAACAAACCACTTAATTACCAATTTACCACTTAAGATATTTGGGTGTACCTCCATTGTTCATATCCATTCTCATAACCGTAGCAAATTTGATCCAAGGGCTGTCAAATGTGTTTTTCTAAGATATTCACCGACAAAAAAGGGTATAAATGCTTTGATCCAAAAACTAAGAAGATATTTGTTAGTACGGATGTTTCTTTCTTTGAGAATCAGCCTTACTTCACCAAAAACTCACTTCAAGGGGAGAATGCGACCACAGAAGAGAGTTTTTGTAATTTTTGGGATACATTGCCTCCTCTTTTTTCAGACCAATCAAACTAAGTCAGCCTTATCAATTGTTACCTTACTCCTTTTACGTCACTTGTTTCTACTCATATTCCTCTTCCAGACCAAGAAATACCCACCACAATCACTAAAGAAACATAATTGGAAATTCAAAATTCAAAATTACTTGTCTATGAGAGATGGAAAAGAAAGGAAAATGAAAGAATTCACACACTTGAGCAGAACCAGTTATTGGATCCACCAGTTTTTGATGATGCGTGAAATCAGAATTCTCCTACACATCATGCCACCTATGAAAATCAAAGTAATTCAACACTTGTTGAGAATCTAGATATTCCTATTGCTCTTAGAAAAGGAAAAAGAACTTGTACGTCTCACCGTTTTTCAAATTACATGTGCTATAGCAGTTTGTCTCCTCCCTATCGGGGTTTTGCTACTAATCTGACCAATATAGCAATTCTCAAGTCAATCCAAGAAGCATTGAGTATTCCAGAATGGAGAGCAGTAGTTATGGAGGAGATCAAAGTACTGGAGAAAAATGAAACATGGGAGTGTGTGTCAATACTGAAGGGAAAGAAAATAGTGGGGTGTAAGTGGGTATTTATAGTGAAATATAATTCGGATGGATCAATAGAAAGATTTAAGGCTCGCTTGGTTGTAAAAGGATTCACACAGTCCTATGGGATAGACTACCAAGAAACATTTGCCCCGGTAGCGAAGCTCAACACTATTCGTGTTCTTCTCTCTATTGCAGCTAATTTAGACTGAAAGATTTCATAATTAGATATCAAGAATGTCTTTCTAAACGGAGAATTGACAGAAGAAGTTTTTATGGATATTCCTCCTGATTTTGTAGATGTCTATGGCACTAATACAGTTTGCAAACTGAAAAAATCTCTTTATGGATTAAAGCAATCTCCTAGAGCCTGGTTTGATCGTTTCTCAAAGACGGTGAAGAAATATGGCTACACTCAAACTCAAACCGATCATACTTTATTTTTCAAAAAGTCTCAAGATGGAAAGATCTCAGTCTTAATTGTGTACGTTGATGATATTCTACTTACAGGGGATGATACAACTGAAGGAGAAAGAATGAAGAAAGTTCTAGCCAAAGAATTTGAAATCAAGGATCTCGGACCTATGAAATACTTTCTTGGTATGGAAGTTGCAAGATCAAAGAAAGGGATTTATGTGTCACAAAGGAAATATATCATTGACCTGCTCAGAGAGACAGGTTTTCTAGGAAGTAAATCGGCTGATACACCAATTGAAGAGAATCACAACTTAGGATATAACAAGGGAGAGGTCCCTGTTGATAAAGGTAGATATCAAAGGTTAGTGAGACGTTTAATTTATCTGTCTCATACACGACCTGATATTGCCTACGCCGTCAGTGTGGTCAGCCAATTAATGCATGAGCCTTATGAGGAACATCTGGAAGCAGTTTAACGTATTTTAAGATACCTCAAGGGAACTCCTGAAAAGGGATTTTTTTTAAGAAAAATGATTCAAGGAAGATAGAGGCATTCACTGATACTGATTGGGCCGGGTCAGTTAGTGATAGAAGGTCTACTACTAGGTATTGTACATTTATATGGGGCAACTTAGTGACTTGGAGGAGCAAAAAGCAATCAGTGGTAGCAAGAAGCAGTACTGAGGCTGAATTTCAAACTCTTGCATAAGGAATATGTGAACTTCTATGGCTAAGAAGAATGATGGATGAGCTTTCACTTCAAGGTGAGAATCCTATGCTACTGTACTATGACAATAAGTCAGCAATCAGTATTGCTCACAATCCAACTCACCATGACCATACTAAACACATAGAAGTGGATAGACATTTCATTAAAGAGAAAATTGAAGAAGGACTTGTGTGTATACTCTACATTACATCCAAGGGACAATTTGCAGATTTCTAAACCAAAAGCTTACCACGAGTCAAATTTGAAGAACTCCTATCCAAGTTGAACATGATTGATATCTAAATTGAACATGATTGATATCTTTACTCCAACTTGAGGGGGAGTGTTGGAATGATATATTTATTTAAGAATGTTTCCTATTACTTAGAAATATTTATTTTAGAAAAATAAATGTAATCTTTGAATGATTGATTTAGATCCTATTTTATAACCTATTTTATGACTGTAAATTAGGAGTAATTAGAACTTAGTTTCCTAATTCTTTATCTATTTTATTATATATATAGATGAGACACATCACCTCTTATGAATAAGATGAAGATTATTCGGTTAGGTATTCTAAAAACTACCGATTTCACAAAATGGTTAGAGAAAGGAAAGGTTCCTTTTTTAGGATACTTGAGGGAACATGCCTAATCAAAAAGGTATGTTATCCGATTTTATTTCAAGTAATTGTAGTAAAGCCTGATATGTTTACCCTTTTGCATTTCCGATGATATGAACGTATTTAAATAATTGTCATTATTCCCTTCTAATTTTGATAATTTCATTGGAAATCATATAAAGATAATTCTAATTTGATATAGTTATTTGTGCAAGTATTTTTACACTTAAGAAGCAATTGACTCTGACATGGATCATGTATTAATTTACTATAACTATAGGATACCCTATTGCGCAAGATAAATAAACCTCAAATCCAACAAAATTTAAAATTTTAGTTGCACAATGACATGAAGAACAATTAGATTACCAAAATCAAAAGACACTGCACTTTTGTTTTGTCCAGGGATCGCAAATTTGCTTAAGGTGCCCAATAGTCAACTGTAATACAAGCATTTAGTAATGTCATTTCCTTAATCAGACCTTGCCATGGGGTCCCTTCCCCAAGTACATGAGTTATTTTAGTTGCTAAGTTATATGAATCATATGGAAATAAAATATAATTTGTAAAAAGAGCCCAGCAACAAAAGCTTGTTATATATTCAACTTACAGAACCATATCCACATGTCTCGGTACGTAATGCCCCCCACCTAAGCCAAGAAGAATTTTATGTCCACTTTTGTCTCTAGAAATCCAAAAACAAGAAAAGTAGAATTATAAAAGCTGCTGATACATGAAAATTTAAATTCCCTCAATTAATTTCACAATTCCTGCTCCAGTTTCCCACTTCAGCATCTCCACCAAGTCCAAGTCCTCTCCAAACCAACTTCAATCACCAAAGAAACAAATTAAAAATTGTCAAACAAATTGATTCAAAAGTTTCCATCAGTAGACTTCCACATAGATGAAATACGGTATACAATCAGAGATTAAAAGTCTTGTCCTTTTTAGTGTTTAGATTATTATCTCTGTTGAGTTTTGCATGAAAACAATTACTATTAAAGATACAAGAGGAAGCAAAACAGTGCTCATTTAATTGGTGTCTTAGATATTGTCATTCTGTCAAAATGGAAGAGGAGAGCTATAGAAGCAGTATGGAAAGAAAATAAAAAAATAAATAATGGCATTTCCATTCTCATGAGTAGATACCGAACTAAAGCAATAGCCTGCGCAGCATCCTGCCTCTTCCAGTACCTCTGTACTACCTAAAGAAAATTGTTGAAACTAATGAGGACCATACAAGTACCTCTTCCACCACAACCCATGTAAATCGACATTTTTTTTAATTGGAAAGAAGTCTTAAAAAAAGAAAAAAATAATAATACTAACAATAAAGACAAAACAAGCAAACAAGGACATGCAATTACCTTTACATCAAAGACTGCAATCTATATTTCAACATTATAGATGGATGAAAAGAGATAAAATGGAGAAGAGAACATGTTAGTACCTTAACATCAAACAATAGATCTAATGGAGAAAAGATCAAATAATATTTAACATGACGGAGAAAAGATGAAAAATAATGGCTCTCAAGCTCTTGACTACCAACAAAATCTTGCCATCTCACCAAGCCCTTGGAGTTGGGTACACGTGATGCAGAAACTGAAAATGCTCCTAAAAGGGTGGATTGGTTGACAAGGATGTTGTGTCTGATTGATGAAAGTGGGTTTAAGAGTCTAATCCCTTGGGGCCTAAAAATGAAGTTGTTGAAGGACCAGCAAATACTTCAGTAAATTGAGATCATGCAATCCACAGAGAGAGATGGAAAAATTTGTAATACCATGACAGATTGAAGAATGTGAACAATGTAAAACCTTTTATGTTTTTATCTAGTTCTTGAAGAGAGGGAGGAGCCAAAATAAGATTCTAGCTAGATAACTATCTCCTCTTTTGTGTTTTGGAACACCAAACTCTACTTCTACTAGCATTGGCAGTGTGACATGCTAAACCAAATGTCCATGCAATGGTCCGCTGCTACTATTGCTGTTTGCACAATCACACCCCACTGCTGCTGCCAAACCCAGTAACACTGCCCATCTACCGGGACATCAAGATCACCTTTGTCTTACCTCCCCTTCCATGAGAAATAGGAAGTTAAACCTTATTCTCCTCATTTAACATAGTTTTGCTTTTCTTTGTATTTATCTAGACAGCATGAAAAAATCATAGGTTTCCTCAGGTTTAAGCCAAAAAAAAAAAAGAACCCTGTTGGCAGTAACCCTAGGTTCTGGCATCCATCTCCGTGTTCTTTTGATATTCTCACTTTCGAAGGAGCCAAGCTGCTGTTCTCTCTTTTTTAGACTCCCTATTCTTCATATGCTTCATCATTTTCTACCCAGTTATGAATTTGTTCATCTTTTTAGGAACAGAGCATCATGTAGTAGAAATGGTATTTGAGCTTTAGAAGGATAAGATCAGTGCACCAGTCACACTGAACCTATTTGATGTGGCTAGGTATCAATATATCTAAATAAAGACGTGAAAGAATCAATTAAGCCTTGAAATAGGGGGGGCGGGGGGAAAGTGTCATGGCAACCTTAGTAATGATCACCCGAATGACTTGAAATCCTTGCATGTCTTTAAGGTTTAGGGTTTGAATCTTGTCCCCAACTCAAGCAAAGGCACCATACTAATTGGCACTTATCCGAACAATTGTTGTAAATTCGCATTCCCAAAACCACTCATTTAGGGAAAAAAATGTTAAAAAATGAGCTAGCAATTAGAAGCACATTAGAGATGAGGCTGTACTAAAAATGTCGATGACACATAGCAAATAACAAGTCGTTGGTTCTCTAATAAAATGTTTAACCCAAATATTGCTTTGTATAATGCCTCTTGAAATAATGAGAGAGAAAAAGAGATGAGATCAGGAAAAGAATATCCACGGTAGAATTGACAAGAAAATAAATTCATTAAAATGACCTCTAAAAAAGACCATAGAAGTGAATGCAGAAACTGCAAGGAGATTACCAATTTCCACAAACATAGCTGGTGAATTCATTTCAGGTCCTTGATGAGTAGCTCCACTGTAATCTAAAAAAATGAAAAAATGTTCAATGTGAAGCAACAATATCTCAACTATTTAACATCAACACATTGAATAAGAACTTTAATGCACTTCTCTGCACACCAACGTGGTAAGGTTGAGACTGACGTCCTAAACTAGCATGCAAGAACATACATCACTTAATGTAAATCAAGAAGGAAACAGCAAACAAAAATAGAATTCTTGAATTGTCTGGGAAGTATAAGATGGCACATGTGAGGCACTAGCAACAAAGGATGAGGAAACACCGGTGGTATTTAGTTCAGCATGACCCATTAACTTCAAGAATATGTCTGGATGAAACACTGGAAATGACATGGAAAAAAATTTCTTGAAGTGGCAAGAATGGCATAATAAGGGCAGTAAACAAGAATCTTCCTTTTGTTTTATGCCACATGGACAAAAAGAAGCAATAAAGAACAAATCCAAGGAGATCACATAAGGCATAAGAAATCTTTGGGACATTATGTTTAAGATTAAACATCAAGAAAGCAACAAATTTTCTACTTCCAATGCTCAAACAACATAAATCTTTTAATATTGTCATTACCTTCATATTATAATACATCATGTATTATATCATGAAAAGATATTAGAACTCACAGCCTATGGTTATCAGGAAATTCAACCAATTTATGCAGGAAATTGGATTACCGAAAATACCAGAAATGTGAGGTGATGCCCCTTTGTAGAAGGAAATTGAAATTAAAAAATTGTAGTGCTTAAATTGATACTTGACCTCAAATTCAGGAGTTAGATTCTATGACTCTGAAATGCTCTTCAGTAACCTCAACCATGGCCCCATCCTGGGATTTGGAGGTGCTACTCACCCAGGCTTTCCACCTGCAGGAGGAACTTCATCTTTGTTTAGATGAGGCACATTTAAATTTATTTGGCACAGAACAAATTTCCACATGAAACTCAAGAAGAGAGAAGCAGCAAATCAAAAATTAGTAGAAGAGATAATTGACAAGCAAGCTGGCAATCCATACCGATAGGGTGAATGGTGAGAGCTTGATCGCTGGATGCAGATGCATGCTTGCTGAGAAATATGACCTCCTCAACAGTTTCTCCAGTTGCCTCTTCCCAATGCCTGTCCAAATGGTCCTATCTAACAATGCTTTTATTGTGTCTCACTAACCTGCTGCCTTGTTTGCAAAACTTGGTATATCCTCAGCACAAACAAAACATCAAAATAAGAACAATATCACATCAATTTCTATTGTTTTGACCCACAACACTGACGGAAATGCCATGCCCCAAATTAAGCTGAAAGAAAATTGCAGGCCTGTTTGGCCATCCCATGGAATTAAGTTGTTGCATCCAAATTTGTATACTTGCAAGTAAAACTAGTTGATTAAATTGAAATCCTTTATCCTCATAAATAAGTAGGACTATCCAAATAACTGCAACTATATTGCTAATCTCAGTGCAGAAAGTTCATTCCCAGAATTTTAACGGATCTGTAACAATAACTGAAAAGCTAGAAATGAAACCCCTGCCAAAAAAAAAGAAAAGAAAAGAAAAGAAAAACACACACATACACACAAACACACACAGAGAATGAACATGGAACACACACAGAGAATGAACATGGAACATGCACGGCTTGGCTCTGTACCCCATGTCCAGGGCAGAGAGCGGAGCAAAACCCACCATTCAAGGCAAAAAATTGAAAGGACGGTCTCTGAAACTCTAGCCTAATACACCAAATCGACAAAAATGGCCAAGGTGATATAACATATATTTACATGCGTGCAGACGCACGCACTGCAGTAAATACTATGGCGGATGGGCTCCCCATGCTCAGGGTTGAGCTTAACAAAACAAGATAGTAGATTTAATTGAAGGCACAAACATAATAATCCCATCATCACAAAAATCTCCGATTTATGAGATCTACATATTCAAAAACAAGGTGCAGCACTTCTTGATGAACTGATTTCGTACACCAAGTTGACCAGATTGCATGCTTAGCCCTTCATAACTAGCTTAAATTTTTAAGGTTTTGTTTGAATGACCCAGAAAATGAGTACCTAAAGAGCATTTCTATCATTCATCCAGAAGTTGCATGACTATGTGTGTTTCAGACTTAATGTTGGACACCCAAAACTCTTTGGACACTGGATCAATTTCACAGATTAATGACTTTAATAAAAAGGGTCATATCCCATTTTTTAAATCAAGGGTTTTATTTATTCATTTTTCAGTTGAGCACCGGCAAAAGGGCAAATCCTGTGTACACGATGAAAACTAGAAACCCCCCAAATATAAATTTTCAGAATTGAACTTAGACCTTGTTTAGGGAGACGTTCGTCTCCTCCAGGTTTAGAACTGAGTTTATCAGGAAGAAAGAGAGAGGGAGAGAGGGAGAGAGGGAGGAGACGTGGAGAGAAGGACCAGGGTGCCAACCAGGCATGGCCAAGAGGGCGGAGGCGGGATCAATTGTTGTCGCCACTACTAGCCTTACCATCTTTCCCTCCCTCTCTCTCTCTAAGTGAAACTGTGCCCATCTCCCGGGACTATGGTTGAGGAATGTGTGGCGCCTTCTTTCTCCCTCCCTCAAACAAAGTGTCGGGTGGCGAAATTTTAAGTGCAATGTTTAGTTTCACACATGATAACATGCAAGATGACGATGATACATTATCATTATCATTATCATTATCATTATCATTTTTTATTATTATAAAAGCTATAATAAAAGAATTTTTGTTGTTACTGAAGTCGGTATTTTTAAGGACTCCAAGGTCCCATTTGAAGGATCTCAAACCAAGTGACCTGCATTATTTAATATTTTTTTTTATTTTATGTGTAATATTTTTAAATATATTAAATTATTTTTAAAAATAATATAAGATTTTTAAGTAAAAATTAAATTTCTCTATAAATACAAATTGTTTAAATTTTTTTCTTTTATTTATATATAATATTTTTCTATTAAAATAAACAATTTAAATTACCATTATATTGGTAACTTTTTGAATTGAGAAATTAAATATTATGTTTCTAGTTTAGTATATGATAAACATTAGAAGGGAAAAGACAAAAATGAAAATTCATTCTGTGGATTGTGTTTGCAATTGTAACTATGATTTGTCTCTTTTAATAGTGTAATTTATTTTTCTATACCTATTTAACAACATATGGGAAAAAAAAAAACAGAAAGAGAGAGAGAGCAAAGAGAAAGAGATAAAATCATGTAAAATATTTTTTTAGAAAAAAATCCACACCCCCATAAGAGAAGCAACATGGTCATGCTCTCTCTTCTCCTCATTTTTTTATTGTTTTATTTTGCTCTTGATCTGTTTTGTTCCGCTTATGTCAATTGATTGATAATTCTTGCTTCCCTTCTTAATTTGTCATTATTTAGAGTTGATAGAGAAAATAATTAATCGAGTGAGAGAAACAAAAAAAGAAAGGTTCATCGATTGTTTTCTCACTCAATCAATAAAGGGAGAGAAGAGGATGAGTGAAAAGAAAAAAGGAAGATTGTGTAATACAAAAAAAAAAAAAAGGGAAAATTAAAATTACGGCTTAAATCCCTAATTTTCTTCCTTTTCCCCTCTCTCCCTCTCTCTCTCCCTCTCTCTCTTTCCCTCTCTCTCTCTCTCTCTCTCTCTCTCTCTCGCTCCGTCTCTTCCTCTCCCGCTGCCGTCACCAGCACCGTCGCTCGCCACCATCGCCACCGCACCCAGCCGCCGCTGCTCCTCCCTCCTAACGCAAGCGCGCTAGCCGCAACGCCTTCCTCCTCCGCCCAGCACGATCTCCCACTGCCATCCTCCGACGAGCGCGATCACTGCACCACCGCAAGTGCACCACCGCACGCGATAGCGGCAGCGCTGGATAGCACGCGAGCCCAGCGCGAGCCAAGCGCTAGCCCAGCGCGAGCCCTAGCCACTGCGGCCCAGTCCAGCACGCGGCCCAGTCCGGCCCTCGGCCCACCAGACCCATCAGGCCCGCAGGCCCACCAGACCCATCAGGCCCGCAGGCCCACCAGGCCCGCCAGTCCATCATCCCGCCATCTCGCGGCCCACGAGCCCGCGACGGCCCGTGACAGTCCGTGAGCCTCTGCGAAGGTAAATGACTCAAAGTTTCGATTTTCGCACTAGGGTTTAAAATTCTTTAGTAATTGGACTTGAATTGCTCACAATTGTTTCAAATTTGGAAACATTCAGGTTTTAGACTAAACCGACGGGCGAACGAAAGCTAGATATGAGATCCGAGGAACCTTACGTGAGAGAAATGAAATCTCTTCAACCCTTGAATAAACTTTGTCGAATTAGGTAGTATTAGTTGGTTTTAGATTCGAATTAAGATTGATTTTGATTTTGTTATTTACTTATAAATAGAATGAAATTGATGACATTGGAGTATGTTTATAAATTGAGAAATTTAGGGTTTGTACGAATTTAAGGAAAATGATAAACCCTGACAATAGTCGAAATTTGATGAAAATCGTGATGATTTGATTAGGTTGGCTTTCTTGGTGATTCGATTGAGGGGAGCCTCGTTCTACGTATTATGGTTTTATTGGGAAGTGCGCTATCCTCCCCAAAATCTATGAGTGGGATTTATTTCAATACTTCTGTTTAATATGTAAACCCTGTTTTACAAAATTTTGATAAATGAGCATGATTTGTCGTATGCTTGAAATGTTTTGACTGGTTTTAAAATTGATTTTTTTGTGAACCGATGGAGTGTCCAAAAAAACTGTGTTAAGTTATGAAATTATGCATCCATGTGATTGAAATGTATAATATGCCATTTTATGCTATATGTTGCATTTGATTTGTAAACCTGATTTCGACATATTTTTTAATACAATATTGATTTTAGCCTTGAGGGTTTTGGATTGTATTGTTCCGTAACTACGAAGAATATCGTGAGAGACGCTTTGGTGGCATCCGGATATGTCTAGGTCTGGGGCATCCCACGAGTTGTCATGATTTGATTATCGACACGGTACTAGTCAGGTTGAACCCGAAAGGGGGAGGATTTGGATTTGGATTTGGATATCCTCTCCAAGTCTAGCATCTGGACGAGGTTCGTCGCCAACGCCGGGGTAGAGAGCACTTTAAATAAACTTGCATATAACATCCCCGATGCTCCTGTCATAGGTCGCGGTAGACCTCTGCCAGAACATTTCGACTGGCAGCTCTATAATTTTAATGACAGTACTTTGGATACATACTTGACTTGATAATGCGTGCAAATGACATAATGTTGAAATAAAAAGCATGATAATTTGAAATATGTTTTGTATACTTATGTTTTGACACTCCAGTTTCACATTTCATATTTGACGATTGCATTGACCCATTCACTCACTGAGTATTCTTCCCCGAGTACTCACCCCTTATTTCCCTTCTTGTTTCAGAGATAGTATTTGGCAAGGAGCGTTGCTTTTAGAACTCTCAGTATCATTGGAAGATTTGATCTGGATCTGAGGAGTTATTGTATATTTCCGTTGCAATTTCGTGAGTTAGCAATTGTATTGGTGATGTATATGTATTATGAGATCGATAGACGACCATTGTAAAATTCTGGGATGACTGTATAAATATGGACATGTCATTGCATAACATTGCATTGAGATATTTCTGGTTCATTATGTAAGTATTTGGGAATGCGTCATGTCTTACAAGTGTCCTCTAGGATCGCTCGATGCCTCCTCTAAATCACAGGAGGGGCGACTGGCGGCTGTTCATGGCTTTGACGGGGGTATGGTAGTAGAGGTATGTGGCTAAATTGTTAGAAATTTTTATAGTCTTACGTTATCTGGATGTTGGCTGTGAGATTGGTTGATTTTGGAGAGGCCGGGATGACCATTTGATTATATTACAAGATGATTGTGATTTATACAGGGTAAATTGTACTTGGGAAACCTCTGAAATATGGAGAGGTTCTGCCCAATTTTCTGTAAAAATACAGTCGGCATTTAGGATAACAGGCGGCTGCTCACGATCCCGATTTGGGGCGTGACAGTTGGATTGGTATCAGAGCCGACTTGGTTAAGAGCTATGTAGGAAGAGAGTCTTGGAAATATTCCCACGTGTGTTTGTGTTTAAAGTCCTCAATGCATGAGAATCTCATACAGTCATGAAATCCCAGTGCATAGTCATAGGCATATGAATTCATCTATTTTAGGGGGTTAGATACGATTGTATTTAACCTAACATGCTATATTCTTCCCCTATTGAACTAAGAATTTCATTCTTTTGTGAGGGTAGCCATGCTATGATTAGTCCAAATTTCTTGAACCGTGCCTGCCTATTTTTTTATAATACTTAATAAGAATCATTCTCTTGCAGAATTATGCCACCTAAACGTGGTAGGAAATGTGCTAAATTCGCATCACTGGAGGCTCTGTTAGTGCCAGATGCACCTCGGGCACCCGAGACCCCACGAGTACCAGAGGATTTAGACGAGCCGAAGGATCATACCTCAACTCGCGTGCCACTACTGGCACCTACCCAGCCAGCTGCTCAGGCTGAGACTCCCGTACCCACACTCAACGCCTTTTAGCAGGTGTACGAGTGGTACGTTTCGCATGGGGTCCAGATTCCGCCCCCACAACCTCCTATAGCGGCGCCTGCACCTTCAGCAGCGCCAGTTCCTACGACACCCGTTCCACCGCCGATGGCCGGTCTTTCTACTTTGTCTGACCCGAGTGAGACTATATCGGCTATTCTTAGACGGGTACATGAGTTGACTCAGTTGGTTAAGGAGGTCCGTCAGCTGGGGTGCACAGATTTTGCAAGGCTTGGTGATGCTGTGTAGCCAAGCATTGGATCAATCGCACCCGCAGGATTCTGACCGATTTGTGGATTGGAGAGGAGCTCTGCCTGAAAGTGGCAGAGCAATTATTAGAGGGAGAGGCCCTCTCATGGTGGGAGGCGCTCACTGATGAGGCGACAGCGCCACTGCGGTGGGATGACTTCCTTCGGGAGTTTGACAGCAGATTCTTCCCACTATACTAGCAGGACCAGATGAGGTCAGAGTTGGGACGGCTTACACAGGGGTCCAGATCTGTCTCGGAGTATGAGACAAACATGCGGAGACTTGCCGCATTTGTACCGGATCTGGCCACACCTCAGAATTTGCGTTTCAAATTTGAGGACGGTCTTAGCCTCAACATAAAGAAGTATATGACTGTTACCCCACAGTTTACACTGGCCGAGGTGATAGACTTTACTCACCGCGCGGAGGCTTTGGTCCGCGCAAAGACTAGGTAGAAAGAGAGCAGAGAGCAGAAAAGAAAGCAAAAGAAGTCTCATTTTGCGCAAAACTCCAAGAGAGGTAGGGGATCCAGTTCGCACGGAGGTGGATTAGGATCTGGATTTCCTGAGTTGGGACGGGGACAGTACTCCCACGGGTTTAGACAGCCTAGTCCGACTCACCCTGCATAGTGTATTGCTCAGCGGTAGCCTTATTGCCGCAGGTGCAATAGGTCCCATCCGATAGGAGCTTGTTCAGTGACGGTTACTTGCTTCCACTGTGAGAAGTCGGGGCATATTAAGAGTTCTTGCCCTGAGTTAGGACTTGGAGGACAAAGTTCACTGAGCCGCACTAGTTCTCCTCGTATGGGACAGCAGGGGCAGCCTGCATGGCCAGTAGCTTCTATTCCCAGGGTGACCACTGGAAGTAACACAGTACAGATTCAGGCACGACAACAGCCTAGGGCTCAGGCCCGGGTTTATGCCATGACGCAGGAGGACGCCATGATGTAGGAGGATGCCCAGGCGAATCCCGACATCATCATGGGTACTCCTCCTTCTAATCCTATAGAATAGGATCTTTATTCGTATTTCTATTTCTTTGAGGATATCAGCATTGTATCAGTCGTATACATATTTTATGTTGTATTCCCTTTTGTTGACATGATACTACTCTGACATCTTTGTACACTGAAGTTGTAAAAGCCTTAGAGGCTCAACTATTTTGACATATATATATACATATCAAGTTTGAAATTATTCTAAATTTATGTGCATTTTGTTCAATGATACGTATTCTACCTATCTTCGGAATAGATACCCGTATCCTTATTGACACGGAGTCTAACTATTCGTATGTGAGCGATTAATTCTTCCGACATTCTGACAGACCGCTCTCACCGTTGGACGAGTAGCTATTGGTCATCACTCCTCTGGGTGAATAGATTGTGTGCAGCACAGTGTATAGAGAATGCGAGATCAAAGTTGGGGATACAGACGCCTCACCATGACTGATTTTGATGCAATCTTGGGGATGGATTGACTACATATGTATCAGGTTTTAGTTGACTGCTTTAAGAAGCAGGTGGAGTTTCGAAGACCCGATCAGCCAGTGTTGATTTTTGAGGGTGAGAGGTGGGTTTTACCCCGTTGTATCATTTCAGTTTTGGAGGCTAAACGCATGATTCGCTACGGATGTGCGGCTTATCTGGCTCATATCATTGACACTACTGCTCAGGGACCGAGACTGGAGGATATCCCAGTGGTACAAGACTTTTTGGATATTTTCCCCAAGGAGTTACCCGGATTACCACCGGTTCGGGAGTTTGACTTTGAAACTCAATTTAGCTCTAAAGACTACCCCTATCTCTATGTCGTCATACAGGATGGCGCTGGCTGAGCTGAGGGAGCTCAAGGTCCAACTGCAGGAGTTGCTGGATAAGGGGTTTATCCGTCCTAGCATGTCCCCTTGGGGCTCTCCAGTACTATTTCTAAAGAAAAAGGACGGCTCACTGAGATTGTGTATAGATTACAAGCAACTTAATCGGGTGACTGTGAAGAACAGATATCCACTGCCTCGTATAAATGATTTATTTGATCAATTGCAAGGTGCTCAAGTTTTCTCGAAGATTGATCTTCGATCGGGATATCATCAGTTGCGGATTAGGAGTCAAGACGTGTCAAAAATAGCTTTCCGTACTTGATACGAGTACTACGAATTTCTAGTCATGCCGTTTGGGCTGACTAATACCCCCGTTGCATTCATGGACTTGATGAACCGAATTTTTCATAATTATTTGGACCGGTTTGTTATTGTTTTTATTGATGATATTTTAGTCTACTCGCGGAGTGATGATGAGCATGCTCAGCACCTTAAGGTGATTCTGCAAACTATTCGTGAAAGACAGTTTTATGTCAAGTTCACCAAGTGTGAATTTTGGCTGCAGCAGATTGGTTTTCTTGGTCACATAGTTTCTGCGGAGGGTATTTTTGTCGATCCGTAGAAAGTCGATGCCATTACGAAATGGGAGCAGCCGCAGACAGTGACTGAGATTAGGAGTTTTCTTGGTTTAGCTGGGTATTATCGCAGATTTGTTAAGGGGTTTTCCCGGATAACTGCTCCATTGTGTAAATTGACACGAAAATGTGTCAAGTTTGTATGAGATAACCGTTGTGAGGTGAGCTTTCAGGAGCTCAAATAACGATTGACGTCCGCTCCGATTCTAGCCCTTCCTACGAGTAGTCAAAAGTATGTTGTGTACAGTGATGCAAGCGGGCAGAGATTAGGTTGTATATTGATGCAGAATGGTAGAGTTATCGCCTATACTTCGCGACGGCTAAAGAAGCATGAGGTGAACTATCCTACGCATGATTTGGAGTTGGCGGCCATAGTCTTTACACTAAAGATATGGCGTCACTATTTATATGAGATCACATGCAGGGTGTTTACAGATCACAAGAGTCTGAAGTATCTGTTCACTCAGAGGGAGCTGAATTTGAGGCAGCGAAGATGGTTAGAGCTGCTAAAGGATTATGACCTCATCATTGACTATCATCCGGGCAAGACTAATGTAGTGGCTGATGCCTTGAGTCGGAAGTCATCTTCCTCTTCTTAGACTACCGAGAGTACTTATCTCTCATGTTTATTGGGACTCCGAGCCCTGGGAGTCAGGTTGGCTAGTGATGATCAGGGAGCTATACTAGCCAGATTTGAAGTTCGGCCGAGTTTGCTTGACCGTATCAGAGAGATTCAGCAGAGTGATGAAGAGCTCCGAGGTATTTATGAGAAAGCCAGCAGAGGTGATATTGATGACTTTAGAGTTCGCAAGGATAGATTGTTGGTTTTTCGAGATCGGGTATGTGTACCAGCAGATAGTGATCTCCACAAGGATATTCTTGAGGAGGCCCATTCATTTGCCTATACTTTACATCTCGACAGTACTAAAATGTACCGCACCATCAGAGACAGTTATTGGTGGTCGGGTATGAAACGGGAAATTGCAAAATTTATTTCTCGTTGCCTTATATGTCAGCAGATAAAGGCTGAGCACCAGCGTCCAGCTGACACTTTGCAGCCCCTTCCCATTCCTGAGTGGAAGTGGGAGCATATCACGATAGATTTTGTAGTGGGGTTACCGCGGATTTCGGCACAACATGATGCTATTTGGGTGATAGTTGACCGACTTACTAAGTCCGCACACTTCATCCCGATTAGGAGTGATTACTCACTTGAGGCGTTGGCACGCCTTTATATTGATACGATTGTGAGACTGCATGGGGTTCCAGTGTCGATAGTATCAGATCGAGACCCCAGATTTACATCTCGTTTTGGCCCAGTCTGCAGGAGGCTTTGGGTATTAGACTGAATTTCAGCATAGCGTATCACCCCCAGACAGATGGTTAGTCAGAGAAAACCATTCAGACTTTAGAGGACATGTTTAGGGCATGTGTTATGGATTTTCGGGACAGTTGGGATTGGCATCTTCCGTTAGTGGAGTTCGTCTATAATAATAGCTATCAGGCGAGCATTGGCATGCCACCTTATGAAGCATTGTATGGGAGGAAGTATCGTACCTCGTTGTGCTGGGATGAGGTTGGTGAGCGACGACTCACCAATGTTGAGTTAGTAGAGGAGACAAAGGAGAAAATGAGGATTATCCGTACGCGGATGAAAGTCGCCCAGGATAGACAGAAATCCTATGCAAATCATAGACGGCGACCTTTAGAGTTTACTGCGGAAGACATGGTATTCTTAAAGATATCTCCCTTGAAGAGAGTCATTCGATTTGGGCAGCGAGGGAAGTTAAGCCCCAAGTATATTGGGTCCTTCCGTATTCTTGAGAGGGTCGGAAGTGTAGCATATAAATTGGAGCTGCCAGCAGACCTATCACGCATTCACGATGTATTTCATGTCTCAGTACTTAGCAAATATCAGCCAGATCCTTCACACATTTTAGAGGCTCCGCCAGTTGAGTTTCGAGAGGACTTGAGCTTACCTGTCCAGCTCGTGACTATTTTAGATCGACAGGTCAGAAAGCTACAGAGAAAAGAGATTCCTCTTGTTAGAGTTTTGTAGAGGAGCGACCAGGTCGAGGAACAGACTTAGGAGTCTGAGGAAGCCATGAGAAGACAACACCCCCAATTTTTCTCTGTACAGTTTCTTTTAATCTTGAGGACGAAACTTGTTTTTAGGGGGTTAGAAAATGTAATACAAAAAAAAGAGGGAAAATTAAAATTAGGGCTTAAAGCCGTAATTTTCTTCCTTTTCCCCTCTCTCTCTCTCTCCCTCTCTCTCTTTCCCTCTCTCTCTCTCTCACTCCGTCTCTTCCTCTCCCGCTGTCGTCGCCAGCACCGCTGCTCGCCACCATCGCCACCATCACCACTGCACCCAGCCGCCGCTGCTCCTCCCTCCTCACGCGAGCGCACTAGCCGCAGTGCCTTCCTCCTCCGCGCAGCACGATCTCCCGCTGCCATCCTTCGCCGAGTGCGATCGCTGCACCACCGCGAGTGCACCAGCGCAAGTCCAGCTCGCGAGCGCGAGCCCTAGCTACTACGGCCCAGTCCAGCACGCGGCCCAGTCCGGCCCGCGGCCCACCAGACCCATCAGGCCCGCAGGCCCACCAGGCCCGCCAGCCCATCAACCAGCCAGCTCGCGGCCCACGAGCCCGCGACGGCCCGTGACAGTCCGTGAGCCTCTGCGAAGGTAAATGACTCAAAGTTTCGATTTTCACACTAGGGTCTCGAAATTCTTTAGTAATTGGACTTAAATTGCTCACAATTGTTTCAAATTTGAAAACATTTAGTTTTTAGACTAAACCGATGGGCGAACGAAAATTAGATTTGAGATCCGAGGAACCCTAGGTGAGAAAAATGAAATCTCTTCAACCCTTGAATAAATTTTATCGAATTAGGTAGTATTAGTTGGTTTTAGATTCGAATTAAGATTGATTTTGATTTTATTATTTACTTATAAATAGAATGAAATTGATGACATTGGAGTATGTTTATAAATTGAGGAATTTAGGGTTTGTACGAATTTAAGGAAAATGATAAACCCTAACAATAGTCGAAATTTGATGAAAATCGTGGTGATTTGATTAAGTTGGCTTTCTTGGTGATTCGATTGAGGGGAGTCTCGCTCTACGTATTGTGGTTTTATTGGGGAGTGCGCTATCCTTTCCAAAATCTGTGAGTGGGATTTATTTAAATGCTTCTGTTTAATATATAAACCCTGTTTTACAACATTTTGATGAATGAGCATGATTTGTCGTATGTTTGAAATGTTTTGACTGGTTTTAAAATTGATTTTTTTGTTAACCGATGGAGTGTCCAAAAAAACTATGTTGAGTTATGAAATTATGCATCCATGTGGTTAAAATGTATAATGTGTCATTTTATAATGTTGCATTTGGTTTGTAAACCTGATTTCGACATATTTTTTTATACGATATTGATTTTAGCCTTGAGAGCTTTGGATTGTATTGTTCCGTAGTTACGAAGGACACCGTGAGAGACGCTTTGGTGGCGTCGGATATGCCTAGGTTTGGGGTACCCCACGAGTTGTCGTGATTTGATTATCGACACGGTACTAGCCAGGTTGAACCTGAAAAGAGGAGGATTTGGATTTGGATTTGGATATCCTCTCCAAGTCTAGCATCTGGACGAGGTTTGTTGCCAACGCCGGGGTAGAGAACACTTTAAATAAACTTGCATATAACACCCCTGGTGCGCCTGTCATAGGTCGCGGTAGACCTCTGCCAGGACATTTTCGGCTGGCAGCTCTATAATTTTAATGACAGTGCTTTGGATGCATACTTGACTTGATAATGCGTGCAAATGACATATTGTTGAAATGAAAAGTATGATAATTTGAAATATGATTTGTATACTTATATTTTGACACTTCTGTTTCACATTCCATATTTGACGATTGCATTGACCCACTCACTCACTGAGAATTCTTCCCCGAGTACTCACCTCTCATTTCTCTTCTTGTTTCAGAGATAGTATTTGGCAAGGAGCGTTACTTTTAGGACGCTCAGTATTATTGGGAGATTTGATCTGGATCTGAGGAGTTATTGTATATTTCCGTTGTAATTTCGTGAGTTAGCAATTGTATTGGTGATGTATATGTATTATGAAATCAATAGACGACCATTATAAAATTCTGGAATGACTGTATAAATATGGACATGTCATTGTATAACATTGTATTGAGACATTTCTGATTCATTGTGTAAGTACTTGGGAATGTGTCATGTCTTAGAAATGTCCTCTAGGATTACTCGGTGTCTCCTCTAAATCACAGGAGGGGCGACTGGCGGCTGTCCATGCTTTTGACGGAGGCATGGCAGTAGAGGTCTGTGGATAGATTGTTGGAAATTTTTATAGTTTTGCGTTATCTGGATGTTGGTTGTGAGATTGGTTGATTTTGGAGAGACCAGAATGACCATTTGATTATATTATAGGATGATTGTAATTTATACAAGGTAAATTGTACTTAAGAAATCTCTGAAATATGGGGAGGTTCTGTCTGATTTTCTGTACAAATACAGTCAGCATTCAGGATAACGGGCGGCTGCTCACGATCCCGATTTGGGGCGTGACAGTTTGAACTTTTACAAATAAATGGATGGAGATGAGAGGAAAAAGAGAAAACAAAAGAGAGAGGTCAAGGGAAGATATAAACAAAAGATTTAAGTAAATTTTAGAGGAAGATGAGAGAGACTGAGAAATCAAAAAAGGAATCAAAATAGAGATCAAAATTAATTTTGTTGTCCGAGAAAGTTGAGCCAAGAAATTTTTAATATATAAGTTACTCGTATGGTGATGATTTTAATTAATTTTATAAAATAGTTAATTTTTATTGGTAAAATTTATATTTTTAACAAAAATTATTATTATTAATTAAAATATTATAAAATAAGATGAAAATAAGTTCAATTTAACTAGTAAATTAGTGTTGGATCTAGAATTAATAGGTTTTGTCAATTTCGTTCACAACATCAATGCACACGGCATGATAATTAAAATTGAATGAAAAATAATATAACCAAATATGATTTGAATGAAAATCGCATAAAATTAAAATAAAGATTACTAATATCAAATTTATGATAAGAAATCTTTCTCTGGTACTCATGTAATGAATACCTTATATTTAGATTTTCTTCCTTAAACCCTAGACTCAATTTCTCATATGTTCTTTAGGTGGGCAGAGTAATACTTGTAGAAATTTTAATATTTAAGTATTTTAATTGGATTAGAAGACTAATGTTTTAAAGAGAGAGTAAGGGATATTTATTAAAGAGTTTCAAATCAAAAACAAAAACAAAACACAAGAGTTTATACTTTCCGAAATCATAAAACAAACATCATGCTTTTTGTAGTTTCAACAATTTTTGAAATTATAAAACAGAAAAAAATAATTTTGGAAATTATAAAATTAGGCGAGAGGTTTTCAAAATAACAAATCACGATAAAATATTTCTAAAATTATAGATTGATCATAAATTTTTTTTAAAATTTATAATTGAATCATGAACTTCTCTCTCTATATTATTGTTCATTTCCAATTAATTTTATACAAAGATAATTTTATACGAGTAAATAATAAATAACAATTAAGTTTTTAAAGTAGAGAAGAGACGTATAACATATTTATTTTGACTCCAAAATAATTATAATATCATCTGCTAATCCAATAGATTTATTAAAATTATTTTAATTGTAATTAATTTCACTAAATAATTAGATTGCAATCTAAAATAAATAACATATTATTACAAAAATTAACAAATAAATTTTTATTAATTTTCATTAACCTGTATGTATTTTTATATGTTGTCTCTCTGTATAATACCCATAATTGAGGACATACGAAATATATATAAATAAATATTTTATTATCTTCTCAGTTATTTAATATCTTGAGTTTTTCATTCAAAATAAATGATATACAAAATATTCAATTTTTCTTCTGTTGGTCAATGAAACTTGACAAATTTTGAAAACATTCAATAAGATATAAAATTGTATCATCAGATCTAGTATTTAGATAGTTGACTAGAACGACTCAATAGGACGATTTCCAACACAATCGATATAGATTATCTATTGTGTAAGTATGTCAATACCGTATACTTATGTACTACACTCATAATATATCAAAGTATGTAATCCTAAATTCGTAAATTCATCCACATACATTCAAAATTAGGAGTACATAAATTATATATAACTATAGAGTATTGATTTTTTTTTTTAGTTATTTTAAGAAATTACTCTATAACTATTGTTGAATGATAGCTTATGCACTACCTATTATTGAGTTGGACCCTTTTTGAACCTGAACCCTGTTCGATAATCAAAGTAAATCATTTCCAATAATTAGAAAATTCTTAAATTATAATTTAAATTTTGATTAAGCATATAATGTTATCAATTAGTTATGAATTATACTATATTGATATAACCATGACTTTTACCTTTTATATGTACCGTTTGTCCATCCGATCACATAAGCAAGTCATGCACATCATACTATTGAACCATATACATGCACAAATAATGTATAAAATTATTTATCTATTTGAATAATAAAAACAAATATATTCTAATACAGAAAAATTAATACATAGTCCTTTGGATATATAAAATAATAATAAATTAGTGGATCATTAGGATCAAATCCCAATAATAAGGATTTCTATAAATCCATGTATACCTAGATCAACTCAGCCTAAAATTATGATACACAAACTCAACTCGTGAATGGTTGGTTGGGCCACCTACCATATGTCTAACTTTAGTGTTGATGGTGGATGTTGTCATTGGATTCAAATAGACGATTATAAACTCCACAAATATAGATTTAGTTATAGATGGAAAAGATTTTTCATTCTGTTTTGGATAGTATCCAAACTTTTCTTTTGATAAGAGATTTTCTTATCATATGTAAAAGGGACAATTTTATCTTTCTCTTTTATTCGTCTTTTCTCAAGGGCTGCCAAGCCTTTTTCAATCTTCTTTGTTCTCTCCCATTTCTCAATCCCTTGATCGATGTTATCTCTCTCGATGAATTGAGCAATAGAGATCAAAAAATCGATTGAGAAAGATCATTCAAGACAGAGGAGAGAGAAGAGGGAGAGAAAGTGATCGCTACCAACAAGGAGCGAAAAGATAACATAGGGGTTATATATAAGAGAGAGTAGAGAAAGAGAAAGGGATAGGGAATGAAGAATAGGACCGGTAATTGGGCCAAACAAACTCAAGCTAGACTCATTTTAGGGTTGGATCGAGTTTGAACCCATTTTTCAGACTTATTTTAATCACGGGTTGAGTTTGAATATCAATGGATTCAGTCCATTATAGGCAGTTCGGCCCCCTTAAAGTGGGTCATTCATTGCTCTAGGTCAATCATTTGTCAGGTCCATTATCTTTCTCTCTTTCCCCATGGGTGAGAAAGGCCAAAAATGGTTGCAAAAATTAAGGCCCATAAGCAAACTTTAAGCTGGGAAATCAAGTGATTTGCGCACGGATTGTGGAAAAGGGATGCAATTGAGCTGGAAAAGGATCCTTGGTGTTGTCGTAGGTGAGACAGACACTTTCGTCCTTTAATCAAGGAGTTTGACTCTCACAGGGTACGAAAAAATAATATTGAGAAACTCGCCCCACAAAATAAGCCTTACGGTGGATTCAGATTAGTCAGAACAAAATTTCGGATACTAGGTGATGGCCATGGTATAAAAAAAAAAAAGAAAAGAAAAGGGTGAAGCTTGGAGATCTTGGATCGAACATGATGAACCACAGACTGGAGATTGAAGACGGAGGAGTGAATAGAGTATAGAGCAGAATTGGCAACTTTAATGGAGGAAAGCTGAACCAAGAGATTGCTGTGGCGAGAAGGATTCGAATCGAAGCTGTTTCTTGAGAAGACGAATGTCGTCCTAAAGAGACTCAGTGCAGGAAACAGCAGAGCTGAAAGAGAGGACTTGGGAGGAGAAGTGAGTGGAGTCGAAGTCGGGGGAGAGGAAAGCGGAGAAAATGGGATTGGAAGCGAAGGCATTGAGAGGGGATGAGGTTGTAGTTGAAAGATGAGTAGTAGAGGGAGGCTGGGATTGTTGTTTGAAGGTGGAGACTCTTTGCAATTCGGAAGAAGAGGATGATAGTAATGGACATCTTTGGATCATTGGAGACGCTATTGTTAGGTCTCTCACTAACAAGTAGCGGTGAAGCTAGAGATTGCGGATCTTTGTCGGTCCTAGGCATAAATATTTCTTAAACGAGCAGCACCTAGCCTAAAATGGGGTTGAGCCTCTTTTAGTTTTTTGGGTCAAGTCTGGGCCTTTATTTTTTGAGTTTTCTCAAGTTGGGCTTAAACTCATGCCATAAATTTCTAAATGAGCCGAGCCTGAACTTTTCAAAACCCGGTTTAGAAAGCTCGATTGCAGGGCCAGGTCTAGAGAAGAATGGAGAGAGAGAGAGAGAGAGAGGCTCATTCGCCAATGAAAGCAAAAGAGAGAGCAGAGGGAGAAAGATCAGGTGAGAAAGGCTCAATCATGGAGACAAAATACATAAAGATTGAAAAAGAGAGAAAGAAAGAAATAAATATAGAGGTTGACGATGACAAAAAGAGAACGAACGGAAAGAAATGAAGTGAGAGAAACCTTGAGTATAGTATGTTTGGATAAATCTATAACTAATTTAAAACATCTTATAAGATGTTTGAAACTTTTTAATTTTATAAGATTTGTTTAGTAAATTTTTTCTTCAAAATTTTATAAATTCTAAAAGCTTAAAAATTTTAAAAATAAATTATTTAGAACTTATAAGTTGTATAAAAAAAATAATTCCAACATTCTTTTTATGTGGATGATAAAATTTTTTTATTTTAACCTATAAACCGAAAAAATTATCATTGTTAATTTTTCATTATTTCATATTTATTCTTTTCATATCAATAAATAGATATTTAGTATATACGAATCAATTTTCTCATTTTTAGTAATTTTAAAATTAAAAAAGATTATAGAAATTCATTCTTACCAAATTCTACAAGTTTACAAAATATTTCGCAAAATATTTTATTTTATTATATTAAACATTTTAGTAATTTATTTTAAAAATAAGATATAAAAATGTATAAATATTTTTAAAACATCTTATAAAATAAAAAGGGTGTAAAATGGTTCGTCCGTGTCAAAAAAGATGGAAGATCTCCAAGTCAAACCGAATAAACACTGTTCCCTTCCCGCAGCTGATCGCATCCTCTCCACTCGGCCGTTTTACCGCCAAACCTCTAGGTTTTGCTAATGGGGGAGACAGAGAGAGAGAGAGATTCAAAATGGAGGGGAAAGAGACAGAGATCGAAGTTCGAACCCTAACAGGCGAATCAACAATCATCTCCATCTCAACAAACAAAACCATTCAAGACCTCAAACTCCTCCTCAAGCAACAATTCACTCCCGCCTCCACTTGTCCTAATTTCCACCTTTTCCACAGGGTACTCTCTCTCTCTCTCTTTCATACCTGCTACTGATCCTGAACAATTATTAATCAACTTGTGTATTTGCATAGATTTCCTGTTTTCTTCAATTTTTTTCCTCACTTTATTGCTTTAATTCTTAGTTGTTACCCTTGTTGTTGATAAGTGCTCCTAACACAAAACGGGAACTTTATTTATTTATTTACTTTAGAAAACATGTTGTTAATATGGTCAGGGACCGTATTTCACTTACACTTTTAGAAATGATTATATCCTGTCCGTGTTCAACACTTTTAGATGCGACGGTCTGTATTTTATAACCGTGTAAATTCTGGTGCCCGAGTTTGTGCTTCATAGCTTAGAAAGCATTAACATTTCAATTTTTCACGTTTCATAGTGCAAATAGAAGATGAGAATACTGATCATTGTTGTTAACATCCCAATTACTAACCAAGTCAATTTATAATTTTTTGTGAAACCCCAGTTTGGTTTTACAATTTTACCTTAAAAACGAGTCACATAGAATCCATCTTTAACAACCATGATTCCTAATTACAAATGTGTGACATCTTTGTTTTATAGGTATTAATGATCCTGTGTTTTTTCTGTTATTCGTGTTGTATTTAGGGGGCTAAATTGAGAGTGCAAAGTCAGATAAATGGTCACTCGATTGGGGTTGGGGATTTTATGGTTCTTGTTCCTTTTGCCAAGAAGGATCCGGTTCCTAACCCGGATTCTAATGTATTTTCGGTGCCTTTGAGTGCTCCAAATACGGCTTCATCGTCGGACTTTATTGAGTCTGCATGGTCTGAAATGATGCTAGATCTTTCAATGGTAAAAAAAAGCTCAAGTGATGGCGACCATCCTAACTTTGAGTCAGAAACTCCAAGCTGTGGAGCTAGAAATAATGTCAGAAATGGTGCCTCTGGTGAAAGTCATTTTGGGCTGAAGGGTAAGAGGCAGTTTAGTGGTGAGGAAAACAGGAGGCTTCCAGATGAACTTGTATTAACTATATTGAGGACTTCAAGGGAGAATTTGCTAGAGGAAGAGAATTGCAAGAGATTTACGGAATTGTTGGAGTCAGTGAATTGTTTATCAGATTCACAAACTGGATGTTGCATGTTAAGCGAGGCTTCTTCTCATAATAGCAATCTGTCGCCAGCACTAGATAATATTGAGGGTGCGCTGTGCATGTGCCCTTTGTGGTTGAAGAAGATTGTGAAGGCATTTGCTTTTTTAAACATATTTTCTGCATTCCTGCAATTACATAGGGAACAAATGACGTGGTCTTGTGTAAAAGAAGCACTGAACCAGCTCCAGAGATTTAAATTTCAAGTTGGTAGTGAAGATGTGCAACAACTTTGTGATATTTGTCCGGAGGTAACTGACTCATTTCGATCTAATTTTCTGCTTTGAATTCATTTACAGCGCTTCATGTTGTTTCCGATTCCCTCAGTAGCTTTGCTGGCTTTATCATGTGGAAGTAGCTATTTTAGTATGCAGTACTCTGCTAGTCTTTGCATCTTTTAAATTTAGAAGTTAAACATGCCTATAAGAAACTTACCATCATAAAGACAACTATCTAGCGTGATTAACTTGATGCCACTGTAATCAAATATTGGTGGGAGGCAAAGACTGTAATTTCTTTTGTGTTTCTTGTGTTCCTTGTGTTCCTTGTACTATTATTATTATTTTTTATTTTTTTATTATTCTTACTTGTTAAGAATTTCTTGTCATTTTAGTTACTGTGGATAATTCTTAATTTAGTCAATGCAATTTGTGCCTCCATCTGTTCTGATTGCATATCCAGCTTGCACCACTTATTTATTCTTGAATTTTTTAACCCATTTCCTGGGCTTCTGGGACCGATATTAAATGATCCAACATGGATCCTAATTGGAATTGTTTAGGTTTTATGAATGATAATTTACTTTGCTAATTCACTTGTATGGTTTACATAGACCAATTTTCCTATTGACTGAATTGTATGTGTGTATGTATAAGGCTCACAAGTATTTACTACTCTTGAACAAATAAAAACACCGAAAAATTTTTAGGCTTCAAAAAGAACGGTGATACACACTGTAAATACTTGTACTTCAAGAGTAGTAAAACACTGAATTCTAATTTCGGTATATTGAATCTGATTTCTATTCATACACCTATTTCTTTGTCAGGTAGTACATATTTCCAATAAAGAAACAGAGGGTGAACAGAGGGGTGATGCTATCATTATTACTAATCCCACAACAGAACAGACAGCTGAACTCATGACTAATCCTGGGATTTGTATGTTGAAAAATATTCACTGCTTCTTTCTTGTTCATATTGTCTACTAGCTTTCGCCTTTTGCTAGCCTCTTAAAATTTAAATTCATTTAAGTAGGTCATTCATTGGTTTTGTTTGCTTTTCTGTAAACCCTGTTTCACAGCTCAGAAAAAAGTCCCTATGTCAAAGATCGTCAGTGGGATGAAGAAACGGGAGAAGTCCTTCAAAACAAATGTATTGAGAGCTTTCCAGTTTTTGATTGTAAGATGAAGCTTGTATTCTCCCTTTCCATTTGGTGCTGTTTTTACTGGCTCAGATTTTAATCAGTTTACAATATTGAGTTTCACAGGCTAAAGCAACTGAGGTTCAGATTCCGGTTAGGATTTTTATGTGTCTATGAGTGTGTTCCATATCTATTGGGATGAAACTCCTGCACTGCATTGAGATTGCAAATATAAAAGATTAGAGAATGCGGGATCTTTCGTAATACTATTACTGCATCCTTTCACAATTGTGTAGAGCTGCAGGCTCTAGAATATTAGTGAGATGATTCTGTAGGATTAGTATGTTTGTGTGAATGCAACCAACGATATTTAAAATTGACCCTCTGAAAAATATTTGTTACCAGCCGATGAGTCAGTTCTCTATATTTAACTTCAAAGTCCATATTATTTTCATGTTGAAATGCCCCCTTAGTGTTTCCTGTTTCTTCTCTCAAGCCACAATTTTATCTATTTTTTATTACAGTTCCTTCAAAACTTTACCTTCAGACTGCATATTCGTATATATGTGCACATGCTGATGCAGTATGTCAGAAATGGGCCTGAGAAATATCTGTAACCAGCATGTACTTCAGTGGTCTAGATTCAAAGCCTACAAGTTTCTCATATTATTGAATGCACCTTTGATTTTGTGTTTGCTGTTTATTCTTCCAAACTACAACTCTTTAAATTTCTGAATTGGGGTTAATTTAGATGGTATCTTTAGACTAAAAGTAGTTTACGGAAGGAGGCCGTCAAGTTCATTGCCTTGGAGGATGTATTGCTTGCTGGAGCGGAAGTTGGTCGAAATTCAGGTCAAAATGAAGCAAAAAGGGCAAGGAAAAGCCGGTCCAGGGGTTCAAGTTCCAATGCAGTCCAAAAACGATGTTGTGTAAGTGGTGCATATGTAATCTTTTATCAACTCCTGAATTATATAGTTCTAATTAAAGGATGTGTTTATAGCTTCTGTTCTATAGATCATTAAGAAACTTTAATAGCAGTTTTCTTCTGACATGGAGTTAAGAGAGAACCGTTTTCCCATGATTTCATGTAACATATAATTATTTGCCATATGTGTGTGTGCATGTGTCTTTTTGCCTTCTTCTGTGGTTACATAAACTCTTTAGGGCCTGATATCTGTTGCAGACTATGAAGTATTCCTTGATAAAAAAAAGTGATCTACTATTTGCATGAGAAGTTTGTCATGGTGACTCATAATCAGTAAATTGTTTATTCATGTTGTTCAAGTTGTGTCAAGTTCTTACCACTAGTTTTGATCAGCTTTCTAGGACCCTGTGCTGATTCCAGGTTTTTGCCTGCTTGTCTTTATGCTTAGACTTGGAGTGCAGTTTATCCTGTTGCTTTGAAATTTCTCTGGTTCACCTTTGAAGCCTATTCTATCTTATAATAAATTTTTTTTTTCCTTCCATTTGCTGACTTGGTAGGAATCAAATCAATTGACTCCTGAAGAAATGGTTGAACACCTTAGAAAGGGAATTGGATCTGAAGGACAGGTTTGAATACACTGACGTTTTTAGACATATAAACATGCAAGCCAGGGTTTTTTCTATTGGGGGACAGATCAGCTTGTCTCCTTGTGTATTTAAAACAACTCTTGACATAAAACAGTTTGCAAATGGCTGATATTTGGAAGTTCGTTCTTTGCAGATTGTGCATGTTGAATATATTGGTCCCAGAAAGGCTACTTGGATGGAAATACCGAGGGAGCTTTCAGAGGGTACTAAAACTGCACTTCATGACATTGGAATTACTAGGTTATATAGCCATCAGGTACAAACGGGATACTCTTGTTGTCCTTTTCAAGTCAACTAGACTTTGTTATTTCAGTTTACTTTGTTGATATATGTAGGCAGAATCAATACGGGCTTCACTTGCTGGGAAGAATGTTGTTGTGGCAACTATGACATCTAGTGGGAAATCATTATGCTATAACCTGCCAGTTCTGGAGTTGCTGTCCCAGAATTTATCATCTTGTGCACTGTACTTGTTTCCAACTAAGGTCATTTTGGACTTCCAATTTTTGTCTCTTGCATTTGGGTTGGTGGTTTCATCTTTTGCAGCTAACTTGCATGCGACTGTTGAATCATCTGAAGCTTAATGTCTGCACTATATTTGTTATTGATGGAGCGAAAAATCTCTGAATGAGCTTATTGTTGAAGCATGTAGGCCTTAGCTCAAGATCAACTAAGAGCTTTGTTAGCAATGACAAAGAGATTAGATGTGAGTTTAAACATTGGTGTGTATGATGGTGACACATCTCAGGAGAACAGACATTGGTTGCGTGATAATGGTAGACTGGTAAGACATCCCTAGGCCTCTTTTTTGTTAATTCAAACTTTAGATGGCTCCAGTCCCTCGCCCTAATCTTGTAAACATATGTACCTACTTCAATGCAGTTGATCACAAATCCAGATATGTTGCACGTGTCAATCTTGCCCTTTCATCGTCTGTTTCAGAGAATTTTATCAAATCTTAGGTAATCCGTAATGAATAAAGGTTTTTAATTTCATTAGCAAATAGATGGAGCAAATAAATTTTTTTAAATTATCATTTTGAGTACATGATGTCAAGGGCAATATAGAGTAGCATTTGTTGAGTAAGTTGCAAGCTATGAAGCATAGACATGAGACAAATTCGGGATATTGCAAATTTTAAAAAAATCAGACATAAATATGGCTAGAGAGGTCATAAAATAAGATTAGTTTTTCGTATATTAATGCATATTATTTATAATATTGTTAAATTTTGTCTATAAGTATTACAAAATTGTTGTGCAAGCAATTTTTTTTTTTTTTTTTTTTTTTTTTGTATTTTAAACATTATAATCTTTAATATTTATATTTGAACAACGGACTGTTAGAACAATAATAGTGCCTTTAGAGTGTTTGAGAATGGTCAGGATGCATCCATGAAGTGTCCCAAAAGTATTTGGTATTTAGAGTAATAGAAAATTGGAGTCGCAATGTGGAATGTCTTACACATGTCCCCCAAGGGTCGAACGAATGCCTGTGTATCACACGCTTCATACATGGACATGGCTTCCATTTCGAAGGCATTGTTTGACTCATATTCTTCTTGTGATTTTTAACTAGGTTTGTTGTCATTGATGAAGCCCATTCTTATAGGGGTGCATTTGGATGCCATACAGCTCTTATACTGAGGAGGCTTCGGAGACTTTGTTCTCATGGTAATTATACCTCTATTAAAAGGCTGACAAGTTCTTGTTCTTCATTTGCTTCTTTTATATGGTAAAATAAATAAAATTGTGCTTGATTTAAATATGCAGCATATGGAAGTGAACCTTCTTTTATACTGTGTACAGCAACATCTGCAAATCCACGTGAGCATTCTATTGTAAGTGTCACTGGAATATGTTGAATGTATGTATTAACAATTTTAGCTTACCATTTGGAATGAGCTGCTCCATAGTGCGACATTTTATTGTATTTGTGTACGATAATTGATCCAAAACACCTGCCACTATTGGTGTTTCTGGAGGATTTCTTATGGTTAGTTATAGATATTTTGTCTCCTTGTTATGTAGTTTGACACTCCATAGGCCAGGGCTTACCTTTTGGGTTGGTGAAGTTCCCATTATTTCATAGCAGAGAAGCAAACATGCCATGACACATTACCCTTGACAGTAATATCATTGAATTATGTAACACCTGGTGTGTATTGGCTATTTGTGTTGCATTGCTCTAGGGTTCTAATAATCAGTAAGCCATTCAGTTGGATCATTTTAGATATCTCTCACTATTCTTGTTGGCCTAAGACAAAGTTCTTCATTGGAAACTACTTTTGCTTTAGGAACTTGCAAATCTTCAAACGCTGGAACTGATTAATAATGATGGAAGTCCTTCTGCTCCAAAGTCTTTCATACTCTGGAATCCTCCTTTATGTTCGAGGAATGTGAGTGCCATGCTAATATAATGTTGCTCCATTTTGTTGAATCACTCATAAATACACACCATTTTATTGAAGAATGCAGGAATAGTGTTTTCACCTTCTTTCTAACTTTTGTATATTACAGGTGTTCAAGAAAAATTCCCAAGGAACTGAAAAAAATGTTATTGTTAAACGGTCAAGGTTAGTGTGCTCTCCTTGATCCTTGACGTGTTCTAAAGAACAATATAAAAGTTGTGACTTAAAAGCCCATCTTGTCAAACCAAGGAAGCAGGGCTTCTTCTCAAGAGGATATAAGTTGACATTACTTTCTTTTTTTCTTTGATTATCCAACATCCTTTTAATGTACTCAATAGTCAGTATTTCTCTCATAGAGTTTTAAGTTCAGCCATTCACTCCTCAACAGGTCTACATGCTCAAATGCATGAATGTGGCCTTTCCTTGGTTTGGGTGGGTGGGTGGGGGTGTGTGTGTTTTAAATTTCTGTCTTGTGTATCACTAAATTTACGAAGTCATGTTCAGTCTTGGAAAATTAGTGGCATATCAGTGAAATATTTATCTTCTAGGTTTTTCCTCACTTGATGTTACAATATGTTTGGTACATTGATAATCCATCGGAAATTTGGAAGATATCGTAAATGTAATCTGAGCTGATGGCTTGTTTCCCTTTTGCAGTCCAATTATGGAAGTTTCATGTCTCTTTGCCGAAATGGTGCAGCATGGGCTTCGTTGTATAGCCTTTTGTAAAACGCGCAAACTCTGTGAACTTGTTCTTAGCTATACGTATGTTATTGATAATTCCCAGTCTTACATTTGTTCCATAAAAGATCCTTTGGCTTTTGTGAGAACATATCTTTATGAAACAAAAATTATTGCATATATAATTTTGATAGGCGTGAGATTCTTCAAGAGACAGCACCATCCCTGGTTGACTCAATATGTGCATATCGGGCTGGGTATATAGCTGAGGTCAGTTATTTAGTCATTTAATTTTTTGGCTTACTTTTTCATCAATAAAAATAAGAAACATTTCACTGCATTTCCTTTCAGCTCGGCTGCTACATATTGCATTCTCTTAACAATTATTATTGTTCAATCTTGTTATTGTCATGCTGGAGTTTAGGTAGAAATTACAGCGCTGCAAGGAAAATCAGTTGCTTTTCTTAAGCTGTGAAATAAAGCTCCATGGTCGTGAGCCACCTGATTTTCTTTTACTTTTGGTCTTTTTCTATGAAGAAAACTTACATGTACCTACATGGCTTTATGGGCCGGATCAATATCCAGTGGTTGGGTGGCATTAGCTTTGCACCAATCAAAAAGTCCTCTTACAGGCTTTGCACAGCTTGAAGGCTTGCATGATCACTTGCAACATGTGTATTGTGGATTTTATTGGCAGTTGAGTGTTCTTGATGTACATGTGAACTTGCCAAAATCTTGATGCTGATATTAGTTGCATCTCATCTCCCTTGAGGACTTTCTTTGGAAAGTTTCTACCTAGAAATTGCCTGTAACTTTAATCATAAACTCTCCCCGAGGATTTGTGAAACCCTTTTTGCCTTTATCCACCTGAAAATTTTATGTGTGTTGATCATGAAATCCATTCTTTGTACCCAAGTTCACAATCCTTGAAATGCAACCTTTGCTGATCTGTAGGTTAAGGGATTGTGGTGCTTCCTACAATGTTCATATGCTTTCTATGGGATTTTTGTGTCTGAATTGTGCAGATCTTTTAATGATCTTAAAAGATACCTGTATCAACCTTACAAATCTCTAAAGGGGAAAGCTGAAAATAACAATTCTACACCCTGATGTTGGGATTGGTGATTAGCACCTACGTAGTTCCCTTTGCCAAAACTTACATTGATCCAGCATTTGCAAGATGGCAATTTGAGAGCCTGAACTTTTCAAGCATTCCAGTAGGCCTGCACTCAGTTAGTCTCGGCTCTCAACTGACTACTCCAACTATATAAAATTGGAATATGAGAACACAAATTCATTTCTGACAACAATATATTTGGGATTGTAGAGACAACAAATGTCAGGTTGCATTTTGTGTTGATTACACGTAATTGTATAATTTTTTAAATTGTCCCTCTACAAAAGCCAGTATAATGACATTCAATTGCATGGTAGGAAGCTTATTTTCACATTTAAGTGTGCGGTTATCTGTTTTGCAATATGTTAAAAAATCTAACCTCCTCTTGAATTTGTGATTTTCTTTTTCGATGGCTTTATTAATATATTGTGATTGTTTGCAAGCATTTCTATCAAATGGGAATCTAAAAGGTTGATCCAGATGAAAGGAAAATCAGTTATGAGTTTGTAAAGAAAGGGAAAATTATTTGATGTATCCTTAAATTTTATTTGCAATTAACTCTATTTATCTAGACATACAGGGAAACATTATCCAGTACTTGGGCTTGGTGAAAGTTCTTCGTAAAATGAGCAATTCATTCTAATGTTTTCATTTTTATTGCACTTGATATTGAGTATCTGATAGAGCAGGATAGAAGGAGAATAGAGAGAAACTTCTTTGGTGGGAAACTTCGTGGTATAGCTGCTACAAATGCTCTTGAGTTGGGTATTGATGTTGGGCATATTGATGTAACACTGCATCTGGGATTTCCTGGAAGTATTGCAAGGTAGAATGCTTAATCATTTCTTTTCTGCTGGAAACTTTTACAGCCATGTTTTTTTATTAGAAACTTTTTTCTTTCATCATATATAGCCTTTGGCAACAAGCTGGGAGATCTGGGAGGAGGGAAAGAGCATCATTAGGAGTATATGTTGCATTTGAGGGACCTCTTGATCAGTACTTTATGAGGTACCCACATAAACTATTCAGAAGCCCAGTTGAGTGTTGTCATATTGATTCTCAAAACCAACAGGTTCGCTCAATTCCAATTATGTGATTCCCTTCTTCCTCATGCGAATTGAAAAATCTGCTGAACCTAGAGGTATCATGAACCTTGTTTTCCAGGTTCTTGAGCAGCACTTGGTCTGTGCTTCTATTGAGTATCCACTGAGTTTGCTTTATGATGAGGAGTATTTTGGATCTGGCATGGGTAGTGCAGTGATGGCACTTAAAGGTCGTGGCCTTCTAAGCTTTGACCCCTCGCAGGATGTTTCATCGAGAATATGGTGTTATAGTGGACATGAGGTTTATCATCATTGTTCATGGTCCAAGTGTAGCTTCTCTGTTGTTTATTGTTTTATATGCTCAGGCCATGATTCTTGTTGTTTACTGTTATATGGTTTTCTTTGCTAGAAAATGCCTGCACACTTGATTAGTATTCGTGCAATAGAGACAGAGAAGTACAATGTAATAGACAAGCAGAGCAATGAACTACTAGAAGAGATTGAGGAAAGCAGGGCCTTCTTTCAGGTAAATGACATTGCCTTGCTTTGTTGATAATTGGTCTTCTTTAAGAAGGAGAAGCCTTTTGTTTTAAATGAAGTTTTTTCATGTATTTTTCTGCGACTTAATAAGAATTTAACTAGGGCAGTGACAATATACTCGCATAATCTGAATGCTGCTGGTTTAGAATGAAAGAAGGAAAATATGGGGACAAGTTACTTGTTCTGTATCATGGGAAAAATCTTCATGACAATGTTATCTCGTATTTTTCGAAATTTGGACAATTTGTGCCCTTATCTTCAGAATTTTTTGTGCTTTATTTCTTTTCTTCTGGAAATCAGATGGTCTCAGAAAACTCATTATATTTGTTTATACGCTGTACTTGAACATATGAAATTTCTTGGTTATTCAGGTATATGAAGGAGCTGTATATATGAACCAAGGGAAAACCTACCTTGTAAAGGAGTTAAATTTGGCAACAAAGATTGCTTTTTGCCAAGAGGCTGACTTGAAGTATTACACAAAGACTCGTGATTATACAGATATTCATGTCATTGGTGGTGATATTGTATGTTGGGCTTTAATATATGTCTTTTATTCTTATATTCCTCTGCATCTTAATATAATGTTGTTCAAATCTTCTGTCAGTAAAAATTGCATTTCAGAAAGCCTTCAAGAGGCTCGCATCATAGGCAGGGTTTATGGAAACTATGTTTAGGAGTTATCAAGACCTTAGCAATTGATGGTGTATGTAAGGGCATAATGAAGTTTTATCGTCTCTTGGCCTCATAATTGCATTTCATCCTGAAAACCTCTACCAGTATTTACCACAATAAGTATTTCCTTGCTTGGCTAATTTTTGGAGATTCAGGATCTTTCCTCCAATATATTATTCATCTTTAATACATCATGTTAGACTAAGCCTGTTGATTATAAGTCAAATTTTCTGAGGTGCAAAATTGACCCTTCATGTGTTAATTTTTTATTCCATATACCATGGTTGAAGTTTATCCTATTTGGAGTGGAGCCACTGTAACTTCTGGGCACTAAAAATTGCATCTATGTATTGCATCATAATACTTGATAATAATGAGATACGCTCACCTGTTAACTGTCCCTTTTTTAAGGCCTATCCAGCAAGTGTTTCCAATATTCAGTTGTCAAGGACGACAGCACAAGCACATACGTGCAAAGTCACAACTACTTGGTTTGGCTTCCGTCGCATCTGGAGAGGGAGCAACCAGGTTTTTGACACAGTTGAACTTTCACTCCCAGAGTACACTTATGAGTCACAGGTGCATCCTGGAGCAGGAGTACATATTGTGCCAATATTTTTATATTTGTTTGTCTAACATTTGCTTTTACTCTAGAGTTATGCTTTACTTTATCTTCTGTCTTCAAGCAAAACAGGCAGTCTGGATTCGAGTTCCCCAATCAATTAAAACAGCAGTTGAGATTCATAATATTTCATTTCGTGGAGGCTTACATGCTGTATGCCATGCTGTTCTTAATGTTGTGCCTCTGTAAGTCTCTGGATTCTTGTTTTATTAAGAGCCATAGCTGTTTTGCTGCAGTATTCTTGAGCAGTATAGGCTTTCCTTGGCCTTAAAAGTCATTCCAGTCGAGCTTGAGCTTAGCTTGTGAAATTGGAAGTGAAGGCTTGTGCAACTCTGTGGCTAGTCCTGATATGTGTGGAGCCTCTTTGTTTCATCTGTGCTTGTCATATATATATATATATATATATCATCCGTGTTTCCTCTAACTGTATTGTATTTACCTCCAAGTAATTGTAATATTATGAATTTTTAATTTGGATACACTTCATTTTTTTTCCTGCTATGGCTTTTTTGTGCCCATTCAAAAAGCTATTGAATCAGGCTTAAGTAGTTTGGTCTTGGATGTTAGTTTTAGTACATTTTAAGTGTTTTTATTTCTTTGAAGTTCTGATGGTATCCTTCCATGATCAAGTGCTCCCTTCTGTGTTGGTGAATCATATACCTGTTGCGTTTGTGGGCCTTTCTTAAAGGTCCACTTTCAAGTCCTCTCCTTTTCCTTTTTACTCCATATTGATGATATGAATAAGAGGCTACTTTTAACCATTAAAACCATTTTAGCTGGATCAGCATTGTCTAAAAATATTATTTTGTGCTGCTACTGCAAGCTGTTCTTTTGGCTACTTTATTTTGATGAATTAATATGGGACTGAAACTTCTGTATGCTTTTGTGCGCAGGTTCATAATTTGCGATGCATCTGACTTGTCTCCAGAGTGTGCAAACCCTCATGATAGCCGTTACGTCCCAGAAAGAATTCTATTATATGATCAACATGCTGGAGGGAATGGCCTTTCGAAACAGGTGAATGACTTCAAGACGTTCTTAATCTTGTTCAACTGTCTGAAGCTTCTATCTGGAATACTTCGATGAAACATATTTTGTTAAGCAATGCATAGCTTTGAAGGAAAATCACTCGGTTTCTGGTGTCAAGCATGTACACAGAAATGTGAACACAAAGTGAACACAAATTCTAGGTGAAAGATGCAAGGATGGTTTCCTGGGCGCTTATTAAATATAAGGACCACGATGTTTATAAAATCTAAGTCATATATTGCCTGAATAATGTGTCATTACATTTTTATTCTGAAATGCAGTCATGGAAAATTATATCGGTTTTACAGTAATATATATATATATATATATATTTATTTTACATGTACAATAGATTCAACCACTTTTCACCGAACTGTTGACTGCTGCTTTGGAACTTGTAACATCATGCCACTGCTCTGGAGACACTGGCTGCCCCAACTGCATTCAGGTCAGTCTTCGAATACCCGTTTATATGTCTAGTAGTTCCTGCTGTGACCGTTGGACTGATCTTTAAAGCTGTTGGTTTCAGAGTCTGGCTTGTCATGAGTATAATGAGCTTTTACACAAGGAAGCTGCCATTACGATTATCCAGGTTTGATTGCAAGACCCTATCTCTCTCTCTCTCTCTCTCTTTTCCAGAGCTGTTATAATTGATTTATATGTGCATCATTGCAGGGCGTTCTAGATGTGGAGCAGTCTTACTTTAAAGGGCAGTCTGATCCCTCATCAAGCTAGTCTCGCCCCAAAGTTTCGTCCCTTTCTGTCAAGTGATGCTGAACACTTAGGTTGTAGGAGAGAAAATCATGCAAAAGGATTTCCCATCCCGTGTCATTCTGGCAGGTTATAGGATTGAGATGAGAACTACATGGAATCTTTAGAGAGAGAGAGAGAGAGAGAGAGAGAGAGAAGGAAAAACTCCCAAGTTTGGTCTTGAAGAAACTAGTTGCAATTTATGAAAGAATGAGAACAAAAGTTGAGAAGGCAGTTATCCTGATTGAATCTACCATTCTCCCTCCGCTTGCATACATGTGCACACCCCAAAAAAAGCATGTTTAACTAAATATGGCGCGAAATTTTTAGAATGGTACATTTTCTTAACCCCCAAATAAATATCTTTTTTTTTTTTTTTTAAATTGGGCTTTTATTTGAATAAGGGCAGAATGGTTTGTAATTTTGTTAGTATATTTCCCTTTTCCGGTGACATTGTTGGGGAAAACGAGGCGACCCTTTAATTAGCCGTGTCTATGATCTATGACTGGGTATCAGCCGACAAAGCATGTTGCGCTGTTTTATAGTATATCCTAAACCCCATTTCACTCTAGGAGGGTCGGTCTGTTTGTAACTCTCACGTTTCCTATGTCTTCTTATTGGGAGTGGCATCAACGTGTTCCAAACAAATTGAATCATTTGAACGAGATGGGTATAAATCATGGATTTCAACCATTATCTTTTAATAAATAACTTTCCCTTGACAGTTCACAAATTATACACAACTAAGCAATCATGCGCACAGATTACCATCTATGGATACAGATAATTTTTTTTTTTTTTTTTTTTTTTTCCAAACTCGAGATTTATAAGAGGGAATGGGAAGAGTTGATGTATAGCTCATTATCCACATATGGATCTTTTAGGTGTATTATTTTTGTTTAAAATTTATTAAAAATATCAAATTTATGCGTTACTTTTTGTTTCTTTAAACTTAACTCTATTAGGTATCAGGTAATTCAAGCAAATGGAAATTAGAATCCAAGTAGCAATTGCCGACCCAAGTGGTTGGAAGGTGACTCACCCATGACATGTATCACTCTCTTTAATGGGCCGTGATTGTGTGATATCATGCATAGAAGCTCCTACAATATATTCCTGGCTTAAGCCATAAGTTAGATCACAAATTTTTATTTCTGATAAGATTTTGATTCCAACCTTTTAAAAAAACAGACATATCCAAAATTTGGATTCTAACTGTCCGTTTGATAGAGTTTTTTTCTTTTCAACTTCTCTTTTTCTTGCAAGAGAAGTCATGCCAAATAAAAATTCTTCTCCTTAAAAGAAAAATAGAAAAAGGAGATTTTTCTTTTTTTTCTTTTTTTATACGCCAACTTTCCTAAAATCATTTTTTTTTATTTTATTTTATTTGTATCTACGTTTGAATGATGTGAATTTCAAATATATTCATATCATCTAATTTTAGAATTCTATTTGAAATTTGAAATTTAAAATATTTAAAATATATTTAAATTTGGAAATTCTCTCTCCATCTCTCATCCGATTATCCAAAACAACTTTTAATTTTATTTCAAAAGTTATTAATTTTTGTTTTTTCTTAAAAGGGGAAGATAAAGGGAAAAAGAAAAAAGATTTGCCAAAATAATTTTGGTATCATTTTAGAATCGGAATTTTTAGTTCACTAATTTGGTTCTTAATCCCAATTTTTTAAATTGGAATCAAAATCAAAATCTTAGAAAGGGTGTGTATAATACATAAATGAATAATCTCAAAAGGCGGAAATCCAAATCAACAAAAGACAGATATAAAATAAGAGGGGAGAGTGATTTAAAAATTTAGTAAAATATAAAAAAAATAATATTAAAAATTTATTTTTCAACGAGAGTAATATTAATAAAAAATAATTTTATCACATATACACTTATATATATATATATATATATTTATGTATATTGTAAATTATAAATAGAAATAGATTACCCATAGATTTTGCATTATATGTTCAGTTACTTTTATGATATCCTAAGGGAAGACGATGAGATGGTATTGCGTGAACACGATCTTCGACATGGTATCAACTGATAGAGCACGTTGTTCTGTTTTTCAGGGTAGCATATCCTAAACCTCACTTACCTTTACGAGGTTCCTTGTGTTCGGAATTGTGACGTTTCCTGTGTCTTCTTATTGGAACTGACATCAAAAGATTCAGAACAAATTGAATCACTTGCGAGAGAGAGATGGGTTGGGCAATAGCTTTGCACGGTGGAGCCGGCGACATACCACTGAACTTGGAACCTGAAAGGAGGGAGTCGAGAGTGGAAGGACTTCGTCATTGTTTGGAGATCGGTGTCGCTGCTCTCAAAGCTAATAAGTCTCCCTTGGATGTTGTTGAACTTGTGGTAAAAACCCTCATCTTTATTGTTTTTTTTTTTATGATTGATCAATGATGTTATTTTATGATCGAGTACCATGAAAACACTTCTGGGTCCGTTTTAATTTTATACCTAATATCATATTTTGACTCTCTCTCTCTCCCGTTCAATTGAAAATTATACCCCTTTGGGCTGTGAAACTGCATGGCTTGGCAAAAATTGATTGAACTTTGTTCTTTTAAATTCATATACCATTAAAATATTGCAATTTTCGGTTAGTTATGAATTTCTAATTGTAGCTTTTTACTGTCGAACTCTCGGGAATTAAGCAAATCAATCAATTTCCTGCCATGTTGAGAGAGCTTTTCAATTCTTTCTTTGAAAATGCAGCTTTATTTTGTTTAAATTGTATAAACCCATGTGATATATTCTGTAGCAAACTCAGTGTTGAGATATTGAATAGATTACAACCGCAGGAAAATTCTAATTTCCAAAAAGGGCTTTTAGCAATGGTATGTCGTAGAAAAGTATATGTCCTTTTTAAAGTCAGATGCTCGGTCTAAACCCAGATGGATATCTGGACTCTGCAGGTGCGTGAACTTGAGAACCATCCATACTTCAATGCAGGACGCGGTTCTGTCCTTACCAGAAATGGCACAGTTGAAATGGAAGCTTCCATCATGGATGGCAAGACAAAGAAATGCGGGGCAGTGTCTGGTCTCACCACTGTAGTGAATGCCATATCTCTAGCTCGGTTGGTCATGGAGAAAACTCCTCATATATATCTTGCATTTGATGGAGCAGAAGCATTTGCAAGAGAGCAAGTTAGTGCATCTCTCATCGTCCTTGCCTCTTGTTTATGTCTTGTATTTGGTAAAGCTACAGAATTCAAGAGAATGCACAACTGAAAATTGCTCTAAATTTCCAGTCATGTGTTTTTTACAGGTGTTTGCTAGCAGTAGCACTAATGATAGATGCCAGTTCTTCCTTTTACATGCTTCCATATTAGGAAATATGCAGCATGCTTCTTTGTGTTTCTCTGGCTTTCTATTAGGAACTACCGTCAATTGATCAGCATAACTAGCGATTTGGAGTTAACCTTATCTTTGTAAGGCTAAAAAATAATGAATGTTAGCTTCAAACATAATATATCATAGAATTAACACCATCTGAAACCTATCTTTCTATTTTGGTGAGTGCTAGTCTTTTTGAACTTCATTTATATGAAACTTGATCAGCTAGATCCACTTTTCTGCCCGATAGGTAGTTGTTTTCTTTATTGATGGATTCAAACACTATGAAGCTGGTTATTGGTCATGGAGTGGTTGAGGGGTTTTTCCGTAACTAAAAAATCTGACTGGGTTCCATTTTGATGTCATGTATTCATAGTGTGAATATAATGTAATTGAATTCCTCATATTTTTCATGAAAGCAAAAAGGATGTCCTGAATGAAAGTTACTAAATCTATGTTTATCCCTCCTTCAAGCAAGGGCTCATCCAAGGGAATTATTTTTGATTGTGCCTGAATTCAGTAATGTAACTTTTCCTTTGACCAAATATTGCATGTTTTCATCCAATTTTGCCATTCTTGTTGGTTTGTGCAGGGGGTTGAAACTGTAGACTCGAGCTATTTTGTTACTCCTGAAAATGTTGCAAGGTTGAAACAGGCACAAGAAGCCAACAGAGTTCAGGTAATACATTTTTTCCCTTTTCCATTATAATAAGGTGACTTAAGATGACTGTAGTGGTTGCAATGTGCTGTCAATCTTCCTTTTATTTCTTTAGCCTTGATTTGGTGGTTGAACTAGAAGTTTCACATGTTGATATTTGAGCTCATGATCTAAATCGAGAATAATTTATGGTTCAGTAATTTTTGTGCAGGTAGATTATACTCCACCTTTACAAAAGGAAGAACAAGCACCCCCTGCAGATGGGGATAGTCAAATGGGGACAGTTGGCTGTGTTGCAGTGGATGGCAATGGCAGTCTAGCTGCTGCAACATCTACGGGTGGACTAGTCAACAAAATGGTGGGTCGAATTGGGGACACTCCTGTCATAGGTGCTGGGAACTATGCCAATAGCTATTGTGCAGTATCTGCAACGGGAAAAGGCGAATCAATCATACGTGGAACTGTTGCAAGAGATGTGGCAGCTCTTATGGAGTTCAAAGGGCTCAGTCTTAAGGAAGCTGCAGCTTACGTTGTAGAGTCTGTGCCTAAGGGCACCTGTGGCTTGATTGCAGTTTCTGCCACTGGAGAAGTCACCATGCAGTTCAACACAACAGGAATGTTCCGAGCTTTTGCAACTGAAGACGGCCACTCAGAAATCGGAATCTGGCATCCGGGACAATGCTAAGTGATTTGGGTATGTTTCAAAGCTAGTAAGCATGCTTGATTATTTATGCTTATTTATGCTTATGAAGACTTCGGTCACCATAATGAATTGTGAAGTGTTTGGGACACAAAAGGATGGCTATTTCATGAGATGCCTCGAATGGATGAAGAAGCATGTTTGTATTCTCGTACCAGATCTGTTTCCTGAAAAAATTTACATGTTTGCCCTAGCTGGGGGCGTAGTTGGTTATATCTGATTTTTGACATGGTGGTCAGGGTGGGGCACCATGTCGATGGCCATGTCACCCACATGAGGTGCCAACAAAATAGTTGCACCTCAGCTGTGTGTAGTTGCCAACGTAGCTTTGCACCTCAGCTGCTAGATCCGAAACTGGATGTTACCAGTTATTCTTGAACCAGAACAAAGCCTATGTCTGTCGAATTGACTTATCTATTTGATTATTTGATCACATCAGTCTAATTATTTTCTCTTATCTTATTGATTGTTTGATTAATCATATTCTAAACAGTTATTGGTGGAATTTTGATTGATCATCTTATGCAAAGACTTGAGCGCTTGAAAAATCTTCCAAATATGGGAATACTGTGACCGTCGCTTGTTGATGTTTTGATTACAGGGTTCACTTTGTCACACAAAAACTAAATTTAGTGTGGAAGTGCTGCTTTCTTTATATTATCTCTCTTTCTGTCTAGCCTCCAGTGGCTGCCTTGCTTCCTTTCGTAGTGGTTCTTTAGTCTAAATCGAGAATTAAGAAACGGAAAATTTCAAGGCGATAGAGAGATCATCGTGGGACTTCCCAAAGAAAAAGGATGGTTGAACGGTCGTCTCTGCAACTATCAAGGCTTTTGGTACCATTCCATCTATGGCTTAGCAGCCATGTCCATCCAGCAATTCCTCAAGCCTCGACCCACCGATGTTTTACTTTTTAGCACTCCAAAGTCTGGCACAACATGGCTTACGGTTCTTATTTTTGCTATTATAAATCAATAACAGTATGATTTTTCTACCCATCCTTTGCTCATAACCCGCCCTCATGACTGTGTGCCTTACTTGGAACTGAAGTTGTTTCGTAATTCCATCGTTGGCTTGGAAGTCATCTCATCATCATGTCTCCTTGCCTCTCACATCCCTTGCACTTCATTCCCAGAATCCGTGAGAAGTTCTGATTGTAAAATCGTCTGACTTTGTTTCAACACAAAAGATGTTCTTGTTTCTTTTTTCCACTTCATGAGCAAGTTGAAAGTTACTGAATATCCACCCATTTCCGTTGAACAAGCATATGAATTTTTCTGCAAAGGAGTCTCTCCGTTTGGGCCCTTTTGGGATCATGTTTTAGGGTACTGGAAAGCAAGCTTAGAATGCCCTAACCAGGTATTGTTTTTGAACTATGATGACATGAGAAATGATCCTTTGGTCTATGTAAAGATATTGACAGGGTTCTTGTCAAAACCGTTCTCTTTGGTTGAAGAGGAGAATGGAGTGCCTGAGAAAATTAAGGAATTCTGCAGTTTTGAGAAAATTAAGAGCTTGGTAATGCACAGAACGGGAACTTACTTGCCAGGAGTTGCACGCAGTATGTTCTTCAGGGAGGGGAAGGTGGGAGATTGGAAAAATCATTTGGCTGCTGAAATGGACGAGAACATAGATGGGATTACTGAGAAGAATTTCGAGTGTTTGGGTCTATCCTTCCAAAGCATCTCCTGGTAACCATTTTCATCTTCTACCCATTCATGCCGTAAGCTTCTTGCCTGGAGTTCTCTGGCTTTCCATGTAACATTGCAATGTGCAATATATGTAGGTTCACAAGTCTCCTATCGAGAAAAAGAAATGTTATTTTCAAATACATTTTCATAAATCTCATTCATTCTGTTAAGAAAAAACAACAGAATAATTAAGAAACAAAGTATAGTAGTAAACCTAAGAGATACAAATTTAGATGGTTCGGCAAATCACCTATACCTGACACAAGGTGAAAATGTGGAGAAAATACACAAAATAACTATTTAATAGCCACAAAAGTAGAGATTTTTTCACTCAATATTTCTCTCAATTGAACAACCAAAACACAAGCCAAATACACAAAGAACTCCTCGTAAACCAGCCTAATCTGAAGATCATCATTGCACAGTTATTTGGTGCTATGATAGTAATCCTCCAAAAGGCTGTTCATGGATAAACCAGATTTGCTGAACTTGTCTTTCGTGATTTTGTCTAGACGTTGGATCATTTCTGCAGTTAGATGATTCTTATAATCTCCAACCTTACCTTCCCTAAAGTATGAACTATTTGGAACAGCAACAGGTGTCCCAAGATGGTGCACTCCAGATTTATTCACTTCCAGGTTACTCAATTTCTCAAAGCTACACATATCGAGTATTCTCTCTATCACACCTTGTCTCTCTTCTTCCAAAGAGAAAGGATGGCCAATGAATTCTGCTATTCTTTTGGCATGAGCAATGGAGTCTCGTATCATCTCCTCATATTGCAATATCAACACTCTCTCGGGACACACTAAGCTTGCTTTCTGATATGCCAAAACATGATCCCAAAAAGGTCCATAAGGGGAGACACCCTCGCAAAACATCTCAAACGCCTCATCTAGCAAAAGGCTTGGCAACTCCTTAGGTCTTCTCTTCCCAGCGAAGTGCCATAAAGAAACAAACACATCTTTTGGGTCACGGAAGACATAAACTATCCGACAATCAGAAGTTAAAAGAGACTCTGGTAGTGAAGCATAAGGAACGTGAGTAGCCAAAAGAGGAAGGTCTGGAAATGGAGTTGTGGGGTTGTCATAGGCATAGCTTTCCAGGAATGGAACACATTCATGAGGGCTCTTGGTGAGTAAAGGATGTGAGTTATCTTCATATTGGCCGGTTCTGTTCACTAGAGCAAAAAGGAGAGCCTTGAACCACGTGGTGCCGGATTTGGGATTGCTTACTAGAAGAACATTGGTTGGCTGAGGTTTGAAGTGATTTTGCAAAGAGACTAGCCCTTCAAGTTTTGGCTTTGTGTACCAAGATTCTTGGTACTGATAAAGATGCTCGCTGAGCCATCCTTTTTGTTTTGGAATACTTGAAGAAAGCTCCATAAATGCTTTGCGATTTTCCATTTGTTCCTCATCGTTGGTTTTGGCTTCAACTGGATTTTGAGAGACAGAGGAAGCAGCCATATTCTCTGAAGAGGCTATGGAACTGCAAAGAAGGTTAGGGAAGACCCTTATATCCAACAAAAAGACAAGTCCGTGACGGCACTAGCTAAAGAGTGAAAAAGAAAGAAAAAAGATCGGCATCGACTAAAGAAAGAAAAAAGGTCAATTTTTGTGGTTGGAATCAAATAAAACCAGAACCCGCATCAGACCTTAAAGAGATGATAAAGTGAGGGGCGCACTGCCAAATGTTTGATGGTGAAAATACATAGACACGATTGGACATGATGGACACTGCCAACCGGAAGAGGCAAAATGACCATACAACACAATGCACATGGACACGATTGGGGAAAAGGCTGAGATTCCGACCGGGGAGAAAGTTGGAGAAATCAATTACCAGCCGAAACTGTGGGACAACAATATGGAAAAATTAATCTCGCTTTAATTTTTTTTTTAAAATATGTATTGTTTAAATACATCCATATAAATATTATTTTTATTTAGATATTTGTTGATGCAAAAAATTGACTTCTGTAGATCGCCCTTCTGTTTCAAATAGGGAACTGATGAATGTTGATGAGTGTACCTGCAAAAAATCCACCAGAAGAAGCTCCATGGAGGAGGCTCCAACACTCAAATTAGAAAAAAAATGGTTTTTGAAGGAAAGACCGAAAGAGTATATGTTTTGTGTAGTTTCTGTGTATAATGTATATAGAAAGAGATGCGTACCTAGTATACCGATTCTATTTGATATATATATATATATGGCACGTATGGTAGTGCCATATGCACTTAGGGGGTGTAAAAACTCTACTTGCCTTATGAAAAGATCGTGCTAGATTTGACAAAATTGTAGGAACTATACTGATAAACTTTCTGTGGATTTGAGAATTTTTTGAGATAGGAAAGTTTTTATCATCATCGTGAAGGTTTTAAACATCAAGAGATTTAGTTTCTTGTTGAAAAAGATCGTAATGAGCCTGTATTGAGTTGGGGAAGATTTAGGCTTAACATAGATTCCCTTCCTTATCTGGTGATCACTAGTATGATCTATTACGTTAGGGTTCGGCTTCATGAGGATGGAGAGGTTAGGGAGTTGAGAGGTAGCTTGGTGTCCTTTGGGCCTAGTAGGCCCAGTAGAGTTTGGGCTTCTATGGTTGTGGGTCGCATGGTTATGGATTTATCATAATTGGGTGATAAGAGGTAGCTAGTTTGGTGTCCTCTGAGCCTAAGGATGGGTGTTGAGTCCATGCAAGATGCAAAGGTCGAGAGATTATTGGGAGCCACTCGTTCATGAGTTCGATTCCATGCGAAGGCTAAGAATGGGGTTGGACCCATGTGAGGCATTGGAGCTGAGAGATTGTTGGGAACTACCTGTTTGGGAGTTTGATCCCATATGAAGGCTAAGGATGGGTGCTGGACCCAATAAGGTGTTGGAGTCGAGAAATGTTGGGAGTCACCTGCTCGGATGCTCAATCCCATATGAAAGTTAAGGATGAGGTCGAACCCATGTGAGGCATTGGAACTGAGAGATTGTTGGGAGTACCCGTTTAGGAGTTCGATCCCATATGAAGGCTAAGAATGAGTGTTGAACCAATGTAAGGCATTGGAGCCGAGAGAACATTGGGAGCTACCTGTTTGAAAGTTTGATCCTGTATGAAAACTAAGGATGGGTGCTTGACCCATGTGAGGCATTGGAGTCAAGAGATTGTTGGGAGTTTGCCCGTAGACAGTAATGTAGTGAAGAAATGAATTGAAATATTATTAAAAGCACTCGTTTATAGTTAAGACAATGCAGCAAAAGAATTAAAGAATCACTAAAACACGCAATGAGTCAAGATAACTAAGTTAAGGTTTTCGATGGACTGGGATTGGAGTCGAGTGTTCCAATACCCGGCGGCATCCTGAACTTTAGTGTAATAATGAAATAAAAAAAAAAAAACAAAACACAAAAGAAAAGTCAAAGCGAATACCTCACTCTCTCTCCTCCCCTTACTTTTCTCCCCTCACCTGAGGCCCACCCCCACCCCCACCCCCATTTAACTTTTTTCTCATTCTCTCTCTCTCTCCTCCCTCACCTTTCCTCTCTTTTCCGAAAGCTCTTTCATTCTCTCCCTCACACCCCTCTTGGCCCTCCATCTCCCTCCATTCTCTCCCTCCAACTTGATCAATTATCCCCAAATATACCTAGATCCAAACTCCAAACCCTTCAACAAATACCTTAAAAGATTGAATTTAGGAGAAAATTCTAGTTTTCCTATAGAGAGAAAAACCTAGGGTTTGGAGTGATTCAATAAGAGATGAAATTGGTACTTCCAATAGAGGTAATATTTCTTCTAAAATTTGGGTTTTCATTATTTTGGCATAAACTTTGGATTTATGTTGAAATATGAGGTTTTTATCGAGAGAGAAAAATTAGGGTTTGAAGGTGATGTGATCAAAAGACCAAATTGATTATTCAAGTAAGATAATTTCTCTCATTTTATCTTAAATTTGAGTACATTTTTCTAATATATAAATTTTATTTTGAGATTGAAAGAACAAAGTTTAGGAATTTAGACTTAGAATATATATAATATTAAAATTTGGGAAAATGTTGAAAGGGGAATTATTTCCCTAGCTTGGTGATGTAATTTGATAAAATTAGATGATAGATCGGTGAATTTTAAAAAATTAGAATTTGGGTTGTATGGAAAATATTGATTTTTCCTAGTGTTAGTTTGTGATTAAATAATAAATTTGCATCTATTGGTTTAAGTTGAGACAATTAAAATGTTAAGAGAGATTTACTTTGAATTAGATTGTGAATTGGAAGTGGTTATCCTCTCAAGAAATGAGTTAGATTTTGAATGAGAAAATGTTTCATTCGATTTTGTAAATATTTTTAAATTTGATTTATAAATTAGTTTGTGATTGTGGAGTGTCCCAAAAAGAGAATTTAGAATGAAAATACATCCAAATATTTTATTGAAATATTGTGCCATATTTATTAACTCATATCGAATATGTTGACATTGAACTCATGATTTTAGAAATGTTTGAATGACTATGACACTCTTTGGTATATGCTATGAAATTTATGAAATGGTATTTGAATATATTATCTAATGGCTATAGTCATTCTCCCCACGGTGTGACCTGGTGGGGCAATGTGGTTAGGGACGTTTGCCTTGGGAGATGCGGCGCTTGATAGATATCTCCAAGACCGTTATTATTATTTCTTGAACAAGCTTGGTAGTGCCCCAAAGGGAGGCCCAAGCCAACGCCAAGGTTGGAGGTATTTGTGAATTGGAAAAATATGAAAACTCTTGACGGTTTTGCCCTTGATCGTGGTAGACCATTGTCAAGAATTATGATTTTGACAACTCTATGGATTTAAAAAAAAATATAAATGTAAATCGGATGCATAAATTTTATTTTTCATGATTTATTTAAATTTATTTGAACTTGAAGTTTAGTATGAAACTATGGAATTCGTAGATTTAATGACAATGGTTTGAAATTTATTTGATATGTCCATAATCACCCCTCATTTATTGTCATAATTTGTTACTCCACTCACTCGGTATTATTTATACTCATCCCTCTTATTTCTGTTTTTTTTTTCAGAGGATAACTAGTTGAGAGTTGTGGTTGTCTAGTATCAGACTTGGGTAGACCACCTTCGGGGACTTCTTTGATATAAAATCTTATTTTGATTTGAGGTATTTATTAGTGGATCCAAGTAGAGGCAAACTTTGTAACTGTTTTGAAAATATATTTTGTGTTATAGTTTTTCTTTTTATATGAAATTTTGTTATGATTTGTCTACTTAGAGTAAGGACCTCCATTTTATTTGTTTGAAAATTTTTGGACATTGTGATTGGTAGAATTTGATATGAATTTCTTGAGTAGAGATTTATTTTATATTTGTGGATTTGATTGGAATGGCCGAGTTGGCCTTGTTCATGTATTTGGATTTGAATGGCTGGGCTGGCCTTATATATGTATGTTTTGAACATGGACGAACTGGGTTAGTTCTTTTGTTGTGTGATGAATAAATGTTGACTTATTGGAAATGTTGGATTATTTTTGAAAAAGTGGATGGATATTAAGAATACCTTGCAGTACTTTGGTGTGCGAGTTAGACTCATCCGTATTCTGAAGCAACGTGACGGTTGTCGCATACTCGATCTGAGAGTCTGGGCATAACAATTCTATTGGTATCAGAGTTTAGACTCTTGTTTTGTAATAATTTAAGAGGTTTTCAAATATTTTAAAAAATTTTCAATTATTTGAAAGTCTTGGTATTTAAGGTGTTTCCAAAGAATTTTTAAAACACCTCCTATAAGTTCTAGGAAGTTAAATTTATTTTTAGATGGTTAGGTATATAGTTCTTTAACTAGTATTACATACCAAGTACACTTTCTTTCTTATAAAACTATATCTCCTCGAAGAAGAATGAGGAATCCAAATGAGATTCCTCCTACTCTACCTCATTGATTCGAGGTTGCATCGTTCTCGCATGTACTTTCTTTGGTTCGTACTCACCCGGCTCCACCAACTGGAACTTTGGCCCTACTGTTTGCTGCACTCCAACAAATAATGGAGTGGTGGATGGCTTATGGGGCTTAAATGCAAGCTCCACCACAGGCACCGACTCCTCTTCCAACTTCTACCTTTGTGCTGAGTGCTCCGATGGCACCACCTCCTCCTCCGGTTCTTGCTTCAACCGATCGCCTTATCATTGAGTTGTCAAAGTTGATTAAAGAGGCAACACAACTTGGATGTGAAATATTCTTAGGCACGTGTGATGCCTTAGTGGCTAAGGACTAGATTGGCCGAATCCAAGAGACTGTTACCTACATGAGGCTGGATGATGAGATAAAGCTGTGGGTGATAGTGAAATTGTTGGACAAAGGTGCAAGAATTTGATGGGAAAATGTTAAAGGTAGGACTTTTACTCCTCCTACTGAGGAAGAATTTCTTAAAACTTTCAAAAATAAGTACTATACTCGGTTTAATAGGGACCAAAAGAGAGAGGAATTCTTCAAGTTAGCATAAGGGAATAGGACCATGGCAGAATATGAGACAGAGCTAAGAGAGTTAACTATATATGTTCAGAAGTTTGTGAACTCCGAGGAGTTCTTGTGTATAAAATTTGAATCAGGGTTGAATTTAAATATAAGGGAGAAGATGTGGATAACAAAGGGGCATACATTTCAAGATATTTTAGAATTGACTTTGAGGGCTGAGAAGATGGTAATTGAATAGGGAAAGGCTAGAGATAGTTTGTCACGCCCCGAACCGGGATCGTGAACAGTTGCCCGTTGCCCCTGGATGCTGGCTGTATTTTTACAGAAAATCGGACAGAATCTCCCCATAAATCGGAGGTTTCCCATGTATAATTTCACCTGTATATGACATTCATCCTGTAGAAATAAACAATTGGCCATCCCGGCTTCTTCAAATTCAACAAATACCACAGCTAACATCCAGAACAACGCAAGGCTATAAAGTTTCTAACAGTCCTAGCAACAGACCTTTACTGTCATGCCCAACTAGAGCATGAACAGCCGCCACACCGAGCGGACTTAAATTCTACGCATATATAAAATAAATTCCCAAATTATTTTTAAATATTTACAAATGTCTCAATGCAATGAAATAAATCAATACGAGAGTTTCAAGAATAAATGTCCATAATTTATACAGTCATCCCAAAAAAATTTATATAAATATATTGGTCAAACTAAAATCTCCAATACATAATAATATCACAAATCATCGTAGCGGAAGAGATGAAAAATATCTATACCCAAGCCCAATGATATCTCCTTGGTCTAACACTAATCCTGTGGGAAAGAAAGTGAGGGGTGAGTATCTATGGGAGGATACTCAGTAAGTGAGGGGATTGACATCATACTATCAATATCTAGGGTGAACTTGGAGTGTCAAAGCATAAGAAAATATCCACAGTGTGCAAACCGATCATGTTATTTCAAAATCATATATAATACGCACACATCAGAAAGCAAGATATGCATCCAATATTTACATCAATGTCGTGAAGAGCCGGCCAATGAAATATTCTCGGCAATGGTCTACCTCGACCAAGGACGGCGCATTGGGGGTTTTTCCAAATGTAAGTATTAAATAATGGCTCTCTGCCCCAATGTTGGCCACAGGCTACCCCACCTAGCCTGTAAATAATAATAATGTACATATAACTAGTCGGCCGTGTATGGTGCCCCCGCCTAGTGCTAGACGGAGCCGTACTCAACGTCCTCTCCAATGAGGGTCAACCTGGGACACCCATACACATGACGATCTGGCGGATACCTCTGGCCGAAGCGTATCCGGGCACAAGGGGTGCCTCTACCAGATGTCCTTCGTAGCTACGGATCACAATATCATATCGGTCGGGCACGTAGCCCCATGCATCCCATCATCAAGTCGGCCGGGCATATAGTCCCATGTATAATATCATAACGTCGGCCGGGCATACAGCCCAATGCACAATATCATAAAGTCGGCCGGGCATACAACCCAAATATGTAAGTAAATCCATTTAAAACTATGTGCCAATGCAGTGAAAGCATTAAAACATATCAATCTGTCGAAAATATGGCACAATATTCAATTATCAAAACTCATGGATGCATATCAATAAAGTCAGAAATTTAGACACTCCAAAGGTCACAAAACATTCATCAAATATTCGAAAATTCTAACAATCAGACATTTGCAGAAATATGTCATTTAAAAGAATTTTTGAAATATGGTTTTTAATCAATAGCGAATGTCAAAATCCCACTCACCGTTTTACGGAAGGGAAGTCACTCCCTACTGACAAGCCAAATCGGATCTGACCGCTCGAGTCTCCAAAAGATCAACCTAAATCAGATTATCAATATTTAATATCAAATAAAGGCTAAATCAGGGACTTTCAATTTTTCCCTTCCAAATATATATCACCTAATTTACAAAACTTCGTTATAGATTCTCGTTTCTTCAATTTCGACTCATCTGACTCACCAATGGTCGACTTTCTAATATTTCTCATTTTTTTGTTTAATTTTTCTCGGATTTCACACATTTCAATATATTATGCAACTCTCGATCTAAATTCGACCTAATTTCGATAGAATTAATTCAAATGTTGAAAATGTTGCATTTCTCTCACCTAGGGTTTCTCGGATTTTCGGATCTAGCTTTCGTTCGTCCGTCAACCTGGTCTAAAACCTATAATGTTTACCATTTGAAACACAAGTGAGAAATTTAAGTCAAATTAACAATAATTTTCGAAACCCTAGTATGTACACGGAATCGAGAATTCATTTACCTACGCAGAGGGTCACGGGTCGTCGTGGGCTCGCGGGCCAGGGGCCGGACTGGGCCGCGGGCCGTACTGGGCCGCAGGCCGTACAGGGCCTGCGGGCTTGGACGGGCTGTCAGGCCTGGTGGGCCCGTCGGCTTGCTGCTGATGGGCCTGCGGGCTGGTGCTCGCCCGTGCGTTGGTGCGCTGTGCTGGTGCGCGCTCGTGCGCCAGCTCGCGCGAGCTCGTGCGCTGCCGTGCTCTGGGCCGCGCGCCCGTGCACGCTCGTGTGCTGGGCCGAGCGCCCTCGTGCGCTGGGCCGCATACGCTCGTGCGCTGGCTCGCGCGCTCGCGGCCTGGGTCCTGCTCGCGGCCTGGGCTCGTGCTGCGGGCTCGGGCTGGGGGATTGTGCTGCGGGCTCGAGCTGTGGCGGAAGGCGATGCTCGGGGAGACTCGCGGCGTGCGGTGGTGCTCGATTGTGGCTCGCGGCGATGTGCGGCGAGGCGGAGAGAGTGCGATCGCGCTAGATTGCGATGAGAGATCGAGGGAGATCGCGATGAGAGATCGCGAGGAAATGAGCCGCGGGAGAAAGAAGAAGAAGCAGAAAAAGAAGAAGAAGAAGAAGAAGGAGAAGAAGAAGGAGAAGAAGAAGGAGAAGGAGAAGGAGAAGGAGAAGGAGGAGGCGATGGCGATGCCGGCGGAGCTCGCGGGGAAGAGTAGCGCCGTGGTGGGGGAGGGAGACGAAGGGTCGGGAGAGAGAGAGTGAGAGAGGGAGAGGAGCGAATTAGGGCTTTAGCCCTAATTTGATTTGAGGGGCCAAAACGCTGCGTTTTGGCTCTCCCTTTTTTTTTTTTTTTTTTTTTTTTTTTAATTTGGTGTTACATTTTCTAACCCCCTAAAAACAAGTTTCGTCCTCGAAACTAAAAGAAAGTAATACACTGAACAAGTGGGGGTACTGTCTCTTAAGTCTCTTAATAGTCTCTTCGGGCTCTCAGGTCTCTTCCTCGATCTGGTCACTCCTCCCCAAAACTCTGACCAGTGAAAGTTCTTTGCTCCGCAGCTTTCTGACCTATCAATCTAGAATAACTGCGTGCTGAGCTGAAACACTAAGATCCTCTCTGTCTGGCCGTCCCTCGTCAGACGTTGTTTGAGCTCTTGAAAGCTCGTCTCACAACGATCGTCCCACATGAACTTGACGCCCTTCGTATCAATCTGGTAAGTATAGCGGCGATCCGGGAAAATCCTTCTATGAATCGCCGATAACACCCCGCAAGACCAAGGAAATTTCGCACCTCGGTTACTGTCTGTGGCTGTTGGTGTGTTGGTCAGCCCAAATGGCATGACCACGAACTCGTAATGTCCATATTGATTTCGGAATGCGGTCTTGGGTACATCCTCAGCCCTGATCCGCAACTAATGATATCCAAATCGAAGATCAATCTTTGAGAAAAACACGCGCACCCTGGAACTGCTCAAATAAATCATCAATATGCGACAAAGTGTTCTGATTCTTGATGAAAACCTTGTTTAACTGCCTACAGTTCACACACAATCTTAGAATCCCGTCTTTCTTCTTTACGAATAATACCGGAGCACTCTAAGGCGAAATGCTCAGACGGATAATACCCTTGTCCAGTAATTCCCGCAACTAGACCTAGAGCTCTCTAAACTCCACTGGCGCCATTCTGTATGGCAGAATAAATATAGGAGTGATCCCTGGAGCTAGGTCAATCTCGAAATCATACTCCCGAGCTTGGGGTAGTCCGGGTAGCTCCTCGGGAATATATTTGGGAAAACCTGCACCACTGGGACCTTCTCAAGCCTCGAGTCCTCAACAGTGGTGTCGATAACATGAGTTAGGTATGCCGTGCAACCTCGCGACAAGACTTACCCAACCCATGGGCAAAAAAGGCGCTTCTCACATACGGATGGTTCGACCCGGTGTCAAATAAGACACGAGTGTCGACTTCCCATATTTCCATAACTCTTAATGTGAGGAAATAAAAGATCAGTCGATAAATATGGAAGAAAATATATAAAGATATATATATCAAAATGTATGTACAACCAATATAGTTAAGCATCTACGGCTTTAACTAGTGATGGTTCTCAAAAAAATACATGGACATCTCTAAACATGGGGATCAGTGAGAGGAACACCAAAAATCTCATCAGGACTCGCCTCAGCATCCTCCTGCGTCATCGCATATACACGGGCCTGTGTCCTCTGCTGCTGTCGTGATGGTCCTGGCACCGTGTTGCTCCTGACTACCGTCCGTGGAGCGGTGTGACTCGAGTGCGCAGGTGCTCCCTGCTGTCCTCCTCGGGGAACACTCGAGTGTCCCGTAGCTATGTGACCTCCAAATCCCAACTCAGGGCAGGTGCTCCTGATATGCCCTTGCTTCCCACACCGGAAGCATGTAATGGGCATTCTACACTCTCCAAAAGGGTAGTGTCTACGACATCGGCGACAAAAAGGGTGCCATTGATCTGAAGTCTGAGTAGTGGCACTAGGGGCCGGTGCTCTGTACTCCTGGGATTCTGATTCCTGCCCAGTAAGTGCCTGTATCGACTGAGAGGAGCCTCCCTGGTACCCTGAAGTCCTACCCTTCTTCGAGCCCTGGCTCGAAAAAGCCCCTGATCTCTTCTTTTGCTCCTTGTTTTCCCGCTGTCTGCCCTCAGCACGGACGATCTCCTCCGCCTTAAGTGCTGAGTCCACAATCTCCGCAAATGAGAAACTAGGGGTCACTGTCATGTACCTCCTGACGTTCAAGTTGAGGCCGTCCTCAAACTTGAACCATAGCTGCGTCGACGTCGCTAAGTCTGGAACAAAAGCAGCTAGTCACCTCAACTCCATCTCATACTCTGTCACTATCCTAGCTCCCTGCCGCAAGTGCAGAAACTCTGCCCTCTTGCGGTCCTGCTGGAACTCAGAGAAGTACCTGCGATCGAACTCCCGTAGGAAGTCCTCCCATCGCAGCGGCTCGGTAGCATCATCACAAATCGCCTCCCACCAAGTGAGGGCATCATCGTCTAAAAGTCTCTCTGCTATCCGAAGCCGGTAGTCCTTGCTCAACCCCAAATCAGTCAAAATTCTACGGGTACGGTTGATCCAGTGCTTCGCTGCTGTGGGATCTCCCGTCCCTGCGAACTCTGTGCAGCCTAACTGCCTCGCCTCCTTCACCAGCTGGGTGAGCTCGTGAATACGCCTCAAGGTGAAGGAGGTAGTGTCGCTAGGTCCCGACACAGTAGAAGGATCAGCAACTGGTGGCTGATCTGGTACAACAGAAGGTGGTACGACCGTAGGAGTCGGCGCGGCCGTCAGTGGTGGTGGTGGGGGTGGCATCTGAATCCCGTGGGAGGTGTACCACTCGTACACCTGCCTAAACGCCTCAAGGGACGGTGGTGGAATCTCGGCAGGAGCAGCCGGCCGAGTAGGCGCTGCAGGGGGCGCCCGTGTAGAGAAAGCAGCCTCAGGCACTCCAAGGGTCTTAGGCTCCCTCGGAGGGTCAGGCACGTGAGGGGTCGCGGGTAGCGCGGGTCTAGCTCCGCATCCTGCTAGTCTACCGCGTCTAGGCGGCATAACTCTGTAAGGGAAAAGTATCATTAAATATAGTGTTATAGTTTGTCGAGATTTAAGAATCAGGGTTAGTTACATAGCAACTAACCTCCTAAAATGAATGAAGTCTTGGGTCTAAGAATTTAATAAAAATGACATACTAGGTTAGATATGGATCGTATCTAACCCCCTAAATGAATATCTCATATGCTGAAGGCCATGTATGAGACTTTAAATGACTGTGTGAAACTCTCAAATGCATTGAGAACTTTTAAAATAAAGTTACTTGGGAATGTTTTCAAATCATTTTATAAAACATAGCTCTAAACCAAGAGCTCTGATACCAACCGAACTGTCACGCCCCGAACCGAGATCGTGAACAGTCGCCCGTTGCCCCTGGATGCTGGCTGTATTTTTACAGAAAATCAGACAAAATCTCCCCATAAATCGGAGGTTTTCCATGTATAATTTCACCTGTATATGACATTCATCCTGTAAAAATAAATAATTGGCCATCCCGGCCTCTCCAAATTCAACAAATACCACAGCCAACATCCAGAACAACGCAAAACTATAAAGTTTCTAGCAATCCTAGTAACAGACATCTACTGTCATGCCCAACTAGGGCATGAACAGCCGCCACACAGAGCGGACTTAAATTCTACGCATATATAAAATAAATTCCCAAGTTATTTTTAAATATTTACAAATGCCTCAATGTAATGAAATAAATCAATACGAGAGTTTCAAGAATAAATGTCCATAATTTATACAGTCATCCCAAAAAAATTTATATAAATACATTGGTCAAACTAAAATCTTAAATACATAATAATATCACCAATTATCGTAGCGGAAGAGATGGAAAATATCCATACCCAAGCCCAGTGATATCTCCTCGGTCTAACACAATCCTGTGGGAAAAAAAGTGAGAGGTGAGTATCTATGGGAGGATACTCAGTAAGTGAGGGGATTGACATCATACTATCAATATCTAGGGTGAACTTGGAGTGTCAAAACATAAGAAAATATCCACAGTGTGCAAACCGATCATATTATTTCAAAATCATATATAATACGCACACATCAGAAAGCAAGATATGCATCCAATATTTACATCAATGTCGTGAAGAGCCGGCCAATGAAATATTCCCGGCAATGGTCTACCTCGACCAAGGACGGCGCATTGGGGGTTTTTCCAAATGCAAATATTAAATAATGACTCTCTGCCCCAATGTTGGCCACATGCTACCCTAACTAGCCTGCAAATAATAATAATGTACATATAACTAGTCGGCCGTGTATGGTGCCCCCGCCTGGTGCTAGACGGAGCCGTACTCAACGTCCTCTCCGATGAGGGTCAACCTGGGACACCCATACACATGACGATCTGGCAGATACCTCCGGCCGAAGCGTATCCGAGCACAAGGGGTGCCTCTACCAGATGTCCTTCGTAGTTACGGATCACAATATCATATCGGCCAGGCACGTAGCCCCATGCATCCCATCATCAAGTCGGCCGGGCATACAACCCAAATATGTAAGTAAATCCATTTAAAACTATGTGCCAATGCAGTGAAAGCATTAAAACATATCAATCTGTCGAAAATATGACACAATATTCAATTATCAAAACTCATGGATGCATATCAATAAAGTCAGAAATTTAGACACTCCAAAGGTTACAAAACATTCATCAAATGTTCGAAAATTCTAACAATCAGACATTTGCAGAAATATGTCATTTAAAAATATTTTTGAAATATGGTTTTCAATCAATAGCGAATGTCAAAGTCCCATTCACCGTTCTACGGAAGGGAAGTCACTCCCTACTGACAAGCCAAATCGGATCTGACCGCTCGAGTTTCCAAAAGATCAACCTAAATCAGATTATCAACATTTAATATCAAATAAAGGTCAAATCAGGGACTTTCAATTTTTTCCTTCCAAATATATATCACATAATTTACAAAACTTCGTTATAGATTCTCGTTTCCTCAATTTCGACTTATCTGACTCACCAATGGTCGACTTTCTAATATTTCTCATTTTTTTGTCTAATTTTCCTCGGATTTCACACATTTCAATATATTATGCAACTCTCGATCTAAATTCGACCTAATTTCGATAGAATTAATTCAAATGTTGAAAAGGTTATATTTCTCTCATCTAGGGTTTCTCGGATTTTCGGATCTAGCTTTCGTTCGTCCGTCAACCTGGTCTAAAACTTGTAATGTTTACCATTTGAAACACAAGTGAGAAATTTAAGTCAAATTAACAATAATTTTTGAAACCCTAGTATGTACACGAAATCGAGAATTCATTTACCTACGCAGAGGGTCACGGGTCGTCGTGGGCTCGCGGGCTCGCGGGCTCGCGGGCCAGGGGCCGGACTGGGCTACGGGTTGGGCTACGGGCTGTACTGGGCCTGCGGGCTTGGACGGGCTGTCGGGCCAGGTGGGCCCATGGGCTTGCTGCTGATGGGCCTGCGGGCTAGTGCTCGCCTGTGCGCTGGTGCGCTGTGCTGGTACGCGCTCGTGCGCTGCCGTGCGCTGGGCCATGCGCTGGGCCGCGCGCCCGTGCACCCTCGTGCGCTGGGCCGAGAGCCCTCGTGCGCTGGGCCGCGTGCGCTCGTGCGCTGGCTCGCGCGCTCGAGGCCTGGGTCCTACTTGCGGCCTGGGCTCGCGCTGCGGGCTGGGTCCTGCTCGGGTCCTGGCTCGCGCTGCGGGCTCGGGCTGGGGGATCGCGCTGCGGGCTTGAGCTGTGGCAGAAGGCGATGCTCGCGGCGTGCGGTGGTGCTCAATCGTGGCTCGCGGCGGTGTGCGGCGAGGCGGAGAGAGTGCGATCGCGCAAGATTGTGATGAGAGATCGAGGGAGATCGTGATGAGAGATCACGAGGAAATGAGCCGCGGGAGAAAGAAGAAGAAGCAGAAAAAGAGGAAGGAGAAGAAGAAGGAGAAGGAGAAGGAGAAGGAGAAGGAGAAGGAGAAGGAGGAGGCGATGGCGATGGCGATGCCGACGGAGCTCGCGGGGAAGAGTAGCGCCGCGGTGGGGGAGGGAGACGAAGGGTTGGGAGAGAGAGAGTGAGAGAGGGAGAGGAGCGAATTAGGGCTTTAGCCCTAATTCGATTTGGGGGGCCAAAACGCTGCATTTTGGCTCTCCCACTTTTTTTTTTTTTTTTTTAGTTTGGTGTTACATAGTCATAGTAAGAAGAGAAGACTCGAGTTTACAATGGGCCAACACTCCCAGAAGAATAGGAGTATGGGCTCCTACGGTGACGTCTCAATTATCGAGTCTGTTAGCTTAAAAGGCCAACAATCATCAAAGTTTGGTGCTTCCACTTCTAGTGCTACATCCGGGAGCAAGTCAATGGGAAAGTCCCTTGTCGAAATTGCAAGAGATTTTACCTCGGACTATGTACTGAGCCTCTAAAGTGAGGCATTTTCGCAATATTTGTCCCGAACTGAGTCTAGGAGGACATGGAGGTCATTTGAGTCGAGACCACCCAAGTAGCTCAAGAAGTGGTCAATCAAATGCCCTTACATCATTGGTTAGTACTACTCTACGAACAGAGATGGGGAGCAACACGGTGGCCGCTCTTTCTCAACGTCCCCAACCAAGAACTCAAACGAGAATTTATGCGATAACTAATGAGGAAGTCCAAAATAATCTGGATGTAATCACAGAAACATCCTCTTAAACTTGGACTTGGTGACTTAGAATGCAATATATATTTTACATGATTTTTATATTGATGATTTGACATGTTAGAAGTGAATTTATAGACCAATCTGAACTTAAATTATATGTGGAGTGATAGATGGATGATTATGTTGTTGAATGATGGTAAAATCATATGTAGAAGTGTAAATCCCCATCGTAGGAAAATTATATAATATGTCCATGATTGTGTGCTATAAAATGTTACGAGGAGTTATATATGAAATATATATTTGGAGATTAACTAATAATCATTTGATAGTTTATACTATTAGATACAATGAAAATCTTTGATAATGATACTCGTGTACTTATTGATACGGGTTCTAATAATTCATTTGTGGGCACAATATTTACGTGGCATTCCAATAGGCTTTTGACTTTGCTTGAGGAAGAGTTGTTGGTTATCATTTTCTTGGGGAGGTAACTGGTTAGAGATATGATGTATAAGGGTTGTGAAGTGAAGGTGGGTGAAGTAGTTCTTGAAACGGATTTGATTCTACTAGATATGGTGGATTTTGATGTCATTCTGGTTATGGATTGGTTACAACACCACCGAGCATTCGTGGATTGTTTCACTAAGGAAGTAGAGTTCCGTAGATTAGAGTGTCCCCAGCTTGTGTTTGCCAGTGAGCGACAGATTTTGCCGAATTATGTGATTTCGGCAAAATAAGCAAGAAGGCTAGTACATAAGGGATGTGAACCCTATCTTGCACACATCATTGACACCACGGTTGAGGGTTCCAACTTGAGGGATATTCCAGTGGTGAATGAGTTTTTAGATATCTTCCCGAATGAGTTACCCGGTTTACCTCCAATTCGAGGGTTAGAATTTGTCATTGATTTGGTTCCTAGCACCGTACTGATCTCAGTTCCTCCATATAGGATAGCACCTGCAGAGTTGAAGGAAGTAAAGGTACAATTGCAAGAGTTATTAGAGAAAGGGTTTATCCGACCGAGTATCTCACCTTGTGGTGCTCCGGTCTTATTTGTGAAAAAGAAGGATGATACTTTCCAGTTGTGCATAGACTACTGGCAACTCAATAAAGTGACAATCAAGAACAAGTACCCATTGTCAAGGATTGATGATCTCTTTGATCAATTTAAAGGGGTTAGAGTGTTCTCAAAAATTGATTTAAAGTTGTGGTACCATCAGTTGAGAATCAAGGAGGATGATGTCCATAAGACCACATTTAGAACGCGGTATGGCCACTACGAGTTTATGGTAATACCCGATGGACTTAATGAATAGAGTGTTCCACTCTTATTTGGATAAATTTGTTATTGTATTTATAAATGATATTTTGGTATATTCCAAGAATGATGAGGAACATTTTGAACATCTCTGGATAGTATTGTAAACTTTTCGGGAGAAGCAGTTGTACGCCAAGTTCTCTAAATATGAATTTTGGTTAAGGGAGATTGGTTTTTTGGGACATGTGATATTCGAGGATGAGATATTTGTTGATCTGAGGAAAGTGGAAGTCATATTGAAGTGGGAGCAATATAAAAATATCACCGAGGTGAGGAGTTTCCTTGGATTGGCAGGGTACTATCGGAGATTTGTCGAAAAATTCTCTAAAATTGCAGCTCCATTGTCCAACTTGACTCGAAAGGAAGTCAAATTTGAGTGGGGTGACAAAGGTGAGGGGAGTTTTCAAGAACTCAAGAAAAGACTCACATCTGCTCCGATCCTTGCTCCCTACTAATGGTGGTGATTATGTAGTATTTAGTTATATTAGTCGACAAGGGTTGAGTTGGGTGTTGATGCAAAATGAGCGGGTGATTGCTTATGTCTCTGAATAGTTGAAGAAGTACGAGTTGAATTATTCTATGCATGATTTGGAGTTAGCAGCCATTGTATTCGCATTGGAGATATGACGACACTACTTATATGGTGCTACGTGCAAAATCTGCACTGACCACAAAAGCATTAAGCATTGGAGATATGACGACACTACTTATATGGTACGAGATATGACGACACTACTTATATTGTCGAGGAAGTCTCTTAGGGATTCATTGTCCTTTTGCCGAAAGGATAGGATGGAGGTGGATTTCCTCTTAGCCGCTCCGCTGATTACGATCTATGCTTCAAACAGTTGTCAGAGTTGGTAGAAGCTCTTGATACTGGTTGGTAGGAGCGAGTTGAATCATGTTAAAGCGTTTCCCTTCAGGGTTATGGGGAAATGTTTGCACATGCGGTATCTGACATGTCCCTAGATATCATAACCATGACAAAATGAGTTATATGGTCTCAGGGTCGGAGGTGCGATCATACATCTCCATATGAGGAAGGAGGATGTTTCAGGGCATTGGTTCAACAATGATAGCAGCGTCAGATGGAGTATGGACGGTGGTTCTCTTCTCTCCACTTGTGTCCCTTGAAACAGAAAGGAATCCTAAAATTATATTGCTGTTGCTTTAGAAAAGTTAAGATAAAATATATGTCGAGAAAGTTTTGTATACAGAAAAAATATATATCAGGAGAATTTACTAATCTGAGTTGAATTGGATTTAATCGGATTCAAAATAATTATCTGGTTTATACCAAAAAAAAAAAAGATAGTTAAGATAAAAAATGTAACTTACTTTTATTGAACTTTTAATTTAAAAATTATTGATATATTAATTATTTGAATAATTTTGAAGAGAAAATTGACTTTTGTTTACAAAATTCTATATTCTCTATTAATTTGATTTTTATTTTAAATTTAGAAATATTATAAAATAAAATAAAATAAAATATAATAGAGATAAGTTAAATATATTAATCGAAAGAAATTTAAGTTTTCCAATGCTAAACTTTAAATGGGGACGGACTTGTTGGCGTTGGGAGAGTGAAGAAGTTATTGGGTTTTCCTTTTTGTTTGGAGCAAGAGAGTCTACACTCATATCACTTAACTTCCTAAGGAGGAAAACTATACATCAGGTTAGATGGTTATCTAATACCCATTTTTTCTTCTAAGGAGGAGTGCTATGCATCAGCTTCAATGGTCATTTGACAAATGCTTTCTGTATAAGTTTTTATGATTTTAGGTTTGGTTTTATCTAACTACAATATAACAATAGAATATATATATATATATATATATATATATATATATTTATATTTTTTGGGTGGGAAGGAAATTAAGAAAGAAAGTAAAAGAGAAAAAAAATTATTGGGGAGGTTACCTTTTCATTTTCCCCTTTTTTTTTTTTTTTTTTTTTTTTTTAGTTTTTAATTAGTAAGGGCTTGTTAGAGAAGTTCTAGGATATAATATGGTGTAATCAAATGAATTTGTAAATGTTGTATTCTAACATGTGAGCTAAATCCAAGAACACATATTTGTCTCGCTATACAAATTGGAATTTTTTTTTTCTTTTTTTAAGCCTAATATCCGAGATGCGTTTCTTTGCTCCATAATTTTGTGTTCTTTATTATTATTATTATTATTATTATTATTATTATTATTATTATTTTGCATTTTACCTCTTTATGTTGTTTTAAATCTTGAATAGACTAATTTAATATTTTAGATATGGTATATACATATGAGAATTTTTCATCTAGGAATCTAATTATTTAATATTTCTTATAATATGGTTTCAGTTATTTCAAAATTCATATTTATGCCATTAGATTTGATCAAAATTAGTCCAAATTTGTTTTTCTATTTCATTAGTCATTTATGGATGAGATGTCTTTCTCGGAATTTGATTCTAAACGTCCATGAGAGAGGATCATTAGTAGTAACCACTCTCTCTCTTCTAATCTCGTGATATAGGGTTTAAATTTTTATGTAAAAAAAAAAAATTGATTTTAAAATTTTTAAAGTTTATATTATAAATATACATACATACTAACGTACATAAATATTATAAATATAAATATCTATATATTTGTGTATGCGTCTCGTAATTCAGTTACATCCCTATATATATAAAGCGCTATAAAGCGCTCAAGACGCTTACCGCGGAGGTCACTCAATGGTAATCTCATATTTTTAGGACTCCACTATGGTTTTTTTTTTTCTTTTTTTTTTTTCCATTCAATTTTTTGCACTTTTTTTTTCCCATTTTTTTCGCTTACATCTTTCCCCTTTTTGGAACCACACATTGTTTTTTTTATTTTTTATTTTTTTTATTTTTATTTATATCTTTGCACTTTTTTTTTTACCCATGACCATATTGTTTTTTTTCCTCATTCAAGTCCTACACTTTTTTTTACCCTTTTTTTTCGTTTAGCTCATTCACCTTTTTGGGATCATTTTTTTTTCATTCAAATTTTTGTACCTTTTTTTTTTAATCCTTTTTTCCTCGATCTTTCATCTTTTCAAGACCATACCTTTTTTTTACCTTTTTTTTTACCTTTTTAATTTGGTCTTTCCACATTTTTTTTTTTTACTTTTTTTTCTTTTGTTTAAATCATTCATTTTTTTGGAACATAGTTTTTTCCCCTTTTATTTTTATGGCTCCACGGATAGTTATCAATTTATTTTTAGACTGCAATTTTTTATTTTTTTCATTCATATCCTTTTTTTTTTATTTTTTGACCTAGCTTTTTTTTTTCTTTTAAATCATTTGTCTTTTTTAGATATAGGTTTTTCTCTGTTTTTTTTTACCTCACAGATGGTCGTCACTTTATTTTTAGACCACACTATTTTTTTTCATTCAGAACTTTACTCTTTTTATTTTTTTTACCTAATTTTTTCCTTAAGTTGTACTTTTTTTTTTTAATATAGGTTTTTCCCTTTTATTGGTACCACTTGTCCATTCATGTCCTTTTTTTGACCATTTTTCTAACTTTATCCTTCGTTTTTTTTTAATATAGGTTTTCTTTCTTTTTTTGACCCCACAAATGGTTGTCCCTTTTATTTTTTGTAACATTGGGAAAGTTCGGTTGTTGCGTTAACTCTAACAGACCATTTGCGATTTCTATACTTTGTAAATTCTAGGAAAATAACTAATTTAAATTTAATTGTGGATTTTATCCTTTCACTTGCACATAAACTTCCATACACTCTCAGTTGATAGATTTTTAATTTTTAAGTGTTCCATTATTAGAATACTCTATACTTGGTAAAAATTGACTTCTTGGTGAGAGATTTGGTTTGTTCTGTAGAGCCTTAAAGTTTGATTGACTGTTTCTCCAAATTTTGATTTTTTACTCGATTTATTGGTGATTCATCGGTTTTCTTGGTGATTCATCGGTTTTCTTGGTGTTGGAGTACTAGCAGTAAATTCTATTTCTCTTTTGATATCTTGTGAAACTTGTAGTCTCTTGGTATAGTGTGGAACTTGAAGACGTGTCTTGGAACATTATTCTATTTTTTTCTCACATTTTGATGATTATTATCTCTCAGTATAATATCTAGGTTCTATTGCACGATCCCATTGCATTTGAAGAGAAAGTTTTATAGAACTGCGGTTAGCTCTATACTATTATATAGTACTACGTGCTGAGCTATTAAACAATGATAAGAACAAAAGATCATTGTAATAGAAATGAAAATATTTAGGTGGATATATGGAAAAATTAAAAGAGATAGAATTAGAAATGAAGAAATTCGTAACAACTTGAAAATTAGTTTAATTATGGGTAAAATGTGAGAGTGTCGTCTGAGGTAGTTCGGATATATACAAAGAAGGTCCAAAGATACATCAGTTAGAAAAACTGAGAACCTAATATAGAGGATTTAGTAAAATATATAGGTAAATCGCTAAAAACTTGGATGCAAATTATCCGTAAATACATGAAAATTAAAGATTTATAAGAGAAAATGGTCTTAGATAGTAATGAATGGCGTAAAAGAATTCGTACAAATTAAACCAATATATTTTAGATATTTATCTATTGATTTATTTATTTATTTTTTCTTATTTTATTTTTATTTTTATTTTTATATATATTTTTTTATTTCATTTTTTTTCTCTACCTTTTTCGAATTTATCTCTCAAATGGCTGATTCCAAATATTGAAATTAAAACGCAATTTGTTGTTATTGTTGTAAATTACAACTCTGTTTGCCTCTCCATCCAATACACTTTATCGGCAAAACAATGTTTTAAGTGTTTAAATTTATAGGGTTAACCTTTTTCAATAACCCTAAAGGGACATATTGAGCATTTGTGCAATTTAAAAGTATAAGAGGGATACTAAGTAAATATTGGAAATGAGTTAGGAGATAAAAGTAGAAAGGAGAGTAAAACCCAAGAGATCCAAACATTTCACCTCACTTTCTAGACTTTTCTCCTCTCTTCTCCAAAACTCAATCAACTCACCACCAAATCTTTAGATCAAAAGTTCCAACTTACTCATTCAACTCCCCAAAATTAGATTTTACCTTCAATTTTAAAGAAGGGTTTGAGGATCTAGAGTGTCACAAAAAGGGAGAATCAAAGGTTTTGGTGTAACCCGAATTGGAAAGATCTTTTGGAGACAAAATTAAGATATTGAAATCTTCTTATTCTAAGTTTTAATTTGTCTGACTACTTGTCCACTTGATTGGGAAGATATAAAGTTACATTTAGTGAAAGAAAAATATATTTTTAGTGTTAGGGTTTTTGGGTTGATTTAGGTTGATTGATGTTGATGATTTTGAATATTTGATGATGTCCTTTAAGGGCTGAACAAAGCCGATCATGACAAGATCTTAGTCGTAGAGAAATCTGGGAGTAATTACCTTCTTCACTAACACTGTGAGTAAATGGATTGTTGTATTTATAAATAAGAAAATATTTTTCTTAGTTTTTTTAAAATGTTTTTCTAGATTTTTTCTAAAATGATTTTTAACATGAATTTGTATAATATTTTATGATTGTGGAGTAACCCTGAAAATGTTTTGATTTGAGCTAGGAAATTTATACATTTGCAGATATATCTTGTGCCATATTAAAATTTTTTTTTGGGATGTTGCTGTTGAATTTATGAACTGAGAGCTTTTGTTGATTTTTTATGGCACATGAAATGCTGTTTGTGTAATACAAAAAAAATTCAGTTGTAGTGTTGACTCTAAAATAACTATTTGAGATATCTATATTTTGTAAAATGTGGAAGAATAGTTAATTTGAAATATTTTTATCCTTTGAACTGTTAGAGAATTTTCTTAGACTCTCGGTTAACAGAGTTTCAATTTTTAAGTTCTCACTTATTAGTGTACTCTATGCTCAGTAGAATTTAATTTATTTGTGAGAAATTGGTTTGTTCGATAGAGTTTTAATGTTCAGTAGACTGTTCCTTTAAATTTTGATTTTCTCGATGGTGACCAACTCTTGGTACTTGTTATCTATTGGTACATTTTCCAATTTCTCCTTTGGGACATTATTTTCCATCTGCTTCTCGATATATTGTTTTCCATTTACCTCTCGGTGCATTTCCCCACCACTCGATGCATTATATGCAATAATGCTTCTCGGCTCCCTTACTCTAGACATGGCATCGTCGGTCGGAATATCACATTTGTTCTCGCGGTGGACTTTTGTTATCCTTATATGCTTGACTGCTCACAAACAATGACTTCACTTGACCTTGACTTTATTTGACTAGGCTTGACCGAGAGTAACTCTTACCGAGAGGTCATTTGAATTTCTTTCCACCCTCTCGGTTCTTGGTGCTGGAACACTTACACCTTTGAATTTGCACCACCTCTTGGGAATTCCATGTGAAACTTGCAGTCCTCATCCAATTTCCTGTTAGTTTTCCATGTGAGACATGTAGTCACGTGGACTTGAACCTTAGTTCTCACTACTAGAAAATGAACTTTTAGCGATTGAAAATTATCGACGAATTTTTTTCTATCGGTAATAGCGATAGATTACCGATGAAAATTTTACCGACGGATTATCGACGGATTAGCGATGAATTTTGTATAATTTTTTTATTATTTTGTATAAATTTTTAATTTTATTTTTTTTAAATTTTTTTGTAAACCTATAAGCGATAGATTGCCGATAGATTACCGACAGATTACCAACGGAAATTTTATCGACGGATTACCGACGGATTTTTAAATATTTTTTTAAATTTTAATTTTTTTAATTTTTTGTAAATCTATCAGTGATAGATAAATTAAAAGAATTTTATCTCACTTTCTAGACTATTCCTCTCCTCTCAAACCCAATTGATTCATTGCCAAAACACAAGAACAAAGATTTCATACTGCTCATCCAACTCCCCAAAATTAGATTTTAGTCTTGATTTTGAAGAAAAGTTTAAAGATCTAGAGTTTTTATGAAAAGGGGGAGAATCCAGAGGTTTGTTGCAATCCAAACCGGAAGAACTCTTTGAAGATAAAACTAAAGTATTATGATCCCCATATCCCAAGATTTAATTGGTCTAAGTGTTTGTCCACTTGGATTTGGAGGATTTAAGGATTACATTAAATGAGAGAAAAACAAGTTTTGTATATTAGGGTTTTTGGGTTGACTTCGCTTTATTGACATTGATGATTGTGGTCAGTTGATGATTTCCCATCTCCAACACTGTGAGTGCATTGATTGTTGTATTTGTGAATGAAAACATATTTTTCTTGACTTTTCTAAAATGTTTTTCTGGATTTTTCTAAAATGATTTTTAACTTGAATTTGTATAATGTTTTATGATTACGGAGCATCCCTAAAAATGTTTTGATTTGAGTTATAAAATCTATACATTTGCAAATATATTTTGTGACATGCTAAATTTTTCTTTGGATGTTGCTTATGAGTTTATAAATTAAGAGTTTTGCTGATTTGATGTGGCACATGAAATACTGTTTGTGGAATAGTGCATGCTTAGGGTGTAAGCACCCGTGTATGTGTATATAGCTCGTATCAAATTTTCTCTCGCTCAATTGTCAAGAAAATTATAATGAAACAAAAAAAAAAAGAAAAGTTATTTTAGTGTGCTTAGCAACGATAGTCGAGAAGTTCAGAATGTTTATCTTCTATTAAAGCTCGAAGACACCCAAATCAAGAAGAAACAAAGCAAATTTCAACAGAAAGTTGAAACTACAAAATTACACTTAACAATACCAAACTTAGAAAATGAATTTCTAAAGCAAGAAATGCATTTAGCGTCCCCATCAATGTCTTTGAAGTGTTAAAGGATTTGAAAGTTGAAAGTAGGTTTTTGAATGGGCTACAAGTTCAGGCCAGACTTTTCAGTTTTCTTACACTATAAGCTTGAACTATTTAAGGGAAACTCCAGCTTGGTCTAACGTATTTCTACCCATATCCGAGACATACAAAGGCAAGCCGGTGCCACCAAATTTTTCCTTAGTGATTTGATCCAAACGCTCAGCCATTTCAGGTGTCAAATGGCTCCGCCAATCTCCAATCTTACCGTTGCGAAAATAAGCGTTGTTGTCAATGGCTACTGGAGCCCCTGGTCGATGCTGCCCCTTCCTATTAACATCTAGGTTGCTCAAGTTCTCAAAGCTACACAAATCCGCAATTTTTTGTAAACCACCACCATTTTCTTCCTCCAGAGAAAATGGGTAACCAATGAAATCTGCTAATTTTTTCACAGAAGGTAAAGGGTCATTTCTCATTTCTTCATACACAAGGAAAAGCACTCTTTGTGGTGCTTCCATTCTTGCTTTCCAATAGCTAATCACGTGATCCCAATGAGGCCCATTAAAGGACATTCCTTTGCAAAATAGATCAAGCGCCTCTTGTAAGGAAACATAAGTTACACCTTTTGGTGTCACTTTTCTTGCAAAATGCCACAGTGAAACAAATGCATCCTTAGGGTCCCTCAAAATGTACACAATTTTGCAGCCACTTGAACTTATGGACTTTGGCAAGGAATGGTAAGGAATATGTGTGGCTATTAAGGGAAATTTGGCAGTCCGATTGGTGAAATCGGTCTCCAGGAGAGGGATGCACTCATGGGGCATGGTGGACAGCAAAGGATGTGATGAAAGGTCTGGATATTTCTTTCTAGTGACTATGGCAAAGGCCAAGGCCTTAAGCCATGTCGTGCCTGATTTTGGGACACTACATAGCAATATGTCTGTTGGTTGAGCCTTGAAGTGTTGTTGAGCTGCAATCACACCTTGCAAGAAAAAGAGGTTGTACCAACAACCTTGATATAGATAACGATCAAGGTGAGGGGTCCAACTACAATCTCTAGGGAGTGTTGACAAAAACTCCTCAAAATTTTGATGGGTTTTTTCAAGGGTTTTCTCTTCTCCTTCGTTCTGCTTACAGTTTTTGGAGATTGAATCCATAGGATGGAAGAGAAATAAGAGAAATCATGCAATGCAAGGAGAGAGAACTTCCTCCTCTCTTCTAAAATCTGAGGGATGGGGAAGGAAGCAAAGTTGTTTAGAACAGTTTTACGTTTCTATCATTGTTAAACTGAGTACATATACTAAAACAACGAAGGTCGATAAGGGTAAAATGATAACTTTGCCGTTCTTCCTTCCTTTCGCATGATACACGTGGAAGCAAGGTCGTCATTGATCTTTCTTCTTATCTGATTTTCTATTTTCATTGTTTCTTCAGCACACAACCTAAAACCTTATTTTTTTCAGACACCATTTTTTGCTGATTTTTAATTGAAAGTGGGTTATTAAGTATTTGATGCATGAGAAGACCAATAAAACGTAGCTGATTTTTAATTGAAAGTGGGCTATTAAGTAATTGAAAGTGGGTTATTAAATATTTTTGCTGATTTTTAATAGAAAGTGGGTTATTAAGTATTTTTGCACTGATAATTGCTTCCATTTTCATTATTTCTTCCTCATCTCTTTTTGCTGATTTTAAGACAACATTTTTGCTGATTTCAGAATTATTTCAAGGTCCTGTTTAAAGTCTTGTGCCAAGACAATTGCAACTGGTAAAAATTAAGATCGCAATTGTACTAAAAGTGCTTAATTGTAAATAAAAGATGACAGAAATTTTTAAAAGAAAATTCCCCATTAGAAAGGAAAGTACGAAATCACCATAACACTGACAATGGACCTTCTTATGGTTCATAAAAGAAATAACCGTACAAAACTGCGATGTTTATAAGTTGCATGCGCCATGGCCGTAGATAATTACCCAATTATTCGGGACTGATTGAGTGAGTCGCCTCATAAAATCTAAGTTGGCCCTTTGGCTTACAATAAGAGTATTAACTCGATTGATAAGATAAGCATTATTCTCCAGGGAAAAAGTAAAAAATAAATAAGAGATTTTAATAAAAATAAGAGAGAATTATTCCTAATTCCTCTACTAATGTCTAATTAATCTAATAGTTAAATTTTGATATCTATTAAACAAAGTTTTGAACTCGACTGTTGTGCATAGAGAAAATATGTATCGGGAGAGATTTTTTTATTAAACAAGGTTTCTTATTTTGAACATTTGCTATTTCACAATTTATCAATGACAATGTCATATTTTTAATGCAATGAGCAATTCACCCTTCACCTAGAATCTATCGTTTTCCGATAACATGATCAAACCCGCTTGACGAAAAACAACAATAGTCTCTCGACACAATTCTCAGGGCTTATAAATTCAAGTCCTAATACTTTCGAGTACCATTGGCGCAATATATGGTATCCTATTCATATTTAAGACGCAACATCTTCGGGTATCATCAAAGCAATACCTGGTATACTATTCATATTAAATGTGTAACACCTCCAAGTACCGTCAATGCAATGCCCGAAATGCTATTCACATTTAACTAGACATAATGTCTTTGAGTATCGTCAGTACAATGCCCGATATGCTATTCACATTTAAGATACAACACCTCCAAGTATTATCAGTGCAATGCCCGATACACCATTCGGATTCAAGGCATAACACCTCTAAGTACTATCAGCGCAATGCTCGGTACGATATACCCATTCAAGACGCAACGCCAGCAATAGCTATCGGAGCAATTATTCTGACAATCACAAGGCGTTATCCTAGCCCCTCAGCACACGGAAGCCATTGCACAAATTAACTTGACTTTAAATATTTCAATTATAGATTTCCCTTCAAAAAAACGATCTACCATGGAGCTATTTTCTTTACAAGAATGATGTGAACCTATTACGATATTCTCTCAACTATTCTCCTTAGGACGCAATGATCCAGTGATTGGGCAAATAGTTAGAAATATTATTCTGGCTCTAACACCTCAACCAATCCACTCCAGGTTCACCATTTAAGTTGCTTTCTCAGTTGCACACCCCTCATACTGTTCTCTGAAACTATGTACGGACCACACACTCATATCTCAACAATGGCAAGGTTAACAAATAAATAACAAAAATTTCATTTCAATGCAATGAACATATAGCCAAATGGGAAGGGTTACATTTATACAATTATATACTAGTATACATCTTGACTAAGTTAATTCAAAGTAAAATTGCCTTGAAAAAGGACAAAATAAAAAAGGTACAACTCGAAAAAGTGTACACCTCGGCCTCCCCAAAAGAATTAGCTCCTTGAATCCTCGCTACTTCCTAATGTTCTCTGAACAACCTCCCAAGATAGATAGACCGTAAGTTGAACAACTTCAATTTAGTACCCAATAAGATACTAAAACTAAAAAACAGCTAGATGTTAAACAAAAGTTGGGAGGGAAAAAATAAAAACTCCCTTGTAGGTCATTGAATCAAGCACTATCAATAAAAGAGTGTAAGAGCAATGATGAATTGCAAGAAGCCAAGTGGAACCCGCCGGTACAAACCCATCAATGCATTAGGTTATGACTTTCCTACTGTCATAACGGAACCTAATACCTACGGTTCCTTCATTAATGGAGCCTTGTACCTATGGCTTTCACCGCCTCAACTCTTGCGGATGCCAAACCTACAGAGAAATTTTTTTTTTCAAACTTCAAACACTCCTAAAAAGCACCACTCTTTCCCTAATTCTTTCCTCACGATGGACCATAGAAACCCAATCTACCCTTGTGATATATATATAGCCAAAGGAAAGAAATCGTATGTTAGATCTCTTGACAATCTGAGAAACGTTAAACATTTAATAACCGCATTCCATCTCTAATGTTTCCCTATTATACTTTTTTCGCTTACAGACGACATTTCGTACCTTTTCGAATTTCCTAATTACTGTAGCATTTATTTTACTTCTAATGCTGCTTTCTTAAATTGACATTAGGAATGAGGGGACAAATGATGATACTGGACCTACTAGGTCACAACCAAATCCGTGGAAAATCAAACTATCCCTTGGCCATTGCCAAGCGGAATTGTTAGCTCCTTGGCTCATTGGCACCTTGGCCCCTTGGCCTCTCGATCATTTTAGGCCCTTGGCTCTCAAATCCATTAATCTTTCCCCGTGCCTCACCAAGCAATTACGAAAATAGTTTCTGTTATGTAACGAGTCTGAAGTATGACTATCCGATAACAAAGGAAATTTTTAACATATTCAAATTTTCTTAGTCTATTACAAAATAAATGTTTATGGCATTCAAAATCTTTCCTAATTCAAAAAACTCCCAATTAACAGATCAAGTTTACATTTATTATTTTTATAATTTTAAAAAATTTTATATGATATTTTTCATAAGAAAACTAAGATTTATACGTCACAAAATGATATAAGACTTATCATATAGACATGATATATATCTATGTAGAGCTAATCTATTATGTATGTTCTAAGATCCTGCATAAAAGCCCACAAATATGTCTTTTAAGAAAATAAGCTAATGGTAATAGTAGTACAAACTCTCTTTTTTAATATAGTAATTTTATATTCAAATATTTATATAATAAAAAAAATTAAAAGTACACAAATATAGCACATGGTTAACGCCTTGCTCTCCTTAGCATGTTTCTCGTTCTTTATAAAATCGTTTTTTTAATTTGAACATCGGATTCTTTCCTCGGAGCATCTTCCGCGCTACTTGCAGGTTTTATCTTCCTCGAAGGCTTAAAAGACCTTTCAACATCAACTTTATCATGGGGTCAGCGGAGCAGATGTTTGTTGAGGTAAACTCACTTTCAACAGGTACAAAATTTGATATTATCTAAACTTGAGGAACGAGGAATGGGCAACGAGAAAATAAATGGAATCCTGCAAGACTACGAGGTACAGCTGTCAAGTGGGTCGACCATGTGCGGATGGCTTGCTCCGTGACGAATGCGCAACGCGGCATGTGCTTTGTCTTGTTGTGTCATGTCAATTCTAAACCCACATGCTCATAGAAAAAGAAAATGGTGGGGACACTGACCCCACTTGCTTGTCCCCTGTGCTTTGTCATGTTGCGCGGTATGATGTCAGTTCTAAACCTGGGCACGGCCCGTAACATTAGTCTGGCATGCATGAGATCGGGGCTTATCATACTTAATGCCAGCGTCAATATTTAAAAAGATTTATAATTTATTATTTTTATAAAAAAGTAACTAAATATTCCTAAAATTTAATAGTATTACATTGGCATGCTCTTTCATGCAAGATTTAGAAATGTTTTATGTTTGCATTCTTGATATCCTAATGAAATACCATCCCTTTATAGTAAAATCTCGTCCTCCTTTGCTTGATATGGTTTTGGCTCTAGTGCCCTAGTTTTAATATAAGGATATGAGATTTTATTACTCTTTTAAAGATTAATAGGATTAGGGTTTTTAAAAAGAGAAGAGTGTGAGATATGTTCTGTTTTTTCTCTCTCTTTCTCTTACTTTTTTGCTCTCTCTCTCTCTCTCTCTCTAAGTTGGTTGTGGCACCTTTACTTAAACAAGCCTAGATGATATGTCAAGGAAAGAGGAATAATGTGCCATGTTATGTGATGCTATGACATATGTTCTTTGTTGATTCTATATTAAACCCTAATTTGATTCTTTTGTTGGTTTATCCTGATCGTTTTATCTAATTTAGACTAATTTTAATATGTTTGACCTTTGAATAAAATTATAAATATAAAAATCAAAGCATTTGTTGCATATAAAAAAATAACAAAATTTAATATAGTGTAATATAAAAAATTTAAATGTATTCAACAAAATAACAAAATACAAATACAAATATATGCTTTAATGATTTAGCAACTAAAACTTTTAGAAAAGCAATTCTTATTTGTCATCTAAATGAATGTTTCCTATCTCTCTCTCTCTCTAATATGCTCAGAGGAGAAACTAAAAAGACATGGGTGAGGCATTTTGCGGTAATTGACCCTTGAGCTTATTAACTTTTATTTTTAATGTCATGGAAATTAATTTCTGTCTAAGTCATGAGAATGAGAGACTTAATCGCTTAATGGGTCTTATAGTATTCTGACCGAATTAGTTAGATAAAATTTGAATACCAGTTGATGAAAAAAATTGTCTTACTTGGTGGGAAGCTACTATTCAACAGTTTTGTGAGGTTTCATGATTCTTCCTGGAAACCCTAGTTTTTTTTTTTTAAGTTAAATTCTGAAGTCTTGCGTCTCTCTAGCTTGCGATTACAAAAGTGAAAATTGGATGCGAGGCCAGAAATCAAATTTATAATACATTCACTACAACGGAAATGGTTTACGGAGACAAACAAAAACCGTGAGGAAAATGTGATAAATCTATCGATAAAGTTTTCTCCAACGGATAAAGATTCAGTTGGCTAAGAAGGGGTCGGGATAGACCTATCTCGACACTTGTGATAACCGTTGGGGCAAGTTCAACATTAGGACGGTTAGAAAAGTGTCGGTAAAAATCAACGTTATATTATCGGTTGTAAAGGGGTAGTAAGAGTTACTACATTTATTTTCTCGGTTGTAAAAAGGGCAGTAAGAGTTACTACATTTATCGTCACTTTTGTAAATGGGTTAGTAAAGTTACTACCTTTATCATCACTTGTAAAGAGTTAGTAAAAATTACAATTTTTATCATCAACTTGTAAAGGATCAATAAAAGTTACTATTTTTTTCATCAGTTTAAAAGTTAGTAAAAGTTTTTATCTTTATCATCACTCAATGACTCAATATAACCATTAGAATTGTATAACTATTTATTGTCGCCAATGAAATAATAGTATATTAGGAAATGCTATAACTTCTATTGTCGATAAATACAAATATTAGTAAATATTACTACAATACCGTCGGATCTTAGGATATAGAAAATGTGAATTCTTTATTATCACACGTTTACTGTTGGATTAGTAAAGATTTCTATATTTATTGCCGTTTACAGAAGTATTGGATTAGTAAATATTATTATCTTTATTGTCGCTTATTGGATTAGTAAATATTACTACTTTTATTGTCATTGTCGCTTAAAGAGTTATTGGTTAGTAAATATTACTACTTTATTATCACTTACAGAATTATGGGTCAGTAAATGCTACTGCCGTTGATATCGATTACAGAAATAATTTGTTAGTAAATGTTACTAAATTTATTGTCGTTGGATAGTAAATATTACTATTTTTTTACAGAATTTTTGTTGGTAAGTAAATTTTACTAGCTGAGTATGTGTTATTTGTTACTTAATATTGTTAACCAAATGTTATTACTCTTTTGGGTCAGTTATCACAAAATTAGTAAATGTTAGGATATATCAATACAAATAATACAAAGAGTTAGGAAATATAATAAATACCGTATGTTAGAAAATGAAGTACCTTTTATATCATCATGAAATATACATGATAATGTTACAAACATATTACAAGAGAAACAAAGATATGATAATGTTACAGACACATTACAAGAGAAAGAAAAAGATTGTAACTTCCGGTCAGTACATATTTTCATATTTTCTTAAATGAAATGTTCATGCAAAAAATGTTGACTTGGAGTACCCAAAAAATTCCAGCGTCCGTGGCATCCGGTTCCAGGATCCAGCGTGATGTGTGGTATCATTATATAGTAATGAAATTAATATAATTATAAGATATATTATAAAAACTTGTACATTTAAATATTACCTTTCGGGATGGACTGAGGAGGTGGTAATGATGGTTGGTGTCGATGTGGATTCCCAATATCTTGTATCTTATATCCGAGAAAGCTAGTAATATAAATATAAATAATGTGATTATTGTTCAGAAGTAAAAGTAGTTAAATTATAGTAAGAAATAAAGAAATGATATTTATATCTCAACACCAGCAATGGGCCTTGCTTCATTAACGAAGTTCAACAATTCATCTCGCTGGTTACTTTCGGCATACATAACAACATGCGTAAGAACATTGCTTACTAGATTAGTAAGATTCTGATTTTGTTCTATTAATTATTCCATCATAACAGTCATATTTTCGTTCTCAGATTTGCTTGAATGCTGCTGTTGTGATGGAGTTGTAACTTTGTCAACACATCTGATTCTTCTCCTCGAATCAGACCCTTTTAACTTTGGATATGGGTTGAAAATATTTGATGGAATAAGATTTCATTTGAGTTAGAAATTTTGATAGATGTGAGGGAGAAGAGTTTTTGAAGGAAATGAGAAGTTTTGATATTTGTGGAGAGAGGAAGAATTTACAGTATATATATTCGGTTTAGTACCAAATAAATTTTGGTTTTTAACGTCAAATAAAATTTTCCAAACCTGCTATTTTGTCCCGTTTATCACATTTTAGTTTTTTAATTTTTTATTATTTACCTCTTTTTTTATAGTTTGAGTAATTAACATAAAATTTTGATTTTCACGTATAACTATATAATTCTGTAAAATAGTAGTAAATATTACTATCACGTTACTAAATCGGACGCAAGCCTTCGCAGTACAACTGTCGGCAGAGCCACCCAGGCAAGCGCACCCGCAAATGCTTGCGCGCGGTACAACCGGCGACTGAGCCGTCCAAACAAGTGTTCGTGAAAATCCCTGCGCATGGCACAACAGGCGGCTGAGCCACCCAGGCAAGCGCGAGCACAAATGCCTACGCGCGGCACAATCGGCGATTGAGCCGCCTAGGCAAGCGCGAGCGCAAATGCCTACACGCGGCACAACCAGCAGCTGAGTCGCCCAGGCAAGTGCCCGTGCAAATTCCTGTGCATGGCACAACCGGCGGCTGAGCCGCCCAGGCAAGCGCGAGTGCAAATGCCTACGCGCAACACAACCGGCGGTTGAGCCGCCCAAGCAAGCGCCCGCAAATGCCCTCGGGGCACAACCTATGGTTCAACCATCACCTTATTATAATTGTTATCACAATAAAAATTATTGTTACCATAATTAAAATAATTGTTACCATTTGTTACCATTTGTATGAAGAGAAAGTAGTAATTCATACCATTTATTATCAAGTGACCCACTTGTTACCAATTGTTACCATTGTTATAATAGTCTATTATACAAATTTTATATAATTATTGTATTATCGCTTGTTACATTGGATCAAAATCACTTGTTCTACTTATTATCATTGTTACTACAATAAAAATCATTGTTACCAGAATTACTATTATTACCATTTGTATGAAGAGAAAGTAGTAATTCTTACCACTTGTTACCATACGACCCATTTGTTACCAATTGTTACCATTGTTACAATATTCTATTATATAAATTTTATATAATTATTATTTTATCACTTGGTATATTGGACCACGATCACTTGTTACCACTTACTATCTTGTTATTACAATAAAAATCATTGTTATCAGAATTAAAGTAATTGTTATCATTTGTTACTATTTGTATGAAGATAAAGTAGTAATTCTTACCACTTGTTAGATATATTAATGTATATTTTATATTTTAGAATTTATAATTAAGTAATATGATAATTAGATAGTCATTATTTGATAATTAAAATGTAACCGTGCCTCAATAATATTATTTAAATTTAATAATTATTTGATATTTATAATAGAACATGATTATTGAAATTAGAAAATAGTATTATTTAGTAATACAAAATTATTACTACCATTTTGTATTACTATATAATTCCGTGAAATAATAGTAAATATTATTACCATGTTACTAGATTAGGTACATGCCTGCGCGGCACAACCGTGGTCAGAACCGCCCAGGCAAGCGTTCCTGCAAATGCCCTCGCGACACAACCTGCGGCTCAACCGGCACTTAATTTAAAATAATAAATTTATTATTTTAAATAACAAAACATTTATATTATTAATATAATCATTTGTTACTAAGTTTGTTATATACAATTATTAAATATATGAAATTAATAATTTTTATTATATAGTGTCATAATACACTTTATTATATTTTTTATGAATATATAATTTTAAATAAAATCATATATTACAAAAAGTTATATATTTTTTATGTTATTATTACTACATTATTTACATATGATTATATTATTTAAAATAATAATATTTGATACTTAATTTATAATTTAAATTTTGTTATAATTAAGGAATGTGACTTCGGATCATGTGCTTTGGATGGACTGCATACGATAAATATGATGAATATGAGTATGAGTTATTTAAATTAATAATATCAATTAGATATGTTAATGTTAATTTATATTTTAGATTTTATAATTAAACAATATGATAATTATATTTAATATTATTTATTTAAAAAAGTAAGGAGTTAAAATCAAAATCTGATAGCAAACTTTACAATAATAATAAAAAACTAAAATAATTAAATGAAATATGATAAAATTAATAATTAAATGACATATGAAGAAAATTAAAGAAGTTACACTTATTACAACAACGGATTTGCTTATGCGTCGGATTTGTTTAGATAGAATTTTAATCTTTTTTAAATAGAATTTTAAAATCCATCACAAAATTTTAATTTAGCGACGGATTTGTTTTCCGTCGCTAAATTTAACGACGAAAATCCCAATACGTAGCTAAATTTTTTATATATAATTAAATAAAATAAAATATTAATATAATATTTAAATTAAAAAATTAATTTAGCAACGACGAAATTTATCCATCGGTAATTTAGCGACGGATTTTCAAGTCCGTCGCTAAATTTAATCTTTTTTTAATTAGAATTTTATTTTATTTTTTATTTTATTTTATTAATTTATATTAACAAATCATATTATTATTTTATAATATTTTATTTTATATTTTATTTTATTACGTTATATTTCATTTTTTTAAAAGAATAATATTATTTAAATCTTAAAAAACCATATATTTTATTTAATTTAAATTATATATATATTTTAAATAATTTATTTTTTTTTGTTTGATTTAATATTTTTTATTATTGTATATGTACCTTTTATTTTATTTGTATTATTTTATTCAATAATACAAATTTTTTAATTAAAAATTAATCCGTCGGACATGTTGGGCGGGCGCCTACGCATGCATGCGCGGGCGCCGCGCAGGCACGCATGGGCGCCGGGCCCAGGCAGGCACGCGTGTCTGCCTTGTCACCCGCCCATGCACGCACGGGCGCCGGGCCCAGGCAGGCACGCGTGTCTGCCTTGTCACCCGCCCATGCACGCACGGGCGCCCGCCCTTCATTGTTTTAATGCTAAAAAAAATGTTAATGCTATTGCAGGGAATCGAATCTTGGATCTCAGATTTGAACTGAACACATGTCACCACTGCACCACCGCTTAATGTTATGTGATAATATTTTTTTTTTATTTTCTTCCTCCTCATTTTTTTTTCTATTCTCACTTTTTTTTTCCTTCCTTTTACTCTTATCTCTATTTTTGGGTTTTTTTTTTCCTTTCTATTCTCATTATTGAAATTTCTTATATATAATAATTATATTGAAATTTTTTATATATTCAAACGAATAAAAATATTTTATGATTAAATATATAGATTTTTAAAATTATTAATATATTGTAATTTATTGATAATTATAATTTTATATTATTAAGATGCCGTAATCCATTTTTAAACTATAGATTAAAAAAATAAAATAAAAATGAACAAGAATAATAAAATAATAAAATAAAAGAAAAAAGAAGAAAACAAACTATAATATTAATATAGTTTTTAATTAATTATTTAATTTATTTTAAATTAGTATTTTATTATTTTTTATTTTATTAAAAATTATCATATTTATTATTTTTAATTAATATTATTTTAGGTTGGTGGTTTAAATAAAAAAAAGTTATTATATTTATTATTTTAAATTGTTATTATATATTATTTTATTATTATTAGAAAAATGTGAAGGAAAGATAATAAGTAAAGAAAGTTATTATATTTATTATTTTCAATTGTTATTATATATTATTTTATTATTATTTGAAAAATGTGAAAAAAAGATAATAAGTAAAAAAGAAAAACAAATTTATATCACATACTAACATTTGGTTTGGTGGTTTACAGGTTTATGCTTATACATGTGCGTGCAGGTGTGCAGGAGTTGTGCGTGCAGGTATGCAGGAGTTTGAACCACAGTGGAGGCAAAGCGGCATTTTCTAGCAATTAAGTGAGGAGGGCTGATGCTGGAGCGGGCGCACTTGCAGGCGCGGGTGCTGGCTTGGGCGGGGGGCAGGTTGCATGCTGGTGCTGGCTCGGGTGGGTAGGGGTGGGTAGGGCCCGTCTAGGCACGTGGCTTCCAGGCTAGTGCTGGCTTAGGTGGGCGGGGCCATCCAGGCACTTGCTGGCTCGAGTGGGCAAGGGCCCGGCCAGGCACATGCGCTCCCTAGGCATTCCGACGAATTTGGAATCAGCGACGGATCCCAAATCCGTTGCTAAATTAGAAACGGATAATTTTTCGACGAACTTTTTTTTTCCTAAATTAACGATAGATTTTAGCGACAAAAATTATCTATCGCTAAATTTAACGTCGAATTTTAGATTTTCGTCACTAAATTTAGCAACGGATTTTTTTATGTCGCTAAATTTAGCGACGGATAATTTTTCGTTGCTTAATTTTGTGACGAATTTTAGCAATGAAAAATTTTTTGTCGCTAAATTTAGCGAGGGATTTCAGATTTTCGTCGCTAAATTTAGCGACGGATATCTAATTTTCGTCGTTAAATTTTTGTGACTCGTTATTAGCAAGAAAAAATTTTTCGTCGTTAAATCTGTCGCTAATGTTTTTAGTGACGAATTTTTTAAAAATTTTCGTCGCTAAATTTGTGACTAAAAGACTTTTTTTTTGTAGTGAAATTTAATTATCCATAAGTATTAATAATTAAATGAAATATCATTTGTTATCATGCCATATTATATAAATTTTATACAATTATTGTCTTACAATTTAGTTAATTTGTTCGATATTAATTAAGTTTATAATATTATTTATTATTATATTAAATTTTTGTGAAATTAAGATTAGTATTATTGATGATGTTGAGTTTTGTGAAATTAACGTTACTTTTATAATATTTAATTTATACTGTGAAATTAACGTTAAATTTTTATGCAATTAACTTTATTATTTATTGTTATATCAACTTAGTTGGGATTAATGATGATATTATTATTAATACTTTAGTAGTTTTTTTATTTGTTTTTATTAATATTCTAAAAATTTTAAATTTGGAGACATGGAAAATGCAGAAAAAAAGAAGTTGGATGTATAAAAAAAACTTATATGATCGTCGAGGTTTAACTGATGAGTTCATTTTTGGGTTGGAACAATTTTTAGATTTTGCTTGTAGTCATGTTGATTTTATGGATGAAAATAAGTTAAAGTGTTCGTGTAAAAAGTGCTGTAATAGTAAATTTTTACAGTGTGATAAAGTTAGGGAATATTTTTGTAGAATTGGTTTTACCCCGAATTATTATAATTGGACATGTCATGGTGAACCGTTCATTTCTGATGAGGAGTATGGACAAAATAGACAATTCTCAGTTAGTAGGGATCAGAGTTATTATAATCAATTGAACCCATATAGAGGATGGTAATTGATGCAGGGGGTCCGAATTTTGTTCAGAATTTTGTTCCCGAACCAAGCGCTACAAGTTCTAGCTTTGCTCCAACATTTGAACATGAGTATACTAGTTATGCATCACTATTGGAGGAGGTAAAAGTACCAGGTGTTGATGAAAATGTGAATAATGAATCTTTTCTCCAATTTCAAGAAGTGTTAAGAGCTGTAGATGAACCTTTGTGGGTTGGTTGTGACACCACACTAAGCTATTTCTAACCGCAAGACTATTGAATGTCAAGACAGAGTATAATGTGTCTGAGTCAAGTTATTAGAGAAGTGTTACCGCGTGATCACATTATACCCAATGATTTCTATAGTATGTAAAAGCTGGTGAAAGAATTAGGTCTTCCGGTAGAAAGAATGGATGTTTGCAGAGATGCTTGTATGCCATATTGGAGAGATGATAAAGATGTAGAATTTTATAAATTCTGTAATCAATGTAGATACAAAAGTACTAGTAGGTTGGATCGTAATCAGTGGCGTACATCATACAGACAAATGTTTTTTTGCCTTTAACTCCTAGGTTACAAAGGTTTTATGCATCTGAGACCACTGCTGAATACATGACCTGGCATGCAATTCATGAAACAGAAGAGGGATTAATGTGTCATCCTTCAGATGTTGAGGCGTGAAAATATTTTGATAGAACATATCCTGAATTTGCGAGAGAGACTCGAAATATTAGGTTAGGTCTCTGTGTTGATGGGTTTGCTCCATTTAGCAAATCAGGAAGAACTTATTCTTGTTGGCCAGTTATCTTAACTCTGTATAATCTTCCACCCGGTATATGTATGAAGACACCGTATATGTTTTTAACATTGGTCGTGCTTGGCCCGTAAAATTTGAAGAAATTAATAGATGTTTACATGTAACTATTGATTGCCGAGTTAAAACAACTATGGGATGAAGGTGTTCCTACTATGATGTTCATACTAATCAGATTTTGTAATGAAAACTGCTCTTCTTTGGACCATAAATGACTTTTCGGCTTATGGTATGTTATCGAGATGGAGTACCGCTGGGATATTAGGATGTCTAATATGTTTGGAGAGATCGAAGTCATTTAGATTGAAATATAGGAAGAAAACGAGTTATTTTGATCGTCATAAACAATTTTTACCGTTAGCTCATAAATTCAGAAGAAATAAAGAAAAATTCACTAAGAATAGAATTGAAAGAACACCTCCTCCATTGAGATTAACCGGTGAACAAATTTGGCATAGAGTCCTTAACTTTCCATTTGTTATTGAAGAGCCACATAGTACGCTATGGTCATTCGCATAAATGGACTAAACGGAGTATATTTTGAGATTTACCATATTAGAAGAGTCATTTGGTTCATCATAATCTCGATGTAATGCATATCGAGAAGAATGTCTTTGATAATCTAATAAATATAGTGATGGATATCACTGGGAAAACGAAAGACAACTTGAATGCAAGAAAAAATATGCGACTCCTTTGTAAACGACCCACTCTTGATGTCGATGAAAGTAGTAGGGGACCAAAACCCAAGACAGTTTATACATTGAATAAGGATTAGAGACGGATCGTTTGTGAATAGTTGAAATTATTGAAGTTTCCTGATGGTTATGTTTCAAATCTTAGAAGATATGCCAATTTAAAGAAATGTAAATTGATTGGTTTGAAAAGTCATGATTGTTATATATTTATGGAAAGACTAATTTCTATTGCTTTTAAGGAACTCTTATCAAATTTTGTTTGGGGTGCCATTACGGAGTTAACTATTTTCTTTCATGATATTTGCTCGACAGTGTTGAGATATTTACACATGGAGATGTTAGAGAAAGAGATTCTAATCATTTTGTATAATTTAGAAATGATATTTTCACCGTCATTTTTTGATTCCATGGAACATCTTTTGGTTCACTTGCCATATAAGACGAAAGTTGGAGGTTCTATCCAATTTCGATGGATGTATCCATTTGAAATGTGAGTTTTTCATCTTTTATATTTCGTTATCAAGGCATATAAAATTACTAATTTCATTACATATAATTTTCTAATATATTTTGTTTTATTACAATTAGATTCCTATATCATTTGAAGAAGAAAGTGAAAAATAAGGTACGTGTTGAAACCTCTATTGTCAATGCATACATTGTGGAGGAAGTAACGTTTATATCATATTATTTTGAGCCTCACATTCAGTGCAAGAGGCGGAGAGCGGGAAGAAATGATAAGGGTCCTATTGATTCCAATTTGAAATCATTCTTAATTTTTAACTACCTTGGTCGACCAAGTGGACCATGTAAGCGTAAATACTTAACTGGTCAAGAATGACGGCCAACCCACCGGCACCTTCGCAATCTCATTCCCTTGCCGGCAATGTACCTTCGCCTCCCCTTTCTGTTGCAGGCTCTTCGCATTCTCAACAAATAGCTAGTAATGTACCTTCGCCAATCCCTTTGGTGGAACACTCGTATGTAGATAGGGAAGACAATTGAGAGTTGATAGCCCCTTACGGAGATTCGCAAGTATTAAATTTTAAAATTTCAGATATATTATTTTTTTATTTATAAAATAAATTATTTTTTTAACTATCTTATTTATTTAACATTGCTTGTTTGAAATTTTATGATAGATTTATAAATTCTGTACATGTTATTCACGAGCTTAATAGAATAGTGAATAACCATTGGGGAGGGGCTTTGATAACTTACATAAGTACTCCGGAAGAAACAAAAGAGCTATGGTGGAGCGAGTTCAATGTAAGTTATCCCAATCAGTTTATATATGAAATTAAGTTAATAGCTTTATAATCAATTGGTTTTTCTCCATTGTATGACTATTCACTTGGGACGAGATTGAAGAGTTGGAAATAAGAAGGATTTTCAAGAAAAAATGTGGTGATAACATCCGACACGTTCTAAATCATGCAAAGAGACACGAAACAAAGCCAAACTGCATCACCAAGTAAAATTGGGGTATGATTGTGAATTTTTGGGAATTGAAGGAGAGCAAACGAAGGAGTGAGCAGAATAAAAAAAACTGAGCTTATAATTCAGAGGAATTGTCTACGATGTATGCGGGAGACTCGATCAATATCGGTGAATATAGAAATAGTTTGGTAATTTTATACAAATATTAATTTTTTAATCTAATTTAAACTATTTCATTATTTTTAATAGTGTTTTTTATTTTAAACCAAGGAAACAGGGATCGAGCCTTCATTCATAGATACTTTCATGCGCACATTTCAGAAAAAAGACAAGATTTGGAGCGGGGAGAGAGATAGAGTAATTAAGGTTTGTAATTTCAAAACTTCCAATTATTTAATGAATATTTTCAATGTTGATTTGAACATATTATGTTGAGCATGTCATAACAATGTAGGAAGATAAATTTATTAGGTTAATCTCTCCCAAATTTATTTTTATTGTTTACTTGATTTTTTGATTTCTAATGAATTACTTGATAGAGATTCTCTCTTTTTTTTTTCTTCATAAATTTCAACTTATTCAATGTTAATATGAATGTTCATAATTTAGATCCTATAGAGTCTCATGATTTATGTTACAAATTTTTTTTTCACATATATATATATATATATCTAATCAAGATTATAAGTGCTTATATTATATTGTTATTGTAAATTTATTTTAATTTTTTTCATGACAATACAAGAGAAATATGATGAGTTATCACGCAGAAGTTCGAGTGCTAGTGATGATACTGGCGGATTTGAACTATCTGTTGATAACACGAAAACATGGTTAGAGGTGACTGGTAGACCAAAAGGGGGTAGAGTAGTTGGGCTAGGTTTTTTGAGCAGAACTTACAAAATCGCTGATTTATCTTTTTCCATCCCACCAGCAGTCAGGATAGAAATAAATCAATTGAATCAAGATGTGAGCCATTTGAAGGAGTTACTGCTGTAAAGAGATCAGGAATTCAATGAATTTCAAGCAAAGCACATGCAAGAAATGAACGATTTCCGCACGTAGCAAATATTAATCATACAACATCTTCAGTTAGTCTCCGCTCCAAGTCAGATTCCCCCTTCTATTTCTCCTCCTGATAATGCTCACGATGGTGATGAAGGTGATGATTTCTTCGATGATGATGATGATGGTAGAGGTCGTGCTTGAAATTATATACTGTTATTTGACTGTTATATTTTGATAGTCGTTACATTGATTTTTTTGGTTATGTATAGTTATTGATATTTTAACATTTAGATTTGATGTTACTTTTATTTTTGATATTACTATTATGATTTTTTGTTGAATTTTTAACTTATTAATCTTATTGAATAGTTAGTTATATTGATAAGTATAGATGGATGAAATTTGATATAAAAAATGATTTGGATGAATAATTATTCATGGAGTTAGATTAGCAGGTATAAATACAGTTTATATAGGAAAAAATGGTCCAAATGTGTCTATAAAATTTATATTTGTCGCAAAATACATATTCATCGCAAAATTTGTGCCTCAAAACTATACTCGTCGCAAATTTCGTTGCTAAAATTAATTTGTAAATTTTGATTAGCGACAAATTTTGCAACGAAAAACATTTGTCATAAATTTGCGACAAATTCTGTGACGAATTTTTTTTCATTCCTAATTTGCCACGAATTCCATTTCGTTGCAAAAATTCCGATAAAAAAAACTATTCGTCGTAAATCTGCGATGAAAATTAGATTCGTGACAAATATGCGATAAAAAAATATTTCGTAATAAATTTGCGACGAATTATTTTTCGTTGGTAATTTGCGATGAATAACTTATTTGTTGCAAAATTTACAACAAATATTTTTTCGTCGCAAAATTGATGACGAAAATGTTATTCGTCACAAATTTGTAACAAATAAAATTTTCGTAGCAAATTTTGCAACGAAAATTTTATTTGTTGTAAATTTGTGACGAAAATTTTATTTGTTGCACATTTGCGACGAATAAAATTTCCATTGCTAAATTTGTCACACATTTGCAATGAATTTTGCAACAAAAAAATATTTGTTCGAAATTTTTGTGACGAATAATTAATTTTTCGTCTCAAAATTTTGTGACGGCTTTTTAGCAACGAAAAAAATTTGTTACAAAATTCGTCGTAAATTTGACTTGGGACAAATTTTTCTTGCAAATTTGTTGTAAATTTTATCGCAAGTTGATGTTTTTTTTTGTAGTGTCAGATACTTGAACAAAAAAAAAGGATTAGATCAGAGTAGATGAATAGAGAATGGAATCATAATAGTCTTGCTTAAGAACCACTTTCCTATGACAAGATTTTCCTAGAGATGCAATATTTCACTATCTTATAAAGGAGATGTATACGAAGAAGAAATCAAGAGAAAGAATCGAAGAAATAAAGGAGATCAGCTGAAGAAAAGAGGATTGGCTTTATTGCTAAAAAATGTGTGCACGTAGGAGGCCACATTTGCCTTTTGATTTTACAAGAAGACTTAGAGCTCCATTTCATACTCTCAACCCTTGCCATTTTTTGATATTTATAGGAGAGCTGTGGAGAAAAAGACAAAAATAATAAAAAAAAACAACAAAGAAAAGGTTGTCACACACGAGGACTTGGTCAATATTTTTCTTTAGAAAGCATAATAATTTATTTTTCTTTATTATAACTTTTCGTTCTCTATTATCACACACGAGAAGGATAACTGACGTATGTCTAGTTATTCCATTTTGATTATGTTAATTGTTTTCGCATTTATATGTCTATCTCTTTTTTATTAGGGGGATGTGACGTCGTAGTAGCGGGTCATCACATCAACCGGAAGGCATCACGGTATAAAAATTTTTGAATATTACACTTTTTAGTAGCAACATGTTGTAGGCCAATTGCACTAACGAGTCTTGAAAGAGAAATAGAGATAAGGAATTGATTGAATCACTCGGCAAACGATTAGAGTGTTAGTCTGTAACACCAAGAAAAAAAAAAAAAAAAACGAAATATGGAGACGCAGCGTTTTGGGGCAAAACGCTGTGTCCCCAAATTTAGGGATTAGGGTTGGAAACCCTAATCCCATTCCCTTTTCTCTCTCTCTCTCTCTCTCTCTCTCTCCCGACACTTCGTCTCTCTCTCCCACCGTGGCGCCGCTCTTCACTGTGAGCTCCGCTGCCATCGCCACCACCTTCCTCATCATCATCATCTTCTTCTTCTTCTTCTTCTTTCCCTCTCGGTTTCTCTCTCTATCTCACTGTTCTTTCTCTCCCTCTCGCGATCGCTCTCTCTCCGCCTCTCCTTCCTCCGCCGCGAGCCTCCGGGAGCACTGCCTTCCGCCACAGCTCGAGCCTGCAGCGCGATCCCATAGCTCGAGCCCGCAGCGCGATCCCCCAGCTCGAGCTCGCAGCGCGAGACCAGGCCGCGAGCAAGACCGAGCCTGCAGCGTGAGCCCAGGCTGTGAGTAGGAACGAGCCCGTAGCGCGAGCCCAGGCCACGAGCAGGACCGAGACCGTAGCGCGAGCCCAGGCCGCGAGCGCGAGCCAGGCCGCGAGCGCGAGCCAGGCCGCGCGCGAGCTAGCGCCCGAGCGCGTGAGCCAGGGTGCGAGCCAACGCGCGAGCTAGCGCACGAGCGTGAGCGAGCCAGAGCGCGAGCATGAGTGAGCCAGCACACGAGCGCGCACCAGCGCACGGGCGAGCACCAGCCGGCAAGCCCATCGACCGCAGGCCCATCGGCCCGCCAGCCGTAGGCCCATCAGAGCAGCCGTAGGCCCACCAGCCTGTAGGCCCATCAGTTGCAGGCTCGCCAGCCCTCAGGCCCACCAGCCCGCAGGCCTGCCTGCCCGCTAACCCACCGGCCCACAGACCGCGAGCCTGCTAGCCGAAGCCCACTGGCCCGCTGACCCGCGAACTCACGAGCCCGCTGTAGCCTACGAGCCCGCGATGGCTCGTGAACCCGTGACAGTCCACGAACCTCCACATAGGTAAATGACTTAGGGTTTTGCTTCTGATCTAAGTGTTTAGATCTAACAAATAAATCTTGTTTTGATAGGAAACATTACAAACCTTGGAGTGACCGAAGCAACATTCGGACGAGACTCTGCGTTTTGAGAAAACCCTAGGTGAGGAGATTTTGGCTTTAACTGATACATTGAATGAATCTAGGATTGAATCTAAGATGAAAGGTTCTGTATATGTTCAGAGTGTAAGTAGAATGTGAATAGAATACAAATTTTGAAATGATTATATATGATTTTGAAAGTTAAGTATAGAATGTTACAGAAACTAGATGGTCTGATACGAAAGAAGCATGTTATAGAATCATAAAATCATGTCGAGTTAATTCGAATAGTTTTCCTTAAAGTTAAATTTTGAAATATGCATGAAAGTATCTGGGTTGTAGGGTTGGAATGAAAAGAGCCGTAAAGTGGATGATATTGTACATTTCATTTCTTTCGGATAAACCCTAAAGATGGTTGAGAAATTAATATTCAATTTTGATGATCTGATTAAGTTGATCTTTTTCTGGAGACTCGAGAAATCAGATTGTATTGGTTTTGAAAATAGAGAGTGACCACCCTAGCTACAACTGTGAGTGGGACTTTGACATTCGCTATTGATTGAAAACCATGTTTCAAAAATACTTTTTAAATGACATGTTTCTGCAAAATGTATGATTATTAGAATTTTCGAATATTTTATGAAATGTTTTGTGACCTTTGGAGTGTCTTAATTTCTGACTTTATTGATATGCATCCATGAGTTTTGATAACTGTGTATTGTGCCATATTTTCGACATATTGACATGTTTTTAATGCTTCCACTGCATTGGCACATGGTTTTAAATGGATTTACTTATATATTGGGCTGTATGCCCAGCCGACGTTATGATATTATGCATGGGGCTATATGCCCGGCAGACATGGTGATGGGATGCATGGGGCTACGTGCCCAGTCGATATGATATTGTAATCCGTAGCTACGAAGGACATTTGATAGAGGTACCCCTTGTGTCCGGATACGCTTCGGCCAGAGGTATCCGCCAGATCGTCATGTGTATGGGTGTTCCAGGTTGACTCTCATCGGAGAGGACGTTGAGTACGACTCTGTCTAGCACCAGGCGGGGGCGCCATACACGGCCGACTAGTTATATGTATATTATTATAATTTACAGGCTAGTTGGGATAGTTTGTGGCCAACATTGGGATAGAGAGTCATTATTGAATACTTGTATTTGGAAAAACCCCTAATGCGCCGTCCTTGGTCGAGGTAGACCATTGCCGGGAATATTTCATTGGCCGGCTCTTCATGACATTGATGTAAATATTGGATGCAGATTCTTGCTTTCTGATCTGTGTGTATGATATATGATTTTGAAATAATATGATCGGTTTGCACACTGTGGATACTTTTTTTATCTTATGCTTTGACACTCCAAGTTCACCCTCGATATTGATAGTATGATGTCAATCCCCTCACTTACTGAGTATCCTCCCATAGATATTCACCCCTCGCTTTCTTTCCCACAAGATTAGTGTTGGACCGAAGAGGTATTATTGGGTTTGTATAATTGTGACGCGAACATGATATCACTGGGCTTAGGTATGGATATTTTCATCTCTTCCGCTACAATAATTTGGGAATTTATTTTATATATATGCGTAGAATTTAAGTCCGCTCGGTGTGGCGGCTGCTCATGCTCTAGTTGGGCATGACAGTGGAGGTCTGTTGCTAGGACTGCTAGAAATTTTATAGCCTTGCGTTGTTCTTGATGTTGGTTGTGGTATTTGTTGATTTTGGAGAGGCCGGGATGGCCAATTGTTTATTTTACAGGATGAATGTGATATACAAGTGAAATTGTAATGGGAAACCTCCGATTTATGGGGAGATTTTGTCTGATTTTTTGTAAAAATACAGCCAGCATCCAGGGACAACGGACGGCTGTTCACGATTCTGGTTCGGGGCGTGACAGTTCGGTTGGTATCAGAGCTCTAGGTTTAGAGCTATGTTTTATAAAATGATTTGAAAACATTCCTAAGTAACTTGGTTTTAAAAGTCCTCAATACATTTCAGAGTTTCACACAGTTATTTAAAGTCTCATATATGGTTTTCGGCATATGAGTTATTCAGTTAGGGGGTTAGATACGATTCGTATCTAACCTAGTATGTCATTTTTTTTATTAAATTCTTAGACCCAGGACTTCATTCATTTTAGGATGTTAGTTGCTATGTAACTAACCCTGATTCTTTAATCTCGGCAAGTTATAACATTATATCTAATGATAATTTCTCTTTACAGAGTTATGCCGCCTAGACGTGGTAGACGAGCAGGACGCGGAGCTAGACCCACGCTACCCGCGACCCCTCACGTTCCTGATCCTCCGAGAGAGCCTGAGACCCTTGGAGTGCCTGAGGCTGCTTTCTCTACATGGGCACCCCCTGCAGCGCCTACTCGGCCGGCTGCTCCTGTCGAGATTCCACCACCGTCCCTTGGGGCGTTTAGGCAGGTGTATGAGTGGTATACCTCCCACGGGATTTAGATGCCACCCCCACCACTACCACCGACGGTCGCGCCGACTCCTACGGCTGTACCACCTTCTGTTGTACCAGATCAGCCACCAGTTGCTGATCCTTCTACTGTGTCGGGACCTAGCGACACTACCTCCTCCACCTTGAGGTGTATTCATGAGCTCACCCAGCTAGTGAAGGAGGCGAGGCAGTTAGGCTGCACAGAGTTCTCAGGGACGGGTGATCCCACAGCAGCGAAGCACTGGATCAACCGTACTCGTAGAATTTTGACTGATTTGGGGTTGAGCGAGGACTATCGGTTTCGGATAGCAGAGAGACTTTTAGATGGTGACGCCCTCACTTGGTGGGAGGCGATTTGTGATGATGCTACCGAGCCACTGCGATGGGAGGACTTACTACGGGAGTTCAATCGTAGGTACTTCTCTGAGTTCCAGCAGGACCGCAAGAGGGCAGAGTTTCTACACTTGTGGCAGGGAGCCAGGACAGTGACAGAGTATGAGATGGAGTTGAGGCGACTAGCTGCTTTTGTTCCAGACTTAGCGACGCCGACGTAGCTACGGTTCAAGTTTGAGGACGACCTCAACTTGAACATCAGGAGCTACATGACAGTGACCCCTAGTTTCTCCTTTGCGGAGATTGTGGACTTAGTACTTAGGGCGGAGGACATCGTCCGTGCTGAGAGCAGACAGCGGGAGAACAGGGAGCAAAAGAAGAGACCAGGGGCTTCTTCGAGCCAGGGCTCGAAGAAGGGTAGGACTTCAGGGTACCAGGGAGGCTCCTCTCAGTCGAGACAGACACTTATTGGGCAGGAATTAGAATCCCAGGAGTACAGGGCACTGGCCCCTAGTGCCGCTACTCAGACTTCAGATCAATGGCATCCCTTTTGTTGCCGATGTGGTAGACACCACCCTTTTGGAGAGTGTAGGATGCCAATTACATGCTTCTGGTGTGGGAAACAAGGGCACATTAGAAGCACCTGCCCTGAGTTGGGATTTGGAGGTCACATAGCTACTGGACACTCGAGTGTTCCCCAGGGAGGACAGCAGGGAGTGCCTGCGCACTTGAGTCACACCGCTCCTCAGACGGTAGCCAGGAGCAACACGGTGCCAGGACCATCACGACAGCAGCAGAGGACACAGGCCCGTGTATATGCGATGACGCAGGAGGATGCTGAGGTGGTCCTGACGAGATTTTTGGTGTTCCTCCCACTGATCCCCATGTTTAGAGATGTCTATGTACTTTCTTTTGAGAACCATCACTAGTTAAAGCCGTAGACGCTTAGCTATGTTGGTTTGTACATACATTTTGATATATATATATATATATATCTATGTGAGCATATATTTTCCTCCATATTTATCAACTAATCTTTTATTCCTCAATTGGAGTTATGAAAATATGGAAAGTTGACGTTCGTGTCCTTATTGACACCGGGTCAAACCATTCGTATGTGAGAGTGTCTTTTCCCACAGATTGGGTAAGCCTCTGTTGTCACTTGATGAGGAGACAATACCCCCACTTGTTTAATATATTGCTTTCTTGTAGTTTCGAGAATGAAACTTATTTTTAGGGGATTAGAAAATGTAATACCAAGAAAAAAAAAAAAAAAAAAAAAAAACGAAATGTGGAGACGCAGCGTTTTGGGGCAAAACGCTGCGTCCCCAAATTTGGGGATTAGGGTTGGAAACCCTAATCCCACTCCCTTCTCTCTCTCTCTCTCTCTCTCCCGACCCTTCGTCTCTCTCCCCCAACGCAGCGCCGCTCTTCGCTGCAAGCTCCGCCGCCTTCGCCACCACCTTCCTCATCTTCTCCTTCTTCTTCTTCTTCTTCTTCTTCTTCTTCTTCTTCTTCTTCTTCTTCTTCTTCTTCTTCTTCTTCTTCTTTCCCTCTCGGTTTCTCTCTCTATCTCACTGTTCTTTCTCTCCCTCTCGTGATCTCCCGCGATCGCTCTCTTTTCGCCTCGCCTTCCTCCGCCCGAGCCTCCACGAGCACTGCCTTCCGCCACAGCTCGAGCCCGCAGCGCGATCCCACAGCTTGAGCCCGCAGCGCGATCCCCCAGCTCGAGCCCGCAGCGCGAGGCCAGGCCGCGAGCAGGACCGAGCCCGCAGCGTGAGCCCAGGCCACGAGCAGGAACAAGCCCGCAGTGCGAGCCCAGGTCGCGAGCGCGAGCCCAGGCTGCGAGCGCAAGCCAGGCAGCGCGCGAGCTAGCGCCCGAGCGCGTGAGCCAGGGTGCGAGCCAACGCACGAGCGCGCGAGCCAGCGCACAAGCGCACACCAGCGCACGAGAGCGCACCAGCGCACCAGAGCACACTAGCGCATCGGCGAGCACACCAGCCCGCAGGCTTATTGGCCGCAGGCTCATCGGCCTCAGGCCCATCGGCCATCAGCCCGCCAGTCGTAGGCCCATCACCCGCAGGCCCGCCAACCCGCAGGCCCACCAGCCTGCAGGCCCATCAGTTGCAGACCCGCCAGCTCGCAGGCCCACCAGCCCGCAGGCCTACCGGCCCGCTAGCCCACTGGCCCACAGATCGTGAGCTCGCTAGCCGAAGCCCACTGGCCCGCTGACCCTTGAACCCACGAGCCCGCTGTAGCCCACGAGCCCGCGACTGCTCGCGACGGCCCGTGAGCCCGTGACAGCCCACGAACCTCCACGTAGGTAAATGACTTAGGGTTTTGCTTCTGATCTAAGTGTTTAGATCTAATAAATAAATTTTGTTTTGATAGGAAACATTACAGACCTTGGAGTGACCGAAACAACATTCGGACGAGACTCTGCGCTTTGAGAAAACCCTAGGTGAGGAGATTTAGGCTCTAACTGATACATTGAATGAATCTAGGATTGAATCTAAGATGAAAGGTTCTGTATATGTTCAGAGTGTAAGTAGAATGCGAATAGAATATAAATTTTGAAATGATTATATGTGACTTTGAAGGTTAAATATAGAATGTTACAGAAACTAGATGGTCTGATACGAAAGAAGCATGTTATAGAATCATAAAATCATATTGAGTTAATTCGAATAGTTTCCCTTAAAGTTAAATTTTGAAATATGCATGAAAGTATCTGGGTTGTAGGGTTGGAATGAAATGAGCCGTAAAGTGGAGGATATTGTACATTTCATGTCTTTCGGATAAACCCTAAAAATGGTTGAGAAATTGATATTCAATTTTGATAATCTGATTATGTTGATCTTTTTTTGGAGACTCGAGGAATCAGATTGGATTGGTTTTGAAAATAGGGAGTGACCACCCTCCCTAGAACTGTGAGTGAGACTTTGACATTCGCTATTGATTGAAAACCATGTTTCAAAAATACTTTTTAAATGACATGTTTCTGCAAAATGTATGATTATTAGAATTTTCGAATATTTTATGAAATGTTTTGTGACCTTTGGAGTGTCTTAATTTCTGACTTTATTGATATGTATCCATGAGTTTTGATAACTGTGTATTGTGCCACATTTTTGACATATTGACATATTTTTAATGTTTCCACTGTATTGGCACATGGCTTTAAATGGATTTACTTATATATTGGGATGTATGCCCAGCTGACGTTATGATATTATGCATGGGGCTATATGCCCGGCCGACATGGTGATGGGATGCATGGGGCTACGTGCCCAGCCGATATGATATTGTGATGCGTAGCTACGAAGGACATCTGGTAGAGGCACCCCTTGTGTCCGGATACATTTCGACCAGAGGTATCCGCCAGATCGTCATGTGTATGGGTGTTCCAGGTTGACCCTCATCGGAGAGGACGTTGAGTACGGCTCCGTCTAGCACCAGGCGGGGGCACCATACACGACCGACTAGTTATATGTACATTATTATTATTTACAGGCTAGTTGGGATAGTTTGTGGCCAACATTGGGGTAGAAAGTCATTATTTAATACTTGTATTTGGAAAAACTCCCAATGCGCCGTTCTTGGTCGAGGTAGACCATTACCGGGAATATTTCATTGGCCGGCTCTTCATGACATTGATGTAAAAATTGGATGCATATTCTTACTTTCTGATGTGTGCGTATGATATATGATTTTGAATTAATATGATCGGTTTGCACACTGTGAATACTTTTTTTATCTTATGTTTTGACACTCCAAGTTCACCATCGATATTGATAGTATGATATCAATCCCCTCACTTACTGAGTATCCTCTCATAGATACTCACCCCTCGCTTTCTTTCTCACAGGATTAGTGTTGGACCGAGAAGATATTGTTAGTTTGTATAATTGTGACGCGAACGTGATATCACTGGATTTGGGTATGGATATTTTCATCTCTTCCGCTATAATGATTGGTGATATCGTTATATATTGAAGATTTTAGTTTGACCAATGTATTTACATAATTTTTTTTGGAATGACTGTATAAATTATGAACATTTATTCGTGAAACCCTCGTATTGATAAAGGGAAACCCATAAATTCAGATAACTTCTTCACATAAAATTCTGTGTCTCTCTTGACATCCTCATATTTCAAAAACAAAACTCTCTGAGGAAATTCTAAGCTTGCCTTCCAATACCCCAGAACATGGTCCCAATAGGGTCCATAAAGAGACACTCCTTTGCAAAAGAGCTCAAATGCTTCTTTCAAGGTGAGGTGTTTTTGGTCTTTCGGCCTCATTTTACCCACAAAATGCCACAAGGAAACAAAAACATCTTTTGGGTCTCTACATATGTAAACAAGTTTACACCCACAAGATAGAATTGACTCTGGCATGGAAGAGAAAGGGATGTGTGTGGCTAACAAGGGAAAATGTGGATTTCTGATTTTTGGATTTCTAATAAAATCAATCTCCAAAAATTGAACACAATCATGTGGAGGGGTACTAAGCAAAGGGCTTGAAGAAATTTTGAATTGGTTTCTAGTGACTATGGCAAAGGTGAGGGCTTTAAGCCAAGTAGTACCTGATTTGGGTAAGCTACATATAAAGATGTCTGCGGATTTGGGATTGAAGTGTTGTTGAACTAGCATGAGGCCTTCTAAAGTCATTGGGTTGTACCAAAAGCCCTTGTATTGGTAGTAGCTGACGAAGTCATTGACCCAACCTTTCTCTGTTGGAAGAGTTGCCATTATTTCTCGGCACTTTTGCTCCGTTTCTTGATACCCTTCGTGATTTTTCTCGCATGTTTTGTGAAAATAGAGAGTTTGACCCACTTCAGATGCAAAAGAGGAGGAGTCCATGTGAAGAGAAAGGGATACCACGTACTAGCAACGCTCTTAAGCCTGAGCATCACATATTCAAGAGAAACACCCAACGGCGGCCGAAATATGGATAGTCGCGGATCATGACATTACATGAAAGAACTGACACGCTGACACACCTTATCAACATATATACATAGATATTTACATATAGGAAATAGATATACGGTGGCATATAATATAAAATATTAACTAATATCTCGAAATGAAATTAACAACGTTTCGAGAAAATGGTAGGGTATAAATTCGAATTAACACTATAGATGTAAAATTAGACATTAATATTTTTTTTTATATTTCTTACTTTACATTTATATGATATTAATGATTAAATGAAAGATATAATTCTATTATAAAATTTTAATATATATTATTAAAAAATATGATAAAAATATGATACATATGTATAGATTTTTTGAGCAGCCCAATTACAGGGAACCGTGGTTGCAACTTTTTGTGATATATGAAGGGGTTCTTTTTTTTTTTTTAATTTTTTGGAGAACCATATTTTCAATAAAAGCCTTGTCATGCCACATGCAATGACTAACGTAAGAAAATGAGGTCCTTCAGGGATAATTCAAGTAGCAGATTCTCTCTACTTCTATCCTCTTTTCCCCAATTCGATTTCGTTTGCACCTCTTTGTACAAAAAAATGTAAGAAAATAAGAAGATAGCTAAATGTAGTGACGATATTGGGCCATGATCAGACAATTCATAATCATAGAAGTCCAAACCCTATTAGGACTACCAGGACATAACCAAGTCTATGGAAAGCCAAGCTATCCCTCGGCCATCACCGGGCGGAACCATTAGCCCCTCGGCCCCTCGATCATTTTACGCTCTCAGCTCTCAAATCCATTACTCTTTCCCCGTGCCTCACCAAACAATTATGGAAGTAGTTCCTATTACGTAACGAGTCTAAAGTATGAATATCTGATAAGGAAGAAAATCTTTAGTAAATTCAAACTTTCTTTATCTAATACGAATCTATTGTTATCTCATCCAATAAGAAAATAAGTACATATGGTAATCAAAGTCTTTCCTACTTCAAAGGACTCCCAATTAACACGAAGTCTACATTTATTATTTTTATAATTTTAGAAGATCTCATTTGATCTCTCACAAGACTTGCCATACAGGTGATATATATATATTATGTAGAGATAACCTACTAGGTATATTCTGACACCCTATACAAAAGTATACAAAGACAACATAGGGTTAACACCTAGTTCTCCTTAGCTTGTTTTTCATTCTTTAAAAACCGCTTTCTTTGACTTGAGTGTCGGAGTCTTCCCCTCTGAATCCTCCTCCGACGGTACTTGCAAGTTTTATCTTCCATAAAGGCTTAGACTTCACACTCGGATTAGCGGAACAGGTATCTATGGAGTTAAATCTACCTCCAATAGATTGGTGTGGTCCATGGGAATAGGCTTGGAAGAGACTCATTTCACACCTGACCTTTTATCGCCATTGTCACTATGTCGCAAAAGAGAAAGTGACAGCCAATTGATTTTGATGACGATGATCTAGTCGGAGTTACCTTGGATTGCCATGATCCATTAGTCATCACAACCAAGATGTGAGGAGAGTTCTCATCGATCAAGGAGTAGATCATGACCTTCTCTATTGGGATGCTTTTCAATAGATAGGTTTCACACCCTATAAATTTACAACCTGAGATGACTCCCCTAAAAGGACTCTCCAATGAATGGCTATACCTCGAAAGTGTTATATCGCTTCCTGTAACTTTGGGCATACCTCCAAATCATGCTACCACTATGACCACATTCAGCATAATCAAACATGTGTCCCTCTACAATGCTACCCTAGGCCATCTTAATTTAAACAATTTGGAGGACTTGCCAAGCACTAAACACAAGAAAGTCAAATTTAGAATAGCAGAGGGAATTGTGACCTTCAACTGTGACCTTTCTCCGTAGACTCTACCTTCATTCGAAGGGAGTACAGAAAATCTCTTAATAGGAATGGCAGAATTCAAGGATGATACTACGCAAATAGATAAACCACAATCTACCGAGTAGGTAGTCGAGATCCCAATCACCAATATCGCTGGACAAACCGTTCAAGCCAGAGCTAACATGTCATCGCCTTTGCATGAGGCCATCATTGAATGCCTCCATCACAATTCTAAAGTCTTCGCATAGGCACTAGAAGATATGTTGGGGATCCACCCCTCGGTGATTGTTCATAAACTAACTATGGACCTGAACCGCAAGCTTGTGAAACAAAAGAAAAAAGTGTTCATGCTAGAGCACCAACAAACAATTGAAGAAGAAGTCCAAAAGTTTCTGGCAATAAGATTCATCAAAGAAGTAAAGCATCCCGAATGATTAGCTAATGTAGTCATGGTAAAGAAGCAAATGGCAAGTTTAGACTGCGCATTGACTTCAATGATTTCAACAAAGCGTGTTTGAAAGATAGCAATTCACTCCCTAATATCAACAAGTTTGTAGACAACTCCTTAGACCATTGGCTTTTAAGTTTTATGGATGCATATTCTGGTTATAATCAAGTATGCATGGCCTTAGAGGGCGAAGAGAAGATGAGTTTTGTTACATAATTTGGTACTTATTGCTATAGAGTTATGCCTTTTGACTTAAATAACGCGAGAGCAACCTTTCAAAGATTTGTTAACAAAGTCTTTAGTGAATAGTTTGGTAAGAACATGGAAGTCTACGTAGATGATATGCTCGTCAAGAGCACCAACCTAAAAAGTCATGTAGTAGACCTAGGGGTAAACATTTCGAACACTAGAACATTACCACATGAAATTGAACCCAATAAAATGTACCTTTGGGATTATATCGGGTAAGTTTCTTGGATTTTTAATCACAAACCGAGAGATTGAAGCCAACCCATAAAAGATTCAAGTTATCATGGACATGGCGCCACCCAGAACATTGAAGGAGATGTAGCGTCTCACAGGGTGGATCACTGCCTTGAGCCAATTTATGTCTAAAGTTGGAGAAAAGTACAAGTCTTTCTTTGATGCTTTGAAGAGATTCCAAAAATTCCCGTGGATATCAGAATGTTAGTTTGATAATCTCAAAGAGTATTTTTCATTGCCCCAGTTATATTTCCAACCTATCCTCAGTGAGAAACTTTATCTCTACCTATCTATTTCTGATCATGCTCTTTGTTTTGTGCTAGTAAGACAAGAGGCTGACGTATAAGGGTCTGTATACTATGTTAGCCAAGTCCTCTTGCAAGTAGAAATCAACTACAGGTTTGTCGAGAAGCTAGCCTTCGCTCTTGTTATAACAGCTCGATGCCTTCACCTGTACTTTGTAGCACATACAATTGTGGTATTAACCAATCAACCACTAAAGCAAATTTCATAGAAAAGGGATATCTTAGGTCGGCTGATCAAATGGAGTATCGAACTTAGTGAATTTGACATGGAGTACCAATCAAGGCCTACCATCAAAGGTTAAGCACTTGCTGATTTCATTCTCAAATGTATGCTTCCAAACTACATAGAGCAAGTGTCTGCCAGCACTCAAGAAGAATGCATATTGCCGGCCTCGATATTGCATGCAGATGGATCCTTTAACTTGTCGGGAAGTGGCATTGGACTCATTCTCATGGGTCCTGATGACTTCAAAGCGAAATATGCTCTTTGTTTTAACTTTCGAGCTATAAAAAATTAGACCAAATATGAGGCGTTCTTTACGGGGCTATAGATCACACCATCATTGGGAGCCTGAGACATCAATGTATTCACTGCTAGCTTTTGTCAAACAAGTCGAAGGAACATCTGAAGCAAAGGAATCAGTGATGGTAAAACATCTAGCAAAGTTTCAAGAAGTAATGCATAAATTCAACAAAGTTGACATATAACAGATCCCCAAATCAGAGAATAATAGAGCCGATACATTCTCTAGGTTGGCTAGTTCAGATTTGATTGTTACAAGCCGAATAGCATACATTGATAGCCTTCCTTACCTGAGAATCGATGAACCAGAATAGATCTTGTTAACATATGACTCGCTGAACTGGAAAGATCCCATATTGACCTATTTGAGCAATGGTCAGTTGCCAGAGTCATCTACAGAAGCAATCAAGATTAAACAAAAGGCCACACAATACACCATCATCAATGGGACCCTTTATAAGAAGTCTTTCACTTATCTATATCTCAAGTGCCTAATTCCTGAGGAGCGAGACCATGTCCTTAGGGAAATAGAGGAAAGAATATGTGGCAATCACCTGGGTGTACGGAATCTGGGCAACAAAGCTTTACGACAAGGATTTTTTTGGTCTACTATGAAAGCTGATGCGAACATATTCATCAAAATGTGCAACAAGTGTCAACACTTTTTCTTGGTTCCTCACCAACCCTTTACCGAGTTTTGCCTGGTCGTGAGTCCCTAGCCGCTCGTACAATGGGGGATGGATATACTGGACTCATTCTCGCAAGCTATCTAACAACAAAAATTTCTCATTGTTACCATCGATTACTTTACTAAGTGGGTGAAAGTAGAAGTGTTGGTCCAAATCACAATAGAAAAGATACAGAAATTCGTGTGGTCATCAATAATTATCAAGTTTGAATTACCCTATATCCTTATTATTGACAGTGACAAGCAATTTGACAACAAGTAATTCAAAGGATTTTGTGACAAGTTGGAAATCTAACATCGCTTAATGTCAGTCTCCAACCCATAGTCCAATGGTCTTGTCAAGGTAACAAATTGGATGATCCTCAAAGGGCTTAAGATGACACTAGACGAAGCAAAGAGTCATTGAGTGGACGAACTCTACGGAATTCTCTGGACATACCGCACTGTACCAAGAAAGGCCATTGACGAAATGCCATTCAGCTTAACCTACGAGTCCAAAGTAGTACTACCTGTCGAAATAGGAATTCATTCTTTGTGAATAAAACAGTACCAACCGGAGTCAAATGAATCTGTTCTGCAAGAACAACTAGATCTCTTGTTAGAATCAAGGGACACTGTGTCCTCCCGAATAGCGGGATATCAATACCAAATGGTCCAGTACTCAATAGAAGTGTTAGGGTTAAAACCTTCAGACTAGGAAAGCCAGTACTCCAAAGGGAAAAGGCTACAAGATAGCCCCCACCGGGGGTTAAACTTGTTCCTAATTGGGAAGACCCATATCGAGGATGCTCGGTGGTCCGTTTTGGAATGTTTCAACTTAACTATTTAGACGGTTTTGCTATATCTAGTACAGAAAACTATGAAAATTTGCATTTTATTATCAATAGATTTTATAACTTTCTTATTTTGAACATTTGCTATTTAACAATTTATCAATGACAATGTCATATTTTTAATGCAATCAGCAATTCATCCTTCACCTAGAGCCTATTGTTTTCCCTATAACATGATTGTCTGCTTGACGAAAAACAGCAATAGTCTCTTGACACAATACCCGAGACATATAAATTCAAGGCGCAATGCTTCCAAGTACAGTCAGCGTAATGTTAGGTATGCTATTTATATTCAAGATGCAACACCTTTGAGTATAGTCGGCATAGTACCCGGTATGCTATTCATATTAAAGGTGCAATGCCTCTAAGTATCGTCGATGTAATGCCCAAAATGCTATTTATATTCATGATGCAATGCCTCCGAGTATCTTTGGTGTAACGCCTAATATGCTATTCACATTCAAGGTTCAATGCCTCCAAGTATTGTTGGCACAATGTCCGATATGCTATTCGCATTCAAGGTGCAATACCTCCAAGTATTTTCAGCGTAATACCTGGTACACTATTCGCATTCAAGGTGCAACACCTCTAAGTACTATCGGCATAATACCCGGTATGATATACCCATTCGAGACGCAATGCCAGCAATAACTATCGGAGCAATTATTTTGACAATCACAAGGTGTTACCCTAGCCTCTCAACACATGGAAGCCATTGTGTAAAATAACCAGACTTTCAATGTTTCAATTATAGATTTCCATTCAGAAAAACGATCTACTATGGAGCTATTTTCTTTAGAAGAATGATGTGAGCCTATTATGATATTCTTTCGACTATTCTCTTGAGGACACAACAATCTGGTGATTGGTCAAATAGTCAGAAATATTATTCTAGCTTTAACAACTCAACCAATCCACTCTAGCTTTACCATTTAAGTCGCTCTCTCAGTTGCACACCCCTCATACTATTCTCTTAAACTACGTATGGACCACACACTCGTCTTTCAGCAATGGCAAGGTTAACAAGTAATAAAAATTTTATTTTAATGCAATAAACATACATCAGAATATGCATTTGAACACAACAAAATGGGAAGGGTTACATTTATACAATTATATACTAGTATACATCCTCACTAAGTTAAATCAAAGTAAAATTGCCTCGAAAAAGGACAAAATCAAAAAAGTACACCTCAGCCTCCCCTGCTCCCTGAATCCTCGCTTCTTCCTTTTGACAAACCATCCAATATTCGTTGAACAGCCTCCCAAGAGAGGCTGTAGGTTGAAAACTTCAATTTAGTACCCAATAAGATACGAAAACTAGAAAAGTAGCTAGATGTTAAACAGAAGTTGGGAGAAAAAAAATAAAAATGGCCTTTGTAGATCATTGAACCAATCCTTAATAATAAAAGAGTGTAAAAGCAATGATAAGTTATAAGAAGCCAAATGGAACCCGCTGGTACAAACCCATCAAAGCATTAGGCTATGACTTTCCTACTGTCATAACAAAACCTTGTACCTATGGTTCCTTCATTAATGGAGCCCTGTACCCATGGCTTTCATTGCCTCAATTCTTGTGGATGCCAAACCTATAGAGAGAAATAAATTCTTTCAAACTTCGAACACTCCTAAAAAGCATTACTCTTTCCTTAAATCTTTCCTCATGATGGACCATAGCGACCTAATCTACCATTGTGATATATATATTGCCAAAGGAAGGAAATCGTATCATTAGATCCCCTAAAAATATGAGAAACGTTAAGCATTTAATAACCACATTCCATCCTTAATGTTTCCCCATTATGCCCTTTTTACTTACCCAGGACACTTCGTATTTTTTCGAATTTCCTAACTATAGTATTTATTTTACTTTTAATACTACTTTCTTAAATTGACATTAGGAGTGAAGGGGCAAATGATGATATCGGACCTGATGGCCCATGATTAGACAATTCATAATCATAGAAGGCCAAACCTTATTGGGCCTACTAGGTCGCAACCAAGATCATGGAAAATCAAACTATCCCTCGGCCATTGCTAGCCGGAATTGTTAGCTCCTTGGCTCCTTGGCACCTTGGCACCTTGGCACCTTGGCACCTTGGCACCTTGGCCCCTCAATCATTTTAGGCTCTCGGCTCTCAAATCAGTTAGTCTTTCCCCCTGCCTCACCGAGCAATTATGGAAGTAGTTTCTGTCATGTAGGGAATCCAAAATATGACTATCTGATAAGAAAAGGAATTTTTAACGAATTCCAACTTTCTTAGTCTATTACGAAATAAGTGCTCATGGCAATCAAAGTCTTTCCTAATTAAAAAAACTCTCAATCGACAGAAGTCTACATTTATTATTTCCATAATTTCAGAAGATCTCATATGATCTCTCAACAAGAAAACTAGGATTTCTACATCCCAAAAGGAATACAAGACTTGCCATACAAACGCGATATATATACTATGTAGAGCTAACCTAGCATAAATGTTCTGAGATCTTACACAAAAGCACACAAATATAGCACAAGGTTAATACCTAGCTCTCCTTATGTAATGCCGACTCTGTGATACCGTATTTTTGTACGAGAAATTTTATTTATTTATATTGATTTTTGACTTTGAGGTATTTAAATGAAATTTTTGGTATATTTAAAATTATTGTCGTATCCGTGAAAATTTGGGTAAAAATGAATATATATATATATATAATAATAATAATAATAATGAAAAAAAGAAAAGAAAAGAAAAAGAAAAAGAAAAAGAATTAGGGCTTAAAATCCTAATTCTCCCTTCTCTCTCTCTCTCTCTCTCTCTCTCTCTCTCTTCCTTTCTCTCTCACTCTGTCTCTTCCTCTCCCGCAGCCGTCGCCCACCGCCTCGCCTTCCTCCTGCGATCGCTGCCGCTGCAACGACCTCCCACGAGCAGCGCCTTCCTCCCGCGATCACCGCCATTGCAACGCCTTCCCGCGACTGTAGCTCCTCTACCGCAGTGTGATCCTCCACTGTGCGAGCCCAGCGTGCGATCTCCCGTGAGCTGCGTGGCCCCAGCACAAGCGTAAGCGCTCCAGCGCGACCCTCTACGTGAGCACAACGCGCTCCAGCGCGAGCGAGAGACCCATTGCGCGATAGCGCGATCCTCCCGCGAGCGCGCGCCTCAGCTAGCGAGCGCGCACTTCAGCTCGCGAGTGCGCACCTCAGCACTTGAGCGCACGACTGCAGACCTCCCGTGAGCCCTAGCCCGTGAGCGCTCCAGCCCGCGAGCGCTCTAGCTCGCGAGCGCGAGCCCTAGCCGTGTGCGCCCGCTAGGCCACAAAGCCCACTACTGACCCGCGAGCCCACTGCGGCCAGCAAACCAGCTTGCGAGCCCACCAACGGGCCAGCCCACTAGCCCGCTAGCCCACCGGCCTGCGAGCCCGCCACGGCCAGCCAGCCCGCAGCTGGCTTTCCCCTTCGAGAGCGCACCTGCATCTTCACTGCAGGTAATGACTATGATTTGGTTGAAGTTTTAGGGTTTGGTGTTAGAAATTTAGTTGTTGCTAATATCGTTCAAATTTAAAAATATTACGAGTTTTAGACCAATTCGACGGACGAATGACAGCTAGATCTGAAACCTGAGAAATCCTAGGTGAGAGAAATGCAATTACTTCAATATTTGAATTAAGTTTGTCGAAATTAGATGGAATTTAGAATCGGAAACTATATAATATTAAATTCGAAGAAAATTAGAGAAAATGAGAAATATTGAAAAATTGATCATTGGTGAGCCAAATGATTCGAAAGTGATGAAATGAGAATCTAGAAAGGGGATTATGTCAATTAAAGTTGTATTAAATTTGAAAAAAAAATTGAAAATCACATGTTAGACCTTTATTTGATATTAAATTGTGATGATTGATTAGGCTTGTCATTTGGAGATTCGAGAAGTCAATTGGATTGAATTGAAAAATAGGGAGTGACTACCCTCCCTAAAAAAGTGAGTGAGACTCTAATCTCTTGCATAAAATAGTAAAACGTGTTTTCTGTCGTGTTTTTGATAAAACATGCTTTTAATATGTATTGATTCGACGTATGATATTAAATTTTAAATCTATTTTATGATTATTAGAGTGTCTTAAATTATGTTTACGATGACTATGCATTCATGGTTTGGAATGAAACAAAAATTGTGCCATTACTTGAAAATTGATAATTCCCTTTTCTATCGTTGCATTTATATGCTACTTTGAAATGATGTGATGAAACATATTGGCATGCAGATTTGAAATGTTTTGATAAACTATGTGGGTTGGATGCCTATTAGTTATGCGATGATATGAAATTTACTTGTGGGACGTTGTGCCCTGGGACGTTGTGCCCTTCTGATACTATGATGATGACACTAATGATTTCGTAGTTTCGAAGGGCGTTTGAAGAGGCACGGGTTGCCCGAATACGTTTCTACAGGAGGTATCCGCAAACGTCATTGATTCTAAGGGCTATAGGTGCGGCTGGTTGAACCCATGTAGGGGGAGGACGTGTGTGACGCCACCATCTAGCACCGGGTGGGGTCCTATACACGATAATGAGTTAGTCCCAGCGAACTCATGGCCAACGTCGGGGTAGAGAACGATTTTAAATCCTATGCATAATAAAACTCCCGATACGCCTGTCCTTGGTTATGGTTGACGTTTGTCAGGATTATCTTTGATTTGCTCTACTATTATTTGATTTTAAATGGATGCATATATGCTTGTTATCGTGTGATTGATTAAATGATTTCAAATTACTGAACATATCATATTTTGCTGCGAAATGTAAATTTTTTTTTCGAATGATATTATTTGACACTCCAATGGTTCACCCACACTATTTATGCTTGATATTATCCCCCTCACTCATTGGGTATCTTCCCATGATACTCACCTCTCTCTTTTCCCTCCTCAGACAGATTTATTGTGATAGAGCGATGTTATAGACTCTAGAGCGGATTTGGTATTCATGACGGTGAGATTTACTTCAAATAGAAATATGAATTCCATAATTTATTTTCGACCTTGCAAGATTTTAACATTGAGATCCGTAGTTGGTTATGTACTTATTTTGGGATGACTGTATAATTGATATATATATATATATATATATATATATATATCTAGTTGTGAAACTCTCATATTTCGTTTGCATTGAGGTGATTGTACGTATTTGAATGTTATTTGGGAAAATTATTGTATATAAGATAAAAGTTAGGTCTGCTCGGTGTGGCGGCTGTTCATACTCTAGTTGGGAATGACAGTAGAGGTCTGTTGTTAGGACTACTATAAACTTTATAGTCTTGCGTTGTTCTGGATGTTGGCTATGGTATTTGTTGATTTTGGAGAGATCGAGATGACCATTTGTTTATTTTAGCGGATGAATGTGATATACAGGTGAAATTGTATATGGGAAACCTCCGATTTATGAGGAGATTCTATCCGATTTTTTGTAAAAATATAGTTGGCATCTAGGGACAAGGTACAGTAGAGAGTTTGTGAAGTAAGTCATCATAGCACTCGAAAGATAAGTCAAGATCATAAAGAAACCTTATACCAGAGATTAAAGAACCGCCAAGAACAATGCAATAGTTTATAATAAATCGTCCATTAGTAGGATCACCAGAACAATCAGTATCAGAATAACCACATAACTGATATCGTAGAGAGTGCAGTATAACAGGCTGAGTAAAAGAGAATATATTAGCAGAATGCTCAATATTAGACTTAGAGAAAACAGACAGATAAAGCAGAGGGAATAAGTAGACTGAGTAGAAGAGAATATAATAGCAGAATGCTCAATAGTAGAATAAGATAGAGAGAATAAAGCAGAGTGAGTAGAAAAGGATGTTAGAGTAAAATCCTTAGCAGCAGACTTAGAGAAAAAGCAGATGGAGTGAAGAACCAAGCAAAATAGCAGAATACTCAAACTGAGTATAATAGGAGATAACAGAATTCTTATAGTATCAACAACAGCAGACTATGAGATAAAATAAAATAAATTAGAGAGATTGAAAAATCTTCAATAACAGAAAAGTAGCAGACCGTAAAATATTGTTAAGAATTAGCAGAACAAAGCAGAGGGATTGAATAATGAAATAGAATCTTCAATGGTAGAAAAATATTAAACCGTAAGATATTGTTTAGAACTAGCAGAAGAACAATTTTGGACAATAGAAATAGGTTGAAAAATATTTAATTTTTTTATAATTAGAAAAAAAATATCTAATTGATGAAAAGAGTAAAAAAAAAATCAGATTGAAATTTAGTACTCTGATACCATGTTAGAAATAAATAAATTTTGATACTATGTTAGAAAAAAGAAAATAAAGCAGAAAGGACAGGAAGAATAAAGAGAGAAAACTGAGAGAGAATAACACATTTATTATATGTTGTATTATGTTTTCAGTATGTTGTACAAACGCTCTTTTTATATGGTGATTCTAAGAAAACAAAAAAGGAAAGAATAAAAATAGAATATTTATAAAATTAGTAAAAATAAATGAAATATTTCAATATTGAAATTTTAGAAAGTTAATATTTTTAAAATTTTTTCGATTTGAAAATTTCTAAAACTTTTTCAATGAGATTTCTTTAATTTAGAAATGTCAATATTTTTAGCACCCACGCCTAGTGGAAAATTAAGGACTTTGCTTAGGTGGTGCACAAGTTATTAGGGGAGAGCCTATTTTTGTGGTGGAAGACGGTCACATCCACATATAAGAAATTTACACGGATTTAGCTTTTTCCAAATATTTATAGATTAATTAAAATTTTGATTCAAATTTTATCGATAAAAAAAAATATGGAGAGAATCCATCTCTAAATTGAATCTTACAATACTTAAACTGAATTAATTAAATAATCTAAATATTGATGAGTAAATAAAAAAATATTTATTTCAAAAGAGAAATGATATACATAAGTGGTTTTTTAATATAGAATCTTTTATTATTTTGACCTAAAATGCGTTTACTCATTTAAAGAATGGGCACTCACCGAGGTGAACCATCTAAATATACATACATACAAGTGTACATAAATATTATAAATATAAATATCTATATATTTGTGTATGTGTCTCGGAATTCACATCTCTCTTCCTCATTTGAAATGGGAATCCAAAGCGAAAAGGGAGCTACCACCTGGCTCAATGGGCTTGCCTATTATCCGAGAGACGATCCAGTTCTTCACTCCTTACAAATCCGATGTTTTTGATCTTTCACCTTTTGTAAAGAAAAGAGCCGCAAGGCAAGAGACATCTATGAGCGGTCAAAGACCGCCGGTAGAGACCCCAAAATCCAATGGCAAAGACTCTAGGGTCTTCTTCAGCGGCCAGAAATTCCGCTGGCTGTGCCAGCAGTAGTAAAAGGCTGTGCCAGCGGCCACCTGGCCGTGGCATTGCTCTGGACATGCTCTGGACTATTATATTAGTGGTTTGCTCTGGACTATTATTTTGGCATTGCTCTGGACATTTGCCAGCGGACTTTTATTTTGGCATTGCATTGCACATGCTCTGGACATTACTTTTATTATTGTAATTAACCAAATAGAACTAGAGAGAGAGAGAGAGGGAGAGAGAGAGAGAGAGAGAGAGAGAGAGAATTCAGCTTCACATGATAGCACACCAGCTAGAAACCATAATATCGTGGGTTCATCTAAGTTCATAAGTTTCTATTAAGACCTTTTCTCATTGAATAGATTTGTCTCTGCACTCCAAAAAAAAAAAAAAAAAAAAAAATCCTAAACTATGATCTAAAGACCAGGTTGCAGAGCGACCACAATTGCCATTATGTTCCATGTAGAAGCACCTTATCAGTCTGCAAACTTGATATTCATGTTTGCCCTCCATTTGTTATCCATGGGTGCCTTGAGAAAGTAAAATTAAAAAAGACAAATATTAAATATGCATAAAAAATAATAAAAGCATAATGCTTTGTTGGCATATTAAATATATATATAAAGCATATTCAAGGAATGATGCTTACCTATTTTATTGAGAACAGGTCTCGTGTCAACATCTGAATCCTGAAAACCATTCATATTATGAGTTAGAAATTTCGCAAATTAATCTATGTCAAGCCCAGAATATCCATAAAAATTTCTTCACACAACCTCCCAACCAACAAAGTCATACAATATCATCATCCTCCTACATTATGCCACAGTATCTAATCATGAACAATTATGGGTTTATTAGGGTGGGCAATAATTCTAATATTAGAAACTATAATCCAATGCAATGCATAGAAAATTTTCTAAGCCTAGAAAGGCTGATGGGATGAGAGTGACGACTGACCAAACATGTGAGACAAAAAGTGCCGCTGAAAAAGAAGTCGACTCAAGGCTGGAGATTGAGAGAGAGAGAGAGAGAGATTCAGTAGCCAGTAGCCAGTGTTTGCAGCAAAATGACAGACTTCAAAAGGCCATATGAGGTATCAACGAAAGTGCCATGACATAATAAGCAACCAGAGCAGAAGGTTTGCCCTAACAAGCAACCGACCTTAATGTGGAAAAAAAGAATGTAAAATAAACCTTAATCTCTATTATGCATGACCATGGAAGTCTTGATTTCCACCATGCCATAGAATGTTCGGCTCGGGTCATAACTAGTAGACAGGAACCACCACGCAAACACCTCCAATGTGAAGCTACATGATATAACCTCAGACATTCATACACAAGATATCCAAAATTGCACCATCCTAGCATTACTAACTACATATTGCAAGATCTGAAGAATGGAGAGAAGGCTATTCTGGACAAAGAATAAGTAAAATGCTAATTCAACGAGAAACAGCCATGCTGCTAACAATTTTGTCAGTCAAACTATCAATCTTCGGAACCTCAAATGGTAGAACTATCAAATACATAAAACCCAGGATTAAAGTTTCACAGAAAAATTGAAAAGAAGGGGAACAAAAAAAGCAAAAACAAAAAAGGGAGTGCAGAGAATGAGGTAACTAGGGAACTAAATCACTGAAATTTATTGAAACAGCCTGTTTATTAATCTAAAAGAACATGTCAACTAATCAACCATAGAGCAATCCTCCTCCTTTGGTGTTGCGTTTCTTCCATTCTAAGTACATTTTTTAGTATCAGTAATAACTACCAGATTGAATATTTATGGGCACAGGGATTAGATTTTGCTAATGCCACAAGCAGACAGCAAGTGTCTAGTTACTAATATATTGTAGGCATGTCCACAATCAATTCTGTACAATTCTATACAATTCAATTTCACATGTAAAATAAAGCGAGAAACTTACATGTTAAATGCTATTAATTATATGGATATCCAATGAGGCAATAAAGTGATAAACTGAAGACAATAAAAATGTTATCCCTAGGTAACTTTCAAATAGGAAATGCCTACTGTTAATGGCCGCTTCATGGTTCTAACACATATAACAAGAATCCAAACCAACTTTTAGTTCTGTCATGGGAACTGATTTATCTGTCTTGGTGTTATCAATTACCAATTAATAAGTCATACTGCCCAGACAAATTTAACCCTGATAGGGCAGTGCACTTTGTCTTCAGAGTCAACATGACTTTCTTCCATATTGTACCATCCGGAAATATACAAAAGGCACAAATTTGACCTACCACATGCACAAATGGGGCCATCTCCATTTTTGTCACTTCACTTTTCTTTTTTATTAATACAAGCCCAGGCTCAAACTCAGTTGTTAAAGCTTCAACAAAAAGCTTCTAACTAAGAGTTGATTTAAGTACAGAAAAAAAAATGATTACTAAACATTGTGGAAAGTATAGAAAAAAATATATATATATAGTTCTTACCTTCATTAGGATTAAAAGAGTCTTCTTGCGATTGGTGTATACTATGAGTAGATGAAATCTAATAATAGAAAAAAAATGATAAGCGTTATATTTAAAGGAAAATATGACTATAAAAATTGTGATACGAAAATAATATATATATATATATATATATCATACCGTTACCTAGCAACTTTGCCTTGTTTCCATAAAAAAATTACCTACGTGCTCATCATTACTACCGGTAAAGTGTTTTTCAAAGAATGTAAACATTGAATTCTTGAATTAAACAAATTCTTGTTTAAAATTTTCTGCCGCCACTATTTTGCCTTCTTGTGATTGTGATAATGTGTCTTTTGATGTATAGGCAACAAGTTCCATGCATCTCACTCGACCTCTATTATCAGCACCTTTGACTAGCGTAAAAACATCATCCTCCCAAGTGTTTGAATTAATTGATCTTCCTTCACTTTGGGATCAAGAGCTTTGAATTTCCTTTCTCATCATCTCCTAAAAAGTCATGCAAAAAGAAAATAATTGGAAGAAAGACATATAAATAGAAGGTTTGTAAACCAATTCGTTATAAAAAAAGATATACATAATTGAAAGAAAATAAAGTAAAACATACCACAACTAATAAGATTAGTAACAAACATTTAAAAAATAAAACGATTGATAAATAAAATAATTAACAAATCCTAACATTTGATTAAAAAAAAACTAATAAAACCAAACACTTAATATGTAACACCAAGCCAAAAAAAAAAAAAAAAAAAAAGAGGGAGAGCCAAAACGCAGCGTTTTGGCCCTCCCCCAATTGAATTAGGGCTAAAGCCCTAATTCGTCTCTCTCTCTCTCTCTCTCTCTCTCTCTCTCTCCGCTGACCCTTCGTCTCCCTCCCCCACCGCGGCGCTGCTCTTCCCCGCGAGCTCCGCCGGCATCTCCATCTCCTTCTCCTTCTCCTTCTTCTTCTCCTTCTTCTTCTCATTCTTCTTCCCTCGCGGTTTCTCTCTCTACCTCACTCTGTCTTCTCTCCCTCTCGCGATCTTCCATGATCGCCCCCTCTCCGCCTCGCCGCACACCGCCGCGAGCCACAATTGAGCACCACCGCACGCCACAGCGCGACTGCAGAGCCTCCGCGAGCGCAACCCGCCCTTGCACACGACTTAGCCCGCGAACGTGAGCCAGACCGCGAGCGCGAGCAAGTGCGTGAGCCAGCGCGCGAGCAAGTACGCGAGCCAGCTCACGAGCGCGCAGCAGCATACGAGCGCATGCGAGCCAGCGCACGAGTGCACGAGCGCGCAGCAACGCACGAGCGCACGAGGCCCAGATCACGAGCGTGCACGGGTGCGCGGCCCAGCGCACTAGTGTGCACGGGCGTGCGAGGCCCAGCGCACGAGCATGCACGGGCGCGCGGCCCAGTGCACGGGTGCGTGGCCCAGCGCACGGGTGCGCGGCCCAGCGCGCGGCAGCGCACGAGCGCGCACTAGCACAGCGCACCAGCGCACGGGCGAGCACCAGCCCGCAGGTCCATCAGCTGCAAGCCCACTAGCCCACCAGGCCCGATAGCCTGTCCAAGCCCACAGGCCCAGTCCGGCCCCTGGCCCGCTAGCCCACGACGACCCGTGACCCTCTACGAAGGTAAATGAATTCTCGATTCCGTGTACATACTAGGGTTTCGAAAATTATGGGTAATTTGACTTAAATTTCTCACTTGTGTTTCAAATGGTAAACATTACAGGTTTTAGACCAGGTTGACGGACGAACGAAAGCTAGATCCGGAAATCCGAGAAACCCTAGGTGAGAGAAATGCAACCTTTTCAACATTTGAATTAATTCTATCGAAATTAGATCGAATTTAGATCTAGAGTTGCATAATATATTGAAATGTGTGAAATCCGAGGAAAATTAGACAAAAAAATGAGAAATATTAGAAACTCGACCATTGGTGAGTCAGATGAGTCGAAATTGAGGAAACGAGAATCTATAACGAAATTTTGTAAATTAGGTGATATATATTTGGAAGGGAAAAATTGAAAATTCCTGATTTGGCCTTTATTTGATATTAAATGTTGATAATCTGATTTAGGTTGATCTTTTGGAGACTCGAGCGGTCAGATCCGATTTGGCTTGTCAGTAGGGAGTGACTTCCCTTCCGTAGAACTGTGAGGGAGACTTTGACATTCGCTATTGATTGAAAACCATGTTTCAAAAATATTTTTAAATGACATATTTCTGCAAATGTATGATTGTTAGAACTTTCAAATATTAAATGTTTTGTGATCTTTGGAGTGTCTTAAATTTTGACTTTATTGATATGCATCCATGAGTTTTGATAATTGAATATTGTGCCATAATTTCGACATATTGATATGTTTTAATACTTCCACTGCATTGGCACATAGTTTTAAATGGATTTACTTACATATTTGGGCTGTATACCCGGTCGACTTTATGATATTATGTTTTGAGCTGTATGCCCGGCCGACTTTATGATATTATGCATTTGGGCTGTATGCCCGGCTGACTTTATGATATTATGCATGGGGCTATATGCCCGGCCGACATGGTGATGGGATGCATGGGGCTACGTGCCCGGCCGATATGATATTGTGATCCGTAGCTACGAAGGACATCTGGTAGAGGCACCCCTTGTGTCCGGATACGTTTCGGCCGGAGGTATCCACCAGATCGTCGTGTGTATGGGTGCCCCAGGTTGACCCTCATCGGAGAGGACGTTGAGTACGGCTCCGTCTAGCACCAGGCGGGGGCACCATACACGGCCGACTAGTTATATGTATATTATTATTATTTACAGGCTAGTTGGGGTAGTCTGTGGCCAACATTGGGACAGAGAGCCATTATTTAATACTTGCATTTGGAAAAACCCCCAATGCGCCGTCCTTGGTCGAGGTAGACCATTGTCGGGAATATTTCATTGGCCGGCTATTCACGACATTGATGTAAATATTGGATGCATATCTTGCTTTCTGATGTGTGCGTATTATATGTGATTTTGAAATAACATAATCGGTTTGCACACTGTAGATATTTTCTTATGCTTTGACACTCCAAGTTCACCCTAGATATTGATAGTATGATGTCAATCCCCTCACTTACTGAGTATCCTCCCATAGATACTCACCCCTCACTTTCTTTCCCACAGGATTTGTGTTGGACCGAGGAGATATCACTGGGTTTGGGAATAGATGTTTTCCATCTCTTCCGCTACGATGATTGGTGATATTATTATATATTGGAGATTTTAGTTTGACCAATGTATTTATATAATTTTTTTGGGATGACAGTATAAATTATGGACATTTATTCTTGAAACTCTCGTATTGATTTATTCCATTGCATTGAGACATTTGTAAATATTTAAAAATAACTTGGGAATTTATTTTCAATATGCGTAGAATTTAAGTCCGCTCGGGGTGGCGGCTGCTCATACTCTAGTTGGGCATGACAGTAGAGGTCTGTTGCTAGGACTATTAGAAACTTTATAGCCTTGCGTTGTTCTGGATGTTGGCTGTGGTATTTGTTGATTTTGGAGAGGCCGAGATGACAAATTGTTTATTTTTACAGGATGAATGTCATATACAGGTAAAATTGTACATGGGAAACCTCCGATTTATGGGGAGGTTCTGCCTGATTTTTTATAAAAAATACAGCCGGCATTCAGGGACAACGGGCGACTATTCACGATCCCGGTTCGGGGCGTGACAGTTCGGTTGGTATCAGAGCTCTTGGTTTAGAGCTATGTTTTATAAAATGATTTGAAAACATTTCCATGTAACTTGGTTTTAAAAGTCCTCAATGCATTTGAGAGTTTCACACAATCATTTAAAGTCCCATTCATGGTCTTCGGCATGTGAGTTATTCATTTTAGGGGGTTAGATACGATTAGTATCTAACCTAATTGATTAAATTCTTAGACCCAAGACTTCATTCATTTTAGGGGGTTAGTTACGAATAACTAGCCCTAATTTTTAAATCATGTCAAACTCTAGAATTATATGTAATGAAAGTTCTCTCTTTGTAGAATTATGCCGCCTAGACGTGGTAGACGAGTAGGACGCAGAGCTAGACCCGCGCTACCCGCGACCCCTCACGTACCTGACCCTCCGAGGGAGCTTGCAACCCTTGGAATGCCTGAGGCTGCTTTCTCTACACGGGCGCCCCCTGCAGCGCCTACTCGGCCGGCTGCTCCTGCCGAGGTTCCACCACCGTCCCTTGAGGCGTTTAGGCAGGTGTACGAGTGGTACACCTCCCACGGGATTCAGATGCCACCCCCACCACCACCACTGACGGCCGTGTCGACTTCTACGGCCGTACCACCTTCTGTTGTACCAGATCAGCCACCACTTGCCGATCCTTCTACTATGTCGGGACCTAGCGACACTACCTCCTCCACCTTGAGGCGTATTCACGAGCTCACCCAGCTGGTGAAGGAGGCGAGGCAGTTGGGATGCACAGAGTTCGCAGGGACGGGTGATCCCACAGCAGCGAAGCACTGGATCAACCGTACCCGTAGAATTTTGACTGATCTGGGGTTGAGCGAGGACTACCGGCTTCGGATAGCAGAGAGACTTTTAGATGGTGACGCCCTCACTTGGTGGGAGGACTTCCTACGGGAGTTCGATCCCAGGTACTTCTCTGAGTTCCAGCAGGACCGCAAGAGGGCAGAGTTTCTGTACTTGCGGCAGGGAGCCAGGACAGTGACAGAGTATGAGATGGAGTTGAGGCGACTAGCTGCTTTTGTTCCAGACTTAGCGACGCCGACGCAGCTACGGTTCAAGTTTGAGGACGGCCTCAACTTGAACATCAGGAGGTACATGTCAGTGACCCCTAGTTTTTCCTTTGCGGAGATTGTGGACTCAGCACTTAGGGCGGAGGAGATCGTCCGTGCTGAGGGCAGACAGCGGGAGAACAGGGAGCAAAAGAAGAGATCTGGGACTTCTTTGAGCCAGGGCTCGAAGAAGGGTAGGAGTTCAGGATATCAGGAAGACTTTTCTCAGCCGAGACAAGCACATCTTGGACAGGGATCACAATCTCAGGGATTTAGGACACCGGCCCCTAGTGCTACTACTCAGACTTCAGATCAATGGCACCCCTTTTGCCGCCGATGTGTTGGACACCACCCTTTTGGAGAGTGTAGGATGCCTATTACATGCTTCCGGTGTGGGAAGCAAGGGCACATCAGGAGCACCTGCCCTGAGTTGGGATTTGGAGGTCATATAGCTAGTGGACACTCGAGTGTTCCTCGAGGAGGACAGCAGGGAGTACCTATGCACTCGAGTCACACCGCTCCACGGACGGTAGCCGGGAGCAACACGGTGCCAGGACCATCACGACAGCAGCAGAGGACACAGGCCCGTGTATATGCGATGACGCAGGAGGATGCTGAGGCGAGTCCTGATGAAATTTTTGGTGTTCCTCCCACTGATCCCCATGTTTAGAGATGTCCATGTACTCTTTTTGAGAGCCATCACTAGTTAAAGCCGTAGATGCTTAACTATGTTGGTTGTACATACATTTTGATATATATATCTATATATATTTTCTTCCATATTTATCGACTGATCTTTTATTTCCTCACATTAGGAGTTATAGAAATATGGGAAGTCGACACTCGTGTCCTATTTGACACCGGGTCGAACCATTCGTATGTGAGAATCGCCTTTTTGCCCACGGTTGGGTAAGAATTGTCGCGAGGTTGCACGGCATACCTAACTCATGTTATCGACACCACTATTGAGGACCCGAGGCTTGAGAAGGTCCCAGTGGTGCAGGTTTTCCTAAATATATTCCCGAGGAACTACCCGAACTACCCCCAGTTCGGGAGTGTGATTTTGAGATTGACCTAACTCTAGGGATCACTCCTATATTTATTTTGCCATACAGAATGGCGCCAATGGAGTTTAGAGAGCTCTAGGTCTAGTTGCGGGAATTACTGGACAACGGTTTTATCCGTTTGAGCACTTCGCCTTAGGGTACTCCGGTGATTATTCGTGAAGTAGAAAGACGGGATTCTAAGATTGTGTGTGAACTATAGACATCTAAACAAGGTTTTCATCAAGAATCGGTACCCTTTGCCACATGTGACGATTTATTTGAGCAGTTCCAGGGTGCGCGTGTTTTTTTGAAAGATCGATTTTCGATTTGGATATCCTTAGTTGCGGATCAGGGCTGAGGATGTGCTCAAGACCGCATTCCGCAATCAATATGGACATTACGAGTTCGTGGTCATGCCATTTGGGCTGACCAACACACCAACAGCCACAGACAGTGACCGAGGTGTGAAGTTTCCTTGGTCTTGCGGGGTGTTATCGGCGATTCATAAAAGAATTTTCCCGGATCGCCGCTATACTTACCAGATTGATACGAAGGGCGTCAAGTTCTTGTGGGACGATCGTTGTGAGACGAGCTTTCAAGAGCTCAAACGTCTGACGAGGGACGGCCAGACAGAGAGGATCTTAGTGTTTCAACTCAGCACGTAGCTATTCTAGATGGATAGGTCAGAAAGCTGCGGAGCAAAGAACTTTCATTGGTCAGAGTTTTGGGGAGGAGTGATCAGGTCGAGGATGAGACCTGAGAGCCCGAAGAGACTATTAAGAGACTTAAGAGACAGTACCCCCACTTGTTCAGCGTATTACTTTCTAGTAGTTTCGAGAACGAAACTTGTTTTTAGGGGGTTAGAAAATATAACACCAAGCCAAAAAAAAAAAAAAAAAGGGAGAGCCAAAACGCAGTGTTTTGGCCCTCCCCCAATTGAATTAGGGCTAAAGCCCTAATTCCTCTCTCTCTCTCTCTCTCTCTCTCTCTCTCTCTCTCTCTCTCTCTCTCCCTCTCTCCGCTGACCCTTCGTCTCCCTCCCCCACCGCGGCGCTACTCTTCCCCGCGAGCTCCGCCGGCATCTCCTTCTCCTTCTCCTTCTTCTTCTCCTTCTTCTCATTCTTCTTCCCTCGTGGTTTCTCTCTCTACCTCACTCTGTCTTCTCTCCCTCTCGCGATCTTCCATGATCGCCCCCTCTCTGCCTCGCTGCACACCGCCGCGAGCCACAATCGAGCACCACCGCACGCCGCGAGCCACGATCGAGCACCACCGCATGCCACAGCGCGACTGCAGAGCCTCCGCGAGCGCAACCCGCCCTTGTACACGACCGAGCTCGCGAGCGTGAGCCAGACCGCGAGAGCGAGCAAGTGCGCAAGCCAGCGCACGAGCAAGTACACGAGCCAGTGCACGAGCGCGCAGCAGTGCACGAGCGCACGAGCGCGCGAGGCCCAGCGCACGAGCGTGCACGGGTGCGCGGCCCAGCGCACGAGCGTGCACGGGTGCTCGGCCCAGCGCACGAGTGTGCACGGGCGCGCGGCCTAGCGCACGGGTGCGCGGCCCAGCGCGCGGCAGGGCACGAGCGCGCACCAGCACAGCGCACCAGCGCACGGGCGAGCACCAGCCCGCAGGGCCATCAGCAGCAAGCCCACTGGCCCACCAGGCCCGACAGCCCGTCCAAGCCCGCAAGCCCAGTACGACCCGCGGCTCAGTCCGGCCCCTGGCCCGCTAGCCCACGACGACCCGTGACCCTCTGCGAAGGTAAATGAATTCTCGATTCCGTGTACATACTAGGGTTTTGAAAATTATTGGTAATTTGACTTAAATTTCTCACTTGTGTTTCAAATGGTAAACATTACAGGTTTTAGACCAGGTTGACGGACGAACGAAAGCTAGATTCGGAAATCCAAGAAACCCTAGGTGAGAGAAATGTAACCTTTTCAACATTTGAATTAATTCTATCGAAATTAGGTCGAATTTAGATCGAGAGTTGCATAATATAATGAAATGTGTGAAATCCGAGGAAAATTAGACAAAAAAATTAGAAATATTAGAAACTCGACCATTGGTGAGTCAGATGAGTCGAAATTGAGGAAACGAGAATCTATAACGAAATTTTGTAAATTAGGTGATATATATTTGGAAGGAAAAAATTGAAAATCCCTGATTTGACCTTTATTTAATATTAAATGTTGATAATCTGATTTAGGTTGATCTTTTGGAGACTCGAGCGGTCAGATCCGATTTGGCTTGTCAGTAGGGAGTGACTTCCCTTCCGTAGAACTGTGAGTGGGATTTTGACATTCGCTATTGATTGAAAACCATGTTTCAAAAATACTTTTAAATGACATATTTCTGCAAATGTATGATTGTTAGAACTTTCAAATATTAAATGTTTTGTGATCTTTGGAGTGTCTTAAATTATGACTTTATTGATATGCATCCATGAGTTTTGATAATTGAATATTGTGCCATAATTTCGACATATTGATATGTTTTAATACTTCCACTGCATTGGCACATAGTTTTAAATGGATTTACTTACATATTTGGGCTGTATGCCCGGCCGACTTTATGATATTATGTTTTGGGTTGTATGCCCGGCCGACTTTATGATATTATGCATTTGGGCTGTATGCCCGGCTGACTTTATGATATTATGCATGGGGCTATATGCCCGGCCGACATGGTGATGGGATGCATGGGGCTACGTGCCCGGCCGATATGATATTGTGATCCGTAGCTACGAAGGACATCTGGTAGAGGCACCCCTTGTGCTCGGATACGCTTCGGCCGGAGGTATCTGCCAGATCGTCGTGTGTATGGGTGCCCCAAGTTGACCCACATCGGAGAGGACGTTGAGTACGGCTCCGTCTAGCACCAGGCGGGGGCACCATACACGGCCGACTAGTTATATGTATATTATTATTATTTACAGGCTAGTTGGGGTAGTCTGTGGCCAACATTGGGACAGAGAGCCATTATTTAATACTTGCATTTGGAAAAACCCCCAATGCGCCGTCCTTGGTCGAGGTAGACCATTGCCAGGAATATTTCATTGGCCGGCTCTTCACGACATTGATGTAAATATTGGATGCATATCTTACTTTCTGATGTGTGCGTATTATATGTGATTTTGAAATAACATGATCGGTTTGCACACTGTAGATATTTTCTTATGCTTTAACACTCCAAGTTCACCCTAGATATTGATAGTATGATGTCAATCCCCTCACTTACTGAGTATCCTCCCATAGATACTCACCCCTCACTTTCTTTCCCACAGGATTTGTGTTGGACCGAGGAGATATCACTGGGCTTGGGAATGGATGTTTTCCATCTCTTCCGCTACGATGATTGGTGATATTATTATATATTGGAGATTTTAGTTTGACCAATGTATTTATATAAATTTTTTGGGATGACTGTATAAATTATGGACATTTATTCTTGAAACTCTCGTATTGATTTATTCCATTACATTGAGACATTTGTAAATATTTAAAAATAACTTGGGAATTTATTTTCAATATGCGTAGAATTTAAGTCCACTCGGGGTGGCGGCTGCTCATACTCTAGTTGGGCATGACAGTAGAGGTCTGTTGCTAGGACTGTTAGAAACTTTATAGTATTGCGTTGTTCTGGATGTTGGCTGTGGTATTTGTTGATTTTGGAGAGACCGAGATGGCCAATTGTTTATTTTTACAGGATGAATGTCATATACAGGTAAAATTGTATATGGGAAACCTCCGATTTATGGGGAGGTTCTACCCGATTTTCTATAAAAAATACAGCCGGCATTCAGAGACCACAGGCGATTGTTCACGATCCCGGTTCGGGGCGTGACATAATAAATATAGTTAGAAATAAAACCTGATTTATGAACGCAAAAAATTAAAAGGGATCATGCATCCCATCATCATCAGAATGTTCAACATTGATGTGTGGTCTAATGTCTATTCCATGTGTATCTGCATCATTTCTTGCCCAATTTAGAGTTGTAGTCATATCATTACTTGTTTCAACCACCATCTGTTCACTGGTTCCTATATCACCCATGTCAAAAAAATCTCTAAATTTCACATATTTGACAACAAGCCAATTTTCATGTCCCTCATTCTTAGCATGAAAAACTTTCTTAGCTTGGGATACAAAGACAAATGGGTCATCCATCAAATTTTCACCGATATGAGTCAAATGGAAAAAATTGACAAGTGAAAAACCAAAATTTATTTTTCTTGTACCCTCTTATTGGATCAACCCAATCACATCTAAACAACACAAACTTTAACATTCCATTATAATCTAACTCAATTATTTTCTTCAGTTTTCCATAATAATTAATCTCTCCTTCAGTAGGTCTTCTATCCCTTGTACTAGAATAACTAATCATTTGCCCTGATATTAGAACACCATTATTCTGAATTTTTAGGTATTTCTCACTGTTTGTGGTATGAAATCTAAATCCACTACTCATATAACCAGTGTATTGTTTAACCCTAACACTTGATCAACGTGAAAGCCATTTGAGGTCACTTGTCACCTCCGCACTACCATCCTCCAATAGATGATCCAGCTAAAATAAAAGATATAGCTGTCAATAAAAAAATTTAAATTAAAACTAATACCATGTATTATGAATTTGATTATACATGCCCTACATTTCATCCAATCAACAAATGATTGTGAATGAAGTTTATCAATTATATAAAATGCCAAATGTCGTCCACGATTCTACCTTATTACAATTTGTTTATATTCCCTAAGAAAGGAAATATATACTAAAAATAAAATCAGCAAAGAGATATTGATTCTATCTTATTACATATCAAAAGTTTGAGTTAAGAAAATAATTTTACTCCCGAAATGACGTCACTACATTAGAGTTAAATAGAACATATTTATGTGCTTGTTGCAATGATTTATCATCAAGAGATACCATTTTAACATATTAGGGATGCTGAATGTTGAGCTGGGGAGGTTATTTTTAGAGTGTTGATTTGATGATATACCAGAAAATGAATAGAATCAACACCAAACTAGACTTGGGCCTAGTATAGCAGTCTTAGTGGCTTCTGGCCTTTTTTCCCTGGTATTCTCAGAATTTTTCAGAAGATGGAGTTTTGTTCATTAAAACGCTAAACAAGCAAGGAATAATGTTTGATCAGAGAAAATTATAGGGGGGCCCAAAATAATGCAAGAAATTAGAGGAGCTAGCAAAAGAGCTGCAAAACTACACACCTTATTATGACTGCCCAGTAAGTGACTTCAGCAGTATCAGAGGCACAAGAGCAGTGAAACTGCACACCTTATAATGACTCAGATTTAAGCAAAAGAGAAGTTGCTGGCCTGCCAACCCTGTTGAAGAGCACAAAGAACATTCAATTCCTTTGAAAGTGATAAAAAGCATACAAGTTCAGCATTAAAATTTGACCATCAAAGTATTTAGTCTTTTGCAACAGAGTATTCTCAACATCTAAAACTCTTTGCTAATCAGCCTATAAGCTGAACACAGGCCCCTACTCAAAATCTTTATTACAGTAAATACTTTGGGCTGGAGTGGAGGTTATCTTGAATGACTTGGATATGTCTAATTAAAATCTTAACACATACTTTAAAATATAAACGGTCTGTTGATTAGCAAAGAGAGAGTTTTTATAAAAATTAGTTGTTTTACGTGAAATAATTGTGCAATGGTTAATTTAATAATTCTGAATCATTTTATGCACCAAAGACGCTTGATTGCCACAAAGGTGTCATACTTCTCTTCTTAGTTTCTTGCTTAGCACTAGTATCAATATCATTCACCAAATTCGAAGCATAAATAAATAAATAAATAATATACTAAGTTTCAGATCACTTAGGAGAATTATAGCTCAGTTTCTGTCACGCCCCGATCCTCGAATCGACCACGCAACAGTCGTCGCGTTGTCTCGGTACACGGGCAGAACCTCTCCTTATATCGGGACTCCGCAAGGCTACAAGTCAGCACATCAACTCATTCAATACACAAATCCATCAGAAATAGGAAAATCATATAACAATACTCATATAAATGACCCATCCGGTCCATCCCTATACACACGAGCATGCGTCGACACACAAATGGGGCGGGGGTTCCTGTACATGCATGCATGCAAAATTGGCCATCCCAGCCATTCCCGAATTCTCAGCACAATTAAAGCATTTAAAACAAAAGAAATCCCAAATCATAATCGCTGAATTTTACTAATACTCGCATGAAGAAACGAGCTAGTGTCAGTAAAATCCAAGCGGTATGAAATGTACAGAACTTCACAAATCCAAAAGAAAGTATCGAAACTCAAATTTTCAATCCAAATGTCTCATATGAGAGTTTAAAAGAAAATGAACAAGTTCCGTACAAACTATGTAAGGATTCCATCAATACTTGCTCTTATATATGAAATAAGTATTAATTGAATCCATACCAAAAAAATTATACAAGTCTTTCATTCCATGGACTTCAAAATCAGCCAAAATGAACTTGCATCTCTATGTACCTACACAAGTCAGCAGAATAAATCTTTCCAAGCTCCAATTTCTGCAGCAGACCTAAACTTCCTCTGAAAAATATCAAAGAGAGGGGTGAGTATTGAGACATACTCAGTGAGTAGAGTATAATGGTATGATTGTGTAATAAATAAGGGAAGAATGTGGAAATGTCAAAATATATCTCAAACAACACTTCATATATATCGAAACATTTTCAATAAATCAGATAAATCATAAAATATGCATCCACATAAAATGTTCTTTCAGAAAATCACAAGGGTCCCATCGAAATCACTTTCGTCTAGCATTTGGCCGAACCAAGACGGATGCCTGCCAGTAGATTTTCCATTTCAGTATCACAAACACTACCCCCTTCCCTGGCATTGGCTCATACTTCCCCGGGGTACAATCCAGATAGTAAAATGTGGCAGAGCAGAGGCCGCGTATACCTCTCTCGCAATAAAACCCCAACCACGCCATCCCGTCGGGTCGCTCCGTGGAGGGAATGACTATAGCCATTACACTCATGCACCATCATTTCACAATCATTCAAATTACCATCAATGTGCCATGTATCAATCAAACAAATTCTAAAATCATGCTACAAGCATTTACATATCAAATATCCAATGCAAATGGCACAGATTCATTTATAATTTCATAGGATGCATTTGTAATTCAAATTTTTATTTCAGACATCCCACAATCACAAATAGTTTCATATAAAATATATACAAATCATTCAAAATCATTTTTTCAAAGAATTTCAAATCATTTTGCTTATTTACTACACAATGAACCTTCCACTCACCTTCTAGGGAGGGTATCCACTCCTTATACCCTATCGATACTCAAGAAATCTCATTTCAACCTCCAAAAAGGTCAACCTTGACCAATAATCCACAATTTCAATTCAAATTCCAATGAAATCTATTCTAATCGACTCAACAAGTTTCTAATTTCATCAAACATGTTTCTTTTATATTGATAAACCTAAATTCATGTAGAATTTAGACGAAACCCTAGAAATCACATATCAAATGTTAGAAAATACATTCTAATCGAATCTAACATACATTCTAAACATATGCAAGACCTCTTACACTAAATTCATTCAATTTATCGAAAGGATTTAAATTTCCCTCACCTATGGTTTCCGTAGCTTGCAGCCCTAGCGTCCGTGCACCTACAACTCGATCCGAACTCCTGTAATATTTCCGAATCGAAGCACACTTTAGCAATTAACCCTAATTACCAAGAGAATCAAAACCCCTAATCTATTGATCAACAATCGGCCCTTACCTGTGCAGCAGAAGGGTCGCAGCCTAGGGTTTCTAATAGTATGGTCGCGGCAGAGAGCAGCGAACATTGCAGGAAGGCTCTCGGCAAAGAGAGCAGGTTGTGGGCTCACGGGCCGTCACTGGCTCGTAGGCTGGTGCGCTCGCGGGCTGGGGCCTAGCGCGCTCGAGGCTGAGCCAGCCACACTCTCGCGAGGACTGCAGTCTCGTGCTCGTGCTCGCGCAGGGAATCTCACTCTGCGGTGCGCTCGCGTGGGGAAGCTTGTGCTGTGGCGCGCTCGCGGAGGAAGAGGAGCAGCGGCGGAGGGAGATTTCATGGGAGAGGGAGTGTGCGAAGGAGAGAGAGAGTTCGAGAGGCAGAGAGACAGAGAGTGCGAGAGCGAGAGAGAGAGAGAGAGAGTGCGTTTGTGAGACGGTGAGAGAGAGACAGAGGACGGCGGAGATGGTGGAGATGGTGGCAGAGAGGCGACGGGCGAAAGAGAGGAAATCGGGAGAAGTGAGAGGGAGACGTACAGACTTAGGGCTTTTTGCCCTAATTGATTTGGGGGAGAGGGAGGTGCTGCGTTTTGGCGAAAACGCAGTACCTCCTTTCTCTGTTTTTTTTTTAATAGGTATTACAACTCTTAACTCCCTAAAAATAAATTTTGTCCCCAAAATTCCAAGATACAATTGGATCCATTTGTTTTGTTCCTTTCAATATCAACTAAAAATTCCACTTATACAATAACCAACCTATGTCTTTAGTCTTCTCTCTTCAACCTTGGATAACCTCTCATTGAAAAATATTTAAGTACGTGGACCTCATTCGCGCTGCAATAGCCGTCCTCAATGCTTATCACGACTTCAAAACTATGAAAATTCTTTAAATTATCCTTCAAAAGATCCCTAAATAAGAAATGGCCACTACCATGCCATGTTCATATCAATTGTAGATCCAAAAGTAAAGAGACAATTTATAATGTATACAAATCCATATATCAGCAAGCTTGTATATGATAAAATGTAGATCAACCTCAATATGGCCTAAACTAAGTGATAAAACTTAATCCATTGACAATATTAGAATGCTTCCAAGTTTTAAATCTCAAATCCTTAGTTGGATAACTTTTCAATCAAGATACTTTTATTACGATCATTCTCAATTAACTTTAGTATCATGTAATATCATCGATATTTTATCCAAATCAAATCAAGCATATATATCCACATATCACCTAGTGTTTGCATTAATACCCCCAAATTACCAAATGTTTAGAGACAAGAAATGCATGCTTCATTATTTCTAACTCTATTGTCACTAGGGACATCATTTCCAACTCCAGGGCAAAAAAAAAACATACTCAAAACCCTCTCTATATTATCTTATTCAATGATCCACAAAGTAATGAACATAAATGAATAACGAGAATACTAAGTTCAAAGCAGAAGAATCCCATAACTAAATATTAGGGTTTCCATTTCCAATGGCAGAAAAATGATAGAACACAAGCAATCATTTGACCGAATTCCCTATCAAACTCATAAACTCCGTGCCGATAAATGCACGGGCATCAATACTATATATATATATATATATATATTTTTTTTTCTTCATTTCCAAGAGATGAATAAAGAAACTTATACTAGAATGCTGATCTAAAGAAGTCAAGCACCCATATTAGAGGGGAAATACTTTGGTCCATGTAGGTGGATCTTTCCATTGGTTTGCTACTAACATGACATATCATCATTATGAGTCAATATAGGTATAGTTATGTACTCCAGATATCGATTTTACTTAAAGATCTCTTAAAATGAAAAGAACCTAACGCATTAACATTTACATGTACTAACTTTCAACATGGGTTCTACAAATAAAAATTCTCATCTGATACTTGTGTTGATAGATCCCTAGCATAACAACCATTATATTACACTATACCATTGTCCCTTGAAATAACTTTTACTCTACAACCTAATTAAGCGTGCAAGAGGCTAAGCATAACATTTATCACTCCCAATGCCATTGTCACAGCCACTACTTGACTTATGCTTCAATCACCATAGTAATCCATTACTACAGACACTATTTGATTCAAGTTTCAATCACCACAACGTGTAGGAATGTGCTCCACGTGTCACTACCATGGTAACACATAATATACATAAATAAAATCGAAAATTTGCTAACGTTGGCAATTAAAAATAAACAGTGCCAATTTACGGTTCTCCCTACAACTTCCTATACATAACTCACCATATATATACATATATGTCTCCAAGTTATGTGCCAAACTCATTCACATCCTTTACCACATTCTATCTCCTTGTACACTCAAAACAGTCTGCTAAAATTCTGCATACAATTACTACACATACCCATGCTCATATACATTCCTTCCATTCTCGACTACTTACCCATTTAATACGCATTGCATCCCATCACCTTAGCACACATATACCAATTATATATATTCACACACAAACCAAAACTACGATACATTTTGTCACATCACCAAAATGATCAAATCAACAAAAACATGTTCTAGATAAATATAGATTTTCTCAAGGCATTATCGTACAAAATCTCTCTACTATTAATCATTCTATCTAAAGTAACCTTAACTCATCAAAATAACAAAGGCCATCTTGCTTACATGCAAACTTGGAACTTTGACATGTATTCTCTCAATTCGTTAAAAGATATTTCTATGTTTCAAACAAAACATCAAACATTGGTTCTAGGATCTATAATAGCTCTTTGTGTGTTTTCATTTCACATGCCCATATTGTTATCTTCTCAAGCCAGTCCATACCCTTGGACTCAAGTTGCATAGCTCTATGTCAGGTAAATTCAACACGATTAAGCTGCACTTGTATCATGGAGGGAAAAAGGATAATTTACAGAGCAAAAACAAAACTACCTAAGAAATTTCATAGACATGTCTAGAATCTAAGAATTGTCTGTCCAACTATAATATTCTTTGGAAGTAATGGTCATGCATCATTGAAAGTCTAGGGAATCATGACCCCCACTTTGATTACTGCCTACGGGTTTTGAGGCTCTTTTTTTTTATTTTTTATTTTTTTATAGCGAAAGAACCTTCTCATAAAGCCAATCCTCTTCACCGAAAGCTGCCAAAAAAAAATAAAAAATAAAAATACTTCTTTCCTAACCAAAATAGCAGCATCATCATTATTGCAGCTAAGAAGAGCAACCACTTATAAGTAAGATGTAAAGGTACCACATATAAGCACCAAAAAGTAAAGCAAAACAAAAGTACTAGAAATCAAATTTGAAAGCCGAACGGCACTTCACGGACCAACATTTATATCGGTGACCTGCTCCTAGGAAGATAATTTAAACTAACAGCCTAAAATAAGGTCCATGTTAGTCACAAAATTTTGATGATATCTTAAGGTACATTACAAATTTACTAGAAAATAATCTGTTCTCAGTGTAACAGTATGGGGCATCCTACTTACTGCCAAGACCATCCCTAGATCAATTATTAATTGGTTTGAGTTTCATCTCCATGATTGAATTTTAAATAAGAAAAAATTACAATCATAAAAGTTGGATGCGAGTGCTACTTACATAACCAAGATTTCTAAAGTGGCTCATCAATTAGAACAACTAATGGCATATAAAAAGTAGCTTTTGTACTGTGTTATCCCCTATAATTTCATTTTAATGTATTCATTGAGACAAAAGCATATAGTTTATTTCTCATAAAGACTTGTCATAACAACCTCAAAAAGGGGAACGAACTAGATTTTCATGGTAAAAACATCAGACAAAACCTTAAAAATACTGGATATTTAGGTCAAACCCTAAATACTCTCTTTATACAGGAAGAAAAATAGCTTCAATGAAAACACCAAAGTCGTGAAAAAAAGACCTGTAGCAAGATAGAAAAGAATCAATAAAAATAAAAGGACTTAAGCCACAGAACAATGAAACTACAATACCTTCCCATTCCCTCAAAGATCCTCATATTCCTCTCCCTCTAAATCAACAAAAAAAATAGCAGGAGATATCCAATCAATAATCCTTCTCTCTGTTCTACAAAAACTTCATACTCCAAGCCAGGAATTTGCTGAAATGCCTTTGAAAGGTATTCAAAAAGTATGAAGTATAGAAACACCAAGTCTAACAAACATATGGTCCAAGAACAATGAAGCAAGAGGTGATCCACCAATACCAAAGCCATCTTATATAAGGGGCATCTAATTACTAAGCTCCACACTTTTCTGGTTAAAATCATCCTCTATGCCACTTGAAAAAATATATATATATCTATATATATATCTATAAAGTTATTTTCAAAGAAGTCAAGGGAATTCAAACAGCTTCCCAAGCAAACTCCCTTCCCTGTTCTCTCACACAGTCTTCTCAAATCCTTAATGCACCTTGACCCGCAATCCCTCCAAACCACATCCTCCTTATTTTGAGCAATAGACACCACCTTAAGCAACTCAAAGAAAAGAAAGTCGACAACTCCCAGTCATTAGTACATTTCAGAAAGAAGACGCCGCAATGCTTATTGCTCACACTAGAAGAAAGCATTGAAGCCCACCAAGACCGCCTTGTCCGCAGCTAAAGCAAATAATTTTGAGTAACAACCTTTCAAAAAGGACCGCACCTTATGTCATGTGAAACCAGACAGCAATAGAGTTCTAACTATGAAATTGTTGGGCATGTTTATATCTATCCTTTTTAACCCATACATCATTATAGTTTGACTAATTACTATACCATTGCCTTGGTCTTGCTATCATTAAGTAGGGCTAGCCATGTTAGTCACCAAATCATGCCTCTTAATACTTCCATTCAACATAGTCAGATGTCCCAGTAGCTAACTCGATTCAAGCTTATCCATATCATATCCCCTTAACAAAATGCTCATCTTGTAACTTATATTGCATCTCTATTGGGCCGAACACTTTTTCATATCAATAATTTACAATAATTTTGCTCTCACAATACAATATCCTCTTGATGGTCATAATCATTGGTTATAAACAATTATAGAACCTACAAAGAGGGTCTATACTTAGCAAAATGAAATGGGAACTAATCCAAGTGCTTAACCCCCTAAAAATGAGCATTTCTAATTTCCTAAGAAATCCATTGAAGACTTTGTACATTCTCCGAAAACCCTTTTCGAAAACCAAACATTTCAAAGTTTTTAGAAATCTTTTGGGACATTTGGAAACATTTGAAATCATATCCAAAACCATCAAACTTTTAAAATCGTGAGCCTACGCTCTGATACTAATAAAGCTGTCACGCCCCGATCCTCGGATCGACCACGCAACAGCTGCCGCGTTATCTCGGTACATGGGCAGAACCTCCCCTTATACCGGGACTCCGCAAGGCTACAAGTCAGCACATCAACTCATCCAATACACAAATCCATCAGAAATAGAAAAATCATATAACAATACACATGCAAAGGACCCATCCGGTCCATTCCTGTATACACGAGCATACGTCGACACACAAATGGGGCGGAGGTTCCTGTACATGCATGCATACAAAATTGGCCATCCTAGCCGTTCCAGAATTCTCAGCACAATTAAAGCATTTAAAACAAAAGAAATCCCAAATCATAATCACAGGATTTTACTAATACTCGCATGAAGAAACGAGCTAGCGTCAATAAAATCCAAACGGTATGAGATGTACAGAACTTCACAAATCCAAAAAAAAGTATCGAAACTAAAATTTTCAATCCAAATGTCCCATATGAGAGTTTAAAAGAAAATGAACAAGTTCCGTACAAATCATGTAAGGATTCCATCAATACTTGCTCTTATATATGAAACAAGTATTAATTTAATTCATACTAAAAGAATTATACAATTCTTTCATTCCATGGACTTCAAATTCAACCAAAATGAACTTGCATCTCTATGTACCTACACAAGTTTGCGGAATAAATCTTCCCAAGCTCCAATTTTTGTAGCAGACCTAAACTTTCTCTGAAAAATGTCAAAGAGAGGGGTGAGTATTGGGAAATACTCAGTGAGTGGAGTGCAATAGTATGATTGTGTAATAAATAAGGGATGAATGTGGGAATGTCAAAGTATATCTCAAACAACACTTCATATATATCGAAACATTTTCAATAAATCGGATAATTCAAAAAATATGCATCCACATAAAATGTTCTTTCAGAAAATCACAAGGGTCCCATCGAAATCACTTCCGTCCTGCGTTTGGCCGAACCAAGACGGAAGCCCGCCAGGGGATTTTCCATTTCAGTATCACAAACATTACCCCCTTGCCTGGCGTTGGCTCATACCTCCCCGGGGTGCAATCCAGATAGTACGACGTGGCAAAGCGGAGGTTGCGTATACCTCTCTCGCAATAAAACTCCAACCATGCCACCCCGTCGGGTCGCTCCGTGGAGGGAATGACTATAGCCATTACACTCATGTACCATCATTTCACAATCATTCAAATTACCATCAATGTGCCATGTATCAATCAAATAAATTCCAAAATCATGCTACAAGCATTTTCATATCAAATATCCGATGCAAATGACACATATTCATTTATAATTTCATATGATGCATTCATAATTCAAATTTCTATTTCAGATATCCTACAATCACAAATAATTTCATATAAAACATATACAAATCATTCAAAATCATTTTTTTCAAAGAATTTCAAATCATTTTGTTCATTTACTACACAATGAACCATCCACTCATCTTCTAGGGAGGGTATCCACTCTCTATACCCTATCGATACTCAAGAAATCTCCTTTCAAGCTCCAAAAAGGTCAACCTAGACCAATAATCCACAATTTCAATTCAAATTCCAAGGAAATCTATTCTAATCGACTCAACAAGTTTCTAATTTCATCAAACACATTTCTTTCGTATTGATCAACCTAAATTCATGTAGAATTTAGACGAAACCCTAGAAATCACATATCAAATATCAAAAAATACATTCTAATTGAATCTAACATACGTCCTAAACATATACAAGATCTCTTACACTAAATTCACTCAATTTATCGAAAGGATTTAAATTTCCCTCACTTATGGTTTTCGTAGCTTGCAGCCCTAGCATCCGTGTGCCTACAACTTGATCCGAACTCCTGTAATATTTCCAAACCGAAACACACTTTAGCAATTAACCCTAATTACCAAGAGAATCAAAACCCCTAAACTATTGATCAATAATCGGCCCTTACCTGTGCAACGGAAGGGTCGCGGCCTAGGGTTTTTAATAGTGCGGTTGCGGCAGAGAGCAGCGAACATTGCAGGAAGGCTCTCGGCAGAGAGAGCAGGTTGCGGGCTCACGGGCCGTCGCGGGCTCGTAGTCTGGTGCGCTCGCGGGCTGGGGCCTAGCGCGCTCGTGACTGAGGTGTGCGCTTGCGAGGACTGTAGTAGCGCGCTCGTGCTTGTGCAGGGAAGCTAGCTTTGCGGTGCGCTCGCGCGGGGAAGCTCGCGCTGTGGTGCGCTTGCGAAGGAGGAGGAGCAGCGGCGGAGGGAGATTTCGCGGGAGAGGGAGTGTGCGAAGGAGAGAGAGAGTCTGAGAGGCAAAGAGACAGAGAGTGCGAGAGCGACAGAGAGAGAGAGAGTGCGTTCGTGAGACGGTGAGAGAGAGACAGAGGACGGCGGAGATGGTGGGGATGGTGGCGGAGAGGCGACGGCAGAGGTGAGAGGGAGACGAAGAGACTTGGGCTTTTTGCCCTAATTGATTTGGGGGAGAGGGAGGTGCTGCGTTTTAGCCAAAACGCAGTACCTCCTCTCTCTGTTTTTTTTTTTTAATAGGTATTACAGTTTCAATGTCAAATGTCCATTATGACAATAGTTTAAAAGGCATTTTAGTAAGACTCGACCCAAAAAAGATAACTATGGTGAAAATCAATGGAACTTTGCCTGGGTGACTAAAAGTAATTTTATGCATGATTTTTTATTGATTATTTGATTATTTGATTGAGAATGGAACATCTTGAAACTCACATCCTGTTTGTTTAATTGATGTATGAAATGCAAAACTTGATGCACTAATTAAAAATTAAGAAGAGAAGGGGAAAAGAGAGAGATTAGGAGCCATCCAATCTATTTGCACATCTCAGAATAAAATGCCTTTATCAGAACTTGCATTCCCATATTTTGCTCATATAGAGGGTGCAAAACTTTGATGCACTTGAAGAGAATAAAATCTTAACGATTAATGAAGCAGATTAGTCCTTAATAGCCTTAAGTTATTTACACTGAATAAAAGTTATGAATGCATAATTATGAAACCTAAAGAGGAAGGAAATTTCCTTTTTACTATTAATATTCCTTTTGGGGTATTTAGAGGTTCTGAATATTGATGTAGCAAGTTACTATCATAGATAATATTAAGAGATCAGAAACCCTAGGTTACAGTTATACAGAGAGAGAGCTTACCAGTTGAGAGACGCAAAAACCTAGAGATTCAATCACATTCGAGGAGAGAGATGTGAATCCCTACCTAGAGGTTCGATCATCTTCCAGGATGAGAGAGACGCGAAACTCTAGCCGTCACTGGGGTTATCGATCCTTTTCGATCATCATTGCTCGTTGTCACTATCTAGATGCGAAAAGAGAGAGATCGTCACCAATGAGAGAAGGAGAAGAATTGAATAGAGAAGAGAAGAGAAAGGGAGAGAAGACAAACCTGAACTGAAGATTAACTTAAGAGGTAGGGAGAGGGTGAGATGAAGAGAGAACAGTACAGTTAAGAGAGAGGAAAGGGAGAGCATGATTTTTAGGTTTAATGTGACCTATACCAGCGGTTGAGCCAGCCGCTGCTAAAGAACAACAATACTAGCAGTTCTCCCAACCACTGATAAAGGGGGCCGCTAGTAAATAGCATTTTTTTTGTGGTGTAAATCAACAAATTTCTCTAAATGTTTATACTAATAACTAAAACTAATATGCCATTACACATTGTGACCAATATATCCTTTCAAAACATTTTTTATCCTTTATGAATCAGAATGGTTATTCATGTAAGGTAATGTATTTGTAAACAGCTATATCATTATCCAAATTCCATGCATAATGGGAACCATATGATTGAAAACTATGAAAGAATTCGGTAATCATCATATTATTTATAATCGGATATGATTTAATTAATTTATGAGCACTTTTTCTTCCTTTCTTGAACTAGGTATGGGTTGCTGTTTTGAACCAATGTAGTTGGCCAACCTATTGTTGTGTCCACGGATCAAGAGCTTAACCATTATGTATTCCAGGATGGGAAGTTGTTTCAAGTTTGGTACACGGATAGTTCTATAGGAATTTTGGGGAAAAAAAAATATAACCTAGCTGAACAACAAGGGCTCATGTATAAGCATCTCAGAAACTTGGTTCTTAACCTTGTTGGCCCTGACATTCCATAGATGCTTGGAGGGATTACGATGATATTTCTCTCTCTTTAAATGGTCCTAGTCTTTAAATTATTATTATTATTATTATTTATTTAGGGTCATAAAAGAGCCGTCAACGTTATAAAGGAAACCATTGACAAGAGGAAGATGATGGAGAAACCTCAAGACGATTTCTTGGATTTATTGCTAAAGGAAATGGAAAACAAGGATGCTATTTTAACATAAGAAATAGTTGTGGACTTAATCTTTGTACTTCCTTTTACCACTTTTGAAACTGCTTCTTCCGCCATTACAGTAGCTCTAAAATTTATTAAGGAAAATCCTGCAGTTTTAGCTGAATTAACAGTATGAGTTTGTATCTTCCTTCAGTACTGCATATTCACCTCCTAGCGGCATTGGTTTACTGAGTGATTGTGTGGAAATGGTTATACAGTATTTACATCCCTAGGCCCGCGGACATACCAATAAAAGAAAACGTGTGTCTTCTTGACCATTGTGGTTTTGATGTGCAGGATACACAATTCCAGCTGGGTGGCTGGTTATGATCTATCCAGGTGCTCCACATTTAAATCCTGTGAATTACAATAACCCTCTCGAATTCAATCCTTGGCCGTGGGTGTTGACTTTCATGCATCGTTACAGATTTCTGACTGAACTATGCTAATATATTAGCTGATCTTCCGCTTGGTTTCCAGGGCAACTCCAAGGATGCACAATGGCAAACACTGGAACTTGAGGAATTTAACCAGCGACTACAAGGATTCTAGTTGAATCTTAATAGCAATCTCAGGTTTGACCCCAAAATCTTGCTTGGACGGTGAAGAATGCAAGTAGGGTCTAAGGGATCATGAAGGAGAGCAGTAAAAGGAGTATATGAACTAGGTTGCTCTAAAAAGAGGATGAAGGGAGGTACATTTGAAACAATTGATAGAATAACTTATCAATCAATAAGAAACCAACAAGATATGAAGTGGATCTTATTGAATCAATAACGAATGCATGATGGTAAAACAAGATCATGGTGGTGAAGCCTTAGCCGTGCTGGCCGTGCGTGGAAGGGAACTCGAGAAATCCAAGTAACGATGGCTAGAAGTGTAACACCAAGCTTAAAAAAAAAAAAAAAAAAAAAAAAACAATATTTGGAGACGCAGCGTTTTGGGACAAAACGCTGCGTCCCCAATTGGGGATTAGGGTTAAAACCCTAACCGCCTTTCTCTCTCTCTCTTTCTCTCTCTCTTTCTCTCTCCCCGACGTTCCCTCTCCTGCGGCCGTTCGTCTTCTCCCGCGGCCGTTCGGCTTCCTCCGCCATAGCCACCGCCGCCGCCGCCGCCATTCTTCTTCTTCTTCTTCTCCTTCTTCTTCTTCTTCTTCTTCCCTCTCGGTTTCTCTCTCTACCTCACTCTGTCTTCTCTCCCTCTCGCGATCTCCCACAATCGCTCTCTCTTCGCCTCGCCGCACACCGCCACGAGCCTCCGCGAGCATCTTCTTCCGCCATAGCGCGCGACTGCAGTGCCTTCTGCAGCGCGATCCCCCAGCGCACAGCGCGAGCGCAGGAGCGCAGGCGCGCGAGCGCAGGCGCGCGCGAGAGCAGGAGCGCGCGAGCAGAGCGCGCGAGCAGAGCGCGCGAGCAGGCGCGCGAGCAGGCGCGCGAGCAGAGTGCGCGAGCAGAGCGCGAGCAGAGCGCGCAGGGGCGCGCAGCAGCGCGCGAGTGCGCACGAGCCAGCACAGCGCACGGGCCCGCGCCAGCACACGGGTGAGCACCAGCCCGCGAGCCACTGTCAGCCCGCAGGCCCATCAGCCACAGGCCCACCGGCCTATCGGCCCGCCAGCCCGCTGGCCCGCAGACAAGTGAGCCCGCTAGCTGTAGCCCACGAGCCCAGTCCGGCCCGTGGCCCACGAGCCCGTGACGGCCCACGAGCCCGTGACAGCCCACGAACCTCCACGCAGGTAAATGACTTAGGGTTTTGTTTCGGATCTATGTGTTTAGATCTAACAAATGAACCTTGTTTTGATAGGAAACCCTACAGACTTTGGAGTGATCGAAACGACTTTCGGACGAGACTCGGCGCTTCGAGAAAACCCTAGGTGAGGAGATTTCGGCTCTAATTGATAAATTGGATGAATCTAGGATTGAATTTAAGATGAAAGGTTCTGTATATGTTTAGAGTGTAAGTGGAATGCGAATAGAATACAAATTATGAAATGATTATATATGAATTAGGTTGATCTTTTTGGAGACTCGAGGAAGCAGATCAGATTTGATTAGTTTTGAAAATAGGGAGTGACCACCCTCCCTAGAACAGTGAGTGGGACTTTGACATTCGCTATTGATTGAAAACCATGTTTCAAAAATACTTTTAAATGACATGTTTCTGCAAATGTATGATTGTTAGACCTTTCCAATATTTGATGAAATGTTTTGTGACCTTTGGAGTGTCTTAACTGCTGACTTTATTGATATGCATCAATGAGTTTTGATAAACGTATATTGTGCCACATTTTCGACATATTGATATGTTTTAAATACTTCCACTACATTGGCACATGGTTTTAAATGGATTTACTTATACATTTGGGCTGTATGCCCGGCCGACTTTATGATATTATGTTTTGGGCTGTATGCCCGGCCGACTTTATGATATTATGTATTGGGCTGTATGCCCGGCCGACATTATGATATTATGCATGGGGCTATATGCCAGGGCGACTGGTGATGGGATGCATGGGGCTACATGCCCGGCCGATATGATATTGTGATCCGTAGCTACGAAAGACATCTGGTAGAGGCGCCCCTTGTGCCCGGATACGCTTCGGCCGGAGGTATCCGCCAGATCATCGTGTGTATGGGTGCCCCAGGTTGACCCTCATCGGAGAGGACGTTGAGTACGGCTCCGTCTAGCACCATGCGGGGGCACCATACACGGCCGACTAGTTATATGTACATTATTATTTTTTTACAGGCTAGTTGGGGTAGTCTGTGGCCAACATTGGGGCAGAGAACCATTCTTTAATACTTGCATTTGGAAAAACCTCCAATGCGCCGTCCTTGGTCGAGGTAGACCATTGCCGGGAATATTTCATTGGCCGGTTCTTCATGACATTGATGTAAAATTTTGGGATGCATATCTTGCTTTCTGATGTGTGCGTATTATATATGATTTTGAAATAACATGATCGGTTTGCACAGTGGATATTTTCTTATCTTATGCTTTGACACTCCAAATTCACCTCGATATTGATAGTATGATGTCAATCCCCTCACTTACTGAGTATCCTCCCATAGATACTCACCCCTCACTTTCTTTCCCACAGGATTAGTGTTGGACCAAGGAGATATTACTGGGTTTGGGTATGGATATTTTCCATCTCTTCCGCTACGATGATTGGTGATATTATTATGTATTGGAGATTTTTGTTTGATCAATGTATTTACCAAATTTTATGGGATGACTGTATAAATTATGGACATTTATTCTTGAAACTCTCGTCTTGATTTATTTCATGACATTGAGGCATTTGTAAATATTTAAAAACAACTTGGGAATTTATTTTATATATGCGTAGAATTTAAGTCCGCTCGGTGTGGCGGCTGCTCATGCTCTAGTTGGGCATGACAGTAGAGGTCTGTTGCTAGGACTGTTAGAAACTTTATAGTCTTGCGTTGTTCTGGATGTTGGTTGTGGTATTTGTTGAATTTGGAGAGGCCGGGATGGCCAATTGTTTATTTTTACAGGATGAATGTCATATACAGGTGAAATTGTAAATGGGAAACCTCCGATTTATGGGGAGGTTCTGCCCGATTTTCTGTAAAAATACAACCGGCATCTAGGGACAACGGGCGACTGTTCACAATCCCGGTTCGGGGCGTGACAAGAAGTGAGTGCAATGGAGAGAGAATGTGGTTGAGATTGGTTGATTAGAATGGATTTGATGTTGAGACAAAGAAAGATTAAGAGAGATCCAATGGCTCTAATGAAGCCAGATCTTATGGCCAAGATCAAAGTAGAAAACATTGATCAATGAATCGAGATGAAAGCAAATTCAATGGTCAAAATCATTCTTTCTTTTAAATCTTTCATGCAGCATGGCCCCGAGATTCTTTTAAATCTATTGAAAATTAGAATTGCTCTCTTGACCTAAAATCTTAAATTTAAACCATTATCTTGACCTCATTTATATATATAAATATATATAAACGTTTACAACAAATTTCACATTTTTTTCCAACTTCAATAACATGTAGTAACGATTTCTTGGTATATTTCTTACCATCCTACCCTACAAAATCATGTGAAACTCATTATGTAACTCCACGCTAAGAAAATAATCCTTTCCAACCCTGAAAAGGAAATAATTGCAGCCGTGATTAAAGCATGCTTCTGGTATTTTTAAGGCCTTCACCCCAATGCCACCAATACATTAATAATAATCCCAGATTTGATAAATACGTATATAATAAATACGCAATTTTAAGGGCTAAGTTTGATAAATAACTTTAACTTATTAGGTAAATTTGTCACCTATTGCTCATTAGGTATACATAACTATTGCAATTTTAGGGGCACTTTGATTCATTTCCAAACCAAGAAAATAATGCAACAAACCAACTCAAAATCTTAAGCAAAGGACTCACAAGACCCCATTATTATTATTATTATTTTGGTTAAGACAAGACCCCATTATGTTATCAATACAAAGACACACCACAAGACGATCGGAATTATCTTGCCTTTTTACACAAAGCATTGGCTTATTTTTGTTCCTTTCATATTCATTCTCCCGGAAATAATTGTTAATCTTGCAATACCATGCTCATGAGATTGCTTTAGGCCGTATAAAACCTTTTTTGCCACATAAATTTGTGGTCATCCCCGTTAACAAAGCCTTTAGATTGAGAAACATCCACATATTCTTCTAGCTCAACATTTAAGAAAGTAGATTTAATATCCAATTGATACATTAGCTAACTTAGTTGTGCAGCCATACCTAATGTAACACACAAAAAAAAAAAAAAAAAATCGGGATTAGGGCTAAAAAGCCCTAATCTCTTTTCTCTCTCTCTCTCTCTCTCTCCCTCTCTCCCTCTCTCCCTCTCTCTCTTTCTCTTCTCCTCCGCCACTACCTTCTCCTCCGCCGTGGCCTCTCCCTCTCGCCACCGCTCCCTGCCGCGGGCACTGCCCTCCCACGAGCACGCCACTGCGCGATCGCCACTGCGCAGATCCTCCTCGAGCCAGTGCGCTAGCCTAGCACGAGCCAGCGCGCGATCTCCTGTGAGCCCTGCGTGCGACCCGGCGTGAGCCAGCGCGTGAACTAGCGCGAGCGGGCCCCAGCCTGCGTGCCCCTGTGCGAGCACAGTGCTCACAGCACGAGACCCGTCTGCGCGAGCGCGCACGCCTCACAGCGCGCGATCCTGTCGCGAGCGCACGCTCCCATCGCGAGCGCACGCACGCTCCCATCGCGAGCGCACGCCTCAACTCGCGAGAGCGCGCTCCAGCTCGCGAGCGTGAGCCCTAGCCCGTGAGTGGGCCAGTCCACCAGCGGCCCTTGGCCCAATCTAGCCGCGGCCCATTGCAATCCGCGGCCTATTTCGGCCCACTGTTGACCCGCAAGCCCACTACGACCCGCGAAGTCCGCTGCGGCCAGTAAGCCGGGTTGAGAGCCCGTGAGCCCACCAACGGGCCAGCCCGCCAGCCCATCGGCCTGCAAGCCCATGACGGCCCGTGAGCCCGCGACCGGCTTTCCCTTTCGAGAGCTCACCTGCATCTTCTGTACTGCAGGTAACGACTATATTTGATTGAAGTTCTAGGGTTTGGTGTTAGAAATTTAGTTGTTTCTAATATATTTGAAATTTGAAAATATTACAGGTTTTAGACCAACCCGACAGGCAAACAACAGATAGGTCTGAAACTTGAGTAACCCTAGGTGAGAGAAACGCACTCACTTCACAGGTTGAATAAAATTTGTTAAAAATCCCTTATTAGGGTTTTAATTGATATAAAGTTTGATAATTTGATTAGGTTTATTTTTGGAGACTTGTTGAAAAATAAGGAGTGATCACCCTCCCTAAATAAGTGAGTGAGACTCTAATCTCTTGCATAAAATAGTAAAACGTATTTTCTGCCGTATTTTCGATAAAATATGCTTTTGATATGCATTGATCTGACGTATGATATTGAATTTCAAATCCGTTTTGTGATTATTGGAGTGTCTTGAATTATATTTACGATGACTATATATCCATGGTTTGAAATGAAACAATAATTGTGCCATTACTTGAAATTTTAAAATTTCCTTTTCTACCGTCGCATTGATATGCTGTTAGAAATAATTCTATAAAACGTATTGGCATGCAGATTTGAAATGTTTTGATAAACTATGTGGGTTGGATGCCCACTAGTTATGCGATGATATGATGTTATTTGTGGGACGTTGTACTCTTGTGATACTATGATGTTTCCGTAGCTACGAAAGGCGTTTGTAGAGGCACAGGTTGCCCATATATGCTTTTGCAGGAAGTATCCGCAAACGTCATTTATTCTAAGGGCTATAGGCGCGGCCGATTGAACCTACGTAGGGGGAGGACGTGTGTGACGCCACCGTCTAGCACCGGGCGGGGTCCTATACACGTTGATGAGTTAGCCCCAGCGAACTCATGGCCAACGTCGGGGTAGAGAGCGTTTTAAAGTCTATGCATAATAAAACTCCCGATTCGCCTGTCCTTGATCACGGTTGATCTTTGTCAGGATCATTTTTGGCTCGCTCTGATATTACTTGATTTTAAATGGATGCATACATGCTTGTTATCGTGTGATTGATTTAAATGATTTCAAATTGCTAAACATATCATATTTTGTTGTGAAATGTAAATTTTTGTTTCAAATGATATTATTTGACACTCCAATTGTTCACCCATACTATTTACGTAACACCAAGAAAAAAAAATGAAATATGGAGACGTAGCGTTTTGGGGCAAAACGCTGCGTCCCCAAATTTGGGGATTAGGGTTGGAAACCCTAATCCCACTCCCTTTCTCTCTCTCTCTCTCTCTCTCTCTCTCTCTCTCTCTCTCTCTCTCTCTCTCTCTCTCTCTTTCTCTCCCGACCCTTCGTCTCTCTCCCCCACCGCGGCGCCACTCTTCGCTGCGAGCTCCGCCGCCATCGCCACCACCTTCCTCATCTTCTCCTTCTTCTTCTTCTTTTTCTTCTTCTTTCCCTCTCGGTTTCTCTCTCTATCTCACTGTTCTTTCTCTCCTTCTCGCGATCTCCCACGATCGCTCTCTTTCCACCTCGGCTTTCTCCGCCACGAGCCTCCGCGAGCACCACCTTCCGCCATAGCTCGAGCCCGCAGTGCAATCCCACAGCTAGAGCCCGCAGCGCGATCCCCCAGCTCGAGCCTGCAACTCGAGCCCAGGCCGCGAGTAGGACCGAGCCCGTGAGCGCGAGCCAGCCAGCGAGCGAAAACCAGGCAGCGCGCGAGCGCGTGAGCCAGCACCCGAGTGCGCGAGCTAGGGTGCGAGCCAACGCACGAGCGCGCGAGCCAGCGCACGAGCTCGCGAGCCAGTGCACGAGCGCGCGCGAGTACGCATGGGCGTGCAGCAGTGCAGGAGCATGCACCAGCTTAGCGCACTAGCGCGCACGAGCCGACGCATGAGCGCGCACCAGCGCACGAGCGAGCACCAGCCCGCAGGGCCATCAGCCGTAGGCCTGCCAGCCTACAGGCCCACCAGCCGTAGGCCCAATCAGCCGCAGGCCTGCTGGCCCGCTGACCCGCGAACCCACGAGCCTGCTGACCCGCGAACCCACGAGCCCGCGACGGCCCGTGAGCCCGTGACTGCCCACGAACCTCCAAGCAGGGAAATGACTTAGGGTTTTGCTTCTGATATAAGTGTTTTGATCTAACAAATAAATCTTGTTTTGATAAGAAACGCTACAGACCTTGGAGTGACCGAAGCGACATTCGAACGAGACTCTACGCTTTGAGAAAACCCTAGGTGAGGAGATCTCGGCTCTAACTGATACATTTAATGAATATAGGATTGAATCTAAGATGAAAGGTTATGTATATGTTTAGAGTGTAAGTAGAATGCGAATAGAATACAAATTATGAAATGATTATATGTGACTTTGAAGGTTAAGTATAGAATGTTATAGAAACTAGATGATCTGATACGAAAGAAGTATATTATAGAATCACAAAATCATGTCGAGTGAACTCGAATAGTTTCCTTAGAGTTAAACTTTGAAATATACATAAAAGTATCTGGGTTGTAGGGTTGGATTGAAATGAGTCGTAAAGTGGAGGATATTATACATTTCATGTCTTTCGGATAAACCCTAAAGATACTTGAGAAATTGATATTCAATTTTGCTGATCTGATTAAATTGATCTTTTTTTTGGAGACTCGAGAAATCAGATTGGATTGGTTTTGAAAATAGGGAGTGACCACCCTCCCTAGAACAGTGAGTAGGACTTTGACATTCGCTATTGATTGAAAACCATATTTCAAAAATACTTTTTAAATGACATGTTTTTGCAAAATGTATGATTGTTAGAATTTTCGAATATTTATGAAATGTTTTGTGACTTTTGGAGTGTCTTAATTTCTGATTTTATTGATATGCATCCATGAGTTTTAATAACTGAATATTGTGCCACATTTTCGATATATTGACATGTTTTTAATACTTCCACTGCATTGGCACATGGTTTTAAATGGATTTACTTATATATTTGGGCTGTATGCCCGGCCGACGTTATGATATGATGCATGGTGCTATATGCTCGGCCGACATGGTGATGGGATGCATGGGGCTACGTGCCCGGCCGATATGATATTGTAATCCGTAGCTACGAATGACATCTGATAGAGGCACCCCTTGTGTCCGGATACGCTTCGGACGGAGGTATCCGCCAGATCGTCATGTGTATGGGTATCCCAGGTTGACCCTCATCGGAGAGGACGTTGAGAAAGGCTCCGTTTAGCACCAGGCGGGGGCACCATACACGGCCGACTAGTTATATGTATATTATTATTATTTACAGGCTAGTTGGGGTAGTCTGTGGCCAATATTGGGGCAGAGAGTCATTATTTAATATTTGCATTTGGAAAAACCCCCAATGTGCCGTCCTTGGTCGAGGTAGACCATTACCGGGAATATTTCATTGGCTGGCTCTTCATGACATTGATGTAAATATTGGATGCATATCTTGCTTTCTGATGTGTGCGTATGATATATGATTTTGAAATAACATGATTGGTTTGCACACTGTGGATATTTTTTTTATCTTATGCTTTGACACTCCAACTTCACCCTCGATATTGATAGTATGATATCAATCCCCTCACTTACTGTGTATTCTTCCATAGATACTCACCCCTCGCTTTCTTTCCCACAGGATTAGTGTTGGACTAAGGAGGTATTGTTGGGTTTGTATAATTGTGACGCGAACGTGATATCATTGGGATTGGGTATGGATATTTTCATCTCTTCCGCTACGATGATTGGTGATATTGTTATATATTGGAGATTTTAGTTTGATCAATGTATTTATCTAATTTTTTTGGGATGACTGTATAAATTATGGACATTTATTCGTGAAACTCTCGTATTGATTTATTTCATTGCATTGAGTCATTTGTGAATATTTATATAAAAAAATAACTTGGGAATTTATTTTATATATGCGTAGAATTTAAGTCTTCTCGGTGTGGCGGCTGCTCATGCTCTAGTTGGGCACGACAGTAGAGATCTGTTGCTAGGACTACTAGAAACTTTATAGCCTTGCGTGTTCTGGATGTTGGCTGTGGTATTTGTTGATTTTGGAGAGGCCGGGATGGCAAATTGTTTATTTTATAGGATGAATGTGATATACAGGTGAAATTGTCCATGGGAAACCTCTGATTTATGGAGAGATTCTGCCCGATTTTCTGTAAAAATACAGCCGGCATCCAGGGACAACGGGCGGCTGTTCACGATTCCGGTTCGGGACGTGACAATTTATGCTTGATATTATCCCTGTCACTCACTGAGTATCTTCCCATGATACTCACCCCTCCATTTTCTCTCCTCAGACAGCATTATTGTTGTGCTGGAGCGACGTTTCAGATTTTAGAGATTTTGGTGGATCTGGGTGATATACGACGGTGAGGTTTAGGTTAAATTTGAAATATGAATTTCGTACTTTATTTCGACCCTGCGAGGTCTTGACATTTAGGTCCGTAGTTGGCCGTGTATATTATGGGATGATTGTATAACTTATGAGCAGTTGTGTGCATAACTTTCGTTTTGGTTTATTTTACTTGCATTGAGGCATCTGTAAGCGTTTTAAACTTTCTACTTGGGAAATGTGTTATACATTGTCTAAACTTAGGTCCGCTCGGTGTAGCGGCTGCTCCTGCTCTAGTTGGGCATGACAGTAGAGGTCTGTGGCTAGAACTGCTAGAAACTTATAGCTTGCGTTGTTTTGGATGCTAGCTGTGGTATTTGTTGATTTTGGAGAGGTCGGGATGGCCATTTGTTTAAATTACAGGTCAATTTTGAATATACAGATTTAATTATACACAGTAAACCTCCGTTTTATGGGGAGGTTCTGCCTGATTTTTTGAAGAAATACAGCCGGTATTCAGGACAACGGACGGCTGTTCACGATCCCGGTTTGGGGCATGACACCTACAAAAGGTTCTTACTGTTTCAAAGCGAGCAACCCGTGAAAATATTTCTTCAAAATCATCATCTTGTTGCTGCGAGTACCCTTTCAAGACCAAAGAGCTTTATGCTTTTGAATTGTACCATCAAAATGATACTTTCTATGGTACACCCTCTTGAGCTCAATAACATTCTTTCCTTCCGGTAGATCAACAAATTCACACATCTCGTTTTTCTATATAGCTGACATCTCCTCGATTATTGCATCATAGCACACAAGACTTTCTGCTACTTCATTATAATAAGTGAGGTCAGAGACATACAAACCAAAATGGCATGAAACATATATCTCCCAAGGAACAGAATTTCTTTGGAGGAGTTTTTGGAGAAGAACTTGAGTGTGAGCAAGAGCTTACTGGAGTTGATGATCTCTGTCACACCCCGATCCTCGGATTGACCAGGCGACAACCGCCGCGTCGTCTCTATACACGGGCAGAATCTCCCCGTATACCGGGACTCCGCAAGGCTATCAAATTTACAATAAATCATCGAAAGCATAAGACTTTTCAAAACGTGAAATCGTATAACAATACACACGCAAGGAGCCCATCCATCTCATCCCTGAACCTTCAAACACACACATTGGCACACATCGGGGAGTGCGATTCTGTACAAGCACGCATGCGATGTGGCCATCCTAGCCATTCAGAATTCTCACCTCAATAAATCGTGTGACAAACAAGAAGTCCTAAAACATAGCCGTCGGATTTTACCAACACTTACCTGAGGAAGACAAGCCAGTATCAGTAGAGTCCTAACGGTATGAGTTGTACAGAACTTCACAAAATTAGAGAAAAATATCGAAATTAAGATTTACAATCCAAATGTCCCAGTATAGATATAAACGGTTTTACAACGAGTAATTAAGATAATAAAAAACAAATCAAAAATCAACGGATTTTATCAATACTTGCCAACAACTCGGCCAGTATCAATGAAATCCGCACGGCAGGGGATGTACAGTTTCCCCTTTCCATGGTTTGAGATCTATAAATCTCCAAAAGTAACCCTGCATGTGCCAAATACGTATACAATCCACAAAAATACTGTACAAGCTCCGTCGAGTAGTCTCCCAACTAAGTCTTCTCTGAAAAAGGGGAAGAGAGGGGTGAGTATAAGGGTATACTCAGTGAGTGGAGTACAATGGTGTGATTGTGTTCATAAATAAGGGGTAAATGTGGGGCAGTCAAAGTATATATCATAAATAACAGTTCATATGCATTAAATATTTCAATAAATCACAATTTACAAAATATGCATCCATGTCAGTTATCATTTCAGAAAATCTTAGGGTTCCATCGAAAAATACTTCCGTCTTAAGACGGTCAAACCCAAACGAAATCCTGTCAAGGGTTTTTCTATCCAATGTCTCAAAACAAACCCCCTACCTTGGCGTTGGCTCGTATCTCACCGAGGTGCACTAGATATAATACGACTTTGGCAGAGGGAGGGACGTCTAACTCCCCTGCATATCCAAACCCCAAACCACGCCACTCCGTTGGGTCGCTCCATGGTGGGAATATGACTATAGTCATCTACGGCACCCTTTATTTCTAAATCAATTCAGTTCACAAGCAATGTGCCATAATTTTCCATCAAAGAATCAACAATCTCATGCCAAATCAATTCATAGAGCAATATCAAGTAACATATGGCACAAAATCATTTTTAAACACAATGAATGCATTTATATTTATAATTCAGTTCAGACAGTCCACAGTCACAAAACAATTCGCATAAATCACATAAAATCTTTCGAAAATCATTTATAAAGCAATTTTAAAACAGGTTTCTCATTCATGAACACAATGAACCATCCACTTACCTCTAGAGAGGGTATTCACTCCCTACACCCTATCCATACTCAAGAAATCTCCTTTCAAACTCCAATGGATTGTCCTGAAGCAACCATAACAATTTTCAAGTCATTTCTCCTCCAAACTCAAGGGTTCACAAACTTTCCTAATTTTGTTTAACCTTCATTTCTAACATTTACTTGTTCTTATCCTCATTTTACCAATTTATCGCCTTTTACATCTTTACAAAATTCATATTCACAACTCTTCTAGATTTTCTTAAATTAACATAGTCTTAGTTTCTTCTAATTTTTCCAATTCATGAACATACATTCCAATTCTACCATATTGCAATTATTTCACAATTCTAGAGTTATTTTTAGAAATTAGCCCTTACCTGCGCAGAGAAAGGAGTGCAGATTCAGACCTAGGGTTTTCGCATTTGCCTACCAAACCTTCATGCGCTGTTCGATTTAATTCGAAACCTGCAATGCTTCCGATTTGAAGCAAAATTTAGTATTTAGGTTCAATCACCAAAAAAAATTGAAACTCTAGAATATATCAATCGGAAATTCATACCACATGTACAGGGTATGAATTGAAATCTCGGCTAGAGTTCTCGAGAGCTTACCGATGACTGCCGAGTTGGGGTCTCTTCTGGGGTTGCAGCAAGTGTCTCAGCAGAGGGCAGCACTCGAACAGGCGAGGGAGAGACGCAGTGGGCTGTTCCCGCGCGAGGGAGAGGAGTCACGGCTGGTGCGTGTTGGAGCGCTCGCGAGATGGAGCTGCTCGCGGGCAAGAGCCGCTGTGCTCGGGGGCAAGAGCCGCTGTGCTCGCGGGCTGTAGCAGCGCGGGAGGGAAGCCGCGCGCTGTGGGTTGTGCAGCGCCAGCAGGAGAAGAGAGAGAGAATCGGTGAGAGAGAGAGAGAGAGAGAGAGAGAGAGAACGCGGGAGAGAATGAGGGGGAGAGAAATTGAGGGAGAAGGAGAAAGTGAATTGGGAAAGTAACTTTCCCAAAATCCTTTTTTTTTTTTCTTTGACTTTGTCGGTTTTACAATCTCCTTGGTGGAATTGACTAGCTGGATGTTAAGATGCTATCACCAAGTACATCAGGAGGTTTTATTGTAAGAATTTTAGTGTGTTTTGAAATTTGAACAGTTGATGTTTGTTATTGCTCCAGATCCACTTTTCTTCTTCATTGAACTTAACATCCCTAATTTTGCCAGTCATAGGATTATACAATCTAAACGTTTTGGATCGATAGCTATAGCCAATAAAAATACATTTTTTAGATCCTTTGTGCCCAACATTTCAAAATCAAGACAAAGAGTTTGTAATTTCACAACAATTACCTTCTTGTCTCCTAAGTACTCTTGTTTTAAAATTTCTTATGTTTTAGTGGAAGAGTTAGCTACTACAACTTGCGGAAAAATATCTTCATCAAGACTCTATGAATGAGGAATAGAGCCTCTGCATCCTTCTTGCGAGTCTCTTGCAGGAGTTGGTCGGGCTTTCCAGGATTCGTGCCATCAAACTCGTTCTCCACCAAGTCTGATAGCTCTTGAGAGTTGAACATCGTCTTTTCTTTTAGACTCCAAAAGTAACAATTTTCCTATTTAAAAATTGGAATTAGGGGTTGAGAAGATGAATCGGTGTCGTTGCTTGCCTTTGGTGTTTTCTCTCTTGGTATTTCACTCAACTGTGTTTTACTCAATTTTTCTCTCTTTTACTTTTCCCATTTGAAGATCAAATCTGTCTTTGAAAGAGATAGTGAGTTGTCCAACTTTTTCACTCAAACCAATATTTGTTGAAAAAATACATTTTTTTCCTTTTTTTTTTTAAGGAGGAGAAGAAATTACTACATTTTAACCCTACCAACATTTTAAATTTCAATTTCTCTGTGTTTTCGATTATAATTTTTAAGTAATTTTAACTCTACCAACTAAAACTTTTAGAAAAACAATTCTTATTTAGCATCTAAATGAATGTTTCCTCTCTCTCTAATGTGCTTAGATGAGAAAGTAAAAGACGTGGGTGAGGCATTTTCAGTAATTGACCCTAGAGCTTATTAACTTTTACTTTAAAAGTTATAGATATAATTGACACAGTAAAAGTTAAGAATCATTTAAAGTAAGCCTAATAGAGAATTACTTATTATATTGTAAAAGGAAAAAAGAAATAGAAAAAAAAATAGAGGGCACTAACAACCACATAGGGTAATATTCTGTCATTCATGACGTCTGAAACTTGTTTTGCTCTCATATTCAAACTTGTGATAGACTCACAATCCGCCATCAAGCAGCCTTAGAGGGCCCTCAAATTTTTGTCACAAAGCAGAAAAACAAAATTAGGTGAATTGTTCTGCTCTCAATCAACGTGCCTAAGATTGAAAACCGACACCTTAACGTATACAAACTATATAACTCCAAAGGAAGCTACTATTCAGCAATTTTGTGAGGTTACATGATTTTTCCTGGAAACCCAAGTTTTTGGAGTCTTGCGTCTCTCAACTTGCGATTACAAAAGTGAAAGTTGGCAATGCGAGACCAAATAAAGTAATATCTTCAAATCTTCAAAGTAAAAATAAAGACTCCAAGTTTTAAATCATGAGTAGAATAATTGTCATCACGAGACTTCAACTATCTAAAAACATAAACTATCACACTCTATCTTTGTATTAATAGACAACTCAAACCATACATGAGTGTATCACTGTAAATCATATAACCCTATCCACTCACCGATAATGTTAAAATTAAAACTAATACAACTTGTCCATCGAAGTTTGAAAACTAGCTTTATATTGTTCGTCCTATCTATAAGGTACCTTCTTGCAAATCAGTCTGGTAAGTGGAGCTGCTATCAAAGTGAAATTCTTGATAAATTTACAAAAATATCCTACTAAACCTAAAACACTAGATACCTCTATGACTACGGTTTCAACTTTATTTGGATCAGCAGAAAGTCCTCTACCAAAACAATGAGTCCAAAAGAAGTTCACTAAATCAAATCTTGTATTTACCCAATTTGGCAACACAATTTCTCAATTCTAAGAGTTTGTAGAGTAGTCTAGAGATAGTGCTTATACTAAAATGTAATTTTAGAGTAGATCAGAATATCATCTATAAATAGAACAATGAAGTCATTTAGATAGTGTCTAAAGCACACAGGATCAATCCTCAATCCAAATGACATCAAATCAATAATAACATCTCTCTTTGGTAAGTCATTTAGAAATATATCAAGGAAATCTTGAACTATTAGTATGTTAGACAACGAGTTTGCTCATTCTTGTCCTTATTGAGAAAAGCTAAATATCAATAATAATTTCTAGATAGCATCCAAGTTGCTCAAATAAACGATATAACTAAGCTCTAGTAAATCTATCACTAACAAACAAAATTTACAGCTTTGCTCGTGGTAAAAATTTAACAATCTTTCGGTGGCAAATCAATATATTGTTATCTAATAACTAATTCATATATAGAAATATATCCAGATCCATCAACTTCAATGGCAACAAATCAATATTGCAGCCATTTCCCTTGGAGCTCATAATACAATTTTTATAAATTTCAATAACCATAACCACTACTCTAATGTGTTTAGTAGTCACACGGTAAATGCATGCTAAATACAAATGAAACGAATAAATACAAGACACTTAGATCAATCAAAACATGGACATCATAAGAAAAATAAACTCATCCTACCTGTAACCTCATCGATCAGGTGAAATATGAACCTCTTGAATAGTAACTACATGAACTCCAGTTTCATATTCTTACGCCTGATGGCATATCTTGACTATTTTGGCTATGGTGGTACAATTGGTCTAGGTGGCATTGGCTTTGGTGAAACTTGAGGAAGTGTTGGCTTATGAGGATGTATAGGTTTAGGTGGTGCAATGTAAAAGGGATAGAACGTGGCTGCATGGCCTGAGAAGGTAATATGAGGTATAGTGGCCCAAATGAAAACATGTGAAAAAGGTCTCATCTTTTCATTGTATAATCTTGTATGAATATTCCAACAACTAGGACATAATAGCTTCTTACCAGAGCTCTTACACTGCTCATACTGCTTCTTCTTTTCCTTTTTTTTTTGCCTTAAGCTTGAATTTCTATTGGTCTTTTCCTAGGTGACTTATGTTGCGTGTCCTTACTAACCAATTCTAAAGCTTTTACATTATTTTCTAGATCTTGGAAGTGGTAAAGAGTTGAGTCACTAGATACTTCTGGATAAAGGATGGTACTCCTTTCCTAAACCTCTTTGCCATATTTTTAATTTATATTAGCTAAATCTTGAGCATAAACTAATAGTCGAGCAAAGTGGTCTCATATTCACTAATAGTCTAACCACTCTATCTCAAATCCATAAATTTAGATATCTTTTTATCTCTAACAAAGGTAGGTATATACTTCTCATGGAGGGTATAAATAAAATCAGCTCAAGACACATCCTGAAGATTATTTTCATATCAGAGTCACTCAATTCTTAATTCTATCGATCATATGTCACTTCCTTCATATAACAAGTAGCAAGTTTGAACTTGTACTCCTCTGTAACCAAGAAGTTATAGAAAAGTCTCGACAACTCAATACTAAAATACTCTACAACCCCAGTAATCATCACTCCCCTAAAAAGTCATTACTCTATTTTCGTGAACTTAGTTATCGATTTCTAGAATCTGCAGTCCTCTTGGGATATACATCTATGACAAGTATCCCTAAGTCTATCTCTATGCTTTGTGGCTATGTAATACCCATATAACTTGGCTAGACTAAGAGCTAACTATTGGAGCTAGAGACACTAGTAGGCCTGATGTTGGTGAAAGTGTAGTAGTAACCTAAGTAATTAGAGAAACACCTGTAGTCTTACTTTATGTCATTGGTTAAGACAATCTAGCTGTCATTCTATATATATACCCAGTAGTGCCAATTTTGGGCAACAAACTATCCAAAATCTGATAAAAATCTAGTCCATGTAAAATCGAAACACAAAGAGTTCAGGTGTGAGGCTCTTACCTCTGTTCTTTGTCTCTCTATTCTATCTTAGAATTTATTTGAAAAGTCTCTTGGTTTTGACTATATCAAATGCTGATAACTTGATGAATGTACTCATATTTAGACGTGACTCCACTTTCTAGGATCCATAGGAGGTTTTTGAATTCTTCAAACCATTTAGGACAGTGAAATCTTTTAAAACACTTGAAAAATGCATCTACACTCTCAACTCTAACAATCTCTCCATAGTCCCCCATCGAATTAGTCTGTGGAAGCTTAACTAGTCATCACATATACATGAGTATTCACATCCTAAACATGTACCAATTCATAGACAGTATACTATGTGTCATAGAAACTCAACAAAATTTCTCACTTCATGAGTTCAACAAGAATATCCATGAGGAAGTTTAGCATGACGCAAAATACATTTCAAGGGCAAAAATTTCTTGGCTCAAAATCAAGATATTCTTAAAGGACATTCCGTAATCACAAAACTTTATATAAATTTAAGTTAAAAATCATTTAGAAAAGCCAAGAAACACATTTTCTTACTCACCAACAAAATAGCCCATCTATTTACAATGCCAGAGAGGGTAATTACTCCCATATTTACTCCACAACAATGGTTTTGCCTTGATCAGCTTGTTCCAACCCCTAAGGAACATTATCAAGTGACCATAATCATCAAATCTAATTAATGTAACAAATTCCCAGCACATATGTGTCTTGAAAAAATGGCCATATCTTGAACTATAATTTCCGGATTGTGATAATTCCAATTATCATTTAAAAATTAGACATAAGATTATAACTTTTATGTTTATGACCAAACTCCATTCCATTGACACAAAGATATCCAAGTGCAAAAATGTCGGTCTTGACTTCATGACCCATCATGTGCAGTTATAGAAAAACTGCTATAACTTTCACTATACATATCGAATTTAAATAATTCAACTCCCTGTTTAAAGATAAGATATAAAATTACAATTTTCATATTTAGAGTTTCGTCAAATTTTGCCTAAAATGCAGCTCAAATTCAAAAAAAAAAAAAAAACAAAAAACCAGAACGCAAATAGTACAGGACATTTTCTACAGAGCACGTCACTTTGAAGATCACTAAAAATCCAATTCTCGAAAAAATATCTCCCATAATATGGCATTTTAAGGCTCTAAAAGCCTAGGGTCAACAGGAGAAAACCTAATTTAGTTTACAGCTTTAGAAAGAGAGATATGGTTGAAACATCAACATGAGATCATGGTGTCCCGATTTTTAAAAATCAAAATTTTCATTCTCTTAATATTAACAATACTCTAATATGTTCAATTCATCAAGTTAAGTTTTTTACCATGATTCAAATGATAAATTAAAATCTAAAATTATAAATTAAACTTACTTTGCACTTGGCTCATGATATTTACATCTATCACTATAAAAAAACACGCTATCAGTGACGAAAAATTACCGATGGATTTTTTCCATCGATAATAGTGATGGATTTGTAAGGGATTAATATCGGATTAAATTAGTAACGGATTAGCGATGAAAATTAGTGATGGAAATATTTCCGTCGCTAATCCGTTGCTAATGTAGTAAACAGCAAAAAAAAAAAAAATTCATACAGCTATTAGCGATGGATTACCGACGGAAATTTTAGTGACGGATTACTAACGGAACTCTTAGCAACGGATTACCAATGGCTTTTTTATTTTTTTATTTTTTTATTTTTTTTTATTTTTTTTATTTTTTTATTTCTTTATTTTTTTATTTTTTTTATTTTTTTATATTTAAAAATTCTTTTTCTTGTTCTTGTTATTTTATTTTGTAGAAGAATAATATAATTTTTTTAATAAAAATTATTATTTTATTTTAAGCTAATTATTTATTTTATTATTTATTATTTATTTATTATTTTATTTAAAAATTCTTTTTCTTTTTCTTATTATTTTATTTTGTTGAAAAATAGTATAAAATTTTTAATAAAAATTATTATTTTATTTTAAGCTAATTATTTATTATTTATTATTTTATTATTTTATTATTTTATTTTTTATTTAAAAATTATTTTTCTTTTTCTTATTATTTTATTTTGTTGAAGAATAATATAATTTTTTTCATAAAAATTATTATTTTATTTCAAGCTAATTATTTATTAGTTTATTAATTTATAATAAAATATCATTTTATATTATTTTATTATTATTAAACAAATTGTGATGTAAAGATAATAAATAAAAAAAAACAATATAAACATATGTGTAGGTGTGGTTTGATGGTTGTAAGGTTGTTGATCTTTTTCGCAGGCACAAGTTCGAAGAGCTGGAGCAAGGAATTTTCACAAGTTAATGGCAGCACATGGGCGGGCGGGGGTATGCACGCTAGGGTGGGCGTGGAGCCGCATGCATTGTCTTTATAAATTGGAATTCGTTGCTTTTTTTTTTATCAACGATGGATTTTTTTCGTCGCTAATCATCAGCGACGGATTTTTTCTGTCGTTAATCTATCGCTGATTTTAGTGACGGAATTTTTTTATCAGCGACAGATTTTTTTTGTCGCTAATCATCAGCAATAGATTTTTTCCGTTACTAATTTGTAGCTGATTTTAACGATGGAAATATTCCGTCACTGATATTTAGCGAGATGGCTTTTAGTGACGAATTTTTTTCCGTCGTTAATCCGTCGCTAAAAGGTATCAGCGATAGATTTCTTACTTTCAATGACATAAATTATTGAGTTCCGGTATTACATCAAGAGTTTTCCACATAAATTGCCTAAATCCAACCACAGGGCAATTAATTATAACCTAAAAACCTATAATACTTCAAACAAATATTGTTGGCATAACATAGGGACTACATTCCCACTCCTTGACACCAACATCAGAGTTAAGCATCAATATAAATAAATTAATCATCTATATTTAGTTCTCAATCATAAATAATTATATTAAGTTTTCATTACATCCCCAAGAATTTACGTAAGTCATAGGCTTCATTATTATATATGCTCTTCACGAGCCATGGACATTATAATTACACATGATTATGTTAGAAATAAATATTGAAACAATAAAAAGTATACCACCGTCAATCATACCCCAAAAAGGTGTCATCAATGATCAATAAAGGTAATGACACGAAACATCTAATATCCCATTGGTGTGGTCAATAAAGATAATGATACCAAAGATCTAATATCCCACTGGGGGGTCAATCTCTATTTGTACCTCCTCGCTCCTCTTTAGCTCCTGAAACACCTAAAATATTAAAATTTGGGTCAGCCAAACTTTCAGTTGGCGAATAAATCCAAGGGGAAGAGGGAAGGGAAAACATGCACAACATGCACATCACATAAGTCAATTATTATGCATAGAACATGGTATGTGAATGATAATATAAGGAAAGCGAGTTGCATTCACTAACAATAATTAATACTAATTCAAGCCGATCAACAGACGAAGGGTAAGAAAAGAGGGACAAACCGTTTATGTCTCTGAATAGAAATCATGCAGGGGCACTAAATTCATTTTAGTACTAACTTTGTTTCTTGGTTTCTCCTATTTTCCTTATTTTTGTTTCTCTTAAAGGAAGCTACTTTCTTTTTATTTATTATCTTTCCATAGCCTTCTTATTAGAAGGGGGTGCACCTGCCTTCGACCTCCGGAAGGTTGACCCGTGAGCAGTTACTTTTTATTTTTGGTCCGAGAGAAAACATGACTCGTATGTTACTAGTATGACACTATTAGAAAATAAGGTATCAGCGATTGAAATTTTCGTCGTTGAAAACTACTCCACTAATTTTTATCGCAGAAATACTATCCATCGCTAAAAAATTTCGTTGCTAATCTATCGTTGATATAAAAAAATATATAAAAAAATCAGCGAAACAATTTTTTCATCACTAATTCTGGAACCCTCACACGTGCGGACCCACCTACGCCTCACTCGCCCACACGCTGTCACGCGCGCAACCCGATCTTGTGCTATCCGCCCGCCCACTAACTATGCGTGCGTCCACCCGCCAGCCCGCCCCGCCCGCTTCCTTTAATATGTGAAAAATGCCTCACGTCTCCAAAAAGCTTCAAACCCGGGCACAGGGAAAATAATCTAAGCAACACAACCACTACACCACATTAGTCATCTGATCATATTCTTTTTTTTATTTATTTTTTTTTATCTCATAATTTTTAATAATAATAAAATAATATAAAATGATAATTTATTATAAAATAATAAAATAATAAAATTTGATCTTAAAATAAAATAAAAAAATTTATAAAAATAAAATAATATTATTCTTCTACAAAATAAAATAAAAATAAAAATAAAAAGAATTATGAAATCAAAAAAAATAATAAAATAATAAAATTTTAGCTTAAAATAAAATTTAAAAATTTAAAAAAAATAAAAAAAAATATTATTCTTCTACAAAATAAAAGAAAAATATAAATATAAATATAAAAAAAATAAGAAATTCGTCGCTAATCCGTTAGTAAAAATTTTATCGCTAATTCGTCGTTAACATTTCCATTATTAATCCATCGTTAATCCGTTGCTAAAATTTCTATTGCTAATTTGTCGTTAAATTTTCCATCACTAATGTGTCACTAATCCGTCATTGATGACTGTACATATATATATATATATATATATTTTTTTTTTCCTTTCACCAATACACCAACGGATTAGTGACATAAATTTTTTGTCGCTAAAAATTCTGTCAGTAATCCGTCGTTGATAGGTTTATAACTTTTTTGCTTTTTTTTTTTTTTTTTTTTTTTTTTTTTTTACAGTTCACCACTACAGTGACATATTAGCCACGGAAATATTTCCGTCATTAATTTTCGTCGCTAATCCATCGCAAATCTTTGTATTCTGTATGATGGTAATCCATCACAAATCTGTCGCTATTAGTGATGGATTTTTTTCCGATGATAATTTTTCGTCACTGAAAATGTGTTTTCTTGTAGTGTGAGTAAGCCAAGTTAGGGAGCCTTCTTATCCCATCCAGCAGCTAAAATTATCTCCGGAAGATACCATATCATGTAACCATCTCTAAGAGATTTCATTTTATGTTACTTAAGTTTTAAAATATTTTATTATTAAGTAGTGAAGAAGTTTTATCATTTTCTAAGACTATCAAATTGAAATCCTTTCCTTGCTCCACATTTGCACGTTAAAACTGCATGCACTACATACACATCATAATTAAGATAACTATATCATTATTTAAGCTAACATGTATCATCATTAAAATGGTGGTGCCAGGTTGCTGCTTATTTGGAAGTATTTTACCGGAGATAATTGCTAAAGAGAACATTGCGGAGGAGTTAATTGTAAGGAGGGGAATATTTCATCATAAGACAATTTAGCTTTTGTTGTGTGTATTTGGCATGTGGAATCAACTGATTAGCTTGTATATTAGAATAAAAAGTTCAATTGGATTTATTCCTTTGCTGTGTCAGGTGCAAATTGATGTTTATCTAAATCCAATTTGTTTTTGGACTTGATTGGATAAATTGATTTGATCGTTTCCCTATTCCAATATATTTGAGAATTAGATGTTGGATGCAGAGGACTAAAAAGATCAAAACAAAATTAGAATAGCTCGGTTGTTGAAAAATAGAGATTTGTTGGAGAAATAATAATAATAATAATAATAATAATAATAATAATATGAGTTCAATGTGTCAATGCTAGCAAGCTTTGTTGAAGTAAGTTGATTTGCAAGACTAGGTGTAACTCATAGGAATTATCTGTATTAATGGCACAGCTGATGGCGTATTAACCCTGTAGTATTTAAAGTGGTGTTTCGTGATAATTAATGAGAGTTGTCACTAAGTGGAAGAGTTATTTATTATGGATTTAGGTACCCATTTTTAGGTGTATTTATATGTCCATAATGGAGCAAAAAGAAGGGGTTGCATGCTCAAGAAGCTATATGGAGTTAATTGTTTTACCTATTTCGAGGGCCGAGGGTGAAGTCAACTTGGAGCTATAATTGTGAAGTTTGAGTAAATTGTACAAAATGTTGGTTTTCAAAAGTTGAGGTTAAAATATTTAGAAAAAAATGCTTATACAATGTGAACTCTATTTTAGTTTGATTGGTAGTCAATTTGGGGCCTATACCATTTCAGGTGTTGGAGTGGATAAAATTGGAGCCCTCCATGACCTATAATGAATGGTTAAAGGAATGTATCCTTTGCTAAGAAGATTGAGGGGTTGAAGATTTCGTTGAGAAAAAGGATCAAAATATGTAAAATGAGGTTGAAAGCAGAGTAAGAAATAATGAAGGAAGGTTTTCTTACAATAGAAATAGGTATTTAAGACTATGAATCAGGGTGTAGAGATGAGAAGTTTCTTAAGGGGAAGTTGATCCGAGAGAGGATAAAGACAGCTCAAGATCATCAGAAAAGTTATGTCAACAAAAGGAGAAGACTATTGGAATTTGAGATCAGTGATAAGGTGTTTTTGAAGGTATTTCCTCGGAAAGGTGTAATTCGATTATGGAGATATGAAAGATAAATTCTCGTTACATTAGTCTTTTTAATATCATTGAGAAGATTGGAAAGGTAGTTTATCGGTTAGAATTATTCCCAGAATTGGAAATAATTCATAATATTTTTCATATCTCGATATTGAAGAAATATTTGATGGATCCTTCCCATGTTTTTGAAACTCCTCCAATTGAGTTGAGGAAAGATTTGAATTTTTGAGTCCAATTGGTAATTATCTTTGAAAAGTAAGTTAAGAGGTTGAGAAATAATCAGATCTTAATTGTTAATGTTTTTTGGAAAACAATCATGTCAATGGGATGACTTGGGAACCCGAGGAAACGATGGAGAAACAATATCCTCAAATGTTTAAGGAATAATCATATATTGAAATTTAGAGGACAAAATTTTCTTTTAGAGGGATAGAAATTGTAACACCAAGAAAGTCCAATCGTGATGTTGACTTTAAAAGACCATTTGATATTTCTGTATTTTGTAATTATGGATTTTGTCCTTTGGGTTGCATGGAAACATTCTTAGACTCTCGATTGATAGGTTTTTAATTTTGAAGTGTTCACTTACTAGAGTACTTTGTGTTCGGTAAGAATTGACTTCTCGATGAGAGATTTGGTTTGTTTGGTAGTGCCTTAAAGTTTGATGGATTGTTTTTCCAAATTTTGATTTCTTACGCGGTCTATTGGTGATCCAATTACATTTCAGTTTTCTTAGTGTTGGAGCACAGGCAGTAAATTCTATCTCTCTCGGTACCTAGTGAAACTTGTAGTTTCTAAGTATAGTATAGAACTTGTAAACATGTCTCGGTACATTGCTCTATTTTTTCTCACATTTTGATGATTATTATCTTTTGGTATATTTTTCTATTTACCTCTTGGTGTATTGTGTGCAATAATGCTTCTCAATTCCTTTTCCCCACAGACATGACCACCTTGGTGAAAATATCGCATTTGTTCTCGGTGGACTTTTGTTATCCTTATAAGCATGATCCCTTGCTTGCAAATCATGACTTTGTTTGACCTTGACCACCATTGACCAGATCTTGACTTTGTTTAACAGGCTTGACCAAGAGCCAACTCTTACAGAGAGCTCATTTGTGTTTCTTTCCACCTTCTCGGTACTTGGTGCTAGGACACTTGCACCCCTCAGTAACTTACACCACCTCTCGGTGATTCCATGTGAAACATGTCCCCGTCCAATTTTCTCACGGTTTCCATGTGAACTTATGGTTATGTGGATTTGAATCTTAGCCCACCAAATCTCCAAAAAACTTTTTACTACCAAGCCACTCAAACCGTTTGTTCATATAGTACATACTTTATATTATATCTGTTGGAATATGCCCAAGAGGGGCATTATGGTAATTTGGGGATAATGGGAGTTACTCCCTTTTGTACGATGCACGATAAATCTCTTTATCTCGTATATTCTGAGGCGCGGAACAATAGAGAGTATCCAATGACCATTGTAATATGGTTATGAGGTTTTAGTTCATTCTCAGATTTTGGATCCATAGGGATCGCTTGAGAATGGTGTTGACTCTTTAACAAGAGTTTTACATCAGGTAGATTCTTAAGCATTTCGAGAATAACGAACACAACCTAAAAGATACTCTAATCGCTAAAGATAAAAAGACCTGAATCTTGACACATGCCCTAGAATTTATAAAGAAATAAGGGAGATGAGCAGAATCCCTTATTCCAGTGCAAAATACATTTCTAGTGTGTGCGATGAGGTATACACGTGTGATATACAATTTGATGTATGCGATGAGGCATACATGACCAGATGTTTATTTAGCAGTCGATCTGGTGAGTAGGTATTAATAGAATCCTAGAAGGGATCACTGTAGAGCAGTGAAAAAGGATTCTGAAATATCTCATTTGAACTGCGGATCTCTCCATGTGTTACGGATGAGGTGATTTGCGTTTTGTGGTTGAGATTCAGATACTGACTGGGAGTAGTGATCTGAATAAACGCAAAAAGTTTAATCTTCTTAGAGCAGTAAGAAGAGAACCTGTATATCTCTATCTATTTTCGATAGAGAGTGAGCTTGTAGTATGCTCAATAGCAGTTTATGAGAATGGTTGGCTTTAGAAATTTTCTGATAGACTTAGAGGTTGTGACAGAAAGTGGGAGGTCAGTGATGATTATTGTGATAATCAGACCGACACTGTCAACAATTGAGACCCTAAGTGTAATAGCAAAACCAAACACATTGATACCGAAGACCACTTTGTGAGAGAAATTACCGAGAAGGGTATTGTGACATCTAAGTACACCTTGACATACAGCATGAGAGCTGATCTCTTCAGAAAACCCATTGTGAGAGATTCCTTTGTGAGATAAGGAATTATTGGGTTTCTCCTTATATACTGTTTTAGATACTTATTTTAATATATGACATGTATGCATTATTGAGTCACATATTTATTTTATGCATCATTTGTTGTCATATATTGTGATTTTGTGATAAAAGATGTGTCAGGCAGGCATGGTCGACTCTCTCACACGAGTGACCACCTCCGACTCTGAGTGAGCGGAAATGAGACGGATTGTAGTCGTAAGAGGCTTTGAGAGTAGCCCTACTAGAACATAAGTCGCCCTGATATGTGTTCAGGATGAGGTCATATGCGATATGACCGACATGGAAATACCCACATCCATGTTGCCTGTAAGCAGCCAGGTATGAGATCTCAGATATCACCTGCGATTTGTGATATTGTCTCTGAGTTGCTCTCTCTGAGATCTCTGGGTAAAGTCTTATGTGTAGACTGAGTCCCGTACCTGTACAGTGTTAGAGAAATCTGACATATGCCCTTTGAGAGATGGGGGAATAACACTGTGGCACGTGTTTCATACCACGTGTGATAAGACGACCATGGGATAGTGGGAGCTATTATTTGAGACGATAGTTTGATCTTGATCCCCGTTCCCACTGTGTGAGACCTGAGATTCATTGGGTGGGATCTCTTATGCCCTTAGTACTTTCGGCTGTCTCTAGAAGTTTTGGTTCAGTGTTGCTACTTTAGTCTGTTTACCTATGGCCCGGAAGATAAATTGAGGTCTAAGGGGCAGGTCTAGGAAAGCAGCTGAATTGAGACCGATAGATTCGAGTTTGGGAAAAGGAAGGCCAATAGTCATTACATCATTGTTATGTATTCATAGGTCGACCTATTGTGTTAATCCATGTTGGGATTCAAACATAATAATAAATACATAGTCGAGCAAATTGATTGGGGATCACTTTCGATGAGGAAAGTGGCTCGATGGATGTAAATGCATTGAGTCTGGGGTATAGCGAGTTATTTTTATACTAACAGTGACTACTCGATCATCATAACAGGTGTATCGAGAAGTCTTTGCTTGCAGGTGTACTCGCCGGTCGCACGACGCCCAATCCAGTATGAAAGTCCAGTAGGGTGATATGATAGATCGCATGAGTTACGATCTTGTGATTGACGGAAGTGAAATGCCCTCATGTGCAAGTGGGAGATGTTGGAATATGCCCAAGAGGGGCATTATGGTAATTTGGGGATAATGGGAGTTACTCCCATTATCCCATTAACCACACCCTATTAACCACTAATAATGACCCATCTAATGCCTTGGTACATGGCTACGGGAGTAGGGGATTCCTTACTCTTCAATTGTGAAATGAAGGTCATAGGCTTGAGTGTGTGTTCTTCCATTGGAGTGAACAGTAACAATGGAGGAAAGAGACTAACACTGCACAATACTCTAGAGAGAGAAAAGAGTGAGGGATGGAGATTTTCGCGTAGGAAAATCTCCCATCATCAAACGAATCACCGGACATGAGGATTGCGGCGTCGTGGATTTGAGGTGGTGGTTCGACTAACCTCGTGATCACCATCCGACCGTGCGATCCGTTCGAGGGACATCGCGACACGGTGGATTTTGGAGACTGCCCTATCGAGGTATTTATCCCAAAAATTTCGATCCATTTAATTCTCGCTTCCGCATGCGCGATTAAATCCAACAATATCCTATATTTTGAACATTCCATGTCACACCTCGACCCTCGAGTCGAGTACGTAATAACCACCGTATTATCTCGGTATACGGGTAGCATCTTCCCATATATCGGGATAACGCAAGACATTCTACATGTTTAATCTGTTTTAAAAACAACTCAACAGTATTCAAATGACCCTCCTAGGTCATCAATTATCAAAGGCATACAAGGACACACAAACAGAGGATCCACCGATCCATCCCTGTACATGCACGTATGCAATTTGGCCAACCCGACCTTCCAGACAATCTCCAACGCCCTCTCATCCATATACAACTAAAAATTCAAATTAAAATTCCAAATCCTCCATTTGAAACAATAAGTTTTGCAAAAAGAGAATTTAAACAAAAATAACCAAGTTTCACAATGAACAAGCGTGGATTATATCAATATTTGCTAGTCGTCATAGGATAAGTATTGATTCAATTCAAACCAAAAAATTAATATAAAGTTTTCCCTTTCATGGATTACATATCAACCCAAACTAAACCCTATATCATTAAATACCTATGTAAATCAGCAAAAATAATTCTTCTGAAACTTCCAAGTGATATCTCCCTGCTAAGTATCCTCTGAAAAATGTAAAGAGGGGTGAGTATTGGAAATACTCAGCGAGTGGAGTGCAATGGTATTGTGACAATAAATGAGGGGTGAATATGGGAAGTCAAAGCATATTTCATAAATAACTCTTTGGATATAAAATAATCTCAACATTCACAATAATTCAAACAAACATGTATTCATAAATTTCAGACTTTCCAAAATCATGAGATCTCCCTAAGAAATTACTTCCGTCCCAGGTTTGGCCGAACTCGGACGAAAGCTCCCTAAGGGGTTTTCATTCCATTTATTTCACAACACTAGTTTCCCCTTCCTTGGCGTTGACTCGTACCTCATTAAGGTGCATCCAGATATAGCTCGACATACAGCAAAGAGAGTCATGTCTCTCTCCCCCGCTAATCTGATCCAACCCTCAACCATGTCACCCCATCGGCTCTCTCCGTGGGAGGGAATGACTATAGCTATTTACTTCATACACCATTCTTTTACAAATATTCAAATCATATTTCATGTGCCATAATTTTAACAAACGATTACTAAATCGTACCATAGGATTCATAATTCAAATATTCCACAATATATGGCACACATTCATTTATAAACTCAATCAATGTATTCGCAATTCAAATTTTCATTTCAGACATTCCATAATCACAAAACAATTCATATAAATCATGTAAAAATCATTCAAAATCATTTATAAATAATTTTAAATAATTTACTCATTTAAAATCACAATAAACCATCAACTCACTTTTTGAAAGGATAATCACTCTCAAATTTTCCAACTAAATGAGAACTATCCCTCTTTCTACTCTTCCAAGATCTTAACCTAATTTATTGGTCATGATTAAATCATTAAATCACATACCAACAATAGAGAAATCATTTTTCCTTAATATTTTCACAATTTTAATTTTTCAATAAATTTTTCAATTTGTGCAGTTGTGAGAAAATGACTATAACTTTGATCACATACATTCAAATCACATGATTCTTATCTCAAATTAAAGATAAGACATAGATCTACAACTTTCATGTAGATGTTAGCCTAATTCAGCCTAAAAGGCCTCTCAAAATTGAAGGAAAGACAAGTAACCGCAGTAGGACAGAAACAGGACATTTTGCATCACGAAAATTCTTTGAAAACTCATAATACATTCAGCTCTTATCCGATTTCAACGAATCATACCTCATTTTCAAACTATGAGAGTCTAGTTTCATATGCAAAAAGTCTAACATGATTTGCTTTAGTGTAGAGAAAGTCACAAAGGAAATATCACAATGTACTCAAACTGCCCATGAAGAGCGAAATCGTTTTTCTTTCAAGATATTTTATGAAACTAGTTCTCATATATTTTAATCCAGACAAGAAAGCATCACTACATAGCTAATGCTCTTGAACTGACATCCAAGATTAGCATTCTTACTAACACTCGATCAACAAGTAAAATATCACCACCACGTACCACCAAGAATGAGCAACATTCACATGTCCAGAGTTTAACTTAAAATCTACTATTAAAACCCTCCCTTCGGTATTTGTTCAGCAAATTTCCTCTAGCAGTGTCAAAACCTAACCCTAAATTATGGTATCTTATAGAGACCCTCAATTATTTCCACTATGGGTTCCTAGTTCATAATTACTTGAAATACTTAATTCGCGAATTTGGAAAAACCATAAACCTAAGCAAATAATGTGTCTCAGTTCACTACTATAACGCCAAATATGAGAAATTAAACGCAAGATAGTGACGGATTGAAATGAAAAAGGATGAGAGAGAGAGAGAGAATACTCAGATTTTGCGAGAGGGGGACGAGAAAGGGAGAGAGAGCGAGAGAGGTTAGTGTGACTTCACAGATAAGAACATCATCGCCTTTTCCAATCCTCCATTCTAAACTTGCGCCATAATCACACGCACAAAGGACCAAACACACTAACAAAGGAAACCCTAGGAGAGAGAGAGAAAACTGTGAGTTGAGGGTGAGGAGAGAGCAAGAGAGAGACTTACTTACCTCTTCTTCTTCTGGAAGTTCAAGAGTGATCCATGTTCATTTTGCACAATAATAATTGAGAGAGGGAGAGAGAGAGACGAAGGTGAGAGCAGAGGAGAAGTGAAGTGAGAGACGAAGGGGAGAATTGGGAAAGTGAGGGGAGAGGAGAGAGAGAATAGAATTTTGACTTTTCTCTCTTCTTCTTTTTTTTTTCTTTTTCACTTTTCTTTCTTGGTGTTACATTCCACATTTTTATTATTTTTAATTTATTTTTCATAAATTCCAACTTTTTTCTAGTTTTCTATAAGTACACTTTCTAGCAAAATAATGTTTCAAGTGTTTAAATTTATAGGGATTAACTTTTTCCAATAATGCCAAAAGGACATATTAGGTACTTGTGCAATTTAAAAGTGTGAGACGGCTACTAAGTAAATGTTGAAAATAAGTTAGAGGATAAAAGTAGAAATGAGACTCTAAAAGCCACGAGACCCAAATACTTCATCTTACTTTTCGGACTCTCTTTCTCTCTTCTCCCAAACCTACTCAACTTATCACCAATCTCCGGATCAAAAGTCCAAACTTCTCATCGAACTCCCCAAATTTAGATTTTATTCTTGATTTTGAGAAATAGTTTAAGAATCTAGAGTATTATAAAAAGGAAGAATCAAGAGTTTTGTTGTAACCCGAACTAGATAGATCCTTTGGAGACAAAATTAAGATATTGAAATCTTCCCATCCTAAATTTTAATTTGTCTGACTACTTGTCTATTTGGATTGGGAAGATTTAAAATTACATTTAGTGAGAGAAAAATAAGTTTGAATGTTAGGGTTTTTGAGTTGACTTGGATTGATTGACGTTGATGATTTTGGATATTTGATGATATCCCTCAGGGGTTGAACAAAGTAGATCGAGGCTGGATCATTGTTGTGGAGAAGTCTGGGAATGTCTACGATCTCCAACACTGTGAGTGCATCGATTGTTGTATTTGTAAATCAGAAAATATTTTTCTTGACTTTTCTAAAATGTTTTTCTGGATTTTTCTAAAATGATTTTTAACTTGAATTTGTTCAATATTTTATGATTATAGAGCATCCCTAAAAATGTTTTGATTTGAGTTATAAAATCTATACATTTGCAAATATATTTTGTGATAAGTTAAATTTTTCTTGGAATGTTGCTGTTGAGTTTATAAATTAAGAGTTTTGCAGACACTACAAAATTAAAGTGCTGTGTTGACGGTAATTTTTAATGACGGTAACTTTTAGTGACCGTTTTTATGGTTTATAAAGACGCACTATGACAAAACCGTCGGAAAATATAGGTTTTTATCAACTGACTAAAATGTCCGTGAAAAAAAATTTATCAACTGTAGATAAAGCTACCATAACCGTCTGTAAAACAATATTCAATTGTGATGGTTAAAAATTATGGTCAATAAATGTAATAGTCTTTTTTGCACGGTTTAAAAACAATCTCAATATAAATCTTTTATTATCTATTTAACAATACAGTCTTCATAGGTTTTAGATGTATGGTAACAACAAATTCTATCGTCTTTTAAAACTAAATTTGTTTAAATTCTAATCTATATATTGTAATATCTGTAAAAATCTAATATTGTTATATTTTTGTATCATATATCCTTTATATTTGAAAATAATCTAGATAATAAATTATGGTAAATTTATGATAGTAGCAGTTTAGTAAATATGTGATAATGATAAGTAGAAGTAGTAGGTACGTAGGTGGTAAGTAGATGGTAAGTGGGTAAGTAAGTTTATATAGTGGTAAGTTTGTGATAAGTTTGTGATATATAGTCGTGGTAAGTAGATGATAAGTGAATAAGTAAGTTTATATAGTAGTAAGTTAGTGGTAAGTAAATGGTTAGTGGATAAGTAAGTTTATATAGTGATAAATTTGTGATATATAGTCGCGGTAAATAAATAGTAAGTAAATTATAAGTAGATGGTAAGTGGATAAGTAAATTTATATAGTGGTAAGTTAGTTGTAAATTAGTGATAAGTAGATGGTAATCGGGTAATTAAGTTTATATAGTGGTAATTTAGTGGTAAGTTAGTGATAAGTTAGTGATAATTTTGTGATATATAGTCGCGGTAAGTAGATATTAAGTAGATAGTAAGTGGATAAATAACTTTATATAGTGGTAAATTTGTGATATATAATCATTATTTTATTTACTATCATTATATTTATTTCTATTTTTTATTAACATACATTTATTTAATATTTATTAACATACATTACTTATATACATTAAATAATTTTATTAAATATTTTAATTATTTATACTAATTTAATATTAACTTATATACATTTTTTTAAATTTTAAAATGTATAAAGAATTTTTGAAAAATTTTATGATTTAATAATTTAAAAATTAAAAATCGAAAAATATCATTTATTTATAAATATTATATTTACTTTCATTTTTAAAATTTTTCTAAATAGTACAAAATTACATATATTAACTTTTATTTTTATTTTATGAAATTTTTAAAAACTATATAACACTATTTTCCCTAGATTTTATATAGTATCGAGATTTTATAAATTATAAAAATATCATCAAATTTTTAAAATTTTCTATATTTTAATTTTTAACAATATATTTTAAATTTCTTATAACAATTAATTTTTAAATCATCCATTATTCTATTTCATTTAATTTTATTGTTTTTGTTTTTTTTTTCTAATTTTTTGTTTTTCTAATAAGTATGAAATTTAAATTATAATATATTAATAATTTAAAAAAATATATATATTTAATCACAAATATTTCCCCTTCAAAATACATAAAATTAATAAATTATAATTCATTCATAATATTCAATTTAAATATCATTGGTTTTGAATATTTTAAAATCGGAAAAAAAATAATTCAAAGAGAATATAAACGAAAAAAAAAACTCCCAGAAAAAGAAAAAAATAGAGGTGAGAGTGAGATAGGGAAAAAAAAGTGAGAGTGAAATAGAGAGGAAAAAAAAAGTGAGATTGAGATTCGTACGAAGAAAGAAATAAAAAAAAAAAAAAAAAGAGAAACTTACACAAGAAAGTTGTAGATTAATAGTTAACACCTCAAATATTCAGTCACTTCTGGTCATAGGTTCGAATCCGGGTGCTTGCAACACTTTACCCTTTTCTCCATAAATAAAAGGAAGCTCAGCAAGCTGGCGCCCGCATGGGCGCTGCTTGTGCTGGGCGCCTGCCCCCGCGGGGGCTGGCGGGCGCCCTCACGGGCGCCTCTTGTGCGGGGCGCCTTTACCCTTTCTTGCACAAGTAAAAGGAAGCTGAGCAAGCTAGCGCCCGCATGGGCGTTGCTTGCGCGGGGCGCCTGCCCATGCGGGCGCCCGCACGGGCGTTGCTTGTGCGCCTGCCCCCGCGGGTGCCCGCACAGGCGCTGCTTGCGTAGGGCGCCTGCCCACGCGGGCGCCCGCTCGAGCATGGGCAAGCGCCAGTGCGGGCGCTCGCACAAGCGCCTGTAGCAGCTTAACATGGTGCAGGCAAGCAATTTTTTAATTGTTTAAATTACTAGTAATTTTATTTAAATTAATAATAATAAAAATTAAGAAAATTATTTACAGTTTAACGAACCTAATGATTTAAAATTATTAATATTGACACCGTTTGAAATATTTTTTCACATCTAAAATAATTAATTAAGTTATATAATATAATATTAATAATAATTAAATGATTATTATACAAATATTATATTATGAAAAAGTACATTAGCTCGATAATTTGATCTAAATCGATAAATATATAATATAATTTATAATAATATATTTATTATATTATTTGTCTCCCAAAATATTTTCAAATTTTTTACAAAATTTTTGCACTTCCGCTGTAACAATCTCTCTCTATTTTCATAAACAAATTTTGAAAATAAGTTTTCACAAAATTTTTCCTTTTCTGTGCCAATTTTTTGAAAATTTTCTATTTTAATATTAAATCTCAAATTAAAATAAAAATAATATGTTTATTTTTTATAACTTGGGTAATATGTTGGATGATTGAGTTTGTTCGATTGAGTTTGTTCGACTGAACTTGGAGTAGTTGTGATTCTTCATATAATGTTCATCCGTTGTTCTTTCAAATATTCAATATAAAACTTTACAAAGTGTGAGTGAAAGGTTTAAATGAGTTAGGGAAGAAGAGCTTTCCTTTTTTATGGCAAATAAAATTTTGTAAAGTATGAGTGAGATGTTTAAATGAATTAGGGAAGAAGAGCTTTCAAGAGAAGGATGGAGAAATTTTGATGGCAGATAAAATTTTGTAAAGTATGAGTGAGAGGTTTAAATGAGTTTGGAGAGAAGAACTTTGAAGGGAAAGATGAAAAATTTTTGAGTTAGAGTTTGGGGAGAAGAACTTTGAAGGGAAGGATGAAAAAATTTTGAATTAGGTTTCGCCAGAATTGAATTTATAATATATAATTTTCACAAACAAATTTTTAAACTTTGCTTTCGCGTTTTTTCTCCCGCCTCTTTTTTCATAACCACCTCTTTTTTCATTACCGCGTTTTTTAATTTCTCACAATTTTTTTTATACTTTTAATTAATACCGTCTTGTGATTTCTATTACTTACTTATGAAGTACTTACTAACTAATTACTACATTTCATAATTTTTTGACCTTCTCTCTTTTTTTCTTAGTCACTATATTATTATACTCATTGCCTCCATTTCTCTATAGTTCTCATACAATGTAATTTTTAGAATTTGTTAATTTTTTCATATCTATACTCTTACAACTCCTTATAAGTTGTAGAGCATTCGCGGTTTGTCTTGCCAGATTAATCTAATTAAACAAATGATTAAATCTAGTTTTTACTTAATTTTCATATCAAAATACCAATTATACTGTTTCCATTTGTTAATATCATTGTACCCTTTTATTATATGATGAATAAACCACATAATAAAGTCTTTACTATGATTTACTATAAAGTTTCAACCATGATTGATTTATTCTTCGAACATATTATATTCACTTCATATGAAACAATACATAGGATATTAGAGTTTAATAGAGTTTAATATTAATATATATATATATGACAATATATACTTACACTCGCAATTGAGTCACTATTGAGTAATATGTATTGAATAGTATGTATCTATAGTATTTGTCATCTCTTTTAAAAATAATATTTTAAAAAATAATATCAAATTATGTAATAATAAATTTAAGATTGTACCACTCACCAACAACTAACAACATCGTGTTTATTAGTTGTACTACCCACTAACAATATCCATCTCACCCACTAACAAGTGATATGATAAGATAGAACAAATATTTGCTCAATTGCTCAATTACCATTATTGACATTTAGGCACAAAAACCAAGTTAATGTTGCTAGGGGCGAAGATAAAATTTATGTTGTACTAGTAACATTATTCTTGGATCGATACTTAAGGCCAGATTTAATTTAGTTCATTGATTAAAGTAATTAATCTTAGAAAAACGCAATTGATATTTAGGTAACACCTCTTAGTTCATCATGTTAATCTTACAAGTAGTTTAACAAAATTTAACAATAAAGTAATCTAAAATTTTTGCCCCAATTTTGTCAAAGGCAAAACATCATACACAATGAATTTTATTTTTCAAGTGATTTGATTAATTTTGTTAAAACTATCATATCATCTTCCAATCATAATGAGACAATGAATTTTAATGAATTTTATTTGAATTTGATGGTAAGGTGGTTTGATTTTCCTAACACAAAGTCAATTTAATTTAATAATTGTTTTAAATTGTTTTTGTTTAAATAAAAGCAAACAAAGAAAGTAAAAAAGAAAAAAAAGAAAAAAAAGAAATAGACATATAGCAAGTAAGTAACATGATAATTTGGCGCAAGAACTAAATTTTTTGCGGTTGAAACAAAAAATAAATAAAAAATTTTGGCGGCTGAAACCAAAATGTAAAATGTTTTTGGGACTTTAACAAAATTTACTGCCTATTTTTTGTGAGAATTGCTTAATTAATTAAATATTATTATAATTTTTAAATAATAATATTAATAATTTAAAATAATAATATATAAATTATTAATTTAATAATATACTAATATACGGGGGTACTTCCATGTGTGCATGCCCCATGTTAGAGCGCTCGCGTTGGCATAGCCGGGCGCCCGTGTTGGCATAGCCGGGCGCCTTGCGCAGGTGCTTGCATGCGCTGTTGCCCTACGCGGGGGCATATGCCACTCACGCCATGCGGGCGCCCACGCACACATTTGCATGGGCTACCATGCATGCCATGCAGGCACCCGTGTAGGTATGCGTCATGGGACGAGTACCGGCCTTTCAATCAATAATGCTATAATTAATATATAAAAAATTTTAAATATGAATTATGTAGAATAATGGTATAATTAATATTATTAATTTAAATAATGTAATAATATAAAATTAAAAGTTTTTAATGTAATTTAATAATAATATTATAACATAACATAATAACAATATTGTAATGTTATAGTAATAGTTGATAACAGAAATAAAAATATAAATGAAAATTCAAATTTTTTTATGATATAATAAAAAAAAGAGCGGTAGATTAAGATGAAATTAAACTCTAAGGCGGTAAAAATGTTAAAAAAAGTGGGAAAAATTGACGGGCTTCTGAAAATTTTGAAAATTTGTTTTGGCGGGGAAATAAACCAAATATTCTATAAATTCCCTCTGAACCCTCTTTCCCTTCCTTCCCTCAAAACCTCTCATCTCTGCTCAAAGCTCTTGCTTGTGAATCAACCAAAATCTTCGTGAAGCAGGTAATCACATATTTTTTTTAAGTAAAATTTAGATTATATTATATTTTGAAATATTTTAAATTTTCACAACTTGTACTCATTTTGGAAGAATTAAACAAAGGTGAGTATTTTTGAAGAATCACAATCATCCTAGAGCAACTTGACTTTGAAGAAACCCAATCATCTGGTTTAGTTCAAATTTAAGTACGAATGTTATTTCTTTGTTTTCACACAATATTACTAATTTCAATTTCATTTTTGTTTTTAATAATAATCTAAATTATTTATATTCTTAACTCCCAACCAACAATCATTATCTCTATGTGACTGCATCCAAAAGGTAATATTTTTATTTATAATAATTTTTATTTTTATGAATGGATTGACATACTCCATTCAGAAAAGATAATATTTTTTAATAACTTTTTTTATGAATAGATTGACATGAAGGTTGATGCTGCGATTCAAGCATATTTGGGGCAGAAGATATGCTGAAGAGAAGAGAAGAGAAGATATATAGTTATTTGATATGTAATATTTTTTTTCTTATTCTATTCTATTAATTTATCAATCATTCTTAATAATACAAGATGTTTTATTATTTTAGTAATTTTTTATTTTATAGTTTATAACATTTCCTAAAATGTCAGCTTGTGTGGTAATCGTACAGTATGTGATAACTGACGAAATAGTAACATTTACTAACGGATAAATGACTGCAGTAACCGATATAACATATGAACATATGTACTAACCGACCATAAATGACTAACCGACAATAAAAGGTAACAATTGTGGTAACCGAGTAGTAATTGAGTGGTAACCGACGATAAAAGTTATAACATTTCCTAACATATAAATAATCGTTTCTAAATGACAGTTACATTTTTTAACAGCTATGTAGTAACCGACGACAAAAGATAATACTTGTGCTAACTGAGTGATAATCAAAATCAAGTAGTAACTGAGTAGTAACCAACTAGTAACCGAATGGTAACTGATAATAAAATATAGTAATTTTTACCTATATTTAGTGTAATTTTATCAACACTTTCTGATCATTACTATAAATATATGACATACTCCAACGGTCATAAAAAGTGTCGGAATACACCTATCCCGACTGGTGTATTACCGACTAAAACTCCATCCGTCGGAGAAACTTTTGCCAATGGTTTTATCATATTTAGGAGACGGTTTTAGTCCGTCAGAATAACTCACTTGTTTTGTAGTGTGATTTTATGTGGCACATGACATACTGTTTGTGGAATAGTGCATGCGTAGGGTGTAAGCACCCGTGTATGTGTATATAGCTCGTATCAAATTTTCTCTCGCTCAATTGTCAAGAAAATTATAAAGAAACAAAAAAAAAAAAGAAAAGTTATTTTAGTGTGCTTAACAACGATAGTCGAGAAGTTCAGAATGTTTATCTTCTATTAAAGCTCGAAGACACCCACATCAAGAAGAAACAAAGCAAATTTCAACAGAAAGTTGAAACTACAAAATTACACTTAACAATACCAAACATAGAAAATGAATTTCTAGAGCAAGAAATGCATTTAGCGTCCCCATCAATGTCTTTGAAGTGTTACAGGATTTGAAAGTTGAAAGTAGGTTTTTGAATAGGCTACAAGTTCAGGCCAGACTTTTCAGTTTTCTTACACTATAAGCTTGAACTATTTAAGGGAAACTCCAGCTTGGTCTAACGTATTTCTACCCATATCCGAGACATACAAAGGCAAGCCGGTGCCACCAAATTTTTCGTTGGTGATTTGATCCAAACGCTCAGCCATTTCGGGTGTCAAATGGCTCCGCCAATCTCCAATCTTACCGTTGCGAAAATAAGCGTTGTTGTCAATGGCTACCGGAGCCCCTGGTCGATGCTGCCCCTTCCTATTAACATCAAGGTTGCTCAAGTTCTCAAAGCTACGCAAATCCGCAATTTTTTGTAAACCACCACCATTTTCTTCCTCCAGAGAAAATGGGTAACCAATGAAATCTGCTAATTTTTTCACAGAAGGTAAAGGGTCATTTCTCATTTCTTCATACACAAGGAAAAGCACTCTTTGTGGTGCTTTCATTCTTGCTTTCCAATAGCTGATCACGTGATCCCAATGAGGCCCATTAAAGGACATTCCTTTGCAAAATAGATCAAGCGCCTCTTGTAAGGAAACATAAGTTACACCTTTTGGTGTCACTTTCCTTGCAAAATGCCAGAGTGAGACAAATGCATCCTTAGGGTCCCTCAAAATGTACACAATTTTGCAGCCACTTGAACTTATGGACTTTGGCAAGGAATGGTAAGGAATATGTGTGGCTATTAAGGGAAATTCGGCAGTCCGATTGGTGAAATCGGCCTCCAGGAGAGGGATGCACTCATGGGGCATGGTGGACAGCAAAGGATGTGATGAAAGGTCTGAATATTTCTTTCTAGTGACTATGGCAAAGGCCAAGGCCTTAAGCCATGTCGTGCCTGATTTTGGGACACTACATAGCAATATGTCTGTTGGTTGAGCCTTGAAGTGTTGTTGAGCTGCAATCACACCTTGCAAGAAAAAGAGGTTGTACCAGCAACCTTGATATAGATAACGATCAAGGTGAGGGGTCCAACTACAATCTCTAGGGAGTGTTGACAAAAACTCCTCAAAATTTTGATGGGTTTTTTCAAGGGTTTTCTCTTCTCCTTCGTTCTGCTCACAGTTTTTGGAGATTGAATCCATAGGATGGAAGAGATATAAGAGAAATCATGCAATGCAAGGAGAGACAACTTCCTCCTCTCTTCTAAAATCTGAGGGATGGGGAAGGAAGCAAAGTTGTTTAGAACAGTTTTACGTTTCTATCATTGTTAAACTGAGTACATATACTAAAACAACGAAGGTCGATTAGGGTAAATATTTTTGCTGATTTTTAATAGAAAGTGGGTTATTAAGTATTTTTGCGCTGATTATTGCTTCCATTTTCATTATTTCTTCCTCCTCTCTTTTTGCTGATTTTAAGACAACATTTTTGCTGATTTCAGAATTATTTCAAGATCCTGTTTAAAGTCTTGTGCCAAGACAATTGCAACTGGTAAAAATTAAGATCGCAATTGTACTAAAAGTGCTTAATTGTAAATAAAAGGTTGACAGAAATTTTTAAAAGAAAATTCCCCATTAGAAAGGAAAGTACGAAATCACCATAACACTGACAATGGACCTTCTTATGGTTCATAAAAGAAATAACCGTACAAAACTGTGATGTTTATAAGTTGCATGCGCCATGGCTGTAGATAATTACCCAATTATTCGGGACTGATTGAGTGAGTCGCCTCATAAAATCTAAGTTGGCCCTTTGGCTTACAATAAGAGTCTTAACTGATTGATAAGGTAAGCATTATTCTCCTGAGAAAAAGTAAAAAATAAATAAGAGATTTTAATAAAAATAAGAGAGAATTATTCCTAATTCCTACTATTAATGTCTAATTGATTTAATAGTTAAATTTTGATATCTATTAAACAAGATTTTGAACTCGACTCTTGTGCACAGAGAAATTATGTATCGGGAGAGATTTTTTTATTAAACAACGTTTCTTATTTTGAACATTTGCTATTTCACAATTTATCAATGACAATATCATATTTTTAATGCAATGAGCAATTCACCCTTCACCTAGAATCTATCGTTTTCCGATAACATGATCAAACCCGCTTGACCAAAAACAACAATAGTCTCTCGACACAATTATCGGGGCATATAAATTCAAGACCTAATACTTTCAAGTACCATTGGCGCAATATTTGATATGCTATTCATATTTAAGACGCAACATCTTCGAGTATCATCGACGCAATACTTGGTATACTATTCATATTAAATGTGTAACACCTCCAAGTACCGTCAACGCAATGCCTGAAATGCTATTCACATTTAACAAGACACAATGTCTCAGAGTATCATCAATACAATGCCTAATATGCTATTTACATTTTCTGACACAACACCTCCAAGTATTGTCAGTGCAATGCCCGATACACCTTACAGATTCAAGGCATAACACCTCTAAGTACTATCGTTGCAATGCTCGGTACGATATACCCATTTGAGACGCAACGCTAGCAATAGCTATCGAAGCAATTATTCTGACAATCACAAGGCGCTATCCTAGCCCCTCAGCACATGGAAGCCATTGCACAAAATTAACTTGACTTTAAATATTTCAATTATAGATTTCCCTTCAAAAAAACGATCTACTATGGAGCTATTTTCTTTAGAAGAATGTTGTGAACCTATTACGATATTCTCTCAACTATTCTCCTGAGGACGCAACGATCCAGTGATTGGGCAAATAGTTAGAAATATTATTCTGGCTCTGACACCTCAACCAATCCACTCCAGGTTCACCATTTAAGTCACTCTCTTAGATGCACACCCCTCATACTGTTCTCTGAAACTATGTACGGACCACACACTCGTCTCTTAGCAATGGCAAGGTTAACAAGTAAATAACAAAAATTTTATTTCAATGCAATGAACATATATCAGAATATGCGTTTGAATATATAGCAAAATGGGAAGGGTTACATTTATACAATTTTATACTAATATACATCTTGACTAAGTTAATTCAAAGTAAAATTTCCTTGAAAAAGGACAAAATCAAAAAGGTACAACTCGAAGGAGTGTACACCTCGGCCTTCCCAAAAGAATTAGCTCCTTGAATCCTCGCTACTTCCTAATGTTCTCTGAACAACCTCCCAAGATAGACAGACTACAGGTTGAACAACTTCAATTTGGTACCCAGTAAGATACTAAAACTAGAAAACAGCTAGATGTTAAACAAAAGTTGGGAGGGAAAAAATAAAAACGGCCCTTGTAGGTCATTGAACCAAGCCCTATCAATAAAAGAGTGTAAGAGCAATGATGAATTGCAAGAAGCCAAGTGGAACCCACCGGAACAAACCCATCAATGCATTAGGCTATGACTTTCCTACTGTCATGATGGAACCTTGTACCTACGGTTCTTTTATCAATGGAGCCTTGTACATATGGCTTTCACCACCTCAACTCCTGCGGATGCCAAACCTATAGAGAAAATTTTTTTTCAAATTTTTCGAACACTCCTAAAAAGCACTACTCTTTCCCTGATTCTTTCCTTACAATGGACTATAGCAACCCAATCTACCATTGCAATATATATATATAAATAGCCAAAGGAAAGAAATCGTATCATTAAATCTCTTGACAATCTGAGAAATGTTAAGCATTTAATAACCGCATTCCATCCCTAATGCTTCCCCATTATGCTTTTTTCGCTTACAGATGACATTTCATATCTTTTCGAATTTCTTAATTACTGTAGCATTTACTTTATTTCTAATACTGCTTTCTTAAATTGACATTAGGAATGAGGGGACAAATGATGATACTGGACCTGATGACCCATGATTAGACAATTCATAATCATAGAAGTCCAAACTCTACTGGGCCTACTAGGTCACAACCAAGTCCGTGGAAAATCAAACTATCTCTCGGCAATCGCTGAGCGGAATTGTTAGCTCCTTAGCTCATTGGTACCTTGGCCCCTTGATCATTTTAGGCACTCAACTCTCAAATCCATTAATCTTTCCTCGTGCCTCACTGAGCAATTACGGAAATAGTTTCCATTACGTAACGAGTCTGAATTATGACTATCCGATAACAAAGGAAATTTTTAACACATTCAAATTTTCTTAGTCTATTACAAAATAAGTGTTTATGGTAATCAAAATCAATCCCAATTCAAAAATCTCCCAATTGACAGATCTAGTCTACATTTATTATTCCTATAATTTCAAAAAATTTTATATGATATTTTCATAAGAAAACTAAGTTTTAAACAAAACAAAATGGTACAAGACTTATCTTATAGACATGCTATATATCTATGTAGAGCTAATCTACTATGTATGTTCTAATATCCTGCATAAAAGCACACAAATATAGCACATGGTTAACACCTCTCCTTAGCATGTTTCTCGTTCTTTATACAATCGTTTTTTTAATTTGAGCATCAGATTCTTTCCTCGGAGCATCTTCCGCGCTACTTGCAGGTTTTATCCTCCACGAAGGCTTAGAAGACCTTTCAACATAAACTTTATCGTGGGGTCAGCGGAGCAGATGTTTGTTGAGTTAAACTCACTTTCAACGGTACAAAATTTGATATTATCTAAACTTGAGGAACGAGGAATGGGGTACGAGAAAATAAATGGAATCCTGCAAGACTACGAGGTACAGCTGTCAAGTTGGTCGACCATGTGCGGATGGCTTGCTCCGTGATCAATGCGCAACGCGGCATGTGCTTTGTCATGTTGTGTTATGTCAATTCTAAACCCACATGCTCATAGAAAAAGAAAATGGTGGGGACACTGACCCCACTTGCTTGTCCTGCGTCAAAACGCCTGTGCTTTGTCATGTTGGGCGGTGTAATGTCAGTTCTAAGCCTAGGCACGGCCCGTAACATTAGTCCGGCATGCATGGGATCGGGGCTTATCATACTTAATGCCAGCGTCAATATTTAAAAAGATTTATAATTTATTATTTTTATAAAAAAGTAACTAAATATTCCTAAAATTTAATAGTATTACATTGGCATGCTCTTTCATGTAAGATTTAGAAATGTTTTATGTTTGCATTCTTGATATCCTAATGAAATACCATCCCTTTATAGTAAAATCTCGTCCTCCTTTGCTTGATATGGTTTTGGCTCTAGTGCCCTAGTTTTAATATAAGGATATAAGATTTTATTACTCTTTTAAAATTTAATAGGATTAGGGTTTTTAAAGAGTAGAGTGTGAGTTATGTTCGGTTTTTTCTCTCTTTCTCTTACTTTTTTGCTCTCTCTCTCTCTCTAAGTGGGTTGTGGCCCCTTTACTTAAATAAGCCTAGATGATGTGTCATGTTAATGTGATGCTATGACATATGTTTTTTGTTGATTCTATACTAAATCCTAATTTAATTCTCTTGTTAATTTATCCGGACCGTTTTAACTAATTTAGACTAATTTTAATATGTTTGACCTTAGAATAAAATTATAAATATAAAAATCAAAGCATTTGTTGCATATAAAAAAAATAACAAAATTTAATATAATGTAATATAAAAAATTTAAATGTATTCAATAAAATAAAAAAATATAAATACAAATATATGCTTTAATGGTTTAACGACTAAGACTTTTAGAAAAGCAATTCTTATTTAGCATCTAAATGAATGTTTCCCATCTCTCTCTCTCTCTAATGTGCTCAGAGGAGAAAGTAAAAAGACATGGGTGAGGCATTTTGCGGTAATTGACCCTTGAGCTTATTAACTTTTATTTTTTATGTCATGGAAATTATTCTCTGTCTAAGTTATAAGAATAAAATAATAAGATTTGGGAGACCTAATCGCTTAATGAGTCTTATAGTATTTCGACTGAATTAGTTAGACAATTTAAATATCAGTCGGTGTAAAAAAAAATTGTCTGGGAAGCTACTATTCAGCAGTTCTGTGAGGTTACATGATTCTTCCTGGAAACCTAGCTTTTTTTAGTTAAATTCTGGAGTCTTGCGTCTCTCCGGCTTGCGATTACAAAAGTGAAAATTGGATGCGGGGCCAGAAATCAAATTTATAATATATTTCAAAACTTGATCGGACATGTGCTTTTTTTTTTATTTATTAATTAAGGTGTCTTAACACATATTCTCTCTTCAAAGAAGATTATACAAATTTAATTAAATACCTAACCACATAAATTCTGTGTTTAAAATTTTTACTTCTTTTTTTTTAATAAACTATCAGTTTCTAGTAATTACATTTGATCCAACTAAATCATTCGACTCAAGTTGGAGTCTTAAAGAATAAAATCTTTCCTATATATATTTTCTCTATACACAAAATTCAAATTTAAAATTTTATTTTAAAAAATCAGTATCCGACCATTAGACTAACCAAGAGTCGGTAAATTTTTATTTTGTACTCTATCATAAGTTGATATTTTCTTTTCCATTTTCTCCCTGTTATATTAACTTTAATTTCTTTCTCAGTATTTTTTGGGTGCTCTTTTATCTCTAAATTTTGATTTTACCCTATCTGTACTATGGTCCATTCAACCCAAGTACCCAAAAATAGCTAAGTGTTATTTATGGAAAGAAAATTATAAAAAGAAAAGAAAATAGCAAGTAGCTAAACTAAACATTTTAGTATGTGTAAAAAGTTTGAAAAATCATTGAGATGTGTAAATTTGTTGCTTCTATAAATATAGGAAAAATTGTTATGATTAAAGTGTCGGTCATTAAGTTGTATTGCCGCATCATATCTATCACTTCAAATTCACACTCCATGGCTATCATTTCTTTTCTATTTTGGCGACCCTCAAGCAGTTCCAAACATGAGATCAATACCTCAAGAAAGAAAAAGAAAGATTAATCTCGGAATTCACATCTCTCTTTCTTAGAATTGTAAATTATACACCTTATTTTTTAAAACATTAGACAAACAATCTCTTGAGTTAATTTGATGTTGAAATCTACAATGTTAAGATGCATATGGCCGCTTTAAGACAGGTGCAGGGAGCCTTGTGTATAATAAAAAATAGATATCGAGAGGGTTTTATTTACCTAATGATCTAACAAGATTTGAAACAAATTTAATCGAATTTAATATAATTAATAAATATTAATAATTTATTAATATATATATATAACCGCATAAGAGACACCTAGCATTAATATGGGTTGGTTCAACTAGATATGAGATTAAGTACCCTTAAGCATGACCGAGATTTGACTCCCGTTGGAAATATCGGACCCTCATGTGTATGGACGTTTCTCGTTGGGAGACGCGTTTTCTGAAAGGAGCTATTGCAATGGTCAGTTCGGATTAGTTAAGACGAAATCTTAAATACCGGACGGTATCCAAAACATGGTATAAAAAAAAATAAGAGACACCAGACTCAATGGGCTTGCCTATTATCGGAGAGACAATCCAGCTCTTCACTCCTTACAAATCCGATGTTTTTGATCTTTCACCTTTTGTAAAGAAAAGAGCTGCAAGGTACTTGGCACTTCTTCATTTTCGCATCCTTGTTTTGCTAAATCAACAAATTACTCTAAGTGTTTATACTAATAACTAAAACTAATATGCCATTACACATCGTGACCAATATATCCTTTCAAAACGTTATTTATCCTTTTTGAATAAGTATGGTTATTCATGTAAGGTAATGTATTTGTAAAAAGCTATATCATTATCCAAATTCCACGCATAACGGGAACCATATGATTGAAAACTATGAAAGAATTTGGTGATCATCATATTATTGAATTAATAATCGGATATGATTTAATTCATTTATGAGCATTTTTTCTTCCTTTCATGAACTAGGTATGGGTCGCTGTTTCGAACCAGTGTAGCCAACATATGGTTGTGCCCACCGAATCAGAGCTTAACCATTATGTATTCCAGGATGGGAAGTTGTTTCAAGTTTGGTACACGGATAGTTCTACGGGAATTTTTTTTTGGGGGGGTGAATCTGGTTGAACAAGGGCTCATGCATAAGCATCTCAGAAACTTGGTTCTTAACCTTGTTGGCCCTGACAAATTGAAAGAAAATCTACTCAAAGAAATGGATATGATTACAGGATGCATTTTGATAAATGGACTGGCCTTGGCACCTTTGATGTTAAAGAAGAAAGTGGAAATGTGATTCTCTTTTGCCATCAGCATTGCTATAGTTCCGTTAACGTTAGTTTATCACAATCAAGAGATCGGTTTTCCTAAATGGATTACATAGGCAATTGAGATTCTTTATCATTATAAGTGGCTAGGTCAATTGTTGGAAATTGGGGCAATCTAGCACTAGTATTTCGTTTTTTCTAGATGATATTCAACTATGGTGCTTTGAAGCTTATAAGCTCCGATGAATCAAAATCCCGAAGGAGACTTCAAGAATGCTATAAAGCAATGCTTGATGGTTTGATTTCATTTCCATTGAACATCCCCGGAACTGCATTCCATAGATGCTTGGAGGTATTACGATGATATTTCTCTCACTTTAAATAGCCTTAGTCTTTAAATTATTATTATTATTATTATTTTATTTAGGGTCGTAAAAGAGCCATCAACTTTATAAAGGAAACCATTGACAAGAGGAAGATGATGGAGAAACCTCAAGACGATTTCTTGGGTTTATTGCTAAAGGAAATGGAAAACAAGGATGCCATTCACGGCTAGAAATTTGACTTCCACTCGACCGATTTTTTTCCATCGATAATAACGACGAAATTACGATAGATTATCGACGAAAATTTTACTAACAAATTAGTGACGGATTTTGTATAATTTTTAAATTTTTTTAAATTTTTAAATTTTAAGTTTTTTAAAATTTTTTGTAAATCTATCAGCGACGGATTACCGACAGAAATTTTACCAACAAAAATTTTACCGATGGATTACCAATGGATTTTCAAAATTTTAAAATTTTTTAAAATTTTAATTTTTTTAAAATTTGTTGTAAACCCATCAGTGACAGATTACCGACGAATTATCGATGGAAATTATACCGACGAATTACCGATGGAAAAATTAGTGACGGATTACCGACGGAAAAATTAACAACGGATTACTGACGGATTAGCGACGGATTTTTTTTTTAATTTTTTAAATTTTTTTAAAAAAATTTTTAAAATTTTTATTTAATATAATTATTTTTATTTTTATTTTATTTTGTAGAAGGATAATATTATTTTATTTTTTTAAAATTTTTTATTGTTTTATTTTAAGCTAAAATAAAAACTTTTCATTATTTTATAATTTTATTATTATTAAAAAATTATAATTTTATATTATTTTATTATTATTAAAAATATGAGATATATATAATAAGTAAAAAAAAAAAGAGAATATGAAAAGATCACTTTGATGGCCTGGTGGTTGGGTTAATTGTGAGATTTTAGCAACGCCCGGGTTGTGAGCAAACGCATTTCCCAAATATTACAGATCGTGGGTGGGGGCCATGGGTCCTGGGGTGGCTCAGGAGCAAAATGTAATTTTTTTTAATACTCCTAAAATCAGCGACGAACTCCGGTCCGTATTTACTGAGTGATTGTGTGGAAATGGTTATACAGTATTTACATCCCTATGCCCGCAAACATACCAATAAAAGAAAACGTGTGTCTTCTTGACCATTGTGGTTTTGATGTGCAGGATACACAATTCCAGCTGGGTGGCTGGTTTTGATCTATCAAGGTGCTCCACATTTAAATCCTGTGAATTACAATAACCCTCTCAAATTCAATCTTTGGCGGTGGGAGTTGACTTTCATGCATCGTTACAGATTTTTGACTGAACTATGCTAATATATTAGCTGATCTTCCGCTTGGTTTCCAGGGCAACTCCAAGGATGCACAATGGCAAACATTGGAACTTGAGGAATTTAGCAAGCGACTACAAGGATTCTAGTTGAATCTTAATAGCAATCTCAGGTTTGACCCCAAAATCTTGCTCAGACGGTGAAGAATGCATGTAGGGTCTAAGGGATCATGAAGGAGAGCAGTAAAAGGAGGATATGAAGTAGGTTGCTCTAAAAAGAGGATGAAGGGAGGTTGTAATACCTTGAAAAAAAAAAAGAAAGAAAAAGAGGAGAGGGGAAAGGAAGCGCAGTGTTTTGGACCAAAATGCTGCACTTTCTCCCCAAGAGTGAATTTAGGGCAAAAAGTCCTAATTTCTCTCTCTCTTCCTCCCGTCTCTCTCTCATTCTCTCTCTCTCCCTCACTCTGATTCTCACTCTCCGCCTCCCTCCGTCACGTCTCCCTCACTCACCTGCGATGCCCTCACGATTCCTCCGACAGCCGTTGTCAAACCCTAGCCGCTCATCCCTCTCTCTCTTGTCTCTCTCTTCCTCTACTCTCACTCTCTATTTCTCTCTTGAATATCCATCTCTCTGTCTTTCCCGATTCTCTTTCGAATCTCTGCCACAATCTCCGCCACTCTCTCCGCCTTCGACCATCGTACGCGACCGCTTCTCTCTTTGTTTCGCTCTCTGCTTTCTCTCTCTCCTGCTCGCGCGAACAGAGTTCTCCTTTCTCTTCCTCGTGCACGACAGTAGCACTTTGTCTCTCTCCCTTGCTCGCTCGCTCATGCTGCTCTTTGCGAGCACTACCTTTCCGCAACCTTCGCATAAGCCCCAAGTCGGCAGTAGCAGCAGACCCTCGAAAACCCTAGGTCGCGATTCCTCTACTGATGTCTTGAATTGGACATCCGAGAACCCTAGGCTGACTGCGGATCCATCTCTGTGCAGGTAAGAACAGATTTCTGAATTCTAGTTCTAGAGTTCCGATTTTTTTAGGTGATTGAACTAACTTACCATATCTTGTTTTGGTAAAGAAGCACTGCAGATCACCAATAGGACTGAGGAGACATACGAACGAGGTTGCGAAATGTAAAAATCCTAGGTGAGGGAAATTCTAATCCCTTCGATAAATTGAGTGAATCTAGGGTGAAGAAATCTGTATATTTTTAGGATGTATATTAGATTCAATTAGAATGTATTTACTGACATCTTATATATGATTATTAAGGTTAAGTATAGGATTTATATGAATTAGGCTGGTTGATACAAAAGAAGTATGCTAAGGGACGATAGAATCATGTTAGGTTACATACAATAGTTTTTCCAAAGATTAATTTGATGGTAAATTTTGATATTTGATTAGGTTAATCTGTTGGGGGCTTGAAAGGAATCAATTCGAATTTGATTGAAAAGTAGAGAGTGAATACCCTCTCTAAAGGTGAATGGATGGTCCATTGTGTTATAAATAAACAAAATGAGTTTAAATTCTTTTGTGAATGATTTTGAATGATTTTTACATATTTTATATGAAATTATTTGTGATTGTGGTATGTCTGAAATGGAAATCTGAATTACAAGTGCATCTTATGAAATTGAAAATGAATCTGTGCCATTTGTATCGGATATTTGATATGTAAATACTTGTAGCATGACTTGGAAATTGTTTGATGAAACATGGCACATTGATTGCAATTTGAACGATTATGAAATGATGGTGCACGAGTGTAATGGCTATAGTCATTACCTCTACGGAGCGACCCGACGGGGTGACGTGGTTAAGGTTTTATTGCGAGAGAGGTGTACGTGGCCTCTTTTTTGCCACGTCGGACTATCCGGATTGCACCCCGATGAGGTACAAGCTAACGCCAAGGAAGGGGGTAGTGTTTTGAAATACTGAAATGGAAAACCCCTTGACGGGCTTCCATCTAGGTTCGGCCAAACTCAGGGCAGAAGTGATTTCGATGGGACCCAAGTGATTTTCAAAAAGTATATTTGATGTGAATGCATATTTTGAGAACTACCTGATTTATTGAAAATGATTTAACATATATAAAGTGTTGTTCATGAGATATACTTTGACTTTCCCACATTCACCTCTCATTTATCACACAATCATACCATTGCACTCCACTCATTGATTATTCCCCAATTCTCACCCCTCTTTTCACATTTGACAGAGGATACTTAGTTCGGAGACTGCACGTGGGAGCTTGCGAAATATTTTTGCTGATTTGTATAGGTATTTTAGTGATGTAAGGTTATTTTAGTTGTTTTGGAATCCATGGAAAGTAAGACTTGTATAATTCTTTTGGTAAGAACTAAATCAATACTTGTTTCACATATAGGAGTAAGTATTGATGGAATCCTTACACAGTTTGTGTTGGAGTTTGTACGGAACTGGTTCATTTTCTTTTAACTCTCATTTTTTGTTAAACTTATGGTTTAAATGGGACATCTGATTTGAAATATTGGGATTCGTTATTTTCTTTCGATTTTATGAAGTTCTGTACATCTCATATCGTTTGGACTTTTCTGATAGTAGCTCGTTTCTTCAGGCGAGTGTTAGTAAAATCTTAAGACTATGATTTGAGACTTCCTTTATTTTAAATGCTTTATTTGTACTGAAAATTCTGGAATGGCTGGGATGGCCAATTTTGCATGCGTGCATGTATAGGAACCCCCGCCCGAATGTGTGCCGACGCATGTTTGTGTGTACTGGGATGGACCGGATGGGTCCTTTACATGTGTATCGTATTTGGAAGAGATATTGTACAGTTGTATAGCCTTGCGGAGTCCCGGTATATGGGGAGGTTCTGCCCGTATACCGAGATAACGCGGCAGTTGTCGCTTGGTCGATCTGAGGATCGGGGCGTGACAACTTTATTGGTATTAAAGTGATAGGTTGGCTCACGATTTTAAAAGGTTGATGGTTTTGAAATGTTTTTAATTGTTTCTAAATGTCCCGAAAGTTTTCTAAAGATTCTGAAATGTTAAGTTTCTGAAAAAAAAAAAGATTTAAATCTTTTAAGAGTCTCCGGAGAATGTACAGAATCTTCCATTGATTTCTTAGTAAATTAGAAACATTTTTTTAGGGGGTTATGTATTAGCTTTCGCTTAACCCTTTGACTTAATTATAACTTCTTGTTGTGTAGATCACTATGCCTCCACGAACGATAATGAGGAATGTGAATGAGATTCCTCCACCGGAGCACGAGGATGAGTCGTCCTCGCATGCTCTTCCTCCTTCTGTGCCTACACACCTGGCTCCTCCTACCAGGATTTCAGCTCCTCCTATTACTGCTATTCAGTAAGTAATGGAGTGGTGGAGCACTTTCGGAGCGCAGTACCAAGCTCCACATGCGACTTCAGCTCCTCCATCGACTGCTCCTTCATTACCAGTTGCTACGCCTTGTACACCAGTAGTACCTTCTCCTCCGGTTGCTACAACAACCGATCGCCCTACTGTAGAGCTATCTCAGTAGATAATGGAAGCAAGACAACTAGGGTGTGAAACATTTGCGGGCACCTCTGATGCTACAGTGGCCAAGGAATGGATTGGCCAAATTCAAGAGACCATCTCCGACATGAGATTAAGTGATGAGATGATATTGAAATTGTTGGATAAAGGTGCAAGAACATGGTAGGAAAATGTGAAGGGAAGGGCTCCTGTTCCTCCTACTTGGACAGAATTCCTTAGGACCTTCGAGGAGGAATACTACATCCGATTCTATCGGAATCATAAAAGAGAGGAATTTTTCAAGTTAGCTCAGGGAAACAAGACAGTATCTGAATATGAGACAGAGCTGAGAGAACTTGCCACTTATGTTCCGGAGTTTGTGAACTCTGATGAGTCTCTGTGTTCAAAGTTTGAGTTAGGGTTGAATTTGAGTATACGAGAGAAAATGTCAATCACCGAGGGGCATACCTTTCAAGACGTTCGGGATTTGGCTTTGAGAACCGAGAAAATGGTAATGGAAAGAAGCGAGGTTAGAGAGCACCATGGGAAGAGAAAGAGACCTAGTGGCTCTAGTCTGAGTCAAGGTTTTAAAAAGAGTCGAGGCACTGGCTCTTATAGTGGTGGATCCTTTTCAGGATCGGTTGGCTTTCCTCAAAGTCAATCGACTTTTAGGCTAAGTGCTTTTAGCAGAACTGTTAGTATAGAAGTAAGGTCCAGGGGTGGCAGAGGAGAAATTTGCCCAAATTGCAAGGGGCGTCATCCGGGTCCGTGCAGGGAACCCAAAGGATGCTATCACTATGGGAAGGGGGTCGCTTTCGGCACTCTTGTTCGGAGTTGAATGTAGAAGGGCAAGGAAGCCGACAAGTTCGAGGTCCCCCAGTGGTTCTAGAAGAGATCCGACAACTGTTCCTACACCTTCCATTAGCAATGCACCAAGAACAGGTACCGGAAGTAATACTGTAGCTGCTTCCACACAACGCCCTCAACTAGAACTCAGACCCGAATCTACGTCATGACTAATGAAGAGGCCAAAGTCAATCCTGACGTAGTCACAGGTAATCTCTATTGAATTATAGGTTCTGAATTTGAAAATGATTATGATTTGATGGTTTGTGATTATGATTTGAGGAATGTAGATGATATAATTTTGTTTATGTGTTATATTATAAGTATGATGAAAATTTTTTATGTTGATGCACATGTGCTCATAGATACTGGGTCTAGTAATTCATTTGTGAGTTCGGAGTTTGCTAGACGTTCTGATAGGTTTCTAGTTTTACTTGTTGAAGAATTATTGGTTATCACACCTTTGGGAGAACATTTGATTAAAGATTCAGTATACAAGTCTTGTGAGGTGAAAGTTGGTGAGACAATTTTTGAAGCGGATTTGATTCCGTTGGATATGAAAGATTTTGATGCCATCCTAGACATGGATTGGCTATATCTTCACCGAGCTTCCATGAATTGCTTCACTAGAGAAGTGGAATTCCGAAGGCCAGGATATCCCTTGCTTGTATTCACCGGTAAATGGCGAGTGTTGCCGAGTTGTGTAATTTCAGCTCTTGAAGCACGGAGATTAGTGCATAACGGATGTGAAGCTTATTTGGCTCACATTGTTGATATCTCAGTGGGAAGCCCTAGTTTGGACGAAGTTCCTGTGGTGAATGAGTTTCCGGATGTTTTTCTGGAAGAATTTCTTGGGTTGTCACCGGTTTGGGAATTTGATTTTACCATAGATCTAATTCCTGGCATCGCACCAATTTCTTTTCTTCCGTATCGAATGGCACACATCGCCATGGGGTGCTCCGATTCTGTTTTTGAAAAAAAAAGATTGAACCCTTCGATTATGTATTGACTACCGACAGTTCAATAAGGCAACGATCAAGAACAAATATCCTCTTCTGAGAATTGATGATTTGTTCGATCAACTCCATGGTGCAAGTGTCTTTTCGAAGATCAACTTGAGATCTGGTTATCATCAGTTGAAGATAAAGGATGATGATATTCATAAGACTGCATTTAGAACGCTGTATGGACACTATGAATTTTTGAAAATGCCCTTCGGATTGACGAATGCTCATGCAGTCTTCATGGATCTCATGAATCGAATGTTTCATCCTTATCTCGATAAATTTGTCATAATCTTCATCGATGACATCTTGGTGTATTCCAAGAGTGATGAAGAGCATTCCGATCATCTCTGAATCATTTTGCAAACTCTTAGAGAGAAGGAGTTGTATGCCAAGTTCTCAAAATGCGAGTTTTGGCTAAGATAGATTGGATTTTTGGGGCATGTTATTTCCAAAGATGAGATTTTTGTGGATCCAAAGAAGGTAGAAGCCATTATAAAGTGGAAGCAGCCTAAAAATGTCACCGAGGTAAGAAGTTTTCTCGGATTAGCAGGGTACTATCGGAGATTCATAGAAAGATTCTCGAAGATAGCAGCTCTGATGACAAGTTTGACTCGGAAGGGAGTCAAGTTCGAGTGGGACGAAAAGTCTGAGGGTAGTTTTCAAGAGTTTAAACGAAGATTGACCTCCGCTCCTATCCTTGCTCTCTTTACTAGTGGCGGTGGTGATTATGTGGTGTACAGTGATGCTAACAAGCAAGGATTAGGGTGCGTGCTGATACAATGTGATAAGGTGATTGCCTATGTTTCTCGCCAACTCAAGAAACATGAAGTAAACAACCCTACTCATGATTTGGAGCTAGCTGTCATTGTGTTTGCTTTAAAGGTTTGGCGGCATTATTTGTATGGGATTACTTGCAAAGTCTTTATTGACCATAAGAGTCTCAAATACTTATTCACTCAGAAGGAGCTCAATTTGAGACAAAGAAGGTGGTTAGAGCTGATCAAGGATTATAACTTAGTGATTGACTACCACCCCGGGAAGGTGAATATTGTAACTGATGCTTTAAGCCGCAAATCTTCATCTATGGCATACCAAGGGAGTTCTTACCTCTCTTGTTTAGTTAGACTCCGAGCACTCGGAGTCGAGTTGGCTAAGGATGATCAATGTGCTTTATTAGCCAAGTTTGTGGTCAGACCCACGTTGTTGGATCACATTCGGGAGTTTCAGGCTACCGATGATGAGTTGAAGGGCATTGTTGAGAAAATCCAAAAAGGGGAAGGTGGTGAATTCCGAATTCAAGATGATGGAATTATATTGTATGGGAAACAAATGTGTATTCCAAAAAATGAAGATCTTCGGAAGGCCATACTTGAAGAGACGCATTCCTCGGCCTATGCTATGCATCCGGAGAGTACCAAAATGTACTGAACCATCAAAGAATCATATTGGTGGTCTGGGATAAAAAGAGAGATATCCGAATTTGTGTTGAAGTATCTTGTATGCCAACAGATCAATGTTGAATATCAGAAACCGGCAGGAACACTTCAACCACTACCAATTCCTGAATGGAAATGGGAGTATATCACTATAGATTTCGTAGTGGGACTGCCACGTACTCCGAGCCGTCACGATGCCATATGAGTGATTGTAGACCATCTCACCAAGTCGGCTCATTTTTTGCCGATTCAGAACACCTATTCCTTTGAAAGACTGGCAAAGTTGTACATTGATGAGATCGTGAGGCTTCACGGAGTGTCGGTATCCATTGTATCGGATCGTGATCCTCGGTTCACTTCTAGATTCTGGCCAAGGCTGCAAAAGTCCTTAGGGACTAAGTTGAAATTCAACACTGCTTTTCATCCTCAAACCGATGGACAATCGGAGCGCACCATCCAAACATTGGAAGACATGCTTAAGGCATGTGTTATGGAATTTCAAGGTGGTTGGGATAGTCACCTTCCGTTGGTTGAATTTGCCTACAACAACAGTTACCAAGCTAGTATAGGGATGCCCCCTATGAAGCCCTTTATGGAAGGAAGTGTAGTACTCCCTTGTGTTGGGATGAAGTTGGTGAGAGAAAGATTGAAAGTATAGAAATAATCGAGGCCACTAAAGAGAAAGTGAAGCTGATTCGAGAAAGGATGAAGGCAACTCAAGATCGACAAAAGAGCTATGCCGACAAGAGGAGAAGGCTTTTGGAATTTGAAGAAGGAGATATGGTGTTTTTGAAGATATCTCTGTGGAAGGGCGTAATCCGTTTTTAGAAACGGGGAAAGCTAAATTCTCGTTATATCGGTCCCTTCAAAATTCTTAAAAGGATTGGACAAGTAGCGTACTAGCTAGAATTACCACCAGAGTTGCAGAAGATCCATGACGTTTTTCATGTTTCCATGTTGAAGAAGTACTTACCGGATTCCTCATACACATTGGAAGCACCTCCAGTGGAATTGAATGAGAATTTGAGTTTCAAGGTACAACCGGTGAAAATCATTGATAGGCAAATCAAGCAGTTGAGGAGTAAACAAATTCGTATGGTTAAGGTGCTATGGAGAAACAATCAAGTCGAAGAACATACTTGGGAAACCAAAGAATTAATGCGGAAGCAACACCCGCAGCTCTTTGATGTATAATTGTATCTTGGAACTTCGGGGACGAAATTTGTTTTTAGGGGGTTAAAAGTTGTAATACCTTAAAAAAAAAAAAAAAGAAAAAGAGGAGACGGGGGAAGGAAGCACAGCGTTTTGGACCAAAACGCTGAACTTTCTCCCCAAGAGTGAATTCAGGGCAAAAAACCCTAATTTCTCTCTCTCTTCATCCCGTCTCTCTCTCATTCTCTCTCTCATGAACTCTCTCTCCCTCTCTCTGATTCTCACTCTCCGCCTCCCTCTGCTGCGTCTCCCTCACTCACCGGCGACGCCCTCACAGTTCCTCCGACCGCCGTCGCCAAACCCTAGCCGCTCATCCCTCTCTCTCTTGTCTTTCTCTTCCTCTACTCTCACTCTCTATTTCTCTCTTGAATCTCCATCTCTCTGTCTCTCCCGATTCTCTTTCGAATGTCCACCACTCTTTCCGCCTCTGACCATCGTACGTGACCGCTTCTCTCTCTATTTCGCTCTCTGCTTTCTCTCTCTCCCGCTCACGTGAACAGAGTTCTCCTCTCTCTTCCTTGCGCGCGACAATAGCACTTTGTCTCTCTCCCTTGCTCGCTCACTCATGCTGCTCTTTGCGAGCACCACCTTTCTATAACCTTCGCATAAGCCCCAAGCCGGCAGTAGCAGCAGACCCTCGAAAACCCTAGGTCGCGATTCCTCCACTGATGTCTTGAATTGGACATCCGAGAACCCTAGGTCGACTACGGATCCATCTCTGTGCAGGTAAGAACAGATTTCTGAATTCTAACTCTAGAGTTCCAATTTTTCTAGGTGATTGAACAACTTACCATACCTTGTTTTGGTAAAGAGGCACTACAGATTACTAATAGGACTGAGGAGACATTCGAACGAGGTTGCGAAATGTGAAAATCCTAGGTGAGGGAAATTCTAATCCCTTCGATAAATTGAGTGAATCTAGGGTTAAATCTAGGGTAAAGGAATCTGTATATGTTTAGGATGTATGTTAGATTCAATTAAAATGCATTTCCTGACATCTTATATGTGATTATTAAGGTTGAATATAGGATTTTATATGAATTAGGCTGGTTGATACAAAAGAAGCATGCTAAGGGACGATAGAATCATGTTAGGTTAGATAGAATAGTTTTCCCAGATATTAATTTGATGGTAAATTTTGATATTTGATTAGGTTAATCTATTGGGGGTTTGAAAGGAATCAATTCGAATTTGATTGAAAAGTAGAGAGTGAATACCCTCTCTAGAAGTGAGTGGATGGTCCATTGTGCTATAAATGAGCAAAATGAGTTTAAATTCTTTTGTGAATGATTTTGCATGATTTTTACATGTTTTATATGAAATTATTTGTGATTGTGGGATGTCTGAAATGGAAATCTGAATTGCGAGTGCATCTTATGAAATTGAAAATGAATCTGTGCCATTTGCATCGGATATTTGATATGTAAATACTTGTAACATGACTTGGAAATTGTTTGATAAAACATGACACATTGATTGCAATTGGAACGATTGTGAAATGATGGTGCACGAGTGTAATGGCTATAGTCATTCCCTCCACAGAGCGACCCGACGGGGTGATGTGGTTGGAGTTTTATTGCGAGAGAGGTGCACGTGGCCTCTTCTCTACCACGTCAGACTATCCAAATTGCACCCCGGTGAGGTACGAGCAAACGCCAAGAAAGGGGGTAGTGTTTTGAAATACTGAAATGGAAAACCCCTTGGTGGGCTTCCATCTGGGTTCGGCCAAATTCAGGACGGAAGTGATTTCGACGGAACCCTTATGATTTTCAAAAAGGATATTTGATGTGGATGCATGCTTTGAGAACTACCTGATTTCTTAAAAATGTTTTAACATATATAAAGTGTTGTTCATGAGATATACTTTGACTTTCCCACATTCACCTCTCATTTATCACACAATAATACCATTGCACTCTACTCACTGAGTATTCCCCAATACTCACCTCTCTTTTCACTTTTGACAGAGGATACTTAGTTCAGAGACTGCACGTGGGAACTTGCGAAGAATTTTTGCTGATTTGTATAGGTATTTTAGTGATGTAAGGTTATTTTAGTTGCTTTGGAATCCATGAAAGGGAAAACTTGTATAATTCTTTCGGTATCAATTAAATCAATACTTGTTTCACATATAGGAGCAGGTATTGATGGAATCCTTACACAGTTTGTGTTGGAGTTTGTACGAAACTAGTTCATTTTCTTTTAACTCTCATTTTTGGTTAAACTTATGTTTTAAATGAGACATTGGATTTGAAATATTGGGATTCGTTATTTTCTTTCTATTTTATGAAATTCTGTACATCTCATATCGTTTTGACTTTACTGATGCTAGCTCATTTTTTCAGGCGAGTGTTAATAAAATCCTGCGATTATGATTTGGGACTTCCTTTATTTTAAATGCTTTATTTGTGCTGAGAATTTTGGAATGACTGGGATGGCCAATTTTGCATGCGTGCATGTACAGGAACCCTGGCCCGAATGTGTGCCGACGCATGCTTGTGTGAACTAGGATGGACTGGATGGGTCCTTTACATGTGTATCATATTTGGAAGAGATATTATACAGTTGTATAGCCTTACGGAGTCCCAGTATATGGGGAGGTTCTGTCTGTGTAACGAGACAACGCGGTGGTTGTCGCGTGGTCAATCCGAGAATCGGGACGTGACAGAGGTACATTTGAAACAATTGATAGAATAACTCATCAGTCAATAAGAAACCAACAAGATATGAAGTAGATCTTATTGAATCAATAACGAATGCACGATGGTAAAAAAAGATCGTGGTGGTGAAGCCTTGGCCGTGCTGGCCGTGCGTGGAAGGGAACTCTAAAAATCCAAGTAACGATGGCTAGAAGTGAGTGCAATGGAGAGAGAATGTGGTTGAGATTGGTTGATTAGAATGGATTTGATGTTGAGACAAAGAAAGATTAAGAGAGATCCAATGGCTCTAATGAAGGCAGATCTTATGGCCAAGATCAAAGTAGAAAACATTGATCAATCAATCGAGATGAAAGCAAATTCAATGGTCAAAATCATTCTTTCTTTTAAATCTTTCATGCAGCATGGCCCCGAGATTCTTTTAAATCTATTGAAAATTAGAATTGCTCTCTTGACCTAAAATCTTGAATTTAAACCATTATCTTGACCTCATTTATATATATAAATATATATAAACGTTTACAACAAATGTCACATTTTTTTCCAACTTCAATAACATGTAGTAACGATTTCTTGGTACATTTCTTACCATCCTACCCTACCAAATCTTGTGAAACTCATTATGTAACTCCACCCTAAGAAAATAATCCTTTCCAACCCTGAAAAGGAAATAATTGCAGCCGTGATTAAAGCATGCTTCTGGTATGTTTAAGGCCTTCACCCCAATGCCACCAATACATTAATAATAATCCCAGATTTGATAAATACGTATATAATAAATACGCAATTTTAAGGGCTAAGTTTGATAAATAACTTTAACTTATTAGGTAAATTTGTCACCTATTGCTCATTAGGGAAGTTTGATACATAACTATTGCAATTTTAAGGGCACTTTGATTCATCTCCAAACCAAGAAAATAATGCAACAAACCAACTCAAAATCTTAAACAAAGGGCTCACAAGACCCCATTATTATTATTATTTTTTTGGTTAAGACAAGACCCCATTATGTTATCAATACAAAGACACACCACAAGACGATCGGAATTATCTTGCCTTTTTACACAAAGCATTGGCTTATTTTTGTTCCTTTCATATTCATTCTCCTGGAAATAATTGTTAATCTTGCAATACCATGCTCATGAGATTGCTTTAGGCCGTATAAAACCTTTTTTGCCACATAAATTTGTGGTCATCCCCGTTAACAAAGCCTTTAGATTGAGAAACATCCACATATTCTTCTAGGTCAACATTTAAGAAAGTAGATTTAATATCCAACTGATACATTAGCTAACTTAGTTGTGCAGCCATGCCTACAAAAGGTTCTTACTGTTTCAAAGCGAGCAACCCGTGAAAATATTTCTTCAAAATCAACATCTTGTTGCTGCGAGTACCCTTTCAAGACCAAAGAGATTTATGCTTTTGAATTGTACCATCAAAATGATACTTTGTATGGTACACCCTCTTGAGCTCAATAACATTCTTTCCTTCCGGTAGATCAACCAATTCACACATCTTGTTTTTCTATATAGCCGACATCTCCTTGATTATTGCATCATAGCACACAAGACTTTCTGCTACTTCATTATAACAAGTGAGGTCAGAGACATACATACCAAAATTGCATGAAGCATATATCTCCCAAGGAACAGAATTTCTTTGGAGGAGTTTTTGGAGAAGAACTTGAGTGTGAGCAAGAGCTTACTGGAGTTGATGATCTCCTTGGTGGAATTGACCAGCTGGATGTTAAGATGCTATCACCATGTACATCAGGAGGTTTTATTGTAGGAATTTAAGTATCTTTTGAAATTTGAACTGTTGATGTTTGTTATTGCTCCAGATCCACTTTTCTTCTTCATTGAACTTAACATCCCTAATTTTGCCACTCACAGGATTATACAATCTATATGTTTTGGATCGATAGCTATAGCCAATAAAAATACATTTTTTAGATCTTTTGTGCCCAACATTTCAAAATCAAGACAAAGAGTTTGTAATTTCACAACAATTACCTTCTTGTCTCCTAAGTACTCTTGTTTTAAAATTTCTTATGTTTTAGTGGAAGAGCTTGCTACTACAACTTGCGGAAAAATATCTTCATCAAGACTCTATGAATGAGGAATAGAGCCTCTGCATCCTTCTTGCGGGTCTCTTGCAGGAGTTGGTCGGGCTTTCCAGGATTCGTCCCATCAAACTCGTTCTCCACCAAGGCTCATAGCTCTTGAGAGTTGAACATCGTCTTCTCACTATAAAAAAACACGGTTTTAGTCATGAATTTTCGCGACGGAAAAAATTCGTCGCTATTTTGCGACGAATTTAGCGATAAAAACTTTTTCGTCACTAATTTGCCACAAAATTTACGACCAAAATGAACTCATGGCTAAATTAGCGACGGACACATCATTCGTAACTAAATTCGTTGCTAATTAGTGACGAAAAAATTTTTATGGCTAAATTCGTCGCTAATTGGCGACAAAAAAATTTTCGTTGCAAATTTCGTCGCTAATTAGCGACGAATAATATTTCGTGGCTAAATTTTGTCACGGATTTAAAATCCATCGCAAAATTTTATCTTTTTTAAATAGAATTTTATTTTTTCTATTTTTCTTTTTATTTTATTAATATGTTATATTTAAGTTAAAAATTAATTTAGCGACGGATTTGTTTTCTGTCACTAAATTTAGCGACGAAAATCCCAATCCGTCGCTAAATTTTTTATATATAATTAAATAAAATAAAATATTAATATAATATTGAAATTAAAAAATTAATTTAGCAACCACGAAATTTATCCGGTGGTAATTTAGCGACGGATCCAAATCCGTCATTGTTTCAGCGACGGATTCGGAATCCGTCGCTAAATTTAATCTTTTTTTAATTAGAATTTTATTTTATTTTTATTTTATTTTATTAATTTATATTTACAAATCATAATATTATTATGTTATAATATTTTAATTTACACTTTATTTTATTATATTATATTTCATTTTTTTAAAAGAATAATATTATTTATTTCTTAAAAAAACCATATATTTTATTTTATTTAAATTATATATATATTTTAAATAATTTATTAATTTTTTCTTTTTTTGTTTGATTTAATATTTTTTATTATTGTATTGATAACTTTTATTTTATTTATATTATTTTATTCAATAATACAAAATTTTTAATTAAATATTAATGGCGCGAGCCTGCGTGGGAGTCGGCGCATGGAGGGGCTGGCGCCGGGAGTAGGCAGGGGCGCGCAAAGGGCGCAGGCAGGGGCGCTCCTGCACGGGCGCAAGGCGCAGGCAGGCGCACGCTCGCGCAAGGCGCAGGCAGGCGCGCGCTCGCGCATGCGCGCTCACGTGCCTGGGCGCCCACGCATGCCCGGGCGCCCGCGCATGCCCGCATGGGCGCCCGCCCTTCATTGTTTTAATGCTAAAAAAAAATGTTAAATGCTATTGAAGGGATTCGATTCTTAGACCTCACATTTGAACAGAATACATGTCACCACTACACTACCACTTAGTGTTGTGTGATAATATGTTTTTTTTTACTTTCTTCCTCCTCATTTGTTTTCTATTCTCACTTTTTTTTTTCTTCCTCTTACTCTCATATCTATTTTTGGTTTTTTTTTCTTTCTATTCTCATTATAAAGTAAGACTACAGGTGTTTCTCTAATTACTTAGGTTACTACTACACTTTCACCAACATCAGGCCCACTACTGACTCTAGCTCCAATAGTTAGCTCTTAGTCTAGCCATGTTATATGGATATTACGCAGCCACAAAGCATAGAGATAGACTTAGGGATACGAGTCATAGATGTGTATCCCAAGAGCACTGCCGATTCTAGAAATCAATAACTAAGTTCACGAAAATAGAGTAATGACTTTTTAGGGGAGTGATGATTACCGGGGTTGTAGAGTATTTTAGTGTTGAGCTGTCGAGACTTTTCTATAACTTCATGGTTACAGAGGAGTACAAGTTCAAACTTGCTACTTGTTATATGAAGGAAGTGACATATGATCAATGGAACTGAGAATTAAGAGACTCTGATATGAAAATAATCTTCAGGATGTGTCTTGAGCTGATTTTATTTATACCCTCCATGAGAATTAATGTAACGATGGATTTTTTTCGTCGCTAATCATTAACGACGGATTTTTTCTGTCGCTAATCCATCGCTGATTTTAGTGATGGAATTTTTTTATTAACGACGGATTTTTTTTATCACTAATCATCAGTGATGGATTTTTTTCGTTACTAATTCGTAGTTGATTTTAGCGATGGAAATATTTCGTCACTGATATTTAGCGGGATGGCTTTTAGCGACAGATTTTTTTCCGTCGTTAATCCATCGCTAAAAGGTATCAACGATAGATTTCTTACTTTCAGCGACATAAATTATTGAGTTCCGATATTGCATCAAGAGTTTTCCACATAAATTGCCTAAATCCAACAACATAGGGCAATTAATTATAACCTAAAAACCTATAATACTTCAAACAAATATTGTTGCCATAACAGAGAGACTACATTCCCACTCCTTGACACCAACATCAGAGTTAAGCGTCAATATAAATAAATTAATCATCTATATTTAGTTCTCAATCATAAATAATTATATTAAGTTTTCATTACATCCCAAAGAATTTACATAAGTCATAGGCTTCATTATTATATATGCTCTTCACGAGCCATGGACCTTATAATTACACATGATTATGTTAGAAATAAATGTTGAAACAATAAAAAGTATACCACCGTCAATCATACCCCAAAAAGTTGTCATCAATGATCAATAAAGGTAATGACACGAAAGATCTAATATCCCATTGGTGTGGTCAATAAAGATAATGATACCAAAGATCTAATAGCCCACTGGGGGGTCAATCTCTATTTGTGCCTCCTCGCTCCTCTTTAGCTCCTGAAACACCTAAAATATTAAAATTTGGGTCTGCCAAACTTTCAGTTGGCGAATAAGTCCAAGGGGAAGAGGGCAGGGAAAACATGCACAACATGCACATCACATAAGTCAATTATTATGCATAGAACATGGTATGTGAATGATAATATAAGGAAAGCGAGTTGCATTCACTAACAATAATTAATACTAATTCAAGCCAATCAACAGACGAAGGGTAAGAAAAGAGGGACAAACCGTTTATGTCTATGAATTGAAATCATGCAGGGGCACTAAATTCATTTTAGTACTAACTTTGTTTCTTGGTTTCTCCTATTTTCCTTATTTTTGTTTCTCTTAAAGGAAGACACTTTCTTTTTATTTATTATCTTTCCATAGCCTCCTTACTAGAAGAGGGTGCACCTGCCTTCGACCTCCGGAAGGTTGACCCGTGAGCAGTTACTTTTTTTTTTTGGTATGAGAGAAAACATGACTCGTATGTTACTAGTATGACACTACTAGAAAATAAAGTATTAACGATTGAAATTTTTGTTACTAAAAACTACCTCACTAATTTTTACCGAAGAAATACTATCCGTCGCTAAAAATTTCCGTCGCTGATTCATTATTGATAGAAAAAAATATGTAAAAAAATCAGCGATACAATTTTTTCATCACTAATTCTGGAACCCTCACGCGTGCGCACGTGCCGAAACGTGCGAATCCACCCGTGCCTCACTCGCCTACATGCTGTCACGCGCGCAACCCGATCCTGTGCCGCCCGCCCGCCCGCTAACTCATGCGCGCGCCCACCCGCCAACCCGCCCCGCCCGCTTCCTTTAATATGTGAAAAATGCTTCACGTCTCCAAAGAGCTTCAAATCCGGGCACAGGGAAAATAATCTAAGCAACACAACCACTACACCACATTAGTCATCTGATCATATTCTTTTTTTTATTTATTATTTTTATCTCATAATTTTTAATAATAATAAAATAATATAAAATGATAATTTATTATAAAATAATAAAATAATAAAATATGATCTTAAAATAAAATAAAAAAAATTTATAAAAATAAAATAATATTATTCTTCTACAAAATAAAATAAAAATAAAAATAAAAAGAATTATGAAATCAAAAAAATAATAAAATAATAAAATTTTAACTTAAAATAAAATTAAAAAATTTTAAAAAATAAAAAATATTATTCTTCTACAAAATAAAAGAAAAATATAAATATAAATACAAAAAAATAAAAAATCCGTCGTTAATCCATTGGTAAAAATTTCATCGCTAATTCATCGTTAATATTTCCATTGCTAATCCGTCGTTAATCCGTCACTAAAATTTCTATTGCTAATCTATCGCTAAATTTTCCATCACTAATGTGTCACTAATCCATCGCTGATGACTGTACATATATATATTTTTTTATTTTTTTTCCTTTCACCAATACACCAACGGATTAGTGACATAAATTTTCCGTCGCTAAAAATTCTGTCGGTAATCCGTCGTTGATAAGTTTATAATTTTTTTTTATTTTCTTTTTTTTTTACAGTTCACCACTACAATGACATATTAGCCACGGAAATATTTCCGTCGCTAATTTTCATCGTTAATCCATCGCAAATCTCTTGGTATTCTGTATGATAGTAATCCGTCACAAATCCGTCGCTATTAGTAATGGATTTTTTTCCGTCGATAATTTTTCTGTTTTCTTGTAGTGTGAGTAAGCCAAGTTAGGGAGCCTTCTTATCCAATCCAGCAGCCAAAATTATCTCCGGAAGATACCATATCATGTAACCATCTCTTAGAGATTTCATTTTATGTTACTACATGCACTACATACACATCATAATTAAGATAACATATATCATTATTTAAGCTAACATATATTACCATTTAAGCTAACATGTATCATCATTTAAACAATCATATTAAGCTAACTTATATCAAGATTACGTGCTTATCTTAACTCGAAAGTCATGTTAAGACAAAATCTAGGTAAAATAGAATGTCTATGAAGGGAAAAGATATGCAAACATGCAATTACTTAAATTAAATACACAAAAGGATAATCCTATAATCTAAAATCCATTGTCACACTTGCACACCCATGGAAACACTTGGAAAACAGCTACAAAGCATGGACGATGGTTGGGCCTAGGTAACCCAAAATCGCTTGTTGGATTTGAAGTGATATGAAGAAAACACTCACCTCCAACTCGCTAAGAAAGGGAAAGAAAACAAGATGGAACGAAGTTTTGATCACTAATGATGAGAGAGATAACAAACTTCACATTTAAAGATAGGAAAAAAGTGATTTCCTGAGACTGAAAATAGAGAGAGAGAAACCTTAATCAAATTTTGAAAGAGATAATGAGATATCATCGTTTGATTATGAAATAGAGAGAAAGAGACCTTCCTTAGATTCTGAAAGAGAGAATGAGAGTCCTTCATCAAATTCTGAAAGAGAGGTTTGTCCTAGAGTTAGGGATAATCACACCTCTAATTAGATCTGTTATTTCCATAGGAAGCACAGCTGCCAAAGACTCCAGGTTCCACCTACCCTCCTCATCCCAAAAGTAGGACACTTTAATGTCATTCTGACCAGCAACTTGGGGATCCAGAACATCACCCGCCAACACTTTTCCTCCCACACAAATGTCATGCCAGAACCGAATGGAATTACCATCACCTAACCACCACCTGATGTTCCTTCTGAGGCACTCTTTACCAAGACATATTCCCCTCCAAATATTGGAGCTTCTACCCTTCCTCATGTGCTCTAGAAAACTCTCACCCTTGAGGTACTTGTTCTGAAAAATTGTACCCCAAAGAGCACCTTCACCTTTCAGGATTTTCCAACCTAATTCAGCTATGAAAGCTACCTTCTGCTCCCTCATACTTCTAATGCCCAGTCCCCCATTTCCTTTGGGCTCACAAACCTTCTCCCACTTAATCAGGTGCACTTTCCTCTTGTCCTCACTGATGTCCCATAGGAAGTCTCTATTAAGCTTGTCCAGTTTTTTGCAGATGCTTTCCGGGAGCCATGCCGACTGCATTGTGTACATAGGAATAGCTGTCGTGACTGCTTGAACCAAAGTCTTTCTGCCTACAGTGCTCAGGAGGTTTTCTTTCCAGCTGCTCAATTTGCTTTGCACCCTCTCTACCACATGCTGGTAAGAGTTCTTGTTCTCCCTGCCATGGATAACGGGCACCCCCAAATAGAGTCCTAAGTTCTCAGTGATAGAGAATTTGCAGCAGGCTGCTAGGGAGGTCTTAATGTGCCAAGGGGTCCTATCAGAAATCCAAATTTTGGACTTTTGGGGATTTACATGTAAGCCACTTTCTTCCGCAAATTCCTTGAGACAACTTTGAATGTTGCTTAAACTCAAGTGATCCGCCTCAGCAAAGAACACAAGGTCATCGGCGAAGAAGAGATGCGAGATTGGGTGGCCCGTCTAGTAACCTTGATTGCTTTCTAGGCCCCTTTTCTCATTTTTTCCTTGATCATGCATGATAATCTTTCCATAACTAGGAGGAAGAGGTACAGGGATAAGGGGTCTCCTTACTGCAAACCCTGACCTGCCTTGAAAGGAGGCAAAGTCTCTCCATTCCAGATAATGCCAGTCTCACCATTAGACACTGCAAACATGATGAGCTTCACCAACTTTAGAGGCACTTTGATCTCAATGAGCATCTTTGCCAAGTATTCCCAGTTCACCATATCATAGGCTTTTCTTAAGTCAATTTTCAATATCATGGACTGCTTAGAACTCTTGCACTGTCTTATAGAATGGACTATTTCTTGCAGGGTGATAATGTTATCAAGAGTACCCCTCCCAGGAAGGAAGCTATTTTGATGATAGCCAATAATCTTCTGCAGTAATGGCCTAAGTCTAGTTACAAGACACTTACTAAGGATTTATAGGTAGTATTGAGCACACTGATGGAGCGGAAGTCTGAGATAACTTCTGGTTATCTTGACTTGGGAATCAATATCATATAGGCCTTGGCCATCTCGGGAAGGAAGAAACGATCATCCAACGCCTTATTGACAAAATTGCAAAGTTTAGAGTTTACCGTGTTCCAGAATTTTTGAAAAAAATTGGTTGGATCCCATCTGGCCCCGGCGCTTTTAAACCCTTCATCGAGAACACTGCAGTCCTGACTTCTTCCTCGAAAAACCTTTTGCAGAGTCTGACCTGGTCCTTAGAACTAATCTTTTGCCTAATCGAGATGAATTTGGAGCTAGGTTCAACAACCTTCCTGCCTGCAAAAAGCTCAGAGAAGAAGTTTATGGCATGAGACTTAAGTCTGTCCTGGTCTGAACACCAGGTTCCATTGATCTTCAGGGCCGCTATCCGATTAACACTTCTTCTCATCTTGGTTGTGGAGTGAAAAAACTTGGTGTTTTTGTCTCCTTCTACAAACCAATTAGTTTTAGATTTCTGGAACCATCGCGTCTTTTCTACAAACCAAGGGACGCATGAACCTCCCATCGCGATGGTTAACAGAGTGCGTTGCTTAGGGAAGATGTACGAGGACAAGTCCACAGTAGTGTGCAGGTCATGGGAGAAGGCATATGTTAGTTGGAAGCGCCTATAGAAGGAGTCTTCAAGCTTAATGTGGATGGTGCAGCTAGCCGTGATGGGAATCAGGCCTCAGCAGGTGGTATCTTCAGAGACAGCTGTGGTAGCTGGGTCTATGGGTTTTGGATTAACATTGGCATGGCGTCAGCTGACGTGGTAGAGCTGATAGGCTTGTGGGTGGGTCTTCGAATTTCCAAGAGTAAGAATTTCAATCCCTTGATTATCGAGAGTGACTCGCTGGTGCTAGTTTAGGCAATCAAGAAGGGAGTAGGAGCACACCATCCTTGGAGAATCTTGATTCAAGACTGCAGAGATATCATGCAGCTCATGGGAGTATCTCAAATTTTTCACATTTTTAGAGAAGCTAATAGGTGTGCCGATAAGTTTGCACCGAGATGGGAAAAGATGCCTCGGCTGGGGTTCATGAAGTCTCCTCTCTGCCCGATGGTCTGTCTTCTCTGTTGGAGCAAGACAGTTCAGACTCCTCGGGATTAAGAGACATGTTCGCTGTACTTCAACCGTGCGACCTTCCCTCTGCTTCTTGTGTGTCTTTCTTGTTTCGCTCTGTTTGTTTTGTTGTTTTTCGCTTATCTCCACAAAAAAAAAGAAATCTGAGAGGGGGAGAGGGATGAGGGATTGAGATTCCGAAAAAGAAAGCTAGCTTCAAATTTTGAACCTTGAACTCAAAGACAAAGAGAGCTTTGAGACTCAAATAAAAAAAGAGATCGAGAGTAAAAGAGGGAGGAAGAGAGAGATTCATCAGATTCAAATACAAAGGGAGGTAGAGCAATTAAATATGTAACAAGGAGAGACAAAAAGATATTGAATTGGTATCTGGGTTTCATTATAGAAAATCGCTATCACCATATTCGGCGATCCTTGACGAATAGAAAAGATGGTATAGTTGAAACTCAGATCGGGGAGAGATCGAGATTGAGGGAAGGAGTTAAGTCTTTGATCGAGTTTCGAAAATTGAGAGAGGCATCAAACAAAGTTTAGGCTTTGTGGTCGATAATCAACAATGCAACTTTGTGGTAGGATCTACTCGAGGTTGGCCTCAGCCTTGACTTTGTGGGTTGAGATATGGTGATCAATTAGGAGAACTAAAGTAAATGCAGTAAGTAGTAAGTATGGACACACTAATTTTGAAAGAAATGTCTACCTCCCTTCAGAGATTAAGTTAGCATATATATAAGAGCCAAACAGTTTGGGGAATCTTCTCATGGTACCCCATAAACAAATTGGTTGTAACCAATTCCAACCACATCAACTAAAAGGAATTTAACAGTAGGAAGAAATAGAAAAAGAAGAGAAAAAGAAAAGAAAGGGAAAAAAAAAAGACAAAGGCACCCTAGCTGATACTCATACTAGTAGGCCTTAGTCAACTAACCAATTGATAACAGTCAGACCTATGCTTCTTTGGTGTTGTTCATGATTGATCCATATCATTTCCTCCTTGCCCAATATCATCCTTATCCTCAAGGATAGGAAACATTGGGTATTTCTCCACAAACTCCTCTTCAATTACCCAAGTGACATCCTCTTTTGGCTTGTCTTTCCATTGCACTATTACCTCAGCAATGTTGTCTTTTGTTCTCCGGCGAAGAATCTTTTTTGGCACCTCAGGCAACATGGGTCCCCAATCTGGTAACTGTGGCTCGACTTGAACAGCTGCTCCCACTTGCCTTTTAAGTAGAGTTACATGGAAGACCGGATGAATTTTGCTGCCATTTGGAAGGTGTAATTTATATGCAAGTTTGTCAATATGCACTAAAACCTAAAAAGGTCCAAAAAAACGGGGAGTTAATTTCTGGGAACTTCGTTTAGCCACAGAAATCTATTTGTATGGTTGCAATCTTAAGTAAATCTTGTCACCTACCTTAAACTCATGGGCTTTATGTCTTTTGTCATAGTAAGTTTTCATTTTCTTGGCTGCCACTTGCAGGTTTTTCTTTACAGTTGACAACATTTGATCTTGGGCTAGCAAAGCATCCTCAATAGCTTACACACGGGCAGTACCTCGAATATATGACAGAAGGTTAGGTGGAGATCTACCATAAACTATCTCAAATGGGGTTATCTTGGTGGTAGAATAGGTTCCTATATTGTAGCAGTACTCAACCCATGGTAGCCAATACACCCAATTTTTGGATTGGTTACTTGTAAAACATCTTAAATAAACTTCCACCGTTCTATTTACTACCTCCGTTTGTCCATCTGTTTGAGGGTGATGGGAGGAACTAAAATTGAAACTTGTGCCTTGCAAGTAGAACAATTCCTTCTAAAATTGGTAAGTGAAAACTGCATCTCGATCATATAAAATGGACTTTGGCATCCCATGCAACTTGAAAATGTTTTCAAAGAAGATTTGTGCAACAACTACTGCAGTATAAGGATGTGCAAGAGGAGTGAAATGTGCGTACTTACTTAATCGATCCATGACAACTAAGATTACCGACTTTCCTCTTGATTTTGATAGTCTTTCCACAAAATCCATTGAGATATCGGACCAAATTTATTCAGGAATTGGTAGGGGCTGCAGTAGTCTACCCGACTTTCTCTGGCAAATATCGTATTCTTGAATGAATTTCTTCATCAACTCTTTCATGGACTTCCAATAGAAGACTGCCCTCACTCTATGGACTGATTTGAGGAACCCCTCGTGCCCTAAACCATGGAATTCTTGAATTAGAGTGGGTATGAGTACGGAGTCTTTTGGAAGGTAGATTTTATTCTTGTAGAACAAAACTCCTTTCTTAATTTCCTATGGTCCTATGGCCTATCCATCTTGTACCAATTGATGTAATCTTAAGAGTTCCGGGTGTTGCTTATTTTCTTCTTGAATTGGATGCCACCAAAGAGGCTCAAGGAAGGAAATGGCAGCTAACCCCCCTGTTTGTAACACCCGGAGAGAGCATCGGCTGCTGCATTCTAGTGTCCTTGTTTGTATTCAATTGAGAAGTCATACCCCATCAATTTTATCAACCATTTCTACTATGCATCCGTGGTTATGTGTTGATCCCATAGGTATTTCAGACTGCGATGATCCGTTCTCACTACAAATCTTCTTCCCAAAAGATATGGTCACCAATGTTTGATAGCAAGAACTAAGGTGAGCAGTTCCTTGTCATATGTAGACAGTAAGAAGTTCTTTCCCTTGAGAGCTGAATGAAATAAGCAATTGGCTATCTTCCTTGCATAAGTACTACTCCAATGCCTTTACCAGATGGGTCAAATTCAACAACAAATTCTTGATCGAAATTGGGCAGTGCAAGCACAGGTACTGTAATCATCATATTCTTCAGTTTACCAAAAGCTAACTGGGCTTCCTCTCCTCAATTAAAGTTCCATTTTTTAGGTAGATCAGTCAATGGGTTGGCTACTACCCCATAGTGGGATATGAAACGCCGGCAATAGCCAGTTAACCCAAGGAGCCCTCGAAACTCCTTTAGATTCTTTGGCTTAGCCATTCCTTCATAGCTTCTATTTTGGATGGATCTGCTCGAACCCCTTCTGCACTGATTATATGTCCCAGATATTTTACCTCCTTCAGCCCCAAAACATATTTTTCTTTTTTACTACTGGACTTTGGTCTCTAAATATGGTCAAAGTGAGTCTCAAATGATGAATGTGGTCATCCCAACTCTTGTTGTAGATTAAAATATCATTGAAGAAGACTAGGATGAATTTCCACAAATATGGCCTGAATATGTCATTCATTAAGCTTTGAAAAGTCACCGGCACATTGGAAAGCCCGAATGACATCACTAAGAATTCAAAAAGTCCGTGATGAATACGGAAAGCAATCTTCTCCACATCCCTAGCGTCCAACCGAATCTAGTGATAACCAGATTTTAATTCCAGTTTAGTGAAGACTTGTGCACCATGCAGCTCGTCCAGTAGCTCTTCGATCACCGGAATTAGATACTTATCATTACTAGAAAATGGATTTTCAGTGATGGAAAAATTCGTCGCTGAAAATCCCTTTTTCGTCGCTAAATCCATCGTAAAAAAGTGACCCCGTTAAATATCAGTGACGGATTTTTTTTCCGTCGTAAATTTCAGTGTCGGATTAGCGATGGAAAAAAATCAGTCGCTAAAAAAAATGAAAAAAAATGAAAAAAAAAAATTGAAAAAAATGAAAAATATTTGAAAATAAATCAGTGACGGAAAAAATTTCATTGTTCATTTTTCAGCACATTTTTAAGCTCTCAGCAGGCTCCACGCGCTCAGGCATGTGACACCCGCCCGCCCGGCCCACGTGTTGACTTGTTTTATTATGCATAAAATTCCTCTTACAGCGCGTCCGTTGAATCTCGAACCTGCGCAAAATAAAAAACACAAGGACACCACAACCACAACAACACATCAAACTCTCTTACCTTATCCCTTTTTTTTTATTATTTGTTCTCTTCATCACACTCTATTTAATAATAATAAAATAATTTAAAATGATATTTTATTATAAAATAATAATAGTAAAATATTACAAAAACCAAATAATAAAATGATATTTATTATAAAATAATAATTTAAAATAAAATATTACAAAATTTTAAAAAATAAAATAATATTATTTTCTCACAAAATAAAATAAAATGATAAGGAAAAGGAATTATTAAATTAAAAATTAAAAATTAAAAAAATTAAAAAGATTAAAAAAATTAAAAAAATTAAAAAAATTAAAAAAATTAAAAAAATTAAAAAAATTAAAAAACTTAAAAAACTTAAAAAAATTTAAAAGAATCAGTCGGTAATCCGTCGCTAAATTTTTCGTCGGTAATCTATCGCTAATTGTTCCGTCACTAATCCGTCGCTGATAGCTATATTCATTATTTTTTTTTTACCCACCATTACTATACTAATGGATTAGCGACGGAAAATTTCCGTTACTAAAAATTCTGTCGGTAATCCGTCGCTGATGCGTTTTACAAATTTTTTTTTTTTTTTTTTTTTTTTTTTTTCTGTGGACCACTATAGTAATGGATTAGCGATGAAAAAATTTCTGTCACTAATCTCTCGGTATTTAATCCGACGTTAATCCGTCGCAAATCCGTCACTATTACCGACGAATATTTTTCCGTCGGTAATTTTCCGTCATTAAAACCGTGTTTTCTAGTAGTGTATCCTTCACTATCCGTTGGTTGAGAGCTCTATAGTCCATGCAAAAACACCAAGATCCATCACGTTTTTCACTAGTAACACAAGAGACGAGTATGGAGTTCTGCTACTCTGAACAATACCTTGCTGAATCATCTCTTCAACCAGCCTCTCGATCTCTCTTTTTCGGAAATGTGGGTATCTATAGGGCTTTAGGTAGGTAGGTTCACTCCATGGTCGTAAAGTAATTCAATGGTCTTGTTCTTTGCTTGGAGGCTATCCTATCTTTTCTCGAAATACTCCAGGAAATTCAGCTTCCTACTCTGCCCAACTGCCTCCATTTTCGTCTTCGTCTTCCAGTGCCCATATGTTGAGTAAAGTTCCCTTTCCCTTAGTTTGTTCTAAGGTCTTGGCTAGACCCTTCTCCCTAATTGACCTTAGCTTGACCCCCTCTGTTCCATTTAGTTCAACCGTGACTCCCCTACACTGGAACCTCATCGTCATTTTTCTAAAGTCCCAGAGTATTAGTTCCAATGTTCGTAACCATTGGATTCCTAGGACGGCATCACATCCCTCCAAATTAATTACATATAAATCAATTGTAATTGGAGTATTCTGCAGTGAAAGAGTTACCTCTCTGCAAAACCCAGAGTTGGTGATGCCCTCCCCTTTGGCCACTACAACTCTAAGCTAAGCATCGGCTTCAACCTTGAGTCTAGCTGCCTTCACTATTTCTTCGCTAATGAAGTTGTGTGTAGACCTTGAGTCTACCAAGATAGTGAAAGAAACCTTCCCCAGATGACCGGTCATTTTCATGGTTTGTGGTGTTGATACCCCCATGAGAGCATGAATCGATATCTCCAGAGCCTCTAGATTCTCTTCCTCCTCTGATGAACTTTTAAGTCCAGCTTCTTCATCCTCCATTTCGATTAGAAATAGCCTTTTGCATTGGTGTTGGGGAAAATACCCTTCATTGCAGTGATAACCGAGCCCTTGTTCCTTTCGTTGTTGGAGTTCCGTCGGAGTAAATTGTCGTACGTTGAATGGCTTGTTCCTCGTTTGTCCTTCCAAAGAAGAGGAAATGCTGTTGTGGGTGTTCCTTCTGAGCCCTAGACCTCCTTTTGCATTGATTCCCAACTTTGTGTGCTTCTCCTTAAAGATCCAGGCTAAACCAATTGCAGCAGACAGTGTATTGGGCCGCTGGGCCTTCACATCAGCCCGTATGTGGTCCTTGAGTCCACTCACAAATAGAGAGGCCTCTTGCTCATCCGTGAGATGCCCTACTCAACCTAGAAACCTCTCAAATTGGGTTTGAAATTCCCTAAATGTTCCTGTCTATTTCAGCTTGCTCAGATTTCCAAAGGCATCCACATGCATCGTGTCTCTGAATCGATCTACTAGGTCTGACTTGAACTCCTCCCAACTAAAGCTGTGTTAGGAATTCCTCTTTCTCTGGAACCACACTTGAGCGTCGCCCTCCAGATGGAAAGCAACTAATCTTACTTGGTCCTCTGGTTGGGTCCCTTGAAAATCGAAGAACTGCTCTGCATGGTACACCCAAATAATGGGGTATTCCGAGCCATCAAAATGAGGAAAATCGAGCTTTGCAAATTTGGGTGTGATCGATCCGGTGTGGTTTGTGAGTAAGATCTCTTTTGAGTGTTCTCCCAAGTATTGGTGGATGAACCTTCCCTTCCTTGCAATAGTTGGAACATTTCGGCCATTTGTTTCAGCATTTTCTCCTGACCACTGCTCAAAGACTCAACTTGCTATTCTAGGCACTGTACCCGTAGATCGTCGGCCATTGGTACTGGCTCTAATACCAATATGGTAGGATCCACTCGAGGTCGGCCTTGGCTTTGACTTCTGTTGGGTTGAGTTATGGTGATCAATTGGGAGAACTAGAGTAAATGCACTAAGTAGTAAGTATGGACACTGGAATTTTGAAAGAAATGTTTGCCTACTTTCAGAAATGAAGTTAGTATATATACAAGAGCCAAACGGTTTAGGGAATCTTCTCATCATACCCCATAACCGAATTAGTTGTAACCAATTCTAACCACATCAACTAAAAGGAATTTAACAGTAGGAAGAAATAGAAAAAGAAAGAGAAAAGAAAAAGAAAGGGAAAAAAAAGATAAAGGCACCCTAGCTGATACTCATACTAGTAGGCCTTAGTCGACTAACCAATTGATAACAGTCAGACCTATGCTTCTTTGGTGTTGTTCATGATTGATCCATATCACTTTGACAGAGATAAAGAGAGAGAAATGTCACGACTACAAGAAGGAGAGGGAGATAATTCGACTATGAGGAGCAATTTACCTAACTGAAAAATGAATCGATCAACAAAAATAGAGGGAAACATGCATTGGTTGTCGAGCCGACGATGGAGAAGGTTGAGATAGATAGTGCTAGTGGTGTTAGTGTTGGTTTGAGAGAGAGAGATATCACCACTGTGACTTCGAAATCCTAGTGTTACATTTTCACATTTTTTAACCTATTAAATTGATTAGCCTACTCTAAAGCCTAAAGGTCCAACCCTACGTATACTAAACTCTAAATCTAGAACTAAGCCAACATGTACAACAAACAAAATAAAAGCACACATAAGTTAATTAATATATTTTATGACGTGCTTATACAAAGAAAAATTTAAATGCATGGAAAAGGATTTCTAGGATTTTAATAAACTTGCGTCCTCACATCCTACCTCCTTAAATGATCCGGTCATCCATATCTCAACTGTGGATCCTCAAATAAATGTGGGTATTATGGCTTCATCTCGAACTCTATCTCCTAAGACATGTCATCTCAAGTGTGATTTTGCCCCAAAACCTTAACTAATCAAAGTGTCTTGTTCCTAAGCTATTTTACTGACATCTAGAATCTGAACAAGTTTTTGATGTAGGTTAACTCCTTTTTAATCTAAAATGGTTCACGATTGGTCAAATGTGGCATATACTAAGAAGCATAGAGACATGAAAGGTCAGATGGACATATTCTTGGCTAGAAGGTAAGGCTAACCTATGTGCTGAAGTGCCAATTCTATCTAAGATCTCAAATGGACTCATGCATGCTAGCTATATTTTCCTTATTTTCTTTCTAAAGTGAACTACTTCCCTGATTAGTGAGACTTTAAGAAATACCTTCTCCTCGTTATCCAACTCAAGCTCCTGACAAAGTTTATTATCTTGACTAACCTTGAGTTCATGTGCACATGCTATCAACATATCCTCTAGTGTCTAGAGAATCTTCTTTAACTGTCCATTAGTCTAACAATGATAGACAATAGAGAAATCAATTCTAGTTCGTAGGTATACCTATAGACTCTCCCAAGATTGGGACACAAATTACAGATCCCTATCAGAGAACATAGAAATCGGTACCACTTGTGAAGTGACTATATTCTCCACAACGAATTGTGGATCACTCATGGCCATGGCAATGAAATGGATAGACTTTGTGAGTTGGTCAAACTACCCAAATGGCTTTACAACACTTGGGCAATAAAAACTCCATATTGATTGAAATATAACATAGAGAGGAGATGAATAAGTTGTATGACACTTTTATAATAATTTGGATGGTTTTAGTTTTTGAGATTATAAGTGAGATAAAAGAGTTAAAAGTCCCTTCTGGTGAACAAGGCGGCCAGCCAGCTATTTAGGATTTTGGATACCGTCAACAGGGGTGACCTGTTTGCGGCTACTATTGATAGTCATGTGTCCCGACATGCAGAAGAGTATTGGGGACGGGGAGAACACTTCGGGAGAAGAGGCTGGCGATGCGCGCCCCATCACTATCCTAGTTCCCAAAAGGATGAGAAAGAGGTTAGTGGTCTCTAGAGCTACTGACGAGGAGTTAGAAGCCACTGAAGGAGAGGAGGCTTCGACGCCAATTTGGCCATCATGGATGTTGAGAAACCAAATGAAGAGTCTAAGGGTGAAGAGACAGAGTGTGCAGATACTGAAGGGGAGAGTGGTTCCCTTAGCAGTTTGGTCATTGGGGGGACAACACTGGACCGAGAGGTGAAGTAAGGTCATCTAGTATCTTTCCAGAGCATTTATACCTAAGAAAAGACAAGGGGGTTGTGCCTGAACAGATGACACCGCTTCCCCCAATTTTTGTCAAGTCTTTGATTGGTCTAAAGACCTGAAGGAGTGATAATAATTATTTTAGTTACTTAGACATTGTTGAGGCAAAGAGACAGATCGATTGGATTTTTGAATTGCCGAATTCGAGTTGAATCGATTGACTATGAAGCAGGGTGATGAAACCGTAATTGCCCTTAACCTATAGGTACGCTTATTTTTATTCAAACATATTGATGATTCTAATATTCTAAATATAATTTGCATGAGTTGTTGTGTCCTTTTATAGTACGCCGCTATGATGGAGTTCTAGTGGTTAAGAAAGAACCGACTGGTGGGCCATCTAGAAGGCCTAGCGAATCAGAGAGTCGAAGAGACTGTACGACTTTGAGCCGCTTTGGCTTAGAAGGAAAGAGAGTGGGAGGAGGGTTGAGTAGCCCGTGCTACATTGCTTGAGAAGGAGGAAGAGATAAAGAGTTTGAGAACTGACTAGAATTTGGTACTCGAGCAGTATGACATGGACATCGCCAAATGTGAGAGGTTGGTAGCATTGTTGAATGGGATTGACCTATTCCCCAAAAGATGGCTTAGGAGCTAAGGTAATCCCTTACCATTTCGGAGGAGAGGATTACGAACTTGCAAGGTAGGATCACCAGTTTCAAGAAGGCCATCAACACCAGGTCCAACAACTTCACAGGAAGTTATGTCATCTAGAAGCAATCCTCCGTGATGCGGAACTTGGGGAAAAGTTGGCAGGTGGCGTTGGTGGAGTCAACGTCGAGGCCTCGAGTTCAGTCATGGCTGGCGATGTTCGAGCATCTTTCTCTCATGCTATGGCAGAGGCTAATGCCTATGTAGTGGCCATGCATGTTGGTCTTTAGGCTTACGTCAAAGGGCTACTCTACCCTTGTATCTTATTTTTGTTTTTGCTCAAACTCTTGATTCGGTTGTAGTTCCTTCTACAATGAGATGGAACTTGTTTCATCCTTTTTTGGTTTTGAATTCGCCCCCTTCTATGTTACTTGTTGCAATATATATAATGTTAAGCTATTTCCCTAATGATAGACATACGATTTGCAGGCATAGGGTATTTAGACACTTTTTATTTGAGAAGCTTTCAAGAGCACTTAAGACTTAGGGTAGAGGTAGGGAAGTAAATTCCTCTCAACTAGTAGCACCGAATGTGATGAGCGTTTGTCCCGTAGGCTCCTTGGTCCAAAAAGATGATTATGTTATCCAAATATAGGGCGTTCAAACCTAGAGATTGCGGGAGGCTACCCACCCAGGAGCTTGGTCCCATACTGAGGCTAAAGATGGGTTGAACTCATGTGAGGTATGAGAGCCAAGAGAATGTTGGGAGCCACTTGCTCAGGAGTTCGATCTCATATGAAAGCTATGAATGGGTGCTGGATCCATGCGAGGTATTGGAGCTAAGAGATTGTTGGGAACCACCTGCTCGGGAGTTCGATTCTATATGAAGGCTACGAATGGATGCTAGACCCATGTGTGGTGTTGGAGCTGAGAAATTATTGTCACCTACTTGGGTGTTCGATCCTATATGAAGGCTAAGGATGGGTATTGGACCTATATGAGGTGTTGGAGCTTGGACATTGTTAGGAGCCAGTTGTTCAGGAGTTCGATCCTATATAAAGGTTAAGGATGGGTGCTGAATCAATGTAAAGTGTTAGAGTCAAGAGATTATTGGGAGCTATCCGCTTGAGTGATTGATGTCGTAAGAAAGCAAGGATGGGTATTGGACCCATGTGAGGTGTTGGAGTCGAGAGATTATTGGGAGTTCGCCTATAGACAGTAATGTGGTGAAGAAACGAAATCGAAATATTATTAAAAGCACTCATTTATAGTTAAGACAGTGAAGCAGTCGAACTAAAGAATCACTAAAACACGCGATGAATCATGATAACTAAGCTGAGGTTTTTGATGGGTCAGGATTGGATTCGAGTGTTCCAATACCCAACGGCATCCTAAACTTTGGCGTCCTGAACTTTATCTTCATGTGTTTGGTGCTCGGTAGGGCTTCTAATTCATCCAATCCCGGGTAGCCCAATGTGGCATTGTAGGGAGATGATAGCTTCACCACATTAAACGTAACCATTATGGCAGCATGATTAGGTTGGTGTTCCTAAAGTCATGAGAAGCTGGATGGTGTCTTCAGGATATACCCATTCACTAGAGAGTCCTTTAAGAGCTCGACATAAGGTTGAAGGTCAGAATGGTTAAGGCCCATCTGTTCGAAAGCTTCTGGGTAGACAATGTTTCAAGTCACTCCTTGATCGACAAAGATTCATTTAACAGTGAATTGTCCTATTTTTGCGGTTATAGCTAAAGAGTCATGTTGACTAGGAGCAGTTTTCACCATCTCTTCATCATCGAAACTATCATTGGTCTCATTTTCTTCCATCCTCTCTAGATGTGAGCAATAAGTACCTTCTTGGATGGAAGGTTCTCAATTTTCTAGAAGACTGGGGTAAACCAGTAGTCAACAGAGTATAGCAGAGGAGCTTTTTTCTGTATTTGGAGAATGACTCCTTAAGGTTGACTCCAAAAAGCACCCATATTGGCGGTATTACAGCATCAGTATGCTAGCTTCTTGTTGGTCCCATTCTCCTTGCCTCCGCATGGAGTTTCCTTCTTGCCTTGTGTCAATGAATTGCTAGAGCCTTTCTTCCCTGATCAAGGATTTGAGCTCATCCCTCAGTCTTCAGCACTCATATGTCGTATGGTCGTGCTCCCAATTGAAACTGCAGTATCAAGTCTAGTCTTTTTTCAAGTCATTTTCTCTTGAGGGAGAGGCCGATTGACATAAGACCAATTTCGGATTTGCATTAAAATCTGGACAGGGGTGTTATTCAAGGGGGTATAGGTGGTGAACTTGTCAGAAGGAGGAGTCAGTTTTGACGTCTGTCAAATGTCTTGGCCTCATCAGTAACAACATATTTCTTTACACGAGTGTAGAATTCTTGAATCGAGGCCAGGGGATTTTTGGTAATGAAGGTCTTCATTCTGGAAGGTCACAATCCAATGAGTAGGGCTGTAAGTGAGATAGAATGGTCTAAGTCTGAGACTTTTGTCATCTTGGCCTTGAATTTGTCGAGGAAGTCTCTCAGGGATTCATTGTCCTTTTGCCGAAAGGATAGGAGGGATGTGGATTTCCGTTTAGCCACTCGACTGATTACAAACTGCACTTCAAATAGTTGTTAAAGTTGGTAGAAGCTCTTGATGCTGATTGGTGGGAGCGAGTTGAATTAATTAAAGTGTTTCCCTTCAGGTTCGTGCGGAAACTTTTGCACATGGCGTTATCCGACATGTCCCTAGATATCATAACCTTGACAAAATGAGTTACATGGTCTTGGGGGTCGGAGGTGCCATCATACGTCTCCATATGAGGAAGGAGGAAGTTTTGGGGCATTGGTTCGGCAATGATAACAGCCTAAAATGGGGAAGGGTTGAAGAGGTACGGATTGGGGTCCATTTGTCTTACGTTGGCCTTTTGGAGTTTGGTGGCCATGAGCTCTTGGACATATTTTCTTAAGTTCTCTGGCTCCCACCGAGACGACACCGAAGGTTCTGGACGTGCTCTAGGTTGGAGCCTAGTAGAACGCGAGTGTGTCATCTTGGAGGCATTATCTCTATTTTTCCTTTTTGGAGGCATGGTGTTGAAAAGGAGTGAGAGATTAGCACAGGAGAAGGTAGTCAGTCAATCCCCCAAAAGGGCACCAATTTGTTGATGCCAAAATTGACTTTAGCATATCATCCTTTTATCTCAAATATGAAATCGAAAAACATTGATGAGTGTACCTACAGAAAACCCATTGGAGGAAGTTCTGGCAAAGGAGGGTCCTACGCTCAACTCAGAAAGAATGGTTTTCGATAGAAAGACTAAAAGAGCATGCGCTCTGTATGTAATGTGTGTAGAGAGAGAGATACGTACTTGGTATGCTATTTCTATTTGATATATATATATGGCACATATGGTAGTGCCATATGCACTTGGTATGTAGAAACCCTACTTGACTTATGAAGATATCGTATCAGATCTTCCAAAATTGTAGGAACTATGCTGGTAAACTTTATGTGGATCCAGAGATCTTTTGAGAAAAGCTTCCATCTTCATCGTGAAGGTTTTAAACATTAGGAGATTTACTTCCTTATCGAAAGAAATCGTACTGAGCCCGTATTGACTTGGGGAAGACTTAGGCTTAACACAGATTCCCTTCCTTATTCGGTGATCACAAGTATGATCCCTTACGTCGAGGGTCTACTTGATGAGGATCGAGAGATCAGGGAGTCGACAGGGAGTTCGGTCTCCTCTAGGCCTAATAAGCCTAGTAGATTTTGGACTTCTATGGTTGTGTGTCGTGTGATTATAGATTTATCAGAATTGGTAAGATCAGTACTATACATACTCTCACTTTTTAGTCTTCAACAGAAATTTTGAAATTTCCCACCCAAGGGCCTCAACCTCCCACCAATTACAATTGGAAATGGAGTATGGACAGCGGTTCTCTTCTCTCCACTTGAGTCCCTTGAAATAGAAAGGAATCCTAAAATTATATTGATGTTGTTTTAGAAAGGTTAAGATAAAACAGACATCGATAAAATTTTGTGTATAGAAAAAATATGAGTCGGAAGAATTATACTTCTTAAGAGTCTAAGTTGACTCGAATTGGATTTTTTATCAGCACATTGTGTTAAATGCAACCCTTAATTCATCCTTTGATCTTGGAAAATGGATTTTTCATTATAACCTCTATCATTATAAATAGAAAAAATAATATTCACCATAAGATCTCAAGTTCAAAATCATTTGTTCTATTAGCGTGTGATCCGTTAGACCATAGACCATAAATTTACGTTTCTTGCCTCTAGATGGGGTACAATGACATAATTATCTTTTTTTTTTTTTTTTTTTTTTTTTTTAGAAAAGGGAGGTAGAGAATTTGAATACATTGCAAATCATAAAATCAAATTTAAATAGTTTGTTTCACTTATAAGATGCAACTATGCTCCAACTAAAAGTCGTAACTGCAGTTACATATTAAATTCTAATGATAAGTAGGCCAAGGGAGTACCACATAAAGGTATCCAGTTCTTTCTTCTTCTTTTTTATTTCCTCAATTTTTATAAAATATTCTTTGTGTCCCATGAGATCACGCCACCCCTTGTGGTACTTTAGTTCATCAGCTACCACATGAAGTGTCTATAAATCTACTTTACTTGGGTTGTGAATTAATTTTATCTTGATTGGAATAAAATCAATCCATTAGAAAATTTCCTCCACAGTGTTAACTTATAAGGCTGCATATGATGCCATTCTGTCACATAGGAACATATATGATGATATTCTATCACAATTCATTGCATATCTCTACATATGTCAAATCATGCTATCACAATGTGTCAATACATGTATCACAATATGTTAACATATTATATATTTAGAAAAATATTTAATTAGTTTAAGTTTAAAATTTTTCTTTAAATTTACATATCCTAAGTACAAAATATTCTCCTCCACTTATTTCTATGGCCGACAAACTTAGTGGCCTTTTTATTTGACTTGAATGGATTGTCATGGAATCCCAAGGGTCAGGGGTCCATCCATATGAGAGTAACAAAAACTCTTTGTTGAAAGAGTGAATGAATGTGCAGCTGTCAACATAATTTCGTAATGTCATTATTTTGAATTGTTCCAAGGTTGGCCGGCTTGACGAGCTCACAGTACCATTCCAGCATTGACCAGATTGGCTTTGTTGCTTTTGAAATTTCTACCATTATGATTTTCCATTATTACTGGACCAAAACTCGCGAATCTTGTTTTGGATACATTTATTTATTTTTAAAATTAATTAAATTATGCGAAGATCTGGGGTAAGATAATATGAATTTTCCTGTATATATTACAATGCTATAAATCATGATTCTGTTGCTTAATATATATAGCATATGATTTTGTTGCTTTGTTGCCTTTTATGATCTGTGTTTAGAAAGTTAAGAATTATTCAAAAGTGAGTCTAAAGTTTAGAAAATTACTTTTGATTTTGTCAAGAAAAAAGAAAAAGAAAAAAAAAATAGAGGGCACCGACAACTTTTATTGTTATTTCATGGGTTGCAATTCATGTAGTGGTTATATTCTGTCCATTGGCCGATCTTTTTTGTAACGTCTCAAACTTTGTTTTGCCCTCATATTTAAACTTGTGATAGACTATAATCCGCCATCAAGCAGCATTATAGGGCCCTCTAATTCTTGTCACAAAGCAAAAAATATTATGATATTTAAGGCTAAGTTTCATTATGATCTGCAAATTCATATGTATATTGTTGCATTCCAAACAGTCGTTTCTCAATTTCATCCACTTCACTACTCAGTCGACCTATTTCTATCCTCATTTCTCCCATTTCTAACCTATGATCTCGCATTTCCGTCCCAAGTCCTCCAACTTGCTTATTAAGCATGCCAATGTCTGTTTTCAGACCATAAATACATTGAAACAAATCATTCCACCTTGCCTCGTCATTGGCATTCCGATGGTAGTCATTCCGATGGTAGTCATTCCATCCTCCATTTCCTCCCTCGTTTCCTTCATTTTCATTTCCATCTCCTCCTTCATTCCCTTGATCTTCTTATTCTTCTTCTTTAGCTTCGTTACCAATTCCTCCTTCATTCAATTCTTCTTCATTCCTTGCTTCTTCTTCCCTATCGTCCCTAAGAAATCTGTTCTTCGAATGAACCCACACATCATCTTGCAAAATCCATTGTGCTATTTGTAGCATTCGCAGATTTATACTTCTATCCCTCGAACTTAGTTTCACTATGTTTTCTCTTATTAAACTTATCTCAATACTTTTTAAAATACTAGTGATCACACTACAGAATGACAAATTAGACTTCGAATCTCTTGTAGTCATAAAAAATAATAACTATCAGAATTGAGTAGAATTTATAAAAACGATATGGTTAAGTAGTGAGTTAAAATAGTTATAATGAAAATGTTCTCAAACCATCTCTGAAACTCTGCATATTTACTTACTACAAAAGATAAACGTCTGAATTGGGCATAATTATTAAAAACTGTATAATATTTGAGTTCGTATCGATGTAGAATTCATACAGACAGTTTGATTAGGTTGACAATAAAAATAGTCATATAGTGACCGTTTTCAAACCGTCCCTCAAACTCTATATAATAACTCTTACAATTGAATAGAATTTATAAAATTTGTATATTTAAGTAGACAGAAAAAAGAAAAATATCGAGACTATTTTTCAAACTGTTCTTAAAACTCTGTCATTTTTACTAACCACAAATGATATGTGTCAAAATTAAACATAGGTATTAAATACTGCGCAATATATAAGTTAGCATAGATATAGAATTTATTTCGACGGTATGTTAACTAGATTGTAAAAGATGAGTCATATAGAGACATTTTTCAACCCTTCTCTAGAACTCTGTCATATTTACTTATCACAAATAATGACAGTCAGAATTGAGTACAACTTATGAAGACAATATACTTAAGTAGCAATCAAAAATAGTCTTATCGAGACATTCTGATATATTTATTAACCATAAAAGATTAAAGTTTCAATTGAATATAACTTTTAACGACTGCATAATATATGAGTTAGGAAATATGAAAAACTTATGTAGATGGTATGGTTAATTAGATAGTAAAAAATAGACATATAAAGACAGTTAGATAACAATACCTAAAACTCTACTATATCTTCCAACCACAAATAACAACTGTCAGAATTGAATAGAATTTACAAAACTGGTATGCTTACGTAGACTGTAAAAAGAGTCATATCGAGACTATTTTCAAATCATCTCTAAAACTCTACCATATTTACTAACCACAAATGATAAGCGTCAGAGTTGAACATGTGTCTTAAAGATTGTACAATGTATAAGTTAGCATAGATATATAACTTATGTCTACGATATGGTTAACTAGATAGTAAAAAAGAGTTATTTACAGATATTTTTCAAATTGTCTCTAAAACTCTGCCATTTTTACTAACCACAAATAATAATCGTCAGATTTGAATGAAACTTATGAAGACGATATGATTAAATAGTGAGTAAAAGTAGTCATATCAAAACTCTACAATATTTACTGACAACAAAAGATGAGCGTTTCAATTGAACATAACTTTTAGCGACTGGAAAAAATATGGGTTACGATAGATGAAGAACATATGCAGACGGTATGATTGAATAGATAGTAAATAATAGAAATATAGAGACAGTTAAATAACAGTCCCTAAAACTCTACCATATCTATTGATCACAAATAATAATTGTCAGAATTGAATAGAACTTACGAAATTGGTATGCTTAATTAGACTGTAAAAAAAGTCAAATCGAAATTGTTTTCAAACTGTCCCTAACATTTTGTCATATTTACTAACCACAAATGATAATCGTTAGAATTGAATATAAGTTTTAAAGACTGTATAATGAATAAATTAGCATAGATATACAACTTATATTCACGATATGGTTAACAGATAGTAAAGAAGAGTTATTTATAGATATTTTTCAAACCGTCTCTAAAATCTTGTCATCTTTACTAACCACAAATAATAATCATCAGATTTGTGTGAAACTTATGAAGACGATTTGCTTAACTAGTGAGTAGAAGTATTCATATCGAGACTGTTTTCAAACCGTTTGTAAAACTATGTCTTATTTACTGACCACAAAAAATAAATTTCTGAATTGAATATAGTTTGTAAAGACTGTATAATATATGAGTTAGCATAAATGTAGAATTTATGCAGATGGTATGGTTAGATAGACAGTAAAAACGGTCATATACTGATTGTTTTCAAACCGTCCCTAAAAGTGTTATATTTACTGACCACAAATAATAATAGTAAAAATTCAATATCGCTTTTTCCAAACGGTTATCTAACCTTCACTGACGATTGCTAAACTTTTCCTCACGAATAATATTATACCGTCGTAAAATATATATATTTCCTAACGGTTTCGTCACAAGTGTTGCTATGCGCCATAAAAAACGGTCGCTGCATATCACCGCCTATAAATGTTACCGTCACCTCAATGCTCTAATTTTGTAGTGCATCCTTCTATCTCAAATAGGAAACCGAAAAACATTGATGAGTGTACCTACAGAAAACCCATCAGAGTAAGTTCTGGCGGAGGAGACTCCGACGCTCAACTTAGAAAGAATGGTTTTTGATAGAAAGACTAAAAGAGCATGTGCTCTGTATGTAATGTGTGTACAAAGAGAGGTACGTACTTGGTATGCTATTTCTATTTGATATATATATGGCACATATGGTAGTGCCGTATGCACCTGGTGTGTAGAAACCCTACTTGACTTATGAAGATATCGTATCAGATCTTCCAAAATTGTAAGAACTATACTGGTAAACTTTCTGTGGATCCAAAGATCTTTTGAGATAGAAAAGCTTCCATCATCATCGTGAAGGTTTTAAACATTATGAGATTTCTTTATCGAAAGAAATCGTACTGAGCCCGTATTGACTTGGGAAAGACTTAGGCTTAACATAGATTCCTTACCTTATCTGGTGATCACAAGGATGATCCCTTACGTCGGGGGTCTACTTGATGAGGATCGAGAGATCAGGGAGTCGAGATGCAGTTCAGTCTCCTCTAGGCCTAATAAGCCTAGTAGAGTTTGGACTTCTATGATTATGTGTCGTGTGATTATAGGTTTATCAGAACTAGTGAGATCCGTATTATACATATTCTCACTTTTTAGTCTTCAACAGAAATTTTGAAATTTCCCACCCAAGGGCCTCAACCTCCCACCAATTACAATTGGAAATGGAGTATGGACAGCAGTTCTCTTCTCTTCACTTGAGTCCCTTGAAATAGAAAGGAATCCTAAAATTATATTGATATTGTTTTAGAAATGTTAAGATAAAACAAATATCGAAAAAATTTCATATATAGAGAAAATAGGAATCGGAAGAATTTTATCTCTTAAGAGTCTAATCTGACTCGAATTGGATTTTTTATCAACACAATGTGTTAAATGCAGCCCTTAATTCATCCTTTGATCTTGGAAAATGGATTTTTCATTATAACCGCTATGATTATTAATAGAAAAAATAAAATTCACCGTAAGATCTTAGGTTCGAAATCATTTGTTCTATTAGCGTGTGATCCGTTAGACCATAGACCATAAATTTACGTTTCTTGCCTCTAGATGGGGTACAATGACATAATTATCTTTTTTTTTTTTTTTTTTAAGAAAAGGGAGGTAGAGAATTTGAATACATTGCAAATCATAAAATCAAATTTGAATAGTTTGTTTCACTTATAAGATGCAACTTTGCTCCAACTAAAAGTCGTAACTGCAGTTACATATTCACTTCTAATGATAAGTAGGCCAAGGGAGTACCACATAAAGGTATCCATTTCTTTCTTCTTCTTTTTTATTTCCTCAATTTTTATAAAATATTCTTTGTGTCCCATGAGATCACGCCACCCCTTGAGGTACTTTAGTTCATCAGCTACCACATGAAGTGTCTATAAATCTACTTTACTTGGGTTGTGAATTAATTTTATCTTGATTGGAATAAAATCAATCCATTAGAAAATTTCCTCCACAATGTTAACTTATAAGGCTACATATGATGCCATTCTGTCACATAGGAACATATATGATGATATTCTATCACAATTCATTGCATATCTCTACATATGTCAAATCATGCTATCACAATGTGTCAATACATGTATCACAATATGTTAACATATTATATATTTAGAAAAATATTTAATTAGTTTAAGTTTAAAATTTTTCTTTAAATTTACATATCCTAAGTACAAAATATTCTCCTCCACTTATTTCTATGGCCGACAAACTTAGTGGCCTTTTTATTTGACTTGAATGGATTGTCATGGAATCCCAAGGGTCAGGGGTCCATCCATATGAGAGTAACAAAAACTCTTTGTTGAAAGAGTGAATGAATGTGCAGCTGTCAACATAATTTCGTAATGTCATTATTTTGAATTGTTCCAAGGTTGGCCGGCTTGACGAGCTCACAGTACCATTCCAGCATTGACCAGATTGGCTTTGTTGCTTTTGAAATTTCTACCATTATGATTTTCCATTATTACTGGACCAAAACTCGCGAATCTTGTTTTGGATACATTTATTTATTTTTAAAATTAATTAAATTATGCGAAGATCTGGGGTAAGATAATATGAATTTTCCTGTATATATTACAATGCTATAAATCATGATTCTGTTGCTTAATATATATAGCATATGATTTTGTTGCTTTGTTGCCTTTTATGATCTGTGTTTAGAAAGTTAAGAATTATTCAAAAGTGAGTCTAAAGTTTAGGGAATTACTTTTGATTTTGTCAAGAAAAAAGAAAAAGAAAAAAAAAATAGAGGGCACCGACAACTTTTATTGTTATTTCATGGGTTGCAATTCATGTAGTGGTTATATTCTGTCCATTGGCCGATCTTTTTTGTAACGTCTCAAACTTTGTTTTGCCCTCATATTTAAACTTGTGATAGACTATAATCCGCCATCAAGCAGCATTATAGGGCCCTCTAATTCTTGTCACAAAGCAAAAAATATTATGATATTTAAGGCTAAGTTTCATTATGATCTGCAAATTCATATGTATATTGTTGCATTCCAAACAGTCGTCTCTCAATTTCATCCACTTCACTACTCAGTCGACCTATTTCTATCCTCATTTCTCCCATTTCTATCCTTTGATCTCGCATTTCCATCCCAAGTCCTCCAACTTGCTTATTAAGCATGCCAATGTCTGTTTTCAGACCATAAATACATTGAAACAAATCATTCTACCTTGCCTCGTCATTGGCATTCCGATGGTAGTCATTCCATCCTCCATTTCCTCCCTCGTTTCCTTCATTTTCATTTCCATCTCCTCCTTCATTCCCTTGATCTTCTTATTCTTCTTCTTTAGCTTCGTTACCAATTCCTCCTTCATTCAATTCTTCTTCATTCCTTGCTTCTTCTTCCCTATCGTCCCTAAGAAATCTGTTCTTCGAATGAACCCACACATCATCTTGCAAAATCCATTGTGCTATTTGTAGCATTCGCAGATTTATATTTCTATCCCTCGAACTTAGTTTCACTATGTTTTCTCTTATTAAACTTATCCCAATACTTTTTAAAATACCAGTGATCACACTACAGAATGACAAATTAGACTTCGAATCTCTTGTAGTCATAAAAAATAATAACTATCAGAATTGAGTAGAATTTATAAAAACGATATGGTTAAGTAGTGAGTTAAAGTAGTTATAATGAAAATGTTCTCAAACCGTCTCTAAAACTCTGCATATTTACTGACTACAAAAGATAAACGTCTGAATTGGGCATAATTATTAAAAACTGTATAATATTTGAGTTCGTATCGATGTAGAATTCATACAGACAGTTTGATTAGGTTGACAATAAAAATAGTCACATAGTGACTGTTTTCAAACCGTCTCTCAAACTCCATATAATAACTCTTACAATTGAATAGAATTTATAAAATTTGTATATTTAAGTAGACAGAAAAAAGAAAAATATCGAGACTATTTTTCAAACTGTTCTTAAAACTCTGTCATTTTTACTAACCACAAATGATATGTGTCAAAATTGAACATAGGTATTAAATACTGCACAATATATAAGTTAGCATAGATATAGAATTTATTTCGACGGTATGTTAACTAGATTGTAAAAGATGAGTCATATAGAGACATTTTTCAACCCTTCTCTAGAACTCTGTCATATTTACTTATCACAAATAATGACAGTCAGAATTGAGTACAACTTATGAAGACAATATACTTAAGTAGCAATCAAAAATAGTCTTATCGAGACATTCTGATATATTTATTAACCATAAAAGATTAACGTTTCAATTGAATATAACTTTTAACGACTGCATAATATATGAGTTAGGAAATATGAAAAACTTATGTAGATGGTATGGTTAATTAGATAGTAAAAAATAGAGATATAAAGACAGTTAGATAACAATACCTAAAACTCTACTATATCTTTCAACCACAAATAACAACTGCCAGAATTGAATAGAATTTACAAAACTGGTATGCTTACGTAGACTGTAAAAAGAGTCATATCGAGACTATTTTCAAATCATCCCTAAAACTCTACCATATTTACTAACCACAAATGATAAATATCAGAGTTGAACATGTGTCTTAAAGACTATACAATGTATAAGTTAGCATAGATATACAACTTATGTCTACGATATGATTAACTAGATAGTAAAAAAGAGTTATTTACATATATTTTTCAAACTGTCTCTAAAACTCTGCCATTTTTACTAACCACAAATAATAATCGTCAGATTTGAATGAAACTTATGAAGACGATATGATTAAATAGTGAGTAAAAGTAGTCATATCAAAACTCTACAATATTTACTGACAACAAAAGATGAACGTTTCAATTGAACATGACTTTTAGCGACTGGAAAAAATATGGGTTACGATAGACGAAGAACATATGTAGACGGTATGATTAAGTAGATAGTAAATAATAGAAATATAGAGACAGTTAAATAACAGTCCCTAAAACTCAACCATATCTATTGATCACAAATAATAATAGTCAGAATTGAATAGAACTTACGAAATTGGCATGCTTAATTAGACTGTAAAAAAAGTCAAATCGAAATTGTTTTCAAACTGTCCCTAACATTTTACTATATTTACTGACCACAAATGATAATCGTTAGAATTGAATATAAGTTTTAAAAACTGTACAATGAATAAATTAGCATAGATATACAACTTATATTCACGAAATGGTTAACAGATAGTAAAGAAGAGTTATTTAGAGATATTTTTCAAACCGTCTCTAAAATCTTGTCATCTTTACTAACCACAAATAATAATCATCAGATTTGTGTGAAACTTATGAAGACGATATGCTTAACTAGTGAGTAGAAGTATTCATATCGAGACTGTTTTCAAACCGTTTGTAAAACTATGTCTTATTTACTGACCACAAAAAATAAATTTCTGAATTGAATATAGTTTGTAAAGACTGTATAATATATGAGTTAGCATAAATGTAGAATTTATGCAGATGGTATGGTTAGATAGACAGTAAAAACGGTCATATACTGATTGTTTTCAAACCGTCCCTAAAAGTGTTATATTTACTGACCACAAATAATAACAGTAAAAATTCAACATCGCTTTTTCCAAACGGTTATCTAACCTTTACTGACGATTGCTAAATTTTTCCTCACGAATAATATTATACCGTCGTAAAATATATATATTTCCTAACGGTTTCGTCACAAGTGTTGCTATGCGCCATAAAAAACGGTCGCTGCATGTCACCGCCTATAAATGTTACCGTCACCTCAATGCTCTAATTTTGTAGTGCATCCTTCTATCTCAAATAGGAAACCGAAAAACATTGATGAGTGTACTTACAGAAAACCCATCAGAGTAAGTTCTGGCGGAGGAGACTCTGACGCTCAACTTAGAAAGAATGGTTTTTGATAGAAAGACTAAAAGAGCATGTGCTCTGTATGTAATGTGTGTACAAAGAGAGGTACGTACTTGGTATGCTATTTCTATTTGATATATATATGGCACATATGGTAGTGCCGTATGCACCTGGTGTGTAGAAACCCTACTTGACTTATGAAGATATCGTATCAGATCTTCCAAAATTGTAGGAACTATGCTGGTAAACTTTCTGTGGATCCAAAGATCTTTTGAGATAGAAAAGCTTCCATCATCATCGTGAAGGTTTTAAACATTAGGAGATTTACTTCCTTATCGAAAGAAATCGTACTGAGCCCGTATTGACTTGGGGAAGACTTAGGCTTAACACAGATTCCCTTCCTTATTTGGTGATCACAAGGATGATCCCTTACGTCGAGGGTCTATGTCACGCCCCGAACCGAGATCGTGAACAGCCGCCCGTTGTCCCTGGATACCGGCTGTATTTTTACAGAAAATCGGGCAGAACCTCCCCATAAATCGGAGGTTTCCCATGTACAATTTCACCTGTATATGACATTCATCCTGTAAAAATAAATAATTGACCATCCCGGCCTCTCCAAAATCAACAGATATCCCAGCCAACATCCAGAACAACGCAAGGCTATAAAGTTCATAGCAGTCCTAGCAACAGACCTCTACTGTCATGCCCAAGTAGAGTATGAACAGCCGCCACACGGAGCGGACTTAAATTCTACGCATATATAAAATAAATTCCCAAGTTATTTTTAAATATTTACAAATGCCTCAATGCAATGAAATAATCAACACGAAGGTTTCGCGAATAAAAGTCCATAATTTATACAGTCATCCCAGAAAATTTATATAAATACATTGATCAATCTAAAATCTCCAATACATAAGAATGTCACCAATCATCATAGCGGAAGAGATGGAAAACATCCATACCCAAGCCCAGTGATATCTCCTCGGTCCAACACTAATCCTGTGGGAAAGAAAGTGAGGGGTGAGTATCTATGGGAAGATACTCAGTAAGTGGGGGGATTGACATCATACTATCAATATCGAGGTGAATTTGGAGTGGCAAAGCATAAGATAAGAAAATATCCACAGTGCGCAAACCGATCATGTTATTTCAAAATCATATATAATACACACACATCAGAAAGCAAGATATGCATCCAAAATTTTACATCAATGTCATGAAGAGCCGGCCAATGAAATATTCCCGGCAATGGTCTATCTCGACCAAGGACGGCGCATTGGGGTTTTTTCCAAATGCAAGTATTAAAGAATGGCTCTCTACCCCAATGTTGGCCACAGACTACCCCAACTAGCCTGTAAATAATAATAATATACATATAACTAGTCAACCGTGTATGGTGCCCCCGCCTGGTGCTAGACGGAGCCGTACTCAACGTCCTCTCCGATGAGGGTCAACCTGGGACACCCATACACATGACAATCTGGCGGATACCTCCGGCCGAAGCGTATCCGGACACAAGGGGTGCCTCTACCAGATGTCCTTCGTAGCTACGGATCACAATATCATATCAGCCGGGCACGTAGCCCCATGCATCCCATCACCAGATCAGCCGGGCATATAGCCCCATGCATAATATCATAACGTCAGTCGGGCATACAGCCCAATGCATAATATCATAAAGTCGGCCGGGCATACAGCCCAAAACATAATATCATAAAGTCGGCCGGGCATACAGCCCAAATGTGTAAATAAATCCATTTAAAACCATGTGCCAATGCAGTGGAAGCATTAAAACATATCAATATGTCGAAAATATGGCACAATATATGTTTATCAAAACTCATGGATGCATATCAATAAAGTCAGCAGTTAAGACACTCCAAAGGTCACAAAACATTTCATCAAATATTGGAAAGTCATAACAATCATACATTTCGCAGAAACATGTCATTTAAAAGATATTTTTGAAACATGGTTTTCAATCAATAGCGAATGTCAAAATCCCACTCACTGTTCTAGGGAGGGTGGTCACTCCCTATTTTCAAAACTAATCAAATCTGATCTGCTTCCTCGAGTCTCCATAAGATCAACCTAAATCAGATCATCAAATTTCTGTAACATTCTATACTTAACCTTCAATTCATATATAATCATTTCATAATTTGTATTCTATTTGCATTCCACTTACATTCTAAACATATACAAAACCTTTCATCTTAAATTCAATCCTAGATTCGTCCAATTTATCAATTAGAGTCGAAATCTCCTCACCTAGGGTTTTCTCGAAGCGCCGAGTCTCGTCCGAAAGTCGCTTCGGTCACTCCAAAGTCTGTAGGGTGTCCTATCAAAACAAGGTTTATTTGTTAGATCTAAACACATAGATCCGAAGCAAAACCCTAAGTCATTTACCTGCGTGGAGATTCGTGGGCTGTCACGGGCTCGTGGGCCGTCACGGGCCGTCGCGGGCTCGTGGGCTACAGCTAGCGGACTCGCTGGTCTGCGGGCCAGCGGGCTGATGGGCTAGCGGGTCGACGGGCCTCTGGCTGATGGGCCTGCGGGCTGGCGGGTCTGCAGGTGATGGGTTTGCGGCTGACGGGCCGATGGGATTGGTGGGCCCGTGGGCTTGCTGCTGATGGGCCTGCGGGCCGACAGTGGCTTGCGGGCTGGTGCTCGCCCGTGCGCTGGTGCGCCGTGCTGGTGCGTGCTCGTGCGCCGGCTCGCGCGCGCTCGTGCGCTGCTGCGCGCTGGGCCGCGCGCCCGTGCCCACTCGTGCGCTGGGCCGCGCGCCCGTGCACACTGGCTCGCGCGCCTGCTCGCGCGCCTGCTCGCGCGCTCTGCTCGCGCGCTCTGCTCGCTCGTGCACTGGGTCGCGCGCTCGTGCGCTGGGCCGCGCTCGTGCGCTGGGCCCCGAGCGCTCGTGCGCTGGGCCGTGCAAACTCGTGCGCTGGGTCGCGCGCCCATGCACGCCCGTGCACTCTGGCTCGCGCGCTCGCGGCCTGGGCGCTGGCTCACGGCCTGGGCTTGCACTCGCGGCCTGGGCTTGCTCTCGCGGACTCAGTCCTGCTCGCGGCCTGGGCTCGCGCTGCGGCTGGGTCTTGCTCGCGGCCTGGGCTCGCGCTGCGGGCTGGGTCCTGCTCGCGGAGGCTCGCTGTGGTGTGCGGCGAGGCAAAAAGGGGGCGATCGTGGGAGATCGCGAGAGGGAGAGAAGACGGAGTGAGGTAGAGAGAGAAACTGCGAGGGAAGGAGGAGAAGAAGAAGAAGAAGAAGAAGAAGAAGAAGGAGAAGATGTCGGCGGCGGCGGTGGCGGTGGAAGGCGCGGGGCAGCAGCCGAAGGAGAGCTGCGGGAAGAGGAAAGGTCGGGGGAGAGAGAGAGAGAGAGAGAGAGAGAGAGAGTGAAGGGAATTTGGGGCTTTAGCCCTAAATCAAATTTTGGATTTTTTTTTTTTTTTTTTTTTTTTTTTTTTTTTTTTTAGCTTGGTGTTACAGTCTACTTGATGAGGATCGAGAGATCAGGGAGTCGACAAGCAGTTCGGTCTCCTCTAGGCCTAGTAAGCCTAGTAGATTTTGGACTTCTATGGTTGTGTGTCGTGTGATTATAGATTTATCAGAATTGGTAAGATCAGTATTATACATACTCTCACTTTTTAGTCTTCAACAGAAATTTTGAAATTTCCCACCCAAGGGCCTCAACCTCCCACCAATTACAATTGGAAATGGAGTATGGACAGCGGTTCTCTTCTCTCCACTTGAGTCCCTTGAAATAGAAAGGAATCCTAAAATTATATTGATGTTGTTTTAGAAAGGTTAAGATAAAACAGACATCGATAAAATTTTGTGTATAGAAAAAATATGAGTCGGAAGAATTATACTTCTTAAGAGTCTAAGTTGACTCGAATTGGATTTTTTATCAGCACATTGTGTTAAATGCAACCCTTAATTCATCCTTTGATCTTGGAAAATGGATTTTTCATTATAACCTCTATCATTATAAATAGAAAAAATAATATTCACCATAAGATCTCAAGTTCAAAATCATTTGTTCTATTAGCGTGTGATCCGTTAGACCATAGACCATAAATTTACGTTTCTTGCCTCTAGATGGGGTACAATGACATAATTATCTTTTTTTTTTTTTTTTTTTTTTTTTTTAGAAAAGGGAGGTAGAGAATTTGAATACATTGCAAATCATAAAATCAAATTTAAATAGTTTGTTTCACTTATAAGATGCAACTATGCTCCAACTAAAAGTCGTAACTGCAGTTACATATTAAATTCTAATGATAAGTAGGCCAAGGGAGTACCACATAAAGGTATCCAGTTCTTTCTTCTTCTTTTTTATTTCCTCAATTTTTATAAAATATTCTTTGTGTCCCATGAGATCACGCCACCCCTTGTGGTACTTTAGTTCATCAGCTACCACATGAAGTGTCTATAAATCTACTTTACTTGGGTTGTGAATTAATTTTATCTTGATTGGAATAAAATCAATCCATTAGAAAATTTCCTCCACAGTGTTAACTTATAAGGCTGCATATGATACCATTCTGTCACATAGGAACATATATGATGATATTCTATCACAATTCATTATTATTATGAGCATATCTCTACATATGTCAAATTATGCTATCACAATGTGTCAATATATGTATCACAATACGTTAACATATTATATATTTAGAAAAATATTTAATTAATTTAATTTTAAAATTTTTCTTTAAATTTACATATCCTAAGTACAAAAAATTCTCACTATTTTATTCTCCTCCACTTATTTCTATGGCTAACAAACTTATTGGTGTTTTTATTTGATTTGAATGGATTGACATGGAATCCCAAGGTCAGTGGTCCATCCATATGAGAGTAACGAAAACTCTTTGTTGAAAGAATGAATGAATGTGCAGCTATCAACATAATTTCGTAATGTCATCATTCGAATTGTTCCAAGGTTGGCCGGCTTGACGATCTCACAGTACCATTCCAGCATTGACCAGATTGGCTTTGTTGCTTTTGAAATTTCTACCATTATGATTTTTCATTATTACTGGACCAAAACTCGCGAATCTTGTTTTGGATACATTTATTTATTTTTAAAATTAATTAAATTATGCGAAGATCTGGGGTAAGATAATATGAATTTTCCTGTATATATTACAATGCTATAAATCATGATTCTGTTGCTTAATATATATAGCATATGATTTTGTTGCTTTGTTGCCTTTTATGATCTGTGTTTAGAAAGTTAAGAATTATTCAAAAGTGAGTCTAAAGTTTAGAAAATTACTTTTGATTTTGTCAAGAAAAAAGAAAAAGAAAAAAAAAATAGAGGGCACCGACAACTTTTATTGTTATTTCATGGGTTGCAATTCATGTAGTGGTTATATTCTGTCCATTGGCCGATCTTTTTTGTAACGTCTCAAACTTTGTTTTGCCCTCATATTTAAACTTGTGATAGACTATAATCCGCCATCAAGCAGCATTATAGGGCCCTCTAATTCTTGTCACAAAGCAAAAAATATTATGATATTTAAGGCTAAGTTTCATTATATTGTTGACAGACTTATGTGCTTCATGAGTTTGTCCTTTTTATCTTCCCCTACCAGTCCTATTCAATATGAAATGTTATGGTTAGAAAAATATCATGAGAAGAATCATGATCTAATATCGATTTCCTAATCTATTTAAGGAGACCTAGCCAAAGGCTTACTTCAACCATTCCATTCAAAATTTATCAAGTCTTGAAAGTTAGATTAGAAATGTTGATGCTTGCCACTTCATGCTTGGTGGCTCTACTGGTCATTTATGTAAGCCATCGGGTGTATCGTTGGAGGAATCCAAAGTGCAAAGGGAAGCTACCGCCTGGCTCAATGGGCTTGCCTATTATCGGAGAGACAATCCAGTTCTTCACTCCTTACAAATCCGATGTTTTTGATCTTTCACCTTTTGTAAAGAAAAGAGCTGCAAGGTACTCGGTGCATCTTCATTTTCGCATCCTTGTTTTGCTAAATCAACAAAATACTCTAAATGTTTATACTAATTACTAAAACTAATATGGCATCACACCTCATGACCAATATATCCTTTCAAAATGTTGTTTATCCTTTATAAATAAGTATGGTTATTCGTTACGGTACCAACACATATTGGCATAAATGAGAAGAGCACCTTCATCCCTTAATCAGGTCGGGAGTTCGACTCTCTCTGGGTACGAAAAAAATAATATTGGGAGACCTTCTCTTCAAATGAGATCCGACAGTCAAGTCGGTCCGAATTAGTCGGAGTGAAGTCTCGGACTTTGTGCGGTAGCCTAGCCATAGAAACAGAAAAAAAGAAGGTTATTCATTAAGCTAATGTATTTGTAAAGAGATATATCATTATCCAAATTCCGTGTATACGGGAACCATATGATTGAAAACTATGAAAGAATTTGGTGATCATTATATCATTGATAATCTCATATGATTTAATTAATTTATGAGCACTTTTTCTTCCTTTCTTGAGCTAGGTATGGGTCGCTGTTTCGAACCAGTGTAGTTGGCCAACCTATTGTTGTGTCCACCGATCCAGAGCTTAACCATTATGTATTCCAGTATGGGAAATTGTTTCAAATTTGGTACACGGATAGTTCTACAGGAATTTTGGGAAAGAAAAACCTAGCTGAACAACAAGGGTTCATGCATAAGCATCTCAGAAACTTGGTTCTTAACCTTGTTGGCCCTGACAAATTGAAAGAAAATCTACTCAAAGAAATGGATATGATTACACGGAAGCACTTTGATAAATGGACTGGCCTTCGCACCTTTGATGTTAAAGAAGAAAGTGGAAATGTGATTCTCTTTTGCCCTTAGCACCGCTATAGTTCCATTAATGTTTGTTTATCACAATCAAGAGATCAGATTTCAGTTTATCACAATCAAGAAAGTGGAAATGTGATTCTTTATCGTTGTAAGTGGCTAGGTCAATTGTAGGAAATTGGGGCAATCCAACACTAATATTTCGTTTTTCTTAGATGATATTCAACTATGGTGCTTTGAAGCTCATAAGCTATGATGAATCAAAATCCGGAAGGAGACTTCAAGAATGCTATAATGCAATGCTTGATGGTTTGATTTCATTTCCACTGAACATCCCTGGAACTGCATTCCATAGATGCTTGGAGGTATTACGATGATATTTCTCTCTCTTAAAATGGCCTTAGTCTTTAAATTAATGTTATTATCATCATCATTATTATTATTATTATTATTTATTTAGGGTCGTAAAAGAGCCGTCAACTTTATAAAAGAAACCATTGACAAGAGGAAGATGATGGAGAAACCTCAAGACGATTTCTTGGATTTATTGCTAAAGGAAATGGAAAACAAAGATGCTATTTTAACAGAAGAAATAGTTGTGGACTTAATCTTTTTACTTCTTTTTACCATTTTTGAAACTACTTCTTCCGCCATCACAGTAGCTCTAAAATTTATTGAGGAAGATCCTGCAGTTTTAGCAGAATTAACGGTACGAATTCTCTCAATAATCTCATCTTGTACATATATATATTCTGTCTCGCCATTTCTTCCATGAGACAAACAATACTAAAATCTCATAATACCCACATGGCAGAAAGAACATGAGGCTATCCTTCAAAGTCGAGCAAAGTCAGATCAAGATTCTGGTGTTACTTGGAAAGAATATAAATCCATGACATTTACCAATATGGTGAGTTACATATTCTCTATCATATAAACCTGTTGAACTAGCTAAAAAGAAGAAGAAGAAATATATGAAAACTTCTTACTAAACTAATAATGTCCTCCTCTATTATAGGTTATTAATGAAACGGTAAGGTTAGCTAATATTGCCCCTCTCATGTTAAGGAGAACTGCTCAAGATTTTGAGTTCAAAGGTAAGCTTGGGTACTCACCTCCATAATTCTTTATTCTATTTTTCTTTGCAACATTGATTTCGCTTTACGTCTTCTCTGCACAAGCAATAATAGCCTGACAAACACAAACAGAAATAGCATGACAATTATGTGTCAGGTATCTTCCTTCAGTACTGCATATTCACCTCCTATCGGCGTTGGTTTACTGAGTGATTGTGTGGAAATTGTTATACAGTATTTACATCCCTAGGCCCGCGGACTCACCAATAAAAGAAAAGGCATGTCTTCTTGACCGTTGTGGTTTTGATGTACAGGATACACAATTCCAGCGGGGTGGCTGGTTATGATCTGTCCAGGTGCTCCACATTTAAATCCTGTGAATTACAATAACCCTCTCGAATTCAATCCTTGGCGCTGGGAGGTGACTTTCATGCATCGTTACAGATTTCTGACTGAACTATGTTAATATATTAGATGATCTTCCGCCTGGTTTCCAGAAACACCTTTTCTATCCTTTTATTTTTTTATTTTTACTTTTTTTTATTTCCTTTGTCTTCAAAAAATGGTCATAACCAGGGGAAGGAGCTCCATTCATCATCTAAAAATTATCTTGCTTTTGGCGGAGGTGCAAGACTTTGTGCAGGAGCTGACTTTGCTAAGCTGCAGATTGCTTTATTTATTCATCACCTGGTAACGAAATACAGGTTAGCTATGTTTGGCAGACTTACAGTAAGCCTAGGTGAAAAAAGAGATACTCTTATGCAAAGTTGTTTTGAGAATAAGAGAACTTTTTCGGAAGAAAAGGGTTTATTTTTTTTTTGTCTTTAGGATTAATTAAATTATTTTTGGGATAAATAATTGGTATCCGATGACTATTTTTAATCCGACTAAATACACTTCGAGTCAAATTGGTCACTTAAGGGACAAAACTTTTTAGACACCTATTTTCTTTATATAAGACTTGAACTCGAAACCCTACTTAAGGGGTTTGAGTGCCCGGCATCTAGGCATTGATGGGTTAATTAAATTATGATAATATAATAATTGGAAAATAAATTTATTTGTTCTAAACTCTTCGGAGTTTATTTTCATATTCATTTTTCTGTTAATATAAAATTTCATATTTTTGTGGGGTTAGAATTTTATATATTTTTGGTTCCGAAAACAGATGTTGAAATTGAAAATAAACTCCTAATTCTGTATAATTCATATACTTCCTAAACACAACCTTAAGTAGCCTCTTTGCCATCACCTGCCCTCTGCTTGAGTGGTAGATGAGAAACTACTTCAACATTAAATTGGTTTTGTGAAAATTAAATAATGAAAATATCAAAAATTGCTATTTTACCGATAAATGTTGATATCAAACATTGAGCATAGAGAAGGAGAAAATATTTTTTCTCTCTCCTTTCTCCCTTTATATGTTTTCCCTCCAACATTTTCTCTTCTAACCTTTTACCCAATATCCAATGCTATCCAAGAATAATAAGAAAAAGGTCAGACTACACAATGAAATGAATTCTCTTAGTCTAATCTATAAAATATATACTAATATCAACATGTTATAATTTTGGCAATTGACATTGTTATTTCATATGCGTTATTTCAATCAAATTCAAAAAGAAAAAGGCCTTTATGATTGCAAAGGTAGGGCTCATTGAGTCCTATTCTTTGTTTGTATTTTCTTTGAAACCGTTAATCTCAAAATTTGAAATTTAAGCTTAATTTCTCGTCATTTTTATCACTTAAGATTGTTCTGTATCTAAGTTGCTTTGGAAAGTGCCACTACAAGTATATCTATCAGGGATAAATATGCTGACTTTTTTCTTATTCATGCATGTTTTCCAGATGGACAATAGTGAAAGGAGGTGAGATAATCCGAAAACCGAGTTTGGTGTTCCCGAATGGATTACATATTACAATTTCAGAGAAAAATGAATAATGATTTCTTGAAGCGAATCCCCCGACAGAGAGGAATGTTTATCATGGAAATGATTTGTGAAACAGAAACTTTTCTGCTCTGCCAACACATGAATTATTGGATCACAATCGACTAAAAACTTTTGCTTCACAATTCAATCTCCAATATCTTTTTTTTTTAATTAATCAACCGATATACAAATTATGATATTTGAATCGAATTAATCGAATATCCTTAATATCGATTAATAGAAAAAAAGAAATAGGAGATTGAGATGTCATGCAAAAATCTTTTAGTCGATTGTGATCCAATAATTCATGTGTTGGAAAATCAGAAAACTTCCTTAGTTTTAGTAAGTCTATAGTTTTTTGCATTTGTTTCTCTGCTGTGTTCCTACATTCGATGTGATGTTGTATTCAGACTGCTAAACCTATGACAATGTTCAGTGCTATTCCTAGTGTTTTGTTCGTGGTTATGTATTTGTTTTGAAATTTTGTTTTAAAAACAAAAGAGTCTCTCTTCCCACGATGCCCACAAACTTTTGAATGGTAAGATTTCTTCTTCTTTTTTTTTTTATTTTTAAAATGATTTAATATGTAAATTAATTAATATTTATATAAAAATAATTATATATTTATATATTTATATATTTATATATTTTTCGTATTTCTCATATTTAATCAATTATTTACTTATTTAATTATAATTTATATTTTTTATATTATTTATTTTATAATTATTAATTATACATTTGATCATTTTAAATTTTAATTATAAAAAATAATTATTCTATTATTCTTATAAAATGATTAATATTGATATAAAAATATTATTTTTTTTATATTTTCATGTTTTCCATTTCCATTTAGTGTATTCTTATAGAATACTATTTTTTTTTTTTATCATTTCGAACCTATTTTCATATAAACTATATCTCTTTTATTTTTATGAATTCCACGTCTCACTCAAATTCAATAAATTAGTAGCCTTATTGACATTTGTTGCACCGACACATACATTCTCGTCTCCCCCCCCCAAAAAAAATGCATTCTCAAGCAATTTACAAGAAAGTAACCAATCATCCTCTCTCTAAAATTCACTCTCTTCCCCGCTTTTTTTTTTTAAAACAAAAATTACTTCATTTAAAAGGCAAGGATATGCAAAACTGAAGCCCGCTGTTTGAAGACCTGCCCCAAACTGTCAATTTGTCATGACATGCATAAATGTATTACTAACACAACGCAAGAGAATTAGATCAACAGATAATCAGTCAAATAGATAAGAGTATTAAATCGTTTAATCAAGTTTTGAATAAAAACTTAAAAATAAAAAATATTATATCGGGAGTTTTGTCCCCTAAAATGAATTTAACAAGTAGTTTTATCATATTAATTAAAATATAATTTTAAATATTGATTTATATAGATAAAAAAAAAAAGGAAAAAAAAGTATAGAACTAGAGTCTCACCCAAGTAGGCCTTATAGATCCGCAAGTTTGACGTCTAATGGCAGGCCCAATAGGACTAACCACTCATGGAGTGGCAAGCAACCCAAGTAGCTTAAACATGTCAATCACAATATGAAATAGTTCACCAAACTTGGGATATAGCGGTAGAGTATCGTACTCTTTTAAATATATGGTTCGGATTTGAGCCATAGAATGTAAAAATAAGATTTGAGAAAGTTAATATCTTAATGAATCTTATAATATTTGAATTAGATTAATTAGATAAAATTTGAATACTAATCGATAAAAAAAAAAAAAAAAAGACAGACGAACAAACAAATCCAAAACAGACCAGACGGCTCAAATGTCCCCAATAATCCAAATGCGTTAAGTCAATCCAAAACAGTTCAAAAGAGTGGAAACAGACCGAAGCAACCTAACCAATCCAACCACCCAAATTGAATCGGAGGCAACTCAAACGGCCCCAAATAGTCTCACAAGCCTAAATAAGCCAACAAAGTCCAATCGGCCCAACACAGCCCATGGGCATGGGCATTGTTAGGATTGAAAAGACAGCATGCAATCAACAAATATAACATAAAAATTACATCAACTAAAGTGAAAACAAGATTTACGTGGTTAAATCAGTATGGACGAGAGAAAACATAATTGTACTGTATCAAACAGAAGACACGACAGATAATTAGTACAACGGGTAGATTATTGCGGCTCTTAATCAAAATCACAAGTTCAATTCGTAACTTAAATATGAAGTCGATTATATTAGGAGATTCCTATCTCTAAGAGAGATCTCAATTGGGTTAATCCGGATTAGTGGAATCGAAACTCTGAATACTAGATGGTAGACCAAATCCAAGACCATAAAAAAAAAAAGATTGCTAAACATCCCAAGAGAATTTCTAAAGAAGGAAACTAAACCACAGAAAGTTACTACGAATTATAAAATTTGGGGTACTAGAGTCGTAATTTTCTAATTTAATACATAATAGACTTCTAGTCCCAAGACATTAAAAAAAGTAAAGCTCGCTATAAGTTGAACTCCTTTAACTAGTTGTGACAAATGACAAATCTCCGTATTAGCTTTCTTCAACAAAACCTCTTCCAAAATAGTGAATTGAAAATTAGCTCCACCAAAATGGGAGAAATAAATTGCGTGATTGAAGTTGATATCAGACAGTTGAAACCAATGAAGAATCTTACTCTTTTTTTTTTTTTTTTTTGTTACATAAGGTTTCGAACTTAAATCATTAGGTTGGAGGAGGGGGTTGTGACCACTAAGTTACTCTCAAACCATTTGTTAGGAGCAAAATATATATATATATATAGGTAATCAACAAAATCAATATCAAATTGCACCAAATAAAATACAACCAAAATTTATATGACTTGGCTAGCATGCATGCGCCCACAGGTGGAATGAAAACTTAATTTCACAGTATCAAACAAGAGATATAAAATATGTATAGATAAAATATTGCCCATCCAGGTATGAGACCAACGAAACTAATTTCCTAATTTAGAACATTAATAGATTTCTAGTCCTGAAACATTAAAGGAAAACTAATATAACTAAAACTACTAGAACTAGTTGCGTCAAATAAGAAAACAAAAGCAGTAAGATCATATCTCAAGTACACTGATGACGAAACATTTTTCGATTTGTATCACCACCCCAACATTTTCAATCTATACTAGTACAATTATACTAGTACAATTAAATCTATTATATAAAATGTAACCCTACCTTAATAACAATATTTAAATTTAATAATTATTTAATATTAATAATAGAATATGATTATTGAAATTAGTAAGTAGTATTATTTAGTAGTATTAATATTGATAAGTAATTAAGTTGTATGAAATAATAATATTAAATTATAATAATATAATGTTAATCAAATAATTGGATAATCATAATTATAATAAATTTATAAATTTATATTATGAAACAATATAATTTATAGTTATATTATATTGGCAAACAACATATTTATGTTTCGGGCTAATAGTTTTATTATACCGCCAAACAACGTATTCAAAATTGAGAGTTTATGTTTCAAGCGAAACCAGCACCAAATGTTAAAAATCTTTCGCGGGTGTTTTTTTCCCTCCTTTACAAATTTATTGTGAGTCTTGAATTTTTAATAGGTTTTTTAAAATTTTTATCGTTTAATATATAGTTATAGTTTGGAATAGAATAGTTATAGTGAATAATTTTAGAGTAGTTATAGTGGTTAGCCTCTCCGATATTTATATGTTTCATATGTGTTATTTTATTGTTATGTCTATAGTTTTTAATATTACTTATTTTCATTAGCATTATTTTTCGTTTTATACAAATTTCATACAATTTTCGAAAATACTTGTTACCAATTGTTACCATTGTTACGATATTCTATTATGCAAATTTTATATAATTATTGTCTTATCACTTGTTACATTGGACCAAAATCACTTATTACCGCTTATTATCATTATTACCACAATAAAAATCATTGTTACCAAAATTAAAATAATTTTTACTATTTGTTACCATTTGTACGAAAAGAAATTAGTAATTCTTACCACTTGTTACCATGCACCCACTTGTTACCATTGTTACAATATTCTATTATACAAATTGTATATAATTATTGTCTTATCACTTGTTACATTGGATCAAGATCATTTCTTACCATTTATTATTATTGTTAACACAATAAAAATCATTGTTACGAGAATTAAAGTAATTGTTACCATTTGTATGAAGAGAAAATAGTAATTCTTACCATTTGTTACCATACGACCCACTTGCTAGATATGTTAATGTATATTTTATATTTTAGAATTTATAATTAAAGAATATGATAATTAGATAGTCGTTATTTGATAATTAAAATATAACCCTATCTTAATAACATTATTTAAATTTAATAATTATTTGATATTAGTAATAGAACATGATTATTGAAATTAGAAAATAGTATTATTTAATAATATTAATATTGATAGTTAATTAAGATGTATAGCATAATAATATTAAATTATAATAATATAATGTTAATCAAATAAAATTGATAATCATAATTATAATAAATTTATAAATTTATATTATGAAACAATATAATTTATAGTTATATTATATTAACCAAACAATATATTTATATTTCAACTCAATCGAGCGTTAATAGTTGTATTATATCGCCAAACAATATATTCAAATATTGAGGGTTTATGTTTTAAGTGAAACCGGTGTCAAATGTTGAAAATCTATCCGTGTATTTTTTCCCTCCTTTACAAATTTATTGGGACGCTTTAATTTTTTATGTGCTTTTAAAACTTTTACCCTTTTTTTTTAAATGTATAGTTATAGTTTAGAATGGAATAGTTATAATGAATATCTGTTGGAGTAGTTATAGTGAATACCCTCTCTAATATTTATATGTTTCATATGTGTTATTCTATCATTAAGTCAATAATTTTTAAGAGTTGTTATTTTCATTAGTATTATTTTCCCGTTTATACAAATTTCATACAATTTTAAAAAAAAAAAGAAAATTATACAAATTTTATAGTATTATTGCGTTGCCAAAAATACAGTTGCACTTGTTATTTGATTTAAATCACCTGTGATCACTTCTTTTACCATATGTTTCTAATATTTCTATGTATTATTTTCTCATTAACTTTATCTTAGTAATGTGATTTTTTACACTTGTTAGTAATGTGATTCTTAGGACTTATTATGTTGATTTATATAAACAGATAAATATGTAACATTATTTTTTATATTTTTCAATGTTGGGTTAGGATTTGTACAAATTTTATACAAGTTTTATAAAAATTTTACACAATTATTATAATTATTGGCTTTACCAGGTGATGGAGCAATCATGAAATGCACTTGTTACGTTGTTACCATTTATCATCATTTGTTATCACTAATTACCATAACTTGTTAGCATTTGTTGTTGGAAATCACTTGTTACCACTTGTTAGCATACCATATTATACAAATTTTACGCAATTATTGTCTTACCACTTATTACCGAGTGTTGGAACAAATCATTAAATGCACTTATTATTTGTTATCATTTGTTATTTGTTAGTTATCACATGTTATCACTTGTTAGATAGAGAATATGAATGCACTTGTTACAATTTATTATTTATTATAGTATAATAAAAGTCCATATGGAGCAATCAATTGTCAAATGTGCACTTATTAGCTTGTTAATTAGTTATTTGTTATAAATCACTTGTTATCACTTGTTACTAGATAGAGAATAATTGTTATTTATTATAAAACACTTATTATCACTTTTTATCACTTGTCATCACTTGTTATCACTTCTTGTCACTTGTTAAATAGAATAACATTTATTATATAACTACAATAAAATATAGTAACATTTATTATAAAATAGTAATATTTACTACTATAATAATGAATGTGATAGATAGTAAATTTATTTGTCTCTCATGATAAAATGATAGTAACATTTACTATTAAACTAAACACAATAGTTAAATTAACAGATAATAACATATAGTAACATTTACTATTTAATCATAATAAAATATAGTAACATTTACTATAAAAACTATAATGAACCGCCGGCATGAGGCATGAACCGTCGGTTTTAACATTAATTTATTTTAATTCACATTTAATTTAACAATATACAATTTTAATATTTCAATTTTAACAATTCAAAGAAAATTTCATAGTAATATTTACTATTAAGTTAAGCACAATAGTCCAATTAACAGATAGTAATATTTACTATATAACCACAATAAAATATAGTAATATTTACTATAAAATAGTAACATTTAGGGTTATAATAACGGATGTATAAGTTAGTAAATTTATTTATCTCTCATAATAAAAGAATAGTAACATTTACTATTAAGTTAATCACAATATTCCAACCACAATAAAAAAATATTAACATTTACTATAAAAACTACAATAAACCACCGGCGTGAGGCATGAATCGTCGGTTTTAACATTAATTTATTTTAATTCATATTTAATTTAACAATATACCATTTTAACATTTCAATTGTAACATTTCAACGAGAACTCCATAGTAACTTTATTATTAAACTAATCATAATAGTCAAATTAACAAATAATAACATATATTAACATTTATTATAAAAATTACAAGAACCGACGGCATGAGGTATGAACCGTCGGTTTTAACATTAATTTATTTTATTTCACATTTAATTTAACAATATACCATTTTAACATTTCAACATTTATTATTAAACTAGTCACAATAGTCAAATTAATAGATAATAACATATAGTAACATTTACTATGTAATCATAATAAAATATAGTAATATTTACTATAAAATGGTAACATTTACTATTATATTAACGGATGTGAAGGTAGCAAATTTATTTGTCTCTAATGATAAAAGAATGGTAATATTTACTATTAACCTAACTACAATAATCGAATTAATAGATAATAAGATATAGTAACATTTATTATTTAATCACAATAAAATATAGTAACATTCACTATAAAATAATAACATTTATTATTATAATAACTGATATGAAAAATAGTAAATTTATTTGTCTCTCATAATAAAAGGATAGTAACATTTATTATTAAACTAATCACAATAGTCGAATTAATAGATAATAAGATATAATAACATTTACTATGTAATCATAATAAAATGTAGTAACATTTACTATAAAATAGTAACATTTACTATTATAATAACGGAGGTGAAAGGTAGTAAATTTATTTGTCTCCTATGATAAAAGGATAGTAACATTTACTATTAAACTAACCACAATAGTCAAATTAACAGATAATAAGATATAGTAACTGTTACTATGTAATCACAGTAAAATATAGTAACATTTACTATAAAATATAGTAACATTTACTATAAAATAGTAATATTTACTATTATAATAACACATGTGAAATGTAGTAAAATTATTTATCTCTCATCATAAAAGGATACTAATATTTATTATTAAACTAACCACAATATTCAAATTAAAAAATAATAAAATTCAGTAACATTTAGTATATAACTAAAATAACATTTACTATAAAATATTAATATTTACTATTAAAATAGTAACATTTACTATAATATAGTAACATTTATGACAAAATAGTAACACTTACCGTTATTTATCATTTCCATTTACACTTATCATTCCTTACTATATTCACCCATCATCACAACAGCTGAGTCACTTTTCAAAATCATGACTACAAAACCTATATTTTGCCATCACAACTTATAGCCGTAAGGATAGGGTTATGTAAATTCAGATGTCCTTATATCCGTAAGTATAAAGTGTTGTTTATACAAACGGTTTGCTACCTTTACCCACGATTCAAATTGTTTTATCGACGACCATTTTAAAACTGTCAAAAAATATATACTACTCCCGATGGTTTCAACTATAACCGTCTGCATTGTTTCAAAAAACCGTCAGTAATACTTATCGAGAGTAAACGTCACCGTCGGTATAATGCTTTTTGTTTGTAGTGAAGATTTATCTTGTTGCAAAGAACTTTACAAAGAGATAGTATCGATTATAAATAGATTTTCTCTTCAATTTTTTTTGAAAAACTCTTTGCGAATTATAATGGTAGCAGTGACACATTTTAATCTTTAGCTACATCAGATGGATGTTAAGATGACATTTCTCAATGGCGACATTGGTGAATGATATATATGGTAGTGGTATTTCAAATTTGAACAAGTCATCCATTTTAGATGTCATTTGTTTTGTAATGATTTAAATTCTATTTCTACATATATTTTACCTCTTTTACTAAGAGGCATGACACTCAGATCGTAGGTCATCCTAAAATATAATCAGAATCTCTGTAATTTTATATAGAAATTTGAACCTTTTTTTATACAAAACTAAATTTTTTTACTAGAAAATTTTCTTTTAATTGAAAATTGTTAAAAATAAAATAGAACAAATAACCGTCAATCTACTAAGATTTTAAGACAAATTCAAATTTCCCAAACAAGGCTTGGATTTTTAGCTATGCCAAGATAATTGTCCATCTAGTCTAGATTGCATTGAGCTCCCCAGTTTTCGCTAGTTCTGAATTGTTTAAAAAGTAGTTGTGAGCATCTTGTAATTGGACTCCAAATTGCATATTTAGTAGGCTAACAAAACTATATCGTGCTAATTTTTAATGTATTTGCACTACTAGAAAACACACTTTCATTGATAGAAATTTTTGTCATTCAAAATAAAAATTCCGTCGCTAAATCTGTTGTTGAAAACTACTCCGCTAAATTTTACAGACGGATGACTATCCGTCACTGATATCAGCGACAGATTAATGATGGAAAATATCCGTCGCTATCAGAAAAAAATATGTAAAAATATCAGCGATGGATTAAGGACAAAATTTTTTCATCGTTAAAAATTCAAGAGCCCTTACTCACGCGCATGCACCAAAACGCGCTCCCTATCTGCGCCTCACGCACGGACCCCACCCTCTCACTTGGCATCTTTACCCGCGTCCACGCACCCTCAACTGCACCAGCCCGAGTCCTCATGCACGTGCATGCGCTCTCACACATGCCCAGCTCCTTTGAACCCGCCCGCCTATACCCACGCAGTAGCCAGCCCACCCGACGCATGCCCAAGCTCCTCTGAACCCACCCGCCCACCAGCACCTGCCCGTACCCGCGAGCAGCCTGCCCGCCCGCTTGCTTGCCCGCTTCCTTTAATGTGTGAAAAATGCCTCTGCCATCTCCAGCCATGTTCGAACCCTAACACAGTTAAAATGTTAAGAGCAGCACAACCACCGAACCATATTGTGATATCTTACTCTATTCTTTTTTTTTATTTGTTATTTTTATCTCATATTTTTTAATAATAATAAAATAATATAAAATGATAATTTATTATAAAATAATAAAATAATAAAATTTTAGGTTAAAAAAATAATAAAAAATTTTAAAAAATAAAATAATATTATTCTTCTACAAAATAAAATAAAAATAAAAATAATTATTAAATAAAAATAATAAAATAATTAAAATAATTAAAATAATTAAAATAATTAAAAAAAGAAAAAAAAAAGAAAAAAAGAAAAAAGAAAAAATTCCGTTGCTAATCCGTCGCTAAAATTTTCATCAGTAATTCATCGGAAAAATTTTATCGCTAATCTGTCGGTTATAGCTGTATATATATATATATATATATATATATATATTTTTACCCTTCACCACTACAGTGACGGATTAGTGACAAAATTTTTTCAACGCTAAAAATTCTATCGCTAATCCATCGATAATAGATTTATAACTTTTTTTTTCTTTTTTTTTTTTACTCTAAGCCACTACAGCGATGGATTACCGACGGAAATATTTCCGTCGCTAATTTCTATTGATAATCCTTCAATTATCTCTCGGTATTCTATCTAATGTTTATTCGTCACTATTACCGATAGATTTTTTTCGGTCAGTAATTTTTCATCACTGATAGCGTCTTTTCTTGTAGTGTTGGATCATTGAAATAGCATTACTATTGATTCACTTCCTCAAAAACTTGAAAAGATATCGGTAGTTGTCCCTTAAGAATAGTAGAAGTTGCTTCAAATCATATGATGTTATACTTGATCATTGATTTTGGTCTAGGCATCATTGTAGATGAGTTTCCAAAGCATGAAGTGTTAATGATCCATCAGAAAAAACTTGTTTCTCAACGATTGTACATAATCTTGCAAAACCGAATTCAATCTTGCATAGGCACAGATGGGTGCAAATAATAATACTACTAATTTGAATTATATTCACTTATTATTTCTTTTCATGGTTTCTAAAACTTGGTTAATATGTAAAATTCTGTAAATTTTTTTTACATAATATCCTTCTTTTTTGTTTGAAAATATTTCTTCAATACGACTCGCAATTGATGGTGCAAATGGAGAAAGAATTTTAATCCTTTCCAGTAGAGAGAATCGACGGTTTTTGTTTGTGTAACAAAAATTGAACATGAAAGCGACATAAAAGATGAAAAGTGACATAATTTTAATCTCTTGACTTGATTGGAGAATGTATGCATCCTGACAAATAATAATAATAGGATTTGTGCTTTGCAACACCATTACCTCTCACCCATGTTGTGGACTCTCCCTATTCAAAGGGCCCGCATCCCTGTCGGCATGGCCCGAATAAGGCTCTAAGACCAAGTGTAATGATCTCTCCAATGGGAGATGTTGTATGTTTTGACCCATTCAAAGGGTCAGTCTAGTTTATTTTTTATTCTTTTTTATTATATTAAAATTTTAATTCGGATCACCAGATTAAGAAAAAAAGATTATGCTGGTAGCCTATGATGCCTTAGCATGTGGCATGTGCTGGAGTCCTGGCCAGCACAAGCTGTGGCTTGATGGGGCCAAAAAGAGTGCACGGGCTAGGAGATAATTGGTCCAAGCAATGTTTGGGGAATTAGTAGAGCAGGAGAGACTTTTCTAAGGTCAAACAAGGTATGGTCAGGAAGAACCAAGGGCTAGAGACCAAGAGTGCACATTATGGCTCGGGTGAGGGCCAAAGGGGTATACCAAGCCAAATAATAATTGACTTGAGCAATCCAGGGGGATTGTACTGAAGGAGCTTATGGAAACTCTTTTAAGTCAAAATTAGGTAGGCTCAAAGGAAAGACACGGCCAGAGCATGGGATGGCATGTGGCTCAACACATGAGCCATGGTGGCACAATTTGGAGCTATGAAATCAATTGACTTGAGCAGAATGCTAGATCTGTGAAAAGTGTTCTAAGCATTCATCTTTTAGGATGAAAAGAAGGTTATTCTCAAGAGGCCAAAGCTAGCAAAGTAGGATAGCTACTCGTAAGATGAGCCATTGTGGCATGGAAAAGGGCCATAGAATCAATTGGCTTGAGCAGAATGTTGGATCTGTGAAAAGCACTCTGAGCATTCTTCTTTTAGGGTTAAAAGAAGGTTATTTCCAAGATGCCAAAGCTAGAAGAGCAAGATTGCTCAACACTACTCGTGAGATAAGCCATTGTGGGATGGAATGGGGCCATAGAATCAATTGGCTCGAGCAGAACTTTTGATCTTTGAAAAGCACTCACAGTATTCATCTTTTATGTCTAAAATAAGGTTATGTCCAAGAAGGCGAAGCCACCGGGGCAGGATTGCTCAATAGTGCTCGTGACATGACATGGTGACATGGCGGGGGTGACCTATCCAAGTAGTTGCACGAGCAGAATGTGGGGCAGAGTTGGGGTATCAATGGAGGAACACTTTGAGGATGTGAGGAGGTCATTCCGTCTATTATTGAAGCCAACTACTGCAGATTGCCTAAGTGGACATTGGCATGACCCACAAATTAGGGTTTGTGGAGCTAAGTGGAGAAAATGTGAGCAGCAGTTAGGCTACTACCCTAGAGTGTTCTTATTTCGTGCAAGTTGGTGTTTGAATGGATCGTAGTAGTTAGGGATGCCAACTGCTCATAAAACCTAGAGGGCTAGGGTAAAATAGGGGGATATGTGCCATCTTAAAGGAATCTAAGGCATTTGGGGTTTTGGACACGAGCAATCTGTGAGAAACCTTGTAAAACCTATGGTTAGGGTTTGATCTCATATGAGATTTGGGTTTTTCTAGTGAGAATCTCCTTGTAATTGTATTGGTGAGCAATAAAACAAGGTGGGAAAGTTTTCCCATAAAAAGGTATTGTTGAGACTAGTCACTACAAAATAAATGCTCTATGCAGACGGTCAAAAACCGTGTGGTAAACCTAGTAAAACCGTCGAGAGAATTTTCTCCAACGGATGCATCTTCAGTTGGCTATACACCAGTCGGGATTGGTCTCTCCCTACGGTTCTAGTCACCGTTGGAGCATGTCCAGACCTATACGGACAGTTAAAGAAGTGTTGAGAAATTGTCTTGACTTGTATCGGTTAAAAAAACGTCGGTAAATGTTACTACCTATTATCGTCGGTTATTACATTGTGTTAGGAAATAATATTAGATTTATCGTCGGTTACATAATTGCTAATAATTGTTATTATTTTGTATCGGTTTAAAAACGTTAGTAAAAGTTACTACTTATTATTATCGATTATCATATATGTTAGGAAATAATACTACATTTATCCTCGATCACATAAGTGTTAAGAATTGTTATTATTTTGTATCGGTTTAAAAAATATTGGTAAAAGTTACTACCTATATCGTCGGTTATCACGTGTTAGAAAATATTACTATATTTATTGTCGGTTACCTTAAAGGTTAAGAATTGTTATTTCTTGTATCGGTTAAAAAAAATTCGTCGGTCACCATATATTAAGAATTCTTATTACTATTTATCTATGTAAGTATCACAAATGTTCGTAATGTTATTATTTAATGATTGGATACGTACTAATTAAGTTTTTATTATTTGTTGCACACAGAAAATTAAATAATTTTTCGTAAAGTGTTAGAACAATTATTAATTTTATTAAAAAAAAGGAATTAAGATTCAATTATCATATGTTATCATATGTATCATCGGTTACTATATGTTACTATTTTCTTTATTCTCAGTTACCATTTCTTACTATAACTTACTATAAATTACTATAAATTACTATTTCTATTCATCTTACTATATCTTACTATAACTTACTCTCAATTACTATAGGTGTGTGAAAAAATATTATTTAGGACCAAAATGCTAGAAAAGTTATTTTGTTGTAACTGCTTCATCATCATCGTAGCTTAGACAAATATTTTTGTAGGAAGATTAATTTTGATTATCACAAAAATAACACTGATCACAAAAATAATATAAAATATATGACAATGAAAGTGATGGATACATAAAAAAAAAAAAATCACATGTGTTGTTCTAAGATATAAGATGTTCTTCTCTCGCAAAAAATGTCATCATTATAATTTACAGATCCACCAACACCACCAGCACCACCAGCAGCAACAGCAGTATGTGATGAAGTTGCCAAAAATGTTACCATCACAGAATTTAAAAATTGAACTCCCAACATCCAGTACAATCTATTTATAAGACAGTAGATTCCTTCAATCTATTCATAAAAACCAGTAACCAGTGAAATAATGAAATGAATATTGGTACATTATAAAACATAGTTGTAAATGAAAATATTACCTCTTGGGATAGAGTGAAGTGGTGATGATGATGGTTCACTTTTATGTGTACCCCCGGCATCTGATGGTATTGAAGGAATCTAATAATACAAATAATTTGAATTATTATTTAAAGATAAAAATGAAATTAGTAAGATTATGGTGAAAGCTTACTTGAACACCAACAAGCCTTGCTTCATTAACCAGATTTATCAATCCATCTTGTTGTGGACTTTCGGCATGCATCACAACATGCATAAGAACATTGCTTACCAAATTAGTAAGATTATGATTCTGTTCCATTAATCGTTCTATCATAATAGTCACATCTCCATTATGTATGGTTGAATGCAGGCGTTGTGATAGAGTTGTAACTTTTCCCACACATCTGATTCTTCCCTCGAATCAGTCCCTTTAACTTTAGATACAGTATCATTTTTCCAAGATAAATTCTCATTTTCTAATTGCCCTTCTTCATTTTCAATAGACTTCATTCCATTTTTCATCATTTCCTGCTGTCGTCATCAGAAGAAGTAATGAAACATTAATATCCATAAACATATGAAATAGAATTATATAAAAATAGTCATCTATACCACAACTTCTGATGTTTTCATAGAAACTAAACTGCCATCTGATTTAGTTCTACTGGTAATATAAAGATCAGCTCTACAAGGTTTGATCCCAGATTGTGTCGTCTGTGATGATAAAAGTGGTTTAGGGATTTACTTTGAAGTATTTGAAATATTATGCAGTAAATTAATTAGAAATATACCTTTTCATGTATGAGTTTGGCAATGATTTAGATCCTAAACAATGTGGATCTGTCAACTTTGCACGACATTCTGAATTTTTTTGACTAATTTCCTAACACAAAAAAAGAAATATTAGAATACAAGTGAGCAGAGTACTAAAAGAAATTGTTAATTTGTTCATTTCCTTTGTCACTCAACCAGAAAGTAACAAGCTCCTTGTACTGATTTGGATCAATCCTATCATCTCTCATTCTCTTGATATTTTCTTCTATTCCAAGTGAATCATCGAACCACTTTGATTTCAAAGAATTTTTAAAACTTTTCCATTTGTCATACAGATTTGCAATAACCCATTTTTTAGTCTCATCTCTGAGTGGATTGAAAGAAATCTTTGACTAGAAAAAAAAATAAAATTAGGTATATTAATTTTCATTTATACTATTAACCATTAAACGATTAATAAAACTAAATACCTGTACAATTTTCCACATATCCTCTTTATACTCTATTGGCATATCACGCCAAGTCTTATAATTTATTGGAGCAATGGAATGCACTCTGACTATAGAGCCCAGAAATCTGGTAAAAATTGTACCATCAATTTCTATTGGTTGATTTAATTCGTTCATTTCAACCATCATTCGTTTTCCTTTTTCTAAGTCCCAAACATCTTGACAGAGCGTTGGCCCTCTATATTTCTTGACAACTGTTAAAAATAAAAAATTAGAAATAGATAATTATTAATCACCTCACGAAAATGTATTTATTTTTTAACCAAACCTGAGGTAACATCCTGGGATGATGACTGGAGTTCTTCAGACTCAACCTGTTCTTGGGATAGTTGTGATTCTTCGTGATCAGCCACAATAATCATCCGTCGTTTAGTTCGTCCCATATTTATCACAATCTAAAAAAATTTAAATTTTTTTTTAAATACAGTACAACCAACTTTTTATTAAAAAAAATGATTACCTTTTCAGCAATGGAGATATATTATAACGTGATTCAGAGTGATTAAGGACCTAATAAAATTTTGGTTGAGTTAGAAGTTTTGAAAGTTTTGAGAGGAGGAGAGGTATTGAGTAGAGGAGAGTTTTTATGATGGAACAAGCGGAAAGATTTCTGATATATATTTGGAGAGTTTTTGGAGGGAAAGAGACGAATGATTTATAATATATTTAGAGAGGTTTTGGAGGGAAAGAAAAGTTTTGATATTTTGAATAATAATTTATAGCGTAATTTTTTCTCGTTTTTTTCACACTTTTATTTATTACCCCATTTTTTAATATTTTACCATTTTTTAAAACTTCACAACATTTCTTACTTCATTGTAGTTATTTCGTTATTTAAATTAATAATATTAATTAATTCATAGTTTAATTTTTTTTTTAGAAATGTGATTTTGGCTGAGAATTAGAAATTTAGAGGAGTGGTGCAATGACTCGACACACGCACACACACACACACACACACACAGATATATATATATATATATATATATATATATATATATATATATATATATATATATATATATATATATATATATATATATATATATATATATGCATATATACAATTTGGAAAATATTATCATTCTCTTTACCCACTTTTCCTTTACCTCCATTTTATCATTATCATTAGTACACATCCACACAAATATTTTTTTATTTGTAACAACATTTTTATTTTATTATTACATTCTTTTATTACTACGTTATCACTCTAATATTAATATATTATATTATATCTTTTGTTATTATATCATTATTATATTATTCTAGTGATAATTATACCAATAATACTTATTATATATACCACATAATCACAATACTTATTTAATTTTTGATTTTATAATTGAGGATGAAATTATGAAATGAAATGTAATGATATAATTAATTATGTTACATCATATTTAATATTATTTAAATTATATTTAATATTATTTTATTATGTTGGTAGTTATTATTTTATTATATTAATGAAAAATAAAAAATAAGATATTTATCCTCTCATTTTTCTCTACACACTCTTATTTTTATTTTTAGTTCCACATTCACTTGTTAACTTATGTCCATATGTATTATAACCTTCCAATTACTACATAACATATAATTAATAATTATAATTGCAGCACTCGCAAATTGCATTGGTTGCTTAACTAAATTTAAACAAAGATTAAATATAATTTTTACTTAAATATTTATATAAAAACCAATTATTTTGTAATAATAATATATTTGTATTGTTATTCAAACTTGTTACCACTTAAATATACCATTTGTCACTCGTTATCATCTACACAGAAGGATTATTACTTATTACCACTTCTTATAATTTGAATATACCATTTGTTACCATGCACCGTGCACGTTGAGAAATATTAGTTATTACTTATTACCACTTGTTACCATTTATTATACTCCTCGTTATCACTTATTACCATTTCTACATATTATCATTACCATTCATTACAGCATATTATTATCATTTCTGTACACTATATATAACCATTACCATTCATTAAAGTATATTAGATGGAGGAATTATATAATCTAACAAAATTACTGTCACTCATTATATAATATACCGCTTGTCACTCGTTATCATGCACACAAGGAAGATTACTTATTACCACTTCTTACAATTTGAATATACTATTTGTTACCATGCACACTTTATTACCACTTGTTACCGTCTATTATACTCATATCACTTCACATGATCAATATCATTTGTTATCATTTATTACCATTTCTTTACACTACATATTATCATTACCATTAGAAAACAAATGATGATATAATTTAACAAAAATACATTTCATACACAAGGAATATTACTTGGTTATATAACATACCACTTGTCAATGCACACAAGGAATATTACTTCTTACCACTTCTTACAATTTGAATACACCACTTTGTTATCATGCACACTTGTTAAGAAATATCAATTATTATTTATTACCACTTATTACCACTTGTGACCACTTGTGACCGCTTGTTACGATCTATTATACTCATATCACTTCATGATTAATATCATTCGTTATCACTTATTACCATTTCTGTACAATACATATTACCATTACCATTCATTATAGGAGAAAACAAAATATATAATCTATTAAAATTATATTTCATACAAATATTCATCCCATCCTACTCTATCAATATCATCATCATCATTCATGTCTATTGATACATTCCCTTCGTCTTCATCAATATTACTCCGAACCCACACCTGCTGATTGTTTGAAGTGTTACTTTCTGAATTCAAGTTTACTTCATCACCCATGTCAAATTCATCTCTAAGTTTAACATGCTTTACAACAAGCCATCCTTTGTCTCTTTCATCCATTACATAAAATACCTTCTTTGCCTGAGTTGCCAACACATAAGGATCATCCAACAAATCCACACCTGTATGATTGAGATATCAAAAATTTACAAGTGTTGAACCAAATCTATCCTTCTTGCATCTTCGTTGTAGGTCAACCCAATCACACCGAAATAACACAAATGTATACATTCCATTATAGTTTACTTCAATAATTTGCCGTAATATTCCATAATAATTAACTTTAGCTTGAATGAGTGTTTTATCCTTGGCACTTGCATAACTAATATCATCCACTGCAACCACAATACCTGAATTCTGGGTCTGAAGGCATTTCTCTCTATCTTTTATATGGAATCGATATCCATTGATTACATACCCATTGTAATTTCTAACCAATGGATTTGGTCCACGAGCAATCCATTTAATTTCATCAGTAATCTCTTCGGGATATTTTGGATTCGTAACCTGAAAAAGAAAACGAAGAAATTAATAATATTCTAAGATTAACTAGAAGAAATTAATACTAAAAAAAATTAAATATTGATACTTACACGATGAGTAAACCAGGTAATGAAATCTTTACTATGAAGTTTATCAATTTGAAAAGTGTTTAATTTCTTTCCACGATTTGTTCTTCGAACATATTGCATATGTTCCCTATATCAAATAGAAACAATACATATATAATTATATAATTATATAATATAATATTAGAGTTTAATAATTAAAAATATATTGCAATGTATACTTACACTCTAAATGAGGCAATTGAGTCACTGTTAAATAATATGTATCTATGGTATTGCTGTAATGATTTCTCGTCTAGCTGAATTCGGGATATTTTTTTTCTTTTTCCTTTTTGTCTTTTAATATTTCTTCTTCCCAAAGGCCTTCCAATAGTGGTTGAAGTTGACTCATCTTCTTCAAACATAATATGGTTGTCATCATTCCGTAATACATGATTAAACCTTGTTTCAACCCCATCTAAATATCTCGAACAAAATAACAGGCACTCATTTGCTATGTAACCTTCCGCAATAGAACCTTCAGGCCTTGCTCTATTACGTACATAGGATTTGAGTTGAAGCAAGTACCTATATACATATATATACATTATACATATACTATTATTAAATAAAATAAGTATCAATTGTTAAATAATTGATCAAAATAAAACAAACCTTTCAATTGGATACATCTACCTATATGTCACTGGTCCACCAATCCTTGCTTCAGTTGTCAAGTGCACGATCAAGTGTATCATGCTGGTAAAAAATGAAGGAGGAAAAATCTTTTCAAGGTCACACATAATTTGTGGAACTGCTGCCTCCAATTGCTCTAGTTCTCGTGGGTCAAGAACCCTAGAGCAAAGACATTTAAAAATATTACAAATTTTAATGATAAGAGAGCTAACATTGTCGGGTAATGATCCATGAATTGCTATAGGAATAAATTCTTGCATTAAAATATGACAGTCATAACTTTTGAGACCTATTAACTTCCGTTGCTTCAATTGAACACATTTAGAAATGTTTGTAGAGCACTCATCCGGAAGTTTTAAGTTCTTCAAAACCTTGAGAAATACATCTTTTTCCTGGAAGGTCATTTGGTAACATGCTTTGGGTAAAAATATATTTGTAGAGTTTGATCTTCGTGCATGTAGATCATTTCTTATCCCCATCTCTTCAAGATCAAGTCTCGCCTTATAATTATCCTTAGATTTTCCCTCTTGTCCAAGAATTGTACCAACAATTATATCAAAACAATTTTTCTCAGTGTGCATCATATCAATATTATGTCTGAGTAAAACATTTTCCCAATAAGGCAAATGAAACAATATACTCTTTTTTTTTTCCATCCATGCATATCATTGGGACTTGTTAAATCAATTCTATCTAATTCTCACAATACATCGGCTCCAATTCTTTGCTTAGGAGCAACTCTAAGTTTTTCTGTCCCATCAAAAGAATATTTATCATACCTGAATGGATGAGTTGAATCCAACCATTTTCGATATCCCATATAACAATACTTCCGGTCATGACATAACCATTGAGAACATGTATCATATGCGCATACTGGACATGCAAATCTACCTTTAGTGCTCCATCCAGACAGATTAGCATATGCGGGAAAGTCATTAATAGTCCATAACAGTGCTGCATGCATTTTAAATCTTTCACCAACCGAAGAATCATAAGTGTCTACTCCTTCATTCCATAATTCTTTCAATTCTTCTACCAGTGGTTGCATATATACATCTATCTTGTCTCCGGGACTTTTAGGACCAGGAATAAGTAATGTGAGTATGAAATTTGTAGATTTCATGCACAACCAAGGTGGTAGGTTATATGGTATGATGAGCACTGGCCAAGTACTATGTGTAACATTCATTGTTTAAAATGGATTAAAACCATCAGCTGCCAACCCTAATCGAATATTTCTTGGATCAGAAGAGAATGTAGGGTATAGGAAAACAAACTCCTTCCATATAGGAGAATCTGCTAGATGTCTTAAAAGTCCATCCTTTGTTCTCTTATCATGATGCCATCTCATCAAACAAGCAGTTTGACTACATGTAAATAGCCTTTGCAATCTAGGAATTAAAGGAAACCATCTCAATATTTTGACAGCTTTTTTTTTTTTTTTATATCTTGATCTCCATCTCCATTTGGTTTCCACCTAGAAGCACCACACACATAACATGCATCATCTTTGAATCTATCTTTCCAGTACAACATACAATCGTTAGAACAAACATGTATTTTCTCATATCTCAACCCTAAAACTGAAATAGTTTTCTTCACTGCATGACAACTATTTGGCAATATATTTTCATCAGGCAACAATTCTCTCAAAAACTCTAACAATAATGAAAAAGATTTGTTGGTCCACTCAGACAAACACTTTAAATGATATAAATGTACAATAGTTGTAAGCAGACTGTATTTCGATTTTGGATATACGGGTTTTTTGGCATCTTCAAGTAATTCTTGAAACTTATCTGAAATTGATTCGTCCACGGATGCATGAGAATTTGGTTGATGAGAACTTTTGAAGGAAGAATCATGAGGTAAATGTGTGAATGTATCATGTAACATACCAAACATATCATGCTCAAAAAGATTAGCAAGGTTGTTGTTGGATCCATTTTCAATGCTCTCCTTATTACCTTCTTTATTACCCTCTCCCTCTTCATGATATATCCACTTCTCATATCCATGTTGAAAGTCATGACGTAATAAGTGATTGAATACTGTGGATATAGGAAATCTTAATGTATTGAAACATTTAACACAAGGACATGATATCTTCCCATCAATCGATTGAATATTTTCATATGCAAATTCAAGAAAAACATTAACCCCCTGATATATTCATCACTTGCTCTTGATTTAGAATACATCCATCTCCTATCCATGAGAAAATTGCAAAAGTGAAATGAGAAATAAAAGAAATAAAGAGGAATTGAGACGAAACAGATTAGAAAAAGGAAAAGAAATAACAGATTGTGAAAAAAATAAAGAAAAACAGAAGCGAAGAGAAATAAATAAGATAAGTGATAAGTGATCATTGGCGCCAAAATCAACATAATTTTAGCGCCAAAAAAATTTTGTTAATGGCGCCAAAAAAAGTTTTTGTTTGTCTGGCTAAAGCTCAAGCAAGTGCAAAAAAATAATAATTTTGATCACAGTTTAATTCTAGTTTAATTCTACCAAATTTTAAGTTTAATTCTATTGTTAGTTAGTTAATTGTGAGTTGTTTGGAAATCAAAAACTTAATATATATCATAATTAATAAAATTTATACTATGAAATAATAATTTAATATCATCATATTTTTGAAATAGTCATATTAAGAATTTAAAAAAATTTCATATCAAATTTTAAAATTTAATTCTACCAAATTTTAATTCTATCAAATTTTATTATTATTATTATTAGTTAGTTAATTGTGAGTTCTCTGAAATCAAAAACTTAATGTATATCATAATTAAAAAAATATATACTATCAAATAATAATTTAATATCATGAAATAATAATATTAAGAAATTTAAAAAATTTCATATATTTATATAATTAAAATATTTATAGCCGTCCACAGGTTCGGCCCGGGCACGCTGGCGTGCGCGGCTTCAGCCTTGCAGGTGTGCGGCTGAAGCCGCGCGCACCCCGGGCCTACGCGGTTTCAACCGCGTAGAGCACGGCTGAAGCCGCGCGCAGGCCCGAACAAGCGTGGTTTCAGCCGTGGTGGGCGCGGTTTCAGCCGCGAGGTGCGCAGCTGAAGCCGCGGAGGTGCGTGGCTGAAGCTGCGCCCTTGCCCGGGCATGCGTGGTTTCAGTCGCGTGTGGTGCGCTTGAAGCCGCTCCCATGCCCGGGTATGCATGATTTCAGCCACGCGCTGGGCGGTTGAAACCGCATGCATGCCCCGCTGTTTAAGCTGCTGCATGAGCATGAGCATTTCCATATTTAAATAAAATGGGAAAAATATAAACAAAAAAAATTAAAATTCACACACTATAATAATATATGCATTACATTAATCTTACATTAATACTATAATAATATATACATTACATTAATACTACAGCAACATTACATTAATACTACAGCAACAAAGAAAAAGTAAAAAAAGGAAAAAAAAAATTAAATCACTAGGAAAAGAAAAAAAAAATAATTAGAAGCTAGGGAAGTTGGACTTTAGGTCTAAATTTTTTTTTTCCTTTCTCTTTGCTGGTATCCGAAGCCGATGCACTTGCACTACTCCCAGATGATGGTGATGCTGCTTTGCTAAAATCTCGAATGTCAAACGGATTATCCCTATTAGGTGAACTGAATGAACCAAATGCCGTTGGAGGTGAACCAAATGATCCAAATGGACGTAGAATAAATGGGTTGCTCGAGGGTTGTGGAGGAGGAGGTGATGCTCCACTGGTTCCAGCAGCAGGATGAGAGGAAGATTGCGCACTCGGTCTCAAAGGAACTCCACCCAGTTGTACATGATCTCTAATACAGTAAATAAAATTAGTATTTACTTGCATATCATTAATCATGTTCATCAAGTTAAGTGACATTTTTAGATGCTGCTGGTGATTGTGTTGCTTGAATTCGGTGAAGTTATCTCTCATTTTTCTCATTTCCCTCCCATATCTTTCAAATTTCTGATCAAGACAGTCAACTTTCTCATCAACACTAGATATCTGTGTTTTCATAGCATGCATCAATTCTAAAAGTTGATCCCACTTTACATTCTCACCGATCTCCTCGTTCACGTTCACATAATGTTGCTCAGCTTCCATATTCATTTCCACGTTCACTTCATCCGCATTCATTTCTGTGCTCACTGTCTCACCCTCTCCCCTGTACTCCTCACCCTCTCCCCTGTATTCTAAACCTCTTTTTTTTAGATTCATCCAACTACCATTCTCATAAATCCAATAAGCTCGTGACAACGTTTTATGATTTATACAATTTTTAAAACTTAATTTGAAATTTATTTCGTTCCGTAAACTTACTCCTTCAGTTTTTAAAATACCTTTCACAACACTACAAAATGATAAATTTGAATTTGAATCTCTTATGGATATCATAAAATATGGAAGTAAGAAATGCAAATCAGGATTTTGTTTTTCAATAATACGTGCCATTAACCAAAAATCTTCTCGAGTAATGGATGTATAATTACCTCCCCGTGGCTTAATAACATGTACTATTAATAAATGAAGAATTCTTTCACGCAAATTTAAATCTGCTGCATTTTTACTAAAACTCTCTAAACTATTATTATTAAAAACAATTTGGGCGTCCGTTAACATATCACTTTTCAAATATGGAGCACATTCTTCATAATCCACCCATGGAAGATCACACACTGTACATATTATTTTTGGGTTAACTTCAATTTTTTTTCCATCAAAATAAGTTTGAAAACAACATGAATTAATTTCACCATCAATATCAATAAAATACTCGCTATTAATTTTTTTCATATTATTATAAAAAATTTTCACAACATTTTCATAAATTTTTTTTTTTGGATTGAGAATCCAACGAGGACATATTTCTTTTAAAAAACTTCCGTACTTAAAATCTATACTTTCCAAAAATTCCCAATCTATTAAACAACCAACACTAATATTCCGATAAGAAAATATCTGGTCAAATTCTTTGCTTCTTTTAAGAGATGGAAACTCCCTTCTATTATATTGCTCCGATTCCCTCATAATTTGTTTTCCTTTCCGAGAGCCCATCTCTTTGTGAGTGATATGTGAAAAGTGAGAAGGGTAAGAAGATGAAGGAGAAGAGGCGTGAGAGAACAAGAACAAGTTTAGAGTGAGAGTTTGATGATGATAGTGAGAGAAGGATAATTGTTATATATGTGAGTGAGTGAGAGAGATAGTGTGAAAAAAGTGTTGTCGGCAAGAAATTTCCATACAATAATACTATTCAATGAACCTTTATTATTGTTATTTTGTTTCTTTTTGTGAAAGGTCAAGATTTGCTTGGAGCAAATTTTTTTTTCTTTTGTTTGTTTTGTAAATGGTCAAGACAATGGTTCAGAGTTCTCAAAATGCAAATTGTTTTTTTCCTCTTTTTCTTTTGGATATATATTATGGGTTTGCATACCCACGGCTCACATGTGAACACTAAATGAATGAATATGAATAGTTTTTTTGTTGTCCTAATATACATAGCTATAGATTAGGTATTTGTTTGCATATGGCATGCAAGTGAGAACTTCCGTTTTTGTTTGCATATGGCATGCATGCAAGTGAACTTCTAGATTAGGTTTTTGTTTGGCATATGGCATGCAAGTAAATGTAAATGTAAATGAATAGCCTTTTTCGGACATTTGTGGACAAATGTGCAGAGGTGTGACTGCATTCAAGAGAAATAATAAAAATTCCACACAACTTCATTAACATACCATAAATAATATATATAATATATATACCATATATAATATATATAAGAATAATATATATAATATATATACCATATATAATATATATGAGAATATAGAATATATATATACAATTTTTTGGTTTATCCTTTGATTACAAATAATACATTCTTTAAATTCATAATTAAATCATTATCCTCTTTCATTATTATTATTATTATTAATTTTATGTAATTAGATTTATATCTATATTTAATTAATTTATAATCTCATTTATTATTTTATATTGAATTCCTAGGTATTATATAATTATATATATAAAAGTAGTAACGTGTAAGTAATAGTAGGTAGTAAATAGTATGTAGTAAGTAATAGTAGGTTTATATAAGTAGTAAATAGTATATAGTAAGTAATAGTGGGTAGTAAATAGTATGTAATAAGTAATAGTAGTAACCTGTAGTACTATGTAGTAGTAAGAAGCAGTAGTAAGAGTAATAAGTAGTTAAAGCTAGAAAGCAGCATAGTAAGTAGTTAGTAGTTATTAGCTACAAGTAGTAATAGTAAAGTAATAACTAGTAAGAAAGTTATAAGCAGCGGTAATTGCATAAATAATTGATAGAGTTTTAAATCCAATTGTTGGTTTTGTTCTTGGAAGTTTTAAATCCAATGGTTGGGTTTTGTTGTCGGGAATTTCAAATTTTGCAGCCTATTGTCTTTTCAAGTAACATCAACATAATATCAACGAGTAAAATTATCTCGAATTACTAACATTTGATCTAACGGTAGAAACTTAACATTTTAATATTTTATTTTTTTGAAAATTTTAAGAAAGAAGAAAGAAGAAGAAAGAATAGGAAAAGAAGGAAAGAAGGAAAGAAGAAAAGAAGATCTGGTTACTTCGTGCTGTGATTGAGAAGAAGATTTCTACACTTAGATTTGAAAAGAAAATCAAAAAAACAAAGGAAAAATGAAGGATACAATTAACACGAGCAAGGAGGCATCGAAGGAGGCATCCTAGAAAAGGTGAGTTAAGTTTTAATTTTAGGTTAATTATGTTATAATTTTAGTTAGTTCTTACTAATTTTTTAAAATTTTTTAAATTTATATTAGTTTAATTTTTTGTGATTTATGATTTTAAATGTAAACAAATTTTTTATTTCAATTAATTTTGAATTTCTTTTGCATCAGAAAGGAGTCGTCGAAGAAAATCACAGGGCACTTGCTTCCAATAACCGTTAGTTATTATTATTATTATTATTATTATTTATATTTTGATTATGTATATTTTGAATTGAATAAAGTTTTTAATGCAAGTTAATGTGATTTTTTTAATAGTCATGGGAGGAGGAGGAAAATGACAAGTATGAAACAACATTGATTGGAACAAGGGTAAAGACTGGTACAAGGGTAAAGACCACGCCGATTCAAACGAGGTGCTCTCCTAAGCAAATAAAAGAGTTATTTTCTACTCTTACTGATGATATGAAAGTTATAGTTAAAAATATGGGATTCGGTAACCTTTTGAAACTTAGTTGTGATACACTAAGTCGAAAATTATGTGAAGAACTGATAATGAGGTTTGAACCTATAGAAAAACGTCTCTTTATCGGTTTAAATCAGAATTTTAAGCTGACAGTCGAAGATGTGGGCCGAATTTTAGGAATTCCTTATAAAGGACGGGATGTTTTGGATTGTTCAATTACTGTATCCTTGGAGATGAGAAAAAACTTTTCAAAACTTAAGCATAGTCAATTAAAACAATATATGCAAGAGATGCAGATGGAAGATGCCTCCTCCTCTCTGAAGTTTAGACAATACTTTCTTTTATTTCTGCTTGGATGTTTTTTATGTCCCACAACAAATGTTTACCCTGCTTCAAGACACCTCAGTGCTACTATTGATGTGGAGAATGCTGACCAATACAATTGGGCTAAATTTGTCTTACAATGGTTAGCTGATGAAGTTTATCAATTCAAAGGTGTTATAAATAATGGAAGAGAGGAAGAAAACAGGAATCGGTGATTGTTTATTTTTACTTATGGTAAGTTTTTAATATAATTTAATTCAATTTTTATAAATATTAATTTAGTATTAATAAATATATCCATAATAATATTGGTCTTGTGCACACAGATCTTTTATTTTGAGAATGTAAAAATTGGTGATTTAGGAGGAAAAATAACAAAACAACCTATTCAGTATTGGACAACGGATCGTGTAAATCGAAGAGTGGGATTCGAGCGTGGAAATGTAAGTTAAGTTTATATTGTATTGTATGATTTAAGTTGTTTATATTTGATTAGAATCGTATATAATTTGAGTTTCACTGTAGAGTTTATTATCCAATGTCAAAAGATTTGTTGCAAAATCTATTGACACAGTTGAAACAGTTGGAGAAAAAATAAAAAAGGTAAAATTACAAACATTACTATCTCGCCACAGTGTAGTTACTTACCAATGACTTACTCTGTGATATTAATTTTGCAGAAAATTCATATAAAATAGGAAATTAAAAATTTTTTGAAGGAGTCAATTCGAATTCAGTTTGATTTCTTGCGCAAACTCTCTGAATATGATGATGAGCAAGAAGAGGAGGAAGCAGACGAAACAAAGGGTAAGGACAGTCATTTTAAAGAGGACCAACAACATAAAGGCCAAGATTTGGAGGATAGTTTGGAGAATAAAAGGTATGAGGATAAAGGGTCGGAGCCTGAGGAGCCTGAAGATGAACCTGATGATGTTGAATTATATAGAGTTGTGAATACATTAACTGAAATGAAGGATAAGGATACAACATCTATAGTTTCTAACTTTCCCTTTCCCTTTGCTAACCCAAAGATTTTTTCTGATGAAGAAGAAAATATTTGGCTTTTTTTATGGACGAAAAGCCATGAAAAATAATGATAGGTAAGGGTGTTATAATCGTTCTCATTTGGTTATTATTGTGATATATGTTACTAAATCTAGTTTTTTTGATAGAACAATTTTATGTAATATTGATGGATACTATATGAGCTGGAGCAATAGTTATGAATTGGTACCACCTCACTGGATTGGCACGCTGGTATGAATTTATCAATTTTTTCTTTTCATTATTATGATCGCATAATTATGATTATAATTATATAATATTATGTTTGCAGACTATGGATTGCTATATACGTTTACTTAACATCACCTACTGCACTTTCTCCAGATGTGTTTTGCCATTATGGTTTTCTGTAAGTATTTTTCTGTTTTCATCTTCTTTTTTGATATATTTTTAATCTTTCCTCAACACCTAAGTCAATTGCCAAGACCACTTATTATATTCATATACACATAATACTCCTTGCATTATTTTCTTTTCTCAATCATAGTTTTCTCATATAGATATTATGGTTTCTAAAATAGATGTCCGTCATTTCTGCTTGTGACAATCAAAATAACTGGAATATTTCGATGGTCGATAGTTGTTTGTCTGAGGAAGTACTTGGATTCGACTATTGATTGTGTAACCTAGTGAGTACTTTAACATTAGATACTATTATTATACATTTCTGTTAATAAGGTATATTAATATATACCTTATTTTTTTTTAGGTATTCATCCCTGTTCTTTTCAAGGAATATTGGTTTTGTTTTGCTTTACACAATCAAATTATGTACTACCTAGACTCTAGTTATAGAGGTCACGAAGATATTAACTTCCAAACTTTTATGGTAATTATTACTTAATATATTTAAATATAAACTATAATATTTTCCTTAATTTTCAGAAAAATTGTATTGAAAGGATTTATGAAAATTCTCTCCATATTTCCAACATTGTTCCTGTTGAAGTTCCACAGCAGCCTAATACGTAAGTTACAATTTACTACATAATTTTGATTTTATGATAATGCATACCTAAAATATTTTTTATATATCAGAAATGATTGCGGAATATTTGTTATGAGGTTTTTGGAAATATGGGAACCGGGAATGTTTTTAAGTACACCAAGTCAAGAAGTATGTTCTCTCACACCTTATTTCAATTTTGTATTGTATTTGTATTAAAATTATTAATTGTTTCATTTTATGAAATGCAGGATCTTATTTTCTTAAGGAAAAAATATTTTCTCAAACTTCTGATGTCTAATCATAATACGGTCCGTACAGAGATGATATCCAACATGAGGATGAACACCGAGGAAACAAAGAATATCAAGTTTGAAGGAATTCAGACAAAAGAGCAGAGCAAAAATGAGAGAAAAGGAAAAAGAAAATTTATTAAAAAATTGTAAAATTGTTGTATAAAAACTCATTATAAATCCAATTTTTCTCTTCTTAGCAATAAATTTACTATATTTTATTAGTTATTTATTAATTACCACTTACTTATTTACCACTTATTACTACTTACTTTACTTACGGTTACATCACTCAAAATCAACTTTTTTATCATAACTTATCACCATTATTATTACTTATTACTTATTATTATTACTTATTACCTTGTAATTTTAAATTTTTTCTCTATTATTGTTTGTTTGTATAGAAAAAAACAAATTTTTCTACTAAAATTATTTTTTTTTACATTTTATTTGTATTTTTTTTCATTTGGTTATTAGTTTTTTATTATTTCTAATAACCTCCCACCCTTTTTTCTTATCTTTTTCTTATTCAACTTTTCATTATTTTCATTATTTATAAATGATTACAACAATATATATTTTTTAGATAATTTTGTATTAAATATATAGATTTTTTACTGTTTTAATTTATTTATTTATCAAATAGTTTATATAAATTCTATTTGTTAGCACTTGTTTGTTAAATTTGAAATAAAACGATTAAATTTTTTTGCTTTTCTTTGAATTTGAAATAAAATGATAAAATTTTTTAGTGCTTGTCTAAAATTAATTAATTTTTTTGGTAAAAAAATAATTAAATTGGAATAAATAAACAAAAATTTTGGCATGAAAAAAAAATTTTTGATTAAATTAGAAAATTATTTTTTACAGAATATTAAAGATTTTATGGTAGAGTTATGTTAAAAAGATAAATTTGTAAATTAAATAACTGTTATTTTTTTTTTGAATTTATATTAAATTATATAATATTGATAATTAATGTATTATCATCATTCCACCAATATATTTCTCTCATTCTTCCATTTTGTAATAGTGGAAAAAAAATGAATAAAAACACTTGTAATAGTGAAAAAAAAAAGGAATAAAAAGACAGTAAAAAAAACAGAAAGTAAAAAAAAAAGGAAAAAGAAAAAGAAGAAGAAACAAAAAAAAAAGTTAAATAAACCGAAGGTGAAGGGTAAAAAAAATGGAAACAAAAAAAAAAGGAATGGTGAAGGGTAAAAAAAAGTAAAAAAAAAACAAAAGTAAAAAATAAATGTGTGAAAAAAAGAAGTAAAAAAAAAGAAAGAAGAAATCAAAAAATAAAAAAAAAATAAAAAAAGGGCATAATAATGCCCCGCGGTTGCAACCGCTCCCTACGTGGTTGCAAGCGCCCGCGGGGTGCTAGGAATTAGCGCGCTCGCGCAGTTGCAGGCGCGGGGCACACAGATGCAACCGCACACAGGGGTGTTCGCAATCCCCGTGAGTTCGGTTGCAGCCGTGGGCCAAGCGCTTGCAATTGCACGTGCATGCCCCCCGTGAAAAAAAGGAGAAAAAGCACCCTTGAAATAGGCAACACCGAGGTTCGAATCCATTCTCTCCTATTAACCACTTGCCACCACATGGCCTTTTTCCCTTTTTTTGTTTTTTTTTTACTCTCAACATTTCCCACGTTTCATTTTTTTATTCTTTTTCCACTCAACCTTCCATACTTTTTTCTATTTTTCTTATTTCTTTTTTTTTTCTATACAAAAATATTTAAATTTTTTAAATTGTTAATATAAGAGAATTTAAATTAATATTAACTAACATATATTCTCCAATAATTTATAATTTATAATAATATATACAGTAATATTATTACAAAATAGTATATTGTGTATCTCAAAATAATTCTAATAATTTATAATTTATAATAATATTACAGTAATATTATTAGAAAATAGTAATTCTAATTTTTTTATACTCACAGAATTATCACAAGTTATTACACTACTTATCACAAGTTATAATATCTTACCATCTTACCATGTTATATCATCTTACCATTATCATTTGTTACCATTACTTATTATAGCAGACTTATTACCGTGTTATAACATCTTACCACTAGGTTATTACCATTGCTTATCATGTTATAACTTATAACTTATTACAATACACATTATAAATTACCCATTTTATATTAACTCTAAAATTTTATTGCTCCTAAAAATTATATAAATATATATAAACTAAAACCGTTATAATTATAATTGTATATAACATTTTCAATTATCATTATCATTTATGTATGGTTAAATAGATCCAGTAGACCCTAAAAAAAAGTCAGATTATTTTCAACCCATCCCTAAAAATATTATATTTACCGACGACAAATAATAGCCATTAGAAATTGAATATTATTTTTACCGACGGCTATGTTAATTTTACTCACGGTTCATAAACTTTTATCGACGTTATAATTTAAACCGTTGAAATATGTGTTTTTTTCCCTACGGTTTTGTAAAAGACGTCCGCATAAGCAAGAAAAAACCGTTGTTAAAGGTTACCGATAATAAAAGTTACCGTGGGCATAGGGATTTAATTTTGTAGTGAGTGTTGGGCATAGGCCTGCATCACTTGGGGTGAGAATTTTGTGATCATTTTGCATCCCGGTGACATAGCCACTATGTGATCCAATGCTGACATAACAATATCCCACACCTTCAAGCTACGTAAGATGTTACTCTAATTTTCTCAAAATAAAAATCGAAACCATTGTAGGCCTTAAGATGAAATCTTGAGTGTCGAAACATAAAGGAAGGGGTCTTATACACCAAAAAAAATTGTAAATGAAAGATGCTCCCATAGATAGGAGCATTCAATTTTTCATATGAAAAATAACTCCCAGACCAGGAAGACCCCGGGACATGAAAAATGAGGATGTAACAATTATACACCACAATAAGCAACTTTTTGTTTGAGTTCAATAATTAAATAAAATTTAATTTAAAAATAGACTTTGGGTTAAAAAAAAATATTACAGTGGTATTTGGAAGATTTTAATTTATCACAACCTATCTCAACTTATTTATATTTTATTTTATCCTATCCGTAGTATTCCAACTAAAATGAAAAATTTTTTCTAAGAAATGTAGGATGTGAAAGTAGAAGATAAATTTCATTGTAAATATCAATAATATGTTATTTTAATAGCAGAATGCCAGATTTCTTTGACAAGATGCTAAACTTTCTTAAAGAATGTCTCAATTTTGAGTTTTAAAAGTGAAAAGTAGACGTAAAAAGAGATAGTATCTTAATTGAGATTTACTTGAATTGAATTAATTGGATTTGAAGTTAAATTATTATTTTATGTAACTTCCTTCTAAATACTAGCTGTACATCCTCACATGGCATAGCAATCATCGGAACCGCTTTTAAGATATTGGAAATAATGAAGGGCGAGTTGAATACTCACTAGTAGGAGTTAATCCAATAAAAATAAATTTATCTTATTTCAAACGATATGAGTATAATGCAAGCATGGTTATATTCACAGACAATGACAAATTTATTTTTTTAAGAAAATAAAATAAAATAAAATAAAATAAATATGGGGTTGAATTTAATTAAACTAATAAATTAATCGAATAAAAAAAATAATCGACTAAAGGTAAATAACTAAATAACCCAAAATTAAAAGAAGAAAATTCAATGGGTAATTAATTTCTAACCAAAGGAATTATATCGATGTTGATTTCTTGTGATTGATCATCGATATATTTAAAGATTTGTACAATCATAAATAAATTGGTTATAGTCACTCAACAAATGACGAATAACTAATATTTCCTTATTTCGTCGATAATTAAGAAATTTTTAATTATTTCCCTAATCGAAATATAACCCTAGAAAAACCATTAAAATTTAAAGTTTTGATAGCATTAAAATCGAAAGAAATCCAATTCTAATTAATAAAGACACAACGGATTTATTTAAATTAAATTATTCAATTCCATGACATAAATTAGACTATTAACAAAGTCTTATATTTATGTCATTCACCACTAAATTAAAACAAACAAACAATTACATATTTGTCATTTTAATTAATTGTAAATTATTTGAGAACTATTAAATATTATTATTATTTAATAAACTCTAGAAAATCATGATCCATGAAGTGTAGAAATTAAATAAATGCTTATGATATGTTGAATTAATATACTCAATTAGATCTCATAATCATTGAAAAACAAGATTTCAATAAAATTTCAATTAGAAAAGAATTTGGAATGAATTCATGAATAAAAAAAAAAAACTCACAAATTGATTTTATATTGCCGTTGAAAAAAATGTGAACTACAAGCAAAATATGTTTTTCTCAACTGCTGCCTTCCTTCACAATTATGTATCTTCCCAATTCTAGAAATAAAGAAATATATATATATATGTCCCTCAAGCTGCCGGCTGCAACCCTAAACAAGATGGAATTCTCTTATTTTTCACCTTAAGAAAATATTCAAATTGTTTTCTAAGAAAGGATAAAACTCCTTGAAGGATAATGTAACATCGAGACAATAACAAAAAAAAAAAAAGGAAAAAGAGGGGAAAAAAAAAGAAAAGAAAAGTCAATACCCCTATTTTCTCATCTCACCACACACCACCCAAAATCCACCCCTCACTCTCTCCCTCTTTCGGCTTCTCTCATCCCCCTCTCGTCTCTATCTCTCTCTCTCTCCCCCTACAAAATCAATTAAGATCACTTCAAAATTTTTTGATCTACACTCCAAACTTTTGAACAAACTCATGTGATTGATGGTTTGAAGAGAGAGATTTGAAGTTTGAAGATGGAGAAAGTTAGGGTTTTGGCAATGGTTACTTTTGAACAAAATTAGTGACTTCTTTAGAGACAGTCTTCCTCTTTCAACCTATATTTATGTTTTCATAGTATGGATTAATGATCTGAACTTATAAGAATAGTGGAATGTTAGATTAAGCTAAAAATCTTGATTTTTCTATATAATGGGCAGTTTGAGTATATTATGATCTTTCAACCATAACTTCCTCTACAAATTAAGTAAGATTTTCTTTTCATGAAATTAGACTTCCATACCTTGAAAATGACATATGATTCAAAGTATTTGGATGTGAATTGGATTTTTTATGATTTTTCAAAGAAATGCGTAGTGTAAAAAAATACCCTATTTTGCTTTGTTTCGGTTACATAGAGTCTTTCTAGGTTGAATTAAGCGAGGCTCTGAACATGAAAGGTGTAGATTCCTGTCTTATCTTTAATTTGAGATTTGAATCACTCAAATCTAATATATGTAGTAAAAATTATGATAATTTTTCTGTGACTGCACAAATGTGAATCATGAATTTTGAACTATAATATTCATAGAGTTAGATACTTTTATATGATTTGAATGAGATTTGGACATAAGCACAAAAATTATAGTCACTACAAAAAAACAGTTATTTTGCGATGAATTTTGCGACGAAAATTTAGAAAAAATTCGTCGCTAAATAAATTTGCGACAAATTTTTTGACAAAAAATAATTCATCGCTAATAACTCGTCGCAAAATTTTGCGACAAAAAATATCATATTTGTCTCAAATTAGTGACGGATATTATTTCGTCGCAAAATTTAGCAACTCAATTTTTTTTTGTTGCAATTTTCTGACCAATTTTGCGACGAAAAGAATCTGTTGCAAATAATTCGTCGCAAAATTCGTCACAAAAATTAGCAACCAAAATTTTTTTGTTGCAATTTTCCGACAAATTTTGTGACGAACAAAATCTGTTGCAAATAAAGCTGTCGCAAAATTCGTCGGAAAAATTTGCAACAAAAAAATTTTTGTTGAAAAAATCGTCGCAAAAATTAGCAACCGAAACTTATTTGTTGCAACTTTCCGACAAATTTTGCGATGAAAAAGATCTGTTGTAAATATATTTGACGCAAAATTGGTAGCAAAATTTAGCAACCAAAACTTTTTTGTTGCAATTTTGCGACCAATTTTGCTACGAAAAAGTTCTGTTGCAAATTTATCCGTCCCAAAATTCGTCGGAAAAATTAGTATCAAAAATTTTTTTGTTGTAATTTTGCGACCGATTTTGCGACGAATATTATCTGTCACAAATTAGCGATGAATTTTTTCGTTGCAAATTTCCAACAAAAATTTTTTTGTTGCTAATATTTGCAACAAATTTTGCGGCGAAAATAATTTCGTCACAATTTCTGACAAATTTTATTCGTCGCTGAATTGCGATGAATATGTATTTGTCGTAGAATTTGTCGCAAATCTGCGATAAAATTAACGACGAATTTTGCGACGAAATGTTAAAAATTCAACAACAAATTTTGCGACGAAAATCAGAATCAGCGACAAAATTAGCGACGAATCTTGAAAATTTGTGACAAAAAAATTTGATTTGTTTAATTTTTGCACCAATTTTCCATATATATCATATTCCTCCCTGATAGTCTCAACCAACCAATTTATGAACTAAACCGCCAATATCATCATCAACAAACCATCCAGGGTACCATCCAACAGCCAATAATACGAAATTTATCTAGTCTCTACTCATACAAACAACTAACCATCTAATAGTATCAATCAAATAATAATTATAAAAACACTACCATCGTCATGAAATAATAATAAATAGTAATAAATAAGTAACAGAATATCAAATATCTAGAAGTATAAACCAATTTCTAATAACAAGTCTAATTAAATATAAACGTGAAATAAAAACTGTTTCAAGAAACATTATCACCATCATCGTCACCGTTACCATCACTGCCACCGTCACCATCACCAAATATGTCATAATCATCACCACCATCATTTGGAGGAGATTGAAAAGGGGGAATCGAACTTGAAACGGAGACTAACTGAATATACTGCATTATAAGCCTCTGTTGTACGCGAAACTCTTCAAATTCATTGTCTCTTCGCCGCTGTTCTACGCGCATGGCTTGAAGTTCATTGCCTTTTTGTGATAACAGCTCATTCATGTGGTTAAGCTCTTGGTTCATTTGTATTAATTCTGCTCTTACTGGTGTCTGGGTGGAAGAACATAGACCACTGAGTCTGCAAGTTCTGCTCAACGAGCCCATCCCAAGTACTCTTCCCTGCTTTGCTCCACCAGTAGCCTCGAGCCATAAAGCCATATCATTAACAGATGGCTCAGACATAGCAGTATCATCACTACCACTAGAATTTCTAAGTACAAGCTGATTATATTTCTTCTGCATTGTCATAAAAGAAATTAGAAGAAAATTAAAATAACAAGATACTAAAATATCCAACAAAAGAAATACAAATATCAATTAACAGTTTAACAATATAATAAAATATCAAACAAAAAAATTCAAAATACAAAATTCTATTCCTCATTAAGCGATTGACAGTAAACAATATGACACAAAAATTAAATTGTGAATCAATTATTATAAATTTAATAGACTTATGGAATTGAAATTACACATACTTATATTTATATATTTAGTTACTTAATCCATTAGAATGATATTTAGATAATGAGGAGTGTTGTAATTGAAATTAAAATTTAACTACTATTACGAGTTTGAAACTATAACAGATCGAATAAAGGAAAAAATTATACAAGTACGTAACATAATGAACCAACCATTTGGAATTGACGTAACAAAAATTGATATTATGTATTCTCTAATTTTAATTAACAATGATAAATATATATATATATATATATTTATATATATATAAATTAGAAATGAAAACTTCAATTTAAGTAGTGGAAAAAATATTGGAATAGACAAATCTAATAAATTCTTCTTCTAATGTTATTATGAAAAATTGAGCATAATATGTTAAAATCTTTGTTACAAAGTTTCTATAAAACAACTTAAAATTTTGAAATTACATACCATAACCGCTCTAGCTCTCTCCCCACTCCAGGTCTTGTCTTTTTTCTGAAAAGTCCGTGCGAAAATCTCTCTAAATGATGGTGGTGATCCCATTTCCTTGGCCTAAAAAATAAACACTGTTAGATGAAATAATGAAAAAATAAATGAATTAAATTCAAAAAAATAATAACCGAACGAAATTATAATACATAATATCATGATATTATAAAATATAATATGTTATAATATATGTCATAATGTTAAAATTATAATATATAATATATATAACATATAGAATTATATATAAAAACTATAAATTAACATATATATTATAATGTTTAAACTATAATATATAATACATTATAATATATACAATATATTAAATTATATATGTTACAATTATAATATATAATATTATAATATTATTAAAATTATAATATATATTAATATTATAATATATATTAATATTATAATATTATTAAAATTATAATATATAATAAATTATAATAAATTATATATAAATTTAATGATATAATATATAAATTCTAAGAAAAAAAACAAAAAAAGGAGGTGATGGGGGAGGCGCTCCCCTGCCCAGATCCGACGGCAACACCGCCGGATAGGGCGAGGGGGAGGACCCTCCCCCGTGGGCCTCGGCGAGGTCCTTCGCCAGGGCCTGTGGAGGAGGGACCACCCCCACCCAGATCCGGCGGCGCTGCTGCCGGATTGGGGGAAAGGGGGATCCCCCCTTCGTCGCCTCGGCGACCGAAGCGGAGGGCCATCCCCTCCCCGGATCTGGATCGGGGAGGGGAAACCGGCCCCTCCCCAGATCCGGCCGCGTGGCCGGATCTCCGAGGGGAGAGGTGCTGTGGCGCCTCCCCCTCTGATCAAACAAAGTCGGGGGAGGGGCAGCGCCCATCCGGGCAGTGCCGTCCCCTCCCCGGATCAGGCCGCTTGCGGCCGGATCAGGGAGGGGAAAGTGGGCCCTCCCCAGATCCGGCCTCTGTGGTCGGATCTCGGAGGGGGGAGGGGCTACGGCGCCTCCCCCGCTGTTCAAACAAAGCCGGGGGAGGGGCGCTACCCCTCCCCCGCCAGATCTAGAGAGAGAGAGAGAGAGAGTACTCCTTGAACCCGTGAGATAGAGGGAGACGCACCATGGGGAAGAGGGACGGGAATGTGGGGAAGAGAGAGACGGGAATTTTGTGCGCAGAAGGAAATGTGATTTAAAAAATTCTGCGACGATATCAACGACAAATTTGAATTTGTTGCTGAAATCAACGACAAAACTGTTTTTGTCGCAAAATTAACAAATTTAGCAACAAAATCAGCGACAAAAATAAATTTGTCGCTAAAATCAGCAACAAATTTCTAATTTGTCGCTAAAATCAGTGACAAATTTTATTTTTTATCGCTAAAATCAGCGACAAATTATTTTTTGTCGCTAAAATCAACGACAAATAATATTTTTATCGCTAAAATCAGCGACAAAATTTATTTTTTGTCGCTAATGTCAGCGACAAATTCACTTTTTGTCGCTAAATTAGCCACAAATTTAATATTTGTTGCTGAAATCAGCGACAAAAATATTTTTGTCGCAAAATTACAAATTTAGCAACAAAAAAATATTCGTTGCTAAAATCAGCGACAAATTCTAATTTTGTTGTTAAAATCTGCAACAAGTTTTTAATTTGTCACTGAAATCAGCGACAAATGTTATATTTGTTGCTAAATTCAGCGACAAATTCCATATTTGTCACTAAATCAGCCCCAAATATCGTATCTGTCGCAAAATCAGCCACAAATTTAATATTTGTTGCTAAAATCAGTGACAAAATATGTTTTGTCGCAATTCGGCAACAAAATTAGCGATAATTATTATTCGTCGCTAAAATAAGCGACAAAATAATGATTCATCGTTAAAATCAGCAACAAATTTCTAATTTGTCGCTAAAAACAGCGACAAATTATTTATTTGTCGCTAAATCAGCCACAAATTCCATATTTGTCGCAAAATCAGCCACAAATTTAATTGTTGTAGCTAAAATCTGCGACAAAATATTTTTTGTCGCAAAATTAACAGATTCAGCAACTTAGCGAAAAAAATATATTCGTCGCTAAAATCAGCGACAAATTTTGTTTTGTCGGTAAATCAGCCACAAATTCCGTATTTGTTGCTGAATTCAGAGACAAATTATATTTTGTCGCAAAATAGCAACAAAATTAGCAACAAAATTTTAAACATCGCTAAATTCAGCGACAAATTTTAATTGATCGCTAAAATCAGCGACAAATTTCTTAATTGTCGCTAAAAATCAGCGACAAATACAATAGTTGTTGCTGAATTCTGAGACAAAATTTTTCTATCGCTAAAATTGCATAACGAAGAATTGGTATTAAAATTTCTTATACTTGCTTTTGCTCCAAATTCTCTTATAATGTACATTAAGTTATTCATTTTCTCTTATTATAGCTAAAAAAATCATTCAGGTTAACAAAAGTATTAATTTATATAATAAATGTTATGTAGAGTTGTAAGAGAAACCAACTAAAAAAGAGTTATGTCATTCATTAGTGTTAAAATTATTTCAAATTTTGATATAAAATCTTTTTTGTGTTATAGTCAAACTCGTGATATTATATAAAAGGGAGTCTGACTCAATACAATACGATTAGTTTAATTAATTAAATGAAGGTTATTTGGGGTGTAACGAGTGATATTTTGATTTTCTATGAAAAATATGTCCAAAATTCTACATTTTTTTATCGAAAAAATTCTTTTGAATATTCTATTACCAGTACCAAGGGGTAGTGAGGAAAATCATAAAATGATATAATTGCTTAGGATGTTTCATGATGTCTGAATTTTAACTCATCTCTTTTGTCAGTCTATTTGTAAATTTTATGGTATTTGATCACCATTTTGTCGTCCCTTAAGAAGCTCCTTTGCAATTCCTATTAGGAAATGTAAATGTAAAATTCATTTCAATCTATAATTTTAAGAAAATAATATTATAATTTTTAATATAATAAATAATATTCAAAACTATTCAAATGGTTTAAATTTCACCAACACTTTTATAGATAACTCAAATAATGTCTATAAAAATAGGAAAATTATTGATAGAATAAAAAATAAAAAATAGGTTTTTACAATACCTTTTAACAAATATTATATATTTGTAAATATATATATATTTTTTGTGGCTAAAATTGCACAAAATAAAAAAAATTGTTTTAAAATTCAGCGACAAATTTTAATTTCGTCACTGAAATCAGCGACGAAAATCTGATTCGTCGCTGAATTCAGCGACGAAATCAGTGTTCGTCGCTGCACTTAGCGATGAAACCATTGTTCGTCGCTAAATTTAGCGACGAAATTCTGGTTCGTCGCTTACATCAGCGACGAAACACTGGTTCGTCGCTTACATCAGTGACGAATATCCTTTTCGTCGCTGACATCAGCAACGAAAAACTGGTTCGTCGCTGAAATCAGCGACGAAACACTAGTTTGTCGCTAAAATCAGCGATGAATCTCCATTTCGTCGCTAAAATCAGCAACGAATCTCCATTTCGTCGCTGAAATCAGTGTTTCGTCGCACATATTAGGTACGAATACATATTTTGTCGCTTTATTTGTCATAAAATTAGTGACAAAATCATAAATTCGTCGCTAAATTAAATTATTATTTAATAATTTAATATTAATATTTTATTTTATTTATTAATTTACAAATTTAGCGACGAATTAAAAAATTCGTCGCTAAAACTAGCGATGAAGTAAGAATTTATCGCAAAATTAGCGACGAATATTTTTTTCGTCGCAAAATCAGCAACGAATTTTCAGTTGTCACTAAGTTAGTAACGAATTTTTTTTCATCGCTAATATCATTGCAAAATAGTTATGAAAAATATTTTCGTCGCGAAATTCATCGCAAAATAGCAACAAAAAACTTTTGTCGCAAAATTTTATCGCAAAAACCGTGTTTTTTTGTAGTGAGTTTATTGTCTAATTTTTAAGTGAAAATTAGAATTTTCACGATTTGAGAAATGTAGATCAAGATACGGTCATTTTTCTATGATATATTGTGTTTGAAAATTTATTATAAAGTTAATTATGATATATTAAGGAGAATCAATTTGATCTAGTATTAGTATATGATTTAATAATTAATTTATGACAAATGTCTTAGGTTAAGGTATTTGGAATCAAAAGAGGGGGTTGGATTTTGTTTGATTTTGAATTTATGAGTGATTACACTCCCAAGAGGTGAGTAGGCGAATCACTGTGCCTTTAAATAGAAAAAATGATTTTCAAAGTTCTTTTATAAATAGTTTTAAATGATTTTATATGGTTTTATACCATATTTGTGATTGTGGGATGTCTCGAAATGAAAATTTGAAATATATATACCCTTGGGATGGTAGACGCGTCTCTTGTGCCTCCGTCATATTATTTAGTTGCACCGCTGGTGAGGTATAAGTCGACGTCAAAGAAGTGGGATATAATGTTGTGAATCGAATAAATTAAAAATCTCTTAGTGGGCTTCCACCAGGGTTCGGCCAAATCTTGGTTGGAAGTGGTTTATGTAGGGAGATCTTATGATCTTTAGAAATAATGAAAATTGTGGATCTATTTTTTTTTTAATTACCATGATTTTTGAAACTATATTATTAGACAAATTATTTGAATTTTATGATTTGATATTCATACATTCATCCCTCATTTATTGTCACAACCATATTATTGTACTCCACTTACTAAATATTTTTAAACTCACTTTTCTTATTTTCATTTTTCAGAAGAATCTTAAATTTGGAGTACTAACCACAACCCTAGTGCCCGATTATTATTGATCCTAATTTTGTGGAGATTTCTATAGCCGGTACTAATTCATGCTTTGGATGATATTTTTTTAGGAGATTAGTTAGACCCATATGGAGGGTATACTTTTGAATTGTAATTTAAACTCCACCTAGTCACCCCATTTAAACTGTAATTGAATCTTTTATATTTTATATTGTTAGATTTTCTTTTGAAATAGTGAAATTTTATTAAATTTAGAAATTGTTGGGTTGACCATATGCATGCTTTTGAGACGGGGATTGATCGAGTAGGTCATTTGAATATTGTTGTGTTGTTTTGAAAACAAGATAGATATCGATGAATGCTTTGCGTTATCCCAGTGTATAGGCATGGGTTACCCGTATGCTCGGGTGACGCAACGGTTGTCACGTGCTCGATTAATAATATTCCAGAAATTTTAAAAAAAAATTATAAAAAATAGACTATTTTGAAATTTTCATTCTCTAAAAATTCACATCACTAAATATTTGGAATTGAACAAAAATCTTCAAAACCTTCATATCTATCCTAATTCCTTCTTTTGAATGTGCTATTAGAAAATAAATTGTTACGGTAACTCTTCAAAAGTCTTGCACTTTCCCTTGAAATCAGTGTGTCCACGTGCTAATGAAAAATCATAGTTGTTCAAATTTTATTTCTTGCATGAGAACACCAATTTAGTCCCCTTTTTTCTACTTTTCTCTGTACATCTCTTCCATAAAGTTTAGCATAACAATCACCACAAATTAGTGGAATATTTTCTAAAAAATAATGCAAACATCAATCACAAATATTTAATTTATTTTATCCCTATCACTCGCTATATATAAAAAAATGAAACCTGTAAGCAGTGAAGTAAGATCTTGTAGAATCAATGGAGTCCTCCAATTCTCGGCAGCGTCAGTGCATTATTCAGGTGAAAGATGAGTCCAGCAAGCACCAACCAGACTACGACGATATAATCACAACACTTCCTGTTGGGGACTCCTGGAATTTGCCGTCAAATTTGTACAAGTACCAGGGGTTTTGGTACACTCCTGAGTTCCTAAAAGGGGTCATTTCAGCCAAACAACGCTTCAAACCTCTTGACAAAGATGTTATCTTATGCACCTATCCAAAATCGGGCACAAATTGGCTTAAGGCATTGGCCTTTTCCATCGTGACCCGAACCAAATTTGATTTCTCATCTCACCTACTACTCACCACCCCGCCAAGCACTTGTGTTTCCTACATAAAATTTGAGCATTTCCAAGGAATTAATGCTAGTAGAGAAATTCCACTGACATCCACACACATACCGTATTCATCACTGCCGGATTCAGTAATATCTTCGGATTGCAAGATTGTGTACATTTGCCGGGATCCAAAGGATGTTTTCGTGTCATGGTGGCATCATGTGAACTCTTTCATGTGTAATGACAAAGAACCGATCTCCCTGAAGAAGGCATTTGACTTGTTTTGCCAAGGAATAGTACTGTTTGGTCCTTTTTGGGACCATGTTTTTGAATACTGGAAAGCAAGCCTTGAAAGGCCAGACAAAATATTGTTCTTGAAATATGAAGACCTAAAGAGAGACCCTTCATATTATGTGAAAAAATTGGCCAACTTTATGGGTTATCCATTTTCATTGCAGGAAGAGGCAGACGGCTGTGTGGAAAAGATTATTGAGTTGTGTAGCTTTGACACACTTAGCAATTTGGGGGTTAATAAGAATGGAAAAGTTCGAGGTGTGATAATTGATGTTGAATATCCCGCTAAAATATTTTTCAGGAAAGGCAAGATTGGAGATTGGAAGAATCATCTTACACTTGATATGGCAAACCGCCTTGACAGGATCATTGAAGAAAAGCTAAGTGGCTCTGGCTTGAAGTTTTAGCTTTCTTCTCACAGCGATGTGAATGTTCTGATTCTAGTTTCAATTAGCCATGCTTTTTACTTGGATCAATCTCAATAAATTAGAATAATACTATGCAACAATGTTCAATAAAGATGTTTTTTGTATTATGAGATCATAAGTTAATTAGGCTTTTTCCGATAAGGGTGCCCCTGGGCCAGCTATAGAGTTCTAACCTGATGGAGTCCCTATACTCTCCACCAGGACGGGACAATGTTTTAGCACCTCCCATGGTATGCCTACAAACAAAAAGAGATGTATCAATAAGAACTTACCATAAGCCAACATAACAAATATCACTTTTGATATAGGGGATTTCTTTACGATTGATGGGATTTGTGGCTATTCAATCCGCATTTTTCAGGTTTTACTAATAAAATAATTGATTTTATCACATAAAGTCCTTCAATTCGATTGATAAGCATTATTCTTTCCTCACGGTGGACCATAGCGACTCAATCTACCATTGTGATATATATATAGCCAAACGAAGGAAATCGTATCATTAAATCCCCTGAAAATCTGAGAAACGTTAAGCATTTAATAAACGCATTTCATCCCTAATGTTTCCTTAATATGCCTTTTTTGCTTACTTATGACGCTTCTTGCCTTTTTGAATTTCTTAATTACTGTAGTATTTTCTTTACTTCTAATGTCACTTTCTTAAATTGATATTAAGAGTGAGGAGGTAAATGATAATACTAAACCTAATGACCTATGATTAGACAATTCATAATCATAGAAGTCCAAACCCTACTATGCCTATCAGGTCACAACCAAGTCAATGGAAAATCAAACTATCTCTTGGCCATTGCCAAGCAGAATCGTTACCTCCTCGGCTCCACAGCACCTTGGACCCTCGATCATTTTAGGCTCTTAACTGGCAAATCCATTAGTCTTTCCTCGTGCCTCATCAAACAATTACGGAAGTAGTTTTTGTTACGCAACAAATTTAAAGTATGACTATCCGATAAAAAAAAATTTAACAAATTCAAACTTTCTTAGTCTACTACCAAAAAAGTGTTTAATTCAATCAAAATCTTTTCTAATTCAAAAAAAACTCCCGATTAATAAAAGTGTACCTTTATTATTTCTTTAATTTCAAAAAAAACTCGTATGATTTCTCCAAAAGAAAATTGGAATTTTATACACCCAAAGAAAATACACATATGCACCATACAAAGATAGCCTATCATATATGTTCCGAGATCCTACACAAAGACACATAAATATAGCACAGGTAAGCGCCTAGCACACTTTAACATGTTTTTTTTGGATTGAGTGTCGGATTCTTTTCCATTATCTTTCCCTGCTCAAAAGAACTTTCAACATCAACCTCACACTCGGATCACTGTTGTAGATATTTATAGAACTAAACTCACTTCCAATAAGTACAAAATTTGATATTATATAAACTTCAAAAAAATAAAAATAAAAAGAAGAAAAAAGAAAATGGTTGGGACACAAAGTGCGGTACAGAGGAATGGGGTACCAGAAAATAAATGGAATCCTTTAGGACCACGAGGTACAGCTGTCAAATTGATCGACCATGTCCGGATGGCTTGCACGGTGACCAATGCTCAACTTGTCATGTTGCGTCATGTCAATTCTAAACCCACATGCTCAAAGACAAAGAAAATGGTGGGGACAATGACCCCACTTGCTTGTCCAGACAAGTAACCGGGCCGGGCCCGGGCCGGTTCAAGTTCGGTTCAAGGAATCGTGGGCCGGGTCGGCAGCGGTTCCTAGGCCAGTCCGGGCCGTGCCGGGCCGGTTCCCATTTTTTTTCTTGTGAAACCGGCCCGGCCGCTGAACCGGAACAGGCGGTTCCGGACCGGGCCCAATTCGGCCCTTTTTTTTTTTCTTCTCTATTACATTTTTCTAAATTTTTTTGTAACTCTATTTTTTAATTCCATTTTCATTTTATAACTCCATTTTTTTTAATTTTGTTTTTTTTTAATTCACTTTTGATAATTCACTTTTAATTAAAAATTAGAGACACAAGATTTTTAGAGTGGTTCCACCGAATTCGGTGTACGTCCACTACCAAGCTCATCACTTGGATTTTAAAATCCACTATTTTTTTGTTACATTATTTTGATTTTTACATCATTTTGATTTTTTTCTATTTAAAATAACTTTTAAACAAAAGAAAAATATTAATATTATTATTATTATTATTATTCTTCTTCTACTTCTTATTCATCATCTTTCGAGATTTTGATTATTCTTTGTATTCTTTTTTCTGTATCCTTCCAATCTTTAATGCATATTAAAGTTTCTAAAGTGTCGTCCGCTAAATTTGTACGTTTTCGGTTAACACTCGACCACCTGCACTAAAAGCACTTTCGGATGGTACTGTAGATACCGGAAAGGTTAGTACATCTTTAGCCACTTGGACCAAAATTGGATAATGCGATACATTATTTTTCCACCAACCTAATATATCATATAAATCTACATTATCAAAACCTTCTAATCTAGATGTTTGTTTATATAAAAGTAATTCATTAAATGATGATAAAGAAATTCTTTTTTTTTTCCTAACATGTGTAAGGGATTAAATGAAAATGAAGATGATTGAATACTATTACTACTACTTCTAGCTATATTATTAGTATTTAAATTATTAATTTCCTTTTCATATAATTTAAATATTGATTGTAAAGTATGAAGTATTTGTTGTTTTAAAAAATGTGGGTTAATAGACATTTCTGATGGAAAAGCTTGTACAAAACTGTCACGCCCCGAACCGGGATCGTGAACAGCCGCCCGTTGTCCCTGGATGCCGGCTGGATTTTTACAGAAAATCGGGCAGAACCTCCCCATAAATCGGAGGTTTCCCATGTACAATTTCACCTGTATATGACATTCATCCAGTACAAATAAACAATTGGCCATCCCGGCCTCTCCAAAATCAACAATATCCACAGCCAACATCCAGAACAACGCAAGGCTATAAAGTTTCTAACAGTCCTAGCAACAGACCTCTACTGTCATGCCCAACTAGAGCATGAGCAGCCGCCACACCGAGCGGACTTAAATTCTACGCATATATAAAATAAATTCCCAAGTTATTTTTAAATATTTACAAATGCCTCAATGCAACGAAATAATCAACACGCGAGTTCCGCGAAATAAAGTCCATAATTTATACAGTCATCCCAGAAAATTTATATAAATACATTGGTCAATCTAAAACCTCGAATACATAATAATATCACCAATCATCATAGCGGAAGAGATGGAAAATATCCATACCCAATCCCAGTGGTATCTCCTCGATCCAACACTAATCCTGTGGGAAAGAAAGTGAGGGATGAGTATCTATGGGAGGATACTCAGTAAGTGAGGGGATTGACATCATGCTATCAATATCGAGGTGAATTTGGAGTGTCAAAGCATAAGATAAGAAAATATCCACAGTGTGCAAACCAATCATGTTTTTTTTTCAAAATCATATATAATACGCACACATCAGAAAGCAAGATATGCATCCTAAAATTTTACATCAATGTCATGAAGAACCGGCCAATGAAATATTCCCGGCAATGGTCTACCTCGACCAAGGACGGCGCATTGGGGGTTTTTCCAAATGCAAGTATTAAAGAATGGTTCTCTGCCCCAATGTTGGCCACAGACTACCCCAACTAGTCTGTAAAAAAATATATAGTGTACATATAACTAGTCGGCCGTGTATGGTGCCCCCGCCTGGTGCTAGACGGAGCCGTACTCAACGTCCTCTCCGATGAGGGTCAACCTGGGACACCCATACACACGACAATCTGGCGGATACCTCCGGCCGAAGCGTATCCGGACACAAGGGGTGCCTCTACCAGATGTCCTTCGTAGCTACGGATCACAATATCAAATCGGCCGGGCACGTAGCCCCATGCATCCCATCACCAGTCGGCCGGGCATATAGCCCCATGCATAATATCATAACGTCGGCCGGGCATACAGCCCAATGCATAATATCATAAAGTCGGCCGGGCATACAGCCCAAAACATAATATCGTAAAGTCGGCCGGGCATACAGCCCAAAACATAATATCGTAAAGTCGGCCGGGCATATAGCCCAAATGTGTAAGTAAATCCATTTAAAACCATGTGCCAATGCAGTGAAAGCATTTAAAACATATCAATATGTCGAAAATGTGGCACAATATACGTTTATCAAAACTCATGGATGCATATCAATAAGGTCAGCAGTTAAGACACTCCAAAGGTCACAAAACATTTCATCAAATATTGGAAAGTCATAACAATCATACATTTTGCAGAAACATGTCATTTAAATGATATTTTTGAAACATGGTTTTCAATCAATAGCGAATGTCAAAGTCCCACTCACAGTTCTACGGGAGGGAAGTCACTCCCTACTGACAAGCCAAATCGGATCTGACCGCTCGAGTCTCCAAAAGATCAACCTAAATCAGATCATCAAATTTCTGTAACATTCTATACTTAACCTTAAATTCATATAAAATCATTTTATAAACTGTATTCTATTCGCATTCCACTTACACTCTAAACATATACAACACCTTTCATCTTAGATTCAATCATAGATTCATCCAATTTATCAATTAAAGTCGAAATCTCCTCACCTAGGGTTTTCTCGAAGCGCCGAGTCTCGTCCGAAAGTCGCTTCGGTCACTCCAAAATCTGTAGGGTTTCCTATCAAAACAACATTTATTTGTTAGATCTAAACACATAGATCCGAAGCAAAACCCTAAGTCATTTACCTGCGTGGAGAGTCGTGGGCTGTCACGGGCTCGTGGGCCGTCACGGGCAGTCGCGGGCTCGTGGGCCACGGGCCGGACTGGGCTCGTGGGCTACAGCTAGCGGGCTCGCTGGTCTGCGGGCCAGCGGGCTGGCAGGCCGATGGGCTGAACTGGGCCGCGGGCCGTACTGGACCTGCGGGCTTGGACGGGCTGGCGGGCCTGGTGGGCCCGTGGGCTTGCTGCTGATGGGCCTGCGGCTAATGGGCCTGCAGGCTGGCGGGCCTGCGGGCCGACAGTGGCTCGCGGGCTGGTGCTCGCCCGTGTGCTGCGCTGGCTCGTGCGCGCTCGCACGCTGGCTTGTGCGCGCTCGCGCGCTGCTGCGCGCCCCTGCGCGCTCGCGCGCTCTGCTCGCGCTCTCTGCGCGCGCTCTGCTCGCGCGCCTGCTCGCGCGCTCTGCTCGCGCACTGGGCCGCGCGCTCGTGCGCTGGGCCGCGCTCGTGCGCTGGGCCCCGAGCGCTCGTGCGCTGGGCCGCTCAAACTCGTGCGCTGGGTCGCGCGCCCGTGCACGCCCGTGCACTCTGGGCCGCGCACTCGGACTCACGCTCGCGCAAGAAGGGTCGCGCGCTCGCGAGCAGTCGCGCTCGCGCTACGGCGTGCTCGGGTGATCGCGCGCTCGCACGAGGGAGGGAATCACTGTTGCTGTGGTGGTGGTGCCTGCGGAAGGTCGCGGGTGGTGCGATTGTGCAGGGAAGCGGGTCGCGCGGTGGCGCGCGGAGGAGGGTAGAGAACAACGAAGAGAGAGCGATCGCGAGAGGGATCGCGAAGGGAGAGAGAGAAACCGAGAGGGAAGAAGGAGGAGAAGAAGAAGAAGAAGAAGAAGAATGGCGGCGGCGGCGGTGGCTGTGGCGGAGCTTGCGGTGAAGACCAACGCCGCGGTGGGGGAGGGAGGCGAAGGGTCGGCGGAGAGAGGGAGAGAGAGAGAGAGAGAGAGAGAGAGAGAGAGAGAGAGAGAGAGAGAGAGAAAAAACGAATTAGGGCTTTAGCCCTAATTCAATTGGGGGGAGGGCCAAAACGCTGCGTTTTGGCTCTCCCTCTTTTTTTTTTTTTTTTTTTTTTTTTTTTTTTTTTTTTTTTTTTTTTTTTTTTTTTTTTTAGGCTTGGTGTTACATTTTCTAACCCCCTAAAAATAAGTTTCGTCCTCGAAACTAAAAGAAAGTAATACGCTGAACAAGTGGGGGTACTGTCTCTTAAGTCTCTTAATAGTCTCTTCGGTCTCTCAGGTCTCTTACTCGACCTAGTCACTCCTCCCCAAAACTCTGACCTATCAATCTAGAATAACTACGTGCTGAGCTAAAACACTAAGATCCTCTCTGTCGGGCCGTCCCTCGTCAGACGTTGTTTGAGCTCTTGAAAGCTCGTCTCACAACGATCGTCCCACAAGAACTTGACGCCCTTCGTATCAATCTGGTATGTATAGCGACAATCCGAGAGAATCCTCTTATGAATCGCCGATAACACCTCGCAAGACCAAGGAAACTTCGCATCTCGATCACTATCTGTGGCTGTTGGTGTGTTGGTCAGCCCAAATGGCATAACCACAAACTCGGAATGTCCATATTGATTGCGGAATGTGGTCTTGGGCACATCTTCAGCCCTGATCCGCAACTTATGATATCCAAATCGAAGATCAATCTTTGAGAAAAGCACGCGCACCACGGAACTGCTCAAATAAATCATCAATATGCGGCAAGTGTTCCGATTCTTGATGAAAACCTTGTTTAGCTGTCTACAGTTCACACACAAATCTTAGAATCCCGTCTTTCTACTTCACGAATAATCACCGGAGCACCCTAAGCGGAAGTGCTCAAACGGATAAAACCGTTGTCCAGTAATTCCCGTTACTAGACCTAGAGCTCTCTAAACTTCACTGGCGCCATTCAGTATGGCAGAATAAATATGGGAGTGATCCCTGGAGCTAGGTCAATCTCGAAATCACACTCCCGAATTGGGGGTAGTCCGGGTAGTTCCTCGGGGATATTTAGGAAAACCTGCACCACTGGGACCTTCTCAAGCCTCTCCTAATGTGAGGAAATAAAAGATCAGTCGATAAATATAAAAGAAAATATCTATAGATATATATATATATCAAAATGTATGTACAACCAACATAGTTAAGCATCTACGGCTTTAACTAGTGATGGTTCTCAAAAAGTACATGGACATCTCTAAACATGGGGATCAGTGGGAGGAACACCAAAAATCTCATCAGGACTCGCCTCAGCATCCTCCTGCGTCATCGCATATACACGGGCCTGTGTCCTCTGCTGCTGTCGTGATGGTCCTGGCACCGTGTTGCTCCCGGCTACCGTCCGTGGAGCGGTGTAACTCGAGTGCACAGGTGCTCCCTGCTGTCCTCCTCGGGGAACACTCGAGTGTCCACTAGCTGTGTGACCTCCAAATCCCAACTCAGGGCAAGTGCTCCTGATGTGTCCTTGCTTCCCACACCGGTAGCATGTAATGGGCATCCTACACTCTCCAAAAGGGTGGTGTCCAACACATCGGCGGCAAAAGGGGTGCCATTGATCTGAAGTCTGAGTAGTGGCACTAGGGGCCGGTGTACTAAATCCCTGAGATCGTGATCCCTGTCCAGGATGTGCTTGTCTCGGCTGAGAAAAGTCTTCCTGATATCCTGAACTCCTGCCCTTCTTCGAGCCCTCGCTCGAAGAAGCCCCAGATCTCTTCTTTTGCTCCCTGTTCTCCCGCTGTCTGCCCTCAGCACGGACGATCTCCTCCGCCCTAAATGCTGAGTCCACAATCTCCGCAAGGGAGAAACTAGGGGTCACTGTCATGTACCTCCTGATGTTCAAGTTGAGGCCGTCCTCAAACTTGAACCGTAGCTGCGTCGGCGTCGCTAAGTCTGGAACAAAAGCAGCTAGTCGCCTCAACTCCATCTCATACTCTGTCACTGTCCTGGCTCCCTGCCGCAAGTGCAGAAACTCTGCCCTCTTGCGGTCCTGCTGGAACTCAGAGAAGTACCTGCGATCGAACTCCCGTACGAAGTCCTCCCATCGCAGCGGCTCGGTAGCATCGTCACAAATCGCCTCCCACCAAGTGAGGGCGTCACCATCTAAAAGTCTCTCTGCTACCCGAAGCCGGTAGTTCTCGCTCAACCCCAAATCAGTCAAAATCCTGCGGGTACGGTTGATCCAGTGCTTCGCTGCTGTGGGATCACCCGTCCCTGCGAACTCTGTGCAGCCTAACTGCCTCGCCTCCTTCACCAGCTGGGTGAGCTCGTGAATACGCCTCAAGGTGGAGGAGATAGTGTCGCTAGGTCCCGACACAGTAGAAGGATCAGCAACTGGTGGCTGATCTGGTACAACAGAAGGTGGTACGGCCGTAGGAGTCGGCACGGCCGTCGGTGGTGGTGGTGGAGGTGGCATCTGAATTCCGTGTGAGGTGTACCACTCGTACACCTGCCTAAACGCCTCAAGGGACGGTGGTGGAACCTCGGCAGGAGCAGCCGGCCGAGTAGGCGCTACAGGGGGCGCCCGTGTAGAGAAAGCAGCCTCAGGCACTCCAAGGGTCTCAGGCTCCCTCGGAGGGTCAGGCACGTGAGGGGTCGCGGGTCTAGCTCCGCGTCCTACTGGTCTACCGCGTCTAGGCGGCATAATTCTGCAAGGAGAGAACTTTCATTAGATATACTTCTAGAGTTTGACATGATTTAAAAATTAGGGCTAGTTATTCGTAACTAACCCCCTAAAATGAATGAAGTTTTGGATCTCAGAATTAAATCAATTAGGTTAGATACTAATCGTATCTAACCCCCTAAAATGAATAACTCATATGTCGAAAACCATATGCAGGGATATAAATGACTGTATGAAACTCTTATGCATTGAGGACTTTTAAAATCAAGTTACTTGGGAATGTTTTCAAATCATTTTATAAAATATAGCTCTAAACCAAGAGCTCTGATACCAACCGAACTGTCACGCCCCGAACCGGGATCGTGAACAGCCGCCCGTTGTCCCTGGATGCCGGCTGGATTTTTACAGAAAATCGGGCAGAACCTCCCCATAAATCGGAGGTTTCCCATGTACAATTTCACCTGTATATGACATTCATCCAGTACAAATAAACAATTGGCCATCCCGGCCTCTCCAAAATCAACAATATCCACAGCCAACATCCAGAACAACGCAAGGCTATAAAGTTTCTAACAGTCCTAGCAACAGACCTCTACTGTCATGCCCAACTAGAGCATGAGCAGCCGCCACACCGAGCGGACTTAAATTCTACGCATATATAAAATAAATTCCCAAGTTATTTTTAAATATTTACAAATGCCTCAATGCAACGAAATAATCAACACGCGAGTTCCGCGAAATAAAGTCCATAATTTATACAGTCATCCCAGAAAATTTATATAAATACATTGGTCAATCTAAAACCTCGAATACATAATAATATCACCAATCATCATAGCGGAAGAGATGGAAAATATCCATACCCAATCCCAGTGGTATCTCCTCGATCCAACACTAATCCTGTGGGAAAGAAAGTGAGGGATGAGTATCTATGGGAGGATACTCAGTAAGTGAGGGGATTGACATCATGCTATCAATATCGAGGTGAATTTGGAGTGTCAAAGCATAAGATAAGAAAATATCCACAGTGTGCAAACCAATCATGTTTTTTTTTCAAAATCATATATAATACGCACACATCAGAAAGCAAGATATGCATCCTAAAATTTTACATCAATGTCATGAAGAACCGGCCAATGAAATATTCCCGGCAATGGTCTACCTCGACCAAGGACGGCGCATTGGGGGTTTTTCCAAATGCAAGTATTAAAGAATGGTTCTCTGCCCCAATGTTGGCCACAGACTACCCCAACTAGTCTGTAAAAAAATATATAGTGTACATATAACTAGTCGGCCGTGTATGGTGCCCCCGCCTGGTGCTAGACGGAGCCGTACTCAACGTCCTCTCCGATGAGGGTCAACCTGGGACACCCATACACACGACAATCTGGCGGATACCTCCGGCCGAAGCGTATCCGGACACAAGGGGTGCCTCTACCAGATGTCCTTCGTAGCTACGGATCACAATATCAAATCGGCCGGGCACGTAGCCCCATGCATCCCATCACCAGTCGGCCGGGCATATAGCCCCATGCATAATATCATAACGTCGGCCGGGCATACAGCCCAATGCATAATATCATAAAGTCGGCCGGGCATACAGCCCAAAACATAATATCGTAAAGTCGGCCGGGCATACAGCCCAAAACATAATATCGTAAAGTCGGCCGGGCATATAGCCCAAATGTGTAAGTAAATCCATTTAAAACCATGTGCCAATGCAGTGAAAGCATTTAAAACATATCAATATGTCGAAAATGTGGCACAATATACGTTTATCAAAACTCATGGATGCATATCAATAAGGTCAGCAGTTAAGACACTCCAAAGGTCACAAAACATTTCATCAAATATTGGAAAGTCATAACAATCATACATTTTGCAGAAACATGTCATTTAAATGATATTTTTGAAACATGGTTTTCAATCAATAGCGAATGTCAAAGTCCCACTCACAGTTCTACGGGAGGGAAGTCACTCCCTACTGACAAGCCAAATCGGATCTGACCGCTCGAGTCTCCAAAAGATCAACCTAAATCAGATCATCAAATTTCTGTAACATTCTATACTTAACCTTAAATTCATATAAAATCATTTTATAAACTGTATTCTATTCGCATTCCACTTACACTCTAAACATATACAACACCTTTCATCTTAGATTCAATCATAGATTCATCCAATTTATCAATTAAAGTCGAAATCTCCTCACCTAGGGTTTTCTCGAAGCGCCGAGTCTCGTCCGAAAGTCGCTTCGGTCACTCCAAAATCTGTAGGGTTTCCTATCAAAACAACATTTATTTGTTAGATCTAAACACATAGATCCGAAGCAAAACCCTAAGTCATTTACCTGCGTGGAGAGTCGTGGGCTGTCACGGGCTCGTGGGCCGTCACGGGCAGTCGCGGGCTCGTGGGCCACGGGCCGGACTGGGCTCGTGGGCTACAGCTAGCGGGCTCGCTGGTCTGCGGGCCAGCGGGCTGGCAGGCCGATGGGCTGAACTGGGCCGCGGGCCGTACTGGACCTGCGGGCTTGGACGGGCTGGCGGGCCTGGTGGGCCCGTGGGCTTGCTGCTGATGGGCCTGCGGCTAATGGGCCTGCAGGCTGGCGGGCCTGCGGGCCGACAGTGGCTCGCGGGCTGGTGCTCGCCCGTGTGCTGCGCTGGCTCGTGCGCGCTCGCACGCTGGCTTGTGCGCGCTCGCGCGCTGCTGCGCGCCCCTGCGCGCTCGCGCGCTCTGCTCGCGCTCTCTGCGCGCGCTCTGCTCGCGCGCCTGCTCGCGCGCTCTGCTCGCGCACTGGGCCGCGCGCTCGTGCGCTGGGCCGCGCTCGTGCGCTGGGCCCCGAGCGCTCGTGCGCTGGGCCGCTCAAACTCGTGCGCTGGGTCGCGCGCCCGTGCACGCCCGTGCACTCTGGGCCGCGCACTCGGACTCACGCTCGCGCAAGAAGGGTCGCGCGCTCGCGAGCAGTCGCGCTCGCGCTACGGCGTGCTCGGGTGATCGCGCGCTCGCACGAGGGAGGGAATCACTGTTGCTGTGGTGGTGGTGCCTGCGGAAGGTCGCGGGTGGTGCGATTGTGCAGGGAAGCGGGTCGCGCGGTGGCGCGCGGAGGAGGGTAGAGAACAACGAAGAGAGAGCGATCGCGAGAGGGATCGCGAAGGGAGAGAGAGAAACCGAGAGGGAAGAAGGAGGAGAAGAAGAAGAAGAAGAAGAAGAAGAATGGCGGCGGCGGCGGTGGCTGTGGCGGAGCTTGCGGTGAAGACCAACGCCGCGGTGGGGGAGGGAGGCGAAGGGTCGGCGGAGAGAGGGAGAGAGAGAGAGAGAGAGAGAGAGAGAGAGAGAGAGAGAGAGAGAGAGAAAAAAAACGAATTAGGGCTTTAGCCCTAATTCAATTGGGGGGAGGGCCAAAACGCTGCGTTTTGGCTCTCCCTCTTTTTTTTTTCTTTTTTTTTTTTTTTTTTTTTTTTTTTTTTTTTTTTTTTTTTTTAGGCTTGGTGTTACAAAAACAATCTATTAACATTTCAGCACCTTTAACCTTAACACGTGGATCTAATGCACTTGCAACTAAATATAAAATTGGAATTTTTACATAATATTTTAAAAATTTTGTTTTCATTGAAAGAACAATTTCACCAAATCTTTCTTCATTTTCAAATTCATTAAATACATAAATAATTTTACAAAGATTTGGTAGCATTAAATGAGTAGTTGGATAATAATATTCAGAAAATAAATTTGTACATAAATAAAAAATTTTCAATAATTTTGTAAGTGTAGACGCAAATTCAAAAACGGTATTATCAATAAAACCATATTCATAATTTGAATTTACAAATTTAATTAAAATATTTTGAAAAGGAAGAACACCTTATAACATGTCATATGTTGAATTCCACCTAGTGTCACATTTCATTTTAAATTTTTTATATTTTTTGTTACGTAAAATATATAATTGTCTCATTTCTTGAGTTTTTACAGTAAAATTTCTTATTTGATGAATTAAATCGCGAATAAGTTGTAAAAATAGTTCTCCAATTGCTAAACCATCCTTAACACATAAATTAATTATATGACATGCACATCTAACATGAAAAAAAGTTCCATTTAAAATTGTTTTTAAAGAATTTTTTAAACTATTAACCGCAGTAGTATTAGCCGAAACATTATCAAAAGAAATAGAAAAAATTCTATCACTTATTCCATAATCATAAACAACATTTGAAATTATTCTAATTATATGTGTACCGGAATGTGGAAATTCCCGACGTTGAAAAGCTAAAATTCTTTTTTCTAAAAACCATGAATTATTTATCCAATGACATGTTATTACAATATAATATTCTTTTTTATGCTCACTTTTCCAACTATCCGAAGTTAATGAAAATTTACATTGACTAGTAATAAATTGTGTAAATATACCATTTTTTAATTCCTGATATCTATCTAATGATCTCTTTCTACCGGATTTTTTACTACTTTTTTTATAATCGGTTGTAAATATTTTTGTACATACTCTTCAAATACAGGACATGCAACTATACTAAGTGATAATTCTTTTCTTGCTAGCCATTCTATTTGTCCAATTTTTTCTTTATCTGAATTATATTTAAATGTACCAATTATATTACCTCCCCCTATAGAAATTTGTATTTGTTTTATTTGTGATAATTTATCTGGATGATTATTAATTAAGTGTCTCTTAAGTGTGCCTACCCCCAACCTTTTAAAAATTTATATTTTTGATGACAAATTTTACAAATTACTTTTTGTTTATCATTTTTCATTTAAAAAAATGTCCATATATTAAAATCATTTTTTTTAGTTTGTGTTGTGTTAAATTCAGTGTTACTAGGTTCAGTTTCTTCCAAAGAAGTTTCAATATCTATATGATCGGGAATTTCAAAAAATGGAGGAAGAAGAGATTGTTGAGAATATTGTGAAGAGTATGTTCCGGCCATTTTATAAAAAAATTAAGATTAAAATTTTTAAAATAATATATACGATAAAATTTTTTAAAGGAAATTTAAGATTAAATTTTTTTAAAAAATTTAAAATTTTTAAATTTTTAAAAAAATTTAAATTTTTTAAAAAGGTAATACAAATGTAATGCAAATGCAAAAAAATAAATATGCAAAAAAATTAAATGTACCGATTTGACGAATATCGCAGTTGTTTTTCGCAAAATCTTGAATGAGCTCCCAACCTTGAAATCTTGTCAAATCTTGATCAATGTAGATAATGGGGTATAAGGTGATGAAATTGTGTAGAAATTGATGGAAATGGTATAAAAAAATGGTGTAGGTAATGTGGTATAAGGTAATAGAAATGGTGTAAAAATTGGTGGAAATATAAATAATGGTGGAAATGTAGATAATGGAGAAAATGAAAATGGTGTATAAGGTGATGAAATGGTGTAGAAATTGATGGAAATGATATAAAAAATGGTGTAGGTAATGGTGTAGAAAATGATGGAAATGATATAAAAAATGGTAATAGAAAGGAAATAATAATGGAAAATTAATGAAAATTGAGAGAATGTAGTAATATTGAGAGAATGTAGATGCGAGAGAGAGAGATTTTGTTGTGGAGATTTTGAAAATGGGGTATAAGGTATTTATAAGAAAATTTTTTGACCCTATGGACCAAAATAACCTCAAAAGTAGTCGTTTTATAGCTGTTGGGAGGGGTAAAATTGGAAAAAGTTCAAAATTCAAAAAAAATGGGGAAAATTTGAACCGACGGTTCCGGTTCCGTGCCAGTTCCGGGCCGGTTCCGGTTCCGGTTCCGTGCCGGTTCCAATTCCGGGCCGGTTCCAGTCCGGACCGGTTCACGGTTCAAATTTTTTTGGAACCAGCCCGGCCCGCTACAGTAAACGGTTCGGGGCCGGGTCGGTTTACTGTAGCAGGGGTCGGTTCGGGGTCCGGGCTTTACCCGGGCCAAACCGGCCCGGTTACTTGTCTACGGGCTTGTGTTACGGGCCGTGCCTAGGTTGAGAACTGACTTAAATACCGCGCAACATGACAAAGCACAGGCGTTTTGACGCAGATGATATGTTAACGAAAGAGAAATAATGTGATGTAATGTGATGGTATGACATGTTTATCGATTTTATATCAAATTCTAATTCGGTTCTCATATTAGTTTATTTGACTGTTTTCACTAATTTATACTAATTTTAATATATTTGATTTTTTAATAAAATCATAAACATAAAAATCAAAACATGTGTTATATATAAAAAGATAACAAAATTTAATATAGTGTAATATGAAAAATTTAAATGTATTCAACAAAATAACAAAATTTAGTGTTATTTCATGGGATGCAATTCATATAGTGGTAATATTCTATCACATTGGCTGATCTTTTCTGTGACGTCTCAAACCTTGTTTTGCCCTTATATTTAAACTTGTGATAGACTATCATCCGCCATCAAGCAGCGTTACAGGGCCCTCTAATTCTTGTCACAAAGCAAAAAAAAAATATCATGATATTCAAGGCTAACTTTATGATATTGTTGAAAGATTTATGTGCTTCCTGAGTTTGTCCTTTTTATCTCCCCTACCAGTCCTATTCAATATGAAATGTTATGGTTAGAAAAATATCATGAGAAGAATCATGATCTAATACCGAGCTCCTAATCTATTTGACGAGTCCTAGCCGGAGCTTACTTCAACCATTCCATTCAATACTGATCAAGTCTTTGAAAGTTAGATTAGAAATGTTGATGCTTGTCACTTCATGCTTGGTGGCAATACTGGTCATTTATGTAAGCCACCGGGTGTATCGTTGGAGGAATCGAAAGTGCAGAAGGAAGCTACCACCTGGCTCAATGGGCTTGCCTGCCATCGGAGAGACAATCCAGTTCTTCACTCCTTATAAATCCGATGTTTTTGATCTTTCACCTTTTGTAAAGAAAAGAGCCACAGGGTACTCGGTGCATCTTTCATTTTCGCATCCTTGTTTTGCTAAATCAACAAATTACTCTAAATGATTATAATAATAACTAAAACTAATATGCCATTACACATCGTGACCAATATATCCTTTCAAAACGTTATTTACATAAATTAATTATTTACTTATTTAAATTAATTAATATTTATATAAAAATAATTATATAATTATATATTTGATAATTTTAAATTTTAAGAATAAAAAATAATTTTTCCATTTTCATTTATTGTATTCTTACAAAATATTAATTTTTTGTATTATATCGTATCTATTTTCATATAAACTATATCTCTTCTATTTTTATTAATTTCATGTCTCACTCAAATTGCACCGACTGCGGTCCCCGCTTTGACAGGCTCCCTGGCCGAGCCTTCGTGTAGAGATATGAATTTTTTAGGAGTTTCTCTCTTATGTCTTCCTCTTCCTTCATCTGCTCAATTTCGAATTGTTCGTTAATTTGCTGTTTTCTTGACATTTTCCTTCATTTTTCAGTCTAAAATTTCACATACATTCTCGTCTCCCCCACAAAAAATGCATTATCAAACAATTTACAAGAAAAGAACCAATCATCCTCTCTCTAAAATTCACTCTCTTCCCCGCTTTTTTTTTTAAAAAACAAAAATTACTTCTTTTAAAAGGCAAGGATATGCAAAACGGAAGCCCACAGTTTGAAGACCCGCTCCAAACTGTCAATTTATCAAGACATGCATAAATGTATTAGCAACACAACAACCAGGTATAGAATTAGATCAACCGACAATCGGTCTAATAGGTAAGAGCACTAGATCCCTTGGTCAAGTTTCGGATCCAAAACTTGAAAATGAAAAAAATAACATTAGAAGAGCTGTCCACTACAAAAAAACACGTTATTGGCGATAAAGTTAGTGATGGAAATCCTAGAGATATTCGTCACTAAATATTTTAACGATGAATTTAGCGACGTGATACGACGTCTCAAACGTTTAGCAACGAAAAAAGAAAATTTGTCGCCAAATTAGTGATAAAAAAAATTTCCTCGCAAAATTTCGTGGCTAACTTAGCGACGGAGACCATTGTCCGTCACTAACCTTAACGACGGAGAGCATTGTCCGTCGCTACCCTTAGCGACGGACAGCAATGTCCGTCGCTCAACTCAACGATGGGGAGCTTGTTCGTCGCTCAACTTAGCGACGGAGAGCTTTGTCCATCGCTAATCTTAGCGACAAAGAGTCAAGTCCGTCGCTAGTCTTAGTGACGGACAGTAATGTCCATCGCTTATCTCAGCAACGAAGAGTAACTTTCGTCGCTAAGCGTAGCGACGGATAGCTCTGTCTGTTGATAAAATTAGCGACGGATATGTAGATGCTAAAATTAGCGATGGAAGTGACGGATATTCATTTCCGTCGCTAAGCTCTACAACAGATACACATATCCATCTCTCACTTCAGCGATGAATGCAGTGACGAATCTGGAAATTATTTGGCTACGAACTTAGCGATGGATCTGTAAATTTAGGGAAAACAATTTTTGTTTGTTTTTATTGTTTCTCCCTACTTAGATAAAAAAATAATAAAAAAATTATCCAACCAACATTCAATTATCCAATTGAACAAAAAAAATCCATCAATCAATATTCAATCCAATATCATTTCGAATCCAACCAAATATTCAATTATTATCGAATGGAACCAAAAAACCATCAATATTCATCCAATGAATGGTCATAGAATAAATCTACAAATTTTGCAATCCAACCAACATCTATCGAATAAGAGTTTATGCATCGAACAAAATGTTAATAAAATAAAAGTGAAACAAATGTGAACATGGTCTAATATCCAACATCAAAGATACTAATAATAAAATAAATATCGTCCAACATCCTAGACAAGAGTAATAATAATATTGAACAAACATCCATAAATCATTATGTTGTTCATCAGCATCGGGGTCATCGGTAAGGGGTATAGAAGGTGGAACCTGACTCTTCGAGGGGACAAATTAACATGGATCCAATTTGAGGTGTTGTAACATTAGTCGCTGCGTTAGCTGAAGCGATTGTTTGAGTGCACTCATTTCTTCATCTTTCTTTGCAAGTTGCGCTTTGAAACTAAACACTTCTTCGTCTAGTTGCTCTTGTTTCATTGAAATGGTCATTGTGGAGCATGAAGGGCTAGGTGTGTCTTGCCCTGACCCACAGGTCGGGCACGCGAACAGACCGCCGTGACTCCTCGAGACACGGGTATGCCCTACTTGCACATCGAGGTGACGCAAGACTAATATTATGACCCTACTCGATATCATTAAGTCAAAATCATATAGCGGAAGAAAAAAAAAATATAGTTTTCAATAAAAATTTTCTTTAAAACATCTGTTTCCAATTTACATATAATATTTATATGTATGGTCCAATCGTAAACAAGAATGGATATGATCACTTACCCGATAGCGTCTCTCAGTAAAACTCGTGGGATAGTACCTCAATGTATGTCAAATACAGATAAACTGAAAATATTAATATGAAGGGTGAGTATAATCTACATACTCAATTAGTGAGGTGCAATGACTATATAATGACAATAAATGAATTTGTGAGAGTGGTAAGTCAAAATATCATTTTCAAATTTATATTTCATTCATTTGCAAATATATCATGTAATTCAAAATAATAGGCATTCTTATCATCAATCATGCATCAATGGGGTGTCAAAAACATATTCTACCCATAGTTTGACCTAACTAGGGTAAAATCCACCAAGGGGCCACCCAAATGTCATAAGAATAAAACACATATATTTTCTCCCCTTCCCTCGGTGTTGACATGGTTCTCACGTGGTGCTCGTCTATTAGATCCGTTGGACAGAGATAGGGGACTCAAACCCCTACTCCCGTGTTACCCCACCACGTCACCCCGTCGGGTAAACGCTCAATACCGTGGTAGGGAGTGTGTTATAGCCACTATACACCATCCCATAATCATACATATGTACCATATGTCATCATTCATAAATTTTTACTCGTAAAAACAAGTTACTATCAAGTAATCATAATATTATGATGTAAATTTTTACCGAACAACATTTCAAGATATGCTACAAATACTAAAGCATTTCTAAATCACATTTCAAATTTCATTTATAAAATCATGATCAAAACTATTTCTCATTTAAAATAAAAAATAATTCGTTCCACTTACAGTTAGGGGAGGATAACGCACTCCCCAATATCTCCACAAAGCGTAAATCAAGTGTTCCCTCCGTTCAACTCAAATAACTCTTAGGGAGACAAACAGTCTGCAGATTTTTAACCTGCGCAGTCATGGAAAACAGACTATAACTTTGGCTATACCAGTCCAAACTAGATGATTCTTATCTCATTTTAAAGCTAAGGGATAGCACTATAACTTTCATTTTGCATACTTCCTCAGATTCAAATCACAGAATTCCCGGTAAGCCTCATTTTTTTACAGCCATATTTAAGTTTCAGATTCTGTCCAGTTTTTGTGCAGAAGCTATAACTTTCATCCTACTCACCAAAGTCTAATGAAATTTTAACATGTTATAGCTAAGATGTAGATCTACAATTTCATGTTTTGAGTTTTATCCAAATATGTCTGGAAGGGGTTAAACAAAATTCATGAACAGGACAAATACGTTTTAGTGAAACATACAGTTTCTATCAACACAGTTTTAAGGAAAATTGTATAACTTTCAATTTTCTCATGCGAAATGGCTGAAATGTTTATATGTTATAGGGAAGGAGTATATCTATAACTTTCATGTTTTGTGTTTCTTCAAACTAAGACTGGAGAGGGGTCGTTTTTACTCACTACTGTCAAAGTTCGAAACATGACGCTTCTATGTTGAGTTTCAGGTAAAGTGCCATAACGTTCGGCACAGGTATCAGATTTTAGTGATTCTTACCTCGTTGGAAAGATAAGACTTAGATCTACAATTCATATGGCTAGCACATTTTCAAATTTTGGCTCTAAGATGCCTCAAAATAGAGATAAAATCACGGACAGAAATAAAATTTAAAGTGAGACAGGATAAAATTTCTTACCTCACTTTCTTTGTCTTCCTCCCTTGCTTCTCTCCTTGTTCTCACGAATTTGGGAAGAATGAACAAGCATTCTAAGGCCTTCTTCTTTTGTTATTGTGTTAATAACTCACTACCCTAGAATCAAATCTCCAATTAATCTAAACTATAGGATCATCTTGACTATTGCATGTGTTTTGATTGGTTTTTTTTTTCATGTGCATGTGCTCTCATTGGCCCACATTGTCTTTCTCATCTCCATTTGGCCAACACTTGTCCTCCTCACTATAACACTTGTTCAATACAAGAATACACTTAAAATTCTAATTTGACCCCTAAAATTTTCATAATTACACACTAGGCCCAAAATCTTATATTAGACCTAATTAAATTTATTTAATGTGAAATTAAGGTTTTGAATCTCTTTGAGTCAAAATTGATCCGATTTGTATTTTACCGTCAAATATCATTTTTTATGAAAATTCATGAACGTAGTAGTAGAAATATCATATATATATATATATATATATATATATATATATATATGAAATGGAATTCATTATAGAATATACCGAGGGTCGGTGTTACATTTTCCTAACCCCCTAAAAATAAATTTCGTCCCCGAAACTAAAAGAAAACCATATAGGAAAAGGAAAAGGAAAATTACTCAGTAAATAGATGATGGTACTGTCCCCTCATAGTCTATTCGGGCTCCCAAGTCTCCTCCTCGACCTGATCGTTACGCCACAAAATGCAGACCAACGGGACATCCTTGCTTCGTAGTCTTCGCAGTCTACGGATCTGCTGGTCAAGGACTGCTATGGGCTGTACGGGTAAACTCAAGTCCTCCCGTAACTCAACTGGTGGAGGTTCTAAAACATGAAAAGGAGGTATATATCTCCTAAGCACCGAGACATGGAACACATCGTGAATACGTGCCAACTCCTCTTGCAGGTCCAATCTGTATACCACACTTCCGATCTTCTCAAGAATACGGAAGGGCCTAATATACCTAGAGTTCAGCTTGCCCCGCTGCCTGAAATAGATCACCCCTTTCCAGGATGAGATCCTCAAGAATACCATGTCTCCCTCCTGAAACTCTAGTGGTCATCGCCTATGGTCTACATACGCCCTCTGTCGATCCTGGGCGGCTCTCATCCTTTGTCGGATGATCTTGACCTTCTCCCTCGTCTCCTCAACAAGCTCCATACTGCTGAGGTGCCTCTCACCGACCTTGTCCCAGCATAAGGGTGTCCGATACTTTCTCCCGTACAAGGCTTCGTATGGTAGCATCCCAATACTAGCCCGGTAGCTATTGTTGTAGGCGAACTCGATCAACGGGAGGTACTGGTCCCAATTTCCCTTAAAGTCCATGACACAAGATCTCAACATATCCTCTAGTGTCTGAATGGTCCTCTCAGACTGACCATCCGTTTGGGGGTGAAATGCAGTACTGAATTTCAGTCGGGTACCCATGGCCTCTTGCAACTTCGGCCAAAATCGGGAAGTAAAACGTGAGTCTCTATCTGATACAATGGATACTGGAACTCCATACAGTCGAACTACCTTACTGATGTACAGACGGGCCAAATCCTCTAATGGATAGCTGCTGTGAATGGGTAGGAAATGTGCAGACTTAGTGAGTCTATCTACGATCACCCAGATAGCATCATGTCGTGTCAAAATCCGTGGAAGACCCATTACAAAATCCATGGTGATATACTCCCACTTCCATTCAGAATGGGAAGAGGCTGTATTGTGCCGGTGGGTCGCTTATGCTCAGCCTTCACCTGTTGGCATACCAAGCACCGAGTAACAAAACTGACTATCTCACGCTTACCCACCAGTAACTTTCTCGAATCATCCGATACATCTTTGTACTATCAGAATGCATAGCATAGGCTAAAGAGTGAGCCTCCTCTAATATGGCACGTCTAAGGTCATCATCCTTTGGAATACAGATACATTTCAAAAAAACTATTAAGCCATCATCCCTAACTTTGAAGTCTCCGCCTTCCCTTTTCTTGATTCTCTCAACAATCCCTTGAAGCTCCTCATCGGTAGACTGAAGTTTTCGAATGTGGTCAAGCAGAGTCGGTCTCACCTCAAATCTGGCCAAAAGTACTCTAAAATCATCTGTGGTTAGTCTGACTCCTAGGAAGTGGAGTCTAATAAGACACAAGAGATAAGAACTCTCGGTAGGTGCTGACGATGATGACTTGCGGCTCAGTGCATCTGCAACGACATTTGTTTTTCCCGGGTAGTAGTCGATAATCAAATCATAGTCTTTGAGAAGCTCCAACCATCTCCTCTGCCTGAGATTGAGCTTCCGCTGAGTAAGTAGATACTTCAAACTTTTGTGATCTATATACACTCGGCAACTAACCCCATATAGATAGTGTCACCAAATCTTCAAAACGAACACAATAGCAGCAAGCTCTAAGTCATGGGTAGGATAATTTAGTTTATGCCTCTTCAGTTGTCGGGAGACGTAAGCAATGACTCGACCCTTCTGCATCAGGACACAACCTAGTCCCTGTCGGCTAGCATCGCAATATACCTCATACTCCCCATCGCTAGTAGGGAGAGCGAGAATGAGTGCTGACGTTAGTCGCTGTTTGAGCTCCTGAAAACTCGCCTTACAGCAGTCATCCCAAATAAACTTGACCTCTTTCCGCGTCAAGTTGGAGAGTGGAGCGGCAATCTTGGAGAATCCCTTTACAAACCTCCGATAATATCCTGCTAATCCAAGGAAACTCAGCACCTCCGTAACACTCCGTGGTTGCTCCCATTTTAGAATAGTTTCAATTTTCTTTGTGTCCATGAAGATCCCATCAGCAGAAACCACATGACCCAGAAAGTCAATCTCACTTAGCCAAAACTCGCACTTGGAGTATTTGGCATATAGTTCTTTCTCACGGAGTGTCTGCAATACAACCCGTAGGTGCTGGGAATGCTCCTCATCACTCCTCGAATACACAAGAATATCGTCGATGAAGACGATAACAAATCTATCCAGAAAAGAGTGGAATACCCGATTCAGGTTCATAAAAGCTGTCGGGGCATTAGTCAGCCCAAACGGCATCACCAAGAACTCAAAGTGACCGTACCGGGTCCTGAAGGCTATCTTGGGAATATCACTTTCCCTGATTTGTAGCTGATGATATCCAGATCTTAGATCGATCTTAGAAAAAACCCAAACCCCCTGCAACTGGTCAAACAAATCATCAATCCGAGGTAACGGGTATTGATTTTTGATGGTCACTCGATTCAACTGTCAATAATCGATGCATAGTCTGAGAGTACCATCCTTCTTTCGGACAAATAATACAGGAGCTCCCCAAGGTGAAGTGCTTGGTCTGATGAAGCCCTTATCCAACAGTTCTTGCAATTGGACTTTTAGCTTTTTTAGCTCTGCTGGGGCCATTCTATATGGTGGAATGGAGATAGGCGCAGTGCCAGGTGCCAAATCAATGGCAAAATCAAACTCCCGGACTGGAGGTAATCCAGGTAGCTCCTCAAGGAATATATCAGGAAATTCCTACACCACTGAGACATCATTTATTCTTGGTCCCTCTATTGTGGTGTCCACAACATGCACCAGATATACTATACAGCCCTTATTCATCAATCTACGAGCTTCCAAAGCGGATATCACACAATTCGGGAGAACCATTCTGGTTCCATGGAAAACCAATACAGGACACCCCGGTCTCCAAAATTCGACTGTCTTAGCAAAACAGTCCACTGAAGCTCTATGCCGGTGTAACCAATCCATGCTTAGGATGGCATCGAAGTCCCGTATGTCTAGTGGAATCAGATCTGCTTTTAACATTATGCTCTCCACCTCGACTCCACAGTCTCAGTACACCTCTTTCCTAACAATCTGCTCCCCCAAGGGAGTAATAACTAATAGTGCTTTATCCAGTGGTACTAGAACCTTGTTAGTGTAGTGAGCGAAATCCATGCTCACAAATGAACTATTCACTCCAGTGTCAACCAACACACGGGTGTCTCTTCCGAAGATAATCATAGTGCCTGTTACTATATCTGGACTGGCCTGTGCCTCCTCGTCGGTCATAGCATATAGTCTAGCCTGCGTCCTAGGCTGCTGATGAGGAGGTGGAGCAAGCATGTTACTCCCAGTGAAGACTTCCCTGTAGTACTATGAGGAGGTGCCGTAGAAGGTGCTGAACTGCCCCTAGGGCCATAAGGAAAGCTCTGATCTGGGGCATGACTGTACCCCTTAGTTTGCAGATCAGGACAACGGTCTTTAAAGTGTCCCTCCTTTCCGCACTGATAACATCTACCAGAGAATTGGCATAGCCCTGGATGTGCCTTTTTACAAATCGGGCAGGACCTTCTCTGCGCAACTCCAAACCATGGCACAGTGCCCAAGCTACCTCCCGGTGTGCTCATCGGGGCTGATAGCTACCCATACTGCCCATGAGGTGTGGACCCGGGCCCCTATCTAGGGCCGTCGCTAAATAAATCTCGACCTCTGCTCCTCTTGGAGCTCTGTCCCTGCCCAAATCCAGGCCTCTTCCTTTGGTCTTGCTGGTCGCGGATTCTATTATGTTCTTTGATGTTCTGCTCTGCTCTCAGTGCCCATTATAGAACTCTAGTGTATGTATCCTTCTCGGAGACTGTCATCCGGTCTCTAATAGCGAGATTTAGTCCATGTTCAAATTTGAATCTCCTGGTCTCCTCAGTCGCCACCAACTCTGGGAAAAATGCTGCCAGTCTGCGGAACTCAGTCTCATACTCTGACACAGACTTCTGCCCTTGCTTTAACTCCAAGAACTCTCGCCAATTCATGTCGCGGTCGAACATCATGTAATACTAGGAATCAAACTCCCTCAGAAAGTCACCCCAAATCAGCAGCTCATTTGCTCTATCCTTGATGTTGTCCCACCAGTCACGGGCATCATCCTCTAGCAGTCTGACTGTTATCACTAGCTTGAGTCTATCCTTAACGTCTATGTCCTCTATAGCCTCTTTGATTCGTTTGAGCCACTTCCTGGCCATAACTGGGTCGTGGGTCCCAGAGAAGGACTCACACCCCAGATTCCTAGCATCTCTCAGCAAAGTGGAGACCTCTGTCATCTGTCGAGTAGCCGGTGTAGTTGTCAGTGTAGGAGTGGGCGCTGGTGCCATTGCGGGTACAGGCAGAGTCTCAACCACCGGTGCAGGTGGTGCTCTCATCTGGTCTCGGTAGGTCGTCCACTACTCCATCATCTCCTGGAGTATGAGGTGCGGTGGAGGCGGAGGTGCTTCTCTAGCAGGAGGGGCCTGAGGCGCTTGAGGTGATGATGCGGCCTCGAGCGGGGTCTCGATGGTACGCCTTGGTCGTCCTCGGGGATGCATAGTTCTACATAAAGGATCATGCTTAGTACTTAAGAGTAGAAAAGCAAAGGGTTAGGTGCCAACCTAACCCCCTAATAAGGATTGATGTTATAAAACCATAGGAGGTAAATTATAAACTTTTTGAAAAACATTTTATAAATACCAGAATCGAAATAGAGTAGATACAAAACCTGGCTCTGATACCACCTAAATCTGTCACGCCCCGACCCACAGGTCGGGCACGCGAACAGACCGCCGCAACTTCTCGAGGCACGGGTATGCCCTACTCGCACATCAAGGTGACGCAAGACTAATATTATTACCCTACTCGATATCATTAAGTCAAAATCATATAGCGGAAGAAAAAAAAAAGATAGTTTTCAATAAAAATTTTCTTTAAAACATCTGCCTCCAATTTACATATAATATTTATATGCATGGTCCAATCGTAAACAAGAATGGATATGATCACTTACCTGATAGCGTCTCTCAGTAAAACTCGTGGGATAGTACCTCAATGTATGTCAAATATAGATAAACTGAAAATATTAATATGAGAGGTAAGTATAATTCACATACTTAGCGAGTGATGTGCAATGACTATATAATCACAATAAATGAATTTGTGAGAATGACAAGTCAAAATATCATTTTCAAATTTATATTTCATTCCTTTGCAAATATATCATGTAATTCAAAATAATAAGCATCCTTATCATCAATCATGCATCAATGGGGTGTCAAAAACATATTCAACCCATAGTTTGGCCTAACTAGGGTAAAATCCACCAAGGGGTCACCAAAATGTCATAAGAATAAAACACATATATTTTCCCCCCTTCCCTTGGTGTTGACACGGTCCTCACGTGGTATTCGTCTATTGGATCTGTTGGACAGAGGCAGGGGACTCAAACCCCTGCTCCCATTTTACCCCACCACGTCACCCCGTCGGGTAAACGCTCAATACCGTGGTAGAGAGTGCGCTATAGCCACTATACACCATCCCATAATCATACACATATGCCATATGTCATCATTCATAAATCCTTACTCGTAAAAATAAGGTACTATCAAGTAACCATAATATTAGGATGCAAATTTTTACCGAACAACATTTCAAGACATGCTACAAACACTAAAGCATTTCTAAATCACATTTCAAATTTCATTTATAAAATCATGATCAAAACTATTTCTTATTTAAAGTCAAAAATAGTTCGTTCCACTCACAGTTAGGGGAGGATAACGCACTCCCCAATATCTCCACAAAGTGTAAATCAAGTGTTTCCTCCGTTCAACTCAAATAACTCTTAGGGAGACAAATAGTCTGTAGATTTTTAACCTGCGCAGTCATGAAAAACAGACTATAACTTTGGCTATACCAGTCTAAATCAGATGATTCTTATCTCATTTTAAAGCTAAGGGATAGCACTATAACTTTCATTTTGCACACTTCCTCAGATTCAAGTCATAGAATTCCCGGTAAGCCTCATTTTGTTACAGCCATATTTAAGTTTCAGATTCTGTCCAGTTTTTGTGCAGAAGCTATAACTTTCTTCCTACTCACTAAAGTCTAATGAAAATTTAACATGTTATAGCTAAGATGTAGATCTACAAATTTCATGTTTTGAGTTTTATCCAAATATGTCTGGAAGGGGTTGAACAAAATTCATGAACAGGACAGATACGTTTTAGTGAAACATACAGTTTTTGTCAATACAATTTTAAGAAAAATTGTATACCTTTCAATTTCCTCGTGTGAAATGGCTGAAATGTTTATATGTTATAGGCAAGGAGTATATCTATAACTTTCATGTTTAGTGTTTCTTCAAACTAAGATTGAAGAGGGTTTGTTTTTACTCACTACTGTCAAGGTTCGAAACAAGATGCTTCTATGTCGAGTTTCAGGTAAAGTGTCATAACCTTTGGCACAGGCATAAGATTTTAGTGATTCTTATCTCGTTGGAAAGATAAGACTTAGATCTACAATTTATATAACTAGCACATTTTTAAATTCGGGCTCTAAGATACCTTAAAACAGAGATGAAGTCACAGACAGAAATAAAATTTAAAGTGAGACAGGATAAAATTTCTTACCTCACTTTCTTTGTCTTCCTCTCTTGCTTCTCTCCTTGTTCTCACGAATTTGGGAAGAATGAACAAGCATTCTAAGGCCTTCTTCTTTTATTATTGTGTTAATAACTCACCACCCTAAGATCAAATCTTCAATTAATCTAAACCATAGGATCATTTTGACTATTGCATGTGTTTTGATTGGTTTTTTTTTTTTTCATGTGCATGTGTTTTCATTCGCCCACCTTGCCTTTCTCATCTCCATTTGGCCAACACTTGTCCTCCTCACTATAACACTTGTTCAATACAAGAATACACTTGTCACATTTCATTTAAGTTTTGTTAATTGCTAACAAGTCCTTTGACTTATAAAAATTCTAATTTGACCACTAAAATTTTCGTAATTACACACTAGGCCCAAAATCTTATATTAGACCTAATTAAATTTATTTAATGTGAAATTAAGGTTTTGAATCTCTTTGAGTCAAAATTGATTCGATTTGTATTTTACTGTCAAATATCATTTTTTTTTTGTGAAAATTCATGAGCGTAGTAGTAGAAACATCATATATATATATATATATGAAATGGAATTCAATATAGAATACACCGAGAGTCGGTGTTACAAGGTATGTAAACTCTGCTCAGTGATCCCATCCAAAATATTCTTCATTTTTTAACCCCACCAGATGCCTCTATCCACATTGCCATATTATCAACGGATGGCTCAAATGAGCCACCATCATCAGCACCACTCAAATGAGCTAGTAGTTCATTATATTTCTCCTGCATTTTTATGATGTCAAAAGCAAAGTCAAATAAGGTAGTAAGAATAAACAATTACAAGTTCATCGAAATATAAAAAAGACAAAAAAATATATATATACAAATAATATAATGAAGTGAAAAATGTCCACCAAATCATACCATACGAAATGAGTCTAAGAAAATAATGCACTAGAAAAACATAATCCCAACAAAATGAAACCAAATAGTAGTGTTTTTTTTTTCTTCTTTTTGTCTGCAGATGGCCATGATCATTGGTAAATGTCCATTCCAATTCTAGCACTTCATCATGACCCTAATATATGAGGACTAGACATGGATCTTTGGCTTGGGTCCTCCAACCTGTGTGGGCTAAGTTTTGCAACCACAGAAGCCAAAGATCAGTGTTTCTATTGTTCTGTAGTGCCACGATACAAACTCTTTCCCCTACCTACATCCTCTCACCGACTTCGTTAATCACAACTAGACCTAAGCATGAGTTTCAGGTATTTCTCCACAAATTGTAAATTGCAGACCAAGATTAATTGTTCCTAGAGATTTGGTCAAATGTATACATTTACATATATAAAATTTAAAGGAAAAGGACATATTGAATTGGAAGAAGATGTTCACGTGGAGTTCTTGGGTTCCTTTTCAGCGAATGCTCCAAATAGCTGAAAATGAAATGCAACAGTAGAGGAGTTCTCCTTTTTCCTCTTGAACCAAATTATAACTTGACAAATCTAAGCCATGGTTTCTGTCTGGATATTGAAAGGTTGAATTTGCAAGAGCTGCTCATGCTATATTTGTTAGACATAACAGATAGAAGATCGGTTTTGGGAAAGCAATTTGTCATAATGTGGACAAAGGAGGCTGATGCCTTGTGCAGATCTTGCTTAAGCAATACTGACTGGTGGAGGGTCTGAAGTTCTGCAGTCTCACATAATAGCATTTTGCCAAAAAGATAAAAAAAAAGTGGACAAATCGACCTAAGGTAAACAAGTCTCAAAAGCTAAGTCTAAAACTTAACTAAATCGATCTGCATAGGAGACCAAGTTGATTTTAGGAAGTCAAGTCTTAGAAGTTTAAGTTTGAAAGATAACTAAATAGATCTAACAATAGACAAATCGATTTGACCCTAGAACAAAATAGCGATGAGTTGACTTTGAACTTAAGCAAGTTGACCTACATTTGTACATGACTCTAAGATAAGTCGACTCAATATTTGTATAGACAAGTCGATTTAGAATTTAGTCAAGTTGACTTAGAATTAAATAAGTCGACCTACCACATAGTTAAGTTAACTTGGGAAAGTAGTTCTCAAAAACCAAAAAAAAAAAAAAAAAAATTCCAAGTATGGAGTACTACAAATCAACCTAGGTAGTCTGTAAGTTGACATAGTGAGAAGACGAGTTGACCTAGGAATAGAGTGAGTCAACTTGAACAAGTTAACTCTGAAAAACCTAACTCTACAACATAACTAAATCAACCTGATAGATCTGATGAGTGGACTTGCAAAAAATTAGAAATATATTCTGAAATATAATTAAGTTGACCTAGGTACTTACTAAGTTGACTTGAGTTGACCTAGGAATACAGTGAGTCAACTTGAACAAGTTAACTTTGAGAAACCTAACTCTGCAATATAACTAAATCGACTTGATAGATCTGATGAGTGGACCTGCAAAAACTTAGAAATATATTCTGAAACTTACACTTACCAAGTCGACCTGACACATGATAAGGTGAAACAAGATCGACATATGGATAAATAAATTGACCTGACTAGAATATAAGTCGATCTGACCTAAATGTCAAAATATCATAAGTTAACTTGACAAATATATAAGCTGACATGATTTAGAGATGAAACATCCTGAATTGACCTAACCAAAATCAAGTCGACCTGTATTAACATGCTCTTAGAAATGCAATTTCTGAAACATAAGTAAGTCTACCCAGATTTATGATAAGTCAACCTAGGTATAAAATTTATACTACATGTGTCAACCTAACAATGTTGTAAGGTGACCAATACTACCTACGAGAAGTACAAGCCGATATGACAATATCACAGAATGTTAGCGAATCGACCCATAACCATATCAAGTTGACTTGAGCAACTCAAAATATAAAGGCAAGTTGACTCATCACTATATCAAGTTGACCTGAATGGTTCAAAATTCAAAAATAAGTCAACAAGAAGCCTTGATGAGTCGACACCATATGAATAATAGATAAATGATTAGAAAAAGCTATTCAAAAATTTAATAGATTTTGTGTCATGCCCCAGACCGGGATCATGAACAGCTGCCCGTTGTCCTGAATGCCGGCTGTATTTTTACAGAAAATCGGGCAGAACCTCCGCAAATTTAGGAGGTCTCCCAAATACAATTAATTCTGTATAAATCACAACCATCCTATAAAATAAACAAATGACCATCTCGGCCTCTCCAAAATCAACCAATCCTACAGCCAACATCCAGAATAACGCAAGGCTATACAAATTTCCAGCAAGCTAGCCACAGATCTCTACTATCATGCCCCCGTCAAAGGCATGGACAGCCGCCAGTCGCCCCTCCTATGATTTAGAAGTGGCACCGAGCGATCCTAGGGTACACTTCTAAGACATAACATATTCCCAAGTACATACACAACGAATAAGAAATGTCTCAATGCAATGTTATACAATGACATGAGAGTTTCATAATTTTAATGTCCATATTTATACAGTCATCCCAGAATTACACAATGGTCGTCTATAGACCTCAGAATGCATATACATTAGCAATACAAATTTTTATAGCAAAAATATATAATGACTTCTCAAATCCAAACAAGATCTCCCAATGATATTGAGCGTCCTAAAAGCAACGCTCTTTGTCAAGTACTAGCTCTGAAACAAGAAGGGAAATATGGGGTGAGTACTCGGGAAAGAATACTCAGTGAGTGAGTGTGTCAATGCAATCGTCAAATATGAAAGGTGAAACTGGAATGGCAAAGCATAAGTATACGAATTATATTTCAAATCATCATATTTTTCATTTCAACAATATATCATTAGCACGCATTTTCAAGTCAAATATGCATCTAAAGCACTGTCACTAAAAATCATAGAGCTGCCAGCCGAAAATGTCCTAGCAGAGGTCTACCGCGACCTATGATAGGTACACCGGGGGTGTTATATGCAAGTTTATTTAAAGTGCTCTCTATCCCGGTGTTGGCGACGAATCTCGTCAAGGTGTTAGACTTAGAGAGAGTATCCAAATCCTCCCCCTTTCGGGTTTAACCTAGCTAATACCATGTCGTTAATAAAAATCATAACAACTCGTGGGATACCCCAGACCTAGGCATATCCGGATGCCACCAAAGCGTCTCTCACGGTGTCCTTCGTAGCTACGGAACAATACATACCAAAGCCCTCTAGGCCAAATCCGAAATCGTATCAAAATATGCCGAAATCAGGTTCACAAACCAAATGCAACATATAGCATAAAATGGCACATTATATCGTTCAACCCTATGGATGCATAATTTCAATATTTCAACGCAGTTTGGGACACTCCATCGGTTCACAAAAATCAATTTCAAAACCAGTCAAAACATTTCAAACACGCTACAAATCAAGCTCATTTAACAAATATTTTAAAACAGGGTTTACACATTTAACAAAAACATTAAAATAAATCTCACTCACTGTTTTGGGGAGGATAGCCACTCCCTAATAAGACCACAATATGTAGAACAAGACTCCCCTCAATCGAATCACCAAAAAAGCCAACCTAATCAAATCATCACGATTTTCACCAAAATTTTGACTATTGTCAGGGTTTATCATTTTCCTTAAATTCGTACAACCCTAAATTCTTCAAGCACATTTAACCACATGTTCTAAGGACTTAAATATAGATTTTAAGCCACAACAACATATATATATAACTTCCGATTCTAGATTCAACCTAAATTCGACCAAATTAAATTTAGTATGGAAATAATTTCATTTCCCTCACCTAGGTTTACTCGAATCTCAAATCTAGCATTCGTTCGCCCGTCAGATTAATTCGAAACCTGTAACATTTTCAATTTTGAAATCACGTTAGCAACTAAATCAATTTCAAACACAAAATCACATCTAACACAGCCGTTACTTGTAGTGAAGGATTTCTGCGAGGATGGCAGATGGCTCTCAATGGAGAGCTGGTCGCGGGCTCGCGGGCAGTCGCGGGCTCACGGGCCGGTGGGCTGGCGGGCTGGCCCGCTGGACGGCTTGCGGGTCAGCAGGCCGCAGTGGGCTCGCGGGCTATGCGCTCACGGCTGGGGCGCGCGGGCTGGCGCGCTCACGGCCTAGGGCTCACACTTGCGAGCTGGATCGCGCGCTCACGAGCTGGATAACACCCTCGCGCAGTGGGTCGCGCGCTCGCGTAGTGGGTCGCGCGCTGGCTCAGTGGGTCACGCACTCGAGCGCTCGTGCTCGTGCTCGTGCTGGAGCACGCTCGAGCAGTGGATAGCGCGCTGGAGCGCGTTGTGCTCGCGCAGAGGGTCACGCTAGAGGGCACGCTGGCGTAGGGGAGCCCGTGCTGGGGCGTGCTGGCGCTCATGCAGGGGCGCGCAGGGGCGCTCTGGCGCTCGTGCAGGAGCGTTCAGAGGTGCGCAGGGGCACGCAGGCGCTCGTACAAGAGCGTGCAGAGGCACGCAGGGGCTCGTACAGAGGCGCGCAAGGGCTCGTGCAGAGGCACTCAGGGGCGTGCTAGTACTTGCACAGGGGTGCGCTCGCGCTCGTGCAGTGCGCGCTCGCACTTGGGAGAGCACGTAGTGCTCTGCGCTGTCGCGCGCTCGTGCACTCGCTGTGGTGGGGCGCGATAGAAGCACGCGGTGGAGGAAACCGAGAGGGAGATCATGAGAGAGTGAACAACAGAGAGAGAGAGAAACTGAGAGGGAAGGGTAGAGAGAGAGAGGTGGCGAGGCCGTTGGGTGGTTGTGGGTTGCGGGGGAGAGGCACGAAACAGCGGCGGAGGAGGGCGGCGACCGCGGGAGGTGAAGGGTCGGGGAGAGAGAAAGAGAGAGAGAGAGAGAGAGACAGAGACAGAGACAGAGACAGAGACAAAGACAGAGACAGATTAGGGCTTTTAGCCCTAATCTGACAAGGGGAGGGAGTGCCGCGTTTCAAGCCGAAACGCGACGTTTCCTCCTCTCTTTTTTTTTCTTTTGGTGTTAAATTTTCTAATTCCCTAAAAACAAGTTTCGTTTTCGAAACTAAAAAAGGCTAAACAGCAAACAACTGGGGGTGCTGTCTCCTCATAGTCTCCTCGTAGTCTCCTCGGACTCCCAGGTCTCTTCCTCGAGCTGATCGCTGCGCCATAGCACTCGGACAAGAGATACCTCCCTGTTCCCTAGCTGCCGGATCTGGTGGTCAAGTATGGCCACCGGCTGAATAGGTAAACTCAAGTCCTCTTGTTCCTCTACTGGCGGAGGCTCCAAAATATGCAAAGGATCTGGGATGTACTTCCTCAACACTGATACATAGAAGACATCATGGATTCGAGATAACTCGTCTGGCATCTCTTGTCTGTATGCCACGCTCCCAACCCTACTGAGGATACGGAACGGGCCAATATACCTAAGGCTCAACTTGCCTCGCTGCGATATCGAATCAGTCCCTTCAAGGGAGAAATCCTAAAAGATACCATATCACCCACCTCAAACTCTAAGGGCCGGCGTCTCCGATCCGCATATGCCCTCTGTCTGTCTTGGGCGGCTTTCAACCGCTCGTGGATCACTATGACCTTTTCCTTTGTCTCCTCAACTAACTCAACACTAGTAAGGCGTCTTTCGCCTACCTCATCCTAGCACAACGGGGTGCGACACTTTATGCCGTAAAGTGCTACATAGAGTAGTATGCCGATACTGGCCTGATAACTATTATTATATGCAAACTCCACCAGCGGTAAATGCCTGTCCCAATTACCCCGAAAATCCATAACACAAGCCCGAAGCAAATCCTCGAGCATCTGAATGGTCCTCTCTAACTGACCATCTGTCTGTAGGTGATATGCTGTGCTAAAACTGAGCCGTGTACCCAAAGCTTCCTGTAGCTTGGGCCAAAAATCGAGAAGTGAACCTCGGATCTCTATCCGAGATTATGGATACAGGAAGCCCATGCAGTCTGACTATTTCGTCAATATACAGAAGTGCCAATGTCTCTAGTGGAGAGTTACTGCGCATCGGGATGAAATGGGTGGACTTGGTGAGTCGATCGACTACCACCCAAATGGCATTATATCTGGCCTAAGTCCGCGGCAATCCCATAACAAAGTCCATAGTCATATGTTCCCACTTCCACACTGGAATGGGAAGAGGCTGTAGTAAACCCGCTGGCCTCTGATACTCAGCGTTTCCTACTGACAGACTAAACATCTAGCTACAAACTCCGCAATGTCCTTCTTCATACTTGGCCACCAATAGCTACCCCGAATAGTTCGATATATCTTTGTACTTCCCTGGTGTAAGGCATAGGCCGAGGAGTGTGTCTCCTCTAATATGGACCTGCAGAGATCCTCATCGGCGGGTATAGCCACTCTATCTCGATAAGTCAAAAGTTCATCACTACGGACTCCAAAATCATCTATATCACCTCTGTGGGCTCTCTCAGTAAGAGCTTGGAGCTCGGTATCAGTGCCCTACAGCTCCCTAATACAGTCCAACAACGTCGGCCTGATCTCAAACCTGGCTAGCAAAGTGCTCTAATCATTACTAGCCAATCTGACTCCCAAATCCCGGAGTCCCATCAAACAAGTGAGGTATGCCATATTATTCTCCTGAGACAATGAAGCTGATTTCTGGCTCAAGGCATCAGCAACCACATTGGCCTTGCCGGATGATAATCAATGACAAGATCATAATCTTTGAGGAGTTCCAACCATCTCCTCTGTCTCAGGTTAAGTTCTCGCTGGGTGAATAAATATTTCAGACTTTTATGATCAGTATACACCCGGCAAGTCACCCCGTATAAGTAATGGCGTCATATCTTCAATGTAAAGACTATGGCCACAAGCTCCAGATCGTGTGTCGGATAATTCACCTCATGTTTCTTCAACTATCTAGAGACGTAGGCAATCACCTGACCATTTTGCATCAAAACACAACCCAACCCTTGTCGGCTAGCATCACTATATACCGTGTACTCCCGACTGCTGGTGGGAAGTGTCAAAATCGGAGCTGTAGTCAACCGTTCTTTGAGCTCCTGAAAACTCACCTCACAACGGTTATCCCATACAAGCTTAACACCTTTTCGCGTCAATCTACACAATGGAGCAACTATCCGGGAAAACCCCTCAACAAATCTGCAGTAATACCCAGCCAGATCAAGAAAACTCCTAATCTCAGTAAGTGTCTGCGGCTGCTCCCATCTCGTAATGGCATCGACTTTCTACGGATCAACAAAAATCTCTTCCGCAGAAACGACATGCCTAAAAAATCCAACTTGTTTTAGCCAAAATTCACATTTTGTGAATTTGGCATACAACTGCTCATTACAGAGGATCTGTAAAACGTTGCAAAGATGCTGAACATGATCCTCGTCACTCCGTGAATACACCAGTATATCGTCTATGAAAACTATGACAATCTGATCCAGATAATCGTGAAAGACTCTGTTCATCAAGTCCATGACTGCAGCGGGGGCATTAGTTAGTCCAAACGGCATGACTAGAAATTCGTAGTGACCGTATCGAGTGCGGAAAGCTGTCTTTGGCACATCTTGACTCCATATCCGCAACTGATGATATCCCGATCGAAGATCAATCTTCGAAAAAACTCGGGCACCTTGCAATTGATCAAACAACTCATCTATGCGAGGCAGCGGATATCTGTTCTTCATAGTCACTTGATTAAGCTGCCTATAATCCACACACAATCTCAGTGAGCCGTCCTTCTTCTTTACAAACAGCACTGGAGCGCCCCAAGGGGACGTGCTGGGATGGATAAACCCCTTATCCAGCAACTCTTGCAACTGGATCTTGAGCTCTCTCAGCTCAGTCGGCGCCATCCTGTATGGCGGCATAGTGATAGGGTTAGTCTCCGAAGCTAAATCGATCTCAAAGTCAAACTCCCGAACTAGTGGTAATCCGGGTAGCTCATCGGGAAAAACATCAGGAAAGTCTTGTACCACTGGAACTTCCTTCAGTCTCGGTCCCTGAGTAGTGGTGTCTATGATGTGAGCCAGGTAAGTCGCACATCTGTGGCGAATCATGCGTCTGGCCTCCAAAACTGAAATGACACAGTGGGATAAAACTTGCCTCTCGCCCTCAAAAATCAACACTGGCTGACCGGGTCTTCGAAACTCCACCTGCTTCTTAAAGCAGTCAACTGAAGCCCGATACATATGTAGCCAATCCATCCCCAAGATGGCATCAAGATCAGTCATGGCGAGAGGGATTAGATTGCCTTCAACACTATATCCCCAACTTTGATCTTACATTCTCTATACACTGTGCCACGCACAATCTACTCACCCAGAGGAGTGATGACCAATAGCTCCTCATCCAAAGGTGAGAGCGGCCTATCAGAATATCTAAAAAATTGATCACTCACATATGAATAGTTAGACCCCGTGTCAATGAGGATACGAGCATCTATTCCGAAGATAGGTAGAGTACCTATCATTGAACAAAATGCACATAGACTTAGAAAAATTTCAAACTTGATATGTATATATATATATATGTCAAAATAGTTGAGCCTCTAAGGCTTCTACAACTTCAGTGTACAAAGATATTAGAGTAGTATCATGTCGACAAAAGGGTACACAACATAAAATACCTATACGACTGATACAATGCTGACATCCCCAAAAGAAGTAGAAATACGAATAGAGATCCTATTCTATAAGATCAGAAGGAGGAGTACCCATGATGATGTCAGGGTTCGCCTGGGCATCCTCCTACGTCATGGCATAAACCCGGGCCTAAACCCTAAGCTGCTGTCGTGTCTGGGTCTACACTGTGTTACTCCCGGTGGTCACCCTGAGAGTAGAAAATGCTGGCCGTGCAGGCTGCCCCTGTTGTCCCATACGAGGAGTACTAGTGCGGCTCTGTGAACTCTGTCCTCCGAGTTCTAACGCAGGGCAAGAACTCCTAATATGCACCTGCTTCCCACAGTGGAAGCAAGTAACCATCACTGAACAAGCTCCTATCGGATGGGACCTATTACACCTATGGCAATAAGGATGCCGTTGAGCAGTATTCTGTGTAGGGTGAATCGGAACGGGTTGTCTGAACCCCTGGGAGTACTGTCCCCATCCCAGCTCAGGAAATCCTGATCCTAATCCGCGTCCGTTCGAATTGGATCCCCTGCCCCTCTTGGAGTTTTGCGCAAAATGAGATTTTTCTTTCTTTTTTTATGCTCTCTGCTCTCTCTCTGCCTAGCCTCTGCTCGGACCAAAACCTTCGCGTAGTGAGCAGAGTCTATCACCTCGGCCAGTGTAAACTGCGGGGTAACAGTCATATACTTATTTATGTTAAGGCTAAGACCGTCCTTAAATTTGAACCGCAAATACTGAGGTGTAGCCAGATCAAGTACGAATGCGGCAAGTCTCCGCATATCTGCCTCATACTCTGAGACAGATCTGGACCCTTGTGTAAACCGTCCCAACTTTGACCTCATCCGATCTTGCTGGTAAAGTGGGAAGAATCTGCGGTCAAACTCCCAAAGGAAGTCATCCCACCGCAATGGCTCTATCGCCTCATCAGTGAGGGCCTCCCACCATAAGAGGGCCTCTCCTTCTAATAATCGCTGTGCCACTTTCAGGCAAAGCTCTTCTCCAATCCCCAGATCGGTTAAAATCCTACGGGTGCGGTTAATCCAATGCTTGGCTACCGTAGCATCACCAAGTCCCGTGAAATCAATGCACCCCAGCTGACAGGCCTCCTTAACCAACTGAGTCAACTCATGTACCCATCTAAGAGCAGTCGACGTGGTCTCACTCGGCTCAGACAAAGTAGAAGGACCAGCCACTGGCAGTGGAACCGGCGCCGAAGGAACTGGCGCTGCTGCAGGTGCAGGCGCCGCTGTAGGAGATGGTGGGGGCGGAATCTCGATCCCATGCGAAGCGTACCACTCGTACACCTGTCGAAAGGCGTCGAGTGTGGGTACGGGAATCTCAGCCTGAGCAGCTGGCTGAGTAGGTGTCGGTAGTGGCACGCGAGTCGAGGAACGATCCTCCGGCTCGTCTAATTCCTCTGGTGGAGTAAAACGGGTGTACCGTCAGGTCGTCATACTTCTGCAAGAAAAGGATCCTTATTAGGTATCGTTCAAAGAATAGGTATGGTTCAAGAAATTTGGGCTAGTCACATCTTGACTACCCTCACAAAGAATGGAATCCAATCAAAAAAAAAGCATGTTAGGTTAGAAACAACCGTATCTAACCCCCTAAAATGGATGAACTCATATACCTATGACCATGTACTGGGACATCATGACTGTATGAAACTCTCATGTATTGCGGACTTTAAACACAAACACATTCGGGAATGTTTACAAGACTCTCTTCCTACATAGCTCTCAACCTAGGCTCTGATACCAATCCAACTGTCACGCCCTGGACTCGGATAGTGAACAGCCGCCCATTGTCCTGAATGCCGGCTATATTTTTACAGAAAATCGGGCAGAATCTCCCCATATTTAGAAAGTCTCCCAAATACAATTAATTTTGTATAAATCACAATCATCTTGTAAAATAAACAAATGGTCATCCCGGCCTCTCCAAAATTAACCAATCCTACAGCCAACATCCAGAATAACGCATGACTATACAAATTTCTAGCAAGCTAGCCACAGACCTCTACTATCATGCCCCCGTCAAAGGCATAGACAGTCGCCAGTTGCCCCTCCTGTGATTTAGAGGTGGCACCGAGCGACTCTAGAGTACACTTCTAAGACATAACACATTCCCAAGTACATACACAACGAATAAGAAATGCCTCAATGCAATGTTATGCAATGACATGAGAGTTCCACAATTTAAATGTCCATATTTATACAGTCATCCCAGAATTACACAATGGTCGTCTATAGATCTCAGAATGCATATACATTAGCAATACAAATTTTTGCAGCAAAATATATAATGACTTCTCAAATCCAAATCAGATCTCTCAATGATATTGAGCGTCCTAAAAGCAACGCTCCTTGTCAAGTACTAGCTCTGAAACAAGAAGAGAAATAAGGAGTGAATACTCGGGGAAGAATACTCAGTGAGTGAGTGGGTCAATGTAATCGTCAAATATGAAGCATGAAACTGGAGTGTCAAAACATAAGTATACGAATCATATTTCAAATTATCATACTTTTCATTTCAATAATATATCATTAGCACGCATTTTCAAGTCAAATATGCATCCAAAGCACTGTCACTAAAAATCATATAGCTGCCAGCCGAAAATGTCCTGGTAGAGGTCTACCGCGACCTATGACAGGCGCACCGGGGGTTTTATATGCAAGTTTATTTAAAGTGTTCTCTACCTCGGCGTTGGCGATGAATCTCGTCCAGGTGCTAGACTTGGAGAGAGTATCCAAATCCTCCCTCTTTCGGGTTCAACCTATCTAGTACCGTGTCGTTAATAAAAATCACGACAACTCGTGGGATACCCCAGGTCTAGGTATATCCGGACGCCATTAAAGCGTCTCTCATGGTGTCCTTCGTAGCTACGGAACAATACATACCAAAGCCCTCAAGGCCAAATCCGAAATCGTATCAAAATGTGCCGAAATCAGGTTCACAAACCAAATGCAACATGTAACATAAAATGGCATATTATACTGTTCAACCCCATAGATGCATAATTTCAATATTTCAACACAGTTTGGGACACTCCATCGGTTTACAAAAATCAATTTCAAAACCAGTCAAAACATTTCAACTACGCTACAAATCATGCTCATTTAACAAATATTTTAAAACAGGGTTTACACATTTAACAAAAGTATTGTAATAAATCTCATTCACTGTTTTCGGGAGGATAGCCACTCCCCAATAAAATCACAATACGTCTAACAAAACTCCCCTCAATCGAATCACCAAGAAAACCAACCTAATCAAATCATCACGATTTTCATCAAAATTTCGACTATTGTCAGGATTTATCATTTTCCTTAAATTCGTACAACCCTAAATTCTTCAAACACATTTAACCACATGTTCTAAGGATTTAAATATAAATTTTAAGTCACAACAACATATATATATAACTTCCGATTCTAGATTCAACCTAAATTCGATCAAATTAAATTTAAGCATGGAAATAATTTCATTTCCCTCACCTAGGTTTACTCGAATCTCAAACCTAGCTTTCGTTCGCCCGTCAGATTAATTTAAAACCTGTAACATTTTCAATTTTGAAATCACGTTAATGACTAAATCAATTTCAAACACAAAATCATACCTAACATAGCCGTTACCTGCAGTGAAGGATTTCTGCGAGGATGACAGATGGCTCTCAAAGGAGAAAGTCGGTCACGGGTTCACGGGCTCACGGGCTCACGGGCCGTCGCGGACTCGCGGGCTAGCGGGCTGGCGGGCTGGCGGGCTGGCGGGCTAGCGGGCTGGCCCGCTGGACGGCTCGCAGGTTAGCAGGCCGTAGTGGACTCGCGGGCTGTGCGCTCGCGGCTGGGGCGCGCGGGATAGCGCGCTCATGGGCTAGGGCTCACGCTCGAGAGCTGGATCGCGCGCTCGCGCAGTGGGTCGCGTGCTCGCTCAGTGGGTCGCGTGCTGGAGCGCTCGCGCTCGTGCTGGGGCGCACTTGAGCAGTGGATCGCACGCTGGAGCGCGTTGTGTTCGCGTAGAGGGTCACGCTGGAGGGCTCGTTGGAGCAAGGGAGCCCGTGCTTGGGCATGCTGGCGCTCATGCAGGGGCGCGCTGGCGCTCGTGCTGGAGCGTGCAGAGGCGCGCAGGGGCGCGCTGGTGTTCGTGCAGGAGCGTGCAGGGGCTCGTGCAGGAGCGTGCAGGGGCTCGTGCAGAGGCGCGCAGGGGCGCGCTAGCACTCGCGCAGGGGCGCCCTAGCGCTCACGCAGTGCGCGCTCACGCTCGGGAGAGCACGCAGTGCTCTGCGTTGTCGCGCACTAGTGCGCTCGCAATGGTGGCACGCGACAGAAGCGCGTGGCGGAGGAAACCGAGAGGGAGATCGCGAGAGAGTGAATAGCGGAGAGAGAGAGAAACTGAGAGGGAAGGGTAGAGAGAGAGAGGTGGCAAGGCCGTTGGGTGGTTGCGGGTTGCGGCGGAGAGGCACGAAACAGCCTCGGAGGAGGGCGGCGGCCGCGGGAGGTGAAGGGCAGGGGAGAGAGAAAGAGAAAGAGAGAGAGAGAGAGAGAGAGAGAGAGAGAGATTAGGGCTTTTAGCCCTAATCTGACAGTGGGAGGGAGTGCCGCGTTTCAGGCCGAAACGCGACGTTTCATCTTCTTTTTTTTTTTTTTTTTTTTTTGGTGTTACATTTTGACTACTTCTAACGGCCTTTGTGATGCATTCAATAGTACTAATAGTTGCTCAATGGCTAACTCATTGTCTCTAGCTATAAATACAACACAAGAGAAGGATGAAGTAAGTTTTTCAATCATCGAAGTGTACTTAAGCTGCTATTTATTCATCCTCTATTTTTACATTCTTGTAATTCTGTATTGTACTGTAACGAACACATTTAAAGTTCAAAACTTCATTTTATGTTTTATTTTCACTTTGTAATTATTGTAAAAGATCAAAAGACCGGTCATTTTGATCTTGGGTTGAAATCATTGCGAGTGAATAGTTATTGGATTTGCTTGCTCATAGGAAAAGCAAGTGTAAGTATTTGAGATAATACTTAAAAGGTTCATTGGAATCTAGGAAGTTAGTTGTATAAACTATTTGTTAGATTAGTGGATTACAATATTATCATGAAACTTGAGAATGAACGTATACCAAGGAAGGGAGAACTATTATAACTCTTGTGTCCCCTATTTCTTTTTTTCTTTCATATCTGCTATTTTTTGCTTTTCTATTAGTTCCTTTTAAGTTTCATAAAAATCAAAATTTTAGAAATAATCTATTCGCCTCCTCTAACTAATCATATTCGGTGTCTACACCTTTTATGAATGCTTCTGAACCTTTTTTGAGCCATTATGAGCAAAATAATGCTAGATGGCTATAACTAGGTTTTGGCTCAATGCTTTGATGTCATGAGAAGCAATTTGAATCTTACTCTCTTGGACGTCTTCATTAGAGGCATTGGCTTGATTGTTGTCCTTGTTTCAATAATAATGCCAAAATCAAATTGTGTATTTTGTGAAAATTTCTTGTGATAATCCCCAAAAGGGTAGTAATATAAGTTGCACTCCACCAATCTTGGGATGGCTATAGAGCGGTGTAGGACGAGGAGAGTTGGGGAGGCCTTCTCACTTCCCATGAACCTTGCCACTATCAAAGTCAGTCCAATGGATAAGGGTATTAGCTTTCCCACTTCCGAGATCTTGACAAAATTTTAAAAGCAAGAAATTAGAAGACATTCAAATTTGTAATGGAAATTTATACCAAATAGTAAACCAATTACTTGAAGTCACCAAATCATCTCTTTAAATTACTTGGTTTCTGTTAAAAAGCAAATTATAGCCATAAGTATAGTCTTTAAAATAATATTAAAACTTAAACTCATAATAGGTTTTTAAGTATATTTACTAATCCATATTTTCATTTTCATTTATTGTGTAATATGAAAGATTTGAACTAGAAGATAAAATTTGTTTCAGGAGACTCAGCCCGGGATGTAGTAGAGTATTAAGACTTGGATACTTGAGACAAAAAATAAAAAGAAAAACAAAAAAGATAAGATCAGATTAGATGAATAGAGAATCGAGTCATATTGGTCTTGCTTAAAAACCGCTTCCCTATGATAAGACTTTTCTAGACATGCAATACTTCTTTATGGTATAAGGGAGATGTATGCGAAGAAGAAATCAAGAGAAAGAATTGAAGAAATAAAGGAGAGTTGAAGAAAAGAAGATTGGCTTTATTGCTCAAGAATGTGTCCACATGGGAGGCCATATTTGGCTTTTGATTTTACGAGGAGATTTGAGCTACATTTCATACCCTCAACGCTTGCTATTTTTGGATATTTATAGGAGAGTTTAGGAGAAAAGGACAAAAGAAAAAAAAAAAAAACAACGAAAAAAGTCTGTCACACACGAGGACTTGATCAGTATTTTTATCTGATAAGAATAATAATTTATTTTCCTTTATTATAAATTTTTCTCCTGTGTTATCATACACATTTAGTATGACTGTCACAATTTTAGTTATTGTATTTTGATCATATTAATTATTTATACATTTATATATCTATCTCTTTTTTATTAGGAGGATGTGACGCCTTAGCAGTGGGTCGTTACATCAACCCGAAGGCACCGTGAAAAAATTTTTTGAATATTACACTTTATAGTAGCAACATGTTGTAGACCGATTGCACTAATAAGTCTTCAAAAGGAAATAGAGATAAGGATTTGTTTGGAATCCCTTGACAAACGATTAGAGAGTTAGTCAATTTAGCTAATTTTGAATGCCCCCCCAATTAATTTGTTTAGAACTCACCGACTCCAAGCAAATGCTACAATATTAAGTAGGAAAACTCAAATATCTATTTTCATTTCATTTCGACTTCTTTATATAGAGATTACAATGTGAACATTTTTTATGGACAACGATAACTAGGTTGAAATGTGCCAAGGTTGACGAACGTATATCCAAGGCATAAAACTAAACAACAAATTAAATGCCAGTAATTCGTAATCCTTTCTCCTCCAAAGACATTCAATTTTGGATTGACAAGGCACGTTTCAAGCTCCTGTTTGGAACTTGATAGACGCAGACTTCTAACACCCATTTTCATGTTTGAACTCAAAAAGTAAAGTTCGAATTGCGGAAATTTGGTCATAACTTTTTCTACCTTGATTGATGCATGGTCTTTTGGCTTGAAAACAGCATTTCAATAGCTTTCCGATGGCCAATAAGTTGCTTATACTTAATAAGAAAACGACTTTAAAATTCCTCTGACAATTGAACCTCTGTATCTGTTTCTGAACATTTTAACTTTCGATACACCAGCTTCACAACTCATTCCCAGATACGGGGATGCAAGGCCACACTTAAAGTTCCAAGCCCGAACCAGTAAAACGCTTTGCTGTTATTTCATCAATTTGCTTGACCACTCAGCTGTCAAATGATTTTCCCAGTCTCGAACCCTGCATTTGCGAAAATATGAGCTATTGCAGACCCCGTGAAAATTGCTTCCACTCTCATTGGCTTCCAAGTTGCTCAGATTTTCAAAATTACACATGTTCGCAATTTCCTTAGCCAAACCTGCGGTCTCGTCCGATCGTGATAAAGGGAAACCCATAAATTCAGATAACTTCTTCACATAAAATTCTGTGTCTCTCTTGACATCCTCATATTTCAAAAACAAAACTCTCTGAAGAAATTCTAAGCTTGCCTTCAAATGCCCCAGAACATGGTCCCAATAGGGTCCATAAAGAGACACTCCTTTGCAAAAGAGCTCAAATGCTTCTTTGAAGGTGAGGTGCTTTTGGTCTTATTTTCCCCACAAAATGCCACAAGGGAACAAGAACATCTTTTGGGTCTCTACATATGCAAACAAGTTTACACCCACAAAGATAGAATTGACTCTGGCAAGGAAGAGAAAGGAATGTGTGTGGCCAATAGTGGCAAATGTGGAATTCTGATTTTTGGATTTCTAATAAAATCAACCTCCAAAAATTGAACACAATCATGTGGAGGGTCACTAAGCAAAGGGCCTGAAAAAATTTTGAATTGGTTTCTAGCGACTATGGCAAAGGTGAGGGCTTTAAGCCAAGTGGTACCTGATTTGGGTAAGCTACATATAAAGATGTCTGCGGATTTGGGATTGAAGTGTTGTTGAACCAGCATAAGGCCTTCTAAAGTCATTGGGTTGTACCAAAAGCCCTTGTATTGGTAGTAGCTGACGAAGTCATTGACCCAACCTTTCTCTCTGGGAAGAGTTGCCATTATTTCTCGGCACTTTTGCTCCTTTTCTTGATACCCTTCATGATTTTCCTCGCATGTTTTGTGAAAAGAGAGAGTTTGACCCGCTTCAGATGCAAAAGAGGAGGAGTCCATGTGAAGAGAAAGGGATACCGCGTACTAGCAACGCTCCGAAGCCTGATGATCACATTTTCAAGAGAAAAACTCAACGTCGGCCACTAAAGATCTAAAATTAGACATTAATATTTTTTTTTATATATTTCTTACTATACATTTATATGATATTAATGATTTAATGAAAGATATAATTCTATTATAAATTTTGTAATATATATCAGTAAAAAATATGATAAAAGTTATCTAAAAAAATTCATTTGTATAGATTTTTTGAGCAGCCCATTTAGCGGGGGACCATGGTTGCAACTTTTTGCGATATAGGAAGGATTTTTCTTTTCTTTTTTTTTTTTTTTAGCACCAAGTTTTCAATAGAAGCCTTCTCATGCTACATGCAATGACTAATGTAAGAAAATGAGATTTCTTAAGAATAGCTCAAACAATAGTCTTTTCATTTTTATTCTCCATTCCCTTTACTGATTCGATTCCAGTTGGGTTACATTTCTTCATATAAAAAAATGTAAGAAAATGAGAAGGAAACTAATAGTAGTGATGATACCGGGCATGATTAGATAATTCATGATCATAGAAGTCCAAACCCTACCGGGACTATTAGGACACAACCAAGTCCATGGAAAGCCAAGCTATCCCTGGCCATCGCCTGGTGGAACTGTTAGCCCCTTAGCCCCTTGATCATTTTAAGCTCTTAGCTCTCAAATCCCTTAGTCTTTCCTCGTGTTTCAACAAGCAATTATGGAAGTAGTTCTTGTTACGTAACGAGTCCAAAGTATGACTATCCGATAAGGAAGAAAATCTTCGTTAGTAAATTCAAATCTCCTTTTCTAATATGAATCTATTGTAATCTCACCCGGTAAGAAAATAAATACCTATGGTAATCAAAGTCTTCCTAATTCAAAGGACTCCCAATTAACATGGAGTCTTTATTCATTATTTCTACAATTTCAGAAGATTTCATATGATTTCTCACAAATTTACCATATAAGCGTGATATATACATATAATGCAGAGATAGCCTAGCATATATGTTCTGAGACTCTATACAAAAACATACAAAGACAACACTAGGTTAACACCTAGCTTTCCTTAGCTTGTTTCACATTCTCTAAAAAACCATTTTCTTTGATTTGAGTGTTAGAATCTCTTCGTTCGGAAAATCCTCTGGTTGTACTTGCAAGTTTTATCTTCCATGAAGGCTCAGACTTCACACTTGGGTCAACGAAGCAGGTTTCTATGGAGTTAAACCCACCTCCAATAAATTGGTGCCATATGTGGGAACAGGTTTCGAAAAGACTCATTTCACACCTGACCTTTCGTTGCCGTTGTCACTATGTCACAAAAGAGAAAGTGATGGCCAATTGGTTTTGACGACAATGATCTAGTCGGAGTTATCTCATATCACTATGATCCATTAGTCATCATGACCAAGATAGGTCCATATACCGTGAGGAGAGTTCTCATCAATTACAAAGTAGATCGTGACATTCTCTATTGGGATGTTTTTCAACATATTGGTTTCACCTTTATAAATCTACAACCTCAGATGACTCCCCTAAAAGGATTCTCCGGTGAATGACTATATCTCGAAAGTACTATATCACTTTCCATAACTTTGGGCACACCTTCTAATCATACTACCACTATGACCACGTTCTGCATAATCAAAAATTTGTCCCACTACAATGCTACCCTACGCCGTCCTAATTTAAATAGTTTGGAGGTTTTTCGAAACACTAAATACATAAAAGTCAAATTCAGAATAGCAGAGGGTTCAATGACCCTCAACTGCGACCCTTCACCGTAGACTTTACCTTCATTCAAAGGGAGTACAAAAAATCTCTCAACAGGAATGACAGAATTCAGGGATGATACCGTGCAAATAGATAAACGACATTCTACCGAATAAGTAGTCGATATCCCAATCATCAACATCCTTGGACAAATTGTTCAAGTCAGAGCTCACTTGTCGTCATTGTCGCATGAGATTATCATTGAGTGCCTCCGTCACCATTTTAAAGTTTTCATATGGGCATCACAAGAAATTATTTTGATTAAATAAATTTGGCGTTAATTACTTTGATTAAACAATGATAATAAATTGTGGGTTCATTAAACATTGATATAAAAATATGAAAATATTATAAATAAAAAATTAAATATTCTTAAAATTAGAACATTACTAATTGATTTTAATCTTCGATATTTTATCAATATTAACTCAGCCAAAGGTCCTTGTGATCAACACGAACAGACCGCGTTATATATAATATATTTCTTCAATATATTTTAATTTCAAATTTTTGTACTTTACTTGAATTACTTACACTTGAATTTTTACTGTACTACTTGAATCTCTTGACTTGATTGGAGAATGTATTCAAAACTGACAAATAATAATAATAATAATAATGGTTTCTATTTTCAATATCTCGTTCTTATTCTTGTGTTTCGCCTCTTGTGAGTGCTTTTCATATCCTCTTAAATTACGCAAAAGGCCACGTTGACTCTTTCGCGCGTGTCGGGCTCCGTGACGATGATTTTATTTTGGAGATGATGTGTCCCCTACCTTGAGTGTGTCAGCTCCGTTACGTTAACTCCGCTGCGCTCCTCTAGGTTGTCCGTAGTATTCTAGTTTTTCATTTTATACACTACGAAATTAATTTCTCCCGCATAATGTTTCTCATTTTTTAAATATTTTAATTTATTAAATTATTGGATATTTATATTAAAAAATTTTAACATATCACGTTATGGGAGTTATGTTTGTGAGAATGGGGTATTTTCCGTATAGAATTAATCACCCTTTTATGTTCTTGCAAATTTCATTATATATATGTCTGTGTATTATATATAATGTGTTTAATAAATTTTATAAAATAAATTGTCCAACAAATAAATTAAAATAGTCTAATCTATATTTAATTTTTGAAATATGTTTTCTCGACCGTGCTCATTTAATCAAACAAGTATAGGATTTGTGCTTTGCAACACCATTACCTCTCACCCATGTTGTGGACTCTCCCCAATCCAAGGGCCCGCATCCCTGTCGGCACGGCCCGGATAAGGCTCTAAGACCAAGTGTAATGATCTCTCCAGCGGGAGATGTTGTCCGTTTTAACCCAAAGATCACGCGGTATCGTCAAGGGTCAGTCCAGTTTTTTTTTTTATTATTATTATTATATCAAAATTTGAATTTAAAATTATGAAATTAAACAAAGAAAGTTATGACTAGATTGTCCCTTGGAAGTCCAAGGGTAGCCACCACGGGATCCAATGGTGACATAACAATATCCCACACCTTCAAGCCGCGTAAGATGTTACACTAATTTTCTCAAAATAGAAATCGAAGCCATTGCAGGCCTTAAGATGAAATCTTGACTGTCGAAACATAAATGAAGGGGTCTTATACATGAAAAAATGCAAATGAAAGATGAGGATGTAACAAATATACACCACAATAAGCGACTTTTTGTCTGACTACAATAATTAAATAAAATTTAATTTAAAAATAGACTTTGCATAAAAAATAAAAAATATTATGGTGGTATTTGGAAGATTTTAATTTATCACAACATATCTCAATTTATTTATATTTTATTTTATCCTATTTGAGGTATATTTCCAACTAAAATGAAATTTTTTTTCTAAGAAATGTAGGACATGAAGTAGAAGGTAAATTTCATTGTAAATATATCAATGATATCTCAGTTTAATAGCAGAATCCCATATTTCTTTGCAAAGTCACTAAACTTTCTTAAAAACTGGGTCAATTTTGAATCTTAAAAATGAAAAATAGATATGAAAAAAAGAGATAGGTCTTTAATTGAACTTAAAAATAAAAAGTAGACGTGAAAAAAAGGAGATAGTTCTTTAATTGAACTTTATAACCGTTGAACTGAATTAATTGGATTTGAAGTTAAATTATTATTTTATGTAACTTCCTTCTGAATACTAGCCGTACATCCTTACATGGCAGAGTAATCGCCGGAACCGCATTTAAGATATCGGAAATAATGAAGGGCAAGTTGAATACTCGCTATTATAAAGAAATGAAACCTGTAAGTAAATTATTATTTTATGTAACTTCCTTCTCAATACTAGCTGTACATCCTTACATGGCAGAGTAATAGCCGGAACCGCATTTAAGATATCGGAAATAATGAAGGGCAAGTTGAATACTCGCTATATATAAAGAAATGAAACCTGTAAGTAAATTATTATTTTATGTAACTTCCTTCTGAATACTAGCTGTACATCCTCACATGGCAGAGTAATCGCCGGAACCGCATTTAAGATATTGGAAATAATGAAGGGCAAGTTGAATACTCGCTATATATAAAGAAATGAAACCTGTGAGCGGAAGTTAAATTATTAGTTTATGTAACTTCCTTCTGAATACTATTTGTACATCCTCACGTGATAGAGCAATCACCGGAACCGCATTTAAGATGTTGGAAATAATGAAGGGCAAGTTGAATAGTCGCTACATATAAAGAAATGAAACCTGTAAGCAGTGAAGTAAGATCTTGTAGAATCAATGGAGTCCTCCAATTCTCAGCAGTATCAAGGCATTATTCAGGTGAAAGATGAGTCCAGCAAGCACCAACCAGACTACGACGATATAATCACAACACTTCCTGTTGGGGACTCCTGGAATCTGCCGTCAAATTTGTACAAGTACCAGGGGTTTTGGTACACACCTGAGTTTCTAAAAGGGGTCATTTCAGCCAAACAACTTTTCAAACCTCTTGACAAAGATGTTATCTTATGCACCTGTCCAAAATCCGGCACAAATTGGCTTAAGGCATTGGCCTTTTCCATCATAACCCGAACGAAATTTGATTTCTCATCTCACCTACTACTCACCACCCCGCCAATCACTTGTGTTTCCTACATCGAATTGGAGCATTCCCAAGGAATTAATGCAAGTAGAGAATTTCCACTGACATCAACACACATACCGTATTCGTCACTGCCCGATTCAATCATATCTTCGGATTGCAAGATTGTGTACATTTGCCGCGATCCAAAGGATGTTTTCGTGTCATGGTGGCATCATGTGAAATCTTTCCCGTGTAATGTCAAAAAACCGATCTCCTTGGAGAAGGCATATGACTTGTTTTGCCAAGGAATAGTACTGTTTGGTCCTTTTTGGGACCATGTTTTTGAATACTGGAAAGCAAGCCTTGAAAGGCCTGACAAAATATTGTTCTTGAAATATGAAGACCTAAAGAGAGACCCTTCATATTATGTGAAAAAATTGGCCGACTTTATGGGTTATCCATTTTCATTGCAGGAAGAGGCAGACGGCTGTGTGGAAAAGATTATAGAGTTGTGTAGCTTTGACACACTTAGCAATTTGGAGATTAATAAGAATGGAAAAATTCGAGATGCGACGGTTGATGTTGAATATCCCGCCAAAATATTTTTCAGGAAAGGCAAGATTGGAGATTGGAAGAATCATCTTACCCTTGATATGGCAAACCGCCTTGACAGGATCATAGAAGAAAAGCTAAGTGGATCTGGCTTGAAGTTTTAGCTTTCTTCTCACAGCGTTGTTAATGTTCTGCTTCTAGTTTCAATTCGCCATGCTTTTTACTTGGATCAATCTCAATAAATAAGAGTAATATTATGCAGCAATGTTCAATAGAGATGTTTATGTATTATTAGATCATAAGTTAATTTGGCTTCTTCCCATAAGGGTGCCAGTGGTCCAGCAATAGAGGTCTAACCTGAAGGTGTAAAACCGACAAAGTCAAAGAAAGAAAAAAAAAAAAAAAAAGATTTTGGAAAAGTTACTTTCCCAATTCACTTTCTCCTTCTCCCTCAATTTGTCTCCCCCTCATTCTCTCACGCGTTCTCTGTCTCTCTCTCTCTCTCACCGATTGTCTCCCTCCATCATTCACAAGCTCTCTCTCTCACCGATTCTCTCTCTCTCTCCTGCGGGCGCTGCACAGCCCGCAGCGCATGGCTTCCCTCCCGCGCTGCTACAGCCCGCGAGCGTAGCGGCTCCTGCCCGCGAGCGTAGCGGCTCCTGCCCGCGAGCAGCTCCATCTTGCGAGCGCTCCAATGCGCGCCAGCCGCGGCTCCTCTCCCTCGCGCATGAACAACCCACTGCTTCTCTCCCTCGCCTGTTGGCGTGCTGCCCTCTGCCGAGACACTTGCCGCAACCCCAGAAGAGACCCCAACTCGGCAGTCATCGGTAACCCCTCGAGAAATCTAGCCGAGATTTCAATTCATCCCCTGTACATGTGGTATGAATTTCCGATTGATATATTCTAGAGTTTCAATTTCCTTTGGTGATTGAACCTAAATACTAAATTTTGCTTCAAATCGGAAGCATTGCAGGTTTCGAATTAAATCGAACAGCGCACGAAGGTTTGGTAGGCAAACGCGAAAACCCTAGATCTGAATTTGCACTCCTTTCTCTGCGCAGATAAGGGCTAATTTCTGAAAATAACTCTAGGATTATGAAATAATTGCAATATGGTAAAATTGGAATGTATGTCCATGCATTGGAAAATTAGAAGAAACTAAGACTATGTTAATTTAAGAAAATCTAGGAGAGTTGTGAATATGAATTTTGTACAGATATAAATAGTGATAAATTGGTAAAATGAGGATAGGAATAAGAAAATGTTAGAAATGAGGGTCAAACAAAATTAGGAAAGTTTGTGAACCCTTGAGTTTGGAGGAGAAATGACTTGAGAATTGTTATGGTTGGTTCAGGACAATCCATTGGAGTTTGAAAGGAGATTTCTTGAGTATGGATAGGGTATAGGGAGTGAATACCCTCTTTAGAGGTGAGTGGATGGTTCATTGTATTCATGAATGAGAAACCTGTTTTAAAATTGCTTTATAAATGATTTTCAAAAGATTTTACGTGATTTATGCGAATTGTTTTGTGACTGTGGGCTGTCTGAACTGAATTATAAAGTATAAATGCATCCATTGTATTTAAAAATGATTCTGTGCCATATGTTATTTGATATTGCTCTATGAATTGATTTGACATGAGATTGTTGATTATTTGATGGAAAATTATGGTACATTGCTTGTGAACTGCATTGATTTAGAAATGAAGGGTGCCGCAGATGGCTATAGTCATATTCCCACCACGGAGCGACCCCATGGGGTGGCGTGGTTTGGGGTTTGGATGTGCAGGGGAGTTAGACGTCCCTCCCACTGCTAAAGTCGTACTATATCTAGTGCACCCCGGTGAGGTACGAGCCAACGCCAAGGTAGGGGGTTTGTTTTGAGACATTGGATAGAAAAACCCTTGGCGGGATTTCGTCTGGGTTTGGCCGCCTTAAGACAGAAGTGTTTTTCGATAGAACCCCAAAATTTTCTGAAATGATAATTGACATGGATGCATATTTTGTAAATTGTGATTTATTGAAATGTTTTATACATATGAACTGTTATTTATGAGATATGCTTTGACTGCCCCACATTTACCCCTTATTTATGAACATAATCACACCATTGCACTCCACTCACTGAATATACCCTATACTCACCCCTCTCTTCTCCTTTTTCAGAGGAGACTTAGTTGGGAGACTACTCGACGGAGCTTGTGCAATATTTTTGTGAATTGTATAGGTATTTGGCACATGTAGGGTTACTTTTGGAGATTTATAGATCTCAAATAATGGAAAGGGAAGACTGTACATCCCTTGCCATGCGGATTTCATTGATACTGACCGAGTTGTTGGCAAATATTGATAAAATCCGCTGATTTTTGATTTGTTCTTTATTATCTTAATTACTCGATTATTTTTGTAAAATCATTTATATCTGTACCGGGACATTTGGACTGTAAATTTTAATTTCGATACTTTTCTCTGATTTTGTGAAGTTCTGTACAACTCATACCATTAGAACTCTACTGATACTGGCTTGTCTTCCTCAGGTCAGTGTTGGTAAAATCCGACGACTATGTTTTGGGACTTCTTGTTTGTCACACGCTTTATTGAGGTGAGAATTCTGAATGGTTAGGATGGCCACATCGCATGCGTGCTTGTACAGGATCCCACTCCCCGATGTGTGCCAATGTGTGTGTTTGAATGTTAGGGATGAGCCGGATGGGCTCCTTGCGTGTGTATTGTTATATGATTTCACATTTTGAAGAGTTTTATGCTTTCGATGATTTATTGTAAATTTGATAGCTTTGCGGAGTCCCGGTATACGGGGAGATTCTGCCCGTGTATTGAGAGATCGCCGCGGTTGTCGCGTGGCCGATCCGAGGATCGGGGTGTGACAACTTTATTGGCATCAGAGACAGGTTCACGATTTTAAAGGCTTAATAGTTTCGAAATGTTTTGAAATGTTTCCAAATGTTCCGAAAGTTTCTAAAGATTTTGAAATGTTTAGTTTTTGAAAAAATGTTAAGCTCTTTTAAAGGGTTTTCGAAAATTGTACAGAACTTTCCATGGTTTTCTTAGAGAATTAAGAATATTTTTTTAGGGGTTAAGTCTTAGTCTTCGCTTAACCCTTGACTTAATTTTAGTTTCTTATTTTGTATAGGTTGCAATGCCTCCGTGAAGGAAAATGAGGAATGCGAGTGAAATTCCTCCATAGGAGCACGAGGATGAGTCGTTCTCGCATGCTCTTCCTCCACCTACGTCCGCACACCCGGTTTCTGCTACCGGGCCTACTCCTCCTCCTATCACTGCTCTTCAGGAAGTTATGGAGTGGTGGAGTACCTTTGCAGCACAATACTGAGCTCCGCGGCCGACTACAGTTCCACCACCTGTTCCTCCTTCGGTGCCAGCTGCTGCACCCAGTGCCCCACTAGCACCCACTCCTCCGATTGCCACTCCAAGCAGCCGCTCTCCAATTCAATTGTCCAAGCTGATTAAAGAAGCAAGGCAGCTTGGTTGTGAAACCTTCTCGGCATCTGGTGATCCTACGGAAGCAAAGAAATGGATCAAGAAGGTTAAGAAAGCTTTGACAGACATGGGGATAGAGGACAGTGTGAAGCTCCTAGTAGCCACATGACTGTTGGATGACGATGCCAGCACATGGTGGGACGGATTAGAGGAAAATGCAGTTTCACCTCCCACTTGGCACGACTTCCTTAGGGAATTCGACCAGAGGTTCTACACCCGCTTTGATCGGGACTTGAAGAGGAAAGAATTGCTTCGGTTTCGTCAAGGAAATATGTTTGTGACAGAATATGAAGCCAAGTTTAGAAGTCTATTTTCCTTTGCACCTGAGTTGATCACCTCTGAGGAGTACAGGCTTTTTAAGTTTGAAGATGACCTGAATCTAAACATCCGAGAGAAGATGTCCGTCACAGATGAGCACACGTATCGGAACGTGTTGCAATTGGCCTTGAGGGCCGAACAGATGGTGTTGGAAAGGGCAAAGGTTAAGGACCACAATGGGAAGAAGAGGTTCGGCGGGTTCATACCTGGCCAGAGCTTTAAGAAGGTCAGAACTACAGGCTTCCAAAGTGGTGGATTTATTTCGGGATCGGTTGGATTCCCTCAAAGCCAACCAATTCATAGATCGAATGCTCCTGGCGTTGAAAATGTTGGATCGGGAGCAAGACCTAGAGGAGGTGGAATGCAGACTTGTCCTATTTGTAAAGGGTATCATACGGATCCGTGCAGAGAACCTAAGAGGTGTTATCACTGTGGGAAGGAGGGACACCTCCGTTATTTTTGCCCTGAGTTGACAGAAGAAGGGCAAGGAAGTCGGCAAGTTAGAGGTCCCTCTAACGGCTCCAAAACTGGTCCAGCAGGTTCGGTGACACCTTCCACTAGTACCATCCCTAGGACGGGCACAGGAAGCAATATAGTAGCTACCCCCTCTCAACGACCTCAGCCGAGAGCTCAAGATAGGGTTTTTGCCATGACGAACGAAGAAGTTCAGATTAATCTTGATGTAGTCACAGGTAAATTTTCATTTAAATTTAAGTTTGAAATTTGAAAATGTGATATCTATGGATTATAACTATGATTTGATAATTTGTGATTATGAATGAAAGAGTATGATGATATGATTATGTTTATGGTTTACATTTATAGGTATGATTTTTGGAGTGGATGCTCATATACTCATTGATACCGGATCGAATAATTCATTTGTAAGCTCGGGATTTGCAAGACATTCTGATAGGGATTTAGTTCCTCTTAATGAAGAACTGTTGGTCATTACTCCCTTAGGAGAGCATATGATTTAAAATTTTGTACATAAGTCTTGTGAGGTAAAAGTTGGTGAAACAATCCTTGAAGCGGATTTGATTCCGTTGGATATGAAGGACTTTGACGCCATCCTAGGCATGGATTGGCTAAGTCTTCACCGAGCTTCAGTAAATTGTTTCACTAAAGAAGTGGAATTCCGTAGGGCAGGACATCCACTACTTATGTTCGCTGGTGAACGGCGAGTATTGCCGACCTGTGTGATTTCAGCTCTTGAGGCACAGAGATTAGTGCATTAGGGCTGCGAAGCGTATTTGGCTCATATCATTGACACTACGGCAGCAAGCCCTGATCTGAGCGATATCCTTGTGGTAAATGAGTTCCCGGACGTCTTTTGAGAAGAGTTACCGGGGTTGCCTCCGATTCGGGAGTTTGATTTCACTATAGATCTTGTTCCCGGTACGGCACCAGTCTCTACTTCTCCTTATCGAATGGCACCGGCAGAATTAAAAGAGTTGAAAGTCCAACTCCTAGAGTTGTTAAGAAAGGGATTCATCCGACCGAGCACTTCACCTTGGGGTGCTCCGGTTCTCTTTGTCAAGAAGAAAGATGGCACTTTTCGATTGTGTATTGATTATCGATAGTTAAATAAGGTGACCATCAAGAACAAATACCCCTTGCCGAGGATTGATGACTTGTTTAATCAACTCGAAAGGGCCAGTGTATTCTCCAAGATAGATTTGAGGTCCGGCTATCATTAGTTGCGGATAAAGGAAAATGATGTCCCCAAGAATGCGTTTAGGACGCGGTATGGGCACTATGAATTCTTGGTGATGCCTTTCTGCTTGACGAATGATCCAACAGTTTTCATTGACCTAATGAATCGAGTTTTTCACTCTTATCTTGACAAGTTCGTCATTGTTTTCATTGACGACATCCTTGTGTACTCCAAAAATGACGAAGAGCATTCAAATCATCTTCGGATTGTGTTGTAGACTCTCCGAGACAAGCATTTGTATGTCAAGTTCTCAAAATGTGAATTTTGGTTGAAGGAAATTGGGTTCTTGAGACATATAGTATCCGGAGAAGGGATATTTGTTGATCCGAAGAAAGTTGAGGTAATTCTGAAATGGGAACAATCTAAAAATGTCACTGAGGTAAGAAGCTTCCTCGGATTGGCGGGTTACTATCGAAGATTTGTAGAGGGTTTTTCCAAAATTGCATCTCCATTGTCTGGTTTGACGCGGAAAGGAATCAAATTTGAATGGACGGATAAATGTGAACAGAGTTTTCAAGAACTCAAGAAGAGACTTACAACGGCTCCCATACTTACCCTTCCTACCCTCGGTGATGATTATGTTGTCTACAGCGATGCCAGTAAACAGGGGTTAGAATGCGTCTTGATGCAAGGCGGCAGAACTATCACCTACGCTTCTCGACAATTAAAGAAGCATGAGCTGAATTATTCTACACATGATTTAGAATTGGCTGCGATTGTATTTGCATTAAAGATTTGTGCCATTATTTATATGGAGCCACTTGCAGAATCTTCACCGACCACAAGAGCCTCAAGTACCTGCTCACCCAGAAGGAGCTCAATTTGAGGCAAATGAGATGGTTAGAACTGATCAAAGACTACGATTTGGTGATTAATTATCACCTGAGCAAGGCAAATGTAGTTGCTGATGCCTTAAGCCGCAAGTCCTCATCTTCTTCTCAGATTCAGGGAGACGCTTACCTCTCATGCCTGGTGGGATTTCGTGCTCTTGGAGCCAAAATTGCTTGTGATGACAGTGGTGCATTATTAGCGAAATTTGAAGTTCGACCAACCTTGGTAGACAGTATTAAAGAATTCCAAACTACTGATGAAGAGTTAAAGCAAATAGCGAAAAAGGTTTGCAAGGGTGAAACTAGTGATTTCCATGTTTGGGAGGATGGTATAGTTATGTATGGGAAACGGATTTGTGTTCCCAAAAATGATGAGTTTCGGAAGGCTATTCTAGAAGAACCACACTTTTCGGCTTATACTCTGCATCTCAGAAGTACTAAAATGTACCGAACCATCAAAGAAACTTATTGGTGGTCAGGCTTGAAACAGGAAATAGCCAAATTTGTAGCAAGATGTCTGGTGTGTCAACAAACCAAAGCTGAGCATCAAAAGCTAGTCGGAATGCTTCAACCATTGCCTATACCTGAATGGAAATGGGAGCATATTACTATGGATTTTATGGTAGGATTGCCACGTACTCCGAGTTGTCACGATGCCATTTGGGTGATAGTAGACAGACTCACAAAATCGGCGTATTTCCTCTCAGTTCAGAATACTTATTCCTTGGAAAAGTTAGCAAGGGTGTATCTTGATGAAATTGTCCGACTCCACGGGGTTCCGATATTGATTGTATCAGATCGAGACCCCCGATTCACATCCAGATTCTGGCCTAAGTTACAAGAGGCCTTGGGTACCAAACCGAAATTCAGCACTACATTTCATCCACAGACAGACGGGTAATCTGAACGTACAATCCAAACGTTGGAAGATATGTTGAGAGCGTGCGTTATGGATTTCCATGGGAGTTGGGATAGGCATCTCTCGTTGATTAAATTTGCATATAACAATAGCTACCAAGCTAGTATTGGAATGCCTCCCTATGAAGCTCTCTACAGAAGGAAATGTCGGACTCTACTTTGTTGGGATGAAGTTGGAGAACACAAAATTGAAAGCATAGAATTGATTGAAACTACCAAGGAAAATGTGAAGCTAATTCGGGAAAGAATGAAGGCAGTTCAAGATCGGCAAAAGAGTTACACTGACAAAAGGAGAAAGCCATTGGAATTCACAGTGGGAGTATGGTATTCTTGAAGATATCTCCTTGGAAGGGCATAATTCGATTTCAGCAATGAGGAAAATTAAACCCTCGTTATATAGGGACCCTTTAAAATCCTTGAAAGAATTGGAGCGGTGGCATACCAACTAGATTTGCCGTCAGAATTGCAGAGGATCCATGATGTTTTTCATGTGTCGATGCTGAAAAAGTATTTGCCGGATCCCTTGCAAGTATTGGAAGTTCCTCCAATAGAACTGAAAGAAGACTTGAGTTTCAAAGTACAACCGGTGAAAATCATTGATAGGCAGATCAAACAGTTGAGGAGTAAGCAGATTCCTATGGTTAGGGTGCTGTGGAGAAATAATAAAGTAGAGGAACGGACTTGGAAGACTGAAGAATTAATGCGGAAGCAACACCCATAACTTTTTGATGTATAAATTGTATTTTGAAATTTCGAGAACGAAATTTATTTTTAGGGGGTTAAGAATTGTAAAACCGACAAAGTCAAAGAAAAAAAATGGATTTTGGGAAAGTTACGTTCCCAATTCACTTTCTCCTTCTCCCTTAATTTCTCTACCCCTCATTCTCTCCCGCGTTCTCTGTCTCTCTCTCTCTCTCTCTTTCACCGATTGTCTCCCTCCATCATTCACAAGCTCTCTCTCTCACCGATTCTCTCTCTCTCTCCTGCGGGCGCTACACAGCCCGCAGCGAGCGGGTTCCCTCCTGCGCTGCTACAGCCCGCAAGCGTAACGGCTCCTACCCGCGAGCAACTCCATCTCACGAGCGCTCCAACACGCGCTAGCCGCATCTCCTCTCCCTCGCGCGCGAACAACCCACTGCTTTTCTCCCTCGTTTGTTGGCGTGCTGCCCTCTGCCGAGACACTTGTTGTAACCCCAGAAGAGACCCCAACTCGGCAGTCATCGATAAGCCCTCGAGAACTCTAGCTGAGATTTCAATTCATCCCTTGTACATGTGGTATGAATTTCCGATTGATATATTCTAGGCTTTTAATTTCCTTTGGTGATTGAACTTAAATACTAAATTTTGCTTCAAATCGGAAGCATTGCAGGTTTCGAATTAAATCGAACAGTGCACGAAGGTTTGGTAGGCAAATACGAAAACCCTAGGTCTGAATCTGCACTCCTTTCTCTGCGCAGGTAAGGGCTAATTTCTGAAAATAACTCTAGGACTATGAAATAATTGCAATATGGTAAAATTGGAATGTATGTCCATGAATTGGAAAAATTAGAAAAAACTAAGACTATGTTAATTTAAGAAAATCTAGGAGAGTTGTGAATATGAATTTTGTAAAGATGTAAATGGTGATAAATTGGTAAAATGAGGATAGGAACAAGAAAATGTTAAAAATGAGGGTTAAACAAAATTAGGAAAGTTTGTGAACCCTTGAGTTTGGAGGAGAAATGACTTGTGAATTGTTATGGTTGTTTCAGGACAATCCATTGGAATTTGAAAGGAGATTTCTTGAGTATGGATAGGGTGTAAGGAGTGAATACCCTCTCTAGAGGTGAGTGGATGGTTCATTGTATTCATGAATGAGAAACCTGTTTTAAAATTGCTTTATAAATGATTTTCGAAAGATTTTACGTGATTTATGCGAATTGTTTTGTGACTGTGGGCTGTCTGAACTGAATTATAAAGTATAAATGCATCCATTGTGTTTAAAAATGATTCTGTGCTATATGTTATTTGATGTTGCTCTATGAATTGATTTGGCTTGAGATTGTTGATTATTTGATGGAAAATTATGACACATTGCTTGTGAACTGGATTGATTTAGAAATGAAGGGTGCCGCAGATGACTATAGTCATATTCCCACCACGGAGCGACCCGACGGGGTGGCGTGGTTTGGGGTTTGGATGTGCAGGGGAGTTAGACGTCCGTCCCTCTGCCGAAATCGTACTTTATCTGGTGCACCCCGGTGAGATACGAGTCAACGCCAAGGTAGGGGGTTTGTTTTGAGACATTGGATATAAAAACCCTTGGCGGGATTTCGTCTGGGTTTGGCCGCCCTAAGACGGAAGTGTTTTTCGATGGAACCCCAAGATTTTCTGAAATGATAATTGACATGGATGCATATTTTGTAAATTGTGATTTATTGAAATGTTTTATGCATATGAACTGTTATTTATGAGATATGCTTTGACTGCCCCATATTTACCTCTTATTTATGAACACAATTATACCATTGCACTCCACTCACTGAATATACCCCTATAGTCACCCCTCTCTTCCCCTTTTTCAGAGGAGACTTAGTTGGGAGACTACTCGACGGAGTTTGTGCAGTATTTTTGCAGATTGTATAGGTATTTGGCATATGCAGGATTATTTTTGGAGATTTATAGATCTCAAACCATGGAAAAGGAAGACTGTACATCCCCTGTCGTGCGGATTTCATTGATACTGGTCGAGTTGTTGGTAAGTATTGATAAAATCTGCTGATTTTTTATTTGTTCTTTATTATCTTAATTACTCGATTCTTTTTATAAAACCATTTATATCTGTACTGGGACATTTGGACTGTAAATTTTAATTTCGATACTTTTATCTGATTTTGTGAAATTCTGTACAACTCATACCGTTAGAACTCTACCGATACTGGTTTGTCTTCCTCAGGTAAGTGTTGGTAAAATCCGACGGCTATGTTTTGGGACTTCTTGTTTGTCACATGCTTTATTGAGATGAGAATTCTGAATGGCTAGGATGGCCACATCGCATGCGTGCTTGTACAGGATCCCACTTGCCGATATGTGCCAATGTGTGTGTTTGAATGTTCAGGGATGAGCCGGATGGGCTCCTTGCGTGTGTATTATTATATGATTTCACGTTTTGAAGAGTTTTATGCTTTCGATGATTTATTGTAAATTTGATAGCCTTGCGGAATCCCGATATACGGGGAGGTTCTGCCCGTGTATCGAGATTTCGCGGCGGTTATCGCGTGGTCGATCCGAGAATCGGGGCGTGACAGATGGAGTCCCTATACTCCCCACCAGATGGACAGGACAATGTTTTAGCACCTCGCATGGTATGCCTGCAAACAAAAAGAGATGTATCAATAAGAACTTACTATAAGCCAACATAAAAAATATCACTTTTGATATATGGGATTTCTTTATGATTGATGAGATTTGTGGCTATTCAATCCGCATTTAACGGGTTTCATTAATAAAATAATTGATTTTATCACATAAAGTTAAAATTGACAATGGAGTCCAATTCTCAAGGGGGTTCCCAACTCTCACAACTGGTGATGGTTGGTATACGGGGGAAGATATGTACCAATACCAAGGTTTTTGGTACTGACTTCCTCGAAGGTATCATATTAACTCAACAACAATTTAAACCTCTTGACAATGATACCATCCCCAGCATCCACCCAAAATCCAGGACCACTTGGCTAAAGTCCTTGGCCTTCTGGATTATGACTCGAACCAAATTTGATTTTTCCTCTCACCATTTACATACTACAATGCCTCACAACTGTGTTTCCTTCGTGGAATTTGAATCCATATTGAATAATTGGTACCGGAAGTAGAGAATTTCCATCAACTTCGACACATCCTTATTTGGGAGCAAACTCCTATAGGTGTAATGGTAAAGTATTACATTCTCTTGATCATAGATATTGGGTTCGAACCAAGAGAATAGAAAGATTAGATTTGTGAAAATCAACATCTTAATGGATCCTATAGCGTTCGGACAAGATTAATCGGGCGAAAACCAGATACCGATCAATGGTAAAAATCTATTTAAAAAAAAAAAAAATCTATTTGGGAATAATTCCATCAAGGTTTCCCGCAGGGAGTGAGAAAGCACTTGCGTCAAACATAGCCATGAAATGGAGGTAATGAAGAGTTGGGAGAACAGGATGTTCGTAGGGCTCTTTTTCCTTAATTTTATATTTATTATTTTTTTACTCCCTTTTAAATTAAACATATTAATTATCTCTTTTTAACAAAAACTAAATTGAAATTAATGCTCTTTAAAATTAAATATATTAATTCAGTTATTTAAATTAGATATATTTTTAATGCAGAAGATTTTGAGATGGTTCAATTGGGTTTATGGTTTAGCCGTCAATAAACCCAACCCAACCCAACTTTGCTTCAGTCCAAATTTGATTGACTCCTACTTAACCCCCAAATCAATTGGAACCAACCTATAAATCCAACCCAAAGCAATAGAGTTGTGTTAGCTTGGTTCATGGGCCACCCACCCCGAGGTACACCCCTCTATGCTTAACACATTTCAACTCAGAGCTAGCAAACGTGGATATCTATTCTTAGCGATTGTCTTCCTAACATTTATTAAGCAGGAAAGATATATTCTGCATTATGGTTTGTAAAACCCAATTTTATTGCTAATATATTTTGAAGAATAAAAGTAAAAAATATACCATTACTTCATCTATTTTCAAACAATTTTGAAAGTCGTTTTTGCAAGAATAATATGAGGCCCTTTTGCTTCATTCATTGCGATGCAACGTGAGAGAGAAGAAGATGAGGCTGGAACCAGCAGGACGCAATGTCTCTGGAGGGGGACGACCACCTCCAGCAACAAAAAGTGAAGACTAACAGCAAGGGATGGTGAAAATTTGAGGCCCTCTTTCAAGGAGATGTTGCTGGCCAAGGGAAGCATGGGAACTCCATGTAGGGAATACGAGGAGGACTCAGAGACTGAAACTGACACAATGGTGGAAGAGCCGGAGGATGACGAGGAACTTAAAGGGAAAATACTTGTTTCGGTGTCTGACGAGGAGCTGAAGAAGCTATGGAAACCATAGAAGTAGTCACTCATCCTGAAGCTATTGGGAAAGAATATTGGTTACCATCTCATGTTCAACAAAATAACGAGCACGTGGAGGTTGGAAGGCGGACTAGAACTACTTGACCTGGTTGAAAAATTACTTCTTAGCTAAATTCACGTCACGAGAGGACTATTATCATGTGTTAACAAAGAGGCCTTGGCTGATCCATGACCACCTGACTGTTAGCAAGTGGAGACCATGGTTTTCTCCAGTGACCAACAAATCACTTCAACAGTAGTATGGATCAGACTCCCGCAAGTTCCGATCGAATTCTTCATTGAAGAAGTCCTATTTGAAATTGGGAGGGTTATTGGGAAGCCAATTAATGTAGATATGAACACAGCTCATGCTCCCAGAGGTAAGTACGCTTGAATATGCATAGAAGTGGAGCTAAATAAGGCTTTGGTTTCTAGGGTCCGAATCAGAAAGAGAGTCCAGGGAGTAGGGGAAAGAGATGAGGGATTAGATCCCTGGATGATTGTACCAAGAAGACAAAAATTTTCTAGATTGGGAAACTCTAGAGTGAAGGAGCAGAAAGAGGAGAGTTACCTGAACAAGTTTTCGGGGCTGGATGAAGTCAATGCTACGTCGAGAGTCGGGGAAGCTCAGAAGATAGGATAGCATATCTCTCATATGATAGTGACGGAGCATATTAGAGAGGGAAACATGGGAAGAACAGAAGGCAGGCAAAAAAGAGGGATTCGAGAAGGAGCATGAGGCAGTAGAGGTATGAGCAGGGGAAGTGAGACACGGTGATTTGGGACAGAGAGGATGTCAGGTCAAATGGTGGAATGAGAAAGAAATAGGAAGGAAATGAGGATAAGGCGTCAAAGCTGGGCTCTCATGTGCAATGGGCCATGAAGAGGGATGAAGGCCCAAGATCTTGGATAATGAATAAGGGCAGACTGGAGCCCAAATGGAGCTGGGCCTGGTTATGGCTGATGATAGGGCAAGTAAGATTTGTGATTTACTCAAACGTGAATGGGTCAATTCAAAGGGAAACAATTAGTTAGGCCGAAGGTTTTATCTTGGATCGAGGAGAACAATGTTATAAGCCAGAGAGCCGATTTCAAAATTAACAGTAACAAAGAACATTCAATTTGAAAGTGATGATAATGGCACAACTGAAGGGAAAGAAGAGAAAGAGACAATGAGCGGAGAGATGTCCAAGGTAACAGAGGAAGACATGGAGGAGGCCGTGATGGAGGTAGACCTCTACCGAGACATTTTGGTCTAGCCCTTTTCTTCTCTTTTTTCTAATGTAACCTTTAGTCATTGCTTGGAATTGTAGCAGGGTAGGGAATTGTAAATTTGTTAGTCTGTAAAGAGATGTTGAACAAGCATAAGCTCGACATCTTATGTCTTTTGGTCATTATGGGATAGCTCAAACCAAGGGCTCAGAGTCCAACCAAACAAAACAAATAAGAACTCCCAAGAGACGTTGAGCTAGAGGAAGAAGATTTGTAGCTCAATGCATTTGCGACCACATTAACCTCTCTAGGGTGGTAGTCTATCAATAGATCATAATTTTGGATCAAATTTGGCCACCTTTGTTGTCTTAAATTGAGTTCTTTTTGAGTGAGTAAATATTTAAGGCTTTGGTGGTTAGCGAAGACTTGGCACATAGCCCCATTCAATAATGCAGCCAAATCTTCAAAACGAAAACAATCATGACCAACTCCAAGTCATGAGTGGGATAGTTCAACTAATGTTTTTTCAATTGATGAGAGGCATACACAATCACCCTATCTCCTTACATTAACACGCATCTAAATCCTTATTTGCTAGCATCGTTGTACGCCATATAGTCACTACCATTGGTAGGAAGGGCAACGATAGATGTGAATGTAATTTTCTTTTTGAGTTCTTGAATACTATCTTCACATTCATCTCCTCACTCAAATTTGATTCCCTTCCGAATCAAATTGGACAATGGAGTTGTAATCTTAGAGAATCTCTCGACAAATCTTAGATAGTACTTTACCAATCTGAGAAAACTCCTCACCTTGGTGACATTCTTGGGTTGCTTCTATTTCAAAATTGCCTTACCTTCCTTGGGTCTACAAATATCCCATCTCCGGACACTATGTGCCCCAAGAAGTCAATCTCCCTTAACCAAAACTCGCATTTGGAGAATTTGGTATATAACTACTTCTCCCAAAGAGTTTGCAACACTATCCGAAAATACTTGGAATGCTTCTCATCATTCTTAGAATATACCAAGATGTCATCAATGAAAACTATAACGAACATGTCAAGATAGAAATGAAAAATCTGATTAATCAAGTCCATTAAAGTGAGGGGAACATTAGTCAACCTAAAATGTATCACTAGGAATTCATAGTGGTTATACCACATTCTGAATGTGATTTTGTGAATATCATCCCCTTTTATCCTTAACCGGTGATATCCCGACTTTAAATTTATCTTTGAGAATACCAAAATCCCCTTGAAGTTAATCAAATAGATTATCAATTCTTGGCAATGGATACTTGTTTTTAATGGTCACCTTATTGTGTTGCCGATAATCTATGTACAACTAACGAGTACCATCTTTTTTCTTCACAAATAAAACCAGAACACTCCAAGGTCTGATACTCAGCCAATTGAGCTCTTTCTCCAATAATTTTTGGAGTTGCACCTTTATCCATCAACTCTGCGAATGCCATTCTAGATGGAGGGATTGAGATTTGAGCGATGCGAGGAACCAAATGAATAGCGAAGTTGACAACTCTTTCGGGAAGACATCCGGAAACTCCTTCACCACCGTAACATCATCTAAGTTCGGACTTCCCACCCTGATGTCCATAATATATGCCAAGTAGGCTTCACAACCTTTATGCATCAATTTTCGTGCTTCCATTGCTGAGATTACAAACTCAGCAACACTCACAGTTTGCCAATTAATACAATTGTCAAACACCCTGACCCTCGAATCGGGCATGCAATAATTGTCGCATTACTCTAGAATATGGATAAGTCTAACTCATATACTAAAATATCACAAGACATTTATCGATATCCATCTATTTGTCAAATAATTTAACAAATCTAAATAAATCAACATGTATTTATCACACAACTAAAAGACCAACTTGGTCCGTCCCTATAGGTAACATGCATGCATACGGCTAACCTAACTATCCAAATCAAATCCATAGAATATAAAATAAATACCTACTCAAGGGATTCATATCAAATTCTACTAGAAACAATTTCTAAGTAAATTTCAAGAAAGAAAATGGGAGATTGTCGAAATAAGTTATACAATTTCAACAAAAAATTAAAATACAAAAGTTAGATATGTTTCCAAAGGTGTTTATACAAAAATATCTCAAAGGGTCCATCTAAAATCTTTAAAAAAAATATGAACAAAACTAATACTCGCAATGAGTCTTTCGGAATGAACTTGTCTCGAAGTATTAATACTAACTTCATCTGTAGAAAATTAAAATAAGAAAGCTGACTATATAACAATACTCAATGAATAAATAACATGTTATGAAAGTAAATAAGAGATGATTATGAATATGTCAGACAATTATCTCAAAATCATAATATCGTACCCATAAAATTCAAGATTAATCATCAAACATAAAGTTTTTCAAATAAGATTCAATAATCATAATAAATAAGTCATATTCTTCCAATTATATGCATAACTTTTCAAAAATCATGGTATAATTCTTGACAATGGTCTACCGTGATCAATGGCAAAACTACCAATGGTTTTCATGTATTTCAAAATCACAAATACCCCCAATCTTAGCATTGGTTCGGACCTCTCTTGAGGTGCTATTATGTTAGTCCAAAATATAATCATGTCGCCTGTCGAGTCACACCGTGGGGGAAAATAACTATAATCATTAGATCATGCATTCAAGCACTATTTCACAAGTATCATAACATGTATCAAAATATACCAACATTGTTCAAACTTTTTTCAAATTATGAGTTCAATACCAATATGTTCAACATAGATTAAAAAATATGACACATTATTTTCAATTCAATATTTGGATGCATATTTCATTCCAAACTTACTTTCGAAATACTCTACAATCAAAAACCAATTTATAAACAAAATTTAAAAATATTTATAAAATTAAGTAAAATAATTTCTCATTCAAAATTATAATCATACGTTTACTCACATTTTGAGAGAGCTGACACTTTCAATCCATAATCCAATTCAAGGTAAATCCCTCATAACCCTTCAATTGTCTCAAGCTATGATAATAAACACAATTTCATCACTTAAATGTAGGTCAATAATAGGGTTAACCAAATTTTCTCTCAATTGTTTCATAACTCAAATTTTCCTGTAGAATCATGTTTTAGAAAAGCTATCATTTCTTGACCTACAAAACTTGGATTGAGAAGATTCTAATTGCTATTAAAGTTAAGACATTGGGCTATAAAAATTATAGCTAGACTCAATTCCAATCAAACAGAAATATCCAAGTCTATGAATGTGTTAGTCTTGAATTCATGACCCACATTTGTACAGTCATCGAAAAATTACCACAATTTTAGCTATACATATTAGATTTAAGTGATTCAGCTCTCAAATTAAAAATAAAACATATATCTACAAGTTTTATGTTCAAGATTTGGTTTAATTTTGTCTAGAAAGCTACTCAAATTTGAAGCAAAGTTTGATGGCAGAGCAAAATAGAACGGAGCAAATTTCTGCAGGATGTGCTCTTCGAAAAATCACAAAAAATCCAATTCTCAAATAAATGTCTACTGCATATGTCATTTGAAAGCCCTCGAAGCCTAGTTTTAGTAGGAAAAAACCTTATTCAGTTTACTATCATACAGAGAAAGTTATGGTCGAAATGTCATCAATAGTTCAAGCTGGCCCTTTGCATAAGTTCAAATTTTCCTCCTTATTCTAACATTACCAACACTCAATAGACTAAATACTTGCACAATAACACCAATTCAAGTTGAGGAAGTTGATTTATCTCAAATGGAGCTATCAATCTCATCCCAAAGTTGAGCCATAATAACCCATAATTTTTCTCTCTCTACAAAAATCCTAAATTAAAATCATTAAAATTAAATTCATGATCAATAGGGCTTAATACAAGATAATGGTGAGAATATTACTTTCATTTCATGGTTGCACCTACTCTTTCAAGTTGAGTATCCGAACCCTAGATTTCTCTCTTTAGAGGCCTTAATCTCTCACTAGAACCATAATACTTCAAGTTTGTCTGAAGGTCTTAGAGTCTAGATGTGTGGGTTTTTGTTTGATCTTGAGAGTGGATGAGAAAGGAGTGAGCTGAGAGGGAGGAGGGAAGGGAAAGGGTGGAGTTGTGTTGGGTGTTGTTCGTAAGATGAGAAAAATGTGAAGGAGGGAGAGAGAAAATAAGTGGGTAGTGTGTATTGATTTTCTTTCCATCTCTTTCTTTTTTTTTTAAGGTGCTACAGAGGTAGTGTAGGTGGGGTTTTTCAGAATAACTCTGCAGATTGGGTGGTAGGATTTATCTTTAGTAGAGGGAAAGGGCAGGTCCTCCTGGCAAAGATTTGGGGTCTTAGAGAGGGTATCCTAATGGCTAAAAGAGGAGGTCCAGCTATCTGGAGGTATAAGTCGATTCGGCCATCTTGGTCAGATTATTGAAGAAAGCTGCTCTGATGATCACCCTCTAGGTTACATCTTGCAGGAGTGTGGAGAGCTCCTGAGATACATGAACATGAGGGAGGTTTATTATGTCCTAAGGGAAGCAAATGTCTACGCTAATCATTTGGCCTCCATGGGACAAATCAGTGATGATAGGATGTTGGAGTCATTTGAGCCTTCGAAATCTATTTTGCATTTACTCAAAGAGGATTCTGAAGGGGTTGAGAGGTTCAGATTGCATGTTATCTTTTTAAGATAATTGTGTTATGTTGCTTCCCTGTGCTTGTTTTTGGTTGGATATTCTGTTCTGTTGGCTGTTCTTTGTTCTCGCTACCTACCTGTGTACCTTATAGCATGAGTGAAAACTTTTAGTTGTTTCTCATTGTGCAACTAAAGTAACCATCAAATTGGAATTCTTGACTACTTTCATGATTTTTCTCTTAATTTTTAATTTGCTTTCAAATTTCAATAGATTTAAAGAAGTTATTACAACTAATAAGTTATAAATTAACTGATATCATTATCTTTCTTTTTAAAAAAATTTAAATTCGAATATCTCCTATGTATGTATAAAAAAAGAAATCATTATGAATAGTCATATATGAAATTATTTTTTTCTATTTTAAGTCTTTATTTCTTTCTGAAGGGGTCGAGAGGTTCATACTTCATGTTATCTCTTCGAGAAAATTGTGTTATGTAGCTTCTTTGTGCTTGTTTTAGGTTGGATATCCTGTTCTGTTGGGTGTTCTTTGTTTTCGTTACCCACCTGTGTACCTTATAGTATGAGTGAAAAACTTTTAGTTGTTTCTCATTGTGTAACTGAAGTAACCATCAAATTGGAATTATTGACTACTTTCATGATTTTCTCTTAATTTTTAATTTGCTTTCAAATTTCAATAGATTTAAAGAAATTATTTCAACCAACGAGTTATAATTCAATTGATATCATTATGGTTTTTTTAAAAATTTCGAATTCGAATCTCTTTTATATATATATAAAAAAAGAAATCATTGTGAATAGTCATATATGAAATTATGTTTTCTATTTTAAGTTCTTATTTCTTTCTGATGGGGTCTAGAGGTTCAGATTGCATGTTGCCTCTTTGAGATAGTTGTGTTATGCTGCTTCTCTGTGTTTGTTTTTGATTGGATATCTTGTTTTGTTGGGTGTTCTTTGTTCTCCTTACCCACTCGTGTACCTTATAGCACGAGTGAAAAACTTTTAGTTGTTTCTCATTCTACAATTGAAGTAACCATCAAATTGGAATTCTTGACTACTTTCGTGATTTTTCACTTAATATTTAATTTACTATTAAATTTCAATAGATTTAAAAAAATTATTATAATCAATAAATTATAATTCAACTAATATCATTATATTTTTAAAAAAATCAAGTATCTTCTATGCATATATAAAAGAAGAAATCATTATGAATAGTTTATATGAATTTTTTTTTTCTATTTTAAGTCTTTATTTCTTATATTTTCTATTTTAAGTCTCTGTTTCTTATAGGTCGGGTAAAAAGCTTTAGTTGTTTCTAAATTATGCATCTTTTGTAGCTCTTCATATAAGTTCTTTTTTTTTTTTGCGCTTTTATGGTCGTTATTTGGTTCTTTACTTCACTATCATCTTTTATTAAATTGAACGAGAACGGAATGCCAAAGTCAATAATCACGTCATCAAACTCAAGAAGAATTTGAGAATGGATTTATAATATAAAGTGAGTAAAACAAATCGTGAAAGAGGGCAAAAAGTGAGTTGGAGGGAGAACAAGACATGCAGGGCGGCTTAGTGCTGCGACATGAAGGTTTCCAAGAGGACACACCAGTGGTCACAATCCTCTCCCCTAACCCCGTGATCCCGAATTCAAATTCTAGTATAACAAAAAAAAAAATCACCTTTTGAGAGTTGGGTCGTGGCGCCTTGACACATGAGGGAAACGAATCATTTTATTTAATTTTTGTTTTTCTTTTTTTGTCTCTAGAGTTGCTAGAACACTAATAAAATTACAATAGAACTTTTATTTTTTTAATTTTAATTTGAATTGTTTTAGCAGTCAAATTATTTATTTTCCATTTTAAAAGATTGTATGAGTATTTTTTTTTTACTTGGACATACTTTAGCCCAAGTCAATATAACCTCTTATTACACTCATTATTACAAAACTTTTAATTAATATGTTTTGAGATTTTCTTTTTGTCCTAGATTGGGTTTATCTTGTGGTGAATTTTTATCTTGTGGTGAATTATTATCGTAGAGTATTAGAATTTGTACTCTAAAAAACTTCACTACCACAATTCTACCATATCAATTGGTAATTGGTATCAGAATGGTCACATTCTATATTAGTGACAACCATGATGGTTTTGAGTGTGAAAAAAATTAAGAAATATTGTTTTTTCTTTATACATAGGGATACTCGAATTTAAAATTTTTATAGTACTAGTTGAATTATAGTTTATTATCAAAAGTTTTAAATTCCTATGATGTATACAAATTTCGATCAGACTAAATTTATGGATTGGTTATAGATATGCGATGATTATTATCGTCGAAAAATTTTGGATTCTAGAACGAATGGGGTATTTGAAGATGCAATGTCTCCTATGTTCTGGAGTGGTGGAATGGAGTGAAACAATTGGATAGAGATTTGGTAGCTGTCAAATTGATACACGAAAACAAGTAACGAGATTTTTAAAATTAGAATTTCTAACGAATAAAGTTATTTGGCTAATACATTCAAATTTTAAAGTAGTGTAAATATCCCATTGATCCCGCTAGAAAAATCAATTGAACCCATATACTACAAAAAAATACGCTTTTAGCTACGGATTTTCGTGACGGAAAAATTCGTCACTATTTTGCTATGAATTTAGTGACGAAAACTTTTTCGTCGCTAATTTGCAACAAAATTTGTAACAAAAAGGAAGTCGTGGCTAAATTAGCGACGGACATTTCATTCGTGGTTAAATTCGTCGGTAATTAGTGATGAAAAAGTTTTCGTGGATAAATTCGTCGCTAATTGGTGATAAAAAATTTTTCGTTGTAAATTTTGTCGGTAATTAGTGACGAATAGTATTTCGTGGCTAAATTTTACCACGGATACAGTTATCCGTTACTAAATTAAGCGACAAAAAAAGTTCATACAACTTTCGTCGCTAAATTTAACAACGAAAAAATTTCGTGAGAAATTCTATTGCTAATTAGCTAAAAAAATTTTTCGTCATTAAATTCGTCGCTAATTAGCCACGAAAAAATATTTGTCTCTAAATTTAGCAACGAATTCTAAAATTCATGACTAAATTTGTCACTAATTAGCAAAAAAAAATATTTATAGCTAAATTCATCGCTAATTAGCCACAAAAAAGTATTCGTGACTAAATTCGTCGCTAATTTATTATCTATATTTCAAAATTTAAGACTAATTTCGTAACTAAATTTTTTTTATACTCTGTTAGGAAATATTTTCAACCGTGTCCCCCGTTTTAACCGATTCTGAATAACGAAATTGAATTAAATATACAATAAATATTATAATTTTCACCAAACTGAGAATTTACAATAATAAATAATTCAATCAATTTGTAACAAACAATTTTAAATAAGTCACGGTTGTGGAGTTCACTATTTATGTTTTTCATCTTCTATATCCGTTCGCTTCTCTTATATACTTCAATCGTATTTGAAAGTTCAGTTGTTCATCTTCATTTGTCATTGTTATCAACAATGAAGATAATAGATGATATATCCATGTCTGACAATCCATCTCGTTTGTCAAGTAGATCAAACATTAGTTTTTGGAGAATGGAGATAATGATACGGATGGCACAGATGGTATAACGTTGACTCTATGATGTCGTATTTTTGTACGAGAAATTTTATTTATTTATATTGATTTTTGAGTTTGGGGTATTTAAATAAAAATTTTGGTATATTTAAATTATTATCGTATCCGTGAAAAAATGAATATTTATATATATATAAATAATAATAATAATAATAATAAAGAAAAGAAAAGAAAAGAAAAGAGAAGAGAAGAGAAGAGAAGAGAAGAGAAGAGAGAAGAAAAAGCAAAAAAAAAAAAAAAAGAGAAAAAGAAAAGGAATTAGGGCTTTAAGCCCTAATTCTCCCTTTTCCTCTCTCTTTCTCTCTCTCTCTCTCTCCCTCTCTCTCTTCCTTTTTCTCTCATTCCGTCTCTTCCTCTCCCGTAGCCGCCACCGGCCGCCTCGCCTTCCTCCCGCGATAACTGCCGCTGCAACGCCCTCCCGCGACTACAGCTCCTCCGCCGAGTGTGATTTGCTGCCAGCGCTCCTCAGCGCGAGTGCGCGTCTGCTCGGAAGCACGCCTGCACACAACCGAGCACTCTAGCCCACAGTGCGCTAGCCCAGTGGGCGATCCCTACACAACCGCGAGCGCACCAGCACGCGGCAGCTCCAGAGCAAGCGATAGCGCCAGAGCGCGCGACATCGCAGTGCACTGCGCTCTCCCGAGCGCAAGCGTGCACTGTGCAAGCGTTAGCGCTCCCCTGCGCGCCTCTGCCAGGACATTTTCGGCTGGCAGATCTATGATTTTAGTAACACTGCGTTGGATGCGTATTTGATTTGAAAATGCATGCTAATGATATATTGTTGAAATGAAAAGTATGATGATTTGAAATATGATTCGTATACTTATGTTTTGAGACTCCAGTTTCACACTTCATATTTGATGATTGTATTGACCCACTCACTCACTGAGTATTTTTCCCCGAATACTCACCCCTCATTTTCCTTCTTGTTTCAGAGATAATAATATTTGACAAAGAGCGTTGACGCTCGGTATCATTGAGAGATCTGGTTTGGACTTGAGAAGTCATTATATATTTCTACTGCAAATTTGTATTGATAATGTATATGCATTCTGAAATCTATAGACGACCATTGTATAATTCTGGGATGACTATAAATATGGACATTTAAATTGTGGAACTCTCATGTCATTGCATAACATTGCATTGAGGCATTTTTTATTCGTTGCGTATGTACTTGGGAATGTGTTATGTCTTAGAAGCGTACTCTAGGATCGCTCGGTGCCATCTCTAAATCACAGGAGGGGCGACTGGCGGCTGTCCATGTCTTTGACGGGGGCATGGCAGTAGAGGTCTGTGGGTAAGTTGTTGGAAATTTTTATAGTCTTGCGTTATCTGGATGTTGGCTGTGAGATTGATTGATTTGGAGAGACCGGAATGACCATTTGATTATATTACAGTATGGTTATGATTTATACAAGATAAATTGTACTTGGGAAACCTCCGAAATATGGGGAGATTCTACCCGATTTTCTGTAAAAATACAACTGGCATTCAGGATAACGGGTGGCTGTTCACGATCCTGGTTCGGGGCATGATAGATGGTTAGGGTTAGGCGGCTAACGATTTTTAAACTATTCTATAGATTCAAAAAAATAAAATAAAAATAAAAAAAGAATAATAAAATAATAACATAAAAGGAAAAAAAAAAGAAAACAAAATATAAAATGCAAATTTATATAAAAACAAGATTAAATTAGTAATGGATTTTGCGACGGATTTAGAAATCCGTTACTAAATTAGCGACGGATCGAGAAATCCGTAGGTAACTTAGCGACGAATAAAGAATCCGTCGGTAATTTAGCAACAAATTTATATCCATCGTTAATTTAGCGACAAATTTTCATATTCGTCGCAAACTTAGAGACGGATTTAAAATCCGTCGTAAAATTTATTCTTTTTTAATTAGAATCTTATATTTTTTTATTTTTATTTTTATTTTATTAATATGTTATATTTAAATTAAAAATTAATTTAGCGACGGATTTGTTTTCTATCGCTAATTTAGCGACGAAAATTCCAATCCGTCGCTAAATTTTTTATATATAATTAATTAAAAAATTAATTTAGCGACAACGGATTTAGCGATGAATTTATATCCGTCGTTAATTTAGCGATAAATTTTCATATCCGTTTCTAAAATAGTGACAGATTTCAAATCCATCGCTAAATTTAATGTTTTTTCAAATAGAATTTTATGTTATTTTTTGTTTTTTTTATTTTATTAATTTATATTAACAAATGATATTATTATTTTATAAAATTTTAATTTAACATTTTATTTTATTATATTATATTTCATTTTTTTAAAAGAATAATATTATTTAAATCTTATAAAAAAACCATATATTTTATTTTATTTAAATTATATTATTTAAAACCATATGAACAAATCAGTTTATTATGTTTTATTTAATATTTTTTATTATTTAAAACCATATTAATTTTTCTTTTTTGTTTTATTTAATATTTTTTATTATTGTATAGGTACCTTTTATTTTATTTGTACTATTTTATTCAATAATACAACTCAATTTATTATTATTTTATAATATTTTTAATTAATATTAATCCGGCGCGTCTGCCCGGGCGCGAGCCTACACGGGCACTGGGCGCAGGCAGGCACGCGCCTGCACGAACGCACCAGCCCGGGTGCTCGCTTGCATGGGCGCCTGCGCATGCACGCACGGGTGCCCGCCCTTCATTTTTTTTATCATTATAAAATGCTAAAAAAATGCTAAAATGATATTGAAAATATTCAAATCTTGGTCCTCAGATTTGAACGGAAGACATGTCAGCCACTGCATCGCTAAATCTCGTGTGATAATATTTTTTTTTTACTCTCATCTCTATTTTTGGTTTTTTTTTCCTTTCTATTCTCATTGAAATTTTTTATATATTCAGACCTGAATAATAATTATATTGAAATTTCTTATATATTCAAATGAATAATAATTATATTGAACGAATGAATTATACGATAAATATTTTGTGATTAATATATAGATTTTTTAAATTATTAATATATTATAATTTATTGATAATTATAATTTCATATTATTAAGATGTCGTCATCCATTTTTAAACTATGGATTCAAAAAATAAAATAAAAATGAAAAAGAATAATAAAATAATAAAAAAAAGAAGGAAACAAAATATAATATTAATATATTTTTTAATTAATTAATTATTTTATTTTAAATTAGTATTTTATTATTTTTTATTTTATTAAAAATTATCATATTTATTATTTTTAATTAATATTATTTTAGGTTGGTGGTTACAGATAATAAGTAAAAAAGTTATTATATTTATTATTTTAAATTGTTATTATATATTATTTATTATTATTAGAAAAATGTGAAGAAAAGATAATAAGTAAAGAAAGTAATTATATTTATTATTTTAAATTGTTATTATAAATTATTTTATTATTATTAGAAAAATATGAAAGAAAGATAATAAGTGAAAAAAAAAAATTTATATTACATACTAACATTTGGGTTGGTTGTTATATGCTTTTACAGGTTTATGCGTGTGCAGGAGTTCGAACCACGGTGGAGGCAAAGCGGAAATATTTTCCAGCAATTAAGTGATGAGGAGGGCCGGCGCTGGAGCGGGCGTGTGGACAGGCGCGCTTGCAGGCGGGTGCTGGTTCAGGTGGGCGGATGCTGGTTCGGGCGGGCACGCTAGCAGGCTAGCAGGCTAGTGCTGGGTCGGGTGGGCGGGGGCCCGTCCAGGCACGTGCGCTCCTTGAGCATTTTGGACATTTTGAATTCCGACGAATTTGGAATCTGTCGCTAATTTAGCGACGAATTTTTTTTTTCGTCACTAAATTAGCGACGGATAATTTTTCGTCGTTAATTTAGTGACGGAATTTTTTTGCGTCGCTAAATTAACAATGGATAATTTTTAGTTGCTAAATTAGCGACGGATAATTTTTCATCGTTAATTTAGTGACGGAATTTTTTTTCGTCGCTAAATTAACAATAGATAATTTTTCGTCGCTAAATTAGCAACGGATAATTTTTCATCGTTAATTTAGTGACGAACTTTTTTTTCGTCGCTAAATTAGCGATGGATAATTTTTTCGTTGCTAAATTAGCTACGGATAATTTTTTTCGTCACTAATTTAGCGACAGATAATTTTTCGTTGCTAAATTAGCGATGGATTTTAGTGACGAAAATTATCTATCGCTAATTTAGCGACGAAAAATTATCTGTCGCTAAATTTAGCGATGAATTTTAGATTTTCGTCGCTAAATTTAGCAATTGATTTTTTCGGTCGCTAATTTAGCGACAGATAATTATTCGTCGCTAAACTTTGTGACTAATTTTAGTGACGAAAAATTATTTGTCGTTAAATTTAACGACGGATTTCAGATTTTCGTTACTAAATTTAGTGACGGATTTTTAATTTTTGTCGCTAAATTTTTGCGACGCGTTATTAGCGACGAAAAATTTTTCGTCATTAATGTTTTTAGTGATAAATTTTTTTAAAATTTTTGTTACTAAATTTGTGGTTAAAAACGTGTTTTTTTTTTAGTGATAGTAGTTTTTACTAAGGTTATAAAATTTGGGTTTAAGGTAAAAGTGAAAGAAGAAGCATCGAAAGGCAAAGATGCTTGTTTCAAAATTATTTGTGAGGCTGAGGATGTGGAAGGAAATGAGAACGGTGAATTTGGCACATCAGAAATTGAAGGGGTTTATTCTCTTTTGACAAAGAAGAAGAGAATGAAATTTTTTGAAGTAGGTGTCGTAATTAATGAGGTTGCTCTAGGAGAGGTGAATGAAAATCGTAAGTTTGCATTGGAGCACCTAGAAACGCCTTATGTTGATTTTTTTGGCATCAAGATGTTGAAACGGCAAAAAGCGGTTTAAAGTTCGAGGTTAGTGAAGAACCAAAGACGGTCTTTTCTTGAAGAAATTTATATTTGTAGCCGTGTGATGAATACAAAGAAATTTATATTTGTTGATTTTGTGCCCAACAAGGTTCTCAATCTAGTATATTGTTGATTTTGTTTGACGCTAAGAATAAGCCAAAGCTCGGAGACTTTGGGTGATATTTAACAATGTAACATCCATATTATTCATGCTGTGCTGCCCTTTGGCTTGAGAGGCATGCATAAGACCTTAGAGATGTTACTGAACTTGTTTTGAATGGTTTTCAAGTTTAAAAGTCTCTCTGCTGTCTAGAGTTCTAAGTCGAGTCATGCTTTTATCCTTTATGGCATTCTTTGTGTCTTGCTGCGCATTAACTCTCATTCGGAAGGTTAGGGCAATTCCTTTCGTCTCTAAGGACGTCTAAGCAAGCCCCTCTAAGGTTGGGAGGATTTAAATATACGGTTCTTGAGTGTCTTGTGGGAGAATGTTGGAAATTAAGGGATGGCATCCATGACATAAAAGTGATGGCATCCTAAACACCAAAGGAACATTCCACACACACACACAACACATCACGACACACCACAACACAACAAATCCTACACACCAAAGGCCCAATCCAGGCATTCACAAGCAAGATCAAGGCCCAAAGAGAGCTCAAGTTCATATCCAAAGAGAGGTCCAAAAGAGTGCTGGAAGTCAAGGAAATGAAGACACAGGCTGCTCCATGTAACTCCAAAAGTGGGCCGAGAAAGTGGCCCATGGTTCTGGCCCAATCTGGCCAGAACCCAATCCCACCATTCCAAGCATGAGTAGCCCATCTTCACCCCATAAAAAGGAGCACTCAAGACCTCAGAGCAAAGCCTTAATCAAGGTCCAAAAGCTCTCCTGAGCCCGGCGCAAAAGTAGGCAGTGTATTGCCCAGAAAATTTCTCCGGCATGCTGTCATATTTCAGCCTCTTTTGGTGTTTTATTTTTAGCTGCACGAAAAGCATCAATTAAGGCCCGGTTGGAGGGATGAAAGGCCAGGGAGGTCCAAATAAAATCCCAAAGAAGTCTAGAAAGGCCCAAGAGGCAGCCCAAACATCTAAGGGCATTCTGGATAAAAATTATAACCGCTAGTTTTTGAACTCTCTCTCCCAGCTAGTTTTATGTGTCTATTGGCTAGTTCAAGAGTCTGACTAGCTAGTTGAGCTTCCTTCCTCCGTCTGATCTCTCATTTGATGTATGGAAGAAAGTGGAATGAAGTTGAGAGTTTGAGAGAACTTGTATTCAAACTTTTAGAGTATGATTGTAGTGAAAGAAAGTTTTTAGATGGATCAAACAACTAGAGACAATCTTCTCTAGCTGCTCTTCCCACTCAACTAATCACATTTTGGGCATTTGTCCCTCTTGTATTTCTTGAAGCAATTGACCCAAAATTATTTAGGGCAATTGTCCCTTTGTTCATGAGCGATTGACTCCCCATAATTCTTATAAAGTTTTCATAAAAATTCAAATGAAACTCGATTATTCTTTCCATCATTCTATAAATTTATTATCTTAAAACCATGGCCTTTGTTGTTCATTTCAACATCATAAACTTTCTCAAACATTTTTGGAAAACCTTTGAGTTTAATCTCCAAATAGCTTCCGCAAACATTTCCGACATGAGCTACTAGAACAATCTTCTCCAAGCATTTTCAGAATATTAATCTTAAAATTTTCTACATGGTATCAGAGTGGGCACGATCCGTTCTTCTTTAACCTCTCAACAAGCATTCGACGGCAATAAAGGCTCGCATCATTGGCAAATAACTTTGGGGTCGTTTTTACTTCGTCTGTAGCTGAGACATGTGATATTCAAAGCTGTCAACCGGTGCTTCCTTTATGATGCTTAAGCCTTCAAGAATCAACCTTGAAAGGTGGCCTATGGCAGCCCAAAAATGACAAGGTTTGATCCAAATAATCAAGGTTCATTTCTTGTCCTAAAAATCTATTTTTCAGAAAATGAATTTCATTTTTTATGAACTAACAAATGGTACACAGATGTGATACTAGTGGCAAAAATAGGATTGCTTTGCATTGTGTGCAGGTGTTCCTATTATCTCCACGCAATCCAACGGGAGGAAAAGTAAAGACTTGAGGGGAGGCCATTTTCAAAAATCAACTCATCTTTGGCAAGTCATGGCTCCATGGAAGTTTATTCGCCAGACTAAAGGGCAGTGTTGGAAATCAAGAGGAGATGGCACCCTGACAGAAAGAAGTGATGGAATCCTAAACACCAAAGGCCTAATCCAATGTGAAGGCCCAATCCAAGCATTCACAACCAAGATCAAGGCCCAAAGAGAGCTCAAGTTCTTATCCAAATAGAGGTCCAAAAGAGTGCTGAAAGTCAAGGAACGAAGACACAAGCTGCTCAATATAAGTCGAGAAAGTTGACCCAGAAAGTGGCCCATCCAATCTGGCCAGAACCCAATCCCACCATTCCAAGCATGAGCAGCCCATCTTCAGCCCATAAAAAGGAGCACTCAAGACCTCAGCACAAAGCCTTAATCAAGGTCCAAAAGCTCTTCTCATCCCGGCCCAAAAATAGGCAGTACGTTGTCCAGAAAATTTATCTGGCATGTTGTCCAGATTTCAGCCTCTTTTGGTGTTTTATTTTTAGCAGCAAGAAAAGCATCAATTAAGGGCTGGTTGGATGGATGAAAAAGCATTAAGGGAGGTCCAAATAAATTCCCAAAGAAGTCTAGAAAGGTCAAAGAGGCAGCCCAAACAGCCACGGGTATTCTAGGTAAAAATTATAACGACTAGTTTTTGAACTCTCTCTGCTGGCTAGTTTATGTGTCTACTATCTAGTTCATGAGTCGACCGGTTAGTTTAGCTTTCTCCCTGTCTCATCTCTCATTTGATGCATGGAAGAAAGTGGAATGAAGTTGAGAGTTTGAGAGAACTTGCATTCAAAGTTTAGAGTATGATTGTAGTGAAAGAAAGTTGGAGATGTATCAAACAACTAAGAGATAATCTTCTTCAACTGCTATCAGCTTCCCACTCAACTACTCACATTTAGGACATTATCCCTCTTGTATTTCTTGGAGCAATTGACCCAAAATTATTTAGGGCAATTGCCCCTTTGTTCATGGGCAATTGACTCCCCATAATTCTTATAAAGTTCTCATACAAATTCAAATGAAACTCCATTATTCTTTCCACCATTCTTTAAATTTATTATCTTAAAACCATGGCCTTTTGTTGTTCATTTCAACATCATAAACTTTCTCAAACATTTTTGGAAAACCTTTGAGTTTAATCTCCAAATAGCTTCCACAAACATTTCCAACATGAGCTGTTAGAACAATCTTCTCCAAGCATCTTTAGAATATTAATCTTAATTCTCATTTCTTCTTCTTTTCTCTGTTCAACCAAAAAAAAAGAATATTAATCTTAAAATTTTCTACATGCTATCAGAGTGGGCACGAACTGTTCTTCTTTAACCTCTCAACAAGCATTTGATAGCAATAAAGGCTCACATCATTGGCAAATAAATTTGGGGTTGTTGTTACCTCGTCTGTAGCCGAGACATGTGATATTCAAAGCTGTCAACCGGTGCTTCCTTCATGATGCTTAAGCCTCCAAGAATCAACCTTGAAAGGTGGACTATGGCAGCCCCAAAATGACAAGGTTTGATCCAAATAATCAAGGTTCACTTCTTGTCCTAAAAATCTCTTTTTCAGAAAATGAATTTCATTTTTTATGAACTAACAAATGGTACACAGATGTGATACTGGTGGCAAAAATAGGATTGCTTTGCATTGTGTGCAGGTGTTCCTATTATCTCCACGTCAATCCAACGAGAGGAAAAGTAGAGACTTAAGGGGAGGCCATTTTCAATAATCAACGCATCTTTGGCAAGTCAGCTCCATGGAAGTTTATTCGCCAGACTTCAGGGGAGTGTTGGAAATCAACAGGAGATGGCACCCTGACAAAAAGAAGTGATGGAATCCTAAACACCAAAGGTCGAATCCAAAGTGAAGGCCCAATCCAAGCCTTCCCAAGCATGATCAAGGCCCAAAGAGAGCTCAAGTTCAAATCGAAAGAGAGGACCAAAAGTGTGCTGAAAGTAAGGAAATGAAGACACAAGCTTATAAAGTTGGTGTGTCGTCAAACAATTAAAAATAAAATGCCTAATTCACTAAATACAAGTTTAGGGTGAGCAGAATCGAATTTACAGGGAACGACGAATTTATCTTTTTTAAGAAAAACAAAAATAAAACAAAAATATGGGTGTTTAAGTTTAACTAAACTAATAAAAGAAATCAATAAAATCAATTAAAACAAGACAATTAAATAATATATACTAAAAAAGAAAATATCAATAAGAATAAAATCTAATTAAAGGAATTATATCCACATTGATTTCATTCGATTGATTATCGACCTAACTAAAGATTTCAACAACTATAGATAAATTGGTTAAAGTCGTCGACAAACGACCAACGACCAATCTCTCCTTATTTCGTCAATAATTAAGAAAAACTCGTTAATTATTTCCCTAATCGAGAGTCAACCCTAGAGAAGATTTTAGAATTGAAGATTTCAACAATATTAAGATTTAGAGAAACCAAATTCTAATTAACAAATACACATCGGATTTATTTAAATTAGATTATTTAATCCCATGACACGAACGTCATTCTCATGACACGAATGTCAATTACCACTTTATTAAAACCAACAAACAATTACGAATTTATCGTTTTAATTTGTTGTAAATTATTCTAAATCTGTTAAATATTGGCCAACTATTCAATAAACCCTAGAAAATCATGATCCATGAATCCTAGGAATTAAATAAATACCTATGATATATTGAATTAATATATTCAATTAGATTTCACAATCTTTGAAAATCAAGAATTCAATAATCTTTTGACTAGAGAAATAAATTAGAACAAAGATATAATGAAAAATAAACTCACTAATGACTTTATTACATCAAAGAAGAATGACCAGGATTCAATGCTTCCCACAGCTAGGGCACTTTGCTTATTGTGTGTGTCTTCCCAAAGTCAAAAATAAAAAGTGAAAGTATTTGCATGTGTTGCCGGCTGCAACCCTTTTGGGGGGCTGCACACCACCAAAAATTGTCTCTCAATAATATGAAGCACTCCTATATATATAGGAGTGTAACCCTAGACTATTATTAAATAAATAAAAAGAAAGTAAAAAATAACTTTTCTAAAAATAATATTCTAAGAGATTTACATTTTCAAAATTTTTTTTCCTAAATATTAGGAATGAAATAAAATTTTTCAAAATTTTCAATATCTCTAATTCCATTTCAATTTTCTCTTGAATATGTAATTGGAAAAATGAAATTTTACTGCACTAAATCTTCAAAATTTCTTGCTTGCCTCTTGAGATCCATATGCCCACGTGCTAATGAAAGAGTATTGTTGTCCAATTTTTCATGTTTTGCAAAACTGCTCCTATTTAGCTTATTTTTTTTTCTTTTTCCATAATAAGTCTTCTTTTAAATCAAATATTACAAAATATAAATATTAGTATAATATTTATTCAAAAATAATGTAAAATCAATCGTAAATATTACACATATTTAAGCTCTATCAAAAGCTGACCCAAAGTGGCCCATGGTTCTGGGCCAATTTGGCCAGAACCCAAGCCCACCATTTCCAAGCATGAGTAGCCCATCTTCAGCCCATAAAAAGCAACACTCAAGACCTCAGCACAAAGCCTTAATCAAGGTCCAAAAGCTCTTCTCAGCCCGGCCCAAAAATAGGCAGTATGTTGCCCAGAAAATTCATCTGGCATGCTATCCAGATTTCAGCCTCTTGGTGTTTTATTTTTAGTAGCAAAAAAACCATCAATTAAGGGCCGGTTGGATGGATGAAAGACGATTAAGGGAGGTCCAAATAAAATCCCAAAGAAGTCTAGAAAGGTCCAAGAGGCAGCCCAAACAGCCAAGGGTATTCTGGGTAGAAATTATAACGACTAGTTTTTGGACTCTCTCTACCATCTAGTTTTATGTGTCTATTGGCTAGTTCATGAGTGACTGGCTAGTTGAGCTTCCCCTCTCTATAAATAAGTGTCTTGCCTCTCATTTGATGTTTGGAAGAATGTGGAGCGAAATTGAGAATTTGAGAGAACTTGTATTGAAAGTTTAGAGTAGGATTATAGTGAAAGAAAGTTAGAGATGGATCAAATAAATAAAATACAATCTCCTCTAGTTGAAAAAATCTCTCAACTTTTCACTCAAACACTCACATTTAGGGTATTGTCCCTCTTGTATTTCTTAGAGCAATTGACCCAAAATTAATTAGAGCAATCATCCCTTTGTTCAGGGGCAATTGACTCTTCAAAATTCTAATAAAGTTCTCATACAAAATCAAATGAAGTTCCATTATTCTTTCCATCATTCTTTGAGTTTATTATCTTAAAACCATAGCATTTTGTTGTTCATTTCAACATCATAAACTTCCTCAAACATTCTTTGGAAAACCATTGAGTTTAGTCTCCAAACAACTTCCGCAAACACTTTCAACTTGAGATGCTGGAACAATCTTCTCCAAGCATCTTCAGATAATCAATCTTAAAATTTCTAAACCTAATGTTTTATGTAATTACATGAAAAGGCACTTTTAAAGTTATTTTAAAGTTAAACCTAATAGTGAAATCAACTTGTAGTTTACTATTATTCCCTTTTTCTCAACCGAATCTCTCTTTTCTCTCTCTATCATTCCCCCCTCTCAAGTTCTCTATTCCTCTCTCCATCTTAAACCTTTGGATCTCTCAAGATATATATCTCTTTCAAGTTTGTGGAGGTAAGTTTTTCTCACTCCATCTTTTGATCTTGGTCTCATCACTCTTTGTTTCATTGTTTGGATCATTCGGTGAACATGTTGGTTGTCAAACACCAAATCCTAGAGTTTCCTTGTTCCCTCTACATCTGTTAAGCCTTTCTCTCTTCCCATCCTTTTCCATGAGATCTGCCATACTTTTGACACTTTTGTTAGTCCTTCCTTGTTCCTAGACTTTGTTCACCTTTTTGTAAAAGCCTTTTTGTGCTCAAAGTGGTTATGGAGTTGAAACCCCATAGTTGCTTAGGTTTAGAGGCCTTAGAAGTTTTGAGTTCAACATCTTCCTAAACATTATCGTAGTCATGATTACCTCATTGTTACCATGATAAACCTTGCCAAGAGACTATGAACCTGTATCATAGCCCTGATATCCTTATTGTGATTATGAAAGGGTAAATAGTACACCCCACCTCCTCCTCATAACTCGGGACTACAGTTACCCAACATAATTATAATAACCATCTCATCATTATTACAATGGAAACATCATAGTCACAATGACAACCAAAGATTAAAAGACCTAAACTATAGCTTACTGGACCTTTGTGGTTTAGGTTGATCTAGTTTGACTCGATTTTGTCGATCTTGACCAGACTTAATCTATTTAATCTAGTTTGACCTAGGTAGACTCACTTGATTCGATTTGACCTAGTTGGGCTTTTTTAATCCTGTTTGGTTGTTTAACACTAATATTCTCATGAGACCGCTTTATACCATGTCTTAATTACGCTGATTTATGTTTGAATTTCCTAATTGTGTATGCTATGTGATTATAATGTTGAAACTACGGTTATGCCTCTTACCTTAATAAGGGAATTGCATTGCTATCGCTTACTTGCGTTGCTATCGCCTACTTTGGACTTCATGTGATCCAATTCACTCTCTTTTTCCCTTACTATGATATTCTGACATCATGTTGCATATGCTATATAGTTGGGGATGAAGCATGTGATATGACATATTTACATATGATGTATGTCTTATATGAGTCGCATTGATCTTGAATCTATTAGAGAGCTCTTTGGCTAGGTCTAGGAAGATTTGTAGTCATTGTATTTTACTATTATTTGATACCAGGGAAAGCTATACCCTTGTTTTTGATAGTTAATATCCTGTGTTGCGGATACATGAATAAACATTGGATTAATGAGATGATTTTGATTAAGGGTTGCTCTTTTATGTCTATGATTTACATGATTGTATTAAAATAATTTTCAATTTGTTATGTCATACCCAAATGTTGCACCATGGCTTTTATCCTTTGATTAATTTTCACAAGCTAACTATCTTTTCCAAATCTTCTAAGGAGTGAAGAAATAAAGCAGACATATAGTGTTTACTTGCTTAAAGACTTGTAGAGTTTGGAAGGACATGTAGCAAAGTTTCATCGTACCATAACCTAGTGATTATCACTTCTGTCGGGTTTAATAATTACCATTGGCTTGATATAGAACTCATTTTGTGTTTTAGCATTATTTTGAGACTATTAAGATTCTTACCTATTTTTGAAGGGACGTGCTCTTACGTGTGTGATATATTTTGTCAATCCGTTTCACACAAAATGTTATATTCAGGTTCTGAATCAAGGGTAAGGTCCAATTGTTTAGAAGTTAGGGAGATGATATAGAATAAATTGTCTTCAAAGCCAAGAGTCACACTATCAAACTCAAGCGATGAATTAGATGTTCATTTATAGTATAGGAGTAAAAAGTATGCAAAAGATGGAAAAATTGAGTTGGAGGCAGACTGAGGCGTGTATGACAAAAGCATCATGGTATACTAAGTTTCGTGCCGCAACATGTCAGTTTTTATTAGTTGCACCTTAGTACAACAAGGTGCCTCGACATAGGACTCAACCAATATGTCAAGATGTTTGTTTCCTCTGCCAGAAGCTTATAGTAGTATCTTTTTTTACTTTGTCATTAGTTTGACTTAGGTTTATATAAACTCTTATTGTGTTTATTGTTATGAATTCTTTAATTAATATATTATGAGATTTCTTTTTATTTTAAACCAATTTTTAACTTGTGGGTGGTGTAGAATTTTAGAATTTATACTCTAACAAACTCTATCGCCACAATTCAACTCGGTCATAAATTGAATAGTTTCTACCAAATGCAAAATGTAAAATGCTTCAATCTAATATAGGGTCTATTTAGTTTATATGATAAAATTTAGCCAATAATTGATGGTTGACGATAGATAAATAATGGCTTATGGCTGATAATCAATAGTTAATGTAGGCATTAAATGTAATAATCTAGAGGGGTGAATAGATTATTTAATAATTTTTTGCTTTTCTAAAATTAAAAGAAAAATTAATTTGTGATTAAAGAAAAATAGGGAATGAGAGAGAATGAAGAAAACAGAGAACACACAATTTATAGTAGTTCCATCTTCTTGGTGTAAATCTACTCTCAGATTTCATCTAAATTTTCAAATTGACTATGCTAACAATAGTTTACAATACTAACATCACAGGTGTTAGCTAACCTTACAAGTGTTTATCCAAACATTAACAGCTTGCCTTTTTCAAGAGCAAGGAAACCTAAAACTTTCTCACTCAATGCAATTTTAAGTCCAAAATCAAGAAGGCCACCCTTCTAATTTTACAATAAAAATGAAGTGAAAAATAACTTACAAATTGAAGTTCACAACCTTCAAAATGTGTTTGTTACAATATAAGCATAGAGTACAACAAGTGAAGTGAAAACAGAGGATGAACTACAATGCAAGCTTTAGTTAATTTTTTTGCAAAGTCTTATTCTTCATCCTTTTCTTGAGTTGTATTTATTTCTGGAGAAGATGATTTAGTTGTTGAAGTTCATTGAAAGCATTTAGAGAGGTTGCTATGGTTGGTGAACTTTTCATTTAATTTGAAACAACTTTTCTGAACATGTGTACATTACTTACATGAGGTCAACCTATTAAAGTTTGGAGTTGACTTATCTTCGAATTTTGAAATGCTAAAGTTGACTCGTTGCAGGAGTAGGTCGACTTTCCTTTGCATTCTTGAAGTGTTTAGGTTGACTTAATGTATCTCTAAGTCGACTTGCTAACATATTGTATATGAGAGATGGATCGGCTTGTTTTGTCTTCAATTGGGCTTGTGTGAGTGTGAGTCAAATTGACACTTTGTTAAGTCGACACAGTTAAAACTTAGGTCGACTTGTTCTAGTCTTAGGTTAACTTACATATATTTTAGACATGAGTTTTTGAGAGATTGATTGTCCAGTTCTACTTATCATATCACTAGGCTGACTCATGCTCTTTTTATTATTAGTTCAGGTCAACTTGTTTATCTAATAGGTCGACTTATGCTATTACTATGTATAGTTTAGGTTGACTTAGTTAAGTTGTAAAATTCGATTTCTGAGAGTTGACTTTCCTGGATCAACTTACCCCATTCCTAGGTCGACTTATGGTTTTCCATGCTTAGAAAAAATTTTGAAATCTATTGTTCAAGTTGACTCATTCATGTGGTAGGTCGACTTGTTTATACAACCATCAAGTCCACCAAACTTAGGCTTATATTGAAGGGTAGGTTGACTTTGTTTATATTTAGGCCGACTTATAGTCTTTTTATACATAGCTCAGGTCAAATTGTACTCACTAAGTCGACTTAGTTACGTTACAGACTTGGTTTCTGAGATATGGATTTGACATGTTGACTTGCTCACTAGCACTAAGTATGGATTGACTTATAGTCTTGCAATCCTAGGATGAGATCGATTTATCTCTATAAGTAGGTCGACTTAGTTATGTGGATAGTTGGATTTTTGAAACTTGTTTTCTTTATGTTGAATCGTATAATACTAAGATCTACTTGAGATATCCTATATTTAGCTAAATTTCAAAATTTTGAATCCTAAGTTTGACAACTTGACAGGTCAACTTGGTCAATGTGTAGATCGACACTCTAGGTTTAGTCTAAGTATTTTGTATGTGCAGGTCAACTCGTCTAAGATGCACGTTGGCTTATCCAATTTAAATTCAATTTTACCAATTTTCTAAATATTTAAAATTTCAAATAATTATTCTTAATTAATTTTAATTACTCCTAATTATCATCAAAACTTATTTTACTCAACAATCTCCTTATTTTTTATTATGACAAAGCCTTATTTTTTATTATGACAAAGCCTTATTTAAAAAATTGGTTAAAATTGTTTAGTAAAAATAAAATATACTCTCATTCAACTAATGCTATACCCTTTTAAGTTTTCAAATACTTATACCTAATTTAAACACTTAACTTCCCTTCAAATTATGCATAACCTTACAACAAATATGCATCTAATGCACTATATATACATATGCACAGAATATCCTATTCTAAGGCATATGTATCTAATATGTTTATTTTAAATACACTTTTCTAAGACATATGCACATCTCATAATTGACAACTCTCTCCCCCTTAATCCAATAACCCATTCTTCCTATTCTCATGCATATTCAAACCATTCTCCTCCTTTTTGTCATCAACAAAATGAGGTCATAATTGCAAAATAAACTTTGAGGGCAAAAAAAAAAAAAGCTCGAGACTAAGGTCATGGACCTATAATTAGAGGAAGAACCTCATCCAATGAGCAGAAGTCTACTATTCATATTTGTATACATACAAAAGTATATAGACACAATTCCAACTAACAAACAAAGTTCTCACTTTTGAGCCAAGTATATAGGGTAAATCATAACGAGTCATACAAGATCTAATCTCCATATGAGTTCTAGTGCAAATAATATTATGCAACTACACTTTCCCTTTTCTTTTTCTTTTTTTTTTAAATTATGTTTTGGCAAACAAACTATCCATGATCACACATGTATAGACACACAGGCATATAGGCAAAAACATGAACACATTGGTATTCAATCATGGATAAGCAAATAGGCAAACATAAGTGTATAACGGGAGTGAGCCATTAAAAAAGCACAATTCATGTGAAATTATTCATTTGATTACATAAAACCTTGCCTTCTACATCACCTAAAAGAAAAAAAATAGTAAATATCAAGAAAATAACAAAAGTGTGGGTTTCTTAAGGTGTGGCTAACGAGAAGGTGATGATGATGGATTTAAGAAGAGTTGGGGGTCTGGATTGATTCTCCCTCACCAAAGATTCAAGTTCGTGCAATTTGTCTTGAATCTGTGAGTTTTGATCGTCTATCTTGATAAGCTAAGCTTGCATATAGACTGGGGCTTCCCATATCATGTCCATTGTAACTTCGGAGGAAGATGAAGAACCATATGGGCCATCTCGTGCAGGGATGATCTGAAGTTTTTCTTTCCTATTTTCATTGCTGGGATCTTCTTTAGATGGTTATTAGGTCTAGTTTCTTCCCTTTTTCTCTTCTTTGATTCTACAATTTGCTCTTCCTTATCTTTCTTTTACCAAACTCTATCCTTGCAAATCCAATTGGCCTTTTTCAAGGAAGACTTCCCAATGTTGTACTTGATTTGCAACCTTGTGCTTGTCCCCTTCTTCAAGTTTATTTTGTTCATACTTATAATGTCCGTGATCAAGGAATAGTAAGACAAATTTGCAGAAGGTGATTCGGTAGCATTGATCATAAAATAAGATACAAAAAAATGTAAGAAATTAAAAGGCAAAATGATAAAACTTAATGCATAACATTATGGAAATTATGATATAAGTTAAGAAATATATACACATATTTGCCACATTTGAAACTTTCCTCTTTGGCATCTTAGAGGGTTTTACATACTTATCTCATTATAATAAGAAAATTGATAGTTCATCATCCCAATCATTGACCTATTAACTATGGTAAACTGAGATATACCATTATTTAAAGTATATTTCAAAATAACAAAAATTAGATTAAAGTATATTTTAAAGGAAAAAAATTTATAAATATCCAAAAATTACTACTTGAATAACAAGTATCTGATTGGTATTTTACATCATGCTTCAAACTTTATAATTCATTGTAATTTTTTCTCTTTTAAATTTAGAACAAAGGGACTGATTTGTGTTGTATTCTAAACTAAAAGGCAAAATGATAAATATCCTACAATTGAAAAAACGAAAAAAAAAATAATAAAAATAAATGCATAACATTATGGAAATTGCGATCTAAGTTAAAAACATATACCAATATTTACTACATTTGGAACTTCCCTCAATGGCATCTTAGAGGGTCTCACAAACTCAATGCATTATAATAAAGAGAACATGATGTGAGTATATCATCTGGATCTTATAACAAACTGAGAAATATATTTTAAAGGAACAAAAATTGAATTAAAATATATTTTAAAAGAAAAAATTTATAAATATCCAAGAATTACTAATGAATAGCAAGGATCTCATTGGTATTTTATATCATGCTTCAAACTTTATTATTTATTGCAATTCTTTCCCTTTTAAATTCAAAACGAGGGGGACTGGTTTGTGTTGTATTATAAACTAAAAGACAAAGTGATAAATATCCTACAATTGGAAAAAGGAAAAAAAATAAAAGCATAATATTATGGAAAAAAAATAAATGAATAATATTATGGAAATTGACAAAATGATAAATATCCTACAAATATTTACCATATTTGAAACTTTCCTCATGGGCATCTTGGAGGTTCTCACAAACTTACCTCATTATAATAAGGAAAACTAGCAGTACATGTAAGATCTCATTTTTAGAAAATATTAAGGTATACATTTTCATTTACATTCTGCTTACCATGCTTAAATTGTATCGCATCACATTGTGATAAATTAGATGTACTACGATTTAGACGTATTTGTGATACATGTTTTGATTTTTATATTTATGATTCTAAATAGAGGTCGGGCATATTGAATTTAGCATAGACTGTGGAATATGGTAGCAAATAAAAACGATCGGAAAAGAATGTAACAAGAGAACCAAATTAGAGTTTGGTATAGGACCCACAAAAGAAAAAGAAAAGGAAAAGAAAAGGAAAAAGGAAAAGAAAAATAAAAAGAAAAGGAAAAATAATAAAATAAAATAAAAATAATTTGGATACAATGGCACACCATCACCCAACATATGACAACCTTAGCTTTGACACCTTATCATACTTGGACCCCACATTCCACTTAGGTAGAGAGATAAGGATGGAGAAAGAACTCAAAAGTTTAACTTTTTTCTTCCAAAATGTTCATTTTCGGATTTCATCTTCCTCCTCCAAAAATTCACCCCCAATCTCCATTAAAACTACCATTTAAACTTGAAACAACACACCTCCATCCATGTATATGGTAACCCTAGCCTTTGGGAAGTAAAAAGAAGTGCAAAATATCTAGAGAACAAGTTAGAAATCCAAAAGAAGCTTGGAGTGTAAAGGAAGGAAAATTCAAGAGAAGAATTGCAAGTTTGAGACAAGTACCTTATACGTGTTTGTTACATTGATGCTTAATAATGCTATAAAACATATTTTTGATGTAATTATGTTGTTGGAAATTGGAGGAAATGAATTAGGGAAAAGAACATCCCGTCCTTGAATGAAACCCTAGATATTTTGAATGCTGGATAGTCTGACCACACCCTATTATTTATTCAATATCTTTTTCTGTACAACTCCAAGTTGAGTATGTTATTTTTGGTAATACTAGACTTCCATACCTTTAAAATGACAAAGAATTCAAAAAGTTTTGTGGAGAAATGGATTTTTGGTGAATTTTTGAAGTAGCATGATCTCTGTAGAAAAATCTTTCTATTCACATCATGACCATGCCCTGTTGTTTATTGATTATCTTTTTTTTTAATTGCAAATTGAGTAGGGTTTTCTTTTGAAGAAACTAGACTTCCATAACTTTAAAATGACATACAATATGAAGAGTTTGATTGAGGAATGAATTTTTAGTGAATTTTCAAAATGTCATGTTTTTTGCAAAAAACCCTGTTTCTATGTTGAACTTTGCTTCCATTTTGAGCTGCCTTCTAGGCTGAATTGGGCTAAGCTCTAAACATAGAATTGCAGTTCTACATCTTATCTTTTAATGGCCACTGGAATCACCTCAATCTGATTTTTGCAGAAGAAGTTATGTTATTTTTTCTATAACTGCGCAATTTATATTATGAATTTTGGATTTAACATTATTTGATATAGCCTTCCTTGCGTAATTGGTATTGAATTCTGCTATAAATTCTATGTGATTCTTGTGATGAATTGAGCTCTTTGTGGTCATTAATCATGTCAAGATAAAGTAATATGAAGAGAAAGTGATAGTACGATGATTACTTTAAAAGATTTGCAAAGCCTGCGGGTAAAGGTTATGGAATACGATTGATATATGGAGTTCTAAAAGTTTTGCGAAGCCTGCGGGCGAGATTTGAGGAACTATAGATGCATCTCTTCTCCCTACAAAGATGGAATTAGAAATAGGTGAAGTGTTTGAGATGTCTAACCTAAAAAGACCTAAATTTCATTTAAGAATACCAGAATTTTGGCTTGCTCTTTAGACCCTCATACACTAGTTTGGTTCGACACTTCATTCATTTCTTTAAATGTCAAATTAAATTGGAACAATAAAGATGGAAAAAGTATAATGGTTTTAAATGTGGTGATTGAGATTATTCTTTTGAGTTAATGTGCATTTTTGGTATACTTTACTATGATTCTGATTCTTACATAGTGATGTTAATATCCTTGTGCTTGCTTGCATGTGTTGCTTGCTATTAGTTCCCCAGGTACTTGCTTAGTTTATGCTGACTCCGATATTATTGTTCTCAGGTAATCAGGGAGACGAGAGAGAACTGCAAGGTAGAGGCCTTTGAGTCAAGGGATTTCATTCCTTACTCTTTTCCGACCTATTTGTAATACTAAAGCATGTTGCTTTTGTGTTTTCTTTGGGTTTGTAATAGTACTTGTTATATGTAAATGAATAGTTAGAGGTCAAGGAGGTCTTATATGTATAGTTTTTGTTTATATTGAGACTATATTCTGTAGTGTGTTATTGGATGGTTGAGAGAGCCATTAATGTCGTTTATTAGATATTTCAAGTGAATTGAATATGTTATCAGATTTTATGTTAATCTCAGGTGGCTAAATAGTCACTAAATAAATGAGACTTTACCATTATTTTATTTGAAAGGAACAAACGATTTATTTATTTTAATATAAATCTCCTTCCGTGTTATCATACATGGGGAGTGCAACTGTCACGAGTCTAGACGTCGTATTTTAGTTGGGTTTGTTATTTCCGTATTTATATATTTATCTCCTTTTGCTAGGAGGTATCACGTCTGGATAACGAGTCGTCATAGTGCATCATCCTGATTATTGATGTATTAACTATGAAAAATTGAGATATACTATTTTTTAAAATATATTTCAAAGGAACAAAAATTTGATTAAAATATATTTTAAAGGAGAAAAGTTTATAAATATCCAACAATTATTACCTAAATAGCAAGAATTTGATTGGTATTTCATACCATGTTTCAAACTTTATTATTCATTGCAATTCTTTCCCTTTTAAATTCAAAACAAAAGGACTGGTTTGTGTTGCATTATAAACTAAAAGGCAAAATGATAATTATCCTACAATTAGAAAAAGAAAAAAGATAAATATATAATAAAATAAATGCATAATATTATAGAAATTGTGATATAAGTTATGAAGCATAAACAAATATTTACTTCATTTGAAACTTTCTTCATTGGCATCTTTGAGGGTCTCACAAATTTACTTCATTATAATAAGAAAACCATGATGATAGTAGAGATATACTATTCTTTAAAATATATTTTAAAGGAACAAAAATTGAATTAAAGTATATTTTAAAGGAAGAAAGTTTATAAATATCCAAGAGTTACTATATGAATAGTAAGGATCTGATTGGTTTTTTACACCATAGTTCAAACTTTATTATTGATTGCAATTCTATCCTTTTTAAGTTCAAAACAAAGGGACTAATTGGTGTTGTATTCTAAACTAAAAGGTAAAATGATAGATATCCTACAATGGGAAAAAATAAATAAAATAAAAATAAAAGCATGAGAATATGGGAAATGTGATCTAAGTTAAGAAACAAATACAAATATCTACTACATTTGAAACTTTCCTTATTGGCATCTTAGGGGATCCCACAAATTTACCTTATTATAATAAGTACAAGAAGATGATAGTATATAATCCACATTATCCACCTATCAACTATGACAAAGTGAGACATACTATTCTTTCAGGTATATTTTAGAGGAAAAAAAATTGGATTAAAGTATATTTTAAAGGAACAAAAAAGTTTATAAATATCTAAGAATTACTGTAACACCGAAAATTCGGTATTAAAAAATTTTCATTGAATTTTTGAGTATATAATTGATTTTGATTCATCAACGAAAACCGTATAAATATCCATTGAATAAAATAGGTTTTGGAGACGATTTGAGATAATTAAAAAATTTAGTTGGGATCAATTCATTGATGACAAGTTGATTCGCCCCTTGATAAGTTAACATCAAGTTGGAAAATTGAATTTTGGCTAAGTATAGAACTCATCAAGTCTGCCAAGTCTACTTGAGAAACTTGGATCTCAGAATTCTTAACCTTGCACTTAAACAAGATGACTTGCCGACTGACAAGTCAACTCAAGCTTCCAGACAATGACTCTATAAGTCAACTTGCACTCAGAACAAATCAATTGGTAAGATATAAGTCTCAGAAAATATGTCTGCTATGTAAGTAAGTCGACTTACTAAGAAGTTGAGTCGACTTGACTGTTACATAGAGGAAATTGGGTCGACTTAGTCACTATTTAAGTCGACTTGACCCCACAGGAACCAGACACACAAGTCGACTTGTATTGTTTGCGAGTCGACTTGTGGGCAATGTTGTGCTACAAAATGACAAAAAGGGATATCCAACTCTCAATAAAACTTAGTGAGGGACAAGATGGAGATTTCACCTTTTAATATTATTAAGGTTGAAACACAATCTCATTCTCTCAAAATACATTCGAACTCTCACTTCTCTCTCGATTCCCTCTTTTCTCTCCCTCTACACTCTTGTCTCCTCAATCTCTCCCAAAATCAATTAGATCTCCCTAAAACCCACTTAGTTTCCAAACTCTCAATCAAACCCTTAGATAGAGATAGATTTGGGGAAAAAATCTAGGGTTTGATGCAAAAGGGGGAACTCGAATTAATCATGAAATTGAGATAATTTCTTCCTTCTAAACTTGGGTTTAAGTTCTTCATAAGTAGATTGAACTTTGTTATTGAGATTTAGGAGATTGTGTTGAGAAATATGAAACTACTATAAGTGATTATGAATAGAATTGGTGTTGAATATTATAAGTCAAGGCAATTGAAACCTAAAGAGGAGCTAGATATCAAATTAGTTATGAATTAAGAGTGATTATCCTCACAAGAGGTGAGTGAAAGGACTGTTATATCTTTAAATGAGTAAAATTATTTTATAATTCTTTTATAATTGGTTTTAAAAAAAATTATATGATTTTGTGCAATTGTTTGTGATTGTGAGATATCGCGAAATGAAAATTTGAATTATGTATGTATTCATTGTATTTATGAATGAAAATGTGCCATACATTGTTGGATATTTTATTCATTAATATTGTGATATGGTTTTTTGCTAAAATCATGGTACATTGAATGAGATTAGAATGTTTGTGAAAGGCTGGTGCATGTGTGGTAAATGGTTATAGTCAATCACTTCACGGAGCGACCTGATACAAAGATGCGGTTAGGGGTTTATTGGCAAGAAATGATAGACGCAGCCTCTTGCACCGATATAGTACTATCCAGTTGCACTACTGATGAGATACGAGTCAACTCCAAGAAAAGAAGAAATAAAGTTATCAAACAAATGAATTTAAAACCCTTGGAGGGTTTCCATCTGGGTTCGGCCAAACTTTAAGCAGAAGTGGCTCGTTAGGCAAACCCAATGAGTTTTGAAAAATATGAAACCTATGGATGCATTCTATTTAATTATCATGTTTATTTGAAATTATTTATAGTTGATGAGTTGTTTGAGAAAGATGATTTTGACATTTCCATACTCACCTCCTCATTTATTGTCACAACCATGTCATTGTACTCTATTCACTGAATATTTTATACTCATCCATTTTTCTCTCATTTTTAAGAAGAAGTTTGAAATTTGGAGATTTAGCTAACTCTAGTGATGGACATTGCTAAATCTCAATTTTTGTGGAGTTTCCTATTACTGGTGCTAGTTCTTATCTTGGATGAGATTTTGAGAAATTAGTTGGACCCATATGGAGGGTATTTTTTTAGGTTGTAATTAAAAATTCATCTTATCAATCCTTTGGATTTCCAACTTTAAATTGTACTTTAGTTTTTTAGGTTTTCTCTCGTTGGATTCTCATTTGACATTTGTAGAGTTTTATTGAACTTAGAATGGTCGATTGATCTTATGTATGCCTTTTAAGACAGGAATGGAGCGAGTTGATCTTTTGGATTTTGTTGAATTGTTGTGGATGGTATACGGATAGGGTTTATCCATATTTCAGGGTGATGTGATGGTTGTTGCATGCCGATTTGAGGGTTGGGGCGTGATAATTCTATTGGTATCACTACAAAACAAGTGAGTTATTCTGACGGATTAAAACCGTCTCCTAAATATGATAAAAGTGTTGGCAAAAGCTTCTCCAACGGATGGGGTTTTAGTCAGTAATACACCAATTGGGATAGGTGTATTCCGACACTTTTCATGACCGTTAGAACATGTCATATATTTATAGTGATGGTTAGAACTGTTGGTACAATTTAACATTTTATCATTGGTTTAAAATAGTGTTGAAAAAACTTAATACTTTTATCATCGTTTGTCATATTAGTACCTATGTCGGTTATGTTACTGCCATATTATGACATATATAAAACCGTTTGGAAATGTTATTACTTTTATTTTCAGTTGTACAAATGTTAAGAAATATTGTGATCAATTTATGGTCGGTTAGGAAACGTTAAGAAATGTTAGTACTTTTATCGTCACTATAGTTGATTACTACTACCATCACTTACTACTCATTTACTAATTACTTACTTCTCGGTTACTACTATCATCAGTTACTAGTTACTTACTTCTCGATAACTACTATCGTTATTTACTAGTCAGTTACTAATCGGTTACTACGCATATCTTCGTATGTGAGGAAATGTTATAAGTTTTATGGATAGTTAGTACAACTATTAGGAAATATAACTAAAAACTTGAAAATAAAGAAAATAGTAAAATATTATAATCTTGGAGAATGATTGATACAATAGGATAAATAAAAAAAAATACATATCTCACAAGCATATCCCACAATCTATATATCTTCTTCTGAGATGTTTATATAATGCTTCACTTCAATTATCAAAAGGATTATCGGCACAATTCATCTTCATTCAATCCATCTTCATTCAATCTATTCATTTACAAAAAGAAGTAGAGTCAGATGAAATATAATATAATAGTACAAAAATAGTCATAAATAAAAATATTACTATATTAAAAATAAAATAAAAATAAGTAGTGACAGGAGTATAATGGAATGGTACCTATTGAAAATAGTTATAGCTAAAAAAATTACCTTTTGGGACAGAGTCAGGCGATGATAATAATTGTTGGTTTTTATGTGCACTCCCAGCATCTTGTATTGAAGAAACCTAAAAAACAAATAATTTGGATTATTTTTGAAAAATAAGAGTGAAATTAATAAGATTGTGCTGAAATAGAAATAGAGAAATAACATACCTGAACACCAGCAATAAGTCTTGCTTCATTAACCATATTCATCAATTCATCTTTATGTCCAGTTTTAACATGTATAGCAATATGAAGAAGAACATTACTTAATATAATTTTGTTCCATTAATCGTTGCATCATATTAGTTATATCTTCTTTCTCAACTCTGGTTGAATACATATTTTGTGATGCATATCTAATTCTTCCCCGCGAATCAGGACCTTTAACTTTAGAGATAATATCACTTTTCAAGATAAATTTGAACTTTCTACTTGGTCGTTTTCACTCTCGACAAACTCCATTTGACTCTTCATCATTTCGTATAAAGTAAATAAATGAAACGTGAATGTCGATAAATCAAAAACTATATAAAATAATAATCTATACCATAATTTTGATATTTTCGTAGAAATAAAACTGTCATCCAATCAGCTTCTACTTATTCTGCTCTACAAGGTTTCGTCCTAAATTGTGTTGTCTGTAATAATAAAATGTGATTCCAAATCTATAAAATATTATGCAGTAAAATTAATTATAAGTAAAATAAAATATGAGTTTTATATCTTCTCAATAATGAGTTTGGTAAATGATTTAGATCCTAAGCAATGATATATTTATAAACCAAAAACAAATCAAACCTAGGTAGCATATTAGGATGATTGGGCTTCTTCTTCAGAGTAAAGTTGTTGTTCGGATGGCTTCGTTTAGTTTTTCCCATGTTGAGTTAGGAAAATTTGAAATAAAATTTTGGTGAAATCGCAAGATTTGAAAATTTGAAAAAAGAGATTATGATTAAGTCACAAGATCTGAGGTTTGAGAGAGAAGAGCTTATCAGGAGAGGTTTTGGAGGAAAAGAGGGTTTATTGATAATGATTTATTATATATTTGATTTAGGCGCTTAAATAAATTTTTAGAACCCGCTATTTTTTCCTGCCTTTTTGTAAGTTTAATTTCAAATTTCATTTTTGTATTTGTGCTTTTGTTTTTATTATAAAATTGTAATATTTTACTACATTCTTATTTTAAATATTACATTACAATAAAAAATAATCTTAAATTTATATCATTACATTATTTAAATTAATAATATTAAATATATCATTATTCTACATTATTTGAAAATTTTGATATTAATCCATAAGTGAAAATTTTTATATAATAAAAAAGGTAGAGACATGGTATGTGTGGGCCGACATCGCCCGGCCACGCCAACGTGGGCGCCTGTCCACGCATGCCACCGCATGCATGCAACCTCCTGCAAGCGCCCGGCAATGCCAGCGCGGGTGCCAGTGCATGCGTGCCTATACAAGCTCGTGCGACATTATTACTACTGACTACCTATTTACTACCAGTTTACTACCTAATTTATAATTTTGGAGAGAAAGAAGATTTGTGGAGAATGATTTATTACATATTTGATTTAGAGACTCAAATAAAATTTTAGAACCCGCAATTTTTTCCCACTTTTTGTAAGTTTAATTTCATTTTTTTATTTTTACATCATCAGCAATTTCATTTTATGTATTTGTGCTTTTGTTTTTGTTACAACATTGAAACATGTTACTATATTTTTACCTAATATATTATTATTCTACATAATTCATATTTGAAATTTTTGATATAATCCATATATGAAAATTTTTATATAATAAAAAAAGTATTGACATGGCATCTGTGGGTCGACACGGGTACTCGGTCATGCCAGCACAGGCGCCTACGTACCTAACTTATAAATTTTCAAAAACTCTACTATATTATTACTATTTATTATATTATTACTACTAATTGTAAATTTTTAAAAACTTTACTTACTACTTGTAAATTTTGTATGCTAATAATTTATTTAATTTTTGACCTGTCTCTGTTTTTTCTTAGTGAGCTTATTATTATAATCATATGCAATGTAATTTTTAGAAATATTGTTACAACTTTGAGTATTTGTTTTAGTAAACTAATTAAGAATTAAATATAGTTTTCATATTTGTTCACCAATTGTTATTATGTATGATACCGAGTGCATCAAATAAATTAATAGAAAAAATATAAAAATAGAGAATGATTAAGTAATATGTAAACAAAATTACATTTCCTATACATGTGCATCTCATCCTACTCTATCAACATCATCATCATCATTCATCTCGATTAATATATTTTCTTCATCTTCATCAATATTAGTTCAAACCCACTGATTAGTTGAGGTATTAGTTTCTGAATTGAAATGATGAATTGTCACTTCATCATCCATATCAAATTCATCTCCAACTTTGACATGTTTTACAACAAATCATCCTTTATGTCTTCCATCAGCTACATAAAATATCTTCTTTGCTTGAAATGGCAACACATAAGAATTATCTAGCAAATCATCGTCGGTATGATACTGGCATGATTGAGATAGGAAAAATTGATAAAAGTTGAACCAAATCTATTCTTCTTGCATCCTCATTGTAGGTCAACCCAATCACACCGAAATAATACAAATGTATACATTCTATTATAGTTTACTTGAATGATTTCTCTTAAGATGTCATAATAATTAACTTTATCTTGAATTGATCTTTTATCCCTCGTACTTGCATAACTAACATCATTAACTACTGCTGCCATAACTCTTGAATTCTGAGTTTGAAGGCATTTTTCATGATCTTTTACATGAAATCGATATTGGCCATTGTAATTTCTAATGAATGGATCTGGTCCACGAGCAATCCATTTAATTTTATCTGTAATCTCTCCGATATATTTTGGATTAGTAACCTAAAAAATAAATCTTAAAAGATTAACTATTTATATAAAGAGAAGAAATTAATAATATTAAAAAACCAGGTAATGAACCTTTTACTATGAAGTTTGTCAATTTGGAAAGTATTTAACTTCTTTCTATTATATTATGTTCGATAAATTTTCAAAAACTATAATACTATATTATATGAATTACTAATTTCAAATCACTACATTATTTAAATTAATAATATTAATAAATTTATACTGAATATACGTTATTTTTTATTAATCAAATGGATATAATTAACACAGAGCAAGACTTACAGGCACTTAAATGTAGTAAGTATGTAGTAAGTATGTAGTAATTAAGTAGTAAGTGATTTTTCAATAACGTGGCGGTATTGATTTAAAGTATAAAAAAAATTGTGACGAATTAAAAACGTGGTAATGAAAAAAGAGGCGGGAGAAAAAATGCCAAAGAAAAAATGGGCAGGATTTTAAAAATTTGTTTGTGAAAAAGTTATATTATAAATCTTACACGATCATCAAAATTTCTCTATCCTTTCACCATCAAAGTTTCTTCATTTTTTCTTAAAAGCTCTCCTCCCCTAACCCATTTAAACCTATGGATGGGCATTGTATGAAAAATCACAACAATTCCAAGAAGAAGAACAAGTTTCAGTCTGAACAATCTCAATCATCCAAAATGTTACCGGTTTTTAAAAATAAGCACATTATTTTAGTTTGACATTTAATATTAAAATGCCATTTTTTATTTTTTATTTTGAACAGTTGTGAAAAAATGTAGAAATCAATACTATCAAAATGTTTTGGATTCAGATAAAGGAAAGGGCTCTCAGTTAATATTTTCATTTACAATCATAATTTATTATTTATTATGTACAATTTATTATTTACAATGATTTTTGACAGATAAAGATGTCTTCAAACTTGATGAATATTTTTTGTTTCGAATATCTCAGAATATATGTAGTTACGTGACATATGCGTTTGTTTTTTTTTTTCAATCCTTATTACGTTTAACGATACAAAATTTATACTAACACGGAAGTAAGTAACCAACATAAATTACTATAACTTTTGCATAACGTAACTGATAGTAATAACTTTTTCCGATGCCTTTCCAGATGATAAAATAATAATTTTGGAGTAAGACAATATAAACAACACATGTAGTAACATGTAGTAACCATGTAGTAACCGATATTAAAACCATGTGGTAATCATGGGCATCCACGCTTGTCTGTGTGGGGTAGGAGTGCCCAAGCTTTGTGCATGCCCGCGCATGCACAGGCTCCGCACTCTTGCAAGAAACCGCACGGGTGCCCACGTGCTCTGCATGCCGGCGCGCATGCAAGCACTTGCTCATGCTGTGCGCATGGTCCAACACATGTAATAACCATGTGGTAACTGATATTAAAACCATGTGGTAACCATGGACATCCACGCTTATCTGTGCGGGGCAGGAGCACCCAAGCTTTGTGCATGCCTGCACATGCGCAGGCTCCGCACTCTTGCAAGCAACCGCACGGGTTCCCACGTGCTTTGCATGCCGGCGCGCATGCAAGCGCTTGCCCATGCTGTGCTTGGTCCATTGCCCAAACAGGCGCCCGCCCTTGCCCACATGGGGCCCCGCACGCTGCCTACCCGCGCATGCACTGGCACCCGCTTGGGCGCCCACAAAGTCAAGAGTGTGCGCATAAGCATGGCATGCATGCCTTGCGGGCGCCCGCACTCTCTCCTTTATTTTTTATGCAAAATGGAGAAAAAAGAAGGAAATATTACTGCTGTAAGGATTCGAACCCATGACTTGAATCACAAAATATAATTGAGTCAACCATTATACCACAATGTGATATATGTTATTCTATTTTCTTTTCTTTTCTTTCTTCCTAGATTTCTTAACTTCACTTTTTTTTCTTTTTTTATCTGGTTCTCACTTTTTTCCCCTTATCTTACTCTCATCTCTATTATTTTCCTTTGTGAGATCTTTTTTTTATTGTTTTTCTATTCTCATTTTTTTACTACTATTTTGATATATTCAAACCAATTTATTTGAATGATATTTAAATTGAATATCATTAATGAATTATATTTTATTAATTTTATATATTTTGAACGGTAAATATTTGTGATTAAATATATAGATTTTTTAAATTATTAATATATTATAATTTAAATTCCATACTCATTCGAAAAACAAAAATTAAGAAAAACAATAAAACACAATTAAATTAATTGAAATAGAATTAATTAAAATAAAAATAAAAAAATATAATAGTTGAAATATAAATAAAAATAAAATTAGATTTAGTAAAATTACAAGCATGAAGTTACCATTAGTGCATATGTCGCTTGGCATGTGCGGGTGCCTGTGCTAGCATGGACGGGCGTCCGATGGCCACTAACTTATCACTTACTATCCACTTACCACTTACCGGTTAACTATATATCACAAACTTATCACTAATTTACCACTATATAAATTTACTTATTTACTTACTATCTACTTATCACCTACTTACCACCTACTTACCACCTACTTAGTACTTACTTATCCAGTTAAAACTACTACTATCATAAATTTATTACAACTTATTATCTACTTACCACCTACTTATCACCTACTTACTACCTACTTATCTAGTTAAAACTACTACTATCATTAATTTACTAAACTTACCACTCAGACTATTTTCAACTCCAAAAGTATATGATACAAATATGATAACAATTTTACGTTTTAGTAACGTTACAATATATATGTTAGTATAAATAGAATTTATACAAACGGTTTATTTTAACGGTGAGATTGAATAAGGTTTTAAAAGATGGTAGAATTTGTATGTTACCATACATTTAAAACTTATGGAGAAGTAGACAATAAAAAAGATTTATATTGAGACTGTTTTTAAACCGTGCCAAAAAGACTATTACATTTACTAACTATAATTTTTAACCATCACAATTGAATATTGTTTTACAGACGGTTGTGTGGTACCTTTATAGACGGTTGCTAAACTTTTCTTTACAAACATTTTAGTCTATTGGGAAAGACTTATATTTTTTGGCGATTTCGTTATAAGCCGTCTCTATAAAGTATAAAAACCGTGACTAAAAGTTTCTGACCCTAAAAGTTACCATCGGCATAATTCTTTAATTTTGTAGTGTATCAAAGTACTGGTTCGATTTTAAATGTTTTCAAATCTCAAATGAATTTCTCCAAATATTTCAAATTTTTTTAAAAGTTTGAAAGTTCAAAATATTTTTGGATAGTTTAAAAGCTTCCTATGGGTCTTAGGACATTGACACATCTTTAGATATTGGTACCAAGTATCATCCTAGAGTAATGAGTTAAGGTAACTTTTCTTTTGTAGATAACTATATCCCCTTGCAAAAGAATGATGAATATAAAAGAGATTCCTCCTTAAGAGCAGGAGGATAAGTCGCCTTCGCGTGCTCTACCAACTTCAGCATCTACTCGCCTAGCTCCTTCAACCGAGATTCCTCCCCCGCCGCTCAATGCTCTCTGGCAATGGGCAAAATGGTGGAATGCATATGGTACACATCTTAATGCGCACTCTCAAGTCCAAGTTTCTTCCCCACCTCCCAATCCGAAGGTTCTACCGGTCCCTTCTATAGCACCGAATGCACTGTCCACCTGACCATCTATTGAATTGTCCAAGTTATTGAAGAAAGCTAGACAACTTGAGCGTAAAAGCTTCTTAGGATCAAACGATCCTATGGTGGCCAAGAAGTGGATCAAGAAGGTCCGGGAAGTGGTAACAGACATGAAAATTGATGATGAGATGTAGCTTACAATGGCTATAAGATTGTTAAATGACATTGCGAGTAATTGGTGGGATGGTGTGAAGGAGAGATCGACTACATGTCTTACTTGGAATGAATTCCTTAGGGAATTCGATGAGAAGTTCAACACCTGGTTTGATCGGGACTTGAAAATGAGAGAATTCCTCTATCTCCATCAAGGAAGTATGTTAGTGGCAGAATATGAGCGAAATTTAAAAGTCTATTCTCATTTGTTCCAAAAATAGTAGCTTCCTAGAAGTATAGGCATCTCAAGTTCAAGGATGGATTGAATTTGAATATCCGAGAGAAGATGTCGGTTACGAAGAATCACATCTACCAGAATGTTTTACAGTTGGCCTTGAGGGCCGAACAAATGGTGCTAGAGAGAGGTGAAGTACGGGAGCACCATGGGAAGATGAAAAGGTTAAGGTTCAATCCGGGCTAGAGCTCCAAGAAGAGAAAGAGTATGGGCTCCTATAGTGGTGGCTTTATCTCAGGGTCGATTGGTACTCCCCAAGACCAATCATCCTTCAAGCTAAATACTCCTAGTAGTGGTATTCGATTAGGAGTAAGACCAAGAGGAAGTAAAGGGGATCCTTGCCCAAATTGCAAGGGATACCACTTGGGTCTGTGTAGGGGATCCAAAAGATGCTACCATTGTGGAAAGGAGAATCACTTCTAATTCTATATAGTTTGGTTTCTAAGAGTTGCCCTAATCGAGTCCACTTGATTGATCCTTAGATTGACTCATAGTACCCCTTTTGTCAACTTGCTCTCATCCTAGGTCAACTTATTCTCTCCCTCTACCAAGGCAGGTTGACTTGTCTAAGGTACATATCATTTTTTTTATACAATGTTCAATTTTAGCAATTTTTCTAGATTTTAAAATTTTCAAATAAATTAACCCTAATTGTTTAAGGTTAATTAATTGTGATAAAAGGAGGAGAATAATCTTGATATTATGTGGTAATTTAAAAAGGAGTGTGAGTTCACATGTGCTTGTAGGGCATGCATCATGCAGATTTACTTAGACCTTGTCTAATGGCTTCCATTCATATGTGTGATGAAAATTTTTGGCGTTGATACTCGTGTATTGATTGACACAGGGTCCAACAATTATTTTGTGAGCACAAGATTTGCTAAACACTCAGATAGGCCTTTGACCTTACTTGAAGAGGAGTTGCTGGTTATCACTCTTTTGGGGGAACGGTTGAATAGAGATACTGTATACAAGATATCTGATGTAATCATGGAGGGTTAGATCCTTGAAATGGATTTGATTCTATTGGAAATGAGAGACTTTGACGCCATACTAGGTGTGGATTGATTACACTTTCATTGAGTTTTAGTGAATTGTTTTACTAAGGAGGTGGAGTTTCATTGACTAAGGTACCCTCCGCTTGTATTTGCAGCAAGTGATAGATTTTGCAGAGCTATGTGATTTCAGGAATGGAAGCAAGAAGGCTAGTTCATAAGGGATGTGAAGCCTACCTTGCACATATGATTGACACCACAATTGAAGGTCTCAACTTGAAGGATGTCATGATGGAGAATGAGTTCCCAGTTATCTTCCCGAATGAGTTGCCCTTGTTTGTTTCCTATCTGAGAATTCGATTTCACTATTGATTTGGTTTTTGACACTATTCCAATCTCAATTTCTCCATATAAAATGACATTTGCAGAGTTGAAGGAACTAAATGTTCAACTCCAAAAATTATTGGAGAACGGGTTTACTCGGTCGAATACCTCACCATGAGGCGCTCTAGTTTTGTTTGTAAAGATAAAGGATGAAACCCTTTAGTTTTGTATATATTACTGGCAACTCAACAAAGTCACAATCAAGAACAAGTACCCTCTTTCAAGGATCGATAATCTCTTCGATCAACTTCAGGGGGTTTCAGTGTTATCGAAGATAGATTTGAGGTCATGATATCACTAGTTCAGAATCAAGGATGATGATGTCCACAATACTATGTTTAGAACTCGGTATGGGCACTACGAATTTCTGATGATACTTTTCGGTTTGACAAATGCTCTTGCAATTTTCATGAACCTCATGAATTGAGTGTTTCATTCCTACCTCGATACGTTTGTCAATGTTTTCATCAACGACATTTTGGTATATTACAAGAATAATGAGGAGCACTCTAAGCATTTTCAGATTGTGTTGCAAGCTCTTTGAGAGAAGCAGTTATATGCCAAGTTTTCTAAGTACGAGTTTTGATTTAGGGAGATTGGCTTTTTAGGACATATTATATCCGGATAGGGTATATTTGTAGATCCAAAGAAGGTTGAGATAATCTTGAAGTGGGAGCAACCCATAAATGTCACCGAGGTGAGAAGTTTTCTTAGATTAACAAGTTATTACCGAAGATTCATAAAGAGATTCACGAAAACAGTAGCTCCAATACCCAATTTGACTTGGAAGGGAGTTAAATTCGAGTGAGATGAAAAGTGCAAGAGTAGTTTCCAAAACTTAAGTCAAGGTTGACATCTGCTCCCATTCTCGCTCTCCCTAGTAGTGGCGGTGAAGATTATGTGGTATATAGCAAGCAAGGGTTAGGATGGATATTGATATAAGGCGATAGGGTGATTGCTTATATCTCTTGTCAGCTAAAGAAGCACGAGGTGAACTAATATACTTATGACTTGGAGTTAGCTGTCATTGTCTTTGCCTTAAAAATTTGGCTGCATTACCTATATGGGACAAAATGTAAGATCTTTACTGACCACAAAAGTTTGAAATACTTGGTAACACAAAAGGAGCTTAATTTGAGGCAACGAAGGTTATTATAATTGATAAAAAAATTATGATCCGGTGATAGACTACCACCCCGGAAAAGCAAATATGGTCGCGAATGCATTGATTCAAAAGTCATCATTGAGTTCGACATCCCAAGGGAGTTTTAGCTCTCTTGTCTAGTCGAACTCAGAGCACTTGGATTTGAGTTAGCTAAGGATGACCATTGTATACTATTGGCCAAGTTTTTGGTGAGACTTACCTTGGTGTATCATATTCAGGAGCTTCAAGTGATTAGCAAGGAATTGAAGGACATAGTTGAGAAGATTCATAAAAGGGAAAGTGGTGAGTTTTGAATTTGGGAGGATGAGATTGTGATTTATCAGAAATGTATCTGTGTTTCGAAGGATGTGGATCTTCGAAAGGCCATACTGGAAGAGACACATCACTCAACTTATGCCATGCATCTGGAGAGTACCATGATGTATAGATCCATCAAGGAGTCAATTCGGGTTAAAGAGAGAGATAACCAAATTTGTAGCTAGGTGTCTAGTGTGCCAGCAAGTCAAAGCCGAGTACCAAAAGTTGGCTGGTGTCCTCCAACCATTACCAATTCCCGAATGTAAGTGGGAACACATCAACATAGATTTCGTGATGGGTTTGCCATGTACACCTAGCTGATATGATGCTATTTGGGTGATCGTAGACCGGCTCACCAAGTCAGTTCATTACTTGTCTATCCAAATTCCTATCCTTTGGACAGTTTGGCAAAACTCTACATAAACAAGGTTGTCTGACTCCATGGGGTCCTGATGTCAATTGTATCCGACCGTAATCCCCTATTCATATCTCGATTTTGGCCAATTCTATAAGAGTCCTTAAGGACTAGGTTGAAGTTTAGCATGGATTTCCACCCTCAGACTAACAGACAATCGGAGTACACAATTCAAACCTTCAAAGACATGCTTAGGGCATGTGTGATTTAATTACAAGGGAGTTGGGTTAGGTACCTCCTGTTAATTGAATTTGCATACAATAATATCTACCAATCTAGTATTGAGATGCCACCCTATAAGACTCTCTATGGAAGGAAGTGCCAAACTCCATTGTGTGGGGATGAGGTAGAAGAAAGGAAAATTATGGATATTGAGTTAATTGAAGCAATCGTAGAGAAAGTAAAGGTGATTCGGGCAACGATGAAGGTGGCTCAAGATAGACAAAAGAGTTATGCTGACAAGAGGAGAAGACCTTTGGAATTTGAAGTTGGAGACATAGTTTTTTTTTTTTTTGAAAATATCACATTGGAAGGGTGTAATTCAATTTTAGAAATGAGAAAAATTGAATTCTTGGTATATTGGCCCTTTCAAGATCCTCGAGAGGATATGAGAAGTGGTATATCGGCTAGAATTATCCTCGGATTTGAAGAAAATCAGTGATATATTTCATGTCTCCATGTTAAAGAAATACTTGCCAAATCCTTCACATGTGTTAGAAGTTCGTTTAGTAAAATTGAATCTAGACTCAAGTTTCAAGATATAACTAGTGAGAATCCTTAATTGACAATTCAAGCAATTAAGGAGTAAGCAAATCCTCATGGTCAAGGTGTTGTGGAAGAGCAACCAAATAGAAGAAGAAATTTAGGAAACCGAAGAGTCGTTGCTAAAACAACACCCCCACCTTTATGATGTATAATTTTCTTTTAAATTTCGAGAATGAAATATCTTTTTCAAGGATTAAATGTGATAATACTGAAAACTCGGTATTAGAAAATTTTTATTAAATTTTTGACTATGTAATTAATTTTGACTCATCAACGAAAGCCGTATAAGTTTCTATTGAATAAAATAGGTTTTGGAGACGATTTAGGATAAATAAAAAAAATTATTTTTTGATCATTTCATTAATGACAAGTCGACTCGTCCCTTATAAGTTGACTTGGAGTTCGAAAATTGAATTTTGGCTAAGTATAGAACTCATCAAGTCAACCTGAATACTTGCTAAGTCGACTTGAAGAACCTGAGTCTCAGAATTCTTAACCCTATACTTAAGCTAATCGACTTGCCCACTGACAAGTTGACTTGACCTTTCAGACAATGACTCTATAAGTCGACCTGCACTTAGAACAAATCGACTTGTAAGATATAAGTCTCATAAAACATGTCTGCTATGTAAGTTAGTTGACTTACTAAGAAGTTGAGTCGACTTGATTGTTACACAAAGAGGAAATTGGGTTGTATTGTTTGTGAGTTAACTTGTGGGCAATGTTGTGCTATGAAATGACAAAAAGGGACATCCAAATCTCAATAAAACTTAAGAATAGTGAGGGACAAGATGGGGTTTTCTCCTTCTAATATGATTAATGCTTGAAACACAACCCCATTCTCTCAAAATAGATTCGAACTCTCCCTTCTCTCTCGACTCCCTCTCTTCTCTCCCTCTACATTCTCGTCTCTTCCTCATACTCTCTCAGTCTCTCCCAAAATCAATTACCTCTCCCTTAAACCCACTTCATAAAGTTTCCAAACTCCTAATCAAGCCCTTATATAGAAATAGATTTGGGGAAAAATCTAGTATTTGATCCGAAGTGGGAAATCTAGGGTTTTTGTGACTCAACAAACAAGACTCAAATCAACCACAAAATTGAAGTAATTTCTTCTTCCTAAACTTGGGTTTAAGTTTTTCATTAGTAAATTGAATTTTGTTGTTGAGATTTAGGAGATTGAGTTGAGAAATATGAAACTAACGTTTGTGAAATCATGCAAATTAGGGAAAATGTGAACAAGAATATTTTAGTGATGCAAGTGGCATGAATTTGATGAACTTAGAAACACATATGGATGGGTTTCTATAAAATTTCAAAATATATATTGAATCACCCTAATCCTATAAGTGATTATGAATAGAATTTGTGTTGAGTGATATAGGTCAAGGCAATTGAAATCTAAAGAGAAATCAACATCAAATTGGTTGTGAATTGAGAGTGATTATCCTCTCAAAAGGTGAGTGGAAGAACTTTTGTATCTATAAATGAGCAAAATTGTTTTAAAATTCTTTTATAATTGGTTCTTTTTTTTAAAAAAAAATTATATGATTTTGTGTAATTGTTTGTGATTGTGGGATATCTTAAAATGAGAATTTGAATTATGTATTCATCAATTGTATTTATAAATGAAAATGTATAATATATTGTTGGATATTTTATTCATTAATGTTGTGATATGATTTGATAACGATTTGTTGAAATTATGGCACATTGAATGAGATTGGAATATTTGTGAAAAGATGGTGTATGTGTGGTAAATGACTATAATCATTTCATCCACAGAGCGATCCGATGGTGTAATATTGTTGGGAGTTTATTGGCAAGGAATGGTAGATGTGGGTTCCTACGCCCACGTCGTACTATCTAGTTGCAATACCGATGAGATACGAGTCAACATTAAGGAAGGGAGAAATAAAGTTATCAAATGAATGATTTGAAAACTCTTGACAAGCTTCCACCTAGGATCGGCCAAATTTTGGGTGGAAGTGGTTTCATCAAGGAGATTCCATGAGTTTTGAAAAATATGAAACTTATGGATGTATTTTATTTAATTATCATGTTTATTTGAAATTATTTACAATTGATGAGTTGTTTGAGAAAAATGATTTTGACATTCCCATATACAACTTCATTTTTTGTTACAATTATATCATTACACTCCACTCATTAAATATTTTTATACTCATCCCCTTTTTTCTCTCATTTTTCAGAAGAAGTTTGAAATTTGGAGTTTTAATTGATTCTAATGTTGAACATTGTTGAGTCTCAATTTTTGTGGAACTTCCTATTACTGGTACTAGTTTTTGTCATGGCTGAGATTTTGAGAAAATTACTCAGACACATATGGAGGGTATTTTTTTTTTTTTGAGGTTGTAATTAAAATTTCATTGTCAATACTTTGGATTTTCAACTTTAAATTGTACTTTAATCTTTTACGTTTTCTGTCGTTGGATTCTCATTTGATATTTGTGGAGTTTTATTGAATTTAAAATGGTCGGTTGGCTTTATGCATACCTTTTAAGAGAGGAATGAACCAAGTGGATCTTTTGGATTTTGTTGATTTGTTTTGAAAATTGATGGATATCAAATAATGCCTTGTACCATTCTAGAGTACGGATAGGTTTTATATGTATTCTGGGGTGACGCGGTGGTTGTTGCGTGTCCAATTTAAGGGTTGGGATGTGACAATTACCACCTGCACAGCAAGGATCTTATTTGAATTTTACATCAAAATATTTGGAACACATGCTTCAAACGTTGTTATTCATTGCAATTCTTTTGCTTTTAAGTTCAAAATCTTGGGACTAGTTTGTGTTGTATTCTAAACTGAATGGCAAAAATGATAAATATCTAACAATTGGAAAAAAATAAAAAATAAAAATAAATGCATAAGATTATGGAAAGTGTGATCTAAGTTAAGAAACAAATGCAAATATTTACTACATTTGGAGGGTCTCACAAACTTAACGCATTATAATAAGGAAAAGATAATGATAGTACATCGTCCAGATGATCGATCTACCAACTATGATAAATTGAGACATAACATTCTTTAAAGTGAGCTGTCATTGAAAAAGAATATTCTAATTTCCTCATTCATAAGTAAAAGTTATTTTTTGTTGGGTCTATTTTCATCACATAGAAGCTACAACATTGGGAATAACGATTACTATACAGCCCTTATATATAATTGTGAAATATGCAAGAGGATTTTGTGTGGGATGGCCTCCCAAAATAATTTTGAGGGCATGCAACTATAAGCACTCCATTACAAGCTTCCTTCTCTAGTCTACTGTTCCTCTGCGAAGCCCACTACTAGACTTCGACCTTAACAAATTCATTGTTTCACCTTCACAATCATCTCATTTATAGCATCATAACCAGAAGGAGCTTTTCCTCATTGGTGCTCAAAAACCTGTGGTAAAATGGCTCAAACTATTGGAGTTTCAAGTGGTCAGGACCGTTGGAGAAATTACCATCCACACATCGCTGATCCTCATGTCTTGTTAGTTGAAGGAAACCGGATGGAGCGTGCCCACCATAGGAAATTACTAGAGATATGCTCATACAGAGGTATAGATGAAGCTAATCTATTTAAGATTCACGGATCATTGAATTTTATCATTAATTCATGTTCTTGCCATTTTTATTTACTATCCACAATTGCTTCGCTTTTATTTTCTTCTTGAATATGAACTATGGATGATGGACAGAAGGGATTTTCAATTCCTCGAAAGGAATTCTTTCCTTGAAAGAGGCACAATTGATTTAACAACTTTGGTTTCTATTTGAGTAAAATGGATTGTATTTCTGGTTTTTATCTCTTTGTTCAGTGACATAGTGCAATGAATATATCCAGACAATGCCAGTCCCAACGGGGCCGGGGTGCCACCCTCCTAAAATTTAAAAAATATTTTTTAATATAAAAGAAAAATGGGATTTTTATAGGTTAATTATGGGTGAGAAAATATTTGGTCCCCCAAAATTTTAAAATTTCTATTATATTATATTCTTTAAAAAAAAAAGTTGCATCATTGTTGGCCAAAATGGTAAAACTAGTGTAGAGTTATTTACATCTTAAAATCTTAGAATAGAACAAGGTAAAACATCCTTACTCCTTGTGTTTGGTGGGGACAGAATGTTTTTAGAGGAGGTAAAACTTGCCAACCTTAGAACCTGTCTGTTTAATGGGAATGAGATGTTTTAAGCACCATGCGCAGACCACATCATGACAGCTGATTTTGGCATAAAAAAACATAAGATTCTTATATGGAAATTCTATCATTGCTTTCTTCTAGTTTTCTTTCCACATATAACGTACTTACATATGATTCTTTTCATTGTACAGTTACCGAAGTTAATGATGTTCCAGCTGCACTAGCAATGCTTCGGGCGAAAAAGGAAAGTTTCTACTTTGTTATTGCAGATGCCAGTGTGCCAGAGGCCAACACGTGTTTGTTTATTGAAACACTAAAACGGGATAAACTGCCAATCATTTGTGAGTGCAACACATCTGTTTCTTGAATTTGCAATCTCATAATTTACATTACTATGATTATTGGATGAAAGTTTTAGAAAATTCAGGTAACTAGGACGGTTTCAAATTTTATGTTAAAATGTTTACTACTAATAGATATGGCAAATGAGCTAAATGCTTCGATCATGGAGGGAGCAAACAATATGGGAGCTTGTTTGCTACTTGAAAAGCCTCTTCATCTTAGCACAGTGAAAACTCTATGGTTTAGCGTGGAAAGAGAGAAGAAATCACAACTGAAGGTGGGTCGTCTGGTTGCAGCTTATGCTGCACTAACGATGAAGAACAAAAAATTAGAATTGCAAGTCAAGGAAGCTACAGCTCTTAGCAGGGGCAATGCAGTTAATGATAGAACAAATGAAGTATATGAAACTTCTGCAGGCACTGGTAATAGCCCTGGTCTTAATCAATGGCCCCAAGGTTAGTCCTAGAAACACATCCTTATTTTGTTGCAAATGACATTTGCAGATTTATGTTATATCCAATTATGATCCGGGTTCATGCATAGATAAATCAGCTTGTAACATATATTCTGAGCCAGAAAGTGACTGACTCACTAAAGAAAAGAAGATTTGCACAGGACAAGGAGAAAATGAAAGTCACCAGCTGGCGTCTATGGGGATCACATCTTCGAGTAAGGACACAAAAAGGAAATTTGGCGAGCAGGTTTGCTTCCTGCATGGGTGCTGTCAATTTCATGACCAATAAGTTTTCTTTCAACATCATATAATGTGAAAGAAACAGAAATCTTTGGTCTATGTAGTGTAGGACAGTATTCATAAACAGAAATTGTAAAGCTAAAACAGGCGAAGGATCTTCCCCACCCTTAAGCGGAAGCAGATTAATTACTTGATTTGCTGATTTGTTTCAGGCATTTGTCTCTGATACTCAAAATCAACAAACAGACTGGGCAGTAGGAACAGGACATCAAACTGGAGTCTCTGACCAATATGCTAGTAAACGGTATCAAAAAGATACAGGCAAAGGCAAAGCAGTTGAAAACCATGCGGTAATCTATGATCGAGACAATTACAGTGATTTACCTGAGCAAATTTCAATGCAGAATCAGCTTGGTAAGTCCTTTGAGGTTGAAAATTTTCGATGCTGCTTCTATAGTATGCCACCTTTTTGCTTTTCCAGAGGCCTTTTAATGTTTGACCACATGTCGTGATTCCTGTTCAGCCCACCAACGTAGACTGCTCATGGCCAATGCTCGGTATGACCCTTTTGAACTTGGAAATAGTTCAAGAAGCACAGTCCTAGGGATGAGAAAAACTTCCATTACACAAGAATCAACTGAAATTTATCAACAGGTACTCACCACTTTATTTTTCTTCACCGCTAATATTAAGGATAACAAGAATGGAATAATATTATTGTTTCACTGTCCTGATGATTTTGCCTTCAGCAACGATCAGGCACAACATCAAGTTTACAATTTGGAAGGGTTGAACTATATCCCCAAAGGAATGGGGATAATCAGCCTATTAGCACCGTTAGTGGTGGCATACAAGCAGGGCACTCAGATTATTTAGCACCTCTAGCGGAAATAGACTTCTCAGACTTTCCAAACAATCTGGATGGCTTTGAAAAGCAAACAATGACACAAGTACATGCAATGACAGGGTTATGTGGCTACTCCAGAGGTAGCTCTGAGGCGGGACAGCAGCAGCCTATTCAGAACACTCCATCCATGGCTTCAATTTCACATGATCAGCTGTTTCCTATTCTGACATGGAAAGGATATAGCCCTAAACATCAAATTGTGTCTTCTGGTAATACTTCTGCTATTGCAAGTGACAACAGGCACAATCCATCAATTTTCACCCTTGGATCGCCAGAAGCAACAATGGAGCCAGAAATGTTTCCAACACCCAATGGCCTCAACAGTAGAGCGACAACAGCCAGTGGTTCCTTTAATCAACATGAAATGCTGCCTCATTTCACAGGGCAACCGTGTCCACAAGTGCAAATGACTGCACTGGATGAACAAACTGGAAACTCCATGCATCACTCATCTCATCATTACTCTGAAACCAATGCTGCTGCTGAAATGAATATCATGAATTGGCAAGAAAATTCAAATCACATGCAGGGTTTATATCCACCGATGATTGAGATGCAGATGATGGAGCCAAACAGATCTGCAACAAATGATGCAGGAAATGGTGGGTCCTCCAGCACAAACGAGTGCTTGAATCAAATGAGAAGGTTGGCTGATGTCCCACCACAATCAGGAGTATTTCATTCAGCAGCTGTTAATCATGGGGATCCTAGTTGCAGCAATCTAAACTCCATGACAGATGCCACAGCAGTTTCTTCAAGTGAACAGATGTGTCATGACATTGGAGAATGGTTTTCAGGCCTGGACCAACAAGACATTGAATTTCTAATGAGCATAGTCGAACCACCTCCACAAAAACTATAGCCCCGATTTCAGAAACTTCTTCAGCTCTCTAAAAGGTTAAACTTCTGACACTTTTAGATTGGAAATATGATTCTCAAATTTCTTGCTGCTGAAGATAGTTGTCTGGAAGTTGCAGATGTTTCATGCCCTGTTTCCCGTGCAAGACAAGAGCTCATTAGAAGGCGCAGGCAGCCGCAGTTGCACTTAGAACTTCTTGCACAGTATCTAAATTACATTTATTTGTAACATCTTTACAAATAGACATGAGGGCAGCCATTATTGATCAAATATTTCAAACATGTTATAAGCAGATTCTTGTATTTTTTTTCAATTTAGAAAAAGGGAAAAAAATGAAGGGATGGGTACCCGGTGGACTTTGTTTCCGCTTTATCTCTTCACCATCACTTTGCCTTTTTTTTTTTTTTAGGTTGTTCCAATGTTTCCGGCATGTACAAGTCAAATGGGCTGCTTTGATTAAAAACCTGAAAAATTAAAAAGAAAAAAAGAATGATTGTTGCTACTCTTTTCTGACGCCATGACTTCAACTTAGGATGAAAATAAAATCGAGAAAAGGAAAATGAATATAAGAAACAAAAAATTAGACGAAATTAGACAAGAAAATAAGTATAAAAAAATTATAAGACCTTTTATATAAATATTAATTATTTTATTAAAATAATAGAATTGACATATTTTATAATAAAAATATAAATGAACAAATATATAATTATTAATTATAAGGTAATTAATATACAAAATAAAAATTAAATAAAAATAATTTATTAAATATTAATATTTTGTAAATATAAAAAGTTTAAAAATTTTATGTATATTAATTCAAAATTGATAAATAAAAAATTTTTGGGAAATTTCATCTCGATTCTTATCATCACGATTCATCAAAATCTTCGAAACAACCTTCCAAGAACATTCTTATCATCACGATTCATCAGCGCCCCCAATTTCAACATCGTCATCTATGGCGAAATTTCATCTCTCCCTCCACCTCTCAGTTTCATTGTTTTTGATGATTTTCTCAAGAAACCCCATTATCATCATCATTAAGAACCACCAACTACCCTTAAAAACCGTATCTGTCACCCCATTGCCCGCCACCATTAAATCTTTCGTTTCACAGCCGGTAAGTGAGTTTTGCTTCAATTGTTGATTGAACCCCTCTTCCTTATTAACTCTTGAACTTAATTCTAGGTTTAACTTTACGCTTTCTTTCCTCTTTCCATTCATTCCGAGATTAGTCGCCGGAAACTGTGGAGTTTCACGGCGGCCAAGACCAAAAACCCATTTTTATATGTTTTCTCGACCCATGCACTTTTACCCATCTTCTAGCCATAAAAAAACCTTAATATCCCATTCTCCCGTGGATCAAAAAGCTTTGCAAATACATCTTCCACTCAGGGCCAGGTCTTGGATCTCTATATCCTCCTTTGAAGTTATTTTCCTGAATCGTCTTTGTTTATAAATTCTGAAACTTTGCATTTCTATTTAAAGTTACAAAGGAGAATTCCCAAAATGTAAAATGGCAGAACAAATTAGAAATTTTAAATTTATATTAAATAAATATATTTATTTGATTTGTCAACTGTAATAAAAGAGTAAATTCAATATTAATCACAAAAAAAAAAAAAAATATCTGAAGTTCAAAAGTCGAGAATCAGACTTTGTTTCTTTGTTACTATGACAGCCGATTCGTATTATTTATGGTAAACCATGGGTATTACACGGCAACACGTTGGTGTGTCTCGACTCTTTTGCACTTAGATCTCTTAATGGGTGTTTGATTTTAAATTGAGATGCCAGACAGAATTCAAAACAAACTCATATATAACGACACTTAAGACAGAAACCCAAAATAAATAAATAAATAAATAAATAAATAAAGTACCAATGAAAGAAAGAAATAAAACAAACGAAAAACTAACGAGAAAGGAAGGATTTACCTGGTTTGGCTTGACCACAATCACTGAGGAGCAAAATCACCATTAATAGCAAGAAATGTGAGGTACAATAATGGAGAATCACTCTAAAATTCTTCCTAATGCACTGAACACTCCCGGTTCAACTCACTCACAACATTTATGCCAACCCATGGGAATTTGATAGCAACTTGGAGCGAATTGATTTAACTGGACTCTTCTGCCCCCTGTTCTCTTGATAAGTATTGGATTTTAATTGGAGCTGCAACGCAAAATTCAAAACAAAGTCATCTATAACAACTCATGAAAAAATGGGATACAAATAAATTAAAGTACCAACAAAGGAAATTAGAGATCAAGCAAATGAAGATAGAGGCGTGAAGATTGTTTGTCCACACCGTCTACAGCAAGAAATCTGAGATACAATAATGGAGAATCATTCAGGTATCCACTCTAATACATCCAACACTTTCAATTCAGATCAGATCACTTGAAACACTTACGCTAACTAGTTGGTATCTCATAGCGGCGATGCAGGTTGTGCACTTCGACTTGTCCACCCTAGATCTCTTAATAAATATTGGGTTTTAATTTGAGCTGTAAGGAAAATTTGAAAACAAACTCATATATAACCATCTTGATAAGATTACAAATAATTGAATTAGCAACCAAAGAAAGAAATTAAAGCCAAAAAAAAAATAATAATAATACTAAAGAGAAGGGAATGATTTACCTGGTTTCACGTGTCCACATTCAGTCGGCGGCAAATCCCTCGTCAGCAAGAAATTTGAGGAAGAACAATAGAGAATTGCAATAAAAACCTCCCTAAAACATCCAAAACTCTAGGTCTGGCTCACTCATAATCCTTATGCCAACAAATGGTTATGTTATAGCAACACGGAGACGGTTTGGTGCACCTCGACTTGTCTGCCTTAGATCTCTTAATAAATATTCGGTTTTAATTTTAGCTGTAGAAGCAAAATTGAAAACAAACAAATATATAACATATCTTAAAAAGATGATACAAAGAATTGAATTATTAACTAGGGAAAAAATTGAACAAGTGAAATAGTAAAGAGAAGGGAATGATTTACGTGGCTTGGGGTGTACACATTCACTTGGTAGCAAATTCTTTGTCAACAACAAGAAATTTGAGGAAGAACAATAGAGAAATCGCTCTATAAACCTCCTTGGTACATCCAACACTCTAGATTTAGCCCACTCATAATGATCATGCTAACGAATGGGTATCATATTGCAACATGGAGAGGGTTGGTGCACATCGACTTATCCGCTGTTGATCTCTTGATAAATAATGATTCTAATTTGAGCTGTAAAGCAAAATTGAAAACAAACTCATATATAACATATCTTGAAAAGATGATACAAAGAATTGAATTAGCAACTAAAGAAAGAAATTAAAAAAAAAAAGAAAATACTTAAGAGAAGGGAATGATTTGCGCGGTTGGTTTGATGTGTCCGCATTCACTCAGCAGCAAATTCCTCATCAGCAACTAGAAATTTGAGGAAGAATAATAGAGAATCACTCTAAAAACCTCGCAGCTATATCAAGGACTCTAGGTTTAGCTCACTCATAATACTCTTGCTAACCAATGGGTATCTTATAGCAACACCGAGAGGGTTGGTGCATCCCGACTTGTCTACCCTAGATCTCTTAAAAAGTATTCAATTTTAATTTGCGCTGTAAAGCAAAATCAAAAACAAGCTCATATATAACATATCTTGAAAAGATGATACAAAGAATTGAATTAGCAATCAGGGAAAGAAATTAAACAAGAAAATACCAAAGGGCAGGGAATGATTTACGGGGTTTGGCGGGTACACATTCACTCAGTGGCTAATTCCTTGTCAACAACAAGAAATTTGAGGAAGAGCAATAGAGAATCACTCTAAAAACCTCCCTGATACTTCCAACACTCTAGGTTTAGCTCACTCATAATACTCATGCTAACCAATGGGTATCTTATAGCAACACGGAGAGGGTTGGTGTACCTCGACATTTCCGCACTTGGATCTCATAATAAATGTTTGGTTTTAATTTGAAGGCAAACTAATAAATAATAAATCTTGGAAAGAAGATACAAAGAATTAAATACAAACTAAGAAAAGAATTACTAAAGAGGATAGGAAGATTCATCAAGTTTGGCCTGTCAACATTCACTGTATGTTTAGCTCACTCTGCTTATGCTACGCAGAGTTCGCGCAACTAGACTCTTCTGCCCAAGATCTATTAGCAAGTTTGCGAGTCAAAATTCAAAACAAATTCATATATATCAAATCTTCCAAAGGAGATATAAAGTATTAAAGTACCAAACAAGGAAAGAAATCAAAAAAACTAAGAATTAAAGAGGAGGGAAGGACTTATGTGGTTTGGCTTCTCCACAGTTGCTCATTGAAGAGAAAATTCACGGTATGTGAGGTTAAACAATGGAGAATCACTGTGAAAACCTAACTAATATATCCAGCATTCTGAGTTCAGCTTACCCATATAATTTAACCCTTAGGTATCTCATTGCAACATTGGGTTAGTTCACCTCGGCTCTTATTCTTCCGCTCCCTAGATCTCTTAGAAAGTGTTCGGTTTTGGATGCAAAATTCAAAACAAGCCCATAGATAACAAATCTTGGAAAGAAGATTGCATAAGGATGTCAATTCAAGGTTCTTGCATTGTAAAATTGTTAGAAATCTTGACTAGCATAAGGATGCCAATATTACACTCTTGAGTTTTCTAATTGATAGTACACATTTTGATTCATTGTGTTAATTTGGGTAAAAATTGATTATGCCCATTTCTACTCCTTTCATATCTCCAAAAAAAGAAAATTAAAATGCCTGTCTTGACAATTAGATATGGTTAGTTCTACAGAAATCCTAAAAAAGAAAGAAAAGAAAGCATATATTATACAAAGGAGACACTTAAATTGTTCACTGCATTTATTGTTTATTGTAAAATGCTTGTTTTATTTCTTGCTCTGAAAGGAAGATTTGCCCCAAGGAGAGAAATTATGACAGTGGACACATTGAACATATCTGATGTTGCATGGTCTGAGAGCCCATTAATGTTCGACATGGGCCTAAGCCCAACGAACAAAATATGATAAAAACCTATCAAAATACGTCATTTACACAAAATGTGTTCCTTCTTCTTGGCACCTAACGACTGAACCCTTTTCGGTAGTTACTTGATTGGCTCCTTCACCTTGTCAGTATTTGACATTTGGCCAACATTGGAACAATATCCTCATCGACGAGGAAAGTAATCCCTTTGCAAACTGAAACTTTCTCCAATTGATAAAACTCTGGATTTCTTAAGATTTTGTTTGATGCCCAAAATTTTAGGACATCTCTAAAGGAAACTAGAATTTTAACACCTCGGAGGTATATGAAACTCATATGGGCAAATAATATATATCTCTTAACCCTGCCAACCAGTTAAATCTTTTTTCTATCTGAATCTACACATTGCAACCCCAAGGCGAATGAGCTCTTGATCAGTTTCTTTCTTTCTTTTTGAAAACCGTTATCTGACTTGAGTGTCGGAATCTCTCCACCGGAGCACCCTTTGGTAGATTTTGTAGGTTCCATTAATCAAGATCACCAGATGGTAAGTAATCCCCTTCAAGTTAACAGTGCCATCATCTGTAGAGTCAAACTCATAGCCAACAGATTGTAATCGTCCATGGGAAACAACTGATTTCCCAAGTTCCTACTACCATACTAGAAAGGATACAAGCCATACTAGACATTGTACCACCGAGGACAATAAAGGAAGTACAACACCTCATGGGAAGGATTGTAGCCTTAAACCATTTCATATCGAAAGTAGTAAAGAAGTACAAACCCTTCTATAATGCCCTGAAGAAGTCCCAGAAATTCATAGACACCAGAATACTGGGCAATATTCGATCAACTCAAAGAATACCTCATATCACCTCCACTTCTCTCTCAACATGTCCCTGATGAGAAACTTTATCTTTACAATTCTATCTTTGACTAGCACTCTGCTCCGTTCTTGTGAGGTAGGAGTCCACCATGTAGAGGCTAGTGTATAACATCAGCCACATACTTCAAAAGTTTGAGGTTAATTATGAACCTATCGAGAAGATGACATTCACCCTAGTCATAACCGCACGATGCCTCCGGCCTTATTTTCAAGCTCATACCATTATGGTATTGACTAATCAGCCTTTGAAGCAAATCCTACAAAAGAAAAATACCTCAGGCCGACTCGTTAAATGGAGCATCGAGTTAGGTGAATTCGGCATCAAATACCAATTGAGACCAGCAATTAAAGGCTAAACTCTCACCGACTTCATACTCGAATGTACACTTACGCTCTCCAAGTTAACTCTAACCAATGACCGAGAAGAATGCTCCTTTCCCAAATGGACCCTTCATGTAGATGGATCATCAAACTCCTCGGATAGCGGGGCCAAGCTCATTCTCATGGGACTAAATAATTTCAAAACCGAATACACCCTCCGTTTTGACTTCGAGTAACAAACAATCAGGCCGAGTATAAAGCCCTCCTAACTGGATTGCGAATAACAGCATCATTTGGAGCCCAAAACATACAGATCTTCACCGATAGCCAGCTAGTTGTCAAACAGATTAAAAGGATCTACAAGACTAAAGATCTAATAATGGTGAAGTATCTTACCAAGTTGCGGGAAGTAATGAGCAAGTTCGACAAAGTGACCATACAACAAATCCCACGATCAAACAATGCATGAGCCAACACATTCTCAAAGCTAGCTAGTTCTGACTTGGTAGTGACCAACCAAATGGTCTACATAGAGAATCTGTAGTACCTGAGCATCGATGAACCGAATGGATCCTATCTGCGGATAATTTACCAACCTAGAAAGATCCAGTAGAGGCCTATCTGAAACATGAACACTTACCAACCTCCCTAGCTAAAGCTGCCAAAGTAAAGCATAAGGTTGCTTCCTACGCCATTATCAACGGAGATCTCTATAAGAAATCTTATACTCATCCATACCTAAAGTGCTTGACACCCAAAGAAGGGAACTACGTGCTTAGAGAGATCCATGAAGGGATATGAGACAACCACTTAAGCACTCGAAACCTAACAAACAAGGCTCTTCTGTAAGGGTACTATTGGTCTACTATGAAAACCGATGCAAATAGTTACATCAAGAAGTATGACAGGTGTCAACGTTTCTTATCGGTGCCTCATCAACCCTCCACCGAGCTCAATCCGATAGCAAGCCCCTAGTTATTTGCATAATGGGGGATGAACATTCTCGAGCCATTCTTACTAGTTGCTGGACAACAAAAGTTCTTTCTTGTAGCCATCAACTACTCCACGAAGTCTGTAGAAGCAAAACTGCTAGCATAGATCACTGCTGGCAAAATGTAGAACTTCATGAAGACATCTATTATCACTAGACTCGGCATGCCTCATGTCCTTATCACTGACAATGGCAAAAATTCAACAACAAAAGCTTTTGGGACTTCTGCAATAAGTTAGAAATTTAGCACCGCTTCACCTCTATCGCATACCCTCAGACTAATGGTCTCATCAAAGTAATGAATAGAACAATCTTGCAATGGCTAAAGGCTGCATTAGATGAAGTCAAAAGTTACCGGGTAGAAGAGCTCTACAATATCCTTTGGGCCTATAGGACAACACCCCGAAAGGTGATGGAAAAACACCGTTTAGTTTGATTTACGGCTGTGTAGTAGTGATATGAGTAGAAATCGGCATCCACTCGCTTCAAGTAGATAATAGGAGCTGGAGTAGAATGAGTTAACATTGTGGGAATGGCTAGATTTGCTCCGTGAGCTATGAGAAATTATATCTATTCGAATAGCAGCCTATTAGCAGCAAATTGTACGATACTACAATAGGCGGGTTAAGGCTAGAACATTTAAATCCATAGATCTAGTGTTAAGAAAAGTAGAGGCCACCGGATAGTCTCAACTAGGTGAAAAGGTAGCATCCAATCGGGAGAGGCCTTATCAGGTGCGCTCAAAAATTTGACCAGGGACATATTGCTTCAATCGCCTGGATGGCTCGATTATGTAAACACCTGAAACTCTGAAAACATATGCATCTACTACCAGTGATAACCACCACTTTCTTGTGGAAAATCACTCAGTTCCAACCAAATAGTAAGGAAAAACAACCATAATCCCTAAATTCATCTATTAGCTGATCTACTATTTTGTCATAATGAATGTAATATGTTGTCAATAAGGGATACAACTCTCAGCCGGGTAGACAAGAGACTCCCTATCGTTTGAACTCTCTATCGAGTGCCCTACCAAACATAACGTGTCATCAATAAGAGATGCAACTCCTAAGCGAGTAGACACCACTTTCCTATCACAACCTACGCCTTTGATTGCAGTCTTGTAACCAATTAACGAACATAATGTATATACAAATGAAGAGGCTAATCAAACAGTTAAAGTATACTGAGGAATATTATTATGTTTCACATCAAACGTACAAAACAGAAGTACAAATCAATTTTCAAGATAGAAAGGAATTCATTCACTTATGATATTACAAGACATAATAGATACAAACGAAATAAGAAGCACAAGACCTCGTATGAAGCAAAAGAGACATCATACAATTAGAAGAAAAATTATAAAAATTTTATAAGAGAAGCCTGAAAGAATTTTGTAGAAGGTAGGAGATGACCAACAAAGATAGAAAAGATGCATCAAGTTTAGCATCCTTCATATCGACTGATCTCTTTCGGTACACCGACTCCTCTTGTCGCCCAACCCAAAAAGGGTAAAAAAAACTCTTAGCCACTAGTTACACCAAGGGGCTGGACGATGATTCTGATCTCGAGAAGAGAGCTTCTAGTATAAACAAAGATTTCTCCTGTTCGAACTAAGATCTCTCTGTACTCGAAGCCAGAATCCTCAAAGAACTTTGACAGACCCCATCATAACATCAGAATCCCAAGCATCATGATGGCCCCTTGCTTTGGCAGACACATTTTAACACATGAAGTTCTGAGGCTTAAAGCCCATACTCGAATTATCTCTAAGGCATACTTACTCTGAGCAACAAAATATAAAGAAAATAATCCAAAACAACTCAAGATCATTTCATGGCGACACTGAAGCCTCCCCCTCTATTTATAACCGTTGAGAAGTGACCATTACGACTACTAGCAACTGAAATGCTCCAGTAGAAGATGTGCACAATAAATGAGAAATTCAAAATTTCCAACTTCTTATGAAACATTTATTTTAGGGTCATTTATTTGATAGTTATCTCCATTAACACCCCGAGACCTTTCAGGTAACAACTCTTGAGCTTAGTCTCATGTCGTTTCTTCAAAAGAACACAAGGAGTTGAGGGCGACTGATGTTATATGGTCTGAGAGCCTATTAACGTTCGACGTGGACCCAAAGCCCAACGAATAAAGTATAATAAAAGCCTATCGAAATGTGTCATTTACACGGGATGCATTCCTTTTTCTTGGCACCCAACAACCAAACCCTTCTTGGTAGTTACTTGATTGGCTCATGGACCTCCTCGGTATTCAACATTCGGCCAATGGAGCAATATTCACCTTTCCATAAATACAGGAATGACAACTCTTAATGAGAAATGAAATCTATGAGTCCTCATCGATGAGAAAAATAATCTTTTTGCAAACTAAAACTTTCTCCAATTGATAAGACTTCAGATCTCTTAAGATTTTGATTGATACCCATGAATCTTAAGACACTTCTATCAGGAAACTAGGGTTTTAACACCCCTAGAAGAATACAAAACTCATATGGGAAAATTATATATACCTCGTTAACCCTGCTAACCAGATAAGTTCTCTTTCTCTCTAAATCCACCATAGCACACAAAGGCAAACGAGCTCTCGATCAATCTATTTTTTCTTTTTTCAAAAACTGTTTTCTGACTTGAGTGTTAGAGTCTCCCCGTTAGAATACCTTTCGGCTGTTTTTTGCATATTCCATTAATCATGATCGTCATACGGCAAATCATTCCATTCGAGTCAGTAGAGCCATCTTCTATAGAGTCAAATCCACCTCCAGCAATATCCAAGTAGAATTGGTGTGATTGGAAATTCCATGAATCACACATGCTTGATTCTTACACATAAATTTAGCATAATTTCTTGATTATATACAAAAGAAAAAGATAAATAAGAATTTACATTTTTATTTTACTATAATAGATAAATAAATAAAAAAATAAATAAGAATTTAATTTCATGAAAAAGTATTAAAAGAAAAGATTATTGAAAGTTGGTAATTTAGTGGATACAATTAATTTGAATTGAACTCTATTTTAATTTTTTTCTTTTTTGTTCCAAGCAACAACAATAATAAATTAAATCTTAATCTCAAATTTTAGAATCGGTTATTTGAAAGTATAAGAGAGAAAAAAATAATAAAATATAAACTTAAAGTTTGGAATCAAAAATAGAAAAGAGGATACTAAAACATAAACAACAAAAATAATGAAATGATATAAGTAAAAATGAACTATCTATAGAAATTAATGATGATGATGATAATAATAATAATAATAAATCAACTATTTTAAATTTTTCTACAATACTCATTCCTATCTTGAGTTATTTACTCAACTGAATTCTTGACACTTAATTTTTTATGAATAATTTGTATCTAAATTTTTAGCAGTTTATCAAAACATTTCACTAAATCTTTTATATTTAAAATCTCACTCCTCTTAACTAGTACATTTTTTAGATTTCGTTATATATGTTTAAACCACTTTAAACGACACTCTCTTATTTTATTCATAGTTGAATTCAATCCCCACTTACTACACTTTTCTTTATTTCTAATACTATATTTTATAATTTTATCACACATCCATTTGAGTATTTTCATTTCAGTTATAGCTATTTTATACTCTTATTGTTATTTAATAACTCAACACTCGATATCATATAATAATGCAAATTTTATTACAATTCTATAAAAATTCTCCTTCAACTGCAATGATATCGAGTGACCACAAAACATTCTAGATGTATTTCTTCATTTCATTTTACCCACTTGAATTCTATAATCCACATCTCTATCTATATTGTCATCATTTTGAATAATAGATTTAAGATATTTAAAATGTTCACTCTTTGGTATATCTTGTCATTTTAACTTAATTATTTCTTTATCATTCTAATGATTGCCTCTAAGCATATATCTCATATACTCAGTTTTTCAGTGACAAAATCTAAATCTTCTGGATTCCATCCCTCCATAATTTCAATTTAGTATTAATATCATCTCTAGTTTCATTGACCAACATATATTATCTGCAAAAAATATGCACCATGGTATTTTATCTTAAATATACTTTTTTTATTTCATCCATCACTATTGTAAAAAGGAGGATACTTAATCTATGCTCCCCTATACATATCTTTGAATGCCATATGCAAAATTATCACTTAAACCCTCCCGTAAATTCTTACATTGGTAATAGTTTCATTATACATATCTTTGATAAGTTCAATGTATTTCAAGAAGATCTCAATTTTCGTCGATGTCCACCACAATATGTCTCTGGGAATCCTATCGTATGTCTTTCTAGGTCAATGAATACCATATACAAATCTATCTTTTGTGCTCTAAACATTTCCATCAAAATGTTTGAGAAAGTGAATTATTTCAATGGTAGATTGTTTTAATATAAATCTAACTTGATTTTAAAACGCATTTATCTCAACTTTCAATTTATACTTCATCACTCTTACAATTTCATAGTATAAATAACAACTTTAATTCTCCTATAATTAAAAGAATTTTGTATGTTTCTTTTATTTTATATGGTGGACAACTTGTGTTCTCCTTCATTGCTTTGAGGATTTTCTTGATTTGTTAGATTTTATTAAATAGATCTGTTAACATTTCTATCCCCATTTCACCAAACACTTACCTCAGTAGTGATATGATCAGATACTATTGTTTTATTATTCTTCATTTTCTTTAATACCTCCTTTATTTCATGAGTACAAATTTTGTATTTAAAATCTCTATTGATCTTCTCTATAAATATCACGATATCGTTGATATTTCTTATACCTCAGCATTAAAGAGGTTGTCAAATAATCTTTTCAACACTTTTTTATGTTCTCGTTTCTTACAAGAATACTATTGGTCTCATTCTTAAAGAGGTATTCAATTTTTACTATTTCAAGCATAATAATTCAATTAAATTTCAAATTTTACATTTTGATTCCAAGTATAGAATTTCATGTGCAAAGAACTCGAGAATCACTTCATTAAAATTAATATTTTGTAATTGATTTCAAGCATAAGGGGGAATGAGTTAATTAGAAAATCTTGTTGAGCACAAAGGGTTGGGATTGGAAAGGCTTCTATATTTGATGAGAATCATAGAAAGCCTTTTATATTGTTCAATTTGGTTGTAGATGACAATTAAGGAAAGCCTCTTATATTGGAAGTGAGTGAAGTGCATCTCCTTAGAATTATAACCATGCACCAAATTCCTTGTGAAGGGGATTTGCTAGGTTAATTGTCATGAGAAAAAACACTATGGAAAACCATGAAAATCTCACGCTAAAAAATATAGGCGAATTTAATGTTTGGATAAAATGAAAACCATAAATTAAACTTTAGAATTAGGATAGTAAATTTTTAACTCTTATATTTAAGATTCAGGATTTTTGTTAGATGTTAATGCGCTTGCTAAATTCTATGTTGGGACAGATGAATAAGCATTGGGTTGATGGAATGATTTTGATAAATGTCACTCTTCTATGCTTATGATATGCATGATTGCATTAAAATGATTTTCAATCTATTATGTCATACTCATATTTTGCACCATGGTTTTTATTCTTTGATTAATTTTCACAAGCTAACAATTTTCCTTTCCCATTTCCAGATCTTGTGAGGTGCGAGAAAAGTTTCATTGTGGAGTTTGGACTCTATGACATGACCTTGTGATTACCCCTTCTATCGGGTGCATTACCTTGGATCGATATAGTATTCCTTTCGTGTTTTAGCCTTAGTTTGAGACACTTGAGATTCTTACATATTTTTTAAGGTACGTGACCTTAGCATGTGCTATATATTTAGTTGGTCCGCTTCACACAAAATGTTACATTCGGATTTTGAATCAAGATCAAGGTCAAGGTCAAGTTCTTCAGAAGTTGAGGAGTTGATATAGAACAAATAGTCCTTAGATCCAAGAGTTACACCCCATCAAACTCAAGGGAAGAATTCAATGTCAATTTATAATGTAAAAGGAATAAAAATGTGCGAAGGACCGGAAAAAACGAGTGAGGTAGACCAAGGTGTATAGGGCAAAAGCATTGTATACACTAAGTTTCATGCCGCAACATGTCACTTTCTATAAGTTGCAACTCAACGCAACAAGGTGCCTTGACATAGGACGAAAGCAAATCTTTGTTATTCCTTTTCTTTTTGGTCTGAGTTGCTAGAACTTCAATCAAATTGTAATAGAACTTTTATTTTTTTTTCTTCTAATTTTAGTTTAAGTTGCTTTATGAGCCAAGATCTTTGTTTCCTTCTCTATTATAGTAGTATGTTTTTTATTTAGTATTTACTCTAACATAAAACAACAAACTAAATCTTAATTCCAACAATTTAGGGTCAGTCATTTGATAAACAAATTTGAAAATAATTAAAAAAGAAAAATAAATAAATAAATACATACAAAAATATATATATATATATATATATATCTAAAATATGTTATATTTTAATTTAATTTGTGCGGATTTTTCTATATCATTCATTTCTATTTAAGTTCATCTTCTCATCTAAACCCTTAACTATCATGTCTTTATAAATAATTTGTATCCTACTTTTCAGCGGTTTACCTCTATATTTTACTAGATCTCATATATTTACTCTAACCTAAGTTTATATGAAATCTTATCGTGTTTATTGCTATGATGCCTTTAATTAATATATTTAGAGATTTTCTCTTTATTTTAAATTGAGTTTTATCTTGTGGATGCAGCAAAATTTTAAAATTCATACTTTAACAAGTTCCACCATCACAATTCCACTTAGACATAAATTGAATAATTTTTACCAAATGCAATATGTGAAATGCTTCAATCTAATATAGGGTCTGTTTAGTTTACTTGATAAAATTTATCCAATAATTAATATCCGATGACCGATAGATAATAATTGATAGTTGATGACCAATAGCTAAGAACTTTTGTTCATGAATATTAATTTTCGGTTATTTAGCTTATGGTAGTTGTTGTCCGTTTTATTTTTAACATATTTTTTTTCTTGTTACTGTTATATATTAAAATATAAAATTTATAAATATGATATCCATAATTTTTAGAAGTAATTAATTCAAAAATTTATTATAGTAAAGGATGTAAATCATATGAACATATGTTGCTTTATAAGAAAAAACAATTTTATTACTATTTTAAAAAAACAATTAATTAATCTAAATACATACCATAAAATAATTCAAATACAACTTTTCTTATAAAATCAAAAGTTAATTTGTTATCTATCAGAAAAATCAATATCCTAAAACTCCCTCAACAACTTTACCAAGTACCCTCATAATAAAACAAACCCAAGCACATAATACAAACCAATAAGCAAACTTGCACTTTAATAAATAACAAGGGTACAAGAAATAATTAATATGTTGCATATAATACTCATGTTGTTAAACCATATAAAAAGCATATATAAATGCTATTTCCCTCAAATCCTTGAAAGCACAAAGCCAAGTGCTAGTTTCATCCAATTCTAAAGGTAAAAGTCTTGTTTCTCATCTTCCATTGCTTAGAAAAAAACAAGGATAGGAAAGAAAATTGGAATTAAGAAAATTGAAGTGAAAGTTTGTGGACTGTAATTGTAATTGTCTATGAGCTTTCCAAATATACAATTCCACACCTTGTTATAAATAAAGAGAGTTGCATATATCTAATGGTTGCTTTTGGATAGTTTCAATTTTCAAAATTGGAGTAAAGTATATTTTAAAGGAACAAAAACTGGTTTATAAATATCAAAAATTACTGCCTGGATAGCAAACACTACAAAAAAAAGATGCTTTTAGCCACGAAATTTTGCGACAGAAAAAATTCGTCGCTATTTTGTGATGAATTTAGCGACGAAAAATTTTTCGTCGATAATTTGCAACAAAATTTTCAACGAAAAAGAAATCGTGGCTAAATTAGTAACGGACACATTATTCATAACTAAATTCATCGCTAATTAGTGACGAAAATATTTTCATGACTAAATTCGTCACTAATTGGCGACAAAATTTTTCTTGTAAATTTCATCGCTAATTAGTGATGAATAAAATTTTGTGACTAAATTTTACCACCGATACAATTATCCCTAGCTAAATTTGGCGACAAAAAAAGTTCGTGACAAATTTCGTTGCTAAATTTAGTAACGAAAAAGTTTCGTGGTAAATTCTATCGCTCATTAGCTACAAAAATTTTTCATTGCTAATTAGCCACGAAAAAAATATTTGTCTCTAAATTTAGTAACAAATTTCAAAATTCGTGGCTAAATTCATCACAAATTAGCCACAAAAAATATTTATGATTAAATTCGTCGCTAATTAGTTACAAAAAAATATTCGTAACTAAGTTTGTCGCTAATTTATTATTTATATTTCAAAATTTAGGGCTAATTTTGTAACTAAATTTTTTTTATACTCTATTAGGAAATATTTTCAATATTATCCCCCATTTTAACAAATTCTGAGTAACGAAATTGAATTAAATATATAATAAATATTATAATTCTCATCATATTGAGAATTTTCAATAATAAATAATTCAATCGATTTGTTACAGACAATTTTCAATAAGTCGTGGTTGTGAAGTTCACCATTCATATTTTTCATCTTCTACATCCGCTCACTTCTCTTATATAGTTCAATCGTCTTTGAAAATTCAGTTATTTATTTTCATTCGTCATAATCATCAACAAACAAAATAATAAATGATACATCCACATCTAACGATCCATCTCGTTTGGCAAGTAGATCAAACATTAGTTTTTGGAAAATGGTGATAATGATACGGATGGCACGGATGGCTACTGATAGACGGCTATCCATTTATAAATTATTATATGGTTTCAAAAAAATAAAATAATAATGAAAAATAATAATAAAATAATAAAATAAAAGAAAAAAATAAGAAAATAAAATATAAAATACAAATTTATATATAAAAAAAGATTAAGTTAGTGACAGATTTAGGGACGGATTTAGCGACAGATTTTTCTATCTGTCATTAAGTTAGCGATGTATCCGTCGCTAAATTTAATATTTTTTTAATTAGAATTTTATGTTTGTTTATTTTTCTTTTATTTTATTAATTTATATTAACAAATCATAGTCTTATTTTATAATATTTTAATTTAACATTTTATTTTATTTTATTATATTTCATTTTTTTTTAAAGAATAATATTATTTAAATCTTAAAAAAAACATAAGAGAAAATCAATTTATTATGTTATAATATTTTTAAATAGAATTTTATTTTATTTTAAATATTTTATTTTTTAGAATAATATTAATATATTTTTTAATTCATTTATTATTTTATTTTAAGTTAGCATTTTATTATTTTTTATTTTATAAAAAATTATCATATTTATTATTTTTAATTAATAGGTTATATTTTATTTTTATTTTTTCTTTTTAAAGAGTCATATTATTTTATTTTAAGTTAGCATTTCATTATTTTATAAAAAATTATTTTTTTAATTAATATGTTATATTTTATTTTTATTTTATCTTTTTTAAAAAATAATATTATTTTATTTTTTAAATCTTTTATTATTTTATTTTAAACGGACATTTTATTATTTTACAACAAATTGTTATTTTATATTATTTTATTATTATTAGAAGAATGTGAAGAAAAAGTAATAAGTAAGAAAAAAATATATGTAACAGATTCTAACATTTAGCTTGGTGGTTATATGTTTTTAAAGGTTTACGTGTGCACAGGAGTTCGAACTATGCTATGGGCAAAGTAGAGATATTTTCCATGAATTAAGTGAGATTGGGTGGGTGTTAGAGCGAGCGTGTGGGTAGGTGCACTTACAGGCGGGTGCAGGCTCCGACGGGTGGTCGGGCTTAGAGGGTGGGCGGGAGTGTGGCCGGGGCACGTGCAGGTGGGAGACTGGCCGAGAGCGCATGCAGGGGCGTGAGCTCATCTTGGCAGGGGCCCGTCGGCATATTGAATTTAGCGACGAATTTGAAATCCGTCGTTATGGATATAAAAATCTGTCGCTAATTAGCGACGGATACAAATTCGTCACTAAATTTTGCGACGGATTTTAATGACGAAAAATTATCCATTGCTAAATTTAGCAACGGATTTTAGATTTTTGTTACTAAATTTAGCGATAGATTTCTAATTTCCGTTGCTAAATTTTTACAATGCGTTATTAGTTACGAAAAATTTTTCGTCGTTAATATTTTTAGCGATGAATTTTTTAAAAGTTTTAGTCGCTAAATTTGTAGCTAAAAGCGTGTTTTTTTGTAGTGAAGGATCTTATTAGTATTTTACATCCAAATGTTTGAAACCCATACTTCAAACTTTATTATTCAATGCAAATTCTTTCCCTTTTATGTTCAGAGCAAAGTGATTAGCTTGTGTTGCATTCTAAACTCAAATGCAAAATGATAAATATCTTGCGATTAGAAAAAAAAAAAAGAAAATAATAAAAATAAATGCATAAGATTGTGAAAAGTGTGATCTAAGTTAGGAAATATATACAAATATTTACTCCATTTGAAACTTTCCTCATTTGTATCTTAGAGGGTGTAACACCGAGAAAAAAAAAAAAAAAAAAAAAAAAAAAAAAAAAAGTCAACAAAACACACACTCTCTCTCTCTCTCTTCCTTTTTCCCCACTTTCCCAATTCCCCAATTTCATTCCCCCAAAACCCCAACCCCCATCACTCTCACTCTCCCGTCACTCTCTCATCTCTCGCCCCCAATCTCTCCCTCTCTGTTTCTTTCATTCTCTCCCTCTCCCGATTCTCTCTCTCATTTTCTCCCATCTCCCATCTCCCATCTCCCATCCCTCTCTATCTCTCTCTTTTGGGTGAAAGACGAAAGGGACCAAGCCCAGTCGGAGACCCCTGGCATCCATTCTTAGAAGGCCCTCGAAGGCTGATGGCGAACTACTCACCTCTTGAAAACGCATCCCTGGCGGACTGCTCACACTAAGTAACTCTCTCTCTCTCTCTCTCACATTAGTGTTATGATTTTCTGAATTAGGAAATTCATGGGTCTTTTGCTAAGTTATGCTTGTGCCTCAGAACTAAAGTTGAATACTTTGGCTTTCTGATACACTTACTCTGCCCACTTCATTTTTGGGTAGACAAAATCTCAGTGCATAATTATGTTGACTTTTTCTTTGGAGATTAGTTGCCTAAATTGGTGATGATTTTCTGGAAGTAGAGAGACATGGCATGAATTCGAATGGGGTTGGTCTATAATGTGTCTTGTGAGTAGGATTTCTTCGTGGTCTGCCCATGGTAATGATTTATTGGGGTTTTTCCATTTGTTTGATTCTTTGCTGGATTTGGGTGAGTGGAAGTCAAATAATTAGGACTTGTAAATTCCATCTGATATTTTTGAGGCAACAATTTAGGTTATCTACATTTTGGTGGAATTTCATAGGAGGAACTAAGGTTTATACAAAATTAAGGAGAAATTTGAAAACCCTTTAATAGGATCTCATTTGACGATTTATTTGTGACCAATGTTTTAGGTTAAAGCCTTCCGAATTAAAGAAGAGGTTGGATTTTGTTGAGTTGGAAATTGGGAGTGAAAACCCTTCCTAAAAGGTGAGTGGATGGTCCGTTGTGTTATAAATGAGCAAATGAGTTTAAGATTGTTTTATAAAGGATTTTGTAAGATTTTTCATGTTTTATATCAATTGTTTTGTGATCGTGGGATGTCCGGACTGGATTGTGAAGCATGAATGCATCCATTATATTTATAAATGCATATGTGCCATATGTGATTTGATGTTGCACTATAAATTGCTATGACATGAAATTGATGATTGTTTGCTAGAAATTATGGCACATGACTTGAGAAATGACATATTTGATAAATGCATGGTGCTAGTAGTTAATGGCTATAGTCATTCCCTCCACGGAGCGACCCGACGGGGTGGCGTGGTTGGGTTTTATTGTGAGAGAGGTATACGCGGCCTCTTCTCTACCACGTCGGACTATCTGGATTGCACCCCGGGGAGGTCCGAGCCAACGCCAAGGAAGAGGGTAGTGTTTGAAATACCGAAATGGAAAACCTCTTGGCGGGCTTTCGTCTTGGTTCGGCCAAACGCAAGATGGAAGTAATTTCGATGGGACCCTTGTGATTTTCTGAAAGAATACTTGATGTGGATGCATACTTTGTGAATTATCTGATTTATTAAAAAAAAATGTTTCGATATATATGAAATGTTATTTGAGATATACTTTGACACTCCCACATTCACCCCTCATTTATCACACAATTATACCATTGCACTCCGCTCACTGAGTATTTCCCAATACTCACCCCTCCCTTTAACATTTTTCAGAGGAAGTTTAGATCTGCTGCAGAAATTGGAGCTGGGAAAGATTTATTCCGCTGACTTGCGTAGGTACATAGAAATGCAAGTTCATTTTGGTTGATTTTGAATTCCATGGAATGAAAGACTTGTATAATTTTTTGGTATGGATTAAATTAATACTTGTTTCATATATAAGAGCAAGTATTGATGGAATCCTTACATGGTTTGTACGGAACTTGTTCATTTCCTTTTAAACTCTCATATGGGATATTTGGATTGAAATTCTGAATTTCGATACTTTCTTTTGGATTTGTGAAGTTCTGTACATCTCATACCACTTGGATTTTACTGACGCTAGCTCGTTTCTTCATGCGAGTGTTAGTAAAATCCTGCGATTATGATTTGGGACTTCTTTGTTTTAAATGTTTTAATTATGCTGAGAATTCTGGAATGGCTGGGATTGCCAATTTTCGTATGTATGCATGTACAGGAACCCCCGCCCCATTCGCGTGTCGATGCATGCTTGTGTGTACAGGGATGGACCGGATGGGTCCTTTATATGTGTATTGTCATATGATTTTTCTCATTTCTGATGGAGGGTGTATTGGATGAGTTTTGAACTGATTTGTAGCCTTGCGGAGTCCCGGTATAAGGGGAGGTTCTGCCCGTGTACCGAGACAACGCGGCGGCTGTTGCGTGGTCGATCCGAGGATCGGGGCGTGACAGAGGGTCCCGCAAATTAAATGCATTATAATAAGGAAAAGATAATGACAGTACATCGTCTAGATCATCAGCCTATCAATTATAATAAATTGAGTTATACTATTCTTTAAAGTGAACTGTCATCGAAAAAGAATATTCTAATTTTCTCATTCTTTAAATTAAGTAAAAATTAATTTTTTATTGCCTCTATTTTCGTCATATAAGGTACAACATTGGTAATAACGATTACTATACCACCCTTATATATAATTGTGAAATATGCAAGAGGGTTTTGTGTAAGATGGCCTCCCAAGATAATTTTAAGGACATTCAACTATAGTTGTAAGCACTCCATTAAAAGCTTCCCTCTCTAGTCTGCTATTCCTCAGCAAAGCCCACTACTAGACTTCGACCTTAACAGATTCATTGTCATTGTCACCTTCACAAATCATCTCATTTATAGGCTCATAACCAGAAGGAGCTTTATCTCTTTGGTGCTCAAAAACCCGTAGTGAAATGGCTGAAACAATTGCAGTTTCAAGTGGTCAGGACCACCGGAGAAATTACCATCCGCACATTGCAGATCCTCATGTCTTGTTAGTTGAAGGAAACCAGATGGAGCGTGCCCACCACAGGAAATTACTAGAGATATGCTCATACAGAGGTAGAGATTTGAATTTGATCAATCATTTATCTTCTTACCCTTTTTATTTACCATCCATAATTGCTTCGCTTCTATTTTCTTCTTGAATATGAACTATGGATGATGGATATAAGTGGTTTTTCAATTCCTCGAGAGGAATTCTTTCCTTTAAAGACTCAAAAGGAGGCACAATTGATTAAACAACTTCAGTTTCTAGTTGAGTAAAATGGATTGTTTTTCTGGTTTTTATGTCTTAGTTTTTTTAGTGTAGAGCTGTTTACATCTTAAAATCTTAGAAGCAGCCACGTCTAAATTAGAACATGATAAAACATCCTTACTCCTTGTGTTTTGTAGGGACAGAATGTTTTTAGAGGAGGCAAAACTTGCCAACCTTAGAACATGTCTGTTTTGGCCTAAAAAAACTTAAGATGCTTATATGGAAATTCTATCATTACTTTCTTCTAGTTTTCTTTCCACATATAACGTACTTACATATGATTCTTTTCATTGTGCAGTTACCGAAGTTAATGATGTTCCAGCTGCACTCGCAATGCTTCGGGCGAAAAAGGCGAGTTTCTACTTTGTTATTGCAGATGCCAGTGTGCCAGAGGCCAACATGTGTTTGTTTATGGAAACATTAAAACGGGATAAACTGCCAATCATTTTTGAGTGCAACACATCTATTTCTTGAATTTGCAATCTCATAATTTACATTTGCTAGGCTGGTTGGATGATAGTTTCAGAAAATTCAGGCAACTAGGACGGTTACAAATTTTATGTTAAAATTTCTCATTTACGTCTTTGTCGTTTCACTCTAGTTATTAAATGTTTACTGCCACTAGATATGGCGAATGAGCTAAATGCTTTGATAATGAAGGGAGCAAACAATATGGGAGCTTGTTTGCTACTTGAAAAGCCGCTTCATCTTAGCACGGTGAAAACTCTATGGTTTAGTGTGGAAAGGGAGAAGAAATCACAACTGAAGGTGGGTCGTCTGGTTGCAGCTTGTGCTGCACTGACAATGAAGAACAAAAAGTTAGAATTGCAAGTCAAAGAAGCTACAGCTCTTAGCAGGGGCAATGCGGTTAATGAAAGAACAAATGAAGTAAATGAAATTTCTGCAGGCACTGGTAAGAGCTCCCAGACTTAATCAATGGCCCCAAGGTTAGTCCTAGAAACACATCCTTATTTTGTTGCAATTGAGATTTGCAGACATGTTATATCCAATTGTGATCTTTGTTCTCATATAGATAAATCAGTTTGTAACATATATTTTGGGCCATAAAGTGACAGACTCACTAAAGAAAAGAAGATTTGCACAGGACAAGGAAAAAATGAAAGTCACCAGCTGGCTTCTATGGGGATTGCATCTTTGAGCAACGGCGCAAAAAGGAAATTTGGCGAGCAGGTTTGCTTCCTGCAAGGCTGCAGTCAATTTGCATGACCAATAAGTTTTCTTTCAACATCATATAATGTGAAAGAAACAGAAATCTTTGGTCTATGTAGTGTAAGACTGTAGCCTTGGTTGGTATACGGTTAATTCACCTAAAGGATGAAGTAGCAACATAAATATTCATACACAGAAATTCTAAAGCTAAAATAGGTGAAGTCAAAGGCATTTGCTGATTTGCTGATTAATTACATGATTTGCTGATTTGTTTTAGGCATTTGTCTCTGATACTAAAAATCAACAAACAGACTGGGCAGTGGGAATAGGACATCCATTTGGAGTCTCTGACCAATCTGCTGGTAATTGATATCAAAAAGATAATGGCAAAGGCAAAGCAGTTGAAAACCATGCAGTAATCTATAATCGAGACAAATACAGCGAAGTACCTGAGCAAATTTCAATGCAGAATCGGGATGGTAAGTCCTTTGAGGTTAAAACTTTTCGATGCCGCTTCTATAGCATGCCACCTTTTGGCTTTTCTGGAGGCTTTTTAATGTTTGACCGCATGTAATTCCTGTTCAGCCCACCAACATAGACTGCTCATGGCCAATGCTCGGTTTGACCCTTTTGAACTTGGAAATAGTTCGAGAAGCACAGTTCTGGGGATGAGAAAAACTTCCATTACACAAGAACCAACTGAAATTTATCAACAGGTACTAACCACTATATTTTTTTTCGCCGCTAATATTAAGAATAACATTAATCTAATAATATTCCTGTTTCACTTTCCTGATGATTTTGCCTTCAGCAAAGATCCGCGGCAACATCAAGTTTACAATTAGGAAGGCTTGAACAGTATCCCCAAAGTAATAGAGATAATCAGCCTATTGGATGGGCACAAGCCACGACGGAGCCAGATATGTTTCCAATACCCAATGGCCTCAACAGCAGAGCTGTCACTGCTAGTGGCTTCTTTAATCAACATGAAATACTGCCTCATTTCATAGGCCAACCATTTCCACAAATGCAAATGACTGCACTGGATGAACAAATTGGGAACTCCATCCATCACCCATCTCATCATTACTCTGAAACCAATGCTGCTGCTGAAATAAATATCATGAATTGGCAAGAAAATTCAAATCACATGCAGGGTTTATATCCACCAATGATTGAGATGCGGATGATGGAGCCGAACAGATCTGCCACGAATGATGCAGGAAATGGTGGGTCCTCAAGCACGAACGAGTTCTTGAATCAAATGAGAAGGTTGGCTAATGTCCCAACACAATCAGGAGTTTTTCATTCTGCCGCTGTTAATCATGGGGATCCTAGTTGCAGCAATTTAATCTCCATGACGGATGCTACAGCAGTTTCTTCAAGTGAGCAGATGTGGCCTGACATTGGAGAATGGTTTTCAGGCCTGGACCAACAAGACTATGAATTTCTAATGAGCATAGTCGAACCATCTCCACAAAAACTATAGCCCGGATTTCAGCAATTCCTTCAGCTTTCGAAAAGTTTAAACTTCCTGACAATTTTTGATTGGAAATATGATTCTCAAATTTAAAATAAAGCTCAAAGTAACTTTGACAAATTTCTTGCAGCTGAAGATTGTTGTCTGGAAGTTGCAGATGTTTCATACCCAGTTTCCTGTGCAAGACGAGCTCATCAGAAGCCGCAGGTGGCTGCAGTTGCACTTTGATCTTCTTGCACAATATCTAATTACATTTAACTGTAGCATCTTTGCAAATAGACATGAGGGCAGCCATTATTGATCAAATATTTCAAACATGTTATAAGCAGATTTTTGTATTTTTTCAATTTAGAAAAGGGGAGGGGGGGAATGAAGGGATAGGTACCCGGTTGACCTTCTTTCAAAATTGCTGGCAATTTGTTTCCGCTTTATCTCTTTATTATCAGTTTGCCCGTTTTTTATTTTTGGTTTTTCCAATATTCTAGCATGTACAAGCCAAGTGGGCTACTTTGATTAAAAACATGAGGAAAAAAAAAAAGAATGACAAAACACAAAGAGGCAGGTTGTTGTTCTTTTCCTCTTCAACACCTCGCACTACAAAAAAAAAAGAATAGTATTAGCGATGAAAAAAATTTGTTGCTATTTTGCGACGAATATGACTTTAATCGCTATTTTGCAACAAAATTTGCGATGAACACAAACTCGTGACAGAATTAGCAATGAATTGAGTATTTGTAACTAAATTCGTGGCTAATTAGCCATAAAAATATTTTCATCACTAAATTCATTGCTAATTAGTGATAAATAGTAATTTCATGGCTAAATTTTGTTACGAATCCAATTTTTGTTGCTAAATTTGGCCACCAAAATTTATTCATGAAAATATTTTTCGCTAATTAGCAAAAAAAAAATGTGGTTAAACTCATCACTAATTAGCAATAATCCACTTTTTTGGCTATATTCATACTAATTAGTTATAAAAAATTTTTCGTTATTAAATTCGTCGTTAATATGTAACGGTACTTAAAAATTTGTGTCTAATTTCGTTACTAAATTTTGTTGTACACTCTATTATAAAATTTTCAACTGTGTCTCTCTTTTTTATCCTTTCTCAGTAACGAAATCAAGTTGAATGTATAGTAAACGTTACAATTCTCACCAAATGACAAATTTGGATAATGAATAATTCAACAAATCTATAATAAAATATTAGCATATACGGTAATAGAATTTTGCTTATATAAGTAGATATTTTATGTTTTGACTTAATATAAGAGTACATTGGGTATCAAACAATTCTTTTAGAGATTTGGCAAAGAAAGTTGTATTTATTCTAAGTATTATTAATCATAACCTTAAAAAAAATTATAAATTTGTTATAAATTTCAAAAAGCTACTTTTGCGTTTGTTATTTTAAACAAATAGGTAATTCGTTATTAAATTTTTTGCAAAAAGTAAATAAAAGTATATTTCGATGCAAGTTTAGCAATAAAACATGAATCCGTCACTAATTTAGTGATGGAAAAATAAATACGTTGTTAATTTAGCGACGAAACTTGGAATTCATCGCTAAAATTTAACGATGAAATTGCAATTCATCAGTAATTTAGCAACGAAATTGGTAATCCGTCACTAAATTTAAAGATAAACTATTAATCAGTCACTAAATTAGTGACAAATTATGTTTTCTTCACTAAATTAGCAACAGATTTCTACTTTCGTTGCTAAATTTAGCAATGAAAATGATCTGTCACAAAATTTCACTAATATTATTCGTCGCTAAATTTTGTTACAGATCATTTTATTCGTCGCTAATACATATTGGAGAATCCGTCACTATCCATAATCTGTGTTCTCATATTTTGCTTTCACTCTCTGCCCAAATTTCACTTCGAACTTCAAAATCCACCCAAATTTTCACTCTCTCGCCTCAAAGTTCAAAATCGAAGGCAATCAACAATATTGGCACTTGATTGGTTGCTCTATAAATTTTGGTAAGCAATCACCAAGTCACAAAGGACGAGTCTAGGGTTTTTCTGTGGCATGGCAGAATTTTAGGGGTTTACAGTTTCGAAAAGTTGTGATATGTTGGGGAGCTAATGATGTAAAGCTTGGAGAGCAATCACAAAGTTGCGATGTCGGCGCTGTGATACGTTAGGTTTCTATGGCATGGCAAAAACCCGCTTGCCTTCTTCCTGTGTTTTCCTTCTTATCACCTCTGAAGGTTTCTGTGAATCGTCGATGCTAATGATGTATGGCTCTGATTCAATATCACTACTTGCCTTCTTGCCTAGTCTCTTCCTCACAAATGCATGAGGCCTTCAAAACCCAGTCTCTCTTGTGGAAGGAGAAGACGAACGGACTCATCTTCAACATCGAAACCCCCAATTGAGTGCTAATAAGAAGAATTTTGCTGATCGGTGACCAAATCCATCACCATCGACATTAGCTTCATCCTCTCCAGCATTGGTTTACTACATTGGAGGCTTCATCGATGATTGCGAAACGATCGGCTATTGAAAGGCAGCCATCCATTTTAGGGTTTAAAAAAAGGAATAATAAAATAAAAGAAAAAAGAAATTAAAAATAATAAAATAAAATATAAAATAATAAAATAAAATATAAAATGCTAATTTCAAAAATAAAAGAAAAAAGATTGGATAAATTTAGCAAATTTAGTGGCTGATTTTAAAATCCGTCGATGCGTATTTTTGATTTTCCAATGGATTTACATATTTTATTAATGGAAATTTTTTGACGTAGTGAGTAGTAGGTTCTGGTTGTTCACTGTTCAAGAATTCTTATTTAGACAATTCATACCATCCAAACATAGTGTGGGCGAAGCCAAATGCCTCATATTATGGATCAGATCAAACTGAATTTGGATGAAACTTGTCTCGCAAGGGCACCTCAGGATTAGCAGGAACTGGTAGTGCATTTAAAGATTAAGCTGGTTCGTCGCAAAATTTGTCACGAATTTTAAAATTCGTCGCAAAATTAATTAATTAATTAATTAATTTATATTAAAATTTTATTTTATTTTATTATTTTCAAAATTTTGCGACGAATTTTGAAATTCGTCGCAAAATTTGCCACGAATTTTGAAATTCGTCACAAAATTAATTAATTAATTAATTTATTTATATTAAAATTTTATTTTATTTTATTATTTTCAAAATTTTGCGACGAATTTTGAAATTCGTTGCAAAATTTGCCACGAATTTTGAAATTTGTCGCAAAATTAATTAATTAATTAATTAATATATATTAAAATTTTATTTTATTTTATTATTTTCAAAATTTTGCGACGAATTTTGAAATTCGTCGCAAACTTTGCCACGAATTTTGAAATTCGTTGCAAAATTAATTAATTAATTAATTAATATATATTAATATTTTATTTTATTTTATTATTTTTCAACTTTTGCGACGAATTCTGAGATTCGTCGCTAATTTTGCTACGAATTTTGAAATTCGTCGCAAAATTAATTAATTAATTAATAAATATATATTAATATTTTATTTTATTTTATTATTTTCAAAATTAGCGACAAATTTCAAAATTCGTGGCAAAATTAGCGACGAATCTCAGAATTCGTCGCAAAATTAGCGACGAATGTTGAAATTCATCGCAAAATTAGCGACAAATTTCCGTTCGTCTCTTAATTAGCTATGACTTTTTTTTCGTTGGAAATTTCGTTAGAAATAGCGATGAAAAAATATTTCGTCGCTAAATTCGTCGCAAATTTGCAACGAAAAAAATTTGTCGCTAAATTTCGTCGCAAAAAATGTGTTTTTTTGTAGTGAACCCATAATAACATATAGTAAAACATGGTAAGCGATGGTAACCGACGATAAAAATAGTAACATTTTATGACATATGGTAACTGATGATAGATCAATAACATTTCCCAACTCAATCGTAACCGGACAATTAAAATAGCAATATCTAATAATACATGATAAGCGATATTAAAATCAGTAAGTTATCCTAACCATAGGCTATCATAAAAGTAGTAACACATAGTAACACAACGTAACACATAGTATGGTAACACAAAATAACACATAGTAACTGTATTTTGTCACTCAATGCTAATTACGTTTCGTAACACTTTTCACCCGTCAATATTTTGTACTATTTTGTAACTCAATGGTAACCGATCATAAAAAAATAATTTTACTAACATTTTTCTATCGTCAATATTTTAAAACATTTTATAATTTAATAACAAGCGACATTAAAATCAAAAATTTTACTAACGCTGTTCTACCGTCAATAACCATTTTGTAACTTAGTGGTAACCGATGATGAAGTAGTAAGATCTCCTAACATATGACTAATGACTATAAAACTACCAATTTGACTGATACTTTTTTACCGTGAACATTATGTACAATTTCATTACTGAATGGTAACCGTCAATATTTAGTACAATTTTGTAACTCATTGGTAAGTGACAATATTTTTTAATATTTTCTATCTCAATAGCAATCGATACTAATGCTAGTAACATATGGTAACACATAGTAACCGATCATAAAACCATAAATTTTACTAACATTTTGCACCGTTAACATTTTGTATCATGTGATAATACATGGTGACTGTAACACAGGGTAACATATGGTAACACATAGTAACTGACGGTGAAGTCACTAATCTATTAACATTTTCTAATATCAATATGTTGTGACATTTTGTCACTTAACAGTAATCGATGATAAAAATTAGTAACGTCTCGTAACACTTTTCTACTGTCAACATATTACACAATTTTGTAACTCAATAGTAACCGATCATACAATACTAATTTTACTAACACTTTTCTACTGTCAATATTTTGTAACATTTTTGTAACTCAATAGTAACCGATGATGGAGTAGTAACATCTCCTAACGCATGATAAGTGACTATACAAACCACTAATTTCACTGACACTTTCCTACCATTGACAATTTGTATAATTTTGTAACTCAATAGTAACTGTCAATATTTGGTATAATTTTCTAACTCATTTCTAGCCATCAATATTTTCTAATATTTTCTATCTCAATCGCACCCGAAAATAAAGGTAGTAACACATGGTAATACATAATAACCATCACAAGTTTTACCATCTGATAACACATGGTAACTGACGATACATCACTAGTTTTACCAACTCTATCCTTCCGTCAGTATACATATATGACATGCTCCAACAGTAGCCCATAGCGTCACGATATATCTATCCCGACTGGTGTATACCCAACTGAATGTGCTTCCGTTGGAGAAAGTATTGCTGACGGATTTGATGACTTATGCAGACGGTTTTTGACCGTCACCTCAACACTCTAATTTTGTAGTGATAGCAACACAAAGAGGGTTGGTGCATGTCAACTTGTTAGCCGTAGATCTCTTAATAAACATCGATTCTAATTTGAGCTGTAAAGCAAAATTGAAAACAAACTCATATATAACAGATCTAAAAGATGATACAAAGAATTGAATTAGCAACCAAGGAAAGAAATTAAAAACAAAATAAAAAAAAAAAACTAAAGAGAAGGGAATGATTTTCGTGGTTTGCCATGTGTGCATTTACTCAGCAGCGAATTCCTCATCAGCAACTAGAAGGAAGAACAATAGAGAATCACTCTAAAAACCTCCGTGATACATCAAAGACTTTAGGTTTAGCTCACTCAAAATACTCTTGCTAACCAATGGGTATCTTAAAGCAACACCGAGAGGGTTGGTGCATCTTGACCTGTCCGCCCTGGATCTCTTAATAAATATTCGATTTTAATTTGAGCCGTAAAGCGAAATTGAAAACAAATTCATATATAACATATTTGGAAAAGATGATACAAAGAATTGAATTAGCAATAGGGAAACAAATTAAACAAAGAAAATACTAAAGAGAAGGGAATGATTCACGTGGTTTGGTGTGTACATATTTACTCGGTGGCAAATTCCTCATCAACAACAAGAAATTTAAGGAAGAGCAATAGAGAATCGCTCTAAAAACCTCCCTAATACATCCAAAACTCTAGGTTTAACTCACTTATAATACTCATGCTAACCAATGGGTATCTTATAGCAACACAGAGAAAGTTGGTGTACCTCGACTTTTCCGTGCTTGGATCTCTTAATAACTGTTTGGTTTAATTTGAAGGCAAAATTAAACAAACTAATATATAATAAATCTAGAAAAGAAGATACAAAGAATTAAATACAAACTAAGAAATGAATTACTAAAGAGGATGGGAAGATTCATCAGGCTTGGCCTGTCCACATTCACTGTATGTTTAGCTCACTCTGCTTAGGCTAACCTATGGGCATCGCAGAGTTGGTGCAGCTAGACTCTTCCGCCCAAGATCTATTAGCAACTTTGCGAGTCAAAATTCAAAACAAATTCAGATGTAACAAATCTGCCAAAGGAGATATAAAGAATTAAAATACCAACCAAGAAAGAAATCAAACAAACAAAGAATTAAAGTGAAGGTAAGGACTTATGTGGTCTAGCTTCCCCACGGTTGCTCGTTGAAGAGCAAATTCACGGTAAACAGCAAGAAATCTAGGTTAAACGATGGAGAATCACTGTGAAAACCTAACTAATATATCCAGCATTCTGAGTTCAGCTCATCCATATTATCTAACCCTGGGGTATCTCATTGCAGCACCGGTTTCACCTCGGCTCTTATTCTTCCACTCCGTTGATCTCTTAGAAAGTGCTTGGTTTTGGATGCAAAATTCAAAACAAGCCCATATAACAAATCTTGGAAATAAGATTGCATAAGGATACCAATTCTAGGTTCTTGCATTGTAAAATTGTTAAAAATTTTGACTAGCAAAGATGATTAGACAATATTTGGTTGAAACAATATTATTTTTCTAATTGATAATACACATTTTGATTCATTATGTTAATTTGGTCAAAAATCGATTATTCCCATTTCTTCTCCTGTCATATCTCCGAAAGTGGAAAATTAAAAAGCCTGTCTTGACAATTAGATAGGTTTAGTCCTAGGGAAATCCTAAAAACGAAAGAAAAGAAAACATATATTATACAAAGGAGACACTTAAATTGTTCACTTATTGTTTACTGTAAAATGCTTGTTTATTTCTCGCTCTGTAAGGTAGATTTGCTCCAAGGAGAGAAATTATATGACAGCGGAAACATTGAACATATGCAAACAGAATTGGTATGATTGGCAAATTCAATGAATTACACATGCTTGATTCTTACACACAAGTTTAGCACAATTTCTTGATTATATACAAAAAAGGATAAATAATAATTTACATTCTTTATTTTACAATAATAGATAAATAAATAAATATATAAATAAGAATTTAATTTCATGGAAAAATATTAAAAGAAAAAGTTATTGAAAGTTGGTAATTTAGTAAATAAATAAATATGCTCAAGTCAGAGGACTAACCCAGAGAGATTATATTAATAGGTGGCGAGAAAGTAGTCTGTGTCTACCCAACTAGGAAACATCCCATATTGATGACACGTTTCAGTACGTTCTACCTCATTGAACTGTGTGGGCTTGATGGATCCTAATTTTATAATAACGGGCATTTGGATCATGCTCCATCATATTATATTCTTAAAAAAAGAAAAAAAAAAAAGTTCTAAAATTTTGGCCCCACAATAAAAATTTGTTGGACCGCCATTACAATATATAATATGATAACATTTAGTTACAAAGTGCGTCATTGTTGGGCAAAATAGAAAAACTAGTGTAGAGTTGTTTACATCTTAAAATCTTAGAACCAGCCTCTTCTGAATTAGAATAAGGTTAAACATCCTTATTCCTTGTGTTTGGTGGGGACGGAATGTTTTTAAAGGTGGTAAAACATGCCAACCTTAGAACCTGTCTGTTTACTGGGAATGAGATGTTTTCTACTTTTTTATTCCTGATGCCAGCGTGCCAGAAGCAAAACGTGTTTGTTTCTGGAAACATTAAAACGGGAAAAACTGCCAATCATTGGTGAGTCCAACACATCTATTTCTCAAACTTGCAATCTCATAATTTACATCGCTATGCTAGTTGGATAAAAGTTATAGAAAATTCAGGTGGCTAGGACGGTTACAAATTTTATGCTAAAATTTCTCATTTATGTTTTTGTCATTTCGCTCTAGCTATTAACTGTTTACTGCTACTAGATATGCCGAATGAGCTAAATGCTTCGGTCATGGAGGAAGCAAACAATATGGGAGCTTGTTTGCTACTCGAAAAGCCTCTTCATCTTAGCACAGTGAAAACTCTATGGTTTAGTGTGGAAAGAGAAGAAATCACAACTGAAGGTGGGTCGTCTGGTTGCAGCTTGTGCTGCACTGACAATGTACAAAAAATTAGAATTACAAGTCAAAGAAGCTGCAGCTCTTAGTAGGGGCAATGCAGTTAATGAAAGAACAAATGAAGTATATGAAATTTCTGCAGGAACTGGAAATAGCCCTGGTCATAATCAATGGCCCCAAGGTTAGTCCTAGAAACACATCCATATTTTGTTGCAATTGACATTTGCAGATTTATGTTATATCCGATTGTCATCCTTATTCTTGCATTGATAAATCGGCTTGCAACATCTATTTTGAGCCAGAAAGTGACAGACTCACTAAAGAAAAGAAGATTTGCACAGGACAAGCTGAAAATGAAAGTCACTGGCTGGCTTCTGTGGGGATTGCATCCTCGACAAGTGCACAGAAAGGAAATTTGGCAAGCAGGTTTGCTTCCTGCATGGCTACAGTCAATTTCATGACCAATAAGTTTTCTTTCAACATCATATGATGTGAAAGAAACTGAAATCTTTTGTCTACGTAGTGTAGGACAGTAACCTTGTTATTTGGTTAATTCACCTAAAGGATAAAGTAGAAACGTAAATATTCATAAACAGAAATTGTAAAGCTAAAACAGGCGAGGGATCTTTCCCACCCTTAAGTGGAAGTAGATTAATTACTTGATTTGCTAATTTGTTTCAGACATTTGTGTCTCATACTCATTCAAAAAACAGACTGGGCAGTGGAAACAGGACATCAAATTGGAGTCTCTGACCAATTTGCTAGTAATCGATATTAAAAAGATAAAGGCAAAGGTAAAACAGTTGAAAACCTTGCAGTAATCTATAATCGAGACAATTACAATGAAGTACTTGAGCAAATTTCGATGCAGAATCAGCATGGTAAGTCCTTTGAGGTTAAAATTTTTCAATGCCGCTTCTATAGTATGCTACCTGTTGGCTTTTCCAGAGGCTTTTTAAAGTTTGACCACGTGATTCCTGTTCAGCCCACCAACATAGACCGCTCATGGCCAATGCTTGGTGTGACCCTGTAATACCTATAAAAATAAAAAGAGAGAGAGACGCAGCGTTTTAACCCAAAATGCCGCGTCTCCCCTCCCCCTTTTTCCCCAAATCGATTAGGGCTAATAGCCCTAATCTCCCTCCCTCTCAATTCCTACTCACTCTCTCCCTCTCTCTCGATTTCCACCTTTCTCCGTCAGTTTCTTCGTTTCTTCGCCACTCTCTACCTCCCACAGTGGCTCCTCCGACCACCATCACCACCGCCTAGTCGTTCTTCTCACCTCTCCCATGTCTCTCTGTCTCTCGCTCCCTCTCTCTGTCTCACAGTCTCTCTCTCCCTCTCTATCGTCTCTCTCTGTTTCTCTCCTTTCCTGCTCGCGCACAACAACTTCTCTCTCTCCCTTGCTCGCCCACGCGCGTTGCTCTCTGCGAGCACCACCCTTCTGTAACCTTCGCAGAAGCCCCAAGCCGACAGTAGCAGCAGACCCTCGAAAACCCTAGGTCGCGATTCCTCCACTAATGTCTTGAATTGGACATCCGAGAACCCTAGGCCGACTACGAATCCATCTCTGCGTAGGTAAGAACAAATTTTTGAATTCTAGTTCTAGAGTTTCGATTTTTCTAGATGATTGAGCTAACTTATTATACTTTGTTTTGGTAAAGAGATACTACAGATCACCGATAGGACTGAGGAGACATTCGAACAAGGCTGCGAATTGTGAAACCCTAGGTGAGAGAAATTCTAGTTCCTTCGAAAATTGAATGAGTTTAGTTTGAATTTAGAATGAAAGCTTTGTAAATGCTCTGAAAATGTGTGGAATTTGAAGAGAATGCATTTTCCTGAATTTGATATGTAATTTCTAGGATTACGTCTAAATTTTACATGAATTTAGGTTGATTAATACGAAAGAAACGTATTAGATGAAATTAGAAACTTATTGGGTTGATTAGAATAGTTTTCCTTAGAATTTGAATTGAAATTGTGAATTATTGGTCTAAATTGATCTTTTGGAGACTTGAAAAGAGTCATTTTGGAAAACTTAAGGAAATAGGAAGTGAATACCCTCTCTAAAGGTGAGTGGATGGTCAATTGTGTTATAAATGAGCAAAATGAGTTTAAATTCTTTTGTGAATGATTTTGAATTATTTTTACATGTTTCATATGAAATTATTTGTAATTGTGGGATGTCTAAAATAGAAATCTGAATTACGAGTGCATCCTATAAAATTATAAATGAATCTGTGCCATTTGTATTGGATATTTGATATGTAAATACTTGTAACATGACTTTAGAATTTGTTTGATAAAACATGGCACATTGATTGAAATTTGAATTATTGTGAAATGATAGTGCACGAATATAATGGCTATAGTCATTCCCTCCACAAAGCGATCCGACAGAGTGACGTGGTTAGGGTTTTATTGTGAGAGAGGTGTACGCGGCCTCTTCTCTGCCATGTCAGACTATTCGGATTGCATTCCGGTGAGGAACGAGCCAACGCCAAAGAAGGGGGTAGTGTTTTGAAATACTTAAATGGAAAACCTCAGGTGGGCTTCCGTCTGGGTTCGGCCAAATTCAGGACGGAAGTGATTTCAATGGGACCTTTGTGATTTTTAAAAAAAATATTTGATGTGAATGCATAATTTGTGAATTACTTGATTTATTGAAAATGATTTTACATATATAAAGTGTTGTTTATGAGATATATTTTAATTTTTTCATATTCACCCCTCATTTATTGCACAATCATACTATTACACTCTACTAACTGAGTATTCCCAATACTCACCCCTCTTTCCACATTTTCAGAGGAAGTTTAGAGCCGCGATGGGGATTGAAGTTGAGAAGGTTTATCCGCTATTTTGTATAGGTATTATAATAATATAAGGTTATTTTAGTTGATTTGGAATCCATGGAAGAGAAGGCTTGTATAATTCTTTTGGAATGGATTAAATCAATACTTGTTTCATATATAGGAGTAAGTATTGATTGAATCCTTATATAATTTGTGTTGGAGTTTGTACGAAAGTTGTTCATTTTTTTTAACTCTCATTTTTTGTTAAACTTATTGTTTAAACGGGACATTTGATTTGAAATATTGGGATTCATTATTTTATTTCAATTTTACGAAATTCTGTACATTTCATACCGTTTGGAATTTATTGATGCTAGCTCGTTTCTTCAGGCGAGTGTTAGTATAATCCTGCGACTATGATTTGAGACTTCTTTTTATTTTAAATGCTTTATATGTACTGAGAATTCTGAAATGGCTGGGATTGACAATTTTGCATGCGTGCATATACAAGAACCCCCGCCTGAATGTGTGACGACACATGCCTACGTGTACAGGGATGGACCGGATGGGTCCTTTACAAGTGTATTGTATTTGGAAGATATATTGTACAGTTGTATAGCCTTGCGGAGTCTCGATATATGGGAAGGTTTTGTCCGTATACCGAGATAATGCGGCGATTGTCACGTGATTGATCCGAGGATCGGGGCGTGACAGACCCCTTTGAACTTGAAAATAGTTCAAGAAGCATTGTTCCAGGGACGAGAAAAACTTCCATTACGCAAGAACCAACTGAAATTTATCAACAGGTAGTCACCACTCTATTTTTCTACACCACTAATATTAAGGATAATGATAATCTATAATATTCTTGTTTCACTTTCTTGATGATTTTGCCATCAGCAAGCAGGGCCAACATCAAGTTTACAATTAGGAAGGCTTGACTATATCCCAAAAGTAATGGAGATAATCAGCCTATTAGCACGTCAGTGGTGGCATACAAGCAAGGCACTCAGATTATTTAGCACCTCTAGCCGAAATAAACTTCTCAGATTTTCCCAACAATATGGATGGCTTTGAAACGCAAACAATGACACATGTTGTGACACCGAACCCCACAAAAAAAAAGAAACAAAATGAAAAAAGTTACTTTCCCAAATTTCAGTCTCTCTCTCCTGTCTCACTCAATCTCTCCCTCTCTGTTTCTCTCTTTCTCCCAATCTCTCCCGTCACTCTCTCTCCCGTCTCCCTCAATCCCCCCTCTCTCAATTTCTCCACCTCCCTCCCTCCATTTACATATACACAAACTCTTGTTTTCTCTCTCTCTCTATATTTCATCGCTCGACTTCTCTCCCTCGCGCGCGACAGCCCTCTGTCTCTCCTTTCCTGCCTACACCCGCGCACTTTGCTCTCTCCTTGCCGAGAGGACTTCTGCAAGCCCAAGCCGGCAGCAGTAGTGTGCCTTCAAAAACCCTAAGCCGAATCTGCAATTATCCACCGCATAGGTAAAGATGACAGTTCTAAGTAAATACTTCAGGATTTTTGAGTGTCCTTAGTAGTTAGGTTTAATTGCTGACGTTTGTTTCAAATTGGAAACATTACAGGTTTTGCACTGAAATGAATGGTGCAGGAAGCTAGGTCCGTGAGATGCGAGAAACCCTAGGTGAGGGAATTTCTATGTGCCTTCAATAATATATCAAATGTAGGCTGTTTAAGATGAGAGAATGTGTTAGGGTTTATGATTTGTATCTACATGTTATCCAAAATTAAGGTTTGTTGTGATTAATTGATGTTGCCTATTTTGTTGAGAATGGAAATTTAAGGGAAATTGGAATGTAAAATAGTATGTGACGTAAATGATGATAAATTTGTAAAATGAGGATAAGAATAAGAAAACGTTAGAAATTGAGGTTTAAATAAAATTAGGAAAGTTTGCTAACCCTTGAATTTAGAGGATAAATGACTTGAGAATTGTTATTGTTGCTATAGGATAACCCCTTCGAAGGTTGAGAAGGGTTACCTTGGATTAAATTTCAGAATTGGGAATGATTACCCTCCCTAGAGGTGATTGGACGGTTCATTGTGTTCTTAAATGAGAAAATTGTTTTAAAATTTGTTTTATAAACAATTTTGTAAGATTTTTACATATTTTATATAAATTGTTTTGTGATTGTGGGATGTCTGAACTGGATTGTGATATATGAATGCATCCACTGTGTTTATGAATACATGTGTGCCATATGTTGATTGACGTTACTTTATAAATTGTTATGGCAAGAAATTTATGATTATTTGTTGGAAATTATGGTACATGGTTTATGAAATGAGGTATTTGAGAAATGAAAGGTGCTGGTAGTAAATGGCTATAGTCATTCCCACCACGGAGCGACCCGACGGGGTGGCGTGGTTGGGGTTGGATGTGCGGGGAGTTAGTCATCCCTCCCTCTGCCGAAGTCGTGCTATATCTGATTTGCACCTCGGTGAAGTACGAGCCAACGCCAAAGAAGGGAGCATGTTTTGAAACATTAGATGGAAAAAACGCTTGGTGGACTTTCGTCTAGGTTCGGCCAGCCTAAGACGGGAATGCTTTTGATGGGACCCCAAGATTTTCTGATAAAATGATCAATGTGGATATATGTTTTACGGATTGATTAAATTATTGAAATGTTTTTCCATATATAAAGTGTGATTTTGATATATGCTTTGACTATCCCACATTCACCCCTTATTTTTAAACACAATCACACAATTGCACTCCACTTACTGAGTATTCCCCAATACTCACCCCTCTCTTAACATTTTTCAGAGGATATTTAGTCGGAGACTGCACGTGAGAGCTTGCGAAGGATTGTTGCTGCTTTGTATAGGTATCTAGCAAAGTTAGAAATTTTTTTGGGGAATTGCAGTTCCTAGAACCATGGAAGGGAAGACTTGTATAATTTTTTTGGTATGAATTAAATCAATATTTGTTTCATATATAGGAGCAAATATTGATGAAATCATTACTTAGTTTGTAATTGAAGTTTGTTTGGAACTTGTTACTTTCTTTTAAATTCCATTTTGGCTAAACTTATTGTTCAAATGTGACATTTAATTTGAAATATTGGAATTCGTTGTTTTCTTTTGATTTTATGAAGTTCTACATATCTCATATCATTTGAAATTTACTGACGCTAACTCGTTTCTTCATACGAATGTTAGTAAAATCCTACGATTATGATTTGGGACTTCTTGTATTTTCAATGTTTTAATTGTGCTGAAAATTCTGGAACGGCTGGAATGGCCAATTTTGCATGCGTGCCTATACAGGAACCCCCACCCCATTTGTGTGTCGACGCATGCTCGTGTGTACAGGGATGGACTAGATAAGTCATTTGCATGTGTATTGTTATAGGATTTTCCTATTTCTGATAAAGTTATGTATTGGATGAGTTATTGAGCTGATTTGTAGCCTTGCGGAGTTTCGGTATATGGGGAGGTTCTATCCATGTATCGAGACAACGCGGCGGCTGTTGCGTAGTCGATCCGAGGATCGGGGCGTGACACATGTACATACAATGACAGGGTTATGTGGCTACTCCAGAGGCAGCTATAATGCTGGACAGCAGCTGCCCATTCAGGATACTCCAGCCATGGATTCAGTTTCACATGATCAGCTGTTTCCCATTCTGACATGGAAAGGAGATAGCCCTAAACCTCAAATTGTGTCTTCCGGTAATACTTCTGCTGTTGCGGGTAACAACGGGCACAATCCATCAATTTTCACCATAGGACCGCCAGAAGCAATGATGGAGCCAGAAATGTTTCCAATACCCAATGGCCCCAACAGCAGAGCTACGACTGCTGGTGGCTCCTTTAATCAACATGAAATGCTGCCTCATTTCATGGGCCAACTATTTCCACAAATGCAAATGACTGCACTGGATGAACAAATTGGAAACTCCATGCATCACCCATCTCATCATTACTCTGAAACAAATGCTGCTGCTGAAACAAACATCATGAATTGGCTGCAAGAAAATTCAAATCACATGCAGGGTTTATATCCACCGATGATTGAGATGCAGATGATGGAGCCAAACAGATCTGCAATAAATGATGCAGTAAATGGTGGGTCTTCCAACACGAACGAGTCCTTGAACCAAATGAGAAGGTTGGCTGATGTCCCACCGCAATCAGGAATATTTCATTCAGCTGCTGTTAATCATGGGGATCCTAGTTGCAGCAATTTAGTCTCCATGACAACAGCAATTTCTTCAAGTGAGCAGATGTGGCATGACATTGGAGAGCGGTTTTCAGGCCTGGACTAACAAGACAGTGAATATCTAATGAGCGTAGTCCAACCACATCAACAAAAACTATAGCTCAGATTTTAGCAATTCCTTTAGCTCTCTAAAAGGTTAAACTTCCTGGCACTTTTTGATTGGAAATATGATTCTCGAAGTTAAAATAAAGCTCAAAGTAACTTTGACAAATTTCTTGCAGCTGAAGATTGTTGTCTGGAAGTTGCAGATGCTTCACACCCTGTTTCCTGTGCAAGACAAGAACTCATCAGAAGGCGCAGGGGCCACAGTTGCACTTGGAACTTCTTGCACAATATCTAAATTACATTTATCTATAACATTTTTTCAAATAGACATGAGGGCAGCCATTATTGATCGAATTTTTCAAACATGTTATAAGCAGATTCTTGTATTTTTTAAATTTGGAAAAAGGGGGACAATGAAGGGATGGTTAGCCGGTGGACCTTGTTCTTTCAAAATTGCTTGCAATTTCTTTCCGCTTTATCTCTTCATTATCACTTTGCCTGTTTTTTACTTTTGGTTGTTCCAATATTTCCGGCATGTACAAGTCAAATAGGCTGCTTTGATTTAGAATCCTGAAAATTTTAAACAAAAAAGATTGAAAAAACACAAAGAGGCAGGTCGTTGTTCTTTTCTTCTCGGACACCATGACTTCTACCTATGTAGCACGAAATTGAAACAAGAAAATAGAAATGGATATAAAATACTGAAAAATGATAGTTTATATATATATAAGAAACAAAAATATAGGCATACGTACAAATATAAAAAATATAAGAATTTTTATATAATAATAATTATTTTATTAAAATAATAGAATGGACCTCTTTTATGACAAAAATGTAAAATGAGCAAACATATAATTATTAATTATAAGATAGATAATATAAATAATAAAAATTATAATTAAAAAATAATTTATTAAATATAAAAAATTTTAAATATAAAAATTTTAAAAAGTTTTATATAAATATTAATTATTTTAACAAGTTAAAATATTTTTAAAATATAAAATATTTTGAAACCAAGCCATGAGAAGGTTTTGTGCGTATACTTCAACTTCTCTCTCTCTCTCTCTCTCAAAATCTCCCAATTCTTTTTCAAAATCTTCTAAACAACCTTCCCTAGACATTCTCATTGTCATGAACCATAAATTTTATCTCAGCACACCCAATTTCAACATTGTCATCCATGGCGAAATTTCATCTCTGCTTCCACTTCTCAATTTCATTGTTTTTCGATGATTTTCTCAAGAAACCCCATTATCATCATCATTAGGAATCACCAATTATCCTTAAAAACTTCATCCCATCACCCCATTGTCGGCACCATTAAAGCTTTCGTTTCCGGCCGGTAAGTGAGTTTTGCTTCAACTGTTGATTGAATCCTCTTACTTTTCAACTCTTGAACTTTGTTCTGGGTTTAACTTTATGCTTTCTTTCCTCTTTCCATTCATTTCCAAGCTTAGTAGCCGAAAACAGTGGAGTTTCACGGCGGCCAAGACCCAAAACCCATTTTTATTTATTTATTTATTTTACCCATGCACTTTTTCCCATCTTCAAGCCATAGAAAAACCTTGAAACACCTTGTTTTTTTGTTACCATGACAGCCAAATCACGATGACCCCCATAAAAAAGTTTTCATCTATTGTTTTGACTCTATGGAGTTTTTTTTTTTTTTTTTTTTTTCCTTCACATCAACAAAGGGAATATATCAAAATTACATGAGAGGAGGAACATATGATGAAACACCTTTCAGGCATTTTAATCAATGGCTTCTTTGAAGTATGAGACAGAGAGAATAATCAATTTTTGCAGAGAAGATCTATTTCAAGTTTATTATCGATGATAATAATCTTGGAACAATGAGAGGAGAAACCAAACACTTAAAGCAAGATTGAACACTCGAAATGATTGCATAGCAACACGTTGGTAGGTCTCGACTCTTATGCCCTTAGATCTCTTAATAGGTGTTTGATTTCAATTTGAGATGCCAGACAAAATTCAAAACAAACTCATATATAACAACACTTGAAAAGAAAGATACAAATTAAAGTAGCTAGCAATGAAAGAATGAAATTAAACAAACGAATAGCTAACGAGAAGGGAAGGATTTACCTGGTTTGGCTTGACTACAATCACTGAGGAGCAAAATCACCACTTATGGCAAGAAATGTGAGGTGCAAAAATGGATAATCACTCTAAAAGCCTTCCTGATGCACTGAACACTCCTGGTTCATCTCACTCGTAACATTCATGCCAACCTATGCGAATTTGATAGCAACCTGGAGCGATTGATGCAGCTTCACTCTTCCGCCCACGGATCTCTTGATAAGTGTTGGGTTTTAATTTGATCTACGAGGCAAAATTGAAAACAAAGTCATCTATAACCACACATGAAAAAAAGGATGCAAAGAATTAAAATACGAATGAAGAAAATTAGAGATCAAGCAAATGAAGAAAGTGAGGTGAAGATTGTTTGTCCACACCCTCTACAGAAAGAAATCTGAGATAATACAATGGAGAATGTCACGCCCCGAACCGGGATCGTGAACAGTCGCCCGTTGTCCCTGGATGCCGGCTGTATTTTTACAGAAAATCGGGCAGAACCTCCCCATAAATCGGAGGTTTCCCATTTACAATTTCACCTGTATAAGACATTCATCCTGTAAAAATAAACAATTGGCCATCCCGGCCTCTCCAAATTCAACAAATACCACAACCAACATTCAGAACAACGCAAGGCTATAAAGTTTCTAACAGTCCTAGCAACAGACCTCTACTGTCATGCCCAACTAGAGCATGAGCAGCCGCCACACCGAGCGGACTTAAATTCTACGCATATATAAAATAAATTCCCAAGTTGTTTGTTTTTTTTTTTTTTTTAAATATTTACAAATGCCTCAATGCCATGAAATAAATCAATACGAGAGTTTCAAGAATAAATGTCCATAATTTATACAGTCATCCCAAAAATTTAGATAAATGGAATGGTCAAACTAAAATCTCCAATACATAACAATATCACCGATCCTCGTAGCGGAAGAGATGGAAAATATCCATACCCAAGCCCAGTGGTATCTCCTCGATCCAACACTAATCCTGTGGGAAAGAAAGTGAGGGATGAGTATCTATGGGAGGATACTCAGTAAGTGAGGGGATTGACATCGTACTATCAATATCGAGGTGAATTTGGAGTGTCAAAGCATAAGATAAGGAAATATCCACTGTGCAAACCGATCATGTTATTTCAAAATCATATATAATACGCACACATCAGAAAGCAAGATATGCATCCCAAAATTTTACATCAATGTCATGAAGAGCCGGCCAATGAAATATTCCCGGCAATGGTCTATCTCGACCAAGGACGGCGCATTGGGGGTTTTTCCAAATGCAAGTATTAAAGAATGGCTCTCTGCCCCAATGTTGGCCACACACTACCCCAACTAACCTGTAAATTATAATAATGTACATATAACTAGTCAGCCGTGTATGGTGCCCCCGCCTGGTGCTAGACGGAGCCGTACTCAACGTCCTCTCCGATGAGGGTCAACCTGGGGCACCCATACACACGACGATCTGGCGGATACCTCCGGCCGAAGCGTATCCGGACACAAGGGGTGCCTCTACCAGATGTCCTTCGTAGCTACGGATCACAATATCAAATCGGCCGGGCACGTAGCCCCATGCATCCCATCACCAGTCGGCCGGGCATATAGCCCCATGCATAATATCATAACGTCGGCCGGGCATACAGCCCAAAACATAATATCATAAAGTTGACCGGGCATACAGCCCAAATGTGTAAGTAAATCCATTTAAAACCATGTGCCAATGCAGTGAAAGTATTAAAACATATCAATATGTCGAAAATGTGGCACAATATACGTTTATCAAAACTCATGGATGCATATCAATAAGATCAGTAGTTAAGACACTCCAAAGGTCACAAAACATTTCATCAAATATTGGAAAGTCATAACAATCATACATTTTGCAGAAGCATGTCATTTAAAAGATATTTTTGAAACATGATTTTCAATCAATAGCGAATGTCAAAGTCCCACTCACAGTTATAGGCAGGGTGGTCACTCCCTATTTTCAAAACCAATCAAATCTGATCTGCTTCCTCGAGTCTCCAAAAAGATCAACCAAATCAGATCATCAAATTTCTATAACATTCTATACTTAACCTTCAATTCATATATAATCATTTCATAATTTGTATTCTATTCGCATTCCACTTACACTCTAAAGATATACAGAACCTTTAATCTTAGATTCAATCCTAGATTCATCCAATTTATCAATTAAAGCCGAAATCTCCTCACCTAGGGTTTTCTCGAAGCGCCGAGTCTCGTCCGAAAGTCGCTTCGGTCACTCCAAAGTCTGTAGGGTTTCCTATCAAAACAAAATTTATTTGTTAGATCTAAACACTTAGATCAGAAGCAAAACCCTAAGTCATTTACCTGCGTGGAGGTTCGTGGGCTGTCACGGGCTCACGAGCCGTCACGGGCCGTCGCGGGCTCGCGGGCTACAGTGGGCTCGTGGGTTTGCGGGCCAGTGGGCTGGCGGCTGATGGGCCTGCGAGCTGGCGGGCCTGCGGCTGGTGGGCCCGTGCGCTGGTGGGCCTGCAGGCTGGCGGGCCTGCAGCTGGCGGGCCTGCAGCTGGTGGGCCTGCAGGCTGGCTGGCCTGCGGCTGATGGGCCTGCGGCTGGTGGGCCCGTGCGCTGGTGCGCGTCCGTCCGCTGGTGCGCGCCCGTCCGCTGCGCTGGCTCGCGTGCGCTCGGGCGCTGCTGCGCGCTCGTGCGCTGGGCCGCGCTCTCGTGCGCTGGGCCCCGCGCGCTCGTGCGCTGGGCCCCGCGCGCTCGTGCGCTGGGCCCCGCGCGCTCGTGCACTGGGCCGCGCGCGCCCGTGCTCTTGGTCGCGCGCCCGTGCACGCCCGTGCACTCTGGGCCGCGCGCTCTTGTGCACGCTGGGCCGCGCGCTCTTGTGCACGCTGGGGCAGGGACTGCGTAGGCTGAGGCGCACTCGGGCTCACGCTCGCGCAAGAAGGGTCGCGCGCTCGCGAGCAGTCGCGCGCTCGCGAGCAGTCGCGCTCGCGCTACGGCGTGCTCGGGTGATCGCGCGCTCGCACGAGGGAGGGAATCACTGTTGCTGTGGTGGTGGTGCCTGCGGAAGGTCGCGGGTGGTACGATTGTGCAGGGAAGCGGGTCGCGCGGTGGCGCGCGGAGGAGGGCCGAGAACAACGAAGAGAGAGCGATCGCGAGAGGGATCGCGAAGGGAGAGAGAGAAACCGAGAGGGAAGAAGGAGGAGAAGAAGAAGAAGAAGAAGAAGAAGAAGGAGAAGAAGGTGAAGGAGAAGGAGATGCCGGCGGAGCTCGCGAGGGAAGAGCAGCGCCGCGGTGGGGGAGGGAGACGAAGGGTCGGCGGAGAGAGGGAGAGAGAGAGAGAGAGAGAGAGAGAGAGAGAGATAGAAGAATTAGGGCTTTAGCCCTAATTCAATTGGGGGAGGGCCAAAACGCTGCGTTTTGGCTCTCCCTCTTCTTTCTTTCTTTTTTTTTTTTTTTTTTTTTTTTGGCTTGGTGTTACAGAGAATCATTCAGGTATCCTCCCTAATACATCCAACACTTTCAATTTAGATCAGATCACTCGTAACACTTATGCTAACCATGTTAAATAATAATTTGTAATTGATAAGTTTGAAAAGAGCAGAATTTTCCTCTTCTCAAAAAATTTCCTCTCTCTTTCTCCAACAAACCAGTTGGTATCTCGGGGGCAAATTCCTTGTCAACAAGAAATTTGAGGAAGAGCAATAGAGAATCACAATAAAAAACTGCCTAATACATCCAAAACTCTATGTTTAGCTCACTCATAATGCTTGTGCCAACCAATGGTTATGTTATAGCAACACTGAGAGAGTTGGTGCACCTAAATTTGTCTGCCCTAGATCTCTTAATAAATATTTGGATTTAATATGATTTGAAAGCAAAATTGAAAACAAACTTATAGATAACAAATCTTGAAAAGATGATGCAAAGAATTAAATTAGCAACCAGGAAAATAAATTAAACAAAGAAAAGAGAAGGGAGTGATTTATGTGGTTTGGCATGTGCACATTCACTCATCAGCAATTTTGTCGTCAAAACAAGAAATTTGAGGAAGAACAATAAAGAATCACTCCAAAAGCCCCCGTAATACATCCAACACTATAGGTTTAGCCCAGGCAACACGGAGAAGGTTGGTGCACCTCGACTTCTCCGCCCTAGATCTCCTAACAAATATCCGGTTTTAATTTGAGCTATAAAGCAAAATTGATAACAAACTCATATATAACATATCGTGAAAAAATATATATATGATACAAAGAATTGAATTAGCAACCAAGGAAAGAAATTAGGAAAAGAAAATACTAAAGAGAAGGGAATGATTTACGTGATTTGGCATGTATACATTCACACTCAACAGCAAATTTCTGGTCAGTAACAGAAAATTTGAGAAAGAACAATAGAGAATCACTCTAAAAACCTCCCCGATACATCCAACATTCTAGGTTTAGCTCACTCATAAGACTCAAGCTAACCAATGGGTATCTTATAGCAACACGGAGAGGGTTCGTGCGCCTCGACTTGTCCATCCTAGATATCTTAATAAATGTTTGGTTTTAATTTGAGCAATAAAACAAGAAGAGTAACAGTGGAGACATTGAACATATCCAATCAGGATTGGTATGGCTGGCAAATTCAATGAATGACACATGCTTGATTCTTACACATCAGTTGAGTACAATTTCTTGATTATATACAAAAAAGGAAGATAAATAAGAATTTATACTCTTTATTTTACAATAAAAATAATAAATAAATAAGAATTTAATTTCACGGAAAAAAATTTAAAAGAAAAAATTATTGAAAGTTCGTAATTTAGTAAATACAATTATTTTGAATTGAATTCTATTTTAATTTTTATTGTTTCAAATATAATAATTTAATTAAATTTCACATTTTCCATTTTGACTCCAAGTATAGAATTTCATGCGCAAAGAACACTAGAACTTACTTCATTCAAACTATATTTTTTATTTGATTTTCAAGCAAAAGCGGGAATGAGTTAATGAGAAAAACTAGTTAAGCACAAAGGGTTGGGATTAGATGCCAATCAAGGAAAGCCTCTTATGTTGGATGTGTGTCATGAGAAAAAACACCACGGAAAACCATGGAAAGCTTATGTTCAAAAATAAAGGCGAATTTAATATTTTGGATAAATGGAAAATCATAAATGAAACTTTAGAATTAGGATAATAAAATTTTAACTCTTTATATATTTTTGTTAGATATTAATGCCCTTGCTAAAAAACTTTCTCTTTCCTCTCTCCCTCCTTTCTTTCTCTCTCCTCTCTCCTCCTTTGCCAGTTTTCTCTCTACTTTGTCCTCTCTTCTCCCTTCTTTCTCTCTCCTCCTCCCCCTTCTTTCTGTCTTCCGGAATTGCATTTGAGATCTTACTGTCATGTATCTAACATCAATCAGCAAAAGAACCCCATTTTTGAAGGTCATGATGCCCAGCCCGTAAAATTTGCACCACAAAGTTGTACAAACTTGCTTTCCTTCTATCCCCCCCCCCCAAAAAAAAAGAACCACATAAAGAGAACCAAAATAATATTTTTTAAAAATCCAAAAATATGTGGGGCATGAGGGCATCATTGACCAATGGACAATCGGGTTTAATTGGATTAATTGGAACCGTTTGGAGAGGTACGAGCTACTTGAAGGATTTACTAATGCAAAGAGACAACGAACTTAGAGAGATACAAGCACAACAGAAACCCATCTTGCAACATCTTCAGTTAACCCCTGCTTCAAGTCAAATTCTCCTTCTCTATCTCCTGGTGATGGTGATGGTGATGGTGATGGTGATGGTGATGGTGATGGTGATGATAATGGAGATATTTATTGTTATTTGATGATTATTATTATTTAAATATTGAATATTGTTAATTTGATTATTACATTTGAATATTGTAACTTTTGATATTATTCTTATTTTGTAATATTTGGTGTTGGTGGTTCTCTTTATATTGTTTATTGTTATTTGATAGTTATTATTATTTAAATATTGAATATTTTTAATTTTATTGTTACATTTGAATATTGTTCTTATTTTGTAATATTTGATTTAAATGATTAGTTGTTGTTGTTGTTGAATTATTAGTTGGTTGATGTTGTTGGATGATTAGTTGTATGGATGAGTAGAGATAGGAGAAATTTGATGTTGATGACTGTTGGATGTTTGACATTATTATGTGACGATGGATCAACAAAAATAGGACATGCAGGGAAAAATTTTAAAAATATGCCATTACAATTAATTTTTATCATAAAATTTTTAGATCTGCGGCAAAATTCGTCACTGATTTCTAGATTTATCATAAAATTTATCGTTTAGTTTCTAGATTCGTTGTTAAATTTCTAATTTATTGCTAAATTTTCAGATTTGTCACTAAATTTCGTTGTCAAATTCGTTGCAAAAATTTGTCACAAAAGTTCGTCGCAGAAATTCATCACAAAAATTCATCGTAAAATATTTGTCGCTAATTTCATCGCGAATTTGTGATCATAGACAATTAGTGGCTAAAATTAACAACGGAATTTTCTAATAAAATATTATTCGTTTCTAATAAAATATTATTCGTCACGAATTTACAACGAAATACTATTCGTGATTAAAATCAGCAACGGACATTTGAAACGAAATATTGTTCCTCGGAAATTTTGTGACGAGCTCGTAGTGACAAACATGTGTTCGTTGCTAAATTCATTACTAATACTTTTAGCGACGAAGTTTTCACAAAAATATTGCTTTTTTTTTTGTAATGTAAGTGAAATCATAGATATCATCATATTTAACATGATTTCTACCAGACAAACAAGAATATGTAACACAAATAAATCTCAAAACTTTATAAAATGATCAAAACAATGATATTAGTGTTGCAAACACACAATCTCAAACTTCTAAACCTAAGTTTTCATTCAAAAATCAAATTAAGGTTTCATTGAAACTCTATAAACAAATTTAGTTAATCATGCTTGATAAACAACCAATGAATCCAAAAGAAAGTAGGGTGCTTTTTTTGGCGTACAGTCTTTGGTGGACATTGGCTCCTAAACTCCTTTTGATAAACCCGGAAGTGTGCTATTCAGTGATGAATTATAACTTGGTCAATGTAACTCTTTCTTATCCTATTTGGAAATTTGGGTTTCTGTCTTGCCCTCGATAAAAGGATTGCACAGGAATAACGGAACAACCCTATCCATCTCAACATCTTCCTACAGGGGGATTTGATCCATTGTGAATCAAACCAACTACCCTCTCCCACATACTGTCATATGGTGGCTTGCAGAAAGCTAGCCATGACAATGTCATTTAGTCTAGACTTAAAGTGGCTTTGCTTTAAAAGGACACCTTTTAAGACAGAGATGGGAAGATACCTAAAGCCTTGGTATTAGGCTAGAGTTGGAATCATCCAACGGTGGTCTTTTGTAAGAGTTTGTACCAACTCTATTTTTTTTTTTTATGAACCTCATTTTTTTTATCTTGATTGTCTTCAGCAATGTTGCATGTAATCGGAGACAATTAGGGGATGCAATTTTGCAAATTTGCTAGAGATGGAGATAAATAGATGGGCTTCGGAGTTAAAGCTGATGGAAAATGGTAGCCCAAGATATGTCAGTAAGAAGTTCCTTTAGGGTGGTTATATCAAAAACAGAGTAATTTGAGAAGGAGAAGGAAAGTGAAAGAGTGGAATATAATTTCGATAGATTTTTTATTACCCTTGTTCCTTTTCTATTTTTAAAGTTTTAAAGATTATGATTAAATGGTCATGGTTCATTTCTGGGATACAATTTTGTACCAATGTTACCCGATCTAAATAATAATAGTAGTAATCCATTCAAAGTGGTTTATTTATTGTTATTGGTTCATTTCATTATATTTTAATTCTAATATAACACAATTATTTTATTTTTTTTATAAATCAAAAATATCTAACAATCATGTTAAACTGATTAAATCCGATTTAAATCTTATTGGGTATAAATTCTTTCGATATTTATTTTTTCATATATAAATTTAAAATTTAAAATTTTATTTAAAAAATATTAATATCCGTGATACAACATTTTTTTCCAATGGAATACAATTTTTCCTCGATCATAATAATTATGGCATGAAAAGTATCAGCTGTGATAAAGTGCACATTATTACGATATGATCTGGCACAAATACCGTTGGAAATAACAATCATTCAAGTCCAATTCTGAAGCGTTTCACAAGGTAAGTTTTGGTCCATCATTTAAGAGATTTAAAACCCAGCATATTGGGCATATTTCAGCCCACTCAAGGGCCTGTTCATGGCCCCCAAACTGCTACGAGTCCTAGCTGTTGGGAGGTTCCAACGGCTATTACCAGCCGTTGGGACGAAGGCTCTTCCCTGTTCTCTCCCATTTTTCACTTCTCTCCCTCTTCTATAAATAGGGAGCTCTTGTATGAAAATAAAAACAGAACATCTCTTGTATTTTGTTGCACAATCAAGTGAGAAAATCATCTCAAACTTTCTGTCTTCTAAGGAATAATTTTCTCATTGTAAATAACTTCTTGATATATCAATACAAAGAGTTTTGTCTTATTTTCAATTTAGCTTCTTGTGTTTTGGATATCACAAATTCTACATGAAGTCAGACCAAGTTCCGATCATTCCATCTTCTACAAGAATGAATCAAAAGACCAAGAGGAAATGCTCTCATTACAAAAAGGCAGGCCACTCCAAGAATCGTAGGATAAATATTTTTCAAAGAGGGAACAATCTTTCCTAATGCAAACAAAAATAGCAGCATCATCAACAGCCCTTGATTTCCTCCAAAACCTCCTCAAGCACAAGTCAAAGACAAAGCATTCTTGGAAAGAGTTAAAGAGCTGCTCGTGCCACTCCAAAAGGCCAAGGATCCTCAGGCCCTTGATGCTGCCCTGGACATGGCCATAATGCTACACAAAAAATTAGAAGGCATCATACCTAATCAAGGTACTTGCCTTAGCTCCTCTACTTTAAATAATCATGCACTACATGGAGAAAATGGCTATAAATCATGACATGCTAGACTAGATCATCCTCATTGTCAAACCTTAAAAAAATTATTTTTAAATCAAAATTGTGAGGATAAATATCGTGAAACATACATATATAGAAAAGAAACAAGTGCTAACTATTCTGTGTCCGAAACCCCGTATAAAGAGCCCTTTGAGCTGATGCACTTGGATATTTGGATAGCCCCTATACAATCTAGAAAAAGGTTTAAATACTTCATTTCTTTCATTAATCATAAAAACTAGATTCACATAAGTTTACATTCTTACATTTAAGGCACTTAGGCTTACATTCTTACATTTAAGGCACTTGCATTTGAGGCTTTTCAAAACTTTCAAAAATATATCTCTAACAAAATCAATGGAAAAATAAAAATGCTTAGAATGGATAATTGAGGGAATACATGAGCAATGTTTTTAGAAAATTTCTAAAAAAATAATGGTATAATTCACCAAACATCATACGCATATACCCCACAACAAAATAACGTAGCTAAGAAGAAAAACTGGCATATCCTAAAAATTGTTAGGACAATCATGTTTCAAGTAGAAATGCCTAAAAAATATTGGAGTGACATGGTTAGCTAGGTGCTTACTTGATCAATAGATTGCCTCTAGGATTCTTCAATAGAAATCTCCATTGGAGTTGCCCACAAAAACCAAACCAAACCTCAATCACTTTAAAGTGTTTGGTTGTGCATGCTATGTTCATGTTCTGGTCAACTAAGGGACAAATTAGATAGAAAGGGCAAAAAATATGTATTCTTAAGCTATGGATCATTCCAAAAAGACTATATATATTTTGATCCAAAAACTAACAGTGTATATACATATCGAAAGATATGATATTTATAAAAAAACAAATTCTATTTTGCATAATCGGGTGTGAAAGAGGCAACACAACAAGAGAAATTTCAACTCTTCTATTACCTTCCACAAGTGACAAACAATTCACCACAATAGTCAAATGCGGAAAGAACAACGTAAGGGGAGACACTCTGGCGACTTCTGAACAATGGAAGGAGGAAAACACCTTAGAGCTTCAAGGAAGAAGAGCGCAAGGAGGATATCAACTTCAAGATGACTCACCTCCACCGGAAGCGCAAGAGGAAGTTAAGGAATCTCCACCATCTTTACCACCTCTTAGAACATCAACTAAATTGCGACTACCATCAAAATGGGTAGACAAGAGAATTTACTACAATTCAAGTGTAATCACTCAATCAATAAAAAATAAGGCCAAAAAATCCTATGGATTCTCTCTCCTTTCATACAACAAAAGATTCATCACTTTAAAACTATAAAATGGTCAGAGAATCAGAAGGTTGATTGTTCAAAAATTTTTAACAAATTTGGATCCATAGGCCTTTATTCACTAAATTTGAAGGGGAGTGTCGGAAATAATAATCATTTTTTTTTTTTTTGCGGATGAAATAATAATCATTCAAGCCTAATTCTCAAGCATTTCTCAAGGCAAGTTTTGGTCCATCATTTAAGAGCTTTAAAGCCCAGCATATTGGGCATATTTCAGCCCATTCAAGGGCCCTGTTAAAAGGCCTCCAAACAGCTACTAGTCCTTGCTGTTGGGTGGTTCCAACGGCTAATAGCTGTTGGGAGGTTCCAACGGCTAATAGCCGTTGGGAGGAATGCTGTCAAGCCTTCCTCTCCCTTGTTCTCTCCCATTTTTCACCTCTCTCCCTCTTCTATAAATAGGGAGCTCTTGTATGAAAATAAGAACAGAACATCCCTTGTGTTTTGTTGCACAATCAAGTGAGAAAATCATCTCACTTAAATCAAACTTTCTTTCTTTCAAGGAATAATCTTGCCATTGTAAATGTCTTCTTGATACATCAATACAAAGAATTTTGTCTCATTTTCAATTTAGTTTCTTGTGTTTTGAATATCACAGATTCTACAAATACACAACAAAATCCGCAAACATCATAATCAACTTTGAGAACTTAGGATGCACGTTGGCGCAACACCAATATAGAGTGGGCACTTTTGTTTGGATCAAAAAAAAAAATAGTGGGCACTTTTGCAGTGCTTCATTTTGTTTTTCCAGAACAGAAGGGAAGCAAAATTGATTTGGCAGTCTAGCAATGCAACCACAAAGTGAAACAAGAAATGAAAGATGTATTTTCATTTTAGAAGTTGTGTTCATTACGATTGGTTTTTTTATTAAAGACCAAGTTGATAAAATTCTTTGCTATTTAAGAGCTTTTTCTTTTTAAAAATATTTAATTGATCCGCTATCAAACACTACAAAAAAACAACGTTTTAGCCACAAATTTAGCGACGAAAATTTTAAAAAAATTCGTCGCTAAAAACATTAGCGACGGATTTAGCGACGAAAAATTTTTCGTCGCTAATAACGCGCCGCAAAAATTTAGCGACAAAAATTAGAAATCCGTCGCTAAATTTAGCGACGAAAATCTGGAATCCGTCGCTAAAATTCGTCACAAAATTTAGCGACAAAAAATTATTCGTCGCTAAATTTAGCGACAGATAATTTTTGTCGCTAAAATCCGTCGCTAATTTAGCGAAAAACAAACCCGTCAAAAAATTATCGGTCGCTGAATTAGCGACGGATTTGGAATCCGTCGCTGATTCCATATGCCCTGCCCCTGAGCAGGCAGATCCACGTGCCCACCCACCCCAGCACCAACCTGCCCGCCTTGCAACCCTGCAACCGACTGTCCGCCTAGGCCAGCACCCCACCTGACCGCCCACCCACCCTGCAACCTGCCCGCCCGAGCCAACAGCATCAACTCTTAATTGCTGGAAAATGCCGCGCGCCTTCTGCCTCCACCGTGGTTCGAACTTCGAACTCCTGCACACACGCAACCCGTAAACCACCGAGCCAATGATATTATTGTGATATAAAGTTTTTTTTTTATTATTTATTATCTTTTTTTCACATTTTTCTAATAATAATAAAATAATATATAATAACAATTTAAAATAATAAATATAAAAACTTTTTTTATTTATACCACCAATCTAAAATAATATTTAATTAATAATTTTTAATAAAATAAAAAATAATAAAATACTAATTTAAAATAAAATAATAAATTAATTAAAAAATATATTAATATTATATTTTGATTTCTTCTTTTTTCTTTTATTTTATTATTTTATTATTCTTTTTCATTTTTATTTTATTTTTTAATCCATAATTTAAAAATGTATATCAAAACTATAAAATTATAATTATCAATAAATTATAATATATTAATAATTTAAAAAATCTATATATTTAATCACAAAATATTTTTATTCAAATTTCAATAAAATTATTATATATAACAAATGAAAATAAAAAGAAAAAAAAAACCAAAAGAAAAAAAAAAGTAAGAATAGGAAACAAAAAGGTGGAAGAAACAAAACAAAAATATCATCATATAACAATATCATCATCTGAAGTCCAAGGTCCAAGGTTCGAATCCCTCCACCTGCATGTTTTTTTAGAATTAAAACAAAGGGCGCCCGCGCGCCTGCCTAGGCGCCCAGGCAGGCACGCCCAGGCGCGGGCGCCCAGGCAGGCACCAGCGAGCGCCGAAGCAGGCGCGGGCGCCCAGGCAGGCAGGCGCCCGTGCGTGCATGCGCCGGCGCCTGCGCCCGCGCAAGCATATTAATATTTAATTAAAATAATACAAATAAAATAAAATTACCTATACAATAATAAAAAATTTTAAATCAAACAAAAAAAGTAAAAAAAAAATAATAAATTAATTAAAATATATATATAATTTAAATAAAATAAAATATATGGTTTTTTTAAGAATTAAATAACATTATTCTTCTAAAAAATGAAATATAATATAATAAAATAAAATGTAAATTAAAATATTATAAAATAATAATATGATTTGTTAATATAAATTAATAAAATAAAATTAAAATAAAATAAAATTATAATTAAAAGAATATAAAATTCAGCGACGGATTTGGAATCCGTCACTGGAATTATTAAAATAAAATAAAAATAAAATAAATTCAGCGACGGATTTTAATCCGTCGCTAAATTATCGAATATACGGATTGGGATTATCATCTAGCGACGGAAAATAAAAAATTTTTTGTAAAAAATTTAGCGACGAAATTTGCAATAAAAAATTTTTTGTCTCCAATTAGCGACGAATTTAGGGACGAAAATTTTTTCGTCACTAATTAGCGACGAATTTAGCCATGAAAATTTTTTCGTCACTAATTAGCGACGAATTTTGCTACGAATGATGTGTCCGTCGCTAATTTAGCCACGACTTCCTTTTTGTTGCAAATTTTGTGGCAAATTAGCGACGAAAAAGTTTTTAGTCGCTAAATCCGTCGCAAAATAGGGACGAATTTTTTCCGTCGCGAAAATCCGTGGCTAAAACCGTGTTTTTTTGTAGTGAAAACATTCGAACCCCTTAAACTAGATCTCGAGTTCGAATGTTGTATATGACAAAAATCTTAAATCGAATTTAATTAAATTCAACGTAATTATACTGATGGTTTATAAAAAAAGGAAAAAAAGTAAGAGGGTTTTTTTAAACAAGGTTAGAGAGTTAAACGTGGTTAAAAGCATTTGCAATTCTATTATTTTACTTATTCAAGATTTTTCATTTTTTTAAGAATTATCTATGCTCTTTCATCATTTTAATTACTAAATTAAATTTATTTTGAGAAAATTATCATAAATTAAGGGCTTAAATTTTTCCCTTTTGTACCAATAGGCCAGTTCGCGTGATTTTCCATGTCTCACATAGAAATATTGAAAAAATTAATAATAAAAGGAAGAAACTGAAGGGGGAGTTTGCTCCGGAAGTGGGAGAAGACCAAGAAAATCATGTCATCATAGCCACTTAGTAAGCTAATAAATTCTGATGGCCATTTACCTTCCGAAGGACAGTTGATCGGATTTTTTCATTTCATTAATTAATTTTATTACAGTTGTTTTAAAGTCTTTTTATATATATATATAAATAACTGCCTAAATCATCTATACTTAAACAATAAATCTCACCTAACATTCATTTTTGTTATATATATATATATATATATATGCTATTTGAATCATAAATTTTGTTTAAAAACTATCTGTGTTTAGTTAATAGAACTTGACGCTGGGGACGAAAGACAAGGGTACTTGAGGGCTCTATTCATATGGAGATGAATCCTTTTCTTTTTTTTTTTTTTTTATCCCCGGACTTATTTACTCTGTCGCAGAGTATCTCTAGAGCTTTGCTTTGATTAATTTCAGTCGAACTGCTGTTGGGTCCTAATCGGGAAGGAGCTCTCCCAACATCATTTTTATCACTATCAAGAATCAAACCCCAATTCTTAATGTGAGGTGTTAGTGTCATTCTCACTAAACCAACGACCGAGCTATTATAAGTTCCGGCTGGTCTGGGCTTAATTCCAAGGAGATATGTATTCAACAGGATTAAGAATTCCCAAGTCTTGTTCCTAGAAATTTCTGGGCCCAAATAAGATCCTGGTGGGCCTGGTTTTTTATGGCCTCTACTGTTTTGTAGGCCTTTCTCTTTTGGGCCTTAAGACTGCGGTTTCTTTTTTCCTTTTTTTTTTTTTGGGTACAAAGACTGCGGTTTCTCTTTCTGTCTTTTGTGCTCCTTCGGCCCTAGGCTTCCTTGAAGGCCACACAAGCATAGGGATCAGTCGATAAGGCGGCACATGTCAACCATGCGTGACAAATTGGCCTGTTAAAGCCCCTTTTTGTTTGCGAACTTTTTTTTTTCTCACACGGATAAAAAGTTTATTCATCTTTATCTTCCTAAGAATTTTTACATTTATAGCTTGGTTGTAAAAGCCAAATTGTTATCTGCATCACAATTTTTGCCTAAGCAAGAATGGAGTGAGCCAGAAAAAAGGAAGAACTGATATTCGAGTGTATAGTAGTAATCCACCAAGAGAAATATTACAAAGTAGTACTTTAATATAACATTATTAAAAAATGGGTACAGATATTTTCACTGAAAAACATTACAAATAGCAGCAGCTGACTCCATCCTGGTATCGGCAGACCTGGAAGTTATTCCTTGCCAAACGAAAAACATAAGTCTTAATACTTCTTTGATTCTCCAAAAGCAAATCCGGTGCCCTTCAACTTTTCCTCTGTAATCTTGTCTAATCGCTCAATCATCTCCGGTGTCAGATGATTTTTCGAGTCCCCAACTTGACCTTTCCGAAAGAAATTGTCATTACTGATTAGCATTTCAGGCACAAAAGCCACCTTACCAGTCTTATTCACCTCCAAGCTGGTCAACTTCTCAAAACTGCAGAGCTTCACTATCTCTTCTATCACCCCTTCTATCTCTTCCTCTGCTGTAAACGGCTTTCCTAAGAACTCTGCCAACTGCTTGACATACTTCACCGGCTCCTTCCTCACTTCTTCATATTTCAAGAACAATATCTTCCCAGGAGACTCCAAGCTTGCTTTCCAGTAACTGAGGACGTGCTCAAAGTAAGGTCCATACTCACACACTCCTCTGCAGAACAAGTCAAATGCCTCTTCCATAGATATCGGGGGCAACATCGGTGGTCTCAACTTCATGGCAAACAAGTAATGTGAAACAAACACATCTTTTGGGTTTCTGCTAATGTAGACAATTTTGCAATCCGAAGATTCTCTCACCGATTTTGGCAGCAAGGGGTAAGCAGAGTGAGAAGCAAAGAGTCTCGGGGAGGGCAAGACCTCAACATCATGATCAGTAATGTAGGCATCCAAGTAGGGGATACAATCATGTGGGCCAGTGGTGAGTAAAGGGTGAGTGGAAAATTCAAATTTGGAGCGGTTCATGGTGGCAAACATGATGGCTTTAAGCCAAGTAGTGCCAGATTTGAGGGAACTTGTCAAGAAAATATCTGTAGGTCGAGCTTTGAAGTGATCTTGCATAAGCAAGACACCTTTGAAGACAGAAATGGGAGGATACCAAAAGCCTTGGTAATTGAACAGAGTAGGGACAATGGAACCTTTGTCACTAGGAAGGGTAGCAATCAACTCTTCAAACTGTTTGCTGATTTTTTCATGAACATTTTGTTCCATGTTGGATTGCTCTGAAACAACTGTTGGTGCCACTGGAGACTAATAAGTTTGAAGAATGGAAAGAGTATTGATGGGCTTTGAGGTAAAATTGGGGAAGAAGCTCCCAAATTTATAGAACTCAGGATCCATGGCCCGACAGATTTTAGCGTTGCCCGATTAACACTTAGTCGTTCAAAATAATGATACAATTTATCCTATTGAAAATTCTTTGTTTTATTAAAAAGGGTGCCAAAGTTGACTGACTGGCCACCTGCGTATACGAAGAAGCACCTAAATGCGTTTTGGCATGACTAGCACAGTCAAAAGTTGCAGCCCACTAACATGAAAAGGAAATCTCCTTGCAAAACTACATAGGAGTACACTCTGCAATAAATTATATATATATTCACCTAATCTTGTAATCATTCATTCATTCCAATTTTACATTAGTAATTAGAATAAATTTGATAATAGTAGAAATTAGCAACTAGGTTTTTGGTATATACCAATATCTATCTATCATATATACATATTCTATACCAATATCTCTCTAAAGAAAGAGAAAAAAAAATAATAAAACTTGAATTACTTCAAGCAAAAGGACAGGCCTGTGGATAATTTATTGAGTCCTACCAAATTGATTTGTTTATAGTCACATGACTTGAATGTATTGACTTTGGACTTCCAGAAGGGTCACTACCCCCACCAAAATGATAAACCTATTGATTAAAATATCTGTGCCCGGTATCTTGTTCAAGCTTGGTTGGCCTGGTGTGTTAACAATTCCATGCCGCTTTTTCTTAAGTCGACGGAATGCGCCCAGTATGTTTCGTTTTTCTTTACGGACTTCTACTATTTTGGTCTTTCATTTACGGTAAGTTTAAGAGTTTTGGAGATAAAAGAAAAAGTTAGTCACGAAAGGGGAAAAAAAAAAAGGCAGAAGTATTTTTTTTTCTCCATTTCGTATAGAAGTTTTATGAAAAAAAAAAAAAGAAATGAAATGAATTTCTCTTTTCTGGGTGTTACAGCGAATTGAAGAGAAAAATTTTATTACATCTAATCTCATTTGAAATAGATAAGATTTATTGAAAATAAAAAGTTTTGGTATCAGTTTTAAAAAGGTATTTTTGAAATATAAAAAATATTTAATTTTAATATTTTCTAATGCTTTCCGTTTCTTTTCATCTTTGAGAAGAAAAAAATTTAAAATTTTAAAATTTTAAGATCCGGAGGGAACTCAAATCGATTCAAATCTCTTTTTTGTTTTTTTTGTTTTTTTTTTCCCTATTGTATCTAAATTCTCAAAGAAAAACAAAAGTAGTAACTTTCTTACCCAACTTTTTCTTTTCTCTCCTATTCTTCTCTTCCAAACGAGCTTTAAAGGATAAATTAGAGCAATACTACAATACTTTGAATTGTAGAGACTTTTTGAATTGACTTAAACGATGGCAATGACAAGGATAAAAGTATTATAAATCTTCCCTTGTTATCTGATACATAAACTTTAACATTTGAATTCTAAATGCCATTTTTTTTTTCCTTTTAAACGTATATTTCATCGAACCCTGCAACGAGAATATAGCTCCAAGATCTACAAAAGAAAGGGATGGTTTGGCTAAGTTTCAACCACGGGATTGAGAGGGGTAACTAAAGTTATGCTAAATTTTATAGGATGAGAAATAGAGATTTATCATTTTTGGATTGGTCATTGCGCTTGATAAATTGTTGTGACGTCGAGGATGATGTGTTGGAGACAAACGTCATTACATTTTCTCTTCGTTGTGGTTGGTGGTTATACTTGAATAAATATTACTCATGCCTGCGCCACTACCACTAGAGGGTTTTAACATTTGCTTAAAGTTACTGTTATAGGTTATAATAGACACTAAAGTTATGTGAGCACAAAAACATCCAAGACCAGCAAATAAGCACAATGGCCATTACCTTAATGGTATTATATGCTAAATGATTATCATCTCATAGATCATTATTTTTTAGTATGAAACTAATATTTCAACAGAAAATGAAGAATCACTTCTCAAGAATTTTGTGGGATGGAACCGAGAACGAACACTACATTGCTTACCTACTGCTAGTACCAAAACTAGCAAGCATTATATGTATCAAGGTTCCAACGCCATATTTATCAAACCCTCTCTGAATTTAGGACTAGCAATCGTCATGATTTGGACTTAATTCTGTGGCAAAACAAAAGCTATTTGCAAACATATTTATCAAGGTTCCAACGCCCCACTTGCTTAAGATTTCTTCGACTCTCCAAATTTGAAACCGGTGCCCTTCAACTTCTCCTCTGTAATCTTGTCTAAGCGCTCGATCATCTCTGGTGTCAGGTGATTTTTGGAGTCACCAACTTGAACCTTCCTAAAGAAGCTATCATTACAAATAAGCATTTCAGACACAAATGCCACTTTGCCAGTTTCATTCACCTCCAAGCTGGTCAACTTCTCAAGACTGCACTGCTTCACAATCTCTTCTATCACCCCTTCTTTTTCTTCCTCCGCTGAAAATGGCTCCCCCAGGTACTCTTCTATCACCCCTTCTATGCCCATGAGGGGCTTTTACCACAAATAAAAAGATTTAATTGTTAAATTAGGGGATAATAGATAGTTATCATTATCCCAACTCTTCCCCTTAGATCTCTTGATAACTCCCACGTGGGTTAACAATTTCAGTAGAGTTTGAAATGTGCTATTTCACTTAGTATTTTTATAGAGAAAAGTGAACGGAACAATTTTGAGAATTGTTTTTCCTAATAATAGAGAGAACAATTTTCTAAGTGTGAGAAAATTTTGAGAGATCAAGAAGTTTTTGAGTAGAAAAATTTCTCTCATCATTGTGATTTACTGGATTTAAGATTGAGATATTGTGGCATAATAGTGGTGGTTCAATTTTGTAATTATATCTCGACTGAGCATCCGTATGAGAGAATTCATAGTTCCGTTGATTTTTGAAAGTTTACACATTGAGATATTTACTCAAAGTTTTCATACTTCTGCATGCGCATATAGAGAGTAAATCTAACATTGGTATCAGAGCGTAGTTAAATTGATTAAAATATTTTTCAGAATTATTTCGGGTATAAAATGTGTAGGGTAAAAGTTTAGAATCTAAATCACAGATAAATTTCATGAATTCAAGGATACCACGAGAATACCGACGGTCCAAAGATCATGAGAATAATTTTGTTTGAATTTTTAGGCATATTAAGGCCATGAAAAGTCTGGTCGAAGTTTTTAACCGTACAGATCTCAAAAAGTTAGATCTATCACGTTAAAGGACGAATTGATCTATGAAATTGTTTATATGTATTTCCCATGATTTGATCTAAATTTTGATGCATAAATTGTGTGTTACCATCACCAGAAACTGCATTTTCTGGCATGGCCATGAAGGGCCACGATGGATGGTGTGTAATTCATCACATTTAGAGATTAAATCCTCCTAAAATCGAGTCAAAGATGGATAGTAGGGGTGTTTATTGGTTCAGTTTTCGGATTCTTCGGTTATTTCGGTTCGATTAATTCGGTTTAGATTTTTTTAAAAAACCGAACCATACCAAACCGAATTCGATTAAATCCGAATTCAATCCGAACCGAATTAGAATTCGGTTTTTTGTTTGAATTCGAATTAAACCGAATTCAAAATTCGATTCGGATTCGAATTCGAATTAAATTGAATTCGAATTCAAATTAAGCTGAATTCGATTTCAAATTTTCAGAAATCACTGTAGATTATGCTTGTTAAAAAATAAAATTTGAACAACATAATGCATTTGACAATTCCTACATTGTCATATGATTAAAAAGATAAACCTTTAAAATAAAACCATGCAAAAGAGACTTGAGTAATTAGTGTAAGATTAGCCTCTTTGAAAGAGTGCAGTACCTGTACCAAGCATCATCAAAGCTCTATTACCTAATGCTGTCAAGTAACCACATTGATAGGGGCAGGGTTAGAGGAATCATGAACTTAAAGTTACTCAATGTAACAAGCATACTCAAACCACACAAATAAAATACAGGAAGCACTTCTAAGTTTAGAAAATGACATGAAAATACATGTAGATAATATAGTCTATACAATCACAATAAAAAAAATCCAGCTCACTCCTGTGTCCCAGCTTCAATAAAAGTCTCAAACTTTCCCCATTTGAAGTTCTTGTTGGAGCAAATGCAGTAAAACAGAGCATTTATACAGCTATAGCCCCCATGATAATTATTAATAATCCGTATGAATGATGCAGCCTACAACCAAGGTAAGTAAAATATTTAATGAGAAATACAGGCAAATAACATTAAGTGACCTATATCATAATCATTGGCACCACATTAAAAGCACTGCTTTTGTTATAACAAAAGCACAATTCATACATACAATGCAATTATGTTATTAAGCGATTAAAGATACAATGCAATTATGCAATTATGCAATTATGCAATTATGTAATTTTTCTAAAGAAACAATAAATGGAGCTATACACTGCTGGTACTAAACATCAACAACGGTTGATTCAGATATTGATTGTTTAACTTCTACAATAGATTGAAAAAAAAAGTGTTATTTCTACAATACATTGATTGTTTTACTTTTGCAATAAATAAGAGAGAATAAGAGGTTACCTTGTTCAAGCTTTTCAAGATCCTCAACGTTTTCTTCCACATTAATTGGAGATTCGCTTGAATGGAGCCAATCTTAGGTACATATTAATGCTTGCACAATTTTAGGAGTTAAAGAACTCCTAAAACAATCAAGAACTCTTCCTCCAGTACTAAAAATAGATTCGGAAGCAACCGTAGAAATTGGAATGGCTAAAACATCTCAAGCAAGTAAAGATAATATAGGAAATGCTAGGTCTTTTTTCTTCCACCAACCCAAAATAGTAAAGGTTGGACTCTCAAGATTATCTTTGTCTTCTTCATCATCCTCAATTAAATATCTATCCAACTTCGACTTAGAGTCCCTCATAGCACCAGAATTAGCCTTTCTCCTTTTTAATTCAACAATGTGCTTTTCTTTTATTCACTACAAAAAACAGCCTTTTAACCACAAATTTAGCGACGAAAATTTTAAAAAAATTCGTCGCTAAAAACATTAGTGACGGATTTAGCGACGAAAAATTTTCCGTCACTACCAACGCGTCGCAAAAATTTAGCGACGAAAATTAGAAATCCGTCGCTAAATTTAGCGACAAATAATTTTTCATCGTTAATATTCATCACAAAATTTAGCGATAAAAAATTATCCGTCGCTAAATTAACAACATAAAAAAATCCGTTGCTATATTTAGCGACGAAAATCTAAAATTCGTCGCTAAATTTAACGACAGATAATTTTTATCGCTAAAATCCATCGCTAATTGAGGGAAAAAAATATCAAAATTATTTGTCCCAAATTCAGCGACGGATTCCAAATCCGTCGCCAAAATCCGTCGTTGATTCCAAATTCATCGAAATGTCCATGGAGCGCACGTGCCGCCCTTGCCCGCCCTTGCCCACCCGAGCCAGTACGTCCCTTGCCCTCCCTTGCCCACCCGAGCCAACACCAGCCTGCAACCTGCCCGCCTGAGCCAACACCCCCGCGTAGGCGCTCCAACAGGCACTACAGCATCAACTCTTAATTCCTGGAAAATGTCGCGCCTTCTGCCTCACCGTGATTCGAACTCCGAATCCGAACTCCTTCACGCACACGCAACCTGTAAACCACCAAGCCAAAGATATTATCGTGATATAATTTTTTTATTATTATTTATTATCTTTTCTTCATATTTTTCTAATAATAATAAAATAATATATAATAACAATTTAAAATAATAAATATTATAACTTTTTTTATTTATACCACCAACCTAAAATAATATTAATTAAAAATAATAAATATGATAATTTTTAATAAAATAAAAAATAATAAAATACTAATTTAAAATAAAATAATAAATTAATTAAAAAATATATTAATATTATATTTTGATTTCTTCTTTTTTCTTTTATTTTATTATTTTATTATTCTTTTTCATTTTTATTTATTTTTTTAATCCATAATTTACTCAAAACTATAAAATTATAATTATCAATAAATTATAATATATTAATAATTTAAAAAATCTATATATTTAATCACAAAATATTTTTATTCCTTATAAGAAATTTCAATAAAATTATTATATATAAGAAATGAGAATAGAAAGAAAAAAAAAACTCAAAAATAGAGATAAGTAATAAAAAAGTGAGAATAGAAAACAAAGACGAGGAAGAAAGAAAACAAACATATTATCACACAACACTAACACTAAATGGTGGTGCAGTGGTGATATGTCTTCTGTTTAAATCCGAGATCTAAGGTTCAAATCTCCCTTCAACTGCATGTTTTTTAGTATTAAAACAAAGGGCGCCCCAGCAGGTGCGGGCGCTCGTGCCTGCCTGTCTAGGAGCCCACGCGCCTACCTGGGCGCCCAGACAGGCGCGCGCCTGCCTCGCCCAGGCAGGCACGCCCCAGCAGGCGCGGGCGCCCAGGCAGGCACACGCCCGTGCATGCATGCGCCGGCGCCCGCGCAAATTCATATTTAATGAAAAAATTTATATTATTGAATAAAATAATACAAATAAAATAAAATTACCTATACAATAATAAAAAAATATTAAATCAAACAAAAAAAACAAAAAAATAATAAATTAATTAATATATATATATAATTTAAATAAAATAAAATATATGGTTTTTTTAAAAATTAAATAATATTATTCTTCTAAAAAAATGAAATATAATATAATAAAATAAAATGTAAATTAAAATATTATAAAATAATAATATGATTTGTTAATATAAATTAATAAAATAAAATAAAAATAAAATAAAATTATAATTAAAAGAAGATAAAATTCAGCGACGGATTTGGAATCCGTCGCTAAATTACCAACGCATATATATATTTCTGTCGTGTCGTTGCTAAATTAATTTTTTAATTTAAATATTATATTAATATTATATTTTATTTAATTATATATAAAAAAATTTTCGTCTAGCGACGGAAACAAATCCGTCACTAAATTAATTTTTAACTTAAATATTACATATTAATAAAATAAAAATAAAAATAAAAAAATAAAATTATATTTAAAAAAGATTAAATTATTCATCGCTATTTAGCGACAAAATTTGCAACGAAAAATTTTTTGTCACCAATTAGCGACGAATTTAGCCACGAAAATTTTTTCGTCATTAATTAGCGACGAATTTAGTCACAAAAATTTTTTCGTCACTAATTAGCGACAAATTTTGCTACGAATGATATGTCCGTCGCTAATTTAGCCATGACTTCCTTTTCGTTGCAAATTTTGTGGCAAAGTAGCGACGAAAAACTTTTTCGTCACTAAATTCGTCGTAAAATAGCGACGAATTTTTTTCGTCGCGAAAATCCGTGGCTAAAACCATGTTTTTTTTGTATTGATTCTTCGCATAGGATCACTATCACTAGTATTAGTGCACTAATTTGTATCAACTGAACCTGAACTTGGACCCAAGGAAGTTGAAGACAATGAAGATGAAGATGAAAATGAAACACTCCTAGAAGGATGATCCGAATGAATTCTCTTGTACTCATTAAACAACTCATACAATGCATTCTTCACTTTTTTAGCCAATTTTCTCCCATCTTCGTCACCATACATATTACAAAGGACAATATCATAATAATCAAATTTGCTCCTAGGATCAAGCATACAAGCAATGAAAACCAGCAAATTAAACTTTTCAATATTGCCCCAATATTTGTCAAATTTTTTCTTTATTTGCAATGCCATGTCTCTAAAATGATTATCTTCACTTGAAAAACATTCTTTCAAAATTCCATAAATGCAACTAATGTCATCTATTGTAGTTATATATTTTGTACCGGAAACTCTTAAAGTGAGAACATAAAAATGCCGAAAAAAAAAACTAATCTCTTGACATTCTCCCAATCCCAAGAAGTTGGAACCCCAGGTTTAGAGCCATGATTTTCAAGATCCTCCTGAAAATAAGAATCCTCCATATCTAACCTATCAAATGCCCTCTCATACATCTAGGCCACACTCAACATGAAATAAGTAGAGTTCCATCTTGTTGCAACATCCAAGCACAAAGATTTGCTGCAATCATACTTTTCTAAATCAGCAAACCCCATAAACCTTTTCATCCTGGAATGTGATTGTCTAACATACCTAACTGCTACCCTAACACTTTCAACTGACCCACCAAGGTCCCTTAGGCCATTTTGGACAATTAAGTTCATAATGTGAGCAATACATCTAACATGCACCCATTTTCCCTGTAAAACACATAGTCATCCCCAATTGACACACTTTTTTTTGAGATATTCAAGTGTTACATCATTAGAACTTGCATTGTCAACTGTAACGGTGAAAACATTTTGTAAACCCCAATCAACCGAACACATTTCAATAGCCTTTCCAATGTCTTGACCCTTCTGACTTGAAATAGGATAAAAATTTAACACTTTCTTTTGCAAATGCCAGTCACTATCAATAAAGTGAGCAGTGAGACACATAATTAATTCTTTGCAAAGATGTCCAAGTATCAGTCATTAAGCAAACTCTGATGGCTGTATGTTTGATTTGAGCCCTAAGTTTTGCTTTTTCATCAAGAAACAACTGATAACAATCCTTTGTGATTGTACTCCTAGATGAAACCATAAGTACAGGTTGAATTGCTTTCATACAATGCCTAAAACCTACATTTTGTACAAACTTAAATAGAAATTCATCAATAATAATCATTTCAGCTATAGCCCTCCTAGCAACTTGCTGATCAAATTTTCATGCCACTAAATTAACCTTTGTCTCCCCAGTGTCTTCATTTGTGAAAGTATTATGAGACAATTGAGTTTGGCTTGAAGTTTGGTTGGTAGGGTTTGAGATGCAAATTCTCATGTGATTCAACAAAGTAGAAGTCCCACATGACTTGGATGCACAATTATACTCTCTACCACAATAATTACATGTGCACTTTTTCTACCCTCAGAATCTACATATTCAGTGAAATGCTGCCAAACGACTAACCTCTTATTATACTCTTTGCGTTTCCTAGCGCTCTTCCATGTAACATTGCTTCCTATCGACCCTTGGCTTTCACCTTCGGTGCTTCCACTTTGGCCTTGGCTTGTCTGAAGTATTGGATTGACATCATTTGATGCAGACATCTTGACCACCACCTGTAGCTCTACAATACCTGAGAAAAAATGTTATTAGAATCTGTCAAACAAATGTAGAGTCCAAAGAGTGGAGAGTACAGAGTGTGAAATCATACCTGATGTTGATAGTTGAGTTGATAGAGCACAGAGTGCAGAGAGTAAAGAGGAGACGAAGGTCAAAGATGAGAGTGAGACGAAGATGATAGATGCAGAGAGTGAAGAACAGATGCTATTACAAAGGTTGAATCAAAGAGGAGACGACAGATGAAGACTAAAGCGAGTTCGTGAAGGGAAATAGGGTTAGGGTTCGTGAGCTTGTGAAGGGAAAAAGTGAGTTCATGAAGACTGAAGACAGATTAGGGTTAGGGTTCATGAGTTCGTAAGGATTAGGGTTAAGGTTAGAGGAGACGATGGTCGAAATCAGATGAGAGTGAAGATGAGAGTGAGACTAAGATAAAGATTGAAGACCAGATGCAAAGAAGATGCAGACGAAGACAAAGATCGAAGATCGAAATCAGACGAACACGAAGGGTTCGTGAAGATCGAAGGTCGAAGATAAGAGTCTAGGTCAGATGCAAACTTACAGAGAGTGAATACTGAAGAGCAATTAGGGTAGAGAAATCGAAGGTTGAAATCTGAGAGTGAGACAAAGGTTCATGAACTTCATGAAGAGCAGACGAGATGAAGACGAAGACGAACCATTTGTGAAGAGCAGATGCAGTGACAAAGATGGAAGGTTGATGTCGAAGATGAGAGTACAAGGAACTACGATCTATGAAGATCGATATCGAAGGTCGAAGATGAAGAGCAAATTAGGGAAAATGGGTTAGGGTTTGTCGGGAGTCGGGTTGATTTTGAAATTGGGAAAGTGTTCTTTTCTTGGCTTGATAGTTGATAATGATCGATTCAATCGAGATCGACCACTAGGCACTAAGTACTAGCTACTACTTATTATACTAGACTAGTCACATTGTCACACTGGTGTGGTCATGGTGTATTAGAGTCATTAGACTATTAGTGTTTTCTTTTTTTTTTAATATCAAATAATAAAATGACTCCAATGTCCTTCAATATTTAACTAAATCAATTTTTCAAGGACATTTTCATACTTTCACAGATATAGAAGGAAACCAAACCCTAATTCAAATTCAAATTCGGCTTGGATATTACTCGAAAACCGAATTCGAATTTGAATTTGGTTTTCGGTTCGAATTCGAATGAAAAATCTCAATTCGAAACTCGATTTGAAAACCGAATTCGAAATTTGGTTTTGACTGAAATTCGATTCGAAATTCGAAAATATAATTCAAACTTGTAAATTTGAATTCGATTGAATTAGATTCAGTCGGATATTCGAGTGTAACCGAAAATTGCACACCCTTAATGGATAGGGGATGTTTAATTTCACTTTCCGATTGAAATCCGTCATTTTTTGATAGTTGGGTCAAGATGACCCGGTTGTTGTCACATCAGGTGATGAAGAACTAGTCCAGACCCACGGGTGCATGTAATACATATGCGCTGAGGTGAATGACACACATAGGTGCTGGCGTGTAGAGGACACGTGCGATATGGAGCGTGAGGCTCAGGGTAGTAGGCACGTGATGTTCATGCGTGATGAGGCGGGTGAACAGTATCGGCGGTCCGGGTTGGTTCTTACCCAGATCTCCATCCTGACCTGCGTCCTGACTCGACTATTAATTTTTTGCAATACTTATCATTTTCAGAGCTTTGTATCACATCCACAATCCATCTATGTTGAATTACAGAAACTGTTGAAATTGCAAGCTTTGAGGATTCATCTTCTTGAAGCTCTCTCTTTGAGAGTGCATTTGCAACTTTTGTCTCAACTCCTTTTTTATACCAAATCTCATAATCCAGCCCAAGTAATTTTTCTAACCAGTTATGCTGCAAAGTATTAGTAAGCTTCTAGTATAATAAGTACTTAAGGCATTAGTGATCAGTCTTGACTATGAAGTGGTAGCCCAACAGATAATGCCTCCTTTTCGAGACTACCATTACAATAGCAAGATGCTCCTTCTCATAGTTGGATAGTCCTTTACTTCCAGACCCTAAAGCCTTACTCAGGTAAGCTATAGACCGGTCTTCTTGCATCAATACTACCCTTAGTCCTTGAGAACAAGTATCATTCTCTATAACAAAAGGTCTAAAAAATCAGGCAACATCATTGTTGGAGTTGTTGTCATGGAAATTTTGAGTTAGTTGAAAACTTTGTCAACCTCTTCATTCCAATGAAAACTATCCTTCATCAAAAGATCATTCAAGGGTCTAGCTATAATACCATAGTTCCTCATGAATCTCCTATAATTTCCTGTCAAATCCAAAAATCCCCTTAAGGGCTTAATAGAAGTTGGAATTGGCTAGGAAGCAATGCATTCTATTTTCTATGTGTCCATCTTAACCCCTTCTCTTGTGACTACATGTCCTAAATACTCAACTTGATTTTGAGCAAATGTACACATAGAAAATTTAGCAAAGAGTTGGTGTTGTTTGAGTATGATTAAAATTGTCCTAAGGTCTTGAATATGAGTGTCATTGCCTAGGCTATAGATATGGATATCATAAAAAAAAAAATCTAGGATGCATTTCCTTAAGTAAGGTTAGAAGATGTGATTCATCAAAGCTTAGAGGTGGAAAGGGCATTGGTTTGTCCAAATGTCATAACTAAAAACTCAAAATGTCCATGATATGTTTAGAAGATTGTCTTTTCCACATCATAATGTTTTACTTTGATCCGGTGGTAGTCTGCTCTTAAATCTATCTTAGAGAAAATTTCAGAGCCATAAAGCTCATCTAGTAATTCATCTATGTTGGGTATTGGATACTTGTCTTTAATGGTTAAGTGATTCAGTTGTATCCTAGGATTCTCCCCAATAAATAAGTGCAATTCAATCCTTGGGGGGTTTGGAAAGAACAGTCAATGATGGGGATTTTTCTTTAGCAATTGAGAGCCACCCTATTTCTTGTCCTTACTTCTATTCGTGTAGGCAAGCTAGGAGATTTGGATGTTTTATTCATTTCTAGTTCATCTCCCTTATCTTTATTTAGTAGCTTTAGAATAGAGCAAAATCTAGCATCTGCACTAGTCATGAAAACTTCTAATTTTTTATTTTGTTCTTCTATCTTCTGGGATGTACCTTCTAGCTTTGTGTCGACATGTAATCAAAGGTCCTTATACCTATTCGCCAATTCTTGAAATTTGACTTCATATTTTCTATGCTACTCCTCATTGATTTTCTGTCGAGTTCCATCAGCCATAGTATTCCTTTTGAGGATCAACAATCACCACTCTGATACCAAATTTGTAAAAACTCTAACTTTAGAATGCCCACTTGAAGCTTTATAGTAGTTGCATTCAAAATGTTCAAGAAAACAGGGTATGAAAAGAGCAAGGCAAAGAAAAAATAACAACCATCATTGGAATGGATTTGATTCCCAATCAAGGAAAGATTCAAAAGTTTGGGATTAGAAATGGGGTTTGGATTGATTATGTAATGAAACGGTGATAGAAAATGGAAGTGGGGTTAGAGAGAGGGAGTGAGAAAAAAAGAAAGAACACAGAAATAGGGAAGATAACTCAATCAATCAAGACTTGTATTCCTTCTTTCTGTTTACGGCTTTTATACATTTCTTGCTTTGCTTTTAATTAAAAAAAATTACAGAAACTAAGTAGCAGAACACGATCTCATACCCTAAATCCTGTTGATATTTGCACAAAGTATCCCACATGAGAGGATTCATAAATCCATAAATCCAAAGTAGAGTTAAGTCCCACCCTAAATTGTCCCCTCCCCCCCCGCGATTTTAAAAAAATGATAAATAACTATAAATAATTTCTAAATATTTTTATTTTTATTTTCTTGTTAATTTAATTTTGATAAATTATTTACTATTTGGTTAATACAATATTTTCTTTATATTGAAATAATATTAAAAGCGTATTTGCATATTGACCATAACATATTGATTACAACTACGCTTAAAAATTGTGCTATATAAATATAGTTTTGTATATTTATTACATGTTAAATAGTTTAGAATATTCTCAATTTCTCTCTCTCTCTTTTAAACCTATGGTCTCATTTTTTAAAATTCAAATCCTAGTAAATATATATTTATTTGGACAATGGTCTAATCAATTTCTTGCAACATACTCAAGATTAAGACTCTCGTATAATCAATTTTTTGGAACAATGGTTTCGTTTTTTATATTTAATATTTCTAATTAGACAAGAAAGAAAAAGGAATTAGACAAAAAAAAATCTTAATATCTGATCTATTGCCAACTCTAATTTTTTTCCCTTATTTTTTTCTTTAATTTTGACTTTTGCCAGGCATATATCCAATCCAATTTCCTAAGCTTAAGAAAAAAGAAAAAAAGATTACAAATGGTCTCAACTTTTTTTTTCCCTTCTTCAATATAAAATTTAAATCCTAACAATATCTAATTAATGGGATATACTTTTTATATTTTCAATAACATACATAATTTAAAATTTTAAAACCTTTCACTTCTCTATCTTCCAACAATTTTCTTTCTTTTTATTTAAAAAACTAAAAGAAAAGGTTTTCAATAGAAAAAATAAAAAATTCTGTTTTCTAAGTTTTCAATTTTAATATTTCATATTTTAGATAATTATATTTTTTTATATTTATCACACTTTATATATATAAGAATTCATATATTTATAAATCTGCATATATATATATATATATATATTTATTTATTTATTTATTTATGGAATATAAGAAGTTATTATGTCTGGCATCCCTAAGAGTTACCAAAATAGAAATGTTTAAACCTTCTCTTGTTAAGGGTCTAAAACCGATTTGGACTAATCCGATATGGATATATTTATATCTTTTGGTCATATGTTTTTGTAAAGATTTTTTAGAAAATAGCTGTATAGTTTCAAAAGATTTTAAATGTTTAATATCTCTTTTTTCGGTTTTAATGGTGTAATATGTTTTAAAAAAATTTATTTTGGGTGTTTTGTATATTTAGTCTATATTTATTTTGGGTATCTCCCATTCATCTATTTTTTTTTCAAAATTTTCAATTGTTATTTTTTCACTATTTATTATATATATATTCTGTTTTCTAAGAGGGGGGCTCCTATTTTTTGGAACCTAAGTTCTCGATATCTTTCAATTGCATTGGTTTATTATATGATTTTTTATTTTACGGGCAATTGCTCTTAAGCTCTTTCAATTGTGTTTGTCTCCTTTTGTTAAAGAAATTTGAAAATGGGAAACAATATTATAAGATGAAATTCTATTGATAAATAGTTTGAATAACTATTACAATATGTTGTTTTAATATAAAAAAACCTATTATTACAAATATAGAAATATAAAAATAAATTAAATTAAATATTTTTAAAATTAAATCAATTATTAATTTATTTTAATATATAATATTTTTAAATGATTAATTTGATTTTGATATACAATATTTTCTAATATTCTCTCAAATTTAATGTGATATAACACTACAAAAAATACGATTTTAGCAACGGAATTTGGCGATGAAAAAAATTCGTCGCTATTTTATGACAAATTTAGCGACGAAAATTTTTCATCGCTATTTTGTAATGAAATTTGTGACGAAAAAGTAGTCGTGGCTCATTTAGCAACGGATACTGTATTCGTGACTAAATTCATTGCTAATTAGTGATGAAAATTTTTTTATTACTAATTAGCGATAAATAGAAATTTCATGATTAAATTTTGTTACGGATACTATTATTTGTCGTAAAATTTAGTAACGAATATTCTATTCGTTGCTAAATTTAGCGACGAAAAAATTTCATGATAAATTTCGTTACTAATTAGTTACAAAAATTTTTTGTCATTAATTAGCTACGAAAAAAATATTTATCACAAAATTTAGTAACGAACTCTAATAGTCGTGGCTAAATTCGTCACTAATTAGCCATAAAACAATATTCATGACTAAATTTGTCACTAATTAATCACAAAAAAATATTCGTGGCCAAATCTATCACTAATTTATTGCTAGTATTTCAAAATTCATGACTAATTTCATAACTAAATTTCTTCTGTATTCTATTAGGAAATATTTTTAACCATGTCTTTCTTTTTAACTTATTCTGAATAACGAAATCGAGTTGAATATATAGTGAATGTTACAATTCTCACCAAATAGACAATTTTCAACAATAAATAGTTCCACCAATCTTTAACAAACAATTTTCCATCAATCACGCTTTTGAGTTCACTCTTTGTGTTATTTGTCTTCTATGTCCATTCGTTTCTCTTATAAATAGTTCAATGGTATTTGAAAATTTAGCTATTAATCTTCATTCGTCATCGTCATCGGTAAGCAAGATAATAAATCATACATCCATGTCTAGTGATCCATCCGTTTGGCAAGTAAATCAAATAGTAGTTTTCGGAAGACGGTGACAATGAGATGGATGGCTACTAAGAGATGGCTATCCATTTACAAACTATTCCAAGATTTCAAAAAGAAAAAAATGAAAGAAAAGAAAATTTCAATCTATCTCAAGTTACTGAATCTGTTGCTAAATTAGCAATTGATATGGGAGTCCATCACTAAAATTTAGCGACGGATAATGAAATCTGTTGTTAACTTAGCAACGGATATGAGGAATCTGTAGCTAACTTAATCCTTTTTTTTTAAATTAGTATTTTATATTAATAAATCATATTTATTATTTTATAATATTTTAAATAATAATTTAAATTAGCATTTTATTTTATTTTTTTTATGTTTTATTTTTTTAAAATAATATTATTTTATTTTTTAAATCTTTTATTATTTTAGTCTAAATTATCATTTTATTATTTTATTATTTTATAATAGTATCCGTTGCTAAATTAGCGATGGATACTAAGTTAATATATTTTTTATTTAAATTAGCATCTTATATTTTATTTTATATTTTATTATTTTATTATTCATTTTATTTGGTAAATTAAGAAAAATAATTGATGATAAAATTAATAAATCATATTCCTTTCATTGGATAAATAAAAAAAAATTGTTATTCTATCTTAATTAATCAAATTTATTTTTTTGGCTTAAAAAATATGGATTTAGCAACAGATTCCGAAAATCGATAGCTAAATTTAGCCGGGGATTCCGGAAATCTATCGCGAAATTTAGCCATGGATTTACAAAATCCGTGGCTAACTTAATCTTTTTTTTAAATTAGTATTTTATATTTTATTTTATTTTATTTTAACAAATTATATTTATTATTTTATAATATTTTAAACAATATTTTAAATTAGCATTTTATTTTTTTTATATTTTAATTTTTAAAAAATAATATTATTTTATTTTTAAAAATCTTTTATTATTTTATTTTAAATTAGCATTTTATTAATTTATTATTTTATAACTAGCGATGGATACTAAGTTGATATATTTTTTATTTAAATTAACATTTTATATTTTATTTTATTATTTTATTATTTATTTTATTTGGTAAATCAAGAAAAATAATTTGATATTATATCTTAATTAATCAAATTTATCTTTTTGGCTCAAACAATATTTTATTTCTTTATTTATTGCCAATTTAATCAAAATCGAATTTAAATAGTAAGAAAAGTTCAATGAGAATAGTAAGAAGAGAAAAAAAAATTACCTTGACGTAAAGGGAAAAAAATAAACAACAAGAAAAGTTCAATGAAAAAAAGACCCCTAGATGAAGAAAAAAAATAGAGATGAGAGTGAAATAAGATAAAAAAAATGGGAGGGTTTGAATTTCGAGTGGAGGCAATTTTCACAAAAATAAAGAAGGCAAGCAGGAAGGTAGGTAGACAAGCACCCGTGGGCGCTTGTGTGCATATGCACGCTAGCGATGGATTTCTAATTTTCATCATTAAATTTTTGACACGCATTATTAGTGATGAAAAATTTTTCTTAGCTAAATCTGTCGTTAAGAAAATTAGCGATAAATTTTTCTAAAATTTTCATCACTAATACTGTATTTTTTTGTAGTGTAATAAAATCCACTTAATTGTGAGTTTCGAAAGAGGCAGTGCACCCCCAAACAGACTATTAGACTTTATCAAGACTACCAAGACTAATAAAAGAAACAACAGAAAGGCTCTAACAATGATTTCTGACATGGTTCAAGATTTCTGCTATCAAAGCTAGAATTAGTTGTTGTGGATCCCTTCAATTTTTAGTACCTTGATTTAACCTTAGGATCAAATTTAATTCAAGCCATTAGATTCATTCTAACATTAGCCGTTTTATTTTTAATAATTCCATTAATTTTCGCTATCTGTTTAGTAACACTCACCACTTGATCTTGACTGTTATTCAAAGGTTAATCAATTTCAACAATAAAAATGCTCAATTTTGGCCATCCATTTGAACTGCTTAATCCTAGCCATTCGATCGCCTTTATAAATGTTTCTTCTTTTCTCCACTTTGTTCTCATTTTTTTTTAGTTCTACCCTTTCTCGCGATCACTCTTTCTTCTACTCTCACCCTTGATCTATATTTTTCCCTCATTTCCAACCATTGTCATCTAGTTTTCTTGAGTTTTCATGGCACTCAGAGCTTGGACTAATTATGGATGAGCTCATTGGCCATGAATCATATCTTTGTCTCTCCACTTTATGCATCTTTCCTTTGGATTATCCACATATTTTGCTCGGCTATGAGTGGATGAATTTTGGGTTGGATTTTAAGTGAAAATTGGTTGGTTTGTCAATGTTTAAGCAGTTTATGCTAAGTGAGCCATGTCTCCTCTTTTTAGCCTCAAGTTTGATATATCAACTTCTAATCTAATTTTCCCCTTCCCTAATCTCATCAGATCTCGGATAGATTTCATAGTAGGATTTCAGTTGAAGACTTCAAAGCCAACATAGCCCTTGCTGATCCTATAGGCAAGTAATCCTTTTTTTCCCTTCTCTTGGTTTTTGATTTTGATATTGGTTGGTGTCTTCCTTAGATGATCTTCCCCTAGGGAGGGTAGGACACTATTATGTTGTGGTCATGCCACAAAGATTGCATACACTTTAAATGTTGATAAAATATGATATCAAGAACAATAAAAAAGTGGAGAGAAAACTTTCTTTATATTGAATGCTAAGAGAATTTTACATTAGGGTGGATTGTCTCTCGGGAGAATTATTACAAGAAAAATAGAGGGAGAGAGATTTTAGCAAGAGAGGATTATCTCAATTGCTTGCCTAAAAAGTATGGGGAGAGGTTTTATTGATAGAGGATTACAAAACTAATCTATAGAGAGAAGAAATGACTTGTTAAACACTAAAGAAAAGGGAGAAAGGGGGAGGGAAAGAGCCACCCAATGGCTAGATTTTCTAGCGGTTGGACAGCCACCAACGGTTAGAATATTCTAGCCATTGGAGAAGAAAGGAAAGCCCTCTTATGGGCTGAATCGAATTGGGCCATAAGCTGCATATTTTCAACACTCCTACTCAAGTTTGGCAAATGGATATCGATGGAGCTTAACTTGGCAAGAATGTCTTACAGATGACCGACTGTCGTTCTCTTGGTGAAGATATCTATGAGCTACTCATTGCTTCCTATGTGAAGAATGGTAATGGTCTTGTCTTCTAACATTTGATGTATAAAGTGACAATCAACACCAATGTGCTTGGTTATCTCATGGAAGATCAGATTTGAAACAATGTGAATCGCCTATTGATTGTTACAATGAAGTTTGATTAGGCCAAGAACTGAAAATCCCAATTCCTTAACTAAAGCTTTTAACCAAATGATTTTACTAGTTGCTGTTGTCATGGCTCTGTACTCAACCTTGATACCACAGATTGCTTCTTGCTTGTCCATGACACTAGGTTTCCTTCTACAAACATGTAACAACCTATTGTGGATCTCCTATCCTTTGTGTCACTGGTTGTGTTCACATCGTAATATCCCTCGATTTTTTAACTTTGATTATTTGTCATCCAGATTCCTCTTCCAAGAGATCCTTTGAGATTCCTATGGATTCTTTCAGCAGCTTTCCGATCCTTAATTGTAGGAGCATGCATATGTTGACTAATTTGGCTCACAGCATATACGATGTCCGACCTAGTGATAGTAAGATAGATGAGCTTTCCAATCAACCTCTAATATCTTTGCACCTTTATGAAACGTTGATCATCATCTTTTCCTCCATTAGTGGTTGAGATTGAGCTAACTATTGGTCTAGCTCCCATTTTACCTATTTCTTATAAAAGATCAAGCATGTATTTTCTTTGAGATAGAACCAATCTCTTATAAGAGTAGACAATCTCTATTCCTAGAAAATATCTTAGTAGTTCTAAATTTTTAACCGCAAACTTAGTTTTAAAGAAACTACATACTTGATCAATTTGGTTCATATCATTTCTCTTAACAATTATGCCATCCACATAAATAAGTATAATAGTGATTTTTCTCATTATTCATTTTTGTGAATAAAGAGCTATCACTATTGTACTAACTGAAATGGTTGCTGAGAATGGCACAACTCAATTTTGCATACCATGCTCTCAGAGATTGCTTAAGACCATAAATAAATTTTCTCTATCTGTACATTTGTCCTTCTTTTTCTGGATATAGCCCTTGAGGTGGGTGCATATATACCCCCTCTTCCAATAATCCTTGGAGAAAAGTATTCTTCATGTCATTTGTTACATTGTCGACCTTTGGTTTGTGGCAAGAAACATAAGGCCCTTGATGGTATTCATCTTTTCTACTAGAGCAAAGGCTCCATGTAGTCCTCTCTATAGGTCAGCGTGAATCCTTTGACTACAAGTCTAGTTTTATAGCGATCAATTGATTCGTTGCTTTTGTACTTGATCTTGTAAACCCACTTGCATCCTATTACTTTTTGTTCCCCCTCTTGAAAGTGAGGTGAATTCTTAGGTTCCATTTTTGGCCAAGGCATCTGATTCTTCTCTTATTATTTTTCTCGATTTAAGATGCTCATCAACTTTATTAAAACTTTTAGATTCATGTACTTGATCTATGTCACTCAAGAAAGGTTGGTGATCTACAGAGGTATTAGGAGCAGTATTAAATTTAGATACGGGATAAAAGATGACCTTGGAGTTATAATATATTTCTTGGTCTACCCATTTATATGGTAGTCTTATTCTTGTTGATCTTCTAAGAGAAAGTGAAGACGATGGTGAATTTCTGGTTTCCTCCTCTTATTCTGAGGGAAGGTAGTCATGATCTCCACCTTGCTCTTTATTCTCCTCTATATTTGGTTCTGCTCCACTCTTCCTGTCTTTTGAATTTTGTGGTACCTCTCCCCCTAATTCCATGCTTTATTTTGTGGTGTGATTAATGGAGCTTCTGATTTGAGGCATGGAGGAATATTTGTAAATTTTCTCTTTGATGCTTTTTTTGTTTTTCTTTTTCTAGTCCTGTAAAATAGAACTCATTTTCGAGAAATATCACATCTTTTAATATATATAGCTTGATAGTCTCAGGATCTAAACATATGTATCCCTTTTTGAAATTATACATAGCCCAAGAAAATGCATTGCTTGCCTTTTCTATCAAGTTTATCTTTCAGCTGCCTTGGGGTGTGTACATAACATACATACCTGAATACGCTAAGTGTTCAATATTTGGCCTGATTTTTGTGAGTGCTTCTAGGGGAGATTTCCCTTGGAATATTCTAGTGGGCAAGCGGTTAATTATATGAACTGCAGTACTTATTGCATCACTCCAGTAATTTTTTGGTACATTGACATAGAACATCATAGTCCTTGCCATTTCTAAGAAGTGCTGATTTTTCCTTTCAGCTACCCATTTTGTTGTGGAGTGTAAGGATATGAAGTCTAATGCATGATTCCTTTTTCTTGCAGAAAACTAGTGAAGTCCTTACTCAAATATTCTCCCCCATTGTCAGTCTTAAGCATTTTTATATTAGTGTCATATTGTTTAGTAACATGCTATAAAATTCTTAAATGCCTCATATGCTTATGCTTTTGTTGTGAGCATGTAGACCCGGGTGTATTTAGTTTTATGATTAATAAATGTTATGAAATATTTAAATTCTCTTCTAGATACTACTGTTGAGATCCAAATATCTGAATGCACAAGATAAAAAATATTCTTATATATAGTTTTTAAAATTGGATAATACACTTGGCTTTTTTTTTTATTCAAAAATAAACAAACTTCATAATGTCTATCTTTACAATTTTTTGTTATAAATAGGCTTTGCAAAGCTTGCTTATATGGGTGACCTAATTTTGCATGCCACAAAACATAATTTTCTTCTTGGTATGTTACAAATGCATGGTTGTTTTCGTCCATGAAGTACATGTTGTTCCTCCTGGATCCCCTACCAATGACTTGGTTCATTTTGAGATTCTAAAAAACAATAGTATTGGGATCGAAAATAGTCTTGCAATTTTGGTCTTTGGTCACTTAGCTAATGGACATAAAGTTGGATGAGAACTCAAGGGCATATAAAGCCTTTGCTGTTTTTCTGAAAATTTTCACTTCCCCAAGTTCTTGAGCATCCAAATTATGTCCATTAGCTACTTTGATTATCCATTGGTTAGGGAGAGGCTTTAGGTTTTGAAATTTGTTTTTGCCCCTAACCATGTAATGATCATATCCCAAGTTAATTAACTAATCTTGAATTTTTGAGACAAAGTTAGAAAAAGTATTAGAATTAAGTTCAGGATTAAGCCCTTGTTTAAGCAGCACCCTTACCATCACTTCTTCAATGATTGACTCGAGAGTTGTAGCTTGGATAGTGTTGGAGTTGGTGGAATTTCCTTGACTCCTTTTTGGCCGCAAATGAGGGTGTAAACTCCTTTATGTGTCCTAGTTTTTTACAATGTGTACACACTGTGTACTTGAAGATGGGATTAATTTGCTTCCTCTATCTTGAAGCTTGCATCGGCGAGTTGGATCATATATTGAACTTCTTAGATTGAACTCCTTAATCCTCAAAATTTCTTAGCGCACATTGGAGTATCATTCTCCAAGTGAGATAAGCAAGCAGAATGTCATATCTTCATTTTCTCTTTGTTGGAGGATTTTTGAGTCGGTCGTTGATGGCCTCAAGGCTCGGAGTTCATTCCACAAATCTCCATGCTCTCAAAATAGTTGTATGAGAGATTTTCCTTCCTTCTTCAAATTTCTGATCAACCTCTTGATTTCATAGATTCTTCCCAAGTTACGTTTTTGCCCATGGAACCCAAACATTTGATCCCATAGAGTTTTGACCGTAGGGGCACTAGTGACCAGCACACGGTGAGTGTGGTCCATTGAATTGGAGAGAAGGACAAACACTTAGTCATCCTTTTTCTTCTATTCTTCATACTTTGGATTTGATTACTCCATGGGTTCTTCAATGATGTGCTCTAAAAGGTCTCTTAGATTGAGAGACTATCTTACTCCTTGTGCCCATTGATAGCAGTTTGCTGAATTTAGAAGTATGGAGAGAAAGGATGGGTTTGGAAAGAATAATGTATAGAGGTTGAGATTTGAGTCTGCTCTGATACCATATTGAAAAAATATGACATCAAGATAGTAAAAAGTGAACAAAAAAAATTTGTTGTATTGAATGCTAAGAGAAGTTTACATTGGAGAGGATTTTCTCTTGGGAGAATTATTACAAGAAAAGAAGAGGGAGAGAGATTTTAGCAAGAGAGGATTATCTCAATTGCTTGCCAATAGAGAGATTTTATTTACAGAGGATTATAAAAACTAGTCAATAGAGAGAAGAAATAGGTTGTTAGACACTAAAGAAGAGAGAGAGAAAGGGGGAGGGAAGAAGCTGCCCAACGGCTGGATTTCAAGCCGTTAGACAACCACCAATGGCTAGAATATTCTAGCCATTGGAGAAGAAAGGAAAGCCCTCTTATGGGCTGAAGTATTTGGCCCAATTTAATTAGGCATTAGCTACTTATTTTCAACATTAAAGACCGGTGAGCTCGGCTCCTGCAGCCTACACGAACTGTAGCCCGTTGTATTGTAACCTTTGGTATGGGCCAATGTGCCCATTAGGTTTCGGTCAATGTGCCCATTTTCTTAGAATTTGGATTTTTGGTCACCAAGGGGGATAACCTGACGGTCACAATCCCCCTCTCCCAATTTTGAGATTCAGTATTCAAATTCTTGTGTTAAAAAAAAAATGGATTATTGAGGCCAATAGGGTGAGATGCAGTTCTAGATGCGATTTTAATTTTTAGATTTCTTTTAAGTGTATTGTGGTGAATTCTTTTGGTTAAGACAAGTCTTGAGACAATGGGCTCTGGTTTGTGCCTGCCTTCATTAAAAGGACAAGAAGTTTACTATGTGTGGCCTATTTTTGATCGTGTGAGTTTTGTAAATACTTTGTCCCCAATAGGACAGCTTGGTGCTCATAATTCCCCTCTCCCAACCCTGAGATTCAGGGTTCGAATTCTTGTGTAACAAAAAAAAAAAAAGTTTTGTAAATACTTTCTAATATATATGTGTATCAACATGTCATTACATTAGCAAATGAATGTCTCCAATTTCATAATCTTACTGCTGAACTGAAAGGGGTCAAGCATGAAATGTTATTCTTATATATATGATGAATGTGCTTATATGTTTTTACTTGGGATGTAGTTAAATTGAGATGACTTCAGAGTTATGGTGAATCATGCTTATGATCCACATACCCTTTTCCCTTGGTTTGGTTGTGGTTTTGGGATGTCCGCCTTTGTGCCCAAAAGGGTGCTGAGTGCAAAGTTTCTATCATGATTCACTCTTTCTCAGTTGAATTCGTGAGATTTACAGAGCTACATCAATTACTTATTCTTGAACTTTTATGAGATAATTGAGAAACATGCTATGGATTCTTGGTTAGATCAATCATTTTCATATACTGCTTTGCATCTTGTGGAACTTGATAGACATGATAACCATACTTAGAATCAATTTACATATAGATATGTAATGATGGTAGATTTTCTTACTAATCAGGTTGTGCTTACAAGAACTTAATTCCCCTATTTTAAGACTCGGGGAGATGCAAAGAGAAAGAATCAATCAAATAGTTATGGAGCCTAGTTAGCTGTTTTGGGCCTCTATATTCTCTAGCACGCACACGCACACACATGGTTGGTATTGAGGAATTTGTTAAGTGATCTTTGCAGAGATGTTTATGATATATATATATTTATTCGTAGTCATAGAAATTTTAAGAATTTACATTTAATCTAGAGCATTAATGTGTATATATATTGTGACCTTGTCAGTTTTCTTTCTTTCCTATTGTTGAAAATACATAGACCCATTTGGGCCCAACTTTTTTGGCCCAAATGGGACCATGATGCCCAACGGCAATAATAGCCACCGGGGGGAGCGGACAAAATTCACTCCCTCTCTCATCATTTATACTTTTTATTTTTTTTCTCTTTTCTTTCGTCTTCTATAAATAGAGATTTTTTTCTCTTATAATATAATTTGAAAGACAATCTCTCTTCCAAAATCTCTCTTGTCTCTTTCTCTTTCTTTGTAATGTTGAGATAATTTATCTTTCACACTTAATAAAAAAAGTTCTCTCTATTCTTCAATTTTATTTTCTTGATAAATCTTTCTCCTCTTTCTCTTTTTCATTCAGTCATATTTTTATCTCTCTTTATCCATATTTAAATTTATATTCTAAACTTATGTAAAACTCATTCACTAGTATGTGATGGCATAGTATGCTTAAAAAAGTTCTGTTTAGTGACAAATATTTATCCAAGGAAAAAGGTTCTTATGCGAGGATAGACGAACTTCACATCTTTCGTGTGAACTTTCTTGGTGCTCCCTGCTAAGGACGGTTTGGGTTGAACGAAAGTGAGCTTTATGAATTTCTACATAATATCATAGAATAATTATATTATTTCTCAAATGGCAAATCCTTCGCCTTCCTTTAGTTCATTTCAAACACAGCTCTTTTCTTCTACAATTCTAGCCTTCACTAATTATTTTCAAAGGATAGAGCACATCAAAAGATCACTCAATACTCTAAAACTCTTGAAATTTTTAATAAATGAACATCTTGATGTCACCGACCCTGCATATGAGTCAAGTCTTCATTCTCCACTCTAGTACCATGGATCAAACTTACAAAAATATGGTGTCATTTTGTCCAAATTCTAAATTTTTATGGGATCAAATGTACGATCTATATAGGCAGGAATCTAATGTGAGAAAATTTTTGAAATCAAGTGAGAGATTGCCAACATTTAGGAGGAAAAAATTATATTCCAACTATTTGGAGAATATGAAAATCTATAGAATGAATTGGAGATGCTAAAACTTCACACATGTGATTCGAAGATATTGCTAAAACGGAAGGATGAAGATAAGTCTTTCGGTCTTCTTGTCTCTCTTAGCGAATACTTCTCAAATGTTCACTAAAAAATCTTTCGGATGAAGAATTTCCCTTCATATTAAGAAATTGGATTCCTAATCCAGAAGGTTGATGCTAGCATGAGGCTTGAAGAGACTTCACAATCAAAAGTTGAAGTCTCACGGATTTAAAATTTAGCAACAAGTTTTTATTCTTGTACCAGAATAACCCACTGCCAACAAAGTCTATCAGCCTCCTCACAAGAAATGATGCTCACATTGCAAGAGGTTAAACCATACCAAAGAAAAATGTTGGCTTCTTAATCCTCATCTCAAACCAGAGTATCTCAAAAAGAAAGAACAAGGAGTACCAAAAGTAGCACAGAATGTGGCATTGGAAACAACTCTTGAAGGCATCACCAAACTACCGAAACAAGTTGCCAATAATTCTAGTAACTCCCCAAACTCTATCATTATTCTAAAAACTAGTTAATAGATTCAGGATGTGACTATCATATGGCTAAAGACAAAGAAAAGATAAAATGTTTTAAACCCCTCCTCAATCATAAAATAGTTAAAGTAACCAATGGACAAAATTTGAAGGTTAAACAATTTGAAGGAGTTCAATTTTTTGGAAAAAATTCAGATAGTTTATATGTTCCTAAATTTATCTCCAGTTTTATGTCAATTAATAAGATAACTAAGGACCAAAATTGTAAAACTATTTTTTGATACCAATACTATTGTTTTTTAGGATCTCAAGTCAAACCAATAATTGGTAGGGAATATAGAAGGAATAATTTATATTCTTTGGATCAAGGAAACCAAGCTCTTATAGCATGTGGAAAAGATAATCAACTATGGTATGTTATATTAGGTTACCCAAATGATCAAACGTTAAAATTACTTTTTCAATAAAATTTTGTAAAAATGATCATTGTGAAACATATATTTTTGGGAAACAAATTCAAGTAAAAAAATCCTATTTCGGAAGTTATTTATAAAAATGTCTTTGCACTCATATATATGGATATCCCCTATTGAATCTAGAAGAGATTTCAAATATTTTATATCTTTTATAGATCATAAGTCTATATACATATGGGTATACATGCTTCACACTAAGGTACAAGCTTTCAAAGCATTTAAAAATTTTAACAACTTTATATTGAAACAATATGACACTCATATTAAAACACTCAGAACTGATAACAGGTGAATACATAAGTAATGAATTCAAAAAAATATCTAGAAAATAAAGAAATTATTCATCAAATATCTTGCCTTTATACTCCACAACAAAATAGAGTAACCGAAAAAAAAATTAACATTTACTAAAAATAGTAAGGACCATGATATTTTTTGCAAATCTGCCTAAGATATTTTGGAGTTGTACAATTAGTGTAGCTACACATATAATTAATCGACTTTTTACAAAGATTCTTAAAGGAAAATCTCCTTTAGAGATATTTAAAAAAGAAAAACCATCCTTATCATCTTAAAACATTTGGTTGCATATTCTATACTCATATTCCTTCTCAAATGATAGATAAATTTGAAAGAAATGGAAGACATTGTGTTTTTATAGGTTATGCATTATTTCAAAAAGGATATTTATGCTATGAACCCGAAACTAGTAAAGTCTATACATCTAAGAATATAACATTTTGGAAGATAAATTCTATTTTAAAGAAAATATCAAAGATAAAGATTCATAAAAAAAGACTTACAAATCTTTCTTTGGAAAACCCCAAGAGTTGAAAATAAATCTTTCCAAGAAATAATTCTAAAACAAAATATGGAACAAGAGGGAGAAGAAGAAAATACTTTAGAAAAAGAGGAGCCAAATGAGCAAGGAAAAAAGCAAGTTAACGAAGAAAATGAGGAAATTCTTATAGAATCATCATCATCACCTCCTCCACTTAGAAGATCAACTAAGTTAAGACATCCCTTAGAATGGTTAAATAAGGAAGTTTATTATAATTCAAAGGTTACATCTCATCCTATCTCTGATTTTTATACAACTAATAATATTTTTTCTAATCATCAGGAGTTCTTGAATGGCGTTGACCAAGTGCTAGAACCTTTAAGTTATGAGGAAGTTAATGCTCATTAAGGAATGAGGAAAGCTATGAAGAAAGAATTGGATGCTCTTACCAAGAATCAAACTTGGGAGATCACTACTCTTCCTAAAGGAAAGAAAGTGGTAGGGTGCAAGTGGATTTACAAGGTCAAGCATAAGGGTAATGGAACAATCGACCACTTCAAAGCAAGACTTGTAGTAAAAGGCTTCGCTTAGATATATGGAGAAAACTACATTGAAACTTTTGTTTCGGTCACCAAAATGAACACAATCTGAGTTTTATTATCCCTTGCAACAACCTGGAGTTAACCGATATTTCAAATGGATGTGAAAAATATATTCTTGCAAAGAGAATTAGAGAAGGAAGTTTACATGAAACTTCCTCAAGGGCTTGAAGGCAAAGATAGACAAGTATGCAGGCTCAATAAGGTCATCTGTAGTTTGAAACAATCTCCCCGAGCTTGGTATGCTAAACTTAGCATCGCTTTTTTCAGTTATAATTTCTCTAAATACAACATTGACTCTTCTTTATTTACAAAATTGTTTAATAAAAAAATCACGATTGTACTTATCTATATTGATAATATAATCATAACCAGAAATGATATAAAACAACAAGATCAAATTAAAAATTTTCTTAAGTCTGAATTTGAAATTAAAAATTAGGGATACTAAGATACTTTCTAGGTATAGAACTTGCTTACTCCTCTAAGGGGCTTGTCCTATCCCAAAGAAAGTACACCTTTGATCCTTTGCAGGAAACAGGTGAAATGGGAGTTAAACCAACTTGTAGTCCAGTCTCGACCTATGAAGAAGGAAAGAATAACGATCAATACTTTACCGGCATTCTAAAATACCATAGACTCATTGGAAAGCTCATTTACTTGACGATCACTAGGCCAAATATAGAATATGCAGTTAGCCGAATTATCCAACATATGCACAATCCAAAAATGAGACATTGGAGAGCAGTCGAAAGGATCTTGATGTACCTAAAGGGCTCACCTAGATGTAGAATATGGGTGAAGTGCAACCAAAGTTCTGAAATTATTGGATATTGTGATGCGGATTTGGCTGAAAATTCTCAAGATAGAAGGTCTACAACAAGCTTTTGCATGTTCGTAGGAGGTAATTTAGTATCTTGGAAAAACAAGAAACAATTGATAGTTTCAAGATTTAGTACAGAAGTAGAATATAGAGCTATGGCTGTATCAACAAGTAACATTATGTAGCTTAAAACTGTAGTTGAAGACTTGTGGTTCAAGGTCACAACACGAATTTAGTTTCTTTGTGATAACCAATCGACTATTCACATTATATCAAATCCAGTGTTTCATGAGAGAACCAAACGTATTGAAGTGGATTATCATTTTTTTTAGCAAAAAATTGAAGACAAAACCATAATCACCCCTCACGTAAAGAGTCGTGAACTACTTGTTGATATTTTCACCAAGGGAACTACGACTATTCACATGAATAATATTCTCAACAAATTAGAATTCATCAATATATATTCGTCAAATTTGATAGGGAGTGTTAAAAATATATAGACCTATTTGGGCTCCAACGGGCCCATGACGCCCAACGGCTACAATAGTCATTGTGGTCCAATGGCTACAATAGCCTCTCATCATTTGTTATTTTTTTATTTATTTCTTTCTCTCTCCCCTCATCTTCTATAAATATGGATTTTTTTTTCTCTTGTAATACAACTTGGAAGATAATTTCTCTTTCTCTTTCTCTTTCTTTGTAATATTGAAATAATTTCTCTTTCATACTTAATAAAAGAAGTTCTCTTCATTCTTCAATTTTGTTTTCTTGATAAATCTTTCACATCTTTCTCTTTTTTATTCGATCACATTTTTATTTCTCATTATCTATATTTAAATTTGTATTTAAAATTTTTATAAAACTTATTCACTAGTATACGATGGTATAGTATGTTTAGGAAAATTCTATCTAGTGATAAATATTTATCGAAGGAAAGAGCTTCTTAAGTGAGGATAAATGAACTCCACCTCTTCCCTATGAACTTTTCTGATACTCCCTATTATAAAATGGTTTGGGTTGAATTTAAGCGATGTTTACAAACTTCTACACCTATGGTCAATTTCTTGTTTAATAGTTATGCTTACCATATTTTTATTCAGATTAGGATAATGATGTGTGATCTTTTTTTTTATTCAAATGCATGTGTCAAAGAAAGAAAGCAGGAGGGGAAAAAAAGTAATCCAGAAATGAGATAACGAAGGATCGAAAGAAAATGAAAGATTGTGAGACAGAGAAACACGAGGACAAAGAAAATCACTTGTGAACTTGGGTACATCGTGACTGAATCGGAAACCTTTTTCATCCTTAACCGAACTTACCTTTCATCTTGCATAAGTAGAGAGCTATTACAATATGAATAGCAGCAGCTAAGCACTAAGACTCCATCCTGCTATCAGCAGACGTAGAAATTGTTACTTGCAGAACTAAAAACATGATCTTGCGAGGAAGATTAGAGTTTTAATACTTTTTTGATTCTCCAAATGCGAAACCGGTGCCCTTCAACTTCTCCTCTGTAATCTTGTCTAATCGCTCAATCATCTCTGGTGTCAGATGATTTTTCGAGTCCCCAACTTGACCTTTCCGAAAGAAATTGTCATTACCAATTAACATTTCAGGCACAAAAGCCACCTTGCCGGTCTTATTCACCTCCAAGCTGGTCAACTTCTCAAAACTGCAGAGCTTCACAATCTCTTCTACCACCCCTTCTTTCTCTTCCTCCGATGAAAATGGCTCCCCTAAGAACTCTGCCAACTGCTTGACATGTTTCCCCGGCTCCTTCCTCATTTCTTCATATTTCAAGAACAATATCTTCCCAGGAGACTCCAAGCTTGCTTTCCAGTAACTGAGGACGTGCTCAAAGTAAGGTCCATACTCACACACTCCTCTGCAGAACAAGTCAAATGCCTCTTCCATAGATACCGGTGGCAACATCGGTGGTCTCAACTTCATGGCGAACAAATAATGTGAAACAAACACATCTTTTGGGTTTCTGCAAATGTAGACAATCTTGCAATCGGAAGATTCTCTCACCGACTTTGGTAGCAAGGGGTAAGCAGAGTGAGAAGCAAAGAGTCTTGGCGAAGGCATGGACTCAACATCATGATCACAAATGTAGGCATCCAAGTAGGGGATACAATCATGGGGGCCGGTGGCGAGTAAAGGGTGAGTGGCAAATTCAAATTTGGAGCGGTTCATGGTGGAAAACATGATGGCTTTAAGCCAAGTAGTGCCAGATTTGAGAGAACTAGTCAAGAAGATATCTGTGGGTCGAGCTTTGAAGTGATCTTGCATAAGCAAGACACCTTTGAAGACAGAGATGGGAGGATACCAAAAGCCTTGGTAATTGAACAGTGTAGGGACAATGGAACCTTTGTCACTAGGAAGAGTAGCAATCAACTCTTCAAACTGTTTGCTGATTTTTTCATGAGCATTTTGTTCCATGTTGGATTGCTCCGAAGCAACTGTTGGTGCCATTAGAGACTAATGACTTTGAAGAATGGAAAGAGAATTGATAGGCTTGAAGGTAAGTTGGGGAAGAAGCTCCCAAATTTATACAACTCAGGAAGCATCGCCCGACAGATTTTAGTATTAGAAATATCCCTGAAGTACACTTGGTCGTTGTTCAAAATGATGATACTATTTATCCTTTTGAAAATTCTTTTTTTTATTAAGAAAAGGGTGCCAAAGCTGACTGACTGGCCACCAGTATAGGAAGAAGCACCCAAGTTTTTCTTGGTGTTCTGGGCATGACTAGTACAGTTAAAAGTTGCTGCCCAATAACATGAGGAGGAAATCTCCTTGCAAAACATCATAGGATTACACTTTGCAATAAATTAGAGATATATATATTCACCTGATCTTGTAATCATTCATTCCAATTCTACAGCAGTATTTAGATTAAATTTGAAAATAGTAGAAATTCTTCTTAAATACACACACACACACACACACACACAAAGTTGAATTACTTCTTAGAGGCAAAAGGATAGACCTGTGGATAATTTATTGGGTCCTGCCAAATTTTGTTTGTTTATAGTCCAATGACTTGAATGTATTGACTTGGACTTCCAAAAGGATCACCACTTCATCTAAATGACACTCCCCTTTTGTTTAAAATATCAATGCCCGCCAACTCACATAAATTTCTCTCTCTCTCTCTCTCTCTCTCTCTCTTATTTTTTAATTATTCAAGCTTGGCTGGCCTGCTGTGTTAACAGTTATATGCCTCCTTTTCTTAAATCGACCGGATGACTTCAGTCTGTGTCGTTTTTCTTTGCAGACTTACACTATTTTGGTCTTTCGTTAAGGAAAAATTGGGGCAAGACACCTATGCTTTGATTTGGAGAGATTTTTTTAATTGACTTCAGTATAATAAATCAACCCTTGTTATCTGATATATAAACCTTAACCTTTGAATATTAAAGGGTTTTTTTTTCCTCCTTTTAAACATATATTGTTGACAAAGGGTATTGTTGATCCAACTGTCGGGATTGATTTGATGAAATCTACCACCAATACAAATTAATAATCCTAGCTAAAGAAATTAACTTAAAAAGAAAACATATCTGAATTTATACTTTTTAGATCTCATTATTGAATTCCAACGGGTTTTTTGATTCAACTAAGCTTCGAATTCTTAAATCGAGAGCAGTCTTCCAGATCTATAATATTCTTCTGAACAAAATTTCTCTTAACTAATGGGATGTTAGAAATTTAAAAATTCACCAAATTCCGAGACCATGACATCTATATAATAATTTAGGAATGCCAAACCATTTATTTTGTTGTTACTTCCTTTTCAACTCATCACATAAAAGAAAGTTATTTCTTTAGGTTTTTATACATATTTACCAAATTCACATCCCATGCAATACATTAAATCCCTATATTAAATATATAATTATTTAATATCATGTATAATTATTTACATATTAGCCCAATATTAGATTAAATATCTAATAATCTCCCACTTAGGCTATATATATGTTTATTATTATGTATAACAATATGAGCTCAACTTTGCTATTAATACTGAAATATATTTATAACAAATTTCGTATATTAATCATATCAACAAAGTCAAAATGGTATTTGTTACATCTATCATAACTCGACCCACCAATGGTCATGTATGCTAATACGATCGAATAACATCAATCATGATGTAGTGTGCAGTATAAAAATTACATGCAATGTGTTTTTTAACATGTATATTTTCAATTGATCCACCTTAAACCGAAATAAGATCAGTCATACTTAATATCAAAATATGATAAAAACTGAATCTTTATTTTTACAGAAAATAATTTTTATATACAATTGAAAAATACCAATGTAAAATGAGCATAAAAGTATAAACTTGCACTAAAACCATATACCCTAGAGTAACGGATACCCATACGAGCAGTATGCTCAAGAAGCATTTTAGGTGGCACTCCCTTAGTAAGCGGATCCATGATCATGGTGTTTGTCCCAACGTATACTCTATAGACAATTATCTACTTTAAATCATTTCCTTAATAATTAGGAATTTGATGTTTAAATGTTTTGACTTTGTTGGGGTCCATTTGTTATTGAAGTAAAGGATTATTGATTTATTGTCACAAAATAATTAGAGCGGTCGCTCAATGTGATCCAAAATAAAATTCTACAACCACACCCTATGGTTGGATGCCTCATACTATGCTACGAACTCTGCCATCATAGTGAAAGATCCTATAAGTGATTGTTTAGTACTCTTCAACAAGATGGCACCTCCAGCAAGCAGATAGATGTACCCCAATGTTGACTTCATACTGTTTTGACATTCTGAAAGTCGGAATCAATATATCCAATGATTTCAATCTGGTCTGACCTCTAGTATGTAAGCATATGCCTTTTTATTATCAGTAAATATCTGAATACCTATTTAAATGCTCTTTAATATACACAATATCCGGACACATAAACTTGATCATAAATCAGAACTCCCCACTGCTAATACATAAGGAACTTTCTATATTTCCCTTCGTTCAAGGTCATTCTTGTAGCACTAGTTGAAACTAAAATTATCTCTTTTAACCACAGAGATATCTTTTGGTTTACAATGCTACATGTCATATCTCTATAAAACCCTTTTAATATAGCTCTTTTGCAATAATATGAAAATTTTCTAAGAGCAATCTTGGTGAATCTAGATCCCTAATATAAAAAGAGGTATCACCAAAATCTTTCATATAAAAATACTCGGCTATAAATCTCTTGGTTTCCCACACTAGGCACGTATCATTGCTGACTAATAATATGTCATCGACATATAAAAATAGAAAAATGTACCTGCTCTTACAAAATTTATAATATACACAATTTTATTAACTAAATGCATTTAAAAATCAAACGAGATGATAACTTGGTAGAATTTGAAATACCATTGGCAGGATCCTTACTTCAGTCTATAGATGTATATGTTAAATTTGCAAACCATTTCCTTTGAGTCTTCTAACATAAAATTCTTTAGTTGCACCATATAGATCGTTTCAACAATATCATCCTTGAAACGTCATTTTTACATCCATTGGATAGAATTCAAGATCAAAGTGTTACTAATGGCATTATAATACTTAAAAGAGTCTTTCAAAAAAATTGGAAAAAAAAAAGTTTCTTTATAAGCAATGCCTTCTCTCTGTGCAAAACCCTTTGTGACAAAACGAACATTATATCTTTCTACATTGCCATTTGAATCCCCCTTACTTTTAAAAATCCATTTACAACCAATTAACTTCGAACTTTCACGTAATGGGACAAGATCTCATACATCATTGTCATGTATGTATTTTATCTCTTCTTTCATAGCATCTATCCACTTTTGAGAGTTAGAACTTTCAATGGCCTGACGAAAAATGATCAGATCATCTTCCATCATTCCAACAAAACCTTAACCAAATAATACAGGCCGTTGGTGAGTAAAGAGTGAGTGGCAAATTCAAATTTGGAGCGGTACATGGTGGAAAACATGATAGCTTTAAGCCAAGTAGTGCCAGATTTGAGAGAACTAGTCAAGAAAATATGTGGGTCGAGCTTTGAAGTGATCTTGCATAAGCATGACACCTTTGAAGACAGAAATGGGAGGATACCAGAAGCCTTGGTAATTGAAAAGTGTAGGGACAATGGAACCTTTGTCACTAGGAAGAGTAGCAATCAACTCTTCAAACTGTTTGCCGATTTTTTCGTGAACATTTTGTTCCATGTTGGATTGCTCCGAAGCAACTGCTAGTGCAATTAGAGACCAATGAGTTTGTAGAATAGAAAGAAGATTGATTGGTGGGCTTGGAGGTAAGTTGGGAGAAGGAGCTTCCAAATTTATAGAACTCTGGGTGGATGCCCCGACAGATTCTAATATTAAAATATCCTTGAACTACACTAAGTCCTTGTTCAAAATAATGATACAAGTTAACTTTTTTTTGACAATTCTTTGTTTTATTAGAAAAAGGGTGCCAAAACTGACTGACTGGCCACCGGAATACTAATTAAATTAAGGTTGTAAATAATTTTTTGATGCATATCGATAAATTTATCAAGGATTTAAAAAAAAAAAAAAAAAAAAAAAAAAGAGGCCCACGCGCACACACAAATAAAATTGAATTACTTCTTAGAGGCAAAAAGATAGACCTGTGGATATATTGTTGGGTCCTACCAAATTTGTTTGTATATGGTACAATGACTTGAATACTTGGACTTCCAAAAGGATCACTACTCCACCTAAATGACAATCCCCATTTGAGTAAAATATCAATGTCCGCCAACTAACACAAATCTCTCTCTCTCTCTCTCTCTCTCTCATTTTTTAATTATTCAAGCTTGGCTGGCCTGGTGTGTTAACAATTCTATGCCTCCTTTTCTTCAGTCGGCGGGATGACCTCAGTCCGTTTCGTTTTTTTTTTTTTTTTCTTGGTTAAGAGTCCGTCTCGTTTTTCTTTACAGACTTCTACTATTTTGGTCTTTCGTTAAGGATAAATTGTAGCAAGACTCGTATACTTTGATTTGGAGAATTTTTTGAATTAACTAGAGTGTTATAAATCATCCCCTGTTATCGAAATATAAACCTTAACGCTTGAATTTTAAAGGGTTTTTTTGTTTTTTCCTTTTTAAATATATATTGTTGATAGAGGGTATTGTTGATCCAACCCTACAACAAGAATATAACTCTACCTATTAGTTTGGCTAGATTTATTGGCATTAGTTCTCCGGCTAAAGTTTGAGAAAATTATATATCCACTCCATGAACAATGAGATCAGCATATGTTTGTCTCTAGATTTCAAAATATATACCTAGATACTCAAATTTTAAAAATTGTAATTAAATGATCTCTCTATTTGTAACGGTAACTTGTTGGTCATTAAAAATTGAGGTGGATCGACATCATTTCTGATATTGCACATCTCATCTGCCACATCAGCAAGTGCCAAGCATAAACCACACCTTACCTGTCATGTTTTACGGATGCAGCAGGTGTCACGTCAGCACACCGCACAACCTCATTTGCCACAACAGCAAGTTGCCGACCTTTTTTTTTTCTTTTAAGTTCACATCACATGCATCGCATACATACATACATTACTCAAACCACACGTGCCAAGTCTTACTGACATGGTAGGCAGGACATCAGCATACCCCACGTCAACAAGTGGCTTACCTTTTTACTTAAGCTCACATCACATGCATAGCGTACATACATGTTACTCAAACTACACATGCTTGAGCTCCTATCTCTGATCAGTTTAAAAAAGGCAGTCTCTCCTCCAGGCGAAATACATTTGAGAGAGAGGGGGGGGGGATTTTCAAGTGATTAAAAAACAATAGCCTATTTAGATGAAAATGCAAGCATGACCCATGCCTTAGATAGAATACCCAGAAAGAATCTTAGATTTCCATGACCAGCCAGACTCAAATCCTCTGTTCTCCTAATTCGAAAAACAATGGCCTAGAACTAAAAAGCTTCAAAAAAGCAAAAGCGAAGAGAAGAGAAGCAAAGCCCATGTTTGTTTAGAGGGATATGTTGAAGCTGAAAACCCAAAATCAAAGACAGTGGTGAGAACAAAGAGCTCAACAAATGAAGATTTGGATGATTTGAAGGGGTGTTTGGATTTGGGATTTGGGTTCACTTATAAGGAAATTCCTAAGCTCTGTAACACCTTGCCTGCTCTCAAGCTCTCTAACTTCTTTAACCCCAAAGATTCTCACTCTAAGATTGTGGCCTTCATTGTGAGGAATCAACATCGATGCCTCTGGCGACCCAAGGTAGAGAGAACAGAGGCACGACTGAAATATAGATTGGGAAGAGATCGAGTCTAAGGTTGGGGATGGGGCTTGAATCAGCATGATCTTGATTGCACAGGGTGAAATGTTTACTTGTCGTTGGGCGAAGGTTTGACCGTTAGGCTGATAGTGGAGAACACCGTAGATAACGATGGTCATCGCGGCGACAGACTACAGAGAGAGAGAGAGAGAGAGAGCTTGTCAGAAAGGGAAGAGGGAGAGACGTTAGCTCATGGCTAACATAGGAGGTGTGGTTGTGGGGGGATAGGCTGACATGGTATCTGTCATTCAACAAGACTTGCCGGCTTTAATCATATATGATAAAATTCTTTAGGAAGAATATTTCTCTTATTTTTTTATTCAATAAGAAGTATAATTTATATAAAAATAACGCTAACATTAAGGATTTAGTTCTGGAAGTAAACAAACTAATTCTGCAAATATAGACTATAATTCCAGAAATAAAAAATAAAATCCCATAACAATTGGAATATATACAAAGAAGGAATAAATCTCTTCCTAAAATTACTCCACTTAATTTATAGCTCACGGCAACACTCCCCCTCATGTTGGTGCAAAGATGTCTTCGATGCCCAACTTGACAAGTGAGCTATGAAAATCTTTACTAGAGACTGCCTTTGTAAGAACATCTGCAAGTTGATCTTCTGACCGTACAAAGGGAAATTTAATCACCCCTTCTTCAAGGTTTTGTTTGATGAAATGTCGATCTACCTCGATATGCTTAGTGCGATCATGCTGAACAGGGTTATGTGAAATTTCAATAGTAGCCTTGTTATCACAATACAAATTCATTGTTGAGGAAGGATCAAACCCAATCTCTGATAATAACCTTTTGATCCAAAGAAGTTCACACAAACCTTTTGTCATTCCTCGAAACTCAGCTTCAGCACTTGACAGTGCAACCACCTTTTGCTTCTTGCTTCTCCAAGTAACCAAGTTACCTCCAACAAATGTAAAATACCCATAAGTAGATTTTCTATTAGATACACTACCTGCCCAATCGGCATCTGTATAGCCCTCAACGTGTAAATGATCATTCTTAGAGAACATGAGTTCTCTCCCTGGTGCTGACTTTAAGTATCGAATTATTCTAATCACAGCATTCATATGATCTTCACTAGGATTATGCATAAATTGGCTAACTATACTGACAACATATGAAATATCTGGGCGAGTTTGTGAAAGATAAATCAATTTACCCACTAGTCATTGGTATCTTTCCTTTTTTGTTGGTGCTTGATCTGAATATTCTCCAAATTTTTTATTCTGGACCATTGGAGTGTTTGCTGGTTTGCAATCAATCATCCCTACCTCGGTCAACAAATCTAACACATACTTCCTTTGTGAAAGAAAGATACCTTGCTTCGATCTAGCTACTTCAATTCCTAAGAAATACTTGAGACCTCCTAAGTTTTTCATTTCAAATTCAGCAGCAAGATGTTTCTGTAGCTTACTAATTTCTTCAGTATCATCTCTTGTGATGATCATGTCATCTACATAAATTATCAAAGCAGTCACTTTTCCATGTTGCCTTTTCAGGAAAAGAGTATGATTTGAATTACTCTATTGAAATCCATACTTTTTCATAGCCATACTAAAACTACCGAACCAAGCACGCGGTGACTGTTTTAATCCGTACAGAGCTTTTTATAGTTTGCACACAACATTGGATGATGAGACATAACCTGGAGGAATGTCCATATACACTTCTTCTTCAAGGTCTCCATGAAGAAAGACATTTTTTACATCAAACTGATGAAGTGGCCAATCTAAATTTGCTGCCAAAGATAACAACACCTGCACAGTATTTAGCTTTGCCACTGGAGAGAATGTTTCTTGATAGTCGACTCCATACGTTTGGGTATACCTCTTAGCCACGAGCCTTGCCTTGTATCGTTCAATTGACCCATCAGAATTATGTTTAATGGTGAAGACCCACCTACATCCGACTGTTTTCTTCCTTTCTGGTAGTGAAACAAGTTTCCATGTTTGGTTCTTTTGGAGAGCTTCCATCTCTTCTTTAATTGCTTGAGACCATTTTTGATCATTTAGAGCTTCATGGACTCCAGCTGGGATTTGACAAGAAGATAATTCCTTGTTGAATTTCTTGAGTGATTCAGTTAGCTTTTGAGTAGTGACATAATTAGAGATAGGATACTTTGATACTTTCTCTACAAGATCAGGTGAGTATCGAACTGGAGGCTTGCCTCTATTGTGCCTGAAAGGTAAGTGATAGCTAGTAGGAGATGTATCCAAAACATGACCAGAGCTTGGAGCAGGAGATTTTACCTCAAGAATATTCTCAATAGGAGATTCATCATTGCATGGTATTTGGAGTAGAGGGGTTTCTTCAATGGCCGAATCATGAAGAGTGTGATTTGCGCCTTTAGTTGTTGCATTATCTGATATTATAATTGTGCTTGGCTCATTTACTTCAATTACATCACCCAACCCACCAACAACATCATCTGTATCTATAGAAGAAACATCTATACATTTCCACCACTTCTGCTCTTCTACCCATGTCTCCCCCTGAAGAGAAGAAGTGGATGCTGATGATGAGTAAAAGTGCTCTGATTCTAAGAAGTAACATCCATGGTGATGTATGTACGGTTTGTGGCAGGATCATAGCAGCAATATCCCTTCTTCTTTGTACCATACCCCAAAAAAATACAACGAACAGCACACGGATCCAATTTTGTTCGTTGATTTTTGTGGAAATGAACAAATGCAACACAGCCAAAAACTCGTAGAGGAATAAGAAGTATAGATGGTAATGTAACATGATCAGACAAGACCTGTAAAAGAGTTTTAAATCCCAAAACTCGAGAAGGCATGCGGTTCATAAGGTGAACTGAAGTTACAACAGCCTTATCCCAGTATCGGTGAGGGACTCTTGTTCCAATCAACAAAGCATGAGCAGTTTCCAAAATATGACGATTCTTTCATTCGGCCACACCATTCTGTTGTGGAGTTTGATTGCAAGAATATTCATGTATGAGACCATGTTGTTGAAAATAATTCATGAAATCTTGATTTGCATATTCCCCTCCATTATCAGACCGCAGAATCTTGACTTTGGCTGAAAATTGGTTCTGAATCATAACATGAAATGAACGAAACACATTGAATACTTCATGTTTATGCTTCATCAGATACAACCATGTCATTTTAGTACAATCATCTATAAAGGTTACAAACCACCGAATACCAGAAGTGGTTATAATGGGAGATGGACCCCAAACATCCAAATGAATCAAATCAAATGGAACTTCACTTTTATTATTACTAATAGGAAAAGGTATACGATGACTTTTTGCTAAGAAGCACGTTTCACATTTGAAAACTGAGCAATCAATATTGAGAAACAATTTCGGAAATAAATGTTTCATATAACCAAAGGAAGGATGTCCCAAACGAGAATGCCATAACCAGATTTGCTTTTCCTTTGAATTGATCAAGTGACTCACATGATTAACTCTACCGGAGCTGAAATCATCCATATAATATAACCCCTCTCTCTTAGTACCACGCCCAATGATCTCCTTCGTGAGAATATCCTGAAAAAAATAAAAATTTGGATACATTAGTGCCACACAATTTAATTCCTCTGTAGCTTGCCCTACAGACAATAATTTATTTGAAAGAGATGGGACTAAAAGAGTGTTGGATAAAGATATTGTGGGTGATAGATCTACTGTTCCAGCACCAGTGACCGGATACATGACTCCGTTCGCATTTGAGATACTTGTTCTTCGTGCTCTTGTCTTTTTAGTGAAGTCATTCGAACAGAACGTCATATGGTTTGTTGCACCAGAGTCTACTATCCAGCTATCTTGTTTCTGTTCATTAAGAATTAGTAAAGCACTACCACTCTTGGTACCTGAATCCCTGAAATCTGTAGTAGACTGAAGTGAATTTTCCACCAGTGGAGCAAATGACAATTGTGGCTCTGCACATGCCATTCTACCCGTGCTGTTCCTCCATTAGACTCCTTCGATTCTTTTTGCTTCTGAGCCTTTAATTCATGCCACCAATCTGGATAGCCATGTAGCTTAAAGTATGTTTCACGAGTATGTTTGGAGTTCCCACAATGAGAACAGCCGCTCCCTCCATTCTCGACTTGTTCCTTAGCCTTAGTTGGAGCATTTGGTTTTCCACCACCAGTTGCAAAAGATCCTGGTTTCATTGGTTGAGAGGTCATCTGAAGTTGAGGAATTGTTTTGGTACCTTTAGATATCATAGCAGCAGCAGTAACATTATCACTTTGTGAAAGCATGACTGATTGTCTGATATCCTCTCTTCAAACATATGCATAGGCTTGTTCTACAGTAGGAAAAGGTTGAAGTTGGAGCACATCACTCCGAATTTTGTTAAGTCTGTCATCTAACCCATCAAGAAAAACATAGACACGATCTTTTTGAATAAGAGTGTTGTACTTCTGTATGTCAGATGCGCATTCCATTGGATTTGGACGACGGAAATCGATTTCCCTCCATAGACCTTAGAGACCATTGTAGTATGACTCAATGGATTCCCCATTTTGTTTCATTCGCGAAACTTTTCTCTTCAAATCATATACCTGAGATTTGTCATTCCCATCAAAATATGTTATAGCAATAGAGTCTCATACCTGTTTGGCTGTTTGGAATCGAATAAAGTTGCTAATCAATGAAGGGTCCATTGAATTGATCAGCCATCCCTTCACGATTGAATTCCCTGTCATCCACTTTCTGAACTTGGAGTGATTTGTTTTTGGTTGAGGCAAATCACCATTGATATATCCCAACTTGTCTTTGCCCGAGATATACATCTCGACAATTTGGGACAAAAGAGCATAGTTTGTTCCGTCAAGTTTGATACCGATCTATGCAGCGACAGAATCACTTGTCGTTGCTGGGGTCTGGGTTTGGTTTTGAGTCAAGGTTTGAGTCATTTTTTCAGTAAGGATCTCCAAGAGAGCAACAGTACCTTGTTGTCCTTGTTCTACCAAACTGGTTGAAGTTGCCATCTTCTACAACCTAATGGTTGTTTATTTGTTACAAGAACAAATTAATATGAACAATGAGAGTCTAGAGATCTCTGCTCTGATACCATGATAAAATTCTTTAGAAAGAATATCTCTCTTATTTCTTCTATTCAATGAGAAGTATAATTTATACAAGAACAAAGCTAACATTAAGGATCTAGTTCCGGAAGTAAACAAACTAATTCTGGAAATACAGACTATAATTCCATAAATAAAAAATAAAATCCCATAACAATTGGGATGTATACAAAGAAGGAATAAATCTCTTCCTAAAATTACTCCACTTAATTTACAGCTCACGACAACAATATATCACATCAAATCAATTCAACTCTTAATGATCAGCATATCACTGTTGCTAACTGAAGAATCATTTCGTTGTATTTTTTAAAATTTAATTTCTCGTATATTATATTGTAAAATTCAAAAACTAAAATATATAACGACCCTGATTCAAAAGGTGAATATGTAATTTTTTCTTTGAATTTTAAAGAGTTTTTTTTTATTTGTTTTTTCTTTTAAACATATATTTTTGATATAGGGTATTGTTGATCCAACCCTACGATAAGAACATGGCTCCATGATTTACAAAAGGAACGCATTAGTTTGACTGATTTATTGGAATTAGTACTCAAGCTAAAGTTTATAAGATGAGAAATAGTGAATTATGTTATAAAATTCAAAATTTATAATAAATTTAAAGAATAAAATGCAACGTATAGAGAGAATAATTTTAAAGAAAATGATTTTATTTTCTTTATTGATTTTGTATATATTCAATACATTGAACAAATCACGTATTTATACAAATTAGAGTGTATATATAAATGAAAATGTCAAAAATCAAGTAAATCAAATATTTTTTTAAATATATGATATTTCAACGTATCGTGATATTTAGGGTAACATAACTTGAAATATATAAAAATATGCTGGTAATGGTAATAATGGCATCATATGGTGTCATGTGTATCTTAAAAAAATATTCACATTCCAAGTTCTCTGGAGTTTTATAACACTCCCATTGGATGCCCATTGCATAAAGAATAGTTCTTATTAAAAGTTTTGTCACGCCCCGAACCGGGATCGTGAACAGCTGCCGTTATCTTGAATGTCGGCTGTATTTTTATAGAAAATCGGGTAGAATCTCTCCATATTTCGGATGTTTCCAAAATACAATTTATCCTGTATAAATCACAACCATCCTGTAATATAATCAAATGGTTATTCCGGCCTCTCCAAAATCAAACAATCTCACAGCCAATATCTAGATAAAGCAAGATTATAAAAATTTTCAACAACCTAGTCATAGATCTCTACTACCATGTCCCCGTCAAAGGCATTGACAGCCGCCAGTCGCCCCTCCTGTGATTTAAAGGAGGCACCGAGCGATCTTAGAGTACATTTCTAAGACATGACACATTCTCAAATACTTACACAATGAACCAGAAATGCCTTAATACAATATTATGCAATGACATGTCCATATTTATACAGTCATCCCAGAATTATATAATGGTTGTCTATCAACCTCAGAATACATATACATCACCAATACAATTACCAACTCACGAAATTTGCAGCGGAAATATACAATAACTTCTCAGATCCAGATCAGATCTCCCAATTATACTGAGCGTCCTAAAAGCAACGCTCCTTGCCAAATACTATCTCTGAAACAAGAAGGGAAATGATGGGTGAGTACTCGGGGAAGAATACTCAGTGAGTGAGTGGGTCAATGCAATCGTCAAATATGGAATGTGAAACTGCAGTGTCAAAACACAAGTATACAAATCATATTTCAAATCATCATGTTTTTCATTTCAACAATATATCATTTGCACGTATTATCAAGTCAAATATGCATCCAAAGCACTGTCATTAAAATCATAGAGCTACCAGCCGAAAATGTTCTGGCAGAGGTCTACCGCGACCTATGACAGGCACACCGGGGGTGTTATATGCAAGTTTATTTAAAGTACTCTCTACCCCGGCATTGGCGACGAACCTCGTCCAGGTGCTAGACTTGGAGAGAACATCCAAATCCAAATCCAAATCCTCCCCCTTTCGGGTTCAACCTGGTTAGTACCGTATCGATAATCAACTCACGATAACTCGTGGGATACCCCAGGCCTAGGCATATCCGGACACCACCAAAGCGTCTCTCACGATGTCCTTCGTAGCTACGGAACAATACAATCCAAAGCCCTCAAGGCTAAAATCAATATCGTATAAAAAATGTGCCGAAATCAGGTTTACAAACCAAATGCAACATATAGTATAAAATGGCACATTATACATGTCAACCACATGGATGCATAATTTCATAATTCAACACAGTTTTTGGACACTCCATCGGTTCACAAAAAAATCAATTTTAAAACTAGTCAAAACATTTCAAGCATACGACAAATCATGTTCATTCATCAAAATATTGTAAAACAGAGTTTACATATTAAACAAAAGTATTGAAATAAATCTCACTCACAGTATATGGGAGGGTGATCACTCCCTATTTTGAAAACCAATTCAAATCTGACTGCTCAAGTCTCTAATGAGATTTTCTTAATTAATCATCACAATTTGATATGAAATAAGGGTCTAGTTAAGGATCTTCAATTTTCTTTCCAACCAAAACTACCTAATTTGACAAAATTTATTCAAGAGTTAAAGAGATTTCCTTTCTCTCACCTAGAGTTCCTCAGATCTCAGATCTAGTTTTCGTTCGCCTGTCGGTTTGGGTCTAAAACCTGAATGTTTCCAAATTTGAAACAATTGTGAACAATTTAAATCCAATTACTAAAGAAATTCGAAACCCTCATGCGAAAATCGAATTTTGAGTCATTTACCTTCGCAGAGGCTCACGAACTGTCACGGGCCGTCATGGGCTGCGGGCTGGCGGGCTGGTGGGCCAGGTGGGCCTGCGGGCCTGATGGGTCTGGTGGGCCGCGGGCCGGACCGGGCCGCCAGCTAGACTGGGCCGCGGGCCTGCGGGCTTGCAGCTGGCGGCCTGTGGGCAAGCGCGCGGTGGCTAGGGCTCAGCCTCGCTAGTTGGATCGCGCGCTCGTGAGCTGGATCGAGCGCTCACGCAGTGGGTCGCGCGCTGGAGCGCTCGTGGTGGTGCAGCGATCGTACTCGGCGGGGGATGGCAGCGGGAGAGAGAGAGACGCGGCGGCGGGGAGATCGGGAGAAGAGAGAAGAGAGGAGAAAAGAGAGAGAGAAAGAGGGAGAGAGAGAAGGGGAGAAGAAGAAGAAGAAGATGGTGATGGTGGTGGTGGCGGTAGGTCACGGCGAAGGGCGCAAAACCGTCGCGGAGGAGGGCGGCGGCCGCGGAAGGTGAAGAGTCGGGGAGAGGGAAAGAGAAAGAGAGAGAGAGAAGGGGGAATTAGGGTTTTAATCCCTAATTTCCCAAATGTAGCGGGTGCTGCGTTTTTGCTCAAAACGCAACACTCAGCTGTGGTTTTTTTTTTTTTTTTGTTACAAGTTTACTAGGAAAAAACCTAGTGAGAAAAAAATCCTAATAAAAGAGTACACTATTCAAACTATTTGATAATATACTTATTCCCTCCATTGAGAATATCCTTTGAGATCTTTAATAAATATATTCCAATTCCTTTTAAATATTCAATGGCTTTGGAAATCTCTTCAGAAGTTCCAATGAGATTCAAATCATCAATATAAACAACAAAAATTACAAAAGTCATTTCAATTTTCTTGATAAAAATATATGAACATATTGAGTTATCTACATAACTCTCTTTAAGTAAGCATTCACTTAAACAATGATACATTCGTCCAGATTGTTTTAAACTATTCAAAAATCTTTGCAACATAATGAAGTAAATTCCATGGGAATCTAAATCACCTATGTTAGGTAATTTAAACATTTCAAGGATTTTCATGTAAATATCATTTTTCAATGTCTTATATAGGTATGTAGTGACTACATCCATTAAATGCATTTTGAATTTTTTTATAGATTATTAGGGTTATAAGAACGTGTAATGTAATTGTATCCACTATAGGTGAATATATATCATTATAATCCAGAGTTGATCTTTGTGAAAATCATTGTGCTGAAGTCTTGCTTTATAGACATAATTTCATTTTTCTCATTTCATTTATGCACAAAAACCCATTTATATCTTACAGGCTTTACACTTTCAAGAGTTTGGAATATAGTTCCAAAAATTTTGCATTTAGTAAACGACTCCATATCAGATTGGATTATATCTTTCCATTTAGTCCAATCATTTTTCCATTGACATTCCTTAATCGATTTTTGTTCAAAATTCTTGATTTTTTTGACAATTTCAAGGCCATATTATATACAAAAATATCATTCACAATTGTTTCAACTCTATCCCAACATATCCTTGTTATCATGAAATTTATAGAAATTTCATTTATATGCTCTTCAGGAGTTTGAAATTTGTGCACTTTGGGAGTTGTATTTGACTCTACAAGAGTCTGAGTTTTGATGTTGGAACAACAAGAGGGAGACACTAAAGATGTGCCCGAAGATCCTTTATGCGTGCTTTAGATTTATTTGTTATAATATTTGTGTATTGTCCGGTCAGGATATCAAGTTTAATTGACACATTTTCTGTTGAAAATTTTGATTTTGTAACTCTTTTAGAGTCAATGAACACATTAGGTAATTGAACACATCAGGTAATTAATTGGTGATTTTTTATAAATGTATTATTCTTTGAACTTGTGATTCACAGACTTTTGTACGAGAATCAAGAGGTGTTAGTGATGATATATGCCATACAATTTCCTTTTTCAATTATTCATTTGCATCCCTTAATGTTGGAAAATTTGTTTCATCGAAATAACAGTTTACAAATCTTGTAGTAAACATATCACCTATTAGGGGTTTCAAGATATCTGATGATAGAAGCTGACTCATATCCAATGTATATTCTCATTCTTCTTTGAAGCCCTATTTTAATTTTGTGTAGTGTCATTACAGAGATATAAACCACACATCCAAAAATTTTTAGATGGGAAATATTAGGCTAATGACCAGAAGCCAATTGTAGAATGGAGCATTTATGATAATTTGTTAGTCTTATAAGTATAAGTGCAACTACATGCCAAATAGCATGTCCCTAGGCAGATATAGGGAGTTTTACTCTTATAATAATGGTCTAGCAATTAATTGCAATCATTTGATAAATGATTTGGCTAAACTATCTTGTGTATGAATATGAATTACAGAATATTCAATACTAATATCAATAGACATACAATAGTCATCAAAAGTATAAAAACGAATATTCATTGGCATTGTCTAACGAAATTTTCTTAATTAGATAATCTAGAAATTGTACTCTTTAACTTAAAAGTTTGAGCAAGCAGTCTCATAAATGTTAGGCTATGAGTTGATTTTTTTTTTTTTTGTTATACAAAGATTTGAGTCCCAAATCACGAGGTTGAGGGGGAAGGTTGTGAACATTGGGCTGTCCCTTTAGAGACAGGTTACGAGTTGATAATAAGCAAATATGTGATCATTTTGTAAGCATATCAATAAACACCATAAAATATCTAAAGGACTCACATGATGGATGAATTGGTCTGAATATATCACCATGAACTCTTTCCAAAAATTCAGAGGATTCAATTCTCACTTTAATTAGTGAATGTCTTGTGATAAATTTTTCTTGAGAACAAGTAGCACATCAAAATTCAATTATTTTTATCACCTTTTGATTTTTTTTTTTATGTATGGTCATGTGAATTTTTAATTATCTTTCTCATCATTATTAATCAAGATGTCTTAGTCCATCATGTCAAGTGAGAAAATCATTGTGATCAATATATTTTAGTTTACTAAATGATACATTTTAATCATACTAATTTTAGTATAGTATAAGCCGAAAGAAAGAGAATGTAACTTTTCTATGATACATTTTTGTTTTTCAAAAATCATAGTTATAATACACAAATATTTAACATTTGCATCATCTATTGTCTCAATATATACCATTTTCGGTGGATATTTTTAAAACTTAGCAAATTTTTTTTAGACTTAGTATAATATAATGCATTATTTATGGAAAATTTTGTTCCTTAAGGAAGACATAAATGCGCATCACAGAGTATTCAATTAATTTAACACTATCACTTATGGTATTAAAAATTGTTTCTTCCAACTTCAAGTAGGAGAAATAATTTTCATTTTTAAGCATTATATGTGTTGTAACATTATCAATAAGACATTTATTGTCTTCATCTTTTATTGATCTCAGATTTTTTACAATATTCATATCTTCAAAAAAAATACAATAAATAATTAATTTTCTTGGATAAAGTGTATTTCATAATAAAAGCGATAAAATCAAATAGAAAAACATCTAATAAAGTGTATTATATAACAAAAATATTTAATTAACTTTAAAATAATTATAAAATCAATTTATTTTACGTTTTCATAACATAACTTTTCATGTTTCAAAAATCTAAAGGTGTTTGGTGCAATAATAATAATTATAAATTGATAAAAATATAAAAATCATTAGATTAATTATAATTTTCTATTTTTTTCCTTTTTTTAATCATGATTTTTTTCATTTGTGGTGGTTCGATAAATTTGTATGAACACGATAATTATTACGGTAAATTTTCTCACCATGACCATGACATCTTCTATATTCATAAGAATATTCAGTTGCATTCGTTTCAGCAAATGGATTAGAACAGTAGGTCGAGTTTCATAATTTTTCATCAATAATATTTAGCTCAGCCACAAGGAGATATAAAATCAATTCATGCTTTTTATGTTTTTTTCTAATCTCTTTTCCTAATATTGCTGCTGCAGGAACAAAAGACATGAAAAGTGGAAAAAGTTTTTTTTTTATTAACATATCTTTCTCAATAATATTTTCTCCACATAACTTCAATTAGAATGTGATTTTAAATATTGTAAAATTGTACTCACTAATGGACTTGAAATTTTGTAGTCTCAAATGTATCCAATTATGTTGGGAAGAACAACCATCCTAAGATGGTCAGATCTTTCCTTCAAATTATTTGTTTTAATGGTGTATCCAAGACCCATTGCATCAAAATATAATTCAACATCAAGAATCTATGAGAAATAGTTCTTTTTGGAAATAACAAGAGATAAAAACTCAAATTTGATAAAATTAGCCATAAGAAAAATTGATAAACAAATTTATCTCGAGATCACCTTGAACAATGGGATCTTCGGGTCTTCAATAATTCATCAAGGAAATATTTTACTAAAAGATATTAAATAAATACTCGTAACTAAAGGAATAAAAAAATTATGAAAAATCGATTTCTAGTGAAAGGAATTATATATATCTTGATTTCATATGATTGATCATCAATCTATTTAAAGAATTCAACAAACCATAAATAAATTAGTTATTATCATTCAATAAATATCAAACAACCAACCTCTCCTTACTTGATTGATAATTATAAGAAACTTTTTAATTATTTCGCTAATCAAAAGATAATCCTAAAACACTACAAAAAATAGGTTTTTAGCCACAAATTTAGCGACGAAAATTTTAAAAAAATTTGTCGCTAAAAACATTAGCGACGGATTTAGTGACGCACTTTAAAATCCATCGCTAAATTACCGACGGATAAAATTCGTCGTCGTCAATTAATTTTTTAATTTAAATATTATATTAATATTTTATTTTATTTTATTATATATAAAAAATTTAGCGACGAATAGGAATTTTTGTCGTTAAATTTAGCGATAGAAAACAAATCCGTCGCTAAATTAATTTTTAATTTAAATATAACATATTAATAAAATAAAAAAAATTAAATTCTATTTAAAAAAAATTAAATTTTGCGACGGATTTTAAATCCGTAGCTAAGTTAGTGGCGGATATGAAAATTTGTCACTAAATTAGCGACGGATATAAATTTATCGCTAAGTCGGTCGCTAAATTCATGATGGATATAAATGCGTCGCTAAATTAACAACGGATTTTTTATTCGTCGCTAAGTTACCAATGGATTTTTTGATCCGTTGCTAACTTAGTAATGGATTTCTAAATCCGTCGTAAGATCCGTCTCTAATTTAATCTTTTTTTATATAAATTTGTATTTTATATTTTGTTTTCTTCTTTTTTCTTTTATTTTATTATTTTATTATTTTTTTTCATTTTTATTTTTTTTTTTTGAATCTATAGAATAGTTTAAAAATCGATAGCCGCCTAACCTAACCATCCGTGCCATCCGATAACAAATGAAAATGAACAACTGAACTTTTAAATATGATTGAATTATATGAGAAAAGCAAACGAATATAAAAGATGAAAAATATAAATGGTGAACTCCACAATCGCGAATTAATTAAAATTGTCTGTTACAGATTTATTGAATTATTTATTATTGGAAATTCTCGGTTTGTGAAAAATTATAATATTTATTATATATTTAATTCAATTTCGTTATTCAAAATTAGTTAAATTGGGGACACAGTTAAAAATATTTTCTAACAGAGTATAGAAAAAATTTAGTTACGAAATTAGTCTTAAATTTTGAAATATAGATAATAAATTAGCGACGAATTTAGTTACGAATACTTTTTTTTGTGACTAATTAGTGATGAATTTAGCTATAAATATTTTTTTTGGCTAATTAGTGACGAATTTAACTACGAATTTTAGAATTTGTTGCTAAATTTAGAGACAAATATTTTTTCATAGTTAATTAACGACAAATTTAACGATAAAAAATTTTTGTAGCTAATTAGCGATAGAATTTCCCACGAAATTTTTTTGTTGCTAAATTTAGCGACGAAAGTTGTCACGAACTTTTTTTATTGCTAAATTTAGCTATGGATAACTGTATCCGTGGCAAAATTTACCTACGAAATATTATTCGTTGCTAATTAACGACGAAATTTACAACAAAAAATTTTTTTTCGCCAATTAGCGATGAATTTAGTCACGAAAACTTTTTCGTCACTAATTAATGATAAATTTAGCCACGAATGATGTGTCCATCACTAATTTAGTCACGACTTCCTTTTCGTCACAAATTTTGTGGCAAATTAGCGACGAAAAAGTTTTTGTCGCTAAATTTGTCGTAAAATAACGACGAATTTTTTCTGTCGTGAAAATTCGTAATTAAAACCGTGTTTTTTTGTAGTGAAGAAACTCTTAGAATTTATGTTTTCATAATATTGAGATCTACAGAGATTTAATTATAATTAATAAACATACAACAAATTTATTTAAATTAGATTATTTAATTCCGTGACATAGATTAGACTACTAACAAAGTTAAGAATTTATGTCATTCACCACTAAATTAAAATAAATAAACAATTATGGATTTGTTATTTTAATTAGTTATAGATTATTTCAGAACTATTAAATGTTGGCCGCTATTCAATAAATTCAAAAAACTTATAAACAAAAATGTGTAGGAATTAAATAAATATCTATGTTGTGTCCATATAATAAGCCCAATTAGATATCACAATTATGGAAAATTAACGATTCAATAACTCTTTAACTATAAAATTAATTTTAAAAAGAAAGCATGGAGAAAGAGAACTCACAAAAGAAATAAAAATTATTATTGGAATTAATATATGCTGGAGATAAATTGCAAAGGACTGCAGGACGTGACCTATTGCTAGAAAAGAATGTGATGGGAAGCCAAGAATTCAATGTATTTGTGTATGTCCGTGACTGCTTGTTGCCTTCCATATATATATATATATATATGAACTTCCTATATTCTAAAAGGGAGATATTTCTAAATCTTAGGCAACTACTAAAAAAAAATCAAAAAAGAAATTTTCAATAACTAAATAGCCCAATTGACTTGTTAAAGAAATAGACTAATTAGAATAAAAAATTACAAAATTGGAGTTTTCAAAATTTTCTATTCTTAAATACTAGGAAAAAAAATCTTTAAACTCTTCAAAGTTTCCACGTTAAGCTCCATCCTTCGTTAAATTTTCATGTAACTAGAAAGGATACGTGTTGATTTGACCTTCAAGAAAATCTTACAATATCTCCAAAGATCCATACACCCACGCGCTAATGGAAACTAGAAAAGATACGTGTCATCTCTTTTTTTCATTCTTTACATAAATACTCCAAATTAACTCATTTTTCTCCACTTTTCTTTATAACTCTCTTATATCAATTATAAATTATCAAATATCATAAAATATAACTATTAATATAATATTTATTCAAAATTAAAGTAAAATCAACTAAGATTACTATACCAATTTATGCCCTATCAGAGGTAAGATAGGGGAAGAAACTCCAAAATTTATTGAACTCGGGGTGCTTGTCACAATAGATTTTAGTATTGAAATATCCTTGAAGTAGTCATTGTTCAAAATAATGATACAGCTTATCTTTTTGATATTTCATTGTTTTATTAGAAAAGGGTGCCAAAGCTTACTGACTGGCCAACGGAATATAGGAAGAAGCACCTAACAAGAAGAGGATATCGCCTTGCAAAGCAACATAGGACTACAATCTGCAATAAATTATTCTTGTTAAATCTTTGGGGTAATAGAGTAAGGCGTATTATATTTTAAAAATTATACTTTGGTGGTGCAAAAAACTATATTATAAAAATTTTCTATTAATATTGTATGGTGTATTCATTATTTTACTTCTTATTAATAGGGATATATATATATATATATATATATATATATATATATGTAAATTAGAATAAACAACCAGAGCTCGGATGTTCACTGTAGCTTAGGGAAAGGCATCCTAAAGTGCCCTAAACCTCATTTCCACGTTTGTCATTTACATATGTAAGGTGCTTCCCGCCTCAAGGGAGTAATAAGACTGTAAAAGAAATAGGGGATTCCTTTATATTGGCTTTACATGCATTTTGCTCTTTTCTTTGACATTTACGATCATAACACCAATTGTAGTGAGCAATACAAGGGTTATTCATATTTTTAAAAGGGAATATTACACGAGGAATAAAAGATCTCATCAATATGTTAAATTTTACATATACATAAATATGGAATCCTAAGTTAGTTATGAGATATGGGTAAAATTTTATAATAATATAGAGTCGCGTTAAAGCTCAATTGCATTGAAGTCACATTAAAACTCGAGTCAAATCATTCAAACTCTCAAAACAACACAAATGGCTTTTAGTGACAAAGATTAGATGAGGTCAAAATAAGTTAGACACTATAACTACTATTTTGTGATGGTCACTCGTGGTCGCCACTTAATAGTTGATCAATTATGGCACCCAACATTGACCATCGCAAAAATAGAATTTTAGTAACAACAAAAAATTATTGTGACGACTCGTTATTTAAATGTTGCACCCCCTAGTAAAAGGAGACAGACATACAAATGTGGAAGTGATCAATACAATTAAAATTCGACATCAAACTCATGACAGTCGCACTCCCTATATGTGATAACACGGAAAGAGATTAACATTAAAAGAAAACAAATTATTTATGCTTTTCAAAAGAAAAATCGATAGAATCTATCCTGTTTAATGACCATTTAGTCACTTGGGGTTAATATAAAATCTGATAAAACAAACAAAATATTTCTAATATCAAATAATTTGGCATCAATGGCTCTCTCGGCTATCCAGCACAATACACCATGGTATGTAATCATAATATAAATAAAACTACACATATAGGACTCCCATTGACCATCAACTATACATCTACATATAAAACATAACTCATACAATTCTAAAAGAAACACAAATACTACATGTCTTAACAAAACAAGTTGTTCGAAATGCGTAAGGATCTAAATTACTTGACTCAAAGGTCTCTACCCTGTGAATCTCTCTCGTCTCCCTGATCACTTGAAAATAAGGGTATCAGAGTCGGTATAAGCTAAGCAAATATATGAAAAACCAATAGAATGCATAACAACCAAACAGGGACAGGAATATCAGCATCACCATATAAATAACGTAAATATAGTAGAATATACAAGAGATACACATTGTCTCAAGAAAACAATTACGATTATTACTTTCAAAATCATTATCCATTTCCATCTTTATTGATCCAATTTAATCTTAATAATTAAAGAAAGATATAGAATGTTAAACCAATCTAGTGTATGAGGGTCTAGAGCGCTAGCTAAAATTTGGGATCCCTAAACAAATCTAGATCTTTTTTTATGTTAGACTCTCAAACACTTCACTTGTTTCTAATTTCACCCTCATAGGAAGAAGAAATCCATCAATGGTTCCTCAAGTTTTGCCCATAGGTTTTGCATAAGCTTTTGGAGCTTTACGTGTAAACCATACTTCTCAAACTTTGCCCACAGGCTTTGCACAAGTTTGAAATATTTTTATATTATTATTTTTTCTTTACATTCCTTTATGATTTACATGATCACCACGAGACCCAATTTATAACAAGGATTAAACAAGAATCATAACTAAATACCACAATAATGCATACTATGTAGTTCAGTAACTAATAGTGGACCAAAAAAACCATCTCAGCAAGTTTTCTAGCAAAACCGAGTTTCAGTAAAAATATCATAACTTTAATTATAATCATTGGATTAAGGTGACTCCAATTGTCATTTAAAGATAACTCACTAGGCCATAAATCTCATGTTTATAGTTATGTTCAATTCCAATCAAACAGAGATATGCAGATCAATCATTATTGCAGTTTGAAATTCTCAACACAATATGAGTAGTCATAGTAAAATCAACATAATTTTTACCACACATATTCGATTGAAATAATTCAAATGGTCATTTAAAGAAGAGACATAGTTCTACAATTTTATGTTTGGAGTTCATCTTAATTCATCCCATAAGTTAACTCAAAACTATTGAAATCTCACACACAAATAGGGAAAAAAACAGAGCAATATAGTATAGTAATCATGCTATTTTGAAACTTCACCAAAACTCCAATTCTTAATGCAAAATTTTCGAGTCATATGCCATTTTAAAGTTGTGAAAGTAAATTTTCATTAGAAGAAAATCTCACTTAATTTGCAGTGGTGCAGAGAAAGTTACAAGACAAAAACTAAAGTATAGTCAACCATCCAACATGCCAAATTCCTAGGTTTCATTCAAGGGCATGATTCCCTTTTCCTTAATCCATTTCATCCATGTTCTAACATCATAATCACATGTAAAAATATGTTCTATAGGATTATAAGATATCAATTTAACAAACATGCAAGATACTTAGCTCAAACTTGTTGATTATTTCTTGAGTTTCCTTGCTTTTTCTCTCCAAATTTCCTTTGGATTTCTAGGTTGTTCTTTATATTTCCTACAGTCCTTTGTACTTCCCAAAGCTAGGGTTAGTGTATATATATATATATATATATATATATATATATATATATATATATGTATATATATATATGGAAGTAGTTTATTTGGAGCTTAGATGATGATTTTTAGTGAGTTAAGGGTATGTTTTGTGAGAAGAAAAAGGAATACGGCAATATAGTTTTGTGGAAAGAATAAGTTTGTGGAAATGAGCTTTTCTTTCCCCTTTCTCACCCTTGCTTTATCTTACTCTCTACATAAATGAGATGTAGGCCCACCAGGCATAGTGGTATGTGTCAAGAAGAATGTGTGTCATTTGTACTTTGTGGTCCCACAACAAACCCTTTGTGGGTTCTACACCAATTCCTAATTTTGTTTGCTATCTTGTTCATTTATTCCAACTGTTTTTATTTATCGATGTTTTTCATTAGTCTATACCAATTTTAATGTGCTCGAACTATAGTTAAACCACAAACATAAAGCTCAAGCATGCATTGCATATAAAAGTTTCAACAATTTTAACACAAATTAATGCAAAACAAATTTAAAATATATTTAAAAAAATAATAATGTAAATGCAAATACATATATTAATGATTTCTTGAGATGAGGCCTTACATCCTTCCTCCTTAAGAGATCCGGCCCTCTGGATCATTACTCATGGTCAAAGATGTATGGATACCGTTCCTTTATTTATGATTATAGCTCCCATGACGTCTCCTCGAAGGTGTGGCATTTCCACAAGACTTTCTCCGATTTGATAGTCATGTTTCTTAAGTTCTATTCTCAAGAATCTAGAATATAGATCGGTTGCTCAACATAGGTTAAGTTATCTACAATTTGGAGTGGCTCATAGCAAATCACATGTGAAGGATCACGAACGTATTTCCTCAATATAGATACGTGAAAGGTAGGGTGAACTCTCTCAAACCTGGAGGTAGAGCCAATTCATGCGCAACTAATCCAACTCTGGCTAGGATTTTAAATAGACCAACAAATTTAGGACTGACCTTTGATAAAGAAACTTTGAGAAGGACTTTGTCTCCTACTCAAATTCCAAATCCTTGTATCTCTGATCAACATAACTATTATTGAAAAATTGAGTTGTTCTAAACTTTTCTCAAATGATTTAAACTTTTTCTATAGTTTCTTAAAGATAAGTAGGCCCTATTTCAAATTGATGTAGTTGTTTCTCTCTCACTTCAACCCAACAAATAGGAATCTTACATTTTCTCTCATATAATATTTCAAATGGTGCCATGCTAATACTGAAGTGGTAGTTATTGTTATAAGCACATTCTACTAACATCAAATGTTCAGTCCAATGACCATGGAGTTCTAAAACACAAGCTCCTAATATATCCTCTAGAGTTTGTATAGTCCTTTCTAACTTACCATTTGTCTAAAGATGATATGCTGTGGAAAAATTAAGTTTAGTTCCCATTCTAGCCTGAAAACTCCCTCAAAACTGAGAAACAAATCTTGAATCTCTATTAGATACAATAGATGCTGGTATGCCATGTAATCTTACGATTGCATTAATATAGAGTTTAGCTAATTTCTCTATAGAGTAAGTCAATGCAATTGGAAGAAAATGAACTGATTTGGTAAGGCGATCTACTATAACACATATAACATCATACCTCCTCGTAGTTCTGGGCAATCCCGAGACAAAATCTATGGTAACATACTCTCATTTCCATTTAAGAATAAGGAGTGGCTCAAGTAGTCTACCAGGTCTCTAGTATTCAACTTTCACTCGCTGATATGTCAAGCATCTGTGGATAAACTCTATAATATCTCTCTTCATATCGGGCTACCAAAAAGATTAACGCAAGTCCTCATACATCTTGGTGGATCCTTAATGAATAGAAAAAGCTAAATTATGTGCTTTTTCCAAAATCATTCTCAGCAACCCTTGAGCCTCTAGAACTACTAATTTATCTCAAAATCTAACTATCTCATTTGATATGTTGAATTCAAACATTCCCCCTTTAAGAATGTCTTCCTTGAGTTTAATCGTCATCTCATCAATTTGCTGAACTACCCTAATGCAATTATATAGGTCTGGTCAAATCCTAAATCGAGCCACTGTCTAGCACCGGGCGGGGTCCTATACATGATGATAAGTTAGCCCCAGCGAACTCATGGCCAACGTCGGGGTAAAGAGCGTTTTAAAGTCTATGCATAATAAAACCTCCGATATGCCTTTTCTTGGTTACAGTTGACCTTTGTCAGGATCATTTTTGACTCGCTCTGATATTACTTGATTTTAAATAGATGCATACATACTTGTTATCGTATGATTGATTAAATGATTTCAAATTGATAAACATATCATATTTTACTGCGAAATATAAATTTTTGTTTCAAATGATATTATTTGATACTTTAATAGTTCACCCATACTATTTATACTTGATATTACCCCCTCACTTACTCGATATTTTTCCATGATACTCACCCCTCTCTTTTCCTTCCTCAAACAGGTTTATTGTGATAAAGCGACGTTACAGGCTCTAGAGCGGATTTGGTATTCACGACGGTGAGATTTACTTCAAATAGAAATATGAAATCTTTATTTTATTTCGACCCTGCGAGATCTTGATATTTAGGTCCGTAATTGGCCGTATATATTATGGGATGACTGTATAACTTATGAGCGGTTGTGTGTATAACTCTCGTTTTGATTCATTTTACTCGCATTGTGGCATCTGTAAGCGTTTTAAACTTTCTAATTGGGAAATGTGTTATACATTGTATAAACTTAGATCCTCTCGGTGTAGCGGTTGCTCATGCTCTAGTTGGGCATGACAGTAGAGGTCTATAGCTAGAATTGTTGAAAATTTTATAACCTTGCGTTGTTCTGGATGTTTGGGGTGGAATTTGTTGATTTTGGAGAGGCCGAGATGGTCATTTATTTAAATTACAGGTTGATTTTGAATATACAGATTTAATTGTACACGGGAAACCTCCGATTTATGGAGAGATTTTACCCGATTTTCTGTAAAAATACAGCCAGCATCCAGGGACAACAGGCGGTTGTTCACGATCCCGGTTTGGGGCGTGACATATGAGGTTTTTGGCCAAATACAACTAAAATAAAGAAAAATTACTTGACTATAATAAACTCAAAGAATAAAATGCAACGTAAAGAGAGAATAATAATCTTATTTTCTCTATTGCTCTTGTATACAAATTTGGGTATATACCTAAAAAGAAAGATTAAAAGTCAAAATTAATCAAATATTCTTCCAAATATATGATATCTACAGATTGTAATATTTAAGATAATATAACTTGACATATAAAAAGTGACATCATGCGTATCCTTCAAAATATTTATCTTCCACATATTAACATGTGTTAGACTTCCATCCAAAATCCTGAGTTTATAACACTCCCCCTTGAATCTTCATTACACAGAAAATGTGTCTCATTAAAAACTTATTAGGAAAAACCCCAGTGGAAAAAAATCCCAGTCAAAGAAAAGGAGTACACTATTTAAAATATTTGATAATATACCTTTCCCTCCATCGAGAATATCTCCTAAGATCTTCAAATCAATACATTCCGATTCCTTTTACTAATATTGTAAAGGTAGTAATCGATAAGAACTTGACAAATAAATATACTAAATTCTCACTTAATTGAATTTGTTGCACTTCAATTTTATCATTCTTCTAAAGAACACATGTGAAGAAAAATTTTGATTAAATGTGCTTATTTCTATCTCCCTTAATATATTCTCCCTTTAAATATATATTCAGTCTGAAATCGTGCTTTATGTGGATCGGATAAAACAAACTAAGGTCAACTATTCTTTAGAGATATCGAAAAATATGTTTAACCTCATTCCAATGTCGTCATGTAGGGGAAGAACTAAATCTTGTTAATACACTTATAACAAATGATATATCAGGTTTTGTATAATTAGAAAGATACATAAATACTCAAATGGCACCAAGATGTGGTACTCTAGGACCAAAAAGTTCTTCATGCTTCTCCCGTGGTCTGAATGGAATTTGTCAACATCAAGCAATCGGATGACCATTAGAATATTTAATGGATGTGCTTTATCTATATAGAAACGTTTTAAGATTTTAGTGGTATGATTTGATTGATGAATGAATATCAAATCTTTTAAATATTCAACCTGTAAAGCAAGACAAAATTTCATTTTTCCAAAATTGTTGGTTTTAAATTCTCCTTATAAATGTTCAACGGCTTTGGAAATCTTTTCAAGATTTTCAATGAGATTTAAATCTTCAACATAAATGATAATAATCACAAAACGCATTTCAGTTTTCTTAATAAAAATATATGGGCATATTGAATCATTTGCATAGCGCTCTTTAGGTAAGCATTCATTTAAATGATGATACCACATTTGACCAAACTGTTTTAAGCCATACAAAGATCTTTACAACTTAATGGAGTAAATTCCCCGGGAATTTGTTGTCACATTTGTTAGGTAATTTAAATCCTTAAAGGATTTCATGTAAATATAATTTTTCAAGAATCCATATAGCTAAGCAGTGACTACATCTATTAAACACATTTCGAGTTTTCTTATACTATTAGGGTCATAAGAAATCATAATGTAATTGTATCTACAACAGGTGAATATGTATCGTTATAATCAAGATTTGGTCTTTGTGAAAACCCATGTTTTACAAGTTGTGCTTTATAGCACACAATTTCATTTTTCCCATTTCAATTGTACACAAAAATCTATTTATATCTTACGGATTTTACACTTTCATATGTTTAGACTATAAGTGCAAAAACTTTGCACTCAGTAAATGATTCCAATTCAGATTTAGTAGTCACATTCACATTGTGTTCTAGTTCGATCAGAAGACCAATTTACTTGTGGAGTCAAAATCGACTTCAACAATAATATTAACAGATTAAATTATCCTTAAAAAAAAGGCAAATTTATTATGTTGTAATTGAATGTTTAATGAAAAGAACAATAGATATAGATAAAATAGAATATAATTAATATTTCTTTAAATTTAAAAAATAACTGTTGAAATGGAATGGAGAGAATAACTTCGCTTGTGTGCGGTAGCAAAAGTAGGAGACACCAAGTCAATCGATCAAAAGATTTGATCTAAATAGTCACCTAAATGATAAAAAATTCATATCTATAGTATAAGTTTTAATTTTAAATTATTCCCTTTGTTTCTGGAAAAAAATTTTAAAAATTAAAAAAAAAAAAAAAAACTTAACGAAATCCATAAATTCTTAAAATTAAAGGGGATTATTACAGTTACCACTTTTTACATACAGATAATATAGTTCAATCACAAAATGACACATTGAATACCTTTAATAAAAAATAAATAAATATTCAAATATGAAGTTTTTTTTTATCAAATAATACAGGAAAATTCATATTATTTTACCCCAGATCTTCGCATAATTTAATCAATTTTAAAAATAAATAAATGTATCCAAATCATCAAGATTCACGAGTTTTGGTCCAATGATAATGAGAAATCATAATGCTAGAAATTTCAAAAGCAACAAAGCCAATCTGGTTAATGTGTTACGAATCTCACATCGAATTTTTAAGAAATCATAAAATAATATTTAAATCCAACAATTTTTCTCACCCAATAGGTCGATCTTTTGAGCAGAATTTTCCTATTGGATTTAAGTCCAATACTTGGGTCAATGACCAATTGGTTTCAGAGATTTCGATCTAAAATAAAAAAGTCTTATCTGGAAAAGGGTTACCTGCTACCAGAGTGAGAGCCGTCTAAAATGGAAAATGGCTACCTGGTGTCAAAGTGAGAGCCGTCCGAAACCGTCCAAAATGGAAAAGGGTTATTTGGTCTCAAAGTGAGAGCCGTTCGAAGAGAAAAAGGGCTATCCGTCAGAGTGAAAGCCGTCCAGAGTGCAAACCATCCGTGGATGTTCGGTTTCTCAAAGGGAGGGTAATGTTACGAATCTCACATCAAATTTCTAAAAAATCATAAAATAGTGTTTAAGTCCAGCAGACTCTCTCATTCAATAGATCGCTTTTTTGACTAAATTCTCCTATTGAATTTGAATTCAATACTTGAATCCGTGACACGATACTGGAATGGTACTGTGAGGTCATCACGCCGGCCAATCTTGAACAATTCAAAATGATGACATTACGAAATTATGTTGGTAGCTGGACATTCATTCATTCTTTCAACAAAGAGTTTTGGCTACGCTCATTTGGATGGACCACTGACCCTTGGGCTTTCACGTCAATCCATTCAAGTCAGATACAAAGAGCAGTGAATACGTTGGCCATAGAAATAAGTGGAGGAGAATAAAAGAGCGAGAATTTTCTGTATTTAGGATACATGAATTTAAAGAAAAATTTTAAAATTAAATTAATTAAATATTTTTCTAAGTATATAATATGTTAACGTATTGCTATATATACGTTCACATGTTGTGATAGCATGACTTGACATACGTGGAGATATATTGATAATTGGTAACGAATTGTGATGGAATATTATCATATATCTTCATATGTGACGGAACGGCGTCATATATAGCCTCATATGTTAACATTGTCGGCAGAAATTTTCTAATGGATTGATTTTACTCCGATCAAAATAAAATTAATTCACAACCCCAAGTAAAGTAGATTTATAGACACTTCATGTGGTAGCTGATGAACTAAAGTACCACAAGGGCTGGCGTGATCTCATGGGACACAAAGAATATTATATAAAAAATTGAGGAAATAAAGAAGAAGAAGAAAGAAATGGAGACCTTTATGTGGTACTCCCTTGGCCTACTTACCATCACAAGCTAATATGCAACTGGAGTCATGACTCTTAATTGGAGCAAAGTTGCATCTTATAAGTGAAACAAACTATTCAAATTTGATTTTATTATTTGCTATGAATTTCAAATTCTCTACCTCCCTTTTCTTTATTAAAAAAAAAAAAAAAAAGATAATTACCTCATTGTGCGCCATCTAGAGGCATGAAACATACATTTATGGTATAATGGATCACACGCTAATAGAATAGACGAGCTTGAATATGAGATCTTACTGTGAATATTATATGTTTCTATTAATAATGATAGCCGTTATAATAAAAAATCCGTTTTACTAGATCAAAGGATGAATTAAGGGTTCTAGTTGGTATAAATTTGAGTTTTTTTATTATAAAAACTAGGGATGGAAGAGATTTTCTTAAGAATATAATTCGATTCGAATCAAATTTAAATAGATTAAACGTAATTATCGAATATCAATAATTTAATGAAAAAAAATTATGAGAACAAAGGGGTGAAAATATGCCAATTCACAAGCATCCTCGGTGCCACACTGGTGAGCAAATCATCTCAACTAAGTCAGAGAGCAAAGATCACCGCGGCGGTGCCTCCAGAGAACCCTACTCGAAAGCATTTAATATTATTGATTTTCTTAGTTATTTTTTTTTTTTTTTTAAATTAGAATCATGTTTATGATTTTATTTATTAGTGAATAAATCCTTCAAGTACGTGTACACACCAAGAAGGAATTAATCACAGGTTCTTGAGAGAAGAAGAGAGTCACGGATGTTGGGTGATAATTGGAGAAATTGGTTTTGGGGAAAGTTATGAGAGATAATTATATTCTCCCAATAATACCCCTTCATAATTTCAATATTCCCAAAATGCCCCCACGGGGGTATAATTCCAATAATTAGTCTCCTATTTTGTTTATCGGTTTTTAGGCTATATAACCATTTTATGTCATTGTAAAAGTATTTTATAGAATATTAATATATTTTAGATACTTTTCTTTAATCCTAACTGTCTATTGTGATAGATTTCTACTTAAAGCTTTAGAGTTGCAGCTGATGAAACGTAACCCATGTTCCAAGGACCTGTCATTTTCATGTGTCTAGCCCGCAACATTTGACTGTGCATGTGCCATGCCCGGAGCATCAACTACTTGGTCTGTTATATTGTGGCGGTCGGTCAGACTTGGCAACGTCTCTAAATGAAACAAAGAATTTTCAAAAAAAGGGATGACTGGTATTATAGTCTTGTGGTCTTGGTCAAAGGTGTGAATTGCTACAAAATTCTACATTTATTACTATAAATATTCACTACATTGTTTACTTATAATATTCACTAATAAGCATAGTTTGCTAATCTACGCTTATATCTCTTGATTTTTTCTCGTTTCTTGTTTTGGTATTCAATAAGATCATCAAGTGGTGCGTTGACTCTTATGGCCATTTTGATAAGTTCATCATATACTTCAATTGCTAAATTGGCTAATCTGCTTCTAATCTTGATCTAACTAAAAATGTATCTAACTGTCATTCAGTACCTAAATATGTTTCACTAGGTATCTTAATTGCTGGTAATGCTCTAATTCCTTTGCTAACTAAGGCGTTTTCTATGACTTCAGTATTTATCTTATATTGAACATGCTCAAAATTGGTTAATTTTCCTATGAATAAAGTACTAATTGCTAAATTATCAAATTTTTCTTGCATCTTATATCCTTTTGTTTTGATTCATATCTTAATATTCTTACGGAATTTTATAACATTTAAACTAAAATTGGGTAAATAATATATTATTGCTCCTCTTGTATTCATGTCTATTTCATAACTACATAAAATTCCTTGTTCTAAATCTATGAATCTATTATCATAAAGACAGATAAAAACTCTTGTTCCTAAAGCTTCTCTATGTAATCCTTTAACTCCTACAAGTATACATCCTAAATGCATGTACTTATAATCTTTCTTGACTAATTTATAACTATCTTTGTCTATTAATTGAATACTTACTTGATCATTTTCATTAATACAACTAACGAACTTTTCTTCAAAATGTCTAAAAATTGATGATTTATTTAAAATTCCTACATTATACAAAATTCGAGAATTCAATAATTCCAACTTATTATTCTTAAAAATTTCTACTTACTTGTCTATGTCTGCTATTTCATCTATGCTTTCTATTACCTTCTTATCCTTCTTAGGTTTAAAAAGTGTCATCATAGGAAAATTAACCAATTCTGAGCATGTTCAATATAAGATAAATACTGAAGTCATAGAAAACGCCTTAGTTAGAAAAGGAATTAGAGCATTACCAGCAATTAAGATACCTAGTGAAACATATTTAGGTACTGAATGACAGTTAGATACATTTTTAGTTAGATCAAGATTAGAAGCAGATACATGTTATACATATAAGGACTTAAATGGAAGAATTAGTTTTAAGTTTGATAATTATAAATATAGAGGAGATATTCAGCCAAGTGAAAGTGATAAAACAGAAAGTTTACTTAGTCAAGATCAGCGACAAAATGCCTAGAAATAAGAAGGGAAGTTTGAAGAATTTAGAAGCTAGAATAGAACAAATAGAACGATTAGAAAATATACCCGTAGAGAAGTTAGAAAAAGAGCCATTAGAACCAAGACTCAAGCAAAGCAAGACAAAGTTAAGCAGAGAAGAAGCAGAAGCTATAGAAAAATTCTATAAAAAGTTAAGAACAGTAGTTACAAAACATTCTGACGAGCATGAAAATATTCTAGAAACACTTAAACAAAGAATACAATGGGATTTCTCATGGGTAAGAAAATATATATATAAGGATAGAGAATATAAGAAAGGAGTTAAACGAGCAATAAAAAACATAGTTAGTGAAATGAATAGTGAACCTAGCACAAATAATGAAGCCAGTAGCTCTAAGGCAATAAATAATCAAAAGGATAGTGAAGAAAATGATTTATTATGTCATGAAGATTTTGAAACATTTAATTTCTTAGATCATATCAATACATTGTAATGGAATATTCAGAATTAGACAAGCAATTTAGCAAAGATTATAAAATTTGTGTGGAAGATTTAGTGATGTTTTATTTGGAATAAAAACTTTAGAAGAATGTCAAGAGAAGTTTAGAATGACAGAAATCAATAAAATGGAAATAATACAGGAAGAAATTTTAGGTTTAGAAATAGCACAAGAAGAAATAAATATGAATACATTAGGTGCAGGACCATCTAATCCACAACCAATGAAAGTAGATCAACAGCCAGCACAAAGTGGTACAGGAAGTAGCAATATTACGGGAAATAAAAGAATGCATTTTGAAATTCCACCAGCAAGCAAGGATGTAGTAGATCAATGGAGTAAACCTTTTATAGACAAAGCAAAGCATGTATATAATGAAGGTAGAGAACATAAAGGAAAAGGAAAAAGCAATAGACAACCCTTAGAAACAGTTAGATTACCCAATGCTAGTCCAGATGGAAGTATTTTAATCATTAGTCCAACAGATCCACAGTTATAGCCAGAAGCATTAAACAGATGGGAAGTAGATACAGCAAGAGCATATATGAATAAGTTAGTAGCAGATAGTGAAGTAGACATGTTTAGTTATTTAGAAACATTGTTATGAGACACAGTTTTAGGAATTTATAATGAAGCTAAAAAGACAAAAGCTTACGAAATAGAAGAAATTAGACAATTAGGAAACAATCCATATAATTTTACAAGGTTAATTAGGACGTATATTTTAGGATTTGATCCCAGTAGAAATAATACAAATTTGCAAGATAGAGCAGTTAGAGATTTAGAACAGTTAAATATTCAAGATTGGAGAAAGATTAAGGAATTTAGTAATGATTTTATGTATCTAGCAAGTCAAGCAGGAAAATATTTTGATGAAAACATAGCAAACAGATATTTAAGAAAGTTACCAGGAGAATTAGAGAAGCAAATTGAAGAAGATTTTAAACGAGCAGGATTTCAAGAAAGATTAGGTGTAGGATCAAGAATCATGTACACTTATAATACACTTAGATTAAGATGCATAGATTACCAAACTCAAAGTATTATAAAAAGACAAAGTTGGGAATTTTGTAAAGGAATATACACGCCACAAGCATATGATCAGCAAAAACCACGTAGAAAGAAGAAATTTCTTAAGCGTAGTAAGTTTAATAAATACAGAAGATATAAGCAAGTAAAGAAGCCAAATAGAAGAAAGTGTAAATATTATATTTGTGGGGATTATGATCATTTAGCCGATACTTGTCCAAATAGAGGAAGAAATAAATTTAAAGCTAATTTAGTTGAAGGTTTAGATGATTTAGAAATAGTTAGTGTAAATTCTGAATGAAGAAAATAATTTTAGTGAGGACAATAATAGTGAATATGATTTCCAAGATTTAGAATATCAACGTACTCTGAATGTTTTAGAAACATTTAATGAAAGAATTTTTATGTTTAAAACAGTCGAAATAGCCATCAAATGTAGTCAAGAAAATCATGAATTTATATTAGAAAAAGGACATTTTAGCACAGCATGCACTCATTGCGGATATTTTCCATCAACAGAAAATAGATATAGATGCACATATTGTTTTTTGGAAGTTTGTAGTAGATGTATAGCAATTTATTCTATAGTACATGTAGAACAAGTTCAATCACACAAAAAGCAAAAGGGAATAGTAAATACACAAGATTTAACACAGCGAATCCATATTTTAGAATTAGAAATTGAAATTCTTAAAAATCGAATTGAAAAAATAGAAATAATGAATATAGAATTTCCACCATTACCAAAATTTAGAAAAAACAAAGGATTAGTTATTCAAGAACCAGAAGTAGAAGAAAGTAATGTCTTTGAAATAATCAATTTAGCACCACACTCATACACAAGTCTTTTAATAGTACAAGTTCAATTAATGTTAGAAAACAAGAGAGAAATCATGTTAGAAGCATTAATAGATTCAGGAGCTAGTCAATGTATTATAAATAGTAAGCATATAAAATCAACAGATATAACTCACGATATAAATGCACAAATAAGCTTAGTAGACCAGCATATTGTAACAGTTACAAAAGTTTTACGTAATAGTAGAATATATTTTGTAAATAAAAGAAGACTTAGTCAAGGATATAATGTACCTCAAATTTTAGTCTTGAAAATATCTTATGACTTTATAATAGGATTGAATTTTATACTTAGTTTAGAAGGATTTTTCGGAATATCTAGAGAGAATTTATTAATAAGTAAACAATTTAATTGTATACCTACAAATAGAAATATTAATCATCTTTTTAGCAATGAAGAAATCACTGAAGAAGATAATATAGCTAGTGACGATGAAGCTTTAGAAGAAATATAAGTTTATAATCTAGTCAATTTAGAAATATTGGATACCTCAAATCAAAATAATGAATATTTGTTTCATTTAGCAAAGAATAATGTCTAATTTCTTCTATTTCGTGAGCTTTTGTCTTTTTAGCTTCATTATAAATTCCTAAAACTGTGTCTCCTAACTTTATAGACAAAGCAAAGCATGTATATAATGAAGGTAGAGAACATAAAGGAAAAGGAAAAGGCAATAGACAACCCTTTCATCAACAGAAAATAGATATAGATGCACATATTGTTTTTTGGAAGTTTGTAGTAGATGTATAGCAATTTATTCTATAGTACATATAGAACAAGTTCAATCACACAAAAAGCAAAAGAGAATAGAATTAGCCTTAGCACTCAATCGAAAAGAATTGCAGAAATTTGCACATGGTTAAAGTAGTGAAGTTTTATACGAAGCTTGTATTAATTATTATAGCCAGAAATATAGATTATCTTAAGCAAGAATTAACAGATTTAAAGTTTAAAACAGAATCTAAACTAGACAATATAGAAAAATTAGTTGAAGCATTAAAAAATGGTTTTATGGCTTTCAAGGTATTAACAGAAGTTTCCTTAGCCAATATAGAAGAAAAGGTCAAAGGAAACTTCTGTTAATACCTTGAAAGCCATAAAACTATTTTTTAATGCTTCAACTAATTTTTCTATATTGTCTAGTTTAGATTCTGTTTTAAACTTTCAATCTGTTAATTTTTGCTTAAGATAATCTATATTTTTGGCTATAATAATTAATACAAGCTTCTTATAAAACTTCACTACTTTAACCATGTGCAAATTTCTGCAATTCTTTTCGATTGAGTGCTAAGGCTAATTCTATTCCCTTTTGTTTTTTGTGTGATTGAACTTGTTCTATATGTACTATAGAATAAATTGCTATACATCTACTACAAACTTCCAAAAAACAATATGTGCATCTATATCTATTTTCTGTTGATGGAAGGGTTGTCTATTGCCTTTTCCTTTTCCTTTATGTTCTCTACCTTCATTATATACATGCTTTGCTTTGTCTATAAAGTTAGGAGACACAGTTTTAGGAATTTATAATGAAGCTAAAAAGACAAAAGCTCACGAAATAGAAGAAATTAGACATTATTCTTTTCTAAATGAAACAAATATTCATTATTTTGATTTGAGGTATCCAATATTTCTAAATTGACTAGATTATAAACTTATATTTCTTCTAAAGCTTCATCATCACTAGCTATATTATCTTCATCAGTGATTTCTTCATTGCTAAAAAGATGATTAATATTTCTATTTGTAGGTATACAATTAAATTGTTTACTTATTAATAAATTCTCTCTAGATATTCCGAAAAATCCTTCTAAACTAAGTATAAAATTCAATCCTATTATAAACTCATAAGATATTTTCAAGACTAAAATTTGAGGTACATTATATCCTTGACTAAGTCTTCTTTTATTTACAAAATATATTCTACTATTACGTAAAACTTTTGTAACTGTTACAATATGCTGGTCTACTAAGCTTATTTGTGCATTTATATCGTGAGTTATATCTGTTGATTTTATATGCTTACTATTTATAATACATTGACTAACTTCTGAATCTATTAATGCTTCTAACATGATTTCTCTCTTGTTTTCTAACATTAATTGAACTTGTACTGTTAAAAGACTTGTGTGTGAGTGTGGTGCTAAATTGATTATTTCAAAGACATTACTTTCTTCTACTTCTGGTTCTTGAATAACTAATCCTTTGTTTTTTCTAAATTTTGGTAATGGTGGAAATTCTATATTCATTATTTCTATTTTTTCAATTCGATTTTTAAGAATTTCAATTTCTAATTCTAAAATATGGATTCGCTGTGTTAAATCTTGTGTATTTACTATTCCCTTTTGCTTTTTGTGTGATTGAACTTGTTCTACATGTACTATAGAATAAATTGCTATACATCTACTACAAACTTCCAAAAAACAATATGTGCATCTATATGTATTTTCTGTTGATGGAAAATATCCGCAATGAGTGCATGCTGTGCTAAAATGTCCTTTTCCTAATATAAATTCATGATTTTCTTGGCTACATTTGATGGCTATTTCGATTGTTTTAAACATAAAAATTCTTTCATTAAATGTTTCTAAACATTCAGAGTACGTTGATCTTCTAAATCTTGGAAATCATATTCACTATTGTTGTCCTCACTAAAATTATTTTCTTCATTCAGAATTTACACTAACTATTTCTAAATCATCTAAACCTTCAACTAAATTAGCTCTAAATTTATTTCTTCCTCTATTTGGACAAGTATTGGCTAAATGATCATAATCCCCGCAAATATAACATTTACACTTTCTTCTATTTGGCTTCTTTACTTGCTTATATCTTCTGTATTTATTAAACTTACTACGCTTAAGAAATTTCTTCTTTCTACGTGATTTTTGCTGATCATATGCTTGTGGTGTGTATATTCCTTTACAAAATTCCCAATTTTGTCTTTTTATAATACTTTGAGTTTGGTAATCTATACATCTTAATCTAAGTGTATCATAAGTGTACATGATTCTTGATCCTACACCTAATCTTTCTTGAAATCCTGCTCGTTTAAAATCTTCTTCAATTTGCTTCCCTAATTCTCCTGGTAACTTTCTTAAATATCTGTTTGCTATGTCTTCATCAAAATATTTTCCTGCTTGACTTGCTAGATACATAAAATCATTACTAAATTCCTTAATCTTTCTCCAATCTTGAATATTTAACTATTCTAAATCTCTAACTGCTCTATCTTGCAAATTTGTATTATTTCTACTGGGATCAAATCCTAAAATATACGTCTTAATTAACCTTGTAAAATTATATGGATTGTTTCCTAATTGTCTAATTTCTTCTATTTCGTGAGCTTTTGTCTTTTTAGATCTTGTATTAATTTTTCCTTGACTAATTGTAAAACTAATCTATCCATGCAAATTTACTAACTCTTCGTGTAATTCTCTAGTCTTATTTTTATTGGCTACTAACATTCTTTGACATTGTCTTCGTAGATGACTATCTCTAAGTGAATTGATTTGGCTAACTAAATATTCTCCTTGATCTCTAAGCATCTTAAGTTTATATCTAAGAGTTTCTAAATATCTCATTGGTTAACTAATTATAATATTGATTAATTGTACTAATGCTCTGATACCAGTTTTGGGGGGTTCCTTTGCCAACGAGGGCATTGGAGTGGTTCACAGGAGTGTTAACTGACTGTGGTTATAATAACTAATTGGCTTTATAGCTAAATATCTTCTATAATGCGGAAATATTGTAATATGAAAACTTCCCAGACTAAACAAATATTACAATATTACAGTATTCAACTACTAACAGTTATTGAAATCTTCAATTCTTATTGATTGGCTAATAAGCATAATTTACGATTCTTCGTTGAAGTATCTTAATTTCTTCTTTGAGTACTACTTTTTCTAAAACTAATTCTTCAATTGGTAAACTCCTTTCTAAATTATACGCAATTAAAGAGTCATAAACTTCAATTTGTAACTTGGCTAAAGAAATTCTTCTCTTCAAAGCTATAATAGCATACATTCTGCAAAATAAAATTTTTCATAATTAAACTTCAAATATTACAGACTTGTTACAATATTCAAATATTACAAACTTGCTATAATAATTAATACAAGCTTCTTATAAAACTTCACTACTTTAACCATGTGCAAATTTCTGCAATTCTTTTCGATTGAGTGCTAAGGCTAATTCAAACTTTTCTAAGTTTTTACACCAAATTAAAAAATTATCAAAATCTCTCTTTTTTCTAAAATTCCTTAAAATCTTCTTGATTTTATGAACTTCACTATTGAGTCTTCGAATTTCCTGTCTTTGTGAAAAGAAATTGCGGTAAACCACTGCAAAATAAAATTTCACAAAAATTCAATTAGACAAAATATTCAAGCATATGTTAATAACCTTTCTTGGACTAGTATTAAGGGTCATTATATGAAGATTGATTCTTGATTTTATCATAATAAACTAAAGTTATCAAGTTATTTTTGCAAACTATACAAGAGGATACAATTTGGTATAGCATCCAACATTAGCATAGTAGATTAAAAATTATTTTAATTTAGTAGTCAAGATCATAAGTACAAAATATGGGATGTGTACTTATCGAAATCAATCCCATCAAGGCCTACGCAGGGAAGCAAACTCTAATTAAAATTGCAAATCACCCTCGATCCAGCCAATTGCAAGTCACTTTGGACTCACGGAGAGAGTTCTCTAAATAAAATCGAAATCAACGACCTATGTACGACATGCAACTAATAGATAGAAGTTATACGAGCATGTCCCACCTACGAAGTTTGCATAATTAGATACTGAATCAAAATATCATAATATGATGAGAGAGAGTAATTCTGATCACACGTTCACCAAAATAGAATGCACACATGCCTATCCATTACCTTGCAAAGTATAGACCCAACAAAACCATAATACCTGGTCTTGTACCACAATCACATGATATATACAATTAACACAAAAAGAATAACAAACGTGACAAGTTAGCACAGCAAAAAATATGGTTTTAGCGATTAAATAGATCCGTTGCTATTTTGTGACAAAATTAGTGAAATTAGCGATGAAATCTCAATTGTGGCCAAATTTGCAGTGAATAGAGCATCTGTGACTAAATTCATGGTTAATTAGCCAAAACCACGAAATATTTTCATTTTTAGATTTGTGACTAATTATTCACAAAATATATTTCATCATTAAATTCGTGACTAATTAGTCAAGAAAGTCTATTCGTTGCTAAATTTATCGCTTATTAGCAATGAATTCTACTACTCGTGATTAAATTCGTTGTTCATTAGCCACAAAATTATTTTCATGACAAATTTAGCACTGAATTTGTCTATCCTGGCTAAATTTGCCATTAATTAGCAACATAAAATTATTCATAGCATTTATCATTAATTAGCAACGATTCTTGAGAATTTGTGACTAATTTTATCGCTAAATTCTTTTTATACTCTCTTATAAAACGTTTTCAACTGTAGCTCTCTTTTTGACCCTTTCTAAATAACAGAGTTGGGTAAAATACATTATAAATATTACAATTCTTATCAAATTAATCATTTTCGACAATAAATAATTCAACCAATTTCTAACAAAATATTATTATTTTACTTATATAATCATATATTTTATCTTTTAGAGATTAGGAATCAAACAATTCTAGAGAAATTACAATTTTTTTATCAATCACAACCTTAACACAAGTTACAAATTTGTTTAAATAATCAAGTCACTAAGAAAGTACGAAAACCAAGTTTCTTTTACCAATGAATCATAGGACGAATATTTTTTTCATTTCTAATTTTATTATAAATTTTCGAGAACTATTTTTTTGTTATCAATTTTATCACAAACAGCTAATTCGTTACTAAATTCGTTATAAGAAGTGGATAAAAGTAGATATCGTCGTAAAATTTGTTACTAATTAGCAACGAAAATCCACTTTCGTTGCTATTTAGCAAAGTAAGAAATGTTTTTGTCACTAATTTTAGTGAGAAAGGTCTGTCCGACACCAATTTAATGACAAACTCACTTTCTATCACTAATTTTAATGACAAATGCCCTCGTTAATTTTAGCGACTAACACGTTGTCCATTGCTAATTTTAGTGATAGATTTTATTTTTGTCGCTAAGGGTTTTTAGATACCAACATTCCCTATCTCTAATTTCTTATCTCTCTCTTCTCGACTCCTCTCCTCTTTGGCTAACCGCTACATCAATCACCCCTATTTGCTTTCTACCTTGGGTTGCTAGAGACAGTGATAGTGATTTGAGTGAAAAAAACCCAGGTTTCGATTTCTCTCTCTCTCTCTCTCTCTTTCTCTCTCTCACGCCCCAAACCGGAATCGTGAACAGCCGCCCGTTGCCCCTGGATGCCGGCTTTATTTTTACAGAAAATCGGACAGAACCTTCCCATAAATCGGAGGTTTCCCATATACAATTAAACCTGTATATGCAAAATCAACCTGTACTTTAAATAAATGGCCGTCCCGGCCTCTCCAAAAGCAACAAATTCCATCTCCAAACATCCAGGAAACGCAAGACTTTACAATTTCCAGCAATCCTAGCCACAGACCTCTACTGTCATACCCAACTAGAGCATGAGCAGCCGCTGCATCGAGCGGACCTAAGTTTATACAATGTCTAACACATTTCCCAAGTAGAAAGTTCAAAACGCTTACAGATGTCTCAATGCAAGTAAAATGAACCAAAGAGAGAGTTATGCACACAATGCCCATAAGTTATACAGTAATCCCATAATATACACGGCCAACTACGGAGATCAATATCAAGACCATGCAGGGTCGAAACAAAGTACAAAATTCATTTTTCAAATTTAAACTTAAATCTTACCGTCGTGAATCACCAAAATCCACCAAAATCCCTAAAATCTGAAGAGTCGCTCCAGCACAACAATAAATCCTGTCTGAGAAGAGAAAATGGAGGGGTGAGTATCATGGGAAGATACTCAGTGAGTGAGGGGGATAATATCAAGTATAAATAGTATGGGTAAAACATTGGAGTGTCAAATAATATCATTTGAAACAAAAATTTACATTTCGCAGCAAAATATGATATGTTTATCAATTTGAAATCATTTAATCAATCACACGATAACAAACATATATGCATCCATTTAAAATCAAGTAATATCAGAGTGAGCCAAAAATGGTCCTGGCAAAGGTCAACCGTGACCAAGGACAGGCGCATCGGGGGTTTTATTATGCATAGACTTTAAAACTCTCTCTACCCCGACGTTGGGCATGAGTTCGCTGGGGCTAACACATCGTGTATAGGACCCCGCCCGATGCTAGACGGTGGCGTCACACACGTCCTTCCCCTACGAAGGTTCAACCGGCCGCGCCTATAGCCTTTAGAATAAATGACGTTTACGGATACCTCCTGTAAAAGCGTATTCGGGCAATCTGTGCCTCTACAAACGCCCTTCATAGCTACGGAATCATCATAGTATCACGAGGGCACAACGTCCCAGGGCACAACGTCCCACAAGTAACATCATATCATCGCATAACTAGTAGGCATCCAACCCACATAGTTCATCAAAACATTTCAAATCTGCGTGCCAATACGTTTCATCGAATCATTTCAAACAGCATATCAATGCGACGGTAGAAAAGGAAATTTTAAAATTTCAAATAATGGCACAATTATTGTTTCATTTCAAACCATGGATGCATAGTCATCGTAAATATAATTCAAGACACTCCAATAATCACAAAACGGATTTGAAATTCAATATCATACGTCAGATCAATGCATATCAAAAGCATGTTTTATCGAAAATATGACAGAAAACACGTTTTACTATTTTATGCAAGAGATTAGAGTCTCACTCACATATTTAGAGAAGATGGTCACTCCCTATTTTTCAACAAGTCTCCAAAAGACAAACCTAATCAAATTATCAAATTTTATATCAAATAAAACCCTAATAGGGGATTTTATCAATAAATTTATTCACACTTTGAAGTGAGTGCGTTTCTCTCACCTAGGGTTCCTCGGGTTTCAGACTTAGCTGTCGTTCGCCTGTCGGATTGGTCTAAAACCTGTAATATTTTCAAATTTCAAATATATTAGAAACAACTAATTTTCTAATACCAAACCCTAGAACTTCAACTAAATCATAGTCGTTACCTGTCGTACAGAAGATGCAGGTGAGCTCTCGAAGGGAACAGCTGGTCGCGGGCTCGCGGGCCGTCACAAGCTCGCGGCCGATGGGCTGGCAGGCTAGCGGGCTGGCCCGCTGGTGGGCTCGCGGTCTCTCAGCCCGGCTTGCTGGCCGCAGCGGGCTTCGCGGGCCGCAGTGGGCTCGTGGGTCAACAATGGGTGCACTGGCCGCAATAGGCCACGGGTTGCAGTGGGCCGCGGCTGGACTGGGCCTTGGGCCACTGGTGGGCTCGCGCTAGTGGGCTGGCCCGTTCACGGGCTAGGGCTCATGCTCGCATAGGTGGCACTGGAGCGCGTCGGCACTCGTGCTGGGGTCGCGCTGGCTCGCGCAGGGTCGCGCTGGCTCACGCGCTGGCTCGCACAGGGTCGCGTGCTGGTTAGCGCTGGGTCGCGCGCTGGCTGGAGCTGGGTAGCGCGCTGGCTCGCAGGAGGTCGTGCGTAGGGCTCGCGATGGCTCGAGGAGGCAGCGCTCGCGGGAGGAAGGATCTGTGCAGTGGCGTGCTCGCGGGAGGGCGGCACCTGCGGCAGGGAGGTCGTGCTATGGCTAGGAGCGGTGGCGGAAGGGAGAGGCCGCGGCGAAGGAGAAGAGAAAGAGAGAAAGAGGGAGAGAGGGAGAGAGAGAGAGAGAGAGAGAGAGAGAGAGAGGAAAAAAAAGAGAGATTGGGGCTTTTTAGCCCTAATACCGATTTTTTTTTTTTTTTGGTGTTACATTTTCTAACCCCCTAAAATCAAGTTTCGTTCTCGAAACTAAAAGAGAACTAAACTGCAAATAAATGGGGGTACTGACTCCTCATAACCTCCTCGGGCTCCCAGATCTCCTTCTCGACCTGATCACTCCTCCACAAAACTTTGACCAATGAAATTTCCTTACTCGGTAACTTTCTGACCTGTCGATCTAGAATAGTCACGGGCTGAACTGGAAGACTAAGGTCCTCTCGTAACTTAAAAAGTGGAGGCTCAAGTACATGAGAAGGATCGGCCAAGTATTTCCTGAGTACTGAGACATGGAATACGTAGTGAATACGAAATAGTTCATCTGGCAGCTCCAATCTATATGCCACACTTCCGACCCTCTCAAGGATACGGAAGGGCCCAATATATCTGGGACTCAACTTGCCCTGCTGCCTGAACCGTATAACTCCCTTCCAAGGAGATATCCTCAAGAAAACCATATCTCCCGTAGCAAAATCAAGAGGTCGCCGCCTACGATCAGCATACGTCTTCTGTCTGTCCTGGGCGGCTTTCATCCGCTCACGGATGACTTTAATTTTGTCCTTTGTTTGTTCAATCAACTCAACACTGCTGAGACATCGCTCTCCGACCTCATCCCAGCATATCGGGGTGTGGCACTTCTTGCCATACAGTGCCTCATACGGGGGCATCCCTATACTGGCCTGTTAACTATTATTATATGCGAACTCGACCAGTGGAAGGTGCCGGTCCCAACTACCCTGAAAATCCATCACATATGCCCTTAGCATGTCCTCAAGGGTCTGAATGGTCCTCTCAGACTGGCCGTTCGTCTAAGGATGATATGCCGTACTGAAGTTCAATCTAATACCCAATGCCTCCTGCAACTTGGGTCAAAACCTAGATGTGAACCTGGGGTCCCTATCTAAAACAATCGACACGGGCACCCCATGATGCCGAACTATGGTATCAACGTAGAGACGTGCCAACGCCTCTAAGGAATAGTCACCGCGGATAGAGATAAAATGTACAGATTTGGTGAGTCGATCGACAATCACCTAAATCGCATCATGCCGTGTAGAAGTCCGCGGCAACCCCATCCGAAGTCCATAGTATATGCTCCAATTTTCACTCAGGAATGGGAAAGGCTGCAGTGTGCCCGCTCGACGTTGATGCTCGGCCTTCACCTGCTGGCACACCAAGCATCGTGCCACAAACTCTGCTATATTCCTCTTCATGTCTGACCACCAATAGCTACCCCTGATGGTCCGGTACATCTTCGTACCCTCGGGATGCATAGCATATGCTGAAGAATGTGCTTCCTCTAGGATGCATGCCGAAAATCACTATCGGCCGGGACACACATTCTGTCTCTGAATACCACGAGTCCATCATCATGGACTCTGAAGTCTCCGCCCTCAGCTCTGCGGACTCTATCCGCAAAACCCTGAATCTCCTTATCTATACTCTGGAGCTCTCTGATACGGTCAAACAAAGTCGGCCTAACCTCAAATCTGGCTAGTAAACCTCCCTGATCATCATTAGTCAAACTGACTCCTAAGTCTCGGAGTCCCACTAAACAAGAAAGGTAGGCTTTCTCTGTCGACTGTGAGGATGATGCTGACTTCCGACTCAAGGCATCTGCTACAACATTCGCCTTGTCCGGATGATAGTCAATAATAAGGTCATAATCTTTGAGGAGTTCTAACCATCTCCTCTGTCTCAAATTCAGCTCCTTTTTGGGTAAATAGATATTTCAAACTCTTGTGATCTGTAAATACCCTGCAGCTCACCCCATAAAGATAATGCATCCATATCTTCAATGCGAAGACTATAGCTGCCAACTCCAAATCATGTGTCGGGTAATTAACCTCATGTTTCTTCAGCTGTCGTGAGGTATATGCAATAATCCAACCATCTTGCATCAGAACACAACTCAATCCCTGTCGGCTAGCATCACTGTACACTGTATACTCCCGACTACTAGTGGGAAGGGCTAAAATGGGAGCGGATGTCAACCGTTGTTTGAGTTCCTGGAAGCTCGCCTCACAACGATCATCCCAAACAAACTTGACCCCTTTCTGGGTCAATCTCGACAACGGAGCAGCTATTTGGGAGAATCTCTCTACAAATCTGTGATAATACCCGGCCAAACTGAGAAAACTACGAATCTCCATAACTGTTTGTGGCTGCTCCCATTTCACTATAGTCTCAACCTTCTGCGGATCAACATAAATACCCTCCTCGGAAACAATGTACCCCAAGAACCCAATTTGTCTAACCCAAAACTCATATTTCGAGTGCTCAACATGATCTTCGTCACTCCGTGAATATATCAAGATGTTATCGATGAATACGATGATGAACAGATCCAAGTAGTCGTGAAAAACTCGATTCATCAAATCCATGAAAGCAGCTGGGGCATTAGTCATCCCAATCGATATGACTAGAAACTCGTAATGACCGTATCGGGTGCGAAAAGCTGTCTTGGGTACATCTTCGGCCCGAATTCTCAACTGATGATAACCCGAACGGAGATCAATCTTAGAGAAAACCCTGGCTCCCTGCAGCTGATCAAACAAATCATCTATACGTGGTAGGGGATATCTGTTTTTTATGGTAGCTTTATTCAATTGCCTGTAGTCCACACAAAACTGAAATGTACCATCCTTTTTCTTTACAAACAGCACTGGAGCACCCCAAGGTGAGGTGTTCAGGCGAATAAACCCCTTGTCCAGAAGTTCCTGTAACTGAGTTTTAAACTCTCTCAGTTCAGCAGGCACCATTCTGTATGGCGGAATAGAAATAAGATCGGTCTCCGATACTAGATCAATCTCGAAATCGAACTCCCATAATGGTGGTAATCCGGGATGCTCCTTGGGGAACACATCTGAAAATTCCTAAACCACAGGGACATCTTCAAGCCTCGGTCCCTCAACGGTGGTGTCGACAACATAAGCTAGATAAGCCGCACAACCATGGTGTACCAAGCATCTGGCCTTCATAACCGAGATAATACTGCAGGGTAATACTCGTCTCTCATCCCGGAATACTAACGGTGGCTGCTCGGACCTCCTAAACTCAACCTCCTTCGTGAAACAATCCACGGAAGCCCGGTATAAACTCAGCCAATCCATCCCTAGGATGGCATCGAAATCCGTGATAGGAAGCAGAATCAGATCTGTTTCTAATATCGCCTCCCCAATATCGACCTCACAGCCCCTATAAACTGTATCTCGAATGATATGCTTGTCAAGAGGAGTGACTACCATAATCTCCTCATCAAGTGGCGAGAGAGATCTATCAGATTGGCGAGCGAACGTGTCACTCACATAGGAAAAATTCGACCCGGTATCTATGAGAATACTGGCGTCGATACCGAATATTCGCATGGTAACTAAAAGTAAGAAAAAGATCAACAGAATTTAAACTGCGAAAAAAAAGTGAACGAAAATATACAAAAAAAAGTGAACGAAAACTTTAACTAGTCAAAACTATACATCGACATCAAAATATACAAAAAAAATCATACAGAAAGTATAACAAAAGTACTACACTGAGGGGTCTGTGGGAGGATTACCCATAATAATATCAGGGTTTGTCTGTGCGTCCTCCTGTGTCATCGCAAACACACGAGCCTGGGCCCTAAGCTGCTGTCGCGATAATCCTGGCACTGTATTACTCCCGGCTGTAGTCCGAGGAGTGATAAGAGCTGAGTGCACAGGTGCCCCCTGCTGGCCTGTGCCAGACATACCAGTACGACTCTGCAAAGTCGATCCTCCTCGACCTAAATAGGGGCAGACACTCCTAACGTGACCTTACTTCCCACACTGGAAGCAAGTAACTGGTACTCTATATGCCCCAAAAGCATGGTGGCTGCTACATCTATGGCAGAAGGGCGGTCTTTGTGTAGTAGACTGCGTAGAGACACTAGGGGCTAGTGCCCCAAAACCCCTGTAGTCGAGGTCCCTATCCCGGTGCTGCTGATCTGAAACTAGAAAAACCTCCGAGATATCCAGAACCTCTACCCCTCTTTGACGACTGTCCACCCTGTGACCCAGTCTTCCTCTTCTGGTGACTCTCCCTCTGTCTAGCCTCTGCTCGGACTATCTCTTCCACCTGATACGCTGAATCAATCACCTCTGATAATGTAAAAGAGGGAGTCACCGTCATATATTTCCTGATGCTCAATTGGAGGCCATATTCAAACTTGAACCTCATCTGAGCCGGTGTAGCCATGTCGGGGACAAAGGCCGCTAGTCGTCTAAGCTCAGTCTCGTACTCTGAAACTAACCTCGTCCCCTGGCGCAAGTGCAGGAACTCCGTCCTCATCCGGTCCTGCTAGAATGAGGTGAAGTACTTGCGGTCGAACTCTCGTAGAAAGTCCTCCCACCGCTGGGTCTGTGTAGCACTGTCACGGATAGCCTCCAACCACGAGAGGGCATCTCCATCGAGGAGTCTCTCAGCAACTCTCAATCTGAGCTCCTCTGACAACCCCAAATCCGTAAGGATCCTACGAATCCTGTTGATCTAGTATTTCGCCGCTACTGCATCACTAGATTCTGAAAAGTCTGTGCATTCGAGCTGCCGAGACTCTTTTACCAACTGCGTGAGCTCGTGGATGCGCCTCAAAGTAACCGACGTCTTATCGGTCGGTGTAGAAACAAAAGGACCGGACACCGAAGGAGGAACCGGTGCCATAGGAGCAAGTACGGCCGCAGGTGCGGTCGCTAGAGTCTGTAGTAGAGGTGGTAGCATCTGCGCCCCATATCTACTGTACCACTCCTGCCACTGCCTCAAGGCATCGAGTGGTGGTGGAGGAATCTCGGTTGTAACAGCCGGTGGAGGTGCTGGGGGTGGCGCTGGTGAGCGTGCTCGAGTAGAGGAAGCAACATCTGGTACTCGTGGTGCCTCAGGTGCCCTAGGTATATCAGGCACTGTAAGACCCTCAAGTGAGGCGAATCTAGCACCCCTCCTACCACGTCTAGGTGGCATAATTCTGCGAAAAAAATACATTGTTATTAGATAGAAATCAAGAGTTAGGGTTAGTTGCTCTGTAACTAACCCCCTAAAAAATGAACTATAATTCAAAACATTTGAATGCGAAATAACAGGTTAGAAGCGTTATGTATCCAACTCCATAATCTAAAAGAATTTATATGTCTATGGCCAAGTATGAGACTTTAAATGACTGTATGAAATTCTCTAATGCATTAAGAACTTTTCATATACTTGGGAAAACTCTTACTACTATCTTTTCCCGAAACCTAGACGCTCTGATACCAATAGAGCTGTCACGCCCCAAACCGAGATCGTGAACAGCCGCCCGTTGCCCCTGGATGCCGACTGTATTTTTACAGAAAATCGGACAGACACTCCCCATAAATCGGAGGTTTCTCATGTACAATTAAACCTGTATATGCAAAATCAACCTGTACTTTAAACAAATGACCATCCCGGCCTCTCCAAAAGCAACAAATTCCATCTCCAAACATCCAGGACAACGCAAGGCTTTACAATTTTCAGCAATCCTAGCCACAGACCTCTACTGTCATGCCCAACTAGAGCATGAACAGCCGCTATATCGAGCGGACCTAAGTTTATACAATGTATAACACATTTCCCAAGAAAAAAGTTTAAAATGCTTACAGATGCCTCAATGCAAGTAAAATGAACCAAAGAGAGAGTTATGTACACAACTACCCATAAGTTATACATTCATTCCATAATATACATGGCCAACTACAGATCTCAATATCAAGACCACGCAGGATCGAAACAAAGTACGAAATTCATCTTTCAAATTTAAACTTAAATCTCACCGTCGTGAATCACCAAAATCCACCAAAATCCCTAAAATCTGAAGCGTCGCTCCAGCACAACAATAAATCCTGTCTGAGAAGAGAAAATGGAGGGGTGAGTATCATGGGAAGATACTCAGTGAGTGAGGGGAATAAAATCAAACATAAATAGTATGGGTGAAACATTTGAGTACAAATAATATCATTTGAAACAAAAATTTACATTTCGCAGCAAAACATGATATGTTTATCAATTTGAAATCATTTAATCAATCACACGATAACAAGCATATATGCATCCATTTAAAATCAAGTAATATCAGAGCGAACCAAAAATGGTCCTTGCAAAGGTCAACCGTGACCAAGGACAGGCGCATCGGGGGTTTTATTATGCATAGACTTTAAAACGCTCTCTACCCCGATGTTGGCCATAAGTTCGCTGGGGTTAACTCATTAACGTGTATAGGACCACACCCGGTGCTAAACGGTGGCATCACACACATTCAACCAGCCGCGCCTATAGCCTTTAGAATAAATGACGTTTGCGGATACCTCCTACAGAAGCGTATCCGGGCAACCTGTGCCTCTACAAACGCCCTTCGTAACTACGGAATCATCATAGTATCACGAGGGCACAACATCCCAGGGCACAACGTCCCACAAGTAATATCATATCATCGCATAACTAGTGGGCATCCAACCCACATAGTTTATCAAAACATTTCAAATCTGCGTGCCAATACGTTTCATCAAATCATTTCAAACAGCATATCAATGCGACAGTAGAAAAGGAAATTTTAAAATTTCAAATAATGGCACAATTATTGTTTCATTTCAAACCATGGAAGCATAGTCATCGTAAATATAATTCAAGGCACTCCAATAATCACAAAACGGATTTGAAATTCAATATCATACGTCAGATCAATGCATATCAAAAGCATGTTTTATCGAAAATACGACAGAAAACATGTTTTACTATTTTATGCAAAAGATTAGAGTCTCACTCACATATTTAGGGAAGATGGTCACTCCCTATTTTTCAACAAGTCTCCAAAAGACAAAACTAATTAAATTATCAAATTTTATATCAAATAAAACCCTAATAAGGGATTTTATCAACAAAATTTATTCACACTTTGAAGTGAGTGCGTTTCTCTCACGTAGGGTTTCTCGGGTTTCAGACCTAACTCTCGTTCGCCTGTCGGATTGGTCTAAAACCTGTAATATTTTCAAATTTCAAATATATTAGAAACAACTAATTTTCTAACACCAAACCCTAGAAATTCAACCAAATCATAGTCGTTACCTGTAGTACAGAAGATGCAGGTGAGCTCTCGAAGGGAACAGCTGGTCGCGGGCTCGCGGGCTTGCGGGACGTCACGGGCTCGCAATCGGTGGGCTAGCGGGCTAGCGGGCTCGCGGGCTCTCAGCCCAGCTTGCTGGCCGCAGCGGGCTTCGCGGGCCGCAGTGGGCTCGTGGGTCAACAATGGGTGCACGGGCCGCAATAGGCCGCGGGTTGCAGTGGGCCGCGGCTGGACTGGGCGTTGGGCCGCTGGTGGGCTTGCGGCTGGTGGGCTGGCCCGTTCACGGTTTTTTAATTTTTGTCTCTCTTATTCAAAACAATTCACTTTTTGGTTCTATGATTGATGGTGGTATATAGGGTCATTCACCCGTATTTATCATTCAGCTTTACAAAGTTCTTTTGAATTTTATAATAAAAACATCACTACCAATCTTTACAATAAAGAAATTTTGTTCCACATTGATTTCAAAATACCATGGATTTTCTGTTGGACCTATCAACTTGTACAAATTTTCCCTCAACCATAGTCATTGAGCCTTATTCGCGAATCTAATGTGAAATGGTGGAATTCATTCAATGATGAATAATGTTCAATCCCAAATATTAAACAATTTTTCCTTTCAGAAAAACAATTGAAAAAAGCCGTTTCAAAAATACCTCCTGCACCAAGTCCTCCACCAATAACCCACAAATTTATGGAACTTTCTCAAGCCACACCAAAGGTTGAACCACAAAATCCTAAATCGTGGGATAACAAAGAACAACTGTTACAATTTCTGGCAGACGAAGACAACTTATTACAATATCTCAAGCATAAAGCTCAAAAGAAAAAAGCTAAAGATCAACAAAAATCATATCAATCTTCACAAGCATCATACACTGATTCTGAACGAGCTCAAGCCTTCAACAATATTTTTCAAGATTCATAAGATCCATTTGACTTTTGACAGGAACATGGTTAAGGATGCAATTATGCGACGGTATACACCAATTACTCAACAACCAGAGATCCAACATCAACAATTCAAGGACAACCATTTTCGGACCAATATCTTTCACAAAATCAATCAAAACAACAATATTTACCTCAACATTGGATATTCTTTGCACATGGACATATCAAACGACGACTGTGACATCATAAACAAATACAACATCAGGACAAAAATCAACATCGATCTACTAAAACAAATAAAAAAGAAAATGTTTGAAGAAAAATATTTTAAAATGGTGACGAGAAAATATTGTTCCATATTATTCACAAGAAGATATAATAGAAGAATAAGGACCACACAATTTTTATCCACATCTCATGATACCAAGAGACGATCCTTCAGTAAAGAATTGCCAAATACAAATCGGACCGAGTACTGTACCAACAAATTTGTAGATTGGCTATCTACAAGTTCAAAAAGCGACTCTTCACCGGATTCAGACAATGACTCACCGTTTGAGTATTTCAACAAACCAGCAAGGTTGCAATAAAATAGAACTTATCCATTTCCACTACACTATTTTAGATAAAAGACAAGTGGTAGACAAAACATCATGGCAAATACAATTATCCTTTATGAAGACAAACAACTTTTTGAAAAACCAGAAGCAACTTTTGACAAAATAAAGAATCTACTCATCAACAATTATGAAGGCAAAACTACAAGCTTATTCAGACATCAAACAACAATGTATTATAGCTTTGAAATCCAAATAATTATGTAATATTATTAAGTTTTTCTCTATATAAGTTTGTATCATCCATTGTCGAAAGTATCAAAGAAAACATAGAGTGTTTTAGCCCTCTCTTTTCCTTGTAACAAAAACTCTCTTCTAAAATTTTTCTGTGTGCTACAATAAATATCATGGAATTTCACAATTTTCTATAAGTCTTTACAACTTTCTTTTTTTATTGTTAATTTCTACATTTTATTATCATTTTTACTATTTCATTTTCACCATTTTACTATAGTTTATCACTGTTTTCATGATCATGCCCTGTTTTGGTATCAGAGCCAATCTATTGTTAAGTTATTCTTATTAGGATTATACCATAGTTTGAAGTTAACAACTTAGGGTTCTTAAGATTAAGAACTAGTGAGAAGCATTGGTAAACCTTAAAACTGTTGATCAGCGAAGGAAGGTGGTCCCAGTAGGTGTTCCCATTCTCCTATTAGTACTTAAGATTAAGGAAACTAGGATAGTTGACTTAAGAATATGGCTTCAACCGTTGTTTGAGTTCCTGGAAGCTCGCCTCACAACGATCATCCCAAACAAACTTGACCCCTTTCTGGGTCAATCTCGACAACGGAGCAGCTATTTGGGAGAATCTCTCTACAAATCTGTGATAATACCCGGCCAAACTGAGAAAACTACGAATCTCCATAACTGTTTGTGGCTGCTCCCATTTCACTATAGTCTCAACCTTCTGCGGATCAACATAAATACCCTCCTCGGAAACAATGTACCCCAAGAACCCAATTTGTCTAACCCAAAACTCATATTTCGAGTGCTCAACATGATCTTCGTCACTCCGTGAATATATCAAGATGTTATCGATGAATACGATGATGAACAGATCCAAGTAGTCGTGAAAAACTCGATTCATCAAATCCATGAAAGCAGCTGGGGCATTAGTCATCCCAATCGATATGACTAGAAACTCGTAATGACCGTATCGGGTGCGAAAAGCTGTCTTGGGTACATCTTCGGCCCGAATTCTCAACTGATGATAACCCGAACGGAGATCAATCTTAGAGAAAACCCTGGCTCCCTGCAGCTGATCAAACAAATCATCTATACGTGGTAGGGGATATCTGTTTTTTATGGTAGCTTTATTCAATTGCCTGTAGTCCACACAAAACTGAAATGTACCATCCTTTTTCTTTACAAACAGCACTGGAGCACCCCAAGGTGAGGTGTTCAGGCGAATAAACCCCTTGTCCAGAAGTTCCTGTAACTGAGTTTTAAACTCTCTCAGTTCAGCAGGCACCATTCTGTATGGCGGAATAGAAATAAGATCGGTCTCCGATACTAGATCAATCTCGAAATCGAACTCCCATAATGGTGGTAATCCGGGATGCTCCTTGGGGAACACATCTGAAAATTCCTAAACCACAGGGACATCTTCAAGCCTCGGTCCCTCAACGGTGGTGTCGACAACATAAGCTAGATAAGCCGCACAACCATGGTGTACCAAGCATCTGGCCTTCATAACCGAGATAATACTGCAGGGTAATACTCGTCTCTCATCCCAGAATACTAACGGTGGCTGCTCGGACCTCCTAAACTCAACCTCCTTCGTGAAACAATCCACGGAAGCCCGGTGTAAACTCAGCCAATCCATCCCTAGGATGGCATCGAAATCCGTGATAGGAAGCAGAATCAGATCTGTTTCTAATATCGCCTCCCCAATATCGACCTCACAGCCCCTATAAACTGTATCTCGAATGATATGCTTGTCAAGAGGAGTGACTACCATAATCTCCTCATCAAGTGGCGAGAGAGATCTATCAGATTGGCGAGCGAACGTGTCACTCACATAGGAAAAATTCGACCCGGTATCTATGAGAATACTGGCGTCGATACCGAATATTCGCATGGTAACTAAAAGTAAGAAAAAGATCAACAGAATTTAAACTGCGAAAAAAAAGTGAACGAAAATATACAAAAAAAAGTGAACGAAAGCTTTAACTAGTCAAAACTATACATCGACATCAAAATATACAAAAAAAATCATACAGAAAGTATAACAAAAGTACTACACTGAGGGGTCTGTGGGAGGATTACCCATAATAATATCAGGGTTTGTCTGTGCGTCCTCCTGTGTCATCGCAAACACACGAGCCTGGGCCCTAAGCTGCTGTCGCGATAATCCTGGCACTGTATTACTCCCGGCTGTAGTCCGAGGAGTGATAAGAGCTGAGTGCACAGGTGCCCCCTGCTGGCCTGTGCCAGACATACCAGTACGACTCTGCAAAGTCGATCCTCCTCGACCTAAATAGGGGCAGACACTCCTAACGTGACCTTACTTCCCACACTGGAAGCAAGTAACTGGTACTCTATATGCCCCAAAAGCATGGTGGCTGCTACATCTATGGCAGAAGGGCGGTCTTTGTGTAGTAGACTGCGTAGAGACACTAGGGGCTAGTGCCCCAAAACCCCTGTAGTCGAGGTCCCTATCCCGGTGCTGCTGATCTGAAACTAGAAAAACCTCCGAGATATCCAGAACCTCTACCCCTCTTTGACGACTGTCCACCCTGTGACCCAGTCTTCCTCTTCTGGTGACTCTCCCTCTGTCTAGCCTCTGCTCGGACTATCTCTTCCACCTGATACGCTGAATCAATCACCTCTGATAATGTAAAAGAGGGAGTCACCGTCATATATTTCCTGATGCTCAATTGGAGGCCATATTCAAACTTGAACCTCATCTGAGCCGGTGTAGCCATGTCGGGGACAAAGGCCGCTAGTCGTCTAAGCTCAGTCTCGTACTCTGAAACTAACCTCGTCCCCTGGCGCAAGTGCAGGAACTCCGTCCTCATCCGGTCCTGCTAGAATGAGGTGAAGTACTTGCGGTCGAACTCTCGTAGAAAGTCCTCCCACCGCTGGGTCTGTGTAGCACTGTCACGGATAGCCTCCAACCACGAGAGGGCATCTCCATCGAGGAGTCTCTCAGCAACTCTCAATCTGAGCTCCTCTGACAACCCCAAATCCGTAAGGATCCTACGAATCCTGTTGATCTAGTATTTCGCCGCTACTGCATCACTAGATTCTGAAAAGTCTGTGCATTCGAGCTGCCGAGACTCTTTTACCAACTGCGTGAGCTCGTGGATGCGCCTCAAAGTAACCGACGTCTTATCGGTCGGTGTAGAAACAAAAGGACCGGACACCGAAGGAGGAACCGGTGCCATAGGAGCAAGTACGGCCGCAGGTGCGGTCGCTAGAGTCTGTAGTAGAGGTGGTAGCATCTGCGCCCCATATCTACTGTACCACTCCTGCCACTGCCTCAAGGCATCGAGTGGTGGTGGAGGAATCTCGGTTGTAACAGCCGGTGGAGGTGCTGGGGGTGGCGCTGGTGAGCGTGCTCGAGTAGAGGAAGCAACATCTGGTACTCGTGGTGCCTCAGGTGCCCTAGGTATATCAGGCACTGTAAGACCCTCAAGTGAGGCGAATCTAGCACCCCTCCTACCACGTCTAGGTGGCATAATTCTGCGAAAAAAATACATTGTTATTAGATAGAAATCAAGAGTTAGGGTTAGTTGCTCTGTAACTAACCCCCTAAAAAATGAACTATAATTCAAAACATTTGAATGCGAAATAACAGGTTAGAAGCGTTATGTATCCAACTCCATAATCTAAAAGAATTTATATGTCTATGGCCAAGTATGAGACTTTAAATGACTGTATGAAATTCTCTAATGCATTAAGAACTTTTCATATACTTGGGAAAACTCTTACTACTATCTTTTCCCGAAACCTAGACGCTCTGATACCAATAGAGCTGTCACGCCCCAAACCGAGATCGTGAACAGCCGCCCGTTGCCCCTGGATGCCGACTGTATTTTTACAGAAAATCGGACAGACACTCCCCATAAATCGGAGGTTTCTCATGTACAATTAAACCTGTATATGCAAAATCAACCTGTACTTTAAACAAATGACCATCCCGGCCTCTCCAAAAGCAACAAATTCCATCTCCAAACATCCAGGACAACGCAAGGCTTTACAATTTTCAGCAATCCTAGCCACAGACCTCTACTGTCATGCCCAACTAGAGCATGAACAGCCGCTATATCGAGCGGACCTAAGTTTATACAATGTATAACACATTTCCCAAGAAAAAAGTTTAAAATGCTTACAGATGCCTCAATGCAAGTAAAATGAACCAAAGAGAGAGTTATGTACACAACTACCCATAAGTTATACATTCATTCCATAATATACATGGCCAACTACAGATCTCAATATCAAGACCACGCAGGATCGAAACAAAGTACGAAATTCATCTTTCAAATTTAAACTTAAATCTCACCGTCGTGAATCACCAAAATCCACCAAAATCCCTAAAATCTGAAGCGTCGCTCCAGCACAACAATAAATCCTGTCTGAGAAGAGAAAATGGAGGGGTGAGTATCATGGGAAGATACTCAGTGAGTGAGGGGAATAAAATCAAACATAAATAGTATGGGTGAAACATTTGAGTACAAATAATATCATTTGAAACAAAAATTTACATTTCGCAGCAAAACATGATATGTTTATCAATTTGAAATCATTTAATCAATCACACGATAACAAGCATATATGCATCCATTTAAAATCAAGTAATATCAGAGCGAACCAAAAATGGTCCTTGCAAAGGTCAACCGTGACCAAGGACAGGCGCATCGGGGGTTTTATTATGCATAGACTTTAAAACGCTCTCTACCCCGATGTTGGCCATAAGTTCGCTGGGGTTAACTCATTAACGTGTATAGGACCACACCCGGTGCTAAACGGTGGCATCACACACATTCAACCAGCCGCGCCTATAGCCTTTAGAATAAATGACGTTTGCGGATACCTCCTACAGAAGCGTATCCGGGCAACCTGTGCCTCTACAAACGCCCTTCGTAACTACGGAATCATCATAGTATCACGAGGGCACAACATCCCAGGGCACAACGTCCCACAAGTAATATCATATCATCGCATAACTAGTGGGCATCCAACCCACATAGTTTATCAAAACATTTCAAATCTGCGTGCCAATACGTTTCATCAAATCATTTCAAACAGCATATCAATGCGACAGTAGAAAAGGAAATTTTAAAATTTCAAATAATGGCACAATTATTGTTTCATTTCAAACCATGGAAGCATAGTCATCGTAAATATAATTCAAGGCACTCCAATAATCACAAAACGGATTTGAAATTCAATATCATACGTCAGATCAATGCATATCAAAAGCATGTTTTATCGAAAATACGACAGAAAACATGTTTTACTATTTTATGCAAAAGATTAGAGTCTCACTCACATATTTAGGGAAGATGGTCACTCCCTATTTTTCAACAAGTCTCCAAAAGACAAAACTAATTAAATTATCAAATTTTATATCAAATAAAACCCTAATAAGGGATTTTATCAACAAAATTTATTCACACTTTGAAGTGAGTGCGTTTCTCTCACGTAGGGTTTCTCGGGTTTCAGACCTAACTCTCGTTCGCCTGTCGGATTGGTCTAAAACCTGTAATATTTTCAAATTTCAAATATATTAGAAACAACTAATTTTCTAACACCAAACCCTAGAAATTCAACCAAATCATAGTCGTTACCTGTAGTACAGAAGATGCAGGTGAGCTCTCGAAGGGAACAGCTGGTCGCGGGCTCGCGGGCTTGCGGGACGTCACGGGCTCGCAATCGGTGGGCTAGCGGGCTAGCGGGCTCGCGGGCTCTCAGCCCAGCTTGCTGGCCGCAGCGGGCTTCGCGGGCCGCAGTGGGCTCGTGGGTCAACAATGGGTGCACGGGCCGCAATAGGCCGCGGGTTGCAGTGGGCCGCGGCTGGACTGGGCGTTGGGCCGCTGGTGGGCTTGCGGCTGGTGGGCTGGCCCGTTCACGGTTTTTTAATTTTTGTCTCTCTTATTCAAAACAATTCACTTTTTGGTTCTATGATTGATGGTGGTATATAGGGTCATTCACCAGTATTTATCATTCAGCTTTACAAAGTTCTTTTGAATTTTATAATAAAAACATCACTACCAATCTTTACAATAAAGAAATTTTGTTCCACATTGATTATAAAATACCATGGATTTTCTGTTGGACCTATCAACTTGTACAAATTTTCCCTCAACCATAGTCATTGAGCCTTATTCGCGAATCTAATGTGAAATGGTGGAATTCATTCAATGATGAATAATGTTCAATCCCAAATATTAAACAATTTTTCCTTTCAGAAAAACAATTGAAAAAAGCCGTTTCAAAAATACCTCCTGCACCAAGTCCTCCACCAATAACCCACAAATTTATGGAACTTTCTCAAGCCACACCAAAGGTTGAACCACAAAATCCTAAATCGTGGGATAACAAAGAACAACTGTTACAATTTCTGGCAGACGAAGACAACTTATTACAATATCTCAAGCATAAAGCTCAAAAGAAAAAAGCTAAAGATCAACAAAAATCATATCAATCTTCACAAGCATCATACACTGATTCTGAACGAGCTCAAGCCTTCAACAATATTTTTCAAGATTCATAAGATCCATTTGACTTTTGACAGGAACATGGTTAAGGATGCAATTATGCGACGGTATACACCAATTACTCAACAACCAGAGATCCAACATCAACAATTCAAGGACAACCATTTTCGGACCAATATCTTTCACAAAATCAATCAAAACAACAATATTTACCTCAACATTGGATATTCTTTGCACATGGACATATCAAACGACGACTGTGACATCATAAACAAATACAACATCAGGACAAAAATCAACATCGATCTACTAAAACAAATAAAAAAGAAAATGTTTGAAGAAAAATATTTTAAAATGGTGACGAGAAAATATTGTTCCATATTATTCACAAGAAGATATAATAGAAGAATAAGGACCACACAATTTTTATCCACATCTCATGATACCAAGAGACGATCCTTCAGTAAAGAATTGCCAAATACAAATCGGACCGAGTACTGTACCAACAAATTTGTAGATTGGCTATCTACAAGTTCAAAAAGCGACTCTTCACCGGATTCAGACAATGACTCACCGTTTGAGTATTTCAACAAACCAGCAAGGTTGCAATAAAATAGAACTTATCCATTTCCACTACACTATTTTAGATAAAAGACAAGTGGTAGACAAAACATCATGGCAAATACAATTATCCTTTATGAAGACAAACAACTTTTTGAAAAACCAGAAGCAACTTTTGACAAAATAAAGAATCTACTCATCAACAATTATGAAGGCAAAACTACAAGCTTATTCAGACATCAAACAACAATGTATTATAGCTTTGAAATCCAAATAATTATGTAATATTATTAAGTTTTTCTCTATATAAGTTTGTATCATCCATTGTCGAAAGTATCAAAGAAAACATAGAGTGTTTTAGCCCTCTCTTTTCCTTGTAACAAAAACTCTCTTCTAAAATTTTTCTGTGTGCTACAATAAATATCATGGAATTTCACAATTTTCTATAAGTCTTTACAACTTTCTTTTTTTATTGTTAATTTCTACATTTTATTATCATTTTTACTATTTCATTTTCACCATTTTACTATAGTTTATCACTGTTTTCATGATCATGCCCTGTTTTGGTATCAGAGCCAATCTATTGTTAAGTTATTCTTATTAGGATTATACCATAGTTTGAAGTTAACAACTTAGGGTTCTTAAGATTAAGAACTAGTGAGAAGCATTGGTAAACCTTAAAACTGTTGATCAGCGAAGGAAGGTGGTCCCAGTAGGTGTTCCCATTCTCCTATTAGTACTTAAGATTAAGGAAACTAGGATAGTTGACTTAAGAATATGGCTTCATCCTTAATAAGAATGCTTACAAAGAAATGATCTAATTCCAATAGTGGAATGGAGATAGGAAACAGTAGTAAAACAAATTTGGATATAGTACAAAGTTCAGAAGATCATTACCCTATAAATTATAAAAATTGGACAATTCCTAAAGAAAAAATAGAAACAATATATTTAATTAGACCATTAGATTTTAAAATAGCTTTTTCCATAAAAATACATGAAAAAACTATTTTGGTACAAAAAGAATATCAAAAAATAAAACTCTTGTCTGACATATCTTTACAAAAATATTTCGAAAAAGGTTATAGATACCTACATTATGGATTAATACAAATTGTTGTAAAACCATTATCAAGATTAGGAATTGATGTACCAATTTATATGGCTTTAAGAGATAAAAGGTTAAGAACTTACATGATTTTGTATTAGCTATGATTCAAACAAATATTTGCAATGGACCCATATATTTTGACTGTTGTCCTAATTTTTCTATCCACATATTTTGGATACTTTAGTATTAGATATACATTAACAAGATAACATATTTATTGAATTTAGCAAAAAATTTGCAATTATTTTTTGAATATATTATAGACTTATGTCCTCACAAATAAATCCTAAATTCAAAAGACCTATTACAAATGATAACGAAACAATTTTATTACAAATTGAATCTGAAAAATCTAACGTTTTTACACCAAAGTTACTAAAATGGGGAGAAATAACAATTCCAGAATACTTTCAAATAAATAATAATCAACCTCAACAAATAGAAAGAAGGAAAATCACTGAAGTAATACAAGAAACTCTAGGAAATATTATTTTAAGATTTTCTAGTATTAAAAGACCATATAATGTAGAAGAACCCTCTACTTCTAGAAGATCTGAAACCTCTTCATCACCTACAATAAAAATAGAAGCAACAAGAAGATCAACTTTTTCTATACTGATTAATACACAAGTCCCCGATAAAACCTATATTAGATATAGACACCCTATTGCCGAACCGGTTGAACCCAGTACCTCACCACCTCGTTCACCTACTCCATCACAAGTAAGAAGTCATTATGTAGATACTATAACTAAAAAACAATGGACACCAAACTATGAATATTTAGATAAAGGATACAATCTAAAATTCTTTGAAAAAGAAAAACAATGGTTTGAACAATTAGATATCAAAATTCAACAAGGATTAAAACAATTATGGATAGAAGAAATGTTACAAAAGAAATCTAATCAATTATTATTTAGTTTGATAAAAACATATTTAAAGAAAAACAATGTATTAAAAACATATAATACCCCTTTAATAGAAGTAAATACAAGCTTATACAAAAAATGAAAAATAGCCACAACAAATGCCTTTATTACTTCTATAAATCCTCCCTTAGAAACAATTATTATCCCGACCAAAGCAGGAGAAGTATTAGGAACCCCTTTTAAAAAAGGAAGAGAACCAGATGATACAACAATAAATGTAACAGATATTAAAAAGCTATACGAACAAAATAATTATAGTAATCGATCTTTAAATCATATAGATACTCAATTAGAACATATAATGACCAAAATAAACCATTTACAAATAGAAGGATATCAATTTCCTCATAATATTTCCGCACTACATTTGAAAACATCTTCTATAGAAGAACAAAAAATTAGTCTAGTGCCAACTTTTTTGCAAATACAACCTTCTGAAACATTTACCAGTCAACCTAGGATCTCTATGATAGAACAAGAAGAAATTGATAATTCTGATTCCTTAAATCAAATAAAAAAAAAGTTAGAACATGAAAACCTAGATATTTCATACAACAAAGAATTATTATCCTAGACCATCCCCTATGGATATTCAATATGTAGAAAGAAAAGATTTTACAACCACCAAATTCTCAGGAGATGCTATTTATGAATGGAATATAGATGAACGTTCAATGTGTATAGCACAAGCAAGAGATACAATTGGATATATAGGAGATGTAGACATAGCAAATAATATTATAAAAGGATTCATAGGACAATTAAAATATTGGTGGGATAATACTTTAACAACTCAAGATAAAACCAATATTTTAAACCATACCGAAGCATTCATAGATGATGAAGGATTCCCACAAGAAAGATCAAATGCTACAGAAACTCTAATACATACAATAGCTATGCACTTTGTAGGAAACCCTAATGAATTAATCATAAGTTCTAAAATTGTATTAACAAACTAAGATGCCCAACATTATCATATTATAGATAGTATAAAGGCATTTTTATTACACGAGTTTTAAGAAAAACCAATTGTAATCAATCTTTTTGGAAAGAAAGATTTATAGCGGGATTATCAAAATTATTTGGAGAAAAGATAATGAACAAATTAAAAGAAGCAATAGGAAGAGATGATATACTATTTCAAAATATTACTTATGGATAATTATTTTCTTTTATACAAACAGAAGGATTATTTTTATACTCTGAATTAAAATTACAATCTAAATATACAAATAAAAAATATTCTAGACAAGAATTAGGATGTTTCTGTGAAGCTTTTGGCATGGATAAAATACAAACTCCATCTGCAAAACATAAAAATTACAAAAGATCACTCGGAAGCAATTATAAACCCAGAAGACGAAAACAAAGATATACAAAAGAAAAATTACTCAAATATTATAAGAAACATAGAAAAGGAAAAACAAATACATTTACATGTTGGAAATATAGAAAACCTAGCCACACAGCAAAACAATTTTATGTTAAAAAGAAAATAAATGAAATACAAAATGAAAATTTAAAAAATGAATTAATGAATCTTCTAATTAAAGAAAATCCTAGTGAAGAAGAAAAAGAATCTGACTTAGAATCCAATGAAACAAGTATAGAATCTGAAGAATATTTTACAAATGATGATCTTACTTCTGATGAAGAAAGTTAGTCAGATAATATACAAATAGTACCTAATTGTTTAAAACAAATCTGTGTATTAACCAAACAAAAGAAAGAAGAATTATTTACCACTATTATAAAGATAAAGGATTTAGAAACAAAGAAATAGATTATTAGATAATTTAAAAGATTTAATCTTAGAAGATGAAGAGAAAATTAAGACAAAACCAATAGAATCTATAAATATAACAAAAATCTTTGAAAAACATCCTATAGAAAACATTATACATCAAATCATAACTAAAGAATTATATACCGAAATCAAAGAATTAAAACTACAAATTAACTACTTAAAAAACGAGATTGAAGTTTTAAAGGAACAACAACAAATTATTCCAGAATCATCAGGAATTCAAATAGACACCTCAACCAATCTATAGATAATATAATTCATAGTGAAACAAATCCTAAATCATACCTCCAAATAATATATAAAGTTATTTTCCAACGATAGTATATACAAATAACACTAGGAATAGGCGACAATTTCAGTTTAACCATAAATATTTTAGTAGATTCTGGAGTAGAATTAAACTATATCAAATTAGAATTAATACCAATTAATTATTGTATAAAAAAAAAATTATTATCAGCGAATTCGATTACTTTAACTGATGAATACAAATTAAATAACACTTATACCTGTACTCAAAATTATTATTTTTATAATATATTTATGATCGAAGAAAACATAGTGTTTTAGTCTTCTCTTTGCCTTGTAACAGAAGTTCTCTTGTAAAATATTTCGGTGTACTTCAATAAATTTTGAGGAATTTTATAATTTTCTGTAAGTTTTTACAACTTTCTCTTATTATCGTTAATCTCTGCACTTTATTATCATTTTTACTATTTTATTTTTACCATTTTACTATAGTTTATCATTATTTTCATGATCATGCCTCTTTGTGACCGGCGATCTTTGCCGGAAGCCAGAGATGGAACACAACACGAGGAGAAGAGTCTCTTGCAGTAGATGCTGATTTAAAATAAAATCTACAGAGATGTTTTTTTATATTAAAAGCATAGTTGAAATTCCTATGATTGGTCCAAGAGTGCGGCCAACAGTCTTTGAAGCTCGTTTTTCTTTGTAGTAATTTATAAGAAATAATACTGGGGGATGAAGTTGACGTGACAGGTAAACTCTTTTGGAGAAATCACAGCCACAACACCAGAAAAATAAAAATTTCAAATCTCTTTTGGAATCAGTCCCCCATCAGAAGTCAAGCAAAAGCCTATCAACTCATTCCAAAGTCAAAAGGGGCTGTCTGACTTGACAAAATAGTATCAATTCATGCTTAAAATCTTATCTTTTAGGGCCACGTCGTTTTTGGCCCCACTCGCTTGCTTATGATCAAAATTTTAAAATTAAATTCATTAAATATTTTAATATACAAAATTATTAATATAATAATAATTTTAAAAAAATTCAATTGGGTTCTCTTGGCTTAACTATCTTAACAAAATTCAATTAAATTCATAAAATTTATGTTAAGACCGATTTTAAAATTTAAGTTATTGTTATTATCTGTTTAACGAGAGATAAAAAATGATATGATTAATAAATATGTTTTGTGAATCGGCTCGAATTCAATTCAATCATGATTTATGATTTTATTTATAAACTCATATGTCTTGAAAAGTAATTCTATTGATAGGTTTTAGCATGCTAGTTTATGAGATCCATAGTATTGATGTACATGAATTTCAAACTCTGAGTAACTTACTGTAAATTTTATATTATTTATTTTTTATCTAAATTTTTTATTTTAATTAAAAAAATATTACAAATAAAATAATATAAAATAAAAATAAAACGAGAAAAATTACAGTTTCAAAATATCACCTATACATGCAAAAAGAAAAAGAAAATCTAAATCGATGTGAAAAATGAAACATATGATGTACTAATCTCTCCTATTTTAAAAAGGCCTTCCCAATTTTTAGAAGGAGAAGGGAAAAAAAAAAGGAAAAAAGAAAGAAAGAAAGAAAGAAAGAAATTTCAAGAAAAATCTTAGCATTAATAGAAAATAAGTACATAAACATACAAAAGAAAGAAATGCCATAAATTGACACACAACTTTTGAGGTATCTCTTTTTTTTTTTCCCGGATAAGATAAGCTCAGATTATGGGAATATTTATGCAAAAATTATTAGTATAATAATAATTTAAACATTTTTATAGAAAAAAATGGTATTTTACTGGTAAATTTTTATTTTTTAAGAAATTTTTATTTTGGTAGCAGCCATGTGGAAAAAGTGGGAGGAAGCAGCCGTGGAATTTAGGGTAATTCAAATGCGATGGCTTTGCTGATTTGGAATTTTGGAGGACACCCACACGTCTCTGCCACGTCGCTATTCGAATATTTATTGGTGTTATAATTTCAAAATTATAATAATTTTGATTTATTTAATAATTATATAAAAATATTAAATTATATTATATAATTTTAAACTCTAAATCTTCTAATGGAGTTTATATGAACTTTTGTTTTAAATGGATTGCTCTGTGTGGCTATTTTGCGGAGTTTCTTAGAGAGATGCCTTGCACCTCCAGGTATTCTCTACCTACCCACCTATGTCAAAGTTGCTCTTTTGCCGACACCCGAGCTAGAATATTTTGTGCGATCTTAATTCCATATTTGATGCTTAATTTGGAGAATTAGAGTGACCTCGATAGCAAGCTCTCATAGGTGGTGGATGAAGTACCTAAGTGGAAGTCTATCAGCTGTTTATTAAAGTCTAATCCAAGGTTTTGATGTCTTGGGTATCCCAAAATGACATAATCACGGGAAATCACTTCCTTTGTGATATTGGACTGTTTTGTGGTTTAATATGATGTTTTAGGATTAATTCTCTTTGTGACATTGCAGTAAATCACCATGGAACCCAAACGAGTTTATGCTGATGACTAAATTCTTGATGGTTACTGATGACTAAATTCTTAATTACCACAAGAGCCAGTCCACTATACAACCAAGTCTGACCAGTCCACTACTCAAACAAGAAAAGGAGAAATTCAAAACTCACGACTGTGTTGATGTTGATTGGACAAAGGAAGACAACTATGAGTATGTTCATAACGTGAAGTGTTCTGCATCTCAAGTTCTATAAATTGGTGCTTCTTCTGCTGCTCAACTCCAAACCTGCCCATCACTTCATCTCTACCAAAGTTGCAACTGCAATACCCTAATTGTCTCAGATGGAGCCTTCACTTCCCTCCCAGCAATCCACCATTATTGACGAAAACGTTCATGAAAAAATCAACCAACAGTTTGAAGAGTTGGTAGCAACTCTTCCTAGTGACAAAGGCTTCATTCTTCCTACTCTTGTCAATTACAAAGGCTTTTGGTGTCCTCCCATTTCTGTCTTCAAAGGTGTCTTGCTTATGCAGGACCACTTCAAAGCTCGACCCACTGATATTTTCTTGTGTAGTGCCCTCAAATCTGGCACTACTTGGCTTAAAACCATCATGTTTGCCACCATGAACCGCTCAAAATTTGAGTTTGACACTCACCCTTTACTAACCACTGGCCCGCATGATTGTATCCCTTTCTTGGATGCCTACATTACTGAACATGATGTCGAGGCCTTGCCTTCCCCGAGGCTTTTGTCTTCTCACTCTTCTTACTCCTTGCTACCAAAATCCACAAGAGAGTCTTCGGATTGCAAGATTGTCTACATTTGCAGGAACCCAAAAGATGTGTTTGTTTCTCAGTACTTTTTTTCGATAAACTTGAGGCCACCAATGTTGCCTCCTCTTTCTATGGAAGAGGCATTTGACATGTTCTGCAGAGGAGTGTGCGAGTTTGGACCCTACTTCGAGCATGTGCTCGGGTACTGGAAAGCAAGCTTGGAGTCTCCGGAGAAGATATTGTTCTTGAAATACGAAGAAATGAGGAAGGATCCAGTGAAGTATGTCAAGCATTTGGCAGAGTTCTTGGGGAAGCCATTTTCAGCACAGGAAGAGAAAGCGGGGGCGATAGAAGAAATTGTGAAGCTATGCAGTTTTGAGAAGTTGACCAGCTTGGAGGTGAATAAGACCGGCAAGTTCTCTTTTGTGCCTGAGATGACAATTGGGAACGACAACTTTTTTAGGAAAGGTAAAGTTGGGGACTCCAAAAATCACCTGACACCGGAGATGATTGAGCGATTAGACAAGATTACGGAGGAGAAATTTAAGGGCACCGGATTCGCATTTGGAGAATGAAAGAAATATTAAGAACCATAATAAATAGGTTTCCAATTTGGTTTTTGTTTTCCAAACTTTAATGAACCATGATGTACTGGTAATAGTTTTGGGAGACCCTGTCATCTAAGAGGGACCTCCGTGATCGGTTCAAAATAATCACAGCAAAGCTTCGGATACCAACAGGGACCAAGTCCAGGGAACTCAAAAAAAAAAAGTAATTAGTATGTAAACAAATTGGTACGTTTGAGATGCAATATTTCACTTCATTTCAAGTTTATGTTAAATAAAAGATTACGGTTTAATGTTGGATTAGATAACTGCATTTCCCATATTGTCTGACATGACCATTGAATTCCTACAAAGAAAACCTTTATTACCGACACCAATTAATCCCGTAGAATATTGAATTATATTATAAAATAGAAAGAATTTAAAGAGGTACAACATGAGATTACAATGATGTCTATTTATAGGTATTTTGAAACATAATGAAAAAATATTTCTATTAATATGGTTACTCAAAACTTAATGATCACAACTATATTTAAAAGTCAAAAGTTATCATATCATTAAAAAGTAACTCAAAAACCAATAGTCATTCTTGAATTTGTTCATTCATTTAAAAAATCACTCGTATGAATAGATATCTACAATAAATGTATATCATCTATAACACTCCCCCTTGGATGTCTATCTAGTCCATTCCCTGAAGTGAATGCGACAACTCACAACAATTCTGGACGTGGACGAGAACGTAGAAATGGTCATAGTCGAGGACGAGGCCGTGGTCGTGGTTGTGGTGGTGTCCGTGGCTGGAATGTTTAACATAATGATCATACAAACTACCAGAAGTAGAAAAGTAATGAGAAAAACCAAGAAAAATGTGGATCTAGTCAGAATGCTGAAAATAAATGCTTCTGATGTGGGGTGTAGGACAATGGTCGCGTACTTGTCATACGCCAAAACATCTTGTCGAGCTTTATCAAGCCTCGTTGAAGGAAAAGGATAAAAATGTGGAGGCAAATGCCTTTTATCAAAATAATGACCCTAATAATATCTTTGAGGGTCTTGACATTTTGCCCTAATTAGAAGTTGGTGATTTTCTTGAAAATGTTGAATATGATGATTTTAATTAATGTAATTATTTTTATTTCTCAATATTTATAAATTCAAATTTATTGTTCGTTTATTTATTTATTTATTGTTTTTTTTAAGACATATGGATATTATTGGATCAAAGATCAAAGATGAGCATCTCTGTCTTGTAAACAGTGCAACTACACACACAATTTTCAAAAATAAAAGATATTTCTCTCATCTTATCATACAAAAACAAAATGTGAATATTATATCTGGTAGTGTAACCCTAACCGAAGGCTCCGGAAGAGCAAACATTGTACTACCGGAAGGAACAAATTTCTTGATCAGTAATGCATTATTTTCACCCAAGTCCTATCGAAATTTATTAAGTTTCAAAGATATTCGCCTTAATGGTTATCATATAAAAACAACTAATATGGAAAATAATGAGTATTTGTACATTACTAATGTTAAAATGGGTATATTTTGAAAAGACTATCTGTCTTCTCTTCAGATCTTTATTATACATACATTAAACCAATTGAAATAAATGTCATAGTAAACCAAAAGTTTACTAGTCAAAATGAATTCTTTTTATGGCATGATAGATTTGGTCATTCTGAACCTGTAATGATACGACGAATTGTGGAATATTCTTCCGGACACCCATTGAAGAACCTGAAGATTCTTCAATCGAATGAATTCTCATGTGTTGCATGTTATCAAGGCAAATTAATAGTAAAGCCATCACCAAGTAAGATTGAGTTTGAATGTCCTAGCAAAGACCTAGAATTGACTATGAAGAAACGGATGCTATTACTTTTCGTTATCTTATTGGTTTAGTAATACAGAAAAAACTTCATATGCAGATGATGAATGTCTTTACAGCATATTTATATGGTGCACTAGATAATGATATATACATGAAAGTCTCAAAAGAACTAAAGATGCTAGACGCATGCAATTCTCGAGAATTATTTTCTATTAAATTACAAAGATTTTTGTATGGTTTAAAGCAATCTTGGCAAATGTGGTACAATCGTCTTAGTGAATATTTGTTGAAAGAGGGTTATACAAATAACCATATTTGCTAATGTGTTTTTATAAAGAAGTCCGAACATGATTTTATAATAATCGCTGTTTACGTTGATGACTTAAATATTATTGACGCTCCTGAAGAAATTTGTAATGCAATAAATTATTTAAAGAAAGGGTTCAAAATGAAAGAGTTCGGTAAAACAAAATTTTGTCTCGGCCTGCAGTTTGAGTACTTAAAGAATGGAATTTTTGTTCATCAATCAACTTATACTAAGAAAGTTTTAAAACAATTTAATATGGACAATTTATACCCATTAACCAGCTCAATGGTTGTTCGGTCACTTGATATACAAAAGGATCCTTTTCGTCCTCGAGATGACAATGAGAAGATTCTGGTCCTCAAGTGCCATACTTAAGTGCAATTGGTGCTTTAATGTACCTTGCTAATAATACACAACCTGATATTGTTTTTATTGTAAATTTATTAGCAAGATACAGTTCTACTCCAACTAGAAGACATTGGAATAGAATTAAATATCTTTTTCGATATCTCCGTGGAACAATTGATATGAGTCTATTTTACTCTATGCATAATTAATTGGGTATACAGATACAGGATATTTATCAGATCTACACAAAGCTAGGTCACAAACGGGTCATGTATTTATATACGGTGGCACAGCAATATCTTGGAAATCTATGAAGCAAACAATAACTGCTACCTCATCAAATCATACTGAAATAATTGCAATTCATGAGGTAAGTCGTGAATGTGTATGGCTCAAATCAATGATTAATCATATTCAAGAATCATGCGGTTTGTTAATAAACAAGAAGATTCCAACGATACTTCATGAAAATAATGCAGCTTGCATAGCTCAGTTAACATGTGGATATATCAAAGGTGATAGGACGAAACAAATCTCTCTAAAATTATTTTTCACATATGATTTACTACAAAATGGAGATATTGACATACAGAAAATTCAATCAAGCGAGAATCCTGCAAATTTATTCACAAAAGCATTACCCTCTACAGTATTTGAGAAATTGATCCATAAGATTCGAATGCGACTTTATAGAGACATTAAGTAATGAATATTGTCTCGAAATATATGTATAAAGAAGGATGTACTCTTTTTCCTTCACTAGGGCTTTTGTCCTACTGGATTTTTCCCTAATAAATTTTTAACGAGATATATTCTTTATATGATAGACATTTAAGGGGGAGTGTTATAAATGATATGCATTTATCGGTTATTATGTATTTATCCGTAATTCTTTCTATTTTATAATACGTGATCAATGCGAATTTTGTTCGACTTTTATACAACCTTAACGTCACGGTCATCTTCGATAATCACAACTTTTTAAGTCATCCCAAATTTTATCCTTTACTTAATCTGATATTTATTGGGATTCCTGATCTCGGTGATCCATTTGTTTATAATGCTATGATACTCTTATGTATGTATTTTGGGAGATCAACAAAAACGAAGAGTAGCCCGTGTGTTTGTTGCTTATGTTCGTTTCTGTATATAATCTCTCTTGTACTAGAAAATCTGTTTTACTGTGATTTTTCATGGAAATGGTCCTATACTGAACCTTGCCATTTGAAATCAATTGAATATATACTTTCTTAAGAAAAGGAAAGCAAGCATTATATCATGTCTGGACAAGATTATGAATAGTGAATAAAAGCTTATGATAAAGTCAACAGACAAAGGCTCTTCTCTTGGCAAGAGCGGAAACATTAAAATTAGCCTGCATACACTATATTGAGCCTTTTATGCATCTCACCCTCCGGATGAAATGATTGGCAACTTAGGAACGGTACAATTTTGATACACTTGATAGCCTCCGGACTTGTCCAATTGGGTAGTGTGTTATGGCCTTGCGGTGTGGTCACTGAAGAGTCAAGAAGCCTTTTGTCTCCGTTCTTTACCGAGTGTGATAAATAATTGATGATAAAGTTAGATTAAGTGTTTTTGGTAAATTAGAATTTTATGTATAAAAAAAAAAGATAAAAAGAATTTTTTCTCCTAAAATCTAATGTAATTTAAATAAAATTTAATTAGAGTCAATATAATTATATAATAACAATAATGTATTAAATTAAAAAAAAAAAAAACCACACAAACATCAACCCTAAACCCATACTTGTTAGCTTGTACCTTGAGCCATGGAACTTTTGTCATTTATTAGTCGGACATACTCTAATTATTCATTTTTTTTCTAATGTTTATTTTTTAAAATATAATATGAATATCCAAACTTATGAAAATAAAATATATTAAGTTTTCTTTTTTAAAATAATTCATAGAGAGTTTTTTCGGTCATATGTCTCAAATATACTTTATTAATTATATAACATATCGTAGAAGTGATTTCGGTTCAAAAATATTTTCATACACTATTATCATTCAATATAATTCTAGTCATTTATCGAATTATCTTATTTTTTCTTTCAACTACTCCATTTTATTGGAGCGTATAGGGAGTCGAAAAATTTTGATTAATTCTCTTTTTATTACAATATTCTAAAAATTTTATATTGTCAAATTCTTTATCATAGTCCGTTCTTAACCCTTCTACTTTTAAATATTTTTCATTTTGAATTTTCTTTACAAAAATTTTGAAAGACTTAGAAGAATCATTTTTATTGGTTAAAAATAAAATCCATGTAAGTCTAAAAAAATCATCTACAATTACAATATCATATTTATTTTCTCTTAAATTTTGAGTTATAATTGATCTAAATAAGTCTATATGCAAAACTTCCAAAAGCTTAGATGTTGAAATATAGTCCTTATTGTTAAATGATAATTTTACTTATTTATTAAATGAACATGCATCCCAATTTATGTAGTCTTTTGGAGTTATTTTTGGTAAGTCCCTAATTAAATTTTTCTTCGACAAATTCTCTAATTATTTAAAGTTTATATGACATAATTTTTTATATTATATGCATATCAAACAATTTTTTTTTTAAAAAAAATAGTATGGGCGATTAAGTTATCCTTAAAAATAGTATTAGCCGATTAAGTTATCCTTAAAAAAATCAATTTTATTATTATGTTGTAATTGAATGTTTGATAAAAATAACAATAGATATCCATATAGTTTAAAAAATAATAATAATATATATTTTTTTAATTTCAAAAATAACTATCGAAATCGAATGTAGGGAATAGCTTCACCGGTGGGCGGTAGTAAAAATAGTTCAATCGTTGAAAAGATATACGATCAAAAATTCGTATCTGTAGTAAAATTTTTAATTTTAAATTAACCCCTGTTGCCAAAAAATATCAAAAAAAAAAAAAAAAAAAAAAAAAAAACTTAACGAAATCCATAAATTCTTAAAATTAAAGGTATTATTATTACACTTACCACTTTTACATACAAATAATATAGTTCAATCACAAAATGACACATTAAATACCTTTAATAAAAAAAATTAAATATTCAAATATGAAGTTTTTTTATTAAATAATACAAGAAAATTCATATTATTTTACCCCATATCTTTCCATAATTAAATTAATTTTAAAAGAATAAATAAATGTATCGAAATCAAGATTCACGAGTTTTTGGTCCAATATATCGGCTCCAATTGTCACATTAACCATAATGAGAAATCAAATTGGTAGAGATTTCAAAAGCAACAAAGCCAATCTGGTCAATGCTAGAATGGTACTGTGTGAGCTTATCACGCCGAACAATCTTGAACAGTTCAAATTCAAAATAGGTAACTCTCATTTGGATGGACCGTTGAACCTTGGAAGTCAGGGCCACGTGGGCCACCATGACCCGAGGAAGCCATGTCAATCAATTCAAGTCAAATTGTACAAAGAGTAATAAATTTCTTGGCCGGATGGATTTTTTTTTTTTTTTTTAACTAAACCTATTTAGAGAGCGATTAATTTCTTTTATTTTTAAGTTTTGAATTATTAAAAAATTTATAACTCTATTTTTTTAAATCAATTTATTAGTTCGTAGATTGATTTTATTCAAATATCTAACGCTACAAAAAAAATAAAATAAAATAATGCTCTTTACAAGCGGTCATCTTAACCGGCGGTCGGCGAAACCGCCGACAACGGTGATTCTTTACCAACGAAAAAAGAAAAAACCGCCGGTAAAGACGCAGAGCCTATGCAGCCGCCGGTACAAGTCATCTTAAAACTGAGAAATTGTGTTCTCTCTTCCTCTCCTTTCTCTTCCCTACCCCGTTCTCTCTTCTCTTCTCTCCCTCTGCCTCTCTCTCAGGTTCGTCATACAAATCACAGACGAAGTGCGGGTCATCGCCATACAAATCGATGAAGTACCTATCTCTCTTAGGTTCGTCTTCTCTCCCTATCTCTTCTCTTCTCCACCTTATCGCCGTCTTCACCTCCGATAGTTCTTCACCCTTTCTGTCAGGTGCATTATCTCTGTCTCTGTTTCAGACAAAGCGAGAGAAGGAGGTGCGTCTCGCAATCTTTTCGATCTTCATAGTCTTCCATAAATTTTCTTTCGTTGAGTTTTTCTGTTAATGTCGGAATTAATAATGTTGATGCCACCGAATTTCCCCTCCAATTTCTTGCCCTCTCTCTCGCTCTCCAATCAGATGCTTTCTTCCAAAATCTCCAGCTGTCTGTTTTCTCTCTCTAGAATTAGGTCATTAATTCTTTGATGATTCGGAAACTAATTTGCGCAGAGATGGATATAAATCATTGTCACGCGTCTTCAATGTGAATTTCTAGTTCTAGGGTTTGGTTGAGTAGTTTAAAAAGGAAGAAAGGAGCAAGTGTTGTGGTGGAATTTGGGTGGAATTGAGGGCAATGCCGGCGCACAAATCCAAATCAGAGAAGATGGATTCCTCGAAGACGACGGTACGGCGTGACCCCTATGAGGTTCTTGGCGTATCTCGAAACTCTACCGATCATGAAATCAAATCTGCTTATCGCAAAATGGCTCTCAAGTATTTCAGATTTTGATTCTTTCTTTGATCATTTGTGGTTCTCATTTTTGTAATTTATGCTCATTTTTTGTCTGGGTTGAGAGGAATTTCCTAGGGTTTCGAAATTTGTTTCAATTTACAGTTGCTGTCTAGAAATTAGTGAAAGGAATAAATATGAAATTTGAGTCCTGCATTATGCATATCATACTTTCTTCGGCAAATTTGAGTTCCTGTGGGCAGAAGCTGTTCCCTTTTCTATATTAGACTTGGTTTGCAAACATCACACACTTGGGTCAGGAATGGCATTTTTTCCCGTCTCAACACCTTAATGGGATTGAGCTTCATTCTACTCGTTGAATAACTATTGCTCTTATTCTTTCAGGCAGTGTTGTCTATATAACATGTATTGGTACCTTTGTTGTATCTACAATTAAAGGAAAGCTTCATTAATATGCCTTAATTTGTTTGTGAGGAAAGATTCCCAGGCTGTTTTGCTATGGGTTTGCAGAATCAGTAGGATAAATCTAGTTTGAAAAGTCAATTTGCAATCGAAGAAGTTCACCCTTATTGCCATAAACTATCGTGAAAGAGGCGTCATATCAAGAGCCCAGATCTTAGCTGTAGGTTGGAAACTGGTGGTAAGTAATACCCATCAAATTTATGAATCAAATTTGGTTTAACGTTGAGTTCGTCTCTGTTAATGTCGGCAAGTAAATATTTTCCATAAATATTTATTGATATTTATAACAAATTATTATGGTAATTGCTAAAGTGGTAGATTTAAATTTAGGTTTACTGAAGGTACTTGTGGCCAAATCGCAAGCTGATGTGTCTGCGGGATCACTTTTTTTCATATGATAGCAGTAATCAGGTGGAGAGCTCCTCATCGCCGTGCGATGTGTCTGCGGGATCATCTTCGCCTTTGTCATCGTCTGATCTGAATTTCTCGGATTTTGCTGATGAGCCTCAGTTGTGGGAGGATGTTACTCAGAATTTGATGTTGCAAAAGTTTCCATCGTGGGAGATTGATTGGTCTAGCATTCCATCTTCTTAGTGCTTATTTTGTCAGAATCCTCTTTTTTGTTAATGCGTCAATCGTAATGTGCATTTAATTGTAGTAGGCGTCGCACAAACTCTGCATTGAAGTTTTTGACAATTGCAGAGTTTTCAGCTGTCTGAAGTTGTCTATACAATGTAAAATAGGAGGTGAAGTACTTTGGTGCTGTGGTCTTTAGCTGGTTTTTGTCATGCTTGACCAGAGCACTAAATTCCCATCAGGGTGTGGTGTTATTTCCATGTCTTCAGATTACTGCATTTTTTGCTTCTGTCTTAATTAAACAAAAGGCTAATAATTTTATGCCTTTACCTATGCCAGCGGCCATGACCGCCGGCAAAGTAGCCTTTGCCAGCGGCTAGGATACCGCTGGCATAGGTTGACCTATGCCAGCAGTCAGCCTGACCGTCGACATAGCTTTTTACCGGCATAAGTATAACTGATAGAAATTTTGACCGTTGAAAGACTCCACAATCTTTATCGATGATTTTGAATCGTTGTTAAAAGTTTTTTTTTTTTTTTTTTTTTTTTTTGTGTAACTGCAGTCTTGACCCTTAACTAGAGTTTGGTTGCATCTTATAAGTGAAACAATCCATTCAAATTTAATTTTATTGTTTGCTATGAATTCAAATTCACTACTTCCCTTTTCTTTACAAAAAATAATAATTACGTGACTGTAGGCCATCTAGAGGCCAGAAATGTAAAATTTATAACCTAATGGATCACACACTATTAGAATAGATGAGCTTTAACCTGAGATCATATGGTGAATATTACTTTTTCTATTAATAATGATAGCGATTATAATGCAAGATCCAGTTTTCGAGCGAGTTCAAAGAATGAATTAAGGGTTGTATTTATGGTAAAAAAAAATATTAATTCATCTAATAACTTAATATTGATATTTTTTAAATAAAATTTTAAATTTAACTTTTTTGTATGATAAAATAGACAACATGAGAGTTTTATTTTTTAAGAATATAACTATATTTGAATCAAATTTAAATAGATTTAACATGTTTATGATAATTTATTTTAAAATAATTATGATAAAAAAATGGATGCCAATATGCCATTCATGAGCATCCTAGGCGCCACAATGATGAGCTACGGCCACCCAGGGCAACTCTAAGCCAAGGCAGAGAACCGCGACATCTCCTCAACAGAACCCTACTCGTAAACATCTAATATTATTGATTTTCTTAGTTATTTTTATTTATTTGTTTTGTTTTAAATTAGAATCATGTTTAAGATTTTGTTTATTAGTATCCTATTCTCTTTATGGGTTTTGGCCTATATAACCATTTTATATCATTGTAAAAGTATTTTATAAAATATTAATATTTTTGTTTATACTTTTCTTTTACCTCAACCATCGTAAAGATTTTAGAGTTTGAACTGATAGAAACATAACCTACCAATGGACAATTGATGTTGTGAATAAATCGCCGTGTCTCTTAATCAAAATCACGATTTTGATTCACGATTTCGGTATAGAGTCGATTATATTGAGAGACCCCTATCTCTTAAGAGGGATCTCAATCGGGTCGATTCGGATTAATCGAAATGAAATTTTAGATATCAGACGGTGGATCAAGCCTGACAAAAAAAAAATTATAACCCATGTTCTACGGGAGTTTTGCAAGGACTTTTGTCATTTTCATGCGACTGGCCAGCAACATTTGACTAATACCGGTGCTTGGAAAAAAATAAAAAATAGAACACCAACTTTACCATCTGCCGAGTAAAGTAATAATGTGGGCACACGACATAGGACACATACTTTTCACCCAAAAAAAATAGAACGCATTCGCCCACTTGATAAACTAATTGTTAGGCCTCTAACATTCGACCCCCAAACTTCGGCCGTCTTGGGCTGCTACCTAGGAAGGAAACCAACGATCTCCCTCTTGACCAGGCGGAGAACTCTTCTAAACCCGCTTGGCTTTACCTAATGGCTTGATTACGATGGCTGAACCATGGCCGAAGCCAAGGAGACACCAATTCCCACCCTCCGGGGAATATTTTCTCAATCAAAAGTTGAAGATAGTAAACTATTTTGGTATTTGAATTCCATCACAAATTTATTAGATATTCTTTAAATTTATTTTTTCAAAATTATGTAAGAAACATTTATTTGGAAAGATCAGAATTACAGTTTAAAATACTCACGCCTAATTAGTCTAATGATTAATCATTAATATCTCTTAAATAAGATTTCTAATTTAAATTTTATATATAAAAAAAATATGTGTCTAGAGAGTATTTTAAGATTCAATTTAATTCAAATCAGATTTAATTGAATTTTACATGATTAACTTATACACTTAGTTAACCACCTGTGATCCCAAATTTTCTCAAAGATTCTCTTTTTGTTTCTATTTTAATGTTAAATTTGTTGCATTCTATTCCACTGTATGTATGCGGGCCTAAAATGTGCAGGCCTACAACCTGGCTCCCCCGGGGAAAAATGAGAGTTCGAAATAATTGATTTATGATATCCAATCTTTTTGCTGACTTGTAAAATCAATTTTCTTTTGAGTTTTTGTTATTCTTTTCGTCTACATCGTTGCATAAGATTCAAACATGTAATGATGCCGTTGAAACATAACAATATTTTGTTGATACATTAAATTATGAATTCAAAAAGTGAAAAGTGCTTTTATGGTATTGGGTAGCCAAAATTTGTCGACTAATAAAATAAAATCATCAATAAATTATAATTTAACTGATATTATATATTTTTTTTAAACGTTTTGAATTCAAATATTTTCTATATATAAAATAATAATATGACATTGGAAGGTGCTTCAAAAAATGGACCCTTAGCATGATTAATGCACCTTAATTTGAAGAGTAATGATATAACGAAAGAATATCTTATTTTAGACGACCCTTTACCCAAATTTTGTTATTTTAATTAATTTCTTAAATATCTTCCAAAAAAAGGGAAAACAAAAATCTCTAAGAATGTTCTCTTATAAACATGGAAGCTATGGAAAGTTTAAGCACGAGTCAAAATCTTTAGAGATCATAGTGAGCCACAAAATAGGAAAGGGCAAGTTTGCTTTAATTGTTCCATTTCCTAACTCATTAAATCCACATCAAATCTCAAGTCATTTTAAGACAAGAAGAAAAGGGAAAAGAAAGTTTTATAGAAGAGGAGAATATGGGTTTGATATCAAGTTCTCTTCCCATTTCTTGTGTATGTTCCTAATTGTCTTGGCCACCACAAGTTCATGTCTGTTTGTAAGTCAAACTTATTTTGTATTGTTTGAGTTTTTGTCCATATTCCTCTACCCTATCCCTTGTTGCATGATTTTTTTCCCTATGCAAATCATGCAAACCCTAAACAAAAAAGGGGTAGCTTGCGTCATGCCCGCACCAGCCCATGGGTTAAATGGGTCGGGCCAAGTAGGCCCACATTTAGAAGGGCCTACCCATGATATGCTCAAGCCCGCCCGTTTATGTGGATGGGTCGGGCTGACCTGCAGGTCAACCAATTCTGACGGTGCTACTCATGTCACAATTCCAATAAAAAGGAAAAAGAAAAAACAAAAGAAAAGAATTTTTGGCATCTGAATTGCGTCGATTAATTGAGGTTTTTTATGAGATTAGTTTTTTTAAATTCTATTTCTCTATTTCATATCTCAAATTTAAAATTTATAGTTAAGAGAATACAACTTCGTAGCATCATAATACAAATTTGGTAAAGAAAGAAGTTTGTATATCTGAACAAAGAGGAAATTGTCATCAGGCGAAGCACTGACCATCGGAAGTCCAGGTCAACCAATTCAAGTCATATTGGACTAGAACCAATGAATGCGTTTGGTGTACGAAAGACCAAGATATTATCCATATGTCATTTTTGTCTCTAAGAAAAAGAAGTATTTCAAATTTAATTTAACAATTATTATAGATTTTAAAAAAAGGAGATGGATTTAACTGATTTTATAATATTCTATTTTAACATTTTTGAATTTATAAACAGAAATAGAATTACTTTATTAAGAAAATAAATTTCATTTTATTATACTTATATTTATATTTATATTTTAAAAACTCTATCTAATTACAGTTGAATATCTATGATTTTTAGGACTTAGAATTCAAAGTCTCACATTTTTTAATATTTTACATATAAATATTGGGGTCGGCCCTGAAATGCTTCCTATGCAGCCGGCGTTTCTCTCGTTTCAGATATGCTATATGATTAATATTATAGTATTGAAAAACAATAATAATCCATCTACTTTTGGGTCAACATTAAAAAAAAAAAAAAACCTATCGAGTTGGACGAAGTTCAACTAATAGTAAATATATTATTAAAAATAAAACGCATATAAAAATTAATCTATCTTTCTTTATTTTTAATAAAATTTCAAGTGCAAGAGAATATTTTATGGATATGATTTTGGAAAGATATTTACTTCAAATGTAAATCTGTTTTTCTTTTTTTAATATAAAGTATTGATATTTGATAATTATTTTAAATTTAATTTAATTCGATTAAAATGAGGCGTTCATGTTTAATAATGATCGGTTTATATGATCCCTTAAAAGTAAGATAGTCATGTGATTTGACATAAGTGGGACCCTTTTATTACCTGCGGTGGTTGTCTGATTGGCCAAAAAATCTAGTGGGGCTAAATAATACCCTTTTATCCAAGTCATTCCTAGAAATAAATATTTTGTATAAATAATAACTACGAGTCAAGTCAATATTTTGGAGGGTCGGCCCTCGAATTTTAAAAATTCATGCGACCTCTAGGATATTTAATAAATTCAGAAGTCTAACGTTAGAATTCTCTACTATGGTTAAATTCAGTACTTGTCCTCAGAAAAAAAAAATTAGGACTATGATTGTGACAAATCTTACCGTTGAGGTCACTTCATAAATGATTCAATATCGTAGAGTTTCTATAGTTGATTTTTCATTTCTAATTTTATATATTTTCAAGATAACATTATTATTATTATTATTATTAATTTTGTTTCCTTCATTTTGTATTTTTTTTATATACTAAGACTTGAATTCGAATATATTATATAAGGAGAGAAAATATGTCACTTGAGGTGAAACTCAACGGCTCCCTTCATTTTGTATTGATCAATGGCATGGTGTGCAAAGATATATATACATCCTAACACACTTGACACTTGTGCTGCTTGACACATCCTTGTGGTGGGCAACGATCAAATAATTATCATTTTGTTAGGAAAAAAAAGAATCAAAGGCCCAAATGGGGCTCGGGAATCACAAGAGAAATCAAATGTAACTTGGTGTTGGTTATTTATGCGGATTGCGGCGTATTTTGATAATTTAAGGGATAATAGCATAATTTTTATTATCCCATTTGTCACTCATTAACCAATCTAAGATAACTCCCTAATTAACCACTAACATACCCTACGTGAAGTGGCTTACTCTCTTCCTCCACACACTTGAGAGTCTGGGGGTGAATGAATATGGCTAGGATTTACACATATTTCTAGAGAGGGATCTACTGAGGTTAGAGAAAATTTCGAGTAGAGAATTTTCTGTATATTCTTCATCACCGGACTTGAGGATTGAGATGTCTTAAATTTACGATGGTGGTTCGATTTCGTGATTACTATCCAACCGAACAATCCGTTCGAGAGATTTCGTGATCCGATTGGATTTTTTGAAGACTGACCCTACACATTGAGATAATCCAAAAAATTTGATTTTTTTACTATGCTTCCATATGCGCGCATTTTGTGTGAATTAAATCCAACACTTGGGAAGCCAAAGAGAGAAACTTTTGGCTTGAAGGATTACACAAACTATGACATTAGGGGTCGCAATTTGTAGGGGGAAAAATGTTTTAGTAAATATATGTTTTCTTAATATATGTTTTTGGATATTTTGTCACTTAAATTGAGAGGGTCGAAGTTGAATTTAGGAGCAAATAAAAACTACTGATGATTCATCCATAATAGCATCATTTGGCATCAAGAGACTTACACACGTGTTAGAAAGCTATTCCTCAATCTTCTTGCCTAGGCTGTGGGCACCAATGGAGCTTGCACCGGCACGGCAGGGCAACAAGATCTCTGTTGTCAGAAGGTAGCATCCAATCTAGCGGTTGTATCCTATGTCAATAGGAAGACATTATATTGCACTAATTTCGAGATTAGAATGCAATCTATTCTGAATTTATAACTTTTACCAATTTCTTGTTTATGTAATGGCAAGTGCATTATATTTTCTTAATTAAATTTTTAATTTCAAATTTTAAGTAAAAAAAGAAGCATTCAATAAACTCATTTCTTAATAGGATAGATTATTAATTTAAATAAATTAATTAAATCAATAAATTAATTATCAAATATCAATCAATCAAATATAAAAAAAAAATTATACTAAATTATTTTTAATTAAATAATTTTATTAATCATATTAATATCATGTTAAAAATATCAGAGTTGTTATTGGACAAAGATGATATTTATTATGATTTTAGATACTAAAAACAAAACTATTTCTGATACTAAAAACTTTTGCATCACTAAAGAGATATATTCCCAAGTTCTATAAATCTTGGTGGGCGATCCCCCAACTCATATCCAATCCCATTAAACCCTCTTTCCTTCCTCTAGATCAAATTGGCTAACTACAAACTCAATTGGGCCTCTAATGGCATCCACGGTTACTTCAGAACAATGCAACATTATTGAAGAAACTGTTCATGAAGAAATTAACAAACAGTTTGAAGAGTTGATGGCAACCCTTCCTAGTGACAGAGGCTTTATTGTTCCTACTCTATTCAATTACCAAGGCTTTTGGTATCCTCCCAACTCTGTCTTCAAAGGTGTCTTGCTTATGCAAAACCTCTTCAAAGCTCGACCCACCGATATTTTCTTAACTAGTTCTCTCAAATCTGGCATTACTTGGCCTAAAGCCATCATTTTTCCACCATGAACCGAACCAAATTTGATTTTGCCTCTCATCCTTGACTCACCACTGGCCCACATGATTGGTTTCCCTTCTTGGCTACCTACATTACTGATCATGGTGTTGAGGCCTGGCCATCACCGAGACTCTTTGCTTCTCATTCTGTGTTGGAATATGCCCATTGAGGGGCATTTGGATAATTTAAGAATGGAATTAAATTAATTTAATAATAATTAGATCAGATTAATCAAAATATGATTTCTGATTATTAAAATACTTCGTATACAACATGCATTTCTCTCATTGCATATATGCTACATGATTAATATTATAGAATTGGAAAACAAGCGTAACCGATCTACTTTCAGGTCAACATTAAAAAAAATAAAAAGGAAGCCATAGAGTTGGACCAAGTTCAACCGATAGTAAATATATTATTAAAAATAAAAAGCTTATAAAAATTAATCTATCTTCCTTTATTTTTATTAAAATTGCAAGTGCAAGAGAATATTTTACAACAATAATTTTGGAAAGATATTTACCTCAAAAATAATTTTTTTGAGATGAAATATTAATATCTGATAACTATTTTGAATCCAATTGATTCTGAATCGAATTAGATTTTTAAAAACAAAACTTTTCTTGCATTTGTCCGAGATCTTACGTAAGGAAAACGATATCTAAATACTTGATATGCAAATGTTGTAACTTCTATAAATGTAAGAAGTTGCATTAATATTGGGTAAACCCCCAAGTTGAGGATGTTTGATTTAAAACAGCTTTCCAAAAGGTTAGATAGTCTAAAGCGGGTTTTCCATTGGTAAATCACTCTTGGGGTTTGAGTGTTATCAAGAGTGTTGAAACCTTTGCATGTTATGATTGTGAGGTTAATGTCCGATTAAACGAGAGTGTAGTTAGACAAAAAGTTTAATTAGGAAGAGAGAACAGAAAGCGATTGATTTTGCATTTCCTTTTTTTCTTCAATAAAGAAAGGTTACAAGAGAAGTCTAGTTGAAATTTTTCTAACAGAAATTTTTCTGTCAGTCGGCCTTGGCACCTTTTTTTTATATAAAACAAAGAGTTGTGGACAAGGTTAAGTGTACTTTGAAGGAGATCATTTCTAATACTAAAACTTTTGCGTCACTAAATAGATATATTCCCAAGTTCTATAAATCTTGGTGGGCAATACCCCAACTCATATCCATCAAACCCTCTTTCTTTCCTCTAGAGAAAATTAGCAAACTACAAACTCAATTGGGCTTCTAATGGCATCCACAGTTACTTCATAACAATGCAACATTATTGAAGAAACTGTTCATGAGGAAATTAGCAAACAGTTTGAAGAGTTGATATCAACTCTTCCTAGTGACAGAGGCTTTATTGTTCCTACTCTATTCAATTACCAAGGCTTTTGGTATCCTCCCAACTCTGTCTTCAAAGGTGTCTTGCTTATGCAAAATCACTTCAAAGCTCGACCCACCGATATTTTCTTAACTAGTTCTCTCAAATCTGGCACTACTTGGCTTAAAGCCATCATGTTTTCCACCATGAACCGCTCCAAATTTGATTTTGCTTCTCATCCTTTACTCACCACTGGCCCACATGATTGTATTCCCTTCTTGGCTACCTACATTACTGATCATGATGTTGAGGCCTGGCCATCGCCGAGACTCTTTGCTACTCACTCTGCTTACCCCTTGCTACCAAAATCGGTGAGAGAATCTTCAGATTGCAAGATTGTCTACATTTGCAGAAACCCAAAAGATGTGTTTGTTTCACTTTACTTCTTCGCAATGAAGTTGAGACCACAAATGTTGCCACCCATATATATGGAAGAGGCATTTGACTTGTTCTGCAGAGGAGTGTGTGAGTTTGGACCTTGCTTTGAGCACGTCCTCAGTTACTGGAAAGCAAGCTTGGAGTCTCCTCAGAAGATATTGTTCTTGAAATATGAAGAAATGAGGAAAGAGACTGTGAAGCATGTCAAGAAGTTGGCTCAGTTCTTAGGCAAGCCATTTTCAGCAGAGGAAGAGAGAGGAGGAGTGATAGAAGATATTGTGAAGCTATGCAGTTTTGAGAAGTTGACCAGCTTGGAGGTGAATAAGACTGGCAAAGTGGCATTTGTCCCTGACATGTTAATCGGTAATGACAATTTCTTTAGGAAAGGTCAAGTTGGGGACTTCACGAACCACCTGACACCAGAGATGATCGAGCGATTAGACAAGATCACAGAGAAGAAATTGAAGGGCACTGGTTTCACATTTGGAGAATCTAAAAAGTATTAGAGCATTTGAAGTTGAATGTTAAATCTGAAAGGCAGCAGAATGCAAGTAATTAGCTGATGCAATGGGATGTTGGTACTTAGCTGATGCAATGCATTTTATTTTTCATTAAAACAGTATGAATATATATTGTTATCTTTGTAATTGATACAAATAAAAAGTTATTTGTACTGTTTCTGTGGAACGGATTATTACTTAACCTTGTAATAACTCATGTTACCCATATTACCTCATCTCGCCAAGTACAAGCTTGAGCGAGCAAGCAAGCAATTTACAGTCCTTGACGTAAACTGAATACACTAATGAGCCCTAATTAAACATGATCAGTTCCTAACTAGCCCAACACGATAGCCCACTGGAGGTCAGTTAGCATCATGTTTTTGTACATAACAGCTTAATCCTTTGAGAAAAATAAGTGATGATTCAAGTGTGAAGTAAAAATTAGAGCTGAAATGGAAAGAAAGGATTGAGTTATGGGTGGATGGAGGATCTGTTTAACACAACTGGACCTTCATTTTCAAAGAGAAATTTTGATCCAGATAGTCTTAGATAGTAGACTCAACCCGGTTAATCATGGTCCAGCCTCTAACGCCAGAAGTTTTAAGGAACAAGCTCTGAGATCATGAGACATTGGTCTCCAAGCAGGTTTTTGTCTGCCATCCTGGGTGGTGTCTGGAGTGATGTGTACGGAAATTATCTCTGGAACATTAGCTATTATAATCTGCAGTGAGTAGGTTGTGTTTGGTGTAATGTGTAGAATAGTGAGACCCCAGTTTTTTGTTTACACTGTTCCAACTATAGCATCTGTAGGCTCTTCTGTTCTTATCCTTTTTATCTTTCTGGCTGATATCTTCTCCACTTCTCACTGTCAAGTCTGAGTTTCTGTTTGCTCTTTTTAGCAGTTTCCAGTATGTCTATGCTTGTTTGGTTGTTTCAGTGGTGTTTTGGGGTCCTTTGTGGGTTGTGCTCTCCTGTTGTGCTGGTTTTGGCCTTTATCTTGTGCTTGCTATGATTTTAATCTAATTTTGTCTCGCTTTAAAAAAAAAATGGAGAAAACCAAAAGAGAGATTAGGCTCAGATGAGACAAGTCAGAAGAATATAAATGAAAACATCTTTATTGTCGGATGGCATGACATGATCTAACAAATGTTGCTACATTCTGTTAGCTATTAGCAGACCGAGTATTTATTACTCGTAACCCCGCCTCTTATTAGAAATTTAAATTTGAACAATGCTAACAAGATACTGATTTTCCCTTTCTTTTTTTATTTTTGGAACAATGTTTATGGTTCACTGTTTTCTTCAGTCTTTCTTTGATTCTCCAAACGTGATCCAGTTCCCTTCAACTTCTCCTCCGTAATCTGATCCAATCGTGCAATCATCCGGAGTCAGATGATTTTTAGAGTCTCCCACTTGACTTTTCCGAAAGAAATTAGTGTTGTGGATAAACCATTTCAGGAGTAAAATTTTTAAGTGCCACTCTTATTCACCTCCAAGCATGTCAAGTTGTCAAAACTGCAAATGTCACGCCCCGATCCTCGGATCGACCACGCGACAATCGCCGCGTTGTTTTGGTACACGGGCAGAACCTCCCCATATACCGAGACTCCGCAAGGCTAACCAACTGTACAATATTTCTTCCAAATACAATACACATATAAAGGACCCATCCGGTCTATCCCAGTACACACAAGCCCACATCAGCACACAAATGGGGAGGGGGTTCCTGTACATGCACGCATGTAATGTGACCATCCCAGCCACTTCAAGGATATTTCAAAATCAAAACAGATGAAGTCCCAAATCATAGTCGTAGGATTTTACTGACACTTGTCTGAAGAAAACAAACCAGTATCAGTAAAGTCCAAAGAGTATGAGATGTACAGAACTTCATAAAATCAAAAGAAAGTATCAAAATTCAACACTTCGAACCAAATGTCCCATTCAAACAATAAGTTTTACTAAAAATAGAATTTAAAAGGAAGTAAACAGGTCTTCCCTTCCATGGATTTCAAATAAACTAAAATAACCTTATATCACTATCATACCTATACAAAATAGCAGATAAACCTTCACAAGTTCCAATTTCTGCAATAGACTTAAACTTTCTCTGAAAAATGTTAAAGAGATGGGTGAGTATTGGGAAATACTCAGTGAGTGGAGTGCAATGGTGTGATTGTATTCATAAATAATGGATAAATGTGGGGCAGTCAAAGCATATCTCATAAATAACAGTTCATATGCATAAAACATTTCAATAAATCACAATTTACAAAATATGCATCCATGTCAATTATCATTTCAGCAAATCTTGGGATTCCATCGAAAAACACTTCCGTCTTAGGGCGGCCAAACCAAGACGAAATCTCGCCAAGAGTTTTTCTATCCAATGTCTCAAAACAAACCCCCTACCTTGGCGTTGGCTCGTACCTCACCGGAGTGCACCAGATATAGTACGACTTCGGCAGAGGGAGGGACGTCTAACTCCCCTGCACATCCAAACCCCAAACCACGCCACCCCGTCGGGTCGCTCCGTGGTGGGAATATGACTATAGTCATCTGCGGCACCCTTCATTTCTAAATCAATTCAGTTAACAAACAATGTGCCATAATTTTCCATCAAATAATCAACATTCTCATGTCAAATCAATTTATAGAGCAATATCAAATAACATATGGCACAGAATCATTTTTAAACACAACGGATACATTTATACTTTATAATTCAGTTCAGACAGCCCACAGTCATAAAACAATTCGCATAAATCACGTAAAATCTTTCAAAAATCATTTATAAAGCAATTTAAAATAGGTTTCTCATTTATGAATACAATGAACCATCCACTCACCTTCTAGGGAGTATATCCACTCCCTATGCCTTATCGATACTCAAAAAATCTCCTTTCAAGCTCCAAAAAGGTCAACCTAGACCAATAATCCACAATTTCAATTCAAATTCCAAAGAAATTTATTCTAATCGACTCAACAAGTTTCTAATTTCATCAAACACGTTTCTTTCGTATTGATCAACCTAAATTCATGTAGAATTTAGACGAAACCCTAGAAATCACATATCAAATGTCAGAAAATGCATTCTAATCGAATCTAACATACATCCTAAACATATACAAGATCTCTTATACTAAATTCACTCAATTTATCGAAAGAATTTAAATATCCCTCACCTATGGTTTTCATAGCTTGCAGCCCTAGCGTCCGTGCGCCCACAACTCGATCCGAACTCCTGTAATATTTTCAAATTTGAAATATATTAGCAACTAAATTTCTAACACCAAACCCTAGAACTTCAACCATACCTGCAGTGAAAATACATGTGAGCTCTCGAAGGGGAAAGCCGGTCGCGGGCTCAAGGGCTGTCACAGGCTCGTGGGCCGGCGGGCTGGTGGGCTGGCCCGCTGGTGGGCTCGCAGGCTCGCAGCCCGGCTTGCTGGCCGTAGAGGGCTTCACAGGCCGTAGTGGGTCGCGCGCTAGAGCACGTTTGCTCTCGTGCTGGGGTCGTACGTGCTCGTGCTGGGGTCAAGCGCTGGCTCGCGTTGGGGTCACACTGGGGTCACGCCGGCACGTGCTGGGTCACGCGGACTCGCGCGCTGGCTCGCACTGGGTTGCGTACTGCTCGGGGGAGATCGCGCGCTGCTCGCGGGAGATCGCTAGCTGCTCACACTGGGTCGCGCAAGGGAGCGCTTGGGTTCTCACAGGAGAGATCGCGCTGCGGCAGAGGAGCTGCAGTCGCGCTCGCGAAGGGGCAGCGCTCACGGGAGGAAGGTGAGTCGGCTATGGCGCGCTCGCGGGAAGGAAGGAGCAGCGGCGGCTGAGTGTTGGCGGCGGTGAATCGGGCGCGGCTGTGGGAGAGAAAGTGTGTGAAGGAGAGAGAGAGTTCGAGAGGCAGAGAGACAGAGAGTGCGAGAGCGACAGAGAGAGAGAGAGAGATGATAGAGACAGAGCGATGGAGAGAGAGACGGTGAGCGGTGGACAGAAGGGGCAAAGGACGGCGGAGATGGTGGAGGTGGTGGCGGAGAGGCGACGGGAGAGAGGGATTCGGGAGAGAGAGAGAGAATGAGATAGAGAGAGACGGAAGGAAGAGAGAGAGAAATTAGGGCTTTTTGCCCTAATTTCACTCTTGGGGAGAGCGCAGCGTTTTTGTCCAAAACGCTGCGTTTCCTTCCTCTCTGTTTTTTTTTTTTTTTTTTTTTTTTTTTTTTTTTTTTTTTTTTCTTTCGGTATTACAGCAAAGCTTTACAACCTGTTCAATCACACCATCTTTCTCTTCCTCTTCCGAAAAAGGCTTGTCTAAGAATTCCGCCAATTTCTTAATGCGCTAGGCAGGCTCTTTGTTCATCTCCTCATATTTCAGGAACAAGATATTCTCGGGGAATTCCAACCTCGCTTTCCAATATCTGAGGACATGATCAAAGAAGGGGCCAAACTCTGACACTCCTCTGCAGAACAACTCAAACGCCTCCTTCATGGTTAGAGGTCGAAGCATTTGTGGTCTCAACTTTTTCCCAAGAAGGTATTGAGAAACAAAAGCATCTTTTGGATGCCTAAAAATGCAAACAATTTTGCAATCCGAATCAGTAAAAGATTTTGGCAATATAGAGTAAGCAGAGTGAGTGCCAAGGAGTCTCGGCGAAGGAAGAGCCTCAACATCAGAATGGCAAACATAAGAATCCAAGTAGGGGAAGCAGTCATAGGGACAGCGGTGAGCAAAGGGTCGGAGGCAAATTCAAATTCATCATGTTTCATGGTGGCGAACAAGGTGGCTTTAAGCCAAGTTGTGCCAGATTTTAGAAACTAGCCATGAAAATGTCATTTGACCTAGAGGTGAAGTGGTTTTGCATTAACAAGACACCTCTGAAAACACAAATTGGAGGATACCATAAGCCTTGGTACTGGACTAGAGTGGGAATCATCCAGCTTTGATCACTTGGAAGAGTCTGTACCAACTCGAAAAATTGTTTTTCAGTCTCTTGATAGACCTTATTTGGGTGACAGTTTCTTCAGTATTGCATGGCTGGGAAGGAAGTGAAGGTGCCATTGGAGACTAAAGAGTCTGAAGTAGCAAAAGGGATATTAAGATCACTGTGGAGGCTTTCAAATGTTGTCGGCAAGCGGATATTTATAGAAATAAGTTGAGCTAAGAAAGTGTGCATCTTTGAAGTTTCCTTGAAGAACCTGTTGAAAATTTCGTAGTCTGTCTTCATTACAGTCAGCATTCAATATTCAATGCTTTCACGTAATGATGCTTTGTAAAGTTCTTCTGTCGTAACAAGTGTCACCATTTTTGCACAGACCTGAGGTTGGGCACAGACTTGCATACAATGTTGGACAAAATGAACAATTCTTCATTCTGAATTTTATTTTATTTTTTTCTATATCTGTAGTGTTTCATAGAAATATCACTAAATTGAACATAATTTCTGGGTCCAAAATCTGACCAACCTGAGCAATCCTCGATCAGAAATACATGGCATGTACACAGTCAAATAATGCGGCTGCCTAATAGCAAGCATTGCATGTACAAAATTTCGTTGCACTTATCCGATAGTGCTGTATTTGAATGATAAATGTCTGATGGTATAACTGCTAAGCTCTAATGGTAATATGAAATACATCTTAAAAGTTTGTTATCTTCACCAATTAAGATGTAAAATATGTCTCTTGGGCCCCTCCTCTTCGTCCTCCTCCAGATGTGAAAATTAATATAGATTGTAGTTCTCTTGCGAACCCTTTGGGTAATTCGAGATTGTGGGAGAGTTTAGAAAGAAGGGTTTCTCTTGATATGTGGGTGTTGCAACTAACATGAACATTGAATTAAACGTAATTTGGTTTCGGCTGGATTATGTTCGGGAAAAAGGATTTAGGTACCTCATTCTTCATTCATATTCTATGGAGCCTTTAAATTTTATTTGGAATTTCTTCGGTCTCGCGTTATGTGAGGAACAGAGGATGGTCTGTCACCCTTTATACCCAGCAACCAACCCATACTTGGTTGTTTCAGGAATTTAGGTGTTTTCTTACCCACCAATTCTATTCACAGGATAATTAAGCATGGGCCTCCATAGTGGTTGTTGATGGCTCAACCACTATAAATAGGGACAGCCGTAACAGGGGTTCCCAAGTTGAATTCATTAGTCTCACACACCATCTAGAGAGAATTGAGAGTTTGGAAGGCTTTCTACCCTGAGGTGCCAAAAAAGGGGATTCGTTGGAAACAAGATCGGAGGTGTACTCCCTTTTGCTTCTGCTCATTTGTTTGCTTTGCTCGGTAATTCTTAAATTAAGCTTGAATGAATGTTTAACATTTGGTATTAGAGCCATTGGAGCCTACCTATTGTTTTCCGGTGAATTTTTCAATTCTTTTGGTTTCTGAATTTTAGGGAAAAAAAAGACTTATTTTTGAAGAAATTTTGTTGTTTTAAGATCGAAATGGATGTGCATGAGATTGTGCACAATTCTATGTTTTCATAGCAAAAAACGGAGCATTCCTGCCATTTTCCAACCATTTTCTGGCATTCAGACTCACCAAGTATGTTTTTTCCATTCATAAACATATGTTATATATAGAGGTTTTACTTAGTCTATTTTCTTTCTCTTACTTCTCTTCCGACTTGAGTATGAGAGTTTTCCCTGCCTGGACCATCTCCAATGGATATTTGTTGGTCTTTCAATTCACGAAGGCCCAGAAGACACATCAGTATCAATTCTTCGTTCATGTCAACAGAGCAATTTATTTATGGAGCAAACTCACCTCCAATATTAACAAATGAGACCGGTGAGAATTAGTGTTTTTTTTTCTAAATGATGTTTTGAATATCACGTTTTAAAAAGTGATACATCTCACGAGGGGAAGAGCAAAACTCCAGGTTACCTATGGCCAAGAAGATTTCAAATTTCAAAAGTGAGATAATTTTGATATCAGATTGAATAGCTTGTAAATAGGGTTATTGAAGATCTTTTGATTTATGCAAATTTGTGTTGGGCAGGTGCCGTGCTGTAAATTATTTTTTTTTATATACAAACTTAAATTTAGAACTTTTATTAAAAATAAAAATTTTGAATCATTTGAGTGAAAATTCTTAGTCAAGTTGATTTTATTATTAAGTATGTTGTCATTCGCGTGGAAAGTTTCTCACTTGTATATGTGGGATAAAATTAAAAGAAACTTTGGGAAGATATTTTATAGAAAGTATGACTAGATAGAAAATAATAAAAAAATTATAAATTCATGAATTCTGGTTAATTATTTTTTGAAAGAGAAATTTATGATAATATAAATTCATATGTTCAGTAGAGGGGAAAATATGAGCTTTTATTTTTTTGTGGCTTGGTAGGGTGATTTTTGACATTAAAAATACTATAATCTATAATTCACGAAAGTTCGAACACTAAATTTCAGATAAGACATTTGAGTAAGAGATCTTTACCATTCAAATATCCCTACAAGGCAATGCCATTTTGTTAATTGATACAAGGTTAAGCAGAAATTCTTCCACTATAATATATGCAATAAAATCACATTCAATAAAAATCCAACTATAACATATTTCTATATTTCTATGTTAGCTAACTTTTTTTTAAATAAACTATAGATATTTAGTAATCATATTAAATACAATTAAATTCAATCCAAATCGAGTGATTTCCGCGTCTATTTTCATCATACAAGACTCAAAATCAAAAGTTTACCTTAAATATCAATATTCCGCCCTAAATCAATTAGGCATCAGCTTGGAGTGGTACGAATATGACAATATCAATATTCCTCCTAGAGAGAGAGAGAGAGAGAGAGAGAGAGAGAATAATGGAGTGGTACGAATATGACAATATAATACACTTTTTGGAGTGCCTCGCTTGGGTAAGTTTAGGTTTTGTTTCATGTGTTTAACTAACATTAAGCGAACTTTTTTTTTTGAACCAAAGTAAATTATAACTGTATTTTTAATTTAAATTTTTATAAAACATGATTTTTATTTATAAAATTTTATGTTTAATAATAAAAACTTGTTGTTTTAATTAAGAAAGAATCATAAATAGAATAAAATAAATAAAAAATTAAGTTGAGACAAGCCAAATTTCAATATTTTTCCCTTTTTCAAGTATATTGGAAGTTGTTTTCTTTCCTTGGCATATTCACAAGGTGATAATGAGAGTCAATGCAATTATATATATATATATAAAGTATTCTATTTTTTTCTTTCCGTCGGTAATCCGTCGCTAATTTTTCCGTCGTTGATAGCTATATTCATTTTTTTTACCCACCACTGCTATACTAACGGATTAGCAACAGAAATTTTCCGTCATTAAAAACTCCATTGGTAATCAGTCGCTGATGCGTTTTACAAATTTTTTTCCTATGGACCACTATAGTAACAGATTAGCGATGAAAATATTTTCGTCGCTAATCTATTGCTAATCTCTCGGTATTAATATGTCACAAATCCGTCGCTATTACCGACGGATATTTTTTCGTCGGTAATTTTCCGTCACTGAAACCGTATTTTCTAGTAGTGGCTTAGAGATTAATGGCATAATCCCCGAGTGTGAGTAAATTTCAATTACTCATATCATTTGGATATACCTCAAAAAGAAATATGGAGTTATCAGTGACTCATTTTAGACAAATGACCATAAAATTTGATACTTATAAAAAGCGAGGTTGCTACAATATAAACAGTATTTAAGCGTTGTAACACAAAAAAAAAAATAAATAAGAAAACAAAAACGAAATATGGAGACGCAGCGTTTTGGGGCAAAACGCTGCGTCCCCAAATTTGGGGATTAGGGTTGGAAACCCTAATCCCACTCCCCCTCTCTCTCTTTCTCTCTCTCCCTCTCCCGACCCTTCGTTTTTTCTCCCACCGCAGCGCCGCTCCTCCTTCCCGCCGCCATCGCCATCTTCTTCTTCCCCTTCTTCTCCTTATTCTTCTTCTTCTTCTTCTTCCTCTTCTCTCCCTCTCGCTGTCGCTCTCTCCCTTCGGCTTCACCACTCCGCCGCAGTCCCTCTCCCTTCCACCACCACCGCACGCCACCGCTCGCGATTGCCGCTGCTCCTTCCTCCCGCGAGCCTCCGCGAGTGCAACCCAGCGCCCTTGCACGCAATCGAGCCATAGCGCACCTCAGTCCGCTAGCGAGCAGGACCTAGCCCGCGAGCGCAAGCCAGGCCGCCAGCACGAGCCAGCCCGCGAGCGCGCCAGCCCGCGAGCACAAGCCAGGCAGCGCGAAAGCCATCGAGGGAGCCAGCGCACGAGCGCGCGCGAGCCAGTGCACGGGCGCGCACCAGCGCACGGGCGCGCACGGGCGCGCACCAGCGCACGGGCGCTCACTAGCGAGCATCAGCCGCAGGCCCATCACCCGCAGGCCCGCCAGCCCACCAACCCGCAGGCCCATCAGCCAGAGGCCGGCCAGCCCGCAGGCCGGCCAGCCTGCAGGCCCACCAGCCGCAGGCCCATCAACCGCAGGCCCATCACCCGCAGGCCCATCAGCCAGAGGCCCGCCAGCCCGCAGGCCTTCCAACTTGCAGGCCCACCAGCCGCAGGCCCACCAGCCGCAGGCCCACCAGCCGCAGGCCTATCAACCACAGTCCCGCCAGCCCGCAAGCCCGCTAGCCCGCAAGTCCGCCAGCCTGCTAGCCCACTGGCCCGCAGACCAGCGAGCCCGCTAGCCGAAGCCCACTGGCCCGCTGACCCGCAAACCCAAGAGCCCATTGAATCCCACGAGCCCACGACGGCCCGTGAGCCCGTGACAGCCCACGAACCTCCATGTAGGTAAATGACTTAGGGTTTTGCTTCTGATTTAAGTGTTTAGATCTAACAAATAAATCTTGTTTTCATAGGAAACACTATAGACTTTGGAGTGACCAAAGAAACATTCGGATGAAACTCTACGCTTCAAGAAAACCCTAGGTGAGGAGATTTCGGCTCTAATTGATAAATTGAATGAATCTAGGATTGCATTTAAGATGAAAAGTTCTGTATATGTTTAGAGTGTAAGTAGAATGCGAATAGAATACAAATTCTGAAATGATTATATGTGACTTTGAAGGTTAAGTATAGAATGTTATAGAAACTAAATAGTCTGATACGAAAGAAGCATGTTATAGGATCACAAAATCATGTCGAGTGAATTTGAATAGTTTCCCTTAGAGTTAAACTTTGAAATATGCATGAAAGTATTTGGGTTATAGGGTTGGAATAAAATGAGCCGTAAAGTGGAGGATATTGTACATTTCATGTTTTTCGGATAAACCCTAAAAATGCTTGAGAAATTGATATTCAATTTTGATGATCTGATTAGGTTGATCTTTTTGGAGACTCGAGAAATCAGATTGGATTTGTTTTGAAAATAGGGAGTGACCACCCTCCCTAGAACTGTGAGTGTGATTTTGACATTCGCTATTGATTGAAAACTATGTTTCAAAAATACTTTTTAAATGACATGTTTCTGTAAAATGTATGATTGTTAGAACTTTCGAATATTTTATGAAATGTTTTGCGACCTTTGGAGTGTCTTAAATTCTGACTTTATTGATATGCATCCATGAGTTTTTATAACTAAATATTATACCACATTTTCGACATATTGATATGTTTTAATACTTCCACTGCATTGGCACATGGTTTTAAATGGATTTACTTATATATTGGGTTGTATGCCCGGCCGACGTTATGATATTATGCATGGGACTTTATGCGTGGCCGACATGATAATGGGATGCATAGGGCTACGTGCCCGGCCGATATGATATTGTGATATGCTTCCTATAGCATCCGTAGCTACGAAGGAAATCTGGTAGAGGCACCCCTTGTGTTCGGATACGCTTCGGCCGGAGGTATCCACCAGATCGTCATGTGTATGGGTGTCCCAGGTTGACCCTCATCGGAAAGGACATTGAGTACGGCTCCGTTTAGCACCAGGCGGGGGCATCATACACGGCCGACTAGTTATATGTACATTATTATTATTTACATGTTAGTTGGAGTAGCCTGTGGCCAATATTGGGGTAGAAAGCTATTATTTAATACTTGCATTTGGAAAAACCCCCCAATGCGCCATTCTTGGTCAAGGTAGACTATTGCCGGGGTTGTTTGACTGGCCGGCTCTTTATGAATTGATTTCCACATTGGATGCATATGTTATTTTCAAATGTATGCTTGATGATATCTGATTTGTTGAAACAACACGTTATTTTTCCCACACTTGATATTGTGTTTCATGCTTTGACACTTCAAATTCACCATCGATATTGATAGTATGATGTCAATTCCCTCACTTACTGAGTATCCTCCATAGATACTCACCCCTCGCTTTCTTTCTCACAGGATTAGTGTTGGACCGAGGAGGTATTGTTAGGTTTGTATAATTGTGACGCGAACGTGATATCACTAGACTTGGGTATGGATATCTTCATCTCTTCCGTTATGATGATTGGTGATATCGTTATGTATTGGAGATTTTAGTTTGATCAATGTATTTATATAATTTTTTTGGATGACTTTATAAATTATTGACATTTATTCGTGAAACCCTCGTATTGATTTATTTCATTGCATTGAGGCATTTGTGAATATTTAAAAATAACTTGGGAATTCATTTTATATATACGTAGAATTTAGGTCTACTCGGTGTGGCGGCTGCTCATGCTCTAGTTGGGCATGACAGTCAAGGTCTGTTGCTAGGACTACTAGAAACTTTATAGCCTTGCGTTGTTCTGGAGTTGGTTGTGGTATTTGTTGATTTTGGAGAGGCCGGGATGGCAATTTGTTTATTTTACAGGATGAATGTGATATACAGGTGAAATTGTATATGGAAAACCTCTGATTTATGGGAAGGTTCTACCCGATTTTCTATAAAAATATAGCCGGTATCCAGGGACAACGGGCAACTGTTCACGATCCTGATTCGGGGCGTGACAAGCGTTATATTTAACATAGTACAAAATAAAACCCCTATGTTGACAGTAACATTTATTGTCGGTGAGCTTTAATGACAATTTCTTATGTCCTGTAAAGACGTTTTTTATCAAACCGTAGGTAAATATATATATTTTCCAACGATATCAAGCTGCATGGTCCCCCATGCATGCAAGCGCATGCCATATTATTATTTTAAATAATATAATGATATGAAATTATTAATTTAAATTATTAATATTATTAATTTAAATAATCTAATGATGTTAAATTAGTAATTTATATAATATAGTGTTATGATTTATTTTTTATTTTTAGATAATATAGTATTATAATATGAAATCATGACAATAATACATTAATTATCAATATTATATAATTTTATATAAATTCCAAGAAAAAACTACTAATAACATTAATATTAAATTATTTTAATTCACATTTAATTTATAAGATTTAATATTTTAACATTTATGATTGAAAATTTAAACATTTCAATGATAACTCCACAGCAAAACCTCTTTTCTTGGTGCCAAAAGCAATTTTCTACTTTTAGCGCCAAGTTAATAAAATTTCTCTTTTTCATGTCAAAAACATTTTATTTCTTTATTTCCTTATTTAGCACCAAGATATGAGAAAATACATATCTTGTTCTAATGATTGTATGTTGTACTAGAAACAGAGATAGATACATATTATGTGTATGGTGCTTCTAGATGGAAACCAAATGCAGATGGAGATCAAGATGTTAATAAAAAAAACTGTCAAAATATTGAGAATGTTTCCTTTGATTTCTAAATTGCAAAAACTAGTTACATGTAACTAAATTGCTTCTTTGATGAGATTGCATCATGATAAGAGAACAAAGGATGGACTCTTAAGACACCATGCAGATTCTCCTGCATGGAAGAAGTTTCATTCCCCATACACTAACTTCACTTCTAATCCAAAAAATATTCGATTAGGGCTAGGAGTAGATGATTTCAATCAATTTAAAACAATAAACGTATAACACTTGGTCAATGCTCATGATACCATATATCCTGCCTCCTTGGTTGTGTATGAAGTTTACAAACTTCATACTCAAATTGTTTATTTCTGATCCTAGAAATCCTAAGGATAAGATACATGTGTACATGCAACCATTGGTTTAAATTAAATTTAAATGAAAATTTAAGTAAAAACTAGATTTAAAAATAATCTAACGAATTAGTTTAAATTAAATTAAGCTGCCAAAGGCTAACATGCAGAGCACAAACAAACCGTAAATGTTCTAAAAATTGTATGAAATGTAGTAACTGCAAAGTAACAAGTCATAACAAGTTCTAAAAGTTGTATTAGTAAACATATAAAAAATAACACATATGAGAAAGAAAGAGGGGTATTGACTAAAAGTATCATGCGTACTGACTAAAAGGGAGGATAATGATTAAAGTGTGTAATGAAAAAATAGATAAAAAAATTTGTGTAATGAAAAAAGGGCAGAAAATGCCGGAAAACGGGTTTAAATTGTGTAATGAAAACAAGCGAGAACTAGGGGTTTTGAAATTTTATTTTAAAATTTTGTTTGTGAAAATGGTAGTATATGCCGCATGTGATATGATATGTCTATTTAATGTGAAAAATATTATTGTAGCTGTTGAATTAATTGGTAATATGTCCAATTCTACCCAACTATTGGATCAATGAAAGTGCAAAAAATTTAAAAAATTTAGAATTGTTTTGAGATACAAATGCATAATTTTACAATAACATAATAATATCAATCATTACTGTAAATTACATTATTGTTGGACCAATTCAGACGACATAATCCTTGTGTTAGATGAGTGGTTGAGTAGATGATACTATCTTAGTGTCATAATACAAAATTATGATTATCAATATTAATTTAAATTATAATATATTAATAATTTAAAAAATCTATATATTTAATCACAAATATTTACCAAATCATGTTTAAAATATGTAATTTTAATAACTCATAATTCATTCATATCATTCAATATAATATCATTCAAATACATTGATTTGAATATATCAAAGTCGAATTTAAACAGTAAGAAAATTCAATGAGAATGGAAAATGGGGAAAAAAAACATGACACCAAGGTAAAGGAAAAAAATAGAGGTGAGAGTGAGATAAGGAAAAAAAAAAAGGTGAGAGTGAGATAGGGAATAGGTTCTCAAATAGGTTCAACTCTGAGGTTCGAACCCATGTGATATCATTTTTTGCATAAAAAAAAGAAGGCATATGCGGCATGTGCTAGGCGCCCGCGGCATGCATCGTAGCCCACGCAGCATGTACAGCACATGCCGCGCACCTATGCGGTAGCTCGCGCATGCGCGGGCATGCCTGTGCACGACTCTACCGCACAAGTAAGCGTGCTCCGCCACACATGCACGCGCGGGGCTACGCACGTGCCCAGGCATGAGCGATCTCCGCACATGCCCGGGAATGCCTGTGCGTGTGTGGTGTGTGGAAGTTATGTGTGTAGAAATTGTGTAGAGTGTGGAAATGTCAGAGATTAAATTTTTATTCATTGCGAGGAGCACGCTTTGTGATTATAAATTGTAATTATAAATACGAAAGAGATCTTAGTGCTATCTCGAAGTTGAGAACCAATCCTAGATAGCTTAATGTGGGTTTTGAACCATAAAACTCAGTTTCTGCAGATACAATCGATACAAAATGTAGTATTTTTCATTAATTATACTAATATAATTAATAACACCATTATATTACATTATCGTATTTTCAAATTACAACACTATATTATCTAATAATCGGTCAATAAATTTTTAAAACTATAACACTATATTATATAAATTACTAATTTCATATCAATATATTATTTAAATTAATAATATTAATAAGTTTATACTGAATTGTCATGGAATATACGTTATTTCTTATTAATCAAATGGAATAATTAGCACAGTACTGGGCTTATGGCAAGGAACCGCACAAGCAGGGGATCATGCAAGGATGCGCTTGCATGAAATGTAGCAATAGTAGGGTAATAAGTAGTAAAAATTATTAAAATATAGTAAGTGATTTTTTCAACAACCGAAATAATGCATATGAAAAATACCTTGCGGTATTGATTAAAAGTATAAAAAAAAATCTAAAACATTAAGAACAACGCGGTAATGAAAAAAGAGGCGGCAGAAAAGCGCGAAAGAAAAAATGGGTCGGGTTTTGAAAATTTATTTGTGAAAATGATATGTTATAAATAATACGCGACAAAAGTTTCGCCATCAAAACTTTACAAAATTTTATCAAAAGTTAACCACATTCTTTTTTATATAAAAAAGTCACCTACTGATTAGGCATTTGAAAGATTTGGATGAACTGAACTAAATGATGAATGAGCACAACCATTCCTAGAACAAATTCAGTTTGAACAAACTCAATCATCCAAAATGTTACCCATGTTTAAAAATAAGCATATCATTTTAATTTGATATTTAATATTAACATGCTATCAAGTAATTTTTTAATTATCCATTTTAAATTTTTTATTTTGAACAGTTGTGAAGAAATGTAGAGATCAACACTGTCAAGATGTGTTGGATTTAGAGAAAGGAAAGCGTTATCTGGTTATTAATATAATCTTGCTAATTTCACTTTTGTCTTTAAAATAATAATTAGATTTCTCCAATACAGATTTGGGAGTGCATATAGAACCCAACCATCATCATCACTACCAACTTCATCCCAAAAGGTAATATTTTCATTTACAATCATTATTTACAAAGATTTCACTATTTCACTACTAGTTTTTATTGGCTTTTAATGAATAGATTGACATGAAACATTGTGGATAAAGTGTGAAGAACATTTTTGGTTTGGAATATCTCAGAAAACATGTAGTTGTGGGACATGTAATCTTTTTTTTTTTTTTTTTTGGTCTTATATGTATCTGTCATTTTATTTTGTATCAATTATAATTCTTATTACGTTTATATTATTTTTATAATTTCTTTATTTTCCAGTTATTTAATTTACCTATAGTAATTTAAATCTATATCATCTTAAAAAAATCGTTACTGTTGATATAATATGGTAACAGGTAGTAACTTGCGATAACCAACAATAAAAGTAGTAACTTTTTTCTAACACTTGTAATAATCAAAGATAAAAGAAAGTAACATTCCTAATACGATAAAAAAATAACATTTCCTAAGAGAGTAATATTTTCTAACACTTGTGGTAACCGACGATTAAAGATAGTAATTTATACTAACACATGTGATAAAGGACAGTAAATGACTACAACTTTTTTCAACGCTTTTCTAACCGACAATAAAAAGGCAGTAATTTTTTCTAACACTTTTGGTAACTGACGATACAAGTAGTAATTTATACTAACATATGTGATAATCGACGAATGGTAGTTCCTAACACTTGTGGTATCCGACAATAAAAAGAAGAAATATTTCCTAACACTTATGGTAACTAAGGAGTAACGTTTCTTAACAGTTGTGCTAATCGATGATAAAAGATAATAACATTTTCTAATATATGTGATAACCGATAATAAATGCAGTAATATTTCTTAACAGTTGTGGTAATTGACGATAAAAAACAGTAACATTTTCCAACACATGTGGTAACCAACGATAAAATATAGTAACTTTTACCAATGCTTTTGAAATCGATGATAGAAGGCAGTAATTTTACCGGCACTTTTCTAACTGTCAGTATAAATCTAGCACATTCTTCGACGGTGACCAAAACTATCGGGATAAACCTATCCCAATTGGTGTATAGCCAACTGAAGGTCTATCCGTTCGAGAAGATTCTACCGATGTTTTTAGTAGCTTTAGCATATAGTTTTCATCCATTTGAATATTGCATTTGTTTTGTAGTGACATGATAAGAGATGTGAAGTTAGCTAGTCATGTCATCTTTGATGGAAAGAAAGTTCAAATCTTGATCCGATCTATTCCTAATAAGTATAAGTATCTAAAAGTCAATTTGACTCACAATGTAGTGTGAAAACTTTCTTAGACGTTGCACATCACGTCGAGCTTGAGGCTAAGTAGCTTGGTGCTACAAAAATCCACAACTGATGATTTTGTTGTAGAGTGTAGTTCCAAGAGAGTTTCAGACCTAAGCGTGAAAGGGACTACAAGGATAGCAAGAAAGGAATGGAGACCGGAGACGGATCACAAAAGAATGACTCTGGATATAAGAACAGATTGAGAGACACTTGTGAATTTTTGTCGAGTGCCTTCTAGTAGGAGATGGATCTATGTAAGGAACAATGCAAAAGTAGAGATTAGAGGAGTTGACACTTGTAAATTAGAATTATAAAGTGGTCAAACTTTCATTTTGCATGATATTTTTTACGTGTAAAAAATTCGACAGAATTTAATATCTATTCTTATTCTTTTGAAATATAGCTATGTTTTGAACTTTCAGAGAGAGAGAGTTAGTTTATATTTGAACAACATGAATATTGAGTCTGGACGCTTTGTGAATAGTTTTATGATTTTGTAATGTATGGACAAATGTTAAACTATTATGTTGAACATTGTCTTGTCGACAAAAATAATGAGAACCATTTGAAAATGTCATATGGGTTGAATTTCCATTGTTGTTATTCCACTTGGATATTTGTGGTCCAATAAATGTGAAGGTTAAACGTGAAGTTTCGTATTTCATTATATTTATAAATGATTTCACGCAATTTGATTGTGTATTTGATTTCTCACAAGTTTGATGGACTTGAGTGCTTTAGACATTATGTGAGGACTTGAGTGCTTTAGATATTATGTGAGGACTTGAGTGCTTTAGACATTATGTGAACGAGATTAAGAATCAAATAGATAAATCAAATAAGACCTTAAGAAAGGATAAAGTGTGTGAATATCTATCAGATCAACTAACGATCTGTGTAATACTAAATATATAATTCGATATTTGACCATTCCCTATACACCTTAACAGAATATTGTTGTGGTGAGAATGAATATGATATTATTGGATATGACAAAATTCATGATGGTACAAACTAAGTTGCTAATTTTCTTTTGAAGAGATGTCTTGTTGACTGTGATTTATATTTTGAATAGTGCCTTTAAAGTTAGTAAAAACGATGTTATATGAATTTTGAACTGATAGAAAACCATGTTTGAGTGATTTCAGATCTTAGGGAATAGCCATTTGTATTTAAGATTTTTTCAATAAATTTAAAAAATTGGATCCCCGTGATAATAAAAGTATCTTTATAAAATACTCCGATCAAACTAAAGGTTAAGTATTTATTTATGAACGAGAAAATAGTACTGTAGCAGAAATTTAATAATAGATGTCATATTTCTAGAAAATGAATTTCTTCACAAAGATAATGTGAAAGATATATAACTTTTATTTGAATTAATTAATTCAAAAGATGGCTCTATGCATGTTAGATCAAATGAATCACGAGAAAATGAGTTAGGTGTTGATACCGGTGGGAGAGATTTAAACTCTAACAATACAACTGAATTACAAACTCAGAAAAGTGTTAAGAAAAGCGTGCTAAAGCGTTATTTTGATATTGAAGAGTATGCAGTTATTGTTTTTCCAGAAAATGTGGAGAAGCCTAAGAATACAGATGAGACTCTATCTAGTCCTATCAAGGATGAATACAAAAAGCAATGGAAGAAGAATTGGTGTCAATGAGATCTTTAGGAATTAGTTGAACTTTTGTTAGGGTGCAAGGTTATTGGGATCAAGTGGGTTCTCAAAATCAAACTAGGATAGATGAAACCATTGAGAGGTATAAGGTTTGACTGGTGGCAAAACGGTTATACTTAATAAAAGAGTATTGATTATGAGTAAATCTTTTTCCAATAGTGAGATTTACCTCCATTCACCTATTGTTGGTAATAGTAGTCAATTTAGATATATAATTATATCAGATAAATGTGAAAAATGTCTTCTTCAATGAATAACTTGAAAAAGAAGTCTATATGACACAGTCATAGGGTTTTTTTATTAAGGCCAGAAAGATAGAATATGTAAATTGAGTAATTCAATTATGATTTTAAATAGTTTTTGAGATAATAGTATTTGAGATTTCACAGAGGTGTGATCTCTTACGATTTCATTACGATAAACGAAAAACTATTATATCTATGTGAAGAAATCTGATGATAAGTTTATAATTCTATCCTTATATGTCGATACTCCTGTGGTTATAGGCGATAGTTCAAGCGATGACATATGCCCTAAAACTCCTGATAAATAGATGATATGTCCAGCATACCATATTCTAGTACTGTTGAGAGCTTAAAGTACGCTATGACAAGTACTCATTCTGAGATTTGTCATACTATGGGTTTGGTCAACAAATATCAATCCAATACATGAAATAGTAATTGGATTGCTGTGAAAGAGAAATTGAGATATCTGAAAGGAACTGTAAATTATTTTTTTTGTTATCAAAGAAATAATCTAATATTGAAAAGATACACAGATGTTGATTGGGAGATGATTTAGATACGAGAAAATCTACATCTTGTTACATTTTCTTGTCAATGATAGTGCTATCTCATGGAATAGTAAGAAACAAATCTGTATATCTCTTCCTACGATAAAAATAGAATTTGTGGCCTATTTTTCACAGTTTAGGAAGGAATTTGATTGTGTAGATTTTTGTAATATTTGGGAGTAGTAAGCAATTCGATGGGAGTTATGACTTTATGACAATAAATCGGTTGTTGTTTACGTTAGAGACTCCAACTATGATAGCAAAACCAAATATGGACAGAAAGATCAATTTTATTAGAAACAGGATTGAAAAGAGGGAAACGACACTGAAATATATGCCTATTCATTTAATGGTAACTAATTTTTTTACAAAACCAGTACCTAAAGATATATTTATGAGACATGTTAGATCTCTTTATTTGGGCAGATAGTTACAGTATTTGTAACTGTGATTGTGATTGTAATCATAAACAAAGTATATATGAAGTGATATTCATATTTATTGACATTTGAATTTTTTTGTGTCCAAAATTTTTGTATTTACTTTTGAAGGTATGTTGGACAAGTTTTTGAGATTGGTTTTTTCACACGAGCAATCGCCTCGAATATCTATGTAATACATAGAGATGAGTCAATGTTAACTTGTGGTAGATTAACATATGCATGTTGTTTTAGTAGAATACTAAAATGAGATTACTGGTTAAGTATACATATATAGTAATTGAAATGGATTCCCCACAATACATTGAACTTATTTAATAGTTAAGTGTGAGTTTTACTTGATATTGTGAGATTTTTTAAAACTTATAAGAAAGAAAATTCAAATCAAGTGTTGTTTACACTTGTATTAAAGCCTATACGATGCATTAATTTTAGAAAATAAAACAACTTCTAGATAGGTAAAAATGAGTATCATAGCACGTGTTTCGTACTACATATGCTTATATATGACCATACGGGTAATGAGATTGTGTATCTCTGTTCATCTCATTGTGTGAGATCTGGAGATTCATTTTCAACCTTAATTTATACCCTTAGAACTTTCGTCTGTCTTTTGAAATTTTATTTTACTGTTGCTATTTTAACATGTCACTAAGAAATCATGGATGATTTGGTTTGACAGTGCATGTCTAGAAAAATAGTTAAGATAAAATGGAAAGTTTGTAGAGTGAAAAGAAAACTGTCTTTAACTGATAAATTGCTCTGTATTCATTGACCGACCGATTATGTCTATGAGTTGGTGTTTAGAGACATAATTATGAATACATGATTGGATTTGAATCAAGTATACTCTTACATTACTTTGAGGGATGAGAAATACGCTTATTGCATCGACTAAAAGAGATTTGGGGTATAGTGAAATATGACGTCCTCATCACCATATTGGAAATGAGTTACTATGTATTCTTAACCGGTATAAAAGTCTAGAGTTCTTGGTATTTTCGTGGTTCACACGATGTACTAGACAATATGAAATTAGTGATGTTCGATTGAAATGATCATGATATGTGCGCTTCTAGTCTTCATGTGCGAATGAGAGATATCGGAAATGGATGTAACGCCGTCCATGAGGGTAGACCTAACCCAAACCCATTTAATTTAATTTTGCATGAGAAAAATATTTGTTGTTTGTTTTAAGACCTTCACAAATGGCAAAAGAATAAGTAGCTGTATGGTGGCACAAAATCCACTTAAGGCAATTTCAACAAAATGGCACCTCATCAAAATTGTATTTACTTTATTGCATTCAGAAATTTGACTGGACTTCACTTAATATTCCCATTTTTTCATTTTAAGTGTGGTTTAAAATAATAGTATAAAAATTATGAAAATGATTGAACTAGAATAATTTATAAATATAGTATTAGCTGATTAAATTATCCTTAAAAAAGTCAATTTTGTTATTACGTTGTAATTGAATGTTGGATAAAAATAACAATAGATACCGGTAAAATAAAAAATATATATATATATATTACGTTGTAATTGAATGTTTTTATTTTCTTAAAATTAAAGGTATTATTACACATTGAATACCTTTAATAAAAAAAATTAATATTAAATAATACTAGAAAATTCATATTATTTTACCCCACATCTTCGCATAATTAAATCAATTTTAAAAGAATAAATAAATATATCAAAATCAAGATTCACGAGTTTTGGTTCAATATTTCGATGTCACATTAACCAAAATGAGAAATCAAAATGGTAGAAATTTCAAAAGCAACAAAGCCAATCTGGTCAATGCTAGAATGGTACCGAGAGCTTATAACGCCGGCCAATCTTGAACAATTCAAATTCAAAATGATGGCATTACGAAATTCAGTTGGTGGCTGGGCATTCATTCATTCTTTCAACAAATAGGTGACTCTCATTTGGATGGACCGCTGACCCTAGGAAGTCAGGGCCACAAGGGCCACGATGACCCCAGGAAGTCCATGTCAATCCATTCAAGTCAAATTGTACAAAGAGCAATAAATTTGTTGGTTGGATTGATTTTTTTCTTTTTTTTTTTTTTCGTGTAGTCTTATTTAGAAATGATTTTCTTAACGTATTTATTTTTTTAATTTTTAAATTTTAAATTATGATTTAATTAAAAGAAATTAATATTTTATCTTATTACATCAACTATCTGTTAATTAATGGATTGATTTTATTCAAATATCTAACTACAGTCACGACACTTAACTGGAGCATGGTTGCATCTTATAAGTGAAACAATCTATTCAAATTTAATTTTATTGTTTGCTTTGAATTCAAAATCTCTACTTCCCTTTTCTTTACCAAAATAATAATAATAATAATAATAATAATGTGATTGAAGGCCATCTAGAGGCAAGAAACATAAAATTTATAACCTAATGAATCCCACAGTATTAGAGTAGACGAGCTTCAATCTGAGATCATATGGTGAATATTATTTTTTCTATTAATAATGGTAGCCCTTATAATGCAAGATCCAGTTTTCGATCAAGTTCAAAGAATGAATTAAGGGTTGTATTTATGGGAAAAAAATATTAATTCAAACACCAAAAAAAAAGGAAAAAAAATATTAATTCATCCGGTGACCTGATACAGATATTCTTTAAACAAAATCTTGAATTCGAATTTTGTATATGATAAAAATAGATATCGGAAGAATTTTATCCTTTAAAAATATAACCCGATTCGAGTTGGATTTAATTAGATTCAAGATAATTATTAGATATAGATAATTTATTTAAAAAAAATTATGATAAAAAAATATATACAAATATGCCATTCATGAGAATCCTAGGCCCCACAATGATGAGCTAGGGGCACCCCGGGCAACTCTCAACCAAGGCAGAGAGCCGCGACATCTCCACCACAGAACCCTACTCGAAAACATTTAATATTATTGATTTTCTTAGTTATTTTTATTTATTTTATTTTGTTTTAAATCAGAATCATGTTTAAGATTTTATTTATTAGTATCCTATTCTCTTTATGGGTTTTAGGCTATATAACTATTTTATATCATTGTAAAAGTATTTTATAAAATATTAATATATTTTTAGATACTTTTCTTTAACCTCAACGGTCGTAAAGATTTTAGAGTTTGAGCTAATAGAAACATAACCCATGTTCTACGGGAGTTTTGCAAGGACTTTGTCATTTTCATGCGACTGGCCAGCAACATTTGGCTGTGCATTCCATGCCCGGAACACCAATCGACCAGCACACTTGGTCTGCTATTGTTGTGGTCAGTCAGCCTTGGCAACGTTTCTGAATTTTCAAAAAATGACGACTTGTATTATTGATTAGTGGTCATGGACAAAAGTGTATAGACGGATATCATTTCTAATTCTAAATTCGTGGCCCACAAAATTCTACTCCAAAGTTCTATAAATTTGGTGGTGCTTCCCCAACTCATCTCCAACCTAATCAAATCTTCCTTTCCTCTTATAGTGCAAATTTGCTAACCCACCAACTCTCAGTGGTCTCTAATGGCACCTACACTTGCTTCAGAACAATCCAACAGTACTGAAAAAAATGCCCATGAAAAAATCAACCAACAGTTTGAAGAGTTGATAGCAACTCTTCCTAGTGACAAAGGCTTCATTGTTCCTACTCTTATCAATTACAAAGGCTTTTGGTATCCTCCGGTTTCTGTCTTCAAAGGTGTCTTGCTTATGCGGGATCACTTCAAAGCTCGATCCACAGATATTTTCTTGTGTAGTGCCCTCAAATCTGGCACTACTTGGCTTAAAGCCCTCATGTTTGCCACCATGAATCGCTCCAAATTTGAATTTGCCACTCACCCTTTACTCACCACTGTCCCGCATGATTGTATCCCTTACTTGGATGCCCACATTATTGATCATGATGTCGAGGCCTTGCCTTCCCCGAGGCTGTTGTCTTCTCACTCTGCTTACTCCCTCCTACCAAAATCCACAAGAGAGTCTTCGGATTGCAAGATTGTCTATATTTGCAGGAACCCAAAAGATGTTTTTGTTTCTCATTACTTTTTTGCGATGAAATTGAGGCCACCAATGTTGCCTCCTCTTTCTATGGAAGAGGCATTTGACTTGTTCTGCAGAGGAGTGTGCGAGTATGGACCTTACTTCGAGCATGTGCTCGGGTACTGGAAAGCAAGCTTGGAGTCTCCGGAGAAGATATTGTTCTTGAAATACGAAGAAATGAGGAAGGATCCAGTGAAGCATGTCAAGCATTTGGCAGAGTTCTTAGGGAAGCCATTTTCAGCGGAGGAAGAGAAAGCAGGGGTGATAGAAGAGATTGTGAAGCTATGCAGTTTTGAGAAGTTGACCAGCTTGGAGGTGAATAAGACTGGCAAGGTGGCTTTTGTGCCTGAGTTGACAGTTGGCAACGAAAACTTTTTTAGGAAAGGTCAGGTTGGGGACTCCAAAAATCACCTGACACCGGAGATGATCGAGCGATTAGACAAGATTACAGAGGAGAAATTGAAGGGCACCGGATTCGCATTTGGGGAAGCCAAAAAATATTAACGAAGTATGCTATTAAGAACCATAATAAATAAGTTTCCAACTTGGATTTTGCTTTCCCAACCATGATGTAGTTGGGAAATGTCTGGATTCCTAAATATTGATTTTTGTTTGGGTACCTTAATAAATAGGTGTCAAGAGTGGATGGTAATAAAAATCTCACCAAATTAAAGTTCTTGGGGGTATATACCACATTACCGTTTGTCTTGGCATATTTGTCTTTCACCTGTTCAAATCGATGGCTTTAGTTCACAATGCTCGGAACCCATTTGAAAAATACCGTCTTCCATCAATCCTGCCGAAGAGAAACACTACAACGCATCGGCATCAATTGTCGGAAAGCAAGACCTCGTGACGGAACAGATCATACGCGGCCCACAAGCTATCCAACGGACAAGGGGATGCCCGGAGTCCAATCTCAACTATGCGTGTATAATAAATAGTCGTCTTGTCACTTGTCAGCAAATTTGGCATTTGACACTTGTCATATTATCAAATGGTCGTCAGGATTCTGATGGATTAAATAAAGAGTACACAACCGTATGTGTATAATAAGACATATTTTCTGGTCGTGTACGTTCATGAAATGTATAGCTATAGATGGGTCCCAACTAAAAATACTATATTTGTATTTTGGTATTTAATAATTGCAATTAGAAAATGATTGTCCAATGTAATGACAACCAAGGGACGGTGGGTGACGAAAGGATGAGTTACGCAAGGATTTGGCCCTTTGCATGGAATCTTTAAAATTATTTTATCTGCTCTCTCTGTCTCTCCTTCCACCTCCATGATCATTCATTTATAATGAATAAAATTATTAAATTTTTTAATTAAATATTAAATTTCAAATTTTAAAAAAAAATTATCTTTAAATTGGATTGATAATAATTAGATCAAACATTAAAATAAAATAAAAAGGTATCCGTCGAGTTGGACCAAGTTCAACCAATAGTAAATATATTATTAAAAATAAAAAGCTTATAAAAATTAATCTATCTTCCTTTATTTTTATTAAAATTGCAAGTGCAAGAGAATATTTTACGACTATGATTTTGGAAAAACATTTATCTCATATATAAAATTTTTTTGAGATAAAATATCAATATCTAATAATTATTTTGAATTTAATTTATTCGAATCGAATTTGATTTTAAAAGACAGAACTTTCCTTGTATTTGTCTGAGATCTTATGTAAGGTAAGGAAAACCGATATCTAAACACTTGATATGCAAATCTTGTAGCTTCTACAAATGTAAGAAGTTGCATGGGTAAACCCCCAAGTTGAGGATGTTTGATTTAAAACAGCTTTCCAAAAGGTTAGATAGTCTAAAGCGGGTTTTCCATTGGTAAATCACTCTTGGGGTTTGAGGTTAATGTCCGATTAAACGAGAGTGTAGTTAGACAAAAAGTTTAATTAGGAAGAGAGAACAGAAAGCGATTGATTTTGCATTTCCTTTTTTTCTTCAATAAAGAAAGGTTACAAGACAAGTCTAGTTGAAATTTTTCTAACAGAAATTTTTCTGTCAGTCGGCCTTGGCACCTTTTTTTTATATAAAACAAAGAGTTGTGGACAAGGTTAAGTGTACTTTGAAGGAGATTAATTCTAATACTAAAACTTTTGCGTCACTAAATAGATATATTCCCAAGTTCTATAAATCTTGGTGGGCAATACCCCAACTCATATCCATCAAACCCTCTTTCTTTCCTCTAGAGAAAATTAGCAAACTACAAACTCAATTGGGCTTCTAATGGCATCCACAGTTACTTCATAACAATGCAACATTATTGAAGAAACTGTTCATGAGGAAATTAGCAAACAGTTTGAAGAGTTGATATCAACTCTTCCTAGTGACAGAGGCTTTATTGTTCCTACTCTATTCAATTACCAAGGCTTTTGGTATCCTCCCAACTCTGTCTTCAAAGGTGTCTTGCTTATGCAAAATCACTTCAAAGCTCGACCCACCGATATTTTCTTAACTAGTTCTCTCAAATCTGGCACTACTTGGCTTAAAGCCATCATGTTTTCCACCATGAACCGCTCCAAATTTGATTTTGCTTCTCATCCTTTACTCGCCACTGGCCCACATGAATGTATTCCATTCTTGGCTACCTACATTGCTGATCATGATGTTGAGGCCTGGCCTTCGCCGAGACTCTGCTACTCACTCTGCTTACCCCTTGCTACCAAAATCGGTGAGAGAATCTTCAGATTGCAAGATTGTCTACATTTGCAGAAACCCAAAAGATGTGTTTGTTTCACTTTACTTCTTCGCAATGAAGTTGAGACCACAAATGTTGCCACCCATATACATGGAAGAGGCATTTGACTTGTTCTGCAGAGGAGTGTGTGAATTTGGACCTTGCTTTGAGCACGTCCTCAGTTACTGGAAAGCAAGCTTGGAGTCTCCTCGGAAGATATTGTTCTTGAAATATGAAGAAATGAGGAAAGAGATTGTGAAGCGTGTCAAGAAGTTGGCTGAGTTCTTAGGCAAGCCATTTTCAGCAGAGGAAGAGAGAGGAGTGATAGAAGATATTGTGAAGCTATGCAGTTTTGAGAAGTTGACCAGCTTGGAGGTGAATAAGACTGGCAAAGTGGCATTTGTCCCTGAAATGTTAATCGGTAATGACAATTTCTTTAGGAAAGGTCAAGTTGGGGACTTCACGAACCACCTGACACCAGAGATGATCGAGCGATTAGACAAGATCACAGAGGAGAAATTGAAGGGCACTGGTTTCACATTTGGAGAATCTAAAAAGTATTAGAGCATTTGAAGTTGAATGTTAAATCTGAAAGGCAGCAGAATGCAAGTAATTAGCTGATGCAATGGGATGTTGGTACTTAGCTGATGCAATGCATTTTATTTTTCATTAAAACAGTATGAATATATATTGTTATCTTTGTAATTGATACAAATAAAAAGTTATTTGTACTGTTCTGTGGAACGGATTATTACTTAACCTTGTAATAACTCATTTTACCCATATTACCTCATCTCGCCAAGTACAAGCTTGAGCAAGCAAGCAATTTACAGTCCTTGACGTAAACTGAATACACTAATGACCCCTAATTAAACATGGTCAGTTCCTAACTAGCCCAACACGATAGCCCACTGGTGGTCAGTTAGCATCATGTTTTTGTACATAACAGCTTAATCCTTTGAGAAAAATAAGTGATGATTCAAGTGTGAAGTAAAAATTAGAGCTGAAATGGAAAGAAAGGATTGAGTTATGGGTGGATGGAGGATCTGTTTAACACGACTGGACCTTCATTTTCAAAGAGAAATTTTGATCCAGATAGTCTTAGATAGTAGACTCAACCCGGTTAATCATGGTCCAGCCTCTAACGCCAGAAGTTTTAAGGAACAAGCTCTGAGATCATGAGACATTGGTCTCCAAGCAGGTTTTTGTCTGCCATCCTGGGTGGTGTCTGGAGTGATGTGTACGGAAATTATCTCTGGAACATTAGCTATTATAATCTGCAGTGAGTAGGTTGTGTTTGGTGTAATGTGTAGAATAGTGAGACCCCAGTTTTTTGTTTACACTGTTCAAACTATAGCATCTGTAGGCTCTTCTGTTCTTATCCTTTTTATCTTTCTGGCTGCTATCTTCTCCTCTGCAGAACAACTCAAACGCCTCCTCCATGGTTAGAGGTCGAAGCATTTGTGGTCTCAACTTTTGCCCAAGAAGGTATTGAGAAACAAAAGCATCTTTTGGATGCCTAAAATTGTAAACAATTTTGCAATCCGAATCAGTAAAAGATTTTGGCAATATAGAGTAAGCAGAGTGAGTGGCGAGGAGTCTCGGCGAAGGAAGAGCCTCAACATCAGAATGGCAAACATAAGAATCCAAGTAGGGGAAGCAGTCATAGGGACAGCGGTGAGCAAAGGGTCGGAGGCAAATTCAAATTCATCGCGTTTCATGGTGGTGAACAAGGTGGCTTTAAGCCAAGTTGTGCCAGATTTTAGAAAACTAGCCATGAAAATGTCATTAGACCTAGAGGTGAAGTGGTTTTGCATTAACAAGACACCTCTGAAAACACAAATTGGAGGATACCAAAAGCCTTGGTATTGGACTAGAGTGGGAATCATCCAGCTTTGATCACTTCACCTCGAGATTGTGGGAGAGTTTAGCAAGGAGTTCTCTTCATTTGTGGGTATTGCAACTAACATGAACATTGAATTAAAGGTAATTTGGTTTCGGCTGGATTATGTTTGGGAAAAAGGATTTAGGAACCTCATTCTTCATTCACATTCTATGGAGCCTTTAAATTTTATTTGGAATTTCTTCAGTCTCGCATTATGTGAGGAACAGAGGATGGTCCGTCACCCTTTATACCCAGCAACCAACCCATACTTGGTTGTTTCAGGAATTTAGGTGTTTTCTTACCCACCAATTCTATTCACAGGATAACTAAGCATGGGCCTCCATAGTGGTTGTTGATGGCACAACCACTATAAATAGGAATAGCCATAGCAGGGGTTCCCAAGTTAAATTCATTAGTCTCACACACCATCTAGAGAGAATTGAGAGTTTGGAAGGCTTTCTACCCAGAGGTGCCAAAAAAGGGGATTCGTTGGAAACAAGATCGGAGGTGTACTCTCTTTTGCTTCTGATCATTTGTTCGCTTTGCTCCGTAATTCATACATTAAGCTTGAATGAATGTTTAACATTTGGTATTAGAGCCATTGGAGCCTACCTATTGTTTTCCGGTGAATTTTTCAATTCTTTTGGTTTCTGAATTTTAGGGAAAAAAAAGGCTTATTTTTGAAGAAATTTTGTTGTTTTAAGATCGAAATGGATGTGCATGAGATTGTGCACAATTCTATGTTTTCATAGCAAAAAACGGAGCATTCCTGCCATTTTCCAACCATTTTCCGGCATTCAGACCCACCAAGTATGTTTTTTCCATTCATATACATATGTTATATATAGAGGTTTTACTTAGTGTCTATTTTCTTTCTCTTACTTCTCTTCCGACTTGAGTATGCGAGTTTTCTCTGCCCGGACCATCTCCAATGGATATTTGTTGGTCTTTCAATTGACGAAGGTCCAGAAGACACATCAGTATCAATTCTTCGTTCATGTCAACAGAGCAATTTATTTATGGAGCAATTGGTGAAAGGCGACATCCTGAGGGGGGTGTAAAGGAGTAGGTTGCGGGTTCGACGCCAAGGCCCTGCAGGCTGCTGTCCCACCTCCATTCTCTCTCTCCCTCTGTTTCGCTCTCTGTTTCTCTCCTCTCCCGCAAGCGCGCGACCGCCTCGTCTTCTCTCCCTCGCACGCGATAGCCTTTTTTTTTTTTTTGCCTCCCTCGCCTGTTCGCGCGCGGTGCTACCCTCTACCGAGAGCCTTCCTGCAATCTTCACTACTCTTTGCCGCGACCGCACTGTTAGAAACCCTAGGCCGTAACTCTTCCACTGCACAGGTAAGGGCTGATTGTTGATCGATAGGTTATGGGTTTTGATTCTCGTGGTGATTTAAGCCTAATTATTGAACTTTGTGTCGGTCTAGAAGTAGTGCAGGTCCTAGACCGAGTTGTAGGCGCACGGACGCTAGAGCTGCAAGCTGCGAAAACCATAGGTGAGGGAAATTTAAATCCTTTCGATAAATTGAGTGAATTTAGGGTAAAAGATCTTGTATATGTTTAGGATGTATGTTATATTCGATCAGAACGTATTTTCTGACATTTTACATGTGATTATTAAGGATAAGTATAGGATTTCATAGGAATTAGGCTGTTTGATACAAAAGAAGCATGCTAAGGGATGATAGAATCCTGTTAGGTTGAATAAAATAGTTTTCTCAGAGTTTAATTTGAAATGTGTATGAAAAAAATATTATGGTTATGTAAAATTCAGAGGAAAATTGGGAAAATTGTTAGAAATTAGAGAAAATTTAGAAATATTGGGAATTTAAGATCATTAGTGATGCAAAGAATCTTGGTTCCTGAAATTAAAGAATTTGGTATGTGCTAAATATAGGAAAGTTCATAAAACCTAGAATTTGGGGTGAACTAACAATGAAATTGTGATTATTGGTATAGGATAACCTCTTCGAAGGTTGAGAAGGGTTACCTTGGATTAAATTTCGGAATTGGGAGTGGATACCTCCCTAGAGGTGAGTGGATAGTTCATTGTGTAGTAAATGAGTAAAATGATTTGAAATTCTTTGAAAAATGATTTTGAATGATTTGTACATGTTTTATATGAAACTATTTGTGATTGTGAGATATCTGAAATAGAAATTTGAATTACGAATGCATCCTATGAAATTATAAATGAATATGTGCCATTTGCATTGGATATTTGATATGTGAATGCTTGTAGCATGATTTTGGAATTTGTTTGATTGATACATGGTACATTGATGGTAATTTGAACGATTTCGAAATGATGGTGCACGAGTGTAATGGCTATAGTCATTCCCTCCACGGAGCGATCCGACGGGGTGGCGTGGTTGGGGTTTTATTGCGAGAGAGGTATACGCGGCCTCTACTCTGCCACGTCGTACTATCTGGATTGTACCCCGGGGAGGTACGAGCCAACGCCAGGGAAGGGGGTAGTGTTTTTGATATTGAAGTGGAAAATCCCCTGGCGGGCTTCCATCTTGGTTCGGCCAAACGTAGGACGGAAGTGATTTCGATTGGGACCTTTGTGATTTTCTGAAAAAAAACATTTGATGTGGATGCATATTTTATGAATTATCTGATTTATTGAAAATGTTTCGATATATATGAAGTGTTGTTTGAGATATATTTTGACATTCTCACATTCACCCCTTATTTATTACACAATCATATCATTGCACTCCACTCACTGAGTATTTCCCGATACTCACCCCTCTTTAACATTTTTCAGAGGAAGTTTAAGTCTGCTGCAGAAATTAGAGCTTGGGAAGATTTATTTGCTGTTTTGTGTAGGTATGATAGTGATGTAAGGTTATTTTAGTTGATTTGAAATCCATGGAAGGGAAGACTTGTTTACTTTCTTTTTAAATTCTATTTTTGGTAAAACTTATTGTTTGAATGGGACATTTGGTTCGAAATGTTGAATTTTGATACTTTCTTTTGATTTTAAGAAGTTCTGTACATCTCATACTGTTTGGACTTTACTGATGCTGGTTTGTTTTCTTCAGACAAGTGTCAGTAAAATCCTACAACTATGATTTGGGATTTCATCTGTTTTGATTTTGAAATATCCTTGAAGTGGTTGGGATGGCCACATTATATGCGTGCATGTACAGGAACCCCTCCCCATTTGTGTGCCGATGTGGGCTTGTGTGTACTGGGATGGACCGGATAGGTCCTTTATATGTGTATTGTATTTGGAAGAAATATTGTACAGTTGGTTAGCCTTGCGGAGTCTCGGTATATGGGGAGGTTCTGCCCGTTTACCGAGACAACGCGGCGGTTGTCGCGTGATCGATTCGAGGATCGGGGCGTGACATTGTTAATTGATACAAGGTTAAGCGGAAATTCTTCCACTATTATATATGCAATAAAATCACATTCAATAAAAATCCAACTATAACATATTTCTATATTTCTATGTTAGCTAACTTTTATTTTTAATAAACTATAGATATTTAATAATCATATTAAAAACAATTAAATTCAATCCAAATCGAGTTAAATTTTTTACGAGACAAAACTTTTCGAACCTATTTTCATCATACAAGACTCAAAATCAAGAGTTTACCTTAAATATCAATATTCCGCCCTAAATCAATTAGGCATCAGCTAACCCCTGTTCACGTGCCATGCAATGCCTCCTAGAGAGAGAAAGAGAGAGAGAGAGAGAGAGAGAATAATGGAGTGGGACGAATATGACAATATAATACACTTTTTGGAGTGCCTCGCTTGGGTGAGTTTAGGTTTTGTTTTATGCGTTTAACTAAGATTAAGCGAACTTTTTTTTTTTGAACCAAAGTAAATTATAACTGTATTTTTAATTTAAATTTTTATAAAACACGATTTTTATTTATAAAATTTTATGTTTAATATTAAAAACTTGTTGTTTTAATTAAGAAAGAATCATAAATAGAATAAAATAAATAAAAAATTAAGTTGAGACAAGCCAAATTTCATTTTTTTTCCCTTTTTCAAGTATATTGGAATTTGTTTTCTTTCCTTGGTATATTCAACAATGCAATTAACTATATTCATTTTTTTTTTTACCTACCACTGCTATACTAACGGATTAACAACATAAATTTTTCGTCGCTAAAAACTCTATTGGTAATCAATCACTGATGCATTTTATAATTTTTTTTCCTATGGACCACTATAGTAACAGATTAGCGACGAAAATATTTTCGTCGCTAATCTATTGCTAATCTCTCGGTATTGATTCTGACATTAATCTGTCACAAATCCGTCGCTATTACCGACAAATATTTTTCTGTCGGTAATTTTCCGTCACTGAAACCGTATTTTCTAATAGTGGCTTAGAGATTAATGGCATAATCCCCGAGTGTGAGTAAATTTCAATTACTCATATCATTTGGGTATACCTCAAAAAGAAACATGGAGTTATTAGTGACTTATCTTAGACAAATGACCATAAAATTTGATACTTATGAAAAGCGAGATTGTTACAGTATCAAACAGTATTTAAGCGTTATATTTAACATAATACAAAATTAAACCCCTACGTTGACAGTAACTTTTATTGTCGGTGAGCTTTAATGACGATTTCTTATGCCCTGTAAAGATGTTTTTTATCAAACCGTAGGTAAATATATACATTTTCCAATGGTATCAAACTGCATGATCCCCCATGCATGCAAGCGCGAGCCATATTATTATTTTAAATAATATAATGATATGAAATTATTAATTTAAATTATTAATATTATTAATTTAAATAATATAATTATATTAAATTAGTAATTCATATAATATAGTGTTATGATTTATTTTTTATTTTTAGATAATATAGTATTATAATATGAAATCGTGACAATAATACATTAATTATCAATATTATAAAATTTTACATAAATTCCAAGAAAAAACTACTAATAACATTAATATTAAATTATTTTAATTCATATTTAATTTATAAGATTTAATATTTTAACATTTACGATTGAAAATTTAAATATTTCAATGATAACTTCACAGCAAAACCTCTCTTCTTGGTGCTAAAACCAATTTTCTACTTTTAGTGCCAAGTTAATAAAATTTCTCTTTTTCATGTCAAAAACATTTTATTTCTTTATTTCCTTATTTAGTGCCAAGATATGAGAAAATACATATCTTGTTCTAATGATTATATGTTGTACTAGAAACAGAGATAGATGCATGTTATGTGTATGGTGCTTTTAGATGGAAACCAAATGCAAGTGGAGATCAAGATATTAATAAAAAAAACTATCAAAATATTGAAATGGTTTGTTTTGATTTCTAAATTGCAAAAACTAGTTACATGTGACTAAATTGCTTCTTTGATGAGATTGCATCATGATAAGAGAACAAAGGATGGATTCTTAAGACACCCTGCTGATTCTCCTGCATGGAAGAAGTTTCATTCCCCATACACTAACTTCACTTCTAATCCAAGAAATATTCGATTAGGGCTAGGAATAGATGATTTCAATCAATTTAAAACAATAAACGCATAACACTTGGCCAGTGCTCATGATACCATATATCCTGCCTCCTTGGTTGTGTATGAAATTTACAAACTTCATATTCAAATTGTTTATTTCTGATCCTAGAAATCCTAAGGACAAGATATATATGTGTACATGCAACCATTAGTTTAAATTAAATTTAAGTGAAAATTTAAGTAAAAACTAGATTTAAAAATAATATAACGAATTGGTTTAAATTAAATTAAGCTGCCAAAGGCTAACATGCAAAGCACAAACAAACCATAAGTGTCCTAAAAATTGCATGAAATATAGTAACTGTAAAGTAACAAGTCGTAACAAGTTCTAAAAGTTGTATTAGTAAACATATGAGATATAACACATATGGGAAAGAAAGAGGGGTATTGACTAAAAGTATCATGCGTATTGACTAAAAGGGAAGATAATGATTAAAGTGTGTAATAAAAAAATAGATGAAAAAATTTGTGTAATGAAAAAAGGGCAGAAAAGACCGAAAAATGGGTTTAAATTGTGTAATGAAAACAAGCGAGAACAAGGGGTTTTGAAAATTTATTTTGAAAATTTGTTTGTGAAAATGGTAGTATATGTCGCATGTGATATGATATGTCTATTTAATGTGAAAAATATTATTGTAGCCGTTGGATTAATTGGTAATAAGTCCAATTCTACCTAGATATTGGACCAATGAAAGTGAAAAAAATTTACAAAAGATTCGGAATTGTTTTGAGATACAAATGCATAATTTTACAATAACATAATAATATCGATCATTACTGTAAATTATATTATTGTTGGACCAATTCAGACGACATAATCCTTGTGTTAGATGAGTGGTTGAGTAGATGATACTATCTTAGTGTCATAATGTAAAATTACGATTATCAATATTAATTTAAATTATAATATATTAATAATTAATATATATATATATATATATATATATTTAATCACAAATATTTACCAAATCATGTTTAAAATATGTAATTTTAATAACTCATAATTCATTCATATCATTCAATATAAATATCATTCAAATACATTGGTTTGAATATATCAAAGTCGAATTTAAACAGTAAGAAAATTCAATGAGAATGGAAAATGGGAAAAAAAAACATGACCCCAAGGTAAAGGAAAAAAATAGAGGTGAGACTGAGATAAGGAAAAAAAAAAAAAAAAAAGGTGAGAGTGAGATAGAGAAATAGGTTCTCAAATAGGTTCAACTCTGAGGTTCGAACCCGTGTGATATCATTTTTTGCATCAAAAAAAGAAGGCATGCGCAACATGTGCTAGGCACCCGCGACATGCATTGTAGCCCACACGGCATGTGCAGCACATGCCGCGCACCTGTGAGATAGCTCGCGCATGCGCGGGCATGCCTGTGCACGACTCTACTACACAGGCAAGTGTGCTCCGCCACACATGCACGCGCGGGGCTACGCACGTGCCCAGGCATGCACGATCTCCGTGCATGCCCGGGAATGCCTGTGCTTGTCTCTACCATTTTAATGTAATGATATTAAATTAGTAATTTATATAATTATCAATATTATATAATTTTATATAAATTTAAAAAAAAAACAACTAAAACATTAATATCAACTTATTTTAATTCACATTTAATTTTCAAGATTTACCATTTTAATATTTAAAAAATTTTGAATGATAACTCAATCCAAAAATAATTTTCTATTTTAGTGTCAATTTAATCAATTTTTTTTTTTGCGTCAAAAACATTTTGTTTCTTTATTCCCTTATTGAACGCCAATTTAATAATTTTTTTGCACCAAAAATATTTCCATATTTATTTCATTTATTTCTCTCTTTTTTCTACTTTGTTTGCTTTGCTCCGTGTATTTATTTCAATGCAAAGTTGTGCAAAATATTTTATTTGATTTGTATTTAATATGATGGACAAATCATGGATGCATTCTAATTTAAGAGGAAGTGATGAATATATCGGTAGGTTAATATATTTCTTGAATTTGCATCTACAAATATTCAATTCAATACAACACAGTGAGATTTCCTACATACACAATTTTCAATCACTTGTTACGTCATAGGTTTCAACGTGGCTATGATAAGTGGATATATTATGGAGAAAGTAATGAAAATTTACATCTCATACATCTAATGTATCCAACTACATAATAATTTTTTTTGATAATGATATGTTTGGCATGTTACATTATTCGTTCACACATTTATATGATCGATCCAATATACATGAACCAACTTCTCATGCATTTAACGTAGATGAACCAATTTCAGATAAGTTTCATGAATTATTTCAGAATGCCAAAAAACCAATATATCCAAAATCAAAGTGCACAATGCTTACAACTAATATTGTAATTTTAAATAATGTTACATGTGAAATATTAGTGGTTGATGTGGGGTTGGAGTTGGTGGTACGTGTGTGGTGTGTGAAAGTTATGTGTGTAGAAATTGTGAGAAGTGTGGAAATGTGAGAGATTAAATTTTTATTCATTGCGAGAATCACGTTTTTGTGATTATAAATACGAAGGAGATCTTAGTGCTATCTCGAAGTTGAGAGCCAATCCTAGATAGCTTAATATGTGTTTTGAACCATAAAACTCAGTTTCTATCGATACAATAGATATAAGATTTAGTATTTTTCTTTAATTATACCAATATAATTAATAACACCATTATATTACATTGTCGTATTTTCAAATTACAACACTATATTATCTAATAATTGGTCAATAAATTTTTAAAACTATAACTCTAAATTATATAAATTACTAATTTCATATCATTACATTATTTAAATTAATAATATTAATAAGTTTATGCTGAATTGTCATGGAATATATGTTATTTCTTATTAATCAAATGGAATAATTAGCACAGTACTGGGCTTATGGCAGGGAACCGCACAAGCAGGGGATCATGCAAAGATGCACTTGCATGAAATGTAGCAATAGTTGGGTAATAAGTAGTAAAAATTATTAAAATATAGTAAGTGATTTTTTCAACAACCGAAATAATGCATATGAAAAATACCTTGCGGAATTGATTAAAAGTATAAAAAAAAAATCTGAGAAATTAAGAACAACGCGGTAATGAAAAAAGAGGCGGCAGTAAAGCGCAAAAGAAAAAATGGGTCGGGTTTTGAAAATTTATTTGTGAAAATGATATGTTATAAATAATACGTGACGAAAGGTTTGCCATCAAAACTTTACAAAATTTTATCAAATGTTAACCACATTCTTTTTTATATAAAAAAGTCACCTACTGGTTAGGCATTTGAAAGATTTGGATGAACTGAACTAAATGATGAATGAGCACAACCATTCCAAGAACAAATTCAGTTTGAACAAACTCAATCATCCAAAATGTTACCCAAGTTTAAAAATAAACATATCATTTTAATTTGATATTTAATATAAACATGTTATCAAGTAATTTTCTAATTATCCATTTTAAATTTTTTATTTTGAGCAGTTGTGAAGAAATGTAGAGATCAATACTGTCAAGATGTGTTGGATTTAGAGAAAGGAAAGCGTTATCTGGTTATTAATATAATCTTGCTAATTTCACTTTTGTCTTTAAAATAATAATTAGATTTCTCCAATACAGATGTTGGGAGTGCATATAGCACCCAACCATCATCATCACTACCAACTCCATCCCAAAAGATAATATTTTCATTTACAATCATTATTTATAATGATTTTATTATTTCACTACTAGTTTTTATTGGGTTTTAATGAATAGATTGATATGAAAAATTGTGAATAAAGTGTGAAGAATATTTTTGGTTGGGAATATCTCAGAAAACATGTAGTTGTGGGACATGTAATCTTTTCTTTTTTTTTTTGGTTTTATATGTATCTGTCATTTTATTTTGTATCAATTATATTTCTTATTAAGTTTATATTGTTTTTATAATTTCTTTATTTTCCAGTTATTTAATTTACCTATAGTAATTTAAATCTATATCATCTTAAAAAAACCGTTACTGTTGATATAATATGGTAACAGGCAGTAACTTGCGATAACCAACAATAAAAGTAGTAACTTTTTTCTGACACTTGTAATAATCGAGGATAAAAGAGAGTAACATTCCTAATACGATAACAAAGAATAACATTTCCTAAGAGAGCAATATTTTCTAATACTTGTGGTAACCGACGATACAAGATAGTAATTTATACTAACACGTGATAAATGACAGTAAATGACTATAACTTTTTTCAACGCTTTTCTAACGACAATAAAAGACAGTAATTTTTTCTAACACTTTTGGTAACTGACGATACAAGTAGTAATTTATACTAACACATGTAATAATCGACGAAGGGTAGTTCCTAACACTTGTGGTATCCGACGATAAAAAGTAGTAATATTTCCTAACACTTATAGTAACCAAGGAGTAACGTTTCTTAATAGTTGTGGTAATCGATGATAAAAGATAGTAACATTTCCAAACATATGTGATAACCGACGATAAATGCAGTAATATTTCTTAACAGTTGTGATAATTGACGATAAAAAACAGTAACATTTTCCAACACATCTGGTAACCAACGATAAAATATAGTAACTTTTACCAATAATTTTGAAATCGATGATAGAAAGCAGTAATTTTACGGGCACTTTTCTAACTGTCAGTATAAATCTAGCACATTCTTCAACGGTGACCAAAACTATCGGGATAAACCTATCCTGACTGGTGTATAGCCAACTGAATGTCTATCCGTTCGAGAAGATTCTACCAATGGTTTTAGTAGCTTTAGTAGACAGTTTTCATCCATTTGAATATTGCATTTGTTTTGTAGTGACATGATAAGAGAGGTGAAGTTAGCTAGTCATGTCATCTTTGATGGAAAGAAAGTTCAAATCTTGATCTGATCCATTCCTAATAAGTATAAGTATCTGAAAGTCAATTTGACTCACAATGTAGTATGAAGACTTTCTCAGACGTTGCACACCACGTCGAGCTTGAGGATGAGTAGCTTGGTGCTACAAAAATCCATAACTGATGTTTTTGTTGTATAGTGTAGTTCCAAGAGAGTTTCAGACTCTAAGCATGAAAGGGACTATAAGGAAAGCAAGAAAGGAATGGAGACTGGAGACGGATCACAAAAGAATGACTCTGGATATAAGAACAGAGTGAGAGACACTTGTGAATTTTTGACGAGTGCCTTCTAGTAGGAGATAGATCTATGTAAGGAACAATGCAAAAGTAGAGATTAGAGGAGTTGACACTTGTAAATTGGAGTTACAAAGTAGTCAAACTTTCATTTTGCATGATATTTTCTACGTGTCAGAAATTTGACAGAATTTAATATCTGTTCTTATTTTTTTGAAATATAGCTATGTTTTGAACTTTCAGAGAGAGAGAGTTAGTTTATATTTGAACAACATGTATATTGATTCTGGACACTTTGTGAATAGTTTTATGATTTTGTAATGTATGGACAAATGTTTAACTATTATGTTGAAAATTGTCTTGTCGACAAAAATAATGAGAACCATTTGGAAATGTCATATGGGTTGAATTTCCATTGTTGTTACTCCACTTGGATATTTGTGGTCCAATAAATGTCTTGCTGACTGTGATTTATATTTTGAATAAAGTGCCTTTAAAGTTAGTAAAAACGATGTTATATGAACTTTGAACTGATAGAAAACCATGTCTGAGTGATTTCAGATCTTAGGGAATATCCATTTGTATTTAAGATTTTTTCAATAAATTTGAAAAATTGGATCCCCGTGATAATAAAAGTATCTTTATAAAATACTCCGATCAAACTAAAGGTTAAGTATTTATTGGTGAACGAGAAAATAGTACTGTAACAGAAATTGGATAATGGATGTCATATTTCTAGAAAATGAATTTCTTCACAAAGATAATGTGAAAGATATATAACTTTTATTTGAATTAATTAATTCAAAAGATGGCTCTATCCATGTTAGATCAAAGGAATCGCGAGAAAATGAGTTAGGTGTTGATACCGGTGGGAGATATTTAAATTCTAACAATACAACTGAATTACAAACTCAGAAAAGTGTTAGGAAAAACGTGCTAAAGCGTTATCTTGATATTGAAGAGCATGCATTTATTGTTTTTTCAGAAGATGTGAAGAAGCCTAAGAATATAGATGAAACTTTATCTAGTCCTACCAAGGATGAATACAAAAAGCAATGGAAGAAGAATTGGTGTCAATGAGATCATTTAGGAATTAGTTGAACTTTTGTTAGGGTGTAAAGTTATTGGAATCATGTGAATTCCCAAAATCAAACTAGGACAGATAGAACCATTGAGAGGTATAAGGTTTGACTGGTGACAAAACGGTTATACTCAGTAAAAAAGTGTTGATTATGAGTAAATCTTTTTCCAATAGTAAGATTTACCTCTATTCACCTGTTGTTGGTAATAGTAGTCAATTTAGATTTATAATTATATCAGATAAACGTGAAAACTGTCTTCTTCAATGAATAACTTGAAAAAGAAGTCTATATGAGACAGCCAAAGGGTTTTGTTATTAAAGGCCAGAAAGATAGAATATGTAAATTGAGTAATTCAATTTATGATTTTAAATAGTTTTCGAGATAATTGTATTTGAGATTTCACAGAGGTGTGATCTCTTACGATTTCATTATGATAAACGAAAAACCATTATATCTATGTGAAGAAATCTGATGATAAGTTTATAATTCTATCCTTATATGTTGATACTCCTGTGGTTATAGACGATAGTTCAAGCGATGACATATGCCCTAAAACTCCTGATAAATAGATGATATATCCAGCATACCATATTCTAGCACTGTTGAGAGCTTGAAGTACGCTATGACAAGTACTCATTCTGAGATTTGTCATACTATGGGTTTGGTCAACAAATATCAATCCAATACATGAAATAGTAATTGGATTGCTGTGAAAGATAAATTAAGATATCTGAAAGGAACTGTAAATTATTTTTTTTGTTATCAAAGAAATGATCTAATATTGAAAAGATACACAGATGTTGATTGGGGAGATGATTTAGATACGAGAAAATCTACATCTGGTTACATTTTCTTGTCAATGATAGTGCTATCTCAAGGAATAGTAAGAAACAAATCTGTATATCTCTTTCTATGATAGAAATAGAATTTGTGGCCTATTTTTCACAGTTTAGGAAGGAATTTGATTGTGTAGATTTTTGCAATATTTGGGAGTAGTATGCAATTCGATGGGAGTTATGACTTTGCGGAGCTCTTGGTATTTTCGTGGTTCACATGATGTACTAGGCAGTATGAAATTAGTGATGTTCGATTGGAATGATCATGATATGTGCATTTCTAGTCTTCATGTGCGAATGAGAGATTTCGGAAATGGATGTAGCGCCGTCCATGAGGGTAGACCTAACCCAAACCCATTTAATTTAATTTGAATTTTAAATGGGAGAGAATGAGGGATGGTTTTTAGAATACCTATCCCAACTTCCTTAACGTCCCTTCAATCCCCAACTCCCTTCTCTCTCAAGAATGCATTTTTCAATTTTTAGGAGATGTGAACAAAAAAATATATATATATATTGAAACAAGGGTGGAATTCAATATAGAACCCATTTTTAAGGAAAGAGATAAATGATTTTAATCTAACTTGAATTTGAGAATCTTGCATGTGAAAAATATTTGTTGTTTGTTTTAAGACCTTCACAAATGGCAAAAGAATAAGTAGCTGTATGGTGGCACAAAATCCATTTAAGGCAATTTCAACAAAACGGCACCTCATCAAAATTGTATTTACTTTATTGCATTCAGAAATTTGACTGGACTTCACTTAATATTCCCATTTTTTCATTTTAAGTGTGGTTTAAAATAATAGTATAAAAATTATGAAAATGATTGAACTAGAATAATTTATAAATATAGTATTAGCTGATTAAATTATCCTTAAAAAAGTCAATTTTGTTATTACGTTGTAATTGAATGTTGGATAAAAATAACAATAGATACCGGTAAAATAAAAAATATATATATATATATATTACGTTGTAATTGAATGTTTTTATTTTCTTAAAATTAAAGGTATTATTACACATTGAATACCTTTAATAAAAAAAATTAAATATTCAAATATGAATTTTTTTTATTAAATAATACTAGAAAATTCATATTATTTTACCCCAGATCTTCGCATAATTAAATCAATTTTAAAAGAATAAATAAATATATCGAAATCAAGATTCACGAGTTTTGGTTCAATATTTCGACTCCAATTGTCACATTAACCAAAATGAGAAATCGAAATGGTAGAAATTTCAAAAGCAACAAAGCCAATCTGGTCAATGCTATAATGGTACCGAGAGCTTATAACGCCGGCCAATCTTGAACAATTCAAATTCAAAATAATGGCATTACGAAATTAAGTTGGTGGCTGGGCATTCATTCATTCTTTCAACAAATAGGTGACTCTCATTTGGATGGACCGCTGACCATAGGAAGTCGGGGCCACAAGGGCCACGATGACCCCAGGAAGTCCATGTCAATCCATTCAAGTCAAATTGTACAAAGAGCAATAAATTTGTTGGATGGATTGATTTTTTTCTTTTTTTTCATGTAGTCTTAAAAAAAATCGATAATTTATTTAAAAAAAATTATGATAAAAAAATAGATACAAATATGCCATTCATGAGCATCCTAGGCGCCACAATGATGAGCTAGGGGCACCCCGGGCAACTCTCAACCAAGGCAGAGAGCCGCGACATCTCCACCACAGAACCCTACTCGAAAACATTTAATATTATTGATTTTCTTAGTTATTTTTATTTATTTTATTTTGTTTTAAATCAGAATCATGTTTAAGATTTTATTTATTAGTATCCTATTCTCTTTATGGGTTTTAGGCTATATAACTATTTTATATCATTGTAAAAGTATTTTATAAAATATTAATATATTTTGAGATACTTTTCTTTAACCTCAACGGTCGTAAAGATTTTAGAGTTTGAGCTGATAGAAACATAACCCATGTTCTACGGGAGTTTTGCAAGGACTTTGTCATTTTCATGCGACTGGCCAGCAACATTTGGCTGTGCATTCCATGCCCGGAACACCAATCGACCAGCACACTTGGTCTGCTATTGTTGTGGTCAGTCAGCCTTGGCAACGTTTCTGAATTTTCAAAAAATGATGACTTGTATTATTGATTAGTGGTCATGGACAAAGTGTATAGACGGATATCATTTCTCATTCTAAATTCGTGGCCCACAAAATTCTATTCCAAAGTTCTATAAATTTGGTGGTGCTTCCCCAACTCATCTCCAACCTAATCAAATCTTCCTTTCCTCTTATAGTGCAAATTTGCTAACCCACCAACTCTCAGTGGTCTCTAATGGCACCTACACTTGCTTCGGAACAATCCAACAGTATTGAAAAAAATGCCCATGAAAAAATCAACCAACAGTTTGAAGAGTTGATAGCAACTCTTCCTAGTGACAAAGGCTTCATTGTTCCTACTCTTATCAATTACAAAGGCTTTTGGTATCCTCCGGTTTCTGTCTTCAAAGGTGTCTTGCTTATGCGGGATCACTTCAAAGCTCGATCCACAGATATTTTCTTGTGTAGTGCCCTCAAATCTGGCACTACTTGGCTTAAAGCCCTCATGTTTGCCACCATGAATCGCTCCAAATTTGAATTTGCCACTCACCCTTTACTCACCACTGTCCCGCATGATTGTATCCCTTACTTGGATGCCCACATTATTGATCATGATGTCGAGGCCTTGCCTTCCCCGAGGCTGTTGTCTTCTCACTCTGCTTACTCCCTCCTACCAAAATCCACAAGAGAGTCTTCGGATTGCAAGATTGTCTATATTTGCAGGAACCCAAAAGATGTTTTTGTTTCTCATTACTTTTTTGCGATGAAATTGAGGCCACCAATGTTGCCTCCTCTTTCTATGGAAGAGGCATTTGACTTGTTCTGCAGAGGAGTGTGCGAGTATGGACCTTACTTCGAGCATGTGCTCGGGTACTGGAAAGCAAGCTTGGAGTCTCCGGGGAAGATATTGTTCTTGAAATACGAAGAAATGAGGAAGGATCCAGCGAAGCATGTCAAGCATTTGGCAGAGTTCTTAGGGAAGCCATTTTCTGCGGAGGAAGAGAAAGCAGGGGTGATAGAAGAGATTGTGAAGCTATGCAGTTTTGAGAAGTTGATCAGCTTGGAGGTGAATAAGACTGGCAAGGTGACTTTTGTGCCTGAGATGACAGTTGGCAACGAAAACTTTTTTAGGAAAGGTCAGGTTGGGGACTCCAAAAATCACCTGACTCCGGAGATGATCGAGCGATTAGACAAGATTACAGAGGAGAAATTGAAGGGCACCGGATTCGCATTTGGGGAATCCAAGAAATATTAACGAAGTATGCTATTAAGAACCATAATAAATAAGTTTCCAACTTGGTTTTTGCTTTCCCAGCCATGATGTAGTTGGGAGATGTCTGGGTTCCTAAACATTGATTGTTTTTTGGGTACCTTAATAAATAGGTGTCAAGAGTGGATGGTAGTGAAAATCTCACCAAATTAAAGTTCTTGGGGAATACCCATTACCGTTTGTCTTGGCATATATGTCTTCCTATTCAAATTGATGACTTTAATTCACAATGCTCGGAACCCATTTGAAAAATACCATCTTCCAACAATCCTGCTGAAGAGAAACACTACAATTCTTCTCGGATAGTGTCATAGGAAAAATCTCTCTCTTGGCTGGTTCATTGAACACCAACTTTACACCGAGACAATCACTTCATAAATAGGTTTATCGCAGACGATCGAATTAAATTAGTTAAAATATGATTTTGATACCGGTGGTCAAAAAAAATAAAAAATAGAACACCAACTTTACTATCTCCCGAGGAAAGTAATAATGTGGGCACACACCATGGAACACATACGCCCACTTAATAAAATCTAATTGTTAGGCCTCTTACATTCGGCCCCCAAACTTCGGCCGTCGTTGGGCTGCTACCTGGGAAGGAAACCAACGATCTCCCTCTTGACCAGGCAGAGAACTCTTCTAAACCCGCTTGGCTTTACCTAATGGCTTGATTACGATGGCTGAACCGTGGCCAAAGCCAAGGTGACACCAATTCCCACCCCCGGGGAAGCTTTTCTCAATCAAAAGTTGAAGATAGTAAACTATTTTGGTATTTGAATTCCATCACAAATTTATTAGATATTCTTTAAATTTATTTTTCAAAATTATGTAAGAAACATTTATTTGGAAAGATCAGAATTACGGTCTAAAATACTCACGCCTAATTGGTTTTATGCTTAACCATTAATATCGCTTAAATAAGATCTCGAGTTCAAATTTTGTATATAAAAAATATATGCGTATAGAGAGTATTATTTCTTAAAATTCAATATAATTCAAATCAGATTTAATTAAATTTTACATTATTAATATACACACACAGTTAACTGCCCGTGATCCCGAATTTTTTCAAAGATTCTCTTTTTTTTTCTATTTTATGTTAAATTTGTTGCATCCTATTCCACTGTATGCGGGCCTAAAATGTGCAGGCCTACGATGTAGCTCTAACCCCCGGCCGGGCGGGAAAACAAGAGTTCGAAATAATTGATTTATAATGTCCAATCATTTTGCTGAGTCGTAAAATCATTAGATTCAAATATCTAATGATGCCGTTGAAACATAACAATATTTTGGTGATACATTAGATTATGAATTCAAAAAATGGAAAGTGCTTTTATGGTATTGGGTAGTCAAAATTTGTCGACTAATAAAATAAAGTTACTAATAAACTATAAATTAACTGATATCATACTTATTTTTTAAACGTTTGAATTCGAACATTTTCTATGTATAAAATAATAATATGTCATTGGTAGGTGCTTCAAAAAATGGACCCTTAGCATGATTAATGCACCTTAATTTGAAGAGTAATGATATAACGAAAGAATATCTTATTTTAGACGTCCCTTTACCCACAATTTGTTATTTTAATTAATTTCTTAAACATCTTCCAAAAAACGGGAAAACAAAAATCTCTAAGAATGTTCTCTGATAAACATGGAAGCTATGGAAAGTTTAAGCACGAGTCAAAATCTTTAGAGATCATAGTGAGCCACAAAATAGGAAAGGGCAAGTTTGCTTTAATTGTTCCATTTCCTGACTCATTAAATCCACATCAAATCTCAAGTCATTTTAAGACAAGAAGAAAAGGGAAAAGAAAGTTTTATAGAAGAGGAGAATATGGATTTGATATCAAGTTCTCTTCCCATTTCTTGTGTATGTTCCTAATTGTCTTGGCCACCCCAAGTTCATGTCTATGTTTGTAAGTCAAACTTATTTTGTATTGTTTGAGTTTTTGTCCATATTCCTCTACCCTATCCCTTGTTGCATGATTTTTTTCCCTATGCAAATCATGCAAACCCTAAACAAAAAAGAGGTAGCTTGCGTCAGGCCCGCACCAGCCCATGGGTTAAATGGGTCGGGCCAAGTAGGCGCACATTTAGAAGGGCCTACCCATGATATGCTCAAGCCCGCCCGTTTATGTGGATGGGTCGGGCTGACCTGCAGGTCAACCAATTCTGACGGTGCCACTCATGTCACAATTCCAATAGAAAGGAAAAAGAAAAAACAAAAGAAAAGAATTTTTGGTATCTGGATTGCGCCGATTAATTTGACTCGAATATTTTGAGGTTCGTTATGAGATTAGTTCTTTTAAATCCCATTTCTCCATCCCATGTCTCAAATTTAAAATTTGTAGTTAAAGAGAATACAACGTGGTAGGATCATGATACAAATTTGGTAAAGAAAGAAGTTTATATATCTGAACAAAGAGGAAATTGTCATCAGGCGAAGCACTGACCATCGGAAGTCCAGGTCAACCAATTCAAGTCACGTGCAATTGAAGGGCACAGGTCAACCATCCCATTTCTCAATCTAAAATACTACCAAGTTGGGGACTTCACAAACCACCTGACACCAGAGATGATCGAGCGATTAGACAAGATCACAGAGGAGAAATTGAAGGGCACTGGTTTCACATTTGGAGAATCTAAAAGGTATTAGAGCATTTGAAGTTGAATGTTAAATCTGAAAGGCAGCAGAATGCAGGTAATTAGCTGATGCAATGGGATGTTGGTACTTAGCTGGTGCAATGCATTTTATTTTTCATTAAAACAGTATGAATATATATTGTTATCTTTGTAATAACTCATGTTACCCATATTACCTCATCTCGCCAAGTACAAGCTTGAGCAAGCAAGCAATTTACAGTCCTTGACGTAAACTGAATACACTAATGAGCCCTAATTAAACATGATCAGTTCCTAACTAGCCCAACACGATAGCCCACTGGAGGTCAGTTAGCATCATGTTTTTGTACATAACAGCTTAATCCTTTGAGAAAAATAAGTGATGATTCAAGTGTGAAGTAAAAATTAGAGCTCAAATGGAAAGAAAGGATTGAGTTATGGGTGGATGGAGGATCTGTTTAACACGACTGGACCTTCATTTTCAAAGAGAAATTTTGATCCAGATAGTCTTAGATGGTAGACTCAACCCGGTTAATCATGGTCCAGCCTCTAACGCCAGAAGTTTTAAGGAACAAGCTCTGAGATCATGAGACATTGGTCTCCAAGCAGGTTTTTGTCTGCCATCCTGGGTGGTGTCTGGAGTGATGTGTACGGAAATTATCTCTGGAACATTAGCTATTATAATCTGCAGTGAGTAGGTTGTGTTTGGTGTAATGTGTAGAATAGTGAGACCCCAGTTTTTTGTTTACACTGTTCAAACTATAGCATCTGTAGGCTCTTCTGTTCTTATCCTTTTTATCTTTCTGGCTGATATCTTCTCCACTTCTCACTGTCAAGTCTGAGTTTCTGTTTGCTCTTTTTAGCAGTTTCCAGTATGTCTATGCTTGTTTGGTTGTTTCAGTGGTGTTTTGGGGTGTCCTTTGTGGGTTGTGCTCTCCTGTTGTGCTGGTTTTGGCCTTTATCTTGTGCTTGCTACGCTTTTAATCTAATTTTGTCTTGCTTTAAAAAAAATGGAGAAAACCAAAAGAGAGATTAGGCTCAGATGAGACAAGTCAGAAGAATATAAATGAAAACATCTTTATTGTCGGATGGTATGACATGATCTAACAAATGTTGCTACATTCTGTTAGCTATTAGCAGACCGAGTATTTATTACTCTTAAACCCCGCCTCTTATTAGAAATTTAAATTTGAACTATGCTAACAAGATACTGATTTTCCCTTTCTTTTTTTATTTTTGGAACAATGCTTATGGTTCACTGTTTTCTTCAGTCTTTCTATGATTCTCCAAACGTGATCCAGTTCCCTTCAACTTCTCCTCTGTAATCTGATCCAATCGTGCAATCATCCGGAGTCAGATAATTTTTAGAGTCTCCCATTTGACTTTTCCGAAAGAAATTAGTGTTGTGGACAAACCATTTCAGGAGTAAAATTTTTAAGTGCCACTCTTATTCACCTCCAAGCTTGTCAAGTTGTCAAAACTGCAAAGCTTTACAACCTGTTCAATCACACCATCGTTCTCTTCCTCTTCCGAAAAAGGCTTGTCTAAGAATTCCGCCAATTTCTTGACGCGCTAGGCAGGCTCTTTGTTCATCTCCTCATATTTCAGGAACAAGATATTCTCGGGGAATTCCAAGCTCGCTTTCCAATATCTGAGGACATGATGAAAGAAGGGGCCAAACTCTGACACTCCTCTGCAGAACAACTCAAACGCCTCCTCCATGGTTAGAGGTCGAAGCATTTGTGGTCTCAACTTTTGCCCAAGAAGGTATTGAGAAACAAAAGCATCTTTTGAATGCCTAAAAATGTAAACAATATTGCAATCCGAATCAGTAAAAGATTTTGGCAATATAGAGTAAGCAGAGTGAGTGGCAAGGAGTCTCGGCGAAGGAAGAGCCTCAACATCAGAATGGCAAACATAAGAATCCAAGTAGGGGAAGCAGTCATAGGGACAGCGGTGAGCAAAGGGTCGGAGGCAAATTCAAATTCATTGCGTTTCATGGTGGCGAACAAGGTGGCTTTAAGTCAAGTTGTGCCAGATTTTAGAAAACTAGCCATGAAAATGTCATTTGACCTAGAGGTGAAGTGGTTTTGCATTAACAAGACACCTCTGAAAACACAAATTGGAGGATACCAAAAGCCTTGGTATTGGACTAGAGTGGGAATCATCTAGCTTTGATCACTTGGAAGAGTCTGTACCAACTCGAAAATTTGTTTTTCAGTCTCTTGATAGACCTTATTTTGGGTGACAGTTTCTTCAGTATTGCATGGCTGGAAAGGAAGTGAAGGTGCCATTGGAGACTAAAGAGTCTGAAGTAGCAAAAGGGATATTAAGATCACTGTGGAGGCTTTCAAATGTTGTCGGCAAGCGGCTATTTATAGGAATAAGTAGAGCTAAGAAAGTGTGCATCTTTGAAGTTTCCTTGAAGAACCTGTTGAAAATTTCGTAGTCTTTGTCTTCATTACAGTCAGCATTCAATATTCAATGCTTTCACGTAATGATGCTTTGTAAAGTTCTTCTGTCGTAACAAGTGCCACCATTTTTGCATAGACCTGAGGTTGGGCACAGACATGCATACAATGTTGGACAAAATGAACAATTCTTCATTCTGAATTTTATTTTATTTTTTTTCTATATCTGTAGTGTTTCATAGAAATATCACTAAATTGAACATAATTTCTGGGTCCAAAATCTGACCAACCTGAGCAATCCTCGATCAGAAATACATGGCATGTACACAGTCAAATAATGTGGCTGCCTAATAGCAAGCATTGCATGTTCAAAATTTCGTTGCACTTATCCGATGGTGTTGTATTTGAATGATAAATGTCTGATGGTATAACTGCTAAGCTCTAATGGTAATATGAAATACATTTTAAAAGTTTGTTATCTTCACCAACTAAGATGTAAAATATGTCTCTTGGGCCCCTCCACCTCCTCCTTCAGATGTAGTGAAAATTAATACAGATTGTAGTTCTCTTGTGAACCCTGTTGGGTAATTCGAGATTGTGGGAGAGTTTAGACAGGAGGGTTTCTCTTCATTTGTGGGTGTTGCAACTAACATGAACATTGAATTAAAGGCAATTTGGTTTCGGCTGGATTATGTTTGGGAAAAAGGATTTAGGAACCTCATTCTTCATTCACATTCTATGCAGCCTTTAAATTTTATTTGAAATTTCTTCGGTCTTGCATATGTGAGGAACAGAGGATGGTCCATCACCCTCTATGCCCTGCAAATCAACCCATACTTGGGTTGTTCCAAGAATTTAGGTATTTTCTTACTCACCAATTCCATTCATAGGGATAACTAAGCATAGGCCTCCATAGTAGTTGATGGCATAACCACTATAAATAGTGACAGCCATAGTAGGAGTCCCCAAGTTAAATTCATTAGTCTCACATACCTCTACAGAGAGACTTGAGAGCTTAGAAGGCTTTCACATGTCTAGAGGTGCCGAAAAAGGGGTTATAGTCACCGGAAAATCGTTGGAAACATGGTTGGAGGTATACTCTCTTTTGCTTCCGCTCATTTGTTCATTTTGCTTTGTAATTCATACATTAAACTGGAATGAATGTTTAACATTTAGTATAACCTATTGTTTTCCGATGAATTTTTCAATTTTTGAGTGTCTGAATTTTTGAAAAAAAAAATGACCTATTTTTGAAGAAATTTTGTTGTTTTAAGATGAAAATTGATCATGCATAATATTCTGCACAATTCCATGTTTTCATAGTGAAAAATGGAGCATCCCGGCCATTTTCCGACATTCAGACCCACCAGGTATGTTCTTTCCATTCCATATACATATGTTATATAGAGACATTTTACTCGATCCGTTTTCTCTCTTTTACTTCTCTTTCTAGAGCAAAACTCAAGAGTTACCTACGACCAAGAAGATTTGAAATTTCAAAAGTGAGATAATTTTGATATAAGATCGAATGGCTTGTAAATAGGGTTATAGAAGATCTTCCGATTTATGCAAATTTGTGTTGGGGCAGGTGCCATGTTGTAAATTGTTATTTGTTTGACAAACTTAAATTTAGAAATTTTATTAAAAAAAAATTGAATAATTCATGGTCAAGTTGATTTTATTATTAAATATATTGTCATTTATGTGGAAAGCTTCTCATTTTACGTGGGATAAAATTAAAAGAAATTTTGTGTAGATATTTTATAGAAAGTTTGACTAAATAGAAAATAAAAAAAAAAAAAAACCCCCGTTATAATTTTAATGATTTTTGTCCAAGATAACTTGATTGGACTTCAAAAGGGTCAGTCCATCCAAAGGCCTTTCCAGGTAGCTACGTTCACTTCTATGGAATCTCTCTCTATTCAATGGTCTTCTTTTTCTTTCTTTATAACATTTTAATGATCATTTTCCACGTTATTCCTTTTTCTGAATGTAAACAGAAGCCGCTATTAGAGAGAAGATTTTTTTTTCTTTTTTTTTTTTTATCATATTTTGGACACCGTCTGATATCTGGGTTTTCACTCCGACTAATCCGAACTGACCGTTGTAGTGGCTCTTTTCGAAAGACGGATCTTCTAACGGGAAACGCTCCAAATACAAGAGGGCCCGATACTTCCAACGGGAGTCGAATCTCGATCATATTTAAACGTACTTAACCTTACGTTCAATTAAGTTAACCCGCATATCTTTTTTTATTTTTTTTTCTAACAAATGATAGCCGGGTGAATTAGTTTTTAAGTGAAGTCATGTCCAGAATATCATGCTTCGAAGAGTGATGCACCTCACGAGAGGGAGAGTACCGACGGCCAAAAAGATTTGAAATTTCAAAAGTGGGATAATTTGGATATCAGATCGGATGGCTTGTAAATATGGTTATTGAAGATCTTTTGATTTATGCAAATTTGTGTTGGGCAGGTGCCATGCTGTAAATTATTTTTTTTTTTTACAAACTTAAATTTAGAACTTTTATTAAAAATAAAAATTTTTATTCATTTGAGTGAAAATTCTTAGTCAAGTTGATTTTATTGTTAAATATATTGTCATTCGCGTGGAAAGTTTCTCACTTGTGTGCGTGGGATAAAATTAAAAGAAAATTTGGGAAGATATTTTATAGAAAGTATGACTAAATAGAAAATAATAAAAAATTATAAATTCATGGATTCTAGTTAATTATCTTTTGAAAGAGAAGTTTATGATAATAAGAATTCATATTTTCACTAGAGGGGAAATTTTGAGTTTTTATTTTTTGTGGCTTGGTAGGGTGATTTCTTGACTTTAAAAATACTTTAATTTATGATTCACGGATTTTCGAATATTAAACTTCATGTAAGACACTTGAATAAGGGATTTTTACCGTTTAAATATCCCTCCAAGGCTATGTCATTTTGTTTATTGATACAAGGTTTAGTGGAAATTCTTCCACTATTATATATGCAATAAAATCACATTCAATAAAAATCCAACTATAACATATTTCTATAATTCCATGTTAGCTAACTTTTATTTTTAATAAATTATCGATATTCAGTAATCATATTAGAGTCGATTAAATTCAGTTCGACTCGAGTTAAATTTTTAAATGGGCAAAACTCTCGATGCTTGTTTTCATCATATAAGACTCAAAATCTAGAACATGAGAGATAGAGAAACAAATGAAGAGGGCACTCAAACGACTAGCTCTTTGATCCTACTCCAAAACATGAAAAAAAAAATGTGGTACTAAAAAATCAAAAATTTGTTCATAAAAAAATTGTGGTGAATTATTGAAATTGCACCATTTGGTACTAAAATCGAAACCCAAATATCAAAAAATTGTGGTACCAAGATCATTAAAAAAATGAATAAATAGAAATAAATCAAAAAACTATAAAAGAAACCCATAAAAAATGGAATATAAACTATTTAGAATTGAAATTGCACCATTCTGTTCCAAACCAGAACTCAAACCATCATGCCGATTCTCCTTTTTCTGGCCAAACCGGTTCCCTTCCGGTCCCGGTGCGGCTCCAAACGGTGGACACGTCTTTAGGTGTAAACCAAAGAAACGCCCTTTTTCTTTCTTTCTTTCTTTTTTTTTTTTTTTTCCTATCCCTGCCCCTATATAATTTGCTGACTTGCTCATGGCAAGGAGAATAGCACACAGCCTTCAATAAAATGTAAGGCGCAAACAGACTAAATCTAGTCGAACATGCATAGGAAACACAGCTCGGATTACACAGACTAAATCTCAGTTATACACTCTCTTTGCTGAGACAAAATCTCGGCCAGTATAACTCCAATCTTGCTTCAATCAAGAAGGAAATAAAGAGTAATCCAGAGAGAGAGAGAGAGAGAGAGAGAGAGAATAAGGTTCAGCTTAAAACTCTGGAATCTATGTTATCATACAAGAATAATGACCCGATTAACTGGGATCTAGTTCAAAAGAAAACAAAATATTTCAATTACATCTGAACAAGATCTGAGACATTACTACCAAAATTAGTTTGGAACAAATCATTCCACAGCTTGCAGAAGGGGAAAATGAAAACCCCCTAACGTTTAGACAAAAGAATCCCCCACGGCCCCTTTACGCACCTAAATTTTATATGCTTGCTAATGTGTAAGAATCAGTTTTCTTTTTACCCTTAAAGATACTAAATGGAAAAGGAGGTGAACAAAAAGCTCCTATTAAGGCCAAAATTTTGCAGCTTTCACTCTACAATTTTATGTGTTCACTCACAGATGGGTCCAAGCCATTGCAGTGGTAACAGGCCGCCCACAAAATTAGGTTGTGGCACAAGTTTGGATGTAAGGATGGCCTCGATTTACGTACCGTTCCCATAAAGGCTTGTACCTGCCAATACCCAACTTCAGCCACGGCTTCATGTTTCCATTGAAGTGAATAACTGCGGCACTCTCTATCAACCGATTGTCGATGTTCATGTCATAACCCAAACCCAAGACATGCCATCTCCGATCAAGAGGTTCAGTCAGACCATAAAATGTCAAAAGGCCAGGAGGAAGAGTACCTAGCTTCCAAAGCATTCGATCCCTGTTCTGTTGCTGCCAGTAATGATAACGTTCAGTCACATTCGCTTTCCTCCATGAAATCAGATCAAAGACATTCATCCCAAATGCCCACCCACAAGCCTGTGGATCAAACTTGGAGCTGATGAGGGGGTTTGAGAAATTAAGGTACTTATAATAACGATGAAATGCTTCAAGACAAGTTTCCACAGCCCCATTCACATTTCCGTGCAGATCCAATGAGAAAAGTGGGGTCAGATCTTTCTGGACAACAACATCATCATCAAGGAAAACAACCTTCTCCAGCTGAGGATATATCTCTGGTATGTAAAATCTAAGATGATTCAACAAAGACAAGTACTTTGGATTCCTAAACTTGGGCTCAATTTTCAAATCCTGTGACCCCTCAAAATAGTAGGCACGTGAATCCGGTTGCATCAGCTGCTTCACAATAGGAGAATACGTGGCATTTAACCAAGAGAATTCCTCAACATTTTGCACTTCTATTGTGGACCCGCTGAAGTCATTACTCAGGAACCATGCCTGCATTGCTCCGTAGGTGACTCCATTCGTGACAATGTGGAAAACAAGCTGTGTTGGATGGTCGGCATTGGAAACAGTGGAGTTGACAACTACAGAGACAGCCAACAGATTATCTGAAAATATGCAGAAATGGTAGAGATTGTTGTCCACAAGTCTTGGAGAATTTTTCCTCTCATCTGCAATCCTTTGCAGGGAAGGCCTTTGTAGCCAATCGGCCGTAAGTTTAATATTTAAGCAGTGAAGGCTCTTTGGCAGCGCTTCCGCAGCCACCTGCCCAAACACTGTGCTCTGCACTGTCGCTGCATTTGCACGCTCCTCAAGTGCTTGAATATGGGACTTCATCGTCATTATTGTAGTTGCAATGTCATAATGAGCATCTTGTGCTTTATAAATTAAAGATGATAGCCCCTTGATAACAGGCTCTGCTTCATCCAACGTGATGGGCTCCTCCCTCATGGCAGCTTTTGACAGCAAAAGTTGACATTTTCTGATCCTTGAGCTAAGCTCCCAGGCAAGTTGAAGGTTATTGTGCTCCTTGGCGATAATGACATATGCTTTGGCAAGAGTCACTTGATCTCCCAATTGTCTTGCAATTGAACCAGCACTTACTATTTCTTCAGTAAAATTAACTTTCTTTTGTGCAACCTCCTCATTTCTAAAATCATCCTCCTAGAACAAGGGAAAAAGATGACATGCTGAGTGGATTCTCAGAGTGCTATAAAAACAAAGCCAGAAAGAATATTAACAGAATACGTGGGCATGGAAACCTTATAAGAAAATTCCATTATCTGAATAACACATTCTTGAAGCAGAATGGAGGGTAATAAGTGGGAAGGTTACAAACACAAACCATATCACCCCCATAAGGTGAGCATTTTCCCATGACAACTGCTTCTTGCGTGACAACTATTACCCAGACAGTGGTCATTTGGAGCAATGACAAGATAGCTCTGTACTGGAATCCAGTAACTAATATTATACCACAACCATTTTGGAAACATTATCACTTGTCAGCATAGTTATGCAGGCAAATACAACACACTATGAAAGTCTTACCCAGAAACAACATATGCAATCAGGTTTTATATACACATTATAGCCTGATATGATACATTAGATATGATGGTCCTTTCTGTTTTCTCCTGGATCAGGTTTGGCTCCACCAAGCGTGACAGACTTATACCACCTATTGGATAAGGATCTGGTCCAAAATAGATAACAATGTACCCATCCCCAAATCCAAGGCACTAGACGTTTTTACCTCATGATTTTTCCTAACCAAATATAGAAACACATCTTCTGGCAATTTAGTAGAATTGCCACATCCTTTAACTCAGACTCATGCAGGATGCGAATATCTGTTGCTGTCAAGGTGAGGTGAATCAAAAGCTACCGTACATCTCCTTCGTATGGTTTGATCATGTCTAAATTACATGTACATCTCCTCTCGTGACTTAATTGCCACTAAATAAGAAACCCAGAATCTGAAATCCAATCAGAAAAGCAATTCTAAATCCAAAATATTGATAAAAAGATGATGAGTCAAATCCATATGGCAAGGAGGGTGTCTTTCAGTTGAGATTGGCAGTGTTCATTCCTGATTTTAAACAGGTGCCTAATCTGATGACCCTAAAAAGAAAAGAAGAGAGAGAGAGAGAGAGAGAGAGGAAAAAATTCAAAGCCAAAAGAGCCTTCCAATCCTTTTTGATCTCTTAGTATGTTCCTCTAAAATCTCTGTTGCCTAAGAACCATAAGGACACTAAGAAAACCATCTCTAACATCACAGGTTAATTAAAAGGTGTTACTCACCAAAATCCAGCAATTTTCTCCAGCCAAATACACCAAGAACTAGAATAGTGATTTTTCCAAGTGATTGCCCTTCTAGCCAAATCCAAAATGAGGCTATCAGTTTCTTATTGTAGAAAAAGGCACAACATGGTACTGGTTGTTTGCCCCTTTAGCAGGTAATTTTGATCTGCTGCTGCATGCTAATTAGAGCATTTGAAGACCTTAGCCACCAGGTAGATTAATAACTAAAACTTCAAAGTCTTTTCCTCTTGGACAATTTTTTCAGCATTACCAAGTGATGTAGCTGAAGCTAATAGTGTCACGCATGAGTTACTCAAAGTAAGTCATGTACAAAGCCTGGGTTAGAGAAAGCATCAATAGATGGCTCTAGACCTATACCGCCGACATTCTATGAAAGGATGATCAGATCTATAACACGGGTGGGGGGATCTGGAATAGCATCATCAGGTAATATCCCATTAACTAATATGTAATCCCACTACACAGAGCCAGAGCCTAGTTCATCCAATGCAACCCACTCAGAAGATTCCCGCATCATCTACCCTACCATAAATAAGCTCTAAGCACAAAAGACCACAAAGACTACTAGGAAGATGTTACAACCTAAAAGTTGTGAAATAGATGCCTCTGTTACTTTCTAGAAAATCACAAGCATCAATGAAGAGAATAAAACTAACATGACCTGTAGACAGCAACTTGGTTTGAAGGCTCACTCACCTGTGACCACAACATAAAGATATTCCTACTGCATGAATTCCAAACATGTAATCTCAGTGCTCATCATATTCTCTTCACTGCTAATAATTTATTAGGTCGCACAAAAATACACTCGGCCACACTAGTGCCTCCAATATGGTAATATATAATTACTTTCTTCTCTACACAACTTCCCAAGATCCATCTAACGGAAAGAAATTGACAAGTTCATACTGCTTAAGATTATCACCAATGCAATTCAATAGGTATAAGTCAGTCCAGAAACAGATAATATCAAGCAGCTTGGAGATTCTAGCATCATCCCCACCTCCAAGCAAAGCAAGGAAATGAATAGGGAGTGAACACAACAGGCAAGAAACCCTCATCACTATCTAAGAGTGGCAACACAAGGGAGTTGATAAACAAATTAGCCCACTTTTTAGCACTTTTTTCTGAGTTAAGAGAGGTCACTAAATTATATACTAAAATAACAAAATTGGCATCAGGATATTGAACAGCTCCAGAGCAATGCCTCTAAGAAGTGAACATGACTAGCAGTGGATCAGTAAGGAATGTCAAATCCTTTTTCCAGTTTCATTTTCTTACATGAATCACAAGTTTTAAAATCAATGTCCAAGGATACTCATGGTAGAATTTGGCTTACAAGGAGGACTATTAGAACCTCAAATAGTCTAAATTTAAATTTCACTGACTCCAAATTTAAAACACAGTCAAAAAATTTGCCTCATGTCTTTGAATCTGAATTCAATACTCGCCAAGTCCAAAACAGACTTGTAGAATCATATTCTAATTCTAGAAGTCCTCTAAAACATAAATGCTAACCCAATTTATGTCAATCGCCAATTGAATTATCATGATAGGAAAAAAATAATAAGGTTTACAAGCCATAACTAGCTCCAACACTACAATTAGAATGCTCTACCATAGTAAGGTAAACAACTCACACTACAAGCATGATCCCAGAAACCATATGATTTCCAAACAGTAGGTTAAAAACTCAAAAACATGATCATGCCATTTTCATCGAGGGAAATATATTTAGAAGGAAAAGCAAATAGGGACTTGCACCAACAAAAGGAACTCAAGCATCCCCAACTAATCTGAACTCCCAATCCCCTTGAAATGATTTTAGATGTCAATTCAAAGAAATTTGACTACAGCCAAAATATTTTGTACATTCCAAACAACATGAATGGCTCACCCGGTGCACAAAATGGTCCCCAATTTAATGCGCAGGTAGGAGGGTGGACGTATATATATACAGCTTTCCCCTTGCATTTTTTTGCAAATAGGCAGTTTTCACACCTCAAACCCGTGACCTCGAGGTCACCAAAGGAGCAACTCAACCGTTGCGCCAAGGTTCACCCTCTCCAAACAACATGAATGGCCAAATAGAAAATATAATGCACAGCAACTATTTACATATTACTAATTAGTCAATGGCCAATTGTTTAGATGCCCCTAGTGACTAAAGACCTTCTCCATCAGCCAAGTAATGGTTGCTACATCACCATAATCTAACCATGGAAGATTGGAATGCATCTCCCACATAAAAAAGAAAAAGAAAAAAAAACCTCCAGATATCATAAGATCATCACACCAAAAATATGGACATGAAAAGGATTGTAACAAACAGTCAACAAGAGTAGCCTACTTTTGTTAGACAAGAAACTCTTCTTCCATCTTGGAAAGCTTTTCTCGGATCTTACCACAACAGGCTGCCAAACATTAGTAACCATGAACTTTAAATCCCCACCCCCAAACTTTCTGGGGCTTGAAAGGTACAGACAATAGAGAATTGATCTTTCTAATTCTCGCATTATAAATAAAAACAGAGGGAAAAAAGCCAAAAATACTTCAAAAGGGAAGAAATTCGTTTATGACTTTTTTTCATAAGACAACTCATTAGCAGGCAGGACGCATTAGTGGTCTTGTAGATCCAATGGATTTTACATGATTCTCTACACCACCAAGTCTTATGGTACATTTCATCATTGCTTATCTCAAGAATTCTTAGTCATTACACTTCAACATGTTTGAATTGGACAAAAACCAAATCAAATCGACCAAAGAGAAGAAGCAGCAGTAAATTGCTCTTAAGATTTACAAAACAGAGTTCAACGTGGTACACAATGAATAACTTTGTTAATATTCTCGATCAACCATTTCCAACAATTCAAAAAGGTATCAATGGAAACCACTCAAACACGCTCGAAGTAAATTTCACATCAATCTAGAATCACACTAAAAAAAACTCAACAAATTGTTCCCGATTCAATCAAATATTGATTCGAACATAAAGAACCAAAACTACATCATTGATTTGAGCAAAAAGAAAAAAGAAAAGGAAAATTCAATTGAAAACAGGACGATTCAAACTTAAAAACCATCGAAATATGGCGAAAGAATCATACCAAATCAGCGTGTTCATACCGATCTTCACTGTGATTATGATGAACAACAAACAAAACCAATCCAGCAATCAAAAACACCCCAAGCAGCACGCAGATCCAATGTGAAATCCTCCTCCTCACCGGGCGCCGGTACTCGGCCGCCCGCCGCCCCATCCTCCACCGTCAATTCAACAAAGCCAAATCCAAGATTCAGACAAGCCCATCAAAACCCTAACAGAAAATTGAAAAACACCCAAATCAATCTCCCTGTGCCCACAATTCACTTATTCAACTTCCCTTCAATTGAACCCAAAGGGTATCGAAAAGTGTGAAAAAATCGAAGTTTGACCGCCAAATTGAAAAGAATTGGATTTGATGCGTATAGAGGGCTATTCCTTATTAGAGTGAAGAACGGAGTGAAGAGTTTGAAAACATAGGAGCAAAAAAAACTTTCTTGTGCAGTTTGATTTGATTGGGAAGTGTAATATCATTGCTGTAATGTTTTTTGAATTAAAGGATAATGGGGAGGTCCAGCACATGAAGGCATGTGATATTGTGCTCTTGTCTTTGTGCTTTGTTTCTTTAAATTTTATTTCCATTTCTACAACAATTTTGCTATTTATGTCTACTTTTTTCTCTTTCTTTTCATTTTTAGATTTGTGGGCAATAAGAATTACTTTATAAATCCCAACATCCGGTATATAATTAATGTTCAAAAAATTAATTCAATGTCAACTACAATTATACCATTTTTTTTCTTAAAAAATCTTGAATTTGAGTATTTATATATAATAAAAAAAAATCTATTTAATAATCATTTTTATTTTGTTGGATTTGGAGGCAAGGTTTTTAATTGCCAAAGAAATTACTGATAACAATTCAATACACATCCAAGAGATGTTTAATCATGAAATCAATGTTATTTAAAAGAAAAAAAAAAAGAAGGAAAGAGATATTAATTGCTTATTCTTTTTAAGGTACCAATTCTACCAATTCAATGCAAGCAAGCTCATGCTTTGGACCTAAAACCAGAACTCCACATTTTTGTTCGGCTATAAAAAGATTAACTTTTCCAAATCAATATGACAATTCTGGTTCTGAAAATAAATGACTCTACTTTTTTATTTTTAAGTTTCGGTTTCATTTTATGATTATTTCATTTTCTAATTGTTCAGATAACTCTAATTTCACATTTTTTTATTTTATTTTTCAAAATTAGGAATAAGAAACAAATGGATCAGTGGTTATAGTTTTTCACAATTTGTTTTCCAGGTTTGGGCCAAATCGGGTCATATCTTTTTTTTTATTCATAGTGAGATTCGAATTCGAATTTATTACAGAAGATAATTAGTGTAACTTGAACTGAAAGTCAACAACAATCGGGGTTATATCTAATTTAATATATTGTTTATATATAATTTATCCATCATTTTTAAGCAATGCAATTTTGGAAAAAGGCTTTGAGAAATCGATTTTCGCTTGGATCAATTGGGAAAAAAAAAGTAGTTCCTTAACAAATTAGAATATCAATCAAATAGCATTAGAGCAAATATTTTCACCGCCTAATCGAGTTGACCAAATCATACAGCAAGTTTGCAATCTATTATAATAGCTGATGTTTTCATTGTACGAATACAAATATGATATTTTATTGAATTATATTATAATATTTCTCAATTAAAACAATAATTTTTATATAAGAATCTTATAAAGTTTTTTTTTTTTTTATAAACAAACAAATAATTGAACAAATTTAGAATTCGTGGTGGTTGTTTAATAATATCCCTCTCAAGTCATTAATTCCTCCCATCTGACAAATCTGACTTTTCCATTATGACTGAATAAAGAAATCCAACTTCATCAGCTCGCGGGATGGATCCAATCTTTGGTACAATACAATACCAAGTACAGCTACTTTGGCAATGAATGTGCCAAAGAGTGTTTGACTTCAGAATGGATAGCTTGCCAGGGTCTATGAAGAGCAGAATGATGAAGACGAAGAAGTGTTTGTAATGAAAATAAGAAAAGGTTCTTAGCAACCAAAAAGAAGGAAAAAAAAAAAAGTTTCTCATTAATGGGTCTGTGATTAGGGAGGGTGTTTGTTTTCTCCATCAAGAAAAGAAATTTAAAAAAAAATGAAAACCTCAAAGGGAGTAGAATAATATATCTTTTATTTTTTAAACTCAGATGTCAGATCCAAACCTAAATAAAGGAGGAAAATTATGATAAATTAATAAAAAAGATTGTGATCACTAGATTGCCCCTTAAAAACATAATATAAAACTTTAATCAAAATCATGAGAGACGAATATAAGAGCTTTTTTGTCATCAACTCAACGAATAGCAGATGTAGTGGATAAATGTTTTAAATCATTTAATCAAATTTTGAATTCAAAACTTATGTTTGAAAAAAAAAAATTTTATCAGGAGATCTCTCTCTTAAATTGAAATCGACAACGTTCGGATCAAATTAGTTATAATGATTTTGAATATCAGTTGATTCGAAAACGAGAAGAGCTCGCTTTTTTGTTATAAATTTGTCAAATACCCAAAACACATTCTGGTGACTGCGATATCAAATGAAAATTATCTCTATATAGTTTTTATTTTTTTTGCAGTGGCAGTGGAAAAGAGAGATAAAATCAACTGGGGGCCAAATGGGAGACATGTTCTAAATAAATATTGCTTCTGTGCGAGTAGGGCCAAAACAAGCACCTTGTCTTCCCTCTCGATGCTTTGTTGTGGATAGGAACCTCGGTTTCCACGAGTGCCTAGTGGCTGCAATATTACAAAAGTCGCACTAGATTACAAAAGAATTTAAATATTTTATTTAAAGAGTTCACAAAACAAGGCTATTGTTACATAAATTTTAAGATAAAAGTCTAATTGTCCACATCGATAAGGTTTGTTGGTTTACAAGGATTTAATAACAAAGGTTGAGAGTGTTTGTTTCAAAGAAATTGTACGATAAAAGTACCTCGGCAACTGGATGTGATTAACCGTCCAGGCATTTTCTTTCGAAACTCTTAGGTCCACTGGAACATATCTTCACCGAGAAATGGGACGCACAAATCATTTTTCTTAATAAACCACGGTGTATTTTTTATAACTAATCGATATTCAAATTTATATTTTGATTAATTTATTTTGAATATTATCGATTCCAATTTAACAGAATTCTTCCGATATAATTTTAGTATTTTTACTCACTAAATCGATTATCCGTTAATATAAACTATTATATTGATCAAACTAAATTTGATTCGAATCAAATTGAATTTTTAAAAAATAAAACTTTCCTAATATCTATTTTCTTTATATACCAAATTCGAATTCGAGATTTTTTTAAAAAAAAATATCAATGAACAATCATTAAATCAACCAAAAGGGGTAAGAGAAGGAAAAAGTAAGGTAAGTTTAAAAGACAAAATCGGCGCTTTATTGGTTTAGTGAAAAGGATATTAGCACCCCACATAAAAAATCAAGATTCGAGTCTTGATAGTGACAAAAATAATATTGAGAGAGATCCCTCCCAATTAGAACCTGACAGCAGCTCGATCGAGATTAGTCAGAGTAAAATTTCCAGATATTCGGTGGTCGACCAAGTTCAAAAACAAAAAAAAGGACAAAACTCGATTGAGTTAGATTTTTATAAACTATCGTATTGATTCAACTAAATTCGATTTGATTAAATTAGATTTTTAAATGATAAAATTCTTTTGATCTTTTTTTTTTTTTATACATTATATTTGAATTCAATTTTTTTTTTAAAAAAATATCAATGATTATCTACTAAATCAGCCAAAGGGTTAAGAGAAGGAGATGGAAAAAGTGAGGTAAGTGACAAGAACTCAATGTTGGGCTTCTCTCTGAATTTAAGAGCCCAAACAATACAGCCCATCTGGGTGGCTCAAAGCGAAGACCAAAAAAAAAAAAAAAAAAAAAAAATCAATTTAAGTCTTCTCTTTTGCATTTGTCCCACTCCGGTGAGCAAGCCGCCGAGAAACTGAGAAAGTGAGAAAGTTGGTGAGAGAGGGAGAGACGAGGGGGAGATGATTTTCTTTGTTTGCTGTTGCTATCATAGCCGCAGAATGACGTGAGAGAGAGAGAGAGAGAGAGAGAGAGAGAGAGAGAGAGTGGATGAGATTTCTTCTTGGTCTTTCCTTGTGCAATCGGGGAAGGAGAAAATTGGGTGTTCTTTCTATGGCGATAACAGTAACTTGCGTGTCTTTTCATCAACGACAGCATCCAAGAGGGAGGAAAGAGAGAGTGTCCTTTTTTATTTTATATATAAATATTTGAATTTGAAATCATTATATTTTATATTAAAGAGTAAAATTTTTATCATTAGATTATCCAATCAGAAGCAAATAAAGAAAAAAAATAGTAACTTTGTTAAAACCGTCTTTGCTGAGAAATTCCTGTTACCCTTATTTTTGTTTATTTGGAGATAAAGACAACATTGGATTTGTCAATATTGTATTTGGAAAATTTTAATTTGGTGACATCCTTTGAGCTTTTAAAAAATATTAAGACGGAAAATAAACGATACAAAAAATTCTTATTTTAATTGATAAAAAAATTACATTTGTAAAAGAAGGGAGACGATTGCACTTTATAAAAAAGATGAGAAAATTGCTAATATAAGAGAAAAATAAAAATTGAACTCATTTCTTTTCTTTGTAATTTTTTGGAATAATATAACACATATATGTACATTTTTGTTTTAAAAAAAAGAAATATAAATGTTTAATTAAAAAATAAAGAAATATCAATTGCTAGATATAAGAAAAGCAATTATAATAAAATCAGTTTTCTAAATTTATAATAATTGACTAAATTAACTTTTAATCAAATTTTATAATGATAAATTAAATCATTTTTAACGATTGACTAAATCAACTAAATATATAATGATTGATCAAGTTAATCATAATGATAGAATAATTGATTAAATCAATCATAATATTGATTAAATCAATTAAATATTTTAATATAATGGCCAATTGAAGGCACACTTTAGATACTCCTTGTCGCATGATTTAAGCTCTCTCTTGAACTGAAATTGGGTCTTTAATTGAAATTGATCTTGGATCTTGAAGAGCTTGAATTGGGCTGAGCAAGATGTTTGCTTCACCTCCAAAACTTGGCTATGATTGGACCTCTTGTGTGTAATCCCCCTCAAGCTTGGCGGGAGGATTTCTTGGTGTAAAAGCTTGAAGACTCTAGCTCAAAATTCTAAAATCCTTCTCCTTTGTTGAAATTTATTGGTTCTCCCTCTCCTTACTTCGAGCTTTCCTTTCCATTGGATGGACACGAGAGATTGTTTGATTGATGCGGAACAAACCAAAAAACCAGTAGATTGAATTTGCAAAATGAAATCTATTTTTTACCAATATCATATCTCTTGATATATATATTTGGTTAGTCATAAAAATATGTATTGCTTTTTGAAAAAGGTTAAGTAAAGATTGAACCGGGGTTATGGATCGAAACTTGACATGTTTGGCTGCCTTGGAATGCATTCAAGAACTGTCGTGCTTGATTTCTCATGAGAATTTTTGCTATATCGGGCAAAGCCTTTCAAAGCCGATAGGTGCCGGATTCTTTTTGAAGGTTTGACCAACATAAAGGGGCTTTCAATAGCCAATTTCTAATACTATATTTTTTGGCCATATGTGAGAAAAATTAGCCCCATTTTTTTGGCAACTTGTTGTGTGCCTTCAGTGCTATTGGTTGCACCTCGTTCGAAGCATGAAAGTAGGAAGGATTGAAACTGAGATTACTCCATACAGATACAGAGTTTTTCCAAAGTGCCTTCAAGAGTTGTTATAACACCACATTTCTTTCTAACTTAGGGGAAGATTGTCCCTACATCTAGTCTTTTTAGGCATATAACCTGATTTTCTTGGCAACTAGATGGTCATGAAATTACATAGAATATAATTTGCTATAATATCATATTGAAATTTTAAGTATCTTGGAGCAAGTTAAAAGAAAATAAAAGAATTCTTGTTTTAATTGATAAAAGAAAACATTTATAAAAGAAGAGAGATAATTACTCTTTACAAGAGAGATAAGAAAATTGCTAATACAAGAAAGAAGTGAAAACTTGACTTACATTTATCTCTGTATTCTTGAGAATAATATAATACCTATATATATACACTTTTGTCTAAATGAAAAAAGAAATATAAATATTTTATTAAAAAATAAAAAAAAATATCAACTACTAGATATAGAAAAAGGAATAAGAATAAAATCAATTTTTTAAATTTATAATGATTGACTAAATTAATTATTAACTAAATTAATAAAATATATAATGATCGACTAAATCAATCAAATATATAACAATTGATTAAATCAATCGAAATAATTGAATAGTTGATTAAATCAATAATAATAATCGACTAAATCTATTATAATGATTGACTAAATTAACCAAATATTGTAACATAACGGCAAGTTAGAGGTAGACTTTGGACATTTCTTGGCACGCGATTTGAGCTCTCTCTTGGGCTGAGATTGAGCCTACAGTTGAGATTGATCTTAAATCTTGAATAGTTTAAACCGAGTGGAATAGGATGTGTATAGGACCTCCAAGACTTAGCTATGATTAAGTCTTTTGTGTTTAGACAACACTTTATAATTTATTTCTGATTTCCAATAACAGCCATATCATTTAACATTTTAAGTTCGAAAACTTATTACAAGTCCAAAAACTAATCATCATTTAAGTCTAAAGACTTATCAAGGAGTTCATATAATGATCAAATCTAAAAACTAATCAGATTCTTGAAAATTATTTAGTGATTAGTAGTATAAAAACTAATGATGATTCAATAATCAAGGGTTCAAATTTCAAAGACTTATCACAAGTTCATAAACAGATAGTCCGAAGACTATTTAGAGCACATCAATGTTGCTAACTTGCTAACTAATCATACTATTTATTCTCTTTCAAAATACTTAGTTTTATTTTCCTATTCACAAAGCATAGAAATCAAAATAGATCCAAGACATCAAATAATCCAAATAATTTGTCCTTAAGATTTGGTGATCAACACATGAGGTAATTAGGGAATTAGGCTCTTTTAGTAGGATATCTGATAATTCAAAAATTTACGTAATATTAACAAGAAATCAAATAATTCTAAAATACACAGAAACAGATATTATATAAACCATGATCTATCGAGGACATCAAATAATCCGAAATTTAGGTTTCAATATCTAGAAAATTAGATAATCAAAAATATGCATTAAGAGGACATCTGATAAACCTCAAGCTAACGAGGACACTAAATAATCTGAGAATAAAAAAGGATTAGTTAATCTGAGAAATAAGAAGCGGTTGAATTATCTATAGAAAAATGATTCTAAATAATATAAGAAATAAATAGTGGTGGAATTATCCGAACAAAAAGGAAAAAAAAAAGAAGAAAAAACAGTGCTCCAATTATCAAAATGGAAATAATTGATTAGCTCATGAATTATCCAAATATCATATTGTTAGATTATCTAAATAAATTAATTAGATTAATAGTGGTGTCGACATCTGAACAAAACAATTGATAGACTATGCATTATCCAAGTATTATATTGTTTAAATTGTCCAAATATATTAGTCAAATTAATGATAATTGAATTATTAAAAAATTAATATATTAATTAAAGAAATTAACAAATTACCTAAATGGTTGTTGTTATTTCAAACATATATCAATATAAAAAAAATTACAAAAGCTTATCATATAGTTTAAATATTTACACAAAGTAGAGGCAAATAAAGCAGTGATACTTATTATTTTACAACACTAGGACTCAAGGGTCAGACTAATCAAGGAAGAACCTGAATTTTTTTTTTTTACAAACATCTTTGGCATTGCTCTTTTCGTTTAAAGAAGTTTGATTTTTCTTAAAAAAATAAATTATGATATTTGAAAATCATATTAAATTCAATTAAATCTGGTTCGATCTAGATTTGATACTTAAGCGGCAAAACTCTCCCCAAATCTATTTTCTTTCTATACAAGACTTGAATTTAAAACCTTATTTAAGGAGAATCCGTGTTCAACTATTGAACTAACTAAGCGTTTAATATTTGTATAATAATAATGTAATTTGGCCGAGATTAAAGATTTTGAAATTTTTGAAGGTAGTAAAAGGAGAACAACTTCCCTCCTAAGAAACTTGGTCTATTTAGAGTTTAGTTAAAGCATAACACTATAAAAAGGGGATAGCTCCACTCTAATCAACAATTTCAACCGAACCAACTCCTTAAGATGAATCATAACGGCATGTAACAATCCAACGCTTGGAGTTGTTGAACTTAGAAACAAGAAGAAAATAGAGCATGCAAAATACAGAGGAATGTTGAGTGATGACACCGATTAGGGGGTGAACCTGAGTTAGTCGTTGTTGCTAATGCATAGTATAAGAGATGGACTCATCATTGTGAAGGAATCAGAGAGAAAGAGAGTGTAGAGAGAAGAAGGGGTTAGAGAGAGAGAAGATAAAACAGAGGGACAAGGAGAAAAACAGAAGGGGAAGAGAGAGAGAAGCAGAGAGAAGGAGAGGGGTTAGAGAGAGAAGATAGAAACAGAGGGAAAAAGAGAGATAGAGTAAGGGGGAGAAGTAAATAGAGAAAGAGTAGCAGAAAGAGAGAAGATAGAGAAAGCAAGAGATATCACAATTCCATCGTCTGTCCTTTTTCATTGCTTCCTTGACATTTTATACAAGCAACAAATCTATCACTAATCTAACTGTTTAACTAATGTTGGTTACAAGAATCAAACTAATATTCTTATACTGTTACAATACCCTCCCCTTTAAAATCATCCTTGCCCTCAAAGATGTAAGTTTGAAAATTTGGCTGCTCAACCATCTACTTGGAACAACATGAACAAATGTCTCAACTTTCCCAGCATTTGAATGGAAAGCAAGATCAATTAGGCCATAGGTTGATGCCACTCCTAAATAGTCAGCCAATATTTCTGTTCGGATGTCAAAGAACCCATGTACATTATGTATGCCATTAATAGATGAACAGTTTCCTGAAAGCATATCTGTAATAGGAAAGAAGTTGAGATATATGAAGTTTTCAACAAGATATTTTGGGTGATCTTGAGATGTTTGGGGGCGTTGAGTCCACTGCAGCAAGGATGCTACGGCAAGATGGTTCACAGTCTCATCCTCATTCCCAAAATCTATGGGTATACGAGCTATATTGATATTACTCTCTCCAGAAATTATCAATGTTGAGTACATGATATTCTCTTGCCGACTCTCACCTTCCATATTTCCAAGAGGATATCTAGTTTCCATGTTGGCTTCAAGCTTCTGGTTTTGTTCTTTGAATTTGAGTCCTACCTCCGTCTAGAAATCTTGCATCTTCGTTTTGTGCTTCTTGATCTGCTTGTCAATGGCTTTAAACCTGAAATCTTTTGCCATTTGGATGATTCTTGAATTCTTTCGTCGAGAACCGTAGGCTCTGATACCATTTTGTTACAATCCAGAAGATAATGTCAACTTAAGAACAAGGAACAAGTCGTCTGTCTATGAACTTCTGACTATCTACAAAGGTTCTGCCAATTGAAAGATTTAAATGATGTAGCTCTGGACCTTTGGTGAGATCTGACTATCAAGGAACATTGAATGTAGAGAAGGAAAGGGATGTTTTAAGAAGGGTTTCAAACTTAGAAAGAGAAGAGGAGAGGAAGAAAAAGAAGAAGAAGAAAGAACATAGACGAGAGAGAGAATAGAAATAAGAAGTCATTCATTGCTTTGCCTGCCTTCTTCCTCTGAAATCATGATTCTTATGTACACGCAAGAATTTGCCTAACAACTTTTTCTAACTTCTCTCAACTACTTTTACTCTAATTGCCACTTAGCTACTATTAGTTACAGTTGTTACAAAATAGTTGGAGTGAACCTAGACGTAAGCCTTCAGCAATTGGAGTGTCTTAGTCCTTAGCTTCTGTTTCTCTCAGACTGTTATTACATGACTTTATTCTTCAAGAATTAAAATGTATCTCAGTCTTCAGTCTTCACTTCCTCAGACTGTTATAACACCCTCTCCCTTAAGAAATTTGTCCTCAAGAATTAAAGGTAGGGAACTGAGCTTTAATGAAACTCATGTCTTCCAAAGTAGATTCTTTAGAACTGAGATTAATCCATCTTATCAACCGTTGTATAATTGGCCTGTTATCTCTCGTGATTACCCTCCTTTTAAGGATTGCTTCTGGTGCAACAACAGCTTGTCTGTCTGTTCCAATTAATGGTAAGGTATGCATAACTTCCTGAGCTGGTCCTAACCTTTTCTTCAATAATGAAATATGGAACACACGGTGAATCTTTGATTCCACAGGAAGTTATAACCTATAAGCAACCTTCTTTACTCTTGCTAACATCAGAAATGGACCATAAAATTTTGAAGACAGCTTGAGTTGTTTTCTAACCTCCACTGACTACTGCCTATAAGGCTGTAATTTTAGATACACGAGGTCTCCTACTTCCAATTCCCTTTCAGACCTCTTGCGATTAGCATTCAGCTTCATCCTGTTTTGAGCCTCGGACAGATGATCATGAAGTATCTGTAGCATGGCTTGTTTGCCTCTAACAAGTTCAACAGCTTCTGCATTAAAGGTGTCTAAACATGGTCCAAAAGGTAGAGATCTAGGTTAATACCCATATAATGCTTCAAATGCTGGAGTGAAAATTAGTGTTATACCGCTACTTAGCTAGACTTAACCATTGTGCCCACACCCTGATCGATCAGCTAGTAGCACTCCAAGCATTGGTTCAACCTTTCACTTTGGCCGTCAAACTGTGGATGATATGCATTGCTCAAATTCAGCTGTACTTCCAATAGTTTGAACAACTCTTGCCAAAAGAGACTTGTAAAAATCTTGTCTTTATCTGTCACAATAAAGTCAGGTAAGTCATGAAACTTGAATATGCAATCAACAAACAGCTGAGCTATCTTCACAACAGTAAAAGGATGCTGCAATGCAATGAAATGAAATGACTGAATTTAGTTAGTCAATCAATCACTACCATAATGGTATTGTATCCTTGGGATTCAGGTAATCCTTCAATAAAGTCCATACTAATTTGTATCCAAGCTTGAGAGGGAATTGGCAATGGTTGTAGCAGTTCTGGATAGAGATTGTTTTCATGTTCATTCCGCTGACAGACATCACACTCTTGCACAAATTTGATGACCGTTGTCTTCAAAGAGGGACAAAAGAATACAATCTTGACTCTATGCCACGTGCTATTCTACCCTAAATGACCTCCCATAGTTGAGCTATGCATATGATTTATGATCTTTGTCCTTAGTTGTGAACCATTCCCCACATATATCTTCTTCTTATACTTCAATATTCCTTCCTGAAGTTGATAATCTTGCCTGTTGTCAGGATCAACTGCTAATTGAGCTATCAACATCTAACAAGCCTTGCCATCTTCATAGCTCTGAATTACTTCTCTTAACCACTGAGGTTGGATTACTGAAATGGCCATCAAAGTCCCTTGCTACTGAACCTTCTCTGTCATTTTCTCCTGCCCATATTGCGGCTGGCCTTATGTCATTTCCTCCTGTCTCGAGCGAGCATCTGCAACTTTATTCTCTGCTCCTTTTTTATACTGAATTTCATAATCCAATTCTAACAATTTAGTGAGTCATTTATGTTGAGAAAAGTAAGTTAACTTCTGCTCTAACAGGTACTTTAAGCTCTGATGGTCAGTCCTTATGATGAAATAATACCCCACCAAGTAATGCTTTCACTTAGTGACTGTCATTACCACTGCTAGCAACTCCTTTTCATATATGAAAAGTCCTTGTTTTCTTGGTCTCAAAGCCTTACTTAAGTAAGCAATAGGTTACCCTTCTTGTATCAAGACTGCCCCCCATCCTTTTGAGCAAGTATCGGTTTCTATAATGAAAGGTTTAGAGAAGTCAGATAGCTTCATGATAGGGTTTGTGCTCATTACAGTATTTAGATGTAGAAAAGCTTGGTTTACATTTTCATTCCAAAGGAATTTGTCTTTCTAAAGAAGATCATTGAGAGGTTGAACTATAAGCCCATAATTCTTGATAAACCTCTTATAGTAGCCTGTCAACTCCAAGAAGCTTCTGAGAGCCTTGACAGATGTTGGAGTTGTCCACGAAATAATGCAGTCTGTCTTTTGGGAATCCATCTTGACTCCATCCCCTGACACAATGTGGCCTAAGTATTCCACCTGCTTTTATGCAAATGTACACTTCGAGGACTTGGCAACTAGCTTATTTTGTTTCAAAAGTGAAAATACTTCCTTTACATGCTGAACATGCATTGGAAGATCAAGGCCGTACACTAGTATATTATCAAAGAATACCAGTACAAAATTTCTGAGGTGGGATTGGAAGATGTGATTTATGAGAGTTTGAAATGTTGCTAGTGCATTAGTAAGACTAAAGGGTATCACCAAAAATTCAAAATGGTCATGATGGGTTTGAAATGCAGTCTTGTGCATATCTTGGCATTTAACTCTGATTTGATAATAACCGGATCTCAAATCTATCTTAGAAAATAACTGAGATCCATAGTTCATCGAGCAACTCATCAATATTTGGGATTGGGTATCTATCATTGATTGTAAGCTTATTAAGTTGTCTATAGTCTACACAAAATCTCCGTGTATCATCTTTCTTTTTAACTAGCAGTACAGGAGATGTAAATGGGCTTGTGCTATGTCTTACAATGCCTTGACTCAACATTTCTTGAACTTGTCTCTCAATCTCAGCTTTCTGAGAATGTGGGTACCTATAAGATCTTAATTTGAAGGGTTGAGTATCAGATTTAAGTGGAATGGCATGATCATGAGATCTTATAGGTGGAAGGGATTGGGGCTGTGCAAAGACTTCTCTGAACTATTCCAGTAGTAAAGAAATAGGTTGTGGAACTGGTTCTAAACTATCACAAGAACTTATGCAGAGTATATTGCAGCACTGCAATTGTTGTCCTTTAAACTTTCTTGTATCCTTCCTACAAACCAACTTCATCCTAGACTCTTTTGCTGCCCTAACTAACATAATATCCCCTTCCTGATCAACTAGTTTGATATGTAGGAGCTTAAAGTCGAAGGTTATAGGATTGAAATTATACATCCAGTCTACTCCCAAGATGACATCCCACCCTCCTAGATTAATTACTCTCAAATCAAAAATAAAGCCATATTCTTGTATACTCCATTTAACACTCTGGATTCTAGTGTAACTTGACACTTTGCTCCCATCTGCAAGTGTTACTTGTAGTGGTTTAACTTTTTCTTCTTGTAATTTCAATTCTTAGGCCACTTTTTATTTAAGGAAACTATAAGAGCTACCTGTATCTACTAGTATGGTCACCTCCACTCCTTGTAAAACTCCTTTTAAAGCTATGGTTTTTCTATTAAGAGATTTAGATAAAGCATAGAGAGATACTTTAACAGCTTCTTCATTCAGCTCCTTTGATTCTGAGTCTTCTTCTGCTGTGATTATCGCATTCAGATGTTTGAGTCTGTATTGGTGTCCTGGTACAAACTTATCTCCACATTTGAAGTAGAGGTTATTGGTTCTCCTAAATTGAATCTCTTGTGGTGATATTTTGGCCATTTTACTTACATCAGCTCCTGTCTGCCATTCTTTGTCCCTGCTAGCATTTGGTTTGTGGCTAGTAGTAAGTTTTTCAGCTTGCTCTTCCACTTTGTTCATTCCTCCTTTTCTTACTTTACTCAATTCCAGGGATTGTTCTTGTAACATAGCAATTTCAAAGGTTTGGAATAAGGATGTAGGTTTCAGCATTCTCAGAATTGGTTTAATTTCCTCCTTTACTCCACTGATAAAGCTGGAAATGAAATTTCAGATAACTTAAGATTTTTTTAGAGCGACAGCCAAAAGTTCCTCGAACTTTTCTTTGTATTCCACCATTGAACCAAGCTGCTGCAACTTGTTGAACTCCTCAACTTCATCCTGAGTCCCTTTTGCCTCAAATCTTTGGTATAACAATCTTGAGAATTCCTCCCATTCTATTATGTTCTTGACCATCCTCAGCCCTTGAAACCATATCTCAACTTTGCCATCTAAATACATCTCAATGGTATCCACTCAAGAAGTGGCTGGTATTTGATAAAATGAAAAAAAATTATGGCACTTATGCAACCACATTCTGGGGTTTTCTCCGGTAAAAATAGGCAACTCAACTCTTGGTGGGTTAGGTATGCTTACACGATTTTTCAAGTCTTTCCTACTCCACTGCGAACCATTTTCCGCTCTTGCTCTGATGTCTGTTGGAGTAGGCAAAATAAGATATTTAGAAGATCTATCATTATGATATTCTTCTATCATTTCTTTGACTGCCATCTTAATGAGACTTTCTATCTTGCTTTCCAAACTGTTCACAACATTATCCAGCTTCTGTGAGTGTTCTGCAAACTTTCTCTCAGTCCCAATATGTTGCTCCTTAATTTCTACAACCATGTATTCACGTGTCCTGTTTCTTTAGTTGCTCATCAATGGTTTTAAATCTAGTCCTTTATGCCATTCTTGCTTATCTGCTCAAGAATGGTTGACTATGATACCAAATTGTTACAATCCAACGCTTGGAGCTGTTGAACTCAAAAACAAGAAGAAAACAAAGCATGCAAAATACAAAGGAATGTTGAGTGATGACACCGGTTAGGGGGTAAACCTGGGTTAGTTGTTGTTGCTAATGCATAGTATAAGAGATGGATTCATCATTAGTGAATGAATCAGAGAGAAGGAGAGTGTAGAGAGAAGAAGGGGTTAGAGAGAGAGAGAAGATAGAACAGAGGGAGAAGGAGAGAAATAGAGGGGGGAAAGAGAGAGAGAAGCAGAGAGAAGGAGAGGGGTTAGAGAGAGAAGATAGAAACAGAGGGAAAGAGAGATAGCGTAAGGGGGGAAGTAGAGAGAGAAAGAGTAGCAGAAAGAGAGAAGATAGAGAAAGCAGGAGATATCACGAATTTATCGTCTGTCCTTTACCATTGCTTCCTTTACATTTTATACAAGCAACAAATATATCACTAACCTAACTGTCTAACTAACATTGGTTACAAGAATCAAATTAATCTTCCTATACTTTTACATGACATTAAGACACGTTACAAGCCTCACCAATTCATTTTTTTTCTTCACTTAGTAAGTTTGGGGAAAAAAAAAAACCAAGAAAAAGCAAAAAAAAAAAAAAAAAAGTAAATTTGTGCGAGACTATATGTGGAGTGCGCTACCTATTAGGGTAATACATCGAGATTAGGGGCAAGCAGAGCGTGTTAGGACAAATTTATTTATTTATTTTTTAAGATTAACATAACCCTATTTAATCAAAATTTTTAAATTGCATTTTCTATTTTATCATCTCATATTATAATATTCAAATTAAACACGTGTGATCCGGTGGACACGTCGACTACTAATCCGTAACTAAACATTTATCATTAAACAATTTCACCAATAATTGACTCAATGAAAAATTATTAACAAAAATATTATATGATTAAAATAAAAAGAAAATAATAAAAATATAAAGTTTGGAATTAAGTTCACGAAACAAACATATCCAAATAGTATGAAATTTAATTTCATATTACAATTAAAACTTGAAAATTTTGATTTAAAATTATCTCCTGTAACTAGAAATTATAACAAAATAAATAATATATCTATATTTATGTATAATAATAAATAATGATAATTTATAAATAAAAATAAAATATATAATTATATATAAAACAGACAATTAATTGTGAATGTCACCGGATCAAAATATATGCAACCTTTAAAATTTAAAATTATTATTTTTTATAAAGAAGAGATTCGAATTCAAATCTTTTAAAAAATAGAGATTATATCGATTAAATTATAATTTATTAAATTAAAATTTTAAACTATTACAAGTAATATAATAGGGTAAATTGCGGGCCTCTTGCTCAACTTTAACTTATTTTGTTACCCTTAATCTCAAAGGGTTTGGTTGAACGAAAATATCAAGCAAAGTCGAACCAGTCTTTGGTTGGCCTAGTCATCAATGCATGACCACATGCATTGAAAAAAATGGATTCATGAAAATAAAATAAAATTCAGATTCCTTAGAAAAATAAATAAATAAATAAATAAATACAATTCAGATCCTCTCCGTCTCCCACCAAATTAATGGGCCCCCAAAATAAATAAATAAATAAAAACACCTCAAGCGCTGGTTACCGTCACCATCTCTCTCTCTCTCTCTCTCTCTTCTCTGCCCATTTTGCCATCAATTCACAATCCCCAGATACAGAGAGGAGAGAGTGAGTGAGAGAGATGACGAGTAGGAAGAAATCAGGGAAATTCTCAGCAGATTTTGTGATGGGAGGGGCAGCAGCAATAATATCGAAAAGCGCTGCGGCACCAATAGAGAGAGTGAAGCTGTTGTTGCAGAACCAGGGGGAATTGATAAAGAGAGGGCATCTGAAGAAACCTTATTTGGGTCTCAGAGATTGTTTCATAAGGGTCTTCAGAGAGGATGGCTTCTTGTCCTTTTGGAGAGGCAATCAGGCTAATGTCATCCGCTACTTCCCTACTCAGGTATTCCCAAACAACCCTACCTCATTATATCTTAATTTATTGAATCTCATGTTATTTATGTTCGTCTTAATGTGAACTCTTGTGGCTTTTTGTGATTTTTCTTTTTGGGGTGTTCTGAGTTTCATTTGTTGGTTACCCAACCTATGTGAACCTTTCTAAGGTTAGGAGTGTGTGTGTGTGTGTGTGTGTGTGTGTGTGTGTGTGTGTGTCTGTTTTCACTTAAATTTGATATTTAGCTTTTCAGTTCAATCTATTTTAGTTGATAATACAACTCCTAAATGAGTTTCCATTGTTAATATGAACTTAGGAAACAAATTGAGGTCTAAGCCTAGCCTTATATTTCATAATCAATATGGAAAACCCTTTCATTGAGTTCCCTGCAACTTCCTCCTCAGCTTAGCTAATGCTTAAACCTTAAGGCGTCCCTGAAGATATGTGTGGTCTAAGATGGATAGTTGTTTCTTCTTTTATAAATAAGAGGTTGCTTCCAAGAATGGTACTGGAGACCTCGTGTAAGAAGGTAGGCTAATGTTTGCATGAAAAAAGAAAGAGAAAGCCTGAGCTCTTAACCAAATACCAAATAAGTTTTCTAACTAACCCTTAAAAGAGGTGGTCCTGTTATCACTTACTATAATTCTCTCTAATTATCTTCTTGAAAAAGGTAAGAAACTCGTGACACGTCTCTTTAAATGCATCTTTCTGTAATACATAAGCCTTATTTTTCATCAAAATACCTTAAGGAGATTTCTTTTAAGTGTTCTCAAGCTACTTCGGCAGTGAGGAAAAAAAAAATTGAGAATTTGTGCTACCAAACAAATTGCAGGATTAGGAAGATGTGGTTTTGGTGGAATCAACCTGCCCTTATTTTTAGAGGAAATTCATCTTGTCAAGCAATAGCAAGTTGGGGGAGATCTTACTTTGCATGCTGAAATGCTAGCTTAAATGTTCCCATTGACTCACTTATAGGCAAATGTAGATGGATGGTTATTAGATAGACCTTTGTCTGAGAACAAATACACCTTGAAACAATGGCTAGGAACAAAAGCATTAGGTGGAAGGCTCACTTTTCTTCTCTTGAACCTAGCATAAAATTATTTTGAAGCTTCTTTTTGAGTTCTAAAAATTACCTTTTTATTTGTTAAGCATTACTTCCATTAAATGAATATCTTTGTACATAACTGCTGGCCTTAGATAAACCAACTTCCACAAATTTCTTGAATTGTGAGCCTGCCATTAAACAAATAGAAGTGGAGAACACTTGTTGACAATTTTTTCTTAAGGTAAATATAATAAAAATTGAGCTGATGAGTTGGTGAAAGAGTTAAGAGGACATCTTTGGCATGGAAACCTGGGGATTAATCTTGTTTAGTGTAGTTCACTAAAGCTTCATAAAAAATTTCTTTTAGAGGTTTATGCAGGAGAGGGGAATGCTATGGGTAGAAGTCATTGCAGTGGGCAGAGAGCAATTAGTAGATGAACAAAAAGGTTGTAGGCTCTTTTGGTGTGGTAGTGTAGGATAGTATTACAAGTTGTGGGAGCTTCTTGAAAAAGGCTTATTTTTAATTAGAAACTGATTTCAGACTCTCTTTCTGGTATGGCGCTTGGTGTGCTCCTATTCCTTCAGAAGATCTTTTCACCAACTTGTTTCATTCAGTATGGGACAAAGAGCCGTTGATGAGTCCAATGATGTCTTTGCATGGTAATAGAATCTTGTGTGGAGAGCAACATTTTGGAAATTGGAAATTTTTTAAACCTTAATTTAGTTGCTTGAAGGTATCCGAATACCTTGAGATAAGGAAGACATAGTGTCTTGGAAGAGGAATAATTGAAAGCTTTTGTGGTGACAAGGTTTAACCAAGTTGTTTTAGGGAAAGCAATAACGAAAGCCTGTCTCCCCTAAAAGCTTTGAATCCTCCAAGGTTGGCTTTAATTGGCTGGGGTTTTGATGGGAAAAAAAAAGAAGTCTTTAAAATAAAAGAGTTATTCTAGTTATAAGTGTCCCAAATAAGATGTAAAAAATTTTGAATCTAAAATTCAATTAGATCGCTTTTGATAATGAGTTTCAAGTGAAATGGAGGGTAACCTGGACATGGAAAGGTATAATATGATGTATAACAAAGAGAAATTGTTAATTTAATATTTAGCTATTTTTGGTTGGTATGAAGGGAGAGAAGCATGACAATTTTTAGGTAGTTGGAAATTCCATTCAGTTTTGTAAAACTTTTGTTAAATATTTTTCATTTTTCTCTTTCATCATAGTATTTTGTTTGCAATTAGTATATAGGTTGTTTTGTAGGTGTTTTTTTTCCCAGTTTTAAAGGCTGCAACACCTTGGTGCCTTTTCATGGATTTCTTTCTTATGTATAGGAAAAAAATCTGATATGCTTTACTTTATATTTGACCCTCTAAAACTATTGTTTGGACATGAATGATTTTTTTTTTTTTTTTTTTTTTTTTTTTTGAGGGTAGAACCCCTGTTTCAGGGGAAGAGAGGCCCCAAAACCATGAACAGTTGGTCCTGGGAATGAATTACCAAGGGCCAATGGTTGTCCTTTTCTCTTGAAAAAAATGAGAGAAAAGAAGGAAAAAAAAAGAAAGAAAATTTCGATTCAAAAGAAAATATACAAAATGAAACATAAGAGGACATGTCATTCTCTCAAGCAAAAGAATAGAATGAAACAAAGAAAATCAATTCAAGGGGGCTAACAGTGTCATAAACTTCGTTAAGAGTCTAATCCATGAGAGTTTTTTTAATTGTAATAACTAGACTAGAAAAGTTGGAGGAGGAGAAATTCTTTATGCAAATATTGACATCAATGTTGGAGCCTCTTGAGGATAACACTAGTGGGGTATCCTCAACCTCTGGTTTTACCTTTGGCATTTGTTGTATCATGTTATTTCAAGTAGATAGAATCCTCTGTTTGTTGCGGATTCAGTCTTGGAGGCCTGAAGTATGGTGACAGATTTAATTTGTAATTCTTTAACTTGCAGAACATATGGAGTTGGTGTAGGAGTCACAACCAATTTGTTGGATCTTGCATTATCACCTAAGCTGGTTTGGCCTCCTGAAGTTCCTTTGAGCTGGGAGTCTCATTAAGAAAATATAAATGTGAAACTTATTTGAGTAATTTATAACAAATATATTCAAGATAAGGGTCATGGTTGCTTATTTTATGTGTGCAAAATAGAATGTTATTGACACCAAACTTTTAGTTGGCTGTTTAGCTCTCCCATGACTATTCCTTAGAATGGGGAATGTTTTATTTTAGGAGGATGATAATGAATTGGAGTAACCTGAAACCTTTGCTGGAGTTATCAAAGTTCAGGTCAAAAGAGTGATGCTTATGGTGACAATATGCTCTCTTACAAGGTTGTACTGAAGAGTACCTGCTTTCTTGTCTTTAGGCTTTCAATTTTGCATTGAAAGGCTACTTTAAGGGTCTTTTTGGGTGTTCAAAGGAGAAAGATGGGTACCTTAGATGGTTTGCTGGGAACCTTGCTTCTGGGAGCGCTGCTGGAGCTACTACTTCATTGTTTCTCTACCACTTAGACTTTGCACGTACTCGACTAGCCACAGATGCAAGGGAGTGCCGAGCTACTGGTCAGCGCCGGTTCAATGGGTTGATAGATGTTTATCGGAAAACTCTAACAAGTGATGGACTTTCAGGACTTTACCGAGGGTTTGGAGTATCAATCTTTGGAATTACTCTCTATCGAGGGATGTACTTTGGACTCTATGACACGATGAAGCCCATTGTTTTGGTGGGACCCTTGGAGGTGAGCTTAATTATCTTGTCATTGAACTCTGCTTTCTTTAGGTGTCTTTCTAATGTTGTGTGGGGCATCTGGGTTTTCACCTTTATGAATCTATAGAAAAATTCTTTCTTCTATGCATCTTGACATACATATTTCTTACAAGCACATGTGGAAGCGGATTTTTAAATGAATATAGTGTTCTCCCATTATGTGTGGGTAATATCTCTTGTTGTGGTTCATATTTTCAGGGTAATTTCTTGGCAAGTTTTTTACTAGGTTGGAGCATAACAACAGTTTCCGGGGTCTGTGCATATCCATTTGACACTCTCCGGCGTAGAATGATGCTGACCTCTGGCCAGCCTTCCAAGTATTGCAATGCCTTGCATGCATTTCATGAAATCATTCGACGTGAAGGTTTTCCTGCACTATATAGAGGAGTCACTGCCAACATGCTTCTTGGTGTGGCAGGGGCTGGGGTACTGGCAGGATATGATCAGCTCCATCGATTTGTCTACAGATCCAAATACAGAAACTTTGAGCCTCTTCCTAAAGTCTTGAAGTAAAAATTATGCACAGTTTTGGTATTATCATACAATGTGGCCTAAAACTTGATGCTTAGCTGCAAGGATATAAAAATCCCCGAAATATGGAAAACAAGAGTAAGGGTATCAAGGGAATTGACAGAGGAGATGATGGTGCCTCCTTGATTCTTGGAAGAAGATCAAAGGATCGATGTATATACTCTGTATATTTAAAAAATACTTCTGAACCATTTTTTAGAAGAGCAAAATGCTCTGTCAACTGTATTCATTCTGTTGGAAGTTTTCATAAAATGTATAACTTGTTTATACACAATTTGCTGTTTGTACTAATTCATTTGGTGGGAAATATCTTTTTCAGGCTTACAAGAGTTTGGCTTTTGTTATGATCGTGAACGTACATCACAGTAGTGCTTATTTTTAAGCCAAAAGCCAGAAATCCTTCTGGCGCTTGGTGGTAATCAAATACCCTCCAAGGTTTCTGCCCTTCCTTCTCACTGCAATGACCATGCAGCTAGCATTTTGGATACAGTATTCCACTACACCACATCGGACTCTGTTTCCCCTCCAAATCATCATCAAGCGCCAAATCACCGTCCGCCTCCTCTGGCCTAGAACCAGTAGTGATGCTCCATGTTGCTTTGCTGCTCCTAATATGGCTGGTCCTTTCTCTTTTCCTCTTGTCAAAGCTACCTCAACTTTCACCTATTTGATCCGAAATCAAATCTTTATATCCCCAACTATTTCCATCAATGAGTGACTACAAGAAATATGAAAATCTCACTCACCTCTGGCCTTTTCACTTGGCAGATACTTCTCATTGAGTGAAGGACTTCACAGGCTCTTTTATCAGATATTCTTCCATTACCTTCACATTCCCGTAAAACAAAATTGCAATAATTTAATTATACAGTGAGAGAGAGAGAGAGAGAGAGAGAGAGAGAGAGAGAGAGAGAGAGAGGTCAAACCTGGTTTAGAAGGCTTGATCACATGGAGAAGAACAATGGTGTCATGACATTGGACAGTGTGTGAAAGGCTCCATTGAAGAGCACACTTAGCTTCAGAAGTCGAATCCACAACAACCATGATCTTGTTCCCACTCTCAAACCCAGACTTTGCTTTCTCTGCGCCAAAACTTTTCTGTCTTACACTGCCCAAGAACTCAACTTTCCTTTCACTTTTTGGGGAAGCATATGTTGCTTTGGTTTGCAGCTGCGGAGAACAGGCTCGGACACCCGTCGAGGATCGACCTAAGCATATGCTTGGCACTCTTGTTCTTGTTCTGCCCATCTTCAACCTTTGTTTTGAAACTACGATCTGCATAAGCCCAAAAGAGAAGAATATAAATAGAGAGAGAGAGAGAGAGAGAACAATATAAGCTAGGTTCCCCCTATATTTGAGTGATACTCGTGAGCACGTTTATTGCACTAAATTTCAACTTGATTGTCACCTTTTGATCTCCTGATCATTTTCTTGTCTGCTTGCTTAGTTTTTCTTTTGTGGGGGTCTTTTTCAAACGTGCAAGCTTTCATTTGAATCTAATGGAATAAATTCTCACAGCCCCTTTTTCCCCTCTCTATGTTCTTAATAGCAAATGATTAATTTAGTATTCTAAACCTTCAATTCGAGTGAAATCTGACTTTCTAGATTTTGATTACTAGAAATGATCTTTGTCTTGTTTCTCTTTGTTCATTGACAAGTCTTCATATCTTGAATTATACGACTTCGGGAAAAACATCAAATAAAAAAAGTGTGGGGCCTTAAAATTCTAGTCATAACTATGTTACACCTACACATTATTAACTTTAATTACTCCGCCAATGTCTAATTGCCCCGATGATTACTAATTGCCTCGAATAGTATATATGAAGAAAATAAAAAATTTATCCCTTAAATATTTATTTCGTTGAATCATATTTAGTTAAGGATAACGTGATTATTAAATAGTGATATTTTATTGAAAAAAACTTTAATTACTCCAAAACATTGAAGATAATGTCACTACCCCATTAAATAATCCCTCTTGCATGGGGGGCCAATTAGCAAGGAGACGTGGGGGAATGGATTGATGCATCAAATGTTGGAAATGAAACCAAACAGTGTGTAGTCTTAAATTAATTAGTGGTCGTGTAAACCAGAGAAATGGGGTCACACAAATGAACTGGAATTTGGAATATATAGCACAATTAGGTCAAAATCCTAAAATAAATAGGCCGACGACATGTCTTTTCTTTGGATTTCAACATTTAGGTCCATGTTTTTCCACTGGCTTTGGCCTAATAAAACTATCCTATGAAATGATTCCCCTCTGACTTATATTATCCACTATACCTAGTAATACATAACAATAATAAAAGAAATAATGGGTTTCTTTATCATGCAAGAAAATTAATGGCTTATCACCAACCATTGGATTGGGGATGCATGTCAAATCCCACAATTCACATAGTCCAAGTCCAAATAGGGCAATTACCCAATTTTAAATTCAAAAAAAGAAAAAGAAAAAGAAAAAGAAACAAAGAAAGAAAGAAAAAGGAAAGAGAAAGAAACCTTTTGAGGCAAAGCGAAAAGGAAAAAGGGGATACCCTTTTAACAGTTTAATTGTGGATCAGCTTGTAGGCTTCTTTGGAAGATCCACGAGATCTTGTAATAATTAGTTGACATTGTATTGCAGATCATAAGAAGTCCTTTGGGTCTTGGCTGTCAACTATGGTTGACGATGCAGCTACACAATGAACGTGAAGGGCGGCCAGAGAACACAAACGGGTCATCTTGACTCGTTGGTGTGTACATATCAACAATGGTGAAAACAAATTTTCTATTCACACATCTAATTTCTACTTTCAACGCATGGCCTCACATAGAAAATTAATACCCAATTAATTAAAATTAAATAAAATTTTTGATGTGTAAAATTGTTAGGGTAGTAATGGATTTAATCCTTTTTATAAAATAAAATTGATTTTTAGTAAAAATATATTATTTTTTTATTATGTATTTCTTATATATAGGATATTATTATCATGGGTCAAAGGTTTCCAGAACGTTGAAAATTGGTTTTGCGTTGACCGTGTTGTGTATGAAACTGGGTCGTGGGTCTTTTGTCAGACCTTGTTGAAAATCCAATCCATAATAGGGTGGCCCGTGGTGCCCCGTCTTTCTTGTTAGGGTTTGCTTCCTTTCTTTTTTTTTTTTTTTTTTTTTTTTATTATTATACAAAAATTTAAATCTTAAATTTTAGGATTAAAAAAAAAAATTATGATCACCAGACTGTTCCTTGAGAATGGTTTGCTTTCCTTCTTCTTCTTCTTCATTTTTTTTAATCATTGATATTTAAAATCATATTTCAATTAATTTGATTTGAATTTTTACAGAATTTCATTAGAGGATAATTCTTCCAATATAATTTTTTTCATTTTCAAGTTTAAAATTCAATATATTTTTTTTTAAAAAAATCTAACATCTCATTCGATTAGATTGACGGTTCATTAGTAAGTTTGCTTTCCGTTGACCCTCGGTACGATAGTTTTTGTTTTCTTGTTCAAGTCCATGGTTTAGGTTTTCAGTTTCTTTTTTTCTTTTACACAGAAATCATAAAAATCATAAAAATATACGTATTTATAAAAGTTCGTATGTAAGATCTCGAAAAAAATATTTATATAAAAACTCTTTATCATTCGAGTGTCCCTACAAGAATTAGATTTCTAGATTCTGACTACTGTTTCGGAGGCAAGTTTGTATCCTTATTGGTTCTTGTTTTGTTTGTAAGGTTTGTGCATCTTATGGCCTAGTCCATATATTACTTTGTGCACTTTATTAGCCTTGTTTTTTTAATAGGGATCTCTCCCATCCAATCTCACAAAAGATATATGTTTACATATATTTTTGGAAATATTTCATTTAATTGAAAATTTGTAAGTAATAAATAAAATAAAATAACATTATAAAAAAAACACGATTTTAACGATAAAATTTAGTCAATATTTTATCATAAATTTAGTCACGAAAACGAATTTGATTGCAATTTTACAATGAAATTAATGACAAATGACTATCTGTCACAAAATTAGCAACGAATAAATAATTTATGGTTAATTAGGCACGAAAATATTTTTATGAGTAATTAGTAACTAAATTCGTGGTTAATTAGTAATAAAAATATAATTCGTGACTACATTAATGGCTAATTAGCTATGAAAACAATTTTGTAGCTAAATTCGCTACGAAACTTGAATTCGTGACTAATTTTAGCAACGAACAGCTTGTTTGTAGCATGGCGAGTTTGTAACTAATTTTAGCGACGAATGACTAAATTCATCGCTAAATATAACAGTAAAAATTCTGTTCGTTGTTAAATTCATCGTTAATTTGTCATAGAAATTTATTTGTGGCTAAATTCATCTATAATTTGTAACGGTTCTTGATAGTTCGTAGTTAATTTCATCGCTAAATTATTTCTACACTCTCTTATGAAACATTTTCGATCGTGTTTCTCGTTTTAAGTCTTTCTGAATAATGGAATCAGTTGAATGCTTAGTGAATGTTATAATTCTCGTCAAATTAACAATTTTCGATAATAAATAATTTAATCAATCTCTAATATAGTATTGTAATGTACAGTAATAGGATTTTACTTCTATAAACATATATTTTATCTTTTGATTAAGTACAAAATTATAATGACGTTGAATAATATTTTTGGAAATTAGGTAAAAGAGTTTGTATTTATTCTAAATATTGTTAATTATAACTTTCAGAGAAATAACAAATTTGTTTAAATAATATAATCATTATAAATGAATCGCACGATTAATATTTTTTGTCTCAAATTTTGATGTAAATTTATGAGAATATCTTTTTCGTTGTTAATTTTATTAGAAACAATTAATTTAGTTATTAAATTTGTTAAAAGAAGTGAATAAAATTAGATTTTGATAGAAAATTCATGGCTAACTAATGTTGGATGATCACTTTCGTTACTAATTTAGCAACCGAACATATAGTGTTCTTCGCTAAGACGACACCGTTTGTCGTTAAGTTTAATATTTTGAGTAATTTTAGTAAAATGAGTTTTGTATGGAATTAAACTTGTAAAAAAATTTGTTGTTTTAAATGATCTTCGACCTAAAAAATTTTCGTATATAACTCTCATTTGTCGCGGGTTCAACTCTGTCGTGGGTTCAGAGTTGAACTCGCGATAAACTATGTCGCGAGTTGAACCCGCAACAAGAGTTATGTTGGTCTTGAAAACGCGACATACTCTCGCGGCTCCCGCGACAGTGAGGGAGGGAGGGAGGGAGAGGGAGGAGTGCCGCGTGAGGGCAGAGAGAGGAGTGCCGCGCGAGGGCAAAGAGAGGAGTGCCGCGGGGGAGGGAGGGAGAGAGGGAGGAGTGCCAGGGGGAGAGAGAGGGAGGAGTGCCGCGGCGGAGAGAGGAAGAGCGCAGTGCCGCGGGGGGAGAGAGGGAGAGCGCAGCGCGCAGGGGGGAGAAGGAGAGCGTAGCGCCAAGGGGGAGGGGGAGGGAGAGGAGCCCAGCGCTACGAGGGGGAGAGAGGGAGAGCGCAGCGCGCGGGGGGAGAAGGAGAGTGCAGCTCCAAGGGAGGAGGGAGAGAGGAGCGCATCGCCACCAGGGGGAGAAAGGGAGAGCGCAGCCCGCGGGGGAGGGAGAGAGGAGCAAGTGCCACGGGGGAGAGAAGGAGAGCGCAGCGTCGCGGGAGGGGGGAGAGAGGGAGAGCATAGTGCCACGGGTGGAGGAACGCTGCTGTGTCACATTTTGGAGACACGACAAGCTTTGTCACATTTTGGGGACGCGATACATGTAATCAACTCGTAACATAGTATTTTTTTTTTCGGGTTTAATTCCATATAAAACTCTTAGAAAAAGCCCATCCTCTCACCTTCTCTCCTTCCGGAACAGGTCGTATCAGTCCGAGAAGGCTCAGTTGATCGAAATCGAAGTCAAATCTGATCCCGATGTCGAGGTTGTCAGTCACCGAAGGATTGAAGAAGCGATTCATAGTATTATGGCTCACAGATCGGCTCCCGATTGGTTTCCTTTCATTCCTAGTTCTTCCTATTGGGTCCCCCAGGAGTCAGTATAGCGAGGTAGCTAAGTTAGTGGGGAAATTGGCCAGTAATCATGAAGAGGCCAAGTCTCTTACTTCTTCCAGAGGTTGGCCTTCGTCTTCTTCTTCGTCTTTTTTCCTAGGTATTTCATTGTGTGGATTATATCAATTTTTGGTCTAATTTGATGGGATTATTGAATTTGGGAAGCATGATTTGAGGTTTTTTATTGTGAATTTGGCACGAAAGGAAAATTTGTTGAAAAAATGGAAGTGCTAGCATCGTGGTGGGTTGTGGTGACGGGCTCACCCTTGGGGCTGTAACCGTGGTTCAAATTGATCACTCCACAGTGGGTAATGGTGGGTGTGAAGGGTGGGGTGGTTGTCTCTATGATGGTCGACCCTTCCTATCCTTGTGCCAAGCAAAATAAAAAATTAATACAACTGGACTTAGGTGAATATGGGAGTGAGACAAAATAGAATAGGCTAAATAAAGAAACGTGTCTCTCGGATCCAAGTGTCCTGCAAAAAAGGAAATGAGAGTTGTATTCCACTATTAAATAAATCGATAAAACAAAAGAGAGTATAAGGAGAGAAGAATTTCCAACAACTTGTGTGGTAGACACTCCAACTCATCTGGCATCTCACTATTTTATGAAGCCATTCTGGCTCTTAATCACTTTTAACCAAAGGGAATTAGGTGTAAAAAAGACTTCTATAACCACTTTCCACTAGATCTATGTTTTCACTCACCAGGCTTAATCCTCCTGAACTTATGCGTTCGTGAGTAACCTCCTTGCTGATGCTTCATGCCGGCATGAAAGTACAAGCAGAGCACGATTCTCCTATCCTACAAATGAATTCCAGAAGTCACTGGCTTTGAATTAAAATGGAAGACAGGAGTGATAAGTCTTAATTCTAATATTTGGGTCGGCCATTTAAGAGATAATTATGTTGATGAATTAAAATAAGCAAATAAATATATATGATATGATGGTTTAATTTAATTTGTGCGTATTTTTCTACTCTACTCATTTTTATCTAAGTCTATCTTATCATCTAAATCCTTAACTATCATGTTTTTATAAATAACTTGCATCCAAGTTTTCAACAGTTTATCTTTACTTTTATTATATCTCTTATATTTAAATTCTCAATTCTCCTAACTGGTATACTTTTGGATTTTCTTTATATATGTTCAAACCACCTCAAACAATACTCTTATATTTTATCCATAATTGAACTAATTTCTAACTTATTACGAATCTCTTCATTTCTAATTCTATTTTTTTTTTAGTCTTATCAAAAATCTATCTAGCCATTCTCATTTATACTATAACTATTTTTTATTCTTGTTATTGTAAAGTGATAGAGTCAATTAACACATTTAATATTGAATACCATAAAGTGATGAAAAGATGACACCTATCATTTATAAATATGAATATTTTTAGTTTGCTAGTCATAACTATGAATAATGTTGTTAAAATATTTGTTATACTAATTTAAGAAAAAATAAAAAATTAAGAATTATGTATTGCACTATCTGATGAGAGGCAGCTACTTTTGTAGATTCTTTTTTCTTCTTGAGTGTGTGGGGTCACACCCTTTGGTGCTTCTTTCTGATGCAGTTTTCCTTCTTCTGACCGAAAAAAGTAAATGTTCACAATCACACTTATTTTCAAGTCGCAGAATATTACTATGACAACGATAACAAATGGAGTTTTAAATCTAATAATTTAAGATCAACTATTTAAAAGATAAATTTAAAAATGATTTAAATAAATAAATAAATAAGTAAATAATAAATAAAAAAATAAAAAAACATACTAAAAGTAGAAATAAAAATAACAATAATAATAAAAATAAGAAAAAAGGAAAAAATATATATATATATATATATATATAAATAAATATATATATCTAAAATATGTTAAGTTAATTTGTGCGACTTTTTTTACGTCACTCATTTCTATTCAAAATCATCTTTTCATCTGTACCTTTAACTATCATATCTTTACGAATAACTTGTATCCAAATTTTTAACCGTCTACCTCTACGTTATTCTAATTCTCTCTTATATTTAAGTTTTCGATTCTCCTAAACGGTGTTTCATTGAGTCTTCTTTACATATGACCAAACCATATCTCAGATGACACTTTCGTATTTTATCCAGAATTGAACTAACTTCCAACTTGTTACGAATCTTTTCATTTCTAATTGTATCCTTTCTAGTTTTACAATACATTCACCTAACTATTCTCATTTTTACTACGACCATTTTTTGTTTTTATTATTGTTTAATAGCCCAACACTCGGTACCATATAATAATGCATGTCTAACCGTAATACTATAGAACTTTCCCTTCAAATGCATTGATATCATGCGATCGCAAAGAATTCCAGATGTCTTTCTCCATTTCATCCAATCCGCTTGAATCTTATAGTTCATATCGCCATCTATATTGCTATCATTTTGAATGATGGAATCTAAATATTTAAATCGTTCACTTTCGGGTATATCTTGTTCATCAAATCTAATTGTTTCTTCGTTATTTCGTTGATTATTGCTAAACATATATCTCATATATTCGGTTTTTGATCTACTCAATCTAAACTCTCGTGATTCTGATGTGTCTCTCAATAACTCTAATTTAGCACGAATACTTTCTCTAGTTTCATCAACTAGAATTATATCATTTGGAAAAAAACATATACTATGGCATTTTATCTTGAATATTTTTTATGATCTCGTCTATTACTATTATAAAGAGGAGGGGGCTTATGCCAAACTCTGATGGAATTCTATATTAATGGGGAAACTATTGCTCGAACCCCACAAGTTGCGCGGTTACTTCTCAATCAACCAAGTTAAAGAATTATCCTGGGGAGGAACTATCTTCCAGTATTATCTAACTGTAACAAATAAGTGCTAATAATTGTAGAAGCAATTTGCAGATAGAAGTTGTGAACCTTTTATTCGGAAAAATTCAAATGCATTTCATAGTTCCACGCATGCACATATGGGTCATTGCTAATTGTCCACTAGTCTTTGAAGTTGTATCACAATTGAGACGTGGCAGTTTCATATACTCTGGAATATCAATCTGGCTCACTGTCCATCAAAAGAGACATCAGTGTGCTTCTGTATCATTAAAATGATATTTCTGCCAAAATCAAAGGCTTAGTTTTGTTGGTATTATTTTTATTTTTATTTTTAAGCTTATTTTTTACATATATACCAAAATGAAAGCTGATTGAGTAGAGATGAACATGTAGGAATCAGAATGTGATAAGAATCTCTATGAGATTATGCCCACTGCAATAACATGTTTATTTATCCACACTAGATATTTATTAATAGGAGTTGACTCATGTAGGATTTGTGAAACAAACACCTCCTCTAGAAACTTGTAAATAACCTCATGAAGGCTAATTCGATTTGATCTTAGCAAACTTGTAAACAAACACCTCCTCATATTGACTTAGCAAACAAAAGCTAATTTGATTTGATTTGATCTTGATCCATAAATGTCATACATCTGCATAGTGTATTTTTATCTGTTGGCAGATGGATTTTCACTTCTTGTGGCAGCATGTGTCCTTTGAGTCAAGAAATGACCAAGGTAATTGCTACCCAAATTTTTTCTACAAAGTTGACATAATTTGTCAGGGGAGGACGCTACCAGCTGGAATATTCATGATACTTGCACAAATTTCAGTATATAGCCTATTGTGCCCATCGCTTCTTAGTGCAGTTTTCTGAATGTCTTAGTACATACCTTGCCTATTGTAGACAATCATGAATGCTTTAAGGGTTACCTGATCTTGATCTACATATTTTCTTTGGGTATTTTATTTTTATTGTATGTTTTGTCTCTCAATCAATGATCATTGTTGGAAGTGACAAAACTTGTTTTCCACTGAGAGCACACACACACAGCAAGGTATGACATGTTCTGTGCAGCTAACTTTTGGTCTGTTGGACTTAGATTAAAAGCATGTGTTTCATTTGTGCTGCAAGGTATGACACAACGTGTTCTCATATATATTGTTGACTTGTTAAGAAGGCTTCAATACATTCTATGAACAAATGTGTTATGCTTTGCGGATAGTGTTAGTAATTGTTTACGTTGAAGGGCAATATCAGAAATTACTCGTTTGACTCTGAGATTGAATGAAAAAACTTCCCATGGCAGGAAAGCAGCAGGGAAATTATACTGTGTGAGATTTCCAGAGATGCAGCTGACCTTTGTGATGCAGATGTGCCTCAGTGCTCTAAGTGTGGGTGGTACTTCACAAGGCAAGAGATAGAAGATTATTCCCTGTCTAGGAAGGATGGGATTGATCTTGAGATCGAGGTAGTGCTGCGAGAGTCATATAGTTCATTTCTTCGAGATCTTGGCAAGACAAAGTGTATGCTCTGGTTCTCTGCTCAGCTCTATGTTTCTTGAATAAGTTCATTGCCTTTGATTGTTACCTGCAAATTTTGGATACTAAATCTGATTCATCTAAACAGCTGATGAACCTTTTTTTATATGCCAAATTCACTAAAGAATCTTCTCCACTGAAGGAAGTCTCCATTACTCAAAGCCCTAATATAAATAGGTGAAACATACCAGTGAATTATTTTGATCCGTATCCCAAAAACTGTATCCAATTTACAGCATTCAAGCTATTCGATGGTACGTATGTCTGCCAGTGTTTAATTAGAATGCAGGGCTTCAAGTTGTAGAGCAAACATAATCTTTATTTCAAGCATATGCGTATAAAGCAGGCCTATTTCAAGCACCCCACTTGCTAGTCTATTTGTTGTGTGTTGCAGAAATATTTGCATACATAGACAAATCTTACCAATATGGTGGAGTTAAGATCTAACTAACATAAAGCTAAAAGTCATGGACCTCCCATCCCTACAAATTGCAATGACCCCATTTTTATTTTTTATTTTTTATTAGTGTTACTTATCACTCTTGGGATTTAAAGTCCTTTTAAAAATTTTAGGAATTTTAGAAAATGAAAAAATGCTGGATGTTATATATTGTTGTTGGGCTGTGATTGTGGAATCGGTAGGTTTTAGAATACCTAACCGAATAATCTCCATTTTATTTATAAGAGGTGATGTGATCTATATATACAATAATATAGATAAAGAACTAGAAAACTAACTCCTAATTACTCCTAATTTACAGCCATAAAATATGCTATAAAATAGGATCTAAATCAATCACTCAAAGACAACATTTATTTTCCTAAAATAAATATTTCTAAGTAATAGGAAATATTCCTAAATAAATGCATCATTCCAATACTCCCCCTCAAGTTGGAGCATAGATATCAATCATATTCAACTTGGATAGGAGTTCTTCAAATCTGACTCGTGGTAAGCCTTTGGTTAAGAAATCTGCAAGTTGTCCTTTAGATGTAATGTAGGGTATACACACAAATCCTTCTTCAATCTTCTCTTGAATGAAATGTCTATCCATTTCTATGTGTTTAGTACGATCATGGTGAGTTGGATTGTGAGCAATACTGATTGCTGACTTGTTGTCACAGTACAGTAGCATAAGATTCTCACCTTGAAGTGAAAGCTCATCCATGATTCTTCTTAGCCATAGAAGTTCGCATATTCTTTGTGCAAGAGCTTGAAATTCAGCCTCAGCACTACTTCTTGCTACCACTAATTGCTTTTTGCTCCTCCAAGTCACTAGATTGCCCCATATAAATGTACAATACCCAGTAATAGACCTTCTATCACTAACTAACCCGGTCCAATCGGCATCAGCGAATGCCTCTATCTTCCTTGAATCATTTTTCTTGAAAAAAAGTCCCTTTCCAGGAGTTCCCTTGAGATATCTCAAAATATGTTGAACTGCTTCCAGATGTTCCTCATTAGGCTCACGCATAAATTGGCTGACCACACTGACGGCGTAGGCAATATCAGGTCGTGTATGAGACAGATAAATTAAACGTTCCACTAACTTTTGATATTTACCTTTATCAACAGGGACCTCTCCCTTCTTATATCCTAACTTGTGATTCTCTTCAATTGGTGTATCAGCCGGTTTACTTCCTAGAAAACCTGTTTCTCTGAGCAGGTCAATGATATATTTCCTTTGTGACACATAAATCCCTTTCTTTGATCTTGCAACTTCCATACCAAGAAAGTATTTCATAGGCCCGAGATCCTTGATTTCAAATTCTTTGACTAGAACTTTCTTCATTCTTTTTCCTTCAGTTGTATCATCCCCTATAAGTAGAATATTATCAACGTACACAATTAAGATTGAGATATTCCTAGTATGATCGGTTTGAACTTGAGTGTAGCCATATTTCTTCACCGTCTTTGAGGAATGATCAAACTAGGCTCTAGGAGATTGCTTCAATCCATAGAGAGATTTTTTCAGTTTGTAAACTGTTTTAATACCATAGACATCTACAAAACCAGAAGGAATATCCATAAAAACTTCTTCTGTCAATTCTCCGTTTAGAAAGGCATTCTTGATATCTAATTGTAAAATATTCCGGTCTAAATTAGCTGTAATAGAGAGAAGAATATGAATAGTGTTGAGCTTCGCTACCGGGGTAAATATTTTTTGGTAGTCTATCCCATAGGACTGTGTGAATTCTTTTGCAACCAAGCGAGCGTTGAATCTTTTTATTGATCCATTCGAATTATATTTCACTGTGAATACTCACTTACACCCCACTGTTTTCTTTCCCTTCGATATTGACACACACTCCCATGTTTCATTTTTCTCCGGTGTTTTGATCTCTTCCATAACTGCTACTCTCCATTCTGGAATACTCAATACTTCTTGGATTGACTTGGGAATTGTTATATTGATCAGATTAGTAGCAAAAGCCCGATAGGGAGGAGACAAACTGCTATAGCACATGTAATCTGAAAAACGGTGAGACGTACAAGTTCTTTTTCCTTTTCTAAGAGCAATAGGAATATCTAGATTCTCAACAAGTATTGAATTACTTTGATTTTCACAGGTGGCATGATGTGTAGGAGAATTCTATGACGCATCATCAAGAACTGGTGGATCCAATGACTGGTTCTGCTCAAGTGTGTGAATTCCTTCATTTTCGTTTCTTTTCCATCTCTCATAGACAAGTAATTTTGGACTTTGAATTTCCAATTCTGTTTCTTTAGTGATTGTAGTGGGTATTTCTTGATCTGGAAGAGGAATATGAGTAGAAACGAGTAGCGTAAAAGGAGTAGGGTAATAATTGATAGGGCTGACTGAGTTTGATTGGTCTGAAAAAAGAGTAGGCAATGTATCCCAAAAATTACAAAAACTCTCTTCTGTGGTCGCATTCTCCCCTTGAAGTGAGTTTTTGGTGAAGTAAGGCTGATTCTCAAAGAAGGAAACATCCATACTAACAAATATCTTCTTAGTTTTTGGATCAAAGCACTTATACCCTTTTTTTGTCGGTGAATATCCGAGAAAAACACATTTGATAGCCCTTGAATTAAATTTGTTACGGTTATGAGAATGGATATGAACAAAGGAGGTACACCCAAATATCCTAAGTGGTAAATTGGTAATTAAGCGGTTTGTTGGATAGACACTTTGAAACACTTCTAGAGGTGTCTTGTATCCTAGAACCCGAGTAGGCATCCTATTAATGAGAAATGAGATAGTAAGAATAGCTTCCCTCCAAAAAAGGTTTTGGCACATTTGTGGTGAATATTAAGGATCTGGCAACCTCAAGTAAGTATTTGTTTTTCCTTTCCGTCAACCCATTTTGTTGTGGAGTATTTATACAATTACTTTGATGAATAATTCCCTCTCCTTGAAGAAATGCTCCAAGAACATTTTTGAAATATTCGCTCCCATTGTCTGTTCTAAGAATCTAAATTTAAGTTTGAAATTGGGTTTTGACCATTGAGTAAAAGCTTTTAAAGATATGTTTTGTTTCAGATTTTGCCTTCAAGAGATATACCCAACATAGTCTAGTATGATCATCGATAAAGGTAATAAACTATCTAGCCCTCGATAAATTTTTTATTCGTGAAGGACCCTAAATATCACTATGTATTATTGAGAACTGGGTGGAATGCTTATATGACTGTACTAAAAAAGATACACGATAATATTTAAAAAATTGACAAATCTCACACTGAAAGGAAGATGTATCTTTATTATTGAAAAGAGATGGAAATAAATTTTTCAAGTAGGGAAAGTTAGGGTGGCCGAGTCTATAGTGCCACAACATGACATTATTTTCACATAAAGAAACATAAAAGGATTTGCAAACCGAATTTTGTCTATTTGAGTCTTCCTTGTCAAGATAGTAAAGTCCTCCACACTTTTTAGCATTGCCAATCATCTTCCCCAAAACCAGTTCCTGAAATTGACATAATGAGGAACCAAATTTAGCCACACAATTTTGATCATGAGTGAGTTTGCTAATGGACAACAAATTACATGTAAGCAAACGAATATGAAGTACAGATTTTAAGGTCAGAATTTTTGACAAAATAATTGATCATTTCCCTACTACAGTGGCTAATGAACCATCAGCAATCTTTACTTTCAAATTACCAGCACAAGGAGTATAAGTGGAAAAGAGTGAAGAACAACCTGTCATATGATCAGAGGCACCAGAATCTAGGATTCAAGGAGTTCTGTCCTCAGTTAGCACACTAAAGGTCTGAGAAAAATTATCTTTCTGTGCAATGGAGGCAGATGGAATACAAGTTGAATTCAGGAGTTTCATGAGACATTCCAACTGTTCTTTATTGAGGGAAACTAGAGAATTTTCGGGTGTTGATTCTTCTAAACCCGTTTGAAGAGCACTACTAGTCACTTGATCAGATTATCCATTTTTCAAATAATGAGGCTTTCCATGCAATTTCCAGCAAGTCTCACGGGTATGGCAAGGTTTTTTACAATGATCGCACCAGGGTCTGTTTCCCCTTTTATTCCGAGTATCGTTACCTCCATTTGAGGTATTAGAGAATCGATTGCTTTTAGCTGCCAGTACTGATGATTCCGTTTCAAGAGTCTCTCGAGTTTCCTTTCCCAGCATAACGTTCCTTCTGCTTTCCTCCCTGCGGACTTCGGAGAACACTTCCCGAGTGGATGGCAAGATCTCATGTCCAAGAATTCTTCCACGAACCTCATCGAGATTATTATTCAGACTAGCCAAGAAAGCAAAAATACGCTCTTTTTCAATCATTCGCTTAAATATGACACTGTCTTGTGGACAATACCATTCATAATCATAAACTAAATCCAACTCCTGCCACAAGGTTCTGAGAGTATTGTAATATTGTAAGATACTTAGATTATCTTGTTTTGTATTCTGAATGTGAGTAGAAATTTCATAAATTTGAGCTGAATTTTCTAGATCTGAGAAAGTCTCCTTTGCAGCCTCCCAGATTTCTTGGGTGGTAGTAAGAAACATGTATGTCTTGTTGATTGACGGCTCCATTGAATTTATCAACCAGGACATGATTAGGGTATTCTCCGATTCCCAGATCTCAATCACTTCAGGACCTTCCTCCGGTTTTTTCGTTACACCAGTTAAAAAACCGATCTTTTCTCGTCCTCTAATGAAGAGCTTGACTGACTAGGACCATTGGAGATAATTTTCTCCATTGAGTTTGTGGATGATTGGTTGAGTAGAGAGATTATCATGGGTCAAAAGAATGGTTTTTGAAGAAGAGGATCTCGTTGGACTAGAACCAAGTATGCGGTCACCCACACTTGATGTGCCAGACATAGTGGCTTGTTCTAGAAATAATAGATGAGAATTGCTGCAGAAAAAAATGAGAGAGCAAACTACGACAAGATTTTGATACTAGAAACGAGCCTAAAGCTCTGATACCATGTGGAATCGGTAGGTTTTAGAATATCTAATCGAATAATCTCTATCTTATTCATAAGAGGTGATATACCTCATATATATATATATATAATAAGATAGATAAAGAACTAAAAAAACTAACTCCTAATTTACAGCCATAAAATAGGCTATAAAATAGGATCTAAATCAATCATTCAAAAACTACATTTATTTTCCTAAAATAAATATTTCTAAGTAATAGGAAACATTTCTAAATAAATGTATCATTCTAACAGTGACCTATTATTTAATGTTCATGAGATAGCTAACAAACATGTTGCTCTGGGTTAGAGATACCACCTAAATATGTATGAGTAACCATAGAAGGCGTTTATGCTTTAATAAGTTTAGTTTTATTGTGTTGTTGTTGGGCAGGTGAATAATCACTTGAATCACATTTGGCTACTTTTGGTGTTCTTTGTATTTATTTTATCCCTCGGATGATAGTTGTTTCCATGTCTTATGTAACATATAAAATTTCTGAATCGCAATTTGTTATTCTGTTGTATATAAAATCCCTAGATTACAATTTTGAATAATCAAATCTTAAATTGTAGTAAATTTATTTATAGCATCCCTTTTATTTCTATTTTAGGACACGTGATTCTGAAGCAAATGTAGACCATCAGAATGTTTTGTTCTTGGAATGTACGATAATTCTTGCATATTGGCTTTTGTGCTTAGGGTGAGAAGCTGGATTATGAGAAAGTACGGCTTGAGAGAGGAGCTTGACCAACAGCAAAGAGAAAGTTGATTTAGTCCCCCTTTTGTGTATCAATGCATACACCCCGATGATGATGAGTAGGACAATGATTGTTAGATATTATAATTATTGATACTATATGTTTATTGTTAGATATTGACCGTTCATTTTAGATGTTGGAGTATATTTGTTACATACTGAATTAATATTTGTTTCATTTTGTTTCTATTGACATTTTGTTGGATACTCGAACATTTATGGACAATATCGAATTTATTGGTTTTGAAAAGATATTTGAAATCTAATTATTATGTTGATTGGATCGGAGAAAATTTTGGATTTATTAGATGAATATTCGTGATTAAACTTAATATTTATATTAGTTGAACAAGACATTTCCTTTTGAATAGTGAAAAATTTTTAAAATAATAAAAATTGTTTGGGCTAAATTGTTAGATCCGTTGTTAAGTTGTTAAATTTGTGGTCAAATCACACTATTTTCGTGGTTAAAAACCCAGATTCGTCGCCACACGTTCGTTGTTAAATTTTGTTATGGATTATTTTATCCGTCGTTAATTTTAGTCACGAATTATTTTATCTGTCGTTAATTTTAGTTGCAAGTCTTCATATTTATTATTAAATTTAGTCACGGATTAACAGATCTGTCGATATATTTAGCCATGGATACAATGAGTTGTCACTAAATTTAGTTGTGGATTTCGAAATTCATCGTTAATTTAACCACGAATTTCTGAATTTCGTTGTTAAATTTTTGTGATGCTCTAGTAGCCAAGAAAATATTTTTCTCGCTAAATTTGTGACTAATTAATTTAGCGATGAATCTTTTTTAAATTTTTCGTTACTAAATCTATCACTAATTTCGTATTTTCTTATCGTGTAAAGTAAATTAAATTTTATGCGTACATAGCCACCAGTAAAAGAGATGCCAAAACTTGTATATCGAAAATGTGTTTTTCATCCCCAAGCGGATAGGTTAGCAGTCGCAATCCTCTTCTCAAATTTTGTGATCTAGACTTTAAATTTCATATAAAAAAACAGAGAAAATGTGCTTTTCCGCTAAAGAAAAAAATACTCCCCAGGTCCAAACTAGACTTGAGTAGGCAAGATTACCCGTTCGATCCGATTGGCTAAGAAGGCTTGGTGGTCCTTCCTAGATGCCTGGTCCAACTGAGATAGCCTTGAACCCAATACTTCAGGGCCGACTAAGCTTGGCTGAGCTCACTCAAGGTTCACAAGAGAAGCCATTCCAGATCCAATCCATCTTGCTCTTCTTGTATATTGTAAATTTCTGGATGACCAATGTGAAGTAGAGCAGGTAGATCATGGGTGAGGTGCATGCACCCTTGTTCATAATGTTAATATTCAATTCCATCTCTGCATCATTGAATTTATAGACAGCATGGGCAAAGTCAAACAGTTGCCTGTTATGTCCTCTCGAATTTCCTCATTGCGCGTTACAAGCTGAGACATTTGTCCCCAAATCTTTTGGACATGCTTTAGTTCACCTGCATTGCTTCAACCTTTTAGTGAGAATGTCCAAGAGGCTAAAAACGACCAAAACTTTTGAAAGATGCTTGAGAAATGACAGGCTATTCTATAATTTAAATGCTAAAATAGCTTTAAAAAGAACTAAATACAAATAAAATAAAATAAAAGAATTCACATACCCAACCTAGACTAGTTTCAGAAGTAAGATAAAAAGTCGAGTTGAGCTGTATTATCACTGAAGTCTTGTGTCCCATAGGTGGCATATAGTTTGGAGTACGTAAGGAAATGGAGAAGATGAGACTGACGGTGAGAGACAAAAATTTTGAAAATGTATGAGTATAGTTGAAAAAAAAGATTTAATCATCCGTCTCCGTCTGCCTCTCCATTACTATATCCCCTAAAAAAGGAGGTACAAAAATTGTCTCGAGACTGATTGTGTCGATTTCTCTGCAAACTAAGCTTGATGTTTTTTATCTGGTACCAATCTCTTCGTCGCATAAAATATTCCAAGCGCTACCATAGTCTCATATTTTTATATATTGGAAGCACCATTATTACATCAATATCGAACTATAAGGTTTTGGAGTCGGTTAAGAAGTCTGATCATTTATATATATACACATATACACATATACATAAATAGTAATACAAAGATCTTCTGTCATGAGAGTCTTCTTTCCAATATCTTCCCATATATAATGCACTCAAGCATCCTTGTGAATGTTGAACAAATTTGTTGCTTTTGTCAATGGTGCAATATACGCGCAATAAGTAAAAGGCAACCTTGCCGATACTTGTGACTATCTTGAGATCAAAATTTCTGGATGAGGTTGTTTGTACTAATCATTCGCATGGCAGAGCATCCATGGAGGCATAAGTGAGTTCGCTCTGTTTAGAGATTGAGTTCCTTCTTCCTCTCCACCATTGCTTCTTCCCTGGTATGTCTCACTGCTTGTGCTGCATACATGCCTCACCAGCTTAGTCTTAATCTATCCAAGCACTACCATTACATACTCATTATGCACCCAAACATATATATGTAGCTGCGGGATAGTGAAAAGCAAATATACAAATACAAAGTGTTCATATGGCCTATCAACTTCAACTTTTTTGAGAAATCAATTCTTTGACTTGGTATCAGAGTAGAATGTTCTCAATGGAAGTAAATTGTCTAATTTCTTTTTAACATTATACAATGTTACACACGTTTGGAACTCTCGATTTAACCAAAAAAAAAAAGGACAATGTAGCAATTGGTTGATTGGCAAAGCCCCCCAGTACAAACATGTATAAGAGAAACTGAGAAAGTGAGAGAGGACTAACCCCATGCCCAAGGAGTGCAAAGGATGTGACATTAGGAAAGAGGGGCTGTTAACCTCCGGATTTTGTGTTCTACTTTGGGACTCCTGAGCTAGTGCCTTCTCCCTTTCCTTGATCTACATAGGGGTCATGAAAAAAGCATTACAACGAGTACAGTCTTCACGACCTATGTATAGTATTCACATTAGCAGAAGTAAACAACAAGCACCTTCTTCGCAAGCATGCTGTTTTGCTCCTGCAGGGCCTTGTCCTGTTACGGAATTTAATGAGGCAATGGAAATTTACAAAGTGAGAAGTAGTAAATCTCGAATTAGCACTACTTCATCATGACAAGCGCCTTTCAAATGAATCAAAGTTATAATAACCAATAAAAAATGATCATATGATTCTCAAGTTCAACATATGATTGTTTAAAGTCACTAATGATTCCATGTCTTCTTGTGTAAATGGTCCAAACAGAGTAGTCTTACCTTTTTCTGAAGCTCGGAGATGGATTCAAACATGACTTGGTTCTGTAAGTAAGAGAAAAATCAGATTACAACAATCTAGACGTCTCATTGAACAATCAAAGGATAAAACTGGCAAGCAAAAGGATTTTACCTTTTTGGACCTAATATGCTTAAGTGCTGTATCGAGCTGTTGCTCCAAATTATGAAGCTCTTTAAAGCTCAAGGAATCAAGGTCTTCTCCCATATAATGCCTATCAACATGAAGATACCTTATGCATTTTTACTTTCAACATTATGTGCCTTATTTTAAATAGGATTCGGGTTTAATACCTTTGATTTTTCTGGAGTACCTCCATGCGAGCCTTGAGCTTTGCATGCTCCAAAGTCCAGCTTGCCTGGAAACAGAACCATGCTTTCCTTCCTTATTAAGAAGACTTTGCAAAATTGAAAGAGGAAATGACAGAGCAAAATTGTAAGCAAAAAAAGAAAGTAAGGCTTACAGTTGATTCGAGTTGAAGTGCAACGAGCTGTCCCTCGGAATAAGAATATCTCTCATATCTTTCAAGAATTCTTTCCATGCTGCCACAATGAAAATTTAAGAAGAATATGTTTAAAAGAAAAGCATATGAAATGTAATTCGCCATTCCAAATCACAAAAGACTGGATTCTTATATCTTTATATTTAAAGCAAGACAGTGATTTCCTGTTCGGAAGCTCAAAAACAACCAGAGATTTTGCAATATATAGCTGTCGGAATCTTCAGCAAAGTTAAGGTTTAGTGAAATGCTAGCAACAACTAATGAAATGAATCATCTATTTAACTAAATTCTTAATACTCATATTTTTATTAATAATTTACATTCATATTTTTAACGGTCTACTAGACATTTCACTAAATTTCTTATATTTAATGTCTCGCTCTTAATAGCAGGTGCATTCTTGGATTTTTATTTCATATGTCTAAACTATTTTAGATGATATTCTCTCATTTTATATATAATTGAATTCACTTTCAATTTAAAACGTATCTTTTCATTTCTAATTTTATCTCTTTTATTTTTACAATACATTCATTTGAATATACTTATTAACTACAGTCATTTTATATTCTTATTCTTGTTTAATGGTCTAACACCGATTCTATATAATAATGTTGATTTTACTACAGTTCTATAAAATCTCCCCTTCAACTATAATGGTATCGTATGATCGTAAAAAACTTCAAATGTATTTTTCTATTTCATCCAAACACTTGATTTTATGATTCACATCTCTATTTATATTATCATTGCTTTGAATGATAGACCCAATGACCCAAGGTATCTAAAACGTTAATTTTTTTGGTACATTTTGACTCCTTTACTCAATTGTTTCTTCCTCTCATTAAATTTATATTTTATATATTTAGTTTTTAACTAACTCATTCTAAATCTCTAAATTCTAGTGTTTCTCTATAACTCCAATTAATACTAATACCCACTTTAGTTTCAACGAACAATATTATATTATGGACAAAATGTATACACTATGGTATTTCATTTTGTATACTTTTTGTTATTTCATCTACCATTATTATAAAAAAAATGACACTTAATACCAAATTTTGGTGAAGTATACTTAAATCTCCGTAAGTTATTATATTAGCAATAACTCTCTTATATATATATCGAGATTATTGTCTCTCAGTCAAATTTCTTTCTAGCATTCAACAGATGCCATAATTGTGGGTCTAAACTGAACCGGTATATAAACTCACCTTTATTGCTCAGTTGTAACTAAGTAATTTCAATCAAAATAAATGAAATTAGAGGGTCTCTCTAAGTCCTCATAGGGTTCTCTCTATTGAGCCCTTATTCAGTCTTCCATCATAGGTCCTAAAGGGCGAATACAAATAAACACCATCCATTGTCAATTATCCCATGACTAGATCCTATGTACAAGCATGTAAGAGAGGGACTCACGAGGAGGATGTCACAAAAATAAGTAGCATGTCATGACTTGCTATTGGGTGTAATGCTCGAATGGGATATTGTTATAGCGGTGATTCTAATGTTGGGGGTTTTATTTGCACAACTGGGTTTGATTGCCATAACATGACAATTCACTATTGGTGGGTTTGGACTTGTGTGCACAACCTAGTCGAGTTGATATTGCTCTCTAAATCTGAAACACTGCCTGAATGCAATAGAAATTGGACTTAGGAGCCCCCAAGAAGTGTTATAAGCACCTAATGCTCATATTTCTTCAAAGGAAGCACGAATAGTCCCTCCACACCCCCACCTAGCCCCAACCAAAAAAAAACAAAAAAAATCTATCTACTAACAATCAGGTATAAGATGTGGATAAATGCTTCAAAAGGTGCATCCAAATATTTAATTCCATTAAAATTGTGGGATATTTGAGAGATTATACCTTGGATACACTTGAAATATATTTGAGATCAGATAAATACATGCTGTTATTTTCTTTTTAATGGAAGTAAAATTTAATATAGAAAATTTTGTTGGGTGAAATAAGAAGATAAGAAAGACGCATACATGGGAAAAGAAGCCATGAAGGGAATGAATTAAGGCTCAAAATTTATGAATTTTAATTTAATTTATTTTTAATTATATTTCCTCAACTTTTTTTTTTTTTTTATAAATAATTATTGGGATTGACTTAACGTTGCTTTTGAAATTTAATGGACTATTTGTTGGCAACAAAAACATGACTTGGACTAGGCTACACTCATAAAAACACTACACAACTCTCAAAACACAAGATAGGAGAGCAGAGAACTAGAGGAAGAGACAAATACTTGAATTGCTTTGAAGTTTGAAGGATGCTTATAATTGAGCACCAAGGTGGGTTTATATACTATTTTAACCTAAACACATATTTAATATATCTATTGAATGTTAAGACTAAGCACGTCAAGTAATCTAGCAACTAAAAAGACAAAATCACATGTGAATATTTTGAGACACATGAAACAATGTTCTTAGGCATTTGACACATATTTTATTATTTTCTTATCTTGACTCTTCAGTATTTGGTGAAACTATTGAATTTTTGTGGCTTTTCCTATTTTCACATTTTCAATGGATCTGATTTTTTAAACTACTTAATAACGATGGCTCATATAAATAACCATGTTTTCTCCACATAAATATCAAGTTTATCTGTCACTATTTACTAGCTTGGGAATTCATAAAATGCAAATAGAATTGTAGCAATGGGAAGCTATTGCTACTGTCAATATATCATATTGTGTCCATTAAAGGAATTGTCATTTCCTTCTACCCATATGGTTTCCATTTGTTGTATCTGTAGCCATGCTTCCCAGCCCGCTTCCAATAGTTTAAGCATTTCCTTTTTCCACTTTTCCTCTTTCCTTGTCGTCTTCCTCCTTTACCTTTTTGTATTTAACTATGACAGCAAATATTTCTTAGACTCTTTCTATGGTATAAAAGATGCCATTGCAAACCGCAGTAAGTATGATGGGGCAAAGTTTTGGGTTTATCCTCATTATTTTGAGGCCCAAATTTAAGCTCATTTTCATTCTATGTACACAAAATGGGGAAAACAAGTATTGTGCGTGTGGTAGAAAACTATCAGCCGTGTGTTGAGAGTTGGGGGTGTGTGAGAGTTTGTGGATGTGAAATGGTGTGTTTGGAAGCTTTGGGAGTTTTGACTGTACTTCATTTTTCTTCTCTGATTGTGTAATTTCTCTGTCGATATGCCCATAGACAAAGGCATTACGAGCGAACCACCTAAATCTTTGTATCAATTGCTTATGTGTGCTTGTTGTTGAGATTTTTCTTCTGTTTTTTCATCACAAAGTTCCTTCAAGCCATTGCAACATGCACCAGATGTTAGGTATGCAAATATAGAGATGCAGAGGGTGCTCTATTAAAAGTTTTGTCCAGAGGAGCCTGTATTGTCCAGTGGCCTGCCTCTTCCATTCTGTGATAAGAAGACTGCCTTTTAATGTTGGATATGATCTAGTCCAATGTGGAAGTCACACAATTGACATCAACTATTATTTCACAAAAAATGATTCCAATGTAAGGGACTAATTTGTATCCCCTTTTGAGTTTTCAAGATCATGTGGCTATTATAATTGCAATTGGTCATGGGGGTAGAGTATTTTATTCCGTTGTTTACAAGAATGGCATGAGAGACATTTGTCCACCATCTTTGAGCACAATTTAAAGCATTAGACATTAGGGATTGAAGTCAGAGCTCCTTAAAAGTTCAATTATATGTTAAAAGAAATGTGGATGGCTTTATAAAGTTCATGTTAGAAATTGTAAATATATTTTGTTTAGAAATATATATATCTCTATGTGTGTGGATATCTGCACGTGGGTGTGTGTATAAATATAAATCTTTCAATTATCATAAAAAACACAAATTTAAGGTTTGAATTTTGATTTTTTTAAGCAAATGTATTGTTGTTATAGGAATTTTTTTGGGTAATCTGCTAACATATGTATGCTAATTTGTGATGTATAGTGGAGTATATTCATGAAAACATAATATTTCAGTTTAAAGTAAGATAAAAAACATAACCTGTTACAATTTTGAACAAACTTATTTTGAGTTGCGGCCCACAAGCAACACATGGCACGTCATTAGGTGGGACATAGGTGACTTGATGTAACTGAAGCAAAACTTGCTCTGAACAGAAGCAAAACTCTACCCGCCAAAGGGACAAGTTCCAATTTTTCATTCACCAGTGGGCTTTATTTTAACCGATAAATGTTCATTAATCATGTTAAATCAAATTAAATCTAATTCGAATCAAATTAAATCTTTAAAAATAAAATTCTCCTAACTTCTATTTTCGTCATATATATATAAAACATGAATTTGAAATTTTATTGAAAAAGTAAGCTTGTATTAATTAAAATAAATAATATATATTTAATAGTCTAAATTAATAAGTTACGAATATCTAAGATCACTATGATAATTCCAAAGTGTTATAAGTTCCAATAGATTTTAATTACAAAGTATTGTATTTCTATATATAATCTTCAACTTGAATGAATAAAGGAGGTGTGAGAAATATTTTGCACTTAGAAGAGTTCTTTCTCTATTTTCTTCCAACATTGTGGTATCAGAGACTTCTAAAAAAAAAAAAAAATCAAAACCCTCATCTTGAAACAAGATGAATGGAATGTTTCCCTTCCAATTTCCGAAATTCACCAAGGAAAATTATGACAACTAGTGCATCAGAATGAAACCTCTACTTGGATCCCAAGATGTATAGGACATTGTTGAGAAGGGCTATGATCAACCTGAGAATGAGGGAGCAATGTCGTCTGCACAAAGAGACACTTTGGAGAAGGGTAAAAAGAAAGACCAGCAAACTCTTACTCTTATCCATATGTGCTTGGATGTTTGAAATAGGTTTCTTCTACAACAAGTGTGTACAAAGGATGCATGGGAGGTCCTTCAAAATTCCTTTAAAGGGAAAGACAAAGTCACTAAAGTGCGACTGCAAACCATGAGAGGTGAGTATGAAAATCTAAAAATGAAGGACTTTAAATCTGTTGAAGAATATTTTAATAGAGTTTTGGCAATTGTTAATTAACTAAGAAAATATGGAGAAATGATGGACGATATTCGTATGATTGAAAAAATTCTCCGTTCGTTGATTCCAAAATTTGCTTATGTTGTGACCATAATCGAAGAGTATAAGATTTGGAGAAAATGTCAATTGATCAACTTTTGGGTTCTTTACAAGCCCATGAAGAAAGATTGAAGAAACTAGAAGAGTTTGTTGCTCAAGCATTACAGGCCAAATTAAATATAAATGAAAATAAGGATACACAACTACAATTTGCCAAAGGACATAGCAAAGGCCGAAGCTGAGGAAAACTGAGTGGAAGAGGTTGAGATTGGACTTGAGGAGGACATGAAAGAGGCAGACGAGATAGAAATTTTACTAATAATGAGGAACCAAATGTTCAGCAACAAAAATCAAGAGAACGCGGTAGAGGTGACTACTATAAAATACCTTTCAACAAAAATGACAAGACAAACTTTGTTGAGGTAGAGGAAGATAAAGAGTCCACCTTACTAATGACAAGACAAAATACCTTTGGTATCTTAACTCTGGAGCCGGTAATCATATGATAGGTAACAAAAATTTGTTTTATAGTTTTGATAAATTTGTTAAAAGTATCATTTCTTTTAATGATAAAACTGTTGTTCCTATCATGGGCAAAATAGATATTCTTAAACAATTGAAGAACAGAGATCACAAATTTATCTCTCATGTTTATTATGTTCCAGCATTAAAAACAAATATTTTGATTATTGAACAGCTTTTGGTAAAAGGAAATGGGATAACGATAATCCAGAATGGGTTTGTTATGAAAGATGGAAAAGGAAAACTGATTGCAAAAGTACCATTATCAAAGAACTAAATGTTTAAACTAAACATTAACACTGTTATTCCCAAGAATTTAAAGGTTACTGCAGGCGATTCATCATGGTTATGGTATCTTAGGATGGGTTACTTAAATTTTGGCATATTGGAGCTGCTGTTCAAGAAATAGTTGATGTATGGTTTATATCCCATAAACCATCCCAATCAAAGCTGTGAAAGTTGTATGTACGGTAAGCAAACCAGGAGGAGTTTTCCGAAGGAGTCTTTCTCTTGAGTCTCACAATCATTTGGTTTGATATATGCTGATATATGTGGGTCTTTCAACCCAAGTTCGTATAAGAAGAGTAGGTATTTTTTATTTTATTGATAACTATATTCATAAAACTTGGGTTTATTTTTTGAAGAAAAAATCTGAGATATTTGAATCTTTCAAAATTTTCAAAGCTCAAGTTGATAATGAGAGGGTTCCTCTCTCTCTCTCTTGCTTTCACTCGATCTCACTCTACACCACTCCACTCTACTATGATCACTCGAGTAGCTCTCTTACGCTGCTCGATCAAGTAAGTAGGCTGTATCCCCACATCTCCCTCTATCTCTATATTTCTCCCTCTCTCCCCTATCTCTCCCTCTTCCTTTCTCCATGTTCCTCTTCCCTTATTTCGTTCACTCTCTCTATACGTCGCACCCTTCCTCTCTCCCGGTCTCTCTTACCCTTTCCACTCGCTATCTCCTTCGCACCTCCTCTCTCTAGCCCCAATTGCTTTGCTTAAAGAAACCCTACTTCCAACGACCTCAGACACACCAGATCTGTACTCTGACAGCCATAACCCTATGACCACAAATGTAACCTAACCCCTACGGCCATAGAAGCACGAGATCTGTCCTCATATCAAAGCTTTACCCTTAGATCCATCTCTACCGGCCCAGATCTACGCTCTCTGCTCTCACCCCTACCGCCTCTACCGAAGCTTGCAACCTGTGACCCTTACCTCAAATCCACCGGAGTCAACACCTTTAGCTGAAGCCTTCCACATCTTGCCTTCTACATATCCCTACACCATCCCATTTAAGCCCAGATTTACCTCACTCTGCATACCGTTTCCACCCTTATACCTATTTTCAGCCCAAGGCTCCAAAGATCTCCCCATCTACATCTAGCCGAGACCTATGAAACATCAAAAGACTTCAAAGCCAAAGCCTCCAAAGCTTGCATTCTGTCCACTGTTAATATATATATATATATATATTACTATTATTATTATTATTATTATTATTATTATTATTATTATTATTATTATTATTATTATTATTAAAAATCATTAATATTATTATCACCATATAGATATATATTATATGATATTATATTGCATTATATTATCTATATATCCTACTTTCCTTAATTCGTTTTATATGTTATTATTTGAACAACTCTGCCACGGCTAGTCTCAAACCCGGGTAAAGGAGTAAGGTTACGGTAGGTTAACAATCAGTATAAAATTTTTGTCAAATGAAAAAATGAGAGACAAACATATAAAAACTTTTGGGGCGTTTCCCCATCAGCGAAACGATACATCAGACCCCGGATGTAGCGACAAGTTACTAAGGGAACTTAGGGTGCGGGTAAATAATATAGTCCATGAAGATAGGATTTGTCTAGCGACTTGAAATATATAATATTTGACCGATAAGTTAGGAGAGATATGAAAAACAATGTATAGGTGAAAAATTTCATATCATGTGTCTTCAAAAAACTAAGTGGGTGGGTGAGAAGGCTAGAGTAGTAGAACTTTATAGTCATAAGTTTTAATACACAGGTAGGAATAGAACAAAAAATAGAGTAAGAATAATTATACATAAAAATTTATTAGAGGATATAATAGAAATAAAAAGAAAAAGAGATAAAATTATACTTATCAAGTTAGTAGATGGAGAAAACGTAGTTAATATGGTTAGTGTATATGCGCCCTAAATAGGTATAGATACAATTAGTAAAAAATAATTTTTGGAGGATTTAGATGAATTTATATAAAATATACCTAGTACAGAAAAATTATTTATTGGAGACGATCTGAATGGACATGTAGGAGAGAAAAACGAAGGATTCGAAACCATACATGAAAACTTTGGATTTTGGTAGTAGAAATGAGGTAGGATGTACAATTCTAGATTTTGTCATAGCGTTCGATCTGATACTTGTAAACACATTTTTTAAGAAAAAAGAAACACATTTAGTTACATATAGAAGTTAGTCTAATACTAGCCAAATAGATTTTTTTCTCACTAGTAGAGGTGATAGAATGACCTATAAAAATTACAAGATTATACCGGGAGAGAGTGTGACAACTCAATACAGACCCCTAGTTTTAGATATATGTGTGTCTAAAAGGCGAAAGAAGTTCCGTCTATTTGTAAAGTTAAGAATTAAGTAGTGAAAACTAAAAGAAGAAAATGTGACGACTTTTAGAGATAAATTAATTCAAATGAGAAATTGGTCTTCTAATGATGATTCGGAAATAATATGCAAAGAGATATCTACTACTATTATGAGCATAGGTAAGGAGATTTCTGGTATATTTAAGGGTCAGGTCCCAATAGTCAAAGAATCATGGTGGTGGAACGAAAAAATTCAAATGACTATCCGTATCAAACGAGAGTGTTATAGAAATTTTAAAAATAATAGTAGTAATAATGCATATGACAAATACAAAAATACAAAAAAGAGGTGACAAAAATTATCCAAGAATCAAAGAGTAAGGTATATAATGAATTATATAAAAGATTGGAAACTAAAGACGGAGAGAAAGAGATTTACAAAATTACCAAATTAAGAGAAAGAAAGGGTAAAGATCTAAATGAGTTTCGGTGCATTAAGAGTGTAACCAATAATATACTTGTAAAAGATGAGAACATAAGAAAGTATTGACGTGATTATTTTGATAATTTATTTAATATTAAGAGTATAACAAATATTGAAAATATCGAGATACCTATAGAAAAGAGTAATAGAGATTTTAAACATAAGATCCGTCTTTATAAAGTGAATGAGGTTTTAAAGAGAATGAGAATAATAAAACCATAGAACCTAATGGTATTCCTATAGAAGTGTGAAAATGTTTAGGTGAATTTGATATAAAAGTATTAACAGATATTTTCAATAAAATTTGACAAATTAAGAGAATGCCCTAAATATGGAGAAATTGTGTAATTGTACCGCTATATAAAAATAAATAAGATATACAAAATTATTCTAATTATAGAAAAATTAAACTTATGAGCCATATCATGAAATTATGGGAGAGAGTAATAAAATATAGATTGAGATTAGAGATAAATGTATATCAAAATCAATTTAGATTTATATCAGAAAGATCCACTACGGAAGCAATCAACTTGTTAGAATATTTGATGGAGACATATAGAGCACATAAGAGAGACCTACATATGGTATTCATTGATTTAAAAAAAACATATGATAGGATTGCTAGAAATTTATTGTGGTGGACACTGATAAAAAAAGAGATATATTTGAGATACATTAATCTCATTAGAGATATATATGAGGGAGCTGTAATCGTTGTAAGAATTTACAGGGGTTTGAGTGATAGTTTTCCTATTAACATTGGGCTACATCAAGATTCAGCATTAAATCCCCTCCTCTTTTCAATAATGATAGACGAAATCACAAAAAAAATATCCAAAATGAAATGCCATGGTGTATACTTTTCGCAGATGATATAGTGTTAGTTGATAAAATTAGGGAAAGAGTTAATACTAAACTAGAGTTATTGAGATATATACTAGAATTTAGAGAGTTTAGATTAATTCGATCAAAAATCGAATATATGACATATAGGTTTAGCAACAGTTATCAAAATTATGAAGAAATGATTAGATTAGATGGATAAGATATATTCAAAAGTGATCGATTTAGATATCTAGATTTTATCATTCAAAATGATGGTAATATTGATAAAAATGTTAACCACAAGATTCAAATAGATTGGATGAAATGGAAAAGATCAAGTGAAATTCTTTGCGATCGTATGATACCATTGTATTTGAAGGGAAAATTCTTTAAAACTGTGATTAGACCTACAGTATTGTATAATACTGAATGCTGGATTATTAAACAATAATAAAAGTAAAAGATGGTTGTAACAGAAATGAAAATATTTAGATGAATGTGTGAAAAAATTAGAAGAAATAGAATTAAAAATGAAGAAATTCATAATAAATTAAAAATTAATTCAATTATGGATAACATGCGAGAGTGTAATTTGAGGTGGTTCAGATATGTGCAAAGAAGATTCAAAAATACACCAGTTAAAAGAATCGATAATTTAAATATAAGAAATCTAATAAAACGAAGAGTTAGACCGTTGAAAATTTGAATGCAAGTTATCTATAAAAACGTGAAAATTAAGGGTTTAGAAAAAAAATGATTTTGGATATGAATGAATGACGTAAAAGAATTCGTACAAATTAAATCAATATATTTTAGATATTTATCTATTGATTTATTTATTTACTTTTCTTTTTCTTTTTCTTTTCTTTTATTTATCTATTATATATATATGTTTTATTTTTTTTTTCAAATTTGTCTTTCAAATAGTCGATCTCAAATATTGGGATTAAGATTCAGATTGTTATTATTATTGTGCAAGTTGAGAATGAAATGGGCTTTTTAATTAGAGCCATTTGAATTGATCGAGGAGTAGAGTTTACATCAAAAAAGTTTAATCAATTTTGTGATTATCTTAGTATCCGACACTCATTGACTATTCCAAGATCACCTCCGCAGACGGTGTGGTTGAACAAAAAAACAGAACCATCCTTAACATAGCTTGTAGTCTGTTGAAAAGCAAGAGGATGTCAAAAGAGTTTTGGGCTGAGACGGTTGCATGTACAATCTATTTGATAAATATAAGTCTCATAATTAAATTGAAGCAAATGACTTCACAAGAAGCATGGAGTGAGAAAAAGTTAAATATTTCACACTTAAGAGTGTTCGGCAGTATTGGTTATATTCATGTTCCTGATGAGGCAAGAAACAAATTGGACGATAAAAGTGAAAAGTTTGTATTTATAGGATATGCAAAATATTCTAAGAGTTACAAATTTTATAATCCTCAGAATGGAAAAATTATCATTAACAGAGATGTGGAGTTTAATGAAGATGCCTCTTGGGAATGGAATATTCCTAAAGATGAAAATTATAAGTTTCTTCTTTTATTTGATATTTGTGTTTCTATAGATCAGTTTTCAGACCAAGTTGTTGTTGCTATTACATCACAAACTCCTTCATGTGCACCTCAAATAAATCAAGCTACTGCTATTACACCACAAACTCTTATACGTGCACCTCAATCAAATCAAGCAGTTTTTTCCTCTCAAAGCTCCTCCGAGAGGCCTCCTCGTATGCGGAGTTTGGAAGAAATCTATGAAGAAATGGAAGAAATTAATGATTCCACTCTCTTTTGTTTATTTGCAGACACAGAGCCAAAAATTTTTGAAGAACCGGTCCAAGTTAAAAGATGGAGATTAGCTATAAATGAAGATGTAAAAGCCATTGAAAAAAATGATACTTGTCAGTTGACAATACTCCCAATAGGAAAAAAACTTGTTGTAGTAAAATAGATCTACAAAATGAAGAAAAATGCCAAAGTAGAAGTGGAAAAATACAAAACTCGGCTTGTTGCAAAAGGATCAACCCAAAAGGCCAGAATTGATTATGATAAATTCTTTGCACCAGTAGCTCGCTTGAAAATTATTCGGCTAATTATTTCCTTCACTGCTTAATAAAATTGGAAAAATTTTCAAATGGATGTACAATCTACATTCTTGAATGGCACATAGGAAAAAAAAGTCTATGTGCAGCAACCACTTGGTTACGTTGTTAAAGGTCAAGGAGAGGAGGTGCTAAGATTGAAAAAGGCTTTATACGTCCTCAAACTAGCTCCAAGGGCCTAGTATATGTGCATGGATGAATATTTTCAGGAAAATGGTTTTTTTAAGTGCCCTTATGAACATACTTTATATGTGAAGAAGTCACAAGATAAAGAGATTATGTATATGTGTCTATATGTTGATAACTTGATTTTCATATGTAGTAATTTGATGATGGTTATAGAATTCAAAAGGAAAATGTTTGAAAATTTTGAGATGACTAATTTGGGGATTATGTCCTATTATCTTGGAATTGAGGTAAGACAAAGTGAAGAAGGGATTTTTTTCTCTCAGAGAACTTATGCAGAAAAAAGTTTGAAAGAGTTCAAGATGGATAAAATCCATTCAGTTACTATATCTGTAGAGTGTGAAATCAAGTTATCAAAGTTTGACAATACCGAAAAGATAAAGCCAATGATATTTAGAAGATTAGTTGGAAGGCTAAACTTTTTGAATTGTACAAAACCGGATATTTTGTATGGTGTTGGTGTTATTAGTCGATATATAGAAACTCCAACTGTAACTCACATGAAGGCAACCAAGAGAATTTTTCAATATATTAAAGGAATATTGGATTATAGTCTATTTTATACTACTGTAAATAATTTTAGATTGTATGGATTTAGTGATAGTGATTGGAGAGGGGATGTTGATGATAAAAAAAGTACAAGTGATTTTGTTTTCTTTGTGAGTGCAACATCATTTGCTTGGAGTTCAAAAAAAGGGCAATTGTCACTCTTTTAACCTATGAGGCTGAGTACGTTGCAACAGTTTTCTATATTTGTCATGCCATTTGGATGAAAGGTTCTAACATTTGAACAAAATGACGTTACTGATATTTTTGTTGATAACAAATCAACAATAGACTTGAAAAAAAATCTAGTTTTTCATGATAGAAGCAAACATATTGACATCAAGTACCATTACATCCGAGAACGCATTGCGAAGAGGGTGATTTAGCCCAAGCATGTGATGTCTAAAGATCAAGTTGCTGACATATTTACAAAAGCTCTAAAGTTTGAAATTTTTTGCAGATTGAGAGCTATTATTGGAGTTATCAAATGTTGAATTACAAGTTTAAGAGGAGGTATTGGAAAAGTAAACTTATATTAATTAGAATAAATAATAATTTTTAGTAGTCTAAATTAATAAATTGTGAATATTTAAGATCACTATGATAGTTTCAAAGTGTTAAAGTTCCAACGAATTTTAATTACAAAGTATTGTATTTCTATAAATAATATTCAAGTTGAATGAATAAGGGAGGTGTGAAAAATATTTTGCATTTGAAGAGTTTCTCCTCTATTTTCCACCAACAAATTTTACTTAATGGTACTCGTGTCTAACTACTGACCAACTGGAAATTACTAATTATAATTACATGCTTTATAGGTTATAGTAAGTAGGGATTACAATATATTTAATGATAAAGTTAGTACTGATATCAATCTTAAGCACACTCACTCCAAGTAACAATACAAATAATACCAAAGGAAAAAAAATAATTATATAACCACAAAGACTAACTTATGCTTGTTTGATATGCAAAAATAACCTTAAAACCCATAGTTCTTATTGGGGTGCTTTTTAAGGAACAAAGTTGGAGGAAAACAAGAGGACTTCTTACCATAAAGTTCTAAGCTGAAAGAAATTTATAAAGCAATAGTACTTACAATTTTGTTCCTTAAAAGGAGCAAAATGGAGCAAGATTATGTGGGTCTGGTCCTTCAATTCACTATTCCTTTTTTCCAACGTATTATTGCCAGGAAATGTTTTCTCAAAAGGAGAATGATGTGTGTTTAAGCTTTGGTTGCCTCTTCCGTCCTTTTGTCCAAAAGAAAAGAAGCACGAAGTCACGTGTATCACAAACGTAGAATCATATGTAAAAGAAAAAGAAGCTAATGATCGTCCTTTCAAACTTTCCAACGAATGGACTAGTACACAAACAAAACCAACGAATTTTGGGTTGTGCACTAAACTAGTTTTGGATTGGTTGACAGCTAAATACAATCAGCAGAGATAATTGCTGAGCGATAACTTGTTTGGTTGGTCGCCAAGGACACAGTCTATATGCCTGGGAGAGTGTGTGTATAGAGAGAGAGAGAGAGAGAGAGAGAGAGAGAGAGAGAGAGAGAGAGAGAGAGAGAGAGAGAGCACTTTAAAGAGAAAAAAGAAGTCTAGATGTCACCAAACGCATGGTTAGCTAAATAGAAAGATTATTAAATTTCTTAATTAAAATTTTTCTCTTAAACAGAGTTCGACAACAATTTAAGACAGATTAATTAGAGTATGGATTGATTATCGATTGATTCAACAAAAAAATTCAAAAAAAAGGAATGATAGATGTCTTTCACACCAAGATTTCCTGCTTCGCTATTTGGAAAATGGCGGAACAACATGCAGAAGAATTTGAAATTAGAAAGTACCGCTGACATTAACCGTGTTGGTTTTGCATGACATGATGGATTTGTTAATAGGCAAAATGACTAAACTGCCTTGGTACGGAACAAGGATAAATGGCCAGCCTGCGTCATTCTGGTGGCAGTGCAGTCATTTAGCTTGGGATCACTCAATCCTTCAGTTTCTTCATGACACCCACCATTTATGACTTCTCAAAAAATTTCTTAATCTCTTTCTTTTCAAGCAGTAGCTTCAAATTCTTTAGCATGATATTTCCATCATTTGCCCTTGCTGTTTCCACATTTATTGACTAATTATGAATAAAGATTTTTTTTTTTTAATTTTGGGGTGCTGATACTTGTTTCCATAATAGAGGAATAATATTCTTGTCGTAGAACTGAAAATCATGAAGAAGGAAATTGGATTCTAACTAAATACTTGTTTGCTTGCCTCAGAAGAAAAACTCAAAACAAAACCAAGGATTTGCTTGGATCCGACCCAAAAATAAAAAAATTAATTAATTAAATGAAAAAAAAAAACTGAGTGATTTAGCAACATAAGCTCAGAACTTCAAGTTACACCTAATCATAGTAAGATAAAGAAATTAATTGCGATGAACTTAGCTAAGAATTCCCAGATGAACTTAACTAAGAATTCCCACAAAACCCTAAAATGGGAAACGAAATTAATTGCGATGAACTTAACTAAGAATTCCCTCAAAACCCTAAAATGGGAAATATCATTGAAGAAAGCAATTAGGTCAGAAAGAAGTAAATACCAAGGGAAGAATACCTTTTGTAGACTCGTCCTCGCCGGAACAAGAGAGATGAAGGAGAGAGAAGAGAAGAGCGGATGAAGAAGAAAAAGAGGAGGCCATCGCTCTCCAAAACTCACAAGGCTGTCCTTCTGATTCTGGGACGAAGCTGAAGGTGGGAGGGGAGGTCTTTCAAAAGTCTCCCCCTTCAAATTTATTTTCCTTGTTTTATTTTTCAGGAGTAGTTTCAATGAAATGCATGGAGGAGTTCAAGAAAAGAAAGTAACCACCGTCGTTTCCTGCCTTTTTAACTGCAGCTGTTTGAGGAGTTCAAATTTTCTGTTGCCTCAGAAATTTCATTCTAATGATTATGTTGCCTAAAGCAGACAGGATCATTAAAATACCAAAGCCATCTCATAAACAGCAAGACATCCTATAATTAAGCAAGTCAAAGAAACAAAAAAGAACTGATCTTACCTAAGATGAAATCAAAACATTGGATCAAACAAAATATTGGGCTTTAAAGAAATGCTATGAAAACTAAATTGAAGGGAGAGAGAGAGAGAGAGAGAGAGAGGCTCACCAGGAATCCGTGGAGTATTCAAAGAGCTTTCCCTTGTTAGAGAAGACGATAAGTCCAACTTCAGCATCGCAAAGCACAGAAATCTCATGAGCTTTCTTCAAAAGTCCAGCTCGTCTCTTGGAAAAAGTCACTTGCCTATTGATCTTGTTCTCTATTCTCTTCAACTGAACCCTTCCTCTTCTCATATCTCTCCGTCTCTCCCTCTCCCTCAATTACAATTAGTAAGAGAGAGAATTTTTCTTCGGTTCTGTCTGACTGCAAGGATCAAAATGGGAATCTATGGATGTGCATGTGGATGTACGGAGAGAGAGAGAGAGAGAGAGAGAGAGAGAGAGAGAGAGAGAGAGAATGTGTTAGTTTAATGTTGTATTGGAGAGTCCGAGGACAAGGAAACAAGCGGAATTGGGAAACCAGAGTGGTTTCATCAAATGCGTTGTCGAGCTACAATTGGTTGAAGGGTCTGAATAGTCGTTACTGTATCAGATAAGCTTTTCATCGGCTCGACACCACGTGCGTCTGACGTGTCCATTTTTGGTCAAATTTCTTGTCCAGTCCCTTAATAACAGTCAATTTTCAATTTAGTCCCTAAAATTTGATTGACAGCGTCAACATTCTCCAAGTTTCAAATTTATATAACAATCTAATAAAAATGCAGCAGACCATCGAAATCTTAATGAAAATTGCTGTGTTGGGACGCATTCTTTGGCATCATATAACACATAACCTCTCTCTTGTGGTTCTTCCTAGCCATCTCTGTGTCATCCGTCTTAAGCTCTCCCCTGTCTATTTCTCTTTTTATCTCGTTCGATTCGTATATTTTTCTCTTATTTAATTGTCCTTGCCATTGAAATTTCATTCCCATTATCAATTTATTAGAACCACATTGGATGTGTTACTTTAACACGGACCCTTCACACGGAATTGGATTGACCTGGCTAACATCTTGTAGAAACTGGTGACTTATATGAATTCACGGGTCAATCCAATTGATGACTAAAAGGAAATCACACAACCAAATTGTCTTTTCCATATTTGTTATATTTCTCTTCTTCATGCTCTCCCCTATCAACCTGTCTCCTTGCTTTTTCCCCGATCCAAGAAGTATTTCTTCTCATTATCCAAGCCCTTACAAAATTGATGATCTCCGTAGTCAAATAGGAAAAACCCTCGTACCAATAAAAAATTATAACAAAAATTATCATCATTTAAACCTAGTCGGTCTGTCTATTTAAATATTTTATAAAAAATCTAGAGAAAATATTAACTCTAAATTGGAGTTACAAAGGAATATACTAAATTTAAAGAATTTAGATTAAGCTAGTCAAAGCTAAATATATAAAATGTACATTTGACGACAATAATCAAAATAATGAAAAAACGATTAATTTAAAGAGACTGGATATAACAAATAGTGATAAATATAGATAGAAATCTGAATCATAGGATTCAAACGAATTGAATGAAATGAAAAAATGTATCTGAAATCTTTTGCGATTGTACGATACTATTACAATTGAAGGAGAATTTTTATAAAGAAGGATAATTTTTATAAAACCACAATAATACATGAATTATTGTATAATACCAAGTATTGACTCATTAAATAATAATAAGAGTATAAAATGCTTATAGATAAAATGAAGATATTTATATGCATATCTAGTAAAACTAGAAAAAAAAAATCAGAAATGAAGAGATATACGCTAACTTAGAAGTGGATCCAATTGTGGATGAAATTAGAGAATATTGTTGGACATGTATAACGAAGATTCAAAAACGTTTCAATTAGGAGAAACAATACGTTAAATGTAGTAGATTTAGTAAAACGTGAATATATATGGTTGAAAATCTGAATACAAGTTATCCATCAAAATATAAATGTCAAAATTTTAGTAAAAAAAAACTTTAAATAAAAATGAGTGGTGTGAGAGAATTCAAATCGGTTGAATCAATACACTTTTATTATTATTATTAATAGTTTTTATGAATAGTTTATTTTTACTTATTTTTTCATTATTTTTATTTTTTATTTTTATTTTCAAACTGTAATTTTTGTTATGTTATATTATGTTATTATTTTTATTTTTTCTCTGTCCTCTCTTCTATATTAATCTTTTAAACGAATAATTTCAAAATTTAGAATAAAGAGTCAATTTGCCATTATTGTACCATTACATTATATATATATATATATATAATGTTTTTACAAATTATGTATACTTATGCTATTAGCCTATTTAAAACCTTGAAAAGACATTGGGATTTGAAGACCTTTTTGTTAAAAGTAGGCTTTCAAATATGCTACAAATCACACACAGGATTTTTCAATACAACAAACCGAGTCTAAATCAAGTTAACACGCCAAGTTCAGGACAATTTTTTCAATGAAAGCCTGGCCAACAATCCCCATGATTTTTCTATTTTAAGAAATGAGTCGGCTGAGTCCAATCCCTGCGAATCACATGCTGCGATAGAATTAGCTACTCTCTCTCTCTCTCCCTCTCTCTCAAAGAATAGCAAAAGCATAGCAAGAAAAGGTCGTGCAAAACCCAAGCACAGCAACTTCAACATCTTTTCAACCACAACAATGATACTTTTTTTTATTATTATTATATAAATATCATAAAAATTATGAAAATATATGTATTTATGAAAATTTGAATATTAGATGTTGGGTGTGACATTTGAATAAGAGTTCTTTACGATTTAGATGTCCCCACAATGATAGACACTCTACGGATCATGCTCTCTTCACTTCTTTCGTTTCTTTTTAAAGAATGGTTGTAGATAATTGGTGAGATGTTTAATTTCCTTAGGACTTGGGAACGGGTAACTTTTTTGCAAGTCAATTGTTTGATAAATTTCGTAAGTAAAATGGATAATAATCAATGAGTTGAGTACCTTTCTCGGCCTTTTGGCTAAGATCAGATAATCCATGAGTTGAAGATAATGGATTCTGCCTCTCTTTTCCCTATTTTATTTTATTTTTCTTTACTATCTATTTTCTCTAAGTTAAAAGCAAATTGTATACTATTTTTAATTTTTTTTTATTATTTTAATAGTAGAAATAAACGGATATAAATAGAAAGATTGATTTTATACTTTTTCATAATTAAGAGAAAGTCTTTTTTTTTTTTGTTAAGAGTAAGTTTTGTTTGCAGAGGGGAGGGGGAGATTTACTTCACCTGATGAAAATAAATGCATTTTCTTTATTTTTGGATAGATGGGAAGGAAATGGGTGATAATTTTTTTTTTGTTTGATTGGAATGAAAAGTGGAAGAAAATACCACCTTATTTACTATTATAAATTTGTAAAATAATATTTTTAATATTTCTCAATATGTAATTTTTTTTAATTTAAAATATTTTTCTAAAAGTAAAATTTTTTCAAAAATAGTATTTAATACATTTTTCTTATTTTTTATAAATTATTTTCATTATTATTTTATATTAAATAAAATTAGAATATTGATGTAACAAAGTGTAAAAAAAAAGTAAAATTAGAAAAAATAATTTATCCAGTAAAATTGATGAAAGAAAGAAATTAAATTTTATTACTTTATATTTAATAAAATTAAAATAAAAAATAATGGATAATTTTTGTAATTATAAAAGAATGACAAAGACAAATTTGTCTAAAAATTTTATTTCCTTCCATTTCTGTCCACGTTGGGATGAAAATGATTTCTTAAAAGGGAAGGAAAAGGATAACATCCCACGTTTCCTTCCCCTTTACATTTTTTTTGCTTATCAAATGAGTAAAAAAGACCATTTTCCTCCACTTTTACTTCCTTTCCTCTTTTCCTTCCATTTTTCACCCCAACCAAATTAACCCTAAATATCTATACTCGAGTTTAAGTTTAGAGAATATTTTTATATTTTTTTAAAATAAAATTTAAAATACAATTTATAATTTACCCTTTGATGACATGCAATCATTTAGCCCTTCTACGCATTTAATGTCTTTGTAACGTTTGCAATACATTTCGCAAAACTTGCATTGAAAATAAATTACCATAATAAAATATATGCCATTAATAAATTATAACTTAATTAATATTGTTTTCCTTTAAAAAAAAAAAAATCTCGAATAAAGATAATAAAATATGGGCTTGCACATAGATGCAGTAAGATACGTCTCCCATTTTAAGTGGCCACAACAATTACACATTGCTGCTTTATGGTCGATTTTGTTGGACCACTCTATAATTTGCTGAGAGAAACTAATTATATGTAGGTTGAGAGAGAGAGAGAGAGAGATCCCAAAAATTGCGGAAAATGTTTGGATTTGTTTGTTGGGTCAAAGGTTTTCCTGGGACGAAAACAAGGGACAAGGATTTACGAGGATGAATAACATAAAGTATTCAAAGTCATCAAAGTTTGATTGCGGTGTGACATTGGATGCGGACCCATGGGCATCAAAAGGTCTCGCTCCTTGCAATAATATTGCCCTTGGATTTAATAAATTGACTAGGGATGAGAGTGATTATTCAAAACCCTTTCATAAAATATTAAATTAATTTTGACAATTTCATTTTATTTTAAGGATGTAGGAAGGGTAAATAGGTGTAACTTTATTTCCCTAAATTTTTTACCATTTTAAATGTGTTCATAAATAGTTATTTCTCCTTAAGGTGGAGTGAAATTTCTCAAAATCAAATCACATAAAATAAAAGAAGAATTAGTTGTATCTGATACCATATTAAAAATAATTTAGAACTGGACTCCGATACCATATTAAAAATAGGTAAATATGTCTATGATACCATGTTAAAGAAGAGAATTTGAATATAGTTTTGACGTCATATTAAAAGAATTTAAATATAACTCTGATATCACATATCAGAAACGGATAGTAAAAACCAATTTTTTGAGTTGAGTAGTTAGACATTTTACTCCCTTAACCAGAAATCCCCAATTCAAGATTTAGAAATGATGAAAAAGGATTTAGGAGAACTAACCTCTAAAATGGATCTCACAATACTCGAACCAGATTAATTGAGTAAATCTCGGATACTGACAGTGAAAACCAAAAAAATATATATATATTATATATCCATATTGTTATTCTCCTGTCACAGATCCAGGGTTTGATTGAAACATGCTTCGTAATGGCATATGATTCCTCCCCCCCCAAAACTTGGTTATGGTTGGATAAGCTAGAAATTCCATATCTATAAAAGGATGAAGGGTAAAAGGATGAAATGTGGATTAACACTTTATCAATGAGTAATCATTTTGTTTTTCAGGGTTTTGTTTGGAGGGGAGATACCATTTCTTGTCCTGGATAATCACATGCACAAACAGAGAAATGAGTGCAAAATTAACACCAGCAGAATTGAATTAAAAAATTAAATAAAAAATACTTATAAATATATAATTTTTTAATTATTGCTAATTGAAGGGAAATTTAAGACATTAATTGGTGGATTCTTTTTCATTTACTCTATGATCGAAGCAAGGGTGTCAATTGTCGTGTGTCGTGTCGTATTCTATTCATTTTTCGTGTCAAAAATCCAAACCCATATACAATCTATTTAGCTATCATGTTGTGTCATGTTCGACCCATTTATAATCATGACGCGTCGTGTTTACTTAACCTATTTAATTTGTAATCAAGTTAAAATAATCCATTCAATTCGTTAACCTACCAATCCATTATAACATGATTTTTAAATTCAACAAATTTTTAAATACAAAATATCTATAAATAAAAATATCGCATCACTAACTACATTATTACATCATTTACAATAACAAAATACCTAAAATATTCTCATTTTTTACGTAATTTTACCAAATCAAATAAATCGACCATTAATTTTGACATGACATCACCGGTTTAATTTTTACTAGGTCATCGGTTTAACCCAACAAGCTGACACGACATGATACATACGACTCATTTTTAAATGAGTTGTAACCGTGTCAACCCGTTTATGATTCAAACTAAATTCGAATAGACCCAAATTCATTAATTTCATTTCATGTTCGTGTGACGATAACGTGTTGTTCCAAAAATTGCCGCCCCTAGACCGAGGTGGGTCATTTTTGCCTTCTTAAGGAGAATGACTAAAGGCTTTTGATTAACATAAAAGGGTGAGCAGTTAATTTAATGTTCTTTCGGGTATGATAAGATTATGAAACATTAGACACTACCTTTGATCTTTTGTCTCCTTTGATGTCACATTGCTCTTGATGATCATTAGGATCAAACCACGTGTCACTCACCAGTTGGAGATTGCTACATTGAGAGCATTTTAAGATATTTTTGTTGAAATCTTAATTAAATAAGAATTAGTGTAAAAGTAATCTCTATTTTGAGATTTCTTATAAATTAACTTTTAGTTTTTGTGGTTTGATGTACACCTCACAATGTTTTAACCCTATTTTTTTTAAAACCTTTATTTCTTTATTTAATAGGAAGTCGATCTGTTTAAAATTATACAATAGAGAGAATTCTCATCGATATAACTACTAGTTAAACTATAATCACTATAAAAATTCGAGCATATTTTCAAAAAAAAAAATACCACTATCAAATGTAATAACCGTCAAAATATATCGGCGTTTATAATACCAAAATATATCTGTCTTTATGCTTTATCATATCAATTTAACTTTCAATTATGAGAATAGTTTTTGATTGCCTTTTACTTAAATAAGAAACTACCTAAAAACATAATTATGATGGTGATTTTAAAGCAGCATGTTCAAAAGTGTAATATGATTAACATAATTATATGAAACTGTTCTTACCACTGAATCAACAAAACATTGATATTATATCAATGTAATATTGACGTGGTTGATCAAAATCCTAAAAATTAAAAATAATTTACAATAGACTCTAGAATTGATATCATTTTACTTTTAAGCTTATAATTAAAATTTTTCTTACTTTTGGGGGGCGTGATTTTTTTTTATAAAAAAAAGAAAAAGATGTGTATACCATTCATTTGTGACTAATTTATAAAGGAGATAAATACATCCATACATAGTGGCAAGCTGGGTGGTGGACATGTCACGATATTAGGGCATTCAACTATCAACATTCCTGCAAAAAAAAAAATCAAAATATCGAAATTAATAGCCCCCCAAGCGGAGCTGGCCAATCCTATGGAAGACATGGGGGATATAATTTTTTTTTTCTATCAACAAGATGTTCTTTTATTTAATTTCAAAGTGCTAAGCTAACACACTTACTATTTTCTTTTGTCCAAAGCAATGAGATTATATCTTTCTTCCAATGGTCTACTTCTTTGCTACTAATGTTGGTTCGGCAACCTATTTCCTTTGAATACAGTCACATTCCTCCGATTCCATGTCGACCATGTGATAGCAAAGTATGCACCATGTCATCAATAGAGAGCAAAGCTAGTGGATAAAAGTACTAAATTTTTTAACTAATCTCAAATTTAAAATTTGAGATTGAAAAAAATTTTATTGGGAGAATTTTTTCTAAATTAAATCCAACAATACTTGAGTCAGATTAATCAGACTATAGTTTCAAATACCTATTGTTATATACCAAAAATAGTATGCACCATGTCTTCTACTCTTTTATTCGTTCCGGTCATTATCTCTTTCCGGTGGTTTAACATCTCTTTTGCCTTGCAGAGTTCTTACATCCCACCATCTCAGGATCTCATATGATATTTTGTGTTGTACAAGCACATGATCAATTGATTCTGTTTCCTTGTTGCAAAGTTGACATACCTGATTTAGAATGACCTCGCCCCATCTTTTTAAATTGTCCGGGGTTGGAAGTGCTCCGGCTACCAGCCTCTGGTGCATGGAGTACATTCCGAGGGACTCTATATTTCTAGAAATTTTCAGAGATTGCAGCCCATTCTTGAATGGCATTCGGAATCTTGGAAGTCCCCTGAGCATTGTGTAGCCTTCTTTGTTCTTCCTCCCACTTGACCTGCCCAGTTTGTCCTATTGCGTTTTTATCTCATTCTTCTCTGAACTTCCCATTTCTTCCCAGCAAAAGAGATTCCTCATCATGCTCTCTGCTAGCCCCATATTCACTTTGAACCTCATTTCTGGATCTTTCTTCGACATCTTCTAGTTGTTTGATTTTAAGCTTCTGTGTCTTCAGCCACATTCTTCACTTCATAATCTCATCCGATCATTTGTTTGAATTCTCGAGTTTAAAACCAGGCTTCCGGTTGATTCCTCCACCATTCTAATATCGAAAACATCATCTTCGACCTCCACTTTAATTCTTTTCTCAACACCTTCGAGCATTTCGAGTAGCGATTAGTATTTCGGGTACATAGAAGCGTTGCTTCATCAACCCAGTTTCCAATTTTTCGGGAAAAAAAATCCAGGGCACTCCTTCACACCTAAGCCATGTAAATCAGGATCTGCTAATATCTTTTGATTCCCTCAAACCATTTGGCGAGATAGCCTCACTCACCACCCGCGTAATAATACCATATGTCACCCATTGCAGTAACTTCACAAGATGAGAATCCCTCTTTGTGCATGATGTCCCCAAGGATTAGAATTTATTCAGGTTCCCACACATTCTGCCGAAACATTCCACCTTCATCTTTTGAAGTCCCTTTTCTCCTTCCCAATTTCTGCCCAGGTTTCCCTAGATCCCAATGCCCTACCACAATCTGAGAGAGAGAGATCTGTTTATTCTGTCTCTTGAGTTTTGAGCTAAACCTTTCACAGGACCCTTTTCCCAATCAACCACAATACCCAAAAAGCTCCAAAGAGGAAGAGATCATGGCCATAACAACAATTGCATGGAGGATGAAGTTGACCTATAGGATGGGTTTGGATTTGGATTTGGATTCGGATTCGGAAGCAGGAATCCATTGTAACACGATTTTCAACCCCAATCCTAAATTATTCGAACATTGTCAAATTGAATATTTTCAAATTCGCCCCAAAAATTATGTCATCTACTTTCATACCGGGGGGTTCTACTTACAACCCAAGTGGGTTCAGCTTATCACTTTATTGCAACCGAGCAAGGGGCCGCAAAGTGCTATCAATTTTCTCAATCAATTGGGAAAAATGTGAATAAATTTTACTTATTCAAGTATTTTTATAATATAATCTAGACAAAGGCATAAAAATTTCCAATACCCAAATGATAATTACATGCCATTCCTGGCCTTTTGTTCTAAAAGGGCCAAAAATAGTCCTTCAAAACACATAAAACCATTGTCTGAGATAAGTCTTACAAGTTATTGATTACTTATTCTTTGTCATAGCTAATTACATGTTGCATCAGATGAGATAATCACCCAAAAAGAAAGGGTAAAATTAGGAAAAAGAAAAAAAGAAAATAGGAAATGAGTAGTTACTTCTTGATTAGAAATTATTGTTTTTTTCCATTTTTCAAGGGACTTAAAACTCACAGCATCCAGCCAGGAATGAAACCATTAACTTGTGGAACTGAGATTGCAGCATTCATCTCATCTGAACCCATATGATTGTTTCTGTATTAAGTGAAAATTGTGACAAAATTCGACATCAATTTTATTTGATTATAAATATAGTCAAATATTAATTTATGAAAATTTACCCAATATGCAAGGTTGAATTATTGCATTCCAAAGGCTGGAAGAAGCCCTCCAGTTGAGCAGTGAAGGTGCTGTACCCTATGTTCTGTCCTCCAGCTTCCCATGAAGGATGGACATGAAGGTTTGCACTGCATTCCTCCAACTGAAATATATTGAGAACAATCAGTACTCCTAGCTACATCTTTAACAAGAAAGAATAACCTTCTGGCTACGAGCAAAATCAGAAATTTATATCGAGGATGGGCAAAGTACATAGAGGGATAGTGGGGGCCGAGGAAGTGAGCATTATAATATCTAGAAACAAACAGCATTTTAAAATATTTTAGTTGCATTTCAATGGCTTTTAATGGCATATTAAAACGCTTATCAATACGTTTATGAAATTCTGATAAAAATATACTTCTTAAAATTTTTTCTAAAATTTCAATGGGGACGGCTGCCTCTACCGTCCCCTTGTGCCTTCGCTCCTATATGTGATCCAATTTCTTCTTTTTTTTTTTTTTTTTTTTTTTTTTTGAATGAAATAATTTGACCAATTCTTCCCGGACCACATTAGATCCTTATGTCCATGGTACTCATGCAGTGGCTTTACGAGTAGTATTACATGACAAGAATGAGGACTATAGCTATGAGAAAACAGGACAACCATGCAACAAGAATGACATGTATAATTTTGTGGGGTAAGGTCACCTTCTTTTTCAGGGCATTATTAGCTTCTACAAGCATTTGCTCCTGCACAGTACACACTGCAGTAAATATTGAAAGTACTACAACACAGCCATAACCAATTCCCTTATTATGAACCAATAACATAACATACCTTCCTCTGAAATTCTGCAAGCTGATCAAGCATTGATTGAGTCTGTGACACCATCCCAACACAAAACAGAAGTTACTCAAGCACAATTCCAACACTGGCAGTATTTTTATTAGGAATGCCTTCTAAATTAAGTCAAAAAATACTTGAACAAGAACAATATTATTTTGACAGAGCTCTCACAAGCATACTATCAAACATAGATTCATTATGAGAGTATGCTTTAATTTGCTTTTCTCAAGTATGAACCTTTTTAGATCTAATTTGCTTCAAGGACAGTTCCAACTGCCTCTCAAGTTGCTCAAGCTCTTTTGCGGTCAGTGCACCCAAGTCTTCCCCGAGTAGGTTCCTGCAGCATCAATTAGTGAATATCAACAATCTCTGGTATCAAAAGAAAAGTTTCAAAATAGAAAAAATAGTCATACTAAATAGATCAAATGAATCAAATATTATATCATTCCATATCAATATGTTTTGACCAATTTTTTATCAAATATTTGTTTAAATTGATCAAAATATACAAGAACTTCCGATGAGTGGTTTCGATTTGTGGTGATCGAGCTCCACATCAGCTTAGCAGTAAAATCCGAATATGAATGTTAGGCCTTTCTTAAATAAAAAGCCCCATATATGTTGTATAACGGAAATAGATAAGTGCCCCTAAATCTAATTTTCTTCATTGATATGGTCTTGGGTACACTTTTTATGGGGGAGGTGAGTTGGCACTCGCTATAATACCCAATTAACAAAAAAAAAAAAAAAAAAAAAAAAAAAAAAAAAAAAATTAGGGCTTAAAGCCCAATTTTCTCTCTCTCTTTCCCCCCTCTCTTCTCTCTTCTTCTCTCCCTTTTTCTTCTCTCTTTTTCCCTTCTCCCCGCCGCCGTGCCTCTTCCCCTCCCGCTGCCATCCTCCGCCGCGAGCGACCGCCCGAATCAGCCGCACGATCTTCCTCCCACGAGTGCGCCGTGGCCGTCGCTGCTCCAACCCTCTGCGAGCGCGCGACTGCAGCGCGATCTCCAGTCCTCAGCGAGCGCGAGCACAGCCGCGCGATCATCTCCGCGCGAGCGCTAGCACCACCGCGCAGTCTTCCTCGTGAGCGCTGCGAGCGCTCCAGCGCGACCCAGCCTAAGCGCGAGCAGCGCGCGAACCGCGCGCGAGCAGCGCGCGAACAGCGCGCGAGCAGCGCTCGAACAGCGCGCGAACAGCGCTCAAGCAGCGCGCGAGCAGCCGCGATCCCCAGCTCGCGATCCCCAGCGCGCGACCCCAGCGCGCCTCAGCACGCCCCAGCATGAGCGCGAGCGCTCCAGCGTGCGACCCACAGCGCGAGCAGCGCACGATCCAGCTTACGCGTGCGCTTCAGCGCGTGAGCCAGCGCCAGCACGAGCGCGAGCGCGCTCCAGCGCGTGATCCGGCTTGCCAGGCCGCAGACCCATCAGGCCCGCCGGCCCACCAGGCCCGCCAGCCCATCAGCCCGTCAGCCCGCGGCCCACGGCCCGCGACGGCCCGTGACAGTCCGTGAGCCTCTGCGAAGGTAAATGACTAAGTTTCGATTTTCGCACTTGGGTTTCGAATCTCTTTAGTAATTGGACTTAAATTGTTCGCAATTGTTTCAAATTTGGAAACATTCAGCTTTAGACCAAACCGACGGGCGAACGAAAGCTAAATCTAAGATCCGAAGAATCCTAGGTGAGAGTAATGAAATCTCTTCAACCCTTGAATAAATTTTGTCAAATTAGGTAGCATTAGTTGATTTGTTTATAAATTGAGGAATTTAGGGTTCGTACGAAATTAAGAAAAAAAAAACGATAAACCCTGAAATAGTCGGAAATTGATGAAAATCGTGATGACTTGATTAGGTTGGCTTTCTTGGTGACTCGATTGAGGGGCGCTTTGTTTTGCGTATTTTGGTGTTATTGGGGAGTGCGCTACCTTCCTCAAAAACGGTGAGTGGGATTTATTTCAATGCTTTTGTTTAATATGTAAATCCTGTTTTACAACATTTTGATAATGAGCATGATTTGTCGTATGTTGGAAATGTTTTGACCGGTTTTAAAATTGACTTTTGTGAACCGTTGGAGTGTCCAAAAAAAAAAAAAAAAAAACTGTATTGAATTATGAAATTATGCATCCATGTGGTTGAAATGTATAATGTGCCATTTTATACTCTATGTTGCATCGGTTTATGAACCTAACTTTGGCACAATTTGATATGATATTGATTTGGCCTTGAGGGCTTTGATATGTATTGTTCCGTAGCTACGAAGGACACCGTGAGAGGCGCTTTGGTGGCGTCCGGATATGCCTAGGCCTGGGGTATCCCACGAGTTGTCGTGATTTGATTATCTACACGGTACTAGCCAGGTTGAACCCGAAAGGGGGAGGATTTGGATTTGGATTGGATATCCTCTCCAAGTCTAGCACCTGGATGAGGTTCGTCGCCAACGCCGGGGGTAGAGAGCACTTTAAAGAAATTTGCATATAACACCCCCGGTGCGCCTGTCATAGGTCGCGGTAGACCTCTGCCAGGACATTTTCGGCTGGCAGCTCTATGATTTTAATGACAGTGCTTTGGATGCATATTTGACTTGAAAATGCGTGAAGTGATATATTGTTGAAATGAAAAGCATAATGATTTGAAATATGATTTATATACTTATGTTTTGACACTCCAGTTTCACACTCCATATTTGATGACTGCATTGACCCACTCACTCACTAAGTATACTTTCCCGAGTACTCACCCCTCATTTCCCTTTTGTTTCAGAGATAGTATTTGACAAGGAGTGTCGCTTTTAGGACGCTCAGTTTCTTTGGGAGATCAGGCCTGGACTTGAGGAATTATTGTATATTTCCGCTGCAAATTTGTATTGGTGATGTATTTGTATTCTGAGGTCTATAGATGACCATTTTCATAATTCTGGGATGACTGTATAAATATGGACATTTAAATTGTGGAACTCTCATGTCACTGCATGACATTGCATTGAGGCATTTCTTTTTCGTTGCGTCTGTATTTGGGAATGTGTCATGTCTTAGAATTGTGCTCTAGGATCGCTCGGTGCCTCCTCTAAATCACAGGAGGGGCGACTGGCGGCTGTCCATGCCTTTGACGGGGGCATGGCAGTAGAGGTCTGTGGTTAGGACTGTGGAGAATTGTTTGTTAGCCTTGCGTTGCCCTGGATTGTGCAGTAGGATGATCTGATTTGTTGTTGAGGATAATATATGCATTTTGAGGCCGGGATGGCCCCTTTTGGACAGGTAACAGGTTTATTTTAATATGGGAGACCTCCGATATATGGGGGAGGTTCTGCCCGATTTTCTGTAAAGTACAGTCGGCACCCAGGGTAACGGGCGGCTGCTCACGATCCCGATTCGGGGCGTGACACTCGCTTAGTGATGCTAGATTACCTCTGAGATCGTTGCAGGACTTCAATTCTTCCCTTGAGTTTCAGATATTCCTGGTAGTTGCCCTGGTTGAATACAGAACAAAAAGATCAGAAAAATAATATAGGGCATACTTTGAAAACAAGAAAAGCAGAGGGGGATTTCAATTACTTATATATAATATTTGAATTTGAATAATTGAAGTGGGTGTGAGATTATACAAGATAATGAAGCTAATAAATGTTATAGAATTAGGCTGGCCTAGAGAGCAAATAAACATATTTTTTTGAAGATTTTCTATTTCAGGGTCATTATGCCCTAAAGACCGGCCAGATAAACTCAATTGTCAAAAATAAATAAATAAACTTGTTTCTTCATAGGGGGCCAATCTGGGGCAGCATTGTAGTTTTAGGGTCATGACAAGCTATTAAAGGGAGGTGAAAATGAGGGATGAAGCCAGGGGTGTGTCGCGCAACTGCCTCCCTCAAATTTATAAGTATATTTCAATAAATATCATTAAAAATATTAAAAATATCGGTAAGTTATTAAGGGTATCATTATATTTTTTTTGTTATATAACAATTTAAATCTAAAATCATCAGATTGGAAGATGAGAGTTTGTACCACTAAACTGTCCCCTTGGGGACAAGGGTATTATTATATCTTATAGAACGTTGCATGTTCATTAAAAAATTATAATGTCTTCTAACAATTCCCTTTTTTTTGCAAGCTCAATATAAATTTCTGACTTCGTTCGGTTAAAACACAGAAGCAATGTCAAAGCTAACAAAAACTGTGATCCGATCTTGAGAAGTAAGGTACCAGGTTCATGAGAAGGTCTAAATATTAACAAGTTCTTGACTTGAAAAAGAGAACGAAGGGGATAAAGAAGTGAGAGTACCTGTATATCATCAATCGGTAGGCTTGCTTCTAAAGCATTTCCATAGCTGCATTCATGGTACCTCTCAAGTGTTTTTACCATGCTAAATTCAACATAGGAAATTGAGACATCAGAAGAAGAAATTGAGAAATTCATTCCAAGTATTTATACATTTTCACATTTACACTTGATGATTTTACCAAATTATTATTTACTTTATTTGTTAAAAATGACAAGGTTGATAGCAATTTCCCATTTTTGGCCAAATAATATCTAAATGTTGATTTTTTTATTTTATTTTAATTCATTCATTTATTTAGTTTTGTGAAGAATGATATCATATCAACAATGATGCATGATGTTTATTTAGTTTCAGCTCAAGTGGTACCAATCTCCCTCCCCCATATAATAGACTCGGGTTCGAGTCTCACTGTGAATCAAAAAAAAGAGGAGACTCAAACTTGAAATCTTTAAAAAGAATGATATGGTGTCAGTTGAGTCATTGGCGAATTACTATACCTATGGCAACAAGTTTTCTCTACTTTACCCAACTATTTGATGGAAACCTTATGGCCAGGTTTCTATTAAATTCTTGGTACCCCAAACAAGCTATCTCTACCTTGAAGGGTTGCAATGACCTAAAATTGTAGAAAATGAAATATCTCTACCATGAAAAGTTGGCTCTACTACTATTAATAACATTTAATGTAATGTTGTAGCAAAAACAATAAGGATTTACTTCTTTTGTGAAATATAAAATAAAAAAAAAAAAGGGAAAAGGAAAACAAGTCTGCCAAACATGGATTTAATCGAATCTGACTCGAACAAGATTTAGTCAAATCTAACGTTATTACTATATACAAATCATTCACTTGTCTACGGTGTTGTTTAAGAATCCTTAATTTGGTTCAATTCATCTTACTATGTTTCTATGTTTTCTTATTTTCCTTACATTTTCTAATTAAAATAATTTGGTTAAATAAAATAATTAAGAACTTTATAAATAGAAGTCAGATTTCTCTATAGAAAGAAATTAAGTTATTAAAATATCAATAACTTTTCTATAAAAACTCCACCTAATTTTAATTAAATTAAGTTATAAAAACTGAAAAAGAGTAAATGTTTTCATGGAAAGGACAATTTTATGGGTAGAAACCTCTTTGGTAAGTTGTGCTAGGTCCTATTTTTAGTCCTTTTGATTTTGATGCAGAGAGACCAAAAGGAGAGAGAAAACAACTCTTCTAGTGTAATCTTTTAAATTTTTAAGTTTTGAATTCAAAATTTAATTAAAAAATCTAATACCACATTTTCACTGATTCGACTATCTATCAATTTATTTAAGTTAATGATTAGAGGGCATGGTCAATGAGTCGGTGAAATTTTAAAAATTTTTATGGGGTCAAATTATAATTTATTTTTAATAGAAAAATTACAAAGTTAGACAACTGAATATCTTGATTATCCTTATTTGACCTTTAAAACCTCAATACATAAAAGATATATTTGAAATTTTAGGGCACCATGGTCCGGTCCCTTGTCCCCGGGGCCACCCTCTGTGAGTTATCAGTGCCTCATGGCACACTGGTATCTCTCTCTCTCTCTCTTCATCCTCTCTTTCAGGAATGAAAATTACAAATATTTTAAAGAATTAAAGAGTTTGAGACTTGAATCTCAAACCATCACTAATTAGAGCTTGAGATTTGGTTGTTATTGTTCCTCATAATATATCAGTAATCTATCAGTAATAGAGTTTTCACAATCCAAGATCTTCTCATTTAGGGATTAGTCCTGTGCTTACTAATGTACTCAAGAAGTTACCTTAAATAGTAAAAGAAGAAGGAAACTAAATAAGCTAGAAAAAGAAGAGAATAAACTTCTTGAAAAGGGACACAACACAAAGGTGACTCGCCATTTTCACTCATTGGCAAGAGACTATATAATAGCATTGAATAGCATATGCATTGGCAGATTTTTTGTTTTTTGTTTTTTCGGGGGTGCTAAAATGCATAGACAGATAATATATTATTGTTTTTTAGTAATATTTCATCACCCCTCCCCCCCCCCCCAAAAAAAGAAAAGAAAAAATAGAAAAAATAGGGGGAAAAAACTTTGTACTTTTTTTTGGGAATAAATCACAAGATGTTATACCTGATAAAATCTGATTCGAATTGAGTTAAACTCTTAAAAGACGAAACTCTCTGATTTTTTTTTTCTTTTGCTTAAAAAAACGTTGTACTATCATAAAAGTTATCTACTATAATTTAACTAGGTTTTCATTCATTGCTCTCGCTTTACAATCTAAAAATATTCAAAGAACTTTACAATTTTTAAGAAACCTTTTTTTTTTTCCTTTGCAATTGCAGATATATTGTGTGTTCATCTGATAGAAAATTAACATTTAAAAAAAACAAAACAAAAGAAAAACAAGTAAGTTGGCAACTTTGGTACATTTTCTAAAACAAATGAACTCTAAGATAATTTATTAAGGAAAAAAAAGGCACTAAAGCTATTGGTTGCTAATCTCTCTCAGATCTAATTTTACCAAATTGATTTCATTAACATGAACAATTTAAGAAGGCAATTAGTAAATTCAACCTTACTAATCCACTTTTCAATGCAAATAAATGGATTTTGAAGACAGAAAAGGTGTTCTAGAACTTAAAATTTTCCTCTCTCATGGAATAATATTTCAAAGAGCCTTTTGGCCTAACAATCTCTATACTTCTAAATGCTACATCTCAATGTTTAGGCCAAGTTTGGGATATAGGGATTGGTGGAATACGATTGATATGATCTAATAGGATTAGGCTTAGACTGAAATGGGGTTGGTGTAATGTTGTTCTTGATGTTGAAGCTATTTATATTTTTCCCCTTTTTAAAAAATTTGTGTGCACTCTAAGCCAGCCATACGTTTAGTTACTTGTTTGTACATCTCTCAATTTTATATCTAGCCTTGCCCATTTACATAATTGGAATGCAAATAATGTAAATATATATCATAAGCGCAAAATGCCGCTTGCAAACTCTATTTGCCTATGCTCGTTAATTTTTTTTTTTATTCTACTTGTAATATTTTTTGATTGAAGTATTAAAAAAAATTATCAGGAAATATAAGATTTTGTAAATAATCAATTATTTTAATAAATGAATTAAAATAATAATTATGTTAATTCTTTTTTGAAACAAAAACCTAGCAACTCAACTTCTACTTTCCCAAACACTACCTAGATATTCATCTTTTATATATATATGTATGTAATGTTTGTGTCATTATGTATGTGCAAATGAGTGATTTGAGCACAAGTATATCTTACCCATGATACATATGAAGATTTATTTTACCCAAAAGTATAATAAATACAAACAAGGATGTAATATTCTATGATATTACTTGATGCTTATAGCTCATGAGGAGTTTAGAAATGCACTAAAGAGACTAACTCCATATATTTATGTGCAACCTTAAAGAGGACTTAAAGCCACCAACCAATGTCTAGACATACCTAGAGAAAGAGACAGAGAGAGAGAGAGAGTTTAGAAAGCACTGAAAAGTGCAACTTTTTTGTTAGGTTGACTACTTCCCGGTCTCTACTGCACCTGTGTACTTAAGGGAATTTACTTCGACTATAATAATGCAATCTAACTAATGAAAGTGCATGTGTTTGTTGGAGTTCAATTAAAGATTTTTTTTTCATGTTATATCACTATATTCAAATAATATTATATGGGAGGTATAATATAATTCGTATAGTATAAATATATAAACATACATATATACACACACATATATATGCATCTTGAAAGGGTAAATTTTGACGTAATAGTTGAGTTGCTCATTTGGTGACCTTAAGGTCACGGATTCGAGGAGTAGAAACAGTCTCTTTGTAAAAATGCAAGGAGAAGATTGCATACAGATACGTCTACTCTCCCCCTACCCCATACTAAGCCAGATAACATTTTATGTATCGGGTGAGCCATTTTTTATATACACAATCTGAATATAATATAAAACAGAGAATGATGACATAGAAGTATCCATATTGTCTACCTTACTTAGTGGAATAAAAATACAATTATTATTATCATATAAAGTATAAACAATTATACAGGTGAGTATGTGATATGAAATAAAGTATAATGATATAGAAGAATTCATATAGTTGACTCCACTTAATAGAATAAATATTTGATTGTTATTGTTCTTTTGTATAAATAAATATATATATCCTATACATTTTTGTTAAAAGGTTACCAAATTAGAATTACTTTAATATGGAAACAAATACAATATAAATCACATGTAAGATTGCAAAAGAAGCTCACCAACACGCTTCTTTTTGGGCAAGTGGATTTTGCCCCTAAAAAGCACATAGTTAGAAACCAAATCATGCTTGTATACAACACAATGTAAAATGTAAAGCAAATGAAACCCTTTTGCCCTATACATTAGTAGAACATATGCCCAAAATGAGTGCTCGAAGAAAGGCCGAATGGGGGAGAAAATAAAGAAGATTTAGGAGAAGAAAAATAAAATGAAAAAAGGAAGCTTAATTTATTTTATTTTGGAAAATAGAAAATGGGTAGCATCCATTGGAAATTGGAGGATATTCAGAGTAAAATGGAAAGAAATTTGTTTACAATCCTATCATTTCATTCTACCTAAAACATTTTAAAAAAAATCAAAATATATTTTAGAAAAAATACAATAAATTAGTATTCTTTGTTGGGTTTTTTGCTCATGTTTGCAGCTTTAGAATAAACTATTTTTTATATGAGATTTGAGGTTTTTGGTACAAGATTTTGCAGCTTTCTAGAGCCAAAACCCCTGCAGGCCTTCTAAATGTTTGGAAATGTTTCTGTTTTTCAATATTTATTTTAAAAAATTAATGAAAATTCTAATGACTAGTGTTGCTCAGAAACATCACATCTGGAGCAAATCTTAACAGTAAAAATATAGTTACTGTCTTTTATTTTTTTTAAAATAATAATAAAAAACCGTAAAATATAAGACAATATGTGTTTCCTTTATCCAGTACGACACATCCAAGGTACCTTCGGTTACTGTGATGTCTTTTCTTCCTCAACCTCAAATGAAGAAATAATGTTTTTTAGATGAGAAATATAAAGTGGAAACATTATTTAATAAGAAGAAGATCAAGAGGAATTTTGTATTTGGCTTAAAAGAATGTATCGAAAAAATGATAAATTATGATCATCCACTTAGATAGATCTGGTTGATAATAACCAACGAAAAAAGAAAAAAGAAAAAAGGATTTTTGTGCAGATTTTTTGTAAGGAAGATGTGCAAAAAAGGGGGAAAATCCATGTAGGAGTATATGGTGAAAAGGAAAATAAATATAATTATTATTATTTTGTAAGTAGAAAGCAAGCAAGTTAAACAAATCGAAAAGCATGCAACAACAAAGAAAATTGCTAAAAGGGGTAATTTTATGTACATGGAGGAGTAGATCTTGAAGATTTGGTAGAGTAAAAATGCATGGTTTGTTTGTATCATGAAAGGAAAATAATTGTGGGTATCATATATGAAAGGAGAAACAGAAATCAAGCTCAAAAGATGTTGAGACAGAGAGAGACAGAGAGAATACCTAGAGCTGCTGCAGAACTCATAAAGCTGGCCACGGCTGGAGAAAATGATAAGAGCAACCTCCGCATCACAAAGAACAGAAAGCTCATAAGCCTTCTTTAAAAGTCCATTCCTTCTTTTGGCAAATGTTACTTGTCTGTTTATTTTGTTCTCAATCCTCTTCAACTCAACACGACCTCTTCCCATCTCTCTCTCTCTCTCTCTCTCTCTCTCTCTCTCCCTCTCTCTCTCTCTCTCTCTAGATCTCCATAAATGGGATTATGGGTAGCTGCTACGGTTGAGAGAGCAAGAAGAGAAAAAATAGAAACCTCCTGAAAAATTGTGGAAACCTTTCCTCAATGAGAGACCCTATGTATAGTTATCTTCAACCTAAGCTTTTTACTCTCTTTAGCTTTTGGATACCCTCGCCCTCTTTTTCTTAGGTGCTTCCAAAAATATAAATATACACGTAGATACACATACATATACACAAAAAAGAACAAAAGACCACACCTGTAAATGAAATGCAATAATAGTCAAATGTTGCTTGTTGAGGTTTCTTCCTCGTAATTATGATTTCTAACTTTTGTAATATCTCAGATATTAAAACATATGGTACAAAACCATTTGATGTATCGAATTTCAGCACACACCCACATTAATTTTAGCCAATTAGATTTTTGTAAATCGTTATACAAGGAAAAAAAATATACTAATACCCCACGAAAATTTTTAATTAGACTAATCGATTGTTGCTATGGGAGAGGTAGAAGGACAGTCTGATCCTAATTATTAGCACTTTTCTACAAAAATTATTATTTGTTACGAAAAATTTTCCATAATTTTTCTAAGTGCTAGAAACTGCTATTGAATTTTTTTTCCTTTTTTCGCATGTAAAACTCACAAAAAAAAAGAGAAATAAACTCATGAAAGAAAATCAAGAGAATATTTTTGAAAATTTGAGATTATTTTTTTTATAAGATATTGATATCCGATAATCAAATCTTATTAAATCCAGTTTGAGTCAGAATATGTCTATTTTTATTATGCATAAGATTTGTACTTGAGGTAACACTATCCGGTTACCGGATCAATGAGGCATAGGTAAAATCTTTGAGATTATAGAATTGGCATTGTTTTGGAAGCCTATATACTAATACTACGTCTCTTCTCCTCATCTACTTATATTTTGTTTTATTTCACATATTACATTTAAAATATAATAAAAAAATCAATTTTTCAAAATAAAAATTCAGTTGTCATTGTGTAAATAACATTTTTTATTGAAAACACTTTATTCTTTTTTTTTTATCATCGTTATTCGGATTTTACCCGATTAATACAATTCAAGCACTATGAAGCTTATTTTAAGGTTGGTCTCTAAAATTCTTTTTCGTCATTTTCAAGTCTCAAAGTTAAAATTTTTAATTAAAAAATAAAATATCCGATCATTAAACCCAAAGAATTTTGATAAAACACTTTATTCTCTTATTGAATCAACCTTTACTTTCCGAAGCAACCCATCACTACAAAAAAACACGTTTTTTGCGACGAACTTTATCGACAAATTTTTTTCGTTTCAATTTTGCGACGAAAACTTTTTTTGTCGCTATTTGCAACGAAATTTCCAACGAAAAAAAAGTTGTAGCTAATTTAGCGACGACTGAAATTCGTCGCTAATTTTGCGACGAATTTATGAATTCGTCGCAAAATTTGAAAAAAAAATTATTTATATATATTTATTAAATAATTAATTAATTTTGCGACGAATTTTGAAATTCGTCGCTAATTTTGCGACAAATTTCGGAATTCGTCACAAAATTTGAAAAAAAAATAAAAAAAAATAAAATATTAATATATATTTATTAAATAATTAATTAATTTTGCGACGAATTCTAAATTCGTCGCTAATTTTGCAACGAATTTTCGAATTTGTCGCAAAATTTGAAAAAAAAAATAAAATATTAATATATATTAATTAAATAATTAATTAATTTTGCGACGAATTTTAAATTCGTCGCTAATTTTGCAACGAATTTTCTAATTCTTCGCAAAATTTGAAAAAAAAATTATTTATATATATTTATTAAATAATTAATTAATTTTGCGACTAATTTAGAAATTCGTCGCTAATTTTGCGACAAATTTCGGAATTCGTCGCAAAATTTGAAAAAAAAATAAAAAAAAATAAAAAATTAATATATATTAATTAAATAATTAATTAATTTTGCGACGAATTCTAAATTCGTCGCTAATTTTGCAACGAATTTTCGAATTCGTCGCAAAATTTGAAAAAAAAAATTATTTATATATATTTATTAATTAATTAATTAATTTTGCGACGAATTCAAAATTCGTCGCTAATTTTGCAACGAATTTTCGAATTCGTCGCAAAATTTGAAAAAAAAAATAAAAATAAAATAAAATATTAATATATATTAATTAAATTATTAATTAATTTTGCGACGAATTTTAAATTCGTCGCTAATTTTGTAACGACTTTTCTAATTCGTCGCAAAATTTGAAAAAAAAAATTATTTATATATATTTATTAAATAATTAATTAATTTTGTGACGAATTTAAAAATTCGTCGCTAATTTTGCGACAAATTTCGGAATTCATCGCAAAATTTGAAAAAAAAAAAATAAAATAAAATATTAATATATATTAATTAAATAATTAATTAATTTTGCGACAATTTCTAAAAAAATTTTGCAACGAATTTTCGAATTCGTCGCAAAATTTGAAAAAAAAAATTATTAATATATATTTATTAAATAATTAATTAATTTTGCGACGAATTCTAAATTCGTCGCTAATTTTGCAACGAATTCTAAGTTCGTCGCTAATTTTGCAACGAATTTTCAAATTCGTCGCAAAATTTGAAAAAATAAATAAATAAAATAAAATATTAATATATATTTTTTATTTTTTATTTTAATATAATTATCAAATTTATTATTTTTAATTAATATCTTATATTTTATTTTTATTTTATCTTTTTTAAAAATAGTATTATTATTTTTTTATATCTTTTATTATTTTATTTTAAACTAATATTTTATTATTTTATAATAAATTCTTATTTTATATTGTTTTATTATTATTAGAAATTTGTGAAGAAAGATAATAAGTAAAAAAAAAAAAACTTATAACAAATACTAACATTTAACTTGATGGTTACAGGGTCTTAAACGTTTACAGAAGTGCAAGGGTTCGAACCATGGTGGGAGCAAAATGTAGACATTTTCAAGAATTAAGTGAGGGAGGGCTTGTGGGCGCCGGCTCGGGCGAACATGCGGGCGGATACTGGCTCGGGTGGGCGGGCGGGTAGGGTTCAGGCGGGAGCGTATTTTTTTTTTCATTGCTAATTTAGCGACGAATTTATATCCGTCGTTAAATTTGAAAAATAATTAAATAAAATAAAATATTAATATATATTTATTAAATAATTAATTAATTTTGCGACGAATTCTGGAATTCGTCGCTAAATTTGCGACGAATTCCGGAATTCGTCGCAAAATTTGAAAAATAATGAAATAAAATAAAATAAAATATTAATATATATTTATTAAAAAATTAATTAATTTTGCGACGAATTCCGAAAGTCGTCGCAAAATTAGCGACGAATTCCGGAATTCGTTGCTAAATTTGAAAAATAATAAAATAAAATAAAATATTAATATATATTTATTAATTAATTAATTAATTTTGTGACGAATTTTGGAATTCGTCGCAAAATTTGCGACGAATTTAGCGACAAAAAATTATTCGTCGCTAAATTTAACGACGAATTTCTAATTTTTCGTCGCTAAATTTTTGCGACGCGTTATTAGTGACGAAAAATTTTTCGTCGCTAATTTCGTCTCTAACGTTTTAGCAACGAATTTTTATTAAATTTTTGTCGCTAAATTTGTGGCTAAAAGCTGGTTTTTTTGTAGTGCATCAATGCTTTTGTACTAGTGTTTTTTCTTTTTCTTTTGTTTTTTTTTTGGAGGGGGAGGTACACCAAAGTCCCATTGCACTAGAATTATATTAATACATGCTTGTACTAATTTTTGCCAATTCAATAATAATTATATTGAAAATAGATACGAATAAGAAAATAAAAATGGCCTAAATAATTCAAGAAGCACAAACAAAAAACCTTAGTTGAATCAACATTTGTAGTTTCAGATTCTAGGGGTTCTTTATTATTATTATTATTATTTTTATTATTGAGAGGAAAATGAATTTTAATAGCATTGAACCCCTCGTTTAATGAGTTTGTAAATATCCATTTACCCATGTACTCTCTGTTTTTTTTTAACATAAGAAGGCTCAAACCGAGAAAAATAATACCAATTGAATTATAGTTTATTGGCTTTTACCCATGTGCTATAAGTGCTCTAATTCAAGCCAAAATGACAACATATACAATACAACAACAATGGGGGCATTAAGTATGGAAAAAGATTTCATAATCATAATCTATCCAAATAAATTAAAAATCAATCGGTTATTTCATTGAATTAAGTGGTTAATTTAGTACGGTTATTCAAATTAACTAAATTATTGAAATTTTTTACTATATTATTTATAATAACTTGTATCTATAAAATGTAATTTTAAATTTCAAAATTCACTTATAATTTTAATTCACCAAATGTAATTTTAAAAATTTCAAACAAAATAATAAAATATGAAACTTTTAAACTAATTATACTACTCTATTAGTAATTCATTAAACAAAACATGTAACTAACATTATATTAATTTTCAATAAAATAAGTTTCAAAATAAAAAAGAAATCTCAAATCAAAAGGTGAAAATTGAAAATTTTCATTATTTTTGCACTCTCTTTTTTAAATTTTTTTTATTTTTTAAAATAGTCATGTTGAAAATAGAAAGGTCAAAACAAAAGGTAATTTTCATTATTTTTGCATTCTCGTTATTATATTTTTTCTCTTTTAGAATTTTTTATTAATTATAATATCATTTTTTATTTTAATTATAATATTATAATAATATTTATAAAAATAAAAATTATCTAAAAATATATATAATATTTTTAATTAATTCGGTTTGATCGAAATAAAAATTGTTAAAACTGATGACCATCCAAATAAACCAAATTAAAATTCAGTTTTATCTAAAATCAAACCGAATATCTAATAAACCACTAAAAAAAAAACGATTCCGAGAAAATGATTTTTTTTTTGTTTTACCAAATAGTGCTCACCCCTAAACTGTATATAAAAAAGAAGAAATAATTAAAATTGAATAAGTACTGATAATCTTACAAATGAAAATAATTAGAAATATGCCCTCTTCAAAATTAAAAATATTGTCCTAAGAATTCATTAGCCAATCGATGATTTTTTTTTTTAACAATGTCCATAATAATCACAGATGTAAAAGTTTATTAAAAATTTTACTTTAAATTGTGGTTATTAAGATGAAAATTTTCTAAATTTACATGCATTATTTTCATAATAAAAGAAAAAGGATTTGGTTCTACTCTAGCTATTCGAAGTAAGGATGATCAACAATAGCGATTAGGGTTTTTAATCCCTCATTTGGCAAAACAATTTTAAAACATCATCGTTAATTATGATTTTTTCAAACAATTTGTCTTTAATAGCAAACTTAAGATACGATACGTTCGATTCAGCTATTTATTTATATTTGTTTTTCTTTAGATATACAGTGATCATGAAAATTCTAAAAATACAGATATTTATGAAAATTCAAATATTAAATCTTGACATCAGAGAAGACATTTGAACAAAACTTATTTATCACTTGATGTACCTACAAGAACTTATTAATATCTATTTTAAATATAGGATACAATTCACAATATAATAAAAAAAAAATTATAATGCAACTTGACCGTTTAAATTATTATTTACAGAAATTTATTTTAATTTTTAATACAATAATGAAAAATTCACTTAATTGTGAAAAAAAAAATTAGAGGGAAGGGTTAATGATGGCATTTTTTGAGATTAATTTCCAGGAAATCAATTAGGAGCATACTTTTTCAACAGAGAAGTTACCGCCTCACAGTTACCGTGGCATGCCAGCGCAGGGGGGAGCAGTACGGAGTGGAATGGAGTGGAAGGGTACGTGTCAAGTGGTGAGTGGACAAATCCAACTTTACCACTCAGGTGACGCCGATACTTTGGCAGAAGCTGGGCGTCCGTGCCTCTGCTCTAATGGTATCCAACGTCCGTTTGGATCACAGTACCGTCAGATACGGATGCTATGAAGACACGTGTCATCACGAGAACATTTTATTAACCGATAGTTTCTTCATATTCCTATCGTACCACTTGTGGTGTTTTCTCTCTCAGCCGCTCGTACTTTTTCTCTCTCCATCCAACGCTCGTACGGGCCTTTAAATTATCGCTTCCAAACAAACCTTGGTTTCGAGGGGTTTTGGGATTGTAATTATTTGATAATTAAAATTTATAAAAGTATTTTATAAAATTAAAAGATTCTTATAAATTAAAAAATTAAATTACTCCCGTTAACTTTTCATTTTGTTATTTTTAAATATAATTAAAATAAATTATTTTGACAGGTAAAAATATATTTTCAACTTTTTGTATTTGATAAAAATAACAATTATACTATAATTTTTTCTCTATTTTATATAGTTTATAATTACTTATTTTACCAAACAATTAACTACTAATCATATGCATATTTGAGAGATTGTATCTATTTATAAACACAATTAACTATAATAATTTTCCGGAAGTTTTTTAAACAGTTGTTTTAGATTTATTTATTTATTTATTTTAGAATTTTAAAGCCTGATTTGGATATTCTACTGTAGACACCTATTCGTATGATATTTCGTGTGGAAATTTTTCAAAAATCTTTCTTCATAAACTATTGCAAATTGGTTATTATATTATGATATCATAGCAATATATGCAAAAAAGTCTTGATAATAAAATTGCATCTATTATTTTATAAATTATCGTTATTCAGTAATTATATTAAAATGATTAAATTTGATTTAAAATAATTTAAACCCTTACGGAGCAAAACTTGGTACCTGTGTGTAGCGTACCCAGGTTGATGGGTCGCTAGACACACCACTTGGTGGGCGTGTTGGCAGGACAGCTTTGGGGTAAGGGATTGAATTAAGCCTCTTGCGGCACCTATGTCCTATGAGGAGAGGGTTTCTCAAACAAAGAGGTTGCTCCATTAGTGAATGGAGCGAATGGCTCGAGCTAAAAAGACTTAGCTAGAGTGGAAGAGTTAAACATGGGTCTTGGTGGAGGAAGGACCGGTGAGCCTACTTGAACTTAGAAAGTCTTGACTTGTCTAAGAGTCTAAGATAAATAACTTTCAAAGAGAGAAAAGAAATTGATATTTTGATATTTTGATATTTGAGTTGAATTGAATGATTATAAATGATTATAAATGATTGAGGGTTGCCTATTTATAGGCTAAGGGGAGGGGGAAGTACAAAGGGTCATATTATATCCTAGTCACATATTTAAGTGACTCTTTGATCATCCTAGATCTTAATCACTAATTTAATTGACCCTTGATCTTTTTCATAAATACTATTCTAGAATATATTCCCTAGATTTTCTCTCTCATAAATGCATCTCTTAAGTTCTATTACAACTCTTTGAATTCTCTTCATTTATTACTCCCTTGCATTTATTTGCTTGTCCTATTTATTGCCAAGTGTCTCTTTTTTAGAAACTTATCCAATACGAGCTATCTTCATGGGTTGCAGAGACCTTGTACTCCTCTGTTCGCTGCTTAAGTTCATGGGCCATTTCGGGGTTCGTAACATTCGCCCCCTTGAAGACCAATCTTGTCCTCAAGGTTCAAAGTTGATCTTGATGGACCACAAGCAGGGTCCTCTTGCATTGGTACAGGGAATGGGCTTCCATTATCTTCAAACTTTGGTGTCGTGGTTGTAAGGTGAGAGATGTCTTTTGCTCATCTTCTAAGCTAAATCAAATGAAAAACTGGGTACATGCGAATATGAGATGGAAGGTCGAGCTTATATGCAATCGTTCCGTATTTAGCCACAATTGGATAAGGACCATAGTACTTGTCCTTTAATGTCATGGTGGCTTGCTCGGGATTTCTTTTGTCGCTCGTGTGGATGAAGTAGAGGTACATCGATTCTCCGACTTTGAATTCTTCCTATGGTTGAAGAAGTTTGAAGTTGCTTGGGTTGTCCAATGAGTTGGACTTCCTTTTAGGCCGGGTGGTATTGCCTACAGTTTCTCGTCCCTTTGGGCTACCAGTGGTAGATCCTTTCTAGGTTGGTGGTTTTGGCATTAGAGCAGCTTGGTGTGCTCTATGGTTTCGCTTTGGCGGTACACAATGAACCACAAGTGAAGGGGCCTCTTGTGTTGGAGTCATGGCTCGATGAGGCACCTCCTTTTGGAGATGGTAGCTTCTTTGCTCCGGTGATAATGCTGCCTACTCCATGTTTTGGACCATACTTATGATATTTGCCAAGCTTTGCTCAATGTTAAAACGTCGTTGATCAGTCTCGGCTTTTGTTCTTTTCGATGTCTCCTCAAGTGATTCAATCCTCTCCTTTTGGGTTGGATTCTTCTCAGCCATGATCACTTGTGGATTACAAATGAACATAATTGATTGCTGAAAGAATGGTATGGATAATCTCTCAATGGAACTCTCTCAATGAAATGTGGTGATGGTGTTTTTTCTCAATGAAAAGTGACGGTGGTGTTTCCTCTCGATGAAAGCACAAATTGTAGCATACCCGGGTCGATGAGCCACTAGAAGCACCTCTTGGTGGGCATGTTGGTAGGACAACTTTGGGGTAAGGGGTTGGATTAAGCCTCTCTCTCGGCTTTTATGTCCTACGAGGAGAGGGTTCCTCGAGCAAAGTGGTTGCTCGGTTGGTGAATGGAGCGAAGGGCCTGAGCTAAGGAGACTTAGCTAGAGTGGAAGGGTTGAACACGAGTCTTGGTGGAGAAAAGAACTGTGGGTCTACTTGAACTTAGGAAGCCTTGACTTGTCTAACAGTTTAAGATAGATAACTCTCAATGAGAGAAAAGAAACTGGTATTTTGATATTTGAATTGGATTAAATGATTACAAATATTTGAGAGTTGTCTATTTATAGGCTAAGGAAAGGAAGAAGTATAAAGGGTCATATTATATCATACCCACACATCTAAGTGACTCTTTGATTACCCTAAATCTTAACCACTAATCTAAATGACTTTTGATCTCTTAAGTTTTCTTACAACTCTTTGAATCTCCTTCTTTTATTACTCCCTTTCATTTATTTCCTTGTCCTATTTATTGCTAAGTGACTCTTTCTTAGGTCCGGTATGAGCTATCTTCATAGGTTGCAGAGACTTTGTACTCCTCTATTCGGTGATTGGGTTGATACACCACTTTGGGGTTCGTAACACAATGACCGGTCATTAAATCAACCAAACATTAAGAGTTGAGTCTACTTATAAAGATGAACACCATTTTTTTTTGTAATACAAAAAAAAAAAACTATATTTTGTATTATAAAGAGAAGAAAATCATTTCAAATTAGGTTGTCAACCCCTATATAAAATTAGAGAATATCTTCTCTGAAAAAGAGTTTTAGAGAAGGTTTTTTTTTTTACTGTATTGCTTAAGAGGGCTATTTAACCAAATAACAAAGTTATTAAATTTAATTCATCTTTTATTTATATTTTTGGATAAAATACAAAAAAGAAAACCATATTTCGCCGCTAAAATTCTTTTTAAATAACTTTATTTTGTAACACATTACGACTTACATGTTCAGAAACTTTACTTTTAGTTTATTGTTGCATCTTACAAGTGCTACATTAACAGTAAAACAATTGTGTAAATTTTATTTTCCTTTGTAATAGAATTTTAGATGTTAATTTTCGATATGCCAAGTGTAATTTTTTTCCCAAAAAATAAATAAAAAAAAAAAGTTTCAAGGTGTATCAATGTTGGAAATATTTTTCATTTTAGTCCAACATTTAAAAATTTTTGAAAATCATGCAATTGTTTTACCTCTATTTTTTACATTGAATCATTATTGTAACCTAGCCTTTAGCTTAAACTCTGAGATAGTTTGGTATAACACAAAACCATTTTTTCTTCGTGCAACATTTGTTGGTTGTTGAAAATACCTTGATCATAAGTACTTTATTAGAATAACAATATGTGTAAATTTGGGGGAAAAAAATCTCTTAATTTACAGATTTAAAAGTTTTATTATTTGTCAAATCTGTCAGAATTTATGACCAAAAAATGGGAATAAAGCACTTCATTGATTAAACATCATGACTGTATTACAGAGAAAAAAACTTCTCTACTTTTTGCATCAAGAGAAATCTATTTATATAAAGAAAACTTGCTAACTACTTTTGTAACCACTTGGCTTCATTGCTGAGCTTTAAGACTAACTGTCTTAACCACTTGATGAGCTGTCTAACCACCTGCTGAACTATGAACTAATTGATCAACTACTTGCTAAGTTGTGAAACCAATTGGCTTGACACTTCATTAATAGCTTAACTTCTTAACAAAATCCCTTTAATACTTCACTAGAACCGGAGATTAGTATGAGATAAGAAGATTAACACCCAAAACATGAGGCCCCAATTGCTGATAATCCCTTTTGAGTGTCGGAATATCCTAGAAAAACACAAGGTGTAGCTCTTGGTGCAAATTTATCTTGGATGTTAAGTATGGTTGCATAGCGCAAGCAGCCAAAAACTCTTAAATGAGAAAGATTAGGAGTCCTATGATACAACATCTCATATGATGTTTTTCCATTATGAACCACTGAAGGTAACCTATTTGCTAAGTATGTTACTGTCAAGACACATTCACCCCAATAACGAACTGGTACATTTGACTGAAATTTTAAGAATCTAGCAATTTCAAGTAAGTGCCTATGTTTTCTCTCAGCTATCCCATTTTACTGTGGAGTGTATATGCATGTACTTTGATGAATTATTCCAAATTCAGTGAACAAGGAATGACATTCAGTATTAAAAAATTCAGTACCATTATCTGATCGTATGGTCTAAATTTGTCTTCCAAATTGTGTTTTAACTAGAGCAATGAATTGCTTAAGAGAAATGACTGCATCACTCTTGAGTTTGAGTAAGAAAGTCCAGGTAATACAAGTATAGTCATCCACTATGGTCAAAACAAATTTATTCCCATTATGAGTGGCTGTATGATAAGGACCCCATAAATCAATATGAATGAGAGAAAAAGGCTTAGATGCATGAGAAGTACTAATAGGAAAAGGTAAGCGAGTTTGTTTTGCAAGTGGGCATATAGAACACTGAGAAATATGAGATTTATTAAAAACATGACCTTTTATTGAGGGAATTTGAGTCATTTTGGTATAGGATGCATGTCCTAAACGTCTATGCCAAAGAACTGACAAGTCATATATCTATACATAGGTATTCAAACAAGAAGAAAATGAGGAATTTCCTATAGCCTTTTTTATTTCAGTGTGCAACTATAGACCACCATGTGCCTTACCAATCATTTTCACTTTCCCATTTGAGAGATCCTATATAATACAAAAGTCAGGGAAAAAGATGACAGAACTATGTCAATCTTTGGTCAGTTTTGAAATTGAAATGAGATTGAATTGAAACTCAGGAACATAAAGCACATCCTTCAGAATTTGATTTAGTGATAGGGTATAAGTTTCAATATGAGTTGCTTTAGCAAAGGTACCATTAGGCAGTTTAACAAAATTGGAGTTAGAAGCATATGAAGTATAATAATCAAGATACTTCAAATCAGATATCATATGACAAGTTATACCTATATCCAAGATCCATGTAAAGGCAGAAGTGCATGGAGACTTAAAAGTCATAACTGACATATTTTCAATTGGTTTTGCCAGTGAATCTTTGTTGAGCAAGTCAAGAATTTGTTGGTACTGAGATTGAGTAAGTATCGGAGCTTGTGATGAGACTTCATCTTTATTAGTGCTATTAGTCATTGCAATAGCATTTGCAGTAGTTAAGCCTGAGCTTTTAAAATCTCACTTCTTAGTGAATTTAAAATCTGGTAGGAAGCCAATTAATCGATAACAATTTTCCTTCTTGTGTCCTTTCTTATGGCAATTTTTACAAATTCCATCATACTTCTTCTTTGGAGTGTTTGCTGAGTAGAATATAGTTGTTTCAACTGGATTACTAACCATTGTTCTTGTATATGAGTGTTGTGACTCTTCTGGCATCAACAGCATCGAATAGACTTGATTTATTGATGGCAATGGCATCATCAATAGAATTTAACTTTGTACTACACCATAAGTTTCATTCAACCCCATCAAGAACTGCAGCAACCTTTGTTGTTGTATGTGCTGCAAATACGACTTTGAATTTTCTCAAGCACAGGTTGGCAAGGAAATCAATGCCTCAAACTCATCCCACAGTAGCTGAAGTTTGCTGAAGTAAGTTGAAATTGAAGAATTTCCTTGTTCTATGGTTGAAATTTGTTTGTAAAGGAAGAAAATTCTGGATCCATTGACTTTATCAAACCTCTCTTTCAAATCTTTCCAAACCAAAAAAGCATTTGTAGCAAACACAATTCCATTCGATTATTCTTTTGTCACCGTATTGAGAATCCAAGATAAGACTGTTGCATTGCAACACTCCCATTGATCATGAAGTTTCTCAGCAAAATCACCTTTGACACAAGTTCCTTCGACGAAACCTAACTTGTTCTTTGCTATTAAAGCGATTCACATTGCTCTGCTCCACACTGTGTAATTCTCTGCTCTTGTTAACTAATAAGAAACAAGAAGTGTCCCAGGAGTATCAGAGGGATGAAAGAACATTGGATGATTGACATCAATCAGTAAATTTGAGGCATCCATAACTTCTTGTCTTCCTCTTCTTTCTGCAGAATCCTGATCTTCATTCTCCATTGCAAGCAATCTTGAATAGATCTTACACTAGTGTTCGATATCATGTCAGAATTTATGAACAAGAAATGGGAATAAAGCACTTCATTGATTAAATATCATGACTGTATTACAGAGAAAAAAAACTTCTCTACTTTCTACATCAAGAGAAATCTATTTATATAAAGAAAACTTGCTAACTACTTTTGTAACCACTTGGCTTCATTGTTGAGCTTTAAGACTAACTGTCTTAACCACTTGATGAGCTGTCTAACCACCTGCTGAACTATGAAACTAATTGATCAACTACTTGCTGAGCTATGAAACCAATTGGCTTGACACTTCATTAATAGCTTAACTTCTTAACAAAATCCCTTTAATACTTCACTAGAACCAGAGATGAGTGTGAGATAAGAAGATTAACACCCAAAACATGAGGCTCCAATTGCTGATAAACCCTAATATTCTAATTTAGCTCATCCAAAAGTAATAGAGCTACTTTTATCACGCGAGAGCGTTAAGTTGAACCAAAATTTTCACGACAAGAAAAATCTCAAATTATACTCGAAAAGTAGTCAAGATGACAATGAATTAGTTTACATCGAGCCTTCGTATTAAAATAAGAGTCCAAATTCACCCAACGGTAACTGACGAGATAATTTGGTTAATACTGAAATTTAAGTCGAAGTTTAAAATCTCTTATTCTTAGACCTTTTTCCTAGTAAACCAAGGGCAAGTTGTAGAAAATCAATTGCATTTTCCTTGAATAACATAGTGATAGAAGAAGCATAAAGTTTCATAAAAATTTCTTCCTTTTTTTTTCCCTCTTAATCCATTAGCGATGTCACTGAAATTCAAGGTAAACCCTAGTTTTAAATCCATTAAAAATGAAAAGTTTCTAAACATCTCTCAATATTTCCTTCTTTGGGTTGTCTTTAATCAAGGGTGACATGATATGAGGTGGCTTAGCTGTGTCCATTGTTGGTGTGGTTCTTTTATTCCATAGAAAGTATTCCGTGCATCTTGCTTTAGTACAATATAAGCAGTGTTGAAAGTTGAAACTGATGTTTGTAAACCCCCCCCCAAAAAAAAAAGAAAATAAAAAAATAAAATGAAATAAGATAATTTCTAGGAAAATCCACATTGTTATGGAAATTAAATCTAAGCTTATGCTTGTCCAAATATTTCTCCAATAAGCATTTGTTTAAGTTACTAGGGTCGAATGGAGAGAGAAATAGTTGGGTTTGGTGTCGCTTTATATTACAAAATTTTACTAATAATAATATATTCAATTTCTTTAATATAACTTAATATATGGATTTGTGCTATTGGTGAATAGAAATTATTGAGATAATTAGATTATAGGCTAGACCCAATATTGGAACCTAAAGTTTTACACTTTTTTTTGTGCAAGTGGATTAATTGTTCTCGATCAGTATCTAGATTTCGCCTAACTAATTCAGTTTAAGTACTGTGAGACCCTCCGTAAAGGGTTTGGTTTTTTCAAATCCTATTTTTTTCATTTTTATAACTCATACACAAAATCTATGGTTAAAGAAATGAAATGCCCGGCTATTACGCTGTAAAAGTTTGGTAATTTTACACATTTTCTAGTTCTGTCCAAAACCATTAATCTTATCCCTAATGTTTTGTTTGGCATCATGGATGTGAGGCCCAAATCCAAATATTTCATTTGGATACACTCAATTTTAAGAGAAATTTAACAAAATTTCTACCCAAATTCAAAATGTAAAAACTAGATAATAACACCACATTTTAATATTTAAATTCTAAAAATTATTCAATTAAATTATAATCATTTGAATTGCAAAATAAAATAATTGTCGATTTGGGTCTTATTGGTTACCCTCTCACTTGGAAACGTGGTTAAGGACCAATGATTCGGTAGAGGAGAAGTTGGATACAGGGTTGTGCTATCTTGTTTGGTGCACTCAATTTAAAGAAATTAAAGTATACAATTTTGATACAATAACATTCGACCACTCACCTCTATTTCTCCAAATTCTGTGTGAGGTATATGTGACTCGGATGAAAAGCTTTTGGTTTGAAAATGAGTGGTTTAGAGAATAAGATTGCAAGAAACTAGTCCTACAAATCTGGGAAAGGAGTGAAGATAACCCAATTTTGAATGGACTGTCGGATTGTAGAGTTGATTTCTACAGTTGGGAGGGCATATTATTAAAGCATTTCCAGATTGGTAATAAATTCAAGGCTACAAGTTTCTAGCAGTTTTAGTCACAGACCTCTATTGTTATGCCCAATAAGAGCGTGAACAGCCGCCATACCGAACGGACCTAAATTTTATGTAAGATATAATAATTCACCCAAGTAACATTCAAATACGTACAATCGCCTCAATACAAAGAAAATATGAGAGTTAAATTATACAGTCATCCCAAAATAAGTACACGGCCAACTACGGACCTTAATGTCAAGACCTCGCAGAGTCGAACTAAATTAAGAGTTCATATTTCTATTTAAAGTAAATCTCACTGTCGGGAACACCAAATCCGCTCTAGAGCCTGTAACGTCGTTCTATCACAATAAACCTATCTGAGGAGGGAAAAGAGAGGGGTGAGTATCATGGGAAGATACTCAATGAGTGAGGGAGATAATATCAAGCATAAACAGCATGGGTGAACAATTGGAGTGTCAAATAATATCATTCGAAATAAAAATTTACATTTCACGGCAAAATATGATATGTTTAGCAATTTAAAATCATTTAAATCAATCACACGATAGCAAGCATGTATGCATCCATTTAAAATCAAGAAACATCAGAGCGAGCCAAAAATGATCCTGGCAAAGGTCAACCGAGACCAAGGACAGACGCATCGGGGGTTTTATTATGCATAGACTTTAAAACGCTCTCTACCCCGATGTTGGCCATGAGTTCGCTGGGGCCAACTCATCAACGTGTATAGGACCCCATCCGGTGCTAGACGGTGGCGTCACACACATCCTCCCCCTACGTGGGTTCAACCGGCCGTGCCTATAGCCTTTAGAATAAATGACGTTTGCGGATACCTCCTGCAGAAGCGTATCCGGGCAACCCGTGCCTCTACAAACACCCTTCGTAGCTACGGAATCATCATAGTATCACAAGGGCACAACGTCCCATAGTATCACAAGGGCACAACGTCCCAGGGCACAATGTCCCACAAGTAAAATCATATCATCGCATAACTAGTGGGCATCCGACCCACATAGTTCATCAAAGCATTTCAAATCTGCGTGCCAATACGTTTCATCAAATCATTTCAAAACAGCATATTAATGCAACGATAGAAAAGAAAATTTATCAATTATCAAGTAATGTCACAAGTTTTGTTTTCATTTCAAACCATGGATGCATAGTTATCGTAAACATATTTTAAGACACTCCAATAATCACAAAACGGTTTTGAAATTCAATATCATACGTCAGATCAATGCATATCAAAAGCATGTTTTATCGAAAATACGACAAAAAACACGTTTTACTATTTTATGCAAGAGATTAGAGTTTCACTCACCTATTTAGGGAGGATGGTCACTCCCTACTTTCAACGACTCTCCAAAAGACAAACCTAATTAAATTGTCAAATTTTATATCAAATAAAACCCTAATAAGGGAAAATTTATTCACACTGTGAAATGAGTGCGTTTCTCTCACCTAGAGTTCCTCGGGTTTCAGACCTAACTGTCGTTCGCCCGTCGGTTTGGTCTAAAACCTATAATATTTCCAAATTTCAATTATATTAGAAACAACTAAATTTCTAACACCAAACCCTAGAATTTCAACCAAATATAGTCGTTACCTGCTGTACAGAAGATGCAGGTGAGCTCTCGAAGGGGAAAGCCGGTCGCGAGCTCGCCGGCCGTCACGGGCTCCCGAGCAGGTGGGCTGGCGGGCTAGCGGGCTGGCCCGCTGGTGGCTCGCAGACTCTTAGCCCGGCTTGCTGGCCGCAGCGGGTTTCGCGGGTTGCAGTGGGCCACGGCTGGACTGGGCCTTGGGTCGCTGGTGGGCTGGCCCACTCACGGGCTAAGGCTCGCACTGGGTCGCACGCTGGGTCGCGAGCTGGGTTGCGCGCTGGGTCACGCGCTGGCTCGTGCTGGGTCACGCGCTGGCTCGCGGGAGATCGCGCGCAAAGCTCGCGATGGCTCGAGGCGGCAGCGCTCGCGGGAGATCGCACGAGTACGCGCTATGCAGGAGGTGAGGCGCTGCTCACTGGCTGACTGTGCGCTCGCGTGAGGAGGGAGGAGGCGCTGCAGCGGCGACGATCGCGGGAGGAAGGTGGAGCAGCCGCGGTGGGTGGCGGAAGGGAGAGGAGAAAGAGAGAAAGAGAGAAAGAGAGAGAGGGAGAGAGAGAGAGAAAGAGAGAGAGAGAGAGAGAGAGAGAAAAAGAGAGATTGGGAGAGAGGGAAAAAAGAGAAGCCCCAATCTCGATATATATTATTATTATTATTTTTTTATATATGATGTTACATTTTGTCGTTGAAGGGTATTAGCAACGGATTTTTTCTGTCGCTAAAAGTGACCCCGCTAATTTTTCAGCGACAGATTTTTTTTCCATCGCAAATATCAACGTTGGATTAGTGACGAAAAAACTTCGTCGCTGATATTAGCAACGGAAAAAAATCCGTCACTGATATAAAAAAATATGAAAAAATTTTAGAAAAATTCAGCAATGAAAAATTTTCTGTCGCTAATATTTAGTTACATTTTTAACTCTCAGGAAAGGCTCCATGCGCTCCGCCATGTACATCCGCCCTGCCCGAGCCCGGCCCGGCCCGGCCTGCACACCCGCCCTGTGCTAACTTGTTTAATCATTCACAAATTTCCTCTTCCATCGCGTCCGTTGAGCCTCGAACCTGCAAAAGTCATGGGACACCTTAACCGTCGCACCACATTAAACTCTCTTACCATATTCTTTTTTTTTTTATTTCTTCGCTTCATCATACTCTTTTAAATAATAATAAAATAAATTAAAATGATATTTTATTATAAAATAATAATAATAAACTATTACAAAAATGAAAAAATAAAATGATATTTATTATAAAATAATAATAATAATAATAAAATTTTAAAATAAAATATTACAAAATTTTAAAAATTAAAATAATATTATTTTTTCATAAAATAAAATAAAAAGAAAAGGAAAAGGAATTATTAAATAAAAAATTTTAAAATTTAAAAAAAAAATTAAAAATTTTTTAAAAAATTTAAAAAAAAATTAAAAATTTAAAAATTTAAAAATTTAAAAATCTTAAAAATTTTAAAAATTTTTAAAAATTTAAAAAAATCTATCGGTAATCCGTCGCTAAATTTTCCGTCTGTAATCCGTCGCTAATCCGTCGCTGATAGCTATATTTATTTTTTTTGTTTTTTTTATCCTTCTCTACTATACCAACGGATTAGCGACAGAAAATTTTCGTCACTAAATATTCCTTCGGTAATCCGTTACTGATGCATTTAACAAATTTTTTTTCTGTGGACCACTATAGTAACGGATTAACGACGGAAATATTTCCGTCGCTATTTTTCGTTACTAATTCGCCACTAATCTTTTGGTATTCAGTCTGACGTTAATCCGTCGTCATTACCGATGAAATTTTTTCCGTCGATAATTTTTTATCGCTGATACCGTGTTTTTTAGTAGTGGAGTCTGATGAGGAGAGTATCTCCGGAGTAGCATGAGGCTCTTTTGGTATATTTTGGAGAAGATGAGTTGAAGTAGGCAGTATTTTCAATGCACCCTGACAAATCCCCTGCCCCTAATGGGATAATTCCTACATTCTTCCAACATTTTTGGACTATTGTGGGTGGGGGTGGGGATATAACAGCTGCTTGCATAAAGTATCCAAAGGACTTTCTCCCACATGGAGTCAATGATAGTTTTGATTCTGAAGAAGAAAGGGTCCGAGGTAATCTCTGATTTGTGGCATATCTCTCTTTGTAATGTCCTTTATAAGATGGCTAATAGACTCAAGAAAGTACTTCCTTTTGTTATCTCTCAGAATCAAAATGCCTTCATTTTTAGAAGAATGATTACAATGTGATGATTGTTTTTGAAGCTATGCATTTCTTTTATTAGAAAAAAAAAAGCGCTAAACGTAAGAAACTGTTAGCAGCTCTTAAGATCGACATGAGCAATAACCATGACAAGATAGAATGAGATTTTTTTAGAGGAATGATGATTCGAATGGGCTTTGATCAGAGTTCTGGTTATGATGTATGTTACTATAGTAAGCTACAAGATTATTCATAACGGACACGAAACTACCTAATTATTCATAACTGGGATTGCAGCAAAGGAATGCTTTGTCCCCATACCTGTTTATCATTTGTGTGGAGGGTTTTTTAGCATTTCTTCTGAAATATGAGGCTCAAGGACATATTCATATGTGCGAAATAGTTAGAGGAGCTCCTTTAGTCTCCCATTTCTTTTTACTGACAACAGCCTCCTTTTTTTCTGAACTATTCAATGTGAATGTCAAAAGATTAAAGATTGTTTAGGTTGTTATGAGAAGGATTCTGTTAGATTTATTCTACCGAATATGACAACAGAAGCATGGAAAATAAAATTATTTCATGAAAATAAATAGATATGGAATTTTGGGATTGTACATTAACGTGTAGGTCTATCAAAATAACCAAATTGCGAAGTCGTTCGAACAAATCGTTCAATTGGAATGATGATCACAAGAACGAACTACCACAACAATATCATGACATCTTAATCCTAAATCCAGTGATCTCAATGATAGAGAAAATTTTCTACTTGAAATTTTCTCAATCTCTCATTATTTTCTCTCTAGAAAAATTTGTGCTTTTGCCAATCTATCTATGTCTATGGACTGTGCCCTCAAGAAAGAATGATTTAATCTCACGTATATTTGGAGAAGTTAACTCACACCAAATAAGTGGGATCATTGAAACATACATTAGGAGAGTTGAGATCATGGGTTAACTAACAATTTCAAAGTTTAAATAAATCACATTTACTCATGGTAAAAGATCCCTCATGGGTATATTTTATCAACATTTCTCACTTGTACATGAGAACAATTTACATCTATTATAAGATCACAATTCAAGCGATATTTCACATCACCCTACTGGATTTTCATATACAATTGGGTATCGTACGACCGACAAGTATACCTGTAAGTAAAGACTTCTCAATACATTTATTAGGATGATCGAGAAACTACCATTAGTACAAAAGAACTCGTTGTACCTCATACTTAATGCATTACATCCATCGAACCATTTTTTTTATCGAAAGTGATCTCTAATTATTACTCACTGTATATTCCCTATTATATTTTGAATCCTAACATGGATAAATATAACATGTCAACACAACAATGTAATGTCGATTGATTTTTCTTTTTTCTACTAGAACCTATCAATCTCAATTCAGTTATTTTTTCAGACATATCCTAGAAACTTCATCATCTCTCGACCATTGGTAAGCAGACTAAAATAGTATACACTAAATCAAAACTTCAAGAAACAACCGAAAGTGATAAGCGTACTATTGGGCTCATCCAATAGGTGTCAAGTCTGACACAGAGGGCACAGGGATCAAGATCACATCATTATCTTAAATAATTGCTTCTACTATCCCATGATCGATTTATCACATGCGGTATGAAATACGTGTCACAATATTAATCTTCATATCTCAAAAGAGTATATGTTAAATGTAGCACTGAGAAAGAGGGAAAAAATGAGGAGAAAAGTCAAACACACTCTCTCTTCCCTCTCCCCCCACTTTCCTAAATTCTCGTTTGTATTTACCCGAAAACCTATCCCCCCATCTCCTTCGTCTCTCTCTCTATCTCTCTTGTCTCTCTCTCACTCTCGGCCCTCTCACTCTCCCTTCAATTTTCATCTTCTTCCAAATATCATCAATGATTCAAGTCTTCCTGAAGCACAAGGGCATGTCGGAAGTTGGAATTGAGGCCTAATATAACTGGATTTCATCTCTTCTCAGCTAGGGCCAGTTCGTGCATCCCTTGAAATCAGTTCAATTCTTCATTGGTTTTCAAAATTTCTTCATGGTGGCTGTAAGGAAAATCATTTATCCTTGGCCGAAATTGCATTTTCTCTTCAATTGGTGACTTAGGGTTTGATGGTGGCTTGGCTTGGAGACAAAATCGGTGGCGAAAATATAAGTAATCTTTTCATTCTAAACTTGGGTTTACTTTCCTATTGCATGAATTTGAAAATTATGTTAAAATTTTAAGAAATGAATTTGGGGGCTTTGGATCTAGGGTTTATAAAATGTTGAGATTTGAATAATAGATGAATGAAAATTATTGATTGATTCTAGACCTAGATTGAATGTGAGGAGTTGTTAGAGTAGAATGCAAAGTTTTATGTTTGGATTGAAATTCTTGATTTTTGCATAATGAATATACTGTGATCTTTTCCTCGTAACTTTCTCTACACAAAAGCAAATCAAATAAATTTTTTTGCATACGAAACTAGACTCCCATATCTTGAAAACGAGATATGATTCATTGAAATCAGATGAAAACTGTATTTGTTATGATTTTTCAAACAATTTTATGGTGTAGAAAATATTATGTTCTATCTTGTTCCAGTTGCTTGTCTTTCTTTCAATTTTGAGATGCCTTCTAAACTGAATTAAACTAAACTCTAAACATGAAATTTCTAGATCTATATCTTATCATTAATTTGAGATAATAATCATGTAATTTGGATATGTGTAGTGAAACTTATAGCCATTTGCCCATGACTACGCAGATTAAAAAATTTATTGAAAAACTAAAATTGTGAAAATATTAAGAAAATATGATTGCTCTATTATTGGTATGTGTTTTAATAATTAAATTATGATCAATAAATCAGGTTAAGGCATTGGAAGAATTGAAGGAGGGATAATTCTCATTTGGTTAGGAAATTTGGGAGTGATTATCCTCCCAAAAGATGAGTGGGACAGTTATGTTTCATATAAATAAATAAACTAATTTCAATTATATTTCATAAATTGAATTTTGGAATGAGTTCGAACTAAATTTATAATATTTTGTGAATATAGTGTGTTTCAAAGAAAATTTGAATAAATCCATAACTCTTATACTAAATTATTAAATTATTTGTATCATATTACAATTGAATACTCATGCGAAATGTATATTGTTGCTCTACATTGAAATTTGAGTTTGAATTGATTTATAAACTGAATTTTGGTAATATGGTGCTGACAAAGGGCTATAGTTTAAGTCTTGCCACAGACTGAACCATTGCGGCGATGTAGTCAAGGCTGTTTAATTCGACTTAGTGGTAGGTGGGTTGGAGAGTCTTCTCAAGCCACCGTGATCACGTTGATGCACCCCACGGATCTCTAGACCAATGCCAAGATGAAAGGGATTTTTAGAAAATAGTGAAAAACCTCTTAGCAAATCCTATCAACTGCTATTGATAGGATAATGATTTCAGTATATCCCAAAATTATGGAAAATGAATGTAAATTATTTGTTTTGTATGCATGATTTATGATAATTTGAAATAAACTATTTTATACCAATATTTTTATTTATGACAATACATTTTGTATATGATTGTTGATATAACCATTTTTACTTCTCATTTATGTATTACATGTCATTGTACTCTACTCACTGGGTATTTTAAATACTCACTCCTCTCTTCTAATTTTTTTTAAAGGAACCTTAGGCGGAAGACATTTCTTTGGAAAGAAACTAAGTAAGATAGTTGTTAAACATAATTAAGTATTTGAAATTAAGACTTTATTTTGAATTGGTGTACAATGATTCATGGAAAGAAATCTTTGTACATTTTATTTTGATTGGATTTGTTAAATACTTGCTTAACCTTCTTTAGGCAAGTATTTGAGAAATCCATACTCCTATAAAAATGAACTTGTATTTTCTTGATTTAAAAACTTCTCTTACAATTTTTATTGTCTAAATTAGAATATTTGAACACTCTGTGGTGAATTTTGAACTATTTTGATATTGTAAATTTATGAGAATTTTGGAATTATCGGGTTGGCCAATTTGCATACGTGCATAAACAGGGATGAATCGGATTGATCCTTAAATTTTGTGAAAATGCATGCCTTTGATACCGAATGACCTAGTATGGTTATTAAATAGTATATTATTAAAGTGATATTTGAGTTATTTTTAAATAGATTGAATGTCTTGCGTTATTCCAGTATATGGAGAGATGCTGTCCGTATACCGAAATAACGTGGCGATTGTTGCATGTTCAACGGGAGAGTCGTGACGTGACATTAAATTTCTCTAAAAATATTAGCAACGAAAAATTTTTCGTCACTAATAACACGTTACAAACATTTTGCGATAAAATTTACAAATTCATCGCTCAATTAGCGATAAAAAATTTTTCGTCGCTAAAATTAGTAACGGAAATCCAATATCAGTTACTAAATTTAGTAACAGATTTAGAATTTTCGTCGCTAACTTTATAATTTATAATTTATTTAATTATTATATTTTATATCTATATATATTTCATTTAATTATATATTTAATTAACGACGGATTGTTGAATCCATCACTAAATTTAGTGACAGCACGCACACACGCGCCCCAACCCACTGGCTCCCTCTCATGCTACCACAAGCGCACCAACCCCGCTGCCTCCATCCCGACCCCACACCTCTCTGCTGAATTCCATCTTTAATTGTGAAAAATGCATCCAATCGGAGAACACCTGGGCACACGAGAAAATATTAGAACTCACGACCACCAAACCAAATAATTTATCTAATTATATCTTTTTTTGTTTATTTAATAAACTACTATCACATTTTTTTAATAATAATAAAATAATATAAAATAATAATTTTTTATAAAATATTTAAATACTTGATTAAAATTGAATAATAAAAGATTTAAAAAATAAAATAATATTATTCTTAAAAAAATAAAATGAAAATAAAATATGACATATTAATTAAAAAAGAAATGATAATTCTTTATAAAAATAATAAAATAATAAAATGCCAAATTAAAATAAAATAATAAAAATATTTTAAAAATAAAATAAAATATTATTCTTTAAAAATAAAATAAAAATAAAATATAACACAGTAATTAAAAAAATAAACGATAATTCTTTGCAAAATAATAAAATAATAAAAATCTAACTTAAAATAAAAAATAAATCAATATTATTAAAATCAAATGCTATTTTAAAATATTATTTAATAATAAAAATGAAATGTTAATATAAAATAATAAAATCATAGAGAAAAAATTTTTATTAAAATATGATTTGTTAATATGATTTTTTTAATTTGTTTTAGGTTCACATTTTATTAAAAATATTAAAATAATATAAAATTATAATTTGTTAGAAAATAATAAAATACTAATTTAAAATAAAAAATAAAAAAATTTAAAATAATAAAAATAATATTATTCTTTAAAAAATAAATTATAAAAAATTATTAAATTAATTTAACAGTGAAAATCTCAAATTCGCTGCTAAATTAATTTTTTATTTAATAATTATATTGATATTTTATTTTATTTTATTATATTTCAAATTTAGCGACGAATTTCAAAATTCATTGCTAAATTAATTTATTATTTAATAATTATATTAGTAATTTATTTTATTTAATTATATTAAAAATTTAACAATGAATTTGAGATTTTTTTCGCTAAATTTAACGATAAATTCCCAAATTCGTTGCTAAATTAATTTATTATTTAATAATTATATTAATATTGTATTTTTTTCAATTATATTTAAAATTTTGAGGCAAATTTAATATTTTCGTTGCTAAATTTAACGACGAATTCCTAAATTAATAGCTAAATTAATTTTTTATTTAATAATTATATTAATATTATATTTTATTTAATTATATTTCAAATTTAACAATGAATTGCGGAATTCGTCACTAAATTTAGCGACGAAAATCTCAAATTCATCGCTTAATTAATTTATTATTTAATAATTATATTAATATTTTATTTTATTTTATTGTATTTCAAATTTAATAATGAATTTGAGATTTTCGTCGTTAAATTTAATGACGAATTTTCAAATTCATTACTAAATAAATTTTTTATTTAATAATTGAATTGATATTATTTTTTATTTAATTATATTTTAAATTTAGTGATGAATTGCGATAAATTTCAAAATTCGTCTCTAAATTTAATGACGAAAATCCTAAATTCGTCGTGAAATTAATTTATTATTTAATAATTATATTTATATTTTATTTTATTTTATTATATTTATAATTTAGCTACAAATTTTGGATTTTCATAGCTAAATTAATTTTTTATTTAATAATTATATTAATATTATATTTTATTTAATTACATTTCAAATTTTATGATGAATTCCGAAATTGGTAGCTAATTTACGACGAATTTTGCAATGAAAAATTTTTCATCCCCAATTAGGGGACGAATCTAGTCATGAAAAATTTTTCGTTGTCAATTAGCGACGACTTTAGTCACGAATTATTTATTCATTGCTAATTTAGCCACGAATACGTTTTCATCACAAATTTTATTGCAAAATAGCGACGAAAAATTTTTTCGTAACTAAATCCGTCGCAAAATAGTGATAAATTTTTTCTATCACTAAAATCCATCACTAAAATTGTGTTTTTTGTAACATTATTCTTATTTCGGAATGGTAATTGAGGACCGCTATTTGCTTATTTCAAGTATGACCAATTATAAGATCATTCATGCTTGTGGTTCTGCAAATCTGAAAGCTTATTCTCTTGCAAGAGTTTAGTTGTTAGATACCGAACAATGTACGTGGGTTGAAAACTCTCTTTGTAATGTGATGTGTTCTTATATACAATAAAACTATTTCTTTCCACCCTCTCTTGAAAAAAAATTTTAAAAAAAATCAAAATTTTCAATCTCTCTTTTTAGTATAATTCAACTTTTCAATTTGGGACTTGTAGGTTGATGTTATACTTTGAAAGTAGAGTTAGTCAATATAAAACTTAATATCATCCGTCCACAAATGGTTATCTTCGAGAGGTCCCCAAAAGTCCCCAAGAGAATAATTCAGCAGTCACAATCCCCTCTCTCGTTCCCATAATTCGGGATTCAAATTTCGTGTAATAAAAAAACAAAAAAATATTTTGCACTAAGGGATTTGTAGACTAGTGGTGGGCTTGTGTGTGATGATCCACTCTTCCCATAAGCTACTTCCACATATGGCTAATAGGAACATGTAGGAATGCGAAATTGAGGAGAATTTAAACTCGAATACCATATAGAGAACATGAATTATACTTCTAAAGTTAGATATAAAGTTAGAAAATTTAAAATTTATACCAAACCTTGGAGGCAAAGTTAGTCTCCATGAGACTTAACATCTTTTTATTTTTCTTGAAGTATTTAATTTTCGATCCTCTCTCTAAAGATATTCAACTTTTAAAACTCTTTCTATTAAAAAAAATCAACGATTAATCTTTGTTTCACTCTCAAATATATCAACGCTATTTAGCATGAATGTTTTAATTATAAATAATATTTATTTGAAATACGATATAATTGAATTACAAAGTTTTTGAGTTTTGATATACATAAGACATTCAAATAAAGTGTTTTAAATTCTAATACTTCAAAGTAAGACATTCAAAATTTTTAATATAAAAATTAACTATCAAAATTGAAGCTATCAAAGGCAACTTCGACCATGTTGCTTCTAATGAAGTTCCAAATATAGCTGGATGTCTCAAGCCAACTATCGTAGATATGATAAATTAATCCTTTTTCATCGATATATTCAATTATAAAATTTTTTAATAAATTACTGATTTCTGATAATCATTTTGAATTTAATTAAATTTAATTCAAATAAATTTGAATTCTTAAAAAGTAAAATCTTCTTGATAACTATTTTCTCTATATATAAGAGTAGAATTCGAAATCTTATTTAAACAATACTAATATTCAGTTGCTAAAATAACTAGATATCAGGTCAATTATAAGAATTTGAGCCATTTGCTATTGTACAATCATTTAATTGAGCTTAAATCGAAAACCATTAGGTATTACTCAAAAAATTAAATATTAAACACGTATAATAATCAAATAATCTCTCTATTTAATATCAGAAATTGAATACTATTTTTCTCTTTTTTTTTGCATCTTGTACTCCAACCGGGGAAATGTGCAAAAACAAAATTTTCCACAAACCATAGGGCCAGACATTGCAGGATGACAAAACTTCCTTGGTACATTGTTTCAATCCTTTTCTTGCATTACATCGAGACAAACTTCCTTAGATGTCTTGGATTGGCTGACATTGACGTTGTCCCCACCCCCAAACCCCCACCTCCAGCTCCTACCTTCCCCACACAAGCTTGTGTTTCCCCATCCTAAAATTGCAAATAAAATTATATTTTTATTTTTTTTTTAAAGGAAATATCGCATTAAACACAAAAAAAGAAAAAAAAATTATAAGGGTCTTAGAGTGGGGAAGGATCTGGAACCAGATCCTTAAAAAATAAGATTATCTTCTTAGGTTAATCTGACTAGCCTGAGTGACCTAAGGATGCCACAACCAATTTATGTGCATCAAGAATTAATACGATCAAAAAAAGCAAGGCTATTACATGTGGAAAGCATAAATGATACTAGAGCATGTAGATGGCGACAGCCAGCAGTGAATCGACTGCGCTCACATGTCATTTATACTAACATTGGCAACAACTTGGTCATGGGAAGCGACTTTATTTCATCCATTTACTTCGATGCGTCACATTAAAGTTGTGCTGAGCTTCAGAGTGCACACATTTTTCTTTTTAAGTTTGTGTAGACTTCTCACCAGGCAAGAGAGAGAGAGAGAGTTGATCCACCGGATGCAAATTTCTTTTTTTTGGTGGACGGTGAGTCTCGAAACCTACCCTATTATAAGGGGAGGGAAATTGGTGTTATTAGAGCTAATGGTCACCAAATTTCTGTGTATTGGTCACTTCATCTTTTCAACCGCTCTAAATTCATTGGATGCTTATATTGTGAAACAACCCATCCGGTGTGTGATTTAGTGGATTGACAATACACACCAACAGTAAAAACGTATGACGGTGTAATTGATTCGGAAACCGACGTCTCTTAATCATGATCGGAAGTTCGATCCTTTATGGGAATAAAAAATTCAATACTGGAAGACCTGTTCCCCTTAATTGAGACATACAAACTGTCGACCTAAATTAATCGATGTAAAAGTTTGGTTACTGGATTGATGGTACCCAAAAAAAAAAAAAAAATACACACCAACAGTGAGTTTCAGCCATATCCACTGTTCACAAACAGTTCCTACCATAATTTGATTTTGTTGCATTAATCAATACCCTTTTCTTTTCTTGGGGGACCCAGCATAAGCGCCTTTGGTAGCTACAAGTAGACAAGACAAATCTGACACCGCATGACTACTAAATGCTAGTGACTTAAGAGTGTCCAAGAGGGACCTCGTCTCTCGAACGAGGTAAACCGGTCACTACAACCCCGGTTTGCAAGATTATCTAAATATTCTCTTGATATGATTTTGTAAATATCCAAGAGTGTGTTTCTTATTAACTTTTTATATTTGATCGATCGATATCTAATTATTTCGATTTAATCTAATTGTCGAATCAATTAAAATGTGAACTCTAATTATATCTATTTTTTTTATTTCTAAGATTCAAATATAAGATTTTTGTTAAGAAAATATTTTGAAACAACAACACTGGTCGAATATCACTAAACTATTATGTCACGTTATATTAATCAATCTCAGATCTACAACTTCTTTTTTTCAAGAGTACTCTCACCGTAAATTTAAGTTAGTTTTTGCCAAAAATATTCACATTTATGCCCTAGAATTGCTTCCACTACAAAAGACCCACAGGAATATTTTCGATCTTTTGTTGTATTATTGGATGGCAACTTCAAACTGCCATAGTTCCCTGAGCCAATGTCCCTAATGCTCCATATTTGTAATAATTTTCAGCCAAAGTGCAAAAAAAATTTCACTAGAAATATAGAGTAAAAAACAAATTTTATGTAAAAATTTTAATTATTATTATTATATTAATAATTATTTGTATTAAAAATCTATTAATGTGAGGTGAATCTAAACTTCAACTTTTCAAAATACATGTTCATTTGAGCTACAATTTTGAAACCTTGCTGGCTAGGATTAAGTTTATTGTTTGAAATTAGGCTAACTTTTAAGAATGACCACCGGCGGCATCAGGGCGTAACTTTTTCCGCAAACTAGACATGCAAGGCTCGCACTTGGAATGGGCAATTCAAAAGCATCAGCCTGTTCAAGAAATGCAGAAAGACTTTTATTATCCGATGCTTTTGATGCGATGACATTCACCTGGGGTGATCTAGTCACCAACGAGCAACACAATGAGACAAATGATAAGCATTAGTAGCTAAAAAGAAGTAGGGAGTAGTGGTCAACATACTCTCCACTGTAATTTGAAATTCAAATTTCGTTATTAAAAAAAAAAGTAAAAAAGTAGAAAAGGTAGCTAGAAAGAAGAGTAAAACACCTTTTATAGAGAGGGGCTCCTAGTAAGCTACATCCAAGATTGAGAATCATTTGTTAGGCATGTCACATATTTTTAACCCCTTCCCCCAAAGAACTTTCTAAACATTTTACCCTATAGTAAGGGGAGACAATATGTGGGAGGCAATATAGTAAGGGAAGATGGAATCCCATTAAAGTGGCCAAGAACAGCCTAAATATAATCGGTAGAAAATGTTATGTTACTCTGTCTAGTTAATAAAATTTATTAACATTTTTCCCCATAGCAAGTTATACCAAAGACAAAAGAGGGCTTGTGGGAGACAATGTCTTCAAATACAAAGTTGATGTGCAAGCTATGCTCTTTTCACAACTAGGATGGCCGTTAAAGAGGGTTTTGAACACTCACCGGTGAGGGCTTGAAGCTCTTTGTACCACTAGGTCAATGGCCAGTGATGGCGCAAGTGTATTGCACGCAAAAGAAGTGAAGTATCAACAAGGAAACATGCTTGACACCACCACTAGGGTCTTCAATCATGTCCACAATTTGATTCCAAAGGACTTCATCAGATAAATTATCTTTCGCTTTACCAACACACCCCCTGATTAATAGTACACAACACAACGGTGAACGCAAGAGGAACAGAGCTAACACGGCAAGGGCACAACCGGAAAGAAACCAGAGGACGTGCCCAAGAAATCATGTTAGATGTTACACTTGATATGACCAGAGCTATAAGGTTTCTCCACCATGAGACAAAACCCTTTTCATTCATTTGAGAGTACCTTTTCATGTCTCCCAGAACTTTAACAGCTGCATAATAGTCCTGCCTATGCACTAACTGATAAGAAAAGAATGTAAAAGTTCGGATTCAGAATAATGCATACAGAAGAAAATTTGCACATTTGTCCGTGGCATACCAAGTCCAGGATGGGAAAGCAATACAGATACTTATGTATCAACACGCTAGTTAAAAAAAAAAAAAAAAAAAAAAAAATTTAAAGGTAGGGCTTGAAGTCAAGGATGTTGGGTCCAATCATGGCATCATCTGAAGTTAACAGAAAGCGAACCGATGCTTTCAACACTTTAGCCTAATTGCTTGCAGCAATCAAACAAACAGTCCTTGCTTGCAGAACAGGTCAAAAGAAAATATGCTTCTAAACAAGTGTGACATGTGTATAATGACAAATGGAGAGATTGATTCTCCTCTATTAATCGCTCTTTACATACCGCAAAAGATCCAGCTATTATCTTCACAGACTAGCACACACTGCTAAATATATTTAATTTGGGGACGGCATCTTACCTTTGTTCCAGCTTGCATCTTGCCTCCATCTCCTTTTTTTTTTGAGGACTCTATTGGTTGAAACTTCACTGTGGTCACAACCACATAATAATTGCAAAAACATACAATACCAGCTTTGATGTTCCCACAGCAGTGTGTCGACCAAATACCTTAGTTTAGCCATGAACTTTCTCCCTGAGTTAATAATGTCAAAAACTCGGTAAAAGCTTCCTTGTTGGTCGAAAATTATCCTCTTTCGCTGTTGGACTACAGATGATGATTAGGGGATAGACAGGTCAATTCATTGCACAAACTCATGATGCAAAGAGTCTTCCTTTCAGACCAGATTTCTCCGACTTTCTTACTCCAATATCCACCAGAAACAAGAAAAATGATGACGTCGACAACAAAAATCACTCTGCATGTTTAGTTGGTTGACAAGATGAGGATCTCGGGGGAAGCTATAACATCTGCTCCAGACACCCCTCATGTGCCTCAAGGTTCATACCTTTGGTAGTTCAAATAGCATATCAGATAAGATGCCCAGTTGCATATCCATTTTCTTCCCACTTTCTAGATGGACCAACGACAATTCAACAGAGAATTCCTTCACCCCATCTTCTGACCAAGTAATCAATCTGTATTGCCGTGTTAGAATACTTCTCTTGAAAAGTTCATTGCTTCCTGGGAAAAACAAAATAGTAAGAAAAGTTAATTAGTGTTATAAGAAGGATCAATAATCAATGTCTCTCATAAATTTTAACATAAAAAGAAAGGAGTAAGTTAGGAAGACAAAGTCCTACTAAAACAAAGCTTAGAGTGCAAAAACATACTGTCATGAAGTCAAATCGCTGATTTCAGTGCCTGGGAATCACCCTTTTCATTTTGTCCTTTTCAACTACATTAGATGGCTCCAAATTAGAACCAAACTGAGCTAAACCCGTGATTTTGGCCCATTCACAGCTTATTTGGTCCACAGTCAGACCAAAACATAGAAAGACAGAGGAAAGGTGACAAATGCATGCACTAGTTCACTTCTAAGAATTATGAAGACCAAATAATTCAGTTCTGTCTTCTGGATCTCCCAGTTCTATATATTTCTTTGTCAATATGAGAAAATGTATAAAACGATATAAGGCTTCTGGCCTTGTAACCATTGGTAAAGATTAAAAATGTTGAACAACAAAGAGCTCAACTACTTAACGGGAGATGTCATACAACAATCACCTAAACCTTAATACCAACAATTTGAAATTGTTCATTTAAGAGATAAGTATGTAAATTTAAAATTAAAAAAATAAAATAATAAATAAATGAAAAAAAAATTAATAATAATAATAAAATGAATAGATAAAAAATAAAAAGTTTAATTTGTATAGATTATCCTACATCATTCATTTCTATGCAACATCATTCTCTCGTCTAAAGGAGATGTCATAATGTTGGATATTGCGTCTTCAAAATTCTAGTCAAGGAGAAGCCGCTCAAGAGAGTCTTAGGGAGCCCCATTGATATATTCTTTACTCTCTTACCAAAATTAAACTCACATAAAATACAACATCGGTATTAGACAAACAATATTTCTTCAGAAAATCAATCATGAAATTTAGACAGAGAAAAACATCGAAGAATTTTGGCTGATATGGCATTTTTGCTAGCAGCTATCAGTTAAACCACCAAATGGAACATTCCGGGACAGGTTTTATTAGAAAAGGAAATTGAACAATCTACAGCAGACAACTAGCTATTAGACAAAAATGCCAATAGAAAAGGAAATTTCCCTACCATTAGTGGCGTGGAAGGGGAAAGATTAACATCTTTGTAGAGAACCCACTCTACATACACACTGGACAGATACATGTAGAAAACTTATGAGTAGACATTCCAAACTAGATGATACACTAAATATCGGGTATAGTGTAACCTCTAAGACAGGATACAGATGACAAGGATTTTGGAGCAAAATCAGATTTAAAAATTGGTTGGAGATTTTGATGCAGACCATTCCTATGAAACTCAGGTTCAACAGATAAACGCATTAACATATACAAGTTTCCTCTCCCATCTAAAGTTAGGGCATGTTCAATCCATTCACCATCCACCAAAATAAGTCTTTCATGGTGCAAAGCACTGCTCTTATCGTCCAACTCTTTGATGGGATTACAATCGCAATAGCTTAGCTTTCAGTCCTAGCAAACTGTCATATGGATCTGAGACAGCAGTTTCAGTTGAATAGGACCTCTACAATGGAATCTATGTGCAGAAAAAGATCAGGCCTCTTAAAACCGCATCTTAGTATTATGGCCTTGCTATTCTCTAAAACAAACATAACATTTACTCCAAAGTTTCTGTTTGCTGCTCAGGATTCGTCAGTATCATGGTTCCTCATCCTCCAAAGCATTAAATCAAAAGGCTCTTCAAACTTGGAAATGGTGGATAATGCTAGACAATGCTGTTTACTGTATTATCTCCTTAGTGTAATTGAATGTCTTGTTAGAATGCATGGCAGTACTAATAGATGCTTCTAATACAAAAATAGAGTCAAAATAAAGTAGAAACGAAAAAAATGATTTGGATTACCTCCGGCCATGCTCATATTCTTCACCTTCTGCGATTGTTAAAGCAACAAATGATTCTCAGACATGCAAAAACTCTTTTAAACTATCAAATTCACTCAATAGTTAGTGTAGAGTCTTGAATTTTGGATTTAAGAATCCTCTGCTTCAGAAAAGGGTTTTTATAGTTGTGAATCATCACACAACGATCAAACCATTTAATTGTCACCAAGAATTAATACTAAATACAATAGGGAATAATTCAAAACAATTCAAAATAGAAAAACATAAAATTATGGTCAGGGTTTGCATGGACCACAAAATTCCGACCACATGCATTCCTAGTTCAAAAATTTTCCAATTTGATATTTACTTCCCTTCAATTATGTTTTCCCATTTAATTGAATTCCCTCGTGAATTTTTGCATTAAATTCAAAAATTATAATATTTTCCCACTTGGTCCAATAAATAAATTGAAAACATTCCCTAGTTATATCTTTATGAAAATAGAGCACACAAGTCACGACGATAAATCTACTGGAATCAAGTTTTACCTTCTGTGTATAAGAATGCATTCTATTTCTAACCTTATGGTGATATTTACGTTATGGATAAACCCTATGATTATTCAAGATTCAACCTTATGAATTGATCTCAAAACCAAATATATGCATATTGAGAAAAATTCAAATTAGAGCTTTATTCATTGGTTTTAAATCTATATTTATAATACGATCTCTGAATTTACTTGGATGCATACTTTTATTTAAGCAATCAGTCAACATACAATCAATGTTAATGTATTAAATTACAATTTTATTTTCTAATACACATTTTCTAATAGATAAACATTTTATGTCGAAGTGTTTACTTTGACCACTACTATTATTATTCTTAACTAAATATACAACAGTTGAATTGTCACAATATATACATAATGGTTTAGATATAAATGTTAAAATCATAAACTCAAATATGAAACTCCTTAACTACACCGCTTGTGATGTAATCTCAAAACACACCACAAACTTGGTTTCCATTATGGAGATCGCAGTCAATGTCTATTTAATAGTCTTCCATGACATAAATTTACCGGTCATTTTAAAGATATAACCTGAAGTTGACTTTCGAGAGTCAACGCAAGCAATAAAATCCAAATCTGAGTACCCCACCATTTCCAAATTGTCAATTTTTATATGTAAGCATGTAGTTTTTGGTATCTTGTAGACACCTCAACACTTTTTTTGCAATCTTCCAATGTTCCAAACCTATGTTACTTTGATATCTCCCTAACGTCCCCACTGCATGCCCTATATCAGCTATTGTATAGACCTGTGCATATATAAGGCTTCCAACCATGGAAGCATATGATATACTAGTCATCTGTTCCCTTTCTAAATCTATCTTAAGATATTGGCCTATACAGAACCTATCCCATTTGATAATTAGAGTTACACTTGGTGAACAATTCTTCATTCTGTGTCTCCTAAAAACTTTCTTGATATAGTTTTATTGTGATAGTCCCAGAATTTTGACATCTATTACGATATATCTTTATATCAATGACATAAAATATATTATCTAAATTTTTCATTTTAAAGTTATTAGATAAGAATTGTTTCATCTTATATAACATCTTTGTCATTTGTAGCAAGTAATATGTCATCCACATATAGGATAAAGAAACAAAACTTGCTCCCACTAATCTTAAAATATATATATATTGATCAACAATATATTTTTCAAAACCGAATGAACTAAAAATATTGTGGATTTCAAATACCATTGACGGAATGTTTGTTTCAATCCATATATGGATTTCTTGAGTTTGTATATCAAATGCTTACCGATACAAAAAATATTTTTTTCAAAACCGTATGAACAAAAAATCTTAATTTTTGTCGCTTATCAATCAACTCTTCCATCCATTTTTTCCATCAGTCTTCCTTAATTGATGTAGCTTTTTCAGGAGTGTCATTGTTGGAAAATATTCTTGAAGGTGAAATCATTTTCTTGAATTAAATTTTCAAGGAAAATTTCTGTTCTTCAAGATTTTTTGCTGGTTTGCTTATCGGATGAAATTTCCATAGAAAATGTTTTCCTTTCCATAATTGTGTATATGAGAAGAGTTGTATTAGCTTAGTAGCCTCTTTCAGTAACTTTCCTCATCAAGGAAGATAATTTATGTGAAAATTTTCCAGATGTGCTTACCCTCAGTTTCCTGCCATTTCAGAGAATATTTTCAATGATTCTAAAATCTATGTAAAAACAAGCCTAAAAAATGCTTATTTTCCCGAGTCTACTTTCTTTTTTTTTCATAGGAAAAATCAGAGCTTAGTGTTAAAAAAGAAAAGGAATGTGAGAATTGCATTTGAAATTTCCTTTAGTTGTTAAGCTTTTCCATGTAATTTGCAGCACCAATTATATTTGATCATTTGGTCTTTTCACCCGCATGGTTTAGAACTTCTGATATTTTCCGAATGAGTCGTTATATTGTTTAGTAATGATGAAGAAATTTTCTGTGTTGTAAAAGGCGGTGCAAGTGCTTTTTTTTTTTTTTGTTTTTCCATTTATTCAACATTTGAACCAACTAATAGCATTGCATGCTTGGTGGTGAGAGTAAAGATCTCAGTTATGCTGGTGGCTGTCATAAAAGGTTTCTCCTTGGATTTTATATTTTGATTCTAGAGTAGAGTTCTCTTAGGTCCCAAAGAACAAGACTAATGCTACTGTAGGATTTGAATTGTTAGATGCATCTTAAGCCTTTATGGTGGTAGGAGCTCTCTTAAATGGGTCACTGCAAGTCCCGAACCGAATTAGTCAGAGTATGACTGCGGATACCGGTCAGTAAAGAACCAAAAAAAAAAAAAAAAAAAAAAAAAAAAAAAGATACTATTAGGTACCCTACCTATTCGCAATGTTTGATTGCTCAAACATGCGCTTGTTACTTCAGGTAATTGATTTAAAAATACCGGAGTGTACTTGATGCATTTTTTTTTTTCCCATGATAGTTCAGGGATTCATTTTGCAATGACAGGGAAACATTATTTACTAGCAGTGTTCCTAAAGATTCTTTCTTGATAACATACTAAAGCACAATGTGATATTGCTCTGCACCATTTGATTGGTGTGTCATTTATATCTGTAAATTGAGGGAATGCATCTTCTAATGGCATGAAAAACATTATTTACTTGTGGTGTTCCTAAAGCTTCTTTCTTTATAACCTGCTAAAGCACTTTGTGATATTGCTCTGCACCACTTGGCTGGTGTGCTGTTTTTATTTATCAATTGTCAAGCTGATCAGATCAATGTACTTGGGTGGCTATAAATTTAGGTTTTCCATGTTTTACAGCAAAGTGATTATTTTATTTTCCAATGATCAATGAAGTTCTCCCTGGGATCCCATCTTTTCTTTCACCCTGCCCTCCACCAAGATTTGTTCTTTTGTCATTTATACTTTTAAGAGGATTATTATTCGAAGAAAAATCTTTTTAGCTTAAAATATTTTTGTTGGCAGGATAACAACTTTGCCTACCTATGGCGGATGTGAATCAAGAAATCTTGGGCCAGATTACTCATTTCCTTAATGAGGGAATACGTCACATGCCTTGGGAAATTCTTAACATTCTTTCTAGACTCCCTGCTGAATCAGTTTTAATGTTTCAGAGCGTGTGCAAGACATGGTACAATCTGGTGCATGATCCTTCTTTCCCCAACTTGCAACTGAGCAGAACAAATAATCAACAGCCGCAGCTTATGATTTTGTCTGCAGTCCAAAGAAGCATATTCTGGATCAATATTGAGAGGCAGACGGTTGGAGAGATGCCTTTCAATTTGATGGAATCTCCTAAACTAACATTCGTGGAATCCTGCGATGGGTTGGTCTGTGTAGCTGAAAGTACAGAGCTCGATCCGGTGTATGTGTGTAATCCAATGACAAGGGAGTTCATCCTTCTACCTAAGTCAGGGTAACAGAAGAAATAGGATATCAACGTGTTGAAATTGGGTTTGATCACTCAGGTGAAAGGTACAAAGTAATGAGGACTTATGTAGGGGATCATGGAGAGATAAACATCAGATTTGAGATTCTAATTCTTGGGGAAAGCTCATGGAGAAAATTAGATTCCCCAGAAATTTTGCTTTGCCATTTTGCTACATGGGAATCGGCAGTTGTAGATGGTTGCCTATATTGGGTTTTGGGGTGGAGATTCTATGCTCTTGAATTTGACTTGAGAAGTGAGAAATTTGAAATATATCCGATCCCAACCAACCTGCAAGTTAGTCTGTCCACACCAGAATCAGTCAGCTGGAACTTGATGAACTTTGGAGGTTTGTTAACTTTGACAGCCGTCACTTCTGAAGACTCAGTATATCGTTTTTCATTCATGCATGTTTGGCATGCCAAAAGGGATACTAATCAATGCCCCCGTGTTTGGTACGAGGGCACATATAACGTCTATCTACCCTGGTTTGGTATGTGCGAGAGGTATATTGTTGGGATGCTAGATTCGGACACTTTCCCGCCTCAACAAACTTGCCTGTCCTTGGGCTATTTTTTTCCAGAGGAGGGGCTGTATCAGTATCCGGATATCCCTTGGTTTGTGCAAAAAATGTCTTGCTGTCTGTTTCATGCCCAGTCTGCTCTCTCCCTATGCGGTTTCATCGGCGGAGTTCCATGACAATCATGCTTGACGTAAGTGTGAATTTCAGCTTGCAATTGCGGTTTCTCTTTTCTTGCGTCTGGAATAATGTCTCGGTGTGGTGTGGTCATGTCTATTCTATTATATGCTAAACTTATGTTTTTTCTCCTTTGTAACATATTACCTTTTGGAATCTGTGTCTCTTTATGGGCAGCTCAAGAGCTTGATTTTTTCCTGTTTTCTGCTCAATGGATGATGGTTCTAATCCTTTCACAATGTCCCAATTTAGCTTAATTTTTTTAGTTTAAAGTCAGTTTAAAACTAATTAATCAGTTTTTTAATTGTTTTAAAAAAAATTCCTAACGAAGAAAATTGAAAACTAGTCCAAACAGTTTAAAAGTTGCTTAAAAAATCTGTTTTTCTAATGAAGAAAATAGAGAGGGCGGGGGGGGGGGGGAAGAAGTTTCCAAGAGGAGTTTTTGCTTATCCACTCCCTGAATTTTTTTTTTTTTTTAATGAAAATGTGAGTTAATAATAATATCTCTAAATTTTTTAAATATTACAAATTTTGTCATATAGATATATACACACACAAAATTATGAATATTTAAATAAACCCAAAAATTATTGTCACGTATATGTTTAATTTTACTATTTATGAAATTGTTTTGTGAAAAAAGTATGAATTTTAAATATTTATGGATATTTTAGAATATTTATAACTTGAATTATTTATTTTTCATTTGTAAGTATTTTAAAATTATTTTTGAAATTACTTATTTTAGATATTTTTTATCAAACTTTAATATCAATTATCTATTTATAGTTTCGTTAAATATTAAAACACATAAATTTATGAAACGGTTTGTCATTTAAATTTTAAAATTTTTATTTCTCATTTTAACTTATATGATAAAAGTAAAATCCCTCAATACAAAATAAGGCCAACATACTCCGAGTACTTTTTATTAGCTTCACACAGTGGCAATTACATGTCAAATTTCTGAATTTTACCAAAAATTTATAAATTGATCTCTAGACATCCAAAATAACAGTTAAGTATCCAAATTTCAAAATTCGTAACTTGTTTGTCATTTCGTTAGTAATAACGTCTAACTAATCATTATGTGTTGAGCTATTTCAAGATGACAGATTATATAGATATCGTGTGACAGAAATTACTGATACGTCATGTAACACGTTCGAACCAAACTATCATAATGTTGCCATATTAGCAATTTCGCTGATGTGGCACTTCCAGATCATCATCTCAAAACACCTCACGTTGCCACGTCAGCAAGTTAAAGGTATTCTGGTCTGAACACCTCTTCTCTCCTCTTCTACTCAATCTCTGTCTCTCCCCCCCCCCCCCTCTTTTACTTTTCTTTACTGTGGGTACCCAAACCACCCCTAAGCCAAACCAACGACCTCTCTCTCTCTCTCTCTCTCTCAAAAAAAAATAAATAAATACTACCTTCTAAATTATGGCAAAAAAAATACTTAAATTTTTTAAAAAAATATATAAAAAATCTTCCAAAAAAGATTTCACTATATGGCAAAAAAAAAGAACCTTAAATTTTTAAAAAAAAATATAAAATCTTCCCAAAAAATATAAAACCTTAATTTTAAATATATATATATATATATATATATAATTTATCTCTCCTCAGCTCTCTCTCTCTCTCTCTCTCTACAAACCCCAGAACCCCATTTCTCTCTTTCATTTGAGACCCAGGCCATCTCTTTCTCTCTTCTCTCTCTCTCTCTCTCTCCTTCCCAACTAGAAAAATCGAAAACGACAGCGAAGGTATTGCAAGGTTGAATCAAGGCCAAGTTCGAAATCGACAGCGAAGATCAATAGAGGACGATGAAGCAGACACTAAGGCGGATTAAACAAGGTGGTGAAGAACGGCGGTGATAGTTCGAAATCGACAGTGAACAAGTAATCGAAGACGAATCAGTGACGAACAATCGCATAGGAACTGAAATTTGAAGATGAACGGGTGATTCCAAGGCGAACAAAGATGGTGATTCCACTGTCCAACTTGTGGTCCTGGATGAATATTAATCGGTGGCAGACGAATCGACTACGAGGACAAATGAATTGAAGTTGCAGGGGAGATGATGGAGATAGGACAGCCGAAATCGATAGATCTCATCTTTCGGCCACCCTCTCATTCGAGCCACATCCATGAGCAACCTCTCTCTCTCTCTCTCTCTCTCTCTCTCTCAAATGGCAAAAGGATTGTTCAGAAAAGGCTTTCGACCCGCGCAAGCTATCTCTCTCTAATTGCATAAGAAGAAGATGAAGGGGGAGAGAGGAGCGTGTCTTCACGCACGCAGTGGGGAGAGGGAGAGAGAGAGAGAGAGATATGGATTTTTCACAAACAGTTTTTAACCATTTTTGGGAAATCCCTAGCAAAATTTTTAGTTTCAATTCAATCTTTTTGATCTCTACAAATCTGGGCTCGACGACTGCATCAGAGAAGATGAATTTTTTTAATTTAATTGAGTCGCAATTTAATTTTTTCCAGAAATAATCTTTTAATTTTTATTAATTTTAAAATAATTAATTTTTATTAACTTAGAATAATTACGTGTAATGTCACGTCAATATTTTGCTGATGTAACACTGTTTTGTGTGTATGATGCTGATACGTGAATTGACACGTCAGTAATTTCTGTCATACTAGAAACCAAGTCAGAAATTATCTTTATATAATCTGTCATCTTGAGCCAGCTTAGTATGTAACGATCCTTACTAACAAAAGGACTAATAAATTATAAATTTTGAAATTTAGATTTTCAACTATTTCGATTTAAAACTTAGAAAATAATTGATAAATTTGAAATAAAATTTATAAACTTAACATGTAATTATTTGGCTTCTTAAAATGTTTTAAAGCTTCCAATTGAAGTCTCTGCACATCGTCGCGTGCAAATGATTGTGTTAATGTGTACCGGACAACGTAGTGATCATAATCATTTTCCTTAATTTAATGATATAATTAAAAAAAAAAAAAAAAAACGATTGTGTTGTCGACTACCGTCTGCCATCCGATTCCCTCATGTATTGTCTGTCACTCTTGACCTTCTACAGTCTACCATTATGCTCTCTTATTTGCGGAGATTTGGGATGTTAAGCAAAACCTTGAGCATCTTATAGAAAAGGGAAGAAGCTCATTTCATTATGCAGTTGCGGGCTTTGTGCATCTTTATCTTAACACCCAGGGCAATAGGCTGGGATATTGAAGAGATTAAGGAAGAAAAGTTACCCACCTGTGGAAAAACGAGCAAACCATCAGATACATCAGAGATACAAGGCAGGCTCTAGGTTTAGATAAGTTAACAATTTTAATAATTTTAAAATTTAAATGAGAAACTATCTCATTCTTGTATAGATTGCGTGGTAAAATAATTTATATAAGTTTTAATAATTAATGAAATTAAAACAAAATGACATTTATATTAACATTTGATAAATAATATATAAGATAAATAGTTTCATAAATAATTTTAAAATATTTATAAATTTATAATAAGTTATAAATATCCTAAAATATTCATAAATATTTAAAACTCATACTTTCTTCAAGGAACAATTTTGTAAATAATTAAATTAAACATAGATGTGACACAATATTTTTTTTGGTTTATTTAAATATTTTTTGAATATTCATAAATTTTGCATGTATGTATGTATACAACAAAATTATAACACTTGAAACATTCAGGGCTAATTTTGTCAGCCCACATTTTTATTAAAAAAACAGAGTAGATGAGCAAAAGTGCAGCTTATGCTTTTTCTCTATTTTCTTCATTAGAAAAACAGCATGTTAACATAGTATATCCAACTTTAAGCACACTGTGAAAGGATTGGGACCAGCATGTTAACCATCCTCCATTGAACAGAAAACAGGAAAAAAAATCAACAAGTTCTTGAGCTGCCCACAAAGAGAGATTCCAAAAGGTAACATGCTACAGAGGATAAAAACATAAGTCGCATACAACAGAACGGACATGACCACATTGACACATTATTCCACCGAGGCAAGAAAAGAGAAACTGCAATTGCAAGCTGAAATTGACACTTAGGTCAAGCATGACTGTCCAGGAACTCCGCTGATGAAACCGCATAGGGAGAGAGCAGGCTGGGCTTGAAACACACAGCAAGACAGTTTTTGCACAACCAAGGGATATCCATATACTGAAACTGCCCCTCCTTAGGAAAAAATAGCACAAGGATAGGAATGTTTGTTGAGGTGGGATATATTTTTAACACGAAAGTATCCAAATCTAGCATCCCAACAATATACCTCTCGCACATACCAAACCAGGGTAGATAGATGTTATATGTGCCCTCATACCAGACACGGAGGCATTGATTAGTATCCCTTTTGGCATGCCAAAGATGCATGAATGAAAAACTATATAATGAGTCTTCTGAAGTGACAGCTGCCAAAGTCAACAAACCTCCAAAGTTCATCAAGTTCCAGCTGACTGATTCCGGTGTCGACAGCCTAACTTGCAGGTTAGTTGGGATCGGATATATTTCAAATTTCTCGCTTCTCAAGTCAAATTCAACAACATAGCATCGCCAATCACTTAGACTTCCCCCCAAAACCCAATACAGGCAACTATCTACAACAGCTGATTCCCATGTAGCAAAATGAAAAAGCAAAATTTCTGGGGAATCTATTTTTCTCCATGAACTTTCCCCAAGAATCAGGATCTCAAATCTGATGTTTATCTCTCCATGATCCCCTACATAAGTTCTCATTACTTTGTACTTTTCACCTAAGTGATCAAACCCAATTTCAATATGTTGATAGTTTATTTCTTCTGTTACCCCTGACTTAGGTAGAAGGATGAACTCCCTTGTCATTGGATTACACACATACACTGGATCGAGCTCAGTACTTTCAGCCACACAGATCAACCCATCACAGGATCCCATGAAGTTTAGTTTAGGGGATTGCATCAAATTGAACAGCATCTTTCTAACTATCCGCCTCTCAATATTAATCCAGAATATGCTTCTTTGAACTGCAGACAAAATCATAAGCTGCAACTGTTGATGATTTGTTCTGCTCAGCTGCAAGTTGGGGAAAGAGGGATTATGCACTAGATTGTACCATGTCTTGCACACACTCTGAAGCTTTAAGATTGATTCAGCAGGGAGTCTAGAAAGAATGTTAAGAACAATTTCCCAAGGCATGTGAGGTATTCCCTCATTGAGGAAATGAGTAATCTGGCCCAAGATTTCTTGATTCACATCTGCCATTGGTAGGCAAGTTGTTATCCTGCCAACAAAAATATTAAAGCTAAAAAGATCTCTTCCTATAATAATCCTCTAAAGTAAAAATGACAAAAGAACAAATCTTGGAAAAGGGCAGGGTGAAAGAAAAGAGGGGGTTCCCAGGGAGAACTTCATTGATCATTGGAAAAGAAAATAATCAATTTGCTGTACAACATGGGAAACCTAAATTTATAACCACCCAAGTACATTGATCTGATCAGCTTGACAATTGATAAATAAAAACAGCACACCAGCCAAGTGGTGCAGAGCAATATCACAAAGTGCTTTAGCAGGTTATAAAGAAAGAAGCTTTAGGAACACCACAAGTAAATAATGTTTTTCATGCCATTACAAAATGCATTCCCACAATTTACAGATATAAATGACACACCAATCAAATGGTGCAGAGCAATATCACATTGTGCTTTAGTAGGTTATCAAGAAAGAATCATTAGGAACACTGCACTGCTAGTAAATAATGTTTCCCTGCCATTACAAAATGAATCCCTGAACTATCATGAAAAAAAAAAAGTCATCAAGATCACTCCGGTATTTTTAAATCAATTACCTGAAGTAGCAAGTGCATGTTTGAGCAATCAAACATTGCGAATAGGCAGGGTACCTAAAAGTATCTTTTCTTGTTGTATGAGAATGTGAACAACAAAAACAGCATACCAGCATAAAGGCTTAAGATGCATCTAACAATTCAAATCCTACAGTGGCATTAGTCTTGTTCTTTGGGACCTAAGAGAACTATGTACTCTAGAATCAAAATATAAAATCCAGATTGACAGCCACCGGCATAATTGAGATCTTTACTTTCACCACCAAGCATGCAATGCTATTAGTTGGTGCAAATATTGAATAAATGAAAAAATAAAATAAAAAATAAAAATAAGCATTTGCACGACCTTTTACAACACAGAAAATTTCTTCACCATTACTAAACAATATTACTACTCATTCGAAAAATATCAAAAGTTCTAAACCATGCGGGTAAAAAGGCCTAATGATCAAATATAATTGGTGCTGCAAATTACATGGAAAAGCTTAACAACCAATGGAGCTCGCACATGCATTTCTCACATTCTTTTTCCTTTCTTTCGTTAAAAATATAACACTGATCTCTGATTTTTCCTAGGGAAAATAAAAAAACCACTAAAAGAAAGTAGATTCGGAAAAATAAGCATTTTTTAGGATTGTTCTTACATAGATTTTAGAATCATAGAAAATATTCTCTGAAATGGCAGGAAAATAAGGGTAAGCACATCTGGAAAATTTTCACATAAATTATCTTCCTTGATGAGGAAAGTTACTGAAAGAGGCTACAATGCTAATACAACTCTTCTCATATACCCAATTATGGAAAAGAAAACATTTTCTATGGAAATTTCATCCAATAAGCAAACCAGTAAAAAATCTTGAAGAACAGAAATTTTCCTTGAAAATTTAATTCGTGAAAAAGATTTCCCCTTTAAGAATATTTTCCAACAAATGACACTCCTGAAAAAGCTATATCAATTAAGGAAGCCTGATGGAAAAAAATAGATAGGAGAGTTGACTGATAAGTGACAAAAATTAAAAAAGAAATTTTTAAAGTGACTAGAACTTGGTATACATACCAAATCTATTTTTTCTTTATGCAGAGCCTATCAATATCACGATCAAGAAATTATTTGCAAACAAATTTAAACATTTGGATCATATCAAATGAGAGAAAGACGAAAATTTAGAAAAGAGGATTCAAATATCCTTCGAGAAAGGATCAAAACGTTCGTAGCAAGAATGGCATGGATAGATATGCAATCCTAAGAGAAAAAGAAAAACAGAGTAAGGAAGACAGAGATGCAGACTAGAGTCTTAACAAAAAAGAAAATGCAATGGCATAAAATTGAAAGATTGAACAATCAACACGCAAGATTCATTGGCTACAAGAAAAAAAAAATTGAAGAGAGAGAGAGAGGAACCTCAAAGACTACAATGATGCTCCGATAAGAACAATGTTGAATGAATGCACAGCAGCTACTCCTTTTGCAAAAGAAATGATGAAAAACTTAGCCTTTATATAGACCCCTCGCATACACTCTTTCGATAACAACAATGTTGAATGCAACAGCGGCGCCCCCTGCTTTTGCAAAAGAGGTGGTCAAAACCCTAAACATTTGTTAACTACACACACAAATGGCTTGCAGGCAATAAAAGTCCAAAAGGCAAATTTACTTATGGAAGTGTGAGGCTGGTCTCTACCTAAACGTTACTATTTTACTAAAGAGAATCTGACTCTTAAATGCTCCACAAATTGCAATTCAGAAACATCCAAGGTCAGACATTTAAAATAAACCCACATACCATCCCAACAACCTAATAAAGCCCCCATTTTATCCCAAATGCAATTAAACTTTACATTGTAACGAAATATTAGTCAGCAGATTCTACATAGCAAATGCAACTTCATCAAGATCATAGGTTCAGCACCCAGTAATTAGCTATAACAATTTTATGGAAGTGAGGACCATTTGAAAATGAAATTTGTGAGAATCCAGCAAAATACAAAATTTCTTAACCAGACGTAACACAAACATAATCTTGTTTAACTGAAGTTTGCACTTAATGTGGTAAATATTAAAATCTGTTCAAGGTTTATTAAAAGACTTCGGATCATAATGTTGGCACCACTAAAGGTAGTTTAATTTGATCCACTAAACGTTGAACTGGTAAAATACGGAATCACTTTTGAGAATATTAAAGTGGAAGTATAAATGAAAGAATAGTGAGATGGTAGAAACATGAAAGCAAAATAATCGATTGAAGAAACAGGAAAGCAAAATAATCAATTAAAATGATGATTACTATAACTCCAAAGAAGATTTACAAGTTCCACTTCCACCACCAATTCCTCCTTTCTATGGTTCCTCAGATACATTCAATCTCGCTTGGGCAGCAGCCTACATGACAAATGTAAAGCAGGCAAATCGTAAGTTCATCAATTTAGAAGGTGATAATAGAGTAATGACAGTAGTATGGCTGCAAATCAACGGTTTCTATGCATTTGAGGTTTGGAAGCATCAACAGTTATCATAAAGGTGCTAGAATTGGTTCTTTAAAGTAATGGTAATCAAGAACTTGTACATAATACCTCTCAAACTGGAAGAAATCGAAGTAGACCATCCAATTGCCTTTTTAACCGATGAGAATCACCAAATCTTTTTTTCCATGTTAATGCAAACTAAAACGAATTCTTGTATCCTGTTCAAAATCCCATATTAGCTCCTCAAAAGTGTTATATACTGCTACAGTGATAACACAAATCCGTTCTTTGTGGTTCCATGGCAACAACAATATTGAAACAATAGTGCACTGGTCTTGTGTAGGTTATGAGTTGTGTTCATAGGGTTTATAACCTACAATAACATAAAACTTTTCCAGTGTCCATGTGTCACTACCAGCATCACTGATTCATAGGTAGGTAGAAAATCTTAGGCATACTATCCTTGAAATAGTATTTAAATAGCAAAATTAGAAAACTAATGGAGAAACACTTAACATTTGTCAATCATCAAAATACCATATATGATCTTGAAATGCCAAACAGTTTCCTCATGTCAAAAAGTTGAACGTTTTACAATCAACACTGCTATATACAGTCATAAGCATAATCTTAAAACATATGTGTGTGTGCCTACACACACACACATCCACACATTGCAAATCACTTGATATAAAATTTCAAGTAAGAAATTGTCCCCATTACAACAGTTTACAAGCAGATTGGGACTTTACCCTTTACAATACTATTAATACAGTAGCAAGAATAAGAGATTACCTGGATAAAAATTCTTTTCTTTTAAGTTTTAGAAGGAACTGAACAACAATATACCATTCTAATAACAGATCACGTTCTGACCTAGCCAATTTTAGAGGAATATAGGGATACAATATAAGTCATGCAAAAAGTGGACCGGGCTGCCCAGCACAATTGAACTGGTTAAAGAAGTGAAGGGCCAATGTTAGCACAAGCAGGTCTCATGGGCTAGTTGCACCAAGGTCCACCAAGATTTATGGCTGGGCTAAGGCCCCAGAAACTTTGATGAGGCTAGCAATTACCATTAAATAGTTATCTCTTGTCGGACCAAAAATTTACACCCTGCCAATATGGTTCTACGCAGTGTTGTCAAAGGCACTCCAAGCGCTTGCCTAGGCATTCCAGGCATTACCTGAGCACAAAGGCATTAGGTCCTCAAAAGTGTAATACACTCAAACAAGATCCAAAATAGTACTCATAGTAATAATGCTAATCCATTCTTTGCAGTTAACATGACATACAACAACATTCAATCAATAGTTTACTGCTCCTGCGTAGGTTTCTAGCTATTAATGTTGCATAGACACTTTTAGAAGTGTATCCGTGTCGTACTTATAAACTTTGTCACTTTCAATAATGTAAAATTTCTTTGCATAGAAGCAGGGACATACCAACTTGAAATGCTATTCGGCTCATCAGAATGAAATACAGGTGTCTGGTAGCAAATAAGAAGGCTTCATTTATTGTCACTGGCCAATTAGCACACCATATCCCTCAGAAATTGAGCGACTTTGAGTGGCAACAGTGGTTTTATTTTCGATGGTTTGATTTGTGTGGCTGAAAGTAATAAGCTTGATCCCATATACGTGTGTAATCCAATGACAAGGGAGTTCATCCTTCTACCCAAGTTAGGCATAAAATAAGGTATCAGCATACTGAAATTGGGTATGATTCTTCAAGTGGAAGGTACAAAGTCATGAGAACACATGTAGAGGATCTTGAGGAAGTAACATCAGATTTGAGATTCTGATCTTGGGGAAACTTCATGGAGAAAAATCAGATTCTTCATGAATTTTGCATTTTGATCTCGTTACATGGCAATCGGATTGCAGATGGTTGCCTTTACTGGATTCTGGTTGGAAGTCCAAGTAGTTGGCAACACTATATTCTCAAATTTAACTTGAGCACTGAGAGATTTGAAATATATGTGATCCTGACTAACCTTCAAGTTTGGCTCTCTAGAGTAGAGTGGGTCCACTAGAAGTTAATGAAGTTTGGACTTCTTTTTAGACACATTATGTGGTTTTTTTACCTTCAAGCATCTCTGGCATGCAAAAAGGGGTGATCAATGCCTCCATGTCTAATATGAGTGCACATATAATGTGTATCTGCCCTGATTTGGTATGTGCCAACTAAACATATAGTTGGGATGCTAGACTCAGACATGCTTGAAATATATGCCACCTCAACAGATGTACCCGTCCCTATACTATTTTTTGCCAAGGGAGGGATAGTTTCGGTATATGGATATCCCTTGGCTGTGCAAAAAATGTCTTTGTGTGTGTTTCAATCCTAGTCTCCTCTCTCCTAATGCGGTTTCAGTTGATGGAGTTCCTTGACGAAGATGCAAAACTCAAGTTTCAGTTTCATCTTAGAGTTGCTGTTTCTCTTATCCTGCATTGGTGGAATGGGTGTATCAATAGTCAGGTGTGCTATATGCTTCTTGTCAAGCACACATGCAGGGATAAAAGATGTAAACTACATACAGGCTAATCACCTAATAGAGAGATAATAGTTCCAATCACCAAATCACCCTATACATGATGCGAACACAACCTTGAAACACATTGAAAAAAGAAGGGAAAAAATCCAGTTCAAAAGCTTAAAGTTAGAAGAGAAAATTCCAGAATGACTTCTCATGAAGCCTGACCAGTTAACCATTTCATGAGTTAACTGATTTGAAGGAGGAAATGGTCCTGAGTTAACTGATTTGGATTGAGGGGTGCTTCTCCTAAGTAGATACTGTTTGTTAGATTTGAATTCTAATTTGTTGAAATATGTCAAGAATGCTCATACATTTTACATTTTGAGCTACCTTTCTGCTGTTGGACAAATGCATTTGAGCTTTAGAAATTTTAGTTTTAAATCATACGTATCTTTGAAATTCTAAAGAGGGTTTAGCATCATACTAGAGATATCTGCAAGAGTACGATAAGATTACACTTCCACTTCCAATGCCCACAAAATACCATCTTGTCATCACTAATGTTATTGCCTTTTCAATATTATAGAGCTATAAAGTTCAAACAAACTCCTCCACCAAATTACTATGGATGTCACATGCATAAAATCAAAGTTAAAAAATCAATTAGCATAAACTTGACAATGATAATATTATGCTCAATGTCCATCTTTTTAGTATGTCAATTTACTAGTTTGGTTTTCCATTTAAACACACACCATTACATTCAGAGAAATATTAATTGAAGTAATGCTTGCGGTATATCCTCCATTAGCAATTCCTCCAACAACTTTTGCAGGCTCCAGTCAAAAACACAAAATCCTCAAAATCGGAACCAAAACAGACTACAATCGACATAAATCGAAAAGGGTTGTTTTTAAATGCTTCATGTACATTCCAACCACATTAAATACTTAAGACCAAGTTTCTTCCATGAATTTATGATACCATACCAAATAAAAGTAAGTAATCTACAACAGAATGCATAAAATTTGATAAAATTGATGTACTTTATGATCCTCATAAACATAAGTTCGGCAGAGAACATAAATTTGAATTCTAGGAACAACATATGCCAACGAAAAAGAAAAGGATGGGCATTGAAATTTCCGCCTGTAAAACCCTAAAAACTTAAATTTGTTATTAACCACGAAATAGCAAACAATGTTGAAGATCAAACCTGGAGAAAATTATGCAATCAAGACTCTTCCTCTGTTGATCTTTTGAATGTGGATTGAAATCATCCATCGTCATCTTGCAATTTCTGGGGTTTTGCTTTCTCCGTCAGAAACGGAATTCAGATTAACTGTGTCATTTTCAAAACTTCACATGATCGAAACAAGAGTCAGTTGTTTGAAAAATTGAAAATTTTAAAATTTGAGAGAGAGAGAATGAAGGCAGTGTAGTTAATCTACTCATGAGGGAATACCTCACATGCCTTGGGAAATCATTCTTAACATTCTTTCTAGACTCCCTGCTGAATCAATCTTAATGTTTCAGAGCGTGTGCAAGAAATGGTACAATCTGGTGCATGATCCCTCTTTCCCCGAATTGCAACTGAGCAGAACAAATCATCAACAACTGCAGCTTACGATTTTGTCTGCAGTTCAAAGGAGCACATTCAGGATTAACATTGAGAGGCCGAGGGTTAGAAAGATGCCGTTCAATTTGATGGAATCCCGTAAACTAAAATTCATGGGATCCTGCGATGGGTTAATCCGTGCAACTGAAGGTACAGGGCTCGATCCAGGTAATCCAATCACAAGGGAGTTCATCCTTCTACCTAAGTCAGGGGTAACAGAAGAAACAAGATATCAACATACTGAAATTGGGTTTGATCACTCGGGTGAAAAGTACAAAGCACTGGGAACTTATGTTGTTCTACTAACGTTAGAACTATATATATATAAATATATATTTATCTAAGAAAATGTTTCCTAATGTTATAAATTGAAGTTTGGAATTGAAAATAAATAAATTTAAAAGAAAGTTATTAAATTATACCAAATTCGTCCTATAAATATGTTACCCAGTTTGAATATGAATTAGTCAAATTTAATACGTTTATCGAATTTCAAGATAATTTACCGGTAAATGACTTATCTTTTAAAAAGTTCTAAAAGCCATTGCTTAGTTAGTTTACAGATGGGTGGATCTACTGTAAATTCAACTACCCATTGCTTAGTTTACTGTAAATTGGGGGTTGGATCTACTGTAAATGGGTGGATTCAAATGGGTGTATATCCTTCTATTTGTACTTTCTCTCCCAGAGAATATAGCAATTGGATTTTTTTTTTTCCCTAACTCGGCGTGGATGGCCATAAACAAAAGTCTCATATTTCTTTCTTCCTCGTTTTTCCATCTACTTTTGTAATTTTTGTGGCATTTTTGCGAGGAAGTAAAGCTGTTTGTATAATGGGCTAAGGTTGTCTAGGAGTGGGCTTGCTTGGAGAAATGTCCATATATCGAGAGAAGCCTACTTTAATATTCACATGATATTCAGCCTCTTCCTTGCCTTCAAACCTAATTCTTTCATTGTGATTTGTGAAGTATGTCTTCAAAGAGGCTAACCTGCGTGCAGACTTGCTAGCCTCCAAAACTCACAGCATCGAGTCAGGTTCCACCCACCCCCAAGACCCGCCATGGCCTTCACTCTTTGTTAGTCAAGGGTATAAGGCATGCACACGCTTTATATGGTGTAAGTTCTTTCTTCTTCTGGTCCCAAGTCAGTTTCTTATTGTTGGGGGTAGGGGGAGGGTCAAAGGGCCTCCTGTCGAACAACAATGAAAAAACTAGTTTTTCTCTGTTCTTTCTTTTCTTGTTAAATCTCGTACTATTTGAATCAGAACATCGATTATTTCACGATTCAATCACTTTCATATCGTATTTATATATTATTTGACCATAAATGGGATTTGTATATAAATTTAAAATTCATTAATACATTGAAATTTCTGCCAGATCAAAGAAACTATAGAGTAAACCCACCCAAGATTTTCAAGGGTAGCAATCTGACCTAAAGTTAAGGTTGAAGGGGAGTTATCATTATTTTAGCCACACAAGTCTACTAGATTAGACCCTTTTATTTTGGTAAAGAGGAGCCCAGTGTACTGCCAAAAGTCTTATTCCTTTCTGAAGTTTTGAGTACTACCCTTGCAATTCAGAGTGCACGCTCTAAAATCAAGCCAAGACCAATACTACCAGCCAAAACTGTCCCCCCCTCTCTCTATCGAGAGAGAGAGAGAGAGAGAGAGAGAGAATCCATCCAAAGCCATCACAATTCACAATAGAAAGATCAGTAGCTCTCTTGGGGGTTGGCCTTCAGCACTGATTAATGGGAGGGTGGGGTCCTCAACTTTAAATGAAACCATTCCCCACAGACACAGCTAGAGCTAGCTAACTTCTTTTTTTCCCCCCTCAGATTCAACTTTTGTCACAGTTAAAATAAGATGTGTGCGGGGACAATTGAAAATTGCATGGAAGAGGCAGATTTTGGTTTTGGGTATCATTGATTTGTCACTCATAACCACAAGAGAAGGTTCAGTGGAAATTGTCACTTCCATCGTTTGCCAAAATGACCTCAGCTCAGCCTCACCTAAGGTGGCATCCACCTCCTTTGCTCCCCATTTACCCATCAATATCCCCTCTATCTTTGCCACTCTATTTTCTTTTTTATTTTATACATAAAAATATCGGAGACATCCTACATTAGTTAATGGAAGACTGCTTAATTCTATATATATATATATAATATATAAAATATATATCCCAAAAACTACTTTTCTCGAAGCTTGCCAGAGATTGAGCTCAACTCGAGAGATGGAGATATAAAGGTGCGAGTGGGTGGGTTGAATGCATTTACTCGAGAGATGCATTTACTTGATAGGGACATTTTACCCTCCAATGTCTGTGGCCAGAGCAGGCTCAGGAATCTTAACATTACTGCAGCATTAATTGATATGTTTAAAATATATTACTTTAAACATATCAGGTTTAAACATTCTCTGCCTAAAAAAACTTAAATTCAAATTTTTTCTCTCTAAAACCAAACAAATTAATTTTTTTTACTCTCTCTAAAAAATCAATTTAATTTATATTTTCTCTCTCTAAATACACTTCTTTTGAATTTTCTATCTCTAAAAAACCAAAATAATTTTTTTCTCTAAAATTAAGTATATTAATTACCTTTCTTTCATTAGAAAATTTAAATTATTTTTTTTGTCTCTTTGAACATATTAATTTTAAATTTCTCTAACTAAAAAACTAGATTTAATTTTTTTTTCCCTCTCTAAAACTCAGCACATTTAATTTCTCTCTAAAAAATAGTTATTTTAAAATTTTTTTCTCTTTCTAAAAGTCGAAATTTAATTTAAATTTTCAGTTAGTTCTCTCTCTCAACCCATGCACGAGTCACGCACCTCTTTCTTCAACCACTTTTCTTTGCAAATGTGCAACAACCCCCCCCCCCCCCTCTCTCTAATTCCATGTGATCACTCAAGTCTTATCTCGGATTAACCTTGCACCCTTATAAACCTTAGATTCATTTTCAATTCAATTTTTCTACACCGAAAAAACTCACAAACTTCCCCGTCAAAATTTGATTAATATACTTCGAATGTTTACGAAAACTCTATTCAGGAAGAATAAAAACTCAGACTATGAAACTATCCCAAATATCAAAATTTAATTAATATAATTTGAATATTTATAAAAACTCTATTTAAGAGATAACTTTTTTAATATAATATTTTTTTATTTTTAAATTTTAATTCGGATTAATTCCTTAAAACAAGTTTTTGATCATCACCTTGCCTCAGTCATTAACTTTGTCTCACTTTCTTTCTCCGCCTGACATCATTTTTGTCCTTGAAGCTTACAAAGTCGGCCAACCTTTCTTCAACCCTTTTTTACACTCGGTTGGACTCATTGTTGCTGGAAATCCATTTTTCAAAACCAGATTTCAAAACCCTAACCCCAATTTTAATTTTTGAATTCTTTATTCTTTTTCTTTATTATTATTTCAAAATTCTATCTTCCTTTAAAATTGTTTTTAAGGGCCATTTCAAAAATTTCCGACCCATCAAAATTAACTAAATAGAAACCAAGGGGGGAATCACATGGGAGAAAATCATATGGAGATTTAGCGACAATGTGTAAGTGTATGCTTTTCATACATAAAATGTAATATGATAATTTTTCAAAATTGAATCATTAACTTTTTTTTGGGATATATTGGCCCAAAAACTATCACACATAGTGAGCGACCAGGGGTGGCCCTCTGAGTGGTTGGGTAATGGGGGGTGGAAGCTTTATGCAAAGGGCTAGATGGTTTGAGTTTTAGTTGGGATCCATGAATTTTTGATGTGAAAGATGAAGCTTCTGATGATGCTCTCATCACAGCTTTTTTAAACGAGTTAGTGCATCCCCCCCCCCCCCCCACCCCCACCACCCATCTGTTAGTCTTCTTTCATTTTTGGTCACTCCTCTTCACAAAATTTTGTTTACTAATTCAAGACATTGCGTTCAGCTATCCTGTCTCACCCTTTATCTTGTAAGACCTATACCCCCTTTTCCATTTTTGTGCCCCCACAAAAATTACTCTGGCAATAGTCATTTCACTGACCATTGTTCATGATCAGGGTTATCACCGGCTAGTGCCAAAAATTGTACTTATTAAACAATGAACGATTGATTTACCGAATGAAAATATTAGATTTCTTAATAAAATTTTAAATTTTAAATTTTAAAATAAAAAAATTATATTAAAAAAAACTTCCTATAATTATATTTGGCAAGTGATCTAATTGGTTTAGTAGGAATATGATACAGCAAAAAAAAAATTGAACTCACTAGGCAAACTTCTCTCCAATTTATTATGGCCTCTTTTTTCTTGCTCAGCAAATTTTTGATCGTAGGCAGACTTCAATCTAATCCATTTTAGAGGAGAGCGAATGGTCGAGAGAAATTATATTTCTTCATATCTTCTCTTATTTATAAAATTTTTTCATTTTTTGAACCAAGGGTAAACTTCTTAATCGATCCATTATTTCTACTATAGTTATTAAACCCAGACCGACTTGCCTGTCGGACCGGTTCAACCTATTAGTTGGACTGGGTCGATTCTCGACCCAAACATTTTACAGATTGGTTCATAATTTAAACCCTTTATGCCGTCAATTCGTATAAACTCGTAGGTCAATAATAGGTTGACCTTCGATTCGCGTGATCAACAAATTTTTATATTTAAAAAATAATTATATATATATTTATATTTAAAAAATTAGTGATTGAACCAATGATCTTATAATTCAACCGATAAATTAGAGATTTCAAGACATATGAGTCAGACGTACGATTCGAATTTAATAACTATGATTTATATCGTTTTGTAAAATGAAAAGGAAAAAAAAAAAAGGTTAGATTAGGCGAGGTGTTTTGCCAAAGATCAGGCGCCTATCAAGACAATGAGGATATGTGAAAGGATATCATGATTTGAAATTGTTGCCCCCCATCAATATGATGATTGTTTGCTTCAAATTTGGCACATGCTCAATAATTCTTCACATACATTATTTCAAGGGATTAGGGGTCGCTGCTGCTGCGGTTGATCAAACAAAGTTCATTTTTCCAGTTGTAATTGCATAAACTTCCAACATTGAACCAAACAATGATATTGACCATTTACGCGATGTCACCATCACCAATGAGGTAATTTTCACCTTTGGTTCTTGTGTTTCTCCTCCTAACACAATATCTGATAATTAATTAATTCAATCTGATTTATTCATCAAATCTATTAAAAGACGAATTCTCTCAATTTTTTTATTCTTAATATTCAAAATTTAAGAATTTAATTAAAAAATTTTAATATTTTTATTATTGAACCGATAAAAGATCGACAGTAACAACAAAAGATAAAAACCATCAAATCTAAGCACATAATTTTATTTTTTTTCTTGGGATATTATTTTCATCGCATATCCAATTTCTTATGGAAATTAATTTTTTGTACGACTTTAAGATTTCTATTCACGCCGTGAACCCCTTTTGCTTTGCAATCAACAATTGTTAGATCAAATAAATAAACAATGAATTAAATCTATCAAAGGCCATACGACAATTCATATTAATAAATTCAAATAAATATTTAATTAAAAATTAATTAAATTATACCGATATAAATATTAGTCTTTAACTTTTTTTTGTATTTATCATTGATATTCGTCAATTAATTCAATTTGAATAACTATGAGTTCAATTTATAAATCGATTCTTTTAGTGTTTGTTTTTTTATTTCATGACTCGAATTTAAAATATTAATTAAAAATTTTAATATTTTATTATTAAATTCAGAGTGCGTGGATATCTTTAATTTTTCTATTTCGCGTATACATTTCAAAACTTTTTCCCCTTCCATTTAAAATGACAAATGGCAACACACAAAAACCAGGGAGTGTACCGTGAAGATGCACGTAGGGAAATTTCCGACAACATTTTTGACATGAAAGCCACGTTCATTCTCAAGTCATTTTCATCGAAACTTCCAGTCCCAAGGTGCGAGGCTACCCTTGTGTAGGCTCCACGCTGACACGTGTATCGGTGAAAATTCCTTCCATCTTCTCTATATATAGCGCGTAACCACACGCACAATTATTGAGCCTCGTTGGCTTGTGGGGGAACCCACGATGTCGACGGTGCTTGTGGATCATATCTCACTGCAACAAACACACTTGATTGTGACATTCACATGCCTTGAAGGGCGTGGAACTGCAAATTCTTTGCATAATTTCCGTGTAATGAAAAAGAAATATTTTAAGATATAGGAATAAAGTTAATATATATATATATATATATATTTATTAAATTATTTATCTTTATTTTTATTAATTTTTATAAAATATGTGGATGTTAACTCTAACTTTACGTAGAAATGAACGGTGAAAAAAAATTTGAACAAATTAAACTATTTTTTTGTTATTGTAAATATATATGGATTTTTTTTAATTATATATTTATTTTTTAAATGATCGATTTTAAAATTTACGATTAAAGTTCAGACTATTATTATTGTTGTTTGTTATTGGATGTTAAGTTTCATACCAATTAATTCAATATCTAGATCATAATATAAAGCAATCGATTAACATTTAAATTAAAAATTAAACTCTTTGCCATGAATCAAGCTTTGCCATGAATTTAATTCGGCCAACTTAGGTCAAGTCAAAAGGGCTAATTTTTATGTCCAAAACAGTTGGTCCAAAGGGAGGACCAAAATTTTTATAGTCACACACAGCCATAAAAAATTCTGGGGTCTGTTATGAGAGTAAGAAGTCTTTATATTCTCAATCCACAAAAATAAGGTGTTTATCGTGTTAGATTTAATCACGTACACAGAAACGTGATAAATTATAAAAATTAAATATATTAAAATTTTTGAATAAATATCTTAATGCGTAGATTTTTAAGAATCAATCAAACCGCAAATTCTCTCAGATATTCAGTTAAGATGATGATCACAAGATTGAATTACTATCACAGTATCACGATATCTCAACCCAAGTCTGATAAATCCAATGATGAAAGAAAATTTTCTATTCAAAAATCTATCAAACTCTCGATATAATTTCTTACTCTAAAAAATGTATCTCTCCCTGCTTCTCTCTTGGCAACGTGCAAACTCTCTCAAAGGAATTGCTTCCCTCCGTTCACTTTTCTTAGAGAAGTTAAAACACACTAATCAGAATAAATGAGATAACGAGAGTTATTTTATTATCTCCAATTAATTTTTTTTTTTATGGTAAAATGCCCCTACGTAGGCATTAACCGGTATCAAATTCAACCTGCTGCTAGATTAAGGGTAAACACTCAGAAATTGAAATCAAACATGAAAAATTTTAAAATGGATTTTAAAAATTTATGCGTTTACTTGATTTTCAGAAATCCCATAATTTGAGGGGTTTTATTTCTAAATTCTATTATTATTCTATTAATTCAAACAAATTATATAAATTTTAATTCTATTATTGATTTCAATTCATTTTAACGAATCGTCCCTTTAACTTTTGGGGTTAAAAATGGATAACTTATTGAAATATGATAGTGTTTAGAAATTAGTCTTAATTTATCAGTGTTTTATTTATATTCATGTGCAAACTATAATTCAAATAAAGTGAAAAAATTATTTATTATTAATATTTTTAATTAAAAAATTATATACATTCTGCCGGATTATCCAAATCACCATATATATTTTTTCTCTCCTTGTGGTGTCACTCAATTTTCCTTTTTTTTTTTGTGCTGAAAAATTTCTTTAGATGGGTTTAGTTCCTAAATTGAGAATGCTATGAAATTTAAATTCTCAGCTTATTTTCAGAAGGAACATGAAGTTTGAATCCTTAACAAAAGAAAGGGTAATGGTGCAAATGGGATTCTCATTGTGATCTAGTTCTGGGCCAATCCTATGCACGCATCCTTAATTAAGAAATTATGTTTCGTGGGTTTCTATTGAAAGAAAGAACTGAGAATATATCGAGCATTAATCATTGCACAAGATCTTCACCAAGAAAAAAAAAAATCATTGCATAAGATATATAAATCACAAATATTTTCCTCTAATTACTCAAAAGACTAGTTGTATATCCAATTATTAAGAGAAATTAATCATGATATAGTTCTTTCAATCATCATATACCCAAAAAAAAAAATTAATCTTTCTCGTCGATTGAAGGTGATCTCCTTAGCAACCTCAGCAAACAAGGAGGGTGGGGATGGCAAAATCTCCTAACCGGTAAATCAACCTAAATGGGGTAAAAATGTCTTCTGTCGTCTTCTCTCTCTCTCTCTCTCTCTCTCTCTCTCTCCCCATGACTTTGGAGGCCAATTACTACAGCTCTTTACTTCGACATGTCTCTCTCTTCAAACTCGCACCATCACTCTTAATATGCCCAAATCTCTCTACTATGAATTCTGGTATTCAAAACCTCCCTTTCTCTCCCTGTCACACAAACAATTGCATCTTCTGTGTTCTTTTGTCTTTGTCGTTTTACCATTTTGCCAACATTGAATCGTATTGAGCATTTCTTGATTGATTTTGAAGTGAGTCATCACTAATTTTCTCTAACTCTTTTGCTTTTTATGACTTTCAGGGTTTCTGGGTTTTCTTCGAAAGAGTCTTCGCGTCAAATGGATTTGGTTTTTTTAGGACAAATGTTGATAACTAATAATGGGTTCTGAGATTTTGTGGTGATCTTGTCTCACACAGGTCCTTTTCAGAGTAATCATGTACTCCTTGTACATGATTATTGAAGTATAGGATTAATTAAAGTGTTTTTGGGCTTAATTAGAGGTTTGAAGTATAGAATTATTGAAATAGGATCTTTTTTAATTTGGGCTTTTGTTTATGTGGTGCGTGAAGCATTATTGACTGTTCAAGGCGATAAATGGAGTCTTGGAGTTTTGCTTCTGAAGGAAAAGGAATTGTGTCCGATGAAACTGTTTACCCATGTGATGTGCTTGTCAGAAATAAAAATGCATTCTTAGGATGTGAATTGAATTCCTATTCTTGCTATAGAAACAACTTTGGTGTAGAAAATCAGGGTTATATGGAACTGGGTTTTCCTGATACGTTTAGAAAACAAGTTCTTGACAATCCCTATAGAGATGCTTTTGGGAATAGTAAAGTCAAACTAGCTGCAACTAGTACTACCATTGAGGAAGAGTCAAGTTCAAGGCTATCTAGTTCTGTGGTTGAATCTAATTCCCATGATTCGTTGCTCATTGATTTGAAGTTGGGGAGGTTTCCCGATCATAGAGAGGCACATAATAGTAGACCCTTAAGTGCCGCCACAAATTTGTCTCTGGTTGAGTCATCTGTGCCAGCAAAGCGAGTTAGAGTGTCTAATTTGAACTCTCAAATTGCTTTTTGCCAAGTTCATGGGTGTAATAAGGATCTTAGCTCTTCGAAAGACTATCACAAAAGGCATAAAGTTTGTGAAGTTCATTCCAAGACTGTTAAAGTTATTGTCAATGGGATCGAACAGCGGTTTTGTCAGCAATGTAGCAGGTCAAATTTAGTTTCTTACCCTTGATCTCATAACCAAGTTTATGTTTTTCTTCAATAGCTCCTTGATCTTTTGATTTTGAAGACTTTTATGGGGCATCATTGTTAGATCAATTTCTATCATGCTATAAGCTCATGTAGTTCTGCCAGAGCAAATTCAGTTTAACTAGTGGCTCGATCTTAGAAAGATAATCCAATTTCTTTCAGTCAAATCTTTGATTGAATTCGAGCTTTTAGTTCAATGCTTGGACAAGTCTGGTTATGACAAACACCAGTTTTTTCTGTGCAGATTCCATTTGCTCGCTGAGTTTGATGATGGCAAGCGTAGCTGTCGTAAACGTCTTGCTGGTCACAACGAGCGCCGAAGGAAGCCTCATGCGGGCCTTCACTCAGGAAGAAGTGGAAGACTTATTCAGTCATACAATGGTATGCTATACCTCTAATTTATGACAAATTATAAGTTAGTAATGTCTTCTTCATATGGCTTTACGTGCCAAATATGAGGTAAATTTGGATAAATTTTCTAATTCAATAGGCACTATTAGCAGTAATACAGCCACCTACCAGCTGCTCCTTATTGTTTGTAAAAGAGGGGGATATTTCGATCCCGAAACTTTTCCTCTCTCCAGGTGCTAAAAGTGTTTACTATTCAAATTTTTTCAAGTTATTAGCTTTCTGTCTCACTGATCTGGATCTAAAAGAGGATTTTGACTCTTTTCCTCATGATTACTCAAAGGTGCAAACCCCAATCCACCCCCAATTAGAAATAAAAAGTGCTCTTTCAACAAAAGGAATAAGATATTAAGGAGCCAAACTAGTCAAGAGAAACATTTTTTAGGGATGATCTTATCATCTCTTTCTTAAAATTACATAATATGCAGTTGCAAAATTCCCATCCTTTCTCCTTCATGCGGTTGGGCATCATGCGCACTGGAAGTGGGTCTAAACTTCTACTTTTGTTGAAAATATATTATATAGGGATGTGACTGTATTTCAGTTTTCTTGGAGTATATCCTGTTCTGGATGCTGTCCAACCTTACTCTCAAAAAATGTACATACAGGCAGCAAGGTAGACACATTTCTGTTGTTGTCATTTTCTTTTTCTTTTTTTTTTTCTTTTTTTTTTTACCTGCATCAAGTTTCATTTGGTGAATATCAATTATCCCACGTTAGTGGTGGCAGAGGTGAAGCCACATTGGGGGCTGTGGGTGCAGCTGCCCCCACAGAAATTTTGGGGAAAATTTTTAATTTGTATATTTTTAGTAGTATTTAAAAAAAAAATCTCTAAAAGTCACAAAAATACCACTAAGAATAATAAAAATGCTTCTAAAGATTCTAAAAATACCATTAAAATCCTTTAGAATGCCATTTATTCCTAGAAATTTATAACGTCTGCGTTACTACTCACTGCGTGTTGTATTCTGCAGCCACTAAAATAAATTTCTGGCTTCGCTTCTGAGTGGTGGTGAAGAACATACCACTCCTCTTTAAAGATGCATAAATTTCTAGCTTCGCCCGAGTGGTGGTGAAGAACATACTACGCCTCTTTAAAGATGCATACTTAAGAAGCAACAGTCACGTCTCTCTCTGTTTACCACTTGAGACCATCTTTTTCATCTATTGAAGTGATATGGTTATATGTCTTATTTACTCAAAGCAATGCAATTGTATTAGTCTAAGTAATAATATATTTAATTCTTTGTTTGAGTGGATTTTATACTCCATGTGGCTGTTTTGGCTGAAACATAAGATATAACAAGGTTTTTGAGCTCTGAGCCAATGAATGGATGAGCTTAGCTTATAATTGATGAAGTTATTTTCACCTGATTGAGCATGGCCGATACCTTTCATCTTCTCATCACTTGATTCAGTTCATTTTTCTCAGTTTTGAGGACAGGAATGATATTTTTTCTGATTTTCACTTTCTTTTATATATTTTTGCCTTTCTGTAGCCATGTTTGAAGAAAATTTGATCATATCATTATATGTTTGCACGACTGGTAGCTACAGTTGTGAAGCCCTCTTTAGGATCATAAGATTTGGCTGGCATGTGGAGTCTTTTCTGCTTTGTGGTTATGTTAAGTTCAACACATGAATGTGATAGTGAACTAGGTTGAAAATGCACGCCATTATTGAAGAAAAGGTGGCATGAGGGCTTTCCTTTCTGGTGGTGAGGTAGCATGAGCTTTTCTTTATAGGGTAAGTGACAACCTGAAGGAATTTTCAGCTCATTGATCATTCTGAAGAGACTCAGGGATATGTGGTTTATGTTATAGAGTGTGTTCATGAAGGTCCTTATCGTAACCTTTCCTTTGTTTGACATTTTAGATGCAAAAAGATGGAAGCCATATATTTTACACCCAATTTGAAGTCTCATAGGATTCTTGTATGTTGACAACTTGATGCTTCTGCAAAGCTTCTTCCTTTTCTCTTTTTGGGCAGAAGATATGGGATTGTAGATTATTGAACAGGTGTAAATGTATTTGGGTTAACCTGTGGATTAAGATTGCAGTTGCAAATAAAGTTGCAGCTGAAAGTGCAGACCTCTGATGCATGGAAACTTCTCAACACTGATGTTTCCCCGTTTCTGAAACATCTCCCATTTCTGAAATGTCTCCCATTTCCCGAAACGCCTCTGAAATGTTTCCAATTTCCGAAACGTCTCATCAATTTAAATTAATTAATATTTATACAAAAGTTCTTATATTTTTTATATTTATATATATATTTTTTCATATTTAATGCATTATTTGTTTATTTGATTATAATTTTTATTTTTCATGTTATTTATGACTAATAATTACATATCTGTTCATTTTAGATTTTGATTATAAAATATGACTATTCTATTATTTTAATAAAATAATTAATATTTATATAAAAATTCATATATTTTTCATATTTACGCATTTCCCCACGTTTCCATTTTCTTTATTGTTTTATAAAGTACCATTTTTCATATTGTTTTATATATATTTCTATTTTTGTTTCCGTGTAACCTAGGTGCTGACACATATTTAAAGGTAATGATTGTCTTGGATGCATGGTAGAATTGGATATCTAATCACATTTGCAAATCTCAGTCACAAAAAAAAAGAAAAAAAAAACCAAAAGCGGTTTATCAACCAATAGCGGACATTGTGATAGTTGCAGTTGTGCCTTTTACCTTGTATGTTTATTTAAATCCATGGTTGGTCCTTTGATATCGTCCCTTGAAAGCAGCAAGCATAAGGGCTCAAGTTCCGGAATTTAGAGGGGAAAAAATTGCACTTTTTACGCATGTTTTTGGAGCACTTAGGATTGAAGATATAAACTAAATAACCTTATGATGTTGCTTTTTGGACCTCTGAAAAAGAAATAGTGGAGCTCTAAGCTGTATCTCCAAGGCACGACTGAGACGAGCTGATCATAATGTGACACTTCAGCAACTATATGCCAGAAAGCATTTAAGGCTTGCAACCAACAAGATAGATACTTGTGCATTGAGTTGTCAAGATGTTACATCATGATTCATCCACCTCAGCAACTCAACATGGCTGGCCCTTCAGCAACTAGAGAAAACTGAACCCTAAATATGTTAGTTTTTGGCCTGTGTGGATTAAATTTAGCTTTATTCCTTGTGGAAAAGTGCTTATGGTGTGGCACCAAGAAAGACTAATAGAGAGATTACTCTTCAACTCCAACTAACGAAAACCTGTCTCAATTAATAAACCTAGTGCCAATTTATTGGTGTGGACTCCCTAAGAAAACATACTCAAACAGAAGTAGGAGAAATTAGTTATCACTTCAAGAGTACAATTTCTTAAAATCCTCGAAACCTTTTGCTTAGAAAAACATAAAATTGAGTTGCTTAAAAATGTCCACCAATAGGGATTAGAGTTGGGTTGTTACTGCAGACAAAATACTTGGGATGTTCTTGGATAAGTGTATTGGTTACTGTTTATTGGATTGGGCTAAAGGGGTGTGATTGGAAAGTTAAACAGAAAAGCATTTCCTGAGGACAAGCTTTGCTAGAATAGAGAGTGAGGGAAGTGTTGCCCTACTAGACTTCTTCTCTATAGACTTCCCGAACGCCACCTAAGTATAGAACTCCTCTGGCTGCAGCTAATCATTTTAGATGAGGTTATTGGGTTGCTTAAAACTGTCCTCCAGTTTCGGGACTATTATTGGGCTGAATTGTGATGTTTTTGCATTAGTGCAAATATTTGATGAGACTAGCAATCTTAGTTACATGGGATATGGAATTGGACTAAATTCAGAGCTGTCCAATTGCAAATACTACGGTTTTCCATTTAGATGGATTTCTTTCTTTCTTTTTTTTTTAGGTATTATATCAACCGATATCTGGAGCCATACTCCGATTAATTTGGTCCGGGATTTGCAGTGGCCTATTTAAAGGGCTATTCTCCAAATATAGTTTGTTCCATGCTCAAGTTGCAAGTCGAACTCAGAATCTTGGTATTTATATAGTTTTCATCTTTATGCTTTTATGCACCTAGGCTCCTGGTAAGTCAAATTTATCCCATTTCCTTGATGCATCTGGGATGAAAATACGCACATTCTGTTTCTAGACATATGAATAATGATTAAAAACACTATTGTTGAATTGAAAGTACTTCCATTTTACCGGTGATCACTCATGGCTTATCTTGTGAATGAGGTTTAAGATGTTCTGTTTTTTTATTGACTAGCAAATCCATAATTACACATGCTTCTATAGCCCCTTTAAACCAGGCTGCCCAGTAAATGGGACTCTTGCCACTACAAGGTCAGGCAAGGTTTAAAAGATAATTGTTTTACCTCTGGAAGTGGATAGACTTTTGAAGTGGTTTGAACCTTAGAAGCACCTAGGACATGATATTGTATCAGACATGGCTCGGACATTGCACATTTTGAAAAACTTGGAAACTGGTTCATAGCTTTAAAATAATATAATTAATGACTCAATTTACTTTTTTATATATCTATAATTTGTATTTATAAATAAGTTAGTTTAGCAAATTAGTAATTTAAATATTTAAAAATTGGTGCTAATGAGATATGACGAATAGGAATAATAATGGGGTTTCTCACTTATGTATCATATATGAAAGAATAAATATGTGCCATCAGTGAATATTATTTGACAAAAAAGTTCACTTGAAGTATAAGTGTCCAATAAGTATCCTCAGGTATTTTCAAAATTAATTGAAAGAGTGGATATGCCCGGTGGAATATCTGTGATGTTCCAGCAAGGATTGCACAAATGTGGTTACTGCTACCATTTTGATGTATTCGTGCTACCTAGGTTGAACGATGACCTCTATGTCGCAACTGGCAACCTTTCACTGGAGAGAGACCAGTCTCTCAGTCCTTAATTCTTATGCCTCTTTTATAAGGGAAAACAAAGAATATAAGTGTTTTTGAAATGAGATAATTTTGGCTATAAGATGAACAATGATCTAACTCTTTTTGAAGACTAACTTGGAGTATGTCACGTGTGGAACTATGCTATAATTTGTACCATATTCCGGCCTCTACTTTGTGATCAGTCAAAAAATTGCAACATTTTTTGTGGTCATGGAACTACTACCATGATATTTGCAGATTATTGTGAACATAGTTTGATATATACTCTTTACTCTGCTTTCTTTGTTCTGCAAATATGTTTTTGTCGACTGCAGTCGCTTTCTCCGTGATAATTCCAGATGAATAACTAAACTACAGTAGTTAAAGGATTGAATGATGTCTGTACTCTTTGTGAAAAGCAATATTGTGGAATTTCTCAGGTTTTGCTGCACAAGTGATGTTAAAATGTTTCTGCAGGAAATAAGCTTCTGAGTATTTCATCAACGATGTCCTTTATCTGCCAAGATATTCTACCTAGAGGCCTTTCATGTTCAGAAAAATGTGGAAAGCGAGACTGGAGTCTGCATACAAAGAATGAAAATGGAATTAAATATTGTTATCAACCAACTATTTCTGACTCGAGTGGATATTCCCTCTCCAGTCCTTGTAGTTTTGATAAAAAGTACATTCCTTTTCATGACAGCAGATTCAATGCTTCAACTAGAAGCATGTTTCAAGAAAGTAGTCGATATCCACATGATCTAGTAAACTCAGATTCCATTCCATCTTTGTTGCCAAACAACTCATTAAGATTTGAAGAGTTCAATATACAGGATTCAACATCAACCATGTCGAGGATATCAGACTCTGGTTGTGCTCTCTCTCTTCTGTCATCTCAATCAAGGAGCACTTCAAGCCATTCATCTGGGTTTCCCGTGGCCCATCCCCTGAATGTGTTAGGCAGTCAAGCTCCTTACGGTGTAACTCAAGTCTCTGATAAGCTTATAGGTGGAGGCTTGCAGGCTTCAACAAGTGTTTTGATGAGTAAGTTTCAGACATCTGATGTGAATCCCATGGAAGGGAACTGCCTGAACTCAATACCATTATCTGATGGTAGTGGTGCTATCAATTTTGAAGCTGAAAGTGGGATTTTTGAAGGATCACACTTTCCTAATGCTAAGGATTTCCCTTTATGTGAAGATGGACCAACTATCAATCTGCTTCAACTGTCATCACAGCTCCAGCAAATGGAGCACCAAAGGCCGCTTATACAGGTCAAGCAAGAAAGTGATGCTTTCTGCTGCCTTCGGATCATGTGATCAGGGACAAGGTACATTGCATTATATCTGAATTTTGCATGGATAATTTGCTCTATATGGTAAGAGTTGCATGTTATTTTTTTTACCGCTCTTTTCTTCAAAGTGGTATGCTATGTTATTGCTACTCTGTTGATCTTTGTACTTTGACTAAAATGTTTGTGATAGACCATTTGCTAACATCTATTGAACTTTACTCAATATAGTTATGAATGTCATTGAGAGGCAAGACTAGACTTGAACACCATAAGCCAATCATAGTTTGACAGTGGAGTTTAATGTCTTCTTTCATGCCTGTTCTACCATTGTGAACACTTTAATGCCCATGTAACAGCTTTGGGGAGTTTAGATTAGTTAACAGGTCCCAACCATATGGAAAGGAGAAAATGTTGTTCAAACAATTTGTCAACCTTAGGTTGACCAACCAAAGTGATGTCGCAAGGAACATTTGTTTGAATAACATTACTTGGAGGGAAGGAGTATCGTGTAGCGCAGATGATGTTGATGGGGATATTGGTTAAGCATAAGAGGGCCTAGGTCTCCCTTAGTTGAGCTGAATGGGTGGAAGTGGGCTGACCCAGTTTTAAATGTAGGGGTAGTTAAGAAAAATCTCTTTGTAAACTACTTGACCTTTAGTCTACTACATCAATATTGCTATGTCTTGTGTGTTTCAGCTCTTGCAATGTGATCTTTTTTGGCTCAAATGCTTGCGTGAATGGACCTAGTGGATTTGTGCTTCCATCTGAAGTTCAAAACTGCATGCCCTACTCTCAATTTATCTGCCTGCTATTCTAATGTGTGTCGCTAATAGTGAGCCATGATGAACTTAGGATGTCTTCTAGGAACTCTAATGTTTATTACAGGTTCGAACACACAGCTCTCTGTTCCTCCATGCCATATTCAGCTCTAGGAAAACTATTTGCATGTTTTTGACTTAATTCTTAAAGGTGATATATGCTGAGATCAAGCTTTAATAAAACAGTGAACTTGGTAGCTAGTTTTGTCTATTTCTTGTGTTAGGGAAAAAAATTACTATGGAATTCAGGAACATGAGGTACCTTGTTGTGTAGCAGAGAAACTGAACTGTTTCTGAGTAGCAATCTGTGGCGGGTCAAATATCTGAGAAGCCAAACTTGAGGGTATAGTATAATTAGTACTGATCCTGTCAATCTACATACTAAATTGCATCCAGGACAATCAATCCTTTTTGCCCTTCATCCAATTTCTGAAACCTTCTTTTTTAAGTCCTAACATTTTATTGTATGCTTTTGAATGAAAACAGGTGAAGCAGTTTGCACGAATAACAGACCATTTGGACAGGACATTTTGCTCCATTTTTGAAGTAAACGGAAATGGAGATTCACGTTATGGGTGACTGGCAGCTTCCTTGTTCATTGGCGTCGGTAAATATGATGAGGAATTCAAATCATCGCCAGCCCAATTTCTCATTATGATCAAGCATTCAAGATTACTCAAATGATTTAATTACTTGTATCGTTTGAAGTTATTCAAATAATGCTCCCACAAGTAGGTAAAAACTATTGATTATCGCGAAGATTTTAGTTTCCAAGCTTGAAAAGGGCCATGAAGAAGTTGCTTGCTTGCCAAGACTGAGCTGCAGCTATCTTGGTCTATTTGAGGTTCCTCGGTACTACTTCCACAGTTGTTTTTGAATGAACTCCTGTTATTTTCTAGTAATAGATGGCAAATCTTTGACAAGTACACTAATTTGGTTTTCAATTTGAACTTCAAAAAGCAAGAAACTGATGAAGACTGTCCATGCAGTCACTTTTTTTTTACATGCTTGTGAAGAAATAAGCATCATCTACAGTTTAAAGTTGATCTGGAGCATCATGATTTTGGTTCTACAAGTCAAAATTTGGGAAATGAAATTTGGGGAGCTAATTTTGAAAGGGTCATATGATTTTGGTTGTGAGAGACTAAGCTGCAGAACAACCATCAAGAAAAATAAATTGAAGCATTCCAGATTGGAAGTTGATGACTAGAGAACTCTGCAATTTTTAGGCCTTATGGATGAACTGCAAATAATTGCCAATTTGTCTTAGTTCTTTAAACCAGGGGTAAAAAAAGCTAATATATGGAAGTTTTAGACCCTTCTATGCCATGAGTGAATTTGCAATTCGGTTTATGTTGAATACAAATACAATCCCATGTAGAAAAAACTTTAGCTAATTCCATTATTAACAAGGCTAAGATCACACTTATTAAGAAATCTAATGTTACTCTTCTTATCCATCATGAGCCAAACTTGGACAATGATTTGAAATTTGTGCCATCTTATATGCCCTCCTTTTCATGCAACTTTCCTAATGCCATAAGAAGTTACCACAAGCTTAATTTAAGGGAGTTTCACAAAATCAAAAGTTCTTTTGAAAAGTAAATAAGCAGGAAAAAGGGAATGTATGTTTGAATTTCATTTAAATGCATTTGATCTCAAAATTTGTTTGCAGAGCAAACAAGTCGTTGTAGTATAGTGGTGAGTATCCCCGCCTGTCACGCGGGAGACCCGGGTTCGATCCCCGGCAACGGCGTAGTTTATGATACTTTTTCTTATTTTGATGATTTCCTTTCCTTTTTTTTCTCCCCCCCTCCTCTTTTGGAATTGTATTCAATACATCTTTGGTGTTTGCAAATAAGCATTCAGTTAATGTTAGACTAGAATTCCTTCACACAAAATGATGTCAAACTTTGGAATGCAACCCATCCCATAGAAATGTTTAATGAGTTCATATTTGTTAAGAATCCCTTGTCCAACCCTTGTCCAATCACTAATTTCATAAAATTCAAAATTGGCACTCATAAAATCTAAATCCCATATCAATACATAAAAGGACCTTTCTAGACAAAATTGAAATAATTTTTAAGAATTACATTTGAATTGGTTGGTGTATTTGTTTGAAATCTATAATTTATGATTATTATAAATATTTGATGATTTCACTCGCATACGTAAAGAAAAATATCCATGATCATCAATAGTTGCATTACGTACTAAATTTTCTTCATTAAGATGCCATTCTTAAGAAAAATGTTAATCTGATTTGAGTTCTTTTAGGCCCCCAAAGAAAACAATGCACAGAAAGATCATGAAGATGAAGATGAAGATGAACCGTCTTTGCATCGATGGACATAGAAGATACTGTCTCTAGGGAACATGATCGAACATGGCTACCATTTTGAGGCCACATGCTCGGAATCACAAATATAAAATGCCACAAGAAAACAAAGAAAGAAAGAGCTGGCTGTTGTGGACCAAGAGATCCTAACACCTAATATAAGCCTTTACAATGTTGGGACAAAGACCCAAACAAGAGAGTCAATTTCTTGAACAAAGATGTGGCAAGCTTCTTGCGACTAGATCTCTTGGCAAATGTTTCCCTGCATAAAAACAAAGCTTATCCGGAGGAAAATGCCTGTAGAAGTTCACAGAAATGTTGCTTTCTGGCAGATAATTTCAATGTTTGTCCTCAAACAAGATTTCGAAAGACTTAATCCTTTCCTATTTTCATTTTCTAACGTAAACTTCTCCGAACCCATTTCTAATTCTCAAGACTTTCGCCCAATAAATTCTGCAACAAACTTGACCAACAGCTAATGTGCCAACCATCTGGCTGGCTGTTGATAAACCAAGAAGGAAATTTCTAAATACTTACAAGTAATGCGACGCTTATAAGCAATGTAATGATGCCACAATAACCATTCATCCATACCAAACTCCTATCATATAACGGTAGGACGCTATATTTTTTTAATGATAAGTCTCGGGCTCAAATCATAAGAATGGAAAAATAAGATTTAAGAAAATCAATCTCTTAATAAGTCTCGCATTACTTGAATCGAATTAGTAAAACAAAACCTAGATACCGGATAATAAAAACGAAAAAAACAAAAAATAAACCATTCATCCAGTTGGGCAACTATTTGTTGTTAGATGAGATGACCGTTAGTTGACAATGCAACGATCAACATTTTCATGCCATAGATATTACCAATGGGATTGTAAAATGTTTTTGAACCAAAGAACATTGCCATCTTCAAGCCCATGGTTCCCAAGAATAGCGCTTCAAGATCCTACATGTTAATATCACTGTTTTAACAAGAGTGAGGCTTTACATACCAAACTTTTCAAACCAAAATCAACCACTATATTCCAACTTATAAATCACTGCCATCTTGAGTTGTTCGTCAAGTGAAGAACTAAATTGCACAGAAAAAAACATTTCCCAAGCTCATTACTTAAAGGCCTGAAAGTCGATAACCAATAAGCTTTCATTGCGCAACCCCCAAAATTAAAAGACAAAAAGCAATAACAATAATTTTTTTTTGAAAAGAAATCCTTAAATAGGCCATGGATGAGAAAAATCAAAACAGTCTGAAACCGCTATCACTCATATATTGATCAAATAAATACTATATCAAAATCCAAAATCAGTTTATCATCCTATGGCTCAAAGTAAGAAGATAAATAGACTTTCTCAAAGCTGCAAAATAAATGCTCCAAGCTTTAAAGCAAAAACTTGGAAGTGAATGAAATTCAAAGTAGAATCTAAATTAGAAAAGATCTATAATTATCACTCAGTCTCCTCTACTTTTTGGTGCCATTGGGCAGTTCAGCAGATGCGTTAATCTCATCCCATGCCTCAATCCATGTGACCATGGCATCGGCAAGCTTGAGGAAGTACTCATCCACCTTCCCAAGCTTTGCCTTCACTTGCTTGGAGATTTCAATGTAGCACTTTTGAACAGTTGTGCAGTCCTTTGGAAGTGTCACAGACTGGAAGAATGGGATCAGCTCTTCTTGCCAGTAAATACCTTTGTATTCCTTCTTAAGGTTAACAAATGGGTTGCTTGCCTTGCTGTGCCAAATGTAGGGCAGACCAGTCTTAACTCCCAATCCCAAATGGTCGCATATTACCTGCAACACCATCAATGATGGAAACAGTACGAGTAAAATAACTTGAAAACTTCAACAGAAGCAGAAATAAGAGAAGGGATAATGGAAGTGGATAAACCTTGGTGCACCAGCCAGCCCACATGTCATCATAACGCCCAATAGGCTGACCATCACCCATTAGCCCAAAGTACATTGCAGGACCAATTAATTCTCGGTTGAATGCCAAATTCATACCACACATGGGAAAGAGGGTTCCCTTTGGTATTGTCATTACTGCATCCACATACCTGACCAGGAACAGGCATTTACTAAGAATCAGACATATTTAAGCCACATTATATATCAGTATGATAATGAACGATTGTACCTTGTGTTTCTTTCAAGTGGCTTGACCAACTGGGTGGGCGCATCATAGTCAGGGATGTTGAGCCAGAGGCCATGGGAAACAGCAGTAGGAACACCCTCGCGGAGACTGAAGGGGTATCCACGGACAAAATCTGCACCATCACGAAATGGATCATACAGGGTGTTGAAGAAAAATGGAGTGGATGGTGAGAGAAGGTTCTTTATGTGTTGCTCAAGTGCATTGATATCTTTGCCCAATGGATCCTTAGCGACCTGTAAATCAGGAGAGCTTAAAGTCAATAAGATAGAAAACATCCCCAAGAAGATACCAATACCAAAAGCATAGCCAAATTTAAATACATACCATAATGTGGTATTTACTCAATTAGCAGACATTAGTAAAGCAATTCATTTTAATAATCAAAAGGCACCAAAGTTAGAACTAGTAGGGATAATACACGAAAACAGTATAACATCAACTTTCAAAATTCAAACTCTAAATCTGAAGATCCATCAAATAGGATAATATAAGCAGTAGAGAGAGAACCATGGACAGGGTACAAAGACCTGAGAGCCAAACACGCAAAAAATTAGGAGAATGCACGAAAACAGTATAATATCAACTTTTAAAATTCAAACTCTACATCTGAAAATCCATCAGATGGGATAAAAAAGCACCAGAGAGAGACCTGGGGGGCGGGGGAGGTACAAAGACCTGAGAGCCAAACACGCAAAAATTAACTTCCCACCTAACACATAATTCATTTTCAGAAAAACCTAACTTTTTGTTCGCCGCCTTTATGTAAAATGTTGTGCAATGGATGGGAAACAATAGGATAACTACAGTCTTTTAACAAACAATCAACATTTGATAGAGCCATACAAAAGATCTTTCCTCCTATGAAAGTGGATCCAAACCAACATTTTTGAAAACCATTACCACAACTTTACGTCTATAGAAAAGAAAAGGGAACACTGATTGGAATCATATCTAATTAGAAACAACCAACCAAACAGATCCATAAACCCTCTCTTTAATTCTAATGAAATCAACAGGCATGCCCTATAAACATAGAAATCAAAGACATGCTAGATCAAGGAGAAACGTATAATCAGCATGCAGATCCAAAGAACTCATTATGCTCAAAATAGCAAATCACTTAATTCACCAAAATAGTCAAATCAACAAGTTCAATAATAATTTCCAAAAACAAATTAAATCAAACTAAAAAGCACATCAAACATACAGAAAAATTCAAAAGAACACCACATCAAAGCCCCGACCAAATTCAGCAAATCCTGATCAATAAACTCAGAAAGTAAAAGTTGAATGTAAGCAAACTAAAACCACGGAATTACACAGATCCAAGTAAAATATCCAATGAAGGACAGTAAAAACTCAAAGCGGTGTTCAAATCAGCAACAAAATTCAAAATTCAGCACAGAACACTTAAATCAACCAAAAAAACCCCTAAAAGAATTAAATCCAATCTTTTAACAAGGAACAAAACCCACATCCAAAATCAACTCCAAAAACTAAAATTAAAATTAAAAATTAAAAACCACATCAGGAAATATCACTACAACATCAATGATCAAGACCCAGATCAGGGAATTCTGGAATTCAACAGAGTAAAACAACAAAAACCTGAATCAAAACAAGTATTAAAAAATTTATCGAAAAAAAAAGAACTTACAAAGCAATCATCATCGATGGTGTAAATATACTTCTTCTTGGAGACCATGTAGCCAAAGCAGCGACAAGCCGAGTCCTTGAAGGAAATGCAAGATGCCTTAGGACCCAGAATGCGGTTAATATCGTTACGATTGTACAATTCATAGTCAAACCCTTCTGGGACATTGATGACCTTCGAAGGATCTCCATCTTGTACTATGATTAAGTGATAGGGTTGGAAGAACGGCCTCCACATCTCGAGGAAGTCGAGGTTTCTGATAGTGGGAATGACGATGTCGAGTTCATCCTTAAGCAGGGGTGTTGCCAATTTGGATGCCTCATAGGCCATTGTTAGAGAGAGAGCGAGACAGAAGGAGAACGGGAGAGAGAAATTTGAGTTGGGGTAGAACTTAATTTGACCAAAAAGTGGAGCGTCCGCGTGAGATAATGAAGAGGTCGGCAAGTGAGTAGCACGTGCGAGGTCGGCACAGAGAGAGAGAGAGAGAAGGCGGGGGGAAGTTTTGGACGACTCCTTCAAAGACGCCGTTGGCTTAGGGTCCTTGGACCTTTATGTATGCGTTGTGCACGATGCAGACATGTACCAAAATAACAAAAAAAAAAAAAAAAAATTTTAAATAATCCCAACCGAAAAATATTTTTCCAAATAACTCAAATTTATCGAGAGTTTGAGACGTGACACACTGAGTCGCATTTTCAACCCGCGACAACCCAAAGTTCAGAGAGAGAAGAGAGAGAGAGAGGAGTCCGCGGGGTGAGGGAGAGAGGGGAGGAGAGCGGCGGGGGGTCCGCGGGGGGTTGAGGGGCTAGCGGCTGGAGGCGGGCGGCGGAGGGGGGAAGGAGAGAGAGGGAAGGGGCGCGGCGGGGTACGGAGGGGGGGAGGGAGAGAGGGAGGGAGGGCCGCGGGGGGCTGAGGGGGGAGGAGAGAGACACAGTGGGGGAGGGGGATAGAGGGGGAGAGCCGCGGGGGGGCGGAGGGCCGCGGGGGGCGGAGGGGGGAGAAGAGAGACACAGCAGGGGCGGAGGGGGGAGGGAGAGAGAGAGGGGAGGACCGCGGGGGGAGGGGGGAGGAGAGCCGCCGCGGGGGGGTGAAGGGGGGAGGAGAGAGAGACACAGCGGCTCTCCTCCCCCCCTCCGCGGCCCTCCCTCCATCTCTCTCCTCCCTCCGCACCCCCGCGGCCCTCCACCCCCCCCGCGCGGCCCTCCCTTTCTCTCTCCCTCCCCCCTCTGCACCTCGCCGTGCCCCTCCCCCCCTCTCTCTCCTTCCCCCCCTCCGCCGCCTGCCTTCAGCCCCCTCCCCTCTCTCTCTCCTTCCCCCCCCCCGCCCCCCCCTCCCCCCCCGCGGCCCTCCCTCTCTCTCCCTCCCCCCCTCCGCCCCCCCCCCCCGGCGGCCCTCCCTCTCTCTCTCTTTCCCCCCCTCCGCCGCTCGCCTCCCGCCGCGGTCCACCCCTCTCTCTCCTTCCCCTAGCCAGCCCCCCTCCCCCCCTCCCCCCGGCGGACCCCCGCCGCTCTCCTCCCCTCTCTCCCTCCCCCCGCGGACTCCTCTCTCTCTCTCTCTGGACTTTGGGTTGTCGCGGTAAGTCTTTTGGGTCCATTTTTGTGAAGATTTTTGTTTCCTTTTTTGTGAAAAAAAAAAGATTTTTATTGTGTCAAAAATATTCTTAATAAAATCAAAGGGGTATTTCTAATAATCAATCAAATTTTTATTATCATATAAATTTTTATCTATCCAATAATCAATTTAGTAAAATTAAAACTTACGTCTAAACATATTTTTAATTATATTTTGTTGTACGATACAGATTTTTATACTATCATTTGTTTATACATATTTTTGATAATACTAAAGTTGATAACTAAGTAACATAAATATTTTTGGGATTCCAAATGATTGCAAAATAAAGGTTAAAGGTTATTAATATATATTTTTCTCCCAACTAAAATCTTGTCGATCAGAGTGAAAATTAATTTTTGGAAATGGAAGGGTTTTCTTTATTCATTAGCAAGGTGTCTGTAATGCTCTTATATAATTATTAAATAAATATCAAATTCTTTTGAATCGAGTGATCAATAGTACTTTATTCTTTAATTAGAAATCTCATGTTCAAGTTTTGAAAATAATAAAAAAAGATTTAAGATAACCAACTCCTAAAATATATCATATAATACTCGAATCAGATTAGTCGGACAAAACCCAGATATTGATATTGAAAAAAAAATTATTAAATAAACATAAACTTGATTTATTATTATTATAATTTGAATTTAAAACTAGAAAATAAGATAATTTTTTATAATTACTAAATAATTTAAATTAAAATTACTATCTGAATTCAAACTTCTTCTTTTAAAAGGAAGTAAGCAAGCAGAAGACAATGGGATTATGTTTATCAATGCAATACAATTATGGGAATTAGCAAATACGAGAATACAATTTGAGAAAGTGATTTTGGAAGGCAAGAAAAAGCCAGATGATCAAAGTCCAAAGACTTCATTTTCTTCTTCTTCTCGTCTTGTTTTATGTAACGGCGTGGATTAATGCGTAAGTTAAGAGATGCCACGTGGAGTGATCAGAAGGGTGGATTGTGAAATTTAATGCAAGTTCATAATATGAGCTGGAGGACAGTTTGTGGGAAGGGATTATTAATTTTGTCAAACTTCTCCACACATAACGTATTTGTCGGGAAATTAGATAAAATACTATAACATTTTACCCTTCAACCATATTCTCCATTAAAAGCTCAACTCATCTCTCTCTCTCTCTCTCTCTCTCTCTCTCTCTCTCTCTCTCTCTCTCTCTCTCTCTCTCTCCAATTAGATAAATTGGAGGGCAGTTTGTGAGAAAGGACTATACTTTTCTTGCGCTTATTAAAAAAATGTCTGACTTTTTTTAATTAAAATGTCAGAAAATACATATACTTTTTTCGACATTTTCTTATGAAATGTCGACAAAAGTGAAATCATATGCTGATCGTGTTGCCACTTCTCTCAGCTATTATATTCCTGATATTTTTTGTTGATATTTTTTGCCGTGTTAGTTTAAAATTTACAGTCGCTAACAAACGCCGATAATGATAAAATATATATATATCTAGAAAATTTTATTTTTCTAATAAAAATTATTTATCTATCTCTCTCTAAAAAAGAGAAATAAGAGAAATTATTACTAAATGATTTAAGAAAAATAATCTAATTCAACCCTACAAAAAAATTAAATATTTTTTATGGAATACATTTTTTTTCCTAAATCACTATTTATTAAATGTGGGAACAGAAAAAATTATATTGGGAGATATATTTTTTAAATTGGATTTCTGTAGATATTCAAATAGAACTAATCAAAATATGACTCTAAATACCGATAATATGAACAAATATATATATATATATATATATATATATATATTATAAAAAATAATTAAAATTATTCTACAAAATAATCTCTCAATTTAAAGAGAGACTCGAGATAGATTCTTTTTTTGAGCATATAATCGCAACTCATACCCGGTTTCTTATTCATAGGAATCTAAAGAAGCAAGTCACACATACACACGAGGCTATCAACAGGCAGTTGGTCTAATTAGATATGACGTTAGATTTCTTAATCAAGTTCCTGAACTCAACTTGCGGTTTGAATATGAAAAAAACAACGTTGAGAGGATAGTTCTCTTAATAAATCATTGTAAATCCTGAACCGAATTAATCAGAATATGATTTTAAATATCGATTAATATAATAAAAAAAACACACATACACCCACAAAAGACTCACTAAGAGTAAGCGACCTAGAAGGGAATAATTTGTTAATAGTATATGTTGTAGCGCATAAATAAATTTTATAACAATTTAGTCATGTGTTATGGTATTATATTCTTACAAAACAAGTTCTAAATGTAGTAAATGTAAAAACATTTTATTTTAACAAAATTATGCTTAATAGTATTTAAAAGATATTCATTATAATTTATTTTTTTTCTTGATTATCAGTATTCATAAACTCAATTAATTCGATTCAAATAAATATAAAACTCAATTTAAAAAATAATTCTTTCAATATTTTTTTATTTTTAAAAATTTGATTAAAAAAATTTAGTTTATATCATTAAACCCACAAATTGATAATTCATCATAATTATTACATAATATTCCGTCCAACTGAGTATATATATATTTATTTAAATTTTTCTGTCGACAAACAAAACCAACCAAATAATTCACCCCTTGAAATTTCAACGCATGATTGAATCAAAAGCCCATTAATTCATGTTTTTGGTTTCATCGTTAGTACCACAGAATTCAAAGCTTTGACGTGGGAATAAAACGTTGAGGGGATCTCTCAATTGAGGTATGATAGATTTTTCAATCCGAATTAGTAATAGTGAAACGTCATATATCATATGATTAAGATATATAAAAAAATACAAATATTGTCACGTGACAAATAAAACACATTATAGCTTATGATCGAGAATTCAATTTTGAGATTCAATCCTCCCGTCTCTATCACGAGGAAAACATTAAACAATATATTAATAGGCATTCAGATTCGTGAAGATATTTTAATTAAATTTTAGATTTAAAATTTAAAAAATAAAAAAAATAAGAGAGTTGTCTTTTAAAATAAATCTATATTTAAAATGAATTAATTAAAATATAATTTAAAAAAAACATTAAACAATATATGGTATTTTCAAACACGTGCCTTGTCGGCTCCCCCTCGCGTCAAAAGGTGGATGGCGGAATATCACAACTCACATTTCAGATCTGTTTCGTGCTTCCAACGTTGTAAATGGGCATATGTTTTTCTTTTGGAAAAAAAAAACATTTTCCCTTACAAAATTATGACTTTTTTCCTGCTATATTATAACATTCATATATTGCATTCCAACATTTCATGTAAAAATTTAAACACATCATAAATTTTTCATCATAATCCCTCTGCTCATTTCTTTCCATTGTTTAAAGTTTTCATATAAAAATTAAGGAATTAATTAAATAATCTCAATTTCACAAATATCGATTTGTCACTTAGATTGGATGTAAAAATTTACTAAAATCTTAAAAGAAAAAAGATTATATATATTTTTTCGTATTTGGTTATCAGTATTTAAAAATATGACTATTTCGTTTTAAATAATTATGAAATATAATTTAGAAAATGGTTTTTTTATCTGTTTTTTATTTATAAAATTAAATTTAATTTTTTATTAAAAAAATTTAATATTTGTGTATAAATATATAAGTATATAGGTTTCAAATTCGGAGAGTCCAAACAAAAGGACCCATTATGCATTTAATGAATTTAAATCCTCTACGGAATGCATTTAATGCATCGAGACAAATCATGAGGGGAGAGAGAGACTCCACTCACTCTCTCTTGATTTTCTTACTAAATATAAAAAAAAGAAAATTCTGTCATTTTTGGATTTAATTTTTTTTTTTGATAGAATGAGATGAAACCAAACGGATCTAAATAGGGAAAGGAAAGATGGAAGTGGAAAGACTCTACCACTTGAGCTGCTCTGAGAGACGATTTAAATCTTTTTTGTGATTGTTTAAGAATTTGAATTTGAAATACTAGGTTGGGAGAGGAGATTTGTATAATTAAATTATCCTCTCGAGAACTTTTGGATTTAAATCTACCTGGGAGGATCAGAGAAAGTTTAAAATTATTCAATGAACAGGTTATGTCCGGTTTGGACAGGTTCAGTCCAATTTAGGGAGGAACGGGTCTAATTAATGTTTAAAATGATTGGACTATACCAATATCGATTGATTCAATTGAATGTGAGGTTGAATACCCTTAAATATAATCGAGATTTGACTCTCATTGGGAGTATCGGGTTCTCATGTGTATGGAGCGTTCCTTATTGGGAGACTTGCCCTCCTAAAGGAGCCATTGCAGTGGTCTGTCCAGATTAGTCGGGTCGAAACTCTGGATACCGGACGGTATCTAAGACATAGTACCAAAAAAATGATTGGGCTGTTTTTGTTCCACTTATTAGACCCAAATGAAAATTGGGCTATTGAGCCCAAATTAAAAATCTTAAGTGCTGTTGGGTCATTAGTGTTCTTGAACCATTGAGCCCAATTCTGATCTTGGACCATTAGGTTTGTGTCCATTATGGATTAGGCCATTGAGCCAATTTCAAGAAAGAATAATCGGGCCATTGGGCCCAAACCATTAAAAACTATTTAAAACCCATCATTATTTCAGGCAAGGACTCATTAATTGGACCCTCACAAGTTCAAGTTTGGTGTTAAATTACATACCAGATTTTTAATATAAAATTGGGTCTCTAGCAGGCCCAATCAAAACCCATTGGATTAAATATATTATAGCCGATAAAGTTGAAACAATTTTTTAATATGTTTGGATTATAAAATTGGAACTAAGTTCAGATCCAATTTTAAAGAGTATGCACCGTTAAATCCAATTTTCAAGTGTAAACCCATTAGATTAAAATTGGACCTAAGTCCAATTAAAAATTTAATTTTTAATTTAAATATTTGTTAAGTATATATTTTAAAATATTATAATTGAAACAATATTTCATTAAAATAATCTCTCTTGTAAAAATTATTTTATTTTAAAATATAAAAAGATATATATATACACACACACACATACAAGTTATGTGAATATCGACCTGTCCAAAGGAAGATTAGTATTCTAGCAAAATTGTGTGTGCATTTGTTGTAATAAACACGTAATAATTATTTAGTTTTACGTGTAAACTGTGAATTGACCTAAAGGAAGGTTCAAAATTTGACATATTGATTTATTATCGGTATTTGATTACTGAATCATGATACCATTTATAAGTTAATTATTTTATCCAAAAATGAAATAGTAATAGAGTTAATGATATCTTACGATATGATTACATGTATTTGAATTATTAATTAATTATTTTACATTGTTGTGAACATATTTTTTGATTACTTATTATTTCATATACAGTTTTACCTTCTACTTTTACGAATATCAATACCTAACTTAGTTCAATTTCTTTGTTAAATGACTCAAATTTCAAATCAGGACAAGAAAATCTTGCTCATAGTTCTTGGAGTAATGGAATTGGATATTGCATTTAGAATTGAACCTTCTCCACAGCCTACTAATAAGAGTACCTCAGAAGAAAACAGGAAGATGGAAAGGTAAGAGGTCAGATTGCATGTATTTAATAGTCGTGAAATGAGCCATCCCAGAGACATTCAGAGGCACTATGTTTGATTCTATCAAATCAACTAAAACTTTCCTTGTAGATATTAAGAAATATTTTGTCAAGAATGAAAAAATTGAAACTAGTACACTTTTGACAAAACTAATGTTGATACGGTACAAAGGTCAAGGCAATATCAGGAAATATATCATTAAAATGTCTCATCTTGTTTCGAAATTGAAAGCACTCAAACTTGAACTCTCTGAGGACTTGTTAGTGCATTTGGTTCTCGTATCTCATCTTACATAGTACAATCAGTTCAAAGTAAGCTACAACTGTCAGAAAGAGACTTGATCTCTGAATAAGCTCATTTTACTCTATCTTCAAGAAGAGGAAAGGTTGAAGCAAGACATGACAAAAAGTACATACTTGACTACTAAAGATAAAGGAAAGAAAAAGAAAAGTAGGGTAAGGATGTTGCAGGTATGGTATTGCAAAAGAAGCAACGTAAGGCACTAGGTGAACCGGGAATGAAATGTTGCTTTTTCTCTGGTGATGAAGGATATAAGAAGAAGAAATGTTACAAATACCACGCTTGGCATGTTAAGAAAGGTATGTTCCTTAATTTGATTTATTCTGAGATTAATTTAACTTCAGTGTCAAGACACACTTGGTGGTTGAATTCTATTGCTACTACTCACATTAGTGTAATTGTCGACAACTAACTGATGGTGAAAGATACATCTACGTCGGTGATGACAATAAAGTTTTAATTGAACCCATTGACGTATTTAGATTATTGTTATGAACTGTATTGTATTTTGATCTATATGAAACATTTATTATATCGACTTTCTGATAAAATTTGATTTCTATTTCTATATTGGACAAATTTGGTTTTACTTATTTTTTCAAAAATGGAAAAGTTAACTTGTTTCTTGATTCAAAATTGATTAGATCCGGTTCTCTATTAGGATTCGATAATCTTTATCTACTTAATACCGTGACTTCTTTTAATGAATCCATGTCGACTAGTACTTGAAGTGTAAAATGTAAACTTACCAATGGAAATTCTTCTTTATTATGGTACAAGAGATTATGTTATATCTCTAGACGGAAAATAGAGAGATTTGTGTCAGAAAAGATTTTTGATACCCTAAATTTCACAAATTTCGATATTTATATAAATTGCATAAAGGGTAAACAAATCAATAAAATGATATTTGAAGCCAATAGGTCTTCAGATGCCTTAAAATTGATTCATATGGATATCTATGGACCATTCCCTTCAGTTTATTGGAATGGTTAACGATATTTTATTATATTCATAGATGATTATTAATAATATAACTACATATATCTCTTTATGGATAAATGCCAATCTCTGGACATGTTAATAATTTATACGGTTGAAGTTAAGAACCAACTCGACAAAAGACTTAAGAGTGTCAAATTTAACCATGGTAAAGAGTATTACGGCAAAAATGATAGATCGGGTAAACAACGTTCAGAATCTTTTGCTCTTTTTTTGGAGGAATATGGTATCATCCCATAGAACACTATATTTAGCTCTCTAGTCATGAATGGTATTCCTGAAAGATGAAATAAGATTTTTCAGGATATGATAAGGAGCATGATTGCTCATTCAACCTTACTTGAGTCACTATGGGAAGAAACACTTAAAATTATAGCATATATTATAAATAAAGTTCCTACTAAAATAACTACCAAAATCCCCTACGAGCTATAGACCGGAAGACGACCACGTCTAAAACATTTTCATAGTTAGGGTTGTCCAGCTAAGACTAGGCCCTATTGATCTAATGAAAGGAAACTAAACTCTAGGATGGTGAGTTGCTGTTCTATAGGATACAATGAAAGATCTAAAAAATAAAAATTTTATGATCTCATAGATGAGATTATATTTGAGTCGATAAATTCTGGTTCTTTGAAAATATTGAGTTTGCGGGGGGAGACTCAGTGAAAAATATTATTTTTGAAGAGAAATATATAGAGATTCCCACAAGTGTCTTATTTCCTATTTAGGACTTAGTTGATAGTATTCAAGACACAATGGATCAACACAATGTTGGAGTACTCTCTAATCAAGAAATTGTTCCACAAGAACAATCTGAAAAACAATCACAAGAACAATCTGAAAAACAAACTCAACCACATTCAGAACCTATGCTATTAAAAAGATCTACTAGAGAAAGAAGAAATATAACTCCAGATAATTATGTTGTATCTTATTAAGAACATGAGGTGAATATTGAAATGATTAAAGATGATCTTATCAACTTTCATCAGGTTATAGAAAGCTCTAACTCTCAAAATATGCGAAACCTATTAATTGTAAATGGATATTTAAATCAAGAGGGAAACGAAGGGCAATGTAGAGAAATATAAGACATCGATTATAAAGTGTAACACCAAAACCAAAAAAAAATAAATAAATAAGGAAAAAATTCAACACATACACCCCCACTTATTTTCTCTCACCCTCAACTTTTCCTCATCCCATGAACATCCGCCTCCCTTCCTCACTCTCTCCCTTGTGGCTTGCTCTCTCTCCCCCATTCTCTTTGCTTGCTCCAAGATCAAGCAAGATCAAATAAAAACCCACACATCTAGGCTCTCAAATTCTCAAACAAACTTGATGTATTATGGTTCTAGAAAGAGAGAAATCAAGGGTTCTAGAGAGGACATCAAGGGCTTGGAGTGGCTCAACAAGGGATAAAATTGGTGATTCCAATAAAGATAATACTATTTCCTAAACTTGGATTTTCATTATTCTTGTATAAATTTTAGATTTATGTTGAAATTTAGAGTTTTGTAGAGAGAGAAAAATTAGGGTTTGAAGGTAATGTGACTAAGAGATAAAATTGGTGGTTCAAATAAGATAATTTTTCTTCTTTTATCTTAAATTTGAGTTTATTTTACTAATATATAAACTTTATGTTAAGATTAAAAATTTTGAAAGGGGAATTATTTTCTTAGGTTGGTAATATGGTTTGATAAAATTAGATAATAGATTTGTGAATTTGGAAAAATTGAAGTCTGGGTTGTGAGGAAAATCTTAATTTTTCTTAATATTAGTTCATTATTAAGTGATATATGTATGTATATTGTTTTAAATTTAAGATAATTGGAATCTAACGAGGATAAAATTATTGATTTGGAATTAGATTGAGAGTGAATACCCTCCCAAGAGGTCAATAGATACATGATTATTATTTTGAATAAAAAAATATTTCACTTAATTCTGTAAATATTTTTAAAATTAATTTATAAATTAATTTGTAATTGTAAAATATCCCAAAAGAGAGTTTAAAATGAAAAATGTATTCAAATATTCTATTGAAATAATGTGTCATATTTATTAATTCATATTGAATATGTTAATATTGAACTCATAATTAGAGAAACATTTGAACGATTTATGACATAGTTTAATATATGTTATGAGATTTGTGAAAAGTGTTTGAATGTATGATCTAATAGTTATAGTAATTCCACTCACGGTGTGGCCCGACAAAACAACGTGGTTAGAGGCATTTGCCTTAGGAGATACCTGCACTCCAGAGATATTCTCAAAACCGTTATTATTATTTCCCAAATTAGTTTTGTAGCACCCCAAGGGAGGCCTGAGCCAACGCTAAGATTGAGGCGATTTGTGAGTTAAAAAAACATGAAAACCTTTGGCGATTCCACCTTTGATCGCTGTAAACCATTGTCAGAAGTTATGATTTTGGAAAAGTTATAAATATGATTGGATGTATATAATTTGTTCATTATGAATGTTAAATTTTATTTGAAAAATTTTATATTTGATAACGAATTTTAAATTTTTATGGACACGATAACATAATTTTGAGATAATTGTTTAATATGTTCACAATCATCTCTCGTTTATTTTCATAACATGTTATTCATTCACTGGATATTGTTGTATACTAATTTTTCTTATTTTAATTTTTCACGAAGAAGTTTAGATCAAGATATTATTGGTATTATTATCTCGATGCAAAATCATCTCGAATGACTCATTGCGGGAACTACTTTTATCCCATTTTTTTTTTAGAATTTTAAATGGACTCCTTGAGACATTTTTGTATAAAATCTTTTGAAAACTTATTTAACTTTCATATTTTTAATTTTTTTGTTGGAATTGTATAACTTATCTTGAAAATCTCCACTTTTCTTTCTTAAAATTTTTTACTTTTTTTGTTGAAATTATATAATTTATCTTGTAAATCTCTATTTTTTTTTTTGAATTTTACTTGGGAATTTTTTTTGTGGCATTTGATATGGATCCTTTGACTAGTGATTTATTTTATATTCTATGAATTTGATTGGTATGACTGGACTGGTCTTGTACATGTATTTGGATTTGAATGGTCGGGCTGGTTTTATACATGCATGTTTTGAACAAGGACAGATTTGATTGGTCTTTTTGTTATGTAATGAGTGCATGTTAACTTGTTTGAAAATATTTGATTATTTTGGAAAATTGATAAATATCGATGAATGTCTTGCGATACTTTGGTATGCGGGTTAGACTCACTTGTATTTTGAAATAACGTGGTGATTATTGCGTACTCGATTTGAGGGTCGGAGCGTGACATAAAAAGACTTTCTTTTCGATTTTATCGAAAAATGGTTTAGGAATTATAATGGTATTTGTGATAAATTTTGATCTTGAATTATACTAAATGGATGTAAAGATAATGTTTCTCAATAGTGACATTGATAAAACAATCTATATGATGTAACCAGAGTATTTTCGGTCAAATGAGTCAAAAAAATAGTTTGCAAACTTAAGAAATTTATTTATGGGTTCATGTAGATATCTCGATAGTGATATTATAAATTTTACTAAGCCATCATCTTGTTTAATTTTGAGATGAATTTGGTTAATGATAGTGTATACTATAAATTCTGTAGAAGTAAGTATATTTTCTTGATTTTGCATATCGATGATATATTGTTTGTCAGTAATGATTTAAGCTTAGTATATGAAACTAAGAGATTTGTAATTAACAATTTTGAGATGAAAAATCTTTGTGACGCTTCTTTTGTATTAGGAATCCAGATTCATCGAAATCACTCTTAGAAAATTCTCAAATTATCGTAAAGAGATATATCGAAAGGCTTTTATAAAAATATGGCATGCATGATTATAAATCAAGAAATAACTCTGTGATTAAGGGAGACAAGTTTAGTATCAATTAGTGTCCCAAAAATGATTTTGAACAAAGAAAAATGTAAAATATTCCCTATGCATTAGTGGTGGGAAGTCTAATGTATGTTTAAGTTTGTATACGTTTGAATATTGCATATATTACAGGAATATTGGGTAGATACTTAAATAACTTAAGAGTAGATCACTGGAGAGAAGTCAAACAGGTATTCAAATATTTACAAAGAGCAAAAGGGTACATGTTTATGTATCGGAGATTGAATCAACTTGAAATCATTAGATATACTAATTCTGACTTTGCGGGATGTTGAGATAGTATGAAGTTAACTTCGGGCTATATTTATTCGCTTGTCGGAGTTTCTATCTCTCGGAAGAGTACTAAATAGTCACTTATAGTCTCTTTTACCATGACAGCAAAGTTTATAGTATGGTACAAGACATCCACTACGAGATGTGGTTACGAAATTTTGTCATTGGACTGTGCATAGTGGATCATATTGAATGACCACTCAAGTTATTTTGTGACAATAAGTCAACGGTATTGTACTCCAATTACAACAAGAGCTCAACAAAGTCAAAGTGTATAGATATCAAGTTCTTAATTGTTAAAAAAATGATTCAGAATAGATAGTTGTTTATAGAGTATTTTGGTACAAACTTCATGATCGTGGATTGATCGTGGATTCGCTAACTAAGGGAGTGTCATCTAAAATGTTTCATGAGCAAATTGCTCGTATGGGTATTCACTTGAAGATATACAGTTTTAGTGAAAGTTTATATTTTCTTATACTCATTTTTATAGATATTTTTAGTTGTACATAAGGATTGTTTTATGTAGAAATAAAAATTCAATTTTTATTACACTTTGATATGAAATATAATTAATCTCACTATAGTTTAAGGAGGATCAGTTGAAAATAAACAAGTTATAGATCACATTGCATGTAATTATTACATGTAATTTTCATGCAGCACATCTACATTATGATCCATATCATTCAATTGTATTGCCATATGTGACAATTGTAAGGTCAAGTTACAATAAATGTAACGAAGGTTGCCCTGATCCTATAATGATATGATTGATAGATGAGATTAGTTATAAATACATTTCAATATCAACAACAAAGTTGACCTTATATTATTATACATAATTAGAAAGATATACATATAGTTCAAGTGAAAGATTGTTGGATTTTTAATCCAACATTGGGTCAATATGTAAAAAAATTATGTATTTAAATTGTTATTTAAATATAGTCCAATGAAAGTGATCTGTTATAGTATATTTGTTATCAATCATATCATGCAGCACATCTACATTATGATCCATATCATTCAATTGTATTGCCATATGTGACAATTGTTAGGTCAAGTTACAATAAATGTAACGAAGGTTGCCCTGATCCTATATTGATATGATTGATAAATGAGATTAGTTATAAATACATTTCAATATCAATAACAAAGTTAACCTTATATTATTATACATAATTAGAAAGATATACATATAGTTCAAGTGAAAGATTGTTGGATTTTTAATCCAACATTGGGTCGATATGTAAAAAAATTATGTATTTAAATTGTTATTTAAATATAGTTCAATGAAAGTGATCTGTTATAGTATATTTGTTATACAACTTTGATTTATATAAAAGGGTGTAAAACTTTTTAAAGTGCAGAGATCAAATAATAATTTCTATTCTGTGATGGGTCAGAATAAAAATACTTAAAAGATAAGGGATGACTTTGTAATTTTTAAAAGATCATTGAAAGTTATCTTAAAGGGGTTATGGTCCCCAGATTAACGTGTATCACAGTTACTTTCTGACTCCCCATCTTTCAGAGAGAGAAACCCAAAGATACGTATAATTTGAAAGATTAAAAGCAAGGATTTAAAGGTCAAAACCTCGGATCTGAAGATACATTTGGTTTAAAATGGAATCAAATACATTTTTTTTTTACTTTTGTCTCATATTTCTTGATGATTTAACATGATATTTAAGACATGTGAATATATTGATGATAGTTTTCATCAAATTGGATTTTCTAACAATGTTTGGCAATGGTGAAATCTACGAAAAATGTCCATGATGTTTGTGAGAATGGGTTCCTAGGAAAGACTTTCATTCTGCCCTCTATATGAGTATTTTTTTTGTCTTTCCCATGCCACTCATTCTCACTATTTGTGGAGATTTTCTCCCTATTCCCTTCATCGTGGCTAATCTAGCTCCAACATATTATTTATTCTTACCCTTTTCATTTTTTGTTTTTTGGATTTTTCTTCTTTTGTAGATAGAGTACAATATTTTGAATCCCTTTGAGACCCATGTTAACACATTCACGAATTAATGAGATTCGTTGGTAGGAGATTTTGATTTTGATTTTTTTTTTCATGATGAAGAATGAGAAATCCATGAAGCCTAAGAAAGAAGAGAGAAAGAAGGCCGTGATTTTAGGCAATCTATTTTGATTTATGTTTATTTTGTTTTATTTTTTTAATATTTTTTAATTATAATAAAAAAATTTTAGTAAGAATTTAGAATTTTAGAAATAAAATTAAAACTCATTAATTAGATAAATTTGAATTATTATTGTTATTATATTAATATATATATATATATATATATATATATTTATATATTGCATTATGAAATCTCATCAAATTTCAATAATTGAGTTTAAATCGAGTTTGTCGGAATGCATTATAATTTCAATCGTAACTTTTCACAATCTCATGAGATTTTTAAATTGATAATTTCAATAAATAAATTTTTATTTTTTTTAAAATTAATATAATAAAAATTAGAATATAAATCAGAATTTTGTTCTAATTCCACACAAAAATTAGAGTCAGTAATTGAGTTTTCTGAGTCAGGTTTTACATAGTTTGGGTTTAGTCCATTTAAAATTTTATGGACCTGTACCTGAATTTGACTCGAAAAAGCTCAAAAAATTGAGACTCAAGTTTGGTCCGAAAATTAAAAGGTCTTGTACCCGTTTCGATTTAAATTCAAACTCGAATCACAGATTTCATTTATCATATTTTTAATTAATGTTATAATATAATAAACAACAAATAAGAACATATTAATTATTCAAAATAACATACAAAACAACTACCATAATATCAAATTAAAGATTATATATTATTATGAAAATTAACCATAATAATGTTATAAAAAATGGACCAGTGATGAAAAACACCTTATAGAGAACAGTTACAAAAATTTTCATTCTAAACCTTCTTTGGCGGTATCGCTATTGTCTACGGCATTATCATTGTAATGTCATAAAATATTAAATAATTATATCAAAAGTAATACATTAAAATCATCAAATTTAACATTAAAGTATCATAATATTTGATTTTAAATAGAAGTAGGCTTATAATTAAAATAAATCTAAATAATAAGTTCGAGCTCGATCCTAAAAACCGCTGAGTTTAGCACTTTAAAACGGGCGGTGCTCGGGCCAACCCGGCCCAATTACCGGTCCAAACAATAGTACCGGATTTCCGTGGAAGCAAAGTGGGGGCCTACTGAAAACAACTTAAAGATAATTTGATTCACACAATTAAGATGATGGCCTCCTCTAACGAGCGGTTTTCGTCAAAACCGTGGGCACCGAACTGGTTTTGTACAAAAACGACAAAAAAAAAAAAAAGGGAATCTCTCCGAAGGCAGATTCGTCATCGCTCTTGGTGGGCTTGCTCTCACCGAGTGTGTGGGGTTTTAGAATTTCAGCCGTCTTGGTGAATCATCAGAGAGAGAGAGTTGAAATGTAATGGGTGAGATTTTCCCGAAATTCATCGGGATTCAGTGGATGGGAAGTGCTATTGTGAGATACCCATTACCCATTTCTCTCAATTCTGAAATGGGTTTGTGTCTGTACATCCCATTCTACGGAGTCCCGTTGCTTTCGGGAAGTTTCTCCCTTTTCTTTTTCATACTTACATCTTCTGCAACTTCATGGCTTTTGAGGTTTGTTTTATTTAATGTTGATTTTCATTTTGTTTTTTTAATATTTTACTCTCTTATAATTATTTCATGTGCTTATGATTCGAAGTGTTCTGCCATGACACGTGCTAACAGAGTCTATTCTTTTAGATTAGAGTATTCTAGGGGTTGGATTTAAAATATTTCTTTGATGCAAGTACCTAAAATCGCCAGACCCAAACGGTATGATGGGCTATCTAGGCCCGGTGGTGTGTTTCTTCAAGAGATGATGATGATGATTTCAGTCTCGTCTGCTCTCAAGGAGAGGAATTCACCGGAAAATTGGTTTGCATCTGGGGAGCAGATTTCTGGGTGCGCAAGGAGGCGGAAATCCCATTGAAAGTCAGAGATAAAGATAATAAGCAAAATAATTATTGGCGTGAGTTGTATGGTTCTTGCAGTTGCAATAGCATACTCTGTGTTGCAAATGGCAGTGATTGCTCTTTGGAATCCTGCCATTGGACAAGTCAAGCTTGTTCCTATTATTGGAGTCTGGTGGTTCTTTCTGCTGCATTGGGTTTGGTTACGACGCCAAAACCAATGATTATAAGATATTAAGGCTTATAGTTTTTGAAGATTTTGAAAACCACCTTCACATTCGTTATACGTCTCTCTTTTCACTAGCCACTGATAGTTGGAAAGAGCTCGATCAAGATCCATTGATTGATGTGAAATCTCAGAATGAATACATAATGGGGTGAGGCTATTCAGGAACCCAGATAGAAAACGAGTGGAAGCCATCATTTCACTTGACATGGTGGATGAGAAATTCCTTGAATTAAGCCTGCCAACACTTCGTTTCATTCGGTGGACATGGAGTTTTGCCAACTTGAAGGGATCCCTCGCCTTCTGTGCTTCTGATCATTGAGACGGGAATGAGAATGACCTTCACATCTGGGTATTGAACACTGATGGTGAATCTTGGACTAGGCTTCCCTAAATTATATCAAGTTTTCAACTTAGTCATCCCATTGCCCTTGGACAGCGGAAGCATGGCGAGCTCATTTTCATAGACTCTGATGCTTGGAATATTAGATTGTTTGATCCCAAACACAAGAAACCAGAAATCTTGGTAATCTTATGAATTTTTCGGAGCCTGGCACTTGCAGAGGTTTACATTGGGCATAAACCTAGAAGGCTAGCCTTGTGACTTTAATTGGAGTAGGAGAACTTGATGAGCATGGGTCTTCTTTTTTTTTAGGTTACAAGGGAAGAAGAAAACAACTAGCCTCTAAAGAAGGCCAAACCTCTTATATCTCTCAACAGATAACGATAGATTTCACTAGGGGGCGAGTGAAACTTGTGAACCCCCGGGGGGAGAGAGTGTCCTAGTTTTGCAATAGTCTCGGCACAAAAATTCCCTTGTCTTGGCACATTCCGGCCATTACGAACAGCAAGTTTCTTAATCAGTATTCGACACTCCCTCAATAAATGGGAATGAAGATGAATAGGCAAATTGTCTGACTTCAACGCCTGCACTATTGAGGATGCATCAAATTCTAAAATCAGGGGGAAGTACTGAGAATCCAACAAAATACGAAAGACCCTCTATAAATTGCATGCAACTCTGTCATAACCTTGTCCGCTGCTCCCAGATTAATGGTGATACCAAGAACCCAGAACTGATGTTCATCCCAAAGGATTCCACCAGCACTCGTCGATCCCAAATGCGAATAGTGTGAGCCGTCTGTGTTAAGCTTGAAGCACCTAGTAGGAGGATGAGCATGGTTTATGCATTATGATTTTGGAAGAAGATAAATACATGAAAGAGGATACGAAGCTTGAAGAATGAAGTTAAGAACAAGTGCAACGCCTAGCTAAATAAATACATCCAAACATCCAAGTTGTTCAGAGAAAACACATGAAGATTGGTCATCCATGTAGTGCTTTATTATGTAATTTTCCTATCTATGTGCTTTGGTCACATGAAGATTGGTCATCTAAGGGTTTTTTTTTTCATTTTTTTTCCTCAAATATACTAAAGCACATAGTGGAAAATTACAAATAAGATATGTAACAAGAAAATTTAACTTTTATTTATAAAAATTTCTATTTAACTTTTATAAAAATTTGGGTAAATCTTTCAATATAAAAAAATTATCCATATGATAATATTTTAAATGTCTTTTACAAGAAAATTTAACTTATAAAATTTTATAATTTCTATTAAAATATAACAAGTAGAATTTTTTTTTAAAAAAAAACATCGAAATAAAATGAGATAAATTAAGATAAATTAATGAAATTAAGATTTTCCAAACACGAGATCAGGGACGCAAGAAATGATATTTCCACCAATAATCAATTAGCTTAGTGGGATGTGACGGTTGATTTTTTAATCAAAATTTCGAGTTCGATTCTCGATTTGGGTATGTAGTAGATTGCGTTTGGAGGGTAGTTCTTTAAATGAGTCACTATAAATGTCAAATAGAATTAGTCGGAGTATAGTTTCGGATATTGATCGGTATAATAAAAAAAAATAATAAAAAAATGACATTTGCTTGTTATCTAGAAGAGGATGTTTTCAAAAGTTGAATCTAAGAATTAAACTAATGATGCAAGTGATTCTATCATCAAACTAGGCATTCCCCACATGAAAAGTTTAAATCCTTCTTATATCAATCCTATTTTTCTTTGGAAACAATCCTATTTTTCTTTGGAAACAAAAATAGGGATTTCCAAAATTCAAATAGTTACTAATGGTAAAAATATCAATTAACTTGAGAAAGTAAAAAAAAAAAAAAAAAATCCTAAAATTAGGATGGTACAAGAGATATAAGGTAAATTCTTAATATATAAAAATTTTCAAATATCAGTATTTTAAGACTTTCTTCTTATAGAAAATTCCATATTCAGCACTTTATAATTTTGTCTTTCATTTTGTTGCAATTTCCTTCATTTTCTTTCGTATCTCCTTTATCAACTTTTCAATAACCTAATTAAACAATTTATTGTAAGACATCCTATCAGTACAATATTCATTTAAAAATATAATGAAATTAATTACTAAAAATAGTATTAATTTAAATCCCATCAAACTCTCTCAACACCTAAACTAATGATTGTCCTTAAGTATTCCAATCACAATCAAAAATAGAACAAAAACATTTCTCAAATTAACTAAACTTCCTCAAGTTCCTACCATTATATAATGCGGGTCCAAACCAAAATTTTGATCAAAACAATCAACACTTCATAACATTCAATACTACATTAACTATAATTCTTAAAATCAAGAATATGCAAAATTCGATCACCCTTATAGGAAATTCACTCCATGCACTCATTTGGAGAAATGATATATATATATATATATATATATATATTTATATATGAAACTCAAATCAATACAATGAAATGATATTATCATAGTCTTGCTAATATATCACATCTCCACCATTTAAACATATAAATTTCATATATCAATTAAAAGGTTTTTTATTTGATTATAACGTAGTTATGGACAAAATAGGATAAAATGATAAATATGATGTGTAATATATATATCAAAAGAATCATACTAAGAAACTCAAGACCCATTTTCCACTATCAAATATATCTTATAACATGGAGTATCAAATCAACCCAAAAGTAATTCCCCCCCTTTTTTTCATTCCATTTCATTCCTTAATCACAATTTTCTTTTCCAATTGCTAATCACAATTTTTGGGAATTTTTTTTTGTTTTTGTTTTTGTTTTTTTGCCCTTTTTTTCTTTTTTTTGCTCATCCCCCTTTTTTCGATCACAATTTTTTTGGGGATTTTTTTTCCCTCTTGCTTTTTTTTGGAAATAAAATAAACTCAAAGATCAATGAAAATATGACGCATATTTCACCATTTATCACACAAATCAGCCCAATCATATGATTTAATCCCTAAAACAATCCCAAAATAAAAATGATCTCATTTCCTTTTTACAAATAACCATCATTCATATTCTAATCATATATTTCTTTGACATAAGAGTCAAAAAGAAGGATAAGCATAAAATAGAAAATCATGTGTCAATTTATGAGGTTATAAACAAAGGAAAATGGGGATAGGCTTAAATGGGCTCACTAGGGGAATAATATGCATGAGAAGATATTTTTTGAGAGCTAAAAAGGAGTAAACCTAAATAACTTAATTATTTCAATACATGAAAATAAAAAATATAATCTCGATATACAAAAAAAAGCAAGTTTTAGAATAACTACTCTAATGGTAACATACACTCATCAAAGAAAATGAGAGTATAAAAGATATGTTGCTCCATAAGGTTCAATCTTGACTTTAGATAGGTTTTGTGTCAAATCATGCCATTCTATCACTCAATTCCGATGAATAGTTAATCATACACCACAATGACCATTAATATCGATTATCTATCATGCAATCTAGTTCAAAACAAGCGTACACAAGTAATAAACGTTGAGTACATCTTGCTAACTTGAGGCCGAAACTCCTTTTTTATTGTTTTGTTTTTTGCTTTTTTGCTTTTTTGTTTTTTGTTTTTAACAACCAATGTTCTCAACTCCCTCACATCTAAATTATACATTGTCCCTAATGTATGCAAATGGTAAGAAGGAAGAGGAACCTAACGCATAACTTGACACAACTAATATCTAAAAAAAAAAAAAAAAAAAAAAAAACTAACACAACTTCTAAGACGAGCAGCAAGTCTCGTGAAATCACCCTAATTCAACATATATTCAACATATAAAAATAGAGCAATAAAAAGAGAGAGAAGAAAGAGAACTCTCTTAAGGTGACAGCTACGTGACCACGCCCTATTTCCTTTAGTGCTTCTGCCAACTCTGAAAATCTCTCTTCAAATAATTGCATGATCACGCCTTATTCTTTTGAGTGCTTTTGCCAACATTTTAGATTTCTCCTCAATCAATCGCGTGATCATGCCCTATTTCTCTAAGTGCTTCTGCCAACTTTGAGATTCACTGTTATATAGTTTGAACTTTGATTGGGTGCAACTTTTCTATTTCCCATCTTTGAATGTCTACAAAACTAAAAGAAAAAACTAATGATAGTAATCAAATACCCTTAAATTGAAACATAAAAAATCAAATATCAAAGTAATCAGACTCAAGAAAAAAATTGGGTTACCTCCCAACAAATGCAATTGTTTAACGTCGTTTTGCTTGACATTCTCTATTTGTTTCTCTTTAAGGAGGCTTCAATTTTAACCTGTGAGTCTTATATAACTCTTCCTTCACATCTAATTGTGTATTCAATTTAAAATTAATATCATATCCTTATTCAAAAATTTTCAGCACAATTGAATCAACAATATCATTAGAATAAATGAATGATACTCATTTTGGTACTTCATAATATCAAAAATATTAAATTTAACAATTTCGCTGTCGAATTTGATGGAAAGAGTGCCCTCTTTTACATCTATTTTTGTTTTGACCGTTCTCATTAATAGTCTTCCTAATAGAAGTGGAGCTGAACTTGTGATAGTGTTTTCTTCTATTTTCAAGATGTAAATATATGCTGCAAATATCAATTCATTTATCAATTCATTAATCTGCACCAAAACATTTTCAACAATCTCTTCCGGGTAAATATAAGAATGGTTAGTCAATTGAATAACAACCCCACTTTTTTTTAAGAGATCTAATTTCAATGCACTATGACATGACATTGAGGGGTGCTCCTAATTCTAACATAGCATACTCAATTTTTTTTTGCAATAGCATAAGATAGAGTAAACAAATCAGGATTTGTGTATTTTTCTAGTAATATTTTTTTGATGATATCAAACATATTCTTCCTTACCGTTATTTTCTCATCGCCTCTCAATTTCATGAAAATTTCCCAAACTTCCTTCTCATATTCTTCTTTCTTGGATTTCTCCAACCTGTTAGGAAAAGATGGAACAATTGCATTAGAAGCGTTAGTTAAAGGGGGGTCAGATGTTATCTTGATTGCATTCTCATGTGTAGTTTCATCTTTCTTCTCCACTTCTTTCCTTTCATCCACCTTCTTAGATGGAGTAGAGCTCGAGTGAAGTTCCTTCTCACTTCTCAACATTATTACACTAACGTTCTCTTTGGGATTTACTATCGTTTGTGAGGGTAATTTTTCAGAAATTTGTGCCTCCAACTTGTTAACTGAGGTTGCTAGCCGAGTAATCTGGTTCCCAAACTCTGAATGCTAACTCTCATTTCTTGTTGAAATTGTTGAATGTTAGTTACGAGAGCTTTTACTATATCTTCTAGAGACATACCTGAATTAGATAACTATGCAGGTGGTGGTGGTGGCGGTGGTCCGTTAAAAGGTTGATGGATACCTTCGTTATCCTCCTTGATTTCCATAGGTCAAATTTGGATGATCCCTCTATCCAAAATTGTAATGATTGGCGTAAGAGTCATACGTACGTTAAAATTGACCAGGAAATCCTCTCACGGCATTTACTTGTTGAATAGGATCTTTTTGCAATGTTGGACATATATCCGTAAGGTGTCCCGGAATTGAGCATATGTCACAAGCTTGAACTGCCTGCAATTGTTCTACAACCAATTGACGAACCAAAACAGTTAGTTTAGAAATCTAAGTTTTAAAATTCAAGTGGCTTATCTAATTAACCTATTTTGTGGTTTCATCCATTTTCATCACAAATTATTGAGAATTTTCTGTCATAATTGAGATTAACTATCACGCTATTTTAGATATTTTGTTGACTAAAACTTCTCTACTGGTTGCATCTACTATACTTCTATCAATGGATGGAAGTCTCTCATAAAAATATTGAATCAGGACTTGATCCAAAATTTGATGATGTGGATAGTTAGCACTAAGTTGCTTGAAAGCTCTCCCAATATTCATACAATGTTTCTTCACTAATTTGTCTTATTCCAAATATTTTTTTTCTGATATTGGTAGCCCTAAATGCAAGAAAATTTTTTTTCCAAAAATAGTCTCTATATTTCATTCCATATATTTATCAAACTAGGGTGTAGAAAATACAACTAATTTTTTGCCTTATCCTTTAAAGAAAAATGGAAGGCTCTCAATTTTATGTGTTCCTCGGTTACACCTTTGGGTTTCATGTTTAAGCAGACAACATGAAATTCCTTCAAATGTTTATGCGGATCTTCACATGGAAGAATATAAAAAATAGGATGTAAATGAATCAAACCAGATTTGAGTTCAAATGCTACCTTAAAAGCTAGATACTCGATGCATAATGGTTGTTGGCTTAGATCTAGTGTAGCTAGGTCCTTCAAGGTTCTTTCACGAATTACTATCTTTTTTTATTTTTCAAAAATCATTAACACAAGTGAAAAAAAAAAATACAAACTAAGAAAATTAATATAGTTCCCCGACAGTCAAATTTGGACAGGTTGTCGAAACCTTCAAAATTATTACTGATTCCCCAGTGGAACTAAATTGATTTAATTTCTTAATTAAATAACAAAATAAAATGGAGGTTTATCAATTAAATTTCTAAATTAAAACTTAACAAACTAAAAAAAATAAGAAACAAATTGATAGGGAAAAAAAATAACAAAATCGAAGGAAAATCAATCTATTAAACTCTGATCCAAGAGTTCACTACATTCAATTATTTTACTGATTACGAGTTAAAAATGTTTATCGTTCAATCAAGCATTTAATTTTAAATTTATTTAGATAGTTATAATAAATCTTGTATTTTCCTAAATTAATTGACTAAACCCAACATTTAGTTAAAATTTATCATTAATCGATTGGATACAATAACATTCCATATAAATATAATGTAGTATTAAGTTTTGTGAAAATAGTTAAACCAAAATCTAAATAATTGAGATAATCACAATTATTTAATTTTGTTCTATCAATTTTCTTAAATTAAACATGAATATCATAAATATAAATAATCTAATTATTATTTGTATTATTCATTTATAATAATTACGGATCACTAAACTCATGAATAACAATAGAAAGAATAATATTGAATTAAATTGATAAATTAATCAATATTAATCTTTAATAAAAAATAAAAATAAGAATCAATGAATAATTAAATTAAAAGGGTAATAAATTAAATGAAATATATAACTTGAAAGCGAAGATAATTGAAATAAAATTTCTCCCGAATCAAAATATAAAATTAGTCACTCACGATGGCAAACATGGTCTCTTGAAAAAATAGAAATAAAGTTATTCCGGTAAGGACGAAAAGCAAAAACCACCGGTAGGCAGCCGCCCATTTTCTTGTTGGAATGAGGAATAATGTTGTGCCCCCTCTTGAGAATACATGGTCGTGCCTTCTCTTTCCTTCTTTGCGATGGCATCTTTCTCTTCCTAATGTAAAAATAAAATTCCTAAAATATAAAAATTTCCAAAATTTAAATAGTTACTAATAGTAAAAATACCGATTAGTTTGAGAACTTAAAAAAAATTTTTTAAATTAAGATGGTATAAGAGATGATAAAATAAATTTTCTCCGAAAATTTTTTAATATCAATACTTTATGACTTTCTCTTATAAAAAATTTCATTTTTAATACTTTTTAATTTTGCCTTTCGCTCTGTTACAACTTTCTTTCGTTTTCTTTATCAACTATTTAACGACGTAATTAAATAATTTATTATAAAATATTTGATTAATATAATATTTATTTAAAAATATAATGAATTTAATCACAAAAAATAACACTAATTTAATTCCCATCACATACTTTTGATGAAAAAGAAAAAGGAATATGAATCATTTGATTTTTATTGCTGAGAACTCCATAACTAGATGAATGATTCAGCCACTTGCACCATTGGAAGGAACCAAACCTTTTTGGAGTAAAGTCTGTGATGGAAAAAATGCCATTATTTCACGCTCCTGAATTATACTTCGGCTGATTCGTATGCTTTTGATTATGCTTCTTAGTTTAAGTGGATTTGAACGTGATAGAGGAAAATCATGGGCTGGAAAAAAAAGGTGGTTTTATAAAAACCATGGGCTAAAGCGGTAAAGCAAGATTCCCTTTTCCCCTAGAGACCTCCATCATGCTTGGTACAAGATTCTTAGTCCTGAGACCACAACAAAGACCATTATCCCTGATGCTATAAGTAAGTGGGGTTTTAGCCATTTTAGTGAAGCACTGCAAACAGAGAGGGATATAGAGAGAGATAGCTGATATGAAATGGGTGATAGATTTTCCCGGAATTCATTAGGAATCGGTGGATGGGAAATGCTTTCATCACACACCCATTCATTTCTCTCATTTCTGAGATGGGTTTGGGTTTGTATTGTTTTGTGCTTCCCATCGCCACCGATTCCTATTGCTTTCGGGAAATTTCTCCCTTTTCTCTTTCATGCTTACATCTTCAGCAAATTGATCTCATCTGGGGTGCCCTTATTTCGTGGATTTTGAGGTTTGTTTTTATTTGGTGTTGATTTTCATTTTGTTATTTAAAACTTTACTCGAACACTGAGGTATCTAATTGTTTCATGTGCATGTGATTCTGAGTGGTGCAGACAATATTCTTCAGTAGTAAGTTGCCCAATTTTGAAGTCTAGGAGAAAAGGGGGAAAATTCCGAAATTGATGTTATGTGGGTTGGATTAATTTTCCAACCCTGATTGGAAGCTTCTTTTGTGCACCGTAACAAATACATATTGAAGGGATGGATTGAAATCGAGGAGTCTTGTGAAACTGAATACAGTATGGACAAACATGTATCCTATGTTTTATTAAATGGATTTCTTTCTAAGTGTTATTCACCCAAGATTGGAATTGTTGCGTTTCTTTTCCAGTTCTTTATAATTTGGAGTAAAATAAATGCATAACTAGACAGAAGAATTGAGTTCCCCAACTAGACAGCAAAAGTGATTTAGAAGTCAAGATGGGAGAAAAGATATACTTGAGGTCCAGAATATATGAAATTTGAAAAGGTTATATTTGAGGGTCTTGAATACATAAAAGTTTTCAGTATTATGTATATGTTTGAAAATGAATCCTTATTGGGGATGCTTCTTTATGTGCCCAAACTAGCTAAAACTGGGATTTTGCAGACCTGGGTTCCGAGTTAACTGATTTGAGAGGTCTCTGTGCTTCTCCTAAGTACATACTGTTTGTTAGATTTGAATTCTAATTTGTTGAACCATGTCAAGAAATGTCAAGAATGCTCATACCTTCTACATTTTTAGCAGCCTTTCTGCCGTTGGACAAATACATTTGAAGTTGAGAAATTTTAGTTGAAAATCATACGTATCCTTGAAATTCCAATGAGGGTTTAGCATTATACTAGAGGTATCGCAAGAGTACGATAATATAACTTGTCTGTTGGTGACTTAGCCTAGAATCTTTCGTGTGTGTATTCCAGAGTTGCATAGTAAAGCAAGATTGGATTTATGAGCACAATACAGTGTCGGGAAGGAAGAGACGAGCAGCCAATATCCACTTAAAATGGCTTTGAACGCTTTTAATTTGTTCCTACAGCGTCTATACCTATGATAAGATTACACTTCCACATCCTATTTCCATCTTTTAGCAAGATACAAAGAAGGCTTGAAAAGTAAGGAGCCATGATTCCAGTGCCAACAATCAATTAACGTGAGGATGATCAATTCAACTTTTCTTGTTTTTGATCAATATTTGTTAAAATTTTAGGCCAAGAGCTTAGGTATCTATACTCCAAGTACTTCCAGAAGAGGTATTCAGCTTCATGGCCATGACTAAATGTGATGGCACCGTCACGGCAAACCCTTCTCTCTTCCTCTTGTTGATGACTTTGTGTAGGGCAACCCTGATATAGAATCGATTAACAAGAACTCCCATTATCGCTGCTTGCTTCATATACAGTTAATCAAAGAATTAGTACTGAGCAACTATGACTCATTTATAAACCTCAAATTTGAGACCTACGAGGATGTTGTACTTTGTCTTCTAAGTATTATGACTTCCATTTGCATCTGCATCCATCTTAATCCAAAAACCTGAGTTGAAGCATTGCTTTTAAAGCTAACAATTGGAGATTTTTACTTTTTCCAACTTCAATTCTGCGTTTTTTAATATCCATCCCACATTGTGCATTATGGTGAGTAGTTTGCTAGCATTCCCACATAGGTCACTTGTTTAAAGCTTCTTACTAATGCTTTGGTTAGGAAAACTGAGGTTACGATTAGTTGAAGTTGGGTAGACTTTTTAATATAAAAAGAATTAACATAATAATTTAAATTCTTTTTATAAAAAAATTTGATTTTTATTTGTAAAGTTCTATTTTTTTAACAAATATTTTTTATTTTAATTGAAAAATATAAGATATAGAATAAAACAAAATAATGATAAGTTAATGGTAAAATAAGAAATGTTGAAAGAGGTTGAGATTTTCCAAACATCGCCTGTGTAAGTAATGAAATTTTCCTTTTATTACGAAGAAGATAGTTCGAGAAGTTAAATCAAAGAATCAAACCAAAGATGCAAGCTACTGTATCATTATACAAAGCATTCCTCACATCAAAAGTTTAAATCTTTCCCATATATTCCTGTGGCTTCTGCATCAAAAGGAAATTGGGTGGCATTTACTTTGTGAAACAAATATTTCAATCCAGGGAGATTCATTAGCCGTGGCGAGAGTTGATTAGCTATTGCTCATGTGTTCCATGGGACGGTTGTGGGAATAGCATCCCCCATAACTCAAAGTGCATTACATGTTGCTTGTGTTTGTTCTTCCTTTCTTGAGACAGAACATGGTAGCACCTGCAAGATTATATTTACTTTATATGATGAACGTGCCACTTTCCCCATTTGGAATCAAACCAGTTTTGGAGTTAAATCTGCGAGAACAAAAATACCATTGTTTCCAATCTTACACTCTCAAAATATACTTGTGCTGATTTGTATGCTTTTGATTGCTAGTAACTTTCGTTTCTAGGAATTGGGTATTCCACATTACATTTATGCATATGGTGACATGCTACGGAATATAGACCTTTCGTACGCATCAAATAATATGAGAAACATCCTGGATCTTTGGATGAGATATCTCTTACCATGACATGACTCCTACTAGCTATTTATCTTAGGATGCCTGACCTAAGTTAGATTCTTAAATACTGGTTGAACTTGTGAATTTATGCATGTTGCGGCAAGACACCATATCAGATCATCAATATTGATGCAAAATTGTAATGTTTTTCTCTAGTATATTCTATATGGCTCACCGTTTGGCTGCGCAGATTGGGATCTAGGAAGTCTGCATTCTTGACAAATATGCTGTGCTTATTCTGATTGTTCTAGATGCAGGGTTGTACCATTTGTGTCAAGGACTTTCAAGTCTTGTTCTGAAATAAATATGTGCTCTGCAATTTGGGAACAAGAAGGTATCTCGAATGAAAAGATCCTTCATGTATGGGAGGACCGTAAGGGTCTGAAAGAAACTAAGCATTGCTGCACCAATAGTGTGTCCAATAGTGGTCTGAAAGAAACATATCACAAGGTGACACATTGGGTAAAATAGTTAAAAATCAGATAAAAATCTGAAAAAAAAATAGAAAAAAGAAAAGTGTGTCCAATAGTGGCCTGTAGTTTTTGTTGAGAATTAAACCAAAATTTATGATGGCTTTTAGACTCCCTAGATAATACCTCCAAGTTTCCCTAAGTGTCTCTTAGTTATTTGAATTTCTTTTATGTTTTTCAAGAATAGCTTTTAGGATTCTGAAATTGCATTAATTAGGATTGATATAAGGTTATAGTTGTTTGAAATGATTATGTACTACAAAAAAAAACGTGAGAAACAAAAGTGTAAGATTTTTATTCATTTGCTTAGCCATCTTGCATTCCCCACCATTATTTTATTTTTTCAACAAAGTGGTATCAGAGCAAAAAAAAAATGTCAAATGGAGTATTGTCATTTCCAGTTCCTCGTCTCACCAAAGATAACTATGAAAATTGGTCCATCCAAATGAAAGCTTTGCTCGGCTCTCAAGAATGTTGGGAGGTCGTAGAAAGAGGCCATGTTGAGCCTGATGATGAAGCAGCCATCACTGCAGCACAAAGACAAGCTCTTAGAAAGTCCAGAAAAAAGGACAAAAATGCTCTCTTTCTTATTTACCAAGGTATTGATGAAGGTGCTTTTGAGAAGATTGCTCGTGCCACCACTTCTAAAGAGGCATGGGATATTCTTCATAATGCATACAGAGGCGCAGTCAGAGTAAAAAAAATTCGCCTTCAAACACTTAGGGGCGAATTTGAATCTCTTAAAATGAAGGACGATGAATCTGTTGCTGACTATTTCACAAGAGTTATGGCTATTATGAATCAGCTACGCAGAAATGGCGAGACATTGGAGGATACTCGAGTTGTAGAAAAAATTCTACGGTCTTTGGATGCGAAATTTGATTATATAGCAGTAGCTATAGAAGAGTCTAAAGACTTGGAAAGCATGACAATAGATGAGCTTATGGGCTCACTACAAGCACATGAACAACGGCTCAACAAAACCAAGAAGGAGCCGGTGGAGGAACTACTACAATCAAAGCTCACATTGAAGGAAGAAAAAGAACCCACAGAAGGTGGTCAAATTGGAAGAGGCCGTGGACGAGGTGGAGGACAAGGCCGTGGTCAACGATTTAGAAGAGGTCGAGGTCGTGGCCGCGGTCGTGGTCGTGGCCGAGGAGAAATTTATCAAAATCAGCCAAGTAATCAAAGTCAAAGACGACGTGGCAATGGACACTCCTCAGGTGGCCAAAGGTATAACAATTCTCAAAATTATTGTTATATTTGCAAAAAACCTGGTCACTATTCATATGATTGTTGGTATAATGAGAATAATCAAGTCAAAGAAGAAGCTAACTTTGCGAATGAAGATGAGCATGTTCTTTTGCTAGCAAGCAAGGAAGATGGAGAAATTATACAAGATGGCTGGTATCTAGACACCGCAGCTAGCAACCACATGTGTGGAAAGAAAGAAATGTTTATGGAGATAGATGAAACAGTCAAAGGCCAAGTATCATTTGGTGACAAATCAAAGGTTCCAGTGGAAGGGAAAGGTAAAATTCTAATTCGTCTCAAGAATGGTAGTCATCAATTTATTGCAAATGTCTATTATGTTCCCAGCATGAAAAGCAATATACTCAGTTTGGGACAGCTTTTAGAAAAAGGCTATGCGATTTACATGAAAGATCGCACTCTTTTATGAGAGATCATAAAAATAGGCTAATTGCGAAGGTGGAGATGGGAAAGAATAGAATGTTCTTGTTGAATATAAAAAATGAAGAAGCAAAATGTTTGACTGCATGTGTACATGATACATCATGGCTATGGCATTTGAGATTCGGGCATCTCAATTTTGGAAGTCTTAAATTATTATCACACAATAAGATGGTGTATGGCCTACCATATATTGATCATCCAAATCAACTTTGTGAAGGGTGTGTTTATGGAAAGCATTCTAGAAAAAACTTTCCCAATGAAGCTTCATACCGAACAAAGAGACCATTGGAGTTATTACATTCAGATATCTGTGGTCCAATAACTCCCACATCCTTTGGCAAGCATAGGTATTTTTTAACCTTCATTGATGATTATACCAGGAAGACCTGGGTGTATTTTTTGCAACAGAAATCCGAGGCTTTCGATACTTTCAAAAAGTTTAAAGCTTACATTGAAAAACAAAGTGGCTTTTTTATCAAGGCCATGAGGACAGATCGTGGGGGTGAATTCACATCCAAGTCATTTGAATCATTTTGTGAAGATCATGGCATTCGGCGTCCTTTAACTGCTCCATACTCCCCACAGCAAAATGGCGTCGCCGAGAGGAAGAATAGAACCATCCTTGATATGGTTAGAAGCATCATCAAAAGCAAGAATTTGCCAAAAGAACTCTGGGCTGAAGCCGTGGATTGTGCTGTCTATTTGTTGAATAGATGTCCTACAAAAAGGTTAGAAAACAAGACTCCTCAAGAAGCCTGGAGTGGGCGGAAGCCAAATGTCTCTCATTTAAAGGTGTTCGGGAGTATAGCCTATTCACATATTCCAGATCAAAGACGGACCAAGTTGGATAACAAAAGCAAGAAATTCATTTTCATCGGGTATGACACTAGATCCAAAGCCTATAAGTTATTTGATCCTGAAAATCATATTTTGCATGTGAGTAGGGATGTACAATTTGATGAAGAAGGCTTGTGGTTTGAAAATTCAAAAGTCCATGAAAGCCATGAAAATGAGTCTGCACAACTGGAAAATAGAGCTTTTTCACCATCATCACCATCCTCTTCTTCAAGTCCTGCAGCATCACCCTCATCTGAAAATGATCCAAGAGCACAAAAGAAAAGGAGTTTAAGAGACATTTATGAACAAACAGAGGAGCTTCACCTCGTTTGTTTACTTGCAGAAGCTGAGCCTATTGCATTTGAAGATGCAGTTCAAGATGAGAACTGGAGAATTGCAATGAATGAAGAAATTGGAGCCATTGAGAAGAATCGAACATGGCAACTAGCTACTCTTCCAAAAGGCCAAGAAGCAATAGGAGTAAAATGGGTGTATAAAATGAAAAAGAATGCAAGAGGAGAAGTAACAAGGTATAAAGCTCGTCTAGTCACCAAAGGCTACAAACAAAGAGCTGGAGTGGACTATGATGAGGTTTTTGCTCCTGTTATTCGTATGGAAACTATCAGAATGATTATTTCAATTGCAGCTCAAAACAAATGGAGCATTTTCCAAATGGATGTTAAATCAGCATTCTTGAATGGCATTTTAGAAGAGGAAGTATATATTGAACAACTCGAGGGGTATATCAAGAAAGGCCATGAAAGCAAAGTGCTAAAATTGAAAAAGGCACTATATGGCCGCAAACAGGCACCAAGGGCCTGGAATGCCAGAATTTATGTTTTCTTTAAAGCTAATGGTTATGTTCAGTGTCCATATGAGCATGCACTTTACATGAGGATAAGAAATGAAGATATCTTGCTTGTCTGTCTGTATGTGGATGATCTTGTTTTCATAGAGAATAATTCTCACATGTTTAAAGAACTCAAAGCCTCTATGGTTAAGGAGTTCGAGATGACAAATATGGGGCTCATGTCTTATTTCCTTGGCATAGAAGTGAAGCAAAGTAATGATGGGATATTTATCTCTCAAGAAACTTATGCAAAAGAAGTGTTGAAAAAGTTTGAGATGGAAGATTGCAAGCCAGTCAATACACCAATGGAATGTAGTGTTAAACTTTCAAAGTATGATGAAGGAGCAGCAATGAATTCGACCTACTTCAAGAGCTTGATTGGAAGCTTGAGGTATTTAACATGTACTAGACCAGATATTCTGTAGAGTGTTGGTATAGTAAGTCGATACGTGGAGGAGCCGAAGTCTACACATCTTAAAGTTGCCAAGAGAATACTTCGCTACATCAAGGGTACTTTTTTTCATGGTTTACATTATTATTCATCTGATGATTTTTTGCTCAAAGGCTATTCAGATAGTGATTACGGGGGAGATATCGATGATAGAAAAAGCACTACAGGATTTGTCTTTTTCTTGAGTGATACTGCATTTACATGGGTATCTAAAAAGCAACCAAATATTGCTCTTTCTACTTGTGAAGCAGAATACATGGCGGCATCTTCGTGTGTTAGTCATGCTATATGGCTAAGGAGTTTGCTTAAGGAGATTCATTTTCGTCAAGAAGAAATTACACCAATTCATGTTGATAACAAAGCAGCCATAGATCTGTCAAAGAATCCTGTTTATCATGACCGGAGCAAGCATATCGATATTCGTTATCATTTTATTCGTGATCATGTGAAGAAGAAAGAAGTTGACATAACCCACATCAAGACCGGAGATCAAGTGGCTGACATATTTACCAAACCACTCAAACCTAATGTCTTCTTCAAGTTCAAGACACTACTAGGAATGGCAGATGGAAGAAAATTTGGTTTAAGAGGGAGTGTTGAGAATTAAACCAAAATTTATGATGGCTTTTAGACTCCCTAGATAATACCTCCAAGTTTCCCTAAGTGTCTCTTAGTTATTTGAATTTCTTTTATATTTTTCAAGAATAGCTTTTAGGATTCTGAAATTGCATTAATAATGATTGATATAAGGCTATAGTTGTTTGAAGTGATTATGTACTACAAAAAAAAACGTGAGAAACAAAAGTGTAAGATTTTTATTCTCTTGCTTAGCCATCTTGCATTCCCCACCATTATTTTATTTTTTCAACAGTTTAACATTGAAAGGGACCGTGAAATAGGAAAAGTGCATATCCTCTATTGATTGATCGTCATTCAGTGGTGAGCCTTAGACAGATGGCATGGAAACAACTTTGTCTCAATGCCTTGTGGGGATTTCTGGAGTAGTAATTACTTAAGTATCAGTTGTATAAAGTATTTGGTTGCCCTTTACATGGAAGATCTACCATTCTTTATTTAGAAAGCGACAGATCTGAAAGCCAAAACTATGGCTGAATGAGTCATCATATATACTCAGTCTGGAATCAAGAATTAAGTTTGGGAGTCATAAATGAGATTCCCATCACTATGGTCTGAATAAATTTCTCTCTTTTGGAGGGATGTTGACTTCTGAAGGCAAGTATCGACTTGCACCAATGCCCTACCATTTGCACCAAAGCCCTACCATTTGCACCTGGATTATGGACAGGATGGCAATGGCGAAATTATTAAAATCTTATTTTAAACGGCAATGGTGTACCAAGTGAATTTCCTCATCTTTTGAAACATTATGTTGTCAATGTCTTCTTTTTTTTTTTTTTTTTTTTTTTTTTATCATGGTTTGGCTATTACCTAGTATCTGGAGTTTTACACCAACTAATCTGAATCTATCGTTGTAGGACCTAATTTGTGGAGCGGGTCTCTCAATATTGTTTTTTCCAACCTAGTTAAGAAATGAAGGTGACTATCCCACCTACGCCAACAAGTTTCGATTATATTGTCAATGTATAAACAAATGTATGAGTTGCTCGTGTCGCTTCGACATTCTTTAAATTATTATATTAAGTCGACTAAAAGTGCTCTTTTTTGTGGGATCAAACCTCATCAACTACCTCAGCAGAGTTGAAAATAAAGAATTATGCTTGCTGATCAAACTCTAAAAAGGTCTAGAAAATGACATGATGGTATTGTACATGCATCTACCAAGTTTAGCTGATGAGCTGCTTTATACAGTTCTAGTTTCAGTCCTTGGCGTAGTATAAATGCGACCCCATGTGTGGCCCATCATCCTAACCTTCTGCAGAAGACTTCCAGTACTATTGGACTTAATAGAATTGCCCATCCACTTGTCTTGGCTGTCCTGCTTGTTATGATCTTTCTCATGCTGGTAATCTGCCAATGCACTGTCCATACAAATTTAAGTCCCCGTTTCCCATTTATTTCATGCACATTAGTCGTGTTGATTTAGCCCTTATTTTGACCATGCATGTCATATCTGAAGAATGCAATTTTGACGGTATGCATTGTGGCAAAACATATGGATATAAGCATCAATACTTAAAACAACTTCTAGAAATTGATAATCCTTCGTGAGAGATAATCCTTCGGAAGGATACACTACAAGAAAATAAAATATTAGCGACGAAAAAATATCAGTCAGAAATAACGAGAGATCAGTGACGGATTAATGTTAAATGTTACAAAATAAAAAAAGTAAACATTACCGAGAGATCAGCGACGGATTAACGATGAAAATTAACGATAAAAAATTTTCGTCACTAATCCATCACTGATTTCAAAGAATAAAACAATTAGCGACGGAATAACGACAAAAAATTTATCGCTAATCCGTCGCTAATTTCATAAACTAAAACAATCAGCGACAGAAATTAGTGACGAAAAATTTTCGTCGCTGATTTTAGAAAATAAAACTATTAGCGATAAAATTTTTAGCAACGGAAAATTTTCATCTCTAATCCGTCGTTGATATTTAATCATTTTTTTAATTAGTTTTATATTTTATTTATATTTTATTATTTTATATTATTTTATAATATAATTTTATATTAACAAATCTTATTTATTATTTTATAATATTTTAAATAATATTTTAAAATAGCATTTTATTTTATTTTTTATATTTTATTTTTCAAGAATAATATTATTTTATTTTTTAAAATCTTTTATTATTTTATTTTAAGTTAGCATTTTATTATTTTATTATTTTATAAAAAATTATCATTTTTTAATTAAATGTTATATTTTATTTTATTTTATTATTTTATGTTAACAAATCATATTTATTATTTTATAATATTTTAAATAATATTTTAAAATAGTATTTTATTTTATTTTTTAAAGAATAATATTATTTTATTTTTTAAATCTTTTATTATTTTATTTTAGTCTAACATTTTATTATTTTATTATTTTATAACAAATTATCATTTTATATTATTTTATTATCATTAAAAAAATGTAAATGTTAGATAACAAATAATATAAAAAAAGATATCACAAAAATCAATCTCGTATGGTGATTGTGGCATTTCAAACATTACTCGCGTGCGTAGATTCGAATCTCATTGAAGGCATTTATTGCAAAAAAAAAGAGGCAGCATGCGTAGGTGTGCAGGGGCTGGCATACCGGGCACACGTGTGGGCGTTGGAGCGGGGGCGGGTGGGCGGGTGTGCTAGTGGGAGGGGTCGGGCGTGAGCGCTAGCGGATTGATGTAAAACAAAACTATTAGCAACGAAAATATTCCATCATTAATAGTTTTATATATTATTTGAAATCAGCTATGAAAAAAATTTTTGTCGCTAATCTGTCAGAAAAATTAGTGACCGATAGTCTTCCATCGTTAATATTTAGCGGGGAGGTTTTCAGCAATAGAATTAACGATGAAAAATTTTCGTTACTAATACTAATTAGCGATGAAATCTTTAGTATCAGCGACGCATATTTTCGTTGCTGATATCTTGTTTTCTAGTAGTGATTTGGATTCTTTTACGTTCAATCGAGGTTGGGCTTTCCCTTGGAGAGTATATTTTGATGGTGATGAATGTATGATGGTCTCTCCATATGTATATCCATTTTTACCTAATCCTGCTCATGCCCATCCAATAGTTCCCTTGTTGGCTTTCGTTGCTTTTGTAGTTTCGTTGCAATTATTTTTGTGGAAATAGTTGTGGTTAGCAAGTATACCTGAGCTTGGCTAGACTTGACCCCAGCCAATGCAAGGGTGGGCAGGCTGCCAAGGCTATGCCCGAATCTTGAAATAGTTGGATGTATAAGCATTTCTTCTTTTTGGATATGTGGGAAGGAGTTGCTTGGGTTTTATTTTTACCATAATTGTTCTTTGCTGCAGTCTTGAGGAAATTAGAGGATGAAGGGACATGCATGTTTTGTTTGTAAATATTTGTATACTTAGCTAAATCCATGCTCAACTTTTGTAGAAGCATTTTAAACCCATATTACAGATTTACAAGTAGTCCCCCATTTTCATGAATGTTTTAGGCAATTGAGTGATTTTGAGATTAAAATTCAGTTTGTTATTATTGTTTTAGGCAATTGAGTGGCCATGTCAAACAAAAAGCAGAAGCATAAGTCAGATTCTTGTGTTTCTTGATTGTTCTGTTGGTTTCTTTGTGATGGTATATAGTCCAAATCATGTAGGGTCTAGACCTGTTAGGCCCATGGCTCATCAACGGACGTCGTCGGTACTTGCCGATCATTCCTCTCTCGATAACCAATTACTCGGCGTCTCAATTGATCAGTTCCAAGGTTTTCTCAGTGCTCGGCATAAACTGCTTGATCTACTAAGAAAAATATTCACTTTTTATAAAAAGACGAAGAAAATTTTATGTAAGCAAAAAAAAGAGCTACAACTGTAGCTGTAGCCGTAGCTGATAAGGGAAAAAATCTCCCCGACGATCTAGACTTTCCAAACGGATAAAGTTTTACAATTTTTGAGAATCCAATGACATGATTTCCTAAAATCTCAGGACGCTCTCAACAGGAAAATAGGGTTTTATCACCTCATGTACGCATGACTTTTACAAATGAAAGTTATATAAGCTCCAATATGTCTACCCCCAATAAGTCCTCATAGGCTATACATAGCACACAAAGGGTATAGAGCTCTCTCTCTCTCTCTCACTTGATATTAATACATTTCTTTTCTCTCGAAAACCGCTTTCTAATTTGATTATTGAAATCTCTCCCGCCGAAAGACCCTCCAGCGGTTTTTTGCAAACCTCATTGATCGAAATCATCAGACGACCAAGTTATCCCGTTCGAGTTAGTAAACTATTATCTATGGAGTCTAACCCACCTCTAACAGATTGGTACCATTCGTGGAAACATACTTATTTCCCAACCAAACCAGCTCTGACCACCGTCTTCTCCTCTCCATCATGGCCTCAGTCAAAAGAAAGAAACCAACAATCGATTTCGATGACGATGATTTAATAGGAGTTGATATCGATCAAAACGATTTACTAGTCATTACTGCAAGAATTGGTTCTTATCTCGTCAAAAGGACCATTGTAGACCAAGAAAAGGATCGTGACATCCTCTTTTAGAATACCTTTTAATAGATGGGCTTTGTCTTGTCTCACCTTCAACCCCTTGACCAGCTTATTAAGGGGGTCATTGACGAATGCATACATTCAGTAGGCATTATCTCGCTCATCGTATCATTGGGAACGCCTCCTCATCAGACTGCTACTAGAACCACTTTTTACGTGGCAAAACTTTCGTCCCCTTACAGTGTCATTCGGGTCGTCCTACCCTAGACGGTCTTGAAGTACTATCGAGTACTAGACACATGAAGGTCAAATTTAGAACGCTCTTGGAGATCGCGACACTCTGCAATGACCCCAATTCATAAACCGTCCGTATAGGAAGAGAAGAAGGGAAAATCTTAGCAGTGGACATTATGGAACTCAGAGACGATATTGACCAACAGTTGCAACCTCAACCTGGAGATAAGGTAATTGAAGTTCTCATCACCAACATACCCGGTCAAACTGTTCAGATTAGTGCATACTTACCATCATCCCTTCAGAAGGCAATCGTGGAATGCCTACGATGCCATTCGAGAGTGTTGTGGCACCAACAAAGATAAAAAAAAAAAAAAAAAAAAAAAAAAAAAAGTCAAAGTGAAAAGTCACTTTCCCAATTCTTTCCCTCATTTCTCTCCCGTCACTCTCTCTCATCTCTCACCCCCAATCTCTCCCTCTCTGTTTCTTTCATTCTCTCCCTCTCCCGACTCTCTCTCTCTCTTTATCTCTCTCTCTCATCCTCACTCTCTGTTTCACTCTCCGTTTCTCTCCTCTCCCGCACACGCTCGAACAAGTTCTCTTCTCCCTTTCCCGACCGCGCGACAGTAGTGCTGTCCTCTCCTTGCTCGCGCACTCGCGCGCTTTGCTCTCTCCCTCTGCCGAAAGCTCTTCTGCAGCCCTCGCAGGAGCCCAAGCCGGCAGTAGCAAGAGACATTCGAAACCCTAGGCCGCGACCTGCATTTCATCCCTTGCGCAGGTAAGAACGATTATCTGATCAATAGTTTAGGGGTTTTGATTCTCTTGGAAATTAGGGCTAATTGCTAAAGTGTGCTTCGGTTTGGAAACATTACAGGGGTCTGGACCGAGTTGTAGACGCACGACACTAGAGCTGCAAGCTGCGAAAACCCTAGGTAAGAGAAATTCTAGTTCCTTCAGAAATTTGAATGAGTTTAGTCTGGATTTAGAATGAGAGATTTGTATATACTCTGAAAATGTTTGAAAATGTCTGAAATTTGAAAAGAGTGCATTTTCCTGAATTTTGATATGTGATTTCTAGGGTTACGTCTAAATTCTACATGAATTTAGGTTGATTAAATACGAAAGAAACGTGTTAGGTGGAATTAGAACTTATTGGGCTGATTAAAATAGATTTCTTTGGAGTTTGAATTGAAATTGTGAATTATTGGTCTAGGTTGACTTTTTGGAGACTTGAAGAGAGTCATTTTTGGAAAACTTATGGAATTAGGGAGTGAATACCCTCCCTAGAAGGTGAGTGGATGGTCCGTTGTGTTATAAATGAGCAAATGAGTTTAAAATTGTTTTATAAATGATTTTGTAAGATTTTTTTCATATTTTATATCAATTATTTTGTGATCGTGGGATGTCCGGACTGGATTGTGAAGCATGAATGCATCCATTGTATTTATAAATGCATATGTGCCATATGTGATTTGATGTTGCTCTATAAATTGCTATGACATGAATTGATGATTGTTTGCTAGAAATTATGGCACATGACTTGAGAAATGACATATTTGAGAAATGCATGGTGCTAGTAGTTAATGGCTATAGTCATTCCCTCCACGGAGCGACCCGACGGGGTGGCGTGGTTGGGGTTTTATTGCGAGAGAGGTATACGCGGCCTCTTCTCTGCCACGTCGGACTATCCGGATTGCACCCGGGGGAGGTTCGAGCCAACGCCAATGAAGGGGATAGTGTTTGAAATACTGAAATGGAAAACCTCTTGGCGGACTTTCGTCTTGGTTCGGCCAAACGCAAGACGGAAGTAATTTCGATGGGACCCTTGTGATTTTCTGAAAGAATACTTGATGTGGATGCATATTTTGCGAATTATCTGATTTATTGAAAAATGTTTCGATATATATGAAATGTTATTTGAGATATATTTTGACACTCCCACATTCACCCCTCATTTATCACACAATTATACCATTGCACTCTACTCACTGAGTATTTCCCAATACTCACCCCTCTCTTTAACATTTTTCAGAGAAAGTTTAGATCTGCTGCAGAAATTGGAGCTGGGGAAGATTTATTCCGCTGACTTGTGTAGGTACATAGAAATGCAAGTTCATTTGGGTTGATTTTGAAGTCCATGGAATGAAGGACTTGTATAATTCTTTTGGTATGGATTAAATTAATACTTGTTTCATATATAAGAGCAAGTATTGATGGAATCCTTACATGGTTTGTACGGAACTTGTTCATTTTCTTTTAAACTCTCATTTGGGACATTTGGATTGAAATTCTGAATTTCGATACTTTCTTTTGGATTTGTGAAGTTCTGTACATCTCATACCGCTCAGATTTTATTGACGCTAGCTCGTTTCTTCATGCGAGTGTTAGTAAAATCCTGCGATTATGATTTGGGATTTCTTTGTTTTAAATGTTTTAATTATGCTGAGAATTCTGAAATGGCTGGGATTGTCAATTTTTGCATGTATGCATGTACAGGAACCCCCTCCCCATTCGGGTGTCGATGCATGCTCGTGTGTACAGGGATGGACCGGATGGGTCCTTTATATGTGTATTATCATATGATTTTCCCCATTTCTGATGGAGTGTGTATTGGATGAGTTTTGAACTGATTTGTAGTCTTGCGGAGTCCCGGTATAAGGGGAGGTTCTACCCGTGTACCGAGACAACGCGGCGGCTGTTGAGTGGTCGATCCGAGGATCGGGGCGTGACAGAGAGTCTTCGCACGGGCTCCCAAGATATGCTAGGCATTCACCCCTCAGTCATAGTTCACAAGCTAATTGTAAATGCCAGTCGCAACCCTATCAAGCAAGAAAAAGGTTGTTCGCACTAGAACGCCAATGTGCGATATAAGAAGGGGTTCAAAAGTTTTTAACAGTAGGGTTCATTCAAGAGGAGGAATACTCCGAGTGGTTAACCAACATAATCATGGTGAAGAAAGCGAACGGAAAATGGAGAATGTGCGTAGATTTCACTGATCTTAACAAATTATATCCGAAGGACAGATATCCTCTTCCCAACATAAACTAGTCGATAATTCATTCAGTCACCAACTCTTGAGATCGGCTGTCAAAGGTCAAACTCTCGCAAACTTCATCCTCAAGTACACGTTCCCAACATCTATCGATCAGTCCCTTACCGACGACCAAGAAGAACACATGCTGCCCGAATGGACCCTCCATGTTGACAGGTCGTTTAACTCTTCAGGATGCGGAGCCGGACTCAATCTAGTAGGGTTAGACAACTTTAAAGTCGAATATGCCCTCTACTTTGACTTTCAAGCGAGTAACAATCAAGTTGAGTATGAAGCCCTTTTGACTGGGCTATGGATCGCAGTGTCATTAAGGGTACAAAGCATACGGATCTTTATCGATAGTCAATTGGTCATCAAGCATATCAAGGGGGTCTACGAGACCAAAGAGCTAATGATGGCCAAGTAATCTATCTAAGAGATATTAAGCAATAGACAAATTCGATAAGGTAGACGTATAACAGATCCCTCGGTCCGAGAATGTGCAAGCTAACACACTCTCTAAGCTAGCTAGCTCTGACTCAGAAGTGACTAGCTGCACCATTTACATAGAGAGCCCATTATACCCCAACATTGAAGACCCCGAACAAATCTTGTCAACAAATAGCTCACCAAATTGGAAAGACTATCAAAACCTATCTGAAGTATGAGCAACTACCGATCTCACCCTCTGAAGCCAGGAAGTTAAGGCGCAAGGCCGCTCATTATACCATTATCAACGTTGACCTCTATAAGAAATTTTACATCCATCCGTATCTAAAGTACCTAACACTTGATGAAGGGGACTATGTACTCAAAGAAATCTATGAGGGAATATACGACAATCACTTAGGCATTCAAAATCTAGCGAACAAAGCCCTTCGGCAAAGGTACTATTGGCCGACCATGAAGGGCAATGCGAATGATTATGTCAAAAGATACGATAAGTGTCGGCATTTCTCTTTGGTACCACGTCAGCCTCCTGAGTTGTATCCGATAGTTAGCCTGTGACCATTCACTCAATGGGGAATGGAAATTCTGGGACCATTCCCTTTAGTAATCAAATAATGAAAATTCTTAACTGTGGCCATCGACTACTTTATCAAGTGGGTAGAAGCTAAACCATTGGCGTAAATCACTACCGGTAAGATACAACACTTTGTGTAGCCATCCATTATCATTAGGTTCAGCATATCTCACGTTCTGATAACAAATAACGACAAGCAGTTTGACAACAAAAACTTTCAATACTTCTATAGTAGGTTGGAAATCCAATACCACTTCATTTCTGTTGCTTACCCACAAACCAATGGTCTCGCAGAAGTAACCAATTGAATGATCCTATAAGGGCTAAAGGCTATACTAAACGAAGTCAAAGGTCATTGGGTAGACGAGTTTTACAGTATTCTCTAGACTTATCGAATAATGCCCCGAAGGGCATCAGAGGAGATATTGTTCAGTCTTACATATGGTTTCAAGACAGTGATACCAGTCAAAATTTGGATCTACTCACTAAGGATAGACCAATATGAAGAAAGGCAGAATGAATCGCGCTACGTGAATGCCTAGACCTACTTCTTGAGTTAAGGAAAACTACATTCGTTCGAATGGCCGCTTATCAATAGCAGATAGCAAGATATTACAACTGACGGGTTAGAACTAAAACATTCAAATCTGATGACTTGGTAGTTAGAGGCCACCAGTCAACCCCAACCAGGGGACAAGTTAGCGCCCAATTGGGAAAGTTCTTACAAGATATGCTCAGAAGTCTATCTAGGTATATATCGTCTCGATCACCTAGATGACTCAATCATGCCTAGGACCTGGAACTCTGAAAACTCATGCATCTATTATCAATAAGAATCAATGTTCTCTCGAGGTAACATACTTGTTCCGAGTATAGTTGAATGATCAGTGAGGGATTTATCTCCCTGTTAGGTAGACACGGCCTTCTTATCGAATGAACAAATCCTCCCGAATGGAGTCCATCATTAGAGATTTATCTCTCCAAACAGGTAAATATCGCTCAGTTCTCCCGAACGGAGTTCATCGAAAAAGATCTATCTCCCTGAACGAGCAAGTTTCACCGTATCCTCTTGATCAGAGTCTGTTGAAAAGGATCTATCTCTTCGAACCGGCAAGTATCGCTCCGTCCTCACAAATGAAATCTATTGAAAGGAATGTATCTCCCCAAACGGGTAAGTATCTCCTTGTCCTCCTGAACGGAGACTATTGAAAGGAATCTATCTCCCCGAATAGGCAAGTATCGTTCGGTCCTCCCAAACGGAATCTATCATTAGAGATTTATCTCTCTGAATGGACAAACATCGCCTCACCTATCGAATGAAGATGCTCTCAGACAGACGTACACAGCCCCCTTACTTGGTTAAACTTTCAAATGAACGTGTGGACGAAAGGAGAAGAACCCCCAGCTCGAGCAAGCTCGCTCTCTTATTGTAGATTACACGATGAACGAAAGGGCAATAGTGCCCCGTTCCTAGTGGTAAGTAAGCTAACTGACTATTGAGTCTCCTATTGAATAGATCTTATCGGTTAAATCACCTAGTGGTATGGCACTCGTCATATGCAGTGGTATGGCACTCGTCATATGCATCAGTAGACTATTAACAACGGGATGATCATTCAAAAGCAAGATCGACAAGTAAGTAACAAAACTCTTTTTTCATTTAAATACAATGAATATATATTAGATTACACGATCAAATATAATGCGAAGAGAATCTACAAGTCGCTAAGTCGGACCGAATTCTATCGAAAGAAATACTTAAGAAATCTATATTAGAAAACTAGCTAAATGCAAGCCGAGACAAGAAGACTATAGAAGCCTCCATAGTGTGCTGAACCACCCACGAGCAGTTAAGTTAAGGAGGGTAAAAAATGCAAAACCATTTCCAACAAAAGCTGGCAAGGACTTTGAGAAGGGGTCGAGGAGGGTATGAAAAGACTGAAAGGATGCATTAGGCCTCTGATCGTCTCCTGACTCCTCTTATCACCGACTCGACAGAGCACTAAGAAGTATCCCAGGCAACCTTTATTACACTGAATGGTTGGACAACGAATTAGATCTTGAGAAGAGAGCTTCCTATACAAACGAACCCCCCCACAAGGCCAAAATCCTGATGAGCCCCAACGGTTTCCACCACGACGCTCGAACAGCAGACGACATGATAGAACCTCGCGTTGGCAGACCCATTCATGATGGAACCTTGCATCGATAGAAGTCTCCTAAACCACATGGTTTTGTGGCTCAAAGTCTATAGTCAAGATATCTCTTAGAAATATAGACTTTTAACAATGGAAACTCACAAAATCACTCATAAAAGCACACAAAATTTCTCTGGGACGATATTGGGTCATACGATCCCTATTTATAGATGTGAAGACATGATCCTTACAATCTTGGACAAATGAAATGATCTAATAAGAAATGTGCGCAGTGAATGGAAAGTCTCAACCTCTCAATTTCTCACAAAACATTTATTCTAGAATCATTTACTGAGGGGTTAAACGTATTTACGCTCTTGCGACCCTCCAAGTAACAACCCGTAACTTACTCCCAATGCCTCTTCTTCGAAGTAACATAAGAAGTAGGAGACAAGTGATGATATAAAATCCAAAACGTATGGTCTAGATCTATTAGGCCCGTGGCTTATCAACAGACCTCGTCATTACTTTCAAATCACTCGTCTTTCAATAGCAAGCTGCTCGGCATCTCAACTAATAAGTTCCAAGGTCTTCTCGATACTGGCCGAGTAAAGCTTGATCTGCTAAGAAGAATATCAACTTTTCCTAAAAAGACAAAGATAATCTTATGTAAATAAAAAAAAAGAGCTACAACCGTAGTTGATAACAAAAAGAATCTCCCCAGTAATTTGAACTTTTCAAACGAGTAAAATTTTATAATCTTTGAAAATCTTAAGACATATTCCCCGAAATCTAGAGATATTCTTATAAGAAAACTAGGATTTTATTACCCCACATTTATACAACACTCACAAGCGAAAATTATATAAACTCTAATGTATCTACTGCCCAGGTAAGTGCTCTTGGTTTACACATAGCACACAATGAGTACAGAGCTCTCTCTCTCTCTCTCTCTCTCTCTCTCTCTCTCTCTCTCTCTCTCTCTCTCTCTCTCTCTCTCTCGATATCAATATGTTTTTATACTCTCAAAAATCGCTCTCTAATTTGAGTATCAGAGTCTTGATGGTCTTTTGCAAGCCTCATTAATCGAGATCACCAGACGAGCCATCATTTGTGGAGCCTAACCCACACACTGTGTATTGGTTGAATTGTGGCTATCTTCAAATCCTTTCTACTATTTGAATTTTCAAATTTGTAGAGTTGGATTTTGCAACTTTCCTTCAAATTCGAAATAATGTGCACGGACTCTTCTAAGTTATGCTTCAATTCTGGTAATGAACTGACCTTTTGTTATGAACTTCAAGTTGGTGGTAGCAGACCGAATTGCTTGGCATATTGCAGGAACCAACATGACATGCTGTGCTTCTAATCTAAGTTATATTCATCTGAATCAACATTACTCCTTTCTTATTATTCTTGCAAAACAAATTATTTTGGATCTTCGCACTTCAATATTAATAAAAATCCATATCGTCAAAATTAATTTTATATAAAGTCAACAGCGGTGTTGAAGAGATTTGCAGCAACCTGAATGCAAGGATTCCATCTATATGCCTGGAGGGCCTCTCTTCTTCCATTTTCAGAATCCTTAACGCCGCCACCATTTTTTATTACATTTGAGGACATGTTCTTGAAGCCCTTGATCATCAACTTCAAAATTTTTTGTGTGTGATCCAATCCTAGAATCCTTGTTACTATCTATATCAGCTGCAAGTCCCACCTCCCCACTTTGCCCCCAAAACAATTTTAGGATGAAAAAATAAAAAATCATAGTGTTTAAATAAGTTACAGGTAAAGGAAAATCCCCTCATTTAAGGTGCCTCGAGTTTATGTAGACTACATTGTCAAGAAGATTTTGAGTAGATCCATCATGTAAAGACAGAAGTTATAATGTACTTTTGCTTAGATGAAGAATATAAATATGCTTTTGCAAACAATTCATTTGTTTTCTCTCAGCAACTCTCTCTCTCTCTCTCTCTCTCTCACACATACACACACACTCTCTCTCTCTCTACCATTTATTGACTTGGAATTTTCTTCTCTCTCATGAGGTCTTTAAGAAAACCATTTTGCAAAAATGGATCACGAATCCAACCTACCCCACTTGATCTTTTTATCTTTTTGTGTTAGTATTAAGATCAAACACGTGGGTTTTCGGAGAGTTTGACCTTTCCACTATTATCATTTCAAAACTCAAAATTGAAATGATTGTTATTTTTGTATAATGGTACAAGTGATTTCCACGTCCTCTTTGGCTGGAGTAGTGTGCAGAAGAATGATATTTGCAAGACTCTTTTTGATCCAAACGGTTTTCTAAAATCCAACCCCATGACACTTGGGGCCCAAACAGCCCGGTCCACCTAGGCCCACGATTCGAAGTCGTAACCAAAGAGCTCTAAACGGCGGGCTGGGCATGCAGCCCAGCTTACGCTGGCTGAGAATTTTCATTCTATTCCAAATTCTTTGATAAAGCCTGGATGAGTAGAATGATTGTTGGCAGAAGGCACATCAATTGGAAGAAGTAAGCCTTGTAAGGTAAAGCATCCTTTTCTTAATAAATCAGAGCTAGAATTGTATTGTATATATTGTATACATTTTAAAAGGGGAAGAAAGTTGAAGTCAAAACAAAGGGTCTTATCACGACAACATCTGTGTAGAGCATTCCTCAGGAATCAATAATTTCATTTGGGAAGTGCTTATTTGAAAAGTTCAATTTTAGCATAATACGAGTCTGCAGTGGAAATACTTGAGAATATTTCATCCCCGAATACTTACTTATTTTAAGTGCAGTTGACCACTCAACCTAGGTCTTATCTGTCTTTTGTCACAGAGAGAGAGAGAGAGAGAGAGAGAGAGAGAGTCAAGAGTGTTTGTAAAATTATCAAATGATTCCAGCTAAATATCCTTTTTTTAATCAATTTTATAAATGATTTAGAATAATGATCATTAATTATTAATCAAAAACAATTAAAATATGTTGCTAATGTTGCTTTGACATTCTCGTAATTAGAATATCAAGTTGATACATATGGTAACATCTGAAAACAAAAATCTATATATAACCGATCTAAATTCGACGTAACTTACTTTGTAAATATTTTATTTTAAAAAAAAAAAGAAAGAACTGTTCTCACATTAAAAATAACTATTAAGGTGAAATATTTTCAAATTTAGATATTCCACCTAAAAACTGAGATAGTTGATCTACAGATTAACATGCTATATAATTAGAAAAGTCGTGCATCGCAAAAGGTCTCATTTGCATTGCTTATTTATTTTATTAATGAAGGGAGAGTTGAATGGGGATGGCCGTTACTTTGTTATATTCAAACATCCTGTGTGGATTCATACCTCATCAGACACCCTTTTCAGAGTTGCTAACTGCAACAATCATTTGATAAATAAAAATAGTCAGAGGTTGTGAAAATGACATGATAAGTGCCCAACAAATTGAGTAGGTTTGTCTTGTTCAATAGACTTTGCATAAATTTGAGCCTTCAAATTGCACAAACTTCTGCATAAAGTTCACAGAAACTTGAAAAAGAAAAAATGGCAATTACTAGATTTCCTTACCCAGTTCTCTTGGCTGTTCTATTTGTTTTGATTTTACCTCATGCAGGTAAGAAAATCCAAAATTTTGATACCCAATTCATGATTTCATGTTTATACTGAATTTTACATTGCTTTTTCAGTGGCATATGATCCACTGGATCCTAATGGCAACATAACAATCAAGTGGGACATTATGTCCTGGACTCCTGATGGCTATGTGGTGAGTACAATGGTCTTATCACAATTTTGTGAGAAATTAAGGATTGACTAAATGGGAAAAAAATTTTGTAGGCAGTGGTGACCATGTTCAACTTTCAAATGTACAGACAAATAATGAGTCCAGGGTGGACATTAGGGTGGACATGGGCAAAGAAAGAGATAATATGGTCTATGGTGGGAGCACAAGCTACTGATCAAGGAGACTGTTCCAAGTTCAAGATAAACATACCTCACTGTTGCAAGAGGACTCCGGCCATTGTTGACTTGCTTCCTGGCGTGCCTTACAATCAACAGATTGCTAATTGTTGCAAAGGCGGTGTTGTAGCGTCTTGGGGTCAGGACCCCGCTACAGCAGTCTCATCTTTTCAGCTGAGTGTAGGGTTGTCTGGCACATCAAATAAGACAGTGAGATTGCCCAAGAATTTCACTCTTCTTGGTCCTGGACGCGGCTATACCTGCAGCCAAGCCAAAAACGCTCCTCCTTCAGTTTTTCTCTCATCTGATGGTCGGCGAACAACTCAAGCAATGAGTAAGTTTTGTTGTACATCTGATAACTTAAATGCATAGAGTGAGGTCAGAGATGAGAAGCTGTCTTTTCCTAGTAAAAAGAAAGTACAGAGGGTTCAATGCCTTGATATATGCATGAGTTGACTTGGGTGTGCGTATTAAAGTGCTCTGCTTGATTGTTCTGTTCAAATTGTGATTGTTTGCCTGCGCTTGTAATTTGAACTTGACATACTTGATCCGTGAAAAGGACTCAGTTCTCTCCTTTGAGGGTGTAGATACTTTCAGGATTGAAATTTTCCTTCACAATATGGTTTGGTTCCTGAAATTCAACCTTTAGTTCATTTCTTGCTTGCTTTTTTCTACAGTGACATGGAACGTGACATGCACTTACTCACAGTTGCTAGTTGCTAAAAATCCAAGCTGCTGTGTTTCCTTTTCATCTTTCTACAATGATACCATCGTTCCATGCCCAACTTGTACGTGTGGTTGCCAGAACAATAGTACTTGTGTAAAGTAAGCCACCACAAATTCCTGTTTCTTGCTTCTTTCTTTACTTCTTCATCATCGGAATTTCCATTTAGAAAACGGTTAATTTTTGCAGGAGTGATTCAAAAATTTTGAGCGTAGTTGGAGTCAACACACTAACAAATGACAACACACCGCTGCTACAATGCACGGACCATATGTGCCCTATACGTGTGCATTGGCATGTGAAGCAGAATTATCAGTTGTATTGGCGTGTGAAGATTGCAATCACCAACTTCAACTACAGAATGAACTATTCACAATGGACGCTGGTTGCTCAGCACCCAAATCTCAACAATGTCACCCAAGTTTTCAGCTTTGACTACAAACCCCTTGTCCCTTACCCATCCACTAGTATGTCCTAGCACAGAAATGTTATGTACTAGATTTGGATTAGGGCTTTTTTTTCCCTTTTCTGTTGACTAACCTTTGTGTGCTTGCTTCTGTTAGATGATTCTGGGATGTTTTATGGGATAAAGTACTACAATGACATTCTAATAGAAGCGGGACCAGACGGAAATGTTCAATCAGAGTTAATTCTTCAGAAGGACCTCAACACTTTCACGTTCAAGGAAGGTTGGGCATTCCCTCGCAAAGTATACTTCAATGGTGATGAATGCGCGATGCCCCCTCCAGACATATACCCTTACCTACCAAGTTCTGCTCATGGAAATCTAGTTTCATCATTAATTCTGGTTGCTTCTGCAATTTTCACGCTACTAGTACACTTGCAATAAGTCCATGTAAGAATTTCAGGAGCAAAAATTCAAAGGTATGTTCCGGGTAACATAATTAGTGCAACTAGAAGGCAATGGGGGAGATCAAAATTCATTGATTCAAGATCCTGTATGTAACTAGAAAAAGTCTGTTTATAGAAAGAAAAATAAATTTGAGGTCTGCAAAATTTTTGATGTTGTACGAACTCAGTCATGAGCATTGAATGATGTGTACAAAGCATTGAATCATGTGTAGTACATTCTTTTGTACTCAATACTACAAACAACTCAGCTTCTAATACCTCTCTGCTGTTTCTGCTTTCGGCTTGAATCTTGAAGTGGACTAATGGCTTTGTGAGGGGTCAGGACCCTCTGGGAGCCTAATTGCAGACTACGGCTTCTGCCTATGATGCCACAAATATCTTGACATAGATATAATTCTTTCAGTTTCAAGCAGAACAAGTTTTATATAGCCTATATGAGATGTAGACGCATAGATGAACTGGCCTCTCCCATGCACTTCGTCTGCTTATGGACTGATGCAGACTTTTGCTGCAAATTTGAGCTAATTAGAAAGTTAAAAAACGTATATACCTGCATATACATTTGTACATCCACACATCTAATAATTCCTATTTCAGAAAACCAACTTTCCAAACTTTTTACGAAATTTATTTAAGTACATGCTTTACATTCTATAATGTAGCTATTAAAATAGGGAGTTCTGCAATTTATGTCTTACAATGTCAAGTGTACTTGGCCGATATGGGGACTTGACAAGGTTGATTTAGCATGTGCCCAAGATGATGAAAATGAGGTGTCATGTTTACAAAGAAGATTTTCTTTTCTCTCCCTTCTGGATGATACTGGAATACGGCCCATATCACTTCATACCCCCTTTGTGAGATATTGTGGATGTATCACAGAGAAAGACTGGCAGTCTGCTGCGTTCAAGTGTCTCAGAACATGTTCTTACTTCATTTTCACAAAGAGCTTGCTTCAGGAGACAGGAACTCTATCCAGAAGAACAAAATTAATTTGGGAGAAGAAAAAGGTGAGCGTGACAGAAAATATCCCTTGAAGTTCCCAACAACCAGTTGGTGAGCCATACCTCTCCTTCTCTTACTAATTGAATTACTGCCTATAAAATTTTTCTTGAAAATTTTTCATCCTGGTGAAGATCAAGGAATGGAGTTTGCAAAATGTGGCTGCAAAATTTTCCTATTTGGACAGCTGAACTTGGTCATCTCAGCTGTTCTCTATTTCATGACATTTTCTAGTACAGGTAAAAATCTCATCTGTGGCGCTGTGTATTCAGTTTTTGATATGTTTACTGAACCGAACTGCCTAACTTCTGCTGAATTGTCATTTCTGTTTCAGGATTTCAGGGGCATACGATCCTTTGGATCCAAATGGAAACATAACAATCAAATGGGATGTAATGTCTTGGACACCAGATGTGATGTTGTAAGCTTCATTTCTAGTATCTTAGTACCTACCTAGAATCATATGTAGTGGTACGAAATAGCAGAATAAATTTTTCCGGGCTGCGGTGACGATGAGCAACTTCCAAATGCAATGACACATAATGACACCTGGTTGGACCTTGTCATGGACATGGGCAAAAAGAGAAGTGATTTGGTCGATGGTGGGAGCACAGGCAACAGAACAAGGAGATTGTTCCAAGTTCAAAGGAAATGTTCCACATTGTTGCAAAAAAACACTCACAATTGTTGATTTGCTTCCGGGAGTTCCCTACAACCAACAATTCTCCAACTGCTGCAAAGCTGGCATAGTGGCCTCCTAGGACAGGACCCTTCGGCATCAGTTTCAGCCTTTCAGATTAGCGTAGGGCTCACTGGAACTTCCAACAAATACTAAATTGCTGGGGCCATTACTAGCCTTTCAGACTAGATCAATTTGCTGGGGCCAGGACCAGGGTACACTTGTGGTCCTCCTAAGATTGTGCCTTCTACGGTTTTCGTCACCCCTGATCATTGGCGAAAAACTCAAGCTCTAAGTAAGTTCATTACCTTCTTACAGGCTTATTTAGTCCTCTAGACTTTGACAGATACTAAATTCAACAATGTCCTAAATTGATTGGGATCAACTATACAAATCTATTTTCCTTTTCCTCGGGAAAAATGCAGCGATATGGAATGTGACATGCACCTATTCACAGTTCTTAGTGTCGAAGAATCCAAGCTGTTGTGTTTCCTTCTCTTTCTACAATGATTCTATCACTTCTTGTCCATCCCGTGCTTGCGGTTGCCAGAACAAAGCCATCTGTGTCATGTAAGTCTCCCCTTTCAGATACCTTTTATGCTTTCCCATTGCGCAGATGAGTTGCTCTTAAGTCACAGTTAGCATAATGGATTGCAGGGCCAATTTAAAACTACTAGACAAAGTGGGAGTTAACACTCCCAGGAAAGATGGTGCACCATTATTTCAGTGCACATATACATATGCCCTATCCGTGTGCACTGGCATATAAAGCTAAACCATAAGGATTATTGGTGGGTGAAGATCGCTATTACCAATTTTAACTATCGGCTGAATTATACACAGTGGATGCTCGTGGCACAGCACCCTAATCTCAACAATGTTACCCAAGTCTTTAGCTTCGATCACAAGCGTCTAATCCCCCATGAATCCATCAGTGAGTGCAGCCAAAAAACTCTATTTCTAGCTACTTCAAAGAAACTGGACTTTGATCAAACTCAAGATGATGTTATGCTGTATGCAGATGACACTGGTATGTTCTATGGAATGAAATTTTACAATGACCAATTGATGGAAGCTGGACCCTACGGAAATGTGCTGTCTGAGATACTTCTCCAGGACAGGAACACATTCTGAAACAAGGATGGGCATTTCCCGGGAAAATCTACTTCAATGGTGAAGAATGCAGAATGCCTTCCCCTGATGCATACCCTCATCTTCCAAACACCACCTATAGAAGCCCAATCTTGTCATCAACAATGGTAGGTACCTTTCTTATGATGATGCTATACACATGGTGATTATGGGAAATCCAAAAGGTAAGGCACCGGTGATTTTCATTGGTACAAGGTAGGTACGTTTTCAGTACTCCTGAGCAAAGCCATGGTCAGGTGTCATATGAACGAGTGGTTCTCAAATGGTGTGTGCATAGTCGGTGTTCTCATGTGCATGAAGTTAGACATTTGAGACAAGCCCTTGATGTCCATATTCTTCGCAATTCCAACATTATCATAAACGAGTAACATGACTAGAGACTGGAGTGACACTGAGATCAAAAGAATGTGAACAAAATCATATTTTCATTGCTATTTTTCATGAATTTTTTAATCATATTCCCCCATATGGGCTTTCTACAAACAACATGATAGTGTATAAATAAGGTCACAGTTACAGCAACCATGTAGATCATAAGACCATCCACAGCCATTTCTAACCAAAATAGATTTAAACAAATCATACAGCAGTATCTTGAAGCAGGTCTATAATGCCCGAGTCACATGTAATGCTTGAAGCTCAAGCAAGAACATATTGCCTCATTGATTTGACCACCACAAACTTCAGTGTGATTTTAAAAAGGAAAATCTTTAACTTTGCGGAGGTTAGTTCACGTCTAGGCATGAGTTAACAAGAATAACAATGATGCCAAGATTGTCATGAGAGGACGGAGAAGTCTAGTAAATGGTCTAGAACCGTCATTAGGCAAATATGGATAGGAATCCGGTGGTGGCATGACACAATTGTCACCATTGAAATATATCCTCCGTGGAAAAGCCCAACCCTTTTCGAACGTGAAAGTTGACTTATCCTTTCGGAATAGTAGCTCTGACTGCACATTCCCATAAGGCCCAGCTTCCATGAGCAAATCATTGTAGAACTTAACTCCCCATAACATGGCAGTATCATCTGAAACATAAAAAACAATTTTAGATGTTGAATGAAGCATGACATAAGTATCACATGATGTCAAATGAGGTAATAAAACTTACTTAATCCGGCATAAGGAGTTAAGGACTTGTAGTTGAAGCTGAAAATTTGCGTAAGATTGTCAAAGTTGGGGTGTTGCATGACAAGATTCCACTGTGTATAGTTCATTCTATAGTTGAAATTTGTAATTGTGATCTTTACTCGCCAGTAGTCCTTATAATTTAGCTTAACATGCCAATGAATGCGGATTGGACACATATGGTTAGTACATTGGACTAGAGGCGTGTAACTATATTTGCCTGGGCCTGCAACAACTGAAGCTAAATATGGAGAGTTTGGACTACAAAAGAACACCAAGAACAAATATATAATGAGAAACATGAAGAATAGAGCAAAGAACAATGTGGTGTTGCCAAAAATGTTTTAAAAAAATGAGAAAACTTACTCTACGCAGCTCCCTGGATTAGATATGTTGTTTTGACAGCCACACGTACAAGTGGGGCATGGTACTATTGTGCTGTTGTAGAAGGAAGAGAGCGAGACACAGCAAGTTGGTGTCTTTTGAGAGAGGAATTGTGAATATGTGCATGTCACATTCCATGTCACTGGCACAATAAATGAAGGTAAAGTTAAGGAAAAATAATGAATGTCGAATCCTATGGGTTATTGACACAATGACCCAACCAGTTCAAAAAGCAGTATTATGCCCACAGTGTGTTACTTAAATACCTAAAATATGGCATAAATAAACTATATACAGTTTGAAAGATTGATGGCCAACCTTCTAATCAATATGCTCTCACATGGTTCTCAAAAATGTGAAAACAACAACCTAGTCATGCATTTCATTTCATTCTGAAAGACCTTTAAGAAGTAAACTTACTCATTGCTTGAGTCACTCTTCGTCCATCAGCAGTGACAAATTTAGTTGGCTTCACAATCTTTGCAGGCCCACAAGTATATCCCGGTCCCGGTGCTTTTAGTGTGAAATTCTTAGGCAGTCTCACAGTTTTGTTGGTTGTTCCGGCTTGACCAACACTGACCTGAAATGAGCTTGCAGCATTGGCAGGATCCTGGACCCACGAGTTGATCACACCGCCTTTGCAGCAATTTGCAATTTGCTGGTTGTAAGGAGTTCCAGGCAATAAATCAACCACGGTAGGGTCCTTCTTACAACAATGTGGGATATTCCCTTTGAATCTTGAACAATCTCCTTGCTCAGTAGTTTGACCACCCATCATTGACCAAATTACTTCCTTTTTCGACCAAGTCCATCCAAGCGTCCACCCCGGCGTCTGAATATGACGATATTGTTGGAAGTTGAACATCGTTACCACAGCCTGCACAAGTACATAGAAGAATCATGTTCCCCTCCAGACATATCGCCAAACAGAAAGAAAAATGATTTTCAGGTGTCTAAAAAGTGGTAACACATTCTTTTTTAACAGCATGAACCTCAGCCACCACCCTTAAGGTGTGCACCAGTAAATCTAAGGACACGCACAATAGCCAACAAACTATGTGCACCGGGTAAACATAGTGATGGGTTCAAAACCTTCCTCATGTAATTACAAGTGATTGAACCTTGGATTTCACCCAGAGAGAGGTGCATATCGTGCCAGGGGTTTGTATGCTAATTAAATGGCATCACTTGATGCCCACTAACCAAATAGAATGTATTTATATTCTGAAATTATATAAAAAGATAAAGGATAGATAAAACTTAGCATAATAAAATACATTATGTTTTAAAGGCAAGTGAGATGGGACAAAGGCTAAGTGAAAATAATAAAACAGAAACAAAAATTAATCACTTGAAATTTGACCAAGTACGACATAAATCGAAAATTTGCACAGTGAACTCTGATTAGCAGCTTGATTGTGATATTTCAGAATACTTACAACATAGCCATCTGGAGTCCAGCTAATAACATCCCACTTGATTGTGATATTCCCATTTGGATCGAGTGCATCATATGCTTCTGCAATAGTAGAAATCTCCGAATTGAACAATTCACAGTCATTGAAAATTATTATACACAATAAGATTGTTAATCCACAAAACTCACGTTCCTGATTTAAGCTTCAATCAACAAGATTGATCTGCTTATACATGAGATTTCCTATGTCTTATTCAACATGGGATTTCCTTTCAATAAATGACCGAGAATCCTTCAATTTTTAATAATTGAGACATATACATGAGATTTCCCATGTCTTATTCAACATGGGATTTCCTTATCTGGGATTTTAACTCAACTCACTAATTGAGACAAGTGAATTATTCAATTCTAAGTATGCTGTCATAATTTTAATTAAAATTTGTCAGCAGAATAATATCTGCATATTTTGAACTTCTAAATCAGTTAAAATACCCCATCCCCACTAATATATATATATATATATTAGCAAGCAGAAAATGAAATCTTTCTGACATAATATGATGGAATCTAAAACAAATTAAATTAAAAAAAAAAAAGATCTAATTGACAAAAGCAAGAATAGATGTAATTAATTTGAGTCATATGCTAATTATCTCTTTCATTGATCATCAACAAGAACAACATATCATGGTGAAATTTCTATTGATGGAATCTGAAATTATTGACTGCTATTTCAACAATTTCACCAACCCCACTTCTTGATCTCACATAATTAAATATAAAATATCCACTACAAGAAAGTCCAACATTAACAAATTTCCAACATTTTAATTAATGACAGTTTCCTCATAAACCAGTTTAAAATCATCCAACATTAGACCACTTTCCTTAAAAACTCAAAAAAAAAAAAAAAAAATCCCCTGGAGGCTCCCACAAAATTTTTGCAATCTAAACAAAACCCATTAACATTAACCAATCACAAAATCTCAAATCAACCAAAGCAGATTCAGATTGCAATACCAACCTGTGGATTTGAAGCTGGACAAGAAAAGAAAGAGACCCACCAAAATGGCAAAGCTTGTGAGCTTATTAGAGAAAGAAAACTCCATTTCTTGATGCAGATTTCTAAATTTTGTTCCGAGTTAGCTCTAGATCTGCATCAAAAAGGGTACAATGGAGGAGGGAGAACGAGAGAGAGAGAGAGAGAGAGAGAGAGAGAGAGAGAGAGAGAGAGAGACGTGGTTAATGGGAGGAGTTGCGTCTGCTTTTCACATGGAAAGTGAAGCAGTGTGGACTTTTTAAGCCCACTGTAATTTTACTAAGAAAAGTCTTTGGAGTGTCTGTTAAATTGACTAGATTTTAGTATTGGCCGCTAACATGCATCAACGAAATTACACTTTTACCCTTTCGCAGTTTCTCACTTTCTTCGCGTAATTTGCGACTTAACGTGAGCTTAGGGAATTATCTCGTGAGAAATATTATTTGATTTTTTAATTTATTTTATGAAAAAGAAATTAAGATTTGCTTACTTTTTCTAAAATTACAAATTTTTCTTTATATGCATAACTTTATCACTTAAATAAAAAATTAATAAAAAATTCCTCTACCAAATTTTCATATTTTTAAAATGAGTTTTCAAATATATTATTGGTTTGTACATGAATTAAAATTTTCAAATGAAAAACTCAAGATTGTAATAAATATATTATTTTTAATAATAATTCAAATACAATAACTGAAATAACAATATTTGTTAAAAATGGAATTCCAAGGGAAAAACATATTCATGCAAAGGGACATACCTAAATTTGTATTATTAAAATGGGGTAAGGTATCAAAATCTTTTAAATTGAATAATTGGATATTTTATCTTTTAATTAGAGATTTTGGGTTTAAGTTTTGAGAATGATAAAAAAGAATTTGAGAGAGCTAATCTCTAAAATGAGTTTCGTAATATTCGAATCAGATTAGTCGGATAAAATCTAGATATCTGTAATGAAAAAAAAAAAACAGGTAACGTGGAAGAATGGAAAAATATGAGTGGCGAATTCTCCGTAAAGAGTAGAGAAGAAAAAAATCTGGTGTTTGCAGGTAACAAAACTAGAAAGGAAGGGGTAGTTTCGTAATGTTACTTAAATTTTTGCAAAACTTGAACCTCAAAAATTTACTGGGAAGAGAAGACTTTTGTGGCTGCAGACAGCGAAGAGCTGTGCGACACAAGCCATACGATAATCTCCCCCTGTCGGTGGGGAGAGAGAGAGAGAGAGAGAGATGTATTGTGTAGCTAGCTCTAGCTGTATCTTCTTGGGCATTTGTGCATGGAGTTTGAAAGAGATGTTCTTCTTTTTTATTATTTTTTATTTTTTATTTTTTTAGGTTTGATATTGTTTGATTTTTGTCTTAATTACCAAACCATATAAAATCCCATTATTGAATTTGTCGTCCCCATCATATAAATTATATTGCCTTTGATTTCTAGCCAATTTGTTCATTGCTGGTGTGGCCCCCAATAAATAATATAGTTTTGTTGGGTGAAAATGAATTTTTTTTTTTAATTTTTGGAAAATGCTTAGGGATCATGACTAATATAATAGTTTTGGGAAATGTAACAAATGATTTGGATTTAACTTATAAAAAAGTGCTCTTTCTTACAAATATAATAATTTAAATGATTAATTGTATAGGGTAATTTCAAGTTTTAATATAAAGTTTGTTAACACATTTATTTAGTGAATTTTATTTTTTGTTTATTAACGCGAACTTGAAATATAATAATAAGAAATTTTAATATTATTAAAATGAAAAAGGGAAAAAAAAAACTAGAGGAATTGTGATGCCCAAATCTCAATAGCTGAAATATTGGAATTTGATTCTAATTATCCATTAATTTTTATTATTTTATATGTTCAAATGGCTATGTATTGGTTTTTGTGTATTAAGATAATTTTATATTAATTATTCGAGTAGATGAATATATTTCTGCATATACAAACCCTAATGGTGTGATGTATGTAAATTATGTATGCGATCGATAGATGGCATATATAAAATGTATAAGTTATGGTTATATCAACGTAAAAAAATTGTTTATTCCTCATTGATAAGATAAGATAAGATATTTTATTAAAATTTAATATATAATTTGTGAATTTTCTAATTGTCATTGACGATTTATCTTAATTATTGGATAGGATTCAGATTGGAATATGGTTCAAATTTAATAGCAATTAGTGTTGATGGTTAGTACTGACATATAGAGTAATTTTCTTAGATATGTTATGAATGAAAATTGATATTCTATAACTATATTTAATTTATAAACTCTTAATTTTGAGTGTATTGGATAAATCAATGAAATTACGGTTATATATTTTGATATATTATAAGTGAAATGTTTTATAAATTAAGAGTTTCATGCGTTAGGTGTACGTGGTTAGTTAAGACATGCATATGCAATTATACTGATTGTGTTGAAAATCACCATTTTGTGTCATTGCAGTTGATTATTTGAAAATTGGATCTAGTGCTACGCTTTTGTACTATCCCTAATATTCTTAAAATTTATCAAATTCTTTTTCTGATATTAAAAAAAAAACTATATATCAAAAGAAATAAAGAAAATATAGTTATCATGATATACCTAAGATATCCGAGACATCATCAAACCACTATGAATATCTAATGCCTAATCTCAACTAATGGCAAGACTATATTAACAAAAGCCGCAATGATTTGCGATGGTAACAGGTACTTACATATCCTTTTCTTGTTTCTCTCTGTCTATATATAAGAAATACAAATATTAATGAGACATTTGAAAATCTTATTCCATCGAAGTGGATGTCTAACCGGAGACAAAAGAGTCTCTCAAATGCTTGACCAAGAAATAGGGATGATCGCAGGGAAGATTGTAGGAACATGATTCATAATGGTTAATCTCCATACCTCTCTTGAAAAGGGTATCGGAAGAAAATGCGATCAATGATCTCTCTCTAGATAACATATAGATGGCATGTTGATGAGGTAAAAAGCCCAAACCTGAATAGAAAATTAGTCATCCGAACCCGTTCCATTAAGACTAACCAAAAATGAAAATAAATCGAGAAATCATTCGCGAAAACCATACCAAATCCATCCGAAGAACCGAATGATAAGAATATCTAAAATACCTCCAAGCTGACATAATAGAAAATTCCATATTAGAGCTAATTATCCACACGAACTTATCACAACCATAAGTAGACGATAATGAGAGTCTGGGATAACATCCCAAATATGGTTAAAGAAAGCTCGCAGCAACCTCAAAATCAACCACTCAATAACTTGAATATACTCTGTTCATAGAAGGTTACCAAAAAACATATTGACCAGGATACCCAGTAATGAAACCTAACCTCTTCATGGTATGTCTCCCTACAACCTTTATCAACGGACTAGAGGTGACCAATGATCACACGAGAATGATATATGACTCTCATCTCCTATCCTCCACGCCACTAGATCTCGAATCTAGTGCCGTAAAGATAGAAATTTTCTTCAAATCTACAAACATCTGTTTGGAACCAAATGTATCAAAAGTTGCGACCCCTCAATGGAAAATCATCATCTAACGGGTCCAAACATTATCTTCCAGATCTGAAAGAATGTGTTAGATATGTTTAAGCCGAGCTGCTCTGTTCCAATCGATTCCCTTGTTATGCACATAAGAGACCAAGAAACCTTGGCCTTATGGCAGTCAAGCGATAGATCAGACCATAAGACTAAACATAAATTACACAATCTTCTTGCATACCACCTTTAGCAAAGGAAAATAAAATTTATCGAATTCTATCTACCAATGAAAGACAAATTGAATATTCTAGAAGTTATCAAGGTATTAAATAATTGAGCAAATGATAGTATACATATATATTGTATGATTTCAATTATGAGTATTATACAAAAAGATAATATATAGAAATACATACATGTTAAGCACAAAATAATAAACATTTATTTATTAACTTTTGTAAATAATATAATATTTATTTTTGAGAGCAATTCTAATTATTTAATGAAATTAATTAAAGTTAAAATAATTTTAATACAGTTACTCGATTAGCAGATGAAATTATAATTATTTTAAAACCAAAATAAATATGTTTTAGGGCCTTTCTCTATCCTAAAAACTCATTTGGTATTTATTACTTAATCATATGTAATTATCTTTATGTTAAGTTAATTGAAAATGGAGAATGATGTAGAGAAGAATTTAGAGTTGATTATAATTTTTTAAAAGTTATACGACCAGTCTATAAATTTATAAATTAACATTTTATCTTGATTTGTAATTTTGAAAAATCATCTGTCCTATTTTATAATTTTCAAAATTATTTTCTTTTATTTTATAATTACAAAAATTATTGAGACTGTTTGTAATTTTGAAAAATATGATGCTAGTTTTATAATTTTGAAAAATACGTACAAACTCTAATATTTTTGTTTTGATTTAAAAATCAATTAATTAAATCTCTCACACTCTCTCCAAGTTGGTTAGTCTCTAATGTCAATTAAAACACTTGGATGCATGAAATTCTTAGCCCACCAAGAACAAAGATGAATTGAGAATTCATCAAACTCTCTCCACCCAAGGAAACATACGGGGGTTAAGTTGGGGTATAGAAGAGAAGATATTGATTTGAGATCTTCATTGCAGGTATATGTACAAGAGAAAATTCATTACAAATCAGAGATTAGTAATCTAGTTTTTATTTTATGATTTATTTTTTGAATATCACATTTTATGATATTATTTTCCATTTAAATCATATTTATTCTACTAATCTGATTATTTGAATGAAATAGACATAAATTTTAATCATAAATCCAATACCAAGTTCATGATACAAAGGCATTACTTTGTAGTTCCAAACAAAACTCTCACAATCATCTATCAGTTGTTTTAATGAGATATGACGTTAGATCCCGTAATCAAGATTTCAGCTTCGACTCACAACTTATGTATGAAGTAAATTACGTTAGGAGGGTAGTTTCTTAAATGAATCACTATAAATTTCAAATCAAATTAATCAAAATATAATTTTAGATATTGGTGTAGTAAAAAAAATAGAGTTTCACAAAATACCTAACCCTTGAGAGTACATAACGGTGGGGAAAGAGCAAAATTTTAATCCTGTCAAAAATTTTTCTTTTTTCATCTTTCTTTTTATATTTTTTTATTACATAAAAATTCAAATTCTGGATTTCAGGACAGAGAAGAAGGATCGTGTTTTCTTTCTAACCTCGCACAGCAGCTGACAATTCTTTCTTCTCTTTTCTCCCACTCTCTCTCTCTCTCTTTTCCGTCCCTCTCCTCTTTCTATTATTGCCAAAGACTACTAATTGTCTCTATTCCTCTGTCTAATGATAACAATAATTTCACCATTAATCTTAATATTTAAAATCTATTATTTAAAAGATAAGTATAAAAATTAAAAAAATAATAAAATAATAATAATAATAATAAATAAATAAATAAAATAATTTATTTATTTATTTATATATATAATATATTTATTTAACATGAATAAATTTTTTTATGTTATTCATTCTTATCCAAAACTATATTATTATCTACACTTTTAATTATTATATATTTACGGATAACTTATATCTAAATTTTCAACGATTTAGTTTTATATTTTATTAGATTTTCTATATTTAATTTATGGACTCTCTTAATCGATATATCTTTTAGTTTATTAATAAAAACATAATCTATTAATAGTGAAAAAAAAATCAAAAATCCATTAATAGTGAAAAAGCAAAAGGTATTTTTGTCATTCCACCTCCCATAAAAACCCATAATTTTCTAGCCGGCTAACTCAAAAAAAAAAAAAAAAAAAAAAAAAAGTTCAAAGTCTTCGCAAATGCCTCAATAGAGTGCTTCGGAAAATTTCACAATTTGTAGCAAGCAATTAGGGTTTGGACTTTGAATAACAAAATGGATTCGAACTTCGAGCAGTCATTTCTGGAAGGCAAAGTCTTCCGTCAAGTCAATTCTTTGATCGTTGCTCATCTTCGTGACAACAATTTTCCCCAGGCATCTCTGTCTCTCTGTTATTATTATTATTATTATTTTCACTCTCATTTGGTTCTTAGCGTAAAATTCAAAATTAAGGGTTTAGGGTTTCAAGAATTGATTAAAATGTCTGAATTTCCCAACCCTCTTTCTCTCTCTGCCTGAGAAAATTTAGTAAAAGAAGAGAAAACGTTGAATCTTCAATTCAATGATTAAGTTCTAAGTATACAAACTAAAACTTGGGTTTTACGGTTTGTATGAATGATGAAGATGTTTAAATTTCTTGAATTGATGGCGTGTTGTAGGCTGCAAGAGCGGTAGCGTCAGCAACAATGACGCCAATGAATGTTGAAGCCCCTCCCCACATGCTTCTTGAACTGGTTGCCAAGGTGAGAGAGAGAGGGAGAGGGGAGAGAGAGAGGGGGGGAAGAGAGAGGAGAAAGATAATTTTTATTATTTTTTATGCGTCTAAGCTGTGAACAGGGTCTTGCAGTGGAAAAGGATGAGTCGATAAAAGGTTTTCCTTATTGACATTATTCAATTCGGGTTCAATTCCAGCTTCTCGTGCTGCTGCTGCTGCCGTTGATTTCAGGCAAATTAGTTTCTCTAATTCACTCTCCTTCATTTGCTTTTGTTATTTTTTTTTTCTTGGGTTTAAGTGATTGACTAACAAGGCAATAGGTATAAAAATTTCATCCAAGCTCTCTTTCCAGCTTATAGTATAAAGTAGCATCTGAAATGTGTTTCAGTTGTCTAGTTTCCTGTCTTTTAGTGTTTGTTTGTTACTCAGATCTCTAGATATATGGCTTTGTTTCTTGCTTCAGATTGATGGGGATCAATTTTCTAGTTGTTTAGGCCTGTGCTTAGTGCTCAATCTCCCTACAACCCTTTTCTGCTTTCCCTCTTCCTTGTTACTAATGTTACAAACAATGTCGGACATACATGCTCCTTGGGCAGAACATAATGTAAAACTTTTATAACTTTGTCCTGTTGTATTCTGTCTCATGTCCCATATCAATACTTCATAGCTTCGAACTCATTGAGGAAAATAATTGTCAAAAAAGGCTTTTCACCTACTGAAAGCTTGGGGAAGAAAATAGAAGCAAGTTGTTACAGAGCATCAGATGTACCGGTAACCTAACATCAACACTTCCACCAAGAATTGGTGCTTTCTATTTTCTACTACAAGTTTCCCCCTGATCTTATAGATTTTCTATAAAAATGATTACTGTTCTTGAGATAACTTCTTGGTGTTAAGTAAATTCGCAGCATTCCTACATTTAATAAGTATGCAACTTCTTGTAGCAGGGCTTTCCTATCACCATTTTTTTTTTTTTTTTTTTTTTGAGTCAGTGCAGTTCAAGATACAAAAGGCATGTCCAAGAGTTTTGCAAAGCATGAGACATGACATGTTTCAGAACACAAGGTGTAAAGTATTCCAATCTAATCAGCATGCTATCTTAGGCTCATGTCTGGGACTCACTCATATTTGCCTGATTATATTCTCTTTTCTCTGCTTTTTAAATTCCTAAGTAAAATAAACAAAAGAACAATTATATAAATACATGAATTTGTCTTCGTGATTTACTTAAAGTAACATTGTGATTTCCTTCCTGGAGTCTTATTTTGGTTGATGTTCTAAATTTTGCAGAATGTTGCAAGACGAGCCACATTTAGCCCTGATGGGAAGTTTGTTGCAACTGGAAGTGCAGACATGTCCATAAAGCTTTTTTTTTTTTGGATATAAGTCCATAAATATATATATATATATATATATATATATATATATATATATAATTTGTTTTTATCTCCATGTTTGTCTCTCAAATGGCCGACTCCAAATATTGGGACGAAGGATAAGGTGGTGGTTGTTTGTGATATAAGTCCATAAAGCTTTTTGAGGTGTTGATTTTGTCGTGTTGCCTCTATTTTTTTTTTTTTGTATAAGGATTTGAATATGAGATCACCATGTTGAGAGAGAAAATTTGTACCACTAAACTATCCTTATGGGGACGCCTCTATTTTATACATGCTTTGCTTATATTTTCAACTTGAAGAGAATAACCTCCATCTTTTTGCTTCTATATATCCAAAATCAAGCAAATGATGATGGCAGATGCAAGAGATGGTCCTGTTCGACCCATGATAAGCGTTGGAAGTATGGATCAAATGCTCGAGGAGAAAGCTCCCAACACTGAAGAGCATGAGGTCCGAAATTTCCTTCTCTTGGATACCAATCAAGCCATGAAGAAATCTCAATGTAGGTCCAAGATAAAGAAGAAAAGAAAGAGCTCAAAATGATCAAGTAGTCAGCCCAAGTCAAGTGAACAGACTGCCCAGTCCAAGAACCCAGAATCCAGCACATAGGCCAGGTCCATCACCATTCTACCAAGCCCTAATCAAGGTCTAAGAAGAGTGCACAGCTGGCCCAAAATTAGTCCAAAAGACTGGCCCACAATCCGTCCAGAAGTGTTCCCAAATCCAAGCCATGTTCAAGTCCACTTTGAGGACCAGCAAGGGAGAACACTCAAGCCCAAATTATGGGCCACATTTTAGCAAAAAGGAAGAAAATTCTCAGCCCAAATGTGTGGAGAAAAGTTCAGGAAATCAGCCCAAGCAACGAAGGGCAAATGGGCAGTTCATATTCCAACAACTAGTTTTCTAGCGGTTGGAATTTTTAGCTGTTGGGATTCTAACGGCTAGTTGTCCTTTCCCCTCTCTTTCTGCTGGCTAGTAAGCCTTATTTCACTATAAAATATGGGACAAGGGAATGGGTAGAAGAATAAGTAAAAATTGGAGCAATGTCTCATGTAATGTCTTAGAGGAAAAGTCTCTCTCTTTCATGGATGTTCTTAGAGCATTGTCGCTACATTGTTTTGTATTCTTTCTTTGATAAATCATCAAAGTAAATTTGAGATTATTCTCTCACAAATTAGTCTCTCTTTGTTGTCCTTCCAACTTCTTCAAATCTTCTTTTAGTTACTTCCAAAATTACCTTCCATTGCTCATTCAAATTTCTCCCAAAACATCCAAGCTTCCGCAACCGAGTTCTATCTCATTCTATCTACTTCAAATTTTCTACAATAAGGACATTTTATGATCATCAACAGGTAAATTAACTCAACATTCTGGGTTGATATTTTTGATAAAAGTTCTTTCCTGCCGCACATAATTGAAAAAAAAAAAGAATTGTTATTTCATTCAAGGACTTTTCCCTAGCTCTTGATTTTGACATAACCATGTCAAGCAAGGACTTTATACGGGAAACTAACTATTGAGTTGGTTTGCATGATTCTGCAACATTCTGGTGATTGACTTGCAAACTAGTTTCCTGTACACCAGTAATTCTATTTTGGGATTATATATTAGATGCAATTTCTTCATTTGTATTAGACAGATCTGATGTTGCACTTTCCGACTTGCAAATACTGTTGCATTGGTGCAGTTCATTTCCCGGACTTCTGAGCATATCGTGATATAGACTATCTTGAGAGAAGATCCATCGTAAGACTTGTGGCATGTGCTCGGCTAGGATTCATGAGAAAAAAGAAACATACCTCGAATATAATGCTACAATTTTGCTTTCAGGGGAGAGGGCTTTTGCTCTGTACCATGTTGTTTAAAGCAACAGAATTCTATGTCTAGTTTCATGAGAATTAACAGGCTACATTCTGTCACGTGGTAAAGATTCTACCGTGAAGCTTTGTGAAGTGGGCACCAGATTGGTCAAACAATATCTTGGAGCAACACATAATTGCATGGCTAGGTATGCTATGATGATATTGAAGGAATTAATGCCCACGTGGGGCATCTTTCCATGTTTGGATTATTTTGTTCAGGGACACTACTTCTATTGGATGAACATCCAGGGAAGATATAATTTTGCTTGAATCCCAGAATTGGAGAGTTGAATATTGAGGGGGCTAGCAAACATTAATAATCTGTAGTATAATAACTGGAGTGCCACCATAATCACAACAATCAGCAAATTTCAAAATTATAATTTCCGTGATTGAGTTCCATATCCATCTCATGCGGATGTCCTAGTACATGGAGCAGTCAAGGTGTGGTGCTTTTGACCTTTAAGACAGATCATTTTAGATGCTGTGGGCATCTCAGCAACATCAACTTGTTCCATGCACTTCTACTTTGAACTATGGGATTTTGGTATTATATAGGTTGAGCCCATGTCAGACCATCTCTTTCACTGTTATAGAAGTGTATTGGTTATAAATATTTTATGGAGGTCATGGTGGTAATATACGAATGAAAACTTTCCATTGAATGTAATTTCTGCCTAAAATGACCCATAAGGTTGTCTCCTTTTTACATTTTAGCTTGAGCTCAAAAATTAGATTCCGGGTATAGCTGTTAGTTTCAGGTTTATGGATCCGTCAGTATAACTTTTGAGATATGAAATCTCTTATGTGCAGGCTGTTTTCAATAACAGTGAAGAATTTGTGCTGTCAATAGATGAAGCGGGCAAAGTTTTTTCATCTGGGTGAGGATAAATATGTTAAATTTTGTTTCAGATTGTTGTCTGGGATGCTTCAACGGTGAAGAAGATAACAAGATGGCCTCCAAATCACCTTGGCCCTCCTCATTGGCTCGAACATTCTCCGACCGAGGCTGCATTTGTTTCCTGTGGAGCAGACAAAACAATCCGATTCTGGAAGGAACTTCTCTAGGTTACTGACTGAACTTACATGTTCCTGATATGATGGCAAATCGAAGAACCCTGTAGAACCACCTTGTTCTCAGTGAAACTGTACCATAAGCCAATCTTTTTGTGCCTCTAAAACTTTGTTGATATGCTTTGGAGATATCATCCGTGTTTTAACATGTGCTTCCTCCTCCAAACTAATGTTTTTAGTTGGTGCAACTTAACAATAGAACTGGCCTGGGCGAACAAATATAGGGCTCCGCATATTGGTTAACCAGTAACACTATATCAGAAAATGAACTTTCAGTGACGGAAAAATCAGTCGCTGAAAGTCCTTTTTCCGTCGCTGAAAGGTATCAGTAATGGATTTTTTCCGTCGCTACATCCGTCGCAAAAAGTGACTCCACTAATTTTCAGCGACCGATTTTTTTTCTATCGCAAATATTAGCGTAGGATTAGGGACAAAAAAATCCGTCGAATAGGATCCGTCGCTAATTTGAGATATGAAAAAACCAAAAATGCACAAATGCTCATGCCCACCACCCACCCATATTTTGTGGCCTAAGACTCGAACTCGCGCAAAAGTTGATGTAAGAGCATTCTTGTCACTAAACCAAACATGTTATCTATTCTTATATCTTTTTGTTTATTAATTATTATCTTTATTTCTTATTTCTTAATAATATTAAAATAATATAAATTTATAATTTATTATAAAATAATAAATTAATTTTATTATTACTTAAAATAAAATAATAAGAAATTTGCAAAAATAAAATAATATTATTCTTTGCAAAATAAAAAAAATAATAAGAATTATTAAATAAAATTAAAAATTAAAAATTAAAAAAGAAATATCCATCACTAATCCGTCGTTAATCCGTCGCTAATCCGTCATTAATCCGTCGCTAATTTTTTGTCGGTAATCCGTAGCTAAACGCTGTATATATATTTTTTTAATTTTTTTTTCCTTCACCAATTCACCGATGAAAGTTAGTGACGGAATATTTTCCTCGCTAAAAATTCCTTCGGTATTCCGTCGCTGATAATTTTATAATTTTTTTTTTGAATTTAGCGACGAAAATATTTCCGTCGCTAATCTATCGCTAATTTCTCGGTAAAAAATCCGACATTAATCCATCACAAATCCGTCGCTATTATCGACGGATATTTTTTAGTCGGTAAATTTTTGTCATTAAAACTGTGTTTTCTGGTAGTGTAGGACCAAGAAGACCCATAAGAAACTTTTTAGTTCAGTCTTGGATTCAAGTCCTAAAATACAACACCAAGTTAGTGGAACTGGGTTCCCTAGGCTTGTGAAATGGATTGACATGGAAACAGTTTAACATGAAAGAATCTCTGCAAGGCTGTTAACACACCAAATGATACGGTAAAAGATCAGTGATCATATGTTGTTTATTAATATAGTTGTAAACTACACTTGCTCGTTAGCATCTTCTTTTCTTTTTTAGTATTGATCGATCGTTATTTGAATTAGTTAATTAATTCAATTTGACTATTGATGAAATTTAATTTAGAGATTGACTGTCTTAATATTTATTTTTTTATTCTCAATACTCGAATATCAAGAGTTTAACTAAAAGAGTTTAATATTATATTACTCAATCTACAAAATATTAATATTTTGTCAACGACATCGGTGCACCTGTATTTAATTTGTTGTGAATTGATGTGTATTATGCCCTAATGTGACCTATATGTGTAACATTTGGAGCAAAGGAATCCAAGACTAGATGAATAGAGACATCAGAGTTCGTTCTAACTATGGTTTCTAGCCATTTAGTCACAAAATTCGCACTGCACTTTACGTAAATGGGAACAAAATGAATTATGGTGGCAATGTGATAGTACACACTTCTAAATTTTACATTTGTTAGGTCATGAGGTGGTAAATTATGATGATGGATTCACCTTTTGTACATTTTGTATGACTCCAACCTTATATTTTAGTACATGTGCAGTCTCTTTCTTTAATTTCTTAAACAACGGATATTCTGGTCGCACTTCTTCCCCACTCTCCAGCCTAACTTATAATTAGCAAAATCAACAACCTTAGCGCATGCCTTGCGTGGCCAGGACCCTAAAATGCGAGGTCAATAAAATTTATCCTCTCAATGTCTTCAACAGCAAACACGCATAAAACAATATATTAACTAATGTCTGATGACTCAGTTGGTTCGGGAACTGACACCCCTTAACTATAGTCGGGGTTTTGATCCCCATGCGAAAAAAAAATCAGCACTGGGAGACCTGTCCCTTAAAATAGACCCTGTTAGCGATCGACTCAGATTAATCGAAACGAAATTCTGGATAACGGGTTGGTAGCCAACTCATGGTACCAAAAAAATAAAACAATATATTAATGAAGGGGTCAATCACACACTTTGGTGGGGGCGGGAGGAAGAGAGAAGAAATACCGACAATAGTCGGTGTAGTGAGATAATATTAAATCTCTTAATTAAGTTTCGACTTTAAAATTTGAGTATAAAGAAAACTGTCTTTACTCGTAGATATTTGAATCGAATGAATCGAAATATAATTTTAAATATTGATGATGTAGAGAGAGAGAGAGAGAGAGAGAGAGAGAGAGAGAGAGAGAGAGAGAGAGAGAGAGAGAGAGAGAGAGAGAGAGAGAGAGAGAGAGAGAGAGAGAGAGAGAGAGAATATCATGCCTTGTTGTCTCAACATACGAAGGGAAAAATGATGCACGGAACAAACCTAAAAAGATGCCATCTTTGGATCACTTTTGCACTCATATTCTCTCTTACATGTCACAAGTTTATGATTCTCATGATGTGCTCATCATTCTCATCACAATCGGCACACTATAATTACAATGATGAGGGCTACATGATGCCTATGCCCTAGAGAGCATTGTATTCCCAATCCTTTTCACTTTAAGTGCCAATCAAAATGGTACATCATATTCTTCTAAAAGCATTTGCAGTCCTATAAACCGATGGCCTAAATCAAGCAAACCTTGAAAATCAACTTCCCTTTTAATTTAATTCTCTCTTAGCCAATCGTGTCACGCAAAGGATATTAAGTAATCTTTGATGCAAAAATCACTTCTAAACGGTTATGGGTACCCCCAAAAGTTCAGCCCCTGGATGTGGTACAACATTTTGGGCCATTTCTTCTATAATAGCTATTTTTGTTTATTTGGGTCGAATAGAAGGATGAAGTGAGACATTACTGTAACTGCTCATAATGGTTTCATATGCTATGAAATTTTCAGTTCGAGCCTTAGATATATATATATTTTGGTAGATAGGAAGATTTAATCTCGAGACTTTTATAAAAAAGAGAGAGAACAATGACAATTGAGCTATAACTCATTCACGAGCCATAAATATTATTAATTAGTGGGTTAATCACCAAATCTCTATTAAGATATTAGTGGTCCAATAGCAATATTTAGATACAAATGCAAAGAGAAACATGATAGCCACTGCCACAGAACTCGCAATTCGGTGGCTTCTATGATAGCCCTTGAGTTGTTCCATTATATGGCTTTGCCATATTTGATTAGAAGGGAGATGTTGGAGGAGCGTCCCACAAGTAGAAGAGGATATGGTCACACATGATTAGCAAACCATCCCGCGGCTTCATCAGGCATGCTTTATGAAGAATCATTCTTTTTATTTTTCCTTAAAAAAGTATGCTCACATCACAATCATAATTCTGTAGGTTGTAATGATGATTTATTCATATGCTTCTTTCTAGGGCTGTCCAGAGCCCTAGGCTTTTGAGGTTGATAGCAAATATCTCTGTTTTTTTTTTATTAATCAATCGAACTCAGATTTAACCTATTAATTCTATTTGATTATTGTATAACTCATTTTGGGGTTTGTTCTTTTAATACCTATTTTTTTATTTTTAAGATTTAAATTTAAAATTTTAATTAAGAGAATTAAGATCACTGTACCCACAGAATGTTGGTGTAAATATCTCTATTTGGTTCTTTAATGCACAACTTGGTGGGGACAATATCATGGTTTCTCATTGTCAAGCATGAGATTCATGGTGGGCCAATGTTGGTGCTTTATTAGTGATTGGATAGCTTCAAATTTGGACGCAACAACTGAGGCTTTAGTCATCATAAAAAAAAGCTCTCTTTCTTTCATTTCATTGCTTCCATTATTGATCAGAGTATCTCTCCCACACACCTACAAGAACATCTTAGACATCTTGTTTATCAAATGGACAAAGATTATCTTTGGACAAAAGCCATTATACAATATTGCATCCATATTACATTGTTTACGGTTCCTTTTTTCTCAAAGGTGACTGATCACGTAAAAGAATAAGTGCAATAGGCAGGGTCCAAGAACTTCTGTTCAAGCTTAATTAGAGTTTCCATAATTATATGTAGAGACCATCATCTTTCTTATGGTGGGTATATCTTAGTTGAAGTGATCTCAATGGTGGTCAAGCGAATAATCTCAGCTCCATAACTAGGCAACATTTTCTAGCTCTGTGTAGCACCAATGACACTCGGGATACTGTAAAGTACCTCCTTGAACTGTCCATTGCTTATCCAAGATTCCAGCCGGTATGTGATAAAACCTTTAATTCATAAAATATGAAGCTGTACAAGTTGAGAGAGAGAGAGAGAGAGAGAGAGAGAGAAGTGCAATGAATGATTATGAGAGGAAGTAAAGGAGTATTGAGGATATGAGTGTGACACAAGAATCAACCAAAAAAAAAAAGGTCCTAGCAACTTGCATCTTTTATATTGGCTTTATTCCTTAAATCATATATCACATGTAAAACATAGTGTTAAGGTTTCAATATCTACTTTAACTAGATTCATCTTTTTCTAAATAAAAAAAAAAAAAAAAAGTAGAGGAGCTTTACATATTTTTAATTCCAAAGCAAATATACTGTTTGAGAAAAGGACGATTGTGATCCCCAAAGAGTGATGAGGGCATATCATTGCTTGGGCTTAGCTAGGAACATATTCCTCAATCGTTATTTGAAGTTTCTTTGCAGATTTCCAAAATCTAATGGAAAGGAAATAATCACAACCCTTGACTGAGGAATCTAGTTTTGGTTTGGCACTCCCACACAGCTTCTTATTTATATATTTATTTATTTGAAATGCTATGTAAATGAACCTAATTTTATCTTGAATTCCGATATACTGTGATATTAATTAGTTAAAATTTACATTGTATATTTTTTTATAATAAATTAATCGATCAGTATTTGCCACCACAGTTTAAAGACATATTTTCGGGCTTATTCTCTTTCCTTGAAAAGGGTTCGAACCAGCATATCTCTTTCTTAGTCACTAAAAGTCCATTTCAAATGCTATGCAGGTAGAGAGGATGAGTTTCACAAAGTATGAAGAACAAAGAGACTGGGAAAAGGAAGGGAGAGAGAGATTGTGAGCATTGCATGATAGGTTTAAGGCAATTGGGCAGTAACTTAATAAGGGGGTAATTGGAGCTACAAAGAATAAAAGATATTCTGTTAAAAATGAATTACTCTAAGTTCAAAATTTTGTCATCATGGCTTTAATTTTTCTTTTTTAACTAAAGACTTTATCTAATAATGTTGATGAAATTAATCATTTTGCATTTGGGTTGTTTGCTAGTTTTCTTGAAGAGAGAGAGAGAGAGAGAGAGATTATGGAAGAGATTAACGAAGAGAGAGATGCTATGAAGAAACCATAAAATTTGATCCCCCCACCCTAAAAGAAATGTAGTTTAGTTCAATTTAGTAGATCTTTAGGAGGAATGATATGATATTAATGAGATAATATCATAAAACAATAGACAAATTTCTCTTCTATGTGGATTTCAAAACATTTATATTAAAAATCTTCGTCATATATAGTTGAATGCCTCTAAGAATGTTTCATTTTTTAAAATTTCGTATGTTTAGATATTTAATATAAATTAATAGCATTTACACGAATATCATTAGTGTCATTTTAATCGAAAAGAGTATGGTGATGATAAAATTTTTAGAATTAATATACATAAAATGCAATTTTGCTAGCATGGACATGAGATAATCATAATGTTAATTAAGAAGAAAAAGGGAGAAAGTAGGAAATTTGCAACATCCAACCATATATTTCCATTAAATCTCTTGCACCAAGGAACCCTTTTGAAAAGCAACAACAATAAAGTGTTAACGCAATCTTCCCATAAAGAAGATCTCAAACATATGAGAAGAGAGTTCAAAATAGCACAACCCTTTTGAAAAAAAAAAAAAAAAAAAGGTTTGCACATCCCAAGATTTTCAAGGAACCCTTGGAAGAGCCTTACAAACCAAGGGCATTTTCATCTCCATAGAAAGCTTAAGACGTTCAGACAAGTTTACACCACCTTCACCAGCAACCCAGTTGAAGTTATGAAGCAACTGAGCAAGCCAAAGCTGAACGGTGGCTAAACCCAGAGCCTTTCCAGGACATACCCTCCTTCCGGCACCAAAAGGAGCCAACCTAAGATCACTTCCCATAATGCTCACATCCTCCTCCATGAACCTCTCTGGCTTGAACTCATCGGGCTTGTGCCACACCTTCTCATCATGGGTTATGGCCCACATGTTCACCATAGCAGTGGTGCCTGCTGGGATACAGTGCTGGCCTACGTGAGTGTCATGAATGGCGAGGCGAGCCCACGAGAGGAGTGGCCCAGGAGGGTGAATTCTTAGGGTTTCTTTCACTATGGCCTGCAAGTAGGGCAGGTTGGGAAGATCTGAATCAGATAAGGATTGGGAAGTGCCAACAACGGCATCGATTTCACATTGAGCTTTGGCTTGGATATCTGGGTGCAACACCATTCTTGCAAGAATCCACTCAAGGAGGATGGCAATGGTATCAGTTCCTCTAAATATCATTTCCTGAAATATACACAGAGACAATTATTAGTTCAATTAGGAATGTCTTACCCACATCAAATCATAATAATTTATATATTAAGTACCAGCTAATAGTTAGATTCTCAACACTTTTAGAATTCCCAAAACATGAAAAAAAAAAAATAGATTCACTCTAAAAAGATTCATAAAATATTTCTTGAGAAGGTGAGTCATTGGAAAACAAAATCAAGAAATAGAAAGGCTATTCAAGGTATTAATTAGACGGTAATAAGGCAAATAATAAAGCCAAAACTAGTGAAGAAGGAAAATTACCCAAAGAACTGCAATTATATCAGACTCCATAAGCCTTTCCTCTCCCTCCAAACCAAGAAGAACATCAACAAAATCACCACACCAACCCTCCAAAACAACGCCATTATTCTCAAGCTTCTTCACTATACGCTCCTCTATAATCTTCCCCACAAACATGTTCACTCTTGACACCAATTTCCTACACCTCTTCCTCACTCCTTGCAAATCAAACCACCCCAAAATCGGAAAATGATCACTCCAATTAAAAATCCCAAGTAACTCATACCCTTCGCTCACCAAACTCTCAAGTTCAACCCCATCAACACTCTCAAAGTCATAACACTTGCCAAACACACTCATCATCACATTGTTCAATGACCCAAAATGCAATATGCTCTTCACCTCAAACTCTCCACTCTCTTTCTCCATTAAACCCTTTATTTGCTCAATCATTTTCATCCCGAGAACTCTGCGAAACTCTCCCAATTCTGCTATTCGCCTCGGGCTGAACATGTAAGTGGCAGAAATTCTCCTTAAATTTCTCCAATACTCACCAAAAGGAGCAAAACCCATTGCTCTATGAAACAAAAGCATATAAGCAGACTCTTTTATCGGTCGATCCGCGAATGCGGAGCTGTTCAAAATCTCTTTCGCTGAATTGGGTTGGCTCGATATCACAAAACGAGTCAACCCCACAGAGAAAGCCATTAGAGACTCCGCTTTGAAGGCTTTAGCAAGTTTTCCTAGAACCCTATGAGTTAAAGAACCGGTGAAGGCAAAAAGTAAACCGGCTAGTGGAAAACCTGTGGGACCGGGAATTGCAGTTTTATGTTGAAGAGGGAATCTGGTATTGGAAAGAGCCCAAGCAAGTCCACCAGGTGAGAGAAAGAAGGCAAGTAGAGAAATGAAGAGAAATGCGAAAGTAGAGAGACTAAAGTTGAGAAATGGAAACCCATTTGCAGAAATAAAAAGAGAGTAGTATTCAGATGTCATTCTGACGAGCGAAAGAGGGAGTGTGGTGTGGGAGAAGGAGGTGCGAGATGAAGTTTATATAGGTGTTTCTTGGCTGCTGATAAAAGATTAATGCATGGTTTGGTTTCCATACCATGGTTGGTGCGAGATAGACCTCGCTTTTTGTGTCCATGCGTATTTGCAAAGTTCTTAAATTCCAAAAACTCTCAAGTGTTACTAATAAAATTGACCCCCAATGCGCCGTGGGGTGCCAGTGTCCATTTTGATTATATGTGATTTATTTCATAAGGAAAAAAATTTTATACTTTAAATCACCAAGCTACATTAGTAATTTTCTTATTTATTTTTCCTATGTCTATATAAGTAAAATTCAATAAAGCTAAATGTTGGATTTAATCGTATATGCGGAAGCGTAAACAAATAAATCAGAATTTTTCGGAGTATCCAAAAATCCAACCGGAGTCTTGATGTCTCTCAAACGGATCACTAGGTCAGATGATGATCACGAATCGAACCACCACCGCAAATCCACGACATATCAACCTAAGCATGATGAATCCTTTGACGAGAGAGATATTCCTACTCGAAAATCTCCGACCCTCGTAACTTTCTTTCTCAAGAGAATGTCTAGCCTCTGACTTCTCGCATGGCTGCTGTACTCACAGGAAGGAAGAAAGCTTGTTCTGTCTCTCGTTCATTCATTTTTTTTCATGCCAAGAGTAAGAGGTTTCTGTTAGGATTAATTGGGGGGAGTTATAAAATAAATGATGGTTAATGGATAGTTAATGGATAGTTAATGGGATAATGAGAGTTATCCTATTATCCCGCCTTTATCAAAATGGCGCGCAATGAACATAAATAACCAACACTAAATGAAAAAGAGAAGTTTTTCATTAATAAAAAAACACACAATATCAACAAATTGGACGTTCAAATTTTATATCGATTGTCAACCTATAGCACATCTCCTCCTTTACTCGAATTTAGAGCTAATTATATTAAAAAGATATTTATATTTTAAGATCAAAGACAGATGGAGCTATTAATAAGAAAAACATGTTTGAAATAAAATAAAATATAAATTTTGATGAAATTTTTTATTAAATACGGATTTTGAAAGCCATTAATTGAAACAACCAAATGGTTTTAAAATTTTTCTACACTTACATTTTCATTGTTTAATTATATCAGGAGTTTAATTCTCTTTAAATACAAAAAAAATAATATTATGAGATCTACCCCCAAAAATGGATTCTGTAACCGTCAATTCAGATTAGTCGAGATAGAACTCCAAATATTGAGTGGTCGCTAAATCAAGGTACCAAAAAAATGATTTTAAAATTTAATTCTAAAATTATTATCTTACAACGTTTATTAAAAAAAAAAATTATATAGGTCCAACAAACTCCATTTAATCGCACAATTTTCACAAAAATTATTTAGTTTCAAAAGCCTAAAGGTTTGATAACCATATTTTTTTTTCCTCGAATTTATTATTTGAAGACATATCAAAATCTGTGATCTTTCTTTTTTCCTTTTTCCTTTTTTTTTTTGGGTTAAAGATCATGTTTGGATATCATATTTTTTTCCTTTTTTCTTTTTCTAAAAATCATATAGACATATCATAATTGTTTTCTGTTGTTAGCTAACAAGTTTAACACCTTAAAAAAGAAAAAGAAAAAAAAAAGTTAGCTTCTGATTAACTCCTCCATACATTTACATGTTTTCAGCAGCACAACACCAACACCAACACCAACACCAAGCAGGTCAGTTGTGTAAAAGGAGAAAGAGGTAAGTAGCATTCACTAGTTTTAGCTTGTTTTCAAGGATGCAGGACTCTCTCTTCCAATTGTTCTATAAATAAATAAATATATATATATATTTATATATTTATACTTGATCGATCAATATTCAAAATTATATTCCGACTAATCTGATTCAATCTCTATATAAGAAATCTCTTCCAATATAATTTTTTTTATCCGTATCTTAATTAAAAAATTTAACTTCTTACGGAGTCCATTGGATCGGATTTCAGAGGGCAAATAAGGGGTCACGAGATGGCTTATGGATCATGCCTTGGTCCTTAATCAGTTCCTTCTCTGTGGCATAAGCATGAAAGTACAATGGTATGTCTGAGATTTTTTATTTGTTTCCTTTAGCTTAATAGCAACTTTTATTTTACTTATTTTTATTTTTATTTTGTTTTGGACTTGACCTTGTGCTGCAGAAAATTTAATTTTCATGTTTTTACTTTATTTTCTTCTCCTCATATTAGGCTTGAAAGATTTAGCCGTAAGCACTTGCTTTCCCATGCATATTGAGATAAGAATCACAGTCATTTTGTATATTTAATAATAGAATATTAAATCTTTTTAATTAAAATTTTAATTTCAAATTTTAAAAATAAAAAAAAGACACCAAGAGATTTTGTTTATAAATTAAATCCCACACAATACTGAAAATAAATTAGTTGAATAAATCAGATATCGATGATCAAATAAAAAGAAAAATGAGACAAGAATCGGAATATGTGAATTTCTTTTAAAAAAAAAATACTTTAAGAACATCAAACTCATTTTAATATCTCTTGGAGTTGGGCAAATATTCTGTGATTTTAGCATCATCCAACGCTTACAAGACATTATTTTTCTATCTCAAATGCCATTGAAAGGTCTTTGATGATTTTTGAGAAAAAAGTCATTTGGTTTTTTTTGGGAAACATAGTATGGTTTTGAGAACTTTTCCCTAGCTACCGATGTCTGATGGCTCAGTTGGTTCGGGGACTAACGCCCCATAATCATGATCGGGAGTTTGATCCCCATGGGAATGAAAAAATTAGCACCAGGAGACCTGCCCCTCAATTGGGCTCTGCAAACGGTCGACCCAGATTAGTCGGAACGAAACCCCGAATATTGAGTTAATACCGTGGTAAAAAAAAAAAAGAAACAAAAAAAAAAAAAAAAAAAAAAGAGAACTTTGCCCTAGCTATTGCTCTCTGAATATGGGTAACTTATTTATTGTTTTTGTCCACTTTAAGGAGTTTGATTCTCATTAAAAGCTTTGTCTATTTCTAGGTGAATGCCTAGAAAAAGCTAAGGCACAACATGCAGACCTTCCCATTTTACCTCTGCCGACTCGGATATTGTGATGAAATACCTAATTCATTTTCTCCTCATATAAATTTTATTGTATTTGTGCGTGTCTTCTTCATTCTCTTGGTGGGTCACGCCTGTAAGGGTTTGAAATATAGTTTTGCAGATGCAAAGAAATATGAAGAAAAGTATGCAAAAGAAAAGGAAGAGGTAGCTGAGAATATGAAGAAGAAAGAGAATAAGCTGATAAAAATTCAGAACTGTGAAGCTTTACGGCTACCGAAGAGCAAGAAATGGAAATATTTCTTGGTCAGTCAATCAGCACTGAGCACTAAGCACTCAGCAGAGATATGTCAAATAGCAGACAAAGAAACCAAGAGTAATCAACAAGGATCCTGGCATAAAAGAACCAACAAAGGGAAGTATACCACTTCAAGGGGGATTGCTCGTGATCACCATAAGCCAAATCAAATTTTCCATCAATGCGTATGAGGATCAATCGGCCCCATATCTCTCCATTTTTTTTAAACGAGAACAAACAAAAACAACAGAAGTGAGAAGCCTGAGAAGGCAGACAAACCACAAGAAAACACTAGGAAGGAGCCCTTCCCCTAACCCTCTCCACACCTATCTTCCCATAGAAGTTGGAGGATGGAAGGAGGCTCACTGAATTCCACCATCGCATCAGAGCTTCCTTGCCCCATTGTAGCCAGATGATCAGCAGAAGCATTGGCCTCTCTGTAAATGCAACTAACCTCCCTGACACCAAAACCATCCATGAGCTCTTTACACTCCAGAATGATGAGGTGATAAGGATGGTTATCCACCGCCAGACCCTTCAAAAGCATCACCAGAGCTGCAAAGTCAGATCCCACTTCCAAATTTCTCTTGGCCATAAGCAGAACTTCCCTCAGCCCCCCTAACTCAGCCGCTAACACCTTCGATTTCCCCATGTGCATCATAAAACCTCCTGCCCAGTCCCCTGCACTATCTCTGAAAATGCCCCCAGCACTGGCCTGACCTGATCTGAGGGAGACAGCTCCATCAGTATTCAACTTCAAATTACCTTCCTGAGTTAGGAGCCACCTCACTTTGCTCTCCTCTCTAACTGCATTCCATCACTTCCTCCCCACGCGAAGTCCATTTCTTTGGCCAAGTTCCTTGCCCTTGCAGCGATTTCTAGAAGGGTCTTCTGGGTGTTTTGAAACCCTTTCATGCATCTGCATTTCCAAAGAGTCCATAGGGTCACCACGAAGTAAGAGCTGAAGCTCAGATCCCCTTCTATCCCTTCTCTGGATTCCACTCTTCAGCCATATCTCTCCAATTTGACATGCTAAAACTCAGATTACAGAAACTGGAGAAAAAAAAGGGAGAGAGAGAGAGAGAACTGCAGAAATTGAGAACACTAATGATAGAACAAGGATTATCTTTTATAATTTTCCAACTATTTTCTCCTTATCATTGCTCTTAGTTGGACTTCAGCTTGACAAGACATTTGCTGCACTCTTTAACGTGCCAAAATTATTGCATTATAAGAAGAAAGGTCAATATCTAACACGAGAATTAAAGTAAGAGATCCAAGAATTTGAAATGTATGTCACATAGTGAATCGATCTTGATCCCATATTAACCTGATACTGAAAGTTTAAAGGAGTTTAAAAGATCTCAATGAAAGTTACTCTTTTTGATACAATCCGACCTGCCTTTTTTTAAACTTTTCATAAACAATTTCCTAGCTGGATACATCCAAATCCAACACATCAAAGAAATATATAATAATTTATACATGCCCCCTCCCCCCCCCCCAAATAGAATACATTATTCCAATAATACAAATATATATATACAGGCATGATCCAAAATTGTATTACCTTATATATTTTTCTTAAAAAAAAATTCTTACTGCTTAATACAATTGCAATATTTATAACTGAACAAAAATGTACGCTCTATCTTTCATTTAAAATAGTCTAGAACAAAAAGAGATTATGCATTTTACACAATATACAGCTTTCGAAAAAGACTAATTATGAATAAACATATAAAAATTGCATCAAAGCTATACACTACACCACCTACACAGTGTAATAAAAAAAATTGCCACAAATAAATTAGCCCGGTGGGAAGTGTGTCAGAACACTTGTTAAACCTAAAGTTGCCATGAGAGTACCAAAATGAAGCTGGAAGCTCAAGTTTTATGTCAGCCAAAACATAATACTATTTGAGGAAAACATAAACAAGAAAAGAAAACTGAAATTTTTGGATGGGTTTTTGCAAGGATGAAAGGGATCTTGCCAATTTCTAGGTGAATTTACACTCGTAGACAGTGCAAATAAAAGTGAACTCGAATGATGTCAGACCAAAGGCAATTGTAAATTTAAAAAGTTGGAGAAGCTCTAACATGAGGGCGTTGAGGTGTAGAAATTTTGAAGATGAAGAAGGATTGAACAAGAATGCTCAAAGAATTAAGAACTTCTTGTATTTATGAACATGAATGTACAACACTTGAGCGTGAGTGTGAGGGTATTTTACAAGAGAGCAATGAATATTACAATGCTTTTAGTATGTAAGAAAGAGAGAGAGAGAGAGAGAGAGAGAGAAGATCATTGTTCTATCTTGGAGAAGAGATTGTTCTCCAAGACTTCTCAACTTTCTCCTTACCTAAAAATAAGGTGAGACATTATTTATTATAAAGGGGTGAGGCTCAACTAGCCAGTAGACTCGTGAACTATCCGGTAGACACACAAAACTAGTCAATAGAGACAAATCACAAGCTAGGCGTTATAATTTTTGCTCAGAATACACTTGGCTGTTTAGACTGTCTTCTTGGGCCTTTCTAGGCTTCTTTGGGATTTTATTTGGACCTCCTTTAATGGCCTTTCATTGCTACAACCGGGCCTTCCTTGATGCTCTTCTTGCTGCTTGAAATAGGACTCCAAAATGGGCTAACTTCTGCCCCAAATTCTGGACAGCATGTCGGATTATTTTTCTGGGCAGCTTGCTGTCTATTTTTGGGCCGGGCTGAAGAGACTTTTTGCACCATGAATTGAATTTTATTTTGAAGTCTCGGTGGTGACTTGATTTTGAGACTTGAATGGTTGATTGCCTTGTTCTTCAACAGGAAGAACTTGTTTTCGTCAATATGATACGACGCTAGTATCAGATACAGGCAGAAATAAAGTTCGTTATTGAGAAATGCAGTTGCTTTTTTGTTTTCAGATCATATGCACTGTTCAACTGGCTTCTGTATTACTCTGAGGCATAACTTCCAAAAGCCAAATGTTATTTTTTTTTCTTAATTTTCTGCCAAGAGACACCCGCACAGCCTGCCATAAACCTGTACAAAAGCCTAATGTTACCTTCTTTTAGTTTTCTGTTTCATTTTCCTTCATGGGAGAGGAGAAATATATTAAGTTTGATAGTTAATATTTTACAGGTTTCGAGACTACTGCTTGCACGTTGGAGGTAAACTTGACACCTAATTTGTTTTTGATTTGATACTTGATATTTTTGGATAAAGGCTTAATTTGTTGTTGTTATTGTTGTTGGTTAAGATTTTTGGATGCCAGGAAGCTAAAATTAGGTCTTTCTTGTAGCATGGGGGCATTCATGATTTTGCAGGGCATAAAGTGCATCTACAGCTGCAGATGCGTGGGTAAACAGGAAAAAGGTTGGTTTCTTTTCCCTCTGAATTGACAAATAATCAGGATTCTACAATGTGTATGATCATGTTATGCACATTTGTCCCCCTTTGATTAACTTTGGCTGTTGAATAGAGGATAACTCAGTTTAATCAATAGATTAGCTCTTCTTGTTGGTTTCAACTGAAATGTACTTATGAATACCTCACTAAGGCTTATTTCCATGTTTGTTGCACAACCATAGTCCAGATAGTGGCAAGAAGAACAGGCCGCCAAATTGTTCCTTAATAGTAGAACAGTTTTAAGTGTTGAAGATGAAAAAGAAAAAGGAAACATTCTCTAAATTGTTCTCCTCAGAGTTAAAAGCTAGAAACAGCGAGCAGCTAGATGAAGTTCAAGTTTTCTGTCATTCATGAGAGAATAAGGGTTCTAAATAGCACAATAAAACGTGGAAATTCATTATTGACAGCACTTTTGGAATTTGTTTCACACTAGCCTTCTCCAGCATCTCGAGAAAAAAAGTCCATAATTTCTTCCCCAGATAGTTTGGACGCACTACAGATATTCAAAGATTTCATAAATATGTGGATGCCAACCAAGCCCTGTTCTAAATATGGAAGAGAAAGAGAAACAATGTCTAAAAACAGCCAAAATAATGCAGTTGGAACAATCAGATATTGAGAAGGAATAACACTATGACTCCAATGCAGATTTCAATTCATAAGCCATGAACAATATGCTAACAAGGATTAACAGGAAGAATACAAAGAATTTCAACTTCTAGAAGCCTTCACTGCTATGATTCCAATTAACTGGATGAGGAGTATTCTATGTGCTACTGTAAAATCCAAATGCTTTGCAAAAGATTATCGGATGAACATCACCAAGTTGGATAGTAGATAAGATCCATGTTCATATTGATGCAGAGGAGAGCCAATAGAAAATTCGTAGCCCATGGACTTGTTGTAGAAGCATTTAAGGACTTCAGAATACTGACACAAGCATGGAAAAATAAAGCATTCCTACGCCATTGGCAAACTCAAACAAGCAATTCTAGCCATGTGTTCCCTTCTATTTCATGCATAACTGTGCATCTTTCTCGTACCCAAAATTCATGGCCATCGAAGAGTCCAAGCAAATGCTGCATACTCTTTTAGACCTTGACAAAATGCCTTGCTCACAAAAATAGATATTACTCGGCCATAGAGAAAAGTTTGAATTTAGTACAGCAGCCTTCAAAATCAAATTTCCTCTGAGCAGCTCGACCAGTTGATTTGGCATCATGTCAAGCCAACGCAGAAATTCTGTAATATCTTGTTGCAAGCACAATGTTCCCTCTAAGACTACGGTTCCATGAAAAGCCTCATGTTCTTTATGTCTTCTTTAGATTCTGGATACTTTTGTGGTTTAAAGAACTTCCACAGTCCTACTGGATGTCGAGCTTTAACTTCATCAACCTTCTTAGAGACTCTTCCATACATCTTTTCACATTCTGGATATGGCTTGACATAAAGATTGTAGAATCTAAGTCTACTAGGCTTTATCAAACCTTTCAATCCCACGTTACAACCAAGCCCTCCTTTGGATCTCAAATAATCAATCACATTGTACCGAGGAACAATCTCCTTGTCAAAATTGACACCCAAATATTCAGGAGCTTCAACCAAGCAAGCAATATTCAACTTCATCTTATTCACCAAAAACTCGATTTTCCTTTCTATATCCCCCAGATCATATAGGATCGGCCTGGGTTCTAACCATAACACCTTCAAAGCTTCTCTGTGGATCAATCCATGCCTACACAAGCAATCAATCCTCAACTTCGCTTCAAACACTGCTCTAAAAGTCCCATAACTAAAGATTTTATCCTTAATTGCAACCCGGCATTTCAAAGTCCTCAACAATTCCAAACACCGTGAAAACTCCCCCAACTCCATACCAAGTAATCTCGGTTCTCTAACCACCTCATCCCTTATTACATCCCTACTAAATCCCAGACCTTCAAATTCATCAAACAATGGCTTCACCCTATTTTCCACACCAAACCATAAAATACCTGGGAACCAATTGCAAACCCAGTCAATATTATTCATTGAAATCCCAATCCCATCCAAGAATTCAACTCTACGATGAAGCTCGGACTTATTTAACATGATCACCTTAGGAAATTCCTCCAAAACCCTAATCACAGCACCAACACCAAACCCTAGATTCCTTAAGACCTGTATTTTCTCATTAAATTCAATTGGGTCTAGCTCAAACCTTCTAGAAAGTTCAAGAACACTCTGGATCACCACCAGCTCATTTCCATTCCTAAATTCCAAATCTGACAAAACCCGCTTCCAATTTTTCAAAAATTCGTATTCCAAAACCTCAGGACGGTTAGATATGATTGAAACAAGAGACTTCTGAGGCAATTTTAAGGATAAGAGCAAATTCATAGATTGCTGTACTTCATGTAAGTCATATTTCAATAAAAATTGATTATTTGAAATGAAATTGTGGAGCTGGGTCTGTGGGAAACCATACCTTTGTAAGAGGTTTGCAAGAGCGACTGTAAGTCTGTATTGGGTGTTTTGAGAAATTTTTAGGGTTCTGGGGTTTGTGGATTTTGAAAAGGATTGGCTTAGTGTTAGATTTTGCAGAGCTGGGACTGGTTTGGGATTTGACTTGAGATGATTGATTGCGGTTCTGCTTAGAACCCTAGGCGCCATTCAACAAATGAACTGGAGCGGGCGCCGCCGATGTTAGATTGCTCGAGTCCTTGAGAGAGTCAGAGAAAAAAATAAAATAAAATAAAATTCCACCATCGAATGTTAAAAAAAAAAAAAGGAAAAAAACAGGGAGAGAGAAAACTGCAAAATCAAGGAATTAATGGCCATGTACAAATAGATTCATAAACGATTTTTAACCAAAATCTCACCTCGACTATGAAAAATGGCAAAATGAGTCGACTCGAGTTCCAGCTAAATTGAAATCATCTCAATCTTCTTAAAAATTTTGAATTTGAATATTTCTTTTATTTGATGAACAAGGTCAAATTTTCTTGTTGGAGTAATTCCAAAAGAGCTCATTGCGTAATTGATATAGTCTGTATGGTGCGATGCTTGCCTCGGATTTTCATTGATGTCCATCGTGGCAGCAACCCCCCCCCCCCCCCAAAAAAAATGAATATTATATATTTTTGTAAAAATAAAAAATATATATTTGTTAATATTTTTAATTTTGATATTAAGGCCGAGGAATCTTATAGGGAATGACTATAATTGTTAGAAAAATTTTACGTTATTGTAACCTAATTTTTATAATACCATATTATATAATAAATAAAATTTAATTCGCAGAAAATAAAGCCCTGTATAATGGTAAAATAAATTTTCAATATACGGTAAATTTTTCGATCTCTAGTAAATATATCTAAAAGGGTACAACTGTAGAGAGAGGATGGATATATATGTATGTAATTTTTTTCTTATATTTTTGTAAAGAGTCTATTTTTACACCTCAATCGTGATCTCAAAATCACTCAAAGAACAAATTAACCATTGCGTCAAAATTTACCCTCCTAATAAATATAAAACTCCAATTTATTGTAATATTTATCGTAATAAAAGAAAAGTTTATCATAAATAGAAAATTTTATCATAAATTGAGATATTTTTTAACTAATAATAGGATTTTATTTATCATCATAACATCATACCGTAAAAATTACATTAGGGTACCATAGATTCCCCATCTTATTACCTTTTGTGGTTAATAAAAGGTTTTTGCATAAAATTAAAGCTAAGAGACTCAGTTATATATCATACTTGTTGGGGTAATTTTGATTTTTCTTAAAAAAATAATATTAATTGAAATGAATAATTAAATAGATTAAATTTTTTATGTCATTTAAAAAAATATATATTTTAATTAATTTAAAGGTATTCGTGATATTAGCTTTCTTGTAAAATTTTAACCATTTAATTAAAAAAAATATAAACATACTCCTCAGAATTTAATTTACTCTTATTCTGAAAATAGAGATAACTTTTAATTTTGTCCTCACATTGATCGAGTCGAGTAGAGCTGAGCTCAGTAATTTAGAGAATAAACAATTCAACTCTATTTGATTATAATTCATCCTTCCCCCCACCCCCCCCCGGGGAAACAAAAAAAAAAAAAAAGGAAAAATCTCATGAGGATAGCATTTACCTCCAAAGTAGGAGGAAATGTTAATGAGGGGTACCATACCATAACACAAGGGGAAAGGAAATAAAAATGTTGGAGATAATGCCAATTAAATTTATTTTTTAGAGAAAAAATTTAAAAATTATTAAATTTGGAGAGACGGATTTTAAAATAATTTAAATTTTTAGAGAGAAAAAAAAAATTAATTTATTTAGTTTTGGAGATAGAAAATTAAATTTTATTTTTTAGATAGAGAAAATGTAAAATAAATATATTTGGAAAAAGAAGAATTGTACTATTTTTTGTAATGGAAGAAAGTGTTATAAATGATATGCATTTATTATAAATATTTATTGATATGAGTGACTTTTTAAATGGATAAACAAATTCAAGAATAACTATTGGCTATTGAGTTACTCTTTAATGATATGACAACTTTTAGATTTTAGGTATACTTGTATCTTTTCATTGTGTCTCAAAATGTCTATAAATAGATATCATTGTAATGTCATGTTGTACAATAAAAATGAAAAAATAAAATTATTTTTCTCTTATTCTCTCTAAATTTTTTTTTTTATTTTTTAATACATTATCAGCACGATTTTGTTCGTGTTTTTCACAAGCTCAACGTCAAGTCACTAGATAATGACATATACATGAAAGTCTCAGAAAGACTAAAGATGCCAAACGCATGCAATTTTCAAGAATTATTTTCTATTAAATTACAAAGATCTTTGTATGGTTTAAAACAATCTGGACGAATGTGGTACAATCGTCTTAATGAATATTTGTTGAAAGAGGGTTATATAAATAACCATATTTGCTCATGTGTTTTTATAAAGAAATCCGGACATAGTTTTGTAATAATCACTATTTATGTTGATGACTTAAATATTATTGGCGTTCCTGAAGAGATCTGTAATACAATAAATTATTTAAAGAAAGAGTTCGAAATGAAAGAGTTCGGTAAAATTAAATTTTGTCTCGGCCTGTAATTCGAGTACTTAAAGAATGGAATTTTTGTTTATCAATCAACTTATACTGAGAAAGTTTTAAAACGATTTAATATGGACAATTCATACCCATTAACCAACCCAATGGTTGTTCGGTCACTTGATATACAAAAGGATCATTTTCATCATCGGGATGACAATGAGAAGATTCTTGATCCTGAAGTGTCATACTTAAATGTAATTGGTGCTTTAATGTACCTTGCTAATAATACACGACCTGATATTGCTTTTACTGTAAATTTATTAGCAAGATACAGTTCTGCTCCAACCAGAAGACATTGAAATGGAATTAAACATTTTTTCGATATCTCCGTGGAACAATTGATATGGGTCTATTTTACTCTTATGAACCAAATGCACAATTAATTGGGTATGCAGATACAGGATATTTATTGGATCCACATAAAGCTAAATCACAAACAGGTTATGTATTTACATATAGTGGCACGACAATATTTTGGAAATCTATGAAACAAACAATAACTGCTATCTTATCAAATCATGTTGAAATAATTACAATTCATGAGATAAGTCGTGAATGTGTATGACTCAAATCAATGACTAATCATATTCAAGAATCATGCAGTTTGTTAATAAACAAGAAGATTCCAACGAAGATAATGCAGCTTGCATAACTCAGTTAACAGGTAGATATATCAAAGATGATAGGACGAAACATATCTCTCTAAAATTATTTTTCATACATGATTTACTACAAAATGGAGATATTGATATACAGAAAATTCAATCAAGCGAGGATCCTACAAATTTATTCACAAAAGCATTACCCTCTGTATCATTTGAGAAGTTGATCCATAAGATTGGAATGCGACTTTATAGAGACATTAAGTAATATCTTTAACAGGGGGAGCATTGTCTCGAAATATATAAATAAAGAAGGATATATTCTTTTTCCTTCACTGAGGTTTTTGTCCCAGTGGGTTTTTCCCTAATAAGTTTTTAACGAGACATATTCTTTATACGATAGACATCCAAGAGGGAGTGTTATAAATGATATGCATTTATTATAGATGTTTATTCATATGAGTGAGTTTTCAAATAGATGAACAAATTCAATAATAATTATTGGCTTTTGAGTTACTCTTTAATGATATGACAACTTTTGACATTTAGATATATTTGTGATCATTAAGTTTTGGGTAACCATATTAATAGAAGTGTCTTTGACCATATTAATAGAAGTGTCTTTTCATTGTATCTCAAAATGCCTATAAATAGGTATCATTATAATTTCATATTGTATAATAAAAATGAAGAAATAAAATTAATTTTCTCTTATTCTCTCTAAATTTTTTCTATTTTATAATAGAAAGTTAATATGTTTAGTTATATAAAGAAATTGATTTTGGTTTTTGTTGGGAGAGAAGACGAAAAATCAAGAATTTGGAAAGAGAAAAATGAATTAAATTAATTTAAAAAAATTAATTTATTTAGTTTTAAAGAGAGAATTAAAATTTATTTTTTATATAAAAAATTAAAAATCAACGTGTTTATAGGCGAGGAATATATTAATTAAATTGACCTCTTTTAGATTAAAAAATTAATATTTTTAATTTAAAAAAGTGAGAAAATTAATGTATGTGAAGTTTTGAAAAGAGAAAACTAAATTTTTTTAATCGAAAAAAACTTAATAAATATTATTTAAAGAAGAAAAATAAATTAAAATGATTTTATCATCTAATATATATATATATATATATATATATATTTTAATATTTTACACAGTCGCTGTTCAATAAAATAAGGGAAAATACTATATGTAAGCAACATTGATTCCTCCAAATATTATCTTTGTAATTTTTCTTCAAGGGGTTCGTAAAAATTTCAATTTCAGGTCAAAAATCAAACATCCTTTCGCAAATCCAGACGCTCAAAATCAGAAATAATATTACGTACGGGACCCTGCGAAGCTGGATTTCCTCTGCCCCTAAACCACTAATAGCAAAACCATGAAAATTCAGATTTCACCAACTTTGCGGAAAATCGAAAAACCCTCTATAAACCCCTCACAAACCATTTGCTTTTGAACACAAACAAAGCATAAGAACACAAAGGGAGGAAAAATAAAAAAATAAAATAGAAATAAGAGCAAATATGCAGAGACTACTTGCTTTTAGGACCAATTCAACCTTCTCCAAAGCCCTCTCAAACCCTCAATTCTTAAATACCCAGTTGTCAAAATCCTTCATTTCTCTCTCCAGACCAACACAAAACACATTCACTTCTCATCTCACTCGAACAACAGCCCATTTATGGCGTTCAAACAACGGTGTTTCAAAGATATCATTTTCTGGGGTTTTTTCAAATCCATGGAAGTCCCTTTTGAAGTCTGAGCTTAATGGAGTGTTCGGTTGCAGGGTTTTGAAATTCTTGAGAAACCCTCTTCAGAAAGGGAATTTCCAATTCAACCGTGTACATTACTATAATCAGCGTGGCTGGTAATATAACATTTTCTATTTTATAACCTAGGGTTTATACTTCGTACCCTTATGAAATTTTTATTTATTGTCAACTGGATCTTGTTGAAATTGAGTATTTTTTGAAAATTTTGGCCTAAATGTTGTGGATTTCTCTTTCTTGAAGAATCTAAAAATTGTTATGCTTAAGAGTTAGGTTCCCTCTTGGAACTGTTACTTTAGGATTTTCTCTGCTTGCTTTTTCAGTAACACATGTATGGAAATTGAGGGTTTACTTGGAGAAATGAAGTGAGATCCTGAACTTAATTTATATGTTCAGAAAAACTGGTAGACGAGAAGTCCTAGTGGCATAATTCACAAGCCATAGTATGCACCATTGTATGCTTTCCGGTGACCAATATATTCATCCCACACCATATTTATCATTTTTGGTCTGAATTTGTTGACACATGTAACCTTACCGGTGAATTTAGTACAAGTTCCACTTTTGTCAGCCACAAATCGTTGATTATCTTATTTTTATACCTTTCTCCAATGCTTCATGCGGGCGTATCAATGTCTTATAATCGTAGTTATTATGTGAAAATAATTGGATTTTGTATGGATTCATAAGCTATATGAATATTTTGGCAATGATCAAGCTCATTGTGTTGCCATGGCTAGGTCTTTTAGCTGCAGTTGTAGGCTTCTAGTCACCCTCCTAAGTACAGCATGTGGTGTGACTTCAGTAATTGACTTCCTTTTTTGTTAAATGATTTCCTTATGAATATGAAATTTTGTCCACTGTGTACAACACATTAGAGGGGCAAATCCAACCATTAACTGGTCTTTGTGGTACTATAAATTGAGGCTACTGTAATTTACATTTAAAATCAGGGAACGCAAAGTTGGATTTGCCCTTTTGCACGTCGCATCTTGCTGAACTTGTAAATCAGGATTATAATTGACACTGGTATTAATAGTGGTTGTATAGATCACTGAAGATTGCACTCAACATTCATCTTAGCTTGCTCAAGAGACTTGGATTAGCCTCCCCTGGTTGTGATCATATTTTTTGGCTTTTGTTCATAAAAACTAACAAATTCAATCTTTCTTACTGCTTATTGAAGAACTTAGTTGAGTCACAAGTACTGTCTTTGATTAATTGTCTACTCCTAGTATGCTTTCCCATTCTCCTGCAGAGCTATAATTTGTCATGTGGCTGTTTTCTCACTGTCACTCAAAGCCATTTACTTCACTCTATGGAAAAGCCATGAGATTTCTGTTTGTTCCCATCCTTTGTTTTCAAAGGAGAAACTTTTACTATCCCTGTTCAGTCAACAATTCCCATGTCGATACTTGATACTTGGGGAGTCTGACATATCCATTGCATGGCAGAAAGCTTTGTGGTTTTCTTTTATTTGTTGTTTCTGTAGGAAATGACATGCCATTATATTGAACATCAATTACGTTCATAAAAAAATTAGACATGCATACCACATGCTTGGCCTTTTGTATAAACATGAGCTTGTTTCATAAGTTGCATAATAAATAATTAGAAGCAGATGTTATTTTAGGTATACGTTGGTGAGGTGCTTTTCCTCTATTTGATATCTTGTGCATGTGACTGTTCACAAAAGTTGCTGCATGTCGAACATGCTGATCCTTTAAAGGGCTGGAGATAATAATCCTGATGATTTAGTATTGCCTTTGTTAGTTTTGTTTTGTTTTCTTTTGTAATTGAGGAAAGCTTATTCATAGAATTCATATAGGAGCTGTTTAAAGAAGTTGCTACAAGTGATAAGTGTATTTTCCTCCATTGGCAGGAGATCATGGTTACCAAGGCCAACAACTGAGGGCATGGTTTTGGGCTTGATTGTTGCCAATACAGCTGTTTATTTATTATGGAGGGTTGCTGACACATCCTTTATGCTAAGGAACTTCGCCGTGAGTACTTAGTGTTGGGCTATTTTTAAACCTTTCGTTTATAAGCCAGACCTTTTACAGGGGTAGTAATGCTTCATCTTATTTCTGTCTTGGACTGGGATTCAATATCTATTTGGTTCCTGCGGAAAAGACTCTGTCCCAATCCTTTTTTTTTTCCCTCTTTTTGTTTAGATGTAGTGTTGAGCTCCTCTTAAGTGTAGTTTAGTTTTATTAGCCTAATTTTAGTTTATTAAGTAGATCTAAACTTATTGTTTTTTCTTGATGCAGATTTCAGTCAATAATATAACAAGTGGACGTCTCCATACGATGATTACTTCAGCTTTCAGCCACATTGATATTGGACATCTTATATCTAACATGATTGGATTTTACTTTTTTGGAATGAGTGTATAACTTTTCACCCTCTTAAGTTTTATATTTTCCCCACTGTGTATGCTATAAATGCATGCATCCCCCTAATTATACAGAACTATACTCTTGAATGCATGAGCTGCTGCTACATCTATCAGTACTGTTCTCGTTGGAAAGCTTTTTACTATCTTGGTTGCTCTTTTACTTGCTGTTTCAAAAGGTTATGTGTTAGTTTGCAAATAGTAAGGATAAATTATGAGCAATAAAATCTTCTAGTATGATCATACACAACTGCATGGAGTATATGATTTCAACACTTTGTCCACTAACGGGCTAAAATACTTCATGTTGAATGAAGTCATTGATTTCATTTGCACCATTAATGGTTCTCGAAGCTCGAAAGTTCTTCAGGCATGTTGAGTGTAATTAAGGTTCCCCCCCTCCCGGGCACTGCCCCGGACATTCATTTCTTTTGAAATTTGAGGAAATTTGGATCCATCCTCTATGATTCTGATATCTTTTTTTCATTTCTTGAGAGAAAGCGAACTCTTCAAGTCATTAAGGATGCAGATGACTGCCTTTAGTCTGATATGAACACAGTCATATTTGTTCGTTATGACTCCATTCTCATCCTTTTTCAGGATGAGAATGAATGGATGTGATTTTGGGAAAAAAGGATTTGAAATATTGGTTTCATTTCGTGAAATAGTCAATTTGTTGCTTTCTTTTATGCCATTCAAATTCCTGTTATGTCTATTTGTGTAATATCTTTTCATAAGTTCAAACTATAATTTGTAAGTTCTTCACGTATAACATTGCCAGTTTGCATATTTATTTGTTCCATAATTCCTTTTTGGATAATGCCATGAACAAGCTTATAAGCTCTAGGTAATGAATGAATCTTTGAAATTTGATACATAGTTGTTATTTTGAATGTTGCAATGGTCATAATGCTGGAGAATTAACAATTTGGAGACTTATTGACTGTAGTTTTGGTAGATATGTTCGCAATTTGTTGTATAATGTTGTTCACTAATAGCCATGTCTTTTGTTTGCATTACCTAGATTGGACGAGAATTTGGACCTGAATTTTTGCTTAAATTGTATTTAGCTGGGGCAGTTGCTGGTTCAATATTCTATTTTCTGCACCATGCCTATCTAGCCAGATCGTCACAGGTATAAAGTTACTCCACATTCTTTGTAACTAGCTGCACTGTCAAAGTGAATGCAGCATCCTAGTTGTAGAATATGCATTTTTTTTGTTCAAATGAAAATGTGTTGTGGTTAAAGAGAGAGAGAAACGAGTCTTGCATTAATCACTCGCATCCATGCATCACCCCACCCCAATAATATGGTTGCAGAAGCATGAATATTGATCATAGAGAATCTCATACTGCAGTTCAAGGAGATAGGACTGGATAAGTAATGATACTACATTTATTGCAAGGCGAAGGGGCATACCGTTTTGAAGCATTTTCATTATTAGCAAATTTTTCCTCAGGATAAGATGTGACAATTCCTGCTTCACTTGATAGATGGTGTTTGTTATGCTAATTGCAGGGTCAGGGGATGTGGACTGTGGATACTTCAAATCAGCCAGGAGTGGTGAGTTTTTTCTGACCTTGCTATTGAGAATTGAAAGAGAGAATTGGAGGTGGATCTGTATGTCATGAAATGTCATATACATCTTCTGAATTTCAGATTACTTTAGAAAAATGTAATGCACATCATGTGCCATGACACGTATGTGAGAAATTGCTAACACAATCAAGGGAAGAATAACTTCCAAACGACTTTTTAGCTCAAATATACATTTATCTGAGGATCTCTTCTGACATCAGTAAATCTCTGAGTGGAAAATTGGCTAGGTGGCACTCCAAACATTCATGTATTAAAATGGTGAGTTACACTTCTTATAGTTCCCAAAGCTCAATGCTGTGCAGTATAAGAACAACATTTTGCTTTGGATGGATCTGCCCTGGTCGAATCACTTCAGAGCCCAGGATTGGGGGATGGGGTGGGGGTACCCCCTAAAACACCTTCAACTTACGTGTCTCTTAGGTAGTAGTTAGTTGCATCAATTCATTTACTATTACTATTTAAATTAGTTAAAATTCTTGAGCATCATAGTTTCTCAAAAGAATCGCCGACTGTGAAACACTTAAAGAAAGAAGCTTGCTGCCCATGTCAAACTCTTCCTCTTCATGAGACAGAATGCTCTTAGATACTTCAACAGTGTTTAGGTAAAATTTGAATTTAGTGTAGATCTGAAAACAATAACAATAACAATAATTTAAGTCTTAATCCCAACAATTAAGGTTAGTCATTTGAGAAACAAATATGGATATAAAAAATAAATAGATAAATAGATAAATAAATAAATAAAAGAAAAAGAAAAAATATATATAATAATAAAAATAATAAAAATAATGAAAAATAATAATAAATATATATAATATGTTGGTTTAATTTGTGCGGATTCTTCTACGCCACTTATTCTTGTCCAAAGCCATCTTCTCGTCTAAACGCTTAACTATTATATCTTTACGGATAACTTATATCTAAGTTTTTAGTAGTCTACCTCTATATTTTATTAGATTTCCTATATTTAAGTCCTTGATTCTCTTAACAAGTGCGCTTTTGGGTCTTCTTTACACATGATCAAACCATCTCAGATGACACTCTCGCATCTTATCCACAATCGAACTAACTTCCAATTTGTTACGAATTTTTTCATTTCTAATTCTATCTTTTTTGGTTTTACAGCACATCCAACTAAATATTCTCATTTATGCTATATCCATTTTTTATTCTTATTGTTGTTTAATAGCACAACACTCGATACTATACAATAGTGCAGGTCTTATCGTGGTTTTATAAAACTTTCCCTTCAAATGCAGTGGTATCGCACGATCGCAAAGAACTCCAGATGCCCTTCTTCATTTTATATTTCAAACTTTAGCAATCTATTGTCTCATTTAAGACAAATGATTTTGTCAAATCTCACAAAGTCTAAAAGGAGTTCTTTGGCATTACTGTTTATATCATTTCAAACCTAACCTTGTGATGACTTCTCAAAATCTGGGGTTATAGTACCCTTGTCCTAGCCACTCTCACAATCAATATTATCCATCCACCCTACTTTCTGGCACCACTGCCAGCACTTAGTTGATGTTGTCGCTTTTGCTATGTACATGTCCATCACTTCAAGCACTCTTCTGCCCTCCCATGCACACCAGAACTTGCCGCCAGTAACACCTAATGTTTTCCATCCTGACTTAACCAAAATTATCAATTAGATCCATTGCCCTCATACCAAATATCCAAGCAAAGAACGTAAAATCTACATAACTGAAATCCCACATCCAAAGGCATACTAAAGACGCAGATTAACACATCTTTGGAATGCTATTTCTTATTAACATATATTTAGATTTGGTTAAAAAGGACTTGTTTGACTCTTACAAAGGAAACAATGAACATATCACTTTATAGGTATGCAATTTTCTTAAATAAATTTAGATTAGGATAGTAGGAAAATTAGTCTAAGATTCAATGAAATCATCTTATTTAGAAACCTAAGGTAGGTAAATGGCTATAGCATTATGTTTGACTTGTTATGAGATATTTGTTGATTTTTTTTTTTTTAATTCACATACCATTTTTTAAAATATTTGTAAATTATTAATGTATGTGTCTGGAGTGTTCTTTCATAGATTCTACCATTTTGCTGTGTTCATGCCTTGAGTTTTATGTGTATGTATCACACCTACCACTTGGATCAGCCTATGGTGTAAGTTGATCCAAGAGCATGAATTAGTTTTGAGTTTGACAAATGCATGTAATCTGTTATCATTTAGGCTCGGCCTTGCTGAATGAATGTGCAGTTCTGTGTCTTGATTGTAGCTTTATGGGATTCTTTAGAGCCTCATGTTTCCTTTTTGAGTCTCTTAAGATAAAATTTTCATGCCACGAGCAGAATTCATGCATATTATCCCAAAGCTCACTTTGATGTCGCTAAGCCTCTGATCTCCTCATCTAATTTTCAATCTGTTTTCTGGTTTTATGTTTTCCGATATGCAATCTAGCTTTGACACATGGACATAGTCATGCATTACAAGTTAACAAGATTTAAGATGATAGTATGACATGAAAAACAGTGGACAGGTTTAAAAATATCAACATCCGAGATGTAGCTACAAGTAAAGAATAAAATTCAGAAAATATATGTTAAATTAGTTATAAACAAATTTTTTACATCTTCACTTAACTCGGAAAGCTTACATGTCTTTATTTTATGATAAAATCTCTTTATTTTGACTTCTGTGCCTACTTCTATAATTCCTTTACTTGCTACCCGGTATTTTTTTTGGGGAGGGGGAGTGCTCTGTTAATCTCTAATATATTCTCTATTGTTTGGTATGTTATGTATCAAAAAGTGCATGGGTAAAACATCTCAAAAATCTGGACACTGCATGCTGCATATGTGTTTGCAAAGTGTAGTGGGTTTGTAATTTAGTATAGTGTCCAACACATAAAACTCCAAGTTCTTGCAAACCAGACATCCACTCTGAATCTATTATCCTTTTCATTCTATTGTCCCACATATTTTGTGGAATCATGGTTTTGCTGTGGTGGCTGGTCAGGAAGCTTGACCTTTTCTTTTCCATCATTTCATAGATTCATAGAGTTGGCCACTGGTTGAAATGCTGACCGATTTTGTGATTTAGGGGGCGAGTGGTGCTGTGAATGCAATCATGCTGCTTGATATATTTCTCTTCCCAACAGCTACTCTCTATTTTGAATTTTTCATACCAGTTCCAGCTATGTTGCTGGTAAGTTCTCGTCTCGACAAGGAATATATTGTGATCCTTTCTTCATATTTAGATGCAGTGATTGGTGGAAGCTAATATGTTTTGGCTGATTTTGTTGTAGGGTGTTTTTCTAATTGGAAAAGATGTATTGAGAATAATACAGGTACATTGAACTCTTTGCTTTTTCCTCTGTTTTTGGACTTTTCAGTATTTTCATCTCATGCAGTTATTATTTTTCACGGGGGTTTGATTGGATTTGACATCTGCAACACCTTTGAATAAAAGATAGTAGTTGGGGAAAAAATCTGTGGAGCTTGTTGTGATTAATCTTTTCTTCTGATGAAATTGGAAGAGAGGGGAACGATAACAAACTGAGTCTTAATTCCAACAATTTGGGGATTTCAAGAACTAAGATTTAAGAACTGCACACTGAGGGATTTCAAGTACTCTGTATCACTGTGCACTGAGGGATTACAAGTACTCTGTAGCCCTATTCTACTAGAAGGAGAAAATAACATTCAGTTCGAAAATTCAATACTGTCATGACAATTGTTTGGGGACGAATTTTATGATTTCTATTAAGCGTTACATTTTTATGTAATTTTTTTTTTCTTTACTGAGAAATGCTTCAAGATAAAATATCACAATTATAGATGAGAGTGGAGAGGTTTTAGGGCCTACCCTACACTTTGGACGGGTTACAATGCCCAGCTTACCCTAAGTGTGGTGATTGTATCTCTAGGTGGGGCCTTATGGTTAAAGGCAGCAATAGACGCAGGCAGCCCCTCTCCACTTACATATCAAGTGTTCCAAAGATAAAAATCCCAAATGTACCTGTAATTAACAATGACACATAGCTTAACCTCTTATTATGTACGGCTTTGCAATTGCAGGGAGATAGTCATGTATCAGGATCAGCTCACTTAGGGGGTGCTGTGGTTGCTGCTTTGGCTTGGGCGCGACTTAGGAAGCGGCGGTTTTGATTTTTACAATGATTTTGACAGTTGATCAGAAGGACTTCCATCTTTTGTCTTCTGCTCGTTCTCTTTTTTCTCATTCTTATGTTAAATTCTTAGACATTCACCTTGGTGTGGAAACCCTCAAATCAAGCATCTATTGTCTAGACTCTACGGATGGTATAATCAAAGATCAAATTTGAACCAAGGTCCCCCCCCCCCATGCTAAAAATTATGGGGTGTGTTTACTACTTTTTTTTTTTTTTTTTTTTTTCATCACGGTATTCGGTCTTTACTAACTAATTCGGTTCGAGTACTGTGAGATCCATTTTAAGAGTTGGTTTTTCTAATTTCTTTTTTGTCATTTTCAGAGTTCGAACTCGAAATCTCTTAAGAGAATATAGTGTTTGATCACACAACCCAAAGGAGTATGGTGGGTGTGTTTACTCTGAGACTTGAGCTGACTGTAGCTATCTAAATTCCCAAAAGGCTGGTTTGCCTTTTCAGCCAGGGTGATTCTTAGAGGCCGGTGTGTCTTCTTGGACGGGCTCAAATAGGGCCAAATTCTTATGAGTTCTGAGCAATAAGCCCAATTTCAGGAGTCCTGGGCTTGAGCAATTTGAATGGTCCATTCTTCGAGCCTAGCTTGGCATTTGTGCTCTGTTTTGGTTTAGCCTATAGTCAATGAATCATGGTTACGAAATGGAATTCACCATTTAATCTGAGTTGTGAAAAGTTCCCGCATCCTCAATCTTCGAAGGCTATTATATTTTTTTAGTACATCTTCTAGCATTCTAGCTGAATCATGTTTCGACTGATGGGGTCATTCTAGAGATAGAAATTCAGAGATGTGACGTGGGTTTTTCTAGAGAGAGAAATTTAGAAAGTTTAATGGACGGTGAAAAATCAACGTCGGGAGACCTGTCCTTTAATTGGGCCCTACAAGCGATCGATCTAAATTAGTTGAGATGAAATTTTGGATACTAGATTGGTAGTCTAGCCATGGTACCAATAAAAAAAAAAAAAGAAAGAGAGTTTGGTGGGTTTAATTGTTTAACATTCATTAAAGAAAGCGAAAGAATTTGGTGAGTTTGTAATCTCGAAATAAAGAGAGAAGTGGGGTCTTTTTCCCAAAGAAGAGAGAAGATTTATGGTCCAGAGAGTGAGAAAGAGTTGGGTAGAAGTGTCTTCAAGATTTGTGGAGTGATAAAGATATGGAAATGTAATCTTGGATTTGTAGGCATGAAAATGTAATCTTGGATTTGTAGGCTTCAAGACATGTAGTTGAGGAATATGATTTGATTTTGTCTGTGTTCTCGTCATTGAGCTTAAATATCCCTCTGCGTAGTCAAACAGTAGAATCCCTTAACTTTCATTTTCATTTTTCCGATTTGATCTCGTTTGATCATATTTCATTATACCAAAAAAAAAAAATTATTGTGTTTAAATAATATTCAGATTTTTTTTTTGATTCTCATCAATATTATTTGGAGTTAATCCAACTTGAGCATTTACGCGGCCTTATTTAAGATGGCTCTTTAGTATAATTTTTTTTATTTTCAAATTTTGAATATAAAATTTGTCTGAACTTTTGAAATAATATTAAAATTGATTTTGGATCTCGTTTGATTATACTTTGAATCGTTAGAGTTCTAGATTAAAATATGCTTGGGTTTTCTTTGACCTCTAATGTTTTAAAATATCTGGGCTTTCAATACTATGATTAGATAATCTTAGCGTTTTGTCTCATGATACTATTTTAGGTTTGGAAATATTATTAAAAACAAGTTAGGATTTCTATTATTAGTTGTTTTAAAAATTAATAATTAGGCATATGGGTTTGTATTATTATTTTTTTTTTTGGTTGACATATGGGTTTGTATTTGCATGAACTGAACTCTGATGAGTGATGACTGAACAGCCACCAACACCCATGTAAATTTCAATTTATAAGCCATGAACCATAATCTACAGAGGATTAAAAGAAAGAAGAACAAAATGAATTTCCACTTTTAGATAGCTTGACTGCTAGGATCCAATTAACTGGATGAGGAGTATTGTATGTACCTCTGCACAATCCAAATGCTTTGGAAAAGACTATTGGATCAACATAACAAAGTCAGATGGCAAATAAGATCCATGTTCATATTTATGCAGGGGAGAGCCAACAGCAAATGTCGTGGCATTTAAGGACTTCCGAATACCGAAGTAGGCATGGAAAGAATAAAGAGATAATTACATGTTTAGTACTTAAATTTTACTCCCTTTTTTATAAATTAATGCTTATAGTTAAAAGTATTATCTTGTGGTTCTTAAATTTTTAAATTCTTATCATATTAGTCATTCCGTTACTGATGATGATAGAATAGTCGTTAAGTGCTAACGTAACAGTCTACGCGACGGATAGATATTGACATATTATTGTCATGCGAGTGCATCAACATGATTTTAAATAAAAAATAAATAAACTCTCTCTTTCTCTTTCTTTCCCTTTCTCCCTCTTATCTCCTATCAAGATGAGAGTGCATCAACATGAAAATAAGCCAACAACCCCCCCACTCTCTCTCTCTAGGTACAATCACCTCACGTACTTACTCATTGCAGCACTTTTAACTTTAAGAATTAATTTATGAAAAACAGGTAAAATTTAAGAACTAAACATGCAATTTTCTCAAAAAATAAAGTATTCTTATGCCATTGGCAAACTCACACAAGCAATTCTAGTCATGCGCTTGTTTCTATTTTTTTTAATAAAATCAATCAGAATTTAAAATTATATTTCGATTAATCTGATTTGATCATTGTCAAATCTAATTTAGGAAGAAACTTTTTAAATGTAATTTTTTTCATTCCTAATTTTTGAACGATCTATTGGTATGCACTTGCTTCCATTTCATGCATAACCATGCATCTTTTTCATGCCCAAAATTCATGGCCATTGGAAGAGTCCAAGCAAATGCTGCATACCCTTTTAGACCCTGAAAAAATCCAAGCTCACAGAAATTAGATATTACCCGGTCCAAGAGAAAAGTTTGAATTTAGTAGAGCAGCCTTCAAAATCAAATTTCCTCTGAGCAGCTCGGGACAGTTTGTGTGCAGATTAAGTCTGATTTGGCATCATCTGAATGCCACATAGAAGTTCAGCGGTATCTTGTAGCAGGCACTATATTCTGTCTAAGACTATGGTGCCATGAAAAGCTTCATGTCTTCTTTAGATTCTTGATAATTTTGTGGTTTAAAGCACTTCCACAGTCCTACTGGATGCCGAACTTTAGGCTTCATCAACCTTTTTAGAGATTCTTCCGTGCATCTTTTCACATGCTGGATATGACTTGACATAAAGATGGTAGAATCTAAGTCTACTCGGCTTTATCAAAACCTTCAATCCCACACTACAACCAAGCCCTCCTTTGGATCTCAAACACTCAATCGCATTGTGCCAAGGAACAATCTCCTTCCCCAAATTGACACCCAAATATTCCGGCAAAAGAACAAAGTACCGATAGTGATATGAAATTAAAAAATAAAATATATATATTTCAAATTTCTCATCAAGTATATATATATATATATATTTTACATTCGTTATTCTTGTAACCATAATATTTTATGTTAGAAAAGAATAATACAAGCCGAAAAAATACTAATATTGTGTTTAGTATAAAAGAAAATAACAAAGCGCATAATTTTTTTAAAAAATTATTTCTATAAAAATTGGTTTTATATCAATGTGCTCAATATTTTGAATCGAATAGAGTATGTGCTATGTGATTTTTGGTCAAAGAGAAAGATTTAATTCTCAGATTTCTTGAAGGAAATTAAGAGACGTTAATCTTTCAATCGGGGATTCCTTTGTCTTGCCTCTAAAATAAGAATTTCGTGCCAGAGAAAGATCTGCTCAAACGTCTGGCATTTGAAGATGGAGACTGCAAGTAATAAGACCCAGAATGCATATTAAAATCAATAATGAATAGAAAAGCATACTCTATAACCCCTCGTGTGATCAAGATGAAGCTTGAATCGATGGAATTCAAAATACAACAAAGGAAAACTTGAACCATATATCATGTCATTGAAATAAGTTTCGATCTTTAAATTTGAATTGGGAAGACTACAGTGCTTATAAAGTTTATACCTAGACTGTGCCCATGACTCAGCTTTGCCTAGTGTGGTCCTAAGCCTGATAGGATAAGGATACTCTTGTTTGTCAAATGCTTGTCATGCTGAGTATGTGTTCTTGGGATATGGACTTCACAAGCTTGATTCTTAACCCCAATAATTCTTGACCTTCAAGCATTGTCGATAACACCATGATGTTTTGACTTCCCTTTACCCCATAATCTTCGGTTACTACTTGATGTCATCTTCTCACCACTCCATAATCTTCAATAATGGCTGTTAATTTCCTTGACCTCCAAACATATTCATTAATTATGAAAAAATATAGATAAAAGGAGGTTGCTTCTTGTTTAAAATTTCGAACCCGAGTATAGTTGAATTATATACCACTAGAAAGCTCTAAAAATCTAGCTTTAAAAGCGAAATATCATATATAATTTGGAACTCTATAAATGAAATTTGAGCTAATTTACCCTAAGAAGTCAAAGTTCAATCGGAAGCCTAACTATGGGAAACCCAAGCACTCCTTTATTTGATATGAATTAGTTGAATTATATATTGTCGGGAAGCTCTTAAAGTTTAGTTTTCAATATAAAAAATTCGATATAATTCCAAATATAAAAAATACTTTTATTTACATGGCAATATAAATAGACCATTTTGTTTATAGAATTTGGTTTTACATGTAAAGTAAAGGGGTTTGGGAGGATTCTAAATGGGGGAGAAGAAGCAAAAAGAAGGATGAAAATAAATTACTTTAGACTTTTAATACAAAAGTTCATCCATCCAAATGGAAAGTACAAACAAAACACGCAATAATTTCATGGAATGAAATAGAAAAAATTACAAGTCTCAAGTCTAAAATAAAAATAAGCAAGCAATGAGGACTTGCTTTGTGCAATAGAAAGAGTATGTGTCCCATGACTTAACTAGTTGTTGCCCTTTTACATATCTATTGAATTTTGAGAGGATTTTAATTGTATTATATATATCTTTATTTTTTATGTATAGAAAATATTCAAATTCGAGATTTCTAAAAAGAAAAAAAAGAAAAGAATGTAAATTGAACTATAATTTATTGGTTTAATTATATATATAGATTTTTTTTTTATTTTTATGTTTTGCTTTTTGTAATGTATGAACATTTATTTTGATTAAATGGAGCTAATATATTTTTTTATATATATTTAAATTGGTGTTAAATTCTCAAGTCTAATTCAATAGATAATTTTATTGAAATTTTTATTTTTGTTTTATAAATAATTTGTATTGATATAAGAATTAATCCGATTTGAATTTAATTTAATTATTATCAACATGATTAATATATACTAATGATTTATAAAAAAATAATTTATCTTACGATTCAACTCACATCAGACTAATAAAAGTCCCACAACAATGCACATATAGTAGTTTTGCAATTTTCCCGAGATACCAACAAAGAGTCTTGGAAACTATATTAAATACATAGCGGTATGTTTTAGAGACAGTTCAAGTGATAGAATCTCTCTATTTTTATTTTTCAATATTCAATTTGATCACGTTTGATTATACATTTTTACACAAATATATATATTCTTAAATATCATTTTTTTAGACTCTGAAAAAATTTTTATAGATATTTTAAAATTACCCATTAATTTTCAACTAAAACTTATTTTCTCAAATAGGTTGGGCCCAATCTGTAGACCTACTTGGATAGCCGTCTAGTGCTAGCCTCATAATATTCTCTCATATGATAAAAACAAAAATTAAAAATAATAAAAAATCAAAATTCATGTGGAAAATGTACAACATTGGAAGAGGGGAGAGGTTCAATTTTTTCCCCTTTTTTTTTTTGTCAAAATTGTGTGACACTTGGTATGTCAGTTTGCATTTGGATGAACTGAACCCTGATGATCGATGACTGAAAACAGCTACCTACACCAACCGAAAAAGGCCCTAATTCACTCACCTTATTCATCAGAATCCCAAAAAAATCCCCAAAAAGCCCACAAAAAATTCAATATTCATACATATCCCCTAAATCCTGAAAAACAAGGTACGTACGAAATCTCAAACAAAAGATTGATTTCATAAATTAAACCCCCACCCCACCTCCCTCTCCCTCTCTCTCTCTCTCTCTCTCCCCCAGCCCACCCGAAATCTGTTTTTCTTTGAATCAGATACAGAGAGAGAAAAACAATGAGGTGGGAGAGAGTTCAAGCAAAACTAAATGAAGACCAATATCATCAGACACAACATCATCAGTATTATCAACATCGAATGAACAGTGGTGGGCCTGGAAAGAGGTGGGGACATACCTGTAACGCCATTAAAGGAGGCAAGCTTCTGTACGTTTTTGGGGGTTATGGCAAAGATAACTGTCAGACTAATCAAGTTCATGTCTTTGACACTGGTGGGTTTTTCTTTATTTTCTTTATTTAGTTATTTTATTGGATTGATTTTTTGGTTGGCGAAAAAATTTCGGGTGTAGAGTGCGTGCCCTAATTTGTAAAGGCGTGTCTTCCTTTTTACGTGGGTATTTATTGGTTGGTGAATTTTTTTTCCCTTTTTTGGGTCCTTTAATGAAATTCATGTTTTTGACACTAGTTGGTAATTTTTTGACTGTGTATTGTCTATCACAGTTCTGTTTTATATTGACGGTTTTGTCTGGTTTCTTTATAAATCATTTCATTGATGTTTGTCGGGTACCCTAATCTGTAAATGCATGTATTTGGTTCTGGGTCTTAATGGGTCGGCGATTTTATTTTTGTAAGAAAAGGGGGTGTAGAGAGAGTGCCCTAATTTTAAATGCATGTATCTGGTTGTGCCTTTATTCATAAATCATTTTTGTTGTTTCTGTTGGGTTAATTTTCTTACGTTTTTCTTGGTGGAGGATGTGGGGGTGTAGAATGAGTGCCTAGCTTGTGAATGCATGTTACTGGTTCTGGGTATTAATAGGTTGGTGATATTTTTCTCCTTTGTCTTTGTTTCTCCTAGTTTCTTTGCTGCTTACTATTGTTGTGTAATTGAGATTTCATTTATTTGTTTGCTTTAGAATTTGGAAAAAAACGTAATGGGAACTTATTGGTTGTGGGTTTTTCTCTTGATGGTTACGAATGGGTTGTGATTATAATTTTTGTTTGTGTTTCTGGTGTGGATTTACAGCAAGGAGGACATGGAGTGAGCCAGTGATTAAGGGCACATCACCTACTCCAAGGGATAGTCACACATGCACTACTGTAGGGGATAACCTCTTTGTATTTGGGGGCACTGATGGGATGAACCCCTTGAAGGATTTGCACATTTTGGATACTTGTGAGTTTTAAATCCCCACCAGTTTCTAGATTCCACATTATTGTGCACAGTTGCTTTTAATGTGGTTTTGAAATACTTAAGATCAGAGTTGGATGTGCTTGACTTATTGGATGCAATTAGATTTTCTTTTTCAGGTTTAGATTGATTGGTCTATACTTGTTGATATGTATAAAATCCTTGTAGCTTCACATACATGGATATCTCCAACATTAAGAGGAGAGGGACCAGAAGCAAGAGAGGGTCATAGCGCTGCATTAGTTGGCAAAAGGCTCTTCATATTTGGTGGTTGTGGGAAATCTTCTAACAGTTCGGATGAAGTGTATTATAATGACCTTTATATATTGAATACAGGTAACCTTTGTGTTACAATGATAGAAACTTGACGGCTACTAATATTTTGTTCAGATATTTGTATCCTTTTTTCTCACGGTTCACTTTCTGATGGTTACATTTGAGCTGTCAAGGTGTTGGATGGACTTGTCCATCAGTTCAAAATGTTGTGTAAGTGCAACCTGATTCTTAGGGAGAAACATGAAAATTTTACTGCGTTTGCAGAGACTTTTGTATGGAAACGTGCTATTACATCAGGGATTCCGCCATCGCCACGTGACAGTCATACTTGTTCATCGTGGGGGAACAAACTCATTGTCATCGGTGGTGAAGATCAATATGATTATTATTTATCTGATGTCCACGTCCTTGATGCAGGTGCCCAAGCCCAATCTCATTTTATCTGTATGGTCATTTTGACATGCTATTTATACATCAGGATTCAAAATACCATGTAAGGTTGGTGCTTAATGTAGTCCTTTTGAAGTTTTTCCTGGTTGTATGCTTCTACAGATGCCCTTGTTTGGGAAGAGCTGAAAACATCAGGCCAGAGGTTACCACCCCGAGCTGGTCATTCAACTGCTGCTCTTGGACGGCATTTATTTGTTTTTGGAGGATTTACTGATGCTCAGAATCTTTACGATGACTTGCATATGCTTAATGTTGGTATGGAATCACAAATTTCTCTTTCTAGTGGTATCCGTTAAATAATTCTCGATTATCTAAATTTGTTAGAGAGTTCACGTTGGTTACTTACTGCTGCTAAATATCCTTTAAGCAAAACAGTTGATTTGTCAAATTTTGGGGTTGTTACTTGTATTGAATTAAGAAAATTTAAGGTAACTTGTCTTATGTTAATTACTATCTACCTTTGTATATCTTTTGAACTCTTGAAATGGCTTCCAAAGAAAACCTTGTACTTGACATGAAGTGTGACCCGGACTCATAAAGAGGATGTTAGGTCTTCATCTAATGGTTACCAGGTATCCAAAATCCATTTTGTTCCCCTATTAATGAAGGAATACTAGACATATTTCTAAATATTTCCACATGTTGGATTTTCCTTTTTATTGGACCAAAGAGACATAGTGTATATCCTTTTCTTTTGACTGCTTTAGGTAATGTGAATTTTTTCCAGATATTCGTTTGTCATGTTGCAACTTAAATTCTTTCTTCTGCCTGAACTAATGCTCAATTTTAATTTTATGGAAGATTGTAGGGGTGGAGGGCCCAAGCTGAATTCACTTCAAAGTATAGTTTGTGGGGGGCTTCTGGGGAGGGGGTGAAGCCTTTGTGCTGTGAGCTCGACCTGGTTTGAATTTACATGTACCTGTGTATATATAGTTGTGTATTTCTATGGTTCTGGTGATTCCTCTTCACCTTATGGATGCATTAGGGGCTAGGATTTCAGAGAGAAAGCACATCATCATTGTATTGTTTTTTTTTGCACTTTGATAGTGGATTTTGCTGTGCACTGCCCCCCAGACATAGGCTTTTAAAAGCCAAACCAAGTAAATCTTGTGTTTTGCTTGTATCTTTCTTTGATTTCGTGCTCTATTTTGTTGGTTTGATTTTGCCATTCTGGTAACAGCTTTGTTTCCCAAGGACTGTTCTCAGTATTACTTGACTGAATTTCTTTTGCATATTATTTCCAATTGCATTGCTTGAACCCTCATTCTTGTCCAACTTAAGTGCAGATAGTGGTTTATGGACCAAGGTATCTGCAACTGGAGAGGGGCCTTCTGCTAGATTTTCAGTTGCTGGGGACTGCCTAGATCCAATGAAGGGTAGTGTTCTTGTCTTTGTAGGTGGATGCAATAAGCATCTGGAGGCACTGGATGATATGCATTACTTATACACAGGTTTACTTATTTCTTCTTGTTTCTTTACGTGCCTTTGCTTCCATGTGCGATATTGAATGTTGAGTTTTCTTGGAATCTTTTAGCATGTCTGCTAATTAATTACAATATCTATTTTTAGAACTGGTAAGAGAAAGAGATGAAAGGAATCTAGAAAAGTTATCTCTGAGGAAGCAGTTGAAGTTAAAGTGTCAAGAACAGCAGTTTCCTATCGTGCTCAGTGATAAAGCTCTAGTCACAGTTGGGAATGCAGATTCTTGCCACCCTATGCCTGTACCAATTGCCAGCCAACCAAGTAAGAACAAGCTTTTGGCATTCATTTATCTGTTTGCTTTCCTGATAATAATTTGTACATACAAACTACTTTCTTATTATTGCAAGATTCTTTTGTTATTGGAGAAGTATTTGAGACCACCTTTCACAATTCTTTATTGGGATGTCTAGGATGCTTAATAGTATGACTTTTGTCTTCTTTAAGTCATTGCTTTGTATTTGTAATGCTTGGTGATGGCATCTTTAGAAACCCTAAAAGTGTCAGCTGTGAAAATGGTGAACTGAAATGATTCTGTTGGCTCAAGAATATTGACAATACAAGTGAATAATTTATTTAACTGAGGAATTAATGAAATCCTTTCCAGCATTAACATGGATATAGTGCAAAATTTACTTTTTTCCAATCTATGCAGCCAACAAGATTCAAGAATGAATTTTGTGTTTAGCATGTATGATGACAAGGTTTCTTATATCATAAGCTTCTAATGCTGCTTTTCATTGCTTTATTCAAGTGATTTGCAGATATTAAAAACACAAGGATTCTAAGTAGGTTAGAGATCAAGTGTCTTCTCAGTCTTTTAGAACCGATGAGGATGTAATGGCTTTTGTAGATTCTTTGCTTCCTTTTAAGTTGTTCTTATTGCAATTCTAAGAAGCATGAATACTTAACAATAGAAGCTTATACAATACATATTGAATATAATACGTGTTGGATATTCCACCTGGTGCTTCCATCTTTTATAATTTTTTAAATACCAGATACTTTTTGGATATTTGGTAGATACCTGGCAACAATAATATTCACTAATATTGCATATAATTTATTTATGTATTATTTGATTAGATAATATACAAATGAAGAAATCATAATTGCAATAATATTATTTGATTAAATATTTTGTCTTTTTGAATTTTTATACCACAATTGTTAACCCCCACTTTTGAATATTTAAATTACTAATTTGCTAAACTAGACTTATTATTGATGATAATCATGTGATAATAGTAAAAGTTATTCAATTTGAATATATTAATTTTTATTATTTTGAACCCATAACCTCATATTCAAGTTTTTGCAAATTTGTTGTATCCCATAGATGTGTCATGCTTAATACTCATATGCTTCTTCCTTACTAGGTTTGAGATTTTCAAATTTAAAAATAAAACTATTCTCAAATAAAAATATGAAAAAAAGGGATAACCACATGCAGAATTCTAAACCTTTTACTCATTTTCCTATTTGGTCCTAAATCTTTTAATTTTTCCCATGGAGTCTCAAATGTTTGAACTTGGTTTTAATTTTGATACTATGATGGATCCTATGACAGAATTACTAACAAATCATACACTATGCTATTAAATAAGTCATGTGGCATCTGCACATCATTAATGTGGCTGTCACATTGCAAAACACATGGAAAAAGTGATGAAAGTGTTGAAATTTTGAAAGAAGGATCACAAATTATAAGAAAAAAAGACTGCAGAATTTTATTGCATTTTGTGAACAAGACACTAGCTTTGTTTGAACATTTGTTCATGAAATCCAAAGGGAAGGATGAGAGGTATTTATAGGAGAAAAAAGTGAGAATTTTGGGAGGACAAAATGATGGCCCTCCAACAGCCAGAATTCTGGCCGTTGGAGGGCCTTCAACGGCTAGTCTGCTGGCTGTTGGGGAAGGGCTTCAAGCCCTCCCTTCTTGGGCCGGAAGAGGGCCCTTCCTTGGGCCTGATGAGGCTTCTTCTTGGGCTGAATTGTTTTACCAAATATGCCTTGAGAGTGGGCTGAAGGTCTTGGTTTGTTTGGAGAGGAATTGCAATACTTATCTTCAACTCTTCTTTCAATAGAAAGAGTCCAACCTGGCCTCCATTTACATCAATCCAAGTTGGAGTGTTTTTCTAAAACTGTTGTTTATATTTCAATTTTTTGGGCAAAAAATATTGATGTGGTAGCCATAGCAATGCCATATTTTATGTGACGCTGCTTATTTAGCGGTAACAAGTATGTTGAATTAGTAATTCCGTTCGCAGACTAGAATTATGATGGAGTTGAAATGTTTAGAATTCAGTAGAAAAACTTAAAATCTTTAGAACTAAATCGAAAAATGGGCAAAAGGTTTAGGACTTAGAAAATGATTATCCCAAATAAAAAATATAGAATCGATTGTATCCTTGTACCCTAGTTTTAGAAATTTGTTGTTTATCATGTCACTTATGGTACCATATGCATATGAGTATCTGTGATCCCTAAGTTCAGAGTCTTGTTGCTGTTTAGTTATACCATATTTTCAATCAGAAAGAGTTCGCTACCTTTCAGATTGAGTTTGCAAGCCATTCAATCTTATAATCTGTCTTATTAACTATTGTGGAGCATTTGAAATAGTCTATAATATTTTGTTGGCAATCTTAGTTGTGGATATATTTGGTTTTTGACTATGGGGAGAGGGCTTGATTCCTTGGATATATACGGGACCTTTTTTTTAAGACATTGTGATAGTTGAAAGTTCTGAGACTCCTTATAGGCAAGCGTACTGTGACTGCTCTTTCCTGGACCTTGAGAATGTATATGGCTTCATTATGATCATGTGGGCATCTCAAAGAGATGGTAGCATTCTGTTTTTCCTTTCCTGTCGCTAGAAATATCAAGTGAGAAATTTTATGTCCATTTATGGCTATGTAGAACATCATAGTTCACTGAAACTTTGGCATATTGATGAACTTTGGAAGCTTGAGTGTTACTCCTGATGTTCCACTTCAAGAAGGTTGTTGCACAAGGATTAAGAATGATTGAACAACCACAATTTTGGAAAAAAATAGTTTTAATTGACTAAATCAGCCTTTTAAAAGTCAACTTTATCATGCTGTCTTTGAGCATTGAGTGGGGGTAACAAGAGATAAGGGTACAGATTAAAAAATAAAATCTACTTATTTATTTATTTATTTTAAATGCAACTTGAAGTGGGATAAATTTTTTTTTCTATAGTGACACTTGAAGTGCGTCAAAGGGTGTATATGCTACGTGAAGATGAGACTTCTTTGTTTGGGTGTGGACATATCCATAACCTGAAACGTGGTGAATGATAAGTATATTTAAGATTTGGCCATTCTGGAATTATTATGGCTGATTATCTTTAGTATATTTATGGTATCTTAATAATCTAATGGCCTTTGAAAAGCTGTTATTCTAAGCATTGAGCATTCAAAGATGATGTTTATTGTAGAATGGGGAACTAAGAATATTAACTCCATTTAAGCCTAGAGAATCTAATGGTGGCACTAAATTTGGCTGTGCAGCTTCTTTCTCCTTCTTTCTTTACCTCTTGTAAATTATTGTTGGGCTTTGGTTATGTTAGATCATCCCAAGTAAAAAAATATTGAATATCTTTCGGCTTGAAACATGCTCTGATTCACAAAATATCACTTTTACTGATTTACTAATCTCTGGTTCCTACTGATGTCTCATCTTCTTTTTGAGATGCATACAACTGGATAAAATAAGGTGGATTGGCAATATGGCTAACTTGTCTGGTTACTATTCCATGTTACATCAATTGAGTCATGATCATCACTTTGTGAAGCTTCATGAAAGACTGAAATGAACTCGCTTAATGATGATAATAATATGCTCTTCTCTGTTTCTTTTTTCTTTTCCGCATGATTCCAAGATTTGAATTTTGTTGTCTGATTTTGTTTGGCTTGGCTTTAATTGCTTCAAATTAGCTGTAGGCTCACTCCATTTTCAAGAACCGGCCCCACGTGGCTCTCTTTTGGATATGGATTTAAGCCAAATCAACCCAACATGAACCATGCTTGGGTGTATTTTCTAGGATGTGATCAAGAGGAATGATGGTTTATGTTTGTCCAACAAAGAGTTTCTAAGAATGTTTGGCTTAGTCGGCAGGTGATGGTGTTCCCTGCATGATTTAGGTAATATTTATTATGCCGGTATTCCTGCCATTTTATGTGTCTCTTGGCATATATGGAAACATTTTGAGTAAGTAGCAGTATTGAAGTTGAAAATGGAATTCAAAAGCTTTGTATTAGTACAATAAACTTTTTGATTAGAATGATTCCATAAAATTTTGTTGTGTTGCTTCCTCTACCTTCCATCGATGCTTTTCTGTAGACAAAACACCCCCTTAGTAGCATCCGAAATGTTTTAATTCTGACCTCGACTTCAATAAGCATAAGATCCACTCCCAACTGGTTAAGTCAATTTCTTTTTTCATATATACATAAAAAATCTTGGTAATTTATCTTGGGGTCCATGACTTTCTTGTCCGACGTCAACTAATATATTAGAAGTAGAAGTTATTTTGGAAGGTCTTGCTGTTGACTGGCTTTCCTGAACCTGCCAGTTAGATTATAGTTAAAGGGACAGCAAAATTGATGCTAAATTTAATGTCCTGCACTTCAATAAGCTGAAGCTCTGAAAGACCTTTTTCTTCCTCTCCTTGCACTTGGTCAATGCAATGAATGCGAAACATGACTGGATTTTTGTTGGTTGCTGCACTCACCCAGTGCAGGAGTGGGTTTTTTCCAGACCAATGCCCACAAGAATTATAATTGCATTTGTCTTATTCAGATTTAGAAGCTAGTTATGTACCTGATGAGTATTTTTGCACATGCAGCAATACAGGCTTTCCAGGTGCCCCAATTTTCTCAAGGTAAGAAGACATTTCAGGCCAAGGTTATCAATACTATTGCTGGTGGATATACCATTGAAACTGTCATAAATGGAAAACCCCTTCGTGGAATAGTATTCTCTACCAAGCCAAGCTCCTTCCTTGTACCTAACGAGAATTCCAGTAGGTGAGGAGATGGCAGTTCAGTAGATTTATATATTTCCTCTGAGTATCTGTTACCTTTACTGTTTTCTTTTTAGGAAAAGGCCACCTACAGGTTTCAGCAATTCCAAGTTGAACAATGATGAACATGCTAGACCTAATGCTGCCAAATCACTCAAGCAGGATGGAGCTGATCACAGAGTGACAGATGGTGTACATGGGAAGAACTCATCATGTGATACCCAGGCGGAAGCTGCTACTGCAGTTACGAAGGAGCCTTCACTCTCTGATGTCCCTCAGCCTCATAAGGTCAGGTCTTTTGTTACCATATATACTGTCTCGGCAGTGTTATTGCAGCATGCTAATTTCATGGCTCCTAAACCCACGAAGAAAGATATATCTGGACATTTGTCCTTGTGCATTGTGATTAAGATTGTAGCAGTGAGTTGCTTTGGTTAGAACTAAAATCATTGTCATCTGTGTTGCACAAATATCAGGGGTTGGCTCACAACAGAAATAAGATGGTTCTTTTATGATAAGAAGGCATCATGGATATGAATCAATAGTAATAGCCTCTCCTCAAGCACAGATAGGTCTTGTATCCTCTAATTTTCTATAGATCTCGTGGTGGAAGGAACCCTCGTTTACTTGGTTGCCTGTTGTGGGTACTGGGTCTTCCCAATATCCAGACAATGACTGTATTGGCTGAAAAAAATGTTAGCCTAATGCTATTGTTTCTGCAGTTCTCATTAATAGCATCATTGTGGACATAGAGCCAAACTACAACAAGTAAGCAATATGGACAATGGTTGCCTTGACATAACTGAGACAACCACAAATAAAAGAAAGGGTCCTGCTTGCAAAAGATTAAAGTTGTCTTTGAGCTTAATTCCTGACGTTACTGATGTAGATAAGCATCTATGTGCATGCCATAGGAACTACACACACACACACACATAAAGAATATTGTTTTCAGTTCAGAGACCTGAAGAAAGAATAACCATGTCTGTGTCTCAGTGCAGAACTTTCTGTAGGGATCATTATTATCATTCATGATACAAGAACCTTGCCAAAATGAAGTGAATGTCTAATTATATGTGCACAACTTGTGGTCACACTTATGCGCTCATCTTTAGTTTTCATTTTCGACCAGGCTGCTGAAGAACCACAACCATTAGCTGTGGTGGCTTCAGAGAATGGGAGGGCACAGGAGGCAACAAACTCTGGCATGGAAGTCCCTAAAGTGATTTCATCTCCCACAATGAAGGACGATGAAATTTTGTTGTCTGAAGAAGGTATAAACATTTATTTGTTTATTTTCTATAAGGAAGTTGAATTCTGAAGAATTTGTTTGTATATATTTGTTATGTTATTTGCAAGTAATAATACTAGACTTATAAGATTGGCCAGGAACTATAGTCCTCCTGTCATTGTCTTGTCCTTTGTGGAAATACTTCTCATCAATCAAATTGCTAGGAAGAATGTGAAACGAGGTAAACCGCAAAAATAAGTTTGACTAAGGAAACACTAGTTGGTCTATTCTCTCAATATTAGAGAAAAGGTGGCTTGGATATGCATCATTCCTTAGGTCCACTGAGTTTCTGGTAATGTTAAAGGATAGAGGAAAATTTAGATCTACATCCTGGTATTTTATCATGCGCAAGGTGGTGATGGAGTTATTGCAGCTGGTAAAACATCATGATCTCAGGGGAGTCAAGACCCACTTGCAATCTTTGGATAATGCTTATATTCTTATCAATATGATTTTTTTTTTCCTTTTTTTGTGTTTTTCGTGAAAAGGGTCTTTCTATATTATAAATGAAAGTTCATATGCTACCCTTCCTAGAGATGGAATATATTACCCTATTCCTTTCTCTCTTCAGTCCTCATTCACGGACAGTTATACATCTCAACACCAAGGATTTTGGCTCAAACCATCACCCAAGATGACTTTAAATCCTTTTTTGTGTCAGAGGTCTCGGTTTTAGTGTTGTCCCTTTTCCTATTGACAAGCAAAATAAAAGTGTTCACATCTAAAAAAGTTGTCTGGATACTATACTAGCATTTGCCCCACTGCTGTTTACCCATGTGCTAAATGCCGCCACAAAGCTTTGTTCTCTTCATGTTTTGTTAGTTTCTGTCTGAATCTGGAAATTGAATCTAATATAATCCTGACTGACTGCTGCTATTTGTTGTGATTGCAGATGGCAGAGCAGCAAGGAGCGAAGTTCAAAATGCTCCAGCACCAGCACAATCAACTTGACAATTGGCTCTCTCAAATTTTGACTTTGGAACCTCACTGAAAGACATGACACAAGCCCGTTTGTACATTCGTCACTAGAAGGTAATCATAGATGGATTTGACATGTGATACCCAAAAATCTGCTAACACATGGCTGGAGTAACTAGCAGTCTACTCATACACCATTTTTGCCTAGTTCCATCTGATCCAAAGAAAAGGATGGAATGTGGTTGTATGTAGTAGATTTTCTTCGTCTTTTTGCTTAGAACTATGGTTAACTTTAGCACTGCCTCAGACTAAGCTGCCAGATATGCTGATAGCAGCAAAACAGGAAGTGGCTCATTCAAATTTTGTACCGTAATGAGCCTCCTATATTCACAGATATATGATTAGCCGAATGTCATGATGCCCTTTTGTAGGACCATAGATGCTTATCTCATTCCTAAAATCTGGTATGGAGGTGTGCCCCATATATAAAGGCTATGTGGGTGTGACATTGAGCTAGCAAAAGTCCAAGGAAAATGCCTTCTGGAGAAATGTTTCCATCAAGCATGCTCAAGAAATGCTTATTAAAGAATCCCAAATGTGGTTTTTGGGATATATCACCCCCAAGGTGGTTCCTCAAGATGATTGCTCCTATTACTTATTTTAAGGAAAAATTGCAAAATTGTCTCCTAAACTTCCACTTCTTGTCAAATTGGCCCATTAACTTTTAATTTTAGCAATGTCCTCCCCTGAACTTTTAATATTCGCAAAATTAGTCATTCTCCTTGTCTAACAATATTATGTGCAATTTGTTTACTATAATAAAAATAAAAATAAAATCTTATAATTAATACTTATAATTAGATTTCAAGTTTTCCACAAAATGAATTATTAGATTTTGTAAAAATTATGTTAAGAACAAGTACGAAGATGAAATGAAAGTGGACAAGAAAAAGAAAAGAGTACCATTCATCATCACCTCTGTGATCTCGCACTCTCATCCATGAGCATCCTTCCCTCTGTCTCTCAATTTCATGGACTTCATTCTGTTCTTCTACTGCACTTATCAAAATCATCCTAACACCTACAATTTCATTTCTCCGCCCTTGCTTTCTCGAGTTTTGCAGAAATTCTCCATGGCCACAGCGTTTTAAGCTTCAACGGCGTACGTTATTTGAGGATTTCTTCAAATAATTTCTTTTTCAGCTTCTGGTATTGATTTCAAAATCAAACATGTGCCTCCCTCCCTCCATTGACGATTTTAGTGGCCGCCAATATTTGTACGTGAACATATGATCTAGAAGGGAATTCTTCGTCTTCTTTCTGCTTCCAGCTTGAACTAAGAGAAAAACCCAGAAAAGAGGGAGAGCCCGAAGATTGGAGGAAGAGAAAAATGGAGAATATCAAAAATTAAGAGGAATTAGAACTTGTATTGATGAAATTAAAGTTCTGATCAAGTTCTAAGGCAGTTTTATGCTTCAATCTGAGGGATTAAAATGCTATGTGAAATTGGTGGTGCACAATGAGGTTCGGGGATATTATGATGGAGAGTGAAGTTTTACACGAGCCATGGGAGGATTCATTCACCAAAAGCAAGGTTCTTTTAACGTTGAGCTCCATGAAATTCTTACAAGTTTCAACTAGATCTGAATTAAGAGGGAAAAAAAATACAACTTCTCGATGGATGCTAATCCTTTGCAAAAGAAAAATATAACTCTGTATCAAACTTTTTTGAATTGAGTGGTCGATTATTTTACCTTGTTAACTAGAAATTTCGAATTCAAATTTTGAAAATGGTAAAAAAGAATTTAGGAGAGTCAATCTTTAAAATGAATTCTATAACATTTAAATTGAATTAATCAGATAAAATTAAATATCGATATAAATCAAAAAAATAAAAAAGAAAAATACAACTCTGCCTTGGGGAGACAGCTCAATCCCTCAATTTGAGGCTCACAGGTCAAAATCTCTCAAAACCATGTTGGTCATATCTTAACCCTAAACACACAATTAATCAAGAAATGGGCATCGTAAGAAACTCGTGCCTTTTTCCAATTCAGTACTCTTGATTTTGGTTTCCCCATGGTTGCCAAAAATCTGAATTCAAAAATTGCTATACTTGCCTTGCCTAGAACCAAGTGAAGTGAAACTCATAGTGACCATCAATGGAGGTCGTAGGCATGACACATACAGATCCAAACTCAGATCATAGAAAATAAATCGGATATTACCATTCCCTACTTTATTTTCCTGTAAATTAAATTTATTCATAATCAATCTTTTAATATTTCATTTTTATATTTTGTATTTTTGTTTCCATTGCAATTGTTCGATTTTGAGTATAATAGAAATATTATTAAAGTGTATGATTCCGTAATTTTAAAATCAATATTTGTTAATGTAGATAAAATGAGTATTTTCGTCTTTTAATTAAATTGAGAGTTTGACATCCTTTAGGTACAGAAAAAATAATGTTAGGTCGATCCAGATTAGTCAGGACGAAACTCTGAATATCGGGTAATGACCAATGTATTAATTTTTTTTTTTTTTGTAATTTTAAACATATATTAATCTTAACGATAAGATATGTTACAACTACCACCCACGATGGCACCATTAAATGCCAGACATTTTTAATATGCCAGTGTCGTGATTGATCAAATACTTTTAATCGAAAATAATTTGTAAGTAACCAAAAGTAGGGATTAATTTATTTTCTTTTACCGCAAACTAAAATTTTGCAAAGGTCTGGAGCAAAATTAGCTATTTTAAAATAGTTATCGATAACTGTTTTAAAATTGTTATTTTAGACTATATATTTAGGTACGTGAAAATAATCAAACTCTTTTGAGTTAAGTGATCAGAAACTCTATCTCTTAATTAAAGGTATCGAGTTTGAATCCTAAAAATGACGAAAAAGTATTTAGGAGAGTTAACCTCTAAAATGGATTTTACAGTATTCAAATCGAATTAATCAGATAAATCTCAGATATCGATAATAAAAATAAAAAAAGGATAGAAAATAAAAAAGTATGAAAACTCCAGAACTAAAAATTGTTTTGCAAGTGATTCAAAATAGGCCTTTGAGGGCCTTTCCTACAAGTTGAAGAAATAACAATTTGTCGACGCCAACACTAGATTTAAGTTTTTCACCTTATAAGTATGATTTGATCGTCTTTCAATACAAAAAACAATTAGTATAATAATAATATATATATATTTTTTAGTGAAAATGGACTTCTATTTGTAAAACCCTATTTTTCTATTTTACATAAAAATTATTATAAATAAAATATAATATAATACAGATAATTTGAAATACGTTGAGACCGTTACAATTTTTTAAGCACCAACCAACCAAGTATAATTAAAATTTTTTGATTTTCTGCGCTTTAATCTTGTCCTCCCGCCTAGTTCGCTCCGACAATTGGAATCAATAAAGGGAAAAAGCTTAAACGACGTCGTTGGGATTTGCCAAGCACGGACTCTCTCCCCCTTTCTAGTACCACTCTCTATACACCTGAAAGGATATCCAAAGCAAACAATAAAATCTTCGATTCTTCAATCTAGGGTTTATCATTTACTCATCAAAATCTCTCTTTCGATCTATCGACTCTCAAGTCTCTGCTGATTCCGCTGTCTTTTTCTTTCTTTGATCTCGTAAGTCAAGCAACCCTCGCCTTTTCTGTTCAGAGATTCAATATTTATGTATTTAATTGTTCGATTCGACGAAAATTACAATATTTTCTTTGTCGATTATTGTTTTCTTTGTTAGAAATTGCCTTTTATTGTTTATGATATTGAGATAATGATTTCCTAAGTCGTGGTATGCTTGACGTAAATTGGGTGAAAATACAAGTTTTTAGGGTTTATTCTGTAGGGCCAAATGATTGGAGTTATTAACATCGCATTTTCGAATTTGGGTTCCTCTCATTTGCCGCTGTTGTGGTTGGTTATGATTTCATTTGCATTTCCCACATGTAGGCTTTGTACTGTCGCTGTTCAATAGCCCATCGTAATTGCGGGTTTTTCCAGAATGAGTAATGCTTGTATTACTGAAAAATGTAATGATTGAATTGACAAAATCTTGCATGGTGTGATTTTTCATTGGTCATTGAAAAACATATGATAAAATCATTTAACCTAAGAGGATAAATAAAAGCATGTCATGCCGTATTTATCAATGTGGTGATTGAAAAGCGCATGACATTCTTTGTTATTCGGAAATTATGCTGACATTCTGTTTTATGCTCCAGAGTGGCCTAGAAGGCATTGGATTGAATGTGCTGTTTATGTTTCTGAAGATTTTATATGAGGAACCTCATTAGTTCATAGGCTCAGCTTGGGCAGTTTAGATGTACTGTCAAGGGAATTACAATCCTCAGTTTAGGCCTGGTGTTCGTGCACCAGTGCCACAGTTTCAACCTATCCCTCCTCCAACCCCACCTCCCCAAGGACCTTTGGCTTCACTGCCCCCATCTGTTCAACAAGCTTCCCTGGCTGCTCCTTCTCGTAGTGTTCTGCCCCATCCTCATGTATATCCTCATAACTCTTTGCCTGCACTGTCCAGTCAATCTTATGTACGTCCTCTGCCACTGGTCTTTGGGAGCACACCCGTGTCACAGTCCTATTCACCAGCTCAACAGAGCTCCCAATACCAGGTTGTGCAAAATATTCCTTCTCTCATTGGTCCACCTCCTCAAAACTGCCCCGAAATGATACAAGTCCCTCTGCCTCCTAGAGTAATTCCACCGCTGCCACCTTTACATGGACAAGCAATGTATCGAGCTCCAGTTCATCAGCCGCCATTACCTGGTGGTTTGCAGAGTCTTCAGCAGATTTCTCCACTGCCAGCCAGCCATGCTTCTAATTTTATTGCCCCTGCACCATTTGGCTCTTTTCTACACCCAACTGGTGAACATTCTAATCAGCCACCAATGGCTCCACCACCACCCCTGCCACCACCCTTACCCCCTTCTCCTCCTCCTGTTCCCCCGTCTCCGCCACCTCCCACCTCTTCACAAAGTTTGGGCGCTAGTTGCTTGCCTGGTGATTTGTCATCTGATTGCTGTCCCAATAGATTAAGTAAATCTGATGCAGCACCTTCTGGTACTGACAAGGAAAATGAATATCCTATAACAATGAGAAGCAATGTGGTCAGAGGTGATGACCTTATGAAAAGTGAAGGTAGGAGTACAGAGGTAGATTCCCCCAAAAATGATCTTCCTCAAACTCCACCCAAGCCTGCAGATGAGAATGTTCTGATGAATGCAGATGTATCTCACACACTTGCTGATTCTGACATGGAGATGGAAGGTCAGTGCAGGTTAAACTGCTTTGCATATTTGATGCTCAGTATTTATATGTGTGCTAAATGGTGTTGAAAAGTTGATGTTCATGAAATGTTTAAAAAAGGGCTCACCCGGTGCACAAAGTGCTCCCCGGTTTAGTGCGGGGGTAAAGAGAGGGTGGGCGTATATGTTCATGAAATGTTTATTCCAAAAAAATAGCTAGATATACATTCTCAGGACTGCAATGCTTTTATAAGCTTTTGGTCCCTATATGGCATTTTAGGGCCCCTTTTGTGATATTGTACTTGTCTTCAATTATGGTTTTCCTTTCATCTTTCTTTAGGTCGTTGGTTCTTTGACTAGGAAGCAATATTTAGGCTGTGTAAAATGCTTTTTATTTTATTTTATTTTATTTTATTTTATTTTATTATTATTATTTTTATAGAAGAGGTTTCTTTTTCTCATGTTAAACTTTGAAGTTCTAGCTGGATTCTGCCCCTTGTTTTCTACCGAGCACTTCCAAAAAATTTTCTTAACAAATTACTATCAAATTATACATTTGATTCACTTCAAGTTGAATATGGCTACAGGATAGCTTCATGTTGCACTTGTTGTTTAATTTTTTAGTATTGCTTGAATTTTTTATATGCTATTTTCTTGTATAGAATTTTTATTTAATTCTATTCTATCATTGTTAATATTATTGCATCAGCAAGATATTTATATTTTGTGACAAGATGATAAGACATTTATATTATGTGCACAAATTTAGGCTAAAGTGTTCAGCATATACTCTTTGCCAAGTCAAGTCAAGGATTGAGAAAAATACATTCAAGAATTATAACTAGATGCGCATATGCTAGGTTTAAATCTTGCAAAATCCTTGTAGAACTTGCCATGGGTGGTTGGTGGCATAGTTAGGCACAGGTGTAAAACTCACCCAATTCTTTTAGTCAAGTGAGAGGACAAAAGCTGAAGCTTGCTCTTTGTATTTTATTTTGTATATCAAGATGATATGTTCCAGCCTGATGAAGAGCAGGGGTCTCTCCACTTGTCAGAAAGTTTGAAACAGAAGTGTTTATCCAGTGAAATTAATGCACGACCTAAGGAACTAGAAACAGAAATTAAGTCTGGCTCGTTGGGAACTTCTTCATCTTCTGAACCATCTAACCTGGCTGAGATAGGTAAAGAAAGTTTTATTTCTTTCCATTGCCTTTTACAGGATTTTTAAGTAGACAGTTATATTTACCGATTTTATTTCCCTGCAGTCGTCAGTTCTGAGAAGGTTCCAGGTGATGTAATCAAAGGTGGCATCCCATTCAGACTTCTTCAGGAGTATGCTTCTGATGATAGCCAGGAAGATGATGAGCCCCATACCGAGGATGGTGGGCCAAAGAGCAATCCATCCTTGGTTGAGGCTGGGCCTACAAGTGTGCATAGTAATGATGGAAGTAGTTTGGAGGCTGATTTAGGCCCCAGAAGTCCTAGGGCTGTGACAGAATCTGGGCCGCTTATCGATTCAGCTGCTGCATATCCTTCTCGCACGCCTTATAATTTACCTGAGACGAGCTCTAAATTAGATATGGATGTTGAAGAACCCAATGTGACATCCACTGGTATTGCAAACCCTGATAGCTTTTCCGACATCATCAACAGAAATCAAGTTTCTAGAAATGGTGCTAGTTCTAATGAAACTAACCAAGAAAAGCATTCCTCAGGAGATGCTAGCGTGGATATTGTCCCGACGAGTGGGGAGGCCAAGAAGGAGGATTTGAAGTTCATTTCATCTTCTCCAATAGTTGATGAGTTTGGGAGATTGATCCGAGAAAGAAAAAGTGACAGTGACTCTGATGACTCTCACCATAGAGGGAGACATGGTCAAAGAGGCAGAAGTAGGAGCAGAAGCCGATCTCCTCCACGTCATAGGCGGCGGCGGAGTCCAAGGAGGAGAAGGGAAAAGCGTAGCCGATCTCACAGGTATATGAACATAAACTTTATGTATATCTAAGTAACTGCTTTATCCTTAAAATTGAAAATTATAAACTCCAGATTTAACAGTGCTCTTAAGCCGTATATTGTTATTTACAATTTTCTCTTGGTGCTTGGGAATTGTCATAATTTATAGGTTTGTATTGTGTTTCAGCTGGTCGCCAAAAAGAAGAAGTAGAAGTAGATCTCCTGATTTGAGGCATGGAGGTGATTTTGGTGGTGAAAAACTAAGAAGGGAGAGGTCTCCTGCCCCAACATGCTTTGATTACCTGAGAGGCAGGTGCTATTGTGGAGCATCTTGCCGTTTCCAACACCATGAGCCTGATAAGACTGAAAAATTAAGGCGCCACAGGATTAGATCACATCATTCAGAAGTTCAAGAAACTATGAAGAACTCTGACTACCAGGAACATAAGAATGCTGCGGATGAAGTATCTCTTTATGATTATACGGAACTCAGAACCCAAGAGAGGCAATCCTCCAGGGACATTCCCTTTGGGTGCCTTGGTCCAGTAAAAAATGGCAATGAGCAAGGAGATGTTGCAAGGGATGGACAAGTGGATGTCACAATGTTTGATAACTTTAGGGAAAGGGATTCAGATGTCAGAGTGCAGGAGTTTCCAGAAGTTGACAAAAGCCTAGGCCAAACTGACAATAAAAAATTTCAGGTGACAAAGGAGGTGCCAAAGCCTTTTCCAAGTGATATGTCTCAACCTGTTATTGATCCTAAGATTCCAAAATCATCAATTGATGCACGTAACAGACAATGCGCTGTTGAGAACTCTTCATTCAAGCAGTCAGAACCAAATGCATCTCTTTCAGTGCCTCAGAGAGTTCCTGACCTTCCCTATGAAAGATCTGATTCTTCTTCTGTTAAGACATCCACATCATCACCAAATCAGCAGCTTTCTTCGAGTGAATCTCACTTAGATAAAAGCCTTTTGCCTCAATCAGACCCTCCTATGAATTCTTTCAATCAACCAGGGTCATCTGAAAGTTTTTCATCCCAGGCTCTAGTTTCTGATGGATTACCTGCACCCAGTTCCTCTGACATTCAAAATCACACTTCTTTGCCTCTGCCCCATCCCTCATCTCTAGATGCACAAAGTGTAAATGCTCCTCATGCACCAATTCTGCCAAAAGATTATGGCATTGGTGTGGTACGAACTTCATCAACCTTCGCATTTCAATCATCTCATGTAGAAAGTTTTCCAACCCCTCAAGTTCAATTATCCCATTTTTCAGTACCACCAAACTCATCATGGATGCATCTGCCACCACCTCCACTACTACATGCAACAACTGCTGCTTCTGTTATTCAAGCAGCACAGGCCCAGCAGAGTCTCTTACTGTCCAGAAATGACTTCTCCTCTCAGCCTATTGTTGGGCATAGCCCAGGTGAGGTTTCTATTCTGTTACATGCTGGCTTTTTGGTAGCTACCGAACTCTCAACCGGAGAGTCTCAACTCCATCCTTCTCTCTCTCTCTCTATTAGAGATTCTTATAGAGCTCTTTTCATATGACAGATTTTGGAGTAAAGCCATTACAAGTGGACAACCTCCCAAGTCAGCCAGCTGCTGGACCCAGTCTTATTGGTGAGAGTCACTTCCCACATCCTACAACATTAGAACAGAACCAGTTTTACCTTTCTCGGCACGGGGTGCATGGTATCCAGCAACTGCAAAATGAAAGGTTTTCCTCTCAGTTTCCGGTGCCAGGTTTATTTCCTTCAAGTTCCTTTGCTCAAGGCAGCTTGCACGCTCATACTATACCTTTCACAAGGAAGATGCAGTCTTTGCCCAGTGATAATCTGCCTTCAAGTGAATTACTTATGTCATCTTCTCAGAATCAGCCTCATTTGCAGCAGCAGCGTTCCTACTATAGTCTGCAACATTCTGGCACTGACAGTCTCATGTCAAGATACCCCTCTGATCTTCTGGGAAGGATTGAACCATCTCATTTTGCTGAACTTGGAGGTTCTATAACTTCAAGGGCAGCACACTATAATCCATATGCATCTACCTTTGACCAGCCACTAGGCTCCAAGTTTAGTTCAAGCTTCAGCCATGCCCAAGTTTCTCAGCAGGGAACTGGCACTCTTGGATCAAAAATGCCTACTTCAGGGGGTGACCAGTATGATCCACTTTTTGATAGCATTGAGACCTCTGGCTCATTTAGGCAACTGGATGATTCTCGAGAGCTGGAAAAACCTAGAGATTCAGATACTATGCTGAAGTTCAGTGGCTTGCGCAAGCCATTGGATATGGAGGAGAATAGCAGGAAGAAAGAGGTTGAAACTGTTGCCATATCATCTCCAGAGAATGAAGAGTATGGTGAGACAGCAGATTCAGAAGGAGCTGTGGAGAATGGGAGTCCTAGTAATCCACTTGATGTCACTAATCCAGCTGCAGGGGAAATTGAGATCGATCAGGTTAAAGCTTCAGGAAAGAGCAAGAAGAGCAAGGATTCCAGATCAATGAAGCTTTTCAAGGTTGCACTTGCAGATTTTGTAAAGGAGGTCTTAAAGCCATCTTGGCGACAAGGTAATATGAGCAAAGAGGCTTTTAAGACAATTGTCAAGAAGACAGTTGATAAGGTGTCAGGAGCTATAAAGAGTCACCAGATACCGAAGTCTCAGGCAAAGATAAATCACTACATTGACTCGTCACAGCGGAAACTGACTAAACTTGTTATGGTATGTATCTCTTTTAGTACTTCCTTTTTATTTTGGCTTATATTTTGGACATAAAATTGCATAAATTATTATACGTCGGATTATATATGATTAGTGTGAGAAATTCTGCGCATACGCATGCATGCCTTGTAGGCCAACAAAAGTAAAACCACAGCGGCAATTTGGATATTGAATACCCCTTTTTATTTAATATCTGAATGGGGTCCTTATGTAGTGTTGATAAGCCTCCATGGCTATGACTGGAATGTTTATGAATGGCTTTTGATTCCAGATGTGATACCTTATCAAGCAAACCACTGAATATATTTACAATGGTCAATGTTTTTAGAGGAAATATGTAGAGTAATATTAGTTCAAAGGTGTTGAATATGGTGGACAACTTTTCATGTGTGGTATCCCAGCAATAAGGTGCTTTTTTTTCTTAGCATGTGGCAGTGAAGGGCGGGTAATATTACTCCCCTAAATTTTCTCCCCCTTTGGTTATGTTTTGCAAACAAATTTTCCCCCTCTTAAACTTTAGGTAGAGTAACATTAATATTACTCTAGTTGGAGGTGGGGTAAAAGGAGGGAAAAAGTTAAAATAATAATAATAATAATGAATAACATAAAATATAGAAATACTTGTGTTTTTCCTCTCTCTCTCTCTCTCTCTTTCTGATGACTTTCTTTGTTTTCTCTCCTTTTCTTTTTCTAAAAAAGAAAAGTAGGTGAAAACTATTTCATCGTGCTTTAAATTTTATCGTAGTGATGTTCTCTCAGGAACTGTTCTTTACCATTGGACATAATTTTGCCAAGACAATTGTTTGCAATACTTTCACTAACCACCCCCTTCTCCGAGGAATGTTGATTAAGATGTGTGTGGTTATTATAATAAATTTTGTCTCTGCAGGGTTATGTCGACAAATATGTCAAAGTTTGAAACATAGATATTTGCTCCACGGAAGATCTTAGTTGGCTTGATGGATCTGGTCTGATTAGGTTTCAGAGCTGTGGGGAGAGAACTGATATTCAACTGGTCTGCAAATTTTGAAGCAAGCATCTTTGGGAACATGGGAATTCTTATTGATATTTGAAGGGAGAAGATTAGTTAGGATTCCAGCCTCAGCAGAGCACTGAGAAATCTACAACTTTGTGTATGTATTGAATTTCCATAAAATTGATTGGTTCCTTTTTTTTTTGTTTTTTCCTTTTAGCATTTTGTTGTAATTTCTGTTCAATCTATTTTCTTGCCTTTTCTCTGTAAATTATTTAGCCTGACAACCATATTTTGCTGGATTTTGATGCTTCTTTCTTATTGGTAAACCATTATTTAATAGTGATTTCAAGATACAAATAGATTCAATAAAGTCTTTAAAGATTGAAGGAATAGTCCAGAGTCCCCTTTTATGTTGTGCTAGAACTCTGATTTTGACTATCAATGAACTGTTTGTCTACCGAGATAGGATATTAGATTTTTTAACTAAGTCTGGGTTTCTGAAATTTGAAAATAGAAAAGAAAGTACCTGGAGAGTTTTCTTCTAATAAGTTTTGATATTCAAATTGAATTAGTCAGATTCAAAATTCTAATACCGATAGTAGTTACAATAAATAAATAAATAAACTTCAATTTTTACTTTGTGGCGTTTCTTTTTCTTCCTCTGTTTCCAATTTTGGAGGGGGGGGGGGTTTGAAAGGAGACACAGGTTTCTAACTTCGAGATTATACAAGATTTTTAATATAAAAATTATTAATATAATGATAATTTTATATTTTGAAGAAATTTATTTTATGTTTTAATTTTTACTTTTCATATGCTTTAGACTCCAAATTATAAAAATTCTATATGTTTTATGAAAATAATTTTTTTTTTTCCTTTACTTAGAAAATATTATAATTAAAATAAAACAAAATAAAATAAAGACAGTCTTAAATTGAACAAATTGAAAATCTCCAAACATCCCCCTCTAAGAAATATGAAAAATCTAGGTCTGCATTCTCATCTTGGATGTGGGGAGGCTGATCTTTACCTCGCTTTATTCCCTTGTATTGTATCCAACAAATTTTATAAAGCCCTTCGTTTTTCCATTTTTCAAACACTCAGCACTTAAAACCCTATCCGTCTTTGATATTAAAAATAGATATAACATTTTTTAATATAATCGGTTTCTGACCAGACTAAAAGAGAAGAATTACGATAAATTGATAAAAATTTTATAAACACGATAAGAGACAAAAATAAAAAACTCTCTTTTCTATATTGATCTCAAATGACGGAATTAAAACTTATTTTATCATTGTTGTAATTGTTATAAATATTTATCACTTAATTTGGAAAAAAGAAAAAAAAAAAAATATATATATATATATATATATCCCAATTTGCATTTCATTATATTTGAATTTTGGTAATTATAAAAATTTAAGTGTGTATCACAGTTCATATGATAGATATAAAGTTATTGTTATTAGCCTTTTTAACAAAAAATAATAAATAAATTTTATTTTATTTTTTAGTTTTTATCATTTTTAAAATTGAGAATTTATTTTAAATAACGTAAATTAAAATATTTATTTTTTATTACCAACAATTACTCTTTGACCGAAAGTGTTTGTCATTTATTCAGTAAAATTTTAATTATACTAAATTCAAATGAGAAAACAAAGAAACCCTAAAAATTCCAACAAAGTTTCCTCATAATTACTTGTTTTAAAGGCGTTGGATTTTTCTTTCTTTCCTCAAATCAAAATAAACCAACATTGTTGTGCCGCTTCCCCCCACCTTCCCATTCCCCATCCTCTGTCTCTATCTCTGTTTCTGACCCTTGACTCTCTCTCTCTGTCTCTCTCTCTCTCTCTCTCTCCAACTCTCAGATTCGATTCATTTTCCGTCAGGTATTCTCTGTCTCTGTCTCTGTCTCTGTCTCTGTCTCTGTCTGTGAATTTGTTAGTTCGTTGTGGTGTAATTTGAATATTTTATGGGAAAACGCATGTCAGTTGTACGATGAAATGTCGAAGAGAATTGAATCCGACTCCAATTTTACAGGAAAAAGGAGGTGACAATTAATTTTGGAAGTATACCGTTGTTCGTGTTCTTCCATTGCATTTACTTCTTTCCGGGAGGCTTTTTTTTTCTCTATCAGTTACTTCTAAATGTTCATAGCACTTTATTGCTAGATGTGTGCGAGAATTATCATCGTTCTCTTAAATAAAATTGGGGCACCTAAAAAAAAGATGCATGATTAGCAGTATACTATGTGATCAGCTTCTGTAGTTCCGCATTCTAGGAAATTATAATTCAGTTGAGAGAGAAGGGATTTTGAAATAGTAACACTAGAGTTGGTAGAGAGCCATCTTCGTATTGTGTGGATTAATGGTTAGCACCATGCAGTTAAGTGCTATGGAAGATAATTTAAGGTTGAAAATCTTAAAGAGAACAATAACTAGCAGGTAACATGGAAAGCAAGTAATAAAAATGTTTAATGTACTGTACTGATGTTAGCTAATTAAAGTGGCAGAGACCCTCGAGGTAGATATCAATAGGTCCTAAGATCAAATGGTGCTGATACCATGGTTGGGATGTTATCGGTAAGTGGGATAGCTCAATGCCTCTGGGCCATAAAAATAAAAATATGAATGGAAATTTTAATGTAATGTGAGTTATGAAACATGTAAGTTTGTGGGTAGACTTATGTAGGGTTTTAATTGATCATTTTCAGTATTTATCAAAAACAATCATATGTGCAGGTACTTACAGTAAGTGAATAATAGGACCAAGTATAGTTTGCCCAGGCTTTAGAATGAATTGTTTCCTAGTTTCTCAAGGGACTTTTATATTCTTTCTCATTTGAAGTGGATAAGAGAGAGACTTCATAATGAATAGGTACAAAGTATGGAGAAGTATGAGTTACAAAACACAAGGCAATAGATTTTGTGACAAGAAACAGGTTTCTAAACTTGGAGCTGGGAAGGTCTCTCTCACTCTCTCTCTCTCTCTCTCCCCCCCCTTAAGACATAATATTAAAAACTAAATTGTCAACATCCATGGACTCATTGATATAAAAAGAACTTATGTTTTATGGTAAAGACATTTGGTAATTTTCATTCTACATGCTTCAGTTTCATTTACTTTTTCTTGTATCCTTCTTAGTCTTTATCAATCATAAACACCGAATTGAGGATTGAAGTATTTATAAATAAATTTCAAATAGTAAAATTTATTCATGGGGGTGGTGATTTAAATACTATTCATTCAATTCTTTGGATATGTGATGATAAATAAACAAAAGATGGGTCCATGTATTATTGTTGAACTTCATCTCTCCACTTTGTTAAGTTGCATCTCACGCAACTTAGCCTTTTGAGTACCGCAGCCTAGTTTATGTCACTGGAAATGCTTGTGCCCTGTCATAGCATTGTGATATCTAGGTTCTTAACAACCTCTTGATGGGATAATAGTGTTATAATATTCTTCATTTTAATTGGACTTCCTTGTGGTTTCTAATGATCAGGATCAGAGGTGGTTACAGGGTTGTCATAAGAAATGATTCAATGATTTACTCTCCCTAATTCACAGGACACCCGGCAGTGGCACAAATAAGATGCTGAACTTTCTTGGAGTGAACATTTCTGAAAAGAATGATCACCACAGCCCTGTGTTATGCATTAAGATTCAAGGGGAGGCAAAGTCACTCTAAAAATTAACCTGCCAAGAAAGAGTTTGATTCATAACGGTTTATTGTCAATTTTAGCTCAGAATGAATTTGGGAAAGACAGAAGATACTGCAGAATCAAGTTTGTCGGGGGAAAAGAAAAAGAGAAAAACTAAGCAGAATGGTAGTAACCGTGAACATAACGTGGGTATACAGTGTGATACTGAAGATGGTTTTTCAGATGAGGAGATCAATTTTGATACAGCACCATGGAATAAAATGGTCAGGACAACAGGAGGAAGAAATCAAAGGAGAAATAAGCCTAATGATTTGGAAAATGCAAGTGCAAATAACAATCTTCCAAATGCCAGTAGCCAGTCTTGCATGGACTTACCTTGTCATAACCAAATAAGTTCTGTATCTGATGTTGCAAATGCACTGTCCTCAAGTGAAGAGAAGAATGTTGAATTGCCTCTCAGCAATTCTTTGATCACAGAGAATCTCAGTAGTATCACGAAGGAAGATTTGGTAAAGGATGACAACAATGTCTCAATTGAGTTCAGCGGTATTCAAACTTACACAGGGAAGAAACAAGATTATGCCTATGAGAGAATAAAGAGAAAGTACTCCAAGGCCCGAGAGTCCAGTACTATTCTAGCCCATGAGGAAGGCACGGGCTTTTCAATGCCAGTAACAGAGAAAGTGCCAATGAAAGAGACTACTCATAATCAAGAGGAAGTACTTCAATCTAGATTTTCTGACTCTACAAGGAATAAGGGTGAAAACATAGAGGCACATGAGACTGATACCACTTTGGTTTCTGGGGACAACTCGGAAGAACAGGAAAAGATAGACTATGGAACTGCATTAGGTGAAACCAAAAAAAGAATCCCGAGAAAGAATTCAAAAGATCATATTAGTGAAGATGGATTTTCCAGTGGTGTATCAAAGCTAGATCTCCCAGGAGGAAAATTAGAGCAAGAAATTGTTGTAAGTACCGGCAAAGTATCTCAGAATGCTGTAGAAAGTGTTCCTTGTTCAGCAACTAACTCTGAGGAGGATAAAGCTTCTGATGTTGCAGCATGCAATGATATGTCTAACAAAGAGTTACTAGAAAGGATCAAGGAAAATACCCTGGAGCATCGTGTACCCTCTTCATCTCATGAGGCAATGCTGACTAATGATATTAATGTGGATGTTCTTGAGGAAAAGGAGATCTCCCCACAGACTTCGCATTATGCTCCAGAAAAAGCTTTGGTCCCACATGGAAGTCGAATACTTCTAATCCTTGATATTAACGGGATTCTTGCTGATATTGTTCCATATGGACCTGATGATTACAGACCGGATGCTATCATTGGAAGGAAAGCAGGTCAGTTAGGTGCTTGCACTTTGCCTTTTTTGTTAATGCCTTAAATCCCTTATCTTTTTTCCTTTTACTCTTCTTGTATTATAACTTAATCATTGTTTTAATGTGATTGCCCATTGTTTCAGTTTTCAAGAGGCCCTTTTGCAATAGTTTTCTTCAGTTCTGTTTCGAGAAATTCAATGTGGGTGTTTGGTCTTCAAGAATCAAGTACTGTTCAAATCTTTATTTATTATGTCCATCATTTAGTGCATGCATTTAGAATTACTCCAGTCATGTTGTGATCCAGATACTATGCTTGTATTTCCCAGTGTGATGTGTCTGACTTTTTCTTATTTTTCGTTGAATTTTGTTGTATATGCATCGTTCCTGGGCTTTATCTCATCATTGTTTAATAGGAGAAATGTGGAAGATGTGGTTAACTTTCTTTGGGGCGAGGGGAAGAAGAATCTACTTTTCATTTGGGTGAGTGATTTCTAGCCCTTATTATATGTTTGATCTGAATGCTCTATTGCGAGATTGGAAGGGTGCATGAAATAATGAGTTCATTCTGAGGCATAATTTTGCATGGACTTTGACTTTCTTGTGTACAATATGAAGAACTCGCCTATTGTATGATTGGGTAATGTCGAAATGCTTATGGAATAAACAGTGTATTCTATGACAAACTTGTGTTGGAATTTGGAGATCATGCCTGAAATGACAAGCTTATCCTTAAGGTTACCTTTGAATGAATAGCAAAAATTCTGTTCATAGTTATTAGATTACAGCATGCACCCTTATGTTGGGGGATTAGTCCCATGCTTATTAACAACAATACTCTGCTTCATTTAACTCAACTAAGCCTTTATGCTTACTTAGTTGAGGACAGCTTTATAAATCTGTCTTTTCCAATTCAACTCTACCAAAAGCATGTTACTGGTTAAATCCGTGGTTACCGTATCATGTGTTATCACTTCTAGATTTTCTTAGGTCTTTCTCTTTCTCTTGTTCTTGGTGAATCTTCAACTTGTATTCTATCACTTCTTCTAATAGGAGCATAAGGTGGTCTTCTTTGAGCATTTGCTTATTGACAAGAATACAATATTAAAAGAGAAGAAACCTTAGGTTTTCAATTTCTTTCTATTAAGGTGCTTCCATTGCATTGAGCATGAAATCTTTTGCTTGAAGATTCTTTTCCTATGAATGAGAAGGACATTTTTTGCTTGAAGGAAGCTCATTTTAGGTCAACAAGGAGAACAAGTTTGCCTTCTTATTAGCCATTTATGCTGATTGATTGCTCCACGGATGGACTGCTTTTGTACTTGATGTCAACAGTTGCCTTTGTATTTCGGGTCAAGAGTCCTCCCATCTTCATGGGCAACATTGAATTGAATTATTCACTTGATTGTGCTTTCATCCCTTTGTTGATTCTTTTTTGCACTCAAATTCAGTAGATGAGCTAAGGCTGGTGCCCTGATGATATAATTAGCAATTGTGATCGTGAATTGGGGAAGGATGGTAATAAGTCTTGGCTGTTGAAATTTATATAAGTTTCATGTTTTGTTGAATGAAACTGCAATCTTTGTTGTCCAAGTCCTTTCTTTAGATGATGTTACTTTGTTATTAGATCTCCTATCTGCTCTTTAAATTGCATATCTTTTGCATTACCATGGTGCTTTGTTTATATTTGTTTATGCAGATGGATGTGTGCATGTGCTTTATCAATAAATAAATATATATATACATATATATATATATATATATATATATATGCATCAAATATAAAAGGAATATAACCATAATATCCATATTTATTATAAGTTGATTATTAATTGGTGGAATACTAGCAAATCTGAAACTGATAAAGGGTTCACCCCATGCACAAAGTGTTTCCCGGCTTAGTGCGGGGGTAGGGGGAGGGTGGACGTATATTCAAGAAGATAGTATTCTAGAAAAATTCATAAAGTTAAAGGAACTTTTTCTCTTGGACGAAATGATAAAATCACAAAATTGACATCCACCAAAAGCTCACAAGACATATAGACCTTAAAAACTAAAAATCTGAACACTAGCAGCTTCATCTCCACTCCTTTATGTATTAAGTTATTTCTTTGTTTACACTACAAGCATAACACAAAAGAGAACCTGCCAGCCTTATCCACTTTCAGAAGATTACCAAATGAATGCAGTGATAAAAAGCTAGGCCAACACTTTCCTTGGCAAAATCAAGTAACTACCAAAAATTCCACCCACAACACCAATTTACTAAGTATATCCAGTAATTATGATCTCATCAAAGCTATGGTCAATTTACTGATTCCATCTTTCTTTTGCTTTATGTAACAGTAATCATTAGCTTGAGTTGAGATCACAAGAGATGGTTTTGTAAACTATAACTTACATAACCATACAGCACTTTCCTTTGGGTGATCAAGACAAGATATAGATTGACATGTTTTGTCTCTTCAACTGCAGGAACAATTTAGGGGACTCCTTTTTGCACACTATATCTCATGCCAAAAGAAAATTTTATTCACTAAAGCTGATTTGATCTTGCCCTCCACTCATATATACCATGTTTGACTCTTAAACCTGTTTGAATCCCACAAGCATGCATAGATTTTCATGTCTGTATACCTTTTACTGAAAACACTGACATTATTGATGACAGAGAAAGGGAAAAGATGCTGGGGACAATATTCTTGATAACAAATAAAAAAATTTGATATATATATATATATGCAAACAAGGTTTGCAAGCTCGTCCTGATGTCGTCATGTTTCATTCTATAAAACTTTGAGCATCCCAACTTTGAGCACCTCAAAGCAGCAAGATAAGCAATGTTGCCTCACAAAACCTGGAATAGTTAGAAACTGATTCATACATTCCTTTATAGCCATAAGCACCAAAAGGATCATATCACGCTCCTGTAAGTTATTGGCCTCTTTTTAACTACTGAATCCCTCAAAGATGAGCACAAGAAAATCAATCATGGCATTGGGACAAACGTTCTAGTATTGTTAAATTTCCTACTCATTAAGATCTGAGAAACTAGGAAAATAAGAACTGGCCCTACGGCACAAATTGCAAATATCTAGGCAATAGCAATCCCAAGGGGGGACAACACCCCCCCAAAAAAAAGTATATAGGATTTTTGGCCCTCGTATTTTTTTTTTAACTTTTATGTTACATTACAATTAAGGGAGAAATTAGAATCTTTATATAAAAAAATGAAAGAATACACAGATAATATGATATACCATGAGATACTCGAAAAATCAAGAGGCCATTATGAAAGACCTAAAAAATATTTAAGACCGGTAGCAAGACTTCACTAATAAAAGCTGTAATGACTCGCAAAGGTAATTTATGCTCACCTATCCTTCTCTTGTTTCTTTTCATCTATATATAATAAGTACAAACATTGAGAAGACATTTGAAAATCCTGCTCCACTGAAGAGGTTTCCTCACTGGGGCAAGCAAGATTACTTGAACGCTAGACCAAGAGATAGGAAAAGTCGCATGAACATGCTGAGCTATCGTCAATCGTCATATCTCTCTTGAGAAAGGACAACGAAATAATAAGTGATCCGGAGTCTTCCTCTTACTAGAACATAGATAACAAGTTAAGAAAGTTGAAAATCTAAATTTGAATAAATGATCATTTGTCTATAGCCACTCAATGAAGACAAATCACAAAATGAATGTAAACCGAGGAATCACGCTGTGAATCATACCAAATCAGTCCACGAGGCATATTCATACGAACATTTGGTATGCCTCCATGTTGAAGCAATAGAGAACTCCCCACTAAGCATGATCGTCCACAAAATCCTGTCATGACTTGTGGCAGATGGAAGATCAGACTTCGAGATAACTCTTGAATACTATTGAAGAAGACTTGCATCGATCTCGAAATCCGCTACCTCTGAACATATTCCAACCAATGATTACTGAAAAAGACATCCTGTATAGTGCAATCATTAGAAAAACCCGACCTCTCCATAGATTGCCTCCTAAGGAGCTCTATCAATGGCCTTATAAGTAACCATAAGTCATACTCCCACCATTTTTTTTTGTTCAACCCTAACATTTCGTTCTAATGATTGCACTAATGGTTGGTATGACATATGGTTGCTTATAGGGCCATTGATAGAGCTCCCTGGGATGCAAGCTATGGAGAAGTTGGATTTTCCTAATGATTGCACTATGCATGATATCTTTTCCAACAATTATTGGTTGGAGTATATTCAAGGGCAACGAATTTTGATATCGATGCGAGCTTTCTTCGATAATATCTGAGAGTCTATCTCAGAGCATGGTCTTCCATTAACCACAAGTCATGACAGGATTTTGTGGACAATCATGTCTAGTTGGGAGTTCTCTATTGCTCCAGCGTGGAGTCACCTAGATGTTTGAGGATAATATTTGGACCAGATGGGTAAGGACGTATCTTCTGCAAGGTCGTGGTTTCTGGTATGTTCGAGTCTTTGTGGATTTGGAGGAAACTCTTATCTGTTTGGCACTTGGTTCAGGATTTTGTGGTGTGGAGAGTGGGTGATGGTAGCCACATTTCCTTCTGGTAGAACATATGGTTACTTATATGGCCATTGATAGAGCTCTTTAGAAGACAATCTATGGAGAGGTCGGGTTTTTCTAATGATTGTGCTATACAGGATGTCTTTTTTAGCAATCATTGGTTGGAGTATGTTCAGGGGTAGTGGATTTCGAGATCGATGTGAGTCTTCTTCGATAGTATCCATGAGTTATCTTGGAGTTTAATCTTCCCTCTACCACGGGTCATGATAGGATTTTGTAGACGATAAGCCTCATGGGGAGTTCTCTATTGCTTGAGCGTGGAGGCATCTCAGATGTTCATATGAATATGCCCCGTAGACTGATTTGGTATGGTTCCCAGGTGTGATTCTTTGGTTTACATTCATTTCGTGATTTGTCTTCATTGAGTAGCTATAAACGAATGATCATTTATTCAAATTTAGATTTTTGACTTTCTCAACTTGTTATCTATGTTCTAACCAGAGAGAGACTTTGGATCATTTATTCTTTCTCTGTCCTTTCTCGAGAGAGGTATAGCAATTGACGATGGCTCAACATGTTCGTGCAACTTTTCCTGTCTCTTGGTCTGGTGCTCGAGTGATCTTGGTTGCCCCTATAAGGCACCCTCTTTGACGGAGCAGGATGTTTCAATGCCTTCTCAGTGCTTGTATTTATTATATATGGATGGAAAGGAACAAGAGAGATAGGTGAGCGTTAGTTATCTCTACGAGTTATTGCGGCTTTTGTTAGTAGTCTTGCTATCAACCGAGACTAGCTCTTAGATATTTTTTTAGACCTATCATAATGGCCTTTTGATTCTTCTAGTATTTCAGGCTGTGCATTTTTTTTGATATATAGATTCTTTTATGTAAAAAAAGTTATTTTAAAATAATTGTTCATAAAAAAATATTTTTTAGTTTATTCTTAGGTCATCTTTTATCCCACATATGTTATTAATTTTGTTTTTACACCTTTTCTATTATACAAAATTGAACTTTACCCATTAACTTATTTCATTTTGACTTATTTGCTTCTTCTCTTTTCATCTTCCCTCCCCTCTTCTTCTTCTTCTTTTTGTTTTTTTGTTTTTAATTATAAGTAAGGAGTTGTCTTTCTTTGAGTTTATAAGATTTTTAGGTTGGAGGCATGGAGCAGTCATTTTTCCTGGGGTCTGCATGATTTGTAAACTCCACCAAAGACTGAACTTGTAGTATATTATGGTTAATTTTTTTAATTTATTTTTGTAAAATATTGGTTAATTTTATGTGAGACAATATATCACTATGTTGCTTCGGTGGCTATTTCTGAATTACAATATTTCATTTCTCTACATTTGCATTGTATTATTATTTTTTGTATTAAATCTTTGTTACATAATTTTTTATCTTCATTGTGAAATTTCTAATCATATAGTTTGCCCCCTTAAAAAAAGAAAACAAAAGAAATTCTGGAACCACCATTGAGTCCCAGGATAGGGGCCTTGTAAGGTCTCTTTACCAACATCAGGTTGTTAGTGTTAATCATTTTAAAAGCCATTAAGCTGACTCAATAAATGTCTTAATTTTGGAACGAACTTTCACTTTTCAAATAAGATTAACTAAATCAAATGACGAGGCATTAGATAGTTGAGTAAGATGAGCAATCAAGGATTTGCATAGGACCAAGTACAAATCTGAGAAACCAGGTGAGAAAAGTAATATCCAGATTTCCCCATCAGAAATATTTTTCAAAAATAAAAGAATGTTCCAGGAAATGGAATTATCATCAATTATGTAAAAGCAAGAAACATTTAGACTACACTGAGAAAGAAAAGGTGATGCAATTAGAAAGTGCCATGAAAAAGGGTTTCACTGAATAACACGTCCTATGATTAACAGAAGCAATAGCCACATCTCCTTATAAATTTGATTAATGCCAGGGAAGCATGAGAAGTTTGAGAAGGCACTTCCAAGTACTAGAATAGATTAAAATTAACTCTTGTTGTCCTGCCTTGGGCATCCATTGGTTTTAGTGAAGGTCATATTGCTTGAAGTTACCCCTGTGAATTCTGTAAGGGGTATCTCTACAATTTCCCAGCAAAGCAATGTTCATGGACCCTAAATTACCAAATTCCTAATATCTTTCCAGATTATACCTGAGTGGCTTCCAACTTGTATGATAGACCTTTTCTTTCCATGCTCATGGATCAGAAGAGTTCATTGTCAATCTTGCAATCTTGCTCATATCAATTGTAATCAAAGATATGAAATTAAGAATGATGGTAGATGAGCACGTGTATCAATCTCAACCAAACTTTTAGGGATCTTTGCAACCACAAGATGAAATAGGCAAGGATTCATGAATAAGTGATGGCTACTCATGCCAATCTCAGCTATCTAGGGAAGCAATTGTTTGCAGGTTTGTTGAAATTTACATTTCATTGAGTACTGTATCCCCAAAAGGACACCATGAGGTGGAGCAACTCTATTGTTGTATTAATCTTAATTAATCCATTGTCAAACTGGAGACTTGAAATTCTAGAAACGGAGTTAATGAGATGTTGGATTATCAGTTAAACTTTAGGGAAAATGCTAGATGCTTTGCTTTCTTGAAGCCCTTCTCTCGTTCTATTTGGTATGACAAATAAGCATGCATGTGTATATATTTTAAAATTCTTCTGACGGGATGTTAGTTAAAGTTGTCTTTATAAAGGTTATGTAACTTCTTATGCTTGCGTTATAACAAATATGTGGAAGCGGGAGAAGCTCCATAGTCTCCTCTTTCCTCTAGCAATGAAAATCAAGGAAATTAATGGCATGAGCACACCTAATACTTGTATTGTTTTCCTGGTGACATTTTTCCCTTCAAGATTTGTGATTTGTGATTTTTGACTGTGGCATTGGGATTACTCATTTGAAGTCTTAGTCTGGGTTGTCCTTTTAGTGCTAATCATTTGAACTGTGATTTGCATGTTTGCTTTCATTGCATATGGCTTAGTGTTGTAGGTGTTCAACTATTTGCCCTCCTTTCTATTATTTGCCACCGGACAACTATTTGCTGTTTGTTCACAGTTATATGCTAACAGATGGAGGCGATTGGGCCTTCCTCTGTTACCAGGGTAAATACTGCCTGCTTGCTGTGATTTGCATTTGGAAAGATTGTTACTACTCTCTTGTTCCACTTCAAGTGTGTTTTAAGGTTATTGCACAACAATTAAAAAAAACAATCGAACAACCACGATTCTAGAGAAAATCGGAATGAATTGACTAAATTACCCTTTGAAAAGTCAAATTTATCATGTTGTAATTGACCATTAATTGGAGATAACAAAAAATAAGGGTAAAGTTGGAAAAAAATAATTAATGCTTCCTTGACAAAGTGGAACAAAAAATTTTCCTAAGACAGTCAAATGGAGTGAGTACCTTTTATTGATATGCAACCAGTCCAACTGTTGTGATTGTATACTTCTATGAATCCTTCATGCTGGAACATAATATAATAATCTCTGTGCTTATATGTTAGATAATGTAATGGTTGGTTTAGGTATTGTATCACTTTGGTTTTAGGCTGCCTTGAATTTTATACCTTGAAAAAATGTGTCACAGGTTTTAGCTGCTCCAATTCTTTATTATCATGAAAGAATCTGGACCGCTGCAATTAATGAACTTTATTTTAATGTTTTATGCTTGTGTAGGACCAATCTCACTGTACCAATACAGGTGCCTATACTCTGCAGAACAAGAATAAGCCCCTTCTCCTGAAGGAGCTAAAGAAGTTATGGGAGAAGCATGATCCTAATCTTCCATGGGAAAAGGGTGAATATAATGAATCAAACACATTGTTATTGGATGATTCACCTTATAAGGCGTTGCGAAATCCTGTGAGTCTCTTACCCTGTTTTTAACCCTTTCATCTCAATGCAATATGTTTAGTCCAATCCCTAACCTTCTCCCTGCTACCTTTCTCATTTCTAGCCACACACTGGAATCTTTCCTTATTCATTCTCCTATAGAGACAGGAATGACAATGCTCTAGGTAAGGCATCTTTAAGCCAAGAGTTATAATTCTCTTCGGTTACTACCATCCACATATTCTCTTTAATATCTCCATGTTGCTTGATGCTTTATATGCATTTTGATTGTTTGAGTGACTCGTTAAAATTCCTCCCATGATAATCATCTCTCTTTTGGAAACAGCACCAAAGGGCAGCCTGACACGGTACTTAGAGGAGTTAGCGATGACTGATGATGTTCAAAAGCACATACAGGAAAAACACTACGGGCAACATGAAATTACTGGTTTTGATTCATCTTGGAGTAATTTCTATGCGAAAATTAGTGGTGCAAATGCAGCTGAAGTAGAAATCCAGGCAAACAATATGGCATCTTTCATTTAGCTCACTTTGCACTGTGCAAGACCTTGTTTAGTGAACGGCCATTTTGTTTCAATTAGTGTTACACTAATACATGACCAGGCGCAGCAGAGACGATTGTTAGTCTGTTTTTAAGTCAACTGGAAAACCAGGACATATCCGTAAGGATATAGTTCAAGAAATTCTTCTGCCCCATTTTTGTCTGTGAAACCTTTTTTGAAGATGCAATGAAGCAAATGGTTTCTGATTTTTGACACCAATTTTTCTTGTCTTATTTTCTTTTTCTTTGCCCCGCTGTCTGCCGATGCATTCCAATGCATTGCATTTTGTGATGGCTTTGAAACTTTACAGGGTCTGACAATATACAGTGCTGGTTGTCAGATTCTTGGTCTTTGTAGATAACTGATGATTATTCTGGATTTATTTTTTTTTGCCGGGGGGGGGGGGGGAGTGTGGTTTATTGGGTTGGAAGCTTATACGTTAGCATAGGCTGAACATAGGAAAAATGATATGCAATACATTGTACAGATATTGAGTACAACGTCCTTTTCTTGGATTTCAATGTGTGACATTTTTCTCTTGTTGCTTATTTACGTGAGGAAAAGGTTAAAGAGGCAAGTTCTTCTCTTTCATAGCAAAAGTTTTATTTTCTTGTAGCATGCATTTAGGAAGTGCAATTGCTTCACGGTACAGAAAAAGAACCACCTTCTGGTTTCCAGTCTTCGGTTTCCTTTGGATGCTAAGCGCATTGAATCGATCAACTCGAAACATGAACATAAACTGCAGAGGTGGGGCAAGCATTAATGGCAGGTTGGAAAACCTAACTATTCATTTACTATTCTCATCACTATTTCGATTAATCCGGCATCCTTGTCACTATCGCCTTCACAATCTTCCTCCTCATGGGCCTGCCATTGACCATTCATCCAATTTTGTGACCCAATTTTGGCACAAAGCTTAGCTCAATGATCTCATATGCTTCTTTTAGGCAAAAAATGAAATCAAAGCGAAGGGTGAAACGCCAAAACCAACCATTTAAGATTGTGCCCAACCAAATTCATACGGCAATTATATCGTTGATCAAAATATTGTAGTATACGGATTAGAAAATATTGTAGTATGCCCAATTTTAGGGCCCACAACTGTAAAAACAATAAATGGTGTTTGTTACAGTGTTGGGGGCCCATTAGCCAGCTTGGATAGGCCCATCAAACCCTCAATTAACCATCCTCATTAACAATATTAATCCCTTTTTTTTTTCTTCTTTTTTGGTTTGATCCCTCACCCAACTCATTAATTCGAGGGTTGTGACAGCGGATTATAATCAACTTGCCAAAACCAATGTTATATCATTTCCCATGACTTGGCTTTAATCAAGATAATTCCAAGTTGTGATCAATAATTAAGCAATGGTAATACCATTTTTTTTACATCGGAGCCGCAAAAATACACGCATCAACGAAAATTCAAGTATTAAATCTCGAAAAAACATTTGAATTAGAGTTTTTTACTATTTAAGTATCTCAGAGAGCGAAAGTGGTAATACCATGTGGACATAGATAATACTAACTAGTAGTTGTTGTCTATCTCTATGTACCAGGGACATTCTCCAGTCTTCCATATTCGTAATATAGGAGATTTTTCACTCATTTTATCGAGTGAATATATATATCGATGAAAATTTGTGTAGTTGCCCTATGATTATGGTTGGACTATTATGGGTGCCAGATAAATTTATCTATATTAATGCTAAAAGTAATGGGTAAGATTTCCCTGTTATTTTTTTTATACAAATATTTGAATATGAGATTATCATATTGAGGAAGGGATTTGTACTACTAAACTATCTTCTTGAGAACAGAGATTCCCTACTATTACTAAAATAGGTAGAAACATATACACCAAGTAAACTATTATACATGTTTTAGGAAAAATACGTAGAAGTTGCAGAGAACTAAGTGTTCGAGGCACTTTCCCTTCCTGTTGGCAATGACAAAATACTATCTTCATTTCGTTGGTTCGAATTTAACAGGACAGGAACCCCACTTTTAAGTTTGATGAGTTTGTACCTTTAGTGGACACATTTTGTACTGATATTTCATGATGGGGCTGTAAGACCTTATCCATGCAAGACAAATAAATTGAATTTGCATTATCATCTTGTATGAATTTCCAAGACATTAGAACCCACGAACCCTTTTGAAGTTTTCACCAAATGAGCAAAGAAATGAGTTTTTTTTTTTTTTTTTTTTGTATGGTAGAAGCAAAGAAATGAATGATAGCATAAAGAATGTGTAGAAAAGAGAAGTTCAATCTTGATTCCTTTTCTCATTTTGGGGTTCCTTCCAAGAGGGTTTAGAAGGTACAAAAATGGTTTTACTATTTATTTTGTTTTTTTGAATCTATTAATTTTTTTCCTATCACGGATATCCGGATGATCCGATTAATCTGATTCGAACGTCTGTAGGGACTTTATTTAGAGAACAGTTCTCATAACATAATTTTTTTTCTTCTCAAATTTTGAATCTAAAATTTGGTTAAAGAATATAATATTTTATTTCACTAAACCGATTATAAATTGACTTTTTGAATCTATTATCTATAAATCATAACAAAACAATTTTGCAGTCCCATCAAAACTCCCTTTAAATGGGATATTAGATATTATAAATTTGTAATGATAGATGGTATAGTTTGGTAAGATTATTATCAATTAGTTTTGTATGAATTGGCTAAAAATTAGGTGCTAGAGATTTGTTTAGTTGAAAAGGAGATCAATAAAGTTGATTTGGTGTCAACCGCAAGTATCACTTTTCTTGTAAACAAGCCTTAAAACGTTTCTATCAAAATTCCTTACAAACTCAAATCATGTTTTCTTTTGGGTATATATTAGGATGCGAATATGAACCTGTTACATGGGAGGGGGAACGTGTCACTTGAGTCGAAACTCATTAGCAGCTCAAACCATGTTTGGAAAACTATGAAAGTACAAAATTTGTATTTCCCTGTTGACATGCATCACCATGGATCTTTCCCCATATTAAGAGGACACTCAAATTGTGAATACAATGTCTTGGAACATTAGACTCTCTCTCTCTCTCTCACATGTGCACACACGCACATATCATTATCAATGTATTATTGGAAAGGGATAAACTTTTTTGGGTTGGGGTATTATAAGTTATCTTGATTGGTCCCCAGTACTTTGGTTCATTATGATATATGGTGGGGATAGGTATGAAAAAAATCATGTGGCAATCAAAGAGGATTGAGTAAGTGAGAGGGCTCCTCTCCATGGAACGTGGGTGAGCATGATTTGTAAAAAAGGTTAGTAGGGTATTGCCGAATGAGGTTCAAGCACCCACATGCGATTTCCTCACTTTTATGCTTGGATGATCTAGCCCCACTTTTGGTAATATCTATCCTCATCACCATGCAATTATTTGTAGATGATTCTCATTTACATGTGCACAATATTGCACACTTGTAAGGCTTTATAAAAGTACATACATGGCGAATCTCGGGACTGATTTTTTGGTTATCGATATTGTGAGGTTATAAATTTTAGGGAGCCAAAATTCAGCATTTTCTTAAAGCCTTTAAATGAAATGTAATGAATATATATATAGCGCTTGAACACCGGTATCCAGGTTATAATCTGGTTTGAATATTGTGGAGTTTAACTTACAAGCGGACTCTTCTAAAATTTATTTATTTTTTATTTTCAAAATTCGAATTCAAAATTTTGATTAAAAAAATATAATATTCTACCATTAAATCTATATATATTGGTATAATGAATTGATATATATATATATATATATATATATATATATATATATTACATATAGAAAAGTGCATACATATTGGGGTTTACAAAACTTATAAATTAGATTATCTCTAGGCTTTTTTATTTATCTTTTTAATTAATTAAATTCAAATATGGTGTCTCAATTTGAAGATTTGGATGAATCCATTTGGCCAAATTATGATACTCTGATGCTTATTTTATATGTTATTACTATATAGTCCCTATGTTACTGGCTTTTATGTTGTTGGCCTCTTGGAGAATGTTAGTTGCAAAGAAACAAAGAGAAGAGAGGAAAAAAAAAAAAAAAGGAAAGAAGGGATCAACTTGGATGTAATGAGTTGGCGGAAAAACTTAGTGGTCATAACTCTTTTTATCAACTTGATAATCCCGACTTAACATTAAAAATAAAAAAATAAACAGAAAGCAAGGAGTTGCATTGCTAAGCAACTTGGTTTTGATTAATTTGGTAAATATCACATTATGATAATATGGCCCACAATGTCTGCCTTGAAGAGTTCCTTTTACTCACTACCAGAAAACATGTCTTCGGTGATGAAAAATTATTGATAAAAAAAATCCATTATTAATAATAATGAATTTACGACAGATTACCGTCAAATAAAATATCAAAAGATTTACGATGAAAATTAGCGAAATTATTTCTATCGCTAATTTATCGGTAAACCCTAAACCCGAAAAAAAAAATTATAAATTTATCAGCGATAAATTACCGATGGAATTTTTAGCGACGGAATTTTTAACGACGTAAATTTTCCGTCGCTAATTTATCGCTGATTTGTTAAAGGAAAAAAAAATAAAAAAAAATTATATATACAGTTATTAGCGACGAATTAACGACAGAAATTCATTGACGGATTACCGACGGAAATTTAGTGACGGATTTTTTTTAATTTTTTTAATTTTTTTAATTTTTTTTAATTTTTTAAAAAAATTTTTAATAATTATTTTTATTTTATTTTGTAAAATAATAATATTATTTTATTTTTTAAATTTTTTATTATTTTATTTTAAACTTAAATTTTATTATTTTATAATAAATTATCATTTTATATTATTTTATTATTAATAAAAATATAAAATAAAGATAATAAATAATAAAAAAAAGAATATGAATATATAGTTAATTTTGGTACGATGGTTTTGTTGTTTATAATCTTTCACGTGTGCCAGGTTCAATGCAAAATGGATGCATTTTGAAGGCATTTTACACGTATTAAAGCAAAGGGGCAACTGGGCGGACGGGTCGGGCTGGACATGTGGGCGGGTCATGTGCGGGTTGGGCAAGTGGGTGGAGCGCGTGCGGGCGCTTGTTATTTTGAGGGGTTTCAAGAATCAGTGACGGATGAAATATTCGTCGTTAATTTAAATTTTATTTTAAAATTTTTTTATTAACGACGGATAGATTTCAATTGATAAAAATTAGTGGAGTCATTTTTAACGATGAATTTTTTTCATCACTAAACCGTCGCTAATACCTTTTAGCGACGAATTTTTAACTTTTAACGACGAAAATTTTCATCACTGATACCGTGTTTTTTAACGGTGAATGTTTAATGTTACCGATATATTCTATATACCATATGAGAGGTACCATATATGTGTATATTGAGAGAGAGAGAGAGAGAGAGAGAGAGAGAGAGAGAGAGAGAGAGATGCCAAATTCTAGAGTGGCATTTCTTTGCAAGTTTTCAATTTGACCAACCCTTTTATCCTCTCTCTCTCCCCCTCAATCGAAATCATGTTATAAAATTATAAGATGTAAATCAAGTATTAGTGATCAAGTTTCATAGGGAATACAAATGTATAATGAGAACATTGAAAATATGGAAAACAATAAATGGAAAATAATGTGGAGTCACCAAAGTTGAATTGGGTATAAATGAAATCCATAATGACAACAATGAATAAATTGCGGAAGGCATTAGATGTCAAATTTTTACATAAAAATCTAAGAAAGAAGCACATGTCAATTATAAGAATCGGAATCCAACTCTTTTTGCAGTGATTTAGTTAGTAATAATGCCGAAAACAATAACATCAAAAGTGAAGTTGAATTTGCTACATTGCTAGCTCACATGGAGAGACAGAGGAAGACACAGAGAGAGAGAGAGAGAGAGAGAGAGAGAGAGAGAGAGAGAGAGAGAGAGAGAGAGAGAGAGAGAGAGAGAGAGATGGCAGGCTTTGTTTGACAATGCATGAGTGGGAGACAGAGAGAGATGGCAGGCTTTGTTTGACAATGCATGAGTGGGAGACAGAGATGGTAGGCTAGGTTTGACAATGCATTAGTGGTGGGCAAGCATGTGCTTAGGGAATCTGTCCAAGAATTTTTCAGCCATTGTAAAATCAAAACCCTTTTTTAATTTTATCTTTTGTGATCCCCCACATCAAAAAATTCAACCTAGATAATGCAGATGCAATAGCCATTAACTAATGCATCATAGAGATTTCTTCCCCTGGAACATACTTCCTTTACCAAAATGACCTTATATATTTGGCATCATCTTTATTTTCAATTTTTATATCATTGCCTTACAAGTTCACTTGAAAAGCTTTTTCCATGTAATAATTTTATAATACTGATCTAACGTCTAGTTGGTCCAATGATTAGATACTGATATCTTTTAAACAGAATCTCAGATTCAAATCTTGTATATGACAAAAATAGACATAAGAAGAGTTTTGTCCCCCTTAAGGGGCCAACTCGATTCGAATCAGATTTAATTAGACCCAACGTGATTGCCGCTGGTTTATAAAAAAATCTTATAATACTGAAATAAGATTAAATTTTAACTTATATATTGTATATTTAAGAATAATTAATAAAATTATGCTATATCAGTTTAATATTTTAAAGTATTGACTTATTTTTACTTTTAATATTATTTTTCTTTGTGGGAAGGGAGTGAGTTAGGTAGTAGAAACCCATAAAATTAATGAGAAAATCTATGCATGCATAAGTAGAATACCCACATAAACAAATTGAGAGGTGTAGAATTAATTTGAATTTTTGAAAATCTATTTTTTAAGTGTCCCCTATGCCATGTGCTTTAGGGAACATTTAAATCATTCAAGAAGGAATGAAATTAATTTAGGGAAAACACTATGGTCCTTAGAAAATTATGTCACCATCCCAATCGCATTTAAAAATCATGTCATGTCATGTCATGTCATGTCAAAATAATCTCCAACTTGTTCTCTTTTTGTTCTTTGTATTTTCTTTCTTATATTAACTTTTAATCCCTATGAATTGAAGCATATGAGAGCTGAAAAATTAGAGAAAGTATATCAAAAGAAGAGAAATTTGTAGGGTTTTGTTTCTTGTTTCTTGGTTTTTTTTTTTTTTTTTTTTTTTTTAACATTTAAAAATGACAAACAAGTTTTTACACGAGACCCTATACTTGTTTTAGTCATTACATGATGTCTTTTGGAGCATAGCCCTTTGCCTTATCTAGGACTAGAGGAATTTAAAAAAAGAATATACACCTAAGTCACATCTTTTTATGAATCTTAACCATCAAGTGCTAAATCAAACAAGGGTATTACTGGGGTTTCTCAAACTCTTGGTTCCTATGCCTTTGAGTTATTCTAGATCAATTCATTCTACAGAAATAATAGTATACATCTCTTTGCAGTTTTTGTTTTGGATCAACAGAGGAAGCACATTGTCCCCTTCTCCATCATACATACCATTGTAGAGATAATTCATGAGCCAAAAATGGAAAGGGTTTGGAAACTTGAGACTTTGATGGGCACAATCTATCCATGAAATCAAAAATAGATTTTTTTGGGTAAAATGCATAGGAATATATATTCGGGTCCTACTTTTAGGAATGGAATTATAATTTCAGATATAACTAATATTTGAAGTTGTATTTTTTGAACTAAAAACTTAAATGGGTGATTGCCTTTGCCCACCCCTTCTTTTGGCCCTTCTATCCCTTCTGATAGTATTATAGATATAATTGATATGCTAAAATACGAAGGGGTAGAGAAACAGGGAATAACCACCTTCTTCTTCTAATTCTTCTTTGCTAGGTTTGATTAGCTAAAATAGAAAGGGTTTGGAAACCATCCGTCATTGAAAATGTATATATAGGGGTGAGTATTCGATGAAAGCATAACTAAAATAATTAAAATTAAAATAATTGATTTAATTCGATTATATAATTTCTATAACCGTAATCTAATTAAATAGATTAAAAATCGATATTTCATTTGACTGAATTAGATTATTGACTTAGTCGGTTATCCAAATTAATAGAATTCTTGATATTTGTTATTATAAAAGATTTTTAAATAATGCTATTTTTTGTTCATATTTATATAAATAGAATATAAATCATTCATATCAATTTGTCATTATATAATTTTAAAATTTAAAATTCATTTATAATTTTAGTTTACTAAATATCATTTTAAAAATTTTAAATTTTAAATAAATTAAATTTGGAGAGTGAAGAAAGAGTGAAATAGGAGAAGGAGAGGGAGAAGCGTGAGTTAGAGTCTCAAGTTTAAGAGTGAAAAAGTCTAAAATGACTGGATATTGGAAACTTAAAACTAAAAATGTGAAAATTAAAAGTTTTTTATTAATTGTTTACTCTCCATTATATTAGTTTTAATTTTTAAGTTTTTTTCTCTTTTAATTTGTAATTATAATATTATAATAATATTTATATTAATAAAAATTATCTAAAATTATATATATATATATATATATATATATATATTTTAGATAATTGAGAGAAAGTTGTCCTTGTTTCTTCCATTCTGGAAAAACAGTAACATTTCAGTTTGCTTCGTCTTTTAACCGTTGTAAGTTAAAACACTATCCCCCACTCCCCCAGAAAAAAAATAAAAAAAAAGGAGAGAGAGAGAGAGAGAGAGAGAGAGAGAGAGACAAGAGAAAAACTATATGCTTTGTGCTGGATGGGGCATGTATCCCCATTACTATGCAACGAGAGGGAGAGAGTGGATAACTAGGAGAGGGTATTTTAGTAGTCTATAAGGTAAAAAGCTGACAAATGTTTGGAAAAGGGTCTTGGGACCTTTTTGCGCACTGCTGGCATAGGAATTAGGAAGGAAGGAGGGAGTTGCTTACCTCAATCCAGCACCAGCGCTTCATAAAATAAATCCCAATTTTTCCTTTTTTTTTTTTCTTATTTTTCCCTCCAAATTCTCTCTCTCTCTCTATCTCCTGACAGCTTCACATGCCCATGCAGACAGGTCCAAACCCACACACATAATCACCCCACATGGATCATGGTTGTGTGACAAACTGCCCCGAGGACATCTGACCCACATTCCCTTCCCCAACCGCCCCTCTCTCTCCCCCAAAAAACCAATTTTGATTGCCAACTCCCCTCCCTCACGAAGATTGATTTCTTCTTCTTTTTTTTTCTTAAATATTTTTTTTGTTTACTTTTTTTTTCTTTACACATTGACTCTTCTTCATTGACCACTCTCTTTCTCTGATTTGTTTCTCACCTTTGAGAAAATATAGTCTTGGGCAAAATTTGTTCTTGGATCTGGCAGAGATTCCTTGATATTTGTTTCATTTTTTTACTTTTAAGAGGAATTGCTTGGTGGTATTTGTGTGTTTGTGCTGGCATTTCTGTTCTTTTGGCTTTGTTTTGTATTTGGGAAATTGGGTCCCTTTCTTTTCTCCTTACTTTTTTGTTCGTTCTATATTACTTCACAATTCACATACATATGTCAATTCCTCTCAAACCCTTCAAGGTTGAACCTTTCTTCTTGTATGTACTGATATATAACCTCAATTGCTCTTCTGGGTCTTCTTGAATTCCCCTCCTGATTCTTTCAGATACCAGCAATAATTTTGATTGGAAATTTTTGTTCGGTTTTGTGAGAATTTTAAAAAAATTTTGGTTTTTGAAGTCTAACTAGCTTGGAAAAGTTGGAATTTTGAAGAAATCTATGGACAGTAATGGTGTACAAGTGGGTAATTTGATGCTTATTTGGGCATGAAGTGTTTGGAATTGTGTTAATAGAAAATGGGTTTTTGGAGAAAGAGCTTAGTCTATGCTTCAAGTTGTTGCAATGCTTGACAAAAAAGAGATAAGAGAAGTGTTAGAGTTAAACAGTCACGGTTTACTTATTTCATGATTTAAGGATTTGTCCAGAGCCAGACAAATTTTGGGAGCAACCAGAAAAGAGGTATACGTTTCAATGTTTGATTCATGTATGTTGAAGTTGATGACATGGATTGGAAGGACTTTTCAATTTGAATTGTTGGATAGTAAGAGTTTGTTTGGACTCTCTTGACGAAAAAAAATGAGATAAAAGTTGAAAATTGAACGTGTCTGTCTATTTGTGTGGGAGCATTTTGATAAGTTGTTGGAGGGAGGAAAGGATGGCTGCAAAGCTTCTGCACTCATTGACAGATGATAATCCAGATTTGCAGAAGCAGATAGGATGCATGACTGGCATCTTTCAGCTCTTTGATCGCCAGCATATCCTATCGGGAAGGCGCATTTCCGGCTATAGCCAAAATAGGCTTCCTCCAGCTCCAGGTGATTCTCAATCTGGGTTTTGCTCAATTCTGTTGATTGTGTAATGTAGATCATCACTTGCACACTAATGGACTGATTGGTGTTTTTACTCTTGTGCTTTCTTCACACTAATGGACTAATTAGTAATATAAATTTGATTGAATGTATCACAATAGACAAGGTCATCATAGCTGGGAATTACCATACAAGGAGGCTATTTGAAATTTGTCTTAGATGATTTATGCATATTGTTCATTATAAATATACCTTAGCTTTTCCTTTTCTTTTTTGGGTTTTATTTAAAAAAAAAAAAAAGGAAAAAGAAAAGAAAGAAGACATCACCCTGAAGAGCACTAAGGGATGCCATCCATGTACCAAGAAAGAAAACTTAAGTAGTCGTATTTTTAATGCTTGCGAACAGGATCTAGAAAAACCAATGCAGCATCGAAATTATCCAAAAACCACTCTTCATATTCATAGGATTTAAAGGGATTTCTCTTTCTAGCGAAATTTGGTGAGATGGATCATAGTAGAATCCTTCATTCATTGTACTTCACATGTTGCATGCTCAAAAAGTGTAGATTTTTTTTTTTTCTTTTTTAATATACACACTTATGACACTTACAGTAGCCAATGTCCTGCTCTGTTATAGGAGATTTCCACTTCAACAATAGCACACTGGATGGATCTAGCAATGTGTACAGTCGGCAGACTGCAACGGTAAGAGCCACACATTCACTCTTTTCTTTTAATTCAGCTAATTTAGAAACTATGGTCACTGAATCTATGGAGTTGAGTATTGAGAAATAACCACTTGCGATTGAGTACTTCTGTACAATTCATATAACTCATATTTTCCATAAATATTTCCAATGGATCTTTGTCTCCCTGTAACGATTTCTGAAAAGCACAAGCATTCGGTTCCTTTCCGTTCAATTTAATTTCTAGTGTTGAACAATTATGGTGGTGATTTGACAACACAAATTCACAACTGCAGGAGAAGTATTCAAATAAGAGTATGAATGAGAAACAGAGAGCCTCAACAGAATCATCCAGAGCCTCCTTCTCATCCTCCTCCCGTTCATCTTCCTTCTCCTCTTTGGACTGTAACAAACCAATCCAAACAGACCAGTCATCCTTTGACCGCATTATTTTTCCAGACACTCCATCAAGAGATCCAGTCATGAACCATCCTAGTGCATCTCCTCAGTTTTCAAGACAGTCATTGGATCTCCGAGATGTGGTCAGAGACTATATGTACAGAGAAGCACGAGGGCTATCTGTTAAAACTACGACCAAGGATGAAGAACTGACCACGATCTTAAGTCATAGAGACTCACCTAGGCCTGTGCAGCTGTCCAAGTTTGTTGATGGATCATATGGAGTCGGGGTCAGTGGAAAACAGTCATTGCCAGCTGATCTCAAGGAGTCTTTGAGAGCTCTAGCAAAACTTCATGAAGCACCTTGGTATTTCAATGATGCAGGAGAATTTTCCCGATCATCATATGATGTGAAAGAGGGGTCTTTGCTTTCAATGCCAAAAGTTTTACCTCGGTTTTCTTATGATGGGAGGGAAATAAATCATTCCTCTTCTGATTCAAGAGATCCGTACAAATCTAATCCAAAGCTAAAAGAGCTTCCAAGACTTTCATTGGACAGTAGGGAAGGTTTAATGCGGAGTTCAAATGCTGATCTGAACAATAGTGACAGAACCCCAAATCTGCATCAGACACTGGAATCCTATAAACGGCCTCCAAGTGTTGTTGCAAAGTTGATGGGTTTGGAAACTTTGCCGGACCTGAATTCCACGCAAGACAGCCAGGTGGGACTGGTTAAGACCTCTAATGTTCATGATTCTGGACCTTTCTCAAAGTCGCTGAAAGCAATTACCCCAAGCAAGCCATTTCAAACATCAAACTCCTCCAGAGTGTCACGAAAGGACCCTACTTCACCACACTGGAAAAATACTGAATCTGTCATGAAACCCATTCCAAATTCTAGGTATCCAATTGAGCCAGCCCCTTGGAGGCTACTGGAGGGGGGTCGAGGCCTTCAAAAACCAGCTACGAGTAATGTGAAAGCTCGATCAAAGGCATCAAGTTCATTTCCTTCTGTTTATAGTGAGATAGAGAAAAGATTGAAAGATCTTGAATTTAAACAATCTGGGAAAAATCTTAGAGCTTTGAAACAGATAATAGAAGCAATGCATGCAAAGGGACTCTTAGAGAGTAGAAAAGAAGAACAAGCTTCAAATTCAGGACTCCAGAGAGATTATGAGCCAAAGCATCTAAGTCCAGTTCAGAATTCAAGATTAATCAACCAAAGATGTCAACAAACAACAAGAAGTGCCAATTCTTCAAGGACTTTTGAGTCCCCCATCGTGATCATAAAACCAGCAAAACTTGTAGAAAAGTCTGGTATTCCTGCTTCCTCGGTTATCCCAATTGATGGCTTGCAAGGTCTTCATAAAGTTACGGGAAGTGACCTTATTGATAGCAGAAAGAATTCAGTCATTACACTTTCCACCAAAGATCAGACTCCTAGAAACAGTAGCAGAGATGCAGTTGTCAGTTCAAACAACAAAAAAATCACCCCAAAGAATCCAAGGTTGACACAAACATCAACCAAACCTCCACAAGTGCCCAAAGAAAACACCACATGCTCAGTAAAAAGCTCAGGATGTCCAAGATTGCAACAGAGGAAACTTGAGTTGGAGAAGCGATCTCGACCACCTACACCATCATCTGATATGAGCAAGCCCAGAAGACAGTCCAACAAACAGCAAACCATGTCAGATTCTCCTGGTGGGAGACTCAGACAAAAAGCTCTCAACCTGCAGCAAAGTGACGATCAGTTGAGTGACATAAGCAGTGAAACCAGAAACTTGAGTTACCAAGAAGAGAGCATTTCTCTGCAGGCAGACTGCAATGTTACTCCTGTATCAAAAACAAGCACGGTAGCCACAAGTATTGACAGCTCTCCTGATTTTAATGGATCCCATAGTCCATCCGCAAAGGCTTCCAAGTACTCAATATCAAGCTCGAAGCAAAAAGTACATGCTCGTGCTTGTAATCTTTCTCACTCTATTTAGATGGCCTATTTGGTTAACTGACATGCATTGTAATCTTTCTTTCAGAAATCAACTCCAAGGTTAAAGGACAATGGAGCACCAGCTGAACTCGCAACTGTTTCACCAGAACAACCAAGTCCTGTCTCTGTACTTGACGGCTCGGTTTATAGAGATGATACACCATCTCCTGTAAAACAAGTGCCAAATAACTTTACTGGTAAGCTCTACAGACTTGGGGTCCTGAATAAATCCTTGTTTCTTACATTTCTAAGGGCGTTAAATGGTTAGGCATAGGCATAGTTTATTGCTTAGGAAAACATAAATATTTAGGTGTGAGCATTCGATCAAACCAATTAAAATAACCGATTTAACTTGGTTGTGAAATTTTCATAACCATGATCTAATCAAATAGACTAAAAATCGATAATACATTTGACCAAATTAGACTGTTGATTTGGTTCGATTATCCAAATTAATTGAATTATTGAAATTTCTGACTATAAGAGACTTTTAAGTAACGCTGTCTTATGTGTTTGTGTTAGAAAAATGTATAAAAATTTAAAATAAAGTAAGTATTCAAGCAAAACAATTACCTTTACTTCCAAAATTTGTCGTGGTGCTATATAAGAGAGTAGCGTGGGAGGGGAATCAAAGCATGAAAGTAGCAAAAAGGAAGGAGAATGAGTGAAATAGGAGAAGGAGAGAGAGAAGCGTGAGTGAGAGTCTCAAGTTTGGGAGTGGAAGAGTGGAGACTGGACATTGAAATTTGGAATCAGAAAGAATGACACTGAAAATCTTTCATTAATTGTACACTCTCTATTATAGTAGTTTGAATTATTAGATTTTTCTCTTTTAGAATTTTTATTAATTATAATATTTTCTTTTTGAAATTTTAATTATAATATTATAATAATATATATATGAATAAAAATTATCTAAAAATATATATATAATATTTTTAATTAATTCAGTTAATTCGGTTTGACTGAAATAAAAATTATTAAAACTGATGACCGTCCAAACCCAAACTATACTGAATACCTAATAAACCACTAAAATATATAAAAAAAGGGGTTCAGATAAAATGATTTTTTTCGGTTTTAACCAAATACTGCTTACCCTTATTAATATCATATTTTAAATAGTTTCTCATCTGAAACATTTTTTTTTCATCCATCCCTGCTTGACTTTTACTTTATTTGTAAATATTTCAAAATTTTGAAAATTGGAAGTCAAACAAATCCAGTTCGTCTCAATCCTTTGATGGCTTCACCTCCCATATTAAATTCAAGCTCATAATCAGAATACATGAATTTTGTTCTGCTCAATTAATGCATTCATTTTCCCTTTATTATATGTTGTATTTTGAATTCTCAAGGAGTCCCATTCAATTCCCAATCTTGAATCTATATTAATTAATCCTTTTTCTCCTGGCATTGCCTATTCATTTTATCCACCATAATAAATTCATCCCCTTGTGCTCATTTCTGAAATACATTGATCATCATCAGCAAGTGAACTGGCATCATTGGGTATATGAATCAGACAAAATATAAACTCTTCTAAAATCTTCATATGGCATGTTCTACCATTCAAGCTGAATGACAACACCAGGGAAATGCAAAGGTAAATTCTGTAGTATTGGTAAACTTCTGGTTAATGATCTAGTGAAAGTATCAAGTAGTGATAAACTGGAAATGGAAAAGTTTCATTTACCAAGACCTAAGTTGAATGTTGATGATGCAGGTGATGGAATCGGAACTTCAAAAGATATCACTTGTGAAGATCGTTGGAGCCAAGTAGATATGCCATCTGATGGCATGGCATCTGTTCCAAGTCTGAAATCTGAGATCAATCGAAAGAAATTGCAGAACATCGAGAACTTGGTTCAGAAGCTTAGACGGCTGAATTCAACGCATGATGAAACAAGCACAGACTATATTGCTTCACTCTGTGAGAACACAAACCCAGACCACAGATATATTTCTGAGATATTGCTAGCTTCTGGCCTTCTCCTAAGGGACCTCAATTCGAGCCCGACAACATTTCAGTTGCATCCTTCTGGGCATCCTATTAACCCGGAATTGTTCTTTGTCCTTGAACAGACAAAGTCGAGTAGTTTGCACTTGAAGGAAGAAAGTAACCCAGGGAATGTGAACCCTTTGAAGCTTGACCATGAAAAGTTCCACCGGAAGCTTGTTTTTGATGCAGTTAATGAGATCCTTGTTAGAAAATTAGCTCCATTGGGACTCTGCACTGAACCATGGTTGAGACCCAGTAAACTTGCGAAGAAGACCCTCAATGCTCAACAGCTTTTGAAGGAACTATGCTCTGAAATAGAGCACCTTCAAACATCTAAACAAGAGAACTTGGTTGAGGAAGACGATAATCTGAAAGGCATTTTGTGGGAAGATGTAATTCATCGATCAGAGAATTGGACCATCTTTCCTGCTGAGTTTTCTGGGGTTGTGTTGGATGTGGAGAGGATGGTTTTTAAGGACTTGGTTGATGAAGTTGTGAGAGGTGAGGCTGCTACTTTGCTGGCAAAACCAAACGGACGGCGCAAGCAGTCATTTTAGTAATGGTGTCTTTCAAATAGCTTTCGGTTATGGTTTACCCACAATTTCCTTTTTGTGATGACCAATATTTTTTTTTGACAAGCACGATTATTTATGCATAGGGAGGTGAAGTTGTTACTCTGGGTTGTAAAGAAATTTTCACTTCTCCAACGTATTACCAATATAAATATCCTTAAAGATCAATATATGGAAGACCCTTTTTTGTTTTCTATTTCATTGTGTCCTTTATTTTTTGCATCATGGAAACTTCTTTTTATTGTTCACTCAATTTCATAGTCACATTCCCTGTCTGGATCGAAAATTCTCTTCTTCTCAAGAGATGGGGGAGAGAGAGAGAGAGAGACAGAATAGATAAAAAATTGATTTCCAAGCAAAGCAAATCAATGCTCAATTAAGAATCATCCTGGAGTTGAAAAGCATAACCATTGGAAAATCTGAAGTCAAATGGCTTCCAAGTAAACATCCAGTCACCAAGACAGGCTATGGTACCTTGACTTCCCACAGTGAGCATCCTCGGACCAAATTTGACGATCATATACAAAAAATGTGTCAAGAACTTAGTATCTTCTAACATCTACAACATCCAACGAAGGGGCTAGGAATGGTGAAGCATCATCATGAAGATCCATCCCTGAAAATGGAGCAATCTTGCATTGAGCTGTAGGTTAAGCTACACAGCAGATAATCTGAAGATAATGACATACATAGTCCTGGTCCTGTAGTGGCGGTTCCAAGAAATCGGTGGTAACATTTCAAAAGAATTGTCTAATAGCAAGCCTAACACCCAAAGAGTAAATAAAGACATGGGAACCGACGGATAGTTGGTCTAGTGGGATGTGACGCTAGATCTCTTAACCAAGTTTCCGAGTTCGACTCGTGATTTGGATATGAAAAAAACTACGTTGGGATGGTAGGTCCTTTAATGGGTCACTACAAGTCCCAAACCGAATTAATCAGAATAGAACTCTGGATACCTGTTGGTATAACACAACCAACAACAACAATAATAAATTGAGCCTTAAACCCAATAATTTGGAATTGATCATTTGAGAGACAAATTATGATTAAAAAGAAAAATAGAATAAATAAATAATAAATACAAAAATAGAAATATATACAAAAGAGAATAAAATTAAAATTTAAAAAAAAGTAAAAGTAAAATAAATTAATAAATATATATATTTAAAATATATTAGTTTAATTTGTGCGGATTCTTCTACGTCACTCATTTTTAAGAAAATTCATTTTCTCGTATAAACTCTTAACTATCATATCTTTACTAATAGCTTGTATCCAAGTTTTCAGCCGTCTACCTCTACGTTTTACTAAATCTCTCATATTTAAGTTCTCTGTTTTTCTAACCGATGCGTTCTTGGGTTTTCTTTGCACATGTCTAAACTATCTCAAACGACACTTCGCATCTTATCCACAATTGAGCTAACTCCCAACTTATTACGAATTTTTTCATTTCTAATTCTATCTTTTCTAGTTTTGCCATACATCCACCTAAATATCCTCATTTCTGTCACGGCTATTTTACTTATTACAGTTGGGAGCGCACCAAAAAAATAAAAGACATGGGAGATCACCTCCTAATAATACCAATCAGGTCCAACTAGAAGGAAAGCCTGTATCAAATCAAAGCAAACACCGCTACAGAAACGTACATACCCAAAACCAAAAGGGGGGGGGGGTGGCGGGGGGATTGCCAAACCACCGTATCATAACAAGACTGAGAAACCAAGCAGAAGCATTGATGTGCAACATGACAACACTAGTCCAAAGCTGCTACGAGAAAGAATGCAGACTTCTCAAAGCACAAAATGGGACATCAACTCAGGAACTATGAATTCATGCTTCCTTTCAGAATCCATTTAACGAGTTTGTATAACATGCTGAATCAAAAACTTTGAAAACTCTATAATTTCTCACAAAGTCATGGCTTCTCCGACAGTTATTGTCCAAAATAAACCAACAACACACACAATAATGGGAGAAACACCTCACACTTCAAAGGAATACGTCTTTTTTTTTTTTTTATTTATCAAATTTAACAATTATTTACATTCAGAAATGGATGCATTACTTCCAGATGTGATCTTGAGTGGAGCTCAATATAATCTAGATGATGTTCAGGCAAAGATTTATGCATGCAAATTAACAAGCTGGCATTTTTCAACTTTCATTGAGCCGTAAGATTTGATTATTTCTTTCAACTGAGTTAATTTCTTTGCCGACTTCATTCTATTTCCCTTTCATAGGAAAAAAGACAAATTCCAAGGTGGTGCAAAACAAGAGTAGGACACAAGGATTTCCACAAAATTGAGAACATCAGCAAAGGAGAAAAAGACCCAAGTGAAAAAAAGGGTTTTCAAGAAGCTACTACCCAATGAATTTTTGTACCCCATAAAAAATCCTCCTATTAGGTTCCCACCAAATGAAACACCCCCGCCCCCCAAAAAAAGGGGGAAAAAAACCAATGGAAAGTATTTCACCAACTTTTCGTTTTGTTGCACAAATCAAGAAGCCAGCCCAAGCTCGCTATGCCCATGTTCACGGATACTCAGCAAGCACTGAGAATGGAGAAAACATAGTCCTAGATCAAAAATGTCCAAGAGCAGTGAAGAATTAGGTGATCAACAGACTTAAGAGGTCTTATGCACAAAATACACTTATTTACCATTCTTTAAAGGCTATCCTGGGTCAGGATCCTTTCCCTGGAGACATACACACAAGACAATAATTGCAAAATAAAGCAACTTTTTTTTTTGGGGGGGGGGTTTACAAATTTTGTACAACTTTCCATGGAAGGAGCTAGTTCCTTAAGTCTCCCCTTTCAGAAAACTTTAGAGCAGTTCTTGACGTCAAAACAACCTAGGTCACTTTCCAAACCACTAAATTCCCCAGCTGGTCCAAATTAACACATTGCAAGATCTTGAAAAAATTATAAAAACTCTCTAGTTCTGAAGCATTAGCTAGCCTTGTAACTTCTCCCAAGGGCTAGCCCCATGATAGGGAACGACAAAATGATCAAGGAGAAGACACTAAGGGACTGAACTTTCACCATAAATAATGCCAGACAGAAACCTTTAGTCCATCAACCACTTTAAACCCACTTTGAACAAAAAGCGTTGACCATTGTGGCCTAAACCAAACTTAGCTTCATTCATAGATCTCCAAAAATTGTCGGGTTCATGAACCTCTGTAATCACTTTCCAATCATGGTCCTATTGAAATCAACCATGGATCTTACACCAAAAACTCCCAAATGAAAAGAGAGTCTAAACACCTTTCGTTTGACCAATCCAAACCTCTTTCCCCTCTCATCCCTGGCTCCCCATAAGAATGGTCCCTGAAGGTATTCCAGCCCTTTAGCTACCCAAGTAATACACCAAAAGATTGGATATGCCAGATTATTTGATTATCTAGTGTGTTGCTTTAAGTCCAAAAGAAAGGATATAAAATTGTTTAACAAGCAGAAGAGTTGGAAATGTTTGTGAGCTTTAGGCTAAATTGAGGCCAGAAAGCATAAATTAGCAGAATAGCTATCCACTTCTAAAATGCATTTTTGGAAGCCAGACAATTTGGGCTCCTCCTTGATTGCTCCCGAGTGCTTAGGCAATTTAATCAAAAAGGGTATAATTCCATTCACTCACAAGCACAATATAAAGGACAGCGTTTGACTGTATTAATTGAAGAGAAAGAGATTATGCTCAGAACGGGGGGAGAAGCAGGAGTACGATCTGCATCTGCATTTCTTCCAAGAAACAAATTATTGTGGGGAATGGAGTTCATAGTTGTCTTTTTGGGACCTTAGGAGAATTCCACCAAGAAGATCCTCTCCTTTATTGTTCTTTTTGATTGAAATATTGAACCAGACATCACAGAAAGCTATGCAGCAGGGATATGTCAGGCCTTTCAGGTTTAGATGAATAGTAGAACGACTGCTAGAGTCTAATTTGTTTTCTGAAAATCTGAAAACAGCACGTCACTTTGTGCCTTGTGGTGTCGAACTATTTAGCTTGCACAATGCCTGCCCCTACAGTATTACAAATAATATTGGATAAAAAGGGAACTGGTCCCAGAGGACTAATGAGGAATTAGGAAGATCAAGCGCAGTGTCTTTTATTTGAAGATGGGTTTCTTGCCCGTATAATACTTTAGGATGGTATTAACTAAAGCATGGAAAGATCAGTACTAGGTCAAGAAAAGTAGTATCCTAACAGCGGGCAGATTCTTTTTTTTTTTCCTTTTTTTGGGGGGGGGGGGGTGCTACCTTTTGTTGGAAGCTTCTTATTAGTTCCAATATTCTCATAATTTTCCTGGTTCCAAGCAACTTATTGGAGCAATTAGGGCAAATCAATTTTCTTTGGGGTTGAAGAAAATAAAGAGTTATCAGGCTTTAATTTTGCTTCACTTGATGTCTGGTTTAGGCAATATAAGATTGATCTATAATTTACAGTGCAGATTTTGGGTTGCGAACAGGGAAATAATGCTTTCTTATGGCGTGAGGTATGTGGTAGTGATACAAGTTGCATCCGGGAGATCCTTAACTTGCTTATATTACTAGTGGATAAATGTTATAATGATAACTGATTTTGTAATAATTAGGATAATAGAGAAAGATCATAGAAATTGGAAACCTTAATGACCAAGAGGTGATAGGCATGATCTCTTGAAGTTCTCAAATTCTTGTGCCAATACACTCAATAATCTCATTTGGAGGTTGAGATGAGATGGAAAATGTGGTGTCTTGACCCAACCAAGCACTTTAGAGGTCTAAGTTTCCCCAAACTCCAAGAAGCTAGATCCTTTTTATTGTGGATGCAGCTACAAGAAAGATTCTTAAGGCTGATTATCTTAGGAAGAGCACCATAGTTTTGGTAAATTGTTGTTGCACATTGACAACTATTAATTCTTCACTGCACGACTGCTGGAGATCCATTGCAAGATATTTCACTTTTACAGTGTCTTGATTGGTTTGGATTATGCTTCATTAGGCAGCCAATGTTCTCTGTTATTGCAAAGATCTGTGTAGGAGAGATTCTTCAAAGAATATGAGAAAAAAACGTAGTTGCTTAATTCGCTCTACCACCCCTGGAATTTAGGATCCGGATCGCGTGACACCAAAAAATTACGGATTCCTTTTTTAGGTGTAATACCAAATTAAATAGGAAATAAATTATATGCAGTGTCCTACCTCTCTAAAGAAAACCAATACAGGTGACATTTAAGAGAAGGTCAAAGAAACAATAACGTTATTTCAAGAGGTGGGGGGATTATCCAGAGAATTTCCTAGGGAAGTAAATCTCTATGCTATCTTTCCATAGAAGCTTTTAAGTCGTTGAATTTTTTCTTTAAGACCTGTCAGTAATATTTTTTTTTCTACTTAAACAACAAAGATGTGAAAAATTATAACACCACAAAACCAAACCTTTCCATCTTTAAAAATAATTCAGTGATAATTTTTGTTAAGAGAAAACAAACGGAAAAAGAATTGCTCCACAAGAAGAAAACAACACAACTAATGATGATTCAACAGATGAAGATGTAGGAGAAACCCACTGAGAAAAGACAACCATCACAAACCACCCACAATGAGACTTCACAACCAACCGTAGCTGATCCAAAAACGATACCCTTATTGAAAGAAGTCTCACCGCAGTGCAAGGAAAAAACCCAGGAGATTCAAAGGGTTGCTCATGGAATTATTGCCAAAAACAATTCATTAGTTCATATACAAGAATTCACTACCACTTTTTGGTGCCCCCCCCCCCGCCCCCCGGGAAAGTAAAAGGCCTGAATTCAATGATCTACCAAGTTGATGAATGATACAGAAGCATTCAAAGACTGAGAAGAAGAGTTCATTCCTTCTAATATTTGTTTCTTACCTCCTTTTACTGAAAGTTACCAGGAAGGGTCATATCATAGATGGGATATTGATCTTGAAGAAGTTCATGGGGATGATTCTAATGTTAGATTAGAAAGGAAACACTGATACGATATTACTCATGAAAAGAGAATTTGCAGAATATTGTTACTAGGGGATACAAAGTAACAAAAAAAGCATAGTTATTTCTAGTTAGGTTATACATTTGTAACTAGCATGACATGCCTGAACTGTCCATAACTAAGACAGCTGCTGATTCTGCTGAATAACAAAAAAGAAGTGACAAGTAGCATGTGCATTTATCAAGAAAGCAAAAGATGTCTTGCACTTCAACGATAACTACAATCCTAATCAAAACCAAAAATTAAGAAACAGGTACTGTACTGATCCCCAAATGCTTGAAACTAGATTAACTTACTGTATTTTATTGAATTACCTATTTAAAGTGTACAACAGATAGGCTCAAATTTCAGAAGCCTCAGAAAATGATTCCGAAATTGCCAACCAAGTACGGAAGAAACCAAATCTTTCTTCCCTTGGCATTAACCCCACAAATTTCCATCCATTTCACTCTGTCATCTTAATATCGTGCCACACTTTTTAATCCACCCCACAAATATGTTCTTTCTCAATGAGAACCCACTGAATCAAACTACTGAATGAGGATGCGTAGCATAAGTCATCATGTAATGAAATGCGAAAAACAAGTATAACATACAGTTTCAAATAGAGGACAAATCTGCAACCCACATACCACACAAAGGAAAAGACGCAAATGTCATTCAACTAGAACTCTACAAATAAAGAACACCCGATGCTAAAAAACACGTCTGCATACCTCACAAATTGGAGGCATTGATTAAATATCTCCATCATAGGCCCCATTGACTATCCCTTTAACAACAATTTACCCTGAGACATTGGTAATCCTAGATGCTGCCATTACTTCCTGATAAAATTTCAGGTCACATTGAGTGAGTATAAACTGATTCCGCTACAACTGAGCAAGTTCCTGGCGATTCTCCATAGACTCTTTGAGTATCTGCTCGGCCCTCCTCTTTTTATCATTATTATCATCTCTCCCATACCATGGTGTCATCTCTCCAGCACCCTTCTTCTGTAGGCTCAACTCCAAAGGCTCCTTCAACAACTTCCTTCCAAAATTAGACCTAAAATGAACAGCAGGCCTCTTGCTCAGAAAAATATCATTCCTTTCACCATCCGCAGAATCAAAAAAACCGTTCTTCGCTGCTTCAATTGCTGGTGCAAATGCCTCTAAAACGGAAACTTGATTTTCCGAATTCACCTCCTTCAAACCTATACCATTTTCATTTGTACCCTCATTTATTTCTCCATCCTGCAAAAGTTTACCACTAGACAACCTATTCTGCGGTGGACCATGTGGGACCTCATTTGCCAACCGCTGTTGCAAACTCAACAAGGACCTCTCCGCCTTCCTTCTCTGTCTAGCTTGCTCGACTTTGTCCGTCCTGGGATCAGTCTTCCTCTCATTCCACACCGGCGTGTGCACATATGTATGAGGATCAGGGAATGCTGGCAACCAACATGGAATGTGCTTCCCTGGCGGAGTTTCCTGCATCTTGTCAAAACTGGGTACAGTCCTCCGCTTCACCAGAATCGGAAAACTCGGCACTGATTGCTTAAATGGAACCTCCTCAACTGATCTCACATATCCACCAATCCCTTTAACAACTTCTGAAACCCTAGAGTTCTGACCGCTATCTTTACCCCTGAGAAACCCTAAATCCACCAATCCTTCAACAATGTCCAATAAATTACACTCAGTTCGACCAGATAAATTCGCATAGAACTTCGAGACTTTACCCAAATCAAAAATATAACGAATCAAAATCTCAGAAAAGGAATCGAGAGCAGACTGCCGAGCACCATCAAACCCTAGACTTTCGCATACCTGAGCAACAGCGATTTGTGAAATTGAACGGCCAAAATGGTCATGGTCTTGGCAGTTTCCGTCACTTAGACGGCCTCCATCGCTCATATTCAACGCCTCCAATCAATCGAGACATTGTTAGGGTTTTGCGGAATTCATTTCTAGGAGTGGATAAAAAACCCTCAATGAATTTGCCCCGTGAAAAAGCAATCAATAATAGTGAGAGAGAGACAGAGAGGGTGACGAGATTTGAAACTTCCAGGTAAAATTTCGACGGACTCGTTCAAAAATGTTCGGCGGGAAAGCTAGGGTTTTAGAACAGAGAGAGGGGGAGAGAGAGAGAGAGAGAGAGAGGAAGAAGAAGAGAAAAGCCCAAAACCCCGATCGACTGAGAGATCTCGTTCTCGAGACACTAGTTTATTTATGTAGAACGAGTGTTTTATTTATTTGTTTATTTATTTCTTATCTTATCTTACTGTAATAAAAACAAACAAGGGGTAGGAAAAATGCCTTGGGAGTCCCACGTCGGATAAAACATTGTCTACTGTTACCCCTCTTTTTTTTTCTCCTCTTTTTTTTATGAATCTTATTTTTGTCATCCATTTACCTCTTTTTTTTTTTTTTTTTTTTTTTTTTTTTTTTGACCTTTTTCTCTTCCATTTTTTCCTTTTTTTTGGATTTGTTCTTCTCCTTCTCTTTTTTTTTTAATTCTTTTTTTTTACCCTTCACCTTTCATTTTTTTTCACTATTTTTTTAAAATTGTTTCTGATTTACTATTTTTACTCTTTTTTATATTTTTTTCTACCATTTTATCTTTCTTTTTATTTATTCTTTTTTATTTCTTTTTTCACCGTACACCCTTCTCCTCTTCTTCTTCTTCTTCTTCTTCTTCTTCTTCTTCTTCTTCTTCTTCTTCTTCTTCTTCTTCTTCTTCTTCTTCTTCCTCCTTTTTTTTTTAGTTTTTTTTGGATTTTTTTTTCTCTTTTTTCAACTTCTTTTTTCACCCTCAAACTTTCTTTTTTTCACTCATTTTTTTGTTCGACTGTTATCGATTTATTACTGTTCTTTTTTCTTTACTTCATTTTTTTAGTTTTTTCTTTTCTTTTTTTACTTTTTTTTTCCACCCTTCACTCGTGGAGATGAGAAAATGGAAAGAAATACCACCTCATATGGGAACAATTGGCTATTGTTCCCTCTTTTGGATGGTTTATTCTTTGGGTAGGGAGAATACCTTGGGAGTGCCACCTAGGACGTGGGTTAGTAGGGTTCCCCTTTTTTTTTTTCTCTTTATTTGGTGTTTCATCATCTTATTTTTTTTTCTTATTTTTTTCACCCATTTACCTTTTTTTTTTCTTCTTTTTTTTTTCACCTTTTTCCCTTCCTATTTTTTTCTTTACTTTTTTTTAGGTATTTTCTTCTTTTTTTTTTTACCCTTCACTCTTCTTTTTGCACTTCTTTTTTTGGGTGCCACCGTTATTGGTTACTATTTTTGCTTTTTTTTTCCATTTACCATTTTTTTGCTTTTTTTTTTTACTTCTTTTTTTTTTCACCACACACCATTCTTTTTTTTTTTTATAATTTTTGGGTTTCTTCTTATTCTTTTTTATTTTTACTTCTTTTTTTCTTCTTATTCTTTTTTATTTTTACTTCTTTTTTTCACATTTCACCTTTATTTTTTTTACTCATTTTTTATTCTATTGTTATCAATTTATTACTATTCTTTTTTTTTTTTACTTTTTTTTTCTTCTTTTCATTTTTTACTTTTTTTTCCACCCTTCAATTGTGTGGGAGGGGAGAGAATAAACCTCGGATGGTAAAAGTTGGTCATTGTTCCCTTTTTTTGAAGGTGCTTTCTTCCTTTTTTTTTTATTTCTATTTTTTCACCCTTTATTTTTCTTTTTTTTTTCTTCTTTTTTTTTATCTTTTACCTTTTTTTCACTCTTTTTTTTTATTCCCCTGATTCCCTATTATTCCCCTTTTTCTATTACTTTTTTTTTGTCTCTTCTTTTTCTTCTTTTACATTTTTTTTTACTTTCACCCATTTATCTTTTTTTTAATAATTATAACACATAAAAAAACAAACCTGACCAGGCCACTCCTGACACCTGGTGCGGTCAGAACCCTGTTGGTATTTTTTCTATGAAGGTCATGCACATCGGTGTGGGTACACTGTCAATGAAAAGTGCAATGGAGAAAAAATGCTCCATTGCTCCATTTGATTGGAGAATTTTTTTCTTCTTTTTTTTTTTCTAAATCAATCGATATTAAAAATTTTATTTCGATTAATTTAATCTATTCTCTTTTTATAAAGAGCTTTCCAACATAATTAAGGGAGTTAGTATCCTTCTCGTTAGAATAACTATGGTTTTGATTGGACACTATGGCCATTCATCGTAGTCCGTAAAGGGGAGAAAGATTTTTTTCTTTTTTGGAAAAATGGGATATTTACTAAATTGTTGACGTTTTTTGATCTTGATTGGACACTGTGGCCATTCATCGTAGTCCGTAAAGGGGAGAAAGATTTTTTTCCTTTTTGGAAAAATGGGATATTTACTAAATTGTTGACATTTTTTGATCGATTAAACTTAATGAAAAATATAATCTAAAATTAAACAAAAGTTATTATTCTAATCTCAGAGAAGTAGCAAAAATGGATTCCATAGTGTTTGGAAACGAAAAAAACTAACACCGAAAGAGTCAATTGCAAATGACCCTTACAACGTTCGAATGAGTTTAATGAGATAATTTATCGATAAGTGAAAACCGAAAATGAAAATCAAGTTGCAAAAATGAATCAAGTTTTCTAAAATTATTTTTTGGTTGTGTGCGTGTGTGTTGGAACCATAGTTTGAACTTCAAACCCATCGTAATTCCTATGCAGAATCATAACTGCTAGGTCAATGCTCAATGGTAGGTTTTCTAAAACTATGTTGATGATTGTCTAACATTTTTAGTTGTTTATACCAATTTCCTTTCTTTTTTTTTTTTTTTTTTTTTTTAAGTTTTTGTAGATGTTGGAGTACCAATTGTTATATTTTGATATATTTGAAATATATCAATTAATGAATAAGCAGTTTAAAAAATTTAGGTCGAAAGAGCTAGTTGTGTTCAAAGTTAATTATTAGTATATTTTTATTTTATATTTATTTATGTTCCTTCTTTTTAGCATTTATTATAATAAGATATCTATTAATTAATAAAATATTTCAGAGTTATTAAGATGATATTTTTAAATAGATCGAGCAAGTAAACTTTTGAATTTCTCATGTAAGAAATCTACAAAGAATGAAAGCAAAAACATCTTAAATCATATAGATAGCCACAATTCACAAACATTGAGATAGAAAACATTTTCTATCTTGGGGAAAATACATTTGGTTCGCAATTGAGAATCGAAATTGAAATTGAAATTGGAATAAAAAATTTTAGAAATCAGAATTAGAAAAATTATGGATTGCTAAGAGATTGATTTCCTTATGGAGAGAGATTGCAATATATTCGTACTGGATTAAGAAAAATTTAAATTTATTAAAAATTTCTTTCCTCATTAGATAATCACGATTTAAACTTGTTGTGTAATAGGAATTACTTCTATAATGACTGAAAAGATCAAGAGGTCGGAAGGTCGTCTGAGCAAAATATACCAAGAGAGAGAGAGAGAGTGACCGGGTAGTGTGCAGAGAGAAGTAAAGTAGCAACCAAGAGGGTTTTAGCCAGAAACTTAGGTTAAGAGGGAGATTTCGACCAAACGAAAAACTAAGCGTAAGAGTGTTTAAAGAGAGACCTTTTAACGGTTTGCGAGTTTTATGATTATGAACCAGCTTAGATTTCATGGTAATGAGCTTTCAGATCATGTACCATTAATAACCAAACATTTATCCTACTAAATGTGGTCGAGTATATAGATTTTTTTATGTCATTGTATTATATTTTATATCGTATGTTTATATATATAATTATTTTTTTATACGAAAGATAGAATAAATTAAGACTTAAAAAATCAAAATTCAAGAAAAAATAAGGTATGAATGGAAAGAGGAGGAGACAAAAGGGGTTTGAAGATATTTGTTGAAATAGTACATGACAAATTGCATTTGAAGGATTTTAAGAGAGAGGAGTTTGAATGATATTTGATAAAATAATATGTTGACGAAATTTGTATAACAAATTTTAAGAGTAGATAAATAAAATGAAATTTAAAAAACAAAATAAATAAATTATTGACATAACAAGTTAAGTATTATCTCATACATTCTGGTATTAACACGAACCCCAAGGATTGTGTCTGGTGAAAGTCCAGGTGGGACTTCCTTCATCCAGAAAGGACAATTAACTTTTATTATTTTGAAATTAATCAAGAAATTCTGTGATAAAAAACCAATACATTATAATTTTTCTACACAACAAGGATATAAGATTACTATCTCATCGATTGTTCAAGATTCCTTTAAGAAGGTTGGCCCCAATAAATAACATTAATTTGAATTGAATCGAATTTAATCAAATTAATTATAATTATGGATATTAGTAATTAAAAAAAAAGGCATGGCAACCAACGTTTGGTTGGCTTGGCAGGAAGGTATGAAGGGCACTGACACCCTTTAATCATGTCTGGGTTCGACTTAGTATGAGAATAGAAGAAATCACGTTGGTAGATCCCTCTTTGAAAGCGTTTGATAATTGATCTATCCAAATTAGTCAGGATGAAATCTTAGATATTAGGCGGTAGTCAAGTGAGAGACAAAAAAAAAGGCATGGCACATGCCCATTCGGCTCAAATGCAGAAAAGAAAGTGTCACGGAAAAATGAACTCAATCCCAATAGGAGAACTCAGTCCAAAAGATCGACCTGTTGGGTGAGAGAGCCTGTTAGATTTAAATACTATTTTATGATTTCTTGAGAATCCGATGTGAGATTCGTAATATTACCCTCCCATTGAAAAGTCGGACATCCACGGACGGCTCTCACTCTAGCGGGTAGCCCTTTTCCTCTTTGGACAGCTCTCAGTTCAACACCAAGTAGCCTTTTTCCATTTTGGACGATTCTCACTCTGGTACCAGATAGCCCTATTCCAGGTAGCCCTTTTCCAGGTTAGACCGGAGGCTTTGATACTAACGGATCCAAGTGATGGATTCAAACCCAATAAGAGAACTCAACCCAAAAGATCGATCTGTTAGGTGAGAGAATCTATTGGATTTAAATACTATTTTATGATTTTTTGGGGATTCGATTTGGAATTCGTAACAGAAAATAAGCCAGAAACAGAGCTTAAAGGAGCCGAACACTGAGCAAAGAAAGCACAATGCATAGGTACAAACGGACATAACTAGTCGCGGTTGTATCGCAGTCAGTATTTATTTCAATAAAATAATTTTAAGTTTCATTATAATTTCAATTTATTTAATAATTATATATAGATGGTTTATTCATTGCATAATTCTAAATTTATTTATATTTTTATAAATCAAATAAAGAAATAGTAGATAAGATATAATGATCATAAAAAGGACACTCATCTTTGATGGTTGAGAATTTTTTTTTAATACTATGTTCTTGGTATGATTTGACTTCTATTCAATTATATTTTAATAAAAGAGAAACAACTTAACTAAATAATACTGATATTCTTTAAATAAAATTTTTGAATCAAATCTTATGTATAGAGAAAATAGACACTTGGAGAGATTTGCCCCCTTAAAGGCCCAATTTGATTCGAATCAATTTAGTTGAGTTCAATGTAATTACTGAATACTGATAATTTATAAAAAAAATCATTTATCCAAACAAAACAATCAATCCATTAATTAAAATATTCTTTTTTTTTGGGATGATCTTGGTACCAACAATTTAAGTATTATACCCTATATCAACAACTCAACCTTTACTCACTTCCATTTTAAACCTACATAAACAACTCATCTAAATCTAAAAGTTGGAGTAGACAACAAAAAAATTATCCCAAATCTTGGACTACGAATGCTAAAATTTTCTTTATATATTAGTTTTAATCATGCCTATTACAAAAAGCAACTATTAATGACGAAAATACGTTCATCGCCAATTTAAGAGTCTTTCTTTGTAACACCGAGACCAAAAGAAAAAAAAGGAAAAAAATCAATAAAATCCATACACTCTCTCTCTTCCCTCTTCCCCCACTTTCCCAATTGTTTCGTTTACCCGAAATCCATTTCCCCCTTTTCTCTTATCTCTCTCCTTCGTCTCTCACTGTCTCCTCTCCTTTGGCTTCTCTCTCTCCCTCTATCACTCTCATCCATTGAATCACCTCAACCATCTCCCAAAACCCCAATAGAGTCTGTGATGGAAGAGATTTTGGGGAAAATCTAAGATTTCCACACGAAGGGAAATTTAAGGATTTTTGAAATCTGACATCCCTGACTCAAATTGATCATGAAATAAAGGAAATGTTTCCTCCCAAAATTTGTATTCAAGCTTTTCATTAGAAATTTGAATTTTGTTTTTAGGGTTGGATGAATTGAATTTGGGAAACCTAGATCTAAGGTTATAAAATTTTGGGTTTAGGGTTTGGAATGAATGAAAATTGTGTAAATATGTGATCAAAGTATGGATTAATGATAAATAGTGGAAAGTGAGATTTAGTTGAATCCTTGATTTTTTTGCAAAGGGGACAATTTGTGCATACTGTGATCTAACCCTCATAACTCCTTTTGCATATAGTTAGGCAATTCAAATGTGATTTTGTTTTCATAAAACTAGACTCCTAGAGCTTTAAAGTAACATATTGCAGTAGGCGTTTTGTTGAGAATCAAATTTTTGGTGAATTTTTCAAGATAACATGTTCTGCAGAAATATTCTATCTGTCCTGCTGCAGCTGCTTGTCTTTCCTTCAATTTTGAGATGCCGTTTAGGTTGAATTAGGCTACGTTCTGAATATGAAAGTTGTAAATCTATATATTATCTTTAACTTGAGATAAGAATTATGTGATTTGGATATGTATAGTGAAAATTATAGCCATTTTTCATGACTGCACAGATTGAAAAATTTATTGAAGAACTAGAATTGTGAAAATATTAAGAAGAAATTGATTTATCTAGTATTGGTATATGATTTAATGACTAAATTATGACCAAAATTATGTTAAGATCTTGGAAGAGCTGAAAGATGGATAATTCTCATTTAGTTACGAAATTTGAGAGTGATAACCCTCCCAAAAGTTGAGTAGATGGTTCGTTGTGTTTTTAATGAGCAAATTGTTTTAAATCTTTAATAAATGATTTTGAATGATTTATATTTTTTATATAAATTTTTGTAATTGTGGGATGTTTGAGATGAACATCTGAATCACATATGTATCCATTGTATTTATAAATGAATGTGTGTCATATATTGTTACATATTTGATTCATGAATGATTTGGTATGATTTTAAGAATTGTTTGTTGAAACCATAGCATACGGAATGTAATTTGGATATTTGTGAAAGGATGGTGTAAGAGATAAATGACTATAATCATTCCCTTCACGCGATGACACGACGAGATAACATGGTTGGGGTTGGATGAGCAGGGGAGGCAGACGTGGCTCCCTCTGTCGAAATCATGCTATATTTGGATGCATCCCGGTGAGGTATGAGCCAACGCCAAGGAAGGGGGAACTAATGTTACGAAACAAATGGATTGAACATCTCTTGACAGGCTTTCGTCCGGGTTTGGCCAAACCTAGGATGTGAGTGATTTCTTATGGAGATCCCATGATTTTAGAAAGTCTGAAATTTATGGATGTATGTTTGTATGAATTATTCTGAATATTGAGACTATTTTATATCCAAAGAGTTGTTTATAAAATATGTTTTGATTTCCCCACATTCACCCCTCATTTATTGACACGATCATGTCATTGCACTCCACTCACTGAATATTCCCATACTCATCCCTCTATTCTATATTTTTCAAAGGAAGCTTAGGTGAGAGACGTTATTAGAGCTAGTTGAAGATACATTTCGCTGAATTGCTATATGTATTGATGATATAGATATTATTTTTGAGTTGATGTGGTCTGATCCGTGGAAGGATGCTTTTTACTCCTCATTTTGGGTTTGAATTTAATAGATACTTATATTATTTTCTTTGGAGCAAGTATTTGTAAAATCTTTACTTGATTTTTGTGTAATTTTGTAAACTTTTACTTATATTCGTCATATACAAAAACTTATGATTTCATTAGGACATTTGGATTTTATTGTGAATTCTAAGACATTTGGAATTTGTGAAGATTTTATCAAGAATTCTTTAAGATAGCCGAGATGGCCTTATGCATGCATTTAATTTTTATTGGTTGGGACAGTCTCATGCATGCCTGTTGTGATAAAATGGACTGGTATGGTCCTTTATATGTTGTTGAGTTGTTTTTTGAAAACATGTTGAATATGTGGCATGCCTGTTGTGATAAAATGGACTGGTATGGTCCTTTATATGTTGTTGAATTGTTTTTTAAAAACATGTTGAATATGTGGAATGCTTTGTACTGTCTCGGTATATGGGGAGATACTGTTCGTTTGCCGAGATAATGCGACGGTTGTTGCGTGCTCGACTTGAAAGTCAGGACGTGATAATTTTATTGATATCAAAGTAGCCAGTTCGATTTTTTTTTTTTTAAATATTTGAAGATTTGAAATGTCACCAAATAGTCCCAATGATTTTTCAAAAGTTTTAAAAACAATTTAATTTTGAAAATTCAGATTTTAAAAATATTTTTCAAAAAATGTTCAAAAGCCTTCTATGGATTTTTATAGAATTAGGGATATTTTTTTAGGGGGTTAAGTTGTTAGTTCTTCTCTTAACCCTATTTGCTAAATATAGTTTTTTCCTTATAGATAACCATGCCTCCATGTAAAAGGATGAGGAATGTAAACGAAATTCCTCCCCGTGAGCACAAGGATGAGTCGTCATCACATGCTCTACCTATGTCAGTGTCCACACACCTGGCTCCTTCAATTGGGATTCTTGCACCCCCTATAACTGCCATCCAGTAAGTAATGGAGTGGTGGAGTACTTTCAGAGCACAGTACCAAGCTCCGCCTCAATCTTTAGTTTCTCCACCGATTCCTTCTCCTATGCCGGCTATTGTACCAAGTTTTCTAGTGGTACCTCCTCCGATTGCTACAACGACTGACCACCCTACCATAGAGTTGTCTAAGTTGATAAAGGAGGCAAGACAATTAGGGTGTGAGACATTTTTTGGCACGTATGATACTTTAGTGGCCAAGCAATGGATTGGCCGAATTCAAGAGACTGTCATCGACATGAGGTTAGATGATAAGATTAAATTGTGGATGACAATGAAATTACTAGATAAGAGTGCTAGAACTTGGTGGGAAAGTGTGAAAGTTGGAGCGACTACAACACCTACATGGGAAGAGTTCCATAGAGCTTTTGAAGATAAATATTACACACGATTCTATAGGGACCAGAAGAAAGAGGAATTCTTCAAGCTTGCTTAAGGAAACAAGATAGTATTTGAGTATGAGGCAGAACTAAGGGAACTTACCACTTATGTTCCAGAGTTTTTAAATTCCAAAGAGTCCTTATTTGCAAAGTTGAATCGAGATTGAACTTGAATATAAGAGAGAAGATGTCTGTCACTAAAGGGCATACATTTCAAGATATCCTAGATTAGGCTTTGAGGGCCGAGAAAATGGTGATGGAGAAAAGCAAAGTCAAAGAACACCATGGGAAAAGAAATGGGCCCAGTGGTTTCATTTTGGGCCAAAGTTCCAAAAAGAACAAAAGCATGTATTTTTATAGTGGCGGATCTGTTTCACGATCAGTTGGCTCTCCTCAAGGCCAACCATTTTTCAAACCAAATGCTCATAGCAGAAATATTGGATCGGGAGCAAGACTGAGGGGGAGTGGAGTAAAACCTTGCCCTACTTATTAGGGGCATCATATGGGTCCGTGTAAGAGACCCAAATGATATTATCATTGCGGGAAGGAGGGTCACCTCCGATACGATTGCTTGGAGTTGAATGCAGAAGGGCAAGGAAGTCGTCAAGTTCGGGGTCCTCCTGGTGGTTCTAAGAGAGACCAGACTACTATTTCGACACCTTCTACCAGTGCCACTCCTAGGACAGGCACATGAAGTAATACCGTAGCCGCCCCCGCTCAGAGTACCCAGCCTAGATCTTAGGCAAAAATCTATGCTATGACCAACGAAGAAGCCAAAGCCAATCTGGATGTGGTTACAGGTAAACCACTTTGAAACTTGAATTAACAATTTAAAATGTGATATAAATGGTTTATTATTATGAATTGAGGAATAATGATGATGTGATTTTGTTTATGATTGTTAGGTAGATATATGAAATATTCATGATTGTGTTGAATGATGAGATGTCATAGGGGATCATATATATGAACTGTAAAATTTGTAGATTGACTACTGATTTCCTTATGGTCTATACTGATAGGTATGATGAAAATCTTTGGTGTTGATACTCATGTGCTTATAGATACTAGATCTAATAATTCATTTGTGAGTTCGGGATTTGCTCGGCATTCTGATAGGCCTTTAATTCCACTTGTTGAAGAATTATTAGTTATTAGACATTTGGGGAAGCACTTGATTAGGGATTCAGTGTATAAGAATTGTAAGGTCAAGATCAGTGAGATAACTCTCGAAGCGGACTTGATTCCGTTTGAGATGAGAGATTTTGATGCCATTTTAGGCATGAATTGACTATATTTTCACCGAGTTTCAGTGAACTACTTCACTAAGAAAGTAAAATTTCGTATCTACTTGTATTCACCGGTGAACATCAAGTCTTGCTGAGCTATGTAATTTTAGCTCTTGAAGCACGGAGATTAGTGCATGAATGATGTGAAACTTATTTAATTGACATTGTTGACACCACAGTGGAAAGCCCTAATTTAAATGATGTTTTTGTGGTGAATGAATTTCTGGATGTTTTTTCGGAAGAGTTACTTTGGTTGCTATCGGTCTGGGAGTTCAATTTCACCATAGATCTGATTTCTGGCACCGCACCAATTTCTATTCCTTCTTATCGAATGACACCTACAGAGTTGAAAGAATTGAAGGTTCAGCTCCAAGAGTTGTTGGACAAGGGGTTTATCTGACCGAATACTTCGTCATAGGGTGCTCCGGTTTTGGTTGTGAAGAAAAAGGACGGAACTCTCTATTATGAATTGACTACCGAGAGCTCAACAAGGCAACGATCAAGAACAAATATCCTCTCCCGAGGATTGATGATCTTTTTGATCAACTTCAAGGGGTAAGTATGTTTTCGAAGATAGATTTTAGATTAGGTTATCATCAACTGAGAATCAAGAGTAGGGGTGTTATGACACCCGGGTCGAGCTCGGGTATCATAATACCCGAGCACGAGCTCGATATACTTTAGGTGAGCTCGAGCTCGAGCTCAAAGTGTCGTCGGGTGTCATCGGGTAGTGTCGTCGGGTAGTGTCATTGAATGATATAGATAATATATTTAAAAAATATACCTAAAAATATAATTTTATATATAATTTTTTAAAAATATATATATAATTATATATAAAATTTATTTTAAAAAAAATTAAAATATTTCGGGTACCTCGTCGAGCCTTCGAGCTCGACATAGCTGAGCTCGAGCTTGAGCTCGATACCCAACTACCCGAGCCCGAGCTAGGGCTCGAGCTCGGTTTGACCGAGCCAGGGCTCGAGCTTTGACCGGGTAGTGTCACGGGTACCCGTGACACTACCCGGTGTCATTAACACCCCTAATCAAGAGTGACAATTTTTCAATACCGCGTTTAAGATGCGGTATGAACACTACGAATTTTTAGTAATGCTCTTTGAGTTGACGAATGCTCTTGCGGCCTTCATGGATCTCATGAATCGAGTGTTTCATCCCTATCTCGATAAGTTCGTCATAGTTTTTATCGATAATATCTTGGTGTATTCCAAAAGTGATGAAGAGTATTCTAAACATCTCTGAATTATCTTGCAAACTCTTAGGGAGAAAAAGTTGTATACCAAGTTCTTCAAGTTCGAGTTTTGGCTAAGGAAGATTGACTTTTTAGGGTATGTTATTTTTAAGGATGGGATTTTTGTGGATCCAAAGAAGGTAGAGGTCATACTGAGATGGGAGCAGCCTAAAAATGTCACTGAGGTGAGAAGTGTTATCAGATTAGTAGGGTATTATTGGAGATTCGAAAAAAGATTCTCGAAAATAGTAGTTCTAATGACTAATTTGACTCAGAAGGGAGTCAAGTTCGAATGTGATGAAAAGTGTGAGAGTAGATTTCAAGAGTTTAAGCAAAGATTGACTTTTGCTCCTATCCTTGCTCTCTCTACTAGCAGCGGTGGTGATTTTGTGGTATACAGTGACGCTAGCAAAGCAAAGACTAGGGTGTGTGTTGATGCAAAATGATATGGTGATTGCTTATACTTCTCATCAATAAAAGAAGTATGAAGTGAACTATCCTACTCATGACTTGGAGTTGGCTGCCATTGTCTTTACTTTAAAGATTTAGTGGCATTATTTATATGAGATTATTTGCAAAATCTTTACCGACCACAAAAGGCTGAAATACCTACTCACTCAGAAGGAGCTAAACTAAGGCAAAGGAGGTGACTGGAACTAATCAAAAATTATGATTTGGTGATTGATAATTACCCCAAAAAGGCGAATGTAGTTGCGGATACTTTAAACCACAAATCTTCATCTTCGGCATCCAAGGGAGTTCTTATCTCTCTTGTTTGGTTGGACTTCATGCCCTTGGAGTCGAACTGGCTAAGGATGATCAATGTGTTTTATTAGCCAAGTTTATAGTGAGTCCTACTTTGGTAAACTGTATTCGGGAGCTTTAAGCGATCGATGAGGAATCGAAGGGCGTAGCGGAGAAGATTCAAAAAGGGGAAGGTAGTGAGTTTTAGATTCAGGAAGATGGACTTGTAACTATGGGAGAGGCATATGTGTTCCAAAGAATGAGGATCTCCGAAAGGCCATAGTTGAAGAGACATATTTTTCGGCCTATGCTATGCATTCGGGGGTATCAAGATGTATCGAACTATCAAAGAGTCATATTGGTGGTCTGGATTGGAGAGAAATATCGCCGAATTTGTGACAAAATGTTTAGTGTGCCAACAAATCAAAACCAAATATCAGAAGTCAACCGAAACACTTCAACCACTGCCAATTCCTGAATGGAAGTAGGAACACATCACTATGGATTTCATGATGGGTTTGCCACATACACAAAACCATCATGATGCCATTTGACTGATTGTAAATCGTCTTACCAAGTTAGCTCACTTGTTGCCGATTCAGAACACCTATTCCTTGGAAAGATTGGTCAAATTACACATTGATGAAATCGTGAGGCTTCCCAGAGTTTCGGTATCTATTGTATCGGACTGTGATCCTCGATTTACTTTTAGATTTTGGCTAAAGTTGTAAAAGTCCTTAGGGACTAAACTAAAATTCAGTACTGCTTTCTATTCTCAGACTGACGGACAATCGAAGCATACGATTCAAACTTTGGTAGATATGTTTAGAGCATGTGTTATGGATTTTCAAGACAGTTGGGATAGACACATTCCGCTGGTTGAATTTGCTTATAATAATGGCTATCAAGCTACCATAGGGATGCTTCCCTATGAAACTCTTTATGAAGGAAGTATCGGACTCCACTGTGTTAGGATGAGATTGGAGAGAGAAAAATTGAAAGTGTAGAATTGATCGAGACTACTAAAGAAAATGTGAAATTGATTCAGGAACGAATGAAGGTGGTTCAAGATCGACAAAAGAGCTATGTCGACAAGAGGAGAAAATCTTTGGAATTCGAAGTAGGAGATATAGTGTTTTTGAAGGTCTCTCGGAAGGGAATAATTTGATTTCAAAAGCGAAGAAAGTTAAACTCTCGATATATCGGTCCTTTCAAAATCCTTGAAAGGATTGGACAAGTGGCATATCGGTTAGAATTACCGTCGGAGTTGTAGAGGATCCATGACGTTTTTCACGTTTCAATGCTGAGAAAGTACTTATCAAATCCCTCACACGTATTAGAAGCACCTCTGATAGAGTTGAATGAAAATTTGAGTTTCAAGATACAATCGTTGAAAATCATTGATTGACAGATTAAGCAGTTGAGGAGTAAGCAAATCCCTATGGTCAAGGATTGTGGAGACGTAATCAAGTGGAAGAGGAAACTTCGGAAACCGAAGAGTTGATGCGAAAACAACACCCCAGCTTTTTAATGTATAATTTCTTTTAAATTTCGAGAACGAAATTTCTTTTAGGAGATTAAATATTATAACACCGAGACCGAAAGAAAAAAAAAAGAGAGAAAAGTCAACAAAATCCACTCTCTCTCTCTCTTCCCTCTTCCCTCTTCCCCTGACTTTCCCAATTGTTCTGTTCACCCGAAACCCATTTCTCGCTTTTCTCTTATCTCTCTCCTCCATCTCTCATTCTCTCCCTCTCCTTCGGCTTCTCTCTCTCCCTCTATCACTTTCATCCATTGAACCACCTCAACCATCTCTTAAAACCCTAATGGAGTTTGTGATGGAAGAGATCTAGAAAAAAATCTAAGGTTTCTACATGAAGGGAAATTTAGGGATTTTTGAAATCCAACATCCCTGACTCAAATTGATCATGAAATAAAGGTAACTTCTCCTCCCAAAATTTGTATTCATATTTTTTATTAGAAATTTGAATTTTGTTCTAAGGGTTGGACGAATTGAATTTGGGAAAACTAGACCTAGGGTTATAAAATTTGGGGTTTAGGGTTTGGAATGAATGAAAATTGTGTAATTATGTATACAAAGTATGGATTAATGATCTGAACTTAGAAAATAGAGGAAAGTTGGGTTTAGTTGAAGCCATGATTTTTCTGCAAAGGGGACAGCTTGTGAATGCTGTGATCTAATCCTCATAACTCCTTTTGCATATAGGCAATTTAAATGTGATTTTGTTTTCATGAAACTAGACTTATCGAACTTTAAAATGACATATTGCAGTAGGTGTTTCGATGAGAATCGAATTTTTGGTGAATTTTTCAAGATAACATGTTTTGTAAAAAATATTATGTCTGTCCTGCTACAGTTGTTTGTTTTTCTTTCAATTTTGAGATATCATTTAGATTGAATTAGACTAAATACTAAATATAAAAGTTATAAATTTATATCTTATCTTTAATTTGAGATAATAATCACATGATTTGGATATGTGTAGTGAAAGGTATAACCATTTTTTCATAAATGCACAGATTGAAAAATTTATTCAAAAACTACCATTGTGAAAATATTAAAAAGAAATTGATTTCTTTAGTATTGATACGTGATTTAATGATTAAATTATGATCAATAAATTAGACTATAGTCAGAGCAGAAGGAGGGATAATTTTCATTTAATTGAGAAATTTGGAAGTGATTACCCTCTCAAAAGATAAGTGGATGGTTCGTTGTACCTTTAAATGAGCAAATTGTTTTAAATTTTTTAATAAATGATTTTGAATGATTTTATATCTTTTATATAAATTTTTGTGATTGTGGAATGTTTGAAATGAATATGTGAATCACATATGCATCCATTATATTTATAAATGAATGTGTGTCATATGTTGTTGAATATTTGAGTCATGAATGGTTTGATATGATTTTGAGAATTGTTTGTTGAAAACATGACATGGGGAATGTGATTTGGATATTTGTGAAAAAATGGTGCATGAGGCAAATGACTATAGTCATTCCTTCGACGGAGTGATCTGTCGGGGTAACATGGTTGGGATTGGATGAGCAGGGGAAGCAGTCGTGACTCCCTCTGCTAAAGTTGTGCTATATCTGGATGCATTTCGGTGAGGTACGAGTAACGTCAAGGAAGGGAGAACTAGTGTTGCAAAACAAATGGATTAAAAATCCCTTAGCGGGCTTTCAGCTTGGTTCGGCCAACCTGGGATGTGAGTGATTTCTTAGGGAGATCCCATAATTTTGGAAAGTCTGAAATTTATGGATGCATGTTTGTTTGAATTATTCTGAATGTTGTGACTATATTATATTCAAAGAGTTGTTTATGAAATATATTTTGATTTCCCTACATTCACTTCTCATTTATTGACATAATTATACTATTACACTCCACTTGCTGAGTATTCCCATATTTACCCCTATATTCTATATTTTTCAGAGGAAGCTCAGGTGGGAGACGTAATTGGAGACAACTGGAGATACTTTTCGCTGAATTGCTATAGGTATTGATGATATAGATATTATTTTTGAATTGATGTGGTATGATCCGTGGAAGAATACTTTATACTCCTCATTTTGGATTTGGATTTAATTGATACTTGCATTATTTTCTTTGGAGCAAGTATTGGTAAAATCGTTACTTGATTTTTGTGAAACTTTGTAAACTTTTGTTTGTATTTGTCTTTTGCAAAAACTTATGGTTTCATCGGGATATTTGGACTTTATTATGAATTCTGAAATATTTGGAATTTGTGAAAACTTTATTAAAAATTCTTTGAGATGACCGAGATGACCTTATGCATGCATTTAATTTTGATTAGTTGGGACGGCTTCATGCATGCCTATTATAATAAAATGGATTGAAATGGTCGTTTATATGTTGTTGAGTTGTTTTTTAAAAACAGATTGAATATGTGGAATGTTTTACGTTGTCCCAGTATATGGAAGATACTGTCCATATATTGAGATAATGCGACAGTTGTTGCGGCTCGACTTGGGAGTCGAGAGATGACATTCTTGATCTAAATTTAGTTAATTTTAATAATATATATTGGCATGTTTAATTTTAATGAAAATTTTATATTAATGTTATAAATATTTTTGAGATTAAATATTTTAATTAATATTTTTGAGATTAAATAACCACATATTTGTGTAATCTTCTTTCCTGGAATTCAAAAATTTCCAACCCTTTTTTCTTCCTTAACTTATTACTACTTAATCTAAACATTAAACATAATTTTTCCATCTTCAATGATATTCAAAATCTATATTCTATTCTTAAATTCACATATTCATTTATAAAGAGAATAAAATACAAAGAAAAGAAGATTATGTATCATTTAAGATAATTTTTTAATAAAAATAATTATTTTAGAAATAATGTTCCCTACGATACAATACTCGGTGTACATTACTCTCAAAACCTACAACCCAAAGGATAATCGCACCACTTTAACACCTTAAGGAAATTTTATTAACGTAAAAAATAAAAGAGGCCTACCCTAAGAAGGGTCTTGTTTTTTTTTTCATTATAATAATAATAATAATAAAAACGGTGCTAAATCTCGGGTAGAACCTCCATTGAGAAAACGAAGATCTGAAAGTGCCATCACCCCGCTTCCGTAGCATAGTGGTAGTGCGTTCGCTTCGTAAGCGAAAGGTCGCGAGTTCGATCCTCGCCGGGAGCTTATTTTCAGCAAATTATTTTCCATTTTATTTTTGATTAATCTGAGAAACTTACATCACTGAAAATTTATAGAAAATGTTGGTCTTCCTTGGCTTTTGCCCTCATCACTTCGAATAATATATCGTGGAAAAGGGAACCACAGGACTTGGCAGAAAGAAATGCTCACCAAGCACAACTAACAAAATCCACGGAGCTGATTTAACTTTGAAGCAAGCAATAAAGGATGGGGTCCAAAGCCCACCATCATTTGCAATCCCCATTAATCTCATCTTAATTATTTGCCTTGTCAATCTAAATGGCTTTGTTTAGGACTAGGAGAGGAGTGGAAAATTCTGATATATACATATTAAAAAGAAAAAGAATTCGTACAAACAAACGTAGTGGTTTGCAAGAGGAGTGGTCCTCACTCTCTCTCTCTCCCTCCCTCTCTCTCTTTACAGGAAGAAGAGGACCGCATTCTGCAACAATTGAAGCCAATCAGCACTGAGTCACTTTCTATGCATCTTTCTCCAAAAGCACATCCATGAAAGGTTCCCTATGCATTGCTACCGCGCGTCCAATAAATGATAATTATACCATCCTCGCTCTCCTGCAAGAGGTGTTTTTCTTGGATCTAATGAAAGGTTGAAACGTTTGCTGCAAAATACAGTCTGTCTAACTTTATGGTTTATCTCTTATTCATCTCCTTTCTCTTTCATGGTCAGAGGAAATTGAAGATTTTTACATGCTATGGAAACCTTTTCCCTCTTTAAGCAAGCTGATGCGCTTTAACATGCATGTGCTTGTATGTTGCCAGCCTTTTTTTGGGGGGGGGGGGTACACATGAGCTTTGTAATGATAATGAAACTTCAAACTTTCAATTGCTTTAGGGTTCTCCTTGTGCAAGTGCTGTAGCATACAGGCATGGTGATCACAAACTTCTGGGTTATACCAGAGAGAGAGAGAGAGAGAGAGAGAGAGAGTTGCTGCCTTCCAAAGAACGTGCTTTTGGGTGTGGATGGGCATTTGAACATGCGCATGAAAGCTCCCTTTTGAGAGAATGAGAGAGAGAGAGAGAGAGAGAGAGAGAGAGAGAGAGAGAGAGAGAGAGAGAGAGAGAGAGAGAGAGAGAGAGAGAGAGAGAGAGAGAGAGAGAGAGAGAGGTACTTCTCTCTATATCTCAAGGGCTTATGCAAGAGGGTAATCATCTAAACCTCAATCAAAGACCAGGTTAAAGGACCCTAAAAATTCCTGTGGATTGCACATACATAAAACCTTCATATCTTAGCTGGGAATTCCTAGTTAAGTGTGTTTCTCAACAATGGCATAAAGCGTGTACCTTTTTGTCTTTTGTGGTAAACAATTGTAGTTGAATTAGATACCGTAGGGATAGATCTCTCCAATAAACCGAACAATATGATAACATAGAACGAGAGAAAAAGAAACTATCTCATGTTAAGTAGCCTTACAAGGACGAGAATTTGCAAACATCCTCACATCAAACTATTCTTTTTTTTTTTCTTCTCTAAATTTGGTGCTCTCTACTAGATTTACAATCACTTTATGTCGGTTAAAAACTAAATCACGTAGATGCTTGCACGTGTCAATTTTATGATCTTTTCAAATTTGTATATACTTGGATTTATTTTATCGAAATGAAATTTGTGGCCATTGGATTTTTATTCGTCGGACATCATTGTTTATAAAACGAAGAAGTAAAATGATGGATTGTCAGTTGGATAAAGATCCAACTGCACTAACAATGCTATAAATATTAATATTAACGAAAATCGTAGAATGAACTTTCAAATTTATTATGAATAATTGGTGGCTTCTAATTGTTTATTACCATAATTTTCTTTTTGGTCCTTTTCAGAGGTAATGCAAATATATGTATCACAAAGTGTCCTAGTTTACCATGGTCATTGGCATCTGTCAAGTGTTGGTGACAACCCATTGTGGAAATAATATGGTAGAGTTAGGGTTGAAAGGAAAATTTGTCATTTTATCAAAAATTAAATATTGAGGATATTTTAAAAAAAAAAAATTAAACTAGTAGAGTAAATATTATCAAAAAAATTAAGTAAAACATTGATTTAATTAGATGTAGAGTTAGTGCTTGAGAATGAATGAATTTTAATATACAGACTATAGATATCGAAATACATATGGATGCTCATGAGGTTTGTAATGGTAAAATCATCGTCTAACAGTCATCGATTTTTTTATGAGATAAAATATTTGAATTATCGGTAACCGTTAGATAGTAATACAACAATGACTATAAATCTATGGATGTCAATACCCATAGAAATTATTAAAAAAAAAAAATCTGAACTTTTCAAAGTTTGACCCCAAAAATTTTTGAAAGAATTCTGTATCAGGTCTCCTTGTGTGCTATCAGGAGTTCATTCATTGGAATGCTATGATTCACACCTATAAAAATCCTCACAAATAAAGACTTCGTAAAAGCTCGAAGGTCGGATATTACATTCTTATGAAAAATGTAGTTCAAGGGTCGAATTTGATAAATTTTTTTCAAATTATAAACCCAAAGAAACACTCATTTGAAATTGGCTTAGACCTCTACTCGTCCATTTATTTGAGAGATTAATTTTAATTTTGAAAGTATTGAAGGTAACTGAGTACTGCAATAGAGCTTGGGGAGTATCTATCTTCCCTTCTTTTGGCATGATCTCCATGATTAAAGAGTTAAATGCTTATTCAAGATTTTGGGCTTTACACAATCATAAAGAAAGAAACACTTGTATAACTTTATAAGCAAGCCATCAACAATATCGTAGACTCTATTTCATTTTCATTCACTAAATGTTATTTTGTGGAAAACAACAATTTCCCATGTATTGACCCCTCCTAGTGTAAGTTTTTGATTAAGTAATCCAAGTTTTATGAGGCTAACAAAATGCAAAACTCAACAAAAAACATGTCATTAAGTAAGAAATAGTATGTTAAAAAGCCTTACCTGCATGGAGGAAAATATTCAGAGAGCAAGGCAAGTTCTCAAACATGGTTCTTCATGATTGCCTGCCATTTGAAATAAGGCAAAATCACCATGATGTATGAAGCAAAGTCCATTAATAGAAGCTGAGGTTTTCCTCCTCGCAATTAGAGCTTTTTCAAATGACAGCCTTTTGCAAAAGCTTCATTGTCATATTTCATCTTATTCAATGGCTTTGGAAGGCATGGCACTGCTTGAAGCTTAACAATGAGGAACTACTAGGAACCAAGGCTGTGTTTGTGTGATGGTGTGCTTCCAATGTTATTGTTTTGAGAGAGAGGCCTGTGATTTGCATTGAGTGCAAGTGATTTCATCATTGAACTAGATGAATGAAAATTTGGTATGAGAGAATTTGTTAAAATAGGGTGTGGGTTCGGGTTCAAGAGTTGTAAATGATTGACTTGTTTGGGTTCACTCTCCCAAGTAGGATGTACTAGATATGGAGGATGAGAAGGAAAAAGTGTGGGAGTGGCAGTAGGTGGGCAAAAAAAGAATTGTGATGCAGATGAAGGAGTCAATGAGGATGGCATTGATCTTCCAAAATTGTTACTATTGAGATCTTCCTTTTGGCTTCCAAATTGGGATAGCAATAAACTTGATGGATCCCAATGGTCGTATGAGTTGTAAGGCATGTCATTGTTGAACATGCTAGGCAAAGATGAAGAATTGGCTAATGGGAAGAAATTTTGAGCTGAAACCTGTGTACTACTACACCCCGCAAGCCCTTCTTGATTGATTTCTTGCTCATGGGATCTTTTGTCCAACTTGTATTTTCCTCCAACAATTTCTCCTTGCAAGGTATCCATATTGCTTGCTCTCAAACCGCTGCAAAGATTCGCCCAATAATTGGACTTCCCCAACATTGTTGTTTGATCATTTCCAACAATGTTGTTTGTGATCTCATGAATTGCTTCTTTGCTAGATTGTAGAGACTGATTTGCATTGAAGAAGGAAGGAGGAGCAAGAAAAGATTGAGAACCACTTGCTGCATGTTGTGAAACTTGCTTTGATTGAACATTGAACTGACCTAAATTCTCCTGTGGCATTTGGAGTGGAGGGAGCTTATCGATATCATCCTTGGTAGCATCAAGAAGCCAATCTATGACCTTGCTAGGTTGGCAAAGTCCAAGCTTGTCTTGCAGATCATATAATTGGATTGCTGTGGGCACGGAGAGCCTAATTCTTCGGTCTCTCAATCCTCTTATGGTGCAAACCTTGCTATGTCGATCTTTTCCTCCAAAGGAACGTGAGACACACACGATTCTTGGATTCTTGAATCCGGAAGGCCATTGTCTTGAGGTAGATGCTGCCTTCAAGAACCTAGCATTGAAGTTGTCTGTCTCTTGCTTTGCATGAAAACCCTTTTCTTTTGAACTTGTTATCATCTTTCCCTTATCATTGAGGGGCAAATATCTAATCATCCCAAAATAGAAATGAGAGGATAAAGAAATATTAGGCTTTTGGAAAAATTAAATATTTTTTTCATATAAATTTTTTAAGACAAGGAAAATTGAAAAAAATATTCTCAATAGGTAGAATAGAATGAAAGAGTAAGCTCTTCCTATCTTTGCACAAACTTATATATCTTCTAAGTATAAAAAATTTTCATTTTTCTTCTACTTTAGCTATTATTAGTAGCAAAGGAGAGAAGAAATTAGCTTGCATGTAATATAAATCGAAATTTACAAGGAAATAAATATTTTTTTTCTGCAAAAATCTTTTCTTAATTATATTCGTTATTACTCCTAAAACATAAATTCAATTTGTATCTCTTTGTGACACCATCACAACAACGATAAGATGTGATTAAAGCCACTTTAAATTAATAAAATCTAGGAAAAATGTTGCTTGCTAATCTTGAGACTGAATTCATCAGTCCCTTACATTTGTTTTTCTTAGAAAAACCTCATATGAAAAAAAAAAGAAAATCTTGATGAAAAAGAAAGATTCATGGAGATAGAAGATATCGAAAAATTTGACATGAAATTCATGCGCAAGATGTTGATACTTACATCCGCTGGTGAGTCTTAGGTATGTTGGAGTGTCTGAATTATATTGATTTCTTGATCTTGGAGATGAGAAGAGAGGATGAAGACGGGTGGGTATACTTCAATGGAGAAAATGTCCTCATTCAAGTTTGGCACTTGAGTTTTCAACTAAACATTGAAGGAGGGAGGGGTCCTCCAACGTATTAAAACCTAATTTTTTTTTTTGAGAAGAACAAAAACTTGTCAAATTAGTTATAATTATAGAAAAGGAAGATGCAAAAAATCCATCACACCATATTGCGCAATGAAAAAAAAGAAAAGGTGTGGGGGCATCCTCAACCATGTAGCATATGTGCAACTCGACGCCACAAGTTGACAACCCTAGTAACAACGTTTTCATCAATTTGTTCATGCCACCTACAAGAGAAATAAGCAAGGAGAAAACGCATTTGTGCAACTCAATGCCACAAATTGACAACCCTAGTAACAACGTTTTCATCAATTTGTTCATACCACCTACAAGGGAAATAAGCAAGGAGAAAACGCCGTTAGTATATGGTGGTATTGTTCAATATGACCATGTTATTATTTAATACATTACATAGGTTAGGTGGATATATGTGTACACCTTCAATGGGGGACCATCCGATATTTCCATACAGGAAAAGGTTAGCTATATGCTTTATGGGAATGATCAACCCTAGCTTTATATAAATAAATTTTCTTATAGATACACGCAAACATTTAAAATCAGAGAGAAAAGAAAAAGAAAGAGAAAGAGTGAAAAATATTTTGCTATCTATACATATTGGTGGGTGAGGTAAAATTTGCAAGATCTTGACATGAAGAGAGAATATTCCTAATGGCAAATAAACAAGTAGATAAGTTAGAGAGAGGGCATGTTTGGTTCTTCCCAAAGATGTGGTATTGAGAGAGGGATGAGATGTAGATAGGGAGTGCAGCCTATCTACCCTTATAGACTGAGGGACCAAGTCCTCCCCCCTGTAGGTTCTTTAAAGCATCTACCTTTCGTTTACGCACAGGGACCACACACAACCCCACGCCCTTGTTTTGGCAGTGAGATTTGCAAGGAGCTACTAGGATCTAAAGAGTTGCACGCCGATGATGATTGCCTTCTTACCGCATTCTCTTGCAAATATGTAAACCCCCTACCAACGGGCGGAGCCACATATACTCATTGGGGGGGCCATGGCCCCACCAAGACTTTTGAAAATTTTTCTTAAGAATAAAGTTTTAACTGTTAAGCTTTGTGGTCCTAAAAAGAAATGTTATAACCCATCCAAATGTTTAAAATAATAAAATTTTTGCATTTAAAAATTTTAAAACAATATTATATTTGATATTCCGTTTTGTGGGATCTGACTAGAATACTTTGAAATTTAAAATATATGTGTGTGTATATATACGATACACAATTCTAAAAAATATATTATTATTTTTTATACTTTTCTAAAAATGATATTTTTATACTCTGTGTCTATCTATCAATTGTCCCAAAAAAAAGTTGATTGCCATAACGACACAATTAACAATAGTTGGCAAGACCAAATAAACAATTTTTAGATATCTCTTGAAAATCTTTATCAACACACTCTTATATATTATATTGACATCGTGAGCGACCGGCATTCTTATCAAAGTCTTTACCTATTTTATATTATATTCTTACCATTTTTACATGTTCTTATCCAAGTCTTCTTCTACTATATAATATTTAGTTATCTCATAAATTAATTAATATTCTTTCTATAATTCTATTATTGTATTTTAAATATGATTAATATTTTGTTTGTATAATATTGAACTATCAATTTTTGTCTATATGATTTTAAAATGTTAAATATTCTATCAATTATATTAGTTAAATGCGAGAATCTTTATTTTTGGTAAACCCAATAGTCAAAAAATAATGTCCATCGTTAGAGTTAGGATTTAAAATTTATATATATAGTGGTTCTCTTTTCAATAAAAGTTTAACTCTAATTTAATAAAAATATAGGAATTTTCTTTTATTCAAATTTTTCTCTCGGCTCTTTAATGGGCTTTGGTTTTCTTTATTTTCTTATTCAGAGATTTAAAAAAAAGGACAAAAATTCAATTATGAAATAAAAGACAATCGATTCCTTTTTTTTATTTTATTTAAATTACAGATGATTCAAACAATAACACAATTTAGAAAATTATGAATTTTTTGCTAATCAAAAGCAATCTTCTCAAAAGTTTAGAGTACAATTTTGTATTTTTAATTAGGATTATATGAATTTTTAATATATTTTTATTTTATAATTTTTATTAATTATTCCTTTATGACCTCCCAGGAAAAATTTTCTGGCTCCACCCGTGCCCCCAACCCACCTCCAACCCGACACGCACATATCATGGATTGCATCTCATATCCTAATGTTTACTCAAATGCTCTTGAATTGATCTATTTTGCCCTATAGAGTTCTGACATCAGATTGCAGCAATATGATGGACATAATACAGGAAATAGAATTGATTAAGATAAACCGGCATTTGAATAAACCGGCATAGAAGGTCATTTTTATTCAGATAAGGAGGTTAAATTCATGTCGATCTTGTTCTGATCGACTGCTGCATTTGAGAGTTCAAAGAGACAAGAATTGATTAGACTAGAAGAACAATTGAGGGAGAGAGAGAGAGAGAGAGAGAGAGAGAGAATACGGATCACGTTTGAGAAAAAAAGCAGTTGTTTTACCTCATGATTTTGTGAGAAAACTTCCAGCATTGCCTTTTTCAAGAACACAATATAAGCAAACAAAGTTACATTTTTCACTTCTTGATTAGTGAAAAACAGCATGTTATATCTCACTCAAATTGATCAAAAAGTTTTTGAGAGCAAAGCAGAAAGGAATCAGCTCGAGACAGAAACTCAAAAGAAGGGCTTAATTTTCTTTGTGAGAGAGAGAGAGAGAGAGAGAGAGAGAGAGAGAGAGAGAGAGGATAATGGACTGACCTTTTGTAATGGAGAGAAGAAGTTGAATCTCTGCAACATAAAAATTTTGAATTTTCTGTTGTAGGAATAGTACTTGTAACAGCAGCAATAATTGAAATGAAAATCTGTTGAAGCAAGAGCCTTAGCTTTTTAAGGCTCTCTCTCTCTCTCTCTCTCTCTCTCTCTCTCTCTCTCTCTCTCTCTCTCTCTCGCTTTTTATAAGGAAAGCCAAAATGGCACAACCGGTTCTTCCCAAGTTTTTTTTTTTTTTTTTTTTTTTGGGCATACGACTTGTCATTTCCTTTGCTTTTAGGGTTCTCTCTCTCTCTCTCTCTCATGACCATCTTAGTTCATGTCTTCCTATGCTCGATTTGTCTCCCATTGCCTCACCAATTTTATAGATACATGCTTTTGAAATGCTAAATCAATTAAACTTTTTTGGCATTAATAATGATTATCATAATAGATTCGTTTTGACTCACAAATTGTTTCATTTTTCTTTATTTCTCAGTGTGTGCCAAAAAGCTTGGAGAGATAGTGTCTATGTTTCCTTTAAATTTGGGTAAGCATCCTTGCATGTGAGCCAAATACCATATATCAGAATATATTATATATCAAAATCAAATTAATTAATTCTGTGAAAAAGAAACTATGCTAATTGAGATGGACTTGAATAATTAGATTTTTTTTTGTGTCTTTTTTAATTTTTTAATGTAGATCCAAACCGACTCAATTTAAGTATTGCAAACAAAATTTGGACACGGTCCACTTTATGAGCTAATTTTTAACGTAGTAATTGATCTTTTCCTATATGATATTAGAGTCACTATTAAGATATTAGAATCAGAATCTCAAAATATTTTTCTTAAAAAAATTAAAACCTCTTTTAGGGGACCAAAAAGAAAAAAGAAAGAGATTTTTTAGAGGCTTATCAATTAAGAAACTTAATAACAACTAGGTGGGGGATAAATTCAAATGCTTGATTTTTTACATTCTTTTTGAAACTTTCGGTGTGGTTTTGTGCTGCATGAAATGATCCTTTCTCTTTTCCCTTTTCTTTGAGGGGACCTCGAATAAGTGACGGACCTAAGATCCAGAGACGGGAGGTACAAAAAAATTAAAAGATATTTGTTCGAATATCAAATATGAATTATAAAATGATATTAAAAAATCTAAAATATCAATAAAAAATAATTCAATCATAATATTTTAAAAATTAAAAGTTTTAATCGAAGACGTGTACCTTTTTCATGGTACAAAAAATAGATTTTTTTAAAAAATTTGAAAATAATTTTAGATTAATTGAAAAATAGAGATTTCGGTGTTGATAAGTGAAAAAATATAAAAAAAGAATCAGGAATGTGGAAATAAGAGAGATAATAGAGAGTTAGAGAAAATGGAAAGAAGGAGAAAAAGACCAAAGGAAGGAAAGGAAAAAACAAAATGGACGGCAAGAGAGGCTCGGGGGAGAAGGAGAGGAGAGGGAAAGTTGGGGAAACGAAGGAAGGGAGAAGGAAAAGTGTAGGATGTTCGTGTTAAATTAATATTTTTCAGAGTTAAAATCTTTTTTAACTTTTTTTTTTAATTTTAAAGATTTAAAATATGTGATGATGATATCATATTTTATTTTTACCATGTGACGTGAGTTTTTGAAAAAATATTTATGTAAAATTTAATCAAATAAATAAGTTTTAAAAAATATAAGTGGAATAAAATTATAATTAAATACGTATAAAATAAATATAGATTATAAATATTAATTAAATTTAAAAAATTTAGAGAGTGGAATTGGCCGCCGTCGTCCCATGTAGGTTCGCCCTTGCCTCCAATTCTTCTTCAAAAAGTCATAACACAGTTATGATGTCGACATTATTTCACAAACAGATGCATTGATGAAGATGATGATTGATAAGACACAATGCAAAGACTTTTATCAAGTAACTGTTCATTGTGAATGTAGCACTCAGGCAAAGTTATATTATCCTTCAATGCATCATCTGGTCCTTTTATTTTCTTGTTTACGTGAAAATTTTGAAATTCAAAGAGTTTTTCTTTTTTATTTTTAATTTTCGAAGTGAAAGGGTGAAAATACTTTTTAATTAAAACAATAGGTTTTGTGGATCTTGGATTATTGGAATTTTGATCCTTGTTAGACATATGAGAGTCTGATTAATGCCAAAATTTTTGTATTTCAGACCTAATTTCCTTGAGCATACCAGCTGGACCTAGGAATTGATTGCTACCATTGTATTTTTTTTCTCTTTGCTCAAGCTGGTAAACTTTATTTTTGTTGCATTTTAATTTTGCATAGAATGAATTTGGTTCGACATAATAATTGGGAATGAGCAACATGAGTCCTCCAAAATCCAAATCTCTTTGGGTTAGAGAACATAATTTGGATTTTTTTTTTTAGAATTATCAACGGGTATCCGAAACTAAATTCCGATTAATCTAGCTCGAATATTTAAGGGGACCCTCTATGGGGGTGGCTCTCCCAACGTAGGAGAATATAATTAGTTGTGCGGTCTATATTAATTGGTTCTTATGTTAATTTTATCTTACTCAAAAAATCTCTAAACATATTTTCACAAATAAAATGCCTAATGGTAATTTTTATAATATATTCATAGTTTATGTAAATTTTGCTTAATAATGTGGATTTTTTTTCGAATTGGGACCCCTCTCAACAACTTCATAGTTCTCATTTATCATTGACAAATGTGACAAAAAATCTTGTTAATCAAGTGTATTAACTTTTAAATATGATTAAACAGGGTTAATAGTTCAATTAGTACCATCTCCTTCTTTAGAGGTCTCGAGTTCACGTCTCTCTCTATTGAGTTCCTCTTTCTCACACATAATTGATCATTGATGAAGAACGCCAAAATTGCACAAGAAAAGTCTGAAATTTCCTATTGAAGCATAATTTATGTACATGACAAAAACCAGAAGACATTACAAAGAAGGGTTAAAAAAAAGGATAGGAAAGAAAAGAAAGAAAAACCCTAAATGTTGGTTACTTGATACATCCAAGTCAACACCTATATACGCTTTTAAACCATTGGACTTTTAAATGGTGGAAGGCCAAAATCATAACCAACATACAATAAATGAGCAAATGCAAGTGTAGTACAATGGTTTATGAATTATACTATTTCTTCATAACATGTTCCATACCTATTAAAGACATTGTGACCAGCATAAGAAAACCTATATATATATATATATATAAGCCGGCAAGATCTTAATGAAGTTTTCTTTTTTCTGGAAGTAGTTGGTATACTTATCCTCTTAAAAATGCATTTAGCTGGAAGAGGTCCATCCAAGCTCCAAAAGAAGGCGTTAATGTTGTTATTTAAACTCATGGCATGCAATCCAAGTTGTAATAGGGTTATTTCCAGAAGCAAACTCCAATGAGTGTACCGATAGGGCGCTACACTTCCTTAACCCTAAATCTTGGGTTCGAATCATAAAAATAAAGCAGTATGAATTGAGAGAGCCAATCTCGTATATGGGTCCCACAGTATTCAAACCGGATTAGTCAAGTGAAACCCTAATACAAGTTGATTTCACATATTCAGTTATATCAAAAAAAAAAAAGTTATTTAAAAAATTATTACAATTAAGATGGATATCAATAATTATGAATGTTACTAATAGAACAAGTAAGATTAATACTCAAAAATTTAATGTTACAGCTCTAAACTCTAAAGTTTCTATTTGAAAACCCCCTAATATTATCACTAGAAAATCTAGAGTTATTATAAATTTTGAATGTTAATATTTGATTTTTGAGTAATAATAATAGAGTTTTGAGTTGTAGTTACAATAATATTAAACTTTTAACCGATAATATTAACATAAATATATATAGGAATTTTCACCAAAAAAAAAAAATATATATATATATATAGGAATATTTAGAGTTTTTCATCATTTTAACTTATCATGATAGTTAAAAGAAATACTTTAAAATACAAGACTCGTACTATAAGATAAATTAAGAGTTCTCTATCTAATACACGTTCCTTTACCGGCATACGAGACAAAGGGTACCTCCAAGTTATCATGGAGGAATGAGAGAGAGAACAAGAAATATCCATCAAAGTGCAATGGATATTTGGTACTAGAATTCATATCTTAATCACGGTTTATAAAAAATGGAGACTAGGTTTCGTGAACATTAAGGTTGGGAACAGAAGGAAAACAATTTAACGACAATTTACAAAAGAGCACATCAACCCCCATTAGCTCAAATCATGAAAATGAGCTGTGCAGGGTAGGACTTTGATGTATACATAAATTATTAGCATGATTGATTGCTTTATGACAGACAGGCTCACACAGGCTGAATGTACTGAATGTTCATCTACCTATATAATGCCATTCACTGGCATTTAAGACACTAGAAACTCGTTTTTTCTTACTTCTTTTCTTTTAATAATAGATTTAATAGTAGTGCAGAACACAGAACAACTTGGTTTCTCTTCTCCACATTGAAACTGGGTAAAGTCATGTCATTTTCTAAGGTAGCTCTCAGGTTAACTCAAAGCTCAGGGTGTTTGTAGTTATAAAAAATAAGAGTGTTTTTTTTTTAAAATATTATTTAAGAAAATAAAATTGTATGTAAATACTTTATTTTTTTAATTTTAGAAAATAAAAATTAAAAATATGGTTTTTCAATTTATAAAAAGAAATAAAAAATAGCATTAGACTTATTTTTTAACATTTTTCATTATGGATAAAATTTGTTTTTTTTTTTAAATTTTCAAGATTTTCTACTCTTTTTTAGAGATAGAAAATATAAAAAAATTAGAGATGAAAAATTAAAAAATATTTTCCAAGAGGATTTAGATGAAACCCTTGTTTTTTTTTTTATTGTTTAATCAAGGTTTTTCTTTAATCTAAGAGCCCTTTTGCGGTAACATAGGAGAAAATTGTTTCCGGCGCAAAGATTATTCATGCGTAGAAGAAATCAATGAAATACATAGCACAATATTTTATGGGTTTTGATTAATATGCTTACGATTCATGATCATCATCTTCTTTTGTGATTATTCCATTTGTAACAATACATGAAATATATATCTATATATATATATATATATATATATATATATAAATCCAACTAATTGTAATAATTTATTGAGATAATGAAATATTCAATTTAATATTTTTATATTGCTCCAATTTTTTTTAACATGGTCTCATGACCATGTTTAGGCATCTTTCATATTGATATTCTTTTTATATTTTTATTATGATTTTAGAAATCCTTTTATAAAAAGGGTTATCTATATATGTACCTTTAGAAAATTCGTAATCGATTATGAAAAAGTTGATTTTCAATACAAGTCCACACATGCCTCCAAAAGACATATAGTCTGTTTTGAAAAAGTTACTTTTCACGTGTCTACTCACGCCTCCACAAAACCACTCATCCATTCTGAAAAAACTATTCTTCAATATATACCTATCGTATGTACACCATATTGACTTTAACAGAATGTTAGAAAATATATTATATATCAAAATCAATTCAGTTATTATTTTGATTTTGATACATATTTGATATTCGTTATTTTTAATTTTTATATTTATAATAACTGTTTTTATATTTGTGAAAATAAATTTTCTATATAAACTCAATTTATTATAATATTTTATTAAAATAATAAATATATTAGGTTTTAATATTTTTATATTGTTTATAATATTCTCTAACATATTACATATCCATCTATTTTGCATAATTCATATTTCTTTTCGTATTTTTATCACAAATCATTTAATTATTTTAACCAATCAAATAATTAATTCTTCTCACAACCATTATCCTTAACTATTCTCATAAATTAATTATATTCTTTCAAATCTATACTAATCCCAAAATTATAGTATATAGTATACGGATATCTTTTAATAACACTCTAAATCTCGCTAGCCGTTACCAATAGTTGACTCAAATTCCCATTCATGATGTATATACCCCTTCAAATATCCGTTCATTTATTAATCTCTTTTGAACTCTAACCTTAATACAATCCCTTATATTTGTAAAACCGATAAAATTTATCAATATTTTGTGAATTTAGTGACAAAGCACTAAAGTTTATTAATAAATATTTCGAATTCGAATTTTAAAAATAGAAAAATAGGTATTAAAAAAGTCTGTTCCCTCAATTATGTCATATAATATTCAAATCAGATTAGTCGAATAACTCAAATATCAGTAATCAAGTGAAAAAAAAAGATAAAAATTGTACATCATATAATATTATTTCCAAATTCTTATACGTGAAACATTCTCTTTCTTCACTTACCATGTCATGTATTTGAGTTAGACTACTTTTGAACAAAACAAAAAAAAAGAAAAAAATTCTTAGAAGTTTATAAAGCAAACAAAATGGCACAAGCATAAGTTATGCCATCTCTTTCAATTTCACAAGTGTTTAACCAATATAAATAGTAAGAACAGCTTTCTTCCTACCAAAAGCCTCCCACTAAATACATGGGATTGAGAGTGTACAATATGTCAACAATTTTACTTTTTTTATTAAAAAATTATTATTAACAAAATAATATTTTTAAAATTTGAATTTAAGAGTCCAACAAATATACAAGTAATTTTATTTTATTATTGATATTTAAAATTATATTATAATTAATATGATTTAACTAAATCGATTATTTATTGGTATGTGTGAATAATTTTATTATCAACTTGTAGGTTCACCCATAGCACATCAATAGTACATAATATCCACACACCTACATTTGTAAATCCATGAAAGCATCACATTGACTTGACGTTGAGAATCAATGTGGGAGATGAAAGGAAGCAGTAGTTTAAGAGATACCCCTCAATTACTTCGAGTCATTTATTTAGTGTGGCGGTGGGATATGTCACAATCACAGAGAGAGAGAGAGAGAGAGAGAGAGAGAGATGGGACATGGAAAACAAGCTTACTAAGAATATGAAATAAGAATGATGAAAGAATCATGAGAAGAGCATCCAAAGGTTAGTTTTTCCCTTCAATAGTTTTGCAGATTCAAGAAAGTCATAGTTTTTTACTGACTTGTTCTGCTCATGCATTCATTTAGGCCAGTGGTAGAGCATTGATAAAGGATATCCTAGTAAAGGAGGCGCAGAGAGACAAATGCCTGCGTCTGTGTGCAAGTTATTTACATATTTATGGATTTATTTACTATTTTAAAAGGCAAGTTTTATATTGTTTAGAAGGGTTTAATAAAGAAGTTGAAATTAGACTCGGATTGAGATAGAGTAAGATTTTTAAAAATCATTGATATCATTTTAAAAAGAATGATTTTTTATTTGCAAAATTATATATATATTACTAAAAATTCATATCAGTAAAAGAATATTACAAATAATATAAAATAAAATAAAATACCGAAAAATTCAACCCAATCAAGTCATGGTAAGCATCTAAATGTCTCGGAAAAAAAGATTCTTTTTTTCCCCTAAACTCATAGCAATTTGTAACCCCAAAAAAAAAAAAAGAAATTAATCTAGTTTATGTTGAATCTAAGTTAATATCTTTTTAAACACACAGTCTTGTTTTTAAAATATATATATTTATATATTTAACACTAAATGTAAAGTTGCTCCTCATTGGCCCTTTTATCAATTACATGAATTTAGATCATTTTTTTTCGATCAATATTTAATAATTAATTTATTGATCTTAATTAATCTAGTTTAAGTTAATTATTGAATTTTTTTAATATATATATATATATATATATATTTTATTTTTTGAGATTTATGTGAATTTGATATTTATTTTTAGATGACGTTGGTGACAGCAAATGGTTGTAGGGCATAGGAGACAGACCATCACCGTGACTCAATTTATTTTCCCCACGCGTACAAAAGATGATTGATGGACTTAAAAAGAGCGGATGTCTCGAAAAAGTAGGCAATAAATTTAATTAAATGGAGGGACAATAATGTTTGTACTACGGTGGGCAGGTTCCCAACCCAAGACCTTAATGCTCTGTTAATCATTTGAAAATTGAGATCGATTTTACGAGGGATGCAAATGCCGCAGAATGTTATGAAATAACAAATTTGTAAATATTTGTAAATTGAATGCTATGAATTTCACACAAAAAAATAAATAAAAAATAGAATGCTATCAAATATTTATTAATCATTTTTTTTCTTACAAATTTACATTCATGCGTATTTCTTTATTGATCTCGAGAACTCAAGATACATTTAGACCTTTTATGAAGGGCACGATCATTTTTTTCTTTGATTCTTATCACTCATTTGCTTTCATTTTCTCTTTATTTTAGTCATTAAATATAAAGTGAGAAATTTAGGGGGGAGAGAGAGAGAGAGAGAGAGAGAGAGAGAGAGAGAGAGAGAGAGAGAGAGAGAGAGAGAGAGAGAGAGAGAGAGAGAGAGTTTGGGGGGAACCATCATTTCAACCAAATTGGCATTTGTAATTTTTTTTTTAAACACTGTCGTGCATATTAACATTATCCCTCTTTTTATGACCTAAGTGATCCATGGCCAAAACAGAATAAGCTATATATAATGCCATGAAGTAATTTTGCCTATTACTTCATGCTAAAGGGGTCATGAAGCTTTGTGGAAGAGATGGCCTTCTAACGCTGGTGGTAGGAGTTTAGATACAAACGTTACCTAAATCTAGTAGTAAGATATTAAATGTCTTACTTGGTAGAGTTGCTTTTTTATTTTTATTTTTATTTTTTTTAACTTTCCTTCTCCATTTAAAGAGAAATCCTATTCCTGTTGAATAAAATTTTTCTCCTTAAAAGTATTTTTTTTTTGTGAAATAAATAAAAAAAATAGTTTTAAAGGGAGAAGTTTTTTAGAGGAGTTTTTAAAAATACTAAGTGTCCATTTATATTTTCATTTGAACGATATGAAATTTTAAATATATCAATGTAATAAATATGTTCATAAATACTATGATTTGGATGCATTTAAATATTTTTTTTTTATAAATTTCAATTATATTCATAAATTTTAAATATGTTTATAAATATTTTTTTATTCCATTTATATAACTTGGGTGTCTTAAATATATGACTTATATTATTTTCAAATTTCTTAGTTTTTTATGTTATGTAAAAATGATTTTATATTTATAAATATTTGATTTTAATAGTTTAAAAATATAATTAATTTAATTTAATTTTAATAATTAGAATTTATATCTTTTTATTTTTAAAATGTAAACATATGAATTTTAATCAACTGATAGTGAGGAGAAAAAATTATACTTTTTGTGTATATCCTTTATGATAATTTTATTAAAAATAAAGTTTTCTTCTTATTACCATATGTATATTAAAATGTAAGATTATGAGCGCAACCTCTGATTAAAATAATTAATTTCTAGATATATGTATAATAGGGGCTTTTCCGAAGCTTCTAATGTAAATAATTATCGATAAAGTAATCCGAGGTATAAGAAATATCAATTGATTTCTAGATATAGATATATATATATATATATATATATATATATATATATATATATATATATAATAGGGGCTCTTCATTCTAATGTAAATATATTCTTCTGATGTAAGGCATGACAATTAGTTTACTCTGCATAACCTCGGATTGAGATAAAGTAAAATTTTATAATTATTGAAATGATTTTAAAAAGAATTATTTTTTTATTTACAAAATTATAAAATTTTTTTACTGAAAATTCATTTCACTAAAAGAATATTACAAGTAAAATAAAATAAAATAGAGAAAAATTCAACCAAAATGACCCCTGGCAAGCTTCTACATGTGTTGCCAAAAAAATTGTCCTAAACTCATAACAATTTGTCTAAGAAAGATATTTTTAACATCTCAAAGAATATCTTTCTTTGTAACACAAAAAAAGAAGAAATTAATCTATTTTATGTTGAATCTAAGTTAATAGCTTTTGAAACACAGAGTCTTGATTTTAATATATACATCGGCAACCAAATATACAGTTGCTCCTCTTCGGCCCTTTTATCAATTATGTGGATTTGAACGGGGATTTTTATTTTTTATTTTTTTGTTTGATAGATCGATACTGATAATTAATTTATTAGTTCTGATTAATTTAATTTAAGTAAACTATCGAGTTTATTAAGAGATAAATTCTCTTAAAATATGTTTTTTATTTTTTTAAAATTAAATTTAAAAAATTAATTAAAAAAATTTAATATTTTATTTTTTGAAGAACAAGAGTTGGTGACAACGCTTTTGCTTGTAGGGCATATGAGATAGATACTCACATACACAATCTGTGTTCATCGTTTTAATTATTATATTTAATTGATTATCAACCAAACTCAAATATAGTTTAAAACAATATAATAATTCTGACTTGTCGGAGGTCAAATAAATATAACTAAAATGACTAGAATTATAGGTAAAAGTGATAAAATAGGATACCTCATACCTTACTTTCACATTCATTGGATCATATATATCATAATAGATAAATTTCAATGGAAGGTCTCCTTTGATTTCATTATCAAATGCGTTTCTTGTTACTTTTTCTGCTAGATAGTGCTCACATATTGATAAGTTTACTTTTAAGATATTACATAAAAGTTTCTCTTTAATTAGCCTGTGTATTTTTTCTTACCCAATATGGCTCAATCTAACATGCCACACACTTGCATCCATATTATGACTATCAGATAATACAATCAAAGAAAAACAACTATCATAATTTTCATTATTTTGTACTACATAAAATACAAGAAAATCTTTCATAAGGTGTGCGGAACTAACGTACTTAGTGTCAAAACAAATATGTACAACATTACCAAGAAAGTTCAAGCTAAAACCAAAACGTTTGATAACAGAAACTGGCACTAGGTTATGTTAAATATACGATGCATATAAAATATCAAATAGGAACAAAGTGTGACTATCTTCCAAAAACAATTTACGAGTGTCGATACCTTTTATAGTAATCCTGATATTGTTTTTTGCATATATCCATTTCGAATAAGTTGAGATTCGACGATATTCAACAAATGATTCTTTGTCTCTAGCTACATGATCCATTACTCATGAGTCGAGTTCAAAAAGAATTCGATTCAACGAGTATAACCGTGTTAGAAATATAAATATCATATGAAAAAAGTTTGAACAATATCTTATAAGGCACAGTGCATTCATGAGTATAGCGGTCCAATTTGCCACAATTATAGCATCATTGATTGCTTTTATCATTTTTCTTTCCATTGTGCTTAATTCTCTTGCACCAATCGGTTTAGGTTTTCTTAAAAATTGAAATGCATTTTTTGAAGAGTCTCTTTTATTTTTTTTTTTTCACTTCAGAGTCAAAAACCATATTTAAGTTGGACTCAACAATATAAATCTATCCAAAAGATCTAGTTGTTTCTAAACACTTATCTTCCAAGTCAATAAGACTCCTAACATTTTGAAATGTTTTAATACAAAAATTGTGAGTCATTATTTTTATCATCCCCCAACATTGAGAATGCGATCTAATGATAGTTTGTATCTGTTGCTCTTTAGTCAATATATGTCCAGCAATCTTCAACTCATTAATCATGTTTGATATCTCTCTTAGATGCTGCTTCATTGAGTGATATTGCTTTTACACATATGTGTCAAATTGACTATAAGCTGTCTAAATTTGATTGATGGAGTCTCTCCAAACTTTACTTTAAAAACATTCCACATTTCATAAATAGTTTGGCATATCTCAAGTTCAACAATTAGATCATTTTGCATATAGTTCAGTAACATAATGCAAATGTAGCTACTTTTTTTTTTTTTTTTTTAGACCTTATAAGTCTTATGATCTTTCTACTATTAAGGAATATCAATGAACTCTAGTTTTTTCATAGTGTGATGGAGAGATTCCAAATATTCCTACACTTCAAGAATATATCGAACTTTTCGATAACAAATATCAAAATTATTACCGTTTAACTTCTCGCCCTTATTTAACTCAATCACGATTTTCTTTGTTACAATAGCCATTTCCATTCTTTATAAGATATATAGATATTAGTACAAAAATATTTATTAGTATTAGAACACATTAATTGTAATATATCATTGAACTAATATTAACTAAACATAATAGCACAAGATCGAAAATTCACATACTTTTCAATCATCTCTTGAAAACAAAATGTCTAAATAAACTTATCTCAATATATATGTATTAAATTTTAGGGTTATGAGTCTCAATTCAACCATCTCATACTCCTATGAGGATAAAGATCGCTCAAATATGGTGTAAGAATACATATATCACACACTTAAAGCAAGCAGAGCAAACATGCAATCAGACATATGCATTAATATTCATGCTAATGAACAATTTGTAGAAAAACACATTTTCTTGAATTTTCACCTAATTAATTTTAATTTTTATCCAAAAATATGAATATTGATATGAATTTCAAAAAGTATTTATAAAAAATGTTTGTTGAACTCCTAATATCACAAAGCATTATGGTCATCATCATTCAATATCTCGTTGTATGTGCAGGTTCAAGTTCATGCGGAGAGCTTCTTTGGGTTCTGTTTTCTCCTAAACTAGAAATCCATTTTAGACATGCGATATATTGTTAGAAAGATCTTTCAGAGTAGAATATGAAAGTGCAAAGAGTTCATTTCAAAGGAATAGACACAAGTTGCAAAAACTCAACAAAAATATCCACTCGTATTGGTTTCAAAATCGAATTTATCAATATTCAGATTGAATCTTGTCATGAAAATTTGCAAGAATGTTCATTATCTTGCAAGGAGCATATACGCAAGGTTTCAAGAGACCAAAACAACCATGAAAAGCAATATATCATTGGAAAAATCTTTCGGATTAGAATGTGAAATTGCAAAGAGTTCATCATAAAGGAATTCACACAAGTTGTAGAAACTCGATGAAAACAACCACTTGCAATGATTTCAAAATCAAATTTCTCAATATTTGAGTTGAATCTTACCATAAAAATTTCCAGGAAGATTTATTATCATTCAAAGAACATGTATGCAAAGTTTCGAGAGGCCAGAACAACCCTGGAAGAAGCTGTCATGAGATCTTCGGTCAAGATTTCACAAATTCTGGCTATGATAACTCAAACACGAATTCAACTATTCTGCACTCCGATACCAATGAAGGATGACACCACAGACAAGGAATCCAATATGAAAGAGAGTTACTTCTTGTCTGGCATCAATTACGCAGTGGAATTCGAATCATATGGATTGAATCAAATGATTTTGTCGGTGTGGAGTCACAAAATGGAAACCAAATTCTTTTCGCAACCCAAATTCTTTTAATGATTTCCTTTCAAAGAGTTTTCTTTTTCAAAAAACAGAGGTCATTTCATGTGTGAAAACAGGGACTTGAGTACTCTTTCTCAAGCTCAAATTCCTTCTCTCACACCTCTGTTTTTCTCTCACAATCTCGTTCCTCACTTGCCTCTTAGTTGCACCCACATAACATGTGCTTGGGGTTGATTGTGAAAGTTTCATGCCCAGGGTAGTGGGAAGGAAGCATGTTGGGGTCGACCTATCATGAGCACCTACAAATATTGCCCATCTCTGCTAAGCTTCCAACACTTTCAATCACTTTATGGTTCTCCTTGTAGGAGGGGTTGTAGAATACAGGTATGGTGATGACAAACTTTTGAGTTATACAAGAGAGAGAGAGAGAGTTGCAGCCTACCAAAGAACGTGCTTTTGGGTGTGGATGGGCATATGAACATGCGCATGAAAGCTCTCTTTTAGAGAGAGTGGGAAGAGAGAGAGGGATAGGTACTTTTCTATATAGCTCAAGGGTTTATGCAATAGGGTAATTATCTAAACCTCAATACAAGACTAGATTAATGGATCCTCCTAAAAATTCCTATTGTAAAGCCGAAGAAAAAAAGAAGTCAAAAAAAAAAGAAAGAAACAAAAGAAAATGGATGTGGAAAAGTCAAAAAAAGGAAGGAAAAAAAAAAGAGAAAAAGCAAAACAACAAAACCCTACCTCCCCACTCTCTCTTTTCTTCCCCCCGAGACCCCTGTTGCTGCGCCTCCTCTTCTCTCTCGCCCTCTCCTCTGCTCACCTCCTCTCTTCTCTCTCGCCATCTCTCTTCTCCCCTCTCTTCTCTCCAATCAACCTTACTCAAATCTCCCCAAATACCTAAAGACCTAAACTCCAAACTCTCTAATAAATCCCTAGAAGGTTGAATATAGAAAGAGATCTAAGTTTTTCTATAGAGAGAAAAATCTAGGGTTTGGAGTGACACGACAATGGATGAAATTGGTGGTCCCTGTGGAGGTAAATTTCCTCTCTTAACTCATATATTTGTGTTGTTCTTACATAGAATTGCAATTTATATTGGAAATTTGAGATTTTGTAGAGAGAGAAAATTTAGGGTTTCGGTATAACTCAACTTGAGAACAAAATTTGTGACTCTATTTGAAGTAATCTCCTTCTCTTAGCTAGATTTGAGTTATTTTATCATATATTTGAATTATTATGATGAGATTGGAAGGATAAAGTTTAAGGGTATAGCCCTAAGGTTTGTATAATATTGAAATTGAGAGAAATGTTCAAAGAAAAATTATTTCCCTAGATATATGATATTTATTAGAAGGACTTGAATTTAGTTTTGATAATATTGGAAATGTAGAATTAAGAAAAGTTAGAAAAAAATAATAATAATCAACTAATCACAGATGTAAATTATGATTAATTATAAAATAGTGTTTATTATTTTAGGTTGACACAATTGAAAAATTTAGAAAAATTAATTTAGTTTTGGATTGTAGATTGGAAGTGTTGACCCTTCCAAAGATGAGTGTATTTTATGTTATACTTTAAATGAGTAAAGTATTTTACTTGATATTTTAAATGATTTTTCAAATGAGTTTTGCAATGTTTTGTGTGTGTGAAATGTTCTTATATATAATTTTGATATAGTTATATATCCAATTTGTTATAAATAGATAATGTGTCATATTTTATATAATGTATTAAGTATGACTTGATTTGAGAAACAGTGAATTAAATTTGATACAATTATTATATTAGTTAAATATGGAATGATTTATATATTGATTTGAGGTGTGAATCTGAACCCCTATTAGTAGCTATAGTCATTTCCTATCATAGTGTATCTTAACGGGGCAACGTGATTAGGGTTTTATTAGATGGAGAGGTCAGTCGAGCCCGGGAGACGCCTCTTTTGTCCTATCGGGCTAGTTTGGTTGCACCGTTAGGGAAGTCCCAAGCCAACGCTAATGTTATGGGCACTTGATATGATAAATGTGAAATATATAAAAACCCTTGGCGGATTCACCATTGGTCTCAGTAAACCATTGCTAGACAAAATATTTTGACAATCCCCGTTCTTTGTTCAAAAACTATGATATGACTTGGATGTATAAAACTTACTTTATTGTGATATTTAGATTTGGCCGGAAAATCTTGATATTTATACAAAATATTTATGAAATTGAATGTAATGAAAATGATTTTTTTGGGAATATTATTTGACATATTCACACTCACCCCTCATTCATTGCATAATATATTATTCTACTCATTGAGTATTGTTTATACTTATTTCTCTCATTTCATTTTTTATAGAGAACGTTTAGTTTGGAGATTAACCTTTATCTTTAGCAGGACGAAAAATATTTTGAGAACTCTTTCGGGTATCAACATTTAATTATTTTTGAAGTATTAGTAGAACCAGGTGGAGGTGAATGTTGATGATAATTTTAAAAAATATATTTGGGACTGTATTTTGATTTTTCTTGATAATTAAATTCTATTGGGTTATGTGAATTTATATTGAGAATCTTATTTCTTTCTACTTTGTTAAAAACTTTATTTGACAATTATTTTTATTGGATTTGGTTTGAATCCCTTGAATAGGGATTTATTTTATTTTTGGAGTATGTGATTAGATATTGATAGCTGGGTTGGCCTTATGCATGTGATTGAATTACAGATGGATGGCTGCGATGGCCTTATGCATGTTGTGTGTTGAGACAAGGATGAACTGAATGGATTCTTTGCATGTTGTTGTGTGTCTTGAAAACATGATAAATGCCTTGCGTTATCCCGGTGTATGGGAAGGGCTTACTCGTATGTTGGGATGAAGTGACAGTTGTCGCGTGTTCGATCCGAAGGTCGGGGTGTGACACCCATGGACCCCTCGTGCACTACATAAAACCTTCATATCTTAGCTGTGAATTCCTAGTTAATTGTGTTTCTCATCAATGGTATAAAGTGTGTAGCTTTTGTCGGTTGTAGTAAACAATTGCAGTTGAATTAGATACTATAAGGCTAGATCTCTCAAATAAATCAAGCAATATTAAAACATAGAATGAGAGAAAAAGAAAATGTCTCATGTTAAGTAGCCTTGCAAGGATGAGAATTTTTGCAAACATTCTCACATCAAACTATTCCTTTTTTCGCCCCAAAGATTTGGGTGCTTTCTACTGATTTCCAATCTCTAAATCACGTAGATGATTGCATGTGTCAACTTTATGATCTTTTCAAATTTGTATATACTTAGGTTTATTTTATCGAAATGAAATTTGTGACCATTGGATTTTTATTCGTCGGTCATCATTGTTTATAAAATGAAGAAGTAAAATGATCGATTGTCAATTGGATAAAGATCCAACTGCACTAACAATGCTATAAATATTAATATTAATGAAAATCGTAGAATGAACTTTCAAATTTATTATGAATAATTGGTGGCTTCTAATGGTTTATTACCATAATTTTCTTTTTGGTCCTTTTCAGAGGTAATGCAAATATATGTATCACAAAGTGTCCTAGTTTACCATGGTCATTGGCATCTGTCAAGTGTTGGTAACATCCCATTGTGGAAATAAATGTAGTAGAGTTAGGGTTGAAACGAAAATTTATCATTTTATCAAAAATTAAATGTTTTGGATTTTTTTTTTAAAAAAACCTAAACTAGTAGAGTAAATATTATCAAAAAAATAAAGTAAAACATTGATTTAATTAGATGTAGAGTTAGTGTTAGACAATGATCAAATTTTAATATACGGGCTATAGATATTCAAATACAAGTCGATACTTATGAGATTTGGTAATAATAGAGTCATCATCTAATAGTCAACATTTTTTTATGAGATGAAATGATGAAATCATCGGTAACTATTAAATAGTAATACAACAACGACAGTAAATCTATGGATGTCAACACCTGTAAAAATCTTTAAATGAAATCCTAACCTTTCAAAGTTTGACCCCAAAAATTTCTTTTGTACAAATTCTATATCAGGTCCCCTTGTGTACTATCAGTTCATTCATTCATTGGAATGCTATGATTCACACCAATAAAAATCCTCAGGAATAAAGAATTCATAAAAGTTTGAAGGTCGGATATGAAATTCTTATGAAAAATGGAGTTCGAGGGCCGAATTTGATAAATTTTTCCAAATTATAAACCCAAGAAACACTCATGTAAAATTTAGGGAGACCTCTACTCGTCCATTTATTTAGGTGATTAATTTTAATTTTGAAAGTATTGAAGGTAGTTGAGTACTGCAATTGAGCTTGGGGAGTATCTATTCTTTCTTTGTTTTTTTTTTTGGCATGATCTCCATGATTAAAGAGTTAAATGCTCATTCAAGAATTTTAATTTGGGCTTTACGCAATCATAAAGAAAGAAACACTTATAGAACTTCATAAGCAAGCCACCAACAATATCATTGACTCTATCTCATTTTCAACAAAATGACCTCTCCTAGTGTAAGTTTGTGATTAAGTTATCCAAGTTTTATGAGGCTAACAAAATGCAAAATTTCAACAAAAAACATTTCATTAAGTAAGAAATAGTATGTGAAAAAGCCTTACCTGCATGCAGGAAAACATGCAGAGAGCAAGGTAAGTTCTCAAACATGGTTCTTCATGATTGCCTGCCTTTTTCAATAAGGCAAAATCACCATGATGTATGAAGCAAAGTCCATTAAAAGCAGTTGAGGTTTTCCTCCTCGCAATTAAGGCTTTTTCAAATGACAGTCTTTTGCAAAAGCTTCATTGTCATATTTCATCTTATGCAATGGCTTTGGAAGGCATGGCACTGCTTGAAGCTTAACAATGAGGAGCTATTACGAACCAAGGGTGTATTTGTCCACTGGTCAGCTTCCAATATTATTGTTTTGAAAGAGAGACCTGTGACTTGCATTGAGTGCATTTGATTTCATCATTGAACAAGATGAATAAAAATTTGGCATGAAAGAATTTGGTAAAATAGGATGTGGGTTCGGGTTCATGGGTTGTAAATGATCGACTTGTTTGGGTTCATGCTCCGAATTAGGATGTACTAGATATGGAGGATAAGGAGGAAAAAGTGTGGGAGTGGCTGCAGGCGGGCAAAAAAAGAATTGTGATGCAGATGAAGGAGTCAATGAGGATAGCATTGATCTTCCAAAATTGTTACTATTGAGATCTACCTTTAGGCTTCCAAATTGGGATAACGATAAACTTGATGGATCCCAATGGTCGTATGAGTTGCAATGCATAGCATTGTTGAACATGCTAGGCAAAGATGATGAATTGGCTAATGGGAAGAAATTTTGGGCTGAAACATGTGCGCTGCTACACTCCCCAAGCCCTTCTTGATTGATTGCCTGTTCGTTGGATCTTTCGTCCGACTTGTGTTTTCCTCCAACAATTTCTCCTTGCAAGGTTTCCATATTGCTTGCTCTCAAACCGCTGCTAAGATTCTCCCAATACTTGGACTTCCCCAGCGTTGGTTGACCATCGAACAGACCTAAATTCTCCTGTGGTATTTGGAGCGGAGGGAGCTTATCGATATCATCCTTGGTAGCATCAAGAAGCCAATCTATGACCTTGCTAGGTTGGTTAAGTCCAAGCTTGTCTTGCAGATCATATAATTGGATTGCGGTGGGCACAGAGAGCCTAATTCTTCGGTCTCTCAATCCTCTTACAGTGCAAACCTTGCTATGTCGAGCTTTTCCTCCAAAGGGGCGTTCGACGCACACAATTCTTGGATTCTTGAATCCAGAAGACCATTGTCTTGAGCTAGATGCCGCCTTCAAGAACCTAGCATTGAAGTTGTCTGCCTCTTGCCTTGAATGAGAACCCTTTTCTCTTGAACTTGTTATCATCTTTCACTCATCATTGAGGGGCAAAGTATCTAATCATCCCAAAATAGAAATGAAAGGATAGAGAAATATTAGGCTTTTGGCATAATTAAATATTTTTTTTGTCATATAAATCCATGAAAGCATCGCATTGACTTGGTGTTGAGAATCGATGTGGGAGATGAAAGGAAGCAGTAGATTAAGAGATACCCCTCAATTACTTTGAGTCAGTCATTTATTCAGTGTGGCAGTGGGATATGTCACAATCTAACACACACACACACACACACACACACACACACACAGATGGGATGTGGAAAACAAGCTACCCAGGTATATTTCGAAGGAAAAATAGTAAGATACCAAGTATATGAAATAAGAATGATGAAAGAATCATGAGAAGAGTATCCAAAGGGTTATTTTTCCCTTCAGTAGTTTTGCAGATTCAAGAAAGTCATAGTTTTTTACTGACCTCTTCAGCTCATGCATTCATTTAGGCCAGCGGTAGAGCATTGATAAAGGACATCCTAGTAAAGGAGGGGCAGAGAGACAAATGCCTGCGTCTGTCTGCAAGTTATTTACATATTTATGGATTTATTTACTATTTCAAAGGCAAGTTTTATATTGTTTAGAAGGGTTTAAAAAAAAAAAGTTGAAATTAGACTCAGATTGAGATAGAGTAAGATTTTAAAATATTATTGATATCGTTTTAAAAAAGAATGATCTTTTATTTGCAAAATTATATATATATATATATATTTCAGTAAAAGAATATTACAAGTCAGTAAGATTTTTAAAAATTATTGATATTGTTTTAAAAAAGTTTGATTTTTTATTTGCAAAATTATATATATATATATTTTTTACTAAAAAATCATTTCAATTAAAGAATATTACAAGTAAAATAAATTAGCAAAAAATTCAACCAAATTGAGCCATGGTAAGGTTATACATGTCTTGGAAAAAAAAGAATTTTTTTTTTTTTTTTGGTCCTAAACTTAGCAATTTGTCTATGAAGGATATTTTTAACTTCTCAAAAAATTATCTTTCTTTGTAACCCAAAAAGAAAGAGAAGAAATTAATCTAGTTTATGTTGAATCTAAGTTAATTGCTTTTTAAACACACAGTCTTGATTTTAATATATATATATTTATATATATATATTTACCACCAAATATAAAGCTGCTCCTCATTGACCCTTTTATCAATTATATGGGTTTGGACGAGTTTTTTTTGTATTTAATTAGGGGCATTTGATTATTAATTTATTAATCTTAATTAATACGGTTTGAATTAATTATCGAATTTATTAAGAGGTGAATTCTTTTTAATTTTGAGACCAGATAAATTAATTAAGTGAATTTAACATTTATTTTTAAACCAAAAGGACATTGGTGACATCATTTTGCTTGTAGGGCATAGGATACGTACAGATGATCTTATCAAGAACCATGACTCAATTGAAACCATTTTTCTCCTGAAGTCTCCTTCTATGACCTAACTGCGCGCACAAAAGATTATTGATGGACTTTAAAACAACGGATGGCTCGAAAAATCAGGCAATAAATTCAATTAATGGACAGACACTAATGTTTGTACTACAGCGGGCAGGTCGCCAACCCTCGGTGAGAACAACGTCACCCAAGACATTAAAATCGAAACATTAGGTACATGGAGACGTTCTTTTTGGGAAAGGTTTATATGTTCAAAATAGCACTCTTTTTTATGAATTTTACTATTTTGCTTTTAAAATAAATGACCTTTCTATTCTTAAACTCTTTTTTTTTTCTCTTTTAATTTAACTTTTCTTTTCAAATAATTAATTGATTCCCTAAGAACAGTCGTTAATCAATTTCTTTCATTATTTTTTTACTTAACTGATATTCAAAATTATATTTCGATTAATTCGATTTAAAATATAATTAAACTTTTTATAAGAGACTCGTCCATTCTTTTCTTTTCTTTGATACTTATCACTGATCATTTGTCATATTTCTCCCTTTCTCTCTCCTCTCTATCTTCTCTCTATCTTCATTATTAAAGATAAAGCGAGAAATTTAGGAGAGGAAAAGAAAGAGAGAGAGAGAGGAAAAAAAGAACTTGTATTGATCGGTGTTTATTTGGTATCAAATAATTAATTGATCCCCAAAAATATTTGTTAATCAATTTGTTTCTTCTTTCTTTCTTTTTTTTTAATTAATTGGTATTTTGATTTATGTTTCGATTAATTCAACTTGAGATATAGTTGGACTTTTTACAAAGGGCTCGATCCATTTTTTTTTCTTTTTTTCTTTACTCTTATCACTCATTTGTCATATTTCTCATCCTTTTTCTCTATTTCTCTCTCCTTCTCTCTATCTTCGTCATTAAAGATAAAGTTAGAAATTTAGCGGAGAGAAAGAAAGAGAGAGACAAAAATATAAAGAACTTGTATTCATCGATTGTTTGAGATAAAAAAGACGGAGGAAAGAGAGAGAGGGAGAGAGTTTATACACAAGAGGGTTTTCCCTTTTTTTGGCCCAGGGGACCATCATTTCTTTTTTTTGGTATTATATATCAATCGGTATCTAAATTTATATTCTAACTAATCCGATTTGGGACTTATAGTAACCCATTTAAGGAGGCTACCCTCCCAACGTAATTTTTTTCATATCCAAACTGCGAATTGAAATCAGAAACTTGGTTAAGGGATTTAGCACCATATCCCACTAAACCAACTATCCATCGAGAACCATCATCTCAACCAAATTGATACAACATTCTTCCCGATATCTTATTTTACCGTCCATTTGTAATTTTTTTAAAACATCTGTCGTGCTAATTAACATTTTCCCTTTTTATGACCAAAGTGATCCATGGCCAAACAAGATAACCTGTATATTATGCCATCAAGTAATTTTGCCTATTACTTCATGCTACAGGGGACATGTAAATCTACTTGTCTCTATCAATTCTTGCCAGCAATTTGTCAAGAATGAAACTTTGTGCAAGAGATGGCCTTCTAATGCCCGTGGTAGGAGTTTAGATACAAACGTTATATGGGTCTAGTAGTAAGATGCCAAGTGTTTATTTGGCAGATTTTTATTTTCAATTTCTTTTCTCTTTTCAAGGAGAAATTTTGTGGAATAAAATTTTTTGTCCTTAAAAATAGTTTTTTATGAAAAAATAAAAAAATTAGTTTTAAATGAGAAGCTTTTGAGAGTAGTTTTTAAAGACAGTAAGTACACATTTAAATCTTCATTTGAATAATATTAAATTTCAAATATATCCATATTATAAATGTATTCATAAATACTATGATTTGGATGGATTTAAATATTTTTTTACAAATTTCAAATAAATTCATCAATTTTAAATATATTCATAAATATTTTTTTATTCCATTTATATGAGTCGGGTGTTTATAAATATATGACTTATATTATTTTCAAATTTCTTGATTCTTTTTGTTATATAAAAATGATTTTATATTTATAAATGTTTGATTTTAATAGTTAAAAAAATAATTAATTTATTTTTATTTTTAATTATTAGTATTTATACCTTTTATTTTTAAAATATAAATATATGAATTTTAATTAATCGATGGTGAGGAGAAAAATTATACTTTATGTGTATATCTTTTATGATAATTTTATTAAAAATAAAATTTATAAAAAATGTTTTGTCATATAGTTTATTTATAAAAAAGAGTATAGAAACAGTTTTTAAAAGTAAAAATATCAAACTACCTTTAACTTTATTTCAAAAGAAATTAATTTCTATTCTTTCTTAAAAGGAGAAGATAAGGAGAAAAAAATCTCTATCAAACATTCTCTAATTTTCTTGAATTAAAATCTTAAATTTAAATTTTGAAAATGAAAAAATAGATGACGGGAGAGTACACGACTAAATTGGATTCTTGCATTATTTGAGAACTCAAATATGGATGGTCAAGTACGCCAAAAAAAAAAAAAGGTAGGAGTCTTTTTTTTTTTTTTTTTACAAGAAAATATAATAAAACAAAATTAAATCGGAGAAGAATCGATAAAAGTAGGAAATTTCTACGACTTGAACTATTTCTAAAAGACGTTGGAGTCTAGTTTAGGGGATATCTTTGAAGTTTCAAGCGTCCGAACAGCTGTCCCGTCAGGGACATCCGATAAAATTGGAGCGTTTGAACAGCTTGGATTGGGCCATAGGGTGGTTTGGGCCCAAAGCTCCTTCAATTGGACCCATGAACCTATGAGCAGAAAATGGAAGGGAAAATAAAATAAACTCTTTCTCGTAATATTTTTTTTTATTTGATTGGCAGTGAAACTCGAATCCGAATTTATTATAAGTGAGAGGGTGATTGATACAATTTGAACTCCGGTTCATTGGCACTCTTTCTTATAGTATGGTTTAGCTTGGGAAAGGATGAAATGCCTCACATGGATTGAAACAAATGGAAGAGGGTAGAGCAAAAATTTGCATTTCACTTTTTATTTGTTTTTGTCTTGAAGACTCATTCTTTTATTGAGAGAAATCTCAAGCAAGAATATAGAGAATATTCTATTTATGTAGAGAAAAATTTTTGTGAAAATATTACCTGCTCAGAGTTATTAATAGATTCTGACAAAATGTCCACATTTAAATTTTTCTTAATTTCTTCTTGAACAAAGAAAAAAAATATATTCTATTTCCATTTCATTTCTTTGTAATTTTTTATTTTTACAATGGTGAGACCATTATTACTAACGTTCATGGGTGTATCATAGATTTGTTCAACAGATTCAAAAATAGTGTCCGCTTGGTTGGGAGGAGCCAAAATGTTCATTCTAAGGAACTAAAATTCCATGATGACCTTATGAAATTTCAATCAGATTTAAATTACCCTACTAGAATTTAAAATAAGCCTACGATTTCCAAATTTAAAATATACCAACTCGAAAATGAGGGCTTGTGCTCGGCACACCGAACTCAATCATCTAGCCCGACCACCCCACCAAGCACTTGGATCCACCAACCAAACCAACAGACATGCTCAAGTGTCACGGGTATAAATATTTTCACAAATGTGTGTTTGTTGCATAGTACTTGAATGTAAGAGATTTAGCGACACAATTGTAAACATTGAGTAATGAATGATTGAACACAATAATAAACTTCATTAATTAATAAGAGTGTGTACAAGTTATTACTAAGGGGACCCTTTTAAACACTGATGGGTTTAGGAGTAAATATTAAAATGTCTGAGTAGCCATATGGGGTTGGGTTTCTTTGGAGTTAGAGATTTTTTCTTGTTCACAAACTTTGGGTGGTATATATATATTTTAGTTATACTGGGATTGGAATATGAAATTATTAGATTGAGAGAACATTATAATCACTAAACTGTCATTTTATGACAAACTTTGTACTTTTTCCATACTACTACAGACTTCTACTCTAAATACCTACGTTCCGAGTTCTGAGACAACTCTTTGCAGCGTAAACATGATTGCTTGTCAAATTTTATGTAAAAACTGTGGGTTGTGACACCAAACGCATTGGAGATCAAGAGACGATGATGAATAGTGGAACAGCTGCTACAAAAAGAAAAAGAAACATTTTCTCTCTCTTTTTCTAGTCTCTCTCTACCCCTCTAACCATAACTTGATCTTCAAACGACTAACACCAGCAAAATCCCTACCTAGTTTCTCCCTTATTTGGCCATTTTTACTCTACCTAGGCACAGTACAGAATATATTCCATGCGAGTGACTAATATAGCTCCAAAGGCGACCATGATTTTCAAATTTTTCAAAAGAAAAAATTGTAAAAAAATAGGAAATAATGGAAGTGGGTGATAATATGAAGATTAATATCGGAAGATAGATCGAAAAATAACGGTTAAGATTTTTAAATATTTTGAAAATATTTCCTATATTCGGGACAATAACGAGAAGATATTGCAAATAGTTTAGATTATATTTTTAATTTGGAACCAAAAAAAAATATTATATTTTTAATTTTCAATTTTTCTAATAATGTTTTCTATATTTCTCCCCCATGTAACTTTTTAATCAACTCCCTGGCTTTACCAACTCCAAGGACTTCATCAACGTATCAACTTCATGGTCTAACGTTTCATCTATCCAAAATATATACAAAACTAAAATCAAAGTATTGATAAGAAAATGAATGAGAGCCGCCCATGATTTATATAAAAGACTTTGGGATCGGAATAGTTGGGACACTTGTTTCACACTCAGTAATCGAAATTCAATTTGAAATCCTAGAATTTTCACTTGACTTTCAAAAACCCTAGAATTTGAGAGTTTCATTTCAAAATCACATTTTAATTTTTTTTAATCCAATTAAATCATATGAGTTTTAATTCGGTTATCAATTTTAATTTATTTTAACCAAGTGGCCACTAAAAAGGTAATGAGGAGTTACAAAACTAGAACCATGGGATTCTCATATCAAGAGGATCAAATAAAATTAGAATTAGCGATCGAGATTTCTAAACCGGGTTTTACAAAACTCGAGCTTGGTCCATTTTAAATCGTATGGGCCTGAACTGGGGCCTAGCTCAAGTAGGCATGAAGGCTTGAGCTCTACCCAAAAAATTAAAAGAGGCTTGTGCCGTTTCAGACTATACTCCAGCTCGAATTATAAATTTTATTTGATTTTTTTATATTTTTAACTCATTTTATAGCATAATAAATATCAAATAAAAACACATTAATTATTCAAAATAAAATATAAGTAAATACCACCATACCAAATTAAGGATTACATACTATTATGAAAATTAACAATAATAATGTCATGAAAAATAAAAAACCACATCAAGAGTAACACATTAAAGTAATCAAAATTATCATAAAAATGTCACAATATTTAATTTTAAACCGACCGAATCAATAATGGGTCAGCCCACTGATAGTGTCCAAATTAGACTTATAATTAAAACGGATTTAAAATAATGGGTCCGAGTTTGATCTGAGCCTAAAATGAGCCGAGCTTGAGCTAGCTCGGCCCAATTGCCAGTTGTAACTAAAACCAGACTAAAATGTTCGAAAATTGCATAACTTTGTAATGATTTCATTTTATGTACAATGCTAAATAGATTAAAATTTGCAAGAGTTAATGGTGAAATCAATAAATCTTTATGGATTTATTTTATAAAACTCTCTTTAAGTTAAGTGAAACTGATAAAATGGTAATACACAAGTGGCATATTGGGTCTTTCTCTTCAGCTTTCAGCCGTAAGAAACTGCAAAACCCAATATAAGGTTCAGGATTACAGTAAAAAACTTAGTCAAAAATTGGGGAAGATCACTTACTCAAAACAAAAATTTGATGAATAATGGTGCAAACGTAGAAGTGAAGAGGAGTTAAACACCCCAAAAAAAATCAAATATTGGTGGGAGTGGAAAGAGATAGTCTGGGCAAACGATTTAAAAGAACGAGAGTGTTGCAGTTTATAAGAAAGAGAGAGTGTGGGGAGGGAGGAGAAAGGATTAAGTGTGAAAAAAGAAATTAAAAAAAAAACCTAATACTATGTTTTAACATTTGAAAAAATGATTTTTTTTTTTTTACCGATCACTAATTGATTTAATAGTTGAATATTAATATCTTTTAAACTAAATCTTAAATTCAAGTCTTATGTATAAAGAAAAAAGATATCAGGAGAGATTTGATATCTTCTAAGGATTCAACCTAATCTTAAATGAATTTAATTGGACTCGATATAATTATTTAATACAGGCAATTTATACAAACGAATGAGTGTTTTTTTCTCCAAAGTTACATTAACTAGACAAGTCTCTTCTCAACCAAACACGTTGATTATTTTTCAATAAAAAAAAAATCACAATGATATCAAACATCACCTAAAGATTTTTCAATTTATTACGATATCACATTACAATATCACTGAAATCTCCGAGGAATACCTGGTATGGTTATTTGCAATTTCAAAATTACCTTCATGGTACAGACCTCTAATGGTTCAGTTGGTTTAGAGACTGACGCTCCTTAACTATGGTCTGGGTTTTGATCCCCCATGAAAACGAAAAAATCAGTGCTGCACTACAAAAAAACACGATTTTAGTCACGGATTTTCAGAACGGAAAAAATTCATTGCTATTTTACGACGAATTTAGCGATAAAAACTTTTTCGTCGCTAATTCGCCACAAAATTTGTGATGAAAAGAAAATCGTGACTAAATTAGTGACAGACATATCATTCGTAACTAAATTTATCGCTTATTAGTGACGAAAAAATTTTCGTGACTAAATTCGTCGCTAATTGAGGACAAAAAATTTTTTGTTGCAAATTTCGTCACTAATAGTGACGAATAATATTTCGTGACTAAATTTTGCCACGGTTTTAGCCACGGATTTAAAATCCGTCGTAAAATTTAATCTTTTTTAAATAAAATTTTATTTTTTTATTTTTATTTTTATTTTATTAATATGTTATATTTAATTTAAAAATTAATTTAGCGACGGATTTTCGAGTCCGTCACTGAATCAGCGACGGATTCCAAATCCATCGCTGAATTTAATCTTTTTTAATTAGAATTTTATTTTATTTTTATTTTATTTTATTAATTTATATTAACAAATCATATTATTATTTTATAATATTTTAATTTATATTTTATTTTATTATATTATATTTCATTTTTTTTAAAGAATAATATTATTTAAATCTCAAAAAACCATATATTTTATTTTATTTAAATTATATATATTTTTTAATTAATTAATTTTTTTGTTTGATTTAATATTTTTTATTATTATATAGGTAACTTTTAATTTATTTGTATTATTTTATTCAATAATACAAATTTTTTAATTAAATATTAATCCGGCGGACATGCCGGGCGCGAGCCTGCACGGACGCCGGCGCAGGCACGCACGATCGCCAGGAACAGGCAGGGGCGCACGCCTGTGCGAGCCCCCGCGCATGCACGCACGGGCGCCGGGCGCAGGCAGGCGCGCTTACCCGGGCGCGCATGCGCGGGCGCAGGCAGGCGAGCACGCCTTAGGTGCCCGCCCGAGCAGGCACACACACTTGCCTGGGCGCCCTACCTGGGCGCACGCACGGGCGCCCACCCTTCATTGTTTTAATGCTCGCGCCTGCTCGGGTGGGTGCCCTACCCGGGCGTGTATGCACGGGCATAGGCAAGTGCGCAGGCTCAGGCGCCCACCTGAACAGGTATGCGCGCCTGCCTGGGCGCCTGCTCAACTCGGGCAAGCATGCGTAGGGGCAGGAAGGGGCACGCGCCTCAGGAGCCCGCTTGAGTTGGCGCACGCGCCTGCTTGGGCACCCGCCCATGCACGCACGGGCACCCGCCCTTCACTGTTTTAATGCAAAAAAAATGCTATTGAAGGGATTCAATCCTTGGACCTCAAATTTGAACGGAAAACGTGTCACCACTGCACCACCTCTTAGTGTTGTGTAATAATATATATATATATTTGTTTTTTCTTCCTCGTCATTTTTTTTCTGTTCTCACTTTTTTTTCCCTTCCTCTTACTCTTATCTCTATTTTTGGATTCTTTTTCCTTTCTATTCTTATTATTGAAATTTTTTATATATAATAATTATATTGAAATTTTTTGTATATTCAAACGAATAAAAATATTTTGTGATTAAATATATAGATTTTTTAAATTATTAATATATTATAATTTATTGATAATTATAATTTTATATTATTATGATACCGTAATCCATTTTTAAACTATGGATTAAAAAAATAAAATAAAAATGAAAAAGAATAATAAAATAATAAAATAAAAGAAAAAAGAAGAAAACAAAATATAATATTAATATATTTTTTTAATTAATTTATTATTTTATTTTAAATTAGTATTTTATTATTTTTTATTTTATTAAAAATTATCATATTTATTATTTTTAATTAATATTATTTTAGTTTGGTGGTTTAAATAAAAAGAGTTATTATATTTATTATTTTAAATTGTTATTATATATTATTTTATTATTATTAGAAAAATGTGAAGGAAAGATAATAAGTAAAAAAAAAAAATTATATCACATACTAACATTTGGGTCGATGGTTTACAAGTTTATGCTTATGCGTGTGGGTGCAGGTGTGCAGGAGTTCGAACCACGGTGGAGGCAAAGTGACATTTTTCAGCAATTAAGTGAGGAGGGTTGACACTGGAGCGGGCACGCTTACAGGCGGGGGTGTTGGCTTGGGCGGGCGGGCGGGCAACTTGCAGGCTGGTGCTTGCTCGGGTGGGTGGGTGGAGCCCATCCAGGCATGTGGCTTCTAGGCTAGTGCTGGCTTAGGTGGGTGGGGCCATCCAGGCACGTACCGGCTCGGGTGAGCAAGGGACCGTCCAGGCACGTGCGCTCGTTGACGAATTTGGAATCAGCGATAGATTTTTTTATTCGTCGCTAAATTAGGGACGAATAATTTTTCGATAGATTTTGTTTTTTTTTCCTAAATTAGCGATGAATTTTAACGACAAAAACTATTTGTCGCTAATTTTAGCGACGAATTTTAGATTTTTGTCGCTAAATTTGCGACAAAAAATTATGTGTCGCTAAATTTAGTGACGGATTTCAGATTTTCATCTCTAAATTTAGCGACGGATTTCTAATTTTTATCGCTAAATTTTTGCGACGCGTTATGAGTATCGAAAAATTTTTCGTTGTTAAATCCGTCGCTAATGTTTTTAACGATAAATTTTTTTAAAAAATTTTCGTCACTAAATTTGTAGGTAAAAGCCTGTTTTTTTATAGTGCTGGGAGACCTACCCTCAAAAGTGGGCCCTATAAGAGGTCGACCCAGATTAATCGAGGTGAAATTCCGGGTACTGGGTCGGTAGCCAAGCTATGGTACCAAAAAAAAAAAAAATTACTTTCGTAGTACTTTGGTAAAATGCCTTTTGATTTCAGTTCAGATTAAATAAGATAAAACTATTATATAATTATTTTTATTTTTGAAAATTAGAAAGATCCGAAAATTTATAATTATACAATAAAGAACAATACTTATTATATAAATCACAAAAGAAATTAGAGATATTAAAAAACGAATCCTACAACTCTTTTTTATCCTTTTGGGTGGAGAGATGTAAAATTTTTAAAATTGTTTTCTTATTTTACGTGCTAAAATTTATATAAATTCATAATTAGATAAATTGTACTCATTAATATTCAGACTTAATCAGTAAAGAAAATTAACCACGTATACATGTGCCCAAAGGCGGACCCATCTAGAGCCCAGAGTGGACAGTTGCACCTCCTCAATTTTTTAAAATTTAATTAGTATTTATGACTCATGTATATTTTGTGTCTATTTAATGATAATTTTTCATCTCATGCGCATACAAATATGTTATAAATTTTTTGCACCCCTGCCTCTGGATCTTGGGTCGGCCTCTGCATGTGTAGGGCTAAATTAATTATTAATTTATTTATATTAATTGTTATGTGAGAGCCACAACAAGCTTATTGTGATTTATATAATAAACACAAAAAAACCTTTAGATTAATTTAGAGAAAAATAAAAATGACACATGTTTTGTTTTATTTTTATTTTAATATGAGAGCCCCCAATAAACCTATTTTGATTTACTTTATTTAATTCCTATTTCACTCACAGTGTGTGTGAGTTTCCTAGAAAAAATTATGTAAGCTCACCTAACAATTAAAATACTCATCATAATAAATATCCAAATTGGTAAAGTTAAAGGTAATGATCTTCCCACATAACCCAAAACTTCACTAAACCTATCATCTTGCAAGTCAAGGTAGCGTTTGACATTCCCATTCCAAGTGTGAAAAAAGTATAATAGGAATTAAATTTTGAATGAAAAGAAAGTGATATTTCATTTTTAGGATGAAAATAAAAGGTTTCATTATTTTTAGGATGATAGGTCTACTTTCTGCTCTTCAACTGTAATACTATAATTTTCACCGAAGAGTTGAGAGAATAAGAAGATAGAAAAGAGAGGAGAGAAAAAGAAGAGAGAGAAAGAAAGTGGCCGTAGAGAGGAGCGAGGAGAACGAAAGGAGAGTGGAGAGAGAAAATGTAACTGAGAACAAAAAAAATAAAAAAACAGATCAGGAAGAAACAATTTTTATTATAAGAAACTGGTTTTTTTTTTGCCAATTAGAAAAAGACGGTACGGCCAATGAGCTAGGGCTTAAGTGACACAATTTCTCCTCTTCTTGTAAAGATCTCAAATTTGAATTTCGTCGTATACCACGAAAAAAAAGGATGGTGGGGTGATTAATGCTAGAGGACCTTCAACTTGAATCATAATTACCATTCTTAGAGTGAACCTATAGTCCTATTGTCAAAATACCCAGAAATCACAATACCCTTTTTTTTTTTGTACAAATCAATGTTCGAATTCGAGACCTTTACAAGAAAAAGGAAGACGGTGCCAGTTGGGCTATAACTCATTGAAAATCACAATACCCATTATAACTTGGTATGTGTGCACATACTTTTCCAAGTGATTTCTTTTGAATGGATTCGACTTCACAACTTTGAAATTAATATTGAGATAGGTTTGCATGTTATATCTATTTTTATTTTTAATATGGAGAATGAAACAAATTAAAAATAAACTGAATGAAAAATAGAAGTAAAATATGATATAAAAAAAAGAGAAGAGATTGCACATATAATTTTCTTTTTAAAAAATTTAGTTTTATGTTTCTCGTTTAATTGCACTAATTTTTTCAACGAGATTTGAACAATATTATCTCTATCGTGACTTCTCCTTTAGCAGATGTATGTGTAATCACCAATGTTTAATTGGTCTAGCTACTGTGTACTGTATCACTTAAATAAAGTTTCGGATTTAAGTTTTATGTATGATTAATTTGATTCAGATTGAATTAATTGAATTTAACGTGATTATCGGATATCAGTGATTTATATAAAAAAAAAAAAGACATGCGTGTAATCTTTCATAAGACTTTGAAACTTAAACCTTATTCCCTAACTTCAAATTCTCCTATGTTTTAAATTTGGTTGGAGATATATATATAATACCATATTCCCTAACTTCAGTTCTCCTATGTTTTAAAATTTGGGTGGAGAGATACATATAGGAATACCTCATTCCCAATCGTACTAGTATTTTAATTAAAATAAATGAATAAAAATGCTAGACTGATTAAGAGTTTAAAGTTAGTATTTTTAACAAAAACAAACATTTAGAGTTTATATACTTTTCAAAATTAAAAAATCTGTTACAATAGTTTTCAAAATTATAAAATAGTTATGATAATTTTTGGAAAGTACAAAAAAAAATAATAGTTTTAGAAACTACGAAACAATCAAAATAGTTTTTACAAATTACAAAATGATCATAATATTTTCTAAAATTATGATCAAACTCTAAATTTCTCTTTCTTTATATTAATTTTCTTTTCTAATTAATCCAACACAAAAATATTATCAAGTAAGTAATCAATACTAATAAAGTTTCAGGATGGAGAAAGAATGTAGAATATATTTATTTTAGTTGCAAAACGATTATAATATAATCTGTTAAATTATTAGTTATATTAAAATTATTTTGACTACAATTGATTTCATTAAATAATCAGAGTTATAATTCAAAATAAATATCATATTATTTAAAAAAAAAAAACAACAATTATTAACCAACTGCTTTTCTGTGACCCATATGGGTGTGGATGGGCATTTGAACATGCGCATGAAAGCTCTATTTTGAGAGAGAGAGAGAGAGAGGTACTTATCTCAAGGGCTTATGCAATAGGGTAATCATCTAAACCTCAATCCAAGACTAGATTAACGAATCCTCCTAAATATTCCTATGGACCACTCCTGCACTACATAAAGCATTCATATCTTAGCAGCAAATTCCTAGTTAAGTGTCTTTCTCATCAATGGCATAAAGTGTGTAACTTTTTGTCTTTTGTGGTAAACAATTGCAGTTGAATCAGATACTATAAGACTAGATCTCTCAAATAAATCGAACAATATTATAACTGTCACGCTTCGAACCGAAATCGTGAACAGCCGCCCGTTATTCTGAATGTCGGCTGTATTTTTACAGAAAATCGGACAGAACCTCCCCATATTTCGAAGGTTTACCAAGTACAATTCATCCTGTATAAATCACAATTATCCTGTAATATAATCAAATGATCATCCCGATTTCTCAAAAATCGACCAATCTCACAGTCAACATCCAAATAACGCAAGGCTATAAAAATTTTCAACAACCTAACCACAGACCTCTACTGTCATGCCCCCGTCAAAGGTATGGACAGCCGCCAGTCGCCCCTCCTGTGATTTAGAGGAGGTACCGAGCGATTCTAGAGAACACTTCTAAGACTTGACACAACCTCAAGTACTTACACAATGAACCAGAAATGTTTCAATACAATGTTATGCAATGACATGTCTATATTATACAGTCATTCCAGAATTATACAATGGTCATCTATCGATCTCATAATACATATACATCACCAATACAATTACTAACTCACGAAATTACAGCGGAAATATACAATAACTCCTCAGATCCAGATCAAATCTCCCGATGATACTGAGCGTCCTAAAAGTAACGCTCCTTGCTAAATATTATCTCTGAAACAAGAAGGGAAACGAGGGGTGAGTACTCGGGGAAGAATACTCAGTGAGTGAGTGGGTCAATGCAATCGTAAAATATGAAGTATGAAACTGGAGTGTCAAAACACAAATATACAAATTATATTTCAAATCATCATACTTTTCATTTCAACAATATGTCATTTGCACGCATTATCAAGTCAAGTATGCATCCAAAACACTGTCATTAAAATCATAGAGCTGCCAGCCGAAAATGTCCTGGCAGAGGTCTACCGCGACCTATGACAGGCGCACCGGGGGTGTTATATGCAAGTTTATTTAAAGTGCTCTCTACCCCGGCGTTGGCGACGAACCTCATCCAGGTGCTAGACTTGGAGAGGATATCAAAATTCAAATCCAAATCCTCCCCCTTTCGGGTTCAACCTGGCTAGTACCGTGTCGATAATCAAATCACGACAACTCATGGGATACCCCAGGCCTAGGCATATCCGGGCGCCACCAAAGCGTCTCTCACGGTGTCCTTCGTAACTATGGAACAATACAATCCAAAGCTCTCAAGGCTAAAATCAATATCGTATAAAAAAATGTGCCGAAATCAGGTTTACAAACCAAATGCAACATATAATATAAAATGGCACATTATACATTTCAACCACATGGATGCATAATTTCATAATTCAACACAGTTTTTGGACACTCCATCGGTTCACAAAAAATCAATTTTAAAACTATTCAAAACATTTCAAATATACGACAAATCATACTCATTTATCAAAATGTTGTAAAACAGAATTTACATATTAAATAAAAGTATTGAAATAAATCTCACTCACTGTTTTGGGGAGGATAGCGCACTCCCCAATAAAACCACAATACGTAGAGCAATGCTCCCCTCAATCGAATCACCAAAATAGCCATTCTATTCAAATCACCACGGTTCGATATCAAATAAGGGTTTAGTTATGAATCTTCAATTTTTCTTTCAAACCAAAACTACCTAATTTGATAAAATTTATTCAAGAGTTAAAGAGATTTCCTTTCTCTCACCTAGAGTTCCTCGGATCTCGGATCTAGCTTTCGTTCGCCCGTCAGTTTGGTCTAAAACCTTCACAGAGGCTCACGGACTGTCACGGGCCGTCGCGGGCTGGCGGGCCTGGTGGGCCTGTGGGTCTGATAGGTCTGGTGGGCCGCGGGCCGGAGTGGGCCGCGGGCCGGATTGGGCCGCGTGCTGGACTGGGTCGCAGTGGCTAGGGCTCGTGCTCTTGAGCTGGATCAAGTGCTCGCGCAGTGGGTCGCGCACTGGAGCGCTCGTGCTCGTGTTGGGGCGCGCTCGAGCAGTAGATCGCGCGTTGGAGTGCGCTGTGCTCGTGTTGGGGCATGCTGGAGGGCGCGCCGGCACAGGGGAGCCTGTGCTGGGGCATGCTGGGGTGCGCAGGGGCTCGTGCAGAGGCGCGCAAGGGTGCGCTAGCGCTCGTGCAGGAGCGTGCAGAGACGCGCAGGGGCTCGTGCAGAGGGTCGCGCACTGCTCACACTGGGCTTGCGCGCTGGCTCGGGCTGGGCTCGCGCGCTGGACTGGGTGCTGGGCTGGGCGCTGGGCTCGCGCGCTGCCACTGTCACGTGCGCTGGTGCACTCACGGTGGTGCAATGATCGCGCTCGGCGGAGGATGGCAGCGGAAGATCGTGCTGCGCGGAGGAGGAAGGCGCTGCGGCTAGTGCGCTCGTGTGAGGAGGAAGGAGCAGCGGTGGCTGGGTGCGGTGCCGAGCGGCGGTGCCGGCGGCGTCAGCGGGAGAGGAAGAGACGGAGTGAGAGAGAGAGAGGGGGGAGAGAGAGAGAGAGAGAGAGAGGGAGAGAGAGAGAGAGAGAGAGAGGGGAAAATGAAGATAAATTAGGGCTTTAAGCCCTAATTTTAAATTTTCCCTTTTTTTTTTTTTTTTTTTTTTGGGTATTACAATAACATAGAGTGAGAGAAAAAGGAAACATCTCATGTTCCGTAGCCTTGCAAGGATGAGCATTTTTGCAAACATTCTCACATCAAACTATTCCTTTTTTTCCCCCAAAATTTGGGTGCTTTCTACTGATTTCCAATCTCTAAATCACGTAGATGATTGCATGTGTCAACTTTACGATCTTTTCAAATTTGTATATACTTAGGTTTATTTTATCGAAATGAAATTTGTGACCATTGGATTTTTATTCGTCGGTCATCATTGTTTATAAAATGAAGAAGTAAAATGATGGATTGTCAGTTGGATGAAGATCCAACTGCACTAACAATGCTATAAATATTAATATTAACGAAAATCGTAGAATGAACTCTCAAATTTATTATGAATAATTGATGGCTTCTAATGGTTTATTACCATAATTTTCTTTTTGGTCCTTTTTAGAGGTAATGCAAATATATGTACCACAATGTGTCCTAGCTTACCATGGTCATTGGCATCTGTCAAGTGTTGGTAACAGCCCATTGTGGAAATAATGTAGTAGAGTTAGGGTTGAAAGGAAAGTTTATCATTTTATCAAAAATTAAATGTATAGGATTTTTTTAAATCTAAACTAGTAGAGTAAATATTATCAAAAAAATAAAGTAAAACATTGATTTAATTAGATGTAGAGTTAGTGTTAGACAATGAACAAATTTTAATGTAGAATCATCATCTGATAGTCAACATTTTTTATGAGATGAAATGATAAAATCATCGGTAACGGCTAAAGAGCAATACAACAACATCCATAAATCTATGGATGTCAATACCCATAAAAGGTTTTTTTTTTTTTTTTGAAATCCTAACCTTTTATAGTTTGATGCCAATAATTTCTTTTGTAAGAATTCTATATCAGGTCCCCTTGTGTACTATCAGGAGTTCATTCATTGGAATGCTATGATTCACACCAATAAAAAACCTCACGAATAAAGACTTCATAAAAGTTTGAAGGTCGGATATGAAATTCTTATGAAAAATGGAGTTTGAGGGTCGAATTTGATAAAATTTTCCAAATTATAAACCCAAGAAACACTCATGTGAAATTTGGAGAAGACCTCTACTCGTCCATTTATTTGGGCGAAAAATTTTAATTTTGAAAGTATTGAAGGTAATTGAGTACTGCAATTGAGCATGGGGAGTATCTATTTTTTTTTTTTTTTTTTTGGCATGATCTCCATGATTAAAGAGTTAAATGCTCATTCAAGAATTTGGGCTTTACGGAATCATAAAGAAAGAAACACTTATAGAACTTCATAAGCAAGCCACCAATATTATCATAGACTCTATTTCATTTTCATTCACTAAATGTAAGTTTGTGAAAAACAACAATTTCCCATGTATTGACCTCTCCTAGTGTCAGTTTGTGATCAAGTAATCCAAGTTTTATGAGGCCAACAAAATGCAAAATTTCGACTAAAAACATATCATTAAGTAAGAAATAGTATGTGAAAAAGCCTTATCTGCATGGAAGAAAATATTCAGAGAGCAAGGCAAGTTCTCAAACATGGTTCTTCATGATTGCCTGCCGTTTGCAATAAGGCAAAATCACCATGATGTATGAAGCAAAGTCCATTAATAGCAGTTGAAGTTTTCCTCCTCGCAATTAAGGCTTTTTCAAATGGCAGCCTTTTGCAAAAGCTTCATTGTCATATTTCATCTTATGCAATGGCTTTGGAAGTCATGGCACTGCTTGAAGCTTAACAATGAGGAGCAATTAGGAGCCAAGGGTGTATTTGTCCATTGGTCGGCTTCCAATGTTATTGTTTTGAGAGAGAGACCTGTGGCTTGCATTGAGTGCATGTGATTTCATCATTGAACTAGATGAATAAAAATTTGGCACGAGAGAATTTGGTAAAATAGGATGTGGATTCGGGTTCAAGGGTTGTAAATGATCGACTTGTTTGGGTTCACTCTCCGAATTAGGATGTACTAGATATGGAGGATAAGGAGGAAAAAGTGTGGGAGTGGCTGCAGGCGGGCAAAAAAAGAATTGTGATGCAGATGAAGGAGTCAATGAGGATAGCATTGATCTTCCAAAATTGTTACTATTGAGATCTTCCTTTTGGCTTCCAAATTGGGATAGCGATAAACTTGATGGATCCCAATGGTCGTATGAGTTGTAAAGCATAGGATTGTTGAACATGCTAGGCAAAGATGAAGTACCGGCGAATGGGAAGAAATTTTGGGCTGAAACATGCGTGCTACTACACTCCCCAAGCCCTTCGTGATTGATTTCCTGTTCGTTGGATCTTTTATCCGACTTGTGTTTTCCTCCAACAATTTCTCCCTGCAAGGTTTCCATATTGCTTATTCTCAAACCGCTGCAAAGATTCTCCCAATACTTGGACTTCGCCAACATTGTTGTTTTATCATTTCCAACAATGTTGTTTGTGATCTCATGAATTGCTTCTTTGCTAGATTGTAGAGACTGATTTGCATTGAAGAAGGAAGGAGGAGCAAAAGAAGATTGAGAACCAGTTGCTGCATGTTGTGATACCAGCTTTGGTTGACCATTGAACTGACTTAAATTCTCCTGTGGCATTTGGAGCGGAGGGAGCTTATCGATATCATCCTTGGTAACATCAAGAAGCCAATCTATGACCTTGCTAGGTTGGTTAAGTCCAAGCTTGTCTTGCAGATCATATAATTGGATTGCTGTGGGCATGGAGAGCCTAATTCTTCGGTCTCTCAAACCTCTTATGGTGCAAACCTTGCTATGTCTATCTTTTCCTCCAAAGGGACGTGCGACGCACACAATTCTTGGATTCTTGAATCCAGAAGACCATTGTCTTGAGCTAGATGCCGCCTTTAAGAACCTAGCATTGAAGTTGTCTGCCTCTTGCTTTGCATGAGAACCCTTTTCTCTTGAACTTGTTATCATCTTTCGCTCAACACTGAGGGGCAAAGTATCTAATCATCCCAAAATTGAAATGAGAGGATAGAGAAATTTTAGGCTTTTGGCAAAATTAAATATATCCTTTTTCGTATAAATTTTTAAAGCAAGTAAAATTGAAAAAATATTCTCAATAAGTGGAATAGAATGAAAGAGTAAGCTCTTCCTGTCCTCGCACATACCTATATATCTTCTAAGTATAAAAAGTTTTCATTGTTCTACTTTAGCTACTAATTAGTTGCAAAGGAGAGAAGAAATTAACTTGCATGTAATATAAGTCAAAAATCACAAGAAAAGTAGATTTTCCTTTTCTTTTCTTAATTAAATTCATTATTACTCCTAAAACATAAATAAAATTTGAATCTTTCTGTGACACTATCAAAACAAAGATGTGATTAAAGCCACTTTAAATTTGCTAATCTTGAGACTGAATTCATCGGTCCCTTACGTTTGTTTTTCTTAGAAAATCCTCATATGAAAAGGAAAATCTTGGTGAAAAAGAAAGATTCAGGGAAATAGAAGATATCGATAAATTTGACATGAAATTCATGCATGAGATGTTGATGCTTACATCCGCTGGTGAGTCTTAGGCATGTTGCAGTGTCTGAATTATCATGTTTTCTTGATCTTGCAGATGTGAAGAGATGATGAAGGGCGTGGGTATACTTAAATGGGAAAAATATCCAATGTCCTCATTCAAGTTTGGCACTTGAGTTTTCAACTAAACACTGGACGAGGGGTGGGGTTCCGAAGTATTAAAACCTAACTTCTTTGAGAAGAACAAAAACTTATCAAAGAAGTTATTACTTATAGAAAAGGAAGATGCGAAAATCCACCCCACCATATTGCACGATGAAAAAAAGAAAAAGGTGTGGGGCATCCTCAACCATGTGGCATATGTGCAACTCGACGCCACAATTTGACAACCCTAGTAACAACGTTTTCATCAATTTGTTCATACCACCTTCAATATGACCATGTTATTATTTAATACATTACATAGGTTAGGTGGATATATATGTACACCTTCAATGGCGGACCATCCGATATTTCCAAACAGGAAAAGGTTAGCTATATGCTTTATGGGCATGATCAACCCTAGCTTAATAAAAATAAATTTCTTATATGATACACGCAAACATATAAAATCAGAGCGAAAAGAGTGAAAAATATTTTGCTTTCCATACGTGTTGGTGGGTGAGATAAAATTTGCAAGATCTTGATATGAAGAGAGATTATTATTAATGGTAAAAAATTAGGACTTGTATTTAGGTATTAACATGTGAAAAGATGTGAAACAAGTAGATAAGTTAGAGAGAGGGCATGTTTGGTTCTTCCCAAAGCTGTGGTATTGAGAGAGGGATGAGATGTAGATAGGGAGCGCAGCCCTTCAACCCTTATAGAGTAAGGGACCAAAGCCTTCCCCCTATAGGTTCTGTAAAGCATCTGCCTTGCGTATACGCGCATAGGACCACACACAACCCCACCTCCTTGTTTTGGTAGTGAGATTTGCATGGAGCAACTTGGATCTAAAGAGTTGCACGCCGATGATGATTGCCTTCTTACAGCATTCTCTTGCAAATATACAAACCCCTCATCCCTCACCCCCCACCTCCACACCCACATATCATAGATTCCGTCTCATATCCCTAGATTGCCCAAATGCTCTTGAATTGTTCTATTTCGCCTTATAGAGTTCTGACATCAGATTGCTGCAATTTGATGGACATAATACCGGAAATAGAAAAAAATACCATTTCATGATGAAAATGTGATTGTGTATTATGGGTACTAGACAATTTTGTAAGATGTCAAAGCAAGGGCAATGCAAGAAAATTTGGTCCACATAAGTCATGAAAAACTTACCATTTATCTCCTGTGAATTGCATTTCTTACGACAAAATGGTGGGTTTTTTTTTTTTCATTCAATTAAAATATGAACTTGCTTATCTTAAAATGCATGTAAACCGGCATAGAAGGTCATTTTTGTTAAGATAAAGAGGTTAAATTCATGTCGGTCTTGTTCTGATAGACTGCTACATTTGAGAGTTCGAAGAAACAAGAATTGATTAGACTAGAAGAACAATTGAGAGAGAGAGAGAGAGAGAGAGAGAGAGAGAGAGAGCAAAACATGTTTCAGAAAAGAAAAGCAGTTATTTTCGATGTACAGTATCATAAGCCGATACCGCATGATTTTGTGAGAAAACTTCCAGCATTTCCCTTTTTTTAACTCAGTCATGGATGATGGGGGCATTCAAGAGCACAATATAAGCAAACAAAGTTACAATTTTCACTTCTTGATTAGTGAAAAACAGCATGTTATGTCTCAAAAAAGTTTTTTGAGGGCAAAGTAAAAGGGAATCAGCTCGAGACAGAAACTCAAAAGAAGGGATTAATTTTCTTTTAGAGAGAGAGAGAGAGAGAGGATAATGGACTGACCTTTTGCAATGAAGAGAAGAATCTCTTCAACATAAAAATTTTGAATTTTCTATTGTAGGAAGAGTACTTTTAATTACAGCAATAGTTGAAAACAAGTCTGTTGAAGCAAGAGCCTTAGCTTTTTTAAGTTAAGGCTCTCTCTCACTCTCTCTCTCTCTCTCTCTCTCTCTCTCTAGCTTTCTATAAGGAAGGTCAAAATGGCACAACCAGTTCTTCCCAAGATTTTTAACGTTTGAAGCTTTTAAACATCACAAACATAAATTAGATGGAGCTAAGATTTTTTTTTAATTAATATAGAACCAAGGTTTATACTATTGTATGAAAGATGGATGACAAGAAGAGATTTTTTTTTTTGGGCATACGACTTGTCTTTTCCTTTGTTTTTAGGGCTCTCTCTCTCTCTCTCTCTCTCTCTCTTTCTGTCTCTCTGCGCAGACTAGCAGAAAAAAATGAAAAAGAAATGATGAGTATGACGAGAAAGAGTATTGCAAAGCTTCTGAAATTTTCATTAACATCCAATAATGTCACTCTTCTCATCTTTGAGTTTAAACAATGACATCTCTGCCTTCGTCCAACTTTAAGAGGGATCATATTGATCCCCCATCCATCTCTCTCTCTCATGACCATCTTAGTTCATGTCTCCCTAAGCTCAATTTGTCTCCCATTGACTCACCAATTTTATAGGTATTGCAACATGGCTTTTGAAATGCTAAATCTATTAAACTTTTTTTGGCATTAATAATGATTATCATAATAGATTGGTTTTGACTCTGCAAATTGTTTCATTTTTCTTGATATCTTAGTACGCCAAAAAGATTGGAGAGATAGTGTCATTTTTCCTTTAAATTTGGGTAAGCATCCTTCTATGTGAACCTAATTCTATGTCAGAATATAATATATATCAAAATCAAATTAACGAACCCCATTAAAAAAAACTATATTAATTGAGACGGACTTGAATAATTGAATCCAAACCGACTCAATTTAAGTATTGCAAACAAAATTTGGACACGGTCCACTTTATTAGCTAATTTTTAAAGTAGTAATTGAGCTTTTCCTATATGATATCAGAGTCATTGTTAAGATATTAAAATCAGAATCTCAAAATATTTTTTTTAAAAAAATTAAAACTTCTTTTAGGGGACCAAAAAAAAAAGAAAAAAGAAACAGATTTTTTAGAGGCTTGTCAATTAAGAAACTTAATAACAACTGGGCGGGGGATAATTTCAAATGCTTGATTTTTTACATTCTTTTAGAAACTTTTGGTGTGTGGTTTTTGGGCACGCAATGATCCTTCCACTTTTCCCTTTTCTTTGAGGAGGGGACCTCCAATTCTTCTTCAAAAAGTCAGAACCTATTGATTATGTAAACCTTATTTCACAAACAGATGTACTGATGAAGTTGATGATTGACAAGACACAATATAAAGAATTTTGTCGAGTAACTCGTATTGTCATGTAGCACTCAGGCAAAGTTATTATCCTTCAGTGTCATATTTATTTAGACCTCCAACTTGCAAAGCATGATGCATCATTTAGTCCTTTTATTTCTTTTTTATTTTTTTTTTTAATTTGCGAAGTGAAAGGGTGAAAATACTTTTTAATTAAAACAATAGGTTTTGTGGATCTTGGATTATTGGAATTTTGATCCTTGTTAGACATATGAGAGTCTGATTAAAGCCAAAATTTTTGTATTTCAGACCTAATTTCCTTGAGAATACCAGCTGGACCTAGGAATTGATTGCTACCATTGTATTTTTTTTTTCTCTTTGCTCAAGCTGGTAAACTTTATTTTTGTTACATTTTAATTTTTCATAAAATGAGTTTGGTTGAACATACTAATTGGGAATAAGCAACATAAGTCCTCCAAAATCCAAATCTCTCTCGATTAGAGAACATAATTAGATTTTTTTTTTTTTCTAAGTGCCATTGTTTTTAGAACCATCGACGAATATTCGAAACCAAACTCTGACTTATCTGTCTCAAACATCTGCAGGGGTCTTCTATGGAGACGGCTCTCCCAGCGTAGGAGAACATAATTAGTTTTATGTTCTATATTTATTGGTTCTTATGTTAATGTATGCTATTTTATCTTACTCAAAAAAGCTCTAAACATATTTTCACAAATAAAATGTCTGGTGGTAATTTTTATAACATATTCACAATTCATGTAAATTTTGCTTAATAATGTGAATTTTTAGGAAATGGGACCGCTCTCAACAACTTCATAGTTCTCTTTTATCATTTACAAATGTGACAAAAAATCTTGTTAATCAAGTGTATTAACTTTTAAATTGATTAAACAGGACAATGAGTTATAATTTAATTGGTACCATCTCCTTTTGTAAACGTCTCGACTTCACATCTTTCTATATTGATTTCCTCTTTCTCACACATAATTGATCATTGATGAAGAATGCGAAAATTCTACAAGAAAAGTCTGAAATTTCCTATTGAAGCATAATTTAGGTACATGACAAAAACCAGAAGACATTTCAAAGAAGGGTTAAAAAAGGAAAGAAAAGAAAGAAAAACCCTAAATGTTGGTTACTTTGATACATCCAAGCCAACACCTATGCTTTTAAACCATTGGACTTTTAAACGGTGGGAGGCCAAAATCATAACCCACATACAATAAATGAGCAAATGCAAGTGTAGTACGTTGGTTTATGAAATATACTATTTCTTTATTACATGTTGCATACCCCATTAAAGACATTGTGACCAGCATAAGAAAACCTATATATATATAAGCTGGCAAGATCTTAATGAAGTCTTCTTTTCTCTAGAAGTAGTTGGTATACTTATCTACTTAAAAATGCATTTAGCTGGAAGAGGTCCATTCAAGCTCCAAAAGAAGGCGTTAATGTTGTTATTTAAACTCATGGCGTGCAGTCCAAGTTATAATAGAGTTATTTCCGGAATCAAACTCCAATGAGTATAGCGATAGGGTATTACACTTTCTAAACTCTAGGTCTTGAATTCGAATCATAAAAATGGAGAAGTAAAATTTGGGAGAGCCAACCTTGTATATGAGTTTCACAGTACTCGGATTGGATTAGTCTTGTGAACCCCGAATACCAATTGACATCAAGTTTCCACTAACATCAAAAAAATAAAGTTATTTCAAAAATTATTACAATTAAGATAGATATCAATAATTATGAATGTTACTAATTGAACAAGTAAGATTAACATTCAAAAATCTTATGTTACCGCTCTAAACTCTAAAGTTTCTATTTGAAAACCCCTAATATTATCACCAAAAAATCTAGAGTAATTATAAATTTTGAATGTTAATATTTGACTTTTGAGTAATAATAATAGAGTTTTGAGTTGTAGTTGTATTAATATTAAACTTTTGAATGATAATATTAACCCAATAGGTATAAATACATAGGAAACCATAGACTTTTTCCTCATTTAACCTATCATGATAGCTAAAAGAAATACTTTAAAATACAAGGCTCGTGCTATAAGATAAATTAAGAGTTCTCTATCTAATGCACGTTCCTTTACCGGCATACGAGAGAAAGTGTACCTCCAAGTTATCATGGAGGAATGAGAGAGAGAACAAGAAATATCCATCAAAGTGCAATGGATATTTGGTACTAGAATTCATATCTTAATCACAGTTTATAGAAAATGGAGACTAGGTTTCGTGAACATTAAGGTTGGGAACAGAAAGATGACAATTTAATGACAATTTAGAAAAGAATCAAGAACCAAAAAAGTACATCAAACCCCGTTAGCTCAAATCATGAAAATGAGCCGTGCAGGGCAGGACTTTGTTGTTTACATGAATTATTAGTATGATTGATTGTTTTATGACAGACAGGTGCACGCAGACCGACTGTACTGAATATTCATCTACCTGTATAATGCTATTCACCGGCATTTAAGACACTAGAAACTCGTTTTTTCTTACTTCTTTTCTTTTAATATTACATTTAATGGTAGTGCAGACCACAGAACTTCTTGGTTTCTTCACATTGAAACTGGGTATGGTCATGTCCTTTTCTATGGTAGCTCTTAGGTCAAATCAAAATAACGAGACGAGTATGATAAGTTGTAAAAAATAGTCCCAGTTTAATAATCACAATACTTTTATTTAATTTAATGATTTTATATTTAATTTTCTAATTAATAAAAAAAAATTATAAAAAATAAAAATATTTTTCAAAAATTCATTTTTTAAAAAAATAAAATTATATTCAAATGTTTCACTTTTTAATTTTAAAAAATAAAAATTAAAAACACCATTTTTCAATTTATAAATAAGAATAGAAAACACTCTTGGCATTGTTTTCTATTATTTTTTATTATAAATAAATTTCATATTTTCTAAAATTTTTAAAATTTTCTACTTTTTTCTTTCTTTAGAGATAGAAAATATAAAAAAAAAAATTAGAGAATATTTTTTAGGACAAAACATAATATCCTAATTATTTTATCAAAAAGAGGATTTAGATAAAACCCTTGGTTTTTTTTAATTGTTTAATCAAGGATTTTCTTTAATTGAAGATCCCTTTTGCGGCAACGTTGGAGAAAATTGTTTCCGGCACAAATATTATCCATGCGGAGAAGAAATCAATGAAATACAAAAGCACAATATTTTATGGATTTGATTAATATGCTTACAATTCATGGTCATCATTTTCTATCATGATTGTTTTATTTATATTGTTAGAAAATGTATCGTGTATCTATTAATTTGATTTTGATACATATTCAATTTTTTTATTTTTTATAATAATTATTTTTATATTTATGATAATAAATTTTTTTATATAAATTCAATTTATTATAATAATTTATTGATATAATGAAATATTAGATTTTAATATTTTGATATTGCTCCAATATATTTTAACATGGTATCACAACCCTGTTCATCCATCTTTCAAATTCTTATTCTTTTTATATTTTTATTATGGTATCATAAATATTTTTTACAAAAAGTGTTATCTATACGTTTGCATATATCTCTAAAAAATTCCTGATCTATTGTGAAAAGGTTGATTTTCAGTACATGCCCACACATGTCTCTAAAAGACGTATAGTCCGTTATGAAAAAGTTACTTTTCAATACGTGTCTACTTAGGCCTCTAGAAAACCACTGATCCGTTCTAAAAGAAATTACTTTAGAATATATTCCTATCATATCTACGTTACATTGATTTTGAGTGAATGTTAAAAATTATATTATATATTAAAATCAAATTAATTATTAATTTGATTTTAATATATATTTGACATTCGTTATTTTTAATTTTTATATTTGTAATAACTGTTTTTATATTTATAATAATAGGTTTTCTATATAAACCCAACTATTATAATAATTCACTAAAATAACGGAACATTAGATTTTAATATTTTTATATTATTTCCGATATTCTCTAACATAGAATTACAACTATATATCTCTCTCTTTTTCATATTCATATTTCTTTTTAAATTTTTATCACATGTCATTCATTTATTATAACCAATCAAATAATTAATTCTTCTCACAACCATCATCCATAACTATTCTCATAAATTAATTATACTCTTTCAAATTTGTACCAACCCCAAAATAATAGCATATAATATACAGATATCTTTTAATAACACTTTAAATCTCGAAAGCCGTTACCAATAATGGACTCACATTCCCACTCATGATGTATATACCCCTTCGAATATCCATTCTTTTATTAATCTCTTTTGAACTATAACCTTAAAACAATCCCTTATATTTATAAAAATGATAAAATTTATCAATATTATGTGAATTTAGTGACAAGATACTAAAATTTATTAACCAAAATCTCGAATTCAAATTTTAAAAATAAAAAAAATAGGTATCAAAAGAATCTGTCTCATAAATTATGTGATATAATATTCAAATCAATCGAATAATCCAAATATCAGTGATCAAGTAAAAAAAGATAAAACTTGTACATTATCATATAATATTATTTCCAAATTCTTATATGTGAAACATTCTCTTTCTTCACTCACTATGTAATGTATTTGAGTTAGACAACTTTTGAAGCAAAAAAAAAAAAAAAAAAAAAATTCTTAGAAGTTTATAAAGCAAACAAAATGACACAAGCATAAGTTGTACCATCCTTTTCAATTTCACAAGTATTTAACCAATATAAATAGTTAGAACAGCTTTCCTGGTACCAAATAAAGCCTCCCACTAAATGCACAGGGTTGAGAGATTGTAATATGTCAACAATTTTACTTTTTTTATTAAAAAAATTATTATTAACAAAATAATGTCATGAAGATTTGAACTTGAGAGTCAAGCAAATATATACAAGTAATTTTATTTTATTTTTTCATACTATCGGTATCCTGAATCATATTATAACTAATCCGAATCGAGGGATTCTGGATATCTTATTTAGGGGACGGCTCTTCTATTAAACAATTTAATACTTCATTTCACTAAATTAATTATCCGTTGACATGTACAAGTAATTTTATTATCAACTAACTTGTAGGTTCACCCATACCACATCAATAGAACATAATATCTACACACCTACATATGTAAATCCATGAAAGCATCACATTGATTTGGTGTTGAGAATCAATGTGGGAGATGAAAGGAAGCAGTAGATTAAGAGATACCCCTCAATTAATTACTTCGAGTCATTTAGTTAGTGTGGCAGTGGGATATGTCACTAAGTCCAAAGTTTTTTCCTGACCTCTTCTTCTCATGCATTCATTTAGGCCAGCGGTAGAGCATTGATAAAGGGCATACCAGTAAAGGAGGCGCAGAGAGACAAATGCCTGCGTCTGTCTGCAAGTTATTTACATATTTATGGATTTATTTACTATTTAAAGGCAAGTTTTATATTGTTTAGAAGGGTTTGAAAAAAAGTTGAAATTAGACTCGGATTAACATGAAGTAAGATTTTTAAAAATTATTGATATCGTTTTAAAAAAGAATGATTTTTTATTTGCAAAATTATATATATATTTTTACTAAAAATTCATTTTGGTAAAAGAATATTACAAGTAAAATAAAATAAAATAGAGAAATATTCAACCCAATTGAGCCATGGTAAGCTTCTACATGTCTTGGAAAGAAAGATTTTTTTTTTTTTTTGGTCCTAAACTCATAATGTTTGTACTATAGTTTGAATCTAAGTTAATAGCTTTTTAAACACACAGTCTTGATTTTAAAATATATATATTTATATATTTACCACCAAATTTAAAGTTGCTCCTCATTGGCCCTTTTATCAATTATATGGATTTGGACGAGTTTTTTTCGTATTTGATACATCGTTATCTGATAATTAATTTATTGATTTAGATTAATACAATTTGAGTTAATTGTCTAATTTATTAAAAGTGAACTCTTTTAATATATAATTTTTTATTTTTGAGATTAGAGAAATAAATTAAGTGAATTTAATATTTATTTTTAAACCCAAAGGATGTTAGGGACAGCATTTTGCTTGTAGGGCATAGGAGACGGATGATCTTACCAAGAACTATGACTCCATTGAAACCATTTTCCTCCTCATGGTCTCCTTCTTCGACCTAACTGCGGGTACAAAAGATTATTGATGTACTTAAAACAGCAGATGGCTCGAAAAAGTAGGCAACAAATTTAATTAAATGGACAGACAATGATGTTTGTACTACAGTTGGCAGGTACTCAACCCTTGGTGAGAACAACGTGACCCAAGACATTAACATTGAAACATTTAGGTACATGGAGACGTTCTTTTTATGAATTTTACTATTTTGCTTTTAAAATAAATGACCCTTCAATTCTTAAACTCTTTTTTCTCTCTTTTATTTTAACTTTTATTTTTAAATAATTAATTGATCCATGAGAACAGTCGTTAATCAATTTCTTTTATCTTTCTTTTTTTTATCGAATAATATTTAAAATTATATTTCAAATAATTTAACTCAAAATACAGTTAGGCTTTTTCTGAGGAGCTCGATCCATTCTTTTCTTTTTTTTTTTTCTTTCATTCTTATCACTCATTTGTCGTATTTCTCATTCTTTTTCTCTCTTTCTCTCTCCTTCAATCTGTCTTCATCATTAAAGATAAAGTGATAATTTTAGGAGAGTGAAAGAGAAAGACGGAGAAAAAAAATAAAGAAATTATATCGATCGATTGTTTGAGATAAAGAAAAAAGGGAGGAGAGAGAGAGAGAGAGTTTATACACAAGAGGGTTTTTCCTTTCTTTGGGATGGGGGGGGGACACCCATTTCAACCAAATTGGTACAACATTCTTCCCATATCTCATTTTACCGTCCATTTGTAATTTTTTTTTTAAACATCTGTCGTGCTAATTAACATTATCCCCTTCTATGACCTAAGTGATCCATGGCCAAAACAAAATAACCTATATATTATGCCATGAAGTTATTTTCCCTATTACTTCATGTTAAAGGGGACATGTAAATCTATTTGTCTCTATCAATATTCTTTCTAGCAATTGGTCAAGAATGAAGTTTTGTGCAAGAGATGGCCTTCTAACGTTGGTGGTAGGAGTTTAGATACAAATGTTATGTGGGGCTAGTGGTAAGATACTAAGTGTTTATTTTGTAGGATTTTTTTTCAATTTCCCTTCTCCTTTTAAGGAGAAATCTTGCCGAATAAAATTTTTTCTCCTTAAAAGTATCTTTTTATGAAAAAAATAGAAAAAATGGTTTTAAAGGAGAAACTTTTGAAAGGAACTTTTAAACATACTAAGTACCCATTTATATCCTCATTTGAGTAACTTGAAATTTCAAATATATTCATACCATAAATGTATTCACAAATATTATGATTTGAGTGGATTTAAATATTTTTTTATAAATTTCAAATATATTCATAAATTATAAATACGTTCATAAATATTTTTTTATTCCATTTATTTGACTTGGGTGTTCATAAATATATGACTTATATTATTATCAAATTTCTTAATACTTTTTGTTATATAAAAATTATTTTATATTTATAAATGTTTGATTTTAATAGTTTAAAAAAATAATTATTTTATTTTATTTTAATTATTAGTATTTATATCTTTTATTTTTAAAATATAGATATATGAATTTTAATCATTTGATGATGAGGAGAAAAATTATACTTTATGTGTACACATTTTATAATAATTTCATTAAAAATAGAGTTTATAAAAAATGTTTTGTCAAATAATTTATTTATGAAAAGGAGTATGAAATAGTTTTTAAAAGTAAAAATGTCAAACTATCTTTAACTTTATTTCAAAAGAAATTAATTTCTGTTTTTCTTTAAAAGGAGAAAATAGAGAGAAAAAAAATCTCTACCAAACATTCTCTAAATTTTTTTAATTAAAATCTTAAATTCAAATTTTAAGAATGATAGAATAGAGCTGGGAGAGTCCACATCTAAATTGAGTTTCATAATACTCGAATAATATTAGTTAAGAACTCAAATATGGATGGTCAAGTACCCATAAGAAAAAAAGGTAGGAGTGTTTTCTTTTAATATAAGAAAATACAATCAAACGGGATTAAATCAGATAGAAATGGGGAAATTATACCATCTGGGCTATCTCCGGGGATCACGGGAGTCCACTTAAGCGGATATCTTTGAAGTTTCAAGGGTTCGAACAGCTTGGATTGGGCCATAGGGTGGGGTTTGGGCCCAAAGCTCTTTCATTTCGACCCATGAAGCCATGACGAGAAAATGGGGGAAATAAACGCTTTCTCGTGGTATGGTTTAGCTTGGAAAAGAAGGAAATGCCTGACATGGATTGAAACAAATGGAAGAGGGTACAGTACACATTTGCATTTTACCTTTTTCTGTTTTTATTATGAAGACTCATTCTTTTATTGAGAGAAATCTCAAGCAGGAGTATACAGAATATTCTATTTACATAGAGAAAAATTTAAGTGCCATCGTATCGTAGATGTTAGTGTAGGTGAAAAGGGTATTTTCGTAGTTTAACCAGATAGAGAGTTCGACTCTCACTGGATACGAAAAAAATATTATTGGGAGAAAACTCCCTTAATTGAGATCTGACAAAACTCCTTGATCTGGATTAATTGGGATGAAACGTCAGATACCGAATGGTCTCAATTACCAAAAAATAGAGAAAAATTGCGGTGAAAATATTATCTTCTCAGAGTTATCTAGAGATTCCGACAAAATGTCCACATTTTAATTTTTCTTAATTTCTTCTTGAACATAGAAAAAAAAAATATTCTATTTCCACTTCACTTATTATGGTGAGACCATCATTACTAACGTTCATGGGTGTATCATAGATTTGTTCAACAGATTCAAAAATATGGTCCGCTTGGTTAGGAGGAGCCAAAATGTTACTCTTAAGATACATTTTAAGGAACTAATATTCCATGATGACCTTATGAATTTTTCTTTAAGGTGTTGTTTCAATAGGATACTTTTTTATGAAAATTTCAATCAGATTTAAATTACCCTACTAGAATTTAAAAATAAGCCTACGATTTCCAAATTTAAAATACCCCAACTCGAAAAATGAGGTCTTGTGCTCGGCACACCGAGCTCAATATCTAGCTGGTCGACCAACCAAACCAGCAGACATGCTCAAGTGTCACATGGGTATAAATGTTTTCACAAATGTGTGTTTGTTGTATAGTACTTGAATATAAGAGATTTAGCGACACAATTGTAAACAATGAGTCATGAATGATTGAACACAATCATAAACTTTATTAATTAATAAGACTGTGTACAAGTTATTACTAAGGGGACCCTTAGTAAAAAAAACCAAAGATCAAAAAGTGTTTTTTATTTTTTTTTCTAGTGTGAATCTTTGTCCCCTAAAAAACCTTTTAAACACTTATGGGTTTAGGAGAAAAAATTAAAACGTCTGAGTAGCCATATGGGGTTTCTTTCGGAGTTAGATATTTTTTCTTGTTCACAAACTTTGTACGGTATATATATATATATATTTTTTTTATTATACTGAAATTTGAATGCGAAAACATTAGATTAGAAGAGAAAATTGTGACCGATAAACTATCTTTTTAAGGACAAACTTTGTACAGTATTACAACAAATCATAACGCATGCCATGTCTTTTTCCATACTACTATAAACTTCTACTCTAAATAACCTACGTTCCGAGTTCTGGGACAACTCTTTGCAGCATAAACATGGTTGCTTGTCAATTTTATGTAAAACCGTGGGTTGTGACACCAAACGCATTGGAGATCAAGAGACGATGATAAGTAGCTGCTACAAAAGAAAAAGAAACACTTTCTCTCTCTTTTTGTAGTCTCTCTCTACTCCTCTAACCCTAACTTGATCTTCAAACGACTAAAACCAGCAAAATACCTACCTAGTTTCTCCCTTATTTTGCCATTGTTACTCTCCCTAGGCACAGTACAGAATATATTCCATGCGAGTGACTAAAATAGCTCCAAAGGCGACCATGATTTTCTATTTTTTCAAAAGAAAAAATTATAAAAAAATAGGAAATAATGGAAGTGGGTGATAATATGAAGATTAATATCAGAAGATAGATTGAAAAATAATAGTTAAGAATTTTAAATATTCTGAAAATTTTCGGGACAATAACAAGAAGATACAATACAAAATTAAAACTTTATGCCGACGGCAACATTTATTGTCGGTAATCTTTAGTAATGATTTTTTGTACCCTATAGAGACAATTTTGATAGAAGTGAAAAAAAATGTATACATTTTCTTACGTATATAAATTATTCGTTAGGAAATGTTTATCAACCGTCAGTAAAAATAATATAACTATCTATAAAAATGATATTCAATTATGACGGATATCAGTTGTGATAAGTAAATATGGCTGTCTTTAGAGACGATTTTCTATATGATTTATCTTTACTATCCATTTAATCATACTATCTGCATACGTTTTATATCTATATTAACACATATATTACACAGTCATTAAAAACTTATATTCAATTCTCACGATTATCACTTGTGGTCAATAAATGTGAGACGGTTACTGAGTACTAGGATGATTTAAAAATTTAATAGTTAAAGTTATTTGAAATATAGGTGATAATTTGGGATAACATATGCTAAATTGTTATAATAGGTGGTGTGGTGAGTTGTGATAAATTATGATACGTTTACGATAATTAGTGGTAATATAGTATGTATGGTAATATTATTGTGATAATATCTGATAAAATTGATAATATTATTATATATTGTAGTTGCGATATCTAGTGATAAAATTGATATAATACGTAATAAATTTGTCATAAAATAAAAGTAATAAGATTATGAGTAAGGTTGTGAAACAAGTGGCATAAATTGGTGATAACTTATGCTTAGTTTGCGTGACATTAGAGTCAAATGCGCATAATTGTATATTTATTAGTAACATATAGTAATATATGGTAATATTGTGCACAATGGTAATGGTCAGAATTTTACCATTATAGTAACATTATTAATATATCATTAATATAAATTATTATTGTTTCTAATAAGTTAAAAAAATTATTTTAAATATTGTTATCTAATTTGAGATGGGTTGGTATAATAGGTGGTAAGTAATAAATTTACGATAAATGATAACTAAGTGATAAGTAGTAAATTTACGATAAGTGATAACTAGTGGTAATATAGTATTGTGGTAATTTCATGAGGTGCAACAGATTTCATAATAATAATGCATGGTAACATTATGCGCAATGGTAAGAATTTTACCATTATAGTAACATTATTAACATATTATTATTATGATTATTAATATAGATTATTATTATTTCTAATAAGTTAAAAAAATTATTTTGAATATTATTATCTAATTTGAGGTGGATTAGTATAATAAACGGTAAGTAGTAAATTTACGATAAGTGATAACTAGGTGATAAATAGTGAGTTTACGATAAGTGATAACTAATAGTAATACAGTAGTATGGTAATTTTATGATTACAGTGTTCAGAATGCAATAGATTTCATGATTTCTTTATTTTTGTTTACATTTGAACATTGTTAATAAATTAATAATTTAAATTATAATATATTAATAATTTAAAAAATCATATAAATAAATTTAAATTATAATATATTAATAATTTAAAAATTTTATATATTTAATCACAAATTTTTACTTTTTCAAAATATATACTATTAATAACTCATAATTCATTCATTTATTTAACAAAACATAATTCAAATAAATAATAGATGGTTTGAATATATCAAGTTGAATTTAAATAGTAAGAAAATTCAATGAGAATAGAAAAAAAAAAAAAAAAAAAAAAAAAAAGAAAAACATAAACCCAAAGTGAAGAAAAAAAAAAGGTGAGAGTGAGATATGGAAAAAAAAAGGTGAGAGTGAGATAGGGAAAAAAAACGAGTGAGATAGAGAGGGGGAAAAAAAACACTACATTGTGGTACAATGGTTAATACAACTCATATTTATTGCTTCAAAGTCACTAGTTCAAAGAAGGCATGAAGGCATGCACCATGCACTATAAATAGGGTAGGCCTCTCCCTTTGTTGAAAGCAAGTTTTAAGAGATAAAATATCAGAATTTATCTCCTCTCCAGCGTGAGAATTTATCCTAGTTAAGGGTGCCAATAACCCCTTGAGTAACATCACCTTTGCGTGATAAGTAGGGTTCAAGGGTCGACATTTTCCCCTTAGGTTACATTACCCTCGCGTGATATATCGGCTCTTGTACTTGAAGACCCATCAAGGCAAATTCAAATCATTTTCCATCTTCTCTATCTTCTACTCTTTTCCATTTATTTCTCTATGAGTAAGTCCTTGTGCATTGGGTATTTTGATACCTTGCGCATAGGAAGAACTCAAACCATCAACTCAAACCTCCCCAACCCCCTTAACCGTGCAAGAATCAAAGGCATTCTCGCCCCTTGTGTGTCATGCCAAGAATTCTGCACATCTCACAGCTTTTTCGTGAGAAAAAGATCTTGTGTTGCGATCCTAATATCAAGGGAACGCAATATTAATTGTGTTTTCATTGAGAGGATCCCTTGGGGAGAAATTCTATTGAAAATATACCAACATTCTTGGTGAAATTTCATTGAGAGAAAAATCTCATTGGGAGAAATCTCACTAAGAAAGTAACATTTGATCGAAATTTCATTAAGAGTAAACCAACATTTTGCAATCTCATTGATAGGTAAACAACCTTTCATTGAGAAGTTTCTTTTGAAGGAATTTCTTTGTAAGATTGCATCACCATTTTGAGATTTCGTTGAAAGGAAGATATTCTTTCATGAGAAATCAATTTTCTACCCTTCTATCAAAGGATCCACATGATTCATTGAAGAGAAAGACAAACAGTCCGTTGATTCCTTGAACATCCATTCGGATTTTGGAAAGAAGGACATTTGTTCTCTTTGAACAAACCAATTTCTTACACCCTTTTCATCTTGAAAACCATTATGTCACAAAGAGAAAGGATTGAGGCTCTTGAAGCACGCTTGGATGGGAATGAACAAGTTCGCAATAGCACAAACCAGTGCTTGACTCAAATAGAGCAAAGCTTGGCCGCCATGAGTACCATTCTTAGGGAACTCCATGCGATAAGTCAAGGACGACATGTAATGCATGCAATCCCCATCCAAGAAGAGGAGCAATCCTTGGCCATTAGAGCCTCTCATCCCACACCAGCATCTTCACATGCTGAAGAGGATGATTCATCATCAAGTTGAGGCAAAATTGAGGAAACTATGTGGTGAAATCACATCAACCGCAACAGCCCAAACTTGTCTTTCCAACATTTGCTCAAGGAGATCTGAGCTCTTGGATTGCAAGGGCTGAAACCTATTTCACATACTATCCAGTGGATAAGTACGAAAAAGTATGAGTTGCAAGTTTCTATTTCGAGAAAAATGCACAACTTTGGTACCAATGGATACGAGAAAGGTATCAATCCAAAAAAAATGCCCTATCTTGGAGGAAACTATGTAGTGAAATCACCAAAAGGTTCGGTGAAACTTCTTATGTTGACCACAATGAGGCTCTCATCCGTTTGAAACAAATCTCTTCATTAAGGGAGTATCAAAGGGAATTTGAGAAAATCTCAACACGAGTCGATTGGCCTGAACTAGCCCTAGTAAGCGCCTTCATTGGTGGACTAAGGCATGAACTAATATCTGAAGTGAAGTTGCATAGACCTAAGACTTTGATGTGTGCTTGGGAGATTGTTCCAATCAAAGATAATCAACCCCAAGATACTCGAAGGATCTTAAGACCGTAACCACTCAAGGGGATTGTTAACACACGAACCCCTACCAAACCCACTGCTTCTAAGAATTACCATCAAAATGCAAGGAGTAACAAAACTCATGGAGTGAAACATCTCTCTTATGTCAAAATGGAAGTAAGAAGATCCAAAGGGTTATATTTCAATTGTGATGGAAAATTCACACTGGGTCACAAGTGTGATAAACCTCGAATTTTCATGATTAAAACTCATGATGATGAGGAGACACCAAGTGAAAATGAATTGGTGCGATCTGATGAGTCACCTTTCGAAGATGACCCTCACATTTCCATCCATGCTATGGTCGGTATTAAAGGTCCCAAGACCATGCATACCAAGGCACACATTGGAGGAAAAGAAGTCATTCTTTTGATTGACAACGGATCCTCATTTAATTATATCAATCACCAAGTAGCGGGAACTCTCAAGTTACCCATCGAGAAGATTGAACCTTTCGAAGTAAAGATTGCCAATGGTGAAAAGTTACAATATTTAGAAATCCATCGAGGAGTCACCATCAACATCTAAGGTTACGAAATCACAACCGATCTCTATTGTCTTTCATTGATCGGAATGGATGTGGTTCTTAGAGTTCAATGGCTCTCAACTCTTGGAAAGGTGGTAACCGACTACTGCACTAGAACCATGGAATTCATACATGGTGACAAATGGGTTCAACTTAAGTTAACCTATAATGAACAGTCACCAAAGAGCGAGCAACCATGCAGCAGGCCAGAAGTTCCAGGCCACAGTGTCATGAACTATGCATGTGCACTAGGCCACAGTGCCATTACACTAAGCTAGAATGCCACAGGCAGTGCTACCGTACTAGGCTAGCGTGCCACAGGTAGTGCTATCACACTAGGACAACATGCTACAGGCTATGCCATCGCTCTGAGCCACCATGCCACAACCATGAGCAAGATGCCACCCTCCACACGGAAGCATTACCAAGAAACAGAAACATATTCTCAACCAAAGGACACCTTCTTCAACATCTAGCCAACAGATTCAAGGCATGACAAGGAACCACCGGTTCATGTCAAGAATAACCAACGGCCATCAAAGGATGCTAAGGAAAAGGCATCTATTTACATAATTACCCTGTAATCCTCCGAGCAAAGTAGAGGTATACGGGTTCCACAGATAGTAATCATAAAGTGGAAATGCCTCAAGAAGGAAGTAGCCTTTTGGGAAGATTTCTTAACCATCATTCATGGTTATTGATTCTTCAACCTTGGGGACAAGGTTCGTTCTCAATGAGGGGCGAATGTTGCAGCCTCTCACAATGCTACAATCAACACTCATGTCAATGCTCAAGTAGCTGCAAGGCTAGTGCATGAAACAATCATGAAGGTTCACACGGACATAACTCCAAAGGAGGTTCGCTTGAACATAATAGCTCCTATCGAGCCAAAAAACACCAATGATGCAACATCAGCATCAAGCAAGGCAATGCAATTGCCTAAGGCATTGCACAACACTATACATAGCCGCCCAAGCAAAGACAAGCAGCACTCAATCCATAGCACGAGACAACCAAGCAGTTACATGCCAAAGGACATGACCCTTCGAGCAAAGGTCGCAACCCTACATGCAATATCGAGCAACCATCAAGCAATTGTCTCTAAGGAAGCAAAGCAAGCTATTGTACATCCAAAAGAGCGAGGAAGAAGGCCTCCGCTTGAAAGGACACCAAGCAAAGAGGTGCCATTGCACGAGCAGCCTGCGCAAGAGAATGTGCCCATTCCAAGCAATGCAGTGCTACTATACGTGAATACACTCATCAGCACATGCAAAGAGATGCCAAAGCATGAAAAGGTGAAACCCATAATGCCACCACATGAGCAGCATGTCACGAATTACAAGGCAATGCACTACCATGCCTTAGTGCACCACAAGCATAAAGATATGAGCAAGGAAATGCATGCAGTCGAGCTAGCAAGTGAAAAGACATCATTTGGAGACACATGGCTCGAGGGAATAGAGAAAATGCTTGAAGAAATAAGCCATTGTACACCAGCGCATGAGCAGCGCGCGCCAACACGCGCAGGCAGCACCAATTCCAAGAGAAAGCACCATTTATTCCCCCATGCAATAACTATTTTTTTGAAATAATTCCATCTATTTTTGCAAGGTTTTCATTACAAAAATAAGTCAGTTACAACTGTCAAATAATTATTATGTATTAGGACTTTTCATTCCAAATGTTGTATGTAAAAAGGATCTTTCAATGCCTCCTCTACTTCTATAAATAAGGTAGGCTTCCCCCTTTTTTGAAAGCAAGTTTTAAGAAATAAAATATTAGAATTTATCTCCTCTCCAACGTAAGAATTTATCATAGGGCTTAAGGGTGCCAATAACCCCTTGAGTAATATCACCTTTGTGTGATAAGTAGGGCTTAAGGATCAATGTTTTCCCATTAGGTTACATCACCCTCGCATGATATATCGGCTCCTGTACTTGAACACCCATCAAGGCAAGTTCAATTCCTTTTCCATCTTCTCCCTCTTCTACCCTTTTCCATTCATTTCTCTACGAGTAAGGCCTCATGCATTTGGCATTTTGGTACCATGCACAAACGAAGAACTCAAACCATCCACTCAAACCTCCCCAACCCTCTTAACTATACAAGAATCAAAGGCATTCTCGGCGTTTGTGTGCCAAGCCAAGAATTTTACACATTTCACAGCTATTGCGTGAGAAAAGGATTTTATGTTGCGGGCCTAACATCAAGAGAACGCAACATGCGGGCATGCCCGCACGGCTCTACCACGCATGCCACGTGATGAAACTAAGCACACCGCACTTGCACGGGGAGCATGCATACTTTTGTGGACCGCACACACGCACAAGTACGGGGTACCGTGTCACGTTTCCTCAATGTTGGGTCCACGACACAAGGTATTTTCCTCACACAAGGGCTGTGAGGTGTGTAAAATACTTGGCTTGGCACACAAGGGCCGAGAATGCCTTTGAATCTTGCACGATTAAAGGGATTGGGGAGGCTTGAGTAGATGGCTTGAGTTCTTCCTTTGTGCAAGGTACCAAAATACCGAATGCACAAGGCCTTATTTGCAGAGAATAAAATGGAAAAGAGTAGAAGATGGAGAAGATAGAGACGATGGAAAAGGAGTTGAAATTTCCTTGATGGGTCTTCAAGTACAAATACCGATATATCATGTAGGGGTGATGTAACCTAAGGAGAAAACGTTAATCCTTAAGCGCCCTACTTATCACGCGAAGGTGATGTAACCTAAGGGGTCTTTGGCACCCTTAAGGCTTAAGATAGTTCTCTCACACCGGAGAAGGAACTTTCTTTCTCAGAATTCTGATATTTGATTTCTTAAAAACTTTTTGCTACAACTAAGGAAGGCCTACCCTATTTATAGAAGTAGAGGGGGCATGAAAAGGGCTTATTACACACAACTTTTAGAATGAAATGTCTTAATACATAATAACTACTTTGGTAATTGTAACTGCCCTTATTTCCATAATGAAAACCTTAGAAAAATAGATGGAATTGTTTCATAAAACCAGTTACTGCATAGGGGAACAAAAGGTCTCTTTGCTTGGCATAGTGCTGCCTACGCGTGCTGGCATGCGCTGCTCATGTGCTAACTCGTGCATTAGTGCTGTCTCCTTGGGCCATGGCTTATTTCCTTGAGCATTCTCTCTGTTCCCTCGAGTCATGTGTCTCCAAATGATGTCTCTTCACTTGCTGGCTTGACTGCAGGCAATTCCTTGCTCATATCTTCATGCTAATGGTTTACTAAGGTATGGTAGTGCATTGCCTTGTCTTCCATGGCGTGTTGCTCATACGATGGCACTATGGATTGCACCTTTTCATGATTTGGCATCTCTTGGCATGGGCTAAAGATGGCATTCACGTGCAGTGGCATTGCATTGCTCAGAATGGGCGCATTCACTTATACGGGCTACTTATGCAATGGTACATAGGCATGTGCTGACTGCTTGTGCAATGGCACCTCTTCACTTGGTGTCCCTTTGAGCCGAGGACTTCTTCCTCGCTCTTTTGGATGTGCAATAGCCTGCTTTGCTTCCTTAGAGACAATTTTTTTATGGTTGCTCTATGTTGTACGAAGGGTCGCGACCTTTGCTCGAAGGGTCGTGTCCTTTGGCATGTGACCGCTTGGTTGTCTCGTGCTATGACTTGAGCGCTGCTTGTCTTTGCTTGGGCAGCTATGTGCAGTGTTGTGCGATGCCTTAGGCAATTGCATTGCCTTGCTTGATGTTGGTGTCGCATCATGGATGTCTTTTGGCTCAGTAGAAGTTTTTGTGTTCAAGCGAACCTCCTTTGGAGTTGTGTCCGTTCAAATATCCATGATTACCTCATGTGCTCGCCTTGCAACTGCTTAAGTATTGACATGGGTGTTGCTTGTAGCATCATGAGAGGTTACAACATTTGCCCCTCCTTGAAGAGTAATCTTGTCCCCAAGGTTAAAGAATCAATAACCCTAAATGATGGTTAAGATATCTTCCCAAGAGGCTACTTCTTTCTTGAGGAATTTCTACTTTATGATTACTATCAGTGGTGCCTGTATACCTCTAACTTGCTCGGAGGTTGTTGCGGGGTAATTATGTAAATAGATGCCTTTTCCTTAGCATCCTTTAATGGCCGTTGGTTGTTCTTGACACCAACTGGTGGTTTTTTATTCATGCCTTGAATTCGTTGGCTAGATGCTTCAGAAGGTGTCCTTCGGTTGAGAATACCTTACTGTTTCTTGGTATCCTTTTGAGTGGAGGTTGGCATCTTGCTCACAGTTGTGGCAGGATGGCCTAGAGCGATGGCACTCCTTGTGGCATGCTGGCCTAGTGTGGTAGTACTACTTGAGGCATGCTGGCCAAGTGCGGTAACACTACTTGTGGCATGTTGGCCTGGAGCGATGGCATAGCCTATGGTATGTTGGCCTAGTGTGATGGCACCGTTGTGTGGCACTGTGGCCATGGCACTGTGGCTTGGAACTTCCAGCCTACTACATGGTTGCTCGCTTGAGGTTGCCTTTATCTCTTCTCCAATGCTTCGTTGGGGATCAGATATGGCAATGAGAGGGGCAGTTTATAGCTACTCCTTTGGTGGCTCTTCATTATAGGTTAACTTAAGTTAAACCCATATGCCACTATTCATGAATTCCATGATTCTAGTACAGTAGTTGGTTACCACTTTTCCAAGGGTTAAGAGCCATTGAACTCCAAGAACCACATCCATTTCAATCAGTGAAAGAGAATAGAGATCGGTTGTGATTTCATAACCTTGGATGTTGATAGTGACTCCTTGGTGGATTTCCGAACATTGTAACTTTTCACCATTAGCAACCTTTACTTCAAAAGGTTCAATCTTTTCTACGGGTAACTTGAGAGTTCCCACAAATTGGTGATTGATGTAATTGAGTTAGGATCCATTATCTACCAAAAGAATGACTTCTTTTCCTCTAATGTGTGCTTTGGTACTCATGGTCTTAAGACCTTCAATACTGGCCATAGCATGAATGGAAATACGAGGGTCATCTTCAAAAGGTGACTCATCAAAGTGCACCAATTCATTTTCACTTGGTGTCTCCTCATCATTATGTGTTTCAATCATAAAAATTCAGGGTTTATCATACTTGTGAACCGATATGAATTTTTCATCACAATTGAAATATAACCCTTTGGTTCTTCTTGCTTCCATTTCGGCATAAGAGAGATGTTTTACTTCATGAGTCTTATTACTCGTTGCATCTTGATGGTAAGTCTTAGAAGCAGTGGGTTTGGTAGGGGTTAGTGTGTTAACAATCCCCTTAAGTGGTTACGGCCTTAGGATCCTTTGAGTGTCTTGGAGTTGATCGTCTTTGATTCGAACAATCTTACAAACACGCATCAAAGTTTTAGGTCTATGCAACTTCACTTCGGATGCTAGTTCATGCCTTAGTCCACCAATGAAGGCGCCTACTAGGGATAGTTTGGGCCAATCGACTCATGTTGAGATTTTCTCAAATTCCCTTTGATATTATCTTAATGAAGAGGTTTGTTTCAAATGGGTAAAAGCCTCATTGTAGTCAACATAAGAAGTTACACCGAACCTTTTGGTGATTTCACTATATAGTTTTCTCCAAGATAGGGCCTTTCCTTTGGATCGATACCCTTCTCGTATCCATTAGTACCAAAGTTGTGTCTCTTCCTCAAAGTAGAAACTTGCAACTCGCACCTTTTCGTACTTATCCGCTAGATAGTATGTGAAATAGGTTTCAACCCTTGCAATCCAAGTGCTTAGATCTCCTTAAGTAAATGTTGGAAAGACAAGTTTGGGCTGTCGCGGTTGATATGGTTGGAAGGCTGTATTTTGGCGCATGTTAGGGGCCTCAATTTCGCCTCCACTTGATGATGAATCATCCACTTCAATATGCGAAGACGCTGGCGTGGGATGAGGGGCTCTAATGCTGAGGATTTCTCCTCTTCTTGGATGGGGACTGCATTCCTTGCATGCTGTCCTTAACTTGCCATATGGAGTTCCCTAAGAATAGTACTCATGGTGGCTAGGCTTTGCTCTATTTGAGTCAAGCGCTGGTTCGTGCTATTGCGGACTTGTTCATTCACATCCAAGCGTGCTTCAAGAGCCTCAATCCTTTCTCTTTGCGCCATAGTGGTTTTCAAGATGAAAGGGTATAAGTAATTGGTTTGAACAAATGTCCTTCTTTCTAAAATCCAAATGGATGTTCAAGGAATGAACTAACTGTTTGTCTTCCTGTTCAAGGAATCACATAGAAGGGTAGAAAAATAGATTTCTCACGAAAAGATGTCTTCCTTAATGAAGGATGTCTTCCTTTCAACAAAATCTCAAAGTGTTGATGCAATCGTACAAGAAATTCCTTCAAAAGAAACTTCTGAAAGGTTGTTTACCTCTCAATGAGAGCACCGATTAATGTCGCGTTCCCTCGATGTTGGATCCACGACACAAGGTATTTTCCTCACGCAAGGGCGTGAGGTGTGCAGAATGCTTGGCTTGGCACACAAGGGCTGAGAATGCCTTTGATTTTTGCACGGTTAAGGGGGTTGGGAGGCTTGAGTGGATGGCTTGAGTTCCACCTTTGTGCAAGGTACCAAAATGCCCAATGCACAAGGCCTTACTCATAAAGAATAAAATGGAAAAGAGTAGAAGATGGAGAAGATTAAAAAGGATTTGAATTTGCCTTGATGGGTCTTCAAGTACAAGAGCCGATATATCACGCGGGGTGATGTAACCTAAGGGGAAAACGTCAACCCTTAAACCCTACTTATCACGCAAAGGTGATGTAATCTAAGAGGTCTTTGGCACCCTTAAGGCCTAAGATAGTTCTCTCACGCTGGAGAAGAAACTCTCTTTCTCAAAATTCTGGTATTTGATTTCTTAAAAACTATTTGTTACAAATGAGGAAGGGCTACCCTATTTATAGAAGTAGAGGGGGCATGAAAGGGCCTTATTACATAACTTTTAGAATGAAATGTTCTATTACATAAAAACTTCTTTGACAGTTGTAACTGCCCTTATTTCCCTAATAAAAGCCTTAGAAAATAGATGGAATTGTTTCATAAAAACAGTTTCTGTATTGGTGCTGCCTACGCGTGCTGGCACACGTTGCTCATGCACTGGCCCGTGCACTGGTGCTGTCTCCTCGGGCCATGGTTCATTTTCCCCAAGCATTCTCTCTGTTCCTTTGTGCCACGTGTCTCCAAATGATATCTCTTCACTTGTTGACTCGGCTGCATGCATTTCCTTGCTCATATCTTCATGCTTGTGGTGCAGTAAGGCATGGTAGTACCTTGCCTTGTCTTCCATGGCGTGCTGCTCATACGGTGGTACTATGGATTGCACATTTGCATGCTTTGGCATCTCTTGGCATGGGCTAAAGATGGTATTCATATGCAATGGCATTGCATTGCTCGAAATGGGCGCATTCTCCTACGCGGGCTGCTCGTGTAATGGCACATAGGCATGTGCTGGCTGCTCGTGCAATGGCACCTCTTCGCTTGGTGTCCTTTCGAGCCAAGGCCTTCTTCCTCGCTCTTTAGGATGTGCAATAGCCTGCTTTGCTTCCTTAGAGACAATTGCTTGATGGTTGCTTGATGTTGCACGAAGGGTCGCGACCTTTACTCGAAGGGTTATGTCATCTGGCATGTGACTGCTTAGTTGTCTCCTACTATGGTTTGAGCACTGCTTGTCTTTGGTTGGGCAGCTAAGTGCAGTGTTGTGCAATACCTTAGGCAATTGCATTGCCTTACTTGATGCTGGTATCGCATCATAGATGTCCTTTGGTTTGATAGGAGCTATTGTGTTCAAGCGAACCTCCTTTGGAGTTGTGTCTGTGCGAACCTTTATGATTGCCTCTCACCTTGCGGCTGCTTGAGAATTGATATGGGTATTGTTTGTAGCATCGTGAGACGCTGCAACACATGGGTGAGCCCATGTGGCATGCACTGTTCCACAGCACAGGCATGCGTGGGGCATGCCTGTGTGGCTCTACTATGCATGCTGCACGGTGGTGCCGTATGCACCGCACATGCACGGGGCGAGGGAATGTGAACGGTAGAACCATGCGCACCGCACATGTGCAGGGCTCGGGAATGCCCGTGCGATAGAACCGCGATGGAGGGCATGCCCGCACGCCATGGGCGATTCCATGGGCATCGCATGCCCACGTGGCATGCACGGTTCCACCACGTTGCCCTCGCGGTTCCACCGCATTGCCCACGTGGCTCAACCGCGTAGGCAAGCATGGGGCGTTGGCAAACGATGCACATTAGCATGGTCCCGTACGGCCTTGAACACCATATTATTAATTTAAATTATAAATATTCTTATTAATTTAAAATATTAATATTATTAATTTAAATAATATAATGATAAGAAATTATTAATTTAAATTATTTAATATCAGATAAACCAATTTCAGGAGTTACCTGAAATTGCAAAAAAAGAAATACATTTTGCTTACAGCTATCCTTATACCGTGCATCCTTTCTCACACAAAAATTAGGTTTTTTAATTAGATTTTGAAGTTTTAATTAAGTTTTGATGATAAAAATTTAAATGAATTCTAGATTTGAAAATAATCCGTTACAAACAAGGCAATAAGTTTATGTATGAAATGGAGTAACAGTAAAATAATAAGATAATAATTCATTTTAATAACATAAATAAATAACACATATGACAAAGATATGAGAATGATATGTCACGGGTATTATGTAAGTATGAAAAAATATGAGAAATTAAGAATAACGTGGGTATATAATGAAAAAAGAGGTAGAAAAGAGTAAATTTTGAAAAAATGTAAAAAAAAAAAAAAAAAAAAAAAAAGTAAGCTAAAGTGGATTTTGAAAATTTGCTAATTTGATTGTGAAAATAATAATTAAATGATATTATCTTACTTGATTAATTGGTGATATCCGGCAAAATGCAAAAAAATTTACAAAAATATTGGAATTGGTTTCAAGCCATTGGTATTGCTTTTGAGATTGTATTATTGTCTAATAATATAGTAATATTAATCTTACACTACAATATAATATATTACTTATTATATGTATTACTATAAATTAGATTATCGTAGCGATACATTATAATTCACCATTCAACCATTGAATCTCGCAATATCATATTAATTTAAATAATATAATTATCGTTACATAACTTAATTAATTATTTAGTAATTTAAATAATGTTATTAATAATTTTAAATAATATTACATGTAAAATATTAATGGTTGAGGTGGGGTTAGAGGTGGTCTCAATAAATGGTAATGGTACATATGTGAAAGTTGTGTGGAGTGTGAAAATGTAAGAGTTTGAATTCTTTATTTATTTAATGTCTTTATGATTCTTTGTGATTATAAATAGGTACAACAGCAGATACAAGTGCTTTTCATTAATTATACCAACATAATTAATTACATTATTTTCATAATTTCAAATTATTATACTATATTATCTATATTATTTGATAATTTGTTAATGAATTTTTAAAACTATAATACTATATTATATAAATTACTAATTTCATATCATTATATTATTTAAATTAATAATATTAATAATTTTATGTTATTTAAATTAATAATATTAATAACTTGATACTGAATTTTCATGTGATTAATCAAATGGACATAATTGGCACAGCACAGAGTTCATGGTAGGAGACCATGCAGGCATGTACTATGTAGTAAATGTAATAATAGTAAGGTAATAAGTAGTAAAAATTATATGAAATATGATAAGTGATTTTTTCAACTAGAAAAATAGTGGCGGTACTAATTAAAAATATAAAAAAAATGTGAGGAATTAAGAACAATGCGGGTAATAAAAAAAAGAGGCGGAAAAAAAAAGCACAAAAGAAAAAATAAGCGGGTTTTGAAAAGGTTTTGAAAATTTATTTGGGAATATGATATATTATATAAATTATACGCGAGGAAACTTCACCATCAAATCTTCTCATTCTCTCGAAAGCTCTCCTCCCCTAACGTATCTAAAGCTCTTGCTCACTAGCATCCAGATGCTAGGAATACACATAAAACCCAACTATCATCATCACTATCATTGACTTCACTCACTCACTACTACCATCTAGATCAACCACTACTTGACTCTACTCACTCATTACCATCCAGATGTTGGGAGTGCACAAAGAATTGTGGATAAAGATCTTCAAATTGTGATAATGGTAACATTTTTTGTGAGTGAACATTTTTTGTTTGGAATATTTCAGAAAATATGTAGTTCTGGAACATGCAATTTTTTTTTTTGTCTTATATGTATCTGTTATTATACTTAGAAATCAATGTATCAATCATTCTTACGTTTACATAATTTTTGTAATTTCTTTATTCTTAATAATTCAAATCTACACCATCTTAAAAAACCATTACTATTGATATCATATGGTAACACATAGTAAATAGTAACATTTTTATACAATAATACAAGACAGTAACTGTTACTAACACATGTGATAACCGATGATAAATGACTGTAAATTTTTCCAACGTTTTTTTAACCGACGATAAAATGCAGTAATTTTTCTTAACATTTGTGATAATCGACGATAAAAGATAATAATATTTTCTAACACTTGTATAACCGATAATACAAATACTAATTTATTTTAACATATGTGGTAACCGACGATAAAATGATAGTTCCTAATACATGTGGTGTCCAATGATAAAAGGTAGTAACATTTTCTAACACTTGTGATAATTGATGATAAAAGATAATAACATTTATTAACAGTTGTGATAATCGATAATAAAAGATAGTAACATTTCTAATATATGTGGTAACTAACAATAAATGATAGTAACATTTTTTAACGGTTATGGTAACTAACGATAAAAAGTAATAACATTTACTAATACATATAGTATCAAACGATAAAAGATAGTAAATTTTATCAATACTTTTAAAACTGATGATAAAAGATAGTAATTTTGCGAATACCTTTTTAATCGTCAATATAAATCTAGAACATGCTCTAATGGTGATCAAAACTGTAGGGATAGATTTATTCTGACCGGTATATAACCAACTGAAGGTTCATCCGTTGGAGAAGATTCTGCTGACGGTTTTAGTGGGTTTAACAGATGATTTTTGTTCGTTTGAATAGAGCATTTATTTTGTAGTGATATTGCAAATAGTTTAGATTATATTTTTAATTTTCAATTTTTCTAAAAATGTTTTCTATATTTCTCCCCCTATAACTTTTTAATCAACTCCCTAGCTTCACCAACTTCAGGGACTTCATCATCATTTCAACTTCATGGTCTAACGTTTCATCTATCCAAAATATATACAAAACTAAAATCAAACTATTGATAAGAAAATGAATGAGAGACGCCCATGATTTATATAAAAGACTTTGGCATTGGAATGGTTGGGACACTTTGTTCATACTTAGGAATCGAAATTCAATTTGAAATCAAAAACTTTTAGAATGACTTTCAGAAGTTTATATTTTCACTTGACTTTCAGAAACCCTAGAATTTGAGTGTTTCATTTCGAAATCACATTCTAATTTTTTTTATCCAAATAAATCATATGAATTTCAATTCGATTATTAATTTTGATTCATTTTAACCAAGTGGCCACTAAAAAGGTAGTGAGGAGTTACAAAACCAGACTAAAACCAATGGATCCTCATATCATGAGGATCAAATAAAACTAGAGTTGGCAATCGAGCTTTCAGAACCAGGTTTTACAAAACTCAAGCTTGGCCCGTTTTAAATTGTATGGGTCTGAACTTGAGCCTGGCTCAAGAAAGCTTAAAGCATTAAAATTAAAAGGGGCTCAAACCTGTTTCAGACTAGACCCGAGCTCAAATTATAAATTTTTTTTTTTTATTTTTAACCCATTTTATAGTATAATAAATATCAAATAAAAATACATTAATCATTCAAAATAAAATACAAGGTGAATACCACCACACCAAATTAAGAATTACACACTATTATGAAATTAACAATAATAATGTCATGAAAAATAAAAAACCACATCAAGAATAATATATTAAAATTACCAAAGTTACTATCAAAATATCATAATATTTAATTTTAAATGGACCGAATCAATAATGAGCGGAGCCCACTGATGGTGTCCAGATTTGAGGCATAATTAAAACATGTCTAAATATTAGGTCTGAGTTTGGTCCGACCCTAAAATGAGCCGAGTTCGAGCCGACTTGGCCCAATTGCTAGTTGTAACAAAAATTAGACTAAAATGTTACAAAGTTTGCATAACTTTGTAATGATTTCATTTTATGTACAATGCTAGATAGATTAAAATTTGCACTAGTTAATGGTGAAATCAATAAATTTTTATGGATTTATTTTATAAAACTCTAAGTTATGTGAAACTGATGAAATGGTAATACACAAGTGACACATTGGGTCTTTCTCTTCAGCTTTCAGCCGTAAGAAATTGCAAAAACCAATATAAGGTTCAGGATTACAGTAAAAAACTTAGTCAAAAATTGGGGAAGATCACTTACTCAAAACAAAATTTTGATGAATAATGGTGGAAACGCAGAAGTGAAGAGGAGTTAAACACCCAAAAAATCAAATATTGGTGGGAGTGGAAAGAGATAGTCTGGGCAAACGATTTAAAAGAATGAGAGTGTTGCAGTTTATCAGAAAGAGAGAGTGTGGGGAGGGAGGAGAGAAGCAATGCATTAAAGAGGAAGGACACGCTTAAGCGTGAAAAAAGAAATTAAAAAAAAAAAAAAAACCTAATACTATGTTTTAACATTTGGAAAAATGACCTTTTTTTTTTTTACCGAAACCTAATTGATTTAATAGTTAAATATTAATATCTCTTAAATTAAATCTCGAGTTCGAATCTTATATTTAAATAAAATAAATATCGGGAGAAATTTATCTCTTAAATATTCAATCAAATTCTAAATAAATTTAGTTGGATTCGATATAATAATCGGATACTGGCAATTTATAAGAAATGGTGTTTTTTCCTCCAAAGTTACATTAATTAGGCAAGTCTCTTCTCAACCAAACACGTTGATTATTTTTCAATAAAAAATAAAAAATCACAATAATAACAAACATCACCTAAAGATTTTTCAATTTATTACGATGTCGCATTACAATATCACTGAAATCTCCAAGGAATACCGGTGTATGGTTATTTGCAATCTGAAAATTACCTTTGCAGTACTTTGGTAAAATGCCTTTTGATTTCAGTTCAGATTAAATAAGATAAAAATATTATATAATTATTTTTATTTTTGAAAATTAGAAAGATCCGGAAATTTATAACTATACAATAAAGAACAATACTTATTATATAAATCACAAAAGAAATTAGAGTTATTAAAAAATGAATCCTACAACTTTTTTTTTATCCTTTTGGGTGGAGAGATGTAAAATTTTGAAAATTATTTTCTTATTTTACGTGCTAAAATTTATATAAATTTATAATTAAATAAATTGTCGTCATTAATATACAGACTTAATCAGTAAAGGAAATTAACCACGTATACATATGCCTAGCGAAGGAAATGAGATCATCAACATCAAATAAGGAATTCAAAACATAAAACGGGTTATCTCTTGTTCGACGTCCAACTACGCAGCAAAATCCGGATCGAATGCTTGATTGAATCACGTGCTCCTTTGGTCGACCTATAATCACAGAACGGAAATCACACACGATCCATAACCCAAGTCCTTTTGATAATTTTCTTACAAAGAGCTCTAATGGAGGATGATTTTTGTGCTAGAAGAGCAAAGACTCATAGGCTCTTTTTCAAGCTCGAGAGCTCTTTCTCACTTTTTCCTCTCCTTTTTTTCTCAATCTCATTGCCTCAAGTTTCTCTCAAGTTCTCTCTCAAGATCTTACTCCCAAGCTTCCCTTGAAGCTTCTATTTATAGACTTTCTGAGACTTCTCTTGGAAGCCACGCGAGGCTTCTCTCAGAAGCTATCCTTGAAGCTTCTCTCAAAAGCTTAATGAAGCTTCTCTTGGAAGGTATCTAAGACTTGTCTTAGAAGCCATCTTTGAACTTGAAGCTTCTCTCAAAAGCTTAATGAAGCTTCTTTTGGAAGCTACACGAGGCTTCTCTAAGAAGCCACCCCGAAAGCTTCCTCTATAAGCTTCATCTCGGAAGCTTCTCGAGGCTTCCCTTGGAAGCTTCTCGCGGCTTCCTTTATAAGCTTCTCAAGACTTTTCTTATAAGATTCTTGAGGCTTTACTCATAGGCTTCTCGATGCTTCATTTGGAAGTTTCATATGACAAGTTTCCCTCGAAAGTTTCACGAGACTTCTATAGAAAGCTTCTAGCTAGGGCAGTGGAGGAGGAAGTTGGTCAGCCTCAGGTCATCCCATCATGGGTGTAAGTTTAACCCAACTCATTGCAAAGACTTCCAACATCTCTCACTCACACATGATAGGATGAACCCATTCAAGATTTCTTGAGATTTAACTCTACAAAATCGTCGTTTTCATATAAGAAAATGGGTCATGCGATCTACGAGCACACCACCTGCACTTCGGAGCCCAAGCTATGCACATGTTAGGGATAACATAGCGGTTACAACCCAAAAAAAAATTGTACAAAAATCTTTGTGGCTCGTTGTGCCCCAGGCTCATTTTATTACACCATCAAAGTATACCCAATCTCAAAAGTAATAATTGATCTTGACTTTTCATCATGCATTCACAATTATATCTCAACTCCCAAAAAGAAAATATAATTGATCGACCAGTGAATACATATGAAAGGTGTAATCAAAATAGTCTTCCTCTCTGCCCACATGTTACTCAATGATAAACAAACTGCTTTCCTAACACGTCCCGAAAGATCGAATCAAACATGATCATAAGGAATATACAAGTAGCAAACATCTGTTCATTATCTTATAATATTATCGAAAGTCACATAGGGTACCATTAAAGGAACTCATATAGTGAGGAGGCAGAGATTTTCATAATAAAAACTCACTTACTTTTCTTTGTTAGTCGTCCGTAGTACATATGGTATGAAACATATGCTATGGTAGAAAAACTCTTTGTACCTCTTGTACAAGAGCGTATGTCTTTTCCTTTAATAAAATCATCATACGGATCTTAGCTCAAACAATATCACACAAGCGTTTAGCCCGAGATTTCAATAGCTCGCTATCCGAAACGCCTCATTAACTAGCGCTATTCAGCAGCTCACAAGTCAAGAGTGTAAATAAGTCTCATCTCAACATGTTCTCACAGCGCTCGAGGCGGTCACTCGTATGAAAGAGTCAACCTTATACTTGGCGACCTACTCATCGGTGCTAATTCTGCATAAGATGTAATAAACAACACATATTGTCGCATAAAATATTTACAAGACTATTTAAATATTTACAACATCTCATTACAATCTACATAATCCTAGAGTCTTAACATGATGCAAAAATACATCTCTAGGGATTAACTTAGTAAGAGAGTCTGCAATCATCTTGTGCGTAGATATATGTTATAAAATCACTTCTTTTTGTGCTATGATGTTCCTGATTATTGAGAAAATTATTGTCTCCTTAATTGTGATGATAACAAAATCTTTCATATTATTCTAGTAAATCTATTTAGTGTGCAATGGTCATAGAATCAGTCATAGAATCAAGACTTATTTGGTCATAAAAGTAAGATTTTTTTTATATATTTGTTAAAAACTCAGCCAGCAAGATAAGTGTAACTTGTGTACTACACTTAATCTATTATTGATCCTAGATGTACATAAAAAATACCCCAATATGAAAACAATTCATATTCCACCACTTAGAAATTTTTCTAAGTGTTGAAATATGATCATTTGGATATATTTGAATAGTCACATTTTCTTATGTGCTGAACTATTTCCAAAACTAAAAATTATATTTCAAAGAAAGTGTGTGGAATTTCAATTTCAAGTATTTACAATTCAAATATCTTACAGATATGTTAGAGAAAAATCAACTGGAAGTTAATCGGTTACCTATTTTTCACAGCAAAATTATGTCAGAAAATAGTTGTAAAGGGATATTTAATCTTCGATATCTTCCCTACTAGTCTTGAACTTTTGAATTTAATTATGCTATATTATAATACTATAGTTGAAGAGCAGATATGATAATTCGTGACACAATTATTTCGAGATTTTGGTAGAGAAAAAAGTGGGCAAAGTTGGCTAATTGTTTTGAAAAATTCAGAACTGGGAGCAATTTTTTGGAGCAGTTTTTTATTTTTTGGAAAAACAATCTTTTGAATATAATCAAAACAACTTTTAAATATGTTAGAGGGATATTTAAATTTCAGGAAAAAAATATTTACTTTCGGTAAATATTAAAATTTAAGAGAATTTGGAGGCTATTTTTTCGGGAAAGTTGCTGAAATGGTTGCAGTAACTTTGGGAAATTTTTATTGCTTTTTGTTGAGCCTCTTTGGTATAAAATACAGTAGCTATCAGCAGGATTTCAAGGGAGTGAGAACCGAGGACGTAAGTGGCTGAATGATAATCATTTTTTGAGACTTCAAAACACCAAAAACTTAATAAGAAGCATGTTGTCACATTTTCATTTTACATACTTTATAAACTTTTGGTTGAATTTTGTGTGATTTGTCTTCCATTGTTGGACGAAATAATTTTTATGGTGTAAAAATCAGAAATCAACAAGTGGATGTATATTGTTGTTATGGATCATAATGGAAACTAACAAGTTGTTAGAGCCCAGCTTGCTTGGCTGGAAGAAAGGATGTAGACACAAAGTCGAACCACTATAAACTAGATTTGTCTCCTTACTTTCTCATTTATTTTTGCTATATATGCTATAGATTGACCATGGGTTTATTTAGATCTAAATGGAGTTAGATAAAAATTTGAAAAGTCAATTTTAGACAATCAATTCAACCTCCATTCTTGGTTGTCTTTGGAACCAACACTGACAAAATGATATTTTGTGTTTATATGTTTTGTCCTACCATAATACTTTGGATCCTTTATATAGTTTATTTCCGCTCGACTATCGCAGTTGATCTTTACGGGTATCTAGGCTTTGGTAACTATTTGTAGAATTTTCATGAATCTTTTAAGCCAAATAGCATCCTGGATAGTTGTTGTACATGCAACAAACTCAACCTCTATAGTGGATAATGTTATACAAGTCTATTTCTTACAACTCCAAGATATAGTACTGTTATTTAGCAAAACATATATCCCAATGTGGATTTTCTCTTGTCTAGGTCATCACTCCAATCTGCATTAGTGTAACCTACCAAATGTAGATCATTACCCTGATAGCACAGAGCATAATCAGTGGTACCTTTCAGATTTCTCAATACCTCTTTACCGCTCGCCAATGAGTTGGTCCAGGATTTGACTCATATCTGCTTGCTAATCCAACTGCATAGCAAATATTAGGACAATTACACATCATAGCATATACTAAGAGTTTCACCTTTCGTAATTGGTGTGTCAATAGATTTGCAATCCAACATATAAAATTGTTCAAAGATTTTCAAAATATAAGATTCTTACTATAAAGTAAGAAACTTCTCTGAACAATTTTTTTGGATTTTCACACCAAAAATATAAGTTGCTTTACCCATATTCTTTGTTTCAAAATTTGAAGATACCACCTTTTGATAGCAGTAATAATATCCAAATTATTTTTAGTTAATAAGATATTATCAACATAAAGTGACAATATCACAAAATTATCTTTTAACTGTTTTATATAAATATAATGGTTCTTCTTAATCATCGTAAACTTGTATGTAACTATAGCTCGATAAAATTTTAAATACCATTGTTTGAATGATTGTTTGAGACCATAAATCGATTTTCGGAGTTTGCAAACTTTGTGCTCCTAGTCTTTAACAATAAAACCTACAGGTTGCTCCATGTAAATTTTCTCATCCAATTTTCCATTGAGAAAAGCAGTTTTAACATCCATTTGATATAATTCAAGATCCAAATGGGTAACAATAGCAAAGATAAGGCGTATTGAAGCAAACCTTATAACAGGTGAAAACGTTTCTTCATAATCTATACCTTCCTTTTGGGTATAGCCCTTAGCAACCACCTTGAATCTTTCAACAGATCCATATGCTTTATGTTTGATCTTGAGAACCCATTTGTTTCCAGTAGCCTTACGTCTTGAAGGCAAATCAACCAAGTCTCAGACCTGATTTGATTTCATAGACTCCATTTTTTCTTTCATTGCCTTTACCCATTATGTCTTATTAATTGATGAAATAGCTTCCTCAAATGTTTTAGGATCATTTTCATCATGTGGAGAAATCATAAAAGCTTCTCATTCAATCTCAAAATGACGACGGTGAATACTTTTACGAGTACTTCTCCGTAATTGAATTTCTCATGAAATTGAATTATTCGATAGAATTTCGCTTTCACTAGATTCAAGAGAATGAATTATCTCATCATCTCTCACTATTGAATTTCTAAGAATGTCAATACCATTAGAATCTTGCATTTCATATAATGTTAGATCCTTATCAATTTCATTTCTCGATGGAAATTCATTTTCCAAAAATGTGGCATCTCTTGATTTTATCTCAATTACACTTCTATCCTTACGTTCCCCTATGAATACATATCCCTTTGAATGTTCAGAGTATCTAATAAAGATACACTTTTTTTTCCTTTAGAACTCAATTTCTCATATTTACGGTTTGGATCATGAACATATGCTGTTGATTCCCAGGGCCGCAAACTACTTAGATCAGCCTTTTGGCCTGTCCAAAGTTTATAGGTAGTGGAAGTAACTGATTTAGAGGACACACAGTTAAATATATAGGCAGTAGTCAATAAAGTATCTCCCCAATAAGAGATTAGCAAATTCGCTTGGGCCATCATTGACCTAACCATGTCCAACAAGGTTTTATTCCTCCTTTCTGTAATACCATTTTGTTACAGAATACCAGGAATAGTGAGCTATCTGATTATCCCTTTTTCATCACATAGATCTTTAAATTGATCTGACAGATACTCATGTCTATGATCTGTCCTCATTACCTTAATCGTTTTGTTAAATTGATTCTCAACCAATCTCATATATAGTAAAAAACAATCAAATGCTTCCGATTTATGTAAGATCAAATAAACATAACCAAAATGACTAAAATCATCAATGAAAGTAATGAAATAGAATGCTCCATACCTTGCTCTCACATTCATTGGACCATATATAACATAATAGGTTAATTGCAATGGAAGAGTTGCTCTGGTTCCCTTACTAAATGGCTTTCTTGTTACTTTTTCTGCTAGACAATACTCACATATTGACAAGTTCACTTTTGAGACACTACCCAAAAGTCCTTATTTGGCTAGCCTGTGTATTCTTTCTTACCTCATATGGCCTAGTCTAGTATGCCATATATTTGTATCTATATTATCGTCATTAGATGATGCAATCAAAGAAAAGTAACCATCATGATTTTCATTATTTTGCACTATATCTAGTACAAGAAAATCATTTATAAGGTATGCGAAACTAATACATTCAGTGCAATGATAAATATATGTAACATCACTAAAAAAGTTTAAATTAAAACCCAAACTCATGAGGACAGTAACCGATATAAGGTTCATCGAATATCTAGTGCATACAAAATATCATGTAGGAACAAGGTGCAACCACCTTCAAACGATAATTTACAAGTGCCAATACCTTTTACAACAACTCTGCTATTGTTTTCTACATATATCCATTTCGAATCAGTTGGGATTTGGTGATATTCGACAAATGATCCTCGTCTCTAGCTACGTGGTCTGTCACTCTTGAGTCAAGAGTCCAGCAAGGATTCGATTCAGTGAGTATAATAGTGCTAGAAACACACATTATGTGAAAAAGGTTCAAGCAATACTTTTCTAGACTCAGTACAGTCACAAACATAGTGGCCCAATTTGCCACAATTATAACATGCTTGATTGCTTTTATCCTTTTTCTTTCCTCTATTGCACTTACTTCTCTTGCGGCAATCAACTTGGGTTTTCTTGAAATTTGGAATGTTTTTCTTGAAGAATCTCTTATTCTTTCTATGTTTGGAGTCAAAAACCTTGTTTGAGCTGGACTCAACAACATAAGCTTGTCCGGAAGATGTGACAGCCTCTAGACACTCATCTTCCAATTCAATATGACTCATAACATTCTCAAATGTTTTAATAGTAGGATTATGAGTCATATTCATATTCATTTTCATCGGTTTGAGGAAATGATCTAATGACAGTTTGTATCTGTTGCTCATCCGTCAATATATGTCCTATAGATTTCAACTCATTAATCATGTTTGACATTTCCCTCAGATACTGTTTCATCAAGTGATGTTATTTTTTCACATATATGTCAAACTTGATTATAAGTTGTCTCAACTTAGTTGTTGAAATCACTCCAAACTTTACCTTTAAAGCATTTCACATTTCATGTGCTATTTGGTATACTTCAAACTCAACCATTAAATCATCCTGCATACAACTCAACAACGTAATGCGAGCATAACATTTTTCTTTTTCCAAATATTGTATGCTTTGTAATCTTTCTATTATTGAGGAGTATCACCCAACTCTATTTTTTTCATAGTGTGATGTAGAGTTTCTAAACATTCTTATTCTTCAAGAATGTACTGAACTCTTCGATACCAAATATCGAAATTATCATAGTTAAGTTTTTCACCTTTATTTAATTTGGCCAATGTGTTTTTTGTTGCAATAGTCATCTTTCTTTTTTTTTGTATTTAGCACAAAATATTTATTAGCACTAGAACACATTAGCTGCAATATATCATTGAAATAATATTTACTAGACATAGATAATACAAGATTGAAAGTTCGTATAGTTTCCAATCATCTCTTAAAAACTAAGATATTTAAGTAAATTTATCTCAATATATATGTGCTAAATTTTGAGTTGGGAGTCTCAACTCAACCATCCCATTCTCCCATTGGGATAAAGATCCCCCGCATATGGCATAAGCATGCATATATCTCACATTTCAAAGCATGCACAACGAACATGCATAGACATATGCATAAATATTCATGCAGATGAACAGTTCACAAAAAAAAATATTTTCTTGAATTTTCATCTAATTAATTTCAATTTCATCCAAAAGTATGAATAATAATATACCATAAATTTTAGAAAACATTCACAAACAATGTTTGAGTTGGATCCTGCTATGAAAATTTGCATCTAAGTCCATTATTATGCAAAAAAATATGCATGCAAAATTTCGATAAAGGACAGTTTATTTAGGCACGAATTCAATCACGTATAGCTTTGATACCAATGAAGGAAATGGGATCATCAATATCAGACAAGGAATTCAAAACATAAAACGGGTCACCTCTTGTCTGACGTCCAACTATGTTGCGGAATCCGAATCAAATGCTTGATTGAATCACGTGCTCATTTTGTCAATGGAGAATCATAGAATGGAAACCATACACGATTCACAACCCAAGTCCGTCGGGAGCTTCTCGAGGCTTCCATCAGGAGCTTCTCGAGGCTTCCCTTATAAGATTCTCGAGACTTTTCTCATAAGCTTGTTGAGGCTTCACTCATAAGTTTCTCGATGCTTCATTTGGAAGTTTCATATGACAAGCTTCCCTTGGAAGTTGCATAAGACTTCTATAGAAAGCTTTCGGCTAGGGTAGTGGAGGAGGAAGTGGATCAATCTTGGGTCATCCCATCATGGGCGTAAGTTTAACCTGACTTATTACAAAAACTTCCAACACCTAGAAAATTATGTAAGCTCACCTCACAATTAAAATACTCATCATAATAAATATTCAAATTGGTAAAGTTAAAGGCAATGATCTTGCCACCTAACCCTAAACTTCACTAAACCTATCATCATGCAAGTCAAGGTAGCATTTGACATTCCCATTCCAAGTGTGAAAATAATATTTCATTTTTAGGATGAAAATAAAAGGTTTTGTTATATTTAGGATGATAGGTCTACTTTCTCCTCTTCAACCATAATACTGTAATTTTCACTGGAGAGTTTAGAGAATAAGAAGACAGAAGAGAGAGGAGCGAAAAAGAAAAGAGTGAAAGAAAGTGGCTGAAGAGAGAAGCGAGGAGAGCGAAAGGAGAGAGAAGAGAGACAATGTAATTAAGAATAATAAAAAAAAAAGATCAGGAAGATACAATTTTGATTATAAGAAATTTTTTTTTTTTGCCAATTAGAAAAAGACGGTGCGGCCAATGAACTACAGCTCAAGTGGCACCATTTCTCCTCTCCTTATAAAGATCTCGAATTTGAATCTCCTCATATAAAAAAAAAAGTATGGTGGGGTGAGTAATGCTAGAGACCTTCAACTTGAATCATAATTACCATTCTTAGAGTGAACCTATAGTCCTATTGTCAAAATACCCAGAAATCACAATACACTTTTTTTTTTGTACAAATCAATGTTCGAATTCAAGATCTTTACAAGAGAGAGGAAAACGGTGTTAGTCAAGTTATAACTCATTGGCAATCAAAATACCCTTTATAACTTGGTTTGTGTGCACATACTTTTCCAAGTGATTTCTTTTGAATGGATTCAAATTCACAACTTTGAAATTAATATTGAGATAGGTTTGCATGTTATATCTATTTTCATTTTTAATATGGAGAATGAAACAAATTAAAAATAAACTGAATGAAAAATAGAAGTAAAATATGATATTAAAAAAAAAAAGAGAAGAGATTGCACATGTAATTTTCTTTTAAAAAATTAGTCTTATGTTTCTCGTTTAATTGCACTAGTTTTTTCGACAAGATTTGAACAATATCATATCTATCGTGACTTCTCCTTTAGTAGATGTATGCGTAATCACCAATGTCTAATTAGTCTAGCAATTGTATACTGAACCACTTAAATAAGATTTCAGATTTAAGTTTTATACATGACTAATTTGGTTCGAATTGAATTTAATCAAATTTAATATAATTATCAAATATCAGTGATTTATATAAAAAAAGATATACGTGTAATCTTTCATAAGACTTTGAAACTTAAACCTTATTCCCTAACTTAAAATTCTCCTATGTTTTAAATTTGGGTGGAGATATATATATAATACCTTATTCCCTAACTTCAGTTCTCCTATGTTTTAAAATTTGGGTGGAGAGATACATATAGGAATACCTCATTCCCAATCGTACTAGTATTTTAATTAAAATAAATGAATAAAAATGCTAGAGTGAGATTAAGAGTTTAAAGTTAGTATTTTTAACAAAAACAAACATTTAGAGTTTATATACTTTTCAAAATTAAAAAATCTGTTACAATAGTTTTCAAAATTATAAAATAGTTATGATAATTTTTGGAAAGTACAAAAAAAATAATAGTTTTAGAAACTACGAAACAATCAAAATAGTTTTTACAAATTACAAAATGATCATAATATTTTCTAAAATTATGATCAAACTCTAAATTTCTCTTTCTTTATATTAATTTTCTTTTCTAATTAATCCAACACAAAAATATTATCAAGTAAGTAATCAATACTAATAAAGTTTCAGGATGGAGAAAGAATGTAGAATATATTTATTTTAGTTACAAAACGATTATAATATAATCTGTTAAATTATTAGTTATATTAAAATTATTTTGACTACAATTGATTTCATTAAATAATCAGAGTTATAATTCAAAATAAATATCATATTATTTAAAAAAAAAAAACAACAATTATTAACCAACTGCTTTTCTGTGACCCATATGGGTGTGGATGGGCATTTGAACATGCGCATGAAAGCTCTATTTTGAGAGAGAGAGAGAGAGAGGTACTTATCTCAAGGGCTTATGCAATAGGGTAATCATCTAAACCTCAATCCAAGACTAGATTAACGAATCCTCCTAAATATTCCTATGGACCACTCCTGCACTACATAAAGCATTCATATCTTAGCAGCAAATTCCTAGTTAAGTGTCTTTCTCATCAATGGCATAAAGTGTGTAACTTTTTGTCTTTTGTGGTAAACAATTGCAGTTGAATCAGATACTATAAGACTAGATCTCTCAAATAAATCGAACAATATTATAACTGTCACGCTTCGAACCGAAATCGTGAATAACCGCCCGTTATTCTGAATGTCAGCTGTATTTTTACAGAAAATCGGAAAGAACCTCCCCATATTTCGAAGGTTTACCAAGTACAATTCATTCTATATAAATCACAATTATCCTGTAATATAATCAAATGATCATCCCGATCTCTCCAAAATCGACCAATCTCACAGTCAACATCCAAATAATGCAAGGCTATAAAAATTTTCAACAACCTAACCACAGATTGAATTAATTGAATTTAACGTGATTATCGGATATCAGTGATTTATATAAAAAAAAAAGACATGCGTGTAATCTTTCATAAGACTTTGAAACTTAAACCTTATTCCCTAACTTAAAATTCTCCTATGTTTTAAATTTGGGTGGAGATATATATATAATACCTTATTCCCTAACTTCAGTTCTCCTATGTTTTAAAATTTGGGTGGAGAGATACATATAGGAATACCTCATTCCCAATCGTACTAGTATTTTAATTAAAATAAATGAATAAAAATGCTAGAGTGAGATTAAGAGTTTAAAGTTAGTATTTTTAACAAAAACAAACATTTAGAGTTTATATACTTTTCAAAATTAAAAAATCTGTTACAATAGTTTTCAAAATTATAAAATAGTTAAGATAATTTTTGGAAAGTTAAAAAAAAAAATAGTTTTAGAAACTACGAAACAATCAAAATAGTTTTTAAAAATTACAAAATGATCATAATATTTTCTAAAATTATGATCAAACTCTAAATTTCTCTTTCTTTATATTAATTTTCTTTTCTAATTAATCCAACACAAAAATATTATCGAGTAAGTAATCAATACTAACAAAGTTTCAGGATGGAGAAAGAATGTAGAATATATTTATTTTAGTTGCAAAACGATTATAATATAATCTATTAAATTATTAGTTATATTAAAATTATTTTGACTATAATTGATTTTATTAAATAATCAGAGTTACAATTCAAAATAAATATCACATTAATTACAAAAAAAAAAACAATTATTAACCTACTGCTTTTCCATGATCTATATGTATTTTATGTACTACTTTCTATGTAACACCTGTAATTGAGGTCACGCAAATTAAATATACACCTATTCAATTATTCAATACTAATGATTCTTAAAAAAAAAAAAGAAAAAGAAAAAAAAAGGATATTTTATGATGTTCAACTTGTTTCCAATTGACCGATCGAGCGTATTAAACAAATTTTAAGTAAGTCTAATATGATACAATATCATATCAGAGAATTCAATTTTTGACAAATGAGACTTTTGATATGATCGACGGATTTTATATCACAAGTATATATTTCAACTAACCAACTTTATACATTAGATATATGAAACTCTTAATTTATAAAAGATTTTACTAATAGTATATCGAAATATATAGTACTGATTTCACAAATTCATCCACATATACTCAAAATTAAACATATCACTATATAATGTCAATACATTTAAGAAAATTACTCTACATAACTTGCTAATGTTATACGTCTTCACCGGCTTCTATTGAGCTTGGATCTTATTCAATGATAAGATAAATCATGCATAACTAACCACAGATATACTATACACACGATGATATGTTCAGCTTATCAATTAATCATAAATATTTTACCTTTGGTCGATGTCTTTATGACTTATACTTTTTACGTATACTATCATTTGGATCACATATACAAGTCATTTCCATCGAGTCATTGAACTTTATTTTAGTTGTCATTTCCTCACATCCATTAAATCCATCTTAGTTATGTCCAATTTTGTAAAAATCATAACACTCGCTTTTCTTAAAAATAGCTAACTAGAATTGAAAACCAAAGTCGAACCAAGTAATAATCCACTCATCATGGATTATACTGGTCATTGCCCTCCGCGAATGTACGGGGTGCCCACAAGATATAAATTATATTTTTTTACTGTACAAATATTTATTAGATTTATAATTAATTTAATATCTAAATTAATTATTATTTAAATAAATAAATAATACAATATATATCAGTGACAAAAAAGTTTAACTATTAAAATTCTCAAAAAGACCAAAGAATGAGATAAAAAAAGATAGTAGGTAGGGTAAAAAGATAATAGACATAAAAAAATGACTATCCGTGAGGCTCAAAAGAACCAAAAGGAATAAATTTATGTTAAAAAAATGAATAACTCAAGAGGAGAAAAGGTCAAAAAAGAGGCAATGACCTGAGCCAAAAAAATAAAATTGTGGTTTAAAAATAGAAGGACGGCCATTCGTAGGGTAAAAAAAGGAAGAAAAAAAAACCTATGTTCAAATAGGATGAAAGACTAAACCGAAAAAAAAAAATTGTGTAAAAAAAAACAAGGATCTAAATAGACAAGTGAGGCAAAAAGAAAAAGAGAGAGAGAGAGCATGGATTTGCATGAAAAAAAAAACCGTACTTTAAAAATAAAGAGATTACCATCCGTGATGGCAAAACAAAATGAGAAAAACTTATATTCCAAAAAAAAGAAAGACTTGAACGAAAAAAATATTAAAAAAGTGGAAGGATTTAAATGAAAAAAAAAATGTAGTCTCATAAAGACGAAAGACCCAAGCAAAAAAATGGGGTAAAAAAATGCAAGAACTTGAACGAAACAAAAAAATTAAGTGTGGTCCCAAAAAAATGAAGGATCTAAGTGGAAAAAACTAGATCAAAACGAAAAAGTGCAATAAATTGAATAAAAAAAAGTAGGGTTCCAAAAAAATAAAGTGTGGTTCTGAAAAGATGAAGACCCAAACGAAAGGAAATTAGGTCAAAACAAAAAAAAAATATAAGAACTTGAATAAAAAAATACAGAGACCCAAAAATATGGGACGACCAAGCATGGACATCCTAAAAAAAGGACGCGAATGGAAAAAAAAGAAGAACAAGAAGAACAAGAAGGTGCATGAAAAAAATGGATGTGAACAAAAAAAATAGAAGTTGTGGTAAAAAAATAATGGAAGACCACTTAGGGATGTAAAACGGGTAAAATGAAAAAAAAAAAAAAAACCAAGGACTTGAATGAAACCCAAAACAAAAATGCGGTCTCAAAAAGATAAAGAATCCAAATGAAAAACACCCGTTCAAAATGAAAAATTGTAAGAATTTGAACGAAAAAAAAAACCGGAGGGTGCAAAAAATATAGGACAATCAAGCAAGGACATCCCCCAAAAAAGGATGCAAATGGAAAAAAAAAAAAAGAAGCTGCATGAAAAAAAAGGATGCAAATAAAAGAAAAAGAAGCTGCAGTAAAAAAAAAAAAGTGGACGCCCACTTAGGGACATCTAAATTTTCACGTAAACAGTAAATCACTTTGTCTATGATAATTGGAATGAATGCGGTCTAAAAATAAAAAAATAACCATTCGTGGGGCAGAAAAACAAAAAGAGAAAAATATATGTCCCAAAAAGAAGAATGACTTAATCGAAAAAAAAAAGGCTAAAAAAAATGCAATAATCTAAATGAAAAAAAAATAAAGTGTAGTACAAAAGAATTGAAAGATCTAAAGGGAAAATAAATAGTAAAAAAAATACAAGAACTTAAATAAAAAAAAAAGCGTGGTCACGGGTAAAAAAAATGCAAGGACTTAAATTAAAAAAAATAAAATGTCAAAAAAGGGTAAAAAAAAAAAAATGCAATGAACCGAATGAACAAAATGTGTTTCTAAAAAGACGAAGGGCCTAAGCAAAAAAACTGGGTCAAAAACCATGGGAGGCCGTGAAGGAAAAAAATAGTGTGGTCATGGGTAATGGCATTTGGAAAAAAATAAAAAATAAAAAACAAAATAAAACAAACATAGCGTGGAAAAACAAATAGCGGACGACCATCGAAGGACGTTTGAAAAGAAAGGAACAATGGTGGGAGAACATTAGCACCTTCGGCACCTTATATAAAAGGGTGATGCAAGTTGGTCTTGAGCTTCACTTGCACCAATTTTTTTTTTTTTTTCCCAATAAAACGTGACTAACTTGCTTTAATTAATTTCTAAAATTGATTATTTTCAAAGTGTTAATAAAATTTTCAAGTATTAAAATTGTGCTATTTTTAATTCATAGGGTTAGATATAATGAAAATTTTAAATAAAAATGGAAATTCCAAAATTTTCTTATTAATATATATAAATATATATAAAGAATTTACTCTTCTAGAAAATCAAGATTGTATAGAAGGCAAAAATGGAAAAAAAAAAAAGATACGAAACGATATAAAAAAACGACATTCTGTAAAAATATAATAAATGAAAATGTGGTCAAATGTGTAAATATAAAAAATATAAAAATTTTTATTTAAATATTAATTATTTTATAAAAATAAAAGAATAATCATATTTTATAATAAAAATATAAAATGATTAGATATATAATTATTAATTAAAAAAAATAAATAAAGAAATAAAAGTTATAGTTAAATAAATAATTTATTAAATATAAAAAATAAAAAATTTTTGTATTTAATTTATTATGTGAAACGTTGTAAAACATTTCAAAAATGAAAAATATTTTGAAGTTTTGAAAATGGGAAGGGACATATCATTTGATGTGTATTTATTTATTTTCCTTATTAGACGTACAAATTTGAGAATACACAAGAAATAAGAAAAAGGCAAAATGCTCGGTACAAAAATTCATGGTCGCATTTTAGATTTCTTTCGTTACTCTGTATTTTCCATTCCTGCTTTCCCCAACTCCCCTCTCTCTCTCTCTCTCTCTCTCCGTCGTCTCCGATCGGTCTCGAATCTTCGTCTACGCATAGAGAGGTACTATTTCTTACTCTCTCTGATGTAAATTTTGATTGTTTTCTTTGTTTTTTTATGCGTAAGATTTTAATTGATTTTGCTTTTATTGCTCAGATCGAGTCTGATCTACTTTAGCTCTCCTCGGTGTTCTGTGATTGCATTTGCTTTCTGTTAAATTCTGATTTTTCTGGTTGCTTTTGCTGTTGATTCAGTTCGTTGATCTCTGCTCTGCTCCGTTGATTCAGATTCTATTTTTTCATATTTTATTTATTAAAAATTTGTTGTTTGAATCGGTGCGTGGGATGATTTAATTTTTAGATCTTTGTAAAATTTTCCGAATTTATAATTTAGGGTTTTTTGAAAGGTTAAGATTTAGGGTTTTGTATACACCAGTTGGCGTGAGTTTGCTTTTGTGCATATGTCTGTCTGTCTGTTAAAGCTGCTTTTAGGGTTTTGGAAAATCCTTTGCCTTTATTTTTTGAGGGGGTCGATTTGTTTCCCGTTTTCTCTTTGCTTTTCTCTCTCTCTCTCTCTCTCCCGGTTAGGCTTGGAAGTTAGTAGGTGTTCGATATGGTGCTTGGTGACATGTTTTTGTATAATGGGAGGTGTTAGAAATTTTGGTATGTGATATTTGATGTGCTTGGTTTTGTTTGGGGCTTATATGTCTGAAGTCTGCCTGTTGATTAGGGTTTATACATACGTGATGTGTCTCTTAACACATGTTTGCTTTAGACGATATTCAAGTTTACTATGAGTGGAAGCAGCCATGGAATAGGTTTTTAATGCATGAAGCATGCTGGGTGTATGATATTTATGAGAAACATGTACCTTGTATGAGGGGTCAAAATGTAGATTTAATGGTTTTTAAGAGAATATGGATGCCTTTCGATTACATTTTTTTTTCTTTCTTGTCAGTTATTTTCAAATCATGGACATGATTTGGATGCAATTTTACCAGGCACTTGCATTCCTTCTCAAGTGATTATGCTATAAGATTTGTGTTAGTGCTTGAAAAATGGCCATATATGTTAGTAGTGTTTCTTCAAATAAGGAGATTCTCCTTCTTTGTCTTTTGTCTTTGGATCTACTCTTTGGTGAAGTTCAATCACTTCTGGGGGTAGTAGTTTAAGGGTGCAAGTTGGTCTAGGGTGATCTCTGTGCTTGCCCAAGTCCATGTTGTATGATGCTGTGTTCCATAAATTGTCTACATTGCGTTCACTCTGGAGAATTAGAGTATAGAATCAACTATCATTAAGTTTGATGATAATAAAGAGCAATCTAATTTTATTATTGGTTCTTGTCTGGTTTGACGCATTCAGTAAGCTGGCCTAGACTAGAAGTAGAAACCTTGATGTCTAAATATCATCCCAGTTATATGTAGTTTGGTTTCTTAGATTAAAGCATTTGCTAAATCTGATTCTTGTTTGACATGTCGAGTGAACTGCCCATTTGTAGTTGAGGCTTTATTTAAATTCTTCTGTATCTGATGATCAATAAAACTTAGTCAGCTATATGGCTTGCCAAGTGTCTGTGAGGATTGATGCAATATGAACATCATCCATCCTTAGGATCCTAACAATTCCTCTGGACTTCCCATGAACTATTGAAAACCTTCAATCTTAGCTGTGAAATCCTACCTATGCTTGTAATCTTAATTTTTTAAATCTGACTTGAGGGAGTGATAAGCCTAGAGAGGGGGATGGTTAAACATTTCTGGAAGCAGAACTCTTTAGGGGGTGTGTCTCTCATCTCATGCAGCGGATGATATTCGTGTTCATGACATGTGAAGAGGTGTTAACGGTTAAGTTCAGAACTTTAGTGCAAGAGACAATGAAATTGAGTAGGAGGCTGTGAGAAGGTTGTTCCTTTGGTGCTTTGTAGGGGATACTCTCAAAGGTTCTTTGACGTGGTGGAGATTGGTGATTCTTGTTAAAATAATGGTGGTGTCTAGAGATCTTAGAGAGACAAGGGACTGATGGAGGACTTAAATAATCTGATTTTCAATGCTAGTTCTGTATTAGGTCATTCTTGTTTTATGTGAATTGACTATAAATATGAAAAACCTGATTCTTGTTATATTCCTACTAAATGATGACAATGAAAAACCAGTTGCATATGTGTACTTCAAGGTGCTGAGTCTTGTTGTGAATTTGGTCTTTTTTCTTTTCTCAAAACATTTCAATGAAGATAAGTCAACCTTGATTGTTTTGCACCAAAAAACATTTCAGTGAAGATAAGTCAACCTGATTGTTTTGCACCAACAACCACGTTGTGAAATGGTTCACACTGAAAGACAACTATGATCTGTTCAAAGATGAGACAGTTGGATTCAATGATTTCATGAATGATGCTTAGCACTCGTAGCATTCCTAGTTTGTTCACTGCAGCCTGCTTTGTTAATTATGATTACATTGAAAGATGCACGACAAAAAGATGTTCAGACAGCATTAAAAGCACTTATATGACTTTCATGTAACAATCATGAACTCAAAAGATGTAGATCTATATAACGTGTACAATTTTACATGTATCAAAAAACTTCCACCTACTTTTGCCCTATAAGTATTTCATATATTTGTTGTAGGCCTGTAGCAAATGGTTTTGTAGGGTAGTTTAGGTAGAAAGAAATCAGGTTTGTAACTATCTGATTTTACTTTCACTTGCAATAAGTTGATAATTTTGTGTGTTTGTTGGGCCTTTAAGAAGTGATGGGGAGGAGTTTAATCTTTTATCTGATTTGGAACATAGATAATAAATTGATTGCAAGATAAGATATTTGGACATTCCCTTCTTTGAGCATATACAAATTCCTTAGGAGAGTTAACTTTTATTTGTATCTCTCATTATGCTTTAATCTTCAGCAATGGAAGGATTGGACATGTCATTTCGATGTATTTTTGCCTTTGAAGTAGGGGCATGGTGTGGGAAGACTACTGTGAAAGTCCTTTATAAACTCAGGGAGGAAAATTCTTTCTCACATTTGAAAAGGAAAATGACAAAGGGTCTAATTCAAAATGTGTGTTCTGGAAGGTCTTGAGCACATATCCAGAGGTGTCTGGGAAATCTTTCTTTGATATTATGTATGCCATATCTGTAGTCCATACTTAGAAGCTTCTTTTCTGCATAGAATGTTATGCTGCTGTTTGAGCTACTTAACTTAAGATGGCCCTCTTGAAATTTATTAATTTATTTTTCTGTTGGGATTAGAAAAATCCTCTTGATGTTTGTTGGTTGACATAATTGCTATTCTCTAATATGTGCTTAATATATCTTTGTTGTGTGGGGATTTCCTGTTCTAATTGTATAGTTGACTCTAAGCATTAGTATATGTTTAGGATTTATGACTACAATATTCTTTTGTACGTTTAGTTGATGCATGCTTGGACTAACCTGTTCATCTTAAAATCTATGTCCAGATGGCATTGCAGGAAGCAAGTCCTGCCCCTGCTCCATCTGCCCAGGTTGTTGGAAATGCCTTTGTTGAGCAGTATTACCATATCCTTCACCAGTCACCAGAGCTGGTTTATAGGTTTTATCAGGACAGCAGTGTTCTAAGTCGACCTGACACCAATGGGTCAATGACATCCGTGACAACCATGAATGTAAGTCAAGTTGAAATTTCTGCATCTATATGTAGTTTTTGACAATTATATTTGCATGTTGTGAATGAAATAGAGTATGGTTCTTATAGAAGAAAAATGCACATAATAACTTGTTGCTTCTCAATGTAAGTATATTTTAAATTTCTTAGTGTTTAATATGGTATGATTAATTTCTGCAAGGATATTTGAGACGAGCTATCTCCATTTCTGAATTGCCTAACTCTTTATGGTTTTTCATGTCCCTCTTGTGCCCACCTGTTCAACATTTTTGATAGAAGCCTTTTGTCTATCACTTCTCACATGATTGTTGTTACAATTGGATTATAATGTGAGGAAAATTAGCAAAAGCACATCTCTATGCCGCTAGAATATATGCTGCTCTAATGCGGCAAGGGTTGTCTATTATTTTGTTGTTTCTTAGCTTTGAATTTCCTGGAACTCTTATGCTTCAATCCTACCTATTAAACATATAGAATATCTTGATGCAGACATGATTGATATGATTTTGGCAATGGCCCAACATGCAGGTTTGTGTATTCTAGTTAGAACTTGGATTAGTGACTTGATAGCTTGTTTGGGATCTATTGATTAAAATTAATGTGTGAAGATTATTCTTTGTCTAGTTTAGAGGTTTGATGTTCTCTTGTCTTGATTATGTTGTTATTTAGCTTAGGACTTTTGACAATAGCAAACCTTATCATTAAGAGGAGGGACGAACATATGGATTGGAGAACTGCAAATTGGGCTTACCTGAGCAGTGCCCGCTGTAAAATGCCATTTCAGCCCATATACAGTCAGATGCAGTAGTTAGTCATTTCAAACTGCCATCTGTTGGCTGGGAATCGGATAATAATGTTGTGGTGAGAGAATGGTTGAATTTTTGACTCAATATTCTTGATTGAGGCTTTTTAAATGTTTTATCAACCAAGTTGAGAGATTTATATTTGTCTGGGAGACAGGAAGGTAAGAGGCATTATTATTTCCTAGGGAATTAAGGAGAGAGAGAAATCACCTTCGTGGAGAAGTTGGAGAAACAGGTATTTCATAGACAAAGTCCTGTGGCAGTGGCACATGATGAAGTGCAATAAAAACATTTACGATGTTTGCTTCCCAACCTGCGGAAGGCATGATTCTTAACCCTGATTCTGAAGCATGAGTGCTGCAAACATAGAGGTTTCTGCGATCCAGTAGTTAAATGGGAAAAAGTAAGTGAAGGACCAGAGTGATATAAGATAGATATAGCTTGTCAAAGTTTGGGGAAACTTATTTGGTTTTATTGTTCTATGAGTGCTACCGATTAGGCTTTGTTTCTTTCTACTTTCATGGTTTAGCGGAATTTGCATTATGGTCATTGTTGTAAAATAAGTATCAACAATTTTTTTCGAAAATGACTTGTGGCCGCCTTCTATTACTTGATTGTAATCATTATTCAAATTTTTGGGAAGAAAGCAACTTCATTAAAAGTGCCAAGTTGGTGCCTCAGAGATAGGGTGATAGAATCAACAAACTGAGCTACATCAGTAATGCCACAAAAAAACAAGAAAAAGGGCTTAATCCATAGATCAAGAAGACCATAAAGGGATCTTCCATCCCCTAAAACTCTTTGAAGTTAGTATTTGGACATTGGCATAGGGCTCCTATTAATTTTAAGAATCTAGCACATATTCCTGGCATGTAACTTTGCATTAACTATATTCTCGATCAAGTCTATGTTTCTTAAAAGCTTTAGTTTGTGACTATTGGGTAACAAATTCATACTACTGTTTGTGATGGTGCAGGCAATCAATGAAAAGATTCTATCTTTGGATTACCAAGACTATAAGGCAGAGATCAAGACTGCAGATGCACAGGAATCTTACCGGGGTGGGGTGATTGTTGTAGTTACTGGGTGCTTGACTGGGAAGGACAGCGTGAGAAGGAAATTTACACAAACGTTTTTTTTAGCTCCTCAAGAGAAAGGCTACTATGTTCTAAATGATATTTTTAGGTATGTTGAGGAAAGTGACTCCGTAGATATACCAATCTTGTCGGCCAATGGTACGAATGAAATTGCTCCAGTACCTCCACTGACTCTGGATCTAGGTTGGCTTCGTATTTGCAATTATTGTTGTTTTTGTTACTTTTAAGTTCTTACCGGCAGTTATTGTGATTTTAGTTACTTTAAACTCTTTAAAATGCTTACAAAGTCTGCTGACACCACTTTCCTGTGTTCAGTGCAGGTTCATGTTCCAGATCAACCCGTGTTGGACCCTGAAACATCCATTGTCGAGGAGGATAATGGTCCTGAAGTTTGTGACCCATCAGATGTTGATGAAGGATCAGTAACTGAAGAAGAGGTTGCCACTGAGCCCACCAATCATCCAAGTCAGAATGAAGTTCAGGTTGTTGATTCAGCCCCTTCCGCCCCCGAACAGGATGCTCCAAAGAAGTCCTATGCATCAATTGTGAGTCCATGCTTTGATTTTTTTTTCCTATCTTTAGCATTGAATTATTGTCCCTAATATTTACATTGTGTATTATTCCATATAGCTGAAAGTGGCGAAGAATTATGCAAAACCTGGTCCTGCCCATGGTCCTGCTAATACCGTAAGAGCAGCACCAACAAACACTGATCAACAATCAGTTGCCCCAAAACCTGCCCCAGCTCCCGAAGTATCTGATCCTATAAGTGACACTGCTGAAAGCAGTAATGTTCCTGAGGACTGTAAGTTTTCTCTTTTGGTGGCTTTCAGCCTCTATATAGTTTTTCATGTGTTTCAGATTTCTTTTTTCTTTAATTTTACTAATCTTTTCAAGAAAAGTTTACCCCACTTATTATTGAAGTTTATTTTGATATAAAGCAAGTTGATATATAGGTGCATTCTGGTAAATGGGGAGTGGACTACCTAAGGCTGTGGATATCTGATCCATGTCTATAATTTCTTAATATTCAATGCCCCCCTTGCAAGTCCCCTTCCACCAATGGTTCTCTGTATTGACATGTGTGCATGTTGCAGCGGAAGGTTACTCCATATATATACGCAACTTGCCCTTAAATGCCACAGTTGTGCAACTTGAGGAGGTATTCAAAACATATGGGCCTATCAAACGTGATGGTATCCAAGTCAGAAGTAACAAGGTATACTTGAGTATGTTACTTTGTTTCCTTAAATGCATAGCGATTTTGTTTCCCCTATTACCCAGATCTCATTAAAAATTTCTTGCCAGCTGCAGGGGTTCTGCTTTGGCTTTGTCGAATTTGAACTTCCAGATTCTGTGCAGCGTGCAATTGAGGTACTACTGTTCCATTATGATGCACAAAATGCTATGTAGTATATTCAGCAAAATTCCACCCTATTGAAGTTGTATTGCTGGCTTAACATTGATCCTATATTTGTTGTCCATGCAAATCGTGCAAACTTCTTGGGACTTGACCACTCAAATCTGTTAGCCATTGCATATAGATTTTTCTTTTGTACTTGACTTGCCCGTCTGGAGGAACTTTTTGATGATTTGCCTGGGCAATAACCTATTCGGGAGCCATTGCGGACGGTTTATTCATTAACGGTTATGTGCATTTCTGAATTCTTGCATTTGTAATCATGCTTTGTTTCAATGGTTTCTATACTAGGCCTCACCCATCCGTATTGGGGGTCGCCAAGCTGCTGTTGAAGAAAAAAGGACGACCACTCGAGGTAAGTCAAAGTTACCTACTACTCTTTTTGATTGTGCTTGATGAATTTTTACTTAAAACCTTGAGGTATCTAAATCAAATTGTCTGGAACTAACAAATATTCTGTCCTTTCCATTTGCTGTTTGCAGTTACTGGCAGTGGAAGAGGGAGATATGTAGCAAGGAATGCATATAGGAATGACAGCTTTAGAGGCCGTGGGAACTATAGTGGTGGCAGAGGCTATGGCAGAAGTGACTTCCGATATCAAGGCGAATTTTCTGGGAGAGCTTGGGGTTCAGGCAATCGCGGTGGGGAGGGGTATCAACGAGTTGATCAGAATGGTAATGGGAGGGGTGACCATCAAGGCGGTTCCAATCATGCGAAGCCTGCATGATAATGGAAGCCACTAGATGATGATAATGGAAGCCACTAGATGATTTTTCTTTTGACATTACATTTGACGAGAGTCCTTTTAACTGTCATTTCTATGCTTTAGAAATTTAGGGATGTTATTTTTTCTTGCTTTTGAGATTTACGACTCTATATAAGAAGATGATTTATATAATTCTTCAGTAGTATAGGTGCCTAGATAATGGCGAAATCGAGTTTTGGCGCAATTGTATTGGGGTGTTTATTGAATACTTGTTTGTTGTCCTTATGAGTGGGGATTTTTGGGGTTTTGAAGAGGATCACACGAGAAAATTAGGGGTATTTTGGTGTATGTGGATTATAAATTCATTAGACCCTGTTATTTTCTTGAAATGGGGAAATGATTTTGCTTACCTAATGCAGATGGTGTGATGCTGGATTTTCTATTTAGTTGCGTGTCTTTCTCTCTCTCTCTCTCTCTCATTCAGAACTTACTGCAACAAGTATAAAAGAGAAATGCTCTTTGCATCCCCATTTATGTCATGTAACCACATGCGGACAACGCAGGTTTTCAATTTGATTTCTGCAAATTAGATACAAGATATGATGCAGCAAAAGCTGCAGATCCACCGGCCACACAAACTAAAGCAGCAACAATCTGCAAAGCTACCTCCCAGGCGTAATCCTCAGGCACCAAGTAGACACACGAAGGACCGAGGATCAACAACCCCAAGCTGAGGCTCAAGAGCGCACCTGGCGTTCCTGGGTCCGTGGCTGCCGACAGAATTCCGAATTCTTCAGCCTTGGAGAGGAGGCCGAGTTTCTCAATCGATGAGAGGGAGAGCCCCAATTTCTCCGCCGCAGATAGCAGGCCAGCTTTCTCTGCTTTAGTCAGAAGTCTTAGTTGCTCCACCCTTGTCAATAGCTTTATCGGTGGTCCGTTGGCTGATGACACAGTCCGCGGACCCGGCTCACCAAGTGGAAAAACAGTTGCAACCTGGATCGCCACAAAGTTTCTCCTTGGTTCGATCAGCATGTCTTCGCTAATAGTTCAACTTTAAAGGAAGCTAAATAGATTCTATAAGACAAAAACCATAATTCCTAGCACAAGTTCTCTCTGTTGTCTACATATACACTTCCTCACCATACACTGCACTCTCCTAGAGAGAGAGAGAGAGAGAGAGAGAGAGAGAGAGAGGTTTATACTTATACTCTCTTCAATTCGGGAATGGTCAACAATCCATAACCAAATATGTGGAGAAAATTTCCATTTATATACTAGTATGGCAACTGAGCATGGTAACAGAGAATAAAAGCTGGTGGGAATGATGAAACAGACCTTTCTAGAGTTGCTAACAGTCTTGGAAGCAGATGGGGTGGACTTTTGAGTGGCCATGGATTGAATCAGCAGAGGTTTGAAAGTAGAAGATTGTTGACTTCTTGCTGTGATGAATACAATTCCTTTGCTTCCTCCACACACTGCCATGGCTTCCACTTTTATTTTCTTAAGGATGGCTTTCCTTGTTTTTCTATCTCTCTCTATTTCAGACCCAAAAGTATCCAGTCTAGCGACTGATGGAAGGGAAGGCTAATGAATGGTCTTTGTTGATTTAGAGATCCACTTGTCGCCAAATGGTTGGCTCTTGTCTTCCAATTTGTTGTTTGTTGTGCTCTCCCGATTGGGCTGTGCACTTGTACTTAAGCCGTAACGCTTTCCTTCCCTTTAATTATTATTATTTTTTATTTTACTTGTTATTGATCTAATTCTAATAGTTTTAGAGTTTAATTTAGAACAGTGTTTTTAAAATTGAACTGAATAGACCGGTTCAACCGATTCGATTGTGAATAGTTCAATAGCCTCGTTCAGTTTTCATTGATAAACCTGATGAACTCAAATCCGAATAAAATCGTTTAAAATCGATAAAATTAATAAACATTTTAAACTACTCTAAAAGAAAAAAATTATAATATATAAATTATGTAATATATAAATTTATTTTTTTTCAAATTGGTTTAAAGAAAAAAATTATATGATATATAAATTGATGTTGATAGAACAAATTCGTTTTTTTATAAAAAATATAGATTTTATTTTATTTTAAAATATATAATATATAAATTATATATATGATATTATAATAATGATATTCGGTTCTTAAAACAATCCGACCGATTTGACCAATAAATAAATGAACCGTTAAGGTGGCTGAGTTATTTATCGGTTCGGTTTTAAAAACATTGATTTAGAATTAATTATTCTAATACTTATTTTTTTATTTTTAAAATTCAAATTCAAAATTTTAATTAAAAAACTTTAATATATTATTACTTGATCCGTAAGTTATTAATAAAACTTTCCTTATCATCAATCGAAATTTCTTTGAAAAATTTAACAAAATTCTCTAAATAAAGCCAAGTAAATTCACCTACTTAACCTATTTTTTGGATCAAAAGTTTGAGTTAAGTCGTAAATTCATTTTTTTAAGAGAGTCGTTTCAACAAAGCACTTGAAATATAGAAGAAAATTTACGTGAATTATAAAAGAAAATGTTAAATAATTATGTAAATATATAATTTCTTAAAAAATCAATTCAAATATAAAAGGATTCTGATTTAATTAATTAAAATCAAATCAACTGCATATTATAATAATTAATAATTTCAACTTCGATAAAAAAGTATATATGCCATATGAAGGATGACTTGATAATATTCGGAGAGAATAACAACACGGCTTCCTCACCAAATTTTTATTAAAAGAAAAGGTATAATCGCGTTAAGAAAATAAAAATATCAAGTTAATCACAGCCGTCCGATTCTCAGAGGTACAGCAAGATGCCTTAATCTAAGAGTGTCGTCCACGCGCTCACGATAAGACTCGAAATCGACTTCGTTTTTCCGGATCCGTCAACCTAACCAAACCCGAACTCTAAACTAAACCCTAACTCTCTCTCTCTCTCTGTCTCAGCTGCAATGGCTGACAAGATAATTTCGGCGGAAAAGCTGAAGGCTTTCTGGAACTCCCAAGTAAACGACGATGAAAAATGGGCTTTCAACATGGTATCTCTCTCTCTCTCTCTCTCGTTCTCTGATACGGTTTTTGTATGTTTATTATTTAATGAATATGTCTAGAAAATTTTGGGGGTGTCATGTGTCATGTTTTACCTATTAGAAATTGAGCAATTGTCCCTGTTAGGGTTTCTTTTTTGGTATGATTTGTGTGAAATAATTGTACTTTTGGTGAAGAAGACTTGTAATCTTAGGGATTAATTATGCAATTGAACAGAAATTATGGTGACCCTTTTAAGGGTTTAGGGTTTTGGCCATCTATATACAACTCTTTTATGCTTGTCTTAGTCTTGGAAATTTATTCCATCATGTATAGTTCTCTTTTGGATGGGTTGGATTATATAGGCTTCTTTCCTTTTGTCACGCATTTTGTTAAATCCGAGGTGTATTCTAGACTCTGTCCATGAGTCCTTATCCCGTGCAATTTGGTTTAGAAATTCTTGCACTCTAATATCTAACTAATTTGCATCATGCTTCTTATAGTGCAATGCTTACCAGATCATGTATATATCTTAAAAAAAGAATTTTTAGACTTTATCTATGTTGCATTGAAACTTCTTAAGATGATAATGTCCCACACTTGGTATCGCATAATAGACAAAAAATTCAGTAACTTCTCTCTGTTGTCATTTGTTTCCGGTATCCAGTTTTTCATGTCCATGCTTCCTAGGACTATATTGTAGCCCACGAACCACTTTTATCACTTGTCAAGTTTTAGGCTATTAATGCCAAGTGCCAACACACTTCTCTAGCATTCCTTTTACTTTCCAATGTTAGGCAGAAGTTTTATAATTGTATTATTTTAATGCTGTTTCTATTGTTATGATATCAATCAATTTGAAAAATGAAAAGGAAACAGATGTGTGCTACAATATATGATTAGACAATTATGGCAGTGATGGTTTAGACATAGTTGTACTAGGCCATGTCTGGTGATGATGATGTTCTGTTGGGGAAAGCTCAACATGGCTCAATTTGCTTCAACTTGTCTCTATTTTGTTTTATTCTGCTTGTAACAATCGTTCACTGAAGCGAATAGTTTTTAGCAGGAAATGCAGAGTTTTGCAAAAAGAAATCAAATTTCTTCATCAAAAGAATTAAGTTATCATTATGTCAGTAATTTTTGAAAATTCCACCTAATCTATGTTAGTGCCTACCTCGACTTTTCCAAACTTGCCGGTGGAGTGATGCTTGGAACTAATTTTAACTTAAAAGAATGTTCTGCTAGTTGGGTTATCGTTCTCTGTGTACTTTATAATGGTATTTTGTAAAGTGATATTTTTTCTTGACTGCGCTGTTGCTTAACTGACTGAAGACTGGAAAATTCTAGTCATCAGTTCCTTACCCTATCTAGTTAGATATGGGCAGGCCAGATTGCCGAATAACATAGTAAATTTCCATGGTTGTAGCGATTTATATTGCTTTTCAGTACCAGAAGTTTAATCCCCTTTTTGGCACGGACAAGCTTCTCTAGGAATGCTAGGTCTTGTCATGGTTTGAGGGAGAGAAGCTTGAAATAGATGTTACTTTCGCTAGAGTTATTGGCATTATGGAAACCATAGAATCGTGAGTGTGTCTCTGTGTGGAACTCAGAACTGTTGGAATTTTATACCTATGGAGCAAGTAGCTAGAACCCAAAATGTGGAATAATTCAGAAGCTTAGTTGCACCAACTCGTGGGGCGTTTACACCTCAACGACGCGCTATATTGGATTCCAGATATAGTGACAAGTTAATAAGTGATCTTAGGATATGGGTAAATAAGATAGTTCATGAGTCACTTGAAATATAGAATCTTTAACCGCCAAGCTAGGGGCGATAGGAGAACTAATAATACAAGAAAGATTAATATTATCAGTCGTCAAAAAACTAAGTGAGTGGGAAAAAGGCTAAAATAGTAGAGCCTTATGCTCATAAATTTTGATACACAAATATGGATAGTGTTAAGAATGGAGTATGAATAATTGTACAAAAGGATCTATTAGAGGATGTAGTAGAGATAAGAAGGGAGGAAGATAAAATTATGCTTATCAAGTTAGTAGATGGAGAAAACGTAATTAATATAGTGTGTATGTGTCCCAAATAGGTTTAGATGTAATTAATAAAAAATAATTTTTGGAGGATTTAGATGAATTTATACAAACTATATCTAGCGGAGAGAAATTATTTATCAGAAGAGATCTAAATGGATATGTAGGAGAGAAAAATGAAGGATTCGAAACTGTATATGGAAACTTTGAATTTGGAATCGAAATGAGGCAGAAAATACCATTTTAGAGTTTACCATGGTATTTGATTTGGTATTCGTAAACACCTTAAAAAAAAAAAAGGAGTCACACATCAATACATATAGAAGTGGGTCCAATGTCAGGCACATTGATTTTTGTTTTTTACTAGGAGAGGTGATAGAATGATCTGTAAAAATTGTAAAGTTACATCGGGAAAGAATGTAGCAACTAAGTATAAACTTTTAGTTTTAGATATACGTGTGCCTAAAAGGCAAAAAAATTATTGTCCATTTGCGGAGTCAAGAATTAAATAGTGGAATCTGGAAGGAGAAAAAGTGATGATTTTTAGAAATAAATTAATTTAAGTAACAAATTGGTCCGCTAATAATGATTCAGAGATAATGTGAAAAAAAATGTCTACTAATATTAAGGGTATAAGTAGGGAGGTTCTCGATGTATCTAATGAACAAGCCTCAATAGGCAAGGAGTCATGGTGGTAGAACGAAGAAGTACAAATTAAAGGTAATAATAGTAACGATACGTATAAAAAATATAAAAGTGCAAAAAAAAAAGAGGTGAAAAAGATTATTTACGAATCAAAGAGTAAGGTGTATAACGAACTATATAAGAAACTGAAAACTAAAGATGGAGAAAAAGATATCACTAGAATTGCCAAACTAAGGAAGAGAAAGGGAAATGATCTAAATGGAGTTAGGTGTATTAAGAGTGAAACCAATAGTATACTTGTAAAGAATAAGGATATAAGTAAGCGCTGGAGGGATTATTTTGATAATCTCTTTAATGTTAAAAGTATAATAGATATAGAAAAAATTGAGATATCTGTAGAAAAGTTAGTAGAAACTTTAAATGTAAAATTTGTCCCCTATGAAGTTAAGGAGGCTTTAAAGAGGATAAAGAATAATAAAGTCATAGGATCTTATGGCATTTCTATTGAATTGTGTAAATGGTTGGGTGAATTTGGTATAATGATGTTAACGGACCTTTTTAACAAAATTTGTTAAACCAAGAGAATGTCCAAAGCATTGAGGGAGCGTACACTTGTACCACTATATAAGAACAAAGAAAATATACAAAATTGTTCCAACTATAAAGAAATTAAATTTATGAATCATATCATGAAACTATGGGAGATAGTGATAGGGCATAGGTTAAGATAGGAGATAAATGTATTTCAGAATCAATTTAGATTTATGCAAAAAATATCTATCACGTAAGCAATCCATTTGTTAAGATATTTGATGGAAACATATAAGACAAAGAAGAGAAATCTACATATGGTATTCATTAATCTAGAAAAACATATGATAGGGATCATAGAGATATTGTGGTGGGGGCTGATAAAGAAATTGATCTTTCTGAAATATATTAATCTTATTAAAGATATATATTTATTAGAGATATGTATGAAAAAGTTGTAATCAATGTAAGAATTTACGGGGTCTGAGTGATAGTTTTCCCATTAACATTGGATTCCATCAAGATTCGACATTAAGTTCTATCCGTTTTGCAATAGTGATAGATGAAATCACAAAAAATATTTAAAATGAAATACTATGGTGTATGTTTTTTATAAATGATATAGTATTGATCGATAAAATTAGAGAGGACATTAGTGTTAAATTAAATTTATGGAGCGTCACACTGGAATCTAGAGAATTTAGATTGAATAAGTCGAAAATTGAGTATATAAGATATAACTTTAGCGACAATCATCAAGATGATGAAAAAAGGATTAGATTAGAAAGAAAAGATATACCGATAAAATTAGTAAAAGTTTAATTGTGGATAAAATGTGATATTTTAGTTTGAGGTGGATTGGGTATATGCAAAGAAAATAAAAAAATATATCGGTTAAGAAAATCGAGAATTTATATATAAGAAATTTAGTAAAATATAAAAATAAATTATTAAAAATTTGGATGTAAATTATCTGTAAAAACATGATGGTTAAGGATTTAAATAAATAGATGGTTTTGGATCGAAATGAGTTGCGTAAGAGGGTAAGTACAAATTAAATCAAATTTTTTTAATATTTATCTTTTATGCCGTCGATTTTAATCGTTGGAATTAAAGTTTAATTTGTTTTCGATTGTTGCGCCAAGTTGATCAATTAGTAACTGAAAAAGGCGACCGGCTATTGTTAATTTATTGAATGTCGGCTCGTGGTGGCATTTGTCCGTGGCAAAAGTATAGTCTATGATGCTTGGGTAGGTTCCAACTGAGAAGTGGGTCCTCGACACATTTTGCTTTTTAATTAGTTCTGGTATTTACTTTGGAGTTTAATTTTCTTTTCCTCCATATCAGATATCGTCTTTTCCAGCAATTCATGAAGCATTTGCGTTTTTTGATTTCATCCTTTGCAGAAATTGCTGCGAGCTGCTGGTCTGTTTGCTGGTTCGATTTTTCTAATGCGGAACTTTGGGGATCTGATGGCAATCTGAACATGGATTAAAGGCCTTGTCTATCTCAAGTAGATCAGCAAAAGGGCAGTGGTGGTGATATTTGGTTCAAAATTGGACTGATGTAGCTAATCCAACTATTTTAAGGCAACAGTGGATTATGTTGTAATTTCCTTTGGAAGTTGTTTTGGGAATTTTGTTGGCCTAAAAGGATATTTATATTGTTCACCCTAAGAGTTGCAGGCTGCAGCCAGTCTATATAAATTTGAATTAGTTATTTTGATCGAGTATAACACATTGTGTGCATCTGCGGGTATTTTTCCTTAAAGGTGGCGGGTGGGGGTCTCTTTTGAGGGTTATCAAGAGGGCCTTTACTAGGTAAACAATATTACTAGGTAAACAATATGATTTGAAACATAACTATTGTCCTTAAATCTTCAAAAACATGGTTGTCTCCGGAGTTTCCTATGATTTATTAAAGCGGCACTAGGTGATGACAGTGGTTATGATAACAATTAAGTTGGAAGTTACAAGGGTATGAAAATTCCTTGCATATTGTCCTTTATAGCTTTTCTTTTTTGTGAAGAGATGGAGAGATTTTAATTCGAAATCCCTTTGTGGGTGGTGAGAATGGTAATATTTTAAGAGATTTTAAAATTTTAATTTTTTCATTGATATTCATAAAAATAATTAATTTTTTACTATTATTTTTTAACCAAACGGGTGAGATTTGATTTGAATGCATGTCACTTGTTATCTCCCTTATTTTATTACCTTGAATAAGCTTCCTTATTATTTTCCTAATTTATGGACAATTCATTGTTTTTTTTTATTCTAAAAATACATTATTAAATCTTTTTATTCCAAAAGTGTCCCATCATTCCATTCTAAGTCTTTTTTTTTATTTATTTTTTTTTGTATATAAAGAGACTCGAACTCGAGATCATTATAAGAAATGAGAAAGCGATGCCGCTTGATTTATAACTCATTGGCTCATTCCATTCTAAGCTAGCAAACTTTTTTATTAGCTAACAAAGCAATTATATAAAAAGGTTACTTCGTTTTATAATATACTTTATCAATATATTAATCGGTTGTTATTCTATTTTTTTAATTCATTTTTAATAAATTTCACTACAACATTGCACCAAAATTCACTATAGGTTGATTTAAAACCAAACTTTGAATAAATATGTAACCAAAGTCTATCTCTAAACGAAATTATGCCTAATCTAATTTATCTCATTTAAAGAGACCATGGCAAACTAAATTAACTTTGTCATAGCCGAAAGGTATAACCAATTTCGGCTAATTCAATGTGTAAAAATTTTTGATATGGTACAGAAAAATTTGTAATCGAATTATAAGAGTAAGAGTTAGAATTTATAGGTAAAGATTAGTTGTCCGACTCAAATACTTTTTAACCAAAATCACGAGTGACTTTCGATATAAAATATCAGTAACACTTGAACAAAATTAACTTAGAAATATCAACACTTGTTGGCATAAATGAAAAGAACACATTTATTCCTTAATCAGATTGTGAGTCTGACTCCCACTGAGTATGGAAAAAATAATATTGGGACACCTCCCCTCAAATGAAATCCGACAGTCAAGTCGATTTCAGATTAGTCGGAGAGAAATTCTAGATACCGAAAGGTCTAGGTATAAAAAAAAATAAAAAACATTAACTCGGAAATATTCTTAAAGCCTACCAAGATGAGAGTTCGAGCCCTTTATGTCAAAGCTATACAAATCAGACCCAAGAATCCTTGATTAAAAGAGAAAGACTTACATGCCTAGATGGTATATGAAATTAAACTCGAGGCGCTGTTCCCAATTTATAGAAAGAGGGATGACAATGCGTGCGAAATCAAATGTGGGTCCTTTCGGCTTGCCTAGAAGGAACTTGGGAGAAATAATTGATGCAATTTATCACCTGAATGTGAACATACCAGCACATGACTACAAGAAAAGATTTCTTGAATTCTGAACCATAATATCAGGGAAAATTTAGGGTCTCCAATCCTCGTAATGAATAGAGATTACAAAGAGATTCTGACGAAGCACTGCCCACAACTACGAGCTATTTTTAAATTACTCCTAAGATAATGTCATATCAAGATTTGTTGATGATGATTGATGATGCCTCTACTCTGATGAGAGCATTCGTTTTATAGCTGCGCCCTGGAGCTATAAATGGTGGTCATTTCGATTAGTAGCAAGTTGGGGATCTGCAACCAGAAATTTTCTGGGTTTGGCCTGCTTCATTTTTTTTCCCCTTTCTTTTTTTGCTGCAAAATGGAGCCTTCCTCATAGAGTATGGCCTATTCTTCATAGTCTCTAATCTCAGACATATTATCCTCATTCTTGAATCCTGTAACAATTGAAGGATCCGAAACAAAAGAGAAGACCATGAGCTGAGAAGAAAAAGAAACAAAACAGGAAACTCCCTAACACAAACACGCGCACACACACAACAACAACAACAACAAGAACTGTTTACTAGAGCTGGTTGAACCAGGAATGTCAGTTTGAACAATTGGTAAAGGGGTCTACTGGAACTGAGGTACTGCCCGAGGACAGGTGATAAAAAAACAACTTCATCAACCCCACATGCAAAATTCTGAACTGGATCATTAAATTGCTGAGTGCAAGAAAATCCAAGAAAAATGCGGGCATGTATGAGTGAGAGAGAGAGATGCAGGTGTGGAAATGTTGGAATGGAGAGCAACAAATTCGGGACTGACCACTCCAATCCTAAGAAACAGAAGCTTAATAAGTCCAACCCTGAGGCAAGGTCAACTCGGTACAAAACAGGGAGTGGCTTTCTTCTTGCTTCACAGCAACAAATATTGGGCTAGGGTTTTCTCTGCTTAGTGGTTTTAGTGTCTTGCCTCTTTCTTGCACTCACAGCTCAACTGCAATAAAAACAAGAATAACATAAATTTTCACCTACCCCTCAATCTGATTCTGTTGCGATAATTTGTAATCATCAGATTGGCTTCTTGACCAATCATCAAGTGGCAGCACAAACAGAATCAAAGTGGAAGATTTTCTCCTAAGCTAGGCAGTTGAAGCAAGTGGGCAGTTGATGCAAGTGGAAGGACAGATGTAGTTTTCTCATGGCAAATTAGATAAGAACCAAATTGAATTTAGTTTACTCTAAGGATGTAATTTGGTACACATTTGCACTTACAAAATCTCGTTGGCCATCCATCATTCCTAGTGGGGCTAAGGAATAGAGAGCCAGGAACTTACCTTGCTGCTGGCACGTGTTTATTGGAGTTATGATAGAGCCATCTACACTCAATTATATCAACGTTATACGTTTGTCAAAACCAATTACAATTAGATCTCCACATGCATCCAAAAGCGTAGAAGTATTTAGTGTTTCTAAAGAATCATAACAATTTTGACACACAACATGAATCACACATGTTAAGGAAATTGTTGTCGAACCCTAATGTTTTGATGAAAACAAAGCCCTACATATCTTACTAATCTTTCTACCAAGTGTGTAGGGTTTATAAGTTAATTTAACAGAATTTTAAGTCATAAAAGCGGTAGAAGCTAGGTAGAAGCAATCGAAATTCAGATTTTCAAATCAGATGTGAGCTGCTATCGTTTTAATTCATTTTCAAGATCTAGCTCAACATATTAAGTATAGATTGAGAGCTGTACTTAATCCTAAAACTTGCCTAAATTGTTATTTAAATTCAAATCTCTTGGAAGGATTAAATATAACATTTTACTGAAGGTAAAGTCTCTTTCCAGAAGAAGATAGCAGGTTTTCAGGAGCAGCTTGCTTGAATTTAGCTTCTCCATCAGTTGAGATTTTTGAAATTTGGATCTTCCATACTTAAAGGGGATTGTTGGTATTTAAATTTGAAAAATAACAAAATTAAAAATCAGAGATTTTGATGGAGAAAATCAAACTCAAAGTGAACAACTTAACTAGATTTTTTACAACAGTAAATGTGCTGGGAAGCCAACTTTGCAGCCTTATATCTTCACTTGGTGACCAATTTTGCAAGCACACTTTCTGGGATTTAAAATGCAATATACAGAGAATATACAGCATTTTTTACAGAGCCATTTCGATATCTTGGGAGTGACAAATTAGATCTCAAAGTTGACTACTTGAACGGTCTGAGTTGGGTCTGCTACAAGTCTCTCTGAGTTTGTTTTGTGTATGTTTGTGTTTGTAAAATTTCAGAAGTTTGGGGAGTGTGAGAAACACTTTGTTGGGTAGATAGGCTAGTTGGGTGAGAGTTAAAACCGTGTCTTTGTTGGACTAAGCCATCTTCAAGAAGGGAAGATGCGTGTTGTCAACAAAGGACGATTGTACACATATTGGTAACTCTCTTCACATAGTGGAAACTAGTTATCATTGGATCTTGGCTTGCTGAGCTAAAGAGTGGACGTAGGCACAAGTTGGACCATTATAAATCGGGCTGGTTTTCTCTTCCCTAACTTTTATTTTCTCTGCACTTTTGCATGCATTTTTGGCCTTAAGATTATTTAGTTTAATCAGAGACTAATCTAAAAATTTTTAGTGACAATCAATTCAACCCTATCTTGATTGCCATAGGGACCAACAGCATGTATGACATCAACGAGAAACATAAGCATAAAAGTTTTTATTCTGTGGAAATCCAGAAGAATCGTACCATCTTTATGTAGCTCAGCAGGCATTCTGTTTGCTAAATTGCTTACCTGATCAAACATGCTTCCTTTCCAGCGAACAATGTTTTCAACTGCACATGCCAAATTGAGGTTAGGCTTTACATCAACATGCATTAAATCCCACATTCTACTTTAAGAGTAACATTATCAATGAAATGCATATCTAACATCACATCACACTATTTCAAAGATAGTTCAAGTAATTACAAAATATTATTACCTAAGCACATCTTTCATTGTTCCAGTATTTCTTTAATGTGAATCAATTAAACAAATGAGTGAACCATTGCCCTACAGTAAAGTTGCTCGAATCTTACTTGAGATGTTGGATTCTATTTGTTGAATTGAGCACAACAATATTGATGGGAGAAAAAGGAGAAACACTGGACTTGGATGAAGTCCCAGGAAGAATCTGACTCCCAAAAACAGAGGAACTAGGGTTTTAGAGGTTTAAGGAATTGAAAGAATCTTGAGGATGATTGAGACGTAGGTTTGGGCGGTGAAAACTATTGTTTCGACTGAAAAACAGATTGGGATATGATGGTTTTCTAGAATTGATGGAACAGGGTTTGTGGGGTTAACTGATGCAGAATAGTTTAGGAAAAGAGAGATTTATCAAGAAGAAATCTCTCTATGCCACAGAATAGTGCCTTGAAGTAACCCTACAAAGAAATGAAATCAAAAGAGCTCCAACAGTCAAATAGTTGTTCTTCATAAAACCTAATAGAGATAGCATTGCTGGCAAATGTTATTGATCTTGCTTACCTTCCATTATCAATCAGTAGTTCTCGCAACTAAAGGAATCTCTGCAACTTCCTGCCCAAAAATCCGGACTATTCCAGCCAGCACAACAGTTGAACTGTATGTAGAGAAAGAGGATTTAGTACAAGAAATCAAATTGTTAACTTAGGCAATCAAAGTAAAGCCACTTGAAATGACTCACTTTACAGTTAATATGGCACAATCCATCCCTCCAAAATCTTCGTCCCTTATGGTCTTTCTGTAAGGAGATCGAATGGAAAAAATGCATTAAGATCAAACATTAATTCAGCTGCTAAATTTACGACAGCTAAAAAGGTCTTTTAGGATCAGAAAATATTCACTGTCTTGTTTTTCATATGGATCAAAAGGAACCAAATTTCACCCCTAGGAGATGGTCCAAGAAATATTTAATTATGTTTTGGTTTCGATGCAACGTATAAAGCAAACATGATGACTTATTACATATGTGTGACATCCGATCATATTGATGATAACCATTAGATGTTATTTCTAAAAATTTTAAAGTGTGGAAAAGGTATTAGTTTTTCTAAAGAATCACAGCAATTTGAACATACCACTCGGTATGTTTGATGCAAGTGAGAAACATATATGACTTCATCAAGACAAATGGCCTAAAAATTTCTTTATTGTGCATACTTGCAATCAAGAAGAATCTTACCAGCATCGTAGGCATTCTGTCTGGTAAATTGCATATCCGATCATAAATCCATGCTTGCTTTCCATGGAAAAATGTTTGCTAGTACACATTACCAAATTGAGGTGGTGGCTTTGCTGACGTGGCAACGTGGAAGCAAAGGTGAACTTGATTTTATATATAGGTATAAGATAGATTAAAAAATATATTTTCGAATATTAAAGGAAATAATAATTTTTTTTAATGGTCGTGGATGAGAGGAATGAGGGAAAAACAAGAGAATTAAGGTAAATAGATTGGAATTAAGAGAGAATTACCTTATGGAATACAGTTTTTAATATTATTTATCTTATGATTAATAATATGAAAACTTTTTTATTTTTAATATTATTTAAGAGAGAATTAAGGTAAATAAATTATAATTCCTTCTATCGAAAATTATAATTTCAACGATATATGAAAACTTTTTAATAGTAACGTTTCCCCATGTCAGAAATATTTTCAGTTTTCAAAACATTTCAATATAGTAAATTAATTAATATTTAAATAAAAATTATTATATTTTCTATATTTATAAAATTTTCATATTTAGTGATTTATTTATTTATTTATAATTTTTATTTTTAATATTATTTATCTTATGATTAATAATTACATATTTAATCATTTTATATTTTTATTATAAAATATAATTATTCTATTATTTTTATAAAACAATTAATATTTATATGAAAATATTTATATTTTTATAATTACGTATTTATTCACGTTTTTGTATTCTATACTCTTATAGAATAAAGATATTGTGTATTTCACTTATTAATATAAATTTCTGGTTTTGCTTATATTTTGCATTTATTTTGACAGAGCATCCTTTTTTTATCTACCTATTTGATGAAGTATTCATTTTTGTTTTATTATCTAAAGTTATCCTTTTAAATATTTTTTATTCCGAAATTTTCCCATTATATCTTTCCCTTTTGTGCTAACCTTTATTTTTATTTTTTATTTGTTTACATGTAATTATTGAAAAAAGAAAGTTTATTCTATATTAAACTTTCTCAGCATAACCACTGATCAATAAGCTATTTTTTTATTTGTTTTCAACAAATCTCATTGTACCACTACAAAATTATACCAAAATTTACTATAATATATCGAAAAAAAAACCAAAATTTAAATAAATAAATAACTAGACGTCTATTTCTAAAAGGAATTATGCTTAATCTAGCTGGGTAGAGATGGCGTTTAAATAATGCTACAGAATACTTAAAAAGATGAATTTGATATAATTATTATTTTGGTGAAAAACCAAAATGAATTTTGCCAAGTCCTAGTCCAGCATCTATGGCTTATTTTGTAGAAAATGGTGGGTTCTTTTCGGAATAATTTCCTCCCCGAGCGAAATCCGATAGATAATATTATTATCACTTAGGAAATTATGCATTTGCTTCGCACATATTGGTAGCCCAATGGAAAATGGTTTTAAAAGGTTGATCTCCAAAAGACTTATGACATTGTAGACCGATCCTTTTTGGGAAAAACTTTACGAGATTTTCAGGTCCCAGATCAATTAGTTTGGCTTATTAAGCATTTGATTATTAGAGTAATCTGTGTTTGGTAAATCTTGGGCTCTTGATAAAAATTGTCTTTTCGATAGAATTTGACTTCTCTATGAAAAGTTGATTTGCTATATTTCGGTAATATTTTTCATTTACCTTTTGAATCTTAGTATTGAATCCATTTAGATCTCTCGATTACCGAATTATTTGTATCTACACTTACAATTACTGAACCATTTACATTTATCGACACAGGAGCAATTACACTTATCTTTCATAACTTGTATCATTAACTTGCTAGTATATTTTTCAATGACTCCATGGTACATTTCCATTCAGTACTATAGTGCACTTGCCTTGCATTTGGTGCTTAATGCACTTACCTTGTATTTCTATTCGGTATTATAATGCACCTGCCTTAAACATTTTTTTTTTTTCATGTTTTTCTTTTTGGCACATGTAAACAAGGAATTTGAATCTTGGCATTCCAAGACTCCATAAAGTTTTCAACCACCAGGCCACTTAAACTCTTTAATCATATAGTACATCAATTATATTATATTTCATATTTTTAAATATTTCACATTTTTAATTCATTTTCCATAAATCCTAATTTCCTCTGCTCATCTTCAAAACACATTTCTCTAGACAAAATCTACCCTCAAGAACATAAATTAATAAGATTGAATTTTCAATAATCCAAAAAGGAGATATCGGGCATTTTGTACAATTTAAAAGTATAAGAGAACTATTGAGCAGATATGGAAGATAGGTTCGAAGATAAAATGAGAAGTGAGACTCCAAAACCCACAAAAACCAAAATTTCACATTCTTCTAGACTACTCTTCTCTTCTCTTCCATTCCAAATCCATATCGATCAACCACTAAAAATCAAGATAAAAAATTTCAAACTATTCATCCAACTTCCCAAAGTTAGATTATAGCCTTGATTTAACACTGGTTTGAGATTTGGAGCTATCACGAAAGAAGAGAATCAAGGGTTTGGTATAACCTGAACCAGAAGAGCTCTCTTTGGAGACAAATATTTTGTGACAAATATTTTTTTGTGACTAATTAGAGATGAATTTAACGACGAAAAATTTTTGTATCTAATTCGCAATGAACTTTGCCTCGAAAATTTTTCGTCGCTAAATTTAGCGTCAGATAACGGTATCCATGGTAAAATTTAGCCACAAAAATTTTTTTGTTACTAATTAGCAACAAATTTTACAACGAAAGAGTTTTCGTCACCAATTAGCGATGAATTTAGCCATATAAAATTTTTCATCACCAATTAGTGACGAATTTAGCTACGAATAATGTTTCCATTGCTAATTTAGTCACGAATACTTTTTCGTTGCTAAATCCGTCGTAAAACAATTACGAATTTTTTCCATTGCTAAAATCGTATTTTTTATGTATTGAGACAAAATCAAGATATTTTAATCTTGTTACCCCAAGGTTTAGTTTGTTTATCTATTTGTTCACTAGGATTTGGAGAATTTAAGTTATGTTATGTGAGAGAAAATATGTTTTTGAACTTTAGGACTTATGGGTTGTGATAGATTAATTAATATTAATTATTGTGACTATTTGATGATATCGCTTAGGGGTTGAACAAAACTGATCGAGGTAATACTCCAGTTGTGAAGAAGTATGAGAGTGATTACCGTTTCTAACATTGTAAATAAATAGTTTGTTGTGTTTGTGAATAAGAAATTATTTTTCTTGACATTTTGTTTTTTTAATAATGATTTTTAACTTAAATTTATATTATATTTTGTGAATATGAAGTATCCCTTAAAAGTATTTTAATATTGAAATATAAATTTATGTACTTGAAACTATATCTTGTGCCATGTTACACTTCTTGTTGGATATGGTTGTTGAAATCATGAATTGAAAACTTAATTGACTTTCTATGACACCTAATATGCTCCTGCAGAATGGTGCATATGTGGGATGTGAGCACCTATGGATATATGATGACTGATCTAAACTTTTACGGACCGATTCGATGGGACGGCATGGAAAGTTTGTTAGGTTTGAGGGGGTAGGTACGGTATAGAGATGCCCCTAAATCCCTATCGAATTAACTTGGTTGCACTATCTCGGATGTTTCTAGCTAACACTAAGATTGAGGGTGATATTTATGATTTGTATTGATTGAAAAACTTAGGGGTTCAACCATTGGTCAGATCAAGCCATTGGTGGGAAGATTTTGAGGCAACCAAATGGGTTTTTTTTTTTTTTTTTTTTAAAGCAAGTTCATATTTAACACTTATTATGTTTCATGAAAACAACGACGTTTGTTGAGAAATGATTTGATGATTATGTGATGTTTTGTTGAAGCAAAAATATAATTTTGAAAATATTTTTTGATACTCTCGTACTCACCACTTATTTACTTACACAACTATGTCATTACATTCTATTCATTGAATATTTTATACTCACTCTTTTGTTTCTATTATTTTTTAGAGGAAATGTAGAAATAGAAACTATTTCACTGCTAGTTAGATCTAGCTAAGGAGAGAGCTTCCCGAACCATTTATTGGTATTGGTCATTCCTAGTTACAAATTTTTTAGGCACGTAGACAGACCTAGACCTATAAGAGGGAATTTCAAAGTCAAAACTCATTATGTAACTTGTTTTACTTGTGTACTTTATGAAGTTGGAAATTTCTATTTGTGAAAATGATATTTTGAAATGTTAAATACTTAATGTGTATTTTACATGTTTTAGATTTCAATGTTTTGTGTGCTGCAATTTTGAAAATGGTGTAACATAACCTTGTCTTATCTTAGGCTACATGTTGGTGATTGCATGTACTTCTAGATCATGCGACAATTATCGCGTTTTCGAATCCAACGGTTGGGGCGTGACATGTTGCCTCCCACGCTTAGTTGGCTTTTCTTTGAAATGGAGAGATTTCACCTTTTTTTACCCCGGAAAAGAATTGCGCCATGATGATCCTTTATTTCCTTATTTATTTATGATGCTTATGAAGAAACTTTCCTATATGATTCAGAGCCGGGTGAATGAGGGTCGATGGAATCCGATCTGCATCTATCGTATAGGATCTGTTATTTCCTACTTATTTTTTATTGATGATAACTTACCATTTGTGGATGCTAAAACCTTTATTACATCTATAATTCTGGATTGTCTTTGGGAATTCTCTGAGTGTAATGACTTATTCTTGAATTCATGGAAGTTTAAACTATTTGTTTCCGCACGAACTCCCTATCTCTAAAGAGGTGCTTGGTTTCCCAGTGTTAGTGTCACCTAACAGAGGATCTTGGGATGTATTTAGGGGTACTTATCATGCATAGACAAGTCAGGAGATCCCATTATCAGTATTTGGTAGATTAGGTATAGAATAAGATTTCTTACCGGAAGTTGAAGACCTTGAGTATGGCTGGGAAAAAAACTCTTATTTAGGCAGTAGCTTCGATGGTTCCTACTTATGTTATGCAATCAGCTTGGCTCATTGAATCAGTTTGTACCCAACTCGATAGGCTAAATCGTCGGTTCCTTTGGAGTGATTAGGAGAGAGCTCATTGAGTTTAGGTGATACGGTGGGATCTAATGTTGGAATTCAGAAGTCTCAATATGTTAATCATGCTTTGAGGGGGGGGGTGATGATCGGTTGGTTGGCTCGTAATTGTCGGTCACAAGCTATTCACAAGGGCCCTCTATGGTCTAACTGCCTTGTGTACACTCTATGTCATTTGGAAGACTGATTGTAAGAGTATCTTTGAGGGTAGAGTCTTCTCCCCACAAAGTGTTAGTATTGTTGCCTGAGGATATTCTCGGGATGTGTGGCTGGCATATGCTAGTGGGCCAAAGTTGTCCCATGCCTGGATTACTTGATTAGATTGGGTCCCCCTTGTCTTCTCTAAGTACGTATAAACTGAATACTAATTGATCTTCCAACCTTACCTTACATATGGTCGATGCCAAAGTCTCCTTTGAGATGAGCATGGATTATGGATACGTGGGTTTACAGTGAATCTAGGGGTATTAGATATGGCTAGACGGTGTTGGAAGGGTCTTCTTCTTCTGAGTTATATGAGATCCTTCCCATTATCCTTGAGATTGACTTGGCTGAATTTGTGTCTGCTCTCTCATTTGATATAGCTCTCTCTACCTAGGTTTTCGTATTATGTGGGAGTGTCAAGACCTAATTCGATGTACATTGGCGCAATAGGTGATTTTTTTTCCACAGAGAGGTAAATAACTGTGCTGATATTCTTGCAAAGCTAGATTCATTGTTTTTCCTGGTTTTCATGAGTTCTACTCCCCTCTTTGTGAGGTGTATTGCTGTCGTGATATTCACGACATGGCTTAAAAGTTATTTTCTTCCCCAATCCCATTTGTAACAAAAACAAGTGCAATTTCTTATCTGTGACAATTAATTATTATACAAAGAGGTGAATTGAACCCATTAGACTCTCCTATATCAATTTAATCATGACTATGCTTTATATATGTGTAAACATACATTGAATTTGAGACGTATGCTTAAGATGGATAAGTAGATACGTCGTATATAGAAGAAAATAACAAATCAAACCTGTTAGGCTTTCCCTTATCAATAGGGTGAAGTGTTTTCCATTATCGTGATTAGCTTTTATCAATCTTATGAAGTATCTTCCATTATCATGATTAGCTTTTATGTACTCGCAATGACATTGAATGTGGTAGGCATACAAAAAAAATGAAGCCACATGCTTTAAGTTGATAAGTGAATACACCTAGTAACCTATTAAAATTTTGCACGTCAGTTTCACCAAACCCTACTCATATCTAATACCCCTTATATTTATATAAACAACCATGTTAAACTATTCACAGAAAAAAAAAAAAAAATTCAACCAGAGGTGTACAGGAAATTATTCAAGACTCAGTTCTTTTGGCACAATCTGGTCTCAAATGTGGGAGCATTGGAGCACCCTGAAAAGGTATCCTTCCATCCATTTATGATCCCCACCCAAAAAATTATAATTGTTGATTGTATCCTTAATCTATTCGAAAAGTCCTTTGTTTTTTTATATCGAAATATATGGAATGTAATAGTATCCCTCAAATGTCATGTTTTAATAATATCTCTGAAAATGTTTTCCTCAATATTTTTCACACTTTATTACTTCTTGTTCAATGCGTTGTTTCTTAAAATTTGATTCTGTTCATGATAATGGATCTTTCTATCTCTTTCTCTCTCTCTCTTTTACTTGACTAGGATTACCCATCAAATCTTATTCGAAATCTTATTCAAATACTGTAAAATTCAATTTAGAGACGAATTCTTTCCTTTTTTCTTTTAAGTCTCGTCTCTCTCTTTGTGATGAAGAAGTGAAAAAATTTATTCTCTCTAACATTTTCCCTTTTGTTTCTCTAAGACAAACCAAACTAAATAGTTTTTCCTTTTCTAAATATTATGTAAATAAATTAGAAATAACATCGATAATGTATGGACTCTTCGTTTTTTCAGCACAAATTGGGTAATTATTTATTTCTTTTGAATAATTGACTAATTTTATATTTTGAAAATGTCAGGTGTACCCAAGTGATACAAATACGGTACTTGAGCAGCTAAAGATGGAGAAAAGCTTGATCGACAAAATGACTGTATATTCTTCTAATTGCCTATGCAATTTGACAAACGAGAATGATATTAACAAAAAAAAAATTATTTAATAGATATGAAGGTAAAACACTTTGTAATAGTTATGTTTTTCTTTTCTTTCTCTTTTTGTTCTAGTCTTCTTATATATTTGCTTTTCGTCAATAAACAAGGTATCAACATTTATTAATGATCAGATCAGCAATTTACCAAGTAAACTTTCTTTCTTCTTTTTTCATTTTTTTTATGTAAATTATCTTTTAAATTTTCTAATTCTTTCGGCTCCAAACCTCTTTCTAATTTACACTTATACACCAATATTTTAGTGGTAAATTATTAATCTTTATTAATCAAAATCTCGAATTCAAATTTTAAAAATGAAAAAATAGATACCGAGAGAATTAACTCTTAAATTAGGTCTTACAACTGTTTGGATCAGATTAGTCGAATTTTTTAATACCGATGATTAAATAAAAAAAAATTACACTCACACAAACCCATTTGATAAACTGCATTGTGACACGTGTTTACATGTTTTTGCCTTAAATAAAAGCAAAGAGCATTTTGGTTTTTTGCAAAATCACTAATTCTGAGACACGTTTTGAATTTTGTATTTAATTATGCAACGTCTCAATATGTGCTGGTACAAGAAAATAGATATTAAAATTAGAGGCAAAATTACATGCTAAAATTTTAATTGCATAATAATTAATTCACATAGGAAGAAGAAATCTGAACTCTGGCCCATTGCGTATAGCGCAGGGACTGCAGGCAAGAGGAGGGCGGTAGGTGGGCAGCAAGACAGCTGCCTACCCCAAATGTTGCTCAACAAACCTCCAACGAGATTAGAGAGAGCGTTGAAGGAGACAAAGCAGTTCAAGCCATTGGTGGCAGACTAGGGAAAGGCAAGCTCAACAAAATGCAGCACAAGTATCACAATACCCGAATTCGAGTTTGAGCTCACCGAGTTTGTATTTTTCGAGCTTGAGTTTGAGCTCAAAGTGTCGTCAAGTATTATCAGATAGTGTAATTGTGTAGTACAGATAATATATTTAAAAAATATACCTAAAAATATAATTTTATATATAATTTTTTTAAAAATATATATATAATTATATATAAAAATTATTTTTAAAAAAATTAAAATATTTCGGATAACTCGTTAAGTTTTCAAACTCGACACAACTGGATTCGATCTCGAGCTCAATACCCAACTACCCGAGCCCGAGCTCGGGCTCAAGTTTGGTTTGACCAAACCCGGGCTCGAGCTTTGACCGGATAGTGTTACGGGTACCCATGATACTATCCGCTGTCATTATCACCCCTATGCAGCGACGGTGGCACGTTGCAACGCCTAGTGCTGCTACAATTGACCACGGGCACCGCCCATCGGGTTGTAGATTCCCAGGTAAAAGAGACGTCTCCATAATTTGCAACTGCGGTTGTAGATTCTATAACCTGCATGAATTTTACAGACGACATGCCTCAAGGGAAAGGATATATGTACCTAATCCATCGCAGTTGATTGAAAATGTTGTATATTTTAAGTATATTTATTTCTTTTTATTTTTATAATTGTAATAATGAATTTTTTTTATATAAAATTAAATTATTGTAATAGTTCATCAGGGTAATTATTTTTATTTATTAATTTCTCTATCAAAGTTCTTAAGACAAGCAATATATTTTGCCAAAAGCTTTCGAAAAGTAGGTTTTATGAACTACATTATATAATTATTGTCCTTAATTTTTGGTTGATGACCTTGTCTGACTGAGATGGCGGAAAAAAAAAATCTTTTATATAAGATCTCTGCAAATTGTGTATACAAATTAAACTTTAATCTCAAATTTTAAGATCACTGTCAAATATGATTATTGCTCTTAATTTATCCAAGTCTATTGCTTGAAAGACAATTATCCTAACCATTCGACTATAAATGCTTAATGCTAAAAAGAATTGAGAGTGTCTATATATGTCATTGTGTATATATATATTGTTTAAAGTTAATTGAGGGATAATATTATTCCAAAATAAAAAAATAAAATAAAAGAAAAAATTGAGAGCGTAATCGAAAGGTCAAGTTGGCCCGCCCTTAATTAATAAAAGTACCCAGTCCTATCCTATTTAAAAAGGGATTGGATATGCCAATAAATTATAATTCAATTGATACTGTCCCCTCATCCTTATAATGATCTAGAGTTTGAGTCTCCCTATATATTAAAAAAAAAGATTGAATATTAATGCTCTGTCAACGTATGGCAAGTAGCTATTCCCACTTTTGAACATATCTAAAAATCTCACTGAAATGTTATTTGAGAAAGTTTGAAACAAAACTCAAATAAAATTGTGTTGGATTTTAAAAATAAAAAATTATTGATTTAATGATAATTTAATTTATTTTATAAAAAAAAATTTAATTTTTATTCACAAAATACTATATTTCCTACTAATTGAAAACATTATGAATAAGAACACATGTAGATAAATTGAGGCTTCCCAATTAAGCCCTTAGCAAAGAGCATTGTTTTTCACAACTAAAAAAAAAATGAAAATTTCAAATGAGAAAAAATCAAGAGGGGATATTCAGCTGATAATAATGCATCTCCAATATTAGGTGACAATGCATTTCTCATTATCATAGAGATATTTGAATGAATCCGCCTCTGATACCATATTCGGAAGTGTAAAAGAATATAATAATATAAATTTTATATAGAAAACTCAGTGTTATAAATATAAAAATATAAAAAAAAAAGTTAAATATTTTTAAAATCAAATTAATTATTGATTTATTATAATATATAATATTTTTTAATAATTGATTGAAAATTTTTATATGGTATTTTCTGACACTCGTTCGGTAAACATTTACGACCCTACAATTTCTACATTTTTTCTCTTTTGGGGGGGAGGGGGATGCTTTTGCCAACGCCTATGCTAGAGGTATACCTAGTCATGTGCTGCTGCTTAGTTTGCTTCGTCTTTGCTAACAACTTGTATTTGTTTGAAAATTGTGGGATTTAATTTTGAAACAAATTTTTTCTACGTTTATTTTGTTTATTCTTAAAATTCAAATTTAAAATATTAGTTAAAAAAATTTAGTATTTTACCATCAGACTCATGATACTTCACTTCTCAAATAGTTTGTATGTGTACATTTGTACACATACACAACCATATGTATGCATCTCTGTGTGTAGATATTGTTCAGAGGTATGCGAATTGCCCTCCCATCACCATGAGATGCTATTTCCCATTACGACTATATCTTGTTATTATGAAAATCTCACTAGGCCGTTAGGATTATTGAGAGCAGATTCAACTAAAATTATGTAAAATTTTTAAAACAAAAAATCATTGTTCTAATCATAATTTAGCCCATTTATATAAAAGTATAATTTATATTTTCTAAAAAAATTTTATTTAGTTGATAAATATAAATAAATAGAAAAGACAGAATAAAGATAAGTTGAGTCAAGTTAAAACTTTCCGAGCAAGCCTTTAGCAAAAATAAAAAATTTTACACTTTTTTTTCTTGGTCTTTGGATTCTTAGATTTCCCAATAATTGTCTATTTAATTCATGAAACCCTTTCTGAAATGCTTAAAATATGGAAATATGCAATTCCGAAGGGTTGAATTATGCCGGGCCATTCCCAATAGGATAATTTAGTAATCACAATCCCCTTCCCAAATATAATATGATAATTTCATATTCAAATCATGATATAATAAAGAAAAAAGTAAAGAATTGCCGGGGCCGAGTAAGGCCCAATAGCCCTAAGGCCAGGCTTGTACTTATAAGAAGTTTAGCGAAGGTCCATCCTGGCCCAATATCCAAAAACATTTGTTTTTACAAAATGCTTAATATTTTTTAAGGAATATTTTTGCTTAGTTGGTTCTAACCGGACATTGATAAAAATATTATAGACGATGATAAAAATTTTACACATTTATATTTATAAAATGCTTATCACCATTTCCACATATACCAATTTCCCACGTCACTTAAGGATAACTCAAGCGATAGAGTTTCCCTACTTTTATTCTCTCCCATTTGGTTTGATTCTACTTAATTACCAAAAAAAATATATATATATACCAATTTTCCACAAGTGACAATAGGGACAATTTGAATGAATTATGGGTTTGGTGCCGGAACATTAGATTTTTTTAATTAAAATTTTGAGTTCATGTCTTTACAATAAAAAAAGCAAACGTTGAGCGAGGTAATCCCTAAATCGAATTTCATATCAGTTCAAATCAGATTAGTCAGGTTTACAAATACCGATGATCTAATAAAAAAAAGTAGTCTGGTAATACATGAATTTGATCACCATCGGTTGATAAGATGATTTGTTTCCACACCTTTAGTCTTAAACAATTCTATTAGGAGACAATAAATAAAGATTTAAAGTCATTTCTTCATATTACTCTCCATTTATAAGTTCATAGTGTCTCATTGTCCATAAAAAAAAGGAAAAATTGAAAGATTGAAATCAATTTTTATGGGGAAAAAAATGAATGAATCTATAATTTAATCTATCAATTAAAAAAAGGTTCCTTGTGCATACGGGTTCAAAAAGGTTTTGGAGGTGTTTGATTAACTCCAATTGTTCTATAAATAAAAAAAAAAAAATTAAAGAGATATTAATTTCAATTTTTTTAACAATTTTATACGGCATTCCCAAAAATTTCAAAAAGGATGGACCGTAAAATTTAAAATGGCACCGATTATAATTTTTAAAGTATACAATTTAGCGCTATAGTTTATAAAATTTTACACAATAAAAATTTAAAAATAAAAAAAATCAAGGGGCGGTTGCCCCCCCCCCCATCCTCTCACAGAAGTAATAATTCTTTTTTGTAAAGAACCCATTTTGATACTAAGAGTGAGTTGATAACCTATATAGAAGGCATTCACCCTAATAAGGAAGCCAATCTTGATCTTGTGAAGCCACAAATAACAACTCACAAAGATATAGATAGAGTCTTGCTTTATTATGATTGTTTTGTACATACACTTATAATAATTTAGCATTTCTTAGTATTATGATCGTTGATTATAACGATGGCGAATTTGTTCTAAAATTTCTTTGTCCGTTTATATTGAAATGTCATTATTTATTTATTTATTTATTTATTTATTTTGTAATAAGCTATTCCTCTCCGACATCATAATATATCTCCAAACTGTCAAGTTTTCATAATGTCTCTAAACATGTTTTTCTTAATTCTTCAATAGCTTTCATCCTTTATTACTTCTTGTTTAATGTGGTTGTTTATGAACATTTGAATTTGCAGTTCATGACAGTGGATCATTCTTTCTTATGTTCTTTTTTTAAGGGAAAAAAATTTTGAATTGTTTTCTCCAACATTTTAGCTTTTGTTTCTCTATCACAAACCAAAATAAATAGTTTTCCCTTTTCCACAGATTATTTTATTTCTGGTACTAGACTATCGATATCTGAAGTCCCGACTAATCTAATTCAATCATCTGTGAGTTCAATTTAGAGCTGATTTTCCTAATATCTATTTTCTAATTTCAAAAATTCAAAGTTAAAGTTTTGATTAAGTGAGTTTAGTATTCTGTCATATCCTTGGTCTTTTCCATAGATTATGTAAGTATATTATGAATGACATGATAATCTATATGTATCTTGTTTTTTTTTTCTTTTTCTTATTGAAAATTGGGAAATTATTAAAAATAATTGGATAATCTTTTATTACTCGAGGGACTTGGGTTAAACCTAATTATATTTTTTACAGATGACAACTATACCCAACTGATGCATATAATTTTTTAATTACACACGAGATTTGAAACCCAGATCTAGCTTATGCATATATATGGTTCTTAATTGAGTTGCTAAAGATGGAGAAAAAGTTCATCAACCAAAGGATTGTATATTCTACTAATTGCATACGGCAATTTCACCAACGAGAGTGATCGTTTATTTCGTAGAAATGAAGGTAAACACTTTGTAATAGTTAGTTATTTTCTTTTCTCGTTGCTCCGTTCTCTTTAGATGTTAAACTTTTTATTCGTATCTACAGGCTTGGCTTTTGATACATTTCTCCAATCACTGAAAATAACAATAAATTTAGGCAACAAGATATTCGCATTCTTCAATGATCGGATTAGCAATTTACCATATAAAGATAGCCATACTTTTTTTTTTCTTTTGTACTTAACCACTAGCATTTTTTTTTTCATTGGAATTGCTCTACTCATCTAATCCGAATACTATGAAGCCTATTAAAAGATTGGTTCTTCTATATTCTTTTTCTTCATTCCCAGGGTTTGAAGTCGAGATCTTTAGTTAAGAGAGTAGAGTGTCCGACCACTCAACTCAAAAGAGTTTTGTTAGCCACTAGTATTCGAGTTATTGATCAATTTTTTTTGAATACTGTGTAGTCTAATTTAAAGGCGGATTCTCTTAATATTTGTTTTTTTTTATTTTTAAAACTCTAAATCGAGATTTTAGTTAAGTAAACAAAGTACACCGTGACTAAACCAACGGTTAACTTTTAAATTTTCTAATTCTTTCCCCTAAATTTAACGACACCCACCTTACTTATAACCACATTCCAACACGTGAACACCATCCAGCAAAATGGCGATTTTCTCTTAAATAAAAGCCAAAGGGGTTTGATGATTTTTTTTTTATTTTATTTAAAAGGGAAAATATATATTGGATTTTCATTTTTGACTAAACTATTATATGATATTTTACCAAATGGGTGTAAAAGATGATAGTTGCAACTCTGAATGGTGATACCTTAGAGATAAAGTTTAGACCTACCAATAAACCACATGTTTCTTAGAACTGTTCTAACATTCTATATAAATAGCACTCAAGAAATTCTCTCTAATCAACTTTTGTGCGCTCTGTGCGTCCCTTTCTCACTTTGCCTCCTCTCTAAGAGATTTCTAGTCTCAATCTCACTTTGTTGTGTCTTGGAGTTACATAGTATGCATATGATTTTTAAGAAGACAGTAGAGATGGGAAGAGGAGGCTAAGATAGGCTATGTTAGAAGGAACATAATGGAGCCTTCCAAGTGGATCTAATTTTTGTTAAACATGGATGTAGCTATATAATACATAGTAAGCTAGAACTCATAGCTAATTCCAAGTCCTAGGGTTGCACTAGAATTGTTGTATAAAGAAAGTTTATTTATTATCTAAATCCAACAAGTAGCAGCAATGATAAATAGAGATTATATATTACTACAACATAAAATTTTAGTTAATGTAATGATGATCAATGCTTAGTTGGTCCGGTGATCAGACACCGACACCTTTTATACCTCTTAAGTAACGTCTCGAGTTCAAATTTTATGTACAAAGAAAATATGCATCGGGAGAATTATGCACATTTGTAATTCAGTTTGAATCAGATTTAGTAAGATCCAAAATGACCACCGAATACTTATTTTACTTTGCATATGTGGCAACATAAACATGGGTTGTGTCTTGTGAAATACATTTTACTCTTACCCTTGTGATTTATGATACTAATCTAGATCATATAGGTGATTTCTAAACGTAGCTTACTAAAATTATATTTAGATTAAAATTATAGGCAACTAGTCTTAAAAATTATGCCTAAAATTTTAGTTGCATACTTATATATATAGAAGAAGAAAAAATATTAATTTAGAAAGAAAAACAGGGAGAGGATGGCTGCGGCGGGGCCCCAAGCTGTGCCACCTACTAGGAATATTGCGCCACCAACCCACGATGAGATGTGGGAGATAATTGAGGCGGCAAGAATGCTTCACTCCATGGCTAGTGGGGAACATGTTTTCGAACACCATGAACCCCAACTCTTTTGATTTTGGTCTCATCAATCAGCAATGAAATATTACTTTTGGTTGTTGTATTTATAAGTAACTTATACTTCTATATACACTGTCAACTTGGTTGCAAATATAAGTCATACTTGCTGAATCATTGGACCTTATACATGCACAAATAATATATATAAACTATTTATCTGCTCGAATAATTAAATCAAATATTATCCTTACTCATTGAAGTCAATACGCTGTTTTTTTTTTTTTTTTTGGTTTACAAAATAATAAAATTAGTAGAAAATTAGGATTTACTCCCGGCAAATAGACCCTTTTAATTTTTAAAAATATAAAATAGGATAAATAACTTTTCAAAAGTTTTTCAAAATTATAAAACAAGATAAAGTAACTGTTGAAATTATAAATCAGGATAAAATAATTTCTGAAATTACAAACTGGTTGTAGTAATTTTTGAAAATTAAATCTGACTCTAAATTCCTCTCTACATTATTTTTCTTTTTCAATTAATCTAACACAAAAATATTGTCATATCGAAAAAGTATTAAATACGAGGTTTACAACATAGAAGGGACATAAGACATTTATTTTGTCTCCAAATAATTATAAGGTAATATATTAATCCATTAACTGTATCGAAATTATTTCCTCTAATTAATTTCAATAAATAATTTAACTTGCCCTCCCAAATTAATACATATTGCTACAAAGGTCAAGAATAAAACATTACCAACAAATAACAATTCATTATTTTGTTATTCAGCTATATGTGTTTCTAGATGCTTTCCTTTATATATAACACCCGTAATTGAGATCGGATAAATTAAATATATTATTATCTTCTCAATTATTTAATACGAATAAGTTTCTCACTCAAAATGAGGATATTCAAGAATATCCATCTTGTCTCCCATTTGTTACGTAAATAAACTCTATCATTACCTTCTCCGTTGTTTAATACCATTGATTCTCTTACCAGACATCTAAAAATGTTCAGCTTGTCTATCATTGGCCGATAAAACAAGATAAGTTTTAATAACATTTGATATGTCGTATCATTGAATTTAGTTTGTGGATAATCAATTAAGACAATATAAGGGGATGATTTTTGACGTAATTTGTATAAATTTTATATAGTATATGCATATCTCAACTAACCAAAACTATATTTCCAATATCAAACTCTTGACTCATAAGAAATCTGACTCATAATATATCAAAGTAGATAGATATGACTTCACAAATTATCCATATAAGCTCAAAATTAAGAGCACATAAACTAAGTATAATTATTGAGTATCAATTTTCATTTTATAGTATATTTAATTAAATTTCTCTATTTGTTCTGTTTAATGTTAGCCACTTATAGTAGTTTCTATTTTATCAAATTGGCATTTTTGTGCATACTTTGTGATGGCTTTGTCGTCACAGTTTTTGTCGCTATATTTTCATGCCATTTCATGCAACAGCGCCTACTCTATCGTTGTTGGCATTGCTGTTATCATCGGCAATGCAATCGGAGACGACTTCTTTGTGTGTGATGCTGTTTTCGTCTCATGCGTTGGGGCATCACAAATAGTGTGTTGTTAGAGTGCCTTTTTTTTTTTTTGTAGTGCTTAGCAGAAATACAAAATGTTGCACTTCTTTTTTATTAATAGATTATCTTAATATTTGTCTATGAAAGCCCTGAAGTTTTTCCTGCACCGAAATTCCAAAAATACGAATATACACAAAAAATTCTAACCACAGATGTACCTCCATGAATTCGACTCCTAAGGGGTTTAATTATGCTGGGCCTACTATGGCCTAACAGTCATAAGGCGAGGCTTATACTAGCTAGTTTAATGAAGGTCCAACCAGCCCCACTTTCTTATTTCAATAAAATATACAAGGTCCAACTTAACTCATGCCCTATCAATGGTATGGGTTACAAAATTCAGTAGATCATGCCCCGGCTTCAAGTGGTAGCCAAGATACAGATAGTCTCTCTCTCTCTCTCTCTCTCTGCATACATTTTCAACCATGAAAAGTAAAACTTTGATCCTAACAAGATTAATTTTGAGTGAATAGTTTCAAACGTTAATTTGAAGCGGAGAAAACAATAGCATTTCTAATTAAATTAGTTTTCCTACGTTGCTTAGGGTCTGGCTTTCCTGTCCTAGGGTGAAAGCATGCTTTTCTTTATGGTGCTAATGCCTTTCCCTATCAGCTCCAAGTACTCTTTGTGAAGGTAAATAAAACATTTTTCCATTTTATGAAGAAAATTTGTTTGATAGATTAGATTTATAAGGGAAAGGATAACCATGGTCTTATAATAAAACCATTTTTTCTAAGAGAGGGAATGGTCATCTCAGAGACGGAACAGACCCTTAGGACCTGTCTCTTTGGAGTCAAGGACAGGCTGTGAGGTAGAGATCTCTTATTTTTTGATACATAGGGGAGTTTCAAATTTTAGATCCGAAGGGAAAGGGGGCAGTGCCAGTTGAACTATAGCTTATTCGCGCAAAGATCTCTTGACAAGTCTAGTTTAAAGCATTGACGAGTAATTTGCCCTTTATATTATATTATATTATTTATTTATTTTCCAATTACCCTATCTCAACTCGAGTAACATATACCCTACTTTGGGGGCGTATGTTACTAGGGACGAACTACAATACAAGATGTATATCCTAAGCAAAAAAATTTTAATATCTAAAAGAGTAAATTATTTTCTAAAATATATTAGAAATCTTCAAATAACTAAATTTAACAATCGATTTATAAAATCTAAACAAAATTGATTAATTGATTTCTATATAATGATGTGTTTTTGTTTTTGAAGAATGTAGCAATTATGAAGTAATTTTAACAAATAAAAAGATTATGTGAGTTAGCGCATCCATTAACATAAGCAGAATATTTATCGTCTCATTATATCGAATGGATTATGTTTCAAATCCAAATATAATAGAGATTTATGTTAAATTAAATACGTATAAATATCCAAAATTCATAAACTAAACATTAGATTTTACTTAAATTCACCGGTTTGTCTCTAATATAGTGGTTCAAGTTTAACACTCGTATGCAAGTCATAGGATGAAGGTTCTAATAGTGGTACAAAGAAAGATCTCGTTCAGATTCATGAAATAAATAGTAAAAAAAAAAAAAACATTTTGTATAGAAAATTCTAAGAATTAACCATCAATAGTGAAAAAATGGTTCTATTCTTCTAGAATTAATTAATTAAAGATTAATTAATTAAAGAAAAAAAGTAAAAGAAGAAAAAATCTCACCCCTCCACCGATTTGGTGGGATTGAAAAATTGGAATTCACTCTGATCAATTGATTTGTCAACGGTGGATAGTTTATTTAAAAACGCTTCCTTTCCTATCAAAATCCTCCATCCAAATAGATTATAATTTTTTCTTAAAAAAATAGGTGAATCGTCATTTTTAAAAGATGATTTACAATTTTTAGGGCGGAAAATATTCATTTAGGGTAGGAATTTTTATAATTTGTAAAATTTGAAAAAGGAAATTCGGGGACAATTACTCTTTGTCCAATTTCCCTTCGCCGTTGATAAACTTTTAACAAGAAAATTATTTGCGAAAATCTAAAATAGCATTATTTCATCACGTCTTACCCTAGATCTCTTCTTCCTTAGCTCTCTGTTCTCCCGCTGTCTACCCTCAACACGGACGATCTCCTCCGCCCTAAGTGCTGAGTCCACTATCTCCGCAAAGGAGAGACTAGGAGTCACTGTCATATACCTCCGGATGTTCAAGTTGAGGCCATCCTCAAACTTGAACCGTAGCTGCTTTGGCGTCGCCAAGTCTGGAATGAAAGTAGCTAGTCGCCTCATCTCTGTCTCATACTCTGTCACTGTCCTGATTCCTTACCGCAAGTGTAGAAACTCTGCTCTCTTGCGGTCCTGCTGGAACTCAGAGAAGTATATACAATCGAACTCCCGCAGGAAGTCCTCCCATCGCAGCGGCTCGGTAGCATCGTCACAAATCGCCTCCCACCAAGTGAGGGCGTCACCATCCCAGAGTCTCTCTACTATCCGAAGTCGGTAGTCCTCGCTTAACCCCAGATCAGTCAAAATTCTGTGGGTGCGGTTGATCCAATGCTTCGTTGCTATGGGATCACCCATTCCCGCGAACTCTGTGCAGCCTAACTGCCTCGCCTCCTTCACCAACTGGGTGAGCTCGTGAATACGCCTCAAGGTGGAGGAGGTAGTGTCACTAGGTCTTGAGACAGTGGAATGACCAACAACTGGGGGTTGATCTGGTACAACTGAAGGTGGCACGGCCGTAGGAGTCGACACTGCTGTCCGTGGTAGTGGGGGTGGCATCTGAATCCCATGGAGGTGTACCACTCATACACCTGCCTAAACGCCTCAAGGGACGGTGGTGAAATCTCGGCTGAAGCAGCCGGCTGAGTAGGCGCTGCTGGGGGCGCCCGTGAAGAGGAAGTAGCCTCAGGCACTCCAAGAGTCTCAGGTCCCCTCGAAGGCTCAGGCACTTGAGGAGTCTTGGGTAGTGCGAGTCTAGCTCCGTGTCCTGCTAGTCTACCGCGTCTAGACGGCATAATTCTACAAAGGGAGAATTTTTCATTAGATATAACTCTAGAATTTTGCATGATTTAAAAATTATGGTTAGTTACATAGTAACTAATCCTCTAAAATGAATGAAATTAGTGGTCTACGACCACGTATGAGACTTTAAATGACTGTACGAAACTCTCTAATACATTGAGAACTTTTAAATGTACTTGGGAATACTTTCATTACTATCCTTTCTCTAACCTAAACACTATGATACCAACCGAACTGTCACGCCCTGAATCGGGGTCATGAATAGCCACCCATTGCCCTAAATGCCGGTTATATTTTTACAGAAAATTAGATAGAAACTCTCCATATTTCGGAGCTCTCTTAAGTACAATTTGACCTGTATATCAACATTCATCCTATAAAATAAATAAATGGTCATCCCGGCCTCTCCAAAATCATCTAATGCACAGCCAGCATCCAAAACAACGCAAGGTTATAAAAATTTTCAACAGATTTAGCCACAAACCTCTACTGTCATACCCAACTAGAGCATGAGCAGCCGCCACACCTAACGGATCTAAAATTTTTATATAATGTACAATAATTTTCCCAAGTGACATTCAAATACGTACAATCGTCTCAATACAAATAAACTATGAGAGTTTCACAAATAAATATATATAAATTATACAGTTATCCCAAAAATAAATAAATAAGAATATCTATCAAATTAAAATCTCCAATAATCGTAGCGAAAGATATAGTAACATCCATACCCAAACCCGATACTATCAATTCCACGTCGCAACACAATAATTCTTCTTCAGTCCAAAACTAATCCTGTGGGGAGAAAGTGAGAGGTGAGTATTTATGGGAGGATACTCAGCAAGTGGGTGGATTGATATCGTGCTATCAATATCGAGGGTGAACTTGAAGTGTCAAAACATATAACAAAATATCGAGTGTGAAAAAATAACGTGTTGTTTCAGAATAAACCATATCTCAAGGCACATATCAGAAAATAATATATGCATTCATTCATGTTTCAAGTCACATATGTAGAGTCGGCCGAACAAATAACCCCGGTAATGGTTTACCTAGACCAAGGACGGACACATTAGGGGTTTTCAGTATGCAAATATCAAATAATAGCTCATTACCCCAATATTGGCCACAGATTACTCCAAATAGCCTGTAAATAATAACAATGATACATATATATAGTCGGTCGTGTATGGTGTCTCACCTAGTACTAGACAGAAGTAAACTCACATACTCTCCAATGAGGGTCAACCTGGGACACCCATACACATGACAATCTGACGAATACCTTCGGTCGAAACGTATCCGGATACAAGGGGTGCCTCTACCAAATGTCTTTCGTAGCTACGGAATGCTATAGAAAACATATCACCATATCACTAAATCGGCCGGGCACGTAGCTCCATACATCACATCATCAAGTCGGCCGGACATATAGTCTCATGCATCGTAACATAATTTCAACTGGGCGTATAGCCCAAACAGTATATGTAAATACATTTAAAACTACATGCCAATATAGTAGAAGTATTAAAACATGTCAATTTGTCAAAAAGGTGACATAATATCAGTTATCAAACTCATGGATGCATAATCTATAAAATCAACAGTTGGGACACTCCAATAGTCATAAAAATATGTCTATCAAAATCCAAAAATTTAGTTTTCACACGTATAGAAATCATGTCATTTGAAAATCGGTAAAACATGATTTGTCAATCAATAGAAAATATCAAAGTCACACTCACCATTTTAGGAAGGGTGGTCACTCCCTATTTTCAAAACAAATCCAATCTGACTTCTCGAGTTTTCAAAAATATCAACCTAATCAGATAATCACAATTTAATATCAAATTTCAAGTATTATAGGGTTTATCTATTTTCTCTAAGTTTGTACAAACTTTAACTCTTCAATTTATGAATACACTCTAATGTTCTCAGTTGCAATTCAGTTAGAACAATTAACGTACTTTTAATCCAAATCAAATTCAACCTTAACTCAAGGTCGGAAATAAGCCTGAAAATAAAGAATTTTCCTATAAGATGGAAAATTTTTGAAAAATCATACACTTTTCGATTCTCATTCAAATGTTTCAAGCCATATGTCATTTTCAAGGTATATGAGTCTATTTTCATAATACAGATATCGTATTTAAATTGCTTATAAGCAGAACAATTTATAATGAAAAAAGCTACATCAACCCTTGAACTCAAATCCCAATTTCTGACTATTTTCATACATAGGTCAATTTAAACTTCAAGGGAAACTATTCAAATCAATTTAATTTGATTCTATCATCCTGAACAGTCTCATTTCATAGAAATTCATACACTTAACCTAATGAATTGCATATAATGTCTGAAAATGCATTCATTGCGACTCTGGTTTACATTCTAATATGTACAAAACTTCTTACCTTAAATTTATCCTAAATTTGATAATCAAATTGAATGGGTCTGAAATCACTCACCTAGAGTTTTTTTCGAATTGCAGACCTTTGTTCGAATGTCTCCTCAATCACTCCAAAATCTGAAATGCTACATATCAAGACAGGACTTATTAGTTAGGTTCAAACACTTAGATAGGAAGTAAAACCCTAAGTCAGTTACCTGCGTCGAGGTTCGTGGGCTATCATGGGCTCACGGGCCATCGTGGGCTCGTGGGCTATAGTGGGCTCGTGGGTCCATGGGTCAGCGGGCCAGTGGGCTTCGGCTAGCGGGCTCGCTAGTCTGCGAGCTAGTGGGCTAGCAGCCGGTAGGCCTGCTAGCTGATGGGCCAGCGGCCTGGCGGGCCTCCGAGTTGATGGGCCTGCGGCTGATGGGCCTACGGCTGATGGGCCTGCGGGCTGACGGGCCTGCGGATGATGGGCCTGTGGGCCGGTAGTGGCTTGCGAGCTGGTGTGCGTTCGTGCACTCGTACGCTGGTGCTCGCTCTTGCGCTGGTGCGTGCTCGTGCACTGGCTCACGCGCGGCCTGGCTTGCTCTCGCGGGCTGGCTCATGCTCGCGGGCTAAGTGCTGCTCGCGGACTGCCTCGCGCTCGCGGCCTGGCTCGCGGACTGGGTCGCGCTATGTTCGTGCGGAGAAGATCGCGTAGGGGCGTGATCGTGCTCGCGCTGGGTGGATCTTGCAGGGGCGCGCTCGGCTCGAGCTGGGGAGATCGCGCTGCAAAAGGCGCTGCAGTCGCGAGCTGTGGCAGAAGGCGGAGCTCGCGGGAGGGATGCGTGTCACGCCCCCAAACCGGGATCGCGAACAGCCGTCCGTTGCCCCTGGATGCCGGCTATATTTTTTTTGCAGAAAATCGGACAGAACCTCCCCATAAATCGGAGGTTTCCCATGTATAATTAAACCTGTATAATCAAAATCAACCTGTAATTAAAATAAATGGTCATCCCGATCTCTCCAAAATCAACACACACCACCGCCAGCATCCAGAACAACGCAAGGCTATAAACAAATCTAGCCACAGGCCTCTACTATCATGTCCAACTAGAGCATGAGTAGCCACTATATCGAGCGGACCTAAGTTTATACGATGTATAACACATTTCCCAAGTAACATGCAAATACGTACAATCGCCTCAATACAAATAAAATATGAGAGTTAAACTATACAGTCATCCCAAAATAAGTACATGGCCAACTACGGATCTCAATGTCAAGACCTCGCAGGGTCGAAACTAAATTAGAAGTAAATCTCACCGTTAGAACACCAAATCCGCTCTAGAGCCTGTAACGTCGCTCTATCACAATCAACCTGTCTGAGGAGGGAAAAGAGAGGGATGAGTATCATGAGAAAATACTCAGTGAGTGAGGGGGATAATATCAAGTATAAATAGTATAGGTGAACAATTGGAGTGTCAAATAATATCATTGAAACAAAAATTTACATTTTGCAGCAAAACAAGATATGTTTATCAATTTGAAATCATTTAATCAAACACACGATAGCAAGTATGTATGCATCCATTTAAAATCAAGTAATGTCAGAGCGAGCCAAAAATAGTCCTGGCAAAAGTCAACCGTGACCAAGGACAGGCGCGTCGGGGGTTTTATTATGCATAGACTTTGAAACGCTCTCTACCCCGACGTTGGTCATGAGTTCACTGGGACCAACTCATCAACGTATATAGGACCCCGCCTGGTGCTAGACGGTGGCGTCACACACGTCTTCCCCCTATGTGGGTTCAACCGGCCGCGCCTATAGCCTTTAGAATAAATGATGTTTGCGGATACCTCTTGCAGAAGCGTATCCGGGCAACTCGTATCTCTACAAACGTCTTTCGTAACTACGGAATTATCATAGTATCACAAAGGGCACAACGTCCCACAAGTAACATCACATCATCGCATAACTAGTGGGCATCCAACCCACATAGTTCATCAAAAACATTTTAAATTTTGTGTGCCAATACGTCTTATCAATTCATTTCAAAACAGCATATCAATGCAACAGTATAAAAATGAAGTTTATACAATTTCAAGTAATGGCACGATTATTGTTTCGTTTCAAACCATGGATACATAGTCATTGTAAATATAATTCAAGACACTCCAATAATCACAAAACAGATTTTAAATTTAATATCATACGTCAAACGAATGCATATCAAAGCATGTTTTATCGAAAACACGGCAGAAAACACGTTTTACTATTTTATGCAAGAGATTAGAGTCTCACTCACAGTATATGGGAGGGTGGTCACTCCCTATTTTTCAAAAAGTCTCCAAAAGACAAATCTAATCAAATCATCAAAATTTTTTTTTTATATCATATAAAACCCTAATAAGAGATTTTATCAACAAAATTTATTCAAACTTTGATGTGAGTGCGTTTCTCTCACCTAAGATTTCTCGGATTCTGGATCTAGCTTTCGTTTGCCCGTCAACTTAGTCTAAAACCTACGCAGAGGGTCACGGGTCGTCGTGGGTTCGCGGGTCGTGGGCCGGACTGGGCCGGGCTGGGGGCCTGATGTCACGTCCCGAACCGGGATCGTGAGCAGCCGCCCGTTACCCTGGATGCCGGCTGTATTTTTACAGAAAATCGGGCAGAACCTCCCCATATATCGGAGGTCTCCCATATTAAAATAAACCTGTTACCTGTCCAAAAGGGGCCATCCCGGCCTCAAAATGCATATATTATCCTCAACAATAAACCAGATCATCCTACTGCACAATCCAGGGCAACGCAAGGCTAACAAACAATTCTCCACAGTCCTAACCATAGACCTCTACTGCCATGCCCCCATCAAAGGCATGGACAGCCGCCAGTCGCCCCTCCTGTGATTTAGAGGAGGCACCGAGCGGTCCTAGAGAACACTTCTAAGACATGACACATTCCCAAATACAGACGCAACGAAAAAGAAATGCCTCAATGCAATGTCATGCAGTGACACGAGAGTTCCACAATTTAAATGTCCATATTTATACAGTCATCCCAGAATTATAAAAATGATCATCTATAGACCTCAGAATACAAATACATCACCAATACAAATTTTGCAGCGGAAATACACAATGACTCCTCAAGTCCAGGCCTGATCTCCCAAAGATACTGAGCGTCCTAAAAGCGACACTCCTTGTCAAATACTATCTCTGAAACAAAAGGGAAATGAGGGGTGAGTACTCGGGAAAGAATACTCAGTGAGTGAGTGGGTCAATGCAATCGTCAAATATGGAGTGTGAAACTGGAGTGTCAAAACATAAGTATATAAATCATATTTCAAATCATCATACTTTTCATTTCAACAATATATCATTTCATGCATTTTCAAGTCAAATATGCATCCAAAGCACTGTCATTAAAACCATAGAGCTGCCAGCCGAAAATGTCCTGGCAGAGGTCTACCGCGACCTATGACAGGCGCACCGGGGGTGTTATATGCAAATTTCTTTAAAGTGCTCTCTACCCCGGCGTTGGCGACGAACCTCGTCCAGGTGCTAGACTTGGAGAGGATATCCAATCCAAATCCAAATCCTCCCCCTTTCGGGTTCAACCTGGCTAGTACCGTGTAGATAATCAAATCACGACAACTCGTGGGATACCTCAGGCCTAGGCATATCCGGACGCCACCAAAGCGCCTCTCACGGTGTTCTTCGTAGCTACGGAACAATACATATCAAAGCTCTCAAAGCCAAAATCAATATCATATCAAAATGTGCCGAAATCAGGTTCATAAACCAATGCAACATAGAGCATAAAATGACACATTATACATTTCAACCATATGGATGCATAATTTCATAATTCAATACAGTTTTTGGACACTCCAACGGTTCACAAAAGTCAATTTTAAAACCAGTCAAAATATTTCCAACATACGACAAATCATGCTCATTTTCAAAATGTTGTAAAACAGGATTTACATATTAACAAAAGCATTGAAATAAATTCCACTCACTTTTTTTTTGGGGGAGGATAGCGCACTCCCCAATAAAACCACAATACGTAAAGCAATGCTCCCCTCAATCGAATCACCAAAATAGCCAACCTAATCAAATCATCACGGTTCGATATAAAATAAGGGCCTAGTTATGAATCTTCAATTTTTTTCTTTCCAACCAAAACTACCTAATTTGACAAATTTATCCAAAGATTGAAGAGATTTCGTTTCTCTCACCTAGGGTTTCTCGGATCTCGGATCTAGCTTTTTTTCGCCCGTTGGTTTGGTCTAAAACATGAATATTTCCAAATTTCAAATATATTAGAAACAACTAAATTTCTAACACCAAACCCTAGAATTTCAACCAAATATAGTCGTTACCTGCAGTACAGAAGATGCAGGTGAGCTCTCGAAGGGGAACGCCGGTCGCGGGCTCGCGGGCCGTCACGGGCTCGCGGGCTGGCCGCTGGTGGCTCGCAGGCTCTCAACCCGGCTTGCTGGCCGCAGCGGGCTTCGCGGGTTGCAGTGGGCCGCGGCTGGACTGGACCTTGGGCCGCTGGTGGGCTGGCCCACTCACGGGCTAGGGCTCGCGCTGGGTCGCGAGCTGGGTCGCGCGCTGGCTCGCTCTGGGTCGCGAGCTGGCTCATGCTGGGTCACGCTGGAGCGAGTTGGGACGCGCTGGGGCGCGCTGGTGCTCGCGCTGGGGCGTGCAAGTGCGAGCTGGTGCAGGGACCGCACAGGGGCGCGCAGGGGCTCGTGCTACGGCGTGCTCGAGCGATCGCGTGCTCACGCGAGGGAGGGTCGCGCTGCAGCGCTCGCGCGCTCACGAGGAAGACTGCGCGGTGGCGCTAGCGCTCGCGCGGAGATGATCGCGCGGCTGTGCTCGCGCTCGTGCTGGGGGATCACGCAGCAGAGAGAATTGTGCTACAGTCGCGCGCTCGCTGAGGATTGGAGATCGCGCTGCAGTCGCGCGCTCGCAGAGGATTGGAGCAGCGATGGCCGCGGCGCACTCGTGGGAGGAAGATCGTGCGGCTGATTCGGGCGGTCGCTCGCGGCGGAGGATGGCAGCAGAAGAGAGAGGCGCGGCGGCGGGGGATCGGGAGAAGAGAGAAGAAAAAGGGAGAGAAGAAGAGGGAGAGAGAGAGAGAGAGAAGAGAGGGGGAAAGAGAGAGAGAGAGAGAGAGAAAGAGAGAGAGGGGAGAAAATTGGGCTTTAAGCCCTAATTTTTTATTTTTCCATTTTTTTCCTTTTTTATTTTTTTTTAAATTGGGTATTACATTTTCTAACCCCCTAAAAACAAGTCTCGTCCTCGAGACTAAAAGAAAACTATACAGAAAATAGATAGGAATACTGTTTCCTCATGGCTTCCTCAGGCTCCCAGGTTTGTTCCTCGACCTGGTTGCTCTTCCACAAAACTTTGACAAGAGGAAACTCTTTGCTCCGTAGCTTTTTGACCTGTCGATCCAGAATAGTCACGGGCTGAACAGGTAAACTCAAGTCCTCTCGAAGCTCAACTGGCGGAGCTTCTAAAATGTGTGAGGGATCTGGCTGATATCTCCTAAGTACTGAGACATGAAATACATCGTGAACACGCGATAGATCTGCTGGCAGCTCCAAGTTATATGCTACACTTCCGACCCTCTCAAGGATACGGAAGGGCCCAATATACCTGGGACTCAACTTCCCTCGCTGCCCAAATCGAATGACTCCCTTCAAGGGAGATATCTTTAAGAATACCATGTCTCCCACAGTAAACTCTAGAGGTCGTCGCCTACGATTTGCATAGGATTTCTGTCTATCCTGGGCGGCTTTCATCCGCGTACGGATAATCCTCACTTTCTCCTTCGTCTCCTCTACCAGCTCAACATTGGTGAGTCGTCGCTCACCAACCTCATCCCAGCACAACGGGGTACGACACTTCCTCCCATACAATGCCTCGTAAGGTGGCATGCCAATGCTCGCCTGATAGCTATTATTATAGGCGAATTCCACCAATAGAAGATGCCGATCCCAACTCCCCCAGAAATCCATAACACATGCCCTAAGCATGTCCTCTAAAGTCTGAATAGTTCTCTCTGACTGACCATCTGTCTGGGGGTGATACGCTGTGCTGAAATTCAGTCTAGTACCCAAAACCTCCTGTAGACTGGGCCAAAAACGGGATGTAAATCTGGGGTCTCGATCTGAAACTATCGATACTGGAACCCCATGCAGTCTCACAATCATATCAATATAGAGGCGTGCCAACCTTTCAAGTGAGTAATCACCCCTAATCGGGATGAAATGTGCGGACTTAGTAAGTCGGTCAACTATCACCCAAATAGCATCATGCTGTGCCGAAGTCCGCGGTAATTCCACTACAAAATCCATCGTGATATGCTCCCACTTCCACTCAGGAATGGGAAGGGACTACAAAGTGCCAGCTGGACGCTGATGCTCAGCCTTCACCTGCTGACATACAAGGCAACAAGCAATGAATTCTGCAATTTCCCGTTTCATACCCGACCACCAATAACTGTCTTTGATGGTGCAGTACATTTTAGTACTACCGGGATGTAAAGTATAGGCAGATGAATGAGCCTCCTCAAGAATAGCCCTGCGAAGATCACTATCTGCCGGTACACATACCCGATCTCGAAAAACCAACAGTCTATCCTTGCGAACTCTAAAGTCGTCAATATCACCTCTACTGGCTTTCTCATAAATACCTCGGAGCTCTTCGTCACTCTGCTGAAGCTCCCGGATACGATCGAGCAAACTCGGCCGAACCTCAAATCTGGCTAGTATAGCTCCCTGATCATCACTAGCCAACCTGACTCCCAAAGCTCGGAGTCCCAATAAACACGAGAGATAAGTACTCTCGGTAGTCTGAGAAGAGGAAGATGACTTCCGACTCAAGGCATCAGCCACCACATTAGCCTTGCCCGGATGATAATCAATAATGAGGTCATAATCCTTTAGCAGCTCTAACCATCTCCGCTGCCTCAAATTCAGCTCCCTCTGAGTGAACAGATACTTTAGACTTTTGTGATCTGTAAACACTCTGCATGTGACCCCATATAAATAGTGGCGCCATATCTTTAGCGCAAAGACTATGGCCGCCAACTCCAAATCGTGCGTAGGATAATTCACCTCATGCTTCTTTAGCTACCGCGAAGCATAAGCGATAACTCTACCATCCTGCATCAATACACAGCCCAATCCCTGCCTGTTGGCGTCACTGTACACCACATACTCTCGACTACTCATGGGAAGGGCTAGAATCGGAGCGGACGTCAATCGCTGTTTGAGTTTTTGAAAGCACACCTCACAACGATCATCCCATACAAACTTGACACCTTTTCGCGTCAATCTAGATAACGGAGCAGCAATTCAAGAAAAGCCCTCTATAAATCTGCGGTAATACCCGGCTAGACCAAGAAAACTCCTGATCTCAGTCACTGTCTGTGGCTGCTCCCATCTCAAGATAGCCTCAACTTTTTGCGGATCAACAAAGATACCTTCCGCAGAAACTACATGGCCAAGAAAACCAATCTGCCGCAACCAAAATTCACACTTGGTGAACTTGGCATAAAGCTATCTCTCACGAAGAGTCTGCAAAATCACCCTAAGGTGCTGAGCATGCTCATCATCACTCCGCGAGTAGACTAAGATATCATCAATAAAAACAATGACAAACCGATCCAAATAATCGTGAAAATTCGGTTCATTAGGTCCATAAATACGGCAGGGGCATTAGTCAACCCAAACGGCATGACCAAAAACTCATAATGTCCGTATCGGGTGCGGAAAGCTGTCTTAAGCACATCCTCGGCCCTAATCCGCCGTTGATGGTAACCCGACAGGAGATCTATCTTCGAGAATACTCTGGCACCCTGTAATTGATCAAAGAGATCATCAATACGTGGTAGTGGGTACCGATTTTTAACGGTAACTTTGTTCAGCTGTCTATAATCTACACATAGCCGAAATGTGCCGTCCTGTAATTGATCAAAGAGATCATCAGGACGGATAAACCCCTTATCCAGCAACTCCTGCAGTTGGACCTTGAGCTCTCTCAGCTCAGCTGGCACCATCCTGTATGGTGGCATAGAGATAGGGGTAGTCCCCGGAGCTAAATCGATTTCAAAGTCAAACTCCCGAACAGGTGGTAGTCCAGGCAGCTCCTCGGGGAAAACATCAGGAAAGTCCTGTACCACTGGGACATCCTCCAGTCTCGGTCCCTGAGCAGTGGTGTCAATGATATGAGCCAGGTAAGTCGCACATCCGCGGCGAATCATGCGTCTGGCCTCCAAAACTGAAATGACACAGCGGGGTAAAACCCGCCTCTCGCCCTCAAAAATCAACACTGGCTAATCGGGTTTTCGAAACTCCACCTGCTTCTTAAAGCAGTCAACTGAAGCCCGATGAATATGTAGCCAGTCCATCCCCAAGATGGCATCAAAATCAGTCATAGCGAGAGGGATTAAATCTGCCTTCAGCACTGTATCCCCAACTTTGATCTCACATTCTCTATACACTGTGTCGCGTACAATCTGCTCACCCAGAGGAGTGATGACCGATATCTCCTCGTCCAAAGGTGAGAGTGGTCTGTCAGAGTGTCGGGAGAATTTATCGCTCACATACGAATAATTAGACCCGTTGTCAATAAGGATACGAGCATCTATTCCGAAAATGGGTAGAGTACCTATCATTTGCACAAATGCACATAAACTTAGAATAATTTCAAACCTGGTATGTATATATATATGTCAAAATAGTTGAGCCTCTAGGGCTTCTACAACCTCGGTGTACAAAGATGTCAGAGAGGTATCATGTCGACAAAAGGGAACACAACTCAAAATACCTATACGACTGATACAATGCTGACATCCTCAAAAGAAGTGGAAATATGAATAAAGATCCTATTCTACAAGATCAGAAGGAGGAGTACCCATGATGATGTCGGGATTCGCCTAGGCGTCCTCATGCGTCATGGCATAAACCCGGGCCTGAGCCCTAGGCTGCTGTCGTGCCTGAGTCTGCACTGTGTTACTCCCAGTGGTCACCCTGGGAGTAGAAGCTGCTAGCCGAACAGGCTGCCCCTGCTGTCCCATACGAAGAGTACTAGTGCGACTCAGTGAACTCTGTGCTCCGAGTCCTAACTTAGGGTAAGAACTCCTAATATGCCCTGACTTCCCACAGTGGAAGCAAGTGACCGTCACTGAACAAGCTCTGCTCGGATGGGACTGACTGCACCTACGGCAATAAGGGTGCCGCTGAGTAGTAAACTGTGCAGGGTGAGTCGATGCGGGCTATCTAAACCCCTGGGAGTACTGTCCCCGTCCCAGCTCAGGAAATCCAGATCCAAATCCGCCTCTGTACGAACTGGATCCCCTGCCCCTCTTGGAATTCTCCGCAAAATGAGACTTCTCCTTCTTTCTCTTCTGCTCTCTGTTCTCTTTCTGCCTAGTCTCAGCGCGGACCAAAGCCTCCGCGTGGTGAGCAGAGTCTATCACCTCGGCCAGTGTAAACTGTGGAGTAACAGTCATATACCTCTTTATGCTGAGGCTAAGACCGTCCTCAAACTTGAAGCGCAAATACTGAGGTGTGGCCAGATTTGGTACAAATGCGGCAAGTCTCCGCATGTCTGCCTCATACTCCGAGACAGATCTGGACCCCTGTGTAAGCCGTCCCAACTCTGACCTCATCCGGTCCTGCTGGTAGAGTGGGAAAAATCTGCGGTCAAACTCTCGAAGGAAGTCGTCACACCGCAGTGGCTCTATTGCCTCATCAGTAAGGGTCTCCCACCATGAGAGGGCCTCTCCCTCTAATAATCACTCTGCCACTTTCAGGCAGAGCTCCTCTCCAATCCCTAGATCGGTCAGAATCCTGCGGGTGCAGTTGATCCAATGCTTGGCTGCCGCAGCATCACCAAGCCCTGCAAAATCTATGCACCCTAGCTGACGGGCCTCCTTAACCAACTGAGTCAGCTCATGTACCCGTCTAAGAATAGCCGATGTGGCCTCACTCGGCTCGGACAAAGTAGAAGGACCGGCCACCGACGGTGGAACCGGTGTCGTAGGAACTGGGTGCAGGCGCCGGTGTAGGAGGTGGTGGGGGCGGAATCTGAACCCCATGGGAAGCGTACCACTCATACACCTGCCTAAAGGCGTTGAGTGTGGGTACAGGAGTCTCAGCCTGAGCAGCTGGCTGAGTAGGTGCCGGTGGTGGCACGCGAGTCGAGGTACGATCCTCCGGCTCGTCTAAGTCCTCTCGTACTCGTGGGGTCTCGGGTGCCCGAGGTGCATCTGGCACTAACAGACCCTCAAGCGATACGAATCTAGCACCTCTCCTTCCACGTCTAGGTGGCATAATTCTGCAAGAGAAAGATGTTTATTATCATAAAAAGAATAGGCACGGTTCAAGAATTTTGGACTAATCATAGCATGGCTACCTTCACAAAAGGATGAGAGTCTTAGTTCAATAGGAGAAGAATATAACAAGTTAGGTTAGATACAACCGTATCTAACGCCCTAAAATAGATGAACTCATATGCCTATGACCATGCACTGGGACTTCATGACTGTATGAAACTCTCATGCATTGAGAACTTTAAAAACTAATATATTCGGGAATGTTTCCAAGACTCTTTTCTTACATAGCTCTTAACCAAGTGGCTCTGATACCAATCCAACTGTCACGTCCCGAACCGGGATCGTGAGCAGCCGCCCGTTACCCTGGATGCCGGCTGTATTTTTACAAAAAATCGGGCAGAACCTCCCCATATATCGGAGGTCTCTCATATTAAAATAAACCTGTTACCTGTCCAAAAGGGGCCATCCCGGCCTCAAAATGCATATATTATCCTCAACAATAAACCAGATCATCCTACTGCACAATCCAGGGCAACGCAAGGCTAACAAACAATTATCCATAGTCCTAACCACAGACCTTTACTGCCATGCCCCCATCAAAGGCATGGACAGCCGCCAGTCGCCCCTCATGTGATTTAGAGGAGGCACCGAGCGGTCCTAGAGGACACTTCTAAGACATGACACATTCCCAAATACAGACGCAACGAAAAAGAAATGCCTCAATGCAATGTCATGCAGTGACACGAGAGTTCCACAATTTAAATGTCCATATTTATACAGTCATCCCAGAATTATAAAAATGATCATCTATAAACCTCAGAATACAAATACATCACCAATACAAATTTTGCAGCGGAAATACACAATGACTCCTCAAGTCCAGGCCTGATCTCCCAAAGATACTGAGCGTCCTAAAAGCGACACTCCTTGTCAAATACTATCTCTGAAGCAAAAGGGAAATGAGGGGTGAGTACTCGGGAAAGAATACTCAGTGAGTGAGTGGGTCAATGCAATCGTCAAATATGGAGTGTGAAACTGGAGTGTCAAAACATAAGTATATAAATCATATTTCAAATCATCATGCTTTTCATTTCAACAATATATCATTTCACGCATTTTCAAGTCAAATATGCATCCAAAGCACTGTGATTAAAATCATAGAGCTGCCAGCCGAAAATGTCCTGGCAGAGGTCTACCGCGACCTATGACAGGCGCACCGGGGGTGTTATATGCAAATTTCTTTAAAGTGCTCTCTACCCCGGCGTTGGCGACGAACCTCGTCCAGGTGCTAGACTTGGAGAGGATATCCAATCCAAATCCAAATCCTCCACCTTTCGGGTTCAACCTGACTAGTACCGTGTAGATAATCAAATCACGACAACTCGTGGGATACCCCAGGCCTAGGCATATCCAGACGCCACCAAAGCGCATCTCACGGTGTCTTTCGTAGCTATGGAACAATACATATCAAAGCTCTCAAAGCCAAAATCTATATCATATCAAAATGTGCCGAAGTCAAGTTCATAAACCAATGCAACATAGAGCATAAAATGGCACATTATACATTTCAACCATATGGATGCATAATTTCATAATTCAATACAGTTTTTGGACACTCCAACGGTTCACAAAAGTCAATTTTAAAATCAGTCAAAATATTTCCAACATACGACAAATCATGCTCATTTTCAAAATGTTGTAAAATAGGATTTACATATTAACAAAAGTATTGAAATAAATCCCACTCACTTTTTTTTAGGGGAGGATAGCACACTCCCCAATAAAACCACAATACGTAAAGCAATGCTCCCCTCAATTGAATCACCAAAATAGCCAACCTAATCAAATCATCACGGTTCGATATAAAATAAGGGCCTAGTTATGAATCTTCAATTTTTTTCTTTCCAACCAAAACTACCTAATTTGACAAATTTATCCAAAGATTGAAGAGATTTCGTTTCTCTCACCTAGGGTTTCTCGGATCTCGGATCTAGCTTTCGTTCGCCCGTTGGTTTGATCTAAAACCTGAATATTTCCAAATTTCAAATATATTAGAAACAACTAAATTTTTAACACCAAACCCTAAAACTTCAACCAAATATAGTCGTTACCTGCAGTACAGAAGATGCAGGTGAGCTCTCGAAGGGGAACGCCGGTCGCGGGCTCGCGGGCTGGCCGCTGGTGGCTCGCAGGCTCTCAACCCTACTTGCTGGCCGCAGCGGGCTTCGCGGGTTGCAGTGGGCCGCGGCTGGACTGGGCCTTGGGCCGCTGGTGGGCTGGCCCACTCACGGGCTAGGGCTCGCGCTGGGTCGCGAGCTGGGTCGCGTGCTGGCTCGCTCTGGGTCGCGAGCTGGCTCGTGCTGGGTCGCGCTGGAGCGCGCTGGGACGCGCTGGGGCACGCTGGTGCTCGCTGGTGCTCGCGCTGGGGCGCGCAAGTGCGAGCTGGTGCAGGGACCACACAGGGGCGCGCAGGGGCTCATGCTATGGCGTGCTCGAGCGATCACGTGCTCACGCGAGGGAGGGTCGCGCTGCAGCTCTCGTGCGCTCACGAGGAAGACTGCGCGGTGGCGCTAGCGCTCGCACGGAGATGATCGCGCGGCTGTGCTCGCGCTCGTGCTGGGGGATCACGCAGCAGAGAGAATCGTGCTACAGTTGCGCGCTCGCTGAGGATTGGAGATCGCGCTGCAGTCGCGCGCTCGCAGAGGATTGGAGCAGCGATGGCCGCGGCGCACTTGTGGGAGGAAGATCGTGCGGCTGATTCGGGCGGTCGCTCGCGGCGGAGGATGGCAGCAGAAGAGAGAGGCGCGGCGGCGGGGGGTCGGGAGAAGAGAGAAGAAAAAGGGAGAGAAGAAGAGGGAGAGAGAGAGAGAGAGAGAAGAGAGGGGGAAAGAGAGAGAGAGAGAGGGGAGAAAATTGGGCTTTAAGCCCTAATTTTTTATTTTTCCCCTTTTTTCCTTTTTTTTTTCTTTTTTTTTTTTTAAATTGGGTATTACACCTGAACTAGCAGGCTGGCCTGGGCTTCGTGGCCCGTTGGTGGGCTCGCGACTGGTGGGCTGGCCCGCTCACGGGCTATGGCTCACTCTCGCGAGTTGGAGCGCGCGCTCGCGAGCTGAGGCACGCGCTCAGGACAGGATCGCGCGCTGTGAGGCGCGCGAGCTCGCGTAGATGGGTCTCGTGCTCTGCGCACTGTGCACGCGTAGGGGCGCGCAGGCTGGGTTGCTGGAGATCACGCGCTGGCTAGGTCGCGGGGGATCGCGCGCTGTGGCTCGTTGGTTTCGCGAGCTAGGCTCGCGCGCTGGCTCGCGGGAGATCGCGAGCTGTGGCGCCCTGGGCTCGCGCGCTGGCTCGCGGAAGATCGCGCTCGTGCGAGGAGGCAGCGCTCGCGTGGTGGAAGGAGCTGCTTGCGGGAGGGCGTTGCAACAGTGGGCGACGTGTGGTGGCGGGAGAGAGAGGCCACGGCGGAGAAGAGAGAGAGAAAGAGGGAAAGAGGGAGAGAGAGAGAGAGAGAGAGAGGGAGAAAATTAGGGCTTTAAGCCCTAATTAAAATTTTTTTTTTTTTATGGTGTTACAATGCGAGGCGACTGATTTGGGTGAAACCGAAGAGAGAGAGAACGAAATAGAGAGAGACAGTGAGCGGGGTAGAAAGAGAAGACAGAGAGGGAGAGGGTGGCGGTGGCACGCGGCGGAGGAAGACGATCGACTGTGGTGGAGGAAAATGAATGGCCGCGGGAGAGGAAAAGTTGGGTAAAGAGAGAGAGAGAGAGAGAGAGAGAGAAAGATTAGTGTTTCCAACCCTAATCCCCAAATTATGTTTGGGGACACAGTGTTTTGCCCCAAAACACTGCGTCTCCATTTTCATTTTTTTTTGTGTCGGTGTTACAAACACGATTCAACTGTAATGTTTTAATAAAACGGGTCTGTTTATATTCAATTCACAAGTATGAAAAAATTTACTAAAATTTAATTTATTAAACTCTAGAAAGAAAGACATTTATATCTTTTAGAATATATGACATTAGAAAAAACTTCTACATATCAAAATACCCTAAAAAATCTTCCCAAATCTATCGACTTTTCCTCTCCTTCCCTATCTCTTTCCTATGCTTTCTCAATCTCTCAAATTCACCCATTAACTGAGTTTATTATTTAATATGAATTTTGAGAATGATTGTTGATTTATATTTATTAAAATTTCATTTTTAAATTTTAATATAAAGATATGAAATTAATGCATATATTTATTTTTAAAAATAATTTTATATATTTTTTAATTATTATTAAAAAATCAACAATTTAATCACGTTGACCCACGATTGAGTCGGTTAAATCATAATTTTGACGTTCATGATCGATATATGGTACGAATATAATAACAATGAAAAAAATTTTAAAAAAGGAGTCATGTTTTATATTATATTATTTTATTTTATTTTTTTAGTAGATTAACATAAATCAAACCTAAAACTTTTAAGAGGGAAAAATTGTTTGCTTACAACATTTAAAAGCAGGTGAAAATGTAGAGCAGCAGCATTACGGTGCCTTTCCCCTTTCAGCACAGGTGGGAAAATTTGAAAAATTTGACGTTAGAAAATGAGAAAGTTCAATCAAAATAGGTAATGGGGGTCTTAAAATTGGATATATCAACCTCGCGGAAATACACAAAAATTCAAATCTGGTGTCCTTGTTTGCACCTGATCACATTTGCCAATCCATGTACCGCCAAATAAACAAAAAGGGTAATAAATAACAAAATTACAGAATTGTACACAGATGTCGATGTATTCTGTCAGGACAGTAATTAGGGTTTCAGAAATTAGGGTTTTGTATGAATGAAACTTTTAACGAGTAACGCATATGATACCAATATCATCTGGCAATTGTCTCATTTGCTTGCAGCAATAAGATTCACCTCAACCTATTTCGATATTTTCAAGTGCTTTTAGGTTTTTATAATTCATGTAAGTTTTTTTCTGTGTCTTGCACCCACTGCCTCTCCCTCCTTTGCTTTTTGCCCTTCAAAGCTTTTTTCTCCCCCTTCTTTCTCTTTCTATCTCTCAGGAAACCATTTTCTGATTTTCTACCATTGAAAAGCTTGTGCATGCGTTTTGTGAAGAACTGATAAGGTATGCAAATCCAGAGGTTTACATCAAAGCACATTTCTTTCAACATCTTGAATTTCTCCCTCTCTTCCTCCAAGAGGCCTTTTAGTCTTATCTGCTAAAATCCCTTTTGGGATTTGACATCTAGGATTCTTATCAAGGGTTCACTGAAGGTATAACTCCAGAGATTTTCATTAAAACATTGTTCCAACTTGAGCTATCTCCCTCTCTCTCTCTCTCTCTCAAGAGAAGTAGCAGCAAATCTATTGCAAGTTTAATCCATGTGCATAAGATTATTCTTATTCATCTGTCCGACTTCTTCTACTTTCCATTTTTCACTCATCCATTTTATCCCATTCCCTTCGTCTCATCAAAAAAAGAAATGTTAAGATTTACAACAACTGAAACAGATAATTTAAAACACTTATATTTCTTTTCTTTGTTTAACAGGTTGAAATTTGAAATGGCTGACACGAACCAACATGCCAAGCGAAAGCCAACACTCAGAACATCAGGCGATCCAGACCTCGTACGGCTAAGGAGAGCCATTCATGGATCCTTACTTCGAAGCCGCCGTAGATCACGGATTCCAAGATGGGGGATTCAGGCGGGTCGGTGGTTTAACTTTCTTCTACCCCCAACCTCCACAAACCCTTCATCCTCTTGCTCTACTCCAAAAGAGGAGACCCAACGTAAGAGCCATTTTATTCTTGTTTAAATCTAAATCCTTGCATTGAGTTTTCTTTTATCTACTTCTATAAATCAGTAATTTTCATCTTTTTTTTTTACTATAAGTTTTTTGATAAAAGATTTGATTGTTGAGCCTTCGGGCTAATATTCTGATGGTTTAATTTTTCTTTTAATAATCTCAACATTTTCTTTAGGCATTTTTTTGGTGGTGTATATGTGTATTCCTCTTTCATTGAGGAGGTTTTTATTTCATTTTATTTTATTTTTATCTTCTCTTCTATATTTTCCTTCCTCACATAGGAAAAAACATTCTAGAATTTGAGATTATTACATGAAAACCCTAGTAATCCTATTCCTCTAATATATGTTATGGTATCGTGTCATTTTGATGATATAAGACATGCAGAGGAAGGGATGTTTTCTACTAAGTATGCAGTTCTGGTGTATATAAAGAAAAAATAGTAACATCATATATGTGTGTGTGTGTGTGTGTGTGTGTGTGTCCACGAGTATGATGAATATAAAGGAGAAGGTTAAAGAGAGAGCTTCTGAATATAGAGGAATTGAATCAATTAGAGGCTATGGAGGTATGGCCTAAGGAAAAAATCCTTAAGGGGAAGAGATACGTAGAAAGAAGTATTTGACACAAAACATTTGCATAGAACATTGGAATGACCCTCAAACAAGTCAATGCTAAGTTAACAATGTCTATGAGTTCAATGAATTCCATTGAAGAAATGAAGGGAAATGAAATTTGTTAAATCCAGTACTAAATAAAATAGAGCCCATAGAGGTGCCAACAAAGAGGAGAATAAAAGAAATACCAAAAAATAAAATAAAATAGAAAAAAAATGATAAGAAATAAGTTTTGAGGGAAACATATGGACAGTAGTAAACGACTTTATGAAAATTTAGAAATCCATGAGCTTGATGTATTATTGACAAAGATTATGGAAAAGGACATTGCTAGTATATCATTAAATAGATTAGTCCTCAATTTCAAGATTATGAAAGATGAGATAAAAAAGTAAAAGATTAGATTCGACTGCGGCGCCGCCAAAAGAAAAGGATAAAAAGGAAAGAAGAGAACGATGGATCAAGTGTTTGCGATCAGAAATCGACAAATTATAAGAGAAATGAAAGCATTATTTTGTCGGTTAGTTGTCGGCGAATGTATTATATTTGGTATGGCTAAAAGAAAAGGAAGGAAAGGAAAAACAAAACAAAATGCCAATAGTTAAAAGAGAGAAGTTAACAATGTACAAGTCTATTTGATCAAATATTGACACAACTAATGGAAGAGGAAAATTGTGCTTTGTTAACCATAGCTGAATAATATTATTAAATCAAAAGCTGAGAAATTAGATTAATAGTGGTGTTGCTAAAATAAAAGGATAGAACCAAAAAAATGTTAATAGTAAGTCAAATGTCCATGAAATTGATCCAATATTTATGAAATTTAAAGAAAACTGAATGTTTACTTTATTTTCCAAATTCATCAATGTTTGTTAGTGATGAGTAGATCAGATTTCATAGATGCACCGCCAAAATAAAAAGGATTAAAAGGAAAAAACGAAGTTAATGGTTGGTCAATCGTTTACGAGTTTAAACTAACATGGAAGAAAATTTAAGGAAAAAAAGAATTACCTTATTGTCTAATAGATTTATGCTGCCACTGACAGCCAAGTGACCAAAAAAAAAAATTATGAGCTTACTAGTTTTATATAGCTCGGGCATCCATTGGCTGCTAAAATATTATTATTAACAACTAGAGAACATAGATATGCTATTAATCAACTCTTCATGAGAGTTCTTCATGTTAGTTCCCCTACTTTAACCTTCTATGCCATATGCTAGCTACAATGTTATATAATAGTATTTCATTATATGTGGGTGGATTAACTCTTCATGTGATTTCTTCTTTTTGCTTCCCCTTCTTTAACCTTCTATGCCATATACTAGCTACAATGTTATACAATTTTATTTCATTATATGTGGGTGGATTAACCTGGTTGTTCATCAGTGGAAAGCTCTCCTAACCAAACCTTACCCTGGGACAATGGATTACAATGGAAAGGCTTTGCCTTCACCATTAATTGGTTACTCTCTCCAAGTTCCCTCTTTTTCGAGTATATATATCTTGCTCATATATTCTCAATCACTCTTTATTAGAAGACCTACATATGTATGAGAATGCTTCATTTTGCTAACCCATCAATGCTTCATTAAGTAAAATTTGTTGTTGCATTAATTTAACAGTTGATAATGAAAAGTTGTCAGATAAAAGAAATTGTCCCATAATGGTTTTTTCATGCAAGCACATGATGTGAAAAAGGAAAATTATCATAAAGATTGCATTTCTCCCTGGAGTTTGCTAATATTTTTGCATCAAGTTGGTCAAAGAGGCCCTTAAGAAGTGGAACATGGAATCCTTTGGTAATGTCAATGATAAGAACTATGGAGACTTCTCAAGGCCGCAATTTGTTTGCTTGTTACCTATAATGTTTGGTGTTGTTTGATCTGACCTATTTCTTCCTTTCCTATGCTGGTTTCCTTGTACTTCGTTTTCCACTTTCTTGACACTTTTATATAGTTTTTTTTGGGTTATATATATACATATATTCTTGCATATCCTTGGTAGCCTAGTGAAGAAAAGCACTAGCCCATTTTTCTCATACCTTGTTGTTATGCATCGTCCTCCTTGTAGGGCTCACTCTCGAGGCACCACCACCAAAAGTTTCTCGAACTGAAATTGATTCGGCTGAAGAGACTCAATGTCATTATAAGCAAGAAGCAATTCCAGCGGCATTGCCTTCCAAGCCCACAACTTCAGAAGTTAGCAGCACTTGCAGCTTTGACAAGCAAGGTAAGGGGATGGAATTCTATGGTTTCTCCCATGCCTGATTTAGTTTCTAATAGTAATTTCTTGTGCACTTTTAGTATTTTTCTGGAAATATATGATTAGAGCAACAAGTTCTTTTTTGTGAATAGCTGCTGGTTCTCTGTTTCTTGAACGTTTTACCAACTACAAAAGCTTAGAGAGAACGTTTGTCTTTTAGGCTTCACATGTATGCTGCCTGAAGAAACCAATGTCATCAGGGAATCAACAGAGAACTTCACACCATGTCTTGAAGAGGAAAAAGTGGAAGAAGAAAATAACCAAAGTGCAAAACAAATTGATTCTCCAACTAAGGCTGAGGAGCAAGAATTGGAGGGGAGAAAAGGAAAAGTAGTTCTCCTAGACACTGCACCAGCAAAGCAAAGAGGAGCATCATATAGATCGGGCAGACGCTTTGCTAGGCGGTCTAACGTATTTGGACTGCCCCAGCCAACCCCTACCAAGAAAACTAAGGAAACTGCTTGTATTGTTCTCTCTTCCTCTAGTGACGAAAATGGCTCCGGAGGGGACTTGAAACCATATTGCAAGAGAAAGTGGGGTGATTCTGATTCTCGTGATCAAAATCGATATGATCACAAGGGGAAACATATTAAGAGCATTAACTTACCAATTCCTACTAGTGGGGTGGCAGCCGAAGAGTCTAGATTCAGGAGAACTTTGAAGATCCTTGTGGCTCAGTTGTCAGAGAAGTTCAGAGTCAAGAAAGATCCTACCTCTGGTTCAAAGGACGATTTTTCAGAAGAAAGCAACAACTAGTGTCAATGTCTGTGCAAGCTTCTGTTGAGGCTATGTTTGGTCCTTTCAAGGACATTTGTAGATTATTCCATGACTTCTTCATACACTGCTTTTTTCTTAAGAATTTATCTTTATCTTTCCTTTGTTGTGATAATACCTGTCATGATTTTGCTCAAATTCTAGTATCTAAAATATTTAATCGTAAGAAGAATTTTGCATCAAAAACTAGATTATAATGCAGATAAAACCCATACTGAAATTTTGAATTTCCTTGGTAAATTTTACGCATACTTGCGCGTTTGGATTTGGAAATCTATGCAGACATTATCATAAATTACAACTTTGGTTCACTTATTTGGTAGAAACCTATGCCATAATCTTGTTAGTTCTATAAGATAATTCAAATTATGCATATGTAGGACTTAGATAAAAATTGAAGTAGCAGATTCATTAAAAATATAGTTATCAGTAAATTAGTAAGCCATAGAATTAGTAAGTTAGGGTTGATAAGCACAAAAATAACTAGCTTGCAGTTAGTGGCAACAATTCTGAACTCTAATATTCGAAACAATTCTTTATTTGCATTGAATTATTATCGTGATATTATAATCTTTGTTTGCATGGATTTAACGTTGTTGTGGTCATGCTAATACTCGAAATGCAATATTTCATATAATTATTGTAGAATCTCAATTAAACCTACTTACACGACTGCTATAATTTTTTTTTATTATTAATTTTTTAAAAATTTATCCAAAATCGCAGCCACTTTTAATATAGGTAACAATATAGAAAGTTAGCACACTAAACAAATGGAGAGAAAACTAGGTAACAACTCATCTTGAGAAAGGGTTGATAGTCAAACCCTAAACTTGATCTAATCTAAATCTTACTCCCATTCAAATGCATAAACCTAACATGTACATCCCTACTTCCAACCCTAACAAAATGACAATTTTACCTTAAATAAAACCAAAAACCGCGTGCTCAATACGGGCTGTTGATTAGCTGTGCCCGTCACAAACATTTATTTATAGATAATGTTCTCTTAGTTGGGTCTTAGGTGAATTTGATTATGTTTTTTTTCCTTTTTTTTTTTTAAATTTAGGATATTCTTTTCTGACTAAACTTTACAAAATTGAGAAATTAAATTATATATTTCACCAAATTATATAAATGATGATTATTGGAAACAATGAATAATGATAGTCGTAGGAATAATGTTGGTTGATGATACATTGCATGCCAACCTTTCTTTTAATGTGCTTTGCTATGAGATAGTGATATTTTTGGATTTTATCAAATCATTAAAGTTGATGACGATTGAAAATGCTAAAATGGGTAACTAAAATTAATTATTCACAATTAAAAAAAAAATTAAAGTTCATCCCGAAATTGTGAATATTCCATGAGAAGATAGTGTGGAAAAAAGCACCAAATCTCTTGCACAAACAAGACCCTCATTTGGTAAATATCTAGGAATGATGAAGGAATGACCATACTGTGCTTTCACCTTCTATATAAAGTGGCTTCTCTTGCATTTTTTCCGCTCCAGTTCTCTCCAACTTCTGCTCCCTCTGTCTCTCTGTCTGTCTGTCTCTCTCTCTCTCTCTCTGCAGTAAGGTATGGTCTCCTTGAAAGTTTTACTTCACTCTCTCTCTCTCTCTCTCTCACTTGTTGTGTTTGATAAGAGCAACAATATTGAGAGCTCATAAAGGTGTTCTTTGTTTATCTCACTTTGTTGTTCTCTATTTTTTCTAGTCTTTCTTTTTAGTGTTCTCTTCCCACTCTTTTTAGGGTTATATCTTCTGAGGCTAATAGACGATCTTTTTGTTTTCAACAATGTGCATTCAAGAGCTTGTTTTGTTTAGGGTTATTTTGCTATCCCTCAGGAGAACAGTTCTCTCTTCTCTCTCTCTCTCCCTCTCTCTCTCTCTTTTCAGTGGGAGAAGAAAACATCTTTTTAATTGTTTTTTATGCTTATGTAAATAAATGTTAAAAATTGTTTATTCCTTTTCTATGTAGATATATACATACATGTGTATACATATGTATGTATTAATTTAATTCTACTGATAATTTTCCAACTTAAGATATGATCATTTTTTCTCCATTTTGTAACGTTATGCTTTCAGTTAAAATATTGTATAGATCTCTCTCTCTCTCTCTCTCTCTCTCTCTCTCTCTCTCTCTCTCTCTCTCTTTCTCTCTCCTTTTATTGGCATGCAAGTGAAAAGCAAAAAATGAAAGTCTCTCCAAGGTTCTGCTGAAAGAGGAAATTTTATTTTCCAGACCGGATACATGATCTTTACTTCTCTTTCAATTTTTGCAACTCTCTTTTAGTCCTTTAGTCACTCACATATATATAAATTCATTTTCTTATTATAATCTTATTTTAACCTTATGCATGGTCTAACTTAATTGGTTTTGTCTTTGGTATGTTGCAGTCTCTTCACCCCGAATTTCAACAATGCCTTCCCAAAACTCATCTTCATCCTCATCTTCATCACCTTCGTTTAATAGCCCAACCACCGGTAATGGGGAAGTCGATGGCCATCCACCTTCGGTTATGCCTATTTTAGCTCGTAGAGATAGGGCACCGAGGACAAATTGGATGCAGTTGGAATTAATGCGGATTCAAACAGTGAGGAGGCTTCGAGCGCGGGTACCACAAAGGGCAGCTCCTGCAGCCGGTGCTGGGGTACAACCTGAGGCCTCGCCACAAGCAACAAGGCCAAGGTCCCCAACCCAACATCATGTTGCAGCCCTGCAGTACCCAGTATTTCTTAGGGCTCTTCCTCGAATCAACCAAGAGGAGCATATGTCGCTTAGGAATCAAAGCTATGGTACAAATGTCTTCTCTTTCTATCCTATTTACCTCTTGAATGATGATTACTTTATCTTGCTATTTTTATGGGGTTTTAGAATCTTGCTTCTCATCTAAACTTTTTTTTCTTTTTTCATAACAAAGACACAACTCAATAAGGAGATCAAAATTTTTGATAAGTAATAAAACAAGAGAATTGTTTATAACTAAAATAATAATGTGAGATTTTGAAAATCTAACTAATTTTCATTGGCCAATGTTTTGTTAATTCTTACCAAGTATTAGAGATTTTCTATACCATTATGACAATGAAGTCGATCTTGAAAGATATGTGTGTGCGTGTGTGTTTGCTCGTTTCTTAGAGTTATGTAGTTAGCATGACATTTAGTAAGACAGTCCAGATAAAGCACAATTGGAAGAGAAAAGCTTCCAAATAGGTCTAATTTTTGTTAAACATGGATGAAATTTGTGCATAGTAATCTAGAGGTTATGGCTAATTCCAAGTGCATGTCATGGAATCATATTAAATTGTTGTATAAACAAACTTTATTTATTGTCTAAGTCCGGCAATGTGGCGGCAAAGATAAATAGATTATATGACAAAACTAAACTTTAAGGGAATCTAACAACATATCGACAAAAATTGATAGACCGCGAATCTTTTGATAAGAATTCTGAATCTAATAGAGTATCGACCGAAATAACTGGATTGCACACCTACCATAAAAAAAATTAATAAAATTACGAAATTACTCATGTGCAACTAAAAGCTAAATTTGATTACAATACTAGAAGGGGATTTAAGCATGGGGAACCACGTGATTACCGATAAAATGGAGTAGTAATTTGAAAAAGAAAAACAAGTAAGAAAAGTGTGTGTCTAAAAATTACTCATATGGTTAATATTCCAAAAATTTTAAGGGTTTTTGAAAAATTTCATATCTTCAGAAACATTTTATTCTCATTCTTATGATTTATAATACTTGTCTAGATAATATAGGTAATTTGTAATTGTAGCTTTCTTACTTTCTACTTAAATTTAATTCAATCCTACAATTAATTCTAACTAATTGTGTGAATTTTTATTTTTTAATTTAATTATACTAAATCTTATAAAGATATCTGATTCTTCAAGAACATAAATGATTAAAATTATATGCAATTAGTCTTAAGAAATATACTAATTGCATAACATTGAATGTGTATAGGAGGAAATGCAAGAGGCCCTGCTCGCAACCAACAATTGCGCATAGGTGCAGCAATTGGGAGCGACAGGAACACAACATGTGGGTCAGCACTCCGGCTTCCTACCTCAAATGCTGCTCCACCAACGTCCAACGAGACTAGAGAGATTGTTGGAGGAGCGAGAGCTGCGGCGGCACCTGCAGTGCCTGTTGTTGCTACAGTAGGCCAAAGGGGTCCGGGGGTCTCTATTTATAGAGTCCCGGGTGAAACACATGTCTCTATAACTTGCATCTGCGGTCATAGATTCTATAACCTGGATGAATTCTACAGCCATGCTCTGGGATAGGATATATGGGTACATCACAGCAGAGGGTGTTTCTTTCTTTTTTTTAATGTCTTTTACTTATTTATTTTTAAGTTTCTCTTTGAAAGTTCTTGGGACAAACTTATTATTAAATTCTCAAAAATATGTTTTTGTACCATATCTTATCGTCGCCTTTAATTTTGATGGATGGTCTGTCCAATTTAGTGGGAAAGAAGAAATCTTTATATAATCTCTTTGCAAATAGATAGTCACAAAACAAGGTGATCCAAAGGCCAAGCCGGCTTTCCCCTCCCCTGATTAAAATACCCAATCCCTTTTTTTTTCTTTTATTTGATCATCAATATTCAGAAAATTCAACAATCGTTTCGTGTAATTGTAAAATGCAATTTAGAAACTGACTCTGTATTTATTTTTTTATTCTCAAAATTTAAAATTTTAATTAAACGATTTTAACAGCTCACCGCTTCACTCACAGAACCTCGGTTAAAATATCCGATTCTAACCTACTAAACATGGGATGGGACACCTGAGGTGGCTTTCTAGTCAAACTTATTGATGCTCTCCCTGTGAGACAAGTAACTATTTCCATGAATGAGCACATCTGCTACATGTGCTAAAAAACTTGGCCATGGCCAAAGGTTTGAGGCTTAATTTAACTAAAACCATGTGATATTTTCATTTTTTTATAAAAAAAAATTATTGATTTAAAGATAATTTAGCCCTTTTATAGAATAGAGAAATTTAATTTTTATTTGTACATCACTATATTCTTTTAATTAAAAAATATGTTGAATTAAAAAAATAGGGACAAGTAGAGACTTCACAAAGTAGCCCTTAAAGACATTATTTTTCGCTACTAAAAAAGGAATTTCAAATGAAAAGATCTAAAGGGGATGGATTGTTTAGAGTCAATGGATGATTAAGCATTTCAAATATTAGGTGACAATTCCTTTCTCGCGATGGTAAACATTTCTAACCTAAATGATAAAAAGAAGAGAGAATATTAAAAATCAAAGAGTTAATTTGTTAATCAAGTTTCCACTCGATTAAACTCGATTCGAATTAGATTAGATTTTTAAGAAATAAATCTCTTACTGCGTCTGTTTGGTTTGTATATAAGATTTAAATTTAAAATTTTATTTAAAAAAATATTAATATCCAATCACTCTAACATGTGTTGTCCGGTCACTTCCTCACAATGTATACAACATTAGGAAATATTGAATTTCACTCATATTGTCTTGTATTACTCAACTCAATATGCATGTGGGGATGTAATCAGAGAATATCTGCAACGTTAGGCAATTGGTAAATATTTTGTGGCACGTGTCTTTCTTCCTCGTTAATTTCTTTTCTCTTGTCTTTTTCTTTTTCCATTATGGAAAAAGGAAATTTTGTGTAATTTTCCCTCATTATTAAAATAAGGTTACTGTTTTTGGAACGTCGCATGTTTTCCGTCGAACGTTAGAAACATTTGTGCTATTCTCCTCCGAATCCGAACCATGCATCTCATCCCATTGGGTTGAATAATGTAAAGCGCGTGGGTTCACGCGCAGTTTATATGGATGTTTGGGAAGCTGGACGTCGTGTCCTCTGGCAAGACTTTTTTTTTAATTTATCTTTTTTTTAGGAAAAATAAAAATTAATTTCTTAAAAAAAAAAATTGTTTGATTTCTTTTACTTTTGAAATAAAGTTAAAAATTAAAAATTAATAGTCATATTTAAAATTTTATATCATTTAAATGAGGATATTAATGAAATGAAAATAATTATATGAGAATATAAATAGAATAAAAATATATATATATTCAAAAAAATTGGAGCATTAAAAAAAAAGAGAAGAAAAAGGTCATTCTAAGAGTTTTTTCTTAAAAGTAACTTTTTAAATTTTTTTTTCTCATTTTTTTAATAGTTTTTAAAAATTATTGTTCGACGGCATTTTTCCTTATAAGAAAAAGAGAAATTGAAAAAAAAACCCTACCAAACGGACACTAATTGTTCTATTTAATATAAAGATAATAATAATTCTACACAGGAATTTTTAGTTTCATAATTTCATAATAAAGAAAGAAAATTTCCTTTGTTTTTCCTGTAAAAAATATTATTTTCTATTATAATAATTTTGGAAATTGTGCAACAACAATTTAAAATAATAATAAATTGAGTCGACAAAATTTTTGCGCATCACCCTATTATTAAAAACTAAAAAATAAATATTGTTTGTAATAAACTAGAGATTTTTTTCTTTTTTTTTCTTTTTTGTTATGCAAATTCAGAGATTTATTGGCTAAGATATTTTTCTTTTTTCTTTTTTAATTATTTTTTCTATGCAAACTAAGATAGAATTTCTTATACCAATTAAAACAAAGCATGATTTAAAATGCCAATATGTTATTTGATTTAATTGATTTTTAAGCCATAACTTATCATCAAATTAAATAAAATTCTGCACTCTTGCACAACCGAGATTGATCCAATCGTAGCAGTATTCGGATAGTAGTAACAATGAATAGTTGGTACACAGTCGCCTAATATTCTTAAATAAGATTTTGTATTCGATTCTTGTATACGAAAAAAATATGCTAATTTATTTTAAATCAAATTTGGTTGAATTCAGTATAATTATCGAATACAATTGATTTATTAAAAAAAATCCAATGGTAATATAGTATTAACTTAAAAAAATTAAGTACAACTAATATTGAATTAATATTTTTTTATTTCGTTAATTTCGAGAATGAGGAAAGAAAGAAGAGTAACGGTGGAGGAACAAATGGACCACGTGGTTCCTCAAGTTCTAAATCGTGTTGTCACCTTCTATATAACTGGCCATCTTCTCCTCCAATTTTCTTCACACTAAAACCTTTCTCAAACTCTTTTGTTCTCTCTCGCTCTAAGGTATGAATAGTCTTCTTAAGGGCTTTCTTTATGGGTCTCTCTCTCTCTCTCTCTCTCTCTCTCTCTCTCTGGTTTTCAATCGGGAAACAATGTGAGCTCATGAGGTTTTTTCTTTTAGGGTTACAAATTTAGAGTCTTCTTAAGGGCTTCTTGTGTTTTCAGCAATCTCTACTCAATTCTGGTTTTTTCCCTTTTTTCCTTTGATTTTTATTTATTTTTATCTACGGTAGAAGAACCCCAGAAGTGATGGCTTTGGCTTTGTGTTTTTGTTAAATGCAGAAGTACCCCAAAGGAGGAAGTTGTTTTTCTTCTTCTCTTTTTAGTTTTTCAGTGGGAGCAGCAACATTCTTCTTTTTATTTTTTTATTTTTTTTTTAATTTAGGGGCTGTTTGATATTTTTCTAGGGAATATTTTTTATTTTTTATTTTCTTTTTCCATTTTGCGCCTGTGATTTGACTCTGCTCTATTTTACTTTTACTTCAATGCTGCATCAAGTTTTTCTCAAAATATATATGTAAATTCCATTAAATATATATGCATAATATATATAATATATATTTTTTTAATTTTTATCTCATGCAATGTGAAATCTAGAAACAATCAAGAGTTTCTCCAGGTTTTCATGAGCATAATCTGACTTCGTTTTGCCTTTTTCATGTTGCAGACTCTAAATCTCTTTAAGCCTTAATCTCATCAATGGCGGCTGGCAGAAACAATGACAATCAACTCCAACCAAGGCATCCTAGACTAATAACCGATCTCATAAACCGTAGATATCCTCCATCCACCGCTAACCCTGAGGATGTAGACCTTAGCCTCAGTCTCTCTATTGGATCTCCTAGAGAAGGACAAGGACCCCGAAATGAAAACAACAACCCAGTTCACACACCGTCATCCTCCTCCCCATCTGATGATAGTGGGGTCATGTCCACAGGTGAAGGCAATACTGAAGGAGCTAACAGCTATCCTCCGCTGATTACTAACCCGGCTTCTGCTTTTGTGGTGCGTGAGGATGATAAAGAAGTAAACAGATTGAGGATGAAGGCAAGCAGGCTTCAGGCAAAAAGAAGAATGCAGAGGAGAAGAAGAGCGAGGGCAGCTACTGCAGCCGCTGCTAGAGTGCAAGGAGAGGCTCAAGCTCCTGTAACAAGGTCCCCTGCCCTGCCTCCTATACCGCCAGAGAGGGCCATGGCTTCTGCCATGCAGCATCCTGCCCTCCATAGGGCCCTTCGGAGGATGCAAGAAGAGGGCCTTGTGTCGCCTAGGCATCCAATGTATGGTATGTATATGATTTCTCTTTTATCTTGTTTCCACATATATTATTTGTGAGTGATTTCATTACCTCGTTTTCCTATTAATTTCTTTATGGTTTTATAATCTTGCCTATCTTGCTTGCTTTCAAGGAGATTTAGGAAGGAACATAGATTCTAAAGAATAGAAGAGAATAGAAAAGGACCTTAAAGATCATAGGTTCGAGTTCAATATAATCTTATTTCTGTAAAATACTAATGGTTATGCCTCATAAGCTAGGGGACATTGGGAACTTCATGCCTAGATCAAGGAATCATAGGGCTGTGTTAACAAAAAGAATTTTTATAGAGCGAGTTAGTTATAAATATAATTAGATTGTATGCAACAAGACTAAGATTTCAATGAATCCAACAATGTATTGACCCAAATCGATAGATTGCAGAAGTGAAAATAGAAAGATTTTTTTATGGGGTTGTGTTAAAAATATTGATAAAAGTAACTAGATTGCATCATATTGACCAAAACAAAATAATTCTTAATTAATCGTGTGATAATTTCTTAATTAATCGTGAGTAACATAATCTAGTTTTACACATTGTAAAGTTGGATTCACATAGTAAGTTTTGACTTAAGATGATATCTCATATATATGTATGTATGTATGTATGTATAATCTAATTTTGTTAAAAATAAATAATAACATGACTAAATAGAGGATATGGAATTTCAAGTCTAGATCATAAAGCAAATATAATTATTTTTATTTTTATTTTTCATATTGAACAAAATAAATGCGATATATGCATGAAAAATAAGCTTTTAGCGAATCAAACAACACATTAACAAAAATTAAAAGATTGCATAACTATGGACAAAAATGAGTTTATAAAGTGAATCTAGCAACATGTCGACAAAATAACTAGTATTTTTCCTTTTTCTTTTTATTATTATTATTTTTTTGTTTACGAAAAGTTGTTCATTTATTTTCTAATTTAACAACATATCAACAAAAATATATATGCGACAAAAATAAGTTTTTAGTGAATCAGACAATATATCGACAAAAATTAATAGGTTGCATAACTATTGACAAAATAGATTTTATAGAATGAATATAAACGCATATCGACAGAAAAGACTGCATCAAGTAGCTCCTTTATTTTCTAATTTAACAACATATCAAAACAAAAGGAATACATTATATCCGACAAAAATAAGCTTTTAATTAATCAAACTATATATCGACAAAAAGTAGTAGATTGCATAATTATTGTCAAAAAAGAGTTTATATCGTGAATCTAACGGCATATCGACAAAAATAAATATATTATATGCGACAAAAAGTAAGATTTTAATGAATCTAACAACATATCGACAAGCAAAAAAGGGATTGCATGACTATTGACAAAAAATAGCTTATAGAGTGATCTAACAATACATTGATAAATACAACTGGATTGGATACGTATCGACAAAAATATTAATTGGATTGCTTAGTTATCCATGTGCAACATTTAAAAGCTAAGGATCCACATAGTAAGCTTAAGTAAGGATGAAATGTTATATCTAATCACAAAATAACAAGGGGCATTTAAGTAGCAGGATTAGTAAGCAATAACCTAGAATAATTTTTTTTTGTTATTCGCAAAATTTATTGTACTGAAAAGTGCCAAGAAAGAACACACTATGATATGATTACCATCCTAGTCTCTTCTTGTACATAGCTATAGTTATCCTTCACTCACTAATGCATTCCTACATTGAATGATGTTTTAAAGGAAGCCCTGCTTTCACCCAAATGAAAGATGTGAGCTAATGTTCACATACTTGATTCTATTAAGACTTGGTTGAGTGGTTGTGCTTTCTATTCTCTTTTGGATAGCACTTCATTCTTGCAAAGTGTTTTTATGTACAAAATTACTCATAAGTTTTGTTTTCATAAAGCATTCTTGCTTTTTAGGCCTTTGCAATATTTCCCATGAGAACTTTGGTTTTTCCTTAAAGATTTGGTTGGATGGCAGTGCTTTATTTGTTTAAATTAGCACGAAGGAATTCTTTTGTATTTTCTATAAGCATAATTTTATGAGCTTTTAGGCGTATAAATAGTCTCCTTGTAAAAATACAAGGAAAAGACTGCATATATATACGTCCACCCTTTCTGTACCCCATATTATGTCGAAGAGTACTTTATGCACCTGGTGAGCCCTTTTTATAATTTTATGAGCTTTTGAATTAATTATTCATACCTTCTCAAGCATTTTTTATTTCTATTTTTTATTTTTTTGTCATTCTATATTTTCTCTGTGAACCACAAATTGATCAAAGCGTTCCTCCTAGTTGAAATGAGAGGTTGTAAATGGCTTTTTTCAGAGGGTCTAAATTAGATGAGGAAAACTAATCTCCTTCTCTTTGCAAAAAAGGAACATGTAGATAGGAGTAGATACTAACTCCAAGCAGATCATGTGAAAAAATTCTAAGACATTTGAATATCATAGAAAAGCTTAGTAAATGATTACCTTACTTTCTATGGGAAATGATATTTTTCTTATTACCAATGTTCCTAATAACAGTATGTAGAGATGTAGGTATAAAAGCTATCCTAAGAGAAAAATGAAAACGAAAATCTTTAATTATAGTTATGCAATAGCATACTATGAAAAATTAATATATTTAAGTCTCACACTTCTACGATTTTAATTGCATAATTGTGATTAACTAACGTATAGGAATGAACCCAGTAAGGATCCCTCCTGGCATGGAAACATTGCGAATAGGATCAAGGACTGCGGAGAGAATGAGCAGCACCGGAGCAGGAGCAGCCAAGGTTGCCAGAACTGAGCAACCAAACAACAATGCCCATCTTAGGAGCAGGAGGCCAAACTTTGAAACAGCGCCTGAAAGCACAGCAAGGAGGACTAGGATTGCTGAAATAAATGAATTTGGTGTGGATGTTGTGCAAATGATGCCTAGTGTAACTACGGTAGGCAATGGTCCATTAGGACGGAGAATTGAAGGTGTTCTCTATAAGTTCAGTGATGACGAGGAGTTAAAAATTGTTTGTGTTTGCCATGGAAGATTTTTCAATCCTGCAGGATTTTACAAGCATGCAGGTGGGACAGATGTACCTAATCCCTTAAGGTACATTACAGTTGTGGATGTCCCTATCAATGGTCCCAATGCCAGTCCTAATGCCAAGCCAAATAACAAAAAGGATGGCAATGAGGCCTCTTTCGGCGGTGATGGTTATGGCAATGGAAATTGCTAGCTTCCATGCACCGCAGATTGAAGGGAAGATGGTGAACTAGTATCCATGGCAATGAGGCTTCTTTTGATGTTATTGCTTTTGGTGTCAGGAACTTCAAATCTAAGCTTGTGAAGGGTTCATGTTAATGGTTTTTATCGTTTTCAAGTTTCCTTTTGCGCAAAACGGTTTTGGGTTTTCATACAAAACTATGGAGTTATGTTAATTTTTATGTTTAATGATAGTTCTCGTATGTTTTATGTGAATGTTTTTCTAACAATGTTACAAGATATATTTGTCTGTAAAAGGCACACAGCTGCATCATGATAATTCTACAAAACCACAATTCTTCCTCATCATCATCGTTATTATTTGACTAGAAGCTCGTATTCTAAAAAGCAATGCGTCAAAGCGCGGATAAGATACATTGAGAATGTCACGCACCGATCCTCGGATCGACCACGCAACAGCCGCCGCGTTGTCTCGGTACACGGGCAGAACCTCCCCTTATACCGAGACTCCGCAAGGCTACAAATCAGTTCAAAACTCATCCAATACACACTCCATAAAAATGGGAAAAATCATATGACAATACACATATAAAGGACCCATCCGGTCCATCCCTGTACACACGAGCATGCATCGACACGCAAATGGGGCGGGGGTTCCTGTACATGCATACATGCAAAAATTGACAATTCCAACCATTCCAGAATTCTCAGCATAATTAAAACATTTAAAACAAAGAAGTCCCAAATCATAATCGCAAGATTTTACTAACATTCGATGGAAAAACTGTAACACCAAGCCTAAAAAAAAAAAAAAAAAAAAAAAAAAAAAAAAAAAAGAGGGAGAGCCAAAACGCAGCGTTTTGGCCCTCCCCCCAATTGAATTAGGGCTAAAGCCCTAATTCGTTTCTTTCTCTCTCTCTCTCTCTCTCTCTCTCTCTCTCTCCCTCTCTCCGCCGACCCTTCGCCTCCCTCCCCCACCGCGGCGTTGGTCTTCACCGCAAGCTCCGCCGGCAGCTTCTCCTTCTTCTCCTTCTTCTTCTTCTTCTTCTCCTCCTTCTTCCCTCTCGGTTTCTCTCTCTCCCTTCGCGATCCCTCTCGCGATCGCTCTCTCTTCGTTGTTCTCTACCCTCCTCCGCGCGACCCGCTTCCCTGCACAATCGCACCACCCGCGACCTTCCGCAGGCACCACCACCACAGCAACAGTGATTCCCTCCCTCGTGCGAGCGCGCGATCACCCGAGCACGCCGTAGCGCGAGCGCGACTGCTCGCGAGCGCGCGACCCTTCTTGCGCGAGCGTGAGTCCGAGTGCGCGGCCCAGAGTGCACGGGCGTGCACGGGCGCGCGACCCAGCGCACGAGTTTGAGCGGCCCAGCGCACGAGCGCTCGGGGCCCAGCGCACGAGCGCGGCCCAGCGCACGAGCGCGGCCCAGCGCACGAGCGAGCAGGCGCGCGAGCAGAGCGCGCGAGCAGGCGCGCGAGCAGAGCGCGCGAGCAGGCGCGCGAGCAGAGCGCGCGAGCAGGCGCGCGAGCAGAGCGCGCGCAGAGAGCGCGAGCAGAGCGCGCGAGCGCGCAGGGGCGCGCAGCAGCGCGCGAGCGCGCACAAGCCAGCGTGCGAGCGCGCACGAGCCAGCGCAGCACACGGGCGAGCACCAGCCCGCGAGCCACTGTCGGCCCGCAGGCCCGCCAGCCTGCAGGCCCATTAGCCGCAGGCCCATCAGCAGCAAGCCCACGGGCCCACCAGGCCCGACAGCCCGTCCAAGCCCGCAGGTCCAGTACGGCCCGCGGCCCAGTTCAGCCCATCGGTCCGCCAGCCCATCGGTCCGCCAGCCCGCCGGCCCGCTACCCCGTAGCACGCAGACCAGCGAGCCCGCTAGCTGTGGCCCACGAGCCCGCGACGGCCCGTGACGGTCCGTGAGTTCGTGACAGCTCACGAATCTCCACGCAGGTAAATGACTTAGGGTTTTGTTTCGGATCTATGTGTTTAGATCTAACAAATGAACCTTGTTTTGATAGGAAACCCTACAGACTTTGGAGTGACCGAAGCGACTTTCGGACGAGACTCGGCGCTTCGAGAAAACCCTAGGTGAGGAGATTTCGACTCTAATTGATAAATTGGACGAATCTAGGATTGAATTTAAGATGAAAGGTTTTGTATATGTTTAGAGTATAAGTGGAATGCATATAGAATACAAATTATGAAATGATTATCTATGAATTGAAGGTTAAGTATAGAATGTTACAGAAATTTGATAATCTGATTTAGGTTGATCTTTTGGAGACTCGAGCGGTCAGATCCGATTTGGCTTGTCAGTAGGGAGTGACTTCCCTCCCGTAGAACGGTGAGTGGGACTTTGACATTCGCTATTGATTGAAAACCATGTTTCAAAAATATCTTTTAAATGACATGTTTCTACAAAATGTATGATTGTTATGACTTTCCAATATTTGATGAAATGTTTTGTGACCTTTGGAGTGTCTTAACTGCTGACCTTATTGATATGCATCCATGAGTTTTGATAAACGTATATTGTGCCACATTTTCGACATATTGATATGTTTTAAATGCTTTCACTGCATTGGCACATGGTTTTAAATGGATTTACTTACACATTTGGGCTATATGCCCGGCCGACTTTACGATATTATGTTTTGGGCTGTATGCCCGGCCGACTTTACGATATTATGTTTTGGGCTGTATGCCCGGCCGACTTTATGATATTATGCATTGGGCTGTATGCCCGGCCGACGTTATGATATTATGCATGGGGCTATATGCCCGGCCGACTGGTGATGGGATGCATGGGGCTACGTGCCCGGCCGATTTGATATTGTGATCCGTAGCTACGAAGGACATCTGGTAGAGGCACCCCTTGTGTCCGGATACGCTTCGGCCGGAGGTATCCGCCAGATTGTCGTGTGTATGGGTGTCCCAGGTTGACCCTCATCGGAGAGGACGTTGAGTACGGCTCCGTCTAGCACCAGGCGGGGGCACCATACACGACCGACTAGTTATATGTACACTATATATATTTTTTACAGGCTAGTTGGGGTAGTCTGTGGCCAACATTGGGGCAGAGAACCATTCTTTAATACTTGCATTTGGAAAAACCCCCAATGCGCCGTCCTTGGTCGAGGTAGACCATTGCCGGGAATATTTCATTGGCCGGTTCTTCATGACATTGATGTAAAATTTTAGGATGCATATCTTGCTTTCTGATGTGTGCGTATTATATATGATTTTGAAATAACATGATTGGTTTGCACACTGTGGATATTTTCTTATCTTATGCTTTGACACTCCAAATTCACCTCGATATTGATAGCATGATGTCAATCCCCTCACTTACTGAGTATCCTCCCATAGATACTCATCCCTCACTTTCTTTCCCACAGGATTAGTGTTGGATCGAGGAGATACCATTGGGATTGGGTATGGATATTTTCCATCTCTTCCGCTATGATGATTGGTGATATTATTATGTATTGGAGGTTTTAGATTGACCAATGTATTTATATAAATTTTCTGGGATGACTGTATAAATTATGGACTTTATTTCGCGAAACTCGCGTGTTGATTATTTCGTTGCATTGAGGCATTTGTAAATATTTAAAAATAACTTGGGAATTTATTTTATATATGCGTAGAATTTAAGTCCGCTCGGTGTGGCGGCTGCTCATGCTCTAGTTGGGCATGACAGTAGAGGTCTGTTGCTAGGACTGTTAGAAACTTTATAGCCTTGCGTTGTTCTGGATGTTGGCTGTGGATATTGTTGATTTTGGAGAGGCCGGGATGGCCAATTGTTTATTTGTACTGGATGAATGTCATATACAGGTGAAATTGTACATGGGAAACCTCCGATTTATGGGGAGGTTCTGCCCGATTTTCTGTAAAAATCCAGCCGGCATCCAGGGACAACGGGCGGCTGTTCACGATCCCGGTTCGGGGCGTGACAAAAACGAGCTAGTGTCAGTAAAATCCAAGCGGTATGAGATGTACAGAACTTCACAAATCCAAAAGAAAGTATCGAAATTCAGGATTTCAATCCAAATGTCCCATATGAGAGTTTAAAAGAAAATAAACAAGTTTCGTACAAACCATGTAAGGATTCCATTAATACTTGCTCTTATATATGAAACAAGTATTAATTTAATCCATACCAAAAGAGTTATACAAGTCTTTCATTCCATGGACTTCAAAATCAACCAAAATGAACTTGCATTTCTATGTACCTACACAAGTCAGCGGAATAAATCCTCCCCAGCTCCAATTTCTGCAGCAGATCTAAATTTCCTCTGAAAAATGTTAAAGGGAGGGGTGAGTATTGGGAAATACTCAGTGAGTGGAGTGTAATGGTATAATTGTGTGATAAATGAGGGGTGAATGTGGGAGTGTCAAGTATATCTCAAATAACATTTCATATATATCAAAACATTTTTCAATAAATCAGGTAATTAGTAAAGTATGCATCCACATCAAGTATTCTTTCAGAAAATCACAAGGGTCCCATCGAAATTACTTCCGTCTTGCGTTTGGCCGAACCAAGACGAAAGCCCGCCAAGAGGTTTTCCATTTCAATATTTCAAACACTACCCCCTTCCTTGGCGTTGGCTCGGACCTCCCCGAAGTGCAATCCGGATAGTCCGACGTGGCAGAGCAGAGGCCGCGTATACCTCTCTCGCAATAAAACCCCAACCACGCCACCCCGTCGGGTCGCTCCGTGGAGGGAATGACTATAGCCATTAACTAATAGCACCATGCATTTATCAAATATGTCATTTCTCAAGTCATGTGCCATAATTTCTAGCAACCAATCATCAATTTCGTGTCATAGCAATTTATAGAGCAACATCAAATCACATATGGCACATATGCATTTATAAATACAATGGATGCATTCATGCTTCACAATCCAGTCCGGACATCCCACGATCACAAAACAATTGATATAAAACATGAAAAATCTTACAAAATCATTTATAAAACAATTTTAAACTCATTTGTTCATTTATAACACAACGGACCATCCACTCACCTTTTAGGGAGGGTATCCACTCCCTATGCCCTATCGATACTCAAGAAATCTCCTTTCAAGCTCCAAAAAGGTCAACCTAGACCAATAATCCACAATTTCAATTCAAATTTCAAGAAAATCTATTCTAATCAGCCAAATAAGTTCTAATTTCATCTAACACGTTTCTTTCGTATTTAATCAACCTAAATTCATGTAGAATTTAGACGTAACCCTAAAAATCACATATCAAAATTCAGGAAAATGCACTCTTTTCAAATTTCAGACATTTTCAGAATATATACAAATCTCTCATTCTAAATTCGGACTAAACTCATTCAAATTTCTGAAGGAACTAGAATTTCTCTTACCTAGGGTTTCGCAGCTTGCAGCTCTAGCGTCCGTGCGTCTACAACTCGGTCCAGACCAGTGTAATGTTTCCAAACCGAACCACACTTTAGCAATTAGCCCTAATTTCCAAGAGAATCAAAATCCCTAAACTATTGATAAGAGAATCGTTCTTACCTGCGTAGGGGATGAAATGCAGGTCGCGGCCTAGGGTTCCGAATGTCTCTTGCTACTGCCGGCTTGGGCTCCTGCGAGGGCTGCAGAAGAGCTTTCGGCAGAGGGAGAGAGCAAAGCGCGAGTGTGCGAGCAAGGAAAGGACAGGGCTACTGTCGCGCGCTCGGGAAAGGGTGAAGAGAACCCATTCGCGCGTGCGCGGGAGAGGAGAGAAACGGAGAGTGAAACAGAGAGTGAGGATGAGAGAGAGATAAAGAGAGAGAGAAAGAGAGAGTCGGGAGAGGGAGAGATTGGGGGTGAGAGATGAGAGAAAGTGATGGGAGAGAGAATTCGTGAGAGAGAGAGAGTAAACCGGGAGAGGGAGAGAATGAGTGGAAGAATTGGGAAAGTGACTTTTTCACTTTCCCGATTTTTTTTTTTTTTTTTATCTTTGTCGGTGCCACAACACTTAACCCCCTAAAAACAAATTTCGTCCCCGAAATTCCAAGATACAATTATACATCAAAGAGCTGCGGTTGTTGCTTCCGCATTAATTCTTCAGTTTCCCAAATCTGTTCTTCAACTTGATTATTTTTCCATAGCACCTTAACCATAGGAATCTGCTTATTCCTCAATTGCTTGATTTGCCTATCAATGATCTTCACCGGTTGTACCTTGAAACTCAAATTCTCATTCAATTCCACTGGAGGTGCTTTCAAAGCATGTGAGGGATCCGGTAAATATTTCTTCAACATGGAAACGTGAAAAACGTCATGGATTCTTTGCAACTCCGGCGGCAATTCTAGCCGGTATGCTACTTGTCCAATCCTTTCAAGAATTCTGAAGGGACCGATATAACGAGGATTTAGCTTTCCCCATTTCTGAAAACGGATTACGCCCTTCCAAGGAGATATCTTCAAAAACACCATATCTCCTTTTTCAAATTCCAAAGGTCTTCTTCTCTTGTCAGCATAGCTTTTTTGTCGATCTTGAGCCGCCTTCATTCTTTCCCGAATCAGCTTCACTTTTTCTTTAGTGGCATCGATCATTTCTATGCTTTCAATCTTTCTCTCTCCAACTTCATCCCAACACAAAGGAGTACGACACTTCCTTCCATAAAGGGCTTCATATGGAGGCATCCCTATACTTGCTTGATAACTGTTGTTGTAGGCAAATTCAACCAACGGAAGGTGTCTATCCCAACTACCTTGAAATTTCATAACACATGCCCTAAGCATGTCCTCCAATGTTTGGATGGTGCGCTCCGATTGTCCATCGGTTTGGGGATGAAAAGCAGTGCTGAATTTCAACTTAGTCCCTAAGGACTCTTGTAACTTTGACCAGAATCTAGAAGTGAATCGAGGATCACGGTCCGATACAATAGACACCGGTACTCCGTAAAGCCTTACGATCTCATCAATGTACAACTTTGCCAATCTTTCTAAGGAATAAGTATTCTGAATCGGCAAGAAGTGAGCCGATTTGGTGAGACGGTCTACAATCACTCATATGGCATCGTGACGGCTCGGAGTACGTGGCAATCCCACTACGAAATCCATAGTGATATGCTCTCATTTCCATTCTGGAATTGGTAGTGGTTGAAGTGTCCCTGCCGGTTTCTGATGTTCAGCCTTGATCTGCTGGCATACAAGACACCTTGCCACAAATTCGGCTATCTCTCTCTTCATCCCAGACCACCAATATGATTCTTTGATGGTTCGATACATTTTGGTACTCCCCGGATGCATAGCATAGGCCGAGGAATGCGCCTCTTCGAGTATAGCCTTCCGGAGATCTTCATTTTTCGGAATGCACATTCGTTTCCCATACAATATAATTCCATCGTCCTGAATCCGGAATTCACCGCCTTCCCCTTTTTGGATTTTCTCAACAATGTCCTTCAACTCATCATCTATAGCCTGAAGCTCCCGAATGCGATCCAATAATGTAGGTCTAACCACAAACTTGGCTAATAAAGCACCTTGATCATCCTTAGCCAACTCAACTCCAAGTGCTCGGAGTCCAACTAAACAAAAGAGGTAAGAACTCCCTTGGGATGCCATAGACGAGGACTTGCGACTTAAAGCATCAGCTACGACATTCGCCTTCCCGGGGTGGTAGTCAATTACTAAGTCATAATCCTTGATCAGCTCTAACCACCTTCTTTGCCTCAAATTGAGCTCCTTCTGAGTGAGTAAGTATTTGAGACTCTTGTGATCGGTAAAGACCTTACAAGTAACCCCATATAGATAATGCCGCCAAATCTTTAAAGCAAACACAATGGCAGCTAGCTCCAAATCATGAGTAGGATAGTTCACTTTGTGCTTCTTTAGTTGGCTAGAAGCGTAAGCAATCACCTTATCACCTTGCATCAGCACGCACCCTAATCCTTGCTTGCTGGCATCACTGTACACCACATAATCACCACCGCCACTAGTAGGGAGAGCAAGGATAGGAGCGGAGGTCAACCTTTGCTTAAGCTCTTGAAAACTATCCTCACACTTTTCACCCCATTCGAACTTGACTCCCTTTCGAGTCAAACTTGTCATCGGAGCTGCTATTTTCGAGAATCCTTCAACGAATCTCCGATAATACCCTGCTAATCCAAGAAAACTTCGCACTTCGGTGACATTTTTAGGCTGCTCCCACTTCAGAATGACTTCCACCTTCTTTGGATCTACAAAAATACCGTCGCTAGAAACCACATGTCCCAAAAATCCAATCTCTCTTAGCCAAAACTCGCATTTTGAGAACTTGGCATACAACTCTTTTTCCCTAAGAGTTTGCAAAATGATTCGGAGATGTTTGGAATGCTCTTCATCACTTTTGGAATACACCAAAATATCGTCGATGAAGACTATAACAAATTTATCCAGATAAGGATGGAACACTCGATTCATGAGATCCATGAAGGCCGCAGGAGCATTCGTCAATCCAAAGGGCATTACTAGGAATTCGTAGTGTCCATACCGCGTTCTAAATGCGGTCTTGTGAACATCACCATCCTTGATCTTCAACTGATGATAACCAGATCTTAAGTCGATCTTTGAAAAGACACTTGCACCTTGAAGTTGATCAAACAGATCATCAATTCTCGGAAGAGGATACTTATTCTTTATCGTTGCCTTGTTGAGCTGTCGGTAGTCAATACATAATCGGAGGGTTCCATCCTTTTTCTTTACAAACAAGACCGGAGCACCCCAAGGTGAAGTGCTCGGTCGGATAAACCCTTTCTCCAACAACTCTTGGAGCTGAACCTTCAGCTCTTTCAACTCTGCAGGTGCCATTCGATACAGGGGAATAGAAATTGGTGCGGTACCGGGAATTAGGTCTATTGTGAAATCGAACTCCCGGTTTGGTGGCAACCCAGGTAACTCTTCCGGAAAAACCTCTGGAAACTCATTCACCACAGAAATATCGTCCCGACTAGGACTTCTCACAGTGGTATCAGCAATGTGTGCCAAATAAGCTTCACATCCCTTATGCACTAGTCTCCGTGCTTCAAGAGCTGAAATTATACAACTCGGTAACACTCGCCGTTCTCCGGCGAATACAAGTAAGGGATGTCCTGGCCTTCGGAATTCCACTTCCTTAGTGAAGCAATTCACGGAAGCTCGGTGAAGATACAGCCAATCCATACCTAGAATGACATCAAAATCTTTCATTTCCAACGGAATCAAATCCGCCTCGAGAGTTACTTTCCCGATTTTTATCTCACAAGACTTATACACTGTTCTCTTGATTAAATGTTCTCCCAAAGGTGTGATAACTAATAATTTCTCAACCAGTGGAACTAAAGGCTTATCAGAATGTCTAGCAAATCCCGAACTCACAAAGGAATGATTAGACCCGGTATCTATGAGCACATGTGCATCAACATCAAAAATTTTCATTGTACCTATAATTATAAACCATAAACAAAGTCATATCATCCACATTCTTTAAGTCATGATCACAACTATCAAATTATAATCATAAACCATTTATGTCACATTTTCAATTTCAAAACTTAAAATTTAATAGAGATTTACCTATGACTACATCAGGATTCACTTGGGCCTCTTCATTTGTCATGGCATAGATTCGGGTCTGAGTTCTAGGTTGAGGGCGTTGTGTGGGGGCAGCTACAGTATTACTTCCCGTGCCCATCCTCGGTGCATTGCTAGTGGAAGGTGTAGGAGCAATCGTCGAATCTCTTCTAAAACCACTCGAGGGACCTCTAACTTGTCAGCTTCCTTGCCCTTCTACATTTAACTCCGGACAAGAGTGCCGAATGTGACCCTCCTTCCCACAATGGTAGCATCTTTTGGGTTCCACACATGGACCCGGATGACGTCCCTTGCAATTTGGGCAAGTTTCTCCTCTGCCACCCATGGACCCTACTCCCATACCAACAGTTCTGCTGGGAGCACTAGGCCTAAAAGTAGATTGCCTTGGAAGAAAGCCAACCGATCCCGAAAAGGATCTACCGCTATAAGAGCCCATGTCTCGACTTCTTTTAAAATCTTGACTCAAACCGGAGCCACTAGGCCTCTTTCCTTTCCCATGATGCTCTTTGACTTTGTTTCTCTCTATCACCATTTTCTCGGCCCTCAAGGCCAAGTCTAGAATGTCTTGGAAAGTATGCCCCTTGGTGATGGGCATTTTCTCTCTGATATTCAAATTTAGTCCCGACTCGAACTTTGAACTTAGAGACTCCTCGGAGTTCACAAACTCCAGAACATAATTAGCAAGCTCTCTCAGTTCTGTCTCGTACTCAGATACTGTCTTGTTTCCTTGAGCTAATTTGAAAAAATCCTCTCTTTTTTTATCCCGATAGAATCGGGTGTCGTATTTCTCCTCGAAGGCCCTAAGAAATTCTGTCCAATTAAGAGGAACAGGAGCCCTTCCCTTCACATTCTCCCACCATGTTCTTGCACCTTTATCCAACAGTTTCACCGCCACCCATAATTTCATCTCATCGCTTAATCTCATGTCGGAGACGGTCTCTTGAACTCGGCCAATCCATTCCTTGGCCACTGAAGCATCAGAAGTACCCGCGAATGTCTCACATCCTAATTGTCTTGCCTCCTTTATCAACTTAGATAACCCCACAGTAGGGCGATCGGTTGTTGTGACAACCGGAGGAGGAGGCGCTAGTGGGGTACTAGGAGTAGCAACCGGCACTGAAGGAGTGGTCGGTGGAGGAGCTGAAGTCGCATGTGGAGCTTGGTACTGCGCTCCGAAGGTGTTCCACCACTCTATTACTTGCTGAAGAGCAGCAATAGGAGGAGCCGAAATCCCGGTAGGAGGAGCCGGCTGTGTAGGTACGGAAGGAGGAAGAGCATGCGAGGACGACTCATCCTCATGCTCCGGCGGAGGAATCTCATTCACATTCCTCATTCTCTTTCGTGGAGGCATAGTGATCTACACAACAAGAAGTTACAATTAAGTCAAACGGTTAAGCGAAGGCTAATATTTAACCCCCTAAAAAGAATGTTTCTAATTTCCTAAGAAATCCATGGAAGACTTTGTACAATCTCCGAAAACCTTTTTCGAAAACCAAACATTTCAAAGTTTTTACAAAACTCTCGGGACATTTGGAAACATTTGAAATTATATCGAAAACCATCAAACTTTTAAAAATCGTGAACCTCGCTCTGATACCAATAAAGCTGTCACGCCCCGATCCTCGGATCGACCACGCAACAGCCGCCGCGTTGTCTCGGTACACGGGCAGAACCTCCCCTTATACCGGGACTCCGCAAGGCTACAAATCAGTTCAAAACTCATCCAATACACACTCCATCAAAAATTGGAAAAATCATATGACAATACACATATAAAGGACCCATCCGGTCCATCCCTGTACACACGAGCATGCATCGACACGCGAATGGGGCGGGGGTTCCTGTACATGCATACATGCAAAAATTGACAATTCCAGCCATTCCAGAATTCTCAGCATAATTAAAACATTTAAAACAAAGAAATCTCAAATCATAATCGCAAGATTTTACTAACATTCGCATGGAAAAACGAGCTAGTGTCAGTAAAATCCAAGCGGTATGAGATGTACAGAACTTCACAAATCCAAAAGAAAGTATCGAAATTTAGGATTTCAATCCAAATGTCCCATATGAGAGTTTAAAAGAAAATAAACAAGTTTCGTACAAACCATGTAAGGATTCCATTAATACTTGCTCTTATATATGAAACAAGTATTAATTTAATCCATACCAAAAGAGTTATACAAGTCTTTCATTCCATGGACTTCAAAATCAACCAAAATGAACTTGCATTTCTATGTACCTACACAAGTCAGCGGAATAAATCCTCCCCAGCTCCAATTTCTGCAGCAGATCTAAATTTCCTCTGAAAAATGTTAAAGGGAGGGGTGAGTATTGGGAAATACTCAGTGAGTGGAGTGCAATGGTATAATTGTGTGATAAATGAGGGGTGAATGTGGGAGTGTCAAGTATATCTCAAATAACATTTCATATATGTCGAAACATTTTTCAATAAATCAGGTAATTCGTAAAGTATGCATCCACATCAAGTATTCTTTCAGAAAATCACAAGGGTCCCATCGAAATTACTTCCGTCTTGCGTTTGGCCGAACCAAGACGAAAGCCCGCCAAGAGGTTTTCCATTTCAATATTTCAAACAATATCCCCTTCCTTGGCGTTGGCTCGGACCTCCCCGAGGTGCAATCCGGATAGTCCGACGTGGCAGAGCAGAGGCCGCGTATACCTCTCTCGCAATAAAACCCCAACCACGCCACCCCGTCGGGTCGCTCCGTGGAGGGAATGACTATAGCCATTAACTAATAGCACCATGCATTTATCAAATATGTCATTTCTCATGTGCCATAATTTCTAGCAACCAATCATCAATTTCGTGTCATAGCAATTTATAGAGCAACATCAAATCACATATGGCACATATGCATTTATAAATACAATGGATGCATTCATGCTTCACAATCCAGTCCGGACATCCCACGATCACAAAACAATTGATATAAAACATGAAAAATCTTACAAAATCATTTATAAAACAATTTTAAACTCATTTGCTCATTTATAACACAACGGACCATCCACTCACCTTTTAGGGAGGGTATCCACTCCCTATGCCCTATCGATACTCAAGAAATCTCCTTTCAAGCTCCAAAAAGGTCAACCTAGACCAATAATCCACAATTTCAATTCAAATTTCAAGAAAATCTATTCTAATCAGCCAAATAAGTTCTAATTTCATCTAACACGTTTCTTTCGTATTTAATCAACCTAAATTCATGTAGAATTTAGACGTAACCCTAGAAATCACATATCAAAATTCGGGAAAATGCACTCTTTTCAAATTTCAGACATTTTCAGAATATATACAAATCTCTCATTCTAAATTCGGACTAAACTCATTCAAATTTCTGAAGGAACTAGAATTTCTCTTACCTAGGGTTTCGCAGCTTGCAGCTCTAGCGTCCGTGCGTCTACAACTCGGTCCAGACCAGTGTAATGTTTCCAAACCGAACCACACTTTAGCAATTAGCCCTAATTTCCAAGAGAATCAAAATCCCTAAACTATTGATAAGAGAATCGTTCTTACCTGCGTAGGGGATGAAATGCAGGTCGCGGCCTAGGGTTCCGAATGTCTCTTGCTACTGCCGGCTTGGGCTCCTGCGAGGGCTGCAGAAGAGCTTTCGGCAGAGGGAGAGAGCAAAGCGCGAGTGTGCGAGCAAGGAAAGGACAGGGCTACTGTCGCGCGCTCGGGAAAGGGTGAAGAGAACCCATTCGCGCGTGCGCGGGAGAGGGGAGAAACGGAGAGTGAAACAGAGAGTGAGGATGAGAGAGAGATAAAGAGAGAGAGAAAGAGAGAGTCGGGAGAGGGAGAGATTGAGGGTGAGAGATGAGAGAAAGTGATGGGAGAGAGAATTCGTGAGAGAGAGAGAGTAAACCGGGAGAGGGAGAGAATGAGTGGAAGAATTGGGAAAGTGACTTTTTCACTTTCCCGATTTTTTTTTTTTTTTTTTTTTTTATCTTTGTCGGTGCCACAGAGAAGGCTCAGCAACGCTGATAAACTTATCAACCAATTTATAGGCAACATTATTACCATCACTACGGAAAAATATGGAATGAGTGGCGAAATTAGCAACGAAAAAAATATATGTCGGAAATAATGAGAGATTAACAACAGATTAACGTCAAAAGTTATAAAATAAAATAAAAAATAAATATCACCGAGAGATTAGCGACAGAAAATTTTCGTTACTAATCCATCGCTGATTTCAGAAACTAAAACTATCAATGATGGATTAGCGACAGAATTTTAGCGACGAAAATTTTCTGTCGTTAATTTCAGAGACTAAAATTATCATCGACGGAAATTTTTTGTCACTAATCTGTTACGGATATTTAATCTTTTTTTATAATCAGCATTTTATATTTTATTTTATTTTATTATTTTATATTATTTTATAATATTATTTTATCATATTTATTATTTTATAATATTTTAAATTAGCATTTTATTTGTTTAAATAATATTATTATTTTATTTTTAAAATATGTTATTATTTTATTTTAAGTTAGCATTTTATTATTTCATTATTTTATAACAAATTAGCATTTTATATTATTTTATTTTCTTAAAAAATGTGAGAATAAGATAATAAATTAAAAAAAAAGATTACGTATGATATTATGACATAGTGATTATCACAACTCAAACTCTCCTAGCATACCCAAGTTCGAGTCCACGTGCAGGTGGACTGGTGTTGGCGCTAGTAGATTATGTAAAATTATAAGCGACGAAATTTTTAACAATAGAAATATTTCGTCGCTAATAGTTTTATATATTGTTTGAAACCAGTGGCGAAAAATTTAGCGACAGAAAATTTTCATCGCTGATTAGTCAGAAAAATTAGTGATTGATGGTTTTCAATTGTTGATATTTAGTGATGAGGTCTTCAGCGCTAAAAAATTTCCGTTGCTAATACTCATCGGCAACGGAATCTTTATTATTAGTAACGAATATTTCCTTCGTTGATATCTTATTTTCTAGTAATGCATCTATCTCTTCTTACAAGATAGCAAGAACAAGAGAAAGAAACTCATAACCGATTGTTTTTTGCAACTAAGAAATGAAATTTTAAATGAAAAGAAATTAAAAAAAAAAATCAAGTCAGATAAACTGTTTAGATTTAATGCATGATAAATCATATATTCAAAATATCAGTTACAATTCATATGTCATACGGTAAACATTCACGAACCTTACAATGCGAAGCAATATGAAGTTTTAGTACGTGAAATTTGATAAGATTTTATATGCTTAGTATGTGATAACAGGTTCTTCGCGAATAGTGAAAAGCTCTTGTTTGGATGTTTTTCCCAAAATTTCACATTAAAAAATTATATATTTGTGATAACATATCAAATTTAGACAATTTTTGCCAAATTTCAACGTCATTATTTTTCATCACTGCCTGTTCTCACCAACATCACTGAAATGTCCCTTAGTCCAAACAAAACACGGTTTGTTTTGGACCATGGCTATCTTTCAGACCCGACCAAGAATAGAACGTGTTAAGTACTACTGGTGCACCCTTAATTCTAGATAATGGCAAAAGACTATTCTTTGTTTTGTATCAAAACACCATTTATTTATTTATTTATTTTAAATCCCCGGTACTCTCTCTTGTAGCACAAAATCATCCTAAAATACCATAACCGATGTTAGTTCTCCAATTCTACTCTTTTTCATTTTTATTACAACCGAAAACTCGAGATCAAGACCTTCAAAGAAGAGGGATACGATATCTGTTAAGTTATAACTCATTAACTCCTAGTCTGCTCTATTAACCAGAATTTTGAACACTCAACTAACATGGTGTATACGAGGCATTTAAAATGACCACCCTTGAAACAGAATAAGTTGACAATATTTATAATTCTTAACCAGCAACTGTGAATTTAGCGGTAAGGTACTAAAATTTCTTAAACAAAATCTTAAATTCGAGTATTGAAAATGAAAAAAAAATATCGAAAAAACCCTATTAGTTAGATTTTTAGATAGTGGTGGTAAAATATAAAATATATATGTGATTTAGTTATAGTTAAAAGTAAAATAATAATAATAAAAAATGAAAAAAAAACCAACAACTATTTTAACCCCACCCCATGTATTTAGCTTGCTAACGAGTCATGGCAATCATCCATTCAAATACATTCAAGTTCAGGTTGGAAATTGTGATTATCTATTAGCTCTTATCTGCAGAAGAATTAAAATTAAGGGAATCTGGGTCATGCAATAAACTTGATCTCACCTAAAAATTAACTACAAGAATTCAAAAATTAGGGCAGAGTTAAATCCGACTCGTGTATTACTCACCCCGAGGCATGTGGCGGATGTGATCAGAGAATATGTGCAACATTAGGCAATAGGCGAAATCCGGCATCAATAAGCTGTCAGATTTACACCGACACAAACAAACAAACTTGAAAACATATCGCGGCACTTGTGTTTCCCCTTTCTGATTATTAAATAAATGGATTGTTTTTTTTCAGTCAAAAATGAGAAATATTTGTGGGATTCTCCTCCATTGCCAATCATGCATTAAATAACTGACCTTCTTTAAAAGTTGCATATACCGATTTAAATAAAACATTATTTAAAATGCTAATGTGGGATTTAACTAAATTTATTTTTGAGCCATAATTCATAATCAAATTCAGAAAATAAAAAACATACACCCAAAATTTTGAATGATCCCTATTGAATTGTGTCACCTAGATGTTAACTTATCCAATATTATTATTATTATTATTATTATTATTATTATTATTATTATTATTAGTTTGAAAATCATACAATTGACATTTGTTCAAGATTTTTTTTTTTTTTTTGTATTTCGTTAATATCGAGGATAGTAAAAGAAGAGTAACGGTGGCCTGAGAGACTATCGACAAAAATAATAATAATAATAATAATAATAATAATAATAATAATAATAATATTATTATTATTATTATTATTATTAGTGAATCTAACAATTTATTTACGAAAAGTTGATAAATCATGTAACTCTCGTCGAAAAGAATTTTATAGAACGAAAGGAAAGATGATTTTCAATAATCTTGTACTATTTAAACAGCAAAAATAAATACGAAAGGGAAAGATGATTTTGTACTTTTTTTATAGTTGACGAAATTGTTTATATAAAAAAATAAAATAAAATAAAAATTGTGGGACGTTTGTATTGGACCCAAAATTCAGAAATAAAATTATAATTTTCTATATATTTATATTTTGGCATCCTTTTAAGGGAAGGGAGATAAGGCTCGAACACGATTTCAATTTTCTCATTAAAAAAATAGTGAAAAATATAGTCTATACATCCAAGCCAATTCATACTCTTAAGGAATACAGAAATTAGCTCAAGCATCCCTATTTAATATTTTTTAAAAAGAAAAATCCTTTGTTCCTTGCAAGTTCATATTTTGTCTAAATATAACCACAGGGAGTCGACATATATGTTCATTTGTTACTATGAAGGATTATTGCCATGCTGTATTTCACCAACTTATAAAATTTTAAAATACTTAACTCATGATATATATTTAAAAAAATATATATTTATGATTTAAATGGGAATTACATGTTACGCTTTTTCTCACTAAATTCATGTACATTATACTCTCTTCCTGTCTATTTTACTTAAAACTAAAAGAATTCTTTTTTATTTTGTATTCGATCGCCCTTGGTCCAAATAAATGGATTTGTTTATCAACGCCTAATTGGTCCAATGGCTGAACACTGATACTCTTTAAATAAAATTTTAAATTCGAATCTTATATATAAAAATAACAGATATCGGAATAAATTTGTCCCTTAAAAGTATAACCCACTTCAAATCAGATTTAGTCAAAAATAAAGTAATTATCGAATACTAATAGTTTATAACAAAAAAAGCTTTGCTTTGAACTATAGCCATCTTTGGACCTCACCTAAAACTAAAGGTGTTCAACTATTCGGGCATCCTTTATGGCGAAAAATTAATTTTGTTTCGTATCAAAACACCGTTTGAAACAAAAATCTCCCTATCTCAGTTCTCCCATTCTCCTATATGAAGCGGAGTTTTGAACACTTATAATGGCCACCCTTCAAACAGAATAACTAGAAAATATGATTAGCTATAGTTAGGGAAAAATAAAATAAAAATAAAAATAAAAACTGTTTTAAACCCATCTATCAAACTTGATGTGAATCATGGCAATTTTCCACGAGATATGTATATAAATATGTCTCTATACATCTATTACATCCAACATCATACATAATATTTCTCTATTGCTTTCTTTTTTCTTTTTTTTTTTCTAAAAATAATTATACCTGATTTAAAAATTCAAATTTAAATAAAATATCTAATTATTATAACATAACTTTTATATTTCAAATACCATATACAAATTTTAAAATTTTAAAACCTCTATCACTTATTTCCTTTCTCTCTCACTAATTTCTTTATTTTTTATTAAAAGAAAACTTGAAATTTGATAAGCATCAATTCTTTTGGATGACAAACATAGAATTCTTCCAAAAGGAAACTTGAAAAGAACAAGAACCATTAACATATAAAACCCTTAACAAGCTTAAATTAGAAGTTCATTACAACAAGCACAAAAACAAGAGGGCCTCATTCCAAGAGTTGCATGATCATCATCTTCCTTACCATTTGCAGTCCATGGAAGCTTTCAATTTCCATTGCCATCTCCTTCTGCATTGCTCTCGCCATTGCTATCCTCATTGTTATTCCCATAAGCGTTTTCATGAACATTGTGATTGAGATTGGGATTAGGACTGGCGCTTGGACTGTTAATCATTGGAGGGGGCACACCAACAACCATAATGTATCTCAAGGGATTAGACACATCAGTCCCACCTGCATGCTTATAAAACCCTGCAGGATTAAAAAACCTTCCATGGCAAACACAAACAATCTTGGCCTCTTCTTCTTCACTGAACCTATAGAGAAATCCTTCAATTCTCTGTCCTAATGGACCATTGCCGACAGCAACTACACTTGGCATCCTCTGCACGACATCCATGCAAAATTCGTTTACTTCATCGACCCTAGCCCTCCTAGCTGAGCTTTCCGCTATTTCAAAAGTGGGCCTCCTCTTCCTTTGAAGAACATCGTTGCTTGGTGCATTCTTGTTCGGTTGATCAGTCCTGGTAGGCTCAGCTGCTCTGGCTCGAGTGCTCATTGTCTCTGCAACCCATGAGCCTATGTTCACACTTGGCATGTTAGGAGGAGTCCTTACAGGGTGCATATGTCTCCTTCCTATGCATTAATAAATTAAAGTTATGCTATTAAAATTGTAGAAGTAATTTTTTGACTTGCCTCAATAATTTATCATAATAAACTATTGCTCAACTACAATCAAACATTTTCCTTAGAATAACTTTGTACATACATCAATGCAGATTGTTCGTAGGTAAATTGACAATTGCAAAAACATCATTTACCCATATAAAGTGAGGTACTGAATCGTCCACCGGACTGGAAACATTGAGAAGGTACAAATAATCATTTATTCAAGCTTTGCATCAGACAGCAGTTTGGAGTCTGAGTTATGAGATATTCTTGTGTTTAACAACTGTTTCACATGGACCGCCAGTGTTCGTGTCTAAGTTATTGCTTGCATAATCCTCCTGCTTATAATGTATTTGTCAATGATATATTTGGCCATACATATCCCGTTATATTTGTCGATATCCCATTACATTCACTCTATGACTCCATTTTTCTTTTTTTAATTAGATATGTAATCCATTAATTTTTGTCGATATGTTGTTTGATTCAATATAATCTTATTTTTGTCACGTATAATATATTTATTTTTGTCAATACATTGTTGAATTCGAAAATACACAAACTACTATTTTGTAAATATATATAACTGATCTAGTTATTCTTATCGATATGCGATTAGATTTACTCTATAAATTCCTTTCTATTGATAATTATGGGTTCTATTAATTTTTGTTGATATATTGTAAAATATACGAAAAGCTTATTTTGTCACATATATAACCTATTTATTTTTTAAAAAGAAAATGAACTAGCAATTTTTAGAAATAAAACCCAAACTAACCATATGATCACTTGATGATCTAGACTTGAAATTCCTTATGTCCTACGATTAGGTATTAGTGCTAATATTTACAATATATTGTACTTGGATATAATACATATGACATCTCGTCTTATCTCAAACTTGCGGTATGATCAGGAAATCATAGCTTCCAATTGTTGTTACATGTGAATACTCTGGCAGTCGATTTTGCAGATATGAAATCTAGTTAATTTTATCAATAGAGTTTCAATTCACTCTATAAGAGTTCTTTTGTTGATACTTTGCGATTTATTAATTTGGGTCAATACATTGTTGGTGTCACTAAAATCTTATTCTTTTTTATATGCACATTCTATTTATTATTGTTAATAAGATGTTGGACCTGGTAATTAGAGAAAAATAACAAGCTAACTTAGAAAAACTTTAACACAACCCTATGATCCCTTGATCTAGGCTTGAAATTCCCAATGTCCTCTAGTTTATTGGGTCCAACCATTAGTATTTTACAATTCTCTTAAGATAAAACTTTATTGATTACTCTCAAAAACTAAGAAAATATAGTACTAATTACCTTTTCTTGTATGGAATTTCATGCGTTTCTAAGCCATGAAGAAGTACAAGCAAGCAAGATTCAAAAACCTCAAGCGAATTAATGGGAAGACAAGGTAATAAAAACACAAGCAAATAACATATGTAAAGATAAGATAAAAGAGAAATCGTATACATACCATACATTGGATTCCTAGGGGACACAAGGCCTTCTTCGTGCATTCTGCGGAGGGCCCTAAGGAGTGCAGGGTGCTGCATGGCGGAAGCCATGGCCCTCTCTGGTGCTATGGGAGCTGGGTTAGAGGACCTTGTTACATGTGCACCTGCCTCAGCTTGCACTCTAGCAGCTGCTGCAATGGCCGCCCCTGCTCTTCTTCTCTGCGTACTCCTTATTGCTGCAAGCCGGGGTGCTTGCATCCTCAACCTGTTCAGGGATCTATCATCCTCACGCGACATCGAAGGACAGCTATTGACTCCTTCAACATTGTCTTCATCTGTGGACACCACCTCACTCTCAACGGACGATGAGGAGGAGGAAGGTATGTCAACAGGATTGTTGTTGTCAATTTGAGGTCCTTGTCCTTCTCCAGGAGATCCCAGAGAGAGACTGAGGCTAAGGTTAGGGGTTGGTTGCACTGCTTGAGGGTTGATGATTACTGGAGGATTCCTACGGTTTAGGTGACTGATTATAAGTCTTGGAAGCCTTGGAGAAGGTTGATTTCGGTTGCTTCCTTCAGCTGCCATTAATGAAATTAGGGATGCAACAGATATGAGAGACTGCAACATGCAAAAGACAAAACCAAGTTAGATTATGATTTTGCAAAATCTTGAGAGACTCTTGATTGATTCTTAGGTCTTTACTTTTCATGCAATAAAAAGTTAAAAAAATATATATATTTAAGGAATAACTTTTTTGTTTCTTATAGAAAAACATGAGAGGTAGGATTGAAGTAAACATAAAATGGGTGCAGAGTCAAATCAGAGGCACAAAATGGAAAATTTATAACAAGAAATACAAACAAACAAACAAAAAAAAAAAAAAAAAAAAAAAAAAAAAAACCCAGAAAAATATCAAACAATTTTTAAGATCTAATGCAAAAAGAAAAACAAATCTGCAGCCCCGGCTGAGAGACAAAAAAGAGAACAACTAAAGCAACATTCCTTTTCAGGTAAAAACACAAAACCAAAGCAACCTCTTCTTCTGGAGGTACTTCTACATTTGATAAAACAGAAGGGGGGAGACCAAACTTGAGTAGAGATTGCTTAAAACACAAAAGGCCCTAGTTGGCGTCGAAATTCAATTACAATCCTATGAAGGATATGCCCTAAAAAGAAGTGGGAAACTCTAAAAAAACATTAAACAAAAGCAAAAGCTAGAAATCGTGATAGAGGACAACAGATGAGACTAAAACAGAAAAAGAAGAAGAAAATCCTCACGAACTCACATTCTTTCTCTATTAACACTTAGCAAAAACAGAGAGAGAGAGAGAGTCCCATAAAGAAAACTCTTGAGAAGACTGCGTACCATGGAGGATAGAGAAAGAGAGACAAGGAACAAAAGAGTTTGAGAAAGTTTTTAGTGTGAAGAAAAATGCATGAGAAGAGGGTCAGTTACATAGAAGGTGACAGCACAATCTACAGTAGGAAACACGTGGCCTATTAATCTCTGCAGCTACGGTTACTTTTCTTTCTTTCTCCATTCTTGATATTAACGAAATGCAAAAGAAAATAAAAATAAAAATAAAAATAAAAATAAAATTGTAAACCATTCTCAATTGAATGAATTTCGAAAGAAAATTTAAATTATTATTATTGTAATTGGGCAAGTCGCAAGGAGGGCAGGAGCTGCGTATCCTCAAGAACTGGGGATCTTGTTTGTGCAAGAGGTCGGCTGCCTTTTGACATGAAATGTAGGTTGCAGAATGCAGTGGGGAAAATTCAAAATTTTGCGTGGAATTTTCTCTTGTTTGATATAAATTGTGCCTTAATCACGATTAACATCTCTGAACCAAGCAGTCTAATAAATTTTTTTAATTAAAATTTTAAATTTGAGTTTTAAGAAATCAAACACTAAAATAGATTCCATAATATTGAAATAGAATTAATCAAATAACTAAATACTTCTCACGTCCCGACTCTCGGATCAAACAAGCAACAATCGTCACGTTATCCCGAAATACGAATAAATCTAACATGCACACCAAAATACAGCAAGACATTTATTGATATTCATGCATTTTTCAAAAGAATCTTATAATTCCAAACAAGTCAACTTGCATTCAAATACACAAATAAGGATAAGCTCGGTCCATCCATATTTAAATGCATGCACAAGTCCAACCCGACCATTCAAATCGAATTTCCAATTCATCACAAACCATTTCATGAACCAATAAAAAATCTCTACTCGAGATTCGTATCAATTTTCATTAAAGACAATTTTCAAATAATTTCAAAGAAATAAAAGAAAATTCTCAATTTAAATATATAGAATCATGTCCAAATCTCACATCAAATAAACATAACACAAAGTAAGTTTCTAAAATAGTTACAAAGTTTTGTCTTTATTTGGATCCACTAATATATATTTAAAACCAAACAAGACTTTATACCAAAAGAAAGTCCGCAAAAGTGGTCTCCCTAAGTCGAACACTAGACGGCCAAAAGTCTCAACTAAGTATCATTTGAAAAAAAAAATGAAAGTAGGAAGGATGAGTATAAACAATATACGGTGAGTAGAGTGATAACTTATGATAATAAATGAGGGGTGATTGTAAACATATCAAATACAATTTCAAATCATTGTTATTATAGTCATAAGATAATAGATCCATAAATTCAATAGTTTCATATCAAATATCAAATTCAAATAAATTTAAATAAATCATAAAAAATAAAATTTTTGTATCCGATTTACATTCATATCTTTTCCAAAATCTATGGGGTTGTCAAAATCATAACTCCCAACAATAGTCAGCGCGACCAAGGCCGAAACCACCAAAGGTTTCCATACTTTTTCAACTCACAAATACCCTTAACATTGGCATTGGCTTGGGCCTCCCTTGAAATACTACCAAACTAATATGAGAAATAATAATCAGAGGTACCTCTCAAGCACGGATACCTCTCAAGACAAATCCCCCTAACCACGTTGCCTTATCGAGCCACACCATGGAGGGAACGACTATAGTCATTTGATCATGCATTCAAACATCACTGTACAAATCTCATAATATATATCAAAATATATCATAATAATTCAAACGTTACTCAAATCATGAATTCAATGCCAACATATTTAGCATATGTTAATAAATATGGTACATTATTTCAATAAAATATTTGAATGTATATTTTATTTCAAACTTCCTTTTGAGACATTTCATAGTCTCAAATTAATTTATAAACCGATTTTAAAAATATTTATAAAATCAAGTAAAATATTTTCTCATTTAAAATCGTAATTATAAATTCACTCACTTTTTGGGAGGGTAATTACTCTCGATTCAAATCCAAATTAATAATTTTCTCCTCCTTAGATTCCAATTACCTTAAAACTAAGACAATATACGCACATTTATCACTTAATCACAAACTAATTATTGGGAAAATCAATATTCTACTTACAACCCAAAATCTAATTTTTCAAAATTTATCAATTTATTATATAATTTTATCAAACCACATCATCAACCTAGGGAAATAATTCTCCCTTCAAGATTTTCCCAAATTTTAACATTACATATATTAGGTCTAAATTCTTAAACTCTATTCTTCCAATCTCAACATAAAGTTTATATACAAGTAAAATGTACTCAAATTTAAGATGAAAAAAGGAAAATTATCTTATTTGAGCCACAAATTTTGTCTCTTAGTCACGTCCACTACAAAAAAACACAATTTTAGCGATGGATTTTAGTGTCGAAAAAATTTCGTTGCTATTTTGCGATAGATTTAGCGACGAAAAATTTTTTCATCGCTAATTTACAACGAAATTAGCGACAAAAAATTATTCGTGGCTAAATTTCCAACGGATAGATTATTCGTGACTAAATTTGTCGCTAATTGGTGACGAAAAAATTTTCGTCGCTAATTGGTGATGAAAAAATTTTCGTCGCTAAATCCGTCGCTAATTGACGATGAAAAATTTTTTGTTACAAAATTCGTCACTAATTAGTGACGAATAATATTTTCGTGGCTAAATTTTACCACGGATACTCTTATCCGTCGCTAAATTTAGCGACGAAAATATTTCGTCACAAATTTCATCACTAATTAATTACAAAAATTTTCCGTCGCTAATTAGTCACGGTAAAAATATTTGTCATAAAATTTAGTAACAACTCCAAAATTCGTGACTACTTTCGTCACTAATTAGCTACAAAAAAATATTTATGGCAAAATTCTTCACTAATTAGTCACAAATAAAATATTCGTGGTTAAATTCGTCACTAATTTATTATCAAGATTTCAAAATTCATGAATAATTTCTGAACAAAATTTTTTCTATACTCTATTTTGAAATATTTTTAATCGTATCTCTCTTTTTAATATATTTTAAATAGCGAAATCGAATTAAATACATATTAAATATTACAATTCTTATTAATTTGATAATTTTAACAATAAATAATTAAACCAATCTATAATAAATAATTTTCAATTAGTCGCGACTGTCGATTTCACCATTCGTGTTTTTGTCTTCTACATCCATTCGCTTCTCTTATATAGTTCAATTGTTTATGAAAATTTAGTTGTTCATATTCATTCGTTATTGTCATCGGTAAGAAACACAATATATAATATATTCACTTCTGACGATCTATCTCGTCTGGCAAGTAGATCAAACAGTATGCTTCGGAGGATGGCGGCAGTGAGATGGATAACTACTGATAAACGGTAATCAATTTATTTTATTTTATTATTCTTTTATTTTATTAATTTATATTAACTAATCATATTTAATATTTTATAATATCTTAAATAAGCATTTAATTTTATTATTTTATTTTTTATTTTTTAAAGACAAATTTTTTTTTTTAAATATTGTATTATTTAGCGAAGGATTTAGCGACAAATTAGAAATTCGTCGCTAATTTAGCGAAGAATTAAGGAATCCATCTCTAAGTTAGGGACGGATCTAAAATTTCGTCACTGATTTAGCGACGGATATAAAAATTCGTCGCTGATTAAGCGATGGATTCAACGATCTATCGCTAAACTTAATTTTTTTAAAATTAACATTTAATACTTTATTTTCTTTCATTATTTTATTAATTTATATTAAATAATCATACTTATTATTTTATAATATTTTAAATTATCATTTTATTTTTTTAATATTTTTAATTTTTAAATAATAATATTTTTTAAATTTTTAAATTTTTTATTATTTAGAGACGAATTTAGCGACGAATTAGAATTTGTCACTAAATTTAGCGACAAATTTAGAAATCCGTCGCTAACTTTGTGATAGATTTTAAAATCCGTTGCTAAACTTAATTTTTTAAAATTTAACATTTAATATTTTATTTTATTTTGTTATTTTGTTATTTTATTAATTTATATTAAATAATCATATTTATTATTTTTTAATATTTTAAATTAGAATTTTATTTTTTTATTTTTTATTTTTAAATAATAATATCTTTTATTTTTTAAATATTTTATTATTTCGGAACGAGTTATAATCCGTCGCTAAATTTAGCGACAAATTCCAAAATCCGTCGCTAACTTGGCGACGGATTTTAAAATTTGTCGCTAAACTTAATTTTTTTAAATTTAACATTTAATATTTTATTTTATTTTGTTATTTTGTTATTTCATTAATTTATATTAAATAATCATATTTATTATTTTTTAATATTTTAAATTAGCATTTTATTTTCTTATTTTTTATTTTTATTTTTTATAGAATAATATTTTTTTATTTTTTAAATATTTTATTTTTTATATTTTTATAATATTTGAAAATAATATTTTTTATTTTTTAAATCTTTTTAAAGAATAATATTTTTTATTTTTTAATTAATTTAGTAGTTTATTTTAATTAGCATTTTATTATTTGATATAAATTTTTATTTCTTTAATTAATATGTTAGAATTACATAATAAGTAAAAATAAAAAAGAAGTATGATTAAAGTTAAAATGTGGTCTGGTGGTTGGGTGCTCTTACATTTCACGCGTACACAGGTGTTCGAATCAGGCTGTAGGCATTTTGAGGGTTTTTTCAGGGATTTTTTCCCAAGGGAGCAAGCGGGCGCAGGGCAGGGGCGAGCAGGCATGCAGGCGTCGCGGGTGGGCGCGTACTCGAGTGTGGCCCAGGGTGGGCCAGGCGGGCTCGTGAGTTGGAGCAATAAGGCTCGTGCGCGGGATCCAGCTGGCAGGAGCGCGGGAGCCAGAGCAGGAACCGAAGCAGGGTGTGTCACCCGGGTGCAAGTTAGCGACGGATCAAGCATTCATCACTAATTAAATAAAAATAAAATATTAATATAATAATTAAATAAAATATATAAAATAAATAAAAAATTAATTGTATGTAATATAATTTAGCGACGGAAATCTAAATCCATCGCTAATAAAATAAATAAAATATTAATATAATAATTAAATAAAATATATATAATAAATAAATAAATAATTATATATAATATAATTTAGTGACGGATTCCTCGGATCCGTCGCTAAATTTAGCAACGGATTTTGAATTTCCGTAACTAAAATTAGTGACAGATTTTTTGTATCTGTCGCTAAATTTAGCGACGAAAATTTTTTTTCGCTAAATTCGTCGCTATTTTAGTTACGGATTTCTATTTTTCGTCGCTAAATTTTTGCAACGCATCATTAGCGATGAAAATTTTTCGTCGCTAAATCTATCGTTAATGTTTTTAGCGACGAATTTTTCTAAAATTTTCGTCGCTAAAATCGTGTTTTTTTTGTAGTGGTCACTCTCTGATTCTAAATTTTTTTTCTTTACAAAACCACAAATCTCAACATAAATCTCAAATTTATACAAGAATAATTAAAATCCAAATTTAGGAAATAATATTATCTCTATTGAAACCACCAATTTTCATTCTTTGTTGAGTCAATCCAAATCTTAGGTTTTTCTCTCTTTGGGAAAACTTGAATCTTCCTCTCAATTCAATCTTTTAGGGGTTTGTTTGAGGATTTGAAATTCAAATCTATGGGTGTTTGGGGATACTTGATCAAATTGGAGGAAGAGAAGAGAGGGAGAGAGAGAGAGCCGAGAGGGTGAGAGAATGAGAGAGGGGTGGGAGTGTGTGGGTTCATGGATCAGAGAAGAGGCGAGAGAGGAAGAGAGGGAGAGGGTAAATGAAAATAATAATAATAATAATAATAGGGGAGTGGGTTTTTTGACTTTTCTTTTCTCTTTTCTTTTTTAGTTTTCCTCTTTACGGTGTTATAACACTGGTTAGTCTAATAGCACTACATAGTCAATTTTTGTTGAGTGAAAAATTAATTACCAATTTAAACTTGATCTTATTTAAAAATTAATTATAAAAATATAAAAATTGGGGCACTAATAAACTAATCCCACTCACGTGGTCTTGTTCTACTCAACCAGAGTGGGAGAGTTACCGGATAAAAGTGTGCCACATTAGGCAATATTAGAAAACCATATTGTGACACGTGTCTGTCGATGATCTCTTTATTATTATTATTATTATTATTAAATTAAAGGCACTCTAGGAGTGCTTTCTCTTCTTGAATTTCACTTCATTCTTGGAAGGGTTTTTGTGCACAAAATTACTCATACATTTTGTCTTCATAACGCCTTCATTTTGAAGTCTTTGCAAAATTTTACATGATAAATTGGGGTGACATTTGATTCGTACTCAAGAATCAGAAATAGAATCGGAATCAAAAATCTTAAAAATAGGAATCGGAATTGGAATAGAAATCAAAATCGAAATTGGAATTGAATTTCAATATCAACTGTTTAATTCAAATTTTGACATGAATATGATTACTATTATTAATATTTGGCTTGTATGTAATGGAAATCATATAATTGTTAATTTTGTGCTTGATAAAAAATATTTTTAAAATTTTATGGGCAAAAAACAACCATGCAGCAAAAAAAAATCATAAACATAAACAAATGTGTTTCTGCAAATATGAGTAACGCAACGAACCGTTGAAAATTAAAAAAAAAAATGTATTATGAAAATTAACTTAAAAAAACACGATTTTAGCTACAAATTTAGTTATGAAAATTTTTAAAAAATTTGTCGCTAAAAACATTAGCGACAAAAAATTTTTCGTTGCTAATAACGCTTCACAAAAATTTAGCGATGGAAATTTGAAATCCATCGCTAAATTTAGAGAAAAAATTCTAAAATCTTTTGCTAAATTTAACGACTGATAATTTTTCGTCACTAAAATCCATCGCAAAATTTAATGACGAAAAAAAATTTGTTGCAAAATCTAACGATGAAAATCCAAAATTCGTCGCTAAATTTAGTAACGGATAATTATTCGTCGCTAAAATCTGTCGCTAATTTAGCAACGGAAAAACAATTCGTCACTAAATTTAACGATGAAAAAAAAATCCGTCGCTAATTTAACGACAGATTTCAAATTCATCGCTAAATTCAATATGCCCACGCGAGCGCATGCACCTGGACGCGCCCCACCAAGACGAGCTCACGCGCCTGCATGTGCTCCCACCCAGGCGCCCGCCTGCACGTGCCTACATGCGAGCCCACCCGCCCGCCCGAGCCAACAGCCGCTTGCAAGCGCACCCCCCCCACACGCTTGCTCCAGCGCCCGCCCGCCCTCACTTAATTCCTAGAAAATGCCTCCGCTTTGTCCCAGCGTGGTTCGAACTCTTGCGCACGCATAAACCTTTAAAAGCATATAACCATCAAGCTAAATATTATAATCTATTATACAATTTTTTTTTACTTATTATCTTTTATTCACATTTTCTAGTAATAATAAAATAATATAAAATAATAGTTATAAAATAATAAAATGTTAGTTTAAAATAAAAAAATAAAAGATTTAAAAAAATAAAATAATATTATTTTTTAGAAAGATAAAATAAAAATAAAATATAACATATTAATTAAAAAATATTTTTTTATAAAACAATAAAATGCTAAATTAAAATAAAATAATAAATAAAATAATATGATTCTTTAAAAAATAAAAATAAAATATAACATATTAATTAAAAATAATAAATATGATAATTTTTTATAAAATAAAAATAATAAAATGCTAACTTAAAATAAAATAATAAATGAATAAAAAAATATATTAATATTATTCTTAAAAAAATAAAATATAACAAAATAAAATAAAATGCTATTTTAAAATATTATAACATAATAAATTGATTTGTTCTTATGGATTTTTTTTAAGATTTAAATAATATTATTCTTTTAAAAAAAGAAATAAAATAAATAAAATAAAATGTTAAATTAAAATATTATAAAATAATAATATGATTTGTTAACATAAATTAATAAAAGAAAAGAAAAATTAAAAAAAAAACATAAAATTTTAATTAAAAAAAGATTAAATTTAGCATGTCGCTAATTTAGTGAAGGATATAAAAATTCGTCAGTAATTTAGCGACGGATTCCGTATCCATCTCTAACTTTGCGACGGATTTGAACCGTGGTTAACTTAGCGACAGATTTAAAAATTCGTCGATAAATTAGTGACGGATATCAATTCATCACTAAATCCATAGCTAAATTAGTGACGGATTCCGTTTCTGTTGCTAAAAAATAAAATATAACATATTAATTAAAAATAATAAATATGATAATTTTTTATAAAATAAAAAATAATAAAATGCTAACTTAAAATAAAATAATAAATGAATTAAAAAATATATTAATATTATTCTTTAAAAAATAAAATAAAATGTTATTTTTAAATATTATAACATAATAAATTGATTTATTCTTGTGGTTTTCTTTAAAGATTTAAATAAATATTATTCTTTTAAAAAATGAAATTTAATATAATAAAATAAAATATTAAATTAAAATATTATAAAATAATAATATGATTTGTTAATATAAATTAATAAAATAAAAGAAAAATAGAAAAAAACATATAATTCCAATTAAAAAAAGATTAAATTTAGCAAAGGATTTAAAAATTCATCGCTAAATTAGCGACAGATATAAATTCGTCGCCAAATCTGTCGCTAAATTAACGACGGATTTCTATTTTCGTCACTAATTTAGCGATACATTTCTTAATTTGTCGCTAACTTAGTGACGGATTTCTAAATTCGTCATTAAATCCGTCGCTGACTTAATCATTTTTTTATATAAATTTACATTTTATATTTTATTTTCTTATTTTTTCTTTTTCATTTTTATTTTATTTTTTTGAAACCATAGAATAGTTTATAAATGGATAATCGCCTATCAGTAGCCATTCGTGTCGTCCGTATCATCATCATCATTCTCCAAAAACTAATGTTTGATCTACTTGCCAAATGAGATGGATCGTCGGATGTGAATGTATCATCTATTATCTTTTTTGTTGATTACAATGACGAATGAAAATGAATAACTGAATTTTCAAAGACGATTGAAATATATGAGAGAAGCGAACGGATGTAGAAGATGAAAAACATGAATAGTGAACTTCACAATCGCGACTTATTGAAAATTGTCTGTTATAGATTGATTGAGTTATTTATTGTTGAAAATTTACAATTTGATGAGAATTATAATATTTATTATATAATTAATTTAATTTCGTTATTCAGAATTGGTTAAAAATTGGGATACGGTTGAAAATATTTCCGAATAGAGTATAAAAAAAATTTAGTTACAAAATTAGTCATAAATTTTGAAATATAAGTAATAAATTAATGATGAATTTCATCACGAATATTTTTTTGTAACTAATTAGCGATAAATTTAGCCTCAAATACTTTTTATGGTTAATTAGTGATGAACTTAGCTGCGACTTTTGAAGTTCGTTGTTAAATTTAGAGATAAATATTTTTTCATGGCTAATTAGCTATGAATTTAGCTACGGAAAATTTTTGTAGCTAATGAGTGACAGAATTTGTCACGAAATTTTTTCGTTGCTAAATTTAGTGACAAAATTTGTCACGAACTTTTTTCGTCGCTAAATTTATCTACGGATAACTATATCCATAGTAAAATTTAGCCACAAAATTTTATTTATCGCTAATTAGTGATAAACTTTACAACAAAAAATTTTTTATCGTCAATTAATAACGAATTTATCCACGAAAACATTTTTGTCTCTAATTAGCGATAAATTTAGCCACAAATAATGTAACCGTTGCTAATTTAGTCACGACTTCTTTTTCATCGCAAATTTTGTTGTAAATTAGTAACGAAAAATTTTTCGTCACTAAATTTATAGTAAAATAGTGACGAATTTCTTTCATCGTAAAAATCCGTGACTAAAAATGTATTTTTTGTAATGATTTGAGTTTCTAAGTTTCTGTTTATGAATTATTTGAATATTAGAAAAAAAAATATTTAAACATAAAATTAGGACTTTGGAAGGGTCAACAATGAGCAGTTGAAAATTTAAAAAATGAATGTTAGAAAAAGAGGAATAGCGAGAAGAAACAGCAAGTACCCAAAAACCCTAGAAACAAAAGGGGTTGCAGAAGCAAACTAAGCGGCAGTGGCTGTAGTAGCGAGTTCGTCAGAAAACCCCGAGGAATGAAACACTTTTGATGAATGCAACGTAGGATTCTTCCGTAATAGATCCAAACTTGTAGCTATTCCCGCCATTGTTTCTAAATGACTCACCAAAATACCCTAAAAAGAAAAACCATTTTTTCAGTCGATCAAACTATTTTCATGAACAAAGTCATTGAATCGATGATGGTGTCTGTATCGGATCTGTCGCTTCAATCCCTAACCTGATTAGTGTTTGGATCCAGCGACGATATTGTGCATGTAACGTTGGAAGAAGACGAGAGGAAAGGGGGGAGAGAGAGTGAGAGACTGTTAATCCGTGCGGTAAGATATTATCCATGATAACGGCAACGCAGGCTTGGGATCGGCGCCTGAAACCATCGGTGTTAACGGGTTCTGGCTGCCGGAAACCATTGGCTCCGGAGCTTGGAAATGATCAATGCGAGATTGAGGGGAGAGAGAGATACAAGGTTTTTAGAAAGAGTTGATACCAACTCTAATCAAACCATGTGAAACTGCAATTAAACATTGGAATATCACATAACTCACATTTTTAAACTATCATTTATCACAAAAATTTAATAAATAATTATTTATCCTTTACTTATAGTTACTAATGTTTTGAAGAATTTAGAATACTTAATATGGTAAATGATTTTTTCTAATTACAAATGTACCTAATAACAGATGTAATTATAGTCGAGTAGTATTATATTATGAAAAATTAATACAGGCAAGTCATAAAATTACTCCTACAATTTTAATTACATAATTTTAATTAACAGATGTTAAGAAAGGAGCAATATGAATACTGCGAGGATCCCTCCAGCCATGCGAAGACTACAGATAGGCTCAAGTATTCAGGAGATAATGAGCACCAGAGCCACTGGTGCCGAACAATCAAACAACAATGCCCTTCCAAGGAACATGAGCCTTATCTTTGACAGAGCTGAAGGCTTAGCTGTGCGGAACAAAGCCCCTATAGATGCTGTGAACATCATGCCAAGTGTAACAACTTTTTTTTTTTATTAGATTGGGAAGACTCGAATTCAAGATTTCAAAAAATAGAAGCCATAGGCCATGCCAAGTATAGCTAATGTAGGCAATGATCCACTTGGACGCAAAATTGACAGGTTTCTATATAGGTTCGGCAATCAAGAAGAGATAAAGATTGTTTGTAATTATCATGGTAGGTTTTTTAGTCCAGCAAGGTTTATATATATAACCAATAGATATCAGGAGTCATGATTCGATTAAGTCGATACTTGATTAAGAGATTTAACACTCTTATCCGCTAAACCGACATTCCGTTAGTTAGTCCTACAAGGTTTTATAAACGCGCAGGTAAGACTGATGTGCCTAACCTAACAAGTCGTGCATATTTGAGAATAATAATAATAATAATAATAATGGTCAGTTGATTTAATGAGACGGTTTTAGACCAGATTACTCTTGACTTGCTTTTCACTAAAATATACCTGTTGTGATCAATCATCTCAATTTCTTCATCTTTATTCTTTTGCTTTCTCTTTTGGAACATTTCTTCATCTCTGATTATTTTTTTTTTCCCTTTTTTACTCAACAATGACGCCATATAACAATTTTGACTCTAAATTAAATGGATATATTCTATTACAGCTGTTTTGAATGCACAGCATTTCATTGAATCATTCAATTTAGGGAAATAAAAGAAAATTATGTGTATGTATAGGAAAAAAAATATGAGACAATGAATTCAGGAGTGAAAATAATTTATTTTTATACAAAATTAACTTTTAAGGAATGTAGAGGAGGCATGTATGCTCTTTTTCTAATATGTGTGTGTGTCCTTTTTGTTAAATTATAGGTAATTAGAATGGTTTACTTGTTATTTATTTGCTTCCAATTTTGACAAGAATTTCTTTGCTCTAAATTATTGGCTTTGAAGATAAGTCTTAAAAAGTAAATCTATACTGCCAAATGATTCAAATCTCCGAAAGAAACAAGCATCCTTAAATTGTTAATGTTAGACAAAACTCGCAATAGTGGTAGGATATTATATTTTCTTAAGTATAAGTTTTGAATTCGAATAATGATAAATAGGATTTAGAAGAGTCAACCTTTTAATAAATCCTACAGTATTCAAAATGGATTAATTGAACAAATTTCAGATACCCAGTATTCATTGCTAAAATGGGAGACAGAAATTTGTACCAATCGAATTCACTATTCACTAAAATCTTAAACCAATCAAAAGCAAATTTCCCTCTACCATCTCCGCCAGCATGTCACCATTTGCCGGGCTTTGATAGATTTACTCATCACGTATGTAGTCCGGTGATCAAATACTAATATCTCTTAAATAATTTTATCCCGTCCGCATAAGGTTTCGACACTTGCATGCCCAACTTATGGATGGAGACAAGTAGGCCCAGGTCGGTAATCTGCCGGGACCAAGTCTTGTAGCTGGGCTGGCCACCACAAAAAAATAAATTTTAGATTTGTTCCTTGTCTTTCAAAACTAATCTTAACCCAAATCATTTTAAAGATGAATTGAGTTTGGATATTTTTATACCCGTGTTAAATCTGATTATTTACATCTATATATAGTCATCATCTATTGACATCTCTCAACTACAAAAACTTTTCTTACTTTTCTTCAATATTTTTTCTTTTTTTTTTTTCAATTAAAAAGTTCCTAAATATGAAATTTCATAAGAAAATGATAATTCTTTCCATATAATTATAAAAACAAATTGAAACTTAATTTTAAATTTTGAAGTCGGATGTTCAAGACAGAATAAACTAAGACTTAATTCTCTCCGTATAATTACAAAAATTTATGTCAATTGGGTTCACTAAAATTCATAAATATATTAAAAAAATAAAATATTATTAAAAATTAAAAATTATAATATTATTTTCTTATCTTTTATCTCTCTATTTTATTTTGCATAATTTTTATCATTCTAGTAGTGGTATGTAAATTTATTTAAATCATCTTTTTTATATAAATTATTTATATTTGATAATTATATTAAATTTAATTAATTTTTTTTATAAATTATCAATATTTAATAATTATATTAAATTTAATTAAAATCAACTGCTACCCCATATATTCACCACTCCTAAGGCCACCGCGTGACAACAGGGAAGGATGTTCCCTCGCGATTTGAGAATGATACTGATAGATAAATTTTAATTCCGCCGGTATAATTAACAGAACAGAATTATTTTTGGGATTTCTCAGCACACCAAATCCAAAATCAACGAAAGATCTAAAAAAAAAAAAAATTCAAAAACACCAAAAGCACTTCTCCTCACATAGTGACAGACAAATCAGAACCGTCTACGTCTGCATTCCTGTTCAAACTAGACGGTCCTCATCGTTGCTTGCTTATAATTGAAGTCCCTGTTACACCTGATTATCAAAAATATACCTTGGAATGCCTATTGGAGCACTGAGAAAGAAGAGCAGCCAGAAGCATGACTTCTTCACTCTGTAAACCCTTATCTCCAAAACCCATTTTTATTTTTTGTTTTCTTTCTTGATTTTAATGAAGAATTGATTCATTTATTTATTTATTTATTTATTTATTTGTTTCTGTATGATTTTCATGAAAAAATTTTGTTGGGGTTCATGAGCAATTTAAATGCTGTTTTGTGAACCTTTTATGGGCAGATTATTAGAATCTCAGATTGAAATTAGAAACTGTTTATTCCAAGAACCAATAATGGGTAATTAACTATAATTTATTTTTTTTTAAAAAAAAGCTTGTATTTTGATACTGGAGTGATTGTAACAGAGGACAGCTAAACTTTAGAGGCAACATGAAGCTTTTTACTTATTTGATAGGGTTAGATGCAAGAAACTGTTTGATCTAGTATTTATCTAGTGCGCCTATTTTGATTCTCGATTCCAAATTAAATCAAGGCTATCAAACAATTAATAAATAAACAATTAAATACATAAAACGCAAACTGTTGATGACTCTTTGAAAGCTGAGATCCTTGTGTGTGAGGTCAAACTATATACTTATTTATTAAATAATTGCAGGGAACCGTATTCGAGTCGTCCTGTCAGCTTGGTAAGGCAGATATTACACAGTTTAGGCTCTTTTATAGGCCAGGTGTAAGACCAATCTTTGCCAATTTTATCTGACCCACATGTGAAAACACTTGCACAAGTTTGAAGGTGGCACCACCTTCCCTCGACCTTCTCAAGAAAGAAATGTCGGAAACTCATATAATGACTATGGAAGCATGATTTCTTTATGTTTCTGTGCGCGATGTATGTGGATTTCATTTTCTAACATATCCTTCACATTAGTCAGGCTCTAATATGTGGCATGGAATTTAAAGTTATAGTCCTTGCCTATTTGCATGACATGTTAATCAAGTTGTGCCAGACATACTTTGGATGATCTTCTATTTGTTTAGACTCTGGTGAGTGTGCAGTCTATTGGGAATATAAGTGTAAAATATCTGGAAAATAGATGGTTTAATCATGTTGAACTTGGCGAGCTCTCTTCTATTTGTTTAGACTCCTTGAGTGTGCAGTCTATTGGCTATATGTAAGTCCTAAATCTAGTAAGTTCCTGGAAAAAAGATAGTTTAATCATGTTTAAACTTGGCAGGCTCTCTTCCTCTTATTGTACTTTTACTCATCACTGGATCTGCTGCAAGACCTGCAAGACCTTACTATCCCCTTCCTAGCAAAGATACTGAGGACCACAAATTGCCCTTGCAGACTTCTCACCCATATAACATTGCTCATCGCAGTTCAAATGGGGAGTTCCCTGAAGAAACAGCTGCTGCCTACATGGTATTTCTCTGGCCATGTCTACTTTTCAATATGGGAAAAGTTTAAACATTTACCTATTTTGTGAAAATCAATAAAAAATTCATCTTTCTCATGGTTACACAAAAACCCATCCTTACAGAAATTTTCGATCTCTATGATATGATTTGGTGTTGAAAGTAGAAGGCAACTCTATGATTTTCACATCTTCATAATCCTAAGTGCATTTGGTTAAGCACTGCACCTGCAATAAATGCTTCTACAATCTGTGTACAGAAAATGACATTTTACGCTATAGATATCCTTGTACAGTTCGTAAAAAGAAAATGTTTGAAGTTAGCTACTTTTATTAAAATTGGATGCTAAATCCTTGGAATCCTTTTATTCCAATGCAATGGATATACCATTGAATTCTCTTCTAAAGACCTTCCATTCAGGCCCCTAAACTTGAGTCTCTTGCAGAGAGCTATTGAAGAGGGTGCAGACTTTATAGAAGCTGATATTCTCTCCTCCAAGGATGGCATTCTTATATGTTTCCATGATGTAACCCTTGATGACACCACTAATGTAGCAGATTTAAAGCAGTTTTCCAATCGGAAAACCACGTATGAGGTCCAGGGGGTTAACACCACAGGCTGGTTCACTGGTATTCCCAAAACACTACTAACTCTATGATTGCTTGTTGAGCTTGCAATGTATTTTTTGTTCAGTAAATGCATCAATAATATCAATCATTTATGATGCCATTTTTTGCTTATGCAGCACTATTACAAAAGTAGAAATTAACACAATTAGTCTGATGTTGTGCAGTTGATTTTACATTCAAGGAGTTGAAATTATTACGGATGAAGCAACGGTATCCATTTCGTGATCAGCAATACGATAGTTAGTTCCTATAAAAAATATAAGTTAACTTGCTTTTCTTTTCTAAACCAATTCCTTCCTTTGGCTCCCTCTGTGCTTCCTGACCCCCTTCTCTTGCTTTTCATTTCTAAATTGCTTGCCTCGCTTTTCAGCATGATCAATTATTTGTAGAATTTTCACGTGTAGAAAAGGTTTGAAATTTGACTTTGTATGTTATGGTCATTCCTGGAAATCATATTTTATTGTATTCTTTCACCAGTGCACTCCCTCCTACAAATGCCTATTTTTCACCTTCTAAACTTTGTTTTTCATACTGAAACTTCAAGCATCTGTGCTTAATTTTCTTAATCTACCAAAAATGAATAAAAAAGGGAACAAGTTTAATAGATTTGCTGCTGTTGAAAGAAGTTATAGCTGTCACTGCATTAACAAGTTTCCATTTTGTGACCATTTTTTCTCAGAATGCAGCAGAATCATTATTTGAATTTTTTGATCCATTGTGCAATGGCATTATGAGGAATCTGTACACATGCACTATGTGCTACACAGTGAACTGCCAAATTCTATTATACTTAAGTTGTTCGTTTTTATCCTCTTTAAATGTTTAAAATCTACTTGGTCAAATGATTAGTTGCCTTGTCAGTGGTCACCACTGCGGGCAATTTTCCCCATGTGCAAGGAATGTCTTGTACCCAGTTCATGTTCTGTTCAAATCTTTCCACATCATTGAAAGTGTTAACTTTAAAACACCTGGTGCATCACTATGGTCAGAGGTTTACATTTTCTATCCTCTGGTATGAGGAACAAAGTCGATGAATACTACGGTTGTAAAACGTATTGGCAGCTGTAGCAACTTATTGACCACAATACTTCTTTTCTTCTTTCTTAGATTGTAATAGCAAATTTCTTAGATTGTAATAGCAAACTTCTTTTCTTCTTTCTTTTAAAGTGCAGCAAAATGAGACTTTGGTAGGAAATTTGCTATTACTAATTACTTCTATTGTCAACGAAAAGATATGTCAGAGAAATGCCTTCCATTGTCCTGAGAAGTACCAGGGGCGGAATCAGTGTTCCCCTTTCGTGCTGGCACGGCTGCATAAAAAGTTGCCAGCACCAATTTGTTGCATCACATTTGCCCGTGGTGCTCACGGCAATTCTTGGCTTGTGGAATAGCAATTCCAAATGTTGAAATTGATTATTGATATGGACCTGCATGTTTGTCAATTAATCATTCCCCTCCTTTAAGATTATTGATTGACTTGTATGCTTGTCAAGTGATTATTCCCCTGCTTTGACATGATGGGTGATAATCGATTCCAAACTTGGGATTTTGTGCAGAGAACTCCCATATGGATGTATAACATCATATCTATTCACATTTATATTCATGTTAAGAACTATGTGGACGAATGATTTAAATTGGAATGTCCCGTGGCTTGTAGCTTTATGCATTCCTCATCACTACTCTATATGGTGTACCCTGGATTGTTTGGTATGTGAACTGCTTACTGGTTCCCATCAAAATAATGTGATTACTCGCAATGCATAGTCATATTGGGAAATCACCTCGGACAGTTACCTTGATTACATCAAGGAATATGTAGTTGGGATTGGACCTTGGAAGGACACAATTGTCCCCGTTGCAGAGAATTATTTGACAATGGCTTCAGATCTTGTTGCCAGGGCTCATGCCTGTAATCTCCAGGTTAGTGACTTCTTTACATGACATCTTGAACATTGGCAACTTCTTCGCATGACATCTTGAACACTGCTTCTTTCATGTTAATATTGACAAAGTATACTGGGATTGTAAGTATATAACAATTCTTCTGTTGCTCGATTTCTGTTGTGCGAGTTCTAATCATGGTCTAGTGTGCATGTACTGGGATCTCTTTGTGTCACATCATGTCTTTACCTGTTGATTTAGCTACTGCGCCCTATGTACATCAAATCCTTTGGCAAACAACTCCTCCCCAAAACAAAAAAGGGGGAAGAAGTTTCACTTTAAGTCATTAAACTTCAAGAACCTATTTTATATGATTGAAGGATTTCGTTAGCTACCTACTCAAAACTCGAGTGATTTTTGGCTCCTATTTGCCCTCTATTCCTCTCTCTCTCTCTCTCTCTCTCTCTCTCTCTGTGTACAATGTAGAGACCTATCTGACAACTTGTGTTTTGGTGGTTCCACATCAGGTGCATCCCTATACTTACAGAAATGAAAATAATTTCTTGCATTTCAATTTCCATCAAGACCCATATCAGGAATATGATTACTGGATCAACCAGATGGGAGTTGATGGACTATTCACCGACTTCACTGGAAGCCTCCACGAGTTTCAGGAATGGGCAACCCCTCTCTATTCAAAGGATGATAGTGCATCGGAATTGTTGCACAAGATTGTATTAATGATCCAATCTTATAAGGGGATCTGAGTGAGCTGTTTGCATACATGCCTCTATTTATGTATCAGTTGAATTTGCTGAATTTATGGAACAAAGTCATTCCATTTCGTTTGATGAAGGTTGCCTTTCTGCTTTGGACCAGTTCTTCTGTACAACCTTTACAGCAGTGGCACCATCTGTTTGTGATGCCATGCCACACACTGCTCCCTGAAACACTATGAGAGAGGGAGAGAGACTACGCAACAACGTGAACTTCTAAGCGCGTAATCATAAGTGATCTTGGAAGATAAAGTATCTGATTACATGATAACAAAGGGGAGGAAAATCAAGAATGATAAGAGTGATCTTGGGCAACAGACTAACAGATAAGTCCGACCACAAGAAGCGTGTCCTTGGGGCCCCTGCCAACAAGGCGGCACACTAACCCGAACTCCAACTTTTCCAACCTCCAGCCTCTAGGAAGACAAAAAACTCAGCTGCAATAACTCTTTATGAACCTGATACCAGGAAAGAAACAAAAGCCCCCGTGAGATAAATAAGAGGACTCATCCTCCGAACCACCCTTAACCTCGTTGGGGACAGGACCTGATTCCCACCTCTACCAAGTCCTAACCTCCCTCAGGTGGCTGTTGTTCTGTCTGCATGAGATCATCTGAATATGGTCTCTATGATGTTCGCGTGGAGGACAGAGGGAGCCACTCTGAGTTCTCCAACCACTTAACATGGACTTAGGCTACTTGGGTCCACAATTTCCTCCTCCGAAAATGTCCTTGGAATCCCTAATCTCAATTCTGTCTTGAGCATTCAGTCCCACTTCAAGTCAAGCGAATACCAACACATTGGCTTTAGAAACCCTGACGTAGTCCCTTAGATTCCTCCCGAAGCATGTCCTGTCCACCTCCCTACAGTTCAAAACATCTTACACCTTAATTGATTCAATCTCAAGATAGGACTTCCTCCATACGAAAGCTCTAGCTCTCGTTCAAAGGGGCACGGCATCTCTAAAACTGAGGCATCCAACACTGTCTTCAGCTCTAGCATGACTTATAAGTATTTTTTTCTTATTTTAGCTTTCTGTCTTTTGTGTTCTTCCTGCCTTGCAGAAACCATATCCACATCTGATTATAAAAAAAAATTAAAAAAATGGTTGAATGCAAGGAACAAGACTGTCCTTTTAGCTCCTAAAATGAACCATTTCCATGTAAACTATCAATTGCATAAGAAACGGGACCACAAAATTTTGTCTCAAGAAAAATGTGAACGGCCTCATGCGGAAATATGTTCACGTATGATGCACTAAATCTTCTTAATATTAGCTTTTTTTCATTTCAAAAACATTTTTAAAACATTTTAATACATTAAATTAATTAATATTTATATAAAAATCATTATATTTTTTATATTTACACATTTTTTCATATTAACAAATTATTTATTTAATTAATTATAATTATTATTTTTTATATTATTTATCTTATGATTAATAATTATACATTTAATCAATTTTAATTTTATTATAAAATATAACTATTCTATTATTTTTATAAAATAATTAATATTTATATAAAAAATTTTATATTTATATATTTATCCACATTTCTGTTATCTATATTTTTAATAAATATTATTTTTTCATACCATTTCATATCTATTTTGGTTTTCTTTTTTTTTCATGCAATATTGATATTCACAAACATAAGCAAAGAAATTACAAATCTAGTTGAGATAACCATCCATGTACAAAGCCGAATGAGTGCATCCTAGAGTGCAACAAAATCCAGAGTCAAACTTGAAATTCCAAAAACTCGTACGATCACAACATGATCGAGACGTAAATATCAGAATATAATTACATATTTGCCTAGAAGTCTTGACTTTGGAGAACCATGTAAAAATTACACATTCTGTTAAGAGACCTGCATCTTTTTCATCTCGTCTAGTAGGAACCTGGATTCAGCAGCAAAATCAATTGGAGCCAGAGACCTGACTGTTATCCTCTGCCTCTTTTCATTCATGTATTCATGTTGTGCCACGCTAACTCGGAAAAGATGAGGAACCCACGTTGCTTCTTTTAGCTTTGATTGGTATTCCTCTGCATTCTGGGTAATATAAACATTAATTTGGTTGAAATTCAGAAAATATTCTGAGAAATCCATGTGGCGTAAGGTTTCAAATAGCAAAACTCATTTGAAATTTACCTGTGATTTCAGATTGTCAAGCTCATCAGCTGAGCAACCAATAATTTTTTCTGCTTGTTCGTTGAACATTGATATCCATGCTTCTCCAGTTGCATCAGAAATTTTCAATACCAATATATATCTGCAGAAAATGATACCATAGCATAAGAACAAGCTCTGTATGTTTGTTTACAATAAGAGGGCCAACAAAGAAAAACAGGACTCATCATACCTTAGGCAGCATTCGTCATCATTCTTCTGACATCCTTCACACCAATATCCAGATCCAATTGCCTCAGTCACTTTCTTATTACACGTTTTACAGGCCTTGTACCACATTGTCTGATCAGCCTTTATTAAACTTACACATACTTTTATATTGAAAAATGCAGGCTGTCCATTGAATGGAAAATTAGATTAGAAGTGGCCTTTCTTCCAAAAGGACAAAACTTAAGCTAGTTTTGATCATTCAAACTAATGAAAGCTACAAAGTTCAAAAGAACAGTAAACGTTGTGTGCAGGCAAAGAAAAATGAAACATTACCTTCTCCTCCCCCAGTGATTGGTTATTGATAATGTAAGAAAGAGAGACCCTCTCAGTGTACATAGATCTTGCTCCACTCTGAGGTGAAGAACTCATTCCAGTACCAACAGAAGCCATCGACTTCCCTTTCCCTTCAGAATCATACCTGCACACAATATATAGTTAGGAACTACATGAAAACATGTACAACAGCAGCTCACAAGGCCATATCTTACCAGGATCTCAGCTTTTCAGCTTCAGGTATATCTGGATTTACCAAGACCACACTTTTGCTCAATGTTGACAAAGACACGCCTAATAGATAGAAAATGATTATTGCATATTTTCGTGCACATTGCTTGTAAAAGAATACAGAATTGTATTATTGTGCGCCTATGTTAAACATACCATTAAAGTCACCAACTTTGAGCGACTTGATTGCAATAATGGGAAATTTGTCAGCCATGTCCAACAATTCTTGCCCGGTTGTGGTGGCATTCTCATTCCATAAAGAGACTATAACAGTCTTCTTCCTGTGATCCAAAAGTCTCAAACATGTAAGCCTAATGTCAAAACAATGATCAAGGGATAGAATATATGAAAATTGTATGAACATACGTCTCATCTGCAACGGTGATATCACGTTTTGGAACAGTCTCATCATTACTCTTCCTTCGGATGCTCATAGTGGGAGATACTTGCACAACAACCCCAATAATATCTGAAATTTCAAAACATTAATGAGCATTGCATGAATTTGAAAAATAATCAGGAGGCAAAAATTTTATGAGATGGCTCTCACCTACTAGTTCCCGGCCTTGAACATATGGTCCCAACTCATCTATTTTCACAAAGTTAAACTTAGTAGCAGGAATAATAGCTGCTTCATTACTAGCTTCTTCGACCTCTGAATTCTCATTCAGGGTCATTTCATAATTGTTTTTAACCATATTAAACTGTTTGTGGGCCAGTTTAAGAGTGCCCTTTGAAATGTAATACACCTTTCCCAATTCAAATTTGTCAAAGAACTTCCTTGCAGCTTCATTAAACATTGTTGCTTGGATTTGTGTACCCTACAAGAAAGTAAGAAACCTCTATACATCAACAATCAATTTTCTAAAAACCTACGCAATTGTTTTAGAAAGTAGCAATCAAAAGCTTGAAACAATTTCTTACATCTTCATCCGTTAATTCAACAGTGAACACACACCCTTCTCCTCTGGCATTCTTATATGTGCGCATGTTCCCTTTGCCAGTAAGCCGGACCTTGATGGTCCAATTCCCCTGGTAGGGGTTCAACGAGACAAGAGGATGGACTCTCCTCGTCATAGCCATGCGTGCAGATGGAGCCATACTACACTCAAATAGATAAATCAATAAACAATAAAAATCCATCACTGACGTGCAATGAAACCAGTGCGATGACACTAACTCTTTATACATGATCCATATGCAATTTACTAAATCGTTACAATAGAAACAGGATATAAAGACCCCTCAGATTAAAAGAACTGTCACACCCATCATTTTAAATTATCTTATCAATTACCCACATGCTTTTATGATTAGATTATGCATAAAGCCCAGTGTGCTACAAGGATAATTAAAAGAGTGGGTAGCTAAATTGACCAAATGGCCTAAAAGGGTTTGCAAATGTCCAGTCAATTGGCTCTCCACTTTTCAGTACTGTGCATATATCCTAAAACTAAGAGACTCCCTATAACAAGAAAATATATAACTTTTTTTGCAAACTCCTGCACCATATAGTTCATGAGATCGCAATAATTTTCAATCACATAACACAATCCGGGAGTATGACCATATCTTCATGCTACTGAAATGCGTTGCAGCACAAACAAGATTTGGAGACCACCAAACAAGAAATTGTCACACCCATCATCCATGATTAGGCATCTTACAAACCAACAATGTTTTTCTATATAGCACAATGGAAATCCTTATATTTTCAATCATAGAGTGTTTAAAAGCATTTACAAACACATCTAATAAAAGAACAAAAGTGTGAGAATAGAAATACTCACTTTCCATGCTGTTCTTGAACAATTTGTGCAGCAGATTTAGCAACAATCTCCTGCTTTGGCTTCAAGAGAATGCCATTTCCCGCACTTTTCACCTCCATATCTTCCTTAGGCTTCAATACAATGCCATTATCTTCACTTTTCACCTCGCTCTTGACCTCAACTTCAAGTGCAGGTGACACCACCTCACACTTTGACACCACCAAAAACCTAACAATATGATAGAAATTAATTTTAAGCCGAAGAAAACCTATGTACAACAGGAATCAATACTAATCTTTTTTCAAAGAAAAATAGGGTTTCCTTTGATTATTGAAAAAAGACAACATGGTACAAATTACTACAAACTAAAAACTACCCAAGTGTGATAAAATTCAATTCTAAATTTTTCAGAGGAAAAGGGCCATTCTAATTCAAAGAAGACAATTTTTTTCGGCTTTTGAGACCATCAAGCACATAACAAGTAACGGGAAATTACAAATTACCATAAACTAGAAACAAGCCCTTGGGAAACAAAAATCGGCACTAAATTTTTCAGAGCAAAGAGGTGTTTTCATCGATTAATAGGGGAAAAAAAGGTATTGGTTTACTTGTCTGGCTTGCCAGGTATATCATTGAGAGCGTATTCCAAGATCCGAACTAGGCCCAAGTTTTGAATGTTTCCAGAGTTGACTTCGGAGGCAAAGCTAGATTGCAACAGTGCTTGTAGCTTCATCTTTCCATCGCTAGCTGTAAATCTGGAAAAAAGATTTAAAAAAAAAAAAAAGACGTTAGAATCACTTTGCACTAAATCAAAGTATAGAGACTATTACCCGGAAAAGAGAGAGATGAATCTGATGAATTAGAGTATAGGAGTAACTTAAAAAGGAGACAATATAACCATAAGAAGCATAAAATCAAATGATTTACAGACGTTTTAGCGCAATAGAAGGATAACCCGGATGCATGTGTGCTTGAGAGAGGGAGAGATGTATAGACTTGAAGATCAAATTATAGAACCACTTACGAAGACAAAGTTACAAGCAAAAAACCAGATGATAGAAAGAGGGAGACCAAGACGCATAAGTCTGAGAATCAAATAATCAAGATCTCTTTGAAAGAGCAAGCACTAAGAAGCATAAAATCAAATAATTCAATTACAAAACAGCACAACAGAAACAAAACCCAGATGAGAGAGAGAGAGATTACATGTATTTGCTGCCCTTTCCGACAGGCTTGAGATCGAGGATTTGAACGACGAGATCTGGAATATCTGATGAGGAATCCGGAGATGGGTTTTTAAGTATGGTCGAAATCGCGTCTGGGGTTATCATTGATGACGACATTCTTCTTCTTCTGCCTTCTTTCTTCTTCTTCCCCAGAAGAACAGAGAAAATGAAGGTAAATAGTGAAAATGTGAAATGAGGAGAGAGGGTGTGGTCATTTTGTATTCGTGAAATTTGGGCGCCAAATTTTCCTCTTTCGCGTTTTCGCGCGAAGATTTTGTGTTTGGTTTTGGTGAGAGAGCTAAAATGGAATTTGAAAAGATCCTTTACCCCGCGCCATTGACCCTTTTGAGCGTGACCTTTCTATTTCCCACTTTACCCTTCGTATCTTATATAGGTGGCAAGTTTTTGTAATGATCAAATTGGGCAAATTTGGAATTGAATTAATTCTTTGAATGTTTTAGAAGTGAATTTGGAAGTTAAAAGGTTCTTTGCCTCTTTTTGAAAGGGTTAATGAAAATTATAATTTTTTTAATTATTTCCATAAATATTAATTTTTTACAAAACTGAATAATAAAATGATCGATTATCATTAAATAATAATTTATTTTTATGGGGTCACTGAATTTGTGAATATTAATACAATGGGGTGATTGAAAAAATCCTTCAAAATCATGTGCTTTATTTATGAGGGAATCATTTTTTTTACCAAACATTTTCATTAATATTGTGAACTAACCATATCAATATAAAAATTATAAAATTAATGATTTTTGAAATAACTCAGACCATATAATTATATCCATATAGATGATGATAATCTCAACACTTGTGATTGACAGGGTCACACACCGCCATACATGAGTGCAAGGTAGGCTCTACCGGGTTTTGGTTGAGCATTGTGGGACCTCAACAAGAATATTTCAGGCTTAAGTCTAATCAAGGCCGAAGGACCTGGTGTCCGAACCCTCAAAAATTTTGGGATTGGGTCTGAGCTAAATTAAATGAACATAAAAAGAAAAGTGGAATGGAGCTAACCATAAACTTAGAAAACAGAGAAATCAGCAAAAAGTTGATTGAGCTTATTCACATTTTTCATTTTTGTATTTTGTTTCTTTGAGGAGCCATCAACCCCATGCGTAACCTTTGCCCAATCCTGCATCCAAGGCTAACACTGTTTCTGTTCCGAGACAAGAATGATAAACCAAATAATCCCTCAAAGTTACCCTCTAAGAGGACTGCCCTGTGCGAAGATCTGCAAGAGTTAAGCGTATGCTACGGAAGAGAACCAACTGACCGAAGTGGAGTTGCACTATCATAACAAACAGTACCACTGGATGGATGGATTGCTTGGTTTCAAACTAATAATCTTGAGTGGTCATTAGGTAAAGATTTAATTCGACAATCTAAATGCAAGAAAAGGAAAAAAAAAATAATAAGAAGAAGAAGAAGAAGATTACGTCTAATCCCCACAAATTTGAGGAAGAATATTATGTTGCTGGAAAAAAAAAATCATCTAAAATAGAAAGCAAGTCTGTCTGCATTTTCACATTCTATACAGGAATTAAACCCTCGCACTAGACCCACTTTCTTTTCATGGATTCCTGGAGTCTAAAATAGTTGTTTAGGAAAAAGTTGGCAAGGCGTGTTCATGTGGCATAATCATTCCAAGCCTTAGTTGCTACAAGCCTACAAGTCAACGGGACGAACATGTTGGGCAGCATGATGGGCAGCAGAAGCAAGAATACCATCTGTACTGTGCTGCATCATTTGATGCTGCTTTTGTTGTTGCCGCCACTTCTGATGTTGTCGGCGTCTCTGGCTGTGAATTTGGTATCAGGTTATGCTTTGGCGACTGCACCTTCAGTGAATTCTTTTCTCCTTCTGACAATCTGCAACCAACCAACATGAGGGTCTTTTTAAAGGCGTGACACGGCAATAACACTAAAGGCTCAATCAAATTCATAATTTAGTGGCTATCACTTTGAGCATCTTCTAAAACTTGGTCTCCAGTCACTTATAGCATACTGCTTTTTAATGGAATGGATATGTATGGTGCAAGATAACGCTCTAGCCATAACTAAAACATGGTTTAACACAATTGAGGACAGCTTTTGTTCTAAATTGTGCTGCTAGCTAGAGACAGTCATGGAAACAAGAACAAGCTCAATCACCAACATTTGCAATGGAAAAAAAAATCAAACATGAGAGTGGGTAAATGTGGATCTACCCTAGCTGACCATTAATGTAATGACAACGTTCTACAACATGAGGCAGTAATGTATGTAGTAATGGCATGCTTATCAAGGATTGAGTGACTGAAAACCATATATTCTCATTACTAAATCCCTTATTGTTTTGGTTCTAATATCATCTGCAATTCAAATTACTGTTTCACTTATGAATCTCCTACCTAGCTAGGAAAACCTACAACTCACAATTTCAATAGATAATCAAGAAAGGGAGATGAGAATTGAGTAGCTTACACTGGAAAAGCAAAGGATTTGCAACTAGCTGGACTTCCATCTGAATGGGGAGACGTGTTAGGAGAATGTCGTGGTTCTTCAGGAGAAAACTTGTAATCACCTTGATTTTTTGCATTTTCCTTTAGAACCTCCTTCATGTTCTCAGAAGCTGCACTACTTGCATCCAAAGTGTTCCCTGGGTTAGCGCATGTGTTTCTGATTTCTGGTGATTGATTAACTGAGGAAAAGTTGCCACCTTGCAAGCTTATCAATGGACTAGGTATCATAAATTCTCCAGTTCCTAGTTCCTCAGATTTTTGCAACAAAATAAAATAGTCTCTTGTGAAACTCATATTCCCTGGGTGGATGCTGAACAAAGATTCATTGGAAGTAGAACTCCATTCCACTGGAGCTGATGTATTCGTTCTAGCAAACACTGAAGATGGTATCCTATTTTCATCGTAGCCTTGGGGGTGCTCCATTACCTGGACTGAAGGTGTCTGAGTTGGCAAGCTGTAGGGTACATAATCCGGAGTATCTGTTGGTAATGTGCTTATGGGCAATCCATCACGGTGAGAAGTAGAGCTGCCAGAACCACTCTGTGAAGCTAATTGTTGATGCTCTACAATTTGCGGGCAGTCAGTCATAGAGTTATCAGACTCGTATATATCCTCATTTAAGGGATCTTTAAAGTCCGATTCAGATAAAGAGGCCGACGATGAGGATGAGCTTTTTCCTGTGTCGGAAAGATCACCATATTTGACATTTGCAGCAAGATCTGAGTGCGCATCAGAGCCTAATTGTTTTCCAGGAATGGACTGCACATGCTCAGCTTCCATAGCTGGAGGGAGAAAAAAAAAGGGTCATGTATAGTCTTTACATTTGTTTGCCCAGGTTAAAATAAAGTCAGCACACTAAACCCTGGATCCAAGTACAAACAACTAAAGGAAATAAAGAAAACTCAAATTAACCTTGAACTACACGATTATGTAGATATACCATACAACAAATACATAATAGAAAAACGTTACTCTTGAAGCATTAGCTTTAACTGTTGGCATCTTAATTTAAGCTTAGTAAATTAACCTGTCACATTGATTCTCCTTCTTTTCACCATTTTTATATGGCTGGACTGGATGTATATTTACTTGAAAATGGGAAAAACAAACAAATAAATAAATAAATAAAGCTCTTAAGCTCCTTCTTTAGATATCATGGATTCTGTGAGCTATCGACGGACATAGAAGAGCTCCAAAATTCTGGCATGGATCAATTGCCAGCTTTTGCATAAGTCCATGCACTTAACCAATGTAAAGTACAGTTGTTTATGCTTATTGACCTTTCGGTGTAGGAACTTCAACCAATCTAGCAAGGCCATGGTTACAGTCACAGTAGATTCATGATGTAAGCACTGTGGTAACTAACTTGCTGGTTGCATATGTGAAAATCACATCAGCTCCACCATATCTTAGCCTGATAATCTACAGCATGTTCAAGGGCCTTTGTTGGATTTTACCCTCTTCTTTCACTGAAAATTTAGGTAAAGCAGAAACCATGACTTGCTTGTTCGTTTTCTCCCTGGATAATTTGGGATTTTTTATTGCAGTTCTGGTAAAGGAAAAAAGAAAAAGATCTACCTCCATTTTCCACAAGCACAACCATTTACATAGCAATGATCTTCCTACTTCTATGGCTTTGTGCCTTGTTTCATCCTTCTAAGCCAAGCATTTCTTCCCTTGATAACGGGAAAACTAAAAGGAACAATATGTGCGATTTACAAGCTAGACCCCTATTTTGTCCCCAAACCTAACAAACTTTTAGGTCATTTTTATTTGGTACCTGAACTATTTTCTATCTTGAACTTCATATTGCTTACAATGTGGCCCATGCTGGCCAATTGCAAGACCAATGGAGGCGGTGACATTGTCAGAGCAACATCAAGAGACATATTTTGAGGGCTAAAAGATTACTTATGTCCTGTAATCTATTGAAGTTTACTGACCTAAAAATTCAGGGGCCAAAACAGGTGTTTAGCCTAATTATCTGTAAGATTTGGAAAGGTATGAAAAAGTTAATTAAAAATCTAGACTTCCAATTAAACAATTTAACATTTTCAGGAATTATATTTAAAAAATGAATTATTTTTTCAGTCTTCATTCAGGGTATTCGACTCTAGAATTTTGGAAAAGCTATAGTACCTGTGGAATGCCTCTAATTAAGTGACCTAAAAAAATCAGAGAAATAGATTGAGAAAAAATTTATGGGGTTTGAGAAATCTGAAACAGAAGAGAAGAAGAAACTCACTCATTCCAGCATATGTGCCCTAAATTTATCAGCTTTTGAGACAAGTACAAGTGTGGCCCGTCATCCAACCTGTTCATATTGATTTAGGGATCAAGACTTTTTTCATAAAGAGAGAGAGAGAGAGAGAGAGAGAGAGGCATGAGAATTTTACCCGGAAGAAAGAGGGAAGACGATATTTGAATCATGCAGGAGATAGATTCTGGTAAGGTTTCGTGTGAAGGTGGAAGCAGACAGAGAGACGGAGAGGGAGAGAGAGAGAGAGATAGAGCGAGCGAGCATTTCGGGGAGAGACTGAGGGCATATCGACGATTTCGCTCTCTTTCTCTCTCTCCCTGTCTCTTTAAATATAATTGAAGCTGTGTTTCCCACTCGCGCCATTTCTCTCAAGGACGTTAGGCTTTGTTCGGTATTTTACCGTTTTGTCGTACGCGGAGAATGGTCCAACTAAACTCGGCCCCTAATATTAACCGGTCCTACTCACATAGGTAACAACTTCAAGTTTATTGCCATTTTAAGGAAGCCGAAGAAAAGCACCACATATGAAGACAAGGCCAACTTCTCCATTTCGATCGGGGGCATAAGACATAGTATTAGTAAATATGATCTAAGACATGGTATTACTATGATCGACTTCACTATCAACAAAATACCTAAATTTTCTCCTAACTTTAGAAATGAATAATGAGTTGAGATGTATGTCATTGTAAAGACAATCACAACCAATCCCCACCCTTAAAGCAAATTTCATGAGTTGAATCGTCAAAATGTTTCCAAACTATATTCGTTGCTAATGGTACATGACCCACCGGTCCATTACCGTAAGACCGGAACCATTTGAGCTCATTGGACCATGCCGTCTTTGACATTGTTAAACACGCTTATAGCTCCTCGATCAAGTACCTTCTCGGTCAAGCACTTCCCGTAATCCTCTCGGTCACTACAATACCCTCAGAGCTCGAGCTTCCCAATGAACCCGAACCTTTCTTAATTGGATATACATCTCCTTTCCTAAGAAAGTCCCCTCAATTAGGGAGCATATCTTGGCTCCCACATCTAATAAGACAAAAAACCTTCATCATAGTTAGAAAGTCTCTTAATTAGTAGGATACTAAATCTCCTATAGATCTCTAACTACAATCCATGTAATCTCAAAGGATTCACGGTGGTTTCCATAAAAAATTAGGGTTTCCACTCCTAAATAGATATGAGACTTGCCTTACATACAGATTATATATTCCAAGCGTAGAGGGAGGATGAGGTACATTCTAAAACCTTACACACAAAAAGCACTCAAGAACAAAGGGCAGGGACAATACTCTATAGCCTGTTTTCTCTTTCTCCTTTGAGAAATACTCCTATCTGATTTGAGTGTCTGAGTCTCTTCTGTCAGAACAACCCCCGACAGTCTTTTGTAAGTACACCAATCAACAAGGGGCTGCATCGATTCCATCTCTGCATTCCAGCAGGAGGAGCCTTTATCTGTAGAGTCTACACCCACTCCAAACAGTTGCTTAGATCGAATTTCAGATGCACACGCTTCGGTGCGCCACAGGCTTTATGTTTTGAGCAGCAAATGCATAATTTTATAATTCTCAACCCATCCCTATGTTCAATGAAAGTTCACTGTGCCGGGAAGACATCGAAGCATCTGATGAAGCATCCTTAAAAGTCATTCCCCCCGCCCCCCATTGTGGACTTTTACCACAACCGAGCCACCACCTCTCCATGATTGTCGTCGCATTCAACTGAAACAAGGCGTAGCTGAAACGGGAGCTCAATAGAGTCTGTGGAGGAGGAATTGCAAAGTTGGGAAATCTTGGACATGAGAGAATCAAAGTTGATTGATGAGTCAACAAGGAGAAGCATAGAGTACGGTGGAGTTGTGAGGGTTAGTGGTGAATTCACCAATGAAGTTGAGGAGGAGGTTTGCTAGGGTACCCAATTGGATGACACGGGTTGCTATTGTTGATATTCTCCATCAATCTCATGATTTCTTAGTCGATAAAAGTCTAATGAGTCAAAAATTGTCATTGTTGATATTCTCTTGCCTCTATTCAAATATTACACATATTCTCTTGTCATTGTGGGTAGATTTACTCATGATTAGAACTTTTTCATTGGTTGCTAATCTCAACTATCTTATGATTAACTTTGGTTGTTTGTCATTTGGATTCTTGGTTGATTGCTGTTTGACTCATCGACTGATTACCATACAAATCAAAATGATGAATTTTGAGGCTAGTTTTAATGCAATTATCTTGCTAAGCTCATATAGGCTGATTTGCAAAACCTTTTTGTACTAATGTATGTCATAATTTAATCTTTTATCATATCAAACAAGAGTTTAAAGGGTAACTTTTTTACTTAGATGCGTATTTTGTTCGAAATTATAATAATTTTAACTTATTATTATGTGATTATATGTTAATGTTACTTTTATCTTACAACCCTAAATTTTCGGATCTCCTAAATAAAAATAAGTCCATCATATTCAAAATATTCAAAGCATTAAAATTTCAAGCACGAAAAAAGCATGAAAAAAAATTATCAGATTAAAAATTTTATTTCTTCAAATTTGTTCATTTAAAATTATAAAAAAATAAATAGGAAAAATAAAATTTCCGCGACACGAGACCGTGGTATCGTCCATAGGACGGTAAACCGCATAAAACCTGCAAAGATATTTCCCCGCCAGCTGTTCTACATAAAACCTCCCCCCTCTTGTGCCCTCGTCTTCCTTGATCTCTCTCTCTCTCCTCTGATTTCTAGGGATTCGTCTCTCTGTGCAAATCGCGGACGAAGTGCAGTACTCATCAGGTACGGAGAGCAACAAAAGGAAGTACGAGGACTCAACTCCGCCGCCACCATCTAGCGTTCGGAGAACGAGGGGATTCTTAGGACCGATTACGTCGGCGTCGTCGTATAACAGCGTCCCACCACCGGTAGATGACATCCAACTAGCGAAGCAACGAGTTCAGATGATCGCGGCTCATATAGTCAGCGACGCCGAAGCTAAACGTCCTCGCACCGAAAACGGCGTTGGCTTTGATTCTGAACCCAGGGTTTCAGCTCCGCTCCTCCTGGTCTCTCTCTCGCTCCCTCTCTCGGCTTGACTGAGTGCGGCTTTGCTATAGTGCTTTGTTTCATGCTTTCAGTGAAGTTTTGAATCTCATCTCAGTTTTGCACGATAGCAAAATCTCTTCTAAAGTTTTTGAACTCGAACTCGTAGAAGGCACAACACGTATCATGCTGACTCGGCAAATCTGCTGATGTGGACAATACGTGTCATGGCGACGGATGCAAATAATTGCTTGGACGGCAAGTGTCCTGCTGACGTGGCTGATGATGCTGGATTGTACTGCTGACTGGATCAATTCACTGACCTGCAAACCACGTGGATGCTGTCTTGTCTCGCTCTGTCGACGTGGATGCTGATGTTGATTGTCAACGGATTCGTGGCGCTAACCTGCGTCTACATGTGGATGCCGACTGGACCTGGTCCTACATGAAGAATGCTTACCTGGCCAAGCAAATCGACATGGACAATCCGTGGACTACTGACTGACCTGTACACCACGTGGATGCTGTCTGGACTTTGTCGTACACGTGGACTGCTGACTATACATAAGCGCTGACATGGACCCCACGTGGATGATGCTGTACTTCACCGTACACGTGCAAGGCTTAGCTGGAAAAGATTGCTGACGTCGATGACACTTGTATGCTGACTCGTCTGCATACGCGGACCATGTATGCTGACTGGATTGAGTGGACTCCACGTGGATGCTGACTGGACGTGGGCCTACACGTGGAATGCTCACGTGGTTAAGGGCGTCGACATGGAAAACACGTCTGATGACGAGCTGCATTTGACGACGTGGAGTGCTGACTGGATAAAAGCACCGACCTGGACACCACGTTGATACTGACCGGACATGATAGTACACGTGGTACGCCTACGTGGTCAATATGTCAACGTGGACGACACTTGACTCCAGACTGTGCTCCTGATGCGGACGTGGAAAGCCGACTCGATTTTAGCGCGGACTGGGACACCACGTGGATGATGACCGGACCTCGTCCTCCACGTGGAGTCCTGACCTGGCGAAATTGGGCGACGTGGTCTGCTGATTGGAATGTTGCGCTGACCAGGACTCTACGTGGATGCTGACTGGAATAGATGGTACACGTGGTATGCTGACCTGGTTAGTACGTCTACGTGGAAGCCACGTGGAAGCCACGTGTCTGCTGACTAGATAGAATATGCGGACGTTGAAGGTTGACTCGATTTCTAGCCGACCTAGACGCAACGTGGAGGTTGACCGGACCTGGAAATACAGGTGGAGCGTGACGTGGCCAAATTTCGTTCTGAACAGGACTCTAAGTGGATGCTGACTGGATATTATAGTACACGTGTCTGCTGAGTGGACGACACCTGCTGCTGACGGGGCTTTAGATGCGGACGTGGAAAGCTGACTCGATTTAGCACTGACCCGGACACCAGGTGGATGCTGAGTGGACCCCGGTCGTACACGTGGAAACCTGACTTGGCGAGGTTTGGCGACGTGAGCTGCTGACTGGAATGTTGAGCTGACCAGGACTCTACGTGGATGTTGACTGGAATTGACAGCATACGTGTGATGCTGACCTGGTCATTCCGTGGCGTGGACGCCGCCAGTCTGCTGACTTAGCAGAGTATGCGGACATGGGACGCTGCCTCGATTTCGTACTGACCTGGACACCACGTAGATGCTGACTGGACCCTGCGTACACATGGAATCCTGACCTGGCCAAATTAGGCGACGAGGACCACACGTCTGCTGACTGGAAGAATATGAGGACGTGGAGTGCTTACTGGATTCTTGCGCTGACCAGGACTCTACGTGGATGCTGACTGGAAATTATTGTACACGTGGTATGATGACCTGGTCAGTAAGTCGACCTGGACGACACTTGTACGCTGGCTGGGCAGAATATGCGGCCGTGGAATGATGACTCGATTGTAGCGCTGACCTGGGGGTCGTCGAACACGTGGAATGCTGTCCTGGCTGTTAGTTGACGTGGACCACACGTGTCTGCTAACTGCGCAGAAAATGAGTACGTGGACTGTTGACTGGATTGTTGCACTGACCTGGACTCACGTGGATGGTGACTGGACTTGGTTGTACAGGTGGAATGTGACCGGGCTCGTTAGTCGACGTGAAAAACACGTGTCTACGTACTGGGAATAACACGAAGACGTGGACTGCTGACTGGACAGAACAGCTTACTTGGAGGCCACGTGGCCGCTGAGGTCTTACACGTGTCCTACAATGTCCTGCTGACTGGACCGAAGATGCTGACCTGGGGACTAGGTGGACCACTGACTGGGATGAAGTTGCTGACTGGACAACATCCGCTGAGTTGGGTAACAGTTGATGCTGACTGTCTGAACTTGCTAACCTGGACAACATCCACGTGGCCGTGTACTGACGCCCAGATGGCATCTGACCGTGTGACATGTGCCCGGTGGAGTTTACATGGTCTTCTTCTTGTCCTGTTTCAAATTCAAAACCCTAAGCCACTTTTCCGAAGGCAACGCCATGTCTTCTGATGCAGAGGAGGAGAATTAAAGTTGGGAAGAAGTTTTGGGACCAATGTTACTCGCCGCAGCTCCGCTTCTCGATGCAGATCATCTCGGTCACTCCATAGCCGTCAAGTACGATGGACCTCCCATAACCTACGAGAAAGACCTCCCCACGATCGAACAACTTCATCTCGAATCTGCTTCCATTCGAGCATCTTCGATGGCTTCCGTTGTCAATGCTAATGCTATGAATCCTTCATCCGTTATGGGAGCCCAATTTGAGCCTGCAAATGGGGATTGCTGCTTCGTCTTCAGAGAACGATGACTCTTGATCTCTGATGTCGAGCGTGGCTGATCCTGCGGCATCCCCATGGCTTCTCGGAGTAGAGACAAGGGGTTTGAGAAAGAGAAGAGTTGGTAGCAAGTGTGGCGTTTTAATAGGAAATGTGTGAGCTGCATCAGGCAGCCTATTGATGAGTCGAAGAAGTCAAGTTTGTCTTCAAAAACGTTGTCTATAGTATGCAGTCCTTTCAAGGTCAAGCTTGATAGGAAGAAGTCCTTTGGAGAAGAGTGCGTAGCAGGAGTGCTCATCAAATCAGCTTAGACCTGAGCAGCTTGTTGTGAATATCCGGCAATTAAGGCAAAAGGAATTGGGTGAACTCTCGGGTTGCTCTATACCGGCCCAAAAGTTGAAGCCAAAGAAGCAAGCACTGCAAGCATGTTTTACAGTCCCACTAAGTTAAATTGATTCCATTTACATTTACGATTTATCATTTGACATAAATTTTCCAATAAAAACCATTAAAAATTTACACTTGAAATTCAGAATTAATCGAAAGCAAAGGAATTATAAATCACTCAAATGACTTTCAAACCCTACCTCTGAGTCGAAGATTTTTTTTGTGATGGGAAGTGCGTAAATGGGTTTTCTCTGAGAGGGATCAAACTCACTGAACATAGCAAAAACACCGTCGTCACATTCATTTGAGACAAGGCGTGAGTTTAGGATCTCATTAGGTAGCTGAAACTTGAGCCCGATCGGGTCTGTAGAGGAGGAATTGCAGATTTGGGAAATCTTGGACATGAGAGAATCAAAGTTGACTGATGAATCAATAAGGAGAAGCAGGGTTTTCCCACAAATGTAGACTACGGTGGAGTTGTGAGGGTTAGTGGTGAATTCGCCATTGAAGGACGAGGAGCTTTGCTAGGGTACCCGATTGTTGGGTTTCTGCGTTGGGGGAAAGAGAGAGAGAGAGAGAGAGAGATGAACCGTCAATAAAATGGGGAAAATGGGGGCTTTTCGGGGATTTGATAGCAAACGCAATGGGCCAGTTTACTATTTGAGAAGTCTACGCTATGCTTTTAAGTCCATTAGCCGAATTGGGCTGCGGGTATTTTTTTATTTATTTGTTTTTTTTTGTTATAAAAGGATACGAATTCTAGATTTTAGGATCGGAGAGAAAAATTATCACTATCAAACTATTCCTTGTGGGCGTAACCCCTTTCTTGTAAATGCCTCCTCAGGTTTCTTTGTTTTTTTTTTTAAGTTAATTTTTTTTAAAAAAATATAAATTTGATTAAACGGTTTTTTTTTTTTTTAAGTTAACTTTTTGTAACAAAGAAAACAGAGAGAGCGAGAGAGAGAGAGAGAGAGAGAGAGAGAGAGAGAGAGAGAGAGAGAGAGAGAGAGAGAGAGAGAATCTCCTGAGCATGTTTGGCTAAAATCTTTTATTTTTACTTATAAATTAAAGTGAGGAGTAAAAGTTTTAAAATTTAAGTGAAAACTATTTATCAAGTTTAAGTGAAAAAAGGTTTTTCTTGAATAGATTATGCGAAAAAATAATTTATAGAAATTTTAATATTTAATAAAATTATAATAAAGGATAATTGATATTAAAGTTCATAAATAATTCTAAACTATTTATAAATAAAAAATAAATAGTTTAATTTATAAATATTCTAAAATATTCATAAATAGCTAAAACTTATACATTTTAAATCACAATTTCGTAAATAGTTAAATTAAATATATACGTAATAAAACATTTTCTGACTTCATATAAATATTTTTTGGATTTATTTGAAGAGAAAATTATTTGTCGGCGGTAGCCGACACCGATACTTCAAACTTCAAAACACAATGCTTGAGTATTGAAACTTCTCAAAAAATATTATGACATAATAATTTTGCGACACTTTATTCTTTTTTCATCACAAATTGTTTTGCGACGCTTTTAATGATGTCGTCGAAAGGATTTTAAAAAATCTCTATTATTAAATTTAATGACAAAACTTTAAAAAAAAAAGTGTCAAAAATGTTAATAAGGATTGATGATCGGTGATCGGTGACCGGTGACCGGAGAATACTAACCACATTTTCTGGGGCGTCGTCAAAGTTTTGCGACGAACTCAGGAGCAGCATCCGCAACGCCAAATCGTAGGTCCGGATGGTAACGCTTGTGGCATGACTGGGTCCTCAGGAGCTGCCTCTAATACGTTGTCTGAGACATCGAACATGAAATCCGGTGAAGATGGTCACAAATTGCTTTTGTTCACCTCAGCCAGGCGCAGCCCAACTCATCCAGTTTTTTCTGGTCCTCCGTGCGTCTAATCAATGCGTAAGCTCACTGGACCCAGCCTACCATTTGGAAACAGCTAGTCTCCGGTCCACACACGTGATCAAACTAACACTTAATTAGGGTTAATGACCGAGTAAAACTGAATTATAAGAGATATATTCTTTTTAGGGTTAAAAGGGAGTTGAATTGTTCAATAGATTATAATTCAATTGCTACCGTTCTTTCTCCCTTTTATGAAAATCTTGATTTCGAGTATTCTTATATACAAAAAAAAGAAGAGAGTTGAATTGAATCAGTGTCGAATGTATCAAGATTTAGAGTTTTGGAAATGTAGTTCAGTATTTTTATCATTATTTTTTTTTACGGATTTGTTCTTTTTTACTATAAAGGTAAGTTTTAAGTGGGTCCACGTAAATCTTATATATTTTTTTTAATTTTTGTCTTAGTGTTATACCCAACTTCTTAATTTTTTATAATTCATAGAGTACAACCTAATTAGGCGCATACATATGGGAAAGCATCCAAGATTGTTAGAAAGGTTGGTTCAATCAACCAAGTTAGAGGCAGTCGTTTTGTGTACTATTCGAATTTTTGAAAAATATAGGTGTAGATTCGGTCTCATAAATTCATTTATTATGTATAAGTTATGTGAAGTATTCAAATTTGTCGAAGTTCGACTTTTTTAAACAGGTGCAGGACTCATCTTTAATTTGGCGTGAACTGGGACGTTATCTTCAAGACCAGGAACTCAAAAGTCAAAATCCACGAGAGGAAAAAAAAGGGGCCCGCGGGGGAGGGGAGGGGGTGAGAGAGTATCCAATCCAAATAAAGATTTGCCGAATGGAACCTGCGAGGAAAGGGTGGTGAATTCCTCATGCGTGTCAACTTGTCAAACTAACGAAGCTTCACCTTCAACTTCTCCCTCTCAGAATTTCCTCTCTCTTCTCTTACTCTATACCCAATCTCTATCTCTCTCAACTTGTTCCTTTGGAGAACTTTATGAGCAAAACCTCACCAGAATTCTAGGGTTTCACTCCAAACGTGTCAGTCTCTCTCTCTCTCTCTCCAGTACTCTCTATTAAACTCGAATTTCTTTATGTGTTCAACTAAAAATTTTGAGGATATAAGTCTTTGTTTAGTTATTTCCATTCTGCATCTAAATCATTTTTTAAACTATTTTTCATTTCTATGATCAAGTGAATTCAGGTTTAATTTGGGGTTCGTTGTGTATATTTCTCTAAATTGTGAAGTGGGTTTTTAAGTATTTTCTTGATTTTTGTCCGATCACTGTGTATTCATCAATTTACTCGAGAAGGCACGAATGGGCTTCAATCTGAACAGATGAGCTTTTTCCTTTATGTTCTGGGGTGATGTTTTCTGATATTTGGTGCCGTTCTTTCGGATTTCATGAATTTCAATTTTTGAAATTTTTGGCACTTTGATTTTTTTTTTTTTTTTTTTTTTTTTTTGTAATGATTGGTTGACATAATTTTTTTTCCTTGTTATTCATGTATGTAGCTTACAGGAGCAGGTGAGAAGCACTTGTCCTGTAAGTTCATTCTCTCTCTTGGGCATATGGTCAAAATTTCTAACTTCTAAAGTCAGTGTAGCAAATCTTAATTGTACTTTGAACCTCTCTGTAACTCTATGTTAGATCATTTAAGTGAACCCCCATTGACCCATTAAAGTGCTTCTTGAAACACCCTTGTCTGAAATCTCTTTATGAGATTGTTAATATTAGTTTGAGGTTGTGTTTAGAGTAGATCAGATCGGTGTAGCCATTCTTCTTCTGACATTTACTGCCTGTTTTCGCCTCTCTTTTAAATCCAATTAGTTGCTCTTTGCTAGTTCTGTTGTGAAGAGCAGTTTAAGCTTGAGAGGGAGAGTTACTTGTATTAGGATTGGGCTCTTTGGTCTTTCATCTTTGTAGAAATGGGTGATGATAGACCAATAGGCTTAACTCCTGATCAAGGACATCTCATAGCTGCAGTTCATCACCTTGTGAAGGCGTTAGAGTTATCTGTAAATTTACCAAATGATCTCAGAGAAAACCTTGCTGCTCTTGGCACCCATTTGCCAATGATAACTGTAGTCAATGAAGCCAAAGGAGATGAGATGAGTGATATTGAACAGCGGATCAAATGTGTTCAGAAAAAGATTTCGGGATGCGATTTAAAGCAGTCAATGATATGGGATGCTGGCCCTGATGAAGCTTTAGACTATCTACAAGCGGTTGATGAGGTTCGAAGAATTGCTCAAGTATTAGGGAACTTGTCTTTTCAACAACCCAGAAAGCAGCAGGAACTTGTTAACCAAGTTCACATAATTCTGCAGATGGCAATGTCAAGACTTGAGGAAGAATTCATCCACATTCTTGTTAAGAACAAGCAATTCTTTGAACCCGAGTACATGTCATTTCGCTTAAATGATGGGTGTGCCATGTATGATGAATCATTTGAGTTGGAGAAGGATTCCATGGTTGAAGATGCAGTTCATAGACAGAGTTCTCGCCATGAGCCTGAGGTGGATTCTGTAGATTTAGTCCATCCAGATGCAGTTCCTGCTCTCAAGGCCATTGCAAATATATTAGTTGAATCAAACTACGATCAAGAGCTGTGTCTAGCATTCATTAGGGCCCGGAAGGAAGCTCTAATTGAGTACTTGAACTTTCTTGAGGTGGAGAAACTTAGCATTGAGGATGTGCTCAATATGGAGTGGGATTGCTCAAACTGCATGATTAGAAGATGGATCTGGGCTATAAAAATCATTGTTCGTGTCTATCTTGCTAGTGAAAAACAGTTGTGTGACAAGATCTTGAGGGATTTTGGACCCATTAGCATGGATTGTTTCCTCAAGATTTCAAAAGCCCCAATGATGTGTCTTCTAAATTTTGGCGATGCAGTTGCTATTGGACCGCATACACCTGAAAAGTTGTTCGTGCTACTCAATATGTACGAAGTTCTTGTGGACCTTGTCCCTGAAGTAAATTCATTGTTCTCAGAAGAGGTTGGTTGTTTTATCAGTACCGAGTTCCACGAGCTTCTGAAGAAACTGGGTGATTCCGCAATAGCTACTTTTCTGGGCTTTGGAAACATAGTTGCTACGAGAACTTCCAAAAACCCTTTTCCAAAAGGTGGGGTTCACCCTCTTACTAGCTATTGCATGAACTACATCAATGCCCTTACTGCATATAGCAGCACCATCAACGCTCTTCTAGGAAACAAAGAGCAGAATGAGCCGGATCATCATGTTACCACTCCATATAACAGGGGTGGTTCTTCTGGTGATTTCTCTCCAATGACTCATCATCTTAAGTTGATTATATCTGTTCTAGAAGCCAACCTGGATGCCAGATCCAAGTTGTACAGTGACGATGCCTTAAAACATATTTTTTTGATGAATAACATCCATTACATGGTAAAAAAGGTTCAAGGTTCCGATCTTTTGGATCTTTTTGGAGGTGAATGGGTGCGAGATCGTATAAGGAAATTTCAGCAGCATGCAACTAGCTACCAGAGGGCCACGTGGAGTTCAATCCTGTTTTGTCTCAGAGAGGACGGTTTGGTGCATTCAAGTCAGAATTTGAGGGCTACCTGGAAGGAACTGTTCAAGAGTTTCAATACTGCTTTTGAGGAGGTATATAAGATTCAGACGGGATGGTTGGTTTCGGACCGTGAACTTAGGGAGCATCTGAGGCTTGTAACCTCCCAGAGAGTCATCTTAGCATACAGGGCTTTTATTGGAAGGAGCTCAAGTTATGTAGATGGCAAGTTCATTAAGTACACTGTGGATGAGCTGGAGAACTTCCTCTTGGATCTCTTTGAAGGGACCTCAAAATCATTGCAGAATTTCCGGAAGGGTAAAAGCTGAAATATGTTGAAGTTTCAGCGTTTCCTTCTCTAATTGTTTATTTTTTCTACATCATGCTTTCTTTTTGTAATTTTAAGAGAACAGTGTATCGGATCTGTAAAGCTGATCCGAAATGGTTGCATTGGGGCACTTTGTTCTTTTGCCAAAGGGACAACTATATGTTTGTAATGTATCATGGAGTTCCAACAGAAGGATCCTTTCCTCCCTCTCCCCCCCCCCCTTCAGCATACTACTCTCATGCCCTTTTGCCTAACATTAGTATTGGATTTGACATAGTTACGGGGAGATCATTTAGATTGAAATTATGTTTCTTAGATTCCTTTCTACCTCCTGCCATTACTTGGGTTTGCCCTATGAGAGAGTACTTGCTTTTCCTTCTAGGCACTGCTCATTTCATCAGTTTTCTTTTAGGAACTACTCATTTCATCATTCAAATGCCAGCTGCTAATTTGGACTTGATGACGTAGATTTGCACCCAAAGAACTTAATTGGATTGGACAGCTGTTCTAAGGAAATTTGACTGGCAAAGTTCCTGAGTGAGGAACCCCGAGTTCTCGTCTTGTAGGTCCATGTCCAAGGCCAGGCCAGGAATTTGTTTCCTAATAAAAATTCTTTTTTTATTTTTTTGGTAGACCGGGGAGACGGAGCAAACAAACAAACAAACAAGCAGGCCCGGAAAGCCCAACAAAGACCCAACCCAATTACATTAAACTCCCAGACCTATAAGTAACAATTCTGGTCGACTCACTCCCAGCTTTGTCATCCAGCAGCAGAGACCGAAGGGAAGTTGGAGGAAACTTCAGCAGGGACAGGCCTGGGGGACTAGCGTTCCCCAATCTTGCAAGGTGATCCACGCACTTGTTGGCTTCTCTGTAAATATGATTCACTTCGGAGATCGCTAGATCTCTCATGAGCTGAGTGCAGTCCATCAGAGCATGGAAGAGGGGATGATCGGTGTTGTTGGCTTTCTTTAGGAGTTGCGTTAAACCAAAACAATCCACTTCAACCTCAATCTCTATTACTCCTTTATTCTTAGCAATCCGTAGGCCTTCTCTCAGAACCCAAACCTCAGCCGAGAACACATCTGCTTTTTCTATATTCAGAATGAATCCTATTACCCAATTACCATCTCCATCACGCAGGATGCCACTATCACCAGCAATCCCTGAGACTCTATCCACAGCTCCATCAGTATTTGTCTTTATTTTTCCTCTCTCTGGAGGATTCCATTTAATGTTTAAGATGGAAGTCTGACTCTGGTATTGATCATTTCTTTGCATCTCTCCCTACACCATGTTGAGTCTTTTGGCCAGCCTTACTGTCGTCGCAAGTGAAGTTTTTGTCCCCTCCATGACCATCTTGCACCCTCTCTTCCATATACACTAGATAGTGGCAGCAAACATCTCACTCTCTTGGAGGGCCCTTGAGCTGAAGAGTCTTTGCACTCCTTTCTTTATCCAATTAACAGAGTTCCCGGCCCAGAAGTCACTCATCTCATTGATTTGAGGACAGGTCAGTCTCCATATTTCTTTGGTCTCTTTGCGGTCTCTCAAGACAGGACTGATTCTACATGCCCCCTGCATATTTCACATCTATCATTATCCACAAATCTCCTCCTTTTCCTTACCACATTTGGCATAATTTTCTCCATCACTGCCAACCAAATGAAGAATTTAATTCTCTCCGGGTAATTTGCTTTCCAAAGCCACTTCCAACTATCATTTTGCAGGGTCCCCGTGTTATTCCTTCCTTTCAGCATATGGTAGGCACTGGCGACTGAGAAAGTACCATCCTTAGTTCCTGCCCAACCCATCAAGTCCTCTGATGCACTTCTCCTAGGGAGTAAAATCCCTCGAATTTCCTCTAATTTTCCCTCCCTAACCATAGCCATCAGATCTTCAATTTTCCACAGTCCCTCCTCATTGATAACCTGGCTCACTGTCAAATTTTGAGCGCTTCTGGTTTGAGGGTGAATGGCGTACTCACTGAGTTTCCCACTCTCCACCCATCTATCTTTCCAAAAGTTTATTCTTCTACCATTTCCCACCCTCCATATAATCCCCATGTCGATGCAATCCCTACTTTTAAGAATACCCCTCCAAATGTTTGAGCCACTAGTTTTAACGCTGTACTCCAATAAGTTCCTTCCCTTCAGATACTTTTGATTCATTACTTGGCACCATAGAGCCTGATCTCCTTTAATCAAATGCCATCCCAATTTGGCCAACATAGCAGTATTGTTTTTCCTCATTTCCCGGATCCCCAGAACCTCATCATGCTTAGATCTGCAGATCACTTCCCATCTAGCTAGATGAACCTTCCTATTTCCTTCTCTACTGCCCCATAAAAAGCTCAGTTTGAAAGCTACTCTTGCAAAAATCATTTGTCAAAGTCCTTTTACAAGAATAGCTTTCAAACTGAGCTTTCTAAAGAAACTAAACAACTTGTTATAGGAAGTTCTAAAAAATGATTTTGAAAGAAAAGCTTTTGAAAGAGCTTCCAAATATGCTATCAAATATATTTTTGAAAAGACTTTGGAAAACTGCTTCCAAAGGAGCTTCCCAAAATGTAGTAAAGTGGCCTTGAAAAAGAGCTCTAATTTCCAGAATGCATTTCGAACATCTTTCAAAAGTGCAGTCCTAAATATTGGAAAGGATTCGGGGAAAGAGCTTCTAAAGATGCTTTTGAACAATGAGCTTGGAAGATAATTTCAAAGAGAAGCTTTTAATGGCTTTTAGAGTTTCTCCCTAAATGTTCTTCAAAAACATAAACAGTGCCTTCAAAATACTTAGAAAGTTACTTTTAAATATACTTTTAGAAGCACTTCGATTATTTCAAGAAAATGTTTTTAGAGTTGTTCCTGGAACGCCTCAATAGCACTTTGTAAAATGCTTTTCAATGTGAATTTGAAAATTAAATTTCAAAGATGTGTAGTTACTCATGACCAAAGCTTTAAATTCCACCAGTCTTAGCCAATGGAAACCCGCTGAATACCCCACCATGCTCTTTACGTCTCCAACCAGTAGGGCCATATCATGATCGCTTCGCCTTGTCTCCACTGTGAAACAGATAGTGCATCTCCCTAACATCTTTGGACAGAACTTTATTGCCTCACCTCAAGGTGTACCATTTGACTCCTTTGTTGATTGGAAAATAAAATTTTATTAATTGAAGAGAAGTGGAAAGAGAACCAAGGGAGTCCTTTTCCAAAACACTAAAAGACTAGGAATCCACAAAATTAACAACCTCCACAACGAAGATAAAATATTTAGGTGAAGATCCAAAAAGAAAAACTTCAGAAAACCATCCACAGAACTCATCAAGGCAACCCCATTAAAATTCCTTCCATAGCAACCAAATTACAAGGGTGGAGGGAGTTTTCGAACACTCTCTTGTTGCTGTACGAACTTTCAACTCACTCCATGCCCATAATTCTTTCTGTATAGAGCTTGAAATCACCCATTGGATGGTAAGAAAGACAAGACCCACTCCCATATAAAATCAATCCTTGTGCACTGAAGAAGAAGTTGATCCCCTGACTCCAGCTCTCCCTTACATGGGATGCACCTATTAACAAGAATACCACCCATTCTTGGAGATTATCTTGATTTACAAATTTCATTATCTTCCCAAGTAGAGAAAGCAACTTTTGGAGGAATGAAAGATTTTCAAAGAAATTTCCATGGGAAGAGATCCATTCCTACCGTCCTGGTTTCTGCTCAGAGCCAGTTGTGGAAACCCCTAACCTCGTAAGCCCCTGGAGAAGAACCCTTCAGCAGTAGGTAGAGTACGAATTGTAGGATGGTGAGGTGTTACACCATACTGATAGTGGCTCAAACAGGTTAATGCCCAATAAAACCACTTTGGTGGCTTTCTCTGGGTTTCTTCTTAGAGGTCAGGGACATGTATTAAGCACCCAACTGCTGGCTTCAGTCCTGTCATTCCATCACAATACATCTGCATCTTTGGAGATGTGAGGGTACTTGAGTCTACCTGAGTCGGAGGGGACAATCATGCATCTGAACCAAGTAGCAACATGTGAAGCCATGTGGTACCCTGGTCATGTTAGTTAGGTTGTAATATGCTTTGGGGATACTATGCCAACACCCTGGAAACCATGGTAGCATGTTTGTACCTCTCAGTTTCTCCAGTTCTAGGGGTATGCAAATGTCCCAAAGAGCTCAATTTAGTCATCAATCAGATACAGTTGGCCCTTAGTTACTGTTGCATAACCTTTTATGGACAGGCTGAGTGGGGTAAACACTTGTTGTTCTTACTGTGCTCGTTATTCTAAGTTAAATTAAAGCTCCCTTAAGTTTATAATCGATCAGATGCGGTATTCAGAATATCTTCTTGTTTCTGTGTACAGAATAGGTATGTTATTCTATGGTGTTTTTGAATTACATATTTGTGTATAAACTTAAGAAAAATTTTTGATTGAATTGGTTTCAAGTAATAAATTAAATTTACTTTCCTTTAGAATAAATTCATCTTATATTAATAGTGCAACAATTTAGACTAATTCACTTTAAGATAAAATGAAAAAAATTATTTGATAGCACTTGTACTTAGTGAATCAAACCAAAAAACAAAGAGAGTATATTTCAGAATTTTCTAAGTGTTGGGAAATGGTTTTTTGCAACAAATCAACGTCCAATGACCCTTTTATAGTTATAGAAACCCTAGGAGAATTTATAACTAACTAACTCAATTGGTGTCTTTTCATATTAACTACTATAGGAATTTATAACCAACTACCAATTAGTATCCTTTCATAATAACTAATCTTTTGAATTCTTTTTTTTTTAATTAAATACCTATTTGGAAATTTCAAAAATTTTCAACAATCCCCTGCCATTTTCAAAATTTTGAAATGAGTCGCAAAAATTATGAAAATCATATACATAAATAATTGTGCCTTTCAATAGAACCACTATCTTAGTAAAGGCTCTCTATAAATAATCAGTTTTGCAATGGTAGACAAAGCTTTGAACCATTCATACATATAACTATCTACAAGAGCAAACACATATAGATTTCGACAGTCTCTTATGTTAGATGATATATTTATAGACTTTGTATCCTTATCTTTTCATGAACGTTTAAAAGTCAAGCAACTTTTTGGAGTATCTAATTCCTACATTCATATAGGTAAACTTTAAGTACCCCCCGGGCCATTCATGATACTTTCTGAGGTTTGATAAGAATTCTTGATTCAACCTCCAACCTTAAAGACGGAAAATAACACTATATTACCCTGAGATAGTTAACAACATATAGTGCGCTAATCACTAGAATGATATATTTTGACTCATTAAATTCAAGACTAGACATTGTATCTACCGTTGAATTGAGGTTCCTCCATTAGTGATCAATTTCCTTGGCCTTTAACCTCATCCCTCTTGATGTTTTATACACCAAATCCTTAAATAACCCTTTCGTCAAAAGATCACCTAAATTTTGAGTTGATCTCACAAAATCAATCATGATAACATCACCATCATTAAATCTCTCACATAACTATGCCTTAATCCAATATGTCTAGATTTTCCATTATATACTTGATTATAAGCCTTAGCAAGTGTGCAGCATTATCACAATGAATAAAAATTTGTGATACCAGTTTAGGCCACAATGGTATTTCATAAAGCACGTGTCGAAACCATTCTGCTTCTTTACTTGCGAATGCTAGAGTTACAAATTCAATTATTATAGTTGAATACGTAATACATGTCTATTTTTTTGAACCACAAGAAATAGCACCACCACTTAGCATAAAAACACAACCACTAGGCGATGAGTGATCATCTTTATTGATGATCCAATTGGAATCCGAATATCTCTATAAAATTGGAGGATAGCCTTTATAGCAAATACTAAAATTTATTGTTGCGTTTAAATATTTTAATATTCTTGTCACACTTTGCCAGTGTATTCTGCTTGGATTGCAAGTGTATCTACTCATTATGCTTACGATATAAGCAATATCGGGTTTAGCACATGTCATCACAAACATTAAGCATCCAATTACTCTAGCATAGTCAAGTTGTGACACTGGATGCCCACCATTCTAAAAGAGTTGATCTTAGGATCCAAAAGAGTGAAAGCATGAGCACACTCCAGGTGATTAAACTTCTTAAGAATCTTTTCAATATAGTGAGATTGAGAAAATATTATACTAGCTTCCTTTATATAGATTCTTATTCCTAAAATGGCATCGGTCTTTCCCATATCTTTCATAGCAAATAGTGATTTGAATTTGTTCTAAATCAGTCCCAAATATTAAAATGTCATCCACATATAAGCAAATTATAATACCTTTGTCTTTGTTGAACTTGTAATAAACACATTTGTTGGCTTCATAGATTTTAAATCCATTAGCAAGTATAACTTGGTCAAAATTTTTGGTACCATTGTCACGCCCCGACCCGCCTGTCAAGCATGCGACAACCGCTGCGTTACCCCGAAGCACGTGTGAACCCCACTCCGTGTTCTGAGAAATTGCAAGCATTCCAATATCTATCTATTTCCTAATAATCAATCCATCAAAATAAATCAGTATGCATTCATTTGCACAATCAAATGACCAGCTCAGTCTATCACTACTCAAAACATGCATGAATCAGGCCAACTCAACCATTCAAATCAAATCCATTGAGTATAAACAAGTTACTACCCAAGGGATCCATGTAAAAGTCCTCCAAAACAATTCTCAAACAAAATTCAAGAAAAATGATTCTCATTTTTAAATATACAAACCATAGTCATATTTCAAATATATAAAAATATAGTAACAAATAAGTAAATAAATTTCAAACCATCATATCATTCGCAATTTCATCCAATAAGTAAATAAATTCAAAATCATCATAATTCATAATTTTCATAATTCAATATCATATGCATCTGGCTATTCCACATTTTCAAATTCGGGACAAACCAAAATCACTATTCCTAACAAAGGTCTAATATGACTTAGGGTGGAACCGTCAAGAATTTTAACAATTTTCACGTTTTAAAAATTACTCTCATCCTTGACGTTGTCTGTGGGCTCTTATTAGAAGTAAGTCTAACTATCCCACGCTCGTGAACACTATATCGAGCCATGAATGTATCGCACGTGCTTGACTACATCCCATGGTCTTTGGTGGGTGTCAATCCAGTCAAAAATAAAAATACCTACTTAACTAAACATGAGTCTAGGGTGAGTAGGGTTGAATTCACAGGGAACGACAGATATATTTCTTTTAAGAAAAATAAAATGAGAGGGTTGAGAAATTATCTTATCTAAAACTAACAATATAAATAAAATTAACTAGAACAGGAAAATTAAATACTATCAATTAAAAGAGAAAATATTAATGAAAAGAAATTCTAACCAAAGAAATTATTTGTACCTTGATTTTATGCGATTGATTATCGATCTACTTAAAATTTCAACAATCATAAATAAATTGGTTGTAGTCGCTCAACGAAAGCCAAACGACCAATCTCTCCTTACTTTGTTGATAATTAAGAAAAACTCTTTAACTATTTCCCTAATCGAAAGACAACTCTATAGAAACTCTTAGAATTTAAAGTTTCGATAACATTAAGATAGAGAGAGATCCAATTCTAAGTGGCAAACATATAACGGGATTGCTAAAATTAGATTATTCAATTTAATGACATAGAATCCATTCACCACTTTATTAAAAGTAACAACAATTACAGATTTACCGTTTTAATTAGTTGTAGATTATTTTATAGCTATTAAATATTTGTCACTATTCAATAAACTCTAAAAAATCATGATCCATGAAACGCATGAATTAAATAAATATCTATAATTTATTGAATTAATATACCCAAAAAGATCTCACAATCATAAAAAATCAAGATTTCAATAAATCCTTAATTAGAAAAATAAATTAAACATAAAGTATTGTAAAAGAAAACTCACAAAAGGAATTTTTATTATTGCTAAAAAATTGAAAGGAACAAGGGATGGAATAAAAGAAGAATATGTGTCATAGATGTGGGTGGCTGTTGGCTGCTTCTGGACGTGGGGGCTGTTGCCCCCCCTTCGGTTACACCCCACTCAAAACAATGTCCTCCCTTTATATAGGGACAAATTTCCTATTTGTAAAAAGGTAATTCTTTCTAACTCTAGATAACTATTAAATAAATAAAAAGAAAGTAAAAAGTAAACTTGCTAAAAGATAATATTCTAAGAGATTTACATATTCAAAATTTTTTTTTGTCTAAATAATAAGAATGGAATAAAAATTTTCAAAATCTCTAATTCTATCCAAATTTCCTCTTGAATATACAATTGGGAAAGAAAATTTTTATTGTAGTAAATCTTCAAAATCTTGCATTACCTCTTGTAATCAACATGCCCACATACTAATGAAAGAATATTACTGTCCAATTTTCCATCATTTGCCTAATTGCTCCAATTTAACTCATTTTTCTTCATTTTTCTAAATAAATCCTCTCTATCAATTATAACATGTCAAATGTCACAAAACATAAATATTAGTATAATATTTATTCAAAAATAAATCAATATCAATCACAAATATTACACTCAATTAAATCTTATCAGTCTACCAGCCCTACTATGTCACCCCGTCGGGTCGCTCCGTAGTAGGAAATGACTAGTTATTTAATATGGGTTCAGGCTATCACCCCAAACCAATCGTAAGCACCATTTCACAAAAATCATAAATCCAATTCATATTCCATCAATTTTAACAATTTTTCAATAGTAATCATCAAACCAATGAATTCAAAATCAACAAATTCACATACACATTTGTTCATTCAAAATATATAGAATGCATAAGAATTCAAAATTCAATCTTTGAGATATTCCACACACACTAAAGTATATGAATTTAAGTTTTGAAATTATTTAAAAAATTTAATAAAAAGATTTTTCTTATTTAAATACAATCATGAAATCACTCATCTCTTGGAAATGTGAACACTCCTAATTCACAATTAATCCATAAAAATCCTTTCTTGGATTTCAATTGATTTATCCTAAAATAATAAATATAAACTCGACGTTAAATCACGCCTAAAATTAGAGTTCATGAGTTTTTCCCAAATATAATACAAATCTTAATTTTCAAAATCCAGAAATCTATATTCTCATTTCATCAGCTACATATCATTTACATCTATATACCATTTTCAGACACAATTTCTCTAAAATCTCACATTTATAACCCTAGATTAAAATTTTTCCCAAGTCAAATCTAATAATCCAAATTTGATAATCCAAATTCATGCTAGAAAATATAAATCTAGGTTGAGAGAGAGAGATTACCTCAAAAGAATTCTATAAATTTCGTCCGGATCAACTTTGTCCAAAACTCTAATTTTCTCTCTCTACAAATTTTCCAAATCCAAGCATAATAATCAAATTCAAGAGTAATGGAACTAAACTCATGAAAAGGATGGATAAATTACCTTAATTTTGTACTTTAATTGAATCTTGAACGTTGGATTTCAAAAACACTAGATTTTCTTCCTTTTCGCACAAACTCTAGTTTTCTCCCAAAACTATCTTCATTCATGAGTTTGCTTGAAGGTTTGAGTGGTTTAAGGAGTGGGTTTAGTGAAAGTGAAATGGATTTCAGAAGAGGTTGAGAGAGAATGTCGAGGGGGAGAGAGATGATGAGAGTCGAGAGAATGAGTTCGAAAGATGGAGAGAATAGAGAGAGAGAGCATGGATCAATTTGGGAAAGTGAAGGCTCACTCTAAGCCATTTTAACATATGATTTGAAATTCCCTTCTTGCCCCTCATTAGTTTTAGGTTTTGTTCAAGTTTGGTTGTTCATTTTTGTCATTTCGCATCCTTTCACATTCATGAGTCGACTTGCAATACAGCACAAGTCATCTTGTGTGACTCAAACCTTCAGAAGACAAGGCTGCTTGTTGTCCAATAAGTAGCCTTGATCTTTGTTTTTATTGGGTCCTCAAGTTGACTTGAATATGGTTTAAGACGACCCAAATTTCTTATTTTGTAAACCACAAGTCGCCTCACTTCTTTGGTAAGTCTCATTGTTTCACTGCAGACATATTTCTCTGAGACTTGAATCTTGTGGGTTGGCCTGTCTGGCCATAAGCAGCCTTGCTAGACACAAAGTCAGAAAGCACAAGTCAACCTATCATTGGGGCAAGGCGACTAGTCTATGTGTTTTGGAAGCACAAGTTGACCAGTCATTGAGGCAAGACAACTTACTTATGTGCAGAGTTAAGAACTCTGAGACCTAATCTCCTCAGATCGCTTTGTCACTTGCTCAGGTTGCCTTGGTGACTTCAACCAAAATGAAATTCTTGAGCCCTAAGTTTCCTTCTTATGGGGCAAGTTGTCTCGTCTTTATTCAATTGACTCCAAATCAGTTTTAATTATCCCAAATCATCATCAAAACATATTTTTCTCCAAATAAAACTTTTTAGGATTTTCATTGATGAGTCAAAATCAATTACTTAGACAAAAATTTAGTGAAAATTTTTTAATACCGAATTTTCGGTATTACGACATTCCCCCTATCCTCGAAATTTAAAAGAAGGTTATACTTCTAAAAACTGGGGGTGTTGTTTTTCACATTGACTCTTTAGTTTCCCACATTTCTAATGGTGCAAATTGGCACTTAGTTTCAATACTCCAAATCCTGTTTAATATGAATCTATTATATAAAATGTGAACAAACACATAATCACAACCTCTAACTTTAGCATCATACTTATCAAGAATAAGTGACCATCGTTGTCTCATTTTCCATGCATGTCCCTATCCAACAAACACTACTGCTAGAGTTTTATCATATCCACAATCACAGTTTCAGCTGCTACTGTTTCTAAAATGGCATCATTATTAATTTTAATATCTTACAATATCAATATAACTATTTATACTCATATTTCCAAAATTTATAAGTTCCTAAATTCTTATGGGAAAAGCAACTCTCACAGTTGCGTATATTTCCATCTACGGAGTGCAATGATATGATGAATATGAATGAAGAGTGAGCGTGGTGGTGCCAAATTCATATGTAAAATATAGTTCAATGCAATTATGAAAATCCATTGCACAAGTTAAATTTCGGAATAAATCTTCCATGACTCATAAGTTGTTCATCAATAATCTACTTTCACCCTTTTTTCTTCCAAATTTTCTTTAGGGTTGCCAAAATTATTATCCCACGAATGGACGTTGGTGAGATCCGCCAAGGGGTTTTCCACAATTTTCATAAAATACCCTCTCTTTGGTGTTGGCCCGGAGTTCAGTATCATGCTGCCACCTTATCACGGGAACGGCTTGAGGAGGCTCTCTATCCCACCTACCACCAAGCCAAATTTCAACTTAGTCTTTACCAATGGCCTGGTCTATGGAAAACTTCTCATACTATAGTCTTTTTCCCAGCACCATATTACAAAAATATCAATTTTATCATTCAGTGTTTGTGCTCATATACAAAGGAGAGCAATTTCACAATTCACAATCAAAGTTTTATTGTAACATGATGCAACAATTCAATGTTCAATAAAAGAGTCATGAATTTGTTAATATTTCAATTTTTGGCACACCACAATCATAAAATATTGTGAAACCATTTCAAAATTCATCTCAAAATTCATTTCACATATCAAAATTTTAAACTCATTTATTATACATACTCAACATAGCCATCCACTCGCTTCTTGAATCAAAAGTTACTAACAATGATGTATAATCCCTTATTACTCTTAGGGAAGGCACTCGGCATTATTCATAGTATCTCATTTCAAATTTTATTTCATGCCATCGTATTTCCAAATTTAAAAAGAATTTGATTCAACATTTCAACAGCCTAAACTCTTGTGAGCAATACATATATGATTCCAAGAGAAATTAAATATATTCAACCAACTCTCAATTAAGATATATGGTCACTATTACCACCACAAGTCATCAAAATCGTATCTCCCAATTTTACTATCATACGATATTATCAATTTGTGTCCAAATCAAAATCATGCACATAATAATCGATAATGTTTGTATCAAAATTTTATAAATCACCAAATCCAAGTCTGAAGGAATTTACCTGTAACTATATTTGGACTATTTTGGACAGTCTCGTTAGTCATCGCATAGCTTCTTGTTTGTGGATGTTGGGTTGGAGCACCCATTGTGTTGTTTAATTCGCTTCCCCATCCCAATTCTGGGCAAGCATTGTGGAAATGATCATTCTTTCTGTATTTATAACACTTCTTGAGTGCATGACAGATTCCTAAATGATATTTTCCACAGTATTTGTACTGCAACTTCTTGTTTCTTGTCGACTTACTCTCGGAGATGGTATTAGGTGTGGGGGACCTAAAATTGGATGCTCGTTGGCTTTGTAGGGTACAAATGGGTCTGGAAATGGAAATACCACTATAGGGGTCTATGCTCCTATTCTTTTTGGGGCTTTGCCTTGAAGTGAATTTGAACTTTTTTCTTTTGCCATGCCTTTCTTCAATTTTTCTCTGCTCAACTACTATTTTCCCTACCCGCAAGGCCAATTGTAATATATCCTTATATGTACGGGATTCGGTCTCCGATATCTTTTTCCTTATGTTATGATTCAAGCCAACTTTTAATTTAGCACACAAGATCTCTTTAGAGTTACGGAACTTTGGGACATATCTTGATAATTCCCTAAACTTTGTCTCATATTTAATCAGTGTTCTGTTTCCTTGTACAATTTTAAAAAATTCTTCCCGCTTTTGGTCTCTATAAAAACGGGTGTTCTTCTCGCTGGATTCCTTATGGGATTCATCCCAATTCAAAGAAGAAGAAGACTTAAAAGGAGAAACTGGAGGAGGAGCTAAGGTTTGATATGGAGCTTGTAATTGAGCTCTATAAGTGTTTCACCACTCCATCATTTACGGGAGGGCAGCTAGGGGAGGAGTAGGAATTCCGGTCGGAAGATCCGAATGTATCAGTGTCAGAGGAGGCGCATGTGAAGACGATGCGGCCTCGGGTTGGGAAGGAGAAATGAGTGGAATTTCATTCTGGTTCTTCATTATTTGTCTAGGAGTTATAGCTCTACAAAAGAAAATGTAAACTTAACAAGTACAATAGAATTTAAACTAGGTGTCTAACCCCCTAAAAATAATAATCATAACTTCCTCCCATAGGAGAGCTCAAATTTTTTTTTGAAATATTCTAAATGTCAAATCTCTCAAAATAGTTTGAAAACAATTGAGAACCTTTATAATATCCGTGAGACTTTTCAAACATTTTAACACTTTTTCAAATTGAAAGCCTACACTCTGATACCAATACAATTGTCACGCTCTGACTTGCCCGTCAGACACGCGACAACCGTCGTGTTACCCCGAAAAACGTGTGAACCCCACTCCGTGTTCAAAGATAACGCAAGATATTCCAATATCCATCTATTTTCCTAAATAATCAATTCATAAAAATAAATCAGCATGCATTCATTTATACAATCAAAGGACCAACTCGATCCATCACTACTCAAAACATGCATGCATCAGGCCAACTCGGCCGTTATTGAGTATAAACAAATCCCTACCCAAGGGATCCATGCAAAATTCCTCCAAAACAATTCTCAAAAAAATTCAAGGAAATAAAGAAAACTAGTCCTCATTTTTAAATATATAAACTATAGTCCTATTTCAAATACATAAAAACATAGTAACAAATAAGTTTTCAAAATAATTATATGTTTTGCCTCTACTTGAGTCCACTAATACCTCAACTCCAAAAGAAACCTATTACCCGAAGAAGTTCAACAAAACAATCTTCTTCAAATCACCCTAAGCGTCCACAAGTTTCAGCTAAGTTTCCTCTGTGAAAATGGAAGCAAGAGGGGTGAGTATATAATATACATAGTGAGTGATATACAAATTATACAAAACCAAGATTTGTGTGGTGGATATATCAAATGTATATATTCAAACCATCATGTCATTCACAACTTCAAGTAAATAAATTCAAAATCATCATAATTCAATATCATATGTATCCAACTATTCCACATTTTCAAATTCGGGGCAAACCAAAATCACTGTTTCCAACAAAGGTCTATCATGACCTAGGGTGAAACTGTCAAGGGTTTTAAAAATTTTCACGTTTTAAAAATTGCCCCTATCCTTGACGTTGTCTGTGGGCTCTTATTGGAGGTACGTCAAATTATTCCACGCTCGTGAACACTATATCCAGCCATGATTGTACCGTACGTACTCAGCTACATCCCATGGTCTACCAGCCCTACTACGACACCCCATCGAGTCGTTCCATAGCGGGAAATGATTAGTCATTTAATAGGGGTTCAAGCACTCACCCCAAGCCAATCACAATCACCATTTCACAAAAATCATAATCTAATTCATGTGTCATCAATTCTAACAATTTCTCAATAGTAATCATCATACTAATGGATTCAATATCAACAAATTCACATAGCATATTTGTTCATTCAAAGTATGTAAGATGTATAAGAATTCAAAATCTAATCTTTGAGATATTCGACACACAATAAAGCATTCGAATCCAAGTTTTGAAAATCATTTAGAAGATTCAATAAAAATATTTTTCTTATTTAAATACAATCATGAAATCACTCATCTCTTGAGAGGCTGAACACTCTCAATTCACTATTAATTCATAAAAATGCTTTCTTAGATTCCAATTGATTTATTCTAAAATAATAAATATAAATTCGACGTTAAATCACGCTTAAAATTATGATTTATGAGTTTTCCCAAAATATAATACAAACTCTAATTTCCAAAATCCAAAAATCTATATTCTAATTTCATCAACTACATATTATTTACATCTATATACCATTTTCATACACAATTTCTCCCAAATCTCACATTTATAACCCTAGATTAAATTTTCCCCAAGTCAAATATGACAATCCAAATTTGATAATCCAAATTCATGCTAGAAAACATAACTCTAGGTTGAGAGAGCGAGATTACCTTAAAAGAATTCCATAAATTTCATCTGGATCAAATTTGTCCAAAACTCTAATTTTCTCTCTCTACAAATTTTCTAAATCCAAGCATAAAAATCAAATTCAAGAGTAATGGAACTAAACCCATGAAAATGATGGATAAATTACCTTAATTTCGTACTTGGATTGAATGTTGAACGTTGGATTTTAAAAACTCTAAATTTTTCTCATTTTCGCGCAAACCCTAGTTTTCTCCCAAGATTACCTTCATTCACGAGTTTGCTTGAAGGTTCGGGATGTTTAAGGAGTGGGTTTAGTGAAAGTGAAATGGATTTCAAGAGAGATTGAGAGAGAATGTCGAGAGGGAGAGATATGATGAGAGTAGAGAGAATGAGTTCGAGAGACGGAGAGAAGAGGGAGAGAGAGCATGGATCGATTTGGGAAAGTGAAGACTCACTCTAAATCTTTTTAATATACGATGTGAAATTCTCTTCTTGTCCCTCATTAGTTTTAGGTTTTGTTCAAGTTTGGTTGTTCAATTTTGCTATTTCGCATCCTTTCACATTCATGAGTCAATTTACAATACAACACAAGTTGTCTTGTGTGACTCAGACCTTCAGAAGCCAAGTCCACTTATTGTCCAACAAGTAGCCTTGATCTTTATTTTTATTGAGTCCTCAAGTCGACTTGAATATAGTCTAAGACGACCCAAATTTCTTATTTTATAACACATAAGTCGCCTCACTTCTTTGGTGAATCGCCTTGTTTCACTGTAGACATGTTTCTCTGAGACTTGAATCTAGCGGGTTGGTTTGTCTGCCACAAACAGCCTTGTTAGACACAAAGTCAAAAAGTACAAGTCGACCTGTCATTGGGGCAAGACAGCTTCTCTGTGTGTTTTGGAAGCACAAGTTGACCTGTCATTGAGGCAAGATGACTTGCTTATATGCAGAGTTATGAATTCTGAGGCCTAATCTTCTCAAGTCGCCTTGTCACTTGCTCAGGTCGCCTTGGTGACTTCTATACTTAACCAAAATTAAATTCTTGAGCTGTAAGTCGCCTTCTTATGGGGCAAGTTGGCTCGTCTTCATGCAATTGACTCTAAATAAGTTTTAATTGTCCCAAATCATCACCAAAACATAATTTTCTCCGCATAAAACTTTTTAAAATTTTCATTGATGAGTCAAAATCAATTACTTAGTCAAATATTTAGTGAAAATTTTCTAACACCGAATTTTCGGTATTACAACCATTGCTCAAAAGTTTGTTTTAATCCATGTAAAGATATTACAAGTTGGCACACCTTGTACTCTTAACTCGGTATTGCAAACCTTTCCAGTCATTCCATGTATACTTCATCTATCTCTTCATTTAGAAAAGCTGTGTTTACATCCATTTGATATATAACCAAATTTTTTATAGAAACCAATGCAAGTAGTACCCTAATTGTAGCTATTCTAGCTACATGAGAATATGTATCAACATAGTCAGTACCATGCTTTTGGGTGAATCATTTATCAACTAACCTGGTCTTGAACTTTTCAATAGTTCCATCAACTTTCATTTTTCTCTTGAAAATCTACTTATAACCAATTGGTTTTGAACCAGGGGTAAATGACTAATTTTCGGATATTATTTTCCATAATTGACTCCATTTTATCATAAATAGCTTCTTTCCAAAATAAAACATCTTGAGATTTCATTGTTTTTTTTTAATTTTTTGGGATCATCCTCAACAACAATATGCAATTTGTGCACTTATTGAATCCCTATTGCATTCAACAAGATACATAAAGTAATCCGAACCATACTTCTTAACCTTTTTGGTTCTTTTGCTCCTTTTTAATTCAATGGATTTATTTTTATTTTCACTTGTTGTATGATTATCTTTATAGGTACATTCTAGTTTTAAAAAGTATTCTTAGCTTTAGGAATAAATCTGAATCTATTCTTTTTAAAAATATCATCTTTTGACTCAATTATAATATTTGTCGATATTGAGTCATTAGGTTCTATGACCATAAATCTATATGCCTCGCTATTGTGTGCACATCCTAAAAAAACACTCAACACCTCTTTCACCTAACTTCATTTTCTTTGGTTCAGGGAGTTTCACATTGCCCTACAGCCCCAAACTTTAAAATAACTCAAGTTAGGCTTTCTTTTGTTCCAAAACTCATATGGAGTTATGAGTTCTTCTTGTGTGGAACTCTATTTAAAATATGACAAGTAGTAAGTAAAACTTATACCAGAATTTGACAGCATTGAATTAACCATTTTAATAAGATCACAATTCTTGCATTTTGGCACACCATTTTTGTTAAGATGTGTAAGGAGTAGTAATTTCATATTTTATTCTAGTAGAATCAAACAAATCATTTGGATAACACTCTCCTCCTCTATCCGATCTTAAACATTTTATAAATAACTCACATTTCAACTCAACTTTAGATTTATATACTCTAAAGTTAGACACGATTTCATCCATAAAATACAACAAATAAACATAACAATATCTAGTACAATCATCAATGAATGCCATAAAATATATCTCACTTCCTAAAGTTAGAGTGTTATGTAAATCACTTATATCACTATGTATAAAATTTAGAATCTTTGATGATCTTTTAATTTTAGGAAAAGGTTGTCTTGTAATATTTGTTTTCATACAACTTGTGCATTTAGTTTCTGTTTGGTCAAAGTATGGCAACAAATTCAATTTAACCATTTCATGAATTCTTTTATAATTCACATGTCCTAATCTTTGATGTCATAAAGTAGAAAACTCAAGCATGTAAATAGAAACATTCATTTTATTATCATATTTCATATCAAGTACATTCAATTTGAACATTCCATTACACAGACAACTCTTTACAACAAATAAATCCCTTTAGACAGTACAAATTTATCAGTCTGAAAAACAAGTTTGAAACCAAACTTGTTCAACAAACTAGCCAACACTAAGTTCTTCCTAACCTCTAGTGTATAGAAGATGTTGGTCAAGGTGACAATATTGCCAGAAGTAAATTTTAACTCTACTTCACCAATACCAACAATCTTGCAATTGTCGAATTTTCCATGTAAACTAGAGTTTCATTTTCAACCGGTTTCATAGATTTGAAGAATTCCTTATTCTTGAATACATATTGAGTTGCACCCGAATCAACGCACTAAGCAAAGTCATCTTCCATGAGATTAATCTCAGAGATCATAGTAATTAGTTCTTTGCTTGTATTGTTGGAAGAGTCTTGTTTCACTTTCTTTGCTTTCTCGAATAATCTACATTTGAACTTGTAATGTCCTTCCCTATGGCAATAGAAACACTTCCCTTTCTTCCTTTTATTCTTGCCCTGTTGTTGGTTTTTGGGCTGTTTACTCTTCTTATTTTGGGATTTGTTTGATTGTCCTTTTTTAATCATGTGCGCCTTTGAAGAGTCTTTGTTTTCTTCAAGAATTTGCGAATCATTTTTCTCTTGCACACAAAATTCCTCCTCCACTCGGAGATGCTTAGCAAAACTTTCAAGAGAAATCTCTTCTTTTTTATACTTTAAAGTCCGTTTAAAGTCTTTCAAAGAAGGAGGCAATTTATCTATTATAGAACTCACAATTATAGTTTCATCCATGTACATATTAAATTATATGAAACGATTAATAAGTTTTAAGAAGTTTTTCAATTTCTGCAAATTGTTCCATAATAGACCTTGTATCTATTATTTTATAATTTTAAAAATAAAAATAAGAAATCTCTTATTTGTAGCACTTCTTACATGTATTTAGCCTCCAATTTATCCCAAAGTCCTTTTTCGGTGGGAATGGTATGATAAATATCAAACAGTCTATCACTCATTGCATTTAAGATATGACCCCTGCAAATTTAATCATCATTCTCCCAACGCTACTTTTCCTTTATTTTTTCAAGTGTTTTTTCATCATCTTGTCTTGTAGGCTTTAAAAGTAGTTAAGACATGGTCAACTTTTAAGGTGACTAAGAGGAAATGGAGCATTTTTTGCCGATAGTTGAAATCTCCTCCATCAAAATAATCTAATTTAACAATGTCGGTACGCAATTCTTCCCATTAACTTACCATCTCAAGTGTAGGAAAATTTAGCTTAAAGATTGTTTGTATATAAACTTAAGAAAATTTTTTGATTAAATTGACTTCAAGTCATGAATTAAATTCATTTTCCTTTAGGTTAAAATCGTCCTATAGTAATAACGTAGCAATTTGAATGAATTCCCCTTAGAATAAAATGAAGAAATTGTTTGATGGCACTTACACAAAGAACAAAGAGAGTGTATTTTAGAATTTTCTAGATATTGGAAAACGATTTTTTACGATAAATCAATGTCCAATGACCCTTTTATAATTGTAAAAACACCAAGGGAGGTTATAACTAAGTAAGCTAATTGGTATTTTTTCATATTAACCGACTATCAATTGGTATTCTTTCATAATAACTAACTTTTTGAGTTCATTTTTTTTAAATTAAATATCTATTTGGAAACTTGGAAAATTTTGAACGGTTTGCATCATCACATTGACAAGCTGCATTGCCTCTATATGGGTCGATATCAACCAAACTCAGCCATTGTGCTGCAGCAATACTGAATAGTAAATCTGGATGTTGCATTGAGGAATTTCTTATTGTGTTGATCATTAGATTTCTCCCTTTGAAACTAGAACATCCTTGCGTAATGCATTTCATATGAAAAAAGTTTTTTCTTTTTTGTTTCTGGCAATTAAACATCTTATATGCCCCCCAAAGTGGAAGAATGTTATATTTGCAATGCTTTCCTCTGACTTTTGGTTGCTCATACTCTTAGAAAACCCTTGCCAATGATGCAGTGAAAATGACTGCTTTGAAGATGTTTGAGGAGAACAAGTGGAGAGAAACATATGAAATTGATGAGCTCCCGTGTCTGAAAGGACCTGAGTAGCAAATCAGATTAATGATCAATATCAACGACTGAAGTTTTTGATTAAGTTACTGAGCAGGTCTAGAGGCTTACCGAAAACACTTAGAGAGGTTGTTAGTGAATCCAAGTGGAAGACTACAAAAAAACTGTCAAGTAAGCTTACAGGTGATGCAACAGAAGAAATAATGTCTTGGCAATTCCATTGAGGACCAGGAACTCCAACCACACAGGATAATCAAAATCTTTGAAGAAATTCCTCAAGAATAAAAGCAGAGAAATTCCTCAAAGATAATAAAAAAGAAAAAAGGGATGACATATCTACTGAATAAAACTTGAAAAACGACTATTATATCATTAGCCTATCGAACAATTTTGGAGAAAATGAAAGAAGTTTTCAAACATGATTATAATTAAAGGTTTTAAAATAACCAACAAATAATTTTTTGTATGCAGAAATTTCTGGATCTTAAACGAGTTAAAATCATTTTTCTCTTTCTGACGGTTGAGTATTCTAAATTGAGAGGATATCATAAAATCGGATCACCCTCTATTATTCACAATCCAAATATTTCGGTATAGAATGATCACTAAGTCTTCAAGCCCTTTCTCTTTTGTAAGTATTAGAATAATCTTTCTCTCTCTAAAAGAAGTTTCTCTCTCCATGCCATTGTCACTTTCTTGTTCCATATTCACGTAGAATTGTTTTTCAAAACCAAAAAGTGAGAACTTGTAGGTTGATGAGAGAGAGGGTGAGGGAGTTGTTGGGAGAGAGAGAAAGGGAGTTATCCACAAAACTACCCTCTCCCATTCAAAATTCAAACATAAAATAGGTTTTGGGTCTCCCCTCATGGGCAGACCCGACTCAATTTTCCAATATTTCTCACTCGCACATGAGAGCTAGACTCATACATAGTGTAATTTTTATAATTGAACACCAATTTCATATTGGCAAGTAGATCGTGTCACTCGCCAGAATACCAAGAGATCTAGAAATATATATTGGTTAAGGATATATAACAATTCAATATCAATATAGTGATGAGGACGTCGTTTCTCGCTATACCCCATACCTCTTTTACTAGATACAGTCAATATATCTCCCCTCCCTCAAAACAACATAAAAGCATACTTGAGTCAAGTCCATTCATGTATTCATAATTATATCATACTAAGTTATAGACATAATTGACTGGTTTGTGAATGAGCAATGCATCAATCAAAAACAGTTTTCCTTTTATACTATTAACTTTCAACTTTATCTTAATTGTTTTTCTAGACATGTACCGCCAAATCGAATCAATCATGATTTCTTAGTACGTGGTATGAAGAAAGATATATCGTCTCATTACCCATATAGTCACATAAGCACACGTGGTATGAATCACGTGTTACAATATTTTATCTTCCCATTTGGAAGCATATGTCTTATTTTTTCAAAAAAAAAAGTATCGTACAGATCTTAGTCCAAATGTATACAATACCTGATTTGAGTTTTCCTTCTTACAAGTTCTCAAAAAATCTCAGAATATCAATGAAAACTCACATCAAGCTATTAGACAAGTTCAATGGATTGTGGGGAATCCATTTTGATTAGCATATATGTATACTCAATCGGTAATCTTATCTTAGTACTTAATGAAGGCGGCATATATATGTGTTAATTCACCACAAATTAATACAATCTCATTTCTACATATCACACAAATATTAGAGATGATTGCTCGTGTAAGAGAATCTATCTTAAAATTTGTCCGACATACCTTTTAATGTAGACACAAGAATTTTAAACATAAAAACAAAATTAAAATGTCAATAAATATGAGTGTTATATTATATATACTCTATATATGATTGCAATTATAATCACTGTCACAATCTATGTAACTCAAGTATTTTAACATGTCTCACAAATATGTTTTTAGGAATTGACTTCATAAAATAACCAACCACCATCAAATACATATATATATTATTCAGTGTCATTTCCTCCTTTTCAATCATATCTTTGACAAAATTGAATTTTGTATATATATGTTTGGTTTTACTATAATATTTAGAGTTTCTAACGTAAACACTAGCTAACTTATTGTTACAAAAGTTATAACTCCCATTGAATTGTTTAGTACTCCCAAATATTACAAAAATCTACATAACTAAATTTTTCCCTAAACTTTGAAGGTACAGGTCACAAAGTTTACTTCTATCGTACAAAGAAATATGCATGTTTGTTTCTTACTATTCTATCAGATAGCACTATCATTGAACAAGCAAACATAACTGAAGGTAGATTTTCTCTCATCTAAATCACCTCCCCAATTAATATCCGTGTATCATTTTAATACTAAATCCTTTCCTTAATAACAAAGGAAATAATTTGTAGTTCTATTCCGGTATTTCAATATCTTTTTACATCAATCCAATCACTTTTTTCTGGATTGGATAGATATCTACTGACCAAACCCATAGTATGATAAATGTTGAGACGAGTATATATCATAACGTTCTTCAAACTCTCAACTATGCTAGAATACGGTATTTTTGATATTTCATCTACTCATTAGGAGTTTTATGACATTTTGCATCTTTTGAACCATTGCCTTTAGCCACAAGAGTATTAATGGATTTGCAGATTTCAATATTGCATCATTTTAGAGTCTTTATAATATACGACTCTTGAGATAATCTCAATAATCTCTCGGAACGATTTCTATAAATTTTAATTCACAATCTATCTTAACCCATATTATTCATCTAAAAAATTAGAAGATAACTATTTCAAGATCTAAAGGATATACTCCGTAACATTTGCAACTAATAATATATTCTCAATATATAGGGATAGAATTATAAACTTATTATCAGACTTCTCAACATAGATATAATGGTTTTCGTCCATCATGAAGAAATTGTAAGAGATCACACTTCTGCGAAATCTCAAATGTCATTATCTTGAAAACTATTTAAAACTATAAATTGATTTACTCAATTTACATACTCCGTCTTCCTGGTCTTTAATGACAAAATCATCTAGTTGTGCCATATGAACTTTTTTCTCAAGTTCTCCATTGAGGAAGGTAGTTTTCATATCTATTTTACATAATTCTAAATCCAAATTACCCACTTTTGCCAACAATAGATGAAAGGACATAAATCTTACTATTAGGAAAAGATTTCATCATAATCAACACCCTTTTAAAGAGTGTAAGCTCTTACCACCAGTTGAGACTTATACCTTTCAATAGTTTCATCTACTCTATACTTGGTTTTGAGAATTCACTTGTTCCCAATAATCTTGCGCTCTAGTAGAGGTTCAACCAATTTCAAAGTATGGTGGGACCTCAATGATTTCAATTCTTCTTCCATCGTCTTTATCCACTCATCATTGACAGGACAAGATATAAGCTTATCTATGTTTTAGGCTCTTCTTAATCTTCTAGAGAAAACAATAAATAAATTTCATTTAATATCAAAAATAACGTTTGGGCATACTTTTCTTAACACTTTTTTGAATTTGCAACTCAGTTGGATCGTTGGAATTAAATTCTGTCCCCTAGGATAAATATCCAACTTATTTTCTCGCGATTTCTTTGATCCGACATGGACAGATCCATCATATGAATTAACTAATTCAAATAAAGGATTTATGTCCTTCATGTCAACTCTGATAGGAAATTCATTCTCCAAAAATGCGATATCCATGATCCAGTCTCTGCTATAGTACCATCTTCTCGTTCACCAATGAATACTTAACTTTTAAACCGATCGGAGTATCTTATAAAAATACTCTTACTTTCACGGAGACCTATTTTTTTCAAACTTATTGAAAATTTTAAATATTGGCGGCCGATCTCTATTCAGAGGTTACTTAGGTTCGGTTTTCTATCAGTTCAAAATTCATATAATGTCAATAGTACTGATTTTGAAGACACTTTATTAAAAATACAACCCGCAATTAATAAGACATTTCCTCGAATGAAAATCAACAAGTTAGCCCGCATCATCATAGATTTTGTCAGATCCAATAATATCCTATTCCTTCTACTACATCACCGTTTTACTGAGGTGTATAAAGAATGGTCAAATGTCGAATTATGCCTCTTTTATTACACATATCATTAATTGATCTAATAGATACTCGCGTCCTCTATTTGTTCTAAAGACCCTTTATTGTTTTATCCATTTGATTCTCCATCTCACTCATATAACGTTTAAAATACTCATATGTTTCATAGCTATGAGAAATCAAATAAATATAGTCAAAACGCATGAAATCATCTATAAACGTAATGAAACACAAAGTTCTATGTCTTGCATTCACATTTATTGGACCACAAATGTTTGAATGAACTAACAACATAGAAAACCTAGCCCATGTAGCCTTTTCAAATGGTTTTCTCATCATTTTACAGACATGACAATATTCAACTTAATAGTTAAATATTCGTTCATCTTTTTGTAAAATTATAAAACCATTTACAAATTGTCCAGAACTAATATACATGTTATTCAAATACAAACTGACTCTGTTTTTTTAAAAGTTCAAAATACAACTATATTTCAAAAAAGAATAAGAGCAGATATTAAATTTTATTGAATATCTAGCACGTAAAGAATATCATACAGAATGAGAGTTTGGCCACTTTAAAACTTTAATTTACAAGTGTCAACTCCTCTAATATCCATTCTTGCATTGTTCTCCATATAGCTCAATCTCCAACTAGATAACACTCGATAAAAAATTCATAAATGTCTCTTAGTCTGTTCTTATATTTGGAGTTGTTCTTTTTGTGACCCGTTTCCAATCTCCTTTCGTTTCTTGCTTTAATTCCAATTCTTCTCACTCATAGAGTTTGAAACTCTCTTAAAACTAAACTCAACAACAAAAGCATCAATTGTAGATCTTGCAGTTCTGAGTCACTTGTCCTCAAGCTCAACATAGAGAGCAACATCCAAAAAAGTTTTTACACTGTCATTGTGAATTAAACTGACTTTCAAATGCTTCCACTTGTAGGAAGAGATCAGATCAATATTTGAACTTTTTATTTATCGAAGAGGGCATGAGTAGCTAACTATCACTCTCTAATCATGTTAGATATGATCCTTAAATACTGTTTGATACGTTGTCATCTCGCTTTTATTCAATATCAAATTTTATAGTTATTTATCTAAAATGTGTTACTGGTACTTCCATGTTTTACCCTAAGAAACACCCAGATGTCATAAGCAATCATATATTGCTCACATTCGGGTATCATGTCATCAATTATGGAGCTAACTAGGATTGCTTTAATTGTGAAATCTATCCTTTTTCATATCTGGTAAGTATCTTGTTCTCTCCTCTGTGGAGCAGCATTGCTTACATTAAGGTCTTACATGACATGCTTGATACATTCGAAGATATTTTGCTCTTTCAGCATATATCACATTTTATGGCATCACATCTCATGATCGTCGCCATTCAATTTGTCACCTCTATTCAAATCCGTAATAATGTATTTCGATGCTATGGTTTGGGTTTCTAAGAGAGTGGACACTAATACTAATATTCATATCATATACTTAATTTTGTATTTCAAAACTAACATTTATGATAGATTAACATTAGGTATAGAATCAAAAGTTTATTAGGTTTCTAATCATTATATATGGCTTTAATATATTGTCATCACAAATTTAATTTAAAATTATAAAATTCAATAAGTTTTAATAAAAATTATTCAAATTCTTCCAACCAAAAAATTTTCTACTTAAATACATTAATTATTTAAATCATATAATATAAGAACACATCTTTTAACATGTACGCATGATCATATAAGCATGCTATTCAAAATCACATGTATAAACAATCATTCTCAATTCATACTTAAAATAAAAGTTTTACATGTCATACTCACAAGTTTACACAAATGTGATCATAGTGCATGTTTTGTTATCATTCATAGGAAATAATATATATGAGAATTTCTATCTTCAAAGCATATACATGTGAGATAACATATTAATATTTCCTGCTGAAAGTCTATCGATAGAAATAAACCCCTTTATGACTCATTGACTAGAGCTGTTTATTTTAAGGGATAATTATATCTCCATCTTAATTTCTATATTCTTAGTCCTTCATATCTAAATTAATGTGGTCCTTAAATAAATGAGTTTTTAATCACATTAATCTCAACATCTGTATCTCTAATCTAATGGCCCGGTTCAAGAAGTTCCAAACGTTTTTATTTCATAATCTCCAAATGATCCGGTAAAGTCTAAGATGGGTCTATCTTATGATTCAACATTTGACTCGACTTTACCAAACGTTTGGATTTCTCAATACTCTGTCTCTCCTTGGAAAGGTCCAATATTGTGTTCAAACATTACCATTACCTTAGAAAATGTGAACAATATTAGGTGAGGTACGAAGCAAAACATAATATTATAATAAATTTAAAAGTTTTTATTTTAAAAATATCTATTCAAATTTAAAACAATATTGCGTTAGAAAAACTAATTTTCGAGTATAAATAAATGAGCAAAAATTCACACAAATAATGGGTAAAAAACAAATTTTCAACCAGATAACCAAAATTAAGAAAATAATTTTTTTTTTGTAATTTTCAACAATTTCTAAGTTTAAAAATCAATAAAAATTATTTTTTGACTTTGAAAAATAAATTAAAAATTACAAAAAATTTCATAGAGAATAAAAATTATTTCGGTGAAAATTTCTGTTGAAATGGGGGCTGTCCATCCCCTGTGCTACCGGAAATAGGCTATCTAAACTAAACACACGCCTACTCTCCTTGGCTGGCGCGTGCATGTAACACGCTGCTTTTCCTGCTGTTTCCGGCCACCAAATTTTTGCTACCCTCAATTTTCGATATCTCTGATTTCAATGATACTTTCGGATTTTCAATCAAACATTTCTAGTCTAGGGGGTGGACTTCACATGCCACTTCTGAGAGTGGAAAAAGCCATAAGTACTGTTCATCTTTTTCATGAATTTTTTGGGATTCAAATTTTGAATGGTCATGTCTCTTCAAATTGTTAACCATTTATGTGTTTTTTATATGATTGAAAAGAATTTTTCAAGAGAAATCTAATAATGTAAATTTCTAATTATGAAATACAGTATTTTTAAAGATTTGAATACATTCAGTTTCAGTTGGGGTTTGTAATATCTTATGGTGTACTTATCAGATGCATACCAAAGTTTGCAGATTAAACCCTCATGTTATGAGCCTGCTACTGTATAAAATTGAGAGCATTCCGTTAAACCAATTTTAGGTTGCCATTAATGAATCTTGAAAAATTTTTTATTTTCAATACCCAACAAAGAGGAAGCAAACACTCTAAATGATTCGAAAGTTTAAAAATAAATTAATAAATAATTTTTCGTATGCAAAAATTTTCAAATCTTAAACGGTTTAAAATCACTCCAACGGTTGGATATTCTAAATTGAAAAAATATCATAAAATTGATCACCTTTTACTATTTACAATTTAAATGTCTCGGTGTAAAATGATCACTAAGTTTTCGATCCCTTTCTCTTTTGTAAGTATTAGAATAATCTTTCTTCCTCTTAAAGAAGTTTCTCTCTCCATACCATTGTCACTTTCTTGTTCCTTATTCATGTAGAATTGTTTTCCAATTCCAAAAAGTGAGAAGTTGTAGGCTGATGAGAGAGAGAGGGAGGGAGTTATCGGAAGAGAGAGGGAGTTATTCATAAAACTATTCTCTTTCTTTCAAAATTCAAACATAAAATAGATTTTGAATTTACGGTAGATCTGACCCAATTTTTCAACAAGAATAAATTTTGGAAAATGACAATTATACGAATAGCTTATCCAATAATATATGATAAAATGCAGTAGTCTTCAAAATTTGAAAGGCTTCGCACGCGGCAAGGGCGATTTCACAATTGTCCACATTATTGTTCACAGTAACGTTCAAGCCTTTACATCCCCCCCCCCGGGCCTCTCTCATCTTTTCAAGTGCATTAACGTTGATATTAATAAATAAAATACACATAAACAAATTGTAATATGAAATGGACAGGTTGGGCTGAGCCCGATCAGGCCCAGTCGATGGCAACCCATCCACAAGAGGTTTGTTAACGCGGGCAGGACGCGACATTCTTCTAAAATTCTCTCTCTCTCTCATTTTTTATTTTTTATTTTTTATTTTTGTTTTATTTTTTTTTATTTGGCAGCCTGAAAATGTATCCGTCCCTTCCCGACCTTCTCTAAGCAAATTCCCTTTTACTAGTCTACATTTTCATTTTTGACTCGTCAATGACTAGTCTAGCCGACATTTTCATTTCTGACTCGTCAATGACTAGTCTACCCGAAAGCATTGCTCTCTCTCTCTCTCTCTCTCTATTTTCATTTTTGGCTCGCCAATAACTAGAAAGCATTGCGCTCTCTCTCTCTCTCTCTCTCTCTCTCTGAGCTCAACTTGATGAGAAAATCCTACTAGACCTCAAATTCTCAAGTAAGGAAGTTTTTTACCATTTCCATCTCTCTCCCTCTAATCATTTCTCTTCATGTTGACTCTATATGTTTTGAAGCTCTTTAAATTATGTGTTTTTTATGTTTTGTTTCTTGTTCTCTCGTTCTGGAGTATATCTACCTCTTGAATCCAACATGTGCTGCTTCATTAGTAAACTAAATTATTACCTGGTTACTGTTTGAAGAAATTGCTATAATCTCAAAATGGCCTGACCTTTTGTTTTGAAGATATTAACCTTTACCTCAATTGAAGGGGCTTCTTTAGCTTGCATTAGTGAAATTTCACCAAATATATCTGTGTTTCTTGTTCATTAAACTATGTAATTGATAGCTGAAACTGGTATTGTCCATGTTACCTGATATTTTCCTTTCACATATCAGTTGCTGATGATCTGAGAAAAATCTTGCTGACACCAAGATGTTTGCCATGACTATGTTCGAAGAAAACAAGTGGGTAAGAACTAATGAAATCGAAGAGATTACATGTGATTCTGAGAGTTTCATGAGTACGAGGTCTGATCGGTCAACAATTTCCGCATCATTTTCTGGTTCTGCAGAAGTTCCCGCAGAAGTTCCACAAGCCGTTGAGGAAGTTGGGAACCAGAATGAAGATTTGGAGATTTTATCCATAATTGGAACTTGGAAGTTGCAGGTAATTGTTGAAGAAGTTCAGGAAACATTGCAGACAACTACGGCTAAGCTTGAGGAGTTTGTCCAATTTGTTATTCAGAATAAGAAACTCAACAAGCCTGAGCAAATACCGCTCTATTTACATAAAGGATGTACGGCTGCTGATGAATCAGTCCAATTGAGAAATGGTGGCGCAGCCGATTATCTTGTTAGGAAGGTGAATTTGCATGGTGAGTGGGAGAAGTATCATCTAGATGTAGTTCCTGGTCTAAGGTCCATTGAGGGCTTGATGTGTGCTTCAAACTGTGGTGAAGAACTGTGCAGGGCATTCATTAATCTTCACAAAGCAGCTCTGAATGAGCAATTTGATATCCTTGGTTTAAAGAAAGTTAGCAGACTTTGTATTAAGGATGTGTATATAGCGGAGTGGAATGAACTAGTAGAAATAATAAATTAGTGGTGCTTATCTATGATGATGATCATCAAGGTCTTCCTTGTGAGTGAGAAAAATCTCTGCGACCAGATATTTGAGGAGTTTGGATACAACGGTATGGATTTTTTTTCTGGGAATTTCAACACCTTTGCTGTTGCACCTCTTAAACACCGCTGAAGCCATAGCAGAAAGGCCTCATGAACAAGTAGGGTCATTCTTTTTACTCCAAAAGCATAAGGTTTTAGTAAATCTTCTCCCAGATGTAAATTCCTTGTTTTTAGAGGAGGATGGCTCTTCCATGAGGCTGAAGTTCCAATGTCTTCTTGATAAATTGACTGGAATATTGGTGAAATTTGGAATTTCAATGGCATCACAAGTAACATTTCTAGATGGAGGAATTCATTGTAGCACTGAATATATCATGAGCTTTTTCACTGCCCTAGCCAAATACAGTGATACTTTTAGGGTGCTTCTACAGAACCAAGATGGGGTAGAGTTGGTTCCACTGCCTGCAGGCATTTGCTGTCCTTCAACTCCAAGTCCAGATACCATCTCCGAATTGGTCTATCCAAATGCAGTTCCTGATGATGGAGAATTTTTCAGCGAACTTCTTGATGTCTGCCAAAAAGTTTGGGATGAGCATTTAGTTACTCTGGGCGTGAATGATCTGATGCTGCTGCAGGGGCCCAACCTTGTGAAAGTAATGAAAGTATGGAGCAAGGCTATAAAGATTATCGTTCAACACTATCTTGCTAGAAAGGAAAATCTGATTTTCACCAAGTTCAAATCGATTGGATCGATTGGGACAAACTTTTTGCTGACAATTTCAATTGCATGCTTTCTACATCTCCTATTTATCAGTGAAACGATAACAGATAGGCTGCATTTACAAATTTATGTCAGTCAATTTTTTGGTTTTGACCCAGAGGACTCATCTGTTTTACTTGATACTTGTGAAGTTTTGGTAGGTCTTCTTCCTGAGATAAACTCTGTATTTCCGGAAGCAGAGGTTGAATCTTCCCTTGGGATCAACTTCCACACAATTCTCAGAAATTTGCGTGACTCTGTAAGGGCAGCAGTTTTGGAATTCGAAAAAAGTTCGACAACCACTAGTAATGTAGAATATTGGGTACTTCGGCTTATGAAAAATATCATTACCAAAATAAGTACCTCCCTTGACAACTCAGACGATGCACTCAACTTGCTTGTTGGAAAACAAGGAGCAACGCAACAAAAGCCGAGTACTTCCTTCACTTTCTCTCCCATGGCTACCTATATGAGAGCAGTTGTCTCTGCTCTAGAGTCAGATCTAGCTACAGAATCCAAAAAGTTCAAGGACACATCTATGCAACATCTCTTTTTGATGAACAACATTCATTACATGATTGAAAAGGTCCGCAAGTTCAAACTGGCGTGTTTTTTGGGAGATGAATGGGTGACAGAACGCACCGAGAAATTACAGCATCCCGCTAGCAGGGCTAAAATATGTTTTCAAGTATAACCGAGTTTACGATTTGCTGGCTTATATCTGCTAGCAATTATTTGCTAGCTTATGTTTATGATTGCCATATGTTTCATGCTCTATGAACAGTGCTAAATTACGTTACCAACTTATGCTTATGTCATGTCGCCTTATAGGCATGACATGCGATTGCAATAAAATGCTGCAGTATGTTGTTACATACGTATTTCACGTTGCTAGAAACCTAAAGTATGCCCATATGTTGTCTTAGTTATTACTAATTCTATATGATTTACCCATTCTTCTCTATCCAAAAACTAAAAGCATGGTACCATGCTCATGGGTACGGGCAATGAGGAACAGCGAACACTCCAAATGTTCAAAATGTTCTTGTGAGTGTGTGATTAATTGTTAGCAAAGTTCAAATTTTCTACACTTACTTTCCAACAAGAGATAATTACATATCAAGTTCATGAACTTTACCCCCAATTCACAAATTAGTTCTTGAACTTCAAAACGCAACCATTGAGGACCTAAACTTTAAAAACCGTGACAAGTTGGTCCTTCCGTCAGTAACGGCGCCTAGCTGGCTGTTAAGTGCTGAGCTGCTTCGCTATGGCAGATGATTTGGCTATCTTGTGGCAATAAGTGTTGACGCAGCATGCGACACGTCCGCACCAGCCATACAAAAATTTTGCTACGTCAGCAATTTTGCTGACGTGGCATGTCATGTCATCAAGGTTTTATGTTTTCTTCCCACGTGGATTTTATTTGGCGCCATTCTTCCCTCTAGTCTTGTTGCAATTTAGTTAATAAGAAAAAGAAAAAAAACAAAAGAAGGAGAAAACGAAGGGATATGCATAGTGGAGATGGAGACGGAAAGAACGCGTCTGACTAGGTTTCTAGAGAGATAGTGAAGATTTCAAAGGGGATACAGAGGAATTAGTGAAGTTTAAGGATTTCTTTATTGTGTTCGAGGGAAAGCAATAGTTCAGCTTGGGTAGTGAACAAGGTGTGTGTTTTTTAAGGCTTGTGGTCCCGAATTGTTGGGTCGCGATCGTTCTGGGTTAAAGTTATTTTGTCAATATGAGATCCTTATAAGGTATGTATGACTTAGTACTGTTGTAATCTGAAGTGTTAACATGTATTTCGTATAAAATTAGGGGTTTCGTAAAAATTAAGGTTTCAAAAAATTAGGATTTCTTAAAATTGGGACTTTCTTTAAATTTGTTAATAAAATGTGATTAAGTCTGTATTATTATAAAATCTATAAAATTAGGGTTCAAAATATTTTAGAGTTCGTTAAGAATTAGAATTTGTAAAAAAATTAAGGTTTTAAATTATGGTTTCTTTTAAATTGTCAATAAAATGTTATTAAAATGTTTTGTTGCTATAATTTGAAGTGGTTTGGTTATTAAATATGCTATTTTTGTTTATACTCTTATAAGATCTGCTTTATGATTTGCTTATTTTCTGTGATTGAATCTATCGTGTGTTGCTGTATGAGTTTTTAAGCATATTCAATTAACTATATTATGTTGAGTTTGTTTAAAAGCTATGTGTACAATATCTTAGGATTTTTCAAATTTTTTGCTTCCTCAGATATGAATTTGACCAAATTCACAGCTGCATTCCATCATGGTGGTAAATTTATAGGATCAAATAGTTACGAAGGTGGTGATTTAACATATTTGATAATTGTGATGGGGATAAAATGTCAATATTTGAATTATGGCACATGGTAGGGGAGTTAGGTTATAAAAACTATATAAGGTCATGGAAACGTTTGCTTGGAGATGGTTAGAACCCAATATTATCTGATTTTGTATTATTATCTTATTTGGATGAAAGGAAAAATGATAAGGAAGTTCATTTTTATATAGAACATAGTATTGATGAGGGTTGTATAGTAGAGAATGATGCAGAAGTATTTAATGAGAGTGATAAAGATACTGGGGAAAGTGAGGGCTTTACTACTGAAATTTTGTTGACTAGTGATTCTTAATAGAGTACTGAAAATGAAAGTTGTAGGGAAGAAATTGAGGGGGCAATGTGTAGTGATAATCCTATAGAGAGTGAAATGCCCAACGCATGTAATAAAGAGCGCATTGTAGACTCAGAAGAAGAGGAATACTCGTGTTCATTTATCTGATTAGGAGGAGGCAGATCACGAGGAAGACTTAGAATACACAATTAGAGAGGGTGAGCATGAGGATGAAGGGATTGAGGTAAGAAAAATTGTGAATATGGATACGAGGAGTTCAAGAGAGTTTACAACTCTAAATTTATTGAATTCAGGAAAGGGCAAATTTTTGAAAATCTAAACTTTGAAAGATTATGCTGTCTATAGTGGAAGGATTATCAGATTTGTAAAAAATGACAAGGATAGAGTGAGAGTTAGATGTGTTGAGGGTTGTGATTGGTGGGTATATGCAAAACAACTTCAAGGTCACGAGAAGACAGCAATTGTAGTGACGTGTAAGGCTGAACATAGTTGTCATAGAAGTTGGAATAATAGGCATGCATCAGCTAAGTGGCTTTCAAGGAAATGGATAAAGAGTGTCTAAAGTGATTCTAAGATAAAATTGCGTACTCTTCAACAAAAGGCTAAAAAGAAATTTATGATTAGCTATGGAAGAATAAAGGCTTGGATGGCAAAACATCTGTTAAAGCACTAGTAGAAGGAAATGTTAAAGAACAATTCTTCTTGTTCAAACTATATTTCGAAGAGGTTTTGAGAATAAACAAGAAAAGTACTTGCAAAATAGAGAGTTATGTATCTTGTTGTGATGAGCATCCCTTATCCATCCAATATTCTCTAACTCCAATCTTAAAAAGATTGTACATTTGTATGGAAGCTTGTAAGAGGGGATTTTTGATAACTTGTAGGCCATTTATTGGATTGGATGGATGTTTTCTAAAATCTACTTATGGAGGGCAGTTGCTAGTTGCGGTTGAAAAAGACCCAAATGATAGAATTTTTTCACTAGCTTTTGCAATTGTAGAGTTGGAGGAGACAGATTCTTGGATGTGGCTCCTGCAACACTTACTTGGGGACATTGGAGATGATAGGAGATGAACTTTCATGTCTAACCAGCAGAAGGTATGAAAGTGGACAATTATCCTGAAACCTATGACTTTTTAATATCCGAGTGGACATTGGTTTCACATGGACTGCAAGGACTAATCAATGCTATTTCTAAGTTGTCTCCACATTCTAAGCATAGAATATATGTGCGACATCTGTACACTAATCTACATAAGAAGTTCAAAGGCTTGGAGTTGAAGAACATGTTCTATGCTGTTGTCAAGGCTACATATGAGACTAAGTTCATTCGAGTGATGAGAGACATTCAGACATCAAATGCTACTGTGTATGCCTGGCTGTTGGAGAAGCCTACCCAAATTTGGATATGGTCTACATTTTCTAATTACAGTAAGTATGACTTACTAGTTAACATTATTTGTGATTCATTCAATACTAAAATTTTGGATACAAGAGACATGCCTATGATCAGTTTGTTAGAGGTGATTAGGTGTGGGTTGATGTCAAAGTTTTCTGAAAATAGAAGCAAAATATCATCCTTCCATAGTGATATTTGTCCTGCCATTCAAAGGAAACTTGAAAAATAGAAAATGTTCGGTAGACATTGGTTTCCAACCTTAGCAAGTGGTGGGATATATGAGGTGATATCATTTTTCAATAAGTTTATTGTTGATTTGGACAATAGGACCTGCATTTGTAGGGCATGGGAATTATGTGGCATTCCTTGTGCGCATGCAATTGTTGCATGCATGTTTGTAGAGAATAACTAGAAAAATATGTATGTGGTTGTTATAGTTTAGTCCGTTATGCGAAATGCTATGCACCTATTGTTTATCCTTGTAATAGACCAAAATGTCTAGTCCCCACTTTGTTACCTCCCAACTGCACAAGAAAAGCTGGAAGGCCATAAAAAAAGGGAAACAAGAGCCCACTGATGTTCCACCGACAAATCCTCATTCACTTTCTAGAGTTGGAACTATATTTGCAAACAATTAGGACACAACAAAAGATCATGCGGCTCAACTGCGAACAAGCTAAATGATTACATTTGGATCCATATTATTCTTGTAATACTAGCTGGATGAACTAATATAATTTTTCTATGCAGTGTCACCCATGTACCCCATGTGGTACATCACAAGGGTTCTATCCTTCTACCCAACAATTCAAAAGCTAGCATACATCACAAGCATTGCAGACAGCTTCTCAACAATTTCTGAACAATGAAGAAGATGATGGGATGTTGTAAGCTTTTTAGTTTTTTTTTTTTTTTTTTGTCTGGAACAAGTATGTGTAGAACTATTTTTGATGTTGTAAACTTCACAAAGACTTGTGTTGGATTGAGTATAACTTTATAATGATGTTTTTATTTTAAACATGAAGAAAGTATAACTTTGCTTCTATGGTGAATGAATTTTCTTTTTTTCCCAATGGGTTGAGTATGTTTTAGATGGAAGTACCCCAATGAGATTTGTTTTTATGAGCATACATTTCAGTCTTTGCAGAGTACAAATTTCCTAACATGTGTTCCACAAATTGTTGATCAATTTATGTGTGTTTGAGGCATGCTAAGGCTGTCAAATATGTTGATCAATTGTTCATCAATTGTTAATCAACTTATAACGTCTGCGTCTTCTTTTACTCTTTCATATGCACACCTGGGATTTTGAAGTTTAGAATGCTCAAAACATTGTTAACATTAGTTAAAGGTGCTCATTACAACAATGTTAAACCTTATGCAACACAGTATAAAACACAACCTTGTACATTCGATATGAAAGTAAATGATTACATTAGTAGCTTGATAAAAAAAAAAAAAGCAGAATTTCACCTAAAACCCCTAACCTATCCAACTTTATACAACACAGCTAATAACATAACTACTCTCATTGACAAGATTCCACCCAGGCATATGAAGTCTTTCCAAATGGGTTTTATCTTCTTCTGCAACCTCCAAATCTCTTCCTTCATTCTCAAATTCATCTCCTCAACCTCTTCAACAAAGCATAATAGATGATTGTTCTCTTCCTTCATCCTCTCAATAGTGCTTCTTGCATCTTGCATTCTCAAACTCCAATCAGCTACTACATGGTTGCGGACAATTTTTAGCTCATCCACCTTTTTTTAAACTCATGATGACTTCAATTGCTCGAGAGCTTAAAGGTGGGTCATGCCATTCAAAAAAATCGCAAGCATTACCTTCCTACAAAAGCATTAACATTCACCACAATTAAATTTAGGGTAACCATACCACAAAAAAATACTAAACCACCAAAATAGAGTTCGACATACCCAAAACTTAGGCAACCATAGAACTTTCGTGATGGATTCTGTGCCGACCATGAAGTCACCAAAATAGCATCGAGGTTGCATCTGCACTTCAGTGATGAAGATACCGTGTTCGATGACATCCTATGACTGCTTTGCTGACAGAAAGAAGAGACGAACACCGAGCCCAAACCTCGAATAGATGTTGCCAAAACAAAAACTTGAACTTCCTCGAACACTAAACTCTCCGAATCTTGGCCAAACTCTAACCCTTTTTCCTATGCATCTTGCACGAATATTCCTAGTCTCTCTCAAACCATTCCTTCGACTTGTGTTCTCTCCCTCTCAATAATTTTTTTTTGCTTCTGTTTTTTTTTTCTTTTCTTTAACCAACAAACCCCTTTATACACAATGAGACTGGAGGGAAGAATGGCGCCAAATAAAATCCACGTGGGAAGAAAACATACAACCTTGATGATGTGTCATGCCACGTCAGCAAAATTGCTATCATGGCAAAAAGTGGTATAGCCAATGTGGACGTGTCGCATGCCGTGTCAGCACTTCCTGCCACAAGGCAGCCAAATCATCTGCCACAGCGAATGGGCTAGCACTTAAGGGCCAACTAGGCGTCATTACTAACAGAAGGACCAACTCGTTACGGTTTCTAAATCTAAGTCCTCAACCGTTGCGTTTTGGTCCAATTTGTGAATTTGGGGTAAAGTTCAGGAACTTGACATGTAATTACCTCTTCCAACAACTTACTTTCCAACGGTCCTTGTGAAATAAAATAATGGTTTCCCTCCCCGGAAAGTGGATTTTAAGGGCCTAGATGCCGTATCTATGGAAATATGAGCAAAAGTATGTAAACCCTTCTTCTAGAAATGGCCCTATGTTGTGAGCAATATGGTAAAAAGTTTTAATTCTGTAAAGAAAATTGACTTTCTAAAATTGAAGAAGTCTTGTTGAAAAAAATTTGAAGATTTCCAAATTCAAGAAGTATTATGAATATTGACTTTCCAAAATTTCAATATTATAATTATTTTATTTATTTTTACCAATTTTGTAAATATTCTATTTTATTTTTCATAAAATCACCCTATAAATAGAGTTTTTATATAACCTATTGAATACACAATACAAATATCATTTTCTCTCAATTTTCTCTCTTTATTCTCTCTGTTCTTTCTATTTTCTTTTTCTTTTTCTAACACAATATCAGAGCACTGGGTGATCTGATTTCTTTTTTTTTTCTTTCTACTCTTCTCATCAATTAGACATTTTTTTTACTTAGTTATGAAGAAATTAGATATTTCTCAATCTATTTCTGTCGTGCTTGATGGATACAATTATCAAGCCTAATTTCAAGGGATGCGAAGCTTCCTTAAGGGAAGGAGGCTATGACGTTATGTTACAATAGATGTCAAATTATCCATGAACTCCAATGAAGAATTGGATGGTGATTTTGCTAGCCGTCTTGAAGATTGGGATAGCAAAAATCACAAAATCTTCACTTGGTTTCGTAACACGTTTGCACCTTCCATTCAATTGTAATTTAGTCATTTTGAGACGACTAAGGAAGTTTGAGATCTTCTTGCAAGTCGCTATACTACATCAAATTTGGCTCATCATTATCAATTGCTCACCGAACTTCACTTCTTGCGACAGGAACAAAGTCAGTCAATTAATGATTTTCTTGCCTGTATGCAATCAATATAGAATCAACTTGCTCTCTCTGAACCCCATTGGAAATGAACAAATATGCAATATATCGAGACCAAGGACGTCTGGTCCAATTTCTTGTGGCTCTGACATCAAATTTTGAGCCTGTTAAAGCTTGTCTACTTCATCGGCATCCTTTTCATACTATTGAAAATGTAGTTGCTGAGTTAATTTCAAAAGAAACTCGGTTGGGATTACTCAAACTTCAACATAGTGATTTTGTGCTAGCTATTACTACTCATAGGCCAAAGATTCCAAATTTCTATCGTAATTGTCAGAAGTCAGGTCATATCCTTCCTAATTGTCCCATTGTTCAAACTGCAAAACAATCTCAACACAAATAATTCTATTTCAAATGCCCCCTTTGATCTTATTCACTCTGATATTTGGGGACCATATCCTACACTGACTATGGGTGGCTTAAAATATTTGGTTGTGTTTACTGATGACTACTTCTGCTTTACATAAATATATTTGATGAAAAACCGTTCAGAATTACCTCAAATTTACAAAAACTTTGTATCAATGATTCAAACTCAATTTTCTCATACCATCAAAATCTTATGCACTGATAATGCATCTAAATATATTGAGTTCACACTTACTATGTTTCTTAAGCAGCATGGAACCATTGTCCAACGTTTTTGTCCACGTACTTCCCAACAAAACAGTAGAGCAAAATGAAAATTTCATCACATTCCTGATATAACTCGGTCTTTACTCTTTTCTGCATCTAGGCCATCACAATTTTGGGATGAGGCAACTCTTACAACTTTATATGTCATCAATAGAATATCTTCTTTTACAATTTCTAACATCTCTCCTTATGAATGGCTACATGACTCCCCACCAGTTTATAACTCTCTCAAAGTCTTTGGGTGTGTTTGCTTTGTGTTACTTCAACCCCATGAACATAATAAGTTATAATCTCGAGCACGATTATATTGTTTCCTAAGATATGGCATTGAACACAAAAGAATATAGATATTTGGATACTGTCTCTAATCGTCTTTGAGTCTCTCAACATATCATTTTATAGGAAAATACAATATTTTCTTCCATATCTAATTTTCGTATCACCTCTCCATTACTCATTAATATGTCTTCTGATTTATTTTCTTCTATTCTAATACATATACAGATACTTCAACTCTTATGACTTTTCCTTCAGATCATCTCTCAAATGATGGATCTATACCTCCTTCCACTGAAGCTAAGTTATCTTCTGAATCCACTTCTTGACCTATAAGAGTAAGAGCATCTCCTGTTCGTCTTCTTGTTTATCATTGTTATTCTACAGTTTCTACTTTACATGAGCCTCAATCTTACCAAGAGGCTAGTAGTAATCCTCTTCGGCAGCAAGCTATACAAGAAGAACTTCAAGATTTGGAGAACACACATACTTGGGATTTAGTTGATCTTCCTAAAGACAAAACTCTTGTAGGATGTAAGTGGGTTTATAAAATCAAAACTCACTCAGATGGGACTATTGAATGATAAAAGGCTCGGCTGGTCGCAAAAGGATACACACAGGAATATGGTATTGACTATGAAGAAACCTTTGCCCCTGTTACTCATCTCACTTCTGTGCGTAACTTGCTTGCTGTTGCTACAGCTAAACAATGACCCTTGTATCAAATGGACGTTAAAAATGTTTTTCTCAATGGAGTTTTGAAAGAAGAAGTTTATATGAAACCACCTCCAGGTTATTCACATCCTACCAACAAGGTCTGTCGTCTTCGTCGAGCTTTATATGGCCTAAAACAGGCTCATCATGCCTAGTTTTCTACTTTCAGCAATACTGTTAGTGATTTTGGTTTCTCTCTAGTACTTATGATTCTGTCCTCTTCATTCAGCAAACTAAACATGGTAATATTCTACTTTTTCTTTACGTTGATGACATGATTATCACTGGAAGCGATACTGCTGCAATCTCCAAATTCAAACATTTTATTTGCAGCAAATTTCAAATGAAGGATCTCGATCATATTAGTTATTTTTTGGGACTAGAAGTTATTCCTACATCTTCTGGTTATTACTTGTCTCAAGCAAAATATGCCTCTGACCTTCTTTCTTGTTCAAGCATTTCAGATAATAAAATTGCTTCCACTGCTCTTGAGCATAATGTTAAATTTTCTCCTAGAGATGACACTCTTCCTTCTGATCGAACCTTATATTGGCAATTAGTGGACAGTCTTATTTATCTTACTACCACTCATCCTAATATCTCTTATGTTGTTCACATTGTTAGTCAGTTTATGGTTGCACCAAGATCTCTTCATTTTGTTGCTGCTTTGCAAATTATTTGTTATGTTAAAGGCACCTTATTTCATGGACTTTACTTTTCTGCCTCATCATATTCATAGCTACGTGTCTATTCTGATGCTGATTGGGTTAGTGATCTTACTTATCGACGGTCTACTATTAGCTATTACATTTTTCTTGGCGATTCTTTAATCTCCTGGCATAGAAAGAAACAAACTTTTATAGCTCTTTCTAGTACAGAGGTAGAATATCGTGCCCTTCTGACACCACTACAGAATTATTATGGCTTAAAAGGCTTCTTTGTGATCTTGGTATACCTACTTCTTCTCCAACTCCACTACATTGTGATAATCAGAGTGTCATTCAGATTACTCATAATGATGTCTTTCATGAACAAACTAAACACATTGAGATTGATTGCCATTTTCTTCGTCAACATATACTTAAGAGTGAATTTCAATTATTCTTTCTTTGTTCTGACGACCAACCTGTTGATCTCTTTACCAAAACTCATTTTCCTGGACGCCATGATGACCTACTATACAAACTCAAGATGACTTCTCTATTTCCATCTTGAGTTTGAAGGGGGAGTAAAGAATATTGACTTTCTAAAATTGAAGAAGTCTTATTAAAGAATGTTTGAAGATTTCTAAATTCAAGAAGTATTATGAATATTGGTTTTCCAAAATTTCAATATTATAATTATTTTATTTATTTTTACCAATTTTGTAAATATTCTATTTTATTCTTTTCTTTTATATTTTTATAGAATCACCCTATAAATAGAGATTTTATATAACCTATTGAATATATAATACAAGTATCATTTTCTCTCAGTTTTTTTTATTCTCTCTGTTGTTTCTATTTTCTTTTTCTTTTTCTAACAAATTCTATAAATAAAAAAGTCTACTTTGACAATAGTTTGATTTTATGTGATACGGTTGCGATAGCAAGCTCATAGGTCAAAGTGTTATAAAAATGTTGTTGGATGTTGAATTTAATGTCTGTTTGTTGATATGCCCATAAGGGGGCATTATTGGGAGATTATGAATTTGGAGACAATGGGTTTATCCCTTAACTCCCTTAACATCTCTAAATAACTTCTCCTTTCTTTTCCTTAATATTTGGCACGTGAGATTGATTTTGCCGGAGAGCACATTGCCTTGAAAAAGATATTGCATGATTGAGAGATCATTCTCTAGAGAGAGAAAATTGAAGGGCCGAAAAATTTTTAAGTAGAAAAATTTCTCTTATCACATTTGGACTCACCAAATTTGGGTTAAAGTGTCGTGAATCTATGATGGTCGTTTGATTTCATAACCACCATTCCAACCGAAGAATCCGTTTGAGAGATTTCGTAATTTGATTAATTTTAAAAATCTACATATCAAGTTATTTATCTAAATTTCAAACTTTTAATTTATACGTTTTCACATGTACATTTAGTATAATAAATGTAATAATCTCTTTGTTAAGTCAAGTAACCATGAAAATCATCTAAATTTGGTTTGAAACTTGAAGGGACAAAGCTCAATAGCAAAGTGAAAGTGATACGTTCATTGAACAATACGAATGTTGACTTTCCAACACATCAAGTCTTGTGCGAATTTGAGATGCACAGAGAGAAAATACGGAACACGTATAAGTTGGCAGAAGAGTTGGCTGCCTGAGGGGATAAAGCATTTGACATGTGTATGTCTTTCCATTTGCTTAGTTTTTTCATGTACTAAGCTTTATGAGAGCCAGCAGCTGTCTTTTGGTGTATGTCTAAACTAGATTAGTATAAATACCCACTTATATAATTCATTTCGCATCAGGAAATGTGAGGTTGTTCTAGCATTCTTCCACTTGTGGGTTTTAAGTTAAGCCTCGGTTTCTCTTACCCACCTACGTGCTTCAAGTACCACGTTCCCTCATAGAGAGAGAGAGAGAGAGAGAGAAGATTTGAAGTTTTATATTCAATTATGTATGTTTAGTCTTACACAACAGAAGTTTTCATACAAGAAAAGCACATGCAGATGGTATGATTTACAAATAATTTAGACAAATTGCTGAAACCATATTTTAGTGATTGATTTTGAATGATGAAGGATCAAACAAAGTGATTTGTGGTATCACCCCTCAAACACAAGGTAGTAAAATGGTTCAGAACTTGATTTTGGAAACTAGATTAACGAAATGATTACAGTAATTACTATTGGTAAACCAGCACAAATCCCTCTAATGATTGTGCCTATTTGTTTCTGAGCTATTTAAATATTATGTGCTTTTATGTTTGGTTTATTGCTATCTTTTTTCTGGAGTAGCCTATATGTTGAATTCCAAGTGTGCTTCTTCTTCTATAAACTAGATTATGACTTGGGCATTTGATGTTTAAAGAAATTGTTTCAATCTCAAAATTTGTTCGACTTTTGTTTTGAAGGGACTAGATGGGGCTTCATTAGCTTGTATTACTCAAATTTCACCAAATCTGTGTCTTTTCATGTTTCTCTGTATTACAAGCTGGAACTAGGTTTGTCTCTTGTTACTTGATATTTACATGTGATATATCAGCTGTTGATGATCTGAGAAAACTCCTGCAGTCCAAGTCGTTTAACCTGACGATATTTGACGAAAACAAGAGGGAGAGAACATATGAAATAGAAGAGGTCCCAAGTTCTTCTGAAAGTGTCATGAGTACACCTGTGTCTTCTCGAGCATCAATTTCTGCTGTTGAAGAAGTTCGGAATCTGATTGAAAAATTTGGAAATTTTATCCAAAATTAAAACTGGGAAAAGGCAGGTAATTGTTGAAGAAGCTGACAAAGCTTTGCAGACAGCTATGACAATGCTTGAGGAAGAGTTTAGTCAAGTTATAATTCAGAATGAGAAACAAATCAAGCTTGAGCACATACCGCTCCATTTAATCAAAGGGTACACCACATACAGCTCCATTCAATTGCAATCCTTGTGCACGACCATAGCCTTGTCTACGCCTGTTATTATTATGACCTTGACCCCCGACCACGGCTTCAACTAGGATGGTGGTGGTAATTTTGATGTCCCCCCACTATGAGCACGAGGGAAGGAAGAATTAGGTGGTGGTGTGAGAGTATGGAAAACGGTAGAAGAAGATGAATCGGTGGTGGGGAAAGACGGACTTATGGAGCGAACTTTAAGAAATGACGGTAATGGCTCTTGATACTTGATGATATTAGCGAGTGTTATATTTTTCGTTGAAACCATGTAGGAGTTTAAGGATAAGGGTGTTTTCTGGTATAAGAAATGATGGTAATGGCTCTTGATACTTGATGATGTTAGCGAGAGTGTTATATTTTTCATTGAAACCATGTATGAGTCGAAGAATAATGGTGTTTTATGGTATTGGACTATCCGTGTCAGCCAATGAATCAACAAGAGGTTTGACTCGTTGGTAGTGTTCCATAATGGTAGATATTCTCATACGGATAGTTCTAAATTGTTCAGTTAACTGCAAGACTCTAGCACTAATATTGGCTTTAAATAAGGATTTGATGTGAGTCCAAAGTACAAGAGCAATGTTGGTTTTATTTGGTTCTAGGATTATACCAAGAACATCATCGGTAATGGTTTGATAGATCCACGAAAAGACAGGTGCATCAAGCTAAATCCATTAAGTATCATAGGTATCTTTTGATTTTATTGTGTCGTCAAGATAATTCATGACGCCAACACTTTTTGATTATTGAAATCAAGAATTGGGTGGCTATATGCCTTGATTGATATTGATGATGCCATATGCATGGCGGGTAATGAGAGGAGAGATTGTATCGATATTGTGTGATGTTATTGGGGAGAAGGCATAAAGTAAGATGAAATAAAAAAAAATGGAGGAAGGTTGTGATGTGGATCTAATTAAAGCAAAATGTATTTTCTTTTTTTCTTGTGGGTACTTTCTTCTTTCTTTTTTTGTATCTCTATTTTTTTTTTGGGTGGGTACCTTTTTTTGTACCTTTTTTTAGATATGCTGCAAAAGTAATGTAACAAATAAGAAATCTGAATACAGGAAGTTTCAATCTTTTGAAAAATCCAGGGACGAAATCACAAAATTAGATGCTCCCAAAGAAAATAATAAATGTGAAGGAAAGATTGGAGAAAGTTAAAGATTGGAGAAAGTTAAACATTGGATTTGATGTCGCTGGTAAATGTACCGGTAAAGGAAGTCAATGACCCTAGTAAGTTGGGAGAAGAAAATTAGAAAAGATATTTCTTCACCTGAAAATGAAATACTTTGAATATGCTAGTAAAATGTAAGGTTCAAAACCAAAAATTACAAAGTTCAAATGCATCGGTAAAGGAAGTAATATTGCTAGTATAAAAATTGGATCGGAGAAGAATGACTGTTGATAGAAAGGTGTTCGTCGTTGAACGTGATAGCTCTCAAAAAGGAAAAGGAAAAATAGATCTTTTGCAAGAAATAAACTGAGGTGATTTTTTTAAAAAAAATTAACTAGACTCTTTCTTATGCACAGAATCCTTACAAGAGGCAAGTGCAGAGTATAATAGAACCAGAAAGATTTATCGATGATAGGAGATTGAAAAAGAGAGAAAGAGAAGATAGGTGAGACAAAGAGAAGGGCTAGGTTTTCTAACATGGCTTTGATACTATATTAGAAAAGGACTTATTTAGAGAATGATTTGCTTTACTTTTGGATAATTGTATCTCACTATATATAGAAAGTTACAAAAGTATATACAAACACAATAATGCTTAGATACATAATTGATTGTTAAACTAAACACAATTCTAAATATAGGGATCAAATATTCTATCAAATAATCAATCAATATTTTATCAATCAATCAATTAATCAATATTTTATCAGAAAAAAAGGTCAAGAATTTTCCCGACGTTTGTCACAAACATCAGGAATTCTTCTGATCTTTGTCAATATATATTTTTTTTTAAATGTTAACAAATCTTCAAAATTCCAACGTGTTTTGATGAGTAAAATGTCGAGAGACATGAGCATGCCCCAACATTTACCCTTGGAACGTTAGCAAAGACCAAAGATTTGCCAATATTTTGGAGTCGAAAAGTTGGCAAATCCATTTGCAATTGCTAATGTTTTACTATAAAAACATCAACAAAAGTATGCTAAGGTATAGTTAGTTTAGCTACCAAACACAAATCTATTCATCAAGTTGCGATCAATCAAAATATTAAATATCCATAAACAAAAATTGATATTATAACTCTAAACATTTTACTTAATTTACACTTCATGTTTCAAATAAACAATCATCAACCGTTAAACATTTCATATAAAATACTAACAAACAACTTATCATATATATATAAGATACAAATTATGACACTGTTACTAAATAAAAATAGAAAAAAGATCACATTCTTCCGTTCAAGTAAATAATTTATCTTTCTTTGCATTATCATTTAAAACAAAATTTGATTCTTCGTATAGCCATTTTTTCTTGGTATTTGAATTCATATTTTGATTAATTTAATATGAATATTATCGGTTTTAATTTAAAGAAAATTCTTTCAATATAAATTTTGTAATTTTAAATTTTAAATTCTAAATTTATCTAAAAAACGTAGTATTTTTATCTATTAAATCGTATATTGGTTGACATGTTACATATGCTAATATAATAAAGATAAATTATAATAATGAATGGGCGGATTTGGTTGAGCCCGATCATGCCCGGTCCATGGCAAACCATCCACACCAACCCCAGAAGCTCAGTCAACTCGAAGAGCACACGCAATCTGTTTATTGGCGGGCGTCCCTCCGCGGCTTTTTCTTGCATTTTTTTTTTCCCAGTTGTCTACCCTTTAGCATTTCTGACTAACCAACTTGAAAGAACAACTCTCTCTTTCTCAGCTCGAACTTGCCAAAAAGAATCTACACCTCAATTTCTCTGGTAAGGTGTTCCCCTGATGACTCTGCCTTTTTAAGGTTGATTTTATATGTTTTCCAATATATACGTTTGGTAGTTTCTATTTTTTTATTTCGAAATCATTGATACTGCTAATTAATCGTACAATCTCTTTTGTTGCTCTCTCTCTCTCTCTCTCATGGTTATTGGTTGTTTGAATTCCACATGTGCTAGTTTATCTATATACTAGATTAGGTAATCGATTTCTGAAGAAATTGTTTGAATCTCGAAAATGGGTTTTTGACATTTGTTTTGAACAGGATAACCCTAATTCATGGGGCTTCATTTGTTTGTTTGTACTAGTCAAATTTAACCAAATCTATGTGTATTTTTTTGTTCATTACACTAAATCAGTAAACTGAGTTTCGCCTGAAACCTTAAAGTTGATAAAGATCTCTGCATGATTTCGGTGTGAAAAATCATTATTCTTTTGTTTTGTTAGCTCTTTGAAAGATTTATATTTCATACTACAAATTATTGACTTCTTTCCGATTTGAAATAAATCGGTGACTTGTAATTTTTTCTCCTCAGAGAATTAGTTACGGCTAATGCTCTGAGAAAACTCTTGCTGATACTGAGACCAAGAAGTTTGACTTCACAATGTTCCACGGAGAGAAGTGGGAAGGAACTTATGAAATTGAAGAGATCACATGTGATTCCTCAAGTGTCATGAGTGGGAGAACTTCATTTTCAACATCATTTTCTGGCTCCACAGAAGTTTCCAAGTATCTAAGCGCTGTTAAGGAATTTCAGAAGCTGACTGAGAATTTAGAAAATTTATCCAAAATGGGAACGGGGAAATGGCAAGAAGTTGTAGAACAAGCTCACAAAGCTTTGCAGACAGCTATGGCAAAGCTAGAAGAAGAGTTTGTCCATATTATAGTTCAGAACAATAAACTCATCGATCCTGAGCACGTATCTCTCTGTTTAACTCAAGGACACGCTACCAATGATGAATCAGCTCGTGATGACCAGATTCAGAAGCAGATTTTGGGTGGTGGGTCGGAGAAATATGATGGTATCAACTTAGTCCATCCAGATGTAGTTCTGGATCTCAGGTCCATTGCAGATATGATGTTTGCTTTAAACTATGGCAAACAAGTATCCACGGCATTCACGAGGGTCCGCAAAGAAGCATTGGATGAATGCTTGACCATTCTTGGAATCAAGGAATTTAATACCAAAGACGCGTTACAAATGGGGCAGGACCTCTTTGGTCAAAAACTAATGGTATGGATTGCAGCAGTAAAGTTCGTCACTCAGGTTTATCTTCCCAGGGAGAAGCAACTCTGCAACATGATATTTAGGAAGTTTGTGTCAATGACTGAGGACTTTTCAGTGGCTGAGGACTGTTTCTTAGGGATTTCAGCGCCTCAAATGGGGCATCTCCTAAATTTGGGTGAATAGTCAATAGGTGTCGAAGACGAAAATGGTTGGTTCCCTTAATACATATGTGGGAAGGACTGGTAAATCTTCCCCCAGATGTAAATCTTCTGTTCAATAAGGTGACTGGCAGTTCTGTTAGAATCAAGTTCTGCAGGCTTCTAAGAAATTTGCTAGGTTCTGCAACCACAATAATCGAAGGCTTTGGGAATTTAATTGAGTCAAGTGGATCAGAGGATGCTTCCCCAGATGGTGGAGTCCTTCAGCTTACCGAATCCGTTGTGTGCTACATGGCTACCATCAGTGAACATGGTGAGATCCTCAATGTGCTTTTCAAGGATGAAGGATGGTTGGAGTTGGATCCAGTCCCGGAAGAGGAGCAATCGCATGGTATTTCCTGCATATTCTGGCCAAATGATTGCTATCTGCATTCAGTTGCGTGTGATTTAGAGTCAATCCTTGATTCCAAATCCAAATTGTATGAGGACATTTCGCTACAACATATATTTTTGATGAACAACATACATTACATGGTTAAAAAGGTCCGCAGGTCCAAACTTAAGCATTTATTGGGAGATGAATGGATATCTGAGCATGTCAAAAAAGTCCAATGGCACGCAACAACCTACCGGAGGATCACCTTGGGTTCTGTTCTTTCTTCTCTGATCATTGATGGCACCGAACAGCTATTACTAGCAAGCACGAACTTCTCATGCCCAGCAGGATCTTTGACCAAGCGAAGCAAGTCTCCAAAGTCGATCTTGAAGCCTAAAATCTCAGCTTTCAATGTTGCTTTTGAGAAGACATACAAAAGACAGACAGGATGGTTGATCCCTGATATTGAGATCCGGGAAGATTTAAGGATTTCAATAGCCCAGATATTAATCCTAGCATACAGAACATTTGTGGGACAGTACAGCTTGCACGAGATCATCAAGTATACAGCAGAAGATCTGACAATTTGCCTCTGGCATCTTTTTGAAGGTTCATCAAGAAACATTGCAAAATTTCAACAGGAGCAAAGCTGAAGGCCTGAAAATAAGGAAACCCCCCCCCCCCATTTCCTATGGTTTAGTGAATAGGGACCTTTTGAATATGAGCTGTCCCTTCTTTTGCTCTTCTTTCTATTGATTTTGACAGCACAAAAAACAAATGGCTGTTGTTACATTATAACCTTGAAAAGTGTAAGAAACCATGTGCGATGACTCATTCTATGATTTTCTTTTATTTAAATTGTCAACCATGTAGAGCAGGAGGGTTTGGTATGATATTACCTTTTTTGCTACTCAAAACCAAAGGATTCTGGGTTTAATTCATAGAGATGGAATTTTCTGTACCCCTCCCCCAACTTTTAAGATGTTATAAACTTCTTTAAAAAATATAATACTAATAATTACACCTCAATTTTTTTTTGCATCTTATAAACTATTTTATTTTAATTTATAAACTAACTAAAATACTTTCATTAATATTTCATTATCTCATATTTACCCTTCTCATAACTATTTACTTAATTTTAATAAAACCGTGTTTTTTTTTAATTATTTCAATACCTAAAAGAAAATTTTGGTATTTTTTGATAAGTTATCGGTATTCAATAACCACATTGATTCTAATTAAATTTAGTTTGATCAAGTTAGACTCATAAAGAGTAAAATTTTTTCGATATTTATTTTTTTAATACACAAAATTTGAATCCAAAATTTTACTTATACGTTATTATGAATTATTTAACCAAACACAATAATTTGTAACCTCATAAATATCTTACAAACAGAGAGAACTTATTTTAAACATATATTTTAATAAATTACTTTGAAAATAAGATATAAAAACCTATAAACTATTAAAATACCTTACTAATGCATGACTGATCAAAAATAAATTTGGCCAAGTATTCTCAAATTAACATAAACTCTAAGTCTTTTATATATATATATATATAAAGACTCAAATTTAAGATTTTTTATAAGGGGAAGGAGGACGATACTAGTTGAATTATAATTTATTGATAAATTTAGGTTTTTTTTTTTTGTTACACAAGGGTTTGAACCCTGGATCTCAGGGTTGAGAGAAGGATTGTGACCACTAGACTGTCCCGTTGAAAATTAAATCAAGGATTTCAATCGTGAAAAGTTGAGATCTTAAAGGTTGAACTAAGTTTGAGAGAGTCAACCCCCTAATGAGTCATATAGCGCTTGAAACGGATTAATCAAGTAAAACCCAGATAACAGTAAGTAAAAAAAAAAAAAAAAAAAAAGGGGGGGAGTGAATCCGGCTGGGTTCATTGCTTAGGCCCAAAGGAAAAAATTTTGAGCCCGAAGTTTGGGCCTATTCTTCGGTGTTGAACAGTAAGTGTGGACCTAATTTTTCGAATCCATGGATTGTTTTTTATTTTCTGTCTTATTTTCCAATTTGAACTTGTTTAGAGGCTGACGACTCTGGACACCACGTAAGGAAGGCATGAAATTCACCGAAGCTTTGGAATTATATGGAGCTGACCAATTCCGCATGCTGAATATTCCACAACCATTGAAATTTGAAACTCATTTAAGGCTTGGGCCTTACAGACCTGGCCCGGTCCATTGCCACCCATCCACAGGTCGAGCGAACCGGGGGATTCCTCTAAAAGTGTCCTTTTTTTGTGGTTTTAAGAAAATGCAGCATTCCCTTCCTGTCTTTTTTCAAGTAACTTCTTTTTTACCAATATACACTTTTCTCTTTTGGCTGGTCAATGACGACTTTTCCTGAATTGAAAGCATTGCCCTGCTCTCTCTCTCTCTCTCTCTCTCAGCTCGACGTGATAAAGAAAATCTAGCTAGACCTCAATTCTCACGTAAGGAAGCGTTTATGTTTTCTGTCTATATCCCTTTAATGATTGTGCCTATATGTTTCTGAGCTATTCAAATATTATGTGTTTTTATGTTTGGTTTATTGCTCTCTTTTTCTGGAGTAGCTTATATGTTGAATTCAAGGTGTGCTTCTTCATCTATAAACTAGATTATGACTTGGGTATTTGATGATTAAAGAAATCGTTTCAATCTCAAAATGAGTTCTTGGACTTTAGTTTTGAAGGATTAACTCATATGATGGGCTTCATTAGTTAGTATTATTCAAATTTCACCAAATCTGTGTATCTTTTCTTGTTCCTGTGTATTGAAAGCTGGAACTAGGTTTGTCTCTTGTTACTTGATATTTACCTGTGATATCTCAGTTGTAGATGATCTGAGAAAACTCTTGCAGATATTGACTCCAAGATGTTTCCCCTGACTATGTTTGACGAAAACAAGTGGGAGGGAACATATGAAATTGAAGAGATCTCATGTTCTTCTGAAAGTGTCATGAGTAAATCTGTGTCTTTTCGGTCATTAACATCAATTTCCGCATCTATTTCTGCTGTTGAGGAAGTTCAGAAGCTGACTGAAATTTTGGAAATTTTATCCAAAATTGGAACTGGGAGACGGCAGGTAATTCTTGAAAAAGCTCACAAAGCTTTGCAGACAGATATGATAAAGCTTGAGGAAGAGTTTATCCAAGTTATAATTCAGAATAAGAAACGAATCAAGCTTGAGGACATACCGCTCCATTTAATCAAAGGGTATACCACTACTGATGAATCAGCCCAATTGGTGAATGATGGCACAGCCAATGATCATGTTAGGAAGGTGAATTTGGATGGTGATCAGTCAGAAAGGTATGCTATTGACTTGGTCCATCCAGATGTAGTTCCTGATCTAAGGTCCATTGCAGACCTGATGTGTGCTACAAACTATGGTGAAAAATTGCGCAGGGCATTCATTAGTGTTCGCAAAGAAGCCTTGGATGAGCAATTAGATAACCTTGGGCTAAAGGAAGTTTGCAGTCTTCGTATTGGGTGTGTGTATCTACTGGGAGGGAATGACCTACTAGAAATGATAAATAAGTGGTGCTTAGCTATGAAGATCATCATTCAAATCTTTCTTGTTAGTGAGAAAAATCTCTGCGACCAGATATTTGGGGAGTTTGGACCCAACGGTATAAATTGTTTTCTGGGAATTGCAACACCTTTGCTGTTGCACCTCTTGAATACTGGCGTAGCCAGAGCAGAAAGGCTTCATGAACAAGCAAACTCGTCCCTTTTACTCCAAATGCATGAAGTTTTAGTAAATCTTCTGCCAGATGTAAATTCCTTGTTTTTAGAGGAGGATGGTTCTTCCATCAGGATGAAGTTCCAACAACTTCTTGACAAATTGACTGGTTTGGCAAGGGAAATGCTAGTAAAATTTGGAATAAATATTGCGGCATCACAAATAACTTTTCCAGATGGAAGAATCCATTGTAGCACTGAATATGTCATGAGCTATATCATTGCCCTAGCCAAATATAGTGATACTTTTAATATTCTTGTAGACCTAGGTGGGGTAGAGTTGGTTCCACTGCCTGCAGGCATTCGTGGTCTCACTTCAAGTCCTTATGCAGGTCCTGATCTCGAGTCTAATGCAAATAGGAAGGTTGCCTCAAATTATGGTGGAGATTTTTGCAGGGAGGTCATTGATGTTTGCAAAAAAGTTTGGGATGAGCATTTGGTTACTCTTGATGTGTACAGATTTGCCAGTATTTGTGATATGGTGCCGCTGCAGGGGCCTAACCTTGTGAAAATAATGAAAGTATGGAGTGACGCTATGCAGGTCATCGTTCAGGACTATCTTGCTAGTGAGGAAAATCAGATATTCAGTGAGTTCAATTCTACTGGGACAAATTTTTTTATGACAATTTCAATGACTGCCTTGCTACATCTCCTGATGCTGAGTGAAACAATGACAGATAGGCATCATCAGCCAAAGGACATATTTGTTTTACTTGATATGTGTGAAGTTTTGGTAGGTCTTCTTCCAGAGATAAACTCTTTATTTCCGGAAGAAGAGGTTGAATCTTCCCTTGGGATCAACTTTCACACCGTTATCAGAAATTTGCGTGATTCTGCAACAGTAGAATTCAAGAATGGTTTAACAACAACTAATGTACACAATTGGGTTCATCAGTTCACGAAAGATGTCATTACCAAACTAAATACATTCCTTGACAACTCTGATGATGCACTTAAGTTGCTTGCTGGAAAACGAGGAGCAATGCAACAAAAGCCAAGTACTTCCTTCACTTTCTCTCCCATGGCTACCTATATGCGAGCGATTGTCTCCGCTCTAGAGTCAAATCTTGCTACAGAGTCCAAATTGTATGAGGATGTATCTTTACAACATCTCTTTTTGATGAACAATTTTCATTACATGATTGAAAAGGTCCGCAAGTTCAAACTTGAGTGCTTTTTGGGAGATGAATGGGTGACAGAGCAAACTGAGAAATTCCAGCATCACGCAACAAGCTATCAGATGGCCACTTGGAGTGCTCTCCTCGCATTTCTCACAGATGAAGGGACTGCTTTCGCTGAGGGTAAGTGTGTGCAATTCGATTTGGCTTTTGATGAGGTATATGAAAGAGAGAAAGGATGGTTGGTCCCTGACCTCAAGCTCCGAGAAGATTTAAGGAATTCAATAGTTCAGAAACTAATCCCTCAATACTTGTACTTCACATCCAAACACCCTATCTTAAGTTACAAGCACATTCGCTACACTGCAGCAGATCTGAGAAATTACATTTCGCATCTCTTCGAAGGCTCAGGTCGCAAAATGGGCATAGCATCAAAAGCAAGAGGACGAGGAATCCTAGTCATTTAAGTCTCGGTTTTTCTCATCCTACCAAGTTGAGTTATAATGTATCATATACTTACATTGTAAAAAGGAGATTAAAGAGTTAAACTTCGCCTGTTTTAGCTATGAAATAAAAAGAAAAGACTACTTGCATGATATGAGAATTTACCCCATTCTAACCAATCAAATTGCACCGCAGCTCTTTGTTTCTCGCTGTTTTACACTTTTCATCCCCTTTTGCCTTGGATCATTTCCTGGGTTGGACTACGAAATGCTTGCTGGTAGATCATTTACATATTTTTGTTGTTTTATTTTTTAGGGGTGAAAAATGATTGGGCTGGCCCAAAATGTTTTTCTTTTTCTTTTTTTTTGGGTGTTTCTGAAGTTCTTCATTTATGAATGCATTATAATCACCGGGTTTTGAAGCCCCAACAAAATGATTATCGGCCCATGGGCCCCACTCCTTTCATAAAGGGTGAAAGGTTTTCGAGTCCCCAAACTCTCATCTCCTTCATTTTCGGTGGAGAAAGGTGGACCTAATGCAAACCCTCCTCGAGTTGGTGTGATCTTTATTGAGTCTTCATATAGTGTTCAAATTTTATTATTCTTAAATCAATGAAGATTCAAATATTTAATATTAAAAATATGTTTAAATTTTTTTACTAGTATAATTTTTTCATTCCTAAATTTTTAATATTACATTTGATTAAAAAATTTAACATTTTATCTTGACCGATTGCAGTATGTTTTCGATTTCTATTGACCTGCGGAGGCCGGACCCAATAAACCTCACAAAATACCACAAAAAGGCGGGTAAGTCCGCCGGCCCAACTACTAGTAATATGAATTTAAGAGGCTTGGTCGTGGCAATCCCACAACCACAAGGTTAACGCGGATTGAATGCAGGATGATGAAATTTTTGTAGTCCGTTCCCTTGCTGGGCTAGAGTATCGTGGTCACGTCCCTTGCTGGCCTCTCTAGGCAACTCTTCTTCTGTCTATGAAGTCACAATGCACAAACTGTCTCTCTCTCAGTCTGTCTGTCTCTCTCTCTCTCGGACGCAGAGTTCAATTCCCAAGGAATTGTTTGCCTTCTTTCTCTCCCATGATGTTGATTCTTTGTGTAATCGTTTGTCTTGTTTCAGTCCCATCTTGTGTGATATTCGAATGTTTTAATTTTTTTTTTTTTTCTGGACTTTACTTTTGACATATACGGTGGGTTGTCAGGTTTTGAATGGGAAAACAGGTTGTGACACTTTTGATCATTTTGCTTGCTGGGATGCATTCAGTGGAAGATAAAAGAGGGTGGCAGGGAAAGATTTAGAAGAAATCGGAATATATTTTGTATTGTTGGACCAAAAAGTAGCCAATCAGGACAGGCTGATGATACGTTTGAGGTGGTACCAAACCTAGGTGTTGGCCTAGGAATGATGCCACATCACCCAAGGAAAATCATTTCTCTTTTTGACATTGTCAAAATGGAAAGGACTTGGGATGGTTTCCTTAATGCTCGGGCATTGCTTCTTGCCAGGGATCCTGGCATGTTCTATTTAATGTTTTAGTTGGCTGTTCTCTACCATTGTGGTGTTCCGGCTCAATTTATGTCACTGGGATCTAAGGACATAACCTTGGGATTGGCTTCGTAAATGGTTTTGTGACCAAATTATCTTTCCATTATATACTCTATTGTTTTCCTACTGTTGGACGTGAGTTTTACTCCATAGATGATGATTCTACCGACTCGAACGGGATAACGGACCGTCAAACAATCTTAATCGATAAGATATGTAAAAAGCTATCGAAGGATACCCCGACGGGAAAACTCTAACGCTCAAGTCAGGGAGCAATTTTTTAAAAGAGAAACTGACTGAAAGAGAGTTTTGTTACGCCTTTTTGTGCTATATGTGAGTTAAGAGAGCATATCTGAACGGTGTCCTTTAGACGTATATATATAGGTTGTCTTCATGAGTCTTGCGTGCATTCGAGGTGCTAAACTCCTAATTTCCAAATGAAAGTGCATCGGGATCACAGGACCCTTAAGAAAAGATTTCCATAAGAATCAAAATCCTTTCAGTTAAGAAAGTTCTAGTTCTCAAGGGGATTTCTTTCCATAACGATTAGAATTTAGGATCTCTTTGTTGGTTACGAAATGTTGCTTCCGTGATTTAAGGAAAGTCAAATATTACTACAGTTTGACTAAATACTGAGCACCGATGGAGCCTTTAGGCCGATCAACCTTTTACCGAGAAGGATCTAGTTGGTGATCACCGAAGGAACGGATTGTGTCCACTCGTTGGGAAAATTACCCCATATGAATGACATGTTTCTGTGCGTTCCGCCTATGGGCTTGGAAGGTTTTTAAACCCTGTGACAATGGGATTGTTTTTAAACCCTATGACAATGGCCTTTTGAGCTATGCCCTATCACTTGGCCCCCACTCCTGATGTCGCTCCATAGGAAGGACTTCAAGAGTGACATTGAGTGGATAAGAATCCGAAAGGACATTTGTCCGAGGCATTAAATGTACAAGTTTCGAAAGAGGTGCTAATGTTATGCAATGTTGCTGGTTTCCTTATTGTTGGGGATGTGAATAAATGCAGTGATATAATTAGGGAAACCGTAAAGCCACGAAGTATCAAGGGTAAGTGGGAAAGACATAATGGGAAGTGTTAGAGGTGCAATGTGACCATTAAATTTGGGGTGTCTTTCTGCCTTTCGGGGGATTTATCGATTTAGTTTTCCTCTTTTGCTTATATATATACGAGTCATTTCGCAGGAGGAGGCAGACTAATGATAGCGTCTTCTTTGGAGGTTTGAGTTTTTGAAAGGAGTTTTCTCTTCACTGTGGGTTTGGCTTCTTAGAAAATGGTAGTAGTGGAACTATGGGTACGAGGCTCCATCAATAAAGGAACCGCAGGTACAAGGGTCCATCATGCAAGTAAGAAAGTCATAGTCTGCCATTATGGTGGTCCTGTCCTAGAGTGTTCTAATTGGGCTGCCTACAGCTCATCATTACTCTGTCACTTTTTCGTTATCAGGGCTTGAGAGTGATTCGATGGGCTACAAAGTCTTTTCCAGCTTCTGTTTTGCATCTAGTTAGTTTTCAGTTTTAGTGTCTTACTAAGTGCTAAGCAGAGGCTATAAGATTCGTAGAGCTCTTCTGCGAACCAATTGAAGAAGGCATCAGATGCTTTATCAAAGAGAAGACATTGGGGCTTAGGGAGTTAGTTTGTTCAGGGAGGCGAAGATTTTCATCGCCTTATCCTCTTATGTTTTTTACTTCAGTGTAATCTAGCCTAGCTTATGTAGACTTTCTGTTTCCTTGTACTTGACTATGCACTTCCAATATGCATTTGAAATAAAAGGAAAGTTTTGCCACTTACTTGTTTTCCCTGTCTTGACCGAGAGATAATTGTAATGTCCGTTTCACGATTAGAGCATCGATATGAGGAGTATTCCATTGAGTGGATCCTTTGATTGCTATCATTGCAGTTGGTCGGCTGGCTTGTTTAAACCTTAGGTGTAGCGTCTGGTTACTTCTCGATACTCCTTAATGTACTTGAAAAAATGGACCATGTTTGTCTAACAAGGAGACCCATCCCCGATTCATACTTCATTCAATAAGGAAATTAGGCCGTGTCTACCCATCAAGGAGATACATCCTTTGTTGGCGACATATTCGTTCAATTAGAGGATTGGGTCATGCCCACCCGTTGGGGAGATACATCCCTCACTAACGACACATTCGTTCGATTAGAGGATTGGGTCATGCCCATTCGTCAAGGAGATACATCCCTCATTAACGATACGGTCATTCGATTAGAAGTAACGTACGAAAGAAATTGTTTCTCACACGAATAAACCGAGAAAGTAAATATCAAAACTAATGAGAGTGATAGAGATTACTGGTGATAGATACGTAAGTTCTCCGAGTTCGACAGTCTTGGCACAACCAATATGTCCAGATAGTTGAGTCTATACATCCTTTGGCATACCACAGAGTGTATTTGCTATGAGCTTTCCCAGTTATGAGCTAGTTTGCCCCTCGGTTGAGGTTGTCTTGTAGCTTCTACTTTACGGAGACCCAAATCTCCTGGTTTGAATACTCTAATTTTTACCCGAGTATTATAGTAACGTGTTATCTGTTATTGATAAGTGGTCATTCGAGCAGACATAGTTTTTCATAGTTCGAGGAGTAAATCTAACCATTCGCGTAATACAAGCTCATTCTGCCCATACTCATATTGATCTACCCAAAGTGAATGAATATAAATTTCTGCTAATATCACTGCTTCATAGCCTTAAGTTAGACTAAATGACATTTCTCCCGTTATCTTTCGGGGTGTTGTTCAATAGGCCTAGAGAATGCTGTAAAACTCATCTATCCAGTAACCTTTAATTTCATCTAGTGTAACCTTTAATCCTTGCAGGATTATTCGATTCGTTACCTCTGCAAGATCATTGGTTTGCAGATATGCGATGGAGGTGAAACGATTATAGATTTCCATTCTGCTACAGAAGTCTTGGAAACTTTTGTTATTTAACTGTTTGCCATTGTCCGTAATCAGAACATGAGGCACGTCGAATTTGGTGACGATTGACGCCCACATGAGATTTTGCATCTTTTCAGTGGTGATTTAGGCTAATGGTTCGGTTTCTACTTATTTGGTGAAGTAGTGTAGGAACTTTCGTTGTTTGGTAGCTAGTGGAAATGGCCCGAGGATGTCTATTCCCATTGTGCAAACGGCCATAAGCTTGCTATTAGGTAGAGTTCGGTGGAGGGCTGGTATGGTACCAATGAGAAGCGTTAACACTTGTTGCATCTTCTAACGTAATCATCTACGTTGGTCTTCATGGTAGGCCAATAATACTTTTGTCGGAGAGCTTTACTCGCCAAATTCTGAGCGCCCAAATGGTTACTACATATTCTTTCATGGATTTCTCTAAGTACGTAATTTTCCTCCGAACACGTAATTTTCCTTATCGGGCGTCAAGCATTTTAGATATAGATGAATAAAGGATTTCTTATAGAGGGTCCCATTGATGATGGCGTAGTGGACGGCCTTACGTATCAACTTAACGACCTCAGAAGGTGAGCTTGGTAGTTTCTCATGTTTCAAATAAGTTTCTATGGGATCCTTCCAGCATGGTAAATTACTCATCGATAGAATTTGTTTGGATTCGTCGATACTCAAGTATGGCAAGCTCTCTTTGTAGACTATTCAGTTGGTAGCGACCAAATCAGAACTAGCTAGCTTTGAGAGGTTTCGGTTCGTGTATTCTCTGATCGGGGGATCTACTATATATCCATCTTGTCGAATTTGTTCATCACCTCTCGTAACTTGGATAAATACTTCGCTATCATCGGCTCCTTAGTTTCATAGACTCCTTTGATTTGCTTGACGACCAATTGACTATCGATGAAGACTCATATATTTTGGGCTTTTAATAATGTTGTAATCCGCAATCCGGTTAGAAGAGCTTTATACTCAGCCTGATAGTTACACAACTAGAAGACAAGATGTTACCGACGGAAATATTCGTTAATGAAAATTATAATTCCTTCGCTCAAAAATATTAGCGACGAAAATTTCCATCTTTAATTTCATCGCTAAAATCATCATCGCTACATATTAGCGACGGAAAGATATCCCTCGCTAAATTTTCCGAGAGATTTGTGAGGGTAATTTCCCTTGCTAATAAATCCCTCGGTAATCTGTCGTAGATTTGTGATGGATTACTTCCGTCGTTGAAAAATCCATTAATAATCCGTCGCAGATTCTACATCACATAAAAACTATCAGCAATGGATTAGTGATGGATTATTCAACGATGGAAATAAACCAACTCTAATCCATCGCTGATTTAGCGAGAGATTAGCAACGGTTCTTTACCGATGGAATTTTCGTTTATAATCCGTCACTGATATCCAGTTACAATTATTCGATTTAGCGATGAATTAGCGAGAGAAATATTAGGAACAAAAATTTTCTAGTCGCTAAATGTAATTTCCCTATCCTATTCAATCCAAATAAAATCGATTGACCTATTAACCTATAATACAATCAACATGTTTCATCACAGTTATTATATTACGAACTATATTACAAATAACTCCATTTGATATATATAAAAAGCAACTATATTAGTTGCATGGAATACATAAAATTTCAAGTTACAAATTATAGTATATATATTAAATAACTCTATAAAATTAACTACAATTCATAATGTTCAACACCATCAAACTGAAGTATATAAAAATAAAATCATAAGTGTCACAGAGGTGAAGGATCAGAATCTGATCACAATTCCGTCGCTATTTATTTCAAAATTTTTTCATCGCTAATGCACTATATTCTGGTAGTGTTAGTTACTTGGAAATCAAAACGAGGGCATATTCAATCTTAAAATTATCTAGTCCCATGAAAATGAGTCTAACTAAACTTTCGAAGGAGTTCAATGATCCATCTATGTGAAGAGTCTATTTGGGCAACGAGCATTCTTCTCGATAATCGGCAGGGGCTTGATCGATAGATGTTGGAAGCGTACATTTGAGGATAAAATCAGCGAGAGCTTAGTCTTTGATTGTTGGTCACGGTTGATATTCAATATTGAAATTGCCCAACTCAATGCTCTACTTAATGAGTTGGTATGAGATGTCCCTCTTTTGTAGAATCTATTTTAGAGGATGATTGATCAATACCACAATTGTGTGGGTTTGGAAGTAGGGTCGGAGGAATCTGGTACTAATGACCAAGGTGCATGTCATCTTCTCGATGAGACTATAATTAGCCTCTAACTCATGGCTGACATAGTGCACTCGCTTATGTATAGTGGATTTCTGTCTTACAAAAACAAAGTAGAGTATTCGGTCAAAAATAGATAGATAAAGGTAGAGTTTTTCATCAGGAACAAGTATAGAAAGGAGCGGAGGTGATTTGAGATATTTTTTAAGCCGTTTGAACATTGCTTGGCACTCTGGCATTCACACTTTTTTGAGCCATTTGAACATTGCTTGGCACTCTAGCGTTCATACAAATTTCTAGAACTTCTTTAAAATATCTGATTGTATCTTTTGAAATTTTACGAGGGTTCTTCCTTACGATATCCATATCTGAGATCAGATGTTGAGTCTCAGTCAGAGATGGCGTGGTCAACTTGGTGGAGGTGGACGGTAAGTGTTTTGGTGGGAAAATTTGTGTTTCATTACTAAAGAAGTTACTCAGATGATCTCATATTTCACCGCTATGAAATCTGGAAGTAGTTTGCATGCAGAAATGTTTGGTGGTAGTCGGCAATAAAGAAGGTCCAAGGTAATTCTTGCAAGTTAAATTGGATTCCCTTGCTTACTTATTTTGGAGTTAAAAATTCTGCTAGAAGGAATGCAATAGCACATACAACACTCAGGAAAACCTGCATTGCTTTTCCATCCATACCTTTGGCTTTCGCTGAGTTACAAGAGGACATCTTTCGTACAAACTAATCTAGATATTCCTAGGTGCCTAAAAATAAGTCACATCAACTGAGTATGTTGTATCCAAGCTATCCAAATTTGTGGTGTCCACACCATCCATGGTGCGGCACCCATGTCTCTTTTAATCAAGCAAATATCAAGCCAGCCATGTCACCGCTTGCGGTGATGCCATGACATTCATGTTTACATTCCAACAAGATTTGCTAAATCAGGTTGGAGAACCCCTTGAAATTAATTACATTACATCCAAAAAATTAAATTGGAGAGCTGCTCCAAATTTGTAAAATAAAAGAAAGAGTATCGATGTAGGGACATCCAAATGATAAACAGAGTTGCTCAAGTGGCTTTACCTGGATGTAATGTTTGAATTTTCATGAACGCTTTCGCATCCCCTTTCCCTCTATAACAAAAATAAAATAAAATTAAAGAAAGAGTTTTGTGATTGTGTGCAAAGGCAGACAGGTCAAATGGCCATGAAATTGCTATTAAATCCATATCATAAATTTTCATAATACAATCTTTAATAATGCAGCAGTAGGGCTCACAGCTTCTCTTAATAATTTTTGACTTAGCAGCATGTTTTTATAACTTTTCTCAAGGCAGAAGGAAAATCTTGAAACCTTTTGAGGGTCACTTTTGTTTATTTTTGATGATTTTGTTAGGCATTTGTTATAAATATTACAGTCCAGATGATGAATGAACTGATTTATGAAATATAGAATCCATTCTGCTTTGAGAAGAGGTCACTTAATTATCTACATATGACTTTAAATTTTATGATCCCCTCAATCTCCTTCTGTTCTGCTATTTATCTGGCCCTTCAGCCTCTTTTATCTTTTAACAATAAAAGATTAATTAATTCCTGCTCTGTAAGATTTCATTAATTGGTCTTTTATTAAAGTTAAGATTTTACAAAGGGTGAGTCAAATCAGCATTCCTAGTATGTGGGTTTTTCCTCTCTCTCTCTCTCTCTCTCTCTCTCTCTCTCTCTCTCTCTCTCTCTCTCTCTCCTTACCTAGATTGACCCCTTAGCATCTTTCATGTTTTCTAATCAAAGATTTAAAATAATTAGTCTTGCCTTAAAGATAAAATTTTAATACAATATCTTATTTCTCTTAAAAGTCTCGGATTTGAATTTTTATTATATATATAAAAAATTTCTAATTTACGTGAGTCAGAACAAGGATATTTAAGAATTGCAAAAAATGGAAAATAACTCAAAATATATTCACATTTATATATAATAGGGATTATGTACAAGTAGATTGATTTTAGTCTAACCCCAAAAAAAAAAAATACACTAATAGTCCTTGTAGGAGCATTCAAGTGACAAAGAACTCTTGCTTAATTCTTTTTTCCGAAATTTAATATTTAAATTTTCATAAGTGTGTATATTTTGACGATCCTGTATAACCCAAAAATAAAAGACCTAATAATACAGTGGAAAGCTCCTTATTATTCTCTTTGGGAGTGAGTGGGATATTCCTTACATATAAAATCAAAGTGCAAGCTCTCTTGCTCATATTCAGCTCGGCCTGAATCTAAAATCTTCATATTTTGCTCAAATTCTTTTACCATTTTTTTGGATAAGAAGCTTGTTTTATCATAAAGTATCAGCCAAACTTGGCATTTCTTATATACTTGTATTTTTTAGGCTTAATTTATACCTTTTTTTTTTGTTACTTAACGACTGATACCTAAAAATCAGACTAATCCAATTCAAACCACTGTAATATCAAATTTAGAAATTGACTCTCTTAATGGTTATTTTTCTATTTTAAAAACTCTTGAGATTTTAATTAAAAAAATTTAATATTTTATGATTAAACACATAACTCGCTAGTATGCTTATTATACAATTAAAAATAGGTGGGTCCAGATTTTTCATTTGAAAAATTTTTTCGAAATCAACCCCCATGATACACTCAAAAATATGCAAACTAAAGCCAATTAGGCCATCAAAACACCAATATTGGAGATAGAGACTGCCGCAGCATTAAAGTACGGTCCAGCAGATTCATGTACTTTCTGTCCAAGAGCTCATATTTCCCCTTTTTTGCGCTAGACCAAAGAGTTCAGAGGAGCTTGCCAGCCCCTAGTGGTCCCACCATCCATATCCGGTATGAAAAACTCACCTTCTTGCAAGAGTTTTCTGTTTGGAGTCTTGATGCCAAAATCCAAGTTTGACAGGAACTTTTTTCCCAGCGCATAAAATACATTATCTACAAATAGCAAATCAAGGATTAGGTATTTTCTTGGAGAAGAAAGTCCAGTAACTCCAGGAGAATTTGGGAATTTGCAAGTTACAAGTTCATGAAGTACACAAATAAAAAATTTGCAAATTTGCCATTGGGATCTCTTTGAAGGGTCTGCTAAGAGCAAGAGCTTTATGCTTGGGACTGGGAGTTGAAAACCTTTTGAAATAGGGCTGTTCCTTTTTTCTGTGCCATAGCCTACTCCTTATAAATAACCACAGCTTGGTCTTGTCATCCAATGCAGATGAGATCTGACTAAGCCCAGATAATAGTATTCCACTTCAGGTTCCTCTGATGACTCATAGTTCTCAGTCCATTGCAAATGTATGTATAAGATAATCAAAGGATGCAAAGTCTGGCTTTGATAAAGAAAAGATACTGTGACTTTGATCATCTCAAGAAAAAACCTTTCTCCTTCTGCCACCTCATTCCTCTGCATCCTCGAACACCATCTGCCATCAGCCTCTGTTCTTTTTTATCCCCAGCATTCCTGGCCACTGGTTGAACAAATCCCAGCACAGCAGTCCGTCTAGGCAATCAGGCCATGCATGATGAATCTGATGATCTGTAGGCTCCTCTTTTTTTTCAAGTTTTCATGGCTAGGATTGTCTTTCCCACTACCTCAAATACAACAAAGCCACTCTTGAAGGCAATCTTGAAGGCAACCATTCCTGATTAGATTCAATTCAGTGGAACCTTCACTCTCTCCCTGCAGTTTCAAAGCCCTCTTCACAGACTATTTCCCATCAGCTTCATCCACCCATACCTGCCTATCAATTTTTCCTACCTCAAGACTCTGCATCTTCAGTCGATCCCTTAGTTCTCCTCCACCTTTAATAGACCATCCTCCCAACTCCCAACATCAGCATGATTCATTTGGCTGAGGCTGAATTGAATAATCCGGGAAATTTGCATTGCAGAGTTTTCTCTCCAATCTATGTCCTCCAAAAATGCCACTGCAAAATCACAACCTGCAATCCATTTGAATCCCATTTGAACACCATTTCTATCCTTATCTATTCCCAACTTAACTATGTCAGACTCAGACCATGCCCTTGACAAATATCTTGATTTTGCTGCTGCTTCTTACATCCAGACATCTTTCCATAATTTGCTGCAAGTAACTTGCACCGTAGTTCATTACTGTTTCCTCTTATTCTAGCCCACCACTTCCCTAACAAAGCAATATATCCACCTCTGTGGATAACCACCCTATGGGAATCTCCATCCAAGGCTCTCCAACTTTCTTAATAACTCCAATATGGATTTCAGGAGAACCAGCGCACTGTTCGTTGATAACATTCTTCCCCTCCAAACGGCCTTGAACCCCAGAACCATTTCTGTTTCTGGTTTCCCCAATATAATAACACCTAAAGTATTTGGAAACAGATTATCATTCTTGCTCTACACAAGCATTGCCACTCTCTTATCCCAATTCTCCTTCGTGTTCAGCCCACCAAGCAAACTTTTATAATCATTTATCTTCAACTCTGACCCAATATACTTCAAGCATCATTAAAATTCCTTCAGACTTCTAACATTTCTCGCATTTGCTTTTCTGAAGAGCACCGAGTCATCAGCAAATTTGAGATAAGATCTTGCAACATCTAAACTGGTAAGCTCCCTCTCATCACGGGGAACCACCTTAAAACTGTCAAACAGTTAAGTAGTTAAAACATTACACACAAGGGGCTTACAAGTTCCCCATAACTGCACAGTGGGTTTGTTAGTATTACCAAGCACCATCCATGAAAAATCCTAATGCAGACTTTCTTTTTCATAAGGATATTTCACAGTGTTCTACGATTATCAATGTCAATGCACTTCAATTTGTTCCAAGAACCAAGATTGTAGAAAAATAATAACAAATGTAGAAAAATTAACGTAAATAATCAGCACTGCTGCTCATAATTCATCTGCAGGAACAACTAAGAGTCTATTATTTCCATGTGTACCAATGTTGATGCGGGGGAGCAAGAACCAGAAAGAGGCGACGGATCATAAGAAGAATTCAATAAGAGAGATTGAGAGTCATCAAGAGACCTGTTTCCTCACTCTACAAAACCCAACGCCACTCCACGCCCAAAGCTTGCTCTCCATCAAGATTGCAGTCATTCAATTAACTTGAAGGATTGAGTAAACCTGCTCCTGCAAAACTCAAGTTCTAACACAATGGAGTAACAAATGATCAACCGACTCAAGGTCTCTCTTGCAAAGGACACAACTATTAGCGCACTCCTTTGATCTAGACATACCAATAGCTATGAGAAAAGGAACCCCAGAGTGTACCAAAAAACCATGATATCCTTTATCCCATTTTGTAAACTTCAAAAACTTTCCGGCAGCCCACAAGAGCTTCCTCACAAATCTAAATGAAATATCAATTCCAAACACTTTATCCGAGGCATTATCCAAAGAGAAGTGGATGAAAGCTATGAGGATTGAAATGGATGCATTGGAAAAGAATAAGACATGGGAACTAGTCAACCTGCTAGAAAGAAAGAAAGAAATATAGGGGTTGAATGGGTTTTCTCCTTGAAGTTTAAGGCAGATGGATCACTAGAGCGCCACAAAGCAAGATGTGTAGCTAAGGCGTACACTCAGACTTATGGGGTTGATTATCAAGATTTGAATCAGTTGCAAAAATGAATACCGTGAGGAAACTGTTGTCACTAGCTGCCAGTTTTAATTGGGAATTACAATAATATGATGTGAAGAATGCATTCCTCCACCGCGATCTTGAGAAAGAAATTTACATGAGCATCTCACCACGATTTGGAGGAGTCAAAGGGAATAACATGTGCCAGTATGGCTTAAAACAGTCTCCTCGCGCTTGATTTGGAAGATTTATAGAGGCAATGCTAGCCATGGGGTACAAGTAGAGTCACGGAGATTACACTCTTTTCATCAAGCATTCGATCTATGGGGGAATCACATTTTTGATAGTTTATGTGGACGACATAATTGTGACCGAAAGTGATGGAAAAGCAAAACAAGCTCTAAGGCAGCGCTTGGTCAAGAAATTTGAGATAAAAAATTTGGGAAGATTGAAGTACTGCACTGAAGACAAAAAATATTTATTTCCCAACAAAAGTACGTTATTGATCTCTTAAAGGAAACGGGAATGCTAGCTAACAAACCAATTGCAATACCCATTGAATAGAACCATAGATTTGGAGAAACTGTTGAAGATCAAACTGTAGATAGCTAAATATACTAGAGATTAGTCGGAAAGCTTATCTACCTTTCTCATACACGGCAAGACATAGTCGTTGTTAGTCAATTTATGCATGCGCCCAAGGAGGTTCATCTTCACAAATCTATCCTCAAAAAGGAATAATGTTTAAGAGAAACCCCAAACTATCTTTCGAAGCCTACACCGATGCAGATTTTGCTAGGTCTCCTATTGATTAGAGGTTTACTACATGCTATTGCACCTATCTCGGAGAAAATTTGGCAAAGCAAGAAACAGAATGTTGTGACCTGATCAACTGCAAAAGCTAAGTTTAGGGCAATGGCTCAGGAAGTCTGTAAATTGTTGTGGTTGAAAATCATACTGGACGACCTAAAGGTTAAATAGAATGGACCAATGAGAGTCTACTGCAACAATAAGGCAGCCATCAACATTGCACATAATCCGATACAACGTGGCCAAACTAAACACATCAAGATAGATAGGCATTTTATCAAGGAAAAATTGGAAAGCAGGTTGATCTGTACACCATACGTTCCCACCGACAGTCATTTAGCAGATGTATTGACAAAGGCACTTGACAGTGGTACCTTTCAAGAAATTATTGGCAAACTAGACATAAAATATTTATATTCACAAGCTTGAGGGGGAGTGTTGAAAGATACGCCTTTATTGTCTGTTATTTTTTCCTAATTTGTGTAATATAATTAAGGTCGGGAATCTCTACATAGCTATCTCTAGAAGGTAGGGACGTGGTTGAGAGAAAGTCAAAGATTGCAATATTTAGATTTTCCTCCTCTTTTTTTTTTTTTTTTTGTTAGTTCCTTATTTTAATCGATGATAACTCTTGTATATATGTTTGGCTGAAGCTATGTAAAACATATAGTGAAAAAATACAAAACCTTTCAATATTTGTCTATTTCCACAAACTCAATTCCTATAAAAATAACGGTCATTACTAAAACATCAACATGTTTATAGAACATTCCATAAGAAATGCTTCAAGCAAGAACCGAGTCATAAAATAGAACGACACACCTAGAAAAATTGACACCGGAAGAGCTGGCAAAGCTTTCTGATAAAGCACTAGTAGAATCAGTGTAACACCAAGACCAGCAACAATTGCAAGATAACACGCATACACTGTCATAAAATCGTACATTGCAGCCCTGCCAACAAGCACACTGTAAAATATGAAGTCTCCAAGTCCCAGTTTTATTGCACCTGATGACCCAAGTCCTATTCTCTCAATCGGAAATCCTCCACCAGAACTACCTTCCTCTTCCACTTGCCTATGAGAATTCAGTCTTTGCTCTATTAATGGTGCAGTGAGCTCAGAAATTCTTTCTTCATAACTCCCCTCCTCTGCACTAACCAAATTCTCCCCATTTTGGTTATTCCCAACAGAATCCAAATCCAAAACCCCAGAATTCTGATCCTCAATGGAATCTGAATTAGCCGCCCTTGTTTCTCTCCACACTCTCCTTCGAACAGCCCCAGTAGCATTACTTGAATTATTTTGTGTAACAGGCCGTGCTTCATAGACTAAAGCCGGTATATCCTCATCTCTCGAAATTGCAAGCTCAACCAAGATCCTCAAAGGCCCAATAGGCAACAAAACAGCAGCAAGATCATACAAAGCCATGGCAACCAAAAGCACCCAAGTAGTCCACTCAGGCAGGAGAGTAAACCAATAAGCAACCAACATTCCAATGACAACTAAATACCCTTGTGTAACAAAAATTGCCATTTTTGACATGAATACGGCGATCACACCCACCACAGAAAAATTCAACAAAATCACTACAAATGTAATACAATCGATAGGGAAACTGTAGTCGGTGATCAAAAAAAGAGCAACTTCACCACCTAGAAACCCTAAAACAACAAAAGCTGAAAACCCCATGTAAATTTTCAACAACTTTGTGCACCTAAAGTAGAAAAGCAGCACCAAAATGAAGGTAGCAACAGTCACAATACCAACAAAAGCTAGAGAATTCCATAGGGCACCAATGAATTTATCCCAATCTGAATCTGAGCTGCTTTCATTATAAACTATTGTCGCTATTGATGAAACTGAAGCAGAATTTGAAGAATCTTTGTTAAGAACACTCACCAGAATGACAACTAAGAACATGCATATAGATACAGGGGTTACTATTCTGATGATTTCTTCACCGAGAGAATCAAGAAGACTCGAGGGTCTTGAGTTTTGGGCCATTGCGTGTCTGAAATTGGGATCAATTTCCTGTTTTGATGATGTGGGTAATTGGATTTGAGGTGGGTGTGTATGAGATTTGCCAGGGCTTTGATTTGAGGAAGAGGAATTTTTGCATTTTCAGATTGTTTTCCCGTAGTCTTTGGTTTGAGGTTTGAGTTTGACCTGTTGTTTGGATAGGTGTTTATCTTGGGGGTTACAAGTCTCGGCCGTCAACTATCCGATCTGATGTTGCCCCACCCTCTTTTGCTCATATAGTTTAATTTATCAAACATTGCAGTGATATTCGGCAAACCTCCCTCCTCACCACACTATATCTCTTTTCATAAAAATTAAAAATATTTTATTAAAATATTAAAATTTTATGAACAAAAATCAAAATTTTTACTAAATAATTTAAATTATTATTATATTAGTAATTTTTACATTAAAAATTATTTATAATTTTAGGTAAACTAGCCTTAATTTTCTTAAAACATGCCAAAATCCTTCCTTAACATTCTATCAAACAACTTTTTAGGTAAACCTTAATTTCTCGTCTAAATTGACCCTAAAATTGTATCAAACAACTTTTTAATAAAATATTCTTAATAGAAGAAAATTTTAAAATCAAAATTAATTTATTAAAGTAGATTTACGAATAAAATTGAATTGTGTTTACCATCAAAATCTCTCTAAAAAATTTACGTTTCAAATTCATAAATTTAGTGCTCATTTGGTAAGGTTTTTTCTCAGTTTCTCTTTGAGAAACCCTATTAAACGGGATTTTTTAAAAACTCTTAAAAAAAGAGTTTTTTTTCATGAAGAAAATTTTAAAAATTAACTTTTAAGTAAAAGCTCTGGAGGAGCTTTTACTCAGATTTTTCAGAAATTTATATTTTTTATTCCATTTATATTCTCATATAATTATTTTTATTTCATTAATATCCTAATTTAAATGATACAAAATTTCAAATATACCAATTAATTTTTAACTTTTAACTTTATTTCAAGAGTAAAAAAATAAAAAAGAAATTAACTATTTTATTTTAAAATTAAAAAAACCAAACAATTTTTAACTTTTTTTAAAATAATTAATTTTTATTTTTTCTTAAAAAAAAGTCGAAAAAAACCCTGTCAAACGATCCCTTAGATATTTATAATATTTAAATACATAAAAGTTACAAATTCGTTCTTTTCTTTCTGTCAATTTAAATTCTTTTCACAAACTTAGATGCCCCAAGAATTAGAATTTTACAAGTTGAAAAGGTTTTTGATGTAGAAAGCAATGTCTCCCTCGGATTAAACCTGTGCAAGTTTCCTCGTATGGAAGAGGGCTTTTTTTTTTCTTTCTTTATTTCTTTGAGTCTATAAAAGAACCAAATTATGTTAAATCGGGTATTGCATAAAGGGTTATTTCTCTTATTATTGTATTTAGGATTAAAAATGATATTGATATTATGATTATTATTTCAATTATAGAAGTTTTGAAAACAATTTTGTATGTTTCGAAGTCAATTTTCTGAAAGTTGTGTTAAAAAATAATTTCAAAAGATCGATTTCAATTTATTTATTTTTAAAATATGTTTAATGAATATATATTTTTTGTATAAATGTTTTAAATTCACGTGCTTTTTATTCACATTCGATTATTTTTTTAATTGATATACGTTTAATGTCACTTTTTGCTGAATTTATACCTTTTTATATAAAAGTCGCTTTCTAAGCCCCCAAAAAATCTCTTTATATATATTTCTAAGAAAATAAGAGTTTTGAAAATAAGTAGATTAAAATCGATTTTCTAAAAATTATTTTATGAAAACAATTTTTTAAAAAATTGATTTCAAAAAACACATTTCAAAATGTTATTCTCAACATTTTGAAATAAAAATTACAATATTAACTTCATTTTCATTTCTAAATACAATATTAAACGTGAAATAACTCATTGCATAAATCCATTTTACATAAAAGCAAATCACGTTTAATTTTTTATACATAAGCCTAAAACTTGCTATATATATGTCGGTTATACGAGTATTAAGCTTATTTAATAAATTTAAATATGCACATAAAAAATATTATAAAATCTTTTATTTCTAAGAAAAAGGGAATTTAAAAATTATAATTTATCTCATTACTTGATTATTTAAACAAGATAAAATGAGATTTATTTAAATTTAAATTTTTACCTAATTGAGTATATCAAATTTATTTTAAAATAAATCAATTTACAAAATTTTTAGACAGATTTAATTGATTTGATTTTTTTATTTAAATTATTAAAACAACATATTATATAATATATATATCTATACATTTTTTATTTTTTAAATTTATCTCTCGAATGATTAATTCTAATTATTAAGATTAAGACTTTATTATTTATTAAAACCATCCTAACACTTGAGTAGGCACAGAGGATAAAAATATTTTGGACAAAATTTGGATTCACTAATTTTATATTTTTAAATAAAAATATATTATTTTGTATTTTTTTATAATGTTAATACAATTTTTTGCTATAGATAGAATTACTCTTTTATTCGAGAAATTTCAAAAACAAAAAAAGAAAGAAAAAACGAAAAGAAACTATTGCATCGGCACACGTGCGGAGGTCGTGCTGCTCAGCGCAAATATCTAGTCTTTCTTCACCGATCGCATCCTCAATCCAACGGCGTTCGTGTCTCCGAGTAAAAATGGACGGCGTAGATCAATCTAAAAAGTCTATATATCATATTCTCTCCGAAATGACTGCACAGAAATCCCGCTCCGATTAAAAACCCTCATCTAGGGTTTTACTCTCTCTCTCTCTCTCTCTCTCTCTCTCTCTAAGGTACGCTCTCAATCCTCCGCAAAATCCCTAGCGTTATACTTGTAAGACTCTTTACAAGATTTTATTGATTGATATGTTTCTGGTTTGGTATTGTTCGATTCGAGTGTTGTTGGAGCTCGTATGTTGATGATAGTCGCTGTCTGTTGAATAGCTAGGATTTTCCATATACATGTACGAAATTAACTGTTTTTGATTTACTTGGTATTTGTGTTTTGATTGTTCTTGTTGCTGCTGTCTGGGAAGAACCAATTTTCAGAACAAGTTGAAATGTCTGTGGTGATAAAAATTTTTTTGGACGAATAAAAGTTTTTTTTTTTTGGAAACTAATATTAGGGTTTTCTATTAGAAGTAGTTCTTTTTGAAGGGTTTTGATTTATCTGTGGTGATTTCTGATTTGTAAGAAGTTCTATGTGAGGTATTGTTGGGTCTCTGATTCTCGTTCGGGTTCTTTTTCGACCTAAAATATAGGACGTGTTTTGATTTCCACTGTCAAAAAGGAGAAGCTAAGGAAATGAGGAAGAGATTGAGAACTAAAAATGAAAAATGAGAAAATAGTTGCACGATTGTGAGATTTATTCGAGCGTTTTTGGGAACAAGCACGTATTTGGTTAGGGTTTCTTTTAGCATGTAACAGCTTCAGTTAGCGTATGAGTAGATGCTAATGGGACAATGGCTCTGTCTTCTTCCTGATGCTTTATCTTAATCTAGTCTTTGTTGGTTGGCTTGGCAATGGGCACTGGATTGCCATCTTCTGTAATTTTGAGCATAATTTTGTTTGTTCTAAATCATAGCATAAGCTGCAGCTTTTTTACTCACCATTCAAAAGGTTATATTTTGTTTATTTTGCGCACTTCTGATGGATGGTGTTGTGACAGACTTTTTAATTTTCTTCTCTCTAATAGAACGGGGTGCAACCATGGCTTTATTTAGTAAAATGGGGAATGCACTTCGGCAGACAGTAAGCAGGCATGTCAACACAGATCTGTCTCGCTCCAACCCCTCCATTTTCCAGATGATGCGTTTCATGTCAAGTTCAAAAGTCTTTGTTGGAGGTTCATATATCTCCCCCCTCCCTCCCTCCCTCCCTCCCTCCCTCTCTCCCTCTCTCTCTCTCTCTCACTAGATAGGTTTGAGGATCATTTTTTTGCTCTTACGATAAAAATGTCTATGTTGGATTTGTAGGGATCTCTTATGGCACAGATGAACAAACTTTGAGAGAGACTTTCGGAAATTATGGGGAAGTTATTGAAGGTATGCACGTGCCTTTTCTAATTAGTAATAGGAGTTTTCTGGCAGAATTATATTTGGAGCAGAATAAATTAGGTGCTTCAAGTTGCTTTCATTTATTTATTTATTTATTTCTGTGAATGTGTTCTATTCTTACTCTTCTTGCCTCTCTATTTGGTTCTTGGATGTAACTTTAATAAGGATTACCATTTTGCTGTTGATAACAAATTCCTGGTGTCTCTACAGAAGAGACTTTTTTTTTCCTTCCTGCCCTAGTTGTATATCTATTGGCATGAAATGGCAACACCTGCTGGCTAACTTATCTCCTTGCTCAAACAAAAAGGCATATCGCTGCCTTGAAAATACCTTGGTTCAAGGTGGTTTTAGTTGGTATCCTAGGAATCCTAATAGATCTCTCACACGCAGAGTTAGTTTTAGGGGAAATTTCCTCTGTTTCTCTTGATGAGGCATATGTTAATGACTTTTCTTGTTCATGCATTTGTGGCTGCTCTGATCGGTTTGTCCTTGCAGCCAGAATTATTACTGACCGTGAGACTGGGAGATCTCGGGGATTTGGATTTGTAACATTCACCAGTGTCGAGGGTGCCTCAGCTGCAATCCAAGCAATGGATGGACAGGTACTATTACATTTCCGCCTTTCTTAGATTCATGACCCTTTATGGATAGCTGATGTAGAACTCTTCATGTTCAGAAGTTTTTCTGTGCAGGGACTGTCCAGCTTTTGTGGAAATTAAGTTTGTAACTCCTCACAGTTTGAACATTCATTAGGGAGATGTCATGGTCGGTGTGTGTGCTGCCTTCTGCAGCCTTTAGTCCCTGTACTCTTTAATTGGTGCAAGTGTTTCTTCTTGTGATGACTGTGCTATGAATTCACTGTTACTAGAGTCTCTATCAACAATTCTCAGCACGTGGTGGGTACCTAAGTAGGAGAAAAAAAAAGCCTTCATCAGTGGAAGTTTTTCCATGCTGGGAGTTTCTGGTTGTTAGAAAACAATATTAGAAATCCAACACAGAGTTTGGATGTTAATTTATTTGGTAGATGAGTTTGGTCTTCCCATGGTTCACATGGAACCAGAAGTTAGTGGTATGGGGATGGGTTCAATGGTTTGAGGAACTCAAACCTGCACCTTCACCCTTAGTTTGGTTTGGGTTCATGTTTCATTCCCTTCCAGGTCCGGTTCTGATTGGATTCAATGACTAATAAACAGAAAATATGCCAGTTTTGGCTAAAATACCCTCCAACTAGGCATTATTTAACTATTGGGAGGTGTATTTCAGTCTTTGTCCAAAATCTAGATTCTCACTTTATTTTAAATTTTGGGTTCCAAAACTGATTTCAATTCCAGTTATTGAGAGGAAGGAACCAGAACCTTTGAACTATGGCTCTGGTTCGGTTTGGAACTGAGAAATATAGACACATTTGGTTTCGGTTTGGGTCCCAGTTCCTACTAAGGGTGGCTGAATGATGTTATCAGTGTGCATCGTGCGACTATGCACTGGTCAACAATGATTAGCTACACTATCTTCAACCTCAACATTTCTGACATGTGTGATGAATATTTTCCTTTGTCTTCCACTTGTTTTGAACTTTACTGCTCCCATTATTAATGCATACTCAAAATTCCCATGATACCGCAACACAAGTAGTTATCTATGTCAGTTTTAGCTTTGTCGTATTTGCTGGAATATGCAAGCTTATTACTATGGTTGAGAAGAATGATGACATTTTCTTTGTAGGATCTCCAAGGTCGTAGAGTGAGGGTAAATTATGCAACTGATAGAGGGCGAGGCTTTGGAGGTGGCGGTGGTGGCTATGGCGGTGGCTTCGGCGGTGGTTATGGTGGCGGCAATTATGGTGGTGGTGGTGGTTATGGGGGCGGCAATTATGGTGGTGGTGGTGGTTATGGAGGCAATACTGATAGTTATGGTGGAGGGGGTGGTGCAGGCTACGGCGGTGGTGGCGACAATTATGGTGTTGCTGGTGGTGGTGGGGGCAGTGCTGCTAACTTTGCTACTGATGGGGGAAACTACGGTGGTGGTAATTTTGGAGCCGGAAGCAATGTTGGCGAGGCTAGTGCTTATGGCAGTGGGAACAGTGATGCGTATGGTGGCAGCAATGATAACTATGCCAATCAAAGCAGCGATTTAGGTGAACGCACTGGAGGTTTGGACCAGAATGATCAATTAGAAGGGAACTACAGGGATGATGATGATGAGCCTGATGACTACGCAAACAAAAGGGCCTAAAAGTGTTGGTCATTTAAATGAAGATTTCGTGATTAATTGAGAGGATGTGAAGCTATTGAAATGCTTCCTCCAGTTTTATGGTAAAGGGATTTTCTGTTTTATTTGTCCATTTTCTGTCTCCTTGCTCCTCGAACAATGCTTTATTTTATGTTGGATTTCCCGTTGTAAACTTGAATTTAAATGAACTTCCTCTCTAATTTTCCTCCATGGGACGTAACCAATGTTAAAAACAATTTTCTTCTCTCCTATTTGCAAATTGGCAATGTCCCATTTTACTTGTGAGATAATTCTGGCTGTTTAATATTAAAATTGATGTTCTGATGCTATATATTGTTGTAAAATATTATCACTGTTCTTTGGAATTGCAACTGCCAATCTATGGAAGGAAACCTTTTCCTTGTTTCTCCACCCAGAGAGGCTGTAAACGGTATGTTTGGATTCTCCATAAATAAGCACTTCTCCTCTACCATGGAAGACTACTTCCTCTAGATATACCCTTCTTTGAACTTAAACACCAATGACATTGAAAAGTATGTACAATGTTTTGTAATTAAATTGCAATTGATTCCACAGGAAAGATGAATGTGATTAATGATGGTTGATAGATTAGATCGATGTCTTTTTGGTGATGAAGGCATCATGGTATGAAAAATCATGGTCTCTGGCAGAACAAAGGTGTAGAGTCAAAAGACAAGGAAAGCGAATAATGCAAAATTATACTTTTACTCAATTCAAATGCTCGTGTTCGTCCAATGAATACAACGCCCTTTGAGCCTTTAAAATTGCTGGGGAACCTGTTTTAGTTTTCTCCACAAATCGCTTTATCAATAATTTTGCAACCTCATCATCATCATCCGAATTCATAGTGTCATTCAAGTCCCATATGTGCTCATTACTAGAGCTTGCCTCCTGCGGTGCAGCAAAATTTTCCGGATGGTTTGACAGAAGACTGTCATATTGCACAAATGTTTGTTTAAATGTGTGTAATCCTCCTTGATCAGCATCTTTTCGAATCCCAGAAGTAGATTCTTCTTCTGGCTCGTCCATTTTCATGAGCTCATCATACTCATTGTAAGCACTAGGAGCTTCTCCAGTAAGATTTATAGCCATTCGCTCAGCCATGGAACTTCCTCCTGTTTCAGCAAAACTTTCTTGGGGAGAGAGAGATCTCCATTCATAATTAGGTGAAAGCCTCCTGAAGCTTACACGCTCCGACTCCATATGCTGCAACTTCTTCTGGCTATTTTGAAGAGCTGTCTTGAGCTCCTCTATGCGTTCTTCTAGTCTTGATTGAACGACTTCGTGCAAACGCAAACTTAGCTCTCTAGGGGAAACTGCATAGTTTGCTGTGTGAACTGTAGAGGTGCTGCTTGAGTTATGATCCGAGACGGGGACACTTGCTCGTCCATTGACCATGCCAGTTCTCAGTTCACCACAAACAAGATCTCCAACAATATTTGAGTCAAGCTGGAAAGTATATTAAGGATTTAGAAGTCAATCAAAAAAAAAAAAAGAAAGGATAAAGAAAGAAAGAATGAATGAAAGTCAGACCACTATTAAGTCAAAAGCATAGTGCTCTTGAAGTTCTCACCAATGGTTTTCGTAGTGAGATATTGTAAGTCAGTAGTTCTAACTCCTAAGATGATTTTCTTCGCATGCTATACCCACAAAATCTTTGGTCACAAACTTAAGATTCACCATGTGGTAGTTATAGCTTTTTAACTACCTTTATTTGAATCTTGGCATAGAGACTTTCAAGAAAAATACATCACCAAGAGATAAAAACGTTATCATAAACAAAGAACTAAAAGTACCTCAGTTGGATGCATGAAACCCCATCAATTCATCATTTGAACTAGAGTAAAAAGACTACAGTACAATTTTTGGAATACAGTCTTGGTTTGAATCCGATCTTTCTCAGGGTGTAAATAAGGGTAAGGTTCAATTGTGACAAAAAGAGAAGTCAATCATGGCAGAAACATAGATTCCAACTCCAATCATCTAAAGTTGCTTCTTATGGCCTATTCAAGCAAGTTGAAGACATATAGAAGAAGATATAACCAAAAATAAGGATACAAATACTGCCTTTTTATCAGCCACAGAGCATGCACAAAATTGCCTTATCGGTGGCAAAGCATGTGGAAGCGGACTGAAAGGAACTTCCTTCCACATATTAAATTACATCAGGCCAAATTATTAACAGCTTGACTTGACTTGGCATATGCAAGGGATCACCTAGGAAGACTTTCAACATTTTTTCTTTTTCTTTCTTTTTTTTTTATGCCTTTTATCTTGGGGATGCTCGGTGTTGTAGATTTTCTCGTACCTTTCTTCTGACCAAGTTCAAGTATGTGTTCCATCAATGTAATCAAATGAAAGCCCAGAGTTTGCTAATCTCTAGTTGTCATATATTTCTATCCTAGAAGTTGAAAACTGTGCCTCACAAGAAAGTCTTCAGCCACTTCTGTTAAAGCAGTGTCTCTACTCCCTTACATACTATATAATTTGGTAGTCAATGCTTGATTTGTAACAGCATTTGCATGTCCAATAATATAAGTTAGGTGAACACCACTACAGAAAGTAGTTCCATGAAGCTGGATCCTAGAGACATCTATTCAGTTCCTAAATTGGATAAACCTATTCCCTTTTTCTTTGGACTTGAAACTTCTCCTTTTTTTTTCTTTCTTTTTTCCCCCCTCCTTAAGAATCAAGGGAGCTGTATCTCACTTTCTTGGTGGTGTAACTTCTGGTTTCAATTGGGAAGTGTGGCTGTAGAGCCCATGACTAGCAAGAAGTTAATCAGACAACATTAGTATTATCTAGTCCTACAATGAAAAACCAAGATAATGTCTTCAAGGGCTTCATCTCCCATTAAGCATCACTATTTCAAGCTTTTCTTAGTGTCAGAAAGAGGTGGGTTGACAAGGAGAGGACATTCCCATTGGTAAAAAGAAATCACTTTCACCTGATCTGTTGGCATACATATGAATTAATGTCGTATATTTTCAGACATAGGAAAAGGGTGACATGATAGAAGTCAAGTAGCACACATGCAGGATGTAATGTGGAGGTTTCACTTTGCTTAACAGAAAAACTGCTAAGAAAATTTGGAACAACCTCTGTTCTTTACCTGATGGCTTTATCTACTCAATCCACTCAAAACATGGATCAAACAAGCTGTAAAATGATTGTAGTAGCTCAACCTTGGCTTGTCAAAAACTCTTTGAGCTTGACTCCTTACATTAAAAGACCTCAACCTCGTGCTTGCTGATTTAAGGAGCCAAGCTTGAGTTTTTTGTAACTCGGCTTATACTTGTTGGCAACTAATACTTGAGCTTGGCTTGAAGTGAACTCGAAATGATGAAAAAGCTACCAAGCTCGACTCTTAATGATAGTAGAGACCAGTTTGACCAACTTACTGGTCTGGGGTGGTTAAATATTAGGTAAGGCAACAAGGCTAGCATCTGGTGGGCAACTTAATTACAATTCTGCCTTCCTGAAGGAAAGGTCCTCCCAAGTCCTGCCCCAAACTCTTAGTAAACAAATTCCAGTCCATGATGCAAGTAAAACTAGAGGTTCTCTGTGCTCATAGAGAAGAAGATAACACTGACCAGTTCACACATAATATGAGCACCCACTTTCAAATGCATCATTGGGCATACAGAAGGGATTAAGTGACTTAAACAGCAAATAGTGGCATGCGTCATGGAAGGAAACATGATAAGAGGCAGATGAGTCTGTTGATGGTGGGGAAGAAAGGAGAGAAATTTAGCTCATTGACTATGTTGCGGCACACAATGAAAGTGAATGGCCAAGGGTTTGTAGGAATTAGAGTAATATTCTTAGCTACTCCCCAAGGAAATTAAAACGAAACTCAAGGCAGAATATAAATGGGTTGGAGCAGCTGTTTACCAATGCCAGAGCTCATTCAAAGTGATCTAAAGATCTTTCCCTATTGTAATGTAAAATTGTCATTAGGGGTCAAGTGGCATGGGCAGTGAAACGAAGAGAATTCCCCATCCTGACCTAATAGTAACAGCCTCAAGTTGAGGTTTCAGGGGGAGCTTCCAACTGTACTATCGTAACTTGGTACTCATAGTTGTTCTTTCCTACACTAAACTCCCATTTTTACCACTTTGAAGTTGCTTCATAAGCTTTGGGCACATTTTTGAGCTCTATAATTCCAAACAAGAGAAATTGATTTTTTGCTGTAATAGAAATATTCTTGCAGGCTGTGAGGGATTGAAGTAGACATTAGTCTACAGTCTCAACATATTCTTTTGTGTACCAGAAAGCACAATTCCCTTCTCTGTGCAAATTGCAACTCAATATAAATCCACTACACCTCCCATCCAAGCTGATCAGATTAGTTACTTGAAGTTTTTTAATTGGTAATTAGCTTTGTACTCGCACGTCAAAAACTGTATCTACTAATGGGTTGAAGGCTTTCATGGCAGAAGAGGAGCATTTATCCCTCTTGTGTTTTCCCAAGCGACTGAACCAGCTCTCTCTATTAATTTCCATTGAAAATTCTTCTAGTTTTTTGACTTGACAAACTTGTCTTCCTCATAGGTATGACATTTTGGTTGTGTTGTTATTTATTAAACAATGTTTATGGACAATTATGATGTTAACATTATTACTGTCCAAAAGCTAGTTTTCTAGCTTGATAAAATGCAAACATACAGCACTCCCCAGCTTATCCCTATGATGCACTAATCTTGTGGTATACATCATCTTAATCCGACAACCCCATTATACATATAAGTTATGAACAAGGTTAAGTTGACAATTGTATTGTCCACCTACTTCACATATCAATTTCACGTACCATACTGTTGAGTGGCACATGCTTGCAAGATTCACAAGGACCAAATCTCAAAATTGAATATCCATCTAAAGATACTAAATCGATTTATGTTAGGCTTCAAAGAAAGAACTAGAAATGAACAAATACTGGCATTTTCATAACCACAATTAGATACGTAATGAGCTATCTTCTCTTTGTAGAATACTGGTACCAACATATAAAAGAGTTTAACAGTATTGCAGCATAACACAAACTAGTGATCGTCATGGCTATGTTTGCATTGTAGGAAAAGGCTGATCAAGAGTAAAGATAGAATCTCCACATTCAGATAAAAATATATATATATATTATACCAAGTGGATATCCATACCTGAACAAGATTGGAGGATCTTTTATTAAAGCTAGGAACTTTCATGTTTAGCTCTAACCTCTCCAGCTCAGCTTCAAGTTCCGCTTCAATTTGGCTCATGTGAATTAAACCATCCTCCGCCTTCTTGATGTTTGTTTCTTTTCCATGACAACTGCATGATTCATCTGCGAAATCCTTCTCAGTTGAATTTTCAAATGATTCACTTTTCAGATTATTATGTTCATGTGTTTGTTGTGATTCGCAGTCTTCACTTTCTAGCTCTTTAACGGTCAAAGAATCTTTCATCTCAAGTTCGTCTTGCAGATCTTGAACTAAGTTCTCACTTTGCTTCAATAGTTCTTTCACCTTCTCCACTTCCTTTCTAGCAGTGAACATTGCAGATATTACACCAATGGAGACCCCAAAACAGAAAGGGATAATCTCCTGTGATGAACCTGATTATTAAGGCATGTTAGAGCTAGGAAACCATCACAATAAAAGAAAAACATATTAGGCACAGATGTTAGATGTCGAATTCTAACTTCACCAAATTTCTGTATCTGAAAGATTTTCTTAGGCACCTTAATTGATGTAACATTTGGTGGTCCATATGTTAGGAATAGAGATAGCAAGGAGTAGAAAAGTTTTGGAAGATTAAACCTTCCTTCGATTAATGGCTCTAAGGAGCATTACACAACAGAAATAAAGAAGAAAAAAAAACTCAGTCTCTCTCTAAGAGCAGACTGCCCACACTTCTCAGAAGCTAATTAACTTTTCCCATGCCTTTCTCACTAGCCTTCATATTCTATTTATAGCCTAAGTCTCTCTTCTAACCACCCAATATTCTCCTAACAGCAGACTGTTACATTTTAAACATCTTCTAACAGTTTTGATGCCTTTGCTTTCTGCGTTGGTAGACTATCAACCCACTTGGGTTGGCTATCTGTCTTGCAGCAGCCCATTCATCCGCCATCTGGACTGAAGATGCCACATCTTCATCCGGCTGGTCTCCTGGAATTGCTTCTCTAACACCATACAAGTTATATAAGTTGTGCGGAAACAGGAAGAATAGTTTAGTTGATGATCTCAGCGGTTCAAACCACCAATGCTGGTGTGATACTTCATTCAGGAGAGCAATCAAATAGAATATACAGGATCTTTTGGGCCACCTCTATTCTATTTAATAGAAAAACAGGAGACATTTTAAATTTAAAGAGAAAAAGATTAAAATCTGAGAACGTAAGCCATTTCTCATGGAAGACAAATTGTCAAAAACAATCCATTGTAGATCGCTAAAATCTATTAATAAGAATATCGTCTACATTCTGCAAACAAAACTAACATTAACAAAAGGTATCAACAACTTCATTCCATGATTTATGGAGACAAAGCTTTGTTTGGTCTCATCAACTACAACAAGTTATTCATATAAATCTTGCTAAGAGCACCTAGCTAGAAGAAGGTTTTAATTGCAAGAGAAACTTGAACTTGCAACATTTACTTGTTAAAAAAAAGCCAGCTTAGACATGAAGCACGAAAAAGACACCAGACACAAGGAGAGAATAGAGATCAATTGGGGAGAGAGAATAATGATAATAGAACATAACAAAATATGGACACATATATAACGTATAACTTAATAGAAATGATATGTTGTAAATATAACACATAGAAATGATATGTTGTAAATATAAGACATGGCTTATATATGAAAATATAGTAATAATGTCATTCGTTAGCATTTTCACATGCTTTGAGCTTCAAAACCTTAACGCTTTTTACAAATGCAAATTGGATTTATTTGAGATCATACTAGCTCCTATGCAGTTTGTATTAGAAAACTCTTTGGTCCATTTCAGAAAACTTCATGTTATTAAGCAGTTTCTCAAATATCCACTCTTCCCAACGCTTTTCTCACCCTCCAGACTTTATGAAATCATCTTGTTTTAAGGCAGACGGAAATTTCTGTAATTGAATAAAATACAATAAATTTTTATGCTACTGTAACTCTAAGAAATCATGTTTGCATTTGACAAAACAAACAAAAATAATATGTGCGAAAACAAAATGAGGAACAGAACCCACGAGAGATAGAGAGCTTTTTTTCCCCCTTGAAAGTGTAATATATAAGTGATATTTTTCATTTCTTTTTTTTTTTTTTTTTGAGGGGAGGGGGTTGTAAATGTCTGTCTTATGCACTTCAACCGAAATGACAATCCCATCTCAATTGTATCCATATTTTCTGGTGCCCAAACACCTGAATATATCAAGAAGATACCCTTTCAGTGCTTATGGGCCGCTTTTCAGGAAGTCGCTCCAGAACCTCTCCCAAACTCACACCCTTAAGGAGGAGAAATCCATTTTTGAGATATACTGTGGCTCAAAACTTAATTATGGAATTTCCCACCGTCTTAAATGCCCACTAGTGCTGGGTGGTGAAAGCTAAGCTAGTAACTCTGACTTGCATAATGATATGAGAAAGAGGTGTTGCATTTACTAAACCACGAGTAGAGAAGGAAGAGACTGCCTCAACTAAAAGGAAAATATAGAAGCTTCTAATGATAGTTTAGATATATGTTATCCGTGAAGTATATCAAACTAGGATTTAATAACTATTCTTTCTACCATAAATGCCTAACTATCAAAGCTTTATTGAATTCTGTCAAAGATTTAATACCAGCTTCCGATCCAAAAAAAAAAAATCCAGCACCCCCGCCACCCCACTTAGAAATCTCCTGATCACCACCCAAGCCACTGCATGTGCTACTCTTCCTCTATATCACTCCATAGAAATCTTCTTCAAATAGCCTCTGACCTTAGGGCCCCTACTTGCGGAATTGAGGAAAAGAGACAAATTAAACTAGTATGTAAGAGAGAGTGCCTTTTATCAAGATGAACCTTCCCCTTCAATAAGTAGCCTCTCCTACACCAGATTTTGTAGCCATCTTATCCCATATAGCTTTATTTAGCACTAAGATCCTAGAAGCAGTCTCAAATAAAGAATGATAATTTTCCTACTTCGCATCCCAATATGCCAGCTAAGCAATAATATAAACACATCATGAACCTAAATGACCTCATTCTTCAAAATGTACTTTGAGACCAGAAACAGCTTTAAAACAAGGAAAAGTTCTTTCCATTCATTGATGTTTCACCTTACAATTATAACAGTTTTGACGCAAAAGAGGATGATATATCTTGGCCTCTCTTTCTCCCCATCTTCCCACCCGATCAGCCAATCTTTGCAGCTTTATGGATCATCTTTACTGAAAGCTCTATCACCAGATAAAAAGAAACAATGACACATTTTACCTGACCCCTGAGGAGTGGAAAGATTGAAGGGGAAATCCACTGCTTAAAATTAAGGTTTGATCCACTTCTTCCATTTTGCACCAAAACACATAGCATCTAAGATATGAAGGGGAGACTCCCCAAAAAAATATCATGAAATTAGACTTTTCCATTTCCAACTTAGAGATTCCCCGCTACCACCACTCTTCATCCTAGTTTCCACTGCCTTATTTGCAGTGGAAATAGCATCCAGGATGTGTCTTCATTCCACAAAGACATTTTAAAACTTTTTGAACTTCCCCAGACCTCTTATAATTTACTAGCCAACACTTTTGACAAAATTTTGTACACTCTGTCCACCAAACTTATAGGAGAAAATTCTTTTATTGCTTTATTTCTTTTTGGAATAAGAACCGAAAAGGTCCAGTTCATACTCGGAACAAATTCTGTCATTTCATGGAAGCTCCTCGTAGAACTTCATAATGTCCTCAGAGACAACATCACAATTAGCATCACAGAAGCAATAAAGCAAAACCATCCGGGCTATAACTACCTCTTCTTTTGAAAAAGGTCTCTCCAAGCTCAGTGCCTTTTCCTTACCAATGGTAGTAAACTATATATAGTCTAATTTGGCCTCGTAACCACCAGTTCTAGGTTAAAAAAAAAAAGTCCAAGAAATTACAAATAACATGTCTCGTCTCTGTCAAAACTACTCTCCAAAATTCCAGTTACCTGGCACGTTGGCTATTCTATATAAGAACCCACTCAAACATTTATAAAAGGCTAAGTAAAATAAAAAGGAAACCAGGGAGTCCTCGCCTAAGACCACAAGAAGGAAATCAAGAATACAGTTATCCATATCCCCCCCCCACTGGAAGATAAACAGCAACTGGTCCATCTTATCCATGAGTCTGTCAACAGCTTTCACATCTATGATTTATGAAAATGGAGTTCTAGCTCACTCATCAGCCTCCCCCTACTGTCCTCAACAAGCTTTCAAACAACAAATCTTAAATTTCCTGCAATAAGCTGTGTTAATGTATGACTCATTGCCATTTTTATACTTGTATATTATAAGCCTCCCAAGCTATAGCTACTCAGCTCAATATTTCTTTTCTTGCAGGTGTAACAAGTATACCAATGCAATAAATGCCCAGAAATAAGAATGGAATTAAAATGAATTGACTTGAATTTCAAGAATTTAAAATGTTAAATAGGAATTTGCCGTCAAAGATCCCCTTGCTTGCATACAGAGTAGAATGCTGTTGAAATGAAAAAATTAAAAGGGGGTAATTATCAGGACGATGTACCTTGCCAATGAAACTCATTTCCAGCAAGCACTTTACTTCCACTGCTTAATTTTCCAACCCCAGCCCTTCCTTTCTTGAGCTTCATCTTCTTGGTGGACTCTGAAAATCTTTGAGGAAGTGGAGGAACCCCAATTACAGTATCATCTTCTTTTCCAGTGGCCTCCTTCTGCACTTCATTTTCTCCACATCCAAAGTGGGAATTATTTTCTCCATATCCAAAATGGGAACAAAAAGAATCCCTACCTCCTCTGCTGATGACTTGTCTGCCATCAGTAACAATCAATGGTCTTACAGTTGGCGAATGTGGTGAAGGGAGGGGTCTAAGTACATAATCATCCACTTCAGCATGCTCCCTGTATAGTTGAGCAATAAGGCAACTATCCAAGGACCTTACTGGTTTAACAAATTGTCGATAACGCCGTCTAGTTCTAAGAGATATTCTCTTCGGCATAGATGCGTGAGATGAACCAACTTCCACAGTGGCATATTCAGGTAATAAATCACCAGAAAAATTATCAACCTTACCAGCTAGCCACACGTTGCCCTCATCTTTTTCTTCACTTCCATTTTCCGAGAGCCTTGGTGGCAAGCCAGATATAGAAAGGATCCTACATTCCTCAAAATTGTCCAAATCCACCATATCTTCTCCACCCCTGTGACTGGTAGACTCAAATTCTTTTGGCCATGCGCCATCAACAGGACAACTTTTCCCATTCGAAATACCCTTTTTCTCTGAAGAAACACCATCACCCGAGTCTTTTGGTATCAAATCAAAAAGCTGTTGTGTCGTTGGTGGCGATTTGCATTTGGCAAAATTGAATCCACCTGAACCAGACAACCTTTTCGAAAGATTCTTGCAGAACTTAGCTAAGTAACCTGCATTAGCAGCTGCTGCAACAACCCACAAATCCATTTCCACTCCGCCTTTTACAAACAATAAACCACCCCAATTCAGGAATATCAACTATCTCCTTAACCACAATTTCCAGCTCCAACACCTTAAATACAACAAAACCCATGAATCTGAACTCAAGAACCTCCACTTCTATGAAGCATTATTCAGTTTTGAACATTCAACACCCACAAACAATCAAAGCAACCAAAAGTATTTGCTAATTGAACAGCACCCAAAAAAATAACCCTTCACAACCCCAAAACAAATAACCTCTAAATAATCAGATTAATCAGATAGAAAGTCCGGGCAGACCAAAGAGTTCATTAATGAGAAGGTCACAGTTCACCTAAATCAATCAACAAAAACCTAGAATCAAGAATCAGGAACCGAGGACCAAGAATTCACTAACCATAGATTTGACCCATAATAAATCCAAACCTAGAAGAACAAAACAAACCCATTTGTGTATAAGTTACGAGAAAACAAATTCTACCCAAGTGAAAGCAACCCATGAACTGCAAAACTCATCATTTCACTTTTAGCATTTGACACAAACAATGTTGTCTCACTGCTTCTCCATACTGATGAGCAACATTCAGAAAAAAGCTTACCCTTTTCACAGCTTCCGTGACCTTCACCGGAAAATTCCAAACATCGCCAAATTTTCAGAGCCCAGAATGTGATATGGAGCCGTTGGATGGAATCCTCGGAAGAATCACACCCATCATCATTTTATCCTCAAATACGATGAAAGTTACAATTTTTAATGTTTATAAATACCCCCCAAAAAAATATATGACCTTTTAAACGTGCAATTTGCGTGATATTGGATTTGTATCTTTCGCGAGCATTATTAATGAATTTCCTTAGTACCCACAAATGTTTAAACAGTATTTGTTTGCGGTGGCCCGTGGGTGTATTATGTCATATTCCTATTTGTTCGTTTACCAAATTCAAAGAAAAAATTAATATTTGTAAGGTGAGCAAGCAAAAAAAGTTGTACACCATTTCTTTTTTCACTATTATGAAGTCAAATGACTATTTCTCACTCCATTGATCTCATTTTAATTAATTTTAGATTTATATATTTGGATTTTTGGGGGAGGATGGGATTAAATTTTTAAATTAAGTTGATAAAAAATAGTTATTTATAGGGTTTTATCCTAACCAAATTAATTTTGTTAATTTTATAATTCAGTGGACTTTTTAGAATTTCTTCTTTTCTTTGGATAAGATACTTATGTCACACTAGTTTGATTAAGTCTAAGTTTGAATAATTAAATTTTTGTTTACTTCATAATAATTTTCTAATATCTTAAGAATACGTATTTTATATTTATCATATATAGGAGTGTGTGCTGTGTGTGTACACAAAAAAAAAGTATCGGATTCCAGTTTTGCGTATGAAATAAAAAAACGTCAGGAGAAATTTATTCTTTAAGTATTAACTTTGAGTCGAACAGGATTTAGTTGGCGGTTTTTTAAAACAAAAAAATATTTCCCAAAACAATAAGGAAAAGAGGTATCCATGTAAAATGCAATTTTCTTGACAATGGTTTGGTTGGTGTATATTTATTATTTATATTTAGGGTAATTTTTATTAAATATACCCATAAATTACTGACTCTAATAGAAGTAGGATTTGATTCAAAAATAATTTTGATGTTATTTCAAGAATTTTTTGCCATTTAAATTTATTGGTACCAATAATTTTTATTTTTTATTTTTTTTATTTTTTTTATTTTTTACTCTTTGGAATGAGAGAGGAAAACAATTAGGGTATTCTATGATGCACTTTCTTTATATGACCATTACAACAAGAACAGCACTCACGGGGGAAAGAGAAAAGACATTTTGGGAAGAAGAAAATTGATAGTACCAAATAAATTGAGATTAGATGAGATATTTATTATAAAAAATTAATATAATTAGAAATTTTATTCTTCTTATAGAAAATTTTTATTTTCTACAAAATTTTATATTTCTCATTAATTTTTTTTTTACTTTTACTATACAGTATTATAAAAATAAAATAAAATAAAATAGACAGAGTTAAATTAAATCTAAGTTGGGACTTTTCCAAAAGTGTCTAGAAAGAGGAGCAGTAGCCAATTTTTTTTTTTTTTTTAACTCTTCAAATGTACTAATATCTTGTTTTAATCATTTATTTTTGTTTAATTTGGCTGATAACTCAAAATATTTGAAAAAGAAAATGTCCGATATACACTAACAATAGATTTTCCCCTTAACCATCGATGACAAAAGGCGATGTTTGGTTGTTAAGATAATGATGGGGCCTCTATCACTCTCTTGAGAGAGAGAGAGAGAGAGAGAGAGTAATGAACAATCAGTCTTATGAATAAGGGTATTAACTCTTTTAATAAAGTTTTAATTTTGAAATTTGAGTATAAAAAAAATTATATTGATAGAATTCTTTTTAAATTAAGTGTGATAATATTTAAATCGAATTAATTAAAATATAATTTTAGATACCGATTAATTCAGTACCAAAAGAGAGATATTGGTGGTCCATTTAAGTAGAAGCAACCAAACAACTCAGGTGAATCAATGGGAGGGAGTGCTACGCTAACCCATCATTTGGATGGACTCATTCGAGACGAAGAGGAGATTAAGAGAAAAAGTGATTGTATTTCCTTAATTTGGGAGTCTTACGTGAAGAGAAAAAAAAAAGGAAATTGAATGATTTTTTATCCAAAAAAGCTCGAAAAATCTTCTTCCCAAAAAAAAGGAAGAAAAGGAAGGAAGCGAAGATTTAGCTTATTCTAACATTTTAATATAACGAGATTATCTTTAAAAAGATAATAGAGAAATATTTAATTTATGATGATTCTCACATCAAATATATAATAGCCGATCTGCATCTACCGACTTCCATTCTGCATCAACTAAAAAAACCTTAAGATCTTTACTTCTACATTATCAAAATATGAAATTTAGAGTATAATCATCTTTGTTATTCTTCTAACATCATCGAACACATGGTAATTTTATCGAATGATTATAATTTTTTTTTATATGTTAACTCAATTTCATTTAATTTTGAAGTTTATGGATTCTTCTATCTGTGGACCTACAAGTACCGGATGTCAATATGTTTGAAATATCTAAATAACAGGTCCATCTATTAAGTAATAGAAGTCAACCGATTGAGGTGCCTTGTTGACTTATTAAACATGTCGACATAAATGTCTTTAATCTATGACTTGAAGAAGTTCATGCCGACCTACACACATAAAATATCAACCTACATACATATTTCAACAAATTTAATCATGTCAAGTCAACAAATTAAAATAGCAATAGAAAAATATCAACATAACTCTTCAGAGTGTCAACCCAAACATATTATTAAGTCGACTTAATTTCGAACAAACAGACTCTCACTAAGAAACATCTAAGGAGTGTCGACCTGCCTTTGGATAAATCAAATGATACCCTAAATCGGTCAATTTAAACCACTAAAATTGGTTGATATAATAAGTAAAGTCAACTTAGGATTTATATTGTCGACTCAACAAACACTTAGTCGACATAATAAAAGATGAGATTTGACCCAAACATTCTGAATGAATGTCAACTTACAAATTATATATATCGATCCGAGCTATCATTGCCAAATGGAAAATAGCTGTCAACTCGACCTATGCTTCTCCTCAGTCGACCAACCTTCCGGCTGAGCAGACAAGTGTCCCCTTAAGTTGATTCTCCAAGCCTTGACTCTCTTACTTGGACCGTGACAGTTCTTTGTCAAGCAATCTAGGAGGGTAGTTTTGTAAAGATGAGTTATAATAAAATTGTTCTCTCTATTTCTCTCTAACTCTCAAATAAAAGAAAACTTCCCTAAAAATCTCAAACAAAATGGAAAGAAAATTTCAATCATTTTCCTTCTTTTCTTTTCTTTTCCTAATTTTTCTTTTCTTTTCTCTCTTAGACTCCCAAACTATCTGTAAAGCAACTTTTTTGATTTAAACTCCCTAGTCTCCTAGAAATGGTTCAATTAGAAGATGGATATTGCTTGGAAAAATCCGGAACCCGAAATATCTCATGCTAGTATGACGCATTCTTATTTTCAGATAGTTTTCATAGAAAAATATTTAAGCATTTAAAGATAATAAGAATATATCGATATAATTATCGAATGTAATTTTTTTGAATTAATTGAAAAATTATGCTCTATTATAGTTAAAAAAATATAAAATTTTGAACTTCAACGGGAATAAATACAATAAACTCACAATACTATTAAGTCTTTTTTGAGTATAAATCATTGATCTCTAGTAATCACGTTAAATTTAATTAAATTTGATTCGAGATAGATTAAACCCTTGAGAGAACAAAACACTTATGACGTATTTAGTTAAATCAATTACGCGTTAATATAATATTATTAAGCCAGTCACGTGATCAATGATTGTGACCAAATATAATTTTTACTAGAAAATTGTGTGGAGAACAAATATCTGCACATAAGAGTGATGTTGATGTTCATTTGAACATGACCTCTTCATCGTATGATCAAACCACTTTGCTCATTTATCAAACAAAGCCTCTCCCCTCGACAGTATCATTAAATGTTTTCCGGAACATATGCACAAGAGTTGCAAGCTGATGTCAATGAGCTCAACCATGCTTCTCACTGTTAGTAACATAAATTACACTGATTATGGCGGTAATTGATTTAATTGTATTAGAGATTATTTAACCTATTTTCACTAAATAATTTCTCATGTATGTTGTGTAAAAATACCTAAAAAGAAATTATTGTCAGATAAGGAGAGGTCCAGACATTTGAGAACAAAAGCATTTGGAAAAAAGACAATTTAACCATCTAACCCCCTCCCCCCAAACAACAAAAAAAAAAACAAAAACAAAAAAAGAAGGCAATTAGCCAGCTATATTGACATGTAAAATACCTTAAACCTAACCGACAAACAGTCGACCTAATAAGTAAGAATAATAGATTTATTAATAAAATCTTGATTTTGAAACTTAAAAATAGAAAAGATTATATTGTAAGAGCTCCCTCCTAAATTGAGCTAAACAACGTTCGGATTATATTAGTCAGAATATGATTTCAAATACCGATCGGTTATTAAAATAAAAAAAAAAGAACTCAAACCTAATTTTAACAAGAAGACATATGCTAAGATTTGAGGTTTGGTATATGATGCAAAAATGTCTATCAATAACTCAATAGAACCACAAGAGTTCTTGCCTTTTTGAAGGTCCCATTCATCCCACCATCTCTTTGTTCCCGAGCAATTGTCCTCTCATAGCATGGGGCCAAGCAAAAGTCATTTCATATCATACGATGCACCTGCCAACCACTTACAACACTGCCCAGGTGGATGCTTAAGCGAATGCAGGCATATAGCACATACTTCATGGGCTCGAAGAGGGAAATTATTTATAAAAACACCCAAAACATCCAGAGTTTTTACAATGAAGCTGCACTTGGTACTTTGGTAGATTTGTGATGTTGGGATTGCTTTAAATTTGAGGTACTCATAGTGATAAAATTGGAGAAAATATCAATGCCAGTAAGAGAGAGATCTATTTGAAATATTTTGTATGGCAATTTTTTTTTTTTTTTGCTGAATTCTCAGAATAGAAAACAAACTCCTATATGTTGAGAAATTAGTCCCATCAAGTCGTGTGGGTTAAGAAAGCATGTGTCCTAGACTCTCAATTTTCTGATATTCTGCATATCTGCAGGTGATGAACAATTCACAGGAGGAGACACACAGCATTTATCATGCAATCGGAAAGCAATTAAAGATCATGGGAAAGGAGATATAACTTGCAGCAAAACAATGTTAAGGAACAAGAGTAACATTTAGACTTGTACAAGGCTTCAAGAAGAATGAACATGATAAGAAATAAGAATCAAGCACTAACGAAATTTCCACTGGCAATCAAATTGCTTGAACATATACTCCCTCACATGAAAAATCAACAAATCTTGAGATCAGATCTTGTCAAAACTTGTCAACGCCAAGTTCACGCATTTAGATAGGTAGCGAAAGAGCTGCCATGCATTGTGCAACACAGACCTTTAAACCGCTTGTAGTCACAAAAGAAGGCCCCGGATGGTATGACATCTCTAGAAATGGACACATTGCAACTTTAACCAAAATCTCAAGCTCTAGTTTTGAGAATGGAAAAATAAACGTCAAAAGAGCGAGCCTCTTAATTGGGTCCCATAGTTGCTCAAACCGGATTAATTGAGTTTCCGGATACCAGTGGTGAAATACCAAAAAAAAAATCTCCAGAAACAGACACATTCCAATACATTGAAACAAGAATCAGTTTTCAGCTCAACTAACTTAGCATCCTTGATTTTTCAAAAATCAATCAAGAAATTAGATGTAATATACAAACAATGCATCTTTGACTCCTTAATCTACATGAGATAGAAGTTTCACTCTATGTGCTCAAGAAACTATACCCGAACCAAAACTTCCAGGTTGCTGGAAACAACATCTATTGAATTACAAGATTCAACATCATCGTTTGTATCTGTTTCTTCATCAAGTTGCAGATCAAAGGAAACTTTCTATTGTTTCTACTGTTTCTATTGTTTCTATTGTAAACAACATCAACACATAGGTAGCAAAAACAGCAAATTGTACAACACAAACAATGAACTTCAAGCCTCACTTTATGCCTGTATGAACTCATATTGCTTAACATTTTCAGTTAAAAAGTGTAGGACAAATGATAATTCAATGCTTTACATCCTCATATGGGGATGGGAAGAATGTTAAAACAATGTCATCTTAGGAATTACAGTGCCAGCCAACAGAACAGTAAAGACGCCAAAACTGTTCAATATTTAGTTCAAGCAAGTATAAGCTAATCCAATGAGTTAATCAGATCTTTAAAATTGAAAACCAACCAATCAGCTTTCACTGCAACAGATTCTCGATGTTGGACTCCCGCATAACATATGAACAAGTCGGCACCACCAGGTTGTCGAGCCTACAAGGAACAGGAAAGGGTGGGTTCTCATTGATACTGGATTCCAAAATGAAGTACCTACCGCTATAATGGAAAATCCACCCTCTCATAAGATTAACAACACAGGAACACAAAGTAAAGCACTAGGTCTACATATCTCAACCTCATGCCGAGGAAAACCAGAGTCAACGGTAGTTCATTGGCTTAAAAGAATACCTGCTAATATAAGCCAACATCCTAGCTAACGACCCATAGCAGCAGAAAATTATTGACACTGTTGCTCTGAAGGCTTTACCAAAAATGTAATGTTGTCATAGCCCATATTTAACTTATTCAGAGTCCAATATGGGCTGAAATGCCATTGTTAAACCTGTATTTTATTTGGAGCAGAAATTTTCCAGTCTCATGTCCTATGTCGTTATAGGCCAAATAAATAATTTCAATGAGCTATCTGATTAGAACTCATCGAAATTAACAGCTCAACTTTTGAGATGAATAATTACATGAAATAGGATGACAAAAGACTTAAATAAAAGAAGTTCAGAGAAACCTCTCTTACCTCAAGATCAGTTGCACCATCCCCAATCATTACTAATGTCTTGTAATTATGAACCTGAAGTGACAGCAAGTTCAATTTCACCATAGAAATTAGGAAAACTGCACACTCAACCCCCTGAAGCGCTTATCAAAACTATTTTGCATGTGAGCACATGGGGAAAACTGATATCTATTACACTGACCTTCCTTATTTTTTGAACTGCTACAGCTTTCCCCCCACTTCGTGAAGTGGGTTCATTAGGGTCAAAGCTCAAGAACTCTCCAGTACCACCAAACAGCAGTTGATTGGCAACAATGTTCTCCAGCGGGATCCCCAGGATTGATGCAACAGGCTCAAAAGGAAATTATCATAAATAAGAATCAAAGACAGAATGAATTAGAGCCTCCGCATATAAATTTTAGCAGTACCAAGCAACAGAAAACAAAGTAAGATCAAAGCTCTTTCACTCTAGAATCCGAGTTTTCTATGACTTCCATCTGTTTTCAATATCACTTTTTGATGGTGAATTTGTTTTCCCTTCCATTTTTAATCCCAATTAACATATGTTCACCAAAACTGCATATACGACTGTTCAATTTCATGAGACCAACGAAAAGGACACATGTCATCATACAGGTGAATTGGACAGAGTACATTGCCCTATCATGCTCAGAAATTTCAAAAGAAAAATAACTGCTACCTTTAAACCACAAAGTAGCAACTTTCCGTCAAGAATGTGACTTTTGGAAAAGGCTTGTCTTATTGGTTAACTGTAACCAACTTGAGTTCTTAACATTAAGTATCAAGCAAGATTTTCTTTTACACCTAAAACGATGGCGCTAAAACTGATTATGGATGGTAGAAGGAATTAACAAAGAATCACCAAGCAAGCCAGAGTTGATCCATGGTCCATATTCATACATTGATCATTTGACGAAAGCCTCCAGAGATAAGATACACATTAGTATTTTTAGCCTTCAGCTTCTTGACTAACTCCTCTATACCGGGGGAAATCCTGCATATTAAGGAGTAGAATCAGTAAAGCATTGTTAATGCAGGAGCCAATACACTATCAATCAATAATCATCAAAATAACACATGAAGGCCAGAAACAATGTAAAGTTTCAACTAATTTGGAACATAAATTGAAATTGTCCTTTGTTACTTTTCTTTCCATCGTTGAAATTGTCCTTTGTTACTTCTCTTCCATCTTATTGTTTTATTATTCACTCACAAGTCAAAATCTGGTGTACAAAGTGCTACCCGGCTTACTGCGGGGGTAGGGGGAGGGTGGACGTATATGTACACAGCCTTCCCCTTGCATTTTTTTGCAAAAAGGCGATTTCCACGCCTTGAACCCATGACCTCGAGGTCACCAAAGAAGCAACTCCACCATTGCGCCAAGGTTCGCCCTCACTCACAAGTCAGAATACACTAATAATTTCCAGAATTGTGTATATTGTCAAACAAGGTAGTTTTAAAGCACGAGGCTCCACTATCATAGAGTCCAAAGAGATTTAAATTTAAGTGCAAGCAAAAGGTAAACTTTATAATTTGAACAAGTGACACCTCCATGAAGTCCAAAATCGCTCTTGTAATTGATGGGTTGCTGAAATTGAGGAGAGATTCTAGTGCCACAGTTAATGTCAACTATAATAAGAACTTTGGTCAATAATAAACAATATGCGACTCTTCCTTTGTGATCTCCTTATACCACACTTGCTGAAAGAAATAATTGCATTTGTAGCAAATGGGATGTCTTTGGCCAAGACAGAGATCCTCTCACTATAATTCCTATCTCCCCTTTCCACCTTTCTTAGATTTCCTAAGATAATACCCAAGTAAGTCATTTTTCTTCTTTTGTTTGTCTGGAAAGCTTCTTACACCTTTTGAGCTCTATTTTGTTTTTTACTTTTTTTTTTTTTGGGTCTATTGTCTGTACTTAAAAAATACATATATGTGATATATTATATAACATATGTTAATGCTCAATGGTCTTTTCCTCCGGACAGCACCAATATGTACAGCCAAACTATCCCCAAAGACTTTAGTTAAGGCTCAAAAGAGCGTTATCATCCAATTACTCTGTTCAATTTGGGTATTCTAACCACCATGCTGTTGATTCAAGCATATAACTTGGAAGATTAAAAATACGCCATACAGCAAAACATATTGAAAATATGACAGTGGCTTGACAGCCATGATCAATAATCACCAAAAGATTACAGGCTCTTTTGAAGCTTTGATAGCAAGTATGTGATGCCAATTTTTTTTTTTCAGGAATTAAAAGATTTCCTCTCTACAATGTTTTTGAAAATTGTCATATATAGCCCATGTTTGATGAAATTCTGACTTTCAAATAGCAACTAATCCAGTCATGGGTCTGAATTGAGAGAGAGAGAGAGAGAGAGAGAGAGAGAGAGAAGGAGAGGGAGAAAAAATCAATGTAGTGATTGGGTTCAAGGAATAAAATTTTGCAGGTCTCAAAGTACGGATATTTTGAACAAAAGTTTCCCAATTTTTTTAGAAAAATGATGGAAATTTTAACTAAAAATTTGAGAAAATGTTCTTACATTGAAATATACCTTTTGAACATTGAGTAATTTATAAATTGATAATTAACAAAACACAAAAAAAAAAAAATGATATTGCAAAATTTCTAAAACAAAAGAAAATTAGTATTTTTTGACTAGAAAATTTTGCCATATTTCAATTCAGAATTTCATAAATGGTGCAATATTTGGTATTTTTTTTTTTTTTTTTTGGAAATATTAAGAATTTCCTGCAAAACTTTTTTTTTTTGGGCGAAATATTGCAAAATCCTCATATTTTTACAAAATATAATTATCTATACATATTTCAGGAGCAAATTTCTTCTGGCATCTTCCCATTTTGGGGAATTTCAACAGAAATTTCTGAAAATTTCAGAACATTTAAAACCTTGATTGGCCACCAGGTCTGTTGGAAATAGAAATAAAGAACTAAAACAGTCTATTGAAAATAGGAGAAAATTAATAGTCCTGGTAGAGAATATAAATAGTCGTCATAGGAAATTGTTGTATTCAATTGTTGGCGTGGTCCTTAATATATAAATAGATGTGTGTGTGTTGAGCGCCAACCACTCAAGCAACCTTTCACCATGTAACCTCTCAAGCAACCTCTTTCACCATATAACCTCTCTCTCTCTCTCTCTCTCTCTCTCTCTCTCAAGCAACCTTTCACCATGTAACCTCTCAAGCTTTAGTATTACCATTCTCACTGTCAGCCAATCAGGTCTCCTTGTTATCCTCAGCGTGGAGCTGCCATCTAGTCATGCAGTTGCCTATATCTCTGTCAAGTTTGGTTTCCATCAGAAATACCATTTGGTCAGGTAGAAACTTCAATTAATCTGGTTCACTTCCAGCAGCTGATTTTCCAGCAGAACTGAATATGTCCCAACAGCTGCTCTCGTGAACTGTGAGTGAAGCATTCTGTGATTGTAGGCATAGGAATTCAGATTCTTCAACAATTTTCTAGAACAACGGGGATTTTGGTTATATACTAAGTCATTAAGGTTGTAACAATCTTGGTGCATGTTTTCCATATGCTCCAGCTTGAGGTGGGTGTTGGAAATAGCAAAAAAGAATTAATAGGGTCTACAGGAAATAGGAGAAAATTAATAGTCCTCTGCAGAATTGAATAGGAGTTTTAGCAACTATACATCATATTTGTTATTTTGGGATGCTTCTCTTTGATATGTAAATATGTTATTGGGTGTGTGCACACAAGTCAATTGATTCAATATCATAGTATAGCAACCAAGCCAATTGAGTTAAAAGATGTTGTTTCTCCTCTATCTTCAATAAGATCAAACCTAAAAATTTAGTGAGTCCTGTGTATTGAACCAACTTAGCCATTGGGTCATAGTTTCCTTTTCTTAGTTGCCCTTATTTGTAGATATTAGTAATTTCAAGATAGATAATCATGATAACACCACATTCATGCTGATTTCTTTTACATAAAGATTTGAATCAATTTTCTATTTTCTGCAGAAGAAAAAGTTTATCATATATCGGTATGTCCGAAGAAGCCTAAGGTAAATATCATGAACCCCATACACTAAACAACTACTCTAGTATTTTTATTTTACCAAGGGCAAACATAGTTCAAGTTACATGTATGTTACATACTATAATCAAAGAGAAAAAGAATTATAGTCATCATACCTTGGAGGCCTCTTAAGAAATTCTTGGAGTTGGGATAAGGAAGGATTAAAAAGAGATAATCTGGCAGCCAATGCTTCCTCAAAAGGAAGAGACCCGCCCATTGCCCTGCCATAAGCCAACAAATGAAGTCACACACATGCGAAAATCATTAAGGGGTCAAATTGAACACAACGACATCTAACCTAGCAGTCCACTCTGCGACAGCCTTCCCAGCTCCACAAAATTCTGCAAGTTCGTCAATGCCCTCATCCACGCATACTGTACTATCAACATCAAAACAGACAGCATCGGCCGTACGCCAGATCTCAAGGACTTCTGTTATCGTAAGAATGATTGTTAACCACACAAAATATACCTTGAAATCTGAAAATGATTCAGTAAGAACCTCATTCCATTTTCTTGATGCTTGGCAACTCCTTTAACATAAAATATTTGATACTTCTCCCTAGGACTATGAAAATAAGTTGAGTACGAATGTATACCCCAACCCAATAAAGTGAATATTTGCATGACATATCGAATCATCACAATGAAAGAATATGAATAAAATATAGTTAGATCAGGTTGCAACCTTTGGAAGGAAGAGTGTTGTCAAAGTGAGCAGGTCCTGAGACTTTAAGTGGTTGAATTGAAGCTGCAACAGAGTTTAACGACTTTGGATGGTTCATAATCCTCAATGGACCTCTAAACAATTTCATTGAGAAAGTTGGAACAAAAGAACGATGAATGGGACAGTCTTGGCCTTTATACATATGAATAGGCGTAAGACGTCCTTTAACCAATGCTTCCATCGAGTCAACTGTTTCCAACAAATAACTTTTGTAATGTATGAAAATGCACAAGTCAGTGATGCATTAAAACAAGATAAGGAAAACCAGAAATTCAGTCAAAGCACAAAGCATAACCAACAAAGCATGCAGCTTAAGCAATTGTAATCAACCATCACAGGTAACAATTGATTTCCATACTCACTAAGAAAATGAACTAAACAAAGAAAGAAACTTGGGATTTGTTTGGTTGTCTATTGGAATGAAACGATTTTCATTTGCATTTGCAAGTAAAAGTACTGATAAGAAATATGATTTTCATTGAAAATGAAAGCATTGAAACTTAATATAATCAAACCATGTAATAACCAAGTGGGGGCATTTCTAGTATTAGGAGAAACCATATCGCTCATGTTATGATGCACTGCATTGCACTTCTTTTTTTTTTGTGGGTCACATTATTGCGCTTATAAAACCATTTACAACAATCATCTTTTCTTTCTTTTTTCTTTTTTCTTTCAGTCCAAGGCATTTGAGCCAAACAAAAGTGGGGTCCTTAGCCCATACATAAGCCCAACCCCTCAAATCACTACAAAAGCGACATTGGATCTTAGATTTCTAGTACCAATCTAAAAACTTTATAGGCTAAATCAGTTAAAACCCACATTAATAACACAAAATTTACGGTCAAAATTTAGCCCATCACAATTTGGATGCAAACAAGTCCTTATTCCTGTTGGATTCCTTAAGGGGATGATGGTGGAGGTTAAAAGAAAGAAAAAACCAGATGGGTTGTCACAACATAGCTTCTTATTTCAGGGCATGACTCAAAGCTGCCATTCACTAACTTGTAAGGAATACCATTTTGTGTTTTCAAAATATCTGATATATGCCAATATCCTCTTAATTTCCCCCGGCAATAAAGTATTTGCTCTCTAGGTATTCATGCAAAATTGAACAATACAAGCTTTTCATCAAACATAACAAGGGCAATTTGAGTATATATATAGAGAGAGAGAGAGAGCGTGAGACACACACATATATATATATACACACACACATTTTCTCCAATACAGAAATAGGACATTATTCATGTGTATTTTTCTTAAGCTTCCTATAAACCAAACGGAAAACCCAAAAAATAAAGAATTCAGAACCAATTTGAAGGAAACAAATAAAACCCAAGAAATAAAAGACCTACGGATCTGCAAAAGTAATAGAACTTTGAAACACAGAACGACTATGGCGGGAACAGAAATGAAATTCTAGAGAGAGGGAGATCCACTTGCAGAAATGCAAGAAAATTCGAAAGTGAAGAATGATAGAGAAGATTTTCTAACCTCTCTGTTTCCTTCCCTCTCTGTCTCTCCTGTCTGCACGCCGTTCGGATCTTTTGCTTCACTTATCGTCTTCGACGTGTGTTCTGATGTAATGTGACAAATTCATAGATTCGCGTTCGCCTGGGTACTGTAAATTAAAAAAAAAAAAAATAAAATAAAAAAAAAAAAGATAAAAAAGAAAAATAAAATAGCGCATTTTCTTAGAGATATTAGGCCCACCGAATCCACCCCTCCCCCGATTGTACCGTTCACCGTTTTATATTTATTATATTCGTGGATATTTAAAATTATATTTTAATTAATTTAATTTAAATTTTTTAATATAATTTTTTTATACCCAATTCATAAATTAAATTTAAAATTTTAATTAAAAAATCTAATATCACATTTTATTATATTAATTAATCATTGATCTCACTATACCTATTCTTGTGCTTGTGCTTCCTCATAGAAAAGAAAAATTGTGTTATTCACCCCGTTCATATTCTTGTGATGAAAAAGTAGCACTTTATATATATAAATATATATGTGTATATATATATATGTATTTATTTTTTAACTTAGTTATAAATATTTAAAAATCTAATTAATCTGATTAAAATAATTATTGAGTATAATTTAAGAGTTAACTCTATCGATATATATTAATTTTTATTTTTAAAAATTAAAATCTAAAAATTAAAATCGAAATTTTAATTAAAAAATTTTAATATCTCATATATATATATATATATATATGTATGTATGTATGTATGTATTTAATGAAACTCATGCCACGTTGATTTTGGTCGTCCTCCACTTAGCAAAATGTGTTCTGTGGTTGGTGAGTTAGGACATCCACTTGGCAAGAAATGATATGTATTTGGTGAGTTGGACGGCTATTTTTGTGAATTGGACTGGGTGAAATCAGAACACTCACATTAGGTCGTTCTTCTCACAAGAGCTGATCTAGAGTTGGTGAGTTCGATACTTGTGACGTGTAGTTGATGATTGGTGAGTTGGAATGGATAGCAATGCCGTGATAAAATTGGGGATTTGTCTCTACCTGCAAAAGGCATAACACGCATACACTCTGTCTCTTTCTCTCTACATGCAAAAGCCTTCTTTGTCACTTCGGCTTAGGACCCTTTCCTTCTCTTCCCAAAAACCTAACCCTTTTTCTTCTCACCTCTCTCTTTTCTCTTTCACCCTTTCGTCTCAGGTACTCCTTTCCTCCTCTCTCTCCCATTTATGGTCATTTGAAATTTAAACATTTTTTATATTTTTTCTCTGGAAATTCAGAAGATTAGTGGGTGAATCAAAGAAATTGGGCACTTCTTCGGTCAAAGTTGTCGATTCTTATGGGCTTTAGTCTCTTGATAAGACTTCTTACCAAGGAATTTTGTCCATTAGGTATTCATACTCAGTTCACTTCATTTACTAAAATTTGCATAATGAGATTGATTGAAATTTGCATTCTTCTGCTTAAATGTGATATGGGTCTATACAAGGAGGGTAAGGGCCTCCTCCCATGGTGCAAGAGCACTTTCAAAGCGTTATAAGTCAACTCTTTCAATATGTAGGTCGAAACGGTCTTGTGGTTCTCTTTTAGTTGTGTTATTATAGTTCTCTGTATAATTGGTTTTGATTATTATCGATATTTGTTCACATGTTTCGAAATCATGGTAAATCATAAAAATTAGATAGTCGGAATTTTTTGATAAATATCTCGATGTATAAGTCTCCGGTGTGAACCGCAAATTCTCTCATACGGATCGCTCAATCTAAATGGTGATCACGAAATCAAACCACCATCACAAATTCACGATATCTCAACCTAAAGTCCGATGAATCCAATATGAAGAGAGAAATTTTCCTACTCGAAAATTTTTCAATCTCTCGATATTTCTCACTCTAGAGAATGTGATCTCTCTCTCTATGGACTATTCTCTCCCAGATAATGTTCTTTCAATTAATTTTTCACACACAACAACTATCCAATGCATAATCCACGTTAATTGTGTTAGAAGGGACGGAGAGACTTTTTGGAGAGTTGTGGGATAATGGGTTAACTACCCATTATATCAATTCAAATTTAAAATTAAATTTAAATTTAGCTCTACATAAGCATACAAATCAACATCTCCCACTTGCACATAAGAACATTTTGTTAAGAAAAAAGTAACATGGCCTTGATGTGTATTTTCTTTTATATATGTTATATTTCTGATAGTCTCTGCTCTACTGTAGGAGGTCAATGCTACATGTAATGGAAACTATTATAATCCGCTCAGTAATAATTGGGAAAGCAAGCTTGCAAAAGTTAATGAGGTAAGACACTTGATTTTGCTCATAGAATTTGGTGCTTTTTATATTTTGAATCTCCTTCTTTTAATGATGTAATTTAAATTTAATCTCAGGATGTTGAAGGTCTAAATATATATGATATACTAGAGCAGTGTTATCATGCCCCTGAAATAAGAGAGGCTACAACCAAGAAGAAGACAAGGTTGCCTAACAGCTTTAGGAAATTAGGGGAGACTGAGTGGCCTCTTCCAGTGCAAGAATGTTTGGTCGGGCATGGCCTCCTAGAGCTCCTGTGAGAGAAGGGATTGTTCCAACTTGGCCACAACTCTCACAAAGTAGTAATGTTCCATGCACTGTAAGTGGCCCAAATTTTTATGAAATTCTTTTATGTTCAAAAAGAGTTGTAGTGGCTTGTTTTCTTTAATTTGGGAATATTGGTTTTCTCCTTTTGGGTTCTGTTTGTTTATTTCCCCTCTATTTGAGATTTTCATTTGAATTTGAAAAAATTAGAAATGCTTGAAATTTGGAGCTTGTAGAATGCAAATTCAGCGTTCTCTATATATTATTCTCTCTCTCTCTCTCTCTCTCTCTCTCTCTCTCTCTATCTCTCTCTGATTTCTATTTGGTGATTAGCAAGGATTCTAAGTAGTGAATCTAAAGACTTTCTAATATTTGGAATTAGGAGTTTACACAAAGCAGATTCAGCTTATTTCTGTCTCTCTCTCTCCGATTCATTTTTTTGGGCGGTATATCATATTTGGGGAATGCAAAAAATGGATTCAGCTAACTCCTCTCTCTCTTTTTTTTTTTTGGTTGTTTTTTGGTGATATTTGGTATTTGGAGTTTGCAGAATGCGGATTCAGCTAATTTCTCGATATATATTCACTCGGAGTCTGGTTTTGTGTTTGATGAATCAACGTGTGGGTCTTCTTTCTTTTATGGTCGTCAGTTGAGCAATGGTGTAAAGATATGATCTCTAGCCCTAAATTTGAAAATTCTGGTTTTCATAGGTTTTTGTTTAATATGGTATATGTTTGTCGATCCGAGTTGTTGCTGATATGGTTTTTGCTTTTTAAGTGCATGTTATTACAGCATATGCTTTATTTGAGACTAGGGGTTTTTTATTGCCATTCATTAATCGGTAGTTTTGTTAAAAAATTTGCAATTTTTTTTTGCCTTTTTAGGTTTTTTCTTGATTTTCTCGAATCAAATTGTTTTTCATAGAAAAAGCATTTGTTCTGGATGTGTTAAAGAATGTACAAAGAAACCCTCTAATACAAAACTAATGGGTAACTGCTCCCCGGTCCCTAATCAACTCTTCTAAAATATACTCTTTATAAACTTCGGAGGCATGAGTCTACAAAGAATTATAAAATTCAATCTTATCTCATTGAAAATAGGAATTGATGGTTTGTAAATCAAGTTATTGCTTTGATAGATTGTGTTATTGAAGATTTTATCCTGTTAAATGTAGGTAATTTTTGTAACTTTTTATAAGTCGGTGGTTTTGATGATTTATTTATTGTTGATTTTAGGTAGAATGGGGAGAATCAAGTACGATTGAGGCCGAGAGGTTGCTACTTGAAGTGGTTCTTGAGGATCCTGTAAACCAGCTATTTATTCTTCTCTCTGACAGGTTCATTTCTCTTTAGGCGTCTTCATGATTGATAACTATTGTTGATTCTTGTATTTCTTATGGCATTTTTCCAACAGAAAATACTCTTTTGCTTGGTAAAATGAGCTCCTCTGTGAATTCAAAATGTGCAATTGTTTCTCCACTTCACTGAGGCCACTCTGGATTTTATGTTTGGTTGGCAACTGGCTGGCCATGTTTAGTTTGGCAGGTTGAATCCAAGTAATAGATGTGACATTCAACTATATTTAATTCACAAGGGCACATTAACCAAAGTCTACTATAGGAAGGCAAGGTTAGCTAAAAATTGATGAGGTCTATTGCATGAGGAGAGCTTGTAGTATTGTTTGGTCTTGTTTATTTCACCAGTTTGATTGAGTGGAGGGAGTCATGAATCTTCTGCAGATGCAACTTTAGGTAGGGTGTCATGCTCTCTAAAACAATAGACAAAAGGTAGGTGAAGGGAAATGCTTAGGAATTGTTCTTATTTGGAGAGCACAAGGGTACATTGTGTTTCGTCTATTGTAATGACCAATAACGATGTTGGGATCATTCCAGATCTTTCCTTTACTCTTCCTTTCATGTTCACTGGATTGCCTTTCGATCGTTTATTGAGAAATCTTTTCAGTTAAGTGTTAATTAAAATCTACTTTGATCATTAAATGTCATTGCAAAAATTGAAGCGGCGTGATTGCATCTCAGACGAACGTTACATGCAGTAAGATGTTTCTTCCTGCCTTTCCTTTACTTGTTTTGAGAAACACGGAATGTTGGAAATAGTGAAATTTCTTCCCATATCAAGGTTGAAACTTGGTGGTGTTCTGCCCATATCCATATTGCAATGGTCTAGTCCCTGTTTAAAGTTAGTTTGGTTTTTTGCTTCCAAATGTTCACCCACTCTTACATAGGTGAAGTTTGAAGTTATACTTCAATGTAGTTTAGCTGGGTTTTTACATGCATCTTGGTAGAGACTTAAGAGTTGACTCTATGTTTGATCTATTCTGCTCCCTTACAGTCACGAGGATAGTTTACTGTTGTTAGGATATTCATGATATCCTACTGTGCATGCTTTGTTCCTCCGCATCAAATCAATTCTCCCCCCCCCCAACTGGAAAAAAGTGTAACGTGGAATGGCTTCATCATCACGATAATTACAAATGAAGTTGCTTGATCTTTTTTCCCTGCTCCTTGTGTATTTTGCCCCACTCAAGATGGACAAGCTTGGTGATGATTAATATCTATTGTGGCAGATGAGCGATGTTGAAGGTGAACTTGAGCGGAGAACATTGACCAACACAGAATGGAACCAATCGGTAACAAAAATGGAAAGGAGATCTTCGCATCCCGTTACATTTATCTATGCAAGTGCAGGTCCTCAACACATTCAAAGGAATAAAAGTGATTGGTTATCATTATTTTCCTATATCTTGGGCCTAGGCAATCATCAAATAATGATATATAGACCCATTTATATTTGTGTTTCCTTGTAACCATCTTGGTTTTTATAATATGGCAGGGTATGTCTCATGTCTCTTGACCCATTTAGGTTATTTGGTTGATCCATTTAGGTTCATGGGTAGACCGAACATCATGACAGGTCTACAAATCTTTAGTGTTTGGGTCAACCAAACTTCATGGTAGGTGGACAAATTTATAGTCTTTTAAGTCGACCAAACTTCATGGAAGTTAGGCATCATTCAAGAAGTTAGAATCCACATGAATATATGCTAGGTCGGCTTATATTTAAAAATTATTACCGTTGAGATATAAATATAAAGGTTGAACTATTGAATGGATCGACCTATGTGGATGGGTCGACTTAAATGAGATTTGGGTTGACATAAGATTATTCTAACCTCATGCTTTGGTCGACCTAAACTCATGCTTGGTAGACCTATTATGTGTCATGTGTCAACCTTAATGACTCTAATTCTAATTCATATTTTCAGATTCATTCTTATTTCAATCACTTCAATTTTCCTAATTTGACGGTCATCAAAACTTAATTTTTTCAATACCTAATTTTGTCAATGGACATCTCGTAGCAATTGTAAAATTAAGGTATATTTTACTCGTCGTTTCAAGCATTTATAATTATTTATTATACTTGTTATTTTTGTAACAATATTAATCTTTTTTAATTTATATTAATTTAGTTTTTTATAAATTCAAAACTCAACATATTTCGTAACAATAACAACATTTCAATTATTTCATCGTCCCCAACAGATTCTCTTACTCCTTACCTTGAAGTCAAATCCATGGAATGGAAGACGACTTCTTTTCTAAAATGACTCAACACTTATATAAATATTATTATATTTTTATTTTTATATATTTTATGAAAACTTTTCAATATTAATATTTATTTATTAATTATGTTCGAGATGATTATTATTATTGTATAAATTCAGACTTTCGAACTCCTATTAAAAAAAAAAAGGAAGAAAGGGGAAAAAAAGCTGGATGCTAGAAGGGTGAATGGCTAACGCGCTCTCTCTCTCTCTCTCTCTCTCTCTCTCTCTCTCTCTCTCTCTCTATATGTAATAATAGAAAATTTTTATGCATATAGCAATTCATGAATCATATATACAATTGAATAAGTAGCGAGAGCATTGTGTGATATTTTTTTAAAAAATATTTGATCCTTAATTAATCTACAAATGATAACTAGATATGACTAAAGTATCGCAATGTTTAACTAATCTCTTTTATTTACTAGATACAGTATAATATTTATAAGTGTTTTTTTTTTAATATTTAAGCATATTAATTCTATCAAAATTAATTTTTTATCTAAAATAAATACATTAATTTTCTTTCTCTAAAAAAATTAATTTAATTCATATTTATCTCTAAATATATTAAATTTAAATAATCTCTCTTTAAAACTAATCATAAATTTTTTTTCACAAAAATTAAATTATTTTAAAATTTCTCTCTCCAAGTTTAATGATTTTTAATTTTTTTTCTTTCGAAAAAAAATTAATTCACAATTTTTCATTAAATATATTCATTTTAAAATTTTTATTTCATTTCCCCTTTTATTACCCTATCCCTACTAAGGACAACACCACCTAAGTTGCACGATAACGGAAATGGATACAAACTAATACGAACAAACAAGACTTTATAAGAATATTAGAAACGAAAACGTAAATAAATATATAAATATATAAAAATATAAATATTTTTATATAAATATTAATTATTTTATAAAATAATAGAATATTTATTTTTTATAATAAAAATATAAAATAATCAAATACGTAATTATTAATCATAAAATAAATAATATAAAAATAAAATTATAATCAAATAAATAATTCATTAAATTTAGAAAAAATATGTAAATATTAAAAATATAAGAATTTTTTTATAAATATAAATTAATTTAGTGTGTTAAAATGTTTTAAAATTAAAAAATATTTCAAAAATAAGAAAACATCAGTATTAAGAAATTCATGTCTATGAGAATGATCAAATGAGTATAAACGAATTTATTAATCATAAAAATGTTTTTAATAAGTTGAGCTTTATGGATGGGTTTCCTTTCTAAAACCCTTTTTTTAATTAAAAAAAAAATTGGGAAGACAGGTTGCCTCTATCGCGATTTATGACTACAAACGGCGGCGGTCGACTGCGTCGGTCCGCCCACCGTGTCCGACTCAGCACGTAAAAATTCCCTTTCGCTTTGTATTCCTGGTTCCCGACACTCCGTCGCGCTCTTACAACCGCTATAAATTCACGATATTTTAACCTAAAGTCCGATGAATCCAATATGACGAGAAATTTTTCTACTCAAAAATTTTTCAATCTCTCGATATTTCTCACTCTAGAGAATGTGATATCTCTCTATGGACTATTCTCTCAGAGATAATGTTCTTTCAATTAATTTTTCACACACAACTATCCAATGCATAATCCACGTTAATTGTGTTAGAAGGGACGGAAAGACTTTTTGGAGAGTTGTGGGATAATGGGTTAACTACCCATTGTATCAATTCAAATTTAAAATTAAATTTAAATTTACCTTTACATAAGTATACAAACCAATATCTCCCACTTACACATGAGAACATTTTGTTAAAGAAAAAAGCAACATGGCCTTGATATGTATTTTCTTTCATATATGTTATATTTCTGATAGTCTCTGCTCTACTGTAGGAGGTCAATGCTACTTGTAATGGAAACTATTATAATCCGCTTGGTAATAATTGGGAAAGCAAGCTTGCAAAAGTTAATGAGGTAAGACACTTGATTTTGCTCATAAAATTTGGTGCTTTTTATATTTTGAATCTCCTTCTTTTAATGATGTAATTTAAATTTAATCTCAGGATGTTGAAGGTCTAAATATATATGATATACTAGAGCAGTGTTATCATGCCCCTGAAATAAGAGAGGTTACAACCAAGAAGAAGACAAGGTTGCCTGACAGCTTTAGGAAATTAGGGGAGACTGAGTGGCCTCTTCCAGTGCAAGTAAGAATGCTTGGTCGGGCATGGCCTCCTAGAGCTCCTGTGAGAGAAGGGATTGTTCCAACTTGGCCACAACTCTCACAAAGTAGTAATGTTCCATGCACTGTAAGTAGCCCAAATTTTTATGAAATTCTTTTATGTTCAAAAAGAGTTGCAGTGGCTTGTTTTCTTTAATTAAGGAATATTGGTTTTCTCCTTTTGGGTTCTGTTTGTTTATTTCCCCTCTATTTGAGATTTTCATTTGAATTCGAAAAAATTAGAAATGCTTGAAATTTGGAGCTTGTAGAATGCAAATTCAGCTTTCTCTATATATTATTCTCTCTCTCGCTCTCTCTCTCTCTCTCTCTCTGATTTCTATTTGGTGATTAGCAAGGATTCTAAGTAGTGAATTTGAAAACTTTCTAATATTTGGAATTAGGAGTTTACAGAAAGCAGATTCAGCTTATTTCTGTCTCTCTCTCTCCGATTCATTTTTTTGGGTGATATATCGTATTTGGGGAATGCAAAAAATGGATTCAGCTAATTCCTCTCTCTCTCAATTTTTTTTTGGTTTTTTTTTGGTGATATTTGGTATTTGGAGTTTGCAGAATGCGGATTCAGCTAATTTCTCGATATATATTCACTCGGAGTCTGGTTTTGTGTTTGATGAATCAACGTGTGGGTCTTCTTTCTTTTATGGTCATCAGTTGAGCAATAGTGTAAAGATATGATCTCTAGCTCTAAATTTGAAAATTCTGGTTTTCATAGGTTTTTGTTTGATATGGTATATGTTTGTCGATCCGAGTTGTTGCTGATATGGTTTTTGCTTTTTAAGTGCATGTTATTACAGCATATGCTTTATTTGGGACTATGGGTTTTTTATTGCCATTCATTAATTGGTAGTTTTGTTAAAAAATTTGCAATTTTTTTTGCCTTTTTAGGTTTTTCCTTGATTTTCTCGAATCAAATTGTTTTTCATAGAAAAAGCATTTGTTCTGGATGTGTTAAAGAATGTACAAAGAAACCCTCTAGTACAAAACTAATGGGTAACTGCTCCCCGGTCCGTAATCAACTCTTCTAAAATATACTCTTTATAAACTTTGGAGGCATGAGCCTACAAGAATTATAAAATTCAATCTTATCTCATTGAAAATAGGAATTGATGGTTTGTAAATCAAGTTATTGCTTTGATAGATTGTGTTATTGAAGATTTTATCCTGTTAAATGTAGGTAATTTGCAACTTTTTATAAGTCGGTGGTTTTGATAATTTATTTATTGTTGATTTTAGGTAGAATGGGGAGAATCAAGTACGATTGAGGCCGAGAGGTTGCTACTTGAAGTGGTTCTTGAGGATCCTGCAAACCAGCGATTTATTCTTCTCTCTGATAGGTTCATTTCTCTTTAGGCATCTTCATGATCGATAACTATTGTTGATTCTTGTATTTCTTATGGCATTTTTCCAACAGAAAATACTCTTTTGCTCGGTAAAATGAGCTCCTCTGTGAATTCAAAATGTGCAGTTGTTTCTCCACTTCGCTGAAGCCACTCTGGATTTTATGTTTGGTTGGCAGCTGGCTGGCCATGTTTAGTTTGGCAGGTTGAGCTTAATCCAAGTAATAGATGTGACATTCAACTATACTTAATTCACAAGGGCACATCAACCAAAGTCTACTATAGGAAGGCAAGGTTAGCTAAAAATTGATGAGGTCTACTGCATGAGGAGAGCTTGTAGTATTGCTTGGTCTTGTTTATTTCACTAGTTTGATTGAGTGGAGGGAGTCATGAATCTTCTGCAGATGCAACTTTAGGTAGGGTGTCATGCTCTCTAAAACAATAGACAAAAGGTAGGTGAAGGGAAATGCTTAGGAATTGTTCTTATTTGGAGAGCACACAAGGGTACATTGTGTTTCGTCTGTTGTAATGACCAATAACGATGTTGGGATCATTCCAGATCTTTCCTTTACTCTTCCTTTCATGTTCACCTTTCTATCGTTTATTGAGAAATCTTTTCAGTTAAGTGTTAATTAAAATCTAATTTGATCATTAAATGTTATTGCAAAAATTGAAGCAACGTGATTGCATCTCAGACGAACGTTACATGCAGTAAGATGTTTCTTCCTGCCTTTCTTTTACTTGTTTTGAGAAACACGGAATGTTGGAAATAGTGAAATTTCTTCCCATATCAAGGTTGAAACTTGGTGGTGTTCTGCCCATATCCATATTGCAATGGTCTAGTCCCTGTTTAAAGTTAGTTTGGTTTTTTGCTTCCAAATGTTCACCCACTCTTACATAGGTGAAGTTTGAAGCTATACTTCAATGCAGTTTAGCTGGGTTTTTACATGCATCTTGGTAGAGACTTAAGAGTTGACTCTATGTTTGATCTATTCTGCTCCCTTTACAGTCACGAGGATAGTTTACTGTTGTTAGGATATTCATGATATCCTACTGTGCATGCTTTGTTCCTCCGCAACAAATCAATTCTCGACCCCCCCCAACTGGAAAAAAGTGTAACGTGGAATGGCTTCATTATCACGATAATTACAAATGAAGTTGCTTGATCTTTTTTCCCTGCTCCTTGTGTATTTTGCCCCACTCTGGACAAGCTTGGTGATGATTAATATCTATTGTGGCAGATGAGCGATGTTGAAGGTGAACATGAGCGGAGAACATTAACCAACACAGAATGGAACCAATCGGCAACAAAAATGGAAAGGAGATCTTCGCATCCCGTTACATTTATCTATGCAAGTGCAGGTCCTCTAACACATTCAAAGGAATAAAAGTGATTGGTTATCATTATTTTCCTATATCTTGGGCCTAGGCAATCATCAAATAATGATATGTAGGCCCATTTATATTTGTGTTTCCTTGTAACCATCTTGGTTTTTATAATATAACAGGGTATATCTCATGTCTCTCGACCCATTTAGGTTATTGGGTTGATCCATTTAGGTTCATGGGTTAACCGAACATCATGACAAGTCTACAAATCTTTAGTGTTTGGGTCAACCAAACTTCATGCTAGGTGGACAAATTTTTAGTCTTTTAAGTCGACCAAACTTCATGCAAGTTAGGCATCATTCAAGAAGTTAGAATCTACATGAATATATGCTGGGTCGGCTTATATTTAAAAATTATAACGTTGAGATATAAATATAAAGGTGAACCATTGAATGGATCGACCTATATGGATGGATCGACCTAAATGAGATTTGGGTTGACATCAGATTATTCTAACCTCATACTTTGGTCGACCTAAACTCATGCTTGGTAGACCTATTATGTGTCATGTGTCAACTTAATGACTCCAATTCTAATTCATATTTTCAGATTCATTCTTATTTCAATTACTTCAATTTTCCTAATTTGACAGTCATCAAAACTTAATTTTTTCAATACCTAATTTTGTCAATAGACATCTCGTAGCAATTGTAAAATTAAGGTATATTTTACTCGTCGTTTCAAGCATTTATAATTATTTATTATACTTATTATTTTTGTAACAATATTAATCTTTTTTAATTTATATTAATTTACTTTTCTATAAATTCAAAACTTAACATATTTCGTAACAATAACAACATTTCAATTATTTTATCGTCCCCAACAGATTCTCTTACTCCTTACCTTGAAGTCAAATCCATGGAATGGAAGACGACTTCTTTTCTAAAATGACTCAACACTTATATAAATATTATTATATTTTTTATTTTTATATATTTTATGAAAACTTTTCAATATTAATATTTATTTATTAATTATGTTCGAGACGATTATTACTATTGTATAAATTCAGACTTTCGAACTCCTATTAAAAAAAAAAAAGGAAGAAAGAGGGGAAAAAAAAGCTGGATGCTAGAGGGGTGAATGGCTAACGCGCTCTCTCTCTCTCTCTCTCTCTCTATGTAATAATAGAAAATTTTTATACATATAGCAATTCATGAATCATATATACAATTGAATAAGTAGCGAGAGCATTTTGTGATATTTTTTTAAAAAATATTTGATCCTTAATTAATCTACAAATGATAACTAGATATGACTAAAGTATCGCAATGTTTAACTAATCTCTTTTATTTACTAGATACAGTATCATATTTATAAGTGTTTTTTTTTAATATTTAAGCATATTAATTCTATCAAAATTAATTTTTTATCTAAAATAAATACATTAATTTTCTTTCTCTAAAAAAAATAATTTAATTCATATTTATCCCTAAATATATTAAATTTAAATAATCTCTCTTTAAAACTAATCATAAATTTTTTTTCACAAAAATTAAATTATTTTAAAATTTCTCTCTCCAAGTTTAATGATTTTTAATTTTTTTTCTTTGGAAAAAAAATTAATTCACAATTTTTCATTAAATATATTCATTTTAAAATTTTTATTTCATTTCCCCTTTTATTACCCTATCCCTACTAAGGACAACACCACCTAAGTTGCACGATAACGGAAATGGATACAAACTAATACGAACAAACAAGACTTTATAAGAATATTAGAAACGAAAACGTAAATAAATATATAAATATATAAAAATATAAATATTTTTATATAAATATTAATTATTTTATAAAATAATAGAATATTTATTTTTTATAATAAAAATATAAAATAATCAAATACGTAATTATTAATCATAAAATAAATAATATAAAAATAAAATTATAATCAAATAAATAATTCATTAAATTTAGAAAAAATATGTAAATATTAAAAATATAAGAATTTTTTTATAAATATAAATTAATTTAGTGTGTTAAAATGTTTTAAAATTAAAAAATATTTCAAAAATAAGAAAACATCAGTATTAAGAAATTCATGTCTATGAGAATGATCAAATGAGTATAAACGAATTTATTAATCATAAAAATGTTTTTAATAAGTTGAGCTTTATGGATGGGTTTCCTTTCTAAAACCCTTTTTTTAATTAAAAAAAAAATTAGGAAGACAGGTTGCCTCTATCGCGATTTATGACTACAAACGGCGGCGGTCGACTGCGTCGGTCCGCCCACCGTGTCCGACTCAGCACGTAAAAATTGCCTTTCGCTTTGTATTCCTGGTTCCCGACACTCCGTCGCGCTCTTACAACCGCTATAACCCTAAATTTTGAAATACGAGAGAGAGAGAGAGAGAGAGACTTGTTCTTCATGTTTAATGGCGAATACCAGCTCAACCATAGAATCTGCAGAGTCTCCTACTTCCATTTTGCACAATACGCCTCACAGTCACTTCTTTGGTAACTACTCTCTCTCTCTCTCGCTCTCTCTCTTCAATAGCTGTATTTCTGACGAATATCTAGTTTTTTTACTTCAAATTCGTTTCAGTTGATCTGATTTTGTCATTTGCATTGGTCTCGTTTTAGTTTATTTAATAATTTGATTTTTATGTGATGAAAATCAAAGTGTATCTCGTATATGTGTGTGTGCGCCTGGTACGATTCTCACCGTTCTCAAATCCTCTTCTCTGATTCAAAAGCCAATTCCAATTCCAAATCCAAATCCCAAAATTTTGCAATTCCCAATTTGTTTCCTTGTTTCTCGAATTCGGTTTTCTCCGGTTACACAGACACCAGAAAGGGCTTTTACACGGTCTATGGTGACGTATTCAATCAGGTTTATGAAATGGAAGTGAATTACGTGAAAAAATTAGGATTAGGATTTGGGTAAGTGAAGGAGGCACCCATAATGGGAAATATGGAGACTGATAATGAATGCTTTTTACAAGTACTGGTTAGGGTTCGTTACCGTGATGGATTTTGCTTGGGTTGATGAGTATGATGTAGGATTTATGGATTCTAGGAAGGATAGGAGGTATATGGAGGAGCAGAATAAGAAGTTGAGGAGGAAGGCAAGGAGAGAGTATAATGAGACAGTTCGTGGGTTGGCATTGTATGTGAAGAAGAGGGATAAGAGGGTCTTGATATGAATATGAAGAAGGGTTTGGAGTTGGAGAGGAAAAAGGAGGAGGAGAAAGCAAGAAGGAAGAGGTTGGAGAAGGAAAAATTGGAGAAGGCGAGATTATTCAAGGAGCCCAAGTGGGCTAGGATTAATGAGGAGGAATTGGAGGGTTTTGAGAGAGAGAGAGAGAGACTTGTTCTTCAAGTTCAGTGGCGAATCCCAGCTCAACCATAGAATCTGCACAGCCTTCTACTTTATTTTGCACAATACGCCTTACAGTCACTTCTTTGGTAACTACTCTCACTCTCTTCAATAGCTGTATTTCTGACAAATATCTAGTTTTTTGACTTCAAATTCATTTCGGTTGATCTGATTTTGTCATTTGCATTGATCTCGTTTTAGTTCATTTAATAATTTGATATTTATGTGATGAAAATCAAAGTGTATCTCGTATATATGTGTGTGCACGTGTGTTTGTTTAGTGCGAGTACAGTGTTTTTAGTCAATTATACGTCTGATTTAGCAGACTTGGTAGAAAGATTGATAATTTTGCTTTGGCCCACACACTTATGCATTGAAAATCAAGTGTACTTTGTTTGTGTGCACGAAGTTTTTTAGTGAATCATAAATGTGATTTAGTTTCCCCAATTGTTGGGATTAAGACTCAGGTTGTTGTTGTTGTTTGTATAAATGTGATTTAGTAGACCTCCCGAGAACTTTGACAATTCTGCTCTGGTTCAAACATGATTATCGGTTACTGTTTGGTGAAATTTATTAATTTATGTTTTCACATTTTATATGGAGAATGGAATTTTGGAAGACTTAGATGTTGTGAGTCAATTTGGTTGTATTAGGCACTGACCCTAATGTGTATCAATGTTCAGTCAATTTGGTTGGTTCTATTGTCTTTGTATCACATATTGATCTGTCTGTGTTTGTATCTGTTTTGGATGTAGTGTGGAGGGAATTCTTATGGGGAGGAATTGCTGGGGCTTTCGGTGAGGGAATAATGCATCCAGTGGACACAATAAAGACTCGAATTCAAAGTCAAGCTATTTTGAGTGGATCGCAGGTATGGATCATGTATGTGGGCCAATATGACCTAATCTTGTTATGTTTCAATATCTAATAAAAATTATTTACAAGAAGGTCAAGACACTGGGGACTTTAGTTAGTTTGTATTCTTGGTTTATTATTAAAAGGCATGTTTGCAATAGGGAAGATTTGCTTAAGGGATAAATGCAAAATTGTATCTTGTGATATACATGTTTATTTTTTAAATGCATGGGTCTTTATGGAAAGAGGAGGATGAGAAGGGGAAGGGGTGCTGGGGTGGGGGAGGGGTAATAACATGCGTCATGCTAACATAAAGTTCGATATTGTAGTGCTAATTTTCTAAAATATGCCCGTTTATTATTTCCTTTTATACCTAACATGCCCTTAATTTTGGGTAGGGAGAGAGCTGATTTTAAACTCAGAAATTAGTGTAATCTCATGTTACTTGGCATGCATTTATTTGGGGGATGTTATACTGATATGTGTATATATGATTCTTCTAAACTACAATCAGAATCAGAAAAGTGTTCTGCAGATGATCCGTATAGTCTGGGCTGCTGATGGATTGCGAGGTATACTTAGCATGAAATTTCATTTGATTTTAGTTTGGCAAGTTGCATAAATAAAGAAGTTTGTGTACGGCAGACTCATGTTTGTGTGTTTTGATATGGTTGATGTTGTAGGATTTTATAGGGGAGTAACTCCTGGAGTAACTGGATCTCTTGCCACTGGAGCAACATATTTTGGCGTCATTGAGTCTACAAAGAAGTGGATTGAAGAAACGCATCCTAGCCTTGGAGGCCACTGGGCACATTTTATTGCTGGAAGTGTTGGTAAGCTGTTCAGGGGTTTACAAGTTCTAATGTAAGATAGCTTATCATGGCATCTGGATATACCATACTATTCCTTAAGTTTGCAAATAAGATTTCTGGTTGTCTTTGGGTTTCAAAGTATCTGGTATGACTCTGGGCATGTGATATATTTATTTAAACAATACATTCACTCACATACTTGATATTGTTGCACTGTAAAATTGATGGTCATCCTCTTGCAAATGAAAACTACTGATAATTGCTGCACACTTTCATGATTATTGAGTACGCCAAGTCCCTTTGTCTCATGATATTGGCCTTTTCATTTTCTTGATCAGGTGGATAGTTTTTTACATGTCTTTTGTGACTCTTGTTTCGCTTTGTATTTCAGGAGATACACTTGGCTCATTTGTTTTTGTTCCATGTGAAGTGATGAAGCAACGCATGCAGGTTCAAGGAACAAAAACTTCATGGACTTCGGTTCTTATGAAAAACAATGCTTGTACAAAATCTGGAGCACAAATGTATGGATACTATACGGGAATGTTCCAAGCTGGCAGTGCTATATGGAAGGAACAAGGCCTGAGAGGCCTATATGCAGGGTATCTATCTTGGCTAAAGTACTAGTTTCTCAGTTCCTTCTATTGTACTCCAAATTTTGGATAATTTACTCTTGCTTTCTTGGAGTAGGGGTATGAGGACCACAATAATTCTTATCAGTGGCAAAACAACTTAGTACAAATTTCTTCTGAAGAATTGCTTGTATTTATATCAGAAACCTTTACAGTACTCCTAATTAGCATCAGTTCAATGAATTTTTGGGATGCTAGAATTTTCTGCATAGGTAGATCTGCTGTTATAGATTACCTCTCCATACGTTTCTCTTGCATAACAATCTTTGTCTTTTTGGCAGTTATTGGTCTACACTTGCACGGGATGTGCCTTTTGCTGGTCTTATGGTATGCAAAGTTTTTAATATGGCTGCAGCAAATGTTCCTATCACATTTGATGGTCTGATTTTTTAAAATTTATCTATGTTGTTCATGAAGAACATGCATAAAATCAGTTCGAATGAGATTTATTCCATTGGAATGAGATTTAATTTTCTGAAATTAGTTTTTGTTATACTGACTTTTGGGTGAAGGAAAAAATTAGGAACTTTTATGTTCAGTTTAGCTGTACCATTCTTTTTATTATCCTTGGCGATAGCATTCGAGAGGCGCTGAAGCTTTATATATGTATAGTTTCTGTTGTATGTTCAGGACTCATAAAACACTGACGTGGACTTTGCAGGTTACGTTTTATGAAGCCTTGAAAGATGTGACAGATTATGGGAGACAAAAATGGTTACCCAATTCAAATCTTGACATTAACAGTTCAGTTGAGGGGCTTCTGCTGGGGGGATTAGCTGGTGGTATGTATTTAATTTTTTCTACTTAATCTCGAAACCATTCTGAATCATTATTAGGGTCTGACCAAGCAAGCACTGACTAGTAAGTGCAGCTCTTTAGAATGTAATGATCCCCATTGTTTTCTTTAGAGTGGCTCATTTTTACTTAAACATTTTGCAGGATTCAGTGCATATCTTACAACTCCATTGGACGTCATCAAGACAAGATTACAAGTACAAGGATCAACATCAAGGTACCACTCTTGCTTCTTTATGCATTTTGATCTTACGTACATTATCATGATCTACAAGGTTCTTTCCAGGACCCACTTTCCTTCCATGCAAATAATCCCCCATTTCTGGGCATGCCAACCAATAACTTATGAAGTAAAACATCTCTTTTATGTGTTTGTGTGTTTCCTGGATAACTCAAAATGCCAGTTCAAGTTGTTGGATGCAGGCAAAATCCACCATTTTTTAAAAATCTATTTCACACTTCGGGATTGTTTGGTTAAATGGACCCTTATTCATGATTGAAATGGGCAAAAGTAATTTACAGTACAGAAGGCTAATGTAATCTCTGTATTTTTCATCTTTTTCAGGTATAATGGCTGGTCGGATGCAATTTGCAGAATATGGGAAGTAGAAGGCCCCAAGGGTTTTTTCAGAGGTAGTGTTCCTAGGGTCATCTGGTATTTTCCAGCCTCTGCTCTTACTTTCATGGCCGTGGAATTTCTGAGAGACCATTTCAATGGTAAATCCGAGAATGACTATGTGCAAGAAGTTGCAAGCTTAACCATGGACGAAAAAAAATCAACCTTCCAAAAAGTCACATAAAAAACTACTTACATGATTCTTTTTACCCATCCATTTTATTATACAGATGGGCATTGTATGATATCTGAAAGAAATTTTTGGACCCACGTAACTGCGTATTGTATGTCTAGTCTAGGAGAAATCATTCTATGACCATTTGTTGCAATTGATCCACAATCAGGTTAAAATTTTACCCTAGCCATGAAAATAGAATTCAGTGATTAAATTCTTTCTCCAGTTATCGCTTTGGTGGCTTATGGTGGTGTCCGCTGGTTATATTGTCACTCAAGTTGGAGCATCAGAGAATGTTGCTTGGGATTGGTCCTATGGTGTCAATTGGACCAAGTCCCTAGAGGGGACAGTCCAGTGATATAATTTTTTATCTCAATTCGATAATTTTGAATTCAAATCTCATGTAACCAAAAAAGAAAATAAGACCAACCCATTGTGTTGTGCGGTACACAACTATTTTTCTTCTTTGAAGTGGTGGGCCGTGCTCTACTTCATACTCTTATCTAGATTTAATATCAATGAGTTGAGAGAGAGAGATGTTCGTTAGATTATCGATTTAGTGTATAAAGATATTAATTTTTTAAATTAAATTTTAAGTTTAAAATTTAAAAATAAAAGAAAAAATGTTGTAATAGTTTTATTTTAAATTAGATCTCGATTACGTTTCGAATCGGATTAAAACCTCCCTTCTATCACCTTGAGGACCGGAAGCCCATCTACTTAACTTCTCTCTCTCTCTATCATAATAATCACGAGAGTGACGAGAACTCGAACTCAAAAAGATAGAATTTGATATCAAACCTAAAAACCCTTAATATTTTCTCTTTCTCCATTCCCATGCCATTTTTTTTCGTTTCTCCAAACCCAAGACAGTCATCGAAGCCAAAGAGTACCTCAATATCACTTTTTGGCAGAGACCCAGTGACATGAAAAAGGGAAGAAGTACAAGGAGTACTTCAACGTCACTTTTTATATTTGAGTGTGAGAGATAGATAGGGTTGTATGTAAAATCACCCTCATTTAATATCGATCCTTCTTCCCCTTTAATTTTTTCCCAGCCCCCAGATCTTTTTCCCCTTATTCTTTTTCCATCTGTCACATGTCGGTGGTAATGAGTTATAAGTCGACTTACATCGTTCTTTCTCTCCTTTATAAAAATTTCCAATTCAACTCTCCTCATGTATCACAAAAAAAAAAAAACACCTGCCCCTATGCCAGCACTAATCATGTTTTTATGAATATGAATCAAAGAAATTATAGTCATGAGCATGCCCCGAGACCCATAACAACTGGGATCTTCGAATATTTATCTCATTAAGTAAGATCGGTTGTATAGATCTTTTTAATCATTATATTCTATTTCTACTTTTTTTAATATGCATTTTCTAAAAATAAAAAGTATTGAAAATTAGCATTTTGCCGATTAAATGTGTTATTTTCTTCTAATTTACCTAAAAATAATGTATATTCAATTCCTTGCAGGTAGATCCTTATTTTTTTAGTATTTAAAATCCAGCTCTTAATTTGTTCAATGCTTAGTTTTCATTTTTTTTCCCACAAATGTATGCCAAAAGAAACCTGAAATCAATTTATTTCATCAATTCTTTTTTGTTTCCATAAATTTTCTTTGTATTAAAATTAAAAATCAAAATTTATCGTAAAAATATTTAATTGAAGACCGACAAAACAAAGAGAAATTAGATTTCAAAACAACAATAATAACAACAATATAGACTTTAATCTCAAAATGGGGTCAGTCACGAGAGACATATTATGAAAAAAGTATTGATTTAATTGGTTCGAAATCTCTTATACTACTTATTTCTATCGAAAACTATTTTCTAATCTAAATTTTTAAGTAATATGACTTTACGTATAATGTGTATCTAAGTTTTCAACGACCCATTTTTGTGTTACTAAATTTCATATATTTAAATTCTCGATATTCTTAATTTGTGTTACTAAAATAAGAAAATATTTTATTTTAATTAATAAAATTATATATTAAAATAAAATACAATATAGAGAAGATGATATAATAATAAATTAACTTATTTTAGAATTAGAAATACTAACCTTCCACAATTTAATACAAACGTAATTACTAAAAAATTACTAAAAAAAAAAAAAATAGAAACTTTTAGTTCTATAAGTGAGGTGCGCATTCTCAAAGCAAAATCAAGACGAGCTTGGAGGCCAAGACCTCGGGAAAAAGCTCGCTCGCTCTCTCTCTCTCTCTCTCTCTCTCTCTCTCTCTTCCCCTACGATGGCGTCTGCGTCTTCTTCAAAACGCTGTCTGTACGAAACCCTAGGCTTAGAAAGAAACTGCACACCAGATGAAATCCGAGCGGCGTACAAAAAACTCGCTCTCCAAAGACACCCAGACAAGCTAATTCGGTCTGGTCTCTCGGAAGCCGAAGCCACCGTCGCCTTCCAAGAACTCGCTTATGCCTACGAAGTCCTCTCAAACCCTAAGGAACGCGCCTGGTACGACTCTCACCGTTCTCAAATCCTCTTCTCTGATTCCAAAGCCAGTTCCAATTCGAATTCCAAATCCCAAAATTTTGCAATTCCCAATTTGTTTCCTTATTTCTCGAATTCGGTTTTCTCCGGTTACACAGACACCAAAAAGGGCTTTTACAAGGTCTATGGTGACATATTCAATCAGGTTTATGAACTGGAAGTGAATTATGTGAAAAAATTAGGATTAGGGTTAGAGTCAGTGAAGGAGGCACCCGTAATGGGAAATTTGGAGAGTGATTATTCTCAGGTGAATGCTTTTTACAAGTACTGGTTAGGATTCGCTACTGTAATGGATTTTGCTTGGGTTGATGAGTATGATATAGGATTTATGGATTCTAGGAAGGATAGGAGGTATATGGAGGAGGAAAATAAGAAGTTGAGGAGGAAGGCAAGGAGAGAGTATAATGAGACAGTTCGTGGGTTGGCATTGTATGTGAAGAAGAGGGATAAGAGGGTTCTTGATATGAATATGAAGAAGAGCTTGGAGTTGGAAAGGAAAAAGGAGGAGGAGAAAGCAAGAAGGAAGAGGTTGGAGAAGGAGAAATTGGAGAAGGCGAGATTGTTTGAGGAGCCCGAGTGGGCTAGGATTAATGAGGAGGAATTGGAGGGTTTTGAGGAGGAGGAGCAAGAGGATGAGAATGGTGAGGAGGAGGAGTTTTATTGTGTGGCTTGTAAGAAGAGGTTTAGGTCGGAGAAGCAGTGGAAGAATCATGAGCGGTCGAAGAAGCATAAGGAGAAGGTTGCAGAGCTTAAGGCAGAGTTTGAGGAGGAGGACTTGGAGTATGAGTTGGAAAGAAGTGATGTGGACGATGATAATGTGGATACACGAGAATCAATTGCTGAAGAGGAGGAAGTGGAAGAGGGTGTGGTGGAGGATGAGACAGAAGATGTAGTGGGAGGTGATGGGGATGAAGCTAATGTGGAGGAGCTAAGGGATAAACTTGAAGATAGTTTGGATATTGAAGATGAAAAGAATGAGAACGAGGTGTTGCCGAGTGATGATGATGAAGACCATTTTGTTGATTACAGTGCCAATGATTCTAAGAAAAAGGGTCATGGTTCAGATGATGAACAAAGTTTTCTTGAAGCGATGGTTTCTGGGCACAAAAAGAAAAACAAGAAGGCTTCAAGAAATCAGCCTAAAACTCCTCCTGCGGCAGAGGAACCTGCCGATGATGATGTTATTGATATGGAGTTCATGGAATATAATGATTGTAAAACCTCTCGAAGGAACCGGCGGGCAAACAAACAGAAGGACAGAAAAACTGAAGAAGGACCAGGAGTTGATGCAGCTGAAATGCAGAGTCAGAAAGAGGACAGTGAGGAACAAGAAACTAAAAGGAATCAAAGGAAAAACAAGCAAAAGAATAGAAAATCTAAAGAAGCAAAGAGAGCCAATGCAGAGAGCAGTCAGAAAGAGGAAAGCACTGAACAAAACACCCAACGGGCAGACAAACAAAGGAATAGAACGCTAAATGAAGAAGCAAAGAGAGCTGATGCAGCAGATAGCAGTCAAAAAGAGGAAAGTGACGAACATGATAGCTTAAATATGCCGGATTCTACTGCCAGTTCTAGTGAGAAAATTGAGGCCAATGGGCAAGCAGAGAACCATCAGAAGGCTGAAAACCAAACGAAAAGCAGAAAAGGTGCTGAGAAGAAAGAAATGAATTCCAAAGCAAAAGGTTCAGCCAAAGGAAGGAAACAAAAGGTAAACGCTTTCGACTCTGATGATAATCTCTTCTATCTGCAGATAACTATTGATCTAGCTTCAGTGGTGGACCTAGGTTATGTCCAGGGTGGGCAATTGCACCCTCTGAATTTTTTAAAATTCAATTAGTGTTTATGACCTATATTTATTTTGCACCCACTTAACTATAATTTTGCACCCCTCACCCATCTTTATTGTTTGAACAAGTATCTTATAAATTTTTGCACCCTTTGCCTCTGGGTCCTAGGTCCGCCACTGTCCAGCTTACTTGTTAAGTATGATGAATGACTACTGACTAGCACCCTGTTCTATGTTTTTGTTGATGTTGGTACTACTATTTGAACTGCTGGTTTGTCAATCAATTCATTTGTTTAGTCACCATGAATTTGTTTCCCCCATGCACATCTGGTATTTTTTGCACCATCTTTGTGGGCATAGTTAAAATTTGTTCTCCAGTATTCAATTCAATGCAAGCATGCCTTGCTTGGTCCTTCCTAACTTCAAATTTTGTCTCCAATTCAGGCAACACATGCTGCAACCGTCTGTGAGACATGCGGGGTGGAATTTGAGACGAGGTGAGTTAATGGCATTGTTCTTCCTTTGAAAGCTAGACTACTGGTTATGTGATATTCATCATGCTGGTGAATGATAAGCTGAACTGATCCTGATTTTGACACTAACATTGTAATGCTGATTAGCCAGCATATATGTATGTATGGATGTGTATGTTTTGATCTGTTTCTGATTCTTTTGTTATGTGTTTTCTTTAATGACAGGAATAAACTGCACAAGCATTTAAGTGACACGGGACATGCAACCCTAAAATCCCGTTGAAGAATCATCTTTTTGCAACATACAGAAGGGTGAACAAAAAAGCTCCTTTGAAGGGTTTAACATTAATTTTGACTTGTAAGAGCAGCATTTTGCTTTGCAACTCGTGCAAATTTACAATTTTTTTTTTTGGGGTATGGAGGGTTGAGGGAAGGTGAAAAAGCAAACCCTAATCTTCTATACCCCTCACAAATTTACAATTTGTGTTAATTCAATGATATTCTTGAAAAGCAAGCCATGATTGGTTTTTAATGAGCAACGGTATTGTAATAGAGCAACCGGAAATTTGAGAAAGCCTTGGTTAGCATTTGAGAAATCTCAATTTGTCTTATTGAATATATTTGGTTAATCTCAATTGAGCAACCTATGTTGTTTTTAAACATGACCAAAATTTATTTGTACTTGTATATTTTGAAGTTGCTCTTTTAGAGGCATCTTGCTACCTCATGAACTGAATTAAAAATGCGAGTCGAAAAACAACCTGGGCCACAGCATCTCTCTCTCTCTCTCTCTCTCTCTCTCTCTATAGAAAGATATTTCAAGGTAATGTCTACCTCTTTGCACTATAACTTACTATTTATAATAATTAGAAAAATCCCCTCCTGGGAAGATGAAGGGCGTTCACTGGTTTGGTAAATTAGGAGCTGGGTCGGGTCAAGCCATAATGGGTCCAATACCCCAAGTCTTAACATTTCCCACTCGAGCATCACAGAGAATAAAAAGAAGTCTTTCACCCAAAATAAATAAATGAATCAGTGCCTTTTTTTACATTAATTAAATATATAATTATCTGAAAATTGAGATATTTTAGAATATCTCTATAAATTATCATCTTCAACATCATTTATCCCACCCACCACCCACCAGCCCTCATCAGGCTTAGAGCCTGGGAACTATTAAATAGCACTTGAATGGTTTGTGTATCTTCTCTCTTGTCCCTCTCTCTTTTCTTTTAATTTTTTCTTAACAAAAAACCTAATCTGTAGAAAGAGAGAAAATAGTGAGAAAGAGCTTTTAGAGAGAGAAAAAGAAAGCAGAAAAATCTAGAGAGAGAGGAGAATAACGTGGTTGTCGGCTTCTACGAGGCAAGCAACAATCGATTCTAGATTTATATTTTGGCTTCAAACTTCAAGAACAAAAATTATTTTTCCTATGTTTGGATTTGGAAAGGGGGGAGAGAAAGAGAGAAGGTTTAGGTTTGGACCAGACAAGATTTTTGAAGGAGGAGGGTCAACTGAATGGAAGACAAAAAATGACCAATTATTTTTCTTAGATTTTATAAAAGAATTTCGATCAAAACTCATTATTTTTTTTTTATTATACAAGAATTTGAATTTAAAATCATCATATTAGAGTAGGGTTTGTACCACTAGTCTGTCCCTTTGGGGGATAACTCATCATTTTTTTTGAATTTTATAAAATCCATTTTTTGAATGTTTCATTTTTAAATTTTCATTCTAATTTTATTAATTCAAACAATTCATATTGATATCATTCTCATTCTCGAAAACCATTCCTTTTAACCAAACACCACTTATTAAGTGATCCAATTTCACTTAATTTGATCCGATTCAACCAAATTTGATCTAGTTGACCCAATCTGACCAGTTTAAGCTTTTGATATGATTTATGGATTAAAGTAAATTATTCCTAATTCCTAAATAGTATATATATATTTTTCATGTTTTTTTGGAATATGAAATGGGTACTCGGCCATTTTTACCTCATTCTAATTTGACTAAACTACTTTTTAGCATTTAAGAATCTTTAAATATCATTTTTATTCTTTGGTATAGAAACATAAAAAGTATATGGATTTCTTTTTTTTGTTGTTGGTCAGAATAAAAATGCAAGAGAAAAAATCCGCATGATAGGTGGTGGAAATAGTTGGCTCAAGAAGGGCACAAGTGCGACTGCCAGTGAGATTAGCTTTCAAATACTAGGAACCCTAGTGCATTTGTCTTGGTTCTCTAATGAGCAATGCCTGTAGTAGGTTAAAATCCTCCCAAAAATTCTTGTTGCAACTTAGATAACATTCAGTTCTCCTTCATTGTAATCTATTTAAAAAGCAAAAAAACAGTACAAGGAAAGTAGAAACACAACATTCTTTTACGTCGGAAAGGGGCTTCGATCCCGGACACAGGCATGGCTTCACAAAATCTATAAAGCAGCACCAAGAGGATGTGCTCAGAAAGTGCACAAAACCAAGGGGAGCACATAAAACACAACATTTTACTAGTTCCTAAATGAGAATCCTACACATCCTTCAAGTCTCGAATAATACATAGTTCATAGGAAGCAATGTGCCCACAATTCCACAGTTAAGGTTTCCATGGACAAACGATTGATCTTGTCAAGTGCAAGAAGAAAGGTTTTTCTTGAACTTGCAAGGCATAAATGTGCTAAGAGTGGATAATCAAGATTTTACAAAAGGGGCAATGAGGAGAAGAAGTAATTACAGTGCTTTAGAAGCAGCTTCCTGTATGTAAGCCACAGCCTCCTCTTCTTCTAGTTGTTTACCTTCAACTAAGCCTCTCACAAGCGTAAGACTATATCCTTGTGCTGGAGGGCATAGTCTGAATTTTCCCGACTTGAAGCTCCCAACATTCTCCAAGGAGCACCTGAACAGAATAATAACAAAAACGCATGTTTATTTATCAGTCATTTATAAAGATCTCTGTACCCTAACAATGGGCATGAAACGAAGAGCATGAGGATGAGCTTTTGTGCATACGTCATGGTCAGTATAGGGATATCATTTTCCTTTCCCAAGTGAACGACCGTGTGATACCAGCCATTCTGCATAAAAATCACTTTCACCATCAGGAATATTGATTTTAAAAAAAAAAAAGGTCACTAAAATTTTCTGGTGAAGCAATGTCTTTAAAGAACGTCACACAATGGAGAACTATAATCTCTTGTTTAGGAATATGAACTTAGGCCCCATGGGTTGGAGCAATTTGAATAGTCAATTTTTAGAGGGATTTCAATTTAGACATATCTCAGGTCAAATCCAAGATGCCAAATCTAGAGCATTTCAAAAAAACACCCAATGAGCTGTAACTTGAAATCCTACCTCATACACTTGTAATATTTAAAATTTAAAATCACACAACCAATTTATAATCATTATAATTACACAAAATGAATAACTATCTTTCGTCATGATTCCTCTTTTTAAAAAAATATATAATTTTTCACTCTCTCTCTCTCTCAAAATAATTCAACTTTTCAATTTGTCTCTCACTTCCTGTCAAAAAACTATTTAACTTTTCTGTTTCTGTTTCTCTCTAGAGAATTATTTAATTCCTCATTTCTCTTTTTAAAATTATTCAACTTTTCAATCTCTCTCTTTCTATCTATAGAAATGACCAAAATTTTAACTCTCTTTCACTTTAGACTTATTTCTTCTTTCTAAAAATACATTCAACTTATACTGCTCTCTCTCTCTCTCACAAATATACAACATTACTTACTGTGTGCGTTTTAATAGTAGAAAGAAATTATTTGACATAAAAACATGTTTGGATTACAATAATTCCAAATGCTAATGTTGTCATAGAATTGTCCAAACAAATATTTCAAATACTAGAATATATTTGAAACTTTCATATTTGGAATTCGTACATAAATCTAAATTTAAGTTGCTAAATGCAACCTAAAATTATATCATTATTTGTGCTTGTAGAAGCATCAGTACTTAACCTATAGATAGTAGAATTCTCAACACAAAATCATTTAAATAACAAACCATATCAACATCCTATAAAATTGTCTGCTTAAAATCCCCAGACAGCAATAGAGGTATCATCATGCACCTGGTCCCAGTTTGTGTATGCAAATCAAGAAACTGAAAAGACTGATATTAGTCATAGAAAATTCACAAAAACAAAGGAATACCTTGAGAACTTCTAAAGTGACACAGTGCTGAGAAGGCAGAGAATTCAATGCAGACATATCAAACAATGGTGATTTCTCATCATAATTTAAAACGTTTTCCTGTAGCAAGACGTCATTAAACTGCTCAAGCCTGGAAAGTAAGATGAAGAGATGATCAAACTGAGTTTGCATGGCATGTAAGTCTAAAATATAGAGGAAGAAGTTGAAATGATTACTTACGTGATTCTGTATAAGCACAGATGAGCTTTATCATCAACTGTACTTTCAGGGTGAAGAAAAGCAACGCCTCCAGGACCCCAGGTGTAAGTATAATCCCGGCCAAAGAATAAACGATGAGGGAACGTCTTCCATAAAATCTCTTTAGGTGGACTCTTGTTCATTGAGCCAACACATGACCTACGCATTCCTTCAACCTAAAGCCAACATGATTACACAGGAAAGAAGAGTTAAAAAGGAACAGTGAAGAAGGACACTTTCCGGGCATTTGGAATAATTATGTTATGGCTTTCTAGAGTGTGAATCAGAGGCCTCATATGGTGAGGCATTTAACAACAAAAGAAGACCACACACATTGTACACTCCATGTATGGAGCAATCCGCTCCTACTTCCAAACTGCCACTGCTTCTTCAAGCTAGATGATCTTTGTTCCCAGCACTAGCAAACAAAGTTTTGAAGCAAAAATGGGTGGAAGTTGGCTGTCACTCGGATGAATTGGTTGAGGAATCTGAGACCAAATGTTTGCCCCAATTTGTAACAGGTGCTAGGGGCAAGGTTTAAGAGGATCAGCTAAGGCTGTCCCATCAGAACCTGCCTCATTTCAACTCATGAAACTTCGTCTATATGTCTTCACTGCAATCTTATATCCTTCAGGGTGATTTAGGAAAAAAAAAAGTAAAAGCATACTTGTCAAAACCAAAAAGGATCCAATATGCTCATTGACTGAGGCCCCAGTTGGTGAAACTACTCTTAAAAGCCTAGTCAATTATGCTAAATTTTTAAATAAAAGGATAAACTAAAAAGATTTGAAAAATTAGAGCTGTTTTTGTTAATACATGAACAAAAATAAATACTGCAAAATTATATTTCAAAAATATGAAAACATGCAAGGCATCTCATGCATCATTTTGTTGATTGTTGAAATTAGAACTTCTAGTTTTTAATTTCACCTTAGCATCACAAGAGTTGCCTCTTCAACCCTAATTACCTCATATTGATGCCATCTATGAGGCAAAAGGACAGCCAAAAAGTAAACAGCATAAAAGCTCAAATAGAGTAACCTGACCCAAGAGCTATGATGGTTGAGGCTGTGGTGCATCCACTGCACGACTAAACTTTCCTGACCAGCCTTGCCTCCTTGGCTAAAGTTGCTCCTTCAAAGCTCTTAGCTGTTGCCTTGCCACCTCCACCTTCCCTTATAGCTCCATGCAAGCAGTGGCAACCCCACAATCCAGACTCAATTTAAAAGCAAAGGCAGCACAACTTGAAGTGCATCACCTTGAAGTTGTAAATATAGCATTCCCTGTAACCCTTCTTATTCAACAGTATGTTGAGCTTGAAGCATCTGTTCCACTAACCGTCTTGTTCATTAGCTCAGGATGCCAAGAAAAGTCAACTGTCGCATCCTATGTTTTTTCAAAATGTTGCAATGTTTATTACCCCTATAGATGAGCTAACCAACAAGGCCAGCAATTCTACAACCCCCCAGTAAACCCAGTGTCTGAATTTCCCCAGTAACTGAGACAACGGAATTGATGAGCCATCTATACCTTGAAAATTGCCACTAGGTAGGACATAAAGAAAATAGAATCACAATCAACAATTGAGTCATTTGATTGGTTACCTCTAAGAGAGAAAAAGCTAGTTGAGCTGTCTCAATTTCCTTAACATTTAGTTCCATAGTAGGACCACGCACAAAATGCAGACCATCCTTGCAAAACTATCTTTTTTTTTTTTTCCTTTTTTTGTTTTAATGTCATCTTCATTACTTTCTTTCTCATATTTCAACTTGTGGCCTCACCCTCATCACTTTATTCTCCATTTCTCACTTGTTTGTCATCTCTCTTTTCTGCATGGTACTTCCTAAAATGTCAACCTCTTAGTTTGGTACCTATTGTCTCTGCAAGCATGGTCAGGGCCTGATTCTTCTGCAGGGGGTGTAATTCCCCACAGTTGCTACGAATGCACTAATGCATTTGCAGTTACTTGTGAGGGAGCTCATTTAAGAGTGAGTTCAATCTTTTGAATCAGTAGATCCATTTATCAAAAGTCTATGATTGGCTAATTTCATAAACAAACTATAGCTTTGACGTCTAGACTTGGCTCATTGAAGGCTTGGCTTAGTTTGGCTGGGCTTCATTTGGCTCATATATATGGCAAAAGTGTTGAGCATGACCTTGATATTGAAGTTCACTTATAAATTATTTAAAACATTATTATTGGCTGTAAGCAAATGTGTGCTATAAAGTGATAAACAAAAGCAAAAGCAAAAGCAAAAGCATGTTTGATTAAGCTGCATTCTGTGAGGGAAAAACTTGGCCTAATGGAAAGTGTTAACCGCTTCAACAAATCACAGAAACAAGCTTTCTCCATATGAAATTAAATAGTGTCCATTATCACTTATGAAACAGATTAAGAACAAACTTGCCTTAAAACAGAAATAAGCATGTCCATCCAATCTGTTACTACCTTCAATGAAGATGAAAGCACTAAAGAGACAACACATATATCTTAAACCTTAAAGGGATCCCCGGAAGGCAGCCAGTATACAGTACCTCTCCACCTTCAATATAGCAAAGGAACCTTGGTTTCCACATATTGGATCCATAAGTTGCATACCAAATGTCAATTTTTGAAAGCTCTGATCTCCACGAGCTACAAGTGGTTGAAACTCGCTCTGTGATGCAATTATGGCACTTGTCACAAGAAGAAAGTATACCCAATAATTATTTTCATAGTAGCATGTGCACTGCTTAAAAAAAGTTAAACTTATTATGCATTATTGGAAATGAAATATTTAAAAAAAATAATTAGAAAATTTCAAACCAGAATAATGTGAGATGATGAACTTTTAAATAACATACTCTGAGTAAATGCCTTTGGATTTTAAACAATAGCAAATCCCGTTAAAGTATGCAATGAGAGTCCTCTGTATGTCAAGATATTATGAGAATAATATATATGTAAAATATATAATATAATATTATATGTAGATATATACCTACCACAAGCCAAATTGGGATTCGGATAGATTAATTTATTAAATTCATGTTAGGCAGATAGATTGCTTGGTTGCTATTTACCTTTGCTTCAATAATTTCTTTTATCACACACTACAATAGGTAAAATCCTTTTGCTCACACGGTAAGCTGAAAGTTGTATATTACCTATGCTATTTCCATCAACTCTCAAGCTGGTGAGGGTTTCCGTCATCTTCTGAACAGAACTATCAGCAGTTTTGGACACAACATATATTTCTTCATAAGTTTCACCATCAGAGTCAGAACTTGAAGATAGAGGATACTGTGGCAGCATGATTGTGTTAGCATGAGTCAATAGAATACAAAAGAAATACCAGAAAGACTTGCTTTTCCTAAAATGAGAAAGAATTTTATGTCTACCCATCCCCAAATTAAAAAATATAATAATAATAATAATGAAAAGAAGAGCTGTCCACACGTATTGTTCACTTCCATCGCTAAACTATCAAATCTCCATCATTGTTGATAGACAGAAGTAAAAGAAATAAAAATACTAGCAATCACAAAAAAAAAAGGATAGGCACCAAAGAAATAGTTGAGCATACATGAGAACAGATAATAGCAAAGAACAAAATTAGATGCCACTCTTTCACAATTCTAGTGAGGTCAGCTTACATCAGACATAAGTATCTTTATATGCTATTATTGCTATGAATAAAAAAGTGAGAACAAACAGATGCAACAGGGTAAATACACCAAAATTTCCAAGTATCAGTCAATATTATAGCCGGAAGAACAGAACAAACACATGGCACCGATATCTACAAGGTGCCTTAAACAGCTTAAGGTTTCGCGATTTTCTCACCTTAACCACAGGAAAATTCCTACTAGGTAAGTTCTTCGGTAACTCATCACCCAACGTTGGCCAAAATGCACGTAATTCTAGACGTACCTAATCAAGCATGTCACACTTTAGCGTGCACAGAACTTTTGAAAATCAAAAAGCAGCAAGGCAAGACTGAAGCCTAATGCAAGAGAATAGCAAATGCTCTTTACCGCTTGTATGACACGCCAAGTTGACTCAAATGGATACGCATTTAAAGATCTGTTTATCAGCATATCTCCTAGCAAAACTTCAACACATGCGTGGACTGATTTTGCTATGGAGTTAAGATTATATCCTCCTTCTAATGCCATTACAATCTTACCCTGGGCAAACTCCATCAACTGGCATATAGGTATAAGAACAGTGAGAATCAAGGACTACAGAGAACCAACATGTTATCCCATATGACGTCAGACAAATCCTGATATGGTTATAAATCATACGGAGAGGGTTATCAGATAAAATGAATAAGATGTAACATCAAACTTCATTATTGTTCTGAAATAATCAAGATAAGAAGCCTATTCTAAGCTAACCTTCTTCAACATAAGAGAGTATCCATAGGGTGTGACGCAACAACCTCCTAGAGGATCTCGAACAGCTGTTCAAAGTACAAGTAAAAGAAAACTAAAGGCAGCAATAAATCAACTCAAAATATACATGAAATAAACACCCAAATAGTTTTTTTTTTTTTCCTCCATTCGACTTCATATTAACCATGTTTAAGATGGAGAGTGATGAAAATTAGTTGCTACTTGCTCACTCACTCTACTTCACATCACTCATGCATCCATTGAAGTATTTTTCAATTTATCAAAGGGCATGTATTAACTTAATAAGCTCAAGAATGTTACATGTTCATACACATGTATGAGCTATATACTTTTGTGGAACTCCTGAGAAATAATAGATAATTTAGGAACATAAGACAACAGTAACTGTATCCGACCTGCATCAAATCCTGCAGATACTATAATAATGTCTGGGTTAAAATCCTTGGCCACAGGAATCAACACATGGTCCCAAACTGCAAGATAGTCCGCATCCCCGCACCGTCCATTATCCCAGGGTACATTTATATTGTACCCTCTACCAGGTCCTTCTCCAATCATAGTATGAGAACCATCATCAGTAGCCGGATAGAAACTCCCAAACTCAAACCTACATATACAGCACAAACTCCAAAAGTTACCAAGGAACTAATTCTTAACATATCTTTATGGACAAGATGTACAACCTATATACAAGCATAATTTATTTGATTCCAAAGAAATGCTTGGCCATAATGCACATCTAGCAAAATATAGTAAACCATAATGCAAGTAGTACAGAATAGTCATATGATAGACAGTTTTAACAATTTCAGATAGACCAAAATCAAGGTCAGAGAATTTCTAATACCTATGTACGGAGAAGAACAGAACACGGGGATCCTTCCAGAACATTTTCTGAGTACCATTGCCATGATGAACATCCCAATCGACAATCAAGATTTTCTTAATACCTAAATCAGACTACAATATAAGAATATATAAAGCGTTACTGAGACATAAATAAAGGAGAATAAAATCTGCAGATATATTTCTTGGCTGAACCATCAAGAAGCAAAGTGGAGAAAAATTAATGACTAGCCTTACTCTTTCATCCAAGAGATAGTTTGTTGCAATTGCCACATTGTTGAAAAGACAAAATCCCATTGGCTCATTTTCTTCAGCATGGTGTCCTGGAGGCCTAACAATTGCAAAAGCAGAATCAAATTCCCCTTTGGCAACTCTTTCCGTAACCTATACAACAAACAATTTATACTATATTTTAGAGGACTAGCAGAAAAACAAGTTAGTTGCTTCATGCTAACTTGGAAATCTTAAGCAGATAAAATGAAACATGGTGTACGAATGCAAGCTTGAAAAAGGTCAATGAACTTCAAATTAAGCAAGGTAATAGGATGAACTTGATTAAACCACTGTGAGGTTTTAATTCTTTGGTGATAGAATTTGTTGGATATGAAAAAATAAGAAGAGTGTAAAACAGTCCGATTAAAATCTGTTATAGATGGGCATATGGGCAACATCCATTTTCTTGAAAAGTGATTCAGAAGATTAAAGGACCATAAGAAGTTTGTCTTTGCCTGGTAACAAAATTGGAAAGATAATAAGAAAATGAGAAGAATGAAATGTGTGACAACCAGATCACTGATGTTCTGAAGTGAATATACACATGCATAAGAAACAATAGAAACAGACAGGGCATGTGGCCCTTTCAGAGTAGGTGGTCACTTTGGTGTGAAGTTCATATTACATACTTTGGAAAAATTATGGGTCGTATGCAGAATAATAGCAATGGAGTTTGATGATTGAAGGTTTCCTTAGGGAAGATGCAGGGCAGTATAGTCATAGGCCAGTATTTAACCAATTCAAGATAGACCCATTTAAGGAGAAGTGACAATGAGGGGTCCCCATCAGTTGTTATCTCCATGTAGCAAATTAGAATCACAATTAAACAGAATGAATGGAAAGTCCTTAAAAAATAAATTGTGCAGGGAATCACAGATAGAAGAAGACCCAGAAAAGATACGTATGTCAAGTGTTGGGCTATTATATTATACTGGTACATGAGTTACCTCTACAACAGAACCAGCCGCAAGATAAGCAGCCTCAGATGTGCCCTCATTCAGATATATGGAATTAAATTTTGTCGCAATCCTGTTTCTTTGTGAATCATACCGTTTGGAGCTTATAGATTTAACCCAGGCAGCATGATTTCGGTCATGAACAGCATTAATATGCTTATCTTCTGCTTCTTTTCCTTTCAAAATTACACATCTGAAAGATAAGTTACCAACATCAATCATCATTTCAAGAGACCCAAGTATTCATTTTGCATCATTCAATTTCCCATTAAATATTTCATTTGCAACAGCCCATAAATCCTAGTTCTCATTGCCGAGCATGAAATTTCATTATTCTCTATGTTCAAACTAATTTACAGAATCCTTAGTCTTGAAATCTACCAAGTGCCAAACCTCTTCTGGGCCAAGTCTGCTCATCTCACTCGGTGTGCTTGTCTGGCACATGTGATGAGCTATCATACGTGCCCAATGGATTTACAATTACACACTCCAAAGATAGTAATTGCAGTTTATAGCAAATACAAGAACCTGTTTTCCTTCAACCAAAGTAAGTTAAATTAACTCAACTAGTCCTTAATGCCAATTAGTTGCGGTCAGCCATATGAACCTGCTTTTTGGTCAATTATAGTCTCTAATATTGCTTTTCAGTTTTATCTAAAGTTAGGTCAAACCAGCTCCACTTAAAGCCATGTCAACAATAGCCTCCGAAGTCCGACCAACTCTCAAGTAAATATAATCAATTTTAATTTTCCATTTCATACTAGCTCACATGGTATCGTACAATCTCAACACAACTAGGAATCTTTCGCATGATGAGAAAAATCCCAAATTTCCACAACTAGAAACCCAATAGCCCAATTAACAAAATCTTACCAAGCATATTCCAATTTATTATTTAATTGCATACAAGAATGTTTTAAGATTTTGTTAATTTTATTGTTTGACCTTTAAAAAATCAAAATACCACATCTATAGTAAGATTAATGGTATATTAAAGATAATTTACAGATTCCTAGATTCACGTACAAGCACAAACACACAATGTTCAGCCAAACCATCTGTAATAGTCCTAGGTAATGATTCAACATTCACAAGCTAAAAAATTGCATAAGTTTTAGAGAGAGATAAAGAGAGAGAGACCTTCGAGTTAGTCCAGAAGACTGAAGTTTGTTCCAAATAGACCTAATTCGATCGGGTTGTTCAGGATGATCATCGTCAACAGGTGAGAAGTGTTTACACATTCTCTCATCGTACAAAAGCGCTACCCGACGTTGTTGTCTTCTTTGTTCATCACCATCGTTTACGATTTCAATTTTCTCATTCTTCACTCTCTCCTCCATTTCACTAAAACCCTAATTCACTCTTCTCTCTCTCTCTCTCTCTCTCTCTCTAAGCTGAAATCAAATTTGAACTCTCGGAACATTGGAAAGAAAAAGTCATAAGTTAAGATATTTACTAAATAATTTATAGTAAATATAAAAATTTTGGATTTTTGTTGGAGGGAACTCCACGTATTTGCTTTTCATTCGATTATTTTCCATTCCTTAAAAAAAAAAAAAAAAATGTTTGAATTGGGGGAACTGTGAAAAAAGGGAAGAAGGCGGCTTTTTCGCGACCAATCAGTGGACAGGGAAAAATAAATCCGAGAGATTCATTGGACCGGCTAGGGCTTTATTTGGGCCCACCAGCTAGACAAGTACCATGTCACAGAAATAGTTGAAAATTCTTTTTCTTTTTTATAAACTATCGATATTCAATAAAATCGAATTAAATCTTTAAAAAGAAATCAAAATTCTGAAAAAAAATTACCATAACTAAGGATAAAAGTGAGTTGGGAACTCATATAAATAATAACTTTATTAATAAAAAAATTTAATAAATCTTTATAAAAATAAGAAATTGAATTAAAAAAATTTACGACGTTTGGAAGATTTTATCTTAGATAAATTGCCCACATGAATGATGGTCATTAAATAAATATCCAATAGTTACCTTTTATTTTGGTGAGCATTGGATACAATCTAACGGTCACCAATTCGGTGCATATCATAACGTAATTAAGTTAGTTGATATGAAACAAATAAAGATAGCGGAGGAGTAATTCAGTTCAGTTTCATTATTAAATTGAATGAAATTAAATTATTGTTTAAAATCGATCAAAACTGATAAAATTGGTGAATCGTTCAAATCGGTTTGAAGAAAAAAAAAAGTATAAGTGACTCTTTCCATTTCATCCTATTTTTTTTACCAATTGATCTTTCGTTTTTTTTCTTGCTCTTTCCTTCTGCTCCGCCATTGTCTCTCATTCCTTACCTTCAAAGCTTTACTTCTATTTTTATTTTATAAAAATATGTGGATTTTATTTGATTTTAAAATATAATATATAAAGTATATATATAATATTACGATAACTTCATTCGATTCATAAAATGCTCCGACCAATCCGATCAATAAACTAATGAAAATTTGACAAAGAAATTACAACCTTTTATTAAAAAAATAAAATTTTTTTTATGAATTATCTTTTGAGAATTTGGATAAGTGTTTAAGTGAAGTGTATCGACAAATAGCACCAAATCAAAGTGCAATACAATATACATAATGTAAACATCAATATAAATTACAAGATTATGGGAAAATCGAAATCTCATTTCTAAATTTATATGCACGAAAAAGAAAAAACAAATGCCCAATAAATACGGAAAAAAGTGAGTTAGTCTATATTAGATATAATGATTTTACTAAGAAATTTAATTGAAAAACATATTTTTAACGATTAATGCTTACCATGGAATATTTATTTTAAATCTATACTCAATATATATAGTTGAGTTTTTGTCATAAATATTAATATTTATTATGAGTTTTTCTATACTATATACGTAAAATTAAGTTTTTGTTATATATACTAACATTCATTATGGGTTTTTTCAATGTATAAACAAAAAAATCGGGACACTAACATTCCACACCAAGAGCTGGAATTTGATTCTTGGTAGTAACAAAAACAATATTGGGAAAGCTCCCTCCAGATTGGGACCCGACAGCAATTCGATCGAAATTAGTCAAAGCAAATCTCAGAATACTCGACGGTGGATCAAGTCCAAGGAACCAAAATATATATATATAATTGAGTTTTTATCATAAATATTAATATTTATTATGGTTTTTCTATATATATAAAAATTATTGTTATAAATATTAACATTTATTATGGTTTTTTTAACATATAAATAAAGAGACTTTTTATTTTTCCTTTAATTTAAATCACATATGACCTTTCACTTCTCCTTCTATCCAAACAACACATATGTTTCTCTACTTCTCTCTATAAATATGTTTGCTTATCATTTGTAATATACAACTTTGTATTTCAATAGTCATTATCAGCTCTTTTAATCTCTTTTATTTTCGGTCATCTTTGTTCTTTCGCTTTCTTAACCATCTTTAGTTTTTCATTTTATATTCCTCACATTTTTTTCTCTCAAATTACATTTGTTTTTTTTTTCCCTATTTCTCCTCACCTTCTCTGTTTCTGCTCAACAAGGTCTATCCATGAGAGAAATAACCGCCAACCGACTATGCATCGGGTATAAAAATTACTTTATATATATATATATATATATCTTCTTTCTACTTTTTATTCTCTTCTATCTCTCTAACTTGATAGAAATATAATAAAAAATTATATATAATTATATATTAGGTATCTTCTTTCTACTATTTATTCTCCTCTATCGTATACTTTTATGATTATATATTAAATATGAATGATTACTATTATTTACTTTTACTTTATTAATTTATTTTATTATAAATATTAAATTTAAATTTGAACCGGATATCGAAGATGGGAGTGGAAAGATTATTATGATACTTTTTTTATGATACTGGTGAATTGATAATTGAAATAGGTGTTGGAACCTTAATTTCTACCGAAGACAAGGTAAGAAAATATTTAGTCTTGATTAAAATATTCCATATATATATATTGTTTTGATTAAAATTTTTAATAATTTAATAATATATTTATATTATATCTTTACTTTTAATCAATGAATATTAATATTTAATTTAATAAATATTTTACAAAAATAATGAAAAATATCTTCTTCGAGACCATATCAAGAATATTATAAGAATTGAGCACAACTTTCAAATATGACTAAATATCATTATAAATGATGAAAAATGCGTAAGGTTTGTTTGTATCAAAATTGTCGTGGAAAAGAGAGAGATGGATGATGTAATACTCTTATAAATATATATTTATGTTCTTCAAATTGTTTGATTGGTAAAATAGTTTTTCTTTTTGTAAAATATTTTTCATAAAAATTACGATTTAAAGTCATCAAAATAGACTTAGATTCTTGTATTCTCAATCTCTCTCTCTCTCTCCCCACCCATGTCAATGTCAATGTCAATTGTATTCCTACTCATGTATGATAAAATTCTCTATGGAATTAAATGTGGTTTCACCCTCCAATTTGACTAATCTCTCTCTCTCTCTCTCTCTCTCTCTCTCTAACAATACTAAACAAACCATCCCAGTTCGAAAATTGTTTTGCTCACGAATTTATATTATTTGACCGGCAGACCTTTGCATTGGACCACAAACTTCTTCTATAAGAAAGGAATCATTTTTTTTCCTTTTTTAATTCCTTTTTACATTTCTAAAATTAACCTTTCTTTCTCGAGGTCTTCTTCACTGTAATGGTCACCAGATGATCATGATCAACGACATGGACTTGACCTCTTAACCCACTTGACCCGTTCCCACTTTTCTTATAAATGATATTATCACCATATCAAGAATATTATAGGAATTGAGCACAACTTTCAAATATGACTAAATATCATTATAAATGATGAAAAATGTGTAAGGTTTGTTTGTATCAAAATTGTCGTGGAAAAGAGAGAGATGGATGATGTAATACTCTTATAAATATATATTTATGTTCTTCAAATTGTTTGATTGGTAAAATAGTTTTTCTTTTTGTAAAATATTTTTCATAAAAATTACGATTTAAAGTCATCAAAATAGACTTAGATTCTTGTATTCTCAATCTCTCTCTCTCTCTCCCCACCCATGTCAATGTCAATGTCAATTGTATTCCTACTCATGTATGATAAAATTCTCTATGGAATTAAATGTGGTTTCACCCTCCAATTTGACTAATCTCTCTCTCTCTCTCTCTCTCTCTCTCTCTAACAATACTAAACAAACCATCCCAGTTCGAAAATTGTTTTGCTCACGAATTTATATTATTTGACCGGCAGACCTTTGCATTGGACCACAAACTTCTTCTATAAGAAAGGAATCATTTTTTTTCCTTTTTTAATTCCTTTTTACATTTCTAAAATTAACCTTTCTTTCTCGAGGTCTTCTTCACTGTAATGGTCACCAGATGATCATGATCAACGACATGGACTTGACCTCTTAACCCACTTGACCCGTTCCCACTTTTCTTATAAATGATATTATCACCATATCAAGAATATTATAGGAATTGAGCACAACTTTCAAATATGACTAAATATCATTATAAATGATGAAAAATGTGTAAGGTTTGTTTGTATCAAAATTGTCGTGGAAAAGAGAGAGATGGATGATGTAATACTCTTATAAATATATATTTATGTTCTTCAAATTGTTTGATTGGTAAAATAGTTTTTCTTTTTGTAAAATATTTTTCATAAAAATTACGATTTAAAGTCATCAAAATAGACTTAGATTCTTGTATTCTCAATCTCTCTCTCTCTCTCCCCACCCATGTCAATGTCAATGTCAATTGTATTCCTACTCATGTATGATAAAATTCTCTATGGAATTAAATGTGGTTTCACCCTCCAATTTGACTAATCTCTCTCTCTCTCTCTCTCTCTCTCTCTCTCTCTAACAATACTAAACAAACCATCCCAGTTCGAAAATTGTTTTGCTCACGAATTTATATTATTTGACCGGCAGACCTTTGCATTGGACCACAAACTTCTTCTATAAGAAAGGAATCATTTTTTTTCCTTTTTTAATTCCTTTTTACATTTCTAAAATTAACCTTTCTTTCTCGAGGTCTTCTTCACTGTAATGGTCACCAGATGATCATGATCAACGACATGGACTTGACCTCTTAACCCACTTGACCCGTTCCCACTTTTCTTATAAATGATATTATCACCATATCAAGAATATTATAGGAATTGAGCACAACTTTCAAATATGACTAAATATCATTATAAATGATGAAAAATGTGTAAGGTTTGTTTGTATCAAAATTGTCGTGGAAAAGAGAGAGATGGATGATGTAATACTCTTATAAATATATATTTATGTTCTTCAAATTGTTTGATTGGTAAAATAGTTTTTCTTTTTGTAAAATATTTTTCATAAAAATTACGATTTAAAGTCATCAAAATAGACTTAGATTCTTGTATTCTCAATCTCTCTCTCTCTCTCCCCACCCATGTCAATGTCAATGTCAATTGTATTCCTACTCATGTATGATAAAATTCTCTATGGAATTAAATGTGGTTTCACCCTCCAATTTGACTAATCTCTCTCTCTCTCTCTCTCTCTCTCTCTCTCTAACAATACTAAACAAACCATCCCAGTTCGAAAATTGTTTTGCTCACGAATTTATATTATTTGACCGGCAGACCTTTGCATTGGACCACAAACTTCTTCTATAAGAAAGGAATCATTTTTTTTCCTTTTTTAATTCCTTTTTACATTTCTAAAATTAGCCTTTCGTTCTCGAGGCCTTCTTCACTGTAATGGTCACCAGATGATCATGATCAACGACATGGACTTGATCTCTTAACCCACTTGACCCGTTCCCACTTTTCTTATAAATGATATTATCACCATATCAAGAATATTATAGGAATTGAGCACAACTTTCAAATATGACTAAATATCATTATAAATGATGAAAAATGTGTAAGGTTTGTTTGTATCAAAATTGTCGTGGAAAAGAGAGAGATGGATGATGTAATACTCTTATAAATATATATTTATGTTCTTCAAATTGTTTGATTGGTAAAATAGTTTTTCTTTTTGTAAAATATTTTTCATAAAAATTACGATTTAAAGTCATCAAAATAGTTGGATAATGAAAATATTATGATTAACACATCTAATGAATCCAGAGAAAAAAGAAGAAGATTATTGAGATTTGATTTTTGGCTTGATCATAATTCTGTTATGTTAGATTTTTTATTTTTATTATGTTTCTTCATAGACTACAAATAAATATTTAAAATAATCATATATGTTAATTTTATGATTTGAAGTACAATTATTTAATAATAATTTTATATATTTAAAATAGTATTGATATAAGTTTTTTAATATTTTTCAATAAAAATGAAGAAAGATAATGAACCGAAAAAAAATTACATCACTCATTTTAAAAATTAAATTATTATTGTGACATCATTAAATTTTCTTTCTCTACCTTATCCAAACACATCATTCAAGATTAACATCCAAGTGCTGTTTTATGTCCTAAGGTCAATGTTGAGGTAAAGAAGAATGTTTGCAATAGGTTGATAGTTAACATAAAATTTTTTTCAACATTATAAGAGATTAAAATAGGAAATTCTCTAATATTGGTTTTTCAAACAGATAGTATTCAAAGAAACAACCTAATGGTCATAATCCTCCTCCTCTATCCCAGTGATTTCAATTTCAAATCTCAATATAACAAGAAAAAAACAGACGAACTCAAAATTTAAAATTAAGGTTTAAGAATTTTTTTTTTTTTTAGGTTAGGACGAAGGTGGATTCTCTTTGATTAATATTATCTCTGTTGATCCAAGAACACTTTAGCTAAAAATATCAAATATAGAAATTTTTATATGAGAAAATAAAAAATATTTTCAGAATGTATATAGACATAAACACCAAATTACAAGTTCAATGCTTAGATTATAAATAATTTAAATTACAAGATCAACTGGGACAGAGGGAGGATGAAATAGCGACGGCTAGATCATCCCTGGTGGTGGCCTCGGACCGGCAACAGCAGCAAGGTTGGTGGAGGGGGTGGGGATGGTAAGAGCCAAGGTGGCTACTTTCAGCTTTACTCCATGCGCCCTTTCATGGGAAGATTTGGGATGAGTCCCGCCGTCAGAGGAGGAGGATGAGGATGAAGTGGAAGTATTAATCAAGGGAGAGCTCGCGAGTCTCCAACCATGGTCTTCGACTTTTTGTTGATGAGCCAGGCGAGATCTTTTAAATCTAGTAGACAATGGTAAAGAATGAAAGCATTCGAAAGATCAACAAACGCATAAAATAGAAAAGAAACATTTATTAGCTTTAGTTATCGGCGAGACCGTCGGTCTCAGAAATTTTAAAGGGCTAAATCATATTTTTAAAATTTATAATTAAAATAAGAAATTATATAGTTAAAATTTAATAAAAATAATATATAAATAAATATAGGTAAAAATACTACAAGTTTATTTTTTTATTGGAGCTTGCAAATCTTGGGGACACTAGAAATGTGATAATTGCTTAGGCCCCCAATTTGAAATCTTATCAACCCGAATAGTCATCTTTCTTAGCTTAAAAAAAAAAAAGGTTTTCAACATTTTCATATATGTCGCCAAAAATTTGTTTTTGATGACACTTTTTAAATAAAGCGTCATCAAAATATATTATTACTGATGTTTTAGTCAATAAACGTCGCCCAAAACAAAAGATGTATAAAAATTGACAGATGGCAGGGAAACTTTTGCCATGGCGACGTTTATTCATGAGAAATGTCGGAAAATATCTTGATCAATCCCGATGTTTTTGGTCTAAATGTCGGCAATAATATGCCCCTTTCTCCAAGCGTGAGGAGAAAACATTGGCAAAGGTCAAAAAATGTCGGGAAAGCTCTGTTCTTTTACAATGACAAAAAAAATAAAAAATAAAAAATAAAAAATAAAAAATAAAAAATAAAAAATAAAAAATAAAAAATAAAAAATAAAAAATAAAAAATAAAAAATAAAAAATAAAAAATAAAAAAGACAATGAAAAGAAAAGAAAGATAAATCGGATTCCGTAGAATATAAAGATGTAAAATATATATATATATATATATATATATATATATAATTTGACAAATGAGTTAAAGAAACATATTAAAATGTTTTAAACAATAATTGAGTGGGAGAGAATTTTTTGCTTTGAAACTTCTAAACATTGTATGAATCAAAATCTGGATGTTAAAAGCCCCACATATTATTTTAGATGGCATAGAGTGTTTGGATATTCTCAAAAGGAAAATGAAAAATGAATTTGGAGGGGGAAAATCTCTTATCTCTATTTAAGTAAAACTTTTTTTCCCCTTTAGAAGTGTTTTCTAAAGAAAAAATACTAATGTTTCCGAGCAGCCCTAAGATGTGGTAGGTTGCTAATAAAGGCCTCAGAGTCCAAAATTTTGAGGATGAGATTGAGACTTTATGTTTGTTTAGAAAATCTCAACTTAATCAAATCAGGTCAGTAAAATGGGGTATTAAGTCATTTGATCAAGTCATGGATTCAAAACTTGACAATGAAAAATACCATATTAAAAAAGCAGTCACCTAAATAGGATGTCCGTATTGAATCGGATTAATCAAAATATAATTTCGAATACCGGTGATAAGTTAAATAGAGAGAAAATCTCAACTTATCCTGATTTGAGTCAATTTATTTAATTATATTATATTATAATTATAATATTTTTTAATTAATTATAGTGATTATTTTAAAAATATATAGAATTGTACAAGTAAAAATTAAAATTTTCAATTAAAAATATTACTATATCAATTTATATATTAAAAAGTTCAACTAAGAAGGGCGAGATTTAGGCAAAACCACCGGATTCACTCGCAAACCTTATTTAATAGCACCTCGAGTCTTCGCCGGGCCTATTGAACAAGAAATTGAATCGGAATTGGCTCGGCTCAAACCCTTGAACCAATCCATTAACCAAGGTTTAGGCAAGTTCCAACCCCGGACCGTGAGGACTACACGTAAAATTAATCCCTCAAATGAGGTAGAAGAACCCTAAACCTAAATCAAGGGTTGGAATTAAGGTCCAACACCCCAGAAAAAGGAGTTTATGCTTCATAGCTTCTCCACTTTTGCCTAAAAGAAAAGGGTAAATAGCTAATTTTAGGCAAAATAACATAAATACTCCACATGGAATGCTATACAAGCAAAAGCAGGGAGAGAAATTAAATTAAAATGTCTGCAACATTAGAAAGTTTTTACCTTGGTAAATTGCTGATCCGATCATCAAGACTATTTCTGCATGGCCAATATTATACTCCATCCTTTGCAATTTTTGTACTTGGCAACTGTAGTTTGTGTCATTGTAAACGATAGGGCTTGTCTTTGATACAACTCTTCGGCCTTCGTTTTTATAGAGAATGAAAAGATTAGTTATAAGGTTTAGGCGAAGATATGACTCAGCAAAGAAGGAAGCTTCTATCGTCACTGTGGGCATGTATTAATACCCACAGAAATGGTGGCTATTCAGACATCCCCACAAGGAATGGCGACCATTGGATGGATATCAAACAGCTGCCAACTCTGTTGGTATCATAACTCATAGGAACGGTAGAATAAACCGTCAATTAAATTTCATAGTAATCTGTCAACTTGATAATCATTAATCATCGACAAAAAGACCAATGTCCGTTAAGTTCGGTGGATGGGCACCGACGTTTATCGAATAAAGTTTTGAATTTAAATTTCTTAAATAGCAAACATAGATGCGAGAATAATTTTATTATGTAAGAATTTTAATTTGAATTGAAACATATTGAATAAAAAATGATAATTTATAAAAAAAATAAAATGAAAGACAAAAAGATTGTCGAGCCAAATGAAACTATTTTGCTGTGTCCCTAGACCTAGGAGGGGTTGTTCGGACTGTGAACCAGCCCTGAGCTAAAGGACTAGATCGAGGGCTATTATACGAATTGAGTATAGTTTGAATTGGTTGAGTTAAGTTTGAATTAGTCGGTCAGTAACTTGATTCAATTCAATTTTGATGAATTTGTGATATAATCGTGTTCGAATAATAAAATTTTAAATTTAAAAACTTGATTAATAGTTCAATAATATTTATTAATATATATTATATATATTTATATATTATTACAATATAAAAAATTAAATTAAATAGAATCTATATTATATATACATATATATATATATATATATATAACTCTTTGGCTTTAAATTCGGACCGTTTTATTATATAAATGGATCGAATCTGAATAAAATTATTTATTATTTATTGAGCACGAGCTCAAATTTGAGTTTTATTAAAAAATTCGAATTTGAGTACGAGATCGAATCGAGGGTTACTTGACTCAACCCGAGTACACCTCCGATCCGTAAAGCAACCACCGGTTCATTCGATTTTTTTTCCATAGCTCGCCGCTTCTTCCTCTTCCTTTCGCTCCAATTTCTCCTCCTCTTCCTCTCTACATCTCCAAATCCCAAGCCTCCATCTGCTCCCTCTTCTCCTTCGATTTTCTCTACGGTCCACACCTTCGATTTTGATCTCTACTCCTCCTATTTCTTCACTCTAGATCCAGAATCTTCCTCCCCCCATCGCTCTTTCTCTTCGATTCGATTCGATTCTTTCCTTTCATATCTCTAGGATCTCCACCCTCATCTCTCTTCTCCTTCGGTTTCACCTTCAATTTCTCCACAGTTCACATTAGGTTGTTGAAGGTAGAAGCAGAAGGTTGAAACCTCAGTCTCTCCTTTCCTTCGATTTCTCTCACCACCCGAGTACCCTCGTCTCTCTCGTTCAATCACTCTCATCTTTCCTTCGGTTGTCGAAGGAGAGATCGTTGAAGAGCCCAAGAAACCATTTTTTTTTAATTCTTTACGGTTAAAGCTGGACGAGAAATGGCAGGAAGAACTAGGATCGAAACCGGACCAACCTTCATGGTTCTGGGCTCCGTTCAAGTTTTTTTAACATGGAACTTTCTGTCCAATTCTGGGCGGCTTCAACCCCATAGCTAGGTTTACATGTCCCTTTGCTAGGTATGTTTAATTTTGTAAAATTCAAACCTAAGAATAAGCTTATAAATTCCTTTTCAAGTGCTTAACTATCCTGCACTTTTGTATTCATGATAATCTAGGTTACAAATCTTATGATTGAAGAGGATTTTACTAATGTGATCAATGGAGTATGTAGAAAAGGAAGTTATTGGTGGGGTATTGAAACTATTACTTGGGATCTTGTAATTTGAATAGAAATTCCTAATTATTGTTCTTGATAAGCTTTTGGTTTGAATTTTTTGTTTCCTAGGGAATCACAAACCTATAAGAAGAAAAAAGAGAGAAACTCATTGACAAGCAATTTTAGGTTAATTAAACCTTTAGCATATTTTTTATTTGTTGGGTATGAATCCTTTGATGAAGCAACAACTCGAATGATTATGTGATAATAATCATAATAGTGTCTCAACGCTGTTAGTTTTGTGAATGATGACAGGGATTAATTGCAGAATTTATGCTATTGCAGAAGGCAACTTTGATACAGGTGGTAGGCTGTTCGATTTTGATGCTAGAGAAAGGGAAACCCCAAGGTTTCTGGAGAATCTTGAGCACTCTCTACCGAATATCCCGTTGTTAATTGCTTCATGGAAGTGAGTGACATTTTCCCTTTTTTTTTTTTTTTTTGTTCTTTTATGGTTGTTGTTGTTGATATGTATTAGAATATCAAGCTAATCTATGCAGAAAAGTTTATCGAAGCTTTGATACCATTTGATGACTAAAGTTTCTTGATGGAGTAATTAGGGGCTATGATGGGTTATATCAATTAGTTTCCTATTTTCATGTATGTCGCATTTTTGGGTGCATATGCATGTGTTTATCTCTGTTAGAAGTTCTTATATCACTGTTAGAAGCCCCAATACCTTGTTACAACTATTGATATCTCTTGATACAAGATCTAATACCAGTGTTATGACATCTAATATGTTCTGATTGCTTCGTAACAATAGCCATTATAATCAACAAAGTTACGAGGTTGAGAGATTTGAGAAATCTAAAAAGCTTGAAGAAGAAACATAACTTTTGATGAAGAAGCTGAAAATGTTAGGAAGAATTCTTCTCTAAATTGATTAAACAAACAAAATCTCTTGTATATGTAGAATGAGATTTCTTCAAGAAACTTTGTAACTTTAATCTTACTTTATCGGGGTTTGTTAACAAAAGCTGAAACAATAATTAAATTTTTTACATAATAAAAGTACAAAAAAGCATTTATGTTGAAAAATCTCATCACTTCAATTGTCCTTGGACTTATCAAAATGTGTCTTCAGCAAATGTCTTCAGTAAAGCATTTATGAGGATACCAGCTAGCTGTTCATCAAACCTGCAGTGCTTCTTTTAGAAAATGATGCTTCTTATAATTGGCACAAGAAAACAAACTATCTTCAGAAAAGTATTGCTCAAAGTTTGGTTAAATTTGGCTATCCAACTAATAAGACATAATTGAGTATATTTCTTGAACCATCTTATGAAGACATTTTTTCTTAATCTTGTTCAAATTACTTCCATTGAGCTTTTTGCCAAAGTAGTCTATTAATTGTCTGCATAAACCCCTTGATCAAGTTAAAGCATCAAACAAGCACCAAATTTTCATAATGACTTTAGATACAATTATAAATCTGTACAACATTTAACATCAACTTGCTTCAAATTATCACAGTAATTTCTTAAATTGATAATGATTTCCTTAAACAATTTTTCTTAAAACAACTGTCTTCATATTAAAATTATTGGCAATAACCTTGATCCTGATGAAATTAATACACTTTCTTAATTCCTAAGAGTTATCTAAGAGTCTAACAATCATAAGATGCCATTAGTTCGAAGAGTCTTAAGAGTCATAAGGTGGAACAGTGAGTTGTTGGAAGAGTCTAACACTCGTAAGATGCCATAATTTGGAAGAGTCTAAGAGTCAACGTGTAGGAGTGAGTCTAGTTGCATGGGGAAGTTTTGTGCGATGTGATATATATGAATTTTTTATTTATTATATTCTCTAGAATTCTCTTATGACCGTAAATATGTGTATTGAGTGTTTGTGTACTCAATTAAAAAAAAAAAAAAATCAATCTACCTTACACATAAAATTTCATTTTATGTAGTAACTCAATTATCTTTAATTCATTGTTCAACCTATCATCCCTTCAACAAACTGGAAGCAGAAACTCTGGGTATGGGTGTAAGTTTTTGTGAAAATCCAAATGTTTCCTTCTCCTTTATTCTATTTTTTGGAGGAGAAAACTGTGGAAGGTGAAGATGAGGATGACATTATTGGCTTTAGTGTTTGGAGCATGGTTGAAAAAGGCTTCCAGGAACCTGAAGATATTAGCCAACTCGCAAATCCATGGAAGTTTGAAAAAAAAAAAAAAAAAAAAAAACAAGAGTGTTAAATGCATAAGCTCTATCAAAAATGCAAAATGGAGTCATGTTAAATCAGAATCTGTGAAAAATTATTCTTTAAGAATTATTAAGGTGATTAATGAAATGATATTTTATAGTGTGATGAGAAGATAATTTAAAAAATTCTAATAACCTTACCTGAAAACTATGATCTGTTGTCATTGAAGAAACCAAGTTCTTTCTAAGCAACTAATGGTCTCTTTACTCTTTTATGAAATTAGGAAAGCAAAAAATGCAGAATAAGATTTGTTCAAGCAGAGAGAGAGAGAGAGAGAGCATTGAAGTTAAATTGTTTTATGCTTGGTTCAAATGAGCAAGATAATGTTTGGTTGGTTCTAGTAATGAAATGAAAAATTATTTATTGACTTGAACACGAATGAACCAAATTTATTCACGATGTTTTGTTGGTTCTAATTTGCTTAGTGTTGGACAGCTCATAGAAAATGTGATGAGTTGAAGGTGTTTTTCAATTGAATTTCACAGGGGAAGACAGACTGCTTAAGTAGTCAAAGGGGTGAAGGATACTTGGCTCTGGCACAAGAGATTCTAAGTTTAGTGGCTTAAAGTTCCTCAAACAAAAGAAGATGGTCAAACGACTTCCGTAAATTGAGTTTAAAATGGATTGGAGATGCAAGCAGCACCATTATCCCTTCCCTAAAGGCAGCAGCACTTGGAAAGCACAAGCATCGTGAAGCTCATCCATGCAGATGTCAGAAAATGCCAACAATCCTTGTTGATGATTTTGTGGACTTTACATTTTCCGAAAACTATACAAATAATCAGTTAAAAATACTGAAATAAATGTTAAAAAGTAAATTTGGAGAGTTTCAATATCTTTATCAAATTTTGCAATTCCACATCACTTGTATATGTGAATGACTTCAAATTAGCTGATATGCCCAAGAATTATTTTAAACCCTTGATTACAAATACCTTTTTTTTTCAAGTATTTTAACAACACAAGTTAGGTTTTTACATTTAAGTATTTCTTTTATAAATCCTATAATTTATTTTCTTCTTCCCTTGCTAGGCAGAGGAAAAGTCCCATGGTTCAGTATACTTATAAACTAGTTCCTCTCTTTTACTTCAAGCATAACACTTGGAAGTAAATAAGGGGAAGTACCATATACTAAAAATAGTGTTATTAGTACTAAGCACAGCTTGGTAAACCAGTCTCCTCAACCCCTCTCCGGTGAGTAGCTTGCCTGTGCCTGCACATACACATTGATTTTAACAAGATACACTTCAAATTTTTCTTGCAAAAGAAGCAAAAAAAAAAAAAAAAAAAAAAAAAAAAGCTGAACATAGTGAAAACAAGATAAAATAGTTGTCAACCTACAAGAGAAAAAATAAAATGGGCATCATAAGATCAATAACCATACTTTATATGGGCAAAACTAGATGATCATAGAGGTTAATAGGCTAGTTCTGGAAAATGTTCAGTAACCATTAGTGGCACTCATAAGTTCCTAAACAACAGATGTATTGAAATTGTAAGTTCCTTAACAATTAAGGGATGTACAAAGTCGATCAAAAGCCAATCAGCATGCAGTGCAAGAAGGCCCAAGACTTGGGCTTTGAAATGGTTTCTCAGAAGCAAATATATTTCTATCTTCCGTTTTTTTTTTTATCTAGACGTTCTGATATCTAGAATTTCGTCCCGACTAATTCAGAATCGATCTGCTGTCGGATCTCATTTGAGGAGAGCTCTCCCAACATTGTTTTCTCTGTACCTAGTAGGAGTCGAACTCCCGATCTGGTTAAGGGACGAAGGTACCTTTCCCACCTACGCCGATAAATGTTGGTATTTCTATCTTTCTCCTGCACAATCTCACAAGCTCTTTCTTTATCACCAACAAACAAGCTCTTTCTTTATGCTTGCTCCCTTGGACCTTCACATTTAATTTTTGCCCAAGAATATTCTCAAAACCTGGAGCAAAATCCAATTTGCTTGGATCGTTACAAGCCTTGAGACTTCGGCTTGGAGATGGCTGCTCAGACTCAAAAGCAAATGTATTTTTATCTTCCTTCTGCTTGATCTCACCGGCATTTTCTTCACATGTTCTCCCTTTGGGCTTTTCGATTAACTTTTGGTCAACTACCACACCAAACTTTTCCTCCACCTTCTCCCCCAATCATATCAATCGCCGAATCAGCTTCCTTACATGAATATTGCAGAGGAATGCTGTTTAATGGGAGCTTCTCAGAAATTATGCAATAAAGATTTCCCACAGGTATCTGAATGCACTTGATCCTAAAGAGACAAATACAAGGACAGATATGAGTCATTGTTACAAAGACAGACATTAGGTTTTCTCTAAAAGTCAATAAACACAAATGGCTTTTATTGAGAAGCAAATGTATCATGTTCTATCAAACTTCTTTAGACTGGGTGGTCTGACACTCTATCACTTAACAAGAGATCTCGAATTCGAATCTTGGGAATAGCAAAAAAAGATTGGGAGAGTCAACTCCTAAAATGGGTCCTAAGTGGTCGAACTGGATTAGTTAGGTAAAACACGAATCTCAGTGGTGAAAACCAAAAGAAAATACATCGGGTTGCAAATTATCAAATATTTCGAATTTTAAAGAATATTTAAGGCAAATAACCAAATATTCAGCTTCAAAAAGTATCTAGTTTTCAATGAACGAATGGCTTTTATTGAGAAGCAATAAGATGCTAAAAATACAAATGACGGCCCCCGAGGGTAAAATGACAAAGCATAGGAACAGAAGGAGAAAACTCACCTTGGGAGTCAGACAAGTGTTCGGAGGAAAATATTAGCAACTGAACATCATCAATGGAGCTTCTCAACACAAAATCATGTGTCGTCAAGAAGTTGAGAAGATAATAGTAGCCTTTCTCTAAGCTGCAATTTGACATTATACCATATTATCGGGAAAATGTTTGTCAAATGAATAAATAATGAACATCTAGTAAAAAAAAAACCTTGCTGCCTCATGCCCACTAGGGAAAAAATACAGAGCAATGTCCTTTCCAGTTGGATAATCATCTTGAAAAATGTCTGACCAAAGACTGTGTCGAGGAAGCAGCTCAAGCTGTAGGGAGGATGGAATTAATTTTGAAAATTCATAGGCTCTACGATGTATTTTGGAGGGAGGATGCGCCTGAAAGTCATCAAAGGATTCATACTTTCTGCCATCACCTATGCGGAAGCTTCCCCTGGAGTTATGATGGCATGCAATCATTAGCAATTCAAAATTCAAGTTGTTTTCCTTCTCGGAAAGGCAGAGAGTCGGCTGTAATGGTAATTGATAAACGCAAAAAGATTTTTTATGATAATATTTTCCAAAACAATCAGAAACATAATGCCATTAGAAATGCATTTCGATCACTGGCAGAAGTACCTAGAAAATTTTACCGCATAAAGATGCAGGAACAAATAACTGATGCATGTGTCACATGATATTTTATGTATTTACTGTTGGGGATCAGCAAAGGAATTTTCTTGAGAATAAAAGAAATTAAAAAAAAAAAAATCGAGAAAAGAGCACCAGGGAGGTGCATGCTCACTGGTATACAACAACATAAAATCTATGAATTCAATGATATCTACAAAAGATTCACATTTTGCAGTCAACAAAGAGAACAAATGCTTCAAAAGAGTATCCCAAAAACCTACTCTATAAATGATCTCAGAGTCCAACTAAATAAATGCATTTTGTGGGTGTCATGCTCACGCTTTCAGCCAAATTGATGATATTCTTCTCAGTGATTTTGGAGATGCCTGCATCTATCTATTTCAGCTACTTTATGGTAGCTTACAAATCACAGAGAAGAAACACTTTAATTACCTTTTCAATATATAATTAATGCAAATTAATACCATCAAACTTCTCTTTTGTCACTTAAATAAAAGCATGTATTAACTAATCAATGTAGAAGTACCAACAAGAAGAAAACTCTCTTTCTTTCTTTCTTTCTTTTTCCATTTTTTTCCCCTGATTTTGCCTATTACATGGAAGGAAACAATAAACCAAACAAAAACTACACAGGCTCAGACAACAGCACAGACCACACCCTATTAGGCAAATCCTTGCAGGGAATCCAGCCTTCAGTGGGTCAATCAGGTTCAGGACCAGCTGCCCAATGGCCTACCTTACGTGCCACCACATTAGCTTCTCTGAACATGACCGAAGCAACAAGTGGTGGGGTTTTCAAGCAATTTCTTGCCTTGAGAATCAGGGAATCAATAGCCCAGTTGGGACTTAAACTCCATTCTTTTAGAGGAGAAACTGCATCAGGGGCATCTTCTTCAAAATAGTATTACCCCTGCTTCCCCCAACTCTGCAGATATAAATCTGTGGTGCATAACCCATATACCGGCCTAATGACCAAATAACAGTTTCAAAACGCTGCTGCCGCTGCTGACATTTGAGCCGTGGTTGCATTTGATGGGTCCTTCTCGAGGGTCTTGTCATCTCACTACTGAAGGTGATATAGCCTATGAATCTTGGCTTTTGGGATCACATCGAACTGCTCATTTCCATCTCATTCAATAGAGATAGTAAACTACTTTGGGTCTGCCTTCACAACTCGAGGCACTATTCTATTTCTCACTTTCCAAACCTTATCAAGGGCATCGCACATAGGGCATACCCTACTGCCTCTAAGCATTCAAGCTGTAAGACTGACTTAGGAATACTCATAATCAGCACTTGGACCTGGAAATTGCACCTCATTTTCTTTGAAAATCCAAACTAGTTCCTTTTTGTTATCACACTAGATTTCACAGATTTATGAAAAACTAGTTTTTCATAGCACACTAGATTTCACAGAGAACACTCCAGGACTAGGGATCCAATTATATTGTCCTCAGCCTCCTATTGATAGTCTTAACCCTATTTTTTCAGCCTTTTCATCCAAGAAACAGCGTTTATACTTCATGACATCCCACTAATGGATTTGAGAGTACGAAGGAATATAATAAGAGCATTATGAAGATAATCAACCTTGACGGGAAAAGATCTTTCAGATTCAAGAGTCATGGAAAAAGTTCTAGTGACTTTTCCCACAAAAAAAAAAAAAAAAAAAAAAAAACAGAAATTGAAGTAAAGATTTCCTCTCTTGAGGAATCTACAGATCTGTCAAAACTCCCTACGAGAGAACTCAGTAATGCTCATCAAGATATAAAGCAAAGGGAGATCTATAAAACAAGAAGAAGCCACGGAAAGAGCTTTATATGTGAAGAACTCAAAGAAGGGTCAATCAAATAGAATTAATAATGAAGAAGGATATACATCAAAAGATATCAGAAACCAACAAAGATGGGGCAAAGCAAGGATGCTTTCCATGTTGTCCTGACTGTAAAAAGACCAATCATATTGAAAAGAATTGCTGATTCAAACAAAATGTGCAATGCAGAATTTGCAGAAAATTTGATCATATAGACAAGGTGTCAAAAAGACAAATCTCTGCAACACAGAGCCCGCCAAGCACAAGTTGCAGATGGAAGGCGGTGGCAGAAGAGGCTGTTTGTAGCATCTTGCTATGCAGCTAAATGTGAAGGAAGTGCTTGGCTCATTGATAGGCCTGCACTAACCACATGACTTAAAAACTCGTGAGGTTCAGAGAGAGAGATAAGTCTTACACCTCAAAAGTCAGAATTGGCAATAGAGACCCTGTTGAAGCAAAAGGTAAAGTTGTTGCAGTTCAAACTCCTTCAGGTACAAAATTTACTCTAACGTTCTATTGTATCTGATTCAGACAAGAGTCTTTGGAGCATTGGACAAATACCTGAAAAGGATTACTCTCTGGAATTCAAGAATAAAACATGCACAATATTTGAACCCGCAGGCTGTGAGTTAATGACTGTGAAAATAAAGGACAGAACATTTTCCTTTACAATTGGTTCAAAGGAATAAAGTGCATTCCATCCTAAAGCGTAAACATCCAAAAAGTTGGGAGTATATTGAGCACCATCTCAAGTACCCACCATCAGTCTCATCTGACAAGCCGGCACATGTGTACACTGCAATTTCGGAGCATGATAATGAGTTGAGAATTGTCCCTAAGCGGAAAGCTTGATGGTCACAATCTCCCTCCCCAAACCCTGAGATACAGAGTTCGAATCCTTTATAACCAAAAAAAATAATAATGAGTTGAGAATTAATTGATTGGGCAAGAAGGCCGATTGATTTTCTTCTTGTTGAGATGTTTGACCCTCCAATCATCCCTGCCAAGACTATTCCTAACCTAGATGATAAAAAGCTTGACGACTCAGATGAGAGGGCTACGATTCCCGACCTGACCGTGACACCAGTTGAGCCAGATGACTGGGACAAGGATGCACCCATGAAAATTATAGATGAAGAATCTATAAAACCTGATGAATAGCTGATTGATGATCCTAATACATCAAAACCAAAAGATTGGGATGATGATGAGGATGGTGAGAGGGAGGCACCGAAGAGTGCTAATCCCAAGTGCATGACAGCACCTAGTTCTGGTGAATGGAAGAGGCTAATGAAAAGGAATCCAACTTACAAGGGAAAATGAGATACGACATGGTAGTCAAACTTCCAAGTTGAAAAAGAGAAATAGAACTATAAAGTTGTAGACAACCTGACGAAGATTTTGCCTAAGGCCAAGTTTGAACGAAGCAAATTGGCGTTTCCAAACATATGTGACAAGGAGTGACGAAAGCAATGACATCACCAATGATGCAAGCCATGAGATCACCACATATGCAAGTCATGACATCACCATGATGTAAGTGCAGGAGCAACATGCTTGAATAAAGGAGACACCACACATTTGGATATTGTGAACACTATATACTTGGAGGCTTTGGACACCACACACTTGAATGGTTTCTATCCCCTAACTCTATGAATATCAAGAAAGGAAGCTTTCCTCTTCCTCTTCATCTTTTCATTAGCTTTCTCTCTTATCATGTGTTGAATATCCAACAAAATTATGTACTCATATCTTATGTTTATTATATTTTTTCTTGTATGCTTCTCATACATTCTGTAAGCAGAGCTACGTATAGTTCATAGATGAGCAGCCTAATATAGTTGAATCTGTGATACAATAAATTATTGAATAATTTGTTGCAATAACTAAAGTATAATCTTTTTGCACCATTGACACGATAAATTGTAGTGAACTGTGAATTCAATTTTCAAACAAGACAAACACATGCACATGCACTTTATCATGGCCTTCAATTAATCCATCGAGAAACATTAGTCATGAAATGAGATCAAAGCTTCAATAAACTTTTCTTCATAGGGTAGCTTGATATTCTATCGCATATCAACAACCACAAAAGAACAACCAGCATTACAAGAAAGGTAACTCACTTCCAAGTAGAAATTAATGCCGGATGATTTGGAAGAGAGTGCTCAAGATTCTCCAGAAACCTCAGCGTTTTCCTTTCTCCAGCATCAGAACCCAATGATGTCCCACAGGTACCAAGGTTCCGTCCTACAATATTGTAAATTCTCCATTGATCCTCGTGATTATTAACAAAACTAACAGTATTGATAGTATATTCCATTTGAGAGCCTCCTGACAATCTTATAATTATTATCACGTAATCATACATCATGATATAATTTTGGCAGTATTGAAGTTGTTTGCTTCATCAACAGACCCAAGCAATCAAATATATGCCAAAGGATTGATGAAATTTAATTGTCAACTTGAGCCGGTTGAAATTTTACCTATTGTATAACAAATATCACATGCCATATAAAAATTTAGGACATGTAGTCATAGTCACAAAACTCAGACTTCTCTTGAGAACTCGATATGATTAGGTCCACCACTAGGCCAAATTAAGAGTCAATAACTAAATCCACAAAAATTGTGGAGGCACCTCATCTATAAGAAAGCCAAATTTCTTACAGAGACATTGGAAGCAATAAGTCCTCAAATTATTCAAGAAAGGGCACAATGGTCCATATTTGGAAGACTTAAACCAGAACAAAAGTAATAAATAACTAAAAGAGTCCCCAGCACAAAGGTTGATGCAACATGAGCTTGTTGATGTTTCAATATTGGCATGTAAGGGGTTTGGCTAATGGCAACTCTCTCCAAAGTAGAATTAGTTCAGAGACATTTCAAATGATGCTTTGCTAAATAAATTGAAGTCACTATATGCATTGCCAGTGACGACTTTTAAGTTTCTAGGAGAGAACTATTTAAAGAAATTTAAGTTGGAATGCATGCATGTGAAACGCCACATTGAAAAATAGTAATTGATAGGTATATATCTAATAAGCTGAGGAATCAATAACCTAAGCTCAAGTAACATATTCGACACTGCATGGGCATAATAAGTAGAAATGGACGAAAATTCATAAAATGTGGTGCCAAAGTAGATGGTATGTCCAAGTGTGGGAAGGAAAGTTCTTGGATGATGGGGCCCATGGAGTTTTGCAGCTTGTCCCTCTCCAGGGTCAAGTAGTTAAATATAGTTAAGTCTTCGCATAATTATGCAGTAGCAACATGGGGATAAAAGATTGGTTGTCACAGTTTATTAATGCATACAGTCATACATGAGAGAAGAAAATGTTGGGAGTGCACGACCGTGTCGAACCATTTCCAACCATTTTGGAAATAGGAAAAGAAATAATGGAAACAGTAAATCACAGATGAGCAACAGGTGCCATTACACAGGCACAAGAAGCCAATAGCTTAATGAGCTTGTATAACGCTCAAACATGAAGAAAAAAAGTTGAATCCAATGAAGCTGGAAAAAAAAGGATTGAGTTGCCATCATTCACCTTTCAGTTCTTTGGATGCATGAGCCACTTCTTGCCACTTCATTAAACCAAGATGCAAATTGCCATGTCTGGGAGACTCCGTTCGTAGTAGAGGGTATTGAACAAGGATTTGCTGTTGCCTTCAATAAGCACTTTACCTCAAAACCTTCAGAGCCTGCCTGATAACCTTCCATTTCCTTGGATGTCTGAGATACTTCTTGGCAGCCTTCTGAATTCAGCTGCAACTTGCCATGTTAGGAGAATTCAATTGTGATGGAGGTCCCGAATTAGGATTTTTGTTTGTTGGATTGAAGGGTTTACTTAAAAAATTTTATTTTTGGACTGCTTGAATACTGAGATTGAATTATGGGATTATCATAGAGTTGACTCCTTAAATTATGGATTGATATTCAATTGTGATGGAGGTCCCGAATTAGGATTTTTGTTTGTTGGATTGAAGGGATTACTTAAAAAATTTTATTTTTGGACTCCTTGAATACTGAGATTGAATTATGGGATTAACATAGAGTTAGACTCCTTAAATTATGGATTGATATATGATTGATTTTTGATAGTTTCCTGTTTTTATGATTCAATTAGATTGTTTCCTATTTTTTGTTAACTTGGAATAGTTTCCTACTTTTTTGTATGATTTGACTAGATAATTTCCTATCCCTTATAATCTAGAATAGTTTACAAATTGCCATGTTATAAATTCATTCAATCAAGAAATTATTCATTCATGTTTTGTGTCAGTTTTCACCTTCTGTGAGCATTTTTCATCAATACTTTTACATCCTGTCGGATCACCTTTCTTTTCCTCGGATGCCTGTGATACTTCTTGCCTCCCCACTAAACTGTGCTGTGGATTGTCATGTTTAGGATACTTCATTTGCGGTGGCAGTCTTGGACAAGGATTTGCTACCACCTTTCCATCAATGTTCTCTGAGCCTGGCCAGGTAACCTTTGGCGTTTCTGTTACTGCATTAACCAAATCACGGCTAGGCCTGGAGCATGATTTCTTTGTTGGAGGGAACCGGACCTTTCTTGCCCCTGATGCTAGTGCAGCAGCTTCTTCCACTGGAATAAACTTCACTTTGCGCTTTTCAACGGTCTTTGATCTTTGATGATAGACTTGCACATTTTTACCATGAGGTTTTCGGGGAAAAGTGGAATTTCTGTTATCCAAGCATGTGCCTATAGAAGAGTCTGATATTGATTTCATGGGGAAGAGTTCTTTTTCACAACATTTGGGAGATACTATGCCCTTGATCCCTGTTGAAAAATTGTTGTTATTGCCCAGCAAGCATTCACCAGCACTAGTCATGGTTGAATCACAATCTTCACAAAGCCAATCTTGTGGGACATCTTTTTGACGGACTTTCATGCAATAACTGTATATAAACAATGTCATCATGTTCAGAGCATAACTATAACAATTCCCAAAGATAGATAATGTAGCCGTGCCATGATGTTGCAAGTTAATTTGAAGATCAACCATTTGATAATGGCCGAGATAGATGAAAGTAACTCTTTCTAAACCAGGGAAGCTTAAACTTAACAGTTCATTGCAACAAAGCATGGTAAACATGTTGAATCTCTAATTACTCCATAGTTCAATTCAGTTGTTTCAGATGAATAAGGAGATGCAATTTATGCCACCAATAGACACAATGTCGCTACTTTATACGTTAGCTGGAAATGCAAGCTTTGTTTTGAGATTTCTATTTTCTTTTGCCTGCTTATTATGCACTGGCCAACTATGCACATGCTACACCAACTAGTTGTCAACAGTGAAGAATAACCACGCACACAACTTGACATACTTACTCTCTTTAATTCATACTTATCATTCACTGGTATTTTCATAGCTACACAAGCATGTATTCAAGAAAAAGAGAGAGAGGAGGAAGTAGATCGTACGAGTGTTCATGAATCATGTGGCATCGGCAGCATGTCGCCAATGCTTCTTCATCGCCAACATCACCACACACATTGCATACTTTCTCCTGTTACACGAAGAAAATCACATAAAGAACCAACAATTAATTGCATTATGTAAAAGAACACGCAAAAAAGAAATCCTAAAAAAATTGCATCCCTCACTATTTCAGTAGTGTTATCTTGTCCACATAATTGAGTACTTTTAAACTGTCACTGGTGTCATCCTAGTTATCTTGTTCAATTTGCTTCCATTACGCAGCACAAAGCACATGGAAAAAAGAAAACCCAAAAAAAAAATGCATCCCTCACTATTTTGGGTGAGTTATCTTGTCCACATAATTGAGTACTTTTAAACCATCACTGGTATCATCCTAGTTATCTTGTTCAATTTGCTTCCATTACGCAGCATGTGGCTTACATTAACTAAAATTTCATTACGTAGTACGTGCAGCTTACAAACTAGAATAGAAAAACAGCCTTTTGTTGTTACGTTCCAGCACATTTTTGAGTATAGTATAATTGTGATGAATAGCAAACCAAGTGAACCTTTTCGAGTACAAGTCTATTCTCAGTTTTGTTCCCAAGTGAACTTGGGCCTTTAGTCATTAGTGGACCACAGAGGATGAGCCCAATAAGATTTTGGGCCTTTGTATTTTTTTTTGTCCCATGTTCTTGGTCCACTGTCAAGTATTAGGAGTTTTACTCCGACTAATCTTCGCCGAGTTGCTATCGGGTTCCAATCGGGATGGAGGTCTCCCAATATTATTTTTTGTAACTACCAAAACTCGAACCTCGGTTCTTGGTGTGGGGTGTTAGTGTCCTTCCCACCAAACCAACGGATCATCGGTTTTGTGGCTTTTGTATTAGTTTACTTAAGTTTTACCAGGGATTTATTAGATGTCCAGAAACATTGTAACCTTAGTATTAAAGTACTTCGAGTACCAAAAAAAAAGTATTAAAGTACTTCATGACAATGTCCTCCATGGCTAAGTTTTCTAAGGTTTAAGTAGTTTATTCCGTAAAAGGGTATAATGGTGTCATTTAGGGCTCTAGTAGGATGTTTGATTGCCTAGGTTCTTTCTTAATTCCTAGAAACAGAATGATGTACAGTATTACAGCTGAAAAAACTCTAAAACAGACTGCAATGAGTCTGTGGAAGTGCCTAAGCAGGTGGCTGAACTGGTGCAGGATTTATCATATCTCACATGAAGACTTATCAACTGATTTGCCACCCATATCTAAAATTCAACTCACAGGTCATGTGGTTCTAGGCATTCACTTGCCAAATTTACTAGCCTATACAACATAGCTATCTATGCATGCTGAATTTCAAGTTAAGGACTCTTTTGTTTTTTTTTTTCTTTTAGTTATATGAGATTTGAATCTCAGATCATGAAGTTGGGGAAAGAGATTTATGACCACTAGATTGTCCTCTTAGGAATAAGTTGAGGACATTGTGAACAACATTGCACATGATGAAGAGTATCAAAGGTACTGGGTGAAGTGTTCGGTACCACTCATTTAACTCGTCGGGGCAAAGTCTTCCCAAGCTGGGAAGAGATGATACAGGGCATACTAAGTGAACCAGGGCTGTTTTGTCTTTTTCTTGTTTTTCTTTTTATTGTATAAAGATTTAAACCTGTTTCTACTTTTGTTTTGATTGCTTTGTTGTAATTTTTTATTCGGGCCTTTAGTGTGTGCTACAGAGAGTCAGCCCAAGGATTTTTTGGGCCTTCTATTAGTTTAAGTAGGTTTTATTTAATTTATTCCAATGTTAAGATTGGTTGTACGGTTAGTACTCGAGTATTTCGAGGTACCTCAACATTTAGTCTATGAAAAGGAACGTAAAAATGTCATCTTGGGACCAACACTCCGTAGCCCAAGTGGTGAAGCCACCTGTGACCTAGTATTTGTTCTCGTCCCAGGTTCGAGGAATTGGCATCCTAAAGCTGAAAGAAAAATGCCATTTGGGGCAGAAAGGGGGGAGAGAATGGAATAAGAAAGTAAAAGGGACAGTCTAGGTGATTGCTTCTTCCCCTGTGAGTGACTCCAACGGAACTTAGTGCAATTGTCCCAAAAACATAAAATTACTGGAACCAAATTCTCTATTCTTGAACCTCTGTAATTAAAATTGCTAAAATTTGCATATCTGCTCATTCTTGTTTTACTAATGCACCAAAAAATTCCTGGAACTGGGCTACACATGCTCCTTAAAATTACTAAACCAGAGTTTAAAGAAGAACGAAAGAAAAAAAATCCTGGACACCTAACTCTGACTGCGAATTTGTACCATGATTCAGGATGCAAAGATATAAATTACTCCCATTATTGCACAAGGCTCCGACAACTGTGGGATACTAAAGATACAGAAATGTGATGAAAACCGAGTCACGAGCAATCTTTAGGTTTAGAAATTCTTTCAGTCATCTGGCATGAAAAGGTATTTACTGCACCAACGGAATGAGAACTAAGGAATTCATTTTCAGATTTCTTGAATTTCAAGGACTCGTCTCAGAAATTGAAGTTTAAGAAATATTCACAAATGAATCAAGGTTCATGTCTATATACAATAACCAAAACTTATGAAGTGATTGGCCCTTGTTTTTTTCAAGTGGCGCACTTTTAATGGACAAAAACCATGACAATCCCCAGGCCAAAGCGTAAAGAATAGCTCATTTCAAGTGGTGCAGTTCTTTTTCCACAGAGAATAGCTTGTTTTATCACAAGCCATTCGAAAAGACATTCACAAACATAAAGAAACCACTCATCTTGGCACAAAATAAACACAAACCCTTAAAATACTTTGATTTAGAAGTTCCATATCCTTCTGGGTTTGGGAAATCAAGAAAAACCCAACAGCCAAAAAAGATTAGAAAACACATGCCATCTTAACGTAATGACTAACAATGAAAACCCATCAACCCCGTTAACCATTCTTGACAAACAATGCTTAAAAAATTGTACAAGTCAGTAAAGAACAAAAATATTCCTAAAAAGATTATAAAAGAGATTAATTAAAGCAGGGTGTTACAACATAGAGACAGAGGAGGAATGAATAAGGCATAAATTATTCCAAAAGAAGAGTTGATTACCATCTGGGCCATGCTAAAGTCACGAGTTGTGTTCAATTTTTGCAGCTTTTTAGTAATGTGGGTGTTCTTGGAAGACGAGCAAAAATGGCAGTGGGAAGAGTCTGAGGAGATTAGTATACAGAGCGAAGTGTCATCATCCACGGTGAAAAGAAAGAGAGAGAGAGAGAGAGGGCGGGTACTTACTCTTAACTCTTCTTTTTCTTGCCTCGAGTGTCTTTTCGTTTCGGGTCCCATCCTCCCAATAAACTGTCTCGGCTGCGCTCCGCGTGGTTTGACGCGATTCTTGAGCGAGTGTGCATTTCTGTCTTGAAAATGGACATCCCTGTCATTTTTCATATTGTTCCGGAATTTTATTCCCTAAAGAAATTAAAAAAAAAGGATGGAGAATGTTTTTGTCATTTCTCATAAAATAGATAAAGATGAAGGGTTTTCTTTTTTCTTTTTCTACTAGGGAAGGGTAAAAAAGTCAAAGATTATCTCATCGCCATAATCCAAGTGTTAAAATTATTAAATTTAATACTTTTTTATTCTCTTAATCCAAATTTTATTAGCAAATACTATAATCAAATTTAAAATTAAAATTTTATTAACTCATTAAATATATCATGCCTAAATGATCAAATATAATATAACATAAATTTTATTACTACCATAATTAAAAAAATTATCTCATTTTTTAATTATACAGAGATCGTGAAAATTATAAAATATATGTATTCACGAAAATTTGAATACTCAATATTAGGAAAAATATTACCGACGATTAGTTAATTTAGTAGGATGTGGTATTAGATCTCCTAATCAAGATTATGAGTTCAAGTCACGATTTGGGTACATGGTAATTACGTTGGGAGGATAATCCCTTAATAGGTCATTGTAAGTGTCGGATTTGATTAATCGGAATATGAATTCAGATACCGATCGGTATAATATCAAAAAAAAAAATATTTAATTAAAAGTTTTATATCACTCGAATATTCTTAGAAAGACAAAAAAAGAATTATCTCCTAATAGTGTAGTCTGATCTGCTCTTCTCGTACAAGGTCAAAAACGGTATAATGCATTTATGGGGCACGAATAAAACAACATTGTTGAATTCTGGATTTCATTAATAAAATGACACTTTTGACCTTTTCCCATTTCCCTTCCACTTTTCAGGTCCATTCACCTTCTCGGGGTAGATCGGGGACCAGAATTTAATTTTGCACACGAATAATCACACATCACCATCTTATAAGACTTCCTCATGCAATATGCCCATAAATAGTTTCCATCTTTCCATATACTAAACGTTTTTAAAAGGTTCCCGAGGTGTCACTTTCTTTGGGTCTGCTAAATAGGAACCCGGCCTTCTAAGTGCTTTGAGGATCCTATGATTCTCCTTCAAAATTCTACTTTGAATCATAAAACCAAAAGTGCATTTTGAATCAGATCAAGTGGCTAACCTCTTTTTCTTTCCACTTTAAGGATTAATATGATCATAATTTTGGAATAGGAATCATAAAACTACTAACAACGGACAGTCGATTTAATAAAATAACGTGTTTTATTTTTTAATCAATTCTCGAATTCAAAATTTAGAAATAGAAAAAATTATATTAGGAGAGTTGTTCTCCAAATAGGGCCATAGACGATCGAACCGGAATAATTAAAATATGATTCTGAATAATAATGATGAGGAAAAAAAATCATAAAACCACTGCTTTGAATCTATTTCATGACAATGAATGAAAAAAATAATAGAACTAGAAATACTATCAAACATCTCATGATACGAATAAAATTACAAAGTATTATATCAGTGTTGAAGTTCTCAAGGAGTCAGTCTAGTAGTCACATTTCTCACCCCCACGAGATAACCAATAAAAAATTCATAAATTAAAATTTTTTACAAAAATTTAATGGGGGCAATTGCCCTCTTCCCCACTTAGCTATGTCCTTGCTCCAATCATGGCATATATTTGAATTTGTTTACAAGAAGTGTGAACCAAATCCCTTGAAGAATGAACTTGAATTATGTACTTTAGAGGAATGATGGCTCTTGTAATCCAGTAATTACAACTTAGTTCACATAATTCTTTCATGGCAAAAGGAAATTTTCATAATGGCTTCTAAAATATAGTTTTGGCCACGTTTCAGGTCGAGATTGGCCTGCCGGTTCAACGCCTTATGGAAAATAACCCTTAATATAATGTCTATAGGCGGTTCAGGTCAAACTCATATTTTTAATCATTTCTTGGGGCGGTTGAGTGCCCTTTTTTTTCTCTTTTGATTCTTTCTCCGGGGTAACCACATTTTTCCCGCGAGAATACAATTTTATATCGAGTTTTGTACGGATATAATCTTATTTTAAAAAAAAAATAATAATACCATTAAAAAAATATTTTTAAATTTAACACTCATATATCGTAATTTCAAGTCAAGTCACGATAGATATGATACTATTTATCATAACCTTATATCGTGACTTTAAGTTAATATTTTTTAAACGGTATTATTTTTAATTTTTTTTTTGGGTTAATCAGCTCCTTTATATCACTCCGGTTTCGTGGCCTCTCTGCCCCCGTTCAAACTCAACCCACGATAAGAATCGGATATTTAAGAATTGGAATAAGGGTTAGGGTTTGCGCAGGGTCGAAGAAAGGGTATTTTTGAGGAGAGAGAAAGATGCGGATGGGTTTGGCGAGAAAAGAGAGAAATTTGTAAAGATGGTGAGTGGAGAGTAGTGGGGATAGCCAAAGAGGCTACCTCAGATTTTAGAGGGAGAGAGGGGGTGGAGGGGAGAACGTGAGGTTTGAAGAGGGGGTATAAGAGAGTTCTAGTGAAGGGCGGGGAAAGAAGTTGGCGCGCAGATTGAAGGACAGTTCGGAAGAGTCGCCAGGATCCATGCCGGAGGGGTAACGCAGAGTGAAGACTGACATTGGAAGCTATGCTTCTTTTTGGACTTCCATTGAAAGTTAGGTCTCTATCTCTCTCTCTCTCTTTCTCCCTCCTGCGCTGGGTGTGTGATGTCGGGTGCAGTGGAGGCTAAAGCTGGAGCAGAGGAGGAAGTTCTTAAACAGCAGAGGAGGCCTACACAGTTCCAACTCTTAAAACTGTTTCAGTTTTTTGGGAACCGGCACTATTCCTCCGGTTTAGGTTGAGGTCCAGAGCCCCTTTTTGGGAGGTGAACTTGAATTTGAATTTGAACTGAATTGGACCGTTAAACAGGATCCGCTCCCGAGGTTGATTGGATCGGTTCCAGGCCGAACCACCCGAGTTGCTAGTGAAATTGTAATGCTGATCACAATTTTTCCTCCACTTACCAAGAATTTTTTTTTTTTTTTCTGTCAAAATATGTTTAAAGAGGGAGAGTGCAAGATAGCATTCCGAAACTAATACTATCACATAAAATTTGAATTAAAAAAAAAAAAAAAAAAAAAACCCAGATTGCATGCTTGGTACTACAAAATTATAGGTTTTCTCATAGGAATTTCCTATAAATTAAGAATTCAAATTCATCGGTCCGAATTCAAAGTAAATTCCTACCAACGTTAATCCTCGCTTACATTAACTGAGTCAAAATTCTACCAGCGGTGGTGCATGTAACACCTACTGCTTAGTCTCCACAACTCTGCATTACTTGCTGCCGGCTGCACTTTCCAATCTTCAATTGGTACCCGCCCCATTGAAGACTCCCCACAGGAAGGATTCCCCAGTTGAATCTGCAACAACAATAACAATAATAATTAGCCTCATGAATTGAGCGACATGGGCGCAGTTTCTATGCCCTTAACCAACTCTTACCCCAAGAATCCTCATCCAGCAATTTGGAAGTTGATACAAACAGCTCGACACCAAATATGCAACTTCTGAGGACGAATCCTCTTCTTCTATGAACTCCAAGAGGCACCTGTATTGAAATTTAGACCTACATTGTTCCGAAAGAAACTATTTAATATAAAATCATCACGATTTGAAGTTCAAACTTGGAACTAATTGAAGACCAGACCTCTCAAAATCACCAGGAAAGATATAGAGAGCGATGTCTTACCCACTGGGGCGCCTATCCTGAAGCATCTCCCTCTCATTCCAAATTGCAGCACGAGGAATCACAGTGAACAGCAATGCTGTTGGCATTTGCCTTGAGAATTCACAGGCTTTATGATGAATTTTGGTGGGAGGGTGCGCCTGCAGTCCCCCATAAAATTTATTGCAGGAGACCTCACCCACAATCTCAATACTGCCCCTACAAAAGAAAATGTCCAAAATTAGGCTTGCATGCATTAGATTAAACAATATGTAAGTATAATGAATGGCATGCTACTCAAAGGCAGCTATACTTCTGCTAGCTGTACAAATAATTAGTCGATGAAACACGATCTGATTCAGCAGTTTTGATGCTTTCTACATAACCTTGTCAGACAAAAATAATCAATTTCCATCATAAGTCAGTTCAAAAAATATATAAAAAGCTCATAGCCTTATTCTTGTTCCTATTCAGTCAGCAAACGAAAATGAAAATGTATGAATCATAAAAATGTGACCTACTTACTGCCAAGTTGCATTGAGAGCAGGATGATTGAGAAGTCATTTCTCCATTCTCATTAGAAAATCGGGCAGACCAGCATCTTGAACCTGAGAATTTTTCCACTAGACACAAGAATAGCCTCCTCTAACAGAAAATGGTTGCCAACAATTAATTGTGCATCATTAAATGTGATGTTAAAATGGTCAAACAGAAAATTCAAAATAACTCTTGCCTGATATGCGGATAGAGTTTTTAACCTGTGACCGAGAAGGTTCATGCTCGTTCTTGGCCCTCACCGATGAGGACTTTGGTTCACCTTTCCTGTCAGCTACAGCAGAGTCCTTAGGTGCTGCTTTTTTAATTTGAGCTGAACCAAACGTTCCCCTACAAGGGATTACAATATATCCAGAAATGGCCAAAAGTTATGTTTTTCTTGCAATTTTGGGGGGTAAAAGAAATACCAAGCAAGCATGAAATGTGGACGAATGTTCTAACCTTTCAAGAAAATGGGATGGGCGGCATGATCAGATGGCGCTAAAGGCCTTCTTGAAGTAGATACCGAAACAGTTGGGGGAGATTTCCAACGTCCGGAAATTTGTTGTGCAGCATCTTCAGATGAAACGAATTTCACTTTCCAGGTACCAACGGCCTTTTGCCTTCTAAACTCATACCACATCCCACAATTCTCAGAAGGCTGACAAGAATTGTTTTGTGGCAGGCTACAGGCTTCACACACCCACCATTCAGGGGCCTTCTTCCATATGGTCTTCATGCAGAAGCTGCAGACAGAACATGAGCCTCTTATTCAGTGAACTCTAACATTCAACACAGAAGATAAGGGAAACATTAAAATATTACACATCAGGTCAAAGATTATGTGCACAAAATTTTTAAATATATTCAAAATATGATTTTTGTTGATTGAATGTGGTCTTTACGAAGTTAAAGAACAAGCTATTTGTGACTCAATGGTTCATTATGAGGATCGAACCCAACCTCATTAAAAGGGAGAGAGAATTAATATTACTTGAGTTAAAACTCATTGACAATTTAGGCTTATTTAAAAATCGATTAGTTTGATGGTCTGAGCTAAAATTAATGAACAAGTTATTCATGACCTGACGGTTCATTCAATCAAAATATGTGACATAAATTCCATCCACTTGATACTTCATTCAATTTATTCAAAATATTTGAATATACATTCCATCCATTCAAAAAACGAGAGGGCATTCAATCTATTCAAGATGCCAATTGAGGGGATCCATTCTATTGATTTCCCAAAAAAATATATAAATAAATAATATATTTTTTCTACTAATACCAACTACATTCGTTAGTAAATACTGTAAAGAGATATTTAAATATTTGAAATCAAATTCATTGATATATATATGTAGTGGGAACCCTCTCTTTTCAAAGATTTAATCTCATTTTGTATAGAAAAAAATATATATATATTTTTTTTAATAAAGAGATGAGAATCTGAAAAAAGAAAAATAAAAGTGGGAAACTGCAGACACTTGTGCCTAACAAAATACACATTATATAATTATATTATATATAAACGTATTAATGATACTAACACTTACCGCTTATATTGCGGATGATACCTAGAGGCTTGGTTGGCAGGAGGGTGTGGGTCTAAAATGCTCCGACGGCGCCAATTCCAAAGCCACCCTGGTTGTGGCCACAAAGAGATAGCGAGAGAGCCCAACACGTGAGCTACATCTCGGGGCAATGAATAATTTATCTACCCATTTGCTTAGATTGCTAGAATTAGCACCATGATAGGGTGCTTCCTTGGAATATACACCCCACACTCTTGAGGCTACCGGGCACTCCCACAAAAGATGTACCATGACCTCCTTTGCCAACGAAGCGAAGGGTTGGTAATCCTTCTTCTCTTTTTAATACCTACACTAAATCTAATCTAACAGTAAGTTAAATATATCTAATAATGATTTTTGTAATAAGTTGAAATTTGAAAGAGTCACAACTTTTGCAAGTTTTCCTCTTTTAAGTTGAATGGTTAAAGATATTTTATCTTTTAATCAAATATCTCAAATTCGAATTCTAAAAATAACGAAAAATGATTTAGGAGAGTCAATCTCTAAAATAAATCCAACAGCATTCGAACCAAATTAATCAGGTAAATCTCAAATATGAGTGATGAAAAAAAAATATATATGGTTAACTAGTTTTTTAGATAAAGCATTCCAAATCATTAGTGAGAAATTTCTCTTTTCGAACTAGCCAAAGGAAGGTGAATCACCGTTTCGGCACGTGGAGATCCCATGGAAACTTCCAAGGTTCATTCTCCTAAATGTAGTTGAAGTCTTAGATGAGGCCATAAGCAGATTTAATTTTATGATCGAGCTATTCAGAGTACCATGGTTAGCCGATTATAATTTTATGATTTTTTTCATTTTATAATTTTTTAAAGTTTTATTTTGATTTTAATTTCAAATCGTAAGAATTATAACTGAGATATTTGTTTGGTTCCTGAATCAAATTAAAATCATTTCAATGTTTTAGTTTGGATCTACAAGATTTAGTTCCAATTCAGAGCTAAAAAGCATTGGGCATGTCTACCTCAAGCTGTAGTTTTGATCAATAGATGAACCGATTCTTGGATTAGGCAGCGCAGCTATCCAGAATTGAACCAGCTTCAAGCCATTTGTCATCCAAAAACCTTACGAACTCTCCACCCAAATGTTTGAAGGCCGTTTTTTTTGTTATATGTAATTTGAATCCTGAATCATGGGATTATAAAAGAAAAATTATGACCACTAAATTATTCTCTTAGAGATAATGTTTGAAGGCTTATGAACCTCTTGCCAACTAACCAAACCGGTATTTTTTTCTATCCTCGCTATCACTTCATAGAAAATTTCTATTCAGTAAGTTAATAGAATTGCAAAATGCAAATGTATTGAGGAATCTCAGTTGCTTGCATAGACAATCATTATCATCTCCGAACGCCTAGTTGATCCAATAGCTAAACACTAGTATCCCTTAATAAAATTTCAAATTCAAATTTTATGTATAATAAAAATAAATGCTCTGACAATTTTATCTCTCAGAGACTTAACTTGATTCGAATAAAATTCAATCAGATCTAATATAATTAATAGATATCGATCAGTTATAAGAAATACAACGTTCATCGGCCATTACTATCACTGATCATTGATACAATACCAATTAAGTATTACAATTGATAAGTCCTCATTCTATACAGAATTGTCACTAATTTTATTAGGATTTACATTTTACATTTCTAAATTTTTTAGAAAAAAGGCACTACCAATGGGTCAAAATAGTATTCAAAGATTTGGAGCTGATTATTGAAAACGACAATCACAAAATATTATATAATCATTCCATTGGGCCCAAAAATCTCTATAATACTCAACTGTTGTCCCCATGAGAATCCCTAGTATTCCCATATCATTACCTTACAAACATCCACCATCTAATCAATATTCTATTAATGCTGTCATTGTCACCATGTATGCTCCCTTTCATTCTTATTCACAAATACAAACACCAAGCCATAACCCCACAAGAACCAAAAGTTAATAAAAATTGATGGGTTGGGGCCTTTATCGAGCCAAAGTAGCAGCTTTGCACAAGAGTATTCAACATCCATTCTCAAAAGACCCAATCAATTACAGACAGACAATTGATCTAATGATTAAAAATATCAAATCTTTTAATCAAATATTTAATTCACAATTTAAAAATAATAATAAAAAAAAACTATATCGACAAAACTCCCTTCCCCTAAATTAAACGCAATAAATCTCTAACTAAATTAAATGAATTATAACTCCAAGTACCAATTGATTATTTAGGAAAAAAAAGAAAAAGTCCACATCAACTATTGCAATGTATATAGGATAGTACCCTTATTTTATTTGAAATACACAAAATGACCTGTATCATTCAAATAACAATAAGAGAATCTGAATTTCATTTAATTTAATTTTTTTTCGAAGTTGTTGAAGGGGTCTGCAAGGATGCTCCCAAACAGGCCTTATGTTGACCCTTGAACCAAATTTGAGGATAAAAATAGCATGTTTCTTATATTATAAAGATTCCAAACACAATATTAGCAGATCATAGAGCCACCAAGAAAAGACAAAAATTGAGGATCTTGCTGAGCTGCCAAACAAATTATAGCGGAGGTCCTCTTCCTAGCAAGCTGACATAAACATGTTGGACATCATAAACAAAAGGCAAAATGGGGCACCTCAGACCCTACTGGTACTGAACTTGATCACAAAAAATAAAAGCAAATTATAGTCCATATAGATCTAGATCAGAAAAAGAGAGAGAGAGAGAGAGAGAGAGAGAGAGAAAGAGAGCCTCCAAGCAGCAAAAACATCATCCACAAGGAATCACAAGCCTAACCTTTTCTAAAATGTAGGAGGGAGAAAGAAAAAAACAAAACTTAGCGAGGTTGTCTTGAGATGATTTTGCCTAGTAACATTACAGTAGAGTCACATACTTACCACTTCTTCTGCACATAATATTCCAACACACCCTCTGAACAAACCCTACCCCAACATTACAAACATCCATAGAGGCAATTCACTTTCTTCAATTCCACAACCACAACCCTAAAAACAAGAGCACCATTGAAATGAAGCTAGTCTTTTGAAGCAAGCGCTCACTGTGGCTCACATCAGTGTTCATGCCAGAAGGACCTACACTGGAACCAATACCTCCTAGCACTCCGGTGGAAGGTGTCGTCACATATGGACTGGTGTTTGTGGTAGTTGATGGGGTTGTGGTAGTTGATGGGGTTGTGGTTGTTGTTGTGGACGGACTTGTGGTGCTACTAGAAGTAGAGCTGAAAACATAGTAAAGAATAATGTGTTAGTGCAGATCTCAAAATCAAAGGAATAATAAAGAAACAGCTTCAAGACCAGCAATGACTGCAGTATATTAGTTACCAGTGTCAAAGAAAATTAGCTTCTCAACTCAGTGGGTAGGCCTTGGTGCTAGGTACATCAAATTTCCTATCTCCAATTCGCTTCATTTAAGGCCATATTTGTAGCATGAGGCGACTTATAGGCTATGTCTCCCAAATGGATCAACCAGATAACTAAGAAAGTCATGCACGATAATAACCAAGAGGTTGATTGATGTTGCAAAAACATTAGGGTTGAAATAACCAATTTATGTTAAGACCAAGGATGCAGGCACATGTGACTCAATCAAATAAGAGTTCATGATAAAGGCTTTGAAAATTCTCATTTGAAAATATAAAGGCCAGGAGATAAATTATTGAACATGGTGATTCGAATATATTGAATCTAATTGTAATCACCAATAAGCAGAAGATGGTTACTGCCACTCATAATTTTTATGGAACAAATAAAGGCTTTAAAGTCTAAAGTCAGGCCAGTCATTGTTGGGCTCAAAACTTGATACGTTTAAATCTTGTCTCCTCACGCTGTCACAGAGGACTAAGTGTGCCAAGCAAGGCAAGGTATTTGAAACTCCAGTTTTGCTTCTTAAGGACAAAATAAATTACCAGATATAAAACTTTTAAAATCAGTTACAGCTTTGATACTATCTGCGTATTTAAGCTCAATTTGACATGCCTCATCACAACAAATCATACTAATCACTACTGCACCAGAACAGTCCTTAGGCCCCAATTTTGTGACAAGCGATAGGCCTATGATTAAGGGGATTTCAGGTTTTTAGAGGGAGGACGTGCCATTGTACATAATAGTATACACACAGAAGATATGTACCAGTCAAACATAAATACATACTAAGCATGTATGAAATCATCTCTCCCTCTCTATGCTCGTCCCACCTTTGCATGGGAAATACGGCAACCTCCAGTTAAGCAGCTTGAGAACTATGCCACTATATTACCTGAGCAACTTGGTACTAAATGTTCACTGGATCCTATTCGGACCATTCCTCTTATCTAGCACCTTTAGAGAAAGTGAAAAAGATTCACCTATGATCCCCATAATTTCATCTTAAGGAAACTTTATACACCGAAATGGAAACATCATGATGAAACAATGGGATCAGTCAAATGCCAAAAAGGAAACTTCATGCAGATGAGACTAAAGGGTAAATAAACAGAGTATGTTCTAGTTTGTGCTTACAAAAAGAAAATGGTATTCTAAAGACATTTCATGTGAAAGGAAACATAAACAATGGATGGAGACTAAATTCTTCCTTTCAAAAAAGCTGTTCTTTCTCAATAATGAAAGGAGAGATTCCCACCCCACCAGGATAAAATGTAAGGTAAAAGGAAAGCCTTTAGATAAAGGCACCTCGAAATAATAACAGGAAACACAAAAGCATACCCATCTTTAGTCAAGATCAATCATTTTTTAATTCTTACACCTAATTTTGAAATTCCCCCAACCTTTTCAAACATACTGGGTGCCTTCTACTCCCCTCTACTTTGCTACAGATGTCATGCTTATTATTCTACTCGTAACATTTCTCAACATGGACAAAGACTTGTACACAGAAACACAGTCGCAAAATTGATTGTACTAGTAAATTTTGGAAATTGGATGTCATCTTTCCTTCCAAGTAACGGCACAAGGCCCTATGTGAGCAATTACAACTCAAGCAATTCGCTGACCCTTCTCACCCAGGTATGTCAAGACAAAAAAGAAGAACATGATTCAAATTGAAGGGGATTGTTTGTTCTTGCCTTAATATCTAATCTGGGTTCAAAGAAAACAAGCATTTAATAAAAAACAAATGAATAGCACTTTAGCACGATCTAAGAACAAATTGTCCTGAACATATAGTATTCAAATACCTTAGACTGAACATTATAATAATTAAATACTAATATTTACAACTCATCCGAAAGGTACTAAAGACAGGGTATACCTGGCGCTAGCAGGGAAAGAACAACCAGAGTAACCTGCATTTTTGGACAACAAAGAGTTGATCATCACCAAAACTAACAGATTAGGGAGAAAATTGAAAAGGGGTTAATGAGAACTTACTAGGGTCACTAGCGGTAATAGAGGCAGTGCCAGAAAAATCACAGGTGCCTTGAGCTTGACCCTTCCTTTGGAAGTAGCTGTTAACAGCATAAGAGCAATGAGCCCTGACAGTGTTGGGATTGTAACAAGCCCCATTTTGATGGATAAGGGTGCAGTCCGCCCCAGATCCACAAGCATAGTCTAGTGTCTTTTGTAGTGCTGAATCACTCAATCCTTCCTTGCATACACACCAATTACAGTCTACAAGAAAAGGAAAATATCAGTCCACTTTTGCTGTTCCAATGAGTAGGGCTGCCATCAAAAAACTAATAATAGAAAAGATAAATCTTGCTCTTGCTTTCCCTTTTGCGCAATTTTTAAAGGATGTAATTTTGGGGAAAAAAATGAAATAATAAACTCACACCCACAGAGACACACACATCAAGACCGTGAACAACCAACTTCTCCAACAAAAAAAAAAAAAGATTTATGAGGCTTTACTTCAACTAAAATCAAGCTACAAAAAAGAACTTACCCCCTCCCCAAAGAAAAGGCCTAAGCTTAAAAAATGAAGGAAATGTGGAAAACAAAATCGATGTCCTACAGCCAACTTTGGAAAGCATGGTTGAAAATGATAACTTTAGCTTTAAGAGAAAAAAAAAAAAAAAAGGAGTAGAATATAAACTTACTTGAATGACCAGCCATAGTCAAGAGCATGAAAAACACTAAAACAGCCATTGTAGAGGAAAGACGATAACAATGGTCCTCTCAGACGTACTCTGTTGCAACTCAGAAAGAGAGAGAGAGAGGGGCAGGTTATAGCTGATGGGGTGTGTGAGAAAAGAGAGAGTGGTAATATCTAGACAAAATAACTCAGTACGCAGAAGAGTGATGTGGATGGTGGTGTCACTGTTGTTTACTGGTGTCGGCTTGTGAATTTATAGCTTTTATGTTCCCTCCCGTACATTATCTATGGTTGTCTTTACCACATACCAAGGAAAATTTTCCTCAAAAATAAAAAATAATAATAATAATAATCAGAAAAGAAGACTTTCATTTCATTTCATTTCATGGGAAGAAGAGCAAAGCGAAAGCAGTGCTTTTTGGCTTTCTTTGTGATTATGCTACTGTGATTGATACCATTTTTATAATTTCATACCATAGCTAAGGGCAAAGATGACATGTTGGATCCATTTCCACTTTTAAACTTTTTTTGTGTTACAAATTTCCTTTGCATTACAAACCATTAACTTGTTCTTAATCATACATTTGATCCCTATGTAATTAATCACAATTTGAGATTTATGCCTAATTATTTCCTGGTAAAGAAAGCTTAATGGGTCATTCCTGTAGTATGTTAAGAGGCACTTTTCCCCCCCCCCCTTTTTTTTTCCACAGACAGATGTTTAAAATTGCTATCCGAAAATGGTTCCTGAGGAGTTCAAAACAGAGGATATTAAGACCTTTATAGCATTGTATGCATTAAAATCTTAATTTAGGGTAAAGATTTAAATACCACAATTATGTCAAAATCATAGTTTAGGGTTAATTCCCATAAAATTATGGATTAACCTGCTTCATAAGAATCATACTAAAAATATTGTTATTTTTAGTATTCAAACGACTCAAATATAATTAAATAACTGAATTGTTAAACAATGTTTTTTTGATTCTGATCCAATTTTCTAAGCATTCATATAAATCCTATGCCTTAAATTTAACTATATTTTTTGTTGGCCCCACCTTAATAACCTCAAAATAATACTTTGTTTTGAATTGAAATCTAGTAGCCTCGGTCATTCTTTGCATCTCTTTCCTAGTGCCAACTGAGAAAACTTGTTTGTCTTTGATTAAATCATTGATGATCCCCATGTCTAAATTTACCATTTTCTTAGACTTTCAAGAAAAAGTAAAATGCTTATGAACCCTTTTGTGCCATTTTCTTTTACTTTTTGAAAATTTGCTTGCCTAGCTCGTTCAAACCCAGCTCAATTTGAATCTAGACTTGGTAGGATATAGGAACAAAAAAGAAAAAGGACAAATTTTTGTTAATGTCCTACAGAAAGAAAATTTTAAAAAATAAAAACCTAAAGGGTCGATAGTCTTCCTTTATAGGAATTTGTGCTGTTGGTGGGTTCAAGCATGCTTTTGTCTGGGGTAAATTTTCAATAAAGGGGATTGCCCTAACATATTTTCATGCCTAAAACACATCCAATGATATAAATTTTAAATAAAAATTTTGGTGACAAATAATTTAAATTAAAATTATTATAATACGAAGAAATTGATATTACCACTTCATGAGCAGCTCTACATTGTTACAAACATCTCTTCAACATGAATGTTGAATTCACATTTGGAAAATCTCAACTTGTCCATATTTATTTTTATTTTGTTTATAACATTTTTAGACTAAATTGAAAATTTTGGTAAAAAATATAAAACTTTACAAGTAAAATCAATTTTTTAAAAGAAATAATTTTGATTATAATATTAATATTTTTGTATTATAGCTTCGATTTAATTTTGGTTGATACTAATGTTAATTTTCCCAAACACATGATGTTGCATAAACAAGATTAAATGAACATAGAGAGGATTGGATAAGTATATCTATCTGGTAATTTGTATTTAATAGTTGTTTTAGCAGAGTAAATTTAAAATCTAACTGTAATTTTGATTTATATCTATTTGGAAATACTTGTCTTTCAAATGGTCGATCCCAAATTGTTGTTGTTATTTATAATTTTGATTTATTAGATAATTATATATAAAAATTTATTTTTTTATAATTTTATATTTAAAGAGTGATTTTAAGATCACAGATTTAAAATATAAAAATAATTTTTTTATAAAATTATAAGAAAGAAGTTTACGTATATATACGAATATTCTCCTTTTAAAGTGAAGAATATTCTATGTACAAGATGAACCCAATTTTATATTTAAGGACCTCTTAGAAAAGAACCTTTTAGAAGGCTGTGAGAAGTTAATTAGTGCAAGGAGAATGGAGAGGAAGAATTCAAGAGAGAAATAGCTTAGCATGGCAACCATAGTGATGGGATGGATGAACCCTGACTTCGATAGGATAAAGTTAATTTAATGCGATAAAAAACTACCTTTTTTAACGAACTATCAAATTTAAAATTTAAAAATCATTCTTTAGATTAAGATATTTATAAATTTTTTATTAGGATAAATCATAATATAATTCTAAAAATTAGTAATAAAAATAAAAAAATTAATTTTTTAATTAAAATTTTAAATTTGAGTTTTATAAATAAAAATTGATATTAAAAAAGTTGATTTTTAAATTAAATTTCATAATTGTTTAAATTGAATCACGTTAGTTGAATTTTTGGATCTTATTATTTTTTGTATTCTATTAATCAATATCAGAGTTATATTTTAACTAATCTGATTTTAGATTTATAATAAATTATTTAGGAGTTATTTTCTTAACGTAATATATTTTATATCTAAATTATGGATAGAACACATACTTAGATTTTAAAAAATAATAATAAAGGTACTCAAACATCAGGGTAATGGGTAGCCCAATGGTCCCAACAGACATAGAGATGGGACCCAATCATGAAAATATTTCTCAGAGATCATTATTTCCTCTTTTAGATTGGATTTATTATATATACATAAATTTTGAATCGGAGCTTTGATTGCCCCACCTGACAGGCCATGCCACCCCATTTTGAGGGCGTTTGGTGATATGGTATATTGGTTTTTGTGCCCACCGGGCTTTATTTTTCTTTCCATTCTTGCCCCTACTGTTTCCTGGAGGCTTGTGAATGAGATGAGGTGACATTCCTCAATTTGTATGGGCAAATTGAGGGACCATATTTTCTGAGGAGAAAGGGATTTTAAAGTTCTCTCTCTTAGGTGAAGGAGTTAAATTGTTTCTTCTCTTATCAAGGGAGAATAAAGAAAAAGACCGATGCATGAGCCCTCCTCCCCTCCCCCCTGCCTGTTTTGGTCCTCTTCTCTCCATTGTCAACGGCTTCCCTCAAAGAAGAAGATAATAGTTCATCTTTTTTTTTTTCCTTTTTATTAATAAAGGTAAATTTATCTATTTTTTTGAAAACGCTTTTCTTCTCTCCATTGTTATTGGGATTGTATTGCATGACTGAATGAAAATGGAGTCTTATACCAATATTCTGTGAATATAGCAATCGAATGTTAATTTCTCTTAATTAATATCTTAAATTTAAATTTTAAAAATAAAAAAGTAAATATCAAAAGAATTAACATTTTAATAAATTTTACTATTCGATCGAATTAATTAATTTAAATTTAGATATCGATCGATAATAAGCATCATTTAAAAATAATTCAGCATTACGTGGGAATTCAATGGCACCCTTGTCATAATGAGTTAACTGTGGATTTGACAGCCCTTGTGAAACTAATGGTGCCACACTGGTGCTTCATTGTGCTCACGGGGGTTTTAGACCCTGTGTAGACCTAAAAACCTTTAACACTATGTAAAGCAAGAAGAAAGTTACATAAGGTCTGATTCCAATCATTACTTATAATCGTGTAAAGGGGTTTGGTTGTTTTGGGATCGTGTAAATGTATACATGGTTGCTGTTTTCTTGATAAATTGAGAAGATGAGGGAGATTCAAACCTGGCTTGAGGTGAGATGGTGGGAAATTGAACCATTTGGGGTTTAATCCGGAGTTTATTGAATGAACCTATTACCCAAATCGACCTTTGATAAATTTTGAGTTCATCGATTTTTTCTTTTTTAATACATGATTCGTCTTATCTGTATCATAAAATATAAAGTATCAACTTTTATCGTCAATATTATAAATTTCAAATTTAAAAAATCTTATTTTCACCAAAACAAAAAAATAACGATTATCGATAAGTAACGAGATTATCATTAAATTATTAATACAAATCAGAAACGATGAAAGCCACTAAAGTTAGGAAAGTTAAAAAAATAAGGAGAGGACAAAATATAACGATTTTGTATAAGTGATCATATGATAACAGACTAATTAATATATGAAGAAAGAAGAAAATACTAGATAGCGATTTTATATAAGTGATTACGTGAAGACAGACTAATTAATATATGGAGAAAGAATAAAATACTATCTATTAGGTATTAAGTCTCTGTATTAAAAACTTCGATCTATTGTAAATAAATTTATGAATTACTTAAAATATAAATATAATATTATTAAATCATGGGCACCAAAAATTAAGGGAGGCTTAAGTGACTAATGGCCTTGTACTTGATGGATGAGCTTAGTTTTTGTGATTTTATTGCATCACATCAATGAGTATATCCAATAAAACATTTAGCATTAAAGAGTTTAAATCTCACTTGATGGAGATAAAGTTGGTGGATTTGTTTTTGAGTTTATAAATATAATATGCCTTAAATTAAATATTTTATAATTTGCATGTTTTTTATTTTGCGTGTATCTAAAATTTTTTTATAATTTTCTTATTATTTTGTTAATAAAGATAAAAATAGAAAGGTCGGAAACTTCACTATTCCCTCGTAGGTAAAAGAATCGAAAGAAAAATATCTTATATTTACTGTTATTAATATTTGTTACTATTTCTTGATGGATAAAAATTATCAATAATTTATAATATTGATCGTAATTTTTTAAAATTCAGTATCTTATTTATTACCTAAAGTATGGTTTAAAATATTAATAAATAATTTATTAAAAAAGGAAGCCCTAAAGTTATTTTCTTATAACATTTTTTGCCCCAAAGATTGATATTTTAAATTAAAAAATACTATAAAATTCTACAACTAAGAACAATTTAAATAGTAATAAAAGGAATACTCCTCTTTGAATTTTTACATTGTGCTATCCATTATCCATTACCCTTATCTTAACTAAAAAAAATTGAATAATTGAATAATTTTAATATTTTTTAACAAAAATTAAGTCGATAATTATTATTATTACGGTTGGCGTTATTATAAGAGTTTTCTTTTAATAATGAAATATTGAATTTGAGATTTATTAATTATATAGTGAAATGTTAACACTCATTTCATCGGAAAAAAAAATCAAGTATTAGACTGTTTTTTAAATAATTTTCAAAATTATTAGTTTGTGAGACAATTTATCTAAATTTACTTACAAAATTTTGGAACCTAAGAAAATAAAAATTCTATTTTCAAACATGTTCTCAAGTAAATTTGTAGTGAATTTAAAATACAAATTAATTTGTGATTTTAATTTAAACAAAATAAATAATGAAACTTCAAACAAATATAAAAATAATTAATAATTATTGCAAAAGAAAAAAGTTCGGGCCGGTTCTTCTACACCCGAACCCGAAAGCAAGTTCACATATAAAAGTCCAAGCCCCATGAGGAAAGAGAAGTTTCAACTTCCGGGCTTCTCAGAACGTTCTTTCCCCTAAGCACTCTCTCCCCCTCCATCCCTTCCTCCCTCTCCATCTCTCCCTCTCTCCCTCTCTCCTCTCTCTTTCTCTTCAAAACCCTCACTTGGGTTTTTCAAAACCAGCATCAATAAGACGGAGAAAATGCTAGTTCAACTTCCTCGGCTGACGAATTCTCTCCGAGAACCTTTCGATGTTGATCAAGCGTATCTCCAACGAAAGATCATTCTCCAATCCCTCAACTCTCAAAGGTAAATTAAATTCATTCTTTTTTGTTAAAATTAATTTGAATCCATTATTTTGCTCTTTCGTGATTGATTCTGTCAATTTTGTGTCAATATGTTGATTTTTCATGCTTCTATAACGTGTTTTTGTTGAATTATTTTGTGTTGTATAGCTCTGCAAACTCACTTGAGGAATCGGAACTTGCGAGAATATTCGTGGGTCGATGGGATGAAGGTAATCATATTGCTTTACTACAATTGGGAGCGTATGTTATATGTTTGATACATACAGGAGTGTATGTTAGCAACTAACAATGAACAATTTGGTACAATGGTATTCCAGAAAATTGAAAATTGAATCTTTACCCGTTCCTTCGATTACTTGGCGCTTGTCCAATGAATTTGGTCCCCATCTAGCTAGATACTATGCGTGGGCATTGGCTACTTTGGCATTCATATGTGTTTGTGTATCCGAGCCTATTTGTGGCAACTTTATTTATTTTTATTTTTTTTTTCCTTTTATTGGAGTCAAAAGTTGGTAATCTAATGGTCTTTGTATACTGTTACAGGAAGAGAATTGAAAAGTAAACATTTATTGTCATATGTGTACGTGTATCCGAGCATATTTTTGGCGACTCTTTTCTTTTTTTTTTTTTTTTTTTTTTTTTTAAACTTTTATCGGTGTCAAAAGTTGGTAATCTAATGGTCTTTGTATACTGTTATAGGAAGAGAATTGAAAAGTAAACATTTACTTTTCCGAGTTAATATTTTATATCGAACATTTGGCTGAATGGTAGTTAAGGCAATTGCAAACTGTTAATTACCCTATTATTTTGATTGCATGGTGTACGTATTATGGATTCAGTCTGTCCTTGGAGTCATTGTTTTGTAATTTTTGATTGTTTTTTCATGAATTTTGATGCACACCCTTATCTGCATATTTTCTGCTTTTACCTTATCCATAGAGATGGGGTGCTCACAAAGTCTATCCATAGTGAATTGTGGACTTAGAGGGGGTTGGGTGGTTTAAAAAGTTCTTTCATTTGACCCCTCTCACTGGCTCTTGGTAGATGTGTGGCGAGAGTAACAGGAGAATTGTTGAGGGTTTTCAAAGAACCTGTTTTTGTTTTTGTAGATTGCTGGTTTGAGACACTAGTGGCCTGTTTAGTAACAGAGAATATTTTTCTTTTTTCAATTCCAATTGTTTACTCCATTTCCAGTTCTCATTCTTTAATATAAAATTAGAAAGTTTGTTCTTTTCTCAGTTTCATAATAATTTTCCAAATCTGAAAATTGAAAAACTTGTTGGAAATATGTCGTTTTCTGGTTAGTGAAAAAATGAAAAATTAATCAAGCTGAGAAAATTCATCTCTCCTTCCCTTTCTTTGGAATGTTTCAAAATTTATTTGATAGTTTGCAGCGTCATATGCCTTTTTTGAGCACTTTCGTAGGGTTATGTTTCCTAGTATTATTATACTTATTGTCTCCCTAGCAATTTCTTTGAAAGCCTATCAAGCTTATCCCAATTTCACCCACAATGGTTTTCATTTCTCCAAGTTGAGTGATGATGGCTTAACCAATCTCAAAAGCAATGGTCTCTTGGATCTCACCAACTACCCTAATTAAAGCTACACCATGCTTTTTATTCTCAATAGATCATATTCAAGAATCATCATCTTCATCTCTCAAAAACAAGAACTCATTAACTTTTAGTATCAATGGTCATGCACAAGAACCCAACATCTTGCAACTTCCTAATCTTCCTCTGCTTGAGCCCAAATAGTCCAAAATTGTTTGCCCATGAGTTGTTCATTCCTGGTTGTTTTTATAATTGATCACAATGATAGTCCAAAAATGGTTTTCTGCCCATATTTTTATTGAAGCATTTCTTCATACAAGTAGAGAGCAACTTGTGGAACAAAACAACACAAGTTTGAGAAAGTAAAACAATTTGCTCCAAAATCTCACAAGTAGAGAGAGGAGAACCGTGTTTTCAAAGAATAAAGAAATTGATGGAAAGAGCTAGAGAAGCTCGATTTGAGCTTCTCCGCCCCTAGTTATATTTTTGGAAAAAGGAGAACTCAGTTTTCCTATTTCCATTTTGGAAGAATAATCTTTTGTTATACTGTTCTGGGAATGGTTTTCCAGTTTCCTGGAAAATTGGAGTATTACTCCATTTTTTGAATGCCCCTAGCTTTTGGTTCTCATCTTCTTTCTCATTGTGATGATATTGCTTTGTTGATAGATCTTTCCCTTACTGATATGCCAGTTCTTGGACTACAAATCTATGTGCTTGGTTTTATAGAGTAAATCTTTCTTTATTATATTCTTCTAGTGTTGTCCACTTCCATCTTTGCAATCTCATTTAGAAAACTCAAGTTCCTTCTAGAACTAAGGGTGATTGGCCTAGTTCACAATATGGTTAACACCTATGCTTTGGTTCAGGTAAGGAGTCCTGATATAGCATATGGACTGAGTGTTGGTGCCTTTTGCTTCGAAAGTAGGAAAATTTTATGTCCTATAAACGAGGAAGAAAAGATATCTTTGTCATTTACTCTTTTGAATAAATTGTTTTTTGGTTAAGAGAATAAATCAGAGTTCATTCTAAATTGCAGTTTCCGATTTCTTGCAATATTTTTCTCAAACTATTTTAGTAGGCAAATAGCAAATGGAGTCAGAGTTTATGATCAGATTGACCGAATGAATATAAACCTTTGCTGATGATTATTGTCTTCTATGAAACTGTTACTTTAGATCATAGTTTCAAATAATTCGTCCATATATATTTGTGTTGCATAGCTATGTAACTTTGAAATGGGTCTTTCTCAAAAGTTTCCTATCAAGTTTTAATTAAAATTTTAGCAAGTACACTATGGATCATTGTTGTACCATAATTCTTTGTCCTTATTATTTATGCACATTGCTCTCTTTATAAATAATTGGTATTTGGTTAATGACATTTAATTTTAAACTCACAGAATTATCCCTATGCTTAAGGCATAAACTGTTAAAACAGGGAGTGCCTTGGTTGTAAAATATCATGAAAGAGTAAAAACTAGTTTGTTTGTTTGTTTTATTTTTTTATTTTTGGTGAAATTAGAGTTAAATTTGAATTATCATCAACAAGGCTGTTCCCCAATCTGCCCGGTTCTTCTTCGCTATAGCAGTTTATTTAGGAATTGCCTCCTTCAAGGGTTGTCTATTTTGCATGCTAGGCTGCTTGGTGAAGAATTTTAACTTCTGAACATCTTCAAAGAGGAGGCTTTTTTTAAGTAATTTTTTATTAAAAAAATATATATTAGATCTACAAAAGAATGTAAAAAAAAAAAAAATTCTAATGATGATAAATCCTCGGAAAAAAAAAATACAAATCAATACAATTCCAAGAGACTAATACACAGTTGCTCTCCAGTCCCTCTTCAAATCTTCTAGATCTAATCTTTATAAATTCTCGAGACCCGAGCTAGTATAGAAGTATAAAAACAATTTTGTTCCATAGAAGAAAATTTCAATGGTTTGATTGCGGAATATTTTGACATTGAGCTCACTCCAAATACACCTTGGTGCGGCCAATAAAGTGTATTTTCCCAACAATTCAACATCTTTTTTCCCTCCAAAAGTTCTAAATTGTGGTAAATTGACAGAATTTTTAACAATAAATGGTCTGGCCAAGGGAGAGCCTTTTTTTTGGGGGGGGGTGGGGATAAATTTTTACGTGTGAAGGAGAGTTTGAGATGGTGGACATGTCATCTCCTTCTTCATTGTACCTCGACTCGTTCAGTGTGGGGGAAGAATTTCACTCTTTTGCATATGCTTTGGGTGATTGCATGCTTTGTACAAAGTGAGTTGTGGGCTTTGAGTGATGTGAGGATATGTACAGCAAAGGGGAGAGTCATTAGGATGCTCCTTCCAGCTGTGTTTTGGATGGTATGGGGAGAACATAATAGGGAGGATTTCTGCTGGGTCGGGAAAATCCTCGACGAGTTTTATGGATGCTTCTATTCAGTGTTTGCCTTTTTTTGGATATTTTCTGAACTTTTGAGTTCATTGTTGAGGTTATTGATTTTGTAGTGTTGTCATCCTTCTAGTTTTGGTGGGTTTGCACCATCTTGGTGCTCCTTCCATTTTTTAGTATTATATACAAAGTTTACTTTGAAAATGTACTGTGATGGGGTTTTTATGGATCTTAGAAGACAGGATTTTTTTTTTTTTTTGGGAATTTTCAGGATCAGTGTCTTCCCATTAGCCATTTGTGGGAGAATATTGTTTTTATGGCATTGCTTTTGGTTTCAGTTGCATGAACTTCTAGGGAACCTTCCATTCAAGAAATTAATATAGACTGGATGATGGATCGAGAAGGTTCTCTTGAAATGGATGCTTGTCCTAGTTTTCTTCAGAGGATTACTTATCCTGTTTTATATCATTTTGTACATCTTGTCTGATGAAAATCTTATCTTATCCTATAAAAAGTACATTGCAATGAGTTTTAATCTATCCTTCTGGTGGACATATTCTGCAAAGCTGTTGTATGTATACGGTGAGGGAGAGTTTTGTTGAGCTTAAATGTTATCTTACATCGCCTTTTATTCTTCTCCATACAGCTTCAATCGACCTGCGCCAAACGTACAAACAATACATTGCTGCGTTGGTTGAGTTGATTGATGGTGAAGTAGTCTCTGATCATTTTCGTGAAGTGGCATTATCTGTCTATAACTTCTTTGGGAAAACCCTGGAGGAGTGTGAAAATGATCGAAGATTTAACGAGAAGAGGTAATGATTTCTTTTGATCTTGGACTAAAAAGAATTACCTTGGCATTGTTGCTGTCAGTTTTAATCATGTTACGATGGGATTTTGTTTTTATCCATCATTACTTTCTGTTGGAATAACCCATTTCAGGTTGGATATACTAAATAGCTTAGTTTCTGTAAATTACTCTGACCGTTGAATTTCTGTAAATTATTCTGACCGTTGAAAATGTCCACACAGGTTAGAATTGCAAGGACTTTTGGGTCGTGCTGTTTCAGATGCTAGTCTGCAAAAAGTTGCTTCTCTTTCTCAGAGGCTTTTTGTTTTGCGACCCAAAGACCTGGGAGATGTGGTTAATCTCCAAAAATGGATTAATGGTGTTGATTGTGCTGAATTTGGTTCTGACCTTGAATTTGAAGCACCTGCTAGGTTTAGGGTTGATATATCTTTAGAAGAGGGGGAATTACTAGGAGAGGAAGGCCCTTCATCTTCTCTGTCATTATATGATGGTTGGCATGCCCCTGGCAACTCCGCACAATTCCATTCAGCAGGTGATGGGGGAAATTTGGATTTGAGATGGCTGAGAGATGCTTGTGACAGGATAGTTAAAGGAAGTATTTCCCAGCTTTCTAGTGATGAACTCGCCATGGCAATCTGTCGTGTGCTTGACTCTGATAAACCAGGGGATGTGGTACTAATAGGCTACTTCATGCTTTATCAAATTTTGTTGACTTGTTTTCTGTTCTCTAAACTTTTTGGTTTACTTCTGCTTTTGGCTTTAAAGATTGCTGGCGATTTATTGGATCTTGTTGGGGATGATGCCTTTGAAACAGTCCAAGACCTTTTATCGGTAAGGATTATCGATGAGTCTTTTACTTATCTAGATTTGATATCGCTATTTTTTGGCAAGTCTTCTACAGAGATTCATGCTGCCTTTAGGCACTGTTTGGGGAGATTTTTCTTTGGGGGTGGGATGGGGAGGGAGTTATGATGAACTTGGAGGTGAAGCTGTTTGGTAAGATGAATGCAGTGGCTTTGCAGTTTATATCAAAGTTTGCATTAATTTGGAGGTCACTGCAGAATCCCAATTGATTTCTATTGTTGATCCTCCTTTTGTTGATTCCTTTAACAATTTTTGTTTGTAGTGATTTATGGCTTAGTTAACTTGAACTCTAATTGGAAGTTTATCTTTTATATCCTTCATTTTCTCCAGCATAGGAAGGAACTTGTTGATGCTATTCATCGTGGCTTGTTGGCACTTAAATCTGACAAAACAGCTTCTAACACTGCATCACGAATGCCGAGCTATGGAACACAGGTGTTTGCTGGATTCACGGACTAATTGGTTTTGTTTTCATCAGCTGTCATGTTCCAACCTACCAATGTATTCTTGGTGAGAATTTTAAGTTCTTGTAGGTTACCGTCCAAACAGAGACTGAACGGCAGATTGACAAACTCAGAAGGAAAGAGGAGAAAAGACACAGACGTGGAGCAGAACATGATATTGACCAGGATTTGTGTGCTGGAAGTTTTTCTTCCTTGCTCGAGGCTAGTGAGAGAAAAAGCCCATTTGATGATATCATGGGGACTGGCCAGGGCTTACTATCAGCCACTGCTCTTCCACAAGGAACAGTAAGGAAGCATCACAAAGGGTATGAAGAAGTCATTATTCCTCCTACACCGACGGCCCAAATGAAACCTGGAGAAAGACTGGTAATTATCTTACATGATTACTTCGTCTTTATGGGGAGTATTATTAATTGATTTCGTGTCCCTTTTTAAAAGTTCGAGTAAAAACATAACCTCTTCAAGTAGAGGTGAACTTTGACATTTGGAAACTAGAGTACTCCGTACATTCAGACATTATGGGCATGTTTCTGGTTCATTCTTGCATGTGTAGATACCATCTTGAATTGAGCATGGGTTGTGGTTGAAATGGTTGTTTAAATGGGCCTAGAATCCCTGGCCACTGGTAAGTTAGTGGTTCAAATTGCATAAAGCCCTTCCTTTTGTCTAGCTTTTCTTGAGCAGTCCACAGATCTGGTGGCATTTCGTTTCAAGTTCTTTCAATGGTTGTTGGCCTGCCCCCATCTTGTCTCTTATCTGTTAATAATATTTTCAACTTTTTCTGTTGCCAGATAGAGATAAAAGAGTTAGATGACATTGCCAAGGTTGCTTTTCATGGATACAAGTCCCTCAATCGCATCCAGAGCCAGATTTTTCAAACCACTTATTACACTAATGAGAATATACTTGTGAGTTGGTTGTACAATATTTTCGTCTAGGCATAAAAGGCATATACGTGGTATTTTCCTTCATGACCTCAGTCACTTGCAGGTTTGTGCACCGACAGGAGCTGGCAAGACAAATATAGCTATGATTGCCATCTTACATGAGGTGCGCAACTAGTCTCTGTTTCTGCATTTTGCATGATTGGTTTTAAGTTGAACAATTGCCACATGTCGATCCGATCATCTCCATCGGTGCTTAATCACAGTAAAGAAGCTGCATGATTTACCTTCTACTGGATTGTCCTCAATCGGAGATAGTTTCGTTTTGAGGCACTCAAATGACATAAATAAGATTTGCTACTTTTTCTATATAAAAAAAAAGACACAAATAAGTTATTGGAGACTGAAAATAGTTGAGAAATGAGGAAAAACTTGCTTGATTTTGGGAGGAAAATCTCTTTAATATTGATATATAAGTACAGAGGCTATTCAAAACCATCAAATTGTCATGTTATTTCCCTTTTGATTCATAATATTAAAATTGGGGTGAATTATGGAATCACAATTACATAGGGAAAAAGAAAAGGAAAAAAAAAAACACATCCATTAGCTATTTCTAAAAAATAGTACAATAGCTATAGGAACCAACAAATTTTGGTTCATAATCCTGATATATATTTGAGGTTGATTTTTTGTTGATCAATGAGCATGCAATGTGTGAAAACAAGATGGTTGAGTTATTTAGAATTCATATGGTTTGTAAATTAGTTATATGGAAAGGAAATTGATGGTAAAAGGATTGTTTATGTTACTTAGGAACTTAAGGGGCTGTGGTACCTAAAATTAGGTTATGGTGATAAAGTGGAGAAAGACTGAGACTGCTGGCTGACAGTAAAATTTCAACTAATTGATAGAGAAGTTCTATTCTGGAGTTTTGTAAAATGTTTGACAGAAAAAGATGTCATGTTGTAGTTGTGACAAAGTTACAGGGATGATGAATAGACAATAAAATAAAGCATTTTGAGTATCAGCAATTCAAGCTACATAAAAGTTGAGAGAAAATAGATTTAGTTGACTTTTATTCCTTTGCAAAGATTTCTGTAAGTTGGATAGCATACAGATTGACAGTGAAAACAAGAACGGAATGAACATATGGATTCATGGTGCTACGTTGTACTGGTTTGGGGCATGAGTCTTAGTTGAATTGAATTTGTTTAATTATTTTTTATTTTTTATTTTTGCCTTGTGTCAATCTCTATTGAATTGTTGGTTTTGATTTATTTTTAGTTCTTGTTTGCAGCGTACCTATGGTTTTGGAGTTTCTTATAGTTAGGAGATATATATATTATAATGTTTAAGGAGTCTTATGTTTGAGAAATATGTTGGGTATGTACAAGGTAAGGAGGCTTTTGAAGGTTGAGTAGTGGCATTAGCTTCCACAGAGATGCTTCCTATTTGTAAATTAAATGTGTGATTTGAGTAAACCTTGAGTGATTTGCTTAGTTTGCATAAACTATTCATATATTTACAGAGATATTCTTCTTGTGATATTTCTGCCTACTGCCTAATTATTATTTTCTTTTTACTCTATTGAAATTGTTATGTTGGACTTGTATGGCTCAATCACCCGACAAAAGGTAATAAATGATTTGACGATGCCTATCTAATATTTTAATCATATGTTGGATATGTTTAAGATAAGGAAACTTTGGAAGGTTGAGAGCTGGCATTAGCTTTTGGATGGTTGAGAGCTGGCATTAGCTTCTAGGCGATTCTCTTTTGTTAAAGGAATGAGTGATTTGAATAAAAATTTGAGCTACTTGCTTGGTTTGTGTAAACTGCATGTTGCTATTTACGGCCAAAGTGGAACTCATTCCTTTTTTGCCATACTTTTTTCCCCCAAAACGTAACTTTTTGTGCGTTCAAAGGCAATTAACTATGTTTTCAATTGTTCTGTAGACTTGTTTGGCTTAATCCTACCAAAAAATTCTTACATGGATGCCCAAAACTGCTACTGGTATCCTATGTATCCTACCTTAAAGAGTTAGGTTTGTCTGATTTTAGCTATTTTCAGGCTATCGATCAACTAATCAGGGCTGTCTTAAATTAGGAACAAGTAATATTGGACTTGGCCAATATATTATGTGACGTTTATGGTTTGCTGAGATGTTCTTTGGCAGATTGTGCAGCACTTCAAGGATGGCTACTTGCATAAAAAAGAATTCAAGATTGTTTATGTAGCTCCAATGAAGGTAACATATATTAGATATTTGCTTGTCTCTATGTCATTTGAATGCTGATTACTAATAATGACTTCTCCAGGCATTAGCTGCTGAGGTTACATCTACTTTTAGTCACCGCTTGTCTCCTCTGAATGTGACTGTGAAAGAACTTACGGGAGACATGCAACTTTCAAAAAGTGAACTTGAAGAGACACAGGTAATTATTTATCTATACTTTAAGTTTTTTTATTGTTTGTTAGATATGCTTCTTTTGCTATGAGACGTGTGTCGTGTTCGTTTGATCAGATGATAGTGACTACTCCGGAGAAATGGGATGTTATTACTCGTAAAAGCAGTGATATGTCACTCTCCATGTTAGTGAAGCTCTTAATTATTGATGAAGTCCATCTTTTAAATGATGATAGAGGCCCTGTAATAGAGGCATTGGTAGCTCGCACGCTTCGGCAGGTAAGGGTTTACTGAATTATTTTAATTTGTTTCAAAGGAATAATTTTTTCTGCTACTATTCTTATTTGTGGCATCTATGTCACTGCTATTTGTATTTGTCAGTGCCATGCCATGAGAGTCACATGTTTCAATTTTTCTTTGAATGCTTTGGGTATGGTTAATTCCTTTTTCCCACTAGCACGTCCCTTGATAACTAGTCTTTTTTTTTTTGTAATAAGTATGGGCTTATCTTTATTCTTCTTGCCATTACTTATACAGTCCTCAAAATGAAAAAAAAAAAAAATAGAATGGAGGAAAAGTTTAAACTTAAAATCATAGACCACCTTGTCAGGAATTGCTGTGTGTGATTCTAAGAGTGTCAGGCTGGTTGGTGTTAACTCAGATGCCTAGTCTTCGGTGATGTTTATTGTCTCTCCAACAAACTTCAAAATTGACAGTTGCTTTGGAATCTTACATTCTAATCAGTCTTTTTGTTATTTTTCTTTATTTTTCTCATTTGTTTCCCTGTGGAGGATTTTTCTTAGTTTTAGCCTTTAACTGTGACTCGATGCATTTGTTTATAGTACAAGCAAAGGTGTTTAAGATTAGCCTCATTTAAAAATTGGTTTATTTCTGCCAATTGGTAGAGATTCAGCGGTTGGATGTCTTGGCTTGATCTCTTTAGGCCTAGATTGTACCTGCTGGTTGGGTGGTCCCTGGAATAAGATTCTAGGTAGTTTGGGTACTCATTTCAAGCACAGATGCATTCAAAGGGCATAGTTGTATCACATAGGTGATTAGGCGCAATAATGATGGTGGTTTTTTCGTGGAGATCTCTTGCTAATATGGTGGAAGATTTAAAGGCAAGATCTGCTTAACTTGTGTTGTTTCTCATTTCGATGTTTTGGGGGCAGAGAGATGCTCATTCATTCTGGCAATGTGCTTATGTGCCTATTCTTTGGTGTATTTGGAGGGAACGGAATGTTAAAATTTTTTAGAAGTCAGACTATTGGTTCTTTTCTTCTTTGGGATAAGATCGTGTCTTATGCTTTTTTATGCACTCATGTTTTGGAGGTTTATAAAGATTATGATCTAGAGGAGTTGAAGAGGGATTAGAGAGTAGTCCTTCAATGGTCTATGTTTTGTTCTTTTTTCTCTCACTTCTGAGGATTTCTAGTCCTTAGAGTTTTTTCTTTTTTCTTTTCTTATATTCTTTCTTGGAAAAAAAAAATCATGGACCATTTCATTCTTCATCTCCTTTGGGACGACCCAACTTCACTTGTTTATATTGTACCTTTGTGTGGAGCTAATGCTGTGTAATGGGAAGTCATAACGTTAATGTTGAAGGTCCTCCAAGGATTTGAGGACTTATAGAAAATGACAGGTATTGAAACAAGATATGCTCCCATGCAAGTTAACACTAATGTGGTCTTAGGAAGAGTGAGATCAAATTGGCAATTTATGTAGCTGATGCCAACTACAGGCTTGGTTAAATAATTATTTACTCTTCTAAACAGAGTTTGTAGCTTGCCAAAATTTTGCTGATTCTGGAACTAGTCTTTCTCTGAATTATATGCAGTTTGTTAAGCTAGTGGAGAGCATACATAAATGCAGATTCTTGCTCAAGGACAAATGTTTTTCATTTTTTTTTTCTAGCTGTACATTTATTCGGGATAAGCTTGGTTGGTGTATTTCTGGTCAAAAAAAGGAAAAAAGTTACGTTGGTTTTGAGTGTTTTTTATGTCTTAATTGTCTCTAGCTTGCATGTCTTCCATGGTTATTTTTGTATAATGACACTTGACGCTTGTTGTAGAATTTTTTTAGCTCTCATTATGTGCTCTCAACTCTTCTGACAGGTTGAGTCAACTCAAACCATGATTCGAATAGTGGGCCTTTCAGCAACACTTCCGAGTTATTTGGAGGTTAATCAACCATAACTTGGATATGATTGGCTTCTCCTACATCTTAAAACAGCTTCTGAGTGAGTGAGAGTTTGTTTTTCTGAAATTTTAGGTTGCACAGTTCTTGAGGGTGAACCCAGAAACAGGATTATTCTTCTTTGATTCTAGCTATCGCCCAGTGCCTCTTGCACAGCAATATATTGGAATAAGTGAACCAAACTTTGCAGCTCGGACTGAGCTGTTGAATGAGATATGCTACAAGAAGGTATCCTAGTGCATCTATACTTTCTTAGATGTAATTTACTCATGAAGTGAAATTTGTCAGTGAAGTGTCATATTTTTTTATGTCAGGTTGTTGAGTCATTGCGCCAAGGGCATCAGGCTATGGTATTTGTTCACTCCCGAAAGGATACAGGAAAAACAGCAGTAAAATTGGTATTCTTTGAAACATCTATTCCATTTTCCAGTCACTTATTTGTTGTCCTCATTAGAAATTATGTAGGTTATTGTTATTAGGATATGCATGTAGATTTGTTGGCCAAATTGCTCCTTTCTGGTCTTCTGTTTTGATGTTGGTCTAGTTGAATTTAGGATTCACTTTTTGCTTAGAGACTGCACCTTTAGTGAGTTTCAGTCATATACAGAAGTTGGATGCATGCTTCAAGTTGATTAAAGTAATGCTTAATTTCATTCCAACATAACAAACCTACATAATCATGCAGAGAATCTTTACAGCTCTGTTTCACTGTTCTTTTTCTCATGTTCCAATTTTTCCCCTCAAGAATATTGGAACTTTCACAAGTCTAAGCTTTCATTTTCCCCCCCTGTAATTTTCATGAAAACTGAGGCATTATGCATATTTAAGGCAATTTTTGAATCTCAGAAAAGAGCGTGGTAAAAAAAATGTAGAATAAAGCTCATAACATGTGGAGGAGTTTGTTGGGAATCTATATTTAGATTCTATGTTATGATTCTAAATTGTCTTGATATAAGTTCCAAGGCTACAATGTGGACTGTTGCAATTGGATTTTGTTCCTGGGGAGAAGGAAGATGTTGCTACTTTGATGTAAAAATTGCAATTATCGTGTTTGATATGAACAGATTGATCTTGCTCAGAAGTATGAAGAATTAGATCTATTTAGCTGCGAAACACATCCACAGTTTGCCCTGATCAAGGTAAGTCTCAGCTGATTATTTGCTACACAATAACATGTAACACCCTCTTTTCCAATAATGGACATCCTGCTTTGCATTTCAGAGAGATGTCCAGAAGTCAAGAAATCGAGAACTTGTTGAACTATTTGAATCTGGAATTGGTATTCATCATGCTGGGATGTTACGTGCTGATAGAGGGTTAACCGAGCGGCTTTTCTCTGATGGACTCCTAAAGGTGGCCATTTTTTTGTTTTCTTATTTTTTTATTTTTATTTTTTTTAAAACTCATCTACATTCACACTGTGCCAGGTAACACAGGATTTCATGAGAATTCTCCTGTTTTGTTGGAGAACATTGGTGAAATTAGCTGACTTTTCATTGTTTAGCCCTTGGTCTGACATTCTCGTAGAATTAATGGAATGCTAGAGATTATGCTGTCAGTAGAACATCGAAATAAGTGGCAATCTAGCAAATGTATTTTTCTATATTGGCTTCATTTATGAAATTAAACCATATGCAAAACATACAATTTCTCGCAAAATCTGACCCTTTTCAAAATATCTCCTAGTAAATGTACCATAACAATTTTTGGCTTTAGGTGACTTTTGTTACATGTCATACTGTACCCTGGCAGGTACTTGTGTGCACTGCAACATTGGCATGGGGAGTAAATCTGCCTGCTCATACGGTTGTTATAAAGGTTTGTGCACTTCTTTTATTCATGAAATAATATATTCTTTTCGCTGATTTAATGTCGATGCACTTCAGTGGCTTGATTATCTGATTGATTTGGCTATTGAGTTTTTTTATTTGGTTTTTTCCTTATTATTTATCAAACCTAAAGTGCTCTTTACAACTTCCCAGCTTTAAAGTAGGACCATGTTCACCTTTTTCTCTCCTCTTTCTATTAGTTTCTCTGCACCAATGGCTTTTTTTCTTTGTGGCAACACATTTATCTGTGGGTTGTGGGCATTGATATATGACAAGAAAGAAAACTTTTTAATGGTTATAAAGGTCTTATTTTCCTGTAAATTTGAACTTGATTTCTTAATTTATATGGTGCCTCGTGCTCTCCTGTTATTATATTTTTTCTGTTTTTGTTTTTGTAGACACCTTGTCTGGTAAGGGTCCTACAGTATGGTATTTATTACTCCCAAATTTATCGATTTGTTACTTCAGGGTACTCAATTATATGATCCTAAAGCTGGTGGATGGCGAGACATTGGCATGCTTGATGTTATGCAGGTAAAACACTGTTTAACATCTACAATAGGTCAAACTAATTAATGAAGTATAAAAATGTTATTTTGCCTTATCTCATGATGTTGTTATTCAGATATTTGGACGAGCGGGAAGACCTCAGTTTGACAAAAGTGGTGAAGGAATTATAATAACATCTCATGACAAACTAGCCTATTATCTACGTTTGTTGACAAGTCAACTCCCCATAGAGAGCCAGGTAATTGGCTTGACTGATTTTGAAAAGCTTGGCGATATACGACCAAGTGTATCTTTTTGCTGCATCATGTGTACTTCCCAACACATTTTACAGTTAGCTTATAGGCGTAGAACTGACTTGGTTGTATCCATTGTTCCTTCTGCTTTGACATATAGTCTAAACATACTTTGGTGGCTCAATCATAGGCATACAGATCCTAAACTAAACTCTCTTCGTAAAGTGTCTTCTCTTAAGCACCCTAACATCAATTTACATAATTATTTAAATGGTCAGCTGTTGCTTGGGGCTTCTTATTTTGTAAGGTAAATGTTGGTAATAAAGATCTAAAATTTTTGAGTTATGGAAAGTAGTTTTGGGATAAGGATTCCAGTATAGGGAAATAGAAAGTGACATTTTGGAGAAAAAAAAAAACCTTGGCGTCCACACCTAAGGTTTGTAGTGTCAATTTGCTTGAATGCGTTTCTTCTCCTCTATTATTCTATATACATAGAAAATTGTACATAAATAATTCAGAAGAAGTTTTTAAATTACAATCGTGATATACTCTTATTCCTAATCTGTGTACTCTAATTTTGGTAATCTAATTATGTACATGGTATGATTGGGTAGATTAATGGAATCCCCTTGATTCTTGAATCGACTTGCAGATTGATGGAATTCTCTTGATTTTCGAATTGACTTGCGAACTAATGAAATCCCTTTATTTCCGAATTGACTTTCTCAATTAGATTTTGATTCCTTGATTGGCTCTGTTGATTGAATCTTCTACTAACATCCCTCCTCAAATTGATGTGGCCGATCAAGAAGCATCAATTTGTTTATGAGAAACTGGTAGGCCGAGGTAATGCCTTGGTAAGGACATCAACCAGTTGAAGATTGAAGGTAATATGCAGCGAGATAACTTGATTCTCAAAAGTTTCATGAATAGAATGACAATTCACTTCAACGTGTTTGGTGCATTCATGAAAAACAGGATTAACGGCAATCTGAATAGCACTAGTATTATTTGCATAAAGAGATGTGAGATCGGATTGAGGAAATCCAATTTTAGTCAATAAATCGTTAAGCTAAATAATCTCAGAACAAGCAGTAGACATAGCACGATGTTTAGATTTGGTGGAAGATTTGGATACCTGAGCTTGTTTCTTACTTTTCCAAAAAATGAGTCGGAGCCAAGAAACATACACCAACCAATAATAGAGCATCGAGTGTTGGGGTAGCCTGTCCAATCAGCATCACTGTAACCAATTAATCGAAGAGAGGATCCAATAGGAAAGAATAAGCCGCGACTAGAAGTACCCTTAAGGTGGTGGATGATATGATGAATAGTAGCTAAGTGAAGGTGTCGAGGGGTGTGCATAAACTGATTGACCTGCTGAACAACGAAGGAAATGTTAGGACGTGTAATTAAATAATTAAGACTTCTGATCAATGGATGAGACAATATAGGATTAGGAAGAAAGTCACCCTCTTCGCGATTAAATTTCACATTAATCTCAATAGGGGTGTCAATAGGAGAAGCAGACTGAAGTCCAGCTAAAGAGATCAAATCCTCTGTATATTTGTGTTGATGCAAAAAATAGCCTTCGGATCCAAACGGACCTCAAGACCCAAGAAATAGTGGAGAGAACCAAGATCCTTCATATGAAACAAAGCTTGGAGCTGTTGTTTAAGCTGTTGAATCAAATCAATATCTGTGTCGGTGATGAAAATATCATCAACATAGACAAGAAGAAGAACAACACCGCCTATTGCTTTGTGAAGGAGCAAAGAAGAATCATATTGGCTGTGGGTGAAAGAAAAGTTGTGTAAAATAGAATGAAAATTTTCAAACCACGCCCGAGGTGCTTGTTTCAAGCTGTAAAGAGAACGTTTAAGTTTGCACACATCAAAGGAGGAAGAGAACAAGCTTAGAGGAGTTGTCATAAAAATTTATTTCTTAAGATCACCGTGTAGAAACGCATTCTTAACATCCATTTGATGAAGTGACCATTTCTTGGAAGCAGCAATAGAAGTAACGGTTCACATGGTAGTTATTTTGGCTAGTGGAGCAAATGTCTCATCATAACCATCTCATATTCTTGTCTATTGCCAATAGCAACCAACCGGGCCTTATAGCGGTCAAGAGAACCATCAAAATTAAGCTTCACAGAATACACCCACTCACAGCTAATAGGTTTAACACCAGGAGGACATGGAATAATATCCCAAGTATGATTTTCTTGAAGTGCTTGGAGCTCATCTTGCATGGCTTGTTTCCAACACGGATGTTGGGCTGCCTGAGAATAGCAAGTAGGAACAAAAATGTTCGATGGAGTTAATTAAAAGATTTATGTGGGAACCCATACCTATCTGGTAGATGGGAGACCTGTGCAGGTCTTCAAGATGCTGAAGGTACAGGCCTAGGTGGCGGGTAAACATCAGAAAGAGTTAAAGTGGTCTTGCGTCTTGTATACACAACACCTGGTTTGAAACGCTCAATAGGACACAAAACATTATCAAAGTAAGAAAATATAGCAGGAGTAGTAGGAAAAACTGTATTAGACTAAAAAAATAGTGATTTTCAAAGAAAATCACATTTAAATCACATTTCGAGAGGTACGAAAATGATTAGTAGTAGCATCATAACGTACAAATCCCTTTTGAGTAGTACTGCAATCTAGAAACGCACACTTTTTAGCTTGAGCACCAAGTTTGTGACATTACGTAGACGGCAAGTGAACAAAACAGAAGCACTCAAAAGTATGAAGAGCATGATAATTAGGATGACTATTGTAGAGATGAAAAAAATGTGAGTCAAAGTTCAAGACCTGTGACGGGAGATGATTAATTAGATAGACAGCTGTGGATATGGCCTCAAGCCAAAATCAAAGGCACGAGTGACATCCAACAAATGTCAATATTTATGTTCAACAACACCATTCTGTTAGGTATATTAGGACAAGAGTGTTGTGAAATAATACCTTTGTGTTGTAAGAAAACTTGGAATTCACTTGATATATATTCTCCTTTAGAGTTAGATCATAAGATTTTAATACTAGTAGAAAATTGATTCTCAACGTATGCTAAAAAACTTTGAAATATGGAAAAGACATTGGCTTTAGAGTGAAGAAAATAAATTCAAGTAAACTAATTGTGGTCATCAATAAATGTCATAAAATATTTGTGATTTGTATGAGAAAGTACGGGAGAAACACTCCAAACATCACTATGAGTAATATCAAAATGCTTTCCTGCATGATGACCAAAAGAAGGAAATGGTAGAGTCTTATTCTTAGAACTTTACACAGAGTAGTCAAAAAATAAAGAGAGAGATTGATTTTTATTGCCCAAGAATCCATGTTTCAATAGGTGAGACAAGACGGTGAATTAGAATGACTCAAACATTTATATCAGACCTCACTTTGATTTATTACAGTGTTATAAGTCAAAAAAAATACCATGACAAGGAAATGAATAGGAAACAATCTTCTCACTTTAGGCCTCTTTGCGATCACTTTCCCAGACTCCTGATCATGCACAAGACAACTATCATGAGACAAATGCATGTCATAATTGTTATCCACCAATTGGCTAACTGAAATTAAACTAGATAAAAGTCCATGGGACACAAATACATTACGGAAAGATGAATCAATATCTCCAACAGCAACAATAGGAAAAGAGCTACTATCTGCAATTTGAATATGTTGTGCACCACAATAGGGTCGAATATTGTGTAAATAATCAGAAATTCCAATCATATGATTCGAAGTCGCAGAGACAACAAATCAAGGTTGATGAGCGTGTTTAGTCTTACCTTGAATACCCAAGGTAGAGAATGCTGAGATAATCATTTATTGCACCATATCCGAAGTCAAGGCAACTCGATTAGAGATTGCTGGAAGTGCTGTCATTGGACCCTGATCTGCTGGCTCTGTAGGGGAAGAGGAATGAACCGTTGCATGGAAGGCTTTGGTTGGATGGTGCTTTGGTCGTGTTGGACATTCCTTAATAATGTGACCACGTTGCTTGCATTAGTTACAGAATTTTCGATTGTAATTTTGAGCAATATGTCCGAAATTCTTGTATGAATAGCACTGGACCTGCTTCATATATCTTCTTTTTCTCTTCCCTTGAGCAGCATAAGCAACTATTACAGCCTCTTAGGTGAGTTTGTCTTGTGCCATAGCTTCAATTCACTGCTCTTCTTGAAGTAATTCTTTAACAGACACGTCCAAACAGGGAATTGGATCTCGGTTCAGCAAAGCAGCCTTTGTACTCTCAAATTCTGGTCTAAGTTTCATGAGAAATTGAGCTCCTCGACTAGTGTCATAAACTTTTTTGAGGACAAGTAGTGCCTCTCGTGGTATTTTATTATATATAATGGTTGAATGTTTTGTTTATAAATTAAGAAAACCAAAATAGTATTCTTGAATTGAAAGATTACCTTAGCTATAATTTGCAATGTCTAGCTTTAACTGAAAACGTTTTGCATTGTTGTCCTAATTGTAAATACGTTTTAAATATTTCCACATCTTGGTTGTTGTAAAGGAGCGCAAATTGTTGACCATGTGTGACTCAATAAATCCCAAAATCTAGGAAATAATTTGAGCATCCTTTGTCTCCCACCTAGCAAGACTAGTTTTGTCATTTGGTGCAATAGAAGACCCATCAAAACTACTGAAATCAAAGGAGAACAAATATTCGAGAGCTCATAGGGCTGAAACAAGAACACTAAAGTTCTTAGAATTGAACCAAAGATATTAAAGAGCCCCTATGCTAAAACGAGGATACGACTATTTAGATTGTGATAGAAATCCTTGATACAATGTCAATTTGTCTAAATGAGTTTTTTCTCCTCCATTATTGCATATATATAGAAAATTATATATAAATAATTTAGAGAAAGCTTTTAAATTACAATCATGATCTACTCTTATTCTTAATCTGTATACTCTAATTTTGATAATCTAATTATGTACATGGTATGATTGAGTAAATTGATGGAATGCCTGTGATTTTCGAATTGACTTGTAAATTGATGGAATCCCTTGATTTCCGAATTGACTTGCAGATTGGTGGAATTCTCTTGATTTCCGAATTGACTTGCAAACTGATGAAATCTCTTGATTTCTGAATTAATTTTCTCAATTTGATTTTGATTCCTTGATTGGTCTTGTTGATTGAATCTCCTACTAACATGTAGGAGCCTCTCTGGAATAATAAGACACTCAAGAGCAAAAAAGTGAGAAAATTTAGATCGTAGAATTTAATATAGTTACTTTCTAAGCTAGCAAAATCTCACTGCATGGCCTACACCTTGAAGGAGGATGGTTGGCACAAAATATCGGTTACGGGATTAGGGGAGGATGAATGATAGATGTTTTTTTTTTTGGGTGGGGGGGAGGTGATGACACAGGTTTCTTTTTGAATGATGTGTGGTAAAGTTCTGTCTTGCTAAGGCCTGTTTTCCTTATTTTATTTTTATCTTTTGGATTGCCATAACTAGGGGGCATGAGTGTGTTCTAGATTTCGATCAGGGGGATTTCACGAGCGGATTTGCCATTCTCCTGAAGTGGAAATGCTGAGAAGCTTCAATCTTTTGGTCTTTCTTGATGTCCATACTCCTCATAGGCGAGGAAGTTGGATGAGAACAAGAAGGATATGATGGTGCAAAGGGGCCAAGTAAGGGGGTTCGGTGCTGGAAACTCTTGTGGGGCCAACACTCTGGCAGGGTTGCAGAAGAAAGAACGCCTATCTTGCATCCAAAAGCAGTGTGGAAATCATCTACTCCCTGGAGGATGCTTTCTTTGTTGGGTGGTAGTTCGGGCAATGAGTCCGGATAGTTGTAATGAAGTGGGAGCTGGAGTCCATACCGTTGTTGGACCATTAATTTTTTGGATAGAGAAAGATGAATATATTAGTTGAAGCAAAGAATATTACAAAACTCTGAGAAAAGAATCCTTGTGAAAAATAAGGAAAAACGCAAAGCAATAGAAGCAAATTTATGCACAATCACTCTCTAATCCCTTTTCAAATCTTTTAAACTATAATTTTTATAATCCCCGAGGCAAGAGTTGGTAGAAAAGTATAAAAGCAATTTTGTCCCATAAAAGAGAGACTTCAATGTTTAGATTGCAGAAAATTTTTATATTCTGCTCACTTGAAATGCATCATGGGATAGTCAAAAATGCACATTTCCACAATAACCAAACACTTTTCTTCTCACTAAAGCCTCTAAAATTCTTGAGAAACAAATCCAGAAGTCTCCTAGGGCAAACTCGTTCACTGTCATCCACAGCAAAAAGGCGGTTCCACATCTTCCACATCGCCCTCTCAATAAAGCAATCTAAAAATAAGCGATCTCGAGTTTCCAAACTCATATAACACAACACAAATATTGGGGAGATAGATTTGCTTTCCCCTTTTGGAAAAGTTCATTGGTATAAATTTTATTAAGTACCATGAAACAAATAAAAGCCTTAATCTTAGTAGGATCCTTTGCTTATTAAATAAAAATTGTTGAATTGAGGGGGGTTTTAGGAAACACCGGTAAGATGATGTAAAAGAGATCTAAATGAAAAAACCTCGAGGAATTGAGATTTAAATTTGTAGTACTTAAAGCATGAGGAGTGGATTCATTACCGAATCCTTGAATCCTCCCAAAATAATGAACGAGAGCCATTGCATACTTAAAAGTAGACCAAAGAAAGAAACATATTATATAATTTATAAATAAATTTTTAAGGATTGTAATGAGAAGCTCTGACTCTAGCATTAGCATTCTAACCATTCTTACAAAGACCATACTTGTTCTTTATAAAACTATGCCGAAGAGAATTGGGTTTTAGAAGAAAATCTCAAAGACCACTTGCTTGCCAACGAGATCTTCGTGGATGCTACATTACCAAGACTAAACCCTCCTTTGGGCTTTGTTTTAAACATTTGATCCCAATTAAAGCCCACTACCAGAACAAAAAGTCTCTCATCAACTTTTCAATTTAATCTGCAACCACAATTAGAATCCTAAAAAATTAGAGAAAATATAGGAAAATGCTAGAGAGACATGCAAGAATATGGGTAATATGTGCACCTAAGGTGAGAAAAACACCATTCCACCCATCTAATATCTTATGTGTTCTATTCACAATAGGATCCCAAAACTGACTACTTTTAGGATTACCCAAAGAGGGACAATTTGAATAGGAAATAGGCTACTCCCTTTCTACACAATTACTAATGCCTGCCTAGTGATCAAGAGTCTTGTTAGAAACATTTATGCCAAGAATCTCACTTTTGAACATATAAATTAAGCCAAAGATTTTCTCAAAGATAAAACCCTCGCTATCCTCTTGAAGAAAGAGAATAGTATCATTTACAAACTAAAGATTTGACATAAACTTTATTGGTTGGTACCCTAAGACGAGAGAAAACATTAGTACTAATTCCTCTCCTAATCACCCTACTCAAAGGGTCTCCCACAATAGTAGAAAGAAAAGGAAAGGGGGTCTCCATGCCTTAATCATGTGATGCTGAGAGCCAAGTCTTCGGCTCCCCATTAATGATTACTCGATAGCAAGTCGAACTCAAACATCCTCTAATCCAAGTTCTCCAATGAGCCTGAACCCCTTATTCTCTAAAACAAATTTCTATGAAACTCCAACTAACCTGGTGATAAGCTTTTTCAAAGTCTTGTTTCAAGACTGTTGGTCCCTGTGACAACCAAGAAGGGGAGTTGAATTGGTTGTCTTTGATTGATTTTATTTCTTTAATCTAACTCTACTTAGATTCAAATTAATCCTACGGTCATTTTAAATAATATATGCAGCGGAAAGTAAAAGTAGAGGATAGAGAAACAAGCCCAATTTTGTAGTGGTTCGGCCTTATGTCAACGTCCACTCTTCCGGCCAACATGTCGAGATCTAGCAATTTGCTAGTTTTCCATTATGACGAGAAGTTACAAAATACTACAAGTACTGTTGACTTCTGATCTTCCTTGAAGATGTTTTGTCCAGCAGTGGTGGTTTGACAAATCTCACAAAGTCTACCTCACAAAGCTCAATACAAAACTCAACACACAAGAACTCAACTACAGAGAAATAATTTAGAAGATGACAAAGGATTGTAGTTAAGGAGCACTCTTCATTCGCCGGGATTTTCTCACTTTTTTGTTTTGTAAATTGCTTTTGCCAATTTCTCTTTTTTTCTGATGTATGTGTCCCTTTTTAACTTTATTTTTTTAGTCTTCAAAACCTGCAGCAGTAGCACAAATTACCAACCAAAGAGCTGTAACTTTCCTGGAAAATTTCCTGATTTTTAGGTGCAGAAAATTCGTCTGATTCCTTGAGATTTTCCAATTGTTATAATTGAAATTTGAAGTTTGAATTTCACTTTTAACATTTATAAACACCGACTTGAATTTTTAGTTTTCAAAAATCTGCTATAATAGAACAAAATTATCACCCAAAGATCAGTAATTTTCCTAAAAAATGTCCTGATTTGTTGGCTGAAACTTCTCCTAATTTTTTGAGATTTTCCGGCTGTTGAAATTCAAATTTGAAGTTTGAATTTCACTCTTGATATTCATAAACTCTAATTTGAATTTTTTTTTAATTGTTAAAGCTTGTTGAAAATTCGGAAACCTTACTGAAAACTTGCTTCTGGATAATCTTTCTGCTTGCAAAAGTCAAGTGATCAACCTACTTCTTACTTATTTTTCTCCGACTTATCCTCGAGATTTTAATACTATAAATACCTGAATTTGTAGTCATACACACTTTCTTTAATATAATAGCCTGAACATCCACAAATGATCGTCTTAACCTTCCTTAAAAATTGCCAAATTTTTTGGACTTTGAAATTTCTCATCTCAAATTTGATTCTTAGTCCTTGAATCACTAAAATGTGTATCAGAACAATTTTTTGGACTAAATGTGGTATCCAATTTACACTTAGATTGCTGAGCTGAGTCTTTAATTAATAAAAAGAACTTCTGCCTCTACAACAGTTTCTATGGTTCAAGATAACTTGTCTTTATGGCATTCTCTATAACAACTTCTATGCAACTTTTATATGAATTTCCAAACGAGATTTAGTTTGCACATTTAGTAAAAATATTAGAACAATATGAAAGATTTTATTATTATCAAAACCCAAACGGTACAACAGTTTCTCTAACATTCTCCTCATTTTTTATGATAACAAAACCATAAAAAATAAATGTTATCACAGAGAAAAGGAAACAACACATAAATTTGAGCATACATTTGAGCAAACATTGCACAGAGAAATAAATGTTATCACAGAGAAATAAACAAAACCATAAATTTTATTCCCTGAATGTGTGCATTTTTTATTATTTTTTATTTTTTTATTCTCTCCCGTTTTGTTTCATTGAAAAGAAAATAGAGCATACATTTGAGCAAACATTGCATAGAGAAATAAAGGAAACAACACATAAATTTCATCAAGTTTAAATGTAGTACATAGAGGTATTCTTAGAAATTGACATAGAAGACATTGGAACTACAACAAACTCTATACAATGTGGTCCTTATTCTTTGAAAGTGATTGCAAAATTTCTAAAATCTTTTCCCGAGTCTCTTTTTAATTTTAAAATGGAAAACATACTTTAATTTCATTTATAATATTTTCAAATCCCTCTCTATCTAAGAGTTTGGTAAAAATGTCTGCAAGTTGATTTCTAGTGTCAATATATTCCACAACCATATCTCCATTAATACAAGTGGTGTATAACCTTTATATGTTTGGACCTTGAATGATTTATGAGATTTTGGTGAGACAAATAGCACTCGTATTGTCATATTTTATCACAATATTCTTATAATCTAAATCAAAATCTCTAAATTGTTATTTTAACCACAAAATTTAGACACAACAATTTCCTGTTGAGACATTCTGATTTTGTCGTTGACAAGACAATTGAATTTTGCTTTTTAGATACCCAACTTATAAGTCTATCTCCTAAAAATTCACAAGTGCTCGAGGTATTTTTTGGTCAATTTTACATCCGGCATAGTCGGTATCGGAATATCCAATTAATTCAAAATTTGAATTTTTTGGATACCAAATTTCTGAATTATTAGTACTTGCAATACACTTTAAAATTCTCTTTGTGGCTCTAAGGTGAGATTCTTTTGGCTTACTTTGAAATCTAGCATACAAACACACTAAACAAAATATCGGGATGTGAAACGGTCCAATATAACAAAGATCTTATCATACTTCTATAAAGTTTTTCACTTACGGTTTTTTCCTTTTTCATCTAAATCTAACTTAATAGAAGTAGACATAGGTGCATTAACATATTTTGAATTTCTCATACCAATTTTTTTAATTCTCTTGCATATTTGTCTTGGTTTATAAAAATGCCTCGGGGAATTTGTCTAATTTGTAACCCTAAAAAGAAATTCAATTCACCCATCATTGACATTTCAAATTCACATTTCATAATTTTACTAAAATCATCACACATATGTTCATTAGTAGAATTAAACACAATATCATCAATATATATTTGCACAACAAGAATATCATTATCAACATGCTTGATAAATAAAGTTGTGTCTATATTTTCCCTTTAAAATTATTTTTCACATGATATTCACTTAATCTTTCATACCTTACCCTAGGTGCTTGTTTTAAACCATACAAGACTTTTGTAATTTATAATCACGATCTTCTTTATTATGTTCCTCAAATCCAGGGGATTAACTAAAATGTACTTCCTTTTTTATATAGCCATTTAAAATTGTACTTTTAACATGTATTTGATATAATTTAAAATTTTTAAAACATGCAAAATCTAAAAATAGTCTAATTGCTTCTAATCTAGCAACCGGTACAAAAGTTTGATCATATTCAATTCTTTTCTCTTGTGAATATCCTTTTGCAACTAACCTATTTTTATTTCTAACAACATTCTCATTTTCATCAAATTTATTCTTAAAGACCCATTTTGTTTCTATAATTGTTTTGTTTTTATAATTGTTTTGTTTTTTGGTTTAGGTATTAAAGTCCATACATTGTTCCTTTTAGATTGATTTAATTCTTTCCGTATTGCCTCTATCCAGCTCTCATCTTCCATGAATTCTTCTATGTTTTTCAGTTATTTGCTAGATATCATTGCAAAATGATTTTTTATATTTCTATAACTTGAACGAGTTCTTATTCCTTCACTTATATTTCCTGTTGTGTCATTTTGTAAATGGTTAGGCAAGAATTTTCAACTTCTAACAGTTTCCTCTCTTGGTTCATTTTCTTTTATGACATCTTGCTCATTGTCTTTGGTATGATCTTTTTCAAGGGGGAATTCATGTTATATAATATTATTATCTTTAATTTCTACTTGTTGTAATTCATTTTAATTAACATTAATTATTTCTTCTACTATTCTAGACTCTTTATTTACAACTCTATATGCCTTGCTATTTAAAAAATAATATAGAAAAATTCCTTCAATGGCTTTTTCATGAAATTTACCTCGGATGTTTAAGTTATTTTTCGAAATAAAACATGTACACCTAAATGTATGAAAATATGAAACATTAGGTTTTTTACCTCTAAATATTTCATAGGGGTTTTATTTGTGATAAATCTAGTGTAAACTCTATTAATTATGTAGCATGCTGTAGAAGCGGTTTCGGTCCAAAAATATTTTCCTATACCACCATCATTCAACATAGTCCTAGTCATCTCTTGAATAGTTCTATTTTCACGTTTTAACTACCCCATTTTGTTGTGGCGTGTATGTTATTGAAAATTTTTGACTTATTCCCTTTTTTATTACAATATTCTAAAAATACTAAATTATCAAATTCTCTATCATGATCCGTTCTTAAACTAACTATTTTTAAACCTTTTTCATTTTGAATTTTCCTTGCAAAAATTTTAAGACTCAAAAGTTTCATTTTTATTTGTTAGAAATAAAATCCAAGTAAATTTAGAAAAATCATCTGCAATTACTAATCCATATTTGTTTTCACCTAAATTTAGATTTCTAACAGGTTCAAGTAAATCCATATGTAGCATTTTTAAAGGCCTAGACGTGGAAACATGATCTTTATTTTTAAAAAATGTTTTTACTTGTTTATTTAATGAACAAACACTACAATTTGTATATTCTTTTAATGAAATTTCTGAAATTCCTCTAACTTTTCTTTGGACAATTTTTTTAGTTGTTTAAAATTTATATGACTTAACTTTTTATGCCATATAAAAATATCATTACTAAAGGTTATTAAGTAATTTTCTTTTAAACTATATAAAATTGTTGAATTTACCACATAAAACATTTCCTAACCTAATTCTTTCAAAAATTTGTTCATGTCTCACTATCAAACACAATGTATTTATTTCTTTTAAATAAAACATCATATCCTACATCACACAATTGACTGACGCTTAACAAATTATGCATCAATTTATCAACAAATAACACCTTTTTTATGGTAGTAGAATTTATACCTACTGTGCCTCTGCCAATGATTTTACCCTTTTGGTCGTCTCCAAATGTCACTACATGATCTTTTCTTTCAAGCTTTTTGAACAATGAGGCGTCTCCCATCACATGTTTCGAGCATCCACTATTGACATATCATTTTCTTTTGATTCTCGCCTTTGGGCACTCTAGAAAACAAGCTTGTATTAGAATTTAATTTTCCTTGAGATGTGCTAAGCTTGCTCATGAAACAATTTATAGCAAAGTGACTAAATTTATGACATATATAGCAAGACAAATTATTTTTATTTTTTAAATAATTAGGTCTATAATTTCTATGCCCATAATTATTCTGAACAGTCATTAGTTTCTTATACTTAAACCCTGTATTATATTTTTTTGAAATTTTACTTTTTTGCTATAACCTTTATGGGTGTCTCTATGGGTGCTAATGTGTCAATTTTCTGTAGTTTGTGAATATATAATCTGTTCTTTTTCTACAGTTTTAATAAAAACAGTTTTCTTAGTTTTTGAAGCAATTGTTGAATCATTTTTATACCCTAAACCGGTTTTGAAAAAATCTTTTCTTTGGATCGAAAGTAGTTTTGACAATTTTTCATCACTTTCATGAAATTTTTAAAATGTGGTTTCTATGGATTTTGACAAATCTTCTATCCTATTTTTAAGAACTTTAATTTTATTTTTTAAACCTTTATTTTCAGATCTAGTTGATTCCAATTCTGAGTTAAATAAGAGATTTATTTGTCTTAGCATATCTCTTTCATTCTCTAAGACGATATTCCCACTCTTGAGATCTGAAGTAATATTCAATAGTTAGTTTTAGAAATTCCCTGGAAAGAGCAATCTGAATGGGTTTCGGAGTTCACCTGAGTTTTGACCATCAAATAGAGGTTGACTTCTTTAGAAGTTTCAGAATTTTCAAAGTCTGAATCTTCCTCTTCTGAATCACTCCAGGTCGCCACCATTGCCTTCCCTTTCTTTCTGAAAGTCTCAATCTTTCGCAGCAGGATAAGATGCTGATACTTTATGTGACCCGGTTTTTTACATTCGGAGCAAATAATTTCTTCCTTCTATTCCTTTTTATTACTGTTTTTTCCTGCACTTAACTTAAGCTTTCGTGAGTCATTAGCCTTTTTAGATTTGAAATTTTTTTTTTACCCTTCCTTTTAAAAATATGGTTGAGTCTTTTTGCAATCATGTTCAGCTCTTTATCACAGTCTTCATCTTCTGAACCTTCATCCTCTTTTGTTGTGAAGGCTATCGTTTTCCTCTTGCCTTCAATTTCAGCAGCATGGAAGATTTTTGCCTCATATGACATCAATTTACCTCTTAACTCATTTGGGGACAACTTGTTCAGATCTTGTGCTTCTTCAATTGCTGTTTTCTTGGCATCCCATGTTCTAGGCAGCACACGAAGGATCTTCCTAACCTGATCGATGTCTAAAATCTTTTTGCCAAATGAGTCTAATTCATTAGTAATAATAGAAAAACGATTAAACATATCTTTGATGTTTTCTCTTGTCTGAACTCTAAAAAGCTTATACTCTTGCATCAACAAATTTATTCTAGTTTCCTTTACCATGTTGTTTCCTTCATTAGTGTTGTAAAATCTATCCCAAATTTCTTTAGCTATAGCACATGAAGAAACGAGATTAAATTTAGTTGGAGAGATAGCACAAAGAAGTAAGTGTTTAGCCTTAGTATTTATAGAAATCATTCTCTTATCTTTTTCGGTTATTGTTGGGCCTTTTACATTTAGATCTCCATAGGTAATAACCTCCCAAACCTCATAGTCAGTCGCTTTTATAAATGTCTCCATCCTACATTTCCTATGGGAAAAGTTTGCACCATCAAAATAGAGTGTTCTATTGATGGCTTGATCAAATATATAAGGGAAAGTCATGGATCTTTTACTTTTAAGAAATCTCTTTAGTGGAGTACAGTATTGTGCTTTGATACCACTTGTTGGTTCCTTTGACAACTAAGAAGGGGGTTGAATTGATTGTTTTTGATTGTGTTTATTTTTTTAATCTAACTCCACTTATATTCAAAATAATCCTATGATCATTCTAAATGTATGTAGTGGAAAATAAAAGTAAGGATATAGAAACAAGCCTAATTTTATAGTGGCTTGGCCTTGTGCCTATGTCCATTTTTCCGGTCAATAAGTCAGGATCTAGCAACTTACTAGTTTTCCACTACGATGAAAAGTTATAGAATACTGCCAAGTACTATTGACTTATGATCTTCTTTGCTTGAAGATGTCTTCGTCCAACAGTGGTGGTCTGATAGATCTCACTAAATATGCTACCCCACTCTATACTTAGATTGCTGAGCTATGTCTTAATTAATAAAAAAAGAACTTCTACCTCTTTAACAGCCTCTATAGTCCTGGATAACTTGCCTCTATGGCATCATTTATAGCAACTACTATTCAACTTTTATCTGAATTTCCAAACTAGACTTAATCTGTACATTTAGTAAAAATGTTAGAACAATATTAAAGGTTTTGTTATCATCAAAACCCAAAGGGTACAATAATTTCCTTAACAAAGAGAACACCCTAAACATTATTCTTGGTCGTGCTCTTTTTGGGTGCCTTGCTCTATTCTTCGGTTTTATTGAACGGATGCCTACTCCATTTGTGCGAGTGTCTAGGAGCATGTGGTGTTGGATGAGGAAGAGAGGGATTTTACATTTGATTCCTCCGGCTATTCTTTGCTTGGCTTGGAGAGGATGTGATACATGGAGTTTTGAGGTCATTGAAAGGCCCTAATTTCATTTTTTCCATAGCAGGCTTATAAGTGAAAGTCATCCCCAGTGGGTTTTTCTATAGTTTGATTGGTGTGGATATTGATGCTGCCCATGTATATATCCTTTTTTTTTTGTTTTTTTGTTTTTTTGTATCAGATGCTTTCTCTGTTATGTTGAACTAGTTTTCTGTTAGAAGTTGCTTGTCTTTCTAGCCGGCTTCCTCTTTTATTTATGCTTTTATTTTTGTCTAATATACTTCCTGCTGTTTGTTTTTCATGTTGCAGTTCATTAGCTCCTTGAAAGATAATTTAAATGCAGAGGTTGCTTTAGGTACAGTGACAAATGTTAAGGAGGCTTGTGCATGGCTTGGATACACATATCTGTTTATAAGGATGAGGTTAAATCCATTGGCATATGGTATTGGCTGGGAGGAGGTATTTTGATATCTTACATCATTTTTGTTTTTCAGCAACTTTGATGAGATTCACCTCCCCATAAATTTCATCCATTTTCATTCTTTTCTAATTTTGACTTTTGACGAGTCAGTTGGATTTTGTGCAACAGCTTGTAGGTGGGAGTGGATCAAATCATACAGTTTCAAGAATTTTCTTTTCTTTTTTTTTTTTTGTGTTTTCACAGCTCATTCTTTTATTTTTATCATATGCAGATGGTTATAGCTTTTTGAATGTCTTCTGTGACAAATGCCATTGACATATTCGAACCATTAAAGAAGGATATCTTGCATCATCCTGAAACCACATTTCATTTCTATTTTCGTCTTGAGATTTCCTCTATTAAAAAGATCTAGTTCTTTGCTTCATCTTGGAACTTTCTTAGTGAAAAGAATTAATCTACTCGCAGGTTATTGCGGATCCTTCTATGAGTTCAAAGCAGAGAGCTCTTGTAACAGATGCTGCTCGTGCTCTTGACAAAGCAAAGATGATGCGGTTTGATGAGAAAAGTGGCAATTTCTACTGTACTGAACTTGGTCGAATTGCTAGCCACTTCTATATCCAATATTCAAGTGTTGAAACTTATAATGAGATGTTGAGACGCCACATGAGTGACAGTGAGGTAATCTGTATCTTATTATGTGCTCGAACAACTTCTTTCTGCATCTTCTTTGACATGATATTCTTAGTCTTATTTGAATGTTCTTAAAAGAATGGAACAAGTGGAATTTACGAGAAATAAGGGTTTCTAATATACTCTTCTTCTGTTTCATATCCTTTTTGTTGCTTAACAAAGTATCATATTCACATTGGTGGCATCCCTGGTCTTTTTCTTGAGCTAGAAATGCCTTCTGTGTGATTTGTCATCTTATTAAACTTCCAGGCCAGAGCTGCATTAACATAATGAGTACACCCCAGAAGCAAACTTTCTGTTTGCTTTTCTTTTTGTTGTCTTACTCATTCTATTCTGATTTTTATTTTTCAGGTAATCAACATGGTTGCTCATTCCACTGAGTTTGAAAATATTGTTGTTCGAGAGGAGGAGCAAAGCGAGCTTGAAATGTTAGCACGCACTTCGTGCCCTCTTGAAGTTAAGGGTGGTCCATCAAATAAGCATGGAAAAATTTCTATCCTCATTCAGGTGTTTCATGCCCTTTACCAAGAAAGGACTTGGTTCTTTTAAAGTACATTAGCCGTTGTTTATGAAACCAATAAGATGTTATGCTATGTGCAGTTGTACATCTCTCGTGGCTCCATTGATGCATTTTCTTTAGTGTCTGATGCTGCATATATAAGTGCCAGCCTGGCTCGCATTATGCGGGCTCTATTTGAAATTTGCCTGCGTAGAGGATGGTGTGAAATGACATCCTTCATGTTGGAATATTGCAAGGCTGTGGATCGCCAAATTTGGCCACATCAGCACCCACTCAGACAATTTGACAGGGATCTTCCTGCTGATGTTCGTCTACTACTTAATTTTCTTATTGTTTTTGATTCATATATTGGAGTTTCCTACTTACATTTTCTGGGATCAGATGTTGAGAAAGCTTGAGGATCGGGGGGTAGATTTAGATCACCTTCTGGACATGGAGGAAAAGGACATTGGGGCTCTCATCCGTTATGCACCTGGTGGAAAGGTAGGCTCGTTATAGGAGTTTGTGCTCTGGAATTGTGTGTTTCGTAGTATCAGAATTTCATTGTATAACATGTCTTCTTTTTGTGATTGAAGTTGATTAAGCAATATTTAGGATACTTCCCTTGCATCCAATTGTCTGCAACTGTCAGTCCTATTACGAGAACTGTATTGAAGGTCAGTGGATGCTGGTTTATTCCGAATCCTTTTCCTTAATAAGTTAGTCACTCAAAGTTGGTTTCCCATTTGTATTGGTATATTCAACTTCTTTCAGGTGGATTTGCTCATAACCCCAGACTTTATTTGGAAAGACCGTTTCCATGGTGCTGCTGAACGTTGGTGGATCCTGGTTGAGGTACTAAAATGTAGTGAACATTCAGCTGGTGGATGCATCATTATTTTTCATTGCCCTCATTTTATGATGTGTAGAGTACTCTAGGATATTTCTTATGAGTTGTAATCACAAAGGAAAACATATAAGGTCATTTTGTCTTGAAGTCTAGTTTTTTAGATTAACATGTTTGACTGATTGATCTTTTATCCGAATTGGAACAGAGTTAGAAGCCAGTAAATTTGGTTTTTTCCAAGAAAAACACAATAACTAGGACATGACCTTTAGAAACTTTCCTGCCATCCCATGTCTTTGGATCACCTTTGCTCTTGGGTTTGCAATGTACTTTTCATTGCAATGTGCTCTCAGACCACTTGAACCTGAGCCAAAGATATGGACATGAGACTCGACTCGACTCAACAATGTGTTTGAAGTGATATAAATGTTAGACAGAAGCACTTAAGCAGAAAAATACATTGGATATGCCATGGTAGGATGATGTTGGAATAAGCCTTGATAGCTAGCAGGTGTTTCTTTAGTGCTCTTTTCTGTTTAGTAAGTCAGCCATATTGACAGTTTTTTCAATGGATTTAACTAAAGTTCAAACATCTATGTGGTGATTGTGGGTGTCAGTTGTCAACCAAAGTAAGAATTTTTCAAAAACATTTACTGATGTTCTTTTGTCTTGTCTTGTTTTGTTTTGTTTTTTGTTTTTTGCTTTTTGGTTTGTTTTGTTTTTTTTTTTTTTTTTGTTTTTTGGGCAGGGCCTAAAACAATACCTTAAGCATACTACTGCAAAGATCCTTTTTATTGTCTAGCCACTTGGAAAAAGTAGATGGTTATCTAAATCTCTTCTAGGCTTGTTCTGAACTGAGTGAGCCTGTCGACTTAAAACCTAACTTTGGAGGCGCTTATGGAGAATTATTGACTGGAACTCAGGTTTTCGTTGGCTTATTGAGAATTATTGAGTTGGAAAGCTGTACCTTCAATCTAAAATTGTATATGTAATGGAACTTCAGGTCTTTGTTGGCCTTTTGCCTCTGTTGAAATCATTTTCTTCAGAGATTTTCTTTACCCTGAAGTTATGTTGTCCCTGATAGATACTTGTACTTATCTTTTTCTTGCATCAAAACAATGATCTTGTTATTTTACAAGTATTGCAATAAATAATTTGATAATAACCGACAATTTCAAAATGCCCATGAAATTTTTATTTGATGTGTTTTGATAAAAAAAGAGCTCCCAAACTATAATGAACTTATGATTGTGTTAAAGAAGAGGACATGAAGGATTTTTACAGCCTATGTAACATCTATATTTTCAGGTGAAACATTGGTATTTTTTGTACTCAAAATCTTATGGGAAATTCAGAAGGGAGATTAAGGAATTGAGAGAGCATCATATGTTTTAGAAAAAAGTAAAATAATGCCTTCTTGTGTGGACCTTCTGCAAATAGCACCCCGAAGATCAAAAAGTGGCAAAGAATTTCATTGGGGGTATTTGTCCTAAAACTTTGTCCTTCAAGTTTTAATGATTAAAAAACATGTGAGATTCATATGTTGTTTTCCTTCTGAACTTATACTCAACTATTATTTAAATCCCAATTAAATTGCAAAATTAAGGTGCAAAGACTCACTTTTATATCTTTATGGTTGGTTGTATTTCATAACAAAGTTTGTTTCTCATCAAGTTAAAGTTCTATGAATTAATGAAAGGTTCTATATTTTGGTCATTAAAAGCTGGCAGGGGGGTTTCCCTTATGCTAATAGCTTAATCCATATGGGGGCTCTCTGCCAAATTTTAAACCCAGGGCCTTTGTGCAAACTGAGCAAGCCAGGGTGTGATTATTTGTGCCTTTTCGCTTTTCCTTTATTTGAGCTCAACCAGTGGTGTCATGCAAAAGCATTAGACCAGACGCAAGGTGCATGTGAAACTTGTGATTGTTGTCCATGTGTTAATATTGATGTGGGTTCAGCCATTCGATGTTGCTTTTGTATTTTGATCAAGGTAAGAAATTGGAGGCCTCGTGTTTCTGTGCAGGACTCTGAAAATGATCATATCTATCACTCAGAGCTTTTTACGCTAACAAAAAGAATGGCCAGGGGAGAATCTCAAAAGCTTTCCTTTACGGTACCAATTTTTGAGCCACATCCTCCTCAATACTATATTCGAGCTGTTTCCGATTCTTGGTTACTGGCAGAAGCTATCTACACTATTTCATTGCGGAACCTAGCATTACCAACGGTAAAATTATAGTTTGCATTTTTGTTTTTGTTTTTATTTTTTTCACAGGAAAGAAAACGAAAGACCACTGCTTCTCTTCACTTTGTTAGGTTTTAAATAACATCCGGAGAGAAAGTCCTTTGTGTTATCCCATAATTTTTACTCGCGTGGTTTTGAAAAGAAAATGAAAAATAATGTTGAACTGTTTTGCATTCTAATCATGCTACCTCAATTTGAAGAATCCCAAAACTTTAGTAATCATGATATTTAAATTGACAAAAAGCATCACCTGAGTCACCTCAAGAAAAAACTGGAATTTAGATGTAGCTTGTTGGGTTTTTGCCTTGACTATTTACTATTGCTGCATTGTATTTCTCATGTCAACCCCATCCTTACAGGCTCATACATCTCACACTGAACTTCTTGATCTGAAACCTCTGCCTCTTACTTCACTTTGCAACAAAACTTATGAAGCCTTATACAACTTCTCACACTTCAATCCTATACAAACACAGGTATTTTTTTTTTCTCTGTTGGCTGTTCCTTTTTTTTTTTGCCAATACTTTATTGTTGAGTAAACCAGTTTAGGGGCTTATGATTGTGTTGGATAAATTGATTTGCCAGATATTTCATATACTGTATCACACAGACAACAATGTGCTTTTAGGAGCTCCAACTGGAAGTGGGAAGACTATATCTGCTGAACTTGCCATGCTGCGTCTCTTCAATACTCAGCCTGATATGAAGGTTTTTATCTCATTTTCTAAAACACTAGATTTTCTACTGGCTTTTGGACCTTTATGGGTCCTTTAATTTGGCTTTTGACAGTATGTATCGAATCAAAACATTTCCCAACATGGGTCTCTTTTTTGCCATGTCCATGTCATATAGACACATGCCTTTTTTTCTCGTTTAAGTTTGTCTCCTGCTAAAATCACAAAAAATACGAATTAAAGCCTTGGAATGGTTCCACACTTAGAGGCAAAAATACAATAGTCCCTACTTCATCAGAAAGGAAAGTTGTTTTATTAAAAATTTATTCTTTAGAAGTTTCTATTGCAAATAACAGGAGGATGGAGAGATATATAGAGCTAGGTAAGCATGTTAATTTATTTGTTTATTTATTTTTAAATTGTTATGGAGCGAACAGTTGGGCAGTTGCTCTTATGCAATTTCTTGATGATCCTTAACTAGAGCATATGAGGTTTGGATAACCTTTAAAAGTGCTGTATTGCTCTAGAAGTGGTTTTCATACATCAGAGTCTGCTAGACACTGTCTGCATGCTCCTTTTATTTTCAAAGAATATGTGAGTCTTGCTTTACTTATCAGGATTGCTGCCTTTTGTACATTGGGGAATTCAAAGTTGCGAACTAGGCTAATGCTCCCTATATTTTTACCCTTTCCCCTTTTCTTCACAGATTTGAGGGCTGGTCAATGGGGGATCACTTCTGTTTATGTCTAATTTTGGCCCACACTAACAATTCCCCTTTGCCTTCTGAGGACGGTCTTTAGCCTTCCATTTTCTCCTTGGTGTCTTGGTTGTGATCTTAACCTGACTACTTTCTGAAGAAATATTTGGAATTTCTTGGTATAAACCTAATATATGATGTTTTGATCTTAGATTCGCAAATGTAAAATTATGCATTTTGCTTCAAAAAGGGCCAAATAGTCTAGTTGCTTTTCGTAGGCATGTGTCTGATTATCGTTCTTCCAATCCCCATCCACCCCAAACCCCCCCCCCCCCCCCGGCGGGCCCTGTGGAATTCTTGAATGTGGGTGCTACTTATTTCCAAATTTGAGAATGAGTGGGTTTCTCCTTAGTCCTTTCAGAGCATATGGGTTGTGGAAGGAGTACTCGATCTAATTATTCCACATATAGGGCTTTTAAGTTGGGGCTTGAGTTTGGAAATTGTAGTTTCCTTAAACTACAGTTAAAAGATAGTCTGGTTGATGAGGAATTAGCTTGAGTAAGTAGGCCTTAAAGAATGGTGGGTGGGAATGCAACAAAAGAGAATTTATATTCTTGTAGAATTTCTATGGTCTTCTCCTCTTTCCTTGCCTCATTCAAATGTGGTGTGGCTTTCACAGCTTCATGAAAATATTTGGAAAATTGTCTCCACTTTTGTTTGCCTCAGAGAATTTCTACTCCTGAAGGGGTTCCTCTTGCTAGTTTTGTCATCTTGGGTGGTAATTAGTTCATGGTCTTAATTCTAGAAATATTGAGTAGGCAGAGTTGAACAATTTTCCTTAGTGGCTCATTGCTTCATTTAATCTGAACATTGGACCTTGTTCTGTGGCTAATCTTGGATGTTTAAAAGCATATCCTTTAGTAACTATCTTGGTTGGTGATTTATTCTTAGAAGGTTCATCTCCTGCTTCTGTCTAATGCATGGAATAAAATAGTGGGAGACCAGGTCTTGCATAATTTTTATAACCATGGTATCAACCATTTGACTGTCATGCTAATATATCTCTATATTTTTTTGCAATTGCAATTATATTCTCTGGTCTACAGTCAAGTTCTGTACTATGACTGTAGTCCCATAGTGGTTGAATGCTTCAAATGATTTCATTTACTTGAGATGGTGATTGATTGAAATGTTGAGGAGAATTCTGAATGTTTCAATTGAAGTTGTTGTCTGAAAGCTTCTGGTAGAGTTATTTGAAAAAAGTGTTTCATTAGATCTTGTTAGAGGATTTGTTGCAAAAAAGTTAGATAAATTGGATTAAGGGCATCTGTATGAAGGTCGTATGACCCAAAATGATTATGATTGCTGTTATGCTCGGAGATTATATAATTGTGACAACAAAGGGAAAATCAAGCAAAATTGTTAAAAATCAGCTGAAATCAGCATAATAGCCATTAAAGCAGCTTTGGGTCTGTAAAGGCTAGAGGTTTTAACTATGATGAACTGCTGTGGACGTTTTCTGATTCTGGTGATTAGAGTTTAATGAGAAGAGAGATGAAGCTTGGCAGAGTTTCTTTTTTATTTATTTTTTTGTTTTAAACAGCTGTTGGCTTACACCGAGGATTAACTATTTGTGTTTGTGATGGGATGAAGACTTGGGGGTACATTTAAGACAAATTTGTTTTCGCATATTTCTTGGAAGATATATTGCTTTGATTGCTGAGAGTCAATAGAATGTGGAAAGGCGTTGTATTAATTTGACAGATAAGGGGTGTTTTTTTTTTTATTTTAATCAACAAATTGACAGGTAAGATTGCTGCCTGTTGAAGTGTCTCAATTTGAGATTATCACATTATATACATATTCTTAAAGAACTTCTAAGATGATTTAAACAATTAACCATTGAGGAGATGAATTATTTTTAGCATTCTTCTAATGCAGGTTATTTACTTGAAAATTAAACTTTATATGATGTGTCAGGTTTGTTATGTTCTTTTGTTTTTCTTAATGTGATCCATGTACAGGTTATCTACATAGCACCTTTGAAGGCTATTGTGCGTGAAAGAATGAGTGATTGGAGAAAACGTCTTGTTTCTCAGCTTGGAAAAGAGATGGTATAATAATACGTCTACATATACATATACATACATGTATTACATATTATGTAATATATGATGCATTTCACATGTATAACCTTTTTTTTCTAAGTAAATTGAATTGATTACTTTTAGGTTGAAATGACTGGAGACTATACTCCAGACTTGATGGCCCTTTTGTCAGCAGACATCATAATTTCTACTCCTGAGAAGTGGGATGGTATTAGTCGTAATTGGCAGAGTCGGAGCTATGTCAAGAAGGTATGCATATTGAGTTATGTGCTTGTTTACTTGAATGGCTTTTATAATGCATATGACCTATGCATTCTTTTCGAACTTTGTCAATTTCACTAGGTTGGACTCATGATTCTGGATGAGATTCACTTGCTGGGAGCAGATCGTGGACCAATTCTTGAGGTACTTGATGCCAAATGTAATAACATTTAGGTATCTGACTATCTGCATATAGCTTGTGCACACTTCATTAGTTGGTCGTGTTATTCTCATAGGATCCCGCCTTCCTTCTAGTTGTACATTTCTGGTAAGGATAGCTAGTATGCCTAAAATCATTTTGAGGGACTTCCTCTGATCATGGGTTGGTGGCACTAGGAGCCATTTGATTGTTTGGCAAGTCTATCTCTGAAAGTGGTCTATGTTTTGGGAATGTGGTGTTCAAAAGCATCACATTTAGGGTGAAACATGTTTGCTTGGTCTTTAAATTGATTCCCTAAACATCCTCATTATATGTCTTCCATAGAGGGGGAGCACTTCTCTTGGGCTTTTGTTTTTCTCATTGGCTGAATGATAAACCAATGAGCAACCATCTTTTAATAGCTTCTGCTTGATATGAAAAATTAAGAGTTAAACGTTTAAGTGCTAAATAAATAAGCTACCGAAAGTATAAATATATGAACTGACAAAGGAAAAGAGCTGGATTTAAGTTTTGACTTTAAAAGGTTTAAAGTGTGGGATTGGAAAGTGATTATTTCTTCTTTATAGTCTCTTCATCTTATTTTCTTTGCCAGTTCTTCTCTCATTAATTTTATCCTCTTTTTCTATAGAAGAGGTTTGAAATTGCTGTTGCATATAAGAAATTTTCGTCTTTTGGCAATAAACCAACCAATTCTAGCTTAACATTTTTTTTTTCATATTTTGGATACACTGTCACTATTTGACTAGTTTAGTCTTGAAAATTGAGTATTAATCCAGCTTTTCCTTTACTCTCTTGGTTCTTTACATTTTCTAGGCCAGATGCTAAATCCTGGACTACAGATGATTTTGGTTTGTTTCCATACAAATATTTTCGGGAAGCCATCATTTTTCATGCTATTTCTCTATCCCCTTGACAAATTTTATAGTGTTACTGTGTCCCTCCCCGTGATCAATATCAATTACTTGCTTCAAATTAGGAGGATGAACAATGCATTATGTGTTGTTATATGCATAATATGTGGTGATAGAGATGAAATCCCATCTCTTCTTGCATAGGTCAATTGCTTGGGATAACCTATTTGGAGTCTTTGGTGGAGAACAAATGTCTTCAGAATTCAGTTTCTAACCATTGAGTTTGAAGTTTGGGGGAGGATAAAGGAGGCTAAGATTCTGTTATTCTGCTATGGTAGCTGTTATATGGGGTTTTTGGTTTGAGAGAAATGCACAAATCTGAATCCTTTTTTTCTTTTTTGGCACCAGCATCTTCTTTGTAAAAGATTGTCCATTTGGTGAGGAGTCATGCTTTAGAAGTTGTTAACAATGTTCCTACCCTATCAATTGTATTCAAAGGGATTGTGAAATGTATCCCTAATTTTATCCCCCTGTTCCCTTTCGTTCGTCATCTTCTAAGAGGTTATTTTTCCTATTTTTATTTGTGATTTTTCCTTCAATCTCTTTCTTATCTCATAAAGGACATGATTAATTACTTGGATCTTACTTGGGCACATTACCAACACTGACATTATGTTTACATATAAATATTTATTGCGTTTCTGCAGGCACTTACAGGCTTCCAGGATGCTTTGCTTATAACTCTTTGACACATAATTGACAGACTAACAATAAGTTTCTTGCATGTCACTGATACTGCATGAAATATTGAAGATAAAGACAGTTATCTTCTTTACAAGTTAAAAACAGATGAGAGAAGAAAAATGGATTGTTTACTTGAATCTACATCATCATTTGTGCACTGCTTATATACATGCATATTCATGACATCCTTCTATTGACTTCCAATAATTTTCTTTTGAATTATTAAATGTTCAAGCCATGATTGGCTGTTGCACCCTGGTAAAAAAGACCGACACCTTCAGTTTTGGTGTGTTTAAGTGAAAGTTAGTTTCATGGGATTCTCAAAATAGAATACTGTGTGGACAGGTTATTGTCTCACGGATGAGGTACATATCTTCACAAACAGAGCGTGCTGTACGGTTTGTTGGCCTTTCAACGGCACTGGCCAATGCTTGGTATGTTCAGATAAAATATGAAACACAAATTTCCCTCTTCGCATAGACTTCTAAGGTTGTGGTGAACTATTTCTATACATTAATTGAACCGAGTCATTCCATGTGCAGCCCTGTATTTCTTGGTATACTGATAGTGAATTTATTTCTTTAAATTATTTTGCATTTAGGGCATGTTGATAAAGGTTGCATGAGATCCCATTAATGAAATTTCTCCTTTTTTGTGGCTGCATTTTCTCGTTTTGAGATTTTGGTAGTAAATTGTGCATGTAGTAATTGTCTGAAGCACTTTTAATTTAGTGATCTTGCTGATTGGTTGGGAGTTGGAGAGGATGGACTATTCAATTTCAAGCCTAGTGTGAGGCCTGTACCTCTTGAAGTTCATATTCAAGTAAGTGAATAACCTTTTGATTGTTTGTTTTCCACATACCATTGTGGCCAATTACATGATAGAGGTGTTAAAATGTTTTTGCTGCTGTGCATGTGTCCTTGCTCCACCATACTCTACATTTGCTCGTCTGTGTCGTTATGTGCATGATTATGAGGAAATTTATAACACTCAAGATTTAATGTGTGCATGTGGAGAGGGGCACCTGATACTAAGGTGATTATGTTACGAGGGATCAAATCGCAGAAGAAAATGAAATAGAAAACATGACTAGTGTTAGGAGCTTCGTTGTATTAAAGTGGAGACAACGAATGTTTTCTTCACCGGTGCTGTTCATAAATATATCAAGAATGGTATAAAATAACATTTTTGTACAAAATTGTTTCTATGAGAAAAGAAAATGTTTGTTAGCTATAAGAAGGGGAAGGAAAACTTATTTATTAACTTTCAAAACTAATAGCTCGTTTTTATCTATAAAATAGAGGACAAGATCACAAAGAATTGTCAAACTATATATGTGTATTATAAAATTAGTGGCAATGAAATAACCTATTAGTGCAAAATTAAATGCAAGCAAAATTAAATGCGAGCACCTAATTTGTCAGATGATGACATTGCAAATAATAAAATAATATAACAACAAATTGAGGTTTAATTCCAAATTTTGGAGTCGGTCGTTTGAGGGACCAATATAGAAGAGAGGAAAAAATAATAAAAAATATAAAAAACATAAAATTAAAGTTTAAAAATAAAAATAAAAATAATAAAAAGAGAGAATTAAAAATAAACTATTCATAGAAACTTATAATAAAAATAATGATGAGGATGATTCAACTGTTTCGGATTCTCTTACACCACTCATTCCTATCTAAAATTGTCTTCTCAACTAAATTCTTGATACTCATGTCTTTACGGATAATTTGTATCTAGATTTTTAATGGTCCACTTTGACGTTTCACTAAATCTCCTACATTTAAGGTTTTCTCTCCTAACTGATATATCTTTGGATTTTCGTTGCACATGTTCAAACTACCTTAAGCGATATTCTCTCATCTAATCCTATCTTCACTTTAAAAGATTATTTTATTATTTGCAATATTATTTAATTATTATATTGCAAATAATAAAATAATCTTTTAAAAAAATGTTGTGCTTTTCATTTGGCATTAGTGGATTCTCTATAACTAATGTTATATTATAGAGATTAAGGAGTTCAAATCCTTTTCTTAAATGTGTCCTGGGACGTATTTTCTAATGTTGCGTTTAATAAAGCACTAATTCTCCATTAATATGATAAAACAAAAGGTCTCTTTGGTCATCTATCCATAGTTTCAAAATTTTCATTTCTAAAATGTCAACATTGTCTGAATTAACCAGGTCTTCAAGGAGTTGGATTTCAAGGTGCTTTTCAGTAGAGAGGACACATAAGTTTAAATATCATAATAATAAGCATAAAATCCATTATTTGTGCTAAATTTCAATTATGCAATTGAAATCATTCTTGTACTTCTCCTTTTTGCTTGCTTATGATGTATTTCTCTTGTTACTTAAGTGTCATTATATTGTATAATTGACTAATAAATTATGAGTATTATTTTCTTGTACAGGGTTATCCCGGGAAGTTTTACTGCCCAAGGATGAATAGCATGAATAAGCCTTCATATGCTGCAATATGTACCCATTCACCAACAAAGCCTGTTCTTATATTTGTTTCATCGCGTCGACAAACTAGGCTCACTGCCTTGGATCTTATTCAGGTTGGGTTCTATAGTCTCTCTCTCTCTCTCTCAAGGCTTGAATCAATATATCGTTTCAACTGAATGTTCTCCTTCCTTTGAACTTGAAGTTTGCAGCCTCAGATGAGCATCCAAGGCAGTTTTTACATATGCCAGAAGACGCCCTACAAATGGTTCTGTCTCAGGTGACAGATCACAACCTGAGGCACACATTGCAATTTGGCATTGGTTTGCATCATGCAGGACTGAATGATAAAGACAGGTCTCTTGTTGAAGAACTTTTCGGGAACAACAAGATTCAGGTACTTTTTAGTTGTCGCAGTCAGTAGAAATGAAAATTTTGAAAGCATTATCTCTTTGCTTCAATGACTAGACAGTTCTGCTTTCATTCATCTGATAGGTATTGGTCTGTACCAGCACATTAGCATGGGGTGTAAATCTTCCTGCTCACCTGGTCATAATCAAGGTAGGACAATGCCTTTACACCTTACATTTTTGACTGCTTAATCGTAGAGCATTTATTTTGATTTCCAAATAAATTTACATCTTGGCTGTTTCCGCTGTCTGGAAGGTTCACATTTATAGGATAGTTATAGAATTTCAAGAGTAATCTTTGTTTCTCCAGTCTATGATATGCTTTAGCTTGATTATTTCAGAAATTTCTGCTTCAACTTCATCATTTGTTTGTTTGGTGGTTTTTCCCCTGCATATCCCCCTTGGAATTTTGTTTACTTATTTTAAATATGCTCAATGTTTGGTCTAGTCTTGTCTATTGCCACTAGTCATGGATGGTACATTTTGAACTGTTCATCAAAGTTTTCAAGTTCTATAGATTCTGCAACATGTGTCATTTATGCTATCTTAATCCCAGTGCGAACACTTCTTTAGTTTGATGTGGTTACATGGCACAGGGAACAGAATATTATGATGGAAAATCAAAAAGATATGTTGATTTTCCTATCACAGATATCTTGCAAATGATGGGTCGTGCAGGTCGACCACAATTTGATCAACATGGCAAAGCGGTGATTCTTGTTCATGAACCAAAGAAAAGTTTCTATAAGAAGGTGATTCATGGTTTAACTACCTCGTTTTTAGAAATTTCCTATCTGTGCTGTTGTAATTTGTTGAGCTTTTCCTTTGCAGTTCTTATATGAACCGTTTCCCGTGGAGAGTAGTTTGAGGGAGCAGTTGCATGATCACATAAATGCTGAGATTGTCTCTGGCACTATTTGTCACGTGCAGGATGCTGTGCATTATCTCACCTGGACATACTTCTTCCGTAGGCTGGTATGTCTACTGATTATTGTATTATTGTGTCAATGTTGGCCTACTTGGTTCAAAGTCATGCTTTGTGTTGCTCTTTGATGTGCTAATTTCATTCTAGTGGTTTAAAATTTTGTTACTTAAGATTTGTTGAACTCCATAACTGTCATTTCCATCGATCCGTACTCCATAATCGTATGATTTAATTATCATAAAAATAAAACAGAGAGTGGACTTTATCCGTAAAAGATCACTTGATGGCATAGGATCCTACTGAGCACGAGGGAAGTGGGATCACTGGATTCTGGCATGCTGGCGGTAAAGTCAGCTGCCTTTTTTATGGTTTTATTTATTTAATTTTTGGTTTGCATCGAATTCAGCCTTGCCTGAAGCTCCATTAGTCTCTTGAAAGGATCCTCTTTGAGCTGATATGAAAAAGCAAAATTTGAGCTTAGCTATGAAGAATATTGAGGAGTACTCCGAGCTATGAAGGATCCTCTTTGCATTTTCCTCTTCCCCTTTTTTACCTCATGCTTCTATAAACATTTTGTATTTTGTCAAATCAATTTTGAGAGATGGTGCAGTACTAGCAATACAGATCCGCCTAATTTTGAAATTTCTTCCACACCTTGTGATCCAAACTGGTTGGGGTTGGAAGCTGGAAGATGAATATGCTTTACCATTCAAATTTGTTCAAAGGCATACAGTTGTTAAATGATACTGACATGTGTTGCTTCGTTACCTTTTGCATAGTTTTCTTTTCTTTCTTGTCCTCCTGTAATTCCTTTGTGACCACTTTGTCAATGCCCAGCGCTGAGCTTGACAGAATTCTATTGATCTGATAAATGCTCTCTATATTCAAGAAGATACAAAGGAAAGGAGTCTAAATTTTTCAACAGGTCTCAGTAAAACTTAATGCTGGCCATTACCCTCTTTACTGAATACCTTTTAACAAAAAGAAAGGGAGGACACAAAAAAAACCAATTTCAACTGAACTTGATACCTTGATCAACTTATTATTTCCTTCTATGATAGACTTTGTTTTATCATGCACTAAAAAAATAAATGAATATCATGCACTAAAAAATAAACTAGTGCCCGGGGCTTCACCCACTCTGGCGTTGTATTCTACCCCTTTTAGATAGTCATTGAATGAAAAAGTTAACACTCTGTTAAAACACTTAAATTGAATACTTGTGGATAAAATTTTCTCTGCATTTCTCCAGTTGCATTTTATTCTTGTTGTTTTAAATTTTTGAATGGTATATTATCTATTGGTTTTGTCCTTGACCTACATCATCTTATAAAATTAGCAGAAATCTTGATATTTTTAGGCTTCATGTATTCATTTTGACTATAAAATCTTTTTTGGGGTTTCTTGTTACAGATGGTTAATCCAGCTTACTATGGCCTAGATGATAAAGAACCTGAAATTTTAAACTCTTATTTGTCAAGGTACCAATGCCAACTTGATCACATGATATCGTTATGTCTTCTGCTATGGTGCCTCATTCTTCTTGGTGGTAGCTTCTTATCAACTTGTATTTTTACTTTGGCAGGTTAGTTCAGAGCACATTCGAAGATTTGGAAGACAGTGGATGCATCAAAATAAATGATGGCAGTGTGGAATCTATGATGCTTGGTTCAGTAGCATCTCAATATTATCTTAGTTACATGACAGTGTCCATGTTTGCTTCTAATATTGGCCCTGATACTTCACTTGAGGTATTGATGCTGTTTGAATATTTCCTTATTATTTTATTTTTCTATCAGTTCCTCCAAAGTATTATGATGCATTCAATTATCTAAATTTGTAGGTTTTTCTGCATGTTCTATCTGGTGCTTCCGAGTATGATGAACTTCCTGTGAGGCATAATGAGGTAACTTTCTGTTTTAGGATGAGACCGTTGAGTTTAGGTTCCCCAGGGAGGATGAATGCTACAACTTGATTAAAAGTATTTGCATATCATTGGATGATTTCTTGGTGAAAAATTCCAGTTTTTTTCTTGCTTCTTGCTATAGGAAAGGTACAATGAGACATTGTCTGAGAAGGTTCCTTACATGGTTGACAAGAACCGGCTTGATGATCCGCATGTGAAAGCAAATTTGCTTCTTCAGGTCAGAGTAATCTTGGAAAACTGTTCTCAACCTTCGTGATCATTAATTTGTGCTTTACCTGATCTTTGATGCTTATGTTAATATCCACATGAATTTCTAATTTTTTAATTTTTTTAATTTTTTGATCAGGCACACTTTTCTCAGGTGGAGCTACCAATTACCGACTATATCACTGACTTAAAGTCAGTTTTAGATCAAAGTATACGTATAATCCAGGCCATGATAGACATATGTGCCAACAGTGGATGGCTTTCTAGCACATTTACTTGCATGCGTCTTATGCAAATGGTTATGCAGGTATTCTTTGGCTGAATTTAGGAGCTTCTCGTTTTTTCTTGTTAAAATGTTGTTGGATGAATGCAAAGTGCAGTGTGTAATAAAAGATTGTTTTGTCATATTTAGTCAATTTTTAAAGTCTATATCAACTATTATTACTGTACATGATTGCTACAGATTTATTTTTGGGGTTCAAAGCTTTTGAGGATATCGGGGAGTATCTCTTAACTTCAACTTCATGTGGAATTTGTGATTTGTGCATACACTTTGATTTTGATCCTTGTCATAACAGTTCTGATGGGTTTTATGCATCTGAAACTGTTATTTTGGTCTGTGTTCTTCTATTTATTGTTAAATGGCTCCGAAACTAATGAATCTTTTGAGGAAAAAAAAAGATGTCAATAGAAGCTAGAGAGAATATTTGGGGGGGGGGATAAGAATCCTCCAGAGGAAAAAGAAACAGAGAAGTGTTCAAAGATTTAATTACAGGGAGGTGATTTTCAGTCCCTTCCAGTACCCTTCAATGCTGAACATTCTAACTATGGTTCCACTGTTCTAGGTCTTTATTGGCCTAAGTCAGGACCTATTGTAATTCTCTAATAATTTTTTTTTTTTTTGAAGAAATTGTTAGGAGTTGAATCGTGCTCATTACTAATGTCTTATCTATATTAACCTCCATGCATTTGCTTCCAGGGTCTATGGTCTGATGAGACATCTTCTTTGAGGATGCTGCCATGCATGACTTCTGATCTTGTGGAATCACTTAGGAGAAGAGGAATTACAAATTTACAACAATTGTTAGATTTTTCTGAGAGGGATCTGCAAGGTATTATTGGGAATTCTTCAGTGTTGAGGATCAATCAGGTATGGATTGTTCAATTCTTGGAAAAATTTGGTTCTTCACTGAGCTGAAATACAGAATGGACTTCAAGGAGGACCCCTTATTTGATTTTTCAGGTTTATTTATTTATCTGAATAAATGACCCAAAATGCTATGTTAAAGATTTATGAGTAACTTAAAGAATTGCAAAGCTTGGCTTTAGTAATTTTGCAATTTCTAGTTAGGTTTACCTAAAATGTCGTGACTGAACATCTTTAATATACTAAAAGAGTGAAAGGATCACCTACAAGAGAAGTAAGAATAAGAGATGTCATAGGCCATACATAGATTATATGTATATTTGAAACAGAGATGCACAAAAGCATCTCGAACCAATACCACATGAAAGAACTAAGCACAGATCTACACCATAAAGGGTGTCCCATCCTCTCTTGAGGGAGTCGAAAGACTAGACAACATAGAAAATTATCAACAACTGCAAGACCCGAACAGCAAGCATAACAAATGATTACATCACTGCCAAGTAATGATGATATAATGTACCATAGTTGACGTTAGTCTAATCAATGAATTGTATTGCATCAATTCCATTTTTTAACTGTGCAAGTTAAGCTCCAATGAGTTTTTGATGGACTAAACTTGAGTAACTCCGAGCCTAGATTAGAGTGAATGCATTACTTGATTTATTATTTTGAAAAGAACATCTCTTGCTTTCTACTCTGCAGCTCTTTTTTATTATTATTTTGCACCCCACATTGACTTCATTATGTGTTTCTGCTAAAATTTTTCAGGATCTGCGGCATTTTCCCTGCATTCAGGTGAAATTAAAGCTTCAGAAGAGTGGCAAAGCTGATGAAAAATCTTACATTCTAAACATTAAATTAGAAAAGACCAACTCCAAGCGGAAGAATTCAAGAGCCTTTACCCCACGATTTCCCAAGGTGAAAGACTATCCTTTGTTTTACTGTACCATTAATAGTTTGAGATGACTAAATTTGACAAGTTCTACAGGTAAAAGATGAAGCATGGTGGCTGGTGCTTGGCAATGTTTCCACCTCTGAACTATATGCTCTGAAGCGGATTTCTTTCTCTGACCGTTTGATCACCCACATGGAACTGCCATCATCTTTGCCCTCTTTCCAGGTGAATATGGATTTTAGTTTCTTAAATATCAATTCAAGTTTCTGGTGTTTTTCCTTTTTCACCCTTACTTTCTTCGTAGCTAGGACAAAGACCGAGTTTGGTAACACTCCTGGAAACTTCAATAATCAAGCTTTTTTAGTGGAAACCTTTAAAAATGTGCAATTTAGAAAATAATCAACATATTTTCAATTTCTGTCTGATTGTTGTCATCAACTTTAGGTAATTTTAGTTTGGTTCCTTGCTCCATAAAGTGCAGCAATAACTGCATTTACTTGTTACTATTGTTAATATTATTTGAATTCTCGAGTTGTTTTTACCTCTTGCAGTAGAAATGTCAATATCTCTAAGCAGTAACATGAATAATGGTTCTTTCTTTTCCAGGGCTTGAAGTTGATTCTAGTTTCAGATTGTTATCTTGGGTTTGAACGAGAATACTCGATTGAAGAACTCATTTAAACCTAAAGCAACGAGAAGCAGTGGCATGGTGAAAAAGAATGGGTGCTTGGTTAATTCAGGTTGTAAATTTGGGACCAAATCCAAAATGGCGAGTTTGTGCATTCACAATCTAAAACCCTCCTCTTATAATGACCAACATGAAGTTGAAGACGCATATGACACTTTGAAGCCATCAGCTGTCAGCAAGCATGCTCAGAGAATGGATCAGCATTAAGGTTCACATACTTGAATTTTGTCCAACTCTCACGAGATGTATGTATGTTTTTGTGGATCAGCATTAAGGTTCACATACTTGAATTTTGTCTCGTTCTCACGAGATGTATGTAGGTTTTTGTGTAGTTAAGAAAAATTGACTCTTGCAACTTCAGCCTCATTTAATATAAAAATTTATAAGAAATGACTTGTTGGTCACTAAATTCGTCTGCTATATTTCTTTTTCTTTTTGGTATGATGATCACATTGGATCTTATTAAATCTGGTTTGAGCTAGGTGGGAGCAAAGCTCTCCCGGTGTCTATTTTCTCCGTATATAAGATTCGAATCCAAAACTTTACATAAGTGGATTGGAAACTTGTTTTTGATTACTGCATTTCTGATTGGGTGCATTTAGGTGACCTTCACTCTTTTCAGCGGGTGTAACATTTTAGTTATAAGAAATTATAAATTTTTCTATAAATAAGTAAAAGAAAATGGTTCTCTAACACTACCACTCATAGAAGTAAATGTGTCGAGTGTTTTCCAATTTTAGAAATTCTTTAAATGCTGAGGTTAGTGACTAATTATCTAATATAAAGTTCTAACTTTGATTAAACAATACAAAATTCTATTTAAGTTTATTACTTAAATCGCAGACAAAAAGATATTGGGGGTGGTGGGGGGCTTCCAAGTTAGACGACCAAGAGTTTTGTAGTCTCCCTTAAAATTCGTTGTTGTTCAAATGGTAACGACCGTTGATGATGGATGTGGCTGGGACTAGCAATTGGGCCAGGTTGGCGGGTCGGGCCGAGCTTTGACTCATTATTTAGGCCATTTTGAACTACAAGTTAAGTTTGAACACCAATCGACTCAACCGTTATAAACTCGGCCCGTATAGAAATGCAATTTAATTAGACAGCTGAAATTCAGTCACTAACAAAATTTCGAAGCAAAATTTGTCCAATTTGCACAATCATCAAATCAAGAACTACCGATGGGAACAAGATCAAAAATTCTGATCAAAGCAGAATGCATCTACCATACTTCCAGAGATATCTTCGATCGAATTGTCAGGAGATTTAGGCATGTAGAAGAGAACGAAGGAGATTAGAATAGGTAAAGAGATCACGAGAATCACACTTCGGTATCAATAGATCTTGTCAGAGAGAGACTCATGTTGTCGATTTTGCTTCCACATTTTGTCAAAACTATAATGATTGTTGTGAATGTGACAACGGTTGAGATCTTATGTTGATTTGACGAGTTCAACAGACGATGACAATCTGTAGAGAACTTGTCCATTTCCTCCGATGATGATGGAACCTTTCACACCTATGAAAACTTATTCCCCCTCTGGGTTTTTATGGGTTAATTCGAGCCCGAGCTTGGCTTGAAATTGGCCTAAAACCCTTCTAAATTTTCAGATCGTGCTCGAATCTTGATTTTTCGAGCTTTCTCGGGCTCAGGCTCGGGCTCGAGAGCCCCGGCTCATAAAGCACCATTGCTGGCCCAAGATGTAACCATATTGGTTAAATCATATAAGACAATGATATAAAATATTACTCACGCTGGATGACCATTAAAAATAAAGGCACCAAATGCATATTTTGTATTTCGTTGAGGATTCATAAAGCTAAATTATTTCTAATGTAATAATATCTTTCTTTCTTTGAAAAAAATAGATAAATGCAGATATTGTTTGTTTATTTTGCCGGTGGAAATAAATGAGAGTCGGAATCATATACCCATTCTCATTTTAATAGGAATTTGGAATGCTAATTCCAAATGTTTTGAAATATCAAAAAAAATAAAAAAATATAAATGTCTTTATAAATAGAGTTTAGCTTAATGAATTTTTGAAAAGAATTATGCAACTGAGACTTTGCACACTTTTATGAGAACAAATTTTTGTAAAGACTCATTTTTTCCAAGAGAGTAATATTAAAAAAAAAAAAATGAGCAACGGATGCTTTTTAAGACCTTTTTTTTTTTTTTTTTTTTTGTAGAGAGAAAACAAGCTTCGTGTCAAAGAAAGAAAAATTGATTTTTATACGGTGAGAAAGGCGAAAGTGAATTCTAAAAAAATTGATTTTTGTAGAGAGGGTTAATCAAAATCGAAAGGGTAAAGAAGAAATTTTGTAGAGAATTTTTCAAACATAAGAAAATCAGCATCTTCCTTATAATAAGAGGGCGCATCTAAAACAACATTTGCATGAAAGCAAGGTCCACCCAGTTTTGCATCATTTACCAAACATATTTTCAATCGACATCTTTCGGAATGTACGAGGCGAGGTGTTTTAAGGACAACTACTCCCAATCTGTATCGAAAAACCCTGCATCTTTCATCTCAGAGTAATATACATTGTCCAGAAGAAAATCTTCCTCCTGCAACAAAATCAAACTAGTATCAACCTGATGTAAACCACAAGAACCAACAAGGTTTCCTCAATCTCGTAAGCACTTCATGAATGCATTACCTGGAAAAAATCTGCTAGAAAAGTCACATACAGGAAAGGAAGATAGAAAGAATGATAACATATCACTGTGAAATTGTACAACCTGCAGAAGTGATGCATTAGAATTTAGCAGCCAAGAAAGGAAAATAAAATCTAAAGGCACCCTCCATTTTTGGGGTTTATTTAAAAATTCATAGATTGGTACCAAAGTCCGAAGGCAGCCCCGATTCCTGCAAGTGCACAGGCAAACAATGCCAATATGTTGAAGGCAAACATGATAACAACGTAATTGTAGAATGCTGGCCTCGCTGTAGAAAAGAGAACATAAAGGGAATATCAGCTAATGTTAAAGCTGCACAATTACATGATAAGAGGTTTAATAATTCATAATTGGACTCACGAGGTAATTTCTCTCTCCAGTTGGAATGATGCACGTACAAAATGAAGCCATAAACTCCAGTAAGCAATAGTTTATGGAAAATCCACAAGCCCCATTTTACCCAAGGTGAGTCACTGTCAAAAAATAGTGGGACTCCAACTCCAAAGATATAGATTATCTGCGCTAATGATGACCCAAAGGCCAAAAGATGAGGTCATTTTCATGAAGAACTCTCAAGCAAAAATATACAGAATGGAAAGACAGCCATTTCACATGACACAACAATAAAGTGGGCATAGCAACCCAATCCCTCTCCCCAAACCCCCACCCAAATTCTTTTGGGAAAAAAAAGGTTCTTCATGAAGGGCAAGGAAGTAAAAAGAACATGGGTAAGTCAACCTAAATATGATGAAGAAACTGGAGTTGACACTATATATTGAGGAAATCACCCACGATTAAGTTACAACCAGCCAAAGGAGACACCACTGTAATACAAAGGATGGAACCATTACACCTTCTCATCATGAGCAATGAGATCTACTGTTCTAGCTGAAGCAGTTAGCTATTGGTATTGTGACAACAGATTTGTAAAAGAGCAGTAGAACTATTCCCTTTTGTGGTTTTTCTTTTCTCCCTATAAATGGGTTAAAGGTATTCAAAACCTGCTAAGGTTATTCTAGTTGGGCAGTTACAATAATGATTTAATCAGTAAAGCATATAAGGAAACTAATTAAACAGCAAAGTGCCAGTATTTTTTTTTTTTTAAATTAATTATTAACTCTACACATCAGAAATTGGAACTGGGTTGTGTATTTGAATGACTACCATCAATTCAGGGGCTGAGACACAATATACATTTAGCATAAATAAATACATGACCACTTGTAAGAAGACACTACAATTAGCATCATTAAAACTTCTTTTTTTTTTGGGGGGGTGGGGTACTATATCAGAGCAAGCTTTGCAGACGGGGTTTACCTGAAAGACTAAAACCCTAAGGAAACTGAAAGCAAGAAATCAAAAGCACATATTAGAAAAAGAAACACGTCAAAAAGAAATTGAATTAGAAGAAAGAAACAAAAAATGTATATGAAAAGCCAACAGACCTTAAGAAGTAAATCGACACCACCTATGAGCCCTGATACAACGAAAATGCGTGTCAAAGTTTCCAACCCACTGGCATAGTTTTCCTGGATGACCAAGAAGGCTACCAAGCTGATTTCCAGAAACAGCATTCCAGATGTAGTGAACAATGAGAGGAAATTCCATGAAACCTCCTTCCCTGGTGTACATTGCCATCCCTGTGAAGTGAATGTCAAAAAGACCAATGCGGTTGGTACAAATTCTAAATTGACCGCTGAAAATCACAAATGGCCAAATTTTGCATAATTAAAATTTTACCTAGCAGAAAATCTAACATCTTTTCTGTTGTCATTGAATTCACAATACCATCTTGTTAATTGTTAAAGATGGAAACTTAAAGCAGTATATCATTCTACTGATACATTATGACCTCCCCCACCCCCACAAAAAAAAATAAATAAAAATTTGAAAAAATTGGATGCACATTTTTATGGAGAAGAGACAACTAACCCTTGGCAACATATAATAACATAAACTTGGGCACCTTAAGTATCAAAAACTTACTCAGTCGTATGTACAAAAACAAGTAAACATAGGAGTTTTGGGAAGGGGCAAGAGCTCGCATATGATGTCAACTGCTGAGGTTGCAGAAACAGTCGGAAACTGTTCCACCAGCATATGAGTTTTGGGAAGGGGGCAAGAGCTTGCATATGATGTCAACTGCTGAGGTTGCGGAAACAGTCGGAAACTGTTCCACCAGCATATAAATTATCCTTTACCAGCTACAACCATCAAGTGTCCTGGTCCATGTAAAGCTGAAGATGGCACACTAAATGAAGCATTCCCCAGAAATCTAACATTTTCCGATTGTGGAAACTAGAGGGAGAAACTAACAATTAAGTAAAATAAATGAAAAACCTTGCCTCAGGGGGCCTTTTTATAATAAAACAAACTGCTCTTTTAAACTAAATATCATCTTTAGTAAGGTCACGCTAAAAAAGTAAACGCAACACCAAGTGGGTGCACTACCAGACAAGCCAAAATCTACAAAATCAAGAGATTTACAAAAGAAGCAAGGCATTTAGAGTAGAAACAAGTAGATATTTTCATGACACTATCAATAAATCGGTCAAGGGTTTCTCAACCTCATCAAAATTCTCCTGTTACTTTCCTGGAAAACAATCTAAAAGATGGCTAATGTCAAGGAGAGAGTTTCCCATAAACATTGAACAAATCATCAAACCACTCCAAGCCCACAATCACTACATGCAGGGAGAAGAACATGACTCGTGGGGAGAAGAAGACTTCCAAATAGCTTTCCGAGGAAAAAATATAAATAAATAAGTAAATATCATCTCGTCTAAGTTCTCCTTCAGAATATTTTGTTAAAAACTAGTACAACAAAGGCACCCGAACAAGTCTCCTTTGAGAACAATGAACCTTCCCAATAGCAATATACCTGCATCCCTACCAAAAACTCAAAAATGTTGAAGAAGCTCTCCACCTGCAAGTTATTTGTTGACCTAACAAAGCTTGCATTCCAATGATGAGCACCTCTGCCAAAGAACATCATCACACTCACCACAGCATCCTAATCAGTGGATGTCTCCAAAAGATTAAGGCACCAACTGCTGAAGGGAGGTAGAGTTATACCACTTGTCAAGCCAAAAGGAAGCCTTCAATCCTTTAAAACCACATCCCAAGAGAGACCCACCTACTCCCATCTAATTTCTTTCCACCAAAAGGCCCCACATCATCAATAACTCCAATATGCCGCTTTGTAAGTTTTTAAGGTCATGTTCTATTTGGTGGTTTAACATTGCTCGTATCATTATGTTAACTTGGTATTTTTTTTTTTAAACTGTATCAGCAAAAGATTCCAATGAAACTGAACACAGTAGTAAACTATCAAGAGTTCTTATGCTGTTTATCTAAAGAATGAATAGACCCTATCACAATTCAACAGGACCAAGTGAATTGGGAGCTAGCTAAGAGTGATTGCATTGAAGCTTCAAGCTTAGAGCTGACGACAACTTTGAGCAAACTCAATGAGTGCTCTATGCCAAGGAAATATCCCAAGCCTAAATGACAATTCTGAGTTGAGAAGGTGCCAAATTGCTTTTGTTAACCATTCTATCAATGAAATACTAGTTGTAAAAACCATTTGATCTGTCGTTTCAATTTGACCATTCAAAAATCTGACTGAGCATCAGTTTTTTGCTAACCCTACCGTAGAATTTCTTCCGAATATATTCTTGATCACCTATTCAATTACACCACAGAACCCTTGGGGGGGGAGAGAGAGAGAGAGAGAGAGACCTGAAGAGAGGACCAAGCGAGATTGAGAAGTGAAGCAATCCAGAGCAAAACATAATAAGCGATAATCAAATGGGATCTGCGATTGGAGAGTTTCTGGAAGTTCTTGTTGGCGTGATAAGCCAAATAAGCAACGAAGAGAAGCGAAGGGAGAATCAGAAGAAAGCTGTACCAGAATCCATGGCAAGGACGGTGGTGATCATCTCCAGAAGGACCAATCTGATCAGATATGAATGATGATGAAGGTGGAGAGAGAGAGGGTTGAATTTGTAGGGTTGGCTGGAGGAGGTGGTTCATTTCTAGAATCAAGAGAGAAGTTTTGAGTGCATTGTAGAGGGGAATTGGGGATTTTGAAGACCCTGCTTCGGATTTGGAATAATTTTTCTTGAAGAAAAGGTTCAGAGACTTCGATTGCTGACACTGAGGAAACCCTAAATGTTGTTCTTTCTGGATTTCAGTTAGAAACTCGCTACGGAGATCTTCGCGACCAACTTGCGGCTGGTCGGGTTGCAAAGCAGCTATTAAACGACGACGTTTTCACTCTCCTCCTCTCTGATTTAATTTTAAAATAAATTCACATGTCTAATCAAATTCGATTCGAATCAAATTAAATATTTAAAAAATAAATATTTTTTGATACCTATATTCTTTATATATAAGAGTCAAATATAAGATTAAAGAATATCGGTGTCCAAGACCAATCGGGCATTAATTTTTTTTTTGAGTATAATAATAAGCAATTTAGATATTTAAGAAATATATTAAAAATTTTTGTTTTTGACTTTAGGTGGATGTGATGGGATTCTAGATAAGCACAAATTCATCAAAGCTTATCTTCTAAAAAAGCCTGTGGTTCAAATTAAAAGATAATGTCGAATACACGTTTCATGATTGTGCCATTTCGGAAAATAAGCCCTCACCATCTCAATCATTGGGCAGGCTTGGGGACACCTGATGGATTGACTCATATTTTATGAAATAAAAGTTTATATATATATATATATGAATTGTATTATATTTTCTATTTAAAATTATATTTTATTTAATAAAAAATAATTTTATAAATACTCTTGCATATAATCGTATTAATACAAAATAAATCAAAGAAAATATTTTGGGAGTTCTATGATTTTCCCTATTGGAGGGTAGAAACAATATTTAGGATCTGTGAGAGGGTGTATCATTGTTTTAGTTTTTTTTTTTTTTTTTTTTTTTTTTTTTTTTTTTGGGATATTTTTGGGTTTATGTCAGGATTCGATTGTCAAGAAAATTAATATGACTAATATTTTTTCAAATTTCATATGGAGAATTTTGATGATTGGAATCGTTTTACACTATGATAGAGAAGGATAAAAGATCTTTTCATTCAACAAGGTTTGACGGAAGTCTTGAATGGTGCGAAAGCCAATCCAGAAACGATGTGTGATTAGGGTTCGAAGGAGTTTGAAAAAATTATGTGTGCGTACGATAAGGTGCAGATAAATATGTCCATCGAGGGGCATTTACTTCGTTAGTAAAATCTTTTAAATTTAAATTTGAAGTTAAGGGACAATGAATGATTAATCCATTATTCTTACTTTCCCCTGTTAACTCCCTAATTAAAACTTACTGTGGTTTTTAATCTTTTTCCTTAGTTGAGATTGGATAACAATTCACGAAAAATTGAGAGAGCACACAATATTCTCTACATATATCATTTTCATTATCGGATTGAGAGTTGCGATATTGTGATATTATGATGATAACTCATTTGGCATGATTCTTATCCCAACTGTGAGATCTTTGATAAAAGTTTCGTCGTTTTTAGATTGTCTGTGATTATTTATTAAAATATACCCATAAATATTATATTTTTATTTTTGTGAAAAATCACCATACTTCTGCTTGTGATAATTAAATCTAACGTAAGATTTTGTATAGGGGAAAATATTATGCAAAAGCTAATGAATTTTCTACAATTTGATAGAGGTTAGCGTGATTTGTTTGCACGCCTCAAAGATCGACAAAATATTCACACATTATTAGGGTTGGCTCATATTTTAGGAGAAAGAAGTTTTTCTCGAATACCAAATTTCATTATATGAATTGTATTATATTTCATATTTAGAATTATATTTTATTTAGAGAATGATGATTCTATAATTATTCTTATATAAAATCCTATTAGGCACAAAAAAAAAAATACATATATAGAGAGGTTGCATGGGGAAAAAGGTTATAGAAAATATTTTAAAATTTTCATAATTTTCTCTAATTATTATAGGAAGTAGTGAGATTTCTTGAGGTATACAAGGGACATTTGGATTTTTTTGGTTCGGGGGGGGGGGATTTCTCAAACTCGAAATTATTTTTTATATTGGTCTATAATAGAAATCGGGTGTCAGCTCAGGTAGAATACTCGTTTGACCTTATTTAATCGGGTTTGATGGTATCGCGTTGTGTTTATTAATTTCTTTTTCACATATAATTAAATTTCATTTTATTAATTTGAACCGAATATTATAGAGTTTATTAAAAGATTGATTCGTTCAAATTTCATTTCTCTATTTCTATGATTTGAATTTGAGACTTATAATTAAAGAAATATAACCAACGTAAGTTGACTGAACTTGATGTATCCTTAAACATAATCGAGGTTTGACTCCTGTTGGGAATATCAGGTTCTCATATATATTGAGAGTTTTCCATTGGGAGACCCGTCTTCTGAAAGGAACCACTACAACAGTCAGTTTGTATTAGTCGGGATAAAATTTCAGATATAGAGTGATGTCCAAAACATGATACCAAACAAAAAAAATAAATAAAGAAATATAGTATTTTATCTATTGGGCTTGGTCCAAAATTTTAGTATTAATAGGTTGGGCCCCTGCGAAAAGACCATGCCGTGACTATTTTTTTTAGATATAATAAAAGGTAATTAAATTGGATTATAAAAGAAAAAAGAAAAAAGAATAAAAATGAAGAGATTCTATTGCGGGGGCCGTATCCGAGAGACATGCTGTGACTGCTATTGCTCTCCCTTCTAAACAGGAGAAGGGATCACGTGAAAACATGGTGGCTGTTCCAGATATTGTTCAATAGTTTTAATTGGTGTTTTGCCCCTCTCTCTATCTCTATATATATGTATATATTTTGCTTGGTTGAATGCAAATAATAATTAAATAAATTAATTTTTTTTAAACAACATAAGTATTAAATTTTTTTAATCAATATTTTCGATTCAAATTTTAAGAATGAAAAAATTGATTTCGGAAAAATCGATCCAAAAATTAGACTCTACAGCTATTTGAATAAAATTAGTCGAATTTTTAGATACACGTGGTTAAATAAAAAAAATCAAAATTTTTATTAAAATTTCAATTTATTTTTTTTGAAAGCTACTAAATATAATAAATATCTACTGTACCCAAAATAATTTCATCAAGAGCATATGAAAGGAAGCCTTTGATCTCCAAATGACACGCCATATCTACCACTAAAAACAACTTGCGTTTCCATAAAATTTGAAAAGAAAGAGAATGCCCTCTAGAATTTGGTAGAAAGTGATGGTAAGTAACTTTTAATTTACTTGAAACAAAACCCAAGTTCCGAAAGTAATGTATCTAAAAAATTTTACAGAATACATAGACAATCAAAAGCATGATTCATTCAACCTTGTGCCCACATAGGCTTCATTCAACACCCCCCCCCCCCAAAACAAAAACACTTTTATTCATTGCCGCTAGTCTATGACAGGGTCCGGTATGCCTGTGGTGTGAGCCTAGGTTTTGGGTGCACCATGAGGGGTGCGGCTCGTTGTAGAGTCAGCCCATATGCTTCCTCCATGTTTAATTTTTCGGCATGTTGACCTTCTGGGAGTTCCCAATTGAAGGCATGAACCAAGGTCGCGGTCAGTAGTGTGACCATGCGCAGACCTAGGTTCATCCCTGCGCACATCCTTCGTCCTGCACCAAATGGTATGACCTCAAAATCATTTCCTTTAACGTCAACGCTAGGTTTTTCGCCTCCGGGCAAGAATCTATCGGGCCGGAACTTGAGTGGCTTGGCCCATTGGTCTGGGTCGCGAGCTATGGCCCATACATTAACAAGAAGAGTAGCACCCTTTGGTATGTGATAGCCATTAATCTCACAACCCTCAGCTGCCATACGCGGGAGGAAAGGTGCAGCGGGGTGGAGCCTAAAAGTCTCCTTGATCACAGCATGAAGATAAGTCAACTGGGGCAAGTCTGACTCAGTAGCAAGCCTGTTAGGCCCAATAACTGAATCCAGCTCTTGTTGGACTTGGGCTAGTATTTTTGGGTGTGTAATGAGCTCAGCAATGGCCCACTCTACCGTGTTTGATGACGTGTCAGTCCCTGCTATGAACAAATCCTACATTCAATGACCAAAGTCTTAAATTAATAATAAAAATATAAATTTATCAAATAATATATTTATTTGGAAAAAGGATAAAATTAGTTCTAAAAATACAATTAAAAACTGAGAGAGAGAGAGAGAGAGAGAGAGAGAGAGAGAGAGTACCAAAAGCAAGGCTTTGATTTCAATGTCACTAAGCTTGCCACCCTCACCATCAATATTATCCTTGTGTGCGAGTAAAGTACTCAACAAATCCAAGTGCTTTGCATCAGAACCGTTCATTCTATGCTCATCAATGATCTCATTCAAGAAAGAGTCAAATCTCGCATGCAATTTCTTCATCTTAGAGGCTACCCCTTGTAAGTCAAGCCAATCAAGGGCTGGGATGAAATCCCCAATGTTGAACACCCCAGCCAGCACCATCAGCTGCACCACCATTTGCTTGAACTCATCTGCCTTTGGATCTCCTCCGCCTGTTCCATCACCAAACACTGTCCTTCCTAACATCACGCGTCCTAGTGCGTTTGTTGTACACACGTTCAGTAACTGCCCCAGGTTGACCGTTGATTTTGCCGCACTCGCTAGCGTACGCGTGAGAATGGATATTTCTTTCTGTTTAAATAAAATTGGTTGACGTGGATTAATACAGTTTTCCACATTAACCGGAAAAAGTGTAAGATGTCGGATTACTTGGTTCTTAATTTCTATTTATATTCTAGTTGAATTTTTCATAATTATCGATGGAGCAACTACATAATAAAAAAAATGATATTCATAAGGTAATCCAAAATAAAATACCTATAACGTTTTTTTGATACCATATCGATCGTTATTCAAAATCATATTCTGACTAATTCGATCCGAAATTTATAGTAACCTATTTAATCCGGTTACCCTCTTAATATAATCTATTTTATATTCAAATCATAAGTTAAACTTGTAATTTTGATTAAACGACCTAACACCACATATTATTACATCAACTTATCGTTGGTACCTATAACATGTCTAATGGTAAAACTCATAATTCAAATTCTTTGGCATTGCAGTGTTTTTATTCAATTGGAGTCCAAACATTTCATCATAATAATTAGTCTTTCGTTTGATAAAAATTTAATTATGCAATTAAAAGCATATCTCAATCTCTATTCAGAATCTTGAAATACGAGTATGAATTAATTGGTGGATTTTATAATCGTTTAAATCGAATTAGTCGAAATATAATTATGAATATATTTTAGAATAGCATTAAAAAAAAAAAAGAGAAAACCTGGCGAACATGGCGGAAGTCATCCAAGGCCTTAACGGTGAAAAGATGGACATTGCAAATTTTCCTAAGCATTCTCCATCTTGGACCATACGGTGCAAATACCAAATCCCGGTAATTGTAACAAACATGCTTAGCTCCACTATTTGGGGGTCTACTTGAGAAATTGGCATCATGGACCGTCAAGAACTGGGCAGCCACCGATGCCGATGCCGCCACCACCACGTGGACTGACCCCAATCTCAAGTGCATTAGAGGCCCGTACTTTTGGGCCAGGGCTGCCAGTGAATGATGTGGAAACGGACCCAAGTGGGGCAAGTTTCCGATGATCGGCCATGGTTTTGGACCCGGTGGAAGTGGGTGAGGGTGACGGTTAAGGAGGGTGCCCAGGTTTAGAAGAACATAGATGAAAATGGCTATAGCAATTGTATAAAGAAATGGAGTCATGGTTTTGGTGTGTGGGTAAGGGAAGAGGGGTTCGATTTTTAAGGTGTGTTTTGTTAGTACCTTATATAAGAACTCGTGTGCAGTGCTGGAGGGAAAGAGTTGGGAGACAATGTGTGAACGCCGAAATTTCATCTATTGCTTAGATTGTTTTTATTTATTAAATAATAATATCCGAAATTATATATTAATTAATTTATTTTAAAATTTTATAAAATCTTATTTGAGGATGATTTTTTTAATATATATTTTTTTAATTTTTAAATTTTAAATTCAATTATTCCCTCTAGTCAATAAGAGAGAATATCCTCATGTGTAGCACGACTCAACCATTAATCAGTTGCACGTGTGGGACACACCTCACCATTATTTTTTCATAATTGAGTTAACACACAAATATCTTAAAAAAAAGAATCAAAACAAATAGCTTCCAAAATGATCACGGAAAGCTGCCTTTTTTTTTTTTCTTTTTTAAGAATTGATCACATGTTATCGAAAAATTCAATTAATTTATTATGAATAGTTATGAAATCTAAGAATCAATTTTTTTTTTATATTTATTTATTCTTTTAAAATTTATATTTAAAATTTTAATTAAATAAATTTAATATTTTATCACTGTATCGTAATGTTGAAAAAGTAATTCATGACAACCCTGCACCCTTTGACAGTACATCTAGACCACCTTCATGCCACAAAAAAATGGTCTCACAAGGCAAAACCACTCTCCATTTATGTGAGAAAGAAAGACTGAAGTGAGAGAGAGAAAGAGAGAGAGAGAGAGAGAGATTGCTTTTATAAAAATTATTATATATTAATATATAATAAAATTTAACTTACTTTTATAAGAAAATTTAATTTATAATCGCAGAACTCTACATTTTTATTCAAGTATTTTTTTAGTTAAAGTATATTAATAGTAAATAAAATAAAATAAAAATAAATTGAGATGGGTTAAACTTAATTATATTCCTCTTTTCTCCTTTTGAAAAGTTGGGGTTAAATTTTAAAATTTTAATATTAAAAATTATTATTTTTAAATTATTTTGTGAAAAATAACTTTAACTTTTAAAACCTTTGAATTTTTATGAAAATTTATTATTTTAACTAGAAAATATTATAAATAAAATTATTAAAGTCTCAAATTAACTAACTAAATTTTCAAGATGACATATAAAAATGAGAATTTTCCGGATCTGTACAAGTCTGTTCAGCGGATTATTGTTGAAATTTGGGTTGAAAATTGAAGGGAAGGTCAGAAGCTATAGGTTCTCTCTTCTCTTATTGTGTATTCTTGTTCACATCTCTTCCTTTCATGACCCTTATTTTCTTCTACTTCAATCCCAGAACATCCAGAATTTTTAACAAGAACCCACCATTTTTTTGATACCATATCTTGAACACCGTTTAGTATTCAAGGTTTCACCTCAACTAATTTGGACCGACCACTGCAGTGGCTTCTTTTCGAAAGGCGGGTATCCAAACGAAAAACGCTCCGTACACACGAGAATTCGATATTCCCGACGAGAGTCAAATCTCATTTATGCTTGAGAGAACTCAATCTCACATTCAGTTGAACTAACACATGGTAGTAGAACCCACCATTGTGACCTTTGAAAGCGCCATATACATACATACATATGTATGAAACGGGTTCATTCTGCTACAAACCCAACTCGGCCACTAATGGCTCTGGAGGGGCGGGGTAGGGGATAGTCTTCGCCCCGTTGCCTTTCCGTAGTAGTGGACACTGGTAATTAATTAGTGTAGGTGCACTACTTCCCCAAACAGGCTTGTAAACAGTTTTATACAAATGCAGAATGAATAAAGTCACTCAGCTTAACTCAAAATCAACTCGTCAAAATCTTGTCCGATCGATGAGGGTAACATTAAAGTTACCGATTGCATGGAAGACGTTTTTCGCAGCAAATTGAATCCACGAATAATAACACAAAACATGCAAGTCCTTTAATATTTTCTTAGCGATCAAAGTTGTTAACATGTATATTATTTTTCATATATTAATATATGAAAGGTAGATATTCTTAGAAAATACACATGATATCATATAACTTTATTATGTCAAATATCTCTTACTATTATCGGTATATTTTTATATATGTCATGTTATCTCAAATATCATAATATATTGATATATCATATATTTATGATAATATTTGATTTTAAGGTTTTTCTTTTACATACATATCCAAATTTGTATAAATACCTAATTTATTTAATGTATTAGATACACAATAAAATATATTACACTTTCTCTCTCATATTATTTCTTTCTCTATTTTCTACATGGTATCAAAGCTCTTTTTATGAAAATAGTCAGAAAAATATCTTTAACATTTATATAGGTGAAAAATCTCACTTTTTTTTTTCATCTCCGAATATAACTTTCTTAAGATAATTGTATTGAGTGAATTATAAAGATAATTATATTGAGTGAATTGTATAGGGAAACAGAAAATTTCCGACCAAAATAGCCTCCATACACACTGTCCATGCACCCATGTGCTGTTGGTACAACATCGTTAGATTCGACATTTGAGCACATCATTGTGTTCTACACATTCGACACTATTAGCCGTATAATTTGCAATCTCATCCAGTAATCCACGTGCCCTCATGCACCATCGGAAGCTCTTAGAAACAACGATTAAAATCCTAAAAAAGCTTATGATCATGGCTTATTCTCTGATCTTTTGCTATTCATTGGTTCATTTGGTTGTCAATTGGTATCTACCAAGTTGATCCACGTCTCCGATTGATTACAATGGTGGTAATCAGATTGACATACAGCAACTCATGTGCTATCATGTGCCGCTCAAACATTGGAAGTCTGTTTTGAAAAAGTTGAGTTGTAGAGGTTCAAGAAGTTTAAAGCAACGTTGTTTTGCATTCTTCTTGAACACATGTTGCATCCTGACTCATCGTATTTCGTCTGGTCAGTAGCCTAGTCAGCAACATATCATTAACCAAGTCAGATATCTAGGCCCTGTCATACATCCACATTAGCTGCCACGTCAGAATCCACATTAGCTGCCATGTCAGATTACTCAGTATACTTTCCTGCCACGTCAGCATCCATGTGGGCTTTCATAGACACCACATTAGCACCCCTTGCCGCTTTACCAATCACATCCTCGTCTGGTTCAGTAGTTGGTTCAAAGACTTTGTTCAACTGGGGACTATACTTTGACCGTTCAATTTAGCCATTTTGTAGCTGGTTTCTTTGGCAACTAGACCAATTTTGAAGGTTTTTGGGTATCCTCAATCCATTTCTAGGGTCAATTTTGATAAATTTTGACACTATAAATAGGTTTTTTTCATTTTTGGTATTTTTCAAGTGTTATTATTTTACATATTTTTGCACAATGATTGCTTCCAAATTCTTCTGAATCTCACCTCATCAGTATTCTTGCTATAAATAATTGATCAAGATTGCACTTGCTATATGCCTTTGATGGCTCATTATATGGGCTTAAGGCCCGGCATTTGCTGGTCCTTTTTCTGCTTGGATTGTAGCTCTAAAGTGGGATGATTTTGGGCCCAGCTGAGGTGACTTTTTGGGCCTTGATTAGGGCTTCCTTCTGAATTCTTGGAAGCTTTTCATGCGTCGATGGGCTGCTCATGCCGGAAAAACCGGATTGGGTTAGAGCCTAGGGCCTATTTCTGGGCATCCTCTCGAGCAGCCTATGCCTTCTTTTTGGGCTCGACTTTGGCTTGCTTTTGGGGTTCATGGAAAGGGCTTGAATGGAAGCTTGATTGTCTTTATCTTCAAACTCAAGTCAGTCTAGTGGTCATAATTCTCTTCCCCTAATCCAATACTCTCGGGTTTATATTTAGATATAATAATAATAATAAAAAACACTCTCACTCAATTTTGGTTGCCAAACTTGCTTTTGGTTTGGAGGAGGTGGTTCATTTCTTGAATCAAGACAGTAAATTTGAGTGCGTTGTAGAGTGGAATTGGGGATTTTGAAGACTCTGCTTTAGATTTGGAATGGTTTTTTATTATTTTATTATTTTTTATTTTTTAAATAAAAGGTTGAGAGACTTCGATTGCTGACACCGGGGAAGCCCTAAAAGTTGTTCTTTTTGATTTTCAGTTAGAAACTCTTGATTGAGATTTTCGCGACCAACTTGCCACCCGTTGGGTTGCAAAGCAGCTATTAAACAATGACGTTTTCGGTCTCTTCTCTTTATTTTTTAAGCTTAAATTTTTTAACATAATTGAGCGGTATTCCATAATTATATTAAATTCAATTAAATTCAATTCAAATCAAGTTGAATGTTCAAGGGATATATCTCTCATTATTTTTGTATATATTATTTAAATTCAAGATTTTATTTAAAAGATTTCAATATACAGTCACCGAGTCAATTAGACGATTTTTTTTAACTTAATAAATAACTTTAGATATGTTTAAGAAATGTATTCAAAATTTTTGTTGATATTCTAGATAAGCACATGTTTAATTCCTTAACCAAGCTTATCTTCTTAACTAGGATGGGAAGCATTGTGACTACTTGGTTGTCCTCTCGGATGTCGTATATATATTTTATGATTGTGCTATTTTCGGATATTTTAGATTAATCAGATTTTAAGATATCCATGTTCAAGTAAAAAAAAGAGATATTGTTCAAAAGTTTTTACCTCTATTTTTTTTTTATTTGCTTGAATGCAAATAATCACTAAATAAATCAATTTTTTTTATTAAAATTTCAATTTACTTTTTTAAAAAAAGCTACTAAATATAATAATTATCAACTGTACCCAAAAAAAAAAAAAAAAAAAAAATTTCATCAAAAGCACCTAAAAGAAAGCTTATCTCCAAATGGCATGCCATCAAAAGCTTAACCTTGCACTGTTTCTCCTACCTAGGTCAACGACTATGGGTATTATTCTCCGTACTGTTTAGAACTTTCGATGTTTGGCTGCCTTCTCTTTTCTCCTCTCTTTCACTTTTTCTTTTTCAATGTAACGACTTTTGCATGTAATCATCAAAATGAAATATTTTGATCACTTATTAACATGTTCTACATTTTCATGCAATTATTTACTAAAAATAATATAAATATAATAAAATAAAAACATGATATATGTAGAAGAGAGTTGAGTAGAGCATACACCGGCCAGATGAGGATTTTTCTCAATATCACCTACCAAGCCAAGCCAACCATGGAAAGGCAGATGGATGGGCACGTGAGAAGACCAAATATTTTTGTTGAGTAGATGAAGTTGGTAGGTAAGATTGTTAGGTGTCTTTATGTTTCTATTGAAAATTGAAAAGAAACAGACGGCCCTCTGGAATTTGGTAGAGAAGTGGTGGTAAATATTCTCCGGAAATAAAAACTCAGTCCCAAAAGTAATATATCTCAAAAATCTAAGTACATAATGCATAATAGACAATAACATCAAATCCACCTTACATGTATTTCTCATCAAAACCATGATTCATTCAACTTTGTGCCCACATAGTCTTCATTCACCCCCCCCCCCCAACAAAAACACTTTTATTCATTTGATGGCACTAGTATGACTGGGTCCGGTAGGCCTGTGGTGCGAGCCTGGGTTTTGGGTGCACCATGAGCGGTGCGCCTCGTTGTAAGGTCAGCCCATACGCTTCCTCCATGTTTAATTTTTCGGCATGTTGGCCCTCCGGAAGTTCCCAATTGAAGGCATGAACCAAGGTCGCGGTCAGTAGTGTGACCATGCGCAGACCTAGGTTCATCCCTGCACAAATCCTTCGTCCCGCACCAAATGGTATGACCTCGAAATCATTTCCTTTAACGTCAACGCTAGGCTTTTCGCCTCCGGGCAAGAATCTATCGGGCCGGAACTTGAGCGGCTCTGCCCATTGCTTTGGGTCGCGAGCTATGGCCCATACATTAACAAGAAGAGTAGCCCCCTTTGGTATGTGATAGCCATTAATCTCACAACCCTCAGCTGCCATACGTGGGAGAGAGAGAGGTGTAGACGGGTGGAGCCTAAAAGTCTCTTTGATCACGGCTTGAAGATAAGTCAACTGGGGCAAGTCTGACTCAGTTGCAAGCCTGTTAGGCCCAATAACTGAATCCAGCTCTTGTTGGACTTGGGCTAACATTTTTGGGTGCCTAATGAGCTCAGCAATGGCCCACTCGACCGTGCTTGATGACGTGTCAGTCCCTGCTGTGAACAAATCCTACATTCAAAGACCAAAGTCTTAAAGTAATAATAAAAATATAAATTTATCAAATAATATATTTATTTGGAAAAAGGATAAAATTAGTTCTAAAAATACAATTAAAAACTGAGAGAGAGAGAGAGAGAGAGAGAGAGAGAGAGAGAGAGAGAGAGAGAGAGAGAGAGAGAGAGAGAGAGAGAAAGAGAGAGAGAGAGAGAGAGAGAGTACCAAAAGCAAGGCTTTGATTTCAATGTCACTAAGCTTGCCACCCTCACCATCAATATTATCCTTGTGTGCAAGTAAAGTACTCAACAAATCCAAGTGCTTTGCATCAGAACCGTTCATTCTATGCTCATCAATGATCTCATTCAAGAAAGAGTCAAATCTCGCATGCAATTTCTTCATCTTAGAGGCTACCCCCTGTAAGTCAAGCCAATCAAGGGCTGGGATGAAATCCCCAATGTTGAACACCCCAGCCAGCACCATCAGCTCCACCACCATTTGCTTAAACTCATCTGCCTTTGGATCTCCTCCGCCTGTTCCATCACCAAACACTCTCCTTCCTAACATCACGCGTCCTAGTGCGTTTGTTGTACACACGTTCAGTAACTGCCCCAGGTTGACCGTTGATTTTCCCGCACTCGCTAGCGCACGCGTGAGAATGGATATTTCTTCCTGTTTAAATAAAATTGGTTGACGTGGATTAATACAGTTTTCCACATTAACCGGAAAAACTGTAAGATGTCGGATTACCTGGTTCTCAATTGCTATTTATATTCTAGTTGAATTTTTCATAATTATCGATGGACATAGAATGACCGGTTCATTAAAAAAAAAAAAAAAAAAAAAAAATCAAATTTTCATAATTTTTCATAATTTTTCAAAACTCAATTTCAGACTCATTTTTTTTAAATTTTTTGAAATAAAAAAAAATTATTTTAAAATCAATTTTTAGAAAATCGACTTTACTATTTTTAAAACTCAAATAAAAATATCAATAATTTTATAATTTTAATATCTAAATCTAATATTTAAGAAAATAACCTAATAAATTATTACCCTTTTGTTTGATAAAAATTTAACTATATAATTAGAAATAGATATCGATCATTATTTAGAATCATGATATTTTTATTAATAGAACTAATTATTCAAACCAGAGAGAGTGTGGAATATGTACATAATGATTTGCTATACCATGATGAAATTTGACGGATTTGTCCTTATATTTTGTCCCCATACATCTGGTGGGGCAGGGTGACCACATGTGCCCTAAGTTTATTTATTTTGAAAGTATGAATGAGTGCGACGAGAGGGATCTTGAAAGGCGCGAGGAGCACTAAATTCATGTGACACCGATAGGAGTGGGAGCTGACAGAGCCCTAAAAACGACAAAACACTGCCAAACAAACAAAGGACGTCATATTGATTTCCGGTCCTTTCATTTTCCCCTTGTTTTTTTCCCCAGAAGTAATGGATGTCCCACGGAGGCGGGCATCCAATCCTAGCCTCTTCGCATGGTAACAAAGTTTTCACCTACTAGTTTCAGTAAAGAGAAGACATCCGATGGCCGATTAAGTGATATGAAATATTAAATTTTTAATTAAATATTAAATTTAAAATTTAAAAATAAAAAATATTGAGAGAATCGCTGTTAATAAGGTTTTCGTATATACTCAGAATGGATTAATTGTATGACTTTCAATATTGATAATCTGGAATAAGGAGAGAGAGAGAGAGAACCTGGCGAACATGGCGGAAGTCATCCAAGGCCTTAGTAGAGAAAAGATGGACATTGCAAATTTTCCTAAGCATTCTCCATCTCGGACCATATGGTGCGAACACCAAATCCTGATAATTGTAAGCAATATGCTTAGCTCCACTGTTTGGCGGTCTGCTTGAGAAATTGGCATCATGGACCTTCAAGAACTGGGCGGCCACCGACGCCGATGCCGCCACCACCACGTGGACTGAACCCAATCTCAAGTGCATTAGAGGCCCGTACTTTTGGGCCAGGGCCGCCAGTGAATGATGTGGAACCGGACCCAGGTGGGGCAAGTTTCCGATGATCGGCCATGGTTTTGGACCCGGTGGAAGCGGGTGCGGGTGACGGTTAAGGAGGGTGCGCAGGTTTAGTAGAACATAGATGAAAATGGCTATGGCAATTGTATAAAGCAATGGAGTCATGGTTTTGGTGTGTGGATAAGAGAGAGAGGAGTTCGATTTTTATGATGTGTTTGTTTGTACCTTATATAAGGGCATGTGTGCGTGTGTGAGGGGGAGAGAGAGGAGAGAGAGAGAGAGAGAATGGGTGAAGGCCAACTACTGGGTAGATTGTGCGTGTTAGAGAGAGGGAAAGGAGGGTGAGGTAGGGTTAGGTGTCACATGAAAGTTAGATTAACACGAGTTTGGGTATCAACTTTCTGGCTTTACTAAAGTGCACGTGGCGATGCTAACGTGCGCCGTTTTCTTGCATTGACCAAACCCTCCGTTTTCTTTAGAAATTATTATTTATATTCATCATGCTGGCCTGATTATTATTATTTGACTGTCCTCTAAAATACATGTTCAGTATTTAAGATTGCATCGTGGATTCTCTTCTCTCCACCGGGGAAGAATAGGAGATGTAATAATAATTATATTTATTGATATAAGAATTATTTTAGATTTAATTATAAGAAAATTTACAAATTTTGAAGAAATATTATTTATATATATTATAATTAAAATAAGATAAAAGATTATTTAACAAAAATAACAATTTTTGTCATTAAGCAAAAAATAACAGTTTTGAGAAAATTCACTTGCATTGATTTATTAATACAAGAGATAAAAGACAGAGAAAAGAAGAGAAGAAAAAGAGAGAGATAACGAATATTTATGTTGCTGGGATAGTATAAAAATACTAACTTACTAATATAAAATTTTGTAATTAAAATATATTACTTTTATAAAAATTATTTAAAATTATTATATATTAATATAATAAAAATTTTTACTTTCTTCTATAAGAAAATTTAATTTCAGAACTAATTATGGTTTTCAAAAACCACCTAAATCTATGAACTTAAGTTAATATAACCCATGGTATAGACTTGTTTGTCAGATAGAGATATTGTATTATTTAGTATTGAATTTGCATCTTTTGCACAGACAGTCAATTCCCAATGTGACATGACAATGGCATCTAACACTAATTCAACTTCCAATCCATCTGCTACTTTTGCCTGTTCAGAGTGAAGTCAAGTTTTTCATGGTGCAGCTCAAATTATGACATAATTACAAATTTTAATATTAAAAATTATGGCAGATTTTGGGTCTACTAAAATTATTTCTATAGCCATTTCATTGTCATTTGCTTTTTGATTTTGTTGGGGCTTCTTTGGTGCACTCATTTTCCTGCAGAGAACTAACGTTCCTTTGTAAAAATTCTTTTTGTAAGAAAATCGGGGGAGAGTTCTTTGCACTTTTTATAGATTCGGTTCTAAAATCAAATACAGATAAATTAGCTTGTTATCTAACAAATATTTGTTTGAAATTATATTTTGAATTTGTTTCTGTAAAACTTCTTTAATTGATTTACAATCAATTCTTAATAAATTTTTTTTATTATAAAAATCATCTTGAAATTATATTCGGTTCGTTAAGTTTCCTAAATGATAAAGATTTTAAATCTTTTGAGAATATTTGACTATAGAGTTCTGAGATCTCAAGACATTTTCACAAGAAAACTAGGGTTGTAACACCTTGAATGCACATGACTCATGAGGGACCGATCTATAAATGCATCTTGCACGCCATCGCCCAAGTACGCTTTCTGATAACTTGACATTCAACACAAAAAGCAACACAAAGCTCTCATTCTCAGCCCTTTCTTGCTCAGTTTGTTTCATTCCTCTAACAAATCGCTCTTTTTTGACTTAAGCGTCAGAGTCTTCCTACTGAAACACCCTCTGGCGATCTTTTATAGGTTTTACTTCCTCAACTAAAGCAGTGATTAGACCTAACAAGCTGGTATCCGTGGAGTCATAGCCTATCTTTAACAAATTGGCACCGTTTGTAAGAACAGATTAGAGTAGCCTCAACGAGTGCCTCAAATTGTCAAACAATCATGCCTTCGAAAAGAAAGACCAAGAGTGCCTTGAAGGCTGCATTTGCTACAGACGGACACACAGCTACTCCAACGGACATCACTTTATCGGTGGCGTCCACTCATCCTGTCGACATCTAAGCTACTTGGTCTCAACTCCCTTGTGCAGAGGAGACCATATAGCCTACGCCTCGAGGACACCCAATCTTGCCTCTTGTACCAACATCCCCTGAGAGAGCCAACTAACCCTATTTGGAAAAACTTGAGTCCAAAATAAAGAACACGAGTAAGCAGTTAGAAGGATTCAGTCATGCCCTTAAACTAGAGGGATAATCTTCTTCAGGAGGATCAAGACATGCATGCTCTCGTCGGCTTGCGCCTCGCCTGAACCATGAACCCTCAGTAATCTCCCGTCATGATCCTGATGATCTAAAAAGACAGGTCGAACAATTTGTCACCGATGAGCTCAAACGAACCAATGCAAAGGGGGATGAAGTCCCTCTTTATTCCTCCAGTTTGTCACCCTTTGATCTGAAGGTTTCTTTAGAACTAGAGCCCCGGGATATACTTCTGCCTCCCATGGAGAGGTACGATAGCATGATCGACCCTCGTGACCATGCAGCCCACTTTGTGACAGTAATGGTTTTTAAATACATGATGGATATAGCCATGTGCAAACACTACCCTACTATCCTCAAAGGCAATGCGTTGATAGGGTTCAACTCGTTCCCTCCACTCAGTGTCAAAAGTTTCTCTCAGCTTCGACAATAGTTGGAAGTTCACTTTGTGATCAGTCGGGGAGCCAAAAGGAAGTCTACTTTTTTAATTGTCACTACAGTAGAGGAACGATGAGACTTTGAGAGACTTTTGGACAAGTTTAAAATTGAAATGATGGGAGTTCTAGCTTTGGACCATTCCATCACGTTGGCCACCCTACACTACTAGAAATGAACTTTCAGCAATAGAAAATTACCGATGGATTTTTTTTTATCGATAATATCGACGGAATTATGACGGATTACCGATGGATTTTGAATAATTTTTAATTTTTTTAATTTTTTTAATTTTTTTAATTTTTTAATTTTAATTTTTTTGTAAACCTATCAGCGACGAATTATCGACGAAAATTTTATTGACGGAAATTTTACCAATGGATTACCGACGGATTACCGATGAAAAAATTAGCGACGGATTACAGACGGAAAAATTAGCGACGGATTAGCAACGGATTGTTTTTTAATTTTTAATTTTTTAATTTTTTAAATATAATTATTTTTATTTTTATTTTATTTTGTAGAAGGATAATATTATTTTATTTTTTTAAATTTTTTATTATTTTATTTTAAGATAAAATAAAATAATTTCATTATTTTATAATAAATTATAAAATTATATTATTTTATTATTATCAAAAAATTATAATTTTATATTATTTTATTATATTACAAATATGAAATAAAAATAATAAGTAAAAACAAATTAATTATAAGATTAGATATGGAGTTTGGCTTAGTGGTTGTGGTGATCAGGAATATGCCTTTGTTCCTGGGTTCGATATGTGCTGGAGGCAAATTTTAGGAATTAAGTGGGTTGCTGGGCGGGTTGAGTGAATGGGTTTTTTTTTAACATATTTAGCGATAGAAATTTTTCGTCGCTAAATCCATTGTTGATTTTAGCGACAGATCAAATTCGTTGCTGATATAGCAACATAACTATCAGCGACGGATTTAACGACGGAAAAAATCCATCGCTAATACCTTTTAGCGACGAAAAATGGATTTTCAGCGACGGATATTTTCGTCGCGGCTATTTTCTAGTAGTGCTACTTACGAGACTATGCCCCTCGGGTATGAAAACTTCTATAACTAAAAATCCTCCTTCAATCAATCAGGAATTCTATGCCTGTGCCAAGAAGTATTAGTTGTCGAAGATGCTGAAGCATTTGACAGACGTTGAAACTGATTGCCTTGGAGGGAATACAATTGGTCGCCCTGATATGCCTCACCTAAGAAAAACCGATACGGACCCCAATCTCAGCAAATGTTTAATACTTATACACCTCTTAATGAAACCACCAGTCAAGTATTGCTATTTCCACCAAGATGACGGCCACACAACGGACGAGTGCAGAAAACTTAGAGATAAACTAGAATTCTTAGTTCAAAGTGGAAAACTATAGAGGTTTATTAGTGTAGAATGGAGAAATATACATTCTCCTTATCGACGTGTCCCACCGCGAGAAACGAGCCGAATAAACAACCGATTGACGAATCGGTATGCAACCGACTAGAAGGGGTGATCCTCCAAATCTATGACAAGCACTTTCTTCTGAGCCTTACATTCTTACCAACATCTTCCCAATCCAAAATCCAGACCTTCAAAGTGACTTATGGAGAGATGAAACCGAATGCATGATAGCACCTATCTTCTACGTGGTTGAAACACCCCCTCCCCTCTGTCAAGAAATACTTACAACTTATATTGATAAGCAATCCTAGGGAAAAAGACCTATTATTGGTTTCACTGATAAGGATTTGGTAGGAGTTGATCCTAGTCATGACCCCCTTGTTGTCACTGCCAAGATCAGCCAGTATGAGGTGAGAAGAATCCTCATTGATCAAGAAGCAGGATGTAACCTCCTCTATTAGGTCACTTTCTAGTGAATAGGTTTCAGTCATATGCACCTTCAACCCCATGTAGGACCGGTCAAAGGGTTTTTTAGTGAATAGATATACCCCGAAAGTATCATTTCACTCTTGATTACCTTTGGCATATAGCCAAACCATGCAACAGCTACCATTATCTTCAACATGGTCAAACTTCCCTTGCTCTAGAGTGCGATTTTGGGCAGGACCGCTTAAACGCCGTAGAAGCCTTGCCCAGCGCTAAGTACATGAAAGTCAAATTCAGGACCCCTTTTGGTATCAAAACATTATCCTGTGATTAAGAACCTCCAATACTTCTCTCCAAGTAAACACAATTGCCTAGCAATCTCAGGGTACACTTTGATTGTCTTGTCTTTGGTTTCCACATCATTACAGTGGTATTTTTATCTCTTGTACTTACGATTAGCATGTGCGCCATCCTATCTATTGATTCCTAATGAATGTAGTATGCCGTTAATAATGGATATGACTCCCAAATAGGTAGGTATGGTCCATTCTATCGGTTGATTCCTAACAAACGTAGTATGCCATCAATAAAGGATATGATTCCCAGATAACCTATCGGTGATTCCTAACGAACGTAACGTGTCATCAATAAAAGATATAACTACCAGACAGGTAGGTGTGGCTCATCCTATCGATTGATTCCTAATAATTGTAGTTTACTGACAATAAGGGATATGCCCATCCTATTGGTTGATTCCTAACAATGGTAGTGTCCTAACAATAAGGGATATGGCTCCCAAATGAGTAGATATAGCCTATCATATCGATTGATTCCTAACAAACGTAGTGTGCCATTAATAAAGATATGACTCTCGGGTAGGTAGGCAAGGCCCATCCTATCGGGTGGCCTCCTAACACGTATAAAGTGCCCCAGGCAAACACGTACCGATCCTTTTGTCAGATGATTTCATACGAATTTGTATGGCATAGTACTTAACTAGGTCTCTCAAACGAGTCCTATCGGTCAAACGAACAAAAGCATACAGACAAAACTTATCTTCAATATCAAATCTTATCACTAGAAGCATCTCTTGGTGGCAATGTATATTCTTACTAGGGAAAAAACACAATGATATATAAAGATTTCCATTAAGAGTTCGACATGGATTTAAGGGGAACAAGGGGCAGTGCAAAAACCTCTAAAAAAGGAGATTTTACAATCGCTCGAGCCACGACTGACCCTACGGGCACATTAGCATGACAAATAGGGGGTCAAGCCCTGGCCTGATGCCCCTTGACTAGCAACTCCTTCACCAAATATCAAGGCCCAGCTTAAGCTTGGCTGACGTACTATCTCCTTAGCATACTTCAATCTTTCAATTAGTTTGCATCGAGAACTCCAATAGGTTTCAGTATTCTTGGCAAAAGATTCCCCAAGCTCGGTCACTCTCCGCTTAGTAGCTAGAATTGATTCCTCATAAATCTGAGCTAGTATCTCTGCAACTTGCAAGCGTGCCTTACAAACCTTCACCTCGGCCTCCAACTCCTTGTAACGTTTCCGTGACGAGTCCAAGTCAAGCTGTAGTTGCCTAATCTCTTCATCCTTCACGGCAAGTAAGGCAATGGATGCCCTCTCTACTTGTGCATCTTTCTTCCTCTGCTCAAGGGCATCCTGCAATGCCAAGACTTGATTGGCCAATTGATCGGCATGCTTCTCTAAGTGCCCCACCGTTTGTTTTCTCTGTTGCTTGTGGAACTCTATTGGAACTATTGTATAAAGAAAGAAACAAAATCAATTGGAAACAAAAGGAAAAAAAAGTAAAGCAAGTCAAGTTCGGACGAAGAATAATACTGCCAAGCCAAGAAACTGAAGAGCCTTATCAACCCATTGAAGGGATTTTCTATATAGTTCTAGTTCTGAGAGATGGAAATCAAACCAATAAGCTATTCGACTAACCTCGGTGATGTTTACATAACTATACTGGATGTTCCCAACATAGATTGCAATCATGCATTTTTTCTTGAGCTCTTTTTCTTGAGTCCTTTATACTGTCAAAAGACCGAATAGGAATAGAGGGAGGAAGAGCAATCCCATCAACTATTTTACATTTTCCCTTGCTTAGGGGCTACAAGGGAATGTCAAACAATGGCCCAGATGTCCCCTTCACAATGATAGTAGGAGAGTCTGGTTCCCTTGATGACCTCATCTCGACTATTGTCATGTGGGCACCCTTAAGCTCCTCTGCCTTGGGTGCATCCCTTACTAAGAAATCTTTATTGGGCTCTCCAACTATTACAGTCGATGGAGAAGCATGATCTACAGATGCCAAGCTGTTGGCCCTCTCTAATCCAATGGCTACCGGTTCAGAATATCCCGATGAAATGGGAAATACACGCTTTCCGACCTCTCCGATTTCTTTTTCCTTTGATGAAAACTTTGGCAGTTGGACTTTCCTCCTCTTCGACAAAGGAGGCATGGCTTTTAATGATGGAGCTCCGGATGCATTATCGATTTCCCTCAAAGGTCTCTTTGCATTCTGTCTCACCTGCCTATCGGTTGTGATCTCTTTAAAGATAGTGTCCACTAGGAAGGATAAAACATCAACGAGCTCTTTCCTTCTACTCTCTACTAGAAGGGGTCTATCAATCTTTCTCTTCTCCCTGATAACAGACTGGCCAGAAACAACATTTGATCTTCTATAAGAGAGTCTACCCAAATGTTCCTCCGAGTAGATGTAAAGTAGCTGCCAACTGAATCACGAACTTAGAGTGGCAAAAAGGAACCAAAGGCTTTGACCTAATTGATGGTTCCTCGTCAAACCTAGGCAACGTTGGCAAGAGATCTCTATTCAAGAATTCTACGAAGAAGTATTTATGCATTCAATTCTTATCGATCGACTATTTGTAGTAGAATCTCTAGTTGGATTTGGGCTGGATTTGCAACCTGTATTAGCCTTGAGTAGAGCCCTTACTCCCACACCTCTTCAATGAGAAGATGGCTGCTAGAATCTCAAAAATCGAATTTGAGATGACAAAAACCCAACATAGAAATCACAGTGACAACCAAACGCCAAGTGTTGGGAATGAGCCTTGTCGGAAATATGTTCCAATGAAGTAATACCTCTCCGATCGGACCGGTGTATGGAATTTTCAAACCATACTTTACCAACTGTTTGTACATTGGAACACGGCCCTCCAGTGCCCTATTAGCCCTATTTTTGCTCATAGCCAACACAAGGGCATAATCATTCCCCAACAACATATCAGTCTAAACTTCGTGGATTTAATCCTCCGTCATCATGCTTCAGATGTCACCGATGCCATGATAAGTTTGTGATGGAGAGCATCTAGCCATTCTACAGGGTCAAGCCTTTCTCGCGAAGGGGTGGTTCATAGGTTGCTTTTGAAGAAGATGAAATTGTTGAAAAGAGGATGCAATAGTGCTCGGTTCATTCAGACATCAAGCTTTATAAAGCGTACTGAGGATGATTCGCAGGAACCGAAGCAGCACGTGTCACATTAAAAGCTCTGTACTTGTACCTTTTCAATATCATTACTCATGGCACCCTTCTTATGAAATGATACCATGAGTCGGGGGCAAATCATGGGACATAGCCTAAAAGCCTATTATGGTAATGCCCAACGTCTTACAAGCCCATGATCTGGTGAGCATTCCACATTTAGATGTGTCAACAATGAGGGATCTATCTCCCTAAATGATGGACACGTCCCGATTCCTTGGTCAATCTCTCTTAGGCACAAACTGATCGGTTCGTGGCCCTCATCAACCTTTATCATTTGGTAAACTCAATTTTGTACTTTCGTTCTCCTTTCTTGACCAATGGCCTAGACAGGAGGTTGATCATCCTTACATTCCTTGATGACTCACCTAAGGGCAATATTTATTTTAGGTTCGTATTGAGGTTTATCCCCTATTCGATTATGAGGCATGCTTCTTAGATAAGGAAGGAGACATTTGAAATCAAATCGATGAGAGAATCTCCTCGATTCGTTAAATTTCCTAAATGATAAAGATCCTAAATCTTTTGAGAATATTTGATTATGGAGTCTTGAGATCTTAGGACATTCCCACAAAGAAACTAGGGTTATAATACCCCGAATGCACACACTCATAAGGGACCAATCTATAAATGCATCTTGCATGCCATCACCTAGATACGCCTCCTGATAACTTCACACTTAACACAAAAAACAACACATACCATAAATTTATAAATATATCAGATCTCCACCACTTAAAAGTTTGAATTCCTCTAAAGATATTTCATTTGGTTGTAATAGAGTTAGGTTTAAGGGTAGTATAAAAAGGAGATTTAAGGATGAAAATCATATCAAATGAAATATATAATTGACCAAATTTTTTTTTCGGCAATGAGTACTTTTGCCCCAAACAATCATCTCAAAATTTGTCTTCTCGTTGTCTAATTATTCTTTTTCAACTCCATTTTTTCTCATATCCAGGAATGAAAAGTGAATGGATGGAACTTCAACAAGATAAAACACTTTTCTTTTTTTTTGCTGCTTTTGTTTTTTTTTTTTAAACAATCATCCAACAAAGAATTGTCAAGAGGATAATCATGCTTGTTTCTTCCTTGCACAATCACAAAATTCATTTTCATATCATATCCATGAAAGTATCAAAATCAAGATTCCAATCATCATCTTTTCTTTGAGGCAAACAAATAACTAAACCATACAATTAACTATATATATCTTTGATACAAGGGTTTGAAAAGAAGGCCAAATTTAGGGATGAAAGGTTAGGTGTTATATTAGGGTGATTGTAAAAGAAGAAATGGGTCATAGACTTAACTTGGTTAACTAAGGGGTTTATAAAATTAAGGTAGAGATTTTTTACAAAAGTCAAAGTGGTTTAAAACCTAGACACCTTTGTTACTTCAATGTATAAAATTCTAAAAATGTGGTTTCGATATGCATAACAGGGCAAGTTCTAGAATATCCAATCTAACTATGATATTCACTCATAAAAAAAAATTTTGAGCATATATAATGAATTTACTCATTTAAACTCAAAATCTCACTTTTAAGTATGATTTGTGTCAAATTTTGTATATTTATCATTCAAAACAAACAATTAAAGAAATGAACAGTCATTACAAATACAAAAACCATTAATACAAACTATTTTTTTTATAGATTCCAGTGAACCAAATAAAACAAATTAGCCTAGAAAGCTAAAAAATTTTCAATTTCTTTCAAATAAAATAAAACTTAAACTATTACAGAAAAATAAGTATACTTCAAGAACAAAATCACCTAACATCCCCTACATTTAAATTATATATTGTCCTCAATGTATACTAAGTTGAGAGAGAAAAAAAATAAATGTAACCAGCTTAAGCAAAATAAAAGGAAAAAAGAAATAAAAGAGTAACTTTAGAACAATACTCCCCTAAGGTGGAGCGGGGAAAGGAAGAATAAATCCAATGACTCGAAGAAAAAGATAAGGCGTGGGCACGCCTTAACGCTGGAGCAGTTTTGTTTATTCTAAAATCAACTCTTTATATTCTTCAACTTTCATGAGGGCAAGCACTAAATTTTGAGCAGGTCTGGTCATCAAAGTTGTCCAGTTTTTATTCACCTATAAAAATCATCAAAACTTAAATTCAAATTAAATCAACAAAAATAAATATTAAATAAAAATCATAAAACCATTAGGCTGCCTCCCAATAGGAGCCTTTGTTTAGTGTTTTTGGCTCGACATGGTCTTGTTGTCTTAGTCCCATTCAAAAATTGGTTCAATCCATTTAGATTTTAATTTACCTAACATTAAATTCAATTTTGAATTGACATTACTCGAAAATAAGGTATTAGCGACGGAAATATCTGTCACTGATAGTCAAGATTTCGTCACTAAAAAGTATTACCGACGGAAAATTCTGTCGGTAAATCCGTCGTTGAAAACCTTATTATTAAATATTACTGACTGAATACTATCCGTTGTTAATGTGTAGCTAATGGAAGACAATATATAAAAGTATCAGTGATAGATTAGCGACGAAAATTTTCTATCGCTAAAAAATCCGTCGCTGATAGTAAACATTATGTAAAACTATTAGTGATAAAAAATTTCCGTCCCTAATTCTTGACACTTGCTTGCACGTGTAATCGTCTACATGCGTGCCTGCCAGCCACCCTTCCGTGTGCCAGCTTGCCATTCTTTTTTTTGAGAAAATTACCTTCTCCCATATTTGAATCTAGGTATTATGGTGATTTTTGAGTTGTCACAACCATTATACCACAGTCCCTTAGTTTTTTTTTTAATTATCTCACTCTCATTTTTTTAATATTTATCTCACTTTCACATTTTTTTTCTTATCTCACTCTCATCTCAATTCATTTTTTATTTACCTTGGGGTAATTTTTTTCGTTGAATATTCTCATTAAACTTTTCTAACTGTTTAAATCCGACTTTGATAAAATTAACGTTAAATAAAGAAATAAAATATTTTTTGAACCAAAAACATAAATTTGATTAATTAAAATAGAATAACAAATATTTTTCTTAATTTACCCAATAAAATAAATAAAATAAAAAAGAAAAATAATTATAAAAGAATTATAAAATAATAAAAAAATAAAAAATAAAAAATAAATAAAATAAATGAAAAAATAATAAAATAAAAATCCCTTGCTGATTTGTCCCTAAAAATTCCGTTACTAAAAATTTTATCGCTAATCTGTCGCTGATAAATTTATTTAAATTTTTTTTCTAAACCATATCAATATCGGAATTTTTTCGTCGTTAAAAAATCTGTCGCTGATAACAGAGAATAAGTATCAATGACGAATTAGCAACGGAAAATTTCCATCACTAATTCATCACTGATATGTTCACATATATTTTTTTTACCCCAAATCATTATATTGATAGATTACTGACAGAAATATTTGCATAACTAATTTTTATTGTTAATCTGTTACTGATAGGTTTACATAAATTTTTTTTTACCCTACACCATTACACCGATAAATTATCAACGAAAATATTTCCATCGCTAATCCATTCCTAGTCTCTCGATAATTTTTACCGATATTAATTCATTGTAATTTCATCACTATTATCGATGGATTTTTTTTCGTTGCTGATACCCTGTTTTCTTGTAGTGTAAAGTAAAGGACTTTTTGAACCACCATGAGTTGCTTTTGATGTAGAAATTTGTCTTGAAAAACATCTTCCGTTGTGGAACATTATTTATCAAACTCTCCTTAATCATAAAATCCAATTCATCTGGGACAAAATTATTTTCAAAATTATCATGTACGATGAATCCATCATGCAAGGTTTTTACATTTTTGTAACAATTACTTTTGGATGACTTGACACTTGTTATTCTGCTTCCAATAGTGGAATGTTAATTTCTATCGTTTTCAAAATCTCTTTTTCTTTCTTCTCTTTCTTTAGTTGTGCCAATTTGTTAGGAAAAGATGATGGAATCACTATCTCAAGTTTTGAATTAAATTCATTATTTACCTCCTTAATCAAAATATCCAAAGTTATCTTCTTTACTTTTGGTCTCTTTTTTTGTTTCCACTTTTGGTGTAGTATCTTGTACTTCCTTTCCACTTCTAAGGATCACGGCAATAACATTTTCTCTTGGATTGATTTCAACTTGAGAGTGCAATTTTCCATGATTAGATTCAAGTTTGTTCAGTTTTGTTACCAATTGCGATATTTAGGTGCTGAGATTTTGAATACTAATTCTTGTTTCTTGCTAAAATTCTTACACCTCCGGTATAAAGCTTTTTATAAGATCTTCCAGCAGATCCTTGGTTTTGTGGGGCAGATTGTGGCTGAAATGGTGGTCATCCGTAAGGTTGTTGCGAAAATCTTTGTGGTTGAGTCTCATAACTAAGATTGGGATAATCTCTTGATCCTTAATTGTAAATATTTGAATAGCAATCATTTTGAATAGTGAGACATATATCGGTTAAATGGCCCACATTTGAACAAATTTATAAGTCCTTGCCTCTTACATTTACCCTACAACCAATTTCCTCACAAGAGATGTTAGTGCATCTAATCTTTGATCAATGAGAGAAATACTTATCTCATTGACCTTGCTTGAACATCTTGTCATATTCCAAATTGTTATGCATTGGCTACCATATTGATATTAAATTCTTCGTTTTCTCGGGCGTTTTATTTATCAGTGCACCTTTACTAGTAGAATCAATCATATTCTTATCTATAGGTAAGAGTTTTTCATAAAAATATTGAATAAGCAATTGTTTTGGAATTTGATATGAGGGACAACTTGCATACAATTATTTAAATCTCTTAATACTCATACAATATCTTTCCACTATATTGTCTTATACCACATCTCCTTCTTAATCACGGTTACATGAGATGCTAGGAAATTTTTTTTGAAAAACACCCTTTTCATGTCATTCCAAGTAGTAATAAAACCAAAAGATAAATAGTAAAGCCAATCATTTGCTTTATCGACTAAAAAAAAGGAAAAACTCTTAATTTAAGTTATTTGTTAGTTACCCCTTGTGATGTCATTGTCGAATACATAATATAGAATTCCTTTAAATACTTGTAAGGATTCTCTCCTGCAAGGCCATAGAAAGTAGGTAATAAATGTATCAATCCAGAATTTAATTGAAAAGGGGTCTCAATAGTAGAAAAATCAATGCAGAAAGATGGTTGATTAGCATCAAGGATAGTTAACTCTCTTAAAGTTTTTTGGGCAATTATATTTTTGTCTTTAAAATTCTTTTCTTCTATTCCATTGACAAATTTTAAGAAATTCATTCCAAGGGTTTGTCCCAAAAAAAAACAAAAGAAAAAAACAAAACTTAAAAAAATAAATCACTTAACACCGTTTCCCGATAACAACACTAAAATTTGTGTGTTGTCAAACTATTAAAACTAAATTAATCCATTTTACTAAATACTAGTATAAAGCAAGTAAGGTTGTCTTCTCAGAAAATGATGGATTCACTTCTTTTAAAAAATAAAAATAAAAATATGGGAGTTTGAAAATCAACTAAACTAATAAAGAAATAATTAGCCAAAAAAAACTCAAAATTAAAAAAATAAAAATTATGGGAAATCAAATTTCTAACCAAAGGAACTATGTCTACCTTGATTCGAGTTAATTGATCATCAGTGTACCTAATGAAGTCAACAAATGATAAGTAAATAAGTTATAGTCGTTTAACAAACGCCAAATAACTAATCTCTCATTATTTTATCGATAATTAATAGAAATTCGTTAATTGTTTCTCTAATCGAAAAACAACCCTAAAAATACTCTTAGAATTTAGTGTTCTGACAGTATTAAAATTTAGAGAGACTCAATTTTAATTAACAAACATACAACGGATTTATTTAAATTAGAGTATTTAATTCCATGACATAGATTAGACTATAAACAAAACTATAAATTTAGATCATTCACAATTATATTAAAACAAATAAATAATTATGAATTTATCATTTTAGTTAGTTGTATATTATTTTTAGAGTATTAAATATAGGCCTTTTATTAAATAAATCCAAAATAAATCATGAACAATAAAATATGAAAGTTAAATAAATACCTATTAGATGTTGATATAATATATTTAATTAGATTTCATAACCATAGAAATCAAGATTTCGATAACTCTTCGACCGAATACGGAGGAAGAAGAACTCAAGAATAAAATAAAAATTAAAATATGCTGGAAGAACCACAGGCACGTCGGCCGGAAAGAAGAAAGTGGAAGCCCGTGGCCTCCAGCTGCCCTCTTTTTGGCAACATGCAATGTCTACCCTTTTGTATATAGGGACAATTTTCCTAATTTTTTTAAGGGGAAACCTTTTTAACACAGCTATTAAGTGCCTGTTTGGCAAATTTTTTTTTTTTAATTTCTCATTTTCTTATAAGAAAAATTCTTATTAAACGAAATTTTTTAAAAACTCTTAAAAAAAAGTTTTTTTTTTTATAAAAAAAATTTAAAAAGTAGTTTTTAAGTAAAAGTTCTTGGGAGGAGCTTTTATTTCTCCTTTTTTTAATGCTTCATCTTTTTCAGAAATTTATATATTTTTTATTTTATTTATATCATCACATAATTGTTTTTATTTTATTAATATCCTCATTTAAATGATGCAAAATTTTAAATATACCATTAATTTTTAACTTTTAACTTTATTTCAAAAATAAAAAAACCAAACAATTTTTTACTTTTTTTTAAAAATAATTAATTTTTATTTCTCCTTAAAATGAGAAGACAAGCCAAAAAAAGCCTTGCCAAACCGGCACTAAATAAATAAAAAGGAATTTTTTTAAAACTAAATAGTCTAAAGAAGTAAACTAAATGAAATAGAAAATTATAAAAGTTAGAGTTTCCAAAATTTCTAATTTTAAATATTATGAATAAATATATATATTTTGTAAATTTCAAAACTTCCGATTAAGATCAATTCTTCTTTGAATTTACGTGCAAATAGAAAAGAAATATGCTAATTTGACTTTCATGAAAATATTGTTATTATAATTATTCCTGAGATCCACGTACCCACATGTTAATGAAAAAGAATTGTTGTTATTTTTTTCGCTCTTTGCATAAATATTCTAATTTGACCATTTTTCTACACTTTCCTTAATAAGACTTTTCCATCAATTTTAAAATATCAAATATAATAAAATATAGTTATTAGTATAATATTTATTCAAAAATAAAATAAAATTAAATGCAATTATTATATTAATTTATTCCCGGTCATTAACTAATCGGATTTGAGTATTGTATGGTTCAATTTAAGAGTAGACTCTCTTAACATCTGTTTTTCTATTCCCATAACTTATATTCAATATTTTGATTAAGAAATTTAGTATCCTACCACTAGATCCGCAGAACATTAGTTACCACCATTCCAAGCATTGCCATTAATAATAATTGAGCTTCCAAATATGGGCTTGTGACATGAATCCTGTACCGAAAACTAAATCAACATCAACATGGGCATCCTCCATTGGGATGGAAAACCACAAGGCACTACTGTAATTTTTTTTTTCTTTTTTGGTTCCTTGAGAATTCGCAGTGATAAGACTTCAATCAAGAACTTTTGTTATAAGATAATGATTTCAAATTATATAGGTGTTTGTTTAAGACAAGACTATTGGTTCTTTTTTTTTTTCCTTTTTTTTTACTAAGATAGATTTATTTTTTAAATTTATTAGCAAATACGCTCACAAGTATGATCTTGTGTGCTCACAAGTAGGATCTTGTGTGCTCACACACATGATACAAGTAGCATAAGCACTAGTTGGGTAGGAAACTGAAATAGCTAAACCAATCATACAAACATAGAATGTCCCGAAAGCTCAAGGATTGTAAGGAGTTGGGACCAAGTATAGCGGATATTTCTTATGAATGGCCAACCCATAGCGCTCAGTCATGTCTAACTCATTGTTGGCAGATCCTTCTGGTAGTTCCCAATCAAACCAGTACAAGAAGTTGGCAAGGATATAACTCACTGAAGCAATACCAAATAACATTCCTGGACAGCCCCTCCTTCCAGAACCAAAAGGAAGAAATCGAAAATCTTGGCCTCTGAAATCTATTGGATTATCTAGAAATCGTTCTGGATAAAACCCATCTGGCATGTCCCACAGTTTGGGGTCCCTATGAATTGCCCATACATTAATCTGCACTTTTGTTTTTGGTGGAATATCATAGCCCCTGAGTTTGATCCATGTGGATGTTTCTCGAGCAACTAAAAAAGGGCCTGGAGGATGTAACCTTAGAGTCTCTTTGATCACACAAGTCAAGTATTCCATTTGAGCGACATCATCCAAATCTATATGTGCTTTCTTTCCTACAACTCTTCTTACCTCCTCTTGTGCTTTCCTCATTTTAGTTGGATTTCTTACAAGCTCTGACATGGTCCATACAGTCGTTATTCCACTTGCATTAATTCCACCCATGAGCATGTCCTGCCATTCGAACAAAAGTGTGAGTGTTCAAAACCACAAAAAACGGAGTTTGACATAGACAAAGATAAAAGAGATAAGCAAGTAGGACACACCAATAGGACTCCCTTGATGGTTTCTTGAGTGATATCGCCGCCGTCAACACTTGCCTTCTTAAGATTCAGGAGAGTATCAATGAAGGCTTTGTTCTCATTATCATTCATCATGTCCTTGTGTTCTTTGATTGCACGATCAAGGAAACCGTCTATTAGCTTCAAAATTTTTTCAAGTTTTGCATCAAAGCCGGTGATTCTATCCATCCACCCCATATATGGAAATACTTCTCTAAAGTTAAAAGAAACAAACAGCTTTGTAACTTTCTTTGCCAGTCTTCCAAATCCGAGCCCACCCATTCCTTCAAAGCTTTGACCAAGAATACACGTGCATGCTATGTTGTTTGTGGCTGTGGTTGACATGACACTCAGATTAACAGGTTCCTTCTTAAGACATGACTGTTGAATATTTGCAACCACGTGAGCTAGTACTTCTTTACGGATGTCATGAAACGATTGCACTCTTTTTTGGCTCAAAAGCTCCGCAACACATAGCTTCCGTAATTCCATCCAACGCTGGCCATATGGTGATATCAGTACGTCATGACCTTCATAAAATATAACACCTGCACCCCTCGTAACGTATTTGTTCGAAAAATTGACATCTTGGGTCTTCAAGACTTCTCTTGCCACCTCTGGTGATGAAACAACGAGGGTTCGAACTTTGCCCTCGTGTATGAGCATTAGAGGGCCATACCTGTCCGAGAGGGCTCGGAGAGAGCGGTATGGAAGTGAACCAATTTGATGAAAGTTGCCAAGTAGTGGCAGTTTTGGTGGGGAAGGAGGCAAGTTGCATTTGCTAGCTTTGGTAAGCGTCTTAAGCAACAGCAGAACAGAGAGGAAGAGAAGACACAGAATGTGAGGAGTTGACCATGGAGTTATCTGCAGGTCTACACTATATTGCTGCGAGACTAATGGTAGCATAGGCATATTCTCGGTACTTTGGCCTTTTTTAGTTGGTTGAGCTTGCAAACCAGAAGACTTTGTTATTGAAGATGAAAGAGATAATTCAGAAATATTATGTATTGGAAATGTGAAATAAGTTGTATAGAGAGGCTGTATATATAGCCGAGTTAAGGGTCCTATATTGCTGAATAAAAAACGTGTTTGTTACATATCAATAATTATTGATGTAATAGTCTTTATTTGTAAAAAATATAATAGAGTGATTAAAATTATCATTATATCGATAATTATTATATATATATTATACATAGTCTCTGTTGGGACTTCAACTTTCCCATGTTGGTTAATAGAGTGCAACTTTTATTAATACAAAAGAATATGACAAAATTTTTATTATGAAATTGTTTTAGGCAAGTAATTGATTTTAAGACTACAAAATTAGAGCTTGTATGCATACTTTGCATGGTAGTCAGCAAAACTCGATCTGATTTAACTTATTTCTATCTGACCAAATGATAGATGTTAAATAAGTGTAATATTTGTGATTAATTTTTACACTAGTTTTTTTAGTAAATATTACATTAATATTTATATTTTGTGATATTTAATTTATTAGATGAATGATGCTTATGAAGGAAAGTGGAGAAAAATGAGGTAATTTGGAACATTTATACAAAGAATAGAAAATTGGATAACAATATTCTTTCATTAGCACGTGGGTACGTGGATATTATGAGATAATACAAGATTTTATTGAAAAATCACTGCAGCAAGCTTCCTTTCCTAGTTGCACATTCAAGAAAGAATTGAGATGGATTTGGAAACCTTGAAAGTTTTGAAAATTTTGTTTTATTCTTAATATTTAAGGGATAAAAATTTTTGAAAATTCATCTCTTAAAATCTTTTATCTTTTAAGACCTTCTTTTATTTGAAATTTCTTAGAATATTATCTTCTAAAAAGTTTTCAAACCAATTAAAATAATTTCTTTTGATAGTTAAGGAGAGATAGGGTTATTACTCCTATATATAGAAGTATTACATGTTGCAAAAGGAGGCAGCCCGAAAGGGCAGCAGCCACCAATGGCTCCTGTGGCTCTCGGCACAATATTCTTCGGAGAGTAGAAGTAGCAGCCATCAAAGTCTTGTAGTTCATTCTATCATTGCTTTTCCAATAGCAACATTCAATTTATTTCAGCAATATTTCATTATTTTGTGAGTTCTCCCTTTCTCATGTCTTTTTTTTCTAAATTAATTTTTTAGTTGAAGGGTTATTGAAATCTTGGTTTCCAATAATTGTGAGATCTAATCGAATATATTAATTCAATATATCGTAGGTATTTATTTAATTTCTATATTTCATGGATCATGATTTTTTTAGTTTTTATTAAATAACGGTAAATATTTAATAGTTCTAGAATAATCTACAACCAATTAAAATAGTAAATATGTAATTATGTGTTTATTTTAATTTAGTAGTGAATGACATAAATATAAGATTTTGTTAATAGTTTAATCTATATCATGAAATTAAATAATCTAACTTAAATAAATCATTTGTGTGTTTGTTAATTAGAATTGAGTCATTTTCGATCTTAATGTTATCGAAATTTTAAATCTTAAAAACTTTTTTAGGGTTGTATTTCGGTTAGTAAAATAATTAAAGAACTTCTCTTAATTATCGATCAAATAAAGAGAGATTGCTTGTTCGGCATTTGTTGAGCGATTATAATCAATTTATTTATAATTGTTGAAATTTTTAGATAGATCGATGATTAATCACATGAAATCAAAGTGGATATAATTCATTTGGCTAGAAATTGATTACCTATTGAATTTTCTTCTTTTAATTTCGAGTCGTTTAGTTATTTACCTTTAATCGATTATTTTTTTGTTAGATTAATTTATTAGTTTAGTTAAATTTAGATCCCTCGTATTTTTGTTTTTATTTCTTAAAAGGAATAGATCCACCATCTCCTATAGAAACGATCTTACTCACCTTAAACCAATGAAAGGGTTTGTTACATATCAATAATTATATATAAAAAACATATTTTTTACATATCAAGAATTCTCAAGGCTGTATATATAAACGAGTTAAGGTAACTCATGAATATGAGTAAGGGCAAGCATTAAGAGGAACCAAGGGAACTTCGAATTTAAAACATGTGAAATCCGTGGTGAGGGTAGGGATAAAATCAGCCACATATTCTGTCCGCAGAATCATTCACGAGAAACGTGTACGACTGGTTTGTGTCATTCCAGCCTGCACCAATCAACGCAGGCCATCCTTTTTTTCATGTGGCGAGTTCGACCATGAGAGTACAACTTCTGTATTGCCACCCACCCCCGGTGCCTGTATTTCTTTCCCGTTTCTCCTAAACACCAAAATATTGTGTATCATGTTTATATTCTTGTTCATTTATTTAGAAATTAATGTATGACATATTGGTATCTCGAGTTCATGTATTTAGAAAAATAGAGTTCATGTGTTACTGAGTTAATACTCATTTTAGGATGTTCCATAACTCCTACAAATATGTACCTATCTCAAGTTCATGCCAACAGTCAAAAAGTTCAACAAAAGAATGTCTCCAATCTCTATTAAAAAAGAATTTTACTCATCAAAATCTCCGACCACAATTGATATAAGAGCCAATTTTGAAAGCCCAACGTGGCCAATATTGTCAAAACTCAGAGTTTGGAAAGTAAATTTTTTTATTATTGAATTCCTTTGATGTTGATAAATATATATACAAATATCATAGTTATGAGTTGATACTACAATTCCACTAATTACGGGAAGAGCATTAATATAGGAGTTCTACTAATTACTGGGAGAGCACTAATATAGGAGCTCCACTAATTACGGGAAGAAAACTAATATAGGAGCTAAATAATGTCATCTATTTACAAGATAATATGAGCCTTAACACCCCCTCTAATTGATGGCGGATGGGACAGTAGTCGAAGTTTGGTGCGATGTTTCTCAAACAGAGCTCGGCCTAATGGCTTTGTGAAAATGTTGGCTATTTGGTCTTCACTAGAGATAAATTTAACGATTACCTTTCCTTGCCGAATTTGTTCCCTAACAAAGTGGTAATCCAACTCAATGTGCTTGGTGCAAGCATGAAATACCGGGTTGGCACTAAGATAAATGGCACCAACATTGTCACACCAAAGAGTGGCAGGCGTGGATGATAGACAACCCAATTCACTGAGCAAGGAATGAAGCCACATAATTTCTGCAGTAGCATTAGCCATGGACTTATATTCACTCTCAGTTAATGATCAAGCTATAGTGGGTTGCTTTTTGGCGACCCAAGAGACTAGATTGTTGCCCAAATAGACAGCATACCCATTGGTTGATCATTGATCGTTAGGGCAGCCCCCCCAATCACTGTCTGAGAAACATTGAATTGCAAAGGAAGAGTGTTTGGAAAAGAAGAGTCCATACCGCTTAGTATGTTGCAAGTAGCGTAGAACCCGTTTAAGTACCTGCCAGTGCATGGTAGTAGGAGAGTGCATATATTGACGAAGTTTATTGACACTAATGGCAATGTCGGGACGTGTAATGGTAACATATTGTAAACCACCAATTAATTGGTGATATAAATCACCATGTTCAAAAGGTTCACCCGAAGTCTTGGTGAGCGTAGGGGAGACCGCCATTGGTGTAAGGCATGGTTTGCATTCGGACATCTGAAATTTGTGTATAAGATCAGAAATGTATTTTGCTTGAGAGAGTAGAAGACCATCGGGTAGATGTAGTATCTCCATGCCCAAGAAATAATTCAATGTACCCAAGTCACGAATAGGAAAAGTAGACTGAATTTTAGTCATGGACCAATCAACTAGAGTAGATGAGGTGCCAGTAACTAAGATGTCATCGACATAGATAAGAACAAAGAGCTTAGATGAGGTGCCAGTAACTAAGATGTATTCCACACAACGCTCTCAACCTAGAACTCAGACCCGAATCTACGCCATGACTAATGAAGAGACCCAAGTCAACCCTGATGTAGTCACAAGTAATCTCTATTGAATTATAGATTCTGAATTTGAAAATGATTATGATTTGATAGTTTGTGATTATGATTTAAGAAATGTGGATAATACAATTTTGTTTATGTGTTATATTTATAGGTACGACGAAAATTTTTGATGTTGATGCACATGTGCTTATCGGGTCTAGTAATTCATTTGTGAGTTCGGAGTTTGCTAAAAATTCTTATAGGCCTTTAGTTTCAGTTGTTGAAGAATTATTGGTTATCACACATTTGGGAGAACACTTGATCAGGGATACAGTGTATAGGTCTTGTGAGGTGAAAATCGGGGAAGTAACTCTTGAACCGGATTTGATTCCATTAGAAATGAAAGATTTTGATGCCATTCTAAGTATGGATTGGCTATATTTTCACCGAGTTTTCATAAACTGTTTCACTAAGGAAGTTGAATTCCGAAGGCTAGGACATCCCTTGCTTGTATTCACCGGTGAACGACGAGTGTTGCCGAGTTGTGTAATTTCAGCTTTTGAAGTACGGAGATTAGTACATAAAGGATGTGAAACTTATTTAGCTCACATTGTGGATATCTCAGTGGGAAGCCCTAGTTTGGACGAAGTTCCTATGGTGAATGAGTTTCCGGACGTTTTTCCATAAGAATTGCCTGGGTTGCCATCGGTCTGAGAATTTGATTTCACTATATATCTAATTCCCGGTACCATACCAATTTCTATTCCTCCGTATCGAATGGCACCCGCAGAATTGAAAGAACTGAAGATTCAGCTCTAAGAGTTGTTGGAGAAAGGGTTCATCTGACCGAGCACATCGCCTTGGGGTGCTCTTGTTCTATTTATGAAGAAGAAAGACAGAACCCTTGGATTATATATTGACTACCTACAGCTCAATAAGACAACGATCAAGAACAAGTATCTTCTTCCGAGAATTGATGATTTGTTTGATCAACTCCAAGGTGCAAGTGTCTTTTCGAAAATCGAATTGAGATCTGGTTATCATCAGTTGAAGATGAAGGATGATGATGTTCATAAGAATGCGTTTAGGATGTGGTATGGACATTATGAATTTTTGGTAATATCTTTCGGATTGACGAATGCTCCTACAGCCTTCATGGATCTCACGAATCGAGTGTTTCATCCCTATTTTGATAAATTTGTCATAATTTTCATCGATGACATCTTGGTGTATTCCAAGAGTGATGAAAAGCATTCCGAACATCTCCAAATCATTTTGCAAATTCTTAGGGAGAAGGAGTTGTATGCTAAGTTCTCAAAATGTAAGTTTTACTAAAAGAGATTAGATTTTTTGGGCATGTGATTTCCAAGGATGGGATTTTTGTGGATCCAAAGAAGGTACAAGCCATTCTGAGGTAGGAGCAGCATAAAAATGTCACTGAGGTGAGAGGTTTTCTCGGATTAGCAGGGTACTATCGGAGATTCGTAAAAGAATTCTCGAAAATAGCAGCTCCGATGACAAGTTTGACCCAAAAGGGAGTCAAGTTCGAGTGGAAAGAAAAGTCTAAGGGTAGTTTTCAAGAGTTTAAGCGAAGGTTGACCTCCGCTCCTATCCTTGCTCTCCCTACTAGTGATGGTAGTGATTATGTGGTGTACAATGATGCTAGCAAACAAGGATTAGGGTGCATGCTGATGCAATGTGATAAGGTAATTGCTTACGCTTCTCGCCAACTGAAAAAGTACGAAAGAAACTACCATACTCATGATTTAGAGTTAGTTGCCATTGTGTTTGCTTTAAAGATTTGGTGACATTATTTGTATGAGATTACTTGCAAGGTCTTTACCGACCATAAGAGTCTCAAATACTTGCTTACTCAGAAGGAGTTCAATTTAAGGCAAAAAAGGTGGTTAGAGCTGATAAAGAATTATGACTTGGTGATTGACTACTATCCTGGGAAGGCCAATGTTGTAGCTGATGTTTTAACCCGCAAATCCTCATCTATGGCTTCCCAAGGGAGTTCTTACCTCTCTTGTTTAGTTGGATTCCGAGCACTCGGAGTTGAGTTGGCTAAGGATGATCAATGCACTTTATTAGCCAAGTTTGTGGTCAGACTCACGTTGTTGGATCGCATTCGGGAGCTTCAGGCTACCGATGATGGGTTGAAGGGTATTGTTGAGAAAATCCAAAAAGGGGAAGGTGGTGAATTCTGGATTTAGGATGATGGAATTATATTGTATGAGAAACGAATGTGTATTCCGAAAAATGAAGATCTTCGGAAGGCAATACTTGAAGAGCCGCATTCCTTGTCCTATGCTATGTATTCGTGGAGTACTAAAATATACCGAACCATCAAAGAATCATATTGGTGGTTTGGGATAAAGAGAGAGATAGCTGAATTTATGGCAAAGTGTCTTGTATTCCAATAGATCAAGGCTGAACATCAGAAACCAATAAGAACACTTCAATTGCTACCAATTCCCGAATGGAAATGGGAATATATCACTATGGATTTCGTAGTGGGACTGCCACGTACTCTGAGCCGTCATGATGCCATATGGGTGATTGTAAACTGTCTCACCAAGTCGGCTCATTTCTTGCCGATTCAGAATATCTATTCCTTGGAAAGACTGACAAAGTTGTATATTGATAAGATCGTGAGGTTTCACGGAGTGCCGGTGTCCATTGTATTGGATCGTGATTCTCGGTTCACTTCTAGATTCTAGCCAAGACTGCAAGAGTTCTTAGGAATTAAGTTGAAATTCAGCACTACTTTTCATTCTCAAACCGATGGACAATCGGAGCGCACCATCCAAACACTAGAAGACATGCTTAAGGCATGTGTAATGGAATTTCAAGGTAGTTGGGATAAGTACCTTCCATTGGTTGAATTTGCCTACAACAACAGTTATCAAGCTAGTATAGGGATGTCTCCTATGAAGCCCTTTACGGAAGGAAGTGTCGTACTCCCTTATGTTGGGATGAAGTTGGAGAGAGAAAGATTAAAAGTATAGAAATGATCGAGACCACTAAAGAGAAAGTGAAACTGATTCGAGAAAGAATGAAGGCAGCTCAAGATCGACAAAAGAGCTATGTCGACAAGAAAAGAAGGCCTTTGGAATTTGAAGAAGGAGATATGGTATTTTTGAATATATCTCCGTGGAAAGGCGTAATCCATTTTCAGAAACGGGGAAAGCTAAATCCGCGTTATATCGGTCCCTTCAGAATTCTTGAAAGGATTGGATGAGTGGCATACCGACTAGAATTATTGGCGAAGTTGTAGAGAATCCATGACATTTTTCACTTTTCCATGTTGAAAAAGTATTTACTAGATCCCTCACACACATTGGAAGCACCTCCAGTGGAATTGATTGAGAATTTGAGTTTCAAGGTATAACCGGTGAAAATCATTGATAGGCAGATCAAACAGTTGAGGAATAAACAGATTCCTATGGTTAAGATGCTATGGAGAAACAATCAAGTCAAAGAATAGACTTGGGAAACCGAAGACTTAATACGAAAGCAACACCCGCACCTCTTTGATGTATAATTGTATTTTGGAATTTCGGAGACAAAATTTGTTTTTAGGAGGTTAAGAGTTGTAATACCTATAAAAAAAAAAAAGAAGAGAGAGACGCAGCGTTTTAACCCAAAATGCGGCGTCTCCCCTCCCCCTTTTTCCCCAAATCGATTAGGGCTAATAGCCCTAATCTCCCTCTCTCTTGCTCTCTCTCGAACTCTCCCTCTCCTTCTCTCCCTCTCTCTGTTTCTCACTCTCCGCCTCCCTCCGTCGAGTCTCCCTCACTCACCGGTGAGCTCCGCCGCACATGGCCACCCTCATCCTCTCCCTTTTTTTCTCTCTGTTTTCTCTCTCTTCCACGTGCGAATAGAGCTCTTTCTCTCCTTTCCCGCTCACGTGCGATCACTTCTCTCTCTCCCTTGCTCGCTTGCGCGCGTGTTCTATGCGAGCACCACCCTTATGCAACCTTTGCAGAAGCCTTAAGCCGGTAGTAGCAGTAAGCCTTTGAAAACCCTAAGCCGAATTTGCAATCATCCATCGCGTAGGTAAGGATGACAGTTCTGAGTAAATACTTCAGGGTTTTTGAGTGTTCTTAGTAGCTAGGTTTAATTGTTGACATTTATTTCAATTTGAAAGCGTTACAGGTTCTCGACTGAAATGAATGGTGCAGGGAAGCTAGGTCCGTGAAATGCGAATACCATAGGTGAGGGAAATACTAATTTCTTCAATAAATTAAGTGAATCTAGGGTTAAATCTAGGGTGAAGGAATCTGTATATGTTTAGGATGCATGTTAGATTTAATTAGAATACATTTCCTGACATCTTATATGTGATTATTAAGGTTAAGTATAGGATTTTATATGAATTAGGCTGTTTGATACAAAAGAAGTTTGTTAAGGGACGATAGAATCATGTTATGCTGAATAGAATAGTTTTCCCAGAGTTTAATGTGATGGTAAATTTCGATATTTGATTAGGTTAATCTATTGGGTGCTTGAAAGGAATCAATTCGAATTTGATTGAAAAGTAGAGAATGAATACCCTCTCTAGAGGTGAGTAGATGGTCCATTATGTTATAAATGAACAAAATGAGTTTAAATTCTTTGTGAATGATTTTGAATGATTTTTACATGTTTTATATGAAATTATTTGTGATTGTGGGATGTCTGAAATAGAAATCTAAATTACGAGTGCATCCTATAAAATTATAAATGAATCTGTGCCATTTGCATTGGATATTTGATATGTAAATACTTGTAGCATGACTTGGAATTTGTTTGATAAAACATAACACATTGATTGCAATTTGAACGATTGTGGAATGATGGTGTATGAGTATAATGGCTATAATCATTCTCTCCACAAAGCGACCCGACGGGGTGACGTGGTTGGGGTTTTATTGCGAGAGAGGTGTACGCGACCTCTTCTCTGTCACGTCGGCCTATCCGGATTGCACCCCGGTGAGGTACGTGCCAATGCCAAGGAAGGGGTAGTGTTTTGAAATACTGAAATGGAAACCCCATTGACAGGATTCCGTCTGGGTTCAGCCAAACTCAGAACGGAAGTGATTTCAATGAGACCCTTGTGATTTTCAAAAAGAATATTTGATGTGGATACAAACTTTATGAATTACCTGATTTATTAAAAATGTTTTTACATATATAAAGTGTTGTTTATGAGATATATTTTGATTTTTCCACATTCACCCCTCATTTATCACACAATCATACCATTGTACTCTACTCACTGAGTATTCCCAATACTCACCCCTCTTTCCATATTTTCAGAGGAAATTTAGAGCCGCGACGAGGATTGAAGATTGGGAAGGTTTATCCGCTGTTTTGTGTAGGTATTATAGTGATGTAAGATTATTTAAGTTGATTTAGAATTCATGGAATGAAAGACTTGTATAATTTTTTTTTGTATGGATTAAATCAATACTTGTTTCATATATAGGAACAAGTATTGATGGAATTCTTATATAGTTTGTATTGGAATTTGTACGGAACTTGTTTATTTTCTTTTAACTCTTATTTTTTGTTAAACTTATTGTTTAAATGGGACATTTGATTTGAAATATTGGAATTCGTTATTTTCTTTTAATTTTACGAAATTCTGTACATCTCATACCGTTTGAACTTTATTTATACTAGCTCATTTTTTCAGACGAATGTTGATAAAATCTTGCGACTATGATTTGAGACTTCTTTTATTTTAAATGCTTTATTTGTGCTGAGAATTCTGGAATGGTTGGGATGATCAATTTTGCATGCGTTCATGTACAAAAACCCCGCCCGAATATGTGCCGACGCATGCTTGTGTGTATAGGGATGGACCGGATGGGTCCTTTACATGTGTATTGTATTTGGAAGATATATTGTACAGTTGTATAGCCTTGCGGAGTCCCGGTATATGGGAAGTTTCTGCCCGTGTACCGAGATAACGAGACAATTGTCGCGTGATCAATTTGAGAATCGGGACGTGACAGACACAAAATGTGAGCAAGTGACCATGGAGTTATCCGTAGGTCTACACTATATTGCTACAAGACTAATGGTAGCACAGGCATATTCTTGGAAATTTGGCTTTTTTCAGTTGGTTGAGCTTGCTAGCCAGAAAGACTGTAATTGAAGATGAAAGAGAGAGTTCAGAAATATTATGTATTGGAACGTGTGAAATAAATTGTATAGAGAGGCTGAACACATAACCCAGTTTAGGGTACTATATATCTAACGAATATATTTTTAATATTCTATTTGTACGATAAATAATGTATTACCAAAATAGTCAATATGGTGTTACTAAAATTAGATTAACATTTCTATTCAAATTTAAGTAGATGATGTACAGATAGATTGTACTTATATGTTCTGTCTCTGTGCGAATAATGGTAGTAATCTAGCTCAATTTTATTCAAAGATTTGAGACTCAAGAATATGAGTATGGGCAAGCATTAAGAGGAACCAAGGAAACCTCGAACTTAAACATGTGAAATCCGTGGTGAGGTCAGGGAAAAAATCTGCCACATATTCTGTCGGCAGTACATTTACGAGAAAGGTGTAGGACCTGTTATTGTCATTGCAGCCTGCACCAAGAGTTTTTCATGTCGTGATCAGGGAAAAGACCTCGTCCTTGTTTTTCGTGTGGCGAGTGCAACCATGAGTGTGAGCTTCTCTCTCGTCCACTCCTTCCCCGCCGCCGTGCCTGTTTTTCTTTCCCGTTTGTCCTGAACACAAAAATATTGTGTCTCATGTTTATATTCTGATTCTTTTATTTAGAAATTAAAATATTCTCCCACATTGTTTCTTATCATTGTTCAACCACTATTATTTGAAGGCCATAACAACAACACCTATTTAATTTAGTGACTGAATACTGATATCCATTAAATACTACAAAAAAAAAACCTTTTAGTCATAAATTTAACGATAAAAATTTAAAAAAAATTATCGCTAAAAACGTTAGCGACGGAATTAGCGATGAAAAATTTTTCGCTGCTAATAACGCATCACAAAAATTTAGCGATAAAAATTAGAAATTCATCTCTCAATTTAGCGACAGATAATTTTTTGTCGCCAAATTCGTCACAAATTTATTGACGAAAAATTATTTGTCGCTAATTTAGGGACGAAAAAAATTCGTTGCTAATTTAGTGATAGAATATAAATTCATCACTAAATCTATCGCTAAATTAGCAATGAAAAAAAAATGTACTCCCACTTGCACCGAAACCCGCCTGCCTGCCTGCCCGCCCGCCCGAGCCAGCATCCGCCCACTCGCCCTCCCTCACTTAATTCCTGAAAAATACCTCCGCTTTGCTCCCATCATGGTGCGAAATCCTACGCTTCCGTAAATCTTTAAGATCATATAACCACCAAACTAAATGTTAGTAACTGTTATAAGTTTTTTTTCTTTTTACTTATTATCTTTCCTTTATATTTTTCTAATAATAATAAAATAATATAAAATAATAATTTATTATAAAATAATAAAAAATTAGTTTAAAATAAAATAATAAAAGATTTAAAAAAATAATAATTCTATTTTTTAAAAAGATAAAATAAAAATAAAATATAACTTATTAATTAAAAATAATAAATATGATAATTTTTTTAAATTATAATTTAATAAATATATATTAATATTTTATTTTATTTAATTATTTTTCAAATTTAGCGACAAATTCTTAATTTGTCGCTAATTTTGTGACAAATTTCTGAATTCAACGATGAATTTGTCGCAAAATTAGCGACGAATTAGGAATTCGTCACAAAATTAGCGACGTTAGCGACGAAATCGGAATTCGTCGTTAATTTTGCCACAAAATCTGAATTCGTCGCTAATTTAATTTATTATTTAATAAATATATATTAATATTTTATTTTATTTTATTTTATTATTTTTCAAATTTAGCTACGATTTCTGAAATTCATCGCAAAATTAGCGATAAATTCTGAATTCGTCGCAAAATTAGCGACAAATTCTTAGTGATGAATTCGGAATTTGTCACAAAATTGGCGACGAATTAGGAATTCGTCGTAAAATTTGTAACAAATTCTGAAATTCGTCACTTAATATATATTTATTATTTAATAAATATATATTAATATTTTATTTTATTTTATTTTATTTTATTTTATTTTATTTTATTATTTAAATTTAGTGACGAATTCTTAAATTCGTCGCAAAATTAGCGACGAATTTCGAAATTTATCGCAAAATTAGCAACAAATTTTAGGTCGTCGCTAAATTAACTATGAATATTTTTTCGTCTCAAATTTCATTGGTATAGTGATAAAAAAAGTTTTGGTTGCTAAATTTATCGCAAAATAGCAACAAAAAAATTCGTCACTAAATTTCGTCGTGAAAATCTTGCTTTCTTGTAATGAAATAAATCTCTGATTCGAGTTTGATGCGAGAAGAGTTTTATTCTAATTCATTTATTTAGAAGTTAAAATATTCTCCTGAACACATTGTTTCTGCTCAATGTCCAACCATCATTATTTGAAGTCCAAAATAGTAATGGCTACTTAGTTTAGTGACCGAACACTAACAAAATAAGAAGAGTTTTCCTCTAAAACCTGGGATTCAAATCGTTGTGCAATCAAAAATAAATTTAGAGTTACTGAATCAACTAGACATCGATATTCTTGATATCTACAGATCGGTAACCATTGAATTATCATTCAATAATCACTACTTCTCGTAAGATAAATTAGTAAATTGAATAACGATCTCACAAATATTAACTTATGGGTATCCATACCAATTGAAATAATAAAAAATATATTGTAGATGAATACAAAATCTACAAGTTAAATGACCAAAATAAAAAAGGATAACAAGATCACATTGAGCTAATAATACAACAAATCCAACTGATATTCATATTATATTCTTCTCCTGCATGTTCATTCGTTCTTAATTGATTTTTATAAATATGACAATGAGGAGCAAGATCATTTGATTTTTATTTTTTATTTTTTTTGGGGAAAACATATACTAATAGGAAATTCTTTTGTGTAGATTAGATGCGTGAGTGAATCAGCTCAATCAACAATTGAGAAGCTTTCTGCAATAGGGTTTCTTTTCAAAGCAACTAGCAAAAGAGTTAGTCATATTAAATCTCAATCATAGAGAAATGATGGCATGAAAATAATGCAAAATTGTTCTTCGCAACTCTAATAAGGGAAATTTTCTGTCCATTTCAACAGCTTTTGCAAGCCTTCTTTGACGGTCATAAATGTCAGGTGTTTTGCATTCAAAATGCATGACATAGCCTTTCTCCAACATTTGCCCAAAGCTCAAAAAATTACCATCAAGCATAGACATATGTTGGACATCTTTTATTTCCTTTGTGCCAGACTTGTGTGGACCGATCCCAAGGTACCACACGTTTTTGCCATCTCTCCCGACTCCGACCAGAGCAAGGCGGTTTGATGTTAGATTATTTAATTAAATCTTGGGTTAATATGTAAAATAATTATATGTTAAATTCATGAAAAAATGATCTATTAAGATTTTAGTTAATTTGGGGTTCTAAAGTATTAAATAGGATGCGATTCTCACTTGTAGAAACTTAAGGGATAGTCCCTGTCTTGATAATAAGTTTGTAGGGGTATCCCATCAATTAGAGATTTTTTTAGAACACAAAAATTTGGATGGATACTCCTGACATAGGATTCTTGAAGACTTGTAGTCAGCAAAGAAATTTGGAAAGCATGAATTTAGGTATACTATTTTTCAATATTCGGTTATTTATAATTTTTTAATGATTTAATATATAGATTTAGGGTTATTTGATTTATATGTCGATGATTATCAAATAAGTTATAATAAGTGGTATCAGAGTTTAACATGTTTAAATTATTAAGAAATTAAGAAAATTTGTACGTCTTTTTTGTTTCAAAATCAAGAAATAAATTAAATAAAAAATAAAAAAAAATAATAAGGGGGCATTTAATGCTTTGTTTGAAAGGATGGAGACTTGGTTTTAAGTGTTCTGAACAAGAGCTTTCTTTTGTGTTGGAGACCATTGTCGGGCGACGGAGAAAGTGATGGCTTCGGCCATCAAAGGTTGTTGGAGGTCTCTGTTCACGACGAACAGAGAGCACTGAGGCTAGAAAGAGAGGCCGTGGTGGATTTCACCGGTCGACGGCCGTCTCTTATGGTGGTGACGTCAAGCAAGGGTTTCGACCAAGTAAGGAGACGAAGACGAAGACGAAGAGTTTTCGTGACGGAGACGAAGAGTCTTTGACTCTTCATGTTCTGTGATTTTTTTTTTTTTTTTAAAGGACAGTTAAAAAAAGTTAATCTTTGACAGACCGGTTCAGGCCAGGCTGATAGGTGTGATTATTCTGGAAACTTAGTTGGGCCAATTTTCTGTTTGATTAGTCAGGCCATTATTATATGAATTATATATTGGGTTAAGTTAAAATTCAATGTTATAAAATAGAGAAGGAGCAGATTTAGTTGGGCCATCACAAACCAAATTCTGGTGATTGAGAATCGATATTTACAGACCTAATTTTTGTCATAAAATTGGGCCTCTAACAGACCCAATTTACAAAACCCTTTGGATGAAGTGCATTATAATTCCATTATGTAAAATTTGTTTATTTGATATGTTTGAATTATAAAATTAGGACTAAGTTAGACCCATTTAAAGTATATAGGCCACTAAGTTAAGCGGTCCGAATAGATAATAAAATTGGATCAAAATACGGGACCAATTTTCAAGTTTAGGTCTATCAAGTTAAAATTGAACATAAGTTCAATTCAATATATAATTTTTAATTCAAATAATTATTATATATATTTTAAGATATTTTAATTGAACCAGCATCTCACCAAAGTAGGCTCTCCTATCGAGATTATTTTGTTTCAAAATATAAAAGAATATGCAAGTACAACTTATGTGAATACTGATCGGCTCAAAAGAACGTCAGTGTTTTATCAAAATTTGGTTTGTATCTACAGTAATAAACACGTAACGATTATTTAGTTTTACATGTAAATTATAAAGCAATCTAAAAGAAGGTTTACAATTTGACATGTTAATTTATTATCAGTGTTTGATTGCTGGATTAAGATACCATTTACAAGTTAATTATTTTATCCAAAACTGAAATATTAATAGAGTTATTGGTATATTGTGATGAGGTTTACATTTATTTGAATTAATAATTAATTGGTTTAAATTATTGTGAGAATAATTTGGTTGTTTATTGCTCTATGTTCAGTTTTTGCATACTATTCTTGTTTTTTTTTTTTTTTTGTACCATATCTTGGACACCGCCCAATATCCAGAGTTTCGCCCCTACTAATCCGGACCGATCGCTGCAGTGGCTCCTTTCGAGGGTGGGTCTCCTAACGGGGAACGCTCCATACACATGAAGGTCCGATACTCCCAACGAAATTCGAATCTTGGTCATACTTAAAGGAATTCAATTTCACATCCAGTTGAGTCAACCCACGTTGATCTATTCTTGTTAATATCAATGTCTAATTCAGATTGATTCTTAAGTTAAATGACTCGAATTTTAAAGTATGATAAGAGAACTCGGTTAGAGTTTTTGGAGTTACGGATTTAGATCTTGTATTAATGATTGATTATCCCCATAACATATAGATGAGAAAACCTATGAGGAAAAGAGGAATAAAAAGTAGGAAAAGTCAAAAGTCGCATGTGTCTAACGATGATAAAACAGATTATCCCATAAACATTCAAAGGTACTATGTTTGAGTCAATTATGATGATTATATCTTTCTTTGCGGATATTGAAAGACAATTTCTCAAGAATGACAATGTTGAGATTAGTACATTTTTAATAGATTTTATCTCAAAGTGGTACAAGAGTCAAGAATATTGGACAACTAAGGATAAGAAAAGAAAGATAAGAAAATGAAATAAGGATACTGCTATGTTCCCTAACTTGGTTTGTTTTGAAGTTAATTTAATTTTGGTATTATGACACACTTTGTGGTAAGATTCCACTGTTGCTACTCATAGCAATATATCTATGTAAGGTTGTCTAAATTATAGATTGTCTATTGATGGTGAAAGATACATCTAGATGTACGATGGCAATAAAGTTACAATTGAAGCAATAGAAGATTTAAATTATTGTTGAAAATCTGTTTTTATTTGGATCTTAATAAAACTTTTGTGATTCTGTGTTTTAGACGAAATTTGATTTCTATTTCTGTATTGGACAAATCAGGCTTTAATTATTTTTTGGGAAATAGAAAAGTTGATTTGTTTCTTGAAACCAAATCGGATGATTCTGGTTCTCTATCAGGATCCAATAATTTATATTTGGTTGATATTGTTACAAGGTCCTCTCGCAACTCAAGAGGTGGAGGCTCAAGTACATGAGAAGGATCGGTCAAGTATTTCCTGAGTACTGAGACATGGAATACGTCGTGAATACGGGATAGTTCATCTGGCAGCTCCAATCTATATGCCACACTCCCGACCCTCTCAAGGATACGGAAGGGCCCAATATATCTAGGGCTCAACTTGCCCCGCTGCCTGAACCGTATAACTCCCTTCCAGGGAGATATTCTCAAGAAAACCATATCTCCCGTAGCAAACTCAAGAGGTCGCCGCCTACGATCAGCATACGTCTTCTGTCTGTCCTGGGCGGCTTTCATCCGCTCACGGATAACCTTAACTTTATCCTTTGTTTGTTCAATCAACTCAACGCTGCTGAGACGTCGCTCTCCGACCTCATCCCAGCATATCGGGGTGCGACACTTCCTGCCATATAGTGCCTCATACGGGGGCATCCCTATACTGACTTGATAACTGTTATTATATGCGAACTCGACTAGTGGAAGGTGCCGATCCCAACTATCCCAATTTAATGAATCACTACTGCATATATGTACACAAGGTATAAGGGGAAAACAAATCAACAAAAGGGCACTCTAAAACAAATCACTGCATATTCAAATTAACTAGCCATTAAAGTTCCAACCTCCTACGTTTGATTTTTTATTCTTAATATTCAAATTTAAAATTTAATTAAAAAAATTCAATACTGTTATTACCGAATCAACAAAAGATTATTCATTCCTTAAGTAATTCTTTTTTTTTTTTTTTTGGTACTAATTCCTTAAGTATTTCAACCAGGGGAATTGATGATGCTCCTACAATCACCCAAAAAAAAGGACACATATTATGTGCAAGCGCAAAGGGAGCAAAGAAATTTAAAAGAATAATTATATATAAAATTTAAAATATAATTATAAAGATTTTGATCTTGTCTGTTGTATAAATAGAAAATCTTCAACCAGACAATCAAAGGATCATCACTTCCTCTAAGTTCATGTTCTCCATCAAAGTAAATAGATAATATGAGAAATATCAACCATACCGACTGAGACAGACCAATACTAGAGCTATACCCTCATTGTTCGAATTGTAACATAGTATTAAGCAACATTTAAATATTTCTTTTTTTTTTTAAATAGACTTTTGATTTATTTATTTATTTATTTATTTATTTTTTGTGTATGTGGTGGAGGGTACCAAAAAGAAAAGGGCCGACTGTAGGGACACAATTTCAGGCGATAAGTTACAAATCTTTAATGGGAAAAGGAAACATGACACCCATTAATAATTCACCCACCCTTCGTCGTCTTCTTCTTTTTCTTCGTCTTCTTCTTCTTCTACTCTTAAGTGTTCGCATTTCAACATTTGATTTCGACTCTTCTCCTCACGTGGTGATCGGCGACGAGGTTAACAGTACTAGGTTGTTGATATGTGCGGTGTGTAAAGCATGCGCTTGCTGCTATTTTGACCCACCAAAATTCATGATGATGACACAGAAAGAACCAAAGACACCCCACCACAGCCGGAAACAAGAGAACGCCGGTGGTGATAGTGAGATTTTAACTTTCATAAGTATTGACGTTGAATTATTTTTAATGATTATCATTCTCTATGAAAGGAAACGGTATAACGATCGTTAGATATTTATCCAACCATCAACCGACCCCGTGAGAATTAAAAAAAAAACTCTTTAAGTCTGAATATATATTTGTTTTTACACCAAATTTATTTGAATTGAGTGATCGGACACTTTACCCCTTAACTAGATGATTCGTGTCTTGAGAATGACGAAAAATGATTTGAGAGAGTTAATTCCTAAAATGAGTCTCATAGTATTCAAACTGGATTAGTCGATAAAATCCAGATACTGATGATAAAAAAAAAAATATATATATATATATATATATATATATATATATATATATTTGTTTTGACCGTCGGGTTGGTTTTTGCACCGAGGTGGTTGTACGATTGATCATGAGAAAATTTTAAATCCAGTAATAATTGAATAAAATCTTTCCTGATAATACAATTTTAACTAATTTTGATAAAAAAAAAAAGTACTATTTTGTTTGTATTTCCCTGAGATCATTTGTGATCCTTTTTGGCGCATGACGTGGATGATTATTTTGAGAAATAGTCTTATGAATCGGAAAATTTTTGTTTTCCAAAAATTGATGTTTAATAAGTCTTTTGGTTTTAAGAATTTTTTTCTTAATTTTAAGAGGAGTATATTGTCTCTTCACCCCCATAAACAAGGGGTCTCTTTTTTTTTTTTATTTGTTTTTTTAGGTTTTCATCATCGATATTCAGTTTTTATCCGATTAATTCGGTTCGAGTACTATAGGGGTCATTTTACGGTTTGACTCTCTCAAATTCTTTTTCGTTATTACTAAGACTCGAATTCTTGATCTCTGATTAAGGAGATAAAGTATCTGATCACTCAAATTAAAGAAATTTGGTGAGTCTCTTTTTATTGTAAAGCATCTCATTCATTATCAATAGAATTGATTTCTTAGATTTTTGTATTTTTCTTTAAATTATTGAATTAAAATTTATTTATTTTTAGAATGTAGTCGTGTATTAATATTTTTAATGATGCATACATATTAGGTCACTTTTTAGTAATAATCATAATTCAAATCGCATCACTTATATCTGTGAAAACTCACCTGAATTTATGATAGTTGCTAAGCTGTTGACCCCTTCCATTACTTATTTCCTCTATTAGTCACAAAAAGCGGGCTCAAGGCACATCAAGGTCCTTCCCTTTTCCCCTCTCCGTCTAAAGAAGTTAATTGATAGGCAGACATCTACTAAATACCGTACCACCAAAATATATCAATATTGTCTGTGCGTTAAATTATTAAATTCTTTTAATTAAAATTTTAATTTTAAATTTTAAAAATAAAAAAACCTAACAAATTAGTTTCAAAATTAGGTCTTAAATATTTAAATTAGATTAATCATGGATAGATCGCTCAAGAAACATAAGAAACCATAAAAATGTCTCCGATTAATATTGCAGGCCACCAGATACGGTAGCCCTTTTTGTCGTACTACCATCAAACAAGGTCAATTAATATTGGATTCAAGATATCTTAGACCTAATGGGCCCGCCAATTCAGCTCCTACGTCAATTTTTTTTTTTTTTATTATTAAGAGATATAAACAAACGAGATCGAATATAGGATAGAAGTAGAGACACTGTCCCTGAGGGACACAAACATCATATCTTTTAAACATGTGTGCCTGCTTGCATAGATTTGAACTCTCATGGAGGCTGAATTTAAAATTCTTTCATTGCACTAAAATCTCGAACCATGTATCTTTAATCATGCAAGGGTTTAACCTAATTTGGCTGGGTTTTCATCATAACGAGAGTTTGCACCATATAGATTTAATGCGAATCTAAACCAGATTTGAATATAATATGTTTTAATTCAACTGATCAAGCACGTAGACGTATAAAATTATTGAAAATGTTATTTAAATCATGTAATGGTTTGGATCGATAAATCTTAACTAACTTATTTGCAATAGCTAATTTCTCTGATTCAATTAATTAATTTTTTTCTAAAAATAAGAAGATGACACATTTAACTATGAAGACAGTTAATTACTACCTTCATAATAACAAGTATTAGGTGGGAGCTTGTTTTATGCTTTAAGAGTTGAGTATCATTTTTTTTTTATCATCGTTATTCAGATTTTATTTGATTAATTTAGATCAAGTATTGTAAGACTCATTTTAAATGTTAACTCTCTTAAATCCTTTTTTATTATTCTTAAAACTTGAACTCAAAACCTTTAATTAAAGGGATAGAGTGTTCGATAACACAATTTAAAAAAATTTAATACCAGTACCTTGAGAGTTTCAAAATTTGTATACTATTTTACAAACATTGAGTTACTTGTCATCCCCTCCACGGTCAAATATATGAGATAATCCATGTATGTCTAGATAAAAGGGATTTATAATTCTTTCCTTCATAAACAATTATTATATAAGAAGATAACTTGATTCAGAATAAAAATGTAGAAATTGGTTTGATCGGTTCAAATTTCCCTAATACAACGGAATTGAGAGAAAACCAAAACTTTAATGATAATATGCTAAAATATCTCACAAAACCTAAGTAAAGAGTATTATACTCCAATTACCCTAAACAATAAAAAATAAAAAATTGATGAAAAACTGAAAAAAAAAAAGAAAGGCCAAAAAATAGAAGATCATGTGTAGCTTTCTGTCAAAATGTCACAACCCTTGTAGAAAAACATCTTAGTGCAACTCTCGGTTATGAGAGTTGCATTGACAAAAAATGTCGCGGCGGTATTTGCAACGCAACTCTCGGAAGGTGAGAGTTGTGCTGAAGCGACGAGGCACCATGACATTTTCTCAAGAACGCCGTGACACTTTTGCCTGTTGCTATCTTCTGATCCTTGGCCCTTTGCTTATCTTTAGCACGTTCCTATCCCTCTTTTGCGTGCTCAATTGTCCCATAAAATCATAAAAAGTAGAAGCGGCACACTATAATTTATCCTTTATTGTAGCAAGTAACATGCTTCAGTATTGGGCTATAAAAGGAAACATTGGACACTAAAATCTTTTAATCAAAATATCGAGTTTGAGTTTTAAAAATAAAAAAAAAACAGACGTAATGAGAGTTAACCATTCAAATCGGATTACAATACTTGAATCGTGGATTACTCAGGTAATCAAAATAACCGTTGGTCAAGTACCAAAAAAAGGGGGGCAAGGGTAGAACTTCCACATCTGTTAGTTCTAGGGATGATTCTCGCCTATATAGGGGTGACTATACCTCAATATAATGGGGTTATTTTTTGAGGCAAAATCACGCAAAAAATCTTAAAATTTTGGGCGCAAAGCGGACATTACCTTATACTTTGGGGAGTCACTTTATTTGTCTCTAAGATAGAGAGGCAAAATTCACCAAAAATAGTAGGGGCAAACTATAATTTCCTCTCCGTTTGTAGCATTAAAAAAGGTCACAATGGGAACGTCCTAAAAGATAGCATTTGCCTTGACAAAAAGAGTACATGGAGGATAAGAAATTTATGGAACGAATGCTATTAGCGTAGGTGGGATGGATATTTTCGTCTCTTAACCAGGTTTGGAATTCAATTTCCCCTGGACAAAAAAAAAACAATATTAGGAAACCCACCTCCACAAAGTGGGCCCTGCAACGGTCGTTCTAAATTAGTCGAAACGAAACTCCAGATAATGGGTGGTGTTCAAGCCATGGTAAGAAAAAAAAAAAGAAATTTATGGACCCATATGTAACAAAAATAAAAGTTTAGGGTGAAATTGCATCTCATGCATCAATTTTGATTAACATGTAAAAAGGTGTGTGACCCACTCAAACTAGATTCGTAAGAGTTTTTAGCTACATTTTCACTTCAATTCAAAATTCCCCAAACGGGCGACCATGAAGTGTACAAGTGAACGAGACTAATCCCGATACTAGGAAACAACATTAAACAGCAAAACTTAAGCTCATATTTCTGATTTAATCCCAGACGTTGATTCCGAGCTTGAGGCTATCATTACCGCCAGATCATACATCGACTTCTTTGACTTATTTCGAGAAGTTGATTCCGATCTTGAGACTCTCAGCGGCGCTTTATGATACACCAATTCTTCGCTTCCTGCTTTGCAATCTACTCGAATGGTTGAGTTTTTTGATATGCTCTCCGCCAGAAGCATCTTTGCAATATTTGTCACCACCTCTTTTTCCAAATATCTCCTCACAGGCCGTGCACCATGCTCCTGCGGAAAGAAAAACAAGAATAGTACGTAAATATTTTAGCAATGAACAAAATAAATCATGGACTTGAAAATGGAACATGAGACCTAACACAATATGGGCACTGTGCCATGGAAATGCCATGGTAGTCTATTGGTAAGCTATGTATCAAATAAAGCTCTCTGTATGTCTAAGAACCCAAACACAGCTCAGAATCAAAGAACAGACCTCATTATAACTTTTCTTCAATATTGTATTCAATGCTTCATCACTGACTTCTACAATGATGCCTTTGTCTTCCAGACGTATGTTAACATCCTTAACCATTAGCTTAGTAATCTGCTTCAGTTGAGGCTCAGATAGCGGATCAAACACAACAATCTCATCTATCCTGTTCAGGAATTCAGGCTTCAGACGTTTGCTGACCTTTCAACAATTCCAAAAGAAATTTTAGCCTTATTTCAAAATTCTTTGAGGGATAGTGCAAGATAGTCTACCTCTTTCATAATTTCCTCTTGGGCATTTGGCACAGCATCCTTAGGAAAAAGAAACTTGGCGCCAAGGTTTGAGGTCATAATGATGATGGTGTTAGTGAAGTCCACGGTGTGGCCATGACCATCAGTCAATCTTCCTTCATCCAAAACTTGAAGGAGGGTGTCAAACACCGAGTAGTGTGCCTTCTCGACTTCATCCAACAATATAACACTGTAAGGCCTTCGTTTTACCACCTCAGTTAATTGTCCTGCTTCATCATGACCTACATATCTGATTTAAAAAATATAAGAGGCAGAAGACATGACTTAAAGCAAATGCAGGTTAAGGCTATTATTCCTATTCATGACTTACCCGGGAGGAGCACCAATCAAGCGTGAAATCATATGTATCTCCCTGTACTCGGACATGTCAATTCTCACCAGCAGTTTTTCATCATCAAAAAGTAGCTCTGCCAGGGCCTTAGCAAATTCAGTCTTACCTACACCAGTAGGACCCAGAAAGAGAAATGAACCGGTAGGCTGATTAGGCCTCGCAAGGCCCAACCGCGATCTCAACAAAGCATGTGCAACAAGTTCCACAGCATTATCTTGCCCGACCAACCTTTTGTGCAACTGACTGGCTAGATTTTGCAGCCTCTCTCTCTCATCCTGATGAAGCTTTGTTACATTAATGCCAGTCCACCTGCTAACCACCTGTGCAACCTGTTCAGGTCCAACAGTCTCTGCTTCATTTTGGTCCCTTTCGAGCTTTACAATAGTATCATCTATTGTCTGGATTTCTCCACGTTTTAATTCAGCATCCTTTGCCAATTTCTCACTTTTCACTTGTTGTTGTGATGTGAGCACGGCTAGCTGGCTTTCAAATTTCTGAAGTTTCTCTAACCATTGTGTCTCCAACATGTTCTTGAGTTCTTTTTGGCGACGTTCAACTTGCAACTGTTACATGATAATGAAATTGTACACAAGTGCTCAAATATGACCCGCCATGACATACCTCAATCATCAGATAATTTTATGATGATCACAAGCCAATGGGAATTGAGAGTTTGTGAAGAATCAAGTATGGTTGTTTTAGCAATGAATAGTATTTCTAACTGGAAACCATTTCTCAATAAACAGAGAAACGGTTGCATGAAGTTTATGCAAAAGAAAAGTTGGGAGAAAATTTTTTTTTCCAGGAGTCTACCATCTAAACTATAAAAGCTCGCCAGGATTTATTTTTTATTTTTCATTTTTTTCACAGTGAGTAGCACTTAATGGATGTGGCAAGTTGAAAACGTTACAGGCAGCTGCTTAGACCTACTCACCCGCGGAATTCAATGGCCTCCTTTTGTCTAGTATATGGAAAATTGAAGTTCAAGGGCACAAAACAAAACAGTTACCCTACTAACCTGGACAAACATTTGAATTGTGTTCTTATCGGTGTCAGGCGGATCCTTTGTAGTACTCATACTCTGCAACATTGACTCGAGGCGAAAAATCTCCTTCCCTATGATATCCTCTTCAACTGTCCCGATCTCATTGTACACCAAGTTCTCCACATCCCGAAGTTCTTCGTATTCTTGAAGTTCACGTATGTTTCTCTCTTCCAAAAGGAGCCGTTGAACCTGTTCAGAACGGCTATGAATGCGGCTTTGCAAGACTGATGTCACTTCTTCAGGTTTAATAGTCTTTGGTCGCCTCAACTTGTTATATATGTAGCGTCGCATCTCGTCTGTGGCCATTTCTATTTGCTGAATTTCATCATCAACTACCCTTGCCAGTTCATACTTCCTTTTAACCTCTTCCAAATCTAACTGGGTCTCCTGTCTCTTCTTCTTCAGATCGCGAAGCTCTTCTATCCTTGATTTCTCCTTTCTATACTCCATCCATAATGACGAATGCTTATGTTTCAATTCATCAAGCTTATTCTTGACCTAAAATCATTTAGGTAAACAAATTTAGACTTTCTTTTCAATTTTTTGCTTTTCTATAAAAGATACTAATTTGATTATCTGATTGCACTCCTTTTATACAATGACCACCAATGAAAAATGTCATGAGAAAACTTATGCCAATAGCCTTGATAACTGACAAGTAGTATTGGATCTTTTGCTATAATCTCCTAGGACAAAAGCACTTTAAAAAAACCATAAAAGCATTTATACAAGTAAATTGCACAATACATACCTCTTTTAGACGACGATTACTACCATCATATGTCTCCTTTTCAAGAGCAACTAGCTCCATATTCAACTTGAACATCTCTCCATCAATCTGAACAATTTCATCAGGCTGGCTATGAAGCCGAAGTCTCACATTTGAGCAAGCTTCATCAACTAGATCGATTGCCTTATCCGGAAAATAGCGCCCTAGTGTCATATTTGATAACTATAAGCATATCAAGAAAATATGAACAATTAAATTCATTTTCTGAATTTTGAAACTAACAATTCAAACAAATCATATTTGTTGAGATGTGCAACTTCTGCTCCATGTTTGGATGCCAGAATAATGCTAATGAGTTACAACTACTCTATTTTAGTTTGATTTAATTAGAGCATGTTTGTCAGAACTTTTTTTTCTTCTTATCTTCTCCTTTTAAGTAAAGCAAAAATTAATACCTTTAGAAATAAAGTTAAAAGTTGTTTGGTATTTTTACTTTTGCAAACGTGGGATAATCGGATGAGAGATGGAGAGAGAATATACAAAGAGGAAGAGATGAAAGATGGTTTGGATATATTTAAATATTTAAAATTTCAAATTCCAAATAGAATCCCAAAATTAGGTGATATGGACATATTTAAAATTTTGCATCATTCAAGTGAGGATACAAATGAATAAAAATATGTAATTCCGGAAAAGTTATGTAATACCCAATTAAAAAAAAAAAAAAAAAAAAAAAAAGGAAAATAAAAAAACAAAATTAGGGCTTAAAGCCCAATTTTCTCTCTCTCTTTCCCCCTCTCTTCTCTCTTCTCTCTTCTCTCTCCCTCTTCTCTCCCTCTTTCTTCTCTCTTTTCCCTTCTCCCCGCCGCCGTGTCTCTTCCCCTCCCGCTGCCGCCGCCGCCGCCAGCACCGCCGGTCACCACCAGCGCCACCCACAGCCGCTGCAGCTCCCCCCTCCCGCGAGCGAGCCGCTGCAGCTCCTCTCTGCACGAGCGCCGCTGCAGCTCCTCTCCTTCACACAACAGCGCGCGAGCTAGCGCGAGCCAGCACGAGCAGCGCGAGCAGCGCGCGAGCCCAGCACCAGCAGCGCGCGAGCCCAGCGCGAACCAGCGCGAGCAGCGCGCGAGCAGCCGCGATCCCCAGCTCGCGATCCCCAGCGCGCGACCCCAGCGTGCCTCAGCACGCCCTAGCACGAGCCAGCGTGCACTCCAGCGCGCGATCCACTACTCCAGCACGCCCCAGCACGAGCGCGAGCGCTCCAGCGTGCGACCCACAGCGCGAGTAGCGCACGATCCAGCTTGCGAGTGTGCTTCAGCGCGCGAGCCAGCGCCAGCGCCAGCACGAGCGAGAGCGCGCTCCAGCGAGCGATCCGGCTTGCCAGGCCGCAGGCCCACCAGGCCGCGGACCCATCAGGCCCGCCGGCCGACCAGGCCCGCCAGCCCATCAGCTCGCGGCCCACGGCCCGCGACGGCCCGCGACAGTCCGTGAGCCTCTGCGAAGGTAAATGACTCTAAGTTTCTGCAAAATCACCCTAAGGTGCTGAGCATGCTCATCATCACTCCGCGAGTAGACTAAGATATCATCAATAAAAACAATGACGAACCGATCCAAATAATCGTGAAAAATTCGGTTCATTAGGTCCATAAATGCGGCAGGGGCATTAGTCAGCCCAAACGGCATGACCAAAAACTCATAATGTCCGTATCGGGTGCGGAAAGCCGTCTTAGGCACATCCTCGGCCCTAATCCGCAGTTGATGGTAACCCGACCGGAGATCTATCTTCGAGAATACTCTGGCACCCTGTAATTGATCAAAGAGATCATCAATACGTAGTAGTGGGTACCGATTTTTAACGGTAACTTTGTTCAGCTGTCTATAATCTACACATAGCCGAAATGTGCCGTCCTTCTTTTTCACAAACAACACCGGTGCACCCCACGGAGACGTGCTAGGACGGATAAACCCCTTATCCAGCAACTCTTGCAGCTGGACCTTGAGCTCTCTCAGCTCAGCCGGCGCCATCCTGTATGGCGGCATAGAGATAGGGGTAGTCCCCGGAGCTAAATCGATCTTAAAGTCAAACTCCCGAACAGGTGGTAGTCCGGGCAGCTTCTCGGGAAAAACATCAGGAAAATCCTGTACCACTGGGACATCCTCCAGTTTCGGTCCCTGAGCAGTGGTGTCAATGATATGAGCCAGGTAAGCCGCGCATCCGTGGCGAATCATGCGTCTGGCCTCCAAAACTGAAATGACACAGCGGAGCAAAACCCGCCTCTCGCCCTCAAAAATCAACACTGGCTGATCGGGTTTTCGAAACTCCACCTGCTTCTTAAAGCAGTCAACTGAAGCCCGATGCATATGTAGCCAATCCATCCCCAAGATGGCATCAAAATCAGTCATGGCGAGGGGGATTAGATCTGCTTTCAGCACTGTATCCCCAATTTTGATCTCACATTCTCTATACACTGTGCCGCGCACAATCTGCTCACCCAGAGGAGTGATGACCGATATCTCCTCGTCCAAAGGTGAGAGCGGTCTGTTAGAGTGTCGGGAGAATTTATCGCTCACATACGAATAATTAGACCCCGTGTCAATAAGGATACGAGCATCTATTCCGAAAATGGGTAGAGTACCTATCATTTGCACAAATGCACATAAACTTAGAATAATTTCAAACCTGATATGTATATATATATATATGTCAAAATAGTTGAGCCTCTAGGGCTTCTACAACCTCGGTGTACAAAGATGTCAGAGAGGTATCATGTCGACAAAAGGGAACACAACTCAAAATACCTATACGACTGATACAATGCTGACATCCTCAAAAGAAGTGGAAATACGAATAAAGATCCTATTCTACAGGATCAGAAGGAGGAGTACCCATGATGATGTCGGGATTCGCCTGGGCGTCCTCATGCGTCATGGCATAAACCCGGGCCTGAGCCCTAGGCTGCTGTCGTGCCTGAGTCTGCACTGTGTTACTCCCAGTGGTCACCCTGGGAGTAGAAACTGCTGGCCGAACAGGCTGCCCCTGCTGTCCCATACGAAGAGTACTAGTGCGGCTCAGTGAACTCTGTGCTCCAAGTCCTAACTCAGGGCAAGAACTCCTAATATGCCCCGGCTTCCCACAGTGGAAGCAAGTGACCGTCACTGAACAAGCTCCGCTCGGATGGGACTGACTGCACCTGCGGCAATAAGGGTGCCGCTGAGTAGTAAACTGTGCAGGGAAAATAAAAAAACAAAATTAGGGCTTAAAGCCCAATTTTCTCTCTCTCTTTCCCCCTCTCTTCTCTCTTCTCTCTCCCTCTTCTTCTCTCCCTCTTTCTTCTCTCTTTTCCCTTCTCCCCGCCGCCGTGTCTCTTCCCCTCCCGCTGCCGCCGCCGCCGCCAGCACCGCCGGTCACCACCAGCGCCACCCACAGCCGCTGCAGCTCCCCCCTCCCGCGAGCGAGCCGCTGCAGCTCCTCTCTGCACGAGCGCCGCTGCAGCTCCTCTCCTTCGCACAACAGCGCGCGAGCTAGCGCGAGCCAGCACGAGCAGCGCGAGCAGCGCGCGAGCCCAGCGCGAACCAGCGCGAGCAGCGCGCGAGCAGAGAGCGAGCAGCGCGCGAGCAGCCGCGATCCCCAGCTCGCGATCCCCAGCGCGCCTCAGCACGCCCTAGCACGAGCCAGCGTGCACTCCAGCGCGCGATCCACTGCTCCAGCACGCCCCAGCACGAGCGCGAGCGCTCCAGCGTGCGACCCACAGCGCGAGCAGCGCACGATCCAGCTTGTGAGTATGCTTCAGCGCGCGAGCCAGCGCCAGCGCCAGCACGAGCGCGAGCGCGCTCCAGCGCGCGATCCGGCTTGCCAGTCCGCAGGCCCACCAGGCCGCGGACCCATCAGGCCCGCCGGCCCACCAGGCCCGCCAGCCCATCAGCTCGCGGCCCACGGCCCGCGACGGCCCGCGACAGTCCGTAAGCCTCTGCGAAGGTAAATGACTCTAAGTTTCGATTTTTCGCACTTGGGTTTCTAATCTCTTTAGTAATTTGACTTAAATTGTTCACAATTGTTTCAAATTTGGAAACATTCAGCTTTAGACCAAACCGACGGGCGAACGAAAGCTAAATCTAAGATCCGAAGAATCCTAGGTGAGAGAAATGAAATCTCTTCAACCCTTGAATAAATTTTGTCAAATTAGGTAGCATTAGTTGATTTGTTTATAAATTGAGGAATTTAGGGTTCGTACAAAATTAAGAAAAAAACGATAAACCCTGAAATAGTCGGAAATTGATGAAAATCGTGATGACTTGATTAGGTTGGCTTTCTTGGTGACTCGATTGAGGGGTGCTTTGTTTTGCGTATTTTGGTGTTATTGGGGAGTGCGCTACCTTCCCCAAAATCGGTGAGTGGGATTTATTTCAATACTTTTATTTAATATGTAAATCCTGTTTTACAACATTTTGATAATGAGCATGATTTGTCGTATGTTGGAAATGTTTTGACTAGTTTTAAAATTGACTTTTGTGAACCGTTGGAGTGTAAAAAAAAAACTGTATTGAATTATGAAATTATGCATCCATGTGGTTGAAATGTATAATGTGCCATTTTATGCTATATGTTGCATTGGTTTATGAACCTGATTTCGGCACATTTTGATATGATATTGATTTTGGCCTTGAGGGCTTTGGATTATATTGTTCCGTAGCTACGAAGGACACCGTGAGAGACGCTTTGGTGGCGTCCGGATATGCCTAGGCCTGGGGTATCCCATGAGTTATCGTGATTTGATTATCTACACGGTACTAGCCAGGTTGAACCCGAAAGGGGGAGGATTTGGATTTGGATTGGATATCCTCTCCAAGTCTAGCACCTGGACGAGGTTCGTCGCCAACGCCGGGGTAGAGAGCACTTTAAAGAAATTTGCATATAACACCCCCGGTGCGTCTGTCATAGGTCGCGGTAGACCTCTGTCAGGACATTTTCGGCTGGCAACTCTATGATTTTAAATGATGGTACTTTTGATGCATATTTGACTTGAAAATGCATGAAGCGATATATTGTTGAAATGAAAAGCATGATGATTTGAAATATGATTTATATACTTATGTTTTGACACTCCAATTTCACACTCTATATTTGACGATTGCATTGACCCACTCACTCACTGAGTATTCTTTCCCGAGTACTCACCCCTCATTTCCCTTTTGTTTCAGAGATAGTATTTGACAAGAAGCGTCGTTTTTAGGACGCTCAGTATCTTTGGGAGATCAGGCCTGGATTGAGGAGTCATTGTGTATTTCCGCTGCAAATTTGTATTGGTGATGTATATGTATTTTGAGGTCTATAGATGACCATTTTTATAATTCTGGGATGACTGTATAAATATGGACATTTAAATTGTAGAACTCTCATGTCACTGCATGACATTGCATTGAGGCATTTCTTTTCATTGCGTCTGTATTTGGGAATGTGTCATGTCTTAGAAGTGTCCTCTAGGATCGCTCGGTGCCTCCTCTAAATCACAGGAGGGGCGACTGGCGGCTGTCCATGCCTTGGATGGGGGCATGGCAGTAGAGGTCTGTGGTTAGGACTGTGAAGAATTGTTTGTTAGCCTTGCGTTGCCCTGGATTGTGCAGTAGGATGATCTGGTTTGTTGTTGAGGATAATATATGCATTTTGAGGCCGGGATGGCCCCTTTTGGACAGGTAACAGGTTTATTTTAATATGGGAGACCTCCGATATATGGGGAGGTTCTGCCCGATTTTCTGTAAAAGTACAGCCGGCATCTAGGGTAACGGGCGGCTGCTCACGATCCCGGTTCGGGGCGTGACAAGTTGAGTGTAAAAAAAAAGGGAGAAGAAAAAAGTCCTCTTAGGAGCTTCTCCTTTAAAGCTCCCTTTTCTTGTTTGGCAAGGATTTCTCCTTATAAGGAGAAAAAAAAGTTGAAAAAAACTCTACCAAAAGGGCAGTTAATTTGTTTTTGAATTTGAGTCTATCAAATAAGTTGTTTCAACTGATCATTTTGGTTGAGATTTTTTAGGAGACGATCTAGTTTTTTATTATTGTATGCCTATAAATTTGAAGTCTCATAATGAAAAAGTAGAAAACTTCAGTTCCCTTTTCTGATTTGTGCCAACAAATTGGTATCACAGCCCTCTTGTTCTTAAGGGCCTATGTTTGAGAAAGAGTGAGAGGAATGTTTTTTAACACAGATCTTCAAGCATGGCAGGAAATAATTTTCTGTCATCTTCTCCCGTTTTCAATGGTGAAACTATCAAATATGGGCTGTCAAGATGAAGTCTTATTTGGAGGCTAATGGTCTTTACAATTTTGAGGAGACAAATGATTTTCCACTAGTACATGAAGATCTAACCATTGCACAAATGAGGAACCACAGAGAAGAAAGTAGGATGAGATACAAGGTCAAGACCTGTATTCACACAGCTGTTTCAAATGCAATTTTCATAAGCATCATGGCATGTGAAATAGCAAAACAAGCTTGGGATGCACCCAAAATAGAATTTCTAGGGAATGAACGAACAAGAAACATGCAAGTACTAAATATCAAAAGAGAGCTTGAACTGATGAGGATGAAGGAAACAGAGAACACTAAAGAGTACACTAAAAGACTCTTGAATGTTGTGAACAATATTAGATTAATTGGTGAACAACTTCTAAGTAGAAGAGTAGTAGAGAAAGTTTTGGTGAGTTTACCTGAAAGGTTTGAAGTAAAGATTTCCTCTCTTGAAAATTCAAGGGATCTTTCTCACATTACATTGACGGAGTTAGTCAATGCCTTGAAAGCACAATAACAAGGGAGAGCACTTAGGAAGGAGGAGGTGACTCGAGGTGCTTTTCAGGCAAAAGACAAAGTTCAAACTCTGCAAGGTGGCAAGGGCAAAAACCAGAACTGGAACAAGAAGAACAAGAACGAAGGTGAGAGCAGCAGAGACAGAGGGAAGAATGGCAGTTTTCCTCCATGTCACATTGTAAGAAAACTTCTCACTCACAAAAATATAGCTAGGTTAGGCCCGACATAAAGTGCAGGTCTTGCAACAAGATGGGACATATAGAAAGAGTTTGCAAGCAGGAACAAGGAGGATATCAAGCTCAAACAGTAGATGAACCGCAAGAGGAGCAACTTTTTGTTTCAACCTGCTTTGCTTGCAACAAGTCTTGTGAAGGTTGGCTAATTAACAATGGCTGCATATGTCACATGACTTATGATGAGTCCATGTTCAGAAACCTTGATATATCACATGTTTCCAAAGTCAGAATTAGAAATGTAGATTGCATTGAGGTTAAAGGCAAAGGTAATGTGGCTGTTGAATGAGGTTCGGGCATAAAACTAATTTATGATATTTTATATGTACCCGAAATTAATCAGAATTTGCTAAGTGTTGGATAGCTACTTTAAAGGAATCATTCGTTTGTTTTCAAAGATAAAGCCTGTGTGATTTATAATCAAGATGGGAGTGAGCTTTTTTCTATAAAAATGAAAGGAAAAAATTTCTCTCTCGACTGGGTGGAAACTGATATGAGTACATGTCCAAGTTCAGAAGATCAATCTAAACTTTGGCATATATGACGGGGCATTTCCATTGTTATGTTCTAAACTATATGCATCAGAATGGACTTGTGCAGAATTTGCTTGTTATTGAAGAAAAAGGTGGAGTTTGTGAAGTTTGTCTGCTAGGAAAGCAATCAAGATTGCCTTTTCCTCAAAACCAGTCTTGAAGAGCAACTGAAAGGCTTCCACTTGTTCACACAGATATATGTGGTCCAATAAAAAATCTTTCCTTGAATGGTAGAAGGTATTATATAGCTTTTATTGATGATTTTAGAAAATTGTGTTGGGTTTACTTTATGAAATAGAAGTCAGAAGTTGCTGTTGTGTTTTGGAAATTTAAAAACTGGATTGAGAATCAAAGTGATCAAGTCTAATTATAGAACTAAATACACTTCTAATGAGTTCAACAAATTTTGTGAAGATGTAGGAATTGAACATCAGCTAACAAGTATACTCCTTAGCAAAATAGAGTAAGCGAAAGAAAGATTAGAATAATACTGGATATGTCTCAATGTTTGCGTTTTGAAAAAAAAAAAAAATTGCTAAAAAAATTTTGGGCTGAATTTGCCAACACTGCAGTATATCTTCTCAATAGGCCACCTGCAAAATCACTAAAGGGAAGGACTCCATTTGAGGCTTGAGCCTTCAGCAGATAACTTTATGGTGTTTGGTTGTATTTGTTACACTCATATTCGTAATTTAATGAGAGAAAAGCTTCATAAGGCGGAAATTGGAATCCTAATTGGCAACAGCAACACTACGAAAGACTATAGAGTTTATCAAACTTCTACTGTAGAGATCATTATTAGTAGAGATATCAAGTTTGATGAAAAGGTAGTATGGAATTGGGACAAATCTAAAGCGGAACAGTGTGAAAGAAAAGAATCAAATCCAGAAGTAATTTAAAAGGAGATTGTAGATTAAACAATTGATCATATTCCTATTAGAGACACTAGATTGCATTCTAATATTTATCAGAAATGTAATGTCGATGAACTTGAGCCTACAGGTTATGAAGAAGCATCAAAAGATTAAAAACGGATTGAGGCAATGGAGGAGCTAAGGATGATTGAGAAGGACCAGACGTGGAGACTTGTGAATAGACCAAGTCATAAAAATCCCATTGCTGTGAAATGGGTGTTCAAAACCAAGTTAAATGCTGATGGTTTTGTTAACAAATACAAAGTAAGGTTGGTGGTCAAAGAGCATGCTCAACAACTTTGAGTGGACTTCTTAGAAACTTTTGCACCTATAGCACATCTTGAACGATTAGAATGCTTTTAGCACTTGCAGGTCAAGAAGAATAGAAAATCTATCAAATTGATGTCAAGTGAGCTTTTTAAAATTTGCTACCTGGAGGAGGAGTTCTTTGTTGAGTAACCACAAGGATTTGTTATGAAAGGAAAGGAGAACGAGGTATTCTTACTCAAGAGGGCTCTATATAGCCTGAAACAAGCACCAAGAGCCTAGTATAGTAGGATCGATGATCACCTACTAAAGATTGGATTTTAGATGAGTCTGAGTGAATCAACTCTTTATGTTAAAGTTGTTGATAATGATTTAATTGTTGTATCATTATATGTTGATGATTTGCTTGTTATTGGAAGCAGCCTTGATGAATCAATTTAAAAAACAGATGCAAAGTGTCTTTAAAATGACAGATCTGGGGGAGATGTCGTTTTTTCTTGGCATGGAGATTATGCAATCTACGCATGGAATGCCAACAAAAGTATGCTTGTGTCGGGCTTAAAAAATTCAGTATGGAAAAACTTTAAATCTATTAGCATTCCCATGATGTAAAATGAAAATTTAAAGGATGGTGCAAAAAGAGTTTGAACATTCTTATAGGCTGTTTGACGTATCTTAGAGCAACAAATATTGCATATGCTGTGAGTTTGCAATCGAGATTTATGCATTGTGCAAGTGAATTGCACTTCAAAGCTACTAAAAGAGTTTTGAAATACATCAAAGGCAACGGTGATCTTAGAGTTAGCTTCAACAAGTCAGAGAAATTGGTCTTATATGGCTTTGCTGATGGTGGCTAGGCAGGATCCTATGACCACATGAGAAGTACTTGAGGCTATATTTTGAGTCTTGGTTCAAGTTGTTTATCATGGAGTTCAAAAAAGGAGTATGTGGTAGCCCAATCTACTGCAAAGGTAGAATATGTGGCTGCCATTGCTATAGTAAACCATGCCTTATGGCTGAGAAAGTTGTTAGCAGAATTGAGAAAAGTTCAAAGTGGAGCAACTTAAGTTTTTGTTGATAATGAGGTTGCTATAGCTATCTCTAATTATCCTGTATTTCATAGCAAAACTAAACATTTCAAGATTAAGTATTATTTCTTTAGAAAAGTTAAGGAGGAGATTGTTTTAGTTTATTGTAAAACTGATGAACAACTTGCAGACATTCTGACAAAATCCTAATCCAAAGAAAGGTTCGAGGATTTAAGAGAAAAGATTGGAATCTACAGCAAAAGTAGCAAGGAAGAGTGTTAAGATTTGTAACTTCTGCTACATATTTGGATGCTAAAATAATGTTATTTGGTTACAACTACCCTGTGTTAGTTTGATTTAATTGATTTGTTTTTGAATTTGAATCTATCAAACAAGTTGTTTCAACCGATCATTTCAGTTAAGATTTTTTAGGAGATGAACTAATGTTTTATTATTGTATGACTATAAATTTGAAATCTTATAATGAGAAAGTAGAAATCTTCAGTTCCTTTTTCTGATTTGTGACCATAATATTTGAAAATTTCATGGTGCTTGATAGGAAATAATAATTAGCAAAGCCAGAGTACATTGTGTTACCATTAACGTAACGATTTGAGAGATGAGTAGCTTTCACCAGAGCTTGGTCCAGAATCCTAATCCCATGATGGTGAACTTCAAAGGTTTCCTTTAGTCCTCGAAGAATCGCAAGCGTATCATTGACAGAAGGCTCAGCAACATAAACTTGCTGAAACCTTCTCTCAAATGCACCATCTTTTTCAACAAACTTTCTGTACTCATCAATTGTTGTAGCACCAATGCAGCAAAGCTCGCCTCTAGCAAGTGCAGGCTTGAATATATTCGCTGCATCCATCACCGCATCATTGCCCCGTCCAGCCCCCATTAGCGTATGAATTTCATCAATGAACAAAATCGCTTTTCCCATGCTTGCTTCTGCCTCACTCAAAACAGCCTTCAGTCGCTCCTCAAACTCACCTCTCAGCTTTGTTCCTGCTAGCATGGCCCCCATATCTAGTGCGATCACCATCTTATCATAAAAATTGCTCGGGACATTTCGCTCAGCGATTCTTCGAGCAAGACCTTCCACGATTGCCGTCTTACCTGTTAAAGAGGTTAAAATTAATTTTGCGTGTCTACTTGAAACTTCTTTAGTAATTAATTGCTTCACATTACCAACACCCGGATGACCAATAAGCACTGCGTTGTTTTTTGTCCTTCTCAAAAGGATACTAATCACCCTTTGAATCTCTTCATCCCGACCAAAGACTGGAGTGAGCGTCGCTACTTGTTCCACGAGGTCGCGCCCATAAGTCTTGAGTGCTTTGTATTGGCAGTTTTCCTCTGTTAAAATCGTAAAAGCATTTTTTAATTCAGAGATCACATTTTCAGGACTAAAACCGGCCTCTTGTAGTAATTCCCCAATCTGGGAATTGCCCAAGAGACCCAGAGCGAGCAAATCAACAGCTGCAAGAGTTGTAGTTGGAGGGCTTGTGGTTGTGGCGGCTTCACTGCTTGGAAGTTGATCTCGTCTACTTGACTTGAACTTTTCCCAAGCCAGAGTGAACACATTTTGAAAAGAAATCATCAACTTAGGGTCCCTTCCACAGGCTTGTGAGAGCGACCTTCGGAGGTTGCAGTTGTTTTCGTCTATCAGAGACTTCAACAAAGGTAAAGGATCCAATTTTGCCTCACGTAATTTGCTTACAAATTCGGCTGCAACACTATCTGCATCCTCAGGGCTAGTGGAGATCCCCTCATCTGTACTCATATTTGATCAGAATTTCGAAATGTGATTCTTCTAAGCAAGGGGGAGACAGATACAGCTTCAAAAGAAAGCAAGGAGAGCAAAAGTAAACCCAAGTCTCTCAGATGAGATAAGCCTATTCCTTCTCAAGTCGTTGATACTAAGGATACCTCTATATATTTATGCTAATAAAATTAATGATTTTTAGATAATGGCCCACTGATCATCTATCAAAAATCATCACCGTTAAATAAATAGTCCAATGCATGGGTGTAGGGTTGCTGCAGAATCTCTTAGTCTTTCATTAAGGCAAGGGACAGAAGGGGAACTAAACCGGGAATACAAAAGGACAAAGAGGGAACGCCAACTATGCGTGTAAGAAAATTTATTTATTTATTTATTTATTTATTTATTTTTATTTTTTCTAAGAACGTGGGAGATGGAGAATATTAAAAGAAAGGATCAATAACAGCTATCACCCTGAATTTCTCATAGCCCGCGGAAACAGCGGCCGAAACGTGCAATGTATGGATCTTACGGATCTGATTCCAAAATTTTTAAAAAAAAATTTAAAATAATCCAAAATAATTTTCATTTATGACTCATAAAAATCGGGAGTACAACCCGTGATATGATAGTTACGTGACTGGTTGAACCCGTATAATTCTGTCGCCGATTTAACCCGCCACGTGCTTGCCCGGCTACAATTATGATTTGTTGGGATGTCACCATCATTCTAAATTTTCATCCTCTCTCTGGTCTTTGTCTGAATACTGCACAAATGTCAAAATTTTAGTCCATCCCTTTTGACCATGTCAAAATTTCTTTTTCCTTTTCAGTATATCGTCATTTATATTTTTAAATTAATGGAAATTTAAAATTGTTAATTTCAAATTTTCGCTTGAACATTTAATATTGATATCGGAAGTTATTAATTGTTAATTAGACAAATTTACATATAAATATTCATTTGATTTAATATTTCACATTTTTAAATCATGATTTTTATATAATTATATGTGTTCAATAGATTCATTCATTTATTATTAAAATAATATTATATTTTAGTAAAATCTAGTGTCAAACTTCCCTTCAGAAATAGTTATACTTGAATCAGCGCCACATTAAATAAAAATAAATTACAATTTACATGGTATGTTTTTATTTTACTAATACTTTGGCTTTCAAGAGTTAAGAATTTCATTATAGAAATTAACATTAACTTACCCAGTTAACGGTGGGGAACCAAAACTGGCATATGCTTCCGTGTATGCGCCACGCAACCATAGCGAATACTTGGGTGCAGCAATAATTGACTTAAAAAACTTACATTTATTTTATATTATTTTATTTATAATATTTTTTATTTAAATTAAACTTTTATAAAATATTAAAATGTTAAAAACGAAAAGTACAATTATATTAAAATATGAAAATTATTGTTTATTAATAATTTTTTAAATCCCTATTAGCTAGATTCCTAATCCTGCAAGCAATAGAACAAATCTGGCAAATTTTTATCCTTTTCTCCGATCAGAGAAACAAATTATGGGTTTGAGTTATTTTTTAAAATATTGTGATTTGAAACTTAATTTATTAGAATATTATCTTTCAAAATTAGTAAAATTAATTTTGTAAAAATTGACTTTAAAATCAAGATTTTAAAAATCAACTCAATATTTACTCAAAATTTTTAAATCGACTTTAAGAAAATTGTCGGTTCGACTATCACCGTGACAAACCGAAATTCTAATACTCCCAAAACTAAAATCCAATCATAAATCAGTGTTGGCGATTTAATTTGTTAAAAAAATGATGGGGTTGGTGGATTATTTCTTAATTTATTAAAATATTATAATTTTTAATGAAATTTCAAATTTAACAAAGGAGATTTCATGGACATCAATTTAACATTTTTTTTGTTTTTTGGTCGAAGGATCTGGTTTGACACTTTGTTCAAGTATTACTATGAGAGAGAGAGAGAGAGAGAGAGAGAGAGAGAGAGAGAGAGAGAGAGAGAGAGAGAGAGAGAGAAGGGGGTGCGGAATGCCGGCATAAAGGTGCGACCACTTTACTTATGGGTCCCACCCTTTTCACCCCCCCTCTCTCTCTCTCTCTCTCGATCTTTCTTCACATTCGCCCCAACTTTTCCACCTCTCGCTCTCTCAAAATCTTTCACATGGGTCAATACTTTTCCACCTTACTTTCTCAAAATCTTTCTTCAGAGGGTTAGGTATGTCGCGTGTTCATAATATATTATATCTTCTCTTGTGTCACAAAAAAAAAAATATATATATATATTATATCACGGATTCAATCCATAATATTTTATATAGTGAGTTTAATCCGTGATATTTTATGTCATGGATTCAATTTACGATATTCATAAGTTAGAAATAAAAATTTTTTAATTATTTTAAAAATCTTTTTAAATTTTAAGGTCAGATTGCACGTTACTCGGCTGATATTGGGTGACTCCAGGTACCCGTAGAATTTCAAAACCTCCTCTTTCTTTCTGCTCGTCTAGCCACAACACCACTCTTCATAAGAAACCCCAACAACCGTGTCAGGAAACACGTTTTTCTCTTGCCAATATATTTAACAAAAGCATTAACGAGGCGCATTGAAGTTATTAAAATAATATATATTATATATAAAAATAAAATCAATTACTAAAATATATTACATGTTAGCTATGGTACATCACCCAATAACCCATAACCATAATACCTACGTATTATCACTCGACATAATCACAAACATCCACAAACCACCAAGGTACCTCTCGATAACCCCCTACTCGGTCACACTCTCAATCAAACACTTTCGCTTTTGTCTCTCAACTACCACTCAATTGAACTCTCTCGATTAAATCTCTTGACAACTACCAAGTGATCTCGTATAGGTAATATTTCCGTCTAATAAATCAAGATCGTGATCATCCAAAATTTGAATCTTCTCTAATTTTGAGAGTAATCTCTCCCAATAAAAACGAAAATCTCTATAATCTCTCCCAGTAAAATATAGAATCTCCGTAAAAGGATCTTAAATCTCCTAAAAGATCTTTGATGACAATTCCTATAATCTCAAAAAATCTCCAACAATCCCTTCATAAGATAATTAGAGTGCCCTCAAGCAAAAAATTTATCATGCATCCACATGGTATATATACTAAGTAAGGACAACCCATCAGATATGCTCTACAAATCTATACACATTACAAAGAGAGAACATATGGCTAATCTAAAACTCTACTCAATCAATTATCTTTCTCTCATTCACTTCTCTTTCTGAATTGAGCATCAGAAAATCATCTGCCATATCTCCTTTGGCAGATATTTGCAGGTCTTATCATCCATGAAGTCCCAGAACACACATTAGTACCGGTTCCCCACTCAAGCCAACAGAGTAATTTATCTATGAAGCAAAACCTATCTCCAACATATTAGCATTATCCATAGGAACAGACTGATTTTTCAGCCAAAAATACCAAATGCGATGTTTCATTGCCTTTCCAGTTGTTAGGCCGCCTAAAAGGAAGAACAGAAACACTTTGAAAGCAATGTTTATGGTGGGAGGACAAACGTCCAACCCTGTGAACGGTTGTACACCAATAGCTCCTGCTAATCAGCTGGATATTTCAATCATCCGCTCGCAGCACCAGATAGAGCCACTTTTGAGAGAGATCCCCAGCCACCTATCATTCAACCTCAAGGCAGGCCGACTCCTCCCCCTATTCCAACCATTCCAAACTAAGTCAATCGCTCCTAGATGGAAAATCTGGAATCATAAGTATATGGCATGAGCAAAGAATTAGAAGAGTTTAGTCGTGCCCTTACACAAGAAGTTTTGTTCTCCTCCAGGAGATCAGGGCAGTCGTAGTCGTGCAAGCTCCAACCTCGAAGACACCAAGAGCCCTCGGTGATCTCGTGGCATGACCCAGATGACTTGAAGAGGCAAGTTGAAAAACTTGTGGCTACTGAACTCAAACGTGCTAGCATTCAACATGCTACTAGCCTTTTACCATTTGATCTAAAAATCTCTACCCAGTCAATACTACAAGATATACTCCTTCCCCTTATGGAAAGATATGACAGCGCCATTGACCTTTGAGATCACGTTACCCACTTCGTAACAGTTATGATCTTGGGGGACAAGTTAGACAACGCTCTGTGCAATTACTTTCCCACCCTGAAGAGCAATGTACTGATATGGTTCAATTAACTTCTCTTGCTTAGCATTGGGAGTTTCCTTTTTTTTTAGTGAAAGTAGATTACTTGTCACCGACCGATATCCGGAGCCATTTCCCAGCCGATCCAACTCGGGAATTACAGTAGCCCATATTTAGAGACTTTTCTCCCAACGTAGTTTTTTTCATACCTAACGCGTTAATCAAACTCATGACCTAAAATCTAACTCCAGTTGCAACTGAGATTTATGCATTGTGCAAGTGAATTGCACTTCAAAGCTACTAAAAGGGTTTTGAAATACATCAAAGGCATCGGTGATCGAGTTAGCTGCAAGAAGTCAGAGAAATTGGTCTTATATGGCTTTGTTGATAGTGGCTAGGCTAGATCCTATGATCACATGAGAAGTACTTGAGGCTATATTTTGAGTCTTGGTTCAAGTTGTTTATCATGGAGTTCAAAAAAGGAGTGTGTGGTAGCCCGATCTACTTCAAAGGTAGAATATGTGGCTGCCATTGCTATGGTAAACCACGCCTTATGGCTGAGAAAGTTGTTAGCAGATTTGAGAAAAGTTCAAAGTGGAGCAACTTAAGTTTTTGTTGATAATGAGGTTGCTATAGCTATCTCTAATGATCCTGTATTTCATAGCAAAACTAAACATTTCAAGATTAAGTATTGTTTCCTTAGAAAAGTTAAGGAGGAGATTGTTCTAGTTTATTGTAAAACTGATGAACAACTTGCAGACATTCTGACAGAATCCTTATCCAAAGCAAGGTTTGAGGATTTAAGACAAAAGATTGGAATCTACAGCAAAAGTCGCAAGGAAGAGTGTTAACTTCTGCTACATATTTGGATGCTAAACTACTCTGTGCTAGTCTGATTTAATTAATTTGTTTTTGAATTTGAATCTATCAAATAAGTCGTTTCAACCTATCATTTCACTTGAGATTTTTTAGGAGATGAACTAATGTTTTATTATTGTATGACTATAAAGTAGAAATCTTCAGTTCCTTTTTCTGATTTGTGACTATAATATTTGAAAATTTCATGGTGCTTGATAGGAAATAATAATTAGCAAAGGCAGAGTACGTTGTGTTATCATTAACGTAACGATTTTAAAGATGAGTAGCTACCACCAGAGCTTGGTCCAGAATCCTAATCCCATGATGGTGAACTTCAAAGGTTTCCTTTAGTCCTCGAAGAATCGCAAGCGTATCATTGACAGAAGGCTCAGCAACATAAACTTGCTGAAACCTTCTCTCAAATGCACCATCTTTTTCAACAAACTTTCTGTACTCATCAATTGTTGTAGCACCAATGCAGCAAAGCTGGCCTCTAGCAAGTGCAGGCTTGAATATATTAGCTGCATCCATCACCGCATCATTGCCCCGTCCAGCCCCCATTAGCGTATGAATTTCATCAATGAACAAAATCGCTTTTCCCATGCTTGCTTCTGCCTCACTCAAAACAGCCTTCAGTCGCTCCTCAAACTCACCTCTCAGCTTTGTTCCTGCTAGCATGGCCCCCATATCTAGTGCGATCACCATCTTATCATAAAAATTGCTCGGGACATTTCGCTCAGCGATTCTTCGAGCAAGACCTTCCACGATTGCCGTCTTACCTGTTAAAGAGGTTAAAATTAATTTTGCGTGTCTACTTGAAACTTCTTTAGTAATTAATTGCTTCACATTACCAACACCCGGATGACCAATAAGCACTGCGTTGTTTTTTGTCCTTCTCAAAAGGATACTAATCACCCTTTGAATCTCTTCATCCCGACCAAAGACTGGAGTGAGCGTCGCTACTTGTTCCACGAGGTCGCGCCCATAAGTCTTGAGTGCTTTGTATTGGCAGTTTTCCTCTGTTAAAATCGTAAAAGCATTTTTTAATTCAGAGATCACATTTTCAGGACTAAAACCGGCCTCTTGTAGTAATTCCCCAATCTGGGAATTGCCCAAGAGACCCAGAGCGAGCAAATCAACAGCTGCAAGAGTTGTAGTTGGAGGGCTTGTGGTTGTGGCGGCTTCACTGCTTGGAAGTTGATCTCGTCTACTTGACTTGAACTTTTCCCAAGCCAGAGTGAACACATTTTGAAAAGAAATCATCAACTTAGGGTCCCTTCCACAGGCTTGTGAGAGCGACCTTCGGAGGTTGCAGTTGTTTTCGTCTATCAGAGACTTCAACAAAGGTAAAGGATCCAATTTTGCCTCACGTAATTTGCTTATAAATTCGGCTGCAACACTATCTGCATCCTCAGGGCTAGTGGAGATCCCCTCAGGGCTAGTGGTTTGGTTCGAACCGTGAATCAAACCGAAACCGAATGCTCAAAAATAAAACCGAAATCATCTTTTCGGTTTTGGTTCAGAAATCAAAACCAAAATCGGAGATATATGGTTCAATTCTGATTCCTAATTTTTAAAAACCGGAACCGAAATCAAAACTGAAACCAAGTCTTTTTTTTGTTGAAATCGAAATTGAATTTTTAAAAATAAGTATTTTTTATTTTGAACAAATACCGAACTTATTTAAAATTAAAATTTGCATTATTGTGTCAATCATAAAATAAAGATGCACAAAAATCAAAATCATTTAAAATTTAAAATTTTCATTATTGTGTTATGACAATTAACATGCACAAAAATCAAAATCATTCAAAACTCAAAAATTTCATTATTGTGTTACATTCACAATAAAAAATATGCACATAAATCAAATTATTCAAAATTCAAAATTTTTATTATTGTGTCATAACAATCAATATACACAACCAACTAGTGTTTATTATCCTACATTTTCATTATTTTTACTAGAAAGTATTAATATTGTAAATGTTATGCAAGAGTATGAAAATAATGAAAATTTAAAAGAAACACGTTATCTAATGAAAATAAAATTATACAATTATTTTTGTGAAATTCCAAACATTTATTTTGTTGCTATTGTTTTTGATTTTAGATGTAAATTAGATGGTTTACTTGATTATTTAACTTTCTATTTTGAAAATTTAGGAATAAATGATTATGATGTTGCACAAAAAATAAATTATATTAGAAAATTAATTTTTGATATATATGTTGAATTTAGTATGATATTTGATAATTCTACTCAACAATCTTCACAATCTATAAATATTGGGGAATTTTCTAAAATGAGCAAAGCTGAGCAACTATTATTTCAAAGACAAAAGAAATCAAGAGGTTCAAATTCTATATCTGAAATTAATTTATATTTAACAACTTCTTTTGAGTTTAGTGTCTACCCATCTTTGAAGGATTTTCCAATTTTAGAATGGTGAAAAGAGTATGCAAATAATTTTCCTATATTATCACAAATTGCTAAACAAATTTTAGCAACTTCTGTCTCAATTGTGGCAGTTGAACAAACATTTAGTGCGAGTGGAAATATTTTAGATGAGACAAGGTTATGTATGACTCCCAAATCACTTGAGACACAAACATGTCTAGATGATTGGTATAGAGCAGATTTTATACAACAAGAAATAATGAAGAAGAACAATGAAAACTTATATGAATTTATAATCGAAAACACATCAACCGCTACCTTTGATAACATTTCAGATTAAATTAAGATAAATGGGTCATATATTCAAATGGTAAGTGAACTACGAGGGCTTTGATTCCTTAGGGTCCAAAAGATACGTAGGTAGCTTAATTTATATAAATTAAGTTTAAGCCCTTTTTTTTAATTATAAAATCAAACAATTAAATATGATATATTGTAATTATAAGAATGATAATGTATCTTTTTTTTGTTGATTTGAATTTGTTGTTCAAATATATTTCGATAAAAATGTTTTTACAATAAATATTTGATTTAAAAAGTTATATAAAATAAGTAAATCGATCTAAGTCAGATCCTCACATATAAAACTTGAGTTTAAATATAATTTAAATACAAGACAATTTAAATTAAAATAAATCGATCGAGTTCATAAATTGAAAAGTAAAATAGTTAAGTCGACTTAATAAAAGAATGAGAGAATTAAAATTAAATAATTTAAATTTTAATTCCAAACGGTTCGAACCGAAATCGAACCGTAAGAAACCAAAACCGCCCGTAAGCGATTCGGTTCTGGTTCTGGTTCTAGTGAATGATGAATCGAAACCGTCGATTTTAGAATCAGGATCAAACCATGAGGAATTAAAACCAAAACTGTTGATAACCGATTCGATTCTGATTTTATAGAATGATGAATCAGAATCGACCACCCCTACCAATAACAGCAATCACCTCGAATTTCTGATAACCCGCGGAAACCGCGGATGAAATTGGGTGACTCCAGGTACCCGTAGAATTTCAAACCTCCTCTTTCTGCTCGTCTGGTCACAATACTACTCTTCATGAGAAACCCCTACAACTATGTCAGAAACACGTTTTTCTCTTGCCAATATATTTAACAAAAGCATTAATGACGCGCATTGAAGTTATTAAAAATATATTTATTATGTATAAAAATAAAATCAAATATTAAAATATATTATATGTTAGTGACGGTAGATGACCCAATAATCCATAACTATAAAATCCAAAAGATTAACGGACGTATTAGGACATAATCACAAAAATTCATAGACCACCAACCCTGCTCGGTCACTCTTTCAGTCAAACACTCTTGCTTATGCCTCACAACCACTGCTCGGTTGAACCCCCTTGGTTAAATCTCTCAACAACTACGAAGTGATCTCGTTATAGGTAATGTTTCGTCTAACAAATCAAAATCATGATCACCAAATATTTGAATCTTCCCTAATTTTGAGAGTAATCTCTCTTGATAAAAAAGAAAAGAGTAAATTACTTGCCCAGCCTTTAAAATTTGTTTCATTTTTATAAATTAGTCTCTATAGTTAAAAATGTTATCTTTTAGTATTCAAACTTTTAAAAGTGTAATGAATTGGTCTTTTCGTTAATGACGACGACAAACTGACCGTTAATCGATGATGTGACTGTCTACATGGTTGTACGGATACTGACATATCACTGTCACGTCAACAATTGTAGGCATCTCATAGTGCCACGTCATGATAGAGAGGGCATTCTGGTCTAAAGGTTACCACATAAGAGGGCATTTTGGTATTTTCAAACCCAGACAGGATAGTTTCCTTTTTCCTATGGGCCCCCAAGGTAACCATAACCCTTCCTAAGCACGCCACGTCATGCTCCCAAGATTCAAAATTCAAACTTCTTCTGTCTTCCGTCTCTCTCTCTCTCCCTTCTCTTCTATGCAATCTCACCCTTTTTCTCTCATCGGCAATCAAACAACCATGGCTTCTTCTCTTTCCTCACCACTAAATCTCTTCGGAGTCCTCTCCGAATCAAAGCAAATCATAAACGCACACTCCCGCCACTTCATTGCTCTCTCTGTCCTCTTCCTTGTCCCTCTCTCCTTCTTCATCACCATCTACTCTACCCTCCTCCAAACCCTATCTAACCTATTCTTGACTTGCTTCATAATCTGTATCACTCTGATCAGTATTTCTGCAAGATTATGACCTATAAAGTGTACTGATCATGGCTCAATTGCTCTTCATAGCTGCCACGAGCAAACTCAAATTTTCCTGTTTCTAATAAGCTGGATATCTTGGAGACCAAAATAACATCTAAAAAGAAAAAAGAAGAAAAGGAAAAAGAAGAAAATAATAGCCAAACTACTTGTCAGACTAATGAATGATATTGGCGAATCTCAATGATATGGATTGGACTCAATAACTCATGAACTGAAAAAGAGGGGAAAACAAAAGAAAAGAAAAACAACCAATATTTTTCAAGTTGTCTGAATATTTTAACATGGTGATATTCCATCTTGTTCTACCAATTCCGTTTCTTCTTTGGGGCCCTTTACAATCTGTCTGTGTAAGCAGAGTTGAAATGCATGCACAAATCATTGTTAAAAAACAAACTGAAGAAAACTGGGTCAAAATTAATGGACATGATGCAAAAATTTTCAGCAAAATCCGTCAGAATACGGTGTCTATCAGAACAAGCAGAGACATCGCTGAATCAGTAATGAATGTTACTGACCAGTAGATAAGTCCTACAGATTAAATTCAAACAAAAAATGCACCAGCCATAGAGCCATAATTGCAGTTACCAAGGAAATAAAGAGAATTTGAACAGAAATGATAAGCCAATACACAGCGGGCAAAAGAATAGTTCAAACCATTTGCAGTTTGAGGTTTAAAGTTTCATCTTCAACCTGCTGCTTCGCATCTTGTTAGAAAGCCTGAGTGATGGCTCTCTTCTTATTCAACTCAGGATATGGTCCTCTACTCAAGATTTCGTCCATTGCATATGTAGAATTAGGAATGTTTGCTTCTCTTCCTATACTCTGATCCTGTTGAGGAAGTCCAAGTTGCAAAGGCCAATAGGAATCCGGCCTTTGTATTTGAGGAATTTCACCATCATATATATGCAGATGAGGAGAGCTGTTCAGAGACAAATTCAGAATATAGGTAATAGAAAAACAAAAGGAAAGGGCGAATAGAGAGGATCTTTTACAGATGGGCAGCAGATACTGACCATATTCCCTCCCTCTCGCCTCTCTCTCTCTCTCTCTCTCGCTCTCTCTCTTTCTCTGCGTCTTATGAAGAGTAAGAGAGAGAGAGAGAGAGAGAGAGATGTGGATGGACAAGTTTGGGTGAGAGAGAGATGAGGATGGATAGGTTTGGGTGAGAGAGAGAGAGAGTAGAAAAACAAGAGTAGGGGGACTGCATCGAATCACGAGTAAACCATGAAATATCTTGGTGTGACGTGGCTGTGCTACATCAGCAATTTGACGGCGTGGCACAGCCACATCAGCAACTTACTGATGTGGCATCATGAGATGTCTACAGTTGTTGACATAACAGTGATACGTCAGCATCCGTATAACTATGTAGACAGTCACATCAGCTCACGTCAGCAGTTAACAGAAATCGTGTAGTCGTTATTGACGGAAGGACCAACTCGTTATACTTTTGAAAGTTTGAGTACCGCAAGATAGTATTCCTAATTATGGGGACTAATTTATGAAAATGGTGCAAATTTTAAGGATTAGACAAGTAATTTACTCAAAAAGAAAATCTTCATTAATCTCTCTCGATAAGGTATAAAATCTCTGTGACAAGTTGAATTTTTCTTAATTTATAGAATTCTAAATCTCCTAAAAGATTTTCGACGACAATCCCTATAATCTCAGAAAATTTTCAACGATCTCTCCATAATTTAATTAGAGTTTTACACCCTCAAACAAAAAATTTATTGTACATGCATATGCCATATATACTAAATAAAAGCGACCCGTTAGATATGCTCTACAAATCTACACACATTACACAAAGATAACACAAGACTAATCAAAAACTTTACTCAATCAATTCTCTTTCTCTCACTCACTTCTCTTTTTGATTGAGCATCAGAGTGTCATTCGTTGGATCCCTTCTGGCGGGTATTTGTAAGTCTTATCATCCATGAAGTCCTAGAACACACATCAGTACTAGTTCCCTACTCAGGTTAGCAGAGCAATTTATCTATTGAACCAAACCCATCTCTTGGCGCCGTTCGTAGGAACAAATTGATTTTTCAGCCAAACATATTACATTCGTTGTTTCATTGCCGTTCTCCCAAAGGAAGAACGGAAACACTTTGAAAGCAATGTTTATGGTGGGAGGACAGATATCCAACCCCATGGACCCCTTGTCCACCAATACCTCCTGCTAATCGATTGGACATTTCAATCATCTACTCACAGCACCAGGTGGAGCCACTTTTGAGAGAGATCCCTAGCCACCAATCACTAACCCTCAAGGCAGGCGACTTCTTCCCCTGTTCCAACCTCTCCAAACTAAGTGAATCGCTCCTAGATAGAAAAGTTGGAATCTTATGTGTAGGGCATAAGTAAACAATTAGAAGAGTTTAGTTATGCCCTTATACAAGAAGTTTCAACCTCCTCCAAGAGATTAGGGCACTCATGCTTGTGCAAGTTCCAACCTCGAAGACACCGAGAGCCCTCGGTGATTTGTTGGCATGACCCCAGATGACTTGAAGAGGCTTGTGAATGCTAAACTCAAACGTGCAAGCACAGGGAGAGATGATACCATTCAACACGTCACTATCTTTTTGTCGTTCGATCCAAAATTTCTACCCAGTCAATGCCCTGAGATATGCTCCTTCCCTCTATAGAAAGATAAGATGGCACCACTAACTCTCGAGACCATGTTGCCCACTTTGTGACAGTCATGATCTTAAGGGACACGTTGGAAGCCGCCATGTTCAACCTCTTCCCTATAACCCTGAAGGACAACGTCATTTCACTTCCCCTGCTTAGCATAGGGAGTTTCTCATAGCTAGGTAGTAGCTTGAGACCCACTTTGTAATCAGTCGAGGGACGAAGAGGAAGTCTACGTTCCTCTTGTCACTGCGATAGAGAGATGATGAACCCCTAAAAGATTTTTTCAACAAGTTTAAAACTAAGATAATAAAAGTCTCGGGCTTGGACTATTCCATCGTCCAAATGGTACTATTCACTAGATTGCGGTCTTCATGAATGAAGATTTTGATCACGAAGAATCCTCTAGCCACCATTCAAGAATTCTATGCTCATGCAAAAAAGTATATCACTGCAAAAGAAGTTGTGGCGTTCAACAGGCGCTCAGGCAGAGCAGGAAAAAATGAGCATAGTTGGTAACCTTTACCCAAAATGAGCTGACCAAGACCTCCGCCCTATTACAAGTTCAACAACTACACTCCTCTGAATAACACACCTAGTCAGATTTTGATGCAAATCATAAACAAGTTCTATGTTAAATGGCCCTACATCCAATGTGGGTACGACTCCAAGAAAGACAAGACTCGATATTGTCACCATAGAGATTATGACTAATAGATGAATGCTAAAAGTTGAGGGACGAATTTGAGGCCTTAGCTTGAAACGAAGGTTTGTCAATGCAGAGCGGGAAGACCGTCCCCCTCGGGGACCACATGCTACAGGTCGGACAGAGGGATCGAATGAGCCACCAGTTATAGGAGATTCCTGGAACTAAGTAAATGGAGTAATCATTCATATATAGGTTTAACACCCCTCTCTCAGTGATACTTTTTTGACTTAGAATTCAAAAGATCGAGTAGAAACGTAGTAACCCCAAATCGAGCAAATAGTCGCACTAGTATTTCAAATGACAGAGACATTTGCTTCCAAAGAGGTTCTCACTGCTCATATCGAGAGAGGCAAAAAAAGAAGAGACCAATGATTGGTTCCGACAATGACAATCTAGCAGGAGTCAATCCAAACCAGCACGACCTGCTCGTCATTACTACTAAGATAGATCAATATACAGAGAAGAGAATCTTCTTCGACCAAAAAGCAGACTATGATCTTTTCTATTAGGACGCCTTCTGACAAATGGGTTTCAACCAAGCACATCTTCAATCTCATGTCGAACCTCTAAAAGGACTTCAAGTGAATGGTTATACCTCAAGGACACTATCTCCCAGTAATCTTAAGGGCACCACCCAACTACGCAACTACCACCACCGCCTTCAACATGGTTAAACTATCGTCTTCTTACAACATCATCTTGGGTCGACTTAGCCTAGATGTTTTGGAAGCATCACCAAGCACTAAGCACATGAAAGTCAAGTTCAAAACACCTCTCAGTATTGGAGTATTCAACTATGACCCACGTTTACCAAACACCCCGGTCTAGTAGTCTCTATCTACCGCCTTCTATTGCTCTGTTAGTGTTCTAATATTGCCAACTAGTTGTCTTGATTTAGAGTTCTGTCTCATGATTATCATTGTAATAATATTTTTATTTTACATGCTTTATTATCTCTTTATAATACTCTGATCATGTCGATTGCACAGCAGACAAAAGCAATTTGCAAGTAACAAAAATGCATCTCATATGGGTTTTAGCACCCGAGTGGGCTAATACACCCATCTTTTGGATTTATGCCTCCAAGGTATCTCATATGGGTTCTAGCACTCGAGCAGGCGGATGCACCCATCTTTTAGTTTTACGCCACTTACGCATCTCATACAGGTCCTAGTACCCGAGCAGACAAACATACCTATCTCTTGGCTCTACATCTCTTACGCGTCGCATACAGGTCCTAGCACCCGAGCGGACTAATACACCTACTTCTCAGCTCTACGCCTCCTATGCATTCATACGAGTCTTAGCACCTGAATGGGCTGATATATCAACCTCTTGGCTCTATGCCTCCTACGTATCTCATACAAATCTTAGCATCCGAGCAATCTGATACACCCATCTCTCAGCTCTACGCCTCATATGTGTCTTATACTGGTTCTAGCACCCGGGCAAGCTAATGCACCCACCTCTAGACTCTACGTCTCATGCAGGCCCTATCAGGATGCAACTTCTCACCTCTTGGCCCTACAAATACTAGCACAAGGGTAGAGTCTAACTCCCCTTCTCTCGGCTTCAATACTTAGAAAGGGTTCTAACACTGTCTCTTGTCTAAACGCACTCGAAGACAACTTAGTGCTCAAGTCATCCCATCCCCACACATGATCAATAAGGCGAACTCTAAGCAAACTCATTCATTCAAATTTTCATATATTACACATGTGAAGGAAACAAAGTTAATCAAATTGGGAAGAATATATAAGAACAAAGTCGTCGTTAAAAGAAAGGAAATATTAGGTATATGGAAACAAAATACATTGACAAGAAGACTACAAGAAAAAAAGACTATTCCATAATCCGTGAGCAACTCAGAGCCCAATGTCGCTTCTCTTTGCCTTGTCGACCAGGTTCATTTTCTCTATTTCCTTCTTTTATTTCCCTACTCCTCTTGACTAGGTTCACCTATGGGTCGTAAAAATGATTGCAAATCCTAAATTCTCAAATTCTCTCTCTCAAAAAAGCAAATGATGAAAGTATAAACACCACAATATTTACAACCAATCGCAAATCACACAATAAAAAGCTTGTCGAACAAAATTCATCAAAATCGAGATAACACGTCTCGTATTTAATGCTCCACCTTCGCGCCCTTGCAAATTTCCCAATTTTTACCACTTTAACTCTAATTCTAATGTCACGTGGGGACAAATGATGGTAAATACCCCAATAACCCATAACCATAAAACCCAGAGATTACTTAGCCTATTAAGCCATAATCACAAAGGTCCACTGACCACGAAGGGGCCTCTCGATAACCCTTGCTCGGTCATTTTCTCGGTCAAACACTCTCACATATGTCTCTCGACCACTACTTGGTTGAACCCCCTCAGTTAAACCTCTTGGCTACCACTGAGTGGTCTCCTATGAGTAATATTTCCACTAATCAAATTAAGATCATGATCACTTAACATTTAAATCTCCCCTAATCCACAGAGTAATCTCCCCTAATGAAGAAGAAAATCTTTATAATCTCTCCAAATAAGATAAAAAATTTTTGTGACAATTTGAATTTCTCTTAATCTATAGAATCCTAAATCTTCTAAAAGATCTTTGACGACAATTTCTATAATCTCGGAAGATTTCTCTCAATCTCTCTATAAGATAATTAGGGTTTTATACCCTTAAGCAAGAGATTTACCATGTATGCACATTCTATATATACTAAGCAAAAGCGATCAGTCAGGTATGTTCTTCAACTCTAAATGCATATATTACACAGTCGCTTTCTCTCTCTCACATCTCTTTCTGAATTGAGCGTTGAAACTTCTTCCGTCGGACCTCCCAAAGGGTATTTGCAAGTCTTATTGTCCAAGAAGGCCCAGAAGATATATCAACGCCAATTTCCCGCCTAGGTCAGTAGAATAGTTCATCTGTAGAGCAAAACTCACCTCCAACAGTTAAGATAAATCAATAATTCATTTGCTTTGAAGAATATTTAATTTCATTTGTTTCTATATTTATAACAGCGAATTTTCTATATAAATTTAATATATTATAATATTTTATTAGAACAGTGAATCTTTAAGTTTTCTTTAAAAAAAGTTGTAAAAATATCTCTATATTCTTTAGATTTAGATTCTCTATTCAAATTCGGTACATTTCATTAAGTTATCTAGTAATCATTCGGTATATAGCAAATAGTTCTATTCTTCCATTTGATAACAAGGGCAATAATCAAACCTCCAAAAACTCTTGCATGCACCACCAAAAATCTTTGCAATAGTTATTCGACTCCCTGGAACAATTTCATATTTTTGGTCTCTCTCCCTCTCATCCAATCATTCTTAGTCATTTGGTATATACAAAGTTTAACTACCTCTCATGGTGATTCTAACGGTGGTAACTAAATCCTGGCTTTTTACCACTCGTCCCATCATCATTTGGTGTACATTAAAGTTTACTATCTCGCAAATCAATCCCAATATTAACCAAATCTTATTATAATCTCTTTATCACTTCAGTTGTTGCTCTTATTAAATTCTCATTGTCGTTGTTTTTATAAGAGTTTTCAAATTTCGTGATATATCATCTCTTTTAAATTCATAAGATTTTCATTATATCAAGTTGAATTTGGAATGATATTAAAAAATATTTTATATCAAAATCAAATCAATAATTAAAAAATATTATATGTTAAACTAAATCAATAATCTATTTAATTTTAAGAATATTTAAATTTATTTTTTTATATTTGTAACAATTATTTTTATATTTATAGTAATGGATTTTCTATATAAATTTAATATATCATAATATTTTATTAGAACAATGGATATCTTGACCCTCCTAATTGCACGCCAAACACTTCAATAGAGCAGGTCTAACATAAGGGTATTCTTATTCGGCCTATACAAATTCAAACAATGGAGGCTAGGGTTCGAGATGATGAGGAGGAGGAGAGAGAGAGAGAAAAGGGGGAGACGGCTAAAGACGAGGGGAAAGAGAACACGGATACCGGAAAGCCGATTAGGCCGAACAAACGCTACGACCATCTTTGTGCTTCTATAGCTCGCCACCAACTGATGTTGGACCAAATCAACTAGTTCCATTAGATTTCCTCTGTTGTGCAACAATGCATAAAAAATATGGATTTCCATTACATGAAAGGAAAATGGAGTCCGAAGTGTTGCACTTACTCAAAAGAAAAACATGATAAATAACAACAGTCCTAATTACCCAATCTAGGAGACAACACAATTGTTCATGGGCCTGAATGTTAAGTTGTGCCACACGCTATCCAATTCTCACACAACTGCACCAAAACCGTAAACATCTGCCAGATCTGTAAGTTGGCATCACAGCATATTCTGGACCAATGTATCCTCTGCAAGTAAAAATGCTCATCAGTTATCACACACTAAGAAGGGTACTTGGAGGCGCCAATTGAAATCAAGGACGTCCAACTAAGGTGCTAATTCAAAGTCACAAATTCTTCCATGCTACTGTTATTGAACTATTATTGACACGGTCACAAGCCTGGGAAGCAGGTGACATTAAAGAAAATGACCGTCCGTCATCAGCTTGGGAAGAAGGTGACATTAAAGAAAAAGGTCGATTGTCATCTAATGAAGACTGGTCGGTTGAACTAGGATTGACAGGATAGCGAGCTTGGGAAGAAGGTGACATTAAACAAAAAGGCCGTCCGTTATCTGATGAAGATTGAGGATGGGCTTTCACTTCTTCAGCATTGGCTCGACCGTCAGTGATCACTTCACCTGACGATTGAGAAGAGGCTTTCACTTCTTCAGCACTGGTTTCACCGTCAGTGATCACTTCACCTGAAGATTGAGAAGGGGGTTTCACTTCTTCAGCATTGGCTCGACCGTCAGTGATCACATCACCTGAAGAGTGAGAAGGGGCTTTCACATCACCTGAAGAGTGAGAAGGGGCTTTCACTTCTTCAGCATTGGCTCGACCGTGAGTGATCACTTCACCTGAAGATTGAGAAGGGGCTTTCACTGTTTCACCGGCAGTGATCCCTTCACCATCAATTTTACAGTGTTGAGGCACATCTAATACAGATAAAAGTGTCAGCAAATTTTCCCATTGAATAAAGCATCCTAAAAATGGCTATGATACAATTAAAGTGGTCAATTTCTAGCAGTACCCTTCCCAACTTCATTATTCGCAAGATGAAGTCTCCAAGAAAGAACGGCCAAGCCAACCAACAGAAGGCATGCTAAAGAAATGCAAATTCCAACCACAATCTCTATTGTTTTTGCTTTTGAAATTTTGGAGTCTGAGAACAAGCAAGGTGCCCATATGATAAAAGCAAAAATAAAAAGATTTAACAGACAGAAAAGAAGAAAATGTAGTTAACTCACCTTCACAATGGGATCTGGAACCTGGAGGCAGTCAGCATATAAAAAACATAATTGTGCTCGGAATACCATGTAAGAAGCACCAAAAAGCCATAAGGTAAAACTGAAACACTAGAAGCAGCATGTGAAAGTATATGAAGAAAAATTTTGAGACATTCGTTTACAGAATTGTCAAGAAAACACAAAAAAAAAAACCCTAAAACAAAACAAAACAAAAACAAAAGCACTAAAATCATCCAGTTCCACATGACATTTAGTTGTAAAAACTTGAGGGAGAAAGAAAGAGAGATGGCTTGTTGAATCAACTTACTAGGGCATACTGTAATTGCTGATATAAGAGGACCATATACTCCTCTTCTAGGGATGACAGTTGTACCTTTCCCGGTCCAAGAGAGCCGGATCTCTAGAGTATTTTCCATGACACTTGCATTAAAATTTTTAATCACTGGTCTACCAATTCCATTAGCTTCCTCCATGATATTGAAATTCTTCAACACCAACTCTCCCTGAAAGGAAGCATGCTAGTCATGAGTTTGTTCATTAGAAAGAATTTTTAAAAATAAAAATAAAAATAAAAAGAGAATGCCCAATATAAATGATAAATAACTTGAATGTAAACATCAAAAATCCGTGTTCCAAGACTGTTAAATGCTTCTTTATCATTAAACTGTATCTCTGCAAAGTGAAGTTTCACTTTATAGACATCATTCAGTAGACAGTATCCAAAGTAGGTAAGAGATATCGGAGCCAAACGAGCTGTGAGATACAGGTCACTTGCTGAGCCTGAGAGTGTAGAATTTGCTTGTGCAGTATACTTGTTGAACATCTTTGCATCAGCCAAGAAAACCCCACTGCTGCTAAATCCCCAATTAGAATTTTTCTTCATGTAGAGCAGAGAAGCCCCACCTGGGGCATCCCCATCTCCTTCATAATGGAGAGTTCCCAAATTATTTTTGATATTCACATCTTGCCCACCACAATTTATATTTAGTGATTGATACACTGCAAGAAGATCAAGAATCTATATTACTGTTTGTTGTGGACATCAACGGTCCTCATTTTATAAGTAAACTGGAAATTGAGGAACTCTTTTCTCTTTCCTCAACCCTTTGAAGCACCTGCATGACCATGAGTAGGTATTTTATCCTTTATTTGTACATACTTACATTTTGCGCAGCTGATTAAATGTGAGCAAGGAAGAAGTCCACTTCTGCTTAGAGCACCAGAACTCCAGAATGTTAGCAGCACAAACTTTTCAATCGAATAGAAAGACAGAGAGAGAGAGAGAGAGAGAGAAAACAAACAAACAAAGTAGTAGGCTGCTTTCATGATTGTTTAACCTTAGCTAGCACTATAGAAAGAAGAGAGTCTTACAAACTGTCTGTTCCTGAGCTGTGATACTGGTTTATATTCCTGATTCGAAGTTTAAACCATGACTATACATCAAACATTGTGCAATGAGAAAACCAAAAATCTAGAAAAGTGATCTTACTCAGTAGCTTGACAGGTAGGTGACCATGTCAGATTATTATAGGACAGATCACTGCAAGAAAACAATGCAAGCAATGATGTTGAGTTTCACATTAAAAATTGCATAAAAAGCCACCGAGAAGAAAAACCAAAGATTGAGTTCGAGGCACGCACAGACTACTAGCTGTATTAATGAATGCATCTGGTATGCCACCGCTAAGCATATTGCCAGACAAAAATCTAAGAGGTAGACACAAGAAACTTAATTAATATGATTCACCATTCACATGATCCTCAAACAGGCATTGAGACATTTGCTTACATATATCCTGGTATTGCTGTAACATTTGGTATTCTTTCACTTAATTCGTTAAATGAGACATCACTGCAAATGTCATAGACATATCATAATGGTCAAATTCTTGATCTTGAAAAAATGTTTCATGGTAACTATTGACTGAACAATGAATGGATTTCCAATGGATTATCTCTTGTCTTGGCAAGGAAAGGCATATAGTAATTCTAAGGAAACATTGGTGCTCAATGAAGGGCACAAACCTAATCTTTTAAATGAGCTTCACTAACACTATGCAATGTTATCTTAACAAGTAAAAGGCAGATTAATAGGAACTTATACTTACAGCATCTCCAGATTTGGCATTTGAAACATGTAAGTTGGAAGTGCACCAGATATATTTAGGTTCCTTAAAGTCCTGAAAGGAATAAGGTACCAGATCACTGGCTTTGAATTCAACATATTTTATATATTCGAAGAAAAAGCTATTAAGTGATTCTTGGACATACAGGTATTTGATGCTTTTTAGGCTTCGTAGGTCTGGAAAGTCAAACAGTGTGCAATTCATATCACTGATCCTCCTGAATATCAAGAAGGCAAGATTAATTCATAAAAGATTTGCAATTTTCCAATTAGATATGTCTAAAATAGCGAGTTTCACTTACAGATCGGTCAAATTTTCTAGATGAAAAATAGAAGTTGGGACGGGACCCTCCAGTCCAGAAGCATACATTTGCCTTTAAATCAAATTGGGAATAAAATCAGAGTCTTTAACCTTGCAACAAAGCCAAGCTTTTCAGGAATGCAAATCTTACAGCATTCTTAGTTCAGTCATGTTCTTGAAAACATCAGGTAAGGCTCCATTAAAGCTATTGTCACTAAGTAGACTGCACGATGAAGAAATGAAGTTCTGAATTAAAGCATAATGCAATATATTAAGGAATGGAAAAACAGATGACAACTCACAACTGTTGTAGCTTTGTTAGGTTAGCAAATGTCATAGGCAAGTTTCCCACAAGAAGATTTGAGGAAAGAATCCTGAAATTGCAGAAAACATACATAAAAAAGAAATAAAAGAAAAAGGAGAAAGATAAAGCAGCAAGTGTCATGTTGGCCACATTGATTTCATGATGGAAATCCTTACAGGATTTCTAAGTTGACCAGATTACCAAGCTCATCAGGAACAGCTCCCGTCAACTGGTTGGCTTCTAAAGACCTGAGTTTCAATGACAGAGGAATCACCATCTTTACCGAGTAGAGGAATTTTGAAAGGTAAAGCTAAAAATGGAAATGTAAACAATAGAAACATACAGGTAAGTGAGAGCGGTTAATTCTCCCCACTCCTTCGGGATTGTCCCCGTTATGTTATTTGCAGAGAGGGAGCTACAAAAATAATTATCTTTTCTTTAAACACGAACAAGAAAAGAAATGAAATTCAACTAGACTTCATCTCGGCAAAGAAAAGAAAGTAATGGAGTTACATGGTTGTGACAAGCTTCATGGAAGCCCATTCCTTAGGAAGTGTGCCATTGAGGCAATTGCCAAATAAATCACTGCAAAAAAAAAAAAAAAAAACAAAACAAAACAAAAATAAGTTCTAATTCCTGCCATACTTACTGAAAGATGTATGCTTCCAATGACACCCTTGATCATGTAAGCTTTACATCTTCCCGTAAATGAACATATAATGGCCCTTTGAGACTTCAAATGCCATACTAAAAAATGATTCTTGATTCCAAATCCCAAACAAAATAATACACTAAAACATGAGACAGAACACAAGTTAATCCAAAGGTTTTCCGTTCTTGCATTAAAATCCCATCTTAGCTTAGCTGGTACGAGAAGCAACTCTATTTACAGGCAGGATCCAATAATTGGACTATAAAGATTTTAAGAACATACACAGGATATGTCCCGTGTGTTTTGAAAGTGCATGTTTGTGGGGGTATTGCTCGTGCCTATGGATTTGGGTATGCATGAGGTTTCCCACCATTCGTTAAGAACAAGAAATTAATAATAATAAGAACATACACATGGATTTGGGTATGCCTATGAGTATGCATGGGTTCTTACATTGTTTCTAGATAAGGAAGATTGATCATTTGTGTCGGTAGTGTCCCAGGAAGGCTCAAACCTTTGAGAACACTGAATCAAAACACAAAATTGAATCAAACCAATGAACTAGAGCAGAACATTTCTGAAAATGGAAACGACAATCAATCAAACAAAAGAGATGAAGTTTTAGGGGGAAAACATTACATTGCTGTGACATGACATGTGGTGTTATTGTGGAAGTTGCAATTACATAGGAGAGTATTTTTGGCATCCTCACTGCTTTGGTAATCAAATGTAAGCATTTGTTGTTGACATGGATTATTGCTTAAATTCACATTTTTAGCACCCAATGTGATGGCGATTTCTCTCAGAGCCTCCACTGCATTCACAAAAATCCCAATTTGATGAACATTGAGATAAAAAATGAGCAAATTAGGGTTTCATAATTGAGCAAAAGTAGGGGGGAAAATGTGACCGTTGCCAACTGCTATTCTAGATTGAGATAAAATATGGTTGACGCCTTGAGCAAAGGAAAACTATTTCCTCTCTTTTTCTCTCTCTAATCCAGCTATCAACTAATGACTTCAGTAAAATTAACCAATTCTCTTTTTCTTTTATAGGTTCGACTAACGCCAGGAAGCTTGATCACCAACACCCTCCATCAAGAACATGTATAGAAAGAGAGAGAAAGAGAGTAATAGCAAGAATTGAAAAAACCCACTCACATTCACCATCTGAAAGACGAGCGGTTTGGTTTTGAGCTTCCACGATGGATCTCCCAAGGCCGGCAAATGCAACCAAGAAGACAAGAATGGTTGCTAATGCCATTTTCACTCTCCCAACCACAAGCTAGAACAGCCGAGCCGCTTAAAACCGAGAACCACATTGAATTTGGACACCATTAATTGCTATCATCAAATATTTCTTCTTTTTAATTAACTCTTATCCATATGCCTTGCTAAATATTTAATTAATTAATGAATAAAACCATTAATTCTTGTTTACGAACCGATATCATATATCACTAAACTAATTATTTTTATATTTAATTTAATTTTTTTATCAAATAAAATAAAAAAATTATGACCTATATTTTTTTAATTAATTTCTTTTATACATAACAGAAACCCAAACTCAAAATTTTAAATGAGAAATTATAATCATTTTAATTAATTAACTATAATCTATATGTATTCATTTCTTTTATTTTAATTATCTATTATTTTACCTTTTTTACTAGTTTTGTAGAACTTCTTGTGACAAGTTAGAAGAGATGAATAGATTATTTTAATACTTTTTAATTTTTATGAGTTTAGAAGAAGATTGAAAAATGAATGAAAAGAATCGATGTACAAAATTTATAATGGTACCAATCTTCTTGGTCTACGTCTACTCTCATCCTTTACTTCAATTTTCTAATCCTCTATTTTAAACTACAATAATACATATAACTAATTTGTCTAGGTGCTAGTCAAATATTATAAATTTTTCACTCGAACACTCACCACTAGTTTTATACAGAAATTACTAAACCTAATTCGTATTTCATATAAAGACTGTTATTTGATCGTGTTTACTTATACTCTAAAAGATATTCAATTTTTATTTGAGATATTGTATTTATAAATACATTTAATACAGAAACTTGCTGTTGAAGGTGGTTGAAGTTCATTTAATATCAAAATAGTTTTTTTGAATAATTAGTTGTTATTCAAAGTGAGTCGAATCATTCTTTCTTAAAGTCAACTGAATTTTGAATTCTATATTGTTCAATGATAGTTCAAGTTGATTTCTTGTGCATGACTAGTCAACTTATGTTGCATTCTACCTAAATATCTATATTTTACCACTCAAATCAATTTATATTCTATTTTGGTTGATTGTTGTTCATTAGTACTTAAGTATTTTCATATTGTGACCTGTTCAAGTCGACTTATGCTCTTCGTTAGGCCGACCTGGATTTTGATAAAGCTTAAACATCTTTATTTCATGACTCATACGGGTTGACTTGGTATCATATTCAAGTCAATTTGTGCTAAACACTACTTAAATATATTTGCATTGTGGTTTATGCAGGGTGACTTGGTATTGCTTTTATCGACTTGTGTTGAGCACAATTTAAGTATGTTTGCATCATGGCTCATGCAATTCAACTCCTTGTTTTAATATATTGATACGGTGTAATTTGATTTAGTATATATTTCATTTTGAATCAAGTAAGTTGATTTACTCTTGTTTGTAATAGAGTGGGGAAGTGTTTTGTGAAGTTTATGTTACGTGTATATGTTGGCCATGTAGCAGGTCGATTTGAGTTTGAGCTCACTTACCTTATTCTGGGTCCAAAAGTGTAAGTTGAGTTTGACCATAAATTTTGGAGAATACGCACGACAACCACCCAAGAAAAGGGAAAAGTTGATTCGAGCATCTTTTAAATCTTCTGTTGAAAATTGTCCAGGATTTCCCAATTTTTAAAGGAGCCAATGCTCCTTGGGAAGTGCATTTTGTATGTAAAAACTGGCATCAAGAGTAGATAATTAGTAGAAAGAAGACGACTTCATAGCCAAACCCACGGGTCTACGCGTTAACAGTATTGCACATGGCTACCAACATTGCATGTGAGGGAAAAAGAAAACAAAAGGGGAGACGGAGAATATTACAAAAAAAAAGGACCAATGACAGCTATCACCTCGAATTTCTTATAACCCGCGGAAACGGCGGATGCAATTGGGTGACTCCAGGTACCCGTGGAATTTCAAAACCTCCTCTTTCTCCTGGTCTGGTCACGATACCGCTCTCTTCATAAGAAACCCCAACAACCAAATCAGTACACGTCTTCTCTTCCCAATATATTTAACAAATGCATTAATGACGCGCATTGAAGTTATTAAAAAATATATATATTATCTATAAAAAATAAAATCAATTATTTTTACTCTCTCTCATATTCTATCACTCGTGCCAGTCATTTGATATATACAAAATGGTATCATCTCTTTCGACAATCCTAACAATGGTAATCAGATCCCAACTCTCTATCACTCATCCGATCATTTATTAATTATTTAGTATATCAATAATAGTATACTAAACTTTACTCCTCTGATTATTTAGTAGTCAAAATTTTAATCCTCCGATCATTTAGTATATCAAACTTTATAATCTTTCGATCCCAACAATGATAACCATATTTTACTATAATCCTGTTATTAGTTCTGTTGCTGCTCTTATCAAATTCTCTTTACTAAAATTTTAATCAGAGTTTTTAAATTTCGGGATATATAAGTACTTTTTAAATTCAAATAAATTGAATTCGAGTGAATATTAAAAAATATTATATATCAAAATCAAATCAATTATTAAAAAATATTACATATTTAAATAAATCAATAATTAATTTGATTTTAAAAATATTTCAATTTATTTATTTTTATATTTATAATAATAAATTTTTTATATAAATTCAATATATTCTGATATGGATATTTCGACCATCTTGATTGCACGCGAAACACTTGGGAAGCATGTTAGATCAAACCTTTGAATAATTACATGTCCTTCATTAGTGTCCTTTTTCCCCCCAGTCAATACCCTCTCTTATCTTTTTTTCCTTTTTATTTTATTTGTTAGGTTTGAATTATAAAAATTTTGAGAACTTCCAAATATTCTGCATTAGTGTGCAAAAAAACATTTTTTTTTTTTTACATAAGTGAGATTTTTTATTTTGAGATTGCACACGCATGCAAACTCAAAAATCATATTGATTTTTTTATTCTTAATTTTTAAAAAATCTTAAAAAATCATAAATCTTTTTATTCTTAATTTTTTATAATTACATAAATAAGATTGCCCACTCATGCAACATATTTAGAACAGAGTTATAAAAACATTTTTTTCCTAAATTTTTATAATTCCCATCGAAACAAAGGGTTAAAGCAAAAAAGGGAATTTGAATTGCTCATGTCTAATAAATAAAATAAAATAAAATAAAAGGTATTTAATAGGGGGTGAGAGAGAGAGAGAGATAAAGACTGTTTTTAGTCGGGAGAGAGAGTGTGTGAGATTCAAAATTGATTTTGGAAAAATTGACTTTAATAAATTTTTTTTATCACCATTATAGGTAAGGTAGCATGGACAATTTTGAAGTCGATTTTATAATATCGATTTCACTCAATATTTTAATAAATTTGGACCCCAATAATCAAAATTATGAGAAATAATCCAAGTGCTACACATGGGGTACTTTATTTAATTAACCATAACTTAGGGTCTTTCCCACAAGACACAATAGGATTCCAATGGTTTTGGGTCCCTCCAAGTGTTGCGCCATGAATTTCTTTGTGCTTACATGGCTCATCACCAACTAATGTTGGACCAAATCAACTAGTTCCATTTGATTTCCTCTGTTGTGCAACGATGCATATAAAATAAGGATTTCCATTACATGCAAGGAAATTGGAGTCAGAACCATTGCACTTTCTCAAAAGAAAAACATGATAAATAATAACAGTCCTAATTACCCAGTCAAGGTGACAACACAATTGTTCATGGGCCTGAAAGTTGAGTTGTGCTTCGCGCTATCCAATTCTAATGCAACCACACCAAAACCGTAAACATCTGCCTGATCTGTAAGTTGGCATCATAGCATATTCTGGACCAATGTATCCTCTAATGGTCATCAGTAATCACACACAAAGAAGGGTACTTGGAGGCGCCAATTGAAGTCAAGGAGGTCCAACTAAGGTGCAAACTCAAAATCACAAATTCATCCATGCTAGGGTTGATTGAACTATTAGTGACATGTGTTGAAGCCAAATTTGACTCCACAGTAGACCGACCTTTTGACTCAAACAAGAATCGGTGACATCACACTTGTAGAGCAACCTACTACAGAAGTTTTGAAAACTTTTATTATCAAATTATTTGTCATTGTTAGTAATCAAAACATGAGGCACACCCAATCAAATGATGATGGACGACCACACGAAATTCTGCATCTTGCTGACAGTGATTTGGGCTAATGGTTTGGTTTCTACCCACTTGATGAAGTAATCAATAGCCACGATCAAGAACTTTCACTGTCTGATGGCCGGTGGGAATGGTCTGAGGATGTCCATTCCATATTGGGCAAACGGGTATAGCCTTGCTATTGGATAAAGTTCGGTGGAGGGCTGATATGGTACCGACGAGAAATATTGATATTTGTTGCATCTTCTGACGTAATCATCCACGTCGGTCTTCATTAATACCATTGTCAGTGTGCCACATTCCGAGCGTCTAAGTGACTATCACACATCCCTTCATGGATTTTTCTAAGTACATAATTCCCTTTCTCGGGTGTTAGGCATTTCAGATATGGATGGGTATAAGATTTTTTGTAGAAATTCCTATTGATAATGTCATAATAGGCAGCCTTATGCCTCAACTTAACAACTTTGGAGGGCAAGCTTGGTAGTTGTTCATGTATATGGGATCCTTTCAATTCGGTGAACTGTTCATCAATAAGATCTACTCAAACTCTAGAATACTCAGGTATGACAGTCTTTCTATATAAACTATTCGGCTAGTTGCTACTGAGTAAGAGCAGACTAGTTCTGAGAAAGTGTTGGCTCGTGCGTTTTCTGATTAGAGGATCTGCTATATGTCCATCTTGTCGAATTTATCTACCATTTCTCGCAATTTGGTTAAATACTTTAACATCGTTGATTCCTTAGTTTCATGGATTCCTCTAATTCGCTTGACGACGAACTAACTATCGATGAAAACCCGTATATTTTGGGCTTTAGTGATGTTATGACTCATAATCCGGTCAGAAGAGTTTCATATCTGGTCTGATTGTTAGTTGCCTAGAAATCAATGAGCCTAACTCTACTTCTTGAGGAGTTAGACGACTCATCGACGTGGAGGGTCCACTCGGGCAATGAGTACTCTTCTAGGTCATCGGTACGGGCTTGTTCGATAAGCGTCAGGAGTGTGTACTCGAGAATGAAGTCAGCGAGGGCTTAGCCTTTGATGGCTGATGTCAGTTGATATTCAATGTTGAACTTGCCTAGCTCAAGGCTCCACTTAATAAGTCGGCCTGGGGTGTCCATTTTTTGTAGAATTTGTTTCATAGGCTGATTTGTTAATACCACAATCATGTGGGCTTGGAAGTAAGGTCGGAGGCATTTGGTGGTAATGATTAGGGCGAATGTCATTTTCTCGATGGGTCTATAATTGGCCTCTGACTCCTAAAATATGCAACTCATATAGTATACTGATTTTTATATGGAGGATTCCTACCTTACAAGAATATAGTAGAGTATTCGATCAGAAATAGAGAGGTAAAGGTAGAGTTTCTTACTGGAAATGGGTTTGGAAAGAAGCGGAGGTGACATAAGGTATTCTTTGAGCCATTCGAACGCTACTTGGTAGTCTAGTGTCATGAACCAATTTAGAAGAGTTTATACTTCTCTTTCACTTTTGACATGAACCAATTTAGAGTCGTGATTCTCCCCTTGAGGCGTTACATTTCTTTTACTATTCTCGATGGTGCCATGTCTAGTATAGTTTGTATTTTCCCAGGATTCGTTTCAATTCCTCGATTGGTAATTAGGAAATCTAGAAACTTTCCAGAAATGATTCTGAAGGTACATTTTGTTGGATTCAATCTCATGTTATAATATTCTAACGTTTGGAACATTTCTTCCAAGTCTACCATGTGATGTTCAACATTGGCACTTTTGATAAGTATATCATCGATATAGGCCTCCATGTTCCTACCAAGTTATTTGCTAAAGATTTTGTTGACCAACTGTTGAAAAGTTACTTTGGCATTGTTGATGCCAAACGACATGATTTATAATAATAGGTATCGAATTCCATAAAACTCGTTCTTTCTTCATTCTCAGGGGCCATGCGTATCGTATTGTAGTAAGAGTATGCATCCATAAAATTTATAAGTTGATGACTTGATAAGTTGTCCACCAGTATGTCGATATTGGGAAGTGGATAACTATCTTTCAGGTATACCTTATTGAGATCGGTAAAATCTATATATATCCTGCACTTATCGTTAGCCTTTTTTACCATGATCATATTGGCTAGCTATCAGGGTATTTTACCTCCCTGATAAATCCTGACGTTAGGAGTTTTTAAACTTCCTCTTGTATTGTGCATTGATGCTCCAGTGCAATACCCTCTTTTTTTGCGTAACGGGCTCACGACTGACATCTATAATCAGTTTGTGTACTATGACCGATGTGGATTCCTAGCATATCCTCTAAGGACCATACGAATATTTTGGAATATTGTCGAAGACAATCCACAACTATCTTCTAGAGAGATGCCAATAACTGGGTGCCAACTTGGACCGTCTGACCAGGTACATCCGTGATTGAAACTTCGATTACTTCCTCTATGGGTTGAGGCTTGAATTGATGTTCAAAATCATCTCTAAGCTCCAGTTTATCTAATGAGAGAACTTCTTTTTCTCCTCCGATGATGGGAATGGTCGACAGGTCAATGTCACTATGAAGTGTTACGACCTCTAAGGGTGTCCTAAACTTGATCTTCATATGCCTTGCGTTCGGTAGTGTTTCGAGACCATTCAAACTAGGACAATCTAGGATGGTGTTATTGGAGATGGGAGTTTCATCATATAAAAAGTGGTTTTGACAGTGGCATGATAAGGTAGCATTTTTAAGGTTACGACAAGCGAGATGGTAGCTTCTGGGTGTATACACTTGTCGAAAATACTTTTATAGGTCCATCAGGGGGGAAGGTAAGTTGGGGTAAAAACCATTCGATAGAAAGTGTCCTAAAAGAGAAGATCTTGATTTTCTTATTGATCAATGAAAGTTCTTTTGATGAGATAGGACTCTATTCCTGCAGTGATGATCAACGAGTCGTTTTGGTCGGTGTTGACTCCTTTTAAATCTTCAACATCGTCGAAACCGTTGGTTGGCCTTTTTCTCTTGGTTGATACCATGATTGTAAAAAGAAGGGAATGGAGGTAGGAACTCGAGAAATCATTCTGTTCCCATGGATGGTGCCAATTTGTTAGAGATGAGTTTTATTCCATAGATAATGGCTTTCCTGACTTGAATGGGATGTCTGGCAGTCAGATGATCTTAAATGATGAAATCTACAAAAGACCGTCGAAGGGTGCTCCAATGAAGGACACTCCAACATTCAAGTCAGAGAGTGATTTTCAATAAGAAAAACAGACCGAAAAAGAGTTTCATTATGTATTTGTGTGCTATGTATTAGTTGAGAGAACTTATCTATCCGATTGATTTAATGATGTATATAAAATCTCCGTATGTGAATTCCATATACATTTGGGGTATTGAAACTCTAGTTTTTAAACAAATCTGTCTCTGAAATTGTATGACCCTTTAGGAACGATTTTCATGAAATCCAAGAACTTTCCTATTAAAAAACTTTTAGCTACCGAGAGATTTCTTTTCTTATTGATTATAATTCAAAATCTACATACTAATTATGAAATATTACTTTCTATGTTTTAAGGGAAGTCGAATATCACTTCGAGTTGACCGAATACTGAGCACTAAGGAGGTATTGTGACTAATCAGCTGACTATTGAGGAGAGTCTGGTCGATGAGTACCGAGAGAGTAGACCGTATCCCTCCAGCTAAGAGGTTCATTTCGTTTACGTGAACTACTGATCATGGGTTTAAATTCTATGATAATGGATTTCTGGGTCATATATTGTCAATGTCAATTAAGTTATAATTTATTAATATTTCGTTTAATTAATTAACTCTAATCTATATGTATTCATTTTCCTCGTTTAATTAACTATTATTTTACTTTTTTATGTATTCTATTATTCGTAATAATTAAACTAATAATTATGAAAAATATTATGATTTTTATTATTGTAATTATAAAATAATCATATATTAGTTATTATATCAGTGTAATCATATTAATCCAATTATTTAAATTGTGTATTATTCCGCTCAATATTTAGTAAAGTATTTAAATTACTATCGACAACTTTCCTAAATTCATATAACATTATTCACATCCATTATTGTGAAAAATCAAATATTTAATTATATTTAGATAAATCGAGAATCTTTATTTACTATTTTTATAATGTGAATTCTACATGCAATCAAATACACTAATATCTTTAATTAATTAACTTATATCATTTTATTATTTAATTTGACTTTTATTTTCCCAGTGAACTTTATTTGTGTGGAAGGTTTTAGAAGTGGGCTCCAAATCCCCCCCCCCCACGCCATTGCTAGACTAGGGAAAATATTTTGACTTTATATTTTAAAATCTTTTATATAAAAAAAAATATGTATGTAAGTAAAAGAAAATTGATTTAAAATATACAAATTCTAATACAAATTTCGAAATAAATTAATTTTTAATTATGTAATATAAACATAATGTCAAGTTTGATGTTTCCATTTTCGAAATATTTTAACAAACTAAATTAATTAATATTTATATAAAAATATTTATATTTTTTATATTTATATATTTTCCTACATTCAATAAATTGTTTTCTTATTTAATTCTAATTATAATTTTTATATTATTTTTATTATAATTAATAATTACATATTTGATCATTTTAGATTATTATTATAAAAGATAACTATTATATTATTTCTATAAAATAATTAATACTTATAAGAATATTATATTTTTTATATTTACATATTTTTTTATATTTCATTTTTTTATATTCTTATGAATTATCATTTTTTTTATCATTTCATATTCGATTCCTTTTTTTCCTTCCGATCTATCTGTCAATCATTTAAAATAAAATTTTAAAGTTCAAAATATTCTCAAAGTGTCAAAAGAATATTAATTTAAACTAATACCACACACAGTACTAAAATATTAATAAAATAAGACATTTTGGTACATTAGAAACCAGGCTTCTTCAAACTCATCCATGGAAAGAAAAAGATCTGAAGGTTGGCCAACATAATGATGCATGCGATTATTGGGAGAAGATGCACTCTAGGATTGCCGATCCCTGACATGCAAATCTCTGTATTCATTTGCCGTCCTTTGTACATAGCTTAGAACGAATAGCAGCTATTTCTCTCTCAGTGTACTGACGAACTGATTGGAGCTCCTCCATGTGATGCTGAAGCATGATCTTCATCTCTTCCATGAAGCCCCTCTGCACGCTCTTCATATCTTCAAACGATGCCATCTGAGAGGTCGACATCTGGAATTGGTAATCCATAGCAGTTGCTCTCATTGGACTGACCTTAGGCTTAACTGGGGCGGGCATGCTTGGGCCAGGTTCACTAGGACCTCCCATCTCTATCCTCACTGAGGAACCCAGCTCATGAGGTGGCCCCACAGTTGATGAAGGTACATTCCTTGGAAGTCCAAAGCCATGATGCTGCAACTGTGGATGCCCATCCTCGTCATCTTCCTCCAAAAATGGGATGTGTACCTTTTAGAATCACATTCTTGCTATATTAGTCTTGACGATGCAATACAATTATAAATCTTTACAATGTGTTTGAATGAGTCATTTGAAGCCTTCTAATATTGCTCGACTAAAAAATCAAAGTGGATGTTCAATTGCTTACAGTCTGCAAGTAAAAGACAGAAAAAGACAACCTTTTCTGCCTCTCAAAAGAATTCCAACTCTCCCTAGAAAAAACATGAAGGTTGCAAGATGTGGATTTGATTAAGTTCGTAGGAACAAACCTCTGCTACTTTGTGCCTAAAAAACCATGACAATTTTTCTACGGTTCTCAAAAAGATTCCTCAGCTCTCGCTCTATTAAGAGATGACTGTTGCAAAACACTGGCTATTTACAACTACTATTGTCATTGAATTCAATCATGCTGCTGTCTATAACTCCAATTAAGTGTAATTATGAGGTCCATCGGAAGAATCAAAATTTATAAGGAAACTAAGGAACTACCAAAGTATTTGTGGTTCAAATAAAAATATGCTACCCATGAGCAGCCAAGTAAAGAGAGAGAGAGAGTTCTCAGGGTGATAACCCAATGGTCACAACCCCCTTCCTAATCTGGTGATTCTAGATTCAAATCTCGATATGACAAAAAAAAAAAAAATAGAGAGATGCAGAAAGATTAAGGAAATTAAAGGAACTGCCAATAGCTAGTCTGCGGGTGAGAATCATAGCATTGGGCAGGCCAGGGGAATTCTTGCAGTAGATCCTGGCCCTTTTCAGTACCAGACCAGGCCAACCCAATGAAAACACTTACATTGTCTTCCCTGAGCCCTCCTAACACTAATTAGGCTTTTGGTTACGAGTTCTTTAAGCCAGCCAAGGCCATATCATCGCTTGAAATCCGGGCCTTGCCCAATTTGTTGGCCCCATTCGGAAAAAATTCCCCACCATGACAAAATCAACCCATGCGCAACAAAAAAGATCATGAAATAAGAATGACAAATTCAAAATGGTTCTACAAAACATGCCTATGTCCAAAGGTAATACTATGACTACTGCATCATAACAATTTAGAATTACGTCCAAAATTGATCCTTTAGAAGGTAATGTGAGGGGTGTATCTTTTTGGGATCTGATTGTTGCTAGAATAAGCAAGAGGCTGGATCATTCAAAGAGTGCTTTCTTGTCGCTAGCTGGGGTATTACCCTCAAACTTGTCTTTCTAGCATCCCCGTTTGCTTGCTATCCCTTTTCAAGATCTCTGTTGGGGAATGGAGTAGATTGGTAAGTTGGGTGATAGTTTCGCTTTTGGCCCTTGAAAATTCATCTTTCAGGTATATCATTCCTCTGCTACCTCTTAAAGTGGGAGATTGGTTTCAAGTTCTCTTCAGGGAGGTTTCTTGGATTCGGGGTTTCAACCCTCCATTATTTTCTCTAGACTTTATCAATTATCCGTGATTCATTCCATCCCCATCTAAGATTTCTTCTTCTAGGAGGTTAACTTGGTCTCTTGGAATTATCATTCTTCAGAAATTTATTGATACATAGCTGAAAGAGTTTTAACTCCCTTATTTCCTTGCTTGAAGGAAAGGAACCCTCAATTTGGCCTTATCTACATACAGGCTAGAAATTCAGCTAAAACATCACAGAGAAGGGGGGAAGAGGTAAATAAATAAATGTGACATAAAAATACGAGTGATTGTTCAGGTGGAAAATACCTAGGCCTTACAAGAGGGAACAGATGGCATGCTGTTTTTTCAAAGTTCAAGGACTTTATAAAAACAAGTTAGAAATCGAAGGAGTTCACCAGATTTTTCTCAAAACAGCAAAAGAATGAGAGAAGCTATCAACCAATGTTTAGCAAGATGAGGTGACTGAGAAAAGAAACAACTAAGGTGGCATAGTGATCATTTATGCTTCTTGTGCGAAAAATTTATGTTAAAAGGCTTCTGATATCCATCAAATGAACGTACCTTGAACAAATTTACTAATACTGATCTCTCCAAGTCCCTTTCTGCTCCTTGATAAGGCAGGCAGGGAGGGGGTATACCTCCTAGGCCAAGGTTATCCAGTTCATCGGCCATGGGCTTCTTTTCCTGAATTTTCCCGTCTGAGTTTCCCAATGTAGAGAATGTTGTATTATCAGTCTCCTCAATTTCTGTCTGCTGAGATGATATTGATTCAAAGCAAGGCACTTCTTAATTTGGCTGTTGGATTTCTATCTGCTGCACGTTGCTAGGTGTAGTCTCTAAATGTAGAACTCCATCTTGCCTACTGGAACTGGAAGGGCCAGCTAAGCTGTCGAAACTGCCCTGAGCCTCTTCAGGAACCACTCCATCGTGCTTGAGACCACAAATCCTTACAATCGTCTCCTCCATCACATCAGTGCCGCTACTCAATTGGGCTCTTACATTTTCGCCCGTTTCATTAAAGTCAATTGTTGTTAGGGGGAAAATGGGATCCCGATTACAATATGCTTCATTCAAATCAATAAGACAATTTTATAAGTCAACTTTGGTGATCTAAGTAACTTCAACAAAACCAATGGCGCCCCCCGAGAACACATGGAATTTTCAAAGGTCAAATTGGGATGATAAAAGGTATTTGGTGTCCCCTAAATTTTCCATTTTTCAATTATATTATAATTTTTAAAAAAATTTAAATTCTCCTTCCCCAAACAAATTTTTGGGACTGCCATAGAAAAAAATGTATGTAAGGTTTAAATTATTGGACAACAAAACAAAGATGCAAAATTTTTGTATTGGTTACATGGTTTAGATTTGTTGTTGTCGATAAGAGAAAATAACTTCTTTAAGAAGAGAGAGAGATAGGGGTAGCAACACAATGAGAGAGAAAACAGAGGGCGAGAGAAATCAGAGAGACGATCAAGTAGAGAGATAAAAATTATGGTTTTAGAGAAAGAAATGAAACTAAAATTAGAATGATGGTACTTTCGTTTTTGGGAGGAGGGGGGGCGTAATTCTCGCTAATTTTTTACCCCCTTACACTCTCCTGCTTCACGTGCCCAAAGTTCACACCTGCTTGAAAGCAAAGGCACATCTAACACTAAATATAAAAGGATCTATAGAGGAATATGGGCATTAAAGGAGCTCAATTGATATGTTAGTTCTTGTTGCACGAGCAAATGGACAGAGACATGCATGCAGAAGAACAAAAGGAAGCAGGGAAAGAACATTAGCAAGGTCAGCCAGTCTTACCAACACCATCAGGTTGTGAAATCAATCCCTAATGCCCTGACCTGAACACAGATTTTGCACCAGTCTCTTTTTTTTTTTTTCATCCTTCCCATCCACCCACTTATGCAACCCAAGGCCATCATTCAACATCTGCGTATAATGTCTTCATGCAGCTTTTCATTCCTGCTCAAAGCTAATGCAACTTCTTCAGGTCAAACATTGTTCACAGAGAAATACTTGTTTAGTAACTCCAAGACAAGCTGCTTAATAACCACCTCTCTCCACTGGATTTGGCCGGATTTCAGTTCCACAAACTTATTTTGTATCACATAACTATGAAAAGTAGTGTTTTCTTTTTCAAAAAATAAAATACCTCAACGGAAAGCTCTTTTATAAACTTGCGAAACCTCCCCTTCCTTCTGTTTTCTGGAGTTGATGAGGAATTGCTGATTGGATTTGGAAAAAGCCGGTATTCTTCTGGAGATGGTGTTTGGATTTGGAATCTGTTTCTTTGGAGTAGTAGACTCTGGCTGCTGCCACGGCTGCCGGTGGATGATCTCATGGTTGGTTTTTTTGAGCTGAGTTGCGGTTTCCAATTCTGGGATTGATTCCCTATATTACATCAATACAAGGTTGGGTTTATGAACCATCCTTCGAGGAGTTGGAGAACTTATTATCATCACAATAGTCACTAGCCAAGCAAATGGCTGGGGTGTCTATCAAAGAATGAGAAAGAGCTGCTCTTATGGCTGGAAAGAAAAATTTTCAAGGAAATGGCAACCAAATACCTTGAATCACAAGGAGGAAAGAAAGGGCCTTCTAATACCACCGGCAAGGTCTTCAAAAACTTGCAGATGTCATTCTCCGGCTAGAACTGAAAAACTTGCAGATAAAGAAGATTGGGGAAAGTGCTTCATGGCAGAAACAAGGGGTATAGATGCCATGGCTGCCATTAACTTCGAAAGTGACCAGATCGTAGGCTCTGGTTGCGGACATCATCTCGCTGGAGATCAATCCAAATGCTCCGGCTTTCAAGAATACAAAGGTTGTGATGCCATTGTGACAGCAGATAATACAGTCCATGACATGGAGAATAAAGGGAATGTTGTTATTAATGGAAAGCAAGAAGATTCCATTGCACTCAACAGTGCGTTTCATGTTCCCAGAATGAAGAAAAATCTATTTTCAGTTGCAAATACGGTAGATGCTGGAAATTTTGTGCTCTTTGGCCCACACGATGTGAAGTACCTTGGGAATATCAAGGAGCTCAAGGCAGATGTCATTCCAACCGGTAAGAGAGATAATGATTTATTTGTTCTATCTGCTTCCGGCTCATATATTAAGAAGACAAGTAGTAATGATAATGCACATATATGGCACCCTAGATTGGGACATCTTAGCATGAAAATATTAAAAGCTGTGGTGAAAATGAATCTAGTAAAAGGGTTGCCTAATTTAACTAATTTCGGTGAAGGATAAGCGTGTGAAGGATGTCTGTTTCAGAGTGTAAGGCCCCATTAGAACTTATTCATTGTGATTTGGTGGGACCGACAAGGACTCCATTTTCAGCACATTGCACATTCTTATATGCTAATTTTCATTGATGTTTAAAATAGATTCACATTTGTTTATTTTGTGAAGCACAAGTAAGAAGTTTTCGGTAGGTTTTTGGAATTCAAAGAAATGGTTGAAGGCGGCTTTGGCTCCAAAATTAAGCGGTTGCGGACCGATAATGGCGGTGAGTTTACTTCAAAACAGTTTTTATCTTTTTGTCATCAACAGGGCATCAAGAGAGAACTCCCTTGTGCTAAGACATTGCAACAAAATGGGGTGATAAAGAAAAAGATCAGACATTTGACAGAGACTTGTAAGAGCTGGTTGCTTGCCAAGAATCTACCAAAAGCCTTATGGGCCGAAGCTACCAAATGTGCATCATACGTAATTAGCTGAATGCCTCTCTCTCCCATCAATATGAAGTCACCGTATGAATTGATATTTGGAGAAAAACCAAGTTTAAACACCAAACGTGAGAAGAGAGATAAAAATTGCTTACCTATAATTATTTGATCAAGAACATCAGAACCATAAAAAACCAAACATTTCTTTTTTTTTTGGGGGGATTATATGGTTTTTTGTCCAAAAATGTAGGGTAAATTTTTATAAAACATTTTTAGAGCACCATTTTTTAACAATAATAATATTATTAAAAAAGATAATTACAACCAAATTAGAAAGAAATACAAATACCTTTTCTAACTAAACCGTCCGTCAAAACATTATTGGAACAAAAAACATGAACAAAAAAAATAAATAAAAAAAACATCATTAATAACTGGTGTAAAAAGCTGAGAATTAAAACAGACATTAGTTTTAAAACCTGCTCAATGCTTGTGCAAAAAGATAGAAATTTACACCGAATGTGGGGTTAAGTTCTTTTAAGTATGATCGATGTTCGAATTCCGCTGGGAATGTGCATGGAGTGTTCCCCGTTGGGAAACCCGCCATCCGAAAGGAGTCACTGTAACAATCGGTCCGTATTAGTCAAAACGAAATTCTAGATACCGGGCAATATCCAAAATATGGTAAAAAAAAAAAAAAAAAAAGAGATAGAAATTTACAAAATGGATTACATCAGAAATACCAATCTAACAATTGAGGAAATTTTGAAATTGTAACCAATACAAGACACTTGTTCCTTCCCATTAATGCACTATTCACGTTATTGTTATTATAATTTGAAGGAAAAAAAATCAACTTTCAAATTCAACATATTTTTACATGTAAATCATAATAATATTTTTACGACAATAACAAACTGAATGTTGATCTGAGACAGAAAAAAAATAAAAAGAAACATAAAAATTAACCTGGGGAGTTTCCTGCAAAACAGAAACTCTCAGAGATTGGTCATGAACCAAGTTTGAAAAAAAAAAAAAAAAAAAAAAAAATTCAGCGCAACGGTTGGCCTCAGGAAGGATGTGACGTATGGACATATACAAATCATCCATGGAAAGAAAAAGATCTAAAGGGAGGCCAAGATGATGCTGCATGCGATTATTGGGAGAAGATGCACTCTAGGGTTGCTGATCCCTGACATACAAATCTCTGTAATCATTTGCTGGCCTTTGTACATATTGTGTCCTCATAGTCCACAGCTCGGAACGAATGGTAGAAATTCCTCTTTCAGTGAACCGACGAAGTGATTGGAGCTCCTCCATGTGCTGCTGATGCATGATCCTCATCTCTTCCATGAATCCCCTCTGCATGCCCCTCATCATATCTTCAAACGATGCCATCTGAGAGGTCAACATCTGGTATTGGTAATCCATGGTAGTTGCTCTCATCGGACTGACCTTAGGCTTAACTGGGGAAGGCATGCTTGGGCCAGGATCACTAGGACCTCCCATCTCCATCCTTACCGAGGAACGCAGCTCATGAGGTGGCCCCACAGTTGATGAAGGCACATTCCTTGAAAGTCCAAAGCCACGATGCTGCAACTGTGGATGCTCATCCTCATCATCTTCCTCCGAAACTGGCTCTCCACCAGGGACAGAATGCCGGCTCCGCATGTATGGCATACGTACCTTTTAGAATCACATTCTTGCCATGTTAGTCTTGACGAAGCAATACAATTATAAATATTTACAATGTGTTTCCATTAGTCATTCAAAGCCCCCTAATAATGCTTGACTTAAACATCAAAGTGGATGTTCAATTGCTTACAGTCTGAACCCCAAGTAAAAGACAAAGAAAAAAGATAACTTTTTCTGCCTCTCAAAAGAATTCAGCTCTCCCTAGTAAAAACATGAAGGTTGCAAGCTGTGGACTTGATTAAGTTCGTAGGAACAAAAATCTGCTACTTTGTGCCCCAAAAAAAATGTCTATTTTTCTACCGTTCTCAGAAAGATTCCTCAACTCTTTAGCTAGAGATGTTCGCTGTTGCAAAACACTGGACCCAACTTACCTCTATTATAGCAAATATTCTTTTGCTATTTACAACTACAACTATTCTCATTGAATTCAATCATGTTGCCATCTGTAACTCCTATGAGGTTCATCGGAAGAATCAAAATTTGATAGGAAACTAAGGAACTATGAAGCTTTGTGGTTCAAATAAAATTATGCTACCCATGAGCAGCGAAATATAGAGAGAGAGAGAGAGAGAGAGAGAGAGAGAGAGAGATGTAGAAAGATTAAGAGAATTAAAGGAACGTCCAATAGCTAGTCTGGGGGTGAGAATCATAGCATTGGGCAGGCCAGGGCAAATCTTGCAGTAGGATCCCAGGCCCTTTTCAGTACCAGATCAGGCCTATCCAATGAAAACACTTATATTGTTTTCCCTAAACCCTCCTAACACTAATTAGGCTTTTGGTTTCTTTAAGCGAGCCAAGGCCATACCATTGCTTGAAATCCAGACCTTGCCTTAATTGTTGGCCCTATTCCGAACAAATTGCCCCTCCAGGACAAAATCAACTTAAGAGTTCAACTCCCTTATTTCCTTGCTTGAAGGAAAAGAACCCCCAGTTTGGAGGCTTAGTGGTTCAGGTATCTTTTATAATCTTTTCTTTGATTATCTTACTTGTTATCCCCATACCCCAACTTTCCCTTAACCAAGTTCATTTGGAAGGCAAAGTTTCTGCCAAAATCAAAGCTTTTTACTTATTCTATGGTGCTCCACAAGTTATTACACAGATCTGTTACAAACATGGAGGCCTTTTGAAGCTAATTTATCAGACATTTGTGTGATGTGCCAAAAAAAAAAGGTCTGAAACTAAGAGTTCATATGTTTTTACATTACTCTATAGCTCAGGAGATGTGAAACCACCTCTTTACTATATGCAACAATCAATGGGCTCATCCATCTAATTTGTTCATGACAAAGTTTAGAGGCTGGGGTAGGCGAGAATGCCTCTTTGCTTTGGAGATGCGCACTTGTTGCTATTCATTTGGTGTAGTTGGAAGGAGTGAAATGTTAGAATTTTAGAAACTACAAGTGGTTCCTCTCTCCTTTGGGACAAGATTGTCTTCTATAATTCTCTTTGGCCTCGTGTTTTTGTAGTCTATACAAATTATAGGATTGAGGATTTGAAGAGAGATTCGACAACATTGTCATTGGTTTTCACCTTTGTTTATTGTTCTCTTTTAGACTTTGAGGAAATTTTATTATTTTGAGCCGGGCATATTCTCTTCTCTAATACGATTCTTTTTCCCAAAAAAAAGAGACACATTTATAGCCCTGTTACACCCATCATAATTCTCACACACTCAAATCTCTCACAACTCCCTATTGGCATGCACACGTAACTCTCACTAACCATAACCAAATCAAATCCCAGGTTACACCCTCCCTGGCATGTAAAACATGCCAAGAGCCCCAGATCAATATCTCATAAGTCATGTGGCAAAAACACATTAGTCGGTACCACATAACTAGCCTTCTCAACACTCAAACCACAGGATTTGCAACATAGAAGGTGACATGACCTGGTGATATTGTAACCCCTTAGGCAATTATCCTGTCACTACACTCCTACTCTCAGTCTCGCATGGTGATAACTCTACATCTAGCCACACCCTATGTCTTGGTGATCTCGTAGGGCCATTGGCAAACCCTCCATTTATATAGTTAACAGTCCTGCTTGCCAACACAATAATCATATCCAAACCACAACAAAAACTTTTCGACACAAATTTCAATTTCTTTGCTTGATTGCATCTCCTCATTAGCTGCCTCTTCACTTGTTGCTTTCCATGCAAATAATTACTTGCACGCACATTCCTTGCACATCCACGCATCAGTTGTACCTCCTTGAGTGCAGCCAATTGCTATTTGACACAACAGACATGCACACTTGCTCATGCAAACTCACCTTAATATTTAATGAGTGATACACCTAAGGTCAGTTCACTTGCCTTCCCAACAAACCAAACAAAACTAGAAGATTACAGATCTTTTGTTTCCCACACTCCCCATATAGCATTTACTACAAATCTCAACTCTCACACGCACATCCATTTTTCGTTTTCTTTCTTACTTTTCTTTTTTTTTTTTGGGTTCTGGTTTTATTCCCACATAAAAACTAACTTTTATATTTCACGTAATTGGGTTGAACAATCCAATCCCCTGGCAACCAAGATATAGAGTCCAACGGGTTGCCCAGGTCTGCCAAGTAAGTTGGGCTTCACAAATTGCAGTTTCAAGCGTAACCACAATGTGCAAATGAAAGATGTATAGAAAGTACGAAACTACCTTAAGCCTAGCCCTAGAAAGAGCCTTAGGCCCCAGGGTCGAGCCCAACCAAGACATTGAGCCTACTGTAATGCTAAAGTCTGCATAGTAGGTCAAGCATTTCGATCATGGTCTTAGGCCTATGACCAACATGCAAAATGAAAGTTATAATGAAAAATGTGGGAAGAAAATCCATTCTTTGACTATCTTCAGATTTGAAACCAACAAACAAACAAATAACAGCAAGGCAGAGCTGCATTTAAGGAATTCATAACCAAATTTGTGAATAGACTATACCCAAAAAATAGGACAATATCCATGGAACAATTTGACGATGTTAACGACGCATCCGATTCAAATTTTAACATTTATAAAATAAGTGCAAAAATGCCATGGCCTCAGCTTACTGATTGATTAATCAATTAATCCAATATTTTCCACGCAAATCGAATCGCAGCGATCTCTCTAGCAACTTAGAGCTTCATGATAACGAATTTCACAAATATATATCTACATATATATATATATTTGATCTACATACAGGTTAGAAAATCAGCTAAAGTATCACAGAGAAGGGGGAGAGGTAAATAAATAAATGTGACATAAAAATATGAGTGATTGTTCAAGTGGAAAATACCATAGGCCTTACAAGATGGACCAGATGGCATGATCCTTTCTCAAAGTTCAAGGACTTTATAAAAACAAGTTAGAAATCGAAGGAGTTCACCAGATTTTTCTCAAAACAGCAAAAGAATGAGAGAGGCTATCAACCAATGTTACCTTAATCGTGGTTCATTTTGGCACGGGATATGGATATAGAAGAATGGGACGTTACCTTCCCCCCATATGCAGTAGGACTTGGGAGAAAGGCTTAGTTAGAAACTTAGACTTCTATTTTTAAAGGTAGCTGGCTTTTTACTCATAAACTTTCCATGTTTTTATATATGGTTTCAAGTTATAAATATATAATATAAATTTTAACTAATACTAAAACAAATACAGAAAATAAAGACAATAATGGAATATCATAATGGCACATCAGATTTAAATAAATAAATAAATAAATATTTCTATTATTTGATTTGTATTTTGTCAATTCTTTTTCGACCTTTATTAAGTTCATATTTTCTCATATGTGCCCTGTAGTACCACATCTTTGATTTGACATTTTGGATAACATATCACTAGGGGGGAGAGCGATTTCCTTAACTATGTCGGAAACAATTTCAGTAGCTATTGTATTACCCTTCAATTAGAGAAAAAAATAATAAAAAAGAATTTCTGGCAGCATTTAGCAAGATGAAGTGACTGAAAAAATAAACTACTACTGTGGCATAGTGATCATTTATGTTTCTTGTGCTGAAAATTATGTTAGAAAGATATTACTATCCATCATATGAACGTACCTGAAAGAAATTTGCTAAGACCGGTCTCTCCAAATCCCTTTCTGCTCCCGGATAAGGCAGCCAGAGAGGGGGTATACCTCCTAGGCCAACGCTATCCAGTTCATCGGCCTTGGGCTTCTTTTCCTGAATTTTCCAGTCTGAGCTTCCCAACGAAGAGAATACTGTATCATCAGTCTCCCCAATTTCTGTCTGCTCAGATGATCTTGAATCAAAGCAACACACTTCTTCATTTGGCTGTTGGATTTCTATCTCCTGCTCGTTGATTGGTGTAGTCTCCAAATGTAGAACTCCCTCTTGCCTACTGGAAGGCCCAGCTAAGCTGTCAAAACTGCCCTGAGCCTCTTCAGGAACAACTCCATCATGCCTGAGACCACAAATCTCTACAATCCTCTCATCCACCACATCAGTGCCGCTACTCAATTGGGCTCTTACATTTTCACCTGCTTCATTAAAGTCAATTGTTGTTAGGGGGAAAATGGGATCCGGGTTACAATATGCTTCATTCAAATCAATAAGACAATTTTATAAGTCCTAAACTTTGGTGATCTAAGTAACTTCAACAAAACCAATGCCGGCCCCTGGGGACTATTTAGAAATATCTTTTGATGTAAAGGACACATGGAATTTTCAAAGGTCAAATTAGGATGATAAAAGGTATTTGGCATCCCCTAAAATTTTCATTTTTCTGTTATATTATAATTTAAATTTTTTTTTTAAAATCCCCCCCCCCCCCCGCTCCACAAATTTTTGGGACTGCCATAGAAAAAAATGTATGTAAAGTTTAAATTATTGGACAACAATACAAAGATGCAAAATTTTTGTGTTGGCTACATGGTTTAGATTTTTTGTTGTCAATAAGAGAGAACAACTTCTTCAAGAAGAGAGAGGGATAGAGGGAGAAACACAATGAGAGAAAACAGAGGGCGAGAGAAATTAGAGAGGCAATCAAATAGAGAGATAAAAATTATTGTTTTAGAGAGAGAAATGAAAATAAAATTAGAAGAATAAATAAAAAATGGATTTGGAGAGAGAAAAATTGATGGAAGCTAATTATAAAATCCATTATTAATTTTTTTAAAAAAAAGTTGATAATATTTTTTTATCTATTTTAAAAAATTTTGGGATGTTTGAGCCTGTTACTATGGTTATTTTAGCATTAAAGAGGGTTAGGTTAACCACGCATCATTCCGAGAGCATGCTGGTCATTTTTAGGGACAAAATTGTCAATTTACCAAAACCACCTACTGTTAAAAGTCTTGATTTTGTCATTTTGGACCTATGGAAAACGATAGTACTATGTTTTTTTTTTGGGGTGTAATTCTCCCTAATTTTTTACCCCCTTACACTCTCCTACTACACATGTGCCCAAAGTTCACACCAAGCTTGAAAGCACCCCAAAAGCAAAGGCACATCAAACAACTATCCACAAAAGAGGTGTATACTTTAATTTCCATGCAAAAAATGTGTAAGATTAAAAATTCTATGTTGGCTAGATGGTTCTAGTATGCACTCTAGAAAATTAAAAAATATTTAGTTTTGTTTGGCTGTTAAGAAAAGAATAAAGGAAGGATTTGAAACCACAATGTTAAAAGTTTACCAAATTGGTGACTACAAAAATTACAATATGACCTTTACCATTAAACTATTCATTTTTTGATCCACATTCTCCACAACGTTGTCTCCTTCAATGGATGAGATTCTATCTTCTTTTCACAGTAATGACGTATAATCAGTATAGAAATTAATTCTTTTTCCTATTACAGAAAGGCATCTAGTCACGGAAGCATAAGGAGCCTGTAGATTGCCATTTTGTCTTTGACATCCATGATATGCTTCAGTGATTTATTATATTCATCAGAGAACTTTGCAAACACTAAATATAAAAAGATCTACAGAGGAATTAAAAGAGCTCAATTGATATGTTAGTTCTTGTTGCACAAGCAAATGGACAGAGACACGCATGCAGAAGAACAAAAGGAAGCTGGGAAAGAACACTAGCAAGGTCAGTCTGTCTTACCAACACCATCAGGTTGTGAAATCAATCCCTCATGCCCTGACCTGAACACAGATTTTGCACCAGTATCTTTCTCTTCATCATTCCCAATCGCCCAGTCATGCAACCTCTTGCCATCATTCAACATCTGTCTAATGTCTTCATGCAGCTTTTCAACTGGTATACCAGTCCACCTGCTCACAGTTAGTGCAACTTCTTCTGGTCCAACAGTTTTCACAAATAAATAATAATCTTCATTTATCTCCTCTTCAACCTTAAAAATAGCCACCTCTACTTCCTCAATTTGGCTAGATTTCAGTTCCACAACCTTCGCTATTTCATTCTTTTCAGCTTCTCGAACAACAATAAGCTCCTCCCTTTGCTTTTTGAGCTGGCAAAGCTCATCCAACCAGTTACATTCCTCAGCATACCTCATTTGGAGTTGGAGGCGCTTAAAATACACCTGCAATGACATATTTTGAGAAACTAAGACAAGCATGGTTGTTGAAATCCAATTTCACACGTACAATATTTTATGACCAACTTGACTCAAAACTTTTTAGAATTGCAACCAGATTCCACAAATTCTCACATTAGAACCAGTAAACAGGATCCTATTTCAAATTGACAGTGCTAAGTAGAATATCTCATCAAAATATAGTCTTGATTGATAGAGCAGAGTTACATTTTAAGGCCAAAAAGACTTATACTAACTTCAACTCCTGATTGTAAGATGCATATTGTCCAGCTTGATTTGACATTGAGATTTGCAAGAAATAAAACGTCCCAAAAAAGAGTTATAACTCCATTACCAACTTAGCAAATTATGGTCAGTTCCTTTTTGCTAAAATTATTATTACCATCATTTGGGCATAAATTATTTTGTTCAGACATTCGATTGGCATATATATTTATCATTTTGATTGGTTTTAATGAATGTTAAACAAAGCCTAGCCTACCTCGATAATGTTTATGTTGGACAATGCTATACCCTGATATTTAAACCTTAACTATTTATTTAAACATATATTACAATAATAAGAAAAATTATAGTCAGAGAGAGAGAGAGAGAGAGAGAGAGGAATTATCCAGGTGAACCTTCACATTGATATATACGATCAGCATACTAATAAAGCTTTGCAATAAATTGAAAAAATGCAAAGACGCAAACAACAAATCTAAAGAATGAGCGTCTAATGAAATTTGAACCTGAATATTGAAATCCATGGATTAGATTATCTCTTCTTCTTTTCTTTACTTCTCATCTTGGTCGATTTTTTCTCCACCAATTGGAAAGATGAAAACCCTAGAAGTACTTTCACCAACCCATATTGAAATTTGCACTCGAAATTCCTAACAAATTCGAATGCAGACCCTTCAAACACAAAGAAATGCTTGCATTGTCTCCACCCCACACTAATTGATGTGACAATTGAAATTTTGGGGGAGGATCGATTGGATGTTCTGGATGGACGAGCCATTTAAGAACATCAAAAGTTCAAGCTGAGAGAGAGAGAGAGAGAGAGAGAGCCGAGAGACGAGAGAGAAAGAAAGGTGAGACGGGAGAGGAGAGAGATTCAAAAATTTGAACTCCTAAAATATGGAAACACAATTTTTCTGAATCGTTCTCTCTTATTTCTTTCTCTCTCTAAATTAACGTATAAAAGTTAATACCAGCACCTTGCTTATCCATAGCGGCCCAATGATATCCTATAAATAAAATATATATAGAAAAAAAAAATGTCAAAAAAATTTTAACCCATAAAATTTCAATTCAACTAAAATTAAATTTAACCAAATTTAAAATGATTATCGAATATATATTATATTTATAAAAAAATAATTTTAAAAAATATTTTAAAAGTGAAAATTTCTAATAATCAATCAATATAAGAGAAAAAAAACTTGAGTAATAGAAATTATTATAAAAAAAAAAATTCATTTCTAAATTTTTAATTTTACATCACACAAATCAAATAGGGGAACTTTTCCTTTGTGCACATGTACATTTTTTTTTTATTATATAAAGATTCAAATCTGAAATCACTAGATTAGGAGAGAGGGTTGTGATCACTATACTATCATTTGAGACTGTACATGTGTGTATTAAAGGAGTAAAGTAGTTGATTTTTAGACCTAAGCAACCCGGTCACTTTTCGGTGGCTTTGCTATATCTATTTTAAGCCCAAATTTAGCTCGAATTAAAAGAATCAATAGGTTCTACCGGTGACAAAAGTATATCTTATTGAATATGAAATTCTAGTATTTCTTCTGAATTTAGCTCAACCTAAAATTTTTGAAGTCTACTCAAACATCAGTTTCCAAAATAGATAAATTATATTCCAAGGTTCTGTAGCTCATCGGGGGTTAAAACTAACCCTAATTTCATCAAGTTGTTATAGTTTGATAACTTGAATTTGTCAAAAATATTATGCGAATCATATACTTACCTTAAGGATATTTGCTATGATAGGTTTCTTGAAGTCATTGTTTGCACGTTGTCCCAAATATGTCCAATATGTTCCATTACGGCGAAAGGCTTCAATTTCTATTGGAACAAAGGTTTCTGGTTCCCCTATTGGCATCTTCTCACCCCATTTCCGTTGTATGATATCCATGGCAGATTGTACGCCATGGTCGATTTCTTTCTGTTTTATTTGTTGAGAGAGACTTGACTTGAAAGAAGTCTCTTCTTCCTTGAGTTGTTGTATTTTCGTATCCAAATCATCGATCGCTTCCTTTAGATTTCGTACTATAACCTCCGGTTCAATTGAGGTTGGTAGCATCAATTTTTCGCGCAAGTCTTGCTCTTTGCTTGCTATGGCAATCTCTAATCGTCGAATTCCTCCATCATGCATGTTTGATGTCCTAGCAAACTCCAGCATGTTCGTTTTAGCCTCTTGCAAGGCCAGCATTAGTTCCTCACGTCTTTGTTCAAGAATCTTCATCTCACCAATCTTTTCTTTCACCACGTTATACCTCTCTGTCAAGCGCTTGAGCTTGTCTTTCAACCCTTCTAACTCTTTCCTAACCTGCAAAACATTAACGACGTTATAACAATTATGACTCTTCTATCATCTAGTTTTATATGGTGTTATTAAAATCTGTTTAATATTTTTTTTTAATTATCACCGATTTTTTTTCATCATCGGTATTCGATTTTATCCGATCAATCCGGTTCGATCACTGTGAAACCCATTTTAAGAATTGATTCTTTCGAATCCTTTTTTCGTTATTTTTAGTATTCGAAGTCAAGACCTAATTAAGGAGATAAAATATCTGACTATTCAACTCAAAGACTCAATTTAATATTTCTTTTAGATTATCATATTTACGGTTTATCGTGGATTCAAATTTTCGACAAGAGTACTAATTTTAAGTGATATATGATTTTCATGGTTTTCGATAATTAGTTTTTTGATATTAATTGATCGGAATCTTTCAAAAAGCATATTGGCAATGATAGTGTTTTCTTTTCCAAAAATAAAATACCTCAAAGAGACGCACTTTACTAGCATTGTCATTTTCGTTTTCGAGAGTAAGGCGGTTGACCTCCAACTCCATAATTTTTTGCTCAAGTTGCCGAATCCCTTGGGGTTTGCCATCCAGTTGTTCTCTCACACTTGCACAGGCTTCCTCCACAAGGTCAATTGCCTTCTGTGGCATCCGCCGCTCTATGCAAAGCATCCATCGAAGCAAATCAATGTTTGATTATCTATTAATATTTTAAAATTCTTAGAAATTTCGAAATGGCCGAGAATCGTGTAATTTAAGAATAAACAAAAAATAAATTAATAAATAAAATTAAGATTTTCCACAATAAACCTAACTTGACGTCAGGCCGCTGGCAGCGTGGAATATGCCATCCCAACATGCTTCCCTCGAAAAGTCAGAGAAAAATAGTTCCATTCCATAGTTCATGAATTTTCGCATTTTTATAGTAAAAAGGAATGCTCTTGGGAAATAAAATCCATTTTTGCTTGAAAAGTAAAATATTAGAAGAATTCGGTACATTTATAAAAAAAAGTTTTTTTATAAAATATCGATATCTGATAATTACTTTAAATTTAATTAAAATCTAGTTCGAGTCGAACTAAACTCTTAAGAGATAAAACACTTCGAATGCATGTCATTACACTTAAAACTATCGAATTGAACTCTTAAAAAATAAGACTCTTCGAACGCATGTCATTACACTTAAAACTATAATCACCAAGTGATATCTCTATTTATATTTGATGCAGATTAGTATGCCCATTTAGGGCCACTTTGATTTTGAGTATTTTTATTTAAATTGTGTTTATTTCTTAAAAAATTCATAAAATTACAAAATTTAATGTTTTGTTCATCTTTTGAAAATCTTCTCAATCATTATTTTCCGAGCATGAAAATAAGCAAAAAGTTGAAGTTTTGGTAATATAAAAGAGAATTTATTCTTAGAAAAAATCTAATTTTAAAAAAAAAAAATTTTCCAACTTGTTAGTAAAAATAATTTTTGGAGAAACAAACACAACAAGCAAGGAGTAAAATTCCAAATAAGCACTTCTCACGGCATACCGTTGACATATTTGTGTGAGAGATGAGCCGCAACAACAAGAGCTTCAATGTGGACAGGAACGCCATGGCTACTTTCAAACACCTCCTTCAATCCTCTTAGTATGCACACCACTTCTTCAAGACTAGGCTCTCCAACAGGTACCGCTTGCACCCTCTTCTCCAATGCAGTATCACTCTCTATATAATTTCTGTACATCTCAACCGTGGTTGCACCAATGCAACTAATTCTCCCCTTAGAAATCATAGACTTGACAAGCTCCGCCGCGCCGCCTCCGCCACTTAAAACATGATGTATTTCGTCTATGAACACAATCATCTTCCCTTCTCCAAATCCCTCTATATCACTTAAAATTGCCTTGAGTCTGGCCTCAACCTCCCCGGCCGGCGACCCCACCACGTATCTCTCATCTAAAAGCTTTATAATGTCCAGTTTTTCAAGTTTAACTGCATTGAGGAGATTGCTTGGAATGTTCTCCTTGAGGGCCATGCGCCGCGCCAGACCTTCAACTATTGTTGTTTTCCCAACTCCAACATCTCCGATGAGTATTGGGGTCTTCTTGTTTTTTGAAGAGAGTATCATTATAAGCCTTTCAATTTCAGCATCACGGCCTATGACAGGACGGGGCCTTTCTCCGTGCCCGGCCATGAAAATTAGATCACAGCTATATTTTTTTAGAGCTTCATATTTGTTTTTCTTGCTACCTTTTCCGAACGCCATGAATCTTTTTAATCCAGAAGTAGCGGGAGATGGTTCGGTTGCACTATCTTCTACAGGATCATTTATGTCCAGGCCGGATCTGCTATTGGAGCTTCTGCTTTTTGGAGTTGATGAGGAATTGGTGCTTGGATTTGGCGAAAGCCGGTATTCTTCTGGAGATGGTGTTTGGATTTGGAATCTGTTTCTTTGAAGTGGTAGATCTTGGCTGCTGCCACGGCTGCCGGTGGATGCTCTCATGGTTGGCTTTTTGAGCAGAGCTGAGGTTTCCAATTCAGGGATTTGGACTATGGGCGATTATGCAAGGGACTCAGTTTTTTTTTTTTTTTGGGGGTTTTGATTTGGATTGGATTGGGAATGAAATTCATGGTTGGAATTATTTTGGTGCTTTTAATGTAGTTTTGAGTGAGAGAAATGAAGGAATATTTAACAGGTTTGGTAGACAAGTAAAAAGAAAATGAATTAGTGTCGATTCACATTTCATAAGATGAGAGAGAGAGAGAGAGAGTTTTAAATAACATGTTTAGCTGGGGGGGAAATTGCCTATGAAGTTCTGACTTTGAATGGATCTATGAAGTTCTGACTTTGAATGGATCCTCTGAACTTACACCTATCATAGAAAAGTACTGGAGAAGTGTATACTTGTCAAGATTCTTCTCATAATTTTCTTCTATTTTTTTTCCCTATAAATTAGCACTAAACGAATTAATAAAGTTTTTGAAAAATTGTGGAAGATGTATTGTTTGTATTTTCTTTCTGCTTACATTTTAACATTTTAAAATTTATATTTTATTTGATATATTAAAATCAATGGCATTAGAGTTGTTGTGACAGCTTATCATAAAAATTCACACTGATTTAGTATATTTTTCAAAAATTGTGTACTATTTCATATATATTTTTTTAAAACTAGGGACTAATATGGAAAAGAAACATAATTTAGGGATTAAATACGTAATTTAATCATATATCAAATCGGTACATCTACACTCTAAATTTAGCATTTCCAAAATAATTTATTTAGAATCATCAATTAACCTATACGCTACAATATATTATATATAGTGATTTAGAAAATAAAATTATTTAAGTGATGAATTTTTCTAAGGGATGCCCTACAAGACACTTGCTAAGGAGAAAAAATAATTTCATATTTTCACATGTATTTTTTAAAATTATGAAATCTTAATTTCATATTTTTCATATTTTTGCAATTAAGTACCTTTATCTTCTCCTTTAATTGTTATATTTTCTAATATGCAAGATAAATAAATAAATATCTCATAGTTATAGAGACTCGATGTAATATTAGATTTTAATAAGAGGGTCTATAAAGTTTAAATAAATAATATATTGCTTTTTTATATTTTGTCCTGAATTTTTAGGTAATTAGCTATACTTATATTCCTATTCGTAAAGAGAAAAGGGGGTCCTTCTAGGGGGAAAAAAAACAAAACAAAATAAAGGGTCCATTTTAAGCACTCCCACTTGCTATTGCTTCTAGCCAAGGAGAGAGATAGAGACTTGCGACTGCTGCTAATTAATCAATGTGATGGAAACATGAGGGAGGAAGGGAGGGAGGGAGGGAGGGATATGTTATTAAATGACTTCCTAGCCAGCTTGACATCACCAACAGCGTGACAAATTTTGCTTTGTCTCGTCAATTCAAAGATGAGAAGAAAGACTGAGTGAATGTCCATGGAAAACCAAGGCAACAAGAACAAAATGACAACTAATAAAATCCACCAAACCCCTTCTACAGTTATGATGAATGTGCCTTTTCTCGATGGGTGATAAATTTATGCATACGTATTCATCTAATATTTTAGAAATTTAGGGTGATATCAAAGAATTGATAGTAACATGGCCCTACAAGATATGAAGAAGTTGTCAAAGTGGAGTGAGTCCTCGTTCGAAGCATTGAGCGGATGGGCTTTGTGCAACCAAATGTCTTAGATAATTAAATCTTGAAAAGTTTGATGACTCTACATTGATATTTTTTAATAAAATTTTAAATCGGTAAGTTATATGACAAAAACAGGATATATAGAGAGTTTTATATTTTGAGAATTCAACCTAACTCGAATTGAATTTAATTAAATTTAACGTTATTATCGAATATCTATAAATTTATAAAAAATAAATAAATCTTGAAATGAAAAGTTTAGAAAAGAAAATCATTCAATTTTGTGAAATAATTTATACTAAAATTAATTTTGTTAAAAACTATTTCAACATGGTGATGAACTATATGCCATAAAAATCTCTCTCTCTCTCTCTCTCTCTCTCTCTCTCTCTCTCTCCCTCCTGAATTCCTTTTGAATTTCACAGCTCTTAAGTTTCTCGGGCCAAACATTAAACCGAGAATAGGCTCTTTTGTTTGCAGAGAACACAAGGTTGACCACCAAAAAACCTATTGTTTGCACTAGGGTCATATGACACCCAGGTCAAGCTCGGGTATCACAATATCTGAGCTCGAGCTTAATGTACTTTAGGTGAGCTCGAGCTAGCCGAGCTTTTATTTTTCAAACTTGAGCTCGAGCTAGCCGAGCTTTTATTTTTCAAACTTGAGCTCAAGCTCAAAGTGTCATCGGATGTCATCGGGTAGTATCGTCAGGTAGTATCATTGGATAGTACAGGTAATATATTTAAAAATATACTTAAAAATATAATTTTATATATAATTATATATAAAAATTATTTTTAAAAAAATTAAAATATTTCGGATAGCTCGTCGAGTTTTCGCGCTCGACATAGCTGAGCTCGAGCTCGATACCCTATCATAACCCAAGTAGGGTAAAAAAAGAATATGAGAGAGAGATTAGCAAGGGAAGAGAAGAGAAGAGAAGAGAAAGAGAGATAAATAGGGAGAGAGAGTTAGAGAGAGAGAAAGAAAAAAAAATACAAGAGATGAAAGAATTTATTACAATTTCATTACTTATCTACATTACATGTATTGAAATATTATTTATACTAATATTTCTAACTAATTTCACTAACTACTTAACAACTACACTTTACTGCTAATAACCTAACAATTAATTAGTAACTTTTTTTACTAATCATGATTAACTATTAATGATAATAGTTAATAGTTGTTACAATATTTTCCTCCTTTGAGAACATTTTTGTCATCAACAATAGATATGATTTGTGTTGAAAAATAAGTTAATAGAGACGAACAATAGATATGATTTGACTTACAAGAAAAATAGTGGAAAAAAATAGAAATGGAAAAGCTTGAGGGAGGTTTTTATTGAACTTTTTTTTTGTATCAAAAATTCAATCTTTGGTGGAATTGACAAAAACTCACCATCAACAACTTCTTTCTTGAACATGCAAGACCCTTATTTCTTGGACATGTAAGACCCTTCTTTTTTGGACATCCAAGACCATTCTTTCTTGATTATGTAAGACCTTTCTTTCTTGGACAATTGAAATCTTGTTTTTAATGAAGAATTTTTCTCAATAAAACCCAAAATTTCAACTTTTTGAAGGTTTGATAAGAAATTATCATTAATAGGTTCTTTCTTAGTCATTTGTAACCCTTCTTCTACGCTTAATATTTTTTCACTAAGAGTGGATCTCAACATATTTTCACTAGAAGTAGATAGAATGGAGGACTCAAAAAATGTATCAATATCTTGTTCTTCTATGGTTCTTGATATCGTTTCATTTGTCACTTAATTTATTTCATTGCTTTCCAATTTCTTTTCATCTTCTTGCTCATTTTCCACCGAAGTTTTAATATCCTCAGCAATATCAAACATTTTCAATAAAATGTCCAATTTGTTGTTAATCCTTACTGATGATTATGTCGAGAAAGAATACTCTGATACTAATTTGTCACGAACCCAACTAATGGATTCAAATCCAATAAGAGAACTAAACCCAAAAGATCAACATATTGGGTGAGAAAACTTATTGGACTTAAATACTATTTTATAATTTCTTGAAAAATCCGATATGAGATTCATAACATACCCAGCTACCCGAGCCTGAACTCGGTTTGACCAAGCCCGAGCTCGAGCTCGAACTTTGACCAGGTAGTGTTACGGATACCCATGACACTATCCGGTGTCATTAACACCCCTAGTTTGCACACTCATACTTCCTAAATTCTAAGATTTCCACATAGCCCTATCACTTCGCGCTATGTTATTGTATTCTACTTTATTAGAGACTTGTATTTTAATTGGCTGAAACTAACATATTTGCATCCATTGGTTTGTGTTAACACAAAAATATCCGATAGGAGGCCATGTACCACTAAAAATTGTGAGTTCATAATGTCTCAAACTAAAAATGATTAAATGAGGTATAACAAGATGAACTCTCGATGGGTAATTTAGACTCGACTTGGGAAAATCATTGACTCGATATGCTTGTTTATTAAACAAGTCAAGTTTGAGATTAATAATTGAGTTGTTTAATAAATGAATCAAATTTGAGATTGTTATTATTTATCTTGAAAGTTTGCAAGTGGGTTCATTAAGATAAAATAAATAAATATATTTATATAAAGTTATATTCTTTTATATTAAAAAACTGATAAAATCCATCATTGTAATTTCAATTTTATATCTGAGTTTGAATTCAATTCAACCTTAAGTCAAATTATATATTGAGTTTATATGAATCAAAACTGAGTTTATGCCTATTTATTGAAACCCCAGTTCATATTTGAAAAGTAAACTGTACTCGAGTTCGAATTCAAATTCAAATTTCGAGTTTTGTACTAACTTGATATTGAGATTTTAAATATTTAACTCTACTCAAGTTCAATTGCAACTTTTTTACCAACAACAAAGAGGGAAATCTTAATTAGCCAAGAAATCAAGAGTTTGACCTGGTCTAGGAGTCCAAATCCAAAAGCTTCCTTATCCCAGAAAGCCAACATCGAGTGGAGAATCATGGGAATAATCTATTGATAATAATCTAGGCTTTCAAAATGATGTGAATGGCAAGATGCCCACAGAGAAATCAAAGGGCAGTATAACAAATAGTAACAATTAACCGTGAGACTACAGAATTGAGAAGGAATCACATTAAACATCCAACACCTCTCCACAAACTCAACAATAGTATCTCTCATCAACAATTATATAATACTGTAACTTATCTTTTATGGTATAATATCGTAAAAATTCACCTATAATAAATAAAACTCTATCGATAGTGAAAAAAAATTAAATTTATGGTAAATTTTTTTTTTTTTTATTTCAGTAAATAAAATATGCTTAAATGAATCTTTATTAATAAAAAAATCTTGAATCACAGCTTTCTTTTTTTTTCTTTTTTTTTTTTTTTACCAATGATAGGATTAACAGAAGCAATCAAGTGCTCACCATGCACATGAGAGGTGAACAAATCGCCACACGGTCGCAACGCGTATATGATACTGATCAAACGCGCTTCGCCTTCGTAATCTTATATTATTTCTTTCTCGAAACTTCTGTTTCTTACCAAAATTTAATTTATTCAATTATTAAAAATTAACATTATGCCCCACCCATGATGGAGTGGAGGTAGTCTACCTATTTTCGAATCCTCTCCTTCCTTTTTTTTTATTTTTTCTTTTTTTTTTTTGACTTTTAGAATATTTTCTAATTTTCTAATTTTGAATTTATTTTAAGGTTGGTATGAGAATTTTTTGAATAAATTATAAGTATTTAATAATAATTATGTTAATCTTAACAAAATTCGATTCGATTCAAAATTAATATAAACATAGTATAAATAATAATAAATTAAATTTTAATTCTAAATTTTGAGTCAATCGTTTCAACGATGGATCTAAGCGAGAGTATTGAGAAAATATGATGACGATGATATCGTAAAAAATAATAATAATAATAATAATAATAGTTTGAGAATTTTTTTTGGCGTCAGCCGAGGTTGATATGGGCATAGTATGGCCAAATTCATAATTTTTTTTTTCAAAATTTGTAAGTATTTATTGTAATCAAAATGTGACAATGATCTCGCTCTCTCCTTCCTCCCAATGTCAACACTCCAATCTGCCCTAAATTAATCTCCAAGTATAAACTTACTTTCATCTCTCTCTCTCTCTCTCTCTCTCTCTCTCTATTTTTTTAAATTTTGGGTAAAATTAATCTCCAAGTATAAAATTAGGGAGAGTTAAATAAATATGGTGTAAAACTCTTATTTGATCTTATTAATTTTAAAGCAAAATTAAAACCAAATTGATCCTACTATTTTCCTTTTCAAAAACCCCAATTATTTATTATATATATATATAATAAATTAATTAGTATTCGGTAATCATATTGAACTGAATTAAATTTGATTGGAGTCAGGTTGTACTTTTAAGGGAGACAAAACTCTTCCGATGACTATTTTATTTATATACAATATTTAAATTTGAGACATTATTTGAGGGAAATCATTGTTCAACCATTTAATCAAATAATCGTGACAACAAATAACGATAAATAAAAATATCACATCTAAAAGATGAAAATAAAAAAAGCGTATAACATCGAATATGATCAACGTAAATAACATTTCTCAATTTATTATTAAAAATGAAGTCAAAAATTAACAAATTTCAATAAATAGAAATTCTTTTTTGCTTAGAGTTCTTTTTCCTTGGCGATAATAGTAGCAACCCCATGTCAAATTTTTTGAATTTTTTAGTGATGGACAAGCTAGAAGTTAGGAAAAAAAAAAAAGAAAAAGAAAAAAACACCATACTGGGGCATTAATGCATGTATTTGTACACTTTGCATAGAGAGGAAAAAAAATTATATTTGCCATTCATATCTGAGATTAAGCTACGTGGTTCCAGCAATGTTGCTTGCCTCAGCAAATTCCATACAGTCATTTTGTAAGTGACAAGGCAGTTGGTCATTTTCATATTATTTATTTTTTAAAAAAAATTATAAATGGTTTCTTGGTGATCAAGCATTTGATTTGACTTATAATTCACTATGATGGGTATTTTCCCTTTAAAATGGTTGAGACAAGAGGTTAAATAAAATATATATAGAGAGAAATTTGATTTCTACTTTTAAAATTTTATATTTTAATAATATTTTTACTTTAATTAAAAATATAATAAATAGGAAATAGAGATGAATTAAAATAAGTTTTGAGGAAATTAGAGTTTTTTTTTTATTTTACCTAATTATTGACTAAGAGATAATTTTTCCTTTTATTTAATAATAAATGACAAACATAACTAATTATCGACTCTCATTGTTGCAAATTGAATACAATATTCTATGTAACCTCTTTTGATGGTTTTTATTTTATTACTAAATAAGTTTATGTTATTTAACCCTTGAATTCTTATATTTTTTTATATTTATCGATATATATTCAAAAATAGTGCATCAAAAGAAGAGAATATCAGCACTTGAGAGTTCTTGAAGATCGAACAGATCCGTACGTTAACTGCTCTTTAGAGTTGTACATCAAAATAATTAGTGATTCAATTCAAATTTATTTTTGATATTTTAATTTAAACATAAAATTCCATGTTAAATTGTTATAAAATAATCATCATTGAGAAATTAAAAATAAAAAGAAATCAAGCCACAGTTTGATTTAGTTCGCTTCTTTTTCTTCTCTCTTTTAATAAAGAAAAATACGAGAGGTGATGTGTATGTTAAGGTGTGCCATTTTCTATTGTCAACTGATGACCCATAAACGGATTTGAGATAATTAAATTATTTTTTTTTCAAATTAAAAAATATATGATTCCAAAAGAAGATTCATGCCACGTCAAAACCCAACGTAAGAGGAGTTTTAGTAATTGCTTAGATATAATTATTAGCCTTCTCCAATTATTTTTAACCAATTTTTTGATATTTTAATAATGTTTTCAAAGTCTTCGTAACCATAAAAAAATGAATGATACGAATGCCTGTGAGTCGAGTGATAGTATACTAAACTCGATTAATCAAAATTTTAAATTCAACTCCTGAAAATGAAAAATAAACGGTAAAAGAGTTTATTCGTAAATTAGATTTAATAATAATAAGTAGTCTACACGCACTTAAAAAAAAAAAAAAGAATTGTTGTTGTATTTGTACTTCTCATTAAACAAAAAAAAAAAAGAAAATCTAATTAATTGTGAATTGTTATATATATTATTACAGGCTGTGCTCCCAAAGGTAGACATGCCCTTAAGGATCCAGTTATAAATTAGAATCAAATCGAAAGCAAATCCTATAAGATCAAATTACAGAGTAAAAAATATTTTGATCAGATTTTAAAATTTGAATCTTCGAGTTATTAGATTGATTCTAGTTATTAATTTTTAAAATCAGAATCCAAAACGTAACATTTAAAAAATATAAAACTAAAATTAGGATTCACATCTTGAACAAATCGTAATTAAAAAGAAAAAAAAAAGAAAGTTATAAAAAATTGTAGGAAAAACACAAAAATATGTAAAGATAGAACCAAAACCATTTGATTCTAGAATTAGAATTGAATTAAAACCATTTGGTTTAAGAATTGAAATCAAAATCAGCATCCTAACTTTAATTCTAGTTCTTTTTCTTGTCCAACTGGTTTAATTATGATAATTCTGATTTTATTTTAGTTTAACTCAGTCTTGTCTACTTAAAGCTAAGATGAGAGAATAATTAACATAACTGATAGCTAAGGTGAGTACCGATGAATTCTTATATTTAGTGAAGAAAAAAAATAATAATTTAATTCACAAAATTTGATGCAAATTTGGTGAGCATTAACGAAATATTTGGGTAAATTATCATAATACATTTTTTAGGGGAAGAAAAAAACATCATTAAGATTAAAGCTATGGCCATTAGTTTTAAAACCTTCTCAATTAATGCAGCAGATGTTAAGATTTATCAAAATTACAAATCTAATATCAATGAATTATAGCTCAGCCGAAACCGTCCTCCTTTATAATAGTCCCGAGTTCGAATCTCACTGTGTACCAAAAAAAAAATTAAGAGTCTAATAAGATTACACATTGATAACTCTTAAACAATGTGTTGGTTTCGACTTGTGTAAGGTGAAAATGAACGTTGAGAGAATTTTATCTCTTAAGATTTAATTGGATCCATATAGTTATCGTATATGCTTTATTTATTAAAAGAAAATAGATGTCCCCAAGGGAGCTGATGGTCACAATTTCTCTCCTCAATTCTGAAATTCAAAATTCAAATTCTTATGTAACAAAAAAAAATAGATATAGTCGGATGAATGATTGTTTGGACACTTGGACCAGACAGGATTGAACTGGGCCTAAACCGACTCTGGCCCGTTAAATGCTAACCAGTATCATCTAGACATGGCAGGGTATCATCCCACTGCTGGCAAAAGGCCCCCCTTGCTCCGGCTTGAATGCCCCCAGTCCACCGACTCACTACTTCGGCAATTTGCTCAGGCCCAACAGTGTCAGTCAACATTAAATTATCAGTTGTCTCACTTTCAAGCCTTCCTATTGCGGCATCAATCTCTTGCAGTGCTCCATAACGTAAGTCCGCAGCTCTAGGCAGATCCATCCTTCTTTCAGCCTCCTGTATTTTAATCAGAATCTCATCTCTTTTCTGCTTGAGTTGGCGTAGCTCCTCAATTCTCTCCTTTTTGCTTTCTATACTTCATTGTCAACGGTTCAAGCTTATCTCTCAAGTCTTCAAGATCTTTTTGGACCTCAATAAGAGGAGTCTGACTAGCTTTGTCTTTCTCCTTCTCAAGAGCATGAAGTTCAATTTCTAACTGAATTCTTCTCCTTTTAAGGTTGTCGATTTCCTCAGGCTGACTGTCAAGCTGAACTCTTACATTTGCAGAAGCTTCATCGACAAGGTCAATTGCCTTATCTGGCAGATGACGGCCTGGAAAAGAATCCATAAACCCATCAACATGCTGTTCACCATGAATTCAATAGTCCAAGATTAAAAAATTTCACTAAAATTGATATTACGTGGAACTTCCAAAGATGCAGAATCCATAAGAGATAAAAAGAATACATACCAGTAATGTATCGAGAAGAAAGCTGAGCTGCAATAACCAGAGCTCGATCCTGAATTCTGACACCATGATGAGCTTCATATCTTTCCTTCGACCCTCGAAGAATGCTGATTGTATCTTGAACACTAGGTTCCGCCACATAAACCTGCTGGAACCGTCTCTCAAATGCAGCATCCTTTTCCACATACTTCCTGTACTCCTCTAGGGTTGTCGCACCAATGCATCGCAATTGTCCCCTGGCAAGCATAGGCTTAAACAAGTTTGCTGCATCCATTGAACCCTCAGTCCGACCAGCACCAAGAACCGGGTGAATTTCATCGATAAACAGAATCACCTTTCCATCTGATTCTTCCACTTCCCTCAAAACAGCTTTCAATCTCTCCTCAAACTCTCCTTTATATTTTGCTTCCGCAACCAATGCACCCATATCCAATGCTACAATTCTCACACCAGCAAGATTGATTGGAGCATCTCCCCTCACCACTCTTTGAGCTAGACCTTCTACAACCGAAGTTTTACCCACACCCGGCTCACCAATTAGCACAGGGTTGTTCTTAGTCCTCCTTGATAAAATTCTTATAACCCATGGAATTTCCTCATCACGACCAATAACTGGATCAAGCTTTCCTGCTTGTTCAACAAGGTCTCGGCCATAAGTGTTTAGTGCCTGCAAAGTAGTATCCCCAGAGGCACTCTCTACCTTTTTTCCTTCATTTCCTCTGAGCTTCTCATCCTCGGATTTCACCCTTGATGCACTCACTCTGGCTTCCTTGAGCAAATCCCCAATTTGGGAATCCTCAAGAAGGCTAAGAATCAACAGACCAACAGCCAAGTGAGGCATGGTTGTTTATGAGAGGGACTCAGTTTTTTTTGGTTTTGATTTGGATTGGATTGGGAATGAAATTCAGGGTTGGAATTCTTTGGGACCTTTTGATGTAGTATTGAGTGAGAGAAATGAAGGGATATTTAACAAGATTGGAAGACTAAGTAGAAGGGAAATGAAATGTACGTAGAGACATTGCATGGCTTCATATATATATATATATATACACACAAACACGCGCGTAGAGAGAGAGAGATAGAGAGAATGAAATGGTAGCTAAACAGTATTTATTAGTGACTTTTGAATGGGTCGCTCTGAATTTGCACCTATCATAGAAATGTAGTTCAGACGTGTTTTATACTTGTCAAGATTCTTCTCATAATTTTCTTTTTTTTTTTTCACAATTCGATAAATTTTTGCAAAATTGTGACAGATTTATTGTATTTTCTATTTCTGTTTGTGATATACCATTTTAAAAAATATATTTGATATATTAAAATTATTGATGTTTAATATATTTTTAATATATTTTTTAAAAAAGAAATTGAACTATTTTATAATTATGTTAGTTAGGTGCAAGTATAGGAAAATAAACAAAATTTAGGGACTAAAAACATAATTTAACCCGTTATCAAACGCCGCATCTACACTCTATATTTAGCATTTCCAAAAATAATTTCTTTAAAATCATCAATTAACCAAATTTGCAAAATCAAATTATTTAAGTGATGAATTTTTTCTAAGGAGAAAAAATAATTTCATATTTTCAAAGTAACTATAAAATAAATTTATTCAATTAATAAAATTACTATTATGCCCCACCCATGTTGGAGGTGGTCCCCCCGCTTCACGAATCCTCTCCTAGTTTGCTTGTCTTTTTGTTAATTTTTTCTAATTTTTTTGGTGGAATATTTTCTAATTTTGAGATTTTGGCTTTATTTTAAGGATGATATGGGCATAGTATAATTAGAAAATGGCCAAATTCACAATTTTTTTTTTTTCCAAAATTTGTGAGTGTTTATTTCAATCAAATAGTCTAAAAAAATGGCTCCTCATCAACTTTTGTTTGTGTTTTCTTTCAATGGCATCCCCCGACCTTTAACTTTTCTACCATTTGCCCTTTGATTCTTTCCCCATTTTTACTTGTCAACCTATGAGTGGTTTTGTATTTCGGTGGAATCAAAATTTTGATCAATAGACGGTTAAACTAGTAAAATATGATATTATATTACTTAATTAAGCATCAGATTCAAAACTTGATAATGAAAAAAATTATGTTAATAGAGTCGTTTCTAAAAATACTCTCCACATATACTCAAATCGAATTAATCGAAATATGGTTCCGAACATCGATGATAGAAAAAAAAATTCAAAATTTTGAAAATTTCCAATTTCGACTCTTAAGTTTCAAAATGCCTATCCACAAAGATATGCAATTCGTGGTTTTGCCTGTATTTCAATTTGTCCAGGACCATAAAAGAAATCAAATGATATCAACGTGGATTGACTCAACTGGATGTAGGGTTGAGTGTTCTTAAGTATGATCAAGATTTGACTCCCACTGAGAGTATCGGACACTCATGTGTATGGAGCGTTTTCCGTTGGAAGATCCGTCCTCTGAAAGAAGTCACTATAGCGGTCGGTCCGAATTAATCGGGGTAAAATCTCAGATACCGGACGGTGTCCAAGACATGGTATCAAAAAAAAAAATAAAATCAAGTGATGGGTCCATTTACTTCATCTCAATTTCTTCTCTCTTTTAAAAAGAAAAATATGAAAAGTGATGTGCATGTTTAGATAGGTCAAAACGTAAGAGCAGGGTTAATAATTTAAAAACAAATGATTCCAAAAGAAGATTCATGCAATGCCAAAACCAAACGTAAGAGGAGGGTCAATAATTGGTATTCTGGGTTTTGCCTGTATTTCAATTCGTAGGGGACCACTGCTCATCTCCCAGCACAAAGAGAGAGAGAGAGAGAGAGAGAGAAGAGGGAAAGAGGACGAAGTTTCCTGTGAAATTTAACCATTTTGGGGTCTCATTGTTTCTGCAGGACACCGAAATCAACGGTGACAAAATAGCCTCACTCCCTCTTTCCTCCCAAATTCCATACACCATTCTGTCCTAAATTAATCTCCAATTATAAACTTTCTCTCTCTCTCAAGTGTAATGTCACCTGCCGATAATCGGTTTTGCGGGTACAAGTATTAAATTTTATAATTAAATTTTAATTTTGAAACTTGAAAATAAAAAAAAAAATTACGTTAGGAAAGCTATCCGTTAAAATGGACTTAATAAGCGTTCGAATTAAATCAGTCGGAATATGACTCAGATATCAATTCAACAAAGTTGTAATCTCATAATTCCTTGCTTTTTGGATTGCCCCACCCTAACTAACATTGATCTGCTTCTTCGTTTATACCATTCATTGCCGGTGGATTGTATTTTTTTTACTATATAAATATTTGTTAAATTAATAATTAGTTTAACATTCAAACTAAATTATTATCCAAATCAATAAAAAATACAGTATCTATCAATGACAGAAAAAAAAAAGTGTGTATTCACTCGAGTTCTGAAAAAGACCGATGAATGAAATAAAAAAAGGTAATAAGTGAACTAAAAAGGTAATAGAAATAAAACAATGACAAGATTAAAAAACAAAAGAAAAAACCTATGTTTAAAAAAAAACAAAGGACTCAAGAGGGAAAAAAGGATAAAAAAATAAAAAAAAAAGGACCTCAATGGAAAAAAAATAAAAAATTATGATTTAAAAATAAATGGATGACTATCCATGGAATAAAAAATGAGAAAAAAAACTTATGTTCAAAAAAGATGAAGAACTATAGTGAAAAAAAAAATAGATTAAAAAAATAAGGACGGACAATTAGGGTAAAAAAAAAAAGGGAAAAACATATGTCTAAAAATGATGAATGACCTAAGAGAGAAGAAATGGGTAGAAAAAAAAAAAGAACAAGAACTTGAATCAAAAAATAAAAAATTATGGTCTAAAAATAAAAGTACGACCATCCGTGAAACAAAAAATCAAAAGGAGAAAAACTAATGTTCTAAAAACCAATGAGAGGAAAAAAATAAAGTGAGTTAAAAAATAAAAAGAGTAAAGATCTGAATAAAATAAAAATTATGACGTAAAAATAAATGAATAACCATCCGTTGAGTTAAAAAAACAAAAAAGAAAAACTTATATCCCAATAAAATAAAAAACTTAAACGAAAAAAAAGGTCAAAAAAATAAAAGAATCTAAATAAAAAAAAAGTGTGGTCTCATATATATATATATATATATATATATTAGGATCCAATGAAAAAAAAAGTAAAAAAAAAGCACAAGAAGTTGAATGAAACAAAAAAAAAAAAGTATAATCCCAAATGGATGAATGAGATGATCGAAAAAAATCGAGTGAAGACGGAAAAATACAAGAACTTGAAATTTTAAAAAAAAAAATTACGGGGTTCAAAAAATATATGATAACCATGCAGGAAGCGCCGCTTTATGTCCATGGGAATGGCTAATTAGTACACAGCTACATAAAGGAAAAAAAAAAAAAAAAAAAAAAAGAAGGAGAGAGAGAGACATTGGAAAATTTCAAGTTCTTGTATTTTTAAATTTAAACCCAAAATGATCATCCTATTTTCCTTTTCGAAAATCCAATTAGTTAGGTTTGATTACGAATAAGAATGCCCATCTGACTCCAAAGATGAAATCAATCTTACCAAAATTTTTTTGATCGAATGGTTAAGAACACTCTATCTATTTAACCAAAAGTCTCAAGTTCAAAACTTGAAAATGACGAAAAATGATTTGGGAAAACTAATTCTTAAAATAGACCATATAATATTTGAATCGAATTAATTGGATAAAATCTGGATAATATTAAATGTAATCACAATGAACAACATTTCTCAATCAATCAGCAAAAATTGAAGTAAGAAATTAACAAATTTCTATACATAGAAATTCTTTTTTTGCTTAGAGTTCTTTCTCTCTGACAATAATAACAAATTAAATTTAATATATGATGAGTATTTTCCCTTTAACATAGTTAGATGAGAAAAGGCTAAATAAATTTTAAATAAAAAATATATATATTTCTATTTTTAAAATTTTATACTTTAAAAATATTTTTACTTTGATTAAAAATATAATAAATAGGGTAAAATAAAATAGAAATGAATTAAAATAAGTTTTGAGGAAATTAGAATTTTTTATTTTAACTAATTATGGACTAAAAAGATATTTATTAAGATATTCCTTTGGACCGCCAGCCACGTCATGTGCCTTTTTTCGTTTTTCTTTTTTAGAAAAATATGTATTTGTGTAATGTTTGACTCCTATCGTTTTCTACTATATTATTTTCAGGCTGTGCTCTTAAACTTGAATCAGAACCAAACCCAAAACAAATCCTATAAAATAAAATCATAGTGTAAAAATAATTTTGGTCAGGTTCTAAAATTGGAATCTTCAAGTTATTAGATTGATTTTAGTTATTAATTTTTTAAAATTAAAACCTGAAATATAAAATATAAAATTAAAATCAAAGTTATTCACTATTGTTTATGTTTCTTACATGGTATCAGAGTCACAGGACTCTTGTAGATCGAGTGTCAAGATCCCTTGATGGTGCATTCAACCGGTGTCTCAAAAATGGATTTGAATGGACGTGTTAGTGGACTAGGTATAGAGAAATTAGCTCAATCCAACTACAGAGTCCGGAGGACTTGCATAGAGTCTTATCCTGTTGGTGAAGATTTATGGGAGATTGATAACGGAGGCAATATTGATGCCCTCGTCAATGTACCAGAAACACCAATGCATTCAAAAGGTGAAAGCAGATGAATGTAAAGGCAGAATTTATTTTGAAAAGGTCAATCTCTCATAGCCTGTTCGATTATATTACACGGTGTAGATCTGCCATGAAATTGGACAAACTCTTGACCAGTTATTCAACATGAAGGATGAAGCTCGGTTCCAAATTTTGGACAATGAACTTGCAAACACTATTCAAAGCAATCTTTCGATTGCTCAATATTTTCCTAAAAAAAATTAAGAACCAATGTTGAAAATTTTCTCTTATGAATCCAAAAGAAGCAATTTCTAAAGCTCGTGTAAGGAGAAATATTATTTGGGGGTCTGAAGCTGGAATATATTTCCTATATTACATCAATACAAGGTCGGGTTCATCAGCCATCCTTGGAGGAGTTGGAGAACTTATCATCATCACAAGAGTCACTAGCCAAGCGAATGGCTGGGGTGTCTATCAAAGAAGGAGAAAGAGCTGCTCTTATGGCTGGAAAGAAAAATTTTAAAGGAAAGGGCAACCCAGGTACCTTGAACTCACAAGGAGGAAAGGAAGGGCCTTCTAATACCACCGACAAGGTCTTCAAATGTTATCGGTGTGGCAAAAACGGGGCGCATCAGGAAATTCTGTCGAACAAAATTAAAGGAAGGCAATGCGGCTAGAACTGAAAAACCTGTAAATAAAGAAGATTGGGGAAAGTGCTTCATGGCAGAAACAAGAGGTGTACATGCCTTGGCTGCCATTAACTTGGAAAGTGACTGGATTTTAGACTCTGGTTGCGGACATCATCTCACTGAAGATCAATCCAAATTTCAAGAATACAATGGTTGTGATGCCATTGTGACAGCAGATAATACAGTCCATCACGTGGAGAATAAAGGGAATGTTGCTATCAATGGAAAGCAAGAAGATTCCATTACACTCAACAGTGCGTTTCATGTTCCCGGAATGAAGAAAAATCTATTTTCAGTTGCAAATACAGTAGATGCTGGAAATTTTGTGCTCTTTGGCCCACACGATGTGAAGTTCCTTCGGAATATCAAGGAGCTCGAGGCAGATGTCATTCCAACCGGTGAGAGAGTTGATGATTTATTTGTTTTATCTGCTTCTGGCTTATATATTAAGAAGACAAGTAGTCATGATAATGCACATATAATGCACATATATTATGAACCTATTCATTGTGATTAATGGGACCGATAAGGACTCCTTCATTTTCAGCACATTCTCATATGCTAATTTTCATTGATGATAACAATAGATTCACGTGTGTTTATTTTGTAAAGCACAAGTCAGAAGCTTTCGGTAGGTTTTTGGAATTCAAAGAAATGGTTGAAGGCGACTTGGCTCCAAAATTAAGCGGTTGCGGACTGATAATGGCGGCAAGTTTACTTCAAAACAGTTTTTATCTTTTTGTCATCAACAGAGTGTCACGAGAGAACTCACTTATGGTAAGACGCCGAAACAAAATAGGGTGACAGAGAGAAAGATCAGACATTTGACAGAGACTTGTAAGAGCTGGTTGCTTGCCAAGAATCTACCAAAAGCCTTATGGGCCGAAGCTACCAAATGTGCATCATACGTAATTAATAGAATGCCTGTCTCTCCCATCAGTATGAAGTCACCTTATGAATTGATATTTGGAGAAAAACCGAGTTTAAACACCAAACGCGAGAAGAGTGCTAAAAATTGCTTACCTATAATTATTTGAATTAAGTACATCAGAACCATAAGAAACCAAACATTTTTTTTTGGGGGGATTATATGGTCTTTTTGTCCAAAAAGGTTGGGTAAATTTTTATAAAATATTTTTAGAGCATCATTTTTTTAACAATAGTATTATTATTAAAAAAAGATAATTATGACCAAATTAGAAAGAAATCGAGTCGACAAATATCTTTTCTAACTAAACCATCAGTTAAGACATTATTGGAATGAAAACCGAGAAACATGAACAAAAGAAACATCATTTTTTTTTTGTCTCCTGAACTTAGTCCACCGTCAAGTATCTGGATCTTTGCTCTAACTAATCTCGACCAAGCTGTTGTCAGGTCCCAATCGAAAGAAAGCTCTCCCAACGTCATTTTTTTGCCACTACCAAGACTCGAATCTCGATTTTTGGTATGAGGTGCTAGTGTCCTTCCCACTAGACTAACAAAGCATCGGTACTATAAAAGAAACATCATTAATAACTCGTGTAAACAGCTGAGAATTAAAACTATGACTTAGTTTTAAAACCTGCTCAATTCATGTGCAAAAGGCTAGAAATTCAGAAATACCACTCTAACGATTAAGGAAATTTAGATATAAATCACAATAATATTTTTATGATAACAACAATAAACTAAGCATTAATTCGAGATGAATACAGGAGAGAGGAAAAAAATCAAAAAAGAAATATAAAAATTAAGCTCATTATTCCCTGGGGATGTTCCTGCAAAACAGAAACTCCCAGAGATTGGCCATGACCCAAGTTTAAAAAAAAAATAATAAAAAAATAAAAAAATAAAAATTCAGCGCAACAGTTGGCCTCAGGAAGGATGTGACGTATGGATATATAAAAGTCATCCATTGAAAGAAAAGGATCTGAAGGTAGGCCAAGATAATACCGCATGCGATTATCGGGAGAAGATGCACGCTAGGATTGCCGATCCCTGACATACAAATCTCTGTAATCATTTGTTGGCCTTTGTACATATTGTGTCCTCATGGTCCACAGCTCGGAACGAATGGCAGCAATTCCTCTTTCAGTGTACTGACGAAGTGATTGGAGCTCCTCCATGTGCTGCTGATGCATGATCCTCATCTCTTCCATGAAGCCCCTCTGCATGCTCCTCATCATATCTTCAAACGAGGCCATCTGAGAGGTCAACATCTGGTATTGGTAATCCATAGTAGTTGCTCTCATCGGACTGACCTTAGGCTTAACTTGGGAAGGCATGCTTGGGCCAGGTTCACTAGGACCTCCCATTGCCATCCTCATCGAGTGAGGTGGCCCTGCCGCAGTTGATGAAGGTACATTCCTTGATCGTCCAAAGCCACGACGCTGCAACTGTGGATGCTCATCCTCATCATCTTCCTCCGAAACTGGCTCTCCACCAAGGACAGAATGCCGGCTCCGCATGCATGGCATACGTACCTTTTAGAATCACATTCTTGCCATGTTAGTCTTGACGATGCAACACAAATATAAATCTTTACAATGTGTTTCCATTAGTCATTCAAACCCTCCTAATATTGTTTGACTAAAAAATCAAAGTGGATGTTCAATTGCTTACAGTCTGAAGCCCAAGTAAGAGACAAAGAAAAAAGATTACTTTTTATGCCTCTCAAAAGAATTCAGCTCTTCCTAGAAAAAACATGAAGGTTGCAAGCTGTGGACTTGGCTAAGTTCGTAGGAACAAACCTCTGCTACTTTGTGCCCAAAAAAACATGCCAATTTTTCAACAGTTCTCAAAAACTCCTCAACTCTTTAGCTAGAGATGTTCGCTGTTGCAAAACACTGGACCCAACTTACCTCCATTATAGCAAATATCCTTTTGCCATTTACAACTACAACTATTCTCATTGAATTCAATCATGTTGCCATCTGTAACTCCTATAAGGTTCATCGGAAGAATCAAAATTTAACAGGAAACTATGTAACTATAAAAGTTTGTGGTTCAAATAAAATTATGCTACCCGAGAGCAGCGAAATATATATATATATATATATATATATAGAGAGAGAGAGAGAGAGAGAGAGAGATGTAGAAAGATTAAGGGAATTAAAGGAACGACCAATAGCTAGTCTGGGGGTGAGAATCATAGCATTGGGCAGGCCAGGGCAAATCTTGCAGTAGGATCCCAGGTCCTTTTCAGTACCAGATCAGGCCTATCCAATGAAAATGCTTATATGTTTTCCCTGAACCCTCCTAACACTAATTAGGCTTTTGGTTTCTTTAAGCCAGCCAAGGCCATATCACTGCTTGAAATCCAGATCTTGCCCTAACTGTTGACCCCCTTCCGAAAAAATTGCCCCACCATGACAAAATCAACTTAAGAGCAACAAAAAAGATCAAGAAATAAGAATGATAAATTCAAAATGGTACATGCCTATGTCCAAAGGTAGTACTAGGGCTACTGCATCATAACATTTTAGAATTACTTCCAAAATTGATTCTCTAGGAGGTAATGTGAGAGGTGTATCCTTTTGGGATCTGATTGTTGCTAGAATAAGCAAGAGGTTGGATCATGCAAAGCGTGCTTACTTGTTGCCAGCTGGACGTATTACCCTCATCCACGCTTGTCTTTCTAGCATCCCCCCTTTACTTGCTATCCCTATCCCTTTTCTAGATCTCTGTTGGGGAGTGGAGAAGATTGGTAAGTTGTGTGATAGTTTTGCATTTTAGTCCTTGGAAATTCATCTTTCAAGTATATCATTCCTCTACTATCTTTTAAAATGGGAGATTCGTTTCAAGTTCTCTTCTGGGAGGTTTCTTGGATTCAGGATTTCACCCCTCCATTATTTTCTCTAGACTTTATCAGTTATCCGTGATTCATTCCATCCCCATCTAAGATTTCTTCTTCTAGGAGGTCAACTTGGTCTCCTGGAATTATCATTCTTCAGAAATCTTTATGATACACAGCTGAAAGAGTTCAACTCCCTTATTTCCTTGCTTGAAGGAAAAGAACCCCCAGTTTGTAGGCTTAGTGGTTCAGGTATCTTTTATAATCTTTTCTTTGATTATCTTACTTGTTATCCCCATACTCCAACTTTCCCTCAACCAAGTTCATTTGGAAGGCAAAGTTTCTGCCAAAATCAAAGCTTTTTACTTATTCTATGGTGCTTCACAAGTTATTACAAAGATCTGTTACAAACATGGAGGCCTTTTGAAGCTAATTTATCAGACACTTGTGTGATGTGCAAAAAAAAAAAGAAACATGTCTGAAACTAAGAGATCATATGTTTTTACACTATAGCTCAGGAGATGTGAAACCACCTCTTTACTATATGCAACAATCAATGCGTTCATCCATCTAATTTGTTCATGACAAAGTTTAGAGGCTGGGGTAGGCGAGAATGCCTCTTTTCTTTGGAGATGCCAACTTGTTGCTATTCATTTGGTGCAGTTGGAAGGAGTGAAATGTTAGAATTTTTAGAAACTACAAGTGGTTCCTCTCTCCTTTGGGACAAGATTGTCTTCTGTAATTCTCTTTGACCTTATGTTTATGGAGTTTATACAAATTATAGGATTAAGGATTTGAAGAGAGATTCGACAACAATGTCATTGGTTTTCACCTTTGTTAATTGTTCTCTTTTAGACTTTGAGGAAATTTTATTATTTTGAGCCATGCATATTCTCCTCTAATAAGATTCTTTTTCCCAAAAAAAAGACACATTTATAACCCCGTTACACCCATCATAATTCTCACACACTCAAATCTCTCACAACTCCCTATTGGCATGCACACATAACTCTCACTAACCATAACCAAATCGAATCAGTTCACTTGCCTTCCCAACAAACCAAACAAAACTAGAAGATTACAGATCTTTTGTTTCCCACACTCCCCAAATAGCATTTACTACAAATCTCAACTCTCACACGCACGTCCATTTTTCGTTTTCTTTCTTACTTTTTTTTTGGGTTCTAGTTTTATTCCCACAAAAAAAAAAAAACTAACTTTTATATTTCACATAATTGGGTTGAACAATCCAATCCCCTGGAGACCAAGATATAGAGTCCAACGGGTTGCCAGCTGGGCTTCACAAACTGCAGTTTCAAGCGTGACCACAATGTGCAAATGAAAGATGTATAGAAAGTACGAAACTACGTTAAACCTAGCCCTAGAAAGAGCCTTTGGCCACAGGGGTCAAGCCCAACCAAGACATTGGGCCTACTGTAATGTTTAAGTCTGCATGGTAGGTCAAGCATGTCGATCATGGATTCAGGCCTACGACCAACATGTGAAATGAAAGTTATAATGAAAAATGTGGGAAGAAAATCCATTCTTCGACTATCTTCAGATTTGAAACCAACAAACAAACAAATAACAGTATGGCAGAGCTGCATTTAAGGAATTCACTATACCCATAAAATAGGACAATAACCATGGAACAATTTGATGATGTTACCGATGTATCCCATTCAAATTTTAACGCTCATAAAATAAGTGCAAAAACGCCATGGCCTCTGCTTACTGATTGATTAATCAATTAATCCGATATTTTCCCACTCAAATCGAATCATAGTCATCTCTCTAGCAACTTAGAGCTTCGTGATAACATATTTCACAAATATATATACATATATATATAAATTTGATCTACATACAGGTTAGAAAATCAGCTAAAGCATCACAGAGAAGGGGGGAGAGGTAAATAAATAAATGTGACTTAAAAATATGAGTGATTGTTCAAGTGGAAAATACCATAGGCCTTACAAGATGGACCAGATGGCATGATCCTTTTTCAATGTTCAAGGACTTTATAAAACAAGTTAGAAATCGAAGGAGTTCACCAGATTTTTCTCAAAACAGCAAAAGAATGAGAGAAGCTATCAACCAATGTTACCTTAATCGTGGTTCATTAGGGCACGGGATATGGATATAGAAGAATGGTATGTTACCTGGATATGGATATAGAAGAATGGTATGTTACCTTCCCCCCATATGCAGTAGGACTTGGGAGAAAGGCTTGGTTAGAAACTTAGACTACTATTTTTAAAGGTAGTTTGCTTTTTACTCATAAACTTTCCATGTTTTTATTTACGGTTTCAAGTTATAAATATATAATATAAATTTTAACTAATACTAAAACAAATACAGAAAATAAAGACAATAATTGAATATCACAATGGCACATCAGATTTAAAATAAATAAATAAATAAATCTTTCTATTATTTGATTTGTATTTTGTCAATTCTTTTTCGACCTTTATTAAGTTCATATTTTCTCATTTGTGCCCTGTAGCACCACATCTTTGATCAGACATTTTGGATCACATGTCACTAGGGGGAAGAGCAATTTCCTTAACTATTTCAGAAACAATTTCAGTAGCTATTGTATTATCCTTCAATTAGAGAAAAAAATAATAAAAAAGAACTTTTGGCAACATTTAGCAAGATGAGGTGACTGAAAAAATAAACTACTACCGTAGCATAGTGATCATTCATGTTTCTTGTGCTGAAAATTTATGTTAAAAAGCTATTGCTAACCATCATATGAACGTACCCGAAAGAAATTTGTTAAGACCGGTCTCTCCAAGTCCCTTTCTGCTCCCGGATAAGGCAGCCAGAGAGGGGGTATACCTCCTAGGCCAACGTTATCCAGTTCATCAGCCTTGGGCTTCTTTTCCCGAATTTTCCAGTCTGAGCTTCCCAATGTAGAGAATACTGTATCATCAATCTCCCCAATTTCTGTCTGCTCAGATGATCTTGATTCAAAGCAAGACACTTCTTCATTTGGCTGTTGGATTTCTATCTCCTGCTCGTTGTTTGGTGTAGTCTCCAAATGCAGAACTCCCCCCTGCCTACTGGAAGGCCCAGCTAAGCTGTCAAAACTACCCTGAGCCTCTTCAGGAACCACTTCATCGTGCCTGAGACCACAAATCTCTACAATCCTCTCATCCACCACATCAGTGCCGCTACTCAATTGGGCTCTTACATTTTCACCTGTTTCATTAAAGTCAATTGTTGTTAGGGGGAAAATGGGATCCCGATTACAATATGCTTCATTCAAATCAATAAGACAATTTTATAAGTCAACTTTGGTGATCTAACTTCAACAAAACCAATGCCGCCCCCCGAGGACTATATAGAAATATCTTGTGATGTAAAGAGCACATGGAATTTTCAAAGGTCAAATTGGGATGATAAAAGGTATTTGGTGTCCCCTAAAATTTTCATTTTTCTATTATATTATAATTAAAAAAAAATTTAAATTCCCCCCCAAACAAATTTTTGGGACTGCCATAGAAAAAAATGTATGTAAAGTTTAAATTATTGGACAACAAAACAAAGATGCAAAATTTTTGTATTGGTTACATGGTTTAGATTTGTTGTTGTCGATAAGAGAAAATAACTTCTTTAAGAAGAGAGAGAGATAGGGGGAGAAACACAATGAGAGAGAAAACAGAGGGCAAGAGAAATCAGAGAGACGATCAAGTAGAGAGATAAAAATTATGGTTTGAGTGAGAAATGAAACTAAAATTAGAAGAATAAATAAAAAATGGATTTGGAGAGAGAAAATTAGATGGAAGCTAATTATAAAATCCATTGTTAATTTTTTTTTTAAAAAAAAGTTGATAATATTTTTTATTTATTTTTAAAATTTTGGGGTTTTTTTAGCCGGTTACCATGGTTATCTTAGCATTAAAGAGGGTTAGGTTAACCACACAATTCCAAGAGCACGCTGGTCATTTTTAAGGGACAAAATTGTCAATTTACCAAAACCACCTACTGTTAAGAGTCTTGATTTTGTCATTTTGAACCTATGGAGAATGATAGTACTTTTGTTTTTGGGGGGAGGGGGGCGTAATTCTCGCTAATTTTTTACCCCCTTACACTCACCTGCTACACATGTGCCCAAAGTTCACACCTGCTTGAAAGCACCCCCAAAAGCAAAGGCACATCAAACAACTATCCACAAAAGAGGTTTATACTTTTATTTCCATGCAAAAAATGTGTAAGTTTAAAAATTCTGTGTTGGCTAGATGGCCCTAGATGCACTCTAGAAAATTAAAAAAATATTTAGTTTTGTTTGGCTGTTAAGAAAAGAATAAAGGAAGGATTTGAAACCACAATGTAAAAAATTTACCAAACTGGTGACTACAAAAATTACAATATGACCTTTACCATTAAACTATTCATTTTTTAAACCACATTCTCCACAATGTTGTCTCCTTCAATGGATGAGATTCTATCTTCTTTTCACAGTAATGACATATAATCAGTATAGAAATTAATTATTTTTCGCATTACAGATAGGCATCTAGTCACGGAAGCATAAGGAGCCCATAGATTGCCATTGGTCTTTGACATCCATGATATGCATGAGTGGTTTATTAAATTCATCAGAGAACTTTGCAAACACAAAATATAAAAGGATCTATAGAGGAATATGGGCATTAAAGGAGCTCAATTGATATGTTAGTTCTTGTTGCACGAGCAAATGGACAGAGACATGCATGCAGAAGAACAAAAGGAAGCTGGGAAAGAACAATAGCAAGGTCAGTCTGTCTTACCAACACCATCAGGTTGTGAAATCAATCCCTCATGCCCTGACCTGAACACAGATTTCGCACCAGTATCTTTCTCTTCATCATTCCCAATCACCCAGTCATGCAACCTATTTCCATCATTCAACATCTGTCTAATGTCTTCATACAACTTTTCAACTGGTATACCAGTCCACCTGCTCACAGTTAGCGCAACTTCTTCTGGTCCAACAGTTTTCACAAATAAATAATAATCTTCATTTATCTCCTCTTCAAGCTTCAAAATAGCCACCTCTACTTCCTGGATTTGGCTAGATTTCAGTTCCACAACCTTTGCTATTTCATTATTTTCAGCTTCTCGAACAACAATAAGCTCTTCCCTTTGCTTTTTGAGTTGGCAAAGCTCATCCAACCATTTACATTCCTCAGCATACCTCCTTTGGAGTTGGAGGCGCTTAAAATACACCTGCAATGACATATTTTGAGAAACTAAGACAAACATGATTGTTGAAATCCAACTTCACAAATACAATATTTTATGACCAATTTGACTCAAAATTTTGTAGAATTGCAACCAGATTCCACAAATTCTCACATTAGAACCAGTAAACAGGATCCTATTTCAAATTGGCTGCGCAGAGTAGAACATCTTATCAAAATAAAGTCTTGATTGAAAGAGCAGAGATACATTTTAGAGCCAAAGACTTATACTAACTTCAACTCCTGATTGTAAGATGCATATTGTCCAGCTTGATTTGACATTGAGATTTGCAAGAAATAAAACGTCCCAAAAATGAGTTATAACTCCATTACCAACTTAGCAAATTATGGTCAGTTCCTTTTTGCTAAAATTATTATTACCAACATTTGGGCATAAATTATTTTGTTCAGACATTCGATTGGCATAGATATTTATCATCTTGATTGGTTTTAATGAATGTTAAACAAAGCCTAGCCTACCTCGATAATGTTTATGTTGGACAATGCTATACCCTGATAATTAAACCTTAACTATTTTATTTAAACTTATAATACAATAATAAGAAAAATTATAGTAAGAGAGAGAGAGAAGAATTATCCACGTGAATTTTCACATTGACATATACGATTAGCATTATTCTAATAAAGCTTTGCAATAAATTGAAAACATGCAAAGACGCAAGCAAGAAATTTAAAGAATGTGTCTAATGAAATTTGAACCTGAAAATTGAAATCCGTGGATCATATTATCCCTTCTTCTTTTCGTTATTTCTCCTCTTGGTCACTTTTTTCTCCACCAATTGGAAAGATGAAAACCCTAGAAGTACTTTCACTAACCCAAATTGAAATTTGCACTCGAAAATCCAAACAATTTCAAATGCAAACTCTTTAAACACAAAGAAATGCTCCCATTGTCTCCGCCCCCACACTAATTGATGTCACAATTGAAGTTTTGGGGAAGGATCGATTGGATGCTCCGGATGGAAGAGCCATTTAAGAACATCAAAAGTTCAAGCTCAGAGAGAGAGAGAGAGAGGGAGAGAGGAGAGAGACAAGAGCCGAGAGACGAGAGAGAAAGCAAGAAAGGTGAGAGGGGAGAGGAGAGAGATTAAAATATTTTAAACCCTAACACTCACAAGTTTTTTAATCGTTTTCTTTCTTGTTTCTTTCTTTCTCTAAATCAATACATAGAAATTAATACCAACACTTTATTTATTCACCTTAAATTCTAATCTCCTGTATAGAAAAAATAAATATCAAAAAATTTTATCTTTTAAAAATTCAATCCGACTTAAATCAAATTTAATCAAATTTAATTAAATTTAAAATTATTATATAAATAATGTGTTTATAAAATTTTTGAAAAAATTACTTACCTTAAGGATATTTGCGATAATCGGTTTCTTGAAGTCCTTGTTTGCACGTTGTCCCAAATATGTCCAATATGTTCCATTACGGCGAAAGGCTTCAATTTCTTGTGGAACAAAGGTTTCCGGTTCCCCTATTGGCATCTTCTCACCCCATTTCCGTTGTATGATATCCATGGCAGATTGTACGCCATTGTCGATTTCTCTCAGTTTTATTTGTTGAGAGAGACTTGACTTGAAAGAAGCCTCTTCTTCCTTGAGTTGTTGCACTTTTGTATCCAAATCATCGATCCCTTCCTTTAGAATTCGTACTATAACCTCTGGTTCAATTGAGGTCGGTAGCATCAATTTTTCGCGCAAGTCTTGCTCCTTGCTTGCCATGGCAATCTCTAATCGTCGAATTCCTCCGTCATGCATGTTTGATGTCCTAGCAAACTCCTGCATGTTCGTTTTAGCCTCTTGCAAAGCCAGCATTAGCTCCTCGTGACTTTGTTTAAGAATCTTCATTTCACTGATCTTTTCTTTCACCACGTTATACCTTTTCGTCGAGCGTTTGAGCTTGTCTTTCAACCCTTCTAACTCTTTCCTAACCTGCAAAACATCAACAACTTTATAACAATTATGACTCTTCTATCATCTAGTTTATGCGGTATTATTAAAATCTATTTAGCATTTTCTTTTGATTATCACGTACAAATCAATGGTCAGTTGGTTTAGTGAAATGTAATATTAGATTTCGTAACTAAGTTTTTGAATTTGACTCGCGATTTGGATATAAAGTAAACTATATTAGGAATATAATCTCCTTAAATAAACCACTATAAGTTCAAAATCGAATTAATCGAAAAATGATTCCGAATAACGATTGATATAGTATAAAAAAAAGGATTATCACATACGGAGAAATCAATTTAATATTTTCTTTAGATTATCATATCTACAGTTCTTCAATTTAATACTAACGGTAAAATATATTTGATAATATAAATATGGCATATATTTTCAAATTTTCGATGAGAATACTAATTTTAAGTGATATTTGATTTTCATGGTTTTCGATAATTAGTTTTTTGATATTGGTGTAATTGGTCAGAATTTTTCAAAAAGCATATCGGCGATGATAGTGTTTTCATTTCCAAAAATAAAATACCTCAAAGAGACGCACTTTACTAGCCTTGTCATTTTCGCTTTCGAGAGCAAGACGCTTGACCTCCAACTCCGTAATTTTTTGCTCAAGTTGCCGAATCTCTTGGGGTTGGCCATCATGTTGTTCTCTCACACTTGAACAGGCTTCCTCCACAAGGTCAATGGCCTTCTGTGGCATCCGCCGCTCTATGCAAAGCATCCATGGAAGCAAATCAATGTTTGATTATCTATTAATATTTTAAAATTCTTAAAAAATTCGAAATGGCCGAGAATGGTGTAATTTAAGAATAAACAAAAATAAATTAATAAATAAAATTAAGATTTTCCACAATAAACCTAACTTGACCGGCCGCTGGCAGCGTGGAACATGCCATCCCAACATGCTTCCCTTGAAAAGTCAGAGAAAAATGGTCCCATTCCATAGTTCATGAGGAAAATAAATCCATTTTTGCTTGAAAAGTAAAAGTATTAGAAGAATTCGGTACACTTAAAAAGAAAAGCATTTTTTTTTATAAAATATCAATATTCGATAATCACTTTAATAAGACATTTCAAACGCATGTCATTATATTGAAAACTATCGAATTAAACTTTTAAAAAATAAGACGTTTCAAACGCATGTAATTACACTTAAAACTATAATCACCAAGTGATATCTCTATTTATATTTGATGCAGATTAGTATGCCCATTTAGGGCCACTTTGATTTTGAGTATTTTTATTTAAATTGTGTTTATTTTTTTAAAAAATCATAAAATAACAAAATTTAATATTTTGTTCATCTTATGAAAATCTTCTCAAACATTATTTTCCGAGCATGAAAATAAGCAAAAAGTTGAAGTTTTGGTAATAAAAGAGAATTTATTCTTAGAAAAAATCTAATTTTAAAAATTAAATTTTTTTTTTCCAACTTGTTAGTAAAAATAATTTTTGGAGAAACAAACACAACAAGCAAGAAGCACTTCTCACTGCATACCGTTGACATATTTGTGCGAGAGATGAGCCGCAGCTACAAGAGCTTCAATGTGGACAGGAACGCTATGGCTACTTTCAAACACCTCCTTCAATCCTCTTAGTATGCACACCACTTCTTCAAGATTAGGCTCTCCAACAGGTACCGGTTGCACCCTCTTCTCCAATGCACTATCACTCTCTATATACTTTCTGTACATCTCAACCGTGGTGGCACCAATGCAACTAATTCTCCCCTTAGAAAACATAGACTTGACAAGCTCTGCCGCGCCGCCGCTACCACTTAAAACATGATGTATTTCGTCTATGAACACAATCACCTTTCCTTCTCCAAATCCTTCTATATCACTTAAAATTGCCTTGAGTCTGGCCTCAACCTCCCCTGCCGGCGACCCCACCACGTATCTCTCATCTAAAAGCTTTATAATGTCCAGTTTTGCAAGTTTAACTACATTTTTGAGATTGCTTGGAATGTTCTCCTTGAGGGCCATGCGCCGCGCCAGACCTTCAACTATTGTTGTTTTCCCAACTCCAGAATCTCCGATGAGTATTGGGGTCTTCTTGTTTTTTGAAGAGAGTATCATTATAAGCCTTTCAATTTCAGCATCACGGCCTATGACAGGACGGGGCCTTTCTCCGTGCCCGGCCATGAAAATTAGATCACGGCTATATTTTTTTAGAGCTTCATGTTTGTTTTTCTTGCTACCTTTTCCCAACCCCATGAATCTTTTTAATCCAGAAGTAGCGGGAGATGGTTCGGTTGCACTATCTTCTCCTGGATCATTTATGTCCCGCCCGGATCTGCCGTTGGAGCTTCTGCTTTTTGGAGTTGATGAGGAATTGATGCTTGGATTTGGCGAAAGCCGGTATTCTTCTGGAGATGGTGTTTGGGTTTGGAATCTGTTTCTTTGAAGTAATAGATCTTGGCTGCTGCCACGGCTGCCGGTGGATGCTCTCATGGTTGGCTTTTCGAGCAGAGCTGAGTTTTCCAATTCAGGGATTTGGACTATGGGTGTTTATGAGAGGGACTCAGTTTTTCTTGGTTTTGATTTGGATTGGATTGGGAATGAAATTCATGGTTGGAATTATTTTGGAGCTTTTAATGTAGTCTTGAGTGAGAGAAATGAAGGAATATTTAACATGTTTGCAAGACAAGTAAAAGAAAATGACGTGTGTGGATTCACATTTCATTGTGTGTGTGTGTGTGTGTGTGAGAGAGAGAGAGAGAGAGAGAGAGAGAGAGTTAAATAACATGTTTAGCTGGGGGGGGGGGGGGGGGGGGGGGAATTGCCTATGAAGTTCTGACTTTGAATGGGTCCTCTGAACTTTCACCTATCATAGAAAAGTACTGGAGAAGTGTATACTTGTCAAGATTCTTGACATAAATTTCTTCTATTTTTTTTCCCTATAAATTAGCACCAAACGAATTGATAAATTTTTGAAAGATTGTGGAAGATGTATTGTATTTTCTTTCTGCTTACATATTTTTTAAAAATTGTGTACTATTTCATATTTTTTTAAACTAGGGACTAATATGAAAAAGAAACATAATTTAGGGATTAAATACGCAATTTAATCATATATCAAATCGGTATATCTATACTCTAAATTTTGCATTTCCAAAATAATTTATTTAGAATCGGCAATTTAACTTATATGCTACAATATATTAGTTATAGTAATTCAGAAAATAAAATTATTTAAGTGATGAATTTTTCTAAGGGATGCCCTAAAGACACTTCCTAAGGAGAAAAAATAATTTCATATCTTCACATGTATTTTTTAAAATTACGAAATCTTAATTATATTTCTTACATTTGGAATATATTTTCCCTCTCAAGATCTTACCACATTATTTCCCAGTTAAGTATCTTTATCTTCTCCTTTAATTGTTATATTTTCTAATATCCAAAAAAATAAATAAATAAATATGTCATTTAATAAAATTTTACCTAAAAATTCATAATATTATGTTCGAAAATAGTTATAGAGACTCGATATAATATTAGATTTTAATAAGAGGGTATATAAAGTTTAAATAAATAATATATTGCTTTTTTCTATTTTGTCCTGAATTTTTTGGCAATTAGCTATACTTATGTTTCTTTTCGTGAAAAGAAAAGGGGGTCCTACTAGGGGGAAAAATAAATAAATAAAGGGTCCATTTTAAGCACTCCCTCTTGCTATTGCTTCTAACCAATGAGAGAGAGAGAGACTTGCTACTGCTGCTAATCAATGTGATGGAAACATGAGAGAGAGAGAGAGAGAGAGAGAGAGAGAGAGAGAAGGGAGGGAGAGAGAGAGAGAACTGTTAATAAATGACTTTCGAGCCAGCTTGACATCACCAGTAGCGTGACAAATTTTGCTTTGTCCCGTCAATTCAAAGACGAGAGGAAAGACTGAGTGAATGTCCATGGAAAACCAAGGCACCAAGGGCAAAATGACAACTAATAAACTCCATCGGACCCCTTTAACGGTTATGATGGAATTGGCCTTTACTTAATGGGTGATAAATTTATGCGTACGTATTCATATAATACTCTAGAAATTTTGGATGGTATCATAGAATTGATAGTTCCATTGCACTACAAGATATGAAGAAATTGTCAAAATGGAGTGAGTCCTGGTTCGAAGCATTGACTGGACGGGCTTTGTGCAACCAAAATGTCTTCAGATAATTAAACCTTGAAAAGTTTGATGTCTCCCCGTTGATATATTTTTAATAAAATTTTGAATCCGCATGTTATACGATAAAAACTGGATATAAAGAAAGTTTTACATTTTAAGAATGATAAAAACAGGTGTAATAAGGCGAACTTTTAATGAATAATTTAGACTTGAGAAAATCATCAACTCGATATACTTGTTTATTAAACAAGTCAAGTTTGAAATTAATAATCAAGTTCGTTTAATAAATGAATCGAGTTTGAGATTTTTATTATTGAAAGTTTGCAAGAAGGTTCATTAAAATAAAATAAATGAATAAATTTATATAAATTTAAACATATATATTTAAATAAATTATATTATTTAATATTCTTTTATATTAAAAAATTGATAAATTCATCATTGTAATTTTAATTTTAAGTTTGAGTTTGAATTCGGCTCAAACTTAAGTCCGAATTGCATATTGAGTTTATATGAGTCAAAACTGAGTTTATGTCTATTTATTAAAACTCGAGTTTATGTTTAGAAAGTAACCTCAATTCGAGTTCAAGTTCAAACTCAAATTTCGAGTTTTATACCAATTTGAAATTGAGATTTTAAATATTAGCTCAACTCGATTTAATTACAACCTTTTATTAACAACAAAGATTGAATTTTAATTAGCTAAGAAATGAAGAGGTTGCCAAATCCAAAAGCTTCCTTATCCCAAAAAACCAATAGCAAGTTGAGAATCATGAGAATAATCCATTGATAATAATCTATCATTCGAAAATGATATGAGTAGCGAGATGCTTATGAAAAAACCAAAGGACAACATAACAAGAAGTAATAACTAGTTGGGAGATTACAAAGATAGAATTTTAATCGGCTAAGAAATGAAGAGGTTAACCTAATCTAGGAGTCCAAATCCAAAAGCTTCCTTATCACCGAAAACCAATGGCGAGTTGAGAATCATAAGAATAATCCATTAATAATAATCAAGCCTTTGAAAACGATATAAGTAGCAAGATACTCACAAAGAAATCAAAAAACAGTATAACAAATAATAACAACTAGTTGGAAGACTACAGAATTGAGGAAGGAATCACCTCTCAATATACTCAACAATTATATCTCTCATCAACAATCCTTTGCAACTAAATTCTTTTCTTATTTTTAATTTCTATATTAGCTAGCTTAATCGATTGGTTCGACTAATCTTATAATACTATAACTTATTTTTTATGTTATAATATTATAAGAATTCACCTACAATAAATAAAACTCTATCGGTAGTGAAAAAATTTTAATTTATGGTAAATTTTTTTATTTTTAGTAAATAAAATATGCTTATGAGAGGTTTGTGGGGCTGGGGGATAGGAATAATAGAGGCGATCGAGAGCACGCCATGCACATGAGAGGTCTGTGGGGCTGGGGGACCATCCGTACAAGCTGTATGGGGAAAAGGATGATATGATAGGACTTCCCAACAAGTGGTGAACAAATCCCCACACAGTCGCAACCACGACTTGAAAGTCTTGACAAGGCGCGTATATGACACGGATCAAACACGCTTCGGCCCTCGTTTTATTTCTTTCTCGAAACTTCTCTTTCTTACCAAAAATTAAAAATAAAATTTAATTTATTCAATTATTGAAAATTCATATTATGCCCCACCCACGATGGAAGAAGTCCAACCCCCCCTTCGAATCCTCTCCTGGTTTGCCTGTCTTTTTTCCTTTTTTTATTTTTTTTGGTTAAATATATTTTAATTTTAAATTTTATTTTAAAATTATGATCCCCTAATTACGTTGACCCTCGATTAGACTCGAGATTGATATAAACATAATATAAATAATAATAAACCGAATATTAATTCAAAATTTCAAATCAATAAATACAAATACAAAAGAGAGAAAATATTAATCATAATAGTGTCACGATATTTTTCGAGTCGAGCTGAGGTTGATACGGGATTAGGATTCTTAAAAAATGGTTAAATTCATAATTTTATTTTCAAAATTTGTAAGTATTTATTTTAATCAAATAGTCTCAAAAAAAAAAAAAAAAATTGCCTCCTCATCGATATTTGTTTCTGTTTTCTTCCGGTGTCATCCCCCGACCTTACCCTTCTCTTCCATTTTGCCCCTGATTCTTTCCCTTTTTTCCTCGGCAACCAAAGAGTAATTTTGTATCTTGTTGGTGACTCCTAAGCTTCAAAATGTGACAATGCCCTCACTTTCTCTTTCCTACCAGATTCCATACTCCAATCTGCCCTAAATTAATCTCCAATTATAAATATACTTTCATTACTCTCTCTTTCTTTTGATTCAAGAAATTACAATCAAATAGAATCGAATCAAAAGAAAAAGAATGAAAGTGAAAAAATTTTATCGCTTGAACTATTCTTGAATGACCATCTCTCTATAATTTTTGTAATTTTAGGAAGGAACTGCTCTAAAAATTGATTCATGGAGCACCGTGGGCTTGACTTTTGGAGATGGGGTTCATTTTGGGGTAAACACACAAAGTTGTCTTAAACTTTTATAATTTTTATATAAAATAAATTATTGATATATGATAAATAATGATAAATAATAATGAAGAAAAGTCTTTCGATAACTATTTTTTCCATATATATAAGATTTGAATATAAGATATTATTTGAGAGAAATTAGGATTTAACTACTAAACCAAATAATCGTTCGTGGTCTAACAACAAATTGTAATATTATATTATACACCAAATGTAATAATAATTGAACATAAATAAAATAACTCAAAAAACGGGATTGAATGTATCTTCAATCATTCGCGATTTCGATGAATTATGACGATTGTGATAAAATCAAAATGATTCTTGGGAAGTGTACAAACTTTCCAAACCCTCAATTTTACTCGATAGAGGGTGTGGAGTTTATAAATTTGGATTTAAGGACCCAATACACTAGGAGGGAGGTTTATATAACCTCTCAACCATTAAAAATCTATTAAAACCCTATAATTGTTACCATAAATTCTTACTAGATATTCTGAGAATTTAATTAAATTTCAAAACGGAAAAACAAAATTAACTGTGTAGAGTTTTGAATGGGATACCAAAATCCGGCTAAATGTATCCCAATTCAAATCTCTTCTTTTTTTTTTTATCACATTTAATATTTTTTCGGTTATATTTTCCTATTAACTTTATTTTGAATACATTAAATTATGATATTTGAATTTTTAAAAAAATTCCTAACACAAATAACAAGAAATAAGAATGTTACGTGTGACTCAAAAGATAAAATGAAAAATGAGTATAACATCAAATACAATCAAGCTAAATAACATATCTCAATTAATCAGCAAAAAACAAAGTCAGAAATTAACAAATATCAATAAATAGAAAGTTTTTTTTGCTTAGGGTTCTTTTTCTTTGGTAATAATAGTAGTAACCCATGTCAAATTTTTCAAATTTTTTAGTGATGGACAAGCTAGAAGTTAGGGAAAATAAAAAACACCATATTGGGGCATTAATACATGTATTTGTACACTATGGATAGAGAGGGAAAAAAAAAATTATATTTTTCTTTCATAATTAAGATTAAGCTACGTGGTTCCAACAATGTTGATAGCCTCAGCAGTTCCTACTATTCCAAAAAGTCATTTTCTAAGTGACAAGGCTGTTGGTCGTACCAACACTTTCGACCCTTAATCAGATTAGGAGTTTAACTCTCACTGGATACGTAAAAAATATTATTGAGAGAGAATCCCCTCAATTAAGGTCTGACAGATTTCTCGGTCTGAATTAGTCGAAATAAAATTTCGGATACCGGATGGTCAAGTTAAAAAAAAGGGTTGTTGTTCATTTTCATATTATTTATTTTTTTTAAAAAAAATTATAAATGGTTTCTTGGTGATCAAGCATTTGATTTGACTTATAATTCACTAGATCATCTCGATGTATGCATATGATGAATGCCCACAGGGAACATATGATGGGTATTTTCCCTTTAACATGGTTGAGACAAGAGGTTAAATAAAAAATATATATTTTAATAATATTTTTGCTTTATTAAAAATATAATAAATTGGGTAAAATAAAATAGAGATGAATTAAAATAAGTTTTGAAGAAATTAGAGTTTTTTAACTAATTATTGATTGATAGATAATTTTCCCTTTTATTTAATAATAAATGACAAACAAAACAATTATCGACTCTTGTTGCAAACCGAATAAAATGTTCTACTCTTTTGAGGGTATTTATTTTGTCACTAAGTAAGTTTATCTTATTTAACCCGTTGTAATTGAATTCTTATATTTTTTATATTTATCAATGTATATTCAAAAATAGTGATAGAAATTTTTATTATTATTTAATGTTAGAAATGAGTACATCCATGTGAATTTGACCCGACTCAACACTTTTTTAAAATTCAAATTATAAAGAATAAATAAAAAAGGGGAGTAGTTTTGTTAAAAATCTAACTCTTAATCCCCTTTGGTTTTGAATTTTAAACGAAAGAGTTAGTTTTTGTGATAGAATGTGAGAATATAATTCCTTTTTTGTTTTGTGTGAAAGGAGAATGAAAAGCATTTAGATATACGTTTTAACAGAAAGAAGAGAACATCGACACTTGGGGCTTTTTGAATATCTGGATTTTATACTACATTTAAAGTTTTTGGATTATGAAGATAAAAAATAAATCTGTACATGACTATTTTTTAAACCTATATATCAAAAGAATTAATAATCAAACTTTATGGAAAATTTATTTTTAATATTTCAAATTTAAACATGAAATTCCATGTTAAATTGTTGGAAAATAATCATCATTTAGAAATGAAAAATAAAAAGAAATGAAGCCACAGTTCGATTTAGTTCATTTCTTTTTCTTTCTTTTTTTAAAATAGAAAAAAAACGAAAGGTGATGTGTATGTTAAGGTGTGTCATTTCCTATGGTCAACTGCTGACTCATACACGGATTTGAGATAATTAAATTATTTATTTTTTTCAAATTTAAAAATATATGATTCCAAGAGAAGATTCATGCCACGTCAAAGCCAAACGTAAGAGGGGTTTTAATAATTGCTTGGATAAAATTATTAGCCTTCTCCAATTATTTTTTAACCAATTTTTTTATATTTTAATACATATCATCGTAGTCTTCCTGACCATTAAAAAAGGATACCAACGCACGTGAGTCAAGTGATAACGTACCAAACCCGATTAATCAAAATTTTAAATTCTATTCTTGAGAATGAAAAATAAGCGATGAATCAACACTTATTGACATAAATAAGAAGAACACTTTCGTCCCTTAATCAGGTCGAAAGTTCAACTCTCACTGAATACAGAGAAAATAATATTGAGAGACCTTTCCCTCAAAATGAGACACGTCAGATCGATTCCGAATTAATCAGGGTGAAATTCTGGATATTTAAAAATATCTATATGTGGAATGTTTGACTCCTATCGTTTTCTACCATATTATTAAAGACTGTGCTCCTAAAGTTAGACATGCCCTTAAGGATCCGGTAATAAATTAGAATGGAATCTAAAGCAAATCCTATAAGATCAAATTATAGAGTAAAAAATCTTTTGGTTAGGTTTTAAAATTTGAATATTCAAGTTATTAGGTTGAGTTTAGTTATTAATTTTTAAAATCAAAATCCAAAGTGTAGCCTTTGAAAAATATAAAACTAAAATTAGAATTCACACCGTAAACAAATCGTGTACAAAAATTTGAAAATTATAAAAAATTATACAAAAACACAAAAATATGTAAAAATAGAACTAGAACCATCCAATTCTGGAACGAGAATTGGACTAAAACCATTTGGTTCAAGAATTGAAATCAAAATTATCATCCCAACTTTAATTCTAGTTATTTTTCTTGTCAAATTAAAATGATCTAATTCTATTTTGGTTTAATTCAGTCATGTCGATTTAAAACTAAGATGAGAGGATAATTAATATAACTGATAATTAACCTGAATACTGATAAATTCTTATATTTAGCAAAGAAAAGAAATAATAATTCAATTCACAAAATTTGATGCAAATTTGGTGAGCATTAACGAAATATTTGGGTTAATTATCATAATACATTTTTTAGGCGAAAAAAACATCATTAAGATTAAAGCTATGGCCATTAGTTTTAAAACCTTCTCAATAGAGCTATGGCAATTGGTTTTAAAACCTTCTCAATTAATGTAGCTGACATTAAAGATTTATCAAAATTACGAATGTAATGTTAATGAATTATTGCTCAACTGATATCGTTCTCCCTCCCCTTGTAATAGTCTAGAGTTTAAGCTCACCGTGTTTCCAAAAAAAGAATTACAAGTCTAACTGATAACTCTTAAACAAGGTGTCGGTTTCGACTTGTGCATAGCGAAAATGAACGTTGAGAGAATTTTATCTCTTAACAACTCAACATAACTCAATCTAGATTTAATCAGTTTCATCATGACTCAAATCAATTGAATTAGATTTAATCGGATGTAATATGATTTAAATCAAATTTAATAGAATCCAATATAATTATCGGATATCTCAAATTTATTAAAAAAAATTTAGATATAGTTGAATAATTTTTTGGACACTTGGACCAGACAGGATTGGACTGGGCCTAAACCGGCTCTGACCCATTAAATGCTAACCAATGTCCTCTAGACATGGCCGGGTATCATCCCAAAGTTTGGCTGATCAAATGTCACAGCAAAGCACAGCTGCGCTCAAGTGTTGGTGATATGGTACTAAATTCGGACTACTCCTAATCCTAAACAAGTTAATAGGAGAAACACACCCCACGGCAGGATCTTTCATCTAAGGTCCCATTAGAGTTCAATCGGTATATCCTTTGGTGCAATTCAACTTTCAGCTTTTACACCCAAGTTTCTAAAGAAAGAACCTACATGTAGATTGTTTCCAGCCCTTGCAAAAGAGTTGAACCCTGGAAGAAGGCGTGCACGAACTTAATGGATTACATTATCATTCCCTTCGGCCCAGATCAACTCACGGCATATTTCATTTCAGCTCTTATGACAGAGAGAGAGAGAGAGAGAGCACAGAAGATGGGACATATTCCCCATCATCTACTTGCGTTACAAACATTTTTATCCCAAAGTGGGAAAAAATAAGTCACAACTTTAAAATGGAAACACACACCAAAAAGAAACCATTTACATCAGCTCGCAACTGAACATAACCCTTATTTCTGCAGACCGCATTCTTGCCAACAAAACTTTATCTACATTTCCTCCATGGTGTCATCATCATCCAAGATTTCCTCGATCTTCATCTTCTTCACAGCCTGGGAAGCATCGCTTGTCACAGGTCCATTTGGAACTTGAACAAGTATGTCTGACTTCTTCCCAGTGGTTGGATTAACAAGCCCTCCATTCCTCTCCACACGATATGACAACTCCTTGCCGTTAGGGGCTGCATCAATCCAGACAGTTGTGTTTTCATCAATCTCCTCCCTTATGAGCATTCTAGATAATTCGGTCACAACCCTTTTCTCCAACCATCTCCTTATTGGCCTTGCCCCATAAACCTGAAAGAAACAAAGAAACATGGTTAGCACCTTGAAACCTAGTCTTAAGCACATACCTTAAAATACACAAGGAAGATGAGACTTACCGGATCATAGCTCTCCTCCAATACTATGTCTAGTGCAGCATCAGTAACCCCCAATGCCACGCCTCTCTCCGCAAGGCGTGCAGCAACATCCTTCATCTGTAGCCTAGCGACCTTTCTCAATTGGTCATGAGATAGAGGATCAAATACCACAATCTCATCCAACCTATTCAGCAATTCTGGCCTGAAGTGCCTCCTAACCTCTGCCAGGACACGCTCACGAGCAGCCTGCATTGTGGACTTGCCCATGAGCCCTGAGAGAAGATGTTCTGCCCCAAGATTTGATGTCATGATGATAACTGTGTTGGTGAAGTCCACAGTGCGACCTTGGCCGTCAGTTAATCTTCCATCATCCAGAACCTGGAGGAGTGTATTGAACACGGCAACATGGGCTTTCTCAACTTCATCAAATAATATGACACTGTAAGGCCTTCGTTTCACAGCCTCAGTGAGTTGCCCACCTTCTTCATGACCAACATATCCAGGAGGAGCACCAATTAGTCGAGCCACTGAATGCTGTTCCATGTACTCAGACATATCAATTCTCACCAGAAGTTTCTCATCATCAAATAGTTGCTCGGCAAGGGCCTTTGCGAGTTCAGTTTTACCAACACCAGTAGGTCCCAGGAAGAGGAATGAACCAGTTGGCTGTTGTGGCCTACCCAACCCAGCTCTGGACCTCAGCACAGCTTCTGCAACAGCACTCACTGCAAGATCTTGTCCAACCACCCTTTGGTGCAATCTATCTGCAAGGCCAATCAGCCTTTCTTTGTCATTCTGCCCAAGCCTTGTAACAGGAATGCCAGTCCACCGACTCACCACTTCGGCAATGTGCTCAGGCCCAACAGTCTCAGTCAACATTAAATTATCAGTTGTCTCACTTTCAAGCCTTGCTATTGCAGCATCAATCTCTTGCATTGCTCCATACCGCAAGTCCGCAGCTCTAGGCAGATCCATCCTTCTTTCAGCCTCCTGTATTGCAAACAGAATCTCCTCTCTTTTTTGCTTGAGTCGGCGTAGCTCCTCAATTCTCTCCTTTTCCTTTCTATACTTCATAGTCAACGGTTGAAGCTTATCTCTCAAGTCTTCAAGATCTTTTTGGACCTCAATAAGACGAGCCTTACTAGCTTTGTCTTTCTCCTTCTCGAGAGCATGAAGTTCAATTTCTAACTGAATTCTTCTCCTTTCAAGGTTGTCGATTTCCTCAGGCTGACTGTCAAGCTGAACTCTTACATTTGCACAAGCTTCATCGACAAGGTCAATTGCCTTATCTGGCAGATGACGGCCTGGAAAAGAATACATAAACCCATCAACATTCTGTTCACCATGAATTCAATAGTCTAAGATTCAAAAATTTCACTAAAATTGATATTACGAGGAACTTCCAAAAATGCAGAATCCATAAGAGATGAAGAGAATACATACCAGTAATGTATCGAGAAGAAAGCTGAGCTGCAATAACCAGAGCTCGATCCTGAATTCTGACACCATGATGAGTTTCATATCTTTCCTTCAACCCTCGAAGAATGTTGATTGTATCTTGAACACTTGGTTCCGCCACATAAACCTGCTGGAACCGTCTCTCAAATGCAGCATCCTTTTCCACATACTTCCTGTACTCCTCTAGGGTTGTCGCACCAATGCATCGCAATTGTCCCCTGGCAAGCATAGGCTTAAACAAGTTTGCTGCATCCATGGAGCCCTCAGTCCGACCAGCACCAAGAACCAGGTGAATTTCATCGATAAACAGAATCACCTTTCCATCCGATTCTTCCACTTCCTTCAAAACAGCTTTCAATCTCTCCTCAAACTCTCCTCTATATTTTGCTCCCGCAACCAATGCACCCATATCCAATGCCACAATTCTCACATCAGCGAGATTGCTTGGAACATCTCCTCTCACCACTCTTTGAGCTAGACCTTCTACAACCGCAGTTTTACCCACACCCGGCTCACCAATTAGCACAGGGTTGTTCTTAGTCCTCCTTGATAAAATTCTTATAACCCTTCGAATTTCCTCATCACGACCAATAACTGGATCAAGCTTTCCTGCTTGTTCAACAAGGTCTCGGCCATAAGTGTTTAGTGCCTGAAAAGTAGTATCCCCAGAGGCACTCTCTACCTTTTTTCCTTCCTTTCCTCTGAGCTTCTCAACCTCGGATTTCACCCTTGATGCACTCACTCCGGCTTCCTTAAGCAAATCCCCAATTTGGGAGTCCTCAAGAAGGCCAAGAATCAACAGATCAACAGCCAAGTGAGAATCACCACGAGACTTCTGTGCAGATTGTGCCCGACGAATGGACTTAATCAGAGATGTACTTGCTGGAACATCATCTGGGGGTGGTGTTTGAGAGGGGAGTTTCTTCAATGCTTGATTGAAGACTCTCTCCACTGCCTTTGCCGCCTCATCACCCCCACCAGCAGCGGATATAGCTTGCCAGAAGATGCCATTAGGTTCAGAGATCAAAGCAGCAGCAATGTGAAGAGGAGTAAACTGCGCATGACCTGCATTTGATGCCAGTTCATGACCTCCGGCTAGTGCTTCATTTGTCTTGTGAGTGAACTTGTCTGGATTCATTTTCAAGCTTTAAAACCTACATTGACCAACAAAACCAGTGAGAATTGCATATGCACAAGCAAATTGAATAGTTTAGAGAAATAAATAATTAACACCTCCATTTATTATCAGAGGAATGATGTCAAAAATTTAAAAAAAAAAAAAAAAAAAAAAAAAAAAAAAAAACCAGTTATCTCAGATAATCTGGGTTTGGAGCCCAAATCAATACCCAAATTTTAAGTGAATAGCTTAGGAAAAACATTTATTATCATCTACATTAACCAAAAGAGGGATATGTGAGAACCCCAGATTACGTATTTCCCCAAGTGTCCCAAATAAATGCCTAATCAAATATTCATGAACTATCATAGACAAATATACGATGTGGGCTAAAATGGCTCTTAGAATCTTAAAGCATTCCAGAGAAAGAGCCCCCAGGCAGACACACAACTTCTTTATGCAACAAATCCCGGGTTTCATAAGTAATTTCATGAGATTCATGAAGAAAATATTTGGGGTTCCTTATAAAGTTATTAAATCCTAAATTGATCGAACCAAAAATACCAGGATATCCCAAACCACACAAAACCCAACATCTTTCGATACTGACTCGAGTTTAAACATAAAGTCTCAAGAACAATGATCCGAGAAGAATGACGCTCCACAACACCCATACACAGAAACACGAACCCCAACCCCACAAAAGAATTTCAAAATCAAAATGTAAGCGAAATCACACCCCCAATACAATCAAAACCCAACGATATAATATATACAATGAAACAGGGGCAAAAAGTAGAAATCTTTTCTGAACATACCTTGGAAAAACTCGAGTTCGATTGTTGATATGAAGTAATGGGGTTGTCGATTTTCTTCTTTTTATTTGTTTATCTCTACTGAGATTTTGTTTGCGTGAAGGGTGCTGTTTGATGAACCAGATATACGAAGTGGGCGAAGGCAGAGGGTCCTTTTTGTGGAGGCCGAAGAGAACTCTAGAGGAAAGCCGTTAAGCCTAGAAACTACTAGACTCTCTCTCTCCCCCCACCCCACCCTCTATCTTTCATTATATTAATTTTGTTTTTTTTGCATTTTTTATATTTAAATATTATAAAAGAAAATACCAAACTCATCGAGAAATTAAAACTCACGCGCGTAATGGGAGAGTGTGGTACTTTCCAGACCGTTCGGCTCCCCTCATTTGGCAGCATTCGGCGGTCATACTTGGATTATGCTAAACTCGGATCGGTCTGATCCGTAAGCATATCCCGTACCCAGATGACGTGAATTTCACGTTACATCAAACTCATTTAATTAAAAATTTAAAAATAAATAAATAAATATCAAAAAATTAACTTCTAAATTAAATCCCATAATAATTAAACTAAATTAATCAAATAATTCAAATATAATTCAATCAATATTATTTATTTTCTAAATAATTAATAAACATATCTGATTAATATATTTAATATTATTTTTTTTACGGCATGAAAGTAAAAATTATCATTTTAAATATTGATTATAAAACTCTTATTGTATGTGATTGTTATCGCATCATAATATTAAAATTTAAAATTTATTATTCAAATATTATATATCAATATTTAAAAGTATGATTTTTTTTTTTTTTATTTTATCGCCGTAATGGGTATGAAAACTTAATACTTAGGATCAAAAGAGAAGGATATGGGTGTTCGAATTCAATGCTTAGAATCAAAAGAGAAACATTTGATACCACTAAAGCATTCTTCTTCTCAATACCAAAATTGAATTTTTTTTTTCTAATATAAGTTCAAAATGTTAAAAAATGAATCTTAAACAATTTTTTAGTTTAAGGGCGAAATACATACCTTTTTATGTGGTGTTTTAGTATAATTAAAATAAATTTAAAAGTAAATTAATATATATATTTAGTACAATCGAGAATTTAAATATTCGTCAATGAGTTTTGACTCAACCGATACATTTTCTCTCTTTGGCTGAGTATTTACAGGTTCGAATCTCAGTATGTATAAAAAAAAAGGAGAATTTAAATATTCAGTTTTTTTATGAGGCAAAATAAAAATCAGATTTGCACTAAAATATTAACCCCGAAATTGATATCAAACACAATCAAAATCGACCTAAATTAAATAAGAGAGTTAATCGCAAACTTTAGCTGCGCGCACACACATGTATATTTATGAGATAAAATAATTTGGATTTGTCTTGAAATTTGTGAGATAAAATAATTTGTACATTAGTATTTTTGTTTTTATATACATGGAAAATAGTTGAATTCAAAATATCTAAAATGAAGAGTATAATGTAAATTGAGTTATAATTTATTCACATATTAGAATATATCTTTTTCTTTATTATAAATCAGAGAGGAAAAAATTAATTTTTTAAGAAAAATATATCATGAATATTACGTTGTAAAAAATAATAAATTTTATAAGTAGGAGAGTAAAATTCATGAACCCTATACGACCTTAACCTGATGAGAATATGAACGCAGTCATTAACCTCCCTATGAACAAAAGAAATAAGATGAATGAGAATTTTAAATATTAGCGGTTGAAATTTTTAAAAAATACTGATTCTGATGTTAATATATCTATGAACATTTGAAACATGAGTCGGAGTGTGTGAAATATCTAATACATTAAGCATACAAAGAAAAAGGCACATAAGATTTTTGTTGAAAAATAAATTTGATAACGATGAGGGTAATCTTGGTTAGATTAATTGATAAATATTTAATTGGTCACGTCATCAAGAAAATTTTATTAAAATTGGTTAACCTAGGAAGATTAAAAGGAAATTTTTTTTTATTTTTCATAATTTTAAAATACCAATATAAAATTTTAGTTTAGGCCTTTTAATAATTATTATTATGGAAGATGTGTCATTGACATTTGTAATATTCCATACTATAGCTAAATAATTCTTTATTATAATTCATGAAGTAATATTTACATAATATTTTTTGTTATTTTTTCCCTTTATGATTGGAGGCCTTAAAATTTTAATATCCTATCCAATAATAAAACATTATATGAGCAATTTGAACAAAATTATCAAGAAATCCTTAATTTTTTTAAATTAATCGATATTTAAATCCCACCCTTAAGTCTCTTTGGCTGGTGACACGTGTCAAGGGTGAGGGCAGGATAAGACCGGAGATGGCTTTCATTTTCAAATCATTACCCCACTTGAAGGTAAACCCCAAAAGCCAAAAAACACACCCCATCCCGTCTGCCCTCCAAATCCTTGCTTCCCTTGGAGGGTATCGATAATAAATAAATAAAATAGCGAAGCTGTATCATAAGGGTATTTCCCCTGGCTACCCCAATTCAAGCCCTCCGGGCAATCCCCTGTGACCCCGTCCATAGGGTGAAGAGTTCGGCAGTCACCCTGATAACGTCGGCTCAGTGCAGTCCAAATCATTTTTGAGCCTTAGAATTTAAATATTATTCATCTAAATTCAAATAAAAGTATCAATAAAAAAGTACTCCCATGTATGATAATAAATTTTAACTTTTTAATAAAATTTTGTAAAATTTATCCTTTTATGAAATAATATAATAAACAAAATAAAATAAAATAAAATAGACACGGTTTGGGAAGGAGGAGAGAGCAGGTCTATAGAGTAATAAAAGTAAACTATATATATATATATATAAAAATCAAAAGCAGTGTCTTGTAAAAACACTCGAATAAAACTCTTGCTCAAGTATCTTCCTCAAGATTGAGTGTTCGAATCTTCGTGATTATATGTATTTTTATAATTTTCACGATCCCTGTATAATAAAATAAAAAATAAAAAACACTCAAAAAAATGGAGGGAAAGTAGAGAGAAAAACCCGGGACAAAGGCAAATAACAACACAAAGTAAAGCCACACTATCAGATGAATGCATATAGAAGTCCAATATAAGGGGTTCTCCATGTTTACGATTATGAAAGGTCTTTAGGTTATGAAAAACTACAGCACAATGCTATACGAAAACCAGATTATTATTATTAAAAAAAAAAAAAACAAAAACAAGAAAAAAGGACTGCTGGCAGCATAACAAGATGTGAAGCAGAACAATCAACCGTGTCTTGCCCGTATGCTTTCCAAAATTTCTGGTAAGTGGAATCGAATTTTCCTCAGAATAGCAATTAAGCGTATCAAAGGAATAATTCTTTCTTGCGTTCAATCAAAAGATCCAGCTATTATGCTCATTCCTAGCATGCAATTCCTGCAGGCAGCATAACTATGGATTAAAATTGTGTACTCGGGGGAGTAAAATACAGGCATTCTGAAACACATTTATCTTCCCAAGAAGAGGACAGGAAGAATCCAGCTAATTTCTTTGAGAATATTTAGAACTTTGCAAAGTTCCTTTTTTATTTTTTTGCTTAGCATGAATGAAAGTATTATTAGAGTTGAGCATTTCACGTATATCCAAATATTACTAAATGTAGAAGCTATTGATGATCTACAATTTAAGAAGTTGCACCGAGGGAATACCACCCAAATATTTTGGATATATGGGTGGAAATTCTGTAAAATACAGGACTTGTAGACATTTCCAGGAATGAAATTCTGTATTGCATAAGAAGAGAATGGTTGCAGCTGACTAGGAGCACACCAAATAAAATAACAAAGGGAGTTACTTACCAAGAAACTAACAGTCTGATCCATTTCATTCCTCATCGCTATCATAAACAACCGCCATCCGCCGATGCTTCATGACCTTTCGAGGTGGAGAGTCCTCATCTGATTCAATACCCTTGCGCTTGAGACCACTACTGGACCCCCTAGCCTTTTGTTTGGGCTCCTTCATATGAAAAAATCAAATTTGCATTAAAGAAAAGACTGAAATAAAATTGCTTTTTAACTATGAAACAAATAAGTGAAGGTTTCCCACCGCACAAAGAATCATCTCACCACCTCTAACAGCGTAACACCTACCACTTTATACATGACTAGACATAGGACTCAGTGCCATTGCACTGGATTTACATGCACCAGAATTCCATAAGGATGCAACAAAAGGCACTAACTTTTATCTGGTTTCTGAATATCTTACATTTATGCACTATTGGCATCACGTTCTTGCAATTAGAAATCATAGAAGTCTTACTAGAAGTTTACTTTTGTCTTCAGAACATCCTCAAAACAAGAAAATATTATCTCTTGTCCTTTACAAGGTTAGACAAGAATCCACATACCTCATCCTCCACCTCCTCTTCCTCTGATGCTTCATCAGCTGCGGCCTCCTCTTCATACTGTTCTTCTTCCTCCTCTTCGTATTCCTGTTCTCTTTCCTCTGCCCTCTTACGTGGGGGAGATCTCTTATGGGGACGGAATCTCTCTTCTTCCTCACCATCAGTTTCATATTCAGACTCCTCTCTCTCACTGTCAGAAAAGTCTATTGGACGCCGAGAAGATTTAACGGCAGGCAAGGATGACTTTCGAGGTATATCTCTATGTGCCTGTGACAAGTTAATAACACTTCCATTATGGGAATGATAACAGGTAAAGTGCCAGAATAATAGTACAAATGAAGAAGTAATGCCTTCTTTGCATTAAGAATACGTCGCTCTGCTCGAGCTTCCAATTCCAGGTCATCATCATATCGGCGTCTCCCACCTAAGCGGCGAGAGTCGTGATAATCAGGTTCATCATCCTGAAAAGAGTGAGAAATGAATACAATATAGGCATTCTCAAGGTAAAATGATTCAAAAAAAAAAAAAAGTATCAAAAGGCAACCTCATCAAGAGCATCCTCCAAGAACCCAGGTGAAAGTTGACGTCCCCTGTCAACGATTGGGGTATACTTCCTGTTCACTTTCTCCTTCTTCCGCCTCAGAAGCTCATTGGCTCTGATTGTGTGATTCGCAGCCTGTGTAACCAGGAAATGGACAGAAATCCAAAACATAGAAACCGTGGCATGAATAGCATACAAGCGTCAAGCAACCTAATATTAATACCTTCTCTTTTTCTTCCTTCGCTCGCTCGGGATCAATGTCAGTAATGCAATTCTTAACCTTATACACCTTTTTATGCCGCGAGTCAACAAGAGCAGTTAATAATCGATGAGAGTTTGATGTCAATGATGATGGCATAAACCTCATCTTCTTTAAAAGTCTCCCTTGGGATTGGAGGATTCCCTGCATGTGTGGGATGCAACAAAGTAAATAAGTTCTTAATCGAAGAAAGTATAATAAAGAGAAGGGTAAAACCACATGACCTCAAATTAACAAACTAGAAGTTTTCTGGAATTTAAGAACAAGGAACTACACCCTACTTGATGTGGCTATGGAAGTAAGCAATATGAGGCAACTCTAAATGCCAAGAAGAGCAAAACATATAGATTCATGATCCTTCTGTGCAAAAATTCCATATTGAATCACCACCAGCAGTTGGATGAGTGGTATATTAATGCTTCCTCTCAACCATCCGGGTGCAGTTTCAACCCCCCCCCCCAAAAAAAAAAACCACACAAACAAAAAAATAAAAATAGAATAACAGAAATACATGAAGAGCTAAGAGCAACTTTTTGACAAAAGTTGTGGTTGAAGCTTCACACTAGAATCCTTTTTAAGGGTGCACTAGAAACTAGGGCATAGAGGATGGGTAAATCAAATCATCGAGGATGCAGCTATTGACTGCACCAGCAAGATTGAAAATATTAAAAAGAAAAACCACTAGTTTCAGAATTGATATCCATAGGTACGGCATGCAAAAGAAGAAAGCATAATTGGACGCAAATGATTATTCATTTGTACCAAGCCAACCTAATATAATCCTAGTATTTTCAGGATTTGCGCAATGACCTTCAGTTATAACAAAACCAATCAGTGTAAGACCAAGAACATTCTGCGCAACAAAACAGTTATATATGAAGAATATGCTTTTTCACCAATATTCAAGAATACCTTTAAATATAGACAACCAGAAAGGAGCCAAACTTATATGAAATGCCCATGTCATTGCTAGAATCTACTAGGAGTATTGACAAGCCCAAAAACCACACCAATTTTTTATGAAGTCTATACTTGATGTAATCACCTTTGTCCCAATCATATCTAAGCTGGATTGGATTTGGTGTTTCCAACCATAAGCATCAATATTTAAGGCAAATAGATGCTTTGTTGAATGTATCATCAAGCCACAAATTTGTAGTGATTTTTTATGACAAGAATAAACTGTCCACCTCACCAACACAGTGGCAAGTTTTTTTCTTCGATTCGAAGCATTAACAAAGGGGTCACATGAGGACATAGGCCCCCATCCATTCTCCAACAAGTCATCTCCTTATCATAAGCTTAGCACAACCTCTTTGCTCATAGAATAACTATTTAGCTTGAGAGGATCCTAAAAAAAGATTCTGGGAGTGTTGTCCATCATGCATGTTAGGTATTGGTTAGTAAAATAGACTAGCAGGTTCCAGACTACATCTTGCATGTCCACAATACATTTGAAAAGCTGGACAGTTCCTAGTTCCTTGCTTCACGGTTCAAATTGCCACATAGCAAGACTCTGACAAGATTTCTACCATTCTTAGTATTGAATATACACCTTCCTCTTTCTCTGTTTCTTCATTTTAAATTTATTGCCATTAAATCCAAAGGACTACAAGTAGGCCCAACCTGTATGATCTTAAACATAGATAAATATGACCTAAACAATATGTTTTCAGATGTAAGCTGATGCATTCAAGCAGTCAGCAGTCCAGGCAGAAGTTTTGATGTGCTGTAGCAAGGGGATGGTGACCATCTGATTGGACAAGACACGCATTAAAGTAGATTGTGAATCTAAAACATTACAGTTATGCAAGTGAAAATAGTCTAATTTGAAGAGCTAGAATAAGGGGGAAAACTAATAAAAGACTGTAGAAAAGGTGCATGTGTCACACATTCATGAGAAATTAAGAGTTATAATTTGATGCATGAAAAAGCATAAAAGAAATTTTGGAAGGGGAAAGGAAAGGAGCACACTCTAGATTTTGAATGTTAAATGCTTACCCCAGGCCTTGCAAATTAATAAGATACTTTCACAGAAGTTGGAAAGGAGAGCATACACCATAACCAGTCTATGACACTTGAACACAGCATGCTTATAAAAATACGTTTCCAACCCAAAATAACAAAAACGTGTCCAAGAAAGATGTAAGAGATCACCTTTCCATGTCTTAGAAAAAGGTGTGCTTGATCATGCTGTGCATCTTGCACAGATATGTCCAAAACTTCGTTCCCAATCAACAACTGTAAACTGCCATCTGACCATCTCACAAAGCGTGCATTGCTCTCATACTGCACATTCAAAGAGAATAAACAACAACAAACTGAACCTTTAACCCAATGCACATTCAAAGAGAATATTACAAAAAATAATAAAATAGTAATAATTGAAAAATAAATAAGAAAACAACAACAACCACATGCAAGATTGAGAGAAACAGCTTAGCACCTACATTAAATGACAACTACAGCATTAACAGTACGGTACAAAAAGCCAAACCAAGCAAGGAATTGGACACTTTTAAGAGCAGCTTCTGGACTCAAACGGAGCTATAGATCAATATATGAGCTAAAACAAGCTCAACTAACAATTTCTAAGGCTTTTTGTTGGCTTCAATCAATCAATAAATAAATAAATAAATAAATAAAAATTCACCCAAACAGGATTTCTCGGCCAAGTTCTTCAAGTTGTTTTGTTAGTTCAACTCCAAAATCATAATACATCAGCACACAAGCTTGTCATGTGCGCATCTCAAGTTTGATACTGCCCCACTCAAAAGGTCGAGATTGGATTTCCTTGGTTATTAAAAGAAACTTAGTGACTAGATATGCTAAACAGTGAAATGACAGTCTATCGGACATTTTGTGGCAGAGAATTTGTAGAATTTTTTCATGTTACCTCCAAGGATACTCGGGAGGCTTATTGGATTATGAAAAGAACAAGGATGGCAAATCAGTTTGCTTCTAGTTAGGTCCACTGTGTGGGTCATGTAATGCATTATGTGTGAAGGAGTCAATCGAACATAATGCAACACATATGTCAACAGAAGCATAGAAGAGGGGTAAAAGATAAACTTACAGTTTCTGTGCCATCCGGATTTTTGACAATCCTCCAGCGAACAATGTTGTTGTCCAATCGTATAGGTTTCTTAGACCCAGATTCATCCGTCACAAACGTATCCTCCTCCTGAAATGTCTTAGGATCAAATGGCTTCGGTTCAATTCCCATAATATTAGAGACTCTGATCATGTTCATCTGCAACACAGATAAAATATTGTGTTTACCGACACCAAGGACAGGGACAAAAGTATGCCAACTTTCAAACTGCATTGAATTGAGTTCCTGGTGCCTTATGGACACCTGGAACTTTTGATACCTACGGCTCCTTCAGTGCCATAGCATACATAGAACAACAGATCTGTCGATCTCCAAACAATACATATGGTAACAGCTGAGGTGAAAGAAACTAAAATGGCAATGAACCTTCTCTGGATGAGCTGGGGGATGTTCGAAGGGAATCTCCAGCTCCAGCGGGGGCCCAACAGGCTTCTCTTTGGGTTTAACCTCAATGTTCTCCTCTTCTGATTCGTATTGAGCATCTTCATCGGGCAGCATATCCTCTGGTCTCAGATTCCTTCTATAGCCCTCTTCTTCTTCTTCTTCTTCTTCTTCATCCATATGGAACCTCTATTAAAAGATACAATTCAAAGGATCAATTTAACTTTTTTTGCAATTCTATTAACATTCATACTGGACAGATCAATGAACTGTCAATAAAAGTCCACAGCTAATGGAGATTGTATATTACATCTGCATTTTGTTCAATCTCATTTCGCACAACATACTCTGCTTGTTCTTCATCATCAGAGTCACCAAATACATCACGGATATCAGGAGCTGACTGCGAAATCTGTGTATGATCTTTCTCCTCATGTGGTGATCTACTGTTGAAAAAAGGGAGTCTCAGCATAGCTCAAAGAAAATAATTAAACATGCGGTGATCTGAAAACAATCTCGGGCTATGGTTCTAAAATGATCAAGAAAGTATCGTGCTGGAGAAGAACTGAATCTGAATCATTAGAATAAAGCTATTGGGAGAAGAAACAACGCAAGGGATTGACATTTCTAATTATGGAAAAGCCAACACAATAGAGGAATTCTTTTCCTGTGATGTGTTAAAAGAGTTTGAGAGGTGCCAATGTCAAGTGCCTCTGTCAAACTTTAGCGACATATGTGCCCGAGATAGGAGCATAAATCTCAAACAACTACCTCACACCACAAAGGTGGGAGAACTCAAAACCAAGTTTTAATAAGCAGATTGAGTGTTATACCCCCTTGCTAGATGCCAGTGTGGTACAAGATGTCAGAGTAAATGTGCAGGAACTTGCATAAAATTCATATGTAAAGAACACAAGCAATTCCATTAACAGCTTAAAATGAATATTTCTCATGCTTCTACCCAAGTTTTTAAGGTCCAGCAGAGATGTACTTTCTTTTGCAAGGTTGTTTAGGGCGAGCCCATATATATTCTAAGTCTGGCAATACCTTGAGTGGGGAAGTAACATGAAAGGGAACAACATATTATTAAAGTAGTTTCCTAACACAATGAAACTTCTCCATTGCTCCCAAAGTAATTGCAGCTACAAAACTCTCACTAAAAAGAGAACCAAAAAGAGAAGGGATGCAAGAAAGAATCCAAAAAGAAGGAAGACACACATGCGCACACACACTGCAAAAGAGAGACAGGGAAAGTGAATATTACCTTGAACTTCTAGCCTGGTCAACCTCCTCATCTTCATTTTCAGCATAGTGACCTTCCTCAGACCTCTCTGAACCACTTTCAACAACATCATGCCTCCTACTTGTTACTCCCCTTTGACCATATTCTTCCTTCTCTTCACTATCTGTTTCCCTTTCTTCACTTTCCTCCCTTCGATCACGAGCATCTACTTCTTGGGAAGATTGATCCCTTTCCCCTTCACTCTCTACAGGATCAGGTACTACCTCACGTAATTCTTCACCTTCACTCTCCACTTCTGCCTCCCCTTGCCCTTCCATATCAGCTTCACCCTCGCCCTCAAGGTATGGACCTCCCTCGCCTTCATCCTGTTTAAAGATGGTAAAAATGTCATTCTTTCACAGGCAAAACATTGTTACAAAACACATTTTTGAATAACCAGGCACTGATCACAAAATGGGAACAGTTTAATAAAAATAAACTCATATATTCCCCCAGCATATTAAATAACACTGGTAAACCCTTCTTCACTCCTAGCAATCCCAAGCACCCTCAATCATTCCATTCCCAATATCACTATGAACCCCAAAATTTTCCAACAATTAAAATTATATTTGTGGGTTCTTCCATAATGTTTTTCTTCTTGACATCAGAAATCCTCAATCATAACATTAAAATAAAGAGTATTTCGAATGCCCTAATTCTCAAGTTACGGATCATAGCACACATATAACTGCAACCCCTAAAACCCTACCCTCGTTTGATACCTACCTACCAAACTTCAGTTAGAACCTGAATACTAAAAACCAATTTCCCATATCAATCACAGAGACAAATTCTACAACCTCGGTCCAAAAACTGCAGAACATCGAAAATCTTTCAATTTGACAAAAGCATATACACATACACACACAGACAATTACGCTTCATGCTATGAAATTTCAAAGCCCTAAAAGCCAAATTCCCATATCGATCACAAAGAAGATTTTTGCAATCAAAAAACTGCAGAACTACAATAATAATAACAATAATAATAATAAAATAAATTTAACAAAAGCATATATAGATACATAGACACATACATAATCATGCTCCATGCCAAGACATTTCACAGCCCCAAGAATGCGATAACTCATAAGAAACCACAATGAAGGACATTCGCGGTTCTCCTGAACTGAGTGAATTTGAGCATTTAAGTCACAAATTGCAAACTCCCAATTAAATTAACTGATCATTCGTACACAAAGAACAGAAAACCACAAATAAATTCACCGATTAAAACTGAAAATATCTCCCCCTCTCTTTCTCTCTCTAAAAATTAGAGAATCTCACAGAGAGATAAGCAGGTTGAGGGTTGGATTCATGCTCGGAATCAATCTCTTCCTCTTCTTCTTCCTCGGATTGATCTCCGAACAGATTCTGCATCATCTGATGCCTCTTCTCTTCTCCCCCCATCTCTCTCTCTCTCTCTCTCTCTCTCTCTCTCTCGCTTGATGGGCAGATCCGCAAGGAGAGATCAGTTCTAGAGAATTTTTATTTCTAAATCGCGCACTTCCAAGGTTTTATCCTTTTTTCCTCACCATTCTTGTTGAACCACGTAATAAAAATATTTTCTTTTATGCATAAACCTACCCTAATGCTAGTGGGATTTAATTTAGAATTTTTCGCATCATCACAAAAATTTTCATTAGCCGCAACGATAAATGTGATGGATCAGAAAATTATAAAAATATACGTATTCAAAAAAATTTAAATATTTAATTTCAAAAAAAATATCTTAATAAGAGTTTTTAATCATTCAGATGTCTTTAAAAATATATAGAGTTTTTTTTTTAATTTTTTAATTTTTTTCATAAATTTTGATCCATGATATTGGATCTTCAACGATTGGCATCATATCAAATGACAATATCATTTTCAACAATAATGTGATGGCCCCACAATTTAAATGTGATCTTATGGGGTTATTTAATGTGCTCTTATGTTTCTTGTTAGTGGGTGACATTGAGATTGTTTGTATATTGGCTCCCCAAGAACCCTTCCGGATGAACGAACTCTTATCTTGTTGATGCCCATAAATTCAATCGTGAGGAAATAAAATGAGCAATTTTTATATTGTTTATATATATATATATATATATATATATATATATATATATATATATATATATATATATATATATATATATATATATTTATCAAGTATTATCTCATTTGTTGGTATTTTACCTTTTGATTCTTCTTACTTTCCAAATGTTACCTTATTTGATAAAATTAATATTATTTACATCTATCTGATACTAACATTTATGAAATCCAAACAAGAGAAACAATGAAGAAATATAGATATTCATGAAATTCATTCTCATACAAAATTAGCTTACTAAATCAAGGGCCAGTTATCTGGTGGGATATGGTATTGAATTTTTTAATCAACATTCTGAGTTTGATTAATGATTTGGGTATGAAATAGATTATATTATAAGAATAGTTTCTTAAATTGATTATTATAAATCCCGAATTATATTAGTTAGAATATGATTTCAGATATCGATTGATATAATAAAATAAAACCAAAATTAGCTTACTAAGGATTCTTTTCTTTTATGGCATTCAGATTCTTTCCTTTTTGAGATCTTAACTTCCAAATTTGCGTGGGTCTCCGTTAGAAAATTTGATAACGCGGTGAATTTTAACCAAAAATCATATATGAATGAAGATGGTTTTGAGGAGTATTTTAATAATTGTTTGAAAAAGTTAATGAGTGGGTCACCATTGGAAAAATTTTTAAGTCGAACTACTACATCTGATATTATAGAAATTAAAGACAACACTAACGGGTAATTTCTTGTTCACAGATGAAGTAAATCAAGGCAATTAGTAGCACCAAATTGATGCAATTTTTTTTTGGGTACAGGGATATCTACCGTCAATCAGTATTCAGATTTCATTCGATTAATTCGGTACGAATATTATGAGATCCGTTAAAGAATTGACTCTCCTAAATCTTATTTTTTTTATTCTTATAACTCGAATCTGAGACCTATGATTAAGAGAATATAACGTTTTATTGTTACATTTATAGAAATTTGATAAATTGATGCAATTTTAATAAGTAATTAGATGAAAGAATTGAATAATTCTATACAAATGGAGATTATAGGAGATGTGGATCTTTTCCAAATATAGACGAAAGAAGTGAGTTCATGACTTTGTTTTATTAATGTGATTCATTGTGAATGTTATCTCTATTTTTCTTTTTTTTTTTCTTATAGCAATGGATATCATTCACATGTTAATTATTGAAAAAGATGATAAAGATAAGGAAACAGTAATGCTAATAGATGCAATGTTATATTGGTATTATTCGAATTATAAGGATAAAACAGTTTGTATAGAATTTTTTTTCAAACAATTTATATATACCGTCAAGAAATACATGACCGGTAAATAGATTAGGAGAATTAATTAATTTGTAATCTCTTAAATTGAAGGATTCAGATAGATAGTTTTCCAAATTTAGGAATGATTTAGTTTCTTATTTTTTTCTTTTATAATCTACTATATAATATCATGTATTATCAATTCATAATACAACATAATTCATAGTTCTCTTTTCATCTTTGATTTCCCACATGGTATTAGAGCTTTAGGGATTTTTCTAGGGTTTCTTCTTCTTCTTCTTTTTCAAATAGCGTCGATTGCTCTAAGTTCATGTTTCCTTTGGGTTCCTTTTTTCTTTTGTGTTCCGGCCTTAATTGCTACGAATTTCCTTTCTTTACCGTGTCAACCTTCGAAATCACCATCTCTAACAATTTTAACCCATTCGAAAAACCCAACTATGTTCAAAAAATTAGAAAATTACTGAATATTCAACGGTAAGGAAATTGAGAAGCTAAGAAGCAGCTGCGGAGTTGAAAATTCTTCTCGGAGGGGCCATAAAGGAATAATTAATAAAAATTATAAAGTATGTTACTAATATTATCGTATCATTGACATCTAATATTCTCAACAAAAATTTTATATCGAGAAAAATTGACGCATATTTCATTCTTCAATATCATGCGACAGTATTTTTAACGTGTTATGTCAAAAAAGCGCTTATGAATATATCCATCTTTATCTATATGTATCAAAATAATAGTCATTTGTTTCCTTTTAGACTCATCTCTAACCTCATCAATGATAATGCAAAATTCTGTATTCCCAATTTTCTTTTTACAAATCGCTTTCCATTCTTTACTATCAAATATATGTAAGATCTCTTTTTGAACATTATGTAAGTGTATTTAGCATTTCTTGGAGTATTTTCTAAGATAACTTTTTCAACTTTATGATTGTAAGTTCCCAATAATTTTATCATCTCAATAAAATTTTCATAATTTTCGAACTTGGCCATTCATCATGATTTCTAAAAATACAACTTTGAAATGTTAGCTATCTAACACAATCTATAGAAGTTTTTAATCTTAACCAATTATTTTCAATTTTCTTTGAAGTTTGTCTTGTGTTGTTCTTTATTGATTAAATTCTTACCAGATTTCACTGTTATAAAATGTGATAAATTAAAATCTTTTCCCACATGACCCAATTGAAGACAATTAGTATTTACTTTCTTCCACTAACTAAAGCCTTTTTAAGTAAAGACTTCTTATTTATGACACACTCCAATTTTGCTACCAAAGAGATAACAAGGTATACAAAACATAGTATTTTTAGAATGTGAATACTTTAACCAAATAGAATGTGTTTCATACAAAGATAATTGAAATCAATGTAGATGAATTGTTAGAGTGAAAGATGAAAACTAAAGAAGTTTAGATTGATATGGATCAGTTTTATTATAAACTTACCGAATTTCATCACATTAATTAATCCGAAATTTTGATATTTGTTGATGAAAGCTTAGATCACATTTCAAAGCAGTAGAAAACATTTGTTCTGGAACAATTCTTGAACACTTTTGAGATTGATTAGGTGAAAAATCATGTTATTTTAAAATTGTGTTATTGTTTGATTTGTTGGTAACCTTTTTTGATTGTATTTTTTTTTATAATTGATTCTTGATCTGTCTATTTGAACCTTTAAACAAGAAAACCAAAAGTTATTGGAGAAAAAAATTGAGAGAAAATTTTGAGTAAAAGAAAAATTTTATATTTTTATTAAATTAGCGTCAAACGTTTATCGAAAAGAAGGACAGATCTCACAGAGTCTAAATATCTAATATAATTTTGTTTTAAATGTAAAAACTTTAATGTTTTAAACACAATAAATTGTTTTAAACTTTGAGACATTTAGTTTATTATAGTCATAATATTGTGTTATCAAAATTATATTAATACAATATATGATTTTAAAACTTTGTATAATACAAATATTAAGATTGAACCACAGATATTGCCCTAATTATAATTATAGTTTTAACTATTATTTGTGTAGCAGTGGATAAATATTATTTGATGTTGTTAAAATTTATTAAGTTGCACCCACTTGAGAGCTCCTAACTTGGTACTTGACTTCAAGTCCTGCTATTAAATGGAGTTGAGGGAGTATAAAAGTTCCCACCTACAGTCACCTACGAGTGGGACATGGATTTAGAACTAGGGTTGAAATTCTCAAAAAATTATTCATGAAATGGCCGGACTCTGTGCTTAGAAAGCTTGATCTGGTTTTTCTTGATACACGAAGACTAAACTCTTGTAAATTAAGTAATCAGATATTCTATTCTCTTAATCAGAGATTTTGAGTTCAAATTCTGAAAATGACGAAAAAAGATTTAGAAGAGATAACATATAAAATAGACTTCACAGTACTCGAATTAGATTAATCAGATAAAATCTAGATATCGATAATAAAAAAAAAAAAAAAATCAAATGTAAAGGGTTTTTTTGACCCTCCATATTATGAGTGGTTTCAGTTTGACCAGGCTTTGAGATTTTTATTTTTTGATTTATTTGGACATAATTACCCATTTTCCACTTGAATTAATTTGATATCTTATCTGTCTTTTTAAATTTTTTCTTTCTGAGAATTTGGGTTATAGGATTTTACAGAGATCCATAACTTTGAAAAGTGTCTGACTACATTGAGGATTACATGATTGAGCATGGACCTTTCGCTGGGTTCTTTGGATTTTCTCAGGCAGTGAGTTCATTAAACCTTTAGACTTTTATCGAAATTTTTTATCTCAAAATACCTAAATTAAAATAGAGATATTTAAAATTTTTAATTTTTCTCAAAATTTTTACCTCAAAACTAATAAAAAATAGCAAATTATAATACGATCGAAAAATATGAAAAAAGAAAGGGCGAAAATTGAGTTCAGCCTAAAATGCTTTAGTTTCGAAGAAGTTTTACCAAAAAAGGTTAAGTCTCCCAATATTTAAAAAGAATGACATAAAAGTTGCACAATTGTGTACAACAATTTTCTACTTGCCGGAAAAATTACAAAAAACTTGGGGGGCCGTGTGGCTCCGCGCCTACTGAGAAGCTTGTTGGGGTTTCTTAAAAAGCCTTTTGGTGCGTGTTCGTTGGCTCTTTTAGGTAAACAGTCACTTCTTTTTTAGCATGAATGCCTCAAATAAATTCTATGTTAACTCTTGGATAATAGACTCCACCGCCACAAACCACATAACCTCCACATCCCAACTCTTCTACACCTATATCCCATGTCCGAGTAACAGGAAAATTGTAGTGACCATTTGTTCTTTAGCTACTATTATTGGTGGATTTTTATATGAATGATTGTTGAATATGAGTGATTGTTGATAAATCAAAAGGAAAAATATTATTGATTGTAAGTGGATTTTTATATTGAAGCACAAGGCCGATGGATCCCTTGAAAGATATAAAGCAAGATTGGTGGCTAAAGTGTACACTGACATGGATAATCAGGAGACTTTTGTTCGAGTTACAAAAATGAATACTCTGATAATTTTATTATCATTGGCTGCTCACTTCAATAGACAATTCCTATAGTATGATGTTAAGAATGCATTCCTCTACGGTAACTTAGATGAGAAAATCTATATTAACATCCCACCAGGATTTGAGGGAAACATAGATAACAAGGTGTAGAAGCTAAGGAATACGCTTTATGGGTTAAAACAATCTCCTAAAGTATGGTTTGGAAGATTTGCAAAAGTCATGAAGGAATTTGGCTATAAACAAAACCAAGGTGACTACATACTTTTCATTAAGCATTCGGTTTTAGGGAGACTGACTGCTCTTCTAGTCCATGCAAATGATATCCTAGGGACCAGAAACGATGATAAATAAAAGCATGAATTGAATCTAAGACTAGCAAAAGAGTTTGAAATAAAGAGCTAGGGAAACTAAAATAATTTCCCGGTATTGAGGTGACATATTCCATACAAGGAATTTTCATATCTCAACAAAAGTATATAACTGATTTATTGACAGAAATAGGGAAGATTGGGTGTAAGCCGATCTCTACTCTAATGGATCCAAATCATAAGTTAGGAGAAGTTAAACCAAACTAGCTATTGATAAAAGAATGTACCAGAGGTTGGTTGGTAGATTTATATACCTTGCTCACACTCGGCTAGATATAGCATACCACGTGAATGTGACCAATCAATTTATGCATCACCCAAGAGAACCTCATCTTTAAGCTACCATGGGGTGTTGCACTACTTAAAAGGCAATCTAAGGAAAGAAATTTTGTTCAATAAGAATAATACTCTTACTCTAGAAACTTACATTGATGTTGACTAGTTCCCTAATGGATAGAAGATCAACTATAGGGTATTGTACTTTTCTTGGAGGTAATCTAGTAATATGGAAGAGCAAGAAGTAGGATGTAGTGGCCAGATCATCTGCAAAATCAGAATTCAAGGCTAAGAATTATGTGAATTACTTCGGTTGAGAATCATTCTAAATGAATTGAGAGTCAAATGGGAAGATCCGATGAAACTCTATTGTGATATTAAGTTAGCTATTAATAAAGTTTATGATCCTATATAATATGATAGGACAAAACATATTGAAATTGATAAACATTTTATCAAAGAAAAATTGGAAGGGTTAGTGTGTATGTCCTATATTCCATTAAAGCAACAATTAGTTAATATTCTAACAAAGGGGTTGAATAGTTCAAGTTTCCATGATCTTGTATCCAAGCTGAGAATGGAAAATATCTATTCCTCAGCTTTAATTTGTAATCCCTTAAATTGAGGGATTCAATTAGATAGTTTTTCAGATTTAAAAATGATTTAGTTTCTTATTTTTCTTTAATAATTTACTATATAATATATGTATTATCAATTCACAATACAATTAGAAAATTCAGAATTCTTTTCTTATCTCTATTTTCCCACATAAGTCTATCAGAAATTCTTGGGGAATGAAAAAAAAAGTGTATTAATGTGTTCAAATTGGATAAAAGCTTGCTAATTAGTCTTTATAATGAGTTGCTAAAAAAAAATGGCATATTTTTATATGCTATTTTGCTTCAATTAGCCATGTTCAAGAATGGTTTTCAACATTTAGGTGAGACATACATGTTCAAGAATGCTTTGCCCCTCTTGAGAAGCTTGTTGGGGTTTCTTAAAAAGCCTTCTAGAGCATGTTCGTTGGCTCTTTTAGGTAAATAGTCACTTCTTTTTTTACATGCATGTCTCAAACAAATTCTATGCTAACTCTTGGATAATAGACGCCGGTGTCACAAACCATAACCTTCACATCTCAACTCTTCCGCACCTATATCCCATGTCAGTAATAGGAAAATTGTAGTGGCCAATTGTTCTTTAGCTACTATTGTAGGGATAGGAGACATACATATCACACCAACTTTTATCGTTAAAGATGTTCTTCATTTATCAAAATTGTTGGCCAGCCTTGTTTTCATTAAAAAACTTACCTATGATCTTAAATGTAATGCCATTTTTTGCTCTTTTTATTGTGTTTTTTAAGATTAGGGGTTAGGGAGGAGAATTGAATTTGCTAAAAAAAGGAGCGGTCTTTACCACCTTAAATCATCTCATAAACTTAAGAGCAATTCGTCTTTATCTTTTCTTAGTCAAATAAAGATGTCATTTGACTGTGTCACTTACATCTAAGTTATCCATCTTTTAGGTAATGTTTTGAAACTGGGACCGGAGTACAAATTGGTCATGCCAAAGGGTTAATGGGTCACTGAGTCAAACCGATCGAACCGGAAAAAAATCGATAATATTATCATGATATCATAAATAAATTTAAATTATAATATGTTGATAATTTAAAAATCTGTATATCTAATCACATATATTTACCATATAATGTTCAAAATATATAATATTAATAAAACACAATTCATTAATTTAAATATCATAAATCATTTAATACGAAATATCATTCAAATATATCAAAATTTAATTTAAATAATAGGGTCGAGTATATCAAAATTTAATTTAAACAATAAAAAAAATCCAATGAAAAAAAAGACCCAAGGTGAAAGTTAAATAATAAGAGTGAGATAGAAAGAAAATGTTAAAAAAAAAACACCACAAAACATTGTGATCTAGTGGTCAGCACTAGTCAAACACTCCTGAGTTCAAGTTCATACGCTAGCATTTTTACACAAAAAAAAGGAAAAAGAAGAAATCTCAAGTTGGCCGGTTCAATCCCGTTTCTGGTCCAAACTTGATTAGTTTTTTTAAAATTCGGTTTTGTCAAAAACTCAAACTGACTACTGGTCCAGTTCCCGATCGGACTGGTTGGACCAGCGGGTCTGGTTCGGGTTTCAAACATTGCTCGTAGGGTTTTTAAAAAAATGTTTCCTCCTTTGTTCCAAAGAATAAATATTTTTGAGTTTCATTATGATATTTATGAATTGGCAAAATATACTAATGCATCTTTTTCTATTAGCAATAAAAAAAAAGTTTTCCACCTTTTTATTTGATTGGGGTCCTTCTATTATACCTAATGTTTCTGGGTGTCATTGGTTTGTATCCTTAATTGATGATTGCAATTAGATTACATGGCTCTTTCTTCTTGAACAAAAATATGATGTTAGCATTGTTACATTTAATTTCTATTAAATGGTTCAAAACCAATTTGGGGTTAAAATAAAATGTTTAGGATAGACAATACTAAAAACTACTTCAATCATATCTATTTTTGATCATTGGGGATCATGCATGATTCGTCATGTGTTAACAAATCTCAACAAAATTGGTAGCTAAAAGGAAAAATGGACATTTACTCAATACCACATAATCCTTGCTCTTTTAAGGGAATGTTCCTAAATCCTATTAGGAAGAAATTGTTCTTACTGCCACATACATGATAAATAATCTTCTCTCAAGCGTGTTGGGAAATAAAAGTTCCATAGAGGTCCTTAATAGTTTCTACTCTCACTTCAAAATCTCAAATGACCTTACACATAAAATATTTGGGTATGTTGCCTTTGCTCATGTCTATAGCCAAAATAGAGGGAAGCTAGACCCCAAAGTCATCAAATGTGTCTTCCTTGGTTACTCATTCACTCAAAAGGAATACAAATATTACGATTCTTCATCTAAAAAATTTTGCATCTTTGCATATGTCACTTTCACAAAAGATACACATTTTTTCTCTAAGTCCTCTCTTTAGGGAGAGATTTCAATGATGGAAGATGGTACTTGTGAGTCATTTGAACCACATAAACCCGAGTCCTCTGAACCAATCATATCTAAGTCATCTAACTCTACTACTGAACTCGTGTCATCCTCTGTTCCAACCAATGTCACTCACAATTTTCCAAGGATCTCTTAGGTGTAATCGAGGAGAAAGGTGGTACTTGAATTGACACAGGTCCAAGAATCTAATCTAGACTTTAGAAATAAGATCATGGTAAGATTAGACCCACCTTTACACATACAATCTGCTGAGATATCTACTAATCCAATGAACAACCTAGATCTTCCCATTACTATCAAGAAAGGTACCAGAGAATGAGCTAAATGACCACTTTATCCACTATCTTACAATGTCGCTCTTAAATGCTAGTCACCAGCCCACAAAAGGTTCATTGTGAGTTTAAACACCATTGTTATTCTTAACACTATTTCTGAGATATTTTCAAAAGGAGAATGGAGGGATATTATGATAGAGGAAATGAGTGCATTAGAAAAGAATAGAATATATGTGATTGTTGATAAATCGAAAGGAAAAATATTATTGATTGTAAGTGGATTTTTATATTGAAGTACAAGGTTAATGGATCCCTTGAAAGATATAAAGCAAGATTGGTGACCAAAAGGTATACTGATATGGATTATCAGGAGACTTTTGCTTCAATTACAAAAACGAACACTTTGAGAATTCTATTATCATCGGCTGCTCACTTCAATAGGCAACTTAGCTTACTTTAAGAATTCCTCGATATTGAGGTGGCATATTCCATACAAGGAATTTTCATATCTCAACAAAAGTATATGACTAATTTATTGGTAGAAATAGAGAAGATTGGGTGTAAGCCGATCTCTACTTCAATGGATCCAAATCATAAGTTAGGAGAAGCTAAACAAGAACTAGCAATTGATAAAAGAATATGCCAGAGGGTTGGTTGGTAGACTTATATACCCTGATCACACTTGGCCAGATATAGCATACCCCATGAGTATGATCAGTTAATTCATACATGATCCAAGAGAACCTCTTCTTCAAGCTACCTATGGGGTGTTGCACTACTTAAAAGGCAATCTAAGGAAAGAAATTTTGTTCAAGAAGAATAATACTTTTACTCTGGAAACTTACATTAATGTTGACGACGTAGGTACCCTAGTGGATAGAATATCAATTATAGGGTATTGTACTTTTCTTGGAGATAATCTAGTAACATGGAAGAGCAAGAAGCAGAATGTAGTGCCTAGATCATCTGCAAAATCAGAATTCAAGGCTATTGCTCAAGAATTGTGTGTACTACTTCAGTTGAGAATCATTCTAAATGAATTGAGAGTCAAATGGGAAGATCCTATGAAACTCTATTGTGATAATAAGTCAGCTATTAATATAGTTTATGATTTTATACAACATGATAGGACAAAACACATTGAAATTGATAAACACTTTATCAAAGAAAAATTGGAGAAAGGGTTAGTGTGTATGTCTTATATTCCATTAGAGCAACAATTAGCCGATATTCAAACAAAGGGGCTGAATAGTTCAAGTTTCCATGATCATGTATCCAACTTGGGAATGGAAAATATTTACTCCTTAGCTTCAGGGGGAATGTCGAGGTATATATGAGCTATAAATAGATTAGGAGAATTAGTTTGTAATCCCTTAAATTGAGGGATTCAGTTAGATAGTTTTCCAGATTTAAAAATGATTTAGTTTCCTATTTTTCTCTAATAATCTACTATATAATATCATGCATTATCCATTCACAATACAATTAGAAAATTCAAAATTCTTTTTATCTATAATTTGCCACATAAGTCTATTAAAAATTCTTGGGGAATGAAAAAAAAAGTGTATTAACGTGTTCAAATTGGATAAAAGCTTGCTAATTAGTATTTATAATGAGTTGTCAAAAAAAAAGTTTACATTAGATATTAAAAAAATCTCAATTTTAGAAAAAATTAGCATATTTTTATATGCTATTTTTGCTTCAATTAGCCATGTTCAAGAATGGTTTGCAACATTCAGGTGAGACAAATTTTTCATGAGGCATGATGAACACATAGTTTATATATATTTATACTTTTTATTTACTTAGATTTTGGTTTATGTAATATCGTCAGGTGATTTCACAGTATTTTCCTTTATTTGTTTATAGGAAGAATATAGAAAGATAAAACTTAGATAAAGATCGTAAAGAAGGAAAACACTTATGCAAAGTCTATGCAACTATAACGAGGAGCACAACTACATTCACATCAATTTTTCTTAGTGCAACTACCCTGATCTAAAAATGATACTTTTTAATTCTTTTTCAAACATTATTCCAAAATTTCACTTTCTAATTTACTCTTCAATGATCTAAGCAAGTCATTAATTAGTAATTTTATAGACTAATTTGTAAATCTAGTTTCCTAATATTGAGTGTGATTTATAAATATGTAAAGAGAATCAAAAGCACCGTTTTTTTCTTTTAACCTATTAGATATTCTTGGGAGAGGAGGAAAAAAGGAGGAGAGTCCTTCCATTTCAGGGTTTTCTTACTTTCTCTTTTATTTTTTTAATTGTATATTTCCTTCCATGAGTGGCTAAATCTTATCGATATGACTCCATTATTGGTTTGAGTATTTAATATAATATTATATTTTTTCAAAAATTATTTGATTATCGTATTCATGATGTTTTCTAATTTATTGATCATATTTTCAGATTATTTTGGGTATACAAAATATGAACGAAAATAATTATTATAAGTTAAATCTAGAGATAATCAATATGGGTTGAATGCATAAAAGAGATTTAGCATGTAATACGCGCACTTGGTTAAAAAATTTATTTTTGAAATGTTGTTTATAATTAAATCGTTACTAGAAATTGAGAGATTATTATTTCACAATAAATTTAGTCTGATTTTAGATAACGACTAAAGTGAATTAATATTTTTGATTGTTAATTTAGAGATGAATAATCCAACACTTAACCTTTAGAAAATAAATCGGATGGTGCATAATGATTATTTTTAGGTTTGTAAATTTTGTGAATATTTTTCATATATTTTATAATCTAAATATTATACGTGATTATTTTTATGTTTGTAATTTTATGAATATTTCTCATATATTTTATAATAACTATTAAGACCCGTAATTACACAACAAGTCTCGTGAAAATGATAACTTACTTATTATTTTATTATTTAAATGATTCATATACTTATAAATTTATATATTAGGGTGCTCAAGGTAATGTTACCGTTATTTTTTTATTTGATAAAATCTTAATATCCGACATTCAATCGCAGTACTACAATTTTTCAATAAAACGACATGGTGAATACAAGGTAATGTTACCCATTACTTTATTACTTGATATTTAATGATGATAGACATGGGGCTCATTTTAAGATAATGTAATTTTACAGTTTTTTTTTTTTTTTTGCAAAAATATTTTTTCTTTATATTTAAGTTTTTTTATATATGTGTATTTGAATTGATTATTTATTAAAATATTATGAATATTATGTTTATAAATTTTATATTTTAATTTATAATAATATGAGAAGAAATATATTAAAAAATATAATAGATTTAATTGATATATATTTGTCATTTTTTCGTTATTTTATATATAAATAACTACTATTTTAATTAAATAATTAAACATTAATATCAGTTATTAATAATTATTAACTATTTGATATTAACACTTAATCAGCCGTTAACCAATGTCTAGTTGGTTTAATGACTGGATATTGATACCAAATAAAATTTTAGATTTAAATTTTGTACAAACACTAATATTTTTAAATAATATTTCAAATTCAAAATTTATGTATAATAAAAATAGATATCGAGAGAATTTTATCGATTCAATTCGATTCGAATCTGATTTAGTTGGATTTAATATAATTATCAGATTTATATTAAAAAAAATCAACCATCAATTAAATATTTTATGATTTAAACCAAACACGTCCTAATCGGGCTCGGTAGCTTGGGCAGAATCTCCAACAACCAACAATCCTACGCTAGTGCAAGCACGTCGCGGCGAACCGCTATAGTACGATCTCAAACTCATGTTTCCAAATATGTCCTCCTAACATTCGGATCCCAAAAGAACCGAGCCCGGATTGGTGCCCGAGTCCCCGGTTTCTCAGTTCGTTGAAAATTTCGCACTCTCATTCGATCACTATCTGTGCAATCTCTCTCTCTCTCTCTCTCTCTCTCTCTCCACGATTCAAACCCTAAAGATTTCACGCAGACAATCGCAGTGAGCCGGAAGGGAAATCTAGTGGACGCAACTTGAGAAACACTGAAGTCTTCACACCAACTCTGTGAGTTCCTCTTCCTTCTTCTCTCTCTCTCTCTCTCTCTCCCCAAAACCCTAATTTGGCATTTCTGTTTCACCATTTTACAGCTCGTGCATGAATCGATTGTTTAGGGCTTGGGAAAGGGTCTAGCATAGGTTTCTTTTTTCAAAGGGTTAGTTTGTGTTTCAATTCTGATTTGATTTCGATCTGCTTACGGAAATGATGATTCTTGAGAGTTGATTTTTGCGAGTCTCGATCTGTCATCACTCTCCCTTTCCGATAAATTGCTGCACAGAGTTTGTGGTGCTGGGAGCCTTTGTTTTTTGTATCCCACTGAGCTTTGCTAGTCATAGGCGCTACAGATTTAGGTAAATCTATCTAGGTTCATCTTGTTTAAAATTGTTTGTATATAGAGTTGAACCGATGTAGATTGTGTGCAAGTGCCTGGTTTTGGACAAGTTATCCAACATAAGCTTCTTTTTAACGGCCCAATTTGAATAATTTGTGAATTGTGCCCGTAACCTGTTTGATGATATGTCTGCTTTGCAATTATATAACGTATTTGATAGAATGATAGTGAGAACTTAGAGTCTCAGGATGTAAGATAGTCCCAGCTGAATTTGATACTATAGAGATAGGCCGGTCCCCAGTAGGATCATTGAACTTAAGAGAGAATCAAATGACCTACTTGATAGAATGTCCCTGAGAAATTGATGTTTCTGAGAGAAATTATCTCAGCTGAATATGACCCCATAGAATCATTTATTCCATCACCAGCGAAGGAGTTGGACTGGAGAGTTGTTTGAAGGGGTCTGCTTAGGTGCACAGTAATCTGCATCTTTTGGGGCGGGGGGCTGCAATGGCAGACTCCAACCCCAGCAGTTCCCTTGTAGAGAGGGCAGGGATCCAGGCTCAGATTGGACAATTCATGCTGCTAAACATATGGCATGCTAACACCAAAATTTTTCATGATGTCGTTGTTAAGCAGGCCTGATAAGTTTTTAGAGGTCGAAGGTTTGTGTAAACCCTACTGCTACAATTAGTAGGATAGGGACCATGTGTTGCATGTGTGTATGGTGAATCAGTGTTTTAAAAGTTGAGGCGAGCGCCACCAGGCGTCCAATCCTGCCCTGGGCAGGCAAGGCGTGTTAAAAGAGGTGCTTGCCTCTTTGTGGAAGTGCTAGAGGCACTAAGGCGTTGAGTTGAGTGCCTCTTTCATTTCAGTCTTTCTTTCTTTCTTTCTTTATTATTATTATTATTATTATTATTATTTTAAATAAAAAGCCCATTAAATAACTCAAAAGCCCATTAAACAGCCATTAAAAAGTAATGATAAATTAGTTGTAAGAATATAAAATCTCTTGTTTCCTCCAGCGGTCTCCTCCAATATAAAAACCATAGTTCCCTTCAGCCAGCCGCCACCTGCTGCAGAAAGCTTCCCACGTGTTAACCTGAGTTTCAGCTTCTAGATTGGTTGTTATTGATAATGCGGAAGCTGCTACAGAGGATGCACACGAGGAGGAGGAGGAGGAGGAGTCCCACTCTAGTGGTGGAGGGGATGATGATCTGAATGAGAAAGTTGATCTGATTGACACTAACAATGATTAGGCGGTTAGATCTTAGCAATTTTAGGATTCATATTTAAGTTTTATTTTAGGCATTAGGAAGTATCAATTAACTTGATAGTGTTTTATCTTTCTTATTGAATGCATGGCATTTTTTTTTTCTTTTATAATGTTGGAGGTAGAGGACTTCTAACTTTTAGATTTGTTTTAGTTATGATTTTTAGGCACTTTTTTCCCTTTATTTTGGATTTAGAAATCATAATTTCTAAAGGGTCCGTACTTCACTCAGGCGAGCACCTTCCATGGTGCCTACAGCTTCGGGCATTAGAGGCCCTTAAGGCCTTAAGATTGCCTTGTGCCTTTTAAAAACAGTGTGATGTATCTATGGTGGCAAGATCTATTCTCTGCACCTATAGGTATGCTATTGTTAGCTCATAAGTCTAGGTTTTGTTCTCTACATTGTTCATGTGATTTTGTTATCCCCCTTGGTTTTTCTAAATACAGTTTTCCATTGTAAAACCATTTTCTACTAGCTTCAAACCTGGTTTATCTAGGTGAGAGTCTCAGGATAACCATTAGTCTGGGGAACAACTAAATTGGCTTGCATGCTTAAGGGATTCAATGTAAAATTAGTGAAAATGATAATGCTGCAAGGTCCATTACCCATGATCTTGGTAAGGGAAAACAAGAAGTAGGTGCTTTTAACTTCATGGATATTTTGGAGACAGGGTTGGACAACAAGTGGGAGCGCTCATCAAATACAGTGGTAATGTCATTCCGAAGCATTTTAGGTTGCTTTCCCCCCCTCTCAATATAGGATTTAGGTCAATTTCCAAGGTAGCATGATGCCTTTGAATTTTGCTTGATGGATGGTGAGAAATTAGACACTTAATTACAATGCTTTTGGCATTAAATCTTCATTTCAATGGAGTTCTAACGGGGCAAGATCATATCTTTTGTCAAAGGTTTTTTTCAGATGAATCTAACTGGAAACTGGACACTTACATTTGGACCACTAATAACATAATTAAAGAGTTCTTGATAAAAATGGAAACAACGATCAAGAGTTTTTGTCAGATAGATAAGGACGGTTCCATTAAATAGGAGAAGAATGTTGAATAGGAGAGGAATGTAAAGGAGACAGTGAGTATTACTTATGTTTGAATGTTTGAGAGAAATAAGAAAAGGTTCCAAGTTTTGGATTCCAGTTCTTTTATATAGACTTATCCTATATTTTTTTGACCTTTGTGAGCTCCAAGGAAATCTTGAGCAATGTTGAAGTTATAGTGGATACAGAATCCAAATAGTAAGATCTGGTGTTCACATGACATGCAATTGATTGGAGCTAGAGACCACTTTCAGATTCTATGAGCTTCTCAAATGGGTGGGATTCTTCCACGCCATAAAAGATTTTGTGGAGGTGGAATGTAAGGAGAATGACTGAGGTTTTCGATGTCTAACAGTTTTATAAGGTGCTTCAAGGAAATCTGATTTGGATAGGAGGCACACTTTCCCATGGAAAGATGTATAGAAGACTATGACTCCTCCCTCTCTTTCTTTTTTGGGAAGTAGTTTGGAGTAGGAATTAACTTAAGGAAACATTCCAAACAGAGGGTTATGTAGTGAATCAATATTGTAGTAGAGAGTCAGGGTACCTTTTTTTGATAGAAAAAGAAAGTTGTATTGGATGTATAAAAAATGTACAAGAAGCTCCAAGGAAAAAAAATCCTCAAAGACAGAAAAAAGAACAATCATACAAAACTAATGAATAAGTGCTCTATAATCCCTTCTCAACTCTTCTAAGCTATAGTCTTTATACATCCTAGGGGCATGAATTACAGTCTTCACAACACCGATCATGATGAGCCAGAGAAGGTTGACCAGTTTTTGATGGTTACGATGTTTCTGAGGCATTGTTCTTTTATTGTTTTATATCTTTTTGGCCTTTGCTAGAGATATTCTCGAAAAGAACAGGCTTTATTACAATTCTTTGCAAGCTTATTTATGTGCTCTGAACCTTATTGACATATAAATGGGAAAGAAATCATACTCCACCGAATAAAAATTAGATTTCTAATCAAATACTGCATTTCGAAAATAACCTGAAGACTTTTAAAGCAGCTGGGAAAATTTTAGTGATAAAAAGACTGAAAATTCTTCTAGAGATCTTTCTATCCATGCCATTTTGTGTATCCAACTCAAATGGTTTTTGGTGCAATGTTGTCAAAAGCTCTAGGTGCTAAAAAGCGCCAAGATTATCAAATGCCCAAGGCGCTAGGTGCTCGCCCAAGTAAAGCAAGGCACTAAAATAAAATAAAGGTATATAATACTATATTATAATATGTAAATGAAAAATATATATCTTAAAAGTAAGAGCAGATCATTAGAAAATAAAAATTAAATTCATAATACTAAATAATCATATAAAGTTGGATAATTTGGGTCTTTCAAATTTGTAATTCCATCCTGGATCTTTCTTGCTATGATATGATGACTCCTCACTTGCCATTTTCTGTGAAAATGAAATATAAAAATATTGTTTAACATAAATCCAATTTATATAGACATCACTAACTAATTCTTTTAATTATTGCAGATACACAATAAAAAAAAAATACAATTCAGCAACAGGAAAAAAGAGACAAGCTTAGCTTCTGTTGAAGATCAGAGCAAACAAATTAAAAAATGAAAAAGCGAAACACTACAACAGCCAAATACAAAAAACAAGGTTTTTCTTTTTCATTACTCAACTATGTCCACAGCACATAATGCTATGCTAACTATGGTGATACGTGTATTTGAGTATTCTTTTGACCTGGCATAATGATGTCTCTCTCCCCATTCTGTGGGTAGAGATAGTTACTTAAAAAAAAAAGAAAACAGCAACAAATAAAGACCACATAAGAAAACAGCATCCCACAAATTATTTTTTTTAAACAATAGCAGAAGAAAAGCATAACGAAATTACTTAAAAAAACTGCAAGAAATAATAACAGCAATTTTTTTTTTTTTTTTAAACAGCATCCTACAAATTAATTAGAAAAAGCAACAAAATAGCTTGCCAAAAAACAAAGGAGGGAAGAAGATGAAGAGCATAACATCAAATTAAAAAAAAAAACAGAGCACAAAATTAAAATGCTGGTCCAAGTGGCCAATTAAAAAAACATATCTTCACTCAGGTGCTTGCCTTAGCGCCTGATGCCTGCACTCCAGGCATTTGCCTAGGCCGCGCCTGGGGCAAAGGCAAGGCCCAAGTGCCTGGTGACAACACTGTTTTGGGGTCTTGGCATGGTAACCGTTAAACCTGCAGGCAGTGTTTAACTATTGTATAGTGGATGAAATTGCTATATGGTTGGATCTTCAATTTCATCTCACTTTTTTTTTTTTGGATTGACTGGGCGAAAGTGGTCCTTTCAAATACATGTGTTTATTTCTATTTAATCAATTTGGTTCTATATGGGATATATCAACCGTGGTCGTCATATACTTGATTTGGTGTTTGGTGGAAATGTAGACTCATAAAAAGAAAGACTTACACGTGGTTTTTCTTGCTTTTGAACAGCATGTGATAGCGTAGTGAGGTATGTAGTATTTTTATAAAGGAAAGGTATGTGAGTTATCTCAGATTTGTCTGTGAATTATGTCAGATTTGTGTATGTAACCAAAGATGCATATGGTGGAGCAACTAGCAACTACTAGATGAAGATGTACCATAATAATTCCCAATTGCCATTGATTTGCACTAGAATTGACATTATGTTACGATCCATTTGCATAAATAGTGGTTCAGAAGATATGGAAAATGGAATTCCTTAGTACATGTTAGTTGCTGATGATAATAATCAGTGAAAACAGATCAGGAGAGAATGAGAAGCCAGAGAAGTAGAGGATTCCATCAGAATCCAGTGGTTTCATGGATTATATGAAGTTTAAATCGAGTGTTGAAAATAGTTCCGAGAAGGATAGTTATTGATATTTCGGGACTTCATTCAAAAGGATAGAATATAAAGGATGATTTGGCTATAGGATTTAGGAAAGAGTGGATAAAATATAGAACAATTGAGGTATTGAGTGATCATGAGTTGTGATTAAAGTGAGGAAAATTTTACAAAATTGCAATAAAATTGGGTATTGCGAATACAAGTGTTCTAAGTTGGGTAATTGGTTTGATGAGAAAAGATAGCAAACTAGTTTTAATGGCAAAAGTAACTAATGGATTTGAGTTACAAGAGAATTTATCAGGTCTTGGCTTTGGTGGTTTATGGAGAAGACATGGGTGTGGACTATTGCTGAGTGTGTGGTTGGGTCTCCAAGGAAGTGAAGTTTTGATGCATGGTTGTGGAATTGCATGAGGTGTGATATGGTTGAAATGGTTCCTTGTAGATTTAAATTCGTGGGTGTGATATGGCAAAAAGAAAAAAAGATTTGAAATTTCTTGGGAGCGCATTAACCCTCAAAATATTTTGGAATGTGCTTGAATTCTGAAACCCAATTAGCCTGTGCCTTTCATGCAAGTTCAATGGTTGCACAATCGCTTTTCTGCAATGAGACTTGCTTGATGGTTAATTACCCTCTTTCCCACAATTGTTGTCAAAGGTGCTTGAGTGCTTAAAGTGCTACCCCAGCGCCTCAAGGGGCCTCAGGCAGCGTGCTGTTGCTCACCTTTTGTGCCAGGGTGTTAAGGTGCCATGCAAGTGCCTTGACGAAATTTAAGTTCATTGAGTATTCTTTCTAGGCTTTTTTGTTCTAATTTCCCCTTAACCTTATTCTCTCTCTACTTTGGATCTAAGTAACCGTTTCACTCGATTATTTTATTTTCATCTTTCTCTGCCAACCTGTTTGTTCTTGTTTCTCAAGTTCCCTCTTTGTTTTGTTGCATGCTTGAGTTTTCAGCAGATAGAGATAAATAATGTGTGATTGTTTTTCAAATGATGAATAGTTAATGTTTGGAAGAGAAATTATTCTTACATGAATTAGGGACATCTTGTAAAATGTTTTTCTGACAGTAATCCCTATATAATGATGTATAACTTTTGCTTGTATAATTTAAACTGGAGATCTTTGTTTCTTAGTGATTTAAGTGTTAATTGTATTTATTATTACAAAATTTATGTGGTGCTTAGTGCCTTAAGGTCACATATTCTCCCCATTTGTCCCCACCACCCCCCAAAAAAATTGGTCTTCCATGAGTTCCATGTGGATTGTGAATGTCTTGATAGTGCTTATCTTGTGGTAGCTAGTTATGGAGGTGGATGACCACAAAGGATTGTGTGTGCGTGTGTGGATAGCAAAAGAAAAGAATTTCATTGTTGAATAATTACAAGAAATATATTAGAGAATTTTACATCCTTCGAGAAAATTAAATGATAGAACAAACAATAAAATCTGATAAAAAAAAGAAATAAAACAATTAATATATGAAGCTATGTTCCCACTAGAAGAATGTCCCCCAAAGCACGAGGTCCAGAGTGATTAAAAAAAAACCATTAACCATGAAATGATCACCATTACCGTGCAATCTCAAAGAATCTTTACAATCCATCAGCAAAAGCTCATCTGGAGAACGTAGAAACACCGATACCATGGATTTCAATTTATTATGCAAGTGGGATGCGTGTATGTGGAAAATCCATTTCCTATCTATGACTTAAAGAGATGCTAACTCATCAGATCATATGTTTCTCAAAATTTAGCTTTCGATCAATCCGTCTCATGTATATTCTTCTAGCCTCCTTGACCACCTCATGGAACTGCATCCATAGTTCAGATATCTCCCATGAAAGCACTTTGATTAGCTGTAGCTAGTATAGTTTTAGCCAAGACACTACTCAAACAATAAGCCCAAGTTCTGGGTAATGCTCTGTACACACTAGTGGCCAAATTAGTAGGATTGAGATATTTCACCTTCGTGAAGCAGTCTTTTTTGAAATTGGGCGATAAAATAGAGTTTATACTCTTTTCATTTCTTTTGTTCTGTGATCTTGTCAAAAGCCCATTAGGCTTTCAAAGGGTCTGGTATGGGCAATATTATAGGGGTATGATGGGGGTTGTGCCAAAAGGAACTTCTAAGAAGATATGTGATGTAAGTTTTGTTTTGGAGCACCCTCATGGCTAATGTAGAAGATCTGATTCTTTTGAAGCCACAGAGACATGCTTCTAGGTATGCTGGTAAATATGCACACAAAGCTTGTTCTCCTTCCCAATTCAATTGATTTATGACATTCTGTGGTATGGTAAGATACAGAAATGCTTGGTATATATAAATGCTTGCTATACAGTTATGGGCATTAAAATGGTGATGCTTCATAATTGTCCCTAATTGAATTGATTTATGACATTCTGTGTTACAGTAAGATCCAGAAATGCTTGCTATATATAAATGCACGTGCATGTGTTTGCTTTTAAAAAATAAATCTAGTCATTTTTGGCATGTTATTATGATGTGGCCTAAGTTCTTTATCTATCCTCTATTGAAACACTGGAGTATTATTTGCAGGAGAACAAAATTTGGTAGATGGAGAGTCAACTGAAATAGAGAACAAGTATGCATCCTAGTGTTATTGCTAAATTGGATGTCATCAGAAACAGACACCTTCAATTTTCATTTATTTAGAGGATATGTGAAGTTGTAAGCTGTAAATTTGTGTCACTGAGATAGTTCTTTCTGCAAACTCTTAGCAGCTGAAATCTTGTGGAATTGATTATCTATGCCTGGCAACGACGGTGGGGATCGGGTCCATAACTTTTTTGGGCAAGATAACATTAACCAAAGTCAGCATCATTCACAGGTTGTAGATGGGAACTGGCAGGCATTAAGTAACAATTTGTGGGTTGGAAACCAGAGACAAACTGCTGCGAGTTCCTATCCTATAAATTTCACCGTACAGCAATTAGGTACCAAGTCTTCAATCATTGTTTTGTTTGATTCCTTATTTTAGTTTTGTCGGTATAGTCTCTAGGTATGCGAGTTCATTTTTTACTTTTGTTTGTTTTCATTGTTTTGTTTTTGTTTTTGTTTTTTGTTTTTTGTTTTTGTTTTTGTTTTTTTCCCCCCTTCTCTCTGAGTTCTCATTTGATCATAGACTTATATCTTTGTTTCCATTTTCTTATGAAATCAAATGTCTTGGTGTTTTTTCCTGCCCTTTGGTTTGAAATTTTTCTACTTGCTTTTGAGACACGTTTGATTGGTTTTCCTCTGACAGTACCTAATTCTGAGAGAGTACATGGCAATCATTCCTCATTACTACCTCATAGCTTGAACTCTTCGCAATCTAATTTGAGGCTTGAGTTTTCCAAAAGTTGGTCTCATGTCCAACAGCCAAATTTGAATGGCTATGTGTTTGGGAATCAGGGTTTCCAAACAAGACCAAATGAGACGAATCTTCCGGGAGTGGATACGGAATCTGATCGACATATTGCAACATCAAGAGGCTTGTCTATGTTTGAGTTGCAGCATGGGAATGTTCCTGAACAACATGACAAAAATTTATTTAGGTTGGAAAATACAGAATCTCCTGTTAATTATGATTTTCTTGGTGGTCAACAGCAAATGAATGGTCAGCAATTAGGCATGATGCAGTCTCTCCAAAGGCAGCAGTCTGGGTTCAGTGACATGCAACTATTGCAGCATCAGGTAATGCTCAAGCAAATGCAAGAACTCCAGAGACAGCAACAGCTTCAGCAACTGGAAGCAAGGAGGCAATCATCAATGGATCAGATGCTCTCTGTTGCAAAGCAGGCTTCTAGTAATCATCCGTCTTCCTTGGTTAATGGTACAACCAGCCATGATGCACCTATCTATTTGTGGCCATCTGAGGCGGTCACAGGTAATACAAATTGGCAACATCATGGGGCATCTCCGGTCGTGTTAGGAACCTCTAACAGGCTTATGATTTCACCTGATCAGGGCCAGGCACTGCGCTTGATGGGATCGGCTCCTCAGCAGGTTGATCAATCTCTGTATGGAATTCCTGTCTCTAGCACAAGAGGCAATTTAAATCAGTATTCTCATATTGAAATGGATAAGTCTACATCCAATCAAATGACAGTGGGAGGTAATTCCGTTCCTGGCAATCAACCTCAATACTCAGATCAGGTTGGCTTGCAGGATGGGTCTTTAGTTTCCAGACAGGTGTCCAATGCAAAAAATCTGTCCAGGCATGGCTCTACCCAGGGTTTTAATAGCTCGATGCTCAAGGAGAACTTCCAGCTAACAGATGCCCAGGAGAAAGTTTCATCATTGCAGGAACTCCATGAAACTCATGACTTGATTGGTACATCAAAAGTAGTGAACAAGAAAAGGGCGATGCAGAGTGCTTCTGAGAATGCGGTTGCTCTTGATCCAACTGAGGAAAAGATTCTTTTTGGGACGGATGACAGTAGTATATGGGATGTGTTTGGTGGTAACTTAGGAGGCTCCAATCTGTTGGATGGGGTAAATGCTTTCCCTTCTCTTCAGAGTGGTAGTTGGAGTGCCCTTATGCAGTCTGCAGTGGCAGAAACTTCAAGTGGTGACCTAGGGTCACAGGAGTGGAGTGGTGCAGGTTTTCATAATTCTGAACCACATGCGGGAAATCGCCAGTGTTCAACCTTTGGCGATGGTGGGAGACAGCCAATGCTTGGGAGTGATAATAAGATGATCTCATCATCAAATTTTAGGACTACTATATCAAGTGATGCGACTCCAGCAACAAATAATTGTAGTCTCGTAGGGTTCCCACATCCAGGAACCCAGTTTTTGAATGAACAGAGTGATAGGTTGCAGCCTGGTCCTAATAGTTCTGTGCCTCAATCAATGGATGGAAGCAAGTGGTTAGACTGCCGCCTTACAGAAAAGAATCGTGCTGAGGGGAGTCAGATTGGCCAAACTGCCGTTCATGTTTCTGGTGTAGAATTAAGTCCTAAAAGTATTTCCAATGCTTGGAAACAAGATGAGAACATATCCTCGTATAACAATGTTAGCCAGCAATTCAGAAAGTTTAATGGCTGGAATGACAGTACATCTATGTCACCAAGTGATAATGCCATTGTGACTATCCGTGAGAGAGAGATTCCCCAGGCTTCTGGTGCTACTAATGCAAAGAGACCAATGCATGAGGAAATGGGTCATAGCAGTGGCCCATGGAGAGACAATTCTGCCTCAAATTCAGCAGCTGAATCGGAACCTATGAAATCTGGTTGGCAGGGAAACCCTCAAAGTTTGAGATTAAGTAATGCAACTGCTATACTAAATTCAGGCATTATAAAGGAAAACCTACAAAATGCTCATCAGCTCTCTAGTAATCATCAATTTGATCTGATGAAGGGTGCTGAGGCTTTGGCTAAACAGAGAGGAAATGAAGAAATAGGAAAATACCCACATAATTTGAACGAAGGCCCAAATGTTTTGGAGTCATTGCGGAATAGTTTTGAGAAAGGTGCTGCTGAAAAGCATGAGATTGATAGGAGCGGTGATAGAAAGGAGAATTCTAGTGACAACTATCGCTCTATTTCATCCCTCCATACCTCTGCTTCAGGGCTGAGAGAAAACAATTGGTTAGATGCAAGTAATTCCCATGCTTTGACTGGAAAACAAAAGTCATCTGGTCAGGTTGGCCGAAAACCAACTCGCAAATTTCAGTATCACCCAATGGGGAACTTGGATGTGGATGCAGAACCTTCTTATGGAGCAAAACATATTACCAACTCGCAGGCTTTGTCACAGCAGTTCCCTCATGGTTTCAGAAGTCATGAACAGATGTCATTTGGTCAATCTAGCTTACTTGATCATGCTTCTAGGATGTCTACTGATAGTGAAAAGGTTAGTTATTGCTTTATTTGTGGAGCACTGTTGGTTTTCTTTTCAAACTTTTTAATGACAGAAATGTTAATACCTTTTTTCCTTAATGTCAGCGACCATCCCCTGATTTTCATGGACATCAAAAAAGATCGGATGATTCGTCTCTTGGTGGTGTCATTCAAGGTTTTGTGCATCCCTCCGGTAGATCAGATGATGCCCATGAGCCAAACAGGACTGCTAATTCAGGGTGGGTTTTCATTTTGTGTTGTGCTTCTGCAAAGTAGTTCGTGTTACTAGTGTTTGCTCTCTTGCACATGTTAATTGCGATTCTCTCTCTCAAAATTTTCTTGCTGTTCTGCATCTCCAAATAATCAGTTTTGCCTGTGTCGTTCTGTTTGTTGCAGTCCAAATATGCTTGAACTTCTGCATAAAGTTGATCGGTCAAGGGAATCTGGAAACTCAGCAAACTTTAGCCCTGACCATAATCTGTCGTCTGAGGTGCCTGAAGCAGAAGCTTCTGATGGTTCTGTTGGCCGTCTTCAGCAGAATCAGCCTTCTGGCACTCAGAGTTTTGGTCTACAATTGGCTCCCCCCACACAACATCTACCAGTTAAAACCAACAACTTATTTTCTCAAAGCTCTTCTCAGACAAATAATACTCCCAGCCCTCAGCTTGCCAACTCGGAGAGAGGAGAAAAGGGTCCTATGTGGTTGTCCTCCACTACTCAGTCTTTGCCTCCCCATGGAACATCTCAAGGGGAACTGAGGCCTAATAACTTTTCCTCTCACCCACAGGCCTGTGATGAGGCCTCAACATATAGCAGACTGGGCAACTATTCTGCAGGCTTGTCCCCAGGTTTGACTCATTCAGGAAGTCAATCTCAAAATCAATTATATTCTGGTGCAGGTGTACAAGGGACTGTAAATTTATCTGCTGGTATTTCTTCTGATAGTCTTGCTTCCCCGTTGAAACAGACAGATGACTCTCATAATGTATCTGGTCATTCTCCACGAGTATCCTTGGCTGAGTCAGCAAGTGTTGTTTCACATGGTAATCTTCCTGCTTTAGCAGGTTTGTCCCAGTCTCAAGGTATTGAACATTCCCATGCAAAAGTTGCAGTCCAACCGTTTGCCTTACCAGCTTCTCAGCCCTTTGTACCATCTATCACATCACAGCAGGGTAAATTCTCAACAATGTTGCATAATGTATGGATCAACGATCCAACCCACCGGTCTATGTTAGGATCCCAAACTCACAAAGGTCCTTTCCAGTCCTTTCACCTATTGGATAATAAACTGGAATCAGCTTCCTCTGCCCCCCAGTCTTCAGATGGTCAAGATATCCTGAAGGGTGGAAATGGCCCATCCAACTTGGATGGGACTTCTCCAGGCTTTGTTAACAGGGATAAGCAACATAATGGAAGCCCATGGCAGCAAGTGACTTCCGAGAGATCCGAGTTGAATCAAAGAAATCGTGAATCGCAAGAGATAGAATCCATGCCAAAGAATCTTCCAAATGCTTCTTCAAGGGCTTCTATTCAGAAAGATATGGAAGCCTTTGGTCATTCTTTAAAACCAAACAATTTGTTGCATCAGAAGTACTCTTTGTTGCAACAAGTGCAAGCCATGAAGGAGGCAGATCCAAACAATAGAGGCTTGAAGCGATTTAAAGGAATAGATAGCAGTGCAGATGCTCAGCAACTAGCTCTTCCAACGGCAGGACAGCAGCTACTTCAAGGGTCCAATATTGTTGTTGGAGATGCGCCTGTTCAGCGTGCCTCGGTTCAGTGTGGTGATTCTAAGATTCTGAGCTTTTCATCGGAGCCAGAGGATGATAAAAATACAAATGCTTCTTCTCAACCGCTTCATGTACATTTACCATCTCAAGATCTATCTGGATTTAGCCCGAGGGAGTCAGAGAGTAATGCTAGCAGTAGTGTTGCAGGTTCCTCGAGAGCTGAGCATCATCGGGTTAGTCCCCAGATGGCACCCTCCTGGTTTAATCAGTATGGAACATTTAAAAATGGGCGGATGTTCCCAACGTATGATGGAAGGAAAGTTGCTGCTATGAAGACTTTGGAACAAAATTATATTCTTGGAAAGTCTTCTGACATTATGCACACAGAGCAAGTGAATTCTGCTACTGGTCCCAGCCAGGTTGGTAATATCCTGGAAAGTTCAAGTGCCACAACTATGGCCGGTTCCCATCTCCCTTCAGATGTATTGCCTTCAAATGTCACCAATGAAAGTTTAGTTCCAGTGCGCCCTAAAAAGCGAAAAGGTGTTACAGTCGATCTTCCTTGGCATAACGAAGTGGCACAAGGTCAAGGATCCGGAAGACTTCTGAATATCAGGTGATTCTACTGAAGATCATATCTCTGTGTGTGTGTCAGTAGATGGTTTTCTTTTTTGTGTATCTATATGTGTTTGGTAATACTGCTACTATAACCTTATCTTCTGCAATTTATTTATTTTTTTTCCCAAGACCAATCATCCGTTTGTTGTTAATTATACCCAATCTGACATGTGATTTTCTGTTTGCAGTGTTGCAGAACAAGACTGGGCCCAGGCTGCTAATCGGGTTATTGAGAGGGTATGGGCATCATTGAATTGGTTTTCTTAGTTGTAGCTTTCAGTGTCTCAAAAATTTTCATTCTAAAGCATTATCCGTAACTTGTTTAAATATGACAGCAGATAGAAGATGATGTTGAACTTATTGAAGATGGACCCTTAATGATGCTTAAATCAAAAAGAAGGCTTGTCTTGACAACGCAGCTTATGCAACAATTGCTAAAAGCTCCTCCAGCAGCTATCCTCGTTTCTGATGCTCGATTGAATAATGATTGTGTGACATACTTTGTTTCTAGATTGGCATTAGGTGATGAATGCAGCCTAGCCTCCTCAGGAAGTGATTCTTCTGTTCCTGGTGGCAGCATAAACCTGTAAGAATTCTCTCAAATACAAGCCCTGTTAATACTTATTGTTAGAATTATTACACGTGGCAGGTTAAACCACACCGGCATTTGATGTTAATTCATACATTTTATTTTCTTTGTAAGCCTTGCGGAGAAGCCGAAAGCATATGAAAGAATTGGTGATCAACATGTCTCAAAGGTTGTGGAAGATTTCATGGATAGAGTAAAAAAGATGGAAAATGAGGTGCTGAGGTAACTATTCTGTATTTGTTTCTTTTTGCCTTCATAACATTAAAATATTGTTTACTCAATCACATGATGTCTTGTGACCAGTTTGTGTTTTTTAGTACTACTCACCTCTTCATGCTCTGAGTTCCTATTGATTTTGAATTTAAAGCCGTGTCACCATCATATTCCAAATCAAGCTGAGAGAAGTATTTAATGAAACAATTTAATAATTTGATCTTGGATGTTTATAAGTTGTCCAGAGTCCAAACTTATTTTTGACATATATTGGCTAAGGATGTTGATGTGGGTAATGAATGGACAAATCGGGTTCATAGAGAAATTTGTTAACTTAAAATTATTCAACATTAATCAAGGATTATAAATATATTTACCTTTACAAATTGTAAATACCTTTTCTTTTTCTCCTTTAAGAATTTATAATAGTGAATCTATAACATCATTTTATGGGGGGTCAAAATATTTTGAAAATTGGAGATCTAAATTCTTTGAAACCTTTTAGGTGGGTTTCAATTGTTAGGCTGCAATGTTACTGCATGCTTAAGCTTTACCTATTAAGCAGGTCCACTTGGGATCCCAATACTGCAGGACTTTTTTTTTTTGGTAGGGTGGGGGGCGGTTTTTTGGGGTTTTTGGTTTTCTATTTCTTTTTATTTTGGTTTTCTGTTTTGTTTTCTTTGTTTTGTTTTTGTTGTTTGTTTGTTTGTTTGTTTTTTTTTTTTTTTCTTTTTTTTGTGGATTTTGTTTGTTTGTTTGTTTGGTTTTTGTTTTTGAAGAACTGGTGCTATATTGGACGTGCCTATAATTGTTGTATTTTTTATCTTGCTGTTTGAGCATCCCTTCATAGGCCTTGTTATCCTTGCTACTGCTTGTGTTTGTTCTCTCTGTCTCTCCTTTCCCTGATGCTTTTCTGATGATACAGACTGGACAAGAGAGGCTCAATCTTAGATATAAGAGTGGAATGCCAAGACCTTGAGAAATTTGCGGTGATTAATCGCTTTGCCAAGTTTCATGGTCGGGCCCAACATGAGGGGGCAGAATCTTCATCCTTTGATGGAGTTTTAAACAATCAGAAACCATGTCCCCAGAGATATGTTACTGCGCTTCCATTGCCTAGGAATCTTCCAGACAGGGTACAATGTCTTTCACTATGATCATTATTTTATTGATTCCATTCCCCTTTTCAGTCAATTGTCCACATTCCGCCCATGTTTCTTTGGTCTTTCTTCCTACATATCTTCAGTTTAAACCAACACTAGGATGTCTTGGGCGGGGTTGCAAGTGAAGAATTCATTCCAAATTGCCTTTGAAGCTATTGAGGCATTTTTTTTCTTTTTTTACCATTAATGAAGGCCATTATTGTTATTCTCGGGAAATATAAATTGGTCTATGTATATCTCTTCCATAGTTGAAATGATACTTGGGTTGCCCCATCAATTTTTTAGCATGTGGGGTGAAACTGTTCAACCTCATTCATAAATGCTCACAGGTTGCTAGCTTAATGATCAGATGTTTGTAAGTTCTTGTCCTTATGGCTTCTAAGCATGCTATTGTCAACCATTCAATGGTTTTTCTTTCCTTTTTTTTTTTTTGCCAATTTCAGTTAATTTTTAATGTGAAACTTCAAGTTAGTTTTTTAACTCTCTCTCTCTCTGTGGTTATCTATTTCTTTATTTCATTTATTTCTTTTTTTTTGGGCTGGGGGGGGGGGGGGAGGGAAGGGGATTTGCATTGGAGCGATGGGATGCTCACTTGACATTCTGTAAAAGGAAAAATGATGGTGAAAACATAGCTATTTGTATTTTACAAGACTTCTTTGCTAGACTTGCTGTCACTTTTGGCTGTGATGGAAATATTGACGTTCATCATTTCATTATCTTTTTTCTGCTGCCTTGTTCATTGTTGAGCTTCGTTGATGATACATACCTGCTACAATGCAACATCTTTTTGGAGGTTCATTCTGCTGACATAATTGTCTTAGGTGCTGGCCGAAGTGTAATAGAATCTGCTGATGGAATTGCTTCTATATTTGCCTGTTGTATACCCCATTGATCAAAATTGTTGTTTTACGACAATGCTGGTTATGATTTTATGTTAATGTGGCCCCGGAAATGGAAATAAATTTTGGTACTGGACTCGAGTGATTGAAAAGAAGTATCAGTTTAATGTTCCAAACTTCTGAGTTTTTTTGCATTTGTTTTAATGCTCAAACCTTGCTCGGATATTATTGTGGCTATGCATTTATGATCTTATTCTTCTTTTGGAATATGCATATCAATATTTTATTTTATTTTATTTTTTTGGTGAAGGAGAAGACAAAAATAATAATAATAATAATAAAATAAAATAAAACACAAAAGGGCTCACCTTATTCTCCGGTCCTGCCCAACAATCGTACAATTAGAATACTTTCCTAACCGCCCAAACGGTTCGACTCCCTTAAGTATCTTCTCTCAAAAGCTGAAGCAGAGACAAGGGGGAAGGGGAACTCCTTGACCCCTTGTGAGACGTCATCTCCCAGGGAAACTAGGTGGCAGCACAACGATTTCCCTCTCTAGAGATGTGATTTACTGAAATTACATGCACCTCTTTCATGAGAGCCTTGCATTCTCTTGTCATCATGCTTAGGGGATAATCTTGCCTAGTGTTCCCATAAGGATGCTTGCCAAAATAGAAGAATCCACCTCAAGCTTGATATTCTTAATGTTTCTCCTTCTGACCATCCGAAAACCCTCTCTCGACCCTCGAGCTCAGCTGTAATAACATGGGTTATACGAATGTTTGCAGAGAATCTAGCCACCCACTCTCCTCTCTTGTTCATGAGGATTCCCCCAGCCATAGCTTGTCCAGTGACTTGAGAGACTGAACCATCCGTATTTAGCTTGAAGTCACCATCCTTTGGCGGATCCCACTTAACCCAGGACTCCTCCCTTGCTTTCCTCCCTCCATCCTTATACGTCGCAACTGCCATTTCTCTTGCGAGTCTTTGAGCCTGTCTTGCTACCTGCACGGGAGGAGTTAGCTCCCTGTAAAGAGCAAACTTGCACCTGCTCTTCCAAATGGTCCACATGGTGGTCGTAAACAACTGGCTGTCCTGGGAGCTTCTGTTGCCCACACCTCCACAACTTCCTATTTTTAGCGAGTCCACAACACTTGCATCCCAGAAATCCAGGCTTCTGTCCACCACCAACTCCAGATTTCCCTAATCACATAATCTCTGAGGCAATATATGGTGCTTTCATCTATCTCCCTACACAAAGGACACAGTTTTCATGGTGAATCGCCTATTCTTTCTTTCTATATTAGTCATGATCTTTCATTAATTGCCAACCACAAGAAAAGCCTGATTCTTTTTGGACAGTCAGACCTCCAGATCCGAGACCAGCCCCAACAAAGATCATTTCCAAGGGATCTAGAATCCAATAGGGTCTTGTAAGCTAAAGCTACTGAGAATTCACCATTCCCGATGAAATCATCTAGAGCCACTTCTTCATGGGGAATCATTAGGCTTCTAATTTCCTCCTCTGTTCTCAGGAAGGATAGCTCGAAACTCATCTATTCTCCATTCAATATTCTCGTTTATAAAGTGACCCACTTTCGTATCATGATGGCACCTATGGGAAGGGATCGGGGAGTGATTGATAAGAGCTTCATTGCCTACCCACAGGTCAGTCCATAATTTTATCTTATTGCGATCCCCTAGCTTCCATTTCGTTCCCTTCTTAATGCAATCTCTACTTATGCCTCTCCACAGTGCAGAAGCTCCAGCTCTGCCGTTAAGGGACAACAAATCATCCCCTCATAGATATTTACTCTTCAGAACTTCACACCACAAAGCCTTTTCCCCTTTCTCTACTTTCCACCCCAACTTGGTCATTAGAGCCAGGTTGCTGTCCCTCATTTTCCTTAGACCTAGGCCACCTCTCTTTCAGGTCTGCAAATTTGGTCCCAATTTACTAGGTGAATACACTTGCGTTCTCTTGTCCAACCCTATAAGAAGTCCCTATTAAGTTGATCCAACTTGCCGTAGATAGCTTCTGGGATCCACGTTGACTGCATGGTGTGTATTGGCAACACAGTAGAGACTGCTTTGATCGAAGTCTTCTCCCGGTTGTGCTCAGAAGCTTTGCTTTCCAGCCACTGAGCCTATTTTGAACCTTCTCCATTATCTGGGCACAGGCTGTCTCCCTACTTTTTTGCAGAGAATAGGCACCCCTGAGTATTTGCCTAGATCATCGGTGAGGGGAGAATTTCCTAGCTATATAGCCAGTGAACTCTTCAGAGACCAAGGATCTCTTGGGGAAATCCATAGCTTTGTCGGACTGATGTTCAAGCCACTCTCAGACGAGAACTCCTTCAGACAGCTTAATACGTGGCTTAGGTTCAAGTGATCAGCCTTCACAAACAAGAGAAGATCATCTGCAAAGAAAAGATGAGAAACTGTAAGGCTTCCTCTGCAAACTTTAATTGGGCTCCAGACACCCCTCCTCACTCTCTCTTGGATCATGTAAGAGAGGCATTCCATGACTCGGATGAACAGGTAGGGAGAGAGAGGCTCACCTTGGTGCATACCTTGTCTAACTTTGATGGAGCAGGATCTAACCATTCCATAGCAGGGAAAAGTCTCCACAGGAGACTGAAAACATGATCAGCTTTACCAAAGGGAGGGGGAGGTTAAAATCCAATAGCACATGCCCCAAGTAATTCCAGTTCACATTATCATAAGCCTTCCTCAGGTCCACCTTTAGCACCATACTATGTCTCTTCTCTTAGACTTTCTGATAGAGTGAATTGCCTCGTGAGCAATCACAATGTTGTCTAGAGTGCCTCTCCGTGGCAAGAAACTGCTTTGGTGTTGACCCACAAGGTTGAGCAGCAGGGAGCGCAATCTTTACACTAACACTTTAGCCAACACTTTGTAGGAAGTGTTTAATAGACTTATTGATCAAAAGTCTAACATGCTCACAGGGGTTTCTTGCTTGGGAATCAGGACCAAAAGGGCATTTGTAAGTTCAAGCAAGAAGAACCCATCCCTGATTGCCTCATTGATGAACCTGCAGAGTGATCCTTAGTGCCTTTGGAGGAAGATGGGCCGCAACCCATTAGGGCCAGGATCTTTCATACCTTCCACTGAGAAGAGGGCTGCCTTCACCTCCTTATCATCCACTGGCTTGACCAGACCTTCATGCTCCTCCGCTTCCATTCTTTTCTGCCACCTGTAGTACCTAACACTAGGGGGGATACTGCCTTGGGCTCAAACAGCTTATCAAAGTATTTTACAACATTTTCCCTTGGTTTCTCTTGATCAATGCAGCACCATCGATTTTCAATGCAGCAATTCTATTCTTGTTCCTCGTCACCTTTGGATGTGGTAGAACTTGGTGCTGGTGTCCTCATGAACAAACCAAGCTAGTCTAGACTTCTGATGCCATAAGATTTCGTCCTGCTCAAGGGTCTTATGGTAATTATATAGTAGGGTTTTCTCCACATTTTGCAGGAAAACAGAGTGACTATAAGCCGCAAAATTTTGATTACCTCAAATTCTGCCTTTCAAACATCTATTCCTTTTGAAGATATTACCAAGACAGTCCTAGGCTTGTGAAAGTTCAGTCTGGCTTGCTTTGTTAAAGTTCAGTTTTTATGGCAGAAAGGAAAAACAACGGAAATGGTTGAGTATCAAAAAAAAGATTTTCTTTGGCTGGTTTTTGGTAGTCCTAGTCCTAAGTTAACATATTCCAAAGTTAAACTGAGGCATGACGTTCCAATCTGTGAACCAAAGAAGCCTCAGGACTACTTGTAGGCGAATGAAAATTTGAGGTTGCATTTACAACTATTAAAATTACTTTCATAAAAATTATTCTTTCTGCTTGAGAAAAGTTTTCAATTTGACCAAAATTTTCTTTGATAATTTCGCCTGCTTCCCATTTGAGAGGAAAAAGAGAGTCATCCAAAAAGGAGAAAAATATGAAGTACAATATGTATAAGTTATATATAATTTTTTTGGGGGTATTTTCCGCAACTTGAGAGGATAAATATTTCCCTACCTTGAATTTTGGGGGAACAGATTATATGCTAAAATTTTTGGGGAACAGATTATAATTCCCTAGCTTTCAAGCAGGCTACATCTATTCCATTTTCCCTCACCAAAAAGAACTATTGATCTATCAACTTCAAGGAGCACATCTCAAAACCAAATTTCTATAATTCCAAGCCGCTCAAGAATTATCATATATGTTTTGCAGCTACCCTGATCCAACTTGATAGGATGTTTAATTGTGGGGAGCCCATCAACAAATTGGCTCCTCAACTGCAGAATCCTTTCCATGCTGGTGTGAGCAGATAGATTACTAGGGCTCCTTATCAATAAAAATTAATGAAAGGAATCCCCTTGTGACCCTGGTGGAGGACCAACACAATACCTCAGAGAGAGAGAGAGAGAGAGAGAGGCTGCACTGCTTGGCATTTTTAGCTGGACAGTCCAGCAACCATGATCAGTGAAAAGTGGCATCTTGAGTGAACTCCAGACATCGTCATCCAGTATCCTTCCCTCTACATTGCTCCTCTGCTGAGCCCGATCTTTCAACCCACTCAAATGGCAAATCCTTTTTAAGTAAATGAACTTCCATCAATCCCACTTAGTTATCTCTTCTCCAATTTATAAACGCAATTCTCCAGTACATCAGCTGCTTCATGAAAGTTTAACATGCATTTCTTCTCCAATCACATAGAATATTTCCTTGATCCTGTAGAGAAAAATGTAGCAATATAATTCATGAATCACTGTCTCTTAATTATTAACCCCTGATCATTTATTAAACTGGCTTCTCATTTATTGTATTCTATTTTGTTTCTGTTTAACTGGACCCATTTACATGACTTGGACTTCTGATATTCAACAACAACAATTTGGTCACTTTGCATTCCAAGCAGTAATTATAAATGTCATCTGCACACTATGTAAAGTTATTTTTTGTTTGATTCTTACCTATTCATATTTATGTTCACCTCTGCAAGCCAAATTGTTAAATAAACCTGCAACACAAATAATTACTAAATTAAGAAAATTTATTGGAACAAGGGTTAAAAAAAAAAAAAAAAAAAAAAAAAAAAAAAAAAAGAGGAAAAGAAAAAGAGAAAAGTTTACTACTGAATTGTTAGGCAATACATGCACCAAAATTATTTTTTATTTTGCCACCCAAGTGGCAAATTATAATAGAATGACAAACAGTCAACAAAGTAAATCATTCAAATTGTGAATTACTAGGAATTCACCAACTTTACTAGGTGTGATTTGGCATGCAACAAAATAGAAGACTGCAGGCTCTTTTACCCTAGACCAAGGTAAGGGGTTTGAGCCCCTCTGTCCCCATGACTCAGTAGTGAAAACCCAAATGTGTCAATTTGAACTGGTAAGATAGTTGGGGATGCCTACGACCAGTGCTCCTCCAGGAGAACGAAATTCTCCCCTAAAATCAGCTAATACCATCAACTAATCCATCATCATGCAGCAAAATTACTAGCATTTTAATATGAATGAATGGCTTGAAGTACGTACCTGTAAGACATCAGAATCTGGCTGATGGCTGAATTGGGCAGCAAAAGGTCCGGATTTTGACTCCTTTACCCATGGAGGAACAGGCTCATTAGTTTCTTTGGAAAACAAACTGCATATGCTTAGATCATCGAATTCTCCAGCATAAAGTTCACTTGACCAGGATAATTCATCAAAACAAAGATCTTCTTCACAACTGATGGCAAGCAGTTCCAAAACAAGCAATCGCTGCTCGTAACAAAACAATTCGGACTTAGAGAAATCAAAAGGTTGTTAGTAACAACAGCAGCCACATAGAACATACACTGAAGACTTAAGGGTTAACGGTAGATGAAGAATTTCACCTTCAAATTTAGTTCCCGTGCAAGCATCTGCACAAGCTCTTGAGCAAAACTCTCTGAAAATAGCAACAGTCAAAAGATTTACACGGTCAAATTATGAGCATGTTAAGTGGATAAAGTACAGGCTAATCAATATTTACAACAACAACAAACTAATCCTTAATCCTAATATTTAGGGTTAGTCATTTGAGAATCAAATTTAGAAATGATAAATAAATAATAAAATAAATAAATAAATAAATATATATTTAAAATATGTTGATTTAATTTATACAGATTTTTCTATGCCACTCATTCCTATCCAAAACTATCTTCTCGTTTAAACTCTTAACTATCATGTCTTTATAGAAAACTTATATCCAACTTTTCAGCGATTTATTTTTACGTTTTACTAAATCTCTTATATTTAAATTATCAATTCTCTTAACTGGTACATTTTTGGGTTTTCTTTGCACATGTCCGAACCACCTCAGACGACACTCTCACATCTTATCCATAATTCAACTAACTCTCAATTTGTTATGAATCTCTTCATTTCTAATTTTATCTTTTCTAGTTTTGCTACATATCCACCTAAGTATCCTCGTTTATGCTACAATCATCTTTTGTTTTTCTTGTTGTTTAATAGTCTAGCACTCAGAACCATACAATAGTACAGGTCTAACCAAGATTCTATAGAACTTTTCCTTCAAATGCAGTAGCATCGTACGATCGCAAAGAACTCCAGATGCCCTTCTCCATTTCATCCAACCCGCTTGAATCCTATAATTCACATCTCCATTTATATTGCATCATTTTGAATGATGAAACCTAGATATTTAAATCGTTCACTTTTAGATACATCTTGTCCATTTAACCTAATTGTTTTTTCTTCATTCCGATAACTGTCACTAATCCTACATCTCATATATTCAGTTTTTGATCTACTCAATCTAAACTCTCTGGATTCCGGTGTGACTCTCCATAACTCTAATTTAGCACTAATACCCTTTATAGTTTCATTAACAAGCACCACACCATCTGCAAAAAGCATATACCATAATATTTCATCTTGAATACTTTTTGTGAATTCGTCTATCACTATTGCAAAAAGCAAACAGGCTAATCAATATTTGCGGTATATAATTTCTATGTATCAGAATTTCAGCTAATAAAAGAGTAATATCCTACAAGATTGACAGCATTTTGTTTTTATGAGAAAAAATGCATTTTGAATTGAATATGTGCCTTTTGCAAATACCAGATCCATGTATAGCAATGATGCCTACAAACATACCAAAAGAAGAAATTGACCAGAACAAATATACTGGCGTCCCTCCGCTATCGCCACTGTCATTCCCATTCTCGGAGCTGCTACTAAATTGTAAAACTGGACTGTCACTTGCCCCTCTGAAAAAACACCGCATTGACTGAGCAGCATTTGCCATTTGAGTTACGATGCCTACCTGAAAATTAATATTTTGGATAGAAGTGTTTAAGTCCCAAAATAAGTTTGAAACTCACATGACAAATAATTGTGAAGACAATAAATTGCAGATGTACTTGCCAAATATTTGTAAGATGATAAAAGGTTAGTACGATGGAGCTCCTGAAACAAGACAAATTAATCAGTATTCATCAATCATAATCAAAATAAAAAGCAAGAGCTCCTCAAATTATTTAACCAATTAGTTTCTTAATCTTTAACTTAAGTATATGAAAAGAATTTTTAAAGCAGAGTAAGGCACTTCTAATCTATGCTTATTCAGTTCAACAAGTTGACTTTCTACTTAAATGTCAATTTATTAGCAGATAATCCATTTCATGGTAGCTAGTAGCTCATACAAACTAGAATCAATCACATCCATCTTTCTAGGTTAATGAGAGTGTTCCAAATAGCTAATAGAGGTAAATACTGAATGTTAGAGGCGAAAGAAATGTTCATATCCTCTGTATCTGTCATCCATGTTTATGAAGGCCAGGAAACTCATCAGTTGAGTTGTACCAAAAAATGTAGTCTTCATTATTGCCATGAGACAAAATAGAGTTCATTGTGTTGTTTCAAGTAGAGGATTGTGTGTTAAATTTTTCATATTAGATTATTCCGATGCACTTTATCCAAATTTAACAAGCCAATCGAAATGACATATATCTAAGACTGGTTCAGTCAACAGACTGGCAGCACGAATGCCAGCTGGCTAAGCCAAATAGACTTTTAAAACACCAACCTCAAATAGAATTCCCCCACGAAAGCTCATTCAATTTAATGACTGCGGGAAATGTGATATCAACTTGATAGGGCAACTCAACTCCATCAAGTGTCCGATCTCCTTCCTCAGGATAATTGCAGTAGATAGCAATGTTCAACCTTAAAATAAAATGGTTCATATGCCTGCCAATCAATCCTTTTCAGATGGATATCAATAAATGACCACCAGATAAGAGCTCTTACTACTCTTTGCTGATGAAGAATGCCGTAGATTCTCTTCCTTGTATCATTTGTCTATAATCTCATGTCCAACTTCTCATGATTTCTTCCTTCGTGCTTTTGCTATCCTCAACGTCCTTCTCCTATCATGCAAAGTACTTGCATGCAGCATAAATAACTTTCCCCCAATTTCTATGTCAAAGCTTTAAACCTCCGAAATATAAGATTTTAATTCAAAGTTAATTAGCACAACACTTCTCGAATGAAACCATCCACGACTAGTGAACAGCATCCAGTTTTGGCCATGTAGTATCTTCTTGATCTTATCTTGTCATTCTAGTTTCTAGTTTTGCTATATCATGCCACTACTGTTTTGCCCAAATCATTTTCCAAAAACCTTGTGCATACCAATTATGTGAAAATCCCGGGTAACAATAACGCACTTGCCAAGTCACCAGGCCTCATCAACCTCCCACTTCCCACAACACACGGAAATGGTAAACTGACCAGCCACAAGCCTTCACTCCCAATTTCCCCATTTCATCCATGCAAACTAAGTTGCCCTATTACAATTGCCTAAAAAAATCCCACAGAAATGATAATTTCAGTAACTTAGACAACATAAATGATACAAGTTTTTGACCATGAAGAAAGAAACTTCAGACCCAACTTCAGCAGTTCTGGAGTTCAATTCTAATTCTAAGTTTCATTACTTTAGCAATTTAAAGATTTTTTAGTTGTCATAAAAAAGAAAAAATAAAAGGAGAAAAAGAGATTCTAAATCATCTCTAAAGTTATTGGCCGACACATAGTGAGTTGATAAATAGTAAAAATAAACTCGAGAATTCAACTGACATGTTTGGTTTAGCTGTTTCAGGCAAATGAAATGAATCTTGTGGTTCCAATCAAAATAATTTCATCTAGAAACTGGGTCAATCAAAATGGGAGAGTACCTGCTGTTTTGCCAATTTCATGCAAGTCTTTTCCCTAATTTTTGGCATATCTTTTAGAACACCCAGATCCATTTGAGGCATGTACCTGAAACCAAGAAAAAAGAAAGACATAATCCCCATAATTCAAAACAAGCTATTGAGCAAAACCCATGTCCAGTAATAGCTGAAAATCCAAGGGAAAAAAACATGGGCTTTCACTTTTGAGAGAAATTTAGCAAAACACATATCCAGTAATAGCTCAAAATCGAAAGGGAAAAAAAGAAGAAAAGGGTTTTTTTTTTTTTTTTTTTTGAGAGAGAGAGAGAAATTAAGCAAAATCCCTATCCAATAATTGCTCAAAATCCAAGAAAAAAATGGGTTTCTTACTTTTGAGAGAGATAAGCATTGACAAGAGAAGTTGCATGAGATCTGCCACTTGAAGATACAGAGACCCACTGGTTCTTCAAAGACACCAGCTTTGACCACTGGTTTCTGAGGTTTCTCTGTGCTGCTGGTCTCCACAGCCGGATCACTGAAGGCGGTGGCCGTGGAGTTTTAGGGTTGGGACTAGGGTTTTGAGGGTTTTGGGACTGTGTTGATTCTAGGGTTGTCATCCGTGTGAATTTTTTTTTTGGAAATCCTAAGGTTTCTAGGGTTTTGGTACTCCAACGTCGTTATTAGGAAATCCTGTATTTGGCAACCTGATTAATCCTTTTTTTTTTTTTTTTTTTTTTATGTTTTAGGTTTTTATGGTCTTGAGCCCAAGGGTGATTACTCCCCACGCGCAGGATGACTTTTATGAGATTAATAGGAAATCCAGCTTTGATGTTTTATAAGAACTTAATCATAATAAATAGGAATCTTTAATAAGAAATAATAGTTTATTATTCATTAAAGTAGTAATAACAATTAATATTTATTGATTTTCATTTTAAATTTATTTTATGTTCGATAAATTAGTATATTAATTAGATTTATATCGATACTTTTATATAGATTAAACATGTGTATCGGTAAATAATTTTTTTATCTTGTTATTAAACCGATTAGTCACTTTTTGATTGAAGCACGACGAGTCAAATTCATGATATTTAATAAATAATTTTTTTTGATTTTATTATTGATATCCAGATTTTATTCGATTAATTCGATTCGAATACTATGGAGGCCATTTTAATAAATAGTTAAATGACTATGTAACCATAATATTCAACAAAGAAGAAGAAAAGAATTAGATTGAATACAATATAAAGTCTGGTATAATGTAAATTTAATATAATAGATTCAAAAATTATTTTAATTAAGCAAATAAAATTATAAGTATAAAATTAGGTAAACATGAATATCAAAATCAACCCCAATAACAATTAGTTGATCTTGGTGCAAAGTCTTATCAAAACTATAAATAATTTTATATTCGATACTATAGGAATATAATATATAATAATCACCTTAGATCCGATACAATGACTATTATACCTAATTAATTAATATATAATTAACACTTGAAAATTACACAGATTAAAACATTTTAATGGTAGATATCAACGATCATAGATATAGTATAGAATCAAACTCTTTTAGGTTGAGTGATTAAAAATATTTCACTTCTTAGCTAAAGGTCTCGATTTCAAATTCTGGGAATGATAAAAAGGATTTAGGAGAGCCAATCCTTACAAATAGGTCTTATAGTATTTAAAACTGTATTAATCGGATAAATCCCGATACCAGTAATGAAAAAAAAAATATATATATATATATATATATATATAGTATAGAAATTTAAAATAGATTTTCAAACAAAGAGAAAAATGACGGTTAATATTATTTTTATGTATTTATTATGATTTTAATTTGTTTAGGCGTTTCGATTTCGAGTCTCTTTTATGTATATATATAATAACAAAAGGGAATCTTATTTTGCTTGGTTGTTGCATTAATACAAATAACGTGTCATTAAAATTTCGTTTAAATTTGTAATTATCTACAAGAAAATATACACATCGTACATATAAATTCACAAAGATAAATTCCGCCGTCCCGGTTTTGCCCTTGCTGGGTAGGGGGGAGAGAGAGATATGTCATCGCACAACTCGAGCGATCCACGGCAACCGTCCGCGGCGAAGCCGTACGTGTCACCGGTTGTTGCACCACAAGATCTGCCCGTAGACCATGCAGGCTTCTTCGCCATCATGCTCGGCATCGCCGGTGTCATTTTTAGGGTTCGTTCCTCTCTGTCTCTGTCTCTGTCTCTCTTATTTACATATTTATTTTATAGCATGTATGAGCTCAATTGCTTTGAATTGACTATATCTGAAAATTAGAATCCCTCATCTGCCCTTGCATTTTGCTTTCTTCATGCCTTGAGATGTTGATAGGGTGCTTATTCAATTGCGTGATTCACAATTCTGCATCAAATCAGAACCAGTAAGTTTGCAGTTTACCGAATTTAGTTGCTAAGGACGAACATTTGAGAATCAAGGCCAATGTCTAGATAAAATTTGGATATCCTATGGGCGGTTGATTAGTGTTCATGTTATAAACTAAAGATCCTGAGACTAGAAAAAGCCAGATTTGTAAGCTTGATATCAGAAATTGCATATCAGCATATGTTATATCCACGGACAAAAGATCTAGAGTATAGAGAACCGGGTTTGATCCAAAAGCTTGGTATGAAAAAGATATTTTCTTAGCTGGGGATATTTCTATTTTGGTTGATCTGATTTTGGGGAGAAATTGGGATTTTCGGATGGCTACTTCCTCATTTACTTTGAAATTGTCTATTGCGGTCAATGAAGATTCTGTTGGTTTCTTGAAGAGCTCAGGTGAATTGTGTATGTCATCATTATATTATTATTTTATATGTGGAAATACTGAGTATGATGATTTACAAGTTTAACCATGTAATAGAGACAACAATGATGTGTTATATTGGTGTAAGTTTTTGTTTCATATGTTTTTGCCTTTTTGCTTGCTGTTTGCTGTTTATTTCTATTAGGGCTTATTTATTTATTTATTTTTTTATGCCAAAGCCATCTGAACTGGCTTATTTATATGATGCAAAGAGGATTAGTTGATCATAGGAAAACAGTTACATCTTGGGAGAGCTTGACTCACCTTCAGTAAAGTGCACAATATCAAGCTCATCAACATTTTTCATTCTATTAATTTGTTTGGCAGCCTAATTGAGAAGTGTGATTGGATTTGTTTGCAAAGAATTCTGCTATGAGGTTAACTTGATTTGATGGAGAGGGGCATCATTGTCTAAGTATAAAAGGTGACAGAGAAAGGAGTAAATTTTTGACTTTGTCATGTGAGAGAAGTCATCAGTTGGCAAAGAGGGCAATTTGTGAAAAATATGTCAATGAATTTGAGTGGAAAAGGGTTGGCCATGGATATGCAGAGTTCTCTTGCCTTGAGTGAGTTAGTTAAAATCCTGTACGGTGGTAGTTATTTTATTATTCTAGGTCGAAAGAGTTGAGTTAAAGAAAATATAATTATTTAGATGGTACTGATGCTTTGCTTTACGGTGCATATGAAGGGAAATACATCAGGTCACATTTGTAGGATATAATTTAGCCCTAATATCTGATACTCTAGATTTTGTGAAGGTTGACATATTCTGATGCAGTTACGGAGAGGCATTGGTTGATGATACATGTGATCAGTGGAGGAAATTTGTATGGTGATTGGATTTTTACCTTTTTTTATGTCATTGATTGTTATTTAATTTTTTCTGTGTAATTGATTTTACCAATCATTTTGTTGAGTTCTTTTAGAACTGATGTTGTTGGGTGAAGGTTGTGCACTTTATAGTCCATAAGTGGTGGATCAACTGTAGGAGCTATAACTGTTTCCACTCCCTAGAAATTTATTTAAAACTTCTATGATGATATGAAACACATAACAACGAGTATGAGTATTTATGCTAATTTGATTTCTGCCAAGAGCCTTGTGAATCGAAAATATGCCTATTATGTTGCTAATAAATTTGTAGATGGAAAAGAATTTAGTATTGCTATTGTTCCAAGATTGTTAGATTGCATAGTCGATCACATTTAAAGAGTAACCAATTTTGCTACCAATGTCCAAACCCCCCCCCCCAAAAAAAACCTCTAGTTTCTAATTAATTTAACGCGTTCTTTTCTCAGACTCTACCTCTTTTTTCTTTTGAAGCCAGTTAATTTAAATTATTTTTCATTCTTTTCCTTGTTGGCAGTACAAGTTCAGTTCGTGGCTTGCTATCATATTCTGTGTCCAATCACTTGCAAACATGAGGAACTTCGAAACTGATCTAAAGCAGAATTCCATGGCAATGATGTAAGCTGTCACCACATTGCTGTGTAATTTAAGTGGTTTAGATGTTTATTATTTTATTTTAGTGTCTTCCTGTTGCATATGTCAGCATCTATGTTGTTCTATTAGAAACTGAAAATTCTTTTGTGGCTGCCTGCCAATCTTTGATATGCCTTGTATTGGCCTTGGACCTTGCATTTTCCAAGATAGTTCTGGTAGAAGCATTTATTGCTTTGTTATGCATCTATAAGCATTTATTGTTCTAAATGAAGTATCTACTGGGTAGTCCCCCCCCCCCCCCCCCCCCAACATACACACACAGAATCTGCAACTACTGTAAGACACTGCGGAGCAGCCTACAAACCCAACCATGTTTTCCAGGAAAGTACAGAAGATAAACCTATGTGTAAGCCTCCCACACAACAAAGCACATGATCCAGCTCCCAACCTTGTATATTAGACGGTCATTTGCAGAGAGTTTCCCTTCATTCATGTGATCTTGTTTACTAAATTAAATATATGTGCTAATACTGACCATCAGCATGGGTGATAATGATTCTTATGATGTAATTAAGCATTCTAAGCAAAAATATATTGCACATCGAATTGGATTAAATCTATCCTCACATGATTCCATTTGCAGTTACAAGTTTCTTAGGCCATTCAAAAGAAAAAATAAAACTAAGAAGAGCATATGTCTTCCGACATTTGCCCTCTTGATTAATCTTTTAATCCGTTTCACGATTCCTCAATCCTTCTAGACTTGGAGCAATCAAGGGTTCTCAACTTGGATCTAACTTCTAATTGATATTGAACATTTAATTTGCACCATGCATCATTCAGTGTAACTGTACATTAAGAATGCATGCACTCCTGTCAGTATCTGTAATGTTATTGATCTGGTGTAACATGGTGCCATTTTCTCCTAAAGTTATTTTATGATACATTACATATGTGAACATCAAGTTTAGTCTTTTTCGTTTTCATCTTTGATGACCAGGTTTGCCATAATGGGACTGGTGACAAACTACATTGGACCTGCTCGACCAGGAACACAAAGCTAAACCTGCTAAGCTGTGTATCAAACAGAATGATGATGCCTAGAAGGTTTTATCTTTACAAATTTTTGGCTTATCTTTTGATTGAAATTTTAGGTGATTGTTCAGTGAAAAAGAATAGGAGTTAGTCTAATGTACCTCACAGAGACATGTTCCCGTGTTCAGTAACAGTTCCTTTCAAGTTTTACAGTTGCCTTGTTTGAAGGATGATGTTGTCTCTTGGAGTGCTTCTGCCCAATCCTTATGACAGTTTAAATGGGAAAGCCTACGATGTTTCCATTGTCTGGTAATAAGAGTATAAACTATCAGACAGTGATGAGTTTGTCTTATGGTTTTAATATTGTTGATGATGGGATCACTAAAGGTATTTAGAGAGAGGTGCGACTCCACCCACGTGGAGAGTACCACGTCTCGGTAACTGTGGGTTCCCAAAAAACATTTTCTTTGAGGTGTGCGATTCCACAGGGCCACAAGCTGCACATGGCATTAGAGGTGGGCATGGGCTGGTTTCAGCCCGGAGACCAGCCCATCCTCCCCATTGTAGCCCGGACTGGAAACCGGCCCGGGCTACAGTAAACCCGAATTGGATTGGATCGGCTCGGCTACAGGAGTTGGTCCGGTTCCTCCATTTTTGGAACCAGGAACCGGCCCGGCATGGTCATGGAACTGGCTGGCCGGTTCCAGCGGCCCGACATGGGCACGGAACCGGCTGGCCGGTTCCAGTGGATAGTGGAACTGAACCGGCCCGGCCTGGCTGGTTCCAACTACTAGTTCAACATTTTTTTTTTGGTTATATCTTTCTAACTTGAATTTGATCGAGGCAAAATCAAATTTTGAGTGGGAAAGGTATAGATGATTGATTGGGGGAGTTTCCTTGCAAAGCAAAGTGGACTTTGACACTTTGGGAAAATGGTCAGGAATATTATTTAGTGAATCTTTGGTCCAAATTTCAACAAAGCAAGGATTCAAATTCAAATGGAGTTTTGAATTCAAGGAATATTGTGGCTCAAGTAATGAAGGAAGAATTTTTTTGATAAATCCTTGAAGAAAGGAGAGTTTTTCGGAGAAGGAAACCTTAGCATATCAAAAGGGGAAAGATCTCAAGTTCAAACTGCAGTTTTGAAATGTTTTTGAATTCAAAGGGGCTTTGAATTCAAATAGGATGGCTGCACACTTAAAGAAGACAATGCTTTGACTTCATTTGATAAAGAAAGTTGCATTTTTTCAAAGGAAGGTCCAACATCCAACGATGAGAAGTTTGGGATAAATTTTCTTGATTTTTGCATGTGATCTTTAGGAAAGTTAAGCCTTTCTTGATCTAGTATAAGGTCGAAAAAAAAAAATAAAAAAAATAAACAAGGAGTTAATTCAAACCCAACAAAAAACCAAGAGTAATTCAAACCCCAGAAAAACAAAAAAAACTGTTGAATTGGCTCAGCTCAGCCCAATCCGGGCAGGCTCAACGGGCTTGGTTCCTGGGCCTGGCCGGTTGCAAGCAAAATTTATTTAGAACCAGTCTGGCACGGCCGGGAAGGTCTCGGAATCGGGGCTGAATCGGTCCATGGTTCCTTGGGCCTGTGCAGAATCGGCCCAAACCAGACTGGTGCCATCTCTACATGGCATCTTGTCAAGTTCGAGCCGGCATGTTACCTTGTCAAGTTGTGATGTTGTGACTTGATCAAAAGCGCATAGAGGGTGGCAAATGGGAAAATACATAACGAGTGATGTAAAGCCGAGTATAAACTGATAAATCAAAATAAAATTCTTTTAAATTGAGTGAACGAACTCTCTATCATTTTAATAAAAAATCTCGAGTTTGACTCTTAAGAATTGAGAAAAAATATTTTAAAAAATTTAACTCCTTAATAAATTTTACAGTATTTAAATCGAATTATTAGGTAAAAAACCAACAGAGTCAACATGTTCCCTTGTCAAGTCGTGAGTCGTGAGTCGTGAGTCGTGACTTGATCAAAATGGCATGGGGGGGCATCAAATGGGAAAATACCGACGGAGTATAAACTGACAAAATGTAGGGCTTATTACGTGAGGGTAGGCAGGGGGTTGGTCCCCCTAGAGAAAATACAAATGTAGGGCTCATTAGGTGATTCAATGACAGAGCCAGGTTTAGTCCCTTCCTAAAAAGGTTATAGGTATGGTTAGGTCGATGTCAATTAAGCCAACTCTTTTCCTGGGGAGACTTTTTTTTTTTAATTAATCAATTAACATTCAGAGTCATATTTCAATTAATCTATTTAAGTGTTATTAGATCTAAATTAGAAGGAGTTGTCCTAATATAATTTTTTATCTTTAAATTTCAAACTTGAGCTTTAGTTAAAAAATTTGATATCCTCACTTATCAGGTGAACTTCGATCGGTGAGGGAGACCTTATTTACTAAATGTTGAAGATGTAGAATAAATAGTTTATTTTGTCAGAAAATTCTAGGCTTTCTAAATTTGTGTTAGTTTTTTTGTTAGAAATATTGTACGATATTGGACATAATCAACCATTGGTTTCAAACTGGAATCTAATCTTGAAGAACAAAACTATAATAATGAGAATCGATTGGATTTTGGAAACAAAAGAGCCAAGTCTCTCTCTCTCTCTCTCTCTCTCTCTCTCTCTCTCTCTCTTTCTTCTCTCTATCTCCCCGCCCCTCTAAGGGTATTCAGCCCTGCCCATGCGCCCAATAACAAAAACACATTCTTTTGCATAATTTGACAATTTATCTCATTAAGCTTTTCTTTAAAATTCTTTAAAATTAACATCATATGAAGAGCATGGGCTGGATTCACCCCCCGCACCCTTGGTCACACCTACCTTATTCTCCTGTAGAATAGCCTTCTTCTTGGGCCGGCAAAAGAAAAACCTACACTGCGCCTGCATGGCTCTTTACATTACACTGGAAATTTTTGATTCCATATTTGTTCATTTCAGAATATAAATATGTTATATTTGTAGTGGGGAAATTATATGCTGACAAAAGAGTTGAACATATAGAAGACTAAAAGAAGAAATGAGAGGGTAACTAGGGACCTAGGAGCTGATTTTTGTTTTTCATCCTTATCCTCTCTCTCTCTCTCTCTCTCTCTCTCTCACATCCTCCCGATTGTCTCAAAGCTCATCTTTCAAAACATGGAACAAAGAGCCAATGCACATGTGGTGATAATTTCTTATCCACTGCAAGGTCATGTTGGTCCTCTAGTAAAGCTCTCACATTTGCTTGCAAATCATGGTGTGAAGGTCACATTCATCAGCACCGAGTTTATTCATGCAAAAATTGCCAGCTCCATGGCGGTGTATGGGGAGGAGAAAAACAGCCTCGTGAGGCTAGTTAGCATGCCGGATGGCTTGGATGCTGGGGATGATCGAAATGACGAAGGGAAGGTATTTATGAGTATTTCAAGGGTGATGCCAGGTCTTTTCGCGGAGTTGCTCAGGTCACAGTTGGAAAAAGGTGATAAGATTGCTTGTGTTGTGGCTGATACACCGGTGTTTTGGGCATTGGATTTGGCTGAGCAAATGGGGATAAAGGGTGCCCTCTTTTGGTGTGCTGCTGCAGGTGCTCTGGCTTCATTGATTAGTATTCCTAAGCTTATTGAGGCAGGAATTATCAATGATGAGGGTCAGTGTTTAGACAAAAGTCTCTCTTTTCTATTGGACGACTCATGCTTAGAACCAATGAATTTGAAAGAAAAAAAGAATGTGGAGTTTAGTATAATTTGTAAAAAGAAAAAAAGAAAAAAAAGAATAAATGATATTGAACTTTAGAAGTTTTATTTTTCTTTTTCTTCACGCAGGACTTGAATTGAAGAATGAGAAAGTTGAACTTCTACCAAACTTGCCAGCAATGGATTCTTCAGAATTTCTGTGGAGTTTCCCAGATGACCCAACCATTCAAAAGTATACATTCCAGTTCCTCTGTTCTGTGAGACGGATGCTTATTATGAAAGCACCCTGGATCATAACTAACTGGTTCAATGAGCTTCATCCATCGGCCTCCGGTTTATTTCCGAAAATCATACCAGTCGGGCCGTTGCTCACAAGAAATCATGACAAGTTTTGTGGAACATTTTGGTCAGAGGACTTAACTTGCTTAGATTGGCTCGACAAACAGCCCAAAAAATCAGTTATATATATTGCCTTTGGGAGCTTGGCAAAGTTGAGCAAACAACAATTCCATGAAATAGCACATGGACTTGAGCTTTCAGGTCGACCCTTTTTGTGGGTAGTTCGAGCAGACCTATTAAATGATCAAGTCTCGATTTACCCAGATGGATTTTTAGATAGATCATCCATGTTCGGGAAGATTGTGGATTGGGCTCCTCAAGAAGAAGTGTTGGCTCATCCTTCTACAGGGTGTTTTGTGAGTCATTGTGGTTGGAATTCAGTCATGGAAGGTATGGGCGCTGGTGTTCCTTTCCTTTGCTGGCCTTGCTTTGCTGATCAGCTCTACGCTCAGACTTGCATTTGTGATGCTTGGAAGATTGGACTAAAGTTCGAAAAAGATAAAGATGGGTTGATTGTGAGGCATGAGATTAAGACCAAGATTACTGAGTTGTTTTCGAGTGATTCTATTAAAGAAAATGTGTTGAAGCTGAGGGATATGGCTAGGGAGAGTGTCAGCGAACGAGGGACTTCCTCAAGATTTATCAAGAGCTTCATTGAACAGATCCAAAGTTGAATGATGTTCCACTCTCTCTCGCTCGTGTTCAGCATCTCTTAGATGCCTATGTTTCAAGTATCTTATACTTTTATATGGCTTTTTGGTAATAAACTAAAACCGACCACGGGCTACCTGGCCTAGTGTTTGTACCGGGGTTCCCTTCCTCTCACTATTGGTGAGAGTTCAAAATCACATATACCTCTAGTTGTAAAAGGGCATTAGCCTTCGCATTCAACCAAAAAAACGAAAGGATAACAACTTGTTGACTTTGTAAGTGGGATAAGGACCTTTGTCCTTTAATCACGTCAATCGCGTCGAGTGTTCGATTTTCTCTGAGTATGAAAAAAATAATATTAAGAGATCTATATTTAAAATAGATATTATAGTATCGTTTCAGATTAGTCGTAGTAATCAAGTCAAGGTAAAAAAAAAAAAAGGACAAAAACAAAAAACATGAATGAGGTAGCTTAGTTATATTTTCTGTCTTTTGATTTAATATTGTTGGCTGAAGAGGTAGACTAGGGACAGAGATATATATTTATGGTATGAAAGGGACATTCGCTGAAAATGATGCTTGAAAGCTCATCCTATGGTGGAACTACATTTTTAGCCTTTTGTCTAATAATACCTAAAAAAACATTATCGTAAAAAATTGCTAGTGGCAAATAATGCTTTGTCTTGATGCAGCACGATTGATTGCAGCTAAACCTTCACGGAAAACCTTCTCTTCTCTTCTTTAAAACTGTTTGCAAAGTGAAAGCATCGAAGTGTTTGAATCAACCATGACTTCTGTTAAGCAATTTCATGTGCTTGTGGTTCCATCGCCTGCACAAGGCCACGTTGCGCCTCTAGTGAAGTTGGCGCACCAAATTGTTGATCACGGTATTAAGGTAACGTTTGTGAACATGAAATCAGCACACAAGAAGTTCGTGACTGCGTTGCCAGACACGTATGTGGAGCGGCAAGGGATGAGTTTTGCCTCAATCCCAGATGGATTGGGATCAAAGGATCATCAAAAGGACGTACTAGAAGTGCACGAAATTATTCAGAACGTGCCCCGCCCATTTAAGGAATTCATTGAGAAGATTAATGGGTTGGAAGAAGATGTGAATGTTGATTATGTTATAGCTGATTTATCAGCTAATTGGGCTCTTGAGGTTGCAGCAGAGATGGGAATAAAGCGAGCAGGAGTTTGTGTCACAGGACCCACATCCTTGGCTTTGGCCCTTCAAATTCCTAAGCTTATTGAAGATGGAATTATCGATATCAATGGTAACATTACATACACTGTGCGCCATAACTTTTGATGATTTTCAAAGCTTCAAATTCCCTTCTTGTTTTGCTCTGAGCAACTCTCGTAGTAATATTTTTAGAAGTTAGAACAGTGATTAGACTACATAATAGTCTGAACATTGAGTTAAATCAATTCTTGATCTTGATATCACTGTAGGGACTTCTTTGAAAGATGAGTCGATTTGCTTGTCAGATAATATACCAATATGGCATACCGATGAATTTGTATGGAGCTTTCCAAGCAATCCAACAACGCAGAAAATTTGCTTTGAACATGCTTCAAGAATAAGCCAAACTATGAAGCTCTGCGATTGGATTCTGTGCAATACATGTTACGAAACTGATCCATCCGCCTGTGACTTAGTTCCCAACATTCTAACTATAGGTCCATTGCCAGCTAGTAATGATCACAGCCACTCTTCCGGTAGCATGAGATTGGAGGACTCGACTTGCATTAGTTGGCTTGACAATCAACCTGCAGGATCGGTTGTTTATGTTGCTTTTGGTAGCGCAGTTGTACTTAGTCATGAACAATTTGAAGAACTAGAACACGGTCTTGCAAGTTTAGGGAAACCCTTCTTGTGGGTCGTTCCGCAGAACATCGGAAAAGAGTCGGTTTCTAAATTTGGGAAGCTTGTGGAATGGGCACCGCAAGAGAAGGTGCTAGCCCATCCTTCAACCGCTTGTTTTGTGAGCCATTGCGGTTGGAACTCAACCCTTGAGGGACTAAGCAATGGAGTTCCTTTTCTTTGTTGGCCTAATTTTGTGGATCAATTCCATAACCAGAAGTACATATGTGATGTTTGGAAGATCGGTCTGAGGTTGGACTCAGACAAAAGCGGTGGATTTTCATGGCGTGAGATCAAGGGGAAAATAGAGAAATTGCTCTCGGATGATGGTATAAAAGGAAATGCATTGAAGTGGAAGGAAATAGTAAGGAGGAGTCTTGCAAATCATGGATCTTCGTCAAGGAATTTGAAGTACTTCATTGAACGTATGATAGCAGATTAATGAGGTTTCTCCTACGAAAATAACATACAGAACTATGCCACTTTCTCGTCTTTGGGCTGGCTAGTGTATTAAAGACAATATTTTATTGGATTATCTTTTAAATTCAGTGCTTATCAGTATTCATATTTACTTATATTTACACAAACATGATAATATTTTATATTTGAGAGAACGTATAATACTATGCTACATTAGTCTAGTAATGCATTAATATAGCCTAACTTCACCTGACCCCTTTTTTGTATATAAATTAGCTTGAAATAAGAGGGTTTCAGAAGAGAATTTTAGTATAATTCTGATCAATAGACACACTAAAAAAATTAGGTCGAAAGGCCTCTTAAAACATATCTACAACTATCTAATTGTCTTTGTTAAACCGGATGATGGTTTTGATTCCGGTTTCTAAACCAACGGCTCGATCTAGTTTTAGTTCTGATTTTCTTCCGGTTTGATTTTATATGTTTGCTTTATATATTATGTCATTATATATTAGAACACATTATATATGTATATATATATTTTATAAATTAGTAGTATCGGTAATCACTTTAAATTCGATTAAATTCTATTCGAATCATATTTAATCTTAAGGACAGACAAACGTCTCTTAGTTTTCTCTATACACAAAATTTGAAGTCGAAATCTTATTTAAAATATATTAATGAATTTCAATATTAGATAGAAAGTAACCGGTGATAATAAATAGACCCACCGGCGAATCATAATTAACAAAGCATTTATGTTTCATATTCATGATCCAAATAAGTAAAATCATAAAGCATACCTCAAAAAAGAAAAAAGAAGCATAAAAATGTGTTTGACCTTGTAAAATAGAATTCAAATTAGAGAATTCGAATTTGAAATAGCTAAGATATATCCCAGAAAGCTCAATTTGGTTTAATATCTCTATTTTGATTAATTTTACTTGTTATAATTTTAGCCGATGTGAGAGTTTGGTACCGGATACGCCCTTTTTATTATAATTTTTGCCAAGAGAAAAACTCTTTTATAAGAAATATAGGGCTTTACTCTTAAATTAAAAGTCATTTTTTTTAAATATTTTTTATATTAAAAGCTCTGTGATCTCCATTGATGTGAACTTTCTTAAGCTTAGGTGAACTAAAACTGTGAAATACTTCTGTGCTGCTTTTGAAAATGAAACCAAAACCAGCGAACCACTAATTCGGTTGTCGGTTTTGACCTCTACAAGTATTCTTGTTATTTGCATTACAGGATATGGGATTCAATGGAAATTGTATCTTCCCTCGAAGTTCTGATTAAATTGCCAATTAGCTGGAACAACATCATTGTTCTGCACCATCTTGTTTTCACTTGTAGTAACTTGGAATGACAAGCTTTGCCCTACAAAACCACCCCAGTTTGCCAATTCTGACCCCAATTCTGGGACATTTGGATCCACTCCGTATTTGATCCCTCAATCTTAACGTCTATAACTTGTCCTGTCCCTCCAACATTGTACACTAGCACCAATGTCCAATATGGATTTCCCTTGATCTCAAATTTGAGCCCACCTTGCTTGTAACATTGAACTCTCCCGTACATCACCGGCAAGATGCCTGCTTTATATTCTGCGATTTTTAAGAACATTGGCATGGACAAATCGAAGTGTTTCTGTGGTGGATTGCATCAGACTCCTTTGGTTTTGGTGTAGTTTGGAGGGCAAAAATTTGTGGCCGTGACGCGAATTGAACCTGCCCTTTGATGCACCAAGTAGAATTGTAGCAGAGTATTTGGTAGCACGAGCCACAAGCTAGACCATCTCGGAAGAGTGCTGTGCTTAATGCTTTAGTTTCTATTCCCTATCCTTGCTCAAATAGATCTCCATACCCACAAGCCCCCTCTACAATCATGGGCCACACATTAAGAAAGAAATCAGTGGTTTTCTTTTTCTACTTGGTGAATTTATCGTTCTTCAAGAGACCATTCATTTCAATGCTAAATAATTGACGATTTCAGTTGGTGACGAATTCAGAAAATCTATTTAGGGGAGAAATGTATACCAAATTTCTAATGATAAAATGAGTTCAAAACTAAGTATTCTCTTAGACAAGTGGAGTATACAATCAAGATTAAGTATTCTGTACTTAAAAATTGACACAATAAATACTAACATAATAGTTATACCATATTATATAGGAACAGTACAACAAACCTACCAACACTGCAAACACTTTTTGTGCTCAATAACAATTATTCTCATTTTTAATTAAATGTTGATCATATTTTTATACCAGAAGATTTATTTGCTTTGAACACCATCATCAGGCTCAACATGAATACACTCCTTAGCCTCCCTCCACATTGCCTTGTACACTGAAGTCCCATTAAACTGATAACGCTTTCCCAAAAACGGCTTGATGGTCTTTATGGCCTCCATGGCATGGTAATGCAGCATGGTTGAGAACAGATAGTGAGTAACATGAGTTTTACTGATGTTGTGAAAAACCTTGTTCAGAATTCCATAGTTTCTGTCAACGGTTGCGAGAGCTTCACTAAATCAGTCCCACTCAGACTAGTCATAGGGAGGCAGAGAGGGGTGAGCGTGCTGCAGGTAAGTGATCATAAGAAGGAAATCGTTCACAATCAACAGTGGAATTCTGTAGTGGCAGATAACCCCGACATGGTCCTGTGCCGTGACAAGCTTGTAGAGCCCATAAGTGACAGCAAGAATAGCCAAAACAGAGGTATGGATCTCTAGTCTGTCATGGCCTGAATAAATAGGACCATAAGGATCATAGAAACAAGCAAAATACCAATGACCTATGGTATAGTGGTTGAGTACTAAATCCCCTTAATCAAGATTTAAAGTTCAAATATTGAAAATAGAAAAACAAGCATCAGGAGAGCCAACCCCTAATAGACCTGACATTGCTCAGTAAGATTATTTGGGTTAAACCCAGATCCCACTTGGTGGTAAATATTGATTAAAAAATAATAGTGACAGGCAAAATAATCCTAGGGATGGCCTGAAACATTGATTGCTATGAGGCCAGCAAGAGCGTGGTCACACAGCCAGCAGGGTTGTTAAGATTCATGGAGTACCAGGCAATTCTGGACTTCCTCTTTGGGACAAAGACTTCGTCACACTCAAGAACCGGTGTTTGAATGGTGGCGGCAATGAATTGCTCTTGGAATAATTTGATTGTTATAATCACAAAATGTTGCAAATTCTCTGCAATAATGAAAAGAATTTGAGCATACCCTAGTCATTTTTAAAACTTGGACACAAATCATATCGAGGTTAGTTAATATTTGAAATCCATATATTGTGGCTTTTATTACTATAGTATTATACTCCGTTCAGAATCATACTTAGATCATTTTATGTGGATCATACATAGCGGTCTCTTAATTTATCGGGTATGTCACGATTCACCCGATATTGAGTATTCATATTCTTTATATATATTTTTTCTTTTATATTATTAAAAAAAACCTATTAGAAACCCTAGTAACAGGCTCATTTGCAGTTCATCACAAAATAAAAGCAAGCCATATTTTAATAAAATTCTAATTTTGGGGTCAAAATAAAATAAGTTTTTTATTTTGGGGTTAAATATCAAATTACTTTTAATTAAGGAGGTTTAAGCCGTCAAGGAAAATAGTGATATATATATATATATATATATATATTAATTTAAAGTATTTTCTGTCTTTAAATACACAAGTACTTTTATAAGACGACAATCAAATAAATATAAAATAATAGATTTTTTTTTTATCCTATTTAGCATTATAACTGTTAAACATTTTCAATATAATAATTTCAAATTAAACTTAAAATAATGATTTATTTTCTATTTAATCTTAAAATCAATATTTTACTGTATAATATTTTTTTACATCTCGTCAAATAAAATAAATTCTTTAATTTTATAAAAATGATAGTAATCTGAAAAAATTAGGCAGACTTGATTAAATAAATCGTTATATTTGGTCATATTTTTCTATTTTTTTGCACAATTTTTTCCTCATCCATTATTTATTTTTTCTAATTTCCTAATTCTTTTTTTTTTTAATTTCAACAGAAAAAGGGTTTAAATAAATTATATAAACCTGGGACAATTTTTTTTTCCTTTCCGCATATTTTCATTTCAACAAATGTTAAAATAAATTATATAAAAAAGGCATGCGGATCTTAATTCTTGATTCTTAACCCCATGAGCCATGCCCTACCCCGCCACCTGAACATCTCTCTCTCTCTCCCTGAGTCATGTACAGATATATACAAAAAAATTTAAAACAATCTCTAACAGAAATTAATTCCGTTTCTAACCCCATATATCACAAGACATAGTCTGTCACATTTTAAACTTGCAACATGGGATTATGTCGTGCCTTCAAGATACGACATGGAGTTTGTCGCGTCTTCAAGACGTGACATTCCCCTTCTCCGCTGCCCACGACCCTCTCTCTCCCTCCCCCGCCCGCGACTCTCTCTCTCTCTCTCCCCCCTGTTGCCTACGGTGCTCCTCCTCCCTCCCTCCCCTCGCGGCTCTCTCTCTCTCTCCCTCGCCCACGGCTCTATCTCTCTCTCCTCCCCGCCGCCCGCGACACTCCTCTCTCCCTCCCCCCTCCCCCCGCAACTCGCAGCGCTCCTCTCTCCCTCCCTCCCCAGGGCTTTCTCCTCCCTCCCCCACCCACGACTCTATCTCTCTCTCCCCCCGCCGCCCGTGGCACTCCTCTCTTCCTCCTCCCCCCGCAGCCCGCGGCGCTCCTCTCTCCCTCCCTCCCCCACAGTGGCTCTCTCCCTCCCTCCCTCCCCCACGGCTCTCTCTCTCTCTCCCCCCACCGCCCGCGGCACTCCTCTCTCCCTCCCTCCCCCAACAGCTCTCTCTCCCTCCCCCGCCCGTGGCTTTTGTTGCCTCTTCGAGACGCGTCACACTGTGTCGCGTCTTGAAGACACGGCACACTGTGTCGCGTCTTGAAGACACGGCACACTGTGTCGCGTCTTGAAGACGCGACACAAGTCCAACGTGGCCCAAGACGCGACACAAGTCCAACGTGGCCATTAGCCACATTGATACGTTCTGCCACAAGTTCAATCCACGACAAATGAGGGTTAGATATTGAATTATTTTCGATCCGAGATTATTTTAAAATTTTTTTTACAGGTTTAATTCCATATAAAGCTCCTCTCTCTCTCTCTTTCTCTCTCAGATATTGAGCATTACTCCTTCAAATTTCGATCCTGCTCAAGTGAACCATCTCTCGTTCTCTCTGGATCTCGATCTCGATCTCGATCCGAATACTGAGGGTTTATCTTGTCTTTTATTTTCAAGTGTCTAATTTTTGTAGCCTTTATTGATTGTCTCCATCTATTGGATTATTGTTTGTTCTAGGTTTTTGTCAAATTAGGGTTTGGGTCTTTGAAAAAAAAACCAAATTAGGATTAGGGTTTTTTTACTGCCATGGCCATGGCGCATCTAAAGGAAATCCTACCTCCACCGAAATCAACAATAACTTTTTACTACGACCACTCTAATGACCCATGGTTTAAACAGCGATTTAGCTCTTCTGAATCTGAAGAATCTTCGGAATTCAAACCAAATCCAGTCCTTCAATATCTGAAACGTGCTGGCTTCGTTCCTCGAAAGATCGAGGATTTTGGAGATGGAGGTGCTTTCCCTAAAATTCACATTGTATAGTACCCACTTGACATGGGTCAAAAAGACTCAAAATCTGGGATGAAAATATTGCCGGTCACGGTGAATGCCAATGGTGAAGTTGCCTTTGATGCTATAGTCAAGCAGAATGAGAATAAGAACAAGATTGTGTATTCCCAACATAAGGATTTGATTCCGAAGATTTTGAGGGATGCACAGGAGGAGATTGAGGAGGAGGAAGAGGAATTGCAAAAGGAGATTGAGAAGACAACTCAGGATACAATGGCTGCTCTTGAGGAGATTGTGAATGTTAGGTTAAGTGCAGCACAGCCAAAGAATGTGCCAGAAGTTCATTAAGTAAAAGCCTTCCCAGCAGTCTCCGACATTCAATTCTGGTGCTAAGGAGAGGATTATTAGGATGGTGGAGATGCCGGTGGATACACTTAAGCCACCAAAGTTTGCATAAGAGGGTTCCTAGGGCTTCCAGATCTCCACCAGTGCCGGTTATGCATTCACCGCCTAGGCCTGTGACGGTGAAAGATCAGTAGGATTGGAAGATTCCGCCTTGCATTTCAAACTGGAAGAATCCAAGGGGGTATACCATTCTGCTGGATAAGCGTTTGGCAGCTGATAGGAGAGGGCTGCAGGAGGTTCAGATTAATGATAGTTTTGCCAAGCTGTCAGAGGCACTTGATGTGGCTGAGCAGAAGGCCTGAGAGGCGGTGGCGATGAGATCTAAGGTTCAAAAAGAGATGCTAATGAAGGAGAAGGAGAGGAAAGAGCAGGAGTTGAGGGCTTTTGCTCAGGAAGCACAGTCTGAACGAACGGGTACAGCTCCTCCTGTGGCTGTTGTAATACCCAAATAAATTTAAAAGAAAAAAAAAAAAAAAAAAAAAAAAACGGGAAATTAAAATTAGGGCTTAAAGCCCTAATTTTCTTTCCTCTCTCTCTCTCTCCCTCTTTCCCTCTTCCTCTTCTCCTCCGCTGTGGCCTCTCTCTCCCGCCATCGCACGCCGCCCACTGTTGCAGCACCCTCCCGCGAGCAGCTCCTTCCTCCACGCGAGCGCGATCTTCCGCGAGCCAGCGCGCCACAGCTCGCAATCTCCCGCGAGCCAGCGCTCCACAGCTCGCGAGCCCAGCGCGCCACAGCGCGCGAGCCCAGCCACCACAGCGCGCGATCCCCCGCGACCCAGCCAGCGCGCGATCCTCCGCGACCCAGCCAGTGCGCGATCTCCCGCGACCCAGCCTGCGCGCGATCTCTCGCGCCCCTACCGCGCACCCCTGCAGCACGCCTTGGCTCACAGAGCGCCTTAGCCCCTGCTTGTGTGCGAGCCAGCGTCTGTGCGAGAGCGCCTGCGCGAGCGCGCCAGCGGCTGCGCGAGCGCGCCAGTGCCTGCGCACGCACTATAGCCCGCAGGCCCAGCAAGCCCACGGGCCCACCAGGCCCGATAGCCCATCCAAGCCCGCAGGCCAGTACGGCCCGCGGCCTAGTCCGGCCCATGGCCCGTGAGCCCATGACGACCCGTGACCCTCTGCGTAGGTAAATGAATTCTCGATTTCGTGTACGTACTAGGGTTTCGAAAATTATTGGTAATTTGACTTAAATTTCTCACTTGTTTTTCAAATGGTAAACATTACAGGTTTTAGACCAGGTTGACGGGTGAACGAAAGCTAGATCCAGAAATCCGAGAAACCCTAGGTGAGAAAAATGCAACATTTTCAACATTTGAATTAATTCTATCGAAATTAGGTCGAATTTAGATCGAGAGTTACATAATATATTGAAATGTGTGAAATTCGAGGAAAAATAGACAAAAAAAAATGATAAATATTTGAAATTTGACCATTGGTGAGTCAGATGATTCGAAATTGAGGAAACGAGAATCTATAACGAAGTTTTGTAAATTAGGTGGGAGAAATTTGGAAGGGACAAATTGAAAATTCCTGATTTGGCTTTTATTTGATATTAAATGTTGATAATCTGATTTAGGTTGATCTTTTGGAGACTCGAGCGGTCAGATCCGATTTGGCTTGTCAGTAGGGAGTGACTTCCCTCCCGTAGACTGTGAGTGGGACTCTAATCTCTTGCATAAATAGTAAAACGTATTTTCTGTCACATTTTCGATAAAACATGCTTTGGTATGCATTCGTTGACGTGTGATATTAAATTTAAAAATCTGTTTTGTGATTTTTGGAGTGTCTTGAATTATATTTACAATGACTATGCATCCATGGTTTGAGATGAATCAATAATTGTGCCATTATTTGAAAATGTATAAATTTCATTTTATACCAATGTATTGATATGCAGTTTTGAAATGAATTTGACGAGACGTATTGGCACGCAAATTTAAAAATGTTTTTGATGAACTATGTGGGTTGGATGCCTACTAGTTGTGCGATGATGTGATGATACTCGTGGGACGTTGTGCCCTGGGACGTTGTGCCCTTGTGATGCTATGGGACGTTGTGCCCTTGTGATATTATGATATTCCGTAGCTACGAAGGGCGTTTGTAGAGGCACGGGTTGCCCGGATACGCTTCTGCAGGAGGTATCCGCAAACGTCATTTATTCTAAAGGCTATAGGCGCGGCCGGTTGAACCCACGTAGGGGGAGGACGTGTGTGACGCCACCGTCTAGCACCGGGCGGGGTCCTATACACGTTGATGAGTTGGCCCCAGCGAGCTCATGGCCAACGTCGGGGTAGAGAGCGTTTTAAAGTCTATGCATAATAAAAAAAACCCCCGACGCGCCTGTCCTTGGTCACGGTTGACCTTTGCCGGGACTATTTTTGGCTCGCTCTGACATTACTTGATTTTAAATGGATGCATACATGCTTGCTATCGTGTGTTTGATTAAATGATTTCAAAATGATAAATATATCATGTTTTGCTACGAAGTGTAAATTGTTGTTTCGAATGATATTATTTGACACTCCAATTGTTCACCTATACTATTTATGCTGGATATTATCCCCCTCACTCACTGAGTATCTTCCCATGATACTCACCCCTCTATTTTCTCTCCTCAGACAGGTTTATTGTGATAGAGCGACGTTACAGGTTCTAGAGCGGAGTTGGTATTTCCGATGGTAAGATTTACTTTTAATTTAGTTTCGACCCTGCGAGATCTTGACATAGAGGTCCGTAGTTGGCCATGTACTTATTTTGGGATGACTGTATAGTTTAACTCTCATATTTCATTTGCATTGAGGCGATTGTACGTACTTGAATGTTACTTGGGAAATGTGATATATATCGTATAAACGTAGGTCCGCTCGGTATAGCGGCTGCTCATGCTCTAGTTGGGCATGATAGTAGAGGTCTGTGGCTAGGTTTGTTTATAGCCTTGCGTTGTTCTGAATGTTGGCTGTGGTGTTTGTTGATTTTGGAGAGGCCGGGATGGCCATTTGTGTATTGTACAGGATGATTTGGATTATACAGGTATAATTGTATATGGGAAACCTCCGATTTATGGGGAGATTCTGCCCAATTTTCTGTAAAAATACAGCCGGCATTCAGGGGCAACGGGCGGCTGTTCACGATCCCGGTTTGGGGCGTGACAGCTGTTCCAATGCCCTCGGACAAGCAGGTGATTGATGCTGATGCTGTGGATGCAAGGGGAGAGTATGAGCATGTGAGAGAAAAGGAGACAAGGGAGGAAAGGGAGGAGAGATTGCGACGTGAGAAGATTCAGGAAGAGCGACATAAAGAGAGGGAGAGGGAGAGATGGTTGGAGGCAAAAAATGCTGCAATAGGGAAGAAGAGTAAGATCACTAGGGATAGAGATCGTGATGTTAGTGAAAAGATTGCCCTTGGTATGGCTTCCGCTGGAGCAAATAGAGGAGAGGTTATGTATGACTAGAAGCTATTCAACCAGGATAAAGGAATGGACTCTGGTTTATGACAATGGGTTGTTCACTGCTCAGAACACAATATCTACGCTTTACAGGACGAAGAAGGATACCGATGTTGATATGTATGGAGGTGCAGATGAGCAGCTAGAGAAGATAATGAAGATTGATGGGTTCAAACCCAACAAGGCTTTTGCCGAGACATATGAGAAGACAGGTCCTAGAGACAGACCAATTGAATTTGACAAGGAGGCTGAAGAGGCTGATCCATTCAGTTTGTATCAGTTCTTGATTGAAGTAAAGAAGGGTAAGAAAGCAATGGACAAAGTGGGTAGTAGTGGAACCATGAGGGCAAGTAGTGGGTCATCAACCAGAGATGGCTATGACAGAGACTCTGGTAGAGCACGCATCAATTTTGAAAGAGGAGGGCGTTAAAGAACCTAGCAAATTTTTGCATTGACTGTTGTAGTCCATTTCCTTTCCTATATTTTATTTGCTTCATTTATGTTAGAAAAAGAAGTAGACTCTGATACTATGTTAGAAGAAGGAAAATAAAACAAAAAGAATAGAAAAAATAAAGAGAGAAGACTGAAAGAGAATGATTCATATATTATATATTACATTGTGTTGTCAATAGGTTATATAAAAACCATATTTGTAGGATGATTCCATGAAAACATAAAAAGAAAGAATAAAATAGAATCTTTACAAAATTGGTAAGAATAAATGAAATAATTACAATATACAAATTTAGAAATATCAATATTCCAAGAGTTCTTCAATTTGAAAATCTTCAAAACTTTTTCAATAAGTTTTCTTTAATTTAGAAATGCCAATATTCTTTACACCCCCTCAAACTCAAGATGAGAGTAGAGAAGTCATCTTGAATTTGTGTAGTAAGTCATCATGATGCCCAGGAAGATGAGTCAAGATCACAGATAAGTTTTATGTCAGAAGATTAAAGAATCGTCAAGAAAAATACAATAGTCAATAGTAAACTGTCAATTAGTAAGATCACCAAACCAATCAGTTTCAGAATAAACACATAACTGATATGGCAGAGAGTGCAGTATGGTTGTGATTATTATAATAAAACTTATTGTAAAAGGGTTTAAAGATCTCCGACAGATATTGTAAAGCAAGATAAAGCAGAAAAAAACAAAGACAAGGCAGAAGGCATAAAGCAAACTGAGTAGAACAGGAAGTAATAGCAGAATTCTCAATAGCAGACTCAGAGAAAACAGAGATGAAGCAAATAAACTAGCGGGAATAAAGCAAATTGAGTAGAATATGATATAATAGCAAAATTTTCAATGGCAGACTCAGAGAAAAATTAGATGGATTGAAAAATCAAGCAGAATAGCAGAATATTTAAACTGAGTATAAGAGGAGATAACAACAGAATTCTCAATAGTAGTAACAACAGTAAGTTATACAAAAACCCTATTTATATGGTGATTCCATGAAAACATAAAAAGAAAGAACAAAATAGAATTTTTATAAAATTGGTAAGAATAAATTAAATAATTACAATATAGAAATTTAGAAATATCAATATTTCTAATAGTTTTTCAATTTCAAAATTTTCAAAACTTCCTTAACAAGTCTTCTTTAATTTAAAAATGTCAATATTCTTTACAATTTCAACCGTAAGCTTGTTCAACTTTTACAATGGATATAATACCCAAAATATATGTTGGCATGCGGAATGGTCATAGATTGAAGTTGCTGAATGGTATCTTTGGGCCTTGATTGATATACATTTATTTGGTCTTTCAATTTTCATTAGGTGGTAGCTTAATGCTAAAACCACTACACAAGCGTAGTGACTATAGGTTTTACTGTGGGGTTGGACTTATATGAATAGTATGTTTGGGGTTGGACTTGGAGTCCCCATCTCTCCATCTCTTCTCCTCATCTCCGCAGTTCAATAGACTCTCCTCAAGCCTTGTGACATCCACCTCTGTTGAAACCATTTGCTTTGTGTGAAGTAGTTCTGTTTTGGTTTAGTTAGCTTGTAAATTGATCCATAAGAGAAACTAATGGAAGTTAAACTTTGTCACATTAGTGTAGAAGTTTTATTGCTTATGTATATAAATATTTTTATTTTGATTGATCACTTTGTGTTAAAGTTATTGTGACTTTACCCCTTTCATCTCAAAGGGGATCTTTGGAAAAAGATTTATGATTTTAGAGAAATGGTTGAAAATTGAAAATATGTAGATGATGGATTAGCCTTACAGGGTCTTGGGATGTGTGCTGGAGATTGCACATATTTTTAGCCAACACAGTGGTTGTCACGTATTCGGATCCGAGGACTGAGGCATAACAAAAGGAAATATAAACAAGTAATTAGAGATGTAGAAATAAAAGAGATAGCAGAGAGCCAGAGGAAATGGAATCGAGAAGAGAAAAAGGCAAAAGGAAAAGAAGAGAAAACAAAATGGATGCGAAGAGAGGCCTAGGGGGAGAGGGAGAGGGAGAGGAGAGGGGAAAGTTGGGGGGAGAGGAGAGAAAAGAAAAAGTGTCAAAGCGGAGTAATCAATGCCGAATTAATATTTCTTAGAGTAACAATTTTATTTATATTTTTTTTCTAACTTTAAAAATTACAATTTTTTTTTTTAGATTTAAAGTATATGATGGTGATATCATATTTTTTTTTGTTACATCATAAGTTTTTTAAAAAAGATTTAGATGAAATTTAGTCAACTAAATGAGTTTTAAAAAAGATAAGTGGGACAAAATTATATTTAAGTAGGTGTAAAATAAATACAAATTATAAATATTAATTGAATTTAAAAAAATTGAGGAGGTGCAATTGTCCACTCTCGTCTCTATGTAGGTAGGCCCCTAAGGGCGGATATGGTAATACGAAAACAGCACCATATCCCCAGTTGCCATCCCTATTTATGATGATCATTTCTTGTGGACAACAGTGTCTATTTTGAGTCTAAGGGCACTTCGAATTACGGCTCAATGTCACTATCATTGTTTATTTATTCAATTTTTAGGGAGCACCAGTTTCAGAATTCCAAATTTGATACCTTAGAGCAAATAAAATGTATGACCATAAGAAAGTGGGAATCCTGATAAGACCTTAATTGCCTGCCTCCAACAATAGGTCCACTACATAATCCAAACTATGGATAAATCGGAACAATAATTTGGAAGAGCTCATCAAGAAGTGAATAAATGGCGGAAATCTACTTCCATGGCATAAACTTGAAGAGTCTTTGAGTTCTCTTGTTTCTCAAAGACAGCATTTGCCTGACATTATATTAGTGACATTGTAGTACCCCATGCTTTGATTCTTCATGGTTCTATGACAAGAAGAGGCTGCAAGGAGAGAGAAGGGGAGAGAGAGAGAGAGAGAGAGAGAGAGAGGTGGTTAAACTGAGGAGATGGAGTAAAATTTAATAGGAATCCAGAAGCAAGAGGGGCAAAATTACCGTGTCCATGCTAATTGGTTTGGCATCCTCTGCAAGAATCTCAACAATGGTTCCAGATTGATCGGCCTAACACCACAAACAAGATTACAGTCTCAGATTACCAAATCAAAAGAGATCAAAACAACTACTTCTTCCAAATAGAACATGCACAGAATACAAATTTATATAGGACTTAGAGCCTATATCCACGGACAGACACACATACAGATGGAAGGAGATGGACTCATTATTTTAAGCAATGAAACTTTTGGGCTTTGGAGAAACCTAAAAGTTGTGGCAATGCAACCTATTCATGAATCTCCATTTTCTCCCAAATGGTATTGTTTTTGAGGTACAAGTCAGATTATCAATGACATTTTCCTTTTGCCCCAAACATCAATTATACAGGTTTTGAAGAATTCATATGGATTTCTTTGGACAACAACTCATTTAAGCTACCACCTCAATCTCATTCTAAGTACAACCCTGTACCATACTCTTCCTTTTGTCTTCCCTTCAAAATGTTCTAATAGTTGAACATAAACAAATTAATCGTAAGTTGAACAGAACACTTACTTCTATCTCATTCATAAGCTTCATGGCCTCAATGATGCAGACCACCTGACCTTTCTGAACCTTGTCTCCAACCTGTCAAACCAAAAAGGCACATAAGACTGGAAAACAAACAAATTACCTAATGAAAATTTTCTATGGTTCTCTCAGACGTGTGCCTGCACACACACAAATACACACCACCCTAGTGCTCTGTGCTTTACCTTCACAAAAGGTGGGGCACCAGGTGCAGGGGAGCGATAAAAAGTTCCTGCCATAGGACACTTAAGTGGAGGGTGTGAAGACTTAGGTTTTGCAGGGGCATTTGCGGCAGGTGCTGAAGCTGGAGCAGACGCTGCAGGAATAGAAGCAGCTGGAGCAGCAACAAGTGCAGGCAAAGGGGGCAACAGAGCTTGAGCGGGAGGAGGCTGCATCATGACACCAGGAGATAAAATCGGCTGCAATTCTTCGTTTTTCCTTATAATCAGCTCATAATCCGTTTGCTTTAGTTCAAGCTCCACAATGTCTCTTGAATCCACAAGCCTGCATAATATGTAAAACAAACTATAGTACTAAAGTCTAATTCAAACCAATTGCAATGAAGAACATCTACATATATATGTATATATGCATGTACTGACTCGACAAGGATGTGCACTTGATTCATGAAGGCTGAAAGTGTTTCAACATCTGGAATGCGAGAAGACTCTTTTGCTGCAGATTTCAAAGACTTCTCACTTGTAGCCTAAGAACAAAGAAGAATGCAAATCTTGAATTTCAAGAAAAACTTGGAAGTGGAAGTGCGGCTCTTCCCGGAAGAATTTGATGCATATTTACCTCATTAAGCTGAGCATGAATCTTAAACTGGTTTCTGCTCGAACCCTACAAAAATAAATAAATTTTGATGGGCTTAATATGGATTACAGGCTTACAATCTCCAAACTTCTTTTTTTTTGACTCAGTGATACATAAATTTTCGAATCTTGCCCGGAGGATATGTTCAATCAAATAAGAAAAACTGAGCTCGGTCGCTCATTTCTAAAATTGTTAGGACAGATTTTCCATTATAAATCAAAGACTTTGAGGTATAAATCAATTTAGACAGAAATTAAGGTTTAAACCTAGTGATTCACTTTCTTCAATTCAAGATTTGAATTGCAATTATTTGATAAAATTGAATATATATATATATATATTGAAATTCTTACACTTCAGGGAAGTGGCAGTGGATATTCTTATGCTGTAGGAAGAACACACTAGGCATCACAAAATGAACAAAGGCAAAAATGAGTGAGGAAAATGAAACAACCTGAAATCCAACAAGCATGAACTTGGACCCCAGTGGAAATGAAATCATCGGAGCTGAATTCTGTTGTTGACATTGCTTCGCATTGGATTTGGAAGCACTAAGAAGTGCAAAAGAGTCTGGGGCAGAGAAAGAAGCCATGAATTTACAACTACACAACAACCCAGAATTTGAACTCCAAAAACTTTCCAAATCCAACAAAAATTTTTGTCGGGTAGATATGTGAAATGAAATAAACGCTAGAGGGATTGCTGAAGAAGGAAATGGACGAAGAAATCAAAATGGAATTCTTGGGATTTCACGAGGAAGCAAGAACAAAAAGGTTCTCTTCTTCCTTGTGGGTTTTGGTTTGTTTGTGTCACTTTTTCTATGACACTGTCAAATTTTTGTGACATGTATCGCGTACGATGAAACCCGTTTCTTGATTTTTCTGAAAGATTTTTTCTTTTTCTTTTTTGGGTTTAATTTAGATTTCGGAGAAAAAAAAAATGAAACGATTTGGATTTATTTGTGATGCAATGTTTGGTGTAGCTAATGTTACTCGCGCCGAAACAGAATCAAGGCTGTTGAGATTTCATCCTTGACTATGGCCTTTGCTTCGGAATTTCCCAAAATAATTTTCACGAGCCTATTGGACTTGGTCTTAGTCCTCTGTATGGTGCAGGCTTCTCAGTATTGCGCCTTATAAGATCTTACAAGGATTTTCTATACTAATTCTAAATGAACCAAATAATTTATGAAGTAAATAAAATAAATTCGACAATTCAATTTCTAATTGGTCAAAATCTTGTTTGAATTGTTCAAACTTATTAGCAGTTGGTTCACATTCTATTAAGTTCATGTAATATTAGTTAATTTTTAAAATCTTGAAACTGGAAAATAAAATAACAACAAATTGTATTAATGTTTGAGTCAATTTTATGGAAATGTGAATGTTTGAAAGGGGAAAAAAAGGGCAAGCAAGACGACCAAGGTGCATTTTGGTTTGCATTCGAGAATCAAAATTGGAGTTGAAATCTAAAATCTTGGAAATAGATTTCAAAGACTCATATCTTCATTTGAGTTTCGGGTTTCATTCTTAAACCCTAATTTTTATTCCATTGATCTAAATTAATCATATAACTTTCAATAAGATTCTTAATTCTGATTCACTTTAACTAAGGTCCCTAAATTGATATTTATAATTTACTATGGAAAGAATTTAGAAGTTTGTATACTACAAATTGGCCCAGTTAATTTGGCTAAATAAACCTACCTATTGTTTGGGAAACAAAAAAGAAAAACAAATGGGGTGGAGGGATTCAAGATCAAATGGCCAGTTGTGTTAGACCAAGCTCAAAACTAGTCCAAAATTTAGGTTTACCCTTACATCTCCAACCTTACTAAAAGAGTTAGGCCAGGTCAATATGGTCCTTTGCACCTAACAAATAGAATGGGCAAGCCCGGTTTGTTCAAAGATTACACCAATGCTTTGAAAGTTGGAGCTTAAATTTGTTTCATAAGGATTGGAAAAATTATGCAATCTTGTGCAAAAGAGCCGAAGTAGCATGGGAAGACAATATTTGCAAGTGGGCAATCTCCAAAATTTCAAAAGAAAATGAATCTCAAATGGGATGGAGACAAAAGCTTTCAAATAATAAAATGAATTGAAAATTAAAAATTAAAAAAGGGAAGGGTATGGGACAATAAGTTCAATTTATGAGATGGGCCTTTGGGGCACATAGATGTTGTTCCCTTTATTCTTTTTTTTTTTTTGGTGTAACCGGATTACTTGTCATCGTTGTATTTGGATTTTGTCCGATTAATCAGACTGAGCGTTATGGAGCCTATTAAATAGTTGGCTCTCTCAATTTTTAATTTTCTATCTCATGACTCAAACTTGAGACTTATGATTAAAGAGATCTAACATCTGACTGTTATACCACGAGAGATTAGTGTTGTTCCCTTCATATTTGCACATGCAAATGGGGGAAGATTATTCTTGTTGGTGAGGAATGCTTGCATTGCCCTACATTCATGACCCTTTGCTACGAGACATTGCTTCCTTGTTCAAGCTACGTGAACTTTTTCTTTTCTTTTCAAAACTTTCTTTCTGTTCATCTATAAAACCTAATCTCTACTACATATATCAAATTTGATTAAAAAAAATCAAGAACTTACGCCTTATAAATTATTTCATTAACGTCATTATACTAATTTATTAATTTTTGCTCAACAAAAGTAGATACAATGGAGAGGAAATTTCACTGCAATAGTACAACTATTTAATTAATCAATTATTTGTTCTTTCAATTGGATTACATAGTAAAAATTCTTAAGTTTTGTTCGGTTTTTCTTCTTTTTATAAGGAAAATTAGAAATTAATAATTTTTATAATTAACTTAAAACTTGTTTCGTACTTTTATTTTTAAAAATAAATTAATTTTATAACTTTTGAAATAAAATAAAAAGTTAAAGAGCAAGAGTCTGAAAGACATAAGGGTAAATGAATTTATGGTGTTGACATATTTAAAATTTCAATCCTTCAAATGAGAATATAAGTAGAACAAAAAAAATATAGTTCCTAAAAAGTTGACGTATACAAAATAAAGAGAAAAAAAAGCTTGACCCCGGAACTTTTTTCTTAAAAGTTATTTCTTAAGTTTTTATTCATAAAAAAAAAAAAGTTACTTTTAAAGAGAAAAAAATTTATTTGGTAAGATTTCTCTTTATAAGGAGAAGAAAAATTGAAAAAAAAATCCGGCCAAATAGGCACTTAAATAAATTTATTTATATTTTATCTAATTAATTTATTTCATTATCTCTCAGTTAAATTACAATTGAAATATCAAAATATAAACAAATTCTCTCACTCCTTTTACTCTTGGTTAAATCATTTAAATTAAAATTTGATACAAAAAGTATTAAAAGAAACCATCCAAACTAATAAAAATTAAATATCGTATCATATAAGAACAAATTATATTTAATTGTTTTTCCTAATTTAATATTTAAATTTAATTTTTCTAATACAATTTTAATTTAATTTAAATCTTTATTTATATTTATACCGTCGATTTTCAATTTTATCTTTTAATCCCACAATATTTTATATCATGATTTTGAAAAATTATAATTTTTTATTTTAAAATTTTAAATAATTATTTATATTTATTAGGATTATATAGTTAGAACTGAAATTGGGATTGAATCTTGTGTACTGCTCACCCTACTATTTTAAGTTCAGATGTATTTAATTAAAATGGGAGATGAAGTTGGATCAATCATCTATGATATGACTAACAATCATGGGGGTGCAGATTTATCCCATAAAATTTAATTATTCTATCTAAATAATTTCCCGTTTGCGTTTTATATTCTCTTTTAAAATTATTTATCATATTTTCACACAAATTCTTTATATGGGGAAAAATCTAAGGGTGTTTAGTCGTGAAAAATAAGGGTATTTTTTTTAAAAAAAATGAAATTGTATTTAAATATTCTATTTTTTAATTTTAAAAAAAATGAAAATTAAAAAATACGATTTTTCAATTTATAAAGAGAAATATAAAACAGTTTTAAGATTATTTTTTTACTATTTTTCATTGTAAATAAAACTCGATTCTCTAACTTTGTCAGAGAAAATTAAAGATAGAAAAATATGTATTTTTTGAACAAATTTTTCAAAATTTCTACTATTTTTTGAGATAAGAAATATAAAAAAATTAGAGATAAAAAATTAGAAAATACTGCCACAACTAAACACACCCTAATTCTCTCTCATCCACTTTTTGTCAATTGCTCTTATTAACCAAAAACTACTATTTATAATTATGATAATTTTCTCCTAATCAGAATTAACAACTCATGCATATAAAATATATATATGTATTTATAAATATGTGTCTTATCACAAATGTCTAGTTAATTCAGTAACTGAATAGTGATATTCCTTAAATAAGGTTTCAAACTCAAATTTTATGAATAAAAAAATAGATATCGAGAGAATTTTGTTTCTGTTTTGTCACAACAAACAAAGATTTTTTTTATTAAAAAACAAAAAAGAGAAGAAACGGCTTGAACTTTTACACATTTTCATTTATCCTCAAAGAAATAGAAAAACTAATCAGCTCATTTCCATTTTTGTTGGCCAAAAAAAGAAAAAGTTAATGACTCCCATACATTAAAAAATTTTGTTAGACTCAAATAAAAATCAAAATTCTGATAAATTAAATTAAATGAATTAAAATATGGAAGTAGGATCAAAATCAATTTAGAGAAAAAGTATAATTTAATTTAAATATATTTTATTGCATTAAAAGCTTATCCAAATCCATATTAGGATGATTTATTATTGTTGTTATTTTTTAAAAAAATTAATAATTAATTTATGAGATAAATACATTTTTTTAAGACATATATGTGCAAGAAATTTGTAATAATGGTTAGATTTGATAAAATTGGAATAAAATGAGTATTAAGTAGAGTTAATTGGTGTCATGTAATAGAGTCACAATTGAACATTATGTATTAGTTTTATATTGTACTACATTAATGTCTAACTCTACTACTATGTCGTGCTACATATTAAATTTAGGTGAAGGCCCTTCGATCAAGGACAAAGATAAAGATATGGATTAGTGGGAGTGCGCATCCTTCCAAAACTATAAGTGAGACATTTATGTCTTGTTTAATGAGAAATGATTTTAGATGTTTTGCAATTTTATTTTGGAAAATAGTTTTATAATTTAGTTTTGAGTGTGATATGTTCTCTTTGAAATTTTAATGATGGAAATGTGAATTTGACATGTTAATACCACAAAAATTGAATTGAATTTTATGGTTGTTAAATGTTATAAAGATGAAAATGGATTGACAAATAATTTTGGAATTGAATTATAAACAAAAAAGATATTTTATAGTGATCGATTGTACATGCATTTATTGTATTTTGTTGTTCACTCATGACCAGTCGGAGAAAGAGTGTATGAGTGAAATTGGATATTGGATTGAGATAGTGTAAAGTGAGGGTTCACCTACCCAAGGTTAAGGTTGGACAACCATGAGTCACTAATAGTGACGTTAAAGTCAACACCAAGGACGAGATATTTTTTGGATAAACAAATGAATAAAAATTTTGGTGGATCTAATCCTTGACCTCAGTCAAGGTCTTGAATTAGGAAGAATGTTTTTTATAGTTCCAAGATTTTAAATGAATTGTAACCCATTTTGATATCCATTTTGATACAAAAAAATGTTTTTAAATGTAATCACACTCCCACTTATTGGTATGCACATAGATTTTTCACTCATTACGTATATTTATACTCATCCCCTTCTTTTTCTCCTTATATTTTCAGGTTTGTAACTAATAAGTGCAGTTAGAAGACTTTCTTTCAATACTTGTGACATCCACCTCTGTCGGAACCATATACTTTGTATGAAATAGTTTTGTTTTGGCTTAATTAGTTTGTAGATGGATCCCTAAGAGAAATTAATGGAAGTTAAATTTTGTCACATTATTGATTATGCATATGTACATTCTTATTTTGATTGATCATTTTGTGTTAAAGTTATTGCAACTCTAGCTCTCTCATCTCAAAGGGGATCTTTTGGAGAATAATTTATGATTTTAGAGAAATAGTTGAGAATTCAGAATGTGTAGATGATTGATTAGCTTTGTAGGGTCTCAGGATGCGTGCCAAATATTGCACGTATTTTGAGATAACACAGTGGTTGTCGCGTGCTCGAATCTTAGAACTGGGGCGTAACGAAAGGAAATATAAACAAGGAGTCAGGGATGTAGAAATACAAGATATAGCAGAGTCAGAGGAAATGGAAATGAGAAGAGAAAAGAATGAAAGGAAAAGGAGAGGGGAAAATAAAATGGATGGGAAGAGAGGCCCATAGGGAGAGGGAAAGGAGAGGGGAAAGTTGGGGGAAGGAGGGGAGAGAAGAAAAAAAGTGTCAAAGTGGGGTAGTTAAAATCAAATTAATATTTCTTAGTGTAACAATCTTATTTATCTTTTTTTTTTTTTTTTTTTTTACTTTAAATATTATAAAATAATTTTTTATTGATTTAAAATATGCAACGGTAATATCATATTTTGTTTTTGTTATATGATAACTTTTTTAAAAAAGATTTATATGAAATTTAATTCTAAATGAGTTTTAAAAAAAAATAAGTGGGACAAAATTATATTTAAGTGGGTGTAAAATAAATATTAATTATAAATATTAATTGAATTTTAAAAAATTGATGAAATACAATTATCCACCCTCGTCTCTATGCAGGTCCGCCCATGAGGGCGGATACGGTAATACTAAAAACAGTACCATATCCCCGGTTGCCATCCCTATCTATGATGATCCTATCTTGTGCACAACAGTGTCTATTTTGAGTTTAAGGGCACTTTGAATTTCGGCTCAATGTCACTATCATCGTTTATTTATTCAATTTTTATGGAGAACTAGTTTCAGAATTTCAAATTTGATACCTTAAAGCAAATAAAATGTATGACCATAAGAAAGTGGGAATCCTGATAAGACCTTAATTGTCTGCCTCCAACAATAGGTCCACTACATAATCCAAACTATGGATAAATCAGAACAATAATTTGGAAGAGCTCATCAAGAAGTGAATAAATGGCGGAAATCTACTTCCATGGCATAAACTTGAAGAGTCTTGAGATCTCTTGTTTCTCAAAGACAACATTTGCCTGACATTATATTAGTGACATTGTAGTACGCCATGCTCTGATTCTTCATGGTTCTATGACAAGAAGAGGCTGCATGGGGAGAGAGAGAGAGAGGGGGGAGGTTAAATTGAGGAGATGGAGTAAAATTTAATTGGAATCCAGAAGCAAGAGGGGCAAAATTACCGTGTCCACCCTAACTGGTTTGGCATCCTGTACAAGAATCTCAACAATGGTTCCAGATTGATCGGCCTAACACCACAAACAAGATTACAGTCTCAGATTACCAGATCAAAAGAGATCAAAACAAGTACTTCTTCCGAATAGAACATGCACAGAAACAAATTTATATAGGACTTAAAGCCTATATCCTCGGACAGACGCACATACAGATGGAAGGAGATGGACTCATTATTTTAAGCAACGAAACTTTTGGGCTTTGGAGAAACCTAAAAGTTGTGGCAATGCAACCTATTCATAAATCTCCATTTTCTCCCAAATGGTATTGTTTTTGAGGTACAAGTCAGATTATCAATGACATTTTCCTTTTGCCCCAAATATCAATTATACAGGCTTTGAAGAATTCATAAGGATTTCTTTGGACAACAACTCATTTTAGCTACCACCTAAATCTCATTCTAAGTACAACCCTATGCCACACTGTTCCTTTTGTCTTCCCTTCACAATGTTCTAATAGTTGAACATAAACAAATTAATGGTAAGTTGAACAGAACACTTACTTCTATCTCATTCATAAGCTTCATGGCCTTAATGATGCAGACCACCTGACCTTTTTGAACCTTGTCTCCAACCTGTCACACCAAAAAGGCACATAAGACTGGAAAACAAACAAATTACTTAATGAAAATTTTCTATGGTTCTCTCACACGCGCGCCTGCACACACACACACAAATACACACCACCCTAGTGCTCTGTCTTTACCTTCACAAAAGGTGGGGCACCAGGTGCAGGGGAGTGATAAAACGTTCCTGCCATAGGACACTTAAGTGGCGGGTGTGAAGACTTGGGCTTTGCAGGGCCATTTGCAGCAGGTGCTGAAGCTGGAGCGGACGCTGCAGGAGTAGGAGCAGCTGGAGCAGCAACAGGTGCAGGCAAAGGGGGCGACAGAGGTTGAGCCGGAGGAGGCTGCATCATGACACCAGGAGATAATATCGGCTGCAATGCTTCCTTTCTATTTGTTAATGACAATGGATGGAAAGTAGAGGAGTTAATGACAATTCTTTTTATTTGTTAGGAGTTAATGACATAGGGGATAAATCGCGATGCCTATTCCTAGAGATAGGACTAGATGTGATTCGTTATTCTGGAATGAGATAAAGGAGCCAACTTTGTTTCTGGGAATGACAAAAGGATAAAGGGCAAGCCCGGTTTTGGGGCACATAGATGTTGTCCCTTTATTCTTTTTTAAGTGGATTACTTGTCACAATTGATATTTAGATTTTGCCCGATTAATCGGATTGAGCATTATAGAGCCCATTAAGTAATTGACGGTCTCAATTTTTGTTTCTCCATTTCATGACTCAAAGTCGAGACTTATGATTAAAGAGATTTGGCATCTAACTGCTATACCCACAAGAGATTAGTGTTGTTTCCTTCATATTTGCACATGCAAATGGGGGAAGATCATTCTTGCTGGTGAGGAATGTTTGCAATGCCCTACTTTCATGACCCTTTGCTGCTTCCTTGTTCGAGCTATACATACATTTTCTTTTCTTTTCAAAACTTTCTTTCTATTCATCTATAAAATTTAATCTCCGTTACGTATATCAAATTTGATTAAAAAAAATCAAGAACTTAGGCCTCATAAATTATTTCATTAACGTCATTATACTAATTCATTAATTTTTGCTCAACAAAAAGTAGATACAAGAGAGAAAAAATTTCACCGTAGATAGTAGAGCTGTTTAATTAATAAATTATTTGTTCTTTCAATTGGATTACATAGTAAAAATTCTTAAGTTTTGTTCGGTTTTTCTTATTTTTATAAGGAGAATTAGAAATTAATAACTTTTTAAATGAAATTAAAACTTGTTTGGTATTTTTATTTTTAAAAACAAACTAAGTTTATAAATTTTGAAATAAAACTAAGAATTAAAGAGAAAGAGTATGAAGGACATAAGGGTAAATAAATTTATGATATGAACATATTTAAAATTTGAATTCTTCAAATGAGGATATAAGTAGAAAAATATATATATATTTTCTAAAAAGTTGACGTATAAAAAATAAGGAGAAAAAAAAAGCTCGACCCTGAAGCTTTTTCTTAAAAATTACTTCTTAAATTTTTATTCATAAAAAAATTACTTTGAAGGAGAAGAGAATTCGCTTGGTAAGATTTCTCTTTATAAAAAGAAGAGAAATTGAAAAAAATCCTGTCAAATGGGTACTCAAAGAAATTTATTTATATTTTATCTAATTAATTTACTTCATTACCTCTCAGTTAAATTAAAATTGAAATGTCAAAGTGTAGACAAATTCTCTTATTCCTTTTACTCTTGGTTAAATCTTTTAAATTAAAAGTTGATACAAAAATATTAAAAGAAACTATCCAAACTAATAAAAATTAAATATCGTATCAAATAAGAACAAATTATATTTAATTGTTTTTCCCAATTTAATATTTAAATTTAATTTTTCTAATAAAATTGTAATTTAATATAATTCTTTATTTATATTTATACCGTCAATTTTCAATTTAATCTTTTATTCCCACAATACTTTATATCATGATTATGAAAAATTATAACTTTTTATTTTAAAATTTTAAATAATTATTTATATTTATTATGATTATATGGTTAGAACCGGAATTGGAGTTGAATCGTGTGTACTGTTCACCTTGCTTTTTTTTCTTTTTGGTTATAAAAGACGGGACAATAAACATGCACGTAGAACACGAGCAAAACAAGCCCTTCAAAGAAAGCCCGAGGGAGGTGACATTTCTTTTAGATCCAGTAAACGGAGCTAACTGAGAACTCTCCATCCGGAGAAGCACTCCAGAACATACTATCCTTTTCCCTCACATTGCTATTTTCAGTTCAGATGCATTTAATTAAAATTGGAGATGAGGTTGGATCAATCATCTATGATATGGCTAACAATCATGGGGGTGCAGATTCTTCCCCTAACATTTAATTATTCCATCTAAATAATTTCTCATTTATATTTGTTATTCTTTTTTTAAATTATTTATTATATTTCCACACAAATTCTTTATTGGAAGGAAAATCAAAGGGTGTGTTTAGTTATAGAAAATAAGAATATTTTTTAGAAAATGTTTTCTAAAAAAATAAAATTGTATTCAAATATTCCACTTTTTAATTTTAAAAAAATAAAAATTAGAAAATAGTTTTTCAATTTATAAAGAAAAATAAAAAATAGTTTTAGAGAGAGAGAGGGGAGGGCCACGGAGGGGGAGGGAGGGAGAGAAAGAGGGTAGGACAGCGGGGGTTCCGTCGGGGAGGGAGAGAGAGAAAGAGGGAAAGAGCGCGGCGAGGGGGCAGAGGGGGGAAGGAGAGAGAGAAGGGAGGGGTGCGGCGGGGTGCGGATGGAGGAGGGAGAGAGAAAGAGGGGAGGAGCGTGGCTGGGGGCGGAGGGGGGAGGGGGAGAGAGAGAAAGAGGGGAGGAGTCGGGGGTGGAGGGGGGAGGGAGAGAGAGACAGAGGGCAGGAGTGGGGGACAGAGGGGGGAGGGAGAGAGAGAGACGGCGATGCCGCGCTCCTTCCCTCTTTCTCTCTCTCCCTCCCCCCAGCGGACCCCCTGCCACCCTCCCCTCTTTCTCTCCCTCCCTCCCCCCTCCGCCCCCCGCGGCCCTCCCACCTCTCTCTCTCTCTCTCTCTCCCTCCCCTCTCCGCACCCCGCCGCGCTCCTCATCTCTCTCTCCTTCTCCCCTCCACCCCTTGTCACGTTCCTCCCCCCTCTCTCTCTCCCTCCCCCTCCAACCCCTGTCGCGCTCCTCCCCTCTCACTCTCTTGCTCCCCCTCCACCCCCCGGCCGCGTTCCTCCCCTCTTACTCTCTCCCTCCCCCGCGGACTCCTCTCTCTCTCTTTGGGGACTTTGTCGTGGGTTGAAAACGCGACGCACTGAAAACGCGACACACTAAAACGCGACACAGTGTGTTACGTCTTCAACTCCCGATAAATTAGGATTAGAAACGGAAATATTTTTTCGTTTGGGTTATTTTAAATTTTTTTTTATTTTTTAGGTTAAATCCATACAACGCCCTGTTTTTTATTGTTTTCACTATAAATAAAAGCTTTGTTTTCCAAAATTCTCTAACTTTGTTAGAGAAAATTAGAGATAGAAAAATACATACCTTTCGAACATATTTTTCAAATTTTCTACTCTTTTTTTAAAATAAAAAATATAAAAAAATTAGAAAACATTTTCCATAGCTAAACACACCATAATTCTGTCTCATCCATTTTTGTCAATTGCTTTTATTAATCGAAAACTACTATTTATAATTATGATAATTTTCTCTGATCACAATTAACAACTCATGCGTATAAAATATATGTGTATATGTATATATGTGTCTTGTCACAAATATTTAGTTAATTCAGTGACTAAATAGTGACATCTTTTAAATAGAGTTTCAAATTCAAATCTTATGAATGAAAAAATAGATATTATGAGAATTTTATTTCTTAAAAATTCAATTTGACTCAATTGAATTTAATGGAATTCAACACGATTATAAATATCGATAATTTATATAATATATATATGTCTTGTCACGGCAAAAGAATTTTTTTTATTATTAAAATAAGAGAGAGAGAAGAAATGACTCGAACTTTTGCACATTTTTATTAATCCTCACAGGATTTCCATTTTTATCGGCCAAAATAAGAAAAAGTTAACGACTCCTGCACATAAACCTCAATATTTTATAAAAATAGCTTTTATATATTAACTTTTTTAAATATAGATATCATAAATTATTAAAAATATATATTTTATACTCTGCGATATATGCAAGAACTCGAATTCAGTTAAGGCATTATTCGATGAATTTTTTAAAAATTTGATACTACTCGAAATACATTAAAAATTATATTTTATAATATTGTTTGACTTAAAATTTATCGCTACTCGTTTATAAAGAAATTTAGTTAGATTAAAAAAATTAAAATTTTAGTAAATTAAATTAAATGAATTAAAATACGGTAGTAGGATCAAAATTAATTTAGAGAAAAAGTAAAATTTAATTTAAATATATTTTATTGCATTAAAAGTTGATCCAAATCCATATTAGGATGATTTATTATTGTTTTTTTTTTTAAATAATAATTAATTTATGAGATAAATGTGAGAATGAAATCGTAGACACGGAGGGTTCTAGCGCTAATCCGAAAGTCTAGAGATTCTTCAAAGTGTACAGCTAGACCACCGAGGGGTTCCGTGGGACCCACTGAATCAATTGCGTGGCGCCACGTGTCTTGTCGCGGAAAAGGATTCTTGCCCTTTCCATTGCTTCCCTTCTCCCCCCTCCTCTCTCTCTCTCTCTCTCTAAGAAATTGATTAATATAAAAAAGTTCAATTTGATTTTGGAAATTTATTTCTGTTCACTGCACGATCACATCAACCGCTTTACGATTTGTTTGGTTTTGGTGTTTTGATTTGGTTTCTCTCTCTCTCTCTCTCTCTCGGGTTTGTCTTTGCATCATCGATTTGATCTCCATTTCCTCTTCTTCATCAGCGAACAGTAAGTCCTTTCCCGATATTCATCGTCCTTCTTTTAAAAAAAAATGATTGAATCTAATCCTATGTGTTGCTATTGCCTTGTGTTGTTCCTCATTTTCGGAGCAATTTGGTTGCTTTGATTCTGGTGTGTGTTTATGGGGGATGCGGGTGTGTGTGTGTGTTTTCTTTTAGGGTTTTATATACTATAAGGGATGTGAAATTGTTAGTTAGGGAAGGATTTGAATTATTGATTTAAAGCGAATTTGAAAAATTGATTCCATGATATCTTTGTGCGAAAATTTCGGAAATTGTAGTTTAATTTGAATCGTATCCCTTTTCCTCTGCAAAGTGCTTTTACAACTTGAGCGCACAATTGGGTTGTTAGCATATTATCTAGGAGTTGATTATGGGTGGCAGTATGCGTGAATTGTGAATTATATATCCCAATTGGATTTGCCAGTAAGTTTCATGGTCTCTGAACCCTGAAAACTGCTTGGAGAGGTTTTGAGCTTATGCACTCTATTTGCTCCTCTGTTTACCCAGATTTGCTTGCTTGATGAGCGCTTTAAGTGAGCTATTGCGCATGCCTCACAAATTTACGGTTGCACACCTAAAGTTGCTCGGGTTTCCACCGATGCCCCAAAAATAAAAAAGAAAGGTGGGACATCTTGCATTAAGTTTTGTTTCGCTTCGGCATCAACATATTAGACGTAATGTGAGTGGCTCATTGGTCATTCCTTCTGTTTTTCGCTATCTTTTGGCGTTATACTTGCCAAATATCTTGGCTACAGAACTAGCATAGCTCTGTGGCATGTATAACTAGCCATAAGAGGGAAAATAAAAAGGTGAAAACAAAAAAGGAAGGAAAGGAACAACGGATACTTCTCGTCTCTGTTACAATTTCGCTATTGATTTCTTCCTATAGTATAGAATATTAAGAATGCGAGAGCAAATATATGATCTTGATATTTGAATATCCTGTCTTGAACACCCCAGCCCAAGTTTTGTCTCTATGTTAAAAGCATGAAGCTACTACACTTGTAATTGGCTTTCCCACATTAGTATGCATTGCAGCTCCATAATTTCCCCCTTTTCCTCTATCAGCTTGGAGAAATGCATAAACTGCTATTTCCTTTATTACTTTTTTAGTGTAGCCACAGTAGTTGCATTTTGTTTTGAGGTCTTTTTTTAGCATAGCATGCTTGGTTGACCAATTTATGCCATCTCATATTTGATCTAGTTGAAATCTGGGGATTCTCATGCTTTAAATTGCTTATTTCAGACATAAATTAACATTCATCATCACATTGCAAAATGTGCTACGCATTTAAGCTATTTAAACTATTCCACTCAATGCCTGTCTTTAGATGCAAATCCAACATGAAATCTCATGCAAGGTAGTTCCACAACCGATATGGATGGACACTTGTAGCGCTGCGCTTCTTAATTTGTTCATTACTAATATGTTTTGTAGTACAGTTACATACTAGAGTAACATTAGTTTTTTTTGTTTCCTTTTAGTTGTTTTGTTCTTTCTTTTGTCTCGTTTCCATTAACGTAAGCTCATACCTTGCTTTTCACACACGCACATGCACCCTCTCTCTTCTATCTGTCTCTCTTCTCTTTCTATTTCGCCTCAGGCAACAAGAGAGTAAGATTTTTATAGACATAAAAATTTTAAATTTAGTTGTTGCAGCTGGCTGCGCTTGTTATCAGATTTTTATAGACTTTTAGTATTTCTGTTGAATCGTTAATGATGGGAAACCTTTGGATCTCACCACAGAAAAGCTTGGACAAGTTTCTTCTGAATATTTGTTGATCATCTTTTTGATATCTCATATGCACTTTTTTCTTTTGCGTAATCTTATTTGGAAAGCTATGGTATAAGTAATGGCTTTTATTTGGTCGATGGTTCTCAATTGTGGATTTGTTTTAATGTTTTGATTCAGAATAGTAGGCCTTCCAAAGCTCGTTCACTTGATATTTGCATAATTTATTTTGAGAACTGTCATTTCCTTTTTCTTTTTTAGATTGTCTAATAGTGGTTTATAATGAAATAGGATCTCTAAATCTGTGGGAGTAGTGGATATGCATATATGGATGGTTTGCTTATGTTAAATTTCATAGGTCTTGATGACTTAATATGTCAGTGTTTATACAGAAGCGCCAGGATTAGTCCTCTGTTCCGTTTGGTCGGAGACTGTGCTTAAAATTTTTAAAAATCGATCCATTCAGAGATCTCTTTCGTGGAAAATTATTGTTTTCTTCACTTCTTTATGCAACTTTGCCTCAGGAATCTTCAGAGGAATTGACTTGGAGAACATTACATATTCAGTGTTTTTCTCTTATTTCATATCTCCTTTCCATTTTCTCTCCTTTCTGCAAAGCCATTAGTTTCCTTTTTGTGTTACTCTGCTTACTTAATACTAAATCTTCTCTTTCTATTAAGAAAATGCTTCATCTTGCATATTTCTAATTGGACCAAGACTAGATACTATTCGGTGCATTCTGGAAGAGCCATACAATTGTTCATAACTATCCATAATGAAGCCATTGTGTTTCAGCATTATGGTTCAATAGTGATTTCAGTTTTTTGGAATTTATTAAAGTTGCCTTTACTTGCTGATAGTAGATAACTAACCAGATCTGTGGTCTTTCTCCATCGTCTATACTTTCATTGATTACTTTAAGAATGACTACAATATTTTGAGAGAGAGTATTTTTACTTTATTTTGGCGCTTTCATGGCCAATCTCCTGAACATAATGCTTGCTTTGCAGGTGTATATTATTCCTCGCTGGTATTCTTTTCTGAGAAGAGATCCCTGGCAACAGCATGTAGCATATGGTTTGTTTATGAACTTTTAAACCTAGAGAAACACAATGAGAGCATGTATTGTGCTTTAGGATCTTGTGCCATGCAAGGCAAAGCAATAATTAGATCCTGCAGAAAGTGAGTGATCTCCAGAAATGATGCCATTTCTTGACAATCCATGAATGGGATCCATAGTGGAGAAGTAGTGTATGTTTCCTTGCCCGTCTTTTTTCTGAGGGTCAACAGATATAATTAAAAGAAAATGGATGACTATCGAGAAAGTGAGGTGCTGTTTTCTATCTGGAACAACAAAAATCCTGAATCACGCTTCTTTATTATCTCTTGCTTAGTTGCTGCTCTAATTGGAATCATCACTATTGCTTACACTGCATTTCAATGGAGAAGAAACATTAATATGAGTTGGACAAAAGCCATTGCCAGGTCAAAGAAAAACCCAAAGACGAAGGACAGGGTTCCAGTTGCCCCTCATGCATGGCAGTTAGAGTCCATGTCTCGTGTCAAGAATTCAAATTGTTGTGTTTGTTTAAAGACATCATCGCCTTCTCAAGCTCTTGGGCCCATGGTGGCGTCAGACAGTTTCATCCACTGTTGTGGCATTTGTGGTGCGGCAGCCCACTTGAGTTGTTCTTCTAATGCACACAAGGATTGCAAATGTGTGTCTATGTTTGGGTTTGAGCATGTAATGCACCAGTGGGTTGTTCGGTGGACAGAGTTAACAGACCAACTGGATGATACTTCTTTCTGCAGCTATTGTGAGGAACCCTGTAGTGGGTCTTTTCTTGGGGGATCTCCCATATGGTGTTGCTTGTGGTGTCATCGGCTTGTACATATCGACTGCCACGGTAACATGTCTAATGAAACCACTGATATTTGTGATTTGGGTCCCTTGAGGAGGTTGATTTTGTCACCTTTGTTCGTTAAGGAATTGAACAGGACTTCCTCTGGAGGAATTCTGAGTTCAATCACACATGGAGCCAATGAAATTGCATCCTCTGTACGTGCCAGTATCAGGAATCAAAGTAAGAAGTACAAGCATGGAAATGAGCCCTCAGGTGACTCCGAGAACAGCTCTATATCTGGTGATGTATCAACAGAGAGCACGGCCACCATGTATGAAACAACTAATGGTTCACATGTAATGGAGGACAACTGCAATGGGAACATCAGTGTGGGTACTTCCCCACGGCACAGTGATGCAAATAGCAAAATGGGGAAAAGTCCAAGTTTTAGAAGAAGTGCATCAATCAATCAGAAGGATGAGTCCCAAATGTTAGGATCAAAACAGAGGTATGCGCTAATTGATCTGCCGGCAGATGCAAGGCCACTGCTTGTTTTCATCAACAAGAGGAGTGGGGCTCAGCGTGGGGACTCACTCAGGCAACGACTGAATTTTCTCTTGAATCCTGTCCAGGTTAGAACAAAGTTGCAAATATTATCTATGTCCTATCACCTTCTTTGTTGGTGCTGGTTACACTAACTTGTTGTCAGAACTTTTCTACCTTCTTTAAAGTCTTCTCTTTTCTGTCTATAAAATGCCTGCTAGTGATAGAGGGATTGGATAGTTTATCTGTCATAAGTGTGGTCAAGTCACAACTTCATTGAATGCTATTGGGGGTAGTAAATAGAAGCCAAATCAAACTGCTGAAAGTCATTTGTTTATTAGGTTTCACATCTTTGTGAGGTTTTGATTTTATGGAAAGTAAAAGTCCTGAATATGTTTTTGTTTCAAAGTCAAGCTTTATTATGCATGCCACATCGAGACATGTCCTGTGGTAGTTGCATCTCCAGTTGAATTGAAAACAGCTTTTGAGTAAATTATGTATCTAATAGAAGATATTCTCTGGTGGAGAATGGTCAATGTTTGCATCTATTATATTTCATCATTTGGGATTCTGAATGCCATATATTTCATGTCTCTTTTGAATTACATCCAGTATGTGCAATATCATCTATCTAATGCGTAGTCGTTTCTGCATATGACCAAAAATAAAGGTGAAGAAAGATAGAGGGAAATCGGTTAGATTTGGTGGAAGAGTCACAAGCTCAATTTTGTGCTTTTTATGCTTGATGCTGGAACTTAGCATATTATTACATAGATATGCATTTTTAAATGATCATTTTCTTTCTACTTTGATCATTTGTAAATTGATTTTCATGTATGGACGTGTTTCTTTTCTTGATGTTTCCAAAGTAAATGGTCAAGTGCTTCTTGCAGATTTTTGAGTTGAGCTCGGCACAAGGACCAGAGACCGGTCTTTACTTATTCAGAAGGGTACCACACTTTAGAATTCTGGTATGTGGAGGGGATGGTACTGTTGGATGGGTTCTGAATGCCATAGATAAGCAAAATTATGTTTCCCCTCCTCCTGTAGCAATCCTTCCTGCTGGAACGGGGAATGATCTGGCTAGAGTACTGTCATGGGGAGGTGGTCTGGGCTCAGTAGAGAGACAAGGAGGCCTTTACACAATATTGCAAGACATTGAGCATGCTGCAGTCACCATTCTTGACCGGTGGAAGGTAGCAATTTTAAATCTACAAGGGAAGCCATTGCAAGCTCCAAAATTTATGAACAATTACCTTGGTGAGTTGATATGGCTCTTTTTCAATTAAATTAGTTGTGAACATAAGAGTAACTAAAGAGTAAGCATGAAATATACAACCAATTATAGTGCCAAAAATAGCCTCTCTTGTGTTAAATGCTCTTTTGTTTGGTTCACATTGAACTTTTTCGATGAAATACAAAGAAATTCCAATTTCCCATGGTACATTCTATAGCTAATCGACCTTGGCAGCTTTCCTCAAACTACTAAAAGGTTCTAAATTGTTTCCTTAGGATTAAAGAATGTTATGTTGACAGTCTGGACACAAGTAGTCTGCTTTGTCATTGTACATCTTACGACCAACCATCTATAAATCAATATTCTCCCACTTCAAATTTATTTAGTTCTAAATTGGTCATGAACATCACAAGTCCTTTCGCTTTAGCAGGATACTCTGTAATTATTTTATCTTGGCTGTGGAGCCTCTAGGATTTCCTTTGTAAACTAATTTTTTTAGTTCTTCCATTGACCAACTTTATGCAATAAAACAAGTGTTCCTGTCAGCTGATCATTGTTCGGACACCTGGGATGCATTGGGGGTGGGGACTCTATAAAAGGTCGCTTATGTCGTTAGTTTTCCCATGTATAAATTTGTTGCATTCTTTTAAGTATCCTTATGTTTTATGTTGTTTTAATTAACTTTGCAACTGTCACTCGTAGGAGTTGGGTGTGATGCGAAGGTTGCCTTGGATATCCATAATCTACGAGAGGAGAATCCGGATAAGTTCTATAACCAGGTAAAGACAATTTTTTATCATTAGTGTTTCTCATTGAGAAATCTCCACATTTTGCCTGAGAGTTTGGAAGAGCCAATCTTGTAGTCGAAACTTGTAATTCTTTAATGACTCATAAATGACCTCATTCCAATGTCGCTCAAGTTTCCAGCATCAAAATAAGAGCTAACCCAACTAGTCTTAATTCCTGTTGAAAGTGGACTTCACCTCCTAATCGTACAAGATGAATCCATAAGAGTCTTAGTTTCCTGTTTGGTAAAAGTTTTTGCTTCGTTTCTCTAGGCAATGTGGTTTAAATATGTTGCTTATGCTGCATGTATATGACTGTTAATCTGCATATGCAAACATATTCTTAGTGTCAGGTTGATGGTGGAAGTGAGGTTGATTGTTTTGTTCTTTCTTTTTGAAGGTTTTCATGAACTAATTAGCTTTTGTAATATGCAGTTTATGAATAAGGTCCTTTATGCAAGAGAAGGAGCTAGAAGTATAATGGATCGGACATTTGCAGATTTTCCTTGGCAAATCCGAGTAGAGGTCGATGGTGTTGAAATAGAGGTTCCTGAGGTAAGTGCTACAATTAATTGGTCTGGTATCTGATTTTGACTCCAACAATAGGAATTACAATATGATGGGTCATTTGCAGGATGCTGAAGGGGTTCTTGTTGCTAACATTGGAAGTTACATGGCTGGTGTGGATTTATGGCAAAATGAGGATGAAACTTATGATAATTTTGATCCACAATCCATGCATGACAAAATACTGGAAGTCGTCAGCATATCAGGAACCTGGCATCTTGGGAAGCTTCAGGTTTTGTGCTACTTTCCTTTGAATAGTACATGGCTAGATATCCTTTTCATATAACTAAGAGATTGTGCTTCATTTCCCAAAAGTAAACTTCGAATATAAAATGTATTTTGTTAAGTGATCTGACAGTTTGAGTTTAGACTTTAGTGCACAACTACCTGTTGAGATCTGGATAAGCATAGGAACAAAGATTGGCAGCATGATTGAAACATAGGCCAAGATAAAACTTCACACCCATTCACTTCAACTCATGGGAAGGTGGAACAATGGTCAATATCGTGAAAGAACAAGAAAAATCAGTAAAAGAAGAAATTAAGTTAATTTTTGATTTATCATGCACCCATGACTTATTACTAGTCGTTTTGACCTTTAAGATTCAGCAGATTCACTGACTGGAGCTTTTACTTAAGAGCAGGTAGGACTTTCTAAGGCACGGAGACTTGCACAAGGGCAGTCCATTAAGATCCAGCTTTTTGCTGCATTGCCAGTTCAAATCGATGGAGAGCCTTGGTTTCAGCAGCCATGTACATTATCAATATCACATCACGGCCAGGTTCTCTCTCTTTCCCTCCTCTGTTTGCAGTGCTTGTGTTGCAGCCAAACAATTCTGTGGTGATCAAAATCCCATGCTAGTGTCCTGATCAATGTATGGCTTGCCTGCAATGATTTGCAGGCCTTCATGTTGAGAAGAACAACTGAGGAACCTATTGGTCATGCAGCAGCTATCATGGCCGATGTGCTTGAGAACGCAGAGAGTAATCATATAATTAATGCCTCTCAAAAGCGAGCTCTACTTCAAGAAATGGCAGTTAGGCTGTCGTAGAGGTTTTCCCAACACCAGACGACTACATGTTCATAAATTAAGATTTTGGTTGCCCGAGCTCTTTCAAAAGCCCTTCCCCTGTTTTATACCATACATGTGCCTACATTTCAAATGTAATATCTTTCTTCAAATCCAAGTTTTGTGATTAGTTTGAAGCGTGCATGAATGTAAATTTTGAGCGGCATTGAATTATTGTGAATGTTGAGGTTTTGCTTATTGTGAATTATACAAGCGATGACTAAAGCAAACTATCAATTCATCATAGAATATAAAGCATTATCTCTCTCTCTCTCTCTCTCTCTCTCTCTCTCTCTCTCTCCTCAACATCCCTTAATCCAAACAGAAGGATTTGTTTTGTATAATGGTCACTGTTTGGACATGACCTATCCCCTTGAAGCACAAAATTCTCCCCTTCTACCCTATAAAGTAGAGTTCTTGACAGCCACCCCTCAGATGGTATGAGGCAATTGACCACCCTTGAAATAAGTAGAAAATATGATTAACTAATATGCTGCATGATCCAGTCATGTCAAACAAACCAAATATGTTTGAAATCCATACGAACTTCATGTTTTGTAAAAATGCTTGCCTTATTTATTAGGTGGTGTTTGGTTAATGGATATTGGAATCAGGAGTAGATTTGAAACTCATATAAAATATTTGGGTTAAGGGAACGGGAATCAAGGTATAGGTATAAAACCTCCGATCTATGGGTCATGCAAAATCCAAGTAAAAGAATGAGTTTTGATGGAAATCCATAGATGAAACCCAAGAAAAATTCTTTCTCACTTTTGTCTTTCCATAAAATATTAATTTTAAAACATTTTAAAAAATAAAATAAAATAGATAATAATTATAGTTTTAATTTTACAAAATAAAGTAAAATTAAAAAAATAATTTATAAATAAATATCAATATTAGTAATTAAATCCATTCAAGAATTTGAACCAAATAAAGGGTATCAGATTTTGATTCCGATTTTAATTTTTGAGTACAAACCAAACGCCCCCTAAGAGACTTTCCACATTTCCTTATAATATACCTATTTTCAAATTAATCATGCACATGCTAAAATTAAATTACTTAGTTTAATAAACCATTCTTCCTAGTTTAATAAACCATTCTTCTAACAATTTTTAACTTTGGCTCATTTTATTATTATTTTATTTATAATAATTTTTAATTATAACATAAAAGTTTGTAGAAAATATGGTGGATCAAATTTCACCATAAAAATAAAAATAAATAGTAATAATTTTTTTTATTAAAGATTAAACTGAGGAGTGGGCCCTCGTGTTCATAGGGTCGTAGCTAGGATTGAATATGACCCAACATACCAACTTATAAATGGTATAAGCTCTCCCCCTCCTCGTCCTACCCATTCAAAGGGTGTAGATGGCAGAAACAGATTCCCCTCTATCGTTATATAATCTTCACCCTTTCCCCAAAAGTATTTGCCTGGCTTCTACTTTTGGGGCGGAATAGAGCAACCCGAGTTCACCCATTTCCTCTTGCCTTAGTTGCTCTCTATTCACAAGAAGCTGCTCAGGTCCGAGCTGATTTTTGAAGACCTGCCTAAACTTGACCTCTTCGACTCATCTCTCAGCAGCTCACACACTTCCTATCAAAACGCCACACCTGTTACACACTCCTCTCTCTCTCTCTCTCTCTCTCTCTATCTACCCTTGTCTCTACTCCGAGAAGCCACATGGGATGCCGAAGGATCAGCCGCGCTCGCCATAGGAGACCAAGAGAATCCATTCTCGTTTTCTTCTTCATCGTTCTCCGAAGATAAAGCAGAAAAAATTGAATCCTCCTCAACATCATCATCATCATCATCCACGTGTTGTCCCTGTCAGCTAATTGAGCCAGTCAGCATCCACCTGGACACCAAGTCAGTACAATGAGTCCTGTCAGCATACACCTGGTCTCCAAGTCAGCAAATTGATTCCTGTCAGCATCGACGTGGCATGCAACTCAGCAAGGTGAGCCCAGTCAGCATCCACCTTTATGGTTTCTCTTTTTTGGAGGGGGGGAGGGATTCTTAAACACAATAGAAAACTGATGCCAGATGACATCTCTTATTTGCAGATAAACAATCAGAGAGTCCACGCAAATGAATCATGAATCACATACGTCTTGCGAAAAAGATGTCCAATTCAGATGTTCAGATCATATACTCATACTTGAAGCAAGAATTTTTAGAAACTGATTATGTGAGCCATAAAAGTTTAATTTATGACACAGACTACAAAAGTTTATCGTGAGAGAGAGAGACGGGGAGAGTCCAAACTACAACCAACCCAAGTGTTGAAATTTCATTTTGCTCCCATGCATTAGATCTTCGAATTGCCTCTTCTGTATTTCAAGATATGCAACGGTAATTATATTGACTTGCAGATGTGTTCATTAATGCATTAATATGTACAAAGATTACCCATTTTCTCACCTTCCTCTCTTCTTGTCAACTTCTGTTCTGCTTAACTGTTCCAAAACAAAAAGTCAGAGATGGATGAATACAACTATCATTCGAAAGGAAAGAAAAGGTGGGATTCATACATCATAACAACCAAATCATTGAAAAATTAAAGCTTATACAAAAAAATTTGGCAGTTTGTGCTGTCTGATAACAATCATATCATTGCACAAAAATTTACAAGAAGACAATGCCGGGGTCATCTAAAGAACACTGGCCTTAGTTTAAAAACACTGCTGGAACTAACCCAAACTAAGCCAATAGAATAGAGATTATGGTGTGTATGTTGTACTTAATTTCCATAACAGCATTGCAAATACAAACAAAGATAGGGGAGAAAAGTTGCATAAATAATCGATTTGTTTATCTTTGTGTGAGAGTGTGAGAGAGGGACACAGCAAACCAGCACTCTACCAAAGGTCAATCGCCGCAATGGGAAGGGCTCTGCATTCCTTAACCAATTGCTTAGGTTTGAGCCTCCTTGGGAACGGAAAAGACTACTTTGGGAGATCTTCCTCTTTATAGGAAACCCGACAGTTAGGTCAACCCAAATTAATGGGAGCGAAATTCCGGATACCAGGGGGTCAGGGACCAAAAAAAAAAAGCAAACCAGCACTCTAACAAAATAAGATGTGCCCTTTTAGTCCGAGCCGCATCTCATTCTCTAATATTTTTCTCCAGTTGCTCCCTTTCTCTTTGATCGCGTAACCTCTCCTCCTCAGACTGGATGAAAACCAAAAAAAAAAAAAAAGGAAAAAAAATTGCAAGTTGTTATCTGTACTTGAGAGGTAAAAATCATAAATCTTTCCACCAAAAGAGTTATAGATGTATTCTATGGAATTGACCAACTCTGTGAACCCCACCGCCCCAGACAAAAGACAGAAGAAAAATTCGAAGTAAAAAAGAGAAACATCCTGAGCATTCAAAAACTACCATTCAAAAGAAACTCAATACCTCTGAATCATCTCCATCATCAGACACACATCTTTTAACTTGTCTTTCTTGCGCCCATGCAATCACCTGCACCAATGCATTCAGTTAACAGAAATTAATGAGTCATCGCAGAACACAAGAATTAAAACCTTACCACGACAAAGAAAAAACTGAATTCTATCAGTAAGAAAGTAAGCACTATGCCTCGTCATCTTCGTTGTTTTGATCTTCATTCTTCTTCCTATGCGGTTTGTTCTGGCTATCTGCTTTCTGGGATGGCAAAGCTACAGAAGTCGAAGGTGCGAATTCTGCTGCAGCAACATCATCATCTCATCATCGGCATCCAAAATTGCATAGCTCTTTTGCTTCTTAGCAGGCATTGCTGCTTCTCTTTCTTGTTTCTGATATTTCTGTCAAATGACATCAAAGCAACATCAGTTGGTTGGCTAATAATCACTTAACCTCTTTGATCAAAATAATCAACATCTTTTCCATAATCACTAACATTTAAACTAGTAGCTTTACAGGGTACTCTTGCAAAAATCTCCTAAGCAAAAGTGCGCATGTCAGTAGATGCCGTGACCCCAAATTCAACAAGCTTACCAACAACAACAGCAGGTGACGATGCTTGCTTGGCTGCATATTTCAGAAGTTATTTATACGAAAATTTAGAACAGACTAAACAAATCTCAGCATCCACGGTTTCATGTAATACTTCTTCACCAAATCAATTCCGCATGAATAAAAGACGGAAGCAAAGAAAGCAAAGACAATTTGACTTACACAAACCAATGATGTATTGAACAACAGTAGGCTGAGCATATCCCAAGATTGAGATCAGCTTATCTGAAACCCATGCCTTCAACTTGCACTCACTTCCCATCTGAACTGCATTTTGAAGAATAAATAAATAGATGAATAACAAAGAACTTCGGCCAGATTTCAAATATAAAAAAGAACTTCGGCCAAATACATCGTAATAAACTCTATGCAGAAGCAAAGGATGTGTGTACTACTTTCAAAACCTCTAAGCGGAAACACAACAATGACAATATTAACAAGAGCCACAAGTGAGGACCATGGACTGAAATGTTCGGTTATGTGCATAACTCCCAGATACCCAATTGGTAAAGGCATTCAAACCCTAGATTCGAACTAGGGGTTACTAAATTTACATGGGCATGTGTTCAAGCCTTAGCAAAGATTGACCCAAATAAAAAGAACCCACAATTTATCGAACACATGGTGCGCAAACTATGAAACCCTAAACGTTCCGATGCAACAAGAAAAAGAATCAAAACATCAATAAACCCACAATTAGGGTGTTAATCACGAACCCCAACCTAGCAGAATTAGATGAAAAAACAAATAAAAAGCAAAATTAGGGATTAAAGGTAATCACCTGATTTGACGTAATGAGTCTAAGAATGGTGTCAAGCTTGAAAGCAATGGACGGGCCAAGGCTTAAGAGTGAACGCGGTGTCCAGGTCAGTAGAGACATTCCGGTCAGCATCGACGTGGCGTACAACCCAGCAAGGATCTCCACATCATCATCCACGTGTTGTCCCTGTCAGCTTATTGAACCTGTCAGCATCCACGTGGACTCCAAGTCAGCATGACATGCCCGTCATCGTACACCTGGACTCCATGTCAGCAATGTGATTCCAGTCAGCATTGAAGTGGCTTACAACTCATCGTGCGAGTCCAGTCAGCGTGCAAATCAGCTGTTTCAATCAAGTCAGCATCAACGACGACTCCAAGTCAGCAGTATAGGACCAGTCAGCTTACACCTGGCTTCTTTGTCAGCGGATTGACCAAGTCAGCATCCACGTGGTCTCCAAGTAGGCAGGAAAAGCCCCGTCATCATACACCTGTACTCCATGTCAGCAACATGACTTGAGTCAGCATTGACGTGGCTTACAACTCATCATGGTGAGTGCGGTCAGCATCCGCCTGGCGTCCAAGTCATCATCAACGTGGACTCCAGGTCAGCATTGTAAGCCCGTCAGCTTACACCTGGACACCATGTCAGAACGTGATTCCAGTCAGCATGGAAGTGGCTGACAACTCACCTTGGAGAGTCCAGTCAACGTCCCAATCAGCAGACTAACCAAGTCAGCTTCCACAAGGACACCAAGTCAGCAGGATACGCCCGGTCAGCGTACACCTGGACTCCATGTCAGCCTCAATATTCCAGTCAGCCTTGACGTGGCGGACAAATCATCATGGAAGTCCAGTCAGTGTCCACTCAGCCGACTGCCATGTCAGCGTCCAGGTGGACTCCAGTCAGCGGGATAGCCAGTCAGCGTGCAACTGGAATCCATGTCAGCAATTGGATTCGTGTCAGGATTGATGTGGCTTACAACTCATCGTGGTGAGTCCAGTCAGTGTCCAATCAGCTGATTTACGAAATTGGTGTCCACGTGGACTCTTAGGTCAGCAGGGTATGCCCAGTCAGCGTCCAGCTGGACTCCATCTCTGATTGTGTTTCCAGTCAGCGTTGACAACTCATCATGTGAGTCTAGTCCGCTTCCACCTGGCGTCCCATCAGCAGGATCACCAGGTATCAGCCACGTGGACTCCACGTCAGCAGGATATGCCCCATTGGGTACACCTGGACTCCATGTCAGCATGTGATTCCAGTCAGCATTGAAGTGGCTTACAAGTCATCGCGGTGAGTCCAGTCAGCTTCCACCTGGCATCCCAGTCAGCAGGACGACCAAGTCATCCACGTGGACTCCAAGTCAGCACGATACGCCCAGTCAGCAGATTCAATCCAGCCGTTATCCACCTGGTGTCCCAGTCAGCGGAGCCATCCACGTGTTTTTCATGTTGGATTGCCACGCGTTAGCCTAGTCTGGATGTGTCTTCAAGTCTTAGTCACGTGGCTTTCAGTCAGCTGCGACCTAATATCGAGCCAACGGACTGGACTAAACCAGTCAACCACAACGTTGACTTTCGCCAGACTCCTTATCAGCTTACAGGTGGACGCCATGTGACACTCAAATTCCGGTTCGGTTCAGACTATTGACTGGAATTTGAATTACCGGTTCAACCAATTTTAGGCCGGTTTTTTGGTCAACAAGACCGGTTCCTCATATTTTCAGGCGTTCTGAATTCATAGCTGGGTTTAGATTACCCAAATTTCGACTCTACAAATAGGTTTTTTGATTTAATCATGATTTTCATGATATAAATAATTGGTTTTCAAGTTAAATGAAGTTTTTTCCATTTTCCAAACTCTTCCAAATATGGATACATAAATGTATCACTGAATTCATGAGGTTAGGTTTCCTCTCTTTTTTGGTTGACCGACAGTTTGATATTTTCCAAAATTAAATTTGGAGCACCCTAAAGAAGAAGTTTGAGAAATTATAATTATTTTGTCCATCTCAAAATTGGGGAAATTGAGAAGCTGCACCAAATAATGATTGTGGTGCTAAGCATGAAAATTTCAAGCCTAGGGTTGAGCTAAAGTTTCTCTAAATGAGCTGGTTACTTGTATGCCCTTCCAAGAAACACAAGGCTCATCTTTCCCAAAGCTGAAAGCTCAGCCGCGAGGAATGAAGCCCAAGAAAAATTTGACATGTTTAGTTGTGACTATGAATCACGAACACTAGAGATGAGACACCAGAGATAAGACAGACAGAACAAAGTTCTAAAATTTTATACTCATGAGATAGACATAGAACTAACTACTTATAAAAATTTCAAAAGTATCTGTGCATAACTAGGCTGCTACATTTACCAACTAGCCGTATGGTATTTTCTAAGAAACTATGATATTCCTATGCACAGAAGTTTTATTGAAATTCTTGATTAGACTAGCACAACTGGGTATTACTTGTGCATCCACTTTTGATCTTCTTCCACACCCTCATGGCAAGTCCTACAGTACTCCAAGTACTTCCCTTCCTGTCCCCATGAACCCTATCATCTGACCGCAAACGAGAAATCCTCTTAGATATCTTTGAACCCTCTCTGTATGTCTGATCCTAACAACTGCGATAGAAAGGAGAAAGTGATTCAAGCTACACAGAAAAGTTAAAGACGACCCTTTGAAGGTCCCAAGCTGAAATGCCCAGCTGAGCTGGCTGGTCACAGCTCACAGTTCAAACGAGTCATAGAGAATGCTGCCGTTGTGCTGTGGGCTGAGCCTGCACATGGGGTTGAAGGTCCTGAATTGGAGATCAACTGGTGGAGTCGCCTTTTTCTGTCTTTCCATTCAAAAGGACAGAAATCATGTTTCTGAAAGTTGTCTTTAATATTTAAAATTATAATATATATTATTTTCAATTCAAGAAATAATGGAAAAAGGAAAAACTGAGGGAGCATTGCCACCTTGGCTCCGCCAGCAGATGTGTTTACGATGAGATTTGTTGACGGGCAAATAGCCAAAAAGGGGGGAAAAACAATGACTACATGGCAAGTAACAATTCAAATAAATGATGCATTAGAAATACACTTAAAAAAGAGATTCACTCGGGTACAAAATATTCTTCAATTTAATGTGAGGTAAAGAGAGAATAGGCATATATGTACAAGGTCTTTCTCTTATAATTTTTATAAAAAAAAATTATTTTCACGTCTCAAATTTTTGACATCCAAATATATTGTTACGCCAAACTTTACACTCATAAAAAACATTCACTATAAAAATATAATAATTTAACGTATAAACACCGATTACAAATATTTTCAGTTTTTCATATTAATCAACAAGAGTGAAGAGTTTATACATAGTTATCCTTCTGATGTAAGTTTCATTTATTATAAAATATTCAATTTAAATTGTAATTTATTATATAATTTTATAAAAATATTAACGTTACTGCATTGATCGTGAATTAATAATATATTATATATATATATTAAAAAAAATTATATTAATTTTTGTAGTTTCACTTTCATATAATAATTTTGGTAATAAGATATTTTACCATTTGGATATATAATGATTCAATGGCCATAAATAAAATTATTAGCATAAATGTTATCACGTCTATTGTGAAAATATGAGAGAAAATAAATCAATGAATTGCCAAAAACAAGCTGAAATATCTTTAATTACAAATGAGTGTCAGAACTTAAATACAAACACCCAACAATGGCCGATTAAACCTTAAAAAGTCTCTCTCTCTCTCTCTCTCTTTTTTTTTACCATCGTAATCTAAACTTTATTCGATTAATTTGATTCGAGTACTATAAAACTCATTTTAAGAATTAATTTTTTTAAATTCTTTTTTACTATTCTCAAAACTCAAATTTAAGATTCTATTAACTTAACAAAGTCTCTCTCTCTCTCTCTCTCTCTCTCTCTCTCTCTCTCTCTCTCTCTCTCTCTCTCTCTCTCTCTCTCTCTCTCTCTCTCAGTTGTGGTGTTGAAGACTATTACATTTCCCTTTAGTGGGCTAGTTTGGAGGCTAATAATCAGGTACAATCACGTTAAACTTCCAAACAAATGTTCCTTAAAATTAAGGTTTCAAACCACTACTTTGTTCCTTTCACAATCAAATGAAACGACGTTGGATGTTGATTTCACTCTTATAAGCGCACACACTTTTTGCACTCTTTAGCTTTAATCTTGGTGGTTTGGTTATGACCCGTTAGTCCACATGAAAAGCACTCCCTGTCCCTATTATTCTATTGACTTTGATTTTTTTTTTTTTAATTTGACATTTTTTTTCCCCTTTATGCATTTTGGGACTTGGCTTTTGTTCCAAACCCATTTAGGGTTTTTGGGTTTTTTTTTTCTCAATTTGAAAATGAGCATAGAGTCACAACTATAATTTTATTTTTTAAATTTTTAGAATTTCACATTTTGAAACATGAGTTTCAATTTCGATAGAATTTTTATATAACGGTAGAATTACTATTTTGATAACCTTAAGATATAAAAAATATAAAGGGAATATTTCGTACATATATGTCTACCCTTCTCTTATTCTCACACTAAATCAGAAAATACTTTATTTACGGTCCTTAGTTATTGTCAATTTCATCGTTTATCTATTTAAAAAATAAATTAAAAAAAAAAGAAAATGTATTGTGTGGTTATATCCATTTCAATGAATACAAGAAGTTTTTTTTTGGGCGGGGGGGGGGGGGGGCAAAGATGAGATCAGTTACAGCACTTGATGAGTAGAAAACGCGTGGGGTACAGCTCTTTTTTAGAATGATAGCCAACTGTATTTGGGAAATCTGAACTTTTGGCTGAACATAGATTTGCAAAATAAAGGTTTGGTTTTCGTGCAAAAGAAGCATTTAATAATTTTGGTGGGTCAAATGTCGAATTTATTTAAATATGGGTGATGAATTTTCAATTCTTGGAAGACGAAAACATCTTTCTTCTTTGTTACTGAAAGGTACCCGTAATGAAACGTGTTGAATGTTCCATTTCTACTTTTCATTCCATGTGAATTTGCTTGTTTTGTGGCTTCTTACCACACGCACATTTGTTGCTTGTTAGATCTCAGATTCCGGTTTATGGGTATTTAAGGGCTCCCCATCTCTTTCCTTTTCTACATAAATTCTCTCTCTCTCTCTCTCCCCCCGCAACGTTGAAGTGATTTTATAAGGTAATAAACGTGAGTTTTTTTGCTCTTATTTTCATAAAGATGTTGCCATATTGCATATTTGCCTATTTCATTACTATTTTAACTACCATTGTTCATAATGCCCGCTTTCTGTTTGCTAGATTTCTTTCTTACATGATGGGGTAAAATGGGCTTCACAAGGAAAGTTCATTTCCTCTTCTTTGTTGCATAACATATTATATTTTGTGAGTACTAATTAAAATGGGTTAGTGGAAATTAGCTATATAGGATTTCCATGGCAGAACATGACATGAGGATAGGTATGGGTGTCACATACTTCCTTTGCACAACTTATGAAGCAAACAACAACGAACACTTTCAGAAATGATTGCATCTATATTTAATATAACTTTTAAACACAGCATAACTAGTGAAATTTTTATAATACCACCGTATCCATGTTGTTCTTCATATGTTTATAGCTACCTAGGTTAGGCTTTACTTATATTTTTTTGAGAAACATGACTTGTATATATTATTTGCTTATAGATTTATAGTTCTATCCTTTGAAAGTTTCGATTTATGTTGAGAAGCTTCTCCATCTTGTCATTCTGCATACATACAGGTGCAAACCCTTTCATAATCCTAGAAAAAATTTTCTGGGAAAATGGGAATTTGATGTAAGTGTTTTTTTTTTTTTAAACTTCCGTACAGGTCCTAGATAACCAGAGAAGATGGTGAAGGTCTGTTGCATTGGAGCTGGCTATGTTGGGGGTCCAACAATGGCAGTCATTGCCCTCAAGGGTCCCTCAATTGAAGTAGCTGTGGTGGACATTTCTGTCTCTCGAATTACAGCTTGGAATAGTGATCAGCTTCCCATCTATGAGCCAGGGCTTGACGAAGTTGTCAAGCAATGTCGTGGCAAGAACCTCTTCTTCAGCACAGATGTGGAAAAGCATGTTGCAGAAGCAGACATAGTGTTTGTTTCTGTCAACACCCCAACAAAAACACGAGGTCTTGGAGCTGGCAAAGCTGCAGACTTGACTTACTGGGAGAGTGCTGCTAGGATGATTGCTGATGTATCAAAATCTGACAAAATCGTTGTTGAGAAATCAACGGTGCCTGTGAAAACTGCAGAGGCAATTGAGAAGATTCTGACTCACAACAGCAAAGGCATTAAGTATCAGATTCTCTCAAACCCAGAGTTTCTTGCTGAGGGAACTGCAATTGAAGACCTTTTGAAGCCTGATAGAGTACTTATAGGAGGTAGGGAAACCCCGGAAGGCCAAAAGGCGATTAAGGCATTGAAAAATGTTTACGCTCACTGGGTGCCTGAAGATAGGATCATTACAACAAATCTATGGTCAGCTGAGCTATCTAAGCTAGCAGCAAATGCCTTCTTGGCACAAAGGATTTCATCGGTTAATGCAATGTCTGCACTTTGTGAGGCAACTGGTGCTGATGTTTCTCAAGTTTCTCGTGCTGTTGGCAAGGACACTAGAATTGGTCCAAAGTTTCTCAATGCAAGTGTTGGCTTTGGAGGCTCTTGCTTTCAAAAGGATATTCTCAACCTGGTCTACATATGTGAGTGCAATGGCCTACCCGAAGTTGCGAACTACTGGAGACAAGTTATTAAGATCAATGACTACCAAAAGAATCGCTTTGTGAATCGTGTTGTGTCCTCCATGTTCAACACTGTCTCAGGCAAAAAGATTGCCATTCTTGGTTTTGCCTTCAAGAAGGACACAGGTGACACAAGGGAGACACCGGCTATTGATGTGTGCAAAGGCCTTTTGGGAGATAAAGCCAACGTGAGTGTCTACGATCCACAAGTCACTGAGGATCAGATTCAGAGGGATTTATTGATGAATAAGTTTGAATGGGATCATCCGGTCCATCTCCAGCCTCTAAGTCCAACCTCTGTTAAGCAAGTGAGTGTAGTTTGGGATGCTTATGAAGCAACCAAAGATGCTCATGGACTCTGCATTTTAACCGAGTGGGATGAGTTTAAGACACTTGACTACCAAAGGATTTATGATAACATGCAGAAGCCAGCATTCGTGTTTGATGGCCGTAATGTTGTGAATGTTGAGAAGCTTAGGGAGATTGGATTCATTGTTTACTCCATTGGGAAGCCATTGGATCCATGGCTCAAGGACATGCCTGCAGTGGCATAAGATGAGAGAGCTTGTCAGAACTGAGACTAATTCTATTTTATTCATTGAACTCTTTTCCTTGATTGTACTTCTATGATATGATTGTCGCAAAATCACCAGATGATAGCATAAAATTTCACAATGTAATCCTTTAACTTTAACATATATGTGAATTAAGTTTTTGTTGCAGAATAAATACAAGAAATTACATAACTCATATTGTTCCATTTTGCCCGGTTAGTTGTGCCTTCATACTTCCATATGAATGCTCTTGCTCTTATATAAGGTGTCAATTTACTTTAATAGATGAAAATTATACTGATTCAATTTGACAAAGACAAATGTAAGCGTGATTTCTTTTTCATGAAAGATCATAGTCAGTAACAAAATCTCGACTTTAATGCAGAGGTTCTAACTCCTTCCCGGTTTCTCTTCCCTGCATTGGGTGGTCTAGACACAGATAGATTACGACTTGCTCTTCGAGTTGAAGAGAAAACATAATGGAATGGTTATCTGTTAGTAGTCGTCAAGTGAAACACAAATTTCAGAAATTTTCAAGATAAAAGAGAATTTTCACCTGGTCTCTTGTAAGTCAACTAAAATCTCTTTTCATTTGATTGTATCATATATTTTGTTACGTTTTGTAGAGTTTTCATAGGATGAATAGGAAAATTTCAAACCAAAACTAGTTGAATGAATGACTTTGCATTCACATGGAATTTTCTTAAAATTACTCCATTGCAAGAATCTGGCAAAATATCACTAGAGATGAGAATATGACCACCATCCAACCTAGAGAGTCTGGCAGACAAGTTGGCCAGCTGCCATATTGCGACCGTGGAACAGAAACCGACCCCCCACTGCAATCAACATGATTATTGGATGGAATTTATGGACGGTGATCACCATTTGCTGCCTCTGCCCGGTTGCTTTCAACAGCAGAACCGATATCCCTAGTTCTACAAGAAAACATTTTCCTCATCAATAAGGGGAAATAATACTCCCAAAAATGCCTCCCCTGAAAAAGGTTTTCCTCGGAAGGGGTAGTTTCCGACATACTGCCCTAATTAAGCAGCAGTCAAAACCACAATGCATGTCCCAAAGAAGATCAGAAAGCGTGAAAATTGTAGCCATAAGAAACAACATGAGATATTGCAGAAAGAAAAAGGCCTTTCTAAATCTAATAAATATGAAAAATTATGTTACAGAGTATATTTGGGCACATGTTGAGGTCAAAACTATCTAGTCAAAAAAATTTTATGCCTAGCACTACTTCTCAAAGTTATATACAGTTTAAGTGGGCTAAAATTCTCTTATTCCCACCCAGAGAAATGTTACAAAATGGATGCCACATCACAAAAACGTCCATCAACACTAATTTCTGCCGAATAATGTATGCCTGATCTATGAAGCCCGTCCTTCTCCTCGAGGCATTTTCTTTGATGCATCTGCAAAAGAAAATTTTAAGCAATTTATACACAAACAAATAAAATTCTAAGACAAAATTGAAGATGGATATAATGAATTTGATCCATTTTTTTCTTTTTCTTTTGATGTTTGTCTTGTGACACAAACAACATACCACAGGCCCAAAATTTTCTTATTAGTTTAATTATGCCTGAAATCAATGATATTTAGAAAACTTGGTTTTGTTGGAACAGAAAAGGCTAATAGTGGACCTATTTTGAAAGGGGAAAGTGCATGGCCCCACCAATATTAGACTTCTAAATTTCATTGACAAGCAATTCGTAATATTAAACCCCCCCGGGGGGTGTGGAGCTATTTTACCCTTGCCATTATCGAGCACCAATATTGTATGCATATGTGAGAGCACACATGAGAGAGAGAGAGAGAGAGAGAGAGAGAGAGAGAGAGAGAGAGCATACTGTCTTCAACATCCTTCTTCTCATAGTAATGGGGAGCTATCTCGACCAACCACTCTGGCTTTAGCTCTGTGACCTGCAATTCATCTTCCACAGCTAAGTAAAACAGATAAAGGATCATGCAGCGCAGGGAAAAAAGGAACAATTCCTAAACAACTTTTCTATAAGAAACAAAAAAATATGGATAAACAATAACCTGTCTCATGTACTCTTTAGTGGTCAAAACCAGTTCATGATAAACAACCCACCTAGGAAGCACCTACACAACAATGAGAAACGAATTTAGAGTGCCACACTTTAGTAACCATCATGTAACAGTAGACATATTTTTGTATCTTGAAGTAAATGTGCAGTTGTAGCTATTTCAGCATCAAAACAACTGTCAGAGGATATCCATCCAAAGTTCTTGCCACGCTTAGGAAAAAAAAAATGGAGAAAAGGGAAAATCACTTGCTAACTAAAGAACTTGAGAAAGGTATTATGGGTAGTGGGGACATTGATAAAAAGAAAATAAGCCATATTCAACCAAATCAAAATGATGTTACCATCTTTGTTAGCAGCAGTAAACTAAGCCAAACCCCCCCTCCCCGGGGGAAAACAAATGCAGTTGCTGTTCTATTCAGTTGGGAATATTAAAATAAGTAATGCCAAAAATGCATATCAAGGGAAAAAAAGAAAAAATGAAAAACGAGATCCCCAAAAATGCAATTTTGTCAGGAGGTGACAGCATTCAGGAGGTGAAAAATATTTCAACCTTCTTATAAGATAATGTGGTAGAGAAGTGGTGAATGGCACAAGACAGCAAGTTTGTGTCAGTGTATTAATTTTTAAGCACTTGAGGTCCTCACTGGTAACTATATTATTCCTCTATATCAAAGGATCACTCTAAAAGCAAATTCAATAAAAATAACCTGTGCTAAACCCGCGCTTGGGTGTATGTGTACTGTTTGGGGATGTTTGACAGTTCGATAAGACCCATTTTTCTGCAACCTTGCTGAATGTGGGAAAAAACCTGGAAACAGAATTGACAGACAGACTCTTAGCTTAGTTTAACAGCAAACTCCAAGTTAAAAGTCATTAAACAAAGTATATCGATTACCCGCTGTTATGGCCTTCTTTATAGCATCCAAATCATTGACGCTTGATGTTAATTCAATTTCCACTCTCTCTAAAAGCCCCTCTAATTGGTCCCTTATATCCCTGGCTCGTTTCATGCTACGGACCTTTAAAATATTGAAATCACAAATGATTATATTTGTAAGTCAAATCACAAAACAAAGTACTTAAAACTAAGCTTATGCTCTATAGTAGATATTCCAAAAGTGTTATAACGAACAATTTTACAAAACGAACAAGGAAACTAATGCTAATATAGTTTTAATTGTTTAAACATTGGATATGCTGTGAAATATTGTGAAATATTGGAAATATTATGTGCTAACACAACTGACATTGAAAAAGAACCGAAAATAAGAAAAAAAAATGATCAGATTTTTTGTCTGGTATCTAGCTCACAAATTAGAAAATATAGCCACCAATACTTGAAAGATGAAATAAAAAAATTAAAAATTCAACCAATAATAGAATAAATATACATATAAACTAACATTAAAATTTTCATATAGAAACATATCGTTTGAGTTAGAAGCCTTCACTAAAATAACCTCAGTTTTGCATCTGGCATAACCAAAATCACCGGGACTAAAAAAATTCTTCACTTCAGCATCATTTCTTATGAACAGGAATTTTAATATCGGTAATTACTGGCTTCCATTATTCACAATCATGCAACTGAAGCCACTGCAGGGGATGTCATGGTGTGCCACTCACATCAGAATGTAGCAGTTGTTAACATTATGATTCACAATCAGCATCATCAAAGGACTCTTAGGTTCCAAACAGGCAAATTCCTTAAAATAATACATATTATACCTGATAGCATGACATTATGGCCACAACTACAATCAAAATCCAAAATCATGATCTCAGCTTTGAGCATTAATCTTTAGAAGAAAATTTTAGCATTAATCTTTTGGAAGAAAAATTGCAATGTTAGTTGAAAACCAATACTTTGCACAATTTTCATATCCTAACGTGACTAACCATGATACTAGTTCCAAGATAAAAGCCAATGCATAAATCTAATTCCTCAATTAAATAACTCTACAGAGAAGAACAAAGAATATTCGAATAACATGACAGTCACCTGAATATAGTTTTCATAGCACCATTGAGTGGAGTAATTGGTCTCCTTCCATGAATTATAGACCTGACATTCAACCAAAAAATAGTGATAATCTCATCGGACTAGAAGTTAATAATGTCAAACTAAATTTTCAAATTTCAAATTTATTCCCCACTCCTAGCAATTAAAGTGATCTAGAAGGGTTGCAATTTAAAAAAGTAGTAGAAATAAGAATCAGATTTGATAATGATATACAGATTACGACCGTTCCATCAGTGAGATTTGGAGATAAGATTCTGCTTACTAGGACAGCAAATTAAGCGATACTTTTTCACTATAAGAGACCAACCTTGAGCAATGCAATATGATCACCAACATTCCCAGTATGAAAATTCATCCTTGCATTATCAGCATGAACCTGTTTGTCTTTTGGACGGTAAAATATTGAATTTCCAATAGACAGCATAGAAGCAATTGAAATAACCTCGTCTGAACATTTGTACTTGTCTGAAGCCACTATCATTTTTGAAAGCATGGGATCAAGAGGAAACTCCGCCATCCTTCGACCAACCTTCGTCAACTCACCTACTTTATTAAGGGCACTTAGAGCATAAAGTAGTTCCAAGGCTTTCAGCAGGGCTTCGGCTGGTGGTGGATCCATGAAATCAAAATTTAACAAGTCATGAATGCCAAGACTCTTAAGAGAGAGAACAACATTAGCAAGGTTAGTTCTTTGAATCTCTGGAACGGTGTTGTCATCCAAGTCATTCTCATAGTTGAAGGCTGTATATAACCGGAAACACTTTCCAGGACCAGTTCTACCAGATCTACCAGCCCTTTGCATTGCTGAAGCTTTCGAAATAGGAGTGACTAGTAATGACTCCATCCCGGTCCTTGGGTTATAAGATTTCATCTTGCAAAACCCTGGGTCAATGACATACTTGATCCCATCAATCGTCAATGATGTTTCTGCTATATTTGTGGCCAGGACAACCTTGCGTGCTCCTTCAGGAGTAGGATCAAAAATTTTAGCTTGCAACTCAGTTGGGAGATTTGCATAGATAGGACAAATTATGAGCTCAGCAATCCTTGTTCCAAGGCCCCTGATCCTGTGTTTGATAATTTCTTCTGCTGTTTCGATCTCTTCCTGACCGGTAAGGAACACCAAAATGTCTCCTGGTGGTTCTGTCACATGAATTTGTAGTGCAGTAACTATTGCTGCATCCAAGTAATCAGCCTCTGGTGCCTTTGTGTAGTGTATATCAACAGGAAAACGCCTCCCAGGTATTTTAAATATTGGGGCACAGTCAAAATAATCACTGAATTTCTCAGCATCAAGAGTTGCACTTGAGATGAGCAACTTCAAATCAGGTCGAAATCGAGCAATGTCCTAACAAATTATAGAAATTAAAGTCAGAGATCATGTAAACAAGCAAGCACATTTTAGTCAAGGTGCAAATTTCCAGCTATATTCGTCACAGATAGACTTCCATCTCCAAACAAAAAACTCACAAAAACACCAAAACCATTAATACTGGTTCTATGTACAAGGGAGATCATAGAAGAGTATATAAACCAAACATGAGATCCCACTGCTGCTCCATGTGCATCCATCAGGCAGCAGGATTGCTTGTCATAGGCACAGAATGGCCCATTTTGGTATACAAATAAACCATTACAACAACAAACTGAACCTTAATCCCAATATTTGGGGTCAGCCATTTGAGAGACAAATTTGAAAAAGATAGAAAAAATAAATAATAAAAAAAAATAAAGAATAAAGAAAAATATATATATAAATAAAATAAAATAAACTAAAACAAAAAGAAAAAGAAAAAGGAAAATAAGTGAATAAATCAATAGATAAATATCTAAAATATATTAATTTAATTTGTGCGGATTCTTCTACGCCATCCATTCCTATCAAAGACCATTTCCTCTTCTAAACCTTAGCTTCCATGTCTTTGCAGATAATTTGCATCCAAATTTTTAGCGATCTATCTCTACATTTTACTAGATCTCCTATATTTAAGTCCTCGGTTTTCCTAACCGCTGCATCTCTGGATCTTCTTTGCACATGCCTGAACCACCTCAAATGACACTCTCGCATTTTTTCCACAATTGAACTAACTCCCAACTTATTACGAATCTCTTTATTTCCAATTTTATCTCTTCTAGTTTTTCCACACATCCACCTAATCATCCTCATTTTTGCTACAGCCATCTTTTGTTCTTATTGTTGTTTAACAACCCAACACTCAGTATCATACAAATGAACCGTTACAGTGAGAATGAAAAAATAGGGGAAAGGATTGGGAAAAAGGCCTAATAATGGGCCTGGTGTAGTAAATAATGTAGAACATGTTTCCACTTGCCTTCACTAAGCCAAACAAAATATCAGTTGAGAGTGTTCTTTCATGAGCCTCGTCCACCATCACAACGCTGAACATTAAACAGAAGAAAGAAATAAGCACTTAGTCTACCAAATAAGACAGAAACTAATGAGTGCAACCACAAAGCTGGCAGTACCTGTAGCTTGCTAGATCCGGTTCTCCAAGGAACTCTCTCAACAGCATTCCATCGGTCATATATTTCAGAAGTGTCTTTTCGGACGTGCAATCTTCAAAGCGTATAGAGTAGCCAACCTATTGACAATATTAATTAACAAATGTGATTATTAGAAATCCAATGACTTATGTGTAACACAAAATATGCAACATAAAAATCACATCCACAAGCAGTTAATAGCAACTTAGGGAAATGACCCCCACAAATATATGAGCAGTATGCATTCAACTGTAATGCAGATGAATAATTTTTGCAACAACTGCATAAAATCCAACAATCCCTTTATGAAAAAATAATGTGGAATCCAACAATCCCAGCTAAATGATGCTGAAAGTCCGAATCTGGAAGCCCCACATTACAAATCTCAGAGATGTGTGACAAGCAACAGGTTCACCAAAATTAGGATATGCAATCATTACCATGCCATATGTCAGAAATATGATTTCCCCCCCCCCTTTAACCAGAAAGCCAAACAAAAGAAGCAACCTAAGTAAATAATGTAAGTAAGATGTAACTACATGCCTCATGCCCCAATTTGACACCCATTTCCTGAGAAACACGAGCAGCAACACTCATAGCAGCAACTCTCCTTGGCTGGGTGCATCCAACCTGTCAGGGAAAGAAAAATTGCAACCAATTATGAATTAATTGATTGAAGAGTGAATAAACAAGAATCCTCCACCTGCTTCAAGAAGAATCTAATGTCCCACCATCTATTTCATAACAATTTCATGAAGAAATTTGAAATAGCTCAAAATCACACCTAACATCAAGCAGTGTGAGAAAGTCGGAATATGAGACAAGATAATAAAATGATGACACACTCCTATAAGTAACATTAAGTTTCCTATAACTGATAATCCAACAAATCCAGACCTCTCACTAAGGCTGATAGCCACCTTGCATATGATAAAAGCTCCTTCATAAAGCAAGGAAGAAGTAAAGATCAAGGATGGTTTTTGCACTTGGCCAATACATTTTTACAAGGGTATAATGAGTCACTCCAAGACCCCTATAAACATGAAGATATATACACATAGATACATACATGCATTACAGAGACACGAGCAATGTAAAGTGATTACTGCTACCAATCTCCCTAAATCACAACCTTTTCATGATATTAACATCCCTATACAAGAGCCACACAATGAGAAGTACGGACTACCTTTCCACGTTTTGTAAACCCAGCTTCATGAAGATACTGGGGAATCTGAGTTGTCTTCCCTGAACCAGTCTCTCCAACAATAACAAGAACCTATGAGTATGGGAAAGTTAGCAACAATAAAAGTAAATACATTATTCATGGCCAAAACCAGAAAACTTAATAGAAAGGGAACTCAAGAAACCTGATGATCATGAACAGCTTTAAGAATATCATCTCGATAGTGAAAAATGGGTAGTGTTTTCCTGTCTTCCTGCATGATCAAACAGGTCAGCTACTTTAAGTACAATATATAACAAGCGCTTCACACATATTTCAGCAAGGTCTCGAACTAAATGCTAATCCGTTAGAGAAAATTGTAGATAAAAACTGAATGGCATAGTAACTGAACACTAGATAGAACTCCACGGTAAAGAATTTCAGCAAGGATTTGCATTATGCTTGAAATGAAATCCAATTGAATTGAACTCTTTGATGTTAACAATTTTAATAGGAATTCAACTGTTGCTTGAAACAACCAAAATGACTTTGAAATTCAATTCTAAAATTGTTATCTCATTGTATTTGTAAAGAATGAATAAATAAATAAATTTATGAAGGACCTACAAGCTCTTGTGGAGTTCATATTCCCCATTTCAGAGAATGCTTTTGGTTCCAAGCACAACCTTCACATTAAAAACATATATTCCCAAGAAAGAAAAGAAAAAGACAAAAGTATTCGTCCCAACAGAGGCATTGGAAAATATATGCAAGGATGAAATTGGTCTGTTATGTGTGCTTACTATCAACCAAATGATCTAAGATATAAGCTGTAATCACAGACACTGATAAACTATGAGAAAAGCAATTGATTGGGAATATTGTGGTGAAAGATTCAAAATGGACTGTGATCAATTCTAATGCCAATGTTCTGCTAACATCAGATTCTATAGTATTTCATTATACCCAGCAAGGGTTGGATGTCTACACTCGTATCAGGGTTTGCCTCCTTTGATCGAAGAAGAAGAAAAGGAAAATTAAGAACGGATCGCCCATTTAATTCCTTCTGTTCTCAGATCAAGAGATCCAAAGTGTGCATCATATCAATATCCATTGCCCCAGGCCCCATGTTTTATTCTTATTGCTTTTATTCATCAAACATATATACATATATATATATATATATTCTTATTGTTCAGTTACTATCATGCTGCCAGGGGAAATTAAAGGTGAGGATCTCTACAAACAAAATGTGTATGGTTAAAAAAACAGGGAAATATATTCATGCAATGATTTCTGAAAGTTCCATTCTTATTTGCCCCATAATCAACATAGCATCTCTTCGTACTTCTCTGAGGCCAATATTAGTCTTCACATGCGTAATCAACTGCCACTAACATCAATTCGCAATATACTAATAATCTTTTTTTAAAAAAAAAAAAAACAATACAATATCTCAAATCCAAAGATGATATCCCAAAATAAAAACCTGGAGCTTTTCTAAAGCCGATCTTGATTCAGAGTCGTCGTCTGACTTCTTAAGCAGTTCACCATCAAGCTACATAACAACCAATTTGAGGAAAAAAAATAGTCAGCTGAGAAGTCCATAACAAGAACCATGCTATGGATCGAATTATGCTTAAAAAAGTTCCAGGCACCTCATCACCCTCCATTTCTAAAGCCTTTATGAACTGAATCTGGTCCTCAAAAACAAACCTAAACATAAAAATATTCAGAAAAGAAAACCTTTAAGCTCATGAGTCCATAAAGAGTAAATTATAACCTCTCCATACTTCTAACTAATTAAACCATACGAACTGAATACACAGACAAACACAAGAAGTTGGATGAGATGCATACTGATAATCGTCTGATGTTTGTTTCTTATTTTTTGCACCAAACTTCATACTTGCTTTTCCTGCAAAACAATAGCTTCATAAGCAACAATTCAGAAAAGCAGTTTAAGTCAATAAGACATGCATTGATCAAACTTTGTGGGAGTATAGCATCCATACCTATTTGATGATCCTCCCATGCTTCCTGCTCTGCAAAGGGGTTCATTTTGTCCCCAGCACTTTGATCCCTAAAAGAACCAAAAAGAAAAAATATATATAAATACAATCAGATACTTTTTTACAGAAAAAGAAAAATATATTAGATAAATGAAAGAATGTACAAAAACTCCTAACCATAAGAAATACTCAGAAGTAATAAAGAACAATGCAATACAATACAAAAAAATAAAATAATCCACAATTGCTCTGGTCCCTTGTCAAATCTTCAATAATATACTTTATAAATTCTCGAAACACAAATCCAAAGAAAAATATAAAAAAAGAAAAAAAAATTGTCCCATAAGAGAAAAGCTTCAATTATCTAATTGTGGAAAATTCTGTGATTCCACTCTCTCCAAAAACACCATGCAAGGGCAAAACACGCATTTCCAGAACTAAACTTCTTTTTCCCTACAAAACCTCTAAATTTTGTGAGGAATAAATCAGGAAGTTTCCTTCAATCATCAGCACAAATAGCAAAGAGGCACTTTCATATCTCCCTAGCAATAAAGCAAAGTATAAATACATGCTCTACTTTTAAGGTTTGTACAGCGCATGACAAATGCAGCTGCAATGATAGCTTCATAAGGCCTCATCTTTTGCAGAAAATTATTGGTATTAATTTTATAAAGCACCATGGACCCAATAAAAACTTAATCTCGGTAGGAATCCTTGTCTTTCAAATAAAATTGTTTAATTAGGCCTTTTTCAACCCAAACATCCTAGCCCTTCTTCACGAATTTGGGTCTCATGACACTTCCAGCTCAGCAACAATTTTTCCGTTGTGAGCTCTTTTTTAACTGAAACATCTGGCCCATTTTCTCCTACCCAGTTTTTTGAACCAGCCCATTGAGTTGTAATATTAGGTCCAGCTCAATAAAGCAGACAAGGTGCATCAGCTGAGATTTGTATTTTGAGCCCAAAAAAGGCTTTTCCTGTTCAGCATCTTCTCCATCAAGCTCTCAAATACATGCCTCAACTCTCAACCTCATCAACTGCGACCAAAGAGCCTTGCGTTCTTAAAATTTGAATTCAAATCAGAAGTCTCATTCTGTCCCCATGTACAGCTCAAGCGATAGAATCTCCCCGCTTCCATCCTCCTTTCCATGGTTCGATCCCGCTTGATTACATCTCATTGAATAAAAAAAAAAAAAAAATCAGAAGTCTCATTCCCATGATTTTCCACCATCAATGACAAAACCAGAGGATGCCTTGACTGGTCTTTATTTGCTGTAGAAAAGCATTTTCCATTGAGGTCTACCCTTCAGCATGACGACCCAAGATCTCAGTTGTTTTTTATTCTATTGCCACACCCTTGTAATTTGATGACTATTTTGAATTTCTGGTACACTATCTGGATTCCTTTTGGCATTTTTCTGCCGTTTCTTTTACTGGTTCCTACATATTCAATCTCACCACGGATGATTTTCCTCCTTCACCATTCTTCAGCCACTTTTTTCTACTATTTCCACAGTTTTAGAGGGTGTTTGGCTAAACTTATAGGATCTTCAAAACATCTTGTAAGATAATTGAGAACTTATAATCTCATGACATTTGTTTGGTATTTTTTTTAGAGAGAAAAAGAGCTTATAAACCCTAAAAATAAGATGTTTAAAGCTTATAAGCTCTATTAAAAAAGAATTAAAAAAATAACTCCACCCCCAACCTTTTTATCCCTCCTTTAATCTTTTCATGTTAATAGATAGTTGTTTACATGAGATTAATGTACCATGTTCTTTTTAATCATTTCAAGAGTTAATATATATAAACTCACTGATACCAAATACAACAACTTATTAGCTTAGAGAATATCTTACAAGCTGTTCGATTTTATTTTACTCAAACATTTTAATAATTTATTTTCAAAATATGATATAGAAGCTTACAAGTTTCAAAATATCTTGCAAGCTTTATAAACTTATACGCTAGTCAAAATAAGCTTAGGCAAATGGGCTCTTAGCCTCAAATGAATGATTTCCTGAAAGTTCATCCCTTTCCCTTTCTGCAAAATCATTTTAATCTTCTCCCTTAAAACATACGAACCTATGTAATTCTCACAAGGTAGACAGACAGACTTTGCTTTTCTTCCAACCACCAGAATAGCAGATAACTCCAGAAAACTACCTCTGTAATTACTGTTCCTACACTCCCAGATTACTGTTCCTTCACTTAAGTTGTACATTTTTAATGTTTGGTCTACTCAAACTGATGAATACAATCTGATTTAGTACTCAAAAGAATTAGCTTTGCAGTGTTTCAGTCATCTTAGTCCTATGTCCTATAACACAAGATGAAAATTGCAGACTCCATCACATGCATTTCAGAGCAAGAAACAATTTTGACAACCATTGCATCAGTTGCAGGTCTAGTTTGCCAACTTTCTCTTTGCTTTCTTTAATTTCATTTTCCAAGTACAAAAAGCTAACCTGTAACGTTGTAAAGCCACAGCAAATCTCTTCTCCTGGTCTACACGTCCTTCATGATCATATGCTTCAGGCATCCTGTACTGCAATTCAAAAAGAAAGTGGATGAGTTACTCCGACATAAAAAATAATAATAATAATTAAAAATAAAAAAAATCAGAAGACAATAAAACAAATAAATTCACATAGAATGAAAAGAGATTTAATGGGTGATTTACAACTCCTATGGAAAGATGTTTATGGGGCCAAATCAGTTAAATTAAGTGATTTAATGGATTTTAACACAATAATAATAACAACAACAAAACAGAGAAAATACCATTTAAATAAAGTGATCAGGAAAAAGAAGAAAAAAAAAAAGAAGCTCCTCTCTTAGCTTTTTTGAATCGCAAATGTAGATGGAACCTCCTAAATGTGGTTCTAGTCAATGCTAAAAATAGTTCTTAAAAATCTTAACATTTTAGACAACTATGGCCACATTAAGAACATAAATATATAATACCCCATAAATGCCCTATACCCTACTTACCTCTACCTACAACAAAATGATTTCGTTGGTGGGCAAATCTTTCACTACTTTCCTTTTACCCCTTGTATGGATGCTTAGCCATTTTGGGGTTGAAGGGCTCTTCATACGCTCCCTATTCACACCAAAATAAGCCCACTTGGAGAACTTAGGTACTGATATAAGCGGCAGCTAATAATCATTCTATTAAAACCATCTTTTTTGAATTGCCATGTCTATATTAACGCTTTTATTGTAAGAATATAACCTTATGCAGTCATTCAGGCAAAATAAAACCCTTGAAGGCACTTTAACCAAAATAAGAACTCTACTGCCTCAAGGAAAAACTGGTAAAAAGAGACTGAATGACCAATCAACCCTAGAGCCAATAACCCACAAGATCATATCAAAGTGAATGTATAAAAAATCTTGATGGCACTGTTACAGATGTAAGTAGGTTATAAAAGAAATACATGAAGTAAACAAGCAAGTTGCAAAGAGAACTTAAAGTGCTTCATATAAGCATCATTGCCCCACTACTCATATCACAAATTCCGGTATGTACACCACTTAAATCCCAAATAGTATTGGGGGACCTTCTAAAAATAATCTCACATCCCCCACCCCATCAAGCCGCCAACAAAGAGAAGGGAAGGATAAGCACATTTCGCATACACAGTCTACATGTACGCAAGAATTCTTAACAAGTGACACTTCCCCATAGAATCCTCAAATCCCTAATTCTAAAGTGTTTACAATCCAACAACGATGCCAAAGCCTTGAAGATCAGAAGCTGATTAGCATCTTCCCAATGTTGGCATTAGGTGACATTAGGTGATTCACTAATCTAGCCATAAAAAACCTTGAACCAAAAAAAAAAAAATAAATTAATTTACAAATGAAAACAGCATGAGTGAGGAACACGCCATGAATCAATATGAAACAGTATTGATTACAAATGACTTGAATTTGGAACCTCAATCTTGAGCAGCTTGGAACAATTATAGCCAGGATAAGGACTAAAAGAACTTTATCGAGACAATCTCAAGAGGCACAGAGGTTCATTACCTCATCTGTATCATCACTTTCTTCTGACCGCTTCTTCACGAGCTCATATATTTGCTTCTTGTATCTGTCAATTTAAACAATTAAACTTATCGTTTATTTATGGTCAAGAAAAAAAAATTCTTAAACACGAGAATTGATGCCAGATGACATCTCTTATTTCCAGATAAACAAGCAGAGTCCACACAAATGAATCACATACGTCTTGCGAAAAAGATATCCAAATCAGATGTTCAGATCATATACTCATACTTGAAGCAAAAATTTTTAGAAACAGTGAGCTTGACTGAGAACATATGATAAATCTCAAAAATATATATATATAAAAATAAAGAACCTGGCACATGCAATTGCATTGAAAATAGGATTATGTGAGCCAGAAGAGTTTAATTTATGACGTAGACCACAAAATTTTATCACGAAAGAGAGACGACGAGAGTCCAGGATGATATCATTTAAGTACCTAAACTCATGATATTCTTTATCAGTCAGCTTAACTCCATCAAAGAGATATTGTTCATCTTCAATATCATCCCTGAAACAAAATACAAGCAGGAAAGTGAGGAAAGACTACAAAAAAAACCAAGAACATTGTTTTAGATATAGCTTGTGGTACAAATGTTCAAACATTTGAACAAAATGCTTTTAAAGAGGAATAAAAAGATATGTTTGGAAAGAAGAGCAGCATGAGTTTGATCTAATTTTCTAATACCTTATTTCCTCCAGCTTCTTTTGCTCCCTTTTCTTTAAATATTCTTGTCTTGAAACTTTCCTGAAGCAGATACAAAAACATTATTGTTAACATTGATAGCTTAGAAACTGCTTTACAAATAGAAAAGGAACTCAACAACATAAATAAATAGTCAGAAATTTAGAAGACACTAAGATATTATAATGAAAAACTACAACCAACCTGAGTGTTGAAATTTCATTTTGCTCCAATGCATTAGATCTTCTAATTGCCTCTTCTGTTTTTCAAGATATGCAATGGTGATTAAATTGACTTGCATATGTGTTCATTGATGCATTAACATGTACAAAGATTACCAATTTTCTCACCTTCCTCTCTTCTTGTCAACTTCTGTTCTGTTAACTGTTCCAAAACAAAGAGTGAGAGATGGATGAATACAACTATTATGGGAAAGGAAAGAAAGGGAGTTCATATATGATAACAACCAAATCATTGAAAAATTAAAGCTTATACAAAAAAAAAAAAAAAAAAAAAGATAATTTGTGCTGTCTGATAACAATCATATTATTGAACAAAATTTTGCAAGAAGACAATGCCAGGATCATCTAAAGAACACTGGCCTTAGTCTAAAAACACTGCTGGAACCAACCAAAACTAAGCCAATAGAATAGAGATTATGGGTTGTATGTTGTACTTAATTTCCATAACAGCATTGCAAATAATTGATTTGTTTATGTGTGTGTGAGAGTGCAGGAGAGGGAGAGAGCAAACCAGCACTCTTACAAAATAAGATGTACCTTTTTAGTCCGAGCTGCATCTCGTTCTCTAATATTTTTCTCCAGTTGCTCCCTTTCTCTTTGATCGCGTAACCTCTCCTCCTCAGACTGGATGGGAAAAAAAAAATCGTAACTCGTTATCTATACCTGAAAAGGAAAAATCATAAAGCTTTCCTCTAAAAGAGTTATAAATTTTGTATTCTATGGAATTGACCAACCCTGCGAACACCACCGCCCAGAAAAAGGACAGAAGAAAAATTGAAAAAAAAAAGAGAAACATCCTGAGCATCCAAAAACTAAGATCCAAAAGAAAACCAATACCTCTGAATCATCTCCATCATCAGACACACGTCTTTTAACTTGTCTTTCTTGCTCCCGTGCAATCACCTGCACCAATGCATTCAGTTAACAGAAATGAATGAGTCATAGCAGAACACAAGAATTAAAAGCTTACCACAACAAAGAAAAAACTGAATTCTATCAGTAAGAAAGAAAGCACTATGCCTCGTCATCTTCGTTGTTTTGATCTTCATTCTTCTTCCTGTACCGTTTGTTCTGGCTATCTGCTTTCTTGGATGGCAAAGCTACAGAAGTCGAAGGTGCGAATTCTGCTGCAGCAACATCATTGTCGTCGTCATCGGCATCCAAAATTGCATAGCTCTTTTGCTTCTTAGCCAGCATCGCTGCTTCTCTTTCTTGTTTCTGATATTGCTGCCAAATGACACCAAAGCAACATCAATTGGTTGGCTAATAATCAATTAACTTCTTTGATCAAAATAATCAAAATCTTTTCCATAATTACTAACATTTAAACCAGTAGCTTTACGGGGTACTCTTGCAAAAATCTCTTCAGCAAAGGTGCGTGTCTCAGCGGATGCCGTGATCCCAAATTCAACAAGCTTGCCAACAACATCAGCAGGTGACGATGCTTGCTTGGCTGCATATTTCAGAAGTTATTTAATACAACTAAACAAATCTCAGCATCCACGGTTTCACTTTATACTTCTTCACCAAATCAATTCCGCATGGATCAAGAGAGGAGGGGGGGAAAAAAAGGAAGCAAAGAAAGCAAAGATTGTTTGACTTACACAAACCAATGATGTATTGAACAACAGTAGGCTGAGAATATCCCAAGATTGAGATCAGCTTATCTGAAACCCATGCCTTCAAATTGCTCTCACTCCCCATCTAAACTGCATTTTGAAAGATATATATAAAAAATAATAATAATAATAGATGAATAACAAAGAACTTCGGCCCCAAAAAAAAAAAATTAAAAAAAAAAGAAAGAGACTCTTCGGCCAAATGGAACGTAATAACCCTATGTAGAGGCAAAGGATGTGTGTGATTACTTTTAAAACCTCTAAGCGGAAACACAACAATGGCATTATTAACAAGAGCCACAAGTGAGGACCATGGACTGATATGTTCCGTTACGCGCATAACACCAAATACCCAATTGGTAAAAGGCATTCGAACTAGGGTTACTAAATTTACATGGGCATGTGTTCAAGCCTTAGCAAAGATTGACCCAAATGAGAAGAACCCACAATTTATCGAACACATGGTGCGCAAACTATGAACCCTAAACATTCCGATGCAACAAGAGAAAGAACGAAAACATCAATAAACCCGAAATTAGGGTTTCAATCACGAACCCCTAACTACCAGAATTAGATGGAAAAAAAATAAAAAGCAAAATTAGGAAGGTAATCACCTGATATGAAGAGAAGCCAAGGAGTTCAGTCGAACAGCTTAACGAGTCTAAGGACGGTATCAAGCTTGAAAGCAATGGACGGGCGTAGGCTTAATAGTGAACGCAGAGAACATCCGGAGAGTTCAGTACTTTCTCACGGGGGGAAGAGGGGGAGAGAGAGAGCTGAACCACGTTTGCGATGTGAGCCCGACTAATTGGAACGTAAGTCGGTTTCAGGCGGAGACCACTGTACAGGGTTGCGTTCGGGTTGAAGTTGGGCCCGGCCGATTTCAAGCGCTATAAAAACTTTATTTATTTATTTATTTATTTATTAAATTATAGAATTTTATAAGAAATATCAAAAAATGTTAAACAAATCCAATTTATATGATTGTGATAAATTTCGATCTTAATCCCCCGATTGCTTAGTTCTAACCAAATAGACTTTGTGAGGTAAAAAGTTTATCGAATCCATTAAATAAGATATTAAATTTAATTTTAAAAATAAAAAAATATAGATATAATAAAAGTTAATTTTAAAATTAAAATTTATAATTATTTGAATCTTAAATAAAAAAAATAATGCCAGTTAACCTTTAAGCTTTCCCAAGTATAGGTCGGGCGGAGCTCCGGCCCTACCTAATTCTCTCTCACTCTCTCTCTCTATCTCTCCCCGACCTCCGGCACTACCCAATTCTCTCTCTCATGCTCTCTTTCTCTCTCTATCTGCTCGTTTTTGCCGGATCCAAATTCCTGCACACCTATAAAATCGAAAGAGACAAGGACACCCAACAACAATCGAACGCGTGTCTCTCTCTCTCTCTCTCTCTCTCTCTCTCTCTCTAGCATTTTGAAGTCTAACGTCATTTAAGATTCCCCCTCTTCATTTGACCATCATCAAATTGTAGCAGAGAGAGAGAGAGGGAATAGTGAGTAGAAGAAGATGGGATGTTGTGCGAGCAAAGGCGAGAATTCAAAAGCCAATAGAGTGTCTCGCTGGCAATCCACTGGCATTGTTGCTCTTCGCGACTCCAAATTAAAGGCAAAATTCCTCCTTTTCTTCTTCGACTTATCAGAATAGGGTTTTATTTTGTTTGCACATTTCTCTCAATAATTGGAATTCATGATCGCTTCTAATATGTACTTATATTATTGTTGCTATTGTTATATCTTCTGGTTTTTGCAATTTGATAGAAGTTTTATTCCCTAGTGAATCATTCTGCTATCAAATAATTTATAGCTATGTTACATTCCACATCCTCTGGAAATCATCATCATATCCTATTGTAGTTTCCCAGGGTTACTAATTTTTCGGGTGGGGTGGGGGACAACACTTGGTGCTACAATTTTTGCAACCATACATATATATAAAAATTTTGGGGCAGCGGTGTATGTACGTGTATATGTATTTGGATGGTAATCAGGGCTGCAACTTTATTGTAATTTCCCGGGGTTTATGATTTTTTTTGGGGGGGGGGGGGGTGGGAACAACACTTGGTGCCATAATTTTTTACTAATAAAATTTTGGGGCAGGGGGTATGTATGTTTATATGTATTTGGATGGTACTCGAAGCTGCAACTTGGTTGTGTTTGGGTAATCTTAATATAAAACAGTGCAGTGTAGCTAAACTTTTATATTGCTTTAAAATATGATAGTTTAAGAAAATGAAAATATGCCTTTTAGATAAAATGGAATCGTTTGCCTTCCTCTCATTTTTAATATTCGGGCATGCAAATGCCGCCACTAATTTAGTGGTGTTATATATAGTCCATTGGGTTCTAACATTGTTCTTTTCTCTTTCAGACGCTTCCAGATGAAGTTTTTGACCTGGACAGATCTGTACGTACTCTTGATTTGACACATAATAAATTAGGTAATCTTAATATTCATGTAAAGCCTTTTCTGTAGTCTTTAGCTATAATGTCATATGATTCTCTTTATTGCATTTATATGGAGACCAGATGTCATTATTTTTATTGTATGAGTGTAAGCTTTTACAGTCATATAATTTAGCAGTCAGACATTTTATTCTATTTTCAGTATCACTTTCGATGCAAAGTTGATCTTTCTCACATGGCTTCTGCAGTTGATATTCCTATGGAGATCGGTAAACTAACCAATATGCAGCGGCTGGTAAGCTCTCTCCCTCTCCCTCCCCCCCCCCCTCTCTCTCTCAAATAAACCTTATACACAATAACTCCTTTGAACATCATCTTAAAATTTAAATCTGCAAAAATGTATATGAGCAATAAAAAGTTCTTTGACTCTAATAAACATTGCTGTTCTTATGCTTGGGCCACTTGTAGGCACATACTTGCGTTATACTTGATAATAGTTGTTGATGCCCATGTGGCATGTGAGTTTATATCAGAGTCCAACTCTCTGTCAAAGAAAGCTTTTTCACGGTAATGAAACAAGAGAGAAACAAGAAAGGGGGAAGGACAGAGATAAGAGTGGTACAGATGGTTAGAGCAATGTAAATGTTGCAGTATTTTATTTATTTATTTATTTAGCTGGAGTGATTTTCATATTGTTGACTTGAAATAGATTTTTAATATTGCAGCCTGTGTAAGGGGGTTATTGATGTTCCAGTCTTATAAACGGTTTGATACCCCCATTGGCCTTGCTAGCAGACTGATATATTACGATAAACAAAATTGAGCACCTAAAGAAATGCAACTAATTCTGTCTTTGCAGGTGTTGGCCCACCTTATTGAGCGCCTTCCTATAAACTTGGGGAAACTTAAATCTCTGAAAGTTTTAACTCTTGATCAAAACCGAGTTACTACCATGCCTGATGAATGTAATTTTCTTTTCTAAATAAGTAAGAAATTTTCATTGCCAAAGTAGTTTATTGCCTTGATTACTTTTTCCCTTTTTAGCAAATATTAGGACTATTTTCATGCAAAACTCGCCAGCTTGTTTAAATGTGCATCTTTTGTTTGCTTAGTGGGTCAGTTGGTGAGGCTTGAGCGGCTATCCATTTTGGGGAATTTATTAACTTGCTTGCCAGACACTACTGGGAGCTTGCGCAATGTGAGTAATTGCATCTGGTAGAACTCAAATATTTTTCATTTATGTCTGGGAAATTATCCATCATTACTTTTATATTTATGTTTGCATTGAGAACTTGGAATTCAGGTAAGAAATGATTTGTCTTGAAATTTGATGATCGAGGTTTGTCTAAAACCACCATGTCAAATACCAGATTTATTTTCATCTCTTGGTTGTATCCTTGCCACATTTCCATTTCCATTATATCCTTGCTCCTTCCAAAAAATGTATCCTCCCAAAACAAGTGTACTTATCAATGTTCCTTCTCTTTTAGCTCTTTACCCTTTTAGCTCTTTACCGCAAGTATATGTATTGGAGTTTGAAGTACAACGCCAACAAGAGTATTGTTCCCACAAGGATAAAATGTATCAATTACTGAGAGTGGGATTTTGTTGATTAATAATCAGTTCATTTGAGTAAAAATTGATGAAGCTAAGTGCATTTAAGCAGGAGAATTAAAAGTTAATGCAAATGAAATGAGAAAGGTAAATGTGTCCCTGGGTTTGAAGTTCATCAACTAAAATGCCTATGGTTTACCTCAATGAATTGATTGATATTCATTTCCTCCCAGCACTAACGACTAGATTTTCCTTGATTATGGGATGTTCTCTTTTGAGATGCAACCTAAGTGCTCATATTAAGCCCGAGTCTACTTTGTGATCATAAGTATTAATGGAAACCCATTATACTTCATGAAACCCTATCAAAAGCCCAAAGAGTGTCCTTTTTGCACCAAAGGACTAAAATCTAGGCCAATTATCCCAATGAACTAGTATCAAGCTTCCACTTTCGCTACTTCACTTAATACCTTAGACAAGTAAATTGTGATCAAGCATTTACAAGGGTTAAACCTAATATAACTGATTAATCTTAGCAAGAAATCGCCAATTAATCGAGTTCAAAGAGCAACAGTAGGTTATTTGGTGACTACATTCAAAATACTGGAACAAAGAAATTTGTTACCCATGAAAACAAAGAAATCACACACAAACTTTGATGAAATACCTCTTATTAGCATCATACACAAAAACAAAGATACAAATGTTTAGCAACAGAAGGAAGTGATAGATCTAAGAAGTATCTCGAGAAGTACGAAACAGACACACCAAACCCAATTCTTTTCATGAAGTATGTTGATATAGGATTCAGATATCTTCAGATTCTCCCCTTTCCAAGGTGGATTCAAGCTTCAAGCTCTTGTTCTCATTCGAATATGGAGGCAAAGTGAAAAAGAGAGCATGTTCTCTCTCTACCTCTCTTTATTCTAACCTAAACCTCAGAGGAATTGAATGCCCTTAGTTACTGTCCAAAATAATCTTTTGTAGACCCCCCAAAAGTTTCAAAAATACCCCTTTGAAAAAGAGACAAAATGAGAGATAAATTTCAAGAAGTTTGAATTGGCGCTGCTTCTTTTCATTCTGCTGCTGCTTCTTCTGGAAGCAGCAGTACAATCTGATGCTTTACTGCTGCTTTCTCTTCATTCTAGTTCTGCTTGATTTCTGATCCTTTTTTTTCTTCAATTACTTGATTTCTGATCTCATTTTGGGCCAACAACCTTCGTTTCTTCAATCCTCAACCTACATATAACTCTGAAGAGAATATTAACAAAATGAGTATCATATGAAGCCATAAGTATGGGAAGATATGTGCAAGGTGAGGTGAAAACAAGTGCAAAAATATAAACCTATCAATTAACTCGTGTCTCTATTTTGTTATGGTTGTAAATAGTTTAGATTCTATTGTGGGCAGGAGTAACATTATTCATTCCACATGCCTTGTAATTCTTGGATGTTAATTGTCAGGATCTTCTTTTATGGGGTATTAACATTTTATCCTTGTAGTAGAATATGATGCAGGTGCCTGTGTCATATTTTGTTAATTGATGCAATAACGTGGAAATTTTTGCTATATTTCCCAATGCAGTTGGTGCTGTTAAATGTATCAAGCAACAAGCTAAAGTCTCTTCCCAAGTCGATTGGGAGTTGCTTCTCCATGGAAGAATTGCAAGCCAATGGTACTGTTAAAATCTCTTCATTTTGTAAAATCATGTTATGAAGATTGCGTTTTTTAAGTCACTTCATGATTAATATTTCTCCGTAGCTCCCAGAGTTATGCTTGTTTGACCTTTCAATAATATATGTTTCTTTTTCTTCAGCGAAAAGCTGTAGAATTGTGCCAGGTCTCCTAATTTTAGCCCCACAAGAAAACAGATTGCGTTTTTAAGTCACTTCTGTAATTGATGTTGATTGTTGGATATCTGATCAAATCATTAGCTTTTCATTTCTAGAATTGCTTACTTGCTCTTTGCATATAATACTTTTTGTTCTCATTCGCAATTGTGATGCTAGTGTAACTTTTGCAGACAATTTGATTGATGAGCTTCCCTCATCAGTTGCAGCCTCATTCACCTGAGGTCACTAGGCTTAGACAATAATAATATAAAGCAGGTACAGCTTACCACTTGCCATTTTATATTTGCATTTGAAACTCTCTTGTTACACAACTTACTTATAACTAATGCTTCTGCAGAGTTTGTTTTTTCAAATTGTCTTTGTATCTAATGGTTTAATAGCATTTGCTTCATCCAACTTTAATGTTTTGCATAATTTTTGGGTTTTTCCCCGTTTGGGTGCCATATTGCGTTAGAATCTTCAGTATTGAGAAATTATCTTGTGGGCCCTTCCCACACCGTCCTTTCCCACTATTTTGTCATTTTTCTGAAAACACGAACAATTTGTTTTGCATTATTATGAGTAGGGACCATATGGGCCACCCATCTTATGGGATAATCTTTCCTTGGGTAACTTATTAGGATCTACAGGATCGAACTTTGTCAAACTGTGGAAAAAATATGTCAAATTTGATCAAAGTTGAGAAAATTTCTCTCTTTGGGAAACTAACTTTTCTTTGGATGTGAAACTGGCTCCTACATACCTCATTGCCTACTCTGAAGATAAGAAGTTCCCTTTCATCTATGAGTCTTCTGTCATCATCATACAAGGACTTGATTTTGTTTCTGTATCTTTTCTAATTTATTTATTATCTGCTTGTCTGGAGTTCTGGAGGACCAATAATGTCCCACTAATCATATCTCAATGCTGGAAGTTTCGTAATGAATACTAATAAATCATGGACTGATTTTACATGATTGCCAAATGATTTGGCAGACTAGCCAATCATTGTTCCCTTTTAAGGTCAATTTTAGATTTCTTGAAGAGCAATGTCCTTTTTATCATTTGAAGAAAGTGAAAACCATCGATGATTTTTCTTTTTTTTTTTTTGGGGCGCACTGGTCTGGCATTAAATGGTTAAACATACATATTATGTTTCTTTATTGATCTTTCTTGGAAGTAATTCAGTTCTACAGCTTCTCCCTTTGCATCAAGTTGATCATGGTCCATGTCAAAGACTTGGTGTTGAAAGCTTAAGTGATTACAGCATTGTTTGGAACATTCTCACATGCCATGTTTTGTGGCATACATTACCCAATGGACTCATGTTAATCCTTTAATTGAAAATCATGATTTCTCATTGGACAGATTCCAGAGAACCTATTAAAAGACTGCAAAGTTCTTCAGAGTATTTCCTTGCATAACAATCCTATCACAATGGAACAATTTCAACAGGCACGTTGCGACTTTTAGCTTATATTTTGTTTGGTGTTCTTGGTTAATTCATAAACATGAAAATCCACTTGCTTACTCATAATCTCATGTCATCCGAATGCTTTCATATGGAAGGATTTCAAGAATTTGAATCTCGGAGAAGGAAGAAATTTGACAAATAAATTGATTCTAATGTGATGATAAACTCCAAAGGCCTTGATGAAGGTGTTGATCTATGATAGTCCTGTTCATGACTGTCCCTGTTTGAAGTAAGTCAGTGAGCATTTCTCAAGCTTTAAAATGTCTCTCTCTCTCTCTCTCTCTCTCTCTCTCTCTCTCTCTCTCTCTCTCTAGATGCAAAGCGTTTTCTTGTTATGGAACACCCTGCTTTTTTATATAGTTAAGTGATGAATATTATATGTGCATTTCCTTCTCCAGTGAAGGTGAGTAATCTGTGTTCTTAAGCAGTTGCATGCATGTTACCATGAGCTTTTATTTCCTTAAGCTTGCTTCCTTTTCTCCGGTGCCAAGCATTTCCGTTCCTTGTCGCCTTATTTTCCATGATAAGCTTTTTCTGTCCGGCTTCCTCTTTTCCTTCTTGCTTTATGTTTCTTACTTTTGTCAACCTCATCCTTTTGAGTGGCGGGAGAATTTGATACTGGGGCAGTTTCTGCTGCAAGAAAGTTAACACCAATTGAGTTGCTCTGCTTCAAAAACCTTTTCAAGATCCAAACTTTGGCTTTTTTTTTTTTTGGTACCATGACTTGGTCACCACCCAGTATCCGGAGTTTCGCTCCGACTAATCTGGATGGACTGCTGCAGGGCCCACTTTGTAAGGGCGAGTCTCCCAAGCACGTCACCAATGAAATAAATGTGAAGTGTCATCACATTGTAAGTATGCAACTCAATTTGTATATGAACTTGGAATAATAGCTTCAACCTATTCAAAAAGTGTACCTCCTCCAATTTATGGTTTCAAATATAATGGTTACCTTGTCACATTTTTATTTCTCTCTCACATATTTTAGATTTGATATTTAATTATAAAATTGTTAGTCTTATGGTTTCCAGGAGAGCTTTGCAGGAATGGTATAGTTGTTATTACGGTCCATATCCATGGATATGACAGGTATATCTCATATCATCTAAAAATTAAGTATCGAGATGAATTTATTTTATTTAAGTTTAAATGCCGGTCAAATATTGATGAGTATGTATCAATAAGTTTGTTTTTCTTTATCTAACTCTATTGTTAACTTAAATTAAGATAACTCCTCTAAAATCTAATGGTCAATTGGTCATTGTTTTTGGAAATTTTAATTAGATAATTTTAATAATTAAATCAACTTTCCCTTTGTAGGCTGCATCGGCTGGTGTAACTGGCCCTGACCTTGATGTTGGGGCTGGTTTAAGCCATTGGACCCTGGCCCTTGGATAAAGCAGGCTGGTTTATGTGCCATTATCCTTGATACTAACCCTTGTGGTGTGAACTCTCTAACAAGAATCAGCTTGGGAGAAGGTCGCACCGGCAACTATAGCTTGTTATCTAACTTCCATGGATCTCATAGGAAATGGTTGAAATGCTGCTTTATGATTGGTGTATGCTTTGAAATTCCTTCTATATGTTCCCTCCCTCCCCCCTCCCTTTGAGTTCAAGCACAAATAGGAGGGGAATCTATCGATAAGCTGGGGTTTCTTAAGGTTCTTCAAATAACACATCTTTTTTTTTCCCTGGTTCCAAGGAAATGATAAGACAAACTAGCCTCTAAAAGTGGCCAACCCTGTCATATCTCTCAAAAGAAACCAATAAATCTCACTTGGCCAAGAGTGAAACTTATGAACCCCTGGACGGAAGGTATGACCCATCTTTGCAATATTGTCGGCACAAAGATTCCCTTGTTGAGGCACATACTAGGCATTCCAAATGGAGAGCTTCCGAATTAACATTCTACTGTCCCTCAATAAATGGAACTGAGGATGAATAGTCAAAATGTCATATGTCAATGCCTGTACCATCACGGATGCCTCGAGCTCTAAAATCAAAGGGGAGTACTGATATTCCAACATGATACGGAGACCTTCATAGACCGTACATAATTCTGCCATCTCCTAGTCTGTGACTTCCAAATTGGCGGGGAAACCCATAACCCAAAACTCATGTTCATCCCTAAGGATACCACCAGCACTTGCTGATCTCAAATGTGGATAGTATGAGACGTCTGTATTGAGCTTAAAGCATCCTGTAGGAGGAGGACACATTCAAATACAACGACCCCTCTTATAGCTTAGGTTGCAGATCGGAGAAGAGCAGCGAAGGTATTTTAAGCATGGGTAATCACGTAATGAATCTCTCTAGTAAGAAATCTATTCGATCAAAGACTACCTGACATCTGGCCTTCCATCGATCTCATACCATGAAACCAAAGAGAAAAGTCCAAGGAAAATCCACGCGAGTCACATGGGAGCAACAATTACTCCTCAACCAAGTAAATATGTCCCCCATTAAGAATGTCAAGCACTGAAGATAAGATTCGCCAAGTAGTAATTCTCAAACCTTGCGACTCCTACCACAATCTCTCAGAATATAAACCACTGTCTTCTCTGCTGAATAGCATAACGAGCATTGAGTATCAACTCCGGACTCGCTCATAATTTGTCAAAACTTTGTTCTGAGCAGCTGTCCATATGAAAAACAGGACTCTTTTCGGACACTTAAACCACCACACCCAATGCAAATCACAAGAAACCTACACACCTTCTGTTTCTGGAGCACCAACTAAACCAAAAACAGACCTGCCCATGAAAGCATCCACTCGGATCTCTGCCCCAATACATCTCATCCCTCGTCCTAGGATCGTAAGGAATGGAAACCCCCGAACCTCCTCCATTCGCTCACGGGGAATAACCAAGGATAGGCTGTCAAAATCCCATTGTCCCTTGGGAAGTAATGAAATGACTAACCATTATTGAATCCACGTCCCCCCCAATCTAATCACAAACCTTCAAAGGTTGAGCTCCAACCCAGTAATCTAATCAAAATCTAATTCTCGAATCATCTTCAACATGTCGTACAATATGCTTATAATTTTGCCTAGCCTAACGGGTTGATTCATTTTATACAACTACAACGGTACAAAGCGTGTTCCATAACATTTAGAATGACCTGTATACAGTTAGTCATATGCGACCATAATTTGAACATCTGAACCCTATGTAGAGTGCTGTGAACCACAAATGATGTCAAAATTTGTTTTCTAAAAATCTAAAATTTAATTTTAGATGTTTTCTGAAAAGTTCATGAAACATAATAAGTCTTATTCTTTATTTTATAAAAATTATATCATGAGAACTATCCCTTAAAATGAATCTGAAAAGCATTCAAACCGAATTAATCAGAATATAATTCTAAATATCTATTAATATAATACAAAAAATAATAATCCCTAATATATATATAGTTTAAGAGCATAAAAATTGTTCGTTTTATTCACTTAACATTTTAGAATATTTCAAAATGTTAAATTTTCTGTTCTGTCACCTTATTAATAAGGCGATAGTATTGTTAATTTGAAGGACAAACACGATCATATTTGAAGATTAATATTTTTCTTATGAATTTTTTTAAGAAAAAAGAAATTAGGAGTAGTAGGAGTACATATACACGTGTCAACCAGAAACGACGTTAATTTCAATGCCTGAAAATCACCATGACCAACCGCACGTGTGTATTGCGCCACATTCGTGCCCAACCAAATAGAGCAAATTGCCAAAAATAAACAAAAGAGATGGGCAGTTTCATAATTAAATCAAAACCGAAAGCCCATTTCGTAATTTCATCAACCGGGTTTCTATCTTCAGACCCGCCTGGTGTAAAGCTCGCCCTACCCTAGATTTACCCTTTTTCGTCTTTCTTTCTTCTCCCCCGATTTTCTCTCTCCTCTTCTCACCTCGATTCGATCTCCTTTTCTTCACCAGTGCTTTGAACTGATCTTCGATTCGTCTTCTCCTCTCTATCCTCTATCGATTGATCTAGGTTTCATATTCTGCAGTTCTATAATTCGATTTCTAGGTTTAGGGTTCCTGAATTTTTTGATCTTCGATCTTGGGCTCCAGATCTGCATAGCCTTTTGTCAGATCTATCGTTTTTGTGTTTGGATCCGTTGATTTGGGTCCTGATTTCGTCGATTTTGGGTAGAAATTTTGGGGATTTAGGTTTCGTTTTTTTTTTCGGCTTGTAAAACTTTGTTTAATCGTTAGATCTGTTTGGGATTTCCGTATTTTTTTGCCTTACCGTTGTGGATTTGTTCGGATCGTGTTTCAATTTCGTGAATTTGTTAAAGAAAATTTCTAGGGTTTGGTGTGTGGGTGAAATTTGGGGCTTTTTATTTATTCCAAAATTTGGTCGGGGGGAAGTCGATTTACGTTGAGAACTTGTGATTTTGGTCTTTTGGGTTTTGTATATATCGATTTTGTCAGCAATTTTGGTTTTCTAGATCTAGGGTTTCCAGAAAAAAAAGGTTAAATTGTTCATTCTTTTCTCCTTTCATTTCTTCTCTGAGCGTTAATTTCGGCATATTCCAGAGGTAAATAATTTTTTAATTTTTAATTTTTTTTTTTAATTTTGTATTGTATTTTTTGTTTATTTATTGATTTATTGATTTATTTACATTTATATTTTATTCTTTTTTTGGGTTTTATGCCGATAGACTAGGAAGAGCATTACGGCTACGGTATACCGTCCTTTCCCGCTCACTATTCAACTTTGAAGTGGGTGTCTCGTTAGCTAAAAAGGGGGGCTGTCTATTAACTTACCTGTTTTTACTATCAAATTTGGCATTCATTTTATTCAACTTAGTATTTTGTACATGGCAAGTAGAGTGTCCCAAGTGCATTGCTTATAATGGTTATGGCTTGCATTGTCTTCGCTTGTTTGATATATTACACAATTACATTACATAGCTACAATACAATGTTCCTAATGAAAAATGTGTCGTTTGGTTGGGGGGCTGTTTCTACTTTTGCACATCCTAAGGAAAATTGGTTGTATGCTTATTTCTTAGGTGTGGTCCCTAAAAAATTGGCTTTTTGAATCTGCCTGGTTTAGCATAGAATTTGTTCCTTGTGTCTTGAATACTTCTGCCTGTATCTTTGTTTTCTTATAGAAGCATCTAGTATTGGTTGCTTCATGCATGAATCGACTTAAAAAGCATGTGGGATAATCTTTGTGGGTATGTATGTGACACATCACATCCCCAAAAGCATGTGTGTGTGTAGATGTACAATTTTAAGATCTTCCCCTATATTTAATTGTTCTCATACCTGTTTGTGTTTTACTATCTACTTAGATTTGCTCACGATGGCCTAGCATATTTTGACTTCCTGACTCATGGAATTTAAGTTGGTTCCTTTGCTAAGTTGATACTATGTACCAGTAGTTCTCCTTTTGTTATCCTTCATATCTCGAAGGTCTATTCCTAATTGAAAGCTTCAATTTTTCCGCAGAACATTGGCATGGGTAATTATGATGTTGTGGATGCATACCAAATGTTATTTTCACATTGCTTAAGTATATAGGTTGAAATTAAGTCGAGCAATTATGTGATTATTTGTTGAAGTGTAACTATTTGCTGAATGGTTGGTGATGGTAGCAAATATGATTTAAGGCTACATTTCCTGATATGATTTCTCATTGATTATGCAGTTAAAGATGGTACAAAAGCGACCTTTCAATGATGGGGAATCGTATGAGATCTCCTCCAAACACCCAAAGCAGACGGAGCCCCTCAGTCGCCTACCTGCATATCTTGAAATTGTTCCTTCAGAATTTGGAAAATATCACACTTCAGGTGAGAGTGTTTTTGGTATTGAAAATCCAGAAACCTATAGGAGATGCTTCTCTATGGTGGTTGCTTGGCAAGGACTTTCAATCTGATTTAAATCTTGTCTTGTTTGTTATTCTTCAACCAAATCCATTCTGGAATGAACTTCTCTTGACTACACTTTCCACTTCGTCAAAAGCTGTACAACAGTTGCATGTAAAGAATGAGCTAGGAGCACACAGTGAATCAATTTTGAGCTGCTCTATTGGTGTCTAAACATTGGCTTTTGTTTGATTGATTGGATGTATTAGATCAATCATTGTTTTTGAGTGATACAAGTTTGTACTTTTTAACAAGTTCTTATTAGCTCTTTGTTGGATGCAACTTCATTTTGATTGCCTTTTATGGGTTTTCTTGTTCAAAAGTCAACTTGGTTGATATTGTTTTGGCAGGAAAAGTTGTGATTTCTGAATCTGAAGCTGAAAACAACCTCACGGATGAAGTACTTAATGAATTTGCTTTGCCAGTTCATGCATCTATTCCTGCTGAGTACTATAAGCCTGACCGTTCAATTAGGACACTTCAGGAGGAAATTTATACGGCTTTGTTGGATCATCCCTCCCGAAAACCAGTTTCTATAGGGCCAGAGTTTCAGGCTGATATTCCAGAATGGGGCTCTGATGCCCAGTACAAACCAGATTCTGTGCAAGGAACTGAACCTGTTACTCTGCCTTCTCAAGCTGCAGGTTTTGGTCTTGCAGTTGCCAACGATGCTGGGACAGACTTCCATGGGACGTGTGTTATTCCGATGCCAAATGCAGACTCATCTGTCTGGGATTGTGAAGATATTGGACGTGGGAGAATGGAGTGTAGCTGTCTTGATGCTGGGTCCATTAGATGTGTTAGGCAACATGTTTCAGAAGCAAGAGAGAAATTAAGGAGGACACTGGGGCGACAGAAATTTGTGGATCTGGGTTTTGATGACATGGGGGAGGATGTGGCACAGAAATGGAGTGAAGAGGAGGAGAATTTATTCCATGAGGTTGTTTTCTCTAACCCTGCATCATTGGGTAGGAATTTTTGGGACAATCTCTCTGAGGTCTTCCCTTTCCGAACCAAAATGGAGATCGTTAGTTATTATTTCAATGTATTCATGCTTCAAAAGCGGGCTGGCCAGAACAGAATTGACCCTATGGATATTGATAGTGACAATGATGAGTGGCAGGGAAATGATGACTATGGCAATGATGAAGATGGAATGTTCGAGGAAGATGAGGACTCTGTTGTTGAAACGATAGATCATTCTGGTTATGTTGAGGGCAATGAGCATGATTTGAACGAATATGACGAGGATGATGTGGATGAAACTGGAGATAAAAGCTGGCAACTTGATGTGGGTGATGGTGGGGAGACATACCGGAAAAGGATTCTTGATGAATGTGGTCCTGATCCTGCATTCCAGTTTGCAGATTCAACTGCCTGGGATGAAAGGGAAAATCCTGACACCCAGGATGAGTCTTGTACATCCTCTGATACAGGTGCTCCGGTGCAAGAGTGCCAGGTCAGAGGTGAAAATTGTAAGCCGTGGTCAGGCAGCTTCGACAGTGGGAACCATGGATTTGCTTTCGAGCCATGCGACACTAGGGATTGGGATGCTGGGTATCTTGCTCGCACCAAAAGTGATGTCGACTTTTTACCTACCTGTATGATTGAAAAGGTCTTCGGAGATGGCCCTTATAATTTCAAGGGAAGGGATGGCAAGGGCACGAGCAAGTGATAGTGCCTGTTGCTCTACTGTTCTCCATATTTCGGAAGCACTGGGCAGCTGTCTGATGATTCAACTGGGAAATTCTTTCATCAGCTTAGGGAGGTTAAAGTTTTCCTTGTACATCAAATACATGTGGGTAGAAGATGGGAGCCCTCCTTCACTGTAAGATACCGTTTTAGAAGGTTGGTTTGTCATGTGTTACAAGTGCTCGCAAGAATTTCGATAGCTTTCTTTTGAGTGGTGCAATTGCTTTTGCACCTTTTCTTGAAACCATCAAATCAATCTTTGTAGGGGTCTGTTGGGTTGGAGCTCATAGAAATTTTCAGGCTGTAAGGTTTGGGTTTCTATGATGCCACCGCAGTTATTGTTTCTCCTGTAATGAAACATTTTGTTCAAAAATCCTTTGTACATTAATACATTTGTTTTACCCGGTTCTTTTCTTTTTCTTTTAAATTTTAATTTTCAGCTGAAAGAGAGAGGGACAATGTGAATCTAGGATTTGGATCTCAATTCACGGACAAGGGTCCTTCAAGTTATTTGGCTAACCGTTCAAGTTAAAGTGAAAAGAAAATGGGAGCTCGTCAGAGGCAATAAAAGACACGACTGCGGAGTGGGACAAACTCCAAATCTTGCATAGGATTCATTCTCTTGGCTAAAACTGAACATGTGAAAGCTTAGCAGACAAAGAGAGATCCTGTCAACTAGCCTAAGATATCTTTGTCTCTCATCGGTACAAGCAGCCACCAAGGATATGTACTATGGCTTTGTTCCGAAACAAATTTGAAGCACAATGCTAGAACATGACCGATTTGGCAAAGCTCGACAGGATGCCCCAAAACTAGGTCTATAGCATTGCTCCAAAAAACAGGTTTACACTTGGTCGGAGATAACCAGTTCGAATCTAACTTGTTTAAGTCTCAGATTGCTGCCTCCCCATGTCATGGCCTACAAGTGTGTAAAATCTCGATCTTGGTAATTTTCTTTTAATATTACCAAACTCCTATGGGTATAATGATAGAACGTTATATTTTTTTAATTATAAATCTTAAATTTAAGTTATGAGAATAAAGAAATAGGATTTTGAAGAGTCAATCTTTTAATAGATCTCATAATACTCAGACCAAATTAGTTAAATAAAATTCGGATATTAGTCGGTGGAAAAAAATGTGTTCTCTATTATGGCTTAAAAACTGAATTGCATTATGGTTTCTATCTCCAAATATTCATCACCAGGAAAAGAAGACTAATTTCCTGCGGTATCAAAGCTTTTCCTTTGTTTACAACAAATATAAGACTTTACTCTTTCCATGAATGAAGAACTACAAAATTAAATCTCAGGAGTTATGCTCTGACTCATTACTTCCGTTGACAAAGTTCTAATATATAAGCTTTTAGGTAAGATATGAGTATGTTTATTTGGTGCACTCTCCGAAGACAAAAAGACTGAAGGAATCCGCATAGGGGAAGATAAGTTTTCAGTAGTTTTCAATATTGTAGAAACTAAGCAAGCATGTCTCTAGGGACATTTCTCACAATGAAAAGTATTAATGCACTTTCAGTTCATAGAAGGGTAATTGTCTGGTGAATTCTTTCTTCAACTGAGGTATGTCCCTCCCTCTTCTCCACTATGTTGATGTGATTGGTAAACCCAGTGACAAATTTTGGTTGTGCACTAGTTAATGGTGATGCTATTCTGTTTCAATCAAAACAAACCATATAAAGCAAACCAGCAAAAGATAACGGTGTCTGTCCAGGAAAAAAGTGCATTAGTCTGAAGGGTAATCCCTTGGGATTAAGAGTTTACTTGTTAATCGAAGGTTCTATAGTAATTAACCAAGTCAAGTATGTTCTCTAAGCAGTGCGGGCCCAACTAATGATGGAAAGGGTAATCACAGAGGGGTAAGGATTGTGGTTAGGTCGGGTGGAGCTTGACCATATTCCATCTCTTATGCTTCATGGCTCAACTAAATCAAATCCGACAAATATAGATCAAACTAATGCCCAACCATTTCCTTAAACTACTCATTGTTTATTGCTTTAGCTACCTTTTTTTTTGGGTTAAGCAAAGGTTTCGACGGGACCAGTGAAATTGCTATTTCATTTAGGTAAATAAAAGTCTATACCTGTAATAAAAATTTCAGTTTGATTCGTAAATATTATTTCTTAAAAAAAAAATGAACTTGTTAATGCAAATCTACTCAAAAGACCAAACAACTACAATGCCATTCAGATTTTTCTTTTTTTTTTTGGTATTCTTGGTTTGGGTACCACCAGATATCTGAGATTTTATCCGGATTAAATCTAGATTGACCGCTGTAGTACCTGTTTCATAAGGTGGATCTTTTAACATTGATTTTTTCTCATTCTTATGCCAAATCGAACCTGAGCAATGAGACGGGGACATAGCTCCCTTAACCAACTGCCCGGCAAGTGTTTCCTTGGCTACCCTTAAAACAAAATTTTGATGCGCTAGCTCATTGGAAAATACAGAAATACAAAGTTAAATGAAATTGGAGAATACAAAGAAAGAGGCAAAATGGTGTATAATGTGTAACACATGTTATGGCTATTGGCTAGTATACGATGCAGCATTTGTCAAATGCTTGGTAATTGTCAAAGTGACCCTAATAACATGGTATGCTCAGAAATTATTTCTTTTCTTTTTTCTTGTCGATTTCTTCTCTTGACAAAAGACCCAAAAAGAAGCATTGTTGGACAGAATTTCATAGGCATGACAAGGCTCTTTAATTTTGTGAAATTCCATGTTTTTATTTTAAAAACCAGGGATGCTTATTCTAGATATTGTGTGATACATTAGTGCAATATCAGATAATTACCTGGGCTATGTGAAAATTTCTTATTATTTTTTTTGTTACACCAGATTTAAACCCTAAATCACAGGGATACTTATTCTGATATTGTATAATACATTAGTGTAAAATCAAATAATCAGAGATTAGCCGACAAATACGGCTATGCTATGTGAAAATTCCTCATTATTATTATTTTTTGTTATACCATATTTGAATACTAAATCATAGAGTTAAGGAAAAAATTTGTGATCAATAGGTTATCCCTTGCTGACAAAAGTTCCTCATTATGTCATGCCGAGTAGACGGAGAAAAAAGGGAAGGGTGGGAAAAACTCCAAAGACCTAGCTTCTGATATTCCAAAACTAAGAATACTTCACAAAAATCCTAACATAGCATTCAAGACCTAGTTCTTATAGGAATAATTAATTTAATGGGCAATTGGACTTGAGCTAGGGAAGAATGTCTTGATTATTCCCAAAACACTCTAGTTGGTGCCACAAATTGCTCGTTTCATCCATATGCTTACTGGGTTTTGATGGCATTACAGCTTCACCCCCACAGAATCCTTTCTTCCAACTAATTTGACTAGACTACAGATACCTATTTATCAGAGCTAAAATGATCCTGATTTTCTTTAAAATTTGATGTGATAATTTCTTGTACTCTCACATACGTGAAGAATTGGGTTCGTGCCAAAGTTAATAAGGGTTGGACCACTATGCCCTCAGAAAAATGATGACACATTTGACCATGACAAGTAGTATTTTAGGATAGAATAGCAAACACGTAGCAGGGATTACATGAGATATACAGAACCCTAACTTTAGTCGATATGCAGTCAAAATGTTTGACATTTCTGAAGTGGATCACACACACCCCCCATCCTAATCTGCAACAGCAGTGTTGCAGTAAAGAATATATCATGATCGATACAGGTATTAAGTTTTTTAATCAAATTTTAAATTTTAAATTTAAAAATAAAAATAAATATATTGAAATAGTTTTTTCTAAATTGAATTCGATCATATTAGAATCGATTAATCAGTGTATGATTTCAGATAATAATCGGTTATTAAAAAAAAAAAGGTATGGAATATGTTCTTACACAGAATATGAGTGTAACTTTACATCATTTTCAAGTGAAGAATCATTTTTGGGGACTCAAAACTTGTCATGCTTATGAAATCAATGGATGCTTTTGACACTGTACCATACAAATTTGATTCACAACTTGTAGACTTAAATTATTGCAACTTTGACACTATGTAAATCTAAATGTGTGTACCCTTTCTTTCAAAACAAGGCACTCAATAATCTTCCAATTCACTCTAGTTTAGTACAACATTCTAACAATGTCCGATTCTAAGGATTTTTATCATTCATATAAAGATCGATACTCAACAGCTATCAATTATTTTATTATCTCATTATATTATAAATGATAAACGCTAAATAATGATTTAATAGTTACAAATCTCATATCGATCGTATAAAAAAGAACTAAATGTTTGTTTTGAGTTATTTCACATTCAACAATAATACAAGATTTTGTGTTCTTGTAGCACTGAACAAACCTATAGACCTAGAGATTATGATGTGTACTGTAGTTTCTCTTGGTCCTTAACTAGGGCAGTGTTATCTATGAGCAATACAAGTGATCACAATTATATTAGTGCTACTTTGCTTGTAGGACAAACGGGCTATGTGAGCCACCATTTATGCGCTCGCTTTCCACACGGAAAGTATTAATTTCCTTGCAAGGTTTAGGCTAATTGCATACCAATCAATCAATGAGCCGGTGTGCTCCTTTTGCTTATTGGAAATTTTGAGACATCTAGGGATGGTAAATAAATTGCATAGACTTCTTTCTCTTTGCTTAGTGAGCTAAAAGGCTACTTCTGATCAACAAAAGTTTAGGACAGGTAGGGTTGGAGTGCAACACTTCGATCAATGTTCTCTGAGTATAATAATAAAAATAATAAATTCTTTTAATCAAAATTACAAATTTAAATATTAAAAATTAAAAAATATATAAATCAATCCAAATAAAATTTTATGATATTTAAATAGAATTAAGCGAATAATCCAAATATTAAAAAAAAAAAAAAGAATGCATCACTTTTTATACACTCTCTTGTCCCATCCATCCAATCCAAAATGCTAAATAAGAGAAGTGGACCGCCCAAGTAGAAAGATGTTTAATTTAAATATTTCATTTTTTTTCCAGTAATTTTGGTGCATGTTTTGTTCCTTGTTTATGGACTCTCTTTGAGTATTCCCAAAGCATTGCTGGTGAGAAGTTGCCCACCAACACATGCTCCATTATTACCCCTTTTAAAAGAACACATGCACTTGCATGATTGTTGCATATATTATAGAGGGGTGGTTTTGTAGTTGCTCCTTACAAATGAATAACCACATATTTCTAACTTGGGGGAGAAAGAGAGAGAGAGAGAGAGAGAGAGAGAGAGAGAAGGAGGGAGGGAGGGAGAGAGGTTAAACTAATGCATACATAGAACCTAAAATGCCATGTCCAAGTAGTGGGAACAAAACATATGGTTAAGTGTTGATTCATAAGATTCTGTCTAGCAAAAACACAGATTTATACATGTTCAATCAAAGATGAGAGCATCAAGAGATATCGTAATAATAGGGAATTTCAAGTTCACATGCAAGCATTGCTGAAAACAACTATTATCATTTGAGCTACATATCTGATTATTGCTTAGTAGTACACTTATACAAGTTTCCATACCTTGTTTGGTTCTTTAATCAATGACTTGTTTTAACTGGACCAAAGTGACAAAACCCAAAGAATAAAGAAAATAAGGGTATGTTGAAGCATCATGTTTCCATGGATGAATGAGACTTGACACCCAAAGCAATGAAAGTTCTAGTTTGTTTCATTTTGACTACAAAGTTAATCTTTGCAGTCTGTCAAATTCCATTTGGACTCTCTCTCTCTCTCTATCTCCCCATTTCTATAAATCTCTCAAAAGCCAACAGACATTTAGTTTGAGATAACATTGTAATAGGGGCTGAAAAGAACACCTTCCTAGGCTTAATAGTGTTCATAGGTATACGCCTATTGGATCAATTGATCATTTCTCAAGTAAATTTTTTTTTTTTCAATTTTCACCGCAATATTCAAATTTTACCCGATTAATTCGATTCAAACATTGTAGGCCTCACAAATCCTTTTTCATTATTCTTAAAACTCAAACTCAAAATCTCTAAAAAAATAGAGTATTTTTTACCACTTAATCTAAATGAGTTTAATATTTCTCAAGTAAAATTGTCCTCTTCTTTTTTAGCCCTTTTGATTTGTGTCATGAGCACTTTCTCCTACTTGCTAAAGTTAGTCCCTTGCTTGATTTGGGGTATATCTTGGATGATATCAATGACTAAAATAGTGATATCAAAAGCTTTGTTCACCATCCCAACGAATCTACTAGGGCGGTCTCAAATTTGATTACTTATTTATTAGTATATGAGTTGTAACTAAGCATGATTTATTTTCCCGAACTTATGCATACGACTAAGGGTCTAAGGATTTGGACAATGAAATGAAACTCAATTGGGGTAAAATGACCAAAGAGTGGAAATATACAGGGAAATTTAGTTAAACCAGACAAATGGGTGGTGGATAATTAAACTAGTGGGAAAGGTTAAGATTTGGCCAACAGTGGCTAATAGTGTTAGAACGTTAGGTCATGGATAGTGATGAATAACATAAGGAAGGGTTTAAAAAGCTTGTCTACGCATAAAGCCTAAGTGGGGTATCTTATCTTTGTCTTTAATAATGTTTACATTACAAGGCAATGGTAGAAGACAAGTAGTAACCAATCTTCTCTTGGAAGGAGTCCATTAGTCAAACAAAAGCATCATCTTTTGTAGAGAGGAGGTATTCCTCATTCACTAGCAAATGAAGTTCCCTATGGCAATTGGCAATTGCATATGCCACACAATCACCACAAGAAGAAGACATACATGTATGGACACACATTTATCCTGACGTGCTTGCCTTTCTATAAGATATGCATTGACTAAACTTTCCCTTTAGTAGTAGAATATATTCATAATATTACCCTCACAAAGTCTCTGTCAATCAATGGGAGGGCGGTTTGTTGCTTCCAATTTAATGAAATACATAGACCAGTGCTAACCACATGTAAAATCATTTTTAGGAAACTTCTTCCCAAGTTTCAAATTTTAGGATTTATCTTACCAAAATCAAATAGTTTAATGCTTCCATAGTAGGCTTGTACCTTAAGCATAGAAAATACTGAAGTAGCAATCCTATTGCCTAGCGTTTTCATCCGCATTAAAGTAAGACCGTATACATTTGATCCTTGTGAGAGTTTCATCCTTAGTAACTTTTAAAATTAGCTCATAAAATAGTGTTGTAAATGTGATAATATTACACCCTTTCTATGAAATATGCATTGTCCGTGAGTGTTTGTCAATAAGGGGGATGTCAGCATGTTCCGCCCCCCCCCCCCCCAATTTAATGAGATATATAGACAATGGCTAACCACATGGAAAATCATTTATAGGAAACTTCTTCCCAAGTTTCAAGTTGTAGGATTTATCTTACCAAAATTAAATGTTATTGTTGTTATATGGTGCCATAAAGTCTAATGCTTCCATATTAGGCTTATCCCTTTACCATAGAAAATACTGAAAAAGCAGTTCTATTGCCAGTGAGTAAAACTTGATCTTGGTTGGTACTATAACAAAATTAGCTATAGAATAGTGTTCTAGCACTTTTATCGGCAAAAGGTAGGCTAGTGCAATGGACAAGCACATGCCAGTGAGTAAAACTTGATCTTCCAGAGTGATCATGATCTGTCACTCAAAATTCTTTAAGCTCTCTCTGTCTCTTTGGTTTCTCAATTTAAAACAAACATTAAACAAAACAAAAGGAGTATCTAATCATGGACAACATACAGCTAAACATTGTACTAATATGCCGGCAAAATGAGGCACAATATGAGGAATTTTCTTCACGCCGTCTTCTTGTGATTAATTTGCTTTCTAAAAAGACATTTGCACTGCGGTTAGAGCAATGACAGCCGGCTTACTTGACGCACCATGACCGGCGCCATAGTAAGCTAAGCAAGCACTGTGGCAAGGCTAGCTAATCTGTGACAAACCAATAGTGAACATGAGCAAACATCCAAACGGATCTTCATGATTTAGTTTAACAAAGAACCTCCAGACCTCCAAAGCGTACATATTGAGAGAGAGAGAGAGAGAGAGAGAACATCATTGACATTACTTGTTTGTATTCTTGCATTTTGCTCACTTCGCAATGAGTTTCCACAGAGTCCTTAGTCCACAATGGGGAGTAAAAACACTAGGAATGGAGTATTGAGTGGAACAATAAGGGTGATCATATATGTTTGGACTACGTCTCTAATTAATTCTACTAAAGAAAATTTCAATGGGCAATTATTGATCATTTCAATGTTGAGATCATCAGTGTTTTTATGTGTGTACTAATGATCCACCCAACATTTATTGGAAGGTCATCTCTCTTTTTCCCTTATTTCTAAATAAAAAAGAAATTGGAATTATGAAAAAAAAAAGTAAACTTTAAAATTTGGAAAGAAAATAAAGATGGAGAAAATTTATTACATACACGTAGAGATAGAGATTAATAAGCTGAAAAATGGGTCTACTAAAAAAAATAGCATATCTCGGATATATAAATATAACTCAGAGAGGAGTTGCAAGTAAATTTAACAAAATTGTAGCCAAGGAACAGGGTGGAGTAGTTTCACATGGACTGCCTTGGTTGGGAACCGACTAAATTGGATTAGAGAGAGAGAGAGAGAGAGAGAGAGAGAGAGAGAGAGAGACCCCACTTGAGATTGGTTTGCCAAAATCACTTCGTAAATACCATAATGACCAAAACATACTAAATCCATTGACATGGCAGACTCTCATTGGGACATTTTTCAAACCTAAGAAATTGGATAGAAGGTACCTTTGTTGGATCCACGTCCCAAACAAAACCCAAAAGAGAAAAAATATTGCAATATATATATATATATATATATACACACACACACACATATATTAAGGCTCCAATTTATGCTATTCTAACTCATTATAAATTATTTTATATAAATACTAAAAACTTTTTGTCTGAAATATAAATTTATTATACAACAACAAATAAATTTAACCTTAATTTTAAATTTTTTGGATCAAACGTTTGAAAGATCAATATATAATAGATGACATGATATTGACAAAACTGTTACATTGGCTATCAACCTACTGCAACCCTCCTCCCCTACCAAGTCTGGGAGCGGTTAAAAAAAAATACCGATAGAGTTAGGAATATAAATTTATTATATCGGTTAAATATATATAAAGTTGCAAACTGTTAAAATCCATTCGGTATTTAGTAAATTACATTTGATGTGATTATTTTGATTGAGAGATATGCTATGACTTTGAAGATCAATTTTACATGTTCAGATTTATAGTATATGTCAAATATCATAGTTTTAATTGGCATAAAATAAAAAATGTAACAGATTCAGCTAATCAAAATATATTACTTTCATCTGTAATATACAAACATTAATAGAGAGAGAGAGAGAGAGAGAGAGAGGTGTGGAACCTTTCACTTGGGCGTGGGGTGTGGGTTGCGGGGTTCCTAAATAGCAATACAAAGGAAGGAATAGTTAAAGAAGAATGCAGTTAGTTTTTTTGATTTCTTATGAGTAGAAAAGTTCTCCTCACCCATAGGGATGCTCATCATCTGGATCAAATCCCAACCGTTGGATTGCCGTGGCGTAGGATTCTCAGTTGAGTACACGTGCTGCTATCTTTTCTTTCCCTCTTTTTATCTTTGCTTCTATGCATGGATTTCTCCTCCAAATTTAGTGTTGAGAGAGAGAAAAGTTCACGCTCTCTCTCACCTTTTAATTTTTCTTCTTTGGCTTGTACATCGCCATCATTAGTAACAAAGTGTAACAATTTTTTTTTTTAATTTTTTGATTCTTTCCTACTTCAAATTTCAACAACTCTAATATCACGCACAAAGCTAAGCTTCTTAGTACTACACAAGCATACATCCTTTGTGGTCTTCTCTGTTTTTGGCATCAGATCTTGTTCTCTCTCTCTCTCTCTCCCCCTCTCTCTAAAAGCAATTTTGATCTTCTCCTTTGTTCCTGATATGGGTCTCCTTTGTTTCATCACCATTTGAGTTCTTCAACTTGAATGAGATCAAAATTCAATCATTTTCTGAGCATTCCGGATCAAATTCTTAGAATTCAGTTGACTTTCTGATCTGGGTATTTCTCAAAACTTCGTGAATCTGATAAAAAATGGATCAGGCAGATCAAATTCAAATGTACAGACATGTATGCAAATTTTGCAAGAAGAGCTTTCCTTGTGGTAGATCTTTAGGCGGTCACATAAGGTCTCACATGATCAACAACAACAATTCAATCTCAAATGATGAAATTCTGAGCAAAAGGAAGCTGAATTCACTCAACAATGCTGCTTCTGATTATGTGTTGAGAGAAAATCCAAAGAAGACTTGGAAGAAAAATGTTGCAAATTCCAGTGAAAAAGAAGAAGATGAGGACAGTACTAAGTGTTTTGTTTGCAAAGAGTGTGGAAAAGATTTTCAGTCTTCTAAGGCCTTGTTTGGTCACATGAGATGTCATTCAGAAAAGGAGAGATTTTCAATTTCAAACAGTTTTGAAGATGAAGATTCCTTGGGTAGTGCAAGTGCTAATCAAAAGCAAGTTTTGGATAGCCAATCAGATAATGAGAGAACAACAGCTGCAAGAAGAAGAAGATCAAAGAGAAGGATTTCAAATTCTTCTTCTACTTTTTCTTTAGCTAATAACGTTAATGCCTCTTCTTCTGTTTCTGAGATTGAGCATGAACAGGCTGAGGAAGTTGCCTTGTGTTTGATGTTGCTTTCAAGAGATGTTAGTCATTTGAGCAATCGAGGCTCGGATTTGAATTTCAATTCCCATTCTCTTGCTGAGTCTTCTGACAATAATTCCAACCTTTTGGTGAATTTGGACTCTGGGTTTTGTAAGAATGGTGTCAAGAAGATCAATTCAGAGGTGCCCCTGAACGGGTTTCGAGCAAAAGAGCAATCCAAGAAGTCTAGTGTGGAAGATGGATTTGGAAGTCTGAATTATGAAATTGAATTTGGTAGAGATTTGGATTCATCAAAGAAAAGAAGTTGCAATGATGCTGCAGAATCTGAATTCCACAAGAATTCAACAAAGAGAAGCAAATTTGAGTGTACCACTTGTAACAAGACATTTCACTCATATCAAGCACTGGGGGGTCATAGAGCAAGTCACAAGAAAATCAAAGGTTGCTTTGCTACTAAAGTTGAAAGTAGTGAAAACAGCCTGGACACTGAAGTCTCCCCAAAACCAAATCCAGATACCAGAATTGTGAGAATTTGTGAAGTTGAGAACTTCACTGATCATAACAACAATAACAAGCCAAAGGAAATGAAAGTTCATGAATGTCCTATATGCTTCAAAGTGTTCTCCTCAGGTCAAGCACTAGGAGGTCACAAGCGATCGCATTTGATTGGTGGACCGGATAAAAGTAGAAGAAATCAAATCATGGTAGATGAGAAGCCAACACACGAAATTAGAAATTTTCTCGATCTCAATCTTCCTGCTCCTAGTGAAGAAGAGAGTAGCAACGGGTTCAAGCCATGGTGGATTGGAAGCAATCACAAAGCCGAGCAACTTGTGGGACTGATTCCAAACTGACACAAATTCTTGAATTTGGAAATGAATTCACACTTACGGATTTCAAGAATGTACAGAAGAACAAAGAATTCTGGTAATTTATTTCATTAATTCTTTACAGATTTCAAGGGGATAAGAAAACAAAGATCTGGCCTTCAGAAGTTTAACATTTCAATGTTTTTGCTTTCACTCTTTTTGGGTAAGAGAATAAGTCTTTCTTTTTCATGGTTTTGTCATGAATTTGAGATACATGTAGTTGATATTCATAAATATAAGTCTCTCTTTTTCAAAATTTGATGATTCTACTAGAACAAGTTGTTTTGCCTTGTAGTGAATGTTGTTACATTGGAAAATTTTTTTTTCTTGTCAATGAAGAGAAATAAAGTGAGGGGTTGAAAATCTTTTTTGTGGGATTTGAGTATTGAGAAGTCATGAGGTGATAAAGCAATTTTATAATGTACACAAAGATGGCATGTGAGTTCAAAGGTGGTTGTTTAGTCACCTACCATAAACATGACAACCCCATCTCACCTCTCTTTACTTCCTCAAACCACACTTGGAGTGCTTAAATATCACAACTTCATCTCACAAGGGACCATCCCCTCATATATTATAGAAGTCTTTGAGTGAGTGAGAGAGAGAGGGAGAGAGAGAAATGTGGTTTCTTTTAATCTAGGTTTATATGATAATACTCTTTCTCCGATTAATCCGATTCGAATATTATCGGATCTAATTTGAGGGGAACTCTTTTAACATATTCTTTTCTATTTCCAAATTCTAAACCCAATAATTGGTTAAAAAATCTAATATACTTACCTATTAGTCCAACTGTCCAATATTATAATACTCTTTTTGTATCATGAATTTTTACTTACCAATCTTAACTGATACTAAACTATAAGGAAATTTCTTAAAATCAAGCACAGTAGAGATTGTAAATTCCATGTGGTGGACATATGGTATTGTCTTTTCCTGATCACACATGGCCAAAATGTGGGTGGGGGGAGGTTGGCTGTTTCACTTGCTAAATAGTAGCTGACAGTTGGTACTCTGTCAACAAGTTGAAATAGCTTAGGAAGCTTTGTTGTTTGTTTGGCTCTCATCAACATCACCTCTGTTTTCGGTCATAAATTTAAATATATAATTTATATTTAGAAAACAGGGTGTTTTATTTATTTTTCCCTTTTTTTTGGGGGGTGGGAGTTGGGGAGTGAGAGGTTTCATACACTTAAAAGTTATAATATGATCTGATCTACTTTTCAAATCATATAATTCTAAATAAGAGTAATATTGCATTTTGCTGAAAATAAAAAATAAAAGTTATGAACTCAAGTATGCAATAATAATGTTCCAGGCCTGTGGTCACTGTGAATTGGATCTGTTGTAAGTAGTATTTATTTTTCAAAATGCTTTCCTATATTTAGCATTTCTTAAATTTTACTTTTTTGATTTATTTAATATTATTGGATTATAATTTAAAAAATATAATTAGGTAAAAAAGGGTAGGCCACCCATCAAGCTCATGTTGTCTAGATGCCACTTGTCATTCCCATAATGCTAATTTCATAAAAAGTCCATGAGATGGAGGGTAACACTATTGCCGTCCAATAAATGATCGTTTTAAGAACCAAACTAGAAGTTGTCGATCCTGTAATGCTCAACTTTAACATCATGTGTCATGGTCCCTTAAGGGTTTTCAAGTGGGCCCAGTGGGCCCATTAATATGGATGATTTATCGATAACGGTCAATGTAATAAGTAAAGATATTTAAACTCTTAATCAAGTCTTAGTTTTAAATTTAAAAAAAAAAAAAAAAAAAACCAACAGACAATTGGCTTAAATGATGTGACGCCAGATCCCTTAACCAAATTCCCGAGTTCGACTTGCGGGTTAAGTATGAAAAAAAACTACGTTAAGAAAATAACCCCCGGGTCACTGTAAGTCCCGAATTGAATTAATCAAAATATCCGTTGGTATAATATCCAAAAAAAAGAAAAAACTATATTAGAAAAATTATCTCTAAAATGGGTATAACGATACTCGAACCGAATTAATCAAAACATTACTCCAGACACCAATCAATAATATGCTAAAAAAAAATTAATACGAGTGATTTTAAATTTTGAGTTCTTTTAAAGCAATAAAAATATATTAATCAAAATAGTTAGTTGTTTGATAAACATAGTATTTCAAATAGTATATCATTCGTGATGAATAGACATGAATTTCAATAGAGTAGGTATTTACTACTCTATTGTTGGGATTTACCGCTCAATGCTCACGTAAGAATTTCAATAGAGTTGAAACACAAAGACCCACAAACTCCACACAATTTCTTCAATGAAAAGATGAACTATTTGCAGTTAATGCCATAAAACTGGGACAAACTTCAACAGCTCTTGGCTTCATCCATGGACACATGCCCACAAACTTCTATTTCTCTCACTGAATATACTCTTCATCATCTATTTTTGACAGAAATTCTGGGAAAAATAGACTCTTCATCCATTACTACAATGTCGTCTTTTCATTGAAGAAATTGTGTGGAGTTTGTGGGTCTTTGTGTTTCAACTCTTATGAAATTCATACGTAAGCAGTGAGTGGTAAATCCCAACAATAGAGATGATGGTATAGCAATTAGAGACAGAAATTGTACAAGCAATGGAGCAATTTAAACTTCTTCACTTGGGGGGAATTGGATATGGACCTCCATTTTCATGACATTACAAGGAAGCAATATATCAACAAAAGCATGATTGGGTGGGTCTATAATGACGGATTTGCAGAGTTTTTTAAATTCACTAGTGAGACACATGAAATAAAATATTTACAGAAATACTATTGGAACTATCATAGTTCACCATCAATTAAACAACCAAAGAACTAATCACTTATACACAACCCAATTCATCAATACTCAACCCAACGAATCAGAACCTACAAAACCAACAAAACAAAGCTTATTTATATTGCCCACAAAACAAATACAAGTATCACACAGCAAAGAAGTCGCACCATGCAAAATGCCCTCAATGGCTACAGCAAAGAAGCTTTGTGTTGCTAAAGGGAAGATTCCACCAGGCCATTCTTGTGTTTTGCTACAATATAACAGCACGAATTCTGCTTAATGGCACAATACAACAGCCCGAGGATTCTGCTTAATGGGATGCAATCTCATTCACAACAATGGGACATAGATTAATCATTTCCCCGGAACTGGACTCTTCAAATCCCAAATACCATCATAGTTGTTCAGGAAACACATGTAGGTGTCTTCATGACACCCCCCATGACCATATAGTCAGAATAACACTCCCATATGACTTGACATGAAAGCCAATGCCAAAGAAGAAAATTTAAATTCAACAGTAAACATTGCACCATCAGCATTGAGTTATCAATTCAAATTGCAACCCAAATGCAATGCATGTTCATTATCAAGAAATCACTAGTGCATATAGATAAAATCCCACATAAGCACAGAATCCATCAATGTCAGAACAAAATCATCTCTTGGATGGATCATAGATGGTTTGCTCACTGAAAAACAACTTTCTCTAAAATAAATATAAACCAAAACTTATAAACTACTCCCCCAGAAAGATTCGCAAACAGACCAAAACTGAGGTTCCCAACTCAGTAGCCGCCTTTAAGATCATTGACGACATCATAAGGAATAGGAGTAACAGTCTCCAACATAGCACCTTCAACCTTGAAACCAGGTTTGGGCCCTTCTGGCTGCCTCTTTGTGCTGATCTTCTCACCTCTGGCCTTGGCTTCAGCCTTCAACTGATCATTCTTCACCTTCCTTTGACAGAATTCCTCATTGCAGCGTGATGGTTGGACATGCTCAACACGGACATGGATCCTCTTCCTAATGATTCTATTGCCCACCTGAATTCACATAACCAAAATATTCATTGACTTGACAAAAGGCAATGAAATGGAAATGTTTTACCCAACCAAACACATTAATCAGATTAAGAATATGCATCCCTCTTCAACGTCATAGACACAAAAGGAAGCATATGATGTTAAACATGTTCAACATCAACATCAGCAACATTAGAGGCTGAACTCAACAATGGTCAATCATAGAAGATGTTGTCACACAGACAACCTAATCTTAGAACCAATGCAATTGGAACACCATGCGTACATTAGCAATAGGGAAACCTTTTTTTAATCAAAACAGCAATTCGGCAGGAATAGATATTTATACATTCAACTTATGCAAAGCACATGAGGAACATTGGTGGCTAAACCCATTTATTGTGAAACATAAAGAATTTTTTATTTTTTAATCTAATGAATCCTTTAAGGAAAATAATGCAATTAGCCCGCTGCTCTTAATTGCAGGAGAAAGAATTCAGCTCTTCAATTGTGAATTTAGGGACAAATGCACTTTACTCTTCAACTTCATAAGTGAGTTAATCTCAATTGCGATCAACAAAATAGAGAAGAGCTTTTCATTTTCATAGAAACCCTAATATAAAAAACAAGATAAGTAGCATGCCGCTTCAATATGGACATATCCAAAACTTTCACTATTAGTTCAAGACAGTAGATAACCAGACAGACAAAACAAGAATTACCCATAAGATTACATAAATTAATTAGACCATAAAGCTCTCAAAACGAACATATTTCAACTTCATACTAATGAAAATTCCGTGTCTTTGATTCTGTAAAACCCATATCTAGGCAACCCCAACCAAAGGGTTAAAAAATAAAAAATAAAAAATAAAAAAATAAAACTTCACTAGCATCCCCATAAGCAGAAACCCCATCTCATAAATCAGAGCAAATAAACATACCCGCAAGAATATCTCAGCAATCAAACGAAGTAAAAGAAAATTCACATATCACAAGAAATGAAAACCAAAATAAAAAATGAACTATCAAGGAGATCTAGAGAGAGAGAGAGAGAGAGAGAGACCTGCTTGTTGACTTCAACACCTATGGCACGCTTGGTGACATTCCAGACACGACCAGTGCGACCATGGTAGAACTTGTGAGGCATACCCTTATGAACTGCGCCGTTCACCTTAATGTCCACATAGTCTCCGATTCTGTAGGTTCTGAGATAGGTCGTGAGAGGTATGTAACCCTTCTTCCTGAAGGGACGAGCAAAGAGATCTCTAGTTCTCGATCTCAGACCGTGTCCTGCCGGCATTTTTTCTTCTCTCTTCTGCCTCTACCTCCCTCTGTTTCAAACCCTAGCCCAACAGGCGCTTTAATTTGTACTAGGGTTTTGAGGGTTTGTTTGGTTGCTGGGGAATTTACAACCCGCCTCAGGTTACAAAAGTATCCGGTTCAACAACTTTGTTTTTTAAAAATAAATAAATAAAATAAAATAAGAGTTTAATAAACTATACTTAATTTTTTTTTTTTTTGGGGCAATCGGCTTTAAATTTTAATTTCACATTTAAAATATATGATTAGGGTTAAAAAAAGGTAATAATTTTATAATGTATATCATTAAATCATCCTCATATTATAAAAAGAAAATTTATTATAAAATCAGATAAAAATTAAATCGTGAAATATATTTTTTAAAAAAAATAAACGGAAAGATAAGGTGAAATTTTTAAATTTTTTTATGATTTGTTTTATATCTTTTTAATTTTATTTCTATATTTTTTAAAATATAATGTTTTTAATTGAAAATATAAAATTGATATCAATAAGTGTTTGTATGAAAAAAATTATCTATCATATAATGATAAATAATATTTTTGGGCCTCCAGAGTGGAAATATAAATATGAGAAGAGTTGTTAGACAAAAGTAGATAAAAAATTTTGGCTTTGATACTAAATTTTGGATCATCATAGATTGCTTTTTCAATAAATATACAAATACATCATTTGTGTTACGGATGAATCTAACATTTTTTACTTTCCTATTTAGTAATTTTATATTTTTATTGTTTTTTAATATAATTAGATCATTGATAGTTAAAATAATTTTAATATAACACTATAAGATAAAAATGAGATTGGACCAGCCTAGACCAGTTCCAGTCTGGCTCGCCTAGGAATGACGGGCTGGTTTAGCCATAGTTTCGAGACCTTCTAGGACCAGGCTGGGCCGATTCAAAAAAAATTTTCTTGGAGCTAGACTGCCCTAATGAACCAGACTCGTTGTTGGTTTTTTTTTTCAACTCTCTTTGTTTTTTCTTTTAGTCTTTTTGTTTTTTTTTAACCCCTTTTTTTTGAATCAACTAATAAATAGATAGATAAAGAAATTAGAAATATTTACTACCAAACTCTTCACTTTCCAATGGCACTGTAGATATCGGAAAGACTAATATACTTTGGCCATTTTGATCAAAATTGGATAGTAAGATACATTATTTATCCACCAACTTAATATATCAAAATAATCATTATCATCATAATCCTCTAATTTATATATTTGTTGATATAAAATTAATTCATTTAGTAATAATGAATAAATTATTTATTTATTTTTTAACATATATAAAGGATTTAAAAAAATTAAAAACGAATGAGTCGTTGAACTACTATTACTGTCTACATTACTATCATTTATATTATTATGTTTCTTTTCATATAATGTATATATGATTTGTAAAATATAAGATATTTTTTACTTTAAATGTTGTCGGATAATATATATTTCCGTTTGAAAACTATCAATAAAATAATCTGTTACATTTTTTATACATTCAAATTTTACACACGCATCAAATCACTTATTACTAAATACAAAATAAGAATTTTATCATAATATTTTAAAATTTTTATTTTCATTAACTAAATAATGTCATTAAAAATATCTTCATTTTTAAATTAACTAAATAAAACACAAATTTTACAAAAATTAGTTAATATTAAATGAGTTATTGGATAGTAAATTTCAGAAAATAAATTTGTATATATATAAAAAATTTCCAATAATTGAAAGAGTGTGGTTACAAAATCCAAAGTGATATTATCAATAAAACTATATTCATAATTAGAATTAGTAAATTCTTTTGTTACATATCATAACATATCATAAGTTGGGTTCCATCTAATGTCACATTCTTGTTTAAATTTTTTAAATTTTATATTATCCAAATTATATAATTGTCTCAATTCTTGTGTTTTTGTCAAAAAAATTTCTTATTTGATAAATTAGATCACGAATGAATCGTAAAACTATTTTCGTCGCTTCTAAATCATGTTTAACACATAAATTTAAAATGCAACATGCACACCTATTATAAAAAAAAAAATATTCCATCTAATGTTGTTTTTAAAATATTTTTTAAAATATTAATGATACTAATATTAGTCGAAACATTATCAAAAAATCAAAAAAAAATTTATTACTAATGTCATATTCATGAATAACATTCATAATTATTCTAGTTATATGAGAAACAGAACCTGGATATTTTCAACATTGAAAAACTAAAATTCTTTTTTTTTAACCCAAAAATCATTAGCTCAATGTTATGTTACTACAATAAAATGTTTTTTTTAGTTTCATTTTTTCAAATATTCAAAATTAATGAAAATTTATAATTAATGCTCATAAAATTTACAATTAAACCATTTTTTAAAGTTTAAAATTGGTCCAGTGATCTCTCCTACCAGACTTTTTACTACTTTTCTTTTGTAATCGATTTGTAAATTTTTTTGAACAAATTGCTTAAAAATTTTACATTCAACTATATTAAATAGTAATTCTTTACGTATTATCCATTCTATTTATTCTATTTTTTTCGACTTTCGCATTACATCTAAATGTATTCATGATATTTCTTCCCGATGGCGATTTACGTTTGTCTAGTTTGAGTTAATTGAGCATTATAAATTTAAAATACAACATGCACTCACGATTGTTTATTTTCAAATTTTAAAAATTTGAATTTTCAATCTTGAAATTTTTTCAAATCTTGATAGATATTGTAAGTGGTATGATTAATAGAAAATTGGAAATGAGTTGAAAATGGAAATTGTGATGTGATTGGAAATGGTTTGATTAGTAAGAAATGAAAATGTGTCTAATGTGAGAGAGGGTCGTAGAAAATTAGAATTGAGTTATTGTATAGTAATTTTGAGAGAGTATAGTAAAAAGAATAAGATTGTGAGAAAGAGTTTGACATTTTGTTATATGATATTTGAAAATAAGGTGTTACCTATTTATAAGAAAATTTTTTGATTTTATAAATCAAATTAGTCGTTTTATAACTATTGAGAGGGTAAAATTGAAAAAATTAAAAAATAAAATAGAAATAGCTGTTGGAATTAGCGATTGGAACTGCCTTACTGGTTCTGGGCCTGTGCTGACTCCTGAGTTAGTTCCCGATTCCAAAAAAGAAGGAACTGGACCAGTCCGCTACTGTAACGGGCCAGTTCGATCCCGGGTTACTGTTCATCTAGGTCGGTTTCCATTCGGGCTACACTGGGTCAATTGGGCCGATTTTCAGACATGAACCGGTCCCATCTCATCTATACTCTGAGATCTTATTTAATGTATTATATTCTGATAATTAAGAGTAATTGATCAAAATTGGATAGTAAGATATATTATTTATCCATCAACTTAATATATCAAAATAATCATTATCATCATAATCCTCTAATTTATATATTTGTTGATATAAAATTAATTCATTTAGTGATAATGAATAAATTATTTATTTATTTTTTAACATATATAAAGGATTTAAAAAAATTAAAAACGAATGAGTCGTTGAACTACTATTACTATCTACATTACTATCACTTATATTATTATGTTTCTTTTTCATATAATGTATATATGATTTATAAAATATAAGATATTTTTTACTTTAAATGTTGTCGGATAATATATATTTCCGTTTGAAAACTATCAATAAAATAATCTGTTACATTTTTTATACATTCAAATTTTACACACGCATCAAATCACTTGTTACTAAATACAAAATAAGAATTTTATCATAATATTTTAAAATTTTTATTTTCATTAACTAAATAATGTCATTAAAAATATCTTCATTTTTAAATTAACTAAATAAAACACAAATTTTACAAAAATTAGTTAATATTAAATGAGTTATTGGATAGTAAATTTCAGAAAATAAATTTGTATATATACAAAAAATTTTCAATAATTGAAAGAGTGTGGTTACAAAATCCAAAGTGATATTACAAATAAAATTATATTCATAATTAGAATTAGTAAATTCTTTTTTTTTTTACAAAAAATTGAATTTGAAATGATTAGATTGGGAGAGGGGGATTGGCACTACTAAACTGTCCCCTTAGGGACAGAATTAGTAAATTCAATTAAAATATTTCTAAAAGTTAGTACATATCATAACATATCATAAGTTGGGTTCCATCTAATGTCACATTCTTGTTTAAATTTTTTAAATTTTATATTATCCAAATTATATAATTGTCTCAATTCTTGTGTTTTTGTCAAAAAAATTTCTTATTTGATAAATTAGATCACGAATGAATCGTAAAACTATTTCCGCCGCTTCTAAATCATGTTTAACACATTAATTTAAAATACAACATGCACACTTATTATGAAAAAAAATATTCCATCTAATGTTGTTTTTAAAATATTTTTTAAAATATTAATGATACTAATATTAGTCGAAACATTATCGAAAAATCAAGAAAAAAATTTATTACTAATGTCATATTCATGAATAACATTCATAATTATTCTAGTTATACGAGAAACAGAACGTGAATATTTTCAACATTGAAAAACTAAAATTCTTTTTTTTAACCCAAGAATCATTAGCTCAATGTTATGTTACTACAATAAAATGTTTTTTTTAGTTTCATTTTTTCAAATATTCAAAATTAATGAAAATTTATAATTAATGCTCATAAAATTTACAATTAAACCATTTTTTAAAGTTTAAAATTGGTCCAGTGATCTCTCCTACCAGATTTTTTACTACTTTTTTTTTGTAATCGATTTGTAAATTTTTTTGAACAAATTGCTTAAAAATTTTACATTCAACTATATTAAATAATAATTCTTTACGTATTATCCATTCTATTTATTCTATTTTTTTCGACTTTCGCATTACATCTAAATGTATTCATGATATTTCTTCCCGGTGGCGATTTACATTTGTCTAGTTTGAGTTAATTGAGCATTATAAATTTAAAATACAACATGCACTCACGATTGTTTATTTTCAAATTTTAAAAATTTGAATTTTTAACCTTAAAATTTTTTCAAATCTTGATAGATATTGTAGGTGGTATGATTAATAGAAAATTGGAAATGAGTTGAAAATGGAAATTGTGATGTGATTAGAAATGGTTTGATTAGTAGGAAATGAAAATGTGTCTAATGTGAGAGAGGGTCGTAGAAAATTAGAATTGAGTTATTGTATAGTAATTTTGAGAGAGTATGGTAAAAAGAATAAGATTGTGAGAAAGAGTTTGACATTTTGTTATATGATATTTGAAAATAAGGTGTGAGCTATTTATAAGAAATTTTTTTGACTTTATAAACCAAACTAGTCGTTTTATAACTATTGAGAGGGTAAAATTGAAAAAATTAAAAAATAAAATAGAAATAGCTGTTGGAACTAGCGATTGGAATTGCCTTACTAGTTCTGGGCCTATACTGACTGCTGAGTTAGTTCCCGATTCCAAAAAAGAAGGAACCAGACCATTCCGCTATTATAACGGGCCGATTTGATCCCGGGTTACTGTTCATCTAGGTCGGTTTCCATTCAGACTAAACTGGGTCAATTGGGCCGATTTTCAGACATGAACCGGTTCCGTCTCATCTATACTCTGAGATCTTGTTTAATGTATTATATTCTGATAATTAAGAGTAGTATTGCATTTGTTAAAAAGGGTTATGAGTTGAGAGTATACAATATCAGTGTTCAACATTTTTGGTTATTGGGAAGCAAGTTGTTGTAAGTAGTATACTTTTTTAATATAGGAGATAAATTTTTTTTTGAATAAATTATTATTTTAAATATAACCTTTCTCTTCTTAGATTATGCCTATTTGTATATTATAATGCTCAATTCTACGATGATGTCTCGTAGTTTCTGAAATGGTTTTGGGAAATTACTAAAATTTTCTGATTTTTAATTTTATATTTTATTAAAAAAGAAAAATATTAAATTAAAATCGTAAAATCTTCTTGTATATATTTATTTGAATGGATTGATAGGTAATTAGAGATAAGGTTTTCCTCTTAATAAGGGTGTATTCAAGTTGAGTCAATCCCAAGTATCTCTATCTTTAAAGTTGAACTCAAAATTTTTTTAATGGTATTAAAACTCGAATTCGAACTTGACGAATAATAATAATATGATTCAAATTCGACTCATTTATAATTTAATTCTTTATGTTACAATAATATGAGTATATACAATATATATTAATATATGTTATTGAATTATTCGATAAGTTTTTTAATTTTAAATTTTATTACTCGAATAAAACTCAATTGTATAATGAAATTGTTCGAATTTGATTTGAATTCGGTTAAAATCGAGTCAAGTCAAGTTTTTAACCTCGTAAGTGACTCAAAGTCGACTCGATTCACATACAGCTTTACTTTTAGCCCATGGCATTGGAGGTTTGGTTTTACTATTGATTGCTTTTTTAGTATATTACTTATCAGTATTTGAAGTTATATTCGAATTAATTTAGTTAGAATATTATCAAATCCATTTAGGATAACTTTTTTTATATAATTTTTTTATTTTTAAATTTTAATTTCAAATTTTAATTAATAAATTTAATATTTTTACTTATTAAATTAATCGATTACTCCACTTCACCGTTGATTGCTCAAAACAAAACACCATATCAAAATGAAAATCAGACCTGACCCGCCCAAACGATAAGCGAACTCATAAAACCGTCATATTTTCAAATCTCCGGATCAACCCGACCCGAACGCTTTTCCATTCAGCAACTCACCGCCTGTTTCCTTGCTTAGAGCTGTCATTTCCCTCGAAACCATCAAACGTTCTCTCTCTAGCATAAAATTTCAGGTTGCCAATAGATTCTGGTATCAGAAATTCAAAGGACGGCACCCGCCCCCCAAAAGGTAGAGTGAATTTCTTGTTACGATTTTGATTATTGATATTGATTACGATCTGTCATCTGAATTCCTGCGCTTCTGTGAATTTTGATTGATTTCCTGCTTTTGATCTTCATAGTTCTCAGAATTGATAAATGGGGAATAGGGTTTAGAATTCTGGGGATTGAATGGTGGACTATTCATATTTGTTTCGTTTGTTTTTGTGGATAGCATAATTTAGGATTGGACAACATGTTGAAGGATAATTCACCCTTGGACTATTTGTTCTGGGATTAATTATTCTTTTGTTTGGCTGATAATCGATTATCTGTTTGGACTAATGTTCATATCCTGAATGTGTATCGAATTTTATAAGATTTGGATTAGAGAAATAGGGTTTTTTTCGTTCAAAGTCCCGGTGCTAAAAATGAATCTCTCTTAAATGGTACAATTTGTCCTCGGTGCAGACAGTCTAGATTAATCAAGCGAAACAAACAACAGGAATTGGGGTCTAATGGGATGACAAATGCATTCCCATGATCTAAACCCATCACAATCGAGCCCACTTTATGTATTATGGTCAAGATTGCTTACTTTATGTATTTCTTCTAAATCAGTTTCCAATAGATGTCTATTGTGACTAGGATCAGGCGAAACAATTCCTATGATCTTGGTTCATTTCGCTGAATTCCAGGAATTGGTTCATTTCGCTGCTGGTATGCAAATAAAATTCCTGATGGGAACAAATTGGGTGATTGTGGAGAATGCACAATGGCCATAGTCTGTCTTCCTGAGCTGAAATTTTCATCTTGGAGTTTAAGATCAATGGATCACTCGGTGATGCAACAGTCATCACTAATGACCCGGCATGAACATAGACTTCACACAGGCAATTCCTGAGGGATGACAGTTAAATTTGCTCTGATCTTCCGGTTACTTGTCCTATTGTGTATGCTTGTGTGCTGCTAATTGTGCAGAGAGTTATGAAGATAAGACAGGTAATCCTCTGAGTCTGTGTTTTAAAGACGAGCATCATTTCTCGAATCTGTACCTCTTCATTTTAGAGTTGGTTCATTTTAGAGTTAGAAAGAATGGGGAAGCAACCCTATATTTGTTATCTTGGCAACAAGGTTTTTGTCATTGTAAAACAAACTAATGTTGGTATAAGATGATATTATTGACTATCTATTTTGGGTGGTGAAATCTTGAGTTTTTGCTTATGCCTTCGGATTAAGCAAGTTTTTTTTGTGCATTTTGACGTAATGGTAGAGTTGTTCTTTTGTTAACCTTGAGATCATGGATTCGATACGTGAAATGAGTCTTTTGGCAAAGGTTATGTACATAAACGTCCACCCTCCCTCTACTCTCGCACTAAACCAAGACGCACTTTGTGCACTGGGACTAATTCTTATTGGGAAGCCCCCTAGCTTATTTTATTATTATTATTTGTTTGGCAATAGGAACAAAACAAATTTTGGATTTAAAATTTTTATAATGAGCAAGATTTTTAAATTATTTGGATGATTATTTGAGGGAAGTCTCTGGGTAGCCAGTATCATTTCTTATCATTGTCAAGTATGGATCTCCCTTGGAATTGAAACTTCTTTCAAGCATCTGGTTTAAGATTTAAGATATAAAGAATTGTGAAAACTTAGGTAATGACAGAAAAGGTATAGAATTGAAATTTTCTCTAACCCCAATACATATATATATACACACACATATATATATATATATGTATGTATGTATGTATATATATGATAATTCACGAATTACCAAGTAATTTATTTTGTTAGCTTTACATTAAATTAAGTTGATAAGAAAATTATGTCTATTCAGGTGGTGAAATAAATCTTTAGGGTTTGTTTGACTTGGGATTCCCTTAGGTTTTGGACACATAGCAATGTTTGCTCCTTTCTTCATGGGAAGAGTATCTTTTTTTGTTAATTTCTTGTCATTATCAGCTGTTGAAGCTTCTTGAAAGCACCTGTTTGTAAGTTTTTAAAATTACAATTGGGTGAGTTACTGGCATTTCATTTCCTTGGCCGGACGGCTCCCCCTCATGTGTTCAAGTCCCTCTCCTTGATTTCCCACCAACAAAAAGAATAAAAAATAAAAGAAAGGTCAGTCTTGGATCACCTTGTATGCAAGCCTGATGTGAACCCAAGTGGCATTAGAAATTGTTAGGCGCCCAAATGCCACCGAAGAAGCTTCTCTCTTTGTCATGCACGTGTTGACCTTGTCAAAGCAAAAAAAAATTTCATGGCTCCCATGTAAGAAAGAGTTAGTACATGTAAACATTTGAGTTAGTCTAATTTGTACGGATGTAAAGATTTTTTTATTAGACAATGAGAATGGAAATATCTGACATCCAAAAATTACGAATTTTATTATTCCTATAATATATATTTGAACTATCTCAAGACGATCACATTAAGAGTTCATACTCTCTCTCGCTTTATAGTGTATATATATATACATTGTATATATTTTTTTCTTGCTTATCATGTGTGTGCATTGAAGGTACAAATTGATTATTGAACAAGATTTTCATCCATTAATGGGATGTCATAAAATTAAAGGGGAAAAAAACCCAAACTGTTGCTTTTTTTCTTCAAAAGGAAGAACAAGTCAACATGAAAAGGAGTTGATTTGGTTCACTTGTTTCCAAAAGAGGTCGTTTTAGCTTCTCAATTATTTATTACTTCAAACATCTACCGGTGAGAATGATCTTTAAAATAAGCCCCTTGTGGGTATTGAAGTTGGTTTTTTTTTTTTTTTTTATACTATATACTAATCGGTATTCAAAATTATATTCTGACTAATTCAATTCAAAATTTATAATGATTTATTAGGGGTTACATTCCTAATGTATTCTGTTTCATACCTAAATCATAAATCAAATTCGGGATTTTAATTAAAAAATTTAATATCACGTTTTATTAATCCAACTGACCGTTCACGTGGATATTGAAGTCAGTGAAACTCAATCTTGACCTAATAACCTAATTTTGAGTGCTCCCCTTTGTTCAAAAGCTGACCCCCACCCCCCCTTGCATGATGGCCAGGGGGGCGGGGTTTGCATTCTTGAAATGGGTCTTCTGTAAATTGTGCAATTGGGCTTTGGCGGTTGGAATTTAGGTGATTAAAATGAAGGAAGTTATAACTAGGGTTGCTCTACAATTATGTCCAAACACCACCTAATTTATGCAACCAACAGTCTACATTGGATTCTTGTAGCAAATTTTAAATTGAAATCAATAAAAAGAAAATTTGGTCAAGAACACATTTCTTAAAGGGGGCGCATTTACATATATTTTCGGATATTCTGCATTTTCATGATTAAGAATTTTAATTTAAATAATTATTTGAATGATTCAAAATCATTATTGGTTTCGGGTATTGCCCAATCCCTATTGTCCAGCAAAAGAAATAAAAAAGATTACATCCGTATCTCCACACGGTAAGTATTATGTTATACCAATGAACAATCGATATAACGAGTAATCATGTTAAATTTTTTAATCAATTCTCGAATTTAAAATTTAAGAATGAAAAAAAAAACCTATACAAATAGAATTTTCTTTAAATTAGCTTGAGAATATTTGAATCAAATTAATCGAAATATGATTTTGAATTCTGATTAATTATAAAAAAAAGTATAATATTTTTTGCTCATAGCATTTTCAATTAAGATAAACTTTTTTTGCACGAAGGCGTAATTTTCTTTTAAAGTGAAAACAATCTTATAAATAACATATCAAATGGTTTTAGATAATTTCTTTGAAAATCCTACTCGGACGATTCGAACCATTGAGAACCTTTTACCAATTCTTAAAACCTAGATGGAATCTTACCTTAATTCCACAATTTCATTCTTGAACCTTATTAGGTAAAATTCCACCTTAGAAGACTTAGGTACTAAGTTTTAGGCAAGGCCAAAAGAAATGAAAATTAAAAGATAATATAATTATCATATATAGTTACACAAATTATATATAATAATTTAATAGAAAAATCGTAAATTTAGAATTAATCAATAAGATAGCAGTTGTTTATAAAACTATTAAATATATTTGATTCATTTTTACGATTTGAATTTATTATTTTAAAAGATATTATTACGTGTATAAGTTTATGTCTATCTTATATAGTTTTAAATAATTATATAATAACGAGAAAATTATAATACATGGAAATGCAAGAAAAAAAAGGAAAGCTATATACACAAGACATTTCACGACTCTGTAAATTAAATTAATTAATATTTATATAAAAATTTTTATATTTTTTTATATTTGTATATTTCTTGTATTTCCATTTTGTATATTTTTACAAAGGTATCATTTTGTATTAATTTTTATTTCTTTATTTCTATTTCTGTCTGGTGGGCCGATAAAAATTTAGATTTAGTTGAATTAGGGCCAAAACCAAATTAAAAGTAGAATATTCTAAAAACTAGATTAAATTTTATCTTATAATAATAAAAATCTTAACCTCACTTATTTTGGATTGAATAATATAAATAAATGCATAAAATATGATTTTTTTTTACAACGCAAAACAAAATTTGTGGTCATGCCACGTGGCAAAGATGGGCAGCGGTAGCCTTCCCCGGGAAGAGTCGGCGGGAGAGGCTTCCCCACCAATCCCAAATGCGTCAATAATAAAGATCAAGTCAATATTAAACGCTCTTTTCTTTTTTCTTTATTTGCCCAAATTAAGCACTCTTATCATCCATTGATTTGTTCAAAAATTGATAAAAATTCAAAGCGCGAGAGAGACATTGAGAGAGAGAGAGAGAGAGAGAGAGAGAGAGAGGGAGAGAGAAGACTTCAACATTTTGGCTCTGGAACAATTAGTTCTTGCAGTTTCTGGCCGGTTTCCGTTCTACCGTCAAAGACTTTTCTCGACGACACACAGCACAAACGCGTTGCTCCCCAGCCATTTTATTAACATATATTCACACTAACTCCTTTCTCTCTCTCTCTCTCTCAAGAGTTGCAAAGAGTTGCCAAACACCGAGTTACTCGCCAGGCCCTTCCGAGATTTTCTCCTAATTCTGTTGTTATCCATCTGTCAGGTAGATCCTAACAAAAATTTCAATTTGATCGAATTCTGGTTTATGAGGTTTTATTTGGTGATTGACCCTTTATTTGTTTATCTTGTTTTCATCGATTGGTCAACTTAGGGTGTTTTGTCTAATGTTGTGACCTCCAAAACCCAAGTACCCAATTGCTTAAAACTATGTGATTGACTTGTATTTGTGGAATTTAAGGTACCAATTGGTTTTTGTTTTCGGATTCTCTTGGTGGGCTTCTTGAGTTTAGATGATTATTTCTCTTTTAATTTACTGTCGGATTGGTATGCAAGTTGCTGTTGATACAATTCTTGTTTCCCGCTGTTTTGTTCTCCTTTGATTGCTTTAGGGGTACTAGTTGAGTGTCTGTCGATGACTTCTTCACATTTTTTCAGCCCCTTCGTTTTCTTTATCATTCTTGATTGTTGAATCTCTCTCTCTCTCTCTCTCTCTCTCTCTCTCTGTTGTGTGTGTGTGTGCTCAAGGGTTTTAAACTGATCTCTAATTCTGATGTCTGTTCTGATCATTTCAATACCTAGCCCTTTCTAGGTTTTACACAATCTTCTTATTCCTTTTGTTTCTCTTGTCATAGATGATAAAATCTTTGAACATGAATATTGAAATCTTGGATTATTGTTATTACCGTCACTAAGAGAATTTCAATGTCTAATGGTTTCTGTTGTTGTTCTTTCTCCTTTTTTTTTTTTACTTCAGAAATACATTTGAAATATCCTCAGCTTCAGCAGTATCTCGGTGTTTTGATTTAGGATATTGTATCTATCAATTGTCAACTATGAGCCATTCTAAAGTGGGTAGGTTTTTTAAGTCCCCCTTGCATAAGGGTTCCAAGCATTCATCTGTTGATTCTGGGATTAATGGTTCCAAGAATAATCCTTTTGATTCTGATGATGAATTGGATAGTAAACAAACTCTCAAACCCGTGAGAAGGTCGGGTTCTGAACCTGTGATAACTGCACCAAATTCAAAAGCTAAGCTTTTTGATGACTATCAGGAAAAAGGAAACTTTTCATCTTCTGCTGCAACCTCAAGTAATTGGGGTAATAGAAATAGATACAAGAATGATTTCCGTGATGACGGCGGTATAGAAAACCAAAGTGTGCAAGAATTGGAACACTATGCGGTTTACAAGTCTGAGGAGACTACAAAGACTGTAAACAACTGCCTCAAGATTGCAGAAGACATGAGAGAGGATGCTACTAAGACATTGACTGCCTTGCATCAGCAAGGTGAGCAGATTAACCGCACCCACCTGGCTGCTGCTGATATAGATCAGGATCTTAGTAGGGTATGTCTTACATCACTCCTTGTTGGTTTAATTTCATTATAATTGGATTGTGAAATTGCTGTCCATATCAAAGTACAGAGTGCTTTTAGAATGATGATATCATCCTAACTTCTTGATTTCTTTGTTCAAGTTGTGCTTGTTGAAGTTCCAGCAACCTAGAATTCTGGTGTCAAAATTTGGCATGTAGTTAGTACAACTACTCTGATCTTTAGGCAGATCCAATGAGCAGGGAACTTAGTTATCAATTTGCATTAGTTATCTTAGTCATTTTAAGTGGGTGTAACTTACAAGGTTGTCGAATATGCTATGCATTAATGTGCGTTTCAATGACATTCTCTGCTCTCCAATGATACAACAGAAATCATGGTTAATTTAAATCATATGGTTGGCTATTATAACAATTTGCTTATGAATGTATCGGATTGCCTTGAGTCTTTTAATTATGGTTTAGAGTTCAATACTGACTTACCATTGAGTATTCCCAATTTCTGGGGGCTTCACTTTGTTGTTCTAAAAAAAAATGCCAAAAATCAGGATTTAGTGGGGTCATTTTAATACTTGTTTGCTCTCTGCTGTCAATTTCAGGGTGAGAAGCTTCTTGGAAGCTTAGGGGGCATGTTTTCCAAAACTTGGAAGCCGAAGAAAAACCGTCAGATTACGGGGCCTATGATCACAAGAGGTGACTATCTCAGATTTCATTTTGATGTTGACTGTTTTATCTTGCCAATATCTTAAGCGAAATGCTTGGAAAAATGGATAAGAGGCTTGAAATTTTGTTGGTTTTCCTCTAGTGACCCTTTCTATTTCCATTAACTCTTTGTTGGTTTACCTTCTTAGGTAAAAATGGATATCTTCTTGAGACTTTGTTGATTTCTATATAGCTGCCCCTTTTTTAGTGTGTGTGTGTGTGTATTCATTCGTTGTTGCTTTTGCAGATGATTCGTTTATAAGAAGGAATAGCCACCTGGAGCAGAGGGAGAGGCTAGGATTGACTCCTGCACCCAGGCCACAGTCGAAATCCCGAGTGGCAGCTGTTGAACCTACCAATTCATATGAGAAGATAGAGGTCTGTCTTCATGATTGACTTACCAAATGCAATTCATTTAGCTATCTATAAGCTTTCTTATCTCCTACCACATTGTTAGACGTAGGTAAGGAAGTCACCTTTCAAGCAATCATATTATCTCAACCATCAAATAGGTGAACAGTGCCAATGATTTTTTTCTTGTTTTTCTTTCACATGAAAAAACCTATACCAATGTACTTTTATAAAACTTAGACAACGAAATGCCCTATATTGTTGGCCAAAATCATTGCTTGTTCATTTGCCTTATTTTTTTTTTAACTTTTGTCACACCTCTTCTAGATAAAGTAAAAGAAAAGGAACCACACCTGAATAGTATTAAGGGCATTCAATTACTTGCCTTCCGATCTTTCGGTGCATACTCACTCAACATTTTCATACAGGTTGAAAAGGAAAAGCAAGACGATGCTCTATCGAACATTAGCAACATACTAGACGAGCTGAAGATCATGGCTGTTGACATGGGATCTGAAATAGGAAGGTGGGTTACGTTTTTGATAGTATAATATGCAGTGACTTTTGCCGGTTCTCTCATTGTAAACCCTCACAGCAAATGTGACGTTCATACCCTACACAAACCCTTCGTATTAGTGCCTAAGACAACCTTTGTAATCTATGCAGGCAAAATAAAGCCATAGATCATCTTCATGAAGATGTAGGGGAGCTGAATATCCGTGTTGAAGGTGCCAATCGGCGTGGTCGTAAGCTGCTTGGGAAGTAGTCTCTGATATTATGGCTTATGCAGTCTTGGATTTCAACTTTGGAATCACTGCTTCCTATTACATTTTGAATTTCTGGTCCCTTTTTTTCCTTTCTTCTTTGCTTCCGGGGCATAAAAGGTATAGGACTAATACCTGCATCTTGGTGGACGGTTGAACACATTATTTCTTCTAATGTTTTCAACATCAACTGCATAGAGTTTATGCTTCTACATTTCACTGGAATTTATGCTTCAGCATTTCACCGAATCTAGTAGTCCTGGAGAAGGAAAAATTATCTGAAATACTAGTGTCATTCTTCACCGGTGGTGATTTTCCTATATTGCAAAATTACCGTCCCTAACTTGTTTTTCCTTTCCTAATTAGCTTTTATTTATTTATTTATTTATTTATTTATTGTAATAAGCCCTAAACTGAGTTTTCTATAGTACTTTACATTTCTGCTGCCCATGCTTTAGTCTAAAGAAGAAACTTGTATATACAAATTGAGGAATCATTAGGGATAAACTGAACAAATGGTAGAGAATATGAATATGAATGACGACCTGAAATGTACAGTGTAGTTGGCAACGAATAATGTAGTTGAGAAATTGGTAAGAACTAGATCCCACTATACACTTTTCTAAATGATGATAGAAAATTATAGGGTTTAAACTTGTAATGAGGGGGGGAGAGAGAGAGAGAGAGAGAGAGAGAGAGGGGGGGTGTGTGGGCGCACACACCATCGCTCAAACTGGGACTGTGAGAGACCATTTCAGAAGTGGTTAAACTGCTGCCGTGTTGCAGTTCCATTGAGCTTTTCTATAATTGGGTGTAAATTTAATGATGTCCAAGAAAAAAAAAATGAATCAAAGTAAAATGAGAGCAAAAGAGCATTGTCAAATGAAAATTAAACTCAGAACATTGTGAGGTTAATGCAGAATGACATGACTTATAAGGGACATGCAAAAGAAAAATTGCAGACCTCTGCATGCTTGGCAATGATAGGGTAACAGAGAGTATGCATCGGACCGTCATAGATGAGGCTGATTCAGTAGACAGTCCATGTTCTAGTTCTGCCTCTGTTTTGAAGCCGTAAATTGGGATTAAAATTCTGGGACCCAAAAAAGCAATTTCCAGAACAAAGGCCACTTGAAAGAAATCAATATGATCCGAACGGGTTCCTAGCAGCTTACCACTGCATTATTAGTCTCTAAACAACGACATTGAGCTTTTAATATTCTCACATAAACATTCGAGAGGGGAACTTAAAACATCAGAAGAAGTTCATTGACAAACTATTTAGACAAAATCACCCTATATGCCACGTGAACAAACATCAGTCCAGTTGCAGAAACCATTATGACTCATCTCTCAGTAATGATCATTCAAATGATCATTCTAAAATATAGGCACAAAATTATGGTAATTTACAAAGCAAATGTGAGACAAACTCTCTCCAAATTCGGAGGTGGCATGAGAGGGGCTAATCGTAGTTCCCAAGCAACCAAGCAAATAAAAAGTACAGCTCTGAGGAGTAAAAGCACAACCTCACACAATTCACCCTTTCATCCCAAACCAGATTGGTTAGTCCCACAAAATCCTACCCTAATGGACACCTTAAGAAAAGACATCACCAACATAATAGAAATTACAAAAGCTTAACCTACAACAAGCCTAAGACAACTTGATTTCAATCCATTATTTTATCACGCCAAAATCCCTTGCCACAGTCTGGAGGTAATTCCATCCCAAAAAGATTGTAGGTCCAAAGGAAACAAACCACGTTGCAGCATTGTAAGCAACAAAACAATAACAACAACAACCAATCATTTATCTCACTAAGTGGGGTCGGTTATTTGGATCCTTTTATACCATTGTACTCTATTTCATACCGCATATTCATATGATTTTTTTTATACGACAACAATAATCATGTTTTTATTCTATTAAGTGAGGTCGGCAATATAAATATTTTACACCTCTGTACTCTATCTTATATTATATTTTTATCTATATTTAAATAATTCATAAAATGTTTTATTGCCGTTAACAATATTTTCTTAGATATCCTTTTTCTCGGTTAATATGAATGCTAGTCATTGTTTTGCACAGCCCCAATGGAGTTTCTATTGGTCGTCAGGGCACGTACATAGACGACCAACAGAGACTCTAGTTAGATGATGCGAGATTATGACAATTATTCATATTAATCGAAGAAGAATGAGATCTGAAAAGATTTGGATAACAAAAATAAATCATGATATAAATTATCTAAATGTAAATGAAAATTTAATACAATTGCTTATAAATATCCATATTGTAAGAAGCAAAAAAAAGGAACTAATAGAACTCAAGATTTAATCTAATCACCTCAAAACTCATACAAAAGGGTACGAATTTATAACCCTAAATACAGGAAAATCACTAAGCAACAAAAAGTTAAACCCAACAAAAACCCTGGAACCAGGTAGCATCAAATCAGTGAGACCTGATTCTTCAATTGCATAATTCAATAAAACAACCAAAGAATTATCATTAAAGAACACAATCCAATTCATCAATAGTGTAATTTAGCCAATCAGGATCTTAAAAACCACAAAACCCTTATACCCCGAGAAAAAAAAAACCAATTAAAGAAGGTTATGATGAATTTATATCAATTCCATGATCTGGTTTGAGGGTTCATTCACCTAATTACCCCAAATATTATACAAAAGGGTATAATTTTATCAATACTAGAAAATCATTGAGAAATGAAAGTTATGACCCAATAAAAACCCTAAAACAAGGCAGTATCCAATCAATGAGACCTAAACTTCAATTGCACAATTCGATAAACAACCAAAGATTATCAAGGATAAAGCAACACAACCCAATTCATCAATTGCTCAATTCAACCAAGAAAACCCCAATTAAATCAAATGTCTCCAAATTTAAACCAATCAAAAATCCATATTGATTTCGGTAAACTCACAACGCAAAGTACATGATGAAGAAAGGTGTTTTAGAACACGACAATTAAAAAACCTCAAGTTTGCTTAATCTCCATAACACTTTTGACTTTGGGAGCATAAAGAGAGTAAACGACAACCTGCCTTTTGGCGATTTCAAGCTGTGACTTAGCGTCTGAAAAGGCGGAGGAGATTGAAGAAGGATCGGAGAGATTTTTGTTGTGGCGAAATCCGTCTTTGGTTCGACGTTTTGCGTATTCTCTGATGTTATAGTCAGCGAACTCACGAGCTGTGCGCAGGAGTGATCGGAAGAGAGAGAGTACTTCGGCTTTTGTTGGCGCTCCAGCTACGGCTGCAGCCATTTTTTCCGATGAGAGAGAATAGAGAAAGATTGAGCTTTGGCAATGGGATATGTGGCTACAAAAAAATTAAAAATAATTAAATAATTAAAAAAACATTTCTAGAAGTTGGAGGAGGATTGCTCGTTTTGTGGCACGGTGTATGTGAGGAGGTGGTGTGTTGAGGGATGAGAATATTTACACGTGGTGTTCTGATCAGACGGCAGATATTGTTCCACGTCAACCTAAAAAATGGAAACATGAAATTCTAAATGAAAAGACAAAATTTGTATTTATTTAATTATTGTATTTTTGTTTTAAAATATAATTAATACTAAAACTCACCTGGACACCCCTTTGGGCAAGTTATTTCCAACATGATTTTTTTATTCTCACTCTTATCCTATTGGCTTTATAAGTTCATTTTCAACTCCAAATATTTTTCTTGAAACCAAAAATAAAATTTAAATTCTATTTCTATTTTTACAAAAATTATAAAATTTTAAATTAATAATAAATTTTGAAATTTATAAATAATCACCATAAGAGTTTTTGCGATCTAGTTAATTTTATTTCTCAGTTACTATCTTATTTAGAGATGAGTATCGATAGATTTAAATAGATTTATATAAAAATATTAAATTCATTCAACTTAACTCAATTATCAAATTTTTAAACTTTACTTTTTAACACCGCATAGTTTTGGTTGGTCAAATACGGACAGATCGATGGGATAACTTTTATTCATAACTAATATAAATTTTTATTATTGAAAATTTTAATTAAAACAATTATGAAATCAAAATTTTATAATAAAATAAATATTATATATAATTACATATATAATTATAATTTATATATATAATTTGGATACAATTTATTCATAAAAATATGATAATTAAAAATTTAGATGAAAATGTGATTTTGAATAAAAATGAATTGCGTAGAAAAATCCACATAAATTAAATTAACATATTTTATATATATTTATTTTTTTGGTGTTTTTGGTTTTTTTGTATGTATTTATTTATTTATTTTCTTTTTAATTATCTCTAATTTTGTTTTTCAAACGATCAATTTTAAATTATTGAGATTAAAACTTAATTTATTATTTCTGTTGTAATACATATAATTATATGTATAGCGGGAGGCTGGCAAGTTGCGAGTAGATGTGGAATGTCAAGTTTAGGTGTTTATACTCATTTCTATATTTTATCTCATTAGCTTTAACAAGAGGGAAATCTAAGAATAATTAAGTAAATAGTAATATCTAAAAATAAATTTCATGTTTTATTTTTATTATTATAAACAAATGAATATAATTGAATTTTATATTATAATCTTTATTTAATATCAAACTAAATTAAATCTATTATAATATAACAATAAATTGATTTTTAATCTTAAATTTTAGTTTCAACTATTTGAGAGAGTAATATAGAAGAGAGAATAAAGAAGATAAAATAAAATAAAATTAGAATTTGAAAGTAAAAATAGTGAAAATAAAATAAAAAATAAAAATAACGAAAAGAAATAAATAAAAATAAACTATCCCTACAAAATAATAATAATAATACTAACAACAATAACATGCATTAATTTAATTGGTTTGAATTCTTTTACGCCACTTATTTTTATCTAAAACCATCTCCACAACGAAATTTTTAATATTCATATATTTACGGATAATTTATATTTAGATTTTTAATAATTATCTCAATATTTCATTAGATCTCTAACGTTTAAGCTTTTACTCTTTTTAATCAGTATGTTTTTAGATTTTATTTTGAATGGTTTAAGTGATTATAACTTAAGAAAATTAACATTTAAAATTATAATTTTTAAAACCAAATGCCATATGGTAATTCTCACATTCTTTTCTTAATTCTCTTTTTTTTCATTTTTCATTCCTCAGTGGCTTCCCATCTAGGGTTATAAAAAATTTTCACTATTTCAAATTATTATTTACTTATTTACTTTAACATTTGCGCGTTTGGGTATGGAGCGGGAGAGTAGTCCCTTAAATGGGTTACAGTAAGTTTCGAACCAAATTAATCAGATTATAATTTTAAATATTAATCAATATAGTATAAAAAAAAAAAATTAATTTCTTTAATAATAGAAAATTCTTTAAATTTCATTTCCCTATATAACCAAATAATGAATATGAAGCAGCTGAAATACATTGTAGTTGTGCCCCTCTCTCTCTCTCTCTCCTCCTCTCTCCTCCTCTCTCCTCCATTTAGGGTTTGCAGGTAGAGGGAGGTCTAGGGTTCCGAGGGACGAATTAGAATCAGGTATGCCTTTGATTTTATCCATCTCACCCAATGCAATCAGTCGTCGTGAATTTGCCAGTAGCCTAAAATGCACAAACAAATGACATTCTCTCTTCAGTTAACCCGAAATTTGTTCCATTAATTTCTGCCGTTTTCTTTGTCTGCTTCTTTTTCGTATTCTAGGAAAAAATGATTTTTGAGCCCAAATAGACTATCTTTAAAACATGGTATTGGAGCTGAAATTCCATTTCTAAATTTCTGATTCGTTTGGTTTTGCATCATAGATCTATTCGAATTTAGCGTTCGCTGTGGTTCAAATAGGAAAATGTTAGTTTGAAAGATCCATATGATATCTAGATCAAAAATGTAATCAGAGAAAATTTTTATTTAATGCGATAGATATGCTGACAATTTAGTATTATTTGTGCGGTAGCGAAGGTATGATTTTCTTGTTCAACATGTTTGAGATAATATCGAATTTGTTGTTGCAATATTAGGGAGGTGGAACCTTCTTTAGTTGGTAGATCCAGACTTCAAAATTGCCTTTTGCTGCTTACATTACGAAGCAGTTGCATCTATATATTGCCCACATTTTTTTTCATAAATTTGTGTGTGTATTTGTGTTAAGCAACCTATTCATCTGAGATTCTGTTTGTTTCTTTTGCATAATTTAAATTTTCTTAGATTTTGATCCTAATAACAATATTGAAAATTTAGTTTGGAGTTTAAGCTTCAGAGTCATGATTACATTTGTGGGAGTATTGAGTGCAAGGGGCATTTGGTAATGATGGAAGTGGCTGTAGCTTAAAGCATCTTGAAGGGAACTTTTGACTCTGAAAAAATGTTGTAGAGATTACATGACTAAAATTGGGGGGGATCATGGCACCATCTATATTGGTGCATAATGGTTTCAAAGGTGGCCACTGCAGGCCAGCTTAAAATCAATTTCTATCTAGATCCATTGGGCTAAGTTATGCTCACTTGCAGAAACTAATCTGTTGAATGACATTTACATCTAGCTTCTCCTGTCAGGGGGAATGAAAAAGGTGTTAATTAGCCCATAAAAAAAATGTAAACAAAGAAAACAAAGAAAAACAGCAACATTTTTTTTTTGTCACAGTTGTAAATGAATGTAATAAAAAGCTCAACTGAATCAAACCATATTCCACAAAAAAAATGTCTCTTAGGAGGGAGTAGACAAGAAAAATTAAGGATGACTATCTTGATCACAGCTAATAAGTTAACAATGAAAGTAAAGGTTTGATTTTAAAGGCTATTGGTAGATTATTTTAAATTCTTAATATGCAGGAAAAGTTCTGGCACGTGCCTAATGTGATTGTTGCCCATTGCTTTTCTTTTAATCTTTTTGACAAATTATGCTATTTTAATAGTTTCATGTAAATTTAAATCTTCTTCATGTATGGTTATTTACTTTAAATTTGTTAGTGATTGTTTAACTGCCTTGCTGGTTCCGTCATCTAAGTATATTGATAGCTTTTTTCCAGCCCTTGTAAATTTAATAATCTCATCATACGTGAAGAACCTGAGCGAGATGAGCCCTTGTGGGCTCTTTATTCTCCATTAGTTGCATGCATGTTGAGCGAGGTGAGCCCTTAAAGTTGCACGACAATTATGGAACCTGACGTTTACCTATTATTGTTTCTAGTCCAGGTAACTTTCATTCACTGTTCTTCTTCTTTCCCTCATTCTCAAAAGAGTACTATTTTTGGTTTATTTTCTGCATTGCATTTTCAGCCTCCCTTTGTGCCTGATATGTATATTTAAGGGAGCAATATGCAGTAAGAGAAGAGAAGTAGAGTCTATATATCTCCCTTCCTCTGTCCTTCCCAGTCTTTTATCCCCTTGTCTTGTATGCAAACTTCATACAAAAAATGTTGCGATGTAGCATGACAATTAACAAACTTAGTTCTTCCTCTATATGCGTGTATTGTTTCTATTCTTGCTTTTATGGATGTATTATTTTTTGTTGGATTAAGTTTATTATGTTTCCTTCTTTTGTGGTTATTATTTTATTTATCCCTTTTAGTTATTTGTTTGTTTCTTTTCTTCTCACCTTGTAGTCTTCTCTTCCATTGCATACTTCTTTTTGTTTGCTGCAACCCAGCTTTGTGTTGTTTATGCACCTCTTCACATTAGTTATGCATTGTAGCCATCATGCTAATTGCTAAATGTGATTGTGTATTTTTAATTTTTAACTTTTTTGGTCAATGGCATTGGATGCAAGTTCATCAAAATCCACTGAAGCAATGCAAAGGCTAATAACAAGAAAGAAAATGAACCAACAAAATTAGCCACATTTAACTTGTCCATATTACAATTAGTTACGACATGTTAACCTGTAGATTATTGAAGCTAAAACGGGTTTCGCCTCCCTCCCCTCTTAAGATCCTTGAATCCTTCTCTATCCAATCTCCTTCTGCACAAAGCTTCATATTGCCCAAGCCTCAAATGTGCTATAGTATCTTTAGCAGGCACCTTATGGTATGAAGAATATAAAAGATAATTCCTATTTTTGCAAGTTATCCCAAGTTAAAATCTTCATCCATTTTATGTCTCACATTGGGATATCCAGGTGTTCTTCCAAGGGAAACTCGAAAGGTCTATCAACTCTTCCCGAATAGCTGTATAAAAGCTTTTGACCTTAAGCTGTGCTTTCTTTATTCTTGAGATGACTTTTGTTGCCTACTTTAAATTTAAGTAGTTTAATAATACATCTTTGACTTTGTATTTTAATTCCTGATATGGCATGATACGATCACTAAAAATCTTGTTTCTAGGTAATTTTTATTGTAAAATGTAGTTGAACACGTAACATTTCTAACACAGAGGAAAGTTTTATTGTAATTAAATTTCAACAATTAAGGTTAGTATAGGATAATTATGGTTGGAACAATAGCTAGGTTTAAAGAAAACCAAATTAAAATATTTATTGAGAGAAAAAATTTGACTACTATTGTTCTTTTATACTAGTTAGAACAAATTTTACTTAACTTTAAATCTTTTTAATTATTTAACAATTTCTAAATAGTTAAATAAAATAGAAAAATGAAATAAAAAATTGAAACTTTTCAAAACCAAAATAAAGAAGGAAAACAATAGGAATCTAAAAAAAACAATCAAACTTTCTAATTTCTTGAAATCTTCTGGCATAATTCTCCCCAGGTTGGGAAAAAGACTCGTTCTCAAGGGTGGACACATCTTCATTTTTTTATGGTATGGTTGGAATCCAATCAATTTCTTTGATCTAATCCTTCGTCTCGCTTGCTTGATTCTTATCCAAAGCCTTACCACAACCATTGGAAATATGACCAGCATCAGTAAGTTCTATTCTCACTTTAAAGTAGTAGTCATTTGTCCACTCCCCTTCACCTGCAGACAAACTTGTAGCCCATCTCAAAGTTTTCAAGGAATAAAATGAGGAGCCTTCTCCTTCACTGCCAGTGAGGCCAGATTTCTTCGTGGTGCTTCTTTGTAATCAAGAAAGGTTGTAGTAATTGGCCACGTTGCCCTCAAATCATGACATTGTTTAATTGGAACAGTCTTGACCAGAATCTGAAGATGTTCTGGTGTGCAAGGCTGACCCAGACAATGAAAGAAACTTCTATCACTGTTCCGAATTTCTTGAAAATTTTGGTCAACCACACTTTCAATCTTGTCAAGTCTCTCTCTTTCATAAATAACCAGGTGCATAGGTTAGCTGAGTAATTCTCCTGGTAAAGTTTGAGTAGCTCATTTCTTTTTTCAAGCCCCTTTGCTTTTGGTTGCATCTCTAAGGTATCCCAATTACCCATATAGAATTTATGATATGGATGATTGTTATCACTCAAATGCCTCAGAAGCTGACTTTTCCTCCAGGGATCTGAGAGTAAATTTTTCGGAGTCTCAAAACCAACGGCTTTAATTTCTCTCATGGTCCCATCCAGAGCCTCCTCAAAGCAATTGGGGTTAACGTCAAAGTAGTAGTTGGAATGATCATAGGCAGTGAAAGCATTTGTGGCACCTCCATGCTCTGTAATATATTTGCTATAACTATTTTTTAATGGATATGTTTTGCTGGCCTAGAATAGCATATGCTTTTTATTCTCATCATAGATGTAGAAGTTGAAGAGGGGCTCATTCACACCTTTTGTAAGAGAGACAGGGGAACTTGATCTCCAAAAGTGATTTAACTCTTCATAAAAAACTCTACCATTTGAAGTCTTGTACGCCCCGATCAAGTCTCATTCATTCTCCGCATCTCAGCCAATTCTCTATGTTGGGGTTGATTGCCTCTACCTTGTGCTCTGTGTTGACCAACTATCATTCAGTAACAGGAAAAAATAATATTCTAAAATTCAGGAAAAGTTTCTGAATGCTGGAAAAAAAAAAAAGCTTTGAATTGCAGGAAAAGAGTTCGGCCTTCTGAAGTGTGAATCGCAAAAAAAAAGGTTTAGGAAAGAGTTTGAATTTTCGCAGAAAAGCAGTTTCTCGGAAAAAAAAAATTTGCAGAAAAGTTCAATAAAAAAGTTTCTGAATTCTGAGAAAAGATTTTGAATTACAGAAATTGCAAATTCCTGTTGGGCATTAATTCCACTTGATATGCGGGTGAAGGGTTAAGGCTTTTAAATCTCAGCAACCATAGCTACAACAGGGTGATTGTGGTTGGAACAATAACTGGGTTCATATAAAACTAAATAAAATTCTTTATTAAGAGAGGAAACAATAACATCATAAAAGTGATTATTATTGTCTTTTTCTCTATTTTAGTTGGGATAAACTCTAATTTTAAACTGAAACACTCTATAATTACTTAAAAACTGTTTAAATAGTTAAATAAAATAGAAAAAGCTACAGAGGCTGTCTAAATAGAAATGTAAATAAAGAAGGAAAACTAATATGAATGTAAAAAAACTTCAAAATTTTAATTTCTTAAATCTTCTTGCATCAATTTCCCAATAATATTTCACAAGATATTTGGACAAAGAATTTCTTATGATCTGCCGATATGTATTTATTATCATTGAATTTTATATGTCATAAAAGGAAAATTTTGGAGGATGGGTATTGAAGCAGCAATGATATGTAACATGACAAGTTGCTTCAATAGTTTGAGAATTTATTCTTATTCTATATAATATGAAAAATTAATGTTTTTTAATTGTGATATTGCCCCTAAGAAATGTTATGAGTGTACCATACCTCATTGATTCCATAATAAAATTTTAATGAAATTCATGTTATATATATTTAATTTTAAAATTTTGTGCAATTCTTGTGGACCATTGGACTTAAATGATTTGAAAATTTGAGACTATATATGTAATAGAGCAAAAGGATCTATCACAAATAGCTGAACTCAAGAATCTAATGTCAAATTAGAAGTTTAACAGAAACTTTTCTATGTATAGATTATATCACAATTATAAACATGAATACGAAGGTTTCACTAGCACATAGACAAGCATGTCTAAAGGACTTGTGGTCATTGTAGATATAGAAAACAATGAAAAAAAAAATCTATTTAAAAATAATAGATTTTCACAACTATATGTGATAATAGAGGTGTTTTGAATAAAAACTAGCCAGCTTGGTTCACTATTTTGACCGAGCCTAATTGGTCTTCTGTGTTAAATGAAGATGTCAATATAATTAACTTTTTTATTTCTATTTTTCTTAAATACTTGCAAAATTTAGGGGTGTGTTGTTGTGCAATGCCATGATGACCAATGTTTGCAAATCAGCTTAATATGTCTTCAGTGTTAAATGTAGATATCATTATGATTATTTTTGCATCTTCATTTTCTTAAATACTTGCAAAATTTGGGGGTGTGTTGTAGTTCAATGCTATGGTCACTTGTTAGGGACCTACAGGTAATGGGTTTAAATCATGAAAACGATTTCTTTTTTCTCCTAGTATGTTGGAGGCGATGTGCATATAACTATCTTTACACCATTATGGTGTGACCCATTAGGATGCTCCATATACGTAATTTGACTTGAAAGTAAACTATTATTTTCTCCCAGATTTTGCATAGCTTTTGTTATTTTGGAACTTTAGTCTGCACAAGTGGTTCCTTTATCATGTTGATATATAAAAGTTGATTATGTCAAATGGGAGCAAAAGATAGTCAGTTCTTTTAAGAAGTTGACGGCAATAAAACTTCAAAAATTATTGAGCTCAAGGTATTCACAAAAGGAGAAGTTTCATAAAGAATCTTATGAAAGAAGAATTAATTAGATCAAGAACGAATATCCAAATGGGAGGATGAGATATCCTAAGGTTTAAGACAAATACAAATACATATACATATATTAATGGTGTTAAGACACAAAATATTATATCGACAAAAAAAAAGAGACAAAATAAATAATCACGTCTCCTTTCACTTGTTTAAACTTTTGAAATAGATGATAGTTACACAGAAAGGGGAGAATAGACAGTTAATAGGAGAGTGTTTAATTGAGTAAGGATGCCAAAATCCTTTGTCATTTTACATGATTGCGGTGATTAGGGTTTGCAGTTCAAAAGGAACACCGGGATATTTAAGAATTGATTTTTCCCCATTCATTTATTGTGGGACAGGTTGCTTTCTTTGCATCCTAATGGTCTTCCGGTGCTAAAGATTTTAGAGGATATTGCTTGCAAAACAATCAAAAAGATTGGATAGCCCTTTTGTTTCCCTAGCTTTCTACTTTTCTCTTTTCTCATCTTGTTATCATTGATTTGCATGAATTCATTGTAATTTTTCCCCTCCTTGACATTTTGTTTTTATTTTCTTTATATCAAAGAAAAAGGACAAGAAGAGGGAGACTAGAAGTTAGAACTGGGGGCTCTCCAATCGCAACTTTTCTAAAGAGAGAATTCTTGAATAAAAGGCCAATTCTTCTTCTTCTTCTTCTTCTTCTTCTTTAAACCATGTCTCAAATAGCCTGAATAGGAAGAAAATAATGTTTAAAATTCTTGGGATTTCATTCCAACCAAATGCATGGGTAAATTGAAAAAATTCACAGATTTTGGCATCCTTAGCTCTCCTAAACCCCCTGAATTCGATACTCAATTTCAAATCTTGATGCAGTCAGCTGTGTGCTGTTGAGTTTGATTGGTTCAAATTTATGACCTAACATTGGGAATCCACTCACCAAGAGAGAAAATGTTTCCAACAGAATAATATGACAAAAGTTGCATAACAAGTCTTTACGAGAGTTTAAATAATCTAAGACATTGAATCAAAATATGAAACTAATACTAAAGCTCTAGACACCGTTACTAAAAAGGAAATAAATTATAGCAATAAAAATTGGAAATAACAAGATTTAACCTTTCCAATTGAATAAGAAGACAAAAGTTGCATTACAAGTCTCAACGAGAGTTTAAATAATCTAAGATATTGAATAAAAATAATAACTAATACTAAAACCTGTAGACACCATTCTAAAATTAAAAGGAAAGAAATAATAGCAATAGAAATTGGGAATAGCAAGATTTTGAAAAGATTGGACTTCGCCCACATAGTATTGTCCCAGCATTTCCTGTCCATTGCCCCAGCTATCACATAGGTGAGTGATGAATTTAATAGCAGACAGAAATCACCCCAGTGATCCTTGGGCCTGATCCTTGGCCATGAAAGTTTAAGTGCCTCAATCCTGGGATTGCACTTTTGAACCCTGGTGATTGCATGAGCTTCTGTAAGTGCTCTGGAAGACTTCTTCCTTGGTCTTTTGTGCCTCTTTTGTGGTTGATTTCTCCCCTTTTAGACCATATATTGGTCCCCTAAATTGCCCTCTTACCCGTTGGTCTCCCCCATCTGGAAAGAATTCGCCCGTGAGTTCCTCTCAAAATCTTCTCAACTCCCGTGCATCTTGATATTTTGTTCCTTGTATGTTTGGAGTCCTTGTTGAACACCAAGGTCGAAAGGATAAAAAATGTCGCAACTTGTCTTTTCAGTTGATTTCTTTTCAAACTCTTCAAAGAACTTCTCCTGCACAAAAATTCAAGACCTCAAAATACAAACCTTTCCTTTGTGATAAACTGTACCTGCAAGAACAAGATTTGTGGGTTTATCAACAGTAGCATTATCAACCATTACGACCATGGTTTTCACTCACACCTTTAGAACCCTAACCTCCTTGTTGCTCTCCATGCCATTCCCACTTTTACCTCTAATCAGCAATTGATGTCCCAACCAGTGATCTTGAGACCTGAGGGTTTCCCCGATAACAACTCCAACTTTGGACTCATAATCAGCTAGCAAGCTTCTTTCAACATTAAAAACTTTGGACTCTTCAATTTTAGAAACTTCTTCCATAACATCTAAGTCATGTATCAGAAGAGTAATCGAATCTATGATTTCAAAACACGTATCATCCTCTAGTGTGGAATCACCGGTCATTTCATTTTCTTCACCCTCGGGTTCACAAATTACTTTGGATAGTCACCAAAATTATATTCTTCTGTTATAATTTTCTTCTCTCTTAACTCAACTTCAATTCCCAAACTACTTTTGTGAAATTTATGTAACAAAGTATTGTTCATAGTTAGAGGGGTAGAAATTAATCCCTTAACAACTGCGTTAGATCTTCCCACGTTCTATTTGGCCTTGACCATTATTTTCTCTACTTTCTCACAATTTCTCCACTAAACTGATCCCTTGATAAAATTTAATGTTTATATGTTTAACCATCCCGCTATCAGAAATTTAAGTGTATTTACAAGAATTATTTAAATCACCATAAAAACTGAGAATAATCTCAAACTTCAATGGACAATTTGGTTTATAAAGAGCATATCTAGAATTTTCACAAACAAAAATCTGGTGTAGGACACAACAGCCACCAACCATGGCATACTCTTCACTCCTCCAAGCCATGTTTTGATTCACCATCAGGGCTCCAACCATGGTCTAGTTCTTCAAATCAGTTGCGAGTTTTTTTTTTTCTCTATTGAGGTAAATATTTCGGTTTGTCTGTTTAGGATCCAAACATCCCACAATCACCGATCACCATCGGGAGAGAAAGCAATGTTTTCAATAGAATAATATGACAAAGGCTGCGTTACAGGTCTCAATAAGAGTTTAAATAATATAAGACATTGACTCAAAATAGGAAGCTAATATTAAAAACCCCTAGACACCAGTCTCAAATTAAAGGTAAAGAATTAATAGCAACAAAAATTGGATACACCAATATTCACAAAGGATTTGGACTCTGCATGCCTAGGATCAGTAAAGTAATCCCCATCCATCACCTTGGCGATAGGATGGCTGAATGATAAATTTTATCTTGAGCATGGATCGCCCAGCAATCCTTGGCCATGGAAATTTTAGTGCCTCAGTTCTTGGATTTCATTTGCAAACCGTGGTGATTGCCCGAGTGATTGTAAATGCTATGAAAGTCTTTGTCCATGGTCTGTTATGGTTGATTTCCCCTTTTGGGCCGTATATTTGTCCCTAAATTGTCTTTTTAACCCAATATTTAAAATCTTAATATGGGTCACTCCGATACTAGGTAAAATCTAAATGATCCTTTTGTCCTATCTAAAGTTATGGCCAACATAGTTGTTTACTCCATCAGTCTCATGCTAAGTGACAAAGTTGCCAAAAATGTTTTGAATTTATTCACTAAAAGCCATTTCTTTAAAAATACCCCTTAGTCGAAATTGTTCAATGGACTTTTCTAAGGCATGTAAAATAGTGTGAATAAACCATCCATACTCTTTTTAGGATAAGAAAAATTAAAAAGAAAAAAGTTCAATGGAGGGAGTATTTAAAGTTATGGCTGACACGGTCATTTATTTTTATGCTTTATTTGCCGGGTGAACCATAGAAGCCCACTTTTTTTGTTTGAGAAGCTTAAATTTTCATTCATTATTTTTGAATGTTTTTTTTTTTTGTTTGAAGAAATTTAGCATGTTACATTTATACGTATGGACGTTAGCTTTTTTAACTGCTCTTTATTTGTTCAATTTGAAAAGGTACCCTGTCAACAAATAGAATCCAAGATCTCAAGTAAGATTTAAGCAAGGCTATCGTTCACTCTCAATCTTGAAATAACGTGTCATGATGTTGGATATGCATTTCATTGATAGTGTTACTTTTAATATAGAACGTGGGATTTAATACACATGGATGCGATGTCTAACCTCAATTTGGCATGTGTACCAGGAAACATTTTTCCATGGAAAGCAAGCATGGATTTATGATCGGATAAGCAATTTACCAGATAGAGTGCGAACTACGCTGGTAAGATTCTTTTTGATTGCAAGTATGCACAATAAATAAATTTTGATGCCAATGTCTCGATGAAGTCATATATGTATCTCACTTAGCAAATCTACCAAGTGGTGTGTTCAAATTGTCATATATGTATCTCACTTAGCAAATATACCAAGTGGTGTGTTCAAATTGTTATGATTCTTTAGAAACACTAATACCTCTTCAGCACTTTAAAATTCTTGGAAATAACTTTATATGGTTATCATCAATAAGATCGGATGTCACACTTATGTAAGAAGTCATCATCTTGGCTTTATACATTGCATCGAAGACCTTAACAAAATTAAATATTTCTACGACCATTTCTCCTTCGGGTGGAATTTGGTTCCTTCTGATCCATCTGAGAAATGTGAATATTTTCTAATAATGACTAATAATTGCTGAGCCTAAAAGACCTTTTTAGCTGTAGTAAATTAAACAGCTGAATTAATGTTTGATCTTAATGTATCTTTTCCATTCAATCTTCGTACAGAAAGACCATGAGGGAGAATTTGGAGGTATATATTGTGCCATATTAACGATCAAGTGAGTCATTTCTAGAGACTTTACTTTGATTGTCTGAGTTAACAATTTGATTTCTTGTACTAAATCCTCTTTTTGTGCATACAGTTCAAATGTTGGTTTGCTGGATAGTCCGATTTTTGGACAGGAAGTCGCAGAGATTCCTCTAATTGCAAGAACCACTGATTGTCAGGGGTAGGTGAGCATGAGCAATAACATTTGCTAGCAATGAAATCTCTATTCGGTCTTATAATGAACAACTATGCGACTGTTGGGGCCCTTTTGCTTTCATTTCTTTGCAGGGTTACTTCAAGGCACTATTCGGTGGCACAAAGAGATTTCCTGATGATGAATCCCTCGTCCTAAGCTATTCTGCGTCAGAAAACCCAACAAATCCCTGTTCCATCTGCTCAAGAAAACCATCATCTCCCAATCTGTTTCTCAGTGAAAAAATGGTTTTCACCACCATTCTCACATATCAATCCTCAAAAATTTCTCCCCTTCAATTGTCCAGTGAGGTTAATAGGCTCTCTAGATTCCTTAAACCTCTAAAACTCTAATTCCTCCGTTTTTGGAGGTCAGATTCGTTCTGGGTCTTCATCCAACTCCATTGTTTTTCCCTTTTCTCCCATCAATTTTGTTGTGCTCAAAGTATTTGACAAATAGGATCCAAGATCTCAAGTAAGATTTGAGCACTTTACTATGGGTCTATGGTTCATTCATTTGTTTAATTGATACGCATTAAAAAAATACTGGAACAATGAAAGATTTGCTTTGCTAATAATGCTAATAATATTTTGAAATTACTTGGACTATCTTGGATATAGTGTGATGAGATGTTAGATATGCATTTCCTTGATAATGTTAAAGGAGAATGTGGAGTTTAATACATGTTGATGTAAAATCTAACCTCAATTTTGCATGTGCAGTTGGAAACATTTTTCCATGGAAACGAAGCTTGTATGATCGGGTAAGCAATTTACCAAACAGAATGCCTACTGCTACATAAAGATGGTAAGAATATTCTTGATTGCAAGTATGCAGAATATGAAAACTTTTCTGCTCATGTTTCTCGATGAAATCATATGTGTGATTCATGTTGTGTGTCAAAATTGTTATGATTCTTTAGAAACAGATACTTCTAGGACACTTTAAATTACTCAGCTTCTATGCTTTTGTTGTAATTGGCTTTTACTCAGGTTCTATGCTTTTGTTGTAATTGGCTTTGACAAATACGTAACTTTGATGTAATTGGGTGTAGATATCTCTATCATAACTCAAATAGCTTCGTGCTGGCAGCAAGTTAGATTCCTAGCTTTCTATTCCTTAGCCAACTAGGAATGATGGAAGGACAGTGAGATTGATAGTAAGTGCAAATGTGTGGAAAATAATATTTTGAGAGTAAACTAAATTCAGTTTGGTCCTCATCTAGGAATGCTTAGCCATGATAAAATATACATGTCCTTCCACATGCATCAACTGCCTAGCTTAGGAGAAAATCTGCCACTTTGCTTCTGTTTGTGCGGCCACTTGATGATTGGTCTAGAATTGGCCAATCTGATGATTACAAATTATCATCTCAGAATCGGATTCAAGGGTAGCTGTGCATTGATCTTATTATTGTTTTGCAGCTTTGGGTGCAAGAAAGAGGTAAGGGACTAAAGCCATGAAGCACAGAAAACCCTAGCACAATATTTGTTGCTGTGAAGCAAGAAGAAAGCCAGTCCCTGCTTTGTACTGAGTTGGTATTGTCTCGGGATTGGACTTATTAAGCTTCTTTTTCTCAGGATTGGACAGGTCAGTCCTGAGTTTGTTGCTCCCCATCCCATACAATTTCCCTACTTTCATCTTTCTGTCTTTGCTCCCCATCCCAACAATTTCCCTACTTTCATCTCTCTGTCTCTCTATCTCGTACTTGCATGTGTGCATTTTCTATCTCTAACTTCAACGTTATTTAACTTAGATTTTCTTTCTCTTTCATTAATTTAGAGATCCAGTCAGTATTTTGTGCATGGATTAATGAAGTTGTTTTTACCACCTGTCATCAACCAGCACCCTGGTTCTGATGGACCCTTAACCAATTGTTCAAACTGACATTCCTGATTCAACCAGCTCTGGTAAACAGCCCTTGTTGTCATGAGTGTGTGTTTGTGTTTGTGAGATTCCAGTTTGTCTCTTCCCTTCAGCTCATGGTCTTCTCTTTTGTTTCTCATGCTTCAATTGTTACAGGATTCGAAAAATGAGGATAATATGGATGAGATGAGAGAGTATATGAAGAATAAGCGATACTCACCAACACTTGTAGGTATAGGTGGGATGACCACCTTCGTCCCTTAACCAGCTCGGGAGTTCGACTCCCCCTGGTCTCGAAAAAAACAATGTTGGCAGATCCGCCCCCAAAATGAGCCTTGCAGCGGTCGATCCAGATTAGTCGAGACAAAATTTCAGATACTAGGTGATAGCCAAACCAAGATACTAAAAAGAAGAATAAGCGATACTCTACCAGGAACACTCCATTTGCAGCAAAGAAGAAAACAAGAGGCGGGCGAACCCAGATCCCCAGCTTGGTACAGATTGAAGTAACCACCATTTATTGCTCCAAGGTGCAAAATCCTTTGCACCTTGGAATGATAAGTGGTGCAAAATCCTTTGGCTGTGTGAGTGCAAACCAAAGCCTTCATTCAAAAATTCTCTTAATTTTCACTTCACTTAAAATTAAAATTAAAAATTCTTTTAACTTTTGTTCATAAAACCGATGAAATAGTGAACCCAACAATCAGTGATGGTGTTTTTCTAATGTAGTAATGCTTACCGTGTTATGTATTCACTATTGTAGGGTTTTGATTTTCACATAGAAGTGAGATTTGGGTTTTTCAATTATCTAATGGACCGGGTATGCATTTCGATTTTTCACAACTTATCACTGAACTTGATTTTTGTGAGTGTGTGAGTGACAAAATGAACAAAGATTCCTTTGGACCCATTGAATTCATATGCTCTCTTTCTCTCTACTTTTTGTATTAAATTTTAATAGATTAAGTTTAAATTTATTAGATTGATTTACTGATTTTTTTTGAATTGTTCCATCAATTTTTTATTGAATGAGATTAGTTGTAATTTCTGAAGAAGAATGAATAAGAAATTACTATTTGATGCTGCAGAGATAGAAAAAGCTACTTGAGGTAGTATAGATATGGATAAAATCTTGATTAGATGTGATAATTGAATGTGAGAAACACTTTTGTATGCCGGTAAAATTATGATTTTCTATTTAAAAATGTTCCTAATTATGTTTTCGTATTTAATACTATCTAGTACAGATGTCTTGCCTCCAAATTAATTTTGATCTTGGACACGCCATTGACATGGCTGGGCCCCTCTGTTTTTTGAAATTTTTAACAAATAAATTCTATTTCTAAATTTTTTAAAATGAATATAAATAGAAACAATAAAATAAGATTCTATAGTACAAATTTAACTATATAACTAATTACAAATCTTGATTGTTAATTTTGTATCAATCATTATGTTAGAACAATATTTTTATAATAATTTTGATTATATACTCAGAAATATTAGTTTTATATATTTACACACATTTTAACAAACATATCCGTGCCGTGTCGTATTGTATAGTTATTTGTGATTTCAGTATGATGTGTCTAGTATTGTGTCCATTGTCCATGTCTTTGTTATATGCATTTGATTTGTTGTTGTGAGTGGTGAAGATAAGTAACAATCTTATTCAATCATCCATTAACTAATGAAAAGGAGGAAAAAAAAAATGTTACTTATGTTGCTGTGATTAATTACGTTATCTTAGACAATCTACTCATATTTTAGGTTTTGATTTCATTTGATTAGATTTCAATCCTACTTAAATTACATGTCTTTGTCATACGCATTCGATATGATAGTTAAGGGTGTAGACGAGAAGATGATCTTGGATAGGAATGAGTGGCGTAGAAGAATCCGTACAAATTAACTTAACATATTTTAAGTATATATTATTTATTTATATATATATATATATTATTATTATTTTTAATTCCTTTTTTTTTTCTTTTTTTTTTTAATTATTTTTATTATTATTGTTATTTTTTTATTTCTACTTTTCGTGTATTTCTTGATTTATTTTATTTATTATTTACTTATTTATTTATTTATTTTTTAAAATCATTTTTAAATTTGTCTTTTAAATGGCCGACCCCAAATTACTAAGTTTAAGGCTTGGTTTATTGTTCTTGTCATATACATTCGATTTCTTGTTGAGACCGGTGAAGATGAGTTACACTCTTATTCAATTATCCATCAACAAATGAAAAGGAGAAAAAATAAATGTTATTTATGTTGGTGTGATCAATCACATTATCTATGTTTGTGTTGGGCAACCTACTCCTATGTTAGGTTTTGATTTCATTTGATTTGACTTCAATCCTAATTAAATTACACATATCAACCGATTCATATAGTTTTATTTTAATTTTATTGGTCCTTGCCCATACTCAACAAAGTAGGCAGGGATCTATCGAGTTGATGGGCAATCTGTTGAATGACACCAAGTATGGTGCATCTCAGTGGAGGCAATGAAAGTTGTGTGAATCAGCCCATAAATAGAAGCACTTTTAATTTATAAATGATAGTGATATAGCTAAATAAAGTCATATCCTAAAAAGAAAAAGAAATAAAGAAAAAACAAAAGAAAGAGACTTTCACCGAAGAGAAGAAAAGAAAATTTTACTCATACTACTCGTAGTTGCAAAAAAAAAAAAAATGATTGGCCATTGAAGTGAGTGGTGGCTAGGCAAATCGTTGATAATAGCTTTATTTTATGTTAATAAGTTTTTAGTGCATGCAAATTAAGATTGTTTCACATTGAGAATATATGCAACTTGATATGCAAGGTTGTCCCCTTTGAGTTGTAGAGTGTATGTGCAAAGGTTTTTCACAATGATAGACATTCTCATCATTTCTTTCCTCCCTTTGAATGTACACCAAATTAAAAGAACCTAGTTTTGTTTATTGCTTTTTATTTTTCTAATTTGAGAGATCATAAAGTACATGAAGCAACCCACAAAATATGTGACCTCAGAAAGAGGAATGTGTATAGACAATCTTTCCTATAAATAAAAGGTTTCTTTCAAGAACGCAACTCACTATTCGACTAAGTTTCAAGAAAATCTATTTGTAGTTTAAGGTTTGTCCCTTTTTTTTTTTTTTAATTTATTGGCCTAAGAATATGTACATATGTATATATATTTATATGTTGGAATAACAAAAACCAAGTCTGGCTAACAATCTTTTGAAAATTATTTATGGCATCTTGGAGATCATTTAATGTAATGTTAGATACGCGTACCATTGATAGTGTTACTTTTAATGTACAATTTGGCATTCAGTATATGTTCACGTGAAGTTTGATCTTTGTTCTGGCATTTGCAGAAACAACTCAAACTTGTATTATGAAAGATGGATGAAAAATTTCATGATAGAAAGCCAACGGTGTTTGATGATCAGATTGGCAATTTACCAAGAAATGCTACACTTCCGCTAGGAGAAAATGGTAAGATCCTTGCTAATACTTTCATGAATTCTTGGACCATTACCGGCCAAAAAGCAAGACAAATAATGTTATGGTTATGATATTTTATGTTGCTATAAGAAGGTAGTATTAAGATAAAACTTGATATTTCTAGTAAGGGTTTAGGTTAATAGACGCGTTCTAAATATCTCGAGTATGCTTTGAGGCAGCTTGTTTTATAATTCAAGTCTTTATTACCCTTGCTTAGATGGTTTATTGATACAAGTTTTAAGATAGTATATTGACGCTATTGGCATATATAAAGTATTCTGTGAAGCAGAATTTGGGAATACTAATATTTAAATGTGCACTTTTCACATGTGTGGGTGCATGTATATCCATGTTGTGATAGGAATCGAAACATAGTGGATTGAGAGGGAGAGGTGTGAATACTAATATTAATCATCTTTCATTTTTGTATTGGAAAAAGAAGAATATATTATGTATATGAAGAAATGTAAGATATGTGAAGGAATGCATAAAGTTAAGGAAGAGGATCCCTCTATGATTGGTTGTTATCCCTTAGACTTCAATTTTTATAAATATCCAAACTGTAAGCCAATAGGGAAGTGTAAAAGACAATTTTGTCATATAATAGAGAAATTTGAAGTAAATTTTGTCCCATAATACAGAAACTTTAATGCTTTAATAGCCGAATATTCTGTCATTACGCTCTTTCCAAATACATAGGATGACAATAAAAACATTCCAAAGTAGCCAAGTATCTTTCTTTGTTCTGAAATCTCTAAACTCTGTGCTGAATAAATGAGGAATTTTCCTAGGGCAAACCTGAACATTGTCGCATACTGTAAAAATGTAGTTCCATAACTCCCTCACAACAAAGCAATAGGAAAATAAGTAATCTTTACTTTCAGAATGACCATAGCATATGACAGATGCATCTGGGAAGATAGTTTATAATGTCTCGTTTTGTAAAAAAAATCATTGGTATTAACTTTATCAAACATCATAAACCAAATAAAATCCTTAGCCTTAGCATGAATTTATGCTGTCAAATAAAATTATCTAATTGAAATGCAGGATTTTGGGAAAAATTAGATGATAAAAAGAATATCCATGTTCTAAAGAATAGATTGGTTGTCTAAGCAGCTCCCTCTTGATATTGGCCTTTAAACCAGCTCTAAATTGAGCTATCACTTGGGCACCATCCTTAACCATACCATTGCAAATTTTGAATTTATCAAATTTCTGCATGTATTCGGCAATTGTCATACTACCTCGTACTAAGGTGTAAACCTTGTCCCTCATCTTTTCAAGATAATTTATTTGCAAGCGCTTCCAGCTAAAATATTTTTTAAGCGAATCGATCCGATCATAGAATTTTGTAGGATCTAATTTACCCCCAAAATTTGAGACTTATTTTGGATCTTCTTAGTGATATACTCGGTTGTATGACGTCCTTCTGTCCTATGTCCTTGCCCACATTGATGTGTTATTTGGAATCTTTATTGGTCATATTATGGTGAACATCAGTTGTATTTCTGCCTACGGCAAACTGGCAAATCGTTTTAATATTTCTATGAACTTTGCATTTGTGCCAAGTTTTAGAGAATGCATCATGTCCTCTTGATCTTGGTGAAGACCTTAAAACTAGGTATTTAATTTAGCATTTGTCGCCATAGTTATAATAACAGATTTGCTGGATTTAGAGGAATTAGGGTAAGAGCTTATGTGTAGGAAATTAGGGTTTACTGCTGGAAATTTTGATCTAAAGAAGTTTTTCTTGAAGAGATTTCTAGATTTGCATAGAATAAATAAATAACTGGCAATCAAATTAAAAAATAGAAAGCAATAGATAAGAAGAAAGAAGATCGATTTATTAGCATCACAATAATAGATCCTTAGGCATCACAACTTCTAGTGTTTGAGAGAAAAAGCATAAATTCGAGATCTTATTCTTGATTTCTCATAATAAGCTCATAAGTCTTTATATAAAGAATTATTCTCAAAAAATAGACACTATTGCTAAAGGAAAAATTTAGAAACTTCTAAATTGTTCTAATAATTACTCTATATTTGATTAAATAGAAATAATTTATTAAATAACTGAATAATGCAAAAAAATAAAATAATAAAGTTCTAAAAAATAAAATATTATTTAACTTTTTAACATAAAATAAACATTCAATGTGTTCCGTCACTCTCTTATTGTTTTTCCCCCCTTTGAATGTGCATTGAAGAAGTCTAGCATGTTCAATTTGGGATATTTGAGTTCTAGCTTTGTCAATTGCTTTATATTTATCTAGTTGGAAATGTCACCTTGTGCTTAAGGCATGTCGCTAATTATGTGATGTCCCAAAGCACGAACAAAACTCTAGATCTCAACTATTCTTGAAGCAACTCTGTGATTAGGTCAAGGTTTGTCGATTTGTTTAAGAATCTTCTGAAAATACATATTGTTAAAGTTAGCAAAACGAGCCAAAATTGCTAACAATCTTTTGTAAGAAATATTAAGAGTATCTTGGAAGTTGGTAATGGAATGTATGATATGCATGTCCATTGATAATGTTAGTTTTAAAGTATAACGTGGCATTTAATACACATTCACATGAAATTTGATCTTAATTTTGGCAATTAAAGATAGAAATATCTTTGCATGGGTGAGTCAAACTTGTACTATCATCGTTGAAGATGGGTGATAAATTCCAAGATATAAAGCCAGCATCATCAGATCAACAATTTTCCAAAGAGTACAACTCTTCTCTTTTACAAAGCTATGATGCTAAGATTCTTACCAATAATTTCATAAATTCTTGGACTACTTCGCAGTGCTTCGAATAATTCAAGCCAGGCTGAATACTATTATCGTGGAGGCTTCGGTCCTTGGAGGAGCAAAAGAAGAGGATTACAAGGTGTGGTTAATCACAATAATGGGGGCTCTAAGGCCGGTAAAAGTTTGATCTCTCGATTCTTTGATGTGAAGAAATTCAAATTTTAGTGAGTGGCCAAAGTAGTGTTTTTCTTATTCTCATTTTCTTGTTTGGTAATCATGCAGGGACGGACAAATTAGTCAGTTGCAGCTGATGGTGAAGGGAGCTCTGAGACATCTGTTGGACCACAATGAACCTTTTGAGGGCATGAAGATGTCTGCTTCCATCCATCAAGGTAGTACTTGTGATCCTAGTCAAGCTTATTTCATCCTAGCCAAACTATATATTAAATCGATTGGCATGTTTTCTAGTGTTGGAAATGCCTCTTGCCTTGTACTATGGAATGCACGAGTTGCCTCTACTCCTGCTGTCAAGGTCATGTGCCTTACGTTTGGTGTTTTTTCCTCCCATCTTTTTTCAGTATTGACTAGCTTTAATTCTTATTCTTTAGTTAATAGTAGGTCCATATAAAAGTAGTTTCCACTTGCTTGGTGGTAAGTCTTCTGCTGCAGAGCACATTTCGAAGGTAATTTAACTTGGCTATATTTGCTTTTGTGCTTTCCTTGCCTTATTGGAGGTTTTTGGCTCTTAATTTGCCTGATTGGAGTGGTCAAGGATAGTTTAGAATTAAGACAGATTACGATTTTGCTTTCTGATTAATGAAATGAGTGTCACTAGTTTTGCTTGTTTAAATGTATTGAAGATTTCAAAATCTTTCTTACCATTCAATCACTTTGCATTTGGTAGACTCTGTGGTAATCCATTTTACCTTGCAGGTGAACAGGATCTGGGAACTTTCTCTATTCGACTATCAGAGTAGCAATTTACCAAGAGAGAACTGCATTAAGATGAGGGTAAAACCATCTGAAAAGCAATCATCTTTCTTTTTGATCTTGTGTAGATCTTGAACTAGTATTACTTTATAGTGTTTAAGCAAAATATTTACCTTTAGTAATACATCATATCAAGCAAATTGCATTTGTCAAAAGAATAAGTTTATTTAATTTTTGTAAGCTGTTTGCTAACTGTGATTCGGCAAGAAATAAGGATTTATTAAGACTAGATAAAATTTTGTATATATTTTAGGGGGCAAAATCATATTTTGATTTGTGATTTCAAACATAAAAATGTACCTCGCATGTTATTAAGGGCACATTTGGTAAATTAAAGCCAAGCCCTAATTCTACTAAATATATTTTCGAAGCCCAGCCTAGGCCCTGATAAGCCTGGGCCTGGGATTTCACCTTTGCTTTGGAGGCCCGGACTTAACTCTTATTTTATTTATTTATTTATTTATTTTTGGGTGGGCAAACGAGCAAAAACAAACATAGACGGCAAAAAAAACAGAAGCAAAAACTGCCTAACGAAGCGAAGGAACCTCGGCCGGGCAGGACTAATCCCCTGAGATAACGTCATTCTAAGCCTCTCAAACCCTCCTGTATCTTCTTTATTTTTTATGTTTTATTTTTTTTTGTTTTGATCAACCGATGTTCGAATTTTATCCGACTTATTCAGTCCTAGTATTGTGAAATCCATTACGGGGTTGATTTTTTTAAATACTATTTCTTCCCATGATTTGAATTCAAAACATATGATTAAAGGACTGCAACGTCTTACTGTTATATCTATGGAAGCTTGGTCTTCTTTATATATATTTTTTTGTATAAAAAGATGTAACCAAACAGAATTGAATTGGGGAAGCAAGGATGAAAGTAAGGAGGTTCTATCGCTTAAGCTGAGAGACCTTTATTTTCCCTGATCAACATGAGGACGGAGTCCTGTGGATCATCAAGCTCTATCATCCTCTCGTTACCAATTTGCCCCAACACAGCTAGGTGATCTGCACATGCGTTAGCTTCCTGAAGATGTGATTCATTTGGTCCATGTTTAGAGAAGGATTTAACGTTTAGGGTTTAGGATTTGAAAAGTTAAAAACCTAAGCCACGTACGAGAGGGGCTTAGAAGATCAGCCCAAGCCTAGCCCACTCCTTGGCATGGCAGATCACTAGGCCTATGCTCTTGTCTAAATTCAGAACTAAAGCTTTTTCCCTTTTTCCCTTTTCTTTTTTCAATTTTCTTGTAATTTTCTTCACACGCTAAATATATGACAGCTTACCCAAAAAAAATAACAATAGAAAGTGCCATCGGAAGCAAACCAAATGACCAGGGGGACTATCTTTGGAGGACCCTACTCGAGAGCTATCTCTTCATAAAGCAACCAGTTTTAATTTGGCTTCTTCTAGGAATTACCAGTTGAACCTTTTTTGTGTATTAAGATCTTCGGGTGGTTTTTTTTCCCCATATTCCATTACATGTAACTACTTTACCCTTTAAAATTTGCAATCAAAGAGACTGAGAAGTGAAATTAGCATTTCTTATTGTATGTGAATGTAAATGTTGATGCCACTAACAAAGGTACCTGCATCCACCACCAATGGTGACAACCATAGAACTGGAGATCCATACATTACTTATATATTCTTAATAAGAAACTTTATTGCAATTAAAACTTGCACAACACATGAATCCTAGGGAGAAAATATTTACAAAGACAACCTCCCATAAGATGGCATACACTGAAGATATTCTGGCCCTAATCCAAACATGCAGGTCTTTACCAGCATAACCGTTATAATTCGATCGATTTAAGTCGACGAACGTCTAAGATGCCTGCTGAAGTTCTCCAATTCAACAGGGCGTAGTAACATTGGAGGCAAAAAGGTGGCATCCCGGAACGAGTACTTAGATTAGAACTGAGAACAACTTTAGCAGGTTAAACCATGCTATGCAACCTTCATTGTTTCTTTTTCCTTTTTTCGTTTTTTTTTGGGGGGGGGGGGTGTGTTCAAATTTGTAAATGATAAAGATTGCCATCTGCCCTCAATGGTAATAACATCCTAATAATTCAACCCATAGAAAGCACTAACACACTGAGTTCTCAATCAATATGAACAAATTTGAAAACCATGATTTGATTTGGGTGAAAAATTTTTTGATGCCAAAGTGTATTAAGGAATCTGTACAGCTTGTAATCTCTATAACTTGTAGATTCTATAAACTTTTGTACCTTATTGCTACTTGACTGCCTCACTTCCTGAGATGCCTGATGCAAACTTTGTATACCCCACGGCCTAAACTCGCAATTGAGGCAGCTACACAAACAAATGCACTCATCGGAGTAGAGGCGTCATGGGTCATCATCAACAAATCTTGGCATGACATTATCTTAGCACGAGTAATCTAAGTCATGGCTCGGAGTTGCAGGCAGTACTCTGTACAAATCTCTTTGTAATCCCTATTTAATACAAGGACTCGAGATCCTGAGTTTGCCGGATACCATGGTTCAGAGTGTAAGCAATCCTTTTTTTTTTGTATTGAATTTTATCTGGTATTTATTGTATTTATTGTGGGTATTCTCACATTCAAGTGATAAATTTTATGCTTCTCTTTCAGGTATGAAGTTCTCTTTAGGCAAGCCACAAGGACCCACTTTTGATTTTGAAAGGGTTACTTTCCTAATTTTGCAGAACTTATAAATTGTCATCCCCTTTTTCAATAAATTGAAAAGACCACTCCAAGTTTTTCACTTGTTTTTCAATAAATGATGGTCTAGCATTTCATTAAAATAGATGTGATTATCATGACCAAGTAAAAATTTATTCAACAAACAGAAAGGCCACAAAGGGCCACAAAAGCATGACCATATGGGGTGACAGAGAAAGTGAAAACTTAGGAGAATATCTATTTCTTACAAACTCTTGTTTTACTTTTCTAATTTCACCAAACTTACAACTTGCCATCCCTCGTTTCTAAAATCGAAGACACGACCCCAAGTTTTTCATTAAATGGTAGTATTTAATTAAAAATAAATATTAGAATATCATGACCAAGCAAAACTAGCAAAACTTAGGACCATAAAATTGAATCCAAGCACCATAATATCACATGGAGTAAAGAATAAACTTCTGTTGCGAGCAGCTGCCTAGAGTGTGATGGAAGCAGGCAGCCTTGCACATCTGGGTGTGGCTGCTCCACACACAACCGCCTTGTGGGTGCGGCTGCCTTGTGTGATAGCTTTCTTCAAGCTGGGAAGATTGATTTTTGAATCCTCTGGTACTATAAATTCGACCCCTAAATCAACCCTTTTAGTTGACACTGACAATCTTGATTTTAGTTATAATTTGTTTTGTAAATATTAGACCAGGAAAAAAAACCGAAGACCATAATAGAAATTTTGGTCATCATCACATTTGGGATCTTTCACCTTACATCACTATGAAAGAGCATAAGAACGTCTCAAAGGAGATAGTCTGGTGGTCACAATTCTCCTCACTTAACTTTGAGATATAGAGTTTGAATTTTTATGTAACCTAAAAAAAAAAAAAAAAAAAAGAGCACCAGAACAAAAAAATATCAAAGGCAGGCAACATCACCGAGCAATCAAATCAGACCGGATCTTCATGAACACTAATGAAGGACCATCCACAACTCCCATGAACAACCTCACAAATCAATACCGAAGATACCAAGCGCAACCATGACTGGGGCCAAAGTGCTAAACACCAACACTGTCGAGTCCACCGAACGCAAAAAGAGTGGGATTTCACCGACCACCGGGCAACCCTCATCTCTCCAAAGCCTCACTTCCCAAAGAAGCCCTCCATTTTGACTCCACCATTGAACTGTATTGGGCCGTCCGGTGGCGGTGACAGCTGGACAGGTGAAGAGGGGGGAGGTGGTAAAGGCCGAAGAAGCATTTGCTAGGTTCATGTTAGTGTTGCGAGGGAACCCCCCCACCAGAATCATTCAAACTAGCAGCAGATTCTAATAAATGAAAACGTCTCTCTAACTTCTTAATGGTTCTGACGTATCTACTTGGTTTTCATTCCTTTTAGAAAGATATTATAATTTTACAATTTTGCATAAATGATCCTTGAAAGTTTATGTAGGAACAACTTTTCATGTAAATGATCAAATTGTCATGGTTGATGCATGGTGTTTCTTCACAATAAAAAGAATTTGATCCATATTTACAACATTTGACACAAATTCCCCCCCGGGGGGGGGGGGGGTGTTTGCATGGGACAATAGTAATACACAAAGTCATAAACTTTTGTTTAATGTATTTGGTGTACAAAATTCGATTAAAAAATAAAAATGAATGAGAGTCCGAGCGATTATGATTTTTTATTTAATTTGTAATATCACTTAATACTTTCGATAGTTTAATTTTCTTATCTAAATGTGTGGTAAAAATTTAATTTTTGATAATTATTCGTGCTTTGAATTCATTTTCTAGGATGATGGTGAGAGTTAATTTAATTTTAATATTGGTTTCCATTCTAATAAAATAGAAAATTATGATTATTTATTTTTATTATTATTATTATTTGATAATAGAGAAAGACAAAAGCAGTGTTTTTTTTTTTTTTTTTTTTTCAAGGCGATCGGCAAAACTAGATTAGTGGGGACATTTTTGTAATTTAATTATGCTTACTCACCTATGCTATTTATGTTCATTCCACGGCTTCTAGGGTTTTCATTTTGAGGGAGGGAGAGAGAGAGAGAGAGAGAGGGAGAGAGATCCGCGGCTTCCCATTTTCAGGTTCACCTTTGGATTTTTCACCGCTCATCATTGAATTTGATTTATTTTGAATTTGCTAGTGGCTCATGCATTGATCGGAATATATTCTCTCTCTCTCTTTCTCTCTCCCTCCTCCTCAGTCTCTCTTTGTATCAAACTTTTATAGCTTATGTTGAATTCAATTCTTAGCTTCCGATTATAATTTATCTTTTGATTTTATACTTGTGCTTTTGACAATAATCTATCTCCCTGCTTTTTTAATCTCTCTCTGCAGACATGTCTAATACTTTAAATCTTTGCAATTTGTCTTGTGTTGTTCATGGAGTCTATGGTAGATGATATAGATTAGCTCCTTTGGCCGTATGAGTGCAAACCAAAGCCTTCATTCAAAAATTCTCTTAATTTTTCAGTTCATTTAATATTAAAATTAAAAGTTCTTTTAACTTTTGTTCTTAAAACCGATGAAATAGTGAACCCAACAATCAATGAGGGTGTTTTGCTAATCTAGTAACGTTTACTGTATTATGTATTCACTGCCGTACGGTTTTGATTTTCAGATAGAAGTGAGATTCGGGGTTTTCAACTATCTAACGAATCAGGTTTGCATTTCGATTTTTCACAATTTATCACTGAACTTGATTTTTGTGAGTGTGTGAGTGACACAAAATGAACAAAGAATCCTTTGGACTCATTGAATTTATATGCTCTCTTTCTCTCGAATTTTTGTATTAATTTTAATAGATTAAGTTTAAATTTATTAGATTGATTTACTGATTTTTTTGAATTGTTTCATTAATTTTTATTGAATGAGATTAGTTGTAATTTTTGAAGAAGGATGAATAAGAAATTACTATTTGTTGCTGCAGAGATAGAAAAAGCTAGTAGAGGTAGGATGGATACGGATAAAATCTTGATGAGATGTGATAATTGAATGTGAGAAACACTGTTTTGTATGCCGGTAAAATTATGATTTTCTATTTAAAAATGTTCCTAATTATGTTTTTGTATTTAACACTATCTAGTACAGATGTCTTGCCTCCAAATTAATTTTGATCTTGGACACGTCATTGACGTGGCTGGGCCTTTTTTTTTTTAATTTTTAACAATTAAATTCTATTTCTAATTTTTTAAAATGTATATAAATAGAAACAGTAAAATAAGATTCTATACTACAAATTTAACCATATAACTAATTACAATTCTTGATTGTTAATTTTGTATCAATCATTATGTTAGAACAATATTTTTGTAATAATTTTGATTGTATACTCAGAAATATTAGTTTTATATATTTACACACATTTTAACGAACATATCCGTGCCATGACGTATTGTAAAGTTTTTTGTTATTTCAGTATGATGTGTCTAGTATTGTGTCCAGTGTCCAGTGTCCATGTCTTTGTTATATGCATTGGATTTGTTGTTGTGAGTGGTGAAGATAAGTAACAATTTTATTCAATCATCCATTAACAAATGAAAAGGAGGAAAAAAAATAAATGTTACTTATGTTGTTGTGATTAATTACGTTATCCATGTTTGTGCTAGGCAATCTACTCATATTTTAGGTTTTGATTTCATTTGATTAGATTTCAATCTTACTTAAATTACATGTCTTTGTCATACACATTCGATTTCTTGTTGTGACCGGTGAAGATAAGTTGCAGTCTTATTCAATTATCCATTAACAAATGAAAAGGAGAAAAGATGAATGTTATTTATGTTGTTGTGATCAATTACATTATCTATGTTTGTGTTAGGCAACCTACTCATATGTTAGGTTTTGATTTGATTTGATTTGATTTCAATCCTAGTTAAATTACATATATCAACTGATTTCATATACTTTTACTAACATTTTATTGGTCCTTACCCATACTCAACAAGGTAGGCAGAGATCTATCGAGTTGATGGGCAATCTGTTGAATGACACTCAATATGGTGCATCTTAGTGGAGGCATCTCAGAAGAGGCAATAAAAGTTGTGTGAATCAGCCCATAAATAGAAGCACTTTTAACTTATAAATGACAATGATATAGCTAAATAAAGTCATCCCAAAAAGAAAAAGAAAGAAAGAAAAAAGAAAAGAGAGAGACTTTCACCAAGGAGAAGAAAAGAAAATTTCACTCATACTATTCCTAGCTGAAAAAAAAAATGATTGGCCATTGAAGTGAGTGGTGGCTAGGCAAATTGTTGATAATGGCTTTATTTTAAACTTCTAATCTGTTAATAATTTTTTAGTGCATGCATATTAGATTGTTTCACATTGAGAATATGTGCAACTTGATATGCAAGGTTGTCCCCTTTGAGTTATAGTGTGTATGTGCAAAGGTTTTTCACAATGATAGGCATTCTCATCATTTCTTTCCTCTGTTTGAATGTACACCACATTAAAAGAACCTAGTTTTGTTTATTTTTTTTTCTTTTCCCGAATTTGAGAGATCATAAAGTACATGAAGCAACCCACAAAATATGAGACCTCAAAAAGAGGAATGTGTGTAGACAATATTTCCTATAAATAAAAGGTTTCTTTCAAGAATGCAACTCACTATTCGATTAAGTTTCAAGAAAATCTATTTTTAGTTTAAGGTTTGTCCATTTTTTTTTAATTTATTGCCCTGGGAATGTGTATATACATTTATATGTTGGAATAACAAAGGCCAAGTCTTGCTAACAACCTTTTGAAAATTATTTATGGTATCTTGGAGATCACTTAATGTAATGTTAGATATGCGTACCATTGATAGTGTTACTATTAATGTACAATGTGGCATTCAGTATATGTTCACGTGAAGTTTGATCTTTATTCTGGCATTTGCAGAAACAACTCAAACTTGTATTATGAAAGATGGATGAAAAATTTCATGATAGAAGGCCAGCGGTGTTTGATGATCAGATCGGCAATTTACCAAGAAATGCTACACTTCCGCACGGAGAAAAGGGTAAGATCCTTGCTAATACTTTCATGAAGTCTTGGTCCATTACTGGCCAAAAAGCAGGACAAATAATGTTGTGGTTATGATATTTTATGTTGCTATAAGAAGGTAGTATTAAGATAAAACTTGATATTTCTAGTAAGGGTTTAGGTTAATAGACGCGTTCTAAATATCTCGAGTATGCTTTGAGGCAGCTTGTTTTATAATTCAAGTCTTTATTACCCTTGATTAGATGGTTTATTGATACAAGTTTTAAGATAGTATATTGATGCTATTGGCATATATAAAGTATTCGGTGAAGCAAAATTTGGGAATACTAATATTTGAATGTGCACTTTTCACATGTGTGGGTGCATGTATATCCATGTTGTGATAGGAATCGAACGATAGTGGATTGAGAGGGAGAGAGGTGAATACTAATATTAATCACCTTTCATTTTTTTTTAATGGAAAAAGAAGAATATGTTATGTATATGAAGAAATGTAAGATATCTGAAGGAATGCATAAAGTTAAGGATGAGGATCCCTTTATGATTGGTTGTTATCCCTTAGACTCTAATTTTTAAAAATATCCAAACTGTAAGCCAATAGGGAAGCGTAAAAGACAATTTTGTCATATAATAGAGAAATTTGAAGTAAATTTTGTCCCATAATACAGAAACTTAATGCTTTAATCGCTGAATAGTCTGTCATTATGCTCTTTCCAAATACATAAGATGGCAATAAAAACATTCCAAAGTAGCCAAGTATCTTTCTTTGTTCTGAAACCTCTAAACTCCGTGCTGAATAAATGAGGAATTTTCCTAGGGCAAACCTGAACATTGTTACATACTGTAAAAATGTAGTTCCATAACTCCCTCACAACAAAGCAATTCGAAAATAAGTAATCTTTATTTTCAGAATTACCGTAGCATATGACAGATATATCTGGGAAGATAGTTTGTAATATCTCATATCAAACATCATAACCAAATAAAATCCTTAACCTTAGCATGAATTTATGCTGTCAAATAAAATTGTTAAATTGAAATGCAGGATTTTGGGAAAAATTAGATGATAAAAAGAATATCCATGTTCTAAAGAATAGATTGGTTGTCTAAGCATCTCCCTCTTGATAGTGGCCTTTAAACCAGCTCTAAATTGAGCTATAACTTGAACACCATCCTTAGCCATACCACTGCAAATTTTGAATTTATCTAATTTCTGCATGTATTCGGCAACTGTCATATTGCCTCGTACTAAGGTGTAAACCTTGTCCTTCATCTTTTCAAGATAATTTATTAGCAAGACCTTTCAGCTAAAATGTTTTTTAAGGGAATGGATCCGATCATAGAATTTTGTTGGATCTAATCTACCCCCAAAATTTGAGACTTCTATTTGATCTTCTTAGTGATGTACCCGGTTGTATGACATCCTTCTGCCCTATGTCCTTGCCTACATTGATGCGTTATTTGAAAATTTTAATTAGTCATATTATGGCGAACATCAGTTATGTTGCTGTCTATGGCAAACTGGCCATTTGTTTTAATATTTCTATCAACTTTGCATTTGTGTCAAGTTCTAGATAATGCATCCTCTTGCTCAATTGCTGCATATCTGACTTCAAGTCCTCTTGATCTTGGTGAAGGCCTTAAAACTAAGAATTTAATTTAGCATTTGTTGCCATAGTTATAATAACAGATTTGCTGGATTTAGAGGAATTAGGGTAAGAGTTTATGTGTAGGAATCTAGGGTTTACTGTAGGAAATTTTGATCTAAAGAAGTAGTTTTTCTTGAAGAGATTTCTAGGTTTGCATAGAATAAATAAATAACCGGCAATTAAATTACTAAATAGAAAGCAATAAATAGGAAGAAAGAAGATAGATTTATTAGTATCACACTAATGGATCCTTAGGCATCACCCTTCTAGGGTTTTAGAGAACTCAAAGCATAAATTCGAAATCTTATTCTTGATTTCTCATAATAAGCTTATAAGTTTTTAAATAAAGAATTATTCTCGAAAAATAGAAACTATTACTAAAGCAAAAATTTAGAAATTTCTTAATAAATATAATAATTACTCTATATAGATTAAATAGAAATAATTTATTAAATAACTAAATACAAAAAAAAAATTGAGTAATAAAGTTCTAAAAAATAAAATATTATTTAACTTTTTAACATAAAATGAACATTCAATGTATTCCATCACTGGCTTATTGTTTCTTTCCTCCCTTTGAATGTGCATCAGATTGAAGAGTCTAGCATGTTCAATTTGAGATATTTGAGTTCTAGCTTTGTCAATTGCTCTATATTTATCTAATTGGAAATGTCACCTTGTGCTTAAAGAATGCCACTAATTATGTGACGTCCAAAAGCACGAACAAAACTCAAGATCACAACTATTCTTGAAGCAACTCTGTGATTAGGTCTAGGTTTGACAATTTATTTAAGAATCTTTTGAAATTACATATTGTTAAAGTTAGCAAAACGAGCCAAAATTGCTTACTATCTTTTGTAAGAAATATTAAGAGTATCTTGGAAGTTGGTAATGGAATGTATGATATGCATGTCCATTGATAATGTTAGTTTTAAAGTATTACGTGGCATTTAATACACTTTCACATGAAATTTGATTTTAATTTTGACAATTAAAGATAGAAATATCATTGCTTGGGTGAGTCAAACTTGCACTATCATGGTTGAAGATGGGTGATAAATTCCAAGATATAAAGCCAACATCATCAGATCAACAATTTTCCAAAGAGCACAACTCTTCTCTTTTACAAAGTGATGATGCTAAGATTCTAACCTATAATTTCATAAATTCTTGGACTACGCAGTGCTTCAAATAATTCAAGCCAGGCTGGCTAGTATTATTGTGGAGGCTTTGGTCCTTGGAGGAGCATAAGAAGAGGATTGCAAGGTGTGGATGCTCGATCTCTCAAGTCTTTTGATGTGAAGAAATTAAAATTTTAGTGAGTGGCCAAAGTAGGGTTTTTCATTTTTCTCATTTTCTTGTTTGGTTATCATGCAGGGAAGGACGAATTTGTCAGTTGTAGCTGATGGTGAAGGGAGCTTTCAGCCGCATCTGATGGACCACGAGGAACCTTTCAAGGGCATGATGATGTTGTTGGAGACGTCTGTTTCCATCCATTGAGGTAGTATTAGTAATCCTAGTCAAGCTCATTTCATCCTAAGCCAAACTATCTATTAAATCAATTGTCAAGTTTTCTAGTGTTGGAAATGCTTCTTGTCTTGTGCTGTGAAATGCATGAGTTGCCTGTTCTCCTGTTGTCAAGGTCACGTGCCTTATGTTTGGTGTTTTTTTCCTCCATCTTTTTTCGGTATCGACTAGCTATAATTCTTATTCTTTAGTTAATAGTTCTATATAAAAGTAGTTTCCACTTGCTTGGTGGTAAGAGTCTCATGTTTTCCTTTTAATTATCTTGCCTTATTGGAGGTTTTTGGCTCTTAATTTGCCTGATTGGAGTGGTCAAGGATAGTTTAGAATTAAGACAGATTACGAGTTTGCTTTCATCCTGATTAATGAAATCAGTGTCACTAGTTTTGCTTGTTTATATGTACCGAAGATTTCAAAATCTTTATTACTATTCAATCACTTTGCATTTCGTGGTCTACGCAGTAATCCATTTTTTTTTTGGCAGGTGAACAGAATCAGGGAACTTTATTTTGATGATCAGAATAGCAATTTACCAAGAGAGAACTGCATTAAGATGAGGGTAAAACCATCTGAAAAGCAATCATCTTTCTTTTTGATCTTGTGTGGATCTTGAACTAGTATTACAGTAGCTTGTATAATCTTGATATAGCATGTCGGACCAGATACTTTATATTGTGTTTTGGTTATAGTAGCGTTTATATAGAAATAATTTTCAATGGCCTTAGATGGTGGTGTATAATATATCAGTTTGGTCTATACTTCAAGTTTTCAACTTATTAATTGCAGATTTCCCATTTCTATCATATATATTATGAAGCTGACTAACAATTTAAAGACGAAGAAAAAGGGTCCACGATCTGTATTTAGTTGCTGGAAATTTACTTCTTTTGCTATTAATTTTCAAGGCAACTCAACTATTTATTTTCATCATATAATTTTGCGATGAAATATTTGATGTTTTAAGCAAATATTTTCCTTTAATTATACATCATGTAAAGCAAATTGCACGAGTCAAAAGAAATAAGTTATTTAATTTTCGTAAGCAGTTTGATAGATGTGATTTGGGAACAAATTAGGATTTAATAAGATTGGACCTTGTTTCCAGAGGGACAGTCTAGTGGTATAACTCTTCTCTCTCAATCTGACGATATTATATTCAAATTTTTGTATAACAAAAAAAAAAATAATAATAATAATAAGAATGGGCCTTGGATGTCACCTTTGTTTTAGTGGCCGGACTAGACTCTTTGAAAAGCTAAGAACCTGACTGAGCCAAGTTCGAAAAGGGCTTAGAAGGTCTGCCTTTGCCTAGCCCACTTTTTGGCATTTCTGATCACGGAGCCTATTCTCTGGTCTCGATTCAGAACTAAAGCTTTAATTGAGGGAGAGTTGGCCTAATAAGTTGAAGTATTAGATTTTTAAATTAATTATCTGGTTTAAAATTTAGGAAGAGAAAAGATTACATTGGGAGAGCAGTTAGAAATCTTACAGATACTCAAATCGGATTAGTTAAAATTGATTTCGAATTTATATCCAAAAAATCCAATTTTCTTTTAATTTTCTTTACATGCTAAATATATAAAGAGCTTGCCCGAAGGATAATAACAATAAAAGTGCCATCGGAAGCAAACCAATGCCTTGAGGACAATCATCAGGGGACTATTCTTTCTTTTGGTTCCTCATATCGATATTTAGAGTTATAAGAGTTATACTCTGATTAATTCTATTAGAACGTCTGTAGAGATTCTATTTAGGGGGATGACTTTACTATAATATATTTTTTTTTATTTTTAAAATTTGAATTCAAGAGTTGATTAAAAAATTTAATACTTTATTCTATAAAATCAACCGTTCATTGATATCAGAGATCCCTATTCGAGAGCCATCTCTCCAAATGCAACAGGTTTCAATTTGGCTTCTTCTAGGAATTACCAGTTGTACCTTTTTTGTGTATTAAGATCTTTGGTTTTATTTTTATTTATTTATTTATTTATTTTTTCATATTCCATTACATGTAATAAATAAGGCAAAGCTTAACATAAAAAGAAAAACCAAAAATGGTCATAGGATCTGCTGAGGGTGATTTTTTACTCATAAAAAGCCAACCTTCATGCTCATCCCACTCCTCTCAAAATAAATGTAATATATATATTCACTGGTTCCATTTTTTATTAAAAATTTGGAAAAGAAAATTAAAACAACAGGATAATAATTTCAAAATTTCATATAAAATTAATCAAATATTTAACACGACATCATATGACAGGCGTTAAAGTATTACTTGACTCTCAAATAAAGAAGGCAAAATCCGATAAACCAAAATCGAGAAGGCAAATAGAAAAGGCCAACTACTTTACCTTTTAAAATTTGCAATCAAACACAGAGAAGTGAAATTAGCATTTCCTATTGTATGTGAATGCAAATGTTGATGCCACTGACAAGGGTGCCACTGACAAGGGTGCCACTGACAAGGGTACCTGCCTCCATCACCAATGGTGACAATTATGGAACTGTAGATCCATACATTGCTTTATATTCTTAATAAGAAACATCATTGCAATTAAAACATGCACAACACATGAATCCTAGGGAAAGAATTTTTACAAAGACCAATCATCCATAAGATAGCACATAATGAAGATATTCTGGCCCTAATCCAAACATGCAAGTCTTTACTAGCATAATCGTTACAATTCGATTGATTTAAGTCGAAGAACGTCTAAGCTGCCCGCTTACATTCTCCAATTCAACAGGGCAGAGCAACATTCGGGGCAGGAAGGAGGTATCCAGGAACGAGTACTTAGAACTCAAGACTGCTTTAGCAGGTTAAACCATGCCATGCAACCTTCAATTTTTTTTTTTTTTTTTTCATTTTTCCTTTTTCGGGGGATGTTCAAATTTGACAATGATAAAGATTGCCATCTGCCCTCAATGGTAATAACATCCTAATAATTCAACCCATAGAAAGCACTAATACACTAAGTTCTCAATCAACATGAACAAATTGGAATACAATGATTTGATTTGGCAGAAAAATTTTTTGATGCCAAAGTGTATTGAGGAATATGTACAGTTTGTACAACCTAAAAGTTATTTTTCCCCAGTCTTAACATGCAATGCAATTCTTAACGAGAAAAGGAAGAGAAGAATGGTTTCAAAATCTTACTTCTGTTGAACTTGTATCTTTAACTTGTACATCATAGATTCTATAGACTGTTGTATCTTATTGCTACTTGATTGCCTCACTTCCTGAGATGCCTGATGTAAACTTTGAATACCACGGCCTAAACTAGCAATTGAGGGAGCTGCAGGTAGTGACTCAACAGCACATTCAATTCCATCCCCATAGATGAGCAACCCTGCACAAGTGGCAATGCTGCATCCAAAGGTAGCCCATGGCAAGAAGCCAATTGGCTGCGCACGTCGATTTCTCATTATTTGATAGAATGCGGTCCTCATCGCAGAAAAGCTGGTTTTCTCAGCAGAGGTTATAACACCATGGGTGACAGCCCGGATTTTTTCAGCAGAAGCAGCTGCCTTCAAGAGAGAACTTGTTGGGGCTCCAGAACCAGTAAATCCCGGGGCTACTACCTTTGCAGGACCAACAGTCTTGCCAAAAGCAATTGCAACAGCCTTCTGGGTTTGAGTCAAAATGATCTTTAATGAAGCAGGAATTTTAAAGGTAACAATCTTAGTCAACTTTGACAAAGGAACAAGTTTGGAGAGTGAAGAAGCTCCCAATACTGCTGTTGCTCCTGCCCCAATTGCCACAACCGGTTTGTCAGTTATGAACCTCCTCTTATAGATGCCTTCTGAAGCCATCCCATCACTTTCACAGTCTATGACAAGCTCATCTAACACATCCTTGACCTCAGATGGAATTTCAGTGTTCCAATATTTCCTAAGTGCCCCTAAACTTCCAGCATCCACCACAGCCACCACAGTTTTGAATCTCCGAGCCTGGCTACGAAGTGCCTGTGCAAGGAGAGCATGATACTTTTCATCAATAGAGAGGTCCTCAAAGTCACATCTATCTGATTCAGGATTCCCCATTTTCTTCATAGGAAGCCGACCAGCATGATTGAGAGCTATCCTCAGGCCCTCAACAGCAATCTGGAAGTTATGAACCTCGGATAAAACTCTGCCATCCACAGCCTCTCCTCTATTTACATCATAGAGCAACTTCTGAGCATATGCCAAAGCCCTTCCAATCGTTGGTAAATTGATAAAAATATCATGCAGATCAACAAGCAATGGATACACAGACTGAGCAAACTTTGGAACCTGGTAATCACCACTCAGCTGAACCTCTACATCATCACTCGAATTTAAATAAACTGCCTTCGATGCAGTAATATATGAAGACAATGACCGCACGATTTTTCTTTGCACATCATCCCTAACATGAAAAACTGCAGAACTCGATGGAACAACAGATCCCAAATTACCCGGAACCAAACTACTAGGTTGCACACCCAGAAATTTATTCCCTAAAGCCGATCCATTTGACGAATTCCCAAGAACAGACTTCACAGTCAGAGACTCAAGCACCAAAAATGAAGACCCAACTTCCTCAGCTGCCTCCTTTGCAGCCAATAAATGCCCATGAAAACTAGTCCCGAAAATTGCTTTCAAAACATAGTTCCCAGCCAAATTCTCATACTCCTCTCTGCTGCATTTACTCACAAAACTCCTCCTAACTACTTCAAATGGTGAAGTAGGAACAGGGTCATTCTTTTCTAATTGAATCTCATTAACATCTAAATTCCCCACCTGAGCAACCACTGCATCAGGCTTAATTTCCCTGATTAAACATTCAGCATCTACTGCAGATCTCTCAGATAAGCTCTGAGCAGCAAGAAGATAGATCACAGACTGAGACTCTGGTTCCCGAATGGCGAAAACGAAACGTTTCGTCGATTCGGGGATGGAGAGATCGCTCAGTATCTGATCAGAGACTCTCAAATCGTCCACTCTAAGTAGTTTAGATAGAGGCCAGATATTTTGAATGTAATACAGAATTTTAAAACCCATAGCAATATTCTTCCCAATTCATTAGGGTTTAAAAAAAAAAATCTAGGGTAAGTTGAAAGTGGTTAAGAGTGAAATTCGTAGAAAGAGAGAGAGAGAGAGAGAGAGAGAGAGAGAGAGAGAGAGTTTACCTGGGTTGGGAGATTGACACGAGAGAGAGAAGACGCGGTTCTCTCCAGAGGCTCATCGCCGAAGTTTCAGGGGGTTTTGAAAATTCTAGTTTCCCTTTTCAGTCCCCTTTTTTGTACTATTTACTTGTGCTTATATATAAAATAGTGATTTATTATTATTAATTATTATTTTTAAGGATAAGCACTTCAAAATGACAAGGATTACATTTTTTTTTAAAATTATTATCTGATTTTGGAATTCATAGTTTTTATGAAATTTTTGTACGTTTCTTTGATAAGCAAAAGAAATTATTATATGATTTATTTCATTTATTATTAAAGGTTTTTTTTAACGTAAATCATCTATAATTAAATATTCAAGTAATATAAGCAAAAGTGTCGTCACTTACTATCAACTCATAACATCTATATTTTATATTTTTCTAATTTTCTTAGACGTGTAGAATAATCATTAATAACAACAAAAAAGTAAAAATAAAAGTTTAATAAAATGATGGATGAGCTAAATAATATTGTGATAATATATTTTTTTTTAAAAAAAAAGGAAAGAACTTTAGATGTGATATTTAGCTACGTAGAAGATTTAATGAAATATTGGTGATACAAGTGGGTTTTGACTCAACAGATACTTTCTTAACCAAAGGTTAGTCAGCGTAGGAAGGACTCTGTGTCTTTTAACCAAACGCTCGGGTTCGAGTTTTTTTGGAAATGGAAAAAGCTATTTTGGGAGACCTCTCATTCTGTAAAAGGCCCGACAATCAGGTCTATCTGGATTAGTTGGAGCGAAACTCCAGATATCGAAAGGTCAGGAACAAAAAAAAAATACTAGGTTCTTAGACTTGAGTGGGAGTCATGACAACTGCTCTAACCAATGAGATGAAAATTGTAAAAAACCACCATAGGGTAATCTAACGAAAAAAGACTCCAACGCTCAAATAAAAAAGAATAGTTTTCGAAAGAGAGAGAAACAGATTGACTTGAGAGAAGGGTTATGAAAGAGAGCCCTGTGTAGTTTCGTGTGTAAAGGGTATAATCTTCAGAGAACGTACCTAGGTAGCCATATGCATGATGTATTTATAAACCTGTATCTCATGAGTAGTAGGCATTCGGAGTGTTACAACCTTAATTTCCTTGTGAGGACGTTCCGGCATCTTAGGACTTTAATCGAATATTCTCAAAAGATTCGGGATCCTTATCGTTTGGAAAGTCGCATGGGTTAAGGAGATTTCCTTCCTTATTAATTAATTAGATATTTAAGATTCTATTCCTTATCTAAGAAGCCTGATGCATGGTTGAATAGGTAAGTGAACTTTAGTATGGATTTTAAGGGATACTATCGGTGACTGATGAGGATAGGCTACGGTAGAAACGATTAGCACTCTATCCAGGTTGTCAGTCACGACATGAGGAGAAACACGCTACTCCAATCTTTCTGTTTGCTAGATGTCGATGAAGGTTACGAGCCAACTAGGTTGCCATTGAGATAAATTAATCTGGTCCACCGAAGAGGTGAACCATACTTGTCCTTCTAAGACAAACCCTATAACGTCGATACGTATTTATTAGATTATAGGCTTAAAGGACTTCAAGTATTATAGGGGAGATGGGCCTTTTGGCCACGTCCTATCATTTGCCCTCCACTTTTGAGATCGTTCGAATGAACGACTCATGGAGTAAAGGAATCCACTCGCCAATACGCATAGTCATTAATGACGGTAAATTTCCAAGTAAATATGCCATTACCTGATGTGACGTGGGAAGTTGAAAAACTTTCACTGTATATTTATTGTGCACATTTTCCGCTGGAATGCGCATCTTCCACTGAAATGCTTTGATTACTCAGATTCGTATTTATCACGTCTCCTCCCCTATAAATTAAGAGGGATTCACTGGAATTATGTTATATAAAATGATCTTAAGTAGCGTGTTATTCTCTCCTTTTGTAGCCTAAACCTTCCGAAATCGTGTCTTTTTTTTTCTTGAAAGGTAGTGTAAGAATGGGATTTGGGTCATCAAATCCTGATGTTTAGAGGACGTCCGCCGATGTGAGGCTCTGTCATGTTTAGAGCTCCCGATGTGAGGTTCTATCACGATATGATGGAATCTGTCGGGACTTACAAGTTCTCCCTTTAGGTAGAGAGAGAGTCCTTTGCTCGCGATGGAAGCTCTCTTCTCAAGGTTAGAACCATAGTCCAACTGATAGGTGCAGTAGAAGTTGTTGGAGGTACGACATTGGCATCCTCTCGGATCGGGCGATAAGAGGAGTATAAGGGGTAGGGATGGCAGAGAATTTGAAACCTTTTTTTTTTTGGGCATCTCTTACCCTCCTCAACTCCTTTTTCTTTAGGCTTCTTGTCCCCTCTTGTGTGATGAGAAGTCTAGACTTGAAGGTAAGCAAGGGGTCCTGACGATTAGTTATTCCGTTTTGGCAAACTCCTACCTAATAAAAATCCTTTCCGATACTGTTTTTGTACTCTAGATTGCTTGACGTTTTTTTTTCAATGGCGTTTCATACACTATTTCAGTTCCTGACGTATATCTGTTTATAAGATTCGGTCCGACTTGGGGACTTGTAAATTTTCTCATAAAGTATCCAATTATGTATTTGCTTTATAACATATACTGAAATCATTTGATATATTTGAATTATGTAACCGAGACTTACTTTTATAGCAATTAGAGTTAACTTTCTTCCCACCTGCATGTTTCTAGCTGTTCCTTTAATTCACAAAAATAGACTATTTTTACCCATCGAGGCGATAAGTTCAACGTGTTCATTAGAAATTAAATAATACGATAGGTCATGCCTACCCATCTGGAAGTCAAGTCCCTTATTGATGACATATTTCGTTCATTATAAGATCAATCGATGAGATATTCACTAATGACCACGTTAAAGATTGATAGATGAGATGGGCCGTGCCTAACCCATCTAGGAGTAGCATTCCTTATTGATACATTCGTTAGGAAATCAACCGATAGAATGGGCCATGGCTACCCATCTGAGAATAATATCCCTTATTGTCAGTACACTACGTTTATTAAGAAATCAGCCGATAGGATGGATCATATCCACCCATTTGGGAGTAGCATCCCTTACTGTTGGCACGTTATGTTCATTAGGAGATCAACCGATAAGTAAAATAGTAGAACGTTACCCGCTCCAGGAAACAAGGATTACTGATAGTAAATGCAAGATTCTCCGAGTTCCATGTCTAGGGCACCATCGATCCGTTTAGGTTACTGAAACGGTAAGTCTCTGGTCAAACGACCGATCGTATTTGATAAGAACCTTCCCAATTTGGTGTTAGCTTACCCACCGACTAGGGCTAGTTAGTAGCTTCCACTTTCCTTAGGACTAGATCACCTAGCCTGAAGACTCTATTTTTGACTTACCTATTGTAATATCTAGCCATCTACTGTTGATAAGCCACCGTTCGAGCAAACACAGTCTCCCATAACTCAAGGAGTAGATCTAACTGCTCTCGCAATGCAGGTTCATTCTGTGTGGCATTGTACTGGTCTATTCGGAGTGAGTGAATTCCTATTTCCATGGGAATGATATCTTCACATCCGTATGTTAGGCTAAATGGTGTCTCTCCGATTGCCCATCAAGGTGTGGTACGATATACCCAAACGATGCCGTATAATTCATCTATCCAATGTCCTTTAGCTTCATTGAGCACTTTTTTCAGCCCCTGTAGAATCGTTATGTTCATTATTTATGCAAGATCATTGGTTTGTGGATGGACCACGGACGAAAAACAATGTTGGATCTCTAGCTTGTCGCAAAACTCTTGGAAGTTTTTGTTATCGAACTGTTTTCTATTGTCTATGATAAGAACATGAGGTATACCAAACTGGGTGACGATGTGAGTCCACATGAATACTCAGATTTTTGCAACTGTTATCTGAGCCAATGGTTCAGCTTCTATCTACTTAGTGAAGTAGTCGATGGCTACGACTAGGAACTTACATTGTTCGGTGGCTGGCGGGAACAGTCTGAGAATGTCTATTCCCCATTAAGCAAACGACCAAGGACTCGTTATTAGACTAAGTTCGGTTGAGGGTAATTGGGGCACCGAAGAGAAACGTTAACATTTGTCACATTTCTTGACGTGCTCGTTAGAGTCAGTTTTCATAGTTGGCCAGTAGTATCCTTGACGTAAGGCCTTACTGACTAGATTTCGGGCACCTAGATGATTGCCGCATATCTTTTCGTGAATTTCTCGAAAGACATAATCTTATTCCTCAGGAGTTAAACACCTTAGGTATGAGTGAGTGAAGGACTTATTGTACAAATCCCCATTAATGATTGCATAATGAGCAGCTTTTCGTTTCAGTTTTGCCATTTCGATCAGTGAGTTCGGCAAACAATCATGTTTTAAATAGGCCTCTGTGAGGTCTTTCCAACTCAGTGATTGGTTTGCCGTGAGAACATCGATACTAAGGCATGGCAGGCTCTCAATATATATCGTTTGGCTAGTAGCAACTGAATTTGAGTTAGCAAGCTTAGAGAGCATGTCAGCCCGCGTATTCTTTCATTGAGGGCTCAGTTGTATGACTACCTTGCCTAACTTGTTCATTGTTTCGCATAATTTGCTCAGATACCTTGCCATGGTTGGATCCCTAGTCTTGTAGATCTTTTTGATCTGCTTGACGACTAATTGGTTATCGGTGAATACTCGGATGCTCCAAACTCCTAAGGATATTGCAATTCGTAGTCCCATTAGTAGGGCTTCATACTCGGTTTGATTATTTGTAATTCTGAAATCGAAGTGAATGGCGTATTCCGCTTTGAAACCATCGGGACCCATTAATATGAGTCCAGCACCACTTCCTAAGGAATTTGACAATCCGTTGACAAGTAGTGTCCACTCTGGTAATGACCACTCTTTATGGTGACCAATAGGTTCTGTTTCAACTAGAACCGAGAAGGTGCACTTGAGAATGAAATCCGTGAGAACTTGACCTTTAATTGTTGTCTGGGCTTGTACTGAATGTCGAATTCCCCCAGTTCTCTAATCCACTTGATGAGACGACCAGAGGTGTCTCTTCTTTGAAGAAACTATTTCAGTGGCTGATCGGTGAGTACCATTATAGTATAGGCTTGAGAGTACGGTTGGAGGTGCTTTGTAGAGATGACAAAAGCATAAGCTATTTTCTCGATTGATCTGTAATTGACTTCTGATTCTTGGAGGACCTTGCTATTGTAGTAGACCGGCTTTTCAATAGTAAACTCTTGCTTCACAAGAACAGAGCAAAGTGCTCGATCAAAGTTAGTGAGGATCAAAGTTAGTGAGGCATAAGTAGAGTTTCTCACCGAGAACAAGACGAGAGAGCAATTGGGGTGACATGAGTTACTCCTTGAGTTGTTCAAAAGCTGCCTAGCATTCGGGCATCCAAGCAAACTTCTGAGATCCTTTTAGTGTATCGAATAAGGGCTTGTATCTCTCTCCCACCTTTCACATGAATCTGCTCAGGGCCGCTATCCTGCTTGTGAGGTGTTGGACCTCCTTTAGTGTCTGGGGAGGTGTTATATCCAATATGGCTTGTATTTTTTTTGGATTTACTTCGATCCTTAAGCTAGTAATCACAAAGCCCATGAGCTTTCTGATGTGACTCCAAAGGTACACTTTATTGATTCAATCGCATGTTATAACACTCCAGAATTTGAAAAGTTTCTTCAAGGTTTGTGACATGGGCCTCTAAACTGGTGCTCTTGACGAATATGTCATCGAAGTATGCTTCTATGTTCCTGTCGAGCTGTTCCTTGAAAACTTTATTGATGAGCGGTTGGAAGGTTACTCCAGTATTTTTCAAGCCAAACGACATGATCTTGTAACAATACATGCCGAATTCAGTAATGAAACTTGTTTTCTCTTCGTTTTCGAGTGCCATACATATTTGATTGTAGTCGGAATAGGCATTCATGAAACTCAAGAGCTGATGGCCCAAGGAGTTGTCTACCAGCTTATCAATGTTAGGGAGTGGTAGCTATCCTTTGGGTATGTCTTATTGAGATCTGCAAAGTTTATGCACATTCTCCATTTGTCGTTATTTTTTTCACCAAGACTATATTGGTTAGCCATTCTAGATATTTTACTTCGCGGATAAACCCTGCCGTCATGAGTTTCTGAACCTCTTCTTGTATGACACGTTGAGGCTCAAGGGCAAACACCTTTTTCTTTTGTTTGACTTGCTTATGAATAGCATCAATCGTCAACTTATGAACTATAATTGATGGGTGGATTCCAGGAATGTCTTCGCGGGACCAAGCAAAGACTTCAGAGTGGCGGCATAGGCACTCAATGATCGCTTCACGCAGATGTATTGGCAGGCTAGCACCGATCTGAACATTCTGGCCAGGGACATCGGTATGGGGGTTCTCAATCACTTCTTTGGTAGACTTCGGTTTAGATGCTTACTCGGTATCATCTCTGAGTTCCAAAGTGTCAATTGGAAAATTCTCTTGCTGACCCCCAATACATGAAAAGCAACTTTGACAGATGCATGGTTGGGGGTGTTCCCAAGGTCATGGTGAGTGGGACGATGCCTTCTAGGTGTATGCATTCTTCTGAAAGACCTTTGAGAGATCTGGTCGAGAGTTGAAGATGAGACGAATTGACTCTGATTAAATTGTCATCATTAAAATTAATAATTGGTCTCTTTCTTTTTGCAATTGTCGTAACTAGGAATGAAGAACACGTTTGGTCTGAAAATCAATCTGTTCCTGCGGACGACGACAATCTGTTGGAGGTGGATTTTAGCTCCACAGAGATCGGCTTCTTAGACTTGAGTAGGAGTTTTGACAGCTGCTCCAACCAATGAGATGAAACCTACAAAAGACCGTCGGAGGGCTCCGACACTTAAGTCAGAAAGAGCGGTTTTCAAAAGAGATAGAAACAGACTAAGCCAAGAAAAGGGTCGGGAATGAGAATCACGTGTAACTTCGAGTATAAAGTGTATAGTTTTGAAAGAATGTACCTGGGTATCCATATGCAGGATGTATTTATAGGCCTGTATCCCATGAGTTGTGGGCATTTGGAGCGTGATAGCCTTAGTTTCCTTGTGAAAACATCCCGAGATCTTAGGACTCTAGTCAAATATTCTCAAAAGATTTGGGATCCTTATTGCTTGGAAAGTCTCATGGGTTGAGGAGATTTCCTTCTTTGTTGATTAGATATTTAAGATTCCATTCCTTATTTAGGAAGCTTGTTGCATGGTTGAATAGGAAAGTGTCCAAAACACTTCAAGGTACAGCAAAGAGAATATTTAATGAAAATGCTTATGGACTGTGCGGAGAAGAGCTTTGCTGTAGTGCAGCACAAGATCTGAGTTTGGTGCGTCCTTACTATTTTTCTTTCTTTTTTCCTTTTTCTGTCCAAATTGTATTTTTTCCTCAACAGCAAATTAAAGTGACCCTAGCTGGTTAAATGAATCGAATTTAACAAAATTTATAGTAAACTTTTGGTTAGATGAGAATATCTAGTTTGGAAGTCCTTGTTAAATATTGACCAGCGTTTGCAATCTATCAAATCTAATATATTTCTTTAATCAAAATTTGCAGGTAGCCAGACCCTTAGAAGGATGACCCGATTATGTTGTTATCTTGATCATGTCAAGGAGATAAACTTGATCATAGTGTGAAGTTATTGTTGGTGGCTTTCTATTTGCTGTTTCCTTGTCTCCTCCGAACCCAAAGACAAGACAAGAGAAAACTGAAGGTTAGGGAACAAATATCAAGCCAACTGCTCTGGGAAGTATTTGTCCCTTCATCTGAAACTCTGCAGCATTCTTTTCTCTGGCCATTACTAATTAAGTATACCTCAAATATTTCCTTCATTGCTATTGTTTGGCAAACGTCTGTCTCTCAACAAAGTGATCCACCGGAGATCAATGTATGCAAATGAATTCTTGGACCGACGGTATAAAAGAAAACAAGACGGTATAAAAGAAAACAAGGCCATGGACTACTTTTGTCATTTTAGTTGACTTAAAATCCAGAAAAATTTTCAATGTCTTTGTTTGTCTGTCTTGTATGACTGCATTACAATGACTTACGCTGCAATGCATTAGCCATGAACTTGAATTACTTAATAAAAGGTTAAATGGATACATTAAAATGCACAACTCCAATGGCAACACACTTTTCTAGCAGTTGTCCTACACAATGTATCTTTAGCACAATTGCCCTGGGGGTTCTTTCTTCCATGAAACCATACAAGATCATGGGACTATTGGAGAACATCTGAGGTTAATCTAGGGCATACTACAATAAGGTCCTTCAATTCTACGGGGCATCTTTTATTAGAAATGTCAATATAATGATCCCATTCCTAACTTGAATGGGACAACCCTTTGAAGGGATGGGCCAGTCATTGAATTCCCAGCCTGTCCCATCCCTCTTAAGGGATGAGGGCCGAGAAGTACCAACCCTTTACCCGTAAAGGATAATAATAATTCAAAATTTACATATGTGAATATTACATGCCAGACTAAGTAAATGCTAAAATTTTCGGCTATCTCATCCCCTATCCAAAGATGGAACGGGTCGGCCTTTGACAGCTCATCTTTTACAAACATGGAGAGTACAACAGGAGAAAAATGAAATGTTTCTGCTATAAATGCAAGGCTTCAAATGGCTAGCGCACAAGAAGTGAGGGCTTTTTCAGAATGTTGCTTTGAGTTTAAGAAAAATTTATCTTTATAAATTTGAGCTAAGACGAGTTTGAAAGCGCTAATTTTGTTTGACAAATGAGCACTCATATTTGTCTCCTGCCAACATTTTGCATTGGTAGCCAAGACACCAACCGGCAAGGAAGAATAAACATCTTTATCCAAAAATCATGCTGCGTTATTTTTGTTATTATTATTTTTTTTACAATGAAATTTTGACCCCAGATTACGGGGTTAAGAGAGGGGGATACAACCACCGGGTTATCTCCTTGGGGGCAAATCATGTGGCCTTATGCACAGCCATAGCTAGAACTGCTGCAGCCGTTAGTTACTGATCAAATCTTCACGCTCTTCAATCTAGCAGATCTTCTAACTGCCGAAGTTTTTAGAGTTCTCTTCATCTCCTTTATCTTTGGACTGGTCATCGATCCATTACTCACCCTTGAAGAACTTGCAATTGTCCAAGTTTCTATTTGCCTTGAACTTTCCTCTAGCAAAGAATGTTGGTCATAGGTTCCATCCACTACTTGACTTTGCACTGCATCTCTCTCTATTTCCTTATTCTTGGTTTTCTTTAACCTCGACTGACTTCTGGTCACAACACCAGCAACAGGAGTAAGGTCATTTCTACACGCATCAGACTTATGATTATTCCATTCTCTGTTCATATCTGGAGTTTCCCTCAGTACAGGGTCCAGAAGCCGCTTCTGATATTTGCTTTTCGTATGGTGTTGAGATGGTTGTTCATGATGTTGGAGATCATCAATGTTGAGTTTTCTGAGTATATCACTGACAATACTTTTTGATGGAAGAAATTTTCTAAAATTTCCAGTAGAAAATAACATGAGGTCTCGTATTGTAGTCACTCGTAAATCATCTGAAGAGGGCAGGGCACAGTTTGCAGCACTGTCTGAAGACATATCATGCTCATCATAAGTATCTTCAGAAGACCTGCTGAAAGTGGCCCCTCCAACAGAATGTTGAGCAGCATAATTTTCCCAGTCAAGTGGAAAACCAGGAAAAAATTGCTGGCAAACCTAAAAAGACAGCAATTGACTGTTAGGTTTTTTCCTTTTTTTCCCCTCCCCCCCCCCCCCAGTCGACTGACTGTTAATTGATGTCAAAGAAAAGAAGCAACTTTAGCAACAATTTAAGAAACACAATCATAAAACAATATGGTGACTAAAATGTTGCAGCAATTCTTTTAGGTGATGGAACTTCCAACAGCATGCTTTTGTATGTCACATCTATCAATTTTTTCCCCTTATACCATGTCTGGGTCTAAGTGTCAGTTTCCTTTATGGCACGAATATGACACAGTCTTGAGGATCTGAGCTACTTGATAACACACCAGCAATCTAGACACGACACAGCATAAACAGCACAAGAATATAGGATGATATTAGTTTTACAAAGTATCATTGAAACTTATCACCCTACCATTATCAGGTAGCAATGAAGTGAAGCTAATGAGTGTTATATAGAAAAGAAGGGATTTTGTGTACCTTTGGTGGGAAGCCATTTTCATGTGATCGAGATTTGTTCATGAAACCATGTAACACGATGTTAATACCATCTGCTGTCTCAACCAAGGAAATGCTATGTCTTTTTGTGATGGGAGCTGAGTAAAATGCTCTAGGTCCTTGTCTGTTCAGCATATAAAAACACCAAGAGGGAGAATGTGTCAACTAACAATTCAGAGGCAAGAACAATTACAAATCTTGTAAAGGAGCTTAAATTCATGGTCTCACATAAAGCACTATCTAAAAGGAGTGCAAACATTTTAAAGTAAATCACGTTTCTCTGAAGGAAAGAAGAAAAAGAACCAAAATTTTATAGCTGACCATTTGGTGGTAGTCTAGATCAATGAGGTCATAAAACAAAAGCAAGGAGGATGCTATCAATTGCATGTTATAAACAAGAAGTGTGAGGAATGTGCATATCAGAGGAGTTCTGGATTAAAATTCATTCATGTAAAAGTTCAATATCATGCATCCAAACCAGAACTTTAGCTAGCTGCTGGTGTTGTGCCAGCATGTGCATATACTACAATGTTATTTGTCAGATCTGCAATTAAAGTCACACATGTACTCCAGCAATCTCCATCTCACGCACAAATGAAATTACATGACTCTTCCTATAAATTCTCCGGAAGTTGTTTTCACCATGGAGAAATTTTTTACCATGTTCCTGTTGACGTGGGTATACTACTATGCTATTTGTCAAATGTCAATTTCGTGTCAAATAACATGACTATTCCCATAAATTCCTCAAAAGTTGTTTTGGCTATGGAGAAATTTTTTCCACTCATAGGAAATCCCAAATTTTCCCCAATTGTTGGGATTAAGCCTTAGGTCGTCGTCGGCGTCATCATTGTTGTATAGGAAATCCTAAATTTTGAACTGACCCAACCACTGCAGAGACAGAGAGCGAGGGTTTGCACCTTCTCATCATCTAAGAGATGCTCTTCTTGTGTCCCAACCTAAGCATGAGGTTGATACCAATCATGTACACTGTCCGACACTAATATACTCAAGAGAATAAGCAAGTAGACCATCGGCTAACACATTATCCACTATTTATCATGTGTACAAGAATAAGTTGGAGTTCATGGCTATTAGTGGGGGGGTAGGATTATTAACTTCTTCAATCTAGATCACTTGAGCAATCACAACAACAGGAGATCTTAGCAGCAATCCTGTTGTCTCATCTTTCATAGAGAAACTTTGTCCTCTTCAACTGCTTTAACTAACATAGGGGCAAGTTATGCAACTGTGACTCATACAATGAAGGAACCATTATAATTGACGGGTTTTAGTTTGATCTTAGTTCATAAAAAAGTTTTAATTTTGTATCACAAGAGAGCTAACTAATACTCGGCTGAAGCATGACATTAACAAAAACATTCACGTTAGATATTTACTTCATTCAAAATATAGGACTTATTTCAAAGGGAAAATTTGATGTGAGGGAGAAACAGTAGCTATAATGAAAAAGCCCATTTTTATAATCATGTTCAAGCACTAACTAGAACTGATTGATATTTGTTGTGATGAGAATTGGAACTTGGTGAGGTTTGGCTGAAAAGGAATAATTCCAACTTGCCACAACTCAAGCCAAGGCGGAGATTAGTTGCTTTTGAGTGGATTTGAACCAAGTCAGGATAGCCCCCTTGTTCAGCTCCAGTGTTAGGTCCAGGGGTTTATATGAAAGGGATAATATGATTACAGCATGCATCTATGCATCTAACATGTAACCCCCCCCCCCCCCCCCCAAAAAAAAAGCAAAAGCAAAACAGAAAAACAAACAAAATTTGTACACAGTTTCATTCAGGTAGCATATACCATCTATATTTCATATTTATGCCAATCCCAAGGACAGTCTCTTAAAGGTACCCTATTTAGTCTTATAGCCACCCTTTGGGAAAGACCCTTGATGTGGCATCTGGAGGTCCTAGGTTCAAATTCTACTAAAATCGGGTATTTTTCGTTTTTTGGGGGAGGGGGTTCTCAATCACCAATGGTTCATACATAGTGTTTCTCTGGCCATCACTGCCAAAGGCCATGGGCGAATGACCGCATCATTGAATTTATATAATTCCTGATTGTGGTACTGTTCCAAATTCTCTCCGAGACTCAATTGCTCTAGATTTGGGATTTGTCACAACAAGAAATGCATAGACTACATTATACAAGTACCTAAATAAGTTCAAACAAACAAGTGAAAAAAAATGCTATATGGGAAATTGTCACATATGGTAATCAAGAAGAAGAAAATGATGGCAATAAAATAATTATATCCCGGGGTTGATTTTATTGAAAAATTGTTAAACTGATTCTCAAACACCCTCATCCCCAAGCCAACCCCTCCCAAAGCAAAAGGTTAGGTTTCATTCACACTAAATGTTAAAAATGTTTCAAAATTGGGAATTGTAAATTAAGTTTTATCAAACCCAAATCCAAACAAAAAGCAAAACACGCAAAAGTGGAAATTGAAAGATTGAGGCTCAATTACTCACTCGCTTGAAGCAAAACCACCAACACCTAATTTCCCACTTGTAGAGTCATCTTGGACCTTAATCAACCACCAATCATTCAAATAAACCTGTACCAAAAAAACCCCGTTAAGCTAAACATCAATATATATATATATATATATATATATACACATAAATATTAAAAAAAAAAAACCAAAAACAACATTAGAATACGAAGCAAACAAAACCGAGAGAGAGAGAGAGAGAGAGGACATACTGATTTTAAGAACGGGGAGAGTGGGATGATGTTGGCGGTTGTGGGGATTCGAGTCTTTGAAGCAGAGGGAGGCTTGGTTATTTTCTTCTCTTCCATGAAATCAAGCATTCTGTAATTGCATCTCTTCAGACTCCTCACTCGGGAAACATATGAAATGGGCTATCGCTTGGCGGGGAAAGGAGGGATTTTATTTTTTTTTTATTTCCATTTCTCTCTCTCATGATTAACCAAAATCACCAATTTCCCAAAAATAAAATAAAAATTAATTTACAAGCCTGGGCCCGCCCCTGCCCCATGAGGTGTACGAGGTCTTGACCAACTGTCCCCCATTCTATAGGCCTACTACTGGAACGTGGCCCATACTTTAACAATATTTTTTTGTTTAAAGAAACGTTGATATCCGATAATTAAGTTATATCCGATTAAATGTTTATTTGATAGAGTTTTTTTCAACTTCTTCTGCAAAACAAAATATTTTAGAAACTTTTAAGAAAAATTAACTTTTTTTATGAAAAAAAAAAAAGAAAAAAAAAATGCAAAAGCTTCTTTTCTCCCTTTAAAAGTACGCCAACTTTTTTAAAAATATATTTTTTTATTCTATTTATATTTTCACTTGAAAAATATAAAATTTAAAATTTATCCATATCATAAATTTATTTTTCATCGTATCATCTCTTTCTTTTAAACTTAAACTTTTAATTTTTAATTTTTATTTTTTAACTTTATATTAAAAGTCATTCATTTCTATTTCTCCTTATAAATAGAAGAAAATTTGAAAAAAAAATCCTATCAAATGGGCACTAAATCTGATTTGAATAGGACTGAAATCTCAAGAGATAAAACTCTGTCAATGTTCATTTTCTCCGTACACAATATTTAAATGCATTAATTTATTTTCTATATACAAAATTTGAATAAAAAATCTTATTTAAAAAGTAACAATGTCTAAATCACTGAACCAATATTTTTTTTGTGATAGGCAATCACCAAATTTTTCTTAATTATCTCCATTAATTTCAAATAAATATCTAGTTATACTTTTTTTTTGTTACACAATAATTTGAATCCAGAATCATTAAATTGAGGGAGAGGTTTGTGACCACTGGATTGTCCTTCGGAGACAATGTCCGGTTACACTTGAACATCCAATGCAGGATCATCCACAGATAAGGCTAGAAAGCTTCACGGTAAAGGCACAATATGGACCACGGAGACTAATGTCCTATGAGTGTAGTGACAATATATTAAGGCTGTTATGACACCCGGTCCGTGATACTATTCGATTAAAGTTCGAGCCTAATTATGTTGAGCTCGAAGGCTCGATGAGCTATCCAAGAATTTTTTTTTTAAATATAATTTTTATATATAATTATATTTTTTAAAATAATATATATATAATTATATTTTTAGATATATTTTTTAATTATATTATCTATATTACCTAATGATACTATTCGATAATTTTTCGAGATCAAGCTCGAGCTCGATAAATACAAACTCAAAGAGCTCGAGTTTCGAGCTCACCTAAAATACACTCGAGCCGAGCTCGGGTATTGATATACCCGAGCTAAACTCAGATGTTATAACACCCCTACAATGCATTAAACTCTTTTAATAAAAGTCTCGAATTTGAGTTTTAAAAATAAAAAAATAAATACATTCATAAATTAAATCTCATAATATTTGAATCGGATTAATCAAGTAAACTAGATACCAGTGATTAAGTGTCAAAAAAACATAAAAAATGAAGTGGTGAAGATATGTATACTTTTAGCGAGATTAAAAAGTATTATAAAAATATTTCAAATACTATTAAAAAATTACACAAATCTCACTAAAATCTTTTAAAACATTATTTATTCAACGGAAATTATAATCCTCTCCGCACTTACATCCTTATATGTCGGATTTTGTTCCTCCAAGATTAATTTTTGTGTTTACCATGATAAAGGATGCCATACTGCCCAGTGCTACGAGCTCCCACCTCGGCCTTCTATTTTCAATCCAACTAAAGAATTTGTTTGATACTATTACTGCACATAAATAAAGAGTTTGGATTGGGAAGATGAAGATGATTCATCAGCTCTGGCGCTCATAGAAAATTTTCAAGATTAAGTTTTTGTTGTTGTTGGTTTTTTTTTTAAGAGGTATTACTTTTATTATTAAATGACATATAAAAAAGTAAAATGTTATTTAATAAATATTTATTATTTTTATAACTTTGTCGATCACAATATTACACTTAATTTGACAATATTAAAAATACTCTAATTATATATTACTGACACCTTGTTGGTTCAATGCCTGATAGGTTTCGAGTTTGAATTTTGTATATAGAGAAAATAGATATGAGAAGAGTTTTGTCCATTAAGAATCTAACCTGACCCGAATCGAATTTAATTGAAGGTAATATGATTTTCAGATACCAATAATTTATAAAAAATATATATATTTGTATAAACTTATAAAAATTTATAAACACTAATATTTCTCAAATAAGATTTTTTATTCGAATTTTATATACGGAGAAAAAAGAGTCAAATCTTACCTGAATCGAATTTAATAAAAAATAACATAATTATCAGATACTAATAATTTTTAAATATATATATATATATATATATATATATATATATATATTACACTGCTTATCAACTTTTATATTATTCTAAAATCACTTAATACTCGATATATAATTATCAAATTCGTGCATTAATTTCTACATTATATCAAAATACTTGTGATGAATATATTTGTATAAACTTTAGGATGAGGTTCCATCACCATATTGGGGGAAATGGAAATACAACCATTGTTTCATTTCGATCATGGGAGTGTTCCTCCGGTTGAAACTCACTTGGCCTATCGGCTCCAATCACTCAAACTAAAAATTGTCATTTTTTTTTTCCTTAATAAGATTCAGTCAGTTTCAATTAAAAATACTTAAAAAGAGTTGGGACAATGCCTCTTTAAAAATTTAAAACTTTCGAATTCATACAAATTCTCTTTGCCAAATCTTCTTCGGTTCGTCTTATCTTGCAAAACCCACGACACAACCCAAAACTATCACTTTATCTTTCTTAATTTAATTAATATTTTATAAAGTTCTCTGTGTCAAATTGATACGCGATTTTGATGTTACGATTTCGGATAAGTATAGTCTAATCGAGTGTCTTGTGTAACGTAATCAAGTGTTTTTCTCATAAAAGTATTTTATACTACCAATTATGAATTATCCTATATAAGTTACACAAATCAAATTACAATTATAAAAATATTAAAAATCAAGAAAATATTAAAAATTTAAATCCATGAATAAAAATCCTTATCTATTTTCAATCTTTCACATGGCAAAATGTTTTCAATTTTCTTAAGTTTGTTGACTAAATAATCATTATTGATGGTAACAGATTTCTTTAGATTAGATCCACTCAATGGTTATGTAATGAATCTCTAGTTCAACTAAACAAAACCCAATGATCATACAATTTTGATTAAGTCAAACTATATTAAGTTTTATAAAATATCTGTAATTTAAGAATTCTCTTAAAACTCCACACACAGAATTAATCATTCATCAATCTCAAAATTCTATGTGGATTTTATTATATTAAACTAATCTTCTGTAATTATATTGATCATGCATGCATTCAATTTCAAATCATGCGAAAACTAAACGTTTTGAAATATTATCAACAATAAAATTTTAATCAAACAATAATCATATCAATAAATTAGGCAGTGTTCAATCTTAAATAAGATTATTTTGATTGATATACAAAAATATCATTTGTAATAGCGACAAAAATTTAATACGTGATTTTGATGTCACGATTTTACCCATGTATACCCTAGTCGAGTATTGTGTGTAGTGTAAACAAATGTCATTCCTACAATAATATTTTATTTTACCAAGTATGAATTATCCTATTTAAATTAGATAAATCAAATCATAATTATAAAAACATTAAAAAATAAAGAAAATATTAAAAAATTTAAATTAATAAATAAAAACCATAGAACTTCAAATTCATCTGTTTTCAATTTTTTACGTGGTCAAATCTTTTTAATTTTCTTAAGTTTATTAATTAAAGAATCATTATTAATGGTGACAAATTTCTCTAGATTAGATTTACCCAATGATCATACAATGAATCCCTAATTCAATTAACCAACACTCAATGATCATACAATTTTGACCAAGTGAGATTGTATTAAGTTTTATAAAATATCTATAATTTAAGATTTTCCCTAAAATCTCATACATAAAATTAATCATCTGTCGATTTCATAACGCTACATAGATTTTATTGTATTAGACTAATTTCCTACAATTATATTAATCATGCATGTATTTAATCTCAAATCATATACAACGCAGGACTAAATGTTTTGAAATATTAAAATCAATAATAAAATATTATCAAACAATAATCATACCAATAAATTTAAAGGAAATAAATAAATTCAAATCATATTATTAATTAAAAAATAAAATCTATTGAGTGTTAAAAACAAGAAAACTAACTAAACATAATAAAGAAAATAAAAACAAAAAATATGTGTGGATGTGTATACGTGTGTCTACCCTAAATGTTTGCCTCTTATTTATAAAATTAAAATCGTAGATCAAAAAGAATTCGTGAGTTTTTGAAAAGTTGGTTGATTCGAAGACTTATTCTTGATAAATATTATTTTCTTATTTTCCCAAAATTTGAAAACTTCATCCTTATCTTGATTTTCAACACTGAAGCAAATTTTTTTTTCAATTTTCGGATATCTTCTGGGCTGAATTAAAATTTGTAGATCTTGAAGTCTAGCTTCCAATCTAATAAGAATCATCTCAATCAAATATCAGAATAGAAAATTATACCCAAAATACTAATCGTTGTCTTCAAACCCGAATTTCTTTAAATAAACCCAATATCATCTAAATAAAAATCTACGAATTTAATTTCTGTAATATCATAAAAAAAAATTTAAAACAACCTTAAAAATCATATATAAAGAGTAAAATAAAATAATATAATTTAAATATATAAAAATTATTTCTATCACATATCTTTTTCGATTCTTAAGACATTACTCTACAAAACCCACGACACAACTCAAAACCCATCATCTTTTTTTATGTGTTTGGTCTAAATTCGGCTTAAGATTGAGTGGTCGGGATATTCTACTCTCTTAATCAAAGGTTTTGAGTTCGAAATTGGAGAATGATAAAAAAAGATTTGAGAGAACCAACTCAAAAAAATGGACCATACAGTACTCAAATCGGATTAATCGGATAAAATTTCGATACCGATGATGAAAAAAAAAAATCAGTGTTTTCAACAAATGCAAAGCAAAATAATGTTTTTCATAGTCAAAAAATTTTAATTTTTTAAGTCCTTAATGTATTTAAATTTTTAAGTGCTTAATTTCATAGTCAAGATACTGTTTTGGAATTAACATATAATAAAATAAATAACATAGGAGTTTTGCCCATTTGTGGATCCAACTCAATTCGAACTGAATTTATTTAAAATAATATAATTATCAAATCTGTTGGTTTATAAAAAAAAATATAATAAAACAAACATATTTTTTTAATCTTAAAATTTTGCCCAATCATCTATTACCCATGGAAATTCTATTTTCCTTATGCCATGACGGCCCTTTATGAGATTTTTTTTTTTTTTTTTAATTTAATTCACCCATCTAAGGAATTGTGACTTGTGACATCAAATCTAGAAAATGAGAAGTAGAAACTTGTTTACAGCCGATTCAACTTATAGTCCCTCAAGTCTAACATTGATATTGTGTTGACCGATGAATCTTACTTAAGAGTTGTATATCATTCTATCAATCGATGAATATTGATATTTACAGAATTGGTAGTAATAGGATACCCTGATAACTATTTCCTTAAATCAAGAATAGTAATAGATGTGCCGGAGGTCATCCGGTATCATTTCTTATCTTCTTATAAATCTTAGAATTAAATACATAATTGGGCAATTCATGGTAATTTAAGGTTTTCACTGAAATGGGCATTATATATTTGCACTTGAGTCTCTAGATATTCTACTATGGTACTATGGGATAGTTTAATAGTCATAATTCTTCCTCACAGGCCAAAGAGTTTCAGCTCAAATGATACATTCTCCCTCTTCTTATATAATATGTTCGAGTTCGAGTCCCCATGTATGTACAAAAAAAAAAATCCCTCCTCTAAATCCGTGATTTGAGATTCAAATCTCGTATAATAAAAAAAAAAAAAAAAAAAAAACTAGGGTACTTCCCAACAAAACAACTAAGGACTTCAGCATTTTATCAAATCTTCAGCGATCGTGAATCAAGAACGTATGCAAAGATTACCATTTTTATTGCTAATGCCAATATAGACTTGGTGAAAAACCCTAGGCACTTGGAAACCTTCTTTGCAACAAAGCTTGAAGCAATGCCTAATGGTGCTGATATTGGTGAGATTGAGCAATTTTATGCAATTTTTGTATCTTGCTAGCTTCATGGCGGAGGCTGTTATTTTTTTAAAAAATTTTAAGCGAGTAAATGCATTTTATATGTGACAAAAATTGGTAAATTTGAATGCCAAAATTAGTAGTTAAGGGTGAAAGGCAAAATCATGTGTCCATCAAAATTCGAATAATAGATTTCGAAAAAGACGCTTGAGTAAAAATTCTTTTCCACTCGAGTAATCCTTACGAGAACCATTAATTTGAGTTATATGTCAACAACATTTATGCACCGTTCAACATTTCAAGGTTAGAGAGAGTCCTTTGCTTGTAGGGCAAGTGCGCCTTGGAGCTCAAGGCAGGAGCTCAAGGCAGGCAGCAGAGAGGAGTACCATCTGACACCAAAAGATGGAGACATAGAGGCAAGCTTGTGCTGTTCAATGGGATCATGCGAACAACCGTTCAACAAATTGATAGGGAACACAGGAAGGAGTTACTCACATGCAGGAGCATCAAAGTGTGGCATTACGACAAAGGCTATGGACAATGGAGTAATAGATAACGGAAGATTCACATTAACAAGTTGTGGTTCTAGGGTCGGAATATCACCATTGTCACTGACCTCCAAAAGCTTTCCATTGAGCACCATGGTTTGACTTCGGATATATCCATCTTTTGGTGTTAGATGGTACTCTTCCCTGTATAGTGGTCTATCCGAGGCCTTGCTTCCAACCCATGAAACAGCTCTTTTCAAAGCGTGCATAAAAGAGCTTCCTTTGTATACAATGTCATTGTCCACCGGCACATTGATATTCATGCTATTCTTAACATTTATTCTAAATTCCGTCTGTTTGCTAAAGTTGATAAGCAGCAAAGTAACACCTTCCTGTCAAGAAACATCATGCATAGATTAGAATAAGAGCCCTAAATAATTATCATAAAGATCCTTTTTTCTGATTAATAGCTAATTTCAAATAAATGCCTAGTAGAGACCTCACCCTTCCTTTGGTACAATGACCATATGTGCGTAAGAATGATGATGAGTCACCCTCAACAGAAAAAACACCTTTTCCCATAAGCCGGTGCCAAAGAAGTGCGCTGATAGAGACAGACATTGGAAAAAAAAATCACATTCAGGAGCAAAGTCAAAATGGACAAAATTACATTATATAGCAATAATTTTTAAGGAGACAGTAACATTCTTGCCTGTAGTAATCAGGGTTGGGGAAAAACGCGGTGGTGTTGAGGAGGCCATAGTTCCCACCAATCAAAGTCTGTCTGCAATAGACTTTGGTGCCATACTTGGAAGACATTCCAAGCTGATCTAAGTACCTACAGTTTGCAGATAGTATCTCAAGAGTTGCTGATCATAGTAGAGGAGGCTGTCATACTAAACTAGATGGAGAAAGGCTCCTAACTCAAAGAAGAGATGATTAAAGCCAGACATGAACTATATTTACCAGAAGCTGTCAACAAAGGTGTCAGACACAAGATGACCACCACTGTTGTAGGCTCCTCCTGATTCTCCAACCCAAGCAGAAGCCCAAGGACCATGAGTTTTGAGGGTTTGTTTCAGGTCGTTGAATGTTTGGGTTATTTTGCTCAAGTAATTTGGATCCAATATTTTGTTTACAAGATTAGGGTCATCACCTAAAGTCATATTAAACAGCTCAGGGTTAAATTCTCATTAAATGCCCTATTTGAAGCCACCAACATTGCAGGTCTTGCAAAGAGTGTCATTGACAAATGTGTATCTCACTCAAAAATGGCATTATCTAACTATTCTAAAGCAAGAAAAAGAATCTTGGTGCCTGTTAGAAGCAGTTCAGACGGGTGTTGCATATAGTTTGCTTATACACAGAGACATAATTCAACAACAGAAAAGCTGAGCAGTCATTTAATATATTGAAGGAGGTATTTGAACATAAAGACCATCACAAAATTAGCATTGATTTCTTCCATGTCACACTACTATGCTGTAAATCATGAGGAATTTTCATTATTTTCTTTGTTGTTTTGGATTGATTACCTGCACCAAGATTGTAAATATGATGTGTCACAATATTGATGACACCGGATCCAGAAGCCTGAAGAAGCTTGGTATACCAGTCCTGATCGTAGAAGCCTCCCGGTGCTAGAAGTGAAGGCTTATTGTCAAACTTCTCATACAACTCATTGATGATTGCTTTCAATCTGATTAGATCCTTCCCATATTGGTCCGCTTCAACCCTTGCACCAACACCACTTCCACTCAATTCATTACCTGCATAATGATTGCAATGGTACAGGTCAGAGGCACTTGGAACTTTCAAATAAAAAAATAGAATTTGTCTGCTTTATAGTACCAAATTCCCATGAGTCTATCTGGTATCCTTTGGAGATGGTGTACTCCATGAGATCGCGAGCATTAATAGAGTCCCAATCTCCTCCCCAAGGACCATTTCCCATCCGATGCCTCCCATGTAGTGCATTCAGGCCAAATGTCACAATTGCTCTGGAAATACAAGATAAAGAATGGAAATTAATGCAACGCGATAAAGAAACAGTAGAAATTGAATTAAATCAGTGATATGAGTATGTGCCAGCCGGAGGAAAGCAAGAATGTTCAAAAATTAAATAAAGTTGATGCCTTGCCACTCTCAACTAAATATCATACAGCAAAAAATTACAATGTCCAGCATAACACAAGCTGAATCATCAATGAAACTTATGTAAATTAAGCAACTTAATATTAAAAATGAAAATACGAAGTGAGCTTTTAGGTTACCCTGTCTTACTGAAGAATCGGTTCAGGGAATCCCACCGGTCCAAATGTAAGCATCCATGTGAAAATCCAAACAACCCATGCTTGGCCTTTTGAAATGGATGGCAAGGAATTTTTAAATTCCCTACATCATACAGTACTTGGTCTTGCAAAGAGCCCCCAATTCTTATTCTCAGATGCTTGAAAGCTACCTTCAGCAGAAAGAACAAATCAGTGATTTTCAGTAATAATAGATACACATATACATACACAGAAAGCTAATAAAAGCACATGGACACACGCAAGAATACAGGGAAAGATGAAAAGAAGGAAAAGAAAGCATGTGAGAGGAGGCAAATCTAGATATCAATATACACGAACCTTGGATTGCCTTAGCAAGAAAAGGATGAGACAAATCCTGCAAACATAAAACACATCATTCGGTATTGCTCACTTTGCTGAAACTAAACAAAGTTTTCATGTACCCAGAAGCCATCATATCCTTCCCCAATGAGACAGCTTAGTGGTACAAACCTTCCTCCCCAAACTTGATGATCCCAGGTTCAAATTCTTGTTAAAAAAAAAAAAAAAAAGAAGCCATCATATGCTAAAAGGAAACTCTAACCAGATTTATAGCCGATGTATATCCCCAAGGGCACTGGTTGTAGTTACACTTATCATGAGGCCACCAATCAATAGTAGCACAGATGAAATTATCATCAGTTTCGGCAATTGTAGCAGCCCCATTGACTACAACTGTTGTATCTGCAGCGTCTTGAGCAAAGATCAAAGGGAGAGAAGCAACTAATAGAAAAAGTGAGAGGTAGAATGCCATATTTGATCAAAACAACAGCTTCAAGACCACTCAATTCATTCAAATTAACTGCAAAATAGAAATTGAAGCAAAGAAAAAAAATCAAACCATTTGCAGATAAACAAAAACATTTTCCCTAAACCAGAAGAAGTCAGTCACTTAACTGGTATCCAACCAAGATCGAATAAGACATCTAACCATACAAGAAAAATAAAAAGTTAGAGAATTCCCCCGAAATAGTAATTGATTTCAATGAACAAGAGAACAAAATTTGAATAGAGATAATCCATATGAAGAATAACGAAGAAAATCGTTCCGTTCACACGCGGGAATCCGAATTGGATTCAGAATCAAAGAACTTGGTATGGGTTCATAAAACCCATGCCTTTACTTGGGTTTTACAAACCCCTTATTTCGGGGTTTCACTCCCAAACCCCCATTCCTCTTCCATTAATCCAAACAACCGATTTCAAGCCAATTCTTGATTCCCATTTCCCTTGACAAACACTTTTCTATTGCTTCAAAAACCTAGCAAATATGATTAAATTAAATGGAAGACCTTAAAATTTCTATGAAGAAAATGGAAAAAGAAGAAGAAGAAGAAGAAAAAAAAAGAATTTGCTTATCACTTACCACAGGGTATGAAAAGTTTCAAGAAACAAATCTAGGAATACCCATTTACAAAACCCAACCAATAAGCACTAAAACCAACATACCAGATATGATACAAATCCAGGATTGAAAAAAATGGAAGGACTTAAACAAATGAGGAAAAGAAACAATAAAAAGAAGGCCTATCAGTTACTATTAACTACAAGGCATGAAAAGTTTGAGAAAGTAAGCCAGTTAAGCACAAAAAGGCCGAATCATACCCTAGATGGTACAAATCAACAATGATAGAAGCAAAAGGAAACTCAATTCTGAAAGCAACACCTCCTCAGAGTAACTACAAGAAGCATACGATGCACCTTAGCCAAAAGACAACTATGTTTTCTAGCACAATCATGCACATCTTGAACTTCTACACCAACCAATCATAGTGACAATGAATTAGGTGAAATGGGTTTTCCTTAGACTTGTCGCTTTTGGATGAGGTTTCTTCATTGCCTTTTTCAGACGTTAGGTTTCCAACAGCTAACAACTTTGTTTTGAAGAGAGACAAAATAAACAAACAAAGCTCCAAATAATTTTTTTAACCTTTCTGACAGATGGGTAGATACCTTTATCATTATTTATCATTATCGTCAGCTCAAAGCGATGCCTTTACTAAATCTCACTCGGTCCCAAGAATTGGATTTTGCGATTTTTTTGGGATTTCTATGTAGAATGTCTTACTGACCTTAATTTGGTTTAGGATGACCAAATCTCAAGCTAGGATCAGCCGAAATGTTAAGAGCAGCCCAGCCCAGCCACCAACTAAAGAACCTTCTTTTTTTTTTTTTTTTTTTTTTTTTTTGGTGTATTACATCGATATCTAAAACTATACTTCACTAATTCAGTTCGGGACTTACAGTAACACATTTAAGGGGACTACCCTCCCAATATAGTTTTTTTATACAAAAAATCGCGAGTCAAAATCGAAAACTTGATTAAAAGACGTAACACAATATCCCATTACACCAGTTATCCAACTAAAGAACCTTTTTCTTGCGTCACAGCTTTTTATACGAAATACCGATATGTGATCCATCTCTTAATTAAAATTAAGTGTTAAAAATAGAAAAATAAATATATGGAGACACAATCTCTAAATTGAGTTTATAATTATTCAAACTAGATTAATCAAATTTTCAAATACCGATATAAAAATTTTTTTTATATGAAATAAATGCAAAATTATTACTAAAATTTTGAATTATTGGTAATTTAATTATTACTAAACATCTAAATCTAATAATGTCTACTCAGATTATCAGTTTTGGAAAAACTAACCATTTTGATCATAATTATGTTAAAATTAATTTATTACACTTTTAACATTTTACAATTTCTTCAATTGAATTTAAAAATTTTAACAAATTAATCCTATTATCTGCCATATAATAAAAAAATCGACTGACCATAATCACACTAAAAACATATAAATATTATAAAATTATTATAAACTTGAATTTTACCTCTATATAACTTCTTAAGTTTTTAATATTTTTTTTCTCATAAATAAAAGGAATCAGAAGCCGTCCACTTAAAAGTAATGAGGCACTTGAGTTACACACACAAGTCAAAGGTTAAATTCAGATTTATCGTGAAAAATAAGGAAGAGACTAGGTACAGAACATTAATATCATCAACCTACGGGACAAATTAAAATTTATTTTAAAAGTTTTGAAAGTACTTTTGATTCACGAAATTTTTTAACACTAATATTTTATATTTTCTATTTTTAAAACATTTTAAAAATATTTTCTATTTTTAAAATATTTCTACATGTTAAATTAATTAAAATTTATATAAAAATCTTTATATTTTTTTATATTATTTGTCTTATTATTAATAATTACGTATTTGATTATTTTAAATTTTATTATAAAAGATGATTATTCTATTATTTTTATAAAATAATTAATATTTATAAAAAAATATTATATTTTTTTATTTATGTGTTTATCCACGTTTATGTTTCCGTTTTCAATATTCATATAAAATATTATTTTTTATATCATTTCGTATCGGTTTCTATTTTGATGTATCCCGTGAGAGAACTTTAAAGTTCATGGGATTAATTCTGGCCATACTAAAATAATAAAATCGAAACATTAAAAGTGCATGGTGATCCCTAGGCCGCAGGACGCCCATTTGTAACTCATGCACCTCTCTACCTCTCTTTCTAGGGCCAGCCGATGCCTCACTTGTCTCATAATCTGCATGGAGTTCGAACTCATGTGTCTTCCAGATCCACGAGTCCCCAAGCTTATTGCATGCATGGAAAACAAATACGAGTTCAGAGTATAAAATGTAAAAGGCGAAGAGCAAAAAGGCGATAAATATTATAATTTTAAAAAAATTTTAATGATATTTTTATAATTTTTATCTGTATTTTCTGAGACTTTTACTATTATTTCTAAATACTGTTAAATTTGTCATAATTACTCACCTAGAGGGCAACCATGTCCTATTCAAATTATACCTCTCTCCTATAATATATATATATTTTAAATTATTCTTAAAATCCTACGTCGTTTCCTTTCTTTTTTTTTTTAATATAATATTAATCAGTATTTGAAACCATACTCTGATTAATCCTGTTCGGGACTTGTAGTGACTCATTTAAGAGAGTTATCCTCCCAACATAATTTGTTCCATACTCAAATCACGAGTCAAATTTAAAAACTTGGTTAAAGATTTTAACGTCACATCTCATTTGATCAATTAATCATGGGTATAGTTTTCTCTCTCTTTAATATTACTTAATATCGAATTAAAATTATTTACGTTTATAATGCCATTTGTTTGTTGGATAATAATTACTAAATAAATAATTTTTTTATATATTCTGTATTTTATAGCTAAAATATTTTTTCGACGAAAAAATATTTTGTATCAATACAGAAATTACATCAGAATTCTAGTCCCACAAATTTTTAAAAGCCATTTTCCAACAACAAGAGTTTGTAAACAAAAAAAAGATCACAAGTTAAAAGATTTTCATAATCTTTGTTCTTTTTTTTTTTCTCCCCCAAACAATGCTCGACTTCCTGATTTTTTTTTTCTTAAATGTTAATCTTCCTGTGAGCGAAGGGATCCTTTACCCCTTGCCATGTGATCTTCTTTTCTTTGCCCATCAAAATCTTGAATGGTAGTTGTTCATTATTTTTGTTTTTCTAGAAGTGAAATTCTAAATTTTTATTTAATTTGGTGGTAAATCCCTCTCCAATGTCTAAGCTAATCACATCCTCCTAAAGGAGAGCCCTAAATCTTGCTCTAATCATTTTTGACTAACTCCTTATTTCTTTGTCATTTTGTTGAAAATGAGAGGTTATATACTACACATGGCAATTGGGACTTGAACATGACATTTAACCTTTTCTTAGTCTTCAATTCTTGTATCCGTGAATCGACCGAGGCCAAGATTTCTGCTGTAGTTGAGGGGTAGTTGAGGGGTCACCATCTAAACGAATATGATTTTGTCCTTTGACAATTATCATTAACCATGTTTTGTTGTAACGCTCACACAAAAGTATATCAAATTCAAACATAGAAAATGATTTTTTTTTTGTTTCACCGAACCGATTAGTATTTGGATTTTATTGAATTAATCCGGTCTGAATACTGTGAGACCCATTAAGAGATTTACTCTCTCAAATCTTTTTTTTTTTAATTCTCAGGAGTTGAATTCGAGATCTCTAATTAAGGAGTAGAGTGTCCGATCATTCAACCTAAAGAATTTCGATAGAAAATGTCTTCTTTTCTGTATGCTCTTCTTTAGGGTTTGTACTCTATTTATAGACTTTCAAGAAAATCCTTAAAATGCAAGACTTTTAAATGTACATTTGAATTATATAACTTTTGGTTACATAACCTAAATAGGGGAAAATAAACTTAATAAACTTACGACTTCTTGGATAAATATGGACATCTACGAACTTTTGATATTTATAACATGTTTATTATATTAGATAGACACTTTTGTTTGCTATATTAATACTTGATTAATGAATTGAAATTTTGGACTCAATTTGTTCATAAGACAAATTACGTCAGGGAAGTTCTCTGATATCTTTTCTATTTTAAAGTTTTGAATCCGAAATTTAGTTAAGAGATTTAAAATCATTAACCACCAGAGCAACTTCCCATAGCATAAACTTGTGTGATTTGTATTGTTGGGTTGCATGTTTTGGACTTTCCATAACAGGTATATATCTTTGACAAATTATTCCTGGAGACAATGTGTATAAACCTCTCACCCATTACTTTGTATTCTAGCCTTTCTTAATTTAATAAGGAGAAAAATGAGAGCATATAGACCACCTTCCTCCATGATTAAGGAGAACATTATCCATCTTAAGAGATTTAAATTTCTTTATTAGTTTCATGATTTGATTAGCAAAATTCAAGTTGGTTTTGGTTGTTTTGCAAGTAGAGACCCAAAATAAGCTGAAAAAGATAGAACTGGGTCATCAGGTGATCCAGTTTTAAGACTAAACAGGTCCGAGTGAGAAGCTCTCTCCATGATGCTGAACAAAGTCTGTCCTTCTAATGTCTCCATTAGTGTGATGATTGGGGAGTAGTGGCATTGCTTGAAAGTTGTTGATTGGTGGGAGAGAGAGAATAGAAAAGGGCGTGAAAGGAGGAGTAGAAAATAAGAAATGATGAAGGAAGAGAAAGACATTCTTTTTGTTTGAGGCATTTGTAGAGGTATGTGCTATCTGGTCTGTTGGTGTAGGAGTTGTTTGGTTGGGTTCCTCAGCTTTAATCCAGAACATACACAAACACACACGCACACACACACACACACACACACGCACTCTCTCTCTCTCTCTCATGAATAAATCTCACTTCTAATCAAAACCCTTTACATAAATACTAGTCATTGCCCTGCTGAATGCACGGGGTGCCCATGATATGTAAATTGTATTCTCTCACTATACAATCATTTGTTAGATTTATAATTATTTAACATCTGAATTAAATTATTGTTTAATTTAATGAAAAATACAACATATATCAACGATTGAAAAAAAAAGAGAGTTTAATTATTGGAATTCTAAAAAAAACCATCGAATGAGATAAAAAAATGTTATAAGTAGAGTAAAAAGGTAATAGAAATAAAAGGATGATCATATATGGGGCTCAAAAAAATAAAAAAGAAAAAACCTATGTTAAAAAAAAGGACTCAAGGAAAAAATGGGAAAAAAGTAAGGACTTAAACGAAAAAAATAAAATTATGGTTTAAAAATAAAGTGACGATCATCCGTGTGGCAAAAAAGGAAAAAAAATAAAACAATGTTAAAAAAAGACAAAGGACTAAAGCAAAAAAAATTGGGCAAGAAAAAGGACCTAAATGGATAAGTGAGGCAAAAAAAAGAGAGCACAAACCTGAAAGAAAAAAAAAATATATGGTCTAAAAATAAATGGATGACCATACGTGAAAGCAAAAACAAAACAGAAAAAATTTATATTCCAAAAAAATAAAAGATTTAAGTGAAGAAAAATGGTAAAAAAAAGTAGAAGGAGCTGGATGAAAAAAAAAGTATGGTCCAAAAAAGATGAAGGACTTTAGCGAAAAAATGAGTTCAAAACGAAAAAATATAAAAACTAGAATGAAAAACAAGGTAGGGCTCCAAAAAAAATAAAGCGTGATCCTGAAAAAACGAAAGATCTAAGCGGAAAAAAAACCAAGTCAAAATGATAAAGTGTAAGGAATTGAATGAAAAAACGTAAAGTCCCAAAAATATAGGATGATCAAGGGACATCCTAAAAAAAAAGGACATGAAGAAGATGCCCAAAAAAAAAGAATGTAAACAAATAAAAAAAGAAGCTGTGGTAAAAAAATAACAGATGACCACTTAGGGACCAAAAAAGGATTAAAAAAAGTGAAAGGACTTTAACGAAACCTAAGAAAAAAAGTGTGGTCCCAAAAAGATGAAAAATTCAAGAAAAAAATGGGTCAAATGAAAAAAGTGCAAGGATTTGAATTAAAAAAAAAAAACCGTAGGGTTCAAAAAGATATGGAAAAACCAAGCAGGTACATTCAAAAAAAGGGCACAAATGAAAAAAAAAAAAAACGAAGCTACATGAAAAAAAATGATGCAAATGAAAATAAAAAACTGTGGTAAAGTACTTTATATTTATGGTAATTGGAATTAATGCGGTCTAAACATAAAAAGACGACCATTTGTGTGGCCAACAAAATAAAGGGAGAAAAATTTATGTCCGAAAAAGACAGAACTTAAGCGGGAAAAAATGGTAAAAAAAAAGTGTAAAGATCTGAATGAAAAAAGAACCCCAAAGCATGGTCAGAAAAAGATAAAGGACTTAAATGAAAAAAAAAATCAAAAAAAGTGCAAGATCTTAAATGAAAAAGAAGTGTCGTAACAGGTAAAAAAATGCAAGAACTTGAATTAAAAAAAATAAAGTGTGAAAAAATGGTAAAAACAAGTGCAACGAACGGAATGAAATAAAAAAAAAAAAAAAAAAAAAAAACCCAAAGTGTGGTCCCAAAAGGATGAATGGCCCAAGCGAAAAAAACCGGGCCAAAAAACAGTGCAAGGACATGAAGGAAAAAAAATAGTGTTGTCATGGGTCCAAAAAAAGTGCAAGGACCAAAATGAAGAAAAAAAAACAAAGGGTGGTCCCTAAAAGATGAAGGACGCAAGTACAAAAAGAGGAGTTAAATAAAGGTGCAAGAACATGAACGTAAAAAAAAAAAAAAAAAAAAAAACCATACTGGGGTCCAAAAAAAATCTGACGACCATTGAGGGACATCCGAAAAGAAATGAACAGTGTGGTTGAACAGTAGGCATCGAACAACAAGTGTGATCATGGGTAAAAAAAAAGCATAAACCTGAATAAAAAAAATCAATATGTGAAAAAGAGTAAAAAAGTACAAAAATCTGAATGAAAAAAAAAAACAAAATATTATTTCAAAAAGACGAAAGTTCTAAGTGAAAAAATAGTAAAAAGAAGTGCAAGGATTTGAATGGGAAAGAAAAGTGTGGTCATACGTAAAAAAAAATAATAATAAGTGTGAGGATCTGAATGAAAAAAAATAAAATACGGTTCCAAAAAGATGAACGATCCAAGTGGGAAAAAAATAAAGAAAAAGGGTAAAAAAAAAAAGGTGCAAGGACGTGATTGGAAAAAAAACAATACTGGGTTTAAAAAGGCGAAGGACTAAAATTGAAGAAAAAAAAGAAAAAGGGTAAAAAAAAGTGTAAGGATGTGATTGGAAAAAAATATAATGGGGTCAAAAAGATGAAGGACTAAAACGATAAAAAAAAAAAAAAAGAAAAAGGGCCAAAAAAAAGGTACAAGGACGTAATTAGGAAAAAAACCTGGGTTAAAAAGATGAAGGACTAAAACGAAAAACAAAAAAAGAAAAGGGTTAAAAAAAGATGCAAGGACGTAATTGAAAAAAAAAAACATAGTGAAGTCAAAAGGATGAAAAACCAAAACAGAAAGAAAAAAGGGTAAAAAAAAAAAAGGTGCAAGGACGCGATTAAAAAAACAATAGCCGGGTAAAAAAAAATAGCGGACGACCATCACGGGACATCCGAAAACAAAGGAATAGTGGAGGGTGAACAGTAGCGCCTTACAATTTTGGCCGGAAAGAAGTAAAATTTCTTGGTTTTTTGCTGTCTCTGTCTCTGCGTTGCAAAGGTGTATAAGATGTCTTTGAACAAGCTGACCATGAGGAAGAGAAGGGACTGCGAGTAGGTCGGGAGGAAGAGGAAGAGAGGCAGCTGAAACCATTGTCAAGGAGTGTGTCCCGCTCCCTGCATCGATCTTTTGCTTGTGTTGGGTTTCTATTTCCTGATTGATCAAATTTTTTTTAATATTATTAATTGATATTTAGAATCATATTTTAACTAGTCATATTCAAACAGTCTCATTTTAAGATAACTTTCTAAATATAATTCTTTTTATTTTTAAATTTTGAATATAAAATTTGATTAATATATTAACTATCCTAATCCGTCGGTTAATTAAACATTTTTAATAAATTACAACTCCTACACTTATTTTGTCTTATAGTTTTGGATTTTCATTCTTCTTGAATAAAAAGTTTTGGAAAAGAGGATATGTCGAATTTTATACAGATATAACTTTATTTTTTTAAAAATATTTTAAAATAATACATTTTAAAAAATATTTTCAAATAAAATACTCACATGTCGTGATTTCAAGTCACAACATATACTATTTATTGAACAGTATCATGAATAATACATGTCGTGACTTGAAGTCACGATATAGTACTGTTTATCATGATCTCATATCGTGACTTCAAGTCAGGACATAATACTGAAGTCACGACTTGTATTGCTCGTGATACTATTCAATAAATAGTATATGTCGTGATTAGTCACAACATGTGTATTAAATTTAAAAATATTTTTTGAATAAGGATGTTTTAAAAATTTTTGTTTTTTCGGTCATTTCCGAACAAAGCTCGGATATGTCTTCTAGTAGTGTTGGTTTTTCATTCTCCCTTGAATAAAAATATTTAGAAGAGGATATTGGAGATCCAACTCATTTTGACCTAAGTGCTGATCGCGTGAAATTTGGACAAATCCCATCGTGATATGACCACGTCACCATCTTCCCTACCTATAAAATTCTATTCTATGCCAAATCTTCTTCAATTCGTCCCCACATTCCCTTACCCCACAAAACCCACAACACAAAACCATCATTTCTCTCTCTCTATCATAACCCATTTCAATTTTCACTATATTCTCTGGCTCTGTGTCTACATTGTTCTGTTTCGAAGTCCCGGCTATCAGTTTGTTCTAAACTGGGGTCCTAACTTGGATTTTCAACTGATTTACTCATTATTTCCTTTTGACTTTTGACGACCTTTTAATCTACTCATTCCCAAGATCAATTCATTTCAGGGTTTTTGAGAAATTTTAGCTGATTTTGTGCAAAATTGATGGATTTTCCCTTTCTGGTTCTTGATAAATTTTGGGTCTTTTGATGGAGAACAGTGGAGGAGATGTGGATGATCAGAACTCAGGATGGCTTGAAGTGAAAAAGGTTGCGACTTTTTCTTTCATACCCTTAATCTTATGCTTCAATCCCTTGTTTTTTACATTACGATTATAATCATGTTATTCTTGAAAAATCTATTCCTTTTATGGGTTTTTCTTTTACTGTAGTTTGATGCACAAATGAGATCCAGAAATGCGGATGATTGGTGTATCTTATAATCATGTTTTTTGACACCGAAGTGTGAGGATGTTAGTAATCCAATGTTCCCTTTGTTTTCAATCATATTAGACCTACTGGAACTTCTAATGCTGCAATTTCACATAATCTTTAACACTGGATAATGAATCAAATTCAAAAACTATTCTTAAATTTAATCTGGCTGGATTTTTTCTTTTTTTTTTTTGGGGGGGGGGAGGTTACAATCTCATACAATTTGGTTGGTTGGCATCGAATCAAAATTTTTGCACAATCTGTAGGTTATGCTAAAGACTTGAGAGATTTTTGTTGTCTGGCGTTACTTAGGTTATTCAAATCTTTATGGATGAAGTGCATGTTGGTCCTCTCAGTCTCTGGACTTTGGAATGGTCATAAAATTTTAAGAATTTAATTATCTGTTCCAAAGTAGGTAAAAGGTTAATCTTCTGACCCTATTGAAAGGCCTGAGTGCATGTGAAACACCCCATGTTCAGCTCCATCTTGGCATCTAAACTTCAAGTGAGGGCTCTTTCACCGGATGTTTTAGAAGTCCACCTTTGTGATACTCAAATTGAGGAATCTTAGGTCCCTGCTTGTAAAATCCACTGTTGACACTAGGACTTTTGAGACAATAATCGAAAAGCTTAGAAATGCAAAGTTAAAAGGAATCTTCATTTCCTCTCTTTCAAGCACCATAGCGCTAATGATGGTACGCCTAAGATTCATTTGCTCTCTTTGAGCCTTTGCAGCTGGGAGTCAATCCTTTATAAGAAATGATTTGATATGCTCACATGCTGCAACATTTAGGATAATTGTAATCATGGATGAGAGTTACCTAAGGCTTATGGCTAACACATAACCAGTTAATATTGCATAACAAATACTTTCCAAATCTATTGTTATATTTGGACTTGAAGCATCTTTTTTAATTGAAGCTTGGAAATTTCTGAAAGGCACACATGTATATATTTTTTTTTTGGGGTACATAAAGGCACAGATGTATTAGCGTGGTCTTAACATGTTTTGACGTGTTGAATCTGGTTATCTTGTTGCCTGCATTTAGAAATTAAAGTAAAAGATGTGAGTTTCAAACCACAAAGCTGACATAACAGTGTACACAACATTGCAAGACTTGAGAAATGGCACTGGATCTCTGTATTATACCTTGATGTGTTTTGGATCAGTGAGACAATTACCATATCATGCTTATTGATGGAGGCTCTGATGTTCCTCACAATCACTATCAGTATTAGCATAGTAATTGCCTGCACAATTCTCCCATGTTTAAATCTCTTTGGCGCTGTGGAGGATGCATTTTATCATTACATATGTTCTCATTAAGTGTGTTAATCAACTGGGTTCCTGTTGGTTTCCTTCCCTAATTGGCTGAGTATATTAGATATTCTGATTGCATCATGCTAACTCATTCTTATTTGCTATTTATGTACATGACTTTGGATAAGAAAACATTTTTCAATGACTTGGTTGGTTGTTTGAGGACTTTGTTGCTTCTGGCACATTATGACCCTTTATTGCTTCTTTTTTTATCTACTCAGAAACAAAGAGGCGGGTCAAAATTTTCTTTTCAGAGTTGGCTTGGGGGGCCTTCTGGGAAACACAATTCAAAACCCTTTTTCCATGGGAAAAGCAAAAACTCACATGGCAAGCATGAGCGCTTACCTCCGAAAGGGCGGGAACATTCCGATATGCATGCTGTGGGTACTATTGTAAATTCTGCTTCTGCATCAAATAGGAATGACAAAGGCTTGCCTTACCTTGATAAATGTGTTGTTAACCAAGATGAATCCTCACTCTCTACTGTTATAACTTCAACTGCTATGAAATCTCAAACTAATAGTGGGGACATTCTTGGAGTCTCTCCTAACAAGTCTGATGTGCTTCCCAAAATAAAATGGGGTGACTTTGAGGATGAAGATTTGGTAGTGCATCAGGGAAACACTACCAAAGCTGAAACCAAAATCAAAAGTAATATTGAGGAAAACAGTAGCATAGGCCATAAAAAATCTGACGATGATGGTGATATCGATTCATGTGATTCTTTGTGCATTGACTGTCAAGGGACCAAAGTGGTGGTAACATCTTTAGATGCAGATCATGCTTCTGGACAGATACTTCCATTATCTGAAGGGAATGAATCTTTCAATAATGACTCCAAGGAGGTGAATGAAGTAAAAACAGATGATGCTGATGTACAAAAAATTGTAGATGATGAAATGGTTGACCTGAGTGGAGATGTTACAAATTGCAAGGAAATTTGCCAAGAAGATGTTGAGCCAAGTTTAGATTACCCTGTAAGTTCTGAAAACACAGTTACTAGGGATGCTTCAAGTTCAAAAACTGAAGATGGGATGATTGTAGAACTGCAAGAGTCTGTTGTTATATCTGGTTCAGGTGATCCGGAAGTTCCTAAAACACAACTGGGAAATGGATCATCAAGTTCTGTTGTGATAGCCCAAGCTCATGAGTTTCTTCCTCTTAAAAGTAGTGAACCTGAAACCTCAGGAGAATCTGTGACAGCATCAGTTGAACTCTGTGGGTTTCAACAGGATGGTAAAATCAATGAGGAAGCGCAAAAAATCCCGAGTTTGACATCCTTATCAGAAGATGCAGGAGAAAGTAAAGAAAGATTTAGGCAACGGCTTTGGTGCTTTCTGTTTGAGAACCTCAATAGGGCTGTGGATGAGCTGTATCTTCTCTGTGAACTTGAATGTGACATGGATCAGATGAAAGAGGCCATTCTTGTTCTTGAAGAGGCTACATATGATTTCCAAGAATTAGCAACACGAGTGAAGGATTTTGAGAACATGAAGAAGTCCTCTCCCTTGTTAATAGACGAGATGCCAATAACTATGAAGACTGATCATCGAAGACCACATGCTCTTTCATGGGAGGTCAGCATGTTTTTATGTACTGCTATGCTTTCTAAATTGGCACTTACTGTTCTATATATCTGATCATTAATGGTGTTTGGTACAAATTTGGATATTTACTTTGCCAACTTGTGAATCCCAAAGGCATGAATCTTAACCTTTGTGCTTAACTACTCTACCATAGTTCTTAGCGGATAACCCCAATTTTGGCTTAATTGTACATCCCAATAGAGGACAACATACTTGTTTAATTTATCTTTCTCAACTACATCTCCTTAATTTGCTGTTTCTGTACATTTATCTTTTAGCAAAATCAAAAATAAATGAATTGAAAGGAGGACGACATTTAAAAGCTCATTAACAATGAAGATACTTCACTCGTATTTTTCATTGCATTGTGCCAAAGAAGTGGAAGAAATGATCATGTATATCCTTACTAGTTCAATGGTCATAAAATACTAGAAATGCAACTAGATGCTTCTACTTTGACCATATTTCTGAATAATGCTTTCCGTAAGAATTAGTCCCTCACATGAACTGGCCATACATTATTTATAGATCATGTCAGTGTGTTATGGATTTCATCTTTTAACAATTTATGCTATCTTGTAGTTGTGAGAGTCATATTTTTGTCTACTAATTACCTTGTGGCTTAACTTCAGTCATAATCATTTGGTGTGCAGGTTAGGAGAATGACTACATCACCTCATAGAGCAGAAATTTTGTCATCATCTCTAGAAATTTTTAAGAAAATTCAACAGGAAAGAGCTGGTGCATTTCCCACTCATCGTCCCAAATTTCTGGGGCCTGAATGCTCTAACCAACTTCATAGAAGTGGCAATAATTTGAAAAGTTCAGCTGGGAGAAAAGACACGACGCCTAACACCAGAGACCTAAGGGGGATTGCTGAATCAGGCAGGTCTAGTAAAGCACATTTAGTTTCAAATGGCCGTATTCCACCTCAAAACTTGTCTGTTTCTGATTGCTCTAGGTCTCGGTTACCTCTTAAGGTTGGTAATTCTGTCTCTTGTGGTACGAAGAGTCGGAGAGATAGTGGGCCCACTTCAGAAACTGAGAAGCAACTTTCTAAGAAAGAGAGAACTTTGACAGAAAACATAGTTGAAGATATCTCTAAATATGTGGATCCTCAAAAAAGGCAAATTTCTCTTCCTGACAAGGACAAGGAAAAACGAAATGGAACATCATTGAAATCCATGGATGCCTGGAAGGAGAAGAGGAACTGGGAGGCCATACTTGGCTCTCCATATCGTGTATCTTCTCGCTATTCACATTCACCAGGCATGAGCAGGAAAAGTGCTGAGAGAGCACGTGTTTTGCATGATAAACTAATGTCTCCTGAGAAGAAGAAAAAGACTGCTTTGGATCTCAAAAGGGAAGCTGAAGAAAAGCATGCACGAGCAATGAGGATCAGAAATGAGCTAGAGAATGAAAGAGTTCAGAAACTACAACGTACCTCAGAGAAATTGAATCGTGTTAATGAATGGCAAGCTGTTCGTAGCATGAAATTACGTGAGGGAATGTATGCTCGCCACCAACGCAGTGAATCCCGGCATGAAGCTTTTATAGCTCAAGTTGTGAGAAGAGCTACTGATGAAAGCAGTAAAGTCAACGAGGTTCGGTTCATTACTTCCTTAAATGAAGAGAATAAGAAGCTTATATTGCGGCAGAAACTTTATGATTCAGAATTGAGGAGAGCTGAAAAACTTCAGGTGATGAAAACCAAACAGAAGGAGGATCTGGCAAGGGAAGAGGCTGTTTTGGAACGTCGAAAACTCATTGAGGCTGAAAAGTTGCAGCGTCTAGCTGAGACACAGCGAAAAAAGGAGGAGGCTCAAGTAAGGAGGGAAGAGGAGCGCAAGGCATCAAGTGCTGCACGTGAAGCTAGGGCTATGGAGCAACTTAGGCGAAAGGAGGCTAGAGCCAAGGCTCAACAAGAAGAAGCAGAGCTCCTTGCCCAGAAATTAGCTGAGAAACTTAGTGAGAGTGAACAAAGACGCAAGTTTTATTTGGAGCAAATACGAGAGAGGGCTTCTATGGATTTCAGGGACCAAACCTCGCCTTTACTGCGTCGTTCAACAAACAGTGAAAGCCAGGGGAGAGTAACTCCAACCAAGACTAATGAAGAAAATCGAACTAATAATGTATCAGGTTTGGGAGTTTCCAGTGTGACAACCGGCAATGTTGCACTGCAGCAATCATTAAAGCGACGGATAAAAAGAATCCGCCAAAAGCTTATGGCTCAGAAATATGACTTTCCTGAGCCACCAGTTTCTGCTGAAAATGCTGGCATTGGTTATAGAACATCTGTGGGAACTGCAAGGGCAAAAATTTCTAGATGGCTTCAAGACCTTCAAAGACTTCGTCAAGCAAGAAAAGAAGGGGCTTCAAGTATTGGGCTAATTACTGCAGAAATGGTTAAGGTACTCGCTACTGTACTCATTGAATGTTGTGCGATCTGGTGGCACTTTTGTGGAATCAAGGACATCTTTAGCTCAATAACTATTAGTTAACATGCAACTATTAATCTCATATATCACTGTTTATCTCTAGGCTTAAAGTGATTGCTTTTGACTTGCAGGCTCATGTTTTATGGTTCTGGGCACTTGTGCTTGAATTCTTTTATTTCATTTTGTCCATAGCTTCAGCATTCTTTTCATTTACTTCTCTGTCATTGCTTATTACATATCATCTGGATCTACTTTCACTATATTTCTCCTTTTTGTTGTCAATATATGCTTAATGCATGTCTAATGTGTTGTCTATGTTGTGCCCCAACTATTCCAGTGAAAATAGCCGTAATTTTCTAATCTTTCTCATTGGTAATTGGTGTGTCTTAATTATGTATTTATTTGTGTTTTTGCATTTTCATTGTAAATCAGTTTTTGGATGGAAAGGAGCCTGAGTTACAGGCTTCTCGCCAAGCTGGTCTGCTTGATTTTATCGCATCAGCTCTGCCAGCATCTCACACATCCAAACCTGAAGCATGCCAGGTGACAATATATCTCTTGCGACTCCTTAAGGTGGTACTTGCTGTACCTCATAATCGGAGTTACTTTATTGCTCAGAATCTATTGCCTCCACTTATTCCCATGCTTTCTGCTGCCCTCGAGAACTACATTAAAATTGCAGCATCATTAAATATTCCTGGAACCACAAGCACGGTATCAAGCAAAACATCAGCTGAAAATTTTGAGTCAATTTCTGAAGTGCTAGATGGCTTCCTGTGGACAGTGACTGCAATAATTGGTCATACGAACTCTGATGAACGCCAGCTCCAAATGCAGGATGGCTTGCTGGAGCTTGTGATCTCTTATCAAGTTATCCATCGATTGCGAGATCTTTTTGCATTGTATGATAGGCCTCAAGTGGAAGGGTCACCATTTCCATCATCTATCATCTTGAGTATAAATTTGTTGACTGTCTTGACATCTAGACCTAGGATAGCTTCGACCATTGCATGGGAATCTTGTTCCATTGAGGTCAAGTCAGGTACTCTGGAAACTAAAGTTGAAGAGGCTGCAGTCTTTGGATACTCCATAAGCATCATCGGTGGAGATCAGAGACCTCCATTAACTGTCATAAATGGTAGTTCAGTTGTTCCTTTACCAGGTGTGCCAGAGGATAAGCCCCTGGATGAGTCATGCAACAAAATTGCAAAGGATGAGGATAAACCAGAGGATATGACTGATGGCTCAGTCACGGTCATTAACCTGAGCATGGCTACGGGGAATGATCAGGATGAGTCCAAGAAAAATTTTGCTGAGGACATTGACAAGTCCAAATCACCTAAGATGGATGAGAAAAATCCCATGAATATCAGTAGTGAAGAAAAGAAAGAAAGCATATCAAATATAAAACAGCCAGCAGCTTATCTTCTTTCTGTCATATCTGAAACTGGCCTAGTCAGTCTTCCCTCCATGTTGACTGCTGTATTACTACAGGCAAACAACCGCTCTGGCGATCAGGTAAATTTTCTGTCAATGACTAATAAATCTGACTTTTGTTTGGGATGTTGAATGCTCTCAATTTGCCAAATTTTCTCTTCTCATATTTAGAATTACTTGTCTAAGTTCTGTCTGTTGACCCTCTGTCCCTGTCTTGTATGGGCTCAACTTCATGTGATTATCCTAACTCCACTTAGAATTTTTGCTGGGCATTTTTTTTTCCTTTTCCTGATATAGTGAAGGTGTACTGTATCTCAAGTCCCATGCTACAAAACTAATGACCTCAATCAAATGCCAACTTCATTATCTATGTTTGTAATTGTTCATTGCTTGGTATTGAAATAATACATACTTTGGTTATTTAGAAAATTTGGGTTCACCGTGGACAAGAAGCATTTAAAAATTTTTCAATGCATGTGCTTTATATGCCTCATGTATAAAGTGGCTGCATCATTTTAGTGAACATGACAAGGTAGATGATGATATTCAAGTTATAACCAATTGTGTATTTGTTTATGCTAAGTTTCCTTATGATCTTTCTAACATGCATTTCTGTCTTGTGGTCATTTTCTTTCTTGGCATTTTTATCAGTGTGCACCTTTCACACACTATGGTGGTAAAGAGCCAGTGATTATTATATAAGTTAAAGGATACAGTTAGGAGAGCGATGCTTAATGCAAATGAGTTGATACTATTTTGACGGAATAAATCTATCCCTCAAGCATACCTATTGCTTTGAAGAACTTGCTTCATGCTGAGATCATATGGCAGACGATATCTGATTGCAAGGTGGATTTCAAATGTTCTAGACTATATCTGTGATGGAACTTGGGTTGAGACCAAGGTGCTTTTCTTGAGAAGTTCTGGGTGTCACAGAACTTTGGATTATATGGACAATGGTGAGGACTTTTTTGGGGGGGGGGGGGAGGGAATTAGAGAATTATGAGGCAAAAATGACCTTTTTTTACTTTGGAACCTTAGAATATGATTGAAAAGGATGCAGCTCCTGCTGGCTAAGGTTGATAACATGTGCTGGTCCATGTTCAACTTGATCATTCTTTTTCTCTGGTTATAGGGCTGCTTGTTCATGCCTTTGGCCCTGAACCTTGTTTTCAGAGGGTTGCGTTCCTAAGAAAAATTTTCTTATAACAACAAAATTATAGGCGAAATGCTCCTGCTTGCTGTTGATGTCAAAAGCCAGTACTTAATTTAAGGTTCCTTCATTTTTTTTTTGGCTGAAGAATATGTAGTAAGTAGTAATAAATCATTCATTTTCAGGTTGCATATGTTCTTCCATCTAATTTTGAAGAGGTAGCAACTGGTGTGTTGAAGGTGTTGAATAATCTAGCTCTCATGGATATAAACTTTTTGCAGAGCGTGCTTGTAAGTTGTTTCTCTGAAATCATTTAATTTTATGCAAATTTATGATACTTTAAAGTGTGGACCAAGTGATAGATTTCATTCCTTGACCTTTTTGTTCCCATTTCCTTAACTACTCACAGGCTAGGCCAGACCTCAAGATGGAATTTTTCCACTTAATAAGTTTCCTTCTTTCTCATTGCACTGTCAAGTGGAAAGTAGCCAGCGATCAGGTAAAGTCATGCAGAAAGTTAGTATTAGATATAGCACAAGCACAAGCACGTGATGCAGGCAAGCAATTTACTGCATCTGTTTTATCTAAAATGTTTTGCTATAGTTAATTAATGTAAATCTGTTTTCCTGCCGAACAAAATATTTTAAAGCTAGTGATGGTGTACATTGCTAATATGCTTGTTGTTTGACAAAGAAACTTGGGCTTCTACTAGATATAACATGTTCAAATCTTAACCAGATTTCCATGATTACATTGCCTTCTTGTTTTTGCCCTTGAGACATACTCGCAATAACCGGTAGCTGATCTCTTTAGTTCTGCTCCGCCCAAAGGGGGGGGGGACATTTAGTTTCCAATATAAGTTGATATGATGCCATTTTGGCTTCGGTTGCATGTTGCACTATAACAGCAGTACATGCAATACTTGTCAGCAAGTCTTAAATGAATATTGCTTGCACTGTGGATTGTCTCAGATTGGCTTACTTCTGCTCGAGTCTCTGTCCCTTCTTGGTTACTTTGCTTTGTTTCACCCTGGAAATCAAGCTGTCCTTCGTTGGGGAAAGAGCCCTACCATACTTCACAAGGTAAACAAAGTTCTCTGCAATTATTCTTTTCCTTTTCACTTGAAATCTCAAAGTTGTGGCTATGGAATCTAATTTTTCACTTGTACAAGGGCAGGTATGTGATCTCCCATTCGTGTTCTTCAGCGATCCCGAGTTGATGCCATTATTAGCTGGCACACTAGTTGCTGCCTGTTTTGGTTGTGAACAGAATAAGGGTGTGGTTCAGCAAGAACTCAGTATAGACATGCTTCTTTCCTTGCTAAAATCTTGTAGAAATAGCTTGAATGTGCCTCGATCAAGCCCAACCCGAGATAATGCCTTAGTGGATGATTCTAGTGACGGTAACCAATTGGTTTCTGAGTCTAAAAAGTCTCCAAGTGACATTCCTCAGAGAAGTACCCGTCACAATGGAAAAGGCAATAGAATTTCTACCGGGAAAAGTGGGTCTTCTGGTAATGGTAACAGAATTGTCAAGATGCGAAACCAAAGAGATGGTAAGGCTACAAAGTCCAGTGAAGACACATCTGTGAAGCAAAATCTAGGGACAACTGAAGTGTCCTCCACTCTAATGCTGCACTCTAGATTTCCAAGAAGCTTTGTTGATAAAGCAGAGCAGTTCTTTTCAGAAGGGCCTACTAGTGTAGACAATGATGCATGAAACTTCCAGTTCCATTTTCAGCAGGAATGGCCCCTCCGCTTCATATGGTACCATGGAGCTCAAGATATTTGGGTTCCCATCTCCGAGCATCAATTTGCCATGGGGACTTGAAATGGTGATTGCATGATGACAGCTGTGTAAATCTTGTATTGGGTAAAACCTAACAAGTTGACAGAGCAGAATAGTTCATATGTTACCACATCTTTTTTGATCAGAAGCATTCTACCTATAATAGAGTTAAGCTTCATAGCAGTTGCATAATGAAAATAGATCTACTGACCAGATACTGGCCCTTTGCAAGTTTTGCGGCAAGTGTCAGGAACTGTGTGATTTCTGGTACTGGTCTCAATTTCATGTTCATACATAAAAACCTGACAGAGCAACTGTAGCCTCAATCTTTCAGAATACCCGGTAAAATTCAAAGGACAGCACGGTAGATGGACTTCACCTTGCTTGTTTCAGAAGGGTGTCTTGTGTATAAGAATTTCTCTTATCCCTTTATTAAGGCAGTGAGACAGATCGGATGATTATTTTGGAAAATTGATCAGCTCTGGTGGGCTCAAATTTCTGCAGTTGTCCTCGTGCTGAGAAATGTAAAATAGCATTTCCTTGTAGATTGCTGGTGATCCCAAGTTTCTGGTATATGAGACATTAAATTGAAACATGTTGAACAAGATACGAGGACCGGTGCCAAAAGTTTTAGCTTTTTTTTTTTTATTAAAAAAATGAATTTCTCGTTCATGCCATTAGTGCTATTCCGCATTTATCCTAATGCTCTAATGGTTGCATATCTTCACAAAATTGAAAAAATATCCTTATATTATTCAAAAAGAACATGTTTGAGGATATGAGACCTGTGGCACAACACAAGCATGAAAAATGAATTGCAAAACAAGGTTAACAAATATGTTCTATATGATACTTCGTCCAATCATTTTGCGCCACATCACTGGAAGCAAAATGATAGAACCTAGAGAAATGGTATGGATCGAAAACCAAAACAAGAGAAAATAAAGTGGATTTCTCATTTTATTGGTTCATTTTCGTATTGAAACAAAATATATTGGCATTCCTGGAAGCAAAGTCGGATAGTCTCTTATCAATGCCAGTTTAACATAACCTAATAACTTCATGGGACCTAGGGGGTGTTAAAATTTTACATGGGGGACTGATGATGCTACATGCTTGGCAAGCGTTGTGATCAGCAGATCAGGTTGACAATATACTCCAAAAAGACAACACGGGAACAATAAAAATGGATATGCTAAAGGGCCAGCAGATTCAGTGCTTGTAGTTGCATCCTGACCAGCGAAAGCTATGAAGGATGTTTTTCTTGTTCTAAAAGATCTTTGCTTCCACCACTTCCGTTTTCACCTCCAGTATATGCACTTCCAGGGACTTCAATCAAAAGGTCATTGTCAACTAGATCCTCCTTCATGAGCTCTTCTTTCTGACATTGATCCACCAAGTATCAGTCTATGTTCAAGTGTTCCTCAATATTGTAAATGCCAAAAAAACACTTCAGAGTTCCAATTTCATTTAATGTAAAAGTTGAACCATGGCAAAGCCTACATCCCTCATGGATTAAGCCAACATAGTCAGCTGTATAATAAAAGTTTTATGGCATGATTTGTGAAGAAAACCTGAAACTTTGCTCCACTTACAAGAGTGTCGGATGAGTGCTTGACTGAGAAAAGGATTTTCACCATATCAGACTATAAAGTTAATAATGGAGCTCCATTTCATGGTACTTGTGTTAAATGATTATAATAGTTCACTTAGTAAATTTTCGTCGCAAACCAAGATCAATATTTCTATTGGAAAAAAGAAAAGAAAACCCTTGTTGCAAAATGTTGGTTAATCAATTACATTGTAACCTGCTCATGACGAGGGATCTAGGCAAGAAGATTCTGTATCTTACCCAGGCCCTTCAGAAAGGGATCGTTATATGCTCTACTGGTTTGAAACAAACGAATAACAACATTGCTGTGTATTGAATTCTGCATTGTCATGTGCTTGGCATAATAACAGAATAGACCTTTGCCACACCATGTGCTACCATGAGACAGATATACGACAACATAAAGGAGAGTTGACCTTGTTATGATTTGGATAAGTGAAAAGATCTTCGCAGAAAGTATAAGCATACCCTTAGATTATCATGAGTCTGCTCTGTTTCTCGAGCATTTTTTAGACTACTCATGATGGCTTTGAGTTGTTTTTTAGCCTTGACCCTAATGGAACGTCGTTGGGCACCCTGTGCTGCAGTGACATCAGCATGGCAAGCCACACAAAGAGTCCTCATATTCTCTAATCTGCACTCACCTACAAAAAAATTTAAAAGAAAAAGTGGAGACCAAAATCAAAGCCTACAACAGTGGTTAGGGATAAATGTCTCTAAACAACAACAAAAACCATTTTATGAATGAGAAGTGGCTAAAGAAACTAGCTTAAAGAAACCCCAGGATTCTGTGTAGAAAAGTGAAAGGGGTTCCTAATACTGAATACAGGAAATATTGATCTTTCAGTTGGATCCTCTTCTCATTCAATCTTTAAGTGGGAGAATTGAAAGACGTAAATTGCATCAACCTCCTCCAAGGTAAACTGGTACAATGTGATCGGCATGCCATGTATTGCCCTCGGTTGGGTCCTGAACAAGCTTCTCAAGTCTGCAAACCATCAAAGAATAAATAAAATTGTTGAGGTCCAGGAACCAATGCCAGCAAGTACCCATAAGCTTTCCAGACATCATGTCCATGAATTTATGCATTTGCAGGTAAATACCCCTAATTTTTGGAGGATTCAGACAAATGTGAATTGTGTAAACTATAAACATTCCAATTTTGCAGTTATAGATGACTCTAAAGGGTGTCTGATAAATAAACCTAGTACATGTGGAAATTGGCAACAACAAAGTGACAGGTGTAAATCTGAGTTATTTATTTATTTTTTTTTTATATCAGCAGCAATATGTTGATGATATGATAGTAAAGTGCATGAGAGAGGGTGCAACATCATTTTGTGTGGACAGTCAAGACACATGGTTGCTGATATACTCACAACTTCTTTTTACTTGCTATTTTTGGTGCCACACGGAGGATGTAGTCATGTCGCCCTGAAGTTGATAAAGGCCGTAAATGCTTCACGAGTTTATGGCAGTCTAGTTGGCAAATGGAGCAGATGCCATGCTCTATTTGAAATAGTTCCTGGACATTTAAGAAATGCACATGAAAATTACTACAAGGAACCTAACTAAATTTAATCAAAATTTACCACAACAATAGTTAGACTATGCTTTATGTCAAATTAGCATCTTCAACTCCTGTTACTGATCAAACCTTGCGAAGGTATCTGTTGCTAGTTCTTAGGCGATATTCTTCATAGCAGTCTAACTTACAGAATAGATCCTCAAAAAACTCAGCAGTCTTGGCATTGATATTCCTGAAAAAAGAAGAGTTATACAAAGTCTGGTACAAGGGATAACTGAAAGAGAACATTAATAGAGACCACATAAATATACTTACTTGCATGGTGATTGGCAAAGCTTGCAGAGTGGCTCATCGAGCAAAGTCCAACCTTGAGTATATTCTTTCTCTTTTTTGTGATAACCGCTGCAAAGACGAACCCTTCTCCAAACAGCACCTGATGGCAACGGACAACTTATGTCATCTAAGGGCGTCTTACGTCGCTTGCTTTTGTCTCTTAGCAATCCCTGTTATAATATCAATCACGCCATTATTCTACAAGTCACAAGCTCATGACAGGTAAATGATATAAGGGCCTAATACATCTTCATCATGAAAATTACATACTGCCTTGTCATGGTTAATGCTTTCATTCAGGCAGCACAACTCTACACTTAGTGGAAGTTGTAGGGGTTTTCCAAGCAATTTCCTCTTCTCAATGGGCCTCAGATCATTCCATTCCTTGACAAATGCCATGAGCACGTGCTTATATGCTGGATTATCTTTTATAAATTTAGTATTTTCCTTTTTGCTGTCGTCAACAGTTGCAGGATTTAGCAAGTCTAGTTCCTCTGGTCGAAAATTTTCAAAAAGTGGCCTTGGTCTCGAGTCACATCCTGAAATGCAAGAATATAGGTGGATTCTTCCCGTATATTGGCTCACCTGAAAAGGTAAAATAATTTGATAAGCAGATATGTGTTTGGTCACTTTAAAATCCATCCTGTATGTTGGCTCACCTGAAAAGGTAAAATAGTATTCTTAGGGGATTCAAGATGAGGACACAGTAACTCTTATGAGCAACATTAACGCCTTGAACAAGTCCCCTTTCAACCCCACCATTAGTCTTTTGAAGATTTCAATTGTAGCAGGCTCTATGAGGAATGAGTTGTGGAATTGTAGTACTCTTTCCTAGATAGAGAGTTAATCCCTCTCTACATTTTTGGCTTGTGTTCAGTCCCATGGGATTTTGAACCAAGAGATTAAAGTGCTTAAGGGTAAAAGGAGACCACTTTTACTGTTTATGGAGAATGGGCATTGCTTAGGTTCCTAAAGCAAGTTGGAAAATTATTCACATCCGTAAGAAGAAAAGAATGAAATTAAAAAAAAAAAAAATTGCGGCCTTCTCTATATTTAAATAAAATGAAACAACATTTCTATTTACAGTTGATAAATAATTGATGTGAATTTAAATATGGTCAATAACTTTCAATATGTGCTCAGATTGATTACAACATTTTACCTCAAACCGAAGACCAGGCACATAGGTAGAGTTGCTTGCATCATTTTCATTTGAAACATCAAGTCCAGCATGACCTTTTTCTGTAGTTTCAGGAAATAGCTTATCATCCTACAAAATCAATTTTGAACACCCCAATCCCCATGAAGTTAAAAAGGGTAAGAACAAGAAAAGGTTAAAAAATAATTTGAACCCTTTATCTACGACACAATGATTTTCTTGTCATTCTACCTTGCCAAGACTTCTGATTTCATTTTCAGAAGCATTTTGTTCTGAACCTCTAGCATGGAAAGAATCCTTAGCCCTTTCTTGCCTAGGGATGCTAACAGGCTGCACATTTAGAATCATTAAGTCTTTCAGCAAAGATATGAAACAAGACAGGAGAACCAGAGATGAAAAGTATATATAAACGTTAATCACAAATTTCACTTTCTAACCCACATACCTCTTCAGCTTCTTCACATGCTTCAGCCAGTGGCGTATCTTGAGAGAGGCCAACACTTAGGAACTCGGTTTGCTGAGTTAGAGAGAGTTCACAGGAACCATTCTCTAAAGTTAAGCTTCTAATGCTTCTATCAGATTTTTCAACAGTGTCAAGATCTGAAACACTTTCCACCTGCCCCAATATAAAAAGTGCATTTTTGATTTCTTGTTTTGTTTTTGATAATTTTGGAGCTAAAAGAGATGTTGTTCAAAGGTAGACCAACAACACATGTAATGTCAACAATAATGCAAACATCAAAGAAAATAGGCGAGAAAACAGTTGATTTATGAAGCAAAATGACATAAACCTCAGATAATGAGGAAAAGCTACAGTAGGGAACAACATTATCGCAGAGTGTTTTCTATGGCACCTATTAATCACAACCATTCATATGGTGTTGAGTCATCCATGGGAAAGCTGAATATCTCTCCTTTGTAGCTTATTGTGAGGTAGGAGTTTCCTCCAAGAATGCTGCACAGAGGAGCATCAACCTTTCAAATAGCCTCTCATGGAGCCTGTGTCATGTCACGTTGTGGCCTCTTTGTTTTACAAGATCCTATATTATAAAAGGCACTGAAGCCATTTGGATCAACTTATTAGACCCGTAAACATCGACTCCATTCTAGACAATAGTTAAAATTGTTGCAGAACATCTCAAGTTCCCAATCATGTGAGGACCACTATATTAGTAGTTGCACACCAACTTACAAGCATAAGCTAATAAGAAAAAACAATTGCAATAAAAGGAGGTGTTGCTTGCTACCCCTTTGACAATATACTTACAAGTGCCAGTTCCGTAGTCTGTACAATCACTGATCTAAACAGCAGCTTAGTTATTAAAAGTGTGAGGAATCAAGGTGCAGACTTAAATTATTGTTCTTTCTTTGCCCGCCATCCAACATGTCTTATAGCATAAAGATCAGATCAGAATTGACCTTAAGTTATGCATTTACAGGATTATATCAAATTAGAGACATTTACATTTGCTTTTTCCCAGTTTGATCTAAGAAGGTAATTCATTAATTAGAGTCAGTTTCGTCAAATGAGATTATTAGAGTAAATGACAAGTATACTTCCTAACAAAGTTTGAGTATGATCCAGATTTTTTTACCCTTTTACTATTATTGTAATTTTTTTGGAGGTGGTTTGGGGTTGGGTAGGGGACTTTATTTTGACAAGCATGAGTGGCATGAGAAATTGCTCTCGTTGGCTGGTGAGAAAGACAAGAGGCAGACATATGACCTGCCAACATAAGTAAAAATTTTTAATCCAACAGAAGTTTCATATAGAGTTTAGATCTGGTAGATACAATAGGCATACGGTGGCACTTAAACTAATTTTAAACCATAGATTCAATGTTGTTCAGATAATGGGAGCAATTCGACCCCATATTTAAACACTTGATAGAATGTTAATCTCCAAGCAGATGTTACTCATGAGACCCATAACTCAACTCATTAGCTTCCTATAGGAGTCCTTTTTTCTCAGTTGAACAGGTAAAAGCAATTGTTTTAGTGACAGAATACTTGGGTTGGTTACAAGACTGGAACAAACAAAACTCACCTCTATTTTCTGTACTGAGTCATACTTTCCATCTGTTGTGGATGAGACACGAAGCAAACTCTTGTTCAAAAATTTCCAATGAAATTCGTCCCGTGTATCCTGAGCCAAGTAAAAGCATTGTAACAAAAAATGCAAAATATTTATTCTGAAAGAAAATTTTCAACAACAAATTCAAAGGGAGGGAAAGAAGCACCTTTGCAAGGAAGACATATATATTGACCGCTTTGGTCTGCCCCTGCCTGTGAGCTCGATCCTCAGCCTTCCAGAAAATAGCATAAAAAAGCATCAAATTCATTCATAAAATTTACAAGAAGCCACATTGGTTTCAACAGAGTAACATGGAGAAGTGTAGAATGGAACTGGTAAAACAATTGCTCAGGGAGTAGGCTAAGAAATACAAGAGTTGGGAGGCAAGAAATCGTGCTCGCGAGATGGATTTTTTCAAAGGAGAAATGAAAATGCAAATCACAAAAAGAATTCCCAAAAATAAAGTGGTGTTGCAATTTCAACAAACACATTCAGTCATGAGAGAGTAACCTTAAAATCATCAAACAAGTAAAGGGAAACTGTTAACAGATATAACATTTCTCCACTCAAAACTTCCTAGAAAAGGTAATTAAATAGATAAGACAAATATTTTATACCTGAAGCATAAGAGCAGGAGATGGAGGTAGCTCCAAGAAAACAACGTTTTGTGCTGCTGAAAAGTTGAGGCCAACGCCTCCAGCTTTTATTCCTACTAAAGCAATTTTAACCTGAACAGAAGAATATCCTTCACTAAGCAAAACAAGATGCAGTAAATTAATCTAGGCTTGTCATCCAATCTTTCAGATTATCAGATAAAAAAAGTTATTAACCACAATCTTTTTTATATCCTCAACTAATGTAATTACATTACCAAAGTATATGAAATACTAAGAAAACTGGAACAAATAAAGGAGGTGGGTACAGCTTTGGAACACAAGCTTCAAAATGACAAAAAGTATTTCCATGTGCTACAAGCTGTACCAACTATTTTAACTAAAGGAAATTGTACACGCCTCTGCTGAAGATTGGAAGGACCGAACAGCTGACTGCTTATCTCTTGCAAGCATGGTCCCATCAATGCGAACAAACTCAATGCCCTTCTCACTTAGGAACTCCTAAAACAAATCAAAGACACCCACAAAAAGCAAATAGAATTATATTAAAGGGAATCGTGCAATATAAAAAGATATCAGTTGCAATGCTACTGCATTCAACACACAAGCCAACCAGGATGCAAGAGGTGGTGGGAACTAAAAGAGGAAATGGGGACAGATGTTTCCTCTCAAATGTTTGTTTTGATGGAAATGCACCAGAAGGAAGCAATTCCAGCAACCATTCCCACCAGGCCGTTATTGCTAGTCTGCCGAAAATGGATAGAATGAGAAAGATTGCAGGGCAAGACTGAAATCACACATTTTTCAACTATTTGCATCATAGGATAAGACACATAGATTCAAGTATTCGTATCATTTTAAATTAAGGTATTATAATAATTTACTAATTATTATGAGACTTCTTTTCTTTGATCCTTTCTAAAACCAACAACTGGGAGAACGGATAGGACACGTTCCTCCCCTGCATCTCTCCCTTTTATCCCTGCTTTCCTATTTAGTCACGTTGGTTCAATTCAACCGAAAACAGAGTAAAGGTCTTATTATTTTTTCTCATTTTTGGACAGCAAAAGGAAGACATCTGTAAGAGAGAAGAATATACAAGGAATACATCATAGGAAAATTCATTCTTCCAAAGAAACATGAGAGGAAAACAATCAAAAAGAAATAGCATTCCTATCCCTGAATATATTCAAAAAGGGTAACCTGAAAAGCACTGGTGACCAAGGGCCAATGACAAGCCAACAAAACAAATCCTAAACCCTAACAACTTTATAGGGACACTTTGATCTTTGTTTCAATCCAATTAAAACAGAATGAAGGCCTCATTATTGCAAATACGTAAGCACATTTCTTGGTTAATAGCAAGTACAGTACCGTTTGTCATTCTTTCATCACAAAAAAGTTCACAATTACAAAATACATCATACATATCATTTGAGTAGCATAAAAACTTCAAAGAAAAAGCCTATGATTTGAAATAAATCAGAGGAAGATCCTAAACACTTACAAGAAAAGCTTTTCTCAGAAAGACCAAGCAAGCTAACCAATCTTTACACTTAAAAAATCCCTCCTAAAAGTGCCTGCCAAATAAGATAACGAGGAGCCAACAAAAATAAATGCATTTTCGTCTATATGCTATAATTATTTTCCGAATACAAGCCATTATATGCCTTTTATTTCCCTTCCTCAACCTTCCTCCCCTAGATCTAATATGCTTCTTGTTTAATGTTCTTTAACTTAATTGCTGCTAATGTTCTAGATCAAGAAGGGGATAAATTGATAGACATACATCTCAACGTATCAGCATTTTATTTAAGCTTTTGTAAAGCTTACAAATGGAAGTAGTACACTACCTCATTTAAAAGAGAGCTCAGTTTCAAATGTGCTCAAATTACCAATTGTGTAAGAATTTACCTACCTGTACCCGATCAAGAACTTTATGGTGATGGGCAAATATAATCATTTTGTGATCATTCTGGTCCAAATTTGAACAATCCAGATCATCCAACTTTCCAATGACTGGATTAATAGAAAGCCAATTAAAGAAGCCTGAAAGCTTTGCAATCCCAACTTCTTGGTAGTCAAGTTGCTTCAAAGCTTTGCTGGTGGCTGTACAATCTGAAAAGAACAGAGGTGATTTTATCACTCAAAAGAAAAGGCTAAACAAACTCTAGCAAAAGTATGACTGCAGACTTGGAAAAGCACAGTTTACTCCACACAAAGTAGCCATCCACCTTTGGAAAATGCCTAAGGCAACTCATGGAACGGAAGCATAAGAAACTACTAAGGAATATAATTGACTTGACTTCCTTTACGGAAGACGATGGGAAAAATTAAATGCAAATATGGCTTCTCACTTACATTCAGCTCTAAGTGTGATTATTACCACAAGCAAATAAGACCGCCAAGCGTAAACTATTAAAAAGAAATAAGACTGAACAAGGTTCTTGGGCTCGGATAGAAGTATCCTTCTCAGACAAAATCATTTAACTTGGTAAGGTGAGCAAAATTAAGAATTTGAGCTCAATCAAGGCTCAATGCTCAAGTAATTGGCTCGCTATTAGTAGCAGCAACAAACACAAGAATTATGAAAACTGCACAATCATTGGGCAATGGAGTCAAATTTCAACTGTCAACTACACAAATTGCTCTTACAGAATACTTGCATGAATGGTTGACATATCCATGGAAGGTTACTAAAACAATGAGATGCATTTGCCCTTGACTAAGGATTCACATTAAGACATGTCAGAAAATTTTACATATATTTTGTGATAGAACGTGATAGGCACAGGGGCTATGAAAAAAAATTCAAGAAGACAGAAATTTTATATAGGAACAAAGAAAAAGAAAATTACCTTCAGAATCATCAAAAGTCGAAAACAGTTGGTCGTCTGTAGCATTGGTTTCAGGAATATCAAAAGTTTCAGAAGAATTGTCTTCGGTAGCGTTATTTTCAGTCTCATTGCTCTTCTCCTTGCAGACAGCTGACTTTGCTGAAAGGACATCTGATCTGCTCAATGATAATATCACAATTTGTCGGCGTTTGGGTGGTAATTGATCCAGCACATGCGCCTTCAGACGTCTTATCTGCAACAAACAAAGAATAGAGCACACACGAAGATCGACTTAAATCTTCCAATCGGACCACTATTTCAAAGCAACAAAAGTTTATGGAAGAGATAGCCAGCCTATTATAGAGTAGAGTTACATCTCAAACAGGGAAAAAAATCCTAGATAGAAGATTAAAAATAGTGTTTAATTATAGCTCCTCTTGAAAAAGGTGAGAGCACCATGAATGCAAAGATACACCAAATAAAACTATGTTAACCATAAAAGGACAACAAATTTAGGCAAAACATGATTAGTGGTTTTGCATCTAAAGCAGTGTTGTCAAAGCCGCTAGGCGCTCTTAAGTCACTGTAGCTCCTGATCGTCTGTGGTGTTAGGTGCTAGGCTAGGTGCTCGCCTATGTAAAACAAGGGACTAGTCACTAAAAGGAGTTATTATACAGAATTAAGAATAACTGCAAGAAATAAACAACATCAGCAATTAGGGTCACTGAGATATTTCAATTGATTACTAGGTAGAGAACACCTTTTTAAGATATTTTTTATCCTAAAAAAGGAATGCCCACCAAAAGTTAATATGGTTGAATGCAAATTGAGCAGAAAGATTTGCAAATGCAGCTCCAATCCTTGATGAGCAGATGAAGTTGAAGTCAATAAGCGAAAAGGATTTTGCTTTCTACACACAAAGGATGAAAACTAATAAAATTTTGTTCATCCCACTGCCAGTGGTAGTAGTGATTGCTCAAAAAGTGAAGGGGGAAAAAGGAGGAGAAACGCAGATGATAGCAGAGTTGCAGAGGACTATGAAAGAAGAGAAGAGCGAGAGAGAGAGAGAATCCGACATTACATGCAGATAGGTGCAGAGCCAGAGAAGAAGAAGAATAAAAGAGTAGAGAAAGGGTTAAAAAGGAAAGAAGCAGGCATTATAAGGAGTACCAAAGACTGGGAGCAGGACTGTTTCAGTGACCCAGGGCATTATATATTTATTTTTATTTTATTTTATTACTTTAGAGAAGTAGTCAATCTTATAAATGCAACTGCATTACTGGAAAAAGAAAGCATATATTGGCAAAATGCTCAGAGCATCCTGGCGACAAGTGCACGCCTTACTAATGGCGCCTTTGGCTAGCCTGAGTGCCTAGACAAGCCAAATACTTGTCTTTCAAACCACTGATCCAGAGTTAGGCTTCAAGTGCTACTCAATAAAGAAATCCAGTGCAACAAGATGCCGTTTAATATGCTCCCAGGGCCTTGGCATAAGCTAGCAGTTCAACTTGTTTGCGTCACGTGATTTAGTGGAGGAAAAGTTGGGGAATTCAAATTTAAGGGGTAAAATAAAAAAAAAGACACGTTGTTGGCAAAGATTTACTATGATTATATCTCAGGGTGAGAGAAAGACTAGAAAATAGAGCAGGAGAATACCATGACAGTCTGCTTAAGTAACACATTCAACTCCTCCAAGCGAGTACCCTTTGAAAAGTCCTGCAACAATGGACAAAAACTATGAAATGCCTGAATCTACATAAGCAAAGCGTCTTGCTTCATTTGTTTAGCTACTAAATATGATCAATTGCATCAATAGACAGCATCAAATCCTATAATGTTAACATTCTCTCTCTCTCTCTCTCTCTACATAGACACACACACATATATATATATATATATATAGCAGTGGTGCCCAAAATGGCCATAGATATAATAGACCCCAAATTGTGAACACCTATCACAATTTGTACATAACAGAGCCAGCATCCTAGGTTAACAATTTCATTCACTAATCCATTATTATTAATGAGTCCAATTCCAACTTAACAAAGCGGTTTCATGTGTGACCATTGATAATGTGGTTTTATGCATCGCTACGCCAGATAAATAAAGAAAAATTTATTGTTCAGGTACCACAGAGGATCTGGGTTCCATAGCAATACAAGTCAACTTGCTTTAGAAAATATGAAGGAAATTAGAGATTTGAAACATAAAGAGACTTCAATGGCACCATACACAAAACAAAGTAAGGTATCACAAAGATGCTTTTCCAGCAACCAGACTAAATTTATCAAAGAATTTCCAATATGATTGTTCATGACCAGTGTTTAAATTGCTGATCATTCAAATGTGTCAATAGACATCAATAGCTGATTTGTTTACTTTTGGAAGTTAAATCTTCTATTTCGTTTCCCAGGAGCTAGTGGGTATCTTAGGCAAGATCTACCATTAGTGCATGTGTATTATTTATTCAATGAAATATATACTGCTTGTAATCTGAGCTGTATCTAGCAAGGGCTCACCAATATTACTTATCAAATAAAGCAAAGGTTACCTGGAATGTTTTTCCTTCAGAAGTACGTTGATAGTTCACAGCACAATAAGTTTTTGCAAACTCATATTTGCTCTTCCCAAGCAAACCAGGCCTAGAGAAGGGACCACCACAGACAAAAACTCAGTTAGGATAACCACAGTCAAATCAAAGAGAAGATAGATCTCAAGAAGAAGAAGACTTGCCATAGAATATCTATCTGATTGAAGATGTCATATGGCCTATATCACCCAGGGGAAATCACAGATAGAATATTAGAACGTGGCAGAGCTACAAAATAAATGCAATCCTGTTGCCCAAGAAAAATTCATTTTGGGACAAACAATTTTAATTTGAAAATGAAAAAAAATGAAAAATGAAAAAGAAAAAAGAAATGCTTCCAATTTGCTAAACTAACAATGCCACAACCTTGACAAAGAAGGCGTCCCTGAAAGTAGGACAATGTGCTTGATCTTTGCAGCTATATCAAGGACAGCTTTTGTCTGTAGAAGAAAATGGAAAAATATCATAGTTTTAGTCAAGAGGGCAAGCACTAGACCTTTGCATGGCAATATTCCATACTATGCAATTTACCTCGCCCGGTTCTGAGAACCTTTTTGAGCTCCTCAAATGGTGCGATTCATCAACAATCAATAAGGCCCATTCTCGTTCTATCATGCTTTTTTGCAAATGTTTGAGCATTGTATATGAAATAACCACCACCTTTGGAGATCGTGTCAAATAAACAGGATTGTTTTCGTGCCCAAAGACTGAAAAACAGTTACACACCAAAAGTTAGATAAACAGATTCTAATTAACTGCAAACACATGCCAACTGATTTTGAGTTAATACACAAATGCAACTTTCAGCATTCAGCGGAAGCCAAATTTTGAGTGTTGGACAGACTTTGAAGTGTCCTGCTGCAGTTTTTTAACCACAAATTTTTCATTGAAATGGAGTTTCCTTGCTAGCTTAAAATTTGCTGGGGCTATTTTAGTTAATGAAGAAAGATGTCAATGATTAACCCAACCCATTCCAAAACTATAATGAGGAACAATCATGCACCAGACAAGTACAAATATACATGATGAAGAACAATGCCTTAAATGACACAAATAAAAAGCCAGCTGAGGATAAAGGACAAAGAAGTGTTTGACAAAATGAAAACTCCCCCTTTCAGCTTAAAAGACAGTGAAATATCTACCTTAAAATTTATCTTTCTTCCAATTCCTTAAAGATGCCATTTCACTTAGGAGGAGCAATGCAGCTCTGCTGTTCATTTAAAAGCAAGCAAAAGATTCGAGACTTGACAGTTAAAACAGATACAGAAATATCTAGTTCTCTGTCCCCCAGCTAACCAAGCATCATGCTATAGCTTGAGTCCATTATTCTCATATATCAAATTGAAACAAACCCATCAATACAACATTCCACAGACAAAGAAATATCTAGTGCTCTGTCCCACAGCTAACCAAAGCATCATACTATGGCTTGAATCCATTATTCTCACATGTCAAATTGTCCCTGTGTATCACTTTTGCAGAGCATTGTACATAAATATCCCAACAGTTTGAGACACCAAAGTTATAGCCATTACAATTTCTAAATATTATATCTGGAGAAGCAAACCCCAATCACAAGACCAACTATCATGCAACCTTTAGCAACCAACAGAAACAAATGAGTAAAAGTCAAACCAACTTTTTAGCAAAAGGGGTATAACATGATTTTGGAAAGCTTTACCAAGGTGTATATCAGTAGGCAAAATAAGTGGAAGCCAACGCTCTAATTCTTCTGCCCACGAATATCGCAGAACAGCAGGGCAAACCACAAGTATAGACCCCTCATCCATGAAACATGAAGCAATTGCAATCGCCTATAAAACATATTACACTGATGATCAGATGTCCATGTTATCATGCAAAACGGCACTGAATTAAAGAACAAAACAAGAAACAAGAACATTATGGCATAACTCTCTAGAAGAGACATTTCTAATATCAACAAATAACAAGCAATGGCGTTAATAAGCAGCCCAGAGGTGAAAGAAGTACTTACATAGTTGTAGGTCTTATGCATTTCCACATAATGGTGTGGCATTATTTCATCCCTAACTAAACAGTACAATCTGTACATTAAACTTCCAATTTGAATTTCACTTCCACTCTGAATAGGTTGTAAGAGATTCTACTTCCAAGAACCATGGACCTATCAATGTTACAAGCAGATGCACAATAGCACATTCAAAGTGAGTCTAAAGCAAATTTGCACATGGCACCAGTAAGAAGACTTGACCATACAAAGCTTCCTTATCCAGTGGACTGATTCCGAATGGTTCAAAAACTATTTAGAACTGAACACAGGTACTAAGAAGAAACCTAAAATTCCAACAATGCAAAGTATGGGGAAAAAACACCTACCATCCACAAGAAGCACTTCACGAATCAACGCAGCTCCCAAATTTGAGATAAAAGTGAGAAGCAATATATTCAAACTCAGTCAAAGCACTGGCCTAGTGCTTCATTGAACCTCAGCAGAGAAGGCACTCACTTTGCGTGCCTAGATGAGTGTAATTTTAATTGATTAAGTATCTTGTCTTGGTTTATGTCTCCCTATTTCTCCTATTTATCTTTCTTTCCCTTGCCTTTACCTATTAGGGGTACAAGTTTATTTCTTTTGCTTGTTGTTGTTTGATATGCACAATGCATATTATTGGAAAGAATTATTCTAGAAAGTACATATCATTGAAAGAGATTTTCTAGAAGAATATTTAGAAACTAGTAAGAGGAAAATATTTTAGAAAAATAATAGTTTCCTTATTTTAGCTGATAATTATTTTTTTTAAAATAGTCATTACCTTAATTTTGAAATTCTTCATATTAAGAATGATTTTAGAAGTTTGTTTTTAGTAAGAAATCTATTATATTGTAAACTCTAGTTTCTCTAATTTAAAGGGAGTATGATCAATAAAAAAGTAAGTTTAATTCTCATAAAAGAAGTGTGATAGAAAACTTATTAGAGAACAAGTTCCCGGCCATCAAACCTAGAGTCTAAGAGAGGGAAAACATTAGCAAGGGAAGAGAGGAATTCTCTGCAAAGTATCCATTAACTAAATCCTGTATTAGGGCTCATATCACTGTTCTACTTCTTATCTTTCTTGTGCTGCAATTCCATAATCAATTTTTCATGATATGATTGGGATGGCCACATGTTATTATAATATAAACAAGTTGTGCAGCTTGTCTTTATTCCAACACATATAAAGATATATCACAAAGTTTTATCCAATGCTGATGCATATGCAATGATATATACCTTCTTAAATTTCAATGAATATCTCAATTCACCAATAATTTAAGTTTCTATTGTAAATTGCCTCATGTCACCCAAGCAAGCACCTAATGTGATGCTCAGCACCTCATGTTTTAGGAGGCTGTAGCACCTTATGGCTTCCTAGATTTCTCCCTTCAATAAAAGCATTACTACCATGAATATTGATTAATCTTTTTTTCTGGTGCAAAACCAAAAGTGTTCCACTTCCCTTCATTTGGTCACTAATACTTTTTGACATTGTTATCCTGAAATCCTGAACTTTTTAGGTTTCAGAGGATAGAGTGAAGCGTGGAGAAGTCAAGAGACCATCTTGAGAATTGATTCAAGATAGATTAGCATTAGAAACTAATACTTCATGACATCTCGTTTGCATTCATATTCTGGAATTTGTTTAGAGTTAAGATTTCTTTTTTTTTTCCAAGGATGACTTAGATGATCAAAAGATTTAAATGTCATAATTGGAGGGGCCTCATGCCCTTGGCTATCCATTTATTTCCATAGACATTAAAAGGCTTGAAACCTTAATATTTTGCAGAGGGCAATATATGGTACCTGAAATATTTCTTTGGGTTGTTTTTACTTGCCTCCTTCCTCCCTCTCCCTCATACTCCTCCTATCAAATACAAATTACAGGTTTGCTCATGAGAAATAGAGGAAAGGATAATTAAGGTACCTGAATCGTCTTTCCAAGTCCCATTTCATCTCCTATTAAACATCTGCCACCTCTTCTTAGACCAAATTTGACCCCTTCAAGCTGAAAAGGATGCAGTGCATATAGTAATTCTGTAGGTATCTTTGCAATCAAGCCATCAACCTCTTCATCAGACAAATGTTCTGGTCTACACGGCATCCATCGTCCCATGACAAAGGAACATGAAAATTTTTCAACCACATTAAGAGTTCCCCAAGGTATCTCTTCCACCTCAATGCCCTTGAAGTTTTTCAAAGATCTTACAACTGCATCATAATCCATCAGTTTGTAAACAGAGGCCTTTCCCCCACCATTAAGTTGTGTATAGTGAGTTGCTAAGACCTAACCAAGAACAAAACAGTAAGCTTGAGTAATAGAGAACTTACATACTATAACATCATACTGAAGTCTTCAAAACTGACAAGAAGCAGAAAGGTGAAATGGAATCAAACATCAAATCATATAAAATCAACAATCATATGGTATTAATAATCCACAAATTCCGGCTCATTTAAGACACTTTCCACCTGGTTTTCAAAAGTTACCACCCTCCAATGGCAATAGATTTGATACCATGATGCAAAATAAGTCCAATCACAAACTCTTCAGAAACTAATGATGAGCTTATGTCGAGCAGGTCAAAAGTGGGGCTGCGGGGGTTTCTGTGGTGTGAATCTGTTTTGTAACACAAATTCAGTATCTAATCACTCTCATATACCAAGAATTCATCTTAAAATAGAACTTGGACCCCACAAACCCAAAACCATGTGGGACCATAAAAAAGAAAACAAGGTTTTTCAGACTCAAAATTCTGCCTAATTGCTAAATCGATCCAACTTGGAATATACGTCCCAATATCAATTATTAAACCACTTGGGTGAGGCAAGCCCAGGAAGAAAAAAAAAAGGCAAAATCATCTTAAAATAGAACACATTTTTTAATATCTATCTTCTTAAATATAACTTAAACCCCATAAATCCAAGACCATATCATAACCCTTAAAAATGAAAACAAGAAACCCAAAACTTATGGTATCAAAATCCATCAAAATTTCCGCTATTAAATTGTGTAAAGGTAAACAAATTAATAATCTACCGCTTAAAGGTGTTCCCTGTTAGAGTTCCTATGTAGTCCTTTGACTTTATTCTCTCTCTCCTTTTTTTTCTTGTCTCTTTGTTTTTACTTTCCTGGATCATCAAGTTATTAACACACAGGTAATACCATCGATGTGTTATATTTTTCCCAAAATTATGTGTTTAAATTTGCTTATAATAATGATTTATCCATCAAATATAAAGTTAAAAACCATACACCAAGTCATCAACCCCTATAAGCGACACCCACAATCAAATTGCATGAAAAAAATCAAAATTCAAAACAAAAAACAAGAAAATCTCAAGCCCTACAATTCAAAACACAAGCACCCCTTACATTGCCTTACCAATCCCAACAAAGCACAAAATTTGAAACAAGAGAACCCACAATCAAATTGCAAGAAAATCATCAAAAAATTACAGTAAGAAAAATAGAAACATCTTACATTGGAGAGACAATAACAGAGTCTATCAAAACACCCATCTTGACCAGGATATCCAAAACCACGAAGAGGTTCAGGAGTGATGGAGAAGGAATCAGGAGAACAGATTTCAAGCTTTACCCGGAATTTCTCGGGCAAAGCGATTTTGGGATTAGGGCATGGAACAGGGAGAGAACTGGAATTAAAAATTTCGGTGTTGGTGGTGGACCCCGAGAAGATTTTTGTGCACTTAAAGAGTTTCCATGGGTTTTGTTGGTTGGCTGAATTTGCTTCTAAGATCGCCTTTCGCTTTGCTAAAGCTGCAAGTCGGTTCGCTTCGGCTCTCTTTCTTTGCTCTTCTGTGATCTCCATCTCCATGAGTAGCGTTAGGTCTTTCGGAAGAAATGATATTTGAGAGAGAGAGAGAGAGAGAGAGAGAGAGATTTGAAGAGAGAAAGAGCGGGTAACGGAAGAGTGACCAGGGCGGGCTGGGCCTGGTCCAGTCCGGGTCAGCACGGAAGCCTGACCATTTTCAGTGAGTCGAGTCGGTGCAGTCAAAAACCGAAAATTTTTAATTTTTCGGTTAGATTAAAAATTTTTGGTAGGAATATTAGGGTTTGAATATAAAAAATAATGATTTAATAAAATAAATAGAAATTATTATTATTTTAATAATATTTTTATATTAAAAAAATCTTACCTAATCCTAATATTTTTTTTGAATAAACCATCGCTACCATATAACAACAATAAAATTAATTAAATTTAGTTTAAATCGAATTAATTTTAAAAAATAAAACTATGTCGATATTTATTTTTTCACATACAAAATTCAAACTCAAAATTTTATTTAAAAGAAATTAGTGTTTAACAACTGAACCAATCAGATACTAATAACTAATTCCAGTATTTAAGTTACGAATGGATTTATCAAAAATTTGAATTTGTATAATTTCAACAACAATTATAAAATGATTTAAAATTCTAAAATTAAAATAATTAGGGAATATAAATTAGTGAAGCCTTTGAAAATATCTTGTACATTGGACACATTAAGGAAACATGGAAACACAAGTTCAAACTTTTCCTACGGTAAAAATCTTAACAGATCTAACTAGATATAATTTGTCTATGAAAAATGTATTTCAATCTTCAAAATTTTAAATTAAAATATAATTTAATTTCTAAAATTATTTTTTATTTTATTATTTTTTTAAAAGGAAATTATTGGTTTAAAGTTATATATTAGGTGTAATTTTTTTATATATAATTATATAATAAACCGAAACTATTAAAATTCAAATATTTTTCTTAAAAATGATTAATTGGGTGCACGTTTATCGTGTTATGCCGACTTATGCTAACCTTTGTCAGCATAGCATGATAAATGTGCACCCAATTAATCATTTTTAAGAAAAATATTCAAATTTTAGTAATTTCAATTTATTATATAATCTTTTCATTTTAAATTTTAATTTAAACTCTAAGATAGAAATTTATTATGTAATCTTTTCATTTTAATTTCAATTAATATACAGTATAATTTAAACTAATATATTTTTTAAAATTAAAATTTAAAATGAAAAGTTATCCAAATAAGAATTCAGGATATTAATTGAGATTGAAAAACAAGTTTGAGTTTGGATTTTTTTTTCCCATGATAATAAAAGAAAAAATCATATCAAAATTCCCCGATTATAATCACATTTCCTTAATATATTAAGTAAAACTTGGTGAAAGTTTATTCCCCAATTTGATTAACAAAGATGCTATATATTTTGTGAAAATAGAATAATATTTCATTTAAATGTAAGAGGCTATTTAAGACCATTTATGCATTTCAATTTATAGTCTAGGTTAGATATCAATTACAAAAGAGTTTTTCTGACCTAACTCGATTTAAATCGAATTTAATTAAATTAATATGATTACTGAATATCGATAATTTATATTAAAAAAAGAAAAAAAATTCTTCTGTTTCTGAAGAAACTGTAACCAAATCTATCTACACTATGTTTTTTCAATCCCCCGGGGCAAAATAAAAAAAAAACTATGTGAAAATTTGTATTAATTATTATAAAATGTGACTATTTTAAATAAATCTTATTTGTCGAATTCTTTGATTTTGATACTAATTATTTCAAATTTATGTTAAATCTCCCTTTATGTAGATCAAGGCAAAATTGCACAAAATTTACAATTTCTTAGTACAGTGCAATTTACTTGACAGAATGCACTTCAAGGATAAAGAGGAAAAATTTATTCACACTCAAGCTTTAAGGTAATGAACTCGAGAACTTATATATATTTTGAAAATTAATAGCAAGTAAATACATTAAATAAAATGATCATATTTAAACTAAAGGCTCCTATAACTAAATGCGAATCGTAGGTTTTTTCCTTTACCTTAATTTTTCTAACTCCAAATCGCCAACGACGACACTTTATATACTTGTTAAAAAAATGAAAAAAAAAAAAAGAGATGGGAAAAATCAATACATACCATATATGCTAGCAATACATTTCATACCATAACCAAATTCACCAATACAAAATATCTGGTTCACATGTGAAAATATTTGCAAACTTTGATGAGACACCATTCTCCACCCCAAGTCATCCAACATTTGACACTCGACAAATTTTAGAAGTGAAATTGTAGTTAAATCATCTTCGAAACGTCCTCCTCCGCGGCAGCCACCCTTGATGCTTGCCACCTCCAAGGTATTGGGAACAATGTCAATATTTGACATGGCAAACATAAGATTTCAACGCCCCAAATGCATTCACCAATTTCAACATCAAATGCTACTATGTTGAGAAAATATTGAATGTCGACAAAAATGCCTCTAGACAATGGCGCATCAAAGATTGTAAGTGATCGGCCTTCCAACGAGTTACGATCAAGCCATGCAAAGCACAATGCCCATAGGATGCCAAAAACCTAAAGGGAAATGAAAACAACCACAAGAAATTCAAATCCACCCTAGCGGCCGAAAGAAGAGCTGCTGCATTGACTTGACTGTTGATGAAAATATAGGCTCCAACATTTTCAGTTCGGTCATGATGATACTGCATTGCACCAGGTGACGAATAACTGGAGCGCAATTCTGGTGTAGAAAGCATGCTAAGAGGTGGTGGACACTACCCAGGAGCTAATCCAGACACATCTCACAGATTCATCCATTGTTTATGCAAGAGCAACAGAGATGGGACTGGACCTAAATTCCCTCCACAAGATTTCTCCCAAGCAGTGACCACAATTGTTGGCTCCATGTAACAAAGCAGTTGCGGCCTGCAGGCATGCATCAGAATTTGGCCGCTCTGTCGAATGAATATGATGAAGAGCGGAGTAGTGGATCTCTGAAATTGATTATTTAACAAATATATGAATCTCTGATATTCATATGCACCACAAATAACTAGAATGTTTTTAAATTTTCTTCGCAAGCACTGAAGAAGCTACCTTATAAGAGTGCTTGCTTTCATAGGCTTTATGGCAAACAAGGCGTTTCAGTGCTTTAGGAGGAATTTATTATACAGTGGATCTCTTATCAGGTTACAAAATTCAATCCTTATTCTATGAAGCATATTTAATTTATTATCAGACACATAAAGTATGCACAGTGCAGAGAACAAGATACTCAAGTTTAGGCTCTTAAAGATTAGAGAGTCTAATTGCTTATCTCCATGCTAGGCATGTAGGGTGGCTCTGGCTATTAGGTGTGCAAATCTAGTATCTGAGGTCGGCAATGGGCTTTTTCTCTCCCCCTCCTTTTTAGCACCAGTAGAACCCCGTGTTATCTAGAGCTTCTTGAACAAGACTTTGAAAAAAAAAAAAAAGCCTAATCATAACACCAGACCAAACTTTACTTGATCAGAATTCATTGAAACATTCAACCTCTAGAAAAAATGAGACCAAAGCCAGGTTTCATTTAGGGTTAATGAGATAGATAAGGTGGATAACTAGAACTTTATAAAAATATCAACCCATCTCCTTGAATCCCTTCAAACAAGAGGAGATTGGATTGCCTCCCTATCCCTTCCCCTCACCCAAAAAACAAAAAAAAATCAAAGATGACTTGAGGAGACATGCTTTCTTCTTCACGTCAATTGACTATAAATTAAATAAGAGATTAGTGTAATAACATGGATACATGCATTGGTACATGCACTCATTTCTAACATCAGTGTTCCAAAATTGTGCTTCATGAAAAACTAGTACACAGCGCCAATCAAATAATTGGTGTTTCAAACTTGCTCATTTTCATTATAAATAACTTAAACACACCAGCTTAAAGCTAGCCTCATTATACCTAAACCAACATGATATTTAAGTGTGCGAAAGGGCTTGAATTATGAAACAAGTTTCAACAGAATCATAATCCAAAAGAGAAATTTAAAACTTGCCTAATGATCCAAATCCTTACTAGAAAAATCAAATATTACTTTTGTATAGAAACATAAAAGATCATAACCACAACATTCTTTGTTATTTTGAGTAGTCGTGGACCATGAATTTATGAAATTATTAGTAAGGATTTTACCATCACTCCACGTGGAAGAGTAATTATCTCTGGTAAATTGCTGATCTGATCATCGAAAGATGTTGGCTTTACATCACAGAATCTGTCATCCATCTTCAACTATGATAGTACAAGTTTGACTCATTCATGGCAAGATATTTCTCCCTGCAATTGCCAAAATTAAGATGAAACTTCATGTAAACTTGTATTTAAATGCCAAATTATACATTAAGAGTAACGCTATTAATCGATATGCATAACTAACATTACATTGCTTAACTTCCATAATATTCCAAACAATTTTCAGAACATTGTTAGCTACTTTGGCTTCTTTTAAGTTATTCTAACATATAAATTTTTTCCTAAAGCAAATGAATTAAACTAACGGATGAACCTTAACCTAGTAATAGAGCTGCTTGAAGCATAATTGAGATATTGAGTTCTGCTCTCAGAAGATACCCTACATTTATAAAAGAAGGCACAACTATACATTGCTGTTTTGGACGTCACGTTATTAGTGAGATGTTTTAAGCACAGTGTGATCTTTCCAATTTGACATATAAAGAGCGATAGACAAACCTACAATACAAACATCTCAAATCTAGCATGCTAGGTTCTTTCAATAGTTCAAAGAGCAGAAAGAAACGACGAGAGAGTCCATCGGGAGCAACATATCTGCTAATTCTCTTTTGCACCATGTCCAAGCTTTGCATAAACTCTCTCCAACTCACCCTGAACACCTCTTATGACACGTAATATAATGAAGTCCAAGGAACTACAAAGCTTAAAAGGAAGTTTTCATGAAGGCTTTGCCTGGTCAAAAAATGAGACAATGCTACATATACTCAAATCTCTCAAACTCACCCTGGTGACAAAATTGCTAAAAAATCCTAACCAAAAGGTCAAGGTAATAAAATCCCTGTATGTATCTCTTAGAAAGTTATCAAGATATTAGAAGTACAAAATAAATCTATTATCAGCCTTTTACTTGACAAACACTTACTTTCATGGTCAATTATTTGACGCAAGTGAGATTAGTCTTCGCAAAATTTTCTTTTCTTTTCTTCTCCTTGGTTAGAGGCTCTTTTTTTTTTCCTCCTTTTTGCGGGGATGGGATATAACTAAATCTAGTTCAGCTTTTTGTGTTTTTCTTTATGGGCCGATTCACACCATTAATGTGATGCAGCACACTTATTGCCACTCAAGAACTGACCCTTGAAAATGACTAGAGATTGGCCCAATAGATCTCTCCCAGCTTTGTTGAGCATGGAGAAGGATGAACAAAATCTAAATAAGAGCACATGAAACCCTTTGGGTCGATATATGTTATTTATTAGAAATAAGACCTAAACAAATGATAGCATGTAGCAAAGGAAATCTCACATATGAGCGGGCTGCTTAATATAAACAACCTAACCAATCAAACAATACTAGAAAACTCAGGTATGCTCAAACAAGTTTTCTAAGTGATTTAACATTTTCAATTTTGTTTACCCTTTCTTTTTCACATGTTAATGCAAGATAGAGAAGGGGATTGTAAAATCAGGATCCATCACTTGACAACAACAAATAAATAAGTATGTGGTATAGGCATGGACATGGGACACGATTAGAGATAGACAGGTTGAGATGGCCAAATATGTAGAATACAACACAACATAGATATGATTATTAAAATGTTTACAAGTATTAATATTAATTTTCATAAAATCAAAATTAATGAAAATTATATTACTAATGTAATGATTAATACGATGATCAAAATCTAGAATTAGTTACACAGGGGCCGAGATCGAGATCGAGATCGAGAGAGAGAGAGAGAGAGAGAGAGAGAGAGAGAGAGAGAGAGAGAGAGAGAGCATATGAATTCATTGGAGTTGTGAACAGTCAAAACCCTACACCTCTCTCTCTCTCTCTCACACACACCTGAAAATTAAAACCCTAGAGGCATGGATGAATATATATGTAAATAGGAATATAATTAGATTCCTGTAATTGAATTTAAATTTATTTTTGATAATTATCAATTCTTTACAAATTAAGAAATAATTATCAACTAAGAAGTGAAGTGTGTAGAGAGAGAGAGAGAGAGCGTATGGAAATGCATACCTGATTCCTTCCTCAAACCCTGGGCCTCTCTCTCCTTCAGTCTGAAAATAAAAACCCTTGAAGCAGCGGAAGAATATATACATATAGGTTCGACGTGGCATATTTTAAATTACATAAATACCCTCACCGAATCGTGCCAACATTATTTCTCGATGTTTGGTGATTGCTTAATTTTCATTTGTTTTAAGAACTAAAAAATAAAATAAAATAAAATACAAAATTAGGGTTTTTTTTTTTTTTTTTTTCCTTCGATATGGAAAGATATTTTGAAAAATCTTTTTAGATCGAGAAAATTTTAAAAAAAAAATCTTTCTAAATATACACATAAATATAATTAATTTTCCTTCTACGAGCAATGGTGGCAAATGATAGTAACGATTACGACCAGGACAAGTTAATAATAAGAAAATAATAAATCTTGAGGGGGCTAAACTCCTGTGAGTAATAATTCTTCACAAAATAAATGAAAAAAATTATAATATTTCTCATAAATATTTTTTATTTTTATTTTTTCAAAACTATATGTAAAAATTTTTTAATCTGAATCGAGATTAATTCTCTAGAAGATCAAGCGCGGTTACCCTTTGCATGACCCTCCTTGTTGATCGAAAAACCGAGTTTCGATAAAAAATTTAGAATATCGACAGAATTTTATTGTAGAGAAATATTATACATAAATTATGAAAGATAATAATTTGCATCAAAAAGTTATTTTTACATATGATACTCCTTTCTAGATAGGGCATGTCAATCTCTTATGGTTCACATCTTTCATTAAAAAGAAAAACTCATTTATATCCTAAGAGTTGAGCTCTCCAAACAAGATTCGGAACATTATTTCTATGATCGTCAGCTATCAATCTTGTCATTCTTTGGGTTGCAGTTTTAGTAATTATAGAGCATATGGTTGTTCTCCCCACCGGAAAATTCTTAAAGTTGTAAAGAATCCATGGCCTGACCCAGCAAATATAGTAAATAATTGCTAGGAACATGAAGATGACTTTGTTTCAAAGGATCCTTCTTTTAAGAGAGAAAGCAACCAAATTAAGCCAAGGTGTAACGTTGTGGGGGGGGGGGGGGAGAGAGAGAGAGAGAGAGAGAGAGAGAGAGGGAGAGGGAGAGAGGATTCTTTACCTATATGAATGTCCAACTCAAAAGCCAAACCAATTTCTACATGCAAAGCATATGTGACCTTTGCTTGCCCCACCTGGAACAGTTCACCAGCTAAACCAAAAGCAATGCAAGACTCTCACAGGCTTCTTCAATTAAACAACAAGCCATGTGAATCTCATAACAGTTCCCTTTCTTCCTAGGAGGAGAGAGCGACCAAATACAAGCAGCAGAGGATTGAAAATCTGATAGAGCAAATGTGGTACATTTTCTCGACTAAATTGAAGTTATTTCTTCTTTGATGGATTTTGTTTGCCCATAAAGTCATGACATATTTGACTTACCTCTCCACATTTTGCTAGGGTGAGATTCTCAGGCTTGGGACAAGAACATCAAAGGATGCCTCAACGACGAAGAGATTCAGGTTTCTAAATTTCTTCATGATCATACCAAGTGTTCATTTTTATTTATGGATATTTACAAATGACTTTATTTTCTAGGTGGGTCTGATCAAAGGTGGTATGGTTGGCAATTTGCTAGCCGGGATTATGATTCTAGTGATGGCGAGTTTGCTACTGCTATCGCTGCAGCAGCATATGCAATCCATTCTCAAGAAGAGGAAGATTCAACATATTGGAAAAGCATGAGCGAAGGTCGCCAAAAATCCATGGCCAAAACCAAGACAAGAAGAAAGGACACAATGCCTAGGCCACAAGATAGAGGCAGAGAAACCAGAAGGTTTTCTGGCAGTGAAGGTAACACCCGAAAGTTTTGTTATACAATACGTACTTATGAAACTAAGATTGAAAAAATTGTTGGGTTTTTGTCATGGAAAACCAGGCCGATCATCATCTTTAAGACCCACTCCTCTGAAAATTCCAGAAGATAGGGGGAAACCATCAAGACAGAGAGGTGTGCAATCAAAAGCAGATACTTGGGAAAAGGCTGAGATGGTGAAGATTAAAAAGTGGTAAAGTGATCATTAAATTGTATTAATCGTAACGGCATCACCTTACCATGCCGTGTCTAGACCGGTCTAAATAGAGTATTTAAAAATAAGCGAGGCCAAACTGACTCAAATTTCTTAGCATTGTTTGCAATGATATGCAAAAAAAGTTTTGCAGGTATGACAAGATGAATACTTCAATTCTTGGTTGGGAGAATGAGAAGAAAAGGAGAGCCAAACTTCAGATGGAAAAGAAAAAGGTCCTTTGCTACAACTTAAAAAAATTTCTTATGTACCATGTGATTGCCAACTATAAGCGCCAGCTTGCCAATCTTGTGAGAAATGCAGGCCGAATTGGAGCAGAAACAAGCGATAAACATGCTACACTACCAGGGCAAAATATTGAGGATCAATCAAATAGCAGTAGAAGCGAGGGCGCAGGAAGATGAGAAAAGAAGACATGAGGAGTCTTTGGTGAAAGAGAAGGCAAAGAAGATTAGATCAACAGGGAAAGTTCCATTCGGATTTTTGTGCTTCTAGAGTTGCTTGAAAGTAACATCATCCTCGTATAGGCTCAAATGGCAACTTGAAAGCTTGACTTATATTATTCAATCACATTTATTTCATAACCACCAACAGCTAGTTCTTGTTGCAGTGCAAGTAGTCATGTTTCTTGCCGCACGGAATTTCTCTCCATTCTTTCTCCTTTTGACACTTTTTTTTTTTTCTTTTTCTTTTTCTCTTTCCAACTTTGAGTACCAAGAAGTGAACCTTTTCTACCATGACCAAATGACTAATGTTGTCTTTGTGTGTCGTTATTGTACAGTGAATAAACTCCTTAAGTTTTCTGATGATATGTTTTGGGCGTATTGTTTTAGAATCTCATGGTGTCATTTTCTGGGCTTGGGCCTATTGCCTTTCTTGGGCTTTATCATATTGCCTCATTGGGTTTTTGTTGGGCCTACAACTCCAAGTTAAACGAAGCGAACTAATAAATCGAGGAATACCTCACGCAAACATGCATAATTTATGCCCAATGATTTTTTTTTAACCCAAAAAAAAAAAAGATTTTTTTTTTATTATACCAATCGTATCCAGAGTCATATTCTAATTAATTCGATTTAAATCTTATAACGACCCATTTAAGGGACTACCCTCCCAACGTAATCTACCCATATTCAAGTCACGAATCGAATTATAAATTTTAATTAAGAAATCTAATACAATGTTCTACTGACGATCATCGGTAACACCTCATACGCAGTGGTTACATGAATATTCATTCTGAGCCTTCCCCGGCATCAGTGCCATTTTCTGTGTCATCGATCAATCATCATCATTATCAGCATGCATAATTTATTTATTTATTTATTTTATAAACTATTAATATCTAATAATTATGATTAAATCTAATTCGATTGAGTAACATGCACAAGACTAACTAGACTCAAATCAGAAAATTTATTTAAGGGATGCCAATATTCAAATATTAGAGTAATTAGGCATGGGTAGCATGCATGATTTATAAATATGCACCGATTAATATTTTTTTAAGCAATAAATTTGAATTTTAATAATTTTAGTTTATTCTAAACTTGTATAGAGAGGAGAAATTTTTTAGCAAACATTTTTCAATTTCTAATAATTTTAATTTATTTTTTAATTATAATAAGAATTACGCTATCCATCGGCTTCCTTTTAACAAGAAATAAAAAATAACCCCTAAACTTTGCTCATTATCAAATTAGTCCCCAAGCTTAAAATTTGACAATATCTTTAGACTTTGAACTTTGGGATAGCTTATTTTCTAACTTATTAATTAATTATTTATTATCGTAATTCATCTCCTTGTATTATTGTGATATGTTTTGCACAATTTGATTCTATATCAATGGGGTGCTTTTTCAATAAACAGAAATATTAAGATAGAATTTAAATTCAAGAAATACGATGCAAATTAGGGGATACCTAAAGAGCGAGACGATTTGCATTCGAGTTTTTATTCCTAAAATTGCAAAGAATTAAATACCTTATTAACTCCAAATACCAAAAACCATTATCAAAATCTTGTATGTATTTATGTTAATCCCAATTTTCAACCAACCAATCCCCACCCTTAAAAAAAAAACACTTTCAAAATGGTCTAATGGTGCTTTTATTTTATGTAAAAATCTAGCCATGCACATGTCATTATTGACTTGTACAAATATTGCAGAGAATATATTTTGAGATAAAGAATTCAACGTACCAACGAACAGTTGATTTAGTGAAATATGGTGTTAGATTTTTTAATCAAATTTCTGAGTTCAATTCGTAGTTTGGGCATGAAAAAAACTATATTAGGAGGGTAACATTCTTAAATAGATCACTGTAAATCTCGAACCGAATTAGTTAAAGTATAACTCTAGATACACATCGATATAATATAAAAAAAAATAAAAAATTGAACATAGTTTGACAAAAGTCTATGAATCTATTAGTATTAAAAATTTTTCTCTTAATTTGAAATTTTGAATTCAAACTCTTATTTCTGAAATCTTAAACCCTAAATCTTAAAACAAATCAGAAAAGAAAATTGAACATGGTTTGGAGTTTTTCATAATCCAAACCTAAGTGTTTGAAATTCTACATGGACTCCAAGCCTAGAAAATGACTGGTGGTGACAAATGGCTCTAATGAATATTGGACCATTTATGTCTGCACGGAAGGCGTCCACGCCGTGACTAGATGTTCATTGGTGATATGCACGACTACATGTCTAAACCTGCCAAACTGAGGTTTTCCAATGCCTCAATAATTCGTGAATTTCAAGGCCGAGGTGACAATCAATAATTATTTTTGGCAATATCTACAAAGCATAGATGCACCCATATTTAATATCTCTGGTTTTTTTTTTCTTTTTCTTTTTAAAAAATACGTAAAAATATTCACGTTTATAAAAATTTAAATATTGGATTTTGGAAAATACAATTGAACAAGAGATGTTTACCACTCGAATGTTTTTACGGGACATTTTCAAGGATCTAATTTTGCTTTAGTAAATTAAAATTGTAAATGACCATTTGCTTATGGTATGGTTGCATGATGGTTTAGGTATAGATGGTCAAGTGGGTCTTGAGTCTGAAGTCCCAAAGCAATTAGAGATGATATAGCATGTGCTTTTAGATCCTTTACATATAGGATTAGCATAAAGATTTGAAAGAGGCAAAGCCACACGTTTATACATAAATAAAAGAGGTAAGAGATAATTTTTTTTAAAAAAAATAAATAATGTTTTAAAGTATAATATTTTTAAAATTTGTAATAATATTTTAAAAACTTTTAGTAGAAATATCGAAATTCCATCGTGATCAATCTTGAACTCAAGTAAAGGAGGAGAATTGCGTTACGTAATCAGTCAACATAAAATTAAAGTAAAAATTTATGTACGGATCTCTTATAATATTGTAACACCCAATTAACAAAAAAAAAAAAAAAAAAAAAAAAAAAAAAAAAAAAATTTAGGGCTTAAAGCCCAATTTTCTCTCTCTCTTTCCCCCTCTCTTCTCTCTTCTTCTCTCCCTTTTTCTTCTCTCTTTTTTCCCTTCTCCCCGCCGCCGTGTCTCTTCCCCTCCCGCTGCCATCCTCCGCCGCGAGCGACCGCCCGAATCAGCCGCACGATCTTCCTCCCACGAGTGCGCCGTGGCCGTCGCTGCTCCAACCCTCTGCGAGCGCGCGACTGCAGCGCGATCTCCAGTCCTCAGCGAGCGCGAGCACAGCCGCGCGATCATCTCCGCGCGAGCGCTAGCACCACCGCGCAGTCTTCCGCGGGAGCGCGCGAGCGCTGCAGCGCGACCCAGCCTAAGCGCGAGCAGCGCTCGAGCAGCGCTCGAGCAGCGCGCGAGCAGCGCTCGAGCAGCGCGCGAGCAGTCGCGATCCCCAGCGCGCGACCCCAGCGCGCCTCAGCACGCCCCAGCACGAGCACGAGCACTCCAGCGTGCGACCCCCAGCGCGAGCAGTGCACGATCCAGCTTACGAGTGCGCTTCAGCGCGTGAGCCAGCGCCAGCACGAGCGCGAGCGCGCTCCAGCGCGTGATCCGGCTTGCCAGGCCGCAGGCCCACCAGGCCGCAGACCCATCAGGCCCGCCGGCCCACCAGGCCCGCCAGCCCATCAGCCCGCCAGCCCGCGGCCCACGGCCCGCGACGGCCCGTGGCAGTCCGTGAGCCTCTGCGAAGGTTTTAGACCAAACCAACGGGCGAACGAAAGCTAAATTCGAGATCCGAAGAATCCTAGGTGAGAGAAATGAAATCTCTTCAACCCTTGAATAAACCTTGTCAAATTAGGTAGCATTAGTTGATTTGTTTATAAATTGAGGAATTTAGGGTTCGTACGAAATTAAGAAGAACGATAAATCCTGACAATAGTCGAAATCTGATGAAAATCGTGATGATTGAGTAGGTTGGCTATTTTGGTGATTCGATTGAGGGGCGTCTTTGTTTTGCGTATTTTGGTGTTATTGGGGAGTGCGCTACCTTCCCCAAAACAGTGAGTGGGATTTATTTCAATGCTTTTGTTTAATATGTAAATCCTGTTTTACAACATTTTGATAATGAGCATGATTTGTCGTATGTTGGAAATGTTTTGACTGGTTTTAAAATTGACTTTTGTGAACCGTTGGAGTGTCCAAAAACTGTATTGAATTATGAAATTATGCATCCATGTGGTTGAAATGTATAATGTGCCATTTTATGCTCTATGTTGCATTGGTTTATGAACCTGACTTCGGCACATTTTGATGTGATATTGATTTTGGCTTTGAGAGCTTTGATATGTATTGTTCCGTAGCTACGAAGGACACCGTGAGAGGCGCTTTGGTGGCGTCCGGATATGCCTAGGCCTGGGGTATCCCACGAGTTGTCGTGATTTGATTATCTACACGGTACTAGCCAGGTTGAACCCGAAAGGGGGAGGATTTGGATTTGGATTGGATATCCTCTTCAAGTCTAGCACCTGGACGAGGTTCGTCGCCAACGCCGGGGTAGAGAGCACTTTAAATAAAATTGCATATAACACCCCCGGTGCGCCTGTCATAGGTCGCGGTAGACCTCTGCCAGGACATTTTCGGCTGGCAGCTCTATGATTTTAATGACAGTGCTTTGGATGCATATTTGACTTGAAAATGCGTGAAATGATATATTGTTGAAATGAAGAGCATGATGACTTGAAATATGATTTATATACTTATGTTTTGACACTCCAGTTTCACACTCTATATTTGACGATTGCATTGACCCACTCACTCACTGAGTATTCTTTCCCGAGTACTCACCCCTCATTTCCCTTTTGTTTCAGAGATAGTATTTGACAAGGAGTGTCGCTTTTAGGACGCTCAGTTTCTTTGGGAGATCAGGCCTGGACTTGAGGAATTATTGTATATTTCCGCTGCAATTTGTATTGGTGATGTATTTGTATTCTGAGGTCTATAGATGACCATTTTTTTTTTATAATTCTGGGATGACTGTATAAATATGGACATTTAAATTGTGGAACTCTCATGTCACTGCATGACATTGCATTGAGGCATTTCTTTTTTGTTGCGTCTGTATTTGGGAATGTGTCATGTCTTAGAATTGTCCTCTAGGATCGCTCGGTGCCTCCTCTAAATCACAGGAGGGGCGACTGGCGGCTGTCCATGCCTTTGACGGGGGCATGGCAGTAGAGGTCTGTGGTTAGGACTGTGGAGAATTGTTTGTTAGCCTTGCGTTGCCCTGGATTGTGCAGTAAGATGATCTGATTTGTTGTTGAGGATAATATATGCATTTTGAGGCCGGGATGGCCCCTTTTGGACAGGTAACAGGTTTATTTTAATATGGGAGACCTCCGATATATGGGGAGGTTCTGCCCGATTTTCTGTAAAAATACAGCCGGCATCCAGGGTAACGGGCGGCTGCTCACGATCCCGGGTCGGGGCGTGACAGTTGGATTGGTATCAGAGCGACTTGGTTAAGAGCTATGTAGGAAGAGAGTCTTGGAAGCATTTCCGAATAAGTTGGTTTTTAAAGTCCTCAATGCATGAGAGTCTCATACAGTCATAAAGTCCCAGTGCATGGTCATAGGCATATGAGTTCATTTATTTTAGGGGGTTAGATACGGTTGTATCTAACCTAACTTGCTACATTCTTCTCCTATTGAACTAAGAATTTCATTCTTTTGTGAGGGTAGCCATCCTATGATTAGTTCAAAATTCTTGAAACGTGCCTATTCTTTTTATGATAATAAGCATCTTTCTCTTGCAGAATTATGCCACCTAGACGTGGAAGGAGAGGTGCTAGATTCGCATCGCTTGAGGGTCTGTTAGTGCCAGATGCACCTTGGGCACCTGAGACCCCACGAGCACCAGAGGACTTAGACGAGCCGGAGGATCGTACCTCGACTCGCGTGCCACCACCGGCACCTACTCAGCCAGCTGCTCAGGCTGAGACTCCTGTACCCACACTCGACGCCTTTAGGCAGGTGTACGAGTGGTACGCTTTGCATGGGGTCCAGATTCCGCCCCCACCACCTCCTACAGCGGCGCCTGCACCTGCAGCAGCGCCAGTTCCTACGGCACCGGTTCCACCGCCGGTGGCCGGTCCTTCTACTTTGTCCGAGCCGAGTGAGAGCACATCGGCTATTCTTAGACGGGTACATGAGTTGACTCAGTTGGTTAAGGAGGCCCGTCAGTTGGGGTGCACGGATTTCACAGGGCTTGGTGATGCTGCGGCAGCCAAGCATTGGATCAATCGCACCCGCAGGATTTTGACTGATCTCGGGATTGGAGAGGAGCTCTGCTTGAAAGTGGCAGAGCGATTATTAGGGGGAGAGGCCCTCTCATGGTGGGAGGCCCTCACTGATGAGGCGATAGAGCCACTGCGGTGGGACGACTTCCTTCGGGAGTTTGACCGCAGATTTTTCCCACTCTACCAGCAGGACCGGATGAGGTCAGAGTTGGGACGGCTTACACAGGGGTCCAGATCTGTCTCGGAGTATGAGGCAGACATGCGGAGACTTGCCGCATTTGTACCAGATCTGGCCACACCTCAGTATTTGCGCTTCAAGTTTGAGGACGGTCTTAGCCTCAGCATAAAGAGGTATATGACTGTTACTCCACAGTTTACACTGGCCGAGGTGATAGACTCTGCTCACCGCGCGGAGGCTTTGGTCCGCGCTGAGACTAGGCAGAAAGAGAACAGAGAGCAGAAGAGAAAGAAGGAGAAGTCTCATTTTGCGGAGAATTCCAAGAGGGGCAGGGGATCCAGTTCGTACAGAGGCGGATTTGGATCTGGATTTCCTGAGCTGGGACGGGGACAGTACTCCCAGGGGTTTAGACAGCCCGCACCGACTCACCCTGCACAGTTTACTACTCAGCGGCACCCTTATTGCCGCAGGTGCAGTCAATCTCATCCGAGCGGAGCTTGTTCAGTGACGGTCACTTGCTTCCACTGTGGGAAGCCGGGGCATATTAGGAGTTTTTGCCCTGAGTTAGGACTCGGAGGACAGAGTTCTCTGAGCCGCACTAGTACTCCTCGTATGGGACAGCAGGGGCAGCCTGTTCGGCCAGCAGTTTCTACTCCCAGGGTGACCACTGGGAGTAACACAGTGCAGACTCAGGCACGACAGCAGCCTAGGGCTCAGGCCCGGGTTTATGCCATGACGCAGGAGGACGCCCAGGCGAACCCCGACATCATCATGGGTACTCCTCCTTCTGATCCTGTAGAATAGGATCTCTATTCGTATTCTCACTTCTTTTGAGGATGTCAGCATTGTATCAGTCGTATGGGTATTATATGTTGTGTTCCCTTTTGTCGACATGATACTACTCTGACATTTTTGTACACCGAGATTGTAGAAGCCCTAGAGGCTCAACTGTTTTGACATATATATATACATATCAAGTTTGAAATTATTCTAAGTCTATGTGCATTTTGTTCAATGATAGGTACTCTACCCATTTTCGGAATAGATGCTCGTATCCTTATTGACACGGGGTCTAATTATTCGTATGTGAGCGATAAATTCTCCCGACACTCTGACAGACCGCTCTCACCTTTGGACGAGGAGATATCGGTCATCACTCCTCTGGGTGAGCAGATTGTGCGCGGCACAGTGTATAGAGAATTGGAAATCAAAGTTGGGGATACAGTGCTGAAGGCAGATCTAATCCCTCTCGCCATGACTGATTTTGATGCCATCTTGGGGATGGATTGGCTACATATGCATCGGGCTTCGGTTGACTGCTTTAAGAAGCAGGTGGAGTTTCGAAAACCCGATCAGCCAGTGTTGATTTTTGAGGGCGAGAGGCGGGTTTTACCCCGCTGTGTCATTTCAGTTTTGGAGGCTAGACGCATGATTCGCCGCGGATGTGTGACTTACCTGGCTCATATCATTGACACCACTGCTCAGGGACCGAGACTGGAGGATGTCCCAGTGGTACAGGACTTTCCTGATATTTTCCCCGAGGAGCTGCCTGGACTACCACCTGTTCGGGAGTTTGACTTTGAGATCGATTTAGCTCCGGGGACTACCCCTATTTCTATGCCGCCATACAGGATGGCGCCGGCTGAGCTGAGAGAGCTCAAGGTCCAGCTGCAGGAGTTGCTGGATAAGGGGTTTATCCGTCCTAGCACGTCTCCGTGGGGTGCACCGGTGTTGTTTGTGAAAAAGAAGGACGGCACATTTCGGCTATGTATAGATTATAGACAGCTGAACAAAGTTACCGTTAAAAATCGGTACCCACTACCACGTATTGATGATCTCTTTGATCAATTACAGGGTGCCAAAGTATTCTCGAAGATAGATCTCCGGTCGGGTTACCATCAATTGCGGATTAGGGCCGAGGATGTGCCTAAGACGGCTTTCCGCACCCGATACGGACATTATGAGTTTTTGGTCATGCCGTTTGGGCTGACTAATGCCCCTGCCGCATTTATGGACCTAATGAACCGAATTTTTCACGATTATTTGGATCGGTTTGTCATTGTTTTTATTGATGATATCTTAGTCTACTCGCGGAGTGATGATGAGCATGCTCAGCACCTTAGGGTGATTTTGCAGACTCTTCGTGAGAGACAGCTTTATGCCAAGTTCACCAAGTGTGAATTTTGGTTGCGGCAGATTGGTTTTCTTGGCCATGTAGTTTCTGCGGAAGGTATCTTTGTTGATCCGCAGAAAGTTGAGGCTATCTTGAGATGGGAGCAGCCACAGACAGTGACTGAGATCAGGAGTTTTCTTGGTCTAGCCGGGTATTACCGCAGGTTTGTAGAGGGCTTTTCTCAAATTGCGGCTCCGTTATCTAGATTGACGCGAAAAGGTGTCAAGTTTGTATGGGATGATCGTTGTGAGGTGAGTTTTCAGGAGCTCAAACAGCGATTGACGTCCGCTCCGATTCTAGCCCTTCCCACGAGTAGTCGAGAGTATGTGGTGTACAGTGACGCCAGCAGGCAGGGATTGGGCTGTGTATTGATGCAGGATGGTAGAGTTATCGCCTATGCTTCGCGGCAGCTAAAGAAGCATGAGGTGAATTATCCTACGCACGATTTGGAGTTGGCGGCCATAGTCTTTGCGCTAAAGATATGGCGCCACTATTTATATGGGGTCACATGCAGAGTGTTTACAGATCACAAAAGTCTAAAGTATCTGTTCACTCAGAGGGAACTGAATTTGAGGCAGCGGAGATGGTTAGAGCTGCTAAAGGATTATGACCTCATTATTGATTATCATCCGGGCAAGGCTAATGTGGTGGCTGATGCCTTGAGTCGGAAGTCATCTTCCTCTTCTCAGACTACCGAGAGTACTTATCTCTCGTGTTTATTGGGACTCCGAGCTTTGGGAGTTAGGTTGGCTAGTGATGATCAGGGAGCTATACTAGCCAGATTTGAGGTTCGACCGAGTTTGCTCGATCGTATCAGGGAGCTTCAGCAGAGTGACGAAGAGCTCCGAGGTATTTATGAGAAAGCCAGCAGAGGTGATATTGACGACTTTAGAGTTCGCAAGGATAGACTGTTGGTTTTTCGAGATCGAGTATGTGTACCGGCAGATAGTGATCTTCGCAGGGCTATTCTTGAGGAGGCCCATTCATCTGCTTATGCTTTACATCCCGGCAGTACTAAAATGTACCGCACCATCAGAGACAGTTATTGGTGGTCGGGTATGAAACGGGAAATTGCAGAATTCATTGCTCGTTGCCTTGTATGTCAGCAGGTGAAGGCTGAGCACCAGCGTCCAGCTGGCACATTGCAGCCCCTTCCCATTCCTGAGTGGAAGTGGGAGCATATCACGATGGATTTTGTAGTGGGATTACCGCGGACTTCGGCACAGCACGATGCTATTTGGGTGATAGTTGACCGACTTACTAAGTCCGCACATTTCATCCCGATTAGGAGTGATTACTCGCTTGAAAGGTTGGCACGCCTCTATATTGATATGATTGTGAGGCTGCATGGGGTTCCAGTGTCGATAGTATCAGATCGAGACCCCAGATTTACATCCCGTTTTTGGCCCAGTCTGCAGGAGGCTTTGGGTACTAGACTGAATTTCAGCACAGCGTATCACCCCCAGACAGATGGTCAGTCAGAGAGAACTATTCAGACTTTAGAGGACATGCTTAGAGCATGTGTTATGGATTTCCGGGGGAGTTGGGATCGGCATCTTCCGTTAGTGGAGTTCGCCTATAATAATAGCTATCAGGCGAGTATTGGCATGCCACCTTACGAGGCATTGTATGGGAGGAAGTGTCGTACCCCGTTGTGCTGGGATGAGGTCGGTGAGCGACGACTCACCAATGTTGAGCTGGTAGAGGAGACGAAGGAGAAAGTGAGGATTATCCGTACGCGGATGAAAGCCGCCCAGGATAGACAGAAATCCTATGCAGATCGTAGGCGGCGACCTCTAGAGTTTACTGTGGGAGACATGGTATACTTAAAGATATCTCCCTTGAAGGGAGTCATTCGATTTGGGCAGCGAGGGAAGTTGAGTCCCAGGTATATTGGGCCCTTCCGTATCCTTGAGAGGGTCGGAAGTGTAGCATATAAATTGGAGCTGCCAGCAGATCTATCGCGTGTTCACGATGTATTTCATGTCTCAGTACTTAGGAGATATCAGCCAGATCCCTCACACATTTTAGAAGCTCCGCCAGTCGAGCTTCGAGAGGACTTGAGTTTACCTGTTCAGCCCGTGACTATTCTGGATCGACAGGTCAGAAAGCTACGGAGCAAAGAGGTTCCTCTTGTCAAAGTTTTGTGGAGGAGCGACCAGGTCGAGGAACAAACTTGGGAGCCTGAGGAAGCCATGAGGAAACAGTACTCCCATCTATTTTCTGTATAGTTTTCTTTTAGTCTCGAGGACGAGACTTGTTTTTAGGGGGTTAGAAAATGTAACACCCAATTAACAAAAAAAAAAAAAAAAAAAAAAAAAAAAAAAAAAATTTAGGGCTTAAAGCCCAATTTTCTCTCTCTTTCCCCCTCTCTTCTCTCTTCTTCTCTCCCTTTTTCTTCTCTCTTTTTTCCCTTCTCCCCGCCGCCGTGTCTCTTCCCCTCCCGCTGCCATCCTCCGCCGCGAGCGACCGCCCGAATCAGCCGCACGATCTTCCTCCCACGAGTGCGCCGTGGCCGTCGCTGCTCCAACCCTCTGCGAGCGCGCGACTGCAGCGCGATCTCCAGTCCTCAGCGAGCGCGAGCACAGCCGCGCGATCATCTCCGCGCGAGCGCTAGCACCACCGCGCAGTCTTCCGCGGGAGCGCGCGAGCGCTGCAGCGCGACCCAGCCTAAGCGCGAGCAGCGCTCGAGCAGCGCTCGAGCAGCGCGCGAGCAGCGCTCGAGCAGCGCGCGAGCAGTCGCGATCCCCAGCGCGCGACCCCAGCGCGCCTCAGCACGCCCCAGCACGAGCACGAGCACTCCAGCGTGCGACCCCCAGCGCGAGCAGTGCACGATCCAGCTTACGAGTGCGCTTCAGCGCGTGAGCCAGCGCCAGCACGAGCGCGAGCGCGCTCCAGCGCGTGATCCGGCTTGCCAGGCCGCAGGCCCACCAGGCCGCAGACCCATCAGGCCCGCCGGCCCACCAGGCCCGCCAGCCCATCAGCCCGCCAGCCCGCGGCCCACGGCCCGCGACGGCCCGTGGCAGTCCGTGAGCCTCTGCGAAGGTTTTAGACCAAACCAACGGGCGAACGAAAGCTAAATTCGAGATCCGAAGAATCCTAGGTGAGAGAAATGAAATCTCTTCAACCCTTGAATAAACCTTGTCAAATTAGGTAGCATTAGTTGATTTGTTTATAAATTGAGGAATTTAGGGTTCGTACGAAATTAAGAAGAACGATAAATCCTGACAATAGTCGAAATCTGATGAAAATCGTGATGATTGAGTAGGTTGGCTATTTTGGTGATTCGATTGAGGGGCGTCTTTGTTTTGCGTATTTTGGTATTATTGGGGAGTGCGCTACCTTCCCCAAAACAGTGAGTGGGATTTATTTCAATGCTTTTGTTTAATATGTAAATCCTGTTTTACAACATTTTGATAATGAGCATGATTTGTCGTATGTTGGAAATGTTTTGACTGGTTTTAAAATTGACTTTTGTGAACCGTTGGAGTGTCCAAAAACTGTATTGAATTATGAAATTATGCATCCATGTGGTTGAAATGTATAATGTGCCATTTTATGCTCTATGTTGCATTGGTTTATGAACCTGACTTCGGCACATTTTGATGTGATATTGATTTTGGCTTTGAGAGCTTTGATATGTATTGTTCCGTAGCTACGAAGGACACCGTAAGAGGCGCTTTGGTGGCGTCCGGATATGCCTAGGCCTGGGGTATCCCACGAGTTGTCGTGATTTGATTATCTACACGGTACTAGCCAGGTTGAACCCGAAAGGGGGAGGATTTGGATTTGGATTGGATATCCTCTTCAAGTCTAGCACCTGGACGAGGTTCGTCGCCAACGCCGGGGTAGAGAGCACTTTAAATAAAATTGCATATAACACCCCCGGTGCGCCTGTCATAGGTCGCGGTAGACCTCTGCCAGGACATTTTCGGCTGGCAGCTCTATGATTTTAATGACAGTGCTTTGGATGCATATTTGACTTGAAAATGCGTGAAATGATATATTGTTGAAATGAAGAGCATGATGACTTGAAATATGATTTATATACTTATGTTTTGACACTCCAGTTTCACACTCTATATTTGACGATTGCATTGACCCACTCACTCACTGAGTATTCTTTCCCGAGTACTCACCCCTCATTTCCCTTTTGTTTCAGAGATAGTATTTGACAAGGAGTGTCGCTTTTAGGACGCTCAGTTTCTTTGGGAGATCAGGCCTGGACTTGAGGAATTATTGTATATTTCCGCTGCAATTTGTATTGGTGATGTATTTGTATTCTGAGGTCTATAGATGACCATTTTTTTTTTATAATTCTGGGATGACTGTATAAATATGGACATTTAAATTGTGGAACTCTCATGTCACTGCATGACATTGCATTGAGGCATTTCTTTTTTGTTGCGTCTGTATTTGGGAATGTGTCATGTCTTAGAATTGTCCTCTAGGATCGCTCGGTGCCTCCTCTAAATCACAGGAGGGGCGACTGGCGGCTGTCCATGCCTTTGACGGGGGCATGGCAGTAGAGGTCTGTGGTTAGGACTGTGGAGAATTGTTTGTTAGCCTTGCGTTGCCCTGGATTGTGCAGTAAGATGATCTGATTTGTTGTTGAGGATAATATATGCATTTTGAGGCCGGGATGGCCCCTTTTGGACAGGTAACAGGTTTATTTTAATATGGGAGACCTCCGATATATGGGGAGGTTCTGCCCGATTTTCTGTAAAAATACAGCCGGCATCCAGGGTAACGGGCGGCTGCTCACGATCCCGGGTCGGGGCGTGACAATATTGTGTTATATAGGATAATAACATGAAATGATTCGTATGGTTTATTCTGTTTAATACGATAAAGATTTATTTGTTATTGTTATTGAGGAATACCAAAAAATGTACATACTTATGGTTGCCAACCTCTGGCTTTGCCCATGAGATTAGGAGGCTATGCCTATTGCTCCTCCATACGCCATTTTTTGTGAAACAAAAAATTTAAAAGAAAATTGGTAAATTTTTTTTGCTTCACCCCGGATAGGTTTTCAAAGCATTTTTTTTTCAAGCAAACATGTGTCTAATAACCATTTGAACCTGAAGTGCAAGTGATGTATGAATGGCATTCTCCCGTACGAAAGGAAATGAAAGGAGATGATACCTCATAATAAAGGACAAACACTGAACAGTGAAAAAAGAAAGGAAAAAGAGAACAAAAGGGCAGAAGAAAGGGAACAAAATCTCATGGGGACAATTATGAGCAACGTAATAGATTTGTAGACATTTGAAAAGATATATGAGACAATTGAAGAGAAGTGGATATCATTTTATCTTACTTTTCAATGGTTTCTGCACATCACCTGTATGAAAAACATCCATCATTTGACCTCTGGATGTCCATCAATCATTAAGAAATCCGAAAATTCTTTTACTGTTTCAGGTATTTGGTCTCTTCTTAAACCCTCCCAAAAACAAACAATAACAACGTTTACAAGGGTAAGATGGGAAAAACATACACAAGGTTGAAGGAGGGAGAAATTTGTCATGGACATCCATGAGTCTTTAGAGTTATCCAAGAGTCTCTGGGTGCCTTGCAAGGCGTTTTGTGAGGCACCCAAATACCCTTAATACTTAGTCATGCACCTAAATATCTTTGGGTACCTCATGAAAGCCCTTTTAGGTATCTTGTGAAAGTTTTGGAGATGTATTTAAAACTCAGTGTACCAAAACTATTCGAATATTGATTGCTTAGGGGAGTGCAGAATGACCCTCTAGAAAGGTAATAGTCAATATAAGTGGCCCATATCTTCTTCGGCCGGAATATCATGTTTATAGGGCAAGAGTTGGTCTCGGATTGAAAAGACCAACTCTTGTAAAGTGTGTATTTTCATAATTTGAATTGACGTGAATGCCCTTGATAAAATGCCCGGAGAAGACGAGGACGCAATGCATATCCAATTTCTTTCTCAGGCCCTTTTTTGCTACCACATGTTTTGCGTTGTGTCTCTTTCAAGCCAAAATGACCCACAAAGAGGGGTCCATGGGACAAGAAATAAGAGGGAGAGGATCAACCTAGCTCTCCAAGCTCTTGCTCATATTCAGAGAGAGAGAGAGAGAGAGAGAGAGAGAGAGAGAGAGAGGGAAGCATAATGAGTCAGTGTATAGTACCAAATTGGAATCTAAGGCATCAAAGACAAGACCAAGTGGAAGGAGAAGAGGGGAATAGATCCTCCCACGTGCACACGCACCGAAGTTCTACTCATCTTGTCCCCATGTATGTACAAACTTGCTCTATGACTCCTCCATTTTTGCTTTATTTACTTTGATTTTTCTTGTATGATTCTTCCTTTTGTTCATGGTTTGGTTTTCGCCATGAGCTGCAAAAGCATGTTGCCCACAGCATCCAGTTTTGATTTTCTTTTTGGACTTTGTTATGTTATTTTTCCTGTTTCAAGCACCAACTACAGAATTTATACAACAGTAAGCACAACATATGGCCCTAACGTCTACCTCTCCCCCCTCTCTCTGATCGCTTGCATGCTTTGAGTTTTCCATTTCTTCTTGCACATATAACCCGGTACTCTAATAGTTTATAACAAAATACTTCCTCAAACACAAGAGTCTTCAGTCTTTTGTATGACTTATTTTTGGGCTCTAATATCTTGGGCTTCAATACATTTACATATATAGAAAAGTCTTTTCTGTCTACCTTCTTGGTTTTCTCTTTTCTACAATTTCATCCCATTATCTTTCTTCTAGTTTGCAGAATTTAAACCTCTAGGCCTGCGATAAATTACACTTGAAAGCAGCATACTCCCCCTTTCTCCGTCCTGTTCCCCCTTCCAAGTTATTTGATTTGTTCTTTCTCCAAAAGTTCTTGAAGGATCCACTTCTATTTCCCTTCTTGCCGTAGTTAAAACTTCTTTTGTTTCTCTCGTATCTTCCTTTCTCCATGGTTTTAACTTCCCTCTATTTCACTTCCTAAAAAGCACTTTCCTATCATAGTTTTCCTTGATCTCTCTCTCTCTCAAACCACCATTAGTTTTCTTGTCAGAAATAAATCTTCATGTTGAAACTCATTCACAATAGAGTCATTCTTTAAGAAAATGAAAGCACAATCCCTTCTATTTCTCATCATAAATGTGCACTAATTCATAGGCTGAAACTTGTAGGTCTAATTACGACGTTGCAGAGCTAACATGGGAAAACAGCCAACTAGCCATGCATGGTCTCGGAGGGCTTCTACCCAGTGGTCCACCAAAGCCAACTTGGTCTCGTGCCAATGATACACTAGAGTCAATAGTCCATCAAGCTACATGTCAGAAACCGAAGAACAACTTCTTCCACCAGGACCAAAATCTAGCAACCGTAGACTCAATCACTGCATCTTCTGCAGGAAAATGTGTTGAAAGTTCCAGCCGCCTGCAGATGAATCCACAGTTGATGAAAAAACGCCTAAGATCTGAATTAGAAACCTTTGGAAGGAAGTTTAGCAGTACTATTCAAGACGAGCACACAGAACGCAGTGCATGTGCTAGTGCTAGTGCAACGTTTTGCAGGGACAATGATTCGACTAAGATGACTTGGGCATCTTATGAATCGCCTCGCAGCTTAAAGACCAAAATGACATTTGAGGACTCAGCCTGTCAGGATGGATTGGTGAGCTTAGAGACAATAAGAACTATTCACTATAGGAGGGATATGTGATTGTCAGACTTACCTTTTTCGCTCTGATTCCAAACAGGAAAACAGGGATGAAGAACAGCAGACAAAAGTTGAAACAGGTCAGTCCCACTCCACAAGGCGGAGTCGGGCTGCTGCCACTCACAATCAATCAGAGAGGGTAATAACCGCTCATCTAAATAACTTCTAATGCTAATTTAACGAAGAGATTAACCAAAACTGAAATTTCAGTAAAATATAATTGAGATACATGTAAAAAGTAAAGCATTTCTTATGTATGTTGCAGCGGCGTAGAGATAGAATCAACCAGAGGATGAAGGCTTTGCAGAAATTGGTACCAAATTCAAGTAAGGTCAGAGAATCATGTCTTTTATGCAATTATATCATCTAAACATAGAATAAAATGTCATTTTTCCTTTTAATCTCTTCTAAATTGTCAGACTGATAAAGCATCTATGCTCGATGAGGTGATTGAGTACCTAAAACAACTCCAAGCACAAGTTCAGATGATGAGTATTAGGAACATGCCCCAGATGATGATGCCTATCGGAATGCAACCACATCTTCAAATGCCTCTCTTAGCACGGATGGGCATGGGGGTTGGACTTGGAATGGGGATGGGTATGCTTGACATGAGCACAGTGGCTCGAACTACTCCTCAGACTTTTCCTCCGATGCTACACCATGGTCCTGTTGGAGCTCCTTCTCCATCATTTGTTCCCCAACCCTTCATTGTGCCTCAAGTAGCTCAAGCCAATCCCGGGCAAGCCAGAAGCACTTCGGTTCCACTGCCTGATCCATATTGCGCTTTACTAGCACAAGTATGTGACATAAGACTAGAAATTTGAATGGTCAAAAATTGCAGAACTCAAATTTTTTCTCATAGTATGGTGCTAATTTTGCAGACCATGAACATGGATCTGTACAATAAGATGGCAGCACTCTACAGGCAACAAGTCAGTCAAGTCGCACAGACAGCAAGCAGCCCAACACAGGCCTGTCAAGCTCAGATGAACCGAAGAACCTGATACATTCTTCAATGGAGTTAATTTTGTAGTGCATCAGATGCCTGGTGTAGATAACCTTAGACATCTTCAAGTGAGGCTGTCTAAGCAGTTTTTTTTTTTTTTTTACGTTTTCGAAGGCTTATCAAAATTCACTTTTGGCTTAATGTTATTGTAATGGTTACTGGTCTTACAGTTTGAACACAAATTACACTCAGAAAAGGATTAAGAAATAATAGGGCTATGAATTGTTTAGAGCACAATAAGAATTCAAATTGTAGAAGTTAATCAAGACATTTTGTATACCATCTTATTAAGCATAAAAGACTCCATCATTGATAATATGAAGAATAATGGCAACCAAGAGGTGCAAACTTCTTACCACTAAGTAGAAACTGGAGATTTAATCTAGGTTGCCGCATTTTTTTATTTAACCATGAGACTTGGTACATTAACTTTTTAAGACGATTTCAATCTCCTCTTAAATAGTTCAGTGGGGGCCAATGTTCTAATGTGAAAAATAAGAAACATATACAGTTTGCTTGGTACTTAAATCATCCTATTAAACAGAGGTCGAGGGTGGGCAATATTGTACCTATATTACCTTCTTTTGAGAGGTCAAAAAAAGAAAATTGAAAAAACACTCAAAAGCTTGAAATTCATTTGTAAAACTCCCTCACATTCAAGTCCTTCACGCTTTTGAGAGATCACAATAAAGCTGGGGTTGGGGGGGGGGACGAGATTCAAATTCAGGATCTCATTCTTTAATATGAGAAAGTTAACCAATTCATCCAAAAGCATAGGCTAACGGAGAACAGTAAGTAATTAGTGTATGACTTCATGTTCAATGATGATCCCCAGACCATAAAGTTCCTTGAGGCTTTCCAATTGTTTAGCTTTTGAAAGTTCATGCATATTGTTGTTCAAATAACATAAATTGTTGAACTGCCTTAATACAAAAGCTTATGCAGAAAAAGTATGTTCTATAACACAATGCAATTTAAACCTGTGCTTTAAGAGAAATAAGACCTCAATGTCAACATTTAAGTCAAAATTGTATGAATTTCTATAAGCAATAGTCAACTAAGATGGCTTAAAATTAATTTCATGCAAACACAAAGTGCAATGTTCCCACAGTGAGTAGTTGCTTTCCTAAAGACACTAGTCGTTTACCTTTAGGTATGCAACATTTAAGACACTTTGGTCCTGAAATATGTAACCTAGAATTCGCTCTCCCAACGTGTGAAGCTAGGATTACCAACATTCTCAACATGCTATCCATGACAGTAACTCAACACAAGAATTATTCATTAGCAAAGCATTCACACCAGGAGGCTGAGCTTTCTCCATATAACAAGCGACTCATCACATGTCATTCTCAATGTAAACATTAGAGCCTGTAAGGATGGACCTAGTCTCTTGCCTTATCTTTTGATCCTCAAGTCAGAGTCTCAATAGTCCAAGATTTTTTGAGGTTGGATGGATGGGGTTACTCATAGCTTGTCCAGTGGGCAATACTGGGGGACCAGCACATGAATACACTAGTAGCTATCCCAACTCACCATGTCCATCACACTCCATGGTTAACATCGTCAAGTGGTCATGGAAGAAGTACTTGAAATCTCGACAAAAGGCATATGTAAAAACTTAAGAAGTTTTCTAATCTTATCAGTCTCTCCAAAATACAACTCAATTGCAGGGAAATAACTACTTCCTTAGGCTAACTTAGATTTCCATGCTTAAATACTTTGTAGGTCTAAGCCTCTATTTTACGGATTTCAGTTGGGAAAACTTCATTCATACACTCAGCAAGGAGCGATAAACATGTTACTTCCAGTGAGCACCAAGGTGTTAATCTCAGATTTTCCTTGCGACTCTGGATATCTTCTCCGAAAACTCGAAACGTGCATTTTAATCACATCATTAGTACCTAAACTGTCTCAGTTCTAATGGATGATGAACTCCAAGAAGAGTAGAAACATGGGCATAACGTGCCATTATAGCAGTGACATGCAACAAATAGTTGATTAACCCTGAGGGAGCATGACAGATCCAACCATTATAATGAGCACCACACATACAATAATGCTCATATTTCAAGGACCATGAGATCTCTGTAGATTTCACCAACTCAACTTGATAGTTGATATCATTAATTAACAACCAAGTGGCTTTAAATGTAGACAACAAACTCCTCAGATCTAGATTCTATAAAGAAGGTGGTCTATGACACAAGCAAAACTATATACCTATGATAAACTTTGATCTATGGTCGAGTTTACAACAATGATGGACCATTTTTGTCTTCTAAACAGGCTGGAAACAGAAGAATGATTGGGACCTATTTGGTACACTTGGAACAGATGCCACCTCTTACATAACAGTGGCATACTCAACTTCACATGCATGCCCACAATCATTCACTTAAAGAACCCTTGAGTGAAAACTTCCGATTTAGTCCCAAGACCCACTTCGTATCTTATCTTACAACCAAAGTAAAAAAATTTTGACAAAAGAATTTGGAGACAAGACAAGATAATGGACCCAGTTACAAAAAGGTCATAAAACTTATGGTTGGAAGTTCATAAGGAAAACAAGATCTTTGAGCAATAAATGGAGGTGCACGAACATTTTCATATGAATGCCAACCACCAATTTCAAAATATTAAAGCTACTACATTTGGGATAAGCAATGATACACTCTCTAATTCTTGCTGCTGAGAACAATTTTTGTGGAAGTGGTTTTTTCCTGGTAGTAAGTTGTAAAATTATATTCTTTTGAGAGTAGCTTCCCCCCCTCCCCCATCCCTCAGTAATTTTACTGCTGTGGCAACAGTAGTGGCAGCAGTTTTGGCCTGGTAGTAAGTTAAATCATTTTCTTTTAAAGGTAACTTGCCCCCCTCTCTCTAAAACTGGTTACTGCAATGATAAGCAGGAGCCCTTTGCCATCTAGTGTTAGGATTCGATCTCCTTCCAAGACAATTGGTTAAAGTAACCAATTGAGGAGAAGATGATACACAAATAACTACTAAAGGCTTCTTTTACTTAATTACTTTGTCAATCATATTAATTTCTAAGAAGGGGAACTGTGTCTCATTAGGCTTTCAGGGTTTTATTTTCTTTTTCGATTTCTACAACAAAAGTTTTCTCAGTTTTAATCTATGGGGAACAATCAAGATGCAGCACGGACGCAGTTTCTATGACATCCCAACTTCTCGTACCACAGTGTACTTCTCGTTGTGGGGTGTTGGTGGAGTAGGAATGAGAATCGACCTTTTGTGTTTAGTTTAGTATACCTAATCTTTTGTGGATATATCTACCATCAACCAACCGTTCATGAGGTTTAACCTAACATCCGATCTAAGTATTTTTTTTTGGTACGATGGTTTAGCCATCATCCAGTATTTGAAGTTTTACCCCGATAAATTTAGATCGATCGCTGTAAAGTCCACTTTGTGGGGGTAGTTTTCCCAATATTGTTTTTTTCATGTCCAAGGGGAATCGAATTTCCGACCTGATTAAGGGATAAAAATGCCTATTACACCTATATCAATAAATCTTGATAATCCAATTAAAGTATTATAAAACCATTTAAGAGTTAGTTCTCTCGATATCAATCTTTTTCTCGGATCTGATGCGGATCACTGTACACTGGTTGGTATACCTAATCTTGTCTTATTAAATTTTTTTTTATTACACAAGAATTCAAATCTTAAATTTCAAGATTGAAAGAAAGAGATTGTAACCCCGTATATATTTTGCCTAATTAGACGTCGGCCCCAGTTTTACTCCTTAACCATATCAAAAGCTCACTCGGGTTTTATGTCGTTCTCGACCGAGAGTCTGGGAAACTCATTTTTGGGCCAAGCCCATGATAAGATTTTTTTTTTTTTTTGGTGCTGAAGCCCATGATAAGATTTTTTTTTTTTGGTACATAAGCCCATGATAAGATGTAATCAAAGCCCTTGTTCCCTTCCTCCTCTCACATTTGTTTCTTTTTTTTTTTTTTTTTTTAATAATTGTACAAGAATTTAAATTTCAAATCACAAAATTGAGGAGAGGTTTATATCACTAGACTGTCTCTTCAGAACCTCTCACATTTGTTTTGTCTAACCCTTTTTTCTCTTTTTTTTTTTTTTCGGTGAAACTAACCTCTTTTTCTCTCTTCCCCCACCCCAGGATCACCATTGCTCGCTATCTCATGCATGGATCTCTCTTCCTCTCCCTTTCTCACTTGTGGTTAGGTGGTAAGCCCCTCGGATCTCTCCCTCCCTCTCTCTTTTGTTTTCCTGGCCTAACCTCTCTCTCTCCTCTCAAACAGGTTGTACTTGTGCGACGGTCGATCATTGGACCCAAATCAACCAGTTTGAATTGTTTGGCCCGGTTCCGCCGTTTTGTGACCATTCTTTCTCTGTGGCCCGGTAGCGGCATATGATATTGTATTGATTTGGTCTTTTTTGCAAATGATATTTCCATTGATTTGGTCTTTTTGGATAATTCCTTGTACTTATTGTGATGCATACGATAATGTCAGAGGACTACGTGCCTAAGATACGTGTTCTATATCTGTTGCCCTAGTAGGTAATAGAGGGGCATGTGTGTGGGCCGACTTTGGCCCACCTATGACCTTTTTCTTTTGTTTTGTTTTGTTTTATTTTTTGTTTTTTTGTGTCCTTCAACTCGATCCACTACCTGGTATATTCGTCCTGACTAATCTAACTCGACTCAACTAAGGGTCTCTCAATATAATCGATTCTATACCCAACTCGCAAGTCAAACTCGTGATATTGATTATGAGGCACAGCGATTTATCCATTACACCAACTGTCCATTGATTTCACCTACCTATGATCTAATTTTACATTTTCTTCCCTATTATGATATTGTGATACTGTATTATGCATATGTTCTTGACATGGGGATAAGACATGTAATATGATCTGTATGCATATGTTGCATGCTATATATCAGTCACATTAATTTAAATTTTGTTTAGAGAGCTCTTTGGTTAATTCTAGGATGATAGGGAACCTGCTAAGTCCAATAGAATCTGCATTTTTGATTTTGTTATTTGATATCTCGTATTAGGGACCGATCAACGAGCATTCGAGTGATGAGTTTGATTTGATAAATGTCATTGTTTCACACCTATGATCTACATAATTGCATTAAAGTGATTTTAGAGGAATCTGCAATTTCGATTTTGTTATCAATATCTCATTTTGGGGGCCGATGAATGAGCATTTAGTTGATGGGTATGATTTCATAAATGTCTCTGTTTCATACCTAATTGCATCAAAGCAATTTTAAACTTACCATGTTATGTTTACATATTATCATATGCTTTTTATTCCTTGTTTAGGATTCATGAACTAATTCTTTGATTTTCTCCTCGAGGTCTGGCAAGGCATGACCTCAAGCAACCTATCAGTGGTACCTATATCCCTAAAGATCACTAGAGGTTGAAGGGAACGTATAGCCTGTCTTTAAACCTGTGGTCTCTTTTTAGGGTATCGATTTTGTCCATTGTCTTACTTCAATTACATGCATCATTGGACTTGGAATAATGTATCCACAGTTTTTGGGAAAATCTAGTTATATTGATTTCATTTTGAGATCATAATCTACTTTTCGTGGCATGAATGCATGGTAATTGCCATTGCCTGTAGCCAATCTGTTATAGTTGATGTTCCTCACTTTCCATGCCAAACGCTGAGAAGAGCCTACTTTCTACAAACACTTTGTCTAGAAGAGCTCAAATACCTTGCATCCATGCCGAGAACAAGTTTGTTCCTAAACCAGGAAATCTTCAAGGCAGTTTTACATTTGTATTTTGACAATATTCAGGTTTTGTCCGAAGGTTCCCACCCCATCACCACCCCCAAAGAAAAAAGCTGATGGAGGACCTTGAGTATAGGCCATAATGAGTTACCAAGACCATTTTTTAGCTAAAAAGTATAATTTAAAGTGGTTCAAGCTTGTAGTGGTAATTAATCTAAAACAAGGTTAGGATAGGATTTATAGCATCGTTGATGACATTGACCAACCTCGCACTGTCCAAAGGCAGTGATATCCAGGTTGTAGTTGGACTTCTAGATTGAGCCACCTCAACTCCGTATTCTGGTAATATCTTCTATCTCAACTAAAACCACCTTAGAACTATAAACATCTATTACTTAATTTACATGATTCAACTAGTTATACTCTCATTCTATGACTGACTTTTTGCTGGATCATTTCTAAGCCAGTGTTCCTTCAAGAAATTTCAACACAGTTTCACATTGTTATTCTGTGTTGCCCAGTTGTGTTCCTTCATGAAATTTCAACATAGTTTCACACTGTTATTCTGTGTTGCCCTGTTATTTTGCCTTTGCTCCGGCTACATGCAGTTTGAATTATGATACTTGTTCTACAAATTTTCCTCTTAATCACTATCTTTATTCCTTTAATCACATTTGGATTGTATAATGCCTTAATGACAAATGAAAGGAGAAAAAGAGACAACAATACACAACTTCACATCGATGAGCATCATTACAACAACAACAACAACAACAATAGTGACAGCAGCCAAGCCTTTATCCTACTAAGTGGGGTCGGTTATATGGATCTTTTTACGCTATTATATTCTATTTGATATTATATTTTTACCTATATGATTATTTTCTTTATACGAGTTTATCTATATAATTGTTTTCTTTATATGACAAAAATAATCATGTTTATTAACGAGCATCATTAAAAGGAACAGGTCAATAAAACATTAAACAGTGGGGACCTCATCCACAAGCAATCAAGATTGCAGAATATCCTAATTTTATAACCATGTAAATTATGTTATGAACAAAGAAAATAAGAAATTAGAGAATTTGTTAGGTCCCAGAGAACAGTTGCGGTTAAAGGAGAAGGGAAATTTATTAATGGTTCAGCAAATAAGAGCTCATGTTGCATAATACACAATATAGGTGAAAAGAAGATCATGTACAAATCAACAAAACAATTGGACAAATCAATCAAAATAAAGATTCAACCACCCACTCAACATTTCCCCACAACTTACCCTAACAGTTTCTTACTTTATATGTCACGACATCACAAGACTTTGTGAGCTCATCAGATACAATTTGTATTGCTATATATATACAAACCACTACAAAATCATTAGAAAAACACTGACCTTTATTCACACTTTCATGTAGTTGCTCCTGGCAAAGGTTTTGTCTCTTGGAGGGAGATCACGGTTTCAAAAGCACCCACCAAAGCCTTCACCTTACTCTTTTGTGTCTCCACAAGCCGACTTGCAGTTTCTTCAATTACATTGTTTAACAAACTCTTTGTAGTCTTCTTAGGCACGGCTTGGTGTCTCAGGACAACTTTCACATTTCCAGTTTTCGTATTTTTTAGCTGACCATCTACCAATTCTTTCCTTGTGTATGTTCTCCTTTTGGATTCACCCTTATTTTGATTGTCACTTAGTACTCTTGCTTGCCTAAATTTGAGTCTCCTTGGGCTATGGCTCTCTATCTGAGGATCAACAACCTTCCCTCTCCTGAAACTCAGCATTTTTGTTGTCAAGTCTTTACCATCAGGTCCACCCCTTCGAGGCCTATCTTTTCCATCAGACTTAAGCTTCTGTTTCTGGTTGGCAGCCTCAGCTATTGTCTTAATAAGCTTAGAGCTGGGATCTCCACGTTGTTGCCTCTTTTTTGAGAGTGCTGGAGAGGAGACAGTAGAGTTGGAAACCGGTGAAGAAGAAGAAGACATTTTCCGGATTTGAACACCATTCCTAGTGGGTCCCAAGCTTTTATTCCCTGCGGATGATGGCAATTTGCTTACACGATTTCCATTAGAACCATGCCTCAGGCTTTTTTTCTTAGATTGTGAAGGTGGTTGACTAGGTCTAGTTCCTTTTTCAACAGGTTGTGTTTTTTCCTCAGAAGATGGAGATATAAGATCTGCAGTAGGTCCAGTGTTTCCCATTTCGGACCCCGGTTCTACAACATACAATGTCTTCTCCTCAACAATCTCGTCTTCAACCGGCTCAGCTTCATCTTTTCTGATATTCTTCTTACTCTTCAGAGAAGTCATTCTGCCAGAGTCCTTATTGCTTCTAGGTTTCATCCTCGCAGCTGTGTCTAAAGGAGGAGTTTGTGGTGCCAAGTTTTTCTTTCCACCCATCCCTAAGGCCTTCGATTTTGCATTAGTTCCACTTTTGCCAGCACTTCTTGCATTAGTATAATCATTTTTGGCACTTGAACTTCTGAGTGATGGCAGAGATGATCGTCTGTTTTTGACAGACTTCAACTTTGATGCATCAGGCTCATTTTCAGGAACATATGCAACTGTTAAATCTTTCGGAGTTGATGGAATTTCAATCTTGATTACCACAGGCATAGGGGGCATTTCCATCTTCAAATCAGGAGAACTCTTCTTTGGCGGTTTTTGCTTTCCAGCTGGTGAGGCTACAGTCTTTGCCAGACCTTGACCTCTGGTTGGTGCCACTGTGACCCCTTTAATTCTGGATTGTGGTGTCTTTTCATTGAAGGCATGAGGTGTTCCATATTTGCAGAAGTCATGACAGGAACTACTTGAAGGTTTGAGGTAGCGAGAAAGAACTTTTGGTGGTCTATCCATTAAATCTATTCTTCTGGTAGAGTACCTTCTAATACTAACAGAGGGGAACTCAATAACCTCTTCCACCACTGGTATGTCAATAATGTTTATGTCCTCAGCCATTGTACTAGAACAAAGGAGATATAAATGTGTCACAACCTTGAAGTCAAGAACAACTCTTGAGAGAGAAAGAGAGAGAGAGAGAGAGAGGGAGAGAATCCAAATAGAATTCTGAATGTAGTTAGGGCAGCTAAATCCAACTCACCTAATATCTGGTATAGTTGAGAAGCAAGATTTTGCTGAGATTCACTTGCAACCCAGTAATTTCAGCCTGAAAACAACATGAACTTGGTGGTTTAGCTCATGAATGCACTACAAAAGAACAAATCCATGTTTCAAAGCAGAGAGACAAAAGCTTCTAACGGAGTTTCAACTTTCCATGGATCCCTAAATTTTTGTATTATATGACACAACATATGATAGACTGCATCTGACATCGACAGAGGTGTAACTAAAAGTTGTCAATTTTTTATTTTGAAGTTGGAAATTTTATTTACTAGAACTAAGTGACTCATGCAGTCTCCTTGTCTTTTCTTGAGCTGTGCAAAAGAGTAGGAATGAATGAAAAGGGCAAAAGGAGATATTCTTCAATTTTCGCAGCAAAAAGCTTATGATTTGTCAATCAAGAGAGAAACAAGACTTAAACATCGCATAGTTGTAGAAAAGATCCTACTAGAAGAAATGTTAGAGATGTAGACCCACTAAATGTAGAATAAAGCTTTCATTAAGAAATTCTGTTTCTGTTGACATTGTGAAACTAAGAACAGAGCTACTTGCATACTACTTCACTTTGCAATTCTTCTTCCATCTTAATCTTCAATCCAATCACAAAAAGAAAATTTTAAGACACGATCAATTATGATCTTTAATGTCTCCTTGAAAAACCCTTAAATATTCCCAACATTAAAATCAAATTAACAAATGACTTATCACTTTCGGTTGCCAAAGAAGGCTTGCTTCTTCAAGTTTTTTTCTCTCAGAGGTGCAGTAATGTAAAGGACAAAGTTCTGTTATGCTGCCTGTTAAAGACAATCAAACTAATGCAATCACCTGACGCAAAAGAGAAGAATAAGTCCATAAATAGGCTCTTCCAAATCAGTATTATCTACTATAGACTCATTTTCAGGTCAATGAGATAGAACTTTTAGAAAAACAATCATCTGATCATTCATGATATGATTGCCATAACAGACCTGCAAATTGAAAGCTCCCAGACCCGGAATCATATAACTAAGGCATAAATATCAAGATCTGTTGTAATAAAAGAAAAGCCATGAATCGAATATTAAACATTTGAAAAATCAAACAAAAAAAATATTCTCCAACCCTTAACTTCTAGTAACGAATTTAGTATAAAATCTTAACTTTCTGAGAAAGTTTGTCCAAGGTAGTATGCCTGTGTTTGGAATCAGAGGTAAAGGTTGTTGACCTGCTAATGTTCTGTTCTTTTTCAGTATGTCAGATTCTATTGAGAATATATCAAATCGTAAGACACAATGACCATGAGTGAAATTTGTTCACTTGGGTTCTTCTGCGAGTGAGCTTTTCAGAAGAATCTAGGATCAGGAACACAAAATAAGTCGAGCTTGAATAGTTTTGTCACAAAAATTCAATGATCAATATCTACATTAAAAGACAGCAATGCCCATGAAAAATAACAAGACTCATCAACCCAAGTACATCTAAGCAAGCCATCCTAGAGAAAAGAAAGAACAAATTTTTGGGTAAAAAGATGATAAATGGATTGAAAAAGTGATAAACATTGTACCTCTTTTTTTAATTGATTGAACACACGAGACCCCAAGTGTCTGAACCTTTTCAATATTAAAGCCCTGAAAACAAATGCTCAAAACCAATCAAATTCAAACAACCCTAGAAATACGACCATAAAGGAAGAAATCAAATAATCATCAAGAAAGAAAAGAAATCTATATATATATGTACGTATATAGCAGAAAATGGTACAAAATATACTTCTTTTCTCTGTATTCACAAGATTTTTTTTTTCTTTTTATTATTATTGTACAAACGCCATCAATATTTATAGGATGATCCAAACCACAAACCAGAGAGAGAGACCCAATTGAGATTAAGAACCATGGAACACATTTGATGAAAAAAATACATCAGACATAAAGAAGAATAAATAAGTGGGTCTAGATTGTACCTGCCCAAAATTTCTTAATGATGAAGCAAAGACAAAGATGACCAAACACTACATGAATCAAGAAATTGTTTTGGGGTTTTGGTTTGGATGCAGCTTGGAATGAGATAGGGGGCTTGTAGCAAGGCAACAGAAATTATACAATGAGAGAGAGAGAGAGGGGGGGGGGGCGGGGGGGGGGGCGGGGAGCAATTGGTTAGCCCACCAAAACAAACCGTTTCATTTGTCCAATAAAAAGGTAAATTTTGGTACATTCACTCCTTTTCCCTCTCTAGTGCCACTGGTTTCGTGGGTTGTTCTACCGCCCGTGCGCTTAAATACTTCATATAAACTAAAAGTAGGATGAATCAAATTCTCATCGGTCGAGATTTTAGACAATAATCATTAAACATTCACCAACACAGTGGGAATAATATTCACAGGTGTAATAATTTTTTTTTCATCATTGTTATTTTGGTTTATAAACTTTCGATAAAAAAATAGAATACTTGATCATTCATTTTAAAAGAATTTGACGGTATAATTAAAAACTTCTTGTGGGTAGTAAAAAGATCCCGATTATGCTAAGTTTACTATGGAATCTGAATCCTTCCCCTCATGTGCCCACTTCTATCTCTCATCTGTTGGATTGATCCATATTATTTATTGCCATTTAAAGTATTTATTTTTTTTAAAAAAAAATTAATTTTTACTCTTAATTTTCTTTTAATTGAAAAAGAGACACTGATTTAAAGTTTAAATTTGTTTATGTATATTTTGCTATCATAAGTTAAAAGAACTTCAATAGGACAGCCTTATCTAGATCTCTCAAAGCCTTGTTCGAATAGCTTCAAGATTCATAGCATTTCATCCTTCACTTGTGCTAAATTTTAATTAATATAATTTTTTTTTTTGCAGAAAAGAAATGAGGAATTTATTTCCAAATTAAATTAGAAATTCTTTTTCAATTAAAAGAAGGTCAGAGATAGAACATTTAATTTAAAAAATGCTAAATAAAGATAGCAACAAATAATATAATCTAATAAAATGAATGGGGATAAAAGAAATGATTAATTGGCATTACTTTTGAATAATGCTTTTGCCCCTCTTAGGTTCAACATGGCTCAAACGTGATCTGATGGGCTCGTCGTATTTTTCAGATATTGATAGTTTATCTCAAAAAATAAAAGTAAATTATTTATCGAGTAAAATAAATCGATATGTTGCGGGGAAATTTCATTATAAAAAAGATTACATCATTTACTATTATTTAATTTTTTTAATAATTAAGGAAATTCTACCACATTAAATTTGAAACTTTAGTAACTCATTTTGATTATTTTGGTAATTGCAGCATTACCCATTTTTTTTTATTTATAAATTTCTATGTTTGGAGGATGAGAATAACATTTCCTCTTGGCTTCTTACACTTATTTTTGAAGTATGTTTTCATTTCACTCTTCGCATATTGTTTATTCAAAAATTGTTGAAATATCAATATCAAAATCATTAAAAAAAGAATTCTTGGGAATTATTTTTTTTTTGGTTCAAATTCTTGGGAATTATCTGTCTTTTTTTTTTGTTTTTATTTTTCAATATCTAAATCATTATCATCACCCACTACAATTATTTCAAAATATGGGCCATCTTGGTATCATAAACTTGTTGAATTTTGAATGTAAGCCACAAATTTTAACTCAACTCTTTCCTAAGTGCATTATTACATATTCCAAGATATGGAAAAATTTTTCTCGAGACTCCACAGGTGGTTCAAGTTTTTAGTCTAAAATTGTGATCGAATTTGAAGTCAAAATGAAGCTAAATGTGTACCAACCTCTGGTGGATGCAGTGGTCGGCACAAGATCTCGAGTTTGAGTTTTGAGAATAAAAAAACAAATATTAAGAAACTTTATCCCTAAATAGATTTTATAATATTCGAATCAGAATAATCGAGTAATTCATATATATATATATATATATATACCTAAAAAACAAAGAAGCGAAATGTGGAGATTGCGTGGACTTAAATGGAAATGGGTCCTTTTGATTCTAGGCCATTTGAGAAAATTATATAACATTTGAAAGTTCTCTAGCGTAATGATCCCGGTACAACCATGATTTGTTGTCTATGGGTCAACAAGAAAAGAGGTTGGCCAACCATATCTCTCTCTCTCTCTCTCACACACCCACAAATCATGGCATCACAAGAAAAACTCTCTTTCAACTTTCTGGCAAAGAATGAATCGTCATCAACTTGGCTAAAGAGAGTGACCCACGAACTCTCAAGTACATCCTACCAGTGTTTATCACATGCCCACGAAGCCATAAAAGAAAGGAACAAGTAAATGTTTATTGAATACCCATTTAGTCTCTTGGAAGGAACACTCACCTCCCTGAAAATTCTATCTCAACCCGCACATACCATTTCTTTTTTTTTTCTTTTTTTTTAATACTAATAGCAACTGATATCTGAATCCATATTCCGACTAATTTAACTCGAAATTTACAGTGACTCATTTAAAAAAATTATTCTCGTAACATAATTTTTGTTATACTTAAGATGCAAGTTGAACTTATGGTATTGATTAAAAGATGTGATACCATATTCTATTATACCAATTCACTGACCGTACACATACCGTTTCTTTCAATAGAAAGCAAAAGACTATCATCTCGTCCCTCTTCTTTTAATAGCCCTTTATCAGTTTTCAACAATCTTTTGACCCACTTCTCATAATCTATATTTCTCTGGCGTGACCAGCTGAGGAGGTATCACGCTAGCTGGACATTTATTACCCGCAGAAAGCAGATGCAGTCATCCAATCAAAGACATTGTCAAGAAGGTCGAACCAATCATCGATAGGCGGATGATGGCTCAAGCTCATCCTCGTTGAGGCCCCAAAGGGAAGAACAAATACCCACGAACACTTAGATCGGACAGAATGACATATTTCATTTTTTAATAAAATTTTAAATTTTAAAATAAAAGAATTATACTACAATAACTACTTCCTAAATTGTTGAAATATGCCCATAGAGAGGCATTTGGGTAATTTAGAAATGGGATAACTCCCATCATTAATCACTCAATTAAGTGGTAACTCCCCAATCAAGCCCAAAAGATACCCATGTGAATGAGGGCCTTCTTTCTTCATGCGTGAACAGTAACCATGAGAAGAAAAGAAGTGAGAAAATTGCTAAGATTGCACAATTCTCTAGAGAGAGAAAACATCGTGACACGGTGGATTTTGGAGACTACCCTATAGAGGTATTTATCCTGAAAATTTTTGAACTATTTATTTTATACTTCCGCATGTGCGACTAAATCCAACATTGGTATCAGAGCAATCGTTGGATTTAATTTAAATGATTTTCAGAATTATTTTTGGGGTATAAAATTTTGGGGTCAGGATCACGGATGAATTTCGTGAATTTGAGAACACCGTAGGAATACCCATGGCCCAGGGATTACAAAACTATTTTTTGTTTAATTTTCCGAACATGTTTAGGCCATGAAACGTCCGGTCGAAGTTTGCGACCGTATGGACACGAAAACCTTAGATCTATGGTTTTAGAGGGCGGATCGATGCATGAAAATATTATAAGTGTGTTCCTTGCATCTAGATCTACAATTTCATGTCTTTTATTGTGAATTTTGGATGCCGGAAACCGGGATTTCCGAATGGCCGCGGAGGGCCGCAACTGGGTAGTTGGTTTTCGCCATTTTTGGGCATGAATCCTCCAAAAATCGAGTGTAGGATGTTTGGAGGATATCCATTAATTTTTTCCAGTAGAAAAATGCGAGAAAAAATAGCCAGAATTGAGTTTTCCGGCAACCGGATCAAAAAACCCGTTACAGGACATGTCGGGCGAAGAAGAAAGGCCCTGACCCGCGGGCACGTGAGACGCACGCGCCCTAAGGCGCGTCCAACAGGCGCGTGAAGCGGGGGGAGTCCCGGTTCGGGTCGGACCTAACCCTGTCCGATCGCAACCGACACGATCGGGTCGGATCCCAACCCGTTGACCGGATGGTCGGGTCAAACCCCGACCCGTTGACCGATCCGTTATGACCCGGCTCAACACGGCGCAGCACGTGAAGGCGTGTGAGCCGCGCGCTGCGACTAGGCGCATGTGAGCCGAGCAGCGCCAGGCGCTTGGCGGCGCGTGTGAGGCACGCCGCGCGTCTGGCACGTGCGCTAGGCTGCTGCCAGCGCATGGAGGCGCGTGGCAGCGCGTGGAGTGCACCACCGGCGCGCGGCGGCGCGTGTGGGCCCCGGGCGGCGCGTGAGGTCGCTTAAGATGCGATTCCGAGTTGTGGTGTATAGTGTCCGTTGACTCATACGCTCGCTTTGGGGTCTGTACTCAAGTCATTTTGGTCTTGATGGTTCGTAAAGCGTACAAAAATGTGATAATAAGCATCTCGAAATCACAAATGTCTCTCTTAATAAGTTGAGAACTGTCGTATTAAATTTTTACAAGGAGAGTAAACTGAATGATGTGATTTACGAGATTTCACATCAATAGATTCAGTTTATTTTCGAGAGCCAAAATCTAACGAGAATCTAAGGCACGAGATGATGGGTCCCAGAGTGGGCACCGCGTCTTAGAATATACGAGATAAAGAGATATATCGTGCATGGTAGAAAAGAATTGTCAAGTTAGAGCAATTCTTATCAGTGGCATGCATGATGATTTAATCTCGTTCCACGAGTCATATCCTATGGACATATCGGTTCGACTCACCTTATAAGAGCATTGTATTGCTCTTTTCCGCTCCTAATGTGAGGATGCAGAAGAAAATGGTTGATCATACAATGATGCAAATGTCGAGTATGATCACCGAGTTAAGAAATACGGACGAGCAAATTTCGGATGAATTTTAGGTACCGGATGTGATCCAATTTTTACCTGATTCATGGGAAACCGTGAAAACCTATCTCACACTTGACGAAAGTATTCATACTTTCGTTGACGTGAATACGTAATGTGAGCTCGATGAGGAGCACCTAGAGGCGAGTAGGCCACACTCGAGTCATGCTAATTCAGAGAAGACGAGTAAAGACTTCCCTAGCGCTAAGCCAATAGCATAAACATGTGAACGAGACTTGAGATCCAGGTAATTAAAACCATCTGAGAAAACCAACAACGAGGTACAAAAGCGCAGGGAGAAGGAATTTGTTTAGACCAATGTAAATTGCTATATTTAAGGCAGATTTGGTCATTTCGCTCGTGAGTGTGACGAGCATAAATTAATATCCTTCTTCTTTACGTGGTTTGAGATTTGTCTCATTCACAATAATACTCGCTGATTTCTCATTTGTAATCAGGAGTAACTGACCACGTAACTCGAGACAGGAGTGTATAAATATAGTTCTGTCAAATGAATCCTTAAGTTTGGAGGATTTACGTTAATGACAGAGCATTTGTCGTTGTCAGAAGGAACGACACTTGCCATGACGTTCTTAATACTGTTGGTATTCGACGGATCTTCAATTTAGTATCTTGTCTAAGATTGACTAGGATATGCTTAAAACCATCATTTTTTTAATAATACGACAATTCTATGAATTGTTCTGGTTTTAATCCATGATAGATTGTATGCACTGAGTGCTGCTCCTTTTAATGGTTTCTTGTCGTTCTACTATTGTCTTTACATCTGATTGCGTAGATGATGATGTAAATGAATGACATAGTAGATTTAGACACATGGGGTAAGAGATGATGAATCGGTTAGTAGCGAGAGGTTTATTAAACCCGCTGACCAGATTCGAGTTACCCGTATGTGAGTTTTGCTTAGCCGGCAAAATGACGAGAAAACCATTTGGTAATGCAATGATAGCTAAGACTCCATTCCAGTTAGACCATTGTGCCTTTCTTTTTTTGTGGTCTTATGAGTATGAGAGCCAGAAATGGAGTTGTGTAGATAATTATAGACGCTTACGTACGTTTCGGTTCATCTATCTAATCTCGCATAAGTCTGAGGCATTAGACTGTTTCAGGAGATTTATAAGCGAGATTAAGAATCATTTAGATTTGAGAGTAGAGACTCTCAGAACCGATCGAGAATGCAAGTATTCGTCTAAATTACACATGGAACTCTGTTTCGAGAAAAGTATTACGAGATTACTGACTATTAGTCAGTTCTCCATTTGAACTTTGGACAGAGAGGTAGCCTGACCTTAGCCACTTGAGGTTATGAGATTGTGCCGCGATTTCTCGCATTCACACGGTGAGTTAGGCCTGCGAGAAAATACGTGTTCTTAGGTAAACACGGACGTTACTATAATCGAGATTGAGTCTCGTAATACCACATTACTTGAGAATGATTTCCTTAAGAGAGGTGAAATCACTTTGGACCTTACCCTTTTTGCGATGAATGAGTCTAGTGGCTTAGGGAGCCCAGTAGCGGGATGCAAGAATCCATTACGGATCTTGATATCAGTGGGAGCGATCCATCAAAAGGTAAAGATTTTTCTCTCCTCATAAGAGTATCGAGAATGCATATTTAAACGTTGTTTTTCGATTGAGGGTGAGACACTCGTTGCGACTCTAGAGAATGATGAGAAATTTAAAATAGTTTAAGAGACTCTCGAGTGTTATGCAAAAGATGCAAAAGACCGTTTATTGAAGACTATAAATGAAGAGAATGAGTTAATGAGAATCAACGGGGTCTGAGACCTAGTTGATTTGCCTGAGGGCGGAAGGACTATTGGGAACAAGTAGATTTTCAAATTCAAGATAAAAGTCAACGGATTGATGAAGAGGTAAATAACCCGTTTAGTAACCAAGGGTTACACTTAGACTGAGGGGTAGACTATCGATGAATCATAGTCCAATTCATCTCGATCCATTTATCTTTTAGCAATTGTCATGAATATAGATCTAGAGTCACATCACAAGGACGTAAAGACCGCTTCGTAGTGGAAGTCTAGATGAGGCGATCTACATGGAGCATCCCTCTGGATTCGTTTTAGTAGATCAGGTGGATAAGGTCTGTTGATTTTAGAAATCAAAATACGACCTTAAACTATCATCCAGACAGTGACGCTTAAGATTTCACGAGAATGTGATATCTTATGGTTTTGTAATGATCGAGTAGAATCATTGTATGTATCTGAAACGTCCCGATGGCTTCTTTATGAGCACGTTCTCATATGTAGATGACATTCTGTTGGCCGGAAATAACAGAGAGTATCCAATAACCATTGTAATATGATTATGAGGTTTTAATTCATTCTCGGATTTTGGATCCATAGGGATCGCTTGAAAATGGTGTTAACTCTTTAACAAGAGTTTTACATCAGGTAGATACTTGAGCATTTCGAGATGAACGATAATGACCTGATATATACTCTATCGCTAAAGGTAAAAATCTGATTCTTGACATGTATCCTAAAATTTATCAAGAAATAAGGGAAATGAGCAGAATCCATTATTCCAGTGCAATGTACATTGTGGTGTATGCAATGAGGTATACACGTACAAAGTACAGTTTAATGTATACAAAGAGGCATACATGACCAGACTTTTATTTTGCGGTTGATCTGGTGAGTAGGTATTAATAGAATTCTGGAATGGATAACTGTAGAGCAGTGAAAAAGAATTTTGAAATATCTTATTTGAACTGCGACCTATTCTTGTGTTACGGATGAGGTGATTTGCGTTTTTCGTTGGAATTCAGATACTGATTGGGAGTAGCGATTTGAATAAACGCAAACTAACATTAGGTTTTATCTTCTTAGAGCAGTAAGAAGAGAACCTGTATATCTCTAACGATAGAGACTGAGTTTGTAGTATGCTCAATTGCAATTCATGAGAATGGTTGGTTTCAGACATTTCTGAATGACTTAGGGTCGTGACAGATAGTGGGAGGTTAGCGATGATTATTGTGATAATCAGACCGCCATTGTTAATAATTGAGACCCTAGGTGTTATAGTAAAGGCAAAAACATTGATACCGAAAACTATTTTGTGAGAGATATTACCGAGAAGGGTATTGTGACAGTTAAGTACACCTTGACATATAATATGATAGCTGATCCCTTTAGAAAACCCGTTGTGAAAGATTCCTTTGTGAGATAAGGAATTATTGGGTTTAATGTACTTTAACATTTCTCATTATATACTATTTTAGATATTTATTTTAATATATGACATGCATGCATTATTAGGTCACATATTTAATTCATACACTCTTTATTGTCATATATTGTGATTTTGTGATAAAAGATATGTTAGGCAGGCGTGGTCCACTCTCTCATACGAGTGACCGCCTCCGATTCTGAGTGAGCAGAGATGAGACGGATTCTACTTGTAAGAGGCTTTGAGAGTGGCCCTACTAGAATAGAAGTCGCTCTAATATATGTTTAGGATGAAATCATATGCAATATGACCTACATGGAAATACCCACATCCATGTTGCCTGTAAGTAGTCAGATTTGAGATCTCAAATATCACCTGCGATTTGTGATATTGTCTCTGAGATGCTCTCTTTGAGATCTCTGGATAAAGTCTTATGTGTAGACTGAGTCTCATACCTGTATAGTGTTAGAGAATCTGACATATGCCCTTTGAGAGATGAGGGAATAATATTGTGGCACGTGTTTTATACCACGTGTGATGAGACGACTATGGGATAGTGGGAGCTATTATTTGAGACGATAGTTTGATCTTAATCCCCGTTTCCACTATGTGAGACCTGAGATCCATTGAGTGGGATTTCTTATGTCATTATTACTTTCGGCTGTCTCTAGAAGTTTTGGTTCAGTGTTGCTACTTTAGTCTGTTTACTTATGGTCCGGAAGATAAATTGAGGTCTAAGGGGCAGGTCTAGGAAAACAGCTGAATTGAGACCGATAGATTTGAGTTTGGGAAAAAGAAAACCAATGGACATTACATCATTGTCGTGTATTCACAGGTCGACCTATTATATTAATCTATATTGAGATTCAAACATAATAGTGAATATATAGTCGAGCAAATTGATTGGAGATCACTTTCGATGAAGAAAGTGGCTCGATGGATGTAAATGCATTAAGTCTGGGGTATAGCGAGTTATTTTTATACTAACGGTGACTTCTCGATCATCCTAACAGGTATATCGAGAAGTCTTTGCTTGCAGGTGTACTTGCCGGTCGCACGACGCCTAATCTTGTATAAAAGTCCAGAAGGGTGATGTGATAGATTGCATGGGTGTGATCTTGTGATTGACGGACGTAAAATGCCCTCATGTACAAGTAGGAGATGTTAGAATATGCCCATTGAGGGGCATTTGGGTAATTTAGGAATGGGATAACTCTCATCATTAACTACCCTATTAACAACTCAATTAAGTAGTAACTCCCCAATCAAGCCCAAAAGATGCCCATGTGAATGATGGTCTTTTTTCTTCTTGCGTGAACAGTAACCATGAGAAGAAAAGAAGCGAGAAAATTGCTAGGATTGCACAATTCTCTAGAGAGAGAAAACACCGTGAGGGTTGGAGATTTTTGCGTAGGAAAATCTCCCATCGTCAAACAATACACCGGACATGAGGCTTGAGGCGTCGTGGAACTGCGGTGGTAGTTCGATTGCGTGATCACCATCCGACCGTGCGATCCGTTCGAGAGATATCGCGACACGGTGGATTTTGAAAACCGCCCTATAGAGGTATTTATCCCGAAAAATTCCGAACTATTTATTTTATACTTCCGCATGTGCGATTAAATCTAACATAAATAAAACGCTTATATATGTTTGAGTCAAATTAATCAAAATATGATTTTTAATACTGATGATAAATAAAGAAGAGAATAAGCAGAATATCTCAAGAATTGTCCGGTTGCACTGTATGAAAAATAACTTCTACTTGTAAAAGAAAAAACAAAAATATAGAAAAAAACACAAAAACAAAAGCGAAAAAGGAAGCTCAAATTCGGTTGAAGTTAAAACCATTTTTAATCTGAAATTCTAAAAGGCATTATGGTATCTGCCAATGGTCAGCTTTTGCTTAGGGCGAGGTTGAACATACCTTAGGTACCCTCTGATAAATCATACCTTTGTACTTTCCGTAAAAGCTGAAAATGCTTGTTAACGTAAAACCACAACCTACATATCCAGTCATGGTAGACTGACATTCAACACAAAAAGACATAGCCAAGATTTAAGGCCACAAGGGAAGCTAATACTACAGCTACCTAAGGAATCGTCATCCAAAGGTAAGGCCTTAAACTAAATAACATGCAAGTGCTAACACATAGGTACAACTTAATAACTCTTTAAAAAAATAGTCTTATGATATAAACTTACTTTTTATAATATGATAATTTCAGAATAAAATTCTTGTATAATAAAAAAGGAAAAGATATAACTTAGTAAAACACGATGCAATCGAAAATGGGCATTGAAATTGAAGGTATATATGATTGGAATTGTCACTCCAATTGCAAAAAGGATGTCATACCATTGACAATGTGCCAGGTCAGATCCATCCCCTTACAGGGCCTTGGTTAGGTATGAGCCCGGACCCTTCACATGCCTTTAGATGAACCTACAATAATTCGAAAGCGTAAATCGTCCTCGTCCCCACATCGTTCAACATGAATCCTGAAAGGCTATCTAGAAAATAACACCGGACCGTGACAATCATTGCATTCCTCACGTACCTATTGTTCCTTTCCATTAAATATTTCTATTTTTTATTTAACAAAGAGATATAACCAAACGGATCAAACGAAAAAAGAAGGATGGAAGTTGGGAGACCACATTAAATATTTCTATACGGGCAGCTAACATCTAACCTGAGAAAGTGATCCCATTACAGTTGGCCTTAAAGAACAGAGTGGAAGATGATCCCCACGGAAGCCAGATTTGATCCCATTACAGTTGACGCTTTAACCATCCAGAGGAGAAATAAGTTTTTGCAGGGGAATTTGAGGTTTCCATGGTACATCAGCCTGAGGGATAACGAATTGCACCATGGGCACGAAATCAGAAAGGGAAGCCAGATTGGTAATGCAGGTAATTTAGTAATAGCCCAATTTATGCCTAAGACACAATTCTTACCGAGGGTGTAGCCACACCATAAAACACATAAAACATAGGGAATGTTCACCGACGTCTGATGGGTCAGTTGGTTTGGAACCTGATATCCCTTAACCATGGTCAGGAGTTCGATCCTCCATAGGAACGAAAAAATCGACGCTGGGAGACCTGCCCCTCAATTAGACCCTGCAAGCGATCGACCCAGATTAGTCGGGGTAAAACCCTGAATACTGGGTTGGTAGTATAGCCATATACCATAAAAAAAAAATAATAATAAAAAAAATAAATAAACATAGGGAATGTTCTCAACAATGTTGAAGAAGTCCCTGCACACGGCATTCAAGCCCCTTCCCACTACAAGCCTTTTGAGGAAAGCTCATCATCCAAGCTTTCGACAAGGCTTTCGTCTGTCTTCTTCAAACTTCCTTTCCTCGGTCCAACTCAACCAGCCAAGGCCTTTGAAACAAATCACCACAATGCCAAAAGAAAAATAATCTTATATCAAATGAACCGGTTCAATTGCTCTAGAAGATCAATTACTTTGAAATTCTCTTGCCAGATTTAAGGAGAATCAATGCATTTTTGGGACCTAACCTGCCAAGAAAGACATATAAGCAAGGAATGTTTCAGCTTTTTGGGTAGCTATAGAGATTATTTATCCAAAAAATAAGGGGAAGAAAAAATAAATCTGTTTAATGGAATACAATGATAATAATAACTTGTGGAAACTCTAACCAAGGTTTTTTTTTTTTTTTTAATTTTTTTTTAAACTCACATAGACAATCATCACTAATTTGTGAGCAGACAGTGTATAATACTCCATGTCATTTGAGTTAAAACTACGTTATCTGGAATCCATATCCCTGTAAACATCTAGATGCATCATACTACAACAAACCACACGAAACTTGTAATTTTATATATCTTGGACATTTATGGTGATCATGAGGTGATGTGGAGCTTTCGATAAAATTGATAGAAATGCTCATCATATGCGGATTGCAGAAATGGAAAATGTCTATATTTACAGAACCATGCTAGCAAAAAAGTTCAAAATTTCTGGAGACGGCAGCCCTAAGTTCATGTTTGGATAACTTATATTTGACCAGGTAATGCAACAGCAGTGTAAAAAATGCAGGGCCTACCAAGAATCGAAACATTGATATAACATCTAATAATGCAGGTCAAAATCAAGTACCAAATATTGGTATAGCCATCTCTGCAACTGCATCTGAACTTCTAGTTTAGGTGAGATGTCCACCGTTTCTTTGCCTCATATTCATTGTTTTGGATTCAGATAGGAGAACCAGGTTTCCCCTGCATGTACCCCTTTTTGCCAAGGAATAAGGATGCATCTACTTACAACTTCAGAGAGATTGGACGACAAAAAGGGTAACAATCAAATGAAGACTACACCACTTTCTCTGTTTCCTAGAAATAGGACACAAGAAGTAATTGACTATTGGGTATTGAAAATACATTGATTTGGTTGGGGGAAATGTCTATAACTTCATGAACATGATCATGCTAATAGAATTAGTTGCACTTTTGAGTGCATAAAAAATGGCGAAATTGAGCTCAAATGAATGATTTGATTAGAATATTTATGGACACGAACATGGAACTCAGAACACAAGATAAAACAAATGGGATGAGACAAATATGGTAACTCCGAATAGTTAACAAAAATTTTATAATAACATAAATGACAAACAGTTATATCCTAGAACCTTATACCCAGAACATGATCATTTCTAAAAGTGTCAATAACACATAGTAGAATATCACATGCAACACAATTCCGCAGCCCAAGAAAGCAAAGAGTATTCAGTAAACCTATGACGATAAAAATTTCTATTTTAGTACTTCAACGAGAAACCCTAAAATTATTACAACAAGCCCATTCCAATTCATGAAAAATCAAAGTTCAGCAGAAAAAAGTGAAAAAAACGCTTTCCATGTAGCCAATGCATCAAAGACCCACAAATAACCATTAACCTAAAAAAGATTAGCTTCCTAAATTGAAAATTAAGGAACAAAATTTTGTTGATAACAATCAGTAATTTAGGCAATGAAAAGAGAATCCATTAAAAAATAGAAGGAAAACCCCCCAAATGAACTACAAAATCAAAAACCCATTAACCTAAAAGCTCAGGAAGTTCCTAAGAATTTCAAATTGAACAGCAATTTATGTTAATTTAGCATAAGAAAAGAAAACAAAAATAATTGCAATGTATTGAACAACTATCTTACCATAAAGTTCGAGAGAACACCCAAAGAGCTGTCAAAGAAACCTCTCTCTCTCTCTCTCTCTCAAATATCTGCGTGATGCTGAGAGTGAGACCTGATGGTCTCCAGAAATCCAACGAGGTGACAGCATGGAGCGCGGCTGGACTTTGGATGCAGATGGTTAAATGCATCCATTGACACTTAGCAGTCGGTGGGCATGGGCCGTCTCATGCCACACGGAATCATTCAGGTTTCCGAACCGACATTAAAGATGACCAATGATGGTACTTGCCCATCAAAACCAACACAAAACAGCAGTATTTTTGAGTTTTGGGTTAGCCTCCATCAAGTGTAATCATTTGCAAAACTAACATAAAGTACTAAAATTTGAAAGAAAAATAATTAAAAAAAAGAAAAAGTATACAAGTCAGCATATTTTCTTGATAATATATTCAATATAATTTTAAAAAAAATTAAATTTAAATTATAATAATTTTAATTTATTTCGTGATAATTATTAAACAAATATTTAAAAGATATAAATAATTCATACAATTCAGTGATAAGATGTTAAATTCATTTAATCATTTAATCAAGTTGTCAAATTTGAATTTTAAGAATAAAAAGTTAGAATATTTTGGAGAGTTATAGAAAAATATTATAAATTATTAAAAAAATAAAAAAAGATAAAAAACTAAAATATAATCTTCGTTTAAAAACACATTTTATATTTTTCGATTTCAGTAATATCAAGAGATCTTGCACTTTGGGAAACTTGTTTTGCCGCCATGACAAGCTCCATTGAAGTGTCTATTCCACTGAATGAGTTCCCGACAACTACCACAAGCGAAACAAATACATAAGAAACGATGGATATTTGAGTTAGGGAAATATGACGTTAGCTTTTTTAATTAAATTTTTGAATTTGACTTATGAGTTGAATATAAAAAAAATTATGTTGGGAGAATAACTTCCTTAAATGAGTCACTATAAATCCTAAATCAAATTAATCGAAATATAAATCAAGATGATCGGTCAAGTTTTGGGTTGGGCAGGCAAAGCCCAGGCTATGTCTTGGCATTCCCAATTTTGGATTGGCGCTGGGGTCCTATAAAGTGTGACAATGCGTTTGCTCTCTTTTCGTGATGTGCATGCCTGAGCAGATATTTGATCTTAATCATGTAATATATAAATATGTTTTTTGTTCACCCGATACATAAAGTGTTTTATGTCTTAGTGTGAGGATAGAAGAAGAGTAAGTGTATATGTACGTAATCTTCTCCTTATATTTTTACAAAGAGATTGTTTTCACATCTTACCTAAATTCGGTTTAAGTTGTATTGGACCATTAATGGTAAATCTCTCCCGATGATTGTTTTTGTTATGCATAGTATTTAAATTTAAAATTTTATTTAAACGGTATCAATATCTAGTTATTAAATCAACTATACGTTAATTAATCATCTAAAATATTGTATACTTAATTTTTTGATGTGTGTGTGTGTATATAAAGAAGCCTTTTTTTTTCTTGCCTACTAAAGACAATGCCCATACTATCAACTAAAAGCGAGCTACTATCCACATAATATTAATTAGAGACTACAAATTTACTTATTTTATTAATATATGAGAAGTTAAAAGGAAAATAATTTAATACTATTTTTTATCAAAATAATTATAACGTTTGTCACTATTTCAACCCTACCCCTGATTTTGCCTTGCTTACACAAGTTTATAATTTGTTAGTGCAAAGTTTTTATGAATAAAATCTACAGGATTGGCTTTGTCGATGCCCATAGGTTCATTAATTTCTACAATTTTTTCATTTCAAATAAAATTGTTGAAAATGGGAGACTATGCAGTGTATGAAATAGTCATTAGCATATAAGACAAAATGACATTTTTAGAAGTCATTGCATATTGAGATTTGATTTGGTCATGCGGGTGTCTTCTCTGGTTTTTTTAGTTGGAAAGCCAATGGAGTTATAGAGTCAACCACATATGTTTAGCCCCATCTGCCTTGCTTGGTAAAACCGGCCACTGATTCATGTGGGTATCTCCTCTCTGGCTAATCATTTAGGTTTTTAATACTTTTTTATTGGAAAGCCAATAAATTTGTACATTCAAACCACATATATTAAGCCCCATCTGCCTTGCTTGGAAAAACCACCAAAAACATACACTAGCAAAGGCCATTGTTCTCCATCCCTTCTGCATCCTTGCAAAAGCCAACCATGGATAATTCTAAGACAACCCAATCGAAGCACGTTTGTGTGATCGGTGCTGGACCGTCGGGGATAGTGGCGGCGAGAGAGCTAATGAAAGAAGGGCACAATGTGGTAGTGCTAGAACAAAAGCATGACGTTGGAGGGCAATGGTTATATGAACCCAATGTGGAAGGCGAAGACCCATTAGGAAAGGGCAACTTTCCTAAAGTACAAAGTAGTATCTATTCTTCTCTAAGGCTTTTGGCACCTAGAGAGCTTAATGCATTTAGTGAGTTTCCTTTTGTGGCCAAGAAAGGGAGGGACATGAGGAGGTTTCCTGGTCATAATGAATTACTTTTGTACCTCAAGGATTTTTGTGAGTGGTTTGGTTTGAGGGAGATGATAAGGCTCAAAACAAGAGTAGAGTATGTGGGGATGGTTGATGACGCCAACTTGGGCAATGATTTGAGTTGGGTTGTTAGAAGTACATATTTGAAGTCTGAAAAGATTGAGGAAGAGATCTTTGATGCTGTGGTTGTCGCCAATGGCCACTATTCTCAGCCAAGGGTGCCTTCAATCAAAGGTTAAGTCTCTCTCTGTCTCTCTCTCTCCTCCTCTTCTTTTCTAGAGTTTGCATGTCAAACTATTATTAACCTTTTTTTTTGTATAACTATTAATAATTCCAAATTGTCCATTGAATGCATCGATTTCCTCCATTCTTTTTCCAATTCTAGACCGGATCACTTGTGCAATCTAGACTATCCAATGGTTATATGATCTATCCCTAATGTTCTTTGATGCGTAGGCATGGATACATGGGGAAGGAAGCAAGTTCATTCTCATATTTATAGGGTTCCAGAACCATTTCGAAATGAGGTAAGCCAAAATTTAGAGTTTGTAAATAAAATAAATGTTTGTCACTTTTTACAGGCCACTTAGATTTTTTTCTTTCTTATTCTTTTCTTTTTCTTTTTCCTCAAAGAAAAGGTACGCAAGCTACCCTATTGCCATCTCCTTAGAATATATTACACTCCTATTACACTCTTATTGTATTTGTAAGTACTTAATTTCACAATAAATTCTAAAATATATTAAAAATGATCGGAACTCTTGATTTCATGAGGGTGATCTTGAGTATCTTACAAATAATAAACAACCCCGATCGATAAATCATAACTCTTTTTTGTTTTTTTTTTTGAAAAACCAAACTATATGTTGGTATAATATAAACTAGCAAATGCTTTTTTGTCGGGCATTGAAATCAAGAGTTTTGATTTTATACTTTAGAAAAATTTCAGGTTCGAGTCCCGTTGATACAAAACATAGGTATCATGAAAGTTTTGTCCGTTAATAATCTAATTTAATTCAAATCAGATTTAATTAAATCGAAATAATTACAGCATACTAGTGATTTATAAAAAGAAAAACATATAATTATGACAAATTTTCCATATTTTTGGATCATGGGAATTATGAAAAGTATATATATATATATTTTTAATTTTAACTTCACACCAGCTTATAAAAGATGATATTAGTGAGAAATAGTAAACAAAATTTTGAGAAAGAAAATTTTTAAAACCCTTAAATTTATGGTCTCAAAAATATATAATGGCAATGGGGTTTTGGATTTTCATTTTTCCTTTTTTACAATTATATAAAATACCTCTCGAAGGTGGTCGTAGTAGTTGGGAGCTCACAGAGTGGACAAGATATTTCAATTGAGCTTGTGGGAGTGGCCAAAGAAGTCTACCTCAGTTCGAAAACCCTTGCTGTTTTTGAGGGTTTATCCAAAGTCATCTCCAAATATGACAATTTGCAACTTCGTCCCCAGGTAATTTTAAATTTACCTTTATTAAGTACCTATTTAACTTTTCTTTTTTTTCAGAAACACCCTTTTAAATTTCCAAATTAAGTATTATGATATTGTGAATGGCATAATAATCCATTATCCAATGCAGATTGATTCTTTGGGGGAAGATGGGAAGGTTTTATTCATTGATGGCTCTTGGGTCATTGCTGATTCCATTATTTACTGTACAGGGTAAGTGAAACTATTAAAATTAGCATTCTTGTAGATTTTTATTTATTTATTTTTAGTTTTTCTTTAATTTAATTCATATATCTATTTTAGTTTTTATTCATTTATCTTTTTTTTTTCTCCTATAGGTACTCATATTCGATCCCATTTCTTGACACCAAAGGAATAGTAACAATTGATGATGATAGAGTTGGACCTTTGTTTGAGCATACTTTTCCTCCATCACTTGCTCCCTCCCTCTCCTTTGTTGGTATTCCTAGGGTAAGCTAACATTAGTATCTACATTACGTAAAATAGTTGGCTCAAATTATCGATAAGTTTGCTTAAATTTGACCCGGTTAAAATATTCTGAAAAGAAATTCTCATAAATTCATTAAATTTAACACTGATAATTTTGTTAGAACCCTAGCTCAAACACTACCGAACGAAAGAGAAAGAGCGGCAACACCTTTGTTACTAATGGAAAATGTTTTAATTTTGCTTGAAAGTCTAAATTTTTGCAAGTCCATTTTGGGTTCTTGAGTGATAAATGTTTTGTTATAGATGGTAGGGTACCCATTCTTTGAATGCCAAGCTATGTGGATTGCTCAGTTGCTCTCTGGTAAAAAGAAGTTACCATCAAAGGATGAAATGATGCAATCCGTTGAAGAGTTCTATCCTTCAAAAGATGTAGCTGGAATACCAAAGCATCATACACATGACATAGAAGGTTTTGGGGTAAGAAAAAAAAAAAAAGAAAGAAGAAAACCCACCCAGCACTAATGTAATCCTATTTAATTGTGTGTAGAACAGATTTTTCTACACAAATTTTTATTATTTAATATTATTATAAAATCTTACAATGCCATTAGCTAATTTAATGGGTGAATGAATAGCAAAATTTTAATTATGATATTAAAAATATTAATAATTTTAATTTAAAAATTATCTGCAAATGATTTTCATTTAAAAGGGTTTAATTGACTGCATCATCACTATACAGAATGATCATACTTCTATGACAAAAAAATGATTTGAAAACAAATCGACTAATATGATTCGTCAAACCGCTTTGATAGGAAATATTTAGAGATTTTCCCAAAAAGAGAATGATTTTCCGAGTGAGTTATTTTTTTTCCCCTAGTAATTGAGCTCTCTCTCTCTCTCTCTCTCTCTCTCTCAAGTTATAGATATAATTAATTGTATTCAATTCATTTTTGTAGCAAAAGTAACATACATATATTGTGTTGACAGTATGATGATAAATTTGGAGAGTACGTTGGCTATCCACGCATGGAAGAATGGAAGAAGCAACTATTCAATTCATTTATAAGGAAATTTCTAGTTGACTTGGAGAATTATCGTGATGCTTGGGAAGAGGGCGACGAGGAGATACTTAAAATCTATCAAAACCCTCACTTCGCTCAATATAAACCTCAGTGTGATTCCATTTCTACAGCTTGAACTTTTTTTTTTTTGATATCTGACAGTCTTTTGACGTTATGGAAGTACTTCTATTCTCTTCCCAATATGTATATGTGTATGCATGTGTATACGCATGCACGCATGCATGCATGTGCATACGTATGTATTATGGCAAAGATTTGGTTAAGATCATATTGTATGGCTTACATTTGGAGACTACTTTGGGTATGATGATGTCTTGGCATAGTTGCCCACTTTCAACCATTTGAAAAAATCAAACACACACCCCCAAAAGTTTTCCAAATACCTCTTTAAACTTGCCTTTAATTTTTAATTCCACCCCACCAAAAAAAAAAAAAACTAAAAATAAAAAAGGAAAAAGCCTGACTTGGGGATCTTGCTTATTCTCCATTCTTGCAGGCAAAAACAGGAAATGCCTAAAAAAAGATTATTTTTTCTTTCGATGAAAGCAAATTGAATTCTTTTCAACTTTCAAGCATTTTTTTAATATATAAATCACTGATAACCGATAATCACATTAATTTGATTAAATTTAAATTGAGTCGGGATAATTTTTTTAATAGATAAAATTTTGTTAACGTTTAATTTTGTTATATATAAAATTTGAATTCAAGATATCATTTTGAAATATTATTTAATGGGTATCAATATCAAATCATCGGATGAACCAAATTGTTTCATTTTTTTAAGCATCGACAACCGTACATTACCGGCGGATAGTTGGTCCAGTGAAATGTGGTGCTAGATCTCTTAATCAAGTTTTTGAATTCGATTCACGACTTGAGTATAAAAAAAATTATGTTGGGAAAGTAGTCCCTTTAAATGGGTTATTACAAATTTCTAACTATATTAATTGAAATATAATTTCAAATACTAATCGGTATAATATAAAAAATAAAAAGACAACGATACACTGGCGAACAAAAAATGCTTCTTGAGCCCAGCTTTTGTTTAGCGTGACCCATCCCATGTGCGTCTTGATAAGACTGCAATAATTCCTATAAAAAAAATCCATAGAATTGAGTGGGTCGAAATATTATTAAATAAATTTCTAAGGATCAATCCCTTTTCTTAAAAAAAAAAAAAAAAGAAAACACAAAAATTTCTCAAGTAATAAGACTCATTCTCAAAATAATTATCACGTGGGAAACATATGATGGAGGCAGCTCGTATTTTCTAAGTCATCCCCCGTTTATAAAACCTAGGATGCTGTACTATCGGAATCAAAATCCAAAACCTTTTTATACCATTTAATATGGTGAATTCAAATTCGTAACAGCTGCTTTGTCCTTGCGAGATTGAACCCTTCAACCCCATATCAAAAGCCATCATGCACGAAAATTTTGAACATTGATATCGAAATATTTTTAAAATATTTTAATATATTAAATTAATTAATATTTATATTAAATTTATTTTTTTATATTTATATTTTTTTATATTTAATGAATAATTTATTTATTAAATTATAATTTTTATTTTTATGTTATTTATTTTAGATCATTTTAGATTTTTATAGTAAAATATGATTATTTTATTATTTTTATAAAATAATTAATATTTATATAAAAAAATATTATATTTTTTAGTCGTATCTATTTGAATCCAGACTCGATCATTTACCAAACAATCTCCTTTCCCTATCCAAATCTTCTACCTTTCATTTGTCTCAATCATTTAATATTTTAATATTTCTTAGCTCCCTGTTCAGATCTCCTTTCCCTCTTCAAATCTTCTCCCTTTCATTTAATATTTCATTTAAAATACAGTAGCTTTATTACGGACAACAGAATGCCAGGACCATTAATCAACTATATAAAATACTTTACTCACCACATCACATTTCCATATCCCTCGCGCATTCACAAACACAAAATATAGCCATTAGTTTCCATCCTCTCAAGGGCCAAACATGGTATCTGAAAAGGTGCAATCAAAATCCATTTGTGTGATCGGTGCAGGAGCATCGGGACTGGTTGGGGCGAGGGAGCTAAGAAAGGAAGGTCACCATGTGGTGGTATTAGAACAAAACCATGATATTGGAGGGCAATGGCTATATGATCCAAATGTGGAAGGTGAAGATCCACCAGGGAAGAACACTTTCCCAAAGGTTCATAGTAGTGTTTATGCCTCTCTAAGGCTTATTTCTTCTAGAGAAACAATGGGATTTACTGATTTTCCTTTTGTGACGAAGAAAGATAGGGATAGTAGGAGGTTCCCTGGTCATAAGGAAGTGTTTTTGTACCTCAATGACTTTTGTGAGTGGTTTGGATTAAGGGACATGATAAGGTTCAACACAAGAGTAGAGTATGTGGGGATGGTTGATTATGCCAAGTCGGGTAGTGACTTGAGATGGATTGTTAGAAGTAGAGACTTGAAGTCAGAAAAAGTTGTAGAAGAGGTTTTTGATGCTGTCGTTGTTGCTACTGGTCATTACTCTTGCCCCAAGTTGCCTTCAATTAAAGGTGTGAAATCTCTCTCTCTCTCTCTCTCAGCAAGTTATTTCATTTACTTGACGAAGACATTGATTTATTCTCCGCTGCCAAAGGCATGGATACATGGAGAAGGAAACAAATGCATAGCCACACATATAGAGTCCCGGAGTCATTTCAAAATGAGGTATGTTCAACAAACATTACAACAAATTTGCTTTGCTATTCCAGAGGATAAGATGACGCATTTTTTTGCAAGTGGTTCATTTCAATAAACTTAGCTCACAAAGCTTACTCAGACCTTATTTTCACTTAACATATCTATAAATGTGACCCAAATAGGATACCCATAAATAATACTTAAAGGCTTAAGGATTATCGTTAACCAACGTTGTCAGTTTCTTGGAATAAGATTTGGGAATTTGAGTTACTCTTTACCCATTAACAAGAAAAAATGCATAATATAATCATCAAAGGCCATGTTAGGTGCTAATGGAGGTCAGGATCTATTTTAGTCACGTTTTTGTTTTTCAACCTTTTAGAGCATGTCCAAACGTAACGGTCAAAGTTTGCTCAAGAAAATTACTTGTTTAGTCCGTGAATTTTACCTTTAGTTCATTAATTAGGCTTTGGACTTCAAAATGCTATAATAAGATCCTCAAACTTACGAAACGTAATTGATCGGTCATTCCATTAATGACAGAGATGAATCGTCCGTCAAATATTAACATAGAGTGACATGATAGAATAACAGGATATACAGATGTTGACATGTCGGTGTCAAATCATCACCCCAAACCAAACCTCTTCATGCTACCACATCACCAATTTGCTGATGTGGCACTGCCACATCATCAGTTTGATGACAGGGCACTGTCACGACATCATTTGCTGACGTGGCAGTACCGCCTCAGCAAAAAACTCTTCCCCAGATCGATCGAAAGAAAATGGACTCCTCTCTCTCTCTCTCTCTCTCTCTCTCTCTCTCTCTAATTCTCCTATCTCTCTCTCTCTCCGCTCTCTCAACATCGTGTTGCTGTCGGAGTTCAACGCAATACGTCGGACCTTGACCTCCCTGCGGTAGTGATTTTTCCTCCCCTTCCCTCCCCCCCTCTGTGATCTCTTTCTCTCCTGTCTGCAGAAGCTTCTCTGCAGATCCAAGTTTAGGGCTTGAACCAAGCTTGCAGGAAGCAGGATTGTAGTAAAACAAGCTGCAATGGTAACAACAACGATTAAGAATAATGTTAGATCCGAACAATGCCGGTGTTCTGGGTTTGTTAAAGAGGGGGCCAAGCAGATTGGAGCATACCAAGAGGACAAACATCGCCGTTACCGCCGCCGCGTAAAGCGGATTGGGTTTGTTCTGGGTTTGTTGTTGACTTGGTTGGCTTTAAGTTGCTGAGGAGAAATAGGGTTCTGTTTTCCGTGTTGACCAAAGAGACCCGTGTATTGGAAAACGAAGCCCTCCTGTCTTTCATTTTCTGGGTACTTGTCTTTCATTTTCTGAGAGAGAGAGAGAGAGAGAGAGGAGTGGCTCCATTTTCTGGGTACTTATCTTTCATTTTCTTATAAATGACATGCTAAGAAAGATTGATGTTGAGGAGAGCGGCTTCATTTTCTCAGAAGTCTGAGAGAGGATTGATGCTGAGGAGAAAGAATTGTTGGGAATTGGGTTTTCTTGTAGGAGTTTTGGTGTGAGATTTTGTTTTCTGAGAAAATCTGGGACATCATTTTCTCGAGTGGGATGGTTTTCTTGCTGGGAATTGTGTTTCATTTTGATTCAAACTTTGTTTTTCACTCATCCTTGTCTTCTTCTCTACACAAAACCAACCCAATTCTCCCCCTCTTTCTCTCTCTCTCTTCTCCGTGTTTCTCAGGAACAAAAACAGAACAGAAGCAGAGTGTGTTGACACATGGTACTCATCACGTCTGGACATGTAATTTACCCAAATTAAATATGGAGAGAGAAGATTTGGAAGCATGATCATTGTAGATTCTTGGGGGGTTTGCTGGATGTTCTCTTCCAGATCTCTCTCTCTCGACTTTGTTTTGTTAAATTCTTTCCTTTTTTTTTGTTTTCTTTGTTTAACCTAATATATATATATATATACACACAAAAAAAAAATATGCCCCCTCTCTCAACTTTATAATAATATTTATTTGAAAAAAAAATATACCTGGAGTTTTTTTTGCTGATTTGGCAGTCCTATGACAGCAAATTGATGACATGGCAGCATGAAGTGATTTAGGGTAATGATATGACACTAACATGTCAACATCCTACATCCGATTATTTTGCCATGTCACTCTACGTCAGTATTTAATAGATAATTTATTTCTGTATTAACAGAAAAATCAATCAATTATACTTTTGGAAGTCTAAAAACTTTAGGGTAAAATTCAGGAACTAATTCATGATTGAGAGTAAAATTCAAGAACTAAACCAGTAACTCATATATTTTTTTTTATTTTTTATCAATATTTTAAATCATATTTCAATTAATCCGATTCGAACTCAAGATTTACCAGAAAGACTTAACACCTCATTTAGGGGGAACTCATATAGTGTAGTTTTTTTTTTTTTTTTTTTTTTTTTTTTTTTAATTTTTAAATTTTGAATTCAACATTTGATTAAAAGATTTAACACACTGTTTTATTAACACGGTTCGCCATCGGTTGCGGTAACTCTCTCTCTACACAAATTTGTAGGTAGTGGTGGTTGTTGGGAACTCATATAGCGGGACAGATATTTCAATGGAGCTGGTTGATGTGGCTAAAGAAATACACCTAAGTGCAAAATCTCTGGACATTACCGAAGGACTATCTAAAGTCATTTCTAAACACGAAAATTTGCACCTTCGTCCACAGGTATTATATGCACTTGTTAACCTTTGATCAACTTAAATTCTTCTTTGCTTTTGTAATTTTCATCACCTTTATGCATAGGGCAAATCATACTGAAAATAAAAATGCACTTGGTTGGACATGTTTAAATCTGAGCATGGCTGGGGAACCCCACCTTTCAGTAAAGGACGAAAAAATAGTTCGATACTCAAAATCTAAACACGTCATTTTCTCAACATTAGGTCCTCATTGTGTCATAATTCATTTTTAATGTTGGAGATCCGACATAATGAAATGCAGATTGAATGTCTTAGTGAAGATGGAGGGGTCTTATTCATGGATGGATCATCTGTCATTGCAGATTCCGTAATTTATTGTACAGGGTACCCATCCGAAGATATTCTCTGGTCCCTCAATAAAAGCTAATGACTACACTAAAATTGCCCTAATTGTACAAATCTTTTTTCCATTTAGGTATAGATATTCATTTCCATTCCTTGATACCAAAGGCAAGGTTGTTGTGGATGATGGCAGAGTTGGACCTCTTTTTGAGCATACGTTCCCTCCATCACTAGCTCCCTCACTCTCTTTCACTGGCATTCCTCAACAGGTAAATTATAACATCATTACCATCTTCTCTCTCTCTCTCTCTCACTCTCATATTTCAGTTTGAATAAGAGTGTACGTTTTGTAGATAATAGGGTTTCCTTTCTATGAATCCCAAGCAAAATGGATAGCTCAGTTGCTATCTGGAAAAACAACATTACCATCATGGCATGAGATGATGCAATCTATCACGCAGCTTTACCATTCCAAAGATGAGGCGGGAGTACCAAAGCACCATACACATGTGCTTGCGGGAGAGTTTTGGGAGGTAAGGAAGGATCCTTAAAATATTAAAATATAAAATAGAAATAGAAATATCATTCTCACCAATCACTCAAATTTATAGTTTTTGATTACTGTAAAAATGTTTTCTTAAAAGAAAAAATAAAATAAAATCATTATTTTCTCATCGAATTTGAAACAACTCGCTCACATAGTCCATTCATTCGAGTAGCTTCAACATCCGTGTAATACTTTTCTGGCAAACCGTATAAAATTATGGTATAATAAACTCTTAAGTGGTGACGTACATTATTATGTAGCAGTACGCCAAAACATATGGAGAGTACTCGGGATCTCCACATTTGGAAGAATGGAGGAAAGATCTTTGCATCTCAGCTCTAAGAAATTCTATTGTGAATTTGGAGACATATCGGGATGCTTGGGAAGATGGTGATGAGGAGATACTTCAAGTGGCATACCAAAGCCCACATTTCACTCAATTCGGACTTCACAATGAATAAAGTTCTCATCCATGGCATGGCTGCGGTCTTGCTTGGTTAGCGTTGTGGAAGTGCTTGTCTGAAATAATAAGTTGAATAAAAGTACTTTCAAGATGACAATAAAATTAGCTTTGGCATGATTTGTAATTATTATTATTATGGGGTTTGGGTGAATGTGATTCAGAGCAAATTATGGATCAAAATTCATCATTGCTTGTGAAATTTGGTGTCCAAGTTTAATCGAAAGAGAAAAATTAAAGAAAAAAATTCACTTTGTTCTTCTATAGCTTGGCCCCGAAATAAAAAAGGGTTTATTTTCTTGCCATTTTAGCCATTGTGGTTTGGATTTGAATGCAAAAAATAATTCCAATTTACGGAAAAGCACTTTGGAATTGATAGAATTCCTTTTTTTTTTTATTATTTATTTTTCATTTTGTGGGTTCGAAGAATGCGATTTGGAGTAAATTATGCATCAAAAACTAGATTGTTTTTCGGGTTATCATCTTGTCCTAGTTTTATTGAAATGTAAAAATGCAGAGTTTTGATGATTTTAAATTTTAAATTATCTAAATTAACGTAAATCATTAGTATTGGGAAATTTTCATATATCAGAATATATATATACACACATACATATGTATGTATATACATTCAAAAATGGATATCGGGTCGTTCATGAGGGCTGACCCAACTTATTTTTGAATTTAAACGATAAGAGTTAAATGGGGGAGTAGTTTTCTTAAGAAAACCGATTCTCAACTCCTCCCTTCATTTTTGAATTTCAAAGTAGTGTGTTTTTTTAACATGATGTGAAAAACGCAGAAGAGAGTCGGTGAAAAAAACATAATTCATGTATATGGTTTGAGGGTTTGAAATTTGTGTTATCATTTTACAAGATCATACCGTATTTAAGGTATTTGAATTGTGGTAACTAAAAACTGTTTCATCTGTAATAGTTTTTGGACGAATATATCAAAAGAAAAAATGTTAGTGATTCAACTTAAGAACTTGGGAATTCTCATTGCATCTTAGGTATGAAAATACAAGATCCGAATTTAAATTTCAACATTAGTATCAGAGCCAGTATAGGCTGTTGTCTTAACTTTTTAAGATGATAGAAAATGATATAAGCATGCATGACGATGCCAATTTTGAAAACAACACAAATATATGATTTTTTTTTTTTTTTTTGCGGTATCTTTTGTTATGGTTGATGAAATGCCCCCATAATTTTATGATAACATGTTTATTCTCTTGGTTTGGTATTTTGAAATATATTTAAAACCCTAATCGAAATTTAATACATTCACCCTAATTGGAATTTAATATACTTATATCATGTAGGATAATATGTTTCACGATATGAGTTTTATCTGGTTAGATTTCTCATAAAAAATACTTTTCAACCACGTAAAAAACACGAAAAATGATTAAAAAATGGGAAAAATATAGATATTTGAAATTATGGTCGAATTTTAGAAATTTTTTGAAATTTTGAAAAAAATAAATAGTAACCGACATTCACTCCTACTCTCGGTTGCATGTACGTGAGACTCAAATCCTAAGCTATAGGTGTCTAATATGAGAATCATTACCATCTTTAGATTTATTGATACTAAAAATGGGGTAGTCAAAATCGGATCGTCGAAACCTCTGGGAGGATGGCACATTGCGCACATTCACCGACCGAGAGAGAAGGCGATTGAGGGCGCGTGACTTACACGTGCCAAGACAACCCACATCTCAGTGGCACGTGAAATGTCCATTTCGACCGAAAATTTTATGAAAATATTTCTTTTTTTGTGAATTTTCCTGTAATTTTAATTTATTTTCTAAATTGAAAAATAATTTTTATTGATTTTAAATTAATAAATTGTTTAAAATTATAAAAAATTTAATTTTCAGCTCGAAAAATTTTTGAAAATTTTTGTTTAAGTTAGGAAAATTATTTCTTTATTATTATCTATCCGAGAGAAAATTATTTGTATTTTTTTGATTTTATGCTCATTTATTTGTATATGAAAATTATTTTTTTAATATAAAATTAATTAAAAATTCAACATATTCATTGAAATTGATGTTTTAAAATTTTGAATTATATTATGACTGATTACGTGTCCAACTAATATTGGTTTCCATTTTTCAAATATGGTGAGGGTTAGATATACTCTTAGTATTCTACACGGGAGAGTTAGAGTTTTTGATAATTTCGTGTTTGGAGTTTATCTATTGGTTTAGAAATATTGAAATTGAGATTATTGCGATAAGAAATTCATTTATTTGAAAAAAATAAGATTTAAGAGAATAAATCTTTTAATAGATTTTATAGTATTCGAATTGAAAGAAATTTAAATATGAGTCGATAATAAAAAAAAAATCCGTTTATATAAAATAATAATAATAATAATAATTTCTTTCTTTCGATGAAAGCAAATTGAATTCGTTTCATTTTTCAAGCATCTACAGATATGGAAACGCCAACCCAAAAACGCTTCTCAAGGCAAGCTTTTGTCGCACCCATTAGAGTATTGCGGGACCCATCCCACGTACGTGTCTATGGGACTGCAATAATTTTTATAAAATATACTTTAAATTGAGGGAAAAATATTATTAAATGTTTTTAAATTATTATTAATATTTAAAAATTTAACTAAACCGATTTCTAATTTAACGATAAAATTTTTAAATATTTATATTTTTTATTTTTAAAATTCATTTTGAATAATTTAGTTATAGTTTACTATTTTATCATTGGAGATCTGAAAAATAAAATTTTTCATTTAATATTTTTTTATTTCTTTGTTTAAAATTTTTTTCCTCTCTCTTCTTACAATTTTTAAATGGAGTATTAATAATTATATAAACACCTTTGAATCAATCAAGCTATAGAAACATTTTTTTTATTTGGCAACTTGACATTAAAGTACAGAAGCTTTATTACAGACAACAGTTGGAGATCATTATGCTAGAACTATTATTCAATTATATAAAATATTTTACTCACCACATCACATTTCCATATCCCACACCCACATTCACGAACACAGAATATAGCCATTTGTTTCCATCCTCTCATCACTTTCATTCCTCTCAAGGGCCAACCATGGCATCTGAAAAGATGCAATCAAAATCCATTTGTGTGATCGGTGCAGGAGCATCGGGACTAGTTGGGGCAAGGGAGCTAAGAAAGGAAGGTCATCACGTGGTAGTATTAGAACAAAACCATGATATTGGAGGGCAATGGCTCTATGATCCAAAAGTGGAAGGTGAAGATCCACTAGGGAAGAACACTTTCCCAAAGGTTCATAGTAGTGTTTATGCCTCTCTAAGGCTTATGTGTCCTAGAGAAATAATGGGATTTACTGATTTTCCTTTTGTGACGAAGAAAGATAGGGATCGGAGGAGGTTCCCTGGTCACAGGGAAGTGTTTTTGTACCTTAATGACTTTTGTGAATGGTTTGGATTAAGGGACATGATAAGGTTCAACACAAGGGTAGAGTATGTGGGGATGGTTGATTATGCTAAGTCGGGTAGTGACTTGAGATGGATTGTTAGAAGTAGAGACTTGAAGTCAGAAAAAGTAGAAGATGAGGTTTTTGATGCTGTCGTTGTTGCTACTGGTCAATACTCTTACCCCAAGTTGCCTTCAATTAAAGGTGTGAAACTCTCTCTGTCTCTGTCTCTGTCTCTGTCTCTCAGCAAGTTATTTCATTTACTTAAGGATGACATTTGATTTATTCTCCGCTGCCAAAGGCATGGATACATGGAGAAGGAAACAAATGCATAGCCACACATACAGAGTCCCGGAGTTATTTCAAAATGAGGTATGTCAACAAACATTAGAACAACGTTGCTTTGCCTTTTCCAGAGGATAAGATGACGCATTTTTTTTTTTTGCAAACACTTCATTTCAATAAACTTACCTCATAAAGCTTACTCAGACCTTATTTTCAGATTTAACTTCTGAATTATTCTGAATTCAATTTTTTTCTTCTTAATATATCTATAAACGTGACCCAAATGTGATACTGATAGATAAGGGCCTAAGTATTAACGTTAAATGTCACCCGTTTTTCACACAAAAGTTTTCACAACTTTTTTTTGTTGGTCAAGTTTTACCGACGAATATAAACGATCGAAAAGATAAAAAAAATATCGGGAAAGCACTATTTTTTTATAATGTAAGGTATTAATTATTAAAAATGAATAAAATTCAATTATATTAAATTATATTTAGATCTATTTATGATTAAAATGACAGAACTAAACTTCTGTGGGGAATTTGATTTACTCTTTCTCTCCATTAACAAGAAAAAAAAAAGCATAATATAATCATCAAAGGCCATGTTTGGTCCTGTTGGAGGTCAAGATGTCTTTCAGCCACGTTTTGAGCATGTCCAAAGGCAACAACCAATGTTTGCTTGAACCTTATCATGAACCTTATCATGAACCTTATCATGAACTTGGAGTCTTTAACTTGTCTAAACGCTTTCTGAGGATTCTTTTATCTTCAAGCGGACTCAGAAATCAATGATGCTAGATCTTATAATAATATACGGCTAAGATGGAGATGCCTTGAAGTTGGACAAAGACACCACAGCCTTGTTTTGCCCAATAACTCTATTTTTTTTGTTGATATTCAGAATTATAGTCTGATTAATTCATTTCGAGTTATTATCAAATTCTCTATAAAGAAGAATTCTTCCAACTTATTCCTTTTATTTTCAAAATTCAAAACTGAGTTTCGAATAAAAAGTTTAATGTTCTTTTTATTAAATCTAATAACTCTCTCTCTTTCTCTCTCTCTCTCTCTACACAAATTTGTAGGTAGTGGTTGTTGTTGGGAACTCATACAGTGGGACAGATATTTCAATGGAGCTAGTGGATATGGCTAAAGAAATTCACCTAAGTGCAAAATCTCTCGACATTAATGAAGGACTATCTAAAGTCATTTCTAAACACGAAAATTTGCACCTTCGTCCAGAGGTACTATGTGCATTTGTTAATCTTTGATCAACTTAAATTCTTCTCTGCTTTAGTAATTTTCATCACCTTTATGCATAGGCAAATCATACTGAAAATAAAAATGCACTTGGTTGGACATGTTTAAATCTGAGCATCGCTGGGGAACCCCACCTTTTTTTTTTTGAATACCATGGTTAAGCCATCAATCCAGCATCCGAGGTTTCACCCCGACTAATCTGGATCGACCGCTTGCAGGACCCAATTGAGGGAGTATGTCTCCATTTTTCCGTTCTCATAGGGGATCGAACTCCCAACTATGGTTAAATGGGAACCCCAACTTTCAGTAAAGGATCTAAAAATAGTTCGATACTCAAAATCTAAACACGGCATTTTCTCAACATTAGGTCCTCAATGTGTCTTAATTCATCGTTCTATCTGGCTACCTTATATTTTTAATGTTGAAGAACCAACATAATAAAATGCAGATTGAATCTCTTAGTGAAGATGGAGGGGTCTTATTCATGGATGGATCATCTGTCATTGCAGATTCCGTAATTTATTGTACAGGGTACCCATCCGAAGATGTTCTCTGGTCCCTCAATAAAAGCTAATGACTACACTAAAATTGCCCTAATTGTACAAATCCTTTTTCCATTTAGGTATAGATATTCATTTCCATTCCTAGATACCAAAGGCATGGTTATTGTGGATGATGGCAGAGTTGGACCTCTTTTTGAGCATACGTTCCCTCCATCACTAGCTCCCTCACTCTCTTTCATTGGCATTCCTCAAAAGGTAAATTATAGCATCATTACTATCTTCTCTCTCTCTCTCTCTCACTCTCATATTTCAGTTTGAATAAGAATGTACGTTTTGTAGATATTAGGGTTTCCTTTCTATGAATCCCAAGCAAAATGGATCGCTCAGTTGCTGTCTGGAAAAACAACATTACCATCATGGCATGAGATGATGCAATCTGTCACGGAGCTTTACCATTCCAAAGAAGAGGCTGGAATACCAAAGCACCACACACATGTGCTTGCGAGAGAGTTTTGGGAGGTAAGGAAGGATCCTTAAAATATTAAAATATAAAATAGAAATAGAAATATCATTCTCACCAATCACTCAAATTTATAGCATTTGATTACTGAAAAATGTTTTCCTAAAAGAAAAAAAAAAACAAAATCATTAATAAGTTTACAGGAAAATCCTAGTTTTGGATTAGAACCGTGAATAGTTTTTATTTTGAAATCGCCTTAAACTATTTCTAATCATAAAAGTTTGATCATTCATGTAAGCATCATTGCTCTCATCAAATTTGAAACGATTCGCCCACGTAGTTCATTCATTTTAATAGCTTCAACATCAATGTAACACTTTTCTGGCTAGTCATATAACACAAATCGATATCAATTAAAATATTACGAATCATAGTATAATCAACTCTGAATTGGTGTTGGGACAGCGTAGTGATCTCGTCCCCTCTCTCAATCCCGTAATCTGAGATTCAAATCTCGTTGTAATAAAAAAAAAAGAAAAAAAAAACTCTGAAGTGGTAACAAATATTATATGTGACAGTATGCCAAAAAATATGGAGAGTACTCAGGATCTCCACATTTGGAGGAATGGAGGAAAGATCTTTGCATCTCAGCTGTAAGAAATTCTATTGTGAATTTGGAGACATATCGGGACGCTTGGGAAGATAGTGATAAGGAGATACTTCAAGTGGCATACCAAAGCCCACATTTCACTCAATTCGGACTTCACAATGAATGAAGTTCTCAACCATGGCATGGCTGCTTCTCCAAAGGCCTTGCTCGGTTAGCATTGCGGAAGTGCTTCTCTAGTTTTGAAAATGCAGAAAATAACAAGTTGAATAAAAGTACTTTCAAGATGATAATCAAATTAGCTTTGGCATGATTCTTTGTTCTTGTTGTTGTTGTCCGTGAAATTTGGCGTATAAGTTTAATTGAAAGAGAAAAAAAATATATATATATATATCCGTGTTCTTCTGTAACTTGACCCCAAAATAAAATAAGGGTTTGTTTTATTACCATTTTAGCCATTGCGGTTTGATTTTAAATGCAAAAAATAATTCCAGTTTAGGAAAAAACACTTTGGAAATAATGGAATTCCTTATTTATTTATTTATTTTTCATTTCGTGGGCTGGAAGAATGCGATTCATAGTAAATTATGCATAAAAAATCAGATTATTGAGTAATTATCTTGTCATAGTTTTATTGAAATAAAAAAAATGAGGGGTTTTGATGATTTCAAGTTTCTAATTATTTGAAGTTAATGTATATTATTAGCGTTGAGAAATTTTCATACATCTGAATATATTCATACACACGTGTGTGTGTAGATATATATATTTGGATATTTTGATACATGAAAACTTCCCAACAATATTGTTTCTTCATTTTCGAAAAGTTTTTTATTTCCAAAATATCTTAACGTATTAAATTAATTAATATTTATATAAAATTTATTATATTTTTATATTTACACATTTTTTTCATATTTAATGATTTGTTTATTTAATTATAATTATAATTTTTATGTCATTTTTATAATGATTAACAATTACATATTTAATTATTTTATATTTTTATTATAAAATATAATTATTCTATTATTTTCATAAAAAAATTAATATTTATATAAAAATCCATGTATCTTTAATATTTATGTATTTTTTTACATTTTTATTTCTTTTATTCCCTATAAAATACCATATATTTTCCAACGTTTTTTAACAACTCCCAATATTTTTCAAGCATTTCTAAAGGACATAATGACAAAAAAAATAAACGTCGGATATAACGTTAGTAAAAATTTCATCGGGAATAGTCCCGACATATACAAAAACGTTGGGAAATTGCCGACGTTTAGGAGGCTAAGTGTCGGCTATAGCACGATGATTTGCTGACGTCTAAACGTCGGCAAGCCCATGCCATTGCCGATGGTTTCCCTTTATAAATGTCGGCAAAAGTTTTTTTTTTTTTTTTTTTGGTGCAATATAGTAGGGCTCATTTACGTTTGGTGCCGAAGCATGCTCCCAAATCCAAACAAAACCCATACCAGTTTATCATATTGTCATCCACCATAATATCAAACATCAATCTCAATAATTTCAAATTTCTTATTTCACCCAATATTTTATACTTCAAATAAATAATCATTTAACCGTAAAAAATATGTCACCAACTTCACCACCTTAACTATTCAACCATTCAAACAAAGAAACAAATAACCATCGAACCAAAAAATAAATATTTTATTAAAAATAACACAAAAAAGTTTACAAAAAGAAGTTACGGTGAGTTTTGTTTTGCAGTAAATGTATCGTTTATATTGTGCAAGTTTAGTATCGTTTGAAAGATAGCGTAATTGGGATATGAGTTTGGTTACGGTGAATAACGGTGAGAATGATAGATTCTTTTATGATATAATGGTTGAATGATATGAATTGTATATAAATTGAAGACAAAGGCAAGGCCCTTAAAATGGGATCTATTTAGTTTAATCGATAAAATTCAACTCCTAGCTGATTGTTGATAACGGATGTATGATGATCAATGACTAATAGTTAATGTTAATTGATATTAATATTTGATTTTCAACGGATAATTGTTTAGATATAAAATGACCCAAAAGAACAACTATATGTTAATTAAATTAGTTTTATTTTTTTTAAATATTACTTTTTATATTATTTTTAAATATTGAAATATAAAATTTATAAATATAATATCAATAATTTATTAAAAATAATTAATTCAAATGCATATTAGAAAAAAAGAAAGGAGTCATATAAATATCTAAACTTTATAAGAAAAGACAAAAATTTTCAACTATTTAGGGAAAATACAATCAATTAATCTAAATACATAATAATAATAATAATAATAATTTAAATCTTATATTATAAAAACTAGAGAGTAAAAATAGTAAAAAAAAAAAAATCCAAACTTCAAAAGTCAAAACCACTTTGAGTACGATGATGTTTTTGCGCTGTTGGAGTTCTATCCGGTGTTTTTAAAACCAGATCGTGTTGATCGGTTCAATTAGAAATCGGTTTGATTTTCACTGTTAAACCAGATGAAATTAAATTCGGTTAAAATCATTTAAAACAATTCAAAACCGGTAAAACTGATAAACTATTCAAATTGTTTTAAAGAAAATATTTATTTTTTCATAAAAATATATAAATTTTATTTTATTTTAAAATATAATATATATATATGATATCATGATAATGTCATTTAGTTTGTAAAATGATCCAACCGATTTGATCAATAAATCAATGAATCAATAGTGTGACCGAATTATTATTGATTCTATTGATTATCACTTAATCAAATACCCTTTTTCAACCATTTGAAAAAAATCAAACACATCCCCCCCCCAAGAAAAGCTTTCCAAATACTTCTCCAAACTTGCGTTTTATTTTTATTCCACTCCACCCAAGTTAATATATATATATATATATATATATATATATATACATTCTTGAAACTAATCCAAACCAATCCTAAATCAGAGAAAGGCATAAGGGTATAGCAATTAAATATTACACTCATTTAATCATATATCTTGGGTTTAAGCAGTGAGAATAGAGAAATGAGAATCGAAAAAGTTAATCTCTTAATAGATTTCATTATTTTAAAATCGAATTTATCAGATAAATTTTACATATCAATCTACCAAAATAATAATAATAATTATAATAATAATAACAAACTATAGAAGGGCCAACCCAAAAAAGGCTTCTCAAACCTAGCTTTTGTTGAACCCATTAGAGTTTTGCGGGACCCATCCCCTGTATGTTGTAACAACCACCAATCATAAGATTAGTAGTTAATTATAGTTAATAAAAATAATTAGTGATTAATTATAATTGTTAGATTAGTTAGTAGTTAAATGAAATGATTAATAGAATTAATATAAATAGTAGTCTCTAAAACATATAATGACATGTATTGAGTTGTATTGAATTCTCTCATTTTCTCTTGTATTCTCTATCTTTCTCTCTCTTATTCTCTCTCTTTCTCTCTCTAGCCCTCTCCCTCTCTATTCCTCTTTCTCTTTATTCTCTCCCTAATCTTTATCTTTCTCTCATATTCTCTCTTTACCCTACTTGGGTTATGACAAATGGTATCATAGCTTATGAATTCTTGGCTAATATTGAAAAATGACAAAAATGATTGGGTATGAAGCCATCGAAGAACAAGCCTTTTATGAAGCCATCGAAGAATATCTCAAAAGGCAAAAAATTATAATGCAAGAAATGGTAGTAGAAATCAAAGAATATCATTTGCATATTGATAAGAAATTGGAAAAGATTAACCAAAGGATTGATGAACAAAATCAAAGGATTGATGCTAATATGATAAGTTTTGATGACAAATTCAACATTTTATTGAAAATATTTGATATCGATGAGAATATCAAAATTTTGGTGAAAAATAAGCAAGAAAATGAAAGGAAATTGGAAAATAATAATACAAATTAAATAGTAAAAGAAGAAATGCCAAAATCGATGGATAAGTAAGGTATTGAATTACTTTCTAAACCTTTTATTTTATCTACTCTTAGTAAAAAAATATTGAAAGTAGAAAAATTTCAAATGTTCAAAAAAAAAGGGTCTTGCATGTCCAAGAAAGAAGAGACTTGCATGATCAAGAAAGAATGGTCTTGGATGTCTAAGAAAGAATGGTCTTGCATGTCTATGAAAGAAGGGTCTTGTATGTTTAAGAAAGAAGAGTCTTGCATCAAGAAAGAAGTTGTTGATGGTGGATTTTTGCTAATTCCTCCAAAAATTGAATTTTCGGCATAAAAAAGAAATTCAAGAAAAGACTTTTCAAGTTTCTTCATTTCTATTTTTCTCCCATTATTCTCATTACAATTCATGTTACATTCATTGTTTGTCTCCGTCACCTTATTTTTCAACACAAATGCAAGACTTAGTACAAGATTTATGCATTCAAATATCAATTCTTAATTTTCCATCTTTGAGGACAGGGATGTCTTCAAAGAAGGGAAGTATTGTAACAACCACACTAATCATAGAGTTAGTAGTTAATTATAGTTAATAAAAATAATTAGTGGTTAATTGTGATTGTTAAATTAGTTAGTAGTGAAATGAAGTAATTAGTAGAATTAGTATAAATAGTAGTTTCTAAAACATGTAATGACATGTATTGAGTTGTATTGAATTCCCTCATTCTCTCTTGTACTCTCTCTCTTTCTCTCTCTAGCCCTCTCCCTCTCTATCCCTCTTGTTCTTTATTCTCTTCCTAATCTCTATCTTTATCTCATATTCTCTCTTTACTCTACTTGGGTTATGACATACGTCTTAATAATTCCTATAACTTCAAAAATCTTTGTATAGTCAAAAAATTAATTCCAATAAAAAATGATTTGAACTAAATGGAAAATATTATATGGATTCGATTTAGAATTTAAGTCTTCAAACCTTTATTTTTTTATTTATTTTTTTCAATGTTGAGTTTAATTGAAGTTTACTCTCCTATCACCAGATCCGATAAATAAATTTCTTTATTGCTCGGTGAGTTTTGTGTGACCCATACCATGCACGCCTTGATCAGTCACCCAATAATTCCTGAAAAAAATTGCTTTGAATTGAGTGGGAAATATTATTAAATAAAATTAATTCAAAAATTTAGGAAAAAAAAACATAAAAAGCTAAAAATTAATTAAAAATAACATACTCTGTAATAAATAAACCCCCCCCCATTTATAGGGTGAATATATATTGCTATCAGAATTAGAAATCTACTAACAAAATAATTTTCAAGAAAAAAAAATTCGAAAATTAAAATATTTTCAAAGTCTTAGATTCTAATTTTTTTTTTCAAGACTATCTGAATCATTTACCAAACTATCTTCATTCCCTATTTAAATCTTCTCATTCTCTCTCTTTAATACCAAACAACCAGAATCAGAAATCATACTTTGACTAATCTAATTTAAGTATCTGCAGATGGCTTAATTGTACTATGGTTTTTTCAATATAGTTTTTTCTATTTTTAAATTTGGACACGAGATTTAAAGAATTTAACACTCCATCACACTAAACCGACTGCCCGTAGGTCTTTCTCTCTCTCTCTCTCTATCTATCTAAAAATTATATAAACACCATGAATCGATCAAACTATATAAACATTTTTGTATTTATTTGGCAACGTGACATTAAAATACAGAAGCTGTATTACAGACAACAGTTTCGAATCTCTATGCCAAAACAATTAATCAACTATATAAAATACTTTACTCACCACATCACATTTCCATATCCCACACACGCGCATTCTCAAACACAGAATATAGCCATTTTCCATCATCTCTTCGCTTTCACTTTCATTCCTCTCAAGGGCCAACCATGGCATCTGAAAAGGTGCAATCAAAATCCATTTGTGTGATCGGTGCAGGAGCATCGGGACTGGTTGGGGCAAGGGAGCTCAGAAGGGAAGGTCACTACGTGGTGGTATTGGAACAAAACCATGATATTGGAGGGCAATGGCTATACGATCCAAACGTGGAAGGTGAAGACCCACTAGGAAGGAACACTTTCCCAAAGGTTCATAGTAGTGTTTATGCCTCTCTAAGGCTTATGTCTCCTAGAGAAATAATGGGATATATTGATTTTCCTTTTGTGACTAAGAAAGATAGGGATAGTAGAAGGTTCCCTGGCCATAAGGAAGTGTTTTTGTACCTCAATGACTTTTGTGAATGGTTTGGATTAAGGGACATGATAAGGTTCAACACAAGAGTAGAGTATGTGGGGATAGTTGATCATGCTAGATTGGGTAGTGACTTGAGATGGATTGTTAGAAGTAGAGACTTAAAGTCAGAAAAAGTTGTAGAAGAGGTTTTTGATGCTGTCGTTGTTGCTACTGGTCATTACTCTTGCCCCAAGTTGCCTTCAATTAAAGGTGTGAAACTCTCTCTTTGTCTCTCTCTCTCAGCAAGTTATTTCATTTACTTGAGGATGACATTCGATTTATTCTCTGCTGCCAGGCATGGATACATGGAGAAGGAAACAAATGCATAGCCACACATACAGAGTCCCGGAGTTATTTCAAAATGAGGTATTTTAACAAGCATTAAAACAATTTTGCTTTGCTTTTCTAGAGGATGAGATGACTTATCTTTTGCAAGTAGCTCATTTCAATAAATTTACCTCACAAAGCTTTTCCAAACGAGATCTTATTTTCAGATTTAATTTATGAATCAAGTTGAATTCAAATTTTCTTCCCTTAACATACCCATAAGTGTCACCCAAATATGATTATACTAGATAATATTTAAAGATATTTATTATTAAAAATAGATAGAATTAATTATTTTAAATTATATTTAGATCCATTTACAATTAAAGGCGGCAGAATTAAAGCTCTACGTGGGAATTTGAGTTACTCTTAAATTTCTTTTAAAAACAATTTCAACTTTTTGTTGGTCCAATTTAGATAAGAGTACTTATTTTTTTAACAAAAATTTCACATTCGAATTTTGTGAATGAAAAAAAAGTTATGAGGAGAATTCGCTATTTAATAGATCTAACAGTTAAATTGAACCGAAATAATCAGATCAATAAAATTAATTATCGGATGTTGATAGATTAGGGGTATACTCGAGTTGAGTAGATCCCGAGTATCACTGTTCTCGTACTCGAACTCCACTCAAAAACTTAATTATTATATAATATATTAATATATTTTATTTTATTTTATTTTTTATAATATAATAATATATAAATATATAATATATATTAATATATGTTATTGAGTTACTCGATTAGTTTTCGAATTTAAAATTCTATTATTTAAATTCGACTCAAGTTCGGTTAAAATTGAGTCAAACCGAGCCGTTGATTGAGCGACTTGCGAATGACTCAACACGATTCGCATAATACCCTATGATAGATAAAAAACAAAAATGAAAAATGAAAAGCACAATGCAACCATCAAAGCATAATACAAGAAGATCTCGTTTAGTCTCGTTTTTTCTTTCAACCTTTTAGAACATGTCCAAAAGTAACAACCATAGTTTGTATGAAGTTTAATCATGAACTTGGAGTCTTTGACTTGACTAAACACTTTTACGAAGAGACTTTTATCTTTTCGTTGACGCAGAAATCAATGATGCTAAATCTTAAAATAATATAAGCTGGGACAGAGATGCCTTGAAGTTGTACAAAGACACCACAACCTTTGTTTTACCCAAACATCATTTTTTATAGTTCTCTCTCTCTCTCTCTCTCTCTCTCTCTCTACACAAATTTGTAGGTAGTGGTGGTTGTTGGGAACTCATACAGTGGAACAGATGTTTCAATGGAGCTGGTGGATGTGGCAAAAGAAATTCACCTAAGTGCAAAATCTCTGGACATTACTGAAGGGCTATCTAAAGTCATTTCTAAACACGAAAATTTGCACCTTCGTCCTCAGGTATCATGTGCACTTGTTAACCTTTGATCAACTTAAATTCTTCTTTGCTTTAGTAAACGCTGAAAATAAATATGCATTTGGCTGTGGAAGCCTACCCTTCAAGTGGGCTTCAGATGATATTAGTCCAGCTTGTTGTTCCATATTCAGATTTAGGACGTAGGGCAAAACTTCCCTAAACCCTAATTCTAGGGTTAAAAATCTTATTTTTGCTCTGAGATAACTTTTAAGCAGGTTGGCTGACCATATCTATGTCACTTCAACACCACTTATAAATTATTTTATTTGACATCTTACTATATGGACTTAGTTAGTCAATTATCAACATGACAAATAAGATTCTCTTGACTAAAAATAATTTGTAAATAACCTTAAAATAGAAATTACTTATGTTTTTAACCTTTCATCGTGACACACAATTAAATTTCGACATTAATTCTTATTTTTCTCTTATTTATTTTTTTGACCCGTTCTTACTCAAAATGTCATTTTCTTAATATACATCCTCATTATGTTTTAAATTTTTACTACATAACAAAATGCAGATCGATTTTCTTAGTGAAGATGGATGGGTCTTATTCATCGACGGATCATCGGTCATTGCAGATTCCCTAATTTATTGTACAGGGTAGTCATCCGAGGATCTCCGGTCCCTAGCCCTTTTTTCCCCTCTCCCAATAATGAGATTGGGTCAATAAAAGCTAATGCTAATAGTACAAATCTTTTTTCCATTTAGGTATAGATATTCATTTCCATTCCTTGATACCAAAGGCATGGTTGTTGCGGATGATGGCCGAGTTGGACCTCTGTTCGAGCATACATTCCCTCCATCACTAGCTCCCTCACTCTCTTTCATTGGCATTCCTCAGAAGGTAATTTATAACATCATACCATCCCCCCTCTCTCTGTCATATTTTAGTTTGAATATAAGAATAAATTCATTATGTACGTTTTGCAGATATTAGGGTTTCCTTTCTATGAATCCCAAGCAAAATGGATAGCTCAGTTGCTATCTGGAAAAACAACATTACCCTCATGGCATGAGATGATGCAATCTATCACGGAGCTTTACCATTCCAAAGATGAGGCTGGAGTACCAAAGCACCATACACATGTGCTTGCGGGAGAGTTTTGGGAGGTAAGGAAGAATCCTTAAAATATTAAAATATAAAATAGAAATAGAAATATCATTCTCACCAATCACTCAGATTTATAGTTTTTGATTACTGTAAAAATGTTTTCTTAAAAGAAAAAATAAAATAAAATCATCATTTTCTCATCAAATTTGAAACAACTCAGTCCATTCATTCGAGTAGCTTCATCATCTATGTAACACTTTTCTGGCAAACCATATAAAATTAAAATACTATTGATGAGTACAATGGAGCATAATTTTTATAGCACACCTCAAACACAACGTATAAATTAAGAATATGGTGATGATACTAATATATGCTACTTTTGGAATTGAAATTTGGGGCAACTATGTTTCAATGTGTGTAATAACTAATACTTTGATTCTAATAATTAGAAAAAATGAGAATTATTCTAATAAACTCTAAAATGAGAATTATTTGTATTTTTAATTCTAAAATGATCATAATTTTCATTCAAATCACTTTTATCTGAAATAATTAGGGAGCGACTCTAAAATAAGAATTATTTTGCTATTAAAATTTTTACGAATTATGGTATAATAAACTCTTAAGTGGTAACGCATGTTATATGTGGCAGTATGCCAAAAAATATGGAGAGTACTCAGGATCTCCACATTTGGAAGAATGGAGGAAAGATCTTTGCATCTCAGCTCTAAGAAATTCTTTTGTCAATTTGGAGACATATCGGGATGTTTGGGAAGATGGTGATGAGGAGATACTTCAAGTGGCATACCAAAGCCCACATTTCGCTCAATTTGGACTTCACAATGAATGAAGTTCTCATCCATGGCATGGCTGCGGTCTTGCTTGGTTAGCATTGTGGAAGTGCTTATCTGGTTTTGAAAATGCAGGAAATAATAAGTTGGATAAAAGTACTTTCAAGATGATAATCAAATTAGCTTTGGCATGATTTGTAATTATTATTATGGGGTTTGGGTGAACGTGATTGAGAGCAAATTAAGGATCAAAATTCATCATTGCTTGTGAAATTTGGAGTCCAAGTTTAATTGAAAGAGAAAAACAAAAGAAAAAAAAAAGTCTCTTTGTTCTTCTATAGCTTGACCCTGAAATACAAAAGGGTTTATTTTATTACCATTTTAGCCATTGTGGTTTGGTTTTGAATGTAAAAAATAATTCCAATTTAGGAAAAAACACTTTCGAAATGATAGAATTCCTTTTTCTATTTATTTATTTTTCATTTTGTGGGTTGGAAGAATGCGATTCGGAGTAAATTATGCATTAAAAACCATATTGTTTTTTGGGTAATCATTTTCTCCTAGTTTTATTGAAATGTAAAATTGCAGGGTTTTGATAATTTCAAATTTCTAATTATCTGAAGCTAATGCAGATCATTAGTGTTGAGAAATTTTCGTACATCAGAATATATACATATACACACACATATATATTTATATACATTTGAAAATGGATATTGGGTCACTCATGAGGACTGAGCCCACTTATTTTTGAATTTAAATTTATAAATATTTAAGTTATTTGAAAGGGGGTAACTAAAAACTGTTCCATCTAAAGTAGTTTTTGGACCAATATATCAAAAAAAAAAAAAATGTTAGTGATTCAACTTAAAATCTTGAGAATTCTCATTGCATCTTAGGTATGAAAATAGAAGATTTGAATTTAAATTTCAATATTAGTATCAGAGTCTGTATATGTTGTTGCCCTAATTTTTTTAGATGATGGAAAATGATATAAGCAATGCATGAAGATGCCAATTTTGAAAACAACCCAAATGCATGATTTTTTTTTTAATGGTAACTTTTGTTATGGTTGATGAAATGCCCTCATAATTTTATAGTAACATGTTTATATTACAAAGGTGGTCATAAGTAAGCTAATTTTGTGATACAAAGATTTACAAGTAAATGAGTACCCTTTAATATATAATTAAATAAAATAAAATATTAATATAATAATTAAATAAATGATAAATTATAAATTTAGGGATGAAAATTACAAATATGCCCCTAAATTTAGAGATGGATCTATTATTTTTGTCGCTAATTTTATTTCGTCACTAATTCCGTCACTATTTTAGTGATAAATTTCTATTTTTCGTCGTTAAATTTTTACGACTGGTTATTAACGACGAAAAATTTTTTGTGGGTAAATTCGTCACTAATGTGTTTAGTAATAAATTTTTCTAAAATTTTTGTCGCTAGACCATCGCTAAAATCGTGTTTTTTTTGTAGTGCTTACAAAAGCCTTGTTTTTATTACCATTTTAGCCATCGTGGTTTGGTTTTGAATGCCAAAAAAATTCCAATTTAGGGAAAAAAAAAACACTTTGGAAATGATAGAGATCCTTTTTTATTTATTTTTCATTTTGTGGGTGGGAAGAAATTATGTATCAAAAACCAGATTGTTTTTTGGGTAATTATCTTATCCTAGTTTTATTGAAACGTAAAAATGCAGGGCTATGATCATTTATGAAAACTCTGGACGTTTTTTTATTTTTAAAACGTTTCAACATATAATTAATATTTCTTATATTTTTTATATTTATATTTTTTTATATTTAATGAATTATTTTCTTATTTAATAATAATTTTTATTTTTACATTATTTTTTCTTATGATTAAAATTACATATTTAATTATTTAATATTTTTTATTATAAAATATAACTGCTTTAGGGGAAACTCTTCTGATATAATTCTTTCTATTATGGACTTAGTGTCTTTCCCATTAAACCGTCCATTGGTCAACCTAATATATATATTCATTATATTTTCTAAGAAAATGTTTAAGATCGTGACATTAGGACACTTTTCTAGGCAACTCCGATTGTTTCCATCTACTACTAATTTCTCTAATCAGCAGGTTCATCACTACTACAATTCTATCAAGGCAAATGCTTCCACCTGCGACTACTACAATTTCACCAAAATATTATGTACTCATAAAATTCTTACAATTCAAATTTTCATGAATTAAATTTAAATCATAATTTTAGAATGTCACATTATATTTGCATGATTCATTTTTCTCTTATTTTGTCCTTTTTCTTTTTTTGCCATAAGTATGACATTTGTAAGACCAGAAATTAGCTTTAGAGGTAAAAATACAAAATGTAGGTGGACGAGAAACATGAGGTAAATAGTTATTTTTTGGAATAAACTATCGGTATATGATAACTATATTAGAACTGACTAAATCAGATACGAGTTTGATTGGATCCTTATTTGACAAATCCCTTTCGATATTTGTTTTCTTTATACTCGATATTTAAAAGACAATTACCCGTCTTCACAGAATTATATATATAATAATTTAAAATGGGCACCAGCTACAATTAGCATTAGCAATGCATAATGAACAATTATGATATGCATTATTACAGCAGAGGGCTATTTTGGGTGCAAAAAGGATATTTAGCATGAGAGATAAAATTCTCACCATCACATATATATGTAGACAAATTGGATTACAAACCCTTATCAGAAAATTTGGATTAAAAATATATATATATATATATTTTTACATTATTGCATGAGTGGAAGAACTTTTCCAATTTCCACTGCAATATTTATTTGGTGCCCTTCATTTACTCTCTTTCTCTGTAGCATCAATGGTGAAAGCTTGACTTCAACTTTTCTGCAGATAAACCAAAAAAAAAAAAAAAACAAATCATCAATTAGTTTAATATTATGGGGTTTCTGACTAAACCTATTCTCAAGATTTTTGATTCAAAATCTAATTACGATTCCTGAGTACGAGTCAAGAGTCCCTTGAGAAATTTTATTAATCATCAAAACTATAAATCTGCAATGTATAATCCTATCGAATAGCAGTAATTAAAAAGATCATTGTCAAGGAAAAAAAGGAAGGGTTGAGAACTTACCAGCAACTTCCTTAGCAGTGCAATCAGCATCGCACTTCATCTCACAGAAGGCATTGCCATTGCCACCCAGGCACTCTTTCTCGCATTTCTTAAAGCATGACCTAAAGTGTTCATCGGCAGAGTCAGCCTCGGCGAGTTGCATGGCTGCAACAACAACCATGCACATGAAGAAAACAGCAACAAGCTTCTTGGCCATCTCTCTTTCTCTTGTTTTTTATTTGCTTCTTTTATTCCTTCACTTTTCCTTGTGAATATGCCTCAAGGAAGGAGGAGGCAACACACATTTATAGGCACTTCTGTGAGCCTAAAAGTGGGGATCTACTTGTGGTGTTTTTTTTTTTTTTTTGCTCTTTGTACCAATATAGGAGTGATCTTGCTAAAATCACGGCCTTGAATACTAATTTGAGTAAATCACATTAGAAAAAAAAAAGGAAAAAAAAAGTTATGGCCTCAAATGATCGATTCGTATCGCTCACAATATTTTTAAGTCAATGTTCGGTATAGGGTAAAAGGAAATCAGAATTTTATGCCGTAAATAAGATAACAAACTAAATTAATACGTTCAATTTCGAAGAATGAAAAAAATAATAAATTTACTATGTTAAAATTTAATGTATTTAGGTTTTTTTTTTAAATTAAATTTAGTTTTTCTAAAGAGATAAAATATAAAACTAATATGCTTATAGATGCAAAAATTAAAATAATTTAAACAGACAATTAATGTGCGCAATTAAAAACAAAAAAAAATTAGATAAATAAAACTCAAAACAGATTGTGTTTAAAGAGAGAAAATATAAATTAAATTATTTTTTTAAAAAGAAAGCTAACATGTTTTGTTTTAGAGAGAGGAAACTAAAATTCAATGAGTTTAGATGAAAAAGCTTTAAAATAATTTAATTTTTAGAGAGAAATTAATAGGCTTAATTTTAGAAAAAAGAAATCATTTGTTTTTAAGGAGAAAAAACTCAAAATCAATGTATCTAGAGATTAAAAATTCAAATAAATTAATTTTTCGGAGTTGTAATTTTTCCCACACCATAGAGCAAATGGAATTTCCATGAACCCTAATCAAAGATAGAAAAACCCTAAGGAAAGAAAAAATGAAAACATATAAAGAAAAGAATTATAGTTTTCAAGAACAAAATCTAATGTATTTAGTTTGAAAGGAAAAAAAAAAAAAGGTACATTAAATTGATTTTTTAGATATACAAAAATAAATTTGTGTAAATGTAGAAAGAGAAAAATAAAATTGAATTATTTTTGTAGAGAGAGAAAACCGATATGTGAAATTTGAGAAAGAGAAAATTTTAAAATTCATCGGTGTTTTTAGGTAGAGAAAACCTCGTTTATATTTTTTAAAAAAGGGAACTAATATATTTGGTTTAGAAAAAATTAAAATGCGTTCATTTCTTAAAGGGAGAAAACTAATATATTTATTGTTAAAAAGAAAATTATTTGGGGCAAAACACATCCCTCTATCATAACAAGACAGGGAGATATTACCAAAAAAAAAAAAAAAGGGCAAGACAGGGAGATCCAGAGTTCAATGCTTCCAAATCTACAAGGCAAGGAGAAAGCAATCCAAAGTAGAGCATTCCTTGAGACGGCTACCACCGCAAGCTGTTAACCACATACAAATCCAGCAGAACAAGAAAATGCATACACCGAAACAAAATTAGGAGCCATGTCCAAATCCTGGGTATTAGTTCTGGGTATCTTGAACTTTTTCATCACTAAAATGCATATTAACAAATTTTTTTCCCCAAATCCTGCCCAGGGCCCCTGCCGGAGCAATAGCGAGACATCCTTAATCAAATGTCTTAATTGCATCCCTCGAGGAACAAGCAAAATTATCTCATTACAGCGTCTCCAAAAGAATATAACATCGTGAAAATCTAATGTTTAGGTACACTATAGCCTCAAAACTAATGTTTTGGTTTCGCAGTACGTGGAACAGATAGATGTACATACAAGTTTCAATCTAGAAACAAAAATATTTCTTAAACAAAAGAATCATTAAGCAGCAATGACTTTCCATTTTATAAGAATCATAGAATAATCAATCATGGCCTCTAAGAAATCAATTGGCTAACTCTGCTTAATCGACATCGGCTTGACATCCCGCATCACTTTATGTGGTAGGACCGAGCTTGGACCTATTCATCAGCCACATGGTCAGAATTGGAAACAGGAACTGCAGTTGAGCCAAGCAGAAAATGTCAATGCGTCACCAGTAATCATTACAGGAACAAGCACCTCCTTCGAAATGGTGGAACCTGTTCCTATCTCTAAGAATTATATACCTCCCGTATACCATTGAAACATGCTTGAAAAACTCGTGACAGTCATGACAAACCCTGAGGTTCTTCAGTATTCTTATAGTAGAGGTTCGTGGAGATCTTAGAATTCCAAATGCCAGAGCAAGCTTCTCACTGTGATGCATCAAAGAATGTTCCTTCTCTTCTTCCTCCATATCATACAGTACCATATCAGTCTCCAATACATATCCAGCTGATCTTAACTTCCTGCTTATAATATCCAACAGCTCGTGGACCTCTTCAAACTTCGGCTCAAAACTATCCGATACCTTGAACTCATAAACCACGTTTTCAATTTCAATGGAACTGCAACCAGGGACCTTTTTAATTCCTTTCTTTTCCATCATTTCTCTTACTTCTCCCGCTTTATCCCATCGCCTTTCCCGAACATAAAGATTTGCTAACAAGACATAATTCTCCCCATTATTTGGCTCCAGTTCAAGAAGCCTTCTAATGGCAAACTCACCCAGTTGAGTATGTCCATGTAGTCGACAAGCACCTAACAATGCCCTCCAAATGGCAGGGTCTGGTTTCAAACTCATTGTCTGGATTAGCTCCTGAGCCTCATTCAAGAATCCAGCTCGACCAAGTAAGTCAACCATGCAGCCATAATGCTCAATCGTTTGTTCCAATCCAAACTCTTCTTTCATACTCTTAAAGTGCCGCCGGCCTTCATCAACAAGGTGTTGGTGAGAACAAGCACATAACACCCCCAGGAAGGTAAACTCATCGGGCTGGAATCCCTCTGTCAGCATGTTAGAAAAAACCTGTAAAGCAGCTTTTCCTTGTCCATTCATAGCATACCCTGAGATTAGAACATTCCAGGTATATACATTTTTAACCCTCATCATATGAAAAACGTTTTCAGCATCATCAACAACCCCACATTTAGCATACATGTCAATAAGCGCAGTGCCAACATAAACATTTAATCTCAGCCTATTATGCCTAATATAATCATGAACGTACCTCCCCTGGTTCAAAGCCCCCAAATGTGCACAAGCTGATAGAACCCCAACAACCGTAACCTCATCAGGCTCAGCCCCAGCTTTTTGCATCTTTCTAAAAACATCAATCGCCTCTTTAAACTTCCTATTATGAACATAACCACTGATCAATGCATTCCATGTAACCGGGTTCCTACCAGGCATTTCATCGAACAGTCTCCGCCCCTCAACAACTGATAAACAAACGCAGTACATATGAACCATTGCAGTATGCACATATACATTTGGATCAAAACCCATTTTTATTACACAACAATGTATCAATTTTCCAAGCTCAATACGAAACAACATAGCAACAGACTTAAGAACAGCAGGAAATGTCTGCTGATTAGGCAGAACTCCAATTTTCTGCATCTGGGTATACACAAAAACTGCATACAAATGCTTTTTCACGTTAGTATAAGATCTAATCATATTATTGCAGAGTTCAAGATCAATGTAGTCACTAAACTGTGTAAACAACAGAGCAGAGGAAGCTAAGCCACGTGAGTGTATAGATATGTCTAGGAGTTTCGTGAAAGAGAGTTCATTGATGGGTGTCTTGGAAACAATCATTTGGGCGAGAATTTGATTCATGTGCGTCCGACTTGAGAGAGATTCGATCCAGTGGGTGTGGTTTGAATTGGTCGTTTGAGACGGGTTTTCTGTGAATTCTGCCATAGAAGATGAGTGGATTGGAAAGTGTTGGATCTGGATGTGTTGACGAAGTTTGGTTGAGCGATGGATTAATGATTTGATTGATCTTTTCATGATTTGGACGTTTGGTTGCACCATCATTCACTGCCTTCGGAATTACTATGTTTCCTCGGTTTCAAATAATTTTAAAATTCACACTAATTCAAAACTTTCTTTCGTGTTTCTAAATTATATTGGATGGTGGGTTAAAACCTAGCTACACAATAAAATGGGGTTCAACTATCCAAATGGGGTTCAACTATCCAGCCAAATCAAATGATAGCCATTAAAACAAACAAGGACACGGGGAGGACGAGAAGAGTTTTGTGCGGAAATGATATTAATAATATAAAAACTTTTTAAAATAACAACGTTTAAAAAATATTTACAAAACTAACACATATATATCGTAATTTAAAACCACGACATGCACACATGTCGTGATTTGAAACCACGACATATGTTTAAAACGCGGTATATCATGATTTGAAATCATGACATACAGTATGTCGTGACTTCAAGTCACAACATATATTTAAAACGCGGTATGTCGTGACTTGAAGTCACGAAATATGCTTAAAAATTGTATGTCGTGACTTAAAGTCACGGTATGTTTCTGCTAACTGCCCATATGTAATTTTCATATTATATACTGTCCAAATTTACAACACAACTAAAAACACTACAAACTCCGATAGTGGCCAAATCAATCATTCTGCTATCCAAATTTACAACGCAACAGAAATACCATAAATTCCGATAATGACCAAATCAACTATTCTGTTATCTAAATTTATATCAGAACACAAATACTAAAATACAACACAAACACCACAAACTCCAATATTGGCCAAATCAACCAATTTTTGATTTTATAATCAGATTTCATATGCAATACTGTCCAAATATCATAACTGATCAGTAACAAATCCCAAAAACCAAAAAGTACTAAAATAAGTACAATGAACAGAATAAAGAAATAAATTTAATTTTATTAATTTTAATAGAAGTTACAAATTACAAAAATAAAAAATCAATGTCGTCATCTTCTTCTAATATACTATCTAAGATCTAAAACAACTGTACTGCCTATAGTGTCATCACGAGATACTAATCTCATATCATCTATCTGTGTGATTTGGGAGGGCTCTACATCCTGCTGGTGGGGATCAGAGAAAACAGGCGGTGACACATGATACACCAGTGGTGCATCATCTATCACACCCTATGTCAGTCCGTCATCCATAAAGCTATCGGGACGAACTCCCTCTGAGGAGCTCCCGGAGTGAAAACCTGAGAGATGTCATCAAACACAGGCGTGTAGAAATCTAAAGACTCACCGAACGTAGTAGAAGGTCCTGTGACATTCTCGGCCTGCTGTGATGGTGGCGGTGTATAACGAACCCCCAAAAGGCCATGAGCAGCACCCGAGCAGATAGCATGGAGGTTCGCACGGAAGATCCCGACCAAAGGGTACGAATGAAAGGCCACGACCAAGAGGCATGAGCCAAAGGACACGAGCAAGTAAAAGGTCTCAAGCAACAAGCCACAAACAGCGTGCTACAAGCAAAGGGTCACGAGCCAAGGGTCGCGAGCAATAAGCAACAAGACCATGAGCCAAAGGCCATGACCAATGAGCAGCAAGCAAAAGGATATGAGCATAAGGCAATGAGCAACGAGCAACATGCAGCAGGCAGCAAGCAAGGCATTGGGACAAATGCGACGGTGGTTCGCATGGACACAAGTTTCTCACCAAAGGCCACGATCGAGCAGTCAACACCAAAGGTTGCCACCAAGCCACGGTTCTGTTCTAGGGACCAGAAGACACCAGAAGAGGCCATGAAGAAGCACAAAGAAGGAGCAATGCCCAAAGGAATGCAAGTGTCAGCACCAAGCAATGCAGCTCCAGCACCAAGTGAAAAGGCACTGGCACCAGCATGTGTTAAGGCATCAATTCACGAGCGACCAGCAAGCAATCGAGGAGCCCAAACCAAGATAACTTCCAAAGGTGTTCCCAAGGCAGTAGGCAACGAAATGGTGCAAGGAGAAGAGCAGATGCATGCAAATAGCCAAGAGACATAAGGTTCATACAAGCAACTGCTCACATTCTGCTCAATTCTGGACAGATTACTTATATTATTAGTATTTCAATATTTATGCCCTTTTATTTAGTATTTTAAATATCAAGACTTATGTTTGAAGTGTTGTAATAAGTGGGATATCATTATATAGGGCGAAGGGACTCTTTTTAGGCAGTTATAGGTAGTTATAGACCAAAGGAACTCATGTTTCAGCCAAGGGTGTGCATTTGGCTGAAATGTTCCCATTGCTGCCCCTTCTTTTCCCCCTTCCCTTGCCTATAAATACCCATGTACTCCCCATCATTTTTATATCAGAAATACAGTTAAGACTTGAGAATTTCGTCCCTTTCTATTTCTCATTAATGAGAGACTTGAGTGTAGGATATTAGGCATTCCATAGTGCAGTCTTTGGGCAGCACTTGCTTTGTCTAATGTTCTTTGCCTTGTGAGAGATCCCTGCGGTGCAACAAGGCCAGGCCTACGTCTTTTGAAGGAGAGCAATTGCTTGAGAGATCCCTGCGGTGCAAAGCCTTTGCTTAACTCCAAAACCGTAAGTCATATCCCTTTCTTTTCTTTACCGATTTTACATAGTTTTTTTTAGTCTTTCTTCCTTCTTCCTTTCTTTTTTCTTTCCCCCTTCTTTTATTCCCAAGCCACCCTTGTGCATAGACCCTCATTGTCGTGCAGCAAGGTGTACCCCACCCTTTTTACAAGCCTTCCCTTTCTTTTAACCCAAAACAGGTCGTGCTCCTCTTCTAGGACACGGGTTCGCCGCATATTTGGTGCTTTCATTGAGAGGGTCCTAACGATCCTTTCAATTTCATTCTCTTTTCTTTTTCCTTCAAAAATTATTCCACCATTTCCTCAAACACCACTCTTTCCCCTGTCCAAAAACTTATTTTTTCTTTTTCACAACAACAAAAAACACAAAAACTTTTCACTATGGCCGAAAAGGTTCCAACTCAAAGAGAACGGCTTGAGACCGTTGAGTCTAACTTTGAAGCCGCTCAAAAGGAAAGACAAGATATGAACCAACGGTTCAATATTCTGGAGCAAGGTCTTGCAAATATTACTACCATACTACAAGAAATGAGAGTAAGCAGGCCAACCGAAAGAATGCATGGCCGAAGGCGCCCTCATCAACAACCAACCGTGGACAACATTGGCGAAACATCTACACCACCAACTCAAGTTCCATCACCACCATCATCCATTGCCGAAGATGAAGACCAAGAGCCACCAACCAGCGGAAGTGATGTAGAGATTCAACCAAGAAGGTGTAGAAATGAGCAATATCGATTGGAGTTCCCCCGATTTCAAGAAGGAGATCCTACAACATGGATCGTATGTGCAGAAACATACTTTTCATACTATCCAACAATCTCCGATGAAAGGGTACGTATGACAAGTTTTTATTTTGAAGGAGAAGCGCAGCTTTGGTATCAATGGCTCAAGGAGAGATACATCGCAAGACAAAAGGAGATATCATGGCGAAGACTATGCAAGGAAATCACGAAGAGATTTGGAGACACCGAGTACACCAACTATGATGAAGCCCTCACACGCCTCAAGCAAACGACATCCCTACGAGACTATCAAAAGGTGTTCGAAAGAATCTCAACTCGTGTGGAGTGGCCCGAAAAAGCACTTATTGACCCATTCATAGGAGGACTCAAACCTGAACTTGCAACCGAAGTAAAGTTACAAAGGCCGAAGACATTGATTCGAGCATGGGAGATCGCAAGACTCAAGAATGAACAACTTCAAGACATCCACAAAATATCACGGCAACAAGTCAACAAAGGAGTAGGAGGTACCAAACCATTCCTTAAACCCTCTCCTTCTAAGGTTCCTTCACAGCCTATATCGACCAAGACACCACAAGGAGTGAAGAAACTCACCTATGCCGAGATCGAGTCAAGAAGAGCCAAGGGCTTATGTTTCTATTGTGATGAAAAATTCACCCCCGGACGCAAGTGCAAGCAGCCACGACTTTTCATGATCGAACCTATTGATGAAAGTGAAGAGACACCACTTCAAGAAGAAGCTGAGTATGAAGAAGAAGACACCTTTCAAGATGAAGACGGACCAGCAATCTCATTTCATGCAATGGCCGGAGTTCAAGGGCCACGAACGATGCGCACCAAGGCAAGAGTCAATAATAGAGAGGTAACTATCCTCATCGACAACGGATCATCTCTCAACTTTATCAATCATGAGACAGCCGGTATGCTGAAGTTACCAGTGGAGAAAGTGTCATCATTTGAAGTAAAAGTTGCAAGTGGCGAAAAGTTACCATGTTCAGAGATCCACCGAGATGTCACCATTCAAATCCAAGGGTATGACATTCGAACCGACCTCTACTCTTTACCTTTAATGGGAATGGACATTGCTTTAGGGGTACAATGGCTCGCAACACTTGGAAAAGCTGTAACTGATTACAACAAAGAGAAATGGAGTTCATGCACAACACCAAATGGATCCAATTCAAGATGGACAGCAACGAAGATGAAGAGGTGCCACCCAACGATGACAAGATGCTTATTGAAGAAATACTGATCAAAGTGATACCACTTGATAACAATAAGATGCCGACCGAAGAGTTGTCAAATAAAAAAGAAGAGATGATGGTCGAAGAAATGCCACCTGATGACAACAGGATGCCAAACAAGGAGCAAACCAAAGGCATGGAGATATCAAACCTAAAGCCAGACATCCGTGAAAAGACACAGGAAGGACAGCCAAATGAAGACATTAGCCCTGAAGACAAAAAGGTGCCAACTGAAAGGATACCTGCCACAGATATAACAAGTAAAGAACACTCCAACACTCTTATCTCATTTATTCCTATTTCCTATCTACTATGGAGCATTTGGGAAGACATCAGAATAGCCCATCAAGAGGTTCCCCATAGTCAAAACATCATCCACAAGTTGGAGAATAGCAATGCAAAAGAAACTCAATATGGATTGAGGAATGGATTGCTTCTTTGGAGAGGCAAGATTTATGTGCCTAACTTTAAGGAATTGCGAAAGAAGATCCTCTCGCACTTTCATGGCAGCAAAGAAGGCAAACATCGCGGAACATTCAAAACCTACAGGAAGATTTTGAAGAAGTTCTCATGGGAAGGCCTTAAAAGAGACATCCGCTATTACATCAAACACTGCGAGAAATGTCAAAGGGATCAAGCCCAACGGAAGGACATGCACAACCTCAAACGGCAGCAGGAAGAATTTCAAGTTGGGGATTGGGTTTGTCTCCACTACTACCTCAAAAAGAAGAAGGTCTCCAAGCAGATGGCCAACAAACTCAAGGCAAATGGCCCGTACCAGATTATGGCCAAGTACGGAAAGCTTGTATACAAGATAAACATTGTCCCAAGCATCTAGGTACATCCTGTCTTTCATGCAAAATGGCTTAAAAAGTATACTGGAGATCCTATTCATGCAGTAGTAACCAAGCCAAAGATGAACAGAAGACAAAAACGAATTGAGTTCGTTTCTCAACAAGAGCACAAGGAGATCCAAGCAAGCAAAGGAGTTTATTCAAAGAACCAGCCCAAAAGGGAGAGACCCAACACAAGGAGGATTCGAAGAAAAGATGTCATGACTAGTCTCAAAGGTTATCCTCACATCAACCTTGAGGACAAGGTTCCTCTTCAAGGAGGGGCGAATGTAACGAACCCCTAAAAGGCTATAAGCAGCACCCGAGCAGATAGCATGGAGGTTCGCACAGAAGGTCCCGACCAAAGGGTACGAATGAAAGGCCACGACCAAGAGGCATGAGCCAAAGGACACGAGCAAGTAAAAGGTCTCAAGCAACAAGCCACAAGCAGCGTGCTACAAGCAAAGGGTCACGAGCCAAGGGTCGCGAGCAATAAGCAACAAGACCATGAGCCAAAGGCCATGACCAATGAGCAGCAAGCAAAAGGATATGAGCATAAGGCAATGAGCAACGAGCAACATGCAGCAGGCAGCAAGCAAGGCATTGGGACAAATGCGACGGTGGTTCGCATGGACACAAGTTTCTCACCAAAGGCCACGATCGAGCAGTCAACACCAAAGGTTGCCACCAAGCCACGGTTCTGTTCTAGGGACCAGAAGACACCAGAAGAGGCCATGAAGAAGCACAAAGAAGGAGCAATGCCCAAAGGAATGCAAGTGTCAGCACCAAGCAATGCAGCCCCAGCACCAAGTGAAAAGGCACCGGCACCAGCATGTGTTAAGGTACCAATTCACGAGCGACCAGCAAGCAATCAAGGAGCCCAAGCCAAGATAACTTCCAAAGGTGTTCCCAAGGCAGTAGGCAACGAAATGGTGCAAGGAGAAAGCAGATGCATGCAAACAACCAAGAGACATAAGCTTCATACAAGCAACTGCTCACATTCTGCCCAATTCTGGACAGATTACTTATATTATTAGTATTTCAATATTTATACCATTTTATTTAGTATTTTAAGTGTCAAGACTCATGTTTGAAGTGTTGTAATAAGTGGGATATCATTATATAGGGCGGAGGGACTCTTTTTAGGCAGTTATAGATAGTTATAAACCAAAGGAACTCATGTTTCAGTCAAGGGTGTGCATTTGGCCGAAATGTTCCCATTACTGCCCCTTCTTTTCCCCCTTCCCTTGCCTATAAATACCCATGTACTCCCCCTCATTTTCATATCAGAAATACAGTTAAGACTTGAGAATTTCATCCCTTTCTATTTCTCATTAATGAGAGACTTGAGTGTAGGATATTAGGCATTCCATAGTGCAGTCTTTGGACAGCACTTGCTTTGTCTAATGTTCTTTGCCTTGTGAGAGATCCCTGCGGTGCAACAAGGCTAGGCCTACATCTTTTGAAGGAGAGCAATTGCTTGAGAGATCCCTGCGGTGCAAAGCCTTTGCTTAACTCCAAAACCGTAAGTCATATCCCTTTCTTTTCTTTACCAATTTTACATAGTTTTTCTTAGTCTTTCTTCCTTCTTCCTTTCTTTTTTCTTTCCCCCTTCTTTTATTCCCAAACCACCCTTGTGCATAGACCCTCATTGTCATGCAGCAAGGTGTACCCCACCCTTTTTACAAGCCTCCCCTTTCTTTCAACCCAAAACAGGCCGTGATCCTCTTCTAGGACACGGGTTCGCCGCACGGTGACACATGTTCGGTCCAGCGTCGAGATCTCGTACGCTGTCCTCTCCCTCGTCGTTGTCCACGTGCTCGGCCTGCATCACTACCGTCTGTGCCATCTGTCTCGGGGCGATCACTGAAAAGACGTGTCATATCATCTGCTAGAACCGAGATGGCCGACTCAGTAATGCCACGAACGTCGGCACCAGGATTGTCTCGTATCTCGTGCAAAGTGTTCCACTACAAACAATAATGTGAAAAATAATTAAAACAACAAATTAAATTATTTGATTGAGAATGAAAAGAAAGTAGTAGAGAAAAACTTACCACGTAAGTCAAAGAAGCTCCCCGATGACCGACAAATCTGCGGGAGATGGAGCGAAACCAGACCGAATAGTCAGGATCGAGCGCAGGTCCAAAGGAGGTATCTAGCAGAACTACATGGTCGTGTCGGTGATTCCAAAGATCTATGTACACTGCATGTGCTGCCGACTAATCAACCTCTAAAGTACCTCGCGTGCTCATATCGTGGAGTCTGTCCTCGATGTCACAGTCACGCGGAACGTACTGCAAGCCTCCAAACTGTCGTAACACCCTATCTGGAAAGTGCCACTCCACGAGATTAAAACAAATCAAAGGGACCCGTGCGTGCCAAATATCCCTCCCCCTGTGACAGTAGGCGGGGAGAGATGACAATGCATCATCCGAGTATGGGACCCAAATGACCTGATTGACCGTCTGCCTATCGAGTGCCTCTCTATAAACGGAAACTATGTGTGTAGGGAACATAGTGACATCAAACTGAGCGTGCCACCATAAACCGAGTGGTCCATCCCCATCTACGTGTAAACCTCGTCGAATATGAGCCATATACGGAAATCGCTCCCACTCCCAAATCTGTAACAAAACTAGCGCCCCCCAATCTCACGTGCATGTGCATGCGTGGCTATATAAAGCTGCCTATATAGATATGCCAAACACGCAGATCCCCAACTAAATCTACCTGACAACTCTAAATCCTTTAAAAATAATAAAAATTGTAAATGTACAAAAATTCCTGTTTTATTAGAAAACAGGACACCTCCTATCAAAAGTAAAATATAAATCCGTGACCACTGTAAAATTGCGATATCATCAACACCAGCGGGCAAATCATCAAAAATCTCAGACAACCACGACATGCTCAAAGTGTATCCTCTAACGGCAGACCGTGGTGGCCTAACACCTAAAAGTCTCTCGCATACATTATCCCATGCCACTCCAGTCGTCCTACAAACGAGGGGATGGCCATCCATAGGTAACCCTAACAAAACCTCAATATCCTGAAGGGTAATAGTGATCTCACCATGGGGAAGGTAAAAAGTATGCGTCTCTGGCCTCCATCGCTCGACCAAAACAGTAATAAAATGCTAATCGAACAGAATGAAGCGAAGTCGAGCAATGCCCAAAAATACGGAGTGCTCCAAAAGAGGAAGGACTCTCTCGTCGATGTGACGGTGGTCCCAACGGCGTAACACGGCCTCGCGTCGACGGCAAGTGAGCGTAACCGTCGTGCCGACTCCCTCCCAAAGGAGAGAAGAACGGTGTCGTCACTGTAACCGGAGCACACTCGGATTAGAAGGGCCTGGATCCATCTGCAAAATAAAGAAAGAAAAAATAACACATTAGATTATAAATACGTAATGCAAAAAATAAATTACATTTCAAATGCTCAATTAATTTAGATTACAAGTAATCATTTAAATAAATAGAAATACACATTTAGCAGACATGAATGTCATAACACATTATAACTGAAAATACCAAAAGTCAAATATACGAAAAACAAATACATTATGTCCGTTGTAATAAGAAATACATAATTTTCAACGTGATATGGTTGGGCAATTTCTTCGGTTGTGACCTTGTCTCCCACAAATACCACATTTCATTTGTGTCGTGCATCGTCTCCGATTATGACCCTCAATACTACAACTGCCGCACGATACCCGCGAAGATGATTCTTGGATATCCATCTCGTTATGATATCGAGATGACTTTGGTCTCCCTTTCTCACGTCTTAGTAATACGTCCGGAATGATAGTTGGGTACGATCCAATTGGCCATCCAGATCTATCTCCTACCGGTGAAAAATATAACTCGTACACTTTAAGTTGATGTTGCCACGTATACCATTTTCTGACAATCATATGAACATCCATCATGGTCCGTGATAGTGCAGCGATTGTATGCGAGCAAGGTATTCTATACGTTTGCCATTTCTCACATGTGCAATGTTCATTATTGACGTCGACGATCTGTTTATTTCCTCCCTTGTGACCATACCGTGTTTGTCTATGACCTATTTTTATCTCGAAAATCTTATTTTCCCTACTAAAAGAGACAACTGTATGAAGGTTAGCGGTGTTCATCCACCTTCCTAACATAGCATTTGCATACTTCGTATACCGCTCTCCTCTTGCAATCCCCGCTTTCGTCTCAGCGATTCTACTTTCAAAATAGTTAACTGTATTATAAAATGTCTTCAGTACCAAAGCAGAAACGGGGAGATTCCTTGCACCTTTTAGCACGACATTATAACTTTTACTGATATTGGTCGTCATATAGCCATAACGAAAGCCACCATCGTGAGAGAGAGTCCACTGTTCAGGGCCAATGTTCGCGAAATAATCGGGGGCATCAATTTTTATCTCCTTCATTCTTGCCATATATAGATCAAATTTCTTGCGTTGTGGTTGTAATGCAGCAATTACGGCGACTCTCTTACAAACTTGACTTTTATGATGCATGTTAAAGTTACTAGCGACATACCTCATGTAAAAACGCCAAACAGCATGCGGAGGCGACCATCCAAACTCTGGAAGAACAACAGTAGCTCTTATCCCTTCATGTCGATCTGAAATCAAGCATATTGGTCCCTCCCTATCTAACACAATATAGTCTCGCACGCACATTAAAAACCATGACCACGACACTAGTGACTCTACATCCACCAATCCGAATGCCAACGACACTATGTGATTCGTACCGTCCATACTGCATGCAATCAACAACTTGTGCTTGTATTTCCCATACAAGTGAGTCCCATCTATACTTATTAATGGCCGACAACTTCTAAATGCCATGATACTAGGACCAAAAGCCCAAAGTATAGCTTCAAACACCATTTCACCATTCGCTCGGGCTGGACCGAACTTCCATGACACTTGTGATTCTTGATTCTTTTGCATAATTGCATACAAAACTCTAGGCAGCTCATTGTATGATTCATCCCAATTCCCGTATACCATCTCAATCGCCCTTCTTTTTGCGGCCCAAACTCGTTTTCGGGAAACTGCATACGTGGTTCTCTCCATCATAACGGTTCGTAGGAAAAAGACTTTGATACTTGGGTCTTCCCTTACATAGTTAACAAACTGTCGAGCCATCATATTTGAATCCAACTATCTATAATCCTACGTCAACCCAGCATTGACACATGTATGTGGTCCCTCAACAATAGTTATCACAAAGGCATCAAGTAGTCTTATTTTACGTGCACGCAACCTCCACCCACAACCTTCGTCCCTTTGAGTACATACCGCTATCCAAAGTGTAGGGGTTGATCTCACAACACGAAATTGATAGTGATTCTCCACATGATGCATTTTTACAAAATGAATAAATTCATCTTTCGACTCAAACCTCATACCTTTCTTCACTTCATTATTAAAACTCCCATTATCGATTGTCAATCGACAATCTTCCTCAAAAGTGACATAACCATCTCCTCTCAGTGCAGTTCGCATGAAAGGAATTGACTCATCAACTCCGTTATAGAGATATCTCCTACCACCATGAATGGGTAAAAACTATGAAGATGACCCAAACATCGTCTGGTTTCCATAACTACGACCACTAGTACGACCAGCTTCTCTACCATCTTCAACATCATCATCATCCTCTTCTTCTGCATCTTGTTCCGCCTCCTCTTCGACCAATTCTTCTTCATCCACATCAATATCCATGTCTACTATTGCAACATCCACTCGAGATTCGATATGTGGATATTCTTCTTCATAATCGCAATCTTGTTGTACAGGGACAAACGTCTGACCATTGTATGCCTTTATATACAACTCATGACTTGTACCCATTCCCATAGCCACCGCAAACTCCATCAAGTTCAGAACGTTATCATCATCATTGAACGGTACCAATACGTACCTTACATTCCCCCTTGCATGTGTGACATAGGGCAACGATGAAATATCTCTACGTGTTATCTTGTCGAATTGATTCCAAGTCCCTTACAAACTATGGTTACCAACTCATTAAAAGATATATCTTTTTTTCACCCGAATCAATTTCGAAAGTTCACGGTCATAGCCCACTCCATTTTCACCCTTCACAATTTCACAATTTATGTAACATAACAATCTCACCATATCCGCCATTTCTACTTAAAATTAAAAAGCATTTTATTAATATACATTTCAAATAAATATTTTCAGAAAATACAAATATCTTTCCTACGAACCGTATAATAAACAAAATTTAACTATAAATAATAAATTTAACTATAAATAATAAATTTAATATAATTTTAATTTAAAACGCTATAATTAAATTTACAACAAAATAACAAATAATAAACAAATTTTATCAAAAAATATTCTAATTTTATTTAACTACAATTAATAAATCTAACTAATTTTACTTTTAATACATTTATCAAAAAAACCCTAAAACCTAATTTTATCCCACATTCATTTCCAACAAAAATCTAAACCCTAAAATATTAATATCTAATTACATCTTTCCAAAATATAGTTAAATCAACAAATAATATATTAATTGAATAATGTATATCAAAATTTAATCAATTTAAACATATAAAATTTTAAAATTCAAGAAACACAAACAACAATTTACCTTCGTTAAATTTCACGTGTGGAACTTTCAAAAGCAGTGGATCGCGGTTCACTAATTTCCCCCAGGTTGCAGATGTCCTTGGCTGTTGTAGTTCATGCGCGCAGATGCGGAGAAGGGTTTCGTCCGCGGCGGAGCAGGGAGAAGCAGAATGGGGAAGAAAGAAAGAAAAAAGAGAATGGAGAAAAGAAGGGATCGAGGGTCTTTAATTCGAGCATGTCGTGAGTTGAACTCACGATATAGTCATATCGTGAGTTCAATTCACGACACGGAGCATGTCGTGACTTGAAGTCATGACATTCCTTATGTCGTGACTTGAAGTCACGACATACCACGTTTTTAAACTTATATCGTGACTTCAAGTCACGACATGTATGAACATTGCATGTCGTGACTTCAAGTCACGACCTAGGTGGGTTAATTTTGTAAATATTTTTTAAACGGTGTTATTTTAAAATTTTTTTTAAAAATTAGTGTTATTTCCGTACAAAACTCAGACGAGAAAACATATAAACCAAGACCAAGAGAGGAGGCAGTTTAGCTATTTTATCGGCACACACTCCCATTGATGAGCTAAGAGTTCTTGATATAAGAGAATCAAAGCACAAGCTGTATCCAAATCTGATGGAACATTTTTCAGCTTTGTAACGGCAAGTTGTGAGTTAGATTCAAACATCACCTTCCTGTACCCCACTTGCCAAGGATCATGATAGATGCCCTTCAACTGAGCTCTATGAATAGGTGCTTGCCCAGCAAAGACAAACCCTGAACCCAATCACCATTATACTTGCTTAACAATTCTCTAACCTGTGCACTCATCGCAGTCTTAGAGCCATCACAATTGGGTTTCATCCAACTCGGCAGAGGCAACAATCCCACCAAAATTTATGTCCATACTCTCTGCCCCTGCATATACATTGTACTAATATACTCAACTACATGGTGCTCCAATTTTTAGTTGCTCCACGAATACCTTCAAGGAGGAGTTCATTCCTCCAAGCCCACAATCACCAGCAAGCTCGGGGAAATATTGTGCCCCATGGAAGAGAACTATAAGAGTAATATTTCCTGGAAACAATATCATTCAGGAACCAATGGCGAACATTAGAGGAGAAAAAAATTATCATGAAATTGATGAGGAGGCAGATGTTGCCAAAGACTACAAAAAGCACGACAGTCTCGCAGGATATGTAAGGTGGTCTCCTCATGGTTTCTGCACAAGGATAGCAGGCATTAGGGCCCATACCCCCATGATATCGAAGTAATATATGAATTCTATCATGAATTCCAAGCTACAATAAATTCTTCATTTTGTTCAGGCAAGGGAGTTGAAATAACATCTTCCAAGGGATATGATCTCATTTGGAAGAAGACTACTATTGGAATCCCATCTCCAAATGCCATCCTCAGTGCAATAATCAGAAACTGAAAATAACTCCATAGGCAAGGGCAAGTGAACAGCTAACTCAATCAACGGTTTGCCACAGAGCCAAGGATCTAGCCAAAACTGAGTTGCTTGCCCATTATTTACAGCATATTTCAGGTCTTTTGGAATAGTGTTCCGGCCTATGAGAATACTCCACCAAAGAGAGGTCTCTGGCTTTGTTGGATATATTTGAATACAAGTATACAAATATAACAATTGATGTATGAGATTAACTTGATCAAAGTAATACTGATAGTAGGATTTGAACCCAACACTTTGGGAAAAGGAATCTTATGCTTGGGTATTAAACCAACTTGACCAACCTAATGGTTGTGTAGTGAGCTCAATTGTTATCTTGAGAGAAAACATAATTAGCCTCATTTGAATTTGATTTGAATTTGAATTTAAATTCAAATTTAAATTAGAGCAATTATGATGAGCAAAATAGTGATTGAAACTACAATTGTAATAAGTGTAATAGTTATTATGTTGAGTGTAATAGTGATTATAACCGTTATTACAATAAGTGCAATAGCAATTATGATGGGCATATTGGAGGCTATAAATAGAGACCCCAAATCTCATTCGCTACACATCACAATCACAACACATGATAACATAGTAGAGAGATAAGTATTTTAGAGAGAATAGTACAATAAGTTGTGGAGAAAATCTCCAAAGTTGTTTCAAGAAGAAGTTGATTTTGGGGTGATCTAGACAAAGTGTTTAAGAGCTTGTTCTTGCAAATTTAAGCAAGGGGTTTGAAGGTTCATTCTGATGATTCAACTCTCCTCACGATTTTCTCTAATAACGGTATTAGACCAGGTTATTTTATACTTGTTCTCTCTTATAATTCGAATTCAATTTTGGTTAATTTATTTTTGAATATTATGATGACCATGGTTACCCTAAGTATGCTATGTGGTTACGGTTTAGTTTGATCTTCCATATCAGAAAGGGTTTTCATGAATATAAATGATTTCAAAATTTATGTTTGAATTCGAATTTATTATGAAATGCTTTTTGCATGAAAATCATTTTTTTGTCATTCAAATATGTTCGAATGTCAAAGTGTTCAAAGTTTGAAGGAAAGTTGTTTTATTCGTATGAAAAGCATAGCATGTTTATGCTGGTTTTGTAAAGAAGATGGAAATAAGTCTAAACTTGGCTGATGACTTAAGAGATCCAAGTGACCCATCACTTATCTGAAAACATACCGAGTGCTCCCTGCTACAGAATTTGAAACAAATAACCTAAGGACTTTGTTCATCAATGTATGATTGCAAGTGATTAATTAAAATGAAAGAGATTTTTTTTTAAATATTCAATTTTATGCACAAAAGGATTTGATTACATGCAATTTGTATGTTTTTAGTTCATTTTTGCATTAATAAATTATTTTATTAATTTAAAAAAGTCTAGTTATGATTGAATATGCTAATAATGGATACATAATTGCATGATGTAGATGGCAGCAGTCACAAAGGGTATAGTAGCCGAATTGAATAAAGGCCATAAGCTCGATGGCTGATAATTATGCTATAAAATAACAGAAAATTCAATACATCTTGATTGAGCTAGAATTGATCGATATTATATCTCGAATGGTTAATGAACCAACTTAAGATTCGCAGCGGAAGAGAAGAGAGTATATGAGACCTTTAAAAAGAAGGATACCTTAACTCGAGTAACATTGTTAAGCATGATGGTTGACGAGTTAATGGTGGATTTTGCCATGTTTCAATCTGCCATAATCATATGGGATGCGGTGAAAAAGAAGTTTGGTGATGTTTCTTGGGAGAAATAGAGAGGGTTGATTTTCAGATTTCAGAATTATACTAAGAAGAATTATCATAATATGAGTCATTATTTGCATGAAAAGTCACACGCGATTTCAAATTTGAAGTCATTTGGACATGCTCTCATGGATAAACAATAGGTGCAAGCTATTATTCAATATTTACCGGATGATGAGTGACAATTGATGATGGTCAATTTACACCACAATGTGAAAATCAGGACATTTGATGATATCACACGATATCTACTTTTGGAAACGGTAGTCATGGATATCAAGAATTATTCTAAAGCATATATTGCTAAGAAATCTTTTTCTATTGTGAAAGAGAAAAAGGAATTCACGAAAAAGGGATTCAAGAATAAGTCAAAGAAGTTCAAGAAAAATGAGAAAAGTCAACCCAAGAATTTGAATAAAATTAAATATTTCAACTGCAACAAAAAAAGAGGACTTTGCAAAGAGTCAAAAAGGGTACATACCTTTCTTATTTCATTTGTACATGTTTTGTCATGTATTTTTATGATAGAATCTAACTCTTCATGAGTTATTGATTCGAGTGCAACCGACCACATCATAAGGGATCGTGATCTGTTCATACAATTTTGAAAGATACCAACAAGGACTAGATGGGTTTACATTGGAGACAATTCAAAAATTGAAGTGAAAGGGATTGAGATTTGCAAAATTCCCACAAATAATGGACATGTGCTATCCTTGATTGATGTGTTATATGTAACTCAGATTAGGAGAAATTTAATCTCCATTGTATACTTGTTGAGATTTGGTTATCATTTGAACTTTTATGACAATGTGCTAAATATTTATTGAAATAATAATAAAGTTTGGTCTTGTTTCTTAAATGATAGTTTTTTTTTTTTTACATTAAATGATAATGTAAATAGTGATAGTACACATGGATGTCACTTGATTAAGTCAAATGATGAGAACATTTTGCATGTGAGATTGTGACATATTGGAGTGAAGAAAATGAAAAAAAAAAGCCAAATGGGGCTTGATTGATTCTCTATCAAATGTGAATGACTCAACATGTGAATATTGTCTCGCTGGAAAGATAACCAAAAACCATTTAAAATGCGAACAAAAAGTCAATATCTATTGCATTTAATTGATTCTAATATCTGTTGTCCTATGAATGTAACATCTAGATAAAGGTTTAGATATTTCATTACATTTATATATAACTATACTCAATTAATCTATTTGTATTTGTTGAAACATAAAAGCGAAATTTTATGTTCATAACATATACACAAATGATTGAGAACCAATTAGAGAAAACTATTAAGTCATTACAGATTGATAGAGATGGAGAGTATTTATCAAATGAATTCAAGAAATGGTGTGACGAAAAAGGAATAACAAGACAGTTGACTATTTCTTATACTCCACAACAGAATAGTGTGGTAGAAAGGAAAAACAAGACTCTCTTAGATATAGTGAAATCCATGATGGCACAGGCCAACTTAGACATTTTGTTTTAGGGAGATGCATTACTCATAGCTATTCATATTTTGAATAAAATGTCATCTAAATTTGTTGCATTTACACCTTATGAATTGTGGATCGGACAAATACCAAGTTTAAGTTATCTTAAACCATGTGATTGTGTAGCGTATGTCCATAATTCAAATAGTCAATTTGGCAAGTTAGGGCCTAGTGGAAAGAAATGTACCTTTCTTCGATATTCAGAACACTCTAAGTGTTATGTATTCATTGATTTGGAAAATAAGTGTAGCAATGTTGAATTCGAATCCAGGGATGCAACTTTCTTAGAAAATGAGTTTCTTGAGAAAGGAAATAGGGACAAGTCCTATTTAATATCATAAGTCATTGAATCTGGTTCAAATAACACTATTGAAGTAATAAAGCCTTCTATGATCGTTGTTGGTTTAAGTTGGAGTTATGTGCAACTAGAAGTCAAAGATCATAATGACAAAGATGATGAAGTTTATCTCGATGATCAACATACAAATCAACAAGTTGAGGATGAAGATCATCTACATGAACTTGATGAAAATGCAAATGTGCAAAGTCAAGAAAAAGAACAAATTCATACTCCTATACTGAGATGTTTGTCAAGAGAGTCCAAACTATCAAAATGGTAGAGCATGTATCATATTAAGGCTCTCATTGCTAATTTAGAAGATAAACCACAAAACATCAAAGAAGCAATGAACAAACCAGACTATGACAAATAGATGATTGCAATGGAAGATGAATTGAAATCGATGCATGACAATCAAGTATGAGATTTGGTTGATTTTCATCAAGGCCAAAATGCAATTAGGAACAAATGGGTTCTCAAGATTCAAAGGAATGTAAAAGGTACCATTGAAAGGTACAAAGCATGATTGATTGCCAAGGGGTATACATAAGAAGAAGGTATTGACCACAAAGATACCTTCTTACCTATCGTACGGATTGCCTCCATCAAGTCACTACTAACAATAATTACAAAATTGGATTTGGAATTATATCAAATGGATGTAAAAACAGCATTCCTCAATGGTGATTTGAGTGAAAAGATAGACATGCAACAATCAAAGGATTTTGCTAAAAAAGGACAAAAACATAAAGTATGTAGACTTAAGAAATCTATATATAGTTTGAAACAAAATTCAAGACAATGGTATTTGAAGTTTTATTGATCTACATTGAATTTTGGATTCAAGATACTAGATGAAGACTACTGTATGTATGTCTTAAAATCCAAGGACAAGTTTGTAATCATGTCATTATATGTTAATGACATACTATTAGTTAGTAATAATTTAAATTTTGCGAATAATGGTAAAACATGGCTTTTATCTAAATTTAAAATAAAAGATTTAGGTGAAGCACCTTATATTCTTGGAATTAAGAGTCTAAGAGATAAGTCGAAAAGATTTTAGCATTATCTCAAAAACCTTATATTAATAAGATTCTTGAACATTTTAATACGCAACACTCAAAACTGATGAATACTCATATTGCTCACAATAGTAATATTAGTGCAGTAATGTGTTCGAGCACTCCTGCAGGGACGAAAGAAGTTGAAAAGGTTCCATATCTGAATGCCATTGGAAGCTTCATATACACTATATTGTGTACAAAGCTAGATATTAGTCAATCTGTTGGTCTATTAGCCCTTACTTATCAAATCTTGGAATAAAATATTGAAGGTGTATCAAGAGAACTTTTCGATATCTTAAAAGAATGAAAGATTATTGGTTATGCAACTAAGGTGATAATTTAAAATTATAAGGATACACTAATGTGAATTGGGGAGAAGATAGAGATATGTACAAATTACACCGTGTTATATTTTTCTACTTAGCAATTGAGCTATCTCTTGGAGTAGCAAGAAATAGACTTGTTTAACATTGTCAACCATAGAGACTGAATTTGTAGCAGGAGATGCTACTGTGCAAGAAGTCTTGTGACTTGGTCGCTTCCTTAACCATTTAGGTATAATGACATCTAATATTATGTCTGTTACTATTTATTGTGATAGTATGATCGTTTTGGCATATATTAAGGATTCAAAATATCATAAAAAGACCAAACACATAGGGATAAAATATAACTTTATCAGAGATGCAATTGAAGAAACGGAAGTTAGAATGAAACACATATCTATTGGACAAATGGTGGCAGAGCTCTAAACAAAAGCAATACCACCTGATGCATTTGTCAAACATGTAATGACAATGGATCTTTGTAGATTGTAATATAAACTTCTGTTTGTTACAAAGTTATATCCATATATTGTATTGATTTGTTTAATACAATTATTTTTTAAAAGCATATTCTATATCACAATGAATTATTAAGATATGTCATGCATGATCAGAGGATGGTATTTTTCACACATACAATCTATCTCTATTTGATCCCACACCCTTTGGAGAGAGGAATCTTATGCTAGAGTATTAAATCAACTTGACAATTTAATAGATGTGTAATGAGTTGAATTATTTTCTTAAAAGAAAACATAATTAGCCTCATTTGAATTTGAATTTGAATTCGAATTTAAATTCAGGCAATTATGATAAGTGTAATGGTAGTTGTAATCGCTATTATAATAAGTGCAATAGTCATTATAATGAGTATAATGGTATTTATAACTGCTACTGTAATAAGTGCAATAACAATTATGATGGGCATATTGGAGCCTATAAGTAGAGACCCCAATTCGCATTCTCTACACACCATGATCACAACAAGTGATAGCATAATAGAGAGAATAAGCATTCCAATGAGAGTAGTGCAATAGATTGAAGAGAAAATCTCCAAACTTGTTTCAAGAAGAAGTTGATTTTGGGGTGATCCGAGTAAAATGTTTAAGAGTTTGTTCCTACAAATTTAAGTAAGGAGCTTGAAGGTTCATTCCAGCGATTCAACTCTCCTCACGGTTTTTTCTAACAAGTCTAACTATATATGAAAGGAATTTAGAATTTTTCAGATTCTTGACATTAAGAATATCCATCCAAAGCCCTTGTTTAGCATAAACAATTTTTGAAACAAGTTTCGACGAAGATACTTCATTCATTAAACAAGAATGCTGAAATCCCAACCCATCATTGTCTTGCTCAAGCAAAGACTCCCAATTAAAAAAGTGGGTACGTCGATGTTCCTCAAAGCTACCCCATGTAAAGTCATGAATTAGCTTATCAATCTCATCACAAATGCTACGAAAGAGTTTTGTGGGTTGAAATTTATACACAGGTAAAGCCGCTAAAGTAGATTTAGCTAAAACAACTCTCCCCATAATTGACAAGTGCTTTGACTTCCAACTACTAGGTTTAGACTTAGCAATCACGGGGATCTTTTCATACATTTTCTTTGTGATATGGCCATCCCAAGTACTTATTAAGATCCTCTGTTAGGCCCAATAACAAGGTGATTATTGAGAGAAGAAGCTAAATCCTATGGTGTATTTGGTGACTTGAAAACCTTTGACTTGGAAAGATTGATTTTCTAGCTGGAGAGATTACAAAATTTATTTAAACACTATAGCATTACATCCACTTGATTCACTGAGGCCTCCCTAAAAAGAATTAAATCATCAGCAAAAAATCTATGCGACTACAATTCTTTTACCGAAGGTTTTGAATCATTTATTTGACCATTTAACAACACGATAGACATGAATAACACATGATAGATTGATGATTAATTGGTACCAATTAATCAATTTATTAAGATGGTGATAATGGGGATGCATGGCTTCAAAAATTTTTCTATTACATTTTTAATATGGTAAGAATTTAAGCATATAGTAGAGGAAATTACTCTCCTTCTTAAGTAAATAAAATAAATTAAAATAAAAGAGAGAGAGATACCATAAAGCAATTCTATAAATATCAAATGTTAATTGACATAAATTTGGAGTAAGGTTATACCTTACATTGTTTTGAAATTTGAGAATTCATGGTTAATTTTTTACTTGATCAATTCATGGTTAACAAAGTTATGGTTAATGGTTTCCACTAATTAAGACTTTTACACTATAATCGGTATTCCAAGTTATGGTTTTCTTTTATTTTATCTGGATAATGATTTAAAATCGTCATTCGGAATAATAATTTTTAAGTTTAAAAAAAATTAACATCATGCCAACGTGTGGTGGTGATGTCACCCTTAAAACTAAAAACAATTTTTGAACAACATTTGGTTTTCTTTTTTTTTTTTTAACTACCAAAATTCTCAAAAATTCTGACTTCATGTCATTAATAGTAACACTGTCATATGCCCCGTTCATTCAAGATCTAATCGTAACGTGGTACCATGTGGTGGTAGCGGGTCATCTCTTGTCTCGTCTTATTCAACCGAAGTTACTTCACTTTGTAAGTCTTTGTCTCATGTGCTAAAATTGAAAATAAAAAATTAAAAAGAAATTGAGGCCAGTCACACAAGGTGACATGAGACCACCTCCATGCATCACATTCGAATTCGAATTCAATTCAAATTCAAATTAAATTGAAATTACAAGGTGTGGGTGCAATCATACTCATTCACACTAAATACAAATATATAATTTATAATATGAATAAAATTATAAATAATATCATTATTACTAAACAAAGAAAATAATGCATATAAATGGGTACTTTTAAATAATTCCTATGGGATTAAGAGGGCTCGGACTCAAGTGTTGTCTACAATGGGCTTTGGAAATAACTATTATGTATCTATGTTTTCATTTTTTTTCCTTTTCAGTTTTGCCAAAAACCATGGTGTTTGTCCATATACCACCATTTGAGTACCAAACAACTTTCACATTTCACCACCAATGTTCAAAGAAACAAGCATAGATAGGTCACCTTGCTTGAAGTATGAATTTTAGTGAAGAAGCAAAGACGTCTACACAACCAGAACAGTCTTTTACAAAGAAGAGGATACATGATTACTTCAAACAATTGAACCTAAATTCCAAGGTAAGATGCCACAAAACTTGACTATGTGAACCAAATAATATATTTGAACATAGAAGGTAAGGCTTCACTAAAGATTTAAGGTTTTTCTCATTTATCTATCATCAACAAAGATGAAACTGGTTGCACCCAAAAGAAGCCGGGGTATTTATAAACCTACTATGCCATTGATATGCATGTTGATACAAAAGAAGAAAGGTACCAACACCTAGTTGGTCTAGTAGTTGGTAACTGGTTCAGGTTACTCAAGGTTTCAGGTTCGAGTCTTGTATATGGCAAAATCAAGGTGCCCGAGTGGTTTACTCTTTAAGAGTTCAATCGGATCTGAATCGGATTTAGTCGAGTATCACCTAATTATTAGATATCGATGGTATATAAAAGAGTTTTGTGTATGACAAAAACACTTGTGCCAGAAAGCTTTACCCTTAAGGGTCCAATCGAGGTCCAATTGTATTTAGTCGAATCTAATTTGGTTATTAAATATCGAAAATATATATAATTAAAAAAAAAATACATACACACACATGTTGAATATGGGAAAAAAATGTTAGATCCCACATCAGATAGCAAGAGGGGAGTGGAGACCTTTTTCTGGTTATAAAAGGACCACCCCTTTTTGGAGCAAGGCCATCCTTGTTGACTCTCATTTCTTTAGGCAATTTTTTTCTCTATCTTATCATATTTTATTAAATATTAGTGAAATATTATTTTAGTAGTGTCTGATTATATAGGCATATTTGATCAAATCTCGTTAAATTTCGATATTCTTTTTTTGTTTAATAGTTGTTCTGTATAATTATAGTAATATATTGTACTATTAAATTATCATTTTTTTGGAAATTTATTTTGCTATAATTTTTCAGTACAATCGTTCACATGCTATTCATACCAGAGTTTTCACAACAATTGGTATCAAACCCCAGTTTATCTAAGTATGCTCTATGCAGTTTTGTCTGATCTTCCACATTAGAAAACATGTTCTTGGGGCTAATCGATATTAAGTCAAGTTGATCTTATAATGCTCTGTAGTTGCAGCATATTCTGATCTTCCACATCATAAAAAAAATTTCCTAGGTTAATCAGCATTTCACATTGGCAGCTATTAAATTGTACGAGTTTCAAAAATGGTTGATAGCACAAAGTCATCCATGTCGACATCATCAATTCTAGCCAGAATTGAAGTGACGAATGTCAGATTTGCAGTGGATATTTTTTATAGAACCGGTCATTTCAGCATATGGCAAAGTGAGGTTCTAGACATTCTTTTTCAACAAGATTTAGACATTGCCGTTGAAAAAAAGAAACCAGATGATGTTAAGGAGAAGGAATGGAAGATGATGAACAGACTGACATATGGTACAATTGAATCGTGCCTTTCCGAAGAATTGAAATATGCCTCTTCAAAAGAAAGTTCTACTAATAAATTGTGAAAAGCACTAGAAAAAAAAATTCTTAAAAAAGAGTAGTTAGAACAAGCTCTATATGAGAACAAGGTTATTTCACCTCAACTATATTTCTGGGCACCACCATGAATGATCACATCACCAACTTTAATCAATTGGTGACTGATCTAATAAATATGGATGAAACTTTCAAAGATGTAGATCTGGCTCTAATATTGTTGAGATCCCTTCCTAATAAGTTCGAATACCTTGAAACTACCTTGCTTCACGGGAAAGCTATTGTCTCTCTTAGTGAAGTAATTTTAGCGTTATACAGTTACGAATTAAGAAAAAAAGAAAAGCAAGAAAACACAATTGAAGAAGCAGAAGTATTAGTTTTCAGAGGACATTCGTAGTGTCAGAATAAAGGGACGAGAGGGAGATCAAAGTCAAGGTTTAAACCGAAAAAGGATGAATGTGTCTTTTGTTGAGAAAAATATCACTAGAAGAAAAATTGTCCAAAACTGAAAAATAAAGGCAAATCAGATAAGGGGAAGGCTGTCTCAAATACAAATGTAGCTAAATTTGATGATGCAGATTCAAACCTCTCACTTGCCATTACACCATCAACAAGCCATTCTAGTACGTGGTTGCTAAAGTCTGCTTGTAACCACCATATGTCTCCTAATCGAGAATGGTTCCTTGATTTTAAAGAATAGAAAGGTGAAGTGATCTATACACTAAACAATGTCTCTCTCACCACATATGGGATTGGTTCAATTCATCTGAGAGATTAAGATGGATCAATTAGAATATTAGCAGGTGTCCGATATGTATCGAATTTGATGAAAAATTTTATCTCCATTGAATCCTTACAATCAAAAGGTTTCGATGTAAAGGTGAAAGATAGAGTCATGAAAATTATCTCTGGTACACTTACAGTGCTAAAAGGAATTTGAAAAAATAATAATATGTACTATTTTTTGGGTAGTACAATTGTTGAGACAATGACAACAATAGCAGTTTGTACTCATGATCGATAGTTTTTACTCATTTATCTATCATCTAACAACAACAGATGTTGCATGCTAGAGAAAAATCCTTGAAACTTTTGATAGATCAAGAATTGTTGAAGGGAGTATGATTTTGCAAATTAGATTTTTGTAAGCATTGCATCAAAGGAAAGCAAACAATGGTGAAATTTGGCACAACAATCCATGATACTAAATGTATTTTGGATTATGTTCATTCAGATGTATGGGGATCTTTCAAAACAACATCATTGGGAGGAAAGCATTATTATGTAATCTTTGTTGATAATTTTTCTCAGAGAATTTAGATGTATCCAATAAAGCCAAAGGTTGAAGTTTTGGGAATTTTCCTTAAATGGAAAAAATTGTATCGAGGCTCAAGTAGGCAGAAAAATTAAATGTCTTCATACAGACAATGGTGGAGAATTCAGAAATGATCTATTTTTGAAAATCTATCAAGATGAAGACATTGTCAGACATTTCACCATCAGGAATACACCACAACAAAATGGGGTGGTAGAGCGTATGAACCGGACATTGCTGGAGAAGGTTCGGTGCATGTTGTCCAATGCTGGGTTGGGCAAAGAATTTTGGGTTGAAGCTATTGTCTATGATTGTCACCTTATTAACCATTTGCCATCTACAGCTATTGGTAGTAAAACGCTAATGAAGAAATGATCAGAAAAGCCTGCTACAGGTTATGATTTCTTGCATGTATTTGGTTCCACTGCATATTACCATATTAAGGAATCAAAATTGGATCCTAGAGTAAAGAAGGCAATCTTCATGAGAAACACAATTGGGGTGAAAGGCTATCGCCTTTGGTATCCAGAAACAAAGAAAATAATCTTCAGCTGGGATGTTACCTTTGATAAATCTTCCATGTCAAAGGTAATTTCCGAAAACATTAAGCATATAAGCAGTGCTTTCAAACAGGTGGAGTTTGATATAAGCAAAATTATCCTAACAAATGAAGAAACTGATAGTAACTCTACTAAGATAGAAGAAGAGTCAGATGAACAAGAGATTTAGACCCAAGAACCTCCCCAGCAACTTGAATCAATTACATTAAGAAAGAAAAAAATGACCATTAAACCACCTGCTCGTTATATTAATATAGCTGTTTCTGCACGACTAATTCAAATTGATGACGTTCCTACCACCTACAATAAAGCAGTCCAAAATTCAGAACAAGAGCAATAAAGGATCGTCATAAAGAGGAAATGCAATCCCTTAAAAAAAATCATACGTGGAGAAGGCAATTTGGTGCAAATGGATATATGCAAGAAACGATGGATTTCTTGACAAGAATGGTGTTCGCAATAAAGCAAGATTGGGGACTAAAGGCTATGCTTGGAAGGAGGGAGTTGGTTATAATGAAATACTTTTTCCAGTTGTGAAGTATTTCTCTATTAGAATCTTGTTGACTTGATAGCACAATTGGATATGGAGTTCGTTCACCCGGTGGCAACCTCTATGGGTGGCTGATGGCCCACGTTGGCGGCCCCCAGCAGTACGTCATCGATGTGCCTGCACGCTAGTGCAGGCACATGCAGCAAGGGCGATCGAGCGACCGCAATCGAGGACGACCAAGCACGTATGCATTACCGAGATTGAGATAGATAATGCATGCTGTTTGGGAGACTGAGCGAGTGGGCACAATGGAGTCCAAGCGCGCGGGTACAAGAGATACCAAAGGAGCAAGAGCGAGGCCTGCCGAGCGAGCGGGTGCAAGGGCAACCAAGCATACGCGAGCAAGGCTGCCCGAGCGATTGTGAGCAAGGCGCGATGAGCGCTCGCAACTGAGGTCGACCGTGCGCCCGCAAGCGAGGGCGACTGAGCACGCATGCATGACCGAGACTGAGATAGAGATAGATAATGCATGCTGCGCCCTTGCACCCGCTCGCTCGGCCTGCCTCGCTCTTGCTCACTCGGCGTCCCTTGCGCCCGCTCACTCAGTCTCCCAAGCAGCATGCATTATGTTTCTCTGTCTCGGTCAAGCATGCGTGCTTGGTCGCCCTCGCTTGCAGACTCTCGGTCGCCCTCGCTTGCTAGAGCTCATCGCACCTTGCTCGCATCACAAGGGTGGCCTCGCTCGCGTGTGCTTGGTTTCTATGCCTTTCGCATCGTGGGCCTTGGCCCAACATCCATTTCTCGATCGTTTTGATTCATATTCCTACGCTTTTCCCTAATATTCCAATTCTTGTGCACAGTGGGCCTTATTTGTCGTCGTGGTGTGTGTGCAACGTGCGGATGTGTCCTTACAACACGCATTGCGTCGCTCTTCCCCTATCACTACGCTATGCGTGCTGGGAGAGGAGCGGAGATTGGCCTCCCGTGTGCTTCGCGTGCGGCCGGCCTAAATGCGAGCCCTCCCCACGGTTGAGGGTCACGGCAAGCGGTGGTTTTACAAAAAATGCACTCGCCACCGGCGACGTCGCGAGAAGTCCACTGAACTTTATCATTTAGAGGAATGAGAAGTCGTAACAAAATTTTCGTAGGTGAACCTACGGAAGGATTATTACCAAGCACACCGAGCAAAGCTGCCCGAGCAAGGCCGGCCGAGCGAGCGGGTGCAAGGGAAACCAAGCACACACGAGCAAGGCGCGATGAGCACTCGCAAGCGAGGGCGACCAAGCATGGGAGATCGAGCGAGCGGGCGCAAGGGAGTCCAAGCATGTGGGCGCAAGGGACACCGAGCGAGCAAGAGCAAGGTCGGCCGAGCGAACGGGTGCAAGGGCAACCAAGCACACACGAGCAAGGCTACCAGAGCGATTGCGAGCGAGGGCGAGTGAGCGCCCGCAAGCGAGGGCGAGTGAGCGCCCGCAAGCGAGGGCGACTGAGCGCCCGCAAGCGAGGGTGACCGAGCACACATGCATGACCAAGCGCGCATGAATGATCGAGATCGAGATAGATAATGCATGCTGCTTGGGAGACCGAGTGAATGGGCGAAAGGGAGTCCAAGCACATGTATTTGCACAACTTATAAGACGGATCTTTCATTTATCTTTTTCTTTATATTGATGATATGCTGATCGCTTCCAAAAGTCGAATAGAAATTGAGAAATTGATAACTCAGTTGAAAAGAGAGTTTAAGATGAAAGATCTAGGTGAAGCAAAGAAGATTCTTGGCTTAGAAATTACCAGAAATTGGAATTTGGAGAGATTTTGTTTATCACAAAAAGAGTATTTGAGTAAGGTACTAAAATGTTGACATGAATAAAAGGTCAAAACCAGTTAATACTCTACGCACTCCTCATTTCAAACTTAGTGAATCCATATCACCAAAAAATGATACAGAAGGGGAATGCATATCAAAAGTACCATATGCAAGTGCTATTGGTAGCATAATGTATGCTACGGCTTGTATAAGACTTGATATTTCACAGACAATTGAGGTTGTGAGCATATACATGCATGATCTTGGAAAGAAGCATTGGCAAGCAATGAAATGGATTCTACGGATCAATTACTGGTTATATATTTACTCTTACGAAGATACCAGTGAGTTGGAAGTCTACCTTACTGTCAATAGTTGTTTGTCTTCTATTGGAGGCAAATTTCATGGTAGTTACAGAGGCTGTGAAGGAAGCAATTTCGTTTCAAAGGTTGCTTGGTGAATTAGATCTAGAGCATAAATATATCAAAGTGTATTGTGATAGCCAAAGTGCAATTCATTTGACAAAAAACCAAGTTTATCATGCAAGGGCGAACCACATCAACATTTGATATCACTTTGTGCGGGAGATTTTGGAAGAAAATAGAGTTATAATTCAGAAATTCCAATCTCTGATAATCATGCTGATATAATAACAAAAGTAGTGACTGCAGTCAAGTTTTAACATTGTTTGAATTTGTTTAATATTATTGAAAATTGAAAATTGAGAATTATAGACATTACTATAGATTATGGGAGAGAGTTGTAAGGATTTTTTTTTTTTTTTTGCCAAGGTGGAGATTTGTTGAATATGGAAAAAAAATGTTAGATCCCACATCGGATAGCAAGAGGGGAGAGGAGATCTTTTTTCTAGTTATAAAAGGACACCCCTCGTTGAGTAAGACCATCCTAGTTCCTCTCATTCTTTTAAACAATTTCCTTCTCTGTTTTGTAATATTTCATTAAATATTAATGAAATATCATTCTAATAATATTTTGAATTTCATTAAATTTTGATGTTCTTTTTTTGTTTAATAATTGTTGTTGAATATAGTTGTAGTGATATATTATATTATTAAATTATCTTTTTTAGAAATCTATTATGGGGTGATTTTTCATATAATCATTCACATATTATTTCCACACGAGCTTCCACAACACACGCGTGTGCAAGAATAAATATCTTGGGTGAAACAAGTAATTTCTTTGTAAGGCTTCACTCTTTCATATAAGCCTAGAACATGAAGCGCGTGTAAGGTTCAAACTTCAAAGCCTAGGCACTCCAAAAGTTTTGGCACAAGCAAAGAAACGAATACAAACTACATAATACCGCTGGCAGGGTCATGGTGCTTGTTGTAGGTAGATGATGATGCATTTGTTTGAGTAGAAACAGGGTATTTTTGAGCATTCTTGATTATTTTCGTAAGAGCTGCTTGGCCAAGATCAAGGCCACAGACATCAGCTAATTGTATTAGATAGAGAAGAACATCGGAGAGCTCGTCTTCTAAGTGCTCCTTGTCTTCTGAACTCCAATTGGGAAGTCCTCTTGCAACTTCTCCTTTCCATTGGAATATTTCGGATAGTTCGCCCACCTCGCCCACCTGCACATAAATAGTAAATGAAGCTTTGAAATTATTATATGGTACCATAGCTTTTCATATTGTGAGTGAGACTTACAAGTGCTAAAAGGAGGTTTCTAGGACTATGATATTGTTCCCATCCTCTCACTCTTGCAAACTCTGCTAGTCTATCTCTGAGCTCTTGAAGGGAAACATCTTTAGCCTTTATTGAAAACTCATGAGATCTCTCCATCTCTCCTTTCTAAGGTGTGTATGAACTAGTCCCACCCGTCATCACATTTAAAGACCATAAACAAAGAGAGAGGGAGCTATATATAATTGTGAAAAATGTGTACTAGTTGGTGTAGTGGAGAACCACTTGAGTGAATCATGGGAGGTAAGCAAAAGGCGGTCTCCATCTTTTTTCTATCCATGACTTGATATCACTTACTCTTCCTACCTGATATTCAATGCTAAGAAATTTAGGCAGCGAATACTCCACTATTTCACGACTATACGCCTACAAAATGTTGGACTCATTCCCACTAGCCTTTCTCTGTGAGATTGTGAAATGAGTGCCTAGTACCAAGAAGAGCCTCCAGACCATTTTGCTCCCTTTTAGTCATTGGTGCAAGAAAAGTAAACAAACATCAGTGCTTCTACTTTTTCATCTCTATGTGCAGGAAATTGGGACTCTGATCTGGACAATTGTCCTTGTAAATCTCCAACATATTGAGATGAACTCTCATTCAAAAAACTTGTTAAAGCGATTCATGATGCTTTCATGCTTTGCTTGTCGGTCTTGCAGCATGTGTTTTATCCTACTCTCTCTCTCTCTCTCTCTCTCTCTCTCTCTCCCCACTACATCTCGTAAAGGTCTGAACATGACACTTAAGACTTAGCAGTCATTAATCAATCATCTTCTTTAGATTATATGCAGAACTAATCCTCCATGATGATAACGTTTGTAACAAGACACCTTTGGACATTATAATAACATGTTTAGAACAAAATATAGAAAACCTGGTAAGCAAATCACGTCCTATGTGGCTCTCACTTGCCCAAGTTTTCTTTCCAAAATGATTTTTTTTTTCCCCAATGCCATGGGGTCATGATGGGAATTATGACCTGAACTGGGTAAGAGAAACTTGGTTTCTGGTCCACCATGAAAGAGAGAGAGAGAGAGAGAGAGAGAGAGAGAGAGAGAGAGAGGGAAAAAAGGAGAATAATAGCTGGATGAAAGCCACATCAACATTATCATGTCTTTGGGGCGGTTTGCCTTCTGTCCTACAAATCTATCCCTTCTCTACTTTATCGATATTCATTTTCACATCAGTATCAAACATTTGTCAATGGCCATTAGGGCACTTGCACTTCACTCCAAAGTGTTTTCCATGCATCCCCTAATCCTACGAGTGGTCTCCCGTAAAAGAGTCTTTTTGGGGCACGCACTTTGGCTAATGCTCAATTAGGAGAAAGAAACTAAACCTGCTTAGGTCCTCTGCAAGTGTTGGATATAATTTTCCATAAATGAGTTCTGATAGAAAATAGGAAAGAAAAGAAAAAGGTCTTTTGCTTCTCTGCCGGTATGTGCACAAGCTCCTTCAGAAGATCACATCAAAACAAAGTGTCATGCAAATCAGACATGTTTCGGCATATTTTCCCCTCCATTGCACACTGCGCCTTCATATGCTTCTTTCCCTTGAAATGCAGCTTTAGTGTTTCTCCATCTGGGCAACAAATTTTGCACAATCCACACCAACTCATACGCTTCACTGCCTCCAAGGAATCGTTACTCTCGAGGATCAACCACTTCTATTTCCATTCTCTGCTGTTTCATCAGGTGCTTATAACCATGCAAGTGCTGCTTGCAATTGAAAGCGGTGGTACAAAAACTTTTGCATAGATCACAAAAGAGGTCATAGCTGCACGGTATTTTTTTCATGCAATTTCTCAAAATGGGCCTTGGTTTAAAAGCTGTCTCTGATTGAACATGGAACTCCCCTTGTTGTTGGTGGCGATGGACCTTTGCACGTCACTCCAGAAGTACTTGGTATTGAAGTCGTAGGTTCCCTTGCAAACACTTCCTAATGGATAGGATATGTTCCCGTCACCAAATATGAGCAAACTATTAGCAAAGCAACCAGACCAATGACACTTTTTCAGGTTCATTTACAAGCAAAACAGTTCTCAAGGGGACAAATAATTCTCCAAGTAAAACTACAGGCTATAGCATTTCATAGACAAGAGGCTTTCTATCCAATCTCCCAGTATTGCAGTAGAAAAAGATAAAACACTAACATGATAGTGTCAATCTTAATCTATGAACTTCGCCGCTTTCTAAGAAAGGATCATGGATGGTTGGTGAGGCGGCGGACACTACCAGAAAACATGGCAACAGTGATGAAAAATTATTGACGGACAAAAATCTATTGTTAATAGCGACGGATTTACAACGGATTGTCGTCGGACAGAATACTGACGGATTAGCGACGGAAATATTTCCGTCGCTAAACCCTTAAATTTTTTTTTTTTAATTACAAAATCATCAGCGACGGATTACCGACGGAATTTTTACTAACGGAATATTTCCATCGCTAATTTCTGTCGGTAAATTGGTGAAAGAAAAAAAAAAAAAATATATATATATATATATATATATATATGTATATATATGTACAGCTTGGATTAGCAACGAATTAGTGTCGGAAAATTAGAGACGGATTACCAACGGAAAATTAGAGACGAATTACCCGACGAATTAGTGACAGATTTTTTTAATTTGTTTTAATTTTTTTAATTTTTTTAATTTTTTAATTTTTTAATTTTTTAATTTTTTAATTTTTTAATTTTTTAATTTTTTAATTTTTTTTAATTTTTTAAATTTTTAAAATTTTTTAAATTTTTTAAATTTTTAAAATTTTTAAAATTTTTTAAATTTTTTAAATTTTTTAAAATTTTTAAATTTTTTAAATTTTTTAAATTTTTTAAATTTTTTAAATTTTTAAATTTTTAAATTTTTAAATTTTTAAATTTTTAAATTTTTATTTTTAAATTTTTTTAAAAATATTATAATATTAAAAATATTTTTTAAAAAAATTAAAAATATTAAAAATATTAAAATATTAAAATTTTTAAATTTTTTAAATTTTTTAAATTTTTTTTATTTTTATTTTGTAGCAAAATAATATTATTTTATTTTTTTCAAAATTTTTATTATATTATTTTAATTATAATTTTATATTATTTTATTATAATTTTATATTATTTTATTATTATTAAAAAATATAAGATAAATATAATAAGTAAAAAAAAAAAAGATATATGATTAAAACATGAACTTGGTCGGGTGGTTGGCGTGCTCTCTTCGTGTCCTTTGTGCATGTGTTTAATTCCTAACGGAGGCAAAATTCACAAATTTAATAGTTTAGCCCAGCTCAATAAAAATTAGCGTAGTGTCTTTTTCTTACAGATTTAGTGACGAAAAGAATCCGTTGTTGATACCCTTTAGCGACGGATTTCAGGTCATCAGTGATAGAAAGATCAGCGACGGACAGGGTGTCTATCGCTGATTTTTTTTTTCTGTTTCAGCGACGAAATGTTTTCCGTCATTAATATTAGCGATGGATTTTTTCCGTCGTTACTATTAGCGACGGATCAAAAATCCGTCGATAAAAATTAATGTAGTGCCTTTTTCCGATAGATTTAGTGACAGAAAAAATCCATTACTGATACCATTCAGTGATGGATTTTTCCGTCGATAAAAATTAGCGTAGTGCCTTTTTCCGACAGGTTTACCCTCGTTTCAGGTCATCAGCGACGGATTTCAGGTCATTAGCGATGGATTTTTCCGTCACTTAAGACCTGTTTTCTAATAATGAGATAAAAGGCTTTTAAATTATTGGTAAGCAACAAAGCTCAATTTCAGTGCAGAAAAAAGCCTTCATATTTTTGCCTAAAAAGGACCTAAATTACGCACTGCACAGCTAGGCAAACACCTTAATTCTAGCTTGAAATTGAAATTGACGATGTTAGATGATAATTCATTAGCCTAAAACTTGGATGCCTTTGTTCTCCTTGGAAGCGCCCCCAACACAAAGATCCATATGAACGGCAAAATCTGGGAAGTGACCACAGGATTCTAAAATTTGATATGTAGAGAAACCTGAAGGCTAATAGAACTCTTTTTCCAAAATATACAACTTGAGAAAACAGAATACGAAAAACTGCCTTTTCTGCAGATATTGTGCCTAATCGATTTCTGAAAACCACTAAGAATAGCCATCACATGGCAATTATTGTGACAATCTGACTAATCCTAGGAATTAAAACCAATGCTCAACTACACAAGCTCATCAGTCATGCAATTACAGTGCGCCCGTGAACTGTTTAATAATCAAACTGAACAATTTAAGATTTTGTATCCATCACTCATCTTGGCAGAAATCATGGATGGTGCCACATTCACCTCAGGGACCTGCTGAAGTTGTGACAGCAGCATCTCAATCTTCCTCCGGTATAATGCAAGGTTTTGAATGAGCAAGAAAAGATTACATGACCTATTACATTATAAGAGCAACCAATTTTGGGAACTTTTTAAAATGATTGGACCAAAGAAAATCTCAAAATCAGAATACCAAGATGCGTTGGTTCTCGACCTAGGATCATGTAAATGATAGTCTTGAATAAAACTGGCTCACACTTCTTCCACCATAAGAACTGCAACACAATATTATGAAATTATATCTTACCTTGTTAAGGAACAGTTTGATCAAATGAAAGTGAAATATTCTTAACATTTAACAGGCAAATCATCCAAAGATACTGGGTATTGCCATAGTTTTGATCATCGTATTTAACAGATTTTTCCAATACAGTAGTCATGACCGATAGGAAAGCTCTAGAGATAATTCATTTTTCTGTACTGCAGTAGGTTATTTTCTCTCTCTCTCTGAATATCAGCAAATGAAGGCAAAACAACCAGACTAATGACACTTTTATGTTCATTTACAAGCAAAACAGATCTCATGAGCACAAATAACTCCTAAAAGTAGTTAAACGAGTGGCTATAGCATTTTGTAGACAATGGGCTCCATACCATCCCCCAATATTTCAGTAGAAAATAAGGGAAAGAAAAAATTACATAAAAAGATGAGAAAATAGAAACTTGATAGAGTCAATCTTATTTATCTATAATGAACTTTCCCACTTCTAAGAATGGATCGTGGATGGTTGGTGAGGCGACAGATGAAAGGCTATCTAAATTATTGGTAAGCAACAAAGCTTAACTGTTGGTGCAGAGAAAAACACTCATTATCCATCACATAACAAAGCTTGTGATAATGCCACTAATCCTAAGAATTAAAACCGATTCTCAACAACACTAGTTCATCGGTCATGCAATATCAATGTTGTTGCGAGTCTTATAACAAGCAAACCTCAATTTTAAGATTCTGAATCCATCTCTCACCTTGGTAGATAACATGGACGGTGCCACATTCACCATAGGGACTTGCTGAAGTTGTGGTTGCAGTATCTGAATCCTCCCCTGGCATAATGCTAGGTTTTGAAGGAGTAAAAAGAAACCAGCAGAACCTACTACATATTACAAGTGCAATCAATTCTAGGAACTAAAACTAACTCATTTAGGAATCAGAACCGCATGATTTCAAGAATTATCTTGATGGTGCTCACCTTGGCAGAAGGCATGAATTCCCCATTCATCCTAGGGCCTTCCTGAGGTCAAAGCCGCAACATCTCCGGTTTCCTCCTTTATGCAAATTCTCGCTTGAGTGTGAGGTCTTCTTCCTTCTGCCATCATTTTGTAGCCTTGATTCTAATGTTGAATTTCTGCATGGAAGCATGTTCATACACAAGATGCAATTGTCCCATAAAAGACAACGCAACTGTCCTACAACATATATATATTCACTAAAACCTAAACAATATAACATGAGAAAGATTGAATATCCTTATTTTTTATTGATTAAGAAATCAGTGAAGTTGTGTGGAAGTGAATATCAACATAGTAGCAACAGCCAGACGTAAAGTCAGAAATTTATATGAGCAAACGAAATAGAACAAGCATTGCAGTTACAATTTCAGTGGGTAAGTATTATAGTTTTTAGGTGTATAACGATTTTTAGAGTTGTAATTTTTGAAATTAAATGATATATATAATTTAAAAATAATAATAATAATAATAATAATTCAAAAGTAGTTTCTTTGCCCTAACAATACCCACATACAAAAACAATCATGGTCAAGAAATATTACCGCTGGGGTATAATTTTATCTTTGTATTGAAACTTAATTTGATGAAGGGAATGTATTACATTCAAAGTGGGTTTCTCAAGTGGGCCTCAAAATGAAGTATAGTAAAGGAAGATGATGGAAATGGGAGCTGATGCAGAGTGCTCACAGCAGCACAGTACATGCATTCAAGGACAGAATGCTCTGGGGAGGGTATTGTTGTCATTGAAGTATGAAGTGAAGGGTATTGTGGTCAATTGAGGTCAACATTTCAACTGAAAAGAATCAGATTCTGTTCATCCCCGACCCACCGTGCAACCTTAGTATCGGCGTTATAAGGCGGATGGGGATGAGTTTGTCTTGCTATTTTTTTTTTTTTTTTTTTTGGGGGGGAAGAAGAAAAACAGAAAAAGAATAAAAAGAAATGTTCCCATTTAGTAAAGACACATTCTATTTGTAATTATACCTCTAAATTTGATTCCCGAATAATGAATTTACAAAATATATATAAAAAATTATTAATTATTAATGGAATTAAAACTTAAGACCTAAATTATTGTTTGTATTATTTAAAATTCTTACTTATAATAATCAAAGTTTCATCTCAGTTTCCATTCGAACTCATTTCCTCTCCCATAAAGAAAAAAAAATACCCTTATTAAAGATTAGTTTTTAAATCCTTTGGTCCAAAGGGATTTAGTTATACAATAACAACAATGCTGCCTTTGATGGGATTGATCCCAAGTCTTTCTGCATATGAACTTCAAAATACATGCTTTTTGTGCCTTCTAATGATTCACATGGATGGGATGTGTACAATAAAAAGGATCCCATAAAATTATCCATTGATTAAGAGAGGAAAAAGGAAAAAGATTTACCAATATTGTCCAGCACTTATAGGATGCATGTGCATTAGGCATAATGATATATTTGCAAGCATTAAAAGGACACTGTCATCTAGGCAGATAATAATCTCTCTCTCACTCTTTCATAGGAATCACTCAAACAATTAGCATTCCAAAGATCTGAGTTGGGCAAAAGCGACTTAAAAAAACTGCAGAAAGAAAAGCTTTATGCCAACCTTTGTTCTCTTCTTCCTCCTGCAGCAATCTTTCCACATATTGCTAACCTCTTAAGCATGCTTCGCCCAAAAATAAGCTAAAGATAGTTCAAAATTTAATCAGCACGGTGATTGAAACCCAATCGGCACATAGGAAAGATGCTAGTTGACACTGGTTATAATCTTAGTGAAACAGTAAATGAAGTCATATCGTTGCATCTATATTCACGGATAGAAACTAATTCAGACATAAATCCTAGTTTTGCTGCAATATTTTTGCTATATACTCTATTAACATGACTATAATCCATATTATAGACTTGATTTTAAGAAAAGAAGTCCCTGCTCATGTTCCGCAAGTTGATCAATCCTTGAGCCGGTGTCATTCAAATTGTAGGGTTCTCTGCACATTCTCTTCCTTTGTGCGATGAACAGCGAACACATGCTTTTTGCCTTTGAAATGTTGCTCCAATGCATTTTCATTTGGGCAGCAAACTTGGCACAATTCGCACCATTTCATCCGTGGGTTCACTCTATTCACACAACTGTTCTTGCCAAGATCTGTCATTGCTACTTTCATCTTGTGCTTGTGACCATGCAAGTGCTGCCTGAGATTGAAAGGGGACGAGCAGGGAACTTGGCATAAATCACAGAACAGGCCGCCAAGTGGACTAGTTTGTGTGAGTTGTCTAACAGGTGGTGGGTTTTGCAAGATTGTTGGTGCTGGCAAAGGTGCTTTGCGCTTTATCCCCGAAGCATTTGGTGCTGAAGTAAGAGATGCCCGTGAAAACACTTCCTAATAAATGTTCCAGTCAGCTATATCAGAAAAGAATAGGCAGACAGATTTTCACAGCAGCGGTATGCAAGAGACAGAAAGCTATTGTGGGAGAACAAACTCTTTACAGTGATTTAAGCCATGCATTTGTTCTAATCGCAGCAATAATTGCACCAACTTTATATGTTATATATCTCACAACAAGCAAATAATTAATTACATATTAAGTATTTTTGCACCAGCAAAAAGAAGACACAAGTCACTTTTTAATGCAGGATAACAATGAGAAATCAATTTGTCCAGGTATATAATCAATTTGTTTTAGGTGATGTTGCATTTTATTTCACTCAATATGCATATCGCAATGCCCTAAAAACTTTATTTTCATTCAAGAAAAAAAGTTCTCACAGGCACAAATAAGGCTAAAAGTGACAAGAGGTCTCTACCTACGAATGCACACACTTCTGATGGGAAGCACTACCTTCTTTCATTGAAATAAGTAAAACTTTTTTAGTAGGACAAAAGATGAACTTGGAAGTGTGTCAATGTTAACTATCTATAATGAACTTTACCACCCTAGAGAAACGAACATACATGGCAGGCTACGGATAAAATGCTTTCTCTGTGTAAGCAACAAAGATTTATTTTTACAGCATGTTTGCAACCAGGAAGAGGAATATAGGGGTAAATTTTGGTAACATGTTATTTGATGTACATAGTTGTAGGTTACTATATCTTATACCTTTGCATGCAAAGGTCTTTAATAGGTCCAAACACAACCAATGTAGGAGGCAAAATGGAGCTTCATCAGCAAGACAACCGAAAAAACAGAACCATTCTCAGACGTAATGCTTTTGTCACACTAGGTATTGGTCTGTAGTTTCTTGAAGTTAGCACACCTTCAAACAAACGAAGATCCACATGAAGTGGAAAATTTTGAAACGGAATTTCCCTACTTGTTGCAAATACTCTTAGCAATCACAGGCAGAGAAAATCAACTACATCTTCCTTGTTTAAGAAAGAGACCGTAATTACTCTAGGAACTCTATTTAAACAATATCAAAGGTATGAAGATGTTGCTAAGCAGTTTCTGTAATTGATCAATGATAAGAATCTATTCAAAGCATACTACTTAGAAAACAGAAAAGAAGTTTGGCATTGCAAACTTACGTACTAAATAAATTTCCAAAAATCAATAAAGAAAGTTTTATAGAATTATTGTTACTCCTTGGCAGTACTTAACTTTGTTTATAGCAGAACAACTTCAGGGGCTAAAACTGATGACAATGCAACTAACTATAGGAACTAAAGCCAGCACTCAACCAAAAAAAAAAAAACTTCATCACACGCATAATCAAGGTTTTTATCAGTTGTTTATTACCTTGGAATGAAGCATAGGTTCCACACTTGCTTTAGAAACATCCTTTAGTTGCCACAACGTCTGGATCCTCTCCTAATTCCATGCCAATTGAATTAGTCAAACCAATGTAATATAACAAAGATAGCTGATCAGGAATAAACTGACCAGGGAGTAGTTGTTTAATAAATTTCAAAGGTGAATCTTGTAACAGTCCAACCAGTTTTAGGAATTGAAACCAAAAGTTTTTATCAGTTGTTTTTTAACCTTGGAATGAGGCATAGGTTCCACATTTGCCTTATAAACATCCTTTTGTTGCCGCAACATCTGGGTCCTCTCCTAATGCCATGCCAATTGAATGAGTCAAACCAATGCAATATAACAAAGATAGCTGTTCAGAAGAAAACTGACTAGGCAGCTGTTGTTTAACAAATCTCAATGGTGAATCTTGTAACAATCCAACTAGTTTTAGGAATTGAAACCAACTCTAAGAGTGTATTTGTGACAAGCTAATAATCAAACTGCACAATTCATTGCTCACATTTGCAGAAAGCACGGGTTCCAGAATTTGCTTAGAGGCTTCTTTAGCTTGTGATTGCATCATCTCAAGCTTCTTCCTATATGCAAACTCTCTCCTCAGTGCAAGTTCTACAGACATGGTTCTCACTCTTCCTTCGTCACCCATTTCGTTGTTGCTTTTTCCCTTTCCAACAATAACCAAACACAGATTACTACTCAATCCATCTTATCAAAGATTAGGAAAGGAAATTGCATCGATTTATAGTAAAATCCAATAGAAAAAAGCTCAATATGGTGGAAAATAAGAAATCCATTTTCCCATTCAAAACTCTATAATTATTTTTAAAAAAAATACACACACACATACACATAAACACACGTAGTAAACAAGTTGCAGAAAACAACTGAGGCAACTCCAAGAAACATTGAACTACACAAAAGATTAAAATCTAAAATTTTCAGAAATCATTCTCCAAAATATTCAAAACCCATGACCGCTGATTTACCAACATGTATGTTTGGTAAAATAAAAATAAAAATAAGAATAAAAAGTGGGGGGCCTGAAAATATGAATTTTAGTGTGGCCAAGCCTTCCAATTTTCAGCAAGTCATGTTTTTCAGTGTGGCTAAGCTAGAGAAACAAACAAGGGGAGTGCAATTTTAAGAAAACTTATCTGCACAGAGGCATTGAAGTATAGAAGCTAAAACCATCAAAGTTTATGTAGAAACAACAACAAATAGTTTCTTATTAGATACCCCAAAATGGAAAAGCAACTGTGGAAATTACAGAACAGAACATTTTTGTTACCTAATAATACAAGCAGATCAAATAAATTTAGTTTAGTTGAAAGTAAAATGTGTAATTCACGCATTGGGCACATTCAAAACACACAAATTCATGAAGGAAAAAGTTTCACTTCCTGAAAATGCTTGTAAAATGCAAAAAAAAAAAAAAAAAAAAAAAAAAAAAAAGAAGGGAAAAAAGAGCATCATTTCTGAAGTGAACAACTATTATCCTAGAAGAATATGACTTCTGGGGTGTGGGTATTTTGCTTGAAACTTTCTTAGATGAAGAGATTATATCAGATTCTAAAATAGGTTTATATTTTTCCTTTTTTTCTTTTCTGGGTAAGTTAAAGGGGGTTTTCTTCTAAGTGGGTTTCCAAATTTGTTGCTAAAAGAGGCAACAACACACAGAAATCTCACCCAGAAACAAGAAAAGAGCTATCAACTTGGCCAGGTATATAATCGATTTATTCTAAGAGATGATAAATTTCATTTCACTCAAAATGCATGTCATGATCCATAGTCCTCACCACTCCGTTCATGCAAACCAGTTCTTTTAAGTGGGTCACAAAATGTGTTCCTAAAAGAGGCCAAAAAAAAAAGGACACAGAGAAATCTCACCCACAAACAAAGGCTTTTGCCTTTCGTCCTCCCCTTCCCCCCAAGTTTCACAACACCTTCGCAAGAATCTTCAAATTCTGAAGATGGAAATGTGACGGGGAGAGAGCGAAGTGAGGGGTCCCAGAACAAAGGTCTCACGGACCAGAATACTCTAGTGTAGGGCATTGCTCTTGTTAAAGTGAGGGGTATTATGGGCAGCTGGTTCAACATTTTAACTACAAAGTATCACATTTTCTGATATATCTACATTTCCAACAATAGCACAAGTTCAGAGGCAGGTACATGTGATACAGCTGGTCGAGCTCGGTTCTTACTATTTTTGTGTTAGAAAAAAAAAAACCCTTATATTAAAAGAAAATCGCAAACTTCAGTTAAAAAATAAAAAAATATTAGATAAAGTGAGTTTAGTATTTTGTATTTTTTTCTTTATTACTGATATAAAAAAATTAAATAATCTGATTTGAATAATTATGAGATCCATTTAAAAAATTATCTCTCGATAATTATTTTTTTATTTTTAAAATTAAAATTTAAAATCTTATTTTAAAAAATTTAATATTTTGTCATAAAATATGTTGATATTTAAAACTTTCTTTCAATTATTATTAGTAATAGAAATCATTGTACGTATAAAAAGTGGATTAAGATATATGTTTTTATTGCACACGAAGAGAGTTATTAAGTGATGTCATATAAGTATCAATAGCCTTTTGAGTGTATTAACCAAATGAGGCAAACAAAAATTAAAAAAGATTTTAATACATATAGGTCAAATTAAACTCACTTATTTTTTTTTGTTTTTATTATCGATATTCGAATTTTATCCAATTAATCCGATTCGATTATTGTGAATTCTATTTTAAGAATTGATTCTCTCAAAATCCTTTTTCATCATTTCCAATGTCAAATTCGAGATCTCTGATTAAGAGAAAGAGTGTCTGACCATTCAATTCAAAAATCTTAGAATCAATTATTGTTTGTATTTGTAATAAGTTATATTATTTAGCATACTAATGTGGATTTAAAATTATTAAATCATTTTTCTTAAGAACATATTATTCAATTAGAATAAAATTTTTCATCCATTATAAAAATTATAAAAAATTTAATCATAACTTTTGTTAATTTAAAGTATGAAAATTATTATTATTATTATTATTATTATTATTATCATTATTATTATTATTATTATCACTCTTCATATATTAAAATATGATGACCATTTAGGTTTATTTGTTTCAAATTGAGGTCATTGTTTTTAATTAAAATTGCACATATTTTCATTGGTAAACTTAAGTTTATTTTAACAAAATTTATATAATAAGGGAAAGAAAAATTTAGGGATACATGATTCACATTGAGGAATTGAAATTAAATTTAAAATTAAAATTCTTAATCATAAATTTAAAAAATTCATAGGTTAATTTGAATTTCAGAAATTTTATAATTTAAAATTTTAATTCTCAAACACTCCCACGACAATTGTTAAGTCGCGGTTTAAGTTTTAAATGAGGTTTATCACTGCCATTTGACGATTTTTATAGTTGTCATTTGCAATTTTGCAAAATTTTCGTTTTTGTTATTAACAAATGTCAAATGAACCAAATTATTGTGAAGGTATTGATTATTTATGTATTGAAGCAACGTACGACATTTTGCATCTGTCTTCTCTCTCTCTCTCTCCCTCTCAGTCCCCATGGTTGTCGCTTGACAAACATATCCAGCAATGGATGTGTTATCTCTCTCCTCCACACACCACTCTCACTCCTCACCCTTCTCTCTCTCTCTTCTCCCCAAACTCTCCGGCCCCACCACCACCACCTCTTCTATCTCCTACTCTCTCAAACACTCCCCAAACTCTCAAGACCCCTCAATCCCTGCCTCTTTCCGCCGCCCCAAACCCCTTAAATCCACTCCCACCAAGTCAATCCCCCAAACTCCCAAAAACCCACTTAAAAATCTCATAGTCCCATCTAAGCCCCCTGAATTTAATTCCCAAAATCTCACCAACAAGCTCTGGCTTACAAGCAAAATCTCTCCTCCTCCACCACCACCACCGCCACCCGCAACCTTATCATCACTTTCTGCATCACCATTGCCAAAAGGGAATGAAACCCAGAATTCAGAATCCGGGAATTCTGAGAATTCTGCTGGAATTGAATTTCGGCAACAGGATAAAATCTTTGTGGGGAATTTGCCAGTGTGGGTTAAAAAAAACCAGGTTGCTGAGCTCTTTAGGCAATTTGGGCCAATTAAGAATGTGATTCTAATAAAGGGTCATGATGAGGTTGAGAAGAACGCAGGTTTTGGGTTTGTGATTTACGGTGGACCAACTGCAGTGAATTCCGCAATGAAGGCTGTAGAGTTTGATGGAATTGAGTTTCATGGGAGGGTTTTGACAGTGATGTTGGATGATGGGAAGAGGCAGAGGGAGAAATTCGAGGAGAGGGCAAGATGGGTTGCAGGGTCTGATGCAGTGGAGTATAGGTCACAATGGCATGAGGAGAGGGACACTAGTAGGAAGGATTTTAAGAGGGTTTTGGAGACCGAGCCCGAGAATTGGCAGGCAGTTGTTAGGGCATTTGAGAAGATTAAGAAGGTATCGTTTCTTTATACAATCGTCTGTTGATTCATTTTGGTTCACGTTTAGTGTCATTCATTCGGGGAAAAAAAATAGTATATCAATAATGCAGGTGAAATGTTGTTTTTGATCACCTGGCACCTGCCATTTTAATTTTATTCGAATTAATACTTCACCTAAACAAGGAGTATTGTTTTGTTTTCCAAGCAAAAATATCTAATTGGGAGAATGGTGTCAAACCCTTTTGACCCGAATTCTTATCCATCAAACACTGTAACTGGGATTTGAATTATGTTGTGGACAAAGATTTGATTTTTTTTTCCGAAGAAGTATAGCATGCTTTTAGATGTTCACTCATTGAGTGGCCAAAAAGGCAATTTGTCGATTGCTGCGACATTTGCATTTGGTGGAGGAAAGGTTTTTGTGGCTGTATGCGGTTAACATAAGGGTGAATACTTTAGCTCGTCGGACTCTGTTTTGAGTACCACCATCGGGGAAACCATTAATCAGAGAAATTTTGGTGGAGAAAAACAGAAATTAACAAAAAAATTCTTCCTGTATTGTTGCTTTAAGTTGGGAACAAATCTCTGGATATGATGCTATCCATAAATAAAGCACCAAAATTGCAAAGCACTCTGTTTTGTGGTAGAAAAAGAGAACATGAATTGAAGATTTTTGGAATCTTTTTCCTCTTTTGATAGAAAAAGATGGTATTAAATGAGAAGAATGTTCATGACATCAAAGGAGGTTAAGATATGCTTTTGAGATGAAGAAGAAAGGAGAAAAACAGAAAAGAAACCGGAAGCAAATAGTTGAAGGCAATATATATATAGAGAGAGAGAGAGGGAGAGCATTATGTGAGAATAGTTCTATATTTCCTCTTTACTAGGGACTCCTTTGAAAGATTTTGCGGCAGAAGGTCATAAAGGGCTTAGTAAAACTATATTTTCCTAAATGATGAAAATGGTAAGACTTTGAAGGAGCATTGCTGTCCAGCGAAAGGCACCAAAAAGTTAGTCCTAGAGAAAGATGTTCCTTTAATTTTATTGTAAAATGAAAGACAACATTGACACCTTTTTGTCACAAATGAATGAACTAGCAAATTGATCATTTTACAAGGAGTTTGCTTTTCCTTTTTGAACACCATGCTGCTGTCAAGTCACTGTAATGTTAGCTATTTCTTTCCAAGTAACTGTTTAGTCACAACAGACATTTTCACAAGGGCATGTTATTACTTTTAGCTATTTGCACCCAATTAATATGAACTTTGTCACATTGGTAATTAAATTATTTCCATTTAAAAAGAACATACTAATTTTGAGTATTTTTTAAACATTAAGTAGGAGAAATTTGGTCACTAAAAATGTTCAAGGGGTTAAAGTCTCTGCATGTATATTTAGAATCCTTGGCCATCTATGTGCAAATTGTGTTGCATGACAAATCAATCATAACTAGGGATGAAAAGAAATTTGTAGCTGAATGTCAGAACACTGGTAAAGTAATTTATCTGGATAACAGATTGATATTTTTCATATTAGATGGCCATTATGCTCATAAGTTTCTTTCTGGGGCAAGTTCATTCCGGTTCTATCTTTGTAGTTGATTTTGTGTATTGCAATCATACTGTTAAGCAATTTATTGTTGTGTTTCACCCTAATTTCTTTTTCTTATTTCCTCTTGTTTTTCCTATATTCAGCCTTCTAGAAGAGAGTTTGGTTTGATGGTGAACTATTATGCGAGGCGAGGTGACATGCATCGTGCACGTGAAGCTTTTGAAAGCATGAGAGCAAGAGGGATAGAGCCAAGTTCACACGTGTATACAAGGTAATGCTGCATTTTCTTTTATACTTTACTTTCATCAGTGATGCACAGACACTTCAAATGGAAGTCATTCTTGCAACTTTCATAACTTCAATTACTACACTTGCTTGATATTTAGTAGATATGCCACTAGACATTTCTAATCTACCATTTTCTAAACACTTGATGAGTTTCGAATATTGTTTGGATACTAAAGCAATAATGCTGTTATTATGATATAATTTGAGATACTTTTTTGTTGTAGATGGCAACCTCAAGTATGAAGCAAATCTTTACCTGCATATTGTTATATTTGAGATTCTATAGAATTTTTAGTTTGTTTGAAATATTTGTAGGCCAAATTTCTGATTAGATCATGGCAATTGTTATTCTAATGCCTCCCTTCTTATTTTTAAACTTTTTTTTAATATTTTGTTTTTGTTTTTGTTTTCTTGGGAAATCTCTGATATCATGATGTCGAAATCTGTTGTGTCCATCTCCTGTACCTCTGGTCATGCTTTATAGTATTCAATGATGGTTGGCCTGAGATAGGAGTAAAAATAATATTCACTCCCTGCCTTAGTGATTATTAACCTATTAAGCACTCCGAAAAATCCAGGCTAGCTTGATATATTTATTTCAGGGTATAGGTATTGGAAAGATTTTGCCTTCTACAGGTTATGTTTTTCCTTCCTATACTGAAGGTATTCTATATAATGCAGCCTAATTCATGCATATGCAGTTGGCAGAGACATGGAAGAGGCTCTATCTTGTGTCAGGAAAATGAAGCAAGAGGGCATTGAAATGAGTTTGGTGACTTACAGTATTATCGTGGGTGGTTTTGCCAAGATTGGAGATTCTAAGTAAGTATCCTGTTTATGTTTGTCATGAGTGCCTTTTTCACTTGGTCTTATATGAGACGTTTTGTTCTTTCTATGGATGGTTAGATAGATCTCTATTGTCTCTCTCTCTCTCTCTCTCTTTTTTAATGCAAGCTCGTTTTTGCTCAATAAAAAGTAGCCATCCTAAACCTCCCAAAAAGAGAAATGTGTTGGACTAGATTTTCTTTCATTTAGTTTTGTTATGCTTTAATGCAAAATGTGAGGGATTTACTTTAGTTATAGGCTTTTTAATCTAACTGAAGCAGCATGAGAAAATTATATTAGTACATTTGAATTGATCAAGGAATGCATGGCAACTGTTCTTGCTCTTTAACACTGGTTTGAACTTTTGGCTAGTATTTTCAAAGAATTAATAAATTGTCAAAGAGTTAGCACTGGATGGATTTGGAAAAGGTTTTTCTGGAGTCTTGTGCAATCATAGCTATCCCAGAAAATCGCTTTCCTAAAATTTCAATTTGAAGAGAAGTGTGATCATGGTAGCATAGGAGAAGATGGTTTTGGATATTTGAGCATTTATCTTCAATAGCAAATTTTGGATTGTCTGTTTTTCTTCATTTTGGTTATTGGAATTAGAGTTTTGAGAAGAATTTAGTGCTCATACAGTGATTGAATATTTTGGTATCCATGTTACTATAAACTTTAACCATGGACTGATTTCAGATACTGCATTTAAAACTCTAGGTTCATTTCATTGCAAGAATTTATTAGTCGGCTTGGTCACCAAATAATTTGGATGACATTTTTCTTCTAATAATTGCTTCTGCTCAACTACCTAAGACAGTGATGCTAATTGGCTGATAGTCATGGGATATTTAGTAAACACAATCAAAAGGGCAGAAAAATGCTTAAATCTCAAGTTTAGGTTTATCAAGTATGTGTATGAGAAGTTCATTCTCTTCTAATTGAGATTCTCAAGAGATGATAATTTTTGGGAAGTTCATGGGAAGGTCAACCTCCAAACTTGAAGTCTTTTTATGAAGTTCTATTTCCCAAAATTTAGTTTGCATCTGTATTTATTTGATAAATTGATAGAAATTGTCGGGACTTTGTCCTAGACACGTTACTTCAATCTTTGTAGGATGTCAATCAGATCTTTACAAATAATCCACCTAAATCACCTTCCAAATGTCTAAAATAGAATCACAACTTCTAAGTTATCCCAAAGGTCTTAAGAGAGTAGAAACTTTTAAGCGACACAAATTCTTTCAACTTGTTTGTGACTTTAAATGGCAATGTAATGTATTCAAAGACTTAAGTGACTGCCAAAGTCACTTTTTCTTTGACTAAAAAAGACCTCTTCATCACAGAGCCAGTGCTCTTCGCCTTAGGCTGTCGAAGAGGGTGCTTCTTCTGTGGAAATTTATGGTTGCATCATCATTGTGCCTCAACTATGTTTACGATTCAAAAGTGATGATTATTTTTGCAGCTAGCATCATTTTTCATCAGTATGATGATTATCACACTAAAATTTTGTCAAACAATGCCACATATGTTTGTCTAACTCATTATGCCTCCCTTGCATCTTCACTTTGTATCAACTTGTGCCTATCATGATGCAGCCATAGCTAGACGCAAAACGTGGGATTGTCTTTGGCAGCATAGGGTAAAGGACAATTATTCCATCACCAAGAGAAAGTCTTTTTTGGTCCAATGAAATGTATCCTTGGTAGTGTTTTATATTTTTAGTAGGTTCGGTAGTCTAGAATTAAGTTTTTGAAATTTTTAGTATTTTAGAAACTTTTATTTTCTTAACATGTTTTGTTTTAGTTACAACTTCCTAAATGGTTTAGATTTTAATTGATAATAAGTTAGTGTCTATTGTAAGAGTTTTAGAAACTTTCTATTTTAGTGAGTGTTTAGACCTATTATCATTCTATATTCATTGAGTTTTTTCTTTAGAAGGTATAGGAGTGTCATTAGGTTGTTCTAGCACTCATTGATGTAAGACTATGGATGAATTGATGAATAAGTTTATTATTTAGTTACTTGTCTTGAAGGAATGCTTGCCTAGACTTTTTCTTCTTTCTGTCTTATTCTTTTTCTTCTTTGCACACTTGTTTATTGAAGTTGTTTATAATCTTTGAACAACTAATTCTTCTCTATAATTGTCAACCACGATTCCTTTTCCATTTGTCCAGACGGGAGAATTTAGCCCTCCGAGAGTGTTCTGTCCATTCTTCTCTATCTGCTATGTAAATGAAATGATATGGAGATTTACAGTGTTTATGGGATCAAAATCCTAGATATTTATTTTTTGTATGCTAGTTCAATAGATAACCTCCTCTCTCTCTCTCTCTCTCTCTCTCTCTCTCTCTCTCTCTCTCTCTCTCTCTCTCTCTCTGTCTGTCTCTCTCTCTCTCTCTGTCTCTCTCTGTCTCTCTCTCTCTCTCTCTCCCCCTCTCTCTTGCTGCTCTCTTCGCTGATTAGCATCTCGACTCCACTTCGATCGATCGAGCAGCTCTCCTACGCTGCTCAACCAGGTAAGTAGTCTCTCTCTCTTTCTCTCTCTCTATCTCTCTTCGTATTTCTCTCAAACCAACCCACGACCCAGATTTTCGTCTCCCTCTCTCTTCTCTCCCTCGATCCTTCTCTCCCTCTCTCTTTTCGTATCTCTCTCACGCCTACCCGCGACCCAGATCTGCTGATCCCAGAAGCTTGCTGCCTCCTACGGCCTCTCAAAACCCATACACTCAGATCTACCTTAGACCCACACGCCTAAGAACCCGGGTCTGGCATCTGATCAGATCCACACTCGACCCACACTCACTAGAACTCAGATCCGAACACCGACGACACCCAGATCTAGCCCTTAAGAACCCTCTCTGCCTCAGCGATAATCCTTCCTTGACCGGACCACACAATCTGCCTCTACCTCTACATCTCTTCACCTCCCACTGCCCAGAACCATCCTCACCTGTCCCTCTTTACTTGCTACAACAAACTGCATCCTACACTCCCCTGCCGCCCAGATCCATCTATCTCCTCCACCCTCCCCGTGTCCCACTGTACCCGCCGGCATCAATCTTCAGCCAAAGCCTCGGAAAGCTCAGCCAAAGCCCCCTTCCCATTTCTCTACCTCCCTCCTCCAGCTGAGGACTCTGAAGACCCCTTCCTCCTTCTGCATTACATTGTAGAGTAATTATCATTAGTAATAATAATAATAATTATTATTATTACTATTATTTTTAGCACTATTATTACTATTAATATTATCACTACTCACACGATTACCATTATTACTGATATTATTATTATTATCACACTAGTATAGATATATATTCTATGATATTTATATATCTCATTTTATTTACCTACTTATTTATTTATCTACTTATTTACTATTATTCATCTTTGTTTTTTTTCCTTAATTAGCTTTCAATATCTCTATTGGAAGAACTCCGCCATGGCCGGTCCCAAGCCCGGGTAAAGGAGTAGGGTTGCAGTAGGTCGACAGTCAGTGTAAAATCTTTGGTCAAATGAAAGATGAGAGACAGATATATAAATACTTTTGAGGCGTTTCCCCCTCAGCGATGCGCTACATCAAATCCCGGATGTAGCGACAAGTTAACAAGGGATACTAGAGTACGGGTAAATAAGTTACTTCACGAAGATAGAATTCGTTTAGCCGCTTGAAATATAGGATCTTTGATCGGTTAGTTAGGAGAGATCGGAGAAATAATAGATAAACGAAAAATTCATATCATGTGTTTTCAAGAAACTAAGTGGGTCGAGGAGAAAGCTAGAGTAGTAGAGCCGTATGGTCATAAACTTTGGTACACAGGAAGAGATAGGAGTAAGAATGAGGTAGGAATAATTGTACATAAAACTCTGTTAGAGGATGTGATAGAGATAAGAAGGAAAGGAGATAGAATTATACTTGTCAAGTTAGTAGATGAAGAAAGTATAGTTAATATAGTCAGTGTATATGCGTCCCAAATAGGTGTAAATGCAATTAGTAAAAGACAATTTTGGGAGGATTTTGATGAATTTATACAAATCATATCTAGTAGTGCGAAACTATTTATTGGAGGAGACTTAAATGGATATGTAGGAGCAAGGAACGAAGGATTCGAAACTGTACATAGCAACTTTGGATTCGGTAGTAGGAATGAAGCAGGGAGTACCATTTTAGAATTTGTCACAGCATTCGATCTAATAGTCGTAAACACTACTTTTAAGAAAAGAGAAGTGCACTTAATTACATATAGAAGTGGATCTAATGCTAGCCAAATAGATTTTTTTCTTACTAGAAGAGGTGATAGAATGACTTGTAAGGATTGTAAGGTTATACTAGGGGAGAGTGTGACAACTCAACATAGACTCCTAGTTTTAGATATACGTGTGTCTAAAAGGTGAAAGAAGTACCGCTAATTGTAGAGCCAAGAATTAAGTGATGAAATTTGAAGGGCGAAAAGATAACGGCTTTTAGAGATAAATTAATTCAAGTGACAAATTGATCTACTAATAATGATTCGGAAACAATATGGAAAGAGATATCTACTAACATTATGAGTGTAGGTAAGGAGGTTCTTGGTGTCTCTAAGGGTCAGACCCCAATAGCAAAAAAATCATGGTGGTGGCACGAAAAAATTCAAACGGCTATCCGTACCAAACGATAGTGTTATAGGAATCTTAAAGGTAATAGTAGTAACGATACATATGATAAATACAAAAACGCAAAAAAAGATGTGAAAAAGATTATCCAAGAATCAAAAAGTAAGGTGTATAATGAACTATACAAGAGATTGGAGACTAAAGAAGAAGAGAGAGATCTATAGAGTTGCTAAGCTAAGGGAAAGAAAGGGTAAAAATCTAAATGGTGTTAGTGTATTAAGAGTGAAACTAATAGTGTACTTGTAAAGGATGAGGATATAAGAAGACGTTGGTGTGATTATTTTGACGATTTTTTTAATGTTAAGAGTACAACAGATATAGGTAATATCGAGACACCTGTAGAAGAAATTAATAGAGATTTTAAACGTTAAATTCGTTCTCATGAGGTAAAAGAGGCTCTAAAGAGGATGAAGAATAATAAAGCTGTAGGACCTGATGACATTCCTATAGAAGTGTGGAAATGCTTGGGTGAATTTGGTGTAAAAGTGTTAACGGATATTTTCAATAAAATTTGGCAAACTAAGAGAATGTCCCATATATGAAGAAAGAGTGTAATTATACCGCTATATAAGAATAAAGGAGACTTGCAGGACTGTTCCAACTATAGAGCAATTAAACTTATGAGTCATACCATGAAGTTATGGAAGAGAGTAATAGAGTATAGATTGAGATCGGAGATAAATGTATCTCAAAATCAATTCGGATTTATGCTGGGAAGATCTACCACGGAAGCAATCCACTAGTTAAGACATTTGATGAAGACATATAGAGCACAAAAGAGAGATCTACACACGGTATTCATTGATTTAGAAAAAACATATGATAGAGTTCCTAAAGAATTATTGTGGTGGACGTTGATGAAAAAAGGGATATCTTTGAAATATATTAATCTCATTAAAGATATGTACGATGGAGCTACAACCGGCGTTAGAACTTGCGGGGGTTTGAATGATAGTTTCCCTATAAACATTGGACTCCATCAAGATTTAGCATTAAGTCCCCTTCTCTTTGCAATAGTGATAGAGGAAATTACAAAAAATATCCAAGATGAAATACTATGGTGTATACTTTTTGCAATTGATATAGTACTAGTTGATGAAACTAGAAAGAGTGTTAGTGTTAAACTAGAGTTATGGAAACTCACATTAGAATTCAGAGGGTTTAGATTGAGTAGATCGAAAACCGAATATATGTGATGTAGGTTTAGCGATAGTTATAGGAATGATGAAAAAATGATTAGATTAGATGGGCAAGATGTCCCAAAAAATGAACGATTTAGATATCTAGATTCTATTATTCAACATCATGGTAATATAGACGGAAATGTGAACCATAGAATTCAAGCGGGTTGGATGAAATGGAGAAACGCATCCGGAGTTCTTTGTGATCGGACGATGCCATTACACCCGAAGGGAAAGTTCTATAGAATCACGGTTAGACCTACATTATTGTATGGTACTGAGTGTTGGGCTATTAAACAACAACAAGAATAAAAGATGACTGTAGCAGAAATGAGGATGTTTAGGTGGATATGTGGAAAAATTAGAAAAGATAGAATTAGAAATGAAAAAATTCGTAACAAATTGGGAGTTCGTTCAATTGTGGATAAGATACGAGAGTGTTGTTTGAGATGGTTTGGGCATGTGCAAAGAAGGCTCAAAGATGCACTGGTTAACAGAACCGAAAATTTAAATATAGGAGATCTAGTAAAACGTAGAGATAGACTATTGAATATTGAAGATGACGATGAAGCATTCCAAGAAGCATGCGAATAGATGCCTCCCGAATACATAACCTTAATACGCCAAAACCTTAGATAGCAAATGCACATCAAAAGTCCAAGAAAAGAAGAAAAAAAGAAAAAAAAGCTGGCCAAAATGAGCTAAAAATTAGCCCTCGAAGCTGGCCCATAATCTGTCCAGAATTGTTCCCAGAACCAGCCCAATTCAAGCCATGTTCAAGCTCACTTTGAGGTAGCATTTGGTTCAGCAAAGGGAGAGCAATTATGCCAAAAATTATGAGCCATATTTTAGTAAGAATTTGCAGCCCAAAAGTGTGGAGAAAAGTCCAAGAAGTCAGCCCATTCAGCCAAGGGCAGAATGGGCAGTTCATATTCCAACAGCTAGTTTTTCTAGCTGTTGGAAGTCCTTGGTTTTGATGCCCAACGTCTCCTTTGGGTTTGAAGGTCATTTTGTGTCATTTTAGTCTCCTCTCTTCCGCTATAAATAGGTCTCAAAGGGATGGAGCAAGATATCTCGGAGCTTGTCTCCTACTAGTCTTAGAATAGAGCATAAAGTCTCTTCATATGTTCTTGAGTATCGTCTCAATTCTTGTCATTTGTATTGGATACATCATCAAAAAAATATATTGAGTTCATTCTCACAAATCCAACCCCTCTTCTTCTTTGTTGTTCTTCAACATTCATAGACACACAACATAAAGTCTTCAATCCATTGCTCAACACAAAACCCTAGCTCAACCACCAAGGCTTCCGCACTTCAAATTTCAATATTGAAAACTTGGATGCAAGTTATCTGTAAAGACATGAAAGTTAAGGGTTTAAAAGAGGAAATGATGTTAGATAGGAATGGATGGCGTAGTAGAATCCGCACAAATTAAACCAATATATTTTAGATATTTATCTATTGAATTATATATTTATTTTTTTATTTTTCTTTTATTTTATTTTCTTTATTTTCTTTTTCTTTTTATTTATATATATATATATATATATATATATTTTATTCTTGTTTTTCTCTTTTTTTATCTTTTATAAATTTGTCTCTAAAATGGCCGACCCCAATTTTGGGAATAAGGCTCAGTTTGTTGTTTGTTGTTGTTGTTGTAATTGTCAACCACAAACCTTAAATTTTTCTCTTGCTTTCTTCTGTTTTAACACTTTCCTAGCTTTTACCCACCATTCTTCCATTCATAGGCAATCTACCTTAGTCGTCTAACATCAGCCTGCTTGGTACCTTTTGCTTTTGATTTTAACTCTAGGTTGAAGATAGTTTTTATAAACGGTAATTCTATAAGTCTATTTTCCATAATGCATTTTCTTTATTTTTGAAGGGCCGCAGATAAGTGGTTTAGAGAGGCGAAAAGAAGTCTACCAGCTTTGAATGCTGTCATATATGGAAACATTATTTATGCTAATTGGTGAGTATACTTTTTTTTTCTTTGATCAAGCTCATCATTTTTTGAAGGTCATGAACTTTATATGTGACGCATGATATGCAAAGGTTGCAACTTTTTTTTTTTTTAATATTTTAAGGAAGCAACCTCATTTTACTCAAACATGTGAGAGATTAATTTTGTATGTTCTTTTATTTATTTGGTGGCTTGATTAAACCTTCTTATCCAGTTGGTTGCCAAATCTGCGAATGATTATATGGAAAGCTGAACCAGTGAAATTTCTTATCAATGAGAAAATTTTCATAGTAAGCAGGAAAAAAAAAGTTCTAATCTGTTGAAATGAGTCCTCTAAGACAATCATTATAGTTCCAAGTTGTGGTGGCCTAAAATTGCTCTGTATCTATTAACATTGTTGTCTGATACTTGAAGTTTAGGATATTATTGGGAGCCAATTATTGTATATGTTCTGCTCTCTGCTCTCTAATAATGCATATTTAGGATGCAGTACTCCATGGTAGTTTCTGAAGATCCCAAAGATTCTCTTTTCCATCATGTTAAGTTTGTAACAACTGATTTTAGCATCTAAACTTTTTATCGTTGAAAATTCATTCTTTTTGTTTTGTTTTTTGTTAAACTACAGTCAAACTAGTAACATGGACCAAGCTGAAATCCTTGTGAAAGAAATGGAAGAAGAAGGTATTGATGCTCCTATCGACATCTATCACACTATGATGGATGGTTACACAATCATTGGAAATGAAGAGAAATGTCTGATTGTGTTTGAAAGACTCAAGGTAAAAGCTCTTTGTGATGCCGAAAAATGTTGTGTGAATTGAAAGTGCATGCTTTCTACTTGATTGTTTCAAAATTTTTATTTTCTCTACGGAGAGTAGTTTTGATCTGCAGAAATCCTGTATGGATATTGCATGCCTTTTGTTTTTATGTTTGCTATGCTTGTATATTATCCCAACGGCAAGTCCAAACATGCCTGCAGAACTTGCTGGTGTGGTTTATTCTCAAATGCAAATTCAGCTATTACATTAAACAGGTACCTAGAAACTACCACAGAATTACATCAAATTATGATAAGGCATGGATTCTACAAGGTCAATAAAATAATATTTTTAAAGCATATTGATTTCTGCCCAAACATAGAAAAAATTCAAGGAACAGTGAGCTCATGGAAAGCACTCTCCGCTTTCCTTCTTGCCAATAAATTAAATCATAGCATGGGAGATAAGGAGCAAATTCCTCTTATATCTATATAACCCTAACTCTTATCAAGCACAAAGCTTATGACCAATCAAATCTGCCTAGGGAGCTTCAGTGCTCTCATACAACAAAACATGGACATACTGATGAGAATTTGTCTGTCATATTCTTTCAAAGTAAAAGATGGATAAGAATCTTCGTACACTTTATTAGGCTAGCCACCAAAGCTCCATTCACACCTATCCAGATTGTAATGATTAGTCCTTACCTGCATTATGTCATTCAAAGTTGCCATTCTTCCAAGGGAACTTATCTCACTGTTTGGCTCCGTCATCTCAATCTAAGTACTAAATTGAGGGACCTTCATATGCCTTTCTTAGTGAATTTCTGAGGACCTCCACTCCCTACTTTAAACCTTATATTTTTATGTATCACTATGCTTAAGAAACAAACAGAGCACTATCCACCTGACACCAAGTATGAGGAAGAATGTTTTCAGTGCAATGCTGGTTTCAAGATTTACTAAATGTGGCCATTGATATTGGAGGTAGAGAGTAGAAGCTATGCATTTTTAATATTTTTGCTGGTGAATGAGTTAAGCAGTTATGAACCTGTTTGTTGAATTGATATAGACGACATGGAGACATCTTACCTGGCTGAGTTGCTAATGAACAAGGGATAGTTGAAATTTAGTTGTGGTTGGCTGTAAGACCTTGTAGTAAAGAATGAAAATTTTGTAGTACAGATATCTTAGAAGGGGCTTGATGCCCCATTTCATGGCTAGAACCAAGTGAAAAAGGAGTAGGTTCTTCTCATAATGGTGTTTTAGTTTTCTCCCATATGAGAAGTGTCCAAGATTCACATTGTTGCAAATCTTGCCTCTTTTTTAGTTTCGAATCTTCCATTTCTTTCCCTTGTCTCTCCTAGCTCTTTATTTTTTTTGCACCCAGACAGCTCAATCAATTTTTAAGACAAGTGATGAATTTTGAAAGATTAAATAACAGTAATGGAAAATTTTGTGCTGAATTTAATTTTTAAGATTCTAGAATTGAATTTAATTTTTAAGATTCTAGAATGAAGGCCGTCTCTTCAGTTGCCGGAAGGATAGAAGAAGAATGGAGAACAATGTACCAGTGGTTCTCAACTCATTTTTATATTTTTGTTGGGGATGGGGCTTGGGGAGAAGGGTAATCTTCCTTGCTGTAACAGTTGAGAGGAATTTTGGACCTCTTAATTACCTCTTCTCCCTCTGGTTATTTTTCTGCAAGAACCAATGCAATTTATTTTAAATTTTGTCATACAAAGATGCTTTACTACTCTTACTGCAGGGAGTTCTCTGTTCTAGGCATAAGGTTTATATGTGTTGGAATTTTGTTCTATGGCCATTTCTCATTTATTAAAACTTCTGTGGTACAATTGTAGGAATGTGGCTTCACACCTTCTGTTATCAGTTATGGATGTCTGATAAACCTTTACACTAAGGTAAGACATTTATTTTCTTTTCAGTTGAAAATATTAACCACTTTCTGATCGTGAACTCAAACTTATTATTTTGGATGTTTGTCTTGTTTTGGTACCTTTCTCATTTGGCTATACAACCATGTAGCAAAACACTTTATCACCTGTTCTGTTATCCAATGCTTAAGTTTCAGCTCCACCACTTTATCAACTTTCCCACTGTTATCAAATAAAATGCGAAACATTTTTTTAATCTTAAACTGTGTCATATTGTTCCTCCACTCCTTTGTTCTATTCATGCTTTGAATTTTGTTGATTTTTTCTTTTATTTCCTTTTATTTATTGCCCAATTCAATGAAATGAATGGAGTGAAAGAATTTCCTGGTGTAGAATGCTTAAGTTTCAGCTCCACCAATTTATCAGCTTTCCCATTGTTATCAAATGAAGTGTGAAACATTTTTTTAATCTTAAACTGTGTCATGTTGTTCCTCCACTCCTTTGTTCTATTCATGCTTTGAATTTTGTTGATTTTTTCTTGTATTTCCTTTTATTTATTGCCCAATTCAATGAAATGAATGGAGTGAAAGAATTTCCTGGTGTAGAATTTCTACTGGATTTTGTTATTAATGCTGGAAGCTTAAATTTTAAGGCAGAGAGTACTAAAAGTTAAATCATTACAAGTGTGTATACAGAGAGAACAAAATAGCTTGAATTAAGAAGATAATAATGCAAATTGCAATGGAGTATTAGACTTTTTTTGTGAAATTTGTGGTTGTATGATTAAAACGTGAAATATCATTTGATACCAAGGAGTGAGAAAAGCTCTTAAATTAACAGAACAGGTTTACATGAGAAAGGGATTTGGTGGGTGCATGGAAGGAAATCAAATTTCTCATGTATAAGTGATTAAGATACTAGCATTTACTTACAATAATAACTGAGGAAATGTATAATCATTCTTATATAGTTAGACCATGTAAGGTCTGTTGGGCATCAATATTTGGATATTGGACTGATGAGGTATATAAACCACTGGGTATCTATGAATGTAAGTCTAGAAGCATCTTGTAGGGAACTTTTATGTGACTCTGGTATCATTTTTGCCTGCTGATCTTCCATATGCCCATTATTAATTTTCTTCTGTGAAAAAGACATTTCAGAAATTTTTTTCTTTATTCTTTTTTCTTTTGTCCTCTTAATCCTTTATCAAATTAGATCATCTTCTCAGAAGTGTGACAGCTTCTCAGAGCTCCCCCCCTTTGCCCCTGCTAATCTTGATATCTCGGCCAAATATTCTGTCACCTTGATGAGCAATAATAAGCTATATCTTCTTTCAACTCTACAGTGTGGAGAAAAAAAAGTAACAATTTTTTTTCTGTTTCAACTATATATGAAATGAGCCATCCCCAGTTGACTAAAAGTATGCTTGGCCACTCGACACAACTGTGTACCAAGATGAGACAACATATCTATTTTTTCATTGGGATTTTGATCGAATGTTCTGAATTCATTTTCAATGTGTTTGACAAACTCGTGTTCAATTTCAGGTTGGGAAAGTCTCAAAAGCCCTGGAGATTAGCAACACAATGCAATTGGCAGGCATTAAGCATAATATGAAGACATATTCCATGTTGATAAATGGGTTCTTGAAGTTGAAAGACTGGGCAAATGCATTTGCAATTTTCGAAGATCTTGTGAAAGATGGTTTGAAACCTGATGTTGTGCTTTATAATAATGTAATTACTGCATTTTGTGGGATGGGGAACATGGATCGGGCAGTTCGAACTGTTGAGAAAATGCAAAGAGAGAGGCATAGGCCTACCACTCGGACATTTATGCCAATTATCCACAGTTTTGCGAGAGCTGGGGAACTAGGAAGAGCATTAGAGATTTTTGATATGATGAGAAGGTGCGGCTGCATTCCAACTGTGCACACCTTCAATGCTCTGATTCTAGGCCTTGTTGAGAAGCGACAGGTGCATATTTTTGCATTTCTTCCTGTTACACTTCTTTCTATGAAGCACAGAGACTGTTGTGAGAGTTGGGACAACTTCACACAAACATAACAGCATGATAAAGTTAAAAATTAAAGGACACCATAGGGCATGAATAGATGTGATAAAAAATAAATAACTAAATATGTGAAAATCAACTACTATCATGATAATGCATGCATTTATCTTAATCTCATTTTTAGAAAGCCTTTTATGCCTTCATTCTATGAGAAAATAGTTATGGTTTTAGTTTTATAACACCATCTGGTGAAGTTTTATAGTTTCTTACTTTATAATATTCAAAAGCAAATTTCAGAAATATATGAATTTATTATGTCTATTAATGGATATTTAAGTGTCAGAGAAGTCTGCCTAGCGGAAGAGCAAAATACTAGAACATGTTGAAATGGTTGAGAGGTGTTCAATACGTGTCTTTAATGTGTGGTACAAGTGTTGTGTTTTTAAATAAGTGCTTGACCTGAACACATTTCCTTTAAAGAAATGGTGTAACATAGAAATTTTTACCTATGTAACATAAGATACATATTGTCTGTTTCAACACATACTTTAAGGGATCAGTTTCCCTTCTCTAGACCTTTTGAAACAAATTTATAGCCCAAATGTTTCAGATAATTGTTGATTGATGACAATGTACTTGGTGTTATATTATAGATGACATGCTTACTAGTAGTTTCTTTTAAGTAGGATATTCCAAGTATGGGCAACAAAAGAGTGATCATTTTATTCATGATAAATTTTGTAAATTAATTCATGTTAATCCGCTCATTCTCTTTCCCCTATCGTTGTACTCCTAGGTCACCTTTTGTTCTCTTCTTTTTCTTTAATTGAAACAGCACACATGAATTAATGATTCACACTGGTATGATTTTCCAGTAAGTAGGTGCAACAAAAGATTGTGCATTTTACTTATACCATTTTTATTCTCTAGATGAGTGCATAAAAAACTGCTCATCTTCTTTTCCTCTATAGCTGTATTCCTAGGTAACGTTTTTCGTTTTCTTTTTATTCTTCTTATGGAACAGCATACAATGAATTAGTATGTACATGTCTTATTTAAAGGCACATTATGGCCATGGATGGTACCACTTCTGCTTGTGTGATTGTTGTTTCCTTTTTCCTTGGTCTGTTTCTCTCTCATTTTTTTGGATTTGATGTGTGATTTGAGACTGCAGTAGGAGTTACTTTTTCTATAATGAGAAGATAAGAGTAGTAAATGGAAGAATTTTTGTTGGATACAGTAAATAATCCTTCAAATTATTAGTTTGTGAAGTGTGAATGCTTCAAAAATGGAAGCTTTTTTGCTGGACATCTGTTGGACACACCAAATGGCATGACCAATTCTTTTTTTTTTTTTTTCATTCAAACACCAAACACTTATTTGAAGTCCATTTCTGTTGTAACTCATAACTGAAGAGGTATATGTTATTATCATGCTTTTCTTGCAGATGGAGAAGGCTATTGGAATGCTAGATGAGATGTCATTGGCAGGAATTAGTCCAAATGTACACACATATACATCAATAATGCATGGTTATGCATCTTTAGGTGATACTGGAAAAGCTTTTGAGTACTTTAGTAAGGCCAAAAGTGAGAGATTGGAGCTTGATGTGTTCACATATGAAGCATTGCTCAAGGCGTGTTGTAAGTCGGGAAGGATGCAGAGTGCTTTAGCTGTTACAAGGGAGATGAGTGCTCAGAAAATCCCAAGAAACACATTTGTATTTAACATACTAATAGACGGGTAGGCATTTCTTGATGCCTTTGCATCTATAACAAGTCTTGATATCCACTCCTTGACCATATATTTCTCTCTTCCTCTATAAACCATGTGTAATATGCCTGATGTCTATTTAATTTGCTGACACACTGCACTTTTTTCAAATTTTATGGTTGTTGTGTTGTCCAGATGGGCTCGAAGAGGTGATGTTTGGGAAGCTGCAGACTTGATGCAGCAGATGAAAGAGGAAGGGGTTCATCCTGACATTCACACATACACATCTTTCATAAATGCTTGTTGCAAGGCTGGAGACATGTTGGTATGTTCTTTTGTGTTTATGGAATTCAGTCCAAAGGCCTTTCAGCAATTGTTTTGTTATTGTTTCGGTGAAAATCTGTTGGCATAATCATTTCTTCTGAATTAAGTTCACCTTTTTTTTTGTTCATTGCTCAATCAACAAGTTTCTCACTACTCAAGTATTATCACCTTTACACGTATTTGGGAGATTAAAACTAATCTTCTTAAAATGTCCTATTATCTTATTGAAAAGTCACCTTTTCTTGATGTTTTCATGCTCTACTTAGGTTGTATGCACCATAGGGCTGTTATACGAATCGAGTCGAGTTCGAGCCACTCGTGAGCAACTAGGTCAACGGCTCGACTCGACTCGATTTTGACCGAATTCGAGTCGAGTTCATAATACAATCAAGTCAAATTCAAGTAATAAAATTTTAAACTAGAAAACTCGTTAAGTAATTCAATAATATATATTAATATATATTATATATATTTATATATTATATATATTTATATATTATTATAATATAAAAAATTAAATTAATTAGAATATATATTAAATGTATACAAATTACTCGACGAGTTCGAGTTCGAGTTCGAGTTGAGAGATAATCGACTCTAACTCGTCTCGAATACACTCCTAATGCACCACCTTGGTGCTTTATTTGTTTAATGAATAACTATTCACCATAAGAGAAAAAGATGGCTTAACCAGCAATAGATTGCTGTACACGTTAACTGTCTTTGCCACTGGAATTGTTATTGATTAGTCGGTGTTGCTTGTTAAGCCTTCTATCATGATAAATGGGGTGATTATAAAGCAAGAGATCCTTGATTTATCATTAGCTTGTGGATTCAAATCACCCTAGGAGAATTCATAGAGATTGTGGCCATATGGTGGAGGTGCAAATTTGAGTCCTCGAATATTGAAGCTGATGTCTTGGAAAACAAATATACCCAATGAAGATTTTTCTTTCTTAAATTTACCACCTGGCTGTTGCAGCCCATCAACGTAGGGAAAGTTTCAAAAAATTGTCATCCTCCTTTTCTTATTCAAATGATGTACTTCTGATGATAATGATTATCTCCTTACATAAGAGCTATTGTCATTTTTTATTTTGGTCCAAAGGAAATAGGTTATAGTGATATTAATGTTGTAATTAATTTTCATTATTAAATTTTTTTTTCCTTTTCCTTTCTTGGATTTCTGGTGTTCTATGTTCTTTTGTGGTACCTAGACTTTTTCTGGTAAAAATGGAAGTAGGTTCTCCAGCCTGCTTTCTAACAAGTGCCTGGATCATTCCTTAATGATCTTTTGCTGCCAATTCCCCCCCCCAATTTTAGCAGTAAGTGATAGGAATACGGACTAAATGTTTTGTATTTAATGGTGAAATTGCCTTTGTAACCATTAGTATTTTGTGGGCGGCTAATTGTCACACAAGGTTATTGCATTTAAGCAATCTTTTCAGTGTTGCTACTATCTTCTACTTTTCCTGGACGTCAATACTTTTATCTTCATATATTTATTTGTGTTGCTTTTACTGTACATGCATTAAGTATGAATACATTTGCTCAGAAGTCGGAACATAAATCCTTTTACTGCATGCATTCATCTCCTGATTAGTCTATTATTTCTCAGAGAGCCACAAAAACATTTGAAGAGATGGAAGCTGTTGGGGTGAAGCCGAACATTAAAACCTATACCACATTAATTCATGGATGGGCACGTGCATCTCTGCCTGAGAAAGCTTTGGGATGCTTTAGGGAGATGAAGTTGGCTGGTTTGAAGCCTGACAAAGCCGTGTACCATTGTTTGATGACATCATTACTGTCAAGGGCCACTGTTGCCGAAGAGTACATTTACTCTGGGCTTGTGTCTATCTGTAAAGAAATGATAGAATCTGGATTGACAATAGATATGGGGACAGCAGTTCACTGGTCCAGATGTTTACGGAAGATAGAAAGGACAGGTGGTGAGCTTACAGAAGCTCTGCAAAAGACCTTTCCTCCTGATTGGAATGCTCATCATACTCTGGACACAAGTTCCACCGTTACAGACACTTATGAAGAATTAGATTTGGTTAGTGATGATGATGTTGATGATGATGATGATGACGATGATGACAGAGAAGATGGATTTTATTTTGATGAGAATAAAGAGGAATGATGATGATGATGATGATGATGATGAGAAAACGCGGTTTAGAATGTAAGTTGGGAAGTTAGCATTTGTGGCGTGCTGTCCCACTCAAGTGATAATACAGGTCTTGTCCAAGCTGCTAAGTTCACATGACCTTCCCAAATCATCTCACATTGTAGTGCAATTAAGCCGAGCTCTCTTCCCTCACCTGTAAGCTGCTTTGAAGACACCAAAGTGCAAAGTGGCATGCTAATAAAATTTCCTGCTACATTCATGTGAAGATATCCAATTTATCAAGAAAAAGTCTCAAATTTGTTGTAAGGTCTTATTTATTACCTTGTAAGTTGTGTAGTCTAAGGAATCTTAGACTCTGGGTTATGGGGTCTCATGTTTTTCTGATTGATGAGGCCCCAACCCCATTGTGATCCTAATTATAATAGTTAGCATTGTTATTCTTAGTCCCTTAAGACAGCTTAAGACAGCTTAAGTGGTAGAGTCTCTCTATTTTCATCCTCTTTTTACAATTTGATTCTATTTGGTTGTATCTCCTTGTACTAAAAAAAAAAAAAAGCATTTATTCTTAAGTTGAAAGTTTAACTACATGAATGGATATGCAATTTCTAATTGAAGGAACTAAGTCTATTTGACAAGCATGTACAGAGCGTAGGCTTTTCATTGGGATTGGGACTAAATTTTCTAATCTATTTTGGTAAATACACTTAAAAATCCTTCTTATGCAGAAATTATTCATTTGCATCCTGCGTACGAGCGTTGTCGAAAACTCCTTGTCATAGCGCACCAAATCCCCACATCAGTGAGTGTGATTAGGGGTAAAAGTGAGATGATTTTAGATGAGTAGGAATCATGTCTTTAGGATTACAAGTAGAAATTTAATCAAATTTTTCTAGATTGAGCTAGTCGATGCAAAGTTCAAATCAACTTTAGAGTCGAACTCGAACACTTCAATTGTTTTCTCGGATAAGTGTGACAAGTTATGATAAATACAAATCTATGGTATAATAAAGATTTTTAGTCTTTATTATACGAGAGATGTGTATCTATCATAACTTGTCACACTTACTAAAGATTTTTAGTTCCCAACGAAATGTTGGTCTAATAAGAAGGATACTAACATTCCATTTCAAAAATTGGGGTTCGAATCTTAATAGTGATAAAAACGACATTTAGAGAGTTTCCTCCTGATTAGAACTTGACAATAGCTCGATCGAGATTAGTCGGAGTAGAGCTCCTGATACTCGGCGGTGGACTAAGTTCAGAGAACAAAAAAAAAAGAGATTTTTAGTTAATTAAGAATCATATGTTCAAGTTAAAACAGTCGATGCCATTTCAATTGGCATTTTATCGCTTTTGGAATTTTTTGGGTGATTAAAGGTAATTAAAGATGACACGGAAAAAATTCTAAGTTAAGTTGGTATTAGATTTTGTTTTTTATTTTTTTCCAATTCAAATAATATTTGTATATTATAATTCTAAATAAACAAAGAATAATAAGAGAGTATCAAAACACCCGAGCGGAGTAAGCTTAGGAATAATGTCATGCCCAAGCTCAACCAAGCCTAACAGTGGGGCCTAATTGTTATGTCAACTACAGCCCTATCATCATTCCATAACATTCTTTTCCCCATAATATTTTATTTAATGGCCCTTCTAAAAGAGAGGTCAAATTCTAAATCTAATCTTAAAAATGGCAAGGACCAGTTTTGGTGGCATCCATTGTTTATTTTTATTTTATTTTTGGTTTGAAGGGAGGCCGAACAAATGACCGGCATACATGCAAAGATAGTTGCCTAACAAAAAGATGAATTTTGTACCTTTTTTTTTTTTGCTTAATCAATCAAATCGAGTTGGACTATTAAAAGACAAAGTTTTCATAGTAACTATTTTGTCATTTATAAAACTCGAATCCAAAATCTTACTTGAAAAGTATCGGTGTCTAATCACTATATCAATTAACTATTGGGTTTGTAACTTTATTTTTTCACATGGAAGGAATGAAACATAAGGAATGAGAAATGAAATCTATATATTAATCGGCAAAACATTTATTCCTATGCTGTTCAGGAGATAAACAATGTATATGCATTTAATATTACCAATAAAACTGACCATGTTAACATGATTTATTTGCAACTTACTTTAACAGAATACTGTCATTTATTTGCAAAGGTTTGTATTGACAAAATTGATTAAAACTCTTCTTCGTACAATGAATGATGAATGTTTGTGTACATTGAAGAATCAATCACTAAATCCTATATACCATATGTATGTGTGAGTCTGTGTAGAGAGAACAATTTTTTTTTTGGTGGAATGTGTAGAGAGAACAATGGACACCTAGGGAAGTGCAACTTTTTATTCAGGGTTAGGAATGAGAGGACCCAAAACTTTTTATTCACAAATTTCTCTGGTAATCTTTATTAGCATAGCCGAAACCTCCTTCATGTTAGGCCTACTATGTGGTCTCTCTGCTGCGCATTTTATCCCAATCCTTAGCAACTCGCACATCTCCTCTGCCCCATCAACTAGCCCTGACCCCAAAATTGCAACAGGGATTATACCGCGGCCTAGCCCTTGTCTTTCATGCCCCATAACTCGTCTTGCCCACTCCACCAGACACTCATCCCCTCCATCCACTGCGCGCCTTCCGGTGGCCAGCTCCATAACAAGTACTCCAAAGCTATACACATCGCCTTTAGTAGTGGCTTGCCAAGTTTGGCCATACTCCGGAGCCACATAACCCACCGTGCCTGCCACAATTGTGCTCACATGACTATTTCCTGCATCCATTACCCTAGCAAGGCCAAAATCAGTCACCCGCGCCTTCCCATCTTTATCTAACAACACGTTGCTAGCCTTAACATCGCGATGAACAATGGCGGGGTAACACTCATGGTGTAAAAATACTAGGGCTCGAGCCACATCAATGGCAATCTCAACTCTCCTTCGCCAAGTTAACCTAATCCGGTCTGGTATTAGGTCTTCCAAGCTCCCTCCTTCCATGAACTCATACACCAATATTTTTTCGGACCCATCAAGGCACCAACCATAGAGTGTAACAAGATTTGGGTGAGGCCAACCAAATCCATTTCCACTTAGCACCTCCATTTCAGCTTTAAACTCTCTCTCCCCTTCCATACCTTCTCTTTGAATCTTCTTAATAGCAACATCTCTTCCATCTGGCAAGACCCCTCGATACACCATGCCAGACCCTCCTTTCCCAATGACTCTGTCCTCGGAGAAATTCCCGGTTGCCTTCAATATGTCACCATGAGTGAAAGCGGTCTTGTCCAATCGAATGACCTTAATAGTGTCGGACAACCATGGAGAGGATGCCCCAGAATTGGACATTTTGTCATGCCTACATTTTGTCCCTTCCAAGTAGTAGTCTGGTGACTGATCCAGTACTGGCCCTCCTTTCACCAAAATGCATAGCAAAAATATCAGAATCCCACAAACAAAGAAAGCAAGTGTTAGCACCGGGAGCACCAAAAATGCAGCCAACTTTGGAGGCTTTTCGTGCTTGTCTTTTGGTCTGTTCCTTTGTGGAGGACCTGTAGAGTTACTTATGAAAGGGGGCAGAACCAACAAAGGGTCTCCAAGAAAGGAGTCCTTTTCAAAAGTCGCTAGCTGTCCTGTACATGGAATCATACCTGAAATATGGGGATTGTATGAGATGTTGAACTTGCTAAGCTCTGTCAAGTTATTCAAGCTCATCGGAAACATCCCAGAGAAATTGTTGTATGACAAATCAAGATTCTGCAAGCACCTAATATTGCCAATATCCTTAGGGATTTGACTAGAGAAAGTGTTTTCTGACAAGTTTAGGACTACTAATGGTAGTTGTCCTATCTGTGGAGGAAGATTTCCAGAAAATTGATTATACGCCAGATGAAGAAGACTAAAATTCTGCATATTGCCAATATCAGGAGGTACTTCACCCGATAAACTGTTTCCTGACAACTGAAGATAACCTGAAATTTGACTGGCAGGAATGTTAGTCCCACGTATGCACATAGGAAACAGACCGTACCCTTTTAGTATTTTATCCCATATGCTTCTACAGCTCTTCATTGTAAGCAAATTGTAGACAAAACTAAATGGAGGGTAATCTGCAGGAATCCACCGCCGCATCGTCAGACACTCACCAGTCCCCGCTGTGATCCGATCAGCCTGTCGGTTCAACATGAAAGTTGGAGTTGCATTGATACCAATATTGGTCAATTCTGGTGGGATTCTTCCAACTAATTGGTTATGGGCAAGGTTGAGCCATAACAAGCTTCTGCAATTCCCAAGCTCTGGAGGGATTTCACCAGAAAGGGAATTTTTTGCAAGCATTAGCCAAAGGAGGGAATCCAATTTTCCAAGTGAGGAAGGAATTGAGCCATTTAACTTGTTGTGGGAGAGATCAAGTGCTTGGAGATTCGTGAGATTTCCATATTCTTTGGGGATTTGTCCTGTGAAGTTGTTGTAGGCAAGAATTAGGAATTTCAGACTCGACATCTGGGAGATTTCAACTGGTAATGGGCCCGTGAAGTTGTTGTAGCTTAAATCAAGTCTTGAAATGTTTGGCAGATTTAGAATCCCTGATGAGTAAATTCCTCCAACATATGAGTTCCCATGTAGCACAAGAAATCTGACTTGCCTCAACTTGCCAAAAATTGGTTGAATATCTCCTCTAAAATGGTTGTTGTTCAAATCCAGAAAAGCTAACTTTGAGCAATTCAATAGACTCTCTGGAATTGCATTTGAGAAGTTGTTGTTTCCCAAAGACAAAGCTTCCAAATTCGAATTCCACCCAATTTCTGCTGGAATTTGACCGGTGAAAAAATTTCCCCAAAGATTTAACATAACCAAATTCTTGCAATTTGAAATCGCACCTGGCAAATTCCCTTCAAATCCATTTCCAGACAAATCCAGATGCTGCAGACTGCAATTTACAGAGAAAAAACTGGAATTCAGAATCCCACTCATGGAATTATCGGAAACCGAGAATTCCCAAAGCCTGTCAAATCCAACCCTCAACTCCCCACTAAAATTGTTGGAACTCAGATCCAGATATTTCAAATTCCTGCAATTAGCAAAGCTATTCCCGATATTCCCTGTAAAATTATTCCCAGAAATATTCACAACAGCCAAATTCGCACAATTTGCTGGAAAACTGAGTTCAATTCCACCCCAAATTCTGTTCACGGAAAGATCAACAACTTCCAAGCTTGACAAGCCAGATAAATTCAAATTTCCTTGAATGATATTGTGAGACAAATTCAAGTATTTCAAGTTCTGACATTTGTTCAAATCCTCGGGAATCGTTCCACCAACTGTGTTCGATGAAAGATCAAGATTGGTGAGCTGTGTGAGTGAAGAGAAATTCCCAAAGATGATGTCTGATATGTTGCTGAAGGAAAGATCAATTTTTATTGTTCTGTTGTTGTTGTCACACTCAATTCCAGGCCATTCGCATGGTGAGGAATTTGAATTCCATTCTGCGTATCTGCCTTTGTTTACAGGATTTTTCTGCTCCAAGAAGGATTTGAGATTCAGAAGAACTTGCTTGTCTGTGTGTGTTGAATCTCCAGAGACGTACCCACCTGGGATAAATCAATTGGTCAGTAAAAAGGGGAAAAAAAACAACTTTTTATGCAAGTCATGAATTACCTTAAACTCTGCTAAAAAAAATTTGGGAACAATAAGAACAGATTTTGGTTGCGTTAACTTGACAAACCCAGATGGGAAAACAATTGGGTCAATGAGAAAGAAATGAGAACTGCAAATGTTCTGTAATGAAATTAACCTTAATATCTGCTAAACATTTAGGAATTGAAAGCTGATAAAACATAATTTCTTGAATCCAAAGAGACAAACCCAGGTGAGAAAAGTCAGTTGGGTTATTAAGGAAGAAACTATACTGGCTTTTAGATTTTTAAAATTCTGTGACAAAAGCTGACCTTAAACTCTGGTAAAGATTGTGGGGAGTTGTGAAAGCAGGGTATGTTCATCTCAAATTAGCCAATCATCTTCGATAAACGAGAAAACCCAGCTCGAAAAACGAGGAAAAGCGAAGAATTTAGCATATGGGAACACTGATTTGGTTGTTTATTGTAAATTAAAAAAAAAAATGGGTAGAGAATTTTGAGCAAGAGTTGTTCAAAATCAAAGACTCTGCATAAAGAAAAAAGCAGAGTTCATGAGAGATGGGTAATTAATACCTGTAATTGTGATTAAGAATATAATTAATGTAATCTGAAAGCTGCCTTGATCTTCTGACATGATCATTCTTCTCCGTCTGGTTTTCTTCTTCTTCCTCAACATCAGTTTAGAATTTGCTTATGGAACTGAAAACTCATGGTTGGAATTAGAAAAGTGGGAAATTGGTGTTCATGTTTTTCTGGTGGGTTTGAATATTTTGTCTTAAGTTGAATTTTCTTTGAATGTAATATGAAAATGCCTGCAAAAGTAACCAGAGCAAAGCTCAAGCGCATCTCCCCCCCCCCCCAAAAAAAGAACAATTAATTAATTATTATAAGTTTTTATGATTGTTTATTTTTATTTCTTTCGTCTCGTTATTTTTATTTTTATTTTTTATTTTTTATTTTCAAACTTTAATTTAATTTTTATTATTACTTTTCTCTCTCCTCTCTATATCGGTCTCTTAAACGGGTAATCCCAAAATTTAGAATTAAGGGTTATTGGTGTATTATTTTCTTTTGTTCAAATTATTTAATCTAAATTTTTAACATAATCTTTTCTTATTAAAGTAATATGGTTTCTAGTGCTAATTTGTTTAATTAATATATTATATAATCCTTCATTTTTTTTTTCCAGTCCATTGTTTAAATGCTGTGAGGTGAGAAGGAAATTTGTTGGAAGGGAATGGTTTTAGTTGAGCCGTCGATGTTGACCGGTTCACGTGTGGTTCGATTTAGAAAAATCAGACTCAGAAAGTTTACCTTGCGCTCTCACGTTTGGACATACCGTTCGTCTTTGGCATCTAGATAAGGCGATTCCGCCGTAATATCTCAATTCTAACAAATCCATAGTCAAACAATGGGCTAAAATCAAATTCCCATTCTCTAAAATTTTTAATTTTAAAAAAATTTCAAATTGTCTGATTTTAATCGTAACCTCTCCGATGATTATCAATATAACTTAAAAGAATGATGAAAAAATTACTAAAAATTAAGTATTGATAGTAAGATTTTTTTTATCAACCGATATCCGATAATTAATTTATTGATTTCGACTAATTTAGTTCGAGCAAACACCTGTTAAAGAGCTATATCTACCTATGTCAGTTTTTCTTATTCTCAAAACCTGAATCAAAGAACAATAGAATATGATATTTTTATCACTCAACTAATATGATATTTTCTTATTCTCAACTAATTTAGTTCGAGCAAACACCTGTTAGAGATTTTTTTAATAAGGAAATATAATTAAGTAGGATCGAATCAGGGAATAAAGGATAAATGATGAAAATGAAAAGGTTTTACTGCTTGATTTATCCTAAGGGACGGTTTAAAGATTACACATCTCACATTCCTACATTTTTTTTTTTTTTTTTTTTTTACTTTACAAGCCCCAAAATAAATGAGCTACCACATAAGGAGTAAATGTTAACCAATTTTAATGTAAGAAAGTAATTATTTTATTACTTTTTTAATGTAAAGGAAATAGAATACATTGTTTTTTTTTATTTGAATTTTGATCAATTTAGGTAATGATTATTTTAATTTTGATTAATTTAGGTTATGATTATTTCAAATTTATTTAATTTAGATTACGATTATTTTAATTTTGATTATTTTGGTTTCTCATTTTCTCATTTTCTCACATACAATCAAACCGGTCTCAATATGATGGGGTAAATAATAAGCATTTTAATGATGTTGTGATAGACTAGGTTATACAGAAACATGGATACAAAATGATATATAAAAATGACAGTTTATAAAAATACAAAAAATAAAAACTTGGACAAACATGTAAATATAAAAAATTTAACGATTTTTATATAAATATTAATTATTTTATAAAAATAATAAAATAGATATCTTTTATAATAAAAATACAAGTATCCAAAATGAGATACCGATATATACTTTTTGTAAATGATATAGCGTTAGTTGATAAAAGTAAAGAGGGTATTAGTTCTAAATTAAAGTTATGAAATGTCACACTGAAATCTAGAGCATTTAAATTGAATAAATCAAAAATTGAATATATGATATTTAGTTTTAGTGATAATTATCGGTGTAAAAACGATTATATTATAACGGAAAGACAAATAAAAAAATAAACATTTAAAATATATTGGTTCTATCATTCAAAATAATAGTAAGATAGATGAGAATATAAATCATATGATTTAAGTGGGTTGGATGAAATAAAAAGAGACATCCAGAATTTTTTATGATCGCACGATACCATTATAATTGAAGAGAAATTAGTCAGAGGTATACTATTATATAGTACTATGTTGCGCTGTTAAATAAAAACAAGAATATAAAATGAATGTAACATAAATGAGAATATTTAAGTGAATATATAACAAACAAATAAATACGTAATAAGTTGGGAGTTAATTCAATTGTGGATAACATGTGAGAGTATCGTTTGAGGTGGCTTGCGTATGCGTAGCGAAAACCCAAAAATGCATTGGTCAAGAGAATCATAAACTTAAATATAATAAATTTAGTAAAATATAGAGATATACGATTGAAAACTTAGATGCATGTTATTCGTAATAACATAATAGTTAAAAATTTAGCTGAAAAGATAATTTTGAATAGAAATGAGTAACGTAAAAAAATTTGTATAAACTAAATTAACACTTTTGTACTCTTTCTTTTTTCACGATATCTTTCTCTTAAATGACTGATCTCAAATTTTGAAATTAAAGATTAGGTTGCTGTTTTTATAATAAAAAACTAAAATAATCATATATATAATTATTAATTATAAGACAAATAACATAAAAAAAATTATAATTATAATTAAATAAATAATTTATTAAATATGAAAAAATTTATAAATATAGAAACTTTAAAAAGTTTTATATAAATATTAATTAATTAAACATATTAAAATATTTTAAAATTATAAAAAAGATATAAATATTAAGAAATTTTCATTAACGTTATAGTATTTCCCTAATGTTATGACACAAAGCCAGTATCTTAATGTTTGGTAAAATTTCTTATGATTATACTTGAAGGAAATAAAAGAAAAGAAAAGATTGCGATCATATTAGCAAGATAGCATTAATCTCTCTCTCTCCCCTGCCCCCCATCTCTATCTCTCTTTCTCTACCCTCTCTCTCTTTCTCAATCTGCTTCAAATGAGAGGGATGTTTTGCCGCCAACAAAGCTAAGGTTGTTCCCCCAACTTGTCCATTCTCCTCCAATGTTTGCAGAAAACTCTCTCTCTCTCTCTCTCTCTCTCTCTCTCTCTCTCTCTCTCTCTCTCTCTCTCTCTCTCTCTCTTTCTATATATATATATACACACACAAAAGGACGTGAAGGCTTTCCAAATTCGAATACATCTAAATGTTCACTGGATTTGGCTTTACGGCAAGGAAAATAACATTTTCATCACCCGTGGGGGATGGGTCGAAATACCTCTTTACCTAAGCTCCAAAATTTTCGCACGTGGCTATTCCACTGCTTCATGTTAACAATAATCAACAAAAAATACTAAAATCCAAATTTTACGTTAAAAAAAAATTATAACGGAGAAAATACATGATTATTGGAAGATGGAAATAGACTACGAATCGAGTCAAGGAAATATGGTCAAACAAAGGTTTAGTACAAAATATGAATACATAAAATAAGGATCCTAAAACAAACGTCACGTAAGAATATTAAATTCTCTTAGATAAAATCATAAAATCGAATATTAAAAATAAAAAATAAATATTATAAAAATTAATTTTAAATAATTTTATATTAAATTAGATTAATTAAATAATCCGAATACCAGACAATAGATAAAAAAAAAAAATAAGAGTCCCAAACCCAATTGATGCATTTATTGTTTTTATTTTGGAGTTTTGAGGATAATGTCCAATTGTATGGGGCATCAAAACACCACTTGGTCAAGATTCCTAAATTTGACTTTTGTTGGATTTTCCGAAGATTTTGGTCGGCTGAAAAACCCGACATGTGGAACAATTTGGTCCAACCTAGGGATTAAATATTTTAGAATTCTTCACGATTTAATACATTAAATTAATTAATATTTATATAAAATTTTATATTTTTTATATTTAATAAATTATTTATTTACTTAATTATAATTTTTATATTATTTATTTTATGATTAATAATTATATATTTAATCATTTTATATTTTTATTATAAAATATAATTATTTATTATTTTCATAAAATGAAACAAAAGAATAGAAGGGCTGTGGTTGGTGACTCTTTTTTTCTTTTTTCATAATCGGGTGAATCACGCACAAATCCAAATATATGAATGGATCTTAGTAATCACGTGGGATCAAATATGAATAGAATGAGAAACCGTGCGCTGCACATGAATGAATAGAAATGAAAATGACTGGGAACAAGAATCATTTTTGCCTGACCTTATTCTCATTCTTTTTTTCTTTTGGGTATTTGAAATCCAGTTCAATCTAATTATCAGACCCATTGAAGGAACAAGTCGATTCAAACCCGAAAATTTAATTAAAAAAATTTAATACTCTTATCACTAGACTAATAAAATATTAGTTTTAACTGTGGCTTTGTCCTAGTATGTGTTATATCTCATAATTACAAGTAAACATAAATTAAATCTGGACAGATATCTATATTCAAATTTGACTCATTTACTGAATCGAGTTTAAAATTAAGTTTAATCTCAACTTATTAAAATTATGAACCGGGTTCGAATGAATTTTTTATGAGTTAAACCTAAGACGAATTAGAATAGTTTATTTATCTTAAATGCAAAAATTAAGTATGAGTATGAGTCAAGTAGTTTAATGCTTAAACTCAACTTGTTTAACAAACAAGTTCAAAATTATGGAGATAGGTGTTAAGGAATATGCACTTGACCTGTTATGTGGATGGTATTTAATAATTTTATACAACTACATGAGGGGAAGTGAAAAAGATAGTAATTACACAAAATATAAAATAATATCAAAATCGTAGATTTTGAATTCAAATCATATCAACTTGAATAAAATATTCAACACATGAAGGGAGGTATCGGTGTTAAGATATATAAAAATTAATCGCATATTTTTTTCTCAGCAAAACTATATGGTAGTAATTGTTATTGAGCTTCAAATCTCAAGGTGGCAATGTATAAAATAAGCCAAACTAAGGGGGTTTTATGTGGTTTACCTAAAGTTTAAAGCTAAAGTCATCCACAATTTGCTTCTCATTTGCAGCAATAAATTTGATCAAGACCCACAAATTTCAATCCCAGAAAAGAAAGACAGGAAAACAAAAAAGAACAAAGGAAATTGTAGACATACAAAGCCTCTTATATATCTAAAATAAAAGAGAAAGTACATGTTCAACCTAGATCAGTCTTCCATATGAGCTGAAATTCTTGAATTGTATTCTACATAAAAAAAGCATGAAAGAAATTTGGTGGGTATCAAAGAAAATAATCTGAGAAATTAGTATTTCAAAGCCAAAATTATTGAATTTGGTGGGTATCTACTGAATGGTATTGTCATCACCAAGTACATATAGAGGCTATTAGCTTCAATAAATTATATGCTTATGTCAAGATAACACAGCTCAGGTTTTGACCTTTTAGGCATGCAGAAAGCGACCTTTTAATGAATTTTTTTTTTGTGATACAAACGTTGACAGTGTGAACCTGCCAGTGATAGGACAGATGTTTTCTTCGGAGAAACTTCATGCTAGCTCATACTTGCTTGTGGAAGACTATGTAATGCCTTCCCATCTCAAGAAAACAAAGTAGTGTTGTGGAATTCTGTGTGATCGTATTGTTTGTGAATTATTACATATACTATGCAACCCCGACAAGTCGTGAGCGGAGGTATCAAAGAGTAATGCCGTTGAAAATTTTAATCTTGATATTAAGGTTCTCATGTGTTTCTAAACATACAATTTAAAACTACTCTTACGTAAAAAAATTATAGTAAGATAAAATAAAAAATATAATATCAAGAACACGAAAAAAAATAAAGAAAAAATAAAGAAAAAAATTTTCTTTGTATTGATTGTCAAAGAGCATTACAAGAAAGAAGATAGGAAGCTATTGCAAGAGAGAAAGTTATCTCTACTTGGTTAATTACAAAGTGTGAAGAAGGGTCCTATTTATACAAAAAGCTAGCTATTAGAGAAAATGAAAAAAAAATCGTAATAAAATTAGTGAGAAAGAAAATAATCAGAATAAAATCAATTTTTTAAATTTATAATAATTGAATAAATCAATTATTAATTAAATCAACTAAATATATAATAATTAACTGAATTAATCTTAATACTTTCATAGACCAAATCCCAAGTCTTAATCCATTCGAATGTATTTTGATCGATCTTTTTAATTAAATGTTTATTTGAATTGTTCAAAACATATAGATAACTAAAATAAGATTGGTCAACTTATGTTGATGGGAACTAACACCTAGGATTTGATCTATCTGATCCATGATTCATTTATCCATCTAAAATTATTGAGTGTTAAATGGGTAAGGTAGCAGCAGGACACCCAACACGGCTCAAAATGAATACTATTAGGCCATGCCAAGCATGACGCATGGGGATGTACGTGTTGGGCCCTAAGTTTGTGGCACAAGCCGGCTCAACCCATTAAAAACACCTCTATATACACCCACAAAGGAAACAAAACGAGATGCAATTTTAGTGCTGATGCAGAATGATTTATTATTCCCATTGTGAAAATGTCATACATATGGAGAGTTAGGTGTCCGAGAAGAACACTCTTCAGTAGTTAAACAGCGAGTGTAATGCAATCTTATGTATCAGAATTTCATGTTGAGAACCTTACCCAGTGGTTGATACACTTTAGGTTTGGGAGTTTCAACTCTAGGGGTAAACTCCTCCTGTAGTACGACTACAGCTGCTTTTCTCTTCTCCTTCTGCTCTCGTGATCTAGTTAACCGATGCTCGAGTGCTGCTTTTGCTCTCTCTGCCGCCTCAGCCCGGGTCACAGCTTGTTCTGCACGAGTTCTGAACTCAACGATTCTTAACATTGCAGTTTCCAATTCCTTCCTCAAAACATCCATTTCACGCTTACCATCCACTAATGTTAAATTTGTTGAGTCATCAGTTGATGAAGCAGCAAGTTGGTCTGCCTTCTTAGCTTTCCTAGTTAATGTCTCATACTCCTCCACTGAAATTGTGATGCAATGATTGCTGTCCTCCTTTGCCTCTTCTGCTTCTGCAGTAGCAATATCAACTTTGGAGTGCTCCGAGTCGAGATTATTATAATCAGATCCTGGGCTGAAAAAGATGGGATCTTCAGGATCTTCAGGATCTTCAGCCACCTTATTGGTTCCTTCTTTCAAAAGTCGATTCTCTTTTTTTGCTTCCTCTGCCTCTATTGCTAGTGTCTGAACTGCAAGGTATAGTCCCGACTTGATAATCCTAGCTCTCTCTTCTGCTGCTTCTGCTGCGGCAATTCTTGACCTCCCTTTGTGAAGCCCAGACTTTAGAAGTGCGATTTCAACTTGTGCCTCATCCTCTCTTCCTGTGATTTCATCCATCTCCAATTTTGCCTTCATGAGATCGTCAGTCAGCCTTTCAACATCAGATTTCAGACTGCCAATCTCTTCATCAGCACTTTCAAGCTCAAGCTTTAAATGGTTCAGTTCCACTTCCAATGACCGAACATACATTCCCTGATCCAAGCTCTTCTGTTCCTCCAACTCCAACTTAAGTTTGACTTTGCTCAACTCATTATTGACATCAGAAGCGGCTTTCTCAGACCTAGATAGCAGCTCATTGACCTGCTGAAGCTCCTGCTGTAACATGTCAACAAACATGGACTTATCTACAAGTTGCATCTCAAAATCCTCCACCATTTCCACTCGTTTTTGCATTTCCACTGGTTGCTCTTGTGCTTGAACTGCAGCTGTTCTTGCCAAGTCTATCTCAGTCCCTTTCTCAGACAAGAGAGCGGACTTCTTATGCTCTAATTCTGAAGCAGCCAGTTTTAATTGGGCAATAGTCTCATTAAGTTCCGACACGTTCTTTAGAAGCTCACTTACCTTTTCCCTCTCAGTGTCGATAGCATTTTCCATCAGTACTGCTTGTTCCACAGCTTTGAGTTGTGATTCCCTCGCAGCAGCGAGTTCTGTTTCCATGGTAAGTAGCTCTCCTTGTGTAACCTTCAGCTCAGTTATGACATGTGAAAGCTGCTCTCTTGTCTTAACAGTTTCGGACAGTTCAGCATTAATTTCCCCCATCTTGGATTCTAGCTCATCTATCTTTGTTCGAGCTTCTATACAATCGTCAATGTATTTCTCTCTTTCAGACTCGGAGATTTTCAACAGCACAGACACCTCTTCAGCCGTTTTCTGGTAATATTCAAGCTTGAGTAGGGTTTGCATGTATAATGATTCCTTTGCTTCTAATTGCACCTTGCAATTGGCCAAGTCCTTTTGTAGCTCCTCCAAATCACTCTCATTCTCCATACCCTGTCGGTAACAAAAATCAACAAGCAACCAAGATTATTAGTGAAAGTTCATAATGTAAACTAAAAACCAGCCTTAAAACTCATTATGATGGCTCTTTCCATGGATTACTTGAGGCATAGGGGACCAAGTTACCCACTAATGGAAGCTAAACCACTGTTGCATTAGACAGGCATAGCTTGCAATCACAGCTTTAACATAGCATGTTCTCCTGCACTTTTCCATATATTTAGCGAAGAGAAAAGAAAAAAAAAAAAAGGAACAATTAAGGACCTAAAAGCAGATTGGGATGATCTCTTCACCGAACATTTGCATGCACCCTAAACTACTAAGAAATACCAAAATATAACTATTTTGAGCCTTTTTCTGATATACATAGGTGAAAGACTCCACTATTAATTACCATCTTTTCTTTTAACAAGTAATCTACAGCTAGAAATGTTTAGAAATCTCTCTCTTTTTCCTGCTTTTCCCCTTTTCACCAAAATACATTCTCTTGTGCCCTCTCTGGGGTGTCACAGAGAAATTTGGAACAGGGTCCGAACAGACCAGGAAAACATTCTAGCATACTTTTTAAGAACATAAACACACATTAATAGCTAGAGGTTACAACGTACAACATACATCCAAGTGAAGACTCTAAATTCTTAATATAGTCAAGCCGATCTTACATTACTACCATTAGGCCAGTGTTTTCTGTGGTCACTCTTCTCACCAAACAAGCTCAGGGCAGATTGGACTGATTCAATGGGTTTTGTATCAATCTCACCCATGTCTTCTGCTTGGAAAGAATTCAAAACCCCACCTTAAAAAACCAGTCGATGATTTACAACCACCATGAGATAACCTGTGATGCACAGAACTAGGAATCAAATGTATAATTACGATGGTTTATAGAAGCACCCAAACATAAGATAACATTCTTTTTTTGCAGCCAGCTTTATCAACCAGAATTACCGAAAAATGCAGACAACCAGATTAATGGAAATCATTTATTCAATTCTAAGCAAACAATAAACAGAGGTTTCCCAAAGGGAATTGGTCTCAAGGTAGCAAAAGCTAGCATCATGTGATGGTCCACAAGAGCGAGGCACATGGATGGCTAATTTTCCTAGTTATGAGGGGTGTGCTAAGAAGATTCGTGAGGGAGAATTAGAGCTCTCCAATGTGAAGGATATCATGAAAGGTGACTTTGTCCTTGTGCTCAAAACATCTCCCAAATTATGCGAAAAATAAAAATTAAAATAAAAATAAAACATTGTAAAATGGATTGTCATGTAAGGTTCAGTTCATTTTCTTTTTGACTCATTTGGTCTTTCTAGAATTATTCGTGACAGAATTTCGATTCTTAAATTCAGTCTTCGTCTCAAAAATAACATAAGGAAACAAAACCAATACCATTAGCAAAATAGTTTGCTATGAAGATGACCAAAAACACATGTTCACCCAGTCCTAGAAAATTCAATTCTGTGCTATTTCAGAATTTTAGAAAGACCATGAATTAAGCAATCCGAACAAGAAATTATCAAATCTTTGCATTCTAAATCAGGAAAGAAAACTAGTTAAAATTCAAATTTGAACTTAAATAGCTGAATGCAACTTAAAAGTAATTAGAACCCTCTAACAAATACGTCAAGACATTACATTGATGCCATCCAAAAAGGATCGCGCGTAACATTAAATTCAACAAAAAATCATACTTCGCAATTCATAAACCTTAAGATAACCGAACCCCACTTAGAATCTCAAGTGCAAACGCCTTAACTTCATTTAACTGAATAAACACAATCACCAAATTGCAGTTCACAGAAACAAACTTAAAATAAACTAACTCATTAGAGAGAGAGAGAGAGAGAGAGAGAGAGAGAGTACCTGGGATGAGGGCAGATCGAGAAATGAAAGATGGGTTTGGGGTATTCGAAGAAACGAAAGTTAATCAAAGGAAGGAACATTGTCCGTATCAAAATTGGACGGTTGGGAATTGGGATATACGAGGCGAATGAAAAATATTGTTGTCGGGGAGAGAGAGAGAGAGAGAGAGACAGACAGAGAACGGCAAAGTACAGCAAGTAAACAAAGAAGATATCGTCAGGTGGGATCCAAAACCAAAAAGAAGAATCAATTTTCTGCATTCGAATCATCCCCAGTCTTGTTTTGGACGATTATTTTTAGGCTTTCGGGCCTTGGGGCGCCAACAAGAAGAAAGTTGCCTCCTTTTACAGTTTGTTTTGTTCTATACTTGACCGTACACCTCCACATATCTTAAAAAACTTTTTATTGAAATAAATGTTTTAATTAATAAAATATTACTCATTTTTAAAAATTTTCTTATTTTTATTAAAAATTATAGTAATTAAATAAAAATTTAATTCATATTTTTTAGAATGAATTACTAATTACTAATAATTTTTTATATTTTTATAAAATAAAATAAATTTCTAATTATAAAATTTAATATTTGTTATTAGAATTTTTATATAAAATTCTTTTTATTTAGTTAATTTTATCGATTAAATCATTATCAAATACTAAATTGAAAATGATATCATAAAAGATTATTCTAAAATAAAGTATTAAATTCATTAAATGACATTTTAAATATAAATCGAAGGCATTGTTCGATACCAAAATTTTACTAAACAAATTAACCCATACTTCAAATACAAAAATTGATAAGCAACTAGAGTTAGGTTAGAAAGTAAGTGAGTGTTAACAAAATTTGTAAATAAGGTATGGGTAGGTTTATAGAAAATTATGAGAGTAAGTGTTATAAAATTGAGGTAAAATACCGATATAATATCAATTTCAAGTATTACTGGGTTTGGTAAACTAGGGACTTGAGTCAGGACCCATATCCGAACCCGGTCAAAGCAAGTAGGGGTATACTCGAATCGAGTCAAAATGGCATGGGTATACTCAGGCTTAGAATTTACCGTCTCAATATCGAAAATTACCTAACCCGATTTAATAAATATTGATCGGATACTAACGGGTTTTTTTTTTTTATAACTAGTGTGTCTGATTAAATTGCGCTAAATTGAGGGAGCTGATCATATCTTTAGAGTAATTTACTTATAACGAAAAAATCTGGCTCCATTCAAAAATTTTATTCATATTAAGAGGTGGAACTAATATTTTAGTCTAGTTTAGATGGAAGTGTTAAGGTTGGTCATAAGTCACATACAAAGGTTTTTCTTTGAATAAAGACATATTATCCTATTAATATTCAATTTTTTTCCTATTTTTTTTAATAAACTATCGGTATCCTATAATTATATTAGATTTGATTAAATTCGATTCGAGTAAAATTAGAATTTTAAAAAATAGAACTCATACCCGTTTTGTCATACACAATAATCAAATCCAAAATCTAAGATATTAGTATTCAGCTATTAAATCAACTAGAAGATATAAATTTTACCAAACTTGTTAGATAGGAGATATGTCATTTCTTAACAAAACCTTAAATTTAATGCTCATTGATTATTAAAAAAAATGAGCATAAAAATATATTATTTTATCACAATGAGCATTTGATAGTTTATAACTATATACCTCAAAAGCTATTAAATGTTTTGGCAATCATTTTTTTAATAATAAAAGTCATGAATTCAATTCAACCGCAAGTTATAATTGGGGTGTGACCATTAAATTGAAAATTGTTAAAAAAAAAAAGAAAAGAAAAACCCTTAAGGGGTCCCATTAACATTAAAGTATGATGAAACATTACTAACCTCAACATCAAATGGTGGGGGTGGGCATGGTATGGTGATTTGTTCTTGTCCCAACTTACTCTTTGCTTTAATGCTTTACTTGTTAAAGCTCTAAGCAACTTATGAAGAAAATCACAATTATTGCAAAACCACCACTACCTGGAAAGGAAAATATAAGGAGACAAGAAGTGTTGCATAGACAAGAGAGAGCAATTCTTCAAAATCCGTCTCATTGATTCTAAGTGAGAGAAGGTAAAGAATTGGGAGTGAAGGAGAGAGAATGGATAATGCATTGACAAAAGTAGGGAGCTTCTGGATAACCAAGAAAGCCAAGCAAGAGATCTCCAATATTTCCCATGACATCTCCGTCCGTACACCTCTCTCTCTCTCTCACACATATTTTCTCTTGGGTGTTTTTTTTTTAATGTTTTTGTTTATTAAATCTCTTGCATTTGTATATCTTTTTTCTTAACTTTTATCATCCTCATCTTATAGCTTAAATTTGCATATTTACCTTATGATGGCTTTCCCCTTTCCCAGAAATTTCTAGAATCATTATTCTCATTGAGCTTTGCAAAGATCAAAATTAAAATTATCCTCTTATTGCTAAAAATGATTTATTATTTCTCAAGATTCAAATAGGTTTTATAAAAAAAAAAAAAAGAATGGTAGCATAAAATTTGTGGGAGAAATATCATTCCTGACAGACCTATATGATATGGAAATCATTCTTTTGAATTTTAATTTTCTTTTTCTTTACATTTCTAAAAAATATCATATGGGTAATTGAGGCTCAAGCTAATTGATTATACCCACATAAAAAAATTGTGCTAAACACCAAGATGGAGGAATTGCCGCATGCAATCTTGGTCATTTTGGTCCTGAAGAATAGATCAAACCCTAGTTGTGGTCAAATTGGTCTTTAATTACAAAGTGGGGGATACAAAATTTTAATTACTTAGCTCAGGTCAATGGTTGTATGTTAAATATCTATCTTCCCTTGGGCTCCTAACTAGCTTGAGTTGTCTAAAAATTTCAGTCTTTCTCTAATGCTGTTGAAGAAAAGGCCAAGTGGGTATTCAACAAGCTTAAAGGTAAGGAAAAGTTGAGTTGAATTAGAACTAATGAATAATTAAATTAACCAAGAATTAGAAAGTAACCAAAATTTGTTCATTTTTGTAAAGTCAAGCCATTGAAGCCATTGCCAGACTTCCTCAGGGACTACAACCTTCCCTCCGGCCTCTTCCCTCGCAACATCACAAGCTATGAATTTGATGAATCTAGGGCAAAGCTCATTGTTTACATGCCATCTCCATGTGAAGTATGCTTCAAGGACTCATCCATTTTGAGGTACGCAACGCGTGTTAAAGGGACAGTGTCTAGAGGAAAGCTAAGTAGAATTGAAGGAATGAAGACCAAAGTGCTTGTATGGGTTAAGGTCACCAATGTGAGTGTTGAGAGTTACAAGTCTGATAAGATTTGGTTCTCTACTTCTGGATTCAAAATATCTAGGCCAAAAGATGCTTATGAAATGCCTAGAGATGGAGCTAAAGTTGAAGAGTTTTAAATTGTTTGTTGTTTTCTAAAGAGATTGAGTTTGGATTGAGAAACTTTAACAAGATTATTAAGAGCTTTTTGCGCATAATTGTGCAATTTTTTTTCCTTTACCCTGTTGAATATAGAAGAAAATTTGTTTAATGAATTTACTTAGCACTGTGTATTAGGGCTCATTTGGAAAAATTGAGATCAAACTCAAATAAATCTAGATGGGTTTTCTATATAAGAATTATTTGATATAATTATCATTTTAGTCCCCTTATCGAGAAATTTGACTTCTATTTAGAAAATTTTATAAATTTAAGAATAAAAAACAATTATTCCAATAATTATATATCTGATTTAACCTATAGAAGAAGATGTAAGCATACGTTTCATGCTTGTTTGAATAATAGCAATGAGAATCTCCAATATCATATTAAAAATATTTAGGATTTATTCTGGTTAAAAAATATTATAATATAATAAAATAAGGTTGAATCAAATTAAAACTCGTTGAGATTTATTAAAAAGGTTTTTCGTCATAGACGTGATTTAAAAGAGCAACTGCAATATAATATAATTTTAATTAATAATGCAAGATACATTCCAAAATATAATAGAGTCAACCCCACTCACCGTAGAGAGTTTGTAATGAGATTAATTACCCTTGCAAAAAGAAAATCAAAATAATAATAATAATTTCTTAAAAGTGCTTCCCTCAGCTTGGCAAGAAAATAGAGAAAAGTTTAAGAACAATGGTCCCATCTCAGGCTTGACCCACATGTCCACTGGGGCATATGTGCTTAAATCCTCTTAAATGGCCTGAGCTGGTGGAGTGGTACAAACTATTTGTGATGATATGGTGAGCCAAAGCTTTGACATAAGAAAATAATCCAAAACTCAGCTTCTCAAAATATGTTCAGGGATCTTGTCCCTCCGATGCCCTCCAGAGATCATCCTGCTACAACCAAATATAGCCCTTGACCTAAAATTCTTATCAATCCCACCAAAGGAATAGGTTAAATCTGTTATTTTAGACGAGTTGCTTAGTTCATACTTAGCAGATCCACTGGTTCCTATTTTGTGAGATACGTTTATGAAGTAAGTGAGGTGAACCGTGAGCGCATTCATGAGTGACAGACTCTCTCCACAGAAATATGTTTACCATGTATAATTTCGTATCCTTTTCCATTTACATTTTCATGCGAGAAGGAAAAATTATTGAAAAATCTTATTAATAATTTCCTATTCAAATATTATTTTATCAAAATTATTTCCTCAATATCCTCGTTAGAAACATGGAGATGCGGGTTATCGAACCCCGTACCTCTCACATGCAAAGCGAGTGCTCTACTGTTTGAGTTACATCCCCAAATGATTATCATGTATCTTTTCGTATCTATTTTCATTTTCCATTTCCATTTGCATGTAAAAAAATTAGTGACTTAATAAAAATTTTCTTTTCAAATATCAAAATTATTTCTTCCGTATCCTCGTAGAAATGTGGAGATGCGGGGTATTAAACCTCGGACCTCTTACATGCAAAGTAAGCGCTCTACCATTTTAGCTACATTCCCGAATGATTACCTTCTATCGTTTCGTATTTATTTTGATTTTCATGCAAATTAGGAGAAAATTATTAAAAATCTTATAAAAAATTTTCTTTACAAATATTTTTTCTCAATATCTTCATTAGAAACATGGAGATGCCGGATATCGACCCCAGTACCTTTTGCATGCAAAGCGACCGCTCTACCATTTGACCTATATCCCCAAATGACTACCTTGTATCATGTCGTATCCATTTCCATTTTTGTGCAATCTAGAATAAAATTATTGAAAAATCTTATTAAAACTTTGCTTATGCAAAGTGGGTGCTCTACCGTGTGATCTACATCCCCAAATGACTACCCTGTATCATGTTGTATCCATTTCTATTTCTCATTTCCATTTTCATGCAATCTAGAATAAAATTATTCAAAAATATTATTAAAAATTTGCTTTTCAAATATTTTTTTATCTAAATTATTTCCTCAATATCCTCATTAGAAACATGGAGATGCGGGGTATCAAACCCCATACCTCTCACATGCGAAACGAGCACTCTATCATTTGAGTTACATCCCCAAATGATTATCATGTATCGTTTCATATCCATTCTCATTCCCTTTTTCCATTTGCGTGTAGAAGAAAATTATTGAATAATTTTATTAAAAATTTTCTTTTCAAATATTTTTTATCGAATTTATTTCTTCTTTATCCTCATTAGAAACATGTAGATGCAGTGTATCGAACCACGTATCTCCCGCATGCAAAGCGAGCACTCTACCATTTGACCTATATCCCTGAATGACTACCCTATATCGTGTAGTATCCATTTCTGTTTTTCGTTTCCATTTTCGTGCAATTTGGAACAAAATTATTGAAATTTTTTATTAAAAAATTTCTTTTCTAATATTTTTTATCTAAATTATTTCTTTTATATCCTAATTAGAACATAGAGATGCGAGATATCGAACCCCGTACCTCTGGCATGCAAAGAGAGTACTCTACCTTTTGAGCTACTTCCCCAAACGATTACCTTGTATCATTTCGGATTTATTTCCGTTTCCATACAATTTAAGAGTAAATTATTAAAAAATCTTAAAAATTGATGCGGAGTATCGAATCTCATACCTTTCGCATGCAAAGCGAACACTCTATCATTTAAGTTTCATCCCCAAATGATTATCATGTATCATTTCATTTCCATTCCCATTCCCATTTTCCATTTGCGTGTAGAAGAAAATTATTGAATAATTGTATTAAAAATTTTCTTTTCAAATATTTTTTATCGAAATTATTTTTTCTTTATCCTCATTAAAAACATGTAGATGCAACGTATCGAACCACGTACCTCCCACATGCAAAGCGAGAGCTCTACCATTTGAACTATATCCCCAGATGATTACCTCATATCATTTCGAATCTATTTTCGTTTCTGTGTAATTTAGGAGAAAATCATTGAAAATTTTTATTAAGAATTTTCTTTTCAAATATTTGTTTAATCAAAATTTTTTGCATTTATATCTTTATTAGAAACAATAAGATGAGGGGTTTCGAATCTCGTGCCTCTCTCATGCAAAGTGAACGACCTACCATTTGAGCTACATTCCCAAATGGTTATCCTATATCATCTCGTATCCATTTCCATTTCCGAGCAAAGTAGGAGAAAATTATTGAAAAATATTAATGAATATTTTTTTAAAATATTTTTTATCCAAATTATTTATTCTATATCATTAGTAGAAACATGGAAATACAGGGTATCGAACCTCGTACCTCTTGCGTTTAAAGTGATCACTCTACCATTTGAGCTACATCCCCAAATGAATACCTTGTGTTGCTTCGAATCCATTTCTATTTGTGTATAATCTTGGAGTAAATTATTCATAAATCTTTTTAAAATTTTTCTTTTCAAATAATTTTTTATCATCCTCAATATCCTCATTAGAAAGGGAGAGATGAAGGATATCAAACCCGGTATCTCCCGCATGCAAAGCGAGCACTCTACCGTTTGAGCTACATCCCCTTATGATTATCCTATACAATTTCGGATCTATTTTCATATCTGTGTAATTTAGGAGAATATTATTGAAAAATTTTATTAAAAATTTTCTTTTCAAATACTTTTTGTATCAAATTTTTTTCCTTTATATCTTCATTAGGAACAAGAAGATGAGGGGTTTCGAACCTTGTGCCTCTCTCATGTAAAGTGAGCGCTCTACTAATTGAGCTACATCCCTGAATGATTACACTGTATTGTCTTGTTGCCATTTCCATTTCTATTGAAAGTAAGAAAAAATTATAGAAAAATCTTAATAAATATTTTATTTTTAAATATTTTTTATCCAAATTATTTACTCTATATCCTCATTAGAAACATGGAAATGCAGGGTATCGAACCTTGTAACCTCTTGCATGCAATGCGATCGCCCTACCATTTGGGTTACATCCCCAAATAATTACCTTGTATCGTTTCGGGTTCAATTCTACTTGTGTATAATATTGGAGTAAATTATTAACAAATCTGTTTTAAAATTTTCTTTTCAAATAATTTTTTATCATCATCAACATCCTCATTAGAAATATGGAGATGCAGGGTATTGAACCCCGTACCTCTCGCATGCAAAGCAAGCGCTCTACCGTTTGAGCTACATCCCCATATGATTACCTTATATCATTTCAAATCTATTTCCGTTTCTGAGTAATTTAGGAGAAAATCTTTGAAAAATTTTATTAAAACTTTTCTTTCCGAATATTTTTTTTTATCAATTTTTTTTTATCTTCATTAGGAATAAGAAGATGAGGGATTTCAAACCTCATGCCTCTCTCATGCAAAGTGAGCGCTCTACCATTTGAGCTTCATCCCCGAATGGTTACCCTGTATCATCTCGTATCCATTTCCATTACCGTGCAAAGTAGGAGAAAGTTATTGAAAAATCTTAATAAATTTTTTATTTTTAAATATTTTTAATCTAAATTATTTACTCTACATCCTCATTATAAACATGGAAATGTAAGGTATCGAACCTTACCTCTTCTATCATTTCGGATCCATTCCTATTAGTGTATAATCATGGAGTAAATTATTGAAAGAACTTTTTAAAAATTTTCTTTTCAAATAATTTTTTATCATCCTCAATATCCTCATTAGAAAGATGGAGATGCGGGGTATCGAACCCTGTACTTCTCGCATGCAAAGCGAGTGCTCTACCGTTTGAGCTACGTCCCCATGTGATTGCCTTATATCATTTTGTGTCTATTTCCGTTCACTACTAGAAAACATGCTATCAACGACGGAAAAATTCATCGCTGAAGGGTACCAGCGACGAATTTTTTCTATCGTTAAAGCCACCCCGTTAAATATCAGCAACGGAATACTATTTGTCGTTAGTATTAGTGACGGATTAGTAACGGAAAAAAATCCATCGCTGATAAAAAAGTGAAAAAAAAAATCAGCCATGGACCCAATCCATCGCTGATTTTTGAGTTCTCAAAAAAGAATGCACGGTGCTCCTGGCACCCACCAACCCAGCCCGCCCACCCTTTAATTTGAGAAAAGGGATCCCAGAGACCTTCGAACCCGAGCACACCTGATATGGTAAAAGCAACCCCAACACCGGATCATGTTAGATCTCTAATCATATTACTTGTTTTTTTACTTATTATCTTTATTTCATATTTTTTAATAATAATAAAATAATATAAAATTATAATTTATTATAAAATAATAAAATAATTTTATTTTAGCTTAAAATAAAATAATAACAAATTTTAAAAAATAAAATAATATTATTCTTCTACAAAATAAAATTAAAATTAAAATTAAAATTATTATTACATAAAAATTAAAAATTAAAAATTAATTAAAAATAAAGTAATAATAAAATACTCGGTCGGTAATTCGTCGCTAATTTTTTTATTGGTAATCTGTCACTAATTTTTTCGTCGATAATCCATCGCTAATAGCTGTACATATTTTTTTTTATTTTTTTTCCTTTACCAATATATCGACGGATTAGCGAGGAAAATTTTCCATTGCTAAAAATTCTGTCAGTAATCTGTCATTGATAGGTTTATAAATTTTTTTCTTTTTTTTTTTACGTTAGACCATTACAGTAACGGGTTAGCGATAAAAATATTTCCATCACTAATCCATCGCAAATCGCTTGATATTCTGTCCGACCGTATTCCGTCGCAAATTTGTCGCCATTAGCGACGGAATTTTTTTCGTCCGTAATTTTCCGTCACTGAAATTCTATTTTCTTGTAGTGGTTTCTGGATAATTTAAGAGAAAATCATTGAAAATTTTTATTAAAAATTCTCTTTTAAAATATTTTTTTATCAAAATTTTTTCTATTATGTCTTCTTCAGGAAGAAGAAATCGACGGGTTTCGAACCTCGTGCCTCTCTCGTGCAAAGTGAGGGCTCCACCATTTGAGCTACATCCTCGAATGGTTTTCCAGTTTCGTCTCATATCCATTTCCATTTCCGTGCAAAGTAGGAGAAAATTATTGAAAAATCTTAATAAATATTTTATTTTTAAACATTTTTTTATCCAAATTATTTATTCTATATTCTCATTAGAAATATGGAAATGCAAGGTATCAAACCTCCTACCTATTGCATGCAAAGCGATCACTCTACCATTTGGATTACATCCCCAAATGATTACCCTGTATCATTACGGATCCATTTCTATTTGTATATAATCTTGGAGTAAATCATTGAAATATCTTTTTTAAAATTTTCTTTTCAAATAATTTTTTATCATCCTCAATATCCTCATTAGAAAGATGGAGATGCAGGGTATCGAACCCTGTACCTCTCGCATGCAAAGCGAGCGCTCTACCGTTTGAGCTACATCCCCGTATGATTACCTTATATCATTTCGATTCTATTTCCGCTTCTGTGTAATTAGGAGAAAATCATTGAATATTATTATTAAAAATTTTCTTTTCAAATATTTTTTTAATCAAAATTTTTTCCTTTATATCTTCATTAGAAACAAGATGAGGGGTTTTGAACCTCGTACCTCTCTCATACAATGTGAACGACCTACCATTTGAGCTACATTCCCAAATGGTTACCCTGTATCATCTCGTATTCATTTCCATTTCCGAGCAAAGTAGAAGAAAATTATTGAAAAATATTAATGAATATTTTTTTAAAATATTTTTTATCCAAATTATTTATTCTATATCTTCATTAGAAACATGGAAATATAGGGTATCGAACCTCGTACTTCTTGCATTTAAAGCGATCGCTCTACCATTTGAGCTACATCCCAAATGAATACATTGTGTCCCTTCGAATCCATTTCTATTTGTGTATAATCTTGGAGTAAATTATTCATAAATCTTTTTAAAAGTTTTCTTTTCAAATAATTTTTTATCATCCTCAATATCCTCGATATAAAGGTGGAGATGAAGGATATCAAACCCGGTATCTCCCGCATGCAAAGCGAGCGCTCTACCGTTTGAGCTACATCCCCTTATTATTATCTTATATAATTTCGGATCTATTTTCGTTTCTGTGTAATTTTGGAGAATATTATTGAAAAAATTTATTAAAAATTTTCTTTTTCAAATACTTTTTTTATCAAAATTTTTTCATTTATATCTTAATTAGGAACAAGAAGATGAGGGGTTTCGAACCACCTGCCTCTCTCATGCAAAGTGAGCGCTCTACCAATTGAGCTACATCCCTGAATGGTTACACTGTATCGTCTTGTAGCCATTTCCATTTTTGTTGAAAGTAAGAGAAAATTATAGAAAAATCTTAATAAATATTTTATTTTTAAATATTTTTTATCCAAATTATTTACTCTATATCCTCATTAGAAACATGGAAATGCAGGGTATCGAACCTCGTAACCTCTTGCATGCAATGCGATCGCCCTACCGTTCGAGTTACATCCTCAAATGATTACCTTGAATCGTTTCAGGTTTATTTCTACTTGTGTATAATATTGAAGTAAATTATTGAAAAATCTGCTTTAAAATTTTCTTTTCAAATAATTTTTTGTCATCCTCAACATCCTCATTAGATATATGGAGATGCAGGGTATCGAACCCTGTACCTCTCGCATGCAAAGCGAGCGCTCTACCGTTTGAGCTACATCCCCATATGATTACCTTATATCATTTCAAATCTATTCCCGTTTCTGAGTAATTTATAAGAAAATCTTTAAAAAATTTTATTAAAACTTTTCTTTTCAAATATTTTTTTTTATCAATTTTTTTAATCTTCATTAGGAATAAGAAGATGAGGGATTTCAAACCTCATGTCTCTCTCATGCAAAGTGAGCGCTCTACCATTTGAGCTTCATCCCCAAATGGTTACCCTGTATCGTCTCGTATCCATTTCCATTGCCGTGCAAAGTAGGAGAAAGTTATTGAAAAATCTTAATAAATTTTTTATTTTTAAATATTTGTAATCCAAATTATTTACTCTATATCCTCGTTAAAAACATAGAAATGTAGGGTATCAAACCTCGTAGCTCTTCTAATGTTTCGGATCCATTCCTATTAGTGTATAATCATGGAGTAAATTATTGAAAGAACTTTTAAAAATTTTTCTTTTCAAATAATTTTTTATCATCCTCAATATCCTCATTAGAGAGATGGAGATGCAGGGTATCTAACCTCATACCTCTCACATGCAAAGCGAGCGCTCTACCGTTTGAGCTACGTCCCCATGTGATTGTCTTATATCATTTCTTGTATATTCCCGTTCACTGCTAGAAAACACGCCATCAACGATGGAAAAATCCGTCACTGAAAGTAAGAAATCCGTCACTAATCAACGACGGATTTTTTCCATCACTAAAGCCATCCTACTAAATATCAGTGATGAAATACTATTCGTCACTAATATCAGCGACGGAAAAAAATCCGTCGTTGAAAAAAAAAATCAGCGACGGACCCAATCCATCACTGATTTTTGAGTTCTCAAAAAAGAATGCACGGTGCTCTAGGCACCCGCCCAGCCAGCTCCCCCGCCCTTTAATTTGAGAAAAGCGCTCCCAAAGACCTTCGAACCCGGGCACACCTGAAATGGTAAAATCAATATCACCACCGGACCATGTTAGATCTCTAATCATATTACTTTTTTGTTTACTTATTATTTTTATTTCATATTTTTTAATAATAATAAAATAATATTAAATTATAATTTATTATAAAATAATAAAATAATTTTATTTTAGCTTAAGATAAAATAATAAAAAATTTTAAAAATAATATAATATTATTCTTCTACAAAATAAAAAAAATTAAAATTAAAATTAAATATTAAATAAAAATTAAATATTAAAAAATAATTAATAATAAAATAATCGGTCGATGATTCGTTGCTAGTTTTTTCGTCGGTAATCCGTCGCTAATGGCTGTACACAATTTTTTTAATTTTTTTTCCTTCACCAATATACCGACGGATTAGTGAGGGAAATTTTCCGTTGCTAAAAATTCCATCAATAATCTGTCATTGATAGGTTTATAAAATTTTTTCTTTTTCTTTGTTTTACGGTGGACCACTAAAGCGACGGATTAGCGATGAAAATATTTCCATCGCTAATCCGTCGCAAATCACTTGGTATTCTGTCCGACCGTATTCCGTCACAAATTTGTCGCCATTAGCGACGGAATTTTTTTCTTCCGTAATTTTCCGTCACTGAAATTCTATTTTCTTGTAGTGGTTTCTGGATAATTTAAGAGAAAATCATTGAAAATTTTTATTAAAAATTCTCTTTTAAAATATTTTTTTATCAAAATTTTTTCTATTATGTCTTCTTCAGGAAGAAGAAATCGATGGGTTTCGAACCTCGTGCCTCTCTCGTGCAAAGTGAGGGCTCCACCATTTGAGCTACATCCTCGAATGGTTTTCCAGTTTCGTCTCATATCCATTTCCATTTCCGTGCAAAGTAGGAGAAAATTATTGAAAAATCTTAATAAATATTTTATTTTTAAACATTTTTTTATCCAAATTATTTATTCTATATTCTCATTAGAAATATGGAAATGCAAGGTATCAAACCTCCTACCTATTGCATGCAAAGCGATCACTCTACCATTTGGATTACATCCCCAAATGATTACCCTGTATCATTACGGATCCATTTCTATTTGTATATAATCTTGGAGTAAATCATTGAAATATCTTTTTTAAAATTTTCTTTTCAAATAATTTTTTATCATCCTCAATATCCTCATTAGAAAGATGGAGATGCAGGGTATCGAACCCTGTACCTCTCGCATGCAAAGCGAGCGCTCTACCGTTTGAGCTACATCCCCGTATGATTACCTTATATCATTTCGATTCTATTTCCGCTTCTGTGTAATTAGGAGAAAATCATTGAATATTATTATTAAAAATTTTCTTTTCAAATATTTTTTTAATCAAAATTTTTTCCTTTATATCTTCATTAGAAACAAGATGAGGGGTTTTGAACCTCGTACCTCTCTCATACAATGTGAACGACCTACCATTTGAGCTACATTCCCAAATGGTTACCCTGTATCATCTCGTATTCATTTCCATTTCCGAGCAAAGTAGAAGAAAATTATTGAAAAATATTAATGAATATTTTTTTAAAATATTTTTTATCCAAATTATTTATTCTATATCTTCATTAGAAACATGGAAATATAGGGTATCGAACCTCGTACTTCTTGCATTTAAAGCGATCGCTCTACCATTTGAGCTACATCCCAAATGAATACATTGTGTCCCTTCGAATCCATTTCTATTTGTGTATAATCTTGGAGTAAATTATTCATAAATCTTTTTAAAAGTTTTCTTTTCAAATAATTTTTTATCATCCTCAATATCCTCGATATAAAGGTGGAGATGAAGGATATCAAACCCGGTATCTCCCGCATGCAAAGCGAGCGCTCTACCGTTTGAGCTACATCCCCTTATTATTATCTTATATAATTTCGGATCTATTTTCGTTTCTGTGTAATTTTGGAGAATATTATTGAAAAAATTTATTAAAAATTTTCTTTTTCAAATACTTTTTTTATCAAAATTTTTTCATTTATATCTTAATTAGGAACAAGAAGATGAGGGGTTTCGAACCACCTGCCTCTCTCATGCAAAGTGAGCGCTCTACCAATTGAGCTACATCCCTGAATGGTTACACTGTATCGTCTTGTAGCCATTTCCATTTCTGTTGAAAGTAAGAGAAAATTATAGAAAAATCTTAATAAATATTTTATTTTTAAATATTTTTTATCCAAATTATTTACTCTATATCCTCATTAGAAACATGGAAATGCAGGGTATCGAACCTCGTAACCTCTTGCATGCAATGCGATCGCCCTACCGTTCGAGTTACATCCTCAAATGATTACCTTGAATCGTTTCAGGTTTATTTCTACTTGTGTATAATATTGAAGTAAATTATTGAAAAATCTGCTTTAAAATTTTCTTTTCAAATAATTTTTTGTCATCCTCAACATCCTCATTAGATATATGGAGATGCAGGGTATCGAACCCTGTACCTCTCGCATGCAAAGCGAGCGCTCTACCGTTTGAGCTACATCCCCATATGATTACCTTATATCATTTCAAATCTATTCCCGTTTCTGAGTAATTTATAAGAAAATCTTTAAAAAATTTTATTAAAACTTTTCTTTTCAAATATTTTTTTTTATCAATTTTTTTAATCTTCATTAGGAATAAGAAGATGAGGGATTTCAAACCTCATGTCTCTCTCATGCAAAGTGAGCGCTCTACCATTTGAGCTTCATCCCCAAATGGTTACCCTGTATCGTCTCGTATCCATTTCCATTGCCGTGCAAAGTAGGAGAAAGTTATTGAAAAATCTTAATAAATTTTTTATTTTTAAATATTTGTAATCCAAATTATTTACTCTATATCCTCGTTAAAAACATAGAAATGTAGGGTATCAAACCTCGTAGCTCTTCTAATGTTTCGGATCCATTCCTATTAGTGTATAATCATGGAGTAAATTATTGAAAGAACTTTTAAAAATTTTTCTTTTCAAATAATTTTTTATCATCCTCAATATCCTCATTAGAGAGATGGAGATGCAGGGTATCTAACCTCATACCTCTCACATGCAAAGCGAGCGCTCTACCGTTTGAGCTACGTCCCCATGTGATTGTCTTATATCATTTCTTGTATATTCCCGTTCACTGCTAGAAAACACGCCATCAACGATGGAAAAATCCGTCACTGAAAGTAAGAAATCCGTCACTAATCAACGACGGATTTTTTCCATCACTAAAGCCATCCCACTAAATATCAGTGATGAAATACTATTCGTCACTAATATCAGCGACGGAAAAAAATCCGTCGTTGAAAAAAAAAATCAGCGACGGACCCAATCCATCACTGATTTTTGAGTTCTCAAAAAAGAATGCACGGTGCTCTAGGCACCCGCCCAGCCAGCTCCCCCGCCCTTTAATTTGAGAAAAGCGCTCCCAAAGACCTTCGAACCCGGGCACACCTGAAATGGTAAAATCAATATCACCACCGGACCATGTTAGATCTCTAATCATATTACTTTTTTGTTTACTTATTATTTTTATTTCATATTTTTTAATAATAATAAAATAATATTAAATTATAATTTATTATAAAATAATAAAATAATTTTATTTTAGCTTAAGATAAAATAATAAAAAATTTTAAAAATAATATAATATTATTCTTCTACAAAATAAAAAAAATTAAAATTAAAATTAAATATTAAATAAAAATTAAATATTAAAAAATAATTAATAATAAAATAATCGGTCGATGATTCGTTGCTAGTTTTTTCGTCGGTAATCCGTCGCTAATGGCTGTACACAATTTTTTTAATTTTTTTTCCTTCACCAATATACCGACGGATTAGTGAGGGAAATTTTCCGTTGCTAAAAATTCCATCAATAATCTGTCATTGATAGGTTTATAAAATTTTTTCTTTTTCTTTGTTTTACGGTGGACCACTAAAGCGACGGATTAGCGATGAAAATATTTCCATCGCTAATCCGTCGCAAATCACTTGGTATTCTGTCCGACCGTATTCCGTCACAAATTTGTCGCCATTAGCGACGGAATTTTTTTCTTCCGTAATTTTCCGTCACTGAAATTCTATTTTCTTGTAGTGGTTTCTGGATAATTTAAGAGAAAATCATTGAAAATTTTTATTAAAAATTCTCTTTTAAAATATTTTTTTATCAAAATTTTTTCTATTATGTCTTCTTCAGGAAGAAGAAATCGATGGGTTTCGAACCTCGTGCCTCTCTCGTGCAAAGTGAGGGCTCCACCATTTGAGCTACATCCTCGAATGGTTTTCCAGTTTCGTCTCATATCCATTTCCATTTCCGTGCAAAGTAGGAGAAAATTATTGAAAAATCTTAATAAATATTTTATTTTTAAACATTTTTTTATCCAAATTATTTATTCTATATTCTCATTAGAAATATGGAAATGCAAGGTATCAAACCTCCTACCTATTGCATGCAAAGCGATCACTCTACCATTTGGATTACATCCCCAAATGATTACCCTGTATCATTACGGATCCATTTCTATTTGTATATAATCTTGGAGTAAATCATTGAAATATCTTTTTTAAAATTTTCTTTTCAAATAATTTTTTATCATCCTCAATATCCTCATTAGAAAGATGGAGATGCAGGGTATCGAACCCTGTACCTCTCGCATGCAAAGCGAGCGCTCTACCGTTTGAGCTACATCCCCGTATGATTACCTTATATCATTTCGATTCTATTTCCGCTTCTGTGTAATTAGGAGAAAATCATTGAATATTATTATTAAAAATTTTCTTTTCAAATATTTTTTTAATCAAAATTTTTTCCTTTATATCTTCATTAGAAACAAGATGAGGGGTTTTGAACCTCGTACCTCTCTCATACAATGTGAACGACCTACCATTTGAGCTACATTCCCAAATGGTTACCCTGTATCATCTCGTATTCATTTCCATTTCCGAGCAAAGTAGAAGAAAATTATTGAAAAATATTAATGAATATTTTTTTAAAATATTTTTTATCCAAATTATTTATTCTATATCTTCATTAGAAACATGGAAATATAGGGTATCGAACCTCGTACTTCTTGCATTTAAAGCGATCGCTCTACCATTTGAGCTACATCCCAAATGAATACATTGTGTCCCTTCGAATCCATTTCTATTTGTGTATAATCTTGGAGTAAATTATTCATAAATCTTTTTAAAAGTTTTCTTTTCAAATAATTTTTTATCATCCTCAATATCCTCGATATAAAGGTGGAGATGAAGGATATCAAACCCGGTATCTCCCGCATGCAAAGCGAGCGCTCTACCGTTTGAGCTACATCCCCTTATTATTATCTTATATAATTTCGGATCTATTTTCGTTTTTGTGTAATTTTGGAGAATATTATTGAAAAAATTTATTAAAAATTTTCTTTTTCAAATACTTTTTTTATCAAAATTTTTTCATTTATATCTTAATTAGGAACAAGAAGATGAGGGGTTTCGAACCACCTGCCTCTCTCATGCAAAGTGAGCGCTCTACCAATTGAGCTACATCCCTGAATGGTTACACTGTATCGTCTTGTAGCCATTTCCATTTCTGTTGAAAGTAAGAGAAAATTATAGAAAAATCTTAATAAATATTTTATTTTTAAATATTTTTTATCCAAATTATTTACTCTATATCCTCATTAGAAACATGGAAATGCAGGGTATCGAACCTCGTAACCTCTTGCATGCAATGCGATCGCCCTACCGTTTGAGTTACATCCTCAAATGATTACCTTGAATCGTTTCAGGTTTATTTCTACTTGTGTATAATATTGAAGTAAATTATTGAAAAATCTGCTTTAAAATTTTCTTTTCAAATAATTTTTTGTCATCCTCAACATCCTCATTAGATATATGGAGATGCAGGGTATCGAACCCTGTACCTCTCGCATGCAAAGCGAGCGCTCTACCGTTTGAGCTACATCCCCATATGATTACCTTATATCATTTCAAATCTATTCCCGTTTCTGAGTAATTTATAAGAAAATCTTTAAAAAATTTTATTAAAACTTTTCTTTTCAAATATTTTTTTTTATCAATTTTTTTAATCTTCATTAGGAATAAGAAGATGAGGGATTTCAAACCTCATGTCTCTCTCATGCAAAGTGAGCGCTCTACCATTTGAGCTTCATCCCCAAATGGTTACCCTGTATCGTCTCGTATCCATTTCCATTGCCGTGCAAAGTAGGAGAAAGTTATTGAAAAATCTTAATAAATTTTTTATTTTTAAATATTTGTAATCCAAATTATTTACTCTATATCCTCGTTAAAAACATAGAAATGTAGGGTATCAAACCTCGTAGCTCTTCTAATGTTTCGGATCCATTCCTATTAGTGTATAATCATGGAGTAAATTATTGAAAGAACTTTTAAAAATTTTTCTTTTCAAATAATTTTTTATCATCCTCAATATCCTCATTAGAGAGATGGAGATGCAGGGTATCTAACCTCATACCTCTCACATGCAAAGCGAGCGCTCTACCGTTTGAGCTACGTCCCCATGTGATTGTCTTATATCATTTCTTGTATATTCCCGTTCACTGCTAGAAAACACGCCATCAACGATGGAAAAATCCGTCACTGAAAGTAAGAAATCCGTCACTAATCAACGACGGATTTTTTCCATCACTAAAGCCATCCCACTAAATATCAGTGATGAAATACTATTCGTCACTAATATCAGCGACGGAAAAAAATCCGTCGTTGAAAAAAAAAATCAGCGACGGACCCAATCCATCACTGATTTTTGAGTTCTCAAAAAAGAATGCACGGTGCTCTAGGCACCCGCCCAGCCAGCTCCCCCGCCCTTTAATTTGAGAAAAGCGCTCCCAAAGACCTTCGAACCCGGGCACACCTGAAATGGTAAAATCAATATCACCACCGGACCATGTTAGATCTCTAATCATATTACTTTTTTGTTTACTTATTATTTTTATTTCATATTTTTTAATAATAATAAAATAATATTAAATTATAATTTATTATAAAATAATAAAATAATTTTATTTTAGCTTAAGATAAAATAATAAAAAATTTTAAAAATAATATAATATTATTCTTCTACAAAATAAAAAAAATTAAAATTAAAATTAAATATTAAATAAAAATTAAATATTAAAAAATAATTAATAATAAAATAATCGGTCGATGATTCGTTGCTAGTTTTTTCGTCGGTAATCCGTCGCTAATGGCTGTACACAATTTTTTTAATTTTTTTTCCTTCACCAATATACCGACGGATTAGTGAGGGAAATTTTCCGTTGCTAAAAATTCCATCAATAATCTGTCATTGATAGGTTTATAAAATTTTTTCTTTTTCTTTGTTTTACGGTGGACCACTAAAGCGACGGATTAGCGATGAAAATATTTCCATCGCTAATCCGTCGCAAATCACTTGGTATTCTGTCCGACCGTATTCCGTCACAAATTTGTCGCCATTAGCGACGGAATTTTTTTCTTCCGTAATTTTCCGTCACTGAAATTCTATTTTCTTGTAGTGGTTTCTGGATAATTTAAGAGAAAATCATTGAAAATTTTTATTAAAAATTCTCTTTTAAAATATTTTTTTATCAAAATTTTTTCTATTATGTCTTCTTCAGGAAGAAGAAATCGATGGGTTTCGAACCTCGTGCCTCTCTCGTGCAAAGTGAGGGCTCCACCATTTGAGCTACATCCTCGAATGGTTTTCCAGTTTCGTCTCATATCCATTTCCATTTCCGTGCAAAGTAGGAGAAAATTATTGAAAAATCTTAATAAATATTTTATTTTTAAACATTTTTTTATCCAAATTATTTATTCTATATTCTCATTAGAAATATGGAAATGCAAGGTATCAAACCTCCTACCTATTGCATGCAAAGCGATCACTCTACCATTTGGATTACATCCCCAAATGATTACCCTGTATCATTACGGATCCATTTCTATTTGTATATAATCTTGGAGTAAATCATTGAAATATCTTTTTTAAAATTTTCTTTTCAAATAATTTTTTATCATCCTCAATATCCTCATTAGAAAGATGGAGATGCAGGGTATCGAACCCTGTACCTCTCGCATGCAAAGCGAGCGCTCTACCGTTTGAGCTACATCCCCGTATGATTACCTTATATCATTTCGATTCTATTTCCGCTTCTGTGTAATTAGGAGAAAATCATTGAATATTATTATTAAAAATTTTCTTTTCAAATATTTTTTTAATCAAAATTTTTTCCTTTATATCTTCATTAGAAACAAGATGAGGGGTTTTGAACCTCGTACCTCTCTCATACAATGTGAACGACCTACCATTTGAGCTACATTCCCAAATGGTTACCCTGTATCATCTCGTATTCATTTCCATTTCCGAGCAAAGTAGAAGAAAATTATTGAAAAATATTAATGAATATTTTTTTAAAATATTTTTTATCCAAATTATTTATTCTATATCTTCATTAGAAACATGGAAATATAGGGTATCGAACCTCGTACTTCTTGCATTTAAAGCGATCGCTCTACCATTTGAGCTACATCCCAAATGAATACATTGTGTCCCTTCGAATCCATTTCTATTTGTGTATAATCTTGGAGTAAATTATTCATAAATCTTTTTAAAAGTTTTCTTTTCAAATAATTTTTTATCATCCTCAATATCCTCGATATAAAGGTGGAGATGAAGGATATCAAACCCGGTATCTCCCGCATGCAAAGCGAGCGCTCTACCGTTTGAGCTACATCCCCTTATTATTATCTTATATAATTTCGGATCTATTTTCGTTTCTGTGTAATTTTGGAGAATATTATTGAAAAAATTTATTAAAAATTTTCTTTTTCAAATACTTTTTTTATCAAAATTTTTTCATTTATATCTTAATTAGGAACAAGAAGATGAGGGGTTTCGAACCACCTGCCTCTCTCATGCAAAGTGAGCGCTCTACCAATTGAGCTACATCCCTGAATGGTTACACTGTATCGTCTTGTAGCCATTTCCATTTCTGTTGAAAGTAAGAGAAAATTATAGAAAAATCTTAATAAATATTTTATTTTTAAATATTTTTTATCCAAATTATTTACTCTATATCCTCATTAGAAACATGGAAATGCAGGGTATCGAACCTCGTAACCTCTTGCATGCAATGCGATCGCCCTACCGTTCGAGTTACATCCTCAAATGATTACCTTGAATCGTTTCAGGTTTATTTCTACTTGTGTATAATATTGAAGTAAATTATTGAAAAATCTGCTTTAAAATTTTCTTTTCAAATAATTTTTTGTCATCCTCAACATCCTCATTAGATATATGGAGATGCAGGGTATCGAACCCTGTACCTCTCGCATGCAAAGCGAGCGCTCTACCGTTTGAGCTACATCCCCATATGATTACCTTATATCATTTCAAATCTATTCCCGTTTCTGAGTAATTTATAAGAAAATCTTTAAAAAATTTTATTAAAACTTTTCTTTTCAAATATTTTTTTTTATCAATTTTTTTAATCATCATTAGGAATAAGAAGATGAGGGATTTCAAACCTCATGTCTCTCTCATGCAAAGTGAGCGCTCTACCATTTGAGCTTCATCCCCAAATGGTTACCCTGTATCGTCTCGTATCCATTTCCATTGCCGTGCAAAGTAGGAGAAAGTTATTGAAAAATCTTAATAAATTTTTTATTTTTAAATATTTGTAATCCAAATTATTTACTCTATATCCTCGTTAAAAACATAGAAATGTAGGGTATCAAACCTCGTAGCTCTTCTAATGTTTCGGATCCATTCCTATTAGTGTATAATCATGGAGTAAATTATTGAAAGAACTTTTAAAAATTTTTCTTTTCAAATAATTTTTTATCATCCTCAATATCCTCATTAGAGAGATGGAGATGCAGGGTATCTAACCTCATACCTCTCACATGCAAAGCGAGCGCTCTACCGTTTGAGCTACGTCCCCATGTGATTGTCTTATATCATTTCTTGTATATTCCCGTTCACTGCTAGAAAACACGCCATCAACGATGGAAAAATCCGTCACTGAAAGTAAGAAATCCGTCACTAATCAACGACGGATTTTTTCCATCACTAAAGCCATCCCACTAAATATCAGTGATGAAATACTATTCGTCACTAATATCAGCGACGGAAAAAAATCCGTCGTTGAAAAAAAAAATCAGCGACGGACCCAATCCATCACTGATTTTTGAGTTCTCAAAAAAGAATGCACGGTGCTCTAGGCACCCGCCCAGCCAGCTCCCCCGCCCTTTAATTTGAGAAAAGCGCTCCCAAAGACCTTCGAACCCGGGCACACCTGAAATGGTAAAATCAATATCACCACCGGACCATGTTAGATCTCTAATCATATTACTTTTTTGTTTACTTATTATTTTTATTTCATATTTTTTAATAATAATAAAATAATATTAAATTATAATTTATTATAAAATAATAAAATAATTTTATTTTAGCTTAAGATAAAATAATAAAAAATTTTAAAAATAATATAATATTATTCTTCTACAAAATAAAAAAAATTAAAATTAAATATTAAATATTAAATAAAAATTAAATATTAAAAAATAATTAATAATAAAATAATCGGTCGATGATTCGTTGCTAGTTTTTTCGTCGGTAATCCGTCGCTAATGGCTGTACACAATTTTTTTAATTTTTTTTCCTTCACCAATATACCGACGGATTAGTGAGGGAAATTTTCCGTTGCTAAAAATTCCATCAATAATCTGTCATTGATAGGTTTATAAAATTTTTTCTTTTTCTTTGTTTTACGGTGGACCACTAAAGCGACGGATTAGCGATGAAAATATTTCCATCGCTAATCCGTCGCAAATCACTTGGTATTCTGTCCGACCGTATTCCGTCACAAATTTGTCGCCATTAGCGACGGAATTTTTTTCTTCCGTAATTTTCCGTCACTGAAATTCTATTTTCTTGTAGTGGTTTCTGGATAATTTAAGAGAAAATCATTGAAAATTTTTATTAAAAATTCTCTTTTAAAATATTTTTTTATCAAAATTTTTTCTATTATGTCTTCTTCAGGAAGAAGAAATCGATGGGTTTCGAACCTCGTGCCTCTCTCGTGCAAAGTGAGGGCTCCACCATTTGAGCTACATCCTCGAATGGTTTTCCAGTTTCGTCTCATATCCATTTCCATTTCCGTGCAAAGTAGGAGAAAATTATTGAAAAATCTTAATAAATATTTTATTTTTAAACATTTTTTTATCCAAATTATTTATTCTATATTCTCATTAGAAATATGGAAATGCAAGGTATCAAACCTCCTACCTATTGCATGCAAAGCGATCACTCTACCATTTGGATTACATCCCCAAATGATTACCCTGTATCATTACGGATCCATTTCTATTTGTATATAATCTTGGAGTAAATCATTGAAATATCTTTTTTAAAATTTTCTTTTCAAATAATTTTTTATCATCCTCAATATCCTCATTAGAAAGATGGAGATGCAGGGTATCGAACCCTGTACCTCTCGCATGCAAAGCGAGCGCTCTACCGTTTGAGCTACATCCCCGTATGATTACCTTATATCATTTCGATTCTATTTCCGCTTCTGTGTAATTAGGAGAAAATCATTGAATATTATTATTAAAAATTTTCTTTTCAAATATTTTTTTAATCAAAATTTTTTCCTTTATATCTTCATTAGAAACAAGATGAGGGGTTTTGAACCTCGTACCTCTCTCATACAATGTGAACGACCTACCATTTGAGCTACATTCCCAAATGGTTACCCTGTATCATCTCGTATTCATTTCCATTTCCGAGCAAAGTAGAAGAAAATTATTGAAAAATATTAATGAATATTTTTTTAAAATATTTTTTATCCAAATTATTTATTCTATATCTTCATTAGAAACATGGAAATATAGGGTATCGAACCTCGTACTTCTTGCATTTAAAGCGATCGCTCTACCATTTGAGCTACATCCCAAATGAATACATTGTGTCCCTTCGAATCCATTTCTATTTGTGTATAATCTTGGAGTAAATTATTCATAAATCTTTTTAAAAGTTTTCTTTTCAAATAATTTTTTATCATCCTCAATATCCTCGATATAAAGGTGGAGATGAAGGATATCAAACCCGGTATCTCCCGCATGCAAAGCGAGCGCTCTACCGTTTGAGCTACATCCCCTTATTATTATCTTATATAATTTCGGATCTATTTTCGTTTCTGTGTAATTTTGGAGAATATTATTGAAAAAATTTATTAAAAATTTTCTTTTTCAAATACTTTTTTTATCAAAATTTTTTCATTTATATCTTAATTAGGAACAAGAAGATGAGGGGTTTCGAACCACCTGCCTCTCTCATGCAAAGTGAGCGCTCTACCAATTGAGCTACATCCCTGAATGGTTACACTGTATCGTCTTGTAGCCATTTCCATTTCTGTTGAAAGTAAGAGAAAATTATAGAAAAATCTTAATAAATATTTTATTTTTAAATATTTTTTATCCAAATTATTTACTCTATATCCTCATTAGAAACATGGAAATGCAGGGTATCGAACCTCGTAACCTCTTGCATGCAATGCGATCGCCCTACCGTTCGAGTTACATCCTCAAATGATTACCTTGAATCGTTTCAGGTTTATTTCTACTTGTGTATAATATTGAAGTAAATTATTGAAAAATCTGCTTTAAAATTTTCTTTTCAAATAATTTTTTGTCATCCTCAACATCCTCATTAGATATATGGAGATGCAGGGTATCGAACCCTGTACCTCTCGCATGCAAAGCGAGCGCTCTACCGTTTGAGCTACATCCCCATATGATTACCTTATATCATTTCAAATCTATTCCCGTTTCTGAGTAATTTATAAGAAAATCTTTAAAAAATTTTATTAAAACTTTTCTTTTCAAATATTTTTTTTTATCAATTTTTTTAATCTTCATTAGGAATAAGAAGATGAGGGATTTCAAACCTCATGTCTCTCTCATGCAAAGTGAGCGCTCTACCATTTGAGCTTCATCCCCAAATGGTTACCCTGTATCGTCTCGTATCCATTTCCATTGCCGTGCAAAGTAGGAGAAAGTTATTGAAAAATCTTAATAAATTTTTTATTTTTAAATATTTGTAATCCAAATTATTTACTCTATATCCTCGTTAAAAACATAGAAATGTAGGGTATCAAACCTCGTAGCTCTTCTAATGTTTCGGATCCATTCCTATTAGTGTATAATCATGGAGTAAATTATTGAAAGAACTTTTAAAAATTTTTCTTTTCAAATAATTTTTTATCATCCTCAATATCCTCATTAGAGAGATGGAGATGCAGGGTATCTAACCTCATACCTCTCACATGCAAAGCGAGCGCTCTACCGTTTGAGCTACGTCCCCATGTGATTGTCTTATATCATTTCTTGTATATTCCCGTTCACTGCTAGAAAACACGCCATCAACGATGGAAAAATCCGTCACTGAAAGTAAGAAATCCGTCACTAATCAACGACGGATTTTTTCCATCACTAAAGCCATCCCACTAAATATCAGTGATGAAATACTATTCGTCACTAATATCAGCGACGGAAAAAAATCCGTCGTTGAAAAAAAAAATCAGCGACGGACCCAATCCATCACTGATTTTTGAGTTCTCAAAAAAGAATGCACGGTGCTCTAGGCACCCGCCCAGCCAGCTCCCCCGCCCTTTAATTTGAGAAAAGCGCTCCCAAAGACCTTCGAACCCGGGCACACCTGAAATGGTAAAATCAATATCACCACCGGACCATGTTAGATCTCTAATCATATTACTTTTTTGTTTACTTATTATTTTTATTTCATATTTTTTAATAATAATAAAATAATATTAAATTATAATTTATTATAAAATAATAAAATAATTTTATTTTAGCTTAAGATAAAATAATAAAAAATTTTAAAAATAATATAATATTATTCTTCTACAAAATAAAAAAAATTAAAATTAAAATTAAATATTAAATAAAAATTAAATATTAAAAAATAATTAATAATAAAATAATCGGTCGATGATTCGTTGCTAGTTTTTTCGTCGGTAATCCGTCGCTAATGGCTGTACACAATTTTTTTAATTTTTTTTCCTTCACCAATATACCGACGGATTAGTGAGGGAAATTTTCCGTTGCTAAAAATTCCATCAATAATCTGTCATTGATAGGTTTATAAAATTTTTTCTTTTTCTTTGTTTTACGGTGGACCACTAAAGCGACGGATTAGCGATGAAAATATTTCCATCGCTAATCCGTCGCAAATCACTTGGTATTCTGTCCGACCGTATTCCGTCACAAATTTGTCGCCATTAGCGACGGAATTTTTTTCTTCCGTAATTTTCCGTCACTGAAATTCTATTTTCTTGTAGTGGTTTCTGGATAATTTAAGAGAAAATCATTGAAAATTTTTATTAAAAATTCTCTTTTAAAATATTTTTTTATCAAAATTTTTTCTATTATGTCTTCTTCAGGAAGAAGAAATCGATGGGTTTCGAACCTCGTGCCTCTCTCGTGCAAAGTGAGGGCTCCACCATTTGAGCTACATCCTCGAATGGTTTTCCAGTTTCGTCTCATATCCATTTCCATTTCCGTGCAAAGTAGGAGAAAATTATTGAAAAATCTTAATAAATATTTTATTTTTAAACATTTTTTTATCCAAATTATTTATTCTATATTCTCATTAGAAATATGGAAATGCAAGGTATCAAACCTCCTACCTATTGCATGCAAAGCGATCACTCTACCATTTGGATTACATCCCCAAATGATTACCCTGTATCATTACGGATCCATTTCTATTTGTATATAATCTTGGAGTAAATCATTGAAATATCTTTTTTAAAATTTTCTTTTCAAATAATTTTTTATCATCCTCAATATCCTCATTAGAAAGATGGAGATGCAGGGTATCGAACCCTGTACCTCTCGCATGCAAAGCGAGCGCTCTACCGTTTGAGCTACATCCCCGTATGATTACCTTATATCATTTCGATTCTATTTCCGCTTCTGTGTAATTAGGAGAAAATCATTGAATATTATTATTAAAAATTTTCTTTTCAAATATTTTTTTAATCAAAATTTTTTCCTTTATATCTTCATTAGAAACAAGATGAGGGGTTTTGAACCTCGTACCTCTCTCATACAATGTGAACGACCTACCATTTGAGCTACATTCCCAAATGGTTACCCTGTATCATCTCGTATTCATTTCCATTTCCGAGCAAAGTAGAAGAAAATTATTGAAAAATATTAATGAATATTTTTTTAAAATATTTTTTATCCAAATTATTTATTCTATATCTTCATTAGAAACATGGAAATATAGGGTATCGAACCTCGTACTTCTTGCATTTAAAGCGATCGCTCTACCATTTGAGCTACATCCCAAATGAATACATTGTGTCCCTTCGAATCCATTTCTATTTGTGTATAATCTTGGAGTAAATTATTCATAAATCTTTTTAAAAGTTTTCTTTTCAAATAATTTTTTATCATCCTCAATATCCTCGATATAAAGGTGGAGATGAAGGATATCAAACCCGGTATCTCCCGCATGCAAAGCGAGCGCTCTACCGTTTGAGCTACATCCCCTTATTATTATCTTATATAATTTCGGATCTATTTTCGTTTCTGTGTAATTTTGGAGAATATTATTGAAAAAATTTATTAAAAATTTTCTTTTTCAAATACTTTTTTTATCAAAATTTTTTCATTTATATCTTAATTAGGAACAAGAAGATGAGGGGTTTCGAACCACCTGCCTCTCTCATGCAAAGTGAGCGCTCTACCAATTGAGCTACATCCCTGAATGGTTACACTGTATCGTCTTGTAGCCATTTCCATTTCTGTTGAAAGTAAGAGAAAATTATAGAAAAATCTTAATAAATATTTTATTTTTAAATATTTTTTATCCAAATTATTTACTCTATATCCTCATTAGAAACATGGAAATGCAGGGTATCGAACCTCGTAACCTCTTGCATGCAATGCGATCGCCCTACCGTTCGAGTTACATCCTCAAATGATTACCTTGAATCGTTTCAGGTTTATTTCTACTTGTGTATAATATTGAAGTAAATTATTGAAAAATCTGCTTTAAAATTTTCTTTTCAAATAATTTTTTGTCATCCTCAACATCCTCATTAGATATATGGAGATGCAGGGTATCGAACCCTGTACCTCTCGCATGCAAAGCGAGCGCTCTACCGTTTGAGCTACATCCCCATATGATTACCTTATATCATTTCAAATCTATTCCCGTTTCTGAGTAATTTATAAGAAAATCTTTAAAAAATTTTATTAAAACTTTTCTTTTCAAATATTTTTTTTTATCAATTTTTTTAATCTTCATTAGGAATAAGAAGATGAGGGATTTCAAACCTCATGTCTCTCTCATGCAAAGTGAGCGCTCTACCATTTGAGCTTCATCCCCAAATGGTTACCCTGTATCGTCTCGTATCCATTTCCATTGCCGTGCAAAGTAGGAGAAAGTTATTGAAAAATCTTAATAAATTTTTTATTTTTAAATATTTGTAATCCAAATTATTTACTCTATATCCTCGTTAAAAACATAGAAATGTAGGGTATCAAACCTCGTAGCTCTTCTAATGTTTCGGATCCATTCCTATTAGTGTATAATCATGGAGTAAATTATTGAAAGAACTTTTAAAAATTTTTCTTTTCAAATAATTTTTTATCATCCTCAATATCCTCATTAGAGAGATGGAGATGCAGGGTATCTAACCTCATACCTCTCACATGCAAAGCGAGCGCTCTACCGTTTGAGCTACGTCCCCATGTGATTGTCTTATATCATTTCTTGTATATTCCCGTTCACTGCTAGAAAACACGCCATCAACGATGGAAAAATCCGTCACTGAAAGTAAGAAATCCGTCACTAATCAACGACGGATTTTTTCCATCACTAAAGCCATCCCACTAAATATCAGTGATGAAATACTATTCGTCACTAATATCAGCGACGGAAAAAAATCCGTCGTTGAAAAAAAAAATCAGCGACGGACCCAATCCATCACTGATTTTTGAGTTCTCAAAAAAGAATGCACGGTGCTCTAGGCACCCGCCCAGCCAGCTCCCCCGCCCTTTAATTTGAGAAAAGCGCTCCCAAAGACCTTCGAACCCGGGCACACCTGAAATGGTAAAATCAATATCACCACCGGACCATGTTAGATCTCTAATCATATTACTTTTTTGTTTACTTATTATTTTTATTTCATATTTTTTAATAATAATAAAATAATATTAAATTATAATTTATTATAAAATAATAAAATAATTTTATTTTAGCTTAAGATAAAATAATAAAAAATTTTAAAAATAATATAATATTATTCTTCTACAAAATAAAAAAAATTAAAATTAAAATTAAATATTAAATAAAAATTAAATATTAAAAAATAATTAATAATAAAATAATCGGTCGATGATTCGTTGCTAGTTTTTTCGTCGGTAATCCGTCGCTAATGGCTGTACACAATTTTTTTAATTTTTTTTCCTTCACCAATATACCGACGGATTAGTGAGGGAAATTTTCCGTTGCTAAAAATTCCATCAATAATCTGTCATTGATAGGTTTATAAAATTTTTTCTTTTTCTTTGTTTTACGGTGGACCACTAAAGCGACGGATTAGCGATGAAAATATTTCCATCGCTAATCCGTCGCAAATCACTTGGTATTCTGTCCGACCGTATTCCGTCACAAATTTGTCGCCATTAGCGACGGAATTTTTTTCTTCCGTAATTTTCCGTCACTGAAATTCTATTTTCTTGTAGTGGTTTCTGGATAATTTAAGAGAAAATCATTGAAAATTTTTATTAAAAATTCTCTTTTAAAATATTTTTTTATCAAAATTTTTTCTATTATGTCTTCTTCAGGAAGAAGAAATCGATGGGTTTCGAACCTCGTGCCTCTCTCGTGCAAAGTGAGGGCTCCACCATTTGAGCTACATCCTCGAATGGTTTTCCAGTTTCGTCTCATATCCATTTCCATTTCCGTGCAAAGTAGGAGAAAATTATTGAAAAATCTTAATAAATATTTTATTTTTAAACATTTTTTTATCCAAATTATTTATTCTATATTCTCATTAGAAATATGGAAATGCAAGGTATCAAACCTCCTACCTATTGCATGCAAAGCGATCACTCTACCATTTGGATTACATCCCCAAATGATTACCCTGTATCATTACGGATCCATTTCTATTTGTATATAATCTTGGAGTAAATCATTGAAATATCTTTTTTAAAATTTTCTTTTCAAATAATTTTTTATCATCCTCAATATCCTCATTAGAAAGATGGAGATGCAGGGTATCGAACCCTGTACCTCTCGCATGCAAAGCGAGCGCTCTACCGTTTGAGCTACATCCCCGTATGATTACCTTATATCATTTCGATTCTATTTCCGCTTCTGTGTAATTAGGAGAAAATCATTGAATATTATTATTAAAAATTTTCTTTTCAAATATTTTTTTAATCAAAATTTTTTCCTTTATATCTTCATTAGAAACAAGATGAGGGGTTTTGAACCTCGTACCTCTCTCATACAATGTGAACGACCTACCATTTGAGCTACATTCCCAAATGGTTACCCTGTATCATCTCGTATTCATTTCCATTTCCGAGCAAAGTAGAAGAAAATTATTGAAAAATATTAATGAATATTTTTTTAAAATATTTTTTATCCAAATTATTTATTCTATATCTTCATTAGAAACATGGAAATATAGGGTATCGAACCTCGTACTTCTTGCATTTAAAGCGATCGCTCTACCATTTGAGCTACATCCCAAATGAATACATTGTGTCCCTTCGAATCCATTTCTATTTGTGTATAATCTTGGAGTAAATTATTCATAAATCTTTTTAAAAGTTTTCTTTTCAAATAATTTTTTATCATCCTCAATATCCTCGATATAAAGGTGGAGATGAAGGATATCAAACCCGGTATCTCCCGCATGCAAAGCGAGCGCTCTACCGTTTGAGCTACATCCCCTTATTATTATCTTATATAATTTCGGATCTATTTTCGTTTCTGTGTAATTTTGGAGAATATTATTGAAAAAATTTATTAAAAATTTTCTTTTTCAAATACTTTTTTTATCAAAATTTTTTCATTTATATCTTAATTAGGAACAAGAAGATGAGGGGTTTCGAACCACCTGCCTCTCTCATGCAAAGTGAGCGCTCTACCAATTGAGCTACATCCCTGAATGGTTACACTGTATCGTCTTGTAGCCATTTCCATTTCTGTTGAAAGTAAGAGAAAATTATAGAAAAATCTTAATAAATATTTTATTTTTAAATATTTTTTATCCAAATTATTTACTCTATATCCTCATTAGAAACATGGAAATGCAGGGTATCGAACCTCGTAACCTCTTGCATGCAATGCGATCGCCCTACCGTTCGAGTTACATCCTCAAATGATTACCTTGAATCGTTTCAGGTTTATTTCTACTTGTGTATAATATTGAAGTAAATTATTGAAAAATCTGCTTTAAAATTTTCTTTTCAAATAATTTTTTGTCATCCTCAACATCCTCATTAGATATATGGAGATGCAGGGTATCGAACCCTGTACCTCTCGCATGCAAAGCGAGCGCTCTACCGTTTGAGCTACATCCCCATATGATTACCTTATATCATTTCAAATCTATTCCCGTTTCTGAGTAATTTATAAGAAAATCTTTAAAAAATTTTATTAAAACTTTTCTTTTCAAATATTTTTTTTTATCAATTTTTTTAATCTTCATTAGGAATAAGAAGATGAGGGATTTCAAACCTCATGTCTCTCTCATGCAAAGTGAGCGCTCTACCATTTGAGCTTCATCCCCAAATGGTTACCCTGTATCGTCTCGTATCCATTTCCATTGCCGTGCAAAGTAGGAGAAAGTTATTGAAAAATCTTAATAAATTTTTTATTTTTAAATATTTGTAATCCAAATTATTTACTCTATATCCTCGTTAAAAACATAGAAATGTAGGGTATCAAACCTCGTAGCTCTTCTAATGTTTCGGATCCATTCCTATTAGTGTATAATCATGGAGTAAATTATTGAAAGAACTTTTAAAAATTTTTCTTTTCAAATAATTTTTTATCATCCTCAATATCCTCATTAGAGAGATGGAGATGCAGGGTATCTAACCTCATACCTCTCACATGCAAAGCGAGCGCTCTACCGTTTGAGCTACGTCCCCATGTGATTGTCTTATATCATTTCTTGTATATTCCCGTTCACTGCTAGAAAACACGCCATCAACGATGGAAAAATCCGTCACTGAAAGTAAGAAATCCGTCACTAATCAACGACGGATTTTTTCCATCACTAAAGCCATCCCACTAAATATCAGTGATGAAATACTATTCGTCACTAATATCAGCGACGGAAAAAAATCCGTCGTTGAAAAAAAAAATCAGCGACGGACCCAATCCATCACTGATTTTTGAGTTCTCAAAAAAGAATGCACGGTGCTCTAGGCACCCGCCCAGCCAGCTCCCCCGCCCTTTAATTTGAGAAAAGCGCTCCCAAAGACCTTCGAACCCGGGCACACCTGAAATGGTAAAATCAATATCACCACCGGACCATGTTAGATCTCTAATCATATTACTTTTTTGTTTACTTATTATTTTTATTTCATATTTTTTAATAATAATAAAATAATATTAAATTATAATTTATTATAAAATAATAAAATAATTTTATTTTAGCTTAAGATAAAATAATAAAAAATTTTAAAAATAATATAATATTATTCTTCTACAAAATAAAAAAAATTAAAATTAAAATTAAATATTAAATAAAAATTAAATATTAAAAAATAATTAATAATAAAATAATCGGTCGATGATTCGTTGCTAGTTTTTTCGTCGGTAATCCGTCGCTAATGGCTGTACACAATTTTTTTAATTTTTTTTCCTTCACCAATATACCGACGGATTAGTGAGGGAAATTTTCCGTTGCTAAAAATTCCATCAATAATCTGTCATTGATAGGTTTATAAAATTTTTTCTTTTTCTTTGTTTTACGGTGGACCACTAAAGCGACGGATTAGCGATGAAAATATTTCCATCGCTAATCCGTCGCAAATCACTTGGTATTCTGTCCGACCGTATTCCGTCACAAATTTGTCGCCATTAGCGACGGAATTTTTTTCTTCCGTAATTTTCCGTCACTGAAATTCTATTTTCTTGTAGTGGTTTCTGGATAATTTAAGAGAAAATCATTGAAAATTTTTATTAAAAATTCTCTTTTAAAATATTTTTTTATCAAAATTTTTTCTATTATGTCTTCTTCAGGAAGAAGAAATCGATGGGTTTCGAACCTCGTGCCTCTCTCGTGCAAAGTGAGGGCTCCACCATTTGAGCTACATCCTCGAATGGTTTTCCAGTTTCGTCTCATATCCATTTCCATTTCCGTGCAAAGTAGGAGAAAATTATTGAAAAATCTTAATAAATATTTTATTTTTAAACATTTTTTTATCCAAATTATTTATTCTATATTCTCATTAGAAATATGGAAATGCAAGGTATCAAACCTCCTACCTATTGCATGCAAAGCGATCACTCTACCATTTGGATTACATCCCCAAATGATTACCCTGTATCATTACGGATCCATTTCTATTTGTATATAATCTTGGAGTAAATCATTGAAATATCTTTTTTAAAATTTTCTTTTCAAATAATTTTTTATCATCCTCAATATCCTCATTAGAAAGATGGAGATGCAGGGTATCGAACCCTGTACCTCTCGCATGCAAAGCGAGCGCTCTACCGTTTGAGCTACATCCCCGTATGATTACCTTATATCATTTCGATTCTATTTCCGCTTCTGTGTAATTAGGAGAAAATCATTGAATATTATTATTAAAAATTTTCTTTTCAAATATTTTTTTAATCAAAATTTTTTCCTTTATATCTTCATTAGAAACAAGATGAGGGGTTTTGAACCTCGTACCTCTCTCATACAATGTGAACGACCTACCATTTGAGCTACATTCCCAAATGGTTACCCTGTATCATCTCGTATTCATTTCCATTTCCGAGCAAAGTAGAAGAAAATTATTGAAAAATATTAATGAATATTTTTTTAAAATATTTTTTATCCAAATTATTTATTCTATATCTTCATTAGAAACATGGAAATATAGGGTATCGAACCTCGTACTTCTTGCATTTAAAGCGATCGCTCTACCATTTGAGCTACATCCCAAATGAATACATTGTGTCCCTTCGAATCCATTTCTATTTGTGTATAATCTTGGAGTAAATTATTCATAAATCTTTTTAAAAGTTTTCTTTTCAAATAATTTTTTATCATCCTCAATATCCTCGATATAAAGGTGGAGATGAAGGATATCAAACCCGGTATCTCCCGCATGCAAAGCGAGCGCTCTACCGTTTGAGCTACATCCCCTTATTATTATCTTATATAATTTCGGATCTATTTTCGTTTCTGTGTAATTTTGGAGAATATTATTGAAAAAATTTATTAAAAATTTTCTTTTTCAAATACTTTTTTTATCAAAATTTTTTCATTTATATCTTAATTAGGAACAAGAAGATGAGGGGTTTCGAACCACCTGCCTCTCTCATGCAAAGTGAGCGCTCTACCAATTGAGCTACATCCCTGAATGGTTACACTGTATCGTCTTGTAGCCATTTCCATTTCTGTTGAAAGTAAGAGAAAATTATAGAAAAATCTTAATAAATATTTTATTTTTAAATATTTTTTATCCAAATTATTTACTCTATATCCTCATTAGAAACATGGAAATGCAGGGTATCGAACCTCGTAACCTCTTGCATGCAATGCGATCGCCCTACCGTTTGAGTTACATCCTCAAATGATTACCTTGAATCGTTTCAGGTTTATTTCTACTTGTGTATAATATTGAAGTAAATTATTGAAAAATCTGCTTTAAAATTTTCTTTTCAAATAATTTTTTGTCATCCTCAACATCCTCATTAGATATATGGAGATGCAGGGTATCGAACCCTGTACCTCTCGCATGCAAAGCGAGCGCTCTACCGTTTGAGCTACATCCCCATATGATTACCTTATATCATTTCAAATCTATTCCCGTTTCTGAGTAATTTATAAGAAAATCTTTAAAAAATTTTATTAAAACTTTTCTTTTCAAATATTTTTTTTTATCAATTTTTTTAATCTTCATTAGGAATAAGAAGATGAGGGATTTCAAACCTCATGTCTCTCTCATGCAAAGTGAGCGCTCTACCATTTGAGCTTCATCCCCAAATGGTTACCCTGTATCGTCTCGTATCCATTTCCATTGCCGTGCAAAGTAGGAGAAAGTTATTGAAAAATCTTAATAAATTTTTTATTTTTAAATATTTGTAATCCAAATTATTTACTCTATATCCTCGTTGAAAACATAGAAATGTAGGGTATCAAACCTCGTAGCTCTTCTAATGTTTCGGATCCATTCCTATTAGTGTATAATCATGGAGTAAATTATTGAAAGAACTTTTAAAAATTTTTCTTTTCAAATAATTTTTTATCATCCTCAATATCCTCATTAGAGAGATGGAGATGCAGGGTATCTAACCTCATACCTCTCACATGCAAAGCGAGCGCTCTACCGTTTGAGCTACGTCCCCATGTGATTGTCTTATATCATTTCTTGTATATTCCCGTTCACTGCTAGAAAACACGCCATCAACGATGGAAAAATCCGTCACTGAAAGTAAGAAATCCGTCACTAATCAACGACGGATTTTTTCCATCACTAAAGCCATCCCACTAAATATCAGTGATGAAATACTATTCGTCACTAATATCAGCGACGGAAAAAAATCCGTCGTTGAAAAAAAAAATCAGCGACGGACCCAATCCATCACTGATTTTTGAGTTCTCAAAAAAGAATGCACGGTGCTCTAGGCACCCGCCCAGCCAGCTCCCCCGCCCTTTAATTTGAGAAAAGCGCTCCCAAAGACCTTCGAACCCGGGCACACCTGAAATGGTAAAATCAATATCACCACCGGACCATGTTAGATCTCTAATCATATTACTTTTTTGTTTACTTATTATTTTTATTTCATATTTTTTAATAATAATAAAATAATATTAAATTATAATTTATTATAAAATAATAAAATAATTTTATTTTAGCTTAAGATAAAATAATAAAAAATTTTAAAAATAATATAATATTATTCTTCTACAAAATAAAAAAAATTAAAATTAAAATTAAATATTAAATAAAAATTAAATATTAAAAAATAATTAATAATAAAATAATCGGTCGATGATTCGTTGCTAGTTTTTTCGTCGGTAATCCGTCGCTAATGGCTGTACACAATTTTTTTAATTTTTTTTCCTTCACCAATATACCGACGGATTAGTGAGGGAAATTTTCCGTTGCTAAAAATTCCATCAATAATCTGTCATTGATAGGTTTATAAAATTTTTTCTTTTTCTTTGTTTTACGGTGGACCACTAAAGCGACGGATTAGCGATGAAAATATTTCCATCGCTAATCCGTCGCAAATCACTTGGTATTCTGTCCGACCGTATTCCGTCACAAATTTGTCGCCATTAGCGACGGAATTTTTTTCTTCCGTAATTTTCCGTCACTGAAATTCTATTTTCTTGTAGTGGTTTCTGGATAATTTAAGAGAAAATCATTGAAAATTTTTATTAAAAATTCTCTTTTAAAATATTTTTTTATCAAAATTTTTTCTATTATGTCTTCTTCAGGAAGAAGAAATCGATGGGTTTCGAACCTCGTGCCTCTCTCGTGCAAAGTGAGGGCTCCACCATTTGAGCTACATCCTCGAATGGTTTTCCAGTTTCGTCTCATATCCATTTCCATTTCCGTGCAAAGTAGGAGAAAATTATTGAAAAATCTTAATAAATATTTTATTTTTAAACATTTTTTTATCCAAATTATTTATTCTATATTCTCATTAGAAATATGGAAATGCAAGGTATCAAACCTCCTACCTATTGCATGCAAAGCGATCACTCTACCATTTGGATTACATCCCCAAATGATTACCCTGTATCATTACGGATCCATTTCTATTTGTATATAATCTTGGAGTAAATCATTGAAATATCTTTTTTAAAATTTTCTTTTCAAATAATTTTTTATCATCCTCAATATCCTCATTAGAAAGATGGAGATGCAGGGTATCGAACCCTGTACCTCTCGCATGCAAAGCGAGCGCTCTACCGTTTGAGCTACATCCCCGTATGATTACCTTATATCATTTCGATTCTATTTCCGCTTCTGTGTAATTAGGAGAAAATCATTGAATATTATTATTAAAAATTTTCTTTTCAAATATTTTTTTAATCAAAATTTTTTCCTTTATATCTTCATTAGAAACAAGATGAGGGGTTTTGAACCTCGTACCTCTCTCATACAATGTGAACGACCTACCATTTGAGCTACATTCCCAAATGGTTACCCTGTATCATCTCGTATTCATTTCCATTTCCGAGCAAAGTAGAAGAAAATTATTGAAAAATATTAATGAATATTTTTTTAAAATATTTTTTATCCAAATTATTTATTCTATATCTTCATTAGAAACATGGAAATATAGGGTATCGAACCTCGTACTTCTTGCATTTAAAGCGATCGCTCTACCATTTGAGCTACATCCCAAATGAATACATTGTGTCCCTTCGAATCCATTTCTATTTGTGTATAATCTTGGAGTAAATTATTCATAAATCTTTTTAAAAGTTTTCTTTTCAAATAATTTTTTATCATCCTCAATATCCTCGATATAAAGGTGGAGATGAAGGATATCAAACCCGGTATCTCCCGCATGCAAAGCGAGCGCTCTACCGTTTGAGCTACATCCCCTTATTATTATCTTATATAATTTCGGATCTATTTTCGTTTCTGTGTAATTTTGGAGAATATTATTGAAAAAATTTATTAAAAATTTTCTTTTTCAAATACTTTTTTTATCAAAATTTTTTCATTTATATCTTAATTAGGAACAAGAAGATGAGGGGTTTCGAACCACCTGCCTCTCTCATGCAAAGTGAGCGCTCTACCAATTGAGCTACATCCCTGAATGGTTACACTGTATCGTCTTGTAGCCATTTCCATTTCTGTTGAAAGTAAGAGAAAATTATAGAAAAATCTTAATAAATATTTTATTTTTAAATATTTTTTATCCAAATTATTTACTCTATATCCTCATTAGAAACATGGAAATGCAGGGTATCGAACCTCGTAACCTCTTGCATGCAATGCGATCGCCCTACCGTTTGAGTTACATCCTCAAATGATTACCTTGAATCGTTTCAGGTTTATTTCTACTTGTGTATAATATTGAAGTAAATTATTGAAAAATCTGCTTTAAAATTTTCTTTTCAAATAATTTTTTGTCATCCTCAACATCCTCATTAGATATATGGAGATGCAGGGTATCGAACCCTGTACCTCTCGCATGCAAAGCGAGCGCTCTACCGTTTGAGCTACATCCCCATATGATTACCTTATATCATTTCAAATCTATTCCCGTTTCTGAGTAATTTATAAGAAAATCTTTAAAAAATTTTATTAAAACTTTTCTTTTCAAATATTTTTTTTTATCAATTTTTTTAATCTTCATTAGGAATAAGAAGATGAGGGATTTCAAACCTCATGTCTCTCTCATGCAAAGTGAGCGCTCTACCATTTGAGCTTCATCCCCAAATGGTTACCCTGTATCGTCTCGTATCCATTTCCATTGCCGTGCAAAGTAGGAGAAAGTTATTGAAAAATCTTAATAAATTTTTTATTTTTAAATATTTGTAATCCAAATTATTTACTCTATATCCTCGTTAAAAACATAGAAATGTAGGGTATCAAACCTCGTAGCTCTTCTAATGTTTCGGATCCATTCCTATTAGTGTATAATCATGGAGTAAATTATTGAAAGAACTTTTAAAAATTTTTCTTTTCAAATAATTTTTTATCATCCTCAATATCCTCATTAGAGAGATGGAGATGCAGGGTATCTAACCTCATACCTCTCACATGCAAAGCGAGCGCTCTACCGTTTGAGCTACGTCCCCATGTGATTGTCTTATATCATTTCTTGTATATTCCCGTTCACTGCTAGAAAACACGCCATCAACGATGGAAAAATCCGTCACTGAAAGTAAGAAATCCGTCACTAATCAACGACGGATTTTTTCCATCACTAAAGCCATCCCACTAAATATCAGTGATGAAATACTATTCGTCACTAATATCAGCGACGGAAAAAAATCCGTCGTTGAAAAAAAAAATCAGCGACGGACCCAATCCATCACTGATTTTTGAGTTCTCAAAAAAGAATGCACGGTGCTCTAGGCACCCGCCCAGCCAGCTCCCCCGCCCTTTAATTTGAGAAAAGCGCTCCCAAAGACCTTCGAACCCGGGCACACCTGAAATGGTAAAATCAATATCACCACCGGACCATGTTAGATCTCTAATCATATTACTTTTTTGTTTACTTATTATTTTTATTTCATATTTTTTAATAATAATAAAATAATATTAAATTATAATTTATTATAAAATAATAAAATAATTTTATTTTAGCTTAAGATAAAATAATAAAAAATTTTAAAAATAATATAATATTATTCTTCTACAAAATAAAAAAAATTAAAATTAAATATTAAATATTAAATAAAAATTAAATATTAAAAAATAATTAATAATAAAATAATCGGTCGATGATTCGTTGCTAGTTTTTTCGTCGGTAATCCGTCGCTAATGGCTGTACACAATTTTTTTAATTTTTTTTCCTTCACCAATATACCGACGGATTAGTGAGGGAAATTTTCCGTTGCTAAAAATTCCATCAATAATCTGTCATTGATAGGTTTATAAAATTTTTTCTTTTTCTTTGTTTTACGGTGGACCACTAAAGCGACGGATTAGCGATGAAAATATTTCCATCGCTAATCCGTCGCAAATCACTTGGTATTCTGTCCGACCGTATTCCGTCACAAATTTGTCGCCATTAGCGACGGAATTTTTTTCTTCCGTAATTTTCCGTCACTGAAATTCTATTTTCTTGTAGTGGTTTCTGGATAATTTAAGAGAAAATCATTGAAAATTTTTATTAAAAATTCTCTTTTAAAATATTTTTTTATCAAAATTTTTTCTATTATGTCTTCTTCAGGAAGAAGAAATCGATGGGTTTCGAACCTCGTGCCTCTCTCGTGCAAAGTGAGGGCTCCACCATTTAAGCTACATCCTCGAATGGTTTTCCAGTTTCGTCTCATATCCATTTCCATTTCCGTGCAAAGTAGGAGAAAATTATTGAAAAATCTTAATAAATATTTTATTTTTAAACATTTTTTTATCCAAATTATTTATTCTATATTCTCATTAGAAATATGGAAATGCAAGGTATCAAACCTCCTACCTATTGCATGCAAAGCGATCACTCTACCATTTGGATTACATCCCCAAATGATTACCCTGTATCATTACGGATCCATTTCTATTTGTATATAATCTTGGAGTAAATCATTGAAATATCTTTTTTAAAATTTTCTTTTCAAATAATTTTTTATCATCCTCAATATCCTCATTAGAAAGATGGAGATGCAGGGTATCGAACCCTGTACCTCTCGCATGCAAAGCGAGCGCTCTACCGTTTGAGCTACATCCCCGTATGATTACCTTATATCATTTCGATTCTATTTCCGCTTCTGTGTAATTAGGAGAAAATCATTGAATATTATTATTAAAAATTTTCTTTTCAAATATTTTTTTAATCAAAATTTTTTCCTTTATATCTTCATTAGAAACAAGATGAGGGGTTTTGAACCTCGTACCTCTCTCATACAATGTGAACGACCTACCATTTGAGCTACATTCCCAAATGGTTACCCTGTATCATCTCGTATTCATTTCCATTTCCGAGCAAAGTAGAAGAAAATTATTGAAAAATATTAATGAATATTTTTTTAAAATATTTTTTATCCAAATTATTTATTCTATATCTTCATTAGAAACATGGAAATATAGGGTATCGAACCTCGTACTTCTTGCATTTAAAGCGATCGCTCTACCATTTGAGCTACATCCCAAATGAATACATTGTGTCCCTTCGAATCCATTTCTATTTGTGTATAATCTTGGAGTAAATTATTCATAAATCTTTTTAAAAGTTTTCTTTTCAAATAATTTTTTATCATCCTCAATATCCTCGATATAAAGGTGGAGATGAAGGATATCAAACCCGGTATCTCCCGCATGCAAAGCGAGCGCTCTACCGTTTGAGCTACATCCCCTTATTATTATCTTATATAATTTCGGATCTATTTTCGTTTCTGTGTAATTTTGGAGAATATTATTGAAAAAATTTATTAAAAATTTTCTTTTTCAAATACTTTTTTTATCAAAATTTTTTCATTTATATCTTAATTAGGAACAAGAAGATGAGGGGTTTCGAACCACCTGCCTCTCTCATGCAAAGTGAGCGCTCTACCAATTGAGCTACATCCCTGAATGGTTACACTGTATCGTCTTGTAGCCATTTCCATTTCTGTTGAAAGTAAGAGAAAATTATAGAAAAATCTTAATAAATATTTTATTTTTAAATATTTTTTATCCAAATTATTTACTCTATATCCTCATTAGAAACATGGAAATGCAGGGTATCGAACCTCGTAACCTCTTGCATGCAATGCGATCGCCCTACCGTTTGAGTTACATCCTCAAATGATTACCTTGAATCGTTTCAGGTTTATTTCTACTTGTGTATAATATTGAAGTAAATTATTGAAAAATCTGCTTTAAAATTTTCTTTTCAAATAATTTTTTGTCATCCTCAACATCCTCATTAGATATATGGAGATGCAGGGTATCGAACCCTGTACCTCTCGCATGCAAAGCGAGCGCTCTACCGTTTGAGCTACATCCCCATATGATTACCTTATATCATTTCAAATCTATTCCCGTTTCTGAGTAATTTATAAGAAAATCTTTAAAAAATTTTATTAAAACTTTTCTTTTCAAATATTTTTTTTATCAATTTTTTTAATCTTCATTAGGAATAAGAAGATGAGGGATTTCAAACCTCATGTCTCTCTCATGCAAAGTGAGCGCTCTACCATTTGAGCTTCATCCCCAAATGGTTACCCTGTATCGTCTCGTATCCATTTCCATTGCCGTGCAAAGTAGGAGAAAGTTATTGAAAAATCTTAATAAATTTTTTATTTTTAAATATTTGTAATCCAAATTATTTACTCTATATCCTCGTTAAAAACATAGAAATGTAGGGTATCAAACCTCGTAGCTCTTCTAATGTTTCGGATCCATTCCTATTAGTGTATAATCATGGAGTAAATTATTGAAAGAACTTTTTAAAATTTTTCTTTTCAAATAATTTTTTATCATCCTCAATATCCTCATTAGAAAGATTGAGATGCAGGGTATCTAACCTCATACCTCTCACATGCAAAGCGAGCGCTCTGCCATTTGAGCTACGTCCCCATGTGATTATCTTATATCATTTCACATCTATTTCCATTTCTGTGTAATTTAAAAGAAAATCATTGAAAATTTTTATTAAAAAATTTCCTTTCAAATATTTTTTTTATGAAAATTATTTTCTTTTCAAATATTTTTTTATGAAAATTTTTTCCTTTATATCTTCTTTATGGAGAAGAAGATGACAGGTGTTTTCGAACCTCGTGCCTCTCTCATGCAGAGTGAGAGCTCCATTTGAGCTACATCCTCAAATGGTTTTCCGGTATCATCTCGTATCTGTTTCTATTTCCTTGCAAGGTAGGAGAAAATTATTAAAAAATCTTAATAAATATTTTATTTTTATATATTTTTTATCCAAATTATTTATTCTATATTCTCAATAGAAATATGGAAATGCAGGGTATCAAACCTCCTACCTCTTGCACACAAAGCGATCACTCTACCATTTGGACTACATCCCCAAATGATTACCTTGTATCTTTTCAGATCCCTTTCTATCTGTGTTTAAGCTTGGAGTAAATTATTGAAAAAAAATTTTTTTTTAATTTTCTTTTCAAATAATTTTTTATCATCCTTAATATGCTCATTAGAGAGATGGAGATGCAGGGTATCAAACCCCGTACCTCTCGTATGCAAAGTGAGCGCTCTACCGTTTGAGCTACATCCCCTTAGGATTACCTTATATCATTTCGAATCTATTTCCGTTTCTGTGTAATTTGGGAAAAAATCATTGAAAAATTTTATTAAAATTTTTCTTTTCAAATATTTTTTTAATCATTTTTTTCCTTTATATCTTCATTAGAAACAAGAAGATGAGGGGTTTCGAAGCTCATGCCTCTCTCATGCAAAGTAAGCGCTTTATCATTTGAGCTACATTCTCGAATGGTTACCTTGTTTCATCTCGTATCCATTTCCATTTCCATGCAAAGCAGGTGAAAATTATTGAAAAATATTAATTAATATTTTATTTTTAAATATTTTTTATCCAAATTATTTATTCTATATGTTCATTAGAAACATGGAAATACAGGGTATCGAACCTTGTATCTCTTGCGTGCAAAGCAATCGCTTTACCATTTGAGCTACATCCCCAAATGATTACCTTGTATCGCTTCGGATCTATTTCTATTTGTGTATAATTTTGGAGTAAATTATTCAAAAATCTTTTTTTAAAAATTTTCTTTACAAATAATTTAAAATCATCCTCAATATCCTAATTAGAAAGATGGAGATGAAGGTATCAAACCCGATATCTCTCGCATGCAGAGCGAGTGCTCTACTATTTGAGCTACATCCCCATATCATTGTTTTATATCATTTCGTATCATTTTCGTTTCTGTGTAATTTAGGAGAATATTATTGAAATATTTTATCGAAAATTTTCTTTCCAAATACTTTTTTATCAAAATTTTGTCCTTTATATCTTCACTAGGAACAAGAAGATTAGGAACAAGACGATGAGGCGTTTCGAACCTTGTGCCTCTCTCATGCAAAGTGAGCGCTTTACCATTGGAGCTACATCCCTGATGGTTACATTGCATCGTCTCATATCCATTTCCGTTGAAAGTAAGAGAAAATTATTGAAATATCTTAATAAATATTTTATTTTTAAAAATTTTTTATCCAAATTATTGATTCTATATCCTCATTAGAAACATCGAAATACAGGGTATTGAACCTTGTACCTCTTGCATGCAAAGCGATCGCTCTACCGTTTGGGTTATATCCCCAAATGATTACCTTGTATCGGATCCATTTCTACTTGTGTATAATCTTGGGGTAAATTATTGAAAAATCTTTTTTAAAATTTTCTTTTCAAATAATTTTTCATCATCCTCAATATCCTCATTAGAAATATGGAGATGCAGGTATCGAACCCTATACCTCTCGCATGCAAAGCGAGCGCTCTACCGTTTGAGCTGCATCCCCATATGATTACCATATATCATTTAGAATGTATTTCCATTTCTGGGTAATTTATAAGAAAATCATTGAAAAATTTTATTAAAAATTTTCTTTTCAAATATTTTTTTATCTATTTTTTTTTTAGATACCTTCATTAGGAATAAGAAGATAATAGATTTCAAAGCCCGTGCCTCTCTATGCAAAGTGAGCGCTCTACATTTGAGTTACATCCCATTGTCTTGTATCTATTTCCATTTCCATGCAAAGTAGGAGAAAATTATTAAAAAATCTTAATAAATTTTTTATTTTTAAATATTTTTTATCCAAATTATTTACTCTATATCCTCATTAGAAACATGGAATTGTAGGGTATCGAACCTCATACCTCTTGCATCATTTCGGATCCATTTCTATTTGTGTATAATCATGGAGTAAATTATTGAAAGAACTTTTTAAAAATTTTCTGTTCAAATAATTTTTTATCATCCTCAATATTCTCATTACAAAGATGGAGATACAGGGAATCAAACCCCGTCCATCTCGCAAGCAAAGCTAGCGCTCTACCTTTTGAGCAACATCCCCATATGATTATCTTATATCATTTCGTATCTATTTCTCTTTCTATATAATTTAGGTAAAAATCATTGAAAAATATTATTAAAAAATTTCTTTTCAAATGTTTTTTTATCAAAATTTTTTCCTTTATATCTTCATTAGCAAAAAGAAGAAAAGGGATTTTGAACCTCATGCCTCTCTCATGCAATGTGAGCACTGTACCATTTGAGCAACATTCTCATATGATCACTTATATCATTTCAAATATATTTATGTTTCTGTGTAATTTAGGAGAAAAACATTAAAAAATTTTATTAAAAAATTTCTTTTCAAATATTTTTTTATCAAAATTTTTTCCATTATATCTTCATTAGGAATAAGAAGATGAGGGATTTCGAATCTCATGCTTCTCTCATGCAAAGTGAACGCTCTACCGTTTGAGCTACATCCCCGAATGGTTACCTTGTATTGTTTCGTATCCATTTCCATTTCCATTTCCATACAAAGTAGGATAAAATTATTGAAAAATCTTAATAAATATTTTATTTTTAAATATTTTTTTCCAAATTATATACTTTATATCCTCATTAGAAACATGGAAATGTAGGGTATCGATCCTCATACCTCTTGCATGCAAAGCGATCGCTCTACAGGTTGAGCTACATCCCCAAATGATTACCTTTTATCGTTCCGGATCCATTTCTATTTGCGTATAATCTTGGAGTAAATTATTGAAAAATCTTTTTAAAATTTTTCTTTTCAAATTATTTTTTATTATCCTCAATATCCTCATTGGAAAGATGGAGATACAAGGTATCGAACCACGTACCTCTCGCATGCAAAGCGAGCGTTCTACCGCTTGAGTTACATCCCCATATGATGACCTTATATCATTTTGTACATATTTCTCTTTCTGGGTAATTTATGAGAAAATCATTGAAAATTTTTGTTAGAATTTTTCTTTTCATATATTTTTTATCAAAATTTTTCCTTTATATCTTCATTTGGAACAAGAAGATGAAGGGTTTCGAACCTTGTGCCTCTCTCATGCAAAATGAGCGCTCTATCATCTGAGGTACATGTCCAAATGGTTACCTTGCATCGTCTCGTATCCATTTCCATTTCTATTCAAAGCAAGAGAAAATTAATTAAAAAATCTTAATAAATATTTATTTTTAAATATTTTTTTCCAAATTATTTATTCTATATCCTCATTAGAAACATGGAAATACAGGGTATCTAACCTCGTACCACTTGCATGCAATTCGATCGCTCTATCGTTTGAGCTACATCTCCAAATGATTACCTTTGTATCATTTCAGATCCATTTCTATTTGTGTATAATCTTGGAGTAAACTATTGAAAAATCTTTTTAAAATTTTTCTTTTCAAATAATTTATCATCCTCAATATCCTCGTTTGAAAATGGAGATGAAGGGTATCAAACCCCGTACCTGTTGCATGCAAGTGCTCAACCGTTTGAATTGCATCCCCATGTGATTACCTTATATCATTTTGAATCTATTTCCATTTCTGTGTAATTTAGGAGAAAATCATTGAAAATTTTTATTAAAAATTTTCTTCTCAAATATTTTTTTATCAAAATTTTTTCCTTTCTATTTTCATTAGGAACAAGAAGATGAGGGGTTTTGAACCTCGTGCCCCTCTCATGCAAAGTGAGCGCTCTACCATTTGAGCTACATCTCCGAATGGTTTCCCTGTATCATCTCATATCCATTTCCATTTCCGTGCAAAGTAGGAGAAAATTATAGAAAAATCTTAATAAATTTTTTATTATTAAATATTTTTTATCCAAATTATTTATTCTATATTCTCTTTAGAAACATGGAAATATAGGGTATCGAACCTAATACCTCTTGCATGCAAAGCGATCGCTCTACCGTTTAGGCTACATCCCCAAATGATTTGTCATGCTCCAAACCTGGAGCGTGAGCAACCACCCGTTACCCTGGATGCCAGCTGTATTTTTACAGAAAATCGGATAGAACCTTCCCATATATCGGAAGTCTCCCATATTAAAATAAACCTGTTACCTGTCCAAAAAGGTCATCCCGGCCTCAAAGTGCATAAATTATCCTCAACAACAAACCAGATCATCCATACTGCACAATCCAGGGCAACGCAAGGCTAACAAACAATTCTCCACAGTCCTAACTACAGACCTCTACTACCATGCCCCCATCAAAGGCATGGACAGCCGCCAATCGCCCCTCCTGTGATTTAGAGGTGGTACCGAGCGATCCTAGAGTACACTTCTAAGACATAACATATTTCCAAATATATACGCAACGAAAAAGAAATACCTCAATACAATGTCATGCAGTGACATGAGAGTTCCACAATTTAAATGTCCATATTTATACAGTCATCCCAAAATTATAAAAATGGTCATCTATAGACCTCAAAATACATATACATCACCAATACAAATTTGCAGCGGAAATACACAATGACTCCTCAAGTCCAGGCCTGATCTCCCAAAGATACTGAGCGTCCTAAAAGCGACGCTCCTTGTCAAATACTATCTCTGAAACAAAAGGAAAATGAGGGGTGAGTACTCGGGAAAGAATACTCAGTGAGTGAGTGGGTCAATGCAATCGTCAAATATGAAGTGTGAAACTGGAGTGTCAAAACATAAGTATATAAATCATATTTCAAATCATCATGCTTTTCATTTCAACAATATATCATTTCACGCATTTTCTAGTCAAATATGTATCCAAAGCACTGTCATTAAAATCATAGAGGTGCCAGCCGAAAATATCCTGGCAGAGGTCTACCGCGACCTATGACAGGCGCACCGGGGGTGTTATATGCAAGTTTATTTAAAATGCTCTCTACCCCGGCGTTGGCGACGAACCTCGTCCAGGTGCTAGACTTGGAGAGGATATCCAAATCCAAATCCTCCCTCTTTCGAGTTCAATCTGGCTAGTACTGTGTCGATAATCAAATCACGACAATTCGTGGGATACCCTAGGCCTAGGCATATCCGGATGCCACCAAAGCGTCTCTCACGGTGTCCTTCGTAGTTACGAAACAATACAATCCAAAGCCCTCAAGGCCAAAATCAATCTCATATCAAAATGTGCCAAAGTCAGGTTCATAAACCGATGCAACATAGAGTATAAAATGGCACATTATACATTTCAACCACATGGATGCATAATTTCATAATTCAACACAGTTTTTGGATACTCCATCGGTTCACAAAAATCAATTTTAAAATCAGTCAAAACATTTCAAGTATATGACAAATCATGCTCATTACCAAAATATTGTAAAATAGGATTTACATATTAAACAAAAGTATTGAAATAAATCTCACTCACCGTTTTGGGGAGGATAGCGCACTCCCCAATAAAACCATAATACGTAGAGCAATGCTCCCCTCAATCGAATCACCAAAATAGCCAACCTAATCAAATCACCACGGTTCGATATCAAATAAGGGCCTAGTTATGAATCTTCAATTTTTCTTTCCAACCAAAACTACCTAATTTGACAAAATTTATTCAAAAGTTAAAGAGATTTCCTTTCTCTCACCTAGGATTCCTTGGATCTCGGATCTAGCTTTCGTTCGCCCGTCGATTTGGTCTAAAACCTGAATGTTTCTAAATTTGAAACAATTGTGAACAATTTAAGTCCAATTACTAAAGAATTTCGAAACCCTAGTGCGGAAATCGAAACTTTGAGTCATTTACCTTCGCAGAGGCTCACGGACTGTCATGGACCGTCGCGGGCTCGTGGGCCGCGAGCTGGCGGGCCTGGTGGGCCTGTGGGCCTGATGGGTCTGGTGGGCCGCGGGCTGGACTGGGCCGCGTGCTGGACTGGGCCACAGTGGCTAGGGCTCACGCTCGCGAGCTAGATCGAGTGCTCGCATAGTGGGTCACGCGCTGGAGCGCTCGCGCTCGTGCTGGGACGCGCTCGAGCAGTGGATCGCGCTGGAGCGCGCTGTGCTCGTGCTGGGCATGCTGGAGGCACGCAGGGGCTCGTGCAGAGGCGCGCAAGGGCGCGCTGGCGCTCGTGCAGGAGCGTGCAGAGCTGCTCGCGCTGGGGTTCGTGCGCTGCTCGCGTTGGGCTCGCGCGCTGCTCGCACTGGACTCGAGCGCCGGCTCGCGCTGGGCTCGAGCTGGGCTCGCGCTCAGGAGAGCGCGTAGTCGTACGAAGGAGAGTGCGCAGTCGCGCGAAGGAGAGCGCAGTGGCGCTCGTGCAGGGAGGAGCTGCAGCGGCTCGCTCGCGGGAGGGAGGAGCTACATCGGTTGTGGGTGGCACGCGGCGATCTTCGCGGTGGAGGGAGAGGAAGAGACGGAGTGAGAGAGAGAGAGAGAGAGAGAGGGAAAGAGAGAGAGGGAGAGAGAGAGAGAGGGAGATAGAGAGAGAGAGGGGAGAAAATTAGGGCTTTAAGCCCTAATTTTAATTTTCCCTTTTTTTTTTTATTTGGGTATTACATGATTACCTTGTATCATTTCAGATCCATTTCTATTTGTCTATAATCTTGGAGTAAATTATTGAAAAATCTTTTTAAAAATTTTATTTTCATATAATTTTTTATCATTCTCAATATCCTCATTAGAAAGATGGAAATGTAGGGTATCAAACCCCATACCTCTCGCATGCAAAGCGAGCACCCTACAGTTTGAGCTACATCCATATATGATTACCTTATATCATTTCGTATATATTTCCGTTTCTATGTAATTTAGAAGAAAATCATTTAAAAGATTTTATTAAAAAATTTCTTTTCAAATATTTTTTTATCAAAAGTTTTTCCTTTATATCTTCATTAGGAACAAGAAGATGAGGTGTTTCGAACCTTGTCCCTCTCTCATGCAAAGTGAGCGCTCTATCATTTGAGCTACATCCCCGAATGGTTACCCTGTATCGTCTCGTATCCATTTCCATTTCTATTTAAAGTATGAGAAAATTATTGAAAAATCTTAATAAATATTTTATTTTTGAATATTTTTTCCAAATTATTTATTCATATCCTCATCAAAAACATCGAAATGCAGGGTATTGAACTGCATACCACTCGCATGCAAAGCAATCGTTGTACCATTTGAGCTACATCCCCAAATGATTACCTTGTATCATTTCAAATCAATTTCTATTTGTGTATAATCTTGGAGTAAATTATTGAAAAATCTTTTTTAAAATTTTCTTTTCAAATAATTTTGTTATCGTCATCGATATTCTCATTTGAAAGATGAAGATGCAAGGTATCGAACTCCGTACCTCTCGCATGCAAAGCGAGCGCTCTACCGTTTGAGCTATTTCCCCTTCTGATTACCTTATATCATTTCGAATCTATTTCCGTTTCAATGTAATTTAGGAGAAAATCATTGAAAATTTTTATTAAAAATTTTCTTTTCAAGTACTTTTTTATCAAAATTTTTTCCTTTATATCTTCATTAAGAACAAGAAGATGAGGGGTTACCCTATATTGTGAGCACTCTACCATTTGAGCTACATGCCTGAAAGGTTACCCTATATTGTCTCGTATCCATTTATATTTCCATGCAAAGTAAGAAAATTATTGAAAAATCTTAATAAAAATTTTATTTTTTAAATATTTTTTATCCAAATTATTTACTCTATATCCTCTTTCAAAACATGGAAATGTTTGCTATCGAATCTTGTAGCTCTCGTACGCAAAGCGATCACTCTACCGTTTGAGCTACGTCCCAAAATGATTAGCATCTATCATTTCATATTTATTTTCATTTCTGTGCAAATCACGAAAAAATTATTGAAAATAACTTTTTAAAAAATTTCTTTTCAAATATTTTTTTTATCAAATTTATTTCGTCTATTTCCTATTAGAAACATAAAGATATGGGTATCGAACCTCGCAACTCTCAAATGCAAAGTGAACGCTTTTCCATTTGAGTTATTTCCCCAAATGATTACCATGTATCATGTCATATTTATTTCCATTTCTCTTTTCCATGGAAACTAGGAGAAAATTATTGAGAATTTTTATTTAAAATTTTGTTTTATTAAAATTATTTCATCTATATCCTTAGTAGAAACATAGAGATACGGGGTATCCCACACCTCTCACATGCAAAGTGAGCACTCTACTATTTGAAATACATCCCTAAATGAAAATCATGTATCGTTTCATATCTATTCTCATTTTCATTTCTGTGTGGTGTACGTAAAAATTATTGAAAAATTTTATTAAAACTATTTTCAAATATTTTTGATCAAAATTATTTCTTCAGACATGGAGATGCGAGGTATCAAACCCCGTACCTCTCGTATACGAAGCGAGCTCTTTATCGTTTGAGCTATATCCCCAAATGATAATCATGTATCATTTCGTATCTATTTCTATTTTCCTTTTCTATGCGATCTAATAGAAAATTATTGAAAATTTTTTTTAAAATTTTCTTTTTAAATATTTTAAAAAGAAATTTCTTTTCAAATATTTTTTTATCAAAATTATTTCTTCTATATCCTCTTTGGGGATGTGGGTTACCTCTTGTATGCAAAGCAAGCACTCTACTGTTTGAATTACATCCTCGAATGATTACCATGTTATCATTTCGTATGCATTTCTATTTTCCGTTTCAATTCGACTTAGGAAAAAATTATTGAAAGACCTTATTAAAATTTTTCTTTTCAAATATTTTTTTATCAAAATTATTTCTTCTATATCATCATTACAAACAAGGATATGTTGGGTGTCAAATCCTATAGCTCTCGCATGCAAAGCAATCACTCTACCATTTGAGCTAGATCCCCGGATAATTACCATGTATTGTTTCGTATCTATTTCTTTTTCTCATCTCCCGTTTCCGTTTTTGTGCAAAAATTATTTCTTTTATATCCTCATTAGAAACATGGAAATGCAAAAGAGTGCTTTATCATTTGAGCTACATCCATCAAATGATTACCCTATTTTGTTTCGTATCCATTTCTATTTTCATGCGATATAAGAGAAATTTATTAAAAAATCTTATTAAAAATTTCTTTTTAAATATTTTTTCAAAATTATTTCCTTTATATCTTCATTGAAGACATAAAGATGTGGGGCATTGAACCCCAATCTCTCGCATGCATACCCTTTGAGTTACATCCTTGGATAATTATCCTGTATCATTTGATATTCATTTTCGTTTCTTACTTCCGTTTTCGTGTAATTTAGAAGAGAATTATTAAAATTTCTTATTTTTCTTTTCAAATACATTTTTATCAAAATTATTTCCTCCATATCCCTATTTGATGTGGCAAAAAAATTGAAAATGAAAATTAAAAACCTCATTACAAACATAGAGACATGGGGTGTCAAATCACGAACCTCTCATGCTCATACAAAGTGAGCGCTCTATCATTTGAGTTACATCCTAAACTAATTTCTTTATATGGTTTTGTATATATTTTCATAGAATCCGAAGGAAAATTATTAAAAAATCTTATTAAAATTTTCCTCCTCAAATATTTTTTATCAAAATTATTTCCTCTGTACCCTTTTCGCTGCGGCCAAAAAAATTGGAAAAAAAAATAAAAATAAAAAATCATTAAACATGAAGATGCCTCGCAAAGCGCGAGTGCTCTCCCGTTTAGAGCTACATCCCTAAATGATCACCTCTTAGGGGTACCTATCTCTCTCGATGTTGCCTCTCCGAGACACTGCATTCTCATTTGCTTGGAGGACAGGAACAGCAGTGGCGGAGACATGGAAACTCGCTCATGGTTTAATTTCCACAAATCAAAGCACTAAAAGAAGATTGATTTGATTGTCACTGAAGCATATCTTTGTTGAAAAATGAGAATCTGTGAGTACATGTTATCTCTCTAGAATAAAATTCAGAATTTCAATCTTGGTGTTAGGGTTTTCCTTTTTTGGGGGTATTTGATGAACTAGTCCTCAACTTGTTTCTGTTAATTGGATTCCTATTTGAATTTGTTGGCCAAAATATTGACCTACAGAGATTGGGTTTGATTATTTTGTTGAATTTGAACCTCATAATATATTAACAAAATGCAATATTTAGGGTTATAACTTTGAGCGGGCGGGGTTTTATAATTTCTAAGAGCAAACAATATTTTGGTTATAATTTTTCAAATTATATATACAGTTTTTTCCTTAAACAGGAATGAAGCTGCAAGTGGAGAGATAGAGAAATTGAATCTCAATTTGACAAACTGTTATCAGACAGACTTTTCTTCACAGATTTGCGTAATTTGGCATTATAACAAATTGTCAGACTATAGAATAGGGCATTGCAGCTTATGAATGTCTTTCCCGCGACAAATCAGGCCTTTTTTCCTATTATACCAGACATCACCGTCTACTCATAATATAAGGGCTGTTTGATGACTATCTCATTTTCCTACTACATCCATGGAAATCTTATACAATTGATGTTTCCGTGGCTTAATTCATATCATCCTTTTCTACTTGTTAGTTATCTTCATATTTAGTATGTAATAAGTTTAGGGACAAATCATCCTATATAGTATCATGTCTTTGTAAAGAGTCCTGCATTGGGAAATAGGGACTGACTTGCATATAAGCATTTGTTGGCCCCAAATCTATAACCAGTGTCTTACCAACACCTTTAGAAAATGTTGTCTGTTTCTTTCTCCGCCTTGATTGTGAAATAACCCCATGAATTGTGTGAAAGAATAAAACTTATTTAAGTGTTCATGATATTGTTTATTTCCTTGACAAGGGCTGTGTCGAATTTAAATTCAAATTTACACGATGACTTTTGGTCCTCTGCTCTAGTGGCTGAGCCTTTTTTCTACTAAGCCAATTCATTTGGGACCCTACAAATCTGCTCTTTTCCGATTCCAATGCACTTTTCGCTATGCATGGACTGTTGGATACGGTTTTTAGACACAAAACCCCACAATATTTTGTAATTTATAGTAGCATAAAATTTTTATAACTTTGTTTTGTCAGTGTGTTCATGTTGTGCCATTCCTTGTGTCCTATATCCTGTTTATGTGTCCATACTTCAAAGCTGGTTTAAGCTTTTGGTAGAATGGTGTTCAACTATACATATATTCGGTCCACGGCAAATGTGAAATTTTAATGTTGGACTTTGCTTCTCAGATTTCACTCCCAGCATTGGAGAACATGGGCTGCCTGTTGTGTACAAGCAGCTAGGCACAGGTACCGCAGAATGAAGCTAGAAATATTTTCCTTTCCATACTAAACAAATGCAAATAGGAGCCTTCCTTCATCTTGGCCAAGCTTTATTTATACCAGGAAGCTGTCCTGCTCTTCTCAACTCTGATTATATTGCCTGACCTATGTTTGGAGACCTGAGAGTGAGTGTAACTTCACATCAAAGTCAATGCTGCGAAGCAAGTGTTTAGGACCTTTACGTCAGATGGAGCAAAATCTTGATATTCTAGGTGCAATGGCCTAGTCAGAAACATAAGTTTGGGGCTAAAAATATGTTGTCCTTGAAAATCATCTCTCACCACAGTCCTCTGCAAATTGAGACTTCTACTCTGGATATACCTTTATAATTTTGTACGTTTAGCATGTATATGGTTAAGGACAATGTTTGGTCTTAGAATTGTTATCAGGAGCAGAAGAGGTTGATTAGCTCGGGTTGGTCCTCTACGTACATAGACAGAGACTAACCTGTGCAAACTGGTTAGCTAATTATGCACAGCTTGTACATAGACAACCTCCCCCACTCCCCCCACTCCCAAAAAAGATGGCTTAGTAAAATTTCTAAAGACCACGCAGAGTTGTGCTTAGAATATGTTGTTTGGTTCCTCGGCTTTTTACCCCCTTAGAAACCAGAATAAAAAAATTGCCAGTTTGGGCGGTCCATTAAAACCTGCCAGATTGCAGATGTAATCCCAATAGGACCTCAACTATTTTAGAACTTGAATAGAGGACTTTCAGGTACTATAATCGATGCCTGGTTAGAATATTTACGCCTTTTGATTTAATCCCTCAACTAAAATGTTTAAGAGAAGCTTTTAAGAATGTTTAACCAGCATCCCATGCACTTCTTATCTGGCAATGTCATTCATCCTCCATAACTCAGCTCCTTGGCCCTTAGCTTTCGAACATTAATCTGCTGTATATTGCATCACCCTTCTGCTGGATTGGCTTGACACAAAGATAAAGTGAAGAAGTTAACAGAAATCCTCTAATGCCCTTTAAGGTTCTTCATTCTTTTCACTTGCTATTTAGAAATTTAAGCTGCCATTTCCTCATAAATGGAAAAACTTGCTGCTAAGTGAAGTGGCTGTGAGGTCTAAGTGCACCCAGTACAGCTACTGAGTGACATGTCTTTTATCTACTGAGCTGTTTCACTATGTATTCATGGTGTGTTTCCGACTTATGAGTGCTTAGAAGAATTTCTAAACCTAAGAAAATTTCACAATGTATGACCAGAAAATACTAGATTAAAACGTCTGAAATGATTTACGAGTAATTGGATAAGAGCCAATGCAATCTCTTATCTGGCAATCATAGTTTAGTATGTGCTACAATCCGTGTATAGGGGCATCATATAAAAGTTTGATCATCCTTTGAGGTGATCATACTCATGGATTCGGGTTGCTGATGGTAATCTAGGTCTGGCCTGTGCTGCCTTTTCTTTCATTGTAAAATCACTTCATGGACACAGATTTTCAAATACAGGACACACTCTCTCTCTCTCTCTCTCTCTCTCTCTCTCTCTCTCTCTCTCTCATCTTTATATGAAATGGGATGTCTCAAGGGGACAGTCTAATGGTACAAACTCTCTGGCCCAATGTAGTGATCTTAGTTTCAAACCTTGTACAACAAAAAATAAATAAAATAAAATGGGATGCCCTTTTGAGTTGTCTGTTGAACTGGCAGATTTGGAGATGGACATTATTGCAATGGCTGTCTATGGAGATGTAATCCACTCAGGAAACCAATGCCGTCGTAGATCCGTGGCTGAGATGCTTGGAAAATTCAAGTCCAAAGATGACATGGCTGCTTGCAAATTGCCCAACAATAAATCCTTATGGCAGACAGAGTATGGAGTCCTGCCAAGACTCAAAGCTTATAATAAACAAAACTAGGTCCAGGATTAAATTGCCCATTTATGACCCCAAAAATTGAATAGACGTGCTGTAATGTTTCAACATTTCCACTGGCATTGCGATTTAAACGAATTTCCCTTGTATTATATGACTTGATCCCTAAACAAGCATTATCTTGCAGATAGATAGGCTTTGATCTGAAACAAAAGTAACATGCTTGTGTATCCTATCAACATTGTTATTGTCTTCTTCCCTGGAAATGAAGAACGTATAGACTTATAATTTTTTTTTATTGTACAAAAATTTGAATCTAAGTCACCAGTTTGAGGGAGGAGATTTGTACAACTAAACTATCCCCTTCGGACGTATAGACTTATAATGTTGTTTGTTCATGATGCAATATAATTGACAAAAATGTTTCCAAATTTTTTTTTTAATAAATTATCGATATCTGATAGTCACGTTAGATCTGATTAAATCTTATTCAAGTCATATTGTTGGACGTTTGAGGAAAAAAAAACTTTATAGATGTCTCTTTTTTTCCGTATATAAGATTTAAATTTAAAATTTTATTTAAAAGAAATCAGTATTTAGACGTTATAACAATTAAAGTCGGGTTGAAATATTTCAACAATGTGACTTCATTTGGTGCAGATATCCAGATGTCAGTTTCAATGCAAATTTTGTAATACATCTCTCTCTCTCTCTCTCTCTCTTGCTGAAGTTTGACTTTAGGAACATAAATATATCTTGGAACCATATGATAAAATTCAAAGACAGCACCTTGTCCATTATGGAACGGCAAAGAAATTTGCACTTGGGTACAACTGCAGACATTAATCTTGAAATATATTGGAAGATCCTTGCTCTGGATTTCTATTATTTTCATTGCTTGAATTTAAAACCACCGACTATTGAACCTATATTCATTTATAAGATAACAAGAACAGCTGGTTTCCAAGGTTTTTCTTATAACCCTTATGAAAAAAGGATGATAAAAGGCAATCACCACAATCTTGTTAAATTGCTAAACAACTACAAAATTGTTTATACAGGATTTTATTTTTTATAAACCTTCTGCATTTGATAATCACGTTAGATCTGATTAAATCTGATTCGAATCGGATTGAACTCTTAAGTGGTAAAACTTTTTGAATACAAAAATCAAACATTATTTAAAAAATATCAGTTGTCAGTTACTGAACAAACTAAACGTCGGTGTTTATATAAAATTTTGATTATATTTTTCCTAGAAAATTTCCATTAATCAAATTCAAACCCAAGAGTTAATGTTTATTACATTAACTCATACAACCTTAATAAGAATCAATTTTTTTTTTTTAAGAAAAAGGAAAAATAAAAGTACATGATAGAAGAGTAATGATTAGTAGATGAAAATATTGCATAAAATGAAATTTGTGTTATATTAATTAGTTTTGGTATAATTGAAAATTTTTCAATATAATTAGTTCGGAATTGGAACAATTACTGGGTTGGAAGTTAGGGCGGGAAAGCATTTATGATTTCTTGAATTTAGAATATGGAATGGAAGTGGTGGCTTTTTGAAGTCTGAAATTGAAGGTCACTTGAGGGCATTGAATTTCTCCCAACATTTTCTCCTTGTAATCTGTGTGTGCGTGTGCGTGTGTGTGTGTGTGTGAGTGAGAGTAAATGCACGTGGGCCAAAATATTGAGAGTGAGAGTAAATTCACGTGGGCCAAAATATTGAGACTCACGTGAGCTTTTAATATCCATAAAATAAAAAATAAATATAAAAGATATGATAATTTTTATATAAATATTAATTATTTTATAAAAATAATAGAATAATCACATTTTATAATAAGAATTTAAAATAATCAAATATATAATTATTAATTAAAAAATAAATAATACAAAATTTATAATTATAATTAATTAAATAAATAATTTATTAAATATAATATATATATATATATAAATAATAATTAATTCAACAAATTGAAATATTTCAAAAATGACGAATGTGTCGAAGATAAGAAATGTTAGTATCGAAGTTTCTGTGCATCAGAGACTCAGACTAAAATCACGTTGGCTTTTTTTTTTTTTCTTTTTCACGGATGATTTGGCTTATTAAAGTTTTTGAAAAATGTTGAACAAAAAGATTTTACATTAACACTTGACTATCTGTTTGATTGATTTAAAAATTAGAAAAAAAAAATAACATTGAGAAATTTTTTCTTAAAAAGTTTTTTTTTTATTATTTTCTTTTGAAGAATCCCAAACACCAGGGGGGCATAGAGTGAGAGTCACATGAAAGAGATTTGATGAGATAAATAGTGAGTGGCCTACAAAATCCCCCAAGAGGCCCCCAAGAGAAAGGGGGAAAAAATAGAGACTTCATATTGTTTTTTTGAATTGGAAAGCCCTATTTTCTTAGTGGAAGGGTGAAAAAAAAATATTATTAAATATTCTTCATACAATAAAGTCTCCCTAATTTGACCAAAATAATAATATCGGCGTAGATTTGAAAAAGATTTTAATATCATACTAAAGAAATAATAGTAAACTTTATCTGTTTTTATTAAAATCTCTAATTTATAATTAGTTTTTTCTTTAATTTCTAAGTATTTATAATAAAAATAATATGAATCACTATATCGATCGGTTTCGGTTACAGAATGGATTCAACCTAATTTTTATAGCTCCAACTCGTTATGAACCAAAACTAAAATCAAATTAAATTTGAATAAGATAAGTCTTTGCTATCTTCGACCTCATCTTTTGAATTCAAAATCGTGAATTCCGGGGCAATTTAGGTTTAGATGTAATCAATGCACATGAATGGAGGGTGGGGCTTGCAATGGGAGGCCATTTTCAAAACATGGTTTTTTTTTTGGGGGGGGGGGGAGAGGAAAACTGCCAAAATCACTCCCATCCCACCACGCAAACATCCCTTGTTGTGGGGGTAATATGTGAATTTTCAGTGGCGTATCCCTTGCCACTATGGGGGGGAGTTCAGGTACCATGAATGCCCTCACCCAACTAAATTTTAAAATTAAGATAGGCTTAGCAAATTGCTCTTTTAGTGTTGATTGAAGTTGTTGAACAATGATAAGTTGGACCCCACTTGACCTACCTTTGACCTACCCTCTTCTCTCTCTTGTTATCGTCAATATCTGACCCGATTAATCTTATTCAAATACTGTAAAACTTATTTTAGAGATCGATTTTATCAAATACTTTTTTACAATTCTTATAATTCAAACTCAAAATCTTTGATTAAGAGAATAAAGTATCCGATCATTCAATCTAATAGAATTTGATTCTCTCTCTATATTATTATGTTGGTTTTGATTTTGGTTTTAGTTGAAACGAGAAATATTTGGTAAAGCTTGGGCTACAAGAATTTCTATAATGACTAGGCATAAGCGGCAAAGACAAGGACCTTCATTCTATGCCGCCATATCAACCGCATCTTCTTTAACTATATGCGTCCCAAAAGTAGATTTCATGCCCACAAGAAATCCTATTTCAAGAAAATTTCATGTAATTCAATTCTTGTGGCAACCAATTCAATTGATTTGAGTCTAAACCCTTCTTAGACCTTGTTTGCTTCATAATAATTAACATGACAAATTTATAATTATCTATTCCTTTTAACTAATAAAATCTTTTAAAAAAACATTAAAAACTCTAACTTACATCTGGGTTTAAATATATATATATATATATAGAGAGAGAGAGAGAGAGAGAGAGAGAGAGAGGATTATAAGTGTATTGTAAACATGGGTTTGTCCATGATCGAGAGGTCACTTAAGTGGCTAACGTTATTATTTAGTTTGGGGTTGAGAATCGAGTGCAATTGAGTGGCATTGGCACTTAGCACCAATGAGAAAGAAGCTGAATGGGGTCATGGGAGGCAGCAATTATACCTAAATATGAGAGTTGTGCGTCGTAGTACAACACTAGCACATGCTCATTGCTAAAGAGGGGCATTACAAATCATTTACCAAATCCACCCAAAAGTGCAACAACTCTGTAAAGCTATTCTAATGCAGTAAAAAAATAAAGAAAAGAAAAAGAATCAACGCCTCATTAGTCCAATGGTTAAATATCGATACAATTTAAACAAGATTTCAGAATTCAAATATTATATATAATAAAAATAAATATGGTAAGAGATTTATCTCTTAAGGGTTCACGTTAATTTAAATCGAATTTAATCAGATTGAATGTAACTATAAGATGCTCATGATTAAAGAGAGAGAGAGAGAGATGATAAGATATATTTGCAACTCATGGAAACCACACAAGGTAAGTCCATGTTTCCTAATTGAGTATCCCATGCATATGAAGATATACTTTTGCTTTTTTGTCTCCACATTTGGACTGTTATTCACAAATGAAAAAAATAACTCATGCAAGTCTTCTACAAATTAGGTTTAAATTGGTATAGGTCGACCTAAAAATTTTCTTAACCTGATTGATGCCAACAAATTTGAAAATAAACTTTTTCCTTTTTCTCTCTCTTCTAATTATCATTTCCCTAAAATATATATATATATATATATATATATATTTTATAAAAATAAAAGTCACATACTCTATAAATTGTATATACTCATAAGGCTTATTAATTTTTATTATTTTAAAAGTTTCGGAGTTAATCGAATATATTTCGTTGGTCATGTGAAAGTTACTATGAGACCATTTAAGGTTTAACGCATTAAGTTATATATCTTGTGATGACACAAGAAAGTGTATGAAAAGAGTAAATTAAGAGAGCAATTTTTGACAACATAGTGATTCCATTGGCAATCTTTTGATGCAGCCTAAGGACCCACCAGGACACAATTGGGTAGGCCGAAGCAATGGTGTGGGGCAAAGGGTTGAGGGGAGAGTGATAAATGGGACTCAAAAAGACTATATTTCATAGTCTTTGGGGTATCGAAATTCTAAGAAAAAGCATAAAACTATGATTACCCTTTTTCCCTCGGTCTTCTCTTTTTCTTTTGCTTTCCTTCTTTACTCGACTTCTCTCCCCCACATGACTTTAAGCCCTCTCTATACCTTTTTTTTTCCTTGCTTTTTCACTTGATAATAGAGAGGAGAAGATAACAAGACTAAGTCAAGGTTTTTTTTATCACAAATAAAAATTTTAATTCATTTAAATAATTATTGCGTTAAAATTCAGAATGTTTGATTAAAATGAATCGAAATCAAAAATTGAATCGAAACACATATTATTTATTTGAATTAATGAAATGAAAATAAAATTCAGAAATGAAACTATTAAATTATGAAATTTTTGAAAATCATGTAAAAATATGATTCTTTTTTTTTTTAAATTCATTCTCAAAATTTTTTATTTTAAATTTATTAGCACTCCCTTACTCTTAAACCCTCTCCTTTTTCTTTCTATTTCTCAATCTCTTTCTCTCTCTCACGTACTCAAAAAAATCAAATGTGAACAAAGAACTTTTTAAGAGGGATATCTTTCCATTTATAGGATTCCCACCAATAACCCTATCAAAATTTTCCTACTAATTGTGTCTCCATCTTTGTTATTCTTTCCCCAACTTTTGCCCATCTAATCATTAAATTAATGTACTAAAAGTCAAACCCATTTTCTTTTAAAAAAAAAAAAAAAAAACCTTCATTGATCATCAAAATCACCATTTATAGAACTTTTTAAGAGAAAGAATTAAGAGTAATCCTCATGCTATTAATTATTATTATTATTATTAATAAGAAGTGTAAGGCAAGTCTTGATGGCATTATTTGCAGTGGAAAGGGGTTTTCTCCAATTCATATACTAATTAAATTAATCTTAGGGGAAAAAAAAGGGAAAAAAAAGGATTATGATAATCATAAGTACTAATGATAGGCATTTACACCATAAATTACTGAAAAATGTATAACTTTAATTTATATCGAACACACTAACAACCTACTCTGAGAAAAAAAAAAGATATTTTAGAATATATATATATCAGTGCGCGCATACATATATCTTATTTTACGAACTAAAGAATTATAATTTATTCTCAATAATTGATGATGTAAAAATGTATAAGTTTGAAATATCAACTTATTTTTATTTTATTTATTTATTTTATACTTTTGTTAATTAAATGAAAATTTATCTTGTAGAAAATTTTTTGCTATACAAGAGACTAAAATTATTATCATATTAAAAATATATATTTATTATGCTAGACAGCCCTCAGGGACAAGGCGATTACTCTCTCGTAAAGAACATGCTGATCTAACCATTGGTGAAGGATGCTCAAGGACAGTCACCCCCCAACAAAGAAAGCCACCAATTAGAGTCGACCCGAGCTCAAGGTTGACACAAACAATTCTCCTCAATCGGCGCACAAAGGCCGAAAACATAACAACCATACATTAGTTACCAAGGGCAACGATTCTCCTTGATAGACGCACAGAGGCACAAAAATTAACAACCATACCCCAGTTAACAGCCGACGGATAAATTCTGAATTCAAAACTAATATATAAAAAAAATTATGTTACGAGCTCGAGAAATATTGAAATCAGATTAATCATAATACAATTCTAGATATCGATAGATATAGTTACAAATATCACCGTCGCTCTCTTAACTCTGTAATTCAGTCGCTTTCTGTAGTCACCTCTTGATTTAAGGTTGCATTCACCAGCTCATGACACCACAACTAGAGAAGATAAAACAAAAGAGAAAGATATGTTACCAATTGGGATAAAGACTTTTTAATCAAGTTTGTTGATGTGCGCTTAAATAACTTTCAAATTGATAAATAGAACAAAAATACAATGAAAAATAAAAAAATATTACATTAGGTTTATGAAAATAGAACCAAAATAAAAAATCATATACGTCTCGAACACAAAAATGAGTCAAATTGATGTTTAGACAAAGACAAAAATGAAAATTTTGATTTTTTTATTTTAATTTTGCTCTCTTTTTTTTTAATTTAAATATTTTATTGTTATCGTTTTGTCTTTCATCTTTCAAACATTTTGCTATTAAAAGATGCCAAAAGTATTTTATGGTTAACAATTTGCATCTACCAAAAAACAATTTATCATTGTTAATACGCGTCTTAAGGCATCGATTAAGGATAATAACATAATAAAAAAATCAAGATTTAAATTTAAATACTAAAAATAAAAAAAATTATATAATTGTTTTTAAAGAAGATTCGATAATAATTCGAATCGAATTAATTAGAATTAAAAAAATATAATAAGTAAACCAAAATATTTACGAAATACCGGGAAAGGAAATACGTAAACGAGGTTCATCTCGTTAAATGAGCGGAAAACACCCAAAAGAAAGTTCCCACACGCGTGCTCCCAAGTCCGAAGAAGGCCACCTTTTCGGCGCGTGAAAATGTTTGACCATTTTATTGTTCTTATTGTTTTCAAATTTCTTTCTGTTCATAGTTGTCGACAGTCGTATAAACGTACACACACGAGCATATATTGAACTCACAGTCTTACAAAAGGAAAAACAAAAAAAGCAATTTACATGTACAAACAAAAAGACGGAATTTTAAATCCCCAACCTCAAGGCATAGCAAAACTCAAACCACGGGATTTTTTTTTATTTTTTTCACTTTCCCGTTGATTTCGCTAACTTCTCCTCTTTTTTCAAGTTTATTTATTATTCTCTCCGTATTGACCCAGATTACTGTACCCAATCTATCTGTTTCTCTCTCTATAATATGCGAAAATTGCGGAGACAACTTGAGAGATAAACAAAGAAAAAATTTTAGTCAAAAACATCACAGCAATCACGTACACACAACACATCCCAACTGAATCCTCTATATTTAGCCATTGTATAGAAACCCCTCCATTTTTGCCTTCTCTGTTCTTCTTTTTCTTCTTCTTCTTTTTCAATTCTGACCAAAACCCATCTCGGATTTTTCAACCTCCAACGGCTGAAGGAACCCATTTGACCCCAGATTCAAGTATCTGGGCTCAGTTGGGCGTTCTTCAATTTCCTCAACAAGAACAGAGGAAAAAAGAACAGATTTCCTTAATTTTGGCTAAATGGGTTGTGTGACATCCAAGCAAGCGGTGACGATTACGCCTGCAATAGAGCATTCTGGTGCATTTAAAGAAAATGGGGTTGTCGGGTCAGGTCGGAAAAGAGATGGGTGTGTGGCGGAAATTGTGAAGAAGGAGAAAAAGAAGAGTAGTGAGAATGTGAATATGAATGAATTGAGTGAGTTATGTAGGTTTAGTGGAGGAGGAGGTGAGAGCTTGAGTTTTAGGTTGGGGAATTTGAATAAGTATGTGGAAGGTGAACATGTGGCTGCTGGTTGGCCTGCTTGGCTTTCTGCTGTTGCTGGCGAAGCTATTCATGGTTGGATTCCTCTAAGGGGGGATGCTTTTGAGAAATTGGAAAAGGTTTCTCTCTCTCTTTCTCTCTCAGATTTTTTTTTTTTTTTTTTGTTGATTTTGAGTCTAATGGGTTTCCGGTATTAGACAGAATTATTTTTCATTCCTTTATGAGTCTTGTGATTTTTTCTCTCTATTTTTGCGGTGAAATTGGGAATTCATTCGTTTTGTTTATATTTTTGCTGGTGGTGTGTGTCTCGTTCTTGTGTGGATTATAACCTGAATTATGGGTTTCTACAATGCGTGGAGCATGCTCTTTCTTTCATTTTTCTTTTGTTAGATTTTTTTTTGGGGGGGGTAATGAAGGAAGAAATATGGCTGTTATGGTCATTGCAGCATGAGTTGTCCTGAACCGTCAACATGTCATAGTTGGTGGAGCTGAAGAAGGTTGTTGGTCATTTCTAGTAATGCTTATGCGGGGTCTTAATTTTATTTTCCCTACTCTTTGTTGTGACGAAGCTCATCTTCCTTTTGTCTTATGCATTTATGGGAGGCCTTTGAATTTTGAATTTTTCACGCTTGCTTGAACTTGATCAGCTAGTGTTCATGTCATTGCCATGCTTTATGATGCTAGATGCTAATCTTCCATGATGAATTAGAGCACACAGTATATGTAGATTGTGGTTGATCTTCTGGTGTTTCTGGAATCCGTGTAGGATAGAACTGAATTATGGAGAGGGGGTGTGTGTGTATTGCTTGGAAATGGGAAATTGGTATCAATATATATCAACCGGTGGGGGGTAGGGTAAGACTCGAAATGAGGATCTTCATCACAGACCAGGGTTTCGAGTCATTTGGGTGACCTTTCAATCCAAGGCACTTGGTCAGCCCTGACTCCTGATATTGCTAAAGATGTTTTTGCTTTCTTGCAAGTTTGCTTGAATTTGAACTTGACCAACTTTTGTTTTCAAAACCTCTTTGACCAAGTATTTGGTGTTGAGCTACTTCTATTTTTTTGGCACTTATCATGATAGTTAAAATGTCTTTGTTTTCCAACTGTTACTTTTTTGGGGGGCAAAGAGGATGGTCTGATGTGGCATCAATGATACCTCAAATGTTCGATAGTTACACTAGAAAACCACAATGTCCTGCAGTGAGATGAACTCCTAATTTCAAGTTACAAAAAGATGAATTATCAAACTGCTATATGCATCTTGCTGATTCATAGTTGTGTGACAGATTGGACAGGGCACATATAGCACTGTTTTTCGTGCACGTGAATTGGAAACTGGAAGAATAGTTGCCCTTAAGAAGGTTCGATTTGACAATTTTGAGCCAGAAAGTGTTAGATTTATGGCACGAGAAATTCAGATTCTGCGCCGGCTTGACCATCCAAATGTCATAAAGTTGGATGGCTTGATTACGTCCAAGCTATCATGTAGCATATACCTCGTATTTGAGTATATGGAACATGATTTAATGGGCCTCCTGTCATGTCCTGACATCAGGTTTAGTGAAGCACAGGTATGTTCAAAATTGGTATATTATGTTTCTAATAGTATAAAATTACACTTCCCGGAGAAAAATACTAATACGTAGAATAATATTAAGCTGCCAAAGTATCCCAGAGATATCTGATGAAACTAATTTGCCTTTCTCATCTAGATCAAGTGTTACATGAAACAACTACTGTCTGCTCTTGACCATTGCCATACAAAGGGTGTAATGCATCGGGATATCAAAGGATCGAATCTGCTGGTAAATAATGAAGGAATTCTGAAGGTGGCTGACTTCGGATTAGCAAACTTCTGCAATTCCAATAACAGGCAACCTCTCACAAGTCGTGTGGTTACATTATGGTATCGTCCTCCTGAGCTATTACTGGGCTCCACGGATTATGGGGCATCTGTGGATCTTTGGAGTATCGGCTGTGTATTTGCAGAACTTCTCATCAGGAAACCAATCCTCCAAGGAAGAACAGAGGTAACCAATTCATGGCAGTTTGAGGTTTTATAAGACCATCATAACCTTTCAGCACATGATCAACTGTGAAAGATGAAATAAAAATGAAAATAACTGCAATACTAGAGAGATAATGGTTTTCAAGAAAGTCAGCGAATTCAGAATAGCAATAAACAAGTTGTTTGCATTTTGACCATCTCCAGAGAGAGGTAGAACTTGCACTTCTTTGGGGGGGGGGGGGGAATCTTCTATCATGATGTTGAAATGCTTAATAGAAATGTGTCTATTAAGGGTTCGAGGACTTGTTACTAAATCTCAAAGGCCTCTTTTCAGTTTTTGTGACTGTTTACCAATTCTGCCGCTTGAGTTTTGGCTGATTATTTGGATAGAACAGTACAAAGTTATGAGCTGAATATTGATGTGCAGCAAAGAATCACGATACCCATAACATTACTCTTATCAATCTATCTAAAGCAAGCAGATCCATGGCTGGGAAATGAGTAGTGTTCTAGGTGAAATCATCAAGAAACCATGGTTTCACTTCTAAGAAAGGAACTTCTAAACAGCCATCAATGGAAATTGATTGGGCGAAAAGCTCTCAGAGGAACAACTAAATAACATGAAATTTCTCTCAATAAATGGAAAAAAGGGGGAAAAAGAAAAAGAAAGAGAAAAAGAAAAAGAGAGAATTAAATAACAAAGTCAGAGCTGTCCCTGCAATGCCTTTTTCCCTGATAGCAATCAAACTCTGATGCTGTTTCCCATGAAGGTAGCAAAAGCATGACCTCTGCTAGAATACATGTCCAGTTAATTTTACTTTTTTCTGTCCTATTATGTCACTTTATGACACATACAAGCAGAGGATTTGCATATTTTCTGTACTAGGGGCACTGCAGAAGTGCAAAATTGCAATTATGTTCCAGTTTTCATTTGATTTTCAGCGCTGAAGTCCTAAAAGAAATGTCATCGTTTCACTTGTAGGTTGAACAGTTACACAAAATCTTCAAGCTTTGCGGGTCCCCACCTGACGATTACTGGAAGAAGTCTAAGCTTCCTCATGCAACTTTATTTAAACCACAACAGCCCTATGAAAGTTGCCTTTGGGAAACCTTTAAGGGGCTCCCATCTCCTGCTGTGAAACTTATAGAAACTCTGCTTTCAGTAGAACCATGCAAGCGTGGGACTGCCACTTCAGCTCTTGCATCAGAGGTACAAAAGTTAAACAGATATTATGTGCTCATGAAGCTTTAAAGCTCACTTTTAGGTATGCTCATGTGGTGCTAAATGCATACCTAACCATCAAGTGTGCTTTTACCTAATATCTGCTAGAAATCTTATTCAACAGGAATCATTTGGTTGGCAAGTTACTTGTTCTCTAAGTTAAATCTGTGTTAATTTCTGCGACTTCAATTGTTCGTTGTGTGGTTTCTTAATTCTGAGCATTGATATTAGAATTTCATTGTTTGCTCAATAGGACTCTTCTGATGCTATTATTTATTTTATATTGTCCGCAGTATTTCAAAACAAAGCCTTATGCATGTGATCCATCAAGTTTGCCCAAGTACCCACCTAACAAAGAGATTGATGCCAAAAATCGCGAGGATGCAAGGAGGTAAGTTTTCTCATTTTGGTTATTTTGTTTTTCTTAAACCAGTGGAGTTGTGGAGTTGTGGTTCAAACTTATTGATGCTCTTGCTGTAGAAAAGATTGGGTTGGATATTCTCTGTGCAATTTATTGTGTGTCTGACTGGTTTTAACCTGTGTATTCTCACTGTAGACTTACATAAAACATCTCTGGGTTGTCTTTTTTTGTGTTCCCACCAGGAAAAGGACTAGTGGAAGAGTTCGGGATTTTGAGATTGCTAGAAAACCAACACGAAAGCCAAATGGAACTAGTAAACTGGTGCCAACTGAGGTCTCTCCCTCTCTCTCATTCATAAACACACACCCCATGCATATACTATCATTCTGAGCATGATACACCTGTCTCACATCAATCAAGTTGCCAACAATGCTAATTCTTATTGGCTTTACCTTCACGTTACACAGGACTTGCCAATCCAGAGGCAAGGCTCTCATAAAATCGCCGCACGCCTTTCTCAAGAAGAGCTGAAGCTAAATGGAGCAGCACAAAAGCCATCATTTGAAAATCTGGAGGATGTTTGTCATGGAAAGAATGCATCTCAAGGAGACATTCCCTTTTCAGGCCCTTTACAAGTTTCTGCTTCAAGTGGTTTTGCATGGGCCAAAAGGCGAAAAGATGATGTTCGTACTAGGTCTAGTTCAAGGAGTCTTGTAAATGATTTAGATTCTTCAGTGGCAACACAAGCTAGGAGTAGTAGTAATTCAATGAAACACGAAAGTGGAAATACATTACAAACGGCACGCACCCATTCTAGAGGCCATGATTCATATGAGCTTGCTAGACGTGCAGTACAAAATCAATGGCGTCACTTTGAGCGTCCAGATTCCTTTGATGCTTCTGATGAGTATCATTCACAGGAACTGTCATTAGCACTATATCAGAAGGAGGAGATGTTGGCCAAGAGAAACCAGTTTGTAAGTTAGAAAGTTGTAGGACAACTAATTATTGGCTTATTTCGTTTTTTTCATTTTTTAAGGCCTTTCATATTTCATTGGAAACTTGAGTAATCTTCCCAAGTTTTTCATCTTATGACATTTTGCTTAAACTTTTCTGCCACCAGATTTGAAATTCTTTTTCTTGGTATCAGGCTTATGAGGATGATGGAGAGAAGGTTGAATTTTCTGGACCCTTGTTATCACAATCACACAAAGTTGATGAACTATTAGAGAGACATGAGCGCCACATACGCCAGGCAGTTCGTCGGTCATGGTTTCAAAAAGGTACAGCTCAATAGCCTATTTATGTTTTAGTTTGCAGGTGTCGTGATCCTCTAGTATTGCATAAAGAAGCTTCACGTTGAAGGAGCCTTAACAACTAGAGGAAATCCTGAAATACCTTGAATGAGACTGGGAAAGAATTTTCTTGTAGTGTGACTACAAAAATGACCATGAATAGAATATGATAGGAATAAATTAAAAAATATATATATAGTTTGGGGCATGACTTTGTTGAGCTCCCTTTTCTCATGTTTCATTGGACTTACATGGTTGTTAAATTAGTATTCTAGAAAAGGATTTAGGAGTAAAATACACAGTTTGAATCACAATGAACCGTGAGACATGTTTTGAACTAGTATCTTATCATCCATCATCACCTCATCTGTTTAAACCAAGGTAGCTCACTAGGAGAATATTAATAGAAATGATCTAACCAAAAGCGGTGGATGCTAACACGCATTTATTAAGTCTACTGTATAATGAACTAGTGGTCATATAAAATTGGACAGAAATCATAGTAAACACTCTCAAACCCTCCTGCTAATGTGCAAACGGGGTATCAAATAATAAACACCTTGCACCTGTTAAGCATTTTTGTAAAGCATCCAAATTGGGGTCGAGATGCGGATGAGTAAAGTTTTCCTTCTGGCTATGCAGGTACAAAGAACGGCAAGTGAAATTTCCGGTTTTGCCTTGGGGTCAGTTATATGACGAGATCTAGCTACGGCTATATGGAGAGATCAGTCTCTGTAAAGAGAATGGATTGTCATAAGTCCATACAGAGAGATTTCCAGCTGCCTAACCCATGTCTGTAAATGAATCAGCATTTGGGCAAAAGTCTCCAATGTCTTCTGACAAACAAAGCTGAGGATACAGGAAAAATTTTGAGGATTTTGGAAAGAACATAGCATGTGGTAGTCGCAGGTCTCAAAAATCATAGAGATCCTAGCTTATTCCTCCCCCTTTTTGGCCGTCTCCTTTGTGTAGGCAGTGAAAATTAAGTATTTAGTCTTTTGTTTTCCTTTTCTTTTTTCCACTATTAGTTATGTATAGAGCAAATGTGGTAAACTTTTTAGCTAGTTTGTATATGCTCTTGGTTAAAGTTCTCATTTCTTTTCTGTTAGTTCACTTGCTCAATCCTTTGCTTACTTGAATTGAACCACGGTCGGTCATCTTCACGTCTTGGGTTCTCTTGGTGATGAACTGTTTGTTTTATCTTAAAATTCGACAACACTAATATTTAAGTTTTATTATGCAAACCGGGCATCAATAGTGAATATAATTAGAGTATATGGTCGCAACATCAGCGAGCTGCAACCATAATATTTGTGAAGGTCTTGTTGGAGACCCAAGCAGGCCCATAGGGGTCAGGCCGTTCCAAGCACGGAACCACCATATACGGTCCTAGTCTGTCCAATCTAGGTTCTTATTACACATTTGTTGCCTTATATCAGCGAAGGTCCAGTCCATATCAAACCGGCATTTCAGTAGTCCTAGGAGGTTTCCCTCGGACATTATCCTTTTTTTTTTTGGTATATAAGGAAGTTCACATTTGAGACCATTATAAGGCGAAATGGGGATGATGATGGTTGAGCTATAATTCATTGGCACCTTGGACATAATGTTTATAAACATGTGCTTGCTTTTGGTATTCCAGAGAAACAAGTATCAATTGCAAATGGACACAATTTTTGCCTTGACGTTGGGGTTGAGTATAGGATGGCGGACCTACTACATGCACACAGATCCCTCCGCATCCCCAACATCATCCCGGTCAGAAAATTTCTTCTAACTGGGCTTGTAATTTTTCTGTGGCACGACTCTGTTTAAATTGTATCCTCAACTAAACCATCGATTTGCGACGCAACGTCATGACTGGGGGGGGGTTGTGTAAAGATAATTTTTATTTTCATAGGTCTCGCGAGTTGCAATATGTCATCGTGATGACATGCGACATCATAAGGAGAATTTTTTTGGGAGGAGGGCAGGGTTTGAGCAAAACAATGGTCAAATGTGATTAATGAGAACGGTAATTTTACTTATTGAACAATAGGGTTCATCATGCTATTGCCCTAAAGAAACTTTGAGAACTTTGTTTTGATCCACACACGCCAAGAAGCTACATTGGTTTTCCTGAATCCTGCATAGGGCAAAATGATGTTGCAACTTGCAGGCACTCACTTTTGTTGTTTAGGTATCTAAGCAAATGTCACCTTTTGTTGTTTAACTGTGTAAATCATCTTTCCAGATTCACATGGCACACTACTAAAATACAAAAATCAATAATAACACACAATTGGTTTAATGGGATAGGTACCAAATCTCTTAACCATATCTTGAATTCAAAAGTTAAAAATGAAAAAAAAATTTGCTAGGAGAGCTACCTTTAAATAGAATCCTCGCAAACTCTTGAATCGGATAAATTAAAATATGACTCTGATATCAATAGTAGAGAAAAATAAATAAATAAACAAGTATCAATTGCAAGTGGATAAAATTTTCACATTCAAGTCGAGGTTATGGGGTGGAAATTACACAGAGACCTGTACTTTGACCCATCGCATGATAATTTTTTTTTTTACTATACTAATCGGTATCTGAAATCATATTCTGAGTAATTCAGTTTGAAATTTATAATGATCCATTTAAGAAAACTATCCTCCCAACGTAGTTTTTTCTATACTCAAATCACGAATCCAACTAAAAAATTTAATTAAAAAACCTATCGTTATATCCCACTAAATCAACTGCGAATCGATACCATCGCATGACAATGAATTATAAGCATGTATAACCAATTGGGTCTGGCCCTGGGGGGTTTGCGTACTGGTCTTCCTGAACCCTGCAAAGGGCAAAATGAGGTTGCAACTGTACCTAATTTTGTTGTCTAGGCGTCGAGGCAAGAGCCACTTTTTTTCTGTTTGACTTGGTGTCAATCATCTTTCCAAACTCACATGGCATACCACTAAACTACAAGAATAAAATGGATGTGCAGTGTCCACCCTCTTCCTTGGGCCTACTTGAAGGGGGGAGCGAGAGAGAGAGAGAGAGAGCATGAGCTTACGCTTGCATATGGGTATTTAGAATAAATCAAGAAACAACAATCCAATAATGTCTATCGATATTCATCCACAATAAGACTGGGACCGCAAAACTTTGCTAGAGAATAGATATCTCATAATCTCAAAATATTCTTATCTCTGTATCATAACTTCAAAAAGTCACTTTATATCGGGTGTTTTGTTGGAATTTTCTCGCTTGAGCAAAGCATGGAGGAGGTTCTTGTGTAAAGCAAATTGCTTGTAAACGACCAGAGAAGCCGATCAATATCAGTAGTTCAAACTGCTTGGCAGATTTTTTTTTTTGTGTGTTATACCGATCTGTATTTAAAGTTATATTCTAATTAATTCGATTCAATTGTTTGTTGAACCCATTTTAAAGGGATATGTTTTTTAACATAATTTTTTTTCATTCTCAAATTTTAAATTCAAAATTTGATTAAAAAATCTAATACCATTATTTACTAAACCGACTATTCATAAATTACATATCATGGATTGGGGTGTGTTTTATAATTGAGATTTTGTGAGAGGTGGTCCATCATGATAATAATGGAGTGAGAAAGGAAACAATGGACCAACATGTCGACAACACCACCCATCAAAATTACAAGATAAATTGTGCTTTTGGTTCCTTTCTCTTAAAATTTTTTGCTTGATTTTGAAATGCATGCACCTCTCTAATAAAGTGTCTGATTGTGAAGGTCGATTGGCTTTGTTTTCTTGGATAAAGGTTTGAAAGGAGAAAGAAAATTGTTTGGGGGGAGGTAGTTGAAAACAATTGCAAGACATGAAGCTTGGTGTTTGCAAAGAGTAGTTTAGTGGCACTATGAGCTCTTTTCTTTTCTTTTCTTTTCTTTTCTTTTCTTTTTTCCTTTTCCCTTTTTAAACTAAAATATGGAAAAAAAAAATATCAGTATAATTATTATTCTGATTATTTATATAACGACCCCATTTCTCGCAAGAGTGAATCTGGAGATATGCATAATTATTATGATTTAAATTATTTTATTTTGTAATTATTTAAATATGCATAATTATTTTTAATTAGAATAAAAAATTATAAAAAAGATTTTGTAAATAAAAGGAGAACTTTTTCATTAAAAAGATTTAAATTATTATGATTATTGATTTTTTATATTTAAAATCTCATAAGTCACTTAAGGAAGGCTAGGTTTTATTTTTTTTGGAAGGGGCTCCAGATATGGACACCTTACTTGCATCTTTTATGGCTTTTAACAAGATCAATTCTCTCTCTCTCTCTCTCTCTCTCTCAAATTGAACAGGAGACATGTGTGTCTGATAAAATGAATTATCTCAAACATATCAACTGCAATCATTAGACCTATTCCTTACTTCACTCTTCTTCACCAAACAATAATAATGATCATACTACTAACAAATAATAGTGTAATAAACTTTTAACTCATTTTTTTCATATTTGAGTAAATCTGTAATAATAAATTTATTTTAATTATTACAGCACAATTTTACGATAAATAAAAGTTAATAAAGAAAATTGATATACATTTGACCTCTCCAAACTTCCTCTTAAATTATAAAAAAAAAAAAAAAAAAGAAAAAGACAAAGGAAGAAGAAAAGAAATCATGATGACACCCTCAGCATTTTATTATTTGTCACATTAACCGAAATATAAAAAGAAAATCTCCACAATCTCCTCTACAAATTATTATCACATAACCATTGATAAGCTGCCTTACAAACTTACTTCCAGAGAATATTATGGAGGAAATCAGGGCCGTGTTGATTCCCCAAGACGAAGAGACGAGAGATTATATCTGTTGGGCAAGTAACTCTCAGGAGAGTTCTCTATTAGATTGGCCTACGCATTCTTCTGGCAAGGGAAAGCATCTACTTCCTCCTCAGCTGGCCAATGGAAATGGATGTGGAGTTTGGGGTGTTAGAAATGGGTGAATTTCATGGTTTGGCCTCTTTACAGTTTGATAACTAACAATATCCGTCTCAAAAGAAAGATTATAGATGACCTACCATGCATGTTTTATGTTTTCTATGCAAGGAATGTGCAAGAATGATCGCTCACCTATGCCAAGACTATTCCAAGACTACTCCATAGTATGATAGGTATGAGCCCGGATATTAAATTCTTTGTTTATGAACAAATTAGTATTTGCACATCTCCCAAAAAAACCTGGATCATTGGCAACCGTAAATCTCATGCCATGCATATGGGTTGACAATAGGCCATACTATTTGTTTACACTTTATGGGTTATTCGGAAGGAGCGATGTAGAACTGTGATTTCTCCCCCAGAATGTGCAGTGAAGCTGACTCACAATTATTCTAAAGAAGAATGGTATGCTTTTTCGAAGTAGCCCATGCGTCCCCCTCGAGTAATTAGGCGGATCACGGGGTCCTCTCCCCTATTAGGCATTTTAAATTAAATATAAATGGGCCAGTGCATCAAAGTACGAGACTTGCTAGAAGTGGAGGTTTAATTAGGGGATGAATATGGATTATGGATGAGAGGTTTCACAGAAAATTTGTGGATCTCTAACCCTTTCTCAACGGAATTACGGGGTGTTCGAGTGGATTTACTCTTATTAATTAGGGTTAGACTTTCTCCGGCAACCATTGTGCTAAATAGATGGAGCTGGTATCGGCATTATCCAATAGGGTAGCCCCACACCACCCTGCCTATCATGTCATTCGAGACTGTCTCCCCCTAATGAGAAGAGTTATGGTATAGTCAGCTCTATTCATTCCTCGTGAGCGTTATTGTTAGGAATTTTTTTTTAAAAAAATTGAAATTCCATAAATTCAATGCATTTAAAACTAAATTAATAAAAAAAAATATAACCGAAATGTGATAAAAAAAAAAGAAAAAAATTAAATTGAGTTGTATTTGATCGGATTTTTTATATTCCATTCAAATCTCCACATAATTAATCTTATTTTTTCATTAAAAATATTTAATTATTTTCTCATAATGTTTAGGAATAATTTAATATGATAATTATAGGGTTTTAATAACTCCTTGATAGTTGAGAGTTTATATAAATCTCTTCTAGTATATTAGATCCTTAAATCCAAATTTCTTAATTTTATACCATTTATCGAATGAAATTAAAAATTTTAAAAATTTTAAAAATTTGTATATATTCTGAGAATCATTTTGGAGGTATTACATTTGTCGGAGCCCGTCAAAATCATAAATAACCACGTACATTCAACCTTCTATTTTGAATTATTGTTATTTGTGTTCAATCTTAATTGTATTTGATGCGTAATATTTTATAACGGTAATAACGACGTAGACATACTTGCGCGGATTGGCCATTGAGTTCCTCCTGGCATGCATAAGTTGTGGTCCCCTCCTGGTGACGTCTATCATGCACTGGTTTAACTTATTTTAAAAGTCAGTATTCTTGTATCCTTGTATCCTTGTAAAAATAAAAAGGACCCTTGATTAGGTGGGGCCAATCTTATGATTTCCCAGCTTGGAAGCATTCTGACCACTGATTTCATGGACTTTTTTTTACTGGTATTTTTCTCGTCCCCTTCTAAAAAATTTTATTGCGTAAAATTTAAGAACCATAATATTTACCCTCTAAACATTGTACTTTCCTTCTAAAATTTTTTTTCTATTTTTAAAAATTTACCTCAGAAATTAAAAAAAATGGCGTTATTAACCCTTAAAATTTTTTATTTATAGAATAATCGAAGAAAATCAATTTTCAGTAGACATGAAGTATATATCTTTATTTTATTTCGTCTCTAAAATTATGGATTTATTATATGTTATAAAAAAATTACTCTCAATATTATGCCAACGATGGCATTTTAGATACAAATTTGACTAAAATGGCGAGTCGTCGTGTTGCAAAGTCTCCTAGGGTTGCTTTTATAGGCAAAGACGACAAATGCCCATCGTTTTCCATCAAAACGGTATTTTTCACGGAAATTTGTAAGAAAGGGTTTTGTCCGAAAAACGACAATTAACGTTACCTCATGATACCCGGATAGCACAATTCCCACAGTTTCGGACGTTGAACCGGCCGTACCTAACCCGTAGGCATCAAAAAAACGATGTCGTTTGCTCTTTATGTTAGATTCTAGGGGTACAAAAGTAAATTTACTTCTCACATGTGATGTCTGTCGTTTTCATTGTTTTCTCCCCCCTTGTTTTGGCTGCTAGACCAAAAATTTCATTTTCCATTGGCTCTCATTTGTATTCTTTTATGTTACGGTGACAAACTATATTTTAATTTTAAATTTTAATACTGATCGAGAGTAAATATTATTTTAAATATAAAAATTTAATAATATAATAATAATTTAAATTCTTTTTATGAGGAAATTTAATTTTTACTCTCAAAATTCTAATTTTTAATAAAAAAATTAATTTAATTCAAAATATTAATGAATAGAGTAAATAACACTTCTAACCAAGTTAAACTTGTCCCCACAAAACCTATGTTTTTGATATAGTATTACTCCGACTAACTCAAAACTAATAAAGCAATTCTAATGATGAATTTGACCCAAGAAAATTTTATTGGGGGAGAGGGGCAAGGGATTAAACCTTAATCGAAAAAATCGAAGAGTTACAACAAACACTCAACTCGATGAGTCATAAATAAAATCTCAAATTGCGTTTCATTTTTTTTTTTTTTAAAGAATTGAATAATAGGTATTTAAGAGTTTATATTGTGTCGTAGTTAGAGATGGATTTAAATAATTTGACGAGCGAGATTCTCTATGGTGCTTGAGAGGTTCATCCACTTTAGAGTACCTTAATTGATGGATTTGACCTACTATTCTCTGGCCAAACACATCCTTGCTTTATATGCGAACGTTTGGATTTTCAGTAAAGTCTCGTGAGAATTTTCGGTGAAGTCTCAACATAGAATTTTTTTTGTTCTTCTTTCCCTTCCTTTTTCTTAATAATTTTGTAGACTTTAACTACTATATTTTAAATAATATATTAGCAATCACGTGAAATAGTCCACAAACACGATGAAAAACCGTGTATATATCAAAAGCTTCTTAATACAATTATTAAAATTTGAATTTTGAAATTTTGTTAGGAGGTGTCTCTACCAGGCTAAGTTCAACATAAATTATTAAGTCTTGCTTTAAATTATTAGAAAGGGTGCATATAATACTCTTAGTTTCAAAGAAATACAAGTCTTTGAAGACTGACTTGGTGGAGAGGAAAATGACAGTTCTACTTTGTGTGGTTTCCATCCGTATGCCTTTTGAACTTTTGCACAACCTCATGCCACACCCCAAAAGGCTAAAGATACCCTTATGTACCTCTGTGCCATTACCTTTTTCTCGTTTTGAACTTTTGCACAAGGTCATGCCATACCCCAAAAAGGCTAAAGACACCCTTATGTACCTCTTTGCCATTACCTTTTTCTTCTTGGCTTCTTAAATAATGTCGATTAATCCTTATAACGACATTTAAATGATAAAAAATTTTTATTTAAATATCTTCTCTGAGATCTAATATTTGAATTTTCATGAACATGTTTATTTTTACTATTTTTATGACTCTTATATAACAAAAAAATATACATTAATTAAGTAAAAAAGAATATAAAATAAACTTAATTCTTCGACTACATTGTTGAAAATTATATATATTTTGCATACTTCTTTCAATTTTAATTTATGATTTAATATAAAATTTATTTAAAGAACCACTGAGGTGGTTTATCATGAGTACAATACTTGATTAAAAGAAATTGTTTTTTTTTTTTTTTGGTAGTAAGAAATTGTTCTGAAATTATATCTGATTATTTGAGGTATGAGCATATACCGTGACCCCTTAGTATCTTAAATGCATTATAATAATTCAAATCAGATATTTAATAAACCCTTTTGATTATGTTCAGAAAAGATAACAACGTTGGTTCTCTCGACAACTTAAAAAAAAAAAAATAAGAATTTATAGAGCTACCAAAAGATTAACAAAGAAAAGCTCAATTAAAGAGATCCAAATTAAAAAAAAAAAAATTCAGTTGTTTTATTTTTAATGTTTTGTTGATATATTTTTTTTTCCTGAATATGCATGGATAAATCAGTTGGTTTAACTTCCCCCTAAAAAAATTAGGTTTTTCTCGACGTGTCATTAATATTTTTAACTTCGTTGTTAAAAGCGTCGGAATAGTAAATATTTCCGACATTTAAGAGGAAAAAACATCGGTAAAAGAAAATATTGCAAACCGGCGGAATCTTTGGGAAACAAGTAACCCCCAAAATGGAACAAGTGGCCTCAACAAGTGATAGTGAAACTTTTATGTTTTGGAAGAAAAATGACAATGCATCGACGTTGGTTGATTTAATAGGAGATGACGTTGAGACTCTTTAATCATATTTAAGTTTAATTTGATATGGGAATGAAAAAAACCAATTATGAGAGATTCCTCTCCTCAATTGGGATCTAATTAAGGATCAGACCAGATTAATCAGGACGAAATTTTAAATATTAAATGATGACCGCAAGTCGGGGCAACAAAAAAAAGAAAGGAAAATGAGGATGCAATTTGTGTAAAGGGCACTTTGTGAATAGAAAATTACAAATGGGAGACATGCGTGACTTTGCATGGGAACACACTGGTGCCATTATCCAATTTGCCACGTGATGCTCACCAAATTTTGTCATTGGATGATGAGGTAGCACTTATTACCAACTTGGCCCAACCTTCATCTATGTTCTTCCAAATACCAAAACAGACTCCACATTTTTTTTTAAATACTTCAAATTCATATTAGATGATGAGAGCAATTTGAATTTCTCCGTATCTCTATTAATCACGAGCTTTAAAATTTTTGCTTTGGTTATTTGTGATTTATATATGTGTATCTGAATAAACTAAATTAAATAAAAATTATTTTTAAATAAAATTCTTATTTTTAATCGGTTGAAAAAAACAAATTAAATTTTATCTGTATAATACAAACTTTATTTTTAGACTTAGTTTAGGTAAATAAAAAAAAATCGAGATATACGTTTAGAGAAAAGGAAAAATCACGACGATTCTCAAAATATTTTAATATAAGATACCTAAAATATAAACATAAGCCTTCACAGCTTAAGTAAGCTAACATAAGTAAATCATAATCAAACATGAATGTCCTGATAAAATAATTTAGTGGTCACAATTTTCTTCATTAATTTGGTGATTTAAGTGAAAAAAAAGTAATCGAGCATGGATGTAGAAATAGTCCAAAGGTAAAATTATTGATATCTCACTAATGAACTATCAACATTATTGATAACTATAATTCAATCAATCAATTAAAACAAATGAAAATTATACATTAATTTCCCCAAGACAATCGCAATAATGGGTAGGAGGTGCTCTCGGTGAGATAAGGTAAGACACAACATTCAGATTCGCATTCAACCCCGACAATATAATAACGACTTCCATTTTTACGTAACACCCAACGAGGCTCATCAACCTTCGACTCATCATTTTACTCATCTCCCTCCCTCCCTCTCTCTCTCTCTCTCTCTCTCTCTCTCCAAAGAAAACTGAAAAAAATTAAATAAATAACTCACCAAACCAAACAAAACCCCATGAGTTCTTCACGTGTAGAGCCAAATTGAACCGATCGAGCGAAGGAAGCCAAAGAGGCCAAACCCGCTTGCAGCTCGTCGCCTTTCTTTGAGTTTTCTCCATTTCAGTCCACTACGTTTCTTCTCTCTCTCTCTCTCTTCATGTGATTCATTGTGAATACAATGGAATGATCATTTCCTGGATGCTCCAGAATTCACTCTCTCCATACGATTTCTTTGCCGATCCCCCTTTCTCTCTCTACTGTAACTTCTCTATCTTTCTCTCTCTGCCTGTCTCTGTTCCATTTGACATTTTATCAAACCGGGCTTTCTCCTTCCATCTCTTCCTCTCTCTCTCTCTCTGTGAAATTGGATATAGTTTTGTAAAGTGATTGAAGTTAAATTGCGCGAGATCTGGAGGTTAAATTTGGGATCTCAATTTGGTTTACGTGTTTGAGATAAAAAAAAAAAGAAACCGTTTTGGATCCGATTGGGGAAGTAACAGCGCCAGCGGATGGCGCTGTTCAGACGTTTGTTCTATCGGAAGCCGCCGGATCGGCTTCTCGAGATCTCTGAGAGGGTTTACGGTATGTTCTCTCTCTATCTTTCTCTCAATTGAGAGATTTTAAATGTTTGATAATTGGATTTCAACTGATTTGAAAAATGTAGGTGCTGATTGTTTATATATGAGTCGTTTTTTTATCTTTTTTGTGTGAATTTCAGGTGCTGATAAATTTTGCTTAGCTTCAAGCTTTTAAATTTTTACCTAATTTGGAGATTGGGAACATTTAATTTTTATTATTTTTTTAACATTTTTCTGGTATTATAAATTTTGGTGAGATGATGTGGCAACATGAGAAAATGCTGAAGACCTTTAAGCTGATAGCTGAGCTGATTCTGGGTGTTGAGGAAATGTTGTTGCAATGTTGTATCTTATATGGGAAAGAATTGGGTTCAGTTCATATGACCTGGTTTGAGTATATCTAGGTTCATGAATGTTGAGGAATCGTGGTTAGAATGTTCTATCTCAACTAGGAAACAATTGGGTTTGGTTCATATCACTTGTTTCTTTACATCTTGGTAACGCTTGAAATTTGAAAAGTCAGGAATTGTGATCTGGGGAGGTTCATTTCTCTTTTCCTGTTTTGAGGGTCTCCTAATAGACAATCAGAAATTAAGTGCTAAGGGAAGTAATCAGGCAAGATTCTAGTAAATATATTGAGATTTTTTAGGGCATACGAACTGGGAGACTTTATAGAGGCACGATGATCTTCACTGTATTTTGGAAAGAGGAGGGAGGGGGCTGTGATGGTTACGAAGAGTGGCCTGGTCATGGCAGACGGACATGAGATGAGACTGTGCAGACATTAGCGATAAAATAAATGTTTTTGAAAATTAGGACATGCTATGGCTAGCACATGGCATTAAGTTAATCTAATCTCTGTACACATACTTCTACTTGTGTAGTATCATTATTTTGTTAAGAACTTTGTCTAACATAAATGTTACTAGTATTGTCATATGGTCTTGAAAAAATACTTTTCAAATATTTAGAATGAAAAAATTGTTGCACTGTATTTGTGATTAAAATATAGTGCATCTCTAGTATGGTCTTGATAGAACAAAAATTATATTAAAATAGAAAAGCATTACAAAAGGCTCAAGGATGAGAAATCCTTAGAGACTAAAAAGTGCATCTCTAGAGGGTCCTAGAAGTGTTTAGTGTTTAGTGTTAAAGAGCATGATAAAGAATTGGACATGTGACATGGTATGTTTGGCATGTGTTTGGTGTGTATCAATTAACTTTTGTGTCACAATTTTGGATCATGTTATGTGGACTTGGGTATGTGTGTAAACGCTTATTTGTTTGACAAGGGTGTGTAACTTATTCATGGAGTGTTCAACACTCATAGCTATACTCATGTTCATTTGTTGACATGCATATTGCTGGGCAAGGTGAATAGTCCATGTGACATGGGTGTTGGACATGGACAAGGAGACTAGGACTTATTATTCAATAGCTGATACAAGGAGATTCAAAGTTAGCATTGGTTTGAAGCTTATGAATGCTATGGAACAAGAGGTCAGAGTCCATCTGAATTCTTAGTTTTATGGAAATTTGAAAAAAAAAATGGTGGAGAAAGTGTTACAAAATATTGGCAATGATTAACTGTGGTGGCTGAAAGGAAAAGAAAAAGGAGAAGGAAAGAGGCAGAGAAGGAAGAATTGTGCTCCATGAGGGCTTTTTACTTTGATAATGGTAGCATGGCAAGTTGTCTACTGAATCTTTGTCTAACATTTTTCTTTTATTCTTGGGAGATGGTTTCTTCCAATTCTTTCTAAATCTTGATAAAGTTTTAAAATCTTATTATTTTCTTTGTTACTTTACTAAAAACCAAGTAACTGAGTATGAACTAATATGTCTCACCCTATGTTACATGTACATGGGTTGGGTTGTTGGTGTGGTTTGTCTTAGTCTATGTAACATGGACTTAGTATGGTTTCAAGCATGGGCATGTGTCTGACACAGATATTTGCCTCATTTTGACACTTTCCACTGCAATGAATTGTCCAACACTTGCACCTATACCCATGTCTTGTCTAGTTGACATGTACGGCAGCGTAAGTAAAGTGTCCTGGCAATATTGGTCTCACTGATACTAGGATCATTTGATACAAATATTTTTTGGCTTTAATATTCTCTATTGCTTATGAGGTAGTTCGTAGAATTTAAAATCTACTCTAGGTTGGACACTACTCTAAGGAATTGCAGTTTACACCCCAATCTAATCACTTTACCACTTTGTTAAGGAGAGGGCTAGATTGAAGTCTAGTGTTACAGGTGGTCCAAAAGAAGAAGAATCTGTTCATAGAGTTTAGAGTTCGTTAAAGGATTGCATTTCTAAGGATATCACTTAGAATCGTGGCACAAGATGATAAAAACTTTTCTTATCAGGCTCTGCTTGACTCCAACAAAAATGTTATATTCTTCTGCAGTGTTTGATTGTTGCTTCTCCACTGATGTCCTGGAAGAAGATGAATACAAAGTTTATATGAGTGGTATCGTAGCACAGCTACAAGACCACTATCAAGATGCTTCTTTCATGGTGTTTAACTTCAGGGAAGGGGAGAGGAGGAGCCAAATATCGGACATATTGTCTCAGTATGACATGACTGTAATGGATTATCCTCGGCAATATGAAGGCTGTCCTCTGCTGCCACTGGAGATGATCCACCACTTTCTCCGGTCAAGTGAGAGCTGGTTATCATTGCAAGGTCAACAAAATGTGCTTTTAATGCACTGTGAAAGAGGAGGATGGCCTGTATTGGCTTTCATGCTTGCTGGTCTTTTGTTATATAGGAAACAGTATAATGGGGAGCAAAAAACGCTTGAAATGGTCTACAAACAGGCACCGAGGGAACTTCTCCATCTTTTGTCTCCATTGAACCCCCAGCCTTCACAACTGAGATACCTACAGTACATTGCCAGAAGAAATTTAGGCTCTGACTGGCCACCATCTGATACACCACTAACATTGGACTGCCTAATATTAAGAGTCCTTCCCCTCTTTGAAGGGGGAAAAAGTTGCAGGCCCTTGGTCCGTGTCTATGGTCAGGATCCATCAAAGATGGCAAACAGGAGTTCCAAACTTTTATTTTCAACTTCTAAATTGAAAAAGCATCTTCACCACTACACACAGGTGTTGCCTCTCTTTCTCTCTCTAGGTTTGTATTGAAGCAGGTCTAACATTGGTTGCCTGATATCTAATGACAGGAGGAGTGTGCTCTAGTGAAGATAAATATCAGTTGCCGTGTTCAAGGGGATGTTGTTCTTGAGTGTGTGCATTTGGATGAAGATCTAGTGCGGGAGGAAATGATGTTCAGAGTTGTCTTTCACACAGCATTTGTCCGGTCATATGTTCTGGTGCTAAACCGTGATGAGATTGATGTTTTGTGGGATGCAAAGGACCAGTTTTCTAAGGACTTTAAAGCAGAGGTAGGCTGTTGTTAGTCCCTTTTTGGATGTTGACACTGAAATTGCTAGGAGTTGAATGGTAATTATATTTGTATCAGGTACTCTTTTCTGATGCTGAAGCTATAGGGTCCATTCTGAATACTGAAGTGGCAAATGAAGATGGGAATGAGATGGAGACTGCTTCCCCCGAGGAGTTTTTTGAGGTTGAAGAGATCTTCAGCAATGCCATTGATGCACATGGAGGTAAGGGTGATGATGACATTCATGGAGTTGAAGATATTATGGGTACTACAGTTGATAATGGATATCATAAGGAAGTCCCGAAGGAGAACTTTGAGGCTCAGTCCTTTCTAGATTGTCCATCAGATGATGTGATTCTCAAACATGCTGGTGCAGATCCTGATATTGATGCTGTGACAGATCCAAGTGTAAATCAGAAGGATGGAGAATTAGACATAAAGGCTGGCATGGCCAATGCACTTAAAAATGTTATCACGAAAGATCCTGCATCGGATGAACCTGCCAAGCTAGATGAAGTGAACAACAAGCAAGATGAGGCTGAGAAGTCCAATTATTCAGAGCAAAAGTCAAATACTGAGCTATCTATATCCAAGTCTGAGAAATTGCTGCATGCATCCAAGAAACAGGCAAGTTTAATTGCGAGGTCAACTTCAGATGCTAAGGCTCCACTAAGAGAAGCAAAGCCTGATGCAGTGTCTAGGTGGATCCCCTCTAATAAAGGCTCTTACAGTGATTCCATGCATGTGTATTATCCACCATCAAGACATAACGGTGCCCCAGCTTCTCTATCGACAATTGCTAAGAAAGATTCCAAAGCAACTGGTAAATCATGGTCTTCCATGTCTGGTGCTCCTGAAGCTGTTGTTCAAACTGATTATGCATCTGAATTGATAAGTCAGGGATCAGACTCTCTGAAGCCTTCAGATTCTGCAACAGAGTCAATTGCTTCCAGCTCACCATCTTTGGCAGAACCAGTTGAAGTGTCATCCTCTCCTATTCCTCCACCACTGCCAGCATCACCAACATTGCTGTCACATCAACCTTCACAAGAAGATGGCCCCACAACCCTGGCGCCTCCTCCCCCACCTCCACCTCCACCTCCAACCCCCCCTCCTCCACCCTTCTCATATGGTAGATCCTCTGATGCTTCTTCCCCACAGTTTGTATCCTTGACACCAACAGCTGCAACAGAAATACAGGCATCCTCGTGTCCTCATCCTCCACCTCCTCCCCCGCTCCCTCCCCCACCCCCACCCCCACCCCTACCACTATCTTTCAACTCTCCGTCACACATTTTAAGGCCTTTGATGTCATTGACAAAGTCTATGAATGGCAGTGCTACACTTCCAACCCCTCCACCTCCACATCCACCACCGCCTCCTTTGCCATCACCTTCATTATCATCATCAATGGTTTCTTCTTTGGGAAGTCTTGAAAGAATTGTTGCTCCACCACCCCCACCCCCTCCCCCGCCGCCACCTCCACCCCCGCCCCCACCTTTTATGTCCAATAGACAAAATGTTGCAGCAGATTTGCCACCACTCCCACGCCCACCTCCAGCACCTTGCAAGCCTGCACCAGTTGTCTGCGTGATACCATCTCCACCTCCACCACCACCACCACCACCACCCCCACCCCCACCACCACGACCTCCCGCATTGGCTGCACATATTTCATCAGAGTTTTTTCAAGTTAGATTCTCAAGTCTGGCTCTGCCTCCACCACCGCCACTACCTATCATGCACAGTGTGCCACCCCCACCTCCACCTCCACCTCCACCTCCACCTACCACGTGTGGCACTCCACCACCTCCACCACCACCGCCTCCACCTACACATGGTGTTCCGTCTCCAGCCCCTCCTCCACCCCCAGCGCCACCTCCTAGTCATGGTGCTCCACCACCACCGCCACCTCCACCAATGCATGGAGGCCGACCTCCTCCACCCCCTCCACCCCCTCCACCAGTATTGGGGCATGGGCCCCCACCTCCACCACCTCCTCCTATGTCTAGTGCTCCTCCTCCACCACCTCCTCCTATGTCTAGTGCTCCTCCTCCACCACCTCCTCCAGTGCGTGTAGGAGCTCCTCCTCCTCCACTGGGAGGAGCACCACCCCCTCCCCCACCTCCAATGCGTGGGGTGCCGCCTCCACCCCCGGCTCCTTCAATGGGGGGCCCTCCTCCCCCACCTCCATTGCATGGAGCACCACCACCGCCACCACCTCCCGGAGGTCGTGCACCTGGACCTCCTGCTCCTCCTAGACCACCTGGTGGTGTGCCTCCACCTCCTCCCGTGGGTGGCAAAGTACCTGCTCCACCTGGTTTGGTACCTGATCCAAAAGGCCTGGCCTTAGGAAGAGGGCGTGGTCTAGCACGGCCTTCTGCAGGTGCTACTGCACCTCGTAGGTCTTCCTTGAAGCCACTGCATTGGAGCAAGGTCACAAGGGCATTGCAAGGTAGCTTATGGGAAGAGTTGCAACGACATGGCGATCCTCAAATGTATTGTTACTTCTTTCATTAATATAAAATTCCTAGTATTTTACAGATATGTGCATTCTTGTAATCCTTGGCTAGTTTGCCCATATTTTAAGATGATTTCTTGTTATGCTGCATGGCCATACAATTTGTCACTGTCTCTATTGCTTTCAAGGTTTTTGGTTAATTCTATCCAAACCTAGTTCCTTCTGTCTTGTTCATCTTCTTATAAATTCTTGTTATACATTTTGGAATTATGGCTATTCAGTGATCACTGATGTTGCTCTATCTGATTCTAGTGCACCAGAATTTGATGTATCGGAACTTGAGAGTCTTTTCTCTGCCACTGTCCCCAAATCAAATGATGCTGGAGGTAAATCTGGTGGACGACGCAAATCTGTTGGATCTAAAACTGACAAAGTTAACCTGGTAACTAGAATAATATTCCAAGAATCCTTTGCCTTATGTTTTTACCTTTTATTTTTATTTTTGTTTTTTGATAGGAGACTTTTTATTTTTTATTTTTAAAAAAAGAAAAACTATTTTTGTGTCCTTGGATTCTTGAAACTAATATTTGCACTTATTTTTCTCTGACCCTTTCTTCCTGGGTGTATGCTGTTTTCATGATGTTTGGTTTGTGCTGAATCTTACATATGATACAAAAAGGGTATTGTCCAGACATTGATGGTCAGCATAGCTATAGAAATATATGTTATATGGTTTGCCTTAGGTTGAGATGTGAATTTATCACAAGGCAGCAACAAATAATTTGAATGGGTGCATAAATTTTATTCTGTTTTCATGAAAGAAGATCATAGAAGAACAGGGGAAATTGAAGAGGATGAACTCATATTATTTTTCCTACACACCAATGAAATCGCTTCAATTAACTTATGGTGTAATATAATCTTTTTCAATCTTCTAAATTGTTTTGCTTGTTAGATTTGAATGTTTATTGTCATTGGGTATTAATTGTAAGGGAATAGCTAGAGAACCCCAAGGTCACATTGTGAGATGGTCACCCGAATGACTCAAACCCTTGACTATGATAAAAGTCCTTGTTTTGAGTCTTGCTCCCTTCCCATTGCCAAGCACAAAAAGAAAAAAAAAAAAAGAGTTAGAGAACCCAAGGTAAGAGTGCATCGGATGACGAGCTGTATGCAGAGTGCATCGGATGGGCAACACATGAGCATGTACACAATACGACCATATCAAGTTGTCTTGGTGTTGGTCAAATGCATTCACTTGACATAATGTTTTTAGCATGATGGAATGGAAAAAATAGTGATTGACATATGGCCTTGGTTGGGTTGTGAGTTTCCGGAATCAAGGAATGGGAATGAAACCCATTTGATTCCATTTACCATGTTTGTGGAGGACCAAATAATTTTCATGGAATGATAATGACCTGAAAGGAGGTGGGTAATTCCAATACTCTAGGCCAGTTTCAGAATCCTTAGTTAGGTGTGAATTAGGTGGAATGAGCTTTTTGGAGTAAACTGAAAAAATTAATCACACCAAAAGAGAAGTCATGACTCAGAGCCCTCTTGTCTCGCTTTCTGTCTTCTCTCTCCTCCTGTAGTTTTCTGTTCTCTCATTTCATGGAGATTAAAATGTTTGATCTACCCTATCATCTCTCTCGCTTAAGACCCACCCTTGATACCAACTTTTTTCCTTTGGACTGATTAACTGAAGCCAGAGGTGATCTCACTTCATAATATCTGGTTTTTAGTCTTTCCAACTCAGAAACTGTCTAACCAATATACTTCAGCAGCATAGCTCTAATGAAATAATTGAGTTAACAAATTGGCAGAGAAAATGCTCAGAATCGACTCCTTTAGCTCAAGTATGAGGTTTTTCTTCACAAATGTGGTGTTTTGTTTCTCCAAAACTTGCAATTGGAAGCAATGTGAAGCTACTGAAGGAAACAATAAGATAGGGAAAAGGAAGATAAGAGGACTAAGACAGAGAGCACCCACAATGAAGAGTATGATTAGGAGATCCAATCTCTCCTATGCATTGATCTATCCAATGGTGCTTAGGAGAGGAGATGCACAAAGTTGAATCTCCTGTTTTAGAATTTCTGCTCTTGCTTTTTTTTTTTTTTTTTAATCATTTTCTGTTTTTCTTTAATATTATTGTCCAGATCTGTTAGCATCAAATATGAATTCTTTCTTTTTAAAAACATTTTATCCAACATTGCAATGATAGGGCATATGCATACTTATTCAGGACACAAAGATGTACTTGTTTTAGAATTTATTCCTGAAGTTACCAAATGCAAGGGGAATGGAAAAAATTCCCCCTCCAACAAAAAAAAAAAGATTTCATCCCTTCACATGTCCAATCAGTAAGAATGGATGATGTCCATTCCAAAATATTTGGACCCATTCCTATATGCTCATAGTCCATTCAAATGAGACCTACATTTTTTATGGGCATATGGCTGTATTTCCTTCAGTCTGCCGCTTGGCTTTACTAGTGGTCCTGAAGAAATATTCGCCTTGCTTAAGTGGTGTGCATATTGAGGGATGAATGGACTTTAGAAATTCTGATGTGGCAGTCTACTCTGCAACTCTAGAGTTTTAACAGCCCCATGATAGGATGATTTTGTTTTCCCGTATCTGATTAGAGAATTATTGTATGGTTGCTAGGCAATTTTAAACTTTGCAACTTCTATAGTTGAAGTTGGTACGTGCCGAATGAATTCCCAGGAGATGTGTATTTGAACTAACACAGTATCATTACCAAGAGTTTTTATATTGTAATTAACACAGGGTCATTATTCTTTTTTTCTTTTTACTTTTTTCATCTAATTAATGGAACATCTTTATATTTACAGATTGATCTTCGGAGGGCCAATAACACCGAAATCATGCTCACAAAGGTTAAGATGCCCCTTCCTGATATGATGGTAAGCTATTGGTAATTTACACATTTTTTTTCATTATTTCTATGGTCAGAGATTTTATATCAACGATGGGATTTGAATCTTTTATTATGTAAAAAATTCAAAAAGGGGGAAGATGGTTAATACATTTATGTATTTTTTGTGTTGCCCCTGCAGTGGATTATGATTAATGTCCTTGATGACTGGGATATATATGCTTGGATATAATTGCGTTTTGCTAGTTTGTACTAACGTAATAGATGTCATTTATAGAGATGTACTGATGTTACAGTGGCTATTGGTAGAGATGTTAATCATTTTCCTTTGCAGCGGGTTTATAGTAGGTTGACCAAACCTCTCTGATACAGGACATGGTAGTGAGCATAGTAATAGTGGTGAAAGTGAATAGAAAATTAGGGAAATAGGCCGAGATCATAACCTAGGGTTCTTAGGCTTCACACTTAAGGGAAGATTGCATCTCACAATTTGAAACATTGTTTATTAACTCAGAAAAATCTACCTTTGAAAGGTTACATAAGTGCCTATTTATAGAAAAAATAAAACCTAAGAAACCCTAACCAAATATAACTTTTCTCCTATGTGGAAACCAATTCATATAGAGTAAGGACTCTATTTAAAGATAAGAATCTAATCAAAATAAACAAAGACTTCATTTAAAAATAAGAATCTAATCAAAATAAATCTCATCTACCATAAAATATTTTAAAATTAAATTCAAAATTAAAGATAAAATCAAAAATACTTAAAATAAATTCCAAGTAAACTCTTCATTATCATCCATATCCCAAACCAATGCTTGTGCTTTTGATCCTGCACGTCTCTTGTAAACCTTAAGAGGTTGTTGCCAACGTGTTATATCATCTCTCTCCGGCTTGAAAGAACTCGACCCTGGCGAATTAAAAGCATGGAAATTATCATAAAGAGCCACATTAATCTGCTGTAGCTCCTGTTTTGTAACCCAAGTGCAATCTGAAAGTGGACATCCCTTCCGCGGTGAACACCATCTGCGGTGTGGTTGTTTCTTCAACTTTTTCCTTCAAATGTGGCCCCAATGGAAGTTTAGAAATAGCAGTGTCATTTGTTAGTGTATCATTGTTATGGTATAAGGTCAAATCTTCAATATTGAAGACATTGCTTATGCCTATATCATCTCGCAAGTCAAGGACAAGCATTTGAACTCATCCTCATTAGGATTTTATGAGGACCTGTACTCCTTGAGTAAAGCTTCTTATTTCGCCCCTTAGGAAACCTCTCAGGTCTTAGTCAAATCATGACCAGGTCTCCTTCCTTGAACTTAGCAAACTTCCTCTTCAAATCAGCATGTGACTTGTAGTTTTCATTGCGTGTAGCAATTTTCCTTCTAACTTCATCATGTAACTCTGGTGTGTGCTTGGCAAAGGTTTCAGCTTCTACACTAGGATGAGCTTTTATTGGTAAAGGAACCAAATCAATTGGATTCTTAGGTATCATTCCTGTAATGACCTCAAAAGGACTGTGACCTTACTCTTATTAACTGAGCTATTGTAGGCAAACTCAACCATAGGAAGTGTCAAATTCCAACTAAATGTATGGTCTTGTACATAGCAACATAGAAGATCTCCCAAGCTTCTATTAACAGCTCGAGTCTGTCCATCTGTTTGTGGATGAAATGTTGATAAAAACTTCACTTTGATGCCTAGCAATTTCCACAAAGAACGCCAAAAATAGCTCATAAACTTCACATCACGGTTAGAAACAATTGTAAGTGGTATCCCATGAATCCTCACAACTTCTCTAAAGAAAAGTTTTGCTATATGAAAGGCATTTGAAGTCTTTGAACATGGAATGAAGTGAGCTATCTTAGAATAGTGGTCAACTACCACAAAGATAGAATCAAAGCTCCTTATAGTTTTAGGAAATTCAAGCACAAAATCCATGCTTAAGTCTTGCCATGATTCATGTGGAAGAGGCAATCTTCCTTCCCTTTGAAATTTGGCATACCCGACATCTAGCCACAATTCTAGCAACATCTCGCTTCAAACTTGGCCAATAGAATCGATCCTCTACAAGAGCCACAGTCTTATCTTGTCCAATGTGCCCTGCTACTCCTCTTGAATGAAGTTCTTGAATAACTTCTTTTCGCAAAGATGTGTTGCATAGACATAATCGTATTCCTTTGAATAGATATCCATCAGATTTGGAAAAGTTAGGACAATTGGCACACTGTCCAGCGAGTAGCTCAGCATATATGATGCTAAAATCGCTGCAAGATGAATAATCTCTCTTAAGTGATTCAAATCCAATCACTTGAACAGCCATGGAAGTAAGGATTTGCTGATTTCTGCTAAGTGCATCTGCTGCCTTATTCTCCGCTCCAATCTTATGCTTAAGGACAAAAGTACATTCTTGTAAGAAAGCAACCCATTTGATATGATGATGGTTTGTACTACTGCATAGAACTCGTGATCATAATTAGAATACCTTCGTTTTGCCTCATTTAGTTTCTCACTAAAATAGGAAATTTGTTGTCCTTCTTGACTTAGCACTCCTCCAATACCAACATGTGATGCATCGCAAGCAACTTCAAACACTTTGTCAAAATCTGGCAATCTCAAGACAACTGCTTCAGTCATCTTTTTCTTGACTTCATCAAAGGCCTCGGATGCAGCTTTGGTCCATGAAAACCCTCATTTCTTCGTACAATCTATGATAGGGGCCATAATAGTGCTGAAATTTCAAATTAAACACCTGTAGAATGTGGCCAAACCATGAAAGCTCCCGACTCCATGCAAGGTTGTAAGGGTTGGCCATATTTTAATTGCCTCAATCTTGCTAGGATCCACCTCAACTCCATTAGAGAAAATAATGTAACCCATGAACACCACGCTAGTCTTAAAAAATGATCACTTCTTCAAATTAATATAGAGCTTCTCTTGGCGGAGAACTCTAAATATCTGCTGCAAGTGAAAAATGTGTTGCTCAGTCTTTGCTATATATTAGAATGTCATCAAAATAGACAATAAGGAATCATTCAATGAACGGTTGAAATATTTAGGTGATGAACCTCATGAACATGTTAGGAGCATTAGAAAGTCCAAAAGCGTATGACTAACCACTCATAAAGACCATCCTTGGTTTTAAAAGCAGTCTTCCATTCATCTCTTAGTCTGATTTTGATTTGGTGATATCCACTCTTCAAGTCTAACTTGGAGAAAATAGTGAAACCGCTTATCATGTCCGAGATGTCATCTGGTCTAGATATAGGAAATCTATACTTGATGGCGATCTTGTTGATAGCTCGACTATCAACATACATACGCCAGTTCCCATCTTTCTTTGGCGTGAGTAATGCTGGGAGTGCATGTGGACTTAGTCTTTCTCGAATAAACCCCTTTGATAGTAGCTCTTCAACTTGCTTCTTCAGCTTTTCATGTTCACTTGGATTCATCCTATAGGCTAGTAAATTTGGTAATTGGGCTCTAGATATCAAATCAATACCATGTTGGATGTTGTGCATCGGAGGAAGTTCCTTAGGCAATTCTTCAGGTGCAACATTAGAAAATTCAGTCAGTAACTTTGCTGCTTCCGGAGGAATGTCACTCACAAGAGTATCTTCTGAGTCTCCTACTTCTCTTGCGACAATAGCAAACACCACCTTTGATTCTTGGCTTTCCATATCAAACTCCTTTGTTAGGACATAAAGATGTCTTCTATTGCCTTCAACATTGCTCTCAGACTTTGTTGGTGTTTTTCCGCATGTTTCTTTGTGCTCATAGGTTGTAGCACAATGAGCTTATTCTCATATGAAAATGTGTAAGTATTCTCTCTGCCATTATGATTGGCATTCCGATCATTAAGCCATGGACGACCCAAAAGAATGTGTGTCACTTGCATAGGGATGACATTGCACAGAATAGAATCATTGTAAGCTCTACACTTGAAAGAGATGAGGCATTGTTTGATTACTGGGATGATTGTGTTATCAATCCATGCAAATTTGTATAGCTGAGGGTGTGGGTTGGTTGGTAACTTAAGACACTCTACAGTAGAACAAGACACCACATTCATGCAGCTACCTCCATCAATGATAAGCTTTTTAGCATGTTTTCGACAACACACCAGTGTTTGGAAAATTGATGTACACTTCCTAATAAGCTTCTTAGCATGTTTTCTACAATGCACTAGTGTTTGGAAAATTAATGTACGCTTCCGGTCTTCTTTCTCTGCCTTTGGAGCTGCTAGGATTGGTTGTACCATTGCCATTAATGATGTGTCGACATCATCATCACCTATGAGATCATCATCCTAATATTCTGCATAATCAAAAGAGTCATCTGCTTAATCGTCCTCAATTGCCTCTTTTGCTGTTCCTTCTGCTCTCATATGTAGATTATTCTTTTGTGGGCATCGGAAACCCATGTGACCTTGCTCTCCACACTTGAAGCAGGTAACACCCATATTAATTTTTTCCTCCTGACTGATTTGTTTTGTTATTGGGATTGGCCGCATTAGGTCTTATTGTGGCTTGTCAATTTTATGGGAATTGTCTCTTTGCTCCAAATTCTCCACTTTGAACCCCAATTCTGTTAGTACTTGGATGGTTCAAATATTCTTCCACATCAAGTGCAACTTGGAAGGTGTGCTCCAGACCGTAGATGAGCTGTTTAGACAATTCTCGCTTAATATATGTTCTTAATCCTGTTTTGAATCGAGCTATTACTTGGTCTGCACTTTCCTCAATTTGGCTACGCATCTTGAGTTCCTCAAATTGCTACGTGTATTTAGTCACACGCATGCTGCCTTGCTTTAATGTAAAAACTTTTCACTCATCTGATTGAAATAGTTATAAGGCAAATATTTCTCTTGTAGCTTAGCTTTCATCTCTTGTCAAGCTCTAATAGGTTGCTGGCCTGGTCGTTGTAGGTTGCTCTCCACTGTATTGAAGATTTAAAATAGCAAGCAATGAATAAGGAATGAAAAACTTCAAGAGTTTTATTGATCTTTCAAAGGAAATGTACAAGAATTGAAGACATATTTTCATGCCTTCAAAGAGCAACTAGAGCCTCTTTTTATAGAGAAAGAGGAAAAAGAGCTAAAGAGAGAAAAAGAGGGAAAACAGAGAGGAGAGGGCACTGCCCTCTCCTCTTCTGGCCGTTGGGCCATATCCAACGGCTCTTTGAAGGAGCAGTTGGGGCCCCTTTTTGGGCCCCTTTGAGAGGGGCAAATTTGGGCCCTAAAGGGCCCAGCAGATGCATGCAGGAAGAGCTCATTTAGGGCCTAATTTGTGTCCCTAAATGGGCTGGAAAGACCGAACAGAAATAGGGAAAAAACTGTCCCTTTGAAATCTTACAAATAAGATTCCTAATTTATCTTCATTTCAACACTCCCCCTCAAGTTGAGTGTGTATATATCTATAACACCTAACTTGTCCATATTTTTGATGATGTGCTTTGCGGTTCCCGGCTTGGTGAGAATATCAGCAACTTGATGATCACTCTTTGTAAAGCTAGAAGTGATAAGCTTTTCTTCAATCTTTTGTCTAACAAAGTGACAATCGACTTCGATATACTTTGTTCTTTCATGGAAAACCGGGTTTGATATTATGTGAATTGCCGATTGATTATCGCAACGAAGATGAATAGGGGTTGGGACGGAGAATCCAAGTTCTTCAATAAGAGCCTTTAACCAAACTATCTCGCTTGTTGCGGCCGTCATAGCTCTATATTGCACCTCAGCACTTGATCTTGAAACTACATGTTTTTTGCTTTTCCAGGCTACTAGATTTCTTCCAACAAACATGCAATACCCTGTGATAGATCGCCTATCTTCCGAGTTCCGACCCAATCCGCATCACAATAACCCATGATTTTTGAGCTGCCGTTTTCCTTCATCCAAATTCCCATGCCTGGAGTGCCTTTTAGGTAATAGAGAATCCTTTCTGCAGCTCGCCAATGCTTTCTTTTTGGCTTGTGCATGTGTTGGCTTACTTGACTCACGGCGAATGAAATATCTGGTCTGGTTATGATAAGATAGATCAATCTCCCTACAAGCCTTTGATATCTTTGCTCATCCTCATACTCTTCATCATCATCCTTGAGATCGTAGGAGGAGCTGATGGGACTATATGTGGCCTTAGCACCTAGCTTTCCTATTTCCTGTTTCTTGTAAAAGATCCAGCACATACTTTCTTTGTGATAAAACAAGCCCATTTGGACAATAGGCAAGTTCTATCACTAAGAAATACTTTAGTTGTCCTAAATCTTTAATGTCAAATTTAGTTTGAAGAAATTTCCTAAGTTGGTTGATTAAATTTAAATCATTTCTGGTTATGATTATGTCATTTACATAAACTAACACTATAATGATTTTTCCATTTTTGATTTTTAACAAAAAGAGATATATCACTATTGCATTTCTTAAAATCATGATTAAGAAGAGTAGTACTAAGTTTTGCGTACCAAGCTCTCGGAGATTGTTTGAGGCCGTAGATTGCTTTCTTTAGTTTGCAAACTTTATTGCTATAATGAGCAAACCCCGAAGGAATTTCCATATATACTTATTCTTTTAGGTCCCCTTGGAGAAATGCGTTTGCTACATCCATTTGAAACATTGGCCAAGAGTGATTAATTGCAAGAGACAATAAGACCCGAATTGTGTTCATCTTGACCACCGGTGCATAAGTCTCTTTGTAATCTACTCCATATGCTTGAGTGAAACCCTTTGCCACTAATCTTGCATTGTATTTATCAATGCTTCCATCACTCTTATATTTGATCTTATAGACTCATTTGCATCCCACAGTCCTTTTTCCTTTTGGAAGCAGAGATATTTCCTATGTCTTATTCTTGGCCAAGGAATCTAGCTCATTCTTCATGGCTTGAACCCATTGAGGATGATTTTTGGTTTCTTCAAAGGTTCTAGGCTCTTGATGTTGTTCTATATTTCTTATGAAGGCTTGGTGGCTCAAGAAAACATGTGAGGTGGTATAATAGTCACAAATTGGGTATTTTCGACTCATCCATTCCGATGGAGGAATCTAAGTCTAGTTTCTTCTAAGACTTGCCCGTGTTCTAAGTTAGCTCTCCCTTCCTCTTGGTCTGTTTCATGATCCGAACGAGAAGAGGCCAATTCTTCTTGGGATGGATGATCATCTTCCCTTTGAATTGGTTCGTCTTCATTTATTTGAGGTAGATCTTTGATGGTAGGAAGTACTACATTCCAATGATCTTGGTCACCTTTCTCCCTTGAGTATTCTAGATTCTTCATTTCTGCAAAATAAGATTCATTTTCTATAAATATCACATCCTTAGATGTGTATAGTTTGTTAGTCAAAGGATCATAGCATTTATACCCTTTTCAAATGTGGAATAACCTAAATACACATATTTTTTTCCTTTTTCATCTAGTTTATTTCGAAAATATGTTGGTACATGTATATAGCAAGTGCATCCAAAAACCTTTAAATGAAAAATATTAGGTTTCCTATTAAGAAGAATCTCTAAGGGGGACTTTCCTCCTAGGATATTTGAGGGCATAAGGTTTATAAGGTGAGTTGCTGTTTTTATGGCTTCATTCCAATATTCCTTAGGGACATTTGAATGGAACATCATGGCCTTAACTGTTTCTCGTAAGTGTCTATTTTTTCTTTCGACAACTCCATTTTGTTGTGGAGTATATACACATGATTTTTTATGAATGATTCCTTTCTCCTCTAAGAAATTCTCAAATGCATGACTAGTGTATTCTCCTCCATGATCTGATCTAACAATTTTGATGTTGGCATCGAATTGCTTAGTTACATATCTATAATAACTCTTTAGTGTCTCAAAAACTTCAGATTTGGTCATCAAAAGGTATTCCCAAGTGTATCTAGTTTTGTGATCAATGAATGTCACAAAGTATTTAAAACCATTATGGGAAACTATGGGTGAAGTCCACACATCAGAATGGATGAGCTCAAAAGCATTTTTATATATTGTATTTGAAATTGGATAGTACATCCTAGTTTGTTTTTCAAGAACACAAGCTTTGCAATGCCTATCTTCTATCTCTATGTTCGGAAATAGGCGTTTCAAAGCTAGGTCACTCAGATGTCCTAAACGAGCATGCCATATGGAAGGATCTTGATTCTGGACAGCAAAAACTTGATTCTCTCCATCCAAGTAATATAGGTTGTTCTTTCTAGACCCCTTGTCAATCAAGAGATTCGACTTGAGATCCTGAAATACAACTTGGTTAGGATCAAAAGTGGCTTTGCATTCTCGTTCTTTGGTTATTTTGCCAATGGACATGAGGTTGGAGTTGAACTTTGGCACATATAATGCTTTAGTTTTCTTGCCAAGAAATTCAACTTCACCTAAGTAATCAATTCTCAATTTTTGACCATCGGCAACTTTGATAATCTTATGGTCTGAAAGAGGAATAAATTTCTTAATTTTGTTTCTATCTTTGACCATATGATTGTCACAACCGGAATCAATAAGCCATTTATCAAAATGAGAAGAGTTTAGATCATTACCAGAATGTGGAGCCTTTTGATCGATGAGCCTTTTCATTTCTTTTTGCATTTCCTCCATCTTAGATTCAAGGGCAGCCACTTGAGAGACTTCTTGAGCGTGTGCCAGTGGCTCTACCTCCCTTTTATTGTTCTTTGGCCTCAAGTGTGGATAAAGAAACCAGCACTTTTCTCTTTTGTGGCCAGGTTTTTTGCAGTTTGTGCACCTATCATTTTTCATGAAATTCTGACTTTTGTTGGCCATATGTTGTTCCTGGACAGATTTGAAGGCTTGGGCTTCAGATTTCAGCTTGGTAGATTCTTCTAGCCTCATGCTTGTTTCGGCCCTTTGAATCATAAATTGGACTTCTTGGAATGAAGAATATATCTTCATTCTAAGAATTTCTTGGCGAATTGAAGCATATTCTTTTCCAAAGCCCAAAAGTCATATCTTCATCATTCCTTTGAAGAAGAGTTTTGAGATTTGAGGTAGGAGGCCTTAGAAAATTGAACTCATTCCATAGATCCCTATATTCCCCAAAATATTCAAGTAGAGTTTTACCTCTTTTTTGAATCTTAGAGATCTTCTTTTTCAACTCAAAAATTCTGCCGGTGTTTGTTTCTTGGCCATATAGAGCATGCATTTGATCCCACAAGATCTTTGCATTTGGAATGCAAGTGACCATTGCTTTGTGGGTCTTGTCAAGATACATTTGTAGAAGCACCACCACTTGATCATCTCTTTTCTTCCATGCTTTGAATAATGGATCAACATCATCAAGAGGATCTTCAAATATATGATTTTCAAAATTGAAGAAGTTTAAAGATCTCTTGATGGTATCTTTCCAAGCATTGTAATTTGATGAATCCAAAGAAATGGAAGTGTTAATTTGTGGTGGTGGATCACCAAGGATGGAGAAAGAAGGAATTGAAACATGCTCTGATACCATATTGAAGATTTAAAGTAGCAAGCAATGAGTAAAGAATGAAAAACTTCAAGAGTTTTATTGATCTTTCAAAGGAAATGCACAAGAATTGAAGACATATTTTCATTCTTCAAAGAGCAACTAGAGCCTCTTTTTATAGAGAAAGAGGGAAAAGAGCGAAAGAGAGAAAAGGAGGGAAAACAGAGGGGAGAGGGCACTGCCCTCTCCTCTTCTGGCCGTTGGGGCTGTCCCCAACGGCTAGTAAGATCCAACGACTCTTTGTGTTGAAGATGACGATGAAGCATTCCAAGAAATGTGTGAATGGATGCCTCCCGAATATATAGCCCTAATCCGCTGACAACTTGGATAGCAAATTCAATCAAAAATTCAAGAAAAGGAAAGGAAGAAAATGCCCAAAATGAAACAAACCATGGCCCAAGAAGGCTGCCCAAAATAAACAGAAAGATAGGCAAATTTCTGGATCGAAAATGTTCATAAATCTGCCCAGAAACTTGGCCCAAAATTAGGCCCATTCACTACCCACTCAAAAGAGACTTCAAGTCCATTAAATGAAGCTCCCATCAAGACCCTAAGTGACTATATTGCAGGTCCAAAAGAAGCTCAAACAATGCAAGGGCAGAATGGGTAGAATTTATAACGGCTAGTTTTTGGGTTTGTGTCTATCGGCTAGTTTTTTTGTCTACCGGCTAGTTTTTCCTTTTAGACTATAAATAAATCTCCTCACTTCATTTGTAAGATATCTTGGAGTTTGTCTCCTACTAGTCTTAGAATAGAATATTAAGTCTCTAAAATTGTCTTCATGTATTATTGAGTATTGACTCAATTTTTGTCATTTGTATTTGATACATCATCAAAAAAATATATTGAATTCATTCTCACAAATCCAAACCCTCTTCTTCTATGTTGTTCTTCAACATTCATATACACAAAATACAAAACTTTCAATCCATTGCTCAAACACAAAATCCCTAGCTCAACCACCAAAGTTTCCGCACTCCAATTTCAACATGGTATCAGAGCGGGTTACATTTCCTTCCCTCACTTCCGAAAATTACCCTCAATGGGCTGTCATAATCCAAAGGCTCTTAAATATTTCAGATTCTTTGGAGCATATCCAAGAAGAGCCTCTTGAGTCCACACAACCCAAATTTGAGCAATGGAAGAAGCAAGATGATGGCATCACTCTAAAGCTCCTCACATCAATGGATGAAGCACATCAAAGCATGGTGAGGGGCTGTTCAAATGCCAAGGCCGTGTGGGATACTTTGAAAGGTCTCTATGGCAACAAACACAACTTGGGGAGAGTCTTTGAACTTTAACAACAAATCTCCAAACTTCAAAGAGGTGACAAAACTCTACCCCAAGTCTTTGCCAACCTTGAACGACTATGGACAGAATTGGAGACATTGAGGCCACTAACAATGGACCTCACTATTCTACAACAAAGGAGAAATGAAGACAAGACATTTGCCTTGCTCATTTCCCTTGGAGAGCCATTTAAAGAGATGCACCAAGAAATCCTAAGAAGGGAAGCTCTACCATCCTATGAGGAGGTTAGAGGAATGATCCAAAGAGCTGAAACCTCTATGAGACTTGAGGAAAACCGGACTCCAATGGAAGCTTTCGGATTCAAAGCAACAATGGAGGAGCAATGTGCTGAGATTGTGTGCCCACATTGCAAAAGGATAGGCCACACCAAAGAAAGGTGTTGGGATCTTCATCCAAATCTCAAGCCAAATGGAGTAAGACCGGATCAAAAAAGGAGTGAACTGCCCTACAAAGATATAAGTTCCAAACCAAACTTAAATGCATTTAAATATGTGCATTGCCATATTAGAGAAACCCCTTGCATGTCTAGAGAAGCATACAAGTATATCATAACATTTATTGATAACTTCTCTAAGTACACTTGTGTATATATGCTTAAAGACATAGCACAAGCACATAATCATTTAGAAAGTACTATCATTTAGTCACTAAGGTATATAATACATCGATTCAAACACTAAAGACGGATGATAGATAAATTGTATACCCTAGCTTTCTAAGTTTTTTAAATCAAAAGGGTATAATATTAGAAATCATGAGTTATGAAAACCTCATTGTAAATGAGGAAGAAATAGATATGCTTGCATACTCACTGCTTGAAAATGCAAATATGACTCATGAATATTGGTGTGATGCAATTAGTACTGTCACACACTTGTACAACCGTACTTCTCAAGAGTCACTTAGTGACGAGTCTCCATTAGAGACAATTAGAAGTAGCAAACCAAACTTCAAACATCTTAGGACATTTGGGTGTGTTTGCTACATAAATAGAGTACGGTGTCTATTCTCAGGATATGGTAAAAAAAAAAAATAGATATATTTGTTATAATCCTAAGACTAATATATCATACATGTCAAAAAATATGAAATTTGTCAAAAAAGAATTTTACTTTGCAGAATTAGGTGATAAAACACCTTTGAGTCTGCCTATCGAAGCTCCAACTAAGGAGCAAGGGGGAGCACAACAAATAAGCCATGTTCATATAGTTTGTAATGCTCAAATCATTGAGGGGGAGCAAAAAGACAAGGCCAAAAAGAAGAAAAAGAAAAACAAGAAAAAGAAGGAAGAAAATTCTTTTTTTTGAGTCTGCCTATCGAACAACTAATCCGCCAACAACTTGGATAGCAAATTCAATCAAAAATCCAAAGAAAGAAAAGGAAGAAAATGCCCAAAATGAAACAAACCATGGCCCAGTAAGGCTGCCCAAAATAAGCAAAAAGATAGCCAAATTTCTGAATAGAAAATGTTCAGAAATCTGCCCAGAAACTTGGCCCAAAATTAAGCGCATTCACTACCCACTCAAAGGAGACTTCAAGTCCATTAAATGAAGCTCCAATCAAGACCTTAAGTGATTATATAGCAGGTCCAAAAGAAGCCCAAACAATGCAGGGGCAGAATAGGCAGAATTTATAACGGCTAACTTTTGGGTTTGTGTCTACCGACGAGTTTTTGTGTCTACCGGCTAGTTTTTCCTTTTAGGCTATAAATAAATCTCCTCCCTTCACTTGTAAGATATCTTGGAGCTTGTCTCCTACTAGTCTTAGAATAGAGCATTAAGTCTCTTAAATTGTCTTCATGTATTCTTGAGTATTGTCTCAATTCTTGTCATTTGTATTTGATACATCATCAAAGAAATATATTGAATTCATTCTCACAAATCCAAACCCTCTTCTTCTTTGTTGTTCTTCAACATTCATATACACAAAACACAAAACTTTCAATCCATTGCTCAAACACAAAATCCCTAACTCAACCACCAAAGCTTCCGCACTCCAAATTTCATCACTTTGAAGGGGCAGTTGGGGCCCCTTTTTGGGCCCCTTTGAGAGGGGCAAATCTGGGCCCTAAAGGGCCCAGCAGATGCATACAGGAAGAGCTCATTTAGGGCCTAATTTGGGTCCCTAAATGGGCTGGAAAGACTGAACAGAATCATGGAAAAAACTGTCCCTTTGAAATCTTACAAATAGGATTCCTAATTTATCTTCATTTCAACACACTGTACTCCACCATAATTTTGTCAAACCAACTATCTTCATCTTAGCAACTTGAATTTGTTGAGAATCCTCCATATCATACCGGTTAAAAATTCTTGTATAGAACTAAGCCAATCACAAAATATGACGGCATCAGTTTTGTTTTTGAAATTTGGGACTTTAGTCTTGATTTTCTTTGTGATGTCTCCAGCTATGTCATGTTCAGATCTTCCTCATGGATGTGGCTGTACTACTTGAAGGTTTTGGGTCACCATAGTTGGAGTTTCAGACGTTCCTTCATCAGTGGATTGTGCTGGCCCTTTCAACAGCGTCTCAATTACTGTGGTTAAATTCTTTAACTACTCCCTCACTTCTTGCATATTATCTCCTGGGCGTTCAACTCTTGAACTCAACTTAACATTAGTCACCATAGTTGTGCATGAGAAAACAACCTTAAAATTAATAAAAACTTCAACTCTTATACCAACTAACGCAGGACAAGGTAGTGGATGTAGTAATAGTGGTGAAAGTGAATGGAAAATTAGGGAAATAGGCCTAGATCATAACCTAGGATTCTTAGGCTTCACACCGAAGGGAAGTTTGCATCTCACAATCTGAAAGAATGTTTATTAACTCAGAAAAATCTACCTTTGAAAGGCTACATAAGTGCTTATTTATAGAAAAATAAATCTTAAGAAACCTTAACCAAATATAACTCTTCTTCTATGTGGAAACGAATCCATATAGAACAAGAACTCTATCTAAAGATAAGAATCTAATCAAGATAAACAAGGACTCCATCTAAAGATAAGAATATAATCAAGATAAATCTTATCTACCATAGAAAATCTTAAAATTGAATTCAAAATTAAAAAATAAAATCTAAAATATTTAAAATAAATTCCAACTAAACCTTTCATTATCATCCATATCCCAAACCAATGCTTGTGCTTTTGATCCTGCACGTCTCTTGTAAACCTTAAGAGGTTGTTGCCAATGTGCTGCATTGCTCTTCCCCCCCCCCCCCCCGTTTTTCTTTTTCCTCCTTTTGCAATGAATTATGTTATTTTCACATCTTCACCACCCTTAATCCTTCCCATGTGGAAAAAATGGTGTTAACACGTGGGTGGGAATTTTTGGTTGTGGTTCTGCCAATTTTGTTTGTAAAAATGTGTTTACTAAAATGCATGTGCATTTGCATATCTGCGTATGTATTCTTTTGCATGTTATTTGACACCTCTTATGGATGTGACAAATAAGAAATATTGTAGCACCTCTTGTAGCTTCATTATACTATTTCACTATTTCCTTTTTTTCCCCTTGTTATCTCAACTATGGAGGTTATTGGTAACTCATATCCAGGAACCTTTTGTTCGTTGATTCTGTGTTTCCACAGGCTGCTGCTTTGGCATTAGACGAGTCCATTCTGGATGCTGATCAAGTGGAAAATCTAATAAAATTCTGTCCCACAAAAGAGGAGATGGAACTTCTAAAGGTGAACTGATAATTTGTTGATGCGCTTTTGTCTCTGCCAATCAACATTGATCAGGCACCCCAGCAGGGGCCACCACCATGCTGTTAACAGAGTCAGAGAAGAAACTATTAAGAGATTCTTTGCTCTATTTTTTTTTTAACTAGTTTATTTATTATTACTATTCTCAATGTTTCCTCAGAACTACACTGGTGACAAGAACAATTTGGGAAAGTGTGAACAGGTTTGTGGTTTGTATTTATACAACTACCTTGATACATTATGTGATGACCATAGAACTTGCTGCATCTTGCTTTGAATATTTGAAAAGGATTCAGATGGTGTACTTAATTTTTCTTACTAGTGTTTTTGACAACTTATCTTTTCTTAAGTTGATTATTCTTGATTGTTTTTAAAGACTGCTGGCAGTTCCCGATGTTCAAATTCAAGCATTTGTGTCTTAGTTTGGTGATTGTGGTTTTCAATCAACTTTTAATTTTCTCCATACAATTTTAAGAAAATGAATCATTCTGTTGAGTTGTATTTCCTATTTGGTTGTATGGCACTTTGCTATTTGGATTTTCAGATTTTGTGAGCTAGAACGATGGAATAATTATAAATCATGTGGATCTGCAAATGACATATAATTATCGTGGATTAAGATCCATCCTTCCTTCAAAATTGGTTAATATATATGTTGCCAATGATTGGCATTGTTAGGGTTGGTCTGAGAGCTACCAGATCCAGTTTAAGAAAGGGTTAATTTGTGTGCTGCACCATGATCAGGCGAGAGAGGAAGATAGTGGGGTCCCATTCTGCCACACTGGTCAGAAAGAAGGGGGGTGTCCACTGGAATCTGTATGGCTTTTATCCAAAAGAAGAAAAAAATAAATGATAACACACAAGGACGCTGAAAGGATGCAATGCTTTTTTGGAGGTGTATAATGCTGCTGACCATAACTTTTTACAATAGCACTTTATAATTATATATACACTCTGTCCCAAACCCAATGCCATTTTTTTATAGTAAACTACATTTTGAGATGCAATAATAGATGAATTGACAGTGTATCTTTTATATTTATTTTTTCAGATTGTTAACCCTCTAAGAGGTCTTAACACTCCACTACTTTATTACAACTTATGTGAAGGTATTGTGGAAAAGAGGAATATTGTTTGCCTTTAAATTTGATATTATGGGACATGAAAAGTGGGGAACTTAAACCAATGCATTCTATATTGTTATGAAACAATCTTGTAATGGTCACTTTTGTGTATGAGAGTTGTGTGGTGAGGGAAATGCTTTGTCAACCATCATCATTTTGAGAGTCGTTTGTATGGAGTCTTGATTCTTCGCCACCCTGGGGTTTTCAGAAAATCTAATTATGTTTTCTGAAAACCCTCATTTTCATTTAAATAGTTTTATTTGAAAGGCAATCCCTTCAGAGGGTCTTCTTTGGTGTATGGTGCTTAATATGATTAACACTAATAATCTTCTTCTGAAGAGGAGACCTTATAAAGCTATATCTCTGGACATTTGTGTCGTGTTTCACCAATTCTGAAACTAATGCTCAGTTATTTCTACATTGTTCTATTGTTAGGGAGATGTCTAATTGCTTTTTTGTTGTGTGTGATAATGATTAGCTTTGCCCTAGAAGCCTTCGTGATTTATTCATTGCATGTTTTAGAGGTTTTAGAGGAAAAATAGATACTCAATTTTTGTGGAAATATGTGTTTTTGGCCCTACCATGGTGTATTTCAAGAGAGCATGACGTCAGAATTTTTCGCAGTCAGACTATTGAAACTTCTCTTTTATGACACTATGTTGTTTTTATACTTCTCTATAGGCTTATGCCTTGGAAATTTATAAAATTTATAGCCCAGAAGATTTGAAAAGTGATTGGAGAGCAATTGTGGATTTGTTCTTTTTGTATTGTATTGTTTTGTTCTTTTTTACTTTTGAAGAATTTTCATCGTTAGAAGTTTTATACATTCTTTTCACATCTATTATATAATTCTTGTTCTATCCAAAAAAAAAAATTTATCTTGCCAGAAATCACGATTATTCCTTTCTTTTATTTGCCATCATAATGCTTTTCTTCAGTTTACAATTAACCATAATGCTAAACTCATCTCCCATTCTGAATTCTTTCAGTTCTTTCTGGAGTTGATGAAAGTGCCACGTGTGGAATCTAAATTGAGAGTATTTTTATTCAAGATTCAGTTTAATGCTCAGGTTCAGTTGATATCTTGATCACTAGTAAAGTTCATACGTCGGAAGCTTTTCCTTCTTTGTTTCTTTAAATAAATCTGAGGATGTCCTTGCAGATTTCAGATTTTAAAAAGAGTTTGAACACTGTGAATTCTGCATGTGAAGAGGTACGAGACTAATAAGAAAAACAGTTATGGTTTCTGACCTTGCCTCTTATTCTTTGTTACTTCTTTGATGATAAATTAGGTTCGAACTTCTTCAAAATTGAAGGAAATCATGAAGAAGATTTTAAATCTGGGGAATACATTAAATCAAGGAACAGCAAGAGGTAAGCAAATTAAGTCCCTGCCCCTCATAATCTATATTTTGTTGTAATTGTTTGAAAAAGGAATTTCCTTCATTGGCTTTAAAGGACTTGAATGAGTTCAATGATAGACCTCCTTGTTGTGGCTGTCCATAATTGCAATATTTCATGAAATTAAGGAAATTTTTACGATGAAATTTTGTTGCTTTTGGACTTGAGGCTAATGTAAAAGGCAAGCACTTTACTCGTACAAGGTGAGATGTTGAGGCATGAGCTGATGAATTTGGCAGTAGCTTACATTTAATTTTTAATGATTTGGCATTGCTGTTAATTCTTGCCCTGTGACAAAGGTCATGTGGAATATGAAAGCTCTGATTTACAATGATACCATATTACATAATGGAGTGACCAATTCCTCTGATTTGTCTTTTTTATCTAATGTAATCCATATTTAAGGGTTTCTAAAATCTGATTATAAGTAGCATAAGTAATTAATTTTATGCTTGATTTTGATGTCTGAGGTAAATTCTTTTCCTCTTAAGAAAAATGATATATTAGAAGAGATGGCCACTCCCCCAACCCCCATTAAAAAACAGAAAAAAAGAGTAAAGAGCAAGGAGGCATCCTCAAATGGGGGAGGAAAAAAAAAAAAGAAAAGATGAAAAGAAGTAAAAGAAGGCATGCGTTTCCCAAATTAAATTTTGAGAGACAGTTAGTTATAGCTGGTAATGAAATGGTTTAGGTCAAACTCAAACCTGTTCTTAGCATTTACTGTAAATGAACCAGAAGAAGAGGAAGTTTATAAAGTTGGATGCTGGAAAAGGTATAAGTTATGAAAACTCTCCTTGGTGAAGGTTTAATCTTATAATCTTTGACTTTGGAAGTTGACTTTTTATTTACTTTGAAACAAATATAAAATATACCGGTTGTCTGTCTCAATCTTTGTAGAGATTCAATCTTTCAATTGACTTTTTAAGATGGGAATGAGGGGTGAGGATGTACTGTCTGATGAGTGGTAAACTTCAATCCCCAACTGTCATTCTTAAATATGATCAAGTTACGATTGCCAATTATTAATTTCTTGGAAGTATTCTTTATAGCTCATAAGTTGTATCAACATTTATATATATTCGCTTTATCATATGTGTTCATATTCTAGGAAGTTGAGATCTTATAATTAGTAAATATAGGGCCTTGATTTGTTTATTTAAGCATATGAACTTTAATGTTTTAGGGCTGCCAGCTCCTTTTATCCTCATTCTCCTTGCTTCTGGTGTGACATGATTAGTTTTTCCTTTATCTTGCATCTTATCTATTATGGTCATTATAAGAGAGATTTCATAAGAACAAAAAATACTAGAGGGGCAGAGAGAGGTGCATTGCAAGTCCTTCAACAATGCTTGTGTTAAGTCCCCTTCAAGCATTCTAAAAAATGGCTAGAGGCATTTCTAAATGTAATTGTAGTAAAGAGAAAACGAAAAATGTGGGAGCCCAAGGAATTATGGCAGCTTCCAGCATTTCAGCCAAGTTCTCAGGTATCGTAAGAAGCCTACCTTTTTCCTTTGGTTAGAATTGAAGCGTTTGTTGATGGAAAAACAAGGAGGAATTTTTATGAAAATATTTACAGCCTCTACTGGATGAAGATGACTTGTCCCATTTGCTTCTATGGATAAAATTTGGTGATGCAGGTCCAGTGGCGAGGGCTTCGTCCAATGAGAAGTGGTGGGTGAATGTTGTGAAAAGGGTTGTAGTAAAATTGAGGATGGAGGTCTCTTGTAAATTGAGTTTGAGGCTTAAAGAATAGCATAGTTTACATATTTGTGAATGAAATTTCAAATTCAGTTCCAACAATTTCTGGTCAGCTGGTGAATGTAAACTATGAAGAAGAGCGTATATTGAACCCTTGTTTATAAAGTACTTTTCACATAAACAAGGCCTGTCAACAGATGGTAATATGGCCCCACCATTGGCACACTTAAGAATTTCTAAAATTGTGTCTCAATACCTAGACCTAATCAGGCACATTCAAATATCACAAGAATGGGTACTGTTCTGATAATTAGAAGACCAAAAAAGACTCAATTTGTTTCTGACTAGAAGCTAAGAAAAATTATAACTTCTTTACAAAAACGGTGATCCATAAGAAACAACTAACTAGAAATAAGGTCCTAGCAACTTGTTTCTAACTTAAATGCCGGTTCTTCATACTCAAAGACTCAATTTACAATTAAAAACACTTCAATGACCAAAAGAACCTTTAAAATTTTTGGGAACCTTTGCATTTCTCTAATTATGAAATGCTGCATCATCATTAAGATTCTAGGATTTTAGGCATCCTGATTTGATTATGTGATGAGAGCTTATAATTGTCTCTGAGCACTTCCATGTGAAGTAGCATTTGCTCCTAGATCTACTTAAGTTCATTGTCTTTGCAAAAGGGTTGAGTAAAAAACTAATGTTTGAGCTTCTTACTGGAGTATTTGGAGGTTATTCTTAGCCAATCATGTGGTTCTTCCAGCACCATAAATGTGAAGAGTGTATTTTGGTTGTTCGTCTTTTGTAGGACTTTTACTTAATTTACATTGGCGACAACTCTGGAATCTGTGTCATGCTCTTTATTATGCCATGTTTTGCCTCCTGCTGGATGAAAATTTGGTTGTTACATTTATTAGCTCTCTTGAAGTACTTAGGTGGTTTCTATTTCTACAGGTTCAGCAGTAGGATTTAAATTGGACAGTCTCTTGAAACTCAGCGATACACGTGCTTCTAATAACAAGATGACACTCATGCATTACCTTTGCAAGGTATATTCAGTGTGTGTAATTTTTCATTATATGTAGATATATCCTGGTTGTCAGTGCAGGAAAGAAATATTGACACCTTCATGTTTAACTAGCAAATTCTGCTAGGTGGTTTAGCAAAAAGATTTGGGCCATGATCTTCCTCTTGATCTCTCTCACCCTTTTCGGTGGCCAAGAACTTGCTACTGGATCCTGGGATCCATGTCTCTTTTCTTCTTGCTATATTGCTTTTATACTTTTTTGTAAGTGGTTATGACAGTATGAGGGCGAACCTTGGTGTAACGATTGAGTTGCTCCTTTGGTGACCTAGAGGTCACAGGTTCGAGGCGTGGAAACAACCTCTCTGCAAAAATGCAAGGGAAAGACTGTATACATATATGCCCACCCTCCCCCTACCCCCGCACTATGCCGGGGAGCATTTTGTGCACGGAGTGAGCCCCTAATGACAAAGCATCTTGCATCATGTGTATCTGCACATATAACATGTAAACAAAAGCATCATGGGTCCTATAGCTGGATAGATTAATCTCCTCACATTCCTGTTCCCCCCTCCCCCCCCCCCAAAAAAAAAAGAAATAGTAAATGTAAATATTTTGTCAAAGTTTGTTGAATTTTATATTCAATGGAATTGTGACATAACAAATCTGGTTTTTGAGGGATGAAGCGCATTTTTAATCTGAGTTCGGAGCTAGGCGAAAGTTATGTTTGTTCAAAGTGGTCTGGCTTGCCACATCATCATAAAGCTAGTAACAAGGATGATGCAAGTTTATACAAGTAAAATCACCACTTAAACATACAATTATTATTTTTTCCCCCTGAGGATAAAACTGTTATTGAGGACAAATGTTGTGTTCATTTGGCTGGTCAAGCCCCTATGACTGGAAATTGTTTTCACCAAAACTTCGATTAGAAATGGAGCCAACACCAAAAGTTAGTTTTTTGCTGGAACTATTGCAAGAGAATCCAAAAACATGAATGCATCTTGAATATTTTGAACACTGATTTTGCCAACCTGTGGAAGCCATATTTCATGTTTTGTCTCTCCTGGCAAAGTTTACATTAATCTTCAGTTTCTTGATCCCCGACTTTGGGCACTCAAAATTTTTCTTAGTGTCAATGGTTAATATTAGAGTTAAATATATCACCTGGTGTCTTTTCTAGACAGCCACTTTTGAGGTCTATGCTTTACCTACAAGTACTGCATTGTGCTGCAAATTACTGCTGAATCTTCAGTTTTCTTTATAGATCTGATATTTGTTTCCAGTGGACTTCCTTTAGTTGTTTGCTGCATTTAAGAAACTCAATAGTTTGCTATCTTTTAGTATCTTGGCTCTTTTTATTTTTTTTTATTTTATTTTATTTTTTTTTGAAACTTGACTTTGTAATTACTGTTTTGGGGACTTGGAAATGGAAATAAGTTGTTTTAGTTCATTTAATTTGGTTAAATTTCAGCTAAAATCGGAACCTCCACCCTTGCAAGTGTGCAGAATGAAGGAGAAATTATACGAAGAGTAGGATATAATACTCCTCAAGAGAAGTGAAAAAACAAGAAACAAGAAGAAAAAAGGAAGGAAATAAGAAGTCAATAGGAATTTGAACAACAAAAGAGAACTTTTTTTGACTAAGATCAAAATCCATCAAACTCCCTTGCAGAAGAATGCCACAAAGAAGCAAAAAACCCATCTTGTTCTCTAAGAATGAGGGATGCCAATATTGGTCCTTGGAAAATTCTTGCATCCATCTCCAATTGAGAGCAGCAAAAGATGAAAGGTGCGGTCATTACTCCACAAATGCCGTCTTCTCCTTTAGGACCAAAGCTTCCAAAGTTGGTTGCAATCTTGTATATTCATTCAAAGAAGGCCAAAGTTTATGTAAATTTTAAAATGTCTTATTCAATTGACCAGGAAAAGGTGAGAAGTAGCCCATATATCCAGGGATAAGGAGTTTGCAAAGCTTGCGCTCACAACATATAATTTGTATTGGTCTCGGTAGAAGGCATAGATCTTGTAACAGCGTTAGTTTGGGAGAAGCTTTTGCTTCCGAATGGAGTTAGGACAAGACAAGGAAGTGTTTGGAATTCTAATAGGGTGATTCTGATGAATTTACGGAGGAAAAGACCTAAATTATCTAGATTCCAAATTTTCTTATCAGGAGACAAAGAAGCATGAGTGTATTTTAACAAAACAGGCAACAATGTGAATTATGAAGTTTCTATTGTCAAGGTTCTTTAAGAAATTAAGCTTTCCAAGGGAATCTCTGTCAAGCAGGTGCAATTTGGGAAACTTGTGCATAGTGAAAGATAGATAAAGCAAGTTTAGCGAGAGTAACCCCCCCAATTAAAGCTTACCCGAGATAACAGAATATTGATTCTCCAATGTTAAGTTGGGATGAAATACTTAATATTCCTGGGAAATGAATTTCTATGGACTTGCACAGCTTATGCTTTCTCACTAAATGGCCACCTGATCATTTTGGTTTGGGCCATATTTCATTGAACCCCCTTGTTGTTTTACGTTGTAGTAGCTATATTATCCTATTCTTTTATGATAATTGTTTTACATATTTTGTAAAGATGTTACTAGAGGTTCAAGTGCAAGTTAATTTTCCAAATTTTATTTGATAATTGTGGAATCATCATCAACTGTGACATATCTGGACTATCAGCAGGACCAATGCTTGTTTAGATTCAAAAGCTGATCTCTTTTGATTTTGAATGTGGTTTTTTCCATGGTTTTGCTATAGTGACTTAACCTGTTCATGATGGAGGTCTTTCTTCTTCTTCTTCTTCTTCTTCTTCTTCTTCTTGTTCTTCTTCTTCTTGCTCATGTATTATCTAGTAAACAAGCCTTTATGACATAGGAGTATGACTAAAACCCAGGGTGGTCTATCCTTGTGCTTCTCCTCGTATTCTTTTGGCTGGCTTCTCCCTTCATGTTTTCTATGCATGTCGGAAGTGCCACAATTAGTTTGTGATAAAATCTGCTAATTGATTCCTCAGGTCCTTGCATCCAAGTCACCAGCACTTCTGGAATTTCATGTGGACCTTGTGAGTCTTGAAGCCACATCAAAGGTCTATGCTACCACTTTTTATTAGTCTGATTTGAGCACTATGATTAGAGATTTGTTTGAGAAGCTTTTTGTTTATATGCAGATACAATTGAAATCCTTAGCAGAAGAAATGCAGGCTATAATCAAGGGATTAGAAAAGGTCAAGCAGGAGCTGCTTGCATCTGAAAATGATGGTCCAGTATCTGAAGTTTTTCGAAAGGTATTTAAACATAACCTCATGTTATTTTTTCTAGGAAAGAATTAAAAGAGTTGTGTTCTTTGTTCCATTGTTCACCTGTGTCAAATTCGAGTTGCTTGCTCACTTCCAAGTAGTCTTCCAGGGTCGGTATTATCAATTTACTAAAATCCAGAGTTTTGAATTTCCAGTTAAGAATAAGAGTTTTAGTTTGAGATCAAAACATTGGGGATTGTATAATAGGCAAGATTGGAATGAGAAATTTTAGAAGTGCACACTGAGAAAACAAGAATTGGAAGGGAGGGAGGCATACACAAGTGTGGAGCTTAACATTTGGTTTCTGGTTTCAATTGTTGTTGAATGGATGTTGGTTGACTATCCAAAGTGACTAGCTTGTCTAGGGTTGAAATTGTTGTCATAGCCTACTTTTAATAATCTTCTGGCGGCTGAGGCTGTCTGGTGGTCCTTCTTTTGACCTTATTTATTTACTTAGTTATTTTGGATAGAAAAAAGAATGTATTATTGAAGGAAAGAAGATACAAAAACTACTCTGGAAAAGAATCTTCCGGAGAGATAAGGAAAAATACAAAACAATACCTGCAAAACTAATGCATAATAGCTCCCCAACACCTCTTTAAATCTTCTAAACAATAAGCTTTATAAATTCTCAAGGCATAAACCCATATAGAAGTTGAAAGAGACTTCAAATGGTTTGATTGCAGAAAACTTTGATATTCCACTCTGTCCAAATGCGCCACTAGACGGTCAAAAATGCATTTCCACAATAACTGAGCATCTTTCTTCCTCCAAAGCCTCTGTGAGAAACAAATCAAAAGTCTCCTAGGGCAAACCCATTCATTGTCACCCACAGCAAAAGGACGGTTCCGCATCTCCCTCACAATCGAGCAATGTAAAAATAAGTGACTTTGAGTTTCTGAACCAGTATAACACAGGACGCAAGCATCCGAAGAGAGAACTTTATAAGGTCTCCTCTTTTAAAAAGGATTACTGGTATTAATTTTATTAAGTGGCATGGACCAAATAGAAGTCTTAATTTTAGTAGGGACCTTTGCCTTCCAAATTAAATTGTTGAATTTAAAAGGAGTTTTTTTGGGAAACACTGAGAAGATGATTCAAAAGAGATACACATGAAGGAAAAAAAAAAAATCCGATTAATTGAGATTCCAAATCCTACTATCTGAAGCATGAGGAGTAGGTTCTTTATCCTAAAGTAGAGAAACTAGAGAAGAAAACTTAACAGTTTCTTTATCTTTAAGATTTCTAAAGAAATGAAAATCCCAATAAAATTATTGTCCTTCCCAAGAAATGAAATCTTTGGTAGGAGCGAAGTGAACTCTAGATAATCTTAGATAATTTATAGGGTGAGGGACAGAAGCAGATAATCCCTAATCCATTGATCCTTCCAAAATAAACACAAGAGCTATCACCTACCTTAAAGGACACCAAACGAAGAAAAGTATTGTATAATTGTGAAATGAATTTCCAAGGAGCGGAATGAGAACTCTGACTCCACCATTAGCATTTCAACCATTCTGATGGAGACCATACTTGCTCTTTTTATCACTATGCCAAAGAGAATTGTGCTCCAGGGGAAATCTCCAAAGCCACTTGCTTGCCAACAAAATGTTCTTGGATGCTACATTACCTAGACCCAACCCCCTCTCAGACTTTGGTTTAGACACTTGATTCCAGTTAACCAAATGAATGATTTATTGCCTACCTTATTGTGGTTTTCAAAGAATGGTTTATTGCCTACCTCTCGAGAGCTTTGTCTGAAGACTCTGCTGGCAGACAAATGCTAAACATCATTGAGTTGAAAGGGCTTTTTTTTTCCTGTTTTTGATATGATAATTAGAGGGTATTGGTTGGTCAAAGGGCATCAGTCGTTGTCTAGGCTTTGTCACAGAATACAGTCTTAACTCTAGAAGAACCTTTTTCTTTTACATATATAAAATTGTTTGCATTTACAACACATGTTGTGTTGTCTTGAAATATGAAGCCATCAGTAAGTTTCACCATCTGTAGTCAAGTTGCTTAAAGCATTGACCTTTTGTGAGCTTATGTTGTCTTGTGCAACAAGTGCTATTTGTCAAGTGTAACCAGTTATACATGCTGTGTGGCTGCAGTTAACTAAAATTTGATGCACAATAGAGGCTTCAAAGTTTGAGTTTATAGTTTTGAGGTTTACAATTGTCTTGGATAGTGCAACACATGATATCTTGCCAATTCTTCATGATGATGGAGATTTCTTTAGTATTTGGTGTATATTTCTAATTTAATTGGGCCTACACCATCAGCCCAAGTATTTTCTTCATCATGGATATGTATGCTTTTAGTGTTGTTACTTGGCTACAACAACAACAACAACTTGGACTTTAATTCTAAATTTTGGGGTCAGTCATCATGGATATGTATGCTTTTACTGTTGTTACATGGCTTGCAGCTTGCCACTAATCCTAGACTGACTTAAAATGTCTTGGGCTATGAAGCATGGTTGTGGATATTGGACATGGATGTGTTACGAATCCAAATGTAGCAATTTATGAAAGTATGGAATCTACATACATGTGGCAATTATATGACAAATAAATAATGTTATTCCTATTTTCATGATGATAAACTTTAATTTTTCTGTGTCAAGTTTGAATTTCCAAATAGTTCTTTGGAAATTATGTAATTTATGGGATTCGATTTGTATGTTAATGATGTTGCTGCCTTAATAAGGTCTGTCCTTTCCATTTTAGACATTGAAAGAATTTATTGGTGCTGCTGAGACTGAGGTGGCTTCAGTTACAAATCTGTATTCAATAGTGGTAATATGCTCTCCTTTCCCCCTTGTTTGCGTAAAATGGATCATCTTTTTGATATAATTTCTTACCTGCCTCTTTTTCTATTGATAAACAGGGTCGAAATGCAGATGCATTGGCCTTGTATTTTGGTGAGGACCCTGCTCGTTGTCCATTTGAGCAAGGTGAGTTTGTGTACAAAATTTGATTGTGCTTGTTAGCGGGGTATGTAATTTTCTAGGAGCTGACTTTCAGGTTGTATCTGCACAATCTCTTCTGCAGACACTTGTGGTTAATTTACATACTTCCTTTATCTTCATTTCATATAACTGGATTTTTACATGAGAGGGAGACAAGACTTGTGGGTGGAATAACTTGCATAATGTAGCAGAATGATGGGCTCATATTCAAAGCCAGGGAAACATGATAACTTAGCAATCTGGCAACACTCAAAAAATCTATCAAACAAGCAGTGGAACAAAATATTGAGCTTTGCTGGAAAGGTGCGCTATCTTATAAAGAATAAAAGTTTTTGAAAGGTTCTCCTAAAGACGGGCTTTCAATACTCATACATGCACATTTATTCTTGCATTTGCTTCTGGTGACTAAGACTCTAATTCTGAGACTCTAAATCCCTTGCCTGCGATTGCAATTGAATTCAGCTCAGCAAGTAACTTAAGTTGACATAAGTAAACTTTTTAAGCTTGAAAATTAAAATGATAAAGAAACTGATAAATAAAAAAGTGAAGAAACTTTTTCGGACACTAGAGTTTGAAAGTTTTCTATTTTCACTCATTGCCGAAAGAGGATTTTTAGAGGAGCTTTCTATTCGCAGGAATAATCTTAGGAATGATCTTGCAGAGCTTATTCTTAGGGAGGAGATTAGTTGGCATCAAATGACTCAGATAAAGTGGGTTAGAGAAGGGGAATGTAATTCATTGTGTCGCCAACCGTAGGTGACACATGATTTTCATTGGAGAGTTAGAGGATGATGCTGGTAACATTTCTAGGGACTAGGTCTATGTAGTGGAGATTATCTTTAGCATTTTCAAGGACATGTATACAGAGGAGGAAACGTTTCTGTCCTACTATTAAGGGTCTTGATTAGTATCCCATTGAGAGCTCTAAAACTTCTTGGTTAGAAAGGCCTTTTGAGAGAGATGAGATACGTAGAGTTGTTCTTGGTTTTGATAAGAGTTAAAGCCCTTGGCCTTGACAGCCTTAGGATGCCTTTCTTTTAGGATTTTTGGGATCTTATTTGTGAAGAATTGTTTAAAAAATTTGATGAGTTTTATACTAATGGGATGATAGGTAAAGAGTGTGAATTCCACTTTTATTACTCTTATTCTCAAAAAATCCCGTTCCTATAAGGTGAAGCATTTTGGACCTATTAAACTTACCACTTGCCTTTTTCGGATTGCAGCGGAAGTCTTAGCTAATAGGTTATGCTTGGTGCTTGATGATACCATTTCCTTGGAAGAAGACAGATTCTGGATGCAACCCTAGTCGCTTATGAGGTTGTTGATTATGTTAAAAGGCATGTTAGAGGTGTTGTCCTTAAGATAGATTTAGAAGTAGCTTATGATAGAGTAAGTTGGCAGTTTTTGGATATGGTCATAGAGAATTTGTGTTTTGGGACCCTTTGGATGAAATGGACCCTGTGGTCTGGGAATGGGTTGGATAAAAGGGATTATTTCATAAGTTTGGATCAGGTGTCTTCTAAGTCTAAGGATGAGGGTGGTTTGGGTCTCGGCAATGTGGTTTCCAAAAACATTTCCTTGGTTGGTAAGTGGCTTTGAGGATTCCCCTTAGAACCCAATTCCTTGTAGCACAAGGCTATTAAAGGGGAGTATGGTCACCACATTCCAATGTTAAGGTGAAAGTTTTTTATTTTAGTCATTGGAAATCCATCTCTCAATTATCTCATACTCTTTAGTCATTGGAAATCCATCTCTCAATTATCTCATACTCTTCTTTCTCTTGTATCTTTCAAAATGATCTGTGGTTGTTGTGCCCTTTTTTAGGAGAATCATTGGATTGTACACTCTCCTCTGTTCATCCCGTTTCCTCTTTTTTCAGTTCATCCAGGATTCAGCCTGCCCCTGTTATAGACTTTTATCTTGGGAGGGTCATTCGATTTCTTGTGATTTTCATTTTTTAAGACACTTCAACAATAGAGAAGTTATCAAGTTTTCCTCCCTAATTTACCTCTTGCAGGGAAACTAGTCTTTCCTCAATGTTCTTGACACTAAGATTTGGAATGTTGACAATTCAGGTGCTTTTTCTTGTAAAAACTTTGTTCCACTATCTCATTAGTTATCCAAAGCACCCTCCTTTTCTTCTCAATGTTTTCATTTGAAAGGAAAAGATTCCTACTATGGTTAAAGCTTTTATTTGACCCACGGTGCTCAAAGATCATCTGTTTTTGCATTGTTTTGTTGCTAGGGAGATCTGGAATTGCCTATTTGTTGTGGGTGACAATGATTGAGTTTGTCTTGTGAACCTCCCACATCTCTTACAAATTCTGGAGGTTCTCTCAACACCCCCCCCCCGGGGGGTTGTTTGGGGCGATTTGCTTTTGTGGCTATTCCTCGGTGCATTTGGATGGAGGAGAACAAAAGAATTTTCAAAAATCGGCTTATTGACTCTTCTGTTCTTTGGAATAATATTGTTTTATATATTTCTCTGTGGGCTCATGTGGGCTCATGTGGGCTTATGCTTCAAGAATTTATAAAGGTTATAGCTTAGTGGACTTGAGGAAGGATTGGAGAGCAATTATCTGTTAGTTTCTTATACTGATTTTGTTTTCTCCTCTTTTAAAGTCTCATCCTTGGAGTTTTTGTACATTCTTTCCTCCCAATACAATTTCTTTGGCCATCGAAAGAACTCTTTGTGGACATAACATAGTTTCTTGCTTTAAATGTAAAAGTTATCATTTTGCTCTGGGCATGAAACTACTTTCCTGGTTTTATGGTGCAGTACATTCTTGGTTCACGCCAGAAGATTAGGCATCTCATCAATGGTCATCAAATTTGTGGTAATAATTACACTTTTTGTATGGGAGATTAATTTTACCCTCGAATAAGTCAGGTGTAGTGCAGAAAATATTGGAAAGAATGGAGATTTGGATGGTTTTCTTTACACTCTTGCAGTTATAGTGAATCATGCCATTTAATTTTTTGGGACCTGATGGAATCTGATGTGTAGGAGGATGTTGCGAGGATATGGTTTCCCTAATTTTAGAGGAGGTTCTCTGAGCGAGAATGCAATGCGTAGAATTGGATGGCTAACAGTTACTTCGTTTTGAATAGCATAAGATGTGAAAAACATCTAGGCATTGATCTGTATGTTGATGCATCACAAATGAGCAAACTAGGGGCCTCAAAATAGGTGGATGTCACTATCCCAGGTGATTGTATTGTGAGTGCCATTTTTAGTCCACAAAACCCAAGTATCTCCAGGCCTTGATGGAGAAACTTAATTATGCTGAGAGAAAGATAATGGGCGGTCTATATGTATGTGTTCAGGTAAAACTTGAAAAGTCATATGTGAGATCTAGCCTTTAAAATGGCTCTAAGAAATTGTGGCAACATGCAACATTTTTCTTCTTACATGGGTGAAATCCATGACTTCATTCCAATGAACAAACAAGAGATGGAGCATGACATGAATTGACTTGAGAATAACGGCTTAGTTTAAGAGCAGATATGTTTAGTTATTCAGCTGGCCATGCGAAGCAGAAAAAGTTTTTAGATCTATGACTCGACATATTTTTAAATACTGGACTCTCTCTCTCTCTCTCTCTCAAAACTCTTCCACCTTGTGGAACTGTGTCATGATGCTGATTGCCAACATTTAACCTTACTCTTGTATAGTTCTGTCTTTTGTGTCCCCCCCCCCCCCTATAAATCGAAAACGGCTTCATTGATTTATTTGTTTATTTGATCCCTGAAATTTTTGCTTGTTAAATTTAGCTTCCTAATTTTGTAAGCATCTTTTTTCCTTCCCTTTTATTGAGATCTCAACTGCACTGATTACTGACGTATCTCTGTCCATTTACTATTATCGACATGATGCAGTTACTGCAACACTCTTGAACTTCATAGGAATGTTCAAGAAAGCGCATGATGAGAACTGTAAACAAGCTGAACTAGAGAAGAAGAAAGCTCAAAAGGAGGCAGAAATGGAGAAGGCAAAGGGAGTTAATCTGACAAAGAAAAGTGTGAATAGCTGAACATTGTTTGCTTATTTGACCCTAGGGTGGTTCAACTAGCATTTCCACGATGCTCCAGAGACCATAATGGTTTATTCATTATACCATTCAGGAGATTGCAGGGAAAACCCGAAACCTCTGGTTCTCCACTATGGATGCAGTAAGCCTTTGAAGGTGACAAGAAACTGATACAGAAGGGCCATTTTTTAGAGGCTTGGAAAATGGAACACTATACCTCCATGGAAACAGCTCCAGAGGGACAGACTGCCATTCAGTCTACCAGATGATTGTGCTGGCCATATATCACTTAAGGCATCACATATGCTCCTGAGATTGATCAGAATCATCAATTGAGCAGCAGAGCCTCTTGACATTCATTTCTTAAATCAATGGATTCGAGATCCTCTGATCTTTATCTAAGAATATGTGATAAAGCTTGGGTTCTTCCACTGATGTGGATGATTGGTATCTGCTTAGACCATTCGCTTTGTATCCTTTTTTCAGTGCCAGAGCGGATGCTGCAGGGCACATGCCGTTGGGATTGCAAGCCCGGGACCATATCAAGAAACCATGTACAAAGCTTAGCCCTGTACTCACATTGAAATTCAATTCTTTTTTCTGTAACATAGAAGCTTCTCTAATTGAGATTTTGATGGAAACTAACCTATCATGAAAATTGTTGTATAGGTCAGGATTAGAAAGAGTAACTAGGTCCTTATTTAGGAGATGGGTTCTTCTTAGTGTAATTGTATCATACACAAATATATAGGCGAGGTTTGGAAGGTGAATGTTACGCATATTTAATTCTTTATTTGAAATTCTTTAATCATTAAATAGAGAAAAGATTATTTTATAAGTATTGTTCCCGTTTCTACTGCTTTGACTTCCAGGTATGTCCTTGTTCTCCAAAGAAAATTGCTTCATCATATTTCATACCTATCTTGTTGATTCAGGATTACAGATCACAACACTCATAAATGCAGATTTCCAGGGATAGAATTTCATTTGGAGACAATCATCCAACACTTGCTACTTCTTGTATGGCTAGGAAGTGTGACGACGCGCTATCCAGACATCGCATAAGGACGAAATCCTCTTTTCCCTAAAGCATTTCATCTATCTTCTAGCAATATAATCCTAGCCAAAACATGTTTTAAAGCGTTATTAGATATCAATTTAATAATTGCATGCAAAGTACTTACCTTTGAAAGCTTAAAATCCACTGTACTCTCCTATATGCATGTCCATCCAAACCCCTAACTTCCCAAGTGATTTCAGTTTGTCCTAGGGTTATTTCACTCCTTTTCTACACTTCCTTATGTTGGGGACACTCAATACTTGGATGAAGGATGCTGAATCCAAGTTTAGATGAGTGATTCAATAGAGTTTGGGATGGTTTTTGTAAGGAAAATGAGAGTGACGAAATTGGGAAGAAAGGTAGACTTCTCTCCCTTGCTCTCTCTCTCTCTAACTTTCTCTAACACATACCATAGTGGAGTGTGGGCCCAACATGTTAGGTGTCAAGTGCATAACAAGTGTGGTGTGTGCATGTGCCATGTGGTGAGCAATAATAACTTTTTTTTTTTTTTTTTTTGAGGCCTTACAGGAAGTGCAGTTGTGTTCCGTGTTCTCCGGAAAGGGGCACAGATGCACTTATGCAACCAAGATGGGTGCTTGAATTTTCCTTTCGCTTTCATACTCACAGGGAACATATCTACAGGAGGTAGTCTCCCAGAATGGACTTAAAATTCTTCAGGTATTCTTAGGGTGGGCTATCTCCGTCTTCTTCGTTCCGTCCGTTGGCAGTGGAAACATATGCTTTTGCATGGGTTGAAACACCTTCAATAGCTGAATCAGTTTTCTAACGCATGGTCTGCCATATCATCTGCTACATACGACTTCTTCAGTCTTGGTATGTTGCAACCCTAAGATAAGATTTCTAGTGCTCTTTGTCTAGCATGTCATCACTCCTGCTTATTGTAACTAGACAGGTTGACACCATTTCTGTCAACAACATTTGCTACTGATAGCTAGTTAAAAGCATTACCCACTAAAGAAACCCTACCGAAGTTCGATTTTTTATGCACTCGTCGGGTTTTGCAATAGCTTCAGAAGCAGGTTCATTTGCTGTTTGCAGTAGGGTTGAAGGTGATTGACAAAATTGTAAGACATTTTCTTTTATCTGTGGAGTGGGACGGCAATTTGGCATCCAACCCTTCTTTGGGGGAGGAAAAAGTTAGGCTCCTTTAGGCTTTCTTGGGAACACATTTATATACCACATTCTAGAAGAATAAGCTCTTCTCTTCCTCAGAGGCGGTTGTAAATACACAAGCAGAAAGTACTTATTACCATCTTTTGCTCAAATGGTTAGTCAATGAAGCAATTATCCTAGTCTTTAAGAGCCTCAAATCAAATGGTTATTTATGTATTAAAGGTCTAAGGCTGGAGTCTCGTTCTCTCTCATCGTGACAACTTTTTGATGGTCTTCGTAGGGTGCAGGAACACAACTGGTTATGTTTTCCCCATTGGGAGAAATCAAAAACAGAGTTGGCAATTCTTTTGCAAAGAGCCTATTTTTTTTCTTTATTTTTTAGCAGTTGGAAAGCACCTAATGCGCGTGCTTTTCATTAGTTCTAAGCGGAAATCTCATTGCATTTATTTTGCTAACACTTAAGTTGCTTATGAAAATTGCAATTCCTAGCACCTTCTGCCAAACAAACAGGCAAGCCCTTCTATCACCTCGTACACAATCTCTTCCTTACTTTGAAAAGATAGATTTGGACTCCACAAGATTGGCAATAAAAAGAGTTATGTCTTTTTAAGTTCTTGAACAATATAATCCAATGCCATCTGTCTTTGAACTATTATTTTGTTTATTTTAACCTTCAAACTCTTACTTTGTGTTCACTTCTTTTTTATTTTTATTTTTGGTAAGATTTGTGTTCACTTCTTTAATCTTTTTAGTATACAAAATGAAGGAAATAAAAGTTGTGATGCTAGGCTGAGAAGTGCATACCCTTTTTGCACCTCCCCCCCCCCCTCCCCCAATAAAAAGGGTTTCTAGTATCCATTACAGTGATATGACACTTTCAAGAAGAATTTTTGTGATAAATGAGACCACAATTTTGTGATATTATTCGAACTGTACAAGGGAAATTTGGTATTGGGAAAATTAAGAAAAAATATGAAATCCTACGTTCTATTGTCTTCACTATCCCACATAATAGAATTTTCAATTTTCTTTGGAAGTCCCATAGCATCCATCAACCCACCAACCAAAAACCTTCTCTTGCAGCCAAAATGTTCATTATCTGTATGAACCATTTAATTTCTTGTATGCCCATCTTCAAAAATTGGATTTCCTTTTCCCAACTTTTTGTGAAAAATTCATGGAAGTTCCACCGATTTTACAATCACATAAGTAACATCCCCTGCTTCAATTCCAACCCTGTAAGAACATAATATATCTTCTTCTTCTTGATCAAAATTGCATGATTGCTTGCAACTTCTGTAGAATTCACAGCTCACAATTGTGTCAACCACAATGAAAATTGCATGCAAATAAGCAATAAACAATCCTTCAAAAACAACTGAAGAAGACAAATTTGAAGAAATATGGTAAGCTCTGACAACTCTGTAATGAAACAGAGCTTCTATTGCAGCCAAAACCAAATTTGTAGGCAAAGCTAAAGACAATGCTGTTGAAGTTTTTCCTCTGATCAACACACAACCCCTTAAAATTGCCAAATACCCATTACAATTCTCTTCAAATCCTGACAAAACCAGAGATAAATTTGAGATTATAAGGGAGTTTGCTAAAATTATTGAGTACAGGACCGCACCAGAAGCAGAGAGAAAAAGAAGGAAATTTGGAGAACTGAATCCAGATCCGTCAAAGGTATTGAATAAAAATATGAGGATTGTTAAGCAAAATGAATTTGCAGAGACGATGAATAGAGAATTCCAAACATGGGTACGAAGAAGAGGAGTGTATAATGATAAAATCGAGGAAAATAGAGAAGGAATACTCTGTTTTTTATGATTCAGAGCATGAATAACAGATGATTTTCCTATTAGAAAGAAGGTGAGAGAAAAGGGTAGAGAGAAAATGAAAGAGGAAATTGTTTGGGCTAGTTTTAGATTGAGAACTGTGAAGAATTCCGATGAGTGAGGAAATCCTGCAGCAATGAAAAGTGAGTGGAGGAGATGGTGTGTAGATGTGAAAACAGAGGAATTTGGAACAAAAATTTGGGACAGAAGGATCGAGATTGAGAATGGGAAAATAAAAAGAGAAGATGTTGACGTAAAGTAGGAATATTGCTGAAGGAATCTGTGGATTGATCTTCTCATGGTCTTGCTTGTTCTCTCCATCGGAAATGAAAATAAAATTGTCTTTTTGTGGTTTCGGGAGGTGCTTGGCTTTCAAAATTGGGGATTCTATGGGTGTCTCCTCCTTTTAAAGTTTTCTCCGATGGGTTTGCTTGCTTACTCCTCTCTCTCAAAAAGACAATGTTGGGTGGGGAGTTCAGAGACGCTTTCAGAGGAGGTTGGTGCGTTATATTGGAAATGGATTGGCCAACAACTAAAAACCAACAAGCTTGTGTGTTTGAGGAGTTGTTTGAGCTTTGTTTTTTACAAAAGTTTTGTTTGGATCCCTCTTGAATGAATCTAAACAAAATTTCTTTTGATCTCCGATCCCTACTTTGGGGAAAAAAAAAGGTTAATTATGAAATTTGAGTTTTTGGGTTTCAAAAACTATTTAAAATTAAAGAACTTAAATTATTTTGGGTAATTGTTTTAAGTACAATTAGCAACATTTTTAGACTTTATCAAAGTCTTTCTTCATTGCTTTCAAAGCACACAAATTCCCCCCCCCCCCTTTTTTTTCCTTTGGTACAATTTACTCCAATGATTCAATATTGTAAACATTTTGGGGGCACTATCCATAGTCTACTCACATTTCAAGCGCGTCCAGTCCATTTCATGATATAATCCTCTTTCTTTGATAGCAAATGTTTAATTGCATTCCTAAGGAAAAAAGAATATGTTAAATTGCAAATAGCAAACAATAAATTACTCTTAAATGGAACTGAATTTAATAAGTTTTAAAAAATTTTCTTTTTTTAAATAAAATAATTATGTTCTTTTTGGCCAAGAGATCAAAAAATTTGAGGGCAAGTGATGAAGTTAAGATATATGGACCTTTTTTTTTTTTTTGGCTAAAACTCCTATAATTTTCTTCTAAACACAAGGAGATTTTGTAAGGTAAGGTCTTGAATAGATTTGATGAGGCATAATGATATCTCAATCTCTATGATTGTTTTTGTGGGCACCCTTTATCAATTCCACAATTTTGGAAAATATTTAAATTTAGTGAATATTTAGGTTTAAGTTGAGTAAATATTCAGATTTAAGTTGAGTGAATATTCATGTTTAAATTTATAAAAAGTGAAATCTACCGTATAGAAGAGAAATATCAGGCAAGATTGAAATAGAAATAATAACAAGATACATATGAAAATAAAATTATAAGTTTTGCATTAATCTTTTACCTAAAATTACTAATTAAATCTTTAATTGATTTTCCTGCATTACTCTTTATTTTCATTTGGGGGTTGAGGATTTCCTTGTAAAGAATATAGATACAATGCAAATACATGCGCAACTACAAATAAGTAATGAATTCCATAAATTTCAAATTTTAGGGCATTATTTTATGGTCTTTTGAGTTTGTTGATACCTTGATTATATTTTCTCACCTATCTTTAAAAAAAAAAAAAAAAAAAACTCTTTTTTGGGTTTTTATGTTTTTTTTATGAGAAACTAATAATAACTAATAATATTTTAGAGAAAGTAAATTTTTTTCGTTAGATTCAGGTTATTCAATTTAGTTTTTTAATCAGTATTCGTAATCATATTTCGATTAATCCGGTCTAAGCGTTCTCGATCTCAATTTAGAAGAGAGTTTTCCTAACGTAATTTTTTTTATTTTTAAATTTCGAATCCAAAATTTAGTTAAAAGGAAAATAATTGGAAAAGAACTTTGGTATGCTTCCTATCAAATATGGAATCTAAATATAAGTGGTGTTTAAAGTATAATTTTATTATTTTAGTGAGAAAAAATTAATTTTGGTATTGAGAAAAAAAATGTAAATTTCGATATCTCCTAAATTTTTTTTTTCAATTTTGAGGATTAAATTCACCATGTCAACACTATGCCAGCATGATGGTATTTTTTTTTTAAACGTAATTAAAAATTATTATTATGAATAATAATTTTTAATCGTATCTAACAAAAAAAAAGTCATATAAGTGTTATTCTAACATAACTGCTTAAATTCAAGAAATAATTTTAGAAAGCCCCAAATTTTGATTTTTTTTTTTTCATTTTAACATTAAAATTGGAATTTTTTCCATTATAATTATATGAAGATACTAAAAATCAAAATTTATGTGGTGTATTTTCATTACTTAAAATATCCCAACGATTGAATCTCACGCAATATAATGACGCGTAGCAATGCATGCCATTGGCAATCTATGTTCGGTTATGTGTCATACAGTGAGTGGATAATACTTAGCTTCCAAGAAATTTTTAATAATCACAATAAAATAAAATAAAATCAAAGAAATTCTTAGAGTATAAATCATGCAGACTCAAAAATGGTCCATTATTTTCCTCTACCGACAGCCATGATCAAATCAAGACCGTATATTAGCACAACCCTTTTCTCCTGATCTTAAGGCTTCAAAAATCCAACGGCTGAGATTGACTTTGATGTATTTTTGTTGAACATGATGCGGGATATAGTCTAGTCAAATCCAAGTGGTAATTAGAAGAAAAAAAGAAAAATTATAAAGAGATATTTTTTACTTGATCGGCTGATATCCAAAAATCAATTTATTAGTCCCAAATAATCTGATTCGAGTTAATTATTGAATTTATTAAGAAATAAACTCTCGTTATATTTATTTTCTTTTTATTTTTAAAATTTAAATTTAAAAATTTATTAAAAAAAGTCAGTACTCTTACTACTGTTTAGGAATCATTGGGTTGGTGGGGAATCATTTGACCTAATTTTTTTTTATTGGTTTGGAGTTGGATAGAATGTTAAAGCACATACATATTGGTTTATGGTAGAATGTCAAATTTCTAATGATTTTTGAAAAAAAAAATAATGTAATTGTTTTAAGTTTGAACCAACTCTAACATTTTTTCAAGAAGTCACCTATGGAGGAATTGGGTAATTTTTATTTTTATTTTATATTATTTTCTCAAATTTTGGCAAGGTTTTATCCACAAGAATGCAATCATATTTGTGGATGGATTAAAATTTTTCTTCTTCTTTTTTTTTTTGAATTTTCTAAAAAAAAAACAATTTTTCTTTATACATTATGATAAGGGCTTTTTCATTTTTCTTACAATTTCTCAAGGAGCAGCTATTCTTTGCCCCTCAATTAGGAAGAGAGAGAGAGAGAGAGAGAGAGAGAGAGAGAGAGAGAGATTTGTTGGTTAGGATGTCTTTGGTGATTTATTCGGTTGAAATATTGCTTTTTTGGTTGTTATATGATCATTATCGAATATTAAATCTTGGTTTTATTACATATCGCCTTCTTTTTGAAAAGACTTTCGAGCAATCATTTCCAGATTTTAAGATGGAGTTTTCAATTTATTTTCTTCTTTTTATTAAAAAAAAAAGATGGCTCCAACCACGATATATGATTACCCAAAAGATTATATTGATCTCAAATAAATTAACTATAAAGAAGAAATTTAATCAACAGACAGTCAATATAACGAGAAAAGTACTAAAACCCCTTAACCAAGAACGCGGGTTCGATTCTTGGGAATGGAAAATATTATACTGGAAGAGATTTCCTTTTCAAGAGTCCGACTATATCCCGAGTCAAATTAGTCAAAATATGATTTTCGGTTAAAATAAAAATAAATAAATAAAGAAGCAATCTAAATCAATTTTTAAATTTTAAATAAAATCTCATAGGCCCCGGAAGGATTGGGTGTCTTGATTGAGATTAGTTACAACATTATAGCAAGGCCACCCAACCCAAAATGACTAGTTTAACACTTCCAGCACTGATTTTTGTATTACTATTATCAATATATATTTTTTTAATTTTGGTATGTGATACATGCCCAAAAAATTTTTAATTTTATTTATAAAAACCCAGAAATAAAAAATAATTTAAAAAAAATTTAAAAAATTCATTTCACTAATATACAATACAAATTCTTTTAACTATTATTTATATTAGTAAAAGTATTGAATTTAAAAAATAATTTAAAAAATTTTTAATGAGTTATTTAAATCACTTTGGTGGAACTAATTATTCTTTGACGACATCATAGCTTTCCCTCATTAATTAGCACGAGCTGTCGATTTTGTCCTCACATGTTTCTTTATGAATTTTAATATGCAAAAAGGATCCCTAATGGAAATATCTCATAACCTAAGGGTCGAAATAAATATCCATACTCATTTGGATTAATTTGACAAAACATTTGAGTTGAGGATTTTCTTTTAATATTTTATTAGTGAGAAATAACAATTTGGTGTGTTAAAATGCAAAATAATTAATAAAACTTCATTTCACTAATTAATTTTTAGAAACAAATATTTATGTTAAGAAATATCTATTTTTCACTTGCACAAGACTTAATTTTGAGATCTTATTTAAGAAATATCAGTATTCGATCAGTAGATTAACTAGGTTTCGATTTACTTATCTAGCTTGTGTTGTTTTTTATTTCCACCACCGATATCCGGCGTCATACTCTGAGTAATCCGGTTCAAATGTCCATAAGGGCTCTATTTAGGATGTAGCTTTCTTAATATAGTTTTTTTCATTCACAAGTTTTGAATATGAGACTTAGTTAAGAAACCTATTACTCCGTCTCGTCTCACTAAATCCACTATCTGGTGATATCTTATTTGTTTTTTTTTTTTTTTTTTTTTTTACAAAAAGATACAATCAAATAAAATCAAATCAAAAAAGAGAAGAAAAAGGTGGAGAGATTCTGGTGTTTGAGCTGTCCCTGAGAAACATATTTTGCTTGTGTTGTAATTATCATTTAGGACTACACCAACATTGGTTGGTGCAGTTGGCCAAGGGAGCTACGTCATTCTATCACTTCTGGGGTTCAACTCGGGGTGGAAGTGGAAAAAATGAATATTGAGAGATCTGTTCCCGTAAAGTGGTCTCTGTAAAAATCGATCCAGAATAATCAGAATAAAACTCTAGATATTGGATAGTGGCCCTCCCCAAAAAAATATAAATATATAGGACTACCAAAGGATATGTACTTGGGCCTGGAGAAGATGATATGGGCCAGATGAGTATGCCTAAATTCGGCCCAAATGTATCCTCCTACTGATTATGGGTTTGCTTACGAAATGGGCCAAATTTTCACATAAACAACAACAGAAAGATTGATCTCCCTTGATCCTCCTTTCTAACATTCAAGTACATATTCATACTGATTTTTTTATTTTTATTACACAAAAATTTAAACCCTAAATTATAGGAGTGAGAGAGAGATTGTAATCATTAAAATATCCCCTTAAAAAACTAGACTGTTCCCTTGGGGAACATATTCATACTGATTTTTATATATAATCTAATTAGTCAAAGTTCAACCCATTTATAATAAATTCTCAGTTAATTTATTTTTTTTATATTATATCAATCGGTATCTAGAATCATACTCTGATTAATTCAGTCCAACATTTGCAGTGGCCCATTTATGGGGCTATTCTCTCAACGTAGTCTATTTCATATCTAAATCGCGAATCAAACTCGAGATTTTGATTAAAAAATTTAACGTCATATCCCACTAAATCAGTTGACTGTTAGTAATTTCGGTTAATTTAATAAATTCAGTAGAATTATGGTAATAGATTTATCGTGTTGACAATAGATACAATAAAAATCAAATATGTTATGATATATTAACATCGAAGAGTTTGCAATATCTTTTTAACCCCCTCAATTGAAATCCCTATTTTAGTACGTCGTTACTTAAAATCCTGTTTTATAATAGCATGCGTAGAATATTGATTTTCACCTTTCACTCTTTTTGTGAGAGAGAGAGAGAGAGAGAGAGAGAGAGAGAGAGAGAGAGAGAGAGAGAGAGAGAGAGAGAGAGAGAGAGAGAGAGAGAGAGAGAGAGAGAGAGAGGGAGGGAGAGAGGGGGAATTTCTAGTTGTCATTTTCAAAACATGATGACCAGTGCTACGTTGTTGGTCACACGACGACATTGTTATGCGTATATGGGGGGCAAGAGCTTTATGTTGGAGCCAAAGTTGGCGTTAAATATGAAGTTGAAGGGTATTACCCGACAAACGAAGTTCTGACAAAAACTATCCTATCGCATGACATTAGAGTTAAGCTTAGTTAGATCAAAAAGCATTCTAAACGATCAGTAGATAGTGAATTTTTTGGATAAATATATTAAATATATTAATTATGGAAAAATTATCTTTAAAATGAGTCCATAAACACTTAAATTAAATTTATATAAACATAATTTTAAATATAGATTAACGTGAAAAAAAAAAGTCAAATTGTTTCCATTTATTACAAAGTATATCCTCGGTAGATACTGTTAGTCATATAACCAATATTTTATTTTGCAACAAATGGAGCGTGGGTCTCTCTCTCTCTCTCTCTCTCTCTCCTTGTCCCAAAGTTCTTCTTTCATTTGGTTAAGGTTGCTCATACGACTGGGTAATCTATTTCTCCTCTTTTTCATTGGTTCCCATCCCGTGATTGATTTCTAGACCTAAATTATAAAAACAGCAAAAATGCATTTTGGGTTTAGCCGTTTGTATAAAAAATTTTGATATTTATGCAAGATATTTTGAATTTAGAGTTAATGGATATGAGATTTAATAATATAAATATTTTAGTTATGTAGTTTTATGCAATTTAGTTTTAGGCTTCTTAATCTAGAAATAAATAATTCCCGATGATTTATTATCAAATTCGTTCTGAAAATGGAAATTAATTTAATGAGAGAGAGAGAGAGAGAGAGAGAGAGAGAGAGAGAAGGGGTTTGGATATCAACCAAAAAAATGAAGGGGTTTGGATGGGGAGAGAGAGAGAGAGAAGGGGTTTGGATATCAACCAAAAAAATGAAGGGGTTTGGATGGAAAGGAAGTGATGTGAGACGTGGAGGCGGCCGGGTCCACAGTTTAAAATGGACAAACAAAAGGCACGAGGCCGAGAGATGGAAGGCAAAACAAAAAGCTTAATTTTAAACTTTTCTTTTCACCAAACAAAAGTCAAGGAAAACTTCCTTTTCCTGATATGCTCTCTGTCTGTACCAATAGAATTTTCTTTCAGCTTATCTTTCTTGGGTTCCCCGATTCTTCTTCTTCTCCTGTAAGCTACTCTCTCTCTCTCTCTCTCAATTTTGATGTTCAGGTGATAACTAAATCTTTCATTGATTGGTAAGATTCTCTCAAGCGTAATTTTTTACATATCATTATTGCTATCATCACCTTTTAGTTATTACCCTTGTGGGTACTTAGATTTTTGCCATCTTTAGAACCTGAGCTGATCATTTCATGCAGCCATGCTTTTGATTGCCAAAGAAGGCCAATTAGAAGCAGTAGAGAGCTGATAATCTTTGTTTGATTAGCTTTTTTGGTGGGGATGGGGGTCACTCGATCTTCTCCCAGCTAGCGTTTTGGAACCAAACTTTATTGGGTAGCTTGCTTTTTTATGTTAAGTTTCGGGTCCTAAAGTCTTTTGTCTTCAACTTTTGGTGATCTAGTACTGGCCTTCGACTATTGATGCACATGTTCTTGTATATATGAAGATACTTTTGCATTTATGAACTGTGCCTCTATGCACGTATAGCGTATATCTTGTTCCTACCTATATATGTGGGTTTATATGTTCAACTTTAGTTGTAGTGAAAGTCAAAATAGCAAGATCTGCATTCAGAAATGTGGTTTAAGTTTTCACAATTGGGTTAAGGGTTATATGATACTAGAGGAAATGTTGCCTAGACTGAGATTTGTTGTAAGTGCTCCCTTTTTGTTTTGGTGAAAATTTTAGCCAGTACTACTCAGGTGTCCTCAGACGCGCAATAGCCCACAAATCACCCTCAATAGATAAATTGTGTATGTCGGTTCAAAATCTCTTTAGTGTTGAAAGATTGGATCTTGGACCCTTTTTTTGCTTGGCAACGGGAGGAAGCAATACTTGAACCTGGGATCTTTGTCGCAAACAAGAATCCGAAGGCAATTTAATGATTGTTTGAGCCAAAACTTTTGATCCATTATGCGGCCGTTTTTTTTTGGGGGGGGGGATGGCATTCTGAAGTAAAGGCTCTCCACTTGAGGTCAAGCTAGCTAACTCATGTGAAACTAAATACTGGTGGATGGCAAGGGTTTGAAAAGAGCAGCATCAAGAGTGTGCCAATTAATTATAAACCCCCAAGACATTTGGAGGCAAGGTTACGTGTTTTTACTCGGAGCATTAATTACAAGTATGTAACCATTCATATAGAATTTTGTTGGTTAAATAGTATTAATTATCAATCGCTTGCATCATTATCAAGTCCAGATACCAAGGATGTGATACCCTATGAGAGTAAAACAAGCTACCCATGAAGTTATTCATTTAAATGATCCAATTCGGGGGATGCTTGATAGACGTACAGGTCTTTAGCTTCAGTTATTGGGGTGTTTCCATGTATGAAACTTTGTGGTTACTTTTCATGACAATATGCACTCTTACACCCGTTTACCTATACTATTCTACTTGCTTGATCTAGACCCCCATGTGGCTTTGGCTGCTGATAAACAATTGGACTGTATGAAAGGCCGCCTCCTGCCTAAATTAGCTCTCTTGATCGATATGATCATGATTAAGGATAGCCTAGTGAACCTAAAAGTCTTTAAGAAAAATTCATGATGTGAGATATCAGCATGTAGCATTGCACATGGCTGATTAGGATTACATGAGATAAGGCTGTCAATGAGCAGTTGGTGGCTTAAGACCTTGAGCTCTTTTGAACTTGGATCAATTGTCGAAACTTGCAAGGAAATATTTTTCTTTTCTTCGGACTGTAGGGCCTGCATGGAAGGCTGAAGCATAGTTTAGGGCAATGCTTTTGAAACTGCTAGTTATATTAGTTTTTGAATGAAGCATGTTATGGGTCATTATTCCACATAGATGCTATTTTAGTAGCTTTCTGTTAACATCTGGTAATGTTCTTTTACAACAGGAAAATGGACCACTCCACCAGCAGAGGAAGCAGCAGCCGTTCAGCTGCAATTTTGCACAACTATAGGATTATCAAAAATATTGGTCATGGTAACTATGCTAAGGTGGTCAGTGCAGAGCATTTACCTACAGGAAACATAGTAGCAATCAAAATCCTTGATCGTCATAAGATGAAGCAGGATAAAATGGAGGAAAATGGTATGTCCCGTTTCCTTCTTGTCAGCTTCTTCCTCTTATGTTTGTAAAGAAGAATCATCATCCTGCATCTGATTCGCTCAGTTCCTTTACTTTTGCAGTGAAAAGAGAAATCAAGATATTTAGATTACTAGTACATCCACATGTTTTAAGACTTTTTGAGACAATGGAGACTTCAACGAAGATTTATCTTGTAATGGAGTATATGGACTCTGGTGACTTGTATGATTACATATTGCAGAACGGTAGGTTGCATGACAACGTATCTCGAAAAATGTTCCAGCAGGTACACATTTTTGTGTTCAGCATCATTTTAGTCTGGTATTTTGTAGCTCATTCCATAATTTTTGTAAAACTTTTCCTGGCAAAGATAATTTCTGGATTGGAGTACTGCCACAAAAATATGGTGGTCCACCGAGATCTCAAGCCAGAGAATTTGCTGTTAGATTCAAAGGGAAATGTGAAGATCGCTGATTTTGGTTTAAGCAATATTCTGCGAGATGGCCATTTTCTTAAGACAAGTTGTGGAAGCCCAAACTATGCTGCTCCAGAGGTTTCGGTTCAAATATGTTGGAGTTTAAATTTCCTTTGACATGCTATCTCGGAAATTCTAAGGCTTTATATGCCATTATTTGTTTCCTCAGGTTGTTTCTCGGAGACTGTATGCAGGGCCTGAGGTAGATGTGTGGAGCTGTGGTGTTATCTTGTATGCTATGCTTTGTGCCTCTCTTCCTTTCGATGATGGAAATCTTACCAACCTGTATAAGAAAATAAAGGTACTTTTATCATTCTTTTCAGGCTTTGTTAGCTATCGTAGTCTTGGCTGATAAATTTGATGATGAACTCTGGCAATTGATGAGTTTATCAGAAGATTTGATATTTTTGCATGGTTCTGGAATCATCAGAGTGGATTTTACCTTCTTCCAAGTAATTTGTCACCTGGAGCAAGGGATCTAATCCAAAGAATGCTTGAGGTTGACCCCATGAAGCGGATAACAATACCAGAGATCCGTCAGCACTACTGGTTTCTAGCTTGTCTTCCACCATACTTAGCTCTTCCACAACCAGATACACGGCAACAAACAAACAAGGCACAGTTTCCCATCTACTCTTTCTGATTTTCAACTCCTAATTAACAATTTTCTTTGTTTAGGATTATATGTAGATAATTTTTGTTCATTCAATGTGATGAAATCTTCGTACCACGACTGAAAATGAGTGGATGAGATAAAAGTTTGTTGCACTTGCAGGAAGTGACAAACTTTTGTACTTCTGAATTCTACATTCGTAAAATCTGATCTCCGGCTTCCAAAGCTGAATTATTAGAAAGATGTCACTAAAATCTGATTCTTGGTTCAGAAAAGTTTGGTTTTCCTAAAACTATGGAGGATAGCCATACTTCACAAATTTGTGGTAGCATTTCCTATGTTTAAAGTTCAGCCATACTAGACAAGAGTTTTAGGCTGTATTCTATTGTCACTTTTATTATTCTTCTTCCAGTCTTATGTTCTTGTTCCACCCTAGTTCTATTAATGGCATACCTGGAATTGGCTCCTTATATGTGGTTGTATGAATGTATTTAGCCTTGCAAAGATTTCTGAGTTCCATTGCTTTCTTGTCACATTTCCTTGTCCAATTGAGAAATGAAAATGCAATCAACACTTTGCAGGTTGATGAGAACATACTTGAGCAAGTAGTTCAGATGGGCTTCGATAAGGCTCAGTTGATAGAGTCACTTCAAAACAGAAAACAGAATAATGTATTGCCCTTTGTGATGCATGTTTGAAAGCTAATTCAATATTTCTTTGTTCTCAGTCGGTTGATATTTTCATATTTACCATTTCTTTTCAGGCCACTGTCACATACTATTTGCTGCTGGACGATCTGTCCAGGGCTTCTGGCCACTATCTCAGACCCGAGAATCTGGATTCAATGGTGAGTGTATTGGACATAACTTTTATCATGTATTTGTGCATAACTGATTACTTGTCTGAAAGTAATTTGTTTACATCTCCAGGATGGTGGTTTTGCTAGTACATATTGGGCTGATCTTCAACCTTTTCCTGTTGAGTGCTTTCGAGGACAATCCATTCATCAGAGCATTGGTTTAAGACCTCAGCTACCTCAACAACAGAGAAAATGGGATCTCGGACTTCAGGTTGACCATGTTTTATCTCTATACAATCTTCATGTCATTTATGCATCCAACATGCCCTGATCACATACTACTTGGTTTCTTTCTCTCAGTCTGCAGCCCATCCCCAGGAAATAATGATTGTCGTTCTTAGAGCCATGGAGAACCTGGATGTATTATGGAAAAAGATTGGCCACTACAACATGAAATGCAAGTGGTTTCGAGGCTCTATAGAGCATCCAGAGAGCATGATAAGCACTCCTACTGAGGATCCATCTACTTCTACCAGCATGACGAGTGATACTGATGCTTTATCTCAGAATGAGGTCAAGTTTGAACTTCAGGTATGTGAAAACTCTGTCCCTTCTGGATTTCATTGTTCTAGCTTTATCTAGGGTACCTGTGCATAGAGCACAGGGTTAAGCCTCATGATGGGATCATGTGTATACCTATAGTTCCGATCTAAGGTTGCTAACACCAAGACCACCGTTACCTAGATCCTGGTTTGTGATGGTATGGGGTACAATTATGGGCCAGTAATGCGTTATCTAGTATAGGCTTAAATACTTGGTTTACTATTTCTAGTGGTAATTTTCTTGTACTCAAATACTAATACTAAGCATGCTTTTCTGTGCAGTTTTGTGTAATAAGTGTTGGAAAATTATTATATAATCAATATTAAAACAAATAAGGAAAAGAAAAAAAATAAGTATTGAATATTATGTTTACTCTTCTGATAGGAGCTACTTTCTATTTGTATGGTATATACTTTATCAATTGTTTAAACATATTTTAGGTTTGAATCACTCATTTTAGTGATCTGGATCACTATGGTACGGCATTTTATATTTGGTTTGTCTCCATAGATTTGGGAAATTTATCTCACAGCATTTTTTTTTTGGTTGCTCTACTAAAATTCCTACCTTTCAAAATTGAATATGCTTTGGGTACACCTCAAGCCCTGGCTGCAGCCTTAGCATTTTAGTGTCCCAATCTTTGTTTTGTCACCAAGTTCTTGTGCTAAGTACCCGATTACCTTGCCTTGCCTGCACTATTGCGCTCTAAAGCTGATGTTGATCTATGCCTTTGTTTTTGTTGAACAGCTGTATATGACTCCTGAGGACAAGTACTTGCTTGATCTGCAGAGGGTTGCTGGCCCTCAAATTCTCTTCTTGGATTTCTGCGCCACTCTTCTTGGTCAGCTTCAAGTCTTCTAGTATGCATTGTAAACATGAGTTTAATAAACCAAGTGACATTATCAAAATGAAATGCAGGTTGATGCTTTACCGAGGTTGATACTTTATAGAATGTAAGCTGTAAAATAATCTATGTACCGATAACCAAAAATCAAAAGAACTTATGTTACCTGAAACAACTTACCTCTATAATAGTCCTTTGGTACTTTCTTTCTTTGGAACTTTGTATGGTATATCAGTTTAAATGTGGTGAAATGTTTCAAAATGTCTCTAGCACATATACAGATTATTATGTGTGTTTCAACCGGTTCAGCTGATAAATATAGAAATACTCATTATTAAATCCCACTTTAGTTAAGGGGTTTATGAATTGGGGGAGAGCTGATCAAATTCTGTGGCTGAAGCATAGACTATTCCTATATATAATTCAATCATCAAAATCTAAGTTGCCAGGAACACCATAAGGTACAAGAACAATGTCATCAACTGACCAATCTACATAAACATCACTTTTTTGCCCTTTCTCAGGAAAAGACAACATGCACAAAAAGAACTCTAGAAAAATAAACAAGGGGCAGAAAATAATTGAAAATTAATTAACAAGCTTGATCGTTGTATTTTTTTGCAACAATATGCAACTTTATGGCACAATTTTACCCCCTAGAAAGTTTTCATTCTGCGAAAACAGAGGAGACCCAACACTGACTAGAGAACCTTCGCTTGTGGCAACAGGCGACCTCGAAATAGGAGCCTTTTCACTTGGCTTTTCCAAAGCAATGAAACTAGAACTTGCGTCTGAATTGTCAGACTGTGCAGATGCTTCTTGAAGCTGTAAAGCACACTCCAAATTCCACAACACATCTCCCATTGAAGGCCTATGAACACCGTATTCTGCCAAGCGTGCAGCTTCAACATACTTCTCCCGTGATTTAGCGCTGATCTTCCCAACAATGCATGGATCAATGAGTTTCTCAAGCAAGCCTTTTCTGTGCCGCTGCATCACCCACTCTGCCAAATTCACTTGTTCTCTGGGCAATGTTGACTGGCCTTGCACATAACGTGCTTTGTACGGAAATAACATATTTAAAATAAATAATTTTTAAAACAATACCGTTTGAAAACTTATTACAAAACTAACACACCTATGTCGTGATTTCAAGTCACGACATACACTATTCATCAATGTCCTGACTTCAAGTCACGACATAGGGCCAGAACATACAAATGTCGTGAGTTGAACTCATGACATGCATCTGGTCACCCACCCCAGCAGTTTGCACATTCTATGCTGTCCAAATTTACAAAACAACTAAAAACACCACAAACTCCGAAAATAACCAAATCAACCATTATGCTATCCAAATTTACAACGCAACAGAAACACCATAAACTCCGATAGTGACCAAATCAACTATTCTGCTATCCAAATTAACATCAGAACAGAAACACAAAAATACAACACAAACACCACAAACTCCAGTAGTGACCAAATCAATCAATTTTGGACGTCATAACCAGTTTTCATATGCAATACTGTCCAAATGATCAGCAACAAATCCCAGAAACCAAATCGTACAAAAAGAAGTACAATGAACAAAGTAAAGAAATAAATGTAATTTTATAAAATTTAACAGAATTTACAATTTACAAAAAATAGAAATCAATATCGTCGTCTTCTTCTAGTGTACTGTCTAAGACCTACAGCTACTGTATTGCCTATAGAGTCATCACGAGATACTAATCTCATATCATCTATCTGTGTGATTTGGGAGGGGTCTACATCCTGCTGGTGGGGATCAGAGAAAACAGGCAGGGAGACATGGTATACCAGTGGTGCATCATCTGTCACACCCTGTGTCAGTCCGTCATCCATAAAGTTATGGGGACGAACTTCCCTCTGAGGAGCCCCCGGAGTGAAAACCTGAGAGATGTCATCAAAGACAGGCGTGTAGAAATCTGAACACTCACCGAATGTATTTGAAGGTCCTGCGACATACTCGGCCTGCTGTGACGGTGGCGTTGACGCATGTTCGGATGAGCGTCGAGATCTAGTACGCTGTCCTCTCCCTCGGCGTCGTCCACGTGCTCGGGCTGCATCACCAACGTCTGCGCCATCTGTCTCGGGGCGATCACTGAATAGACGTGTCATATCATCTGTCAGAACCGAGATGGCCGACTCAGCAAGGCAACGAACATCGGCACTAGGATTGTCTCGTATCTCGTGCAAAGTGTCCCACTACAAACAATAATGTGAAAATTAATTAAAACAACAAAGTAAATTATTTGATTGAGAATGAAAAGAAAGTAGTAGAGGGAAACTTACCACGTAAGTCAAAGAAGCTCCCCGATGACCAACAAATCTGCGAGATATGGAACGAAACCAAACCGAATAGTGAGGATCGAGTGCAGGTCCAAAGGAGGTATCTAGCGGAACTACATGGTCGTGTCGGTGATTCCAAAGATCTATGTACACTGCATGCACTGCCGACCAATCAACCTCTATAGTACCCCGCGTGCTCGTGTCGTGGAGTCTGTCCTCGGTGTCACAGGCACCCGGAACGTACTGCAAGCCTCCAAACTGTCGTAACACCCTATCTGGAAAGTGCCACTCCACGATACTAAAACAAATCAAAGGGACCCGTGCGTGCCAAATATCCCTCCCCCTGCGACAGTAGGCGGGGAGGGATGACAATACATCATCCGAGTACGGGACCCAAATGACCTGATCGACCGTCTGCCTATCGAGTGCCTCCCTATAAACGGAAACTACGTGTGTAGGGAACATAGTGACATCGAACTGAGCGTGCCACCGCAAGCCAAGTGGTCCATCCCCATGTACGTGTAAACCTCATCGAATAGGAGCCATATACGGCAATCGCTCCCACCCCAAAGCTGTAACAAAACTAGGGCCCCCCCAATCTCACGTGCATGTGCATGCGTGGCTATACAAAGCTGTCTGTATAGATATGCCAAACAAGCAAATCCCCAACTAAATCTACCTGACAACTCTAAATCCTCTAAAATTAATAAAAACTGTAAATGTACAAAAGTTCCTGTTTTATCAGAAAACAGGACACCCCCTATCAAAAGTAAAATATAGGCCCGTGTCCACCGTAAAATTGCTATATCATCAATACCATCGGGCAAATCATCAAAAACCTCAGACAAACCACGGCATGCTCAAACCGTGTCCTCTAATGGCAGACCGTGGTGGCCTAACTCCTAAAAGTCTCTCACATACATCATCCCATACCACTCCCGCCGTCCTACAAACGAGGGGATGACCATCCACAGGTAACCCTAACAAAACCTCAATATCCTGAAGGGTAATAGTGATCTCACCATGGGGAAGGTGAAAAGTATGCGTCTCTGGCCTCCATCGCTGGACCAGAGCAGTGATAAAATGCCAATCGAATTGAATAAAGCGAAGTCGAGCAATGCCCAAAAATCCGGAGTGCTCCAAAAGAGGAAGGACTCTCTCGTCGATGTGACGGTGGTCTCAACGGCGTAACACGGCCTCGCGTCGACAGCAAGTCAGCGTAACCGTCGTGCCGACTCCCTCCCAAAGGCGAGAAGAATGGTGTCGCCACTGTAACCGGAGTACACTCGGATCAGACGGGCCTAGATCCATCTGTAAAAAAAGAAAGAAAAATTAACATATTAGATTACAAATAAGTAATGCAAAAAATAAATTACATTTCAATGACAAAACAAATAGAAATACACATCTAACAGACATGAATGTCATAACACATAGAATTACACATTTAACAGACATGAATGTCAATAACACATTATAACTGAACATAGCATAAAGTCAAATATACAAAAAACAAATACATTATGTCCATTGTAATAAGAAATACATAATTTTCAACGCGATATGGTTGGGTAATTTCTTCGGTTGTGACCTTGTCTCCCACAAATACCACATTTCATTTGTGTCGTGCATTTTCACCGATTATGACCCTCGACACTACAACTGCCGCACGATACCCGCGAAGATGATTCTCGGATATCCATCTCATTATGATATCGAGATGACTTAGGTCTCCCTTTCTCACATCTTAGTGATACGTCCGGAATGATAGTTGGGTATGATCTGATTGGCCAGCCAGATCTATCACCAACCGGTGAAAAATATAACTCGTACACTTTAAGTTGATGTTGCCACGTATACCATTTTTCGACATTCATATGAACATCCATCATGGTCCGTGATAGTGCAGCGATTGCATGGGAGCAAAGTATTCTATACGTTTGTCATTTCCCACATGTGCAATGTTCATTATTAACGTCGACGATCTGTTTATTTCCTCCCTTGTGGCCATACCGTGTTTGTCTATGATCTGTTTCTATCTCGAAAATCCCATTCTCCCTACTAAAAGAGACAACCGTATGAAAGTTAGCGGTGTTCATCCACCTTCCTAACATGGCATTTGCATACTTCGTATACCGCTCTCCTCTTGCAATCCCCGTTTTCGCCTCTGCGATTCTACTTTCAAAATAGTTAACCGTATTATAAAATGTCTTTAGTACCAAAGCAGAAACGGGGAGATTCCTTGCACCTTTTAGCACGGCATTATAACTTTCACTGATATTGGTCGTCATGTAGCCATAACGAAACCCACCATCGTGAGAGAGAGTCCATTGTTCTGGTCCAATGTTCGCAAATAATCGGGGGCATCATTTTTTATCTCCTTCATTCTTGCCATATATAGATCAAATTTCTTGCGTTGTCGTTGTAATGCAGCAATAACGGCGACTCTCTTACAAGCTTGACTTTTATGATGCGTGTTAAAGTTACTAGCAACATGCCTCATGCAAAAACGCCAAACGGCATGCGGAGGCGACCATCCAAATTCTGGACGAGCAACACTAGCTCTTATCCTTTCATGTCGATCTGAAATCAAGCATATTGGTCCCTCCCTATCTAACACAACATAATCTCGCACGCACATTAAAAACCATGACCACGACGCTAGTGACTCTACATCCACCAATCCGAATGCCAACGGCACTATGTGATTCGCACCGCCCATACTGCATACAATCAGCAACTTGTGCTTGTATTTCCCATACAAGTAAGTCCCATCTATACTTATTAATGGCCGACAACTTCTAAATGCCATGATACTAGGACCAAAAGCCCAAAATACAGCTTCAAACACCATTTCACCATTTGCTCGGGCCGGACTTAACTTCCATGACACTTGTGATCCTGGATTCTTTTGCATAATTGCATCCAAAACTCTAGGCAGCTCATTGTATGATTCATCCCAATTCCCGTATATCATCTCAATCGCCCTTCTTTTTGCGGCCCAAACTCGTCTTCGGGAAACTGTATACGTGGTTTTCTCCGTCATAACGCTTCGTAGGAAAGAGACTTTGATACTTGGGTCTTCCCTTACATAGTTAACAAACTGTCGGGCCATCATATTTGAATCCAACTGCCTATGATCCTGCGTCAGCCCAGCATTGACACATGTATGCGGTCCCTCAACAATAATTATCATAAAGGTATCAAGTAGTCTTATTTTACGTGCACGCAACCTCCACCCACAACCTTCGTCCCTTTGAGTACATACCGCTGTCCAAAGTGTAGGGGTTGATCTCCCAACACGAAATTGATAGTGATTCTCCACATGATGCATTTTTACAAAATAAACAAGTTCATCTTTCGACTCAAATCTCATACATTTCTTCACTTCATTATTAAAACTCCCACTATCGATTCTCAATCGACAATTTTACTCAAAAGTGACATAACCATCTCCTCTCGGTGCAGTTCGCATAAAAGGAATTGACTCATTAACTCCATTATAGAGATATCTCCTACCACCATGAATGGGTAAAAGCTGTGAAGATGACCCAAATATCGTATGGTTTCCACAACTACGACCACTACTACGACAAGCTTCTCTACCATCTTCTTCTTCATCATCATCCTCTTCTTCCGCTTCTTCTTCCGCCTCCTCTTCGGCCATTTCTTCTTCATCCACATCATTATCCATGTCTACTATTGCAACATCCACTCGAGATTCGATATGTGGATATTCTTCTTCATAATCGCAATCTTGTTGTACAGGGACAAATGTCCGACCATTGTATGCCTTTATATACAACTCATGACTTGTACCTATTCCCATAGCCACCGCAAACTCCATCAAGTTCAGAACGTCATCATCATCATTTATCGGTACAAATACGTACCTTACATTCCCCCCTTGCATGTGTGACATAGGGCAATGATGAAATATCTCTACGTGTTGTATTGTCGAATTAATTACAACTCCCTTACAGACTATGGTTACAAACTCATTAAAAGATACATCTTTTTTCACCCGAATCAACTTCGAAGGTTCACGGTCATAGCCCACCCCATTTTCACCCTTCACAATTTCACCTTTTGTGTACAATAACAATCTCACCATGTCCGTCATTTCTACTTAAAATCAAAAAACATTTTATCAAAATGTTTATCTACAATTATTATATATAATATAATTTACATTTAAAACCCTATAATTAAATTTACAACAAAATAACAAACAATAAACACAAATTTATCAAAAAACATTCTAATTTTATTTAACTACAATTATTAAATATAACTAATTTTACTTTTAATATCTTTATCAAAAAAACCCTAAAACCTTATTTTATCCCAAATTAAAAAAACCTAATTCCTAACTTCTCATGAATTTCCAACAAATATCTAAACCCTAAAACATTAATATCTAATTACATTTTTCCAAAATATAGTTAAATCAATAAATAATATCTCAATTTAATAATATACATTAAAATTTAATCAATTTAAACATATAAAATTTCATTTCTCAAGGAACAAAAACAACATTTTACTTTCGTCAAATTTCGCGTGTGGCACTTTCAAAAGCAGTGGATCGCGGTTCTCTTGCAATCCCCCAAGTTGCAGATGTCTTCGGTGTTGCAGTTCGTGCGCGCAGATGCCCAAGAAAGGATTCGCCCGCGGAAGAAGCAGCGAAAAGCAGAATGGGGAAGAAAGAAAGAGAAAAAAGAAAAGGAAGAAAAGAAGGGATTTGGGGTCTTATGTGCGGCTATGTCGTGACTTCAAGTCACGACATTGATAAATAGTGCATGTCGTGATTTGAAATCACGACATAGGTGTATTAGTTTTGTAATAAGTTTTCAAACGGTATTATTTTAAAAATTATTTATTTTAAATATGTTATTACCGTAAAAAGCTCTGCACATAACACCACAAAAAGCACCACCCCAAACGAGTAAACATCAGATTTCTCGGTCAGTTATTGCTTTCTGAAATTCTCAGGATCAAGGTACCCAAAACTTCGCTTCACAGCTGTGCTGACATGAGTTCGCTCCAGAGACGAAGAAGCTATTAAGAGCCCGAAATCAGAAACCCTAGCAACAAAGTTTTCTTCAAGTAAAATGTTAGTAGTTTTCACATCACGATGAATAATGCCTTGGGAAGCACTGGTGAGGAGATAGTGCAAGCCTTGCGCTGCACGAATGAAGATTTCTAGCCTTTGTTTCCATGTAAGAGTAGGAAGGTTCGAGACAGAGTGATGATTGCGAAGAGGGCCATTAGCCATGTACTCATAGACAAGAATCATTTCATTTCATTCTTCTCAATAACCAATCAGGGAGACAAGATGGCGATGTCGAAGCTTGGAGATCATTTGGATTTCTGTATGGAATTTATTGATCCCTTGCTGTGAGCTAGGGTTACCTCACTTTATAGCAATCTTGGTCCCATCTTCCAAAACTCCTATGTACACTTTTCCAAACCCTCCAATACCGAGCACCGCCTTTTCATTCCACTTCTTGGTTGCCTATTCCAATTCCTTGAAAGTGAAAAACCTACCGAATCCAAGTGGGGAGGAGATGAAACTTGAGTAACTGCTCTTCTCTTGCACGGGCCAGACAAGCTTGATCTCCGCAAGCTACTCTTGCTTGACAGCAGATTTCATGACTAGAATGTTGCAGCAGAAGCCAAGAAGAGGACCTGTTTTGCTCCTCCCAACCGAGGCATCTTCTGCAAACGAAAAAGAACAGCTATGAGCAACAAGACAATTGTTACTCCCATCACAAGAACAACAGCCAAAGTCTTCATTTTACATCTTGCAGAATCACGTGCTTCATTGATACCATCAACTGAGGATGTACATTTAGGCTTCCCACAGAATTTTTCAATTTCAGGACTTCCAAACCATAAAGAATAGCATTTGGGAAGGTCGAAATACCATTGGAAGATGGCCCAACTTGTACCGTAATTGAACCATCTGCAGCCAAAGATGCGTCAAGCACAAAATCCTTGAAATAAGCAACAGCTAAGACACCATTGTTGATCGTTGAGACATCAAGCGTAGAAATGCACATCAACCCATCAATGTACACATTGAAGTACAAGTCATTCAAGCTCTTGCTCACTAAATCACAAAAGTGCAATCTGATAAAATAGGAGAAATTTGGATCAATACTCATTTCCCAATTGAGGTTGAAATTCGGGTTTGAGAAATTAGAATCCACCATCTCAGATGCACTTGCATAAATCCATTCAGGACAATCAATGTTGAAGCACCGTTGTGAGGATATTTGATGACTTTTGGTTCTACGGACACAGTCTGAGCACCTTGTGGGAAGGCCATGAATTGGCTATCCGGTAGCCATGTTCTTGACAATGTGTCATTAGCAGGAGTCACAAGAGGGCCTCCAACATTCAACCTGTAAGAAATTTCAAGTGCAGAGCTTGACAAGTCATCGAAGTTTCCAATGGGAGACAATGCAGATGCATTGGTGGGGATCTGAGTGTCTGGAGCAGCAACAACCTCAATTGCATTAACGGAAGTGAAAGAGTTCTTCTTGGGTGTGAATTGGAGGGAAAATTTTCCAGTTTTAAGGTTGAGAAGGTACTCTTTGAAGACAAAAATAGTGTTATCCTTCAAAGAGAAATCATGTAGTAGAACAATAAAATCTGTTGTGACAGTAAACGAAGCGCTTGTCAGATTGTAAGTTGGGTGTGGAATAGGGTAGAAATACAAGCGAAGCCAGTGTCTCCCTGGATCATTAATGTAGAAAGTGTAGGCCGATTTGTCTTTGAAAATCCACGCAGATTAGGCAATGCAGATGGGGGAGAAGAAGAGGAAGACATGTTGGTCGAAATGGAACCAACAATTTGCACACCTTCTGTGGAGAGAAACTGAGAAGATCGAGAGTCTGATTTAAAAGTTCTACCATCATCAAGCTTGACAGGTTGGGAAGATCCACAATTGACGAGAAAATTGTCTTGTGGGATGCAACTAAGTCAGGAAGGCATAGAAGGGGAAGAGGAAGAAAATTGTGGCCCTTTGCATCGGCAAGTCTTGTGAAAAATAGCCAGAAAAGAGAAAGGGAGGCGGATGCCCGATTTTTCTTTCCTCCCATTGTGTGAGTGACTTGTGTCAATAACTCTAATCTGCTCTAGCAATGAGCAATGACTTTCTGTTCCTTATTCATTTCATAAGAAACCACATTTGAACAAATGTTGGTATGTTGCTAATGGTGCTTTGATGATAAGGACTGAGTTGAGAGAGAGGGGAGGGGGGATGGCTGGAAGCAACTAAGGGAAGGACGTGCACCAGTGTATGCAACTAAGTAGAATGTTTGTGTGTTGTTTGTGTTTAATGATTGAAGAAAGACTTGGTAAAAATAGAATAAACAAAAAGCAAAACAGATAATCTAGAAGGAATAATGAAGCTAAAAAATTGTGGAACCTGGAACCTAGTGAGCATGTCTTAGCTTTCATACAACTACCAACTGCCTAATGTCCAAACCGCGTAACAAGCTATTCTAAACATATTGCTGCAATGCAGGGCGGGTCTGATCATTTGACTTTGCAATGTCTTGATCAAAATCATAAATGTAGAAATTGGTTCTGAAAAAACTTCATTCTATGATTTCAGTATTTGTTTTTCTAAGACTTCATTTGAATATCCTCTCATGTTGACTCCATCGGAAGTCAGGGTGCCTAAATTAGCTATAAGCTAAAAGAAACTTGGTGTCCAGCTACCAGGCTGGCTATGATTTACGGAACATGCCGCTGTGCACCCAAAAGACCACATACCCAACAGAGGAGCATCGAGACAGAACCAATCTTTTTTGTTTTCTTTTTTTGGTTTTCCCCACCCATATATAAATTTCACTTGTGTTTGAGCTTTACATAACTAATCCATAACTAATCCAGTTTGAATACTATAGAATCCATTTTAAGAATTGATACTCTCAAATCTTTTTTCGTAATTTTTAAAACTTGAACTTAAAATCTCTAATTAAAATAATAAAATATGTGATCACTCAATTTAAAAGAATTTGATCAAACAGTCGTTAAGTTTTGTTCTTTTTCGCACGAGGGACCCTCAAAATGTAGCCCTATAGCTAAAATGATAAGAAAAATACATCTTTAGTTTTGAGTATCTTTATAGGAACTGAGAAATACTTGTCATTACTCATCCCATCGTCGGGAAAAGGTGCCCATCATACTCGTGACAAAAAAATGCTACTAAACGTGTTTCTTGACAAAAGAATAACTGAATTAATAATAGAATAATATGAGACAATTTCTTTTCTTTTTTTTTTTTTTTTGGTACCGGGGAAAGAAGGAAGCCCAAAGAAAAACAGAGGCACACAACTAACGAGACAATTTCATCTTCAGCAAAAAACCTTATTGGATCATCCATTCAATTTCTCTTATCTGGAATTAGGAGTTCTCTACAAAGATCACAAAAATGAAACAATGGTGACAAATCAGAAGGAATTAGAAAGAATAACAGATCATCGATATTCATGAGTTCATGCATATACTCCTCCCCCCACCCCCCCCCCCCCTTTTTTATTTCAATGTCAGGGATCCACAACTCCAAAAGGTGGATCCAAAGAATATGAAATGACTCAAAATGAATTGGATATCATTGTATATGATTACAAAATGTTATACATGGTAACCTTTTATGACATTTTTCAACTATTGTACTCGGCACCCTTGTTCTTCTGCCTTGAGATATATCAGCCCCCGACTTATCCTCTGCAATTACAAATTGCAAAATGGTGATTAACAAGGAATAAAAAATGTAAAGTAAATTGAGTTACCCCCTTTTTGTACTGCTGAGTTTTAGCTTTTACGCTAAATTACAGAACCTCACCATGGTTTGGCCTATTTCCGTTTTATATTACTATCCCATAGTTCAAAAGTTAACAACTAGCTATCCTATGATCAGGGACATAAGGACATTACCCCCTCCGTTGAAAACCATAACATAATCCAGTCAAAATCAATGCATCTTGCATCAACTTCGGCTCCAATTAAAATTTAGCCTTTTTTCAACTATTTTAGTGATTGAAAACCACCTTTGTTTTATTTCTTTTAATGGGTTCTATTACGGGTTTTTAACGGAGGGGGGTTATGTGCTAATGGACTTGACCACAGGGTAGTTAGTTCTCGACTTTTGAACCACAGGTAGCGGTGTGAAAGTAGGCCAAACCAACAATAAAGTTTATATTAGGGGCAAACAATGCTTAGAACCTGAGATATGTTAGGTAAACAATCATAGGAAGACTCCTAACTAGCCCCATGACAATGCATAACAAGTTGGCCCATTCAAAACACAACTTTGCAACTGATTTTGTCTACAGATTTATGCAATCCAGGAGAGTGATTAATCATTGTAACCCCAAAGTTCCTAAAAGATTAGTCTAATACCTCTTTTGTGTCTCTTATTCGCAAGAGATCCAATCTTTCTTGTGGCCTTCTGTCTGAGAGTGTACAAAGCTGCAATCAAATATTAAAAATAACTCAAATTAGTCCAAACCAAAAAATAGAAACGCAGGAATCAATATTAGAATGATAAGAGTTAGATTATATAGGATGTGAGAAAATGCATATTACCCAGAAGCTGAAGCGTTCAGGATCTTGTAACGAGGGCATCATTGCTTCTGCATTCAGAAGTTCTGCTAGTCTTCTTCGATCTACAAACAACATTTAAGTCACTACGAAAGAGTAGCAATGATGCAAGATGAAACACTAAGCAGGAAATTAACTTAAACAGTCTCTAAAAGTCCAATTAGAAAATTATAGTTCGTAAGAGTCTTTGCTTGTTGCCAGTTGAAATCATAACATTTGATATACAGAGCTAATTTAACAGTGGCCTTCAAGTGGTCCAGAAAAATTGATTAGACATCTGATGTTAAATGGATCAAAGCAAAGTTGCGAGGGATGTTGACATATTAACTGTTATCATCCTAATAAAAAATTCAGAATAAAAAATTTGTGCTTGTTGAAAATATTAACCAATAAAATAAAATTTCAAATTTACTAACTTCTATGCTTGTTTATTTGTTAGATGGAGTTTCATGCAAAGTCTCAAATATTTACCAATAATGAATTTATTCCCAATGCATTACCGTTTCTTAATTTCATTAATTAGTCCATCCATCTCAGGCTACATCTTGTGTAAAGGAAGACTGAAAGGGGAATGAAACAAACTTTGCAAGCATAATGAAGAAGTGACAAGAAAACGAACTTCTTTTCCCCTTGTCTTTCTTTTTATTTAAGTTTACCTTGTGTAAAAATAGGGGAGAGTTAGAACTCTGCCATCAAGTGGTTGATATTATCCCTCCAAGACCAGAACTTCTTGTTTCAGAGGGTTAATCTATCAAACTTGATCAACCATTAACGAGCAATCCTAACGTGGGTGGATTTGGTCCATGGATTTTATTATCAACTTGATGAATTAATTTCAAGATATAAGGCTTTCCTATTATAACAGGTTGTCCAAAAGGATCCCCAATTCTTCCAAAGGGGGAAGAAACAAACTTTGCAAGATAATGAAGAAGTGACAAGAAAATGAACTTCTTTTCCCCTTGTCTTTCTTTTTATTTAAGTTTACCTTGGCCTGCAGCCTCTTTTGCCCTCCTCAACCATAAACGCCCAAATTCTGCTGCATTATTTGCCATTTCCTGTAACTGTAAGGACATGTAGAAAAAACAAATGGTATCATTAGAGAGAATAGTGAGAAGGCCTTTTATCTCTTTGATTTAATTTGCAACCATAGGAAAATTATAAACATGTCTCAACAGATATGTTCATGCATTACTTTCAATTTCAAATGAAGGAGATATCATAACCGGAATAACATCCAAGTCAAGGAGATGCAGTTGAGAGAATGCTGCATTGCATGCATTGTGCAAATGCTACAACATAAAGAACATTGGCCCTTGGGAGAAAAAAGATGTATAGAAGAATATCTTAACAACCACCGTCTCCCCATAGAAGCAACCAATAAGGCCCAAAACTATATGCCTCAGGTCAATTTCTTAATAGACTAAACAAAAAATAATAGCAATCAATACCCAAAATAAGGGGCTGACTTACCTCTTCTCGCCCATTTGTTCCTTCTGGAGCTAACATGTCTTGTACCCATTCAACCTCCGCAACACGATACCTTCACAGCATGCAACAAGTCATAAGGACCACTTAAAACAAACAGAAAAGGTAGTCATTTATTTAGTCACAATTTCAAAATCTAGTCAACAATAAAAACTAACCCATCTTGATCCCAAGAGCGTACAATGCGGAATCTACGTCGACCTTCAATCTGTAATATTGTATTTGATTAAGTAGAAATTCTAGAAAGAGCAATAGCAACCAACCAAACAAAATGAAAGGACAGTGGAGCCAATGGATATTGTCAACCAATGAATAGTATTAGCCTACACTTTTGTCACAATTTTATGTGCTTCTCTTTTGGTAGGTTTCTTTTTATTCGAATTCAGAGGGACATTGTCATGCTATTAACATATCCTCTTTTCCAACATACATTAAAAAAGAGATATGATGTACCAACTGTATATAAAATATGTCTTGACTTTCATAGGATAACTTAACATACTGGAGTGCAAGAAGTCAGATCAAATGATGTAACAATCAGGTTGCTCTATGTTTGTAGTCATGAAAGTCACAAATATGAAAGGACACACTGGAGCTTCCTACTTCACAAAGAAATATCATGGAAATCATAATCAAGCCAGAATCTTCATCCCTTTACAAGAAACACATGGTTATCATTTCATAATCAATCTAGCTTTTGGTAAAAGACAGCCATTGCATCACAACTAAAACAAGATATCGGCATCGCCCAAATTAATGGCTGAGTTCACAGAATCAGTTGGCATCAGCTAACCAACAATACATAATGTGAATCAAGTAGCAAAAGCCAGTGGTGGAGGACTCAACTATTACTAGTCAAATTAGATGTGCAAATTTCTCGAATTACATGGTTCATTTTCGTAAATGAATTTCTTATAATAACTTCGTCACTGGTTGATATACCATTCATGTGCTAGCATGGGCCACTATGGTAAACATTGACCTATGGCATTCTGCACTTGTCACTTATCCAAGAATTTTAGAAGGTTCATACCAAAAACCAAATTTAGCCAAGAAAGTTCCTTGCTCCTGTTTCGAAAAATTAACCATTCTTGCTAATATTAGAAATAAGATCAGATGTAATGGAGGACTATTGTGGTGTTCAGTTTCCCAGCAAGTTGCTTGCAGTTCCCCTTTATTTTACTTTTGCCAAAAGGAAAGGGAATATAAGACCTCCATTGTATGCCACAAGTCAAAAGGGACTTCCCAGTGGAGTGCCATGTGTGAACTTTATCTAGTGCAAAAATAAAGGCCACTGACAAGGGCAAAAGTATCAATGTTACCTCTAGATAGAAACGCCCATCTGGGAGTGGCTCACACCTGCACAAGACATAAAAGTTAGGCAACCATAACAGACTTAGGATGCAGAAGACATAAATGACGGTCAAATTAAGCACTACTCCTTGTCAATCATAAAGGTCAACCACTTACTCAGTTAATTCCACCTCACAAGCAAAATCAGCAAGCGAACCTGTTGCAGGATCAACAATAACCTACATCATTAATAGAAAATTCACACAAATACTAGTGAGGAAATGTGAGGTAATCCAAAATACCTTAAGGATGAAATTGAAAGAAAGAAGCAGTCACAGTAATCTACCATTCCCATTCGATGATTGCCTTCCATTATCCTCCTCACCTGGTGTATATGAAGAATGCCTTCAGGTCAAGTCATAAAATAACAGCAATTTAAACAAGAACAATATTTGAAAATAAGAGTGTAGGATATAGAAGACTTCATTTCATTTTCCTGGTTTAACTCAGTAAAGATAGAGGAGTTGATCACGTGTAAAACTTGAAAGTTTGCAAACGAGGTCATAAGCATTGACTATCAGATTTTCTATCCATCCACACTAACTACAAACTGCATTAAGGTATCAAGGAGCACAATTATAATTTGGAGTTCAACCAAGATAGCTACAAGTTTCATCAATTCCAACTGAGAAAATTGATAAATAATTCTTGAACCAGACGAAACAATAATGGTGCAGTGTGCTTGCTAGATGATTAATCGGCCATTCAATGAGCACAAATAGTCATACTTGATTTTGTTATATCATCAACTCACCATAAGTCTGTACCGAGGTTCAAATATGTGGAGAGGAAACTTCTGACAGGGGAGGACAACATCCATGACAAAAAGTGGCAAGAAATCATTGCCAAGATTTGTCACACTATAATGCTCTAACTTCCTTTCTGCATACTCCTCTGGAAAGTTCTTCTGAATTATGTTGCTCAGTGTCACACTGAAAAGGCCAGGAAAAGCATGGACACCAAAAGAATATGAATGTCAGTAGACATAATGAGTAAAGAGTTGGGGATAAAAAAAAAATTGGCAGAACAAGAACTCCTTCCAGCATATGTTTAGGACTTAGAAACTTTAAAATGCATGCAACATTTGAAGCACAATTGCAAACACTACATGATTCAAACATAGGGGCACAGCAAATTTTTTTTACGAAGGCCAAAGCATGAGGAAATAGCAGTAAAAGAGTTCAACATTATGAAAAACTTCATCATATATAACTACTAATGCAACTCTATTAATGTTTAAAACCACAAAAATTCTCCAATAGAATCAATAATTATCATGTTCGGTTTCTTGCAAGTATCTAAAAGTATCCAGAAAATATACCACATGATGTATTTGCATGTATTAAGTAAATGTTTGCAAGTATTAAACAAGATTCAGGCAAGTATCGATTTTGACATGTGGCTTCCATTTCCCAAGTGTCCCTCCTTGGTAGCATCCTAAGATTTTCAAATGGAGAATGCATCCAACTTTTTAGGGTTATTTCAAATTTCATTTTCTTAACTACACTCAGTTTCTTCTATAACTAGTACTTGTGCTCCTAAGGTGGAGTAGATAAGATGTATACTAGTAAGGGAATGAACCATCACTTCTCAAAGCAGCACTTGTAGATGGCTAAACTGGACCACCTTGGCGCTCTTAAAGCAAAAGTAGGACAACCAAGATTCTTCTCATTGAAGCAGAGCAACTCACCTGATTGCGCATGTCCTTGGACTTACGAACAGAACTGTGCGGCAAAGTGGGCACTTATTACCTAGCAATATGCATTGAAGGCATATGTGAAAGAGAGCACAAAACCACCTTCAAATCTTGTAAATGAGAAATTAATAGTAAAAAAATAATTAAAAAATTGAAAAACCACAAATGCACCACGGTCCATTGACTGAAATAGACACGAGCGGCAGAAGGAATGTCCACAAGGAGTTGTAACAGGTTCATATAGTAACTTCAGGCAAAGAGTGCAGTCAAAGTCATCAGTGCGTTCAGGCTTCCCGTGGCGTCTCCAGATGGTTGCTAGTGCTCTATCCAAATTCTGTAGAGTAGCCTGTAGAGGATAGCTACAAATTACAAAAAACAAAGACAAGAATTATGTAAGAAAACAAGCAAAACCAACAGATGTAAAACATTCAGAGATCCTGGGGTGAGGGTACAGAAAACAAATTTTTACCTCATGGGATCAACCTGAAGGCCAGAAAGTATTGCATCTCGAGCGTTCTCATATCTTTCCAACTGTCATGTACAGGAAAGCAATGGATGAAATGAAAACAATATCCATCAAACAACTAACTTGTTTAAAAGCATAAAAGAAGAAGCAGACACAAATGTATGTCCCCACTATGTACACACAAAGAGACACACCATAAAACTGCATCTGTCAAACCTAGTAGAATCATGAAAATAAATAATCTAAGACTAGAGGCAGTGAACAGTGAAATTGATTTATTTACACAAAAAGAATGGACATTTATCCGACTTCTCATTTTACAGTCACCAACTATTCAAGTAATTGTTTACGGTAAAAATGAGCTTTGCAATTCAGAGTCTTCCAGTTTAGGACATTCCAATGAGGCTGTGGCATAATGAATATGCTACATGAAATTTGGAAGCGTCATACAATTTGGGTTCTTAAAGCTAGTCAAATAAGAGGACTAAAAGACATGTTTTTAGGACATGCTTTCGACACGGTTTTGCAGTGGCAAATCCTACTGTAACATCAAAGGCAATTTGTGTATTTACTTAAATGTTTTATTCACATCAAATTGTGATTTTATGTTGCATCAGAATGAGACAACTTAAGACTTTCTTAGAATGAATTTAATGTCAACAACATCCAAAATTTGAATCAACAATTTGTCTCAAAATCCATTGTTTGTTGGCATCTTATATGTCACCCAAGGTCCTCGTTGATAGGCACACAAGCAAATCCATAAGAATAGATACTTCAAGGAGAAAGGGAATATAAAATGATTTAGTATGTTTGGTACTATTTATGTATATCTCGAGTGTATTGAATGAGAGTGAGAGAGTGAGAGAGAGAGAGAGTTGGAAGGGGTTTACTTGAGAGAATCCTACGAGACTAGAACAGATTGTACAATCCTTTTTCTTACCAAGATGAGAGCATTGGCTTTCAATATGTATGACTTCACAGAGTTACTTCTGTAACTAACCACCTTTTCGGCATCCTTTAAAGCAAGCTGAAATGAAATGATGATTGGCAAATTTATTAGGCATGACTAGAGTGGTTGCAAGTTTACAAAACCTTGGAAATGCAAAAAATTTAAGCATGAAACAACAACCATACTTGAGCATGAGTTGTGGGATCCAGCCCATTTAGCGGTCTATATTCTGAAGCTAAGGCAGATCTTTGCTTGAGAAATTGGCTAATTCTGGTTCAACGAAGATGTTACCAGGATGAAAAGGGAATTATATTATCTCAACAGTAGAGACATTCTTCCTGAATGCCAAGGCAGAAAAGTGTGAGTATGGGAAGCAGAGCAAAAAACTATTACCTGATATAAGCAGCACATCTGTTGCCCAGAATAATGGGATCACCTGGTTTAATGGAATTGGCTCTTGAGTAACAACTGATAGCCTGGACAAAGATAAACGTAGGGTCAGAAGGAGAAACAAGTCATTGAAGATAAAGTGAGTCCATTGGAAAGATATCATCAGACGAACAGGATTTGAATTTTCTCTTACAATATCATCATTTATTATGTTCCCACTAAAAAGGAAATTCTCATATCATTACAAACCAACATTTAAACTATGCTTAAAAAGGAGAAATTAAAATGTACAATTTAAAAGCAGCAGTTTAAGCAACCTGCTCCTAAGATTGTATTAATCATACATAATACAGGCATGCTATGAGACCAGCAAGATTCTAGCATGCTGTCTGATGTGAAAGTCCGCGATATACAGTAGTTATTTTTGTAATATGTCTTTTAATTACGGAGTACAAGGCCTTCATTGGGGATAATGCTTCTCAATTATGTGGGAATGTGGTTTGGAGAGATCCAACTGGGAGGAACATAACAAGGAAGTGATGACTTTTCTATCTTTGACAGCCTTTAGTAGATAAACTATTCTTCACAAAGGATGATAGCTCCATGGATAGGTTCCAAGAGCAAAATGTTTGGGGTAAATCTTTTTATTAAAATTGCCGATCAATGAGAAGAATTCATTGGTCAACATGACTTTGTTGGGAAATTCAACATAAGATTAAGGTTGAAGCGTAAGTTGCCTTCTTCACTTTGGATTAGTTTGTGGTTAGGTTCTGACCTAAATGATATTTGAAAGAAGAAGATTTTGGCAGGTAGAAATTTGAGGAAATAAGCAGAAGGTGAATTTGTAGATCATCTGCTTTTGCATTACCCTCAGGAGAGGAGATTGTGGGATATGACCATTTCTATTCTTGGTTTTACTTGGCTAATAATGAGTGCACTTGGTGAAATATCCTTTTCTTGAATAATTATAAAGTGTTCGTACAGATAAAAGGGAACTTTTCCTCCTCCTTTTTTCCTTCTTACCTAGTTTCTGGTTGAGAGAAATTGGTGGCATTTTGACAGAAAGAACTATCATCCCCATCTGTTCACAGATATATGGATCAAAAAAATCTGCTTTTGATATTCCCATCTACTTCAACTATCGAGAATGTATAAGATCTGACATACTTGGATATTAGGCCGGGGTTCCATTATAATGTCTTTTTCTCCCCTTGGATTAGTTTACCGAAAGGAAAAAAGATGAAAGGATAAGGAATTGGAATTATAGAACTATGAGAAAATATTTGGAAAAATGATTTCAAGAAAATCCCTAAAAAGCAGGTGGACGCACTCCCACTTACTCAATGGCAAAGAAGTTTTTGACGCATTATCTCGAGACCATAGGTGAACAATATTAACATTTGTAACCAAGGAACATAAACATCTCAAGCATACGGCTAGATCAGTTAGAATGACACTTCAGAAGCAATAGAAGAAAATAATGACCTTGTTGAAATTGGTTGACCATTAAAACTCAAAAATCTCATGATGGTTGAGTAAATTCAGAAAAGAGAGTAACAGTAGTTCATCAAAATGGAACATTGGCAATGGAAACTCTCATAAGTTGTCTATCTATGTTGAAAAAAGGAAAATCTTTCAAACTGCCTGCAGTCCATGAAATTTTATGGAAACTATTGCTTAATAAGAATACACTCTTTAATAGAAAAGAATGGTGATTTGCAAAATCAAAATAAAAATGTGAAGATGAATCAATGGGCAGACAAGACATCACTGCATTACTAACTAATAGTAGAAATAGCTACATGGATGATGAATTTGAAAGGATGGTCCTATCAAAACATCCAAGTCAAGCCCCTGGGCATGCACAATCATTTATGTTGCATCAATACTTCTAGAAATGATGGTGTTAGAGACACTTATTGGCTTCTTACACATAACATGGACAAGGGTACACATGACAACAACATTTTATAACTTAATTTTAAATAATTTATAATTTTTGTTCTCACCATGTACATCACATATCTCTTGTTTGTTCTTCGTGCACACATCATGCTCTTGAATTAACCCCAAAAAAATTATTAAAAAAAAAACAACAAAACTAGGCTCAGGTGAGTTAATTTGACATGAATTCATGGGGCACTCAGTACCATCCAACGATAAAAAGGACTCCTGGAAAAGTAGCTAGTCCATAGCCCCACCTAAAGAGGCACATTAAACTGTAGTTGCAAAACATTGTTCTCTCATTGCAACCTAAATTCACCCAAACCTTATTCATACTGTTGTATACATAGAAGTTATCGAATATTCAAGCATTCAAAGAATGCTCATAAACCCTTCCGGAAAAAATCGGGGAACTAGAATTTTGCAGAAAACCGCAAAAAATTGTACCTCCTCGAAACGATTTTCGTGAAATGCAATGTTGCCTTTCTGCATGAGATCGGAAACTCGATTGAAGCTGTCCCATGAAACCTCATCTTCTCCTTCGTTCCCCTGCATATTACATTCCAATCAAAATTAACCCAAATTTCACGATCACGAACTTCAAACGTCAAAATAATCGAAATTTGAAAAAACATTAAATTAGTGAAGAAAAAGTGTATCTTTTACCCGAGTGTAGTCTTCGACATCGTCAAGTCCGTCGCAGATACTGCCGGAAGAAGTAGCCTCACCCGACATTGAGAACGAGAGAGAGAGAAAGTAGTTCAGAAGACAAGAGAGAGAGATAGAGAGAGAAGATTGATGTTGTTGTGAAGAAGAAGAAGAAGAAGAAGCATCGGTGTTCTTTCGTCTATCCTGGGTTGCATACACGGACCATATTCGAATACGTGTTCTCTTCCCTTCCCTCCCCCCCGCCCCGCCCCTCTCTCTCTCTCTCTTACTTTTTTTCAATGCATTTAGTGATGAATTCTTACCCATGCCTCCGTAACCATCCGTATATATCATATGTCTGTACTGTTGTTTATTATCCAACGATCATTTTATTTATCCATTCTGGTGAAAAAAAAATAAAAAAAACAAAAAATGATCGATCGTATTCACTTTCACACCATTAATACATCCTTTTAAAAAAAAAAATTATCAATATACTAAATTAATTAATATTATTAAAAATTTTATATATTTTATATATTTATATACTTTTTATATTCAATAAATTATTAACTTATTTAATTATAATTATAATTTTTTATATTATTTATTTTATAATTAATAATTATATATTTAATTATTTCAAATTTTTAATACATATTTACGTAAAAATTCTTGTCCGTTTTATATTTACAAGTTTTTTATATCTTCTTTTCTATATTTTTATAAAATATGATTTTCTTGTATCATCACGCTCTCATTTTTATCATTTTGATTTTGTTTTCGTGCAATTTATCATTAATCATATTGAATTATTGTTTTATAATTATTTTATTATATTATTTTATTGTGAGATGATATTTTAGTAATATAAAAATCCGACATTTTATTTAATTTTTTTTATCCTTATGTGAAAAATTTACTGATTTTTCTATACAAGCTCTTAATTCACAATAAAATACGCTAAGTGACTTGCTTAAAAAATGTTTTAATGAGATAAAAGATTTTCTTTTTTCTTTAATTTAAAAAAAATTATATTCTATACGACATTATAACATAAATTTATTAATAATCGAGTTTCAAGTTATTATTAAACAACAAGTAATAATGGATCACTTATATTCGATCTTAATCTTAATCGTATTAAATTAACCGATTTGTAGTTAATCATAAGTTTTAGGATCGTAAAAGATAATTATTTAAAAAAATCTAAAATTGTAAATATGGGTTGGAGGGCTCTTTCCAACATTGTACGAGGGTCTCTAATTAAAATTTGAGGCCGCCTAGGTTGTCCCATAAACGAGGCAATAGCAAAAGGGCAGATCCTAACAAGAATCCGAAGACAAAAAATCATGTGTTTATTTATTTTAAACAGGTCTATCTCTCTCTCTCTCTCTTTTTCCGCACCAAACCGATTAATATTTGAAATTATACGATAACTAATCAAATTTAAATATTATCAGATCTCTCAATATAAACTTTTTCATTTTAAATTTCGAATCTAAAATTTAATTAAGAAATTTAATACTCTTATATATTAAAATGATTGTTTGTTGATTCTCTCTTTTCGTTTTAAATACTATACTCTCTGGCCTATTATTTTCCGAAAAATTCTTATAAAAAAGGATAAAAATAAATAAATAAAGTGAAGGATGAGCAAATTGAGCCTTTTGTTTTAACTTGATGGGATTGTTTTTAGCCTTCGCCTGTCTAATAATCGCCAAAAATCCCTTTTTCATTAGTTCAAAACAATGTGATTTCATTTATGGTATTTTTTGGATTATAGCCATTTAACTTTAGTTACAAACTATAATACAAGTGTAAAATCGGTGGCATTTTAATTTTTCTAAGTGTATTTTTTTTTTGAATAATTTTTTGAACGGTTTATAAACTCGAAAAGTTTATAAAATATGTTTATAATTTTAAGTTTTTGTATTTTATTTTTAAAATAAATTATTAAAATATTAAAATAAAATAAGATGAAATAGGTTATTACGATATTGTATAAACACGTAAGTTATTGTTGTGTCCGTGAATAATGAATTTTTATAAACTTTTTTAGCGTAGGAATGACTAAAAAATACAAAGTACCATTAATATTATGCAATAAGTATTTATTGATATATAAACGCATATATTAATAATGAAAAAGTAAGTTATATAAAAAATCTCATTTTTATAAATATAGAAACAAAAATTTCAAATATTCTCAAAATCAAATTTATTACTGATGTATTCAGATGGATAATATTCTTTAATAATTAACTTGATTTTGAAACATAATATTTTTTTATTATGGATATCTGAAAATCCGACTAATTCAGTTCGAGTAATTGTAAGATTCAATTTTAAAACTGATTCTCTCGAAAACTGTTTTTCTATTCTCAAGATCGAATTTGAAATTTTGATTAAAAAAATGTAATATTTTATCACTAAACTCACGGTTCACGTTATATGAATGCCTATATAAACAATTTGAACTCAAGGACCGAAGTTTTTCAAGTAGAACCAACGAAGCTTAGTTGTCATTAATCTTGATCTTGTCCTATAGATTTTTCCTTTTCCATTAAAGCAAACAATTGAAACAACCAGCAAGAATTGACTCCTTGAACTGATTTTGGGTATTCCATTTGTCTCATATTCATAATACGAGAACAGAGAACCCACCTCGTAGTGATGAAAGTTTCCAAAGTTTCTTGTTTTGGGGAAAGACATTTCTTGTAAGACATGGAAAATAAATAGCAAAAAAACCCTAAAAGCTAGATACAATATACAAACAAGGATGGTTTGAATGTTGGTTGGTTGCAGACTTTGATTTTCTGGGCTACAGATGTGGGACTTGTCTCAAATGTTTATATTCATATGCAGCTTTGTTTGTGTATTGTTGTTAATGGCAAGCACTTGAGAACAATCACTAGATTTGCTTCTTTCACAAATCATTGAATTGAACACATCGATTTCTTTGGGCAAAGTTGGAGGAGCAAATGAGCTTTATATCTTTGTCGGGGCTTTCTTAAAAAGTTGAGGTTAATTTCGGTTGAAACAAGATAAAATTTTTAGTATAAAAATGTATTTATTGGATGACAATTTTAGTTATTTTTATGGAGATTTAGTATTTATTTACAAAATTATATATTTGGTATTAAAATTGTTATTTTGATTAGAAAGTATTATAAATGAAACAAGATAAAACAAATCGAGAATTTTTTTTTACCATCGGTTTTCGAGTTTTATTCAATTAATTCGGTTCGAGCGCTATGGGGTGCATTTTAGGGATTGAATTTTCCAAATTATTTTTCACTATTTTCAAAACTCGAACTCGAAATTTCTGATTAAATATATTAGAGGTGTCATGACACTCGAGCTCGACCTTGATGCACTTAAGGTGAGCTCGAGCTCAAGCTCGCCGAGTTTATATTTTTCGAGCTCGAGTTCTTAAAAAGTTGAGGTTAATTTCAGTTGAAATAAGATAAAACAAATGGAGATTTTTATTTTCACCATCGGTTTTCGAGTTTCATCCGATTAATCTGGTTCAAGTGCTATGGGACGTATTTTAGGGGTTGACTCTTTCAAATTATTTTTCATCATTTTCAAGACTCGAATTTGAAACTTCTGATTAAGGGAATAGAGTGTTTAATCATTTAATTTAAAGAAATTTGATAAACAAATCAAGATTCTCTCTCTCTTTCACGGCTATTGTTATTTTAGTCCAGGCATTTTCTCATATGGTGGGCACTTCCAATTTACAGCTCCCCTTTGGATTTGTGTTTGTATTTTGGCCTTGGTGTTTAGCAGCAAGAAAAGAACTTGGAGCCTAGTGTTTCATCTGTGGTGTTGTATAAGACATTCTAAAGTGAAATTTAAAGTTAAGAAGAAACGGATCATTGATTTAGTGAAAAATATATTAAATTTTTTAAGTAAAATTCTGACTTAAAATTTTTTTAAAAAAAATAAATAAATAAGTTGAGAGAGTTTTCAAAAAAGAATCTAACAACATTTCAAATCATATTATAGAGATATGATTTTGAATATTGATCTAATAAAAAAAATAAAATCCAAACTCGGGTCACCTCAAAGGTGCCGAACATAAGGTCCAAACTGACCCCATTGGGGGCCAAGCCATCCATCTTGATGACCCCAAAAATGTCCATCTCACCGATTAGCGAGAAATCTAAATAGTTCAAATTACCTTTTGCTTTTTTCTAGATTATACGAGAAGAATTGAATTCCAATAACGAGATTGAAAGATGAAAATTATAACTATTAGACTATTTCTTGAAAACTAAATAGTTCAAATTATTGAGCTCAAATCTAAATTCATTTAGTAAATTAATTTAGTTTAAATTAAGATTCAATACATTAAATATATTGAGTGCAAATAAAATTTAATGCTAACGGGCACAACACACTATAGATATAATCTACCGGTGTGGGTTAGGGGTGTTATGACACCCGAATTGAGCTCGGGTATAACAATATCCAGGTTCGAGCTCGATGTACTTAAGGAGCTCGAGCTTGCCGAGTTTATATTTTTCGAGCTCAACCTCGAAGTGTTATCGGATAGTATCACCAGGTAGTATTATTACGTAATGTAAGTAATATATTTAAAAAATATACCTAAAATTATAATTTTATATATATAAATTATTTTAAAAAATATAATTATATATAAAAATTAATTTTTAAAAAAAATTAAAATATCTCGAATAACTCGTTGAGTTTTCAAGTTCGACACAGCTGGGCTCGAGCTCGAGCTTGATACCGAGCTACTTAGGCCCAAGCTCAAGCCCGATTTGACCAAGCTCGGACTCGAGCTTTGATCAGATAGCGTCAAGGATCTTGCCCCGCGCGCCCAACAAAAAAGAAAAAATAATGGGCATAGCCACCGAGGACATTGTGCAAATTAAGCGACACGAGTGTCTGGGAGAGGAGAAGAATCAAAAGTTACTCATCCCATAAACAAAAACAAGAAATATTCTTATCCTTGCAACGTTTTATGATGTGAGGGTTGTACTTATCCAATATAGAAAAAGGAAAGTAGCAAACTTACGATCAGAGAGAGTAGAAATTTTCATTTTTAAGTTCAAAAGATTAAAAAAAGGGAAAAAAAAAAGGAGTGGAAACAAAAGCTTTAAAAATGAAATATCTTCATTTTGGTGAGATCCATTTTAAGGCCTGCATGCTTGTTAATGCTGCTTATTGTAATTACACTCCGTATTGCAGCGACTGCTCCTGAGACTGTCAAGGCCTAGTTGCAACATGGTAGCGAAGGGAAGGGACTCCAGCAGCAAAGGAAACCCACATGCTATCCCCATAGAAGAAATTCTTATTCTTCTAATCTTTTTTGAAGCACGCAAATTTACAAAACCAATAAGGGAAACCAATGAACCATAACTCAACTGGTACCGTTCCCTTTCCCTTACAGATCTCAAGTTCAAGTCTCCTATGTTAAAAAAAAAAAAAGAAATACACACACAGAGAAGGTAGGAAACTTCATATTCAACTTTAAAAGATAAAGAAAAACGAAAAGTATAAAAAAGAAATTGCTTGCTTTTCGTAGGGATTTCCATTTTGAGGCATGTATGCTTGTTTATACTGCTTCTTGTAATTACAATCTGTACTAGACTAGCACCTGCTCCTTATGCTGTCAAGGCCTAGTTGCAACATTGCAGCTAAAGGAAGGGACTCCATCAGCAAAGGAAACCCCACATGTTGTTCAAACTTTTCAAATTGATTAGCCATGCAGAATGATGTTCGGTCAATGAATTCACAGACACCGATTAAGTGAACTGGAGACCATGTTCAGTAAATTTTTGAAAAAGAATATGAATTCGAAGATTAAACTTGAAGTATTTTACATACGCACCAGCCTAATCTTGCTCCTCAGCTATTCCCGGGAACAACTATCTCTGTCGATCTAGGAGGGCTTGGTTGATTTGAGTAATTTGATGCAAGAGTTCAATTATCCTCTGCAAGTGCCCAACAAAAATAAATTAGTGAAATGGGAAAAGCACACTAAAAGTACGAAGGAGGTTGTCTCAAAGAGATCAAAATTAAATATGATTGTGCAAGAAGACAAGCAACATATCTCAGTGACATAATTCCAACCACAATCCTGTTATGCTGGGAATATTTAGGCACAAGACAGAGCAGACTCCACAAAATATAGAAAACAATAGTGAACAAGATACAGGCGTAAAATGAAAGAACTTATCAAACAATATGGCTCCAAGAAAAACAGGTCATTGATTCAGTGGTTTGGAGGATCTCGTGACGTTGTGGTCAAAGGTTTAATTCGGGCTTACGAGAAATCGCTAACCTGTCATCTTGTTTGGTCCAATTATGTACCATTCTCTGGCATCGACATAGGTGGTCCACACTTCCACTAAGTGATAAACGATAAAATGAAAAATTAATAACTGCTCCACAATGGAACTCATTCTCTCCTGTTCAAGTATGCAATTCATTCTGAAAATGCCTTTGCATACCATTGACGACTATAATAAAAAATTGATGATTACATGGTTGTCTAGAACTATGTCTGGAATAAAAGGAGAAAGTTGATCCTATGCTGAGTAGCCTTATAAAAGAGTATATATTTAACATGACAACTGTTTGAAACACTTTCGTCACCTCCCTTTATTAGAAAAGCACTTCATCATAGATATCAAATCTTGCTTTTGTTAAAGAAACGAATTAAATATCTAAAGCAATCTCAAGAACAATGATATCAAAGGATGCTATCTCAATCTCTATGGAGGAATATTCTTATTTCAGACACAAAGTTGGGTAAATATCCTCCCCCCCCCCCAAAAAAGAGAAAAATGAAGCGTAGTTTCAGTTGATTACTTCTTTTCCAATGTTTAAAGTGTCAAGGTGCTCCCCTTAATTTCAAATAAAATTGGCTGATATGCTAAAATTGATAAAAGCCCGCGAAGTTTTCTTTTAGATTGTCCTCGACACATTGAGTAGCAAATAAAAAAAGTAAGCGCGAGCCACAAAGTCAAATGTTTATTTGACAGATTTCAATTCAGTTTTCGGCCATGTACAAGCTAAGGCTTACACTTGCACCCACAGATAGAGAATCATCTGCTGGCTTTCAAGATACAATGCCGGAAGTAGACAATACTTTTTCTAGTAAAATGGATTAAACAAAATTGAGTTAACATCGCATTATGCATAAGGAAAGGGTAACTTACTAGACAACTAAGGTCCTTCCTATGACAGCTTTGCAGTTTGTGTTATTAGGTTTATCATTTAATACTTAAAAGGTTGTTTCCGGAAAATATTCAAAATTTTCCCAATATATCCCCTTCGACATTAAAATTATTTTGCGAAAACTGCATAATTACCAAATACAACCTCTAACAAGCATTTCCACAGACACCTCGCAAACCTATCTTTCTCCATAAAACAAATTTTGACCCACTTATCACAAAACCCCAAAATTGGAAAAAGAAAACAAAAAGAACAAACCTCGTCTTTTTCTTCAATAAGACGCACCAAGCGATCTTCACTCTGCCTCCTATCTCTCCCCAGCCGCCACCGCTGCCGCAACTCCGACCACACCAACATCACCAACACCGCCGACGCAAACCCCGCCACTGTATCAAATGAACAAAATGTCCTTCTGTTACTAGCCCAAGACTGAAACTGTATACCAAAATTCAAAATCTTGGAACCCAAAATCTCCAATCCACTGCGAAACCAACGTCTAACCCCATCAACAGATCTCAACCTTTCATCTGAGGAAACATGAGGAGTCGTCATCGTCCGAGTTGATTCTGGTTGTGGGGTTTGATCATTTTGAGTAGAGGGTGAGGAGATGTGCAGATTTTCATGATTGATTGGAGGGAAAATTAACAAATCGTCGTCCAAGGAGTGTGAGAACAGAGACGGGGTAAGAGAAGAAGCAGACGATGATGAAAAGTAGAGAGTTGAATTTGGGAGGTTTTCCCGGTCGGTTTGGTTTTCGTCTTCTCCGGCCACCATTTGAGATCACCTTCAAGAAATACGTTTCCTTCCTCGCACTCTTCAATCTTCTTGTTCTGTTCGGAATTCGGATTCGCACGCTACCGCGGTTCAACCATCCCACGTCAGATCGTAATTTCATGTCAAGCCTTTAGTCTTTTAACTTTAATTGTGAAATTTTTATTTCAATAACAAATTACTGTTACCAAAATAATTTTAAACAGATTTTGTGTATGGAATTCAAAATTAATAGAATTATTATAAAAATTCAAAAATTATGATGAAGTCAAAAACTAGAATGCAATAGAGAGAAAATAATTTTTAGAGAGAATGATTTTATTTTCTCTGTTATTTTTGTATATTCTCGATATATTGAACAAATTAAGTATTTATACAAATTAGGATTGTACATAAAAAAAAAAATCTAAAGTCAAGCTAATCAAAATTCTCTCAAATATACAATATTTCAATGTATTATGATATTTAGAGTAATATAATCAAATATATATATATAATACCGATAATAGTAATAATGATATCACATGGCATCATGTATATCTTTCAACAATATTTACTTTCTATATGTTGTCACACATTGAACATTCATCTAAATTTTTTAAAATTTATAAGATTAAAAATAGAATATTTTGACTACTAAGTCTAAAATTAACCATTTGAACAAATATTACCTTGAAAGTAAACCTTACTTTTTTTTTTATACTATACCAATCGATCTCCAGAATCATACTCTGATTAATCAGATTCGAGACTTGCAGTAACCCATTCAAGGAGATTATCCTCCAAACATAATTTTTTTTGTACCTAAACCGCGAGTCAAATTCTGAAACTTGATTAAAAAATTTAACACCACGTCTCATTAAACCGTCTGTCAATAAAGTAAACCTTGCCAACAAAACTCAAGGCCTGCCTTATGCAAAAGTCTAGGCTAGAGATGGGCCAACTTATGGAGTCCGCTATAGAACCATGTTGAATCAAGCCCAACCCATGTAGAGTGGGCCGGCCCCATGCGGAATATAGGCTCTTTTTCTTTTTTTGGTAACTTGAGTATCCGATATCGAAAATTTTGTTCCGATTAATCTGGATCGAGAAGTCTATTAGACTTCAATTGAGGAGGTCTTCTCCTAACAATATTTTTTTCGTATCCAATGGGAATCGAAATCCCGACCTGGTTAAGGGACGAAAGTAACTTTTGTATCTACGCCAACATATGTCGGTATATAAGTTCCTTTTATGGCTTCGGTTGATTTCTAATTGATTTTTTTTTTTTAATATTTGATCACGTATATTTAAAAATTTGATTAATTTGATTTAAATAATATTGATTTGGGATGCCCACTCGGAACATTAACCATTAGGTAAAAGGTTTGAATTTTAAACTTGGGAGATAACGAGAAGTTACCCATTTATAATTTTCATCCCCATACGTGAATGGGAAGTTTTTCCTTCTTCCTTCTTGATTGACGAACAGCAAGAAGAGTTTTTTTTTTTTTTTTTGAGAGCATACTGTAATTCATCCTTCAGAGTCAAGAAAGAAATTAGAGGGCGGACGAAAATTCCAATAAGGAATTATCGTATCACCGTCGTCATTGAATTAAAGGGTTGAAACGTCGTGAAATTGTGATAGTGATCCATAACGTGATTATTGTTCCGATTACGAGACGTTTGAAGAAAGCATCACGATTCCCAAAACAACTGCGTTTGATCACCGAAATACGTCTCATATGTATTGTATATTTTATTATTTTGAAAAATTTCATTATACATCCGTTGCGTGTATGTGCATTAAAATATTTCGACAAATAATTATGAAATCAAATTTAGAAATTAACTATCTCGATATATATATTTTTTTATTTTTAAATCATAAATTTAAAATTTTAATTAAAAAATTATAACGCTACGACCGTGAGAGTTACATATTGTTGATTTCTGAGTCGAACATTCACTTTAGAGATGTAAGTATCCAAGGGCCTAAGGCTAAGGCTCTGCCCCCCTCTCTGAAGTTACCCCAACTTTAGTTTATTCTATTTATTATATTTTCTTATTCAAATTAAAAAGTATTTTTTACTAAAAATATTGAATTTTTTTTTTAGTACAAATAAGATTTCTCATTACATTTTAGTAAGAAAAAAGTGCAATATCGCCTATAAACTATGGAACGAGTACAAACAGGTCCTGAAACTTTTTATATGCAAATACCTTCCCTTAATTTTTTTTTTAATTTCAATTTTAGTCCTTCTATCTAGAGTCTATTAAATTTTACTGTTAAAATCACATGCAAAACACCCGACTGCAATAAAAAAATAATAATAAATTTTTATTAATTTTAAAAATTAATTTGTTAAATATAGTTTTCTTTTATTTTTACCAAAAAAAAATTATTCTCTATCCTTCTGTATCAACTCACAGCAAAGCTAATTTGTTGAATTAACAAGGTTGCCCGAAAGAATTGGCTCAAAGAACTCCAGTTTGATACATATAGCTACTCCAGCTGCATGACCATCACCAGCTATAATACACATATTCTAGCATTATTTGAGCTAGAGCAAGGCTCCACAACCACATTTCATGCCTATTGTTCATCCTTGCGGTGAAAAACTGGCACAAGACATCTTTCAATGCATGTTCAACGAGTCTCCTTTCAACAGTCAAGGATTATTTATGAGCTATTTTCTTTCATCAAGTGATCTTGGACAAAAATCCATTCCTCAGTCCATGCGATATGTAAAATAAGTAGAAATATGATTCAAAGGACACCATTCTTAATGGTATTAAATGCTAAATTATAACATTTCTTGCCAAGAAGGTCTTGAATGAAGAAGTTCATTGTTCTCCTGGCCTACACTGGTACTCAGTTTTTTACAGTGTCACCAATATTATCCTTTTTTTCCACAATTTCTTGCAGCTCGATACCCCTCATCATAGAAGTCCTACTCTCTCCTCTAATTGTGACGGTATTCATTCCAGCACTCTTTCCATATTTTACTTCTCACCACAAAGAAAAGAAAAAGATTACGGGTCCCTAAGGGGACAACCTAGTGGTATAAATCCCGCTTCCCCAACCTGATGATTCCAGGTTCAAACCCTTATACAACCCAAAAAAAAAAAAGATTACGGCAAAATTCTTATAAACACCTTTTAACATTAATATGCTTACCCCAAATGTATTTAAGTTCCACAGAATTCAGGAGACAAATATATTGGAAGCACAGACACCACACTCTATGTTATAAGCTTTAAATGCAGGAAAGGATCTTGGATTAAACCTCGAAAATCTCCTACCAGAAACAGAAGACAGATAATCCAGGAATGCCTTAGAGACAAAAGTCCAATAACAAATCAACAGGAAACAAGGGATGGAACAACTTAGTTTATGACTAAGACGATACAAATACTCCCCAGGTTAACATGAGATGCTCCTGCAGTTTAATTTGACACAAACAAGCTGATTCTCAAAAAGGCTAAAAAAATGTAGGCCATTTCACCTAACAAAATGGAAATGGTTTAACTTATGCACATTAAAGGCACTGCATGATCACCAATAAAATATTGATATACCCTTGCTTCCTGAATTCCCCTGTAGTTACTGCCCCTGCCCACCGGCCCCCACCCATACATCAGCATATAATATTTGACATCCTGGTTACATATAGGTTGCAAGTTTGCAACTAATGAGATATAAGTCCAATGGAAACATAGTTTGTTATATTAATGAGAACTAAAAAACAACTGAAATTCTGGGAAAAGTAAACAGAAATGAAAAGGGATGGTATTAGACATGAATTTGATCAAACGGTATATGTTCATCAACTATTTGAAACATAACAAGGAATGAAGGTAAATAAAAGAATACTAATCTTTTGCCCTAGGAAGGAGAAACATTCCAACCGAACAAACAAAACTTACTTTTGAGCTGTTACCGAATTGAAATCTGCATTTAACTTAGAAGTTACATTACCTTCAGAATCTCAAGTCAGCAAGATGTTTGCTCAGTGACCCCGTGATCCCCTGCCTTCATGGACAGTGCGCCGAATATCAAACTGGTTTACATACACCAAAGGACTAGCTGTTTCATTCCTGGATCTCTTAATATTAGGGCTCAACAATCCCCTATGCCTAAAACCATATAACTTAAGCACTTGGTTATCTGCAAAATTAAAGGCCCTCTCCATGCTCCTTAAGCACCTCTCAACTGGGTAATCCCCATAGCTACCACAAGGCTTGCAACCCACAAAATGCGTCACAAAAGGCCACCTGTCATCACCCAATCCGGGATGATACTTCTCAATCATCTCCTCGTACCGATCCACCAACCCTGCCCAATAACCATGCAAATAGTACGAATTCTCAATAAACACCTTCTCCATCCACTTATCCTTCTTTGAAATCAACAAATATATCAATGCTGATTGATCATCAGCCTCAAACGCTGGCCTACCCTTCAAACTCGCAGTCAAGATCTTCCCTGCCTCATCCCGAATCGGACCCTTTGGCCCCATGGGAGCCCAAGCATCAAGCAAATCCAAAGACCACTGACAATTCCTAAACAAAAAGCTCCCCGTATTCACCGCAACCCACGACTTCTGATTAAACAACAAATCAGGATACCCATGAATAACCAAATTATACTTCTCATATTTGGATGTGGGAATCTCAAAAACCATATCAGTAAACAATGCATCACTATCCATCCACCAAATCCACTCAACCTCAGGATGAGACAACATCAATCTCCTAATCAAAGGCAATTTTGCCCAATACCCAGCAAGCTCCTTATCCAGATGAGCCATATTATACACAATTTCAATCCCATGAAGTCTACAATAATCAATCTTATTCTTAATTGATTTCAACAAATAATGATCCCCAATTGGGTTATCACAAGGATTGGGTGGTGAACCAGTAACGAGCAAAATTCGAGCCTTACCATTCACATAACTTGGAAAATCGGGATTGCTGTCGAGCCAATTCTTCCTTGATTCATCCCAATTGGTTATTTTAGGACCCAATGTGAATGTAACATTTGGGTTGGTCTCAGTTTCGGCTGGTTCATCGGGATCGTTGGGATCCGAATCGGATCGGATCTCACGGAGAATTCGGTTGGTTTCTTCGATGAGATTCTGGCTTATAGCATCTGCATCAGAGGTTCCCAGGTTTCCGACTCCAATTGTTCCTCGGAGTACAAGGATTGTGACGAACCCACATAAGATTGTGATCTTTATGTTGTTGAATGTTTTCTGGATCTGCCGCCCACGTGGTAGTAACCTGCCGCGACTTGCTCTGCCGTTTACGGTGGCGGTGGATGTTGGTAGCGCTGAAGACGTCCTCTTCTGGGCCGTGAAATTCTCCTGACCCATTTGACCACCTCTCTCTCTCCCCTCTTAAATCTACTGCTCTCTCTCTCGAAATTATCTCGCTATGGGTACTGATAAAACCCTAGCTGCATGAAATTTTCGTGGCAATGACTTCGTTCGTTTTCTGTCTCTCTCTCTTTTCCAAAATCCTTTATTGGCTTTTCAAGAGTGTTATGGTAGTCTCTCTCTCTCTCTCTCTCTCTCTCTCCCCCCCCCCCCTCAAAATAGAGAGGAAGTGAATAAAACAATGGAGCCCTATTGAATAATCATAATAATCATGGTCATCTTCGAACAATAATGGGAGATGTGTATGTATCTATGTATCTGCCCAGATTTAGAGAGAGAGAGAGAGAGAGAGAGAGAGAAGCACCGACTGATTTTGATTTTGTAGTTCCCAGTGTAAAAATGTCAAAATAATAGATTTCCACAGCTAGCTCGTTTCGTCTTAAGACTACCTCACGCGTTAATACGACATTTCTTGATGAAGCATCTCTTCTATAGGCTCGACCTCGCACGTTGATACTTTAGTAATCTGTTGATGCAGACATTGACCTCTAATAATATTTAAAATTAAATATCATGTATTCAAAAAATAAATATTAAGAAAAATTTATTTATTAAAAGTTTTTAAAATAAATTTAATCAAAATTAACATAATTTATAAAAAATCTTTACTCGCATTTTAATTGTATACAATTATTATAATATTTTGCTCGAATTAATAGTATATATATATATAAATACATGATTACTTCGTTTTCTAAAATTTTCAATGTTTGGCGTATGATTATCGATTATCAAGATCCTTGATTTTAGTAGTATTAAAGATTTCTTTTTGGATCTGAAATTTCAACTTCGAATCCTTACCTCCTTTCTCTAAAATGATACCCTTATTTATAATACACACACACACACACACGTTTGATATCTAATTTGAGCAAATATCTTATTCATGAGTTAAAACACATAAGTAATTTCACTTAAAAAATATATGTGTTTAATGTCTAATTTAAGCAAATATCTAATTCACGAGTTAAAATTATAATTAATCTTCGAGTTAGCGGAAAGCTTTTGCTTAGAGTGTAGAAAATAGAAAGAGAAATAATATAAGAGAGAAAATTTTCTATATTTTATTATGCGTTGATAAAATTATAAAAATAATATGAATCTAAATATGCATATAAAAGATAGTTAAATATAGTTGTGAAATCATATTAGAGATAGAGAATGATTTAATAATATAAAATCTAATACTAAATTATCTCAATAAATTATGACAATATGTTGGATTTATATACAAAACACATTATCACAAATATAGAAACAATTGTTTTAAATATAAAAATATAAAAATATGGAAAGTCAAATATGTATCAAAATCCAATTAATAATCGATTTGATTTTGATATGTAATATACTTTTTAATATCCTTTCAAACTCAATATAGTATAATGAAAATCACTTGAATTTAAAATATTCAATAAGTGTATATTGAAGATCAACATTTTCCAAAATGGATCAGAAGTCTTTTGGAGGCGTGTGCGAGCACATACCGAAGAGTAGCTTTTTTCCGGAACGAACTAAAGGTCTCCCGGAAGCACGTGCAGATGCATACTAAAAGAGCAATTTTTTTCATAATAGATCAGGAGTCTTATAAAAGCACGTGTGTCCTTTTTTTTATTAGAAAATGAGGCTTTGATACTATATAGAAAATAAAATGAAATAATATGAGACAGAAAATTCTCTATATTTCATTGTTTGTTGATAAAAATATAAAAATAATATGAATATAAATAAGAAAAATAGATGAACATGATTATGGTACCATATTAGACATGGAGAGTAATTTAATAATATAAAACTTAATGTTAAATTCTCTCTATTATTTCAATAATCTATTACAATAAGTTAGTTTTATATAGAAAATTCATTTTTACAAATATAAAATATTGATTTTGATTGCAAACAAAAATGAATCATTATGATCTAACTCAATCAATTACACACCATAAAAAGTATTTCGTCTTTGAGATCGTTTAAAATTCGACAAAATTATTGAAATACGCAGTAAAATATTAAAATTTATTATAAAATAGAAATTTTCTTTTTAAAATTTGTTTCATTAAAAGTTCACCACAAATTTCTATATGTCTATTAATAAACTTGTTGTCAAATCTTTATATTTTTACGATTCTATTATCTTAAGAGTAGTTAATAAAATTTCAAGTTGTATGGAAATTTGAATTATTAAAGTCTTTGCAATTTTCTTAAATATTCTAAAATTGCATGCTTTGAAATTAAGGCTCATGATCGTTGAGATATACTCCGGTATTGTTATCGTAAGCTAGTTGCTAAAATGATTAAATACTGATATTTTTAAACAAAATTTTAAATTTAAGTTTTATGTATAAAGAAAGCGCCAAAAGAATTTTGACTATTAAGAGTCCAATCCATTTCAAACCAAATTTAGTCAGATCTAAGGTAATTACCAGATACCTATAATTTATAAAAAAAAATATATATAGTCTCACTTGAAGAATTAATGTTATTCTCAATTAAGAGTAAATATTGCTTTAAATATAAAATTTATCAATATAATAATAATTTAAAATTTTCATGAGAAAATTTAAATTTTATATTTTTAATAAAAATAAATTTAGTTAAAAATATTACTAAATGGAGTAAATTACGCATTATATTAAATCCGATTAACTCAAAACTAATAAAGCAAATCTAAATCCTTAAATTCTTAAAAATAAATTTTGTTGTGTATAGATTGGAAAAAGAAATTCTTTTGGGAGAGAGTGAGGAGTAATTGATATATAAGTAAAAGTGTTCATGTAGGAGCATTTATCAAATGTAAAATTAAATTTAAATTCAAATGAGGGGATAATCGGTAACCACCTCTTATCTCTATTTTCTATAACGACTCCCTAATTAACCTCTCAATAATCTCTACGTGCATTGGAATTATTTCTTTGAGAGAGATTGAGGTTTAAGGAAAAATTCTAAGTAGGGAATTTTTACGTCGTTTTTGTTACTGGATTAAGGATTACGGTATTATGACGCTGTGGTGATAATTTGCACTACAAAAAAACAAGTTTTTAGTCACAAATTTAGCGACGAAAATTTAATAAAAATTTGTCGCTAAGAAATGCATCATGGTTTTGTATTATCTACTATTATTTACTGAGATATACTCGTAAATCTTGATCTTTTAATTATTCTGAAAAAACTATCATATTTTCGTTTTGTGACAATTAAATCTAACACGATGAAAATAAGAATTCTTATGGTAAAATATTTTTTTCAGCTACAAAACATCAGGTTCATCAATTGCTATTACAAATGTTTTGAATTTACAATTATGCAAACACATAAAATATTAATTTATTTCTTTTGTTATTCGAAAGTAAAATTGAGACACACGGGAGTGTATCTTCACGCCCGTAGACCCTTTTAACTTGCTAAATTACCATTATCAACTTATTTTTATTTTATTTATAATAATTATTTACCTAAAGTTTAAAATTTATAAATATAAAATATAAAATTTTATAAATAAAAATCAAATTAGAAGAAGAGAAGAAAGTAAATATGAAACAATTTAGTTGGGGGAAAATAGAGACAAAAATACTAAATGTCTACCCAAGATGTACGACAACTTTATAACGATAACGATTTTTTATTTTTAAAATATTTTAATATGATAAATTAATTAATATTTATATAAAATTTTTTATACGTTTTATAATTTGTTTATTTAATTATAATTTTTATTTTTTATATTATTTGTTTTTAGATTTTTATTATAAAAATTACTATTTTATTATTTTCAAAAATTTTATATTTTTTATATTTATATATTTGCTCACGTGTTTGTTTTTTGTATTCTTATAAATTAATGTATTCTCGTATCGTTTCGTATCTATTTCCGTTCATGTGCATCATAAGTGTCTACGCTTGATTTCTTTTAAAAAAAGTTTAAATTATTATGAAATTGATAAATTTTTATATTTAAAAAATATAATCTGGGCATTTTTAAGGAAGGCTTGATCTATTTATTTATTTATTTATTAAAAAGAAAAGGTTTGTATTATGTTGAAGCAAATGAAGCAAGAGGACGAGGAAAGCTGTCTGGCAATAAGACCCGCCCGCTGTCTTGGGGACCCTTTTCGTTGGCTTCGACGCGTTGGATTTGAAACATGATCGTGTTTCTTCCTATCCTAGTGTAACTAAAATTCAAAACAATGTTTGTGCGTTGCAAGCTGGGGCTGCTGGTGGTGGCTGAGATGTCCTACGCACATTTGAGGAGGGTGGCAAATGTCACGAACCGGCTCTAGAGAGAGGGAGAGGGAGATAGAGAGAGAGAAAAAATGGTAGAGAGAGAGAGAAGTTAAATAAAGAGATAGAAAGAATAGTAGAGGTGGAGAAAGAGAGTCTGCAATCAAAGATTAATTTCATTGCATTATATCACATTATTGTCTTCTTCTCTCAAATATTTATATATTTTTTCTCTAACTATTTTAACTACTAATTAACCACTTGTTACATTAATTAATTATTAACTATTTAACTATTAACTACTAACTCTAGTTTTAGATCAATTAACTGTTATTATCTACTAATCTAACTAATATTTATTACGGTAAATAGGTTCTAGGTCGTCACGATGTAGCACACTTGTTAAATTTGAATTTTACAATAAAAATAAAAATAATTAAATTTGAATTTAAATTAAAAAATAATGGGTGATTAATCCATTATTTTAACTTTCTCAGAGTTAAGGCATCATTTTTATAGAGAACACACTATTGAGAGAATTGAATTTGAGTGAAACAAACACTCTTTGGAGTGAGATCAATTGAAGATTTAAAGAAAATTTTAAATATAAAATTTTTACGTCATTTAATCACCGAATTTAGAGTTGTGCCATTGTGACATTGTGGTAAAAATTTGTTTAGCGTGGTTATCATTTCCTGTAAGATCGTTTGAGAAAGGTTTCATAGTTCCCAAATTTTCTGCGTCTATTTACTGAGAAATACCCAAAAACTCTTTTTTTGAAAAATCATCGTATTTCCACTAGTGTCAAATTAAATCTAATAATTTATATAAACTAGATATTTATTTATGTAGGTTTTTTTATGGAAATAAAATAACCATGAATGGGTTCTTTTATTGTTTTGGATTAGAAATGTATTGAATATAGTCCCAATAAGAATAAATAAAACAAAATTTAATTTTGGTTTGGAGATTTACTAGGAAGGTATATAATATATATATATTAACTATTTTAACTACTAATTAACCACTTATTATATCAATTAATTATTAACTATTTAACTATTAACCTGTAGCTATAGTTGTTATATCAATTAACTGTTATTATCGGCTAAACTAACTAGTATTTGTTACAGTAAAAAGGTCCTAAGTCGTCATGGTGCAGCACACAAGCTGCTTCATGATCCAAGGACACCATGCCATCTGTCATAACCCAAGTAGGGTAAAAAGAGAATGTGAGAAAAAGATAGAGATTAGGGAGAGAAGAAAGAGAGAGAGATAAAGAGGGAGAGGGCTAGAGAGAGAAAGAGAGAGAATACAAGGGAGAATGAGAGAATTCAATACAACTCAATACATGTCATTACATGTTTTAAAGATTACTATTTATACTAATTATACTAATCACTTCATTTATTTACTAACTAATCTAACAATCACAATTAACTATTAATTATTCTTATTAACTATGATTAACTACTAACCCTATAGTTAGTAATTGTTACAATATTTCCCTCATTTGAAAACATCCTTGTCCTTAAGGATAAAAAATCAAGAATTGAGATTTGAATCCATAAATCTTGTACCAAGTCTTACATTTGTGTCGAAGAATAAGGTGATGGAGACGAACAATGAATGTAACTTGAATTGTAATGAGAATAATGAGAGAAAAGTAAAGATAAAGAAACTTGAAAAATTTTTTTCTTGAACTTCTTTTTTATGAAGGATTTGGTTCGATAAATACCAAAAATTCAATCTTTGGAGGGATTGGCAAGAACCCACCATGAACAACTTCTTTCTTGAGCATGCAAGACCCTTCTTTCTTTCTTGGACATGCAAGACCCTTCTTTCTTGATCATGCAAGACCCTTCTTTTTTGGATATGCAAGACTCTTCTTTCTTGGACATTTAAAATTCTTCTATTCTCAATATTTTTTCACTAAGAGTAGATAAAATGAGATATTTTGAAAATGATTCAATACCTTGCTTTTCCATAGATTTTGGCATTGCTTCTTCTACCATTTGATTTGTTTTGTTGTTTTTCAATTTATTTTCTTTTTCTTGCTCTTTTTCCATCAAAACTTTGATATTTTCATCGATACCAAACATTTTCAATAAAATGTTGAATTTGTTATCAAAATTTGCCATATTAGCATCAATCCTTTGGTTTTGTGCATCAATCCTTTGATTTTGTTCGTTAATCCTTTGATTTTGTTCGTCAATCTTTTGGATGACTTTTTCCAATTTCTTGTCAAGATACAAATGATATTCTTTGATTTTTACAACAATTTCTTGCATTATAATTTCTTGCCTTTTGAAATGTTCTTCAATGACTTCATAGAAGGCTTGCACTTCGATGGTTTCATACCCAATCTCTTCTGCTATTTTTCAATATTAACTAAGGATTCGTAAGCTCTGACACAGTTTGTCATAACCCAAGTAGGGTAAAGAGAGAATATGAGAGAAAGATAGAGATTAGGGAGAGAATGAGAGAAAGAGAGATTTAGAGAGAAAAAGAGAGAGAAAGAGAGAATTCATTACAACTCAATACATGTCATTACATGTTTTAGAAACTATTATTTATACTAATTCTACTAATCACTTCATTTAACTACTAACTAATCTAACAATCACAATTAACTACTAACTATTTTTATTAACTATGATTAACCACTAATCCTATGGTTAGTAGTTGTTACACCATCCCACCACTCCATGTCCCCTCCCTCACCCCCCCCCCCCCCCCAGCGATTTGGGATTCTCAACTTATATATGTTAATGCTCAGATTAATGTGCTGATTGGTCTGTCTTGGACGGGACTAACAGGGTCTTCTTTGATAGTTCAGTTTTTTGCTTTGTGATATGGCTAGTTCCTGTGATTTATATCTTTTAGGCCTTTGGCTCTCCTTGTCCCGCCGAAAAAATGTAAAATAGAATAGGGTTTTGGCAAAGTTTAATGTGTCATTCAGCCAGGGTCTTCCACTGCAAGTATTCAGATACCTGTAATTTATAATAAAGTTGATAAATAGGGATAGGGACGCCTTTTATCAACTCATTTCTTTTGTATTCCAGGTTTCCATACCTCTTTTAACTTACCCGGTTTCTTCACTTGGGCTACTTCACTCCACTGAATTCCCACCTAACAAGAGAATGAAAAGAAAAACTTGTGCTTTACATGGTATCCCCCATTTGATTCCTCAATTCCCTGAATCATACTCATGGCAACTGGCAAGTGCCTCAAAACTCAAATGCTTTGTTGCTTCGAAGCGGGTGGCATTAGATTGTGCACTAGTGTACAAGTGTCGATGTAAAATTCACCTTCAGACTGTGTTTGGTAAGGCCAGGAGGAAGGAAAGTAGGAAAGAAATGGTACGGAAAAGAAGATAGGAAGAAAAGACAAGAATCAGTATTTCCCTCACTATGTTTAGTTAAAAAGGAGGGCTGCCTCAGAATAGTAGTTTGTTTGGTCGACGGATCCAAACCCAGATGGAAAATCTTACAGCACACTAAATCAAGAGTTTGGGCATATTGCCTCATCCCTTAGATTTCCTGGATGGCCTGTCAGGTATTAGAACCGATTACTTCTGTTGAAGCTTATAGTCCAGCCCTTCAATTCAATTTCGGGGGACGGGGAAGCAATTGCAAGACAATATTGTCCTGGAAAGACATGAGAAAATCTCCTGTCCGGGTCAATAGCATCAGCAATAATCAGGGCTTGGCTAAACATTCAAGTGAAATCTTCAAAAGACTATAATGGATACAAAAGCATGCAAAACCATTCCCCAACATTTTCAACAGCAATAGATTGGAACACAAACTCTCAAGAGACAGCTAACATCTTTTAATGTTCGATGCTTGTTTTTATTCATGATTTTTTTGAAAGAGATATTTCATCAAAATATATATATAATATATTGATCAACTTATTAAAAAAAGGTGACTCAAAATTTTAATTACGATGCTTTTGTTAACGGATTGTTTTAATAATTTTTGTAATAATTTTTTTCAACTAAAACTAATATTTTTAATAAATATTTAATAATTATTTTGAATCAAGCTGGATTTTAAAAGGTAAAACACTCGTAATTTCTGTTTTTGATTTATAAAAAATTTTAATTTAAGATTTTATATAAAAGGGATTAATATTCAATTACTTTATCAGACGTTCGTATAAACTCTCTTACCTTAATTTTTTCAAACCAGCGATACAGAGAGAGAAAAACCAAATATAAATTAAATGCTTGAGTTGTCTGCTTGGTGGCAAATCCTGTAATTGTGACAAAACAGCAAGGATAAAATCCGAAATAAAGTCATATGGCGGGCGAGGAGGAGGACACGAAAAAACAGAAATAACAGTATATTAAAGCCCTCAACGCAATTTCCTTTCCTCTTCGAGAATTCAAAACCGAGCAATTGTCCGACCAATTGTCCGACCATCGTCTGGTGAGTTTTCCGACGTTGATCCGGTCTCCCATTCAATCCTTCAAACTCTGTCTCTCCGATACACACATTCTCTGTCTCTCTGTCTCTGTCTCCGTCTCTCTTTCCGTTGTTTTATTTTGTGAATTTGCTTTCAATTAATCTATAATTGTTCAGAATTTTTCTATTTTTCCCTTTTCTGGGAGGTGGGATTGTGATATATGCAGTTTTCTTGGGCTTCGATTTGATTTGCTCTGGAATTCGTTAAATAGTTTTGGTTGACTGATGATAGAGAACAATTGCGGGAGAGAAAAAGACGATATGAGTCAAGTTTTCGAGAGTTACGAGCGTCAGTATTGTGAGATTTCAGCTAATCTTACTCGAAATTGCACGGCGGCAGGAATTCTTGATGGAGGTATCGAATCTTTTATTAGATTGAACTCTCTGAATGAAATGCGTTTCACAATTTTCCTTGTTTTTTCTTTTTGCCCTAAATGTCATGTTATGTAGTTATTCACACGGGTTAGCTTGAATTTATGTAGATCTTATGTTTTGTGCTACTTTACTACGACAGCAGACACTTATTGATAAATAACATGTTGATGAAAAGAGTAGGCTGTTTATTTTGTTTCATTTAATTGTAAGATTCTTGTGAAGGTTGCATTCAAAGCTACCTCTTCCTAGTACCGGAGGTGAAGAGATTGTCTCAAAGCTTGAATATATCAGTGCACTGACCGATTTATACTCATTTTTAGAAAAATTTTATGAACTTTTGATAAATCCTATGTCTTAGTGTAAACATTTTTTTATCTTGGGATGAAAAATATTATAAGTGAAATAAGATAAAATAGAACAAAATAGGTAGACGAGCCTTGTTGGTATATAAAAGAATTAATAATGCCCACCTCTACTGTTAGCATAAGTTTTTGGAATGCATAACAGTCTACCCAAATTGCCTTGAAGTGTTTTTCACAATAGTAATCTTTTGTTGATTCATTCAAGCTTACTTTTATAGGGGTCCTATGAACCATTGGCTTGTAAATTACAGCCATCTTGACTATGCATGATGAAACCCATTCATGTTGAGTTTGATTTCAATATTTGTTCCATTTGGAGTTCCAGAAGTGTTCTTAAATGATACTTTTCAAACGAAAACCTGATTTGGATGGAAAAAGAAATTGATGCATTTAGAAGGATAAGAGTGAAGGCCAATCTTGGATTAGTTTACCATGTATCTAAAGGAGACACTGAGGTGATATTGGGTACAAGAGGAACAAGGTTTATACCAGGCCACATGTATGGATAAGTTTATCAATTGAGATGTTTGTAGAAGACGAGAGGAATGAAAGACAAACATGCTTCATCCACCAACTCATGCCATGTGGCCCTCTTGTATGAAAATTATAGGATATGCTAGTGTACAACTTTATATACTTAGTTGTTTTACTGAGATTCATGCTTGATCCTTCTTTTCTTTAAGACAAGCATGAGAAATTAAGGAGAGCAATGATAGGTTTAATGCATCCAAAGACTTTTCTGATGTACCTTATATCAGGGAAAACTAGAAATTGATAATGCGCACAAAGAAAATAATGGGTCAAAATGCCTCACTGTTTCTGTCCCATAAATTGTTGAGCCCACCAAAGACCAATTTTTAAAGTTCTAGAGTGTGATTTTTAGTCCCATATTCTCTTTTTTAGAAACATCTGAACTTCTAACATTGAACTGAGATTTGCTTGAATGGGGACTTTTTTGCCATCCTTTTGGCTGTGAAAATTTTTATATGGCATTGAATTTTGTAGCTTATATTTTCTCTCTGGTTTCAAACTCTGAGGACATGACGTCTGTGAATGATTGCTCAGGACTTCCCTAGGAAATTGTCTTTGAACTTTGCTCTGGTCCAAAATCACGACTTATGGTGTTGCATACTTTCTTAATTGCAGAACAAAAGAAGCAGAGAATTTCAGAGATCAAGGCTGGCCTTGATGATGCTGATACTTTGGTATTGCATTTATTCTCTCTCAGAACTGGAGTTTTGAATGCACAAATAAAATTGGACTTGCATGATATGCACTTGCCCATGTCTTCTCCAGATTCGGAAGATGGACCTTGAGGCAAGGAGCTTGCAACCAAGTGCAAAGGCAATTCTTCTTTCTAAATTAAGGGAATACAAAAATGATCTAACCAATTTGAAGAATGAAGCTAAAAAGATCACCACTAATGCTAATGCATCTGCCAGGGATGAGTTGTTGGAGTCAGGAAGGCTAGATGTAAAGTTGGTATGCACTTCTTTTCCAATAATTTGGTCTCCATCTCTCATATTTTTGGCAGTATGAAACTGTCTTAGAACTGCTTGAAACTCGCTTCATAAAATCAATGATTGAAACATAGTCAATTATTTTAATGACTATGAATTTAATTAATGCTACCAGTTTTCTGCTTGCAGCAGTTGGTTTAATATATCACACTTGTTAAACCTGTTTTAATAATTTGGCATCCTTTAATTCAACAGGAGTGCATCCTCTGATTTCCAAATGAATTAAGATAAGCTGTTGGATGGCTAGATGAATTAGTCCCCAAGTTGGATGGAGCCAGACTTTGTTATGATTTTTAAAACAGACAGATTCTATTTGTTTGTTTATTTTGTCCCCGGGAGGGGGTGGAGCAGGGCGATGTTTTCCATTACAAATGTTTGCAACATGTGCTTAAAGACATTTTAATTTTCTATTCAATATTTTTTTTCCTTGCTAATCCAATTCAATAGTTTTCTTCCCATATGGCACATTGATCTGCTTCTTTCCTTTACTATGTTTTGTGCTTGCTTAACTCTTGTAAACATATCATGTCATAAATATTGATCTTCTCACATCAAGTTTGAAAATTATTCTGCAAAACGTTGGAAAAAAGTTGTAAAACAAAATTTTGGGACTTGGCATGAGCGTAGCAACAATTCAATTCTTTTCTTTGCTAAGAAAAAAATAATAAAAAAGAACCCTTGGTTCTCTGTGAGTTAATATTGTGCAAGCTTCTTCTTTAATTTCCTTTTGAGAGATTCAAGGAATTGTAGAAGATGCTCACATTGTAGCAGGCTTTGTATCAGATGGGTGCTAAACTTTCATATTCTTTATGCTGCTGTCATGAAATAAAGTTCCTTGTGGACATTCGTGGCTGATGAGATGATTTTATTTCTCAGGTGAGAGTACGGTTGATTAAGTTACAGCTTGGGAGATAATTTTTTCTTTTTATATGGACAATAAAACAGCTTTGCACAAAAAGACATCCAGGCAAGTAAGCAGAATTTCTGGGATATGAAATCCAAATTCTGTAAAACTAGTGAGAGAAGTGAAGGACTGATATGGAAACAAATATCTGAAAAATGGCGGTTTCCCTTAGATGTGGCAGGATAAAAGGCCTGGAGACAATAGAATGAGGACTAAAAGTATCTGGAGATAAAAGAGGACATAACTCCAACATAATTTGTGAGTGAGAGGCGGTTAGGGGATAAAAATTCACAGGTTAATGTCATGGGGTAATATTGAAGGTGCTATGTAAACTAGATAAGAAACCTAAACTAATAGAAAGGTATAGAATTTATGTTTAATTTTTCCTTCAATTTTCTTTTATTTTTTATGGGGCCGGAGGAATAGATTTGTCTTTAGTGAACTCCTTGTCTGATCAATTCAAATTGTTTAAAAGTGTAATTCTATTATTTTTTGAGTTTTAAACAACTGTTTATCCTAGTTCCATTGCTTTTTAAATATGGCAAGAACATCTTCAAAAGTTTTGAGAATTGTGTCACTGAAGTTCCTGAAATCCCCAATGGTCATACATCTTTTTCTATTTTGCCGGCTGCTCATTTGCACTCTAAAAAATGGTGAGACAGGAATCTGCAGATCAAAGAGGAAGACTGCTAATGTCCACAGAGAGGCTAAATCAGTCCACTGACAGAATAAAAGAGAGCAGACGAACAATGTTGGAAACAGAAGAGCTTGGTGTCTCAATTCTTCAGGATCTGCATCAACAACGACAAGCTCTGCTTCATGCACATGACACTGTGAGCCTTTGCCCCCTTCTGAATTTGTAGTCAATGCTTCTATTTCATTTTATTTTAATAACTTACTATATTAAATTGTTATTTGAATTCATTCGAATCAAATAGTTAGCGCTGAGAATGAATCACCCTCCTTTTGTAGCTTCAAGGGGTGGATGACACTATTACCAGGAGCAAGAAGATTCTGACTTCAATATCAAGGAGGATGAACAGAAATAAATGGATTATTGGTGGCACGATTTCAGCCCTAGTTGTTGCAATTGTATTGATTCTTTGTTTCAAGCTGGCATAATATCCTGCCAGTGCCAACTTTTGTGTATTCAAAATCTCAATAATATATCTGATTCTTGTCTGTTGAGGGATTATATGGGTGTCTATGAATGATATCTTTGGTTCTTAATTTGTTCTTTCACTAATCACTCTATTCTAATTTAATGTTGCTTATCAGCTTATTCTCATAACTCTGAATTTCTTACCTGCATTCTTCATTTTGTTTTCCTCTCCGCTGTTTTTCCACCTGGCATGAGGCCTGAACTGCAGATTGTATCTGCACAATTAAACCGACGCTTTGTGGTGTGTGAATTATATTTGTTTCATATATCAAATAGCTCTTGATAAGGGTCACTTATAATTTGCATTGTATTTTCATATCTCTTGGCCCAATATTGCGCTCATGCAAGCACTGCAATTGTTGTTGTAGACACGGCTTCAATTGTTGCAGCTATGCCACCAAGATAGTCATCCAAGTGGATGCAACATACGTTACATAATCTCAGGTCCTTGATTTGAATCTCATGGAAGTAAATGACTTGCAGAAGTACACTAAATATCCTTCCCGTTTTGATGACACTGTTGATGGACTCGCCTGAAGGGTGTTAGCTATTGTCTGAATAGAACATTTCACAACTAATGAATGAACCCATCCTCATACTGCCATGAGCAGATAGAGCAAATAATCCTTCTAATAATTTCCCCTAACGAAACCTCTCTCCCTCAGAATATGATAAACTATCCAAAAGTCATTTACGTATCTTTTCACCATTTTTCAGCATCACAGGCTTTCCTGTTTATTCAATAAACATTACAAACACACATATACATGCACAAACATCAAATGCAGGAAAATTGATCTCGATCCATCTTGGCCATTAGAAATCAACCATTAGAAATCAACCATTCTATGAAAAGCACAACTTTGCGTAATTATCATCAATCTACTATTGTACACATTGTATCTACCATTTTAGGCAAATTGAAGTCCGGTTAAAAATAACATTATCCAATTCTGCATATGGATATGGCAAGTCCTTAATTTACTGAGTTCGACAAATTAAGAATTGCAGGCAGATTTAATAAAATCATGAAGCATCATCTTCGGGAGATGAATCTCGTGAAACATCATCCTCATCATCTTCATCTTCATCGTCATCGAGATCAACAGAGGACAGCCGCCCATTAAGATCCACATTAACGCCATTAAACTTCCTCACAAACTGACCTCGCACGCGAGGCCTCCTTTCAGCGAGGCGTTTCCGATTGACATACCTTATTTTCTTGTCAAAACAGCGCTCTTTCCTCTTTTGCCTGAACTTTATAAGTGCAGCCTCTCTTCTATCAACCTTACTAGATTCTGCTTTGGCAGAAGATGAAATTCCACATGATGACCACTGGGGGTTGTTGGACATTTGCCCTGGTTGAAGGCATATACTGACAGGGTAGTAAGGAAATGATGCAAGACCAGGTACACGGGGAGGACATTGTGGAAGGTGATTGTACTGAGATATTACAGCTGGGGAACTGTGGTTTTGCAAATTAGGATGGCCTTTCTGATGAAATTGTGCAGAAGATGACATCATAACTTGATTGACTAACCCTGGCATATAATACGGATAGCCATTGTACCTGGTAAAATTTGAAACATCAAGCTGAGGTTCATGTCTTTGATGCATGAGAACCTGAGAGAACTGCTTTTCATTAGAATTCCCATGTGATAGAAATTCCACAGGCACAGGAGGTGTCACAGATCTCTCCAGAGAAACAGAATCTGGGATACTGTTTGTACTTGCATAGTCATCTCCTTGGGAATAGATTTCCCATGCCTCTCCATTTTCCTGTCCTTGGCTATCAATCTCCATTGGTTCACTTCTTGCATGACATTTCTCCTCTATCCTTGAGTGCAGAGTGGGATGTTCATCAACAAGGGCAACACCTTGGAGATTGATTTTGGCTGCACTTGACTTTACATATGTAAAGAAAGCTGAAGACTCTCCAACCTTTAATTGACTCTTCTTTGGGCATGATGCAAATTGTCCTGAAAATACCACCAGATGTTCAATGAACATTTCCATCGGAAGGACAAAGGGATGATAATTTTGTGAATGTGTTGTACTTTTGTGCAATTGCTGGCAAGTTGACGAATGATGCAAGTGAACAATAACAAGACTGTACATTGCATGGGATGCGATTTGATAATTAGGCATACCAAGAAGCCATTTATGCACAGAGGGATATTCAACACAAGCAGTTTTCCCCTTCCCCGTTGCTTGGGGTACTACAACAGACTATATGATTAACAAAACCTCCAGCTTAAACACGAGTAAAATCACCTGCTGTTTATTCTCCTATCATAAAGGTTCCAAAGGCCCATCTGAAGGATGAATATTTGACCTCCCAAGGCAAAATTACCCTGATGAGGGCATTTCTCCAATTTCTAAACAAGGTTCGGGAAACAAGGGATTCACAGGTGAGAAATGGTAGGTGCATTATGCCCACACGTAACACCCCTTCTACAAAATTTTTGCTGAAATAACTAAGTTTCTTTCTCAATTGTACTTAAGACATATAGCAAATTTTCGTAAATAGAAAACAAAACAAACTGCAGTTTTGATCTTCCTACCTTACATCACCCTCTATGCTTTAATCAGACTCCAACACCAACATTTCCAGGTTGATCATCATCTTAGGCATTTTCCAAGCAAAAACTCTATAATAAAACTATGTTCAATTGTTTGGGACTTTTATTAATGACCAATCAAAAACGATCTATCCAGTGAGAATGACACTGTTACAAATCTGCAACACTGTCTATTGATAACAAGAAAACTAAACCTCATTTCAGAGATCACAAGTAGTCCTCTGTTTACAGCTAAAAGGTGGACTTTGCTGAAATCTGAACTTCCATTTGCCTAACATCTCATTAGCTTTAAAAAGATCTAAAAAAACTCTGTATTCCTATTCCTCCAAACAACAAAAAACTTGCTTATCTTCCTCTTCACGTGAATCACCTCAAATCCCTCTGAGTCTACACAATTCATATGAAATAAGCAATCTCCCACAATTTTCTACTCCACAAGGTCGACTGGTTCCAAGTAAAGAGAGCACTTATTCACTACCATTACACCTCTATGAATTCTCATGAATTAAAATATTTACCTGAGCTTCCTCCCAGGTGAAAAAAGGGACTTTTTGAGGGGCTGAGACCAGCTGAATAGTTGCCCAATGGAAAGCTTCAGTTCTCCTTGTCCCCTTCTCAACCAAAAGCATGATAAGACCCTTTACCTAAGAAATGCCCGACACCAACCATCTCCACTCAACAATGATCTCTGTAACCAAAGAAGCCTTTGACCCTTCTAGGAGCTCATAAAGGCTACATGAAAGCTCTCCTTGACAAAACCATTGTAATACCAGACTTTTTAAATGTCACTCATTATTTTGTGGTTGGGTTTTTCTTTTTCTTTTTTTTTTTGTAATCTCCAATTTTCAAATTCTACCTCAGTCATTTCATGTTGTTCTTTGGTGCTTGAAGGAAGTTCATGTTTCTATTAATTTCTAATGGAGTTTTGAGCAAATGGTCCTCTGCTAAGGGCATGAAAATCAGCTCCAGCCTGCCCTGTCGCCATCCCTACCAATATTCAACATCTAACCCAGGGTCATTTAAATGTCTGGATACGAATGGGCTAAATTCAACTCCTAATAGGGCAATAAATGAGGCAGAGAAAAAGCAAGATACCAGATAGATGTTCCTATCATTATATGAGGCACCAATACTTTATGAGTTTAATTATTTCATTTTATCAAACTTTAAGAGCCTGAAGAAAAGCAAATGTAAAAGCAGCAGTTTCACCAAAAAGAATAGCAATTTGAACATATTTAAAACTTGGTTATTAGATTAGGGGATAATCAGAAACCGATAATGTATACACACTTGATCCCCTTGCCAGTCAGAATTTTTATTGCTCTGAGATATGCTATTGGACAATCCGTATCATTTAAGTCACACAAAAAAGAAGAGGCAAATCAGAATGAAGAAGAAAGTGTACATAACAACCCTATGTCCGAAACTTCAGAAGAAACTATGATAAGTAGATAGCAGCAGGTCCATAGCACCTTAGAAGCATGCTCTCCAAAACAAAAGGAAAAGATAGAAATAAACTAGTACTCAATTGCTGAAAATTTAGAGGGGCCCCTTTCTTCACAGGCACTTGAAATCCCCAAAGAATTATGCCCATTTTCAATGTAATTGGTATGGTATTTGCTCTCTATTCAGCAATGTCAAATCCCAAAAAAAAAAAAAAGATGGAGTCATCATTGTAAATGACAATAACTAATTTCCACCAGCCAAAACTTAATTTCTTGGCACGCCATGTGATTCCTAATTTAAAAACTATCAGAATGCTCCTTTTAGGGGCTTCAGAGGTTTTGCACACAACTCACAATATGGTAATCTCAGTAGAGTTGCTGTATTTTTGAGAATCTATGACACATCAGAAAGTAATTCCTGTTAGAACTGTGGAAAACAATTGAAACAAATTTCCATTTTCCAAGCATGACACAATGACCAATGAAGAAATGAAAGCCATTTACCTGATGTGCGATCACTGATTCCTGGAACTTCAGGCCCGTGTTCAACTAAGCCTACAGGCTCCACAGAAGCAGCAGCAGCAACAGTAGTTGCATTATTAGACTGATGAACAGGGAAAAAAATCAGAATTCAATGCAAAGTTCAACCGATTGAAGAAAAAAAGTGCTACAACTAAGTCTCCAAGTAATGAAAATATTAATCCAACGGAGAACTCTTTAAATCCTTTAAAAAAAATCTAAACACTAAAATTATATACACATTTCTTTCATGAGGAGGATACAAGACAAGGTAATTGCTATCAGCCCTCCACTCTACAGATTTTGATTGACTATGAGGGCAACTATCAACTTCCCATCAGGATTTTGTTTTCTAAACTAAAAGCAGAATTTTTCCATGAAAATTACTTGAAATTTAAGAGAATTGTCAAAGGTCAGACTGAATAAAGGCACATGAACTTGATCACTAAATGTTGCTAGAGCAAATTATGGAAAGAGATAATGGTGCACATTCTTGTTCATTGTGATTGATTGATAGGTATATCCTAATTTATAGGTTTAAGGAGATCCTTTTTAGGAAGAACTAATACCTTTCTATTTTTGGAAAATACCTGGTTCAGAATTCTGAAACTTATTTGAAGAAAATTTTGCGCATGGTTATGGCAAAGTGGATGAAATGGAGAGGCGCTTCTGGAGTACCATTTAACTGCAAGGTTTCAACTAAATTATAGGAAAAAAGACAAGATTTGATCACATGCAGAGAAAGCCCATTAACCCGCATAAAAAATGAAGTAATGGCAGATAACATAAGGTGCTCCTAGAACTACTACCTGAAGACTCTCGAAGAAATATTAAAGTATGACATGCTAACTTTTAACTTGACCATTGACAAGGCATTAAATAAACCTGAACTAAAAAAGTTTGCCCCAATTAGTTTCGAGCTTCAACCTTAGCTGAGATGAGTTGAGTTACAAGAATGCATGACTTGGGGTTTACTGACATTCCAATACTGTCAGTTGGCTCTTTTTTAAGTCAATGATGAGTTTCAGACATCAGAGGGCACATCTGCCAGAGGAGGTGGATGGATTGGCGTGGGGGCAGGACAAGCACAAAACAAAGATCAGAAAGCACATACTCAAGAGAGTTGCGGAAAGTTGATCTAACATTTCAAAGAAAAAAAAATGCAAAAATCCTCACAACTGGAGATGAACCCTTTTTTTCCCCAAATAATTAAGTTCATTAATGAAGTTGCAAGCAGAAGTCATGAGGCAATCTCTACAGGAACCAGCTTTGTCTCAGAAGCTACACTCACCTCATTTTCCCGGTGAGTTGATGTGCCCATCTCGGGGTTAGTGTTCTTTCGAGATTTGTCATCCGTGTCATCAGAGAACAGTGTGGTACTGTTTGTATTAGCATCACTAGGATCAGATGCCACAAAATCAAAATCATAGTTTAAAATGTTCTTCTCTGCCAGTCCAAGCTGTCAATGTCAAAAGTTAAGTCAATGCCTAAACTTTGTACATGGTCATAGAGAAATGTTAAGAATGCATATTTGGTTGGAGGATGTCAAATATGTTAGACACATCCAGGAAGAAGGCTCTAAAAATTCAGTTTGTGACACCTTTTGGTTTATGTCATAAAAGACAAGATACAGGACATTAGCCAGAGAAATTCATAGAACGAATGCTTACAGTCTAAGCATATTAATTATGCACTGACTCCAAGCTAAACCCAAATATTGTAATGGCTTTAATCCCTGCATCTGCTTCATAAGCATTTATCCTTAGTCATGGGGCTGAATGTTTCTAGCAATGGGAAGAATGCTGAAAGGAACTAATGGTCAAAATAACTAAGCAAAGCAAAATACAAACCATCCGCCTTCTTCTCCACATGTGAGTCCAAAGGTTTAGTAGTTCATTGGTTCGTAGAGGTTTCACAAGATAGTCAGCCGCTCCACGTCTTAGGCACTTAACAACAACAGAGACTTCATCTTGAGCTGACATCACTAAAATATACAAACAAAGATAGGATAAAGAGGACTAAGAAATGATTTCCTGGAGAATGTGACAAATCATGTATAAGGCCCAATTAAAGCCTGGTTTGCATTTAGCCAAAATAGAATTAAAAATTTAATTGATCGTAAGCCAAGAGAAGAAATAATCAACAACTTACTGATCACAGGAATGCGGAGTAGCTCTTTATCTCTCATTATGTATTTTAACATTTTCATGCCCTTGGACATTGGAAGGTCCACTTCAGCTAGTATTATATCAATATCAGGGCCCTCAGCATTCAATGCATCAATCACTTGCCTAGCAGATCTCACCGATGTTACTGTAAAATATGGTACATACATAATCAGCTTAACACACATCCACTCTAGCTAAAAAAGAAAAAAAAATGTTGTTTGACAAACTAATAATGTAGGAAAACCCCCTCATGACTATAAGAAATAATGCGCTATATCCATTCGTAGAATGGGATGCCCACAAGAAGACTAAGATTCACTAAAAGAAAGAAAAAAAAAAAGAAAAGAAAAGAGGAAGAACATATGATCCCTGGCGAAAACACCCACATCACAGTCCTCGATATGATGTTTAAAGGCATTGCTACTCCATGACATAAAGAGCTCCTAATGTAACCAAGAAAAGAAAGAAAAATGGAGCCACCATGAAAAGGGAAAAATCTTGTATTCTCTCTCTCTTTCTATTCCTCACTCTGAATAGAAATAACTTCAAATTCTCGTGTTTGGTGGCCCAACCATCATACTTAGTCCATTGCTAAATTGGTCTAAAGCAATTCAATCAACTAAAGAAACTTTCCACATAAGGAAAACTCAATTAAAATTAATCCCTTAATCAATTACAAAGTCACTCCGTGTTTATAAATCATGATTTCCAAACAACTCACAGCATCATAATTAGAATACCTGGCCAAAACACACACATTACCTTCCTCAAGATGACATTTAAAGGCAATCCCACTCCAGACATACTATAGCTCCTACGTAACCAAGAAAATAAGGCAAAAAGGACCCACCATGAAAGGGGCCAAATCTGTCTCTCTCTCTCTCCCTAGAACAGAAAAGGTTCAAATGCTCATGCTTGGTGGTCCAAGCAAAATCCTTAGTCCACTGCTAAAATGGTTCGAAGCAGTTGAACCAACGACAGAAACTTTCCACATATGGTAAATTGAAACAGAATTACGCCAATATTTAATCAATTAGAAAATCACTCTCTTTACAACTCAATAATTGAAACCACTTGTTTAATAATTCAATCACTTCAGAACATAATATTTTGAATGCTATCAGCTAATTTCATAAACCTAATGACTACAAATCCTTATCAATCACAAAAACCAACAATTAAAAGCAAAATTTTAAACGAAACTATAAATTATTACCCTGATATGAACACTTGCACAAAAGATTGAACACCTCCTCCAAGCTCTTGGAATCATTATCACAAAGCAAAATTCTCACTTTACTCCTATCAATAAACGCATCACTACTCTTTCCTTCGCCTTCCATCACCAAAAAGTCCCCTCAAAATTCCCTCAAATTTTTTCTTAGGGTTTCGAACCCCTAGACTTCTTCCATTGAATCTTCTCAAAGTCAAGCAAAATTCCTTTAATCCAAATTCTCCATGGTAATCCAATCAGACGATTGAGATCGGATTTGGGCGCCGGACGAAGACCGAGATCGTCGGCCGGACGCTGATCACCGTCGTCGCTGCAAAAGGTATGGAGAGAGAGAGAATAGAAAGTCAAAGTCTTCTGTAGTCTCTGAGATATAGATTTTTCATTTTTTGTCGATCTCCTTTTGGGGAAGTGGTGGTGGTGGTGGGTGCTAACGTGAGCGGAGGGAGGGAGACAATCTGGGCCGTTGGTTTAGAAGAAGGGAGGGTGGGGACGAGTTAGAAACGGGGGATAGCGTCGGGGGTGGCTTAAGTTAGAAGGGAGGAGAGACGTGGAGTGACACGAAAGGAGAGAGAGTGAAAAAGGTACGGAAAAGATTTGTGCGCGTGTCAGGATAGTTTCTTAGGGATAGAGAGACGGCCACGTCACCCAAAGATCTTTTATTCATTCTCCCCAACTCCGCCCTCCGTCTACGTCTTCTTTCACTACTCCCCCACCTTGTTGGCTGTCACCGGCACTTGATTATTTAATTAATACGGCTTCTATGCATAATTTGTGCAAAAAATCATTTAAATATATAAATTTACGAAAAAATTTGAACACTAAATTTTATAAAAAATATATAAATAAAAACTTTTTACTGGTCAAATATTCTTATAAGAACACATAAATCGTTTGATCGATCTGTAAAAATCTATTTATAATAGATATACAATAAGATCATAAAAAATATTAATATGTATTAATCGTCACAAACATAAATTAAAAAAAAAATCTTTGAATACTATTAAAAGTATACAATAAAGGTATACATGACATTAGTATAATGTCAGATAAATATTTTCATATCGTACTTTTATACTATATTTCAAATCCTGAAATCGTGTTTATTAAGAGTTTTCAATTGCCGTTGAGGATATAAGACCTTAATATTCCACAATTATATATAGTTCACTTATATATACAATATTTTTATATGCGAAATATGAAAATAAATTGATTTATTTTATTGGACAAATAGCTTATGTAGAAAGGTTAATATATCAACTCTTTCTCGTTCTGGACCCTTAGTTAACGAAATGATATTTCATATTTATTGATAAAAAGAAGAAAAACAAAAATCATAAAAATTTAATTTGAAACTCAACTCAAAAAGAAAAAAAAAAAAAATCAAAATGACCTGTGTATCCACCTCAAATGCTGTTTCTGGAAGGTGCGTGAGAGAAAGAAAGCATCTGTAGTTGAGGAAGGACCGGAGGTGGCCAGCAAGAACATGGTTTAAATGGGGGAGTGGGCCATTCCAAGCTGGACAGAAACTCATGCTGCTGCACAATGAAAGTGCCGTCATTTTTAATGTGCAGTAGACAAAACTATTTCCCCTTCACGGGGCTTGCACTGCTCTGCATGCATTAGCTTCTATGGTAAAAGATTAATAAAAGTTGGGTGAAGGCTGTGGGCGCTCTCCAGGTTTTCCTGTAGTTTGGAAGCACATGGAGTGAGAGGAGTCGCAACTTGCGCCTATCTAATTTTTATTTATTTATTTATTTATTTATTTTGATAGATATCATATAACCAATTTTATTATTTTTTATTATTCCGATTTAAGTTATTATCAGATTATTAGAAGACGAACTCTCTCAATATTTATTTTTTTATTTTTAATGTTCAAACATTAGATTTTTATAAAAAAATTCAATATTTAGATTATAATAAAATTAAAATATTAAAATTTTCTTTAAAATTTCATAGGCAAATCTCTTTCAATTACTAATATATTTTAATCCTCAAAATTCCTTGAATCCTTCTGTCTCTTTCGATTACTAATATTATTTTGCATACTCTATAAATATTTAAAAAAATTATTGATAGAATAAATTAATGAAATTAACAAAATATGTGGCATGTGTAAAGCACAATTAATAAATTATTTTGCATAGTAATTTTTGCATTATTTATTAAATTGTTTGTAATTGGTAAATTAATAAATTAAATAATTTTGAATAAAAATTATGAAATATAATATAATTTAATAAATTAATTAGTAAATATGTCATACGACTGATTGATCCGATAACTGAGTAATGGTATCATGTAAATAAGATATCAGATTCAAATGTTGTTTATGAAAAAAACAGATATCAGAGAGGTTTGTTATTTAAGATCTAATATCATTCAAAAACGTATTTAGTTAGATCTAAATAATTATCAGATACAAATAATTTATCAAAAAAATTATTCTTAGTTTCCTAAAAGAGAAAATAAAGAAGGCAAAAGTCGGTGAATTTTAAATTATTTATTAAAATAATTAATTAATGTTTCTTAAAAGAAAACTATGTGACCATTGAAATTCAAATTCTGGTTATTGGAAATTTATACCGTTCAATTTATAATTCCCTATATACCCTTGATGGTACAGCTGTCACACCTTGGGAGTTGTGACCTTTATACCGTTCAATTTAATTCCCTATATACCCTTGCTGGTACAGCTATCAGCACCTTGGAGTTGCGACCTTATGGATATTTAAAACTTTTCTCTAACCCCTGATTCCTTTATTTCTTCTTTTGAAACGGTCAGTAGGTCACCTTTTCAGAGGCAATTTGGGGGGAGAGAGAGTGGGGGGGAGAGAGAGAGAGAGAGAGAGCGCTTTGTCTACTCTTCCTTTTGCGTGTTTCTGGGGGTGATTAGGATCTTGATATCCGGATTTGGTTTCTGGAGTCTCTCAGCAATTAGAATGCAAGGTAAGACTTTTTGTTTTAAAAAATTTTGGTTTCTTGATCGCAGTATCGTGTCTCTCTCTAGGGTTGCTAATACCTGCTCTGAAAAAACTTCCCAATGATATCAAGGCTTAGGGAGCTAAACTCCCAACAAGGCTTAGGGATTGTATAAACTTCCCAATGATTCCCTGCCCACTTGAAGAAAAAATGAGGGAGCTAATATTTTTTTAATCACAATCAATTCTACAATCATAAGTCCAATGATAACAATCACCTTAAAAACACTTTATTGTTCACAAATATCAATCAAAAAGTCTTTAAAATTTAAACACAAAAAAGAATAAGTCAATCTTGATATCAATGAAAGAAGAACACGTAAAATTGTCTCCCAAAATAATATTTTTCAGAAAATGAAATTTGAAGTTTTCTCGCTGAATCTTTTCCCTAAAAGTTGATCTCCACCGGATGAAGAAGAGAGGGAGCGGCAAACATTCAAAAGATTTTTAATAATTTGAAATCTTTGTCGTGCCAAAAAATTTCTACACTCAACAAAATCAATAAAAGAAAGAGAAGAAATGAAAGATCTTACAGATTGATTGCATAATTTGGAAATCCCATTTCCTCACAACCAATTCCGTCCCCTCCACTTCCAAGTCCTACAATTCCTTGCTTACCAAATTTGGAAATCATTTGGAAATCCCATTTCTTCACAATTCAAATCCTTCCTCTCTACTTCCTAGTTCTACGATTCCGTCTCAATTATGAAATCATAAGAAAGAAAAAATATGGAAGAGAATTCAATAAAATTCCCAACAAAATTAGATTCAATCATGTGATGATAGAAACCCCATTCGAAACCTTGTCAAATTGTAAAAATAGAAAGAAATATTATTTGGATAAAAAAGCAATAATCTGTAATCTAAAATAACAATGAAATTTCTAACGGTAAAGAAGTTTATACAAAAGACACTTCCTAAATGCTAACAACTATGCCGAATAGTAATATAAACCGAAAATTGTAAAATAGAGAATTACCTTTTAGATCTATACTAAACTCCAAACAAAGTATATGGATTATATAAACTTTCCTATACTTCTCAGCCAACTTGAAGGAAAATAAGGAAACTTATATATTTTTTTTAATATCTATCATAAATGTAAAAGCATATCTATAATGATCACATTCATTGTAAAATGCAATATTATTATGTGCAAATATCAATCTAACTTCCTTTAAAATATATCTGGAAAAATTCCCATACTAAGGAGTGTATGATCTTCCTTCTCTACCCATTTGAAATATAAAAATGACAGCAAAAATTAACCTAACACTCTTTATATATATATATATATATTGAAAATGAAAAACAAATTAAACACAATATTATAGAGAGAGAGTTCCACATTAGTTTTCTCTCCAAAAATAATATTCTTTAGAAAATGAAATTTTAAATCTTTTTGCCTTATCTTCCCCCAAAATCAATTTGCTCCAAAATCAAAAAGAGAATGAGAGGGACACATGCAGAAGATTTTTTACAATCCGAGATCCTTTAATATTTACTCTTCACTAAATCAAAGAATGAAGGGATAAGAAAGTATATGAATCCTAGAGATTGCTTATGTCAATTATAAATCCTACTTCCTAACAAATCAACTCTTTACCCTCAAGTCTCCTACAAGTTTGTCTATATTATGAAATGGTATGAACAAAGATTTAAAAAGAAAAAAAGAAGAAGAGAGAATTCAAAAATTAAATTCTCCACTAAATTAGATTTGGTGTTGAATGAAAAAGCTCCTTTTAAAACCTAAAAATATATTTGGGCACAAAGGCGACAATCTGAAATTTAAAATAATATTTTCTATAACTCCTAAAGCAACAATTCTATCTTTATTAAGAAATCATATGAACGAAGAGTTAAAAAAAAATCAAGAGGGAATTCAAAAAGAAAAATTACCAAAAATTTGATTCGATTTTAAGGGGAAACCCTTTCAAAGCTCTGTAAAATTCTAAAAGGAAAAAGGAAATGTTTTTTGAAAAAAAAGCAACAAGTAAAAATTAAAAAAATAATGAAATTTCTTCACCTAATGAAGTTAATACTCAATTAAAATATGATGAAATTCAACTTTCCATAGCACAATTTGCAAATTGTTCATCTTCTAAATCTATGCTAAATTTCCAACCAAGTACATGGATTGTCCCACACTCACTTGAAAAATGTAAGAAGACCTTTTTTTTAACCTCACTCAAATCTACAACGGTACTAGTTAGGATCATAATCATTTTAAAAAACACTATTTTATTATCAACAAATATCAATTTAATATAGTTTAAAATATATATGTATGAAAAAGATCAAATACGATGTGAAAGAGAGATGTGCCCATTAGTTTTCTCCCTAGAGATAATATTTTTTGAATAAAATCTTGTTGGTCTAATCTTTTCCCTAATCTTCATGCATACCCAAAAGAATTTTGATATTAATTTTCTTCCGAGAAATGATATTTTTTCTCCCTAGTTAGGATCAGTCTAATCTTTAAGCAGATCTAAAAGATTTATGGCATTAATTTTCCCCCTAGAGAAAATATTTTTTTAAAAAAATCTTTTTTGCCTAATTCTACTCCCTAATCTTTTTTCACATCCAAAAAATTTTTGACATTAGTTTTTTCACTAGACTGATATTTTTTAGAATATTTTTTTTCTAATTCTTTCTCCTTATCTTTATGTACATCTAAAAAATTTTTTACATTAGTTTTCTCCCTAGAATTGATATTTTTTTTTGAATAAACTTTTTTTTGGGTCTAATTTTTCCCCTAATTTTATGCACATCCAAGAGTTTTTTTCCCTACAATCTGAAAATCTTCTTTTTACAATCTTTTCCCAAAAAAAAAAAAATATCTACTATCCACCAATTCAAAGAAGGATAGATCCTACAGATTGCTTATGTGACTTCTAAATCACATTTCTATATATACAAAAAAAATCTTTCCCCGCCACCTACAGTCCCCACTAAGAAATCATATGAATAAAGACTAATCGAAGAGAGAATTCCCCCCAACAAGAATAGATTAGATCGTCCCATGCGATAAACCCATGAGAAATTCTAGAAGAAAAAAAGCAAATATTTTTGGACAGAAAATTAAATTTGAAGTTTTCTTGCTGAATCTTTCCCCTAAACGTTGATCTCCACCGGATGAAGAAGCGAGGGAGCAGCAAACATTCAAAAGATTTTTAACAATCTGAAATCTTTGTCATGCCAAAAAATTTCTACACTCAACAAAATCAATGAAAGAAAGAGAAGAAAGGAAAGATCTTACCGATTGATTGCCTAATTTCGAAATTCCATTTCCTCACAAGCCAATTCCGTCCCATCCACTTCCAAGTCCTACAATTCCTTGCTTACCAAATTTGGGAATCCCATTTCTTCACAATTCAAATCCTTCCTCTCTACTTCCTAGTTCTATGATTCCGTCTCAATTATGTAATTATAAGAAAAAAAAATATGGAAGAGAATTCAATAAAATTCCCAACAAAATTAGATTCAATCATGTGATGATAGAAACCCCATTCGAAACCTTGTCAAATTGTAAAAATAGAAAGAAATATTATTTGGACAGAAAAAGCAATAATCTATAATCTAAAATAACAATGAAATTTCTAATGGTAAAGAAGTTTATACAAAAGACACTTCCTAAATGCTAACAACTATGCCGAACAGTAATATAAACCGAAAATTGTAAAATAGAGAATTACCTTTTAGATCTATACTAAATTTCAAACAAAGTATATGGAGGAATATTATTTTTAGGAAAATGAGAAAACTTATATTTTTTTAATGTCTATCGTAAATGTAAAAGCATAGCTATAATTATCGCATTCATTGTAAAACGCAATATTATTATGTGCAAATATCAATCTAACTTCTTTTAAAATATATCAGGAAAAATTCCAATACTAATTAGTGTATGATCTTTCACTTCTCTACCCACTTGAAATATAAAAATGACAGCAAATATTAACCTAACACTCTTTAAATATATATATATTGAAAATGAAAAACAAATTAAACACACTATTAGAGAGAGAGTTCCACATTAGTTTTCTCTCCAAAAATAATATTATTTAGAAAATGAAATTTTAAATCTTTTTGCCTTATCTTCCCCTAAAATCAATTTGCCGCAAAATCAAAAAGAGAATGAGAGTAACACATGCAGAAGATTTTTTACATTCTGAGATCCTATAATATTTATGTGATATCAAAAAACGAAGGGATTAGAAAGTATGAATCCTCAAGATTGTTTATGTGAATTATAAATCCTACTTCCTAACAATTCAACTCTTTACCCTCAAGTCTCCTACAAGTTTGTCCATATTATGAAATGGTATGAACAAAGAATTAAAAAGAAAAAAAAAAGAGAGAATTCAAAAATTAAATTCTCCACTAAATTAGATTTGATGTTGAATGAAAAAGCTTCTTTTGAAACCTAAAAATTAATTTGGGCATAAAGGTGACAATTTGAAATTTAAAATAATATTTTCTTTAACTCCTGAAGCAACAATTCTGTCCTTATTATGAAATCATATCAATGAAGAGTTTAAAAAAAAAAATCAAGAGGGAATTCAAAAAGAAAAATTACCAAAAATTTGATTCGATCTTCTAAGGGGAAAAACCCTTTCAAAGCCCTGTAAAATTCTAAAAGGAAAAAGGGTATGCTTTTTGAAAGAAAAGCTACAACTAAAAATAAAAAAAAAAATAATGAAATTTCTTCAACTCATGAAGTTAATACTCAATTAAAATATGATAAATTTTAACTTTCCACAACACAATTTGCAAATAGTTCATCTTCTAAATCTATGCTAAATTTCTAACCGAATACATAGATTGTCCCACACTTCAGTCCACTTGAAAAATGTAAGGAGGCTTATTTTTTTTAACCTCAATCAAATCTATGGCGGTACTAGTTAGGATCATAATCATTTGAAAAACATTGTTTTATTATCAACAAATATTAATTTAACATAGTTTAAAATATATATGTATGAAAAAAGATCAAATACGATGTCAAAGAGAGATGTGCACATTAGTTTTCTCCCTAGAGATGATATTTTTTAAATAAAATCTTTTTGGTCTAGTTTTTCCCATAATCTTCATGCATACCCAAAAGAATTTTGACATTAATTTTCTTCCTAGAAATGATATTTTTTAGAGTAAAATATTTTTTGTTTAATTTTTCTCTCTAAGCAGATCTAAAAGATTTATGGCATTAATTTTCCCCCAAGATATAATATTTTTAAAATAAAATCTTTTTTGCCTAATTCTTCCCTCCTAATTTTTCTACACATCCAAAAAAATTTTGACACTAGTTTTCTCACTTGACTGAATTTTTTAGAATATTTTTTTTGTCTAATTCTTTCCCCTTATCTTTATAGACATCCAAAAAATTTTTGACATTAGTTTTCTCCCTAGAACTGATATTTTTTTTAGAATAAACTTTTTTTTATGGTCTAATTTTCCCCCTAATTTTATGCACATCCAAAAGTTTTTTTCCCCTTCAATCTGAAAATTTTCTTTTCACAATCTTTTCCCAAAAAAAAATATCTACTATCCATCAATTTGAAGAAGACAGGGAGCAGCAAACATTTGAAAGATTTTTAACAATCTGAAATCTTTGTCATGCCATCTACACTCAACAAAATCAATGAAAGAAGGAGAAGAAAGGAAAGATCTTACAGATTGATTGCCTAATTTGGAAATCCCATTTCCTCACAAATCAATTCCGTCCCCTCCACTTCCAAGTCCTACAATTCATTGCTTACCAAATTTGGAAATCCCATTTCTTCATAATTCAAATCCTTCCTCTCCACTTCCCAGTTCTACTATTTCGTGTCAATTATGAAATCAAAAGAAAGAGAAAAATTATCGAAAAAAATTCAATAAAATTCCCAACAAAATTAGATTCAATCGTGTGATGATAGAAACTCTATTCGAAACCTTGTCAAATTGTAAAACTAGAAAGAAATATTATTTGGACAGAAAAGCAATAATCTGTAATCTAAAATAATAATGAAATTTCTAGCGGTAAAGAAGTTTATACAAAAGACACTTCCTAAATGGTAACTACTATGCCGAATAGTAATATAAACTAAAAATTGTAAAATAGAGAATTACCTTTTGGATCTATACTAAACTCCGAACAAAGTATATGGATTATATAAACTTCCCTATACCTTTCAACCAGCTTGAAGGAAAATGAGGAAACTTATATTTTTTTAATATCTATCGTAAATGTAAAAGCATACCTATAATAATCACATTCATTGTAAAATGCAATATTATTGTGTGGAAATATCAATCTGACTTACTTTAAAATATATACTCTTTACCTGGTAAATTAGATTTGTCCATATTATGAAATGGTATAAACAAAAGAATTGAAAAGAAAAAAAATAGGAAGTGAGAATTCAAAAATTAAATTCTCCACTAAATTAGATTTGATGTTGAATGAAAAAGCTCCTTTTGAAATCTAAAAATATATTTGGGCATAAAGGTGGCAATCTGAAATTTAAAATAATATTTTCTATAACTCTTGAAGCAATAATTCTGTCTTTATTATGAAATCATATGAATGAAGAGTTAAAAAAAAAAATCAAGAGGGAATTCTAAAAGAAAAATTACCAAAATTTGATTCGATCTTTTAAGGGGATAGCTCTGTAAAATTCTAAAAGGAAAAAGGAAATGTTTTTTGAAAGAAAAGCTACAACTAAAAATAAAAAAAATAAAGAAATTTCTTCAACTAATAAAGTTAATACTCAATTAAAATCTGATAAAATTCAACTTTCCACAGCACAATTTGCAAATAGTTCATCTTCTACTAATTCTATGCTGAATTTCCAACCAAGTACATGGATTGCCCCACACTTCTGTCCATCTGAAAAATGTGAGGAGGCTTCTTTTTTTAACCTCAATCAAATCTATGACGATACTAGTTAGGATCATAATCATTTTAAAAACACTATTTTATTATCAACTAATATTAATTTAACATAGTTTAAAATATATATGTGTCAAAAAAGATCAAATACGATGTCATGCCCATTAGTTTTCTCCCTAGAGATGATATTTTTTGAATAAAATCTTGTTGGTCTAATATTTCCCATGATCTTCATGTATGCCCAAAAGAATTTTGACATTAATTTTCTTTCGAGAAATGATATTTTTTTGAGTAAAATATATTTTGTTTAATTTTTCAATCTAATCTTTAAGCAGATCTAAAAGATTTATGGCATTAATTTTTCCACTAAAAATAATATTTTTTAAATAAAAACTTTTTTGGCTAATTCTACTCCCCTAATCTTTCTGCACGCCCAAAAAATTTTTGACATTAGTTTTTTCACTTGAATTGGTATTTTTTAGAATTTTTTTTTTGTTTAATTCTTTCTCCATATCTTTATGCACATCAAAAAAAATTTTGACATTAGTTTTCTCCCTAGAAATGATATTTTTTTTGAATAAACTTTTTTTTGGGTCTAATTTTTCCCCTAATTTTATGCACATCCAAAATTTTTCCCCCTTCAATCTGAAAGTCTTCTTTTTACAATCTTTTCCCAGAAAAAATATCTACTATCCACCAATTCAAAGAAGTCTATTCTAGAGATTGCTTATGTGACTTCAAAATCACATTTCTATATATACAAAATAAATTCTTCCCCTCCACCTATAGTCCCCACTATGAAATCTTATGAATAAAGACTAATTGAAGAGAGAATCCCCCCAACAAGAATAGATTAGATCGTCCCATGCGATAAACCCATTAGAAATTCTAGAAGAAAAAAAGCAAATATTTTTGGACAGAAAATGAAAAATCTAAAACTTAATAATATTTAAAATTTCTATCATGAATGAAGTTAGTTATTATTAAAAAGATAAAGTCCAACTCAACGGTAAAAGAGTTTCACAACATTGTTGGTAACTAAACCATAAATCCAACACTATAAAATATAAAGGTATCTTCTAGATCCATACTAAACTCCCAACAAGGCTTAGGGATTGTATAAACTTCCGATGATTCCCTGCCCACTTGAAGAAAAAATGAGGGAGCTAATATTTTTTTAATCACAATCAATTCTACAATCTTAAAGTCTAATGATAACAATTACCTTAAAAACACTTTATTGTTCACAAATATCAACCGAAAATCCTTTAAAATTTAAACACAAAAAAGAATAAGTCAATCTTGTCGTCAAAGAAAGAACACGTAAAATTGTCTCCCAAAATAATATTTTTCAGAAAATGAAATTTGAAGTTTTCTTGCCGAATCTTTCCCTTAAAAGTTGATCTCCACCAGATGAAGAAGAGAGGAAGCATGCGAACATTCAAAAGATTTTTAACAATCTGAAATCTTTGTCATGCCAAAAAATTTCTACACTCAACAAAATCAATGGGAAATGCCATTGATTGCCTAATTTTGAAATCCCATTTCCTCCCAAACCAATTCCATCCCCTCCACTTCCAAATCCTACAATTCCTTGCTTACCAAATTTGGAAGGAAATGCCATTTCTTCACAATTCAAATCCTTCCTCTCGACTTCCTAGTTCTACAATTCCGTCTCAATTATGAAATCATAAGAAAGGGATAAAAATATGGAAGAGAATTCAATAAAATTCCCAACAAAATTAGATTCAATCTTGTGATGATAGAAACCCCGTTCGAAACCTTGTCAAATTGTAAAAATAGAAAGAAATATTATTTGGACAGAAGAGCAATAATCTGTATTCTAATATAATAATGAAATTTCTAACGGTAAAGAAGTTTATGCAAAAGACACTTCCTAAATGGTAACAACTCTGCCGAATAGTAATATAAACCGAAAATTGTAAAATAGAGAATTACCTTTTAGATCTATACTAAACTCCGAACAAATTTCTGTCACTAATGAAGTTAATACTCAATTAAAATATGATAAAATTCAACTTTCTACAACACAGTTTGCAAATAGTTCATCTTCTAAATCTATGCTAAATTTCCAACAAAGTATGGATTGTCCCATATTTCAGTCCACTTGAAAAATGTAAAGAGCTTATTTTTTTCACCACAATCAAATCTATGTATGTACTACTAAGGATCATAATCATTTTAAAAACACTGTTTTATTATCAACAAATACTAATTTAGCATAGTTTCAAATATATATGTATGAAAAAAGATCAAATGCGATATCAAAGAGAGATGTCCTTATTAGTTCTCTGCCTAGAGATGATATTTTTTAGAATAAAATCTTGCGGTCTTATCTTTCCTATAATCTTCATGCATACCCAAAAGAATTTTGACATTAATTTTCTCTCGAGAAATGATATTTTTAGAGTAAAATATTTTTTGTCTAATTTTTCTCTCTAATCTTTAAGCAGATCTAAAAGAGTTATGACATTAATTTTCTCTCTAGAAATAATATTTTTAAAATAAAATATTTTTTATCTAATTCTTTCCCCCTAATCTTTCTGCACATTCAAAAAATTTTTGTATTTTCTTAGAATATTTTTTTGGTCTAATTCTTTCCCCTTATCTTTATGCACATCCAAAATATTTTTGACATTAGTTTTCTCCCAAAAAATGATTTTTTTAAGAATAAACTTTTTTCTGTCTAATTTTTCACCTAATCTTTTGTGCACATCCAAAAGTTTTTTCCCCCTACAATCTGAAAATCTTCTTTTTACAATCTTTTGTCCAAAAAAAAACCTACTATCCACCAATTCAAAGAAGGATGGATCCTAGAGATTGCTTACATGACTTCTAAATCACATTTATATATATACAAAAAAAATCTTTCCCCTCCACCTATAGTCCGCACTATGAAATCATATGAATAAAGACTAATCGAAGAGAGAATTCCCCCCAAAAGAAAATGAAAAATCCAAACAAAATTAAATTCAATAATGGGATGAGAAAGACCCTTAGAAACCCTTCGAAATTCTGAAAAAAATAAGCAAGTAAATTTGCACAAAAATTGCAACCATCTAAAACTTAAATAAGAATGAAAATTTCTACAATTAATGAAGTTTGCATAGTGTAACCATATCACTAACTAAATTATAAATCAAACAATATAAAATAGATTGTTATCGTCTAGATCTATGCTAAACTTCCAACAAAGATTATAGGGATTATATGAACTTCCTGATAATTTTGTGCCCACCGGATGAAAAATGAGGATGCTTATATTTTCTTATCTTGACCAAATCTAAAACCATAGCTGTGATGAGACAATCATTCCATTCCGAAAATGGTTTTGTTCTCAGCAAATATCAATCTGACATGCTCTAAAGTATTGAAAAAAGGCATAATGTCAAATAGAGGTGCTTGTTTGTTTTCTCCACAACAATAATATTTTCCATAAAATAAAATTTGAAACCTTTTTGCTTGATTTTCCCCCAAAAATCAATTCTCTACCACTTAGTAAAGAGAAAAAAGGGAGGTGTCCAAGATACGTTAGTGTCTGAAATGATTCTTATATATTCTTTCCCCCCAAGAATTACTCTCCACTAAATCAAAGATATAAAGAGAGAAGAAAGGTTAGATTTTAGAGAATTCTTTCCTCATATGTAAATCGCATTTCATGACAAGCCAAATCTTTCCCCTCAACCTCTTACACCTCGTTGAATCATATGAAAAAAGATATTTAGGGAAAAAAAAGAACAGAAAATAGAAAATCCAAAATGAGATGTCAAAAATAAATACCCAACAAGAATAGATTAGATCTTCCCATGAGATAAACCCATGAGAAATTCTAGAAGAAGAAAGCAAATATTTTTGGATAGAAAATTAAAAATCTAAAACTTAACAATATTTAAAATTTCTACTATGAATGAAGTTAATTGTTATTAAAAAAGATAAAGTCCAGCGCAACAGTAAAAGAGTTCACAAAAGGTAACAACATTGTTGGTAACTAAACCATAATTCCAACATCATAAAATACATAAGTGTCTTCTAGATCCATACTAAACTTCCTACAAGGCTTAGGGATTGTATAAACTTCCCGGTGATTCCCTGCCCACTTGAAAAAAAATGAGGGAGCTAATATTTTTTTAATCACAATCAATTCTACAATCATAAGTCTAATGATAACAATCACCTTAAAAACACTTTATTGTTCACAAATATCAACCAAAAATCCTTTATAGTTTAAACACAAAAGAATAAGTCAATCATGATGTCAAAGAAAGAAGAACACATAAAATTGTCTCCCAAAATAATATTTTTTAGAAAATGAAATTTGAAGTTTTCTTGTCGAATCTTTCCCTTAAAAGTTGATCTCCACCGGATAAAGAAGAGAGGAAGCATTCAAACATTCAAAAGATTTTTAACAATCTGAAATCTTTGTCATGCCAAAAAATTTCTACACTCAACAAAATCAATGAAAGAAAGAGAAGAATCGAAAGGTCATACAGATTGATTGCCTAATTTGGAAATCCCATTTCCTCCCAATCCAATTCCATCCCCTCCACTTCCAAATTCTACAATTCTTTGCTTACCAAATTTGGAAATGCCATTTCTTCACAATTCAAATCCTTCCTCTCGACTTCCTAGTTCTACAATTCCGTCTCAATTATGAAATCATAAGAAAGGGAAAAAAATATGGAAGAGAATTCAATAAAACTCCCAACAAAAGTAGATTCAATCTTGTGATGATAGAAACCCCATTCGAAACCTTGTCAAATTGTAAAAATAGAAAGAAATATTATTTGGACTGAAGAGCAATAATCTGTATTCTAATATAATAATGAAATTTCTAACGGTAAAGAAGTTTATGCAAAAGACACTTCCTAAATGGTAACAACTCTGCCGAATTGTAATATAAACCGAAAATTATAAAATAGAGAATTACCTTTTAGATCTATACTAAACTCCGAACAAAGTATATGGAATTATATAAATTTCCCTATACTTCTCAGCCAGCTTGAAGGAAAATGAGGAAACTTATATTTTTTTGAATATCTATCGTAAATGTAAAAGCATACCTATAATGATCACATTCATTGTAAAACGCAATATTATTGTGTGCAAATATCAATCTAACTTCTTTTAAAATATATCTGGAAAAATTCACTACAAAAAAATATCATTTTTGCGACGAAATTTAGCGACTAATTTTTTTTGTTACAATTTTGCGACGAATTTAGCGACGAAAACTTGTTTAATCGCTATTTCCAACGAAAAAATAATCGTCGCTAATTTCCAACGAATTCGGTTTTTGTCGCTCATTTGCGACGAATTCAGCGACAAATTTTGAATTTATCGCTGAATTTTGCGACAAATTTTGAATTTGTCGCTGAATTTTGCAACAAATTTTGGAATTCGTCGCTAAATTTGAAATATAATAAAATAAAATAAAATATAAATATATATTTTTTATTTAATAATTTTATATTTTATTATTTAATAAATTAATTTAGCGACGAATTCGGTTTTTGTCGCTAATTTGCGACGAATTCAGCGACAAATTTGAATTTGTGACTAATTTGCGACAAATTCGGAATTTGTCGCTGAATTCAGCGACAAATTCGGAATTCGTCGCTGAATTCAGCGACAAATTTGGAATTCGTCGCTAAATTTGAAATATAATAAAATAAAATAAAATATAAATATATATTTTTTATTTAATAATTTTATATTTTATTATTTAATAAATTAATTTAGCGACGAATTCGGTTTTTGTCGCTAATTTGCGACGAATTCAGCGACAATTTGAATTTGTGGCTAATTTGCGACAAATTTGGAATTCGTCGCTAAATTTGAAATATAATAAAATAAAATAAAATATAAATATATATTTTTTATTTAATAATTTTATATTTTATTATTTAATAAATTAATTTAGCGACGAATTCGGTTTTTGTCGCTAATTTGCGACGAATTCAGCGACAAATTTGAATTTGTGGCTAATTTGCGATAAATTCGGAATTTGTCGCTGAATTCAGCGACAAATTCGGAATTCGTCGCTGAATTCAGCGACAAATTTGGAATTCGTCGCTAAATTTGAAATATAATAAAATAAAATAAAATATAAATATATATTTTTTATTTAATAATTTTATATTTTATTATTTAATAAATTAATTTAGCCACGAATTCGGTTTTTGTCGCTAATTTGCGACGAATTCAGCGACAAATTTGAATTTGTGGCTAATTTGCGACAAATTCGGAATTCGTCGCTAAATTTGAAATATAATAAAATAAAATAAAATATAAATATATATTTTTTATTTAATAATTTTATATTTTATTATTTAATAAATTAATTTAGCGACGAATTCGGTTTTTGTCGATAATTTCCGACGAATTCAGCGACAAATTTGAATTTGTGGCTTATTTTGGCGACAAATTCGGAATTCGTCGCTAAATTTGAAATATAATTAAATAAAATAAAATATAAATATATATTTATTCTTTAATAATTTTATATTTTATTATTTAATAAATTAATATAACGACGAATTCGGTTTTTGTTGCTAACTTTGCGACGAATTCCGGATTTCGTCGTTAAATCTGAAATATAATTAAATAAAATAAAATATTAATATATATTTATTATTTTTTATTTTAAAAAGTTTAAAAAAATTAATCACATTTATTATTTTTAAGTAATATGTTATATTTTATTTTTATTTTATCTTTTTAAAAAATAGTATTATTATTTTTTTAAATCTTTTATTATTTTATTTTACACTAATATTTTATTATTTTATAATAAATTGTTATTTTATATTGTTTTATTATTATTAGAAAAATGTGAAGAAAAGATAATAAGTAAAAAAAAAAAAGTTATTACAGATATTAACATTTAGCTTGATGGTTACAAGATCTTAAAGGTTTATGGAAGCGCAGGGGTTCGAACCTTGGTGGAAGCAAAGCAAAGGCAATTTTCAAGAATTAAGTGAGGTAGGCACTGTGGGCGCCGGCTCGGGCGGGTATGCGGGCGGATGCTTGCTCGGGCGAGCGGGCTCGGGTTCAGGCGGGACCGCATTATTTTTCATTCATAATTTAGCGACGGATTTTGCGACGAATTTATATCCGTCGTTAATTTAGCGACGAATTTTTTTTGTCCATAAATTAGCGACAGATAATTTTTCGTCGCTAAATTTGTGACGAATTTAGCGATGAAAAATTATTCGTCGCTAAATTTAGCGACGAATTTTATATTTTCGTCGCTAAATTTAGAGACGGATAATGTTTTGTCGCTAAGTTCGTCGCTAATAATCTGTCGCTAAATTTAGCGACAAAATTATAAAATTCGTCGCTAAATTTAGCGACGAATAATGTTTTGTCGCTAAATCCGTCACAAGTTTAGCGACAAAAAATTATCTATCGCTAAATTTAGCGACAAATTTATATTTTCGTCGCTAAAGTTAGCGACGAATTTTATATTTTCGTCGCTAAATTTACAACGGATTTAGCGACAAAAAATTATTCGTCGCTAAATTTAGCGACGAATTTCTTATTTTTCGTCGCTAAATTTTTGCGACGCGTAATTAGCGACGAAAATTTTTTCGTCGCTAACGAATTTAGCGACAAATTTTTATTATATTTTCGTCGCTAAATTTGTGGCTAAAAACTTGTTTTTTTGTAGTGATTCCAATACTAAGGAGTGTATGATCTTACTTTCACTTTGCACAACCTTTCCCGATCTACTTCCCAATAAATCAAAGAAATAATTAGGAAGAAAGGATAGATCTTATAGATTGATTACTTGATAGTAAATCTGATTTCTTCCCCGACCAAATCTTTTCCCTCCCGCCATTATAGTTCTGTCCCTATCATGAATTAGTACTCCGTCTGAAGTTCTAGACAAAGGAAAAGCAAATTTGCCCATAAAAAGCAGCAATTTAAAATCTAAAATATGAACCAAAATTTCTACTACTAATGAAGTTGGTACTATTAAAACAAAATTCAATCCATGTTTGCTCATTGTAAGCGCAGTGTCGGTAACAAAATTATGAACCATCATTGTAAAAATAATTGGTAATTGTGATCTAGATCTATGCTAAATTCCCAATAAAGTATATGGATTCTACAAACTTCCCACACTTTTCCCAAATCTTTCTCCAAAATTAAATCAATGATGAGCAAAAGAAAAAAAAAATCTGAAGAACAATTAATCTCAAATTTTGAGGTCGGCCGTTATGAGAAAGGAAAAAAAATAAATGAAAACTTGAAAGCAAAAATAAAGAAAATAAAACTAAAAAAATAAAATAATAAAAGAAATAAAATATGAAGAAAGTTCTGAAAAAATTTCCAACAGAATTAGATTCTGTTGCATGATGAGAAAAACCCATTTCAAAATCCTATCAAATTCTAAAAATAAAAAGCAATTATATTTGTACAAAGAGCAACAACAATCTAAAATAGAGAAGAAAGAGGAAACTTATATTTTTCAATATCAATTGTGAACCTATATTCACCTCTTATGATCACATTGTCTGTAGAAGCACTATTTGTGGCCAATAAATGTTGATCTTGCTTTTTAAAATATATCTGGAAAAAAAAAATTGGAATTCAATGTTAGAGATGCATACATGAGTTTTCTCCTCAAAAAGAATGTTTTGTCTAATTTTCCCCCAAAAATCAATTTTCCACAGAATTTGAATAGAGTGGCACATCCAAAAGATTTTTTACAATCTGAAATTTTGTTAGTACAATCTTTGCCCCAACAATCTGCATGCCACCATTTTAAAGAAAAAATTTGAGTAGAAAGGATACAACTTATGGATTGATTACCTTATTCATAATTCCCCTTTCTTGGCAGACCAAATCTTTTCCCTCCACTTGTTATAATTCTGTCCCCATCATGAAAAGAAAAACGTATTTGCACATAAAGTAATGATCTAATATCTAAAATAAAAGCACAAATTCCTTTTGCTTATAAAGTTGGTACTATCAAAACAAAATAATGTTCGACCCATTAGCAACGCAGGTTGTGTATTGTGAGAACAATGTTGGTAACTAAATCATAACTGATTGTAAAATAGGTCATTATCTTCTTGGTGTGTTCCCAACGTTGTGTAAGGATAATTTTGTCCCCACTTAAAGAAAAATGAGAAAGTTTGTGGTTTTTAATTCTCAATGAAATCTAATACCATACCTTGAATGATGGGAATTATTATGAATTAAAAAAAGAAAGGGAGAAGAAAGGATAGATTTCAGAGATTGTTTTCCTCATTTGTCAATCCTATTTCTTGACATACCGAATCTCTTCCCTATCTCCTACAATTCCATCCTAGTTATGAAACATTATTAGAAGTAAAGATAATTGAAGAGAGTTAAAAAAAATATTGCAACATTAATAAGTATAAATTTGATTGTCCATCGAGGAAAACCCTATTCAAAACCCAGCCAAATTCTAAAAGAAAAAAAATGAATGTGTTTCCAGAGAAAACCAACAACTTAAAATGTAAACTAATAATGAAATTTCGATAACTAAAAAAGTTAATACTATACAAACAAACTAAAGTAACTTAAATTAGAATGAAAATTTATACCACTAATCTAGTTAAAACTAATTAAAATAAAGATGATCATTCGCATATTGTAATGACAATGTTGATAACTAAAACATAAGCCCACTCAATATTCTAAAATAGATAATTATCATCTAGATTTGTGCTAAACTCCTAAAAAAGTGTAAGGATTGTAACACTTGTCTGCTACGTTGAAGAAAAATAAGGAATCATATATTTTGTTATCTCAATCAATTCTAAAACCATATCTCTAATGACAAAAATCATTCTAAAAACATTGTTTTGTTGTGTGCGAATATCAATCCAGCACTCTTTAAACTATTAAAAAAAGTGAAACACAAAGTCACACAGAGGTGCACATTAGTTTTTTTTCCCAAAATAAATGCTTTTTAAGAAAATTTGAAGTCTACCAAATCTTTTCCCAAAAACTAATTCTCCACTAAAAAGGAGAGAGAGAGGGACATATCTAAAAGATATTATGCAAGTGGAATCTTTTTGGCATATTCTTCCCCCCAAAAAAAGGAAAAAAAAAAAAAAAAGCCTCTCCAAACAAATAAATCAAAGTAACAGAAAACAAAGGTTAGAACTTAAGAGATTGCTAACCATTTTCTCCTTGGAATAACACCCACAAAGATTAAAAAAAATATTGAAAATATAATTCAAAAATAAATTCCCAACAAAATCAGATTCATTTCTCCCTTGAAAAAGCCTACTTTTGAGACCATGGCAATTTCTTAGAAATATGGACAGAAAAGCAACAATTTAAACCCTAAAATAATGATGAAAATTTCCACCCTTGATGAAGTGAATGCTACTAAAACAAATAAAGTTCAACTCAACAGCCACACTGTTTGTAGATGATAGTCACACTGTTTGTTAATTAAATTGTAAAGTCAATATTGTAAATAATAATTATAGATTAATGCTAAATTTCTGACAAAGTGTAAGGATTGTATAGACATCTCAACGATTCTCTCTCGCTTAAAGAAAAATGAGCAAGCTTATATGTTTAATCCCAACAAAATCTACTATTATAACTTAAATCACTCTAAAATATCATTTTGTTGTAAGAAAATATCAATCTAACGCCTTTAGAAATATTAAAAAATAACTACGATGTTTGACGAAGGGAGGCCCATTTGAGTTTTGTCTCCAAAAATACAACAATAACAATCAAATCTTTATCTCACTAAGTGGGGTTAACTTTATGGATTCTTATATATTATTGTACTCTATTTCATATCACAAGTTTACATATATGATTGCTTTCTTTATACAACAACAATAATCGTTTTGCTAAAATCTAGAATCTTTTCCTCAAAAGTCATTTCTCAACAGAGGAACACATGCAACGATGTGTAATAATTTGAAGTCTTTTTGTACAAAAAATTTACTCTCCTCTATATCAGAGTTATAATGGAAAGATTGCCTACCTCAATTTTGAATCCCCTTTCTTAACAAACTAAATCTTTCACCCCTTCCTTCTCCAATTCCATATCTATTACTATAAAATCATAAAAATGTAGTGAAAAAAATCATAAAGAATTAAAAAAAAAAATTCTCAACAAAAATGGATTTGATTATCCAATCAAAAAACATCTCCTAGAACACTATGAAGCAAAAGCAAAAATTTTTGCATTGAAAAGCAACAATCTACTATCTAAAATAATAAGGGGAAAAGGCAAAATATGTCTCGAATTGAGGATTAATAAGTCCCGAACTATTCTTTTCATGCAAAGACCCTCCTTAACTATAAAAAGTGCCAAAATTCCTAGATCCCATGTCTTGAAAAACTATGCCTACGTTTAGTTGTGGAAACAAGTGGTTTTCTGGAAAACAAGTGGTTTTCTAGAAAACTTTTTCTAATGAAATGAAACTGTATTCAAATATTCCACTTTTTACTTTTTAGAAAATAAAAATTAAAAACATGATTTTTCAATTTATGAAGGAGAAATAGAAAACAGCTCTTGGATTTTTTTTTTACTATTTTTCATTATAAATAAAATTCATGTTTTTCAAAATTCTTTAGCTTTGGGTATTTGGAAAACAGAGAGGGTGTGGACTCATTTAATTGGAAAGGGCTGGGTATAAAAGCCTGTTTTTTAAATTATAGTTGAATATATTTTTCAGTTTTTTGAGTTAGAAAAGTATGTATTTTTTGAACATATTTTTTTAAAAAAAAATTTCTACTATTTTCTTTAGAGATAAAAAACATGAGAAAATTAGAAATTGAAAATTAGAAAACATTTTCTACAACTAAACACACCCTAAATCTTTCACCTCCTTATACATACCTATTATGAAATCATAAGAATACAGTTTAAAAAAAAAGGAAAGGAAAATAGAAGAGAGAATTAAAAAAAAAAATCCCAACAAAAATGGATTTGATCATCAGATCAGAAAAACGAGTTCTAGGACCCTAAATTGAGAAGCAACAATCTATTATCTAAAATAGGGGAATTGCAAAATAACCCCTTAATTGGGTTCAATAGGTTCGGAACTATTCTTTTTTATTCTAAGACCTTCCTTAACTATAATAAAAGGCAAAATTTGTGGAATCCGATGAAGATAATGAAATTGGTGGGGGCGGGAATGGTGATTGTGAGAAATCAAAGGTAACTTAATAGAATTGTAGAGAGAGAATTTTGTGGATGATTTTTCAATTTGGAAGTGATGGTGTTGGTGGCGTAGATGGGTAATTGTGGTTGATTTGGTTGTGTTATTGAACTTAGAGAAGAGAATTTTTTGAAATAAAATCAAAGGATTGGGGAGAGATATTAGAAATCAAAGAGGGAGGTCCTATGCGTGAGAGTGAAAGCAATGAAAAGTATGTATCTTTTGAACATATTTTTTTAAAATTTTCTACTTTTTCCTTTAGAGATAGAAAACATGAAAAAAATTAGAGATGGAAAATTATAGAACATTTTTCTACAACACACCCTAAATCTTTCACCTCCTGCATACCTATTGTGAAATCATAGGAATACAATTGGGAAAAAAAAGAAAAGAAAAAGAAAATAGAAGAGAATTAAAAAAAAAAATCCCAACAAAAAATGGACTCGAATATCTGATCAAAAAAACCCCTTCCAGGACCCTGCATGGAGAACAACAATCTATTATCTAAAATAGGGGAAATTGCAAAATAACCCCTAAATTGGGGTCAATAGGTTCGGAACTATTTCTTTTTTTATTCTAAGACCTTCCTAAAAAGGCAAAATTTGTGGAATCTGCGAAGATGATGAAATTGGTGGGGGCGGGAATGGTGATGGTGAGAAATCAAAGGTAACTTAATAGAATTGTAGAGACAATTGTGTGGATGATTTTTCAAAGTGGAAGTGATGGTGTTGGTATCATAAACGGGTAATTGAGGTTGATTTGGTTGTGTTATTGAATCTAGAGATGAGAATGTTTTGAAACAAAATCAAGGGATTGGAGAGAGAGATATAGGTCACATGCGTGAGATTGAAAGCAATGAAAAGCGTTATGACTTCTTTCTCTTTTTTTTGGTGTCTTCTCTCTTCTGTTTCTGTCTTCATTCAAGGACATTGTCGGAGGTTAAGCATGGGGGAGGTTAGCATGGATGAAAGCACCAATTTTCCATTTTTCATGGTTGGGGGAGGTTAGCTTTAAAAAAAAAAAGAAGTTTATGGACCTATTTGTATGTAACCTTACTTTAGTGTGGATCTTGCAATTTTCCTAAAAGAAAATGAAAAATTTACCACTAATGAAGTTGATACCGTCGAAGCAAAATAAAGCTCGACTCATTAACAAGACATTTCGTATGTGGTACCAACACTCTCATTAACTAAATTATCAATGAAATGTTGTAAAATAGATAATAATATTTTAAATCTATGATAAATGGCCAACAAATAAAGCTCACACTGCAAGACATCATCTATGTTGCACGGAAACAGAAAATCTGAAATCTTAATCATAAGACAAAATTATATAAAAATTATAATTATAATTATAATTAAATAAAAAAATTTGTTAAATATGAAAAATGTGTAAATATAGAAAATATAAAGATTTTTGTATAAATATTAATTATTTTAGCATGTTAAAATGTTTTGAAAACGTTTCACAAATGGGAAACGTTTTGGAAACGGGAAAACACTAGTATTGAGAAATCATCATTGCATATCATTCACGAGGAAAAAAAAAATTTGTTGTTAGCAAATATAAACCAAATATCTTTGAAATATAAAACAATAAAAATAAACACGGTGTTAGATAGAGAGATGAGCATGTTATTTTTCTTTTAAAAAAAGAAAAACATAAGGAACATAACAAAAAGATTTTTTAAAGAAAGAGAAAGCTAAGTATACACCTTAGAGTCTGCTCACCCAATTTGTAAATCTCATTTCTTGACAAATTAAATCTTTCCCCATTCTACCCCCATTATGAAATCATGTCAATGAAGAGATAAAAAAATTGAAGTGAGTTTTAAAAAAAATTATAGAAAACTGGATTCAATCTTTTGATAAACCCCTTCTCAAATGCTGTCAATTTTAACATTTAAATAATAATTAAATTTCTAACACTAATGAAGTTGATATAATTAAAACAAGATAGAGCTCAAGTCTGTCAACAAGACAGTTCTTTGATTGTAACAACAAAGTTGCTAACTAAATTATAGACCCAACGTTGTAAAATAAATAACCATCTTCAAGATCTCAACAAAGTTTGAAGATTGTATGAACTTCCCAACACCTCTGCCAACTTGAATATAAATGTGGTAGCTTATACCTTTTTATCTCTAATAGTGACAATCATTCTAAAAGCAATATTTTGCTTTGAGCAAATATCAATCTAACACTATGTATAATAAAAAAGAAAAAAATGATAAAACACGGGGTAAGAGTGAGAGGCATATGTTATTTTTCTCCGGAAAATATTCTTTTTTAGAAAATGAAATTTGAAATCTTTTGATTTTATCTTTTCCGAAGAATCAATTTTTTACCAAATTAGAGAGAGAGAGAGAGAGAGATACACATCCAAAAGGTTTTTTGCAATCTAAAATCTATCTCTGTGCGATCCTTGCAAGAGAATATACTCTTCTCCAAATTGAGGAAAAAAAAAAGAGAACAAAGGATAGATCTTAAAAATTGCTTAAACTCATGTGAATCCTATTTCCTTACAAATCATTTCGTTCCCCACCATGTCCTACAATTCTGTTATCAAGAAATCGTATGAATAAAGAGTTTTTTTTTTTTTTAAAAAAAAGAAATCGTAGAAGGGTTTTTGGAAAAGATTGCCTAAAAAATTAGATTTGATTGTCTGATGAGAAAAACCTATTTTTGAACCGTATCAAATTCTTAAAAAAATAAAAATAAAAAAATAGTGAACTATATTGATCAACATTGCCGAGAAACAATGAAACAATTTAAAAAAAATAAAGTTAAACAATTAGCTAGAATGGTTTGCAAATGGTAACAACACTACCGAGAACTACCAACATCATAAAATAGATAATTATCGTCTAAATGTATGCTAGACTCCCAGCAAAGTATATTTGGTCATCTAAATTTCCCAACAATTCCCTTTGTTCCTGCCAAAACCAATACAAAATCAAATCAGTGAGAAAGAGAGAAACATCCTTATTTCTTTTTTATTATTTGAAAATATGTTTTTATAAAATCTTCCCCACCCAAAAAAAATTCTACTCTGTCAACTAAAACAAAAAAGAGGAGTGAGTGAGGAGAAAGAATAGATCTTAGATATTGATTATCTAATTTGTAAATCCCATTTCATGACAAGACAAATATTTACAAACCAAAAAAAAAAGAAGACAAGGGAATTTAAAAGAAATTCTCAACAATTTTCGAACATAAAGAAAAATGCCTTTTTTTTATTGGAACCCTGTCAAGTTCTTTAAGGAAAAAAGGCAAATATATTTACAAAGAAAAGTAGCAATCTAAAATCTATAATAAGAACGAAAATTTCTCTAACTAATGAAGTTTAACATTAACAAAACAAGATTTAGTGAACCCATCAGCATCACAGTTGTCCAATTGCGAATCTTAGATATTGATTATCTAATTTGTAAACCCCATTTCATGACAAGCCAAATCCTTCCCCTCTCACCTTGAAAATTCTGACCCCATAGATGTCAAAGGAAGAGGGAATTCAAAAAAAAAAAAAAAAAATGGCTACGGAATTAAAAGAAATTCCCAACAATTTTCAAAAAAGAAGAAAAACGCTTTTTGGGACCCTCTCAAATTCTAAAAAAAAAAATGCAAATATATTTATACAAAAAAGCAATAATCTAAAATATATAATAAGAATGAAATTTCTCCTACTAATGAAGTTTAACATTACCAAAGTTCAACAGCGGATTCCTATGGTTGCGAGAATAGTGTTAGTATCTATATTATAAACCCAAAATTGTGAAATAGATAATTATTTTCTAGAGCTATACTAAATTTCCAACAAACTATAAGGTTAGGATAAACTTTCGAACACTTGTATACCCTCACAAGGGAAAATGAGGAAACCTATATTTGCTAATCTCAATCAAATCTACAACCATACCTGTAATTTATGACAATCCTTCTAAAATCCTGATTTATTATTAGCAAATATCAATTGAACCAAGGGTGTATTAGTTTTCCACAAAAATAATATTTTCCAGAAAATAAATTTGGAATATTTTTTCATAATCATTCTCCAAAATATTGACTCTCATCTAAGATGAAATGATAAATTTTAGAGATTGCTTGTAAATCCAATTTCTTAGCAAACTAAATCCTTCACCTCCACCTGCTACAATTTTGTCGCAATCATGAAATCATATAAACGAGAGTGACCAAACCGAAAACCTCCTTCAGAATTGTCAAATTCTAAGGGGTAAAAAAGGCAAATCTATTTGCATAGATAAGGAGCAGTCTGAAATCTAAAATAGTAATGATATTTCTATTACTAGTGATGTTAATATTATAAAAGCAAAATAAAGTTTTTTTCACGATAAAAATAAACGTCCAAACACTTCGGTGACCACTTTAACAAAAAATAAGCAAGCTTATAATATTTTAATCTCAATTAAATTTTCAAGCTTACCTCTAAAGATGATGATTTTTCTAAAAACAATGTTCTGTTGTCAAAAAATATCGATTTAACATGATTTAATGTTTTAAAAAAATTAGATGTGATGCCAAAATGAGAGGTGCACATTTTTCTCCACAACAATATTTTCACAAAATGAAATCTGAAATCATTTTACCTAATCTTTTCCCTAGAAATCCATTCTCCACCAAATCATAATGAGAGAGGGACACAACCAAAAGATATCTTACGGTTGGAAATCATTTTTGTATAACCTTTCTCCCAAAAAAAAAAAAAAAAAATCTACTGTCCATTATAACAAAGGAAGAAACAGAGAAGAAACGATAGATTTTAGAGATTGCTTTCTGATATGTAAATCCTAAAATCATTATTTAGTTGTTAGTAAATATCAATCTAACATGCTTTGAAATATAGAAATAAGAAAAGAAAAAAAAAAAAAGACATGATGTCAAAGGAAGTCACACATTAGTTTTGTCTCAAAAAATTCATATTTGTCGGATATTCTAATTGGGGTTGACAAAACAAATGTTCCCCTCTACCTACTAGTCATGCAATGAAATTATAGACTTTGTAATCCAAGGAGGAAAACCCCTTCTTAAACCTATCAAATTCTTGAGAGAGAGAGAGAGAGAGAGAAGCAAATAGAAAAGCAACAATCCAGTATCTGATGTGGTGAAAATGCAAAATCATCCTTTGAACTAAGGGTTTAACATTAATTTTAGAGGTATGAATTTTGAAGTAAAATTTAAGGATCGGAGAGAGATGAGAAATTGAAGAGGGAGGTCACAGTTATGAAGTTGAAGTGGATGAAAAGTTCTACGACTTCTCTCTCTCCTTTTTTTTTTTCCTCTTTATGCTGGAGGTTCGGCATGCGTCTTGCACATAACAGAAACGTGAAAAGCTAATAGAATAATGGATGGAAAACACCGATTCTGCCTCTTCTTGTGGGAGGTCTTTGCTTTCAAAAAAAATAAAAAAAGATAGGAAAAGAAAATTTAGGGAACTACTTGTGTGGACGCTAACTTAAGAGGGCAATTTTGCAGTTTTCTTAAATAACAATGAAAGTTGTTCAACTCATCAAAAAGACATTTTGCACATGGTAACAAAACTGGCAGTAGCTAAATTATAAATCCAACATTGTATCATAGATAATTATCTTCTAGAACATTGATAAACTTCCAACAAAATATTATTTTATCTAATTAAATCTTGATAATCGTTTTAAAAACATTTTTTTTTGGTATTAGCATATATCAAACTAATATCAATTGAAATAGATAAAATAATATAAATGAACACGATGTCTCTGAGAGAGACGGAGGTGCACAATAATAATAATTTTCACAAAAATAGAATATTGATATTGTTGGCCAAATCCTTCCCCAAAAAATCTCCCACAAATCAACAGAGAGAGAGAGAGAGAGAGAGAGAACAAAGGATGCATCTTAGTGTTTCCGTATCCAATTTATAAATCTCATATCCCACTCCTACAATTTTGCCCCTATTATGAAATCATATGGACCAGCTGTATAAGAGGGGAACAAATCAAAGGGATAGTTCAAAAATATTCCCAACAAAATTAGTTCCCATCATATTGTGAGAATAACCTCTTTTGAAACCTTGCCAAATTCTAAAGAAGAAAAAGTAAATATATTTACTTTTTCAAAAATCAAAAATCAAAATAAAAATTTAATGTGACTGTGCCTCCTTTTTCAGGTAACGGGGCACACAGATGGAGATGGAAATTTAATGAATTTCCTTTTTATCTAACCCCTTTTGTGGTGTCTTTAATCCAATGTCTTGCCCTTTTGTTTTGTAGTTGAAAAGAAATGCTACCTCAGAGAGTGTCTTGCCCTTTTCTTTTCTGTAGTTCAAACTAAATGCTGTCTTGGAGACTGCTTGTCTATTCTATAATTCCAAATCTCTTGACAAACCAAATCTTTCCCTTAACGTCTTACAATTTTCTCCTGATTATGAAATCGTACAAACAAAGAGAAAAAGAATCTAAAAGAGTGTTCAAAAATAAATTTCCAACAAAATTAGATTCAATCGTCCCTTGAGGGAAAAGAAAAAAAAAATTGAAACCTTGACAAATTCTAAAGAAAAAAAAAAAAAAAATATATATATATATATATATATATATATATATATATATATATATATATATATATATACACACACACACTAGACAAAAAAGCAACAATCTAAAATCTAAAACAATAATGAAAATTTCCATTAATGAAGTTGATACCATTAAAAAAAATAATAAAGTGCACCCCAAAAGCAAGACAGCTTGCAGATGCTGACAACACTGTCAAAACTGAAATAGATAATTATATTATAGATCATGCTAAACTCATAGCAAAGTATAAGGATGGTGTAAACTTCCCAATGATTTTCTTCCACTTGAAGAAAAAATGAAGCCCATATTATTCAATATCAACCAAATCTACAATTACAACTATTGATAACAATCATTTTGCATGCACTATTTTGTGTCAACAAGTATCAATCTAACACCCTAAAAAAAGAAGCAGTCATATAGAGAGACGTATGTTAGTTTTCGTCCCCAAAAATACTATTTTTTTGAGAAAATAAAATTCGAAATCATTTTACCCAAGATCTGAATCTTTGCTCAAAAAGATCTATTCCTCATAAAATAAGAAAGAGACACAGGACACATACACAAGATTTTTAACAATATGAAATCTTTTTTGTACAAAAAATATACTGGGAAAGATCTTAGATGCTGCCTACCTGATTTGTAGATCCCAACAAAAGGATCATACATGAATTGGGGAAAATTTCAATATCACCCAAGTTAAAGGATGATGTACGAATAGGTTATTGTTATTATTTTTTTTAATGCAAAAGCCACTTCTTAATTTTGAAAAGTTGTATAATTGGTGGAATCCATCAGATGAAATTGGGGGTGGCTTAGGACGTTGATCGTGATGATGGTGACAGTGTTTGGCGGCAGAGAAGGGAAATTGAGGTTTGATTTGATGGTGATACTGAATTTAGTTGGGACATGTCGAAGTAAAATCAAAGGATTGGAGAGAGATAGTGATGGGAACTTGAAGAGGAAGGTTGCAGGCGTGAGGATGGAGGGAATGAAAAGTTGTCTGACCTCTCTCTGGGTTCCTCCCCCCCCCCCATCTCAATTGTCTTTTTCTGTCTTCCTTGAGGTCGCCGGAGGTTAAGCATGTGCCTTGCATGTGACAAAAATGTTAGAAGTTAACAGAGTAATGGACAGAAGCACCAATTTTGCCACTTCTCGTAGTTAACGGGAGGTCTATGTGATGGATTAGGCACTCTACCCTGTGATTTCGGAGTTCAGGAGTTCAGAAAATCATTGAATTTTATGGCTGATTTGTCGTGACTTCAGAGTTCAACAGTCTACATATCACTAACCTGTGATTCCAAAGCATCCACCCGCTCTATAATCATATGGAGAAGTCACCCCCTTGTCAATCAGTCAATTGTTCCTCCGAAATTTGGTGTAGTTCTGGTTGCCATAGTGATGGATAGGTTCTCATACCAAATTTGATGCAGGATCGTAGATTCCAACATTATGGTTTTGCTTGTCGACTATTTGATTGGTTAGAACAACTGGAATGATTGAACTGAATATAGAGAAGAGTAGAACAGAGAACTACCTAGGCAATCTCACCTAAGGTTCCTAAATAATCACAGTTAGCGAGAAGGCAGTCAAAAGTCATAAGATGGCTGGAAAATTCGATAATACTTCATTCCTAGTTGATAGGTTACAACTCTTATGAGCTACGGGCTACCTAGACCACCAAACAAAAAACACTTCATCCCTGGTTGATAGGTTACAACTCCTTTTATAAGCTACCAGCTACCAACACCACCAAACAAAACACATAACCTGCTACCATGCCTAATAACGAACAAAACTAGAACCATATAACTCTTGACCAGAAGACCCAAAATACCCCAGACGTTAAAGAGGTGAAAACTCAAAACAACAGCCGCACAACTCAAAGAAAGGATAAAACTACCTAGATTCAACCACCGATCAATCAAGATTTAACCAATCAGTCAAGATCCCTTGACAACCCTTCGATCCTCTTTTGAATCCTGAATCAAATTTTGGGCATCAAACATAGATTCTCCACACCTCTTATAAGCCCTTATAGGCTGTTTTCAACATCGTTTCCCATCAATAGTTCTCTTGAATGCTAGTTTTCTTTTCTCTAGTTCTCTTTCATGGTGTTTCTGTGTTCTTTACTTCTCTTTTCTCTTTGAAGATTAATATTTTTCTTATCTTATTTGACCTCTACCCTTGGGGAGGGTTCACCTGTTTTTGCTCTTGTGAATGATAATTCGTAAGCAGTGGACTCCTATGTTGGCGGTATAAGTAAACAAATGCCGGGGGGCCTTCTTATCCAATTTAGCCACTAAAATCATCTCGGGGAGGTACTCTAGCAACTAGCGCATCACGGAGGGGTTTCACTCTATGTTAGTTAAGTTTTAAAGAGCAGCATATTAGATTCACAAATTCTTGCCAACCAAATAGGAGAATTTTCAGCAAATAATAGCTAATCTTTTAGTATTTGAATGGGTATCATTTGTAGGATAATCTACTTTTTACGGTGCAAAAAGTAACCTACATGTGGCCTATGGTTAGAACAGTAAAACTAAAGCCACTGTAATGTTGTAACACCAGTTTTCTCCTTTCAACTCATGTAGTTAAACTAGAAACAATATGCCTGGATGGGCATTGGACATGGGAGACAATACTGGTGTTGCCAAGTGTCAGCTGCACCAAATTTATCAGGAAGATGGTATTAAAATCACTTCTGTGTTTGGAGCCTTCCTATTGTGTAATTCATAGTGTGAAAAGTGTATCACATACAACATTTGATATATTAAAAGATGTTTCTGAATCAAATGTAGTTGTTAAGACATCAGATTGTTGCTGTTTTTTCTTATTTTTCCTGTCAAGTACATCTTAATAGGAACGATAACAAACTCTTGTATCAATTAATGGACTTAAAAATTGCTCTTCTGGAGTTCATTGTAAATGGAATGCACGTTGTAACCTTATCTTCAACAATATACATGTCTAGTGCTTATCGACTAATAATAATGATATGCTAGTAGTCATTTAATTGATGCAATCATTGAATAGCAATTGACCCACGTTGCAGTTGAATGCCCCCTTTCGGCATGATGAAGAGCCCACCACCCTTTTTTATGACTTCAACATCCGTTGTTCATGTGATTGATCTAATGTTGGAGAAAAGACACAAAATGGTTGTTGTCGTAAGAAATGGCACGTTGAATGGCTATAGTCTAAGGGCTGTTGGGATTTTCACATTGGAACAAATGCATGCTCTTGCCATGCCTGAATCTGAATCTGATATGACAGGACAAATCTGTCCAAGTGAGAGATGTAAAATTACTTTACATACATAAGATAGTGTCGATTTCTTATGTCCTGAGTTACATATACTCGTCATTTCTATGCATCAAATTAAGATTGTCTGCTCCTATGCTTTATCTTTCGAGGTTCACAGGTCCTCGTATCAGATGCAACATGCTGTTTGAGATAGCTTTCAGCCACTGACATTCAATTTTTCAATCCTTTGATTGTATGGCTGGACTTGCTCATTACAACTCTTGATAGTGCGAAGAATGAGTGGTTTCTATTACAACTCTTGATAGTGCGAAGAATGAGTGGTTTCTATTGATCAATAGAAATTATACCACTTGAAGAAGCTTGAGAGTTTTAGGCCTCTCTTGAAGATTTGACGGAGGACAATCAAACTTTTTTTCATGTCAAGTTTGTTTGTGAGTGGTATAACTTGCTTGATTCATCTTCGCTAGTTTGACATGCTGGCTGGGACATTTTAGTCGTCTATCTTTTCTGTGAGAGTTTAAATGTCCTTAAAGATACCAGAACAAGTTGTTTTTCATGCAAGTTGCCATTGATAGTGACAAGCATCATGGTCTGAGCACTACGCTTGAGGCTCGTGATGATGGTATACTTGTGAGGAGATGCTGATGAAATAGGTTGATCCTTCCGGTAAGGTCAGTTTTTCCAACCCGGGTGGTGAGGCAAAATAGCATCTTTGCCGGTTGATATAGAAATATATGGAGGCGGTTGATATGAATTTTCATTGCGAGCTTTCCCTTGAATCTTTGCCACTGTCTGCACCACCACACCACCACCACTACCACCCCCATAGAAATATGTCCAACGGCTACTATTTTTTGTTTGCCGGTATATAATTGGTAACAGTTGAATGTAGAAAATTCTTAATACGCCATTGAGGATGGTGTTTGCTTCCACCTATCATTTCAGTCATGACCGAGTTTCATACAACTATCTTAGACTACGGAGTCTCGCCCATAGGATATAATATAATTAGAAAAAAAGGGAAAGAAACAAAGAAACAAAGTATGTGATGAAAGAAAATTGTCTATCAAGGTCATAGAGACCTAATTTTACATATAAAAACTATGTATAACAAATTTTGATTAATCTAATTTATAAATAAAACTAATAGGAGACTAGGAATTTCAGTAGTCTGTAGCTTAACTGGAAGAGAATTCAGTAGCATGGTCAACAATCAACAGCTACATTCTACTTGTTAAACACGTGAACCATTAATTGAATGACGTGACAATCACTACAAAAAAAAACACGATTTTAGCGACAATTGCTATTTTATGATGGATTTAACGACGAAAACATTTTCTGTCATTATTATGAAATGAAATTTGCGACGAAAAATTATTCGTGGCTAAATTTGCAATGGATACATTATTCATGGCTAAAGTCGTCACAAATTGGTAACGAAAAATTTTGTGACTAAATTGTCGCTAATTGGCAACAAAAACTTTTTGTTGCAAAATTTGTTGCTAACTAGCGATAAGTAATAATTTTGTGGTTATATTTTGCCATCGATACTGTTATCCGTCGCTAAATTTAGCGATGAAAACTGCTACAAAAATTTTTCGTCGCTAATTAGTTACAAAATAAATATTTATCACAAAATTTAGTAATGAACTCAAAAATTCATAACTAAATTCGTCACTAATTAACTACAAAAAAAGAAATTCATCGCTCATTTGTTAAAAAAAATTCATAACTAAATTCGTCGCTAATTTAATATTGGTATTTCAAAATTCATGACTAATTTCGTAAATAAATTTTTCTATACTCTATTATGAAATATTTTCAATCGTGTCTCTCTTTTTAATCTATTCTGAATAACGAAATCGAATTGAATACATATTGAATATTACAATTTTCATCAAATTGATAATTTTCAACAATAAATAATTTAACCAATCTGTGACAAACAATTTTTGATTTGTTGTGACTATCAAGTTCACCCTTCATACTTTTTGTCTTCTACATCTGTTAGCTTCTCTCATATAGTTCAAACATTTTTTACCGTTCAATTGTTTAACTTCAATCGTTATCGTCATAAGTAAGAAATACAATACATCATCCATCCATGTCCGGTGATCTATTTCGTCTGGTAAGTAAATCAAACAATAGTTTTCAGCGACAATGCGATAGATGGCTATTGATAGGTGGTTATTCATTTATAAACTATTCTATAGTTTCAAAAAAATAAAATAAAAAGAAAAAAATAAAAAGAGAAAAAAATAAAAGAAAAAAATAAGAGAATGAAATACAAAATACTAATTTTTTTCATAAAAAAAGATTAACTTAGCAACGGATGAAATAGGTTGATCCTTCTGGTAAGGTGAGTTTTTCCAACCTGGGTGGTGAGGCAAAATAGCATCTTTGCCGGTTTACATAGAAATATATGTTGAACGGCTACTATTTTTTGTCTGCCGGTGTATGATCGGTAACAATTGAATGTAGAAAATTCTAAATACGACATTGAGCATGATGGTTGCTTCCACCTATCATTTCAATCATGACCGAGTTTCATACAACTACATTAAACTATATAGTCTCGCCCATAGTATTTTATATCATTGGGAAAAAAATAAAAAGAAAGAAAAAAAAATATGTGATGAAAGAAAAATTATCTATCAAGGTCATAGAGACCTAATTTTACCAAAAAAAAAAAACTATGAATAAAAAATTTTAATTAATCTAATTTATAAATAAGATTAATAGGAGACTAGGAATTTCAGTAGTTGTAGCTTACCCAGATGAGAATTGAGTAGCATGATCAATTTGATTCAAATATTTATCATGTGGGATAGTTCTTATAATATAATTTTTTCGTTTCAAAGTTTCTAATATGAGATTTCGTCGAAGAATTTAACATTTTTATCCAATAAGTCAATCGTTATTGATTATGAATTAATATTTTTTATGTGCATATATATTTTTAAACACTTTTATTCAATTTTTAGATTTGGCCCGAGAATAAATATTTTTAAAAATCTTTTATGCCCAAAAAAGGTTTTAACAATCTTATTTATGATTATTATTATTTTTTATCTAATTTAGCATATATATTATATGTGCATGTATTAGGCTCATTGTTCAACCTAAGTGACCTTGGTGTACGATTGAGAAATCGGTAGATGAAGAAAATATATAGTCATATTCAAAGTCATGGGTACATAAACATTAAATAAAAGTTCATAAGTGATTATGAATTAAGGGATTGTTCATGTATAAGTTAGAGATTGAGAGTCTCTTTTAGTCATGGGTAATTTATTTTTGTCATCAAAGCGGAATCTAGACTGTGATTAGCTGAGTATAGAATAATGTACAATGAATTTTCCAATTAGATTATAAAATAGAAATTTGTGTTCATGAGTTCTCAATTTTTGGTATATATGGATACACTTGCCTTCCTTTTATGAGATAGTTTTGTAAGTAGTAAAAAGAATAAGAAGGGTAAGATAAATATGTTATGCCTTCCTTTTCAATAGATAAGTATTTGAGTTAAAATATAAAAATATGTTTAAATGGAAAATTAAAAAAAAAAATATCTCTATAACTAACAGGACTGGAAATTTACACCTCCCTCTCCCAAAAACCACACACACTACATTTCCAGAAAACATTATAGTAGTTTACAAAATAGAGAGATTATATTAGTTTTAGAAAAAAGATATATGAATCGTGGTTAAGTTAATAGGGATGGATGATGTTGGAGTTTATTTTTGAACCCAAAAACCCGAGTAAGTGTAATTTAGGATGCCACCCTGATTAGAATTGTATTTTTTTTCATTATATAAGGGTCATGAAAATCATAAAAAATACATGTGTTTATGAAGTTTGGAACATTAAATCTCGGGAAAGACATTTAAACAAAAACTCTTTATCATTAGATGTCCTTACAAGGATCCCTTATTAGAATCTTTCAATTGGTGTAATTGAAAGAAAGCTACTAGTTTTCATAAAATAAGAGCTCATATATCTTAAACTTGGCTTCTGTATATGGTTCGCTATTTCATGGAAATGGAGACTCCCTACACTGTTTCATCTCTGAGTAGGGATTGCAGTGGAAATTATAAGTGTAATTTATGCAGGAAGAAGGCTCTAAAAATTCTGTTTGTGACACCTTTTGGTTTATGTCGTAAAAGACAAGATACAGGACATTAGCCAGAGAAATTCATAGAACGAATACTTACAGTCTAAGCAAATATTAATTATACACCGACTCCAAGCTAAACCCAAATATTGTTGTAGCCTTAATCCCTGCATCTGCTTCATAAGCATTTATCCTTAGTCATGGGGATGAATGTTTCTAGCAATGGGAAGAATGCTGAAAGGAACTAATGGTCAAAATAACTAAGCAAAGCAAAATACAAACGATCCGCCTTCTTCTCCACATGTGAGTCCAAAGGTTTAGTAGTTCATTGGTTCGTAGATGTTTCACAAGATAGTCAGCCGCTCCATGTCTCAGGCACTTAACAACAACAGCGACTTCATCTTGGGCCGACATCACTAAAATATACGAACAAAGATAGGATAAAGAGGACTAAGAAATGATTTCCTGGAGAATGTAACAAATCATGTATAAGGCCCGATTAAAGGCTGGTTTGCATTGAGCCAAAATAGAATTAAAAATTTTATTCATCGTAATCCAAGAGAAGAAATAATCAACAACTTACTGATCACAGGAATGTAGTGTAGCTCTTTATCTCTCATTATGTATTTTAACATTTTCATGCTCTTGGACATCGGAAGGTCCACTTCAGCTAGTATTATGTCGATATCAGGGCCCTCAGCATTCAATGCATCAATCACTTGCCTAGCAGGTCTCACCGATGTTACTGCAAAATATGGTGCATACATAATCAGCTTAACACGCATCCACTCTAGCTAAAAAAGAAAAAAAAAATGTTGTTTGACAAACTAATAATGTTGGAAAACCCCCTCACGACTACAAGAAATAACGCGCTATATCCATCAGTAGAATGGGATACCCACAAGAAGAGTAAGATTCACTGAAAAAAAAAATGAGAGGAGGAACATATCATCCCTGGCTAAAACACTCACATCACAGTCCTCGATATGACATGCAAAGGCATTGCTTCTCCATGACATACAGAGCTCCTAATGTAACAAAGAAAAGAAAGAAAAATGGACCCACCATGAAAAGGGCAAAATCTTGCATTCTCTCTCTCTCTTTCTATTCCTCACTCTGAATAGAAATAACTTCAAATTCTTGTGTTTGGTGGCCCAACCATCATACTTAGTCCATTGCCAAATTGGTCTAAAGCATTTCAATCAACTAAAAAAACTTTCCACATAAGGAATACTCGATTAAAATTAAACCCTTAATGAATTACAAAGTCAATCTGTGTATATAAATCATGATTTCCAAACAACTCACAGCATCATAATTAGAATTCCTGGCCAAAACACACACATTACCTTCCTCAGGATGACATTTAAAGGCATTCCCATGCCATGACATACTATAGCTCCTACGTAAACAAGAAAATAAAGCAACAGGGACCCACCATGAAAGGGGCCAAATCTCTCTCTCTCTCTCGCCCCCCTCCCGACCAATCGAAATAACTTCAAATACTCATGCTTGGTGGTCCAAGCATCATCCTTAGTCCACTGCTAAATTGGTTCGAAGTACTTGAACCCACAACAGAAACTTTCCACATATGGTAAATTGAAATAGAATTCCGCCAATATTTAATCAATTAGAAAATCACTCTCTTTAAACTCAATAATTGAAACCACTCATTTAATGATTCAATCACTTCAGAACATGATATTTTGAATGCTTACAGCTAATTTCATGAACCTAATGACTACAAATCCTTATCAATCACAAAAACCAACAATTAAAAGCAAAATTTTAAACGGAACTATAAATTAGGCTAAGATAGTAGTAGATATATAAATTAAGCAAAATTTTGTTTGAGAAACGTTTGAACTTTGATAGGCAAAAGAGGGGCATGATGTCTAAGCAACCAAAACACATAATTAGGCTAAGATAATAGTGGATATATAATAAGATCATGAAAATTACTAAGATCTGTTAAGCACCCCAAACATAAGTTAGAATAAAATCTTTGAATAATATTAAAAGTACGCGACGAAGGTATACATGATATCAGTATAATGTCAAATAAATCTTTTCATTTCATACCTTTATACCATATTTCAAATCTTAAGATCGTGTCGGTTAAGAGTTTTCAATTGCCGTTGAGAAATTGACTACCGGCTCCCACATCTCATCACTCAGTCAAAATGTACAATGATTATCGTGTCTCCACCCTATTTCTATTTTCGTTTTAAATATTGACGTATTTAATATTTACGTGAAAATATTAAAAATCTTTTATTTAAAACACGATAAGAAAGTGAGTATAACATTTTGACCATCATATACAGTCATATTTTGACAATCATATACAGATTGTATGTGACATTCAAAATACTATATTTTATTTTGATGATAATTAAAATGCAATACTTTTTTATTACGTCGTAAATATAAATCTTTTGATCTCTCCTTATCCATGTTGGATAATGCAAAAATTATAGGTATGCTTCATCAATAGACAATTTTTATATGTCAAAAAATTACTCACTATCAAAAAAGCATAACCCTTTATCATATGGGACCCCAACATTCCACAAATATATATAGTTCACTTATATATACAACATTTTTATACACGAAAGATGAAAATAAATTGATTTATTTTTAGCGTAATGATACTTCGTATTTATTGAGAAAAAGAGAAAAAACAAAAATTATCTTATCTTTTTTCTTGTCTAATAAAAATTCAATTTGAAACTTAACTCAAAAAGAAAAAAAAATTACCTGAATAGATAATAATTTTTTAATTTTTTTTCTTTAATAATTTTCTTAAATAATAATAATAATATTCTTTTGTTGGTTATATTAAATTATCATGGATTACTAATTCTTGAGGTATATATTAAATTATTTGTAATCGGTAAATTAATGAATTAAACAATTTTGAATAAAAGTTATAAATGTAATGTAATTTAATAAATTAATTAGTAAATATATCACATGACTAATTAATCCGGTGATTAAGTATCAGTAATATGTAAATAAGATAATAGATTTAAGTTTTATTTACGAAGAAAATAAACGATAAAGAATTTTGTCATTAAATATCCAATATCACTCGAAACGTATTTATTTATATTCAAATAATTATCAGATATAAATAGTTTATCAAAAAAATTATTTTCATTTTTATCATTATTGTTATATTTTTGGATGAGAGAAAAAGAAGAAGAGAAAAGTTGGGGAATTTTAAATTATTTATTAAAATCATTAATTAATGTTTCATAAAGGAAAATTATGTGACTAATGTAATTCAAATTCTGATTAGCAGAAATTTATGCCGTTCAATTTAATTCCCTATATACCCTTGCTCGCACAGCTGTCATCACCTCGGGAGTTGCGACCTTTTACTTCTTCCGTTGAAACGGCCAGGAGGTCACTTTTTCAGAGGCAATTTGGGGGGGGGAGAGAGGGCGAGAGAGAGAGAGAGAGAGAGAGAGCACTTTGTCATCTCTTCCTTTTGCGTGTTTCTGGGGTGATTAGGATCTTGATGTCTGGATTTGGTTTCTGGAGTCTCTCTCGGCAATTGTAATGCAAGGTAAGGCTTTTTGTCTAAAATCTTGGTTTCTTGATGGCAGTATTGTCTCTCTCTCTCTCTCTCTCTCTCTCTCTCTAGGGTTTCTAATACCTGCTCTGAAATTTCTAGACATCATCGCATTTTTGTGTTTGGGTTTTTTAAGTCTCTTTGAATTTTAATTGGATATTGAGGTTTTAAATCTTATGCATGTTATGGATCGGTGAAGTGAATCAATCATTCTCTCCATGTATTTTCTGATTTTTGTCTTTCATTTGGAGTTCTAATTGGAGAATGTTTTTGTAGAATTCAATGGTCGTTTCTGGTGGTGATTAGGGTTTTGGCGTTTGGATTTGGTTTCTTGACTCTCTCAGCAATTAGAATGCAAGGTAAGGCTTTTTGTTTTTAAAAACTTTTGGTTTCTTGATCGCAATATTGTGTGTCTCTCTCTAGGGTTTCTAATACGTGCTCTGAAATTTCTAGACATCGTCGTATATTTGTGTTTGGTTTTTTCAAGTCTCTTTGAATTATTTTATGCATGTTCTGGATCGGTGAAGTGAATCAATCAATCTCTCCATGTATTTTCTGATTTTTGTCTTTCATTTGGAGTTTTAATTGGAGATTATTTTTGCAGAATTCAATGGTTGTTTCTGGCAGTGATTAAGGTTTTGGCGTCTGAATTTGGTTTCTTGAGAGTCTCTCAGCAATTAGAGAATGCAAGGTAAGGCTTTTTGTTTAAAATTGTGATTGCAATATTTTCTCTCTCTCTCCACGGTTTCTAATACCTGCTCTGAAATTTTTAGACATCGTCATATATTTGTGTTTGGGTTTTTCAAGTCTCTTTGAATTTTAATTGGATATTGAGGTTTTAAATCTTATGCATGTTCTTGATTGGTGAAGTGAATCAATCAATTTCTCCATGTCTTTTCTGATTTTTGTCTTTCATTTGGAGTTTTAACTGGAGAATATTTTTGCAGAATTCAATGGTTGTTTCTGGCGGTGATTAGGATTTTGGTGTCTAGATTTGGTTTCTTGTGTCTCTCAGCAATTAGATAATGCAAGGTAAGGCTTTCTGTTTGTCTCTCTCTTTCTAACACCTGCTCTGAAATTTCTAGACATCTTCTTATATTCGTGTTTGGTTTTTTCAAGTATCTTTGAACTTTAATTGGATATTAAGGTTTTGAATCTTATACATGGCCTGAATTGCTAAAGTGAATCAATTAGTTCACTCTTTCCATGTATTTTCCCATTTTTGTGTTTCATTAGGAGTTCTAATTGGAGAATAATTTTTTTTCTTGTGTTGATGCTATTTAAATATAGATTCGTGATTATTTAGGAATAAGTACAGCATAATTATGTTAATGGAATAGTTGTATTTTTTGGGACAATTATTTGTTATTTCCATATCTCATTATCTTGTATAACAGCATTTTAATTCAAATCTTTTTCCCTCAACTTTCTACAATTCTGTATCCATTATGAAAATATATGAACAAGTGCAAAAAAGAAGAGAGAATTAAAAAAAAAATCCAAAAAATTAAATTTGATAGGCTGATGAGAAAAACCATGTTTATAACAATCAAATTCTTAAATATATATAAATGACAGCCTGAAATATAAAAATGACAGCAAATATTAACCTAACACTCTATATATATAGAAAATGAAAAACAAATTAAACACAATATTAGAGAGAGAGAGAGCTCCACATTAGTTTTCTCTCCAAAAATAATATTATTTAGAAAATGAAAATTTTAAATCTTTTTGCTTAATCTTTCCCCAAAATCAATTTGCTGCAAAATCAAAAAGAGAATGAGAGGGACACGTAGAAGATTTTTAACAATCTGAGATCCTTTAATATTTACTCTTCACCAAATCAAGAAGGGATAAAAGTATGAATCCCAAAAGATTGTCTATGTGAATTATAAATCCTATTTCCTAACAAATCAACTCTTTACCCTTGGTCTCTTACAAGTGTGTCCATATTATGAAATCATATGAACAAAGAATTAAAAAGAAAAAAAAAAAAGAAGAGAGAATTCAAAAATTAAATTTCCCACAATTAGATTTGATGTTGAATGAAAAAGCTCCTTTTGAAACCTAAAAATATATTTGGGCATAAAGGCAACAATCTGAATTTTAACATAATATTTTCTATAACTCCTAAAGCAACAATTCTGTCCTTATTATGACAAAATCATATGAATGAAGAGTAAGAGGGAATTCAAAAAGAAAAATTTCCAAAAATTTGATTTGATCTTCTAACGGGAAAAACCATTTCAAAGCTCTGTAAAATTCTAAAAGGAAAAAGAAAATGGTTTTTGAAAGAAAAGAAACAACTAAAAATCAAAAATAATAATGAAATTTCTACCACTAAGTTAATACTCAATTAAAATATGATAAAATTCAAGTTTCTACAACACAGTTTGCAAATAGTTCATCTTCTAAATCTATGCTAAATTTCCAACAAAGTAGATGGACTGTCCCACACTTCGGTCCACTTGAAAAATGTAAGGAGGCTTATTTTTTAAACCTCAATCAAATCTACACCCGTACTAGTAAGGATCATAATCATTTTAAAAACACTATTTTATTATCAAGAAATATTAATTTAACATAGTTTAAAATATATATATATATATATATATATATATATATATTATATATATGTATGAAAAAAGATCAAATACGATGTCAAAGAGAGATGTGCCCATTGGTTTTCTCCCAAGAGATGATATTTTTTAGAATAAAATCTTGTGAGTCTAATCTTTCCCATAATCTTCATGCATACCCAAAAGAATTTTAACATTATTTTTCTCCCAAGAAATAATATTTTTTAGAGTAAAATATTTTTTGTTTAATTTTTCTCTCTAATCTTTAAGCAGATCGTAAAAGATTTATGGCATTAATTTTTTTCCTAGAAATAGTATTTTTAAAATAAAATCTTTTTCTCTAATTCTTTCCCCATAAGCTTTCTGCACATCCAAAAAATTTTTGACATTAGTTTTTTCACTAGAACTGATTTTTTAGAATTTTGTTGGTATAATTCTTTCCCCTTATCTTTATGCACATTCAAAAAAATTTTTGACATTAGTTTCCTGCCAAGAAATGATATTTTTTTTTGCCTAATTTTCCCCTTAATCTTTATGCACATCCAAAAGTTTTTTTCCCTCTACAATCTGAAGATCTTTTTACATTTTTTCCCCCAAAAAAATAGATGATATTGTTTAGAAAAAAAATCTTACATACCCAAAAGAATTTTGACATTAATTTTCTCTTGAGAAATGATACTTTTTAAAGTAAAATATTTTTTGTCAAATTTTTCTATCTAATCTTTAAGCAGATCTAAAAGATTTATGGCATTAATTTTCTCCCTAGAAATAGTATTTTTAAAATAAAATCTTTTTTGTCTAATTCTTTCCCCTTAATCTTTCTGCACATCCAAAAAATTTTTGACTTTAGTTTTTTCACTATAACCGATTTTTTTTAGAATTTTTTTTGTATAATTCTTTCCCTATCTTTATGCACATCCAAAAATTTTTGACATTAGTTTTCTCCCTAGAAATGATATTCTTTTAGAATAAACTTTTTTTTGTCTAATTTTCCCCCAAATCTTTATTCACATCCAAAAGTTTTTTTCCTCCCTACAATCTGAAGATATTCTTTTTACAATCCTTTACCAAAAAAATAGATGATATTTTTTAAAATAAAATCTTGCATACCCAATAGAATTTTGACATTAATTTTCTCTGGAGAAATGATATTTTTTTAGAGTAAAATTTTTTTTGTCTAATTTTTCTCTCTAATCTTTAAGCAGATCTAAAAGATTTATGGCATTAATTTTCTCCCTAGAAATAATATTTTTAAAATAAAATCTTTTTTGTCTAATTCTTTCCCCCTAATATTTTTGCACTTCCAAAAAATTTTTGACATTAGTTTTTTCACTATAACTGAATTTTTTTTAAAATTTTTTCTTTTGTATAATTCTTTCCCCTTATCTTTATGCATATCCAAAAAAATTTTTCACATTAGTTTTCTCCCTAGAAATGATATTTTTTTTGCAATAGCCTTTTTTTTTTTCTAATTTTTCAGCTAATCTTTATTCACATCGAAAAGTTTTTTCCCTCCATACAATTTGAAGATCTTCTTTTTACAATCTTTTACCAAAAAAATAGATGATATTTTTTTGAATAAAATTTTGAATACCCAAAAGAATTTTGACATTAATTTTCTCTCGAGAAATGATATTTTTTAGAGTAAAATATTTTGTCTAATTTTTCTCTCTAATCTTTAAGCAGATCTAAAAGATTTATGGTATTAATTTTCTCGCTAGAAATAATATTTTTAAAATAAAATCTTTTTTCTCTAATTCTTTCCCCTTAATCTTTTTGCACATTCAATTAATTTTTGATATTAGTTTTTTCGCTAGAACTGATTTTTTTAGAATATTTTTTTGTCTAATTCTTTCCCCTTATCTTTGTGCACGTCCAAAAAAAGTTTTGACATTAGTTTTCTCCCTAGAAAATATATTTTTTTAGAATAAACTTTTTTTTGTCTAATTTTCCCCCTAATCTTTATGTACATCAAAAAGTTTTTTTCCATCTACAATCTGAAAATCTTCTTTTTACAATCTTTCCCCAAAAGAATAAATGATATTTTTTAGAAAAAATTCTTGCATACCCAAAATATTTTTTATATTAATTTTCTCCCAAGAAAAGATATTTTTTAGAGTAAAATATTTTTTGTCAAATTTCTCTCTAATCTTTAAGCAAATCTGAAAGATTTATGGCATTAATTTTCTCCCTAGAAATAATATTTTAAAATACAATCTTTTTTGTCTAATTCTTTCCCCCTAATGTTTCTGTACATCCAAAAAATTTTTGATGGTTTTTTCACTATAACTGATTTTTTTTAGAATTTGTTTTGTATAATTCTTTCCCCTTATCTTTATGCATAATCAAAAAAAATTTTCATAATAGTTTTCTCCCTAGAAATGATATTTTTTTAGGATAGACTTTTTTTTTCAAATTTTCCAGCTAATTTTTATTCACATCCAAAAGTTTTTTTCCTCCCTACAATCTGAAGATCTTTTTACAATCTTTTACCAAAAAAATAGATGATATTTTTTAGAATAAAATTTGGTACACCCAAAAGAATTTTGACATTAATTTTCTTTCGAGAAATGATATTTTTAGAGTAAAATATTTTTTGTCTAATTTTTCTTTCTAATCTTTAAGTAGATCTAAAAGATTTATGACATTAATTTTCTCTCTAGAAATAATATTTTTAAAATAAAATCTTTCTTGTCTAATTCTTTCCCCTTAATCTTTCTGCACATTCAATAAATTTTTGACATTAGTTTTTTCACTAGAACTGATTTTTTTAGAATATTTTTTTGTCTAATTCTTTCCCCTTATCTTTATGCACGTCCAAAAAATTTTTTGACATTAGTTTTCTCCCTTGAAATGATATTTTTTTTGGAATAAACTTTTTTTGTCTAATTTTCCCTCTAATCTTTATGCACATCCAAATCTTCTTTTCAAAATCTTTTCCCAAAAAAAAATTGATGATATTTTTTAGAAAAAAATCTTGCATACCCAAAAGAATTTTGACATTAATTTTCTATTGAGAAGTGATATTTTTTAGAGTAAAATATTTTTTGTCAAATTTTTCTCTCTAATCTTTCAACTAATCGAAAAGATTTATGGCATTAATTTTGAGCCTAGAAATAATATTTTTAAAATAAAATCTTTTTTGTCTAATTCTTTCCTCCTAATCTTTGTGTACATCCAAAAAATTTTTGACATTAGTTTTTTCACTATTACTGAATTTTTTTAGAATTTTTTTTTTGTATAATTCTTTCCCCTTATCTAAGCACATCCAAAAAAAATTTTGACATTAGATTTCTCCCTAGAAATGATATTTTTTTAGAATAAACTTTTTTTTGTCTAATTTTTCCCCTAATCTTTATTCACATTCAAAAGTTTTTTTTCGCCCTACAATCTGAAGATTGTCTTTTTACAATCTTTTACCAAAAAAATAGTTGATATTTTTTAGATTAAAATCTTGTATACCCAAAAGAATTTTGACATTTATTTCCTCTCAAGAAATGATATTTTTTAGAGTAAAATATTTTTTGTCTAATTTTTCTCTCTAATCTTTAAGCAGATCTAAAAGATTTATGGAATTAATTTTCTTCCTAGAAATTATATTTTTAAAATAAAATCTATTTTGTTTTATTCTTACCCCCTAATCATTCTACACATCCAAAAAAATTTTGACATTAATTCTTTCACTAGAATTGATCTTTTTAGACTATTTTTTTTGTCTAATTCTTTCCCTTTATCTTGATGCACGTCCAAAAAAATTTTTGCATTAGTTTTCTCCCTAGAAATGATATTTTTTTAGAATAAACTTTTTTTTGTCTAATTTTTCTCCTAATCTTTATGCACATCCAAAAGTTTTTTCCCCCCAACAATTTGAAGATCTTCTTTTTACTATCTTTTCTCAAAAGAACAATAGATGATTTTTTTTAGAATAAAATCTTGTTAGTCTAATCTTTCCCATAATCTTTTTGCATACCCAAAAGAATTTTGACATTAATTTTCTCATGAGAAATGATTTTTTTGGAGTAAAATATTTTTTGTCAAATTTTTCTCTCTAATCTTTAAGCAGATCTAAAAGATTTATGGCATTAATTTTCTCCCTAGAAATAATATTTCCAAATTGAAATCTTTTTCTCTAATTGTTTCCCCTTAATTTTTCTGCACATCAAAAAAAATTTTTACGTTCGTTTTTTAACTCGAACTGATATTTTTTTAAATATTTTTGTCTTATTCTTTCCCCTTATCTTTATGCACATCCAAAAAAATTTTTAACATTAGTTTTCTCCCTAGAAATGATATTTTTTTATAATAAACTTTTTTTGTCTAATTGCCTCCCTAATCTTTATGCATATCCAAAACTTTTGCCCCCTACATTCTGAAGATCTTTTTACAATCTTTTCCAAAAAAAAAAAAAAACAGATGATATTTTTTAGAATAAAATCTTTTGAGTCTAATCTTTCCCACAATCTTCATGCTTGCCCAAAAGAATTTTGACATTAATTTTCTCCTGAGAAATAATATTTTTTCGCATAAAATATTTTTTGTCTAATTTTTTGTCTAATCTTTAAGTAGTTCTAAAAGATTTATGGCATTAATTTTCTCCCTAGAAATAATATTTTTAAAATAAAATCTTTTTTCTCTAATTCTTTCCCCCTAATCTTTCGGCACATCCAAAAAATTTTTGGTATTTGTTTTTTTCACTTGAACTAATTTTTTTTAGAATATTTTTTTGTCTAATTCTTTTCCCTTTTCTTTATGCACATCCAAAAACTAATCTTTAAACAGAACTAATTAATTTATGTCCTTAATTTTCTCCCTAGAAATAATATTTTGAAAGAAAATCTTTTTTATTTAATTTTTCCTCTAATTTTCTGCACATCCAAAAATAATTTTGACATTAGTTTTTTCACTAGAACTGATATTTTTTAGAATATTTTTTTTGTCTAATTCTTTCCCCTTATCTTTATGCACATCCAAAAAAATTTTGACATTCGTTTTCTTTCTAGAAATGATATTTTTTTAGAATAAACTTTTTTTTTGTCTAATTTTCCCCCTAATATTTATGCACATCCAAATGTTTTTTCCCTGCTATAGTCTGAAGATCCTCTTTTTACAATCTTTTCCCAAAAAAGAAAAGTAGATATTTTTTAGAATAAAATCTTCTCAGTCTGATCGTTCCCATAATCTTCATGCATACCCAAAAGAATTTTGGTATTAATTTTCTCCCAAGAAATGATATTGTTTTAGAGAAAAATATTTTCTGTCTATTTTTTCTCTCTAATCTTTAAGTAGATCTAAAAGATATGTAGCATTAATTTTTTTCCCTAGAAAAATATTTTTGAAATAAAATCTTTTTTGTCTAATTCTTTCCCCTTAATCTTTCTGCACATCCAAAAAATTTTTGACATTAGTTTTGTAGCGAGAACTGATTTTTTTAGAATATAATTTTTTTGTCTAATTCTTTCCCCTTGTCTTTTTTGCGCATCCAAAATAATTTTTGACATTAGTTTTTGCTCTAGAAATGATATTTTTTTGAATAAACTTTTTGTCTAATTTTCCCCCTGATCTTTATACACATCCAAAAGTTTTTCCCCCCTACAATCTGAAGCTCTTCTTTTTACAATCTTTTCTCAAAAAAAATAGAGGATATTTTTTAGAATAAAATCTTGTCGGTCTAATCTTTCCCTTAATCTTCATGCATACCCAAAAGAATTTTGACAATAATTTTCTCCGAAGAAGTGATATTTTTTAGATTAAAATATTTTTTTGTTTAGTTTTTCTCTTTAATCTTTAAGCAGATCTAAAAGTTTTATGGCATTTTCTCTCTAGAAATAATATTTTTAAAATAAAATCTTTTTTGTGTATTTCTTTCCCCTCTAATCTTTCTACACATCCAAAAAAATTTTGACATTATTTTCTTCACATGAACTGATTTTTTTAGAATATTTTTGTCTTATTCTTTTCCCTTATCTTTGTGCTCATCTAAATAAATTTTTGACATTAGTTTTCTCCCTAGAAATGATATTTTTTAGAATAATTTTTTTTGGTCTAATTTTCCTCTAATCTTTATGCACATCCAATTTTTCCCCCCTACAATCTAAAGATCTTATTTTTACAATCTTTTCCTTGAAAAAATAGATGATATTTTTTAGAATTTTTCCCCCTACAATCTAAAAATCTTATTTTTACAATCTTTTCCTCAAAAAAATAGATGATATTTTTTAGAATAAAATCTTGTCAGTCTAATCTTTCCCATAATCTTCATGCATAATGAAAAGAATTTTGGTATTAATTTTCTCCCGAGAAGTCATATTTTTTAGAATAAAATATTTTTGTCTAATTTTTCTCTCTAATCTTTAAGTAGATCTGAAAGATTTATGGCATTAATTTTCTCCGTAGAAAATATAATTGTAAAATAAAATATTTTTTGTCCAACTTTTTTCCCCTAATCTTTTTGCACAACAAAAAAAATTTTGACATTAGTTTTTTCACTATACTGATTTTTATTTAGAATATTTTTTTTTGTTTAATTCTTTTCTCTTATCTTTATACACATCCAAAAAAATTTTTGACATTAGTTTTCTCCCTTGAAGTGATATTTTTTTAAAAAAACTTTTTTTGTCTAATTTTTCCCAGAATCATTGTGCACATCCAAAAGTTCCCCCCCCCCACAATCTAAAGATCTTTTTACAATTGTTTCCCAAAAAAATTAGATGATATTTTTTAGAATAAAACCTGTTTAGTCTAATCTTTCCCGTACTTCATGCATACGCAAAAGAATTTTGACATTAATTCTCCCCCGAGAAATGACATTTTTAAGAGTAAAATATTTTTTGACTAATTTTTTTTTCTAGTCTTTAGGCAGATCTAAAAGATTTATGGCATTAAATTCTCCCTCGAAATAATATTTTTAAAATAATATCTTTTTTGTCTAAATCTTTCCCCCTAATCTTTCTGCACATCCAAAAAATTTTTGATATTAGTTTTTTTAACTAGAATTGATTTTTTAGAATATTTTTTTTGTCTAATTCTTTCCCCTTGCCTTCTATGCATATTAAAAAATTTTTTTGACATTTGTTCTCTCTAAAAATGATATTTTTTTGGAATAAACTTTTTTTTGTCTAATTTTCCCCCTAATCTTTATGCGCATCCAAAAGTTTTTTCCCCCTACAATCTATTTTCTTTTTACAATCTTTTCAAAACAATCTACTATCCACCAATTCAAAGAAGGATAGATCCTAGAGATTGCTTATGTGACTTCTAGAAATGATATTTTTTTAGAATAAACTTTTTTGATTCTAATTTTCCCCCTGATCTTTATGCACATCCAAAAGTTTTTCCCCTCTACAATCTATTTTCGTTTTACAACCTTTTCCCCAAAACAATCTACTATCCACCAATTCAAAGAAGGATAGATCCTAGAGATTGCTTACGTGACTTCTAGAAATGATATTTTTTTAGAATAAACTTTTTTTTGTCTAATTTTCCCTATAATCTTTATGCACATCCAAAAGCCCCCCCTCCCCACAAAATCTGAAGATTTTCTTTTTACAATCTTTTCCCCCCAAAAATCTACTATCCCCCAATTCAAAGGAGAGGTCCTGGAGATTGCTTATGTGACTTCTATATCACATTTCTATGTATACAAAAAAAATCTTTCCCCTCCCACTTGCTGTTCCCACTATTAAATCATATGAACAAGGACTAATCAAAAAGAGAATTCCCAAAAAAAAAGAAAGATCCGAACAAAATTAAATTCAAGAATGCGATGAGAAAGTCCACTTCGAAACCCTTCGAAATTCTTAAAAAAGAAAGCAAGTAAATTTGCACAAAAAATGCAACCATCTAAAACCTAAATAAGAATGAAAATTTCTAGGATAAATGAAGTTTGCATATTGTAAACCATGTCACTAACTAAATTATAAACCAAACAATGTAGAATAGATTGTTATCTTCTAGATCTATGCTAAACTTCTAACAGAGTATATGGACTATATAAACTTCCTGATAATTCTGTGCCCACCGGATGAAATTTGAGGATGCATATATTTTCTTATCTTGACCAAATCTAAAACCATACCCGTAATGAGACAATCATTCCGAAAATGGTTTTGTTGTTGGGAAATACAATCAAACATGCTCTAAAGTGTTGTAAAAAGGCATAATGTCAAACAGAGGTGCTTGTTTGTTTTCTCCACAACAACAATATTTTTCATAAAATGAAATTTGAAATCTTTTTGCATGATTTTCCTCCAAAAATTAATTCTCTACCAAATAGTAAAGAGAAGAGAGGGAGTTATCCAATATATGTCAGTGTCTAAAATGATTCTTATATAATCTTCCCCCCAAGAATTACTCTCTACTAAATCAAAGATATAAAGAGAGAAGAAATGTTAGATTTTAGAGATTTCTTTCCTCATATGTAAATTGCATTTCATGACAAGCCAAATCTTTCCCCTCAACCTCTTATACCTCATGTAATCATATGAAAAAAGAAGTAAAGAAAAAAAAAGAACGGGAAAAAGAAAATCCAAAATGAGATATCAAACAGTAAAAGAGTAATATTTAAAATTCTAGAAGAAAAAAAAATTCTGCCATGAGAAATTTTTGCCATGAATGAAGTAAATTATTATTAAAAGTCCCAACTTAACAGTAAAAGAGTTCATAGAAGGTAACAACATTGTTGGTAACTAAACTATAATTTCAACACTATAAAATATATAAGTATCTTCTAGATCCATACTAAACTCCCAACAAGGCTTAGGGATTGTATAAACTTCCCAATGATTCTCACTTGAAGAAAAATGAGGGAGCTAATATTTTTTTAATCACAATCAAATCTACAATCATAAGTCTAATGATAACAATCAGCTTAAAAACACTTTGTTCACAAATATCAACCAAAAATCCTTTAAAATTTAAACACAAAAAAGAATAAGTCAATCATGTTGTCAAAGAAAGAAGAACATGTAAAATTGTCTCCCAAAATATTATTTTTCTGAAAATGAAATTTGAAGTTTTCTTGCTGAATCTTTCCCCTAAAAGTTTATCTCCACTAGATGAAGAAGAGAGGGAGCAGCAAACGTTCAAAAGATTTTTAACAATTTGAAATCTGTCATGCCAAAAAATTTCTACACTCAACAAAATCAATGAAAGAAAGAGAAGAAAGGAAAGATCTTACAAATTGCTTGCCTAATTTGGAAATCCCATTTTCTCACAAACCAAATCCGTTCCCTCCACTTCCAAGCCCTACAATTCCTTGCTTACCAAATTTGGAAATCCCATTTCTTCACTCTCCACTTCCTAGTTCTACAATTCCATCTTAATTATGAAATCATAAGAGAAAAAATATCGAAGGGAATTCAATTAAATTCCCAACAAAATAGATTCAATCATGTGATGATAGAAACCCCATTCAAAACCTCGTCAAATTGTAAAAATAGAAAGAAATATTATTTGGATAGAAAAGTAATAATCTGTAATCTAAAATAATAATAATAATGAAATTCCTAATAGTAAAGAAGTTTATACAATTAAAACAAAATTAAATTCAACTATGAGCAAGACACTTCATAAATGGTAACAACTCTGCCGAATAGTAATATAAACCGAAAATTGAAAAATAGAGAATTACCTTTTAGATCTATGCTAAACTCTAATCAAAGTATATGGATTGTATAAACTTCCCTATACTTCTCAGCCAACTTGAAGGGAAATGAGGAAACTTATATATTTTTTTTAATATCTATCGTAAATGTACAAGCATACCTATAATGATCACATTCATTATAAAACACAATATTATTGTGAGCAAATATCAATCTAACTTTCTTTAAAATATATCTGGAAAAATTCCAATACGTTGAAAGAGAGAGGCTTACATTAGTTTTCTCCTCCAAAATTACTTTTGAGAGTGAAATCTTTTTGCAAAAATTTTCTTCTGAAAATCAAATCTCTACCAAATTTAAAGACGAAGAAGGGTGCATCCAAAATTATTTTTTAAAATCTAAAAATCTTCTTTGTGTAATCTTTGCCCAAGCATTCTACTTTGCACCAAATGAAAGAAAGCAAGTGAGAAGAAAGAATAGATCTTATATTGTTGATTACGTGATTTCCTACTCTCCTTTTCTTCCCAAACTGATTCTTTCCCCTTCACCTAACAGTTTCTTCCCCATTATGAAATCATATGCGAATTGTAAAACCCCTTTTGAAACCCTCTCAAATTCTAATTAAAAAAAAGCCGCTCATTTGCACATAAAAACAACATTCTGTGATCTAAGGCAAGAGCCAAAAGTTCTACCGATAGTACTATAAAAACAAGTTGAAGTTCAACCTACTGGGGACAGTTTGCATATTGTAAGAACAATGTTGGTAGCTAAATTATAAACCATCATTGTAGAATGGGTCATTTTCTTATAGATCTATGCTGAACTTCCGACAAAGCTTAAGGAGTGTTTGATCTTACTTTCACTTCTCTACGCACTTGAAATGAGGAAGTTTATATTATTTCATCTGGATTAAATTCACAACCATACTTGGAAATCACTTTGAAGATAGTGCTTTTGTTGTTACCAAATATCAACCTAATATATTTTAAAATAGATAGAAAATATAAATGAACATGATGTTTGTGAAACTGGTGCAGCTTCCTCCCAGATATATATTTTTTTTTTCAAAAATTGAAATTTGAAATCTTCTTTCCTAATATTTCCCAAAATTTCAACTCTCCCACAAATCAAACAAAGAAAAAGAAAACAGTGAATACATAATAGAGTTTTCTTTCCCAATTTGTAAATCATGTTATTGACAAACCAAATCTTTGCTCAAAATCGTATCTGTGAAGAGTGTAAAGAGAGAGAGAGAGAACAAAAAGAAAAAGAAAAAGAAAATTGTGATAGAATTCCAAAAAAAAAAAATCCCTACAAAGTTTCATTCGATAGTGTGATGAGAAAAACCCCGATCTGAAACCTTTTTACATTCTGAAAACCAAGAGAAATGTATTTGATTGTAAAGTAAGAATCTGTAATCTAAAATAATTATTAAATTTCTAGTACTAATTAAATTAATTCAATTAATACAAAATGAGGTTCAACTCTCAGCAACATATTTTCCAAATGGTAACAACTCTTATCACAAATGGTAATGACTCTATGAGTAAGTAAATACAGAGGGAACGCTGTAAAATAGATAGTTACCTTTTAAGTATATGTTAAACTTCCAACAAAGCATGTAGATTCTATTATTACAATATGAGAATCCTCTTTGCACAACCTTTCCCAATCTACTTTCCAATAAATCAAAGAAATAATTAGGGAGAAAAGAAAGATCTTATAGTTTGATTACCTGATAGTAAATCCGATTTCTTCCCCCGAGCAAATCTTTCCCCTCGCGCTGTTATAGTTCTGCCCCTATCATGAATCAGTACTCCGTCTCAAGTTCTGGACAAAGGAAAAGCAAATTTGCCCATAAAAAGCAGCAATTTAAAATCTAATATATGAACCAAAATTTCTACTACTAATGAAGTTAATACTATTAAAACAAAATTCAATTCAATCCATGTTCGCTCATTGTAAGAACAGTGTCGGTAACAAAATTAGAAACCATCACTGTAAAAATAATTGGTAATTGTGATCTACTCCCAATAAAGTATATGGATTCTACAAACTTCCCACATTTCTCTACCCATCATTGTACTATATATGATGTGCATTTCTTTCATTTGTTGATAAAAGAATTAAAGTCCAATTAATATCCAACTCAACAGTACTAGAGTTCGCAAAAAGTAACAACACTGTGGAAAATTGTGGAAAAACTAATCTATAAATCCAACACTATAAAATACATAACTATCTTCTAGATCTATACTAAACTCCCAACAATTTCCTCAACCACTTGAAAAAAATGAGGAAGCTTATATTTTTTTAGTCACAATCAAATCTACAATCATAAGTCAAATGATGACAATTGCCTTAAAACATTTTATTGTTCACAAATATCAATCACCATTTAAAATTTATACACGAAAAGCCAATCATGATGTCAAAGAATAGAAGCACATGTTAGATATGTCTCCCAAAGTTATATTTTTTCAGAAAATGAAATTTGAAATCTTTTTGCTGAATCTTTCCCCTAAAAGTTGATCTCCACTAGATGAAGTGAGAAAGCCGCAAACATTCAAACGATTTTTAACAATCTGAAATCTTTTTCGTACCCAAAGAATTTGCACTCAACAAAATCAATGATAGAAAGAGAAGAAAGGAAAAATCTTACAGATTGCTTGCCAAATTTGGAAATGCCATTTTGTCACAAGCCAAATCTTTCTCCTCCACTTCCCACACCCTACAATTCCTTGCTCACTAAATTTTGAAATCCCATTTCATCACAATTCAAATCTTTCCATTCGTCTTTCTATAATGCTAAAGTGAATCAATTTGTTGTTCTTTCCATGCATTTTTCGATTTTTGTGTTTCATTAGGAGTTCTAATTGAAGAATAATTTTTTCTTGGACTGAGGCCATTTAAGTTTAAATGTGTAATTATGTAGGAGAAAGTACAACATAATTATGTTGATGGAACAGTTGTATTTTCTTGGACAATTTTGTGTTTTTTCCATATGTATTATGTCATTATCATGTATAACAGGATTTTAATTCAAATCTTTTCCCCCAACTTTCTACAATTCTGTACCTATTATGAAAATGTATGAACAAGGGCAAAAAAAGAAGAGAGAATTAAAAAAAAAAGGTCCAAAAACTGAAATTTGATAGGCTGATGTGAAAAATCATGTTTAAAACAATCAAATTCTTTATATATATAATGACTGTGAAATCTAAAAATGAGAGTAAATATATACCTACCACTCTTTAAATATATATATCGAAAATTAAAACAAATTAAAGAAAATATTAGAGAGAGTGAGAGAGAGTTGCATATTAGTTTTCTCCCTAAAAGTAATATTAATACTATTCAAAAAATGAAAATTTTAAATGTTTTTTGCCTTTTCTTTTCCCAAAATCAATTTTACACCAAGTCAAAAAGAGACAATGAGGCGGACTCATTCAAAAGATTTCTTACAATCTGAGATCTTTTAGTATTTACTCTTCACCGAAACAAAGAAAGAAGGGAGAAGAAAGTATGAATCCTAGAGATTGCTTATGTGAATTATAAATCCTATTTCCTGACAAATCTACTCGAGGGACACATGCAAAAGATTTTTTACAACCTAAGATCCTTTAATATTCACTCTTCAGCGAATCAAAGAAAGAAGGGGAGAAGAACTATGAATCCTAGAGATTGTTTGTATCCTATTTCCTGACAAATCAACTCTTTACACTTAGTCTCCTACAAGCTTGTCCATGTTATGAAATCGTTTGAACAGAGATTTAAAAAAAAAAAAAAACAAGAAGAAGAAGAGAGAGTTCAAAAATTAAATTCCGCACTAAATTAGGTTTTATGTTGAATGAGAAAAGCTCCTTTTGAAACCTAACAATATATTTGGCATAAAATAATATTTTCTATGACTCGTGAAGCAACAATTCTATCTTTATTATGAAATCATATGAATGAAGAGTAAAAAAAATCGAAGAGGGAATTCAAGAAGGAAAATTACGAAAAATTTGATTCAATCTTCTTAGGGGAATAAAATTCTAAAAGGAAAAAGGAAATATATTTTGAAAGAAAGGCAACAATCTAAAATCGAAAATAATAATGAAATTCCTGGCAGTAATGAAGTTAATTAAAACATGATAAAATTCAACATTCCACAACACAGTTGAATCTTTCCCTTAAAAGTTGATTGTCCAATTTCTTCCCCCACCAAATCTTTCCCCTCCCGGTGTTACAGTTCTGTCCCTATCATGAATTAGTACTCCGTCTCAAGTTCTAAACAAAGGAAAGGCAAATTTGCCCAAAAAAGCAACAACTTAAAATGTAAAATATGAACCAGAATTTCTACTACTAATGAAGGTAGTACTATTAAAACAAAATTTAATTTAATCCGTGTTCGCTCATTGTAAGAACAGTGTCGGTAACAAAATTATAAACTGTCATTGTAAAAAAAATTGGTAATTGTCATCTAGATCTATGCTAAACTCCCAATAAAGTATATGGATTCGACAAACTTACCACACTTCTCTACCCATCAGAGAATCAAAGACAGAGATTAGACAAATGCTGCAAGGATGACTTTTCTGTAAAGAAGTGATGTTGTTGGTGGGGACGAGGGAAACTAACATTAATTTTAGATGTATGAATTTTGAAGTAAAATTTAAGGATCGGAGAGAGATGAGAAATTGAAGAGGGAGGTCACAGGCATGAAGTTGAAGTGGATGAAAAGTTCTACGACTTCTCTTGCTCGCTCCCCTTTTTTTTCCTCCTTTTGCTGGAGGTTCGGAATGCATCTTGCACATAACAAAAATGTTAAAAGTTAACAGAATGATGGATGGAAAACACCAATTCTGCCACTTCTTGGGGGAGGTCTTTGCATTCAAAAAAAAAAAAAGAAACAAAAAGAAAATTTAGGGAACTACTTGTGCAGATGCTTACTTCAGAGGGTGATTTTACAGTTTTTGTGTCAACAAGTATCAATTTAACACCGTTTAAAAAAAAAAAAAGAGGTCATATATAGAGACGTATGTTAGTTTTTGTTCCCCAAAATGCTATTTTTTTGAGAAAATAAAATTCGAAATCATTTTGCCCAAAATCTGAATCTTTTCTCAAAAAGTTCTAGGAGAGATCTTAGATGCTGCCTACCTGATTTGTAGATCCCAACAAAAGGATCATGCATGAATTGGGGAAAATTGCAATATCACCCGAGTTAAGGATGATGTACGAATAGGTTATTGTTATTAATTTTTTAATGCAAAAACAACTTCTTAATTTTGAAAAGTTGTATAATTGGCTGAATCCATCAGATGAAATTGGCGGTGGCTTAGGACGTCGATCGTGATGGTGACAGTGTTTGGTGGCGGAGAAGGGAAATTGAGGTTTGATTTGATGGTGATACTGAATTCAGGTATGAGATGTCGAAGTAAAATCAAAGGATTGGAGAGAGATAGAGATGGGAACTTTAAGAGGAAGGTTGCATGCGTGAGGTTGGTTGGGATGAAAAGCTGTCTGACCTCTCTCTGGGTCCTCCCCATCTCAATTCTCTTTTTCTCTCTTCCTTGAGGTCGACGGAGGTTAAGCGTGTGCCTTGCATGTGACACAAATGTTAAGAAGTTAACAGAGTAATGGACAGAAGCACCAATTTTGCCACTTCTCATAGTTAATAGGAGGTCTTTGTGATGGATTAGGCTCACTAACCTGTGATTTCGGAGTTCTGGAGTTCAGAAAATCATTGAATTTTATGGCTGATTTGTCTTGACTTCAGAGTTCAGCAGTCGACACATCACTAACCTGTGATTCCAAAGCATCCACCCTCTCTATAATCATATGGAGAAGTCACCCCCTTGTCAACCAGTCAATTTTTCCTCTGAAATTTTGTGTAGTTCTGGTTGCCATAGTGATGGATAAGGTTCTCATACCAAATTTGATGCAGGATCATAGATTCCCACATTATGGTTTTGCTTGTCGACAATTTGATTAGTTAGAACAACTGGAATGATTGAACAGAATATAGAGAAGAGTAGAAACAGAGAACTACCTAGGCAATCTCCCAAAATACCCCAGACTTCAAAGAGATGAAAACTCAAAACAGCAGCCGCACAACTCAAAGAAAGCATAAAACTACCTAGATTCAGCCACCAATCAATCAAGATTTAACCAATCAGTCAAGATCCCTTGACCACCCTTCGATCCTATTCTGAATCCTAAATCTAAGTTTGGGCATCAAACAGAGATTCTCCACACCTCTTATAAACCCTTATAGGCTGTTTTCAACGTCGTTTCCCATCATTATTTCTCTTGAATGCTAGTTTTCTTTTCTTTAGTGCTCTTTCATGGTGTTTCTGCATTCTTTATTTATCTTTTCTCTTTGAAGATGAACATTTTTCTTATCTTATTTGACCTCTACCCTTGCGGAGGGTTCACCTGTCTTCGCTTTTGTGAATGTTAATTCGTGAGCAGTGGACTCCTATGGTGGCGGTATAAGTAACAAATGCCGGGGGCCTTCATATCCAATCTAGCCACTAAAATCATCTCGGGGTGGTACTCTAGTAACTAGCGCATCACGGAGGGGTTTCACTCTAGTTTAGTTTTAAAGAGCAGCAAATTTAGATTCACAAATTCTTGCCAACCAAATAGGAGAATTTTCAGCAAATAATAGCTAATCCTTTAGTATTTGAAAGGGTATCATTTGTAGGATAATCTACTTTTTACGGTGCAAAAAGTAACCTACATGTGGCCTATGGTTAGAACAGTAAAACTAAAGCCACTGTAATATTGTAAGACCGGTTTTCTCCTTTCAACTCATGTAGTTAAACTAGAACCAATATGCCTGGATGGGCATTGGACATGGGAGAAAATAGTGGTGTTGCCAAGTGTCAGCCGCACCAAATTTTAGCAGGAAGATGGTATTAAAATCACTTCTCTGATTGGAGCCTTCCTATTATGTAATTCATAATGTGAAAAGTGTATCACATGACAACATTTGATATATTAAAAGATGTTTCTGAATCAAATGTAGGCGTCAAGACATCAGATTATTGCTGTTTTGCTTATTTTTCCTGTCAAGTACATCTTAATAGGAATGTGAACAAACTCTTGTATCAATCAATGGAATTAAAAATTGCTCTTCTGGAGTTCATTGTAAATAGAATGCACGTTAAAACCTTATCTTCAACAATATACATGTCTAGTGCTTATCCACTAATAATAATGATATGTTAGTAGTCATTTAATTGATCCAATCATTGAATAGCAACTGACCCACGTTGCAGTTGAATGCCCCCTTCAGCATGACGAAGAGCCCGCCACCGTTTTTTATGACTTCAACATCCGTAGTTCATGTGATTGATCTAATGTTGGAGAAAAGACACAAAATGGTTGTCGTAAGAAATGGCACGTTGAATGGCTCTGGTCCAAGGGCTGTTGGGGTTTTCACATTGGAACAAATGCATGCTCTTGCAATGCCCTGAATCTGATATGACAGGACAAAACTGTCCTAGTGAGAGATGCAAAATTACTTTACATATATAAGATAGTGTCGATTTCTCATGTCCAGAGTTACATATACTCGTCATTCCTATGCATCAAATTAAGATTGTCTGCTCCTATGCTTTATCTTTCGAGGTTCACAAGCCCTCGTATCAGATGCAACATGCTGTTTGAGATAGCTTTCAGCCACTGTCATTCAAATTTTCAATCCTTCGATTGTATGGCTGGACTGGCTCATTACAACTCTTGATAGTGCGAAGAATGAGTGGTTTCTATTGATCAATAGAAATTATACCACTTGAAGAAAGAGTTTTAGGCCTTTCTTGAAGATTTGACGGAGGATAATCAAACTTTTTTTCCGTGTCAAGGTTGTTTGTGAGTGGTATAATTTGATTCACCTTCATTCGTTTGACATGCTGGTTGGGACATTTTACTCGTTTATCCTTTCTGTGAGAGTTTAAATGTCCTTAAAGATCCTAGAACAAATTGTTTTTCAAGCAAGTTGCCATTGATAGTGACGAGCATCATCATAGTCTGAGCACCACGCTCGAGGCTCGTAATGGTGATAATATACTCGTGAGGAGATGCTGATGAAATAGGTTGATCCTTCCGGTAAGGTGACTTTTTCCAACCCGGTTGGTGAGGCAAAATAGCATCTTTGCCGGTTGATATAGAAATATGTATCCAACAGCCACTATTTTTTATTTGCCGGTATATAATCGGTTACAGTTGAATGTAGAAAATTCTTAATATGACATTGAGCATGGTGTTTGCTTCCGCCTATCATTTCAGTCATGACCGAGTTTCATAAGACTATCTTAAACTACAAAGTCTCGCCCATAGTATATAATATCATTGGAAAAAAAAAAAAAAAGGAAACAAACAAAATATGTGATGAAAGAAAAATTATCTATCAAATTCATAGGTACCCTTAAGAAAAATTTTACATAAATATAAAAAATTTTGATTAATCTAATCTATAAATAAAATTAGTTGGAGACTGAATTTCAGTAGTTTGTGGCTTACACTAACGTGGGTTTGCTGAACTAGATATGAGGTTGAGTACTCTTAAGCATGACCGAGGTTCGACTCCCGCTGAGAGCATCGAACCCTCATGTGTATGGAACGTTCCCCTTTGGGAGACCCGTCCTTCGAAAGGAGTCACTGCAGCAGTCGATCCAGATTAGTTGGGGTGAAATCCCGAATATCGGATAGTTTCCAAGACATGGTACCAAAAAAAAAAAAAAAATAGTTTGTAGCTTATCCAGATGAAAATTGAGTAGCATGGTCAACAATCAACAGCTATTGTCTACTTAAACATGTTGTGAACCAGGGGGCAGTCGAAGTTGTACAGGAATCTATTCCCACAAACACACAAAGAAGTGACTGCTTAGAAGATAAGAATGGATAAGAATATAATATTATTTTTGAATTGAGTGATGGGATATTTTATCCCTTTAATCAAATATTCGAATTTGAATTTTAGAAATGGAGAAAAATGATTTGAGAGAATTAATTTCACAACGGATCTTATAGTATTTGGGCCGAATTAATTAGTATAATTCAAATATCGATCAGTGAAAAAAAAAAGAATAGACAAGAGTGAAACCACAATCCCCCACCAAGTTGCACTTGCGGATAATCGGTGGCACTATTTTTTGTGTTATATCAATTGGTGTTTGAAATTATATTCTGATTATTTTGATTCAAATATTTATCAGATCTATTTTAAGAGATAATTCTTACGATATCAATTGGAGGTGCTATTATTATTGTCATGTACACACTCTCTCTCTCTCTCTCTCTCTCTCTTTGAGTGCCTTGACACTCTGCATCCCACCTCAGTTGTTCCCCATCTTTGGCTCCACCCCCTTAATTGGTACCATTATTCCGATTACCCCCCACAAACCCACATGGGAGAGATGGTTTTGTTTTCCCATTTCTTTCTCTTAAGGATATTATGTCACTTGGTGTAACTCATGTAATTATAAACTAAAAAGCAAAGAGAAAATGATGATTAAAAGTAAAGAAATTTTCAACCTCCAACCTTACCGATAGAATCACCAAAATTATAGTGCTGTTTAAGAGTAAAATAGCGCTAATTTTGGAGAGAACGACATAGATGTCTTTGATTGAAATGTCATTTTGCTCTAATAAAAGGGCACAAATCTCCCTTTTTATCAATGGGCTTTCTCCTTGCTAGTCATGGTCAAATACCCATTTTTGATTTAGAGAAACCGACAACGAGCTCTAAAGGTTAGTTAGTTTATAACCATGATTTTGTAACCCTAAACGATTCAGGTTCTATTTTACTTTCAAACGGTTTCGATTTGATTCTAAAGCTAAAATCATAAAAAATGAAAAACAAAGATAAATATTGATTTTTTTGTTAAAAAGGTGCGGTTGATTAATGATGAAATAAATTTAATGTGAAGTCTAAAATTTCTTTTTTGTTAACATAATTGTTTAATTAATTCAGGTATGAAAATTTGAAAACCACTTTGTCTTGGCCCATTCCCACTAATTTATTTTTATATAATAATTTTTTATGATAAATATTTCTTGTTCCTAAAAGTTTTCGACTACCCTAATACTCCAATCATATTATTTACATACTCACAGTATAATTATTATTGAGTAATAAACGATTATTAAGTTTGGAAATAGGAATTTAAGAAAGAAGGGTGGGGATTTGGGACATGAATGAAATATATTTCTTTTCCTAGGCCAAATCGTAATTATCAAAATTATGAGATAGTTTTTGTAAGTGGTAAGGGTAAGACAACCTAGTTTTGTTTACTTAGTTCACTTGGTCTTTTTGTGGCTCCCAGCCTGTCAATACTTCTCACTTTAAGAGTTTTCTTCTTCATGTTAACGTAGGACATATTAATTTGAGAATAGGGATCTTCTTCATGTTAACGTAGGACATATCAAGATCTTATTCAATGGCGAAAACTGTTGGTGGGAAGATCTACACCATTGGTGGAAGAACGAACAACGGTGACCGGTTAATCTTGGCCGTCGAATGTATGCAGGCCAGCTAAGTGTGCATCATTGAAAGTTGAAGCTTTGAATGGGAAGAAGATGAAAAAACAAACAAAAACAAGAAGTGGGTCTCGTAATTTTTGCAAGAACCGATTCTTTTGGATTTTTATTTTTATTGGGTAATTGTTTCTTTGGCGTATGGCATTTAATTCTCATTGGAGTTTTTTTTTTTTTCACCGATACTTGAAAATTTGACTTATTCAATTCAAATAATTATAAGATTCAATTTAAAAATTGACTCTTTAGAGTCTATTTTCTTTGTTTTCAAGAGTCGAAGCTGAGATGTTGATTAAGGGCAGAGTAAGGAAGTTCTTCATGCATTAATTGTTTTAGGAAACCAGAAACTTTTTTAAGGGAAGAAATTTGAGTATACTTTATTAGGGCTTATTTTTGAAGGTTTAAAGTAATTTATTTTCACTTAAATTTTGTGAAATTAAGATATTTTGCACAAGGATTATACAAAGTGACATGGACCAATAGAATTCAAGAGATATACGTGAAATTTAAAATTTGGAACACTAAATCTAGAAAAAGAGCTCATATCTCTCTCTCTGAGTAGGGATTGCAAGGGCTACTTGGGTATGTTTGGCATTGCAATATATCTCTGAGTAGGGAGAATTTGCATCACAACACTCACCCACATCGATGGGGCTTCACTACACCCTCGTTTCCGTGAAGCGTTTTATACTGTAACAGCCATGTGTTTAGGATATTTAAAAAAAAAAAAAAATTATTAGTTTAAAATTTATTTTGAAAATGGATAGTTTGAGAGTTGATGGGTTCAGTTCTGAGTAAAAGTGTCATGATTTCAAACAAAGTTCGTCAATTCTATTCCCTGTTTTTTATTGGAATGATACATGTTGACGTTGGCATTTCAATGTTCCCCTTTTTTTTTTCTTTAATCAAACTAATCTAAGCTAACTCATTTAGGGTCGAACTCCAGATCTTTGTTAAGTGAGTCTAGTGTTATTGAACTTAGAGGAGTTGGTTTGTATTTGTCATCTATGTATATAGAAAAAAAAAAACATAGTTCAAATCTTAATTCATAATATATGAATTATAATTTAAATTTAAAAATAATATTATTCTTAAATTATACAATACAAATACAATATCAAGTACCCAAAAATAAATTTTTAAAGTTTAAAACATTCTCATTTTTCATTTTACTTATAATAATAATCTAAATTTTTTAATAGAAAATTTTGATTTTTTTACTTTAACCTTACATTTTTTGAAAAAATAATCATTTTAATAAGGCAGAGAAAAAGCAAGATGCCAGATAGATGATGATCTCAAGAGGGCTCTTCGGGAGGTCACCACCACATATACAACCCTAACTCCAGTATCCGAAGAGAGCCACCGGAGAGTTCATCTCCGTACTTAAATCCAACGCCAATGGAGCAGCGGCGCCAATGGAGATGGAGGATGAGATGGAGGAGCAAGAGGAGATCGAGCTGCTACTAGCCGTCGTACTGTTCTTGAGGTTGTTTACTTGCGCCGATCGAAGAAGAACAGTGGTTTTAATATCTGTAGGGTAACATCCGATCAAAAAAGAATGCGCTCTCTCTCTCTCTCTTTGGTGAAGAAAGGGAACACATGGATCAACGGTGAAGAAGGGAACGCATGGATTAATAATATCGATTTTCTTGAAATTGTGCATTTTCGGAATCGATTCGTGAACAGACTATAGGGTTTGGTTTGGTTGTAAAGCAGAAAAAGATAGTTGATGTAGAGGACGAGAGTCTCTCTCTCTCTCTCTCTCTGTGGAAATGTACATACAACATGGGGATGCGAATGGGGAAAAAAATGGAAAAAGGAAAAAGGAAAAAGGAAAAAGGTAGGGTACCCATCTGCCAATCCATCCACTCACAAAATGGTGTGAAAATGATTGAAAAAAAAAAAAAAAAAAAAAAGCTCTCTCTCCCCCCTCTCTGTCTGTCTCAAGGAGCAGGGCTTTGGAAGATTCTGCGTCCAATTCAGCTTCTTGTTAAACAATTTAAACCGAATATTAGTAAATATTAGTTTAGGGAGGGATTGTCAAAGGTCAGACTGAATAAAGGCACATGAACTTGATCACTAAATGTCGCTAGAGCAAATTATTGGAAGAGTTAATGGTGCGCATTCTTGTTCATTGTGATTGATTGATAATTATATCTTAATTTATAGGTTTAAGGAGATCCTTTTTAGGAAGAACTAATAACTTTCTATTTTTGGAAAATACCTGGTTCAGAATTCTGAAACTGATTTGAAGAAAATTTTGCACATGGTTATGGCAGAGTGGATGAAATGGAGAGGTGCTTATGGAGTACGAGTCATGTTCGGAATTAAACCTTAAAAAAAATTTTAAATAACCTTGGGACCAAAAAAATTCCACATATAACCCCCTTTGTCGCGAGTTGGACCCAGAGGTTATTTAAAAAAAAAGAAAATTTTAAGGGTTAATTCCGAACGTGACTCTTTGGAGTACTGTTTAACTGCAAGGTTTAACTGAAGAAAAAATAACCTCCCAAAAATGTTGTTTGACAAACTAATAATGTTGGAAAACCCCCTCACGACTACAAGAAATAACGCGCTATATCCATTAGTAGAATGGGATACCCACAAGAAGAGTAAGATTCACTGAAAAAAAAAATGAGAGGAGGAACATATCATCCCTGGCTAAAACACTCGCATCACAGTCCTCGATATGACATGCAAAGGCATTGCTTCTCCATGACATACAGAGCTCCTAATGTAACAAAGAAAAGAAAGAAAAATGGACCCACCATGAAAAGGGCAAAATCTTGCATTCTCTCTCTCTTTCTATTCCTCACTCTGAATAGAAATAACTTCAAATTCTTATGTTTGGTGGCCCAACCATCATACTTAGTCCATTGCCAAATTGGTCTAAAGCATTTCAATCAACTAAAAAAACTTTCCACATAAAGAATACTCAATTAAAATTAAACCCTTAATGAATTACAAAGTCAATCTGTGTATATAAATCATGATTTCCAAACAACTCACAGCATCATAATTAGAATTCCTGGCCAAAACACACACATTACCTTCCTCAGGATGACATTTAAAGGCATTCCCACTCCATGACATACTATAGCTCCTACGTAAACAAGAAAATAAAGCAACAGGGACCCACCATGAAAGGGGCCAAATCTCTCTCTCTCTCTCTCTCTCCCCCCTCCTGACCAATCGAAATAACTTCAAATACTCATGCTTGGTGGTCCGAGCATCATCCTTAGTCCACTGCTAAATTGGTTCGATGAACCAACGACAGAAACTTTCCACATATGGTAAATTGAAATAGAATTACGCCAATATTTAATCAATTAGAAAATCACTCTCTTTAAACTCAATAATTGAAACCATTCGTTTAATGATTCAATCACTTCAGAACATGATATTTTGAATGCTTACAGCTAATTTCATGAACCTAATGACTACAAATCCTTATCAATCACAAAAACCAACAATTAAAAGCAAAATTTTAAACGAAACTATAAATTAGGCTAAGATAGTAGTAGATATATAAATTAAGCAAAATTTTGTTTGAGAAACGTTTGAACTTTGATAGGCAAAAGAGGGGCATGATGTCTAAGCAACCAAAACACATAATTAGGCTAAGATAATAGTGGATATATAATAAGATCATGAAAATTACTAAGATCTGTTAAGCACCCCAAACATAAGTTAGAATAAAATCTTTGAATAATATTAAAAGTACGCGACGAAGGTATACATGATATCAGTATAATGTCAAATAAATCTTTTCATTTCATACCTTTATACTATATTTCAAATCTTAAGATCGTGTCGGTTAAGAGTTTTCAATTGCCGTTGAGAAATTGACTACTGGCTCCCACATCTCATCACTCAGTCAAAATGTACAATGAATATCGTGTCTCCACCCTATTTCTATTTTCGTTTTAAATATTGACGTATTTAATATTTACGTGAAAATATTAAAAATCTTTTATTTAAAACACGATAAGAAAGTGAGTATAACATTTTGACCATCATATACAGTCATATTTTGATAATCATATACAGATTGTATGTGACATTCAAAATACTATATTTTATTTTGATGATAATTAAAATGCAATACTTTTTTATTACGTCGTAAATATAAATCTTTTGATCTCTCCTTATCCATGTTGGATAATGCAAAAATTATAGGTATGCTTCATCAATAGACAATTTTTATATGTCAAAAAATTACTCACTATCAAAAAAGCATAACCCTTTATCATATGGGACCCCAACATTCCACAAATATATATAGTTCACTTATATATACAACATTTTTATACACAAAAGATGAAAATAAATTGATTTATTTTTAGCGTAATGATACTTCGTATTTATTGAGAAAAAGAGAAAGAACAAAAATTATCTTTTCTTTTCTCTTGTCTAATAAAAATTCAATTTGAAACTTAACTCAAAAGGAAAAAAAAATACCTCTACTTGTATCCACCTCCGATGATGTTTCTGGAACGTGGTAGTTTCAAGAATTGTAGTTAACTATCTAAAATGAGAGAGACAGAGAGAGTATATGCGGTTGAGAAATTCTTGAAGGTGGCTAGCAAAGAACATGGTTTAAATGGCGGACCATTCAAAGCTGAACAGAAAACTCATGCTACTACACGGTGAAAGGCGCCGTAACTTTTAATGTACAGTGGATAAAGCTACTTCCCCTTCATGGGGCTTGCAATGCCCTAAATGTATTAACTTCTGTGTTAAGTTAGGTGAAGGCTGCGGACGCTCTCCAAGTTTTCCTGTAGTTTGGAAGAATGTGGAGGGAGAGAGAGAGAGAGAGGAGCCACAACTTCCGACTATCTAAAATGAGAGAGACAGAGAAAGTATATGCGGTTGAGGAATTCTTGAAGGTGGCTAGCAAAGAACATGGTTTAAATGGGGGACCATTCAAAGCTGAACAGAAACTCTGCTACTGCACAGCGAAAGGCGCCGTAACTTTTAATGTACAGTAGATAAAGCTATTTCCCCTTCATGGGACTTGCACTGCTCTGCATGTATCAACTTCTGTGTTAAGTTAGGTGAAGGCTGCAGACGCTCTCCCAGTTTTCCTGTAGTTTGGAAGCATGTGGAGAGAGAGAGAGAGACAGAGGAGCCACAACTTACGACTATCCAATTTTTATTTTTTACCTATAGATATCATGAAACCAATTTTATTATTTTATTAGGGGATGAGTTCTCTGATATTTAGTTTTTCATTTCTAATACTTGAAACTAAGATTTTTTTATAAAAAGCAAATTCAATATTCTTATCATTGTATCAAAATAAACATATAAAGAGTTAGGGCATAGTTTTTATTTTTTCTTTAATATTTTTCTTAAATAATAATAATATTCTTTAGTTGGTTGTCGCTCTTAATTTTCAATATATGGATTCTAAAAACTTATAAAATGATGTGTCGCAAGCCAAAAGTTAAACATGTAGGATTTTAACTTTTAGGAGTTGAAATTATAACTTTTAACATGATAAATAATATTTAGATTATTATAATTCCTTGAATAGATACCTTCCCCCTCTTTCAATTTCTAAATATTTTTTTTGCATACTACATAAATTTTTTTAAAAAATTATTGATGGAATAAATTAATGAAATTAAGAAAATATGTGACATGTGTAAAGCACAAAATCTTAATAAATATATCATGGATTACTAATTCTTGCAGTATATATTAAATTATTTGTAATCGATAAATTAATGAATTAAACAATTTGAATAAAAGTTACCAATGTAATGTAATTTAATAAATTAATTAATAAATATATCATATAACTAATTAATCTGGTGATTAAGTATAAGTAATATGTAAATAAGATAATAGATTTAAGTTTTATTTACTAAGAAAATAAACGTTAAAGAATTTTGTCATTAAATATCAAATATCACTCGAAACGTATTTATTCATATTTAAATAATTATTAGATATAAATAGTTTATCAAAAAAAATATTTTTATTTTTATCATTATTGTTATATTTTTGGATGAGAGAAAAAGGAGAAGAGAAAAGTCGGGGAATTTTAAATTATTTATTAAAATTGTTAATTAATGTTTCTTAAAGGCAAATTATGTGACTAATGTAATTCAAATTCTGATTATCTGAAATTTATACCGTTCAATTTAATTCCCTATATACCCTTGCTCGTGCAGCTGTCATCACCTCGGGATTGCAACCTTATACTTGTTCCGTTGAAACGGCCAGGAGGTCACTTTTTCAGAGGCAATTTGGGGGGGCGGGGGGGGAGGGGAGAGAGAGAGAGAGAGAGAGAGAGAGAGAGCGAGACCTTTTACTTCTTCCGTTGAAAAAACCGGAAGTCACTTTTTCAGAAGCAATTTGGGGGGGGGGGGGCGAGGGGGAGAGAGAGAGAGAGAGAGAGAGAGAGAGAGAGAGAGCGACCTTTTCCTTCTTCCGTTGAAAAGGCCAGGAGGTCAATTTTTCAGAGGCAATTTGGGGGGAAAGAGGGCGAGAGAGAGAGAGAGAGAGAGAGCGCTTTGTCATCTCTTCCTTTTGCGTGTTTCTGGGGTGATTAGGATCTTGATGTCTGGATTTGGTTTCTGGAGTCTCTCTCGGCAATTGGAATGCAAGGTAAGGCTTTTTGTCTAAAATCTTGGTTTCTTGATGGCAGTATTCTCTCTCTCTCTCTCTCTCTCTCTAGGGTTTCTAATACCTGCTCTGAAATTTCTAGACATCGTCGCAGTTTTGTGTTTGGGTTTTTTAAGTCTCTTTGAATTTTAATTGGATATTGAGGTTTTAAATCTTATGCATGTTATGGATCGGTGAAGTGAATCAATCATTCTCTCCATGTATTTTCTGATTTTTGTCTTTCATTTGGAGTTCTAATTGGAGAATGTTTTTGTAGAATTCAATGGTCGTTTCTGGCGGTGATTAGGGTTTTGGCGTTTGGATTTGGTTTCTTGACTCTCTCAGCAATTAGAATGCAAGGTAAGGCTTTTTGTTTTTAAAAACTTTTGGTTTCTTGATCGCAATATTGTGTCTCTCTCTCTAGGGTTTCTAATACATGCTCTGAAATTTCTAGACATCGTCGTATATTTGTGTTTGGTTTTTTCAAGTCTCTTTGAATTATTTTATGCATGTTCTGGATCGGTGAAGCGAATCAATCAATCTCTCCATGTATTTTCTGATTTTTGTCTTTCATTTGGAGTTTTAATTGGAGATTATTTTGCAGAATTCAATGGTTGTTTCTGGCAGTGATTAAGGTTTTGGCGTCTGAATTTGGTTTCTTGAGTCTCTCAGCAATTAGAGAATGCAAGGTAAGGCTTTTTGTTTAAAATTGTGATTGCAATATTTTCTCTCTCTCTCCACGGTTTCTAATACCTGCTCTGAAATTTCTAGACATCGTCATATATTTGTGTTTGGGTTTTTCAAGTCTCTTTGAATTTTAATTGGATATTGAGGTTTTAAATCTTATGCATGTTCTTGATCGGTGAAGTGAATCAATCAATTTCTCCATGTCTTTTCTGATTTTTGTCTTTCATTTGGAGTTTTAATTGGAGAATATTTTTGCAGAATTCAATGGTTGTTTCTGGCGGTGATTAGGATTTTGGTGTCTAGATTTGGTTTCTTGTGTCTCTCAGCAATTAGATAATGCAAGGTAAGGCTTTCTGTTTGTCTCTCTCTAGGGTTTCTAACACCTGCTCTGAAATTTCTAGACATCTTCTTATATTCGTGTTTGGTTTTTTCAAGTATCTTTGAACTTTAATTGGATATTAAGGTTTTGAATCTTATACATGGCCTGAATTGCTAAAGTGAATCAATTAGTTCACTCTTTCCATGTATTTTCCGATTTTTGTGTTTCATTAGGAGTTCTAATTGGAGAATAATTTTTTTTCTTGTGTTGATGCTATTTAAATATAGATTCGTGATTATGTAGGAATAAGTACAGCATAATTATGTTAATGGAATAGTTGTATTTTTTGGGACAATTATGTGTTATTTCCATATGTCATTATCTTGTATAACAGCATTTTAATTTCCCTCAACTTTCTACAATTCTTTATGAAAATATATGAACAAGTGCAAAAAAGAAGAGAGAATTAAAAAAAAAATCCAAAAAATTAAATTTGATAGGCTGATGAGAAAAACCATGTTTATAACCATCAAATTCTTAAAAATATATAAATGACAGCCTGAAATATAAAAATGACAGCAAATATTAACCTAACACTCTTTATATATATAGAAAATGAAAAACAAATTAAACACAATATTAGAGAGAGAGAGAGTTCCACATTAGTTTTCTCTCCAAAAATAATATTATTTAGAAAACGAAAATTTTAAATCTTTTTGCTTAATCTTTCCCCAAAATCAATTTGCTGCAAAATCAAAAAGAGAATGAGAGGGACACGTAGAAGATTTTTAACAATCTGAGATCCTTTAATATTTACTCTTCACTAAATCAAGAAGGGATAAAAGTATGAATCCCAAAAGATTGTCTATGTGAATTATAAATCCTATTTCCTAACAAATCAATTCTTTACCCTTGGTCTCCTACAAGTGTGTCCATATTATGAAATCATATGAACAAAGAATTAAAAAGAAAAAAAAAAGGAGAGAATTCAAAAATTAAATTTCCCACAATTAGATTTGATGTTGAATGAAAAAGCTCCTTTCGAAACCTAAAAATATATTTGGGCATAAAGGCAACAATCTGAATTTTAACATAATATTTTCTATAACTCCTAAAGCAACAATTCTGTCCTTATTATGACAAAATCATATGAATGAAGAGTAAGAGGGAATTCAAAAAGAAAAATTACCAAAAATTTGGTTTGATCTTCTAACGGGAAAAACCATTTCAAAGCTCTGTAAAATTCTAAAAGGAAAAAGAAAATGGTTTTTGAAAGAAAAGAAACAACTAAAAATCAAAAATAATAATGAAATTTCTACCACTAATGAAGTTAATACTCAATTAAAATATGATAAAATTCAAGTTTCTACAAGACAGTTTGCAAATAGTTCATCTTCTAAATCTATGCTAAATTTCCAACAAAGTAGATGGACTGTCCCACACTTCGGTCCACTTGAAAAATGTAAGGAGGCTTATTTTTTAAACCTCAATCAAATCTACACCCGTACTAGTAAGGATCATAATCATTTTAAAAACACTATTTTATTATCAAGAAATATTAATTTAACATAGTTTAAAATATATATATATATATATATATATATATATATATATATTATATGTATGAAAAAAGATCAAATACGATGTCAAAGAGAGACGTGCCCATTGTTTTTCTCCCAAGAGATGATATTTTTTAGAATAAAATCTTGTGAGTCTAATCTTTCCCATAATCTTCATGCATACCCAAAAGAATTTTAACATTATTTTTCTCCCAAGAAATAATATTTTTTAGAGTAAAATATTTTTTGTTTAATTTTTCTCTCTAATCTTTAAGCAGATCTTAAAAGATTTATGGTATTAATTGTCTTCCTAGAAATAGTATTTTTAAAATAAAATCTTTTTTCGCTAATTCCTTCCCCATAAGCTTTCTGCACATCCAAAAAAATTTTAGACATTAGTTTTTTCACTAGAACTGATTTTTTAGAATTTTGTTGGTATAATTCTTTTCCCTTATCTTTATGCACATTCAAAAAAATTTTTGACATTAGTTTCCTCCCAAGAAATGATATTTTTTTTGCCTAATTTTCCCCCTAATCTTTATGGACATCCAAAAGTTTTTTTCCCTCTACAATCTGAAGATCTTTTTACAATTTTTTACCCAAAAAAATAGATGATATTTTTTAGAAAAAAAATCTTACATACCCAAAAGAATTTTGACATTAATTTTCTCTTGAGAAATGATACTTTTTAAAGTAAAATATTTTTTGTCAAATTTTTCTCTCTAATCTTTAAGCAGATCTAAAAGATTTATGGCATTAATATTCTCCCTAGAAATAATATTTTTAAAATAAAATCTTTTTTGTCTAATTCTTTCCCCCTAATATTTCTGCACTTCCGAAAAATTTTTGACATTAGTTTTTTCACTATAACTGAATTTTTTAAAAATTTTTTCTTTTGTATAATTCTTTCCCCTTATCTTTATGCATATCCAAAAAAAATTTTCACATTAGTTCTCCCTAGAAATGATATTTTTTTACAATAGACTTTTTTTTTCTAATTTTTCAGCTAATCTTTATTCACATCGAAAAGTTTTTTTCCTCCATACAATTTGAAGATCTTTTTACAATCTTTTATGAAAAAAATAGATGATATTTTTTTGAATAAAATTTTGAATACCCAAAAGAATTTTGACATTAATTTTCTCTCGAGAAATGATATTTTTTTTTTGTCTAATTTTTCTCTCTAATCTTTAAGCAGATCTAAAAGATTTATGGTATTAATTTTATCGCTAGAAATAATATTTTTAAAATAAAATCTTTTTTCTCTAATTCTTTCCCCTTAATCTTTTTGCACATTCAATTAATTTTTGATATTAGTTTTTTTGCTAGAACTGATTTTTTTAGAATATTTTTTTGTCTAATTCTTTCCCCTTATCTTTGTGCACGTCCAAAAAAAGTTTTGACATTAGTTTTCTCCCTAGAAAATATATTTTTTTAGAATAAACTTTTTTTTGTCTAATTTTCCCCCTAATCTTTATGCACATCCAAAAGTTTTTTTCCATCTACAATCTGAAAATCGTCTTTTTACAATCTTTCCCCAAAAGAATAAATGATATTTTTTAGAAAAAAATCTTGCATACCCAAAATAATTTTGATATTAATTTTCTCCCAAGAAAAGATATTTTTTAGAGTAAAATATTTTTTGTCAAATTTCTCTCTAATCTTTAAGCAAATCTGAAAGATTTATGGCATTAATATTCTCCCTAGAAATAATATTTTAAAATACAATCTTTTTTGTCTAATTCTTTCCCCCTAATGTTTCTGAACATCCAAAAAATTTTTGATGGTTTTTTCACTATAACTGATTTTTTTTAGAATTTGTTATGTATAATTCTTTCCCCTTATCTTTATGCATAATCAAAAAAAATTTTCATAATAGTTTTCTCCCTAGAAATGATATTTTTTTAGGATAGACTCTTTTTTTCTAATTTTCCAGCTAATTTTTATTCACATCCAAAAGTTTTTTTCCTCCCTACAATCTGAAGATCTTTTTACAATCTTTTACCAAAAAAATAGATGATATTTTTTAGAATAAAATTTGGTACACAAAGAATTTTGACATTAATTTTCTTTCGAGAAATGATATTTTTAGAGTAAAATATTTTTTGTCTAATTTTTCTCTCTAATCTTTTAGATCTTTAAGTAGATCTAAAAGATTTATGACATTAATTTTCTCTCTAGAAATAATATTTTTAAAATAAAATCTTTCTTGTCTAATTCTTCCCCCTTAATTTTTCTGCACATTCAATAAATTTTTTACATTAGTTTTTTCACTAGAACTGATTTTTTTAGAATATTTATTTGTCTAATTCTTTCCCCTTATCTTTATGCACGTCCAAAAAAATTTTTGACATTAGTTTTCTCCCTTGAAATGATATTTTTTTTAGAATAAACTTTTTTTTGTCTAATTTTCCCCCTAATCTTTATGCACATCCAAATGTTTTTTCCCTCTACAATATGAAGATCTTCTTTTTAAAATCTTTTCCCAAAAAAAAAAAATAGATGATATTTTTTAGAAAAATATCTTGCATACCCAAAAGAATTTTGACATTAATTTTCTCTTGAGAAGTGATATTTTTTATAGTAAAATATTTTTTGTCAAATTTTTCTCTCTAATCTTTCAGCTGATCGAAAAGATTTATGGCATTAATTTTGAGCCTAGAAATAATATTTTTAAATAAAATATTTTTTGTCTAATTCTTTCCTCCTAATCTTTGTGTACATCCAAAAAAATTTTGACATTAGTTTTTTCACTATTATTGATTTTTTTTAGAATTTTTTTTTTGTATAATTCTTTCCCCTTATCTAAGCACATCCAAAAAAAATTTTGACATTAGATTTCTCCCTAGAAATGATATTTTTTTTAGAATAAACTTTTTTTTGTCTAATTTTTCCCCTAATCTTTATTCACATTCAAAAGTTTTTTTTCGCCCTACAATCTGTAGATTGTCTTTTTACAATCTTTTACCAAAAAAATAGATGATATTTTTTAGATTAAAATCTTGCATACCCAAAAGAATTGACATTTGTTTCCTCTCAAGAAATGATATTTTTTAGAGTAAAAATTTTTTGTCTAATTTTTCTCTCTAATCTTTAAGCAGATCTAAAAGATTTATGGAATTAATTTTCTTCCTAGAAATAATATTTTAAAATAAAATCTTTTTTGTTTAATTCTTTCCCCCTAATCAGTCTGCACATCCAAAAAAATTTTGACATTAATTCTTTCACTAGAACTGATTTTTTTAGACTATTTTTTTTGTCTAATTCTTTCCCTTTATCTTTATGCACGTCCAAAAAAATTTTTGCATTAGTTTTCTCCCTAGAAATGATATTTTTTTAGAATAAACTTTTTTTTGTCTAATTTTTCTCCTAATCTTTATGCACATCCAAAAGTTTTTTCCCCCGACAATTTGAAGATCTTTTTACTATCTTTTCCCAAAAAATAAATAGATGATTTTTTTTAGAAAGAAAATCTTGTCGGTCTAATCTTTCCCATAATCTTCTTGCATACCCAAAAGAATTTTGACATTAATTTTCTCCTGAGAAATGATTTTTTTGGAGTAAAATATTTTTTGTCTAATTTCTCTCTAATCTTTAAGTAGATCTAAAAGATTTATGCCATCAATTTTCTCCCTAGAAATAATATTTCCAAATTAAAATCTTTTTGTCTAATTGTTTCCCCTTAATTTTTCTGCACATCAAAAAAAATTTTTACGTTCGTTTTTTAACTCGACCTGATATTTATTTTAAATATTTTTTTGTCTTATTCTTTCCCCTTATCTTTATGCACATCCAAAAAAATTTTTAACATTAGTTTTCTCCCTAGAAATGATATTTTTTTAGAATAAACTTTTTTTGTCTAATTGCCCCCCTAATCTTTATGCACATCCAAAAGTTTTGCCCCCTACATTCTGAAGATCTTTTTACAATCTTTTCCAAAAAAAAAAATAACAGATGATATTTTTTAGAATAAAATCTTTTGAGTCTAATCTTGCCCACAATCTTCATGCTTGCCCAAAAGAATTTTGACATTAATTTTCTCCTGAGAAATAATATTTTTTCGTGTAAAATATTTTGTCTAATTTTTTGTCTAATCTTTAAGTAGTTCTAAAAGATTTATGGCATTAATTCTCCCTAGAAATAATATTTTTAAAATAAAATCTTTTTTCTCTAATTCTTTCCCCCTAATCTTTCGGCACATCCAAAAAATTTTAGGTATTTGTTTTTTCACTTGAACTGATTTTTTTTAGAATAATTTTTTTGTCTAATTCTTTTCCCTTTTCTTTATGCACATCCAAAAAATTTTTGACATTAGTTCTCCCTAGTAATGATATTTTTTTTAGAATAAACGTTTTTTTGTCTAATTTTCCCCCTAATCTTTATACACATCCAAAAGTTTTTTCCCCCCTATAATCCAATGATCTTCTTTTTTCAATCTTTTCCCATAAAGATAGACGATATTTTTTAGAATAAAATCTAGTCGGTCTAATCTTTACCATAATCTTCATGCATACCCAAAAGAATTTTTACATTAATTTTTTCCCGAGAAATGATTGTTTTTAGAGTAAAATATTTTTTGTCGAATTTTTCTCTCTAATCTTTAAGCAGATCTAAAATATTTATGGCATTAATCTTCTCTCTAGAAATAATATTTTAAAAGTAAAATCTTTTTTGTCTAATTCTTTCCCCTTTATCTTTCTGCACATCCAAAAAGTTTTTAACATTAGTTTTTTCACTAGAACTGATTTTTTTAGAATATATTTTTTTTAATTATTTCCCCTTATCCTTATGCACATCCAAAAAAATTTTTGATATTAGTTTTCTCCTTAAAAATTTTATTTTTTTAGAATAAAACTTTTTTTGTCTAATTTTCCCCCTAATCTTTAGGGACATCCAAAAGTTTTTCCCCCCTTACAGTGTGAAGATCTTCTTTTTACAATCTTTTCCCAAAAAAAAAAAATAGATGATATTTTTTAGAATAAAATCTTGTCAGTCTAATCTCTCCCATAATCTTCAAGCCTACCCAAAAGAATTTTGACATTAATTTTCTCCTGAGAAATGATATATTTAGAGTAAAATATTTTTTGTCTAAATTTTTTGGAGTAAAATGTTTTTTGTCTAATTTTTCTATCTAATCTTTAAACAGAACTAATTGATTTATGTTCTTAATTTTCTCCCTAGAAATAATATTTTGAAAGAAAATCTTTTTTATTTAATTTTTCCCCTAATTTTCTGCACATCCAAAAATAATTTTGACATTAGTTTTTTCACTAGAACTGATATTTTTTAGAATATTTTTTTTGTCTAATTCTTTCCCCTTATCTTTATGCACATCCAAAAAAATTTTGACATTAGTTTTCTTTCTAGAAATGATATTTTTTTAGAATAAACTTTTTTTTTTTGTCTAATTTTACCCCTAATCTTTATGCACATTCAAATGTTTTTTCCTCGCTATAGTCTGAAGATCCTCTTTTTACAATCTTTTCCCAAAAAAGAAAAGTAGATGATATTTTTTAGAATAAAATCTTGTTAGTCTGATCGTTCCCATAATCTTCATACATACCCAAAAGAATTTTGGTATTAATTTTCTCCCAAGAAATGATATTGTTTTAGAGTAAAATATTTTTTGTCCATTTTTTCTCTCTAATCTTTAAATAGATCTAATAGATATGTAGCATTAATTTTTTCCCTAGAAAAATATTTTTGAAATAAAATCTTTTTTGTCTAATTCTTTCCCCTTAATCTTTTTGCACATCCAAAAAATTTTTGACATTAGTTTTGTAGCGAGAACTGAATTTTTTAGAATATAATTTTTTTGTCTAATTCTTTCCCCTTGTCTTTTTTGCGCATCCAAAATAATTTTTGACATTAGTTTTTGCTCTAGAAATGATATTTTTTTTAATAAACTTTTTGTTTAATTTTCGCCCCGATCTTTATGCACATCCAAAAGTTTTTCCCCCCTACAAGCTGAAGCTCTTCTTTTTACAATCTTTTCTAAAAAAAAATAGAGGATAATTTTTAGAATAAAATCTTGTCGGTCTAATCTTTCCCTTAATCTTCATGCATACCCAAAAGAATTTTGACAATAATTTTCTCCGAAGAAGTGATATTTTTTAGATTAAAATATTTTTTTGTTTAGTTTTTCTCTTTGATCTTTAAGCAGATCTAAAAGTTTTATGGCATTTTCTCTCTAGAAATAATATTTTTAAAATAAAATCTTTTTTGTGTAATTCTTTCCCCTCTAATCTTTCTACACATCCAAAAAAATTTTGACATTATTTTCTTCACGTGAACTGATTTTTTTAGAATATTTTTTTGTTTTATTCTTTTCCCTTATCTTTGTGCTCATCCAAATAAATTTTTGACATTAGTTTTCTCCCTAGAAATGATATTTTTTAGAATAATTTTTTTTGGTCTAATTTTCCTCTAATCTTTATGCACATCCAATTTTTCCCCCCTACAATCTAAAGATCTTATTTTTACAATCTTTTCCTTGAAAAAATGGATGATATTTTTTAGAATTTTTTCCCCTACAATCTAAAAATCTTATTTTTACAATCTTTTCCTCAAAAAAATAGATGATATTTTTTAGAATAAAATCTTGTCAGTCTAATCTTTCCCATAATCTTCATGCATAACGAAAAGAATTTTGGTATTAATTTTCTCTCGAGAAGTCATTTTTTAGAGTAAAATATTTTTATCTAATTTTTCTCTCTAATCTTTAAGTAGATCCGAAAGATTTATGGCATTAATTTTCTCCGTAGAAAAAATATTTATAAAATAAAATATTTTTTGTCCAACTCTTTTCCCCTAATCATTTTGCACAACAAAAAAAATTTTGACATTAGTTTTTTCACTATAACTGATTTTTATTTAGAATATTTTTTTGTCTAATTCTTTTCCCTTATCTTTATACACATCAAAAAAAATTTTGACATTAGTTTTCTCCCTTGAAGTGATATTTTTTTAAAAAAACTTTTTTTGTCTAATTTTTCCCATAATCATTGTGCACATCCAAAAGTTTTTTCCCCCTCTACAATCTAAAGATCTTTTTACAATTGTTTCCCAAAAAAATTAGATGATATTTTTTAGAATAAAACCTGTTTAGTCTAATCTTTCCCGTACTTCATGCATACCCAAAAGAATTTTGACATTAATTCTCTCCCGAGAAATGACATTTTTAAGAGTAAAATATTTTTTGTCTAATTTTTCTTTCTAGTCTTTAGGCAGATCTAAAAGATTTATGGCATTAAATTCTCCCTCGAGATAATATTTTTAAAATAATATCTTTTATGTCTAAATCTTTCCCCCTAATCTTTCTGCACATCAAAAAATTTTTGATATTAGTTTTTTTAACTAGAATTGATTTTTTAGAATATTTTTTTTGTCTAATTCTTTCCCCTTGTCTTTAATGCACATTAAAAAAATTTTTTGACATTAGTTCTCTCTAAAAATGATATTTTTTTGGAATAAACTTTTTTTTGTCTAATTTTCCCCCTAATCTTTATGCGCATCCAAAAGTTTTTTCCCCCTACAATCTATTTTCTTTTTACAATCTTTTCCCCAAAACAATCTACTATCCACCAATTCAAAGAAGGATAGATCCTAGAGATTGCTTATGTGACTTCTAGAAATGATATTTTTTTAGAATAAACTTTTTTATTCTAATTTTTCCCCTGATCTTTATGCACATCCAAAAGTTTTTCCCCTCTGCAATCTATTTTCGTTTTACAACCTTTTCCCCAAAACAATCTACTATCCACCAATTCCAAGAAGGATAGATCCTAGAGATTGCTTACGTGACTTTTAGAAATGATATTTTTTTAGAATAAACTTTGTTTTGTCTAATTTTTCCTCTAATCTTTATGCACATCCAAAAGCCCCCCCCTCCCCACAAAATCTGAAGATTTTCTTTTTACGATCTTTTCCCCCCAAAAATCTACTATCCCCCAATTCAAAGGAGAGATCCTGGAGATTGCTTATGTGACTTCTATATCACATTTCTATGTATACAAAAAAATCTTTCCCCTCCCACTTGCTGTTCCCACTATTAAATCATATGAACAAGGACTAATCAAAAAGAGAATTCCCAAAAAAAAAGAAAAATCCGAACAAAATTAAATTCAAGAATGCGATGAGAAAGACCACTTCGAAACCCTTCGAAATTCTTAAAAAAGAAAGCAAGTAAATTTGCACAAAAAATGCAACCATCTAAAACCTAAATAAGAATGAAAATTTCTACGATAAATGAAGTTTGCATATTGTAAACCATGTCACTAACTAAATTATAAACCAAACAATGTAGAATAGATTGTTATCTTCTAGATCTATGCTAAACTTCTAACAAAGAGAATACGGACTATATAAACTTTCTGATAATTCTGTGCCCACCGGATGAAATTTGAGGATGCATATATTTTCTTATCTTGACCAAATCTAAAACCATACCCATAATGAGACAATCATTCCGAAAATGGTTTTGTTGTTGGCAAATACAATCTGACATGCTCGAAAGTGTTGTAAAAAGGCATAATGTCAAACAGAGGTGCTTGTTTGTTTTCTCCACAACAACAATATTTTTCATAAAATGAAATTTGAAATCTTTTTGCATGATTTTCCTCCAAAAATTAATTCTCTACCAAATAGTAAAGAGAAGAGAGGGAGTTATCCAATATATGTTAGTGTCTGAAATGATTCTTATATAATCTTCCCCCCAAGAATTACTCTCTACTAAATCAAAGATATAAAGAGAGAAGAAAAGTTAGATTTTAGAGATTTCTTTCCTCGTATGTAAATTGCATTTGATGACAAGCCAAATCTTTCCCCTCAACCTCTTATACCTCGTGTAATCATATGAAAAAAGAAGTAAAGAAAAAAAAGAACGGGAAAAGAAAATCCAAAATGAGATATCAAAAATAAATACCCAACAAGAATAGATTAGATCGTCCCATGAGAAATTCTAGACGAAAAAAAAGCAAATATTTAAAATTTCTGCCATGAATGAAGTAAATTATTATTAAAAGTCCCAATTTAACGGTAAAAGAGTTCACAGAAGGTAACAACATTGTTGGTAACTAAATCAATTTTACACCGAATTTAAATACAGTGGCACATCCAAAGATTTTTTACAATCTGAAATTTTGTTAGTACAATCTTTGCCCCAACAATCTGCATCCCACCGTATTAAAGAAAAAATTTGAGTAGAAAGGATACATCTTATGGATTGATTTCCTTATTTATAATTCCCATTTCTTGGCAGACCAAATCTTTTCCCTCCACTTGTTATAATTCTATCCCCATCATGAAATGCTATGTGAAGAATAAACACCCCTTTCAAAACTGTCTCAAATTCCTGAAAAGAAAAGCGTATTTGCACATAATGTAATGATCTAATATCTAAAATAAAAGCACAAATTTCTTTTGCTAATAAAGTTGGTACTATCAAAACAAAAAAAATGTTCAGCCCATTAGCAACGCAGGTTGTGCATTATGAGAACAATGTTGGTAACTAAATCATAAACCCATTGTAAAATAGGTTATTATCTTCTAGGTGTGTTCCCAACATTGTGCAAGGATAATTTTGCCCCCACTTTCAAGAAAAATGAGAAAGTTTGTGGTTTTTAATTCTCAATGAAATCTAATACCTTACCTTGAATGATGAGAATTATTATGAATTAAAGAAAGAAAGGGAGAAAAAAAGATAGATTTCAGAGATTGCTTTCCTCATTTGTCAATCCCATTTCTTGACATACCAAATCTCTTCCCCACCTCCTACAATTCTGTCCTAGTTATGAAACGTTATTAGAAGTAAAAATAATTGAAGAGAGTTAAAAAAAAATCGCAACATTAATAAGTATAAATTTGAGAAACAAACAACTTAAAATCTAAACTAATAATGAAATTTCAATCACTAGAAAAGTTAATATTATAAAAACAAATTAAAGTTCAACTCTTCAGCAAGATGGTTCACAAATGGCAACAACACAATGAGTCACTAAAATAAGAATGAAAATTTATACCACTAATCTAGTTAATACTACTTGAGACAAAATAAAGATGATCATTCGCATATTGTAAGGACAATGTCAATAACTAAAACATAAACCCACTCAATATTCTAAAATAGATAATTATCATCTAGATATGTGCTAAACTCCTAAAACAGTGTAAGGATTGTGTAAAGCAGCCCAACACTTGTCTGCCGTGTTGAAGAAAAATAAGGAATCATATGTTTTGTAATCTCAATCGATTCTATAACCATATCTCTAGTGATGAAAATCATTCTAAAAACATTATTTTGATGTATGCGAATATTAATCCAGCACCCTTTAAACTATTAAAAAAAGTGAAACACAAAGTCACATAGAGGCCCACGTTAGTTTTCTTCCCAAAATAAATACTTTTTAAGAAAATTTGAAGTCTTTTTGCCAAATGTTTCCCCAAGAACTAATTCTCCACTAAAAAGAAAGAGGGAGGGACATATCCAAAAGATATCATGCAATAGGAATCCTTTTGGGCATAAGCCTCCCCCCCCCCCCCAAAAAAAAAAATTCTCTCCAAACAACTAAGTCAAAGAAAGAGAAAACAACAACAACAAACTGAGCCTTAATCCAAAGAAAGAGAAAACAAAGGTTAGAAATTAGAGATTGCTTACAATTTCTCCCTGGAATCACACAATCACATTGACAAAGATTAAAAAAATATTCAGAAGATAATTCAAAAATAAATTCCCAATAGAATCATATTCATTTCTCCCTTGAAAAAGCCTACTTTTGGGACCATGGCAATTTCTTAGAATTATGGACGGAAAAGCAACAATCTAAACTCTAAAATAATGATGAAAATTTCCACCATTGATGAAGTGAATGCTATTAAAACAAATAAAGTTCAACTCAACAGCCACACTGTTTGTAGATGATAATGACACTATTGGTAATTAAATTGTAAAGTCAATATTGTAAATAATAATTATCTTTTAGATTAATGCTGAACTTTTAACAAAGTGTTAGGATTGTATAAACATCTCAACGATTCTCTCCCACTTGAAGAAAAATGAGCGAGCGTATATTGTTTAATCTCAAAAAGAGACACGTGAGTTTTGTCTCCAAAAATACAGCAATAACAATCAAATCTTTATCCGCTAAGTGGGGTTGGCCACATGGCTTCTTCTATGCTATTGTACTCTATTTCATATCATATGCTTACGTACATGATTGTTTTCCTCAAGCTCCAACTGGGCCAGAAAATTGGGATAGTCATAAGCTCTCCATCTCTCGCCAGAGAAGTTCTTAAAGACAATGACGTCATTTTTGCTAACCGCAACGTCCCAGCTGCTGGCACTGCCTTGGCATATGGTGGCAGGGACATCGTGTGGAACCCGTATGGGCCAGAGTGGCGCATGTTAAGGAAAGTGTACATCAAAGAAATGCTAAGCAACGCCACTCTCGACGCTGTGAACAGCCTCCGCAGCCGCAAGATCCGCAGAACTATTGGGTACATATATAGTTAGACCGGTTCACCTGTTAACATCGGAGAACAAGTGTTTCTAACGGTATTAAACGTGATTATAAGCATGTTTGTGGGGCGGGACCGTGAAAGGTGAGGAGCGGGCGGCACTTGGGTCGGATTTTCGGAAAGTGATTAATGAGATGACTAATCTGTTGGGTGTGCCCAATATATCGGATTTTTATCCGGGTCTTGCTCGGTTTGACTTGCAAGGCGTGGTGAAAAAGATGAAAGTATTATTCCAACGGTTTGATAAAATGTTTGAGGGGATAATTAAGCAGCGAGAGACAATGGATGGTCGGGATGAGAGCGGACACTTGGAACGATGTGTAATAATTTGAAGTCTTTTTGTACAAAAAAAAAAATTACTCTATATCAGAGCTATAAAGGAAAGAGTGCCTATCTCAATTTTGAATCCCATTTCTTGACAAACTAAATCTTTCACCCCTTGCTCCTGCAATTCCATACCAATTACTATAAAATCATAAAAATGTAGTGCAAAAATGAAAGAGAATTAAAAAAAAAAAATCTCAACAAAAATGGATTTTATCATCCGATCAAAAAACACCTCTCAGGACACTATGAAGCAAAAGCAAATATTTTTGCATTGAGAAGCAACAATCTACTATCTAAAATAATGAGGGGAAAAGGCAAAATATATCTTGAATTGAGGATTAATAAGGTCCTGAACTAATCTTTTCATGCAAAGACCCTCCTCAACTATAAAAGGTGCCAAAATTCCTAAATTCCATGTCTTGAAAAACTATGCACGCATTTAGTTGTGGAAAACAGGAGTTTTCTAAGAAAATGAAACTGTTCAAATACTCCAGTTTTCATTTTTTAGAAAATAAAAATTAGAAAATACGAATTTTCAATTTATAAAGGAGAAATAGAAAACCTTGGGTTGCTTTTTATTATTTTTCATTTTAAATAAAATCCATGTTTTTCAAAATTCTCTAACTTTGTAGAATTGGAAAACACAAGGGTGGGTATAAAGCCTTGCTTTTTGAATTCTGGTTGATATATTTTTTAGTTTTCTGAGTTAGAAAAGTTCATATCTTTTGAACATATTTTTTAAATTTTTCACTCTTTTCTTTAGAGATAGAAAACATTAGAAAATTAAAAATGGAAAATTAGAGAACATTTTTCTACAACTAAGCACACCCTAAATCTTTCACCTCCTCCTACATACCTATTGTGAAATCATAAGAATAGTTGGGAAAAAAAAGAAAAGGAAAATAGAAGAGAGAATTAAACAAAAAATCCCATTCGATCATCTGATCAGAAAAGAACTTCCAGGACCTTGCATGGAGAAGCAACAATCTATTATCTAAAATAGGGGAAATTGCAAAATAACCCCTGAATTGGGGTCAATAGGTCCGGAACTATTCTTTTTTATTCTATGACCTTAACTATAATGAAAGGCAAAATTTGTGGAATCCGGCGAAGATGATGAAATTGGTGGGGGCGGGAGTGGTGATGGTGAGAAATCAAAAGTAACTTAATAGAATTGTAGAGAGAGAATTGCGTGGATGATTTTTCAACAAGGAAGTGATGGTGTTGGTGGCGTAAACGGATAATTGAGGTTGATTTGGTTGTGTTATTGAACTTAGCGATGAGAATTTTTTGAAATAAAATCAAAGGATTGGAGAGAGATTAGAAATCAAAGAGGGAGGTCACATGCGTGAGATTGAAAGCAATGGAAAGCGTTATGACTTCTCTCTCTTTTCTTTGGTGTCTTCTCTCTTCTGTTTTTGTCTTCATTCAAGGGCATTGTCGGAGGTTAAGCATGGGGCTTGCACATGAGACAAAAACGTTCAAATTTAATTGAATCATGGATGAAAGCACCAATTTTTCCATTTTTCATACGTAACCTTACTTTAGTGTGGATTTTGCGATTTTCCTAAAAGATAATGAAAAATTTACCACTAATGAAGTTGATACCGTCGAAACAAAATAAAGCTTGACTCATTAACAAGACATTTCGTACGTGGTACCAACACTCTCGGTAACTAAATTATAACGAAACGTTGTAAAAGAGATAATAATATTTTAAATCTATGATAAATGGCCAACAAATAAAGCTCACTAATACAACATATCATCTATGTTGTACGGAAATGGAAACAGATACGAAATGGTATGAGAAAACGTTACTTTATAAATACATAGGAAACGGAATCACGAGTCAATGCATAAATGTAAAAAATATAAGGATTTTTTGTCAATATTAATTATTTTATGAAAATAATAGAATAATCATATTTTATAATAAAAATCTAAAATGATCAAACAATAATTATTAATCATAAGACAAAATAATATAAAAATTATAATTATAATTAAATAAATTAATAATTCATTAAATATGAAAAAATGAGTAAATATAAAAAATATGTGGATAAATATTAATTAATTTAGCGTGTTGAGATGTTTTGTAAACGTTTCAGAAATAGAAAACGTTTTGGAAACGAGAAAACACTAGTATTGAGAAGTTTCCATGCATTATAGTATATCATTCACGAGGAAATTTTTTAAAAAAAAAAAGCATTTTTTGTTATCAAATATAAACCAAATATCTTTGAAATATAAAATAATAAAAATAAACACGTTAGATAGAGAGATGCGCATGTTATTTTTCTTGTTAAACAAAAAAGAAAAACATAAGGAACATAACAAAAAGATTTTTTAAAGGAAGAGAGAGCTAAGCATACTTTCTTGACATTTGTAAATCTCATTTCTTGACAAATTAAATCTTTCTCCAATCTACCCCCATTATGAAATCATATAAATGAAGAATTAATAAAACTGTATTCAAATCTTTTGATCAAAACCCCTTCTCAACAACAATCTGAGCCCCAACAATTGGAGTCAGCCACTTGAGAAACAAATGTAGAGATGATTACAAAAAAGATATTTATATATATATAATATGATTTAATTTGTGCGGGATTCTTCTACGCCAATTATTCTTATCCAAGGCCGTCTTCTTATCTAAACCTTTAATTATCATGTTTTTACGGATAACTTGCATCCAAGTTTTCAGTGGTCACTTGTTTCTAAGTTTTCAGCAATCTATCTCTACATTTTACTATATCTCCTATATTTAAGTTCTTAATTCTCCTAACTGGTGCGACTTTAGGTTTTCTTTACATATGCCCAAACCACTTTAGATGACACTCGCATCTTATTCATAATTGAATAAATTCTCAATTTGTTACGAATCTTTTTATTTCTAATTTTATCTCTTCTAGTTTTGTCACACATCCACCTAAATATTTTCATTTCTGCTACAACCATTTTTTGTTCTTGTTGTTTAATAGCCTAGCATCCTGATCAACCTCTTCTCAAATGCTGTTAATTTTAACATTTAAATAATAATTAAATTTTTAACGCTAATGAAGTTGATATAATTAAAAGAAGATAGAGCTCAAGTCTGTCAACAAGACAGTTCTTTGATGGTAACAACAAAGTTGCTAACTAAATTATAGACCCAATATTGTAAAATACATAACCATCTTCAAGATCTCAACAGAGTATGAAGATTGTATGCACTTCCCAACACGTCTGCCAACTTGAATATGAATAAGGTAGCTTATACCTTTTTATGTCTAATAGTGACAATCATTCTAAAAGCAATATTTTGCTTGGAGCAAATATCAATCTAACACTATTTATAATAAAAAAAGAAAAAAAATGATAAAACACAAGGTTAGAGTAAGAGGCGTATGTTAATTTTCTCTGAAAAATATTCTTTTTTTGATTTTATCTTTTTTCCAATAATCAATTTTTTACCAAATCAAATAGAGAGGGGTACACATCCAAAAGGTTTTTTGCAATCTAAAATCTATCTCTGTACAATCTTTGCAAGAAAATATTCTCTCCTTCAAATCGAGAAAAAAGAGAGAACGAAGGATAAATCTTAAAAATTGCTTAAACTCATGTGAATCCTATTTCCTTACAAATCATTTCGTTCCCCACCAACTCCTACAATTCTGTCTAACATGAAATCATATGAATAAAGAGTAATAAAAAAAAAAAAAATCAAAGAAGGGATTCTGGAAAAGATTGCCAAAAAAATTAGATTTGATTGTCTGATGAGAAAAATCCACTTTTTGAACCGTATCAAATTCTTCAAAAAAAAAAAAAATAAAAAGAGCAAAGTATATTGATCCACACTGCAGTGAAAAAGCTTAAACAAAATAAAGTTCAACAATTAGCTAGAACAGTTTGCAAGTGGTAACAAAGCTAGAACAGTTTGCAAATGGTAACAACACTGCCAACAACTAAATTATAAACCCAACATCGTAAAATAGATAATTATCGTCTAAATGTATGCTAGACTCCCAGCGAAATATATTGATCATCTAAATTTCCCAACAATTCCCTTTGTTCTTGATTTTTCTGCCTAAAACAATTCTTTACAAAATCAAATCAGTAAGAGAGAGAGACATCGAAAATTTTTTTTATTATTAGAAAATATGTTTTTATAAAATCTTCCCCCCCCCAAAAAAAATCTACTCTCCATCAAATAAAAAAAAAGAGTGGGTGAGGAGAAAGGATAGATCTTAGATATTGATTATCTAATCTGTAAATCCTATTTCATGACAAGTCAAATCTTTTCCCTCCACCTTGAAAATTCTGTCCCCATAGATGTCAAAAGGAAGAGGGAATTCAAAAAAAAAAAAATGACAAGGGAATTTAAAAGGAATTCCCAACAATTTTCGAACATCAAGAAAAACGCTTTAGTCTGGGACTCTATCAAATTCTTCAAGAAAAAAAAATGCCAATATATTTATACAGAAAAGCAACAATCTAAAATATATAATAAGAATGAAATTTCTCCTACTAATGAAGTTTTACATTACCAAAATAAAATTTAGTTCACATTTTGCAGGTTGCGAGAACAATGTTGGTATCTAAATTATAAACCCAAAATTGTGAAATAGATAATTATTTGCTAGAGCTATACTAAATTTCCAACAAAGTATAAGGTTAGTATAAACCTTCCAACACTTGTATGCCCTCATGGAGGATAATGAGGAAGCTTATATTTGCTAATTTCAATCAAATCTACACTCATACCTGTAATTTAGGACAATCCTTCTAAAATCCTGATTCATTATTAGCAAATATCAATTGAACCAAGAGTGTGTTAGTTTTTCACAAAAAATTATATTTTCCAGAAAATAAATTTGGAATATTTTTTCATAATCATTCTCCAAAATATCGACTCTCTTCTAAGACGAAATGATAAATCTCAGAGATTGCTTATAAATCCAATTCCTTAACAAACTAAATCCTTCCCCTCCACCTTCTACAATTTTGTCACAATCATGAAATCATATAAACGAGAGTGACCAAATATAAAACCTCCTTCGGAACTGTCAAATTCTAGGGGGGAAAAAAAGCAAATCTATTTTCACAGATAAAGGAATAGTCTGAAATCTGAAATAGTAATGAGATTTCTATTACTAGTGAAGTTAATATTATAAAAGCAAAATAAAGTGTTGTTCACAACAAAAATAAACGTCCAAACACTTCGGTGACCATTTTAACAAATATAAGCAAGCTTATATTTTTTAATCTCAATCAAATTTACAAGCTTACCTCTAAAGATGATAATTTTTCTAAAAACAATGTTTGTTGTCAAAAAATATTGATTTAACACGATTTGATATAATAAAAAAAATTCGACGCGATGTCAAAATGAGAGGTGCACATTTTTCTCCACAACAATATTTGCATAAAATGAAATTTGAAATCTTTTTACCTAATCTTTTCCCCAAAAATCCATTCTCCACCAAATCATAATGAGAGACAGGGACACATCCAAAAGGTATCTTACGGTCGGAAATCATTTTTGTACAATCTTTCTCCAAAAAAAAATTCTACTGTCCATTATAACAAAGAAAGAAAAGAGAGAAGAAACGATAGATTTTAGAGATTGCTTTCTTGATATGTAAATCCTAAACATTCTTTAGTTGTTAGACAACAATATCTAACATGCTTTGAACAATAGAAAAAAGATAAGAAAAAAAAAATACAGACATGATGTCAAAGGGAGTCGCACATTAGTATTGTCTCCAAAAATTCATATTTGCCTGAATATGAAATTTGAAATCTTTTTGCCTAATTTTTTTTTTCTTCCAAAAATTTAATCTCCACTCAGTCAAAAAAAGAGAGTTCGGAACACATTTGATATATGTTTAACAGAATACTTACCTAATTTGGGTACTCTAACAAAGCAAATGTTTCCCTCTACCTACTAGTTATGCAACGAAATTATAGATTTTGTAACCCGTGGAGAAAAACCCCTCCTTAAACCTATCAAATTCTTAAGAGAGAGAGAGAGAGAGAGAGTGAGAAGCAAATATGTTTGCAACAATCTAGTATCAGATGTGGTGAAAATGCAAAATCATCCTTTGAACTAAGGTTTTAAATGAATAGTTCCCTGATTTTTTTTCCCTCCCTTCAACTATCACAAGAGGCAAAATTGGTGCAATTCGAAGGAGATGATGAAACTGGCGGGAAGGTGGGCTTTTTTAAAAGTAATTGAAGGGCAAGGATGATGGTGAGTTTAATTTAAGGAAATCAAAGGTAACTTCAGAGAATCAAAGACAGAGATTAGACAAATGCTGCAAGGATGACTTTTCTGTAAAGAGGTGATGTTGTTGGTGGGGACGAGGGAAACTAACATTAATTTTAGATGTATGAATTTTGAAGTAAAATTTAAGGATCGGAGAGAGATCAGAAATTGAAGAGGGAGGTCACAGGCATGAAGTTGAAGTGGATGAAAAGTTCTACGACTTCTCTTGCTCTCTCCCCTTTTTTTTCCTCCTTTTGCTGGAGGTTCAGAATGCGTCTTGCACATAACAAAAATGTTAAAAGTTAACAGAATGATGGATGGAAAACACCAATTCTGCCACTTCTTGGGGGAGGTCTTTGCATTCAAAAAAAAAAAAAAAAAAGAAACAAAAAGAAAATTTAGGGAACTACTTGTGCAGATGCTTACTTCAGAGGGTGATTTTACAGTTTTTGTGTCAACAAGTATCAATTTAACACCCTTTTGAAAAAAAAAAAAAAAAAAGAGGTCATATATAGAGACATATGTTAGTTTTTGTTCCCCAAAATGCTATTTTTTTTAGAAAATAAAATTCGAAATCATTTTGCCCAAAATCTGAATCTTTTCTCAAAAAGTTCTAGGAGAGATCTTAGATGCTGCCTACCTGATTTGTAGATCCCAACAAAAGGATCATGCATGAATTGGGGAAAATTGCAATATCACCCGAGTTAAGGATGATGTACGAATGGGTTATTGTTATTAATTTTTTAATGCAAAAACAACTTAATTTTGAAAAGTTGTATAATTGGCTGAATCCATCAGATGAAATTGGGGGTGGCTTAGGACGTCGATCGTGATGGTGACAGTGTTTGGTGGCGGAGAAGGGAAATTGAGGTTTGATTTGATGGTGATATTGAATTCAGGTGTGAGATGTCGAAGTAAAATCAAAGGATTGGAGAGAGATAGAGATGGGAACTTAAAGAGGAAGGTTGCATGCGTGAGGTTGGTTGGGATGAACAGTTGTCTGACCTCTCTCTGGGTCCCCCCCATCTCAATTCTCTTTTTCTCTCTTCCTTGTGGTCGACGGAGGTTAAGCGTGTGCCTTGCATGTGACACAAATGTTAAGAAGTTAACAGAGTAATGGACAGAAGCACCAATTTTGCCACTTCTCATAGTTGATAGGAGGTCTTTGTGATGGATTAGGCTCACTAACCTGTGATTTCGGAGTTCTGGAGTTCAGAAAATCATTGAATTTTATGGCTGATTTGTCTTGACTTCAGAGTTCAGCAGTCGACACATCACTAACCTGTGATTCCAAAGCATCCACCCTCTCTATAATCATATGGAGAAGTCACCCCCTTGTGAACCAGTCAATTTTTCCTCTGAAATTTTGTGTAGTTCTGGTTGCCATAGTGATGGATAAGGTTCTCATACCAAATTTGATGCAGGATCATAGATTCCCATATTATGGTTTTGCTTGTCGACAATTTGATTGGTTAGAACAACTGGAATGATTGAACAGAATATAGAGAAGAGTAGAAACAGAGAACTACCTAGGCAATCTCCCAAAATACCCCAGACTTCAAAGAGATGAAAACTCAAAACAGCAGCCGCACAACTCAAAGAAAGCATAAAACTACCTAGATTCAACCACCAATCAATCAAGATTTAACCAATCAGTCAAGATCCCTTGACTACCCTTCGATCCTCTTCTGAATCCTAAATCAAAGTTTGGGCATCAAACAGAGATTCTCCACACCTCTTATAAACCCTTATAGGCTGTTTTCAACGTCGTTTCCCATCATTATTTCTCTTGAATGCTAGTTTTCTTTTCTTTAGTGCTCTTTCATCGTGTTTCTGCATTCTTTACTTATCTTTTCTCTTTGAAGATGAACATTTTTCTTATCTTATTTGACCTCTACCCTTGCGGAGGGTTCACCTGTCTTTGCTTTTGTGAATGTTAATTCGTGAGCAGTGGACTCCCATGGTGGCGGTATAAGTAACAAATGCCGGGGGCCTTCATATCCAATCTAGCCACTAAAATCATCTCGGGGTGGTACTCTAGTAACTAGCGCATCAAGGAGGAGTTTCACTCTAGTTTAGTTTTAAAGAGCTGCAAATTAGATTCACAAATTCTTGCCAACCAAATAGGAGAATTTTCAGCAAATAATAGCTAATCCTTTAGTATTTGAAAGGGTATCGTTTGTAGGATAATCTACTTTTTACGGTGCAAAAGTAACCTACATGTGGCCTATGGTTAGAACAGTAAAACTAAAGCCACTGTAATATTGTAAGACCGGTTTTCTCCTTTCAACTCATGTAGTTAAACTAGAACCAATATGCCTGGATGGGCATTGGACATGGGAGAAAATAGTGGTGTTGCCAAGTGTCAGCCGCACCAAATTTTAGCAGGAAGATGGTATTAAAATCACTTCTCTGATTGGAGCCTTCCTATTATGTAATTCATAATGTGAAAAGTGTATCACGTGACAACATTTGATATATTAAAAGATGTTTCTGAATCAAATGTAGGCGTCAAGACATCAGATTATTGCTGTTTTGCTTATTTTTCCTGTCAAGTACATCTTAATAGGAATGTGAACAAACTCTTGTATAAATCAATGGAATTAAAAATTGCTCTTCTGGAGTTCATTGTAAATAGAATGCACGTTAAAACCTTATCTTCAACAATATACATGTCTAGTGCTTATCCACTAATAATAATGATATGTTAGTAGTCATTTAATTGATGCAATCATTGAATAGCAACTCACCCACGTTGCAGTTGAATGCCCCCTTCAGCATGACGAAGAGCCCGCCACCGTTTTTTATGACTTCAACATCCGTAGTTCATGTGATTGATCTAATGTTGGAGAAAAGACACAAAATGGTTGTCGTTGTAAGAAATGGCACGTTGAATGGCTCTGGTCCAAGGGCTGTTGGGGTTTTCACATTGGAACAAATGCATGCTCTTGCAATGCCTGAATCTGATATGACAGGACAAAACTGTCCTAGTGACAGATGTAAAATTAGTTTACATATATAAGATAGTGTCGATTTCTCATGTCCAGAGTTACATATACTCGTCATTCCTATGCATCAAATTAAGATTGTCTTTATTATGCTTTATCTTTCAAGGTTCACAAGCCCTTGTATGAGATGCAACATGCTGTTTGAGATAGCTTTCAGCCACTGACATTCAATTTTTCAATCCTTTTTATTCATGGAGCAAACTCATTTCCCATCCTTCTTTTCTTCTCTCTCTCTCTCTCTCTCTCTCCCCCTACCTTTTTTATTCATTTTGCTTTCAATAAATCAACGGCCAGGATTCAATGGCAAGCTCTCGATCCAAGATCCGGCCATCGGTTTGTATTACCTTCAATGCCCTGTCCCAAGTCCATTTGTCCTTCTGGGTTTGCCTGCGCCTCGATTCCGTTACAAGGGACGTTGGTGGTGTTGGGTGGGACACGGGACGAACTTACGGATTACCATGCGGACCACCTTCATCTACCGTACATCTACCAATCAGTGGTGTGTAGGGTCTCCGATGATGATATCAAGATCTTATTCAACGGCGAAAACTGTTGGTGGAAAGATCTACGCTGTTGGTGGAAGAACGAACAACGGTGACCGGTTAATCTTGGCCGTCGAATGTATGCAGGCCAGCTAAGTGTGCACGTCTCGTGTCATTGAAAGTTGAAGCTTTGAATGGGAAGAAGGATGAAAAAACAAACAAAAACAAGAAGTGGGTCTCGTAATTTTTGCAAGAACCGATTCTTTTGGATTATTATTTTTATTGGGTAATTGTTTCTTTGGCGTATGGCATTTAATTCTCATTGGAGTTTTTTTTTTTTCACCGATACTTGAAAATTTGACTAATTCAATTCAAATAATTGTAAGATTCAATTTAAAAATTGACTCTTTAGAGTCTATTTTCTTTGTTTTCAAGAGTCGAAGCTGAGATGTTGATTAAGGGCAAAGTAAGGAAGTTCTTCATGCATTAATTATTTTAACTTTTTTAAGGGAAGAAATTTGAGTATACTTTATTAGGGCTTATTTTTGAAGGTTTAAAGTAATTTATTTTCACTTAAATTTTGTGAAATTAAGATATTTTGCACAAGGATTATACAAAGTGACATGGACCATTAGAATTCAAGAGATATACGTGAAATTTAAAATTTGGAACACTAAATCTAGAAAAAGAGCTCATATCTCTCTCTCTCTGTAAAATTAGTCATGATTCCTAAGATAACACTTCATCCTTAAGTATACGGAAAGTTCGCTATTTCATGGAAATGGAGACTCCCTACACTGTTTCATCTCTGAGTAGGGATTGCAAGGGCTACTTGGGTATGTTTGGCATTGCAATATATCTCTGAGTAGGGAGAATTTGCATCACAACACTCACCCACATCGATGGGGCTTCACTACACCCTCGTTTCCTTGAAGGGTTTTATACTGTAACAGCCATGTGTTTAGGATATTTAAAAAAAAAAAAAAAATTATTAGTTTAAAATTTATTTTGAAAATGGATAGTTTGAGAGTTGATGGGTTCACTTCTGAGTAAAAGTGTGATGATGTCAAACAAAGTTCGTCAATTCTATTCCCTGTTTTTTATTGGAATGATACATGTTGAGGTTGGCATTTCAATGTTTTGTTCCAGCGACCCTTTTTTTTCATTAATCAAACTAATCCAAGTAGACTCGTTTAGGATCGAATTCGAGATTTTTATCAAGAGAGTTTGGTGTCACTAAACTTACAGAATGTTGGTTTGTATCTGTCATCTATACATATAGGAAAAAAAAAATACATAGTTCCAATTTTAATTCACAATATATGAATTACAATTTAAATTTAAAAATAATATTATTCTTAAATTGTAAAATATAAATACAATATCAAGTACCTAAAAATAAATTTTAAAAGTTTAAAACATTCTCGATTTTCATTTTACTTATAATAATAATCTAAATTTTTTAATAGAAAATTTTGATTTTTTACTTTAACCTCACATTTTTTGAAAAAATAATCATTTTAATTCCAGTCAGAATTTTTATTGCTCTGAGATATGCTATTGGACATTCCGTATTATTTTAAGTCACACAAAAAATAAGAGGTTTTGCACATTGTGCAACTCACAAAAAATTGGTATGGTATTTGCTCTCTATACAGCGATATCAAGTCCCCAAAAAAAATTGTGCAGAATGCTCCTTCTTGGGGCTTCAGAGGTTTTGCACATTGTGCAACTCACAATATGGTAATCTCAGTGGCGTTGTTGTATTTTTGAGAATCTATGACACATCAGAACGTAATTCCTGTTAGAACTGTGGAAAACAATTGAAACAATTTTCCATTTTTCCAAGTATGACGCAATGACCAATGAAAACATTAAATGGTTTGCCTACTACTACCTGAAAACTCTCTAAGAAATATTAAAGTATGACATGCTAACTTTTAACTTCATCATTGACAAGGCATTAAATAAACCTGAACTAAAATGGTTTGCCTATTAGTCTCGTGCTTCAACTTTAGCCGAGATGAGTTGAGTTACAAGAATGCATGACTTTGGGGTTTATTGATGATCCGATACTGTCAATTGGTTCTTTTTTTAATCAATGATGAGTTTCAGACATCAGGGGACCTCTGCCATAGAGGGTGGATGGATTGGCGTGGGGGCAGGACAAGCACAAAAAAAAGATCAGATATCACATACTCAAGAGAGTTGTGGAAGTTGATCTAACATTTCAAAGAAAAAAATTGCAAAAATCCTCACAACTGGAGATGAACCTTCCCCCCCCCCCCAATAATTAAGTTCATTAATGAAGTTGCAAGCAGTAGTCATGAGGCAATCTCTACAGGAACCAGCTTTGTCTCAGAAGCTACACTCACCTCATTTTCCCGGTGAGTTGACGTGCACTAGTGTTCTTTCGAGATTTGTCATCCGTGTCATCAGAGAACAATGTGGTACTGTTTGTATTAGCATCACTAGGATCCGATGCCGCAAAATCAAAATTATAGTTCAAAATGTTCTTCTCTGCCAGTCCAAGCTGTCAATGTCAAAAGTTGAGTCAATGCCTAAACTTTGTACATGGTCATAGAGAAACGTTAAGACTGCATATTTGGTTGGAGGATGTCAAAAATGTTAGCCACATGCAGGAAGAAGGCTCTAAAAATTCAGTTTGTGACACCTTTTGGTTTATGTCATAAAAGACAAGATACAGGACATTAGCCAGAGAAATTCATAGAACGAATACTTACAGTCTAAGCATATTAATTATACACCGACTCCAAAGCTAAACCCCAATATTGTTATAGCCTTAATCCCTGCATCTGCTTCATAAGCATTTATCCTTAGTCATGGGGATGAATGTTTCTAGCAATGGGAAGAATGCTGAAAGGAACTAATGGTCAAAATAACTAAGCAAAGCAAAATACAAACGATCCGCCTTCTTCTCCACATGTGAGTCCAAAGGTTTAGTAGTTCATTGGTTCGTAGATGTTTCACAAGATAGTCAGCCGCTCCACGTCTCAGGCACTTAACAACAACAGCGACTTCATCTTGGGCCGACATCACTAAAATATACGAACAAAGATAGGATAAAGAGGACTAAGAAATGATTTCCTGGAGAATGTAACAAATCATGTATAAGGCCCGATTAAAGGCTGGTTTGCATTGAGCCAAAATAGAATTAAAAATTTTATTCATCGTAAGCCAAGAGAAGAAATAATCAACAACTTACTGATCACAGGAATGTAGTGTAGCTCTTTATCTCTCATTATGTATTTTAACATTTTCATGCCCTTGGACATCGGAAGGTCCACTTCAGCTAGTATTATGTCGAAATCAGGGCCCTCAGCATTCAATGCATTCAATGCATCAGCTAGTATTATCACCGATGTTACTGCAAAATATGGTGCATACATAATCAGCTTAACACGCATCCACTCTAGCTAAAAAAGAAAAAAAAATGTTGTTTGACAAACTAATAATGTAGGAAAACCCCCTCACGACTACAAGAAATAACTCGCTATATCCATTAGTAGAATGGGATACCCACAAGAAGAGTAAGATTCACTGAAAAAAAAAATGAGAGGAGGAACATATCATCCCTGGCTAAAACACTCACATCACAGTCCTCGATATGACATGCAAAGGCATTGCTTCTCCATGACATACAGAGCTCCTAATGTAACCAAGAAAAGAAAGAGAAATGGACCCCCCATGAAAAGGGCAAAATCTTGCATTCTCTCTCTCTTTCTATTCCTCACTCTGAATGGAAATAACTTAAAATTCTTATGTTTGGTGGCCCAACCATCATACTTAGTCCATTGCCAAATTGGTCTAAAGCATTTCAATCAACTAAAAAAACTTTCCACATAAGGAATACTCGATTAAAATTAAACCCTTAATGAATTACAAAGTCAATCTGTGTATATAAATCATGATTTCCAAACAACTCACAGCATCATAATTAGAACTCCTGGCCAAAACACACACATTACCTTCCTCAGGATGACATTTAAAGGCATTCCCATGCCATGACATACTATAGCTCCTACGTAAACAAGAAAATAAAGCAACAGGGACCCACCATGAAAGGGGCCAAATCTCTCTCTCTCTCGCCCCCCTCCCGACCAATCGAAATAACTTCAAATACTCATGCTTGGTGGTCCAAGCATCATCCTTAGTCCACTGCTAAATTGGTTCGAAGTACTTGAACCCACAACAGAAACTTTCCACATATGGTAAATTGAAATAGAATTACGCCAATATTTAATCAATTAGAAAATCACTCTCTTTTTCCACTAAAAAGAAAAAGAAAATCACTCTCTTTACAACTCAATAATTGAAACCACTCGTTTAATGATTCAATCACTTCAGAACATGATATTTTGAATGCTTACAGCTAATTTCATGAATCTAATGACTACAAATCCTTATCAATCACAAAAACCAACAATTAAAAGCAAAATTTTAAACGAAACTATAAATTAGGCTAAGATAGTAGTAGATATATAAATTAAGCAAAATTTTGTTTGAGAAACGTTTGAACTTTGATAGGCAAAAAAGGGGCATGATGTCTAAGCAACCAAAACACATAATTAGGCTAAGATAATAGTGGATATATAATAAGATCATGAAAATTACTAAGATCTATTAAGCACCCCAAACATAAGTTAGAATAAAATCTTTGAATTTTCGTTTTAAATATTGACGTATTTAATATTTACGTGAAAATATTAAAAGTCTTTTATTTAAAACATGATAAGAAAGTGAGTATAACATTTTGACCATCACATACAATCATATTTTGACAATCATACACAGATTATACGTGACATTCAAAATACTATATTTTATTTTGATAACAGTTAAAATGCAGTACTTTTTTATTACGTCGTAAATATAAATCTTTTGATCTCTCCTTATCCATGTTGGATAATGCAAAAATTATAGGTATGCTTCATCAATAAACAATTTTTATATGTCAAAAAATTACTTATTATCAAAAAAGCATAACCCTTTATCATATGGGACCCCAACATTCCACAAATATATATAGTTCACTTATATATACAACATTTTTATACACAAAAGATGAAAATAAATTGATTTAATTTTAGCGTAATGATACTTCGTATTTATTGAGAAAAAGAGAAAAAACAAAAATTATCTTTTCTTTTTCCTTGTCTAATAAAAATTCAATTTGAAACTTAACTCAAAATGAAAAAAAAAATACCTCTACTTGTATCCACCTCCGATGATGTTTCTGGAACGTGGTAGTTTCAAGAATTGTAGTAAACTGTCTAAAATGAGAGAGACAGAGAGAGTATATGCGGTTGAGAAATTCTTGAAGGTGGCTAGCAAAGAACATGGTTTAAATGGTAGACCATTCAAAGCTGAACAGAAAACTCATGCTACTGCACGATGAAAGGCGCCGTAACTTTTACTGTACAGTGGATGAAGCTACTTCCCCTTCATGGGGCTTGCACTGCCCTGCATGTATCAACTTATGTGTTAAGTTAGGTAAAGGCTGCGGACGCTCTCCAAGTTTTCGTGTAGTTTGGAAGCACGTGGAGAGAGAGAGAGAGAGAGAGAGAGAGAGAGAGAGAGAGAGAGAGAGAGAGAGAGAGAGAGAGAGAGAGAGAGAGAGAGAGAGAGAGGAGCCACAACTTACGACTATCCGATTTTTATTTTTTTATTTTTTACCTATAGATATCATGAAACCAATTTTATTATTTTATACTTGAGTTAACTATAGAATTATTAATGGATGAGTTCTCACAATATTATAAAAAATGATGTGTCTCGCAAGCCAAAAATTCAACATGTAAGATTTTAACTTTTTAAGAGCAGAAATTATAACTTTTAACATCATAAATAATATTCAGATTATTATAATTCCTTGAATAGATACCTTCCGCCTCTTTCAATTTCTAATATTATTTTGCATACTATATAAATATTTTAAAAAAATTATTGATAGAATAAATTAATGAAATTAAGAAAATATGTGACATGTGTAAAGCACAAAATCTTAATAAATATATCATGGATTACTAATTCTTGAGGTATATATTAAATTATTTGTAATCGGTAAATTAATGAATTAAACAATTTTGAATAAAAGTTATAAATGTAATGTAATTTAATAAATTAATTAGTAAATATATCACATGACTAATTAATCCGGTGATTAAGTATCAGTAATATGTAAACAAGATAATAGATTTAAGTTTTATTTACGAAGAAAATAAACGTTAAAGAATTTTGTCATTAAATATCAAATATCAATCGAAACATATTCATTCATATTTAAATAATTATTAGATATAAATAGTTTATCAAAAAAATATTTTTATTTTTATCATTATTGTTATATTTTTGGATGAGAGAAAAAGGAGAAGAGAAAAGTCGGGGAATTTTAAATTATTTATTAAAATCGTTAATTAATGTTTCTTAAAGGCAAATTATGTGACTAATGTAATTCAAATTCTGATTATCTGAAATTTATACCGTTCGATTTAATTCCTTATATACCCTTGCTCGTACAGCTGTCATCACCTCGGGATGGCAACCTTATACTTGTTCCGTTGAAACGGCCAGAAGTCACTTTTTCAGAAGCAATTTGGGGGGGGAGGGGAGAGAGAGAGAGAGAGAGAGCGACCTTTTCCTTCTTCCGTTGAAAAGGCCAGGAGGTCAATTTTTCAGAGGCAATTTGGGGGGAAAGAGGGCGAGAGAGAGAGAGAGAGAGAGAGAGAGAGAGAGAGCGAGACCTTTTACTTCTTCTGTGGGAGGTCACTTTTTCAGAGGCAATTTGGGGGGGGGGGGAGAGAGGGGGAGAGAGGGCGAGAGAGAGAGAGAGAGAGAGAGAGAGAGAGCGCTTTGTCATCTCTTCCTTTTGCGTGTTTCTGGGGTGATTAGGATCTTGATGTCTGGATTTGGTTTCTGGAGTCTCTCTCGGCAATTGGAATGCAAGGTAAGGCTTTTTGTCTAAAATCTTGGTTTCTTGATGGCAGTATTCTCTCTCTCTCTCTCTCTCTCTAGGGTTTCTAATACCTGCTCTGAAATTTCTAGTCATCGTCGCATTTTTGTGTTTGGGTTTTTTAAGTCTCTTTGAATTTTAATTGGATATTGAGGTTTTAAATCTTATGCATGTTATGGATCGGTGAAGTGAATCAATCATTCTCTCCATGTATTTTCTGATTTTTGTCTTTCATTTGGAGTCCTAATTGGAGAATGTTTTTTGTAGAATTCAATGGTCGTTTCTGGCGGTGATTAGGGTTTTGGCGTTTGGATTTGGTTTCTTGACTCTCTCAGCAATTAGAATGCAAGGTAAGGCTTTTTTGTTTTTAAAAACTTTTGGTTTCTTGATCGCAATATTGTGTCTCTCTCTCTAGGGTTTTTAATACGTGCTCTGAAATTTCTAGACATCGTCGTATATTTGTGTTTGGTTTTTTCAAGTCTCATTGAATTATTTTATGCATGTTCTGGATCGGTGAAGTGAATCAATCAAGCTCTCCATGTATTTTCTGATTTTTGTCTTTCATTTGGAGTTTTAGTTGGAGATTATTTTGCAGAATTCAATGGTTGTTTCTGGCAGTGATTAAGGTTTTGGCGTCTGAATTTGGTTTCTTGAGAGTCTCTCAGCAATTAGAGAATGCAAGGTAAGGCTTTTTGTTTAAAATTGTGATTGCAATATTTTCTCTCTCTCTCTCTCTCTCCACGGTTTCTAATACCTGCTCTGAAATTTCTAGACATTGTCATATATTTGTGTTTGGGTTTTTCAAGTCTCTTTGAATTTTAATTGGATATTGAGGTTTTAAATCTTATGCATGTTCTTGATCGGTGAAGTGAATCAATCAATTTCTCCATGTCTTTTCTGATTTTTGTCTTTCATTTGGAGTTTTAATTGGAGAATATTTTTGCGGAATTCAATGGTTGTTTCTGGCGGTGATTAGGATTTTGGTGTCTAGATTTGGTTTCTTGTGTCTCTCAGCAATTAGATAATGCAAGGTAAGGCTTTCTGTTTGTCTCTCTCTAGGGTTTCTAACACCTGCTCTGAAATTTCTAGACATCTTCTTATATTCGTGTTTGGTTTTTTCAAGTATCTTTGAACTTTAATTGGATATTAAGGTTTTGAATCTTATACATGTCCTGAATTGCTAAAGTGAATCAATTAGTTCACTCTTTCCATGTATTTTCCGATTTTTGTGTTTCATTAGGAGTTCTAATTGGAGAATAATTTTTTTTCTTGTGTTGATGCTATTTAAATATAGATTTGTGATTATGTAGGAATAAGTACAACATAATTATGTTAATGGAATAGTTGTATTTTTTGGGACATTTATGTGTTATTTCCATATGTCATTATCTTGTATAACAGAATTTTAATTCAAATCTTTTTCCCTCAACTTTCTACAATTCTGTATCCATTATGAAAATATATGAACAAGTGCAAAAAAGAAGAGAGAATTAAAAAAACAATCCAAAAAATTAAATTTGATAGGCTGATGAGAAGAACCATGTTTATAACAATCAAATTCTTAAATATATATAAATGACAGCCTGAAATATAAAAATGACAGCAAATATTAACCTAACACTCTTTATATATATAGAAAATGAAAAACAAATTAAACACAATATTAGAGAGAGAGAGAGTTCCACATTAGTTTTCTCTCCAAAAATAATATTATTTAGAAAATGAAAATTTTAAATCTTTTTGCTTAATCTTTCCCCAAAATCAATTTGCTGCAAAATCAAAAAGAGAATGAGAGGGACACGTAGAAGATTTTTAACAATCTGAGATCCTTTAATATTTACTCTTCACCAAATCAAGAAGGGATAAAAGTATGAATCCCAAAAGATTGTCTATGTGAATTATAAATCCTATTTCCTAACAAATCAACTCTTTACCCTTGGTCTCCTACAAGTGTGTCCATATTATGAAATTATATGATCAAAGAATTAAAAAGAAAAAAAGAAGAAGAGAGAATTCAAAAATTAAATTTCCCACAATTAGATTTGATGTTGAATGAAAAAGCTCCTTTTGAAACCTAAAAATATATTTGGGCATAAAGGCAACAATCTGAATTTTAACATAATATTTTCTATAACTCCTAAAGCAACAATTCTGTCCTTATTATGACAAAATCATATGAATGAAGAGTAAGAGGGAATTCAAAAAGAAAAATTACCAAAAATTTGATTTGATCTTCTAACGGGAAAAACCATTCAAAGCTCTGTAAAATTCTAAAAGGAAAAAGAAAATGGTTTTTGAAAGAAAAGAAACAACTAAAAATCAAAAAAAATAATGAAATTTCTACCACTAATGAAGTTGATACTCAATTAAAATATAATAAAATTCAAGTTTCTACAAGACAGTTTGCAAATAGTTCATCTTCTAAATCTATGCTAAATTTCCAACAAAGTAGATGGACTGTCCCACACTTCGGTCCACTTGAAAAATGTAAGGAGGCTTATTTTTTAAACCTCAATCAAATCTACACCCGTACTAGTAAGGATCATAATCATTTTAAAAACACTGTTTTATTATCAAGAAATATTAATTTAACATAGTTAAAAAAAAAAAATATATATATATATATATATATATATATATTATATATATGTATGAAAAAAGATCAAATACGATGTCAAAGAGAGATGTTCCCATTGGTTTTCTCCCAAGAGATGATTTTTTTTAGAATAAAATCTTGTGAGTCTAATCTTTCCCATAATCTTCATGCATACCCAAAAGAATTTTAACATTATTTTTCTCCCAAGAAATAATATTTTTTAGAGTAAAATAGTTTTTGTTTAATTTTTATCTCTGATCTTTAAGCAGATCTTAAAAGATTTATGGTATTAATTTTCTTCCTAGAAATAGTATTTTTAAAATAAAATCTTTTTTCTCTAATTCTTTCCTCGTAAGCTTTCTGCACATCCAAAAAATTTTTGACATTAGTTTTTTCACTAGAACTGATTTTTTAGAATTTTGTTGGTATAATTCTTTCCCCTTATCTTTATGCACATTCAAAAAAATTTTTGTCATTAGTTTCCTCCCAAGAAATGATATTTTTTTTTGCCTAATTTTCCCCCTAATCTTTATGCACATCCAAAAGTTTTTTTCCCTCTACAATCTGAAGATCTTTTTACAATTTTCCCCCCAAAAAAATAGATGATATTTTTTAGAAAAAAAATCTTACATACCCAAAAGAATTTTGACATTAATTTTCTCATGAGAAATGATACTTTTTAAAGGAAAATATTTTTTGTCAAATTTTTCTATCTAATCTTTAAGCAGATCTAAAAGATTTATGGCATTAATTTTTTCCCTAGAAATAGTATTTTTAAAATAAAATCTTTTTTGTCTAATTCTTTCCCCTTAATCTTTCTGCACATCCAAAAAATTTTTGACATTAGTTTTTTCACTATAACCGATTTTTTTTAGAATTTTTTTTTGCATAATTCTTTCCCTATCTTTATGCACATCCAAAAAAATTTTTGACATTAGTTTTCTCCCTAGAAATGATATTCTTTTAGAATAAACTTTTTTTGTCTAATTTTCCCCCAAATCTTTATTCACATCCAAAAGTTTTTTTCCTCTCTACAATCTAAAGATATTCTTTTTACAATCCTTTACCAAAAAAATAGATGATATTTTTTAAAATAAAATCTTGCATACCCAATAGAATTTTGACATTAATTTTCTCTCGCGAAATGATATTTTTTTAGAGTAAAATATTTTTTGTCTAATTTTTCTCTCTAATCTTTAAGCAAATCTAAAAGATTTATGGCATTAATTTTGTCCCTAGAAATAATATTTTTAAAATAAATTTTTTTTGTCTAATTCTTTCCCCCTAATATTTCTGCACTTCCAAAAAATTTTTGACATTAGTTTTTTCACTATAATTGAATTTTTTTAAAATTTTTTCTTTTGTATAACTCTTTCCCCTTATCTTTATGCATATCCAAAAAAATTTTTCACATTAGTTTTCTCCCTAGAAATGATATTTTTTTACAATAGACTTTTTTTTTCTAATTTTTCAGCTAATCTTTATTCACATCGAAAAGTTTTTTTCCTCCATACAATTTGAAGATCTTCTTTTTACAATCTTTTACCAAAAAAATAGATGATATTTTTTTGAATAAAATTTTGAATACCCAAAAGAATTTTGACATTAATTTTCTCTCGAGAAATGATATTTTTTAGAGTAAAATATTTTGTCTAATTTTTCTCTCTAATCTTTAAGCAGATCTAAAAGATTTATGGCATTAATTTTCTCGCTAGAAATAATATTTTTAAAATAAAATCTTTTTTCTCTAATTCTTTCCCCTTAATCTTTTTGCACATTCAATTAATTTTTTATATTAGTTTTTTCGCTAGAACTGATTTTTTTAGAATATTTTTTTGTCTAATTCTTTTCCCTTATCTTTGTGCACATCCAAAAAAAGTTTTGACATTAGTTTTCTCCCAAGAAAATATATTTTTTTAGAATAAACTTTTTTTTGTCTAATTTTCCCCCTAATCGTTATGCACATCCAAAAGTTTTTTTCCATCTACATTGTGAAAATCTTCTTTTTGCAATCTTTCCCCAAAAGAATAAATGATATTTTTTAGAAAAAAATCTTGCATATCCAAAATAATTTTGATATTAATTTTCTCCCAAGAAAAGATATTTTTTAGAGTAAAATATTTTTTGTCAAATTTCTCTCTAATCTTTAAGCAAATCTGAAAGATTTATGGCATTAATTTTCTCCTTAGAAATAATATTTTAAAATACAATCTTTTTTGTCTAATTCTTTCCCCCTAATGTTTTTGTACATCCAAAAAATTTTTGATGGTTTTTTCACTATAACTGATTTTTTTTAGAATTTGTTTTGTATAATTCTTTCCCCTTATCTTTATGCATAATCAAAAAAAATTTTCATAATAGTTTTCTCCCTAGAAATGATATTGTTTTAGGATAGACTTTTTTTTTTCTAATTTTCCAGCTAATTTTTATTCACATCCAAAAGTTTTTTTCCTCCCTACAATCTGAAGAGCTTTTTACAATCTTTTACCAAAAAAATAGATGATATTTTTTAGAATAAAATTTGGTACACCCAAAAGAATTTTGACATTAATTTTCTTTCGAGAAATGATATTTTTAGAGTAAAATATTTTTTGTCTAATTTTTCTCTCTAATCTTTAAGTAGATCTAAAAGATTTGACATTAATTTTCTCTCTAGAAATAATATTTTTAAAATAAAATCTTTCTTGTCTAATTCTTTCCCCTTAATCTTTCTGCACATTCAATAAATTTTTGACATTAGTTTTTTCACTAAAACTGATTTTTTTAGAATATTTATTTGTCTAATTCTTTCTCCTTATCTTTATGCACGTCCACAAAAATTTTTGACATTAGTTTTCTCCCTTGAAATGATATTTTTTTTAGAATAAACTTTTTTTTGTCTAATTTTCCCCCTAATCTTTATGCACATCCAAATGTTTTTTCCCTCTACAATATGAAGATCTTCTTTTTAAAATCTTTTCCCAAAAAAAAAAAATAGATCATATTTTTTAGAAAAAAATCTTGCATACTCAAAAGAATTTTGTCATTAATTTTCTCTTGAGAAGTGATATTTTTTTAGAGTAAAATATTTTTTGTCAAATTTTTTTCTCTAATCTTTCAGATAATTGAAAAGATTTATGGCATTAATTTTGAGCCTAGAAATAATATTTTTAAAATAAAATCTTTTTTGTCTAATTCTTTTCTCCTAATTTGTGTACATCCAAAAAAATTTTGACATTAGTTTTTTCACTATTACTGATTTTTTTTTAGAATTTTTTTTTTGTATAATTCTTTCCCCTTACCTAAGCACATCCAAAAAAAAATTTTGACATTAGATTTCTCCCTAGAAATGATATTTTTTTAGAATAAACTTTTTTTTGTCTAATTTTTCCCCTAATCTTTATTCACATTCAAAAGTTTTTTTTCGCCCTACAATCTGAAGATTGTCTTTTTGCAATCTTTTACCAAAAAAATAGATGATATTTTTTAGATTAAAATCTTGCATACCCAAAAGAATTTTGGCATTTATTTCCTCTCAAGAAATGATAATTTTTAGAGTAAAATATTTTTTGTCTATTTTTTCTCTCTAATCTTTAAGCAGATCTAAAAGATTTATGGAATTAATTTTCATCCTAGAAATAATATTTTTAAAATAAAATCTTTTTTGTTTAATTCTTTCCCCCTAATCATTCTGCACATCCAAAAAAAATTTGACATTAATTCTTTCACTAGAACTGATTTTTTTAGACTATTTTTTTTGTCTAATTCTTTCCCTTTATCTTTATGCACGTCCAAAAAAATTTTTGCATTAGTTTTCTCCCTAGAATGATATTTTTTTAGAATAAACTTTTTTTTGTCTAATTTTTCTGCTAATCTTTATGCAAATCCAAAAGTTTTTTCCCCCCAACAATTTGAAGATCTTCTTTTTACTATCTTTTCCCAAAAAAAAAGAGATGATTTTTTTTTAGAATAAAATCTTGTCAGTCTAATCTTTCCCATAATCTTCTTGCATACCCAAAAGAATTTTGTCATTAATTTTCTCTTGAGAAATGATTTTTTTGGAGTAAAATATTTTTTGTCTAATTTTTCTCTCTAATCTTTAAGCAGATCTAAAAAATTTATGGCATTAATTTTCTCCCTAGAAATAATATTTCCAAATTAAAATCTTTTTGTCTAATTGTTTCCCCTTAATTTTTCTGCACATCAAAAAAAATTTTTACGTTCGTTTTTTAACTCGAACTGATATTTTTTTTTAAATATTTTTGTCTTATTCTTTCCCCTTATTTTTATGCACATCCAAAAAAATTTTTAACATTAGTTTTCTCCCTAGAAATGATATTTTTTTAGAATAAACTTTTTTTGTCTAATTGCCCCCCTAATCTTTATGCAGATCCAAAAGTTTTGCCCCCTACATTCTGAAGATCTTTTTACAATCTTTTCCAAAAAAAAACAGATAATATTTTTTAGAATAAAATCTTTTGAGTCTAATCTTTCCCACAATCCTCATGCTTGCCCAAAAGAATTTTGACATTAATTTTCTCCTGAGAAATAATATTTTTTCGCGTAAAATATTTTGTCTAATTTTTTGTATAATCTTTAAGTAGTTCTAAAAGATTTATGGCATTAATTTTCTCCCTAGAAATAATATTTTTAAAATAAAGTCTTTTTCTCTAATTCTTTCCCCCTAATCTTTCGTCACATCCAAAAAATTTTTGGTATTTGTTTTTTCACTTGAACTGATTTTTTTTAGAATATTTTTTTTGTCTAATTCTTTTCCCTTTTCTTTATGCACATCCAAAAAATTTTTGACATTAGTTCTCCCTAGTAATGATATTTTTTTTAGAATAAAATTTTTTTTTGTCTAATTTTTCCCCTAATCTTTATACACATCCAAAAGTTTTTTCCCCCCTATAATCTGATGTTCTTCTTTTTACAATCTTTTCCCATAAAGATTGACGATATTTTTTAGAATAAAATCTAGTCGGTCTAATCTTTACCATAATCTTCATGCATACCCAAAAGAATTTTTACATTAATTTTTTCCCGAGAAATGATTGTTTTTTGAGTAAAATATTTTTTGTCGAATTTTTCTCTCTAATCTTTAAGCAGATCTAAAATATTTATGGCATTAATCTTCTCTCTAGAAATAATATTTTAAAAGTAAAATCTTTTTTGTCTAATTCTTTCCCCTTTATCTTTCTGCACATCCAAAAAGTTTTTAACATTAGTTTTTTCACTGGAACTGATTTTTTTAAGAATATCTTTTTTTGTTTAATTCTTTCCCCTTATCTTTATGCACATCCAAAAAAATTTTTGACATTAGTTTTCTCCTTAAAAATTTTATTTTTTTAGAATAAAACTTTTTTTGTCTAATTTTCCCCCTAATCTTTAGGGACATCCAAAAGTTTTTCCGCCCTTACAGTCTGAAGATCTTCTTTTTACAATCTTTTCCCAAAAAAAAAATAGATGATATTTTTTAGAATAAAATCTTGTCAGTCTAATCTCTCCCATAATCTTCAAGCCTACCCAAAAGAATTTTGACATTAATTTTCTCCTGAGAAATGATATATTTAGAGTAAAATGTTTTTTGTCTAAATTTTTTGCAGTAAAATGTTTTTTGTCTAATTTTTCTCTCTAATCTTTAAACAGAACTAATTGATTTATGTCCTTAATTTTCTCCCTAGAAATAATATTTTGAAAGTAAATCTTTTTTATGTAATTTTCCCCCTAATTTTCTGCACATCCAAAAATAATTTTGATATTAGTTTTTTCACTAGAACTGATATTTTTTAGAATATTTTTTTTTGTCTAATTCTTTCCCCTTATCTTTATGCACATCCAAAAAAATTTTGACATTAGTTTTCTTTCTAGAAATGATATTTTTTTAGAATAAACTTTTTTTTTATCTAATTTTCCCCCTAATCTTTATGCACATCCAAATGTTTTTTCCTCACTGTAGTCTGAAGATCCTCTTTTTACAATCTTTTCCCAAAAAAGAAAAGTAGATGATATTTTTTAGAATAAAATATTGTCAGTCTGATTGTTCCCATAATCTTCATGCATACCCAAAAGAATTTTGGTATTAATTTTCTCCCAAGAAATGATATTGTTTTAGAGTAAAATATTTTTTGTCTATTTTTTCTCTCTAATCTTTAAGTAGATCTAAAAGATATGTAGCATTAATTTTTTCCCTAGAAAAATATTTTTGAAATAAAATCTTTTTTGTCTAATTCTTTCCCCGTAATCTTTCTGCACATCCAAAAAATTTTTGACATTAGTTTTGTAGCGAGAACTGATTTTTTTAGAATATAATTTTTTTGTCGAATTCTTTCCCCTTGTCTTTTTTGCGCATCCAAAATAATTTTTGACATTAGTTTTTGCTCTAGAAATGATATTTTTTTGAATAAACTTTTTGTCTAATTCCCGCTACAATCTGAAGCTCTTCTTTCTACAATCTTTTCTCAAAAAAAAAATAGAGGATATTTTTTAGAATAAAATCTTGTCGGTCTAATCTTTCCCTTAATCTTCATGTATACCCAAAAGAATTTTGACAATAATTTTCTCCGAAGAAGTGATATTTTTTAGATTAAAATATTTTTTTGTTTAGTTTTTCTCTTTGATCTTTAAGCAGATCTAAAAGTTTTATGGCATTTTCTCTCTAGAAATAATATTTTTAAAATAAAATCTTTTTTGTGTAATTCTTTCCCCTCTAATCTTTCTACACATCCAAAAAAATTTTGACATTATTTTCTTCACTCGGACTGATTTTTTTAGAATATTTTTTTGTCTTATTCTTTTCCCTTATCTTTGTGCTCATCCAAATAAATTTTTGACATTAGTTTTCTCCCTAAAAATGATATTTTTTAGAATAATTTTTTTTGGTCTAATTTTCCTCTAATCTTTATGCACATCCAATTTTCCCCCCCTACAATCTAAAGATCTTATTTTTACAATCTTTTCCTTGAAAAAATAGATGATATTTTTTAGAATTTTTTCCCCCTACAATCTAAAAATCTTATTTTTACAATCTTTTCCTAAAAAAAATAGATGATATTTTTTAGAATAAAATCTTGTCAGTCTAATCTTTCCCATAATCTTCATGCATAACGAAAAGAATTTTGGTATTAATTTTCTCCCGAGAAGTCATATTTTTTAGAGTAAAATATTTTTGTCTAATTTTTCTCTCTAATCTTTAAGTAGATCCAAAAGATTTATGGCATTAATTTTCTCCGTAGAAAAAATATTTGTAAAATAAAATATTTTTTGTCCAACTCTTTTCCCCTAATCTTTTTGCACAACAAAAAAAATTTTGACATTAGTTTTTTCACTATAACTGATTTTTATTTAGAATATTTTTTTGTCTAATTCTTTTCCCTTATCTTTATACATATCCAAAAAAATTTTTGACATTAGTTTTCTCCCTTGAAGTGATATTTTTTTAAAAAAACTTTTTTTGTCTAATTTTTCCCATAATTATTGTGCACATCCAAAAGTTTTTTCCCCCCTACAATCTAAAGATCTTTTTACAATTGTTTCCCAAAAAAATTAGATGATATTTTTTAGAATAAAACCTGTTTAGTCTAATCTTTTCCGTACTTCATGCATACCCAAAAGAATTTTGACACTAATTCTCTCCCGAGAAATGACATTTTTAAGAGTAAAATATTTTTTGTCTAATTTTTCTTTCTAGTCTTTAGGCAGATCTAAAAGATTTATGGCATTAAATTCTCCCTCAAAATAATATTTTTAAAATAATATCTTTTATGTCTAAATCTTTCCCCCTAATCTTTCTGCACATCCAAAAAATTTTTGATATTAGTTTTTTTAACTAGAATTGATTTTTTAGAATATTTTTTTTGTCTAATTCTTTCCCCTTGTCTTTTATGCACATTAAAAAAATTTTTTGACATTAGTTCTCTCTAAAAATGATATTTTTTTGGAATAAACTTTTTTTTGTCTAATTTTCCCCCTAATCTTTATGCGCATCCAATATTTTTTTCCCCCTACAATTTATTTTCTTTTTACAATCTTTTTCCCAAAACAATCTACTATCCACCAATTCAAAGAAGGATAGATCCTAGAGATTGCTTATGTGACTTCTAGAAATGATATTTTTTTAGAATAAACTTATTTTCCCCCTGATCTTTATGCACATCCAAAAGTTTTTCCCCTCTGCAATCTATTTTCGTTTTACAACCTTTTCCCCAAAACAATCTACTATCCACCAATTCAAAGAAGGATAGATCCTAGAGATTGCTTACGTGACTTCTAGAAATGATATTTTTTTAGAATAAACTTTTTTTTGTCTAATTTTCCCTCTAATCTTTATGCACATCCAAAAGCCCCCCCTCCCCACAAAATCTGAAGATTTTCTTTTTACAATCTTTTCCCCCCAAAAATCTACTATCCCCCAATTCAAAGGAGAGATCCTGGAGATTGCTTATGTGACTTCTATATCACATTTCTATGTATACAAAAAAAATCTTTCCCCTCCCACTTGCTGTTCCCACTATTAAATCATATGAACAAGGACTAATCAAAAAGAGAATTCCCAAAAAAAAAAAGAAAAATCCGAACAAAATTAAATTCAAGAATGCGATGAGAAGGAGCACTTCGAAACCCTTTGAAATTCTTAAAAAAGAAAGCAAGCAAAATTTGCACAAAAAATGCAACCATCTAAAACCTAAATAAGAATGAAAATTTCTACGATAAATGAAGTTTGCATATTGTAAACCATGTCACTAACTAAATTATAAACCAAACAATGTAGAATAGATTGTTATCTTCTAGATCTATGCTAAACTTCTAACAAAGAGTATACGGACTATATAAACTTTCTGATAATTTTGTGCCCACCGGATGAAATTTGAGGATGCATATATTTTCTTATCTTGACCAAATCTAAAACCATACCCATAATGAGACAATCATTCTGGAAATGGTTTTGTTGTTGGCAAATACAATCTGACATGCTCTAAAGTGTTGTAAAAAGGCATAATGTCAAACAGAGGTGCGTGTTTGTTTTCTCCACAACAACAATATTTTTCATAAAATGAAATTTGAAATCTTTTTGCATGATTTTCCTCCAAAAATTAATTCTCTACCAAATAGTAAAGAGAAGAGAGGGAGTTATCCAATATATGTTAGTGTCTGAAATGATTCTTATATAATCTTCCCCCCAAGAATTACTCTCTACTAAATCAAAGATATAAAGAGAGAAGAAATGTTAGATTTTAGAGATTTCTTTCCTCATATGTAAATTGCATTTCATGACAAGCCAAATCTTTCCCCTCAACCTCTTTTACCTCATGTAATCATATGAAAAAAGAAGTAAAGAAAAAAAAAAGAACGGGAAAAAGAAAATCCAAAATGAGATATCAAAAATAAATACCCAACAAGAATAGATTAGATCGTCCCATGAGAAATTCTAGAAGAAAAAAAAGCAAATATTTAAAATTTGTGCCATGAATGAAGTAAATTATTATTAAAAGTCCCAACTTAACAGTAAAAGAGTTCACAGAAGGTAACAATATTGTTGGTAACTAAACTATAATTTTAACACTATAAAATATATAAGTATCTTCTAGATCCATACTAAACTCCCAACAAGGCTTAGGGATTGTATAAACTTCCCAATGATTTCCTGCCTACTTGAAGAAAAAATGAGGAGCTAATATTTTTTTAATCACAATAAATTCTACAATCATAAGTCCAATGATAACAATCACCTTAAAAACACTTTATTGTTCACAAATATCAATAAAAAATCCTTTAAAAATTTAAACACAAAAAAGAATAAGTCAATCTTGATGTCAAAGAAAAAGAACACGTAAAATTGTCTCCCAAAAAAATATTTTTCAGAAAATGAAATTTGAAGTTTTCTTGCTGAATCTTTCCCCTAAAAGTTGATCTCCACCAGATGAAGAAGAGAGGGAGCGGCAAACATTCAAAAGATTTTTAACAATTTGAAATCTTTGTCGTGCCAAAAAATTTCTACACTCAACAAAATCAATAAAAGAAAGAGAAGAAATGAAAGATCTTACAGATTGATTGCCTAATTTGGAAATCCCATTTCCTCACAACCAATTCCGTCCCCTCCACTTCCAAGCCCTACAATTCCTTGCTTACCAAATTTGGAAATCTCATTTTTTCACAATTCAAATCCTTTCTCTCTACTTCCTAGTTCTACGTTTTCGTCTCAATTATGAAATCATAAGAAAGAAAAAATATGGAAGAGAAGTCAATAAAATTCCCAACAAAATTAGATTCAATCATGTGATGATAGAAAAATATATAAGTATCTTCAACACTATAAAATATATAAGTATCTTCTAGATCCATACTAAACTCCCAACAAGGCTTAGGGATTGTATAAACTTCCCAATGATTCTCACTTGAAGAAAAATGAGGGAGCTAATATTTTTTTAATCACAATCAAATCTACAATCATAAGTCTAACGATAACAATCAGCTTAAAAACACTTTGTTCACAAATATCAACCAAAAATCCTTTAAAATTTAAACACAAAAAAGAATAAGTCAATCATGTTGTCAAAGAAAGAAGAACACGTAAAATTGTCTCCCAAAATATTATTTTTCTGAAAATGAAATTTGAAGTTTTCTTGCTGAATCTTTCCCCTAAAAGTTGATCTCTACTAGATGAAGAAGAGAGGGAGCAGCAAACGTTCAAAAGATTTTTAGCAATTTGAAATCTGTCATGCCAAAAAATTTCTACACTCAACAAAATCAATGAAAGAAAGAGAAGAAAGGAAAGATCTTACAAATTGCTTGCCTAATTTGGAAATCCCATTTTCTCACAAACCAAATCCGTTCCCTCCACTTCCAAGCCCTACAATTCCTTGCTTACCAAATTTGGAAATCCCATTTCTTCACTCTCCACTTCCTAGTTCTACAATTCCATCTTAATTATGAAATCATAAGAGAAAAAATATCGAAGAGAATTCAATTAAATTCCCAACAAAATAGATTCAATCATGTGATGATAGAAACCCCATTCAAAATCTCGTCAAATTGTAAAAATAGAAAGAAATATTATTTGGATAGGAAAGCAATAATCTGTAATCTAAAATAATAATGAAATTCCTAACAGTAAAGAAGTTTATACAATTAAAACAAAATTAAATTCAACGATGGGCAAGACACTTCATAAATGGTAACAACTATGCTGAATAGTAATATAAACCGAAAATTGAAAAATAGAGAATTACCTTTTAGATCTATGCTAAACTCTAATCAAAGTATATGGATTGTATAAACTTCCCTATACTTCTCAGCCAACTTGAAGGGAAATGAGGAAACTTATATATATTTTTTTAATATCTATCGTAAATGTACAAGCATACCTATAATGATCACATTCATTATAAAACACAATATTATTGTGAGCAAATATCAATCTAACTTTCTTTAAAATATATCTGGAAAAATTCCAATACGTTGAAAGAGAGAGGCTTACATTAGTTTTCTCCTCCAAAAGTACTTTTGAGAGTGAAATCTTTTTGCAAAAATTTTCTTCTGAAAATCAAATCTCTACCAAATTTAAAGATGAAGAAGGGTGCATCCAAAATTATTTTTTAAAATCTAAAAATCTTCTTTGTGTAATCTTTGCCCAAGCATTCTACTTTGCACCAAATGAAAGAAAGCAAGTGAGAAGAAAGAATAGATCTTATATTGTTGATTACGTGATTTCCTACTCTCCTTTTCTTCCCAAACTGATTCTTTCCCCTTCACCTTACAGTTTCTTCCCCATTATGAAATCATATGCGAATTTCAAAAGGGGTTTTAAAAACAAGACGAAGTTTAAAAACAAGACGAAGTTCAACCTACTGGGGACAGATTGCATATTGTAAGAACAATGTTGGTAGCTAAATTATAAACCATCATTGTAGAATGGGTAATTTTCTTATAGATCTATGCTGAACTTCCGACAAAGCTTAAGGAGTGTTTGATCTTACTTTCACTTCTCTACGCACTTAAAATGAGGAAGCTTATATTATTTCATCAGGATTAAATTCACAACCATACTTGGAAATCACTTTGAAGATAGTGCTTTTGTTGTTACCAAATATCAACCTAATATATTTTAAAATAGATAGAAAATATAAATGAACATGATGTTTGTGAAATTGGCGCAGCTTCCTCCCAAATATATATATTTTTTTTTTCAAAAATTGAAATTTGAAATCTTCTTTCCTAATATTTCCCAAAATTTCAACTCTCCCACAAATCAAACAAAGAAAAAGAAAATAGTGAATACATAATAGAGTTTTCTTTCCCAATTTGTGAATCATGTTATTGACAAACCAAATCTTTGCTCAAAATCGTATCTGTGAAGAGTGTAAAGAGAGAGAGAGAGAGAACAAAAAGAAAAAGAAAAAGAAAATTGTGATAGAATTCCCAAAAAAAAAAAAAAATCCCTACAAAGTTTCATTCGATAGTGTGATGAGAAAAACCCCCATCTGAAACCTTTTTACATTCTGAAAACCAAGAGAAATGTATTTGATTGTAAAGTAAGAATCTGTAATCTAAAATAATTATTAAATTTCTAGTACTAATTAAATTAATTCAATTAATACAAAATGAGGTTCTACTCTCAGCAACATATTTTCCAAATGGTAACAACTCTTATCACAAATGGTAACGACTCTATGAGTAAGTAAATACAGATGGAACGCTGTAAAATAGATAGTTACCTTTTAAGTATATGTTAAACTTCCAACAAAGCATGTAGATTCTATTATTACGATATGAGAATCCTCTTTGCACAACCTTTCCCAATCTACTTTCCCAACCTGATAGTAAATCCGATTTCTTCCCCCGAGCAAATCTTTCCCCTCACGCTGTTATAGTTCTGCCCCTATCATGAATCAGTACTCCGTCTCAAGTTCTGGACAAAGGAGAAGCAAATTTGCCCATAAAAAGCAACAATTTAAAATCTAATATATGAACCAAAATTTCTACTACTAATGAAGTTAATACTATTAAAACAAAATTCAATTCAATCCATGTTCGCTCATTGTAAGAATAGTGTCGGTAACAAAATTATAAACCATCACTATAAAAATAATTGGTAATTGTGATCTACTCCCAATAAAGTATATGGATTTTACAAACTTCCCACATTTCTCTACGCATCATTGTACTATATATGATGTGCATTTCTTTCATTTGTTGATAAAAGAATTAAAGTCCAATTAATATCCAACTCAACAGTACTAGAGTTCGCAAAAAGTAACAACATTGTGGAAAATTGTGGAAAAACTAATCTATAAATCCAACACTATAAAATACATAACTATCTTCTAGATCTATACTAAACTCCCAACAATTTCCTCAACCACTTGAAAAAGATGAGGAAGCTTATATTTTTTTAGTCACAATCAAATCTACAATCATAAGTCAAATGATGACAATTGCCTTAAAACATTTTATTGTTCACAAATATCAATCACCATTTAAAATTTATACACGAAAAGCCAATCATGATGTCAAAGAATAGAAGCACATGTTAGATATGTCTCCCAAAGTTATATTTTTTCAGAAAATGAAATTTGAAATCTTTTTGCTGAATCTTTCCCCTAAAAGTTGATCTCCACTAGATGAAGTGAGAAAGCCGCAAACATTCAAACGATTTTTAACAATCTGAAATCTTTTTCGTACCCAAAGAATTTGCACTCAACAAAATCAATGATAGAAAGAGAAGAAAGGAAAAATCTTACAGATTGCTTGCCAAATTTGGAAATGCCATTTCGTCACAAGCCAAATCTTTCCCCTCCACTTCCCACACCCTACAATTCCTTGCTCACTAAATTTTGAAATCCCATTTCATCAAAATTCAAATCTTTCCATTCGTCTTTCTATAACGCTAAAGTGAATCAATTAGTTGTTCTATCCATGCATTTTTCGATTTTTGTGTTTCATTAGGAGTTCTAATTGAAGAATAATTTTTTCTTGGATTGAGGCCATTTAAGTTTAAATTTGTAATTATGTAGGAGAAAGTACAACATAATTATGTTGATGGAATAGTTGTATTTTCTGGGACAATTTTTTGTTTTTTTCATATGTATTATGTCATTATCATGTATAACATGATTTTAATTCAAATCTTTTCCCCCAACTTTCTACAATTCTGTACCTATTATGAAAATGTATGAACAAGGGCAAAAAAAGAAAGAATTAAAAAAAAAAGGTCCAAAAACTGAAATTTGATAGGCTGATGTGAAAAATCATGTTTAAAACAATCAAATTCTTTATATATATTATGACAATGTGAAATCTAAAAATGACAGTAAATATATACCTACCACTCTTTAAATATATATATCGAAAATTAAAACAAATTAAAGACAATATTAGAGAGAGTTGCATATTAGTTTTCTCCCTAAAAGTAATATTAATACTATTCAAAAAATGAAAATTTTAAATGTTTCTTGCCCTTTTCTTTTCTCAAAATAAATTTTACACCAAGTCAAAAAGAGACAATGAGAGGGACTCATGCAAAAGATTTCTTACAATCTGAGATCTTTTAGTATTTACTCTTCACCGAAACAAAGAAAGAAGGGAGAAGAAAGTATGAATCCTAGAGATTGCTTATGTGAATTATAAATCCTATTTCCTGACAAATCTACTCGAGGGACACATGCAAAAGATTTTTTACAACCTAAGATCCTTTAATATTCACTCTTCAGCGAATCAAAGAAAGAAGGGGAGAACTATGAATCCTAGAGATTGTTTGTATCCTATTTCCTGACAAATCCACTCTTTACACTTAGTCTCCTACAAGCTTGTCCATGTTATGAAATCGTTTGAACAGAGATTTAAAAAAAAAAAAACAAGAAGAAGAAGAGAGAGTTCAAAAATTAAATTCCGCACTAAATTAGGTTTGATGTTGAACGAGAAAAGCTCCTTTTGAAACCTAACAATATATTTGGCATAAAATAATATTTTCTATCACTCCTGAAGCAATAATTCTATCTTTATTATGAAATCATATGAATGAAGAGTAAAAAAAATTGAAGAGGGAATTCAAGGAAAATTACCAAAAATTTGATTCAATCTTCTCAGGGGAATAAAATTCTAAAAGGAAAAAGGAAATATATTTTGAAAGAAAGGCAACAATCTAAAATCGAAAATAATAATGAAATTCCTGGCAGTAATGAAGTTAATTAAAACATGATAAAATTCAACATTCCACAACATAGTTGAATCTTTCCCTTAAAAGTTGATTGTCCAATTTCCTCCCCCACCAAATCTTTCCCCTCCCGGTGTTACAGTTCTGTCCGTATCATGAATTAGTACTCCGTCTCAAGTTCTAAACAAAGGAAAGGCAAATTTGCCCAAAAAAGCAACAACTTAAAATGTAAAATATGAACCAGAATTTCTACTACTAATGAAGGTAGTACTATTAAAACAAAATTTAATTTAATCCGTGTTCGCTCATTGTAAGAACAGTGTCGGTAACAAAATTATAAATTGTCATTGTAAAAAAAATTGGTAATTGTCATCTAGATCTATGCTAAACTCCCAATAAAGTATATGGATTCTACAAACTTACCACACTTCTCTACCCATCATTGTACTATATATGATGTGCATTTCTTTCATTTGTTGATAAAAGAATTAAAGTCCAACTCAACGGTAATAGAGTTCACAAAAGGTAACAATATTGTGTGTGACTAAACTATACATCCAACATTATAAAATACATAACTATCTTCTAGATCTATACTAAACTCCCAACAAGACTTGGGGATTGTATAAACTTCCCAATAATTCCCTGCCCACTTGAAGAAAAATGATGAAGCTTATTACCTTTTAAATCTATGCTAAACTTCCAACAAAGCATATCCGATTATATGAACGTTTCATTGCTTTTCAGTCCACATGAAGAAAAATAAGGAATTGTAAATTTTTTTCTAATCTTGATCGGTAAATGTACAAGCAAAAGCTATTTTTGTCAAAAAATTTCAATATAACTTCCTTTAAAATATGTTTGAAAAGAATAAGCCAAATTTGATGTCACATAGAGAGGCACACATAAATTTCCTATTCAACAACTATTTATCAGGGTGAAAATTTGGTCCGTAATATCTTTTTCCCCAAAAGTCCAGAATGAAAATTGTGCATAATATCTTTTTCCCCAAAAGTCTATTCTTTACTAAATTTAAAAAGAGAGAGGTGCACACTCAAAAGATTTTTTGATAATATGAGAATCTTCTTTGCACAATCTTTCTCCATACATTCTGCTTTCCAACAAATCAAAGAATGAAGAAGAAAGGATAGATCTTATAGATTGATTACCGGATGGTAAATCCTATTTCTTACCCAATCAAATATTTACCCTCCCGGTGTTCTGGTTCTGTCCCTGTTATGAACTAATGTCTCAAATTTCAAAAAATGAAAAGCTAATTTGCATATGAAAAGTTACAATTTAAAATCTAAAATATGAACCAAAGAATGAAGAAAGGATGGATCTTATAGATTGATTATCTGATCGTAAATCCTATTTCTTCCCCAACCAAATATTTACCCTCCCGGTGTTCTGGTTCTGTCCCTGTTATGAATTAATATCTCAAATTTCAAAAATGAAAAGCAAATTTGCATATGAAAAGTTACAATTTAAAATCTAAAATATGAACCAAAATTTCTACTACTACTAAAATTAGTATTATTAAAACAAAGTTCAGTTCTTCCCATTTGCACTCATTGTAAGAACAATGTCGGTGTAGAAATAATTGGTAATTGTGATCCAAGTATATGGATTCTACAAGCTTCCCACACTGTCTCTACCCCCTTAAAATGAGGAAGCTTTTGTTATTCATTCTCAATAATTCCACAACCGTATGTTTGTTGATGACAATCACTTCAAAAACATGGTTTTGTTGTTAGCAAATATCATGCTAATATCCTTTACAATAGATAAAATATATATATATATATAAATAATCACGTTGTCAAAGAGACGGATGCAAATTAGCTTACTCCCAAAAAATATTTTAAAAAAATATAAATTTGAGTTTTTGCTTAATATTTCCCTTAAAATCTATGTTCCCACAAATGAAACAAAGAAACAAGGGACAAAGGATACATATTAGAGTTTGCTTACCCTCTTTGGAAACCCCATTTCTTTACAAACCAAATCTTTCCTAAAATCATATGACAGAGTTAAAACAAGAAAAAAAGGGAGAAGTTTGAAGAGAAAGCAATGTTAGATTCGATATTGTGATGAAAAAAACTCTTTTCGAAACCCTTTCAAATTCTAAATACAAAGAGCATTTATATTTATACAGAAAAAAGCAACCTTCTAAGAGAAATAATGAAATTTCTAGAACCAATAAAGTTAATACAAAAAAATGAAATTCAAATATTAGACAATTCCTAGGTTGTAACAATTCTACTAATAAGTATCAAAATATAAAATAGATAATTCTCTATTTAATCTATACTAAACTCCCAACAAAGTGTGAGGATTGTACAAACCTCCCACACTTCTCTCTACCCACTTGACATGAGGAAGCTTATATTATTTATTCTCAATTAAATCCAAAATGATACTTTTACTTGTTTATTTCCCTAAATATCTACTTTCATACAAATCAAAGAAAGAAAGAAAAAACAAAGGATACATCTTAGAGTTTACTTACCCAATCTGAAAATCCAATTTCTTTACAAACCACATCTTCCCCAACATCATATGGAGTTAAAAAGAAAAGTTGAGGATAGAATTCAAAAAAATTCCCAACAAAGTTGGATTTGATCTTGTTACAATAAAACCTCCTTTCAAATTCTTGAAGTAAAGAGCAATTATATTGGTCTAAAATCTAAAAGAATAATGATATTTCTAGTGCCAATAAAGTTAATACAATTAAAACAAAATAAAGTTCAAATATTAGAAAGACAATTCACAAAGGGTAACAACTCTACTTTTAAGTAAATATAAGTCAATATTGTAAAATAGATAATTATCTATTTTGTTCACAAATATCAATATAATTTAAATTATATATCCAAAAAATTCAAATACGATGTTAGAGAGTCATAGTTTTCTCTTGAAAAAATTGTTTTCAGAATGAAATCTATTTGTCTAATCTCCCCCCCAAAAAAAAAGAATTTGTCATCAAATTTAAAGAGAAAGAAAGGGGTAAATCCGAAAGATTTTTGATTTACAAATCCTTTGTCTAAATTTTTTTTTCTCAATCTACTGTCCACCAAATCAAAGAAAGAAAATGAGAAAAAACTAACCTTGTAGTTTGATTACCTAAATTGTGAATACCATTTCTTTATAAATCAAGTCATTCCGTTTGACCTATTGCAATTCTATTTACATCATGAAATCATATGCAAAGAGTAAAAACCCTTTCCAAAACCCTCTCAAATTCTATTTAAAAAAAGCATATTTGCACATAAAAGGGACAATCTAAAATCTAAAATGAGAACTAAAATTTCTACCACCAATGAAATTAATGCTACTAAAACAAATAAAGTTCAACCCATTAGCAGCACTGTTTGCATATTGTAAGAACAATCTCGGTAACTAAATTATAAGCCTGTCACTGTAAAATAACTCATCAATTAGCTTCTAGTTTTATGTTAATCTCCCAAGAAAGTATAACAATTCTATAAACTCATTTAATATCAGTAAAATCGACACCCATACTTTTGATGATGGAAATCATTGCAAAAGCATCGTTTTGTTGATGGCAAAAATCAAGCAAATATCCTTTTAACATATATAAAAAAGAAGTAATAAACACAATGTTAGAAAGACAGGTGCATATTAGTTCTCTCCCCCATAAAATATTTTTCAAAATACTGAAATCTGAAAATTCTTTTCCTAATATCCCAAAAAAATATTCTCTCCTGCAAATTAGACAAAGAAAGGGAGAACAAAGGATACATCTTAAGTTTGCTTATTCTATTTGTAAATCCCATTTCTTGGCTAGCCAAATCTTTCTCCAAAATTAAATCAATGATGAGCAAAAGAAAAAAATTTGAACAGCACCAATAATTATTAATCATAAGACAAAATAATATAAAAATTATAATTATAATTAAATAAATTAATAATTCATTAAATATGAAAAAATGAGTAAATATAAAAAATATATGGATAAATATTAATTAATTTAGCGTGTTGAGATGTTTTGTAAACGTTTCAGAAATAGAAAACGTTATGGAAACGGGAAAACACTAGTATTGAGAAGTTTCCATGCATTATAGCATATCATTCACGAGGAAATTTTTTTATAAAAAAAGGCATTTTTTGTTATCAAATATAAACCAAATATCTTTGAAAAAGAAAAACATAAGGAACATAACAAAAAGATTTTTTAAAGGTAGAGAGAGCTAAGCATACTTTCTTGACAATTGTGAATCTCATTTCCTGACAAATTAAATCTTTCTCCAATCTACCCCCATTATGAAATCATATAAATGAAGAGTTAATAAAAAAATGAAGTGAGTTTTAAAAAATCATAGAAAACTGTATTCAAATCTTTTGATCAAAACCCCTTCTCAACAACAACAATCTGAGCCCCAACAGTTGGGGTCGGCCATTTGAGAAACAAATGTAGAGATGATTACAAAAAAGATATTTATATATATATATATATATAATATGATTTAATTTGTGGGGGATTCTTCTACGCCAATTATTCTAATCCAAGGCCGTCTTCTTATCTAAACCTTTAATTATCATGTTTTTACGGATAACTTGCATCCAAGTTTTCAGCAATCAATCTCTATATTTTACTATAATCTCCTATATTTAAGTTCTTAATTCTCCTAACTGGTACGATTTTAGGTTTTCTTTACATATGCCCAAACCACTTTAGATGACACTCGCATCTTATTCATAATTGAATAAATTCCCAACTTGTTACGAATCTCTTCATTTCTAATTTTATCTCTTCTAGTTTTGCCACACATCCACCTAAATATTTTCATTTCTGCTACAACCATTTTTTGTTCTTGTTGTTTAATAGCCTAGCATCCTGATCAACCTCTTCTCAAATGCTGTTAATTTTAACATTTAAATAATAATTAAATTTTTAACGCTAATGAAGTTGATATAATTAAAAGAAGATAGAGCTCAAGTCTGTCAACAAGACAGTTCTTTGATGGTAACAACAAAGTTGATAACTAAATTATAGACCCAATATTGTAAAATAAATAACCATCTTCAAGATCTCAACAGAGTATGAAGATTGTATGAACTTCCCAACACGTCCGCCAACTTGAATATGAATGAGGTAGCTTATACCTTTTTATGTCTAATAGTGACAATCATTCTAAAAGCAATATTTTGCTTAAAGCAATATTTTGCTTGGAGCAAATATCAATCTAACACTATTTATAATAAAAAAAGAAAAAAAATGATAAAACACAAAGTTAGAGTAAGAGGCGTATGTTAATTTTCTCTGAAAAATATTTTTTTTTTGAAAATGAAGTTTGAAATCTTTTTGATTTTTTCTTTTTTCCAATAATCAATTTTTTACCAAATCAAATAGAGAGGGGTACACATCCAAAAGGTTTTTTGCAATCTAAAATCTATCTCTGTACAATCTTTGCAAGAAAATTTTCTCTCCTTCAAATCGAGAAAAAAGAGAGAACGAAGGATAAATCTTAAAAATTGCTTAAACTCATGTGAATCCTATTTCCTTACAAATCATTTCGTTCCCCACCACCTCCTACAATTCTGTCTAACATGAAATCATATGAATAAAGAGTAATAAAAAAAAAAATCAAAGAAGGGATTCTGGAAAAGATTGCCAAAAAAATTAGATTTGATTGTTTGATGTGAAAAACCCACCTTTTGAACCGTATCAAATTCTTCAAAAAAATAAAAATAAAAAGAGCAAAGTATATTGATCCACACTGCAGAGAAAAAGTTTAAACAAAATAAAGTTCAACAATTAGCTAGAACAGTTTGCAAATGGTAACAAAGCTAGAACAGTTTGCAAATGGTAACAACACTGCCAACAACTAAATTATAAACCCAACATCGTAAAATAGATAATTATCGTCTAAATGTATGCTAGACTCCCAGCAAAGTATATTGATCATCTAAATTTCCCAACAATTCCCTTTGTCCTTGATTTTTCTGCCTAAAACAATTCTTTACAAAATCAAATCAGTAAGAGAGAGAGACATCCAAAATTTTTTTTATTATTAGAAAATATGTTTTTATAAAATCTTCCCCCCCCCCCAAAAAAATCTACTCTCCATCAAATAAAAAAAAAAGAGTGGGTGAGGAGAAAGGATAGATCTTAGATATTGATTATCTAATCTGTAAATCCTATTTCATGACAAGTCAAATCTTTTCCCTCCACCTTGAAAATTCTGTCCCCATAGATGTCAAAGGAAGAGGGAATTCAAACAAAAAAAAATGACAAGGGAATTTATAAGGAATTCCCAAAAGTTTTCGAACATCAAGAAAAACGGTTTAGTCTGGGACCCTGTCAAATTCTTCAAGAAAAAAAAATGCCAATATATTTATACAGAAAAGCAACAATCTAAAACATATAATAAGAATGAAATTTCTCCTACTAATGAGGTTTTACATTACCAAAATAAAATTTAGTTCACATTTTGTAGGTTGCGAGAACAATGTTGGCATCTAAATTATAAACCCAAAATTGTGAAATAGATAATTATTTGCTAGAGCTATACTAAATTTCCAACAAAGTATAAGGTTAGTATAAACCTTCCAACACTTGTATGCCCTCATGGAGGATAATGAGGAAGCTTATATTTGCTAATTTCAATCAAATCTACAACCATACCTGTAATTTAGGACAATTCTTCTAAAATCCTGGTTTATTATTAGCAAATATCAATTGAACCAAGAGTGTGTTAGTTTTCCACAAAAAATTATATTTTCCAGAAAATAAATTTGGAATATTTTTTCATAATCATTCTCCAAAATATCGACTCTCTTCTAAGACGAAATGATAAATCTCAGAGATTGCTTATAAATCCAATTCCTTAACAAACTAAATCCTTCCCCTCCACCTTCTACAATGTTGTCACAATCATGAAATCAAATAAACGAGAGTGACCAAATATAAAACCTCCTTCGGAACTGTCAAATTCTAGGGGGGAAAAAAGCAAATCTATTTGCATAGATAAAGGAATAGTCTGAAATCTGAAATAGTAATGATATTTCTATTACTAGTGAAGTTAATATTATAAAAGCAAAATATAGTGTTGTTCACAACAAAAATAAACGTCCAAACACTTCGGTGACCACTTTAACAAAAATAAGCAAGCTTATATTTTTTAATCTCAATCAAATTTACAAGCTTACCTCTAAAGATGATAATTTTTCTAAAAACAATGTTTGTTGTCAAAAAATATTGATTTAACACGATTTGATGTAATAAAAAAAATTCGATGCGATGTCAAAATGAGAGGTGCACATTTTTCTCCGCAACAATATTTTCATAAAATGAAATTTGAAATCTTTTTACCTAATCTTTTCCCCAAAAATCCATTCTCCACCAAATCATAATGAGAGACAGGGACACATCCAAAAGGTATCTTATGGTCGGAAATCATTTTTGTACAATCTTTCTCCAAAAAAAAATTCTACTGTCCATTATAACAAAGAAAGAAAAGAGAGAAGAAACGATAGATTTTAGAGATTGCTTTCTTGATATGTAAATCCTAAACACATTCTTTAGTTGTTAGTAAATATCAATCTAACATGCTTTGAAAAATAGAAATAAGATAAGAAAATGTCAAAGGGAGTTGCACATTAGTATTGTCTCCAAAAATTCATATTTGCCTGGATATGAAATTTGAAATCTTTTTGCCTATTTTTTTTTTCCAAAAATTCAATCTCCACTCAGTCAAAAAAAGAGAGTTCGGGACACATTTGATATATTTTTAACGGAATACTTACCTAATTTGGGTACTCTAACAAAGCAAATGTTTCCCCTCTACCTACTAGTTATGCAACAAAATTATAGATTTTGTAACCCGAGGAGAAAAACCCCTTCTTAAACCTATCAAATTCTTAAGAGAGAGAGAGAGAGAGTGAGAAGCAAATATGTCTGCAACAATCTAGTATCAGATGTGGTGAAAATGCAAAATCATCCTTTGAACTAAGGTTTTAAATGAATAGTTCCCTGATTTTTTTCCCTTCCTTGAACTATCACAAGTGGCAAAATTGGTGCAATTCGAAGGAGATGATGAAACTGGCGGGAAGGTGGGCATTTTTAAAAGTAATTGAAGGGCAAGGATGATGGTGAGTTTAATTTAAGGAAATCAAAGGTAACTTCAGAGAATCAAAGACAGAGATTAGACAAATGCTGCAAGGATGACTTTTCCGTAAAGAAGTGATGTTGTTGGTGGGGACGAGGGAAACTAACATTAATTTTAGATGTATGAATTTTGAAGTAAAATTTAAGGATCGGAGAGAGATGAGAAATTGAAGAGGGAGGTCACAGGCATGAAGTTGAAGTGGATGAAAAGTTCTACGATTTCTCTTGCTCTCTCCCCTTTTTTTTCCTCCTTTTGCTGGAGGTTCGGAATGCGTCTTGCACATAACAAAAATGTTAAAAGTTAACAGAATGATGGATGGAAAACACCAATTCTGCCACTTCTTGGGGGAGGTCTTTGCATTCAAAAAAAAAAAAAAAAAAGAAACAAAAAGAAGATTTAGGGAACTACTTGTGCAGATGCTTACTTCAGAGGGTGATTTTACAGTTTTTGTGTCAACAAGTATCAATTTAACACCCTTTAAAAAAAAAAAAAAAGAGGTCATATATAGAGACGTATGTTAGTTTTTGTTCACCAAAATGCTATTTTTTTGAGAAAATAAAATTCGAAATCATTTTGCCCAAAATCTGAATCTTTTCTCAAAAAGTTCTAGGAGAGATCTTAGATGCTGCCTACCTGATTTGTAGATCCCAACAAAAGGATCATTCATGAATTGGGGAAAATTGCAATATCACCCGAGTTAAGGATGATGTACGAATAGGTTATTGTTATTAATTTTTAACGACTTCTTAATTTTGAAAAGTTGTATAATTGGCTGAATCCATCAGATGAAATTGGGGGTGGCTTAGGACGTCGATCGTGATGGTGACAGTGTTTGGTGGCGGAGAAGGGAAATTGAGGTTTGATTTGATGGTGATACTGAATTCAGGTGTGAGATGTCCAAGTAAAATCAAAGGATTGGAGAGAGATAGAGATGGGAACTTTAAGAGGAAGGTTGCATGCGTGAGGTTGGTTGGGATGAAAAGTTGTCTGACCTCTCTCTGGGTCCCCCCCATCTCAATTCTCTTTTTCTCTCTTCCTTGAGGTCGATGGAGGTTAAGCGTGTGCCTTGCATGTGACACAAATGTTAAGAAGTTAACAGAGTAATGGACAGAAGCACCAATTTTGCCACTTCTCATAGTTAATAGGAGGTCTTTGTGATGGATAACCTGTGATTTCGGAGTTCTGGAGTTCAGAAAATCATTGAATTTTATGGCTGATTTGTCTTGACTTCAGAGTTCAGCAGTCGACACATCACTAACCTGTGATTCCAAAGCGTCCACCCTCTCTATAATCATATGGAGAAGTCACCCCCTTGTCAACCCGTCAATTTTTCCTCTGAAATTTTGTGTAGTTCTGGTTGCCATAGTGATGGATAAGGTTCTCATACCAAATTTGATGCAGGATCATAGATTCCCACATTATGGTTTTGCTTGTAGACAATTTCATTGGTTAGAACAACTGGAATGATTGAACAGAATATAGAGAAGAGTAGAAACAGAGAACTACCTAGGCAATCTCCCAAAATACCCCAGACTTCAAAGAGATGAAAACTCAAAACAGCAGCCGCACAAGTCAAAGAAAGCATAAAACTACCTAGATTCAACCACCAATCAATCAAGATTTAACCAATCAGTCAAGATCCCTTGACTACCTTCGATCCTCTTCTGAATCCTAAATCAAAGTTTGGGCATCAAACAGAGATTCTCCACACCTCTTATAAACCCTTATAGGCTGTTTTCAACGTCGTTTCCCATCATTATTTCTCTTGAATGCTAGTTTTCTTTTCTTTAGTGCTCTTTCATGGTGTTTCTGCATTCTTTACTGGGTTCACCTGTCTTCGCTTTTGTGAATGTTAATTCGTGAGCAGTGGACTCCTATGGTGGCGGTATAAGTAACAAATGCCAGGGGCCTTCATATCCAATCTAGCCACTAAAATCATCTCGGGGTGGTACTCTAGTAACTAGCGCATCACGGAGGGGTTTCACTCTAGTCTAGTTTCAAAGAGCAGCAAATTAGATTCACAAATTCTTGCCAACCAAATAGGAGAATTTTCAGCAAATAATAGCTAATCCTTTAGTATTTGAAAGGGTATCATTTGTAGGATAATCTACTTTTTACGGTGCAAAAAGTAACCTACATGTGGCCTATGGTTAGAACAATAAAACTAAAGCCACTGTAATATTGTAAGACCGGTTTTCTCCTTTCAACTCATGTAGTTAAACTAGAACCAATATGCCCGGATGGGCATTGGACATGGGAGAAAGTAGTGGTGTTGCCAAGTGTCAGCCGCACCAAATTTTAGCAGGAAGATGGTATTAAAATCACTTCTCTGATTGGAGCCTTCCTATTATGTAATTCATAATGTGAAAAGTGTATCACATGACAACATTTGATATATTAAAAGATGTTTCTGAATCAAATGTAGGCGTCAAGACATCAGATTATTGCTGTTTTGCTTATTTTTCCTGTCAAGTACATCTTAATAGGAATGTGAACAAACTCTTGTATCAATCAATGGAATTAAAAATTGCTCTTCTGGAGTTCATTGTAAATAGAATGCATGTTAAAACCTTATCTTCAACAATATACATGTCTAGTGCTTATCCACTAATAATAATGATATGTTAGTAGTCATTTAATTGATGCGATCATTGAATAGCAACTGACCCACGTTGCAGTTGAATGCCCCCTTCAGCATGACGAAGAGCCCGCCACCGTTTTTTATGACTTCAACATCCGTAGTTCATGTGATTGATCTAATGTTGGAGAAAAGACACAAAATGGTTGTCGTTGTAAGAAATGGCACGTTGAATGGCTCTGGGCCAAGGGCTGTTGGGGTTTTCACATTGGAACAAATGCATGCTCTTGCAATGCCTGAATCTGATATGACAGGACAAAACTGTCCTAGTGAGAGATGCAAAATTACTTTACATATATAAGATAGTGTCGATTTCTCATGTCTGAGTTACATATACTCGTCATTCCTGTGCATCAAATTAAGATTGTCTGCTCCTATGCTTTATCTTTCGAGGTTCACAAGCCCTCTTATCAGATGCAACATGCTGTTTGAGATAGCTTTCAGCCACTGTCATTCAATTTTTCAATCCTTCGATTGTATGGCTGGACTGGCTCATTACAACTCTTGATAGTGCGAAGAATGAGTGGTTCTATTGATCAATAGAAATTATACCACTTGAAGAAAGAGTTTTAGGCCTTTCTTGAAGATTTGACGGAGGATAATCAAACTTTTTTTCCGTGTCAAGGTTGTTTGTGAGTGGTATAATTTGATTCACCTTCATAAGTTTGACATGCTGGTTGGGACATTTTACTCGTTTATCCTTTCTGTGAGAGTTTAAATGTCCTTAAAGATCCTAGAACAAATTGTTTTTCATGCAAGTTGCCATTGATAGTGACGAGCATCATCATAGTCTGAGCACCACGCTCGAGGCTCGTAATGGTGATAATATACTCGTGAGGAAAAAAAAAAAAAAACAAGATTTGATCACATACAGAGAAAGCCCATTAACCCCCCCACAAAATGAAGTAATGGCAGATAACATAAGGTGCTCCTAGAACTACTACCGGAAAACTCTCTAAGAAATATTAAAGTATGACATGCTAACTTTTAACTTCATCATTGACAAGGCATTAAATAAACCTGAACTAAAATGGTTTGCCCATTAGTCTCGTGCTTCAACTTTAGCCGAGATGAGTTGAGTTACAAGAATGCATGACTTTGGGGTTTATTGATGATCCGATACTGTCAATTGGTTCTTTTTTTAATCAATGATGAGTTTCAGACATCAGGGGACCTCTGCCATAGAGGGTGGATGGATTGGCGTGGGGGCAGGACAAGCACAAAACAAAGATCAGAAATCACACTCAAGAGAGTTGTGGAAGTTGATCTAACATTTCAAAGAAAAAAATTGCAAAAATCCTCACAACTGGAGATGAGCCTTCCCCCCCCCCCCCAATAATTAAGTTCATTAATGAAGTTGCAAGCAGTAGTCATGAGGCAATCTCTACAGGAACCAGCTTTGTCTCGGAAGCTACACTCACCTCATTTTCCCGGTGAGTTGACGTGCACATAATGGGGTTAGTGTTCTTTCGAGATTTGTCATCGGTGTCATCAGAGAACAATGTGGTACTGTTTGTATTAGCATCACTAGGATCCGATGCCGCAAAATCAAAATTATAGTTCAAAATGTTCTTCTCTGCCAGTCCAAGCTGTCAATGTCAAAAGTTGAGTCAATGCCTAAACTTTGTACATGGTCATAGAGAAACGTTAAGACTGCATATTTGGTTGGAGGATGTCAAAAATGTTAGCCACATGCAGGAAGAAGGCTCTAAAAATTCAGTTTGTGACACCTTTTGGTTTATGTCATAAAAGACAAGATACAGGACATTAGCCAGAGAAATTCATAGAACGAATACTTACAGTCTAAGCATATTAATTATACACCGACTCCAAGCTAAACCCAAATATTGTTATAGCCTTAATCCCTGCATCTGCTTCATAAGCATTTATCCTTAGTCATGGGGATGAATGTTTCTAGCAATGGGAAGAATGCTGAAAGGAACTAATGGTCAAAATAACTAAGCAAAGCAAAATACAAACGATCCGCCTTCTTCTCCACATGTGAGTCCAAAGGTTTAGTAGTTCATTGGTTCGTAGATGTTTCACAAGATAGTCAGCCGCTCCACGTCTCGGGCACTTAACAACAACAGCGACTTCATCTTGGGCCGACATCACTAAAATATACGAACAAAGATAGGATAAAGAGGACTAAGAAATGATTTCCCGGAGAATGTAACAAATCATGTATAAGGCCCGATTAAAGGCTGGTTTGCATTGAGCCAAAATAGAATTAAAAATTTTATTCATCGTAAGCCAAGAGAAGAAATAATCAACAACTTACTGATCACAGGAATGTAGTGTAGCTCTTTATCTCTCATTATGTATTTTAACATTTTCATGCCCTTGGACATCGGAAGGTCCACTTCAGCTAGTATTATGTCGAAATCAGGGCCCTCAGCATTCAATGCATTCAATGCATCAGCTAGTATTATCACCGATGTTACTGCAAAATATGGTGCATACAAATCAGCTTAACACGCATCCACTCTAGCTAAAAAAGAAAAAAAAAATGTTGTTTGACAAACTAATAATGTAGGAAAACCCCCTCACGACTACAAGAAATAACGCGCTATATCCATTAGTAGAATGGGATACCCACAAGAAGAGTAAGATTCACTGAAAAAAAAAATGAGAGGAGGAACATATCATCCCTGGCTAAAACACTCACATCACAGTCCTCGATATGACATGCAAAGGCATTGCTTCTCCATGACATACAGAGCTCCTAATGTAACCAAGAAAAGAAAGAAAAATGGACCCACCATGAAAAGGGCAAAATCTTGCATTCTCTCTCTCTCTTTCTATTCCTCACTCTGAATAGAGATAACTTAAAATTCTTATGTTTGGTGGCCCAACCATCATACTTAGTCCATTGCCAAATTGGTCTAAAGCATTTCAATCAACTAAAAAAACTTTCCACATAAGGAAAACTCGATTAAAATTAAACCCTTAATGAATTACAAAGTCAATCTGTGTATATAAATCATGATTTCCAAACAACTCACAGCATCATAATTAGAATTCCTGGCCAAAACACACACATTACCTTCCTCAGGATGACATTTAAAGGCATTCCCATGCCATAACATACTATAGCTCCTACGTAAACAAGAAAATAAAGCAACTGGGACCCACCATGAAAGGGGCCAAATCTCTCTCTCTCTCGCCCCCCTCCCGACCAATCGAAATAACTTCAAATACTCATGCTTGGTGGTCCAAGCATAATCCTTAGTCCACTGCTAAATTGGTTCGAAGTACTTGAACCCACAACAGAAACTTTCCACATATGGTAAATTGAAATAGAATTACGCCAATATTTAATCAATTAGAAAATCACTCTCTTTTTCCACTAAAAAGAAAAAGAAAATCACTCTCTTTACAACTCAATAATTGAAACCACTCGTTTAATGATTCAATCACTTCAAAACATGATATTTTGAATGCTTACAGCTAATTTCATGAATCTAATGACTACAAATCCTTATCAATCACAAAAACCAACAATTAAAAGCAAAATTTTAAACGAAACTATAAATTAGGCTAAGATAGTAGTAGATATATAAATTAAGCAAAATTTTGTTTGAGAAACGTTTGAACTTTGATAGGCAAAAGAGGGGCATGATGTCTAAGCAACCAAAACACATAATTAGGCTAAGATAATAGTGGATATATATAATAAGATCATGAAAATTACTAAGATCTATTAAGCACCCCAAACATAAGTTAGAATAAAATCTTTGAATTTTCATTTTAAATATTGACGTATTTAATATTTACGTGAAAATATTAAAAGTCTTTTATTTAAAACATGATAAGAAAGTGAGTATAACATTTTGACCATCACATACAATCACATACAGTCATATTTTGACAATCATACACAGATTATACGTGACATTCAAAATACTATATTTTATTTTGATGACAGTTAAAATGCAATACTTTTTTATTACGTCGTAAATATAAATCTTTTGATCTCTCCTTATCCATGTTGGATAATGCAAAAATTATAGGTATGCTTCATCAATAAACAATTTTTATATGTCAAAAAATTACTTATTATCAAAAAAGCATAACCCTTTATCATATGGGACCCCAACATTCCACAAATATATATAGTTCACTTATATATACAACATTTTTATACACAAAAGATGAAAATAAATTGATTTATTTTTAGCGTAATGATACTTCGTATTTATTGAGAAAAAGAGAAAAAACAAAAATTATCTTTTCTTTTTCCTTGTCTAATAAAAATTCAATTTGAAACTTAACTCAAAAGGAAAAATAATTTAAAAAAATTATTGATAGAATAAATTAATGAAATTAAGAAAATATGTGACATGTGTAAAGCACAAAATCTTAATAAATATATCATGGATTACTAATTCTTGCTGTATAGATTAAATTGTTTGTAATCGGTAAATTAATGAATTAAACAATTTTGAATAAAAGTTACAAATGTAATGTAATTTAATAAATTAATTAATAAATATATCACATAACTAATTAATCCGGTGATTAAGTATAAGTAATATGTAAATAAGATAATAGATTTAAGTTTTATTTACGAAGGAAATAAACGTTAAAGAATTTTGTCATTAAATATCAAATATCAATCGAAACATATTCATTCATATTTAAATAATTATTAGATATAAATAGTTTATCAAAAAAATATTTTTATTTTTATCATTATTGTTATATTTTTGGATGAGAGAAAAAGGAGAAGAGAAAAGTCGGGGAATTTTAAATTATTTATTAAAATCGTTAATTAATGTTTCTTGGCAAATTATGTGACTAATTTAATTCAAATTCTGATTATCTGAAATTTATACCGTTCGATTTAATTCCTTATATACCCTTGCTCGTACAGCTGTCATCACCTCGGGATGGCAACCTTATACTTGTTCCGTTGAAACGGCCAGAAGTCACTTTTTCAGAAGCAATTTGGGGGGGGGAGGGGAGAGAGAGAGAGAGAGAGAGACCTTTTCCTTCTTCCGTTGAAACGGCCAGGAGGTCACTTTTTCAGAGGCAATTTGGGGGGAAAGAGGGCGAGAGAGAGAGAGAGAGAGAGAGAGAGAGCGAGACCTTTTACTACTTCTGTTGAAACGGCCAGGAGGTCACTTTTTCAGAGGCAATTTGGCGGGGGAGAGAGGGCGAGAGAGAGAGAGAGAGAGAGAGAGAGCGCTTTGTCATCTCTTCCTTTTGCGTGTTTCTGGGGTGATTAGGATCTTGATGTCTGGATTTGGTTTCTGGAGTCTCTCTCGGCAATTGGAATGCAAGGTAAGGCTTTTTGTCTAAAATCTTGGTTTCTTGATGGCAGTATTCTCTCTCTCTCTCTCTCTCTCTCTAGGGTTTCTAATACCTGCTCTGAAATTTCTAGTCATCGTCGCATTTTTGTGTTTGGGTTTTTTAAGTCTCTTTGAATTTTAATTGGATATTGAGGTTTTAAATCTTATGCATGTTATGGATCGGTGAAGTGAATCAATCATTCTCTCCATGTATTTTCTGATTTTTGTCTTTCATTTGGAGTTTTAATTGGAGATTATTTTTGCAGAATTCAATGGTTGTTTCTGGCAGTGATTAAGGTTTTGGCGTCTGAATTTGGTTTCTTGAGAGTCTCTCAGCAATTAGAGAATGCAAGGTAAGGCTTTTTGTTTAAAATTGTGATTGCCATATTTTCTCTCTCTCTCCACGGTTTCTAATACCTGCTCTGAAATTTCTAGACATCGTCATATATTTGTGTTTGGGTTTTTCAAGTCTCTTTGAATTTTAATTGGATATTGAGGTTTTAAATCTTATGCATGTTCTTGATCGGTGAAGTGAATCAATCAATTTCTCCATGTCTTTTCTGATTTTTGTCTTTCATTTGGAGTTTTAATTGGAGAATATTTTTGCAGAATTCAATGGTTGTTTCTGGCGGTGATTAGGATTTTGGTGTCTAGATTTGGTTTCTTGTGTCTCTCAGCAATTAGATAATGCAAGGTAAGGCTTTCTGTTTGTCTCTCTCTAGGGTTTCTAACACCTGCTCTGAAATTTCTAGACATCTTATATTCGTGATTGGTTTTTTCAAGTATCTTTGAACTTTAATTGGATATTAAGGTTTTGAATCTTATACATGGCCTGAATTGCTAAAGTGAATCAATTAGTTCACTCTTTCCATGTATTTTCCGATTTTTGTATTTCATTAGGAGTTCTAATTGGAGAATAATTTTTTTTTCTTGTGTTGATGCTATTTAAATATAGATTCATGATTATGTAGGAATAAGTACAACATAATTATGTTAATGGAATAGTTGTATTTTTTGGGACAATTATGTGTTATTTCCATATGTCATTATCTTGTATAACAGCATTTTAATTCAAATCTTTTTCCCTCAACTTTCTACAATTCTGTATCCATTATGAAAATATATGAACAAGTGCAAAAAAGAAGAGAGAATTAAAAAAAAAAAATCCAAAAAATTAAATTTGATAGGCTGATGACAAAAACCATGTTTATAACAGTCAAATTCTTAAATATATATAAATGACAGCCTAAAATATAAAATTGACAGCAAATATTAACCTAACACTCTTTATATATATAGAAAATGAAAAACAAATTAAACACAATATTAGAGAGAGAGAGTTCCACATTAGTTTTCTCTCCAAAAATAATATTATTTAGAAAATGAAAATTTTAAATCTTTTTGCTTAATCTTTCCCCAAAATCAATTTGCTGCAAAATCAAAAAGAGAATGAGAGGGACACGTAGAAGATTTTTAACAATCTGAGATCCTTTAATATTTACTCTTCACCAAATCAAGAAGGGATAAAAGTATGAATCCCAAAAGATTGTCTATGTGAATTATAAATCCTATTTCCTAACAAATCAACTCTTTACCCTTGGTCTCCTACAAGTGTGTCCATATTATGAAATCATATGAACAAAGAATTAAAAAGAAAAAAAAAAAGAAGAAGAAGAGAGAATTCAAAAATTAAATTTCCCACAGTTAGATTTGATGTTGAATGAAAAAGCTCCTTTTGAAACCTAAAAATATATTTGGGCATAAAGGCAACAATCTGAATTTTAACATAATATTTTCTATAACTCCTAAAGCAACAATTCTGTCCTTATTATGACAAAATCATATGAATGAAGAGTAAGAGGGAATTCAAAAAGAAAAATTACCAAAATTTTGATTTGATCTTCTAACGGGAAAAACCATTTCAAAGCTCTGTAAAATTCTAAAAGGAAAAAGAAAATGGTTTTTGAAAGAAAAGAAACAACTAAAAATAAAAAATTATAATGAAATTTCTACCACTAATGAAGTTAATACTCAATTAAAATATGATAAAATTCAAGTTTCTACAACACAGTTTGCAAATAGTTCATCTTCTAAATCTATGCTAAATTTCCAACAAAGTAGATGGACTGTCCCACACTTCGGTCCACTTGAAAAATGTAAGGAGGCTTATTTTTTAAACCTCAATCAAATCTACACTCGTACTAGTAAGGATCATAATCATTTTAAAAACACTATTTTATTATCAAGAAATATTAATTTAACATAGTTTAAAATATATATATATATATATATATATATATATATATATATGTGTATGTATGAAAAAAGATCAAATACGATGTCAAAGAGAGATGTGCCCATTGGTTTTCTCCCAAGAGATGATATTTTTTAGAATAAAATCTTGTGAGTCTAATCTTTCCCATAATCTTCATGCATACCCAAAAGAATTTTAACATTATTTTTCTCCCAAGAAATAATAATTTTTAGAGTAAAATATTTTTTGTTTAACTTTTCTCTCTAATCTTTAAGCAGATCTTAAATGATTTATGGTATTAATTTTCTTCCTAGAAATAGTATTTTTAAAATAAAATCTTTTTTCTCTAATTCTTTCCCCATAAGCTTTTTGCACACCCAAAAAATTTTTGACATTAGTTTTTTCTCTAGAACTAATTTTTTAGAATTTTGTTGGTATAATTCTTTCCCCTTATCTTTATGCACATTCAAAAAAAAATTTGACATTAGTTTCCTCCCAAGAAATGATATTTTTTTTTTGCCTAATTTTCCCCCTAATCTTTATGCACATCCAAAAGTTTTTTCCCTCTACAATCTGAAGATCTTTTTACAATTTTTCCCCCAAAAAAATAGATGATATTTTTTGGAAAAAAAATCTTACATACCCAAAAGAATTTTGACATTAATTTTCTCTTGAGAAATGATACTTTTTAAAGTAAAATATTTTTTGTCAAATTTTTCTATCTAATCTTTAAGCAGATCTAAAAGATTTATGGCATTAATTTTCTCCCTAGAAATAGTATTTTTAAAATAAAATCTTTTTTGTCTATTCTTTCCCCTTAATCTTTCTGCATATCCAAAAAAATTTTGACATTAGTTTTTTCACTATAACCGATTTTTTTTAGAATTTTTTTTTTTGTATAATTCTTTCCCTATCTTTATGCATATTCAAAAATTTTTGACATTAGTTTTCTCCCTAGAAATGATATTCTTTTAGAATAAACTTTTTTTTGTCTAATTTTCCCCCAAATCTTTATTCACATCCAAAAGTTTTTTTCCTCCCTACAATCTGAAGATATTCTTTTTACAATCCTTTACCAAAAAAATAGATGATATTTTTTAAAATAAAATCTTGCATACCCAATAGAATTTTGACATTAATTTTCTCTCGAGAAATGATATTTTTTTAGAGTAAAATATTTTTTGTCTAATTTTTCTCTCTAATTTTTAAGCAGATCTAAAAGATATATGGCATTAATTTTCTCCCTAGAAATAATAGTTTTAAAATAAAATCTTTTTTGTCTAATTCTTTCCCCCTAATATTTCTGTACTTCCAAAAAATTTTTGACATTAGTTTTTTCACTATAACTGAATTTTTTTAAAATTTTTTCTTTTGTATAATTCTTTTCCCTTATCTTTATGCATATCCAAAAAAAATTTTCACATTAGTTTTCTTCCTAGAAATGATATTATTTTACAATAGACTTTTTTTTCCCAATTTTTCAGCTAATCTTTATTCACATCGAAAAGTTTTTTTCCTCCATACAATTTGAAGATCTTCTTTTTACAATCTTTTACCAAAAAAATAGATGATATTTTTTTGAATAAAATTTTGAATACCCAAAAGAATTTTGACATTAATTTTCTCTCGAGAAATGATATTTTTTAGAGTAAAATATTTTATCTAATTTTTCTCTCTTATCTTTAAGCAGATCTAAAAGATTTATGACATTAATTTTCTCGCTAGAAATAATATTTTTAAAATAAAATATTTTTTCTCTAATTCTTTCCCCTTAATCTTTTTGCACATTCAATTAATTTTTGATATTAGTTTTTTCGCCAGAACTGATTTTTTTAGAATATTTTTTTGTCTAATTCTTTCTCCTTATCTTTGTGCACGTCCAAAAAAAGTTTTGACATTAGTTTTCTCCCTAGAAAATATATTTTTTTAGAATAAACTTTTTTTTTGTCTAATTTTCCCCCTAATTTTTATGCACATCCAAAAGTTTTTTTCCATCTACAATCTGAAAATCTTCTTTTTACAATCTTTCACCAAAAGAATAAATGATATTTTTTAGAAAAAAATCTTGCATACCCAAAATAATTTTGATATTAATTTTCTCCCAAGAAATGATATTTTTTAGAGTAAAATATTTTTTGTCAAATTTCTTTCTAATCTTTAAGCAAATCTGAAAGATTTATGGCATTAATTTTCTCGCTAGAGATAATATTTTAAAATACCATCTTTTTTGTCTAATTCTTTCCCCCTATTGTTTCTGTATATCCAAAAAATTTTTTATGGTTTTTTCACTATAACTGATTTTTTTTAGAATTTGTTTTGTATAATTCTTTCCCCTTATGTTTATGCATAATCAAAAAAAAAATTCATAATAGTTTTCTTCCTAGAAATGATATTTTTTGAGGATAGACTTTTTTTCTAATTTTCCAGCTAATTTTTATTCACATCCAAAAGTTTTTTTCCTCCCTACAATCTGAAGATCTTTTTACAATCTTTTACCAAAAAAATGGATGATATTTTTTAGAATAAAATTTGGCACACCCAAAAGAATTTTGACATTAATTTTCTTTCGAGAAATGATATTTTTAGAGTAAAATATTTTTTATCTAATTTTTCTCTCTAATCTTTAAGTAGATCTAAAAGATTTATGACATTAATTCTCTCTAGAAATAATATTTTTAAAATAAAATCTTTCTTGTCTAATTCTTTCACCTTAATCTTTCTGCACATTCAATAAATTTTTTACATTAGTTTTTTCACTAGAACTGAATTTTTTAGAATATTTTTTTGTCTAATTCTTTCCCCTTATCTTTAGCACGTCCAAAAAAATTTTTGACATTAGTTTTCTGCCTTGAAATGATATTTTTTTTAGAATAAACTTTTTTTGTCTAATTTTCCCCCTAATCTTTATGCACATCCAAATGTTTTTTCCCTCTACAATATGAAGATCTTCTTTTTAAAATCTTTTCACAAAAATAAATTGATGATATTTTTTAGAAAAAAATCTTGCATGCCCAAAAGAATTTTGACATTAATTTTCTCGAGAAGTGATATTTTTTAGAGTAAAATATTTTTTATCAAATTTTTCTCTCTAATCTTTCAGCTGATCGAAAAGATTTATGGCATTAATTTTGAGCCTAGAAATAATATTTTTAAAATAAAATCTTTTTGTCTAATTCTTTCCTTCTAATCTTTGTGTACATCCAAAAAAAATTTTGACATTAGATTTCTCCCTAGAAATGATATTTTTTTAGAATAAACTTTTTTTTGTCTAATTTTTCTTCTAATCTTTATTCACATTCAAAAGTTTTTTTTTCGCCCTACAATTTGAAGATTGTCTTTTTACAATCTTTTTCCAAAAAAATAGATGATATTTTTTAGATTAAAATCTTGCATACCCAAAAGAATTTTGACATTTATTTCCTCTCAAGAAACGATATTTTTTAGAGTAAAATAATTTTTTGTCTAATTTTTCTCTCTAATCTTTAAGCAGATCTAAAAGATTTATGGAATTAATTTTCTTCCTAGAAATAATATTTTTAAAATAAAATCTTTTTTGTTTAATTCTTTCCCCCTAATCATTCTGCACATCCAAAAAAAATTTGACATTAATTCTTTCACTAGAACTGATTTTTTTAGACTATTTTTTTTGTCTAATTCTTTCCCTTTATCTTTATGCACGTCCAAAAAAATTTTTGCATTAGTTTTCTCCCTAGAAATGATATTTTTTTAGAATAAACTTTTTGTTGTGTAATTTTTCTCCTAATCTTTATGCACATCCAAAAGTTTTTTCCCCCCAACAATTTGAAGATTTTCTTTTTACTATCTTTTCCAAAAAAAAATAGATGATTTGTTTTTTTTTAGAATAAAATCTTGTTAGTCTAATCTTTCCCATAATCTTCTTGCATACCCAAAAGAATTTTGACATTAATTTTCTCCTGAGAAATGATTTTTTTGAAGTAAAATATTTTTTGTCTAATTTTTCTCTCTAATCTTTAAGCGGATCTAAAAGATTTATGACATTAATTTTCTCCCTAGAAATAATATTTCCAAAATAAAATCTTTTTGTCTAATTGTTTCCCCTTAATTTTTCTACACATCAAAATAAATTTTTAAGTTCGTTTTTTAACTTGAATTGATATTTTTTTAAATATTTTTTTGTCTTATTCTTTCCCCTTATTTTTATGCACATCCAAAAAAATTTTTAATATTAGTTTTCTCCCTAGAAATAATATTTTTTTAGAATAAACTTTTTTTGACTAATTGCCCCCTAATCTTTATGCAAATCCAAAAGTTTTGCCCCCTACATTCTGAAGATCTTTTTACACTCTTTTCCAAAAAAAAAAAACAGATGATATTTTTTAGAATAAAATCTTTTGAGTCTAATCTTTCCCACAATCTTCATGCTTGCCCAAAAGAATTTTGACATTAATTTTCTCCTGAGAAATAATATTTTTTCGCATAAAATATTTTTTGTCTAATTTTTTGTCTAATCTTTAAGTAGTTCTAAAAGATTTATGGCATTAATTTTCTCCCTAGAAATAATATTTTTAAAATAAAATCTTTTTTCTCTAATTCTTTCCCCCTAATCTTTCGGCACATCCAAAAAATTTTTGGTATTTGTTTTTCACTTGAACTAATTTTTTTTAGAATATTTTTTTGTCTAATTCTTTTCCCTTTTCTTTATGCACATCCAAAAAATTTTTGACATTAGTTCTCCCTAGTAATGATAATTTTTTTTAGAATAAACTTTTTTTTGTCTAATTTTTCCCCTAATCTTTATACACATCCAAAAGTTTTTTCCCATAAAGATATAATCTGATGATCTTCTTTTTACAATCTTTTCCCATAAAGATAGATGATATTTTTTAGAATAAAATCTAGTCGGTCTAATCTTTACCATAATCTTCATGCATACCCAAAAGAATTTTTACATTAATTTTTTCCCAAGAAATGATTGTTTTTAGAGTAAAATATTTTTTGTCGAATTTTTCTCTCTAATCTTTAAGCAGATCTAAAATATTTATGGCATTAATCTTCTCTCTAGAAATAATATTTTAAAAGTAAAAAATCTTTTTTATCTAATTCTTTCCCCTTTATCTTTCTGCACATCCAAAAAGTTTTTAACATTAGTTTTTTCACTAGAACTGATTTTTTTTAGAATATTTTTTTTGTTTAATTCTTTCCCCTTATCTTTATGCACATCCAAAAAAATTTTTGACATTAGTTTTCTCCTTAAAAATTTTATTTTTTTAGAATAAAAATTTTTTTGTCTAATTTTCCCCATAATCTTTAGGGACATCCAAAAGTTTTCCCCCCCTTACAGTCTGAAGTTCTTCTTTTCACAATCTTTTCACAAAAAAAAAAAAAAGATATTTTTTAGAATAAAATCTTGTCAGTCTAATCTCTCCCATAATCTTCAAGCCTACCCAAAAGAATTTTGACATTAATTTTCTCCTGAGAAATGATATATTTAGAGTAAAATGTTTTCTGTCTAAATTTTTTGGAGTAAAATGTTTTTTGTCTAATTTTTCTCTCTAATCTTTAAACAGAACTAATTGATTTATGTCCTTAATTTTCTCCCTAAAAATAATATTTTGAAAGAAAATCTTTTTTATTTAATTTTTTCCCTAATTTTCTGCACATCCAAAAATAATTTTGACATTAGTTTTTTCACTAGAACTGATATTTTTTAGAATATTTTTTTTTGTTTAATTCTTTCCCCTTATCTTTATGCACATCCAAAAAAATTTTGACATTAGTTTTCTTTCTAGAAATGATATTTTTTTAGAATAAACTTTTTTTTGTCTAATTTTCCCCCTAATCTTTGTGCACATCCAAATGTTTTTTCCTCGCTATAATCTGAAGATCCTCTTTTTACAATCCTTTACCAAAAAAGAAAAGTAGACGATATTTTTTAGAATAAAATCTTGTCAGTCTGATCGTTCCCATAATATTCATGCATACATTTTCTCCCAAGAAATGATATTGTTTTAGAGTAAAATATTTTTTGTCTATTTTTTCTCTCTAATCTTTAAGTAGATCTAAAAGATATGTAGCATTAATTTTTTCCCTAGAAAAATATTTTTGAAATAAAATCTTTTTTGTCTAATTCTTTCTGCACATCCAAAAAATTTTTGACATTAGTTTTGTAGCGAGAACTGATTTTTTTAGAATATAATTTTTTTGTCTAATTCTTTCCCCTTGTCTTTTTTGCGCATCCAAAATAATTTTTGACTTTAGTTTTTGCTCTAGAAATGATATTTTTTTGAATAAACTTTTTGTCTAATTTTCCCCCTGATCTTTATGCACATCCAAAAGTTTTTCCCCCCTACAATCTGAAGCTCTTCTTTTTACAATCTTTTCTCAAAAAAAATAGAGGATATTTTTTAGAATAAAATCTTGTCGGTCTAATCTTTCCCTTAATCTTCATGCATACCAAAAAGAATTTTGACAATAATTTTCTCAGAAGAAGTGATATTTTTTAGATTAAAATATTTTTTTGTTTAGTTTTTCTCTTTGATCTTTAAGCAGATCTAAAAGTTTTATGGCATTTTCTCTCTAGAAATAATATTTTTAAAATAAAATCTTTTTTGTGTAATTCTTTCCCCTCTAATCTTTCTACACATCCAAAAAAATTTTGACATTATTTTCTTCACGTGAACTGATTTTTTTAGAATATTGTTTTGTCTTATTCTTTTCCCTTATCTTTGTGCTCATCCAAATAAATTTTTGACATTAGTTCTCCCTAGAAATGATATTTTTTAGAATAATTTTTTTTGGTCTAATTTTCCTCTAATCTTTATGCACATCCAATTTTTCCCCCCTACAATCTAAAGATCTTATTTTTACAATCTTTTCCTTGAAAAAATAGATGATATTTTTTAGAATTTTTTCCCCCTACAATCTAAAAATCTTATTTTTACAATCTTTTCCTCAAAAAAATAGATGATATTTTTTAGAATAAAATCTTGTCAGTCTAATCTTTCCCATAATCTTCATGCATAACGAAAAGAATTTTGGTATTAATTTTCTCCCGAGAAGTCATATTTTTTAGAGTAAAATATTTTTGTCTAATTTTTCTCTCTAATCTTTAAGTAGATCCGAAAGATTTATGGCAATAATTTTCTCTGTAGAAAAAATATTTGTAAAATAAAATATTTTTTGTCCACTCTTTTCCCCTAATCTTTTTGCACAACAAAAAAAATTTTGACATTAGTTTTTTCACTATAACTGATTTTTATTTAGAATATTTTTTTGTCTAATTCTTTTCCCTTATCTTTATACACATCCAAAAAAAATTTTGACATTAGTTTTCTCGCTTGAAGTGATATTTTTTTAAAAAAACTTTTTTTGTCTAATTTTTCCCATAATCATTGTGCACATCCAAAAGTTTTTCCCCCCTACAATCTAAAGATCTTTTTACAATTGTTTCCCAAAAAAATTAGATGATATTTTTTAGATTAAAACCTGTTTAGTCTAATCTTTCCCGTACTTCATGCATACCCAAAAGAATTTTGACATTAATTCTCTCCCGAGAAATGACATTTTTAAGAGTAAAATATTTTTTGTCTAATTTTTCTTTCTAGTCTTTAGGCAGATCTAAAAGATTTATGGCATTAAATTCTCCCTCGAAATAATATTTTTAAAATAATATCTTTTTTGTCTGAATCTTTCCCCCTAATCTTTCTGCGCATCCAAAAAATTTTTGATATTAGTTTTTTTAACTAGAATTGATTTTTTAGAATATTTTTTTGTGTCTAATTCTTTCCCCTTGTCTTTTATGCACATTAAAAATTTTTTTTGACATTAGTTCTCTCTAAAAATGATATTTTTTTGGAATAAACTTTTTTTTGTCTAATTTTCCCCCTAATCTTTATGCGCATCCAAAAGTTTTTTCCCCCTACAATCAATAATCTGTAAAAATAGAAAAGCAATAATCTGTAATCTAAAATAATAATGAAATTCCTAACAGTAAAGAAGTTTATACAATTAAAACAAAATTAAATTCAACAATGAGCAAGACACTTCATAAATGGTAACAACTCTGCCGAATAGTAATATAAACCGAAAATTGAAAAATAGAGAATTACCTTTTAGATCTATGCTAAACTCTAATCAAAGTATATGGATTGTATAAACTTCCCTATACTTCTCAGCCAACTTGAAGGGAAATGAGGAAACTTATATATTTTTTTTAATATGTATCGTAAATGTACAAGCATACCTATAATGATCACATTCATTATAAAACACAATATTATTGTGAGCAAATATCAATCTAACTTTCTTTAAAATATTTCTGGAAAAATTCCAATACGTTGAAAGAGAGAGGCTTACATTAGATTTCTCCTACAAAATTACTTTTGAGAGTGAAATCTTTTTGCAAAAATTTTCTTCCGAAAATCAAATCTCTACCAAATTTATAGACGAAGAAGGGTGCATCCAAAATTATTTTTTAAAATCTAAAAATCTTCTTTGTGTAATCTTTGCCCAAGCATTCTACTTTGCACCAAATGAAAGAAAGCAAGTGAGAAGAAAGAATAGATCTTATATTGTTGATTACGTGATTTCCTACTCTCCTTTTCTTCCCAAACTGATTCTTTCCCCTTCACCTTACAGTTTCTTCCCCATTATGAAATCATATGCGAATTGTAAAACCCCTTTTGAAACCCTCTCAAATTCTAATTAAAAAAAGCCGCTCATTTGCACATAAAAACAACATTCTGTGATCTAAGACAAGAGCCAAAAGTTCTACCGATAGTACTATAAAAACAAGACGAAGTTCAACCTACTGGGGATAGTTTGCATATTGTAAGAACAATGTTGGTAGCTAAATTATAAACCATCATTGTAGAATGGGTAATTTTCTTATAGATCAATGCTGAACTTCTGACAGAGCTTAAGGAGTGTTTGATCTTACTTTCACTTCTGTACGCACTTGAAATGAGGAAGCTTATATTATTTCATTTGGATTAAATTCACAACCATACTTGGAAATCACTTTGAAGATGGTGCTTTTGTTATTACCAAATATCAACCTAATATATTTTAAAATAGATAGAAAATATAAATGAACATGATGTTTGTGAAACTGGTGCAGCTTCCTCCTAAATATATATTTTTTTTTTCAAAAATTGAAATTTGAAATCTTCTTTCCTAATATTTCCCAAAATTTCAACTCTCCCACAAATCAAAGAAAGATCTTATAGTTTGATTACCTGATAGTAAATCCGATTTCTTCCCCCGAGCAAATCTTTCCCCTCGCGCTGTTATAGTTCTGCCCCTATCATGAATTAGTACTCCCTCTCAACTTCTGGACAAAGGAAAAGCAAATTTGCCCATAAAAAGCAGCAATTTAAAATCTAATATATGAACCAAAATTTCTACTACTAATGAAGTTAATACTATTAATACAAAATTCAATTCAATCCATGTTCGCTCATTGTAAGAACAGTGTCGGTAACAAAATTATAAACCATCACCGTAAAAATAATTGGTAATTGTGATCTACTCCCAATAAAGTATATGGATTCTACAAACTTCCCACATTTCTCTACCCATCATTGTACTATATATGATGTGCATTTTTTTTCATTTGTTGATAAAAGAATTAAAGTCCAATTAATATCCAACTCAACAGTACTAGAGTTCGCAAAAAGTAACAACATTGTGGAAAATTGTGGAAAAACTAATCTATAAATCCAACACTATAAAATACATAACTTTCTTCTAGATCTATACTAAACTCCCAACAATTTCCTCAACCACTTGAAAAAAATGAGGAAGCTTATATTTTTTTAGTCACAATCAAATCTACAATCATAAGTCAAATGATGACAATTGCCTTAAAACATTTTATTGTTCACAAATATCAATCACCATTTAAAATTTATACATGAAAAGCCAATCATGATGTCAAAGAATAGAAGTACATGTTAGATATGTCTCCCAAAGTTATATTTTTTCAGAAAATGAAATTTGAAATCTTTTTGCTGATTCTTTCCCCTAAAAGTTGATCTCCACTAGATGAAGTGAGAAAGCCGCAAACATTCAAATGATTATCAACAATCTGAAATCTTTTTCGTACCCAAAGAATTTGCACTCAACAAAATCAATGATAGAAAGAGAAGAAAGGAAAAATCTTACAGATTGCTTGCCAAATTTGGAAATGCCATTTGGTCACAAGCCAAATCTTTCGCCTCCACTTCCCACACCCTACAATTCCTTGCTCACTAAATTTTGAAATCCCATTTCATCACAATTCAAATCTTTCCATTCGTCTTTCTATAATGCTAAAGTGAATCAATTAGTTGTTCTTTCCATGCATTTTTCAATTTTTGTGTTTCATTAGGAGTTCTAATTGAAGAATAATTTTTTCTTGGATTGAGGCCATTTAAGTTTAAATTTGTAATTATGTAAGAGAAAGTACAACATAATTATGTTGATGGAACAGTTGTATTTTCTGGGACAATTTTGTGTTTTTTCCATATGTATTATGTCATTATCATGTATAACAGGATTTTAATTCAAATCTTTTCCCCCAACTTTCTACAATTTTGTACCTATTATGAAAATGTATGAACAAGGGCAAAAAAAGAAGAGTGAATTAAAAAAAAAGGTCCAAAAACTGAAATTTGATAGGCTGATGTGAAAAATCATGTTTAAAACAATCAAATTCTTTATATATATAATGACTGTGAAATCTAAAAATGACAGTAAATATATACCTACCACTCTTTAAATATATATATCAAAAATTAAAACAAATTAAAGACAATATTAGAGAGAGTGAGAGAGAGTTGCATATTAGTTTTCTCCCTAAAAGTAATATTAATACTATTCAAAAAATGAAAATTTTAAATGTTTTTTGCCTTTTCTTTTCCCAAAATCAATTTTACACCAAGTCAAAAAGAGACAATGAGAGGGACTCATGCAAAAGATTTCTTACAATCTGAGATCTTTTAGTATTTACTCTTCACCGAAACAAAGAAAGAAGGGAGAAGAAAGTATGAATCCTAGAGATTGCTTATGTGAATTATAAATCCTATTTCCTGACAAATCTACTCGAGGGACACATGCAAAAGATTTTTTACAACCTAAGATCCTTTAATATTCACTCTTCAGCGAATCAAAGAAAGAAGGGGAGAAGAACTATGAATCCTAGAGATTGTTTGTATCCTATTTCCTGACAAATCAACACTTTACACTTAGTCTCCTACAAGCTTGTCCGTGTTATGAAATCGTTTGAACAGAGATTTTAAAAAAAAAAAACAAGAAGAAGAGAGAGTTCAAAAATTAAATTCCGCACTAAATTAGGTTTGATGTTGAATGAGAAAAGCTCCTTTCGAAACCTAACAATATATTTGGCATAAAATAATATTTTCTATGACTCCTGAAGCAACAATTCTATCTTTATTATGAAATCATATGAATGAAGAGTAAAAAAAATCGAAGAGGGAATTCAAAAGGAAAATTACAAAAAATTTGATTCAATCTGCTTAGGGTAATAAAATTCTAAAAGGAAAAAGGAAATATATTTTGAAAGAAAGGCAACAATCTAAAATCGAAAATAATAATGAAATTCCTGGCAGTAATGAAGTTAATTAAAACATGATAAAATTCAACATTCCACAACACAATTGAATCTTTCCCTTAAAAGTTGATTGTCCAATTTCTTCCCCCACCAAATCTTTCCCCTCCGGGTGTTACAGTTCTGTCCGTATCATGAATTAGTACTCCGTCTCAAGTTCTAAACAAAGGAAAGGCAAATTTGCCCAAAAAAGCAACAACTTAAAATGTAAAATATGAACCAGAATTTCTACTACTAATGAAGGTAGTACTATTAAAACAAAATCCGTGTTCGCTCATTGTAAGAACAGTGTCGGTAACAAAATTATAAACTGTCATTGTAAAAAAAAATTGGTAACTGTCATCTAGATCTATGCTAAACTCCCAATAAAGTATATGGATTCTACAAACTTACCACACTTTTCTACCCATCATTGTACTATATATGATGTGCATTTCTTTCATTTGTTGATAAAAGAATTAAAGTCCAATTAAAGTCCAACTCAACAGTAATAGAGTTCACAAAAGGTAACAATATTGTGTGTGACTAAACTATACATCCAACATTATAAAATACATAACTATCTTCTAGATCTATACTAAACTCCCAACAAGACTTGGGGATTGTATAAACTTCCCAATAATTCCCTTCCCACTTGAAGAAAAATTATGAAGCTTATTACCTTTTAAATCTATGCTAAACTTCCAACAAAGCATATCGATTATATGAACGTCTCATTGCTTTTCAGTCCACATGAAGAAAAATAAGGAATTGTAAATTTTTTTCTAATCTTGATCAGTAAATGTACAAGCAAAAGCTATTTTTGTCAAAAATTTTCAATATAACTTCCTTTAAAATATGTTTGGAAAGAATAAGCCAAATTTGATGTCACATAGAGAGGCACACATAAATTTCCTATTCAACAACTATTTGTTAGGGTGAAAATTTGGTCCGTAATATCTTTTTCCCCAAAAGTCCAGAATGAAAATTGTGCATAATATCTTTTCCCCAAAAGTCTATTCTTTACTAAATTTAAAGAGAGAGAGGTGCACACTTAAAAGATTTTTTGATAATATGAGAATCTTCTTTGCACAATCTTTCTCCATACAATCTGCTTTCCAACAAATCAAAGAATGAAGAAAGGATAGATCTTATAGATTGATTACCGGATGGTAAATCCTATTTCTTACCCAATCAAATATTTACCCTCCCGGTGTTCTGGTTCTGTCCCTGTTATGAACTAATGTCTCAAATTTCAAAAAATAAAAAGCTAATTTGCATATGAAAAGTTACAATTTAAAATCTAAAATATGAACCAAAGAATGAAGAAAGGATGGATCTTATAGATTGATTTCCTGATCGTAAATCCTATTTCTTCCCCAACCAAATATTTACCCTCCCGGTGTTCTGGTTCTGTCCCTGTTCTGAATTAATGTCTCAAATTTTAAAAAAATGAAAAGCAAATTTGCATATGAAAAGTTCCAATTTAAAATCTAAAATATGAACCAAAATTTCTACTACTACTAAAATTAGTATTATTAAAACAAAGTTCAGTTCTTCCCATGTGCACTCATTGTAAGAATAATGTCAGTGTAGAAATAATTGGTAATTGTGATCCAATTATATGGATTCTACAAGCTTCCCACACTGTCTCTACCCCCTTAAAATGAGGAAGCTTTTGTTATTCATTCTCAATAATTCCACAACCGTATGTTTATTGATGACAATCACTTCAAAAACATGGTTTTGTTGTTAGCAAATATCATGCTAATATCCTTTACAATAGATAATATATATATATATATAAATAATCACGATGTCAAAGAGACGGATGCAAATTAGCTTACTCCCAAAAAATATTTTAAAAAAATATAAATTTGAGTTTTTGCTTAATATTTCCCTTAAAATCTATGTTCCCACAAATCAAACAAAGAAACAAGGGACAAAGGATACATATTACAGTTTGCTTACCCTCTTTGGAAACCCCATTTCTTTACAAACCAAATCTTTCCTAAAATCATATGACAAAGTTAAAACAAGAAAAAAAGGGAGAAGTTTGAAGAGAAAATTCAAAAAATTCCAGCAATGTTAGATTCGATATTGTGATGAAAAAAACTCTTTTCGAAACCCTTTCAAATTCTAAATACAAAGAGCATTTATATTTATACAGAAAAAAGCAACCTTCTAAGAGAAATAATGAAATTTCTAGAACCAATAAAGTTAATACAAAAAAATGAAATTCAAATATTAGACAATTCCTAGGTTGTAACAATTCTACTAATAAGTATCAAATAATAAAATAGATAATTCTCTATTTAATCTATACTAAACTCCCAACAAAGTGTAAGGATTGTACAAACCTCCCACACTTCTCTCTACCCACTTGAAATGAGGAAGCTTATATTATTTATTCTCAATTAAATCCAAAATGATACTTTTACTTGTTTATTTCCCTAAATATCTACTTTCATTCAAATCAAAGAAAGAAAGAAAAAACAAAGGATACATCTTAGAGTTTACTTACCCAATCTGAAAATCCAATTTCTTTACAAACCACATCTTCCCCAACATCATATGGAGTTAAAAAGAAAAGTTGAGGTTAGAATTCAAAAAAATACCCAACAAAGTTGGATTTGATCTTGTTACAATAAAACCTCCTTTCAAATTCTTAAAGTAAAGAGCAATTATATTGGTCTAAAATCTAAAAGAATAATGATATTTCTAGTGCCAATAAAGTTAATACAATTAAAACAAAATAAAGTTCAAATATTAGAAAGACAATTCACAAAGGGTAACAACTCTACTTTTAAGTAAATATAAGTCAATATTGTAAAATAGATAATTATCTATTTTGTTCACAAATATCAATATAATTTAAATTATATATCAAAAAAATTCAAATACGATGTTAGAGAGTCATAGTTTTCTCTTGAAAAAATTGTTTTCAGAATGAAATCTATTTGTCTAATCTCCCCCCCCAAAAAAAAAAAAAGAATTTGTCGTCAAATTTAAAGAGAAAGAAAGGGGTAAATCCGAAAGATTTTTGATTTACAAATCCTTTGTATAAATTTTTTTTTCTCAATCTACTGTCCACCAAATCAAAGAAAGAAAATGAGGAAAAACTAACCTTATAGATTGATTACCTAAATTGTGAATACCATTTCTTTATAAATCAAGTCATTCCGTTTGACCTATTGCAATTCTATTTACATCATGAAATCATATGCAAAGAGTAAAAACCCTTTCCAAAACCCTCTCAAATTCTATTTAAAAAAAGCATATTTGCACATAAAAGGGACAATCTAAAATCTAAAATGAGAACTAAAATTTCTACCACCAATGAAATTAATGCTACTAAAACAAATAAAGTTCAACCCATTAGCAGCACTGTTTGCATATTGTAAGAACAATCTCGGTAACTAAATTATAAGCCTATCACTGTAAAATAACTCATCAATTAGCTTCTAGTTTTATGTTAATCTCCCAAGAAAGTATAACGATTCTATAAACTTATTTAATATCAGTAAAATCGACACCCATACTTTTGATGATGGAAATCATTGCAAAAGCATTGTTTTGTTGATGGCAAAAATCAAGCAAATATCCTTTTAACATATATAAAAAAGAAGTAATAAACACAATGTTAGAAAGACAGGTGCATATTAGTTCTCTCCCCCATAAAATATTTTTCAAAATACTGAAATCTGAAAATTCTTTTCCTAATATCCCAAAAAAATATTCTCTCCTGCAAATTACACAAACAAAGGATACATCTTAAGTTTGCTTATTCTATTTGTAAATCTCATTTCTTGGCTAGCCAAATCTTTCTCCAAAATTAAATCAATGATGAGCAAAAGAAAAAAATTTGAACAGCACCAAACCGAGTCTTAATCTCAAATTCTTGGATCGGCTGTTAGGAGAAAGGAAAAAACATAAAATTAAAACTTGAAAGCAAAAATAAAGAAAATAAAACTAAAAAATAAAAGAAATAAAATATGAAGAAAGTTCAGAAAAAATTTCCCACAGAATTAGATTCTGTTGCATGATGAGAAAAACCCATTTCAAAATCCTATCAAATTCTAAAAATAAAGCAATTATATTTGTACAAAGAGCAACAACAATCTAAAATAGATAAGAAAAATGAGGAAACTGATATTTTTCAATATCAATCGTGAATCTATATTCACCTCTTATGATCACATTTTCTGTAGAAGCACTATTTGTGGCCAATAAATGTTGATCTTGCTTTCTTTAAAATATATCCAGAGGAAAAAAAATTGGAATTCAATGTTAGAGAGAGGCATACATTAGTTTTCTCCTCGAAAATAATTTTTTGCCCAATGTCCGCCCCCCCAAAAAAAATCAATTTTACACTGAATTTAAATACAGTGGCACATCCAAAGATTTTTTACAATCTGAAATTTTGTTAGTACAATCTTTGCCCCAACAATCTGCATGCCACCGTATTAAAGAAAAAATTTGAGTAGAAAGGATACATCTTATGGATTGATTTCCTTATTTATAATTCCCATTTCTTGGTAGACCAAATCTTTTCCCTCCACTTGTTATAATTCTATCCCCATCATGAAATGCTATGTGAAGAATAAACACCCCTTTCAAAACTGTCTCAAATTCTTGAAAAGAAAAGCATATTTGCACGTAATGTAATGATCTAATATCTAAAATAAAAGCACAAATTTCTTTTGCTAATAAAGTTGGTACTATCAAAACAAAAAAATGTTCAGCCCATTAGCAACGCAGGTTGTGCATTGTGAGAACAATGTTGGTAACTAAATCATAAACCCATTGTCAAAGCGGTCATTATCTTCTAGGTGTCTTCCCAACATTGCGCAAGGATAATATTGCCCCCACTTTCAAGAAAAATGAGAAAGTTTGTGGTTTTTAATTCTCAATGAAATCTAATACCTTACCTTGAATGATGAGAATTATTATGAATTAAACAAAGAAAGGGAGAAAAAAAGATAGATTTCAGAGATTGCTTTCCTCATTTGTCAATCCCATTTCTTGACATACCAAATCTCTTCCCCACCTCCTACAATTCCTTCCTAGTTATGAAACGTTATTAGAAGTAAAAATAATTGAAGAGAGTTAAAAAAAATCGCAACATTAATAAGTATAAATTTGAGAAACAAACAACTTAAAATCTAAACTAATAATGAAATTTCAATCACTAGAAAAGTTAATATTATAAAAACAAATTAAAGTTCAACTCTTCAGCAAGATGGTTCACAAATGGCAACAACACAATGAGTCACTAAAATAAGAATGAAAATTTATACCACTATTCTAGTTAATACTACTTGAGACAAAATAAAGATGATCATTCGCATATTGTAAGGACAATGTCAACAACTAAAACATAAACCCACTCAATATTCTAAAATAGATAATTATCATCTAGATATGTGCTAAACTCCTAAAACAGTGTAAGGATTGTGTAAAGCAGCCCAACACTTGTCTGCCGCGTTGAAGAAAAATAAGGAATCATATGTTTTGTAATCTCAATCGATTCTATAACCATATCTCTAGTGACGAAAATCATTCTAAAAACATTATTTTGTTGTATGCGAATATTAATCCAGCACCCTTTAATCCAAAGAAAGAGAAAACAACAACAACAGACTGAGCCTTAATCCAAAGAAAGAGAAAACAAAGGTTAGAAATTAGAGATTGCTTACAATTTCTCCCTGGAATCACACAATCACATTGACAAAGATTAAAAAAATATTCAGAAGATAATTCAAAAATAAATTCCCAATAGAATCATATTCATTTCTCCCTTGAAAAAGCCTACTTTTGGGACCATGGCAATTTCTTAGAATTATGGACAAAAAAGCAACAATCTAAACTCTAAAATAATGATGAAAATTTCCAGCATTGATGAAGTGAATGCTATTAAAACAAATAAAGTTCAACTCAACAGCCACACTGTTTGTAGATGATAATGACACTATTGGTAATTAAATTGTAAAGTCAATATTGTAAATAATAATTATCTTTTAGATTAATGCTGAACTTTTAACAAAGTGTTAGGATTGTATAAACATCTCAACGATTCTCTCCCACTTGAAGAAAAATGAGCGAGCGTATATTGTTTAATCTCAAAAAGAGACACGTGAGTTTTGTCTCCAAAAATACAGCAATAACAATCAAATCTTTATCCACTAAGTGGGGTTGGCCACATGGCTTCTTCTATGCTATTGTACTCTATTTCATATCATATGTTTACGTACATGATTGTTTTCCTCAAGCTCCAACTGGGCCAGAAAATTGGGATAGTCATAAGCTCTCCATCTCTCGCCAGAGAAGTTCTTTAAGACAATGACATCATTTTTTCTAACCGCGACATCCCGGCTGCAGGCACTGCCTTGGCATACGGTGGCAGGGACATCGTGTGGAACCCGTATGGGCCCGAGTGGCGCATGTTAAGGAAAGTGTGCGTCAGAGAAATGCTAAGCAACGCCACTCTCGACGCTGTGTACAGCCTCCGCAGCCGCGAGATCCGCGGAACTATTGGGTACATATATAGTCAGACCCGGTTCACCCGTTAACATCGGAGAACAAGTGTTTCTAACAGTATTAAACGTGATTACAAGCATGTTGTGGGGCGAGACCGTGAAAGATGAGGAGCGGGCGGCACTTGGGTCGGATTTTTGGAAAGTGATTAATGAGATGACTAATCTGTTGGGTGTGCCCAATATATCGGATTTTTATCCGGGTCTTGCTCGGTTTGACTTGCAAGGCGTGGTGAAAAAGATGAAAGTATTATTCCAACGGTTTGATAAAATGTTTGAGGGGATAATTAAGCAGCGAGAGACAATGGATGGTCGGGATGAGAGCTATAAAGGACACTTGGAACGATGTGTAATAAGTTGAAGTCTTTTTGTACAAAAAAAAATTACTCTATATCAGAGCTATAAAGGAAAGATTGCCTATCTCAATTTTGAATCCCATTTCTTGACAAACTAAATCTTTCACCCCTTGCTCCTGCAATTCCATACCAATTACTATAAAATCATAAAAATGTAGTGCAAAAATGAAAGAGAATTAAAAAAAAAAATCTCAACAAAAATGGATTTTATCATCCGATCAAAAAACACCTCTCAGGACACTATGAAGCAAAAGCAAATATTTTTGCATTGAGAAGCAACAATCTACTATCTAAAATAATGAGGGGAAAAGGCAAAATATATCTTGAATTGAGGATTAATAAGGTCCCGAACTAATCTTTTCATGCAAAGACCCTCCTCAACTATAAAAAGGTGCCAAAATTCCTAAATTCCATGTCTTGAAAAACTATGCATGCATTTAGTTGTGGAAAACAGGAGTTTTCTAAGAAAATGAAACTGTTCAAATACTCCAGTTTTCATTTTTTAGAAAACAAAAATTAGAAAATACGAATTTTCAATTTATAAAGGAGAAATAGAAAACCTTGGGTTGCTTTTTATTATTTTTCATTATAAATAAAATCTATGTTTTTCAAAATTCTCTAACTTTGGAGAATTGGAAAACACGAGGGTGGGTATAAAGCCTTGCTTTTTGAATTCTGGTTGATATATTTTTTAGTTTTCTGAGTTAGAAAAGTTCATATCTTTTGAACATATTTTTTAAATTTTCCACTCTTTTCTTTAGAGATAGAAAACATTAGAAAATTAGAAATGGAAAATTAGAGAACATTTTTCTACAACTAAGCACACCCTAAATCTTTCACCTCCTCCTACATACCTATTGTGAAATCATAAGAATAGTTGGGAAAAAAAAGAAAAGGAAAATAGAAGAGAGAATTAAACAAAAAATCCCATTCGATCATCTGATCAGAAAAGAACTTCCAGGACCTTGCATGGAGAAGCAACGATCTATTATCTAAAATAGGGGAAATTGCAAAATAACCCCTGAATTGGGGTCAATAGGTCCGGAACTATTCTTTTTTATTCTATGACCTTAACTATAATGAAAGGCAAAATTTGTGGAATCCGGCGAAGATGATGAAATTGGTGGGGGCGGGAGTGGTGATGGTGAGAAATCAAAAGTAACTTAATAGAATTGTAGAGAGAGAATTGTGTGGATGATTTTTCAACAAGGAAGTGATGGTGTTGGTGGCGTAGACGGGTAATTGAGGTTGATTTGGTTGTGTTATTGAACTTAGTGATGAGAATTTTTTGAAATAAAATCAAAGGATTGGAGAGAGATTAGAAATCAAAGAGGGAGGTCACATGCGTGAGATTGAAAGCAATGGAAAGCATTATGACTTCTCTCTCTTTTCTTTGGTGTCTTCTCTCTTCTGTTTCTATCTTTATTCAAGGGTATTGTCGGAGGTTAAGCATGGGGCTTGCACATGAGACAAAAACATTCAAATTTAATTGAATCATGGATGAAAGCACCAATTTTTCCATTTTTCATACGTAACCTTACTTTAGTGTGGATTTTGCGATTTTCCTAAAAGATAATTAAAAATTTACCACTAATAAAGTTGATACCGTCGAAACAAAATAAAGCTCGACTCATTAACAAGACATTTCGTATGTGGTACCAACACTCTCGGTAACTAAATTATAAACGAAACGTTGTAAAAGAGATAATAATATTTTAAATCTATGATAAATGGCCAACAAATAAAGCTCATTAATACAACATATCATCTATGTTGTACGGAAATGGAAACAGATACGAAATGGTACGAGAAAACGATACTTTATAAATACATAGGAAACGGAATCACGAGTCAATGCATAAATATAAAAAATATAAGGATTTTTTGTCAATATTAATTATTTTATGAAAATAATAGAATAATCATATTTTATAATAAAAATCTAAAATGATCAAACAATAATTATTAATCATAAGACAAAATAATATAAAAATTATAATTATAATTAAATAAATTAATAATTCATTAAATATGAAAAAATGAGTAAATATAAAAAATATATGGTAAATATTAATTAATTGAGCGTGTTGAGATGTTTTGGAAACGTTTCAGAAATAGAAAACATTTTGGAAACGGGAAAACACTAGTATTGAGAAGTTTCCATGCATTATAGCATATCATTCACAAGGAAATTTTTAAAAAAAAAAAAAAAAGCATTTTTTGTTATCAAATATAAACCAAATATCTTTGAAATATAAAATAATAAAAATAAACACGTTAGATAGAGAGATGCGCATGTTATTTTTCTTGTTAAACAAAAAAGAAAAACATAAGGAACATAACAAAAAGATTTTTTAAAGGAAGAGAGAGCTAAGCATACTTTCTTGACATTTGTAAATCTCATTTCTTGACAAATTAAATCTTTCTCCAATCTACCCCCATTATGAAATCATATAAATGAAGAGTTAATAAAAAAATGAAGTGAGTTTTAAAAAATCATAGAAAACTGTATTCAAATCTTTTGATCAAAACCCCTTCTCAACAACAACAATCTAAGCCCCAACAATTGGGGTCGGCCATTTGAGAAACAACTGTAGAGACGATTACAAAAAAGATATTTATATATATATAATATGATTTAATTTGTGGGGGATTCTTCTACGCCAATTATTCTTATCCAAGGCCGTCTTCTTATCTAAACCTTTAATTATCATGTTTTTACGGATAACTTGCATCCAAGTTTTCAATGGTCACTTGTATCTAAGTTTTCAGCAATCTATCTCTACATTTTACTATATCTCCTATATTTAAGTTCTTAATTCTCCTAACTGGTGCGACTTTAGGTTTTCTTTACATATGCCCAAACCACTTTATATGACACTCGCATCTTATTCATAATTGAATAAATTCCCAACTTGTTACGAATCTCTTCATTTCTAATTTTATCTCTTCTAGTTTTGCCACACATCCACCTAAATATTTTCATTTCTGCTACAATCATTTTTTGTTCTTGTTGTTTAATAGCCTAGCATCCTTATCAACCTCTTCTCAAATGCTGTTAATTTTAACATTTAAATAATAATTAAATTTTTAACGCTAATGAAGTTGATATAATTAAAAGAAGATAGAGCTCAAGTCTGTCAACAAGACAGTTCTTTGATGGTAACAACAAAGTTGCTAACTAAATTATAGACCCAATATTGTAAAATAAATAACCATCTTCAAGATCTCAACAGAGTATGAAGATTGTATGCACTTCCCAACACGTCTGCCAACTTGAATATGAATGAGGTAGCTTATACCTTTTTATGTCTAATAGTGACAATCATTCTAAAAGCAATATTTTGCTTGGAGCAAATATCAATCTAACACTATTTATAATAAAAAAAGAAAAAAATGATAAAACACAAGGTTAGAGTAAGAGGCGTATGTTAATTTTCTCTGAAAAATATTCTTTTTTTGAAAATGAAGTTTGAAATCTTTTTGATTTTATCTTTTTTCCAATAATCAATTTTTTACCAAGTCAAATAGAGAGGGGTACACATCCAAAAGGTTTTTTGCAATCTAAAATCTATCTCTGTACAATCTTTGCAAGAAAATATTATCTCCTTCAAATCGAGAAAAAAGAGAGAACGAAGGATAAATCTTAAAAATTGCTTAAACTCATGTGAATCCTATTTCCTTACAAATCATTTCGTTCCCCACCACCTCCTACAATTCTGTCTAACATGAAATCATATGAATAAAGAGTAATAAAAAAAAAAAAAAATCAAAGAAGGGATTCTGGAAAAGATTGCCAAAAAAATTAGATTTGATTGTCTGATGAGAAAAACCCACTTTTTGAACCGTACCAAATTCTTCAAAAAATAAAAATAAAAAGAGCAAAGTGTATTGATCCACACTGTAGTTCAACAATTAGTTAGAACAGTTTGCAAATGGTAACAAAGCTAGAACAGTTTGCAAATGGTAACAACACTGCCAACAACTAAATTATAAACCTAATATCGTAAAATAGATAATTATCGTCTAAATGTATGCTAGACTCCCAGCAAAGTATATTGATCATCTAAGTTTCCCAACAATTCCCTTTGTTCTTGATTTTTCTGCCTAAAACAATTCTTTACAAAATCAAATCAGTAAGAGAGAGAGACATCCAAAATTTTTTTTATTATTAGAAAATATGTTTTTATAAAATCTTCCCCCCCCCAAAAAATCTACTCTCCATCAAATAAAAAAAAAGAGTGGGTGAGGAGAAAGGATAGATCTTAGATATTGATTATCTAATCTGTAAATCCTATTTCATGACAAGTCAAATCTTTTCCCTCCACCTTGAAAATTTTGTCCCCATAGATGTCAAAGGAAGAGGGAATTCAAAAAAAAAATGACAAGGGAATTTAAAAGGAATTCCCAACAATTTTCGAACATCAAGAAAAACGCTTTAGTCTGGGACCCTGTCAAATTCTTCAAGAAAAAAAAATGCCAATATATTTATACAGACAAGCAACAATCTAAAATATATAATAAGAATGAAATTTCTCCTACTAATGAAGTTTTACATTACCAAAATAAAATTTAGTTCACATTTTGCAGGTTACGAGAACAATGTTGGTATCTAAATTATAAACCCAAAATTGTGAAATAGATAATTATTTGCTAGAGCTATACTAAATTTCCAACAAAGTATAAGGTTAGTCTAAACCTTCCAACACTTGTATGCCCTCATGGAGGATAATGAGGAAGCTTATATTTGCTAATTTCAATCAAATCTACAACCATACCTGTAATTTAGGACAATCCTTCTAAAATCCTGATTTATTATTAGCAAATATCAATTGAACCAAGAGTGTGTTAGTTTTCCACAGAAAATTATATTTTCCAGAAAATAAATTTGGAATATTTTTTCATAATCATTCTCCAAAATATCGACTCTCTTCTAAGACGAAATGATAAATCTCAGAGATTGCTTATAAATCCAATTCCTTAACAAACTAAATCCCTCCACCTTCTACAATTTTGTCACAATCATGAAATCATATAAACGAGAGTGACCAAATACAAAACCTCCTTCGGAACTGTCAAATTCTAGGGGGGGAAAAAAGCAAATCTATTTGCATAGATAAAGGAATAGTCTGAAATCTGAAATAGTAATGATATTTCTATTCCTAGTGAAGTTAATATTATAAAAGCAAAATAAAGTGTTGTTCACAACAAAAATAAACATCCAAACACTTCGGTGACCACTTTAACAAAAATAAGCAAGCTTATATTTTTTAATCTCAATCAAATTTACAAGCTTACCTCTAAAGATGATAATTTTTCTAAAAACAATGTTTGTTGTCAAAAAATATTGATTTAACACGATTTGATGTAATAAAAAAAATTTGACGCGATGTCAAAATGAGAGGTGCACATTTTTCTCCACAACAATATTTTCATAAAATGAAATTTAAAATCTTTTTACCTAATCTTTTCCCCAAAAATCCATTCTCCACCAAATCATAATGAGAGACAGGGACACATCCAAAAGGTATCTTATGGTCGGAAATCATTTTTGTATAATCTTTCTCCAAAAAAAAATTCTACTGTCCATTATAACAAAGAAAGAAAAGAGAGAAGAAACGATAGATTTTAGAGATTGCTTTCCTGATATGTAAATCCTAAACACATTCTTTAGTTGTTAGTAAATATCAATCTAACATGCTTTGAAAAATAGAAATAAGATAAGAAAAAAAAAAAGACATGATGTCAAAGGGAGTCGCACATTAGTATTGTCTCCAAAAATTCATATTTGCCTGAATATGAAATTTGAAATCTTTTTGCCTAATTTTTTTTTCTTCCAAAAATTCAATCTCCACTCGGTCAAAAAAAGAGAGTTCGGGACACATTTGATATATTTTTAACAGAATACTTACCTAATTTGGGTACTCTAACAAAGCAAATGTTTCCCCTCTACCTACTAGTTATGCAACGAAATTATAGATTTTGTAACCCGAGGAGAAAAACCCCTTCTTAAACCTATCAAATTCTTAAGAGAGAGAGAGAGAGAGTGAGAAGCAAATATGTTTGCAACAATCTAGTATCTGATGTGGTGAAAATGAAAATTCATCCTTTGAACTAAGGTTTTAAATGAATAGTTCCCTGATTTTTTTTCCCTCCCTTGAACTATCACAAGTGGCAAAATTGGTGCAATTCGAAGGAGATGATGAAACTGACGGGAAGGTGGGCTTTTTTAAAAGTAATTGAAGGGCAAGGATGATGGTGAGTTTAATTTAAGGAAATCAAAGGTAACTTCAGAGAATCAAAGACAGAGATTAGACAAATGCTGCAAGGATGACTTTTCTGTAAAGAAGTGATGTTGTTGGTGGGGACGAGGGAAACTAACATTAATTTTAGATATATGAATTTTGAAGTAAAATTTAAGGATTGGAGAGAGATGAGAAATTGAAGAGGGAGGTCACAGGCATGAAGTTGAAGTGGATGAAAAGTTCTACGACTTCTCTTGCTCTCTCCCCTTTTTTTTCCTCCTTTTGCTGGAGGTTCGGAATGCGTCTTGCACATAACAAAAATGTTAAAAGTTAACAGAATGATGGATGGAAAACACCAATTCTGCCACTTCTTGGGGGAGGTCTTTGCATTCAAAAAAAAAAAAAGAGAAACAAAAAGAAAATTTAGGGAACTACTTGTGCAGATGCTTACTTCAGAGGGTGATTTTACAGTTTTTGTGTCAACAAGTATCAATTTAACACCCTTTAAAAAAAAAAAAAAAAAAAAACAGGTCATATATAGAGACGTATGTTAGTGTTTGTTCCCCAAAATGCTATTTTTTTGAGAAAATAAAATTCGAAATCATTTTGCCCCAAATCTGAATCTTTTCTCAAAAAGTTCTAGGAGAGATCTTAGATGCTGCCTACCTGATTTGTATGCATGAATTGGGGAAAATTGCAATTTCACCCGAGTTAAGGATGATGTACGAATAGGTTATTGTTATTAATTTTCTAATGCAAAAACAACTTCTTAATTTTGAAAAGTTGTATAATTGGCTGAATCCATCAGATGAAATTGGGAGTGGCTTAGGACGTCGATCGTGATGGTGACAGTGTTTCGTGGCGGAGAAGGGAAATTGAGGTTTGATTTGATGGTGATACTGAATTCAGGTGTGAGATGTCGAAGTAAAATCAACGGATTGGAGAGAGATAGAGATGGGAACTTTAAGAGGAAGGTTGCATGCGTGAGGTTGGTTGGGATGAAAAGTTGTCTGACCTCTCTCTGGGTCCCCCCCATCTCAATTCTCTTTTTCTCTCTTCCTTGAGGTCGACGGAGGTTAAGCGTGTGCCTTGCATGTGACACAAATGTTAAGAAGTTAACAGAGTAATGGACAGAAGCACCAATTTTGCCACTTCTCATAGTTAATAGGAGGTCTTTGTGATGGATTAGGCTCACTAACCTGTGATTTCGGAGTTCTGGAGTTCAGAAAATCATTGAATTTTATGGCTGATTCGTCTTGACTTCAGAGTTCAGCAGTCGACACATCACTAACCTGTGATTCCAAAGCGTCCACCCTCTCTATAATCATATGGAGGAGTCGCCCCCTTGTCAACCAGTCAATTTTTCCTCTGAAATTTTGTGTAGTTCTGGTTGCCATAGTGATGGATAAGGTTCTCATACCAAATTTGATGCAGGATCATAGATTCCCACATTATGGTTTTGCTTGTCGACAATTTGATTGGTTAGAACAACTGGAATGATTTAACAGAATATAGAGAAGAGTAGAAACAGAGAACTACCTAGGCAATCTCCCAAAATACCCCAGACTTCAAAGAGATGAAAACTCAAAACAGCAGCCGCACAACTCAAAGAAAGCATAAAACTACCTAGATTCAACCACCAATCAATCAAGATTTAACCAATCTGTCAAGATCCCTTGACTACCCTTCGATCCTCCTCTGAATCCTAAATCAAAGTTTGGGCATCAAACAGAGATTCTCCACACCTCTTATAAACCCTTATAGGCTGTTTTCAACGTCGTTTCCCATCATTATTTCTCTTGAATGCTAGTTTTCTTTTCTTTAGTGCTCTTTCATGGTGTTTCTGCATTCTTTACTTATCTTTTCTCTTTGAAGACGAACATTTTTCTTATCTTATTTGACCTCTACCCTTGCGGAGGGTTCACCTGTCTTCGCTTTTGTGAATGTTAATTCGTGAGCAGTGGACTCCTATGGTGGCGGTATAAGTAACAAATGCCGGGGGCCTTCATATCCAATCTAGCCACTAAAATCATCTCGGGGTGGTACTCTAGTAACTAGCGCATCACGGAGGGGTTTCACTCTAGTTTAGTTTTAAAGAGCAGCAAATTAGATTCACAAATTCTTGCCAACCAAATAGGAGAATTTTCAGCAAATAATAGCTAATCCTTTAGTATTTGAAAGGGTATCATTTGTAGGATAATCTACTTTTAACGGTGCAAAAAGTAACCTACATGTGGCCTATGGTTAGAACAGTAAAACTAAAGCCACTGTAATATTGTAAGACCGGTTTACTCCTTTCAACTCATGTAGTTAAACTAGAACCAATATGCCTGGATGGGCATTGGACATGGGAGAAAATAGTGGTGTTGCCAAGTGTCGGCCGCACCAAATTTTAGTAGGAAGATGGTATTAAAATCACTTCTCTGATTGGAGCCTTCCTATTATGTAATTCATAATGTGAAAAGTGTATCACGTGACAATATTTGATATATTAAAAGATGTTTCTGAATCAAATGTAGGCGTCAAGACATCAGATTATTGCTGTTTTGCTTATTTTTCCTGTCAAGTACATCTTAATAGGAATGTGAACAAACTCTTGTATAAATCAATGGAATTAAAAATTGCTCTTCTGGAGTTCATTGTAAATAGAATGCACGTTAAAACCTTATCTTCAACAATATACATGTCTATTGCTTATCCACTAATAATAATGATATGTTAGTAGTCATTTAATTGATGCAATCATTGAATAGCAACTCACCCACGTTGCAGTTGAATGCCCCCTTCAGCATGACGAAGAGCCCGCCACCGTTTTTTATGACTTCAACATCCGTAGTTCATGTGATTGATCTAATGTTGGAGAAAAGACAAAATGGTTGTCGTTGTAAGAAATGGCACGTTGAATGGCTCTGGTCCAAGGGCTGCTGGGGTTTTCACATTGGAACAAATGCATGCTCTTGCAATGCCTGAATCTGATATGACAGGACAAAACTGTCCTAGTGAGAGATGTAAAATTACTTTACATATATAAGATAGTGTCGATTTCTCATGTCCAGAGTTACATATACTCGTCATTCCTATGCATCAAATTAAGATTGTCTTTATTATGCTTTATCTTTCAAGGTTCACAAGCCCTTGTATCAGATGCAACATGCTGTTTGAGATAGCTTTCAGCCACTGACATTTAATTTTTCAATCCTTCGATTGTATGGCTGGACTGGCTCATTACAACTCTTGATAGTGCGAAGAATGAGTGGTTTCTATTGATCAATAGAAATTATACCACTTGAAGAAAGAGTTTTAGGCCTTTCTTGAAGATTTGACGGATGATAATCATACTTTTTTTCCGTGTCAAGGTTGTTTGTGAGTGGTATAATTTGATTCACCTTCATTAGTTTGACATGCTGGTTGGGACATTTTACTCGTTTATCCTTTCTGTGAGAGTTTAAATGTCCTTAAAGATCCTAGAACAAATTGTTTTTCATGCAAGTTGCCATTGATAGTGACGAGCATCATCATAGTCTGAGCACCACGCTCGAGGCTCTGATAATATACTCGTGAGGAGATGCTGATGAAATAGGTTGATCCTTCCGGTAAGGTGACTTTTTCCAACCCGGTTGGTGAGGCAAAATAGCATCTTTGCCGGTTGATATAGAAATATGTATCCAACAGACACTATTAATAATATTATTTTTGAATTGAGTGATGGGATATTTTATCCTTTTAATCAAATATTCGAATTTGAACTTTAGAAATGGAGAAAAATGATATGAGAGAATTAATCTTACAACGGATCTTATAGTATTTGGGCCGAATTAATTGGTATAATTCAAATACCGATCAGTGAAAAAAAAAATAAGAATAGACGAGTGAAACCACAATCCCCCACCAAGTTGCACTTGATCATGTACTCTCTCTCTCTCTCTCTCTCTCTCTCTCTCTTTGAGTGCCTTGTCACTCTGCATCCCATCTCAGTTGTTCCCCATCTTTGGCTCCACCCCCTTAATTGGTACCATCATTCCGATTACCCCCCACAAACCCACATGGGAGAGATGGTTTTCTTTTCCCATTTCTTTCTCTTAAGGATATTATATGTCACTTGGTGTAGCTCAGGTAATTATAAACTAAAAAGCAAAGAGAAAATGACGATTAAAAGTAAAGAAATTTTCAACCTCCAACCTTACAATAGAATCACCAAAATTATAGTGCTGTTTAAGAGTAAAATAGCGCTAATTTTGGAGAGAACGACATAGATGTCTTTGATTGAAATGTCATTTTGCTCTAATAAAAGGGCACAAATCTCCCGTTTTATCAATGGGCTTTCTCCTTGCTAGTCATGGTCAAATACCCATTTTTGATTTAGAGAAACCGACAACGAGCTCTAAAGGTTAGTTATTTTATAACCATGATTTTGGAACCCTAAACGATTCGGGTTCTATTTTACATATTGATTTTTTTGTTAAAAAAGTGCAGTTGATTAATGATGAAATAAATTTAATGTGAAATCTAAAGTTGCTTTTTTGTTGACATAATTGTTTAATTAATTCAGTTATGAATATTTGAAAACCACTTTGTCTTGGCCCATTCCCACTAATTTATTTTTATATAATAATTTTTCATGATAAATATTTCTTGTTCCTAAAAGTTTTCGACTACCCTAATACTCCAATCATATTATTTACATACTCACAGTATAATGGAATTTAAGAAAGAGAGAAGGGTGGGGATTTGGGACATGAATGAAATATATTTCTTTTCCTAGGCCAAATCGTAATTATCAAAATTATGAGATAGTTTTTGTAAGTGGTAAGGGTAAGACAACCTAGTTTTATTTACTTAGTTCACTTGGTCTTTTTGTGGCTCCCAGCCTGTCAATACGTCTCACTTTAAGAGTTTTCTTCTTCATGTTAACGTAGCACATATTAATTTGAGAATAGGGATCTTCTGCACATTCAGAAATTCAGTCCCAACAACTAATAATGCTATGCTGGATAGTACAACAACTAATGAACAGCAAAAGCTTTCATTCCAGGGCCGATGAACAACATGGCTTAGTATAGATCTCATCTTTATACTCTCTCTCTCTCTCTCTCTCTCTCTCTCTCTATGGGGTGTGCGCCCTTTGTCTCTCACTGAATCTTTATGATCAACACTCATCCCAAAAAGCATGTTGGGTGCCGCCTGAAAGATCCCAACTCTGCTGAATCAGGGGAAATACCACAAACTCCAAATCTACAATACCCAGTGTTGCGGGCAGAGTCAGAAGCCACTTAATATGGTCGGTTTGAGTTAAATAGTTCGGGTGGAGGGGGGGGAGCTAGCCTAAAGCCTAACGTCACCCTTGTATTTTTTTAGTGGCAGTCCAATCATTTCGTTTAAGGGATAACTGAATATCAGCCGTTGATTCCAGTACTACCGGATGAAGTTGCAGAGATATGCTTGCTTCATCTCCCGTATCCATACCATGTTTTGGTGCGCTCAGTTTCATGTTCATGTAGCAAACTCATTTCCCATCCTTCTTTTCTTCTCTCTCTCTCTCTCCCCCTACCCTTTTTATTCGTTTTGCTTTCAATAAATCAACGGCCAGGATTCAATGGCAAGCTCTCGATCCAAGATCCGGCCGTTGGTTTGTATTACCTTCCATGCCCTGTCCCAAGTCCATTTGTCCTTCTGGGTTTGCCTGCGCCTCGATTCCATTACAAGGGACGTTGGTGGTGTTGGGTGGGACACGGGACGGACTTACGGACTACCATTCGGACCACCTTCATCTACCGTACATCTACCAATCAGTGGTGTGTAGGGTCTCCGATGATGATATCAAGATCTTATTTAACGGCGAAAACGGTTGGTGGGAAGATCTACGCCGTTGGTGGAAGAACGAACAACGGTGACCGGTTAATCTTGGCCGTCGAATGTATGCAGGCCAGCTAAGTGTGCACGTCTCGTGTCATTGAAAGTTGAAGCTTTGAATGGGAAGAAGGATGAAAAAACAAACAAAAACAAGAAGTGGGTCTTGTAATTTTTGCAAAAACCGATTCTTTTGGATTATTATTTTTATTGGGTAATTGTTTCTTTGGCGTATTGTGCATTTAATTCTCATTGGAATTTTTTTTTTCACCGATACTTGAAAATCTGACTAACTCAAATTAAATAATTATAAGATTCAATTTAAAAATTGACTCTTTGGAGTCTATTTTCTTTGTTTTCAAGAGTTGAAGCTGTGATGTTGATTAAGGGCAGAGTAAGGAAGTTCTTCATGCATTAATTATTATTGGAAACCAGAAACTTTTTTAAGGGAAGAAATTTGAGTATAATTTAAAATCATTTTGTATATTTTTTAGTATAAAATACATTTCAAAATTCTTAACATTTGATTACGGTTTCCATTTTTTTTTTCATAGAAAACAATTTTCTATTCTTCAATACGAAAGAAAAAACCAAAAATGCTTTTGTGACAATTTTCTATGCTAATTTAAAAAAAAAATTGCAAAACACAGAAATTGCATTCAAATAGGGTTTCTTTTTTCTTTTTTTTTTCCTCTCTCCCTAGAAAGACAATAGGAGATCGACTTATGACTGGGATGTCATATACGGTTTCAAACTTTTCGGTGGCTTGTTCTTTTTTGTTTTTATTATCGATATTTGGGTTTTATTTGATTAATCCAGTTTAAACATTATAGAGTCCATTTTAAAAATTGGCTCTATCAAATCTTTTTTTATCATTTTCAGATTTGAATCGTGACATCTAATTAAAGGAATAGAGTATCATTTACCATTCAACCCAAAAACATTTAATTTTTCGTGCTTTCTCGTCCAAAATAGTTTTACAAAAAAGATATATGAATTGTGGTCGAGTAAACAGGGATGGATGATGTTGGAGTTTGTTTTTGAACCCAAATAATTCAATTCATATTGTACAGAAACACCAGCAAGTGTAATTTAGGACACCACCCCTGATTAGAATATTTTTTTATCGATTAAATAAGGATTATAAAAATTATGAAAATATACATAAAATTTAAAATTTGGAACACTAAATCTAGAAAAAGATATTTGAAACTACTAGTTTTCATAAAATTAGTCACGATTCCTAAGATAACACTTCATCCTTACGTATACGGAAAGTCAGTTTATGGTATTAAACTTGGCTTCTGTATATGGTTCGCTATTTCATGGAAATGGAGACTCCCTACACTGTTTCAGCTCTGAGTAGGGATTGCAAGGGCTACTTGGGTATGTTTGGCATTGCAATATATCTCTGAGTAGGGAGAATTTGCATCACAACACTCACCCACATCGATGGGGCTTCACTACACCCTGGTTTCCTTGAAGGGTTTTATACTGTAACAGCCATGTGTTTAGGATATTTAAAAAAAAAAAAAAAGTTATTAGTTTAAAATTTATTTTGAAAATGGATAGTTTGAGAGTTGATGGGTTCACTTCTGAGTAAAAGTGTCATGATGTCAAACAAAGTTCGTCAATTCTATTCCCTGTTTTTTATTGGAATGAATGATACATGTTGGCGTTGGCCTTTCAATGTTTTGTTCCAGCGTCTCTTTTTTTTTCATTAATCAAACTAATCCAAGCAGACTCATTTAGGATCAAACTCGAGATTTTTACCGAGGAGTCTGGTGTCACTAAACTTACAGAATGTTGGTTTGTATCTGTCACAATATATGAATTACAATTTAAATTTAAAAATAATATTATTCTTAAATTGTAAAATATAAATACAATATCAAGTACCTAAAAATAAATTTTAAAAGTTTAAAACATTCTCGATTTTCATTTTACTTATAATAATAATCTAAATTTTTTAATAGAAAATTTTGATTTTTTACTTTAACCTCACATTTTTTGAAAAAATAATCATTTTAATTCCAGTCAGAATTTTTATTGCTCTGAGATATGCTATTGGACATTCCGTATTATTTTAAGTCACAAAAAATAAGAGGCAAATCAGAATGAAGAAGAAAGTGTATATAACAACCCTATGTACGAAACTTCAGAAGAAACAATGATGAGGAGATAGCAGCAGGTCCATAGCACCATTTTCAATGTAATTGGTATGGTATTTGCTCTCTATACAGCAATATCAAGTCCCCAAAAAAATTGTGCAGATTGCTCCTTCTTGGGGCTTCAGAGGTTTTGCACATTGTGCAACTCACAGTATGGTAATCTCAGTGGCGTTGTTGTATTTTTGAGAATCTATGACACATCAGAACGTAATTCCTGTTAGAACTGTGGAAAACAATTGAAACAATTTTCCATTTTTCCAAGTATGACGCAATGACCAATGAAAACACGAAAGCAATTTACCTGATGTGCGATCACTAATTCCTGGAACATCAGGCCCATGTTCAACTAAGCCTACAGGCTCCACAGAAGCAGCAGCAACAACGGTAGTTGCATTATTAGACTGATGAACAGGGAAAGAAATCAGAATTGAATGCAAAGTCCAACCGATTGAAGAAAAAAAGTGCTACAAACTTGACTAAGTCTCCAAGTAATGAAAATATTAATCCAATGGAGAACTCTTTAAATCCTTTAAAAAACTCTAAACACTAAAATTATATACACATTTCTTTCATGAGTAGTATACAAGAGAAGGTAATTGCTATCAGCCCTCCACTCTACAGATTTTGATTGACTATGATGGCAACTATCAACTTCCCATCACGATTTTGTTTTCTAAACTAAAAGAAGAATTTTTCCAGGAAAATTACTTGAAATTTAAGGGAATTGTCAAAGGTCAGACTGAATAAAGGCACATGAACTTGATCACTAAATGTCGCTAGAGCAAATTATTGGAGAGTTAATGGTGCGCATTCTTGTTCATTGTGATTGATTGATAGTTATATCTTAATTTATAGGTTTAAGGAGATCCTTTTTAGGAAGAACTAATAACTTTCTATTTTTGGAAAATACCTGGTTCAGAATTCTGAAACTGATTTGAAGAAAATTTTGCACATGGTTATGGCATAGTGGATGAAATGGAGAGGTGCTTCTGGAATACGAGTCATGTTTGGAATTAAACCTTAAAAAAAAATTTAAATAACCTTGGGACCAAAAAAATTCCACATATAACCCCCTATGTCGCGAGTTGGACCCAGAGGTTATTTAAAAAAAAAGAAAATTTTAAGGGTTAATTCCGAACGTGACTCTCTGGAGTACCGTTTAACTGCAAGGTTTCAACTAAATTATAGGAGAAAAAAAACAAGATTTGATCACATACAGAGAAAGCCCATCCCCCCCCCCCCCACAAAATGAAGTAATGGCAGATAACATAAGGTGCTCCTAGAACTACTACCTGAAAACTCTCTAAGAAATATTCAAGTATGACATGCTAACTTTTAACTTCACCATTGACAAGGCATTAAATAAACCTGAACTAAAAAGGTTTGCCCATTAGTCTCGTGCTTCAACTTTAGCCGAGATGAGTTGAGTTACAAGAATCTATGACTTTGGGGTTTATTGATGATCCGATACTGTCAATTGGTTCTTTTTTTAATCAATGATGAGTTTCAGACATCAGGGGACCTCTGCCAGAGAGGGTGGATGGATTGGCGTGGGGGCAGGACAAGCACAAAACAAAGATCAGAAATCACATACTCGAGAGTTGTGGAAGTTGATATAACATTTCAAAGAAAAAAATTGCAAAAATCCTCACAACTGGAGATGAACCTTCCCCCCCCCCCAATAATTAAGTTCATTAATGAAGTTGCAAGCAGTAGTCATGAGGCAATCTCTACAGGAACCGGCTTTGTCTCAGAAGCTACACTCACCTCATTTTCCCGGTGAGTTGACGTGCACATATCGGGGTTAGTGTTCTTTCGAGATTTGTCATCCGTGTCATCAGAGAACAATGTGGTACTGTTTGTATTAGCATCACTAGGATCCGATGCCGCAAAATCAAAATTATAGTTCAAAATGTTCTTCTCTGCCAGTCCAAGCTGTCAATGTCAAAAGTTGAGTCAATGCCTAAACTTTGTACATGGTCATAGAGAAACGTTAAGACTGCATATTTGGTTGGAGGATGTCAAAAATGTTAGCCACATGCAGGAAGAAGGCTCTAAAAATTCAGTTTGTGACACCTTTTGGTTTATGTCATAAAAGACAAGATACAGGACATTAGCCAGAGAAATTCATAGAACGAATACCTAAGCATATTAATTATACACCAACTCCAAGCTAAACCCAAATATTGTTATAGCCTTAATCCCTGCATCTGCTTCATAAGCATTTCTCGTTAGTCATGGGGATGAATGTTTCTAGCAATGGGAAGAATGCTGAAAGGAACTAATGGTCAAAATAACTAAGCAAAGCAAAATACAAACGATCCGCCTTCTTCTCCACATGTGAGTCCAAAGGTTTAGTAGTTCATTGGTTCGTAGATGTTTCACAAGATAGTCAGCCGCTCCACGTCTCAGGCACTTAACAACAACAGCGACTTCATCTTGAGCCGACATCACTAAAATATACGAACAAAGATAGGATAAAGAAGACTAAGAAATGATTTCCTGGAGAATGTAACAAATCATGTATAAGGCCCGATTAAAGGCTGGTTTGCATTGAGCCTGTTGGTTATTGATACCCATTATAGGCATTTGGGTAATTAAGGAATGGGGTAATTCCCATCCTTAATTACCATTAACCAATATTTTGGAAACCCTCCCCAATTAAGTGATATGTGTCTTACCTTCCTTCTGTGAGAGAAAATAATAAAGGAAACTCTCCTTCTCCTACCTTGTGGGGTGGATAGCAGCCATGGGAGGAAACCATGATGGAGGCTAGGGTTTTGCACAACATATTCTCTAGAGAGAGAATAGAGAGAGGGATGGAGATTTTCGCGTAGGAAAATCTCCCATCGTCAGACGATTCACCGGACACGAGGGTTGAGGCGTCGTGGATTTGAGGTGGTGGTTCGATTGCGTGATCACCATCCGACCGTACGATCCGTTCGAGGGACATCGCGACACGGTGGATTTTGGAGACCGCCCAATAGAGATATTTATCCCAAAAAAAATTCCGATCTATTTAATTCACGCTTCCGCATGCGCGATTAAATCCAACATTGGTATCAGAGCAGTCGTTGGATTTAATTTAATAATTTTCGGAATTATTTTTGGGATTTTAAAATTTTGGGGTCCGGATCACGGATGAGTTTCGTGAATCCGAGAACACTGCAAGAATACCCATGGCCCAGGGATTACAAACATATTTTTTATTTAATTTTCGGAGCATGTTTGGGCCATGAAAAGTCCGGTCGAAGTTTGCGACCGTACGGACATAAAATCCTTAGATCTGTGGCTTTAGAGGGCGGATCGATGCATGAAAATGATATAAATGAGTTCCTTGCATCTAGATCTACGGTTTTATATATTTTATTGTGTGTTTTGGATGCCGGAAACTGGGATTTCCGAATGGCCGCAGAGGGCCGCGACTGGGGTGGTTGAACCCCACCATTTTTGGGCTTGAATCCTCCAAAAATCGAGTGTAGGATGTTTGGAGGATGCCCACAAATTTTTTTCCAGTCGAAAAATGCAAGAAAAAACAGCCGGATTGGTGTTTTCCAGAAAACGGGTCGAAAAACCCGTTGCAGGACCCGTCGGGCGAAAAAGACCCGGCCCAGACCCGCGGGCGCGTGACACTCACGCGCCAGGAGGAGCGTCTGCAAGGCGCGTGGAGTTCACGCGCCACACAGCGCGTGGATCGGGTCGGACCGTGACCCGGACCGACCCGCAAACCGGACCGTTGACCGGGTCGGACCGAACCCGTTGACCGGGTAGTCGGGTCAACCCTGACTCGTTGACCAACCCGGTCAAAACCCGGCTCAACGCGGCTCAGCGCGTGAAGGCGCGTGAGCCGCGCGCCGCGACTGGGCGCGCGTGAGCCGCGCCGCCCCAGGCGCGTGGCAGCGCGTCTGAGCCGCGCCGCGCGTCTGGCGCGTGAGCCAGACTGCTGCCAGCGCGTGAACGCGCGTGGCAGCGCGTGGAGGCCCACCGCCGGCGCGTGGAGGCGCGCGGCGGCGCGTGGAGTGCACCGCCGGCAAGCGGCGGCGCGTGTGGGCCCCGGGTGGCGCGTGAAGTCGCTCAAAATTGAATTTTTTCAATTTTTGGGGGGTCCTATATCCATAAATGTGACTTTTTGTGGGTTTTTGTGCGTCGAATCACAATCCAAATGGTAAGATGCGATTCCAAGTTGTGGTGTATGGTGTCCGTTGACTCATACGCTCGCTTTGGGGTCGTACTCAAGTCATTTTGGTCTTGATGATTCGTAGGGCGTACAAAAATGTGATAATAAGCATCTCCAAGTCACATATGTCTCTCTTAATGCGTTGAGAACTGTCGTATTAAATTTTTTGTAAATTTTTGCAAGGAGAGTAAACTGAATAATATGATCTGCGCGATTTTATCAGTAGATTCGATTTATTCTCGAGAGACAAAAATCTAACGGGAATCTGAGGCAAGAGATGATGGGCCCCAGGGTGGGTACCACGCCTCAGAATATACGAGATAAAGAGATCTATCGTGTATGGGATAAAAGATTTGTCAAGTTAGGGCAATGCTTACAGTGGCATACACGATAACTTAATCTCGTTTTTCGAGTCATATTCTATGAACATGTCGGTTCGACTCGTCCCATAAGAGCATAGTGTTGCTCTCTTCGGCTCCTATGTGAGGACGCAGAAGAAAAGGTTCTGGATGTGATCCAGTTTTTACCTGATTCATGGGAAACCGTGAAATCCTATCTCACATTTGACGAAAGTATTCGTGCTTTCGTTGACGTGAGTACATATTGTGAGCTCGATGAGGAGCACCTAGAGGCGAGTAGGCCACACTCGAGTCATGCTTATTCAGAGGAGTCAAGTAAGGACTTCCCCGGCGCTAAGCCTAGCGAACGAGACTCGAGATCTAGGTAATAAAAAATCATCCGACAAAACCGACAACGAGGTACAAGAACGCAAGAAGAAGGAATTTGTTTAGACCAAAGAAATTGCTACGTTTGAGGTAGATTTGGTCATTTCGCTCGTGAGTGTGACGAGCAGAAATAAATATTCTTCTTCTTTACGTGGTGTGAGATTTTTCTCATTCACTATAATACTCGCTGATTTCTCTTCTTTGAAATCAGGAGCAACCGACCACGTAACTCGAGATAGGAGTGCGTAATCCGTCAAGTGAATCCTTAAGTTTGGAGGATTTACGTTAAGGACAGAGCATTCGTCGTTGTCAGAGGGAACGACACTTGCTATGACGTCCTCAATATTGTAGGTATTTGACGGATCTACAAATTTGTACCTTGTCTAAAATTGACTACGATATGCGTGAAATTATTCCATTGTTTTTAATACGACAATTTTCTGAATTATTCTGGTTTTAATCCATGATGGAATGTATGCACTGGGTGTTACTCCTTCTAATGGTTTCTTGTCGTTATACTATTGACTTTACATCTGATTGCGTAGATGATGATGTAAATGAATGACATAGTAGACTTAGACACATGGGGTAAGAGATGATGAATCGGTTAGTAGCGAGAGGTTTATTGAACCCGCTAACCAGATTCGAGTTACCCGTATGTGAGTTTTGCCTAGTCGGCAAAATGACGAGAAAACCATTTGGCGATGCAATGAGAGCTGGGACTCCATTGCAGTTAACTATCATGCCTTCGTTCCTTTTATTGTGGTCTTTGAGCATGAGAGTCAGAAATGGAGTTGTGTAGATAATTATAGATGCTTACGTGCGTTTCGGTTCATCTATCTGATCTCGCACAAGTCTGAGGCATTAGACTGCTTCAGGAGGTTCATAAGCGAGATTGAGAATCGGTTAGATTTGAGAGTACAGACTCTCAGAACCGAGCGAGGACGCAAGTATTCGTCTAAAATACACATGGGGCTCTGTTTCGAGAAAAGTATTACGAGTCTACTGACTATTAGTCAGTTTCCCATTTGAGCTTTGGACAGGGAGGCAGCCTGACCTTAGCCACTTGAGGTTATGGGGTTGTGCCACGATTTCTCGCATTCACACGGTGAGTTAGGCCCGCGAGAAAATATATGTTCCTAGGCGAACACGAACGGCACTATAATCGAGACTAAGCCTCGTAATACTATATTTCTTGAGAATGATTTCCCTAAGAGAAGTGAAATCAATTAGGACCTTACCCTTTATGCGATGGATGAGCCTAGTGGCTCAGGGAGCCCAGCGGCGGGATACAAGAATCCACTACGGATCTTGATCTCAGTGGGAGCGATCTATCAAGAGGTAAAGATTTTTCTCTCCTCCTAAGAGTGTCGAGAATGCGTGTTTAAACGTTGTTTTCTCGATTGAGGGTGAGACCCTCATTGCGACTCTAGAGGATGATGAAAAATCTAAAACGGTTCGAGAGGCTCTCGAGAGTTTTGCAAAAGATGCAAAATACTGTTTATTGAAGGCCATAAATGAAAAGAAAGAGTTGATGAGAATCAACGGGGTCTGGGACCTAGTTGATTAGCCTGAGGGCGGAAAGACTATTGGGAACGAGTAGGTTCTCAAAGTCAAGATAAAGGTTAACGGATTGATGAAGAGATAAAGAACCCGTCTAGTAACCAAGGGTTACACTTAGACTGAGGGGTGGACTATCGAGGAGTCATAGTCCAATTTATCTCAATCCATTTATCTTTCAGCGATTGTCATGAACATGTATCTAGAGTCACATCACAAGGACGTAAAGACCGCTTTCGTAGTGGAAGTCTAGATGAGGCGATCTATATGGAGCATCCTTTTGGGTTCGTTCTAGTAGATCAGGTGGATAAGGTCTATTGATTTTAGAAATCAACATACGACCTTAAGCCATAATCTAGACAGCGGCGCTTGGATTTCACGAGAAGGTGATATCTTATGGTTTTGTAATGATCGAGTAGGATCATTGCATATATCTGATACGTCCCGATGACTCCTTTATGAGCATGTTCTCATATGTAGGTGACATACTGTTGGCCGGGAACAACAGAGAGTATCCAATGACCATTGTAACATGGTTGCGAGGTTTTAGTTCATTCTCAGATTTTGGATCCATAGGGATCACTTAAGAATGGTGTTGACTCTTTAACAAGAGTTTTACATCAGGTAGATTCTTAAGCATTTCGAGAAGAGCGATGACAACCTAAAAGATACTCTAATCGCTAAAGATAAAAAGACTTGAATCTTGACACATGCCCTAGAATTTATAAAGAAATAAGGGAGATAAGTAGAATCCCTTACTCCAGTGCAAAATACATTTCTAGTGTATGCGATGAGGTATACACGTGTGATATACAATTTGATGTATGCGATGAGGCATACATGACCAGACGTTTATTTAGCAGTCGATCTGGTGAGTAGGTATTAATAGAATCCTGAAAGAGATCACTGTAGAGCAGTGAAAAAGGATTCCGAAATATCTCATTTGAACTGCATAGCTCTCCATGTGTTACGGATGAGGTGATTTGCGTTTTGTGGTTGAGATTCAGATACTGACTGGGAGTAGTGATCTGAATAAACGCAAAATGTTTTATCTTCTTAGAGTAGTAAGAAGAGAACCTGTATATCTCTATTTACGATAGAGACTGAGCTTGTAGTGTGCTCAATTGCAGTTCATGAGAATGGTTGGCTTCAGAAATTTTCTGGAAGACTTAGAGATTGTGACAGATAGTGGGAGGTCAGTGATGATTATTGTGATAATCAGACCGACACTGTCATCAAATGAGACCTTAAGTGTAATAGTAAAGCCACATACCGAAGACCACTGTGAGAGATATTACCGAGAAGGGTATTGTGACATCTAAGTACACCTCAGCATGAGAGTTGATCTCTTCAGAAAACCCATTGTGAGAGATTCCTTTGTGAGATAAGGAATCATTGGGTTTAGTGTACTTTAACATTTCTCCTTATATACTGTTTTAGATGCTTATTTTAATATATGACATGTATGCAGAATTGAGTCACATATTTATTTCATGCATCATTTGTTGTCATATATTGTGATCTTGTGATTAAAAGATGTGTCAGGCAGGCGTGGTCGACTCTCTCACACGAGTGACCACCTCCGACTCTGAGTGAGCGGAGATGAGACGGATTCTAGTCGTAAGAGGCTTTGAGAGTAGCCCTACTAGAATATAAGTCGCCCTGATATGTGTTCAGGATGAGGTCATATACGATATGACCTGCATGGAAATACCCACATCCATGTTGCCTGTAAGTAGCCAGGTTTGAGATCTCAGATATCACCTGCGATTTGTGATATTGTCTCTGAGTTGCTCTCTCTGAGATCTCTGGGTAAAGTCTTATGTGTAGACTGAGTCCCGTACCTGTACAGTGTTAGAGAAATCTGACATACGCCCTTTGAGAGATGGGGGAATAACACTGTGGCACGTGTTTCATACCACGTGTGATGAGACGACCATGGGATAGTGGGAGCTATTATTTGAGACGATAGTTTGATCTTGATCCCCGTTCCCACTGTGTGAGACCTGAGATCCATTGGGTGGGATCTCTTATGCCCTTATTACTTTCGGCTGTCTCTAGAAGTTTTGGTTCAGTGTTGCTACTTTAGTCTGTTTACCTATGGCCCGGAAGATAAATTGAGGTCTAAGGGGCAGGTGTAGGAAAGCAGCTGAATTGAGACCGATAGATTCGAGTTTGGGAAAAGGAAGGCCAATAGTCATTACATCATTGTTATGTATTCATAGGTCGACCTATTGTGTTAATCCATGTTGAGATTCAAACATAATAATGAATACATAGTCGAGCAAATTGATTGGGGATCACTTTCGATGAGGAAAGTGGCTCGATGGATGTAAATGCATTGAGTTTGGGGTATAGCGAGTTATTTTTATACTAACAGTGACTACTCGATCATCCTAACAGGTGTATCGAGAAGTCTTTGCTTGCAGGTGCACTCGCCGGTCGCACGACGCCCAATCCAGTATGAAGGTCCAGTAGGGTGATGTGATAGATCGCATGAGTTGCGATCTTGTGGTTGACGGAAGTGAAATGCCCTCATGTGCAAGTGGGAGATGTTGGTTATTGATGCCCATTATAGGCATTTGGGTAATTAAGGAATGGGGTAACTCCCATCCTTAATTACCATTAACCAATATTTTGGAAACCCCCCCCAATTAAGTGATATGTGTCTTACCTTCCTTCTGTGAGAGAAAATAATAGAGGAAACTCTCCTTCTCCTACCTTGTGGGGTGGATAGCAGCCATGGGAGGAAACCATGATGGAGGCTAGGGTTTTGCACAACATATTCTCTAGAGAGAGAATAGAGAGAGGGATGGAGATTTTCGCGTAGGAAAATCTCCCATCGTCAGACGATTCACCGGACACGAGGGTTGAGGCGTCGTGGATTTGAGGTGGTGGTTCGATTGCGTGATCACCATCCGACCGTGCGATCCGTTCGAGGGACATCGCGACACGGTGGATTTTGGAGACCGCCCAATAGAGGTATTTATCCCAAAAAAAATTCCGATCTATTTAATTCACGCTTCCGCATGCGCGATTAAATCCAACAGAGCCAAAATAGAATTAAAAATTTTATTGATCGTAAGCCAAGAGAAGAAATAATCAACAACTTACTGATCACAGGAATGTAGTGTAGCCCTTTATCTCTCTTTATGTATTTTAACATTTTCATGCCCTTGGACATCGGAAGGTCCACTTCAGCTAGTATTATGTCGAAATCAGGGCCCTCAGCATTCAATGCATCAATCACTTGCCTAGCAGGTCTCACCGATGTTACTGCAAAATATGGTGCATACATAATCAGCTTAACACGCATCCACTCTAGCTAAAAAAGAAAAAAAAAATGTTGTTTGACAAACTAATAATGTAGGAAAACCCCCTCACGACTACAAGAAAAAACGCACTATATCCATTAGTAGAATGGGATACCCACAAGAAGAGTAAGATTCACTGAAAAAAAAAATGAGAGGAGGAACATATCATCCCTGGCTAAAACACTCACATCACAGTCCTCGATATGACATGCAAAGGCATTGCTTCTCCATGACATACAGAGCTCCTAATGTAACCAAGAAAAGAAAGAAAAATGGACCCACCATGAAAAGGGCAAAATCTTGCATTCTCTCTCTCTTTCTATTCCTCACTCTGAATAGAAATAACTTCAAATTCTTATGTTTGGTGGCCCAACCATCATACTTAGTCCATTGCCAAATTGGTCTAAAGCATTTCAAACTTTCCACATAAGGAATACTCGATTAAAATTAAACCCTTAATGAATTACAAAGTCAATCTGTGTATATAAATCATGATTTCCAAACAACTCACAGCATCATAATTAGGATTCCTGGCCAAAACACACACATTACCTTCCTCAGGATGACATTTAAAGGCATTCCCATGCCATGACATACTATAGCTCCTACGTAAACAAGAAAATAAAGCAGCAGGGACCCACCATGAAAGGGGCCAAATCTCTCTCTCTCTCGCCCCCCTCCCGACCAATCGAAATAACTTCAAATACTCATGCTTGGTGGTCCAAGCATCATCCTTAGTCCACTGCTAAATTGGTTCGAAGTACTTGAACCCACAACATGATATTTTGAATGCTTACAGCTAATTTCATGAACCTAATGACTACAAATCCTTATCAATCACAAAAACCAACAATTAAAAGCAAAATTTTAAACAAAACTATAAATTAGGCTAACATAGTAGTAGATATATAAATTAAGCAAAATTTTGTTTGAGAAGTGTTTGAACTTTGATAGGCAAAAGAGGGGCATGATGTCTAAGCAACCAAAAGACATAATTGGGCTAAGATAATAGTGGATATATAATAAGATCATGAAAATTACTAAGATCTATTAAGCACCCCAAACATAAGTTATAATAAAATCTTTGAATTTTCGTTTTAAATATTGACGTATTTAATATTTACGTGAAAATATTAAAAGTCTTTTATTTAAAACATGATAAGAAAGTGAGTATAACATTTTGACCATTACATACAATCACATACAGTCATATTTTGACAATCATACACAGATTATACGTGACATTCAAAATACTATATTTTATTTTGATGATAGTTAAAATGCAATACTTTTTTATTACGTCGTAAATATAAATCTTTTGATCTCTCCTTATCCATGTTGGATAATGCAAAAATTATAGGTATGCTTCATCAATAAACAATTTTTATATGTCAAAAAATTACTTATTATCAAAAAAGCATAACCCTTTATCATATGGGACCCCAACATTCCACAAATATATATAGTTCACTTATATATACAACATTTTTATACACAAAAGATGAAAATAAATTGATTTATTTTTAGCGTAATGATACTTTGTATTTATTGAGAAAAAGAGAAAAAACAAAAATTATCTTATCTTTTTTCTTGTCTAATAAAAATTCAATTTGAAACTTAACTCAAAAAGAAAAAAAAAATTTACCTGAATAGATAATAATTTTTTAATTTTTTTTCTTTAATAATTTTCATAATAATATTCTTTTGTTGGTTATCGCTTTTAATTTTCAAGACATGGATGCTAAAAACTTATAATCAAATAGCAAAAAAAGAAGTGCGGCGAGCCAAAAGTTGAACATGTAAGATTTTTACTTTTTAAGAGCTGAAATTATAACTTTTAGCATGATTTATTATATTAACATTATAAGAATTCCTGAATAGATACCTTTTGCCTCTTTCAATTACTAATAATATTTTGCATACTACATAAATATTTTTAAAAAATTATTGATAGAATAAATTAATGAAATTAAGAAAATATGTGACACGTGTAAAGCACAAAATCTTAATAAATATATCATGGATTACTAATTCTTGCGGTATATATTAAATTGTTTGTAATAGGTAAATTAATGAATTAAACAATTTTGAATAAAAGTTATAAATGTAATGTAATTTAATAAATTAATTAGTAAATATATCACATGACGAATTAATCCGATGATTAAGTATCAGTAATATGTAAATAAGATAATAGATTTAAGTTTTATTTACGAAGAAAATAAACGTTAAAGAATTTTATCATTAAATATCCAATATCACTCGAAACGTATTTATTTATATTCAAATAATTATCAGATATAAATAGTTTATTAAAAAAATTATTTTTATTTTTATCATTATTGTTATATTTTTGGATGAGAGAAAAAGAAGAAGAGAAAAGTTGGTGAAATTTTAAATTATTTATTAAAATCATTAATTAATGTTTCATAAAGGGAAATTATTTAACTAATGTAATTCAAATTGTGATTATCAGAAATTTATACCGTTCAATTTAATTCCCTACATACCCTTGCTCGCACAGCTGTCATCACCTCGGGAGTTGCGACCTTTTACTTCTTCCGTTGAAACGGCCAGGAGGTCACTTTTTCAGAGGCAGTTTGGGGGGGGGGAGAGGGCGCGAGAGAGAGAGATAGAGAGAGAGAGAGCGCTTTGTCATCTCTTCCTTTTGCGTGTTTCTGGGGTGATTAGGATCTTGGTTTCTGGAGTCTCTCTCTCGGCAATTAGAATGCAAGGTAAGGCTTTTTGTTTAAAATCTTGGTTTCTTGATCGCAGTATTGTCTCTCTCTCTCTAGGGTTTCTAATACCTGCTCTGAAATTTTTAGACATCTTCGTATTTTTGTGTTTGGGTATTTTAAGTCTCTTTGAATTTTAATCGGATATTTAGGTTATAAATCTTACGCATGTTATGGATCAGTGAAGTGAATCAATCATTCTCTCCATGTATTTTCTGATATTTGTCTTTCATTTGGAGCTTTAATTGGAGAACATTTTTGTAGAATTCAAGGGTTGTTTCTGGCGGTGATTAGGGTTTTGGTGTTTGGATTTGGTTTCTTGAGTCTCTCAGCAATTAGAATGCAAGGTAAGGCTTTTTGTTTTTAAAAACTTTTGGTTTCTTGATCGCAATATTGTGTTTCTCTCTCTAGGGTTTCTAATACGTGCTCTGAAATTTCTAGACATCGTAGTCTATTTGTGTTTGATTTTTTCAAGCATCTTTGAATTATTTTATGCATGTTCTGGATCTGTGAAGTGAATCAATCAATCTCTCCTTGTATTTTCTGATTTTTGTCGTTCATTTGGAGTTTTAATTGGAGAATATTTTTGCAGAATTCAATGGTTGTTTCTGGCAGTGATTAAGTTTTCGGTATCTGAATTTGGTTTCTCGAGTCTCTCAGCAATTAGAGAATGCAAGGTAAGGCTTTTTTTTTTTTTTTTTAATTTGAATGATTGTGATTGCAATATTTTTTTTCTCTCTCTCTCTCTCTCTGGTGGTTGCTAATACCTGTTCTGAAATTTTTAGACATCGTCATATATTTGTGTTTGGGTTTTTCAAGTCTCTTTGAATTTTAATTGGATATTGAGGTTTTAAATCTTATGCATGTTCTTGATCGGTGAAGTGAATTTATCAATTTGTCCATGTATTATCTAATTTTTGTCTTTGATTGGCGTTTTAATTGGAGAATATTTTTGCAGAATTCAATGGTTGTTTCTGGCGGTGATTAGGGTTTTGGAGTCTGGATTTGGTTTCTTGTGTCTCTCAGCAATTAGAACGCAAGGTAAGGCCTTTTGTTTTTTAAAATTTTGGTTTCTTGAATGCAATATTGTGTGTCTCTCTAGGGTTTCTAATACGTGCTTTGAAATTTCTAGACATCGTCGTGTATTTTGTGTTTGGTTTTTTCAAGTCTCTTTGAATTATTTTATGCATGTTCTGGATTGGTGAAGTGAATCAATCAATCTCTCCATGTATTTTCTTATTTTTGTCTTCATTCGCAGTTTTAATTGGAGAATATTTTTGCAGAATTCAATGGTTGTTTCTGGCGGTGATTAGGATTTTGGTGTCTGGATTTGGTTTCTTGTGTCTCTCAGCAATTAGATAATGCAAGGTAAGGCTTTCTGTTTCTCTCTCTAGGGTTTCTAACACCTGCTCTGAAATTTCTAGACATCTTCTTATATTCGTGTTTGGTTTTTTCAAGTATCTTTGAACTTTAATTGGATATTAAGGTTTTGAATCTTATACATGTCCTGAATTGCTAAAGTGAATCAATTAGTTCACTCTTTCCATGTATTTTCTGATTTTTGTGTTTCATTAGGAGTTCTAATTGGAGAATAATTTTTTTTCTTGTATTGATGCTATTTAAATTTAGATTCGTGATTTTGTAGGAATAAGTACAACATAATTATGTTAATGGAATAGTTGTATTTTTTGGGACATTTATGTGTTATTTCCATATGTCATTATCTTGTAGAACAGCATTTTAATTCAAATCTTTTTCCCTCAACTTTCTACAATTCTGTATCCATTATGAAAATATATGAACAAGTGCAAAAAAGAAGAGAGAATTAATAAAAAAATCCAAAAAATTAAATTTGATAGGCTGATGAGAACCATGTGTAAAACAATCAAATTCTTAAATATATATAACTGACAGCAAATATTAACCTCATAGAAAATGAAAAACAAATTAAACACAATATTAGAGAGAGAGAGAGTTCCACATTAGTTTTCTCTCCAAAAATAATATTATTTAGAAAATGAAAATTTTAAATCTTTTTGCTTAATCTTTCCCCAAAATCAATTTGCTGCAAAATCAAAAAGAGAATGAGAGGGACACGTGGAAGATTTTTAACAATCTGAGATCCTTTAATATTTACTCTTCACCAAATCAAGAAGGGATAAAAGTATGAATCCCAAAAGATTGTCTATGTGAATTATAAATCCTATTTCCTAACAAATCAACTCTTTACCCTTGGTCTCCTACAAGTGTGTCCATATTATGAAATCATATGAACAAAGAATTAAAAAGAAAAAAAAAAAGAAGAGAGAATTCAAAAATTAAATTTCCCACAATTAGATTTGATGTTGAATGAAAAAGCTCCTTTTGAAACCTAAAAATATATTTGGGCATAAAGGCAACAATCTGAATTTTAACATAATATTTTCTATAACTCCTAAAGCAACAATTCTGTCCTTATTATGACAAAATCATGTGAATGAAGAGTAAGAGGGAATTCAAAAAGAAAAATTACCAAAAATTTGATTTGATCTTCTAACGGGAAAAACCATTTCAAATCTCTGTAAAATTCTAAAAGGAAAAAGAAAATGGTTTTTGAAAGAAAAGAAACAACTAAAAATCAAAAATAATAATGAAATTTCTACCACTAATGAAGTTAATACTCAATTAAAATATGATAAAATTCAAGTTTCTACAACACAGTTTGCAAATAGTTCATCTTCTAAATCTATGCTAAATTTCCAACAAAGTAGATGGATTGTCCCACACTTCGGTCCACTTGAAAAATGTTAGGAGGTTATTTTTTAAACCTCAATCAAATCTACGCCCGTACTAGTAAGGATCATAATCATTTTAAAAACACTGTTTTATTATCAAGAAATATAAATTTAACAGTTAAAAATATATATATATATATATATATATATATTTATGAAAAAAGATCAAATACGATGTCAAAGAGAGATGTGCCCATTGGTTTTCTCCCAAGAGATGATATTTTTTAGAATAAAATCTTGTCAGTCTAATCTTTCCCATAATCTTCATGCATACCCAAAAGAATTTTAACATTATTTTTCTCCCAAGAAATAATATTTTTTAGAGTAAAATATTTTTTGTTTAATTTTTCTCTAATCTTTAAGCAGATCTTAAAAAATTTATGGCATTAATTTTCTTCCTAGAAATAGTATTTTTAAAATAAAATATTTTTTCTCTAATTTTTTCCCCATAAGCTTTCTGCACATCCAAAAAATTTTTGACATTAGTTTTTTCACTAGAACTGATTTTTTTAGAATTTTTTTGGTATAATTCTTTCCCCTTATCTTTATGCACATTCAAAAAAATTTTTGACATTAGTTTCCTCCCAAGAAATGATATTTTTTTTTTGCCTAATTTTCCCCCTAATCTTTATACACATCCAAAAGTTTTTTTCCCTCTACAACTGAAGATCTTTTTACAATTTTTCCCCAAAAAAATAGATGATATTTTTTAGAAAAAAAATCTTACATACCCAAAAGAATTTTGACATTAATTTTCTCCTGAGAAATGATACTTTTTAAAGTAAAATATTTTTTGTCAAATTTTTCTATTTAATCTTTAAGCAGATCTAAAAGATTTATGGCATTAATTTTCTCCCTAGAAATAGTATTTTTAAAATAAAATCTTTTTTTTCTAATTCTTTCCCCTTAATCTTTCTGCACATCCAAAAAATTTTTGACATTAGTTTTTTCACTATAACCGATTTTTTTTTTAGAATTTTTTTTATATAATTCTTTCCCTATCTTTATGCACATCAAAAAAAATTTTTGACATTAGTTTTCTCCCTAGAAATGATATTCTTTTAGAATAAACTTTTTTTTGTCTAATTTTCCCCCAAATCTTTATTCACATCCAAAAGTTTTTTTCCTCCCTACAATCTGAAGATATTCTTTTTACAATCCTTTACCAAAAAAATAGATGATATTTTTTAAAATAAAATCTTGCATACCTAATAGAATTTTGACATTAATTTTCTCTCGAGAAATGATATTTTTTTAGAGTAAAATATTTTTTGTCTAATTTTTCTCTCTAATCTTTAAGCAGATCTAAAAGATTTATGGCATTAATTTTATCCCTAGAAATAATATTTTTAATATAAAATCTTTTTTGTCTAATTCTTTCCCCATAATCTTTGTGCACATCCAAAAAATTTTTGACATTAGTTTTTTCACCAGAACTGATTTTTTTATAATATTTTTTTGTCTAATTCTTTCCCCTTATCTTTATGCGCATCTAAAAAAAAAATTTGACATTAGTTTTCTTCCTAGAAATGATATTTTCTTAGAATAAACTTTTTTTTGGGTCTAATTTTCCCCCTAATCTTTATGCACATCCAAAAGTTTTTTCCCCTCTACAATCAGAAGATCTTCTTTTTACAATCTTTTCCCCAAAAAAAGAAATGATATTTTTTAGAAAAAAATCTTGCATACCCAAAATAATTTTGACATTAATTTCTCCCAAGAAATGATATTTTTTAGAGTAAAATATTTTGTCAAATTTCTCTCTAATCTTTAAGCAGATCTAAAAGATTTATGTCATTAATTTTCTCCCTAGAAATAATATTTTTAAAATAAAATCTTTTTTGTCTAATTCTTTCCCCTAATATTTCTGTACTTCCAAAAAAATTTTGACATTAGTTTTTTCACTATAACTGAATTTTTTTTTTAATTTTTTCCTTCATATAATTATTTCCCCTATCTTTATGCATATCCAAAAAAATTTTTCACATTAGTTTTCTCCCTAGAAATGATATTTTTTTACAATAGACTTTTTTTTTCCTAATTTTCCAGCTAATCTTTATTCACATCGAAAAGTTTTTTTCCTCCTTACAATTTGAAGATCTTCTTTTTACAATCTTTTACCAAAAAAATAGATGATATTTTTTTGAATAAAATTTTGAATACCCAAAAGAATTTTGACATTAATTTTCTCTCGAGAAATGATATTTTTTAGAGTAAAATATTTTTTGTCTAATTTTTCTCTTATCTTTAAGTAGATCTAAAAGATTTATGGCATTAATTTTCTCTCTAGAATTAATATTTTTAAAATAAAATCTTTTTTCTCTAATTCTTTCCCCTTATTCTTTTTGTAAATCTGAAAGATTTATAGCATTAATTTTCTCCCTAGAAATAATATTTTAAAATAAAATCTTTTTTGTCTAATTTTTTCTCCCTAATGTTTCTGTACATCTAAAAAATTTTTGATGGTTTTTTCACTGTAACTGATTTTTTTTAGAATTTGTTTTGTATAATTCTTTCCCCATATCTTTATGCATAATCAAAAAAAAATTTCATAATAGTTTTCTCTCTAGAAATGATATTTTTTTAGAATAGACTTTTTTTTTCTTATTTTTCAGCTAATTTTTATTCACATCCAAAAGTTTTTTTCCTCCCTACAATCTGAAGATCTTTTTACAATCTTTTACCAAAAAAATAGATGATATTTTTTAGAATAAAATTTGGTACACCCAAAAGAATTTTGACATTAATTTTCTTTCGAGAAATGATATTTTTAAGAGTAAAATATTTTTTGTCTAATTTTTCTCTCTAATCTTTAAGTAGATCTAAAAGATTTATGGCATTAATTTTCTCTCTAGAAATAATATTTTTAAAATAAAATCTTTCATGTCTAATTCTTTCCCCTTAATCTTTCTGCACATTCAATAAATTTTTTAGAGTAGTTTTTTCACTAGAACTGATTTTTTTAGAATATTTTTTTGTCTAATTCTTTTCCCTTATCTTTATGCACGGCCAAAAAAATTTTTGATATTAGTTTTCTCCCTTGAAATGATATTTATTTTAGAATAAATTTTTTTTGTCTAATTTTCCCCCTACTCTTTATGCACATCCAAATGTTTCTTCCCTCTACAATATGAAGATCTTCTTTTTAAAATCGTTTCCCAAAAAAAAATAGATGATATTTTTTTAAAAAAAAAAATCTTGCATACCCAAAAGAATTTTGACATTAATTTTCTCTTGAGAAGTGATATTTTTTAGAGTAAAATATTTTTTATCAAATTTTTCTCTCTAATCTTTCAGCTAATCGAAAAGGTTTATGGCATTAATTTTGAGCGTAGAAATAATATTTTTAAAATAAAATCTTTTTTGTCTAATTCTTTCCTCCTAATCTTTGTGTATATCCAAAAAAATTTTGACATTAGTTTTTTCACTATTACTGATTTTTTTTAGATTTTTTTTTGTATAATTCTTTCCCCTTATCTAAGCACATCCAAAAAAAATTTTGATATTAGATTTCTCCCTAGAAATGATATTTATTTAGAATAAACTTTTTTTTGTCTAATTTTTCCCCTAATCTTTATTCACATTCAAAAGTTTTTTTTTCGCCCTACAATCTGAAGATTGTCTTTTTACAATCTTTTACCAAAAAAATAGATGATATTTTTTTAGATTAAAATCTTGCATACCCAAAAGAATTTTGACATTTATTTCCTCTCAAGAAATGATATTTTTTAGAGTAAAATATTTTGTCTAATTTTTCTCTCTAATCTTTAAGCAGATCTAAAAGATTTATGGAATTAATTTTCTTCCTAGAAATAATATTTTTAAAATAAAATCTTTTTTGTTTAATTCTTTCCCCCTAATCATTCTGCACATCCAAAAAATTTTTGACATTAATTCTTTCACTAGAACTGATTTATTTAGACTATTTTTTTTGTCTAATTCTTTCCCTTTATCTTTATGCACGTCCAAAAAATTTTTTGCATTAGTTTTCTCCCTAGAAATGATATTTTTTTAGAATAAACTTTTTTTTGTCTAATTTTTCTCCTAATCTTTATACACATCCAAAAGTTTTTTTCCCCCAACAATTTGAAGATCTTCTTTTTACTATCTTTTCCCAAAAAAAAAATTGATGATTTTTTTTTTAGAATAAAATCTTGTTAGTCTAATCTTTCCCATAATCTTCTTGCATACCTAAAAGAATTTTGACATTAATTTTCTCCTGAGAAATGATTTTTTTGGAGTAAAATATTTTTTGTCTAATTTTTCTCTCTAATTTTTAAGCAGATCTAAAAGATTTATGGCATTAATTTTCTCCCTAGAAATAATATTTCCAAATTAAAATCTTTTTGTCTAATTCTTTCCCCTTAATTTTTTTGCACATCTAAAAAAATTTTTACGTTAGTTTTTTAACCCGAATTGATTTTTTTTAGAATATTTTTTGTCTTATTCTTTTCCCTTTTCTTTATGCGCATCCAAAAAAAATTTTGACATTAGTTCTCCCTTGAAATAATATTTTTTGTAGAATAAAGTTTTTTTTTGTCTAATTTTCCCCTTAGTCTTTATACACATCCAAAAGTTTTTTCCCCCCTATAATGTGATGATCTTCTTTTTACAATCTTTTCCCATAAAGATAGACGATATTTTTTAGAATAAAATCTAGTCGGTCTAATCTTTACCATAATCTTCATGCATACCCAAAAGATTTTTTACATTAATTTTCTCCCAAGCAATGATTGTTTTTAGATTTAAATATTTTTTGTCAAATTTTTCTCTCTAATCTTTAAGCAAATCTAAAATATTTATGGTATTAATTTTCTCTCTAGAAATAATGTTTTAAAAGTAAAATCTTTTTTGTCTAATTCTTTCCCCCTTTTCTTTCTGCACATCCAAAAAGTTTTTGACATTAGTTTTTTCACTAGAACTGATTTTTTTTAGAATATTTTTTTTGTTTAATTCTTTCCCCTTATCTTTATGCACATCCAAAAAAATTTTTGACATTAGTTTTCTCCTTTAAAATTTTATTTTTTTAGAATAAACCTTTTTTTGTCTAATTTTCCCCCTAATCTTTATGGACATCCAAAAGTTTTTCCCCCTTACTGTCTGAAGTTCTTCTTTTTACAATCTTTTCCCAAAAAAAAAATAGATAATATTTTTTAGAATAAAATCTTGTCAGTCTAATCTCTCCCATAATCTTCAAGCCTACCCAAAAGAATTTTGATATTAATTTTCTCCTGAGAAATGATATATTTAAAGTAAAATGTTTTTTGTCTAAATTTTTTGTAGTAAAATGTTTTTTGTCTAATTTTTCTCTTTAATCTTTAAACAGAACTAATTGATTTATGTCCTTAATTTTCTCCCTAGAAATAGATTTATGTCCTTAATTTTCTCCCTAAAAATAATATTTTGAAAGAAAATCTTTTTTGTTTAATTTTTTCCCCTAATTTTTCTGCACATCCAAACAAATTTTTGACATTAGTTTTTTCACTAGAACTGATATGTTTTAGAATATTTTTTTGTCTAATTCTTTCCCCTTATCTTTATGCGCATCCAAAAAGATTTTGACATTAGTTTTCTTCCTAGAAATGATATTTTTTTAGAATAAACTTTTTTTTGTCTAATTTTCCCCCTAATCTTTATGCACATCCAAATGTTTTTTCCCCGCTCTAGTCTGAAGATCCTCTTTTTACAATCTTTTCCCAAAAAAGAAAAGTAGATGATATTTTTTAGAATAAAATCTTGTCAGTTTGATAGTTCCCATAATCTTCATGCATACCCAAAAGAATTTTGGTATTAATTTTCTCCCAAGAAATGATATTTTTTTAGAGTAAAATATTTTTTTTCTATTTTTTCTCTTTAATCTTTAAGTAGATCTAAAAGATTTGTAGCATTAATTTTTTCCCTAGAAAAATATTTTTGAAATAAAATCTATTTTGTCTGATTCTTTCCCCTTAATCTTTCTGTACATCCTAAAAAATTTTGACATTAGTTTTGTAGCGAGAATTGATTTTTTTAGAATATATTTTTTTTTGTCTAATTCTTTCCCCTTGTCTTTTTTGCGCATCCAAAATAATTTTTGACATTAGTTTTTGCTCTAGAAATGATATTTTTTTAGAATAAACTTTTTGTCTAATTTTTCCCTAATCTTTATGCTCATCCAAAAGTTTTTCCCCCTACAATCTGAAGTTCTTCTTTTTACAATCTTTCTAAAAAAAATAGAGGATATTTTTAGAATAAAATCTTGTCGGTCTAATCTTTCCCTTAATCTTCATGCATACCCAAAAGAATTTTGACATTAATTTTCTCCGAAGAAGTGATATTTTTTAGAGTAAAATATTTTTTTGTTTAGTTTTTCTCTTTAATCTTTAAGCATATCTAAATGTTTTATGGCATTGTCTCTCTAGAAATAATATTTTTAAAAGAAAATCTTTTTTGTGTAATTCTTTCCTCTCTAATCTTTCTACACATCCAAAAAAATTTTGACATTATTTTCTTCACGTGAACTGATTTTTTTAGAATATTTTGTCTTATTCTTTTCCCTTATCTTTGTGCTCATCCAAATAAATTTTTGACATTAGTTTTCTCCCTAAAAATGATATTTTTTAGAATAATTTTTTGTCTAATTTTCCCCTAATCTTTATGCACATCCAATTTTCCCCCCTACAATCTAAAGATCTTATTTTTACAATCTTTTCCTTGAAAAAATAGATGATATTTTTTTAGAATTTTCCCCCCCTACAATCTAAAAATCTTATTTTTACAATCTTTTCCTCAAAAAAAAATAGATGATATTTTTTAGAATAAAATCTTGTGAGTCTAATCTTTCCCATAATCTTCATGCATATTGAAAAGAATTTTGGTATTAATTTTCTCCTGAGAAGTCATATTTTTTAGAGTAAAATATTTTTGTCTAATTTTTCTCTCTAATTTTTAAGTAGATCCGAATGATTTATGGCATTAATTTTCTCTATAGAAAAAATATTTGAAAAATAAAATATTATTTGTCCAACTCTTTTCCCCGAATCTTTTTGCACAACAAAAAAATTTTTTACATTAGTTTTTTCACTATAATTGATTTTTATTTAGAATATTTTTTTGTCTAATTCTTTTCCCTTATGTTTATACACATCCAAAAATTTTTTTGACATTAGTTTTCTCCCTTGAAGTGATATTTTTTTAAAAAAACTTTTTTTGTCTAATTTTTCCCATAATCTTTATGCACATCCAAAAGTTTTTTCTCGCCCTACATTCTAAAGATCTTTTTACAATTGTTTCCCAAAAAAATTAGATGATATTTTTAAGAATAAAACCTTGTTAGTCTAATCTTTCCCGTACTTCATGCATGCCCAAAAGAATTTTGAAATTAATTTTCTCCCGAGAAATGACATTTTTAAGAGTAAAATTTTTTTTGTCTAATTTTTCTTTCTAGTCTTAAGGCTGATCTAAAAGATTTATGGCATTAAATTCTCCCTTGAAATAATATTTTTAAAATAATATCCTTTTTGTCTAAATCTTTCCCCCTAATCTTTTTGCACATCCAAAAAATTTTTTATATTAGATTTTTTAACTAGAATTGATTTTTTAGAATATTTTTTTTGTCTAATTATTTCCCCTTGTCTTTTATGCACATTCAAAAAAAATTTTGACATTAGTTTTCTCTCTAAAAATGATATTTTTTTGGAATAAACTTTTTTTTGTCTAATTTTCCCCCTAATCTTTATGTGCATCCAAAAGTTTTTTCCCCCTACAATCTATCTTCTTTTTACAATATTTTCCCCAAAACAATCTACTATCCACCAATTCAAAGAAGGATAGATCCTAGAGATTGCTTATGTGACTTCTAGAAATGATATTTTTTTCGAATAAACTTTTTTGATTCTAATTTTCCCCCTGATCTTTATGCACATCCAAAAGTTTTTCCCCTCTGCAATCTATCTTCGTTTTACAACCTTTTCCCCAAAACAATCTACTATCCACCAATTCAAAGAAGGATAGATCCTAGAGATTGCTTATGTGACTTCTAAAAATGATATTTTTTTAGAATAAGCTTTTTGTTGTCTTATTTTCCCTCTAATCTTTATGCACATCCAAAAGCCCCCCCCCCTCCGCACAAAATCTGAAGATTTTCTTTATACAATATTTTCCCCCAAAAAATCTACTATCCCCCAATTCAAAGGAGAGATCCTAGAGATTGCTTATGTGACTTCTATATCACATTTCTATGCATACAAAAAAAATCTTTCCCCTCCCACTTGCTGTTCCCACTATTAAATCATATGAACAAGGACTAATCAAAAAGAGAATTCCCAAAAAGAAAGAAAAATCCGTACAAAATTAAATTCAAGAATGCGATGAGAAAGACCACTTCGAAACCCTTCGAAATTCTTAAAAAAGAAAGCAAGTAAATTTGCACAAAAAAATGCAACCATCTAAAACCTAAATAAGAATGAAAATTTCTACGATAAATGAAGTTTGCATATTGTAAACCATGTCACTAACTAAATTATAAACCAAACAATGTAAAATAGATTGTTTATCTTCTAGATCTATGCTAAACTTCTAACAAAGAGTATACGGACTATATAAACTTCCTGATAATTTTGTGCCCACCGGATGAAATTTGAGGATGCTTATATTTTCTTATCTTGACCAAATCTAAAACCATACCCGTAATGAGACAATCATTCCGAAAATGGTTTTGTTGTTGGCAAATACAATCTGACATGCTCTAAAGTGTTGGAAAAAGGCATAATGTCAAACAGAGGTGCTTGTTTGTTTTCTCCACAACAACAATTTTTTTCATAAAATGAAATTTGAAATCTTTTTGCTTGATTTTCCTCCAAAAAATCAATTCTCTACCAAATAGTAAAGAGAAGAGAGGGGGTTATCCAATATATGTTAGTGTCTGAAATGATTCTTATATAATCTTCCCCCCAAGAATTACTCTACAAAATCAAAGATATAAAGAGTGAAGAAATGTTAGATTTTAGAGATTTCTTTCCTCATATGTAAATTGCATTTCATGACAAGCCAAATCTTTCCCCCCAACCTCTTATACCTCATGTAATCATATGAAAAAAGAAGTTAAGAAAAAAAAAGAACGGGAAAAAGAAAATCCAAAATGAGATATCAAAAATAAATACCCAGCAAGAATAGATTAGATCGTCCCATGAGAAATTCTAGAAGAAAAAAAAGCAAATATTTAAAATTTCTGCCATTAATGAAGTAAATTATTATTAAAAGTCCCAACTTAACAGTAAAAGAGTTAACAGAAGGTAACAACATTGTTGGTAACTAAACTATGATTTCAACACTATAAAATATATAAGTATCTTCTAGATCCATACTAAACTCCCAACAAGGCTTAGGGATTGTATAAACTTCCCAATGATTCTCACTTGAAGAAAAATGAGGGAGCTAATATTTTTTTCATCACAATCAAATCCACAATCATAAGTCTAATGATAACAATCAGCTTAAAAACACTTTGTTCACAGATATCAACCAAAAATCCTTTAAAATTTAAACACAAAAAAGAATAAGTCAATCATGTTGTCAAAGAAAGAACACGTAAAATTGTCTCCCAAAATATTATTTTTCTGAAAATGAAATTTGAAGTTTTCTTGCTGAATCATTCCCCTAAAAGTTGATCTCCACTAGATGAAGAAGAGAGGGAGCAGCAAATGTTCAAAAGATTTTTAACAATTTGAAATCTGTCATGCCAAAAAATTTCTGCACTCAACAAAATCAATGAAAGAAAGAGAAGAAAGGAAAGATCCTACAAATTGCTTGCCTAATTTGGAAATCGCATTTTCTCACAAACCAAATCCGTTCCCTCCACTTCCAAGCCCTACAATTCCTTGCTTACCAAATTTGGAAATCCCATTTCTTCACTCTCCACTTCCTAGTTCTACAATTCCATGTTAATTATGAAATCATAAGAGAAAAAATATCGAAGAGAATTCAATTAAATTCCCAACAAAATAGATTCAATCATGTGATGATAGAAACCCCATTCGAAACCTTGTCAAATTGTAAAAATAGAAAGAAATATTATTTGGATAGAAAAGCAATAATCTGTAATCTAAAATAATAATGAAATTCCTAACAGTAAAGAAGTTTATACAATTAAAACAAAATTAAATTCAACTATGAGCAAGACACTTCATAATTGGTAACAACTCTGCCGAATAGTAATATAAACAGAAAATTGTAAAATAGAGAATTACCTTTTAGATCTATGCTAAACTCTGATCAAAGTATATGGATTGTATAAACTTTCCTATACTTCTCAGCCAACTTGAAGGAAAATGAGGAAACTTATATATTTTTTTTAATATCTATCGTAAATGTACAAGCATACCTATAATGATCACGTTCATTATAAAACACAATATTATTGTGAGTAAATATCAATCTAACTTCCTTTAAAATATATATGGAAAAATTCCAATACCTTGAAAGAGAGAGGCTTACATTAGCTTTCTCCTTCAAAATTACTTTTGAGAGTGAAATCTTTTTGCAAAAATTTTCTTCTGAAAATCAAATCTCTACCAAATTTAAAGACGAAGAAGGATGCATCCAAAATTATTTTTTAAAATCTAAAAATCTTCTTTGTGTAATCTTTGCCCAGGCATTCTGCTTTGCACCCAATGAAAGAAAGCAAGTGAGAAGAAAGAATAGATCTTATATTGTTGATTACGTGATTTCCTACTTTCCTTTTCTTCCCAAACTGATTCTTTCCCCTCCACCTTACAGTTTGTTTCCCATTATGAAATCATATGCAAATTGTAAAACCCTTTTAGAAACCCTCTCAAATTCTAATTAAAAAAAGCCGCTCATTTGCACATAAAAACAACATTCTGTGATCTGAGACAAGATCCAAAAGTTCTACCTATAGTACTATAAAAACAAGACGAAGTTCAACCCACTGGGGACAGTTTGCATATTGTAAGAACAATGTTGGTAGCTAAATTATAAACCATCATTGTAGAATAGGCAATTTTCTTATAGATCTATGCTGAACTTCTGACAAAGCTTAAGGAGTGTGTGATCTTACTTTCACTTCTCTACGCACTTGAAACGAGGAAGCTTATTTTATTTCATCCGGATTAAATTCACAACCATACTTGGAAATCACTTTGAAGACAGTGCTTTTGTTGTTACCAAATAACAACCTAATATATTTTAAAATAGATAGAAAATATAAATGAACATGATGTTTGTGAAACTGGTGCAGCTTCCTCCCAAATATATATATTTTTTTCCAAAAATTGAAATTTGAAATCTTCTTTCCTAATATTTCCCAAAATTTCAACTCTCCCACAAATCAAAGAAAGAAAAAGAAAATAGTGAATACATAATAGAGTTTTCTTTCCCAATTTGTAAATCATGTTATTGACAAACCAAATCTTTGCTCAAAATCGTATCTGTGAAGAGTGTAAAGAGAGAGAGAGAGAGAGAGAGAACAAAAAGAAAAAGAAAAAGAAAATTGTGATAGAATTCCAAAAAAAAAAAAATCCCTACAAAGTTTCATTCGATAGTGTGATGAGAAAAACCCCATCGGAAACCTTTTTACATTCTGAAAACCAAGAGAAATGTGTTTGACTGTAAAGTAAGAATCTGTAACCTAAAATAATTATTAAATTTCTAGTACTAATTAAATTAATTCAATTAATACAGAATGAGGTTCAACTCTCAGCAACATATTTTCCAAATGGTAACAACTCTTATCACAAATGGAAACGACTCTACGAGTAAGTAAATACAGAGGGAACACTGTAAAATAGATAGTTACCTTTTAAGTATATGTTAAACTTCCAACAAAGCATGTAGATTCTACTATTACAATATGAGAATCCTCTTTGCACAACCTTTCCCAATCTACTTTCCAATAAATCAAAGAAATAATTAGGGAGAAAAGAAAGATCTTATAGATTGATTTCCTAATAGTAAATCCGATTTCTTCCCCCGAGAAAATCTTTTCCCTCGCGCTGTTATAGTTCTGCCCCTATCATGAATCAGTACTCCGTCTAAAGTTCTGGACAAAGGAAAAGCAAATTTGCCCATAAAAAACAGCAATTTAAAATCTAATATATGAACCGAAATTTCTACTACTATTGAAGTTAATACTATTAAAACAAAATTCAATTCAATCCATGTTCGCTCATTGTAAGAACAGTGTGGGTAACAAAATTATAAACTAATTGGTAATTGTGATCTACTCCTAATAAAGTATATGGATTCTACAAACTTCCCACATTTCTCTACCCATCATTGTACTATATATGATGTGCATTTCTTTCATTTGTTGATAACGGAATTAAAGTCCAATTAATGTCCAACTCAACAGTATTAGAGTTCGCAAAAAGTAACAGCATTGTGGAAAATTGTGGAAAAACTAATCTATAAATCCAACACTATAAAATACATAACTATCTTCTAGATCTATACTAAACTCCCAACAATTTCCTCAACCACTTGAAAAAAATGAGGAAGCTTATATTTTTTTAGTCACAATCAAATCTACTATCATAAGTCAAATGATGACAATTGCCTTAAAACATTTTATTGTTCACAAATATCAATCACCCTTTAAAATTTATACACGAAAAGGCAATCATGATGTCAAAGAATAGAAGCACATGTTAGATTTGTCTCCCAAAGTTAAATTTTTTCAGAAAATGAAATTTGAAATCTTTTTGCTGAATCTTTCCCCTAAAAGTTGATCTCCACTAGATGAAGTGAGAAAGCCGCAAACATTCAAATGATTTTTAACAATCTGAAATCTTTTTCGTGCCCAAAGAATTTGCACTCAACAAAATCAATGATAGAAAGAGAAGAAAGGAAAAATCTTACAGATTGCTTGCCTAATTTGGAAATGCAATTTCATCACAAGCCAAATCTTTCCCTTCCACTTCCCACACCCTACAATTCCTTGCTCACCAAATTTTGAAATCCTATTTCATCACAATTCATATCTTTCCATTTGTCTTTCTATAACGCTAAAGTGAATCAATTAGTTGTTCTTTCCATGCATTTTTTGATTTTTGTGTTTCATTAGGAGTTCTAATTGAAGAATAATTTTTTCTTGGATTGAGGCCATTTAAGTTTAAATTTGTAATTATATAGGAGAAAGTACAACATAATTATGTTGATGGAATAGTTGTATTTTTTGGGACAATTTGTGTTTTTTCCATATGTATTATGTCATTATCATGTATAACAGGATTTTTTCAAATCTTTTCCCCCAACTTTCTACAATTCTGTACCTATTATGAAAATGTATGAACAAGGGCAAAAAAAGAAGAGAGAATTAAAAAAAAAGTCCAAAAACTGAAATTTGATAGGCTGATGTGAAAAATCATGTTTAAAACAATCAAATTCTTTATATATAATGACAATGTGAAATCTAAAAATGATAGTAAATATATACCTAACACTCTTTAAATATATATATTGAAAATTAAAACAAATTAAACACAATATTAGAGAGAGTGAGAGAGAATTGCATATTTGTTTTCTCCCTAAAAGTAATATTAATACTATTCAAAAAATGAAAATTTTAAATGTTTTTTGCCTTTTCTTTTCCCAAAATCAATTTTACACCAAGTCAAAAAGAGACAATGAGAGGGACTCATGCAAAAGATTTCTTACAATCTGAGATCCTTTAGTATTTACTCTTCACCGAAACAAAGAAAGAAGGGAGAAGAAAGTATGAATCCTAGAGATTGCTTATGTGAATTATAAATCCTATTTCCTGACAAATCTACTCGAGGGACACATGCAAAAGATTTTTTACAACCTAAGATCCTTTAATATTCACTCTTCAGCGAATCAAAGAAAGAAGAGGAGAACTATGAATCCTAGAGATTGTTTGTATCCTATTTCCTGACAAATCCACTCTTTACACTTAGTCTCCTACAAGCTTGTCCATGTTATGAAATCGTTTGAACAGAGATTTAAAAAAAAAAAAAAAACAAGAAGAAGAAGAGAGAGTTCAAAAATTAAATTCCGCACTAAATTAGGTTTGATGTTGAATGAGAAAAGCTCCTTTTGAAACCTAACAATATATTTGGCATAAAATAATATTTTCTATCACTCCTGAAGCAACAATTCTATCTTTATTATGAAATCATATGAATGAAGAGTAAAAAGAATTGAAGAGGGAATTCAAGAAGGAAAATTACCAAAAATTTGATTCAATCTTCTTAGGGGAATAAAATTCTAAAAGGAAAAAGGAAATATATTTTGAAAGAAAGGCAACAATCTAAAATCAAAAATAATAATGAAATTCCTGGCAGTAATGAAGTTAATTAAAACATGATAAAATTCAACATTCCACAACATAGTTGAATCTTTCCCTTAAAAGTTGATTACTTGATAGTAAGTCCAATTTCTTCCCCCACCAAATCTTTCCCCTCCCGGTGTTACAGTTCTGTCCCTATCATGAATTAGTACTCTGTCTCAAGTTCTAAACAAAGGAAAGGCAAATTTGCCCAAAAAAGCAACAACTTAAAATGTAAAATATGAACCAGAATTTCTACTACTAATGAAGGTAGTACTATTAAAACAAGATTTAATTTAATCCATGTTCGCTCATTGTAAGAACAGTGTTGGTAACAAAATTATAAACCGTCATTGTAAAAAAAATTGGTAATTGTGATCTAGATCTATGCTAAACTCCCAATAAAGTATATGGATTCTACAAACTTACCACACTTCTCTACCCATCATTGTACTATATATGATGTGCATTTCTTTCATTTGTTGATAAAAGAATTAAAGTCCAATTAAAGTCCAACTCAACAGTAATAGAGTTCACAAAAGGTAACAACATTGTGTGTGACTAAACTATACATCACAATTCAAATCTTTCCATCCGTCTTTCTATAATGCTAAAGTGAATCAATTAGTTGTTCTTTCCATGCATTTTTCGATTTTTGTGTTTCATTAGGAGTTCTAATTGAAGAATAATTTTTTCTTGGATTGAGGCCATTTAAGTTTAAATTTGTAATTACGTAGGAGAAAGTACAACATAATTATGTTGATGGAACAGTTGTATTTCAAATCTTTTCTCCCAACTTTCTACAATTCTGTACCTATTATGAAAATGTATGAACAAAGGCAAAAAAAGAAGAGAGAATTAAAAAAAAAGTCCAAAAACTGAAATTTGATAGGCTGATGTGAAAAATCATGTTTAAAACAATCAAATTCTTTATATATAATGACAATGTGAAATCTAAAAATGACAGTAAATATATACCTAACACTCTTTAAATATATATATCAAAAATTAAAACAAATTAAACCCAATATTAGAGAGAGTGAGAGAGAGTTGCATATTTGTTTTCTCCCTAAAAGTAATATTAATACTATTCAAAAAATGAAAATTTTAAATGTTTTTTGCCTTTTCTTTTCCCAAAATCAATTTCACACCAAGTCAAAAAGAGACAATGAGAGGGATTCATGCAAAAGATTTCTTACAATCTGTGATCCTTTAGTATTTACTCTTCACAGAAACAAAGAAAGATGGGAGAAGAAAGTATGAATCCTAGAGATTGCTTATGTGAATTATAAATCCTATTTCCTGACAAATCTAGAATCCTAGAGATTGCTTATGTGAATTATAAATCCTATTTCCTGACAAATCTACTTGAGGGACACATGCAAAAGATTTTTTACAAAAGATCCTTTAATATTCACTCTTCAGCGAATCAAAGAAAGAAGGGGAGAACTATGAATCCTAGAGATTGTTTGTATCCTATTTCTTGACAAATCCACTCTTTACACTTAGTCTCCTACAAGCTTGTCCATGTTATGAAATCGTTTGAACAGAGATTTAAAAAAAAAAAAAAAAAACAAGAAGAAGAAGAGAGAGTTCAAAAATTAAATTCCGCACTAAATTAGGTTTGATGTTGAATGAGAAAAGCTCCTTTTGAAACCTAACAATATATTTGCCATAAAATAGTATTTTCTATCACTCCTGAAGCAACAATTCTATCTTTATTATGAAATCATATGAATGAAGAGTAAAAAAAATTGAAGAGGGAATTCAAGAAGGAAAATTACCAAAAATTTGATTCAATCTTCTTAGGGGAATAAAATTCTAAAAGGAAAAAGGAAATGTATTTTGAAAGAAGGCAACAATCTAAAATCGAAAATAATAATGAAATTCCTGGCAGTAATGAAGTTAATTATAACATGATAAAATTCAACATTCCACAACACAGTTGAATCTTTCCTTTAAAAGTTGATTTCTTGATAGTAAGTCCAATTTCTTCCCCCACCAAATCTTTCCCCTCCCGGTGTTACAGTTCTGTCCCTATCATGAATTAGTACTCCGTCTCAAGTTCTAAACAAAGGAAAGGCAAATTTGCCCAAAAAAGCAACAACTTAAAATGTAAAATATGAACCAGAATTTCTACTACTAATGAAGGTAGTACTATTAAAACAAAATTTAATTTAATCCATGTTCGCTCATTGTAAGAACAGTGTTGGTAACAAAATTATAAACCGTCATTGTAAAAAAAATTGGTAATTGTGATCTAGATCTATGCTAAACTCCCAAGAAAGTATATGGATTCTACAAACTTACCACACTTCTCTACCCATCATTGTACTATATATGATGTGCATTTCTTTCATTTGTTGATAAAAGAATTAAAGTCCAACTCAACGGTAATAGAGTTCACAAAAGGTAACAACATTGTGTGTGACTAAACTATACATCCAACATTATAAAATACATAACTATCTTCTAGATCTATACTAAACTCCCAACAAGACCTGGGGATTGTATAAACTTCCCAATAATTCCCTGCCCACTTGAAGAAAAATGATGAAGCTTATTACCTTTTGAATCTATGCTAAACTTCCAACAAAGCATATCGATTATATGAACGTCTCATTGTTTTTCAGTCCACATGAAGAAAAATAAGGAATTGTAAATTTTTTTCTAATCTTGATCAGTAAATGTACAAGCAAAAGCTATTTTTGTCAGAAAATTTCAATATAACTTCATTTAAAATATATTTGAAAAGAATAAGCCAAATTTGATGTCACATAAAGAGGCACACATAAATTTCTTATTCAACAACTATCTGTCAGAGTGAAAATTTGGTCCGTAATATCTTTTTCCCCAAAAGTCCAGAATGAAAATTGTGCATAATATCTTTTTCCCCAAAAGTCTATTCTTTACTAAATTTAAAGAGAGAGAGGTGCACACTCAAAAGATTTTTTGACAATCTGAGAATCTTCTTTGCACAATCTTTCTCCATACAATCTGCTTTCCAACAAATCAAAGAATGAAGAAGAAAGGTTAGATCTTATAGATTGATTACCGGATGGTAAATCCTATTTCTTCCCCAACCAAATATTTACCCTCCCGGTGTTCTGGTTCTGTCCCTGTTATGAACTAATATGTCTCAAATTTCAAAAAATGGAAAGCTAATTTGCATATGAAAAGTTACAATTTAAAATCTAAAATATGAACCAAAGAATGAAGAAAGGATGGATCTTATAGATTGATTACCGGATAGTAAATCCTATTTCTTCCCCAACCAAATTTTTACCCTCCTGGTGTTCTGTTCTGTCCCTGTTATGAATTAATGTCTCAAATTTCAAAAAAATGAAAAGCAAATTTGCATATGAAAAGTTACAATTTAAAATCTAAAATATGAACCAAAATTTTTACTACTGAAATTAGTATTATTAAAACAAAGTTCAGTTCTTCCCATGTGCACTCAGTGTAAGAATAATGTCGGTATAGAAATAATTGGTAATTGTGATCCAAGTATATGGATTCTACAAGCTTCCCACACTGTCTCTGCCCCCTTGAAATGAGGAAGCTTTTGTTATTCATTCTCAATAATTCCACAACCGTATGTTTGTTGATGACAATCACGTCAAAAACATGGTTTTGTTGTTAGCAAATATCATGCTAATATCCTTTACAATAGATAAATATATATATAATCACGATGTCAAAGAGACGGGTGCATATTAGTTTACTCCCAAAAAATAATATCTTTTAAAAAAATATAAATTTGAGTTTTTGCTTAATATTTCCCTTAAAATCTATGTTCCCACAAATCAAACAAAGAAACAGACAAAGGATACATATTAGAGTTTGCTTACCCACTTTGGAATCCCCATTTCTTTACATACCAAATCTTTCCTAAAATCATATGAGAATTAAAACAAGAGAAAAGGGAGAAGTTTGAAGTGAGAATTCAAAAAATTCCAACAATGTTAGATTCGATATTGTGATGAACAAAACTCTTTTCGAAACCCTTTCGAATTCTAAATACAAAAAGCAACCTTCTAAGATCTAAGAGAAACCCTTTGTAGAATTGGAAAACACGAGGGTGGGTATAAAACCCTGCATTTTGAATTCTGGTTGAATATATTTTTCAGTTTTCTGAGTTAGAAAAGTTCATATCTTTTGAACATATTTTTTAAATTTTCCAATCTTTTCTTAAGAGATAGAAAACATTAGAAAATTAGAAATGGAAAAATAGAGAACATTTTTCTACAACTAAGCACACCCTAAATCTTTCACCTCCTCCTACATACCTATTGTGAAATCATAACAATAGTTGCGAAAAAAAAAGAAAAGGAAAATAGAAGAAAGAATTAAACAAAAAATCCCATTTGATCATCTGACCAGAAAAGAACTTCCAGGACCTTGCATGGAGAAGCAACAATCTATTATCTAAAATAGGGGAAATTGCAAAATAACCCCTGAATTGGGTCAATAGGTCCGGAACTATTCTTTTTTATTCTATGACCTTAACTATAATAAAAGGCAAAATTTGTGGAATCCGGCAAAGATGATGAAATTGGTGGGGGTGGGAGTGGTGATGGTGAGAAGTCAAAAGTAACTTAATAGAATTGTAGAGAGAATTGTGTGGATGATTTTTCAACAAGGAAGTGATGGTGTTGGTGGCGTAGACGGGTAATGAGGTTGATTTGGTTGTGTTATTGAAATTAGCAATGAGAATTTTTTCAAATAAAATCAAAGGATTGGAGAGAGATTAGAAATCAAAGAGGGAGGTCACATGCGTGAGATTGAAAGCAATGGAAAGCGTTATGACTTCTCTCTCTTTTCTTTGGTGTCTTCTCTCTTCTGTTTCTGTCTTCATTCAAGGGCATTGTCGGAGGTTAAGCATGGGGTTTGCACATGAGAAAAAAATGTTCAAATTTAATAGAATCATGGATGAAAGCACCGATTTTTCCATTTTTCATATGTAACCTTACTTTAGTATGGATTTTGCGATTTTCCTAAAAGATAATGAAAAATTTACCACTAATGAAGTTGATACCGTCGAAACAAAATAAAGCTCGACTCATTAACAACACATTTTGTATGTGGTACCAACACTCTCGATAACTAAATTATAAACGAATCGTTGTAAAATAGATAATAATATTTTAAATCTATGATAAATGGCCAACAAATAAAGCTCACTAATACAACATATCAAATATGTTGTACGGAGATGGAAACGGATATGAAATGATACGAGAAAACAATACTTTATAAATACATAGGAAACGGAAACACGAGTCAATGCATAAATATAAAAAATATAAGGATTTTTTGTCAATATTAATTATTTTATGAAAATAATAGAATAATCATATTTTATAATAAAAATCTAAAATGATCAAACAATAATTATTAATCATAAGACAAAATAATATAAAAATTATAATTATAATTAAATAAATTAATAATTCGTTAAATATGAAAAAATGAGTAAATATAAAAAATATATGGTAAATATTAATTAATTGAGCGTGTTGAGATGTTTTGGAAACGTTTCAGAAATAGAAAACATTTTGGAAACGGGAAAACGCTAGTATTGAGAAGTTTCCATGCATTATAGCATATCATTCACAAGGAATTTTTTTTTTAAAAAAAAAAGCATTTTTTGTTATCAAATATAAACCAAATATCTTTGAAATATAAAATAATAAAAATAAACACGTTAGATAGAGAGATGCGCATGTTATTTTTCTTGTTAAACAAAAAAGAAAAACATAAGGAACATAACAAAAAGATTTTTTAAAGGAAGAGAGAGCTAAGCATACTTTCTTGACATTTGTAAATCTCATTTCTTGAGAAATTAAATCTTTCTCCAATCTACCCCCATTATGAAATCATATAAATGAAGAGTTAATAAAAAAATGAAGTGAGTTTTAAAAAATCATAGAAAACTGTATTCAAATCTTTTGATCAAAACCCCTTCTCAACAACAACAATCTAAGCCCCAACAATTGGGGTCGGCCATTTGAGAAACAAATGTAGAGATGATTAAAAAAAAAGATATTTATATATATATAATATGATTTAATTTGTGGGGGATTCTTCTATGCCAATTATTCTTATCCAAGGCCGTATTTTTTGTCTAAACCCTTAATTATCATATTTTTACGGATAAATTGCATCCAAGTTTTCAGTGGTCACTTGTATCCAAGTTTTCAGCGATCTATCTCTACGTTTTACTATATCTTCTATGGTTAAGTTCTCAATTCTCCTAACTGGTGCGACTTAAGGTTTTCTTTACATATGCCCAAACCACTTTAGATGACACTCGCATCTTATTCATAATTGAATAAATTCTCAACTTGTTACGAATCTCTTCATTTCTAATTTTATCTTTTCTAGTTTTGCCACACATCCACCTAAATATTTTTATTTCTGCTACAACCATTTTTTGTTCTTCTTGTTTAATTGCCTAGCATCCTCATCAACCCCTTCTCAAATGCTGTCAATTTTAACATTTAAGTAATAATGACATTTCTAATGCTAACGAAGTTGATATAATTAAATGAAGATAGAGCTCAAGTCTGTCAACAAGACAGTTTCTTTGATGGTAACAACAAAGTTGCTAACTAAATTATAGATCCAATATTGTAAAATAAATAACCATCTTCAAGATCTCAACAGAGTATGAAGATTGTATGCGCTTCCCAACACGTCCGCCAACTTGAATATGAATGAGGTAGCTTATACCTTTTTATGTCTGATAGTGACAATCATTCTAAAAGCAATATTTTGCTTGGAGCAAATATCAATCTTACACTATTTATAATAAAAAAAAAAGAAAAAAAATGATAAAACACGAGGTTAGAGTAAGAGGCGTATGTTAATTTTCTCTGAAAAATATTCTTTTTTTGAAAATGAAGTTTGAAATCTTTTTGATTTTATCTTTTTTCCAATAATCAATTTTTTACCAAATCAAATCGAGAGGAGTACACATCCAAAAGGTTTTTTGCAATCTAAAATCTATCTCTGTACAATCTTTGCAAGAAAATATACTCTCCTTCAAATCGAGAAAAAAGAAAGAACGAAGGATAAATCTTAAAAATTGCTTAAACTCATGTGAATCATATTTCCTTACAAATCATTTCGTTCCCCACCACCTCCTACAACTCTGGAAAAGATTGCCAAAAAAAAATTAGATTTGATTGTCTGATGAGAAAAACCCACTTTTTGAACCGTGTCAAATTCTTCAAAAAATAAAATAAAAAGAGCAAAGTATATTGATCCACACTACAGAGAAAAAGCTTAAACAAAATAAAGTTCAACAATTAGCTAGAACAGTTTGCAAATGGTAACAAAGCTAGAACAGTTTGCAAATGGTAACAACACTGCCAACAACTAAATTAAAAACCCAACATCGTAAAATAGATAATTATCATCTAAATGTATGCTAGACTCCTTGCAAAGTATATTGATCATCTAAATTTCCCAACAATTCCCTTTGTTCTTGATTTTTCTGCCTAAAACAATTCTCTACAAAATCAAATCAGTAAGAGTGAGAGACATCCAAATTTTTTTTTAATATTAGAAAATATGTTTTTATAAAATCTCCCCCCCCCAAAAAAAAATCTACTCTCCATCAAATAAAAAAAAGAGTGGGTGAGGAGAAAGGTTGGATCTTAGATATTGATTATCTAATCTGTAAATCCTATTTCATGACAAGTCAAATCTTTTCCCTCCACCTTGAAAATTCTGTCCCCATAGATGTCAAAGGAAGAGGTAATTCAAAAAAAAAAATGACAAGGGAATTTAAAAGGAATTCCCAACAATTTTCGAACATCAAGAAAAACGCTTTAGTCTGGGACCCTGTCAGATTCTTCAAGAAAAAAAAATGCCAATATATTTATACAGAAGAGCAACAATCTAAAATATATAATAAGAATGAAATTTCTCCTACTAATGAAGTTTTACATTACCAAAATAAAATTTAGTTCACATTTTGCAGGTTGTGAGAACAATGTTGGTATCTAAATTATAAACCCAAAAATGTGAAATAGATAATTATTTTCTAGAGCTATACTAAATTTCCAACAAAGTATAAGGTTAGTATAAACCTTCCAACACTTGTATGCCCGCACAGAGGATAATGAGGAAGCTTATATTTGCTAATTTCAATCAAATCTACAACCATACCTATAATTTAGGACAATCCTTCTAAAATCTTGATTTATTATTAGCAAATATCAATTGAACCAAGAGTGTGTTAGTTTTCCACAAAAAAATTATATTTTCCAAAAAATAAATTTGGAATATTTTTTCATAATCATTCTCCAAAATATTGACTCTCTTCTAAGACGAAATGATAAATCTCAGAGATTGATTATAAATCCAATTCCTTAACAAACTAAATCCTTCCCCTCCACCTTCTACAATTTGTCACAATCATGAAATCATATAAACGAGAGTGACCAAATATAAAACCTCCTTCGGAACCGTCAAATTCTAGGGGGAAAAAAAAGCAAATCTATTTGCATAGATAAAGGAGTAGTCTGAAATCTGAAATAGTAATGATATTGCTATTACTAGTGAAGTTAATATTATAAAAGCAAAATAAAGTGTTGTTCACAACAAAAATAAACGTCCAAACACTTCAGTGACTAACAAAAATAAGCAAGCTTATATTTTTTAATCTAAATCAAATTTACAAGCTTACCTCTAAAGATGATAATTTTTCTAAAAACAATGTTTGTTGTCAAAAAATATTGATTTAACATGATTTGATGTAATAAAAAAATTCGACACGATGTTAAAATGAGAGGTCCACATTTTTCTCCGAAACAATATTTTCATAAAATGAAATTTGAAATCTTTTTACCTAATCTTTTTCCCAAAAATCCATTCTCCACCAAATCATAATGAGAGACAGGGACACATCCAAAAGGTATCTTACGGTCGGAAATCATTTTTGTATAATCTTTCTCCAAAAAAAAATTCTACTGTCCATTATGACAAAGAAAGAAGAGAGAAGAAACGATAGATTTTAGAGATTGCTTTCTTGATATGTAAATCCTAAACACATTCTTTAGTTGTTAGTAAATATCAATCTAACATGCTTTGAAAAATAGAAATAAGATAACAAAATACAGACATGATGTCAAAGGGAGTCGCACATTAGTATTGTCTCCAAAAATTCATATTTGCCTGAATATGAAATTTGAAATCTTTTTGCCTATTTTTTTTTTCCCAAAAATTCAATCTCCACTCAGTCAAAAAAAGAGAGTTCGGGACACATTTGATATATTTTTAACAGAATACTTACCTAATTTGGGTACTCTAACAAAGCAAATGTTTCCCCTCTACCTACTAGTTATGCAACAAAATTATAGATTTTGTAACCTGAGGAGAAAAACCCCTTCTTAAACCTATCAAATTCTTAAGAGAGAGAGAGAGAGAGAGTGAGAAGCAAATATGTTTGCAACAATCAAGTATCTGATGTGGTGAAAATGCAAAATCATCCTTTGAACTAAGGTTTTAAATGAATAGTTCCTTGATTTTTTTTCCCTCCCTTGAACTATCACAAGTGGCAAAATTGGTGCAATTCGAAGGAGATGATGAAACTCGCGGGAAGGTGGGCTTTTTTAAAAGTAATTGAAGGGCAAGGATGATGGTGAGTTTAAGTTAAGGAAATCAAAGGTAACTTCAGAGAATCAAAGACAGAGATGACAAATGCTGCAAGGATGACTTTTCTGTAAAGAAGTGATGTTGTTGGTGGGGACGAGGGAAACTAACATTAATTTTAGATATATGAATTTTGAAGTAAAATTTAAGGATCGGAGAGAGATGAGAAATTGAAGAGGGAGGTCACAGGCATGAAGTTGAAGTGGATGAAAAGTTCTACGACTTCTCTTGCTCTCTCCCCTTTTTTTTCCTCTTTTTTCTGGAGGTTCGGAATGCGTCTTGCACATAACAAAAATGTTAAAAGTTAACAGAATGATGGATGGAGAACACCAATTCTGCCACTTCTTGGGGGAGGTCTTTGCATTCAAAAAAAAAAAGAAAAAAGAAACAAAAAGAAAATTTAGGGAACTACTTGTTCAGATGCTTACTTCAGAGGGTGATTTTACAGTTTTTGTGTCAACAAGTATCAATTTAACACCCTTTAAAAAAAAATAAATAAAAAAAAAATAAAGAGGTCATTTATAGAGACGTATGTTAGTTTGTGTTCCCCAAAATGCTATTTTTTTGAGAAAATAAAATTCGAAATCATTTTGCCCCAAATCTGAATCTTTTCTCAAAAAGTTCTAGGAGAGATCTTAGATGCTGCCTACCTGACTTGTAGATCCCAACAAAAGGATCATGCATGAATCGGGGAAAATTGCAATATCTCCCGAGTTAAGGATGATGTACGAATAGGTTATTGTTATTATTTTTTTAATGCAAAAACAACTTCTTAATTTTGAAAAGTTGTATAATTGGCTGAATCCATCAGATGAAATTGGGGGTGGCTTAGGACGTCGATCGTGATGGTGACAGTGTTTGGTGGTGGAGAAGGGAAATTGAGGTTTGATTTGATGGTGATACTGAATTCAGGTGTGAGATGTCGAAGTAAAATCAAAGGATTGGAGAGAGATAGAGATGGGAACTTTAAGAGGAAGGTTGCATGCATGAGGTTGGTTGGGATGAAAAGTTGTCTGACCTCTCTCTGGGTCCCCCCTATCTCAATTCTCTTTTTCTCTCTTCCTTGAGGTCGCCGGAGGTTAAGCGTGTGCCTTGCATGTGACACAAATGTTAAGAAGTTACAGAGTAATGGACAGAAGCACCAATTTTGCCACTTCTCATAGTTAATAGGAGTTCTTAGTAATGGATTAGGCTCACTAACCTGTGATTTCGGAGTTCTGGAGTTCAGAAAATCATTGAATTTTATGGCTGATTTGTCTTGACTTCAGAGTTCAGCAGTTGACACATCACTAACCTGTGATTCCAATGCGTCCACCCTCTCTATAATCATATGGAGAAGTCACCCCCTTGTCAATAAGTCAATTTTTCCTCTGAAATTTCGTGTAGTTCTGGTTGCCATAGTGATGGATAAGGTTCTCATACCAAATTTGATGCAGGATCATAGATTCCCACATTATGGTTTTGCTTGTCGACAATTTGATTGGTTAGAACTACTGGAATGATTGAACAGAATATAGAGAAAGAGTAGAAACAGAGAACTACCTAGGCAATCTCCCAAAATACCCCAGACTTCAAAGAGATGAAAACTCAAAACAGCAGCCGCACAACTCAAAGAAAGCATAAAACTACCTAGATTCAACCACCAATCAATCAAGATTTAACCAATCAGTCAAGATCCCTTGACTACCCTTCGATCCTCTTCTGAATCCTAAATCAAAGTTTGGGCATCAAACAGAGATTCTCCACACCTCTTATAAACCCTTATAGGCTGTTTTCAACGTCGTTTCCCATCATTATTTCTCTTGAATGCTAGTTTTCTTTTCTTTAGTGCTCTTTCACGGTGTTTATGCATTCTTTTACTTATCTTTTCTCTTTGAAGATGAACATTTTTCTTATCTTATTTGACCTCTACCCTTGCGGAGGTTCACCTGTCTTCGCTTTTGTGAATGTTAATTCGTGAGCAGTGGACTCCTATGGTGGCGGTATAAGTAACAAATGCCGGGGGCCTTTTTATCCAATCTAGCCACTAAAATCATCTCGGGGTGGTACTCTAGTAACTAGCGCATCACGGAGGGGTTTCACTCTAGTTTAGTTTTAAAGAGCAGCAAATTAGATTCACAAATTCTTGCCAACCAATTAGGAGAATTTTCAGCAAATAATAGCTAATCCTTTAGTATTTGAAAGGGTATCATTTGTAGGATAATCTACTTTTTACGGTGCAAAAAGTAACCTACATGTGGCCTATGGTTAGAACGGTAAAACTAAAGCCACTGTAATATTGTAAGACCGGTTTTCTCCTTTCAACTCATGTAGTTAAACTAGAACCAATATGCCTGGATGGGCATTGGACATGGGAGAAAATAGTGGTGTTGCCAAGTGTCAGCCGCACCAAATTTTAGCAGGAAGATAGTATTAAAATCACTTCTCTGATTGGAGCCTTCCTATTATGGAATTCATAATGTGAAAAGTGTATCACATGACAACATTTGATATATTAAAAGAAGTTTCTGAATCAAATGTAGGAGTCAAGACATCAGATTATTGCTGTTTTGCTTATTTTTCCTGTCAAGTACATCTTAATAGGAATGTGAACAAACTCTTGTATCAATCAATGGAATTAAAAATTGCTCTTCTGGAGTTCATCGTAAATAGAATGCACGTTAAAACCTTATCTTCAACAATATACATGTCTAGTGCTTATCCACTAATAATAATGATATGTTAGTAGTCATTTAATTGATGCAATCATTGAATAGCAACTGACCCACGTTGCAGTTGAATGCCCCCTTCAGCATGACGAAGAGCCCGCCACCATTTTTTATGACTTCAACATCCGTAGTTCATGTGATTGATCTAATGTTGGAGAAAAGACACAAAATGGTTGTCGTTGTAAGAAATGGCACGTTGAATGGCTCTGGTCCAAGGGCTGTTGGGGTTTTCACATTGGAACAAATGCATGCTCTTGCAATGCCTGAATCTGATATGACAGGACAAAACTGTCCTAGTGAGAGATGCAAAATTACTTTACATATATAAGATAGTGTCGATTTCTCATGTCCAGAGTTACATATACTCATCATTCCTATGCATCAAATTAAGATTGTCTGCTCCTATGCTTTATCTTTCGAGGTTCACAAGCCCTCGTATCAGATGCAACATGCTGTTTGAGATAGCTTTCAGCCACTGTCATTCAATTTTTCAATCCTTAGATTGTATGGCTGGACTGGCTCATTACAACTCTTGATAGTGCGAAGAATGAGTGGTTTCTATTGATCAATAGAAATTATACCACTTGAAGGAAGAGTTTTAGGCCTTTCTTGAAGATTTGACGGAGGATAATCAAACTTTTTTTCCGTGTCAAGGTTGTTTGTGAGTGGTATAATTTGATTCACCTTCATTAGTTTGACATGCTGGTTGGGACATTTTACTCGTTTATCCTTTCTGTGAGAGTTTAAATGTCCTTAACGATCCTAGAACAAATTGTTTTTCATGCAAGTTGCCATTGATAGTGACGAGCATCATCATAGTCTGAGCACCACACTCGAGGCTCGTAATGGTGATAATATACTCGTGAGGAGATGCTGATGAAATAGGTTGATCCTTCCGGTAAGGTGACTTTTTCCAACCCGGTTGGTGAGGCAAAATAGCATCTTTGCCGGTTGATATAGAAATATGTATCCAACAGCCACTATTAATAATGTTATTTTTGAATTGAGTGATGGGATATTTTATCCCTTTAATCAAATATTCGAATTTGAACTTTAGAAATGGAGAAAAATGATTTGAGAGAATTAATCTCACAACAGATCTTATAGTATTTGGGCCGAATTAATTGGTGTAATTTAAATACCGATCAATGAAAAAAAAAAAAGAATAGACAAGAGTGAAACCACAATCCCCCACCAAGTTGCACTTGATCATGTACACACACACTCTCTCTCTCTCTCTCTCTTTGAGTGCCTTGTCACTCTGCATCCCACCTCAGTTGTTCCCCATCTTTGGCTTCACCCCCTTAATTGGTACCATTATTCCGATTACCCCCACAAACCCACATGGGAAAGATGGTTTTCTTTTCCCATTTCTTTCTCTTAAGGATATTAAATGTCACCTGGTGTAACTCAGGTAATTATAAACTAAAAAGCAAAGAGAAAATGACGATTAAAAGTAAAGAAATTTTCAACCTCCAACCTTACCGATAGAATCACCAAAATTATAGTGTTGTTTAAGAGTAAAATAGCGCTAATTTTGGAGAGAACGACATAGATGTCTTTGATTGAAATGTCATTTTGCTCTAATAAAAGGGCACAAATCTCCTGTTTTATCAATGGGCTTCCTTCTTGCTAGTCATGGTCAAATACCCATTTTTGATTTAGAGAAACCGACAACGAGCTCTAAAGGTTTGTTATTTTATAACCATGATTTTGGAACCCTAAACGATTCAGGTTCTATTTTACTTTCAAACGGTTTCGATTTGATTCTAAAGCTAAAATCATAAAAAATGAAAAACAAAGATAACTATTGATTTTTTTGTTAAAAAGTGTGGTTGATTAATGATGAAATAAATTTAATGTGAAGTTTAAAGTTTCTTTTTTGTTGACATAATTGTTTAATTAATTCAGGTATGAATATTTGAAAACCACTTTGTCTTGGCCCATTCCCACTAATTTATTTTTATATAATAATTTTTCATGATAAATATTTCTTGTTCCTAAAAGTTTTCGACTACCCTAATACTCCAATCATATTATTTACATACTCACAGTATAATTATTATTGAGTAATAAACGATTATTAAGTTTGGAAATAGGAATTTAAGAAAGAGAGAAGGGTGGGGATTTGGGACATGAGTGAAATATATTTCTTTTCCTAGGCCAAATCGTAATTATCGAAATTATGAGATAGTTTTTGTAAGTGGTAAGGGTAAGACAACCTGTGGTAAGGGTAAGACAACCTAGTTTTATTTACTTAGTTCCCTTGGTCTTTTTGTGGCTCCCAGCCTGTCAATACTTCTCACTTCAAGAGTTTTCTTCTTCATGTTAACGTAGCACATATTAATTTGAGAATAGGGATCTTCTGCACATTCAGAAATTCAGTCCCAACAACTAATAATGCTATGCTGGATAGTTCAACAACTAATGAACAGCAAAAGCTTTCATTCCAGGCCGATGAACAACATGGCTTAGTATAGATCTCATCTTTATACTCTCTCTCTCTCTCTCTATGGGGTGTGCGCCCTTTGTCTCTCACTGAATCTTTATGATCAACACTCATCCCAAAATGCATGTTGGGTGCCGCCTGAAAGATCCCAACTCTGCTGAATCAGGGAAATACCACAACCTCCAAATCTACAATACCCAGTGTTGCGGGCAGAGTCAGAAGCTACTTAATACGGTCGGTTTGAGTTAAATAGTTCGGGTGGAGGGGGGGAGCTAGAAGCCTAACGACACCCTTGTATTTTTTTAGTGGCAGTCCAATCATTTCATTTAAGGGGTAACTGAATATCAGCCGTTGATTCCAGTACTACCGGATGAAGTTGCAGAGATATGCTTGCTTCATCTCCCGTATCCATACCATGTTTTGGTGCGCTCAGTTTCATGTTCATGGATCAAACTTATTTCCCATCCTTCTTTTCTTCTCTCTCTCTCTCCCCCTACCCTTTTTATTCATTTTGCTTTCAATAAATCAACGGCCAGGATTCAATGGCAAGCTCTCGATCCAAGATCCGGCCGTTGGTTTGTATTACCTTCCATGCCCTGTCCCAAGTCCATTTGTCCTTCTGGGTTTGCCTGCGCCTCGATTCCATTACAAGGGACGTTGGTGGTGTTGGGTGGGACACGGGATGGACTTACGGACTACCATGCGGACCACCTTCATCTACCGTACATCTACCAATCAGTGGTGTGTAGGGTCTCCGATGATGATATTAAGATCTTATTCAACGGCGAAAACTGTTGGTGGGAAGATCTACGCCGTTGGTGGAAGAACGAACAATGGTGACTGGTTAATCTTGGCGGTCGAATGTATGCAGGCCAGCTAAGTGTGCACGTCTCGTGTCATTGAAAGTTGAAGCTTTGAATGGGAAGAAGGATGAAAAAATAAACAAAAACAAGAAGTGGGTCTCGTAATTTTTGCAAGAACCGATTCTTTTGGATTATTATTTTTATTGGGTAATTGTTTCTTTAGCGTATGGCATTTAATTCTCATTGGAGTTTTTTTTTTTCACCGATACTTGAAAATCTGACTAATTCAATTCAAATAATTATAAAATTCAATTTAAAAATTGACTCTTTAGAGTCTATTTTCTTTGTTTTCAATAGCCGAAGCTGAGATGTTGATTAAGGGAAGAGTAAGGAAGTTCTTCATGCATTAATTATTTTTGGAAACCAGAAACTTTTTTAAGGGAAGAAATTTGAGTATACTTTATTAGGGCTTATTTTTGAAGGTTTAAAGTAATTTATTTTCACTTAAATTTTGTGAAATTAAGACATTTTGCACAAGGATTATACAAAGTGACATGGACCAATAGAATTCAAGAGATATAGAATGAAGTACTAAAGGGGGAAATGGAGACTCCCTACACTGTTTCATCTCTGAGTAGGGATTGCAATGGCTACTGTTAAAGATCGCAAATGGGTATGTTTGGCATCGCAATATATCTCTGAGTAGGGAGAATTTGCATCACAACACTCACCCATGTCGATGGGGCTTCACTACACCCTCGTTTCCTTGAAGGGTTTTATACTGTAACAGCCATGAGTTTAAAATTTATTTTGAAAATGGATAGTTTGAAAGTTGATGGGTTCACTTCTGACTAAAAGTGTCATGATGTAAAACAAAGTTCGTCAATTCTATTCCCTGTTTTTTATTGGAATGATACATGTTGAGGTTGGCATTTCAATGTTTTGTTCCAGCGACCCTTTTTTTTCATTAGTCAAACTAATCCAAGTAGACTTGTTTAGGATCGAACTCGAGATTTTTATCAAGAGAGTCTGGTGTCACTAAACTTACAGAATGTTGGTTTGTATCTGTCATCTATACATATAGAAAAAAAAATACATAGTTCCAATCTTAATTCACAATATATGAATTACAATTTAAATTTAAAAATAATATTATTCTTAAATTATAAAATAGAAATACAATATCAAGTACCTAAAAATAAATTTTAAAAGTTTAAAACATTCTCAATCTTCATTTTACTTATAATAATAATTTAAATTTTTTAATAGAAAATTTTGATTTTTTTACTTTAACCTTACATTTTCTGAAAAAATAATCATTTTAATTGAAAATATTATGAATAGAACATAGACAAGCTAAAGGTATATTGAAACAAGTTTTTTTCCTTTTTTTTTTTTTTGTTTTTATCGTGCGATATTCGAGATTTATCCAACTAATCGATCCAAATATTATGAAGTCTATTATTAGCTCTCCCAAATCTTACCCATTCTCATGACTTAAATTCAAGATCTATAGTTAAGGAAGTACGGTGTTCCAACATCACACCCATGGCAGCTTGATATATTGAAACAAGTTGAGATTTCACAAACAGAACCATTATTTCTTGTAGCTATAAGAATGAGCTGAAGGATCTTTATCCTTGTAACACCATCATAGTCTACCAAAATGACCTGTTTATAAAATTAAATTGAGAACACCATGTACAAATAGCAAATTCAATATAACATCAGTCCTGTCTGAAAGCCCGTGTCCTTTCCTAGACCTAAAAAGCAAGAAACAAATTCTGTAGTCAGTCACATATGCTGCAAATTTACATTGTGTTTGCCCCTAAATCTGTTAGAATATTGAGTTCCATCCCATTAGTTGGATTGAATAATCAACTTCTCTGCTACGAGTCGGATTCCTGCATTCTGCTGATAGTCGTAATGCTCCAACGTGAAGTAGGCATCTATAACGGTGCCCTGCGTAAATAGCCTCTCTATTTCTGAGGCATCAAATCTAGAAAATACAAGCTTCTGCGTGACATTGGAAGAGTTTTTCTGGTACATTTCGGTGGCACACGCGCATATATCCCCATTTGTCACCAGAGGTATACTGCAGGGAGGAAAATATGCATCATCAGCTTCCAGGCAGCAATTAGTAACTACCAAGGTCTACCAGAAGCTAATCACCACAATAGCAAATGTCCTAGCTCATAAAGGATGGACAAAACAAGATCATTTGCCTTGCAAACTAAATGGGCCAAAAAAATAAAAGAAAACATCAAAGCACATTGATGAAGTCATTCTACTCAAAATCTGTAGCCAGGTAATATGAACAGAGCATGAAAATCTGCCTAGAACTAGAGCTCAGAACCCTCCATAAGTAATTCTTGCAATGAATACTTTAACCAGTTAACATTTCAGATTCTAGACAACTGAATATGCATGACAAAATATATATATTTTGCAAGGAGAGAGATAATGTGATTCCTAATTCCTAAAATGCGCAAGTGGAACCCTCAAAAATCACAAGTACCAGGTTGATCAATAAGGAGAAATGCCATGCTCATGCAAAAGCACCATAAAACACTAAGCACACAAAGTGGGTGTGTGAAGGATGGGAGTTCACCCGTCATTTTCCGCATCAAGAGAGATAAAAAGAGGAAATAGAAAAAACATACTGCAATCGTGCTGTGGAAGAGTTGAAGACATCCTTTCTTATTACAACAGGCCTCCAATTGGAGCTGCTACCAGAATCCGCAGACAACTTTTGGGCATGCATATCACATGTATCCAAGACCCGACAAAGGCTTGGAGATATGTCAACAAGAAGATTCAACCTTGGCCTGCCAGCATGATCAACAAACTTTGTATTTACCCCAAACCGCACTCTAAGATTGGTGCAATGAAGCTGCAATTTACTATTGTGGTGCAATATATCAATTTTTTGACTTGCACGATAAGATGGGACAAGAGATGCCCTGATCAAAGAAACAGACACTTCATCAGGCTCTAAGAAACCAGCATCAGTGCTGCAACCCTCCTGCACAGCCACTGTGGATGATGAAGCTTGATTCTCTTCCATGTCAGCATCAGGTCGAAGTGATGCACTTCTTATTTCATTGCTTAGGTGACCCAGATTGAAAGGATCTGCTCGGGCAGGATTGGACCTCACCAGATTTGGAACCTCCATGTTTCTGCAGACCAAAGGGGATGACGTAGAACAAATTTCAGCTGATCTCCTACTCTCAAGAGTTAGGACTTGATAACTCTTAAACTTGAGACTATCCATGTTCAGTCTAGTGCCCTCTTGAGAAGCTTTTCCTTTAGTGTGGCTTCTTGTGGAAGCATTTGGAGAAACCCGACTATTCTTCATAAATATATCAGGGAGGCTTGATTCCTTCATACACACGGTGCCACCATCAGAGATGCATATTATGACCCACTCAACATCACCATGCATCATATTTATCAAAACTAATGCAGATGAGAAATACCAAGCACCAAAATCTAGATCAAATTTAGTCACAATGGCCACTACTTTCAGCCTTCTGCCATTTACTCATTCACGCGACCCCACCAACAAAACAGAATTTTCCCTAGTGATCAAAGCGTACTGCACTGTCCCAGGTAAGGTTGTAATTTTATCTTAGATTTTGATTTTGACTATCTATCGTTTCAGGGTACTGAGTCACAAATTGTTACAGTACCATGCTTATTAGCCTTTATTGTTTCTCCATGGCAATTACATACTAAATAGTCACCAAGATGTATTGTGTGCAAAAGGGCCTTTATCAATAAACATGCAAGATGATCAATAATTTTCAGTGCTTAAACGAGATCCCACTTCTCCAAGATTTATTTTAGAATATAATTCAGAGTCTTCAAACTCCTACTTTTATGTTGTATTCCACCAAGTTACAATATATTTGCACTTATTAGTAGGCAGCTGTCTGATCAGTTGAAAGAAAAAGAAAAGAGATGAAATAGGAACAAGATGCGGAGTTGGTTCCAGGTTTAGAGGTTTTGGGCTCAACCAAAATACATAATTGTATAATCCGAAGTTGTAACTGTTTTCACCACATACGAGCAGCTCATGCAGTTGAAAAGTTCCACTAGTGCTTGCTATAAACCTCAGTTATTTTTGTACCACAGAAGCTCTCACATGAGCATTTCCATTATATAAGAATTGTTTCCTCAGATCTAGATCAAAGTTCCACTGTCTCACATGTGCATAACATTATATAAGAAAAGACAGAGAATTTCTTAAAGACGGTCTAAATTACCAAGAAGAGAACGGTGGCGCAATACTTGACAACTTCCAAATTCATTCTAACGTCATCCAAGCTCCTGAGCAGTATTTCAGAAACAATAAGTTCAAGAAAATCTAAAATATTTAAGCTCATCAGATAGAAGGCAGGTTCAACCCATAAATGCATTTCCATTATTGCATGCATCATTATTCAACATTGTTTCCTTAGATCTTATAAACATGATACCACGTAAACGGAATTCTGAAAAGGATTATGTACCTAAAAGATATAAAGAAATAAGATAAAGAAGCAATCTGGCAAAATTTGTCTACCCACTGAAGAGATTCCTCACATCTCAACCAGATCAACTGCAATGAGATTTCTTTAGAGCAACTTGAGGGAAAAAAAGGCATTTGCGTTATCATTATTTTCTTTTTTTTTTGGTATCCGGACCTTCCGGTTTTCGGGGTTTCGTCCCGACTAATCCGGAATCGACCTGACTGTCGGGCCTCATTTGAGGGGAGATCTCCTAACATTGTTTTCTCCGTACCCAGTAGGAGTCGAACTCCCAATCTGGTTAAGGGACGAAGGTGCCCTTCCCACCTACGCCAACAAGTGTTGGTGTTATCATTATTTTCGAGGACATAGAATTGCAATCTCAAAACTATCCTATACAAATCCAAGACTAATCTGGCAGATAAAAACAAAATAAAGGAGAATTGTTTCTACAGATAGACAAATATGATCAATCTCCAAAACAAAAGACACTGAAAACACCCTAGCAAGATGGGAGAAACCTGGACTACAAACTATATTGGCCAAAGCAAGAATACCTATGTGTCTGCTGTCCAAGCCCAAAATAGGTTGCAAGGGTAGCCATCTGCATGACAGCATATAAAACAAATAAATAAATAAGCAATGCAAGGCTTACTCACATATTGAACATGCAATAATCTGCAATATCCATGTTCAGAATCCTAAAACTCAATTTGCATTATTACAAAAAATCACGAACCATCAGAAGTTGCTTCAGGCTCACAATAAGACCAAAAGTTACCTTGGATATTAAAAATGAGATTTTGTTAAACAATATTCTAAATATCAATGGCAAACTTGGCATACAAAATTTGAATTTTATTATGAATTTTCTTCATCAGATACAAAATATATCCTTTCAGAAAACTAAGCATGTGAATGCAAGATGCTAGAGAATAACTAATTTTCGTGTCTCATCATCATACTAAACCACCCATACTTTTCATCTTCATATAGCCAGATACAATAGGAGCTAAACTTCCAATCCATTTTTGTTTCCTGTTTCAGTTTGCATCCACATCCAAATTTGGTCTAGCACAAACTTTACCAATGCCACATTTCCAATAACATTCCGGCCAAAATCCCTCTTCCTGAAACATTTTCATTTCTAATTCTTATCCTTTGTTCTGCATACTCATATCATTGATCCCGGTGTCATGTATTAAGCATAAATTGAATCATAGATTAAAAGTACCCCAACACCCCGTCTCTTTATAACACTGATTGTACCAAAATGAAACGTGAAACATTTCAAATAAAGAACCACGAGGAATATCATTTAAAACCTTCATGTCACCAGCTCTGCGACCAAACTTCTGAGTCAACAAAGCCAGAGAATCAATAATCCCCTTTGGCTCTGGTGCTACTCTTCCAATCTCTGCAAAAGCCTCCCGAATTCGCACACAATCAAACCTAATTATATTATGCCCAGCCCAAATCCTCCCTTCAATACAATGAAAGAAAACCCATGTCAGATGCAACTCCAAATAAATTAATAAAACAGTCAAAAAAGGCACTCTTATCATTAGAAAAACTTTTCTTACAGGAGTATACAAAAAACATAATCAAACACCTAAGCAAATTCTTATTATTAGGAAATTTTTTCACAAGTTACTCATAAGGTTATAAAGAAAACCCATAAACCCAAACAACACAAGAATTAAAAAAAAAAAAAAAAGGACAAAAAACAAAAACTAAAAACAAAAAAGAAGAAAAAAAAAATCATATTAATCATTAGGAAACTTTTGAGAAGATAACATCAAGGGATAATTAAAAGAAAAAATCAACACCGATCAGAACACAAGAACAATAGCAAGCACTCTAGAAAGTTCATCAAAATATAACTTACAGAGATAATTTAAAAAAAAAAACAAAACAAACAGCCCAACAACAAACAGCAATAACAAAACCAAAAACTTTTATCATTATTGACATTTTCAGAAGAAACCCAAAACAAATATCTAAAAAAATCTTGAAAAAAGAAAGAAGACAAAAACAAACGTTCCATATAAAGCCATCAGCTGAAAAATTAAAATTTCATGAAGAACAAACAACAGAAAAGAATACACAAACAAAAACCACAGCAACCCATAAAAGTAATCGGAAATCCCACGTAGAAATTCTCAAAAGGAGCAAACAAAACCCACTTTCAATCCCACAAATAGCTCATAGAATGTTGAAAAACAGCTGTAATTGAGAGAAGGAATTGTCAAATGATACCGTTCAAAATGTCGAAAACCTTATCGGCAATGTCGAGGAAGGAGGGAGCGGAAGAGACATCAGCCCGGGTGATGCCATTGCAGCGGACGGAGGCGGCGGAGATGAGAGAGGGATTGGAGGGTCGAATCAGAGTTGAGTAGTGGTCGAGCTCAACTAGCTTCTTAGGGCAGACTAGAATCGCTCCGAATTCTAGTAAGGCATAGCCTTGACCTGCCTTTGATGGGACCGTGGTTTCAACGTCGAAGAATGCTATTTCTGAGCGTTCCGAATTGGTGTCCATCGAGAGAGAGAGAGAGAGAGAGAGAGAGAGAATTTTGGGGATTTGGGTTTCGGATTTTGGGATTTGCGTTGGATTTTGAGTTTGACGCGCCAGGAATGATGGTGTCTGTATTTTAAGAGTAGTGGAACCCACCATAGTTTTGGCCGTTGCTTGCCGAGTTTGGTTTCTTAGGATGAGAAGTTTCCTCCCCGTTTTGGATTCCTTTTGGGCCTCTTTCTAGGCCCATTTCCAGAGCCTTCGTCCTTTATTTTTTTTTTTTTAATAAAGAATTGATACTCCTATAATCGTTTCACAGTCAATTAAATTAAATTGAAATTAAATTATTTTTTTTTAAAATAAAATAATCTCGATATCTATTTTTTTCATATATATAAAATTCAAATTCAAAAGTTTACTTAAAAAATATTAATATCCAATTATTTCTCTTTGTTTAAATATATGGTGAACCCTCTTATTTCTATTTTCATGTTAAAAAAAAAAGAAACAACCATTATTAGTAACCCCTTCAAGCGTGATTACAAGGGTCCTCTGGATGTGAAATGTCTGACCTTTAGGACCCATCACCATCACCCATCCAAAATAATTTCTTCTATAGCTTTTTTTTTTTATTAATACACAAATATTCGAATATGAAATCATCAGAATAGAAAAATAGATTATGATTACTAAACTGTCTCTTTAAAAACCCCTTTATAACTTGATTTCAAGCAATCTTATTCAAATTTCTTACACTCATCAAACTATCCGATCAAAAAATGTCATAAACTCTTGGTGTCACCACATCACAAAAATAGGAACTTACCAATAATATGATTTAATAAATCTTAACATAATGTTGTGGCTCTTGCTTTTGAAGCTGCTACTTTATTTATTTACCATCATCGTCTTTATTTAAATTATTGATATTCGATAAATACGTTAAATCTGATTAAATTTTATTTAAATCGAATTAAATATTTAAATTATAAAAGTTTCTTAATATATATTTTTTTATACATAAAATTTGAGTTTAAGATTTTGCTCAAAAGGTATCTAACGCATAACCAATTAAATGTTGGTACTATAATTTATGACTCAATGCATGGATGAGTCACACAGACCAAATTTTGTCCGTAAACTTTAACTTTTGCCTGTTCAATGAATTGAATAAGCTGAATACGAAAAATATTTTTAAGTGTATAATAAATAAATTTTTAGCGTCATTTCTAAAACAACTTTGTGATGCAAAGCCCCAAGCCCAAGTAAGTGTTGATGACAATATTGGGTGGCCTCTCAAGTAGGACTCGTGAAAATTTGGGAAACGAGAAACTCCACTTTTGCAAGTTACATGAAGAATCAACTCCATCTTGAGGAACTATTCTTTTTCCTTGCCGTGTATGTCTGGAAATGCGTTGCTTGGTTTTCCCACTCTTTTAAGCCAACAGGCAACAGCCTTGCATAAACTTCCAATGAAGCAAACAAAGATTTAGTTTTAAATCATTGACAGACTGTTACGTGTTTTCTTGGTTGGTTCCTGAAATGGTGGTGCTTTGATAGAGTTCAAAAGGAGGATGATTTTATCAAATTCTTTTGAATTAAATGATTGGACACTCTATATTCTTAATTAAAGGTTTTAAGTTCAAAAAAGATTTTGGAGAGTTAATCCTAAAACGAGTACTACAGTACTTAGACCGGAATAGTTGGCGCAAATCATATACCGGGCCTGTGAAAATCAAGAAAAAAAGGGAGGATGATTTCTGGGTGTTGTGTGTGGAGTAGTGTTCTTTGTTTGTACACTTCCATTTATAATAAAATAAGGGCATTTGCTTAATTAGATTAACAACTCAAGTTTATAGGGTCAAGCAAACCGTGTTACATTGGTTTCTTCCCGCTTGCCTTGTAAAGGAATCATAAAAGTTATTCCTTGGCATCAAAAGAATTATAGAAGAATCATTCAACCATAGTTAAAGGGATGGTGCACGAAGAAGGGTGGTCATCCTGTCACACGAGATTTCAAGGAGACAGCGTACAAGGGAGATGCATCACTAAGAAATATCCAAGATTTAAGTCTTACTAGCTGTGCTAGGGAGGATTTGGGTTCTCACTTAGAATTTAAGCTCACCCTTAGAATTTGTGCATCTCAAATAGATTTACTGACGCAGGCACACAAGGATAGAAGTTGAGATTCCCAACATTAATTTCAAGGAGACCTCTTTCCAGCACTAGCGCTGACTGAGAGTATTTTCACAGTGCTAAAAGAAAGTGATTTTTCACCTTCTGCTCAAAAGATGCCAACAATTGCCATATGACTTCTCACAGTTTTGTATCAATGACTGCTAACCAATCAAACAAGAGAATCCTGTTTGTCAACAATCGTAAACAATTTAGGACTGGATGAAATATCCTCGATCTGTTTGGCTTGCCTAGTGAGGCTTCCAAGCATATCATATATTCTGTTGGCCTGCTTGTGAGTCGAGTCACCAGCCACAAAATCATGGATGGCTCTATTTATTTGCACCCAACTTTGGCCTGGGGGCTTTGTTACACCCATTTTGGTAATTTCCTCTCTAATGCTAGCAACAATATTCCACTTTTTATCAGTGGCATACACATTTGACAATAGAACAAGATAGTTTGCAGCCCTCTCGGCTTCAAGCTCCTCTACTAACTTTTGAGTCACACAAGAAGCAAGTTCAAGATTTTTGTGAATGTGACAGCCCCCAAGAAGAGCACCCCAGACAGCTTCATTCGGCTTCATTGGCATTGACTCCACAAGTTCAAAAGCTTCATCTAAATAACCAGCACGACTTAGGAGATCAACCATGCATCCATAATGCTCAATAGTTGGCTCAATCCCCCATTTCTCGTGCATGGAGTTAAAATAATGTCGACCCTCATTCACGAATCCGGCATGGCTACAAGCACATAAGACCCCAAGAAATGTTATCTCATCAGGCCTCACTTCATCAGTTGCCACTCGAAGCATCCATTGGAACACATCAAGAGATTCTTTGCCACGACCTTGTTTTGCAAAACCCATTATCATAGTAGTCCAAGAAATAGTGGTTCTCCTAGACATATTCTTAAACACTCTATAAGCCTCATCTACAGCCCCACAACTCGAATACATATGTACAAGCGCATTCTTGAGGGACACTTGCAATGGCTTGCCTTTGAAGGGCACTGCTTCATCTACATATGAGTGGATCCACCTCCCCAATCTCAAGTCTCCCAATTCTGCACAAGCTGACAATGTAGCCACCATAGCCACTTGGTCTAACTCAACACGAGCCCTTCGCATTTCATGAAACAAATTAAGCGCCTGCCTACACCTACCAGTCTGAGCAAAACCGGAAATCATAGTTGTCCAGGAAACCACATTCCTCTCAGGCATTGAATCAAAAACTCTCCACGCACCATCAACATCACCACTCCTTACACAACCATTAAGCAACGAATTCCAACTCACAACAGTTCTCTCACTCATTTCATCAAACACCTTACACCCACTCGCTAAACCACATTCCCCACCAAGAGTTGCATACAAATTAACCAAATTAGTCTGAACAAACACATTTGAGCAATACCCATTTGACAATACTCTCCCATGAACTTGCTCACCAACTCTCACCAAATCAGACCTCACACACCCACTAAGAACAAACGAATAGGTGAACCTATCAGGCTCAGAACACATACTTTCCATTCTTTTAAAAACCATTATTGAATTCCGAGGCATATCACTATAAGCATGGCCTCTTATTATCTGATTCCAAGCTGCAGTACTTGGGTTTTGGATGTTTTCGAAAATTTTATGGGCATGTGAGAGATACCCAGATGATACATACAGTGATAAGAGCTTGACAAGAATGAAATTCTTCTGGGTAAGAGCATTGAGGACGAGTTGGGCATGGATTTGGGTGAGCTTTTTGAAAGAATTGCAGTTTTGTAATAGTGAGAAGATGTGCTGTTGAAGAGCTCTTGAATGACTGTTGGCGGGAGAGGGAATCACTTGCTCAGTAAACATTTGGAAAACATTTGATCAAAAGTTCGGTCTTGGTCCGCTGCAACCTGTAACTATTTTTTTAGGTATTTTAATTCACGCACCCCCACACACACACATCCCCCCAAACTCAGAAGTGATGAGACCTACGCGCCAGCCAACCGCCCCACCACCCCCCGTTCGGGAATTGGAGCCCTACCTTAAGCTTAATTTTGTGCAAGAGGCCCAAAAAAATCTGTGTCCCACCCAACAGCCTGGGAAAGCCCAAGTCCTGCCAATCTCTTCCCAAAAGCCAGCCCAAATATGAGGGGGGAGCCCCGCAGAATAATTACTCTTGGATTAAAATCATGCACGAGCCGTTAGTCAATGAGCACATTAATTAGTTTCCCACAGGTAAGGAAATTTTTTTTTTTTTTTTTTGCTATTGTATCTATCGGTATTTGAAATTATATTCTGATTAATTTAGTTCGGAACTTACACTAACTCATTTTAAGAGATATCCTTCCAACGTAATTTATTCTATAACCAAATCAAGAGTCGAAATCTTAATTAAGAGATTTAGTGTCAAATTTTATTAAATCAACTCACCGTTGATCATAGATAAGGAAGATATCACTATTTCTATGCCTTGTTAATCAACCTCTTAACACTTTTTTTTAATATATTACAAATATCCGATAATCACATTTCATTTAATCTGATTAAATTTAATTTAAATCGAGATTTTTTACACTTTCTCATTAACTTTGAGATTATTGGTAATTATGAGCGTGCATTGTTTGGCTTTCCTTATTGAGGACTCATCGATCATCATGGTTGCCATTTTCAAATCTATCTCCTCAAGTAGATTAGGGATCCTCATCTCTCGTGACAAATTCAATTGCCAAAAACTCAAAATCTACACTCAATTGTCAAAAACTCCAAATCCCTACATATCTCTCCAAATTAATTAATATCCTAACTTTCAATTACTCTTATCATTTAAAAACAAAAACATTTTTATTACAATCTTATTATTTATTATTTTTATCATTATTGTCTGTATTTAATCAATACCAACTTAAAAGAGAGGTTTTTCAAAGTGAACATGATTTTCATTTTCTTAAAATTTATTTACATAACAAAAACTATTATAAAAAATTTAATTATCTCTAGAAAATCATGTTCTCATCCCACGTTTGCAATTTACCTATCAAACTTGAATGGAGGTGAAGAGCTCAAACTTGATTAATTTTTTTTTCCAACAAAAATAAACTCTAAGCAAAGCAAAATGTAGCTAGGATTAATCCATATATGTAGTGCAATGATACTTCCTCGTAATCTGACTATTCATCGTGTTTCTCCTTATTTTGTTATATAAGAAAAACTCAAATTTAAAATTTCTAAAAGAAAAGGGGATGATGTTAACCGCGTTCATCTGATTCCCTTGTATTTATATTTCTTCTCTAGATTGTAATTCCCGTGTATACTTGATCAAAATAATAAAACTTTGTCAATAAAAAGTAATAAATAAATACATTAGAATAGTTTTTGTTATTTTGACCCCATTAACGTGCGGCTCCAAGAATCAGGCTAGTCATGTTAGCCACATCGTGACACTAGATTCATGAAGTTCCCGAGAATTCCTAGACTGAAAACAAATGTGTCAAAATTATTCCCAACTAAGCAGTATTCCAATGCCCATCTCTATGCCCGCATCAAACAACCAATGGCCAATCAAACCCTTCAAAAGTACCTAAAATCTAATTCCACAACCGACGCTTTACTATTATTTCAAGCCTTATTAAGAAAAAGCCGCTCTTCAATTGATAGCTACAGTCTTCTATATATCCTAAAAACCTGCACAAGAAAGTCCTCTACCGCAGAAGGAAAACAATCCCATGCCCTTACTATAAAATTAGGCTTTGAACCCATCATTTATCTCCAAACATCTCTCATAAATTTCTATTCTTTGAAGGGAAATCTCGCCGATGCACATCGCATGTTTGATGAAATACCCATTAAAAATATAGTGTGTTGGACTGCACTAATTTCTGCTTATGTTGATAACCAGAAACCTAACATGGCACTCCAGTTGTTTAGGAAAATGCAAATGGACAACATTGAACCTGACCATGTTTCAATAACGGTTGCTCTCACGGCCTGTGCTGATCTTGGGGCATTAGATATGGGAGAGTGGATTCATGCGTATCTTCAGAGTAAAGAATTGGTAAAGGCTGATTTATCCTTGCACAATGCACTTATAAATATGTATGCAAAGTGTGGAGATATAATAACTGCCAGAAGACTCTTTGATGGTATGGTGAATAAAGATGTTACAACTTGGACATCGATGATTGTGGGACATGCGTTGCACGGGCAAGCAAGCGACGCTCTTGAGCTCTTTGCCAAAATGACAAAGAATAAGAAAATGGGTAATCGAAGAGATGCCGTAATTTTACCTAATGATGTTACTTTCATTGGTGTTTTAATGGCTTGCGGGCATGCAGGATTGGTGGAAGAGGGAAAGTGGCATTTTAAAAGCATGAGCGAGGTTTATGGCTTGAAGCCTAGAAATTCGCATTTTGGGTGCATGGTAGATCTCTTTTGCCGAGCGGGGCTAATAAAAGAGGCTTATGAGTTCATTTTGGAAATGCCCAAATGCCCTAATGCAGTAGTATGGCGGACATTGCTTGGTGCTTGTAGTCTTCATGGAAACGTTGAGCTTGGCAAAGAAGTTCAATGCAAGTTACTTGAGCTGGAGCCTAGTTATGCTGGTGATTTTGTTGCCATCTCCAACATTTATGCTGCTAGAGGCATGTGGGATGAGAAGACTTATATTAGAGATCTGATAGCTCAAAGGAGGGCTCCTGGTTGTAGTTCTATTGAAGTGGGAAGTGGCATTAATGAATTTGTTGCTGCTGATAATGATCATCCAATGAAAGGTGATATATATGAGGTTCTGCAGAACCTGACTCGGAACATGAAAGCTTATGGATATGCTCCAGGGACTTCAAGTCAGACAGAATGCTGAGCTTATTGTTCATTTGTGAAGTGATAAGAAAATTGATTCTCCACATTCTGGAACAGAAGTAAATCGACCACGGCAGTGCAGAAATATGATGGAGTTCTGAAATTAAGTAGGCTGAAGCTCATATCTAGATTGGACGGAATCTACTTTATAGGCACACAGCCGAACCAGAAGAATAATTTATTGCACAATTTCCTCTTGATGTCAGTCAATCTCCCATTAAGCTTCAGATAGACTGGTTTCATGTATAAAGTAAAACTAAATATTTTTCTCTCGGACATCATTTCTGATCAGCTTGAATTGAAGTGCTGGTGGTGGCACAAGCTTGAGACACTTTTGGGGCAGCAACTGGGATGGTGTGGTCTACTTGGTGAGGTCTGGTTACGATGACCTAGTTGGTTGAGTCCATCATGTTATAAGTTCGAATTTAATTATGGTAGAAGGGCATGCATTGCATGTCCTAGTGCATAAATGAGTGGTAAAGAGAGGGTAATGGCTTCTAGTTTTCAAAAAAGGGAGTTCCATGGCCCCATTTGAGGAATCATCTGATCAGACTGGCCTATGTGATTCTTTTCTTATTTATTTTTGGTAATAGCAGTATATTTTGTAATTTTATTTATATAATAAATTATTTAATTTAATTTATTACGAGTGAATATCAGATGAAATATTCCGACAAATTGTACAAAATAATTGATCGGTCCATTCGTAACTTTTTTTGTTGGATTATAGAATATCCATGATGTGCTAACTCCATATCTATGATGGAAACTTATTAATTAATTGATTGTTTAAATAATTGGTAATATGTCATAATTAATTATTTAGCAAAATTAATTGAATTTTGAGTTCTTGTTAAAATAGCTTTTTTGGGGGGAGGGGTGGGGGGTAAGCCGGAGAAAATAAGTAAGGAATTTTACTAATGTACTTAAAATTTGTCAACGAGAGAAATAATAGAACGATTCTCTTTTACAGTGAGAAGCAATTCTCCATTAGAGACAGTGAAAAAAACACATAGAATTCTTTGTGTTTATACCGTAGTATACGAACAAGGTTTCTGTAAATAGGTTTGGGCGGTTCCTTCATATTTACCGGTCAGTGTACGTTTGTTCTCGCCGGATATTTTCGATCTTGGGACATTAAATGGTCTTATTGGGTCTCTGAATTTTGAATTTATCTGATTGAATTCGTCACCATATGCATATAACAAATTAAAGCAACTTATGAAGCATCTTTCCCAAAAATTGAATCCTTTCTTTACCCACAAATGTTCATTGATTATTTCAAGGCCATTGTCTTCTTCATCTTCTTCTTCCTCAAATTTGGCAAATGCTATACTCAATTGTAAATCTGCTAACAATGCACTTGCACTCTTCAATTCTGTCTCTCAAAAAATAGATCCTACAAAGAATCCTCAACCATACTCTGCAATAGTTCATGTGTTAACTAGGGCCAAGTTGTACCTGAATGCTAGGTGTTTGATAGAAAGCCTGATCCGAGATCTTCAAAAAACCCGTAAACCCCGTCAAGCTTCTTTGTGGGTTTTCGATATGCTTGGCAAGTTGGAAAGCCCCAAATTCACTCCAAACGTGTTTGGAGTGTTGATCATTGCACTTTCTAAAATGGGACTTGTCGATGAGGCTTGTTTAGTGTATAATAAGCTTGAGTCATTGCCTCAAATGCAAGCTTGTAATTCTGTTTTAGATGGGTTGGTGAAAGTAGGCATGTTTGATAAATTGTGGAAGCTTTACAAACATATGGTTTCGCGTGGAGTGGTGGCTAATGTTGTTACGTATGGAATACTGATAGATGCTTGTTGTAGTTGCGGTGATCATGAAAGAGGGCTTGAATTGTTCTTTGAAATGATTGGAAAGAAGATTGAACCGAATGTTGTTATCTATTCTATATTAATTCGAAGTTTGTCTGATGAGGGGAAGGTGTTAGAAGCAGAATCGATGTTTAGAGGAATGCGGCAATCAAACATTCTCCCCAATTTGTACACATATAATACCATTATGGATGGGTATGCAAAAATTACTAGTGTTGGGAAAGTCATCCAATTGTATCATGAAATGCCAGGCCTTGGCTTGCAGCCAAATGTTGTTACATTTGGTATTCTAGTTGATGCCCTATGTAAAGTTGGTGAACTGATTGCAGCTAGGAACTTGTTTGTTCAAATGACCAAGTTCGGTGTTCTTCCTAACTTGCTTGTGTATAATTGTTTAATTGATGGTTACTGTAAGGCAGGTGATATCTCTGAAGCATTGAGCCTGTGTCATGAGATGGAAAAGCTGGGGATCATGCCTGATGTTTTCAGCTACAGTATACTTATAGATGGTTTTTTCCGTGCTGGTAGAGTGGAAGAGGGAGATGCCCTATGGCAAAAGATGCATGAGAAGGGGATAGCTGGAAATCTGGTGACTTACAATATACTAATTAATGGGTACTGCAAAAGGCAAGATATGGTGAAGGCTGTGGAGGTATGTTCCCAAATGACAGAAAAAGGCATAGAGCCAAATCTGATCACTTTCTCTACTTTAATAGATGGTTACTGCAAAGTGAGTGATATGAAAGCTGCCATGGGATTGTACACAGAGATGGTTATCAAAGGCCTAGTTCCTGATATTGTTGTTTATGGAGCTCTGATTGATGGGCATTTCAAAGATGGTAATCCTAAAGAAGCACTACGGCTGCACAAGGAAATGTTAGAGGCAGGCCTTACTGATAACATGTTCACTCTGAGTTGCTTGATTGATGGACTATGTAAAGATGGAAGGATTTGTGACGCAATGAAACTTTTCCTAGATAAAACTAGGCCTGAATGTGCAGCCCAAGACTTTAACCCAACCGATAGCAGTAATAGCCTAGTAAATCGTCTAACATATACAGCTTTATTACAGGGTCTATGTGAGGATGGTCGGATTTTTGAGGCCGGTAAAATATTCTCCAATATGCGAAGTAACGGTCTCATACCAGATGTGGTCACTTACGCTGCAGTGATAATAGGGCACTTTCGAAGCAAGCATTTCCTTGATTTGATGATGCTACACGCAGATATGCTAAAGATGGGTGTAATGCCAAATGCAGTCATATGCGGGGTATTGGCTAGTGCTTATCAAGAAAATGGAGATCTAAAATCAGCTAATGAATGCTCGCAGGATTGGTTCAAAATGAATTCTTTTCACTCTCTGGCTTTATAACCAGTGAGCTTTAAGCATACAGAATATCCTGCTATGCTAAGCTAGTTTCTCGCGCTGACATGCTCAGAGACCTTATGTTGAATCGACTATGCTGCCCTTAAAATACCTCTGTCAATCGGGAATTTATACAGTTGTATGATCAGTCATGATTTTCTGGTGAGCGAGGGAGAGAGACAGAGACATTACAATTTGGGTGGACAACATGTAAATTGAATCACTGACTAGGTGGTGCAAAGTTGGCAACAACTGCCATATGATAAGTTGCCCGTTCATGGGTCATAATTCTGTAGCACATGGCTTACTTTAGCCATGAATGATACCACCTACTTGTGAAACATGTACGCTAGTTCATCAAGTCCATTCCTATTTATTTATTCATACACATGACATGATGCATGAGTTTTTCCTTGGGAAGGTTTAAGATTACTACCTTTCCGTTGACGACTTGTCTGGACTTGGCAACTCATCTTCGAACAACATAAAATTGTATGTTTGTTTGAAGATCTTTCTGATCAATAATGACAATAGTTAACAGAAAACAATGAGTATGAAGTACTGTAAATGAGAAGACCACTCGTGCGTTAATCTTGGCTCATCATGCTGGGCCTTGGTGCACAATTGCATACATTTGGGGAGCATTAATGCACAGAACCACCCAATTACTTCAAACTGGTTTTTAGAAATTTTTTTTTTTCTTTCAATCTAAAATAAGAGTTGCAAATTCAGCACAATTAGTACGAATTATTGTATTGGAAATCAGTGATTTAAACCTTGAGTTGAGATTGACTCGGTAACGAGGGTGCTCAGTGCGACATGTAAACATAAGAGCATTTACAAATTTTATTTGAAAAGTTAAGATTGAAATCAGTAGCATTTTCAATTGAAAACAATGATACAATAGCAATTAAATTCTTTTTTTTCTTTGTTTATTATAAGTCTTGAACTATATATATCAAAGAAAAATCTCATAAAATCACCGAATACTACTTAATAACGAAACATATTATCACAAAATAAACTAAAATCGCCATGATTCTAATTTATTCCAAAAAAGATTATATAAATGCATAATCATCAAACTATATCTCATTGTGTGACATTTTGTATTTCGAAAAAACAAATTTAATTATAAAATTACGAAAAACTACTTTACTTTAATTGAAAAAATACTAAAATTACAATAAGATACAGTAAAATGAAATTAAGTCAAGATGAATCAACAAAGGTTAAAGATTTTCAAACACCTCTGTACTCTTAGATTTAAGATCATTACTACAAGTGAACTAAAATTACAAACAATGACAAATGACTTGGAAAATTCTTAATATATTTTCATAAACAATTTTTTAATTGAAATTAAAATTCAACATGTAGGGAGACTGTAAAAGACTCTTAAGCCCTTTGTTGGGCATCATGTTGAATGATTTTGCAAGAATGTGTGGGTTTTTATAAGGGTAATTTTGGAATTCCAATTCCATTCTATTAAGTAGGCCAAAAAAATGAAAAAAATAAAAGGTTATTTTTAATGAAAAAAATGGATTAAATTGAAGTTATATTTTCTGGTCCTTGCGAAGCTGTCGCCTTCTTCGTCAAAAACTTAGTGAAGACGTCTCCTCCCTCCATTTCCAATTCTCCTCGATCAAAAACCAAAAACAAAATCCCGAAAGAACAAAAATCCCCAAAATATCAACTCTCTCTCTCTCTCTCTCTCCCCCCAAAAAATCTAGGGCGCATCTACCCTCTATTCCCGCTCTCCTTTCCCACCGCCATCACCAATTTCACGTGCCCATTTTCTCTCTTCTCGACGCCTCTTCGTATTTCTCATCATCTTATCTAATCCCAATAAGAAAATTAAAAAATTATGAAAAATCTGATAAAGCCTTAATTCATTCTTATGTATTTGTTATTTCAAATTCTCTGTCTCTCTCTATCCTTTTATGGAGGTGATTCGAGACTGTAATCGTAGTAGGTATAATTTTGGCCGATTCTCTCCAATTCAATAGTGATGGATGATTTGCCAGACGGGTTTGATGATTCAGTCGATAATGTTTATGGGTTTGTTCCCAGATTGTTCGCTGGTGTCGTCTCTGGCGCCCTCACCGGAATTTTTGCACTCGGTAATTTTAAGATTTTGATCTTTTTCAACCCTAGTATTTCAATTTTTTGGCTATTTGGGAAATGGGTTTTGTATGAATTTGATACAACAAGCTTTGGAAGGGACTGAATTGCCTTTGTGTTTCATGGGTTTAGTTTGGTTTCTGAATTTTTGCCCTAGCTTTTTTGTTTTGGACATGCTTGTAGAATTGACGATGAGAGTTAGGTGGTTTTTCTTTTGTGTTTTCATGCAATATTGGTGTGTAAAATGTTATGAGATAACAAGCTGACACAAGCAGGCATAACCTGGTTGTTATGGTGGTTAGTGTACCCATTAACTTCCGTGGTTGGAGTACTAATAGTCACTCTGGTTTACTTACTGGTTGTAAGGGGGAGAATTAACTCCCATTGTCTAATCATTGCTCCATGGGCCTCTTGTTGAGCCCATAAAATAAAAAATAAAAATTGAGACAACAAACTTCTGCAAAGTGAAGAAATTGTCAGATTCTGTATGCCATCCTTTCTGATGAATCTATTGATTCACAGAACACGAGAAGTGGGTTGCTTGATGCTACTTTGTGTTTTTATATGCAAAGCGGTGTTTGGTGAATGGGTGTTGTGTGAATTTTGGGTAACACGCTTTTGCAAGAGAATAGGTTATCTATGTGAGTGAGTTAATTAATTTTCCTTTATATTTCACTTTAGAGATTGGTTGTATAAGGAGGTAGCCTGCTTTCAAAAGTTCTCTATGGGGCTGTAAAACAATAAAGTAGGTGGAGCTTGATTTGAGTTTGACAAATCACAATCTTGTCCAATCTTGGCCCATAATGTCAATCGAACCGTGGTTGAAGCTCAATTCTGATCCGTTTATGAAATGATCTGTGCTTGAGCATTCTGTCACTCAGCTTTTATCTATTTATAATATATAAATTAAATAAGATACTTGTACTCAGTTTAAGGTTGACTCTTAAAAAGCACATTTGAGCTTGACTCACCCAGTGAATGGCCAAGCTTAATCTCCACTCAGGTGATTAAGAAGAGCTGAGCTTGAGCAACCTACTACTTGGCTTTGCTTGTTTTCAACCTAATTCTCCATTTTTTTTTCTCTATGCAATATGGACGGCTCTATAGAATTATCCATTCACACGGTCATAAGTTGATTGCTAAATCATAATTCTTTGTTGTGTTGCACCTCATCTGCTTAAGGAATATGTACGTATCCAAACCTATAGTTGAGTTATGAAAGATGAACGCTTCTAAGTTATGTGTTGATGGCATTATTAGGTTGTAATGTTCTCTATTACTATTATATTTTTCAGCTGGGGCTTTCACCGGAGCTGTTACTGGTGCCTTAGCAGGTAGAGCCTCAGATAGTGGTGTTCTTCGCGGTGCTGGACTTGGAGCACTTGCAGGGGCTGTTCTATCCATCGAGGTTTTGGAGGCTTCCCGTGCTTATTGGTGTTCAGAGCGATCTAATTCAAGAAGCTCACCCTCCATTGTTAGTGCCCTAGATCAGTATCTGTTTCTATGGGTACTTTCTAGGATTTTTTTTTGATTTATTTTATCCTCATTTCTATTCCATATGTTGAGAAATGCATTTGCTGCGACCTGAGCAGTTTCATTTCAACTATTTGTTTTTCCTAGCTCTGATTGTTCCACTAAACTTCAAAATGTTTGGCTGCAGGCAGATTTTATAGAGGAGCTTCTCCATGGAAGATTTGTAGAGGAACAGTTTACCCCAGCAATGCTAACGGCTTACCATTGGCAGGTTTTCAACTTAACGTTTCTTAGTTATGATATTGCTGAACGCATAGTTGGTTAGTATCTTTACATGGAGTGTATTTTTTTTTTCTTCTCTGCATTTTATTGCTTCACTTAATTCAAGTATCCATGGCCTAATTCAATTTTACTTACATTCGCGATGGCCTGCGTGTCTACTTATGTTTTATTGCAAAACATGGAACTCTTTCTATCCTGTACGTCTACTGCATCTTCGACCTTCTGTTCCACCTTTATTACTGTGCTTGTAAGTGGGGAAGGAGTTAGAATGCTGACTTAATGGATCAAGTAGTAATAAAATGAGCAATTTTTTTTTTTTTTTTTTTTTTTTTTTTTTTTTTTTTGGTTTTATGGCACTTTAGCATCTCAGGCTGTTTTAGATTTTGATGGGATAACAAATATCTACATGTGTCTCATTCCTTTTTGAAGAGTTTCAATTCTCAAGAAACCCTACTTGCTGGTCTTTAATTGGTGAAAGACATTTAAGTTGAGTAATAACTGTTAAGTACTTAACTGTGTGTACAATCTTCAAATACCTAGTAACTCTGAAGGAAATGGATCAGGGTCATATATTCATATCATTGAAACAATTCATTTGCCTGTGGGAATAATAGTTGTTAAAATCCCAATCCTATCTGTATGGTCTAACACAAACATACGGATTTGCTAATTTTGTAAGGTCTTTAGCTGATCCTATGATGCTATCATTTAATTTGAGGGGGTAGGGTAGGATCCTGATTTTAACAACCTTAAGACTACATATATATGACCTTTCCTAGACCATGGAATGGTGGGAGCCTTGTGCATGGGCTATTGGTTCTTAGAAGACCTGTTACAGCTTTGGTGACAAGAATGTTGAATAGCTCTAAAAGAATTTAGTGTAGCTGAGATGGTAAATTATCTAGGTCATAATACATGAGTTCAGGTAAGAGATGTTAGAAAGCACGAGAAATTGTCCCTTATTATCATTGCAGATTTCAAACATTGAGAAACCATTTGTATGTGAAGGTATATTTTAGAAGACATTTCTAGGTGCAGTACAGATTTGCCTCACTCTTGTTAAACATGTTAATTGCCCCTTATTCTCATAACTAGTAGAGCCAAGGACTAAAATTTAATCTCGTGAGAGTGCTGTCATTCTCAACAGACTCTGACTCCTTGTAACTACAGGCTGCAGTGTCTGTCTGCCTAAGTCATGCTTTTGGAACTAACTTGGTGCAGACAAGACTTCAAATATACAACCCCAGATCACTCTATGACCCAGATTAGAAGCTCCAGAAGTTGGATCTTTTATCGTAAGTTCTTGATTGGGGGGCACAACTTTTCATGACCAAATCCTGTGGTTGCATTTGCTATCCTTAAGTTAATTAACTGAAACACTTCAGGAGCTTAACTTTGAGTCAAATTGGACACTCCTTTTTGCTTGTGATTTCACAATTTATTACATTTGGCATGTTATTTTGATGTATGGGTTTTCCATGTGGAATATTTTTACAAAGTTAAAGATGAAAAATGTAATGACAATATGATAAACCACCTATGCTATCCAATGCAACCTTTTTAAAGAAATAGAATGACTACTCTTAAGTGAAAAGAGTGATAAGGCATGGGTGGACAGATATGCTATCTCTGCAAAAGTAGCGACAAATATTGAGATCTCTACAAACAATTCAAGTTATTGGCTAATAAATAGAATATTTACAGAGTTTTTTTTTCACATCGAGTCTTCAGAACCATTTGTTTTCTAGTTCAGGCATAGCATGTGTTAAAGTCACTTTTGTCCTATATGGTTGTTGGATCAGGCATGCCATTTCATATGAACCTGGTTATCTACCTTCTGAAAGAAAGGGGAAAAAGAGTCAATCTGGGCATTGAGTGTGCATATTCTCCAGCTTGTGCTAACTTGATATTGGATTGGCATATGACCAAGAGTCCAAATTTCGAGAGCTTCTAACCAGAGTTCAACGGGTGGCTGCAAACAATTTTGGTTGTGCAAAGAGGAAAGGGTGTGCTATATGGTCCTTTGCTTCCTGCATCACTTGAGGGGTGGTGTTACTTAGAGAAATGAGACCACTAGATTGTTACCCCCTCCCTGAGTTTGGTCAGCTTTCTATTTTAGCACAATTTGAGACTGTAGATATTTTGGTTGTGCAAAGAGGAAAGGGTGTGCTATATGGTCCTTTGCTTCCTGCGTCACTTGAGGGGTGGTGTTACTTAGAGAAATGAGACCACTAGATAGTTACCCCCTCCCTGAGTTTGGTCAACTTTCTATTTTAGCACAATTTGAGACTGTAGATTCTAGTAGGGTTATATCCTAGGCTGTCTGAGCCTGTGAACTGACTCAACTGATTTGTGCTGCTTGCTTCTTTTTTCATATTGTTTACTGGCTGTGGTTTGGCTGTTTTATGACTGTTGACCTCTTTATTTCCATATATTTCTTCCATTCATTAGAGCTTTTTGGAGTTAGTTTTGTAATTTAGGTATATTTAAGAGGGAAAAGACAATCAAGAAACATGCCAAGAAAGAATTTATCAAGAAACATGCCAAGAAACAATTTATCTTTGCACCAGAAATTGAATTGCACCAACAGTTCCTTTGGCTTATTCTGTATGGTGTAATAGTTATGGTTCTATGCTAATTTTACTTCAGGTTTCTATCTCTGGATCAAGCCAAGCCAAGTTAATCTCTACTTCCATGAGTGCTGTTTGAAGTTCAATGTAGATTGTCACTTACTACATATCTGATAAAAATTTTCTGTATTAGGTGAGTGTTGCAAACATTAGCTACGAGGAAATATACGATGTTTATGCTGCAACAAGAGGACTGTCGGGGAGTACACTGAAGAAACTGCCTTGTCACATTATCTCAGATGAATTTAAGGCTACCCAGAACATTTGCTGCACAATTTGTTTGCAGGTACCGTTTCTTTTACTTCTTACTACCAATATTAGACACCAAAGTTGTTGTAGTTAGTGTTACTGATTATGATGCCAATCCGTTGTGCTGCTGGCAGGATATTGAGGTAGGAGAACTCGCAAGGAGTCTGCCTAGATGTAGTCACACTTATCACTTGACATGTGTGGACAAATGGCTCATGAGGCATGGTTCATGCCCTGTATGTAGACGAGATGTATGATGTAAGGCTTTGTATTTATTTCTTTTTGTTGTGCAGGAAATAATTAAGCTTGCTGACGCATGTATAGCTGTCTGTATATTTTATTTGTCAGCCTGTACTAAGTGTTTGGGATCTTATTTTGTTTCAGAAAGAACCTAATATCATACCCTTTTGGAAGTCTCTAAGGGGTTAGTCTGTTTACCCCCACAAGTATTTTTAGGTCCCGTGACCATGTTGAGGGAGTTTATATGCTGGTTTCATAGTCTTATAAGCACAGGATCTTGAATATATGTATCAATACAATGTAATGTGGAATTCTGGTACTTGTTATGTTGTTCCATTCTACAATAAGTTAACTTTGTTTTCTCCCCTACCTTGGTTGATGCTCTTGGCATTTAATTCGATCTTTGTTTGGGAGTCCTATTTCACAATCATGAGAAAGACATTGTTGCCTTGCTAAGGTTTCATCGTTTGGGACAAAGCATAAATTAGACATACATATTAACATACCGTGTCAATTGTCAAGGTGATTTAGGGATAGGGATGATCAGCATAGCTACTTTTTTTGGACATCCCATAAGGATTCTTCCCTGTTATGAAATGTTTAATTTGAGTAGTTACAGACCAAAACGGGAGCCTGTTATCACAGCTTCACCATCAAGGAGTATCAATCTACAAAGTTTGTATATACTCTCAGGCCTCACGCTTGTGTTTCTTTCCTTTCAACTGCTCTCCATGTCCAAGGATTTAATGGTGTGAAAATGAGAAGTTCCGCAACCATGGCTAAAGAAAAGTTCTGAAATTGACTCTCTTTGAATGGATGATACTGATATGCATGATATTGATTTATAATGAGAAAATCTAGAAAATAAAAGTTTGGCCATCGGTTAGATAAACTGCGTGATGTAAGGGATATCACAAACTGGCATCTGATTTAAGTAAACATTTAAGGAAAAAAAGTGAAAACCTTCAAGGGTTGCAGAAAATGGGCATAGATTAGCATGTTGAAGGTGCAAATATTTGAGGAAAACAATAGGGCTCTATTGTGATCAATAAAGCAATGGTTTGCTCCAGATAAACAGGAGAGGAATTAAGTAACTTGAATTATTAAATTCCCTATGCAAAATAATGTACAGAGTTTCTGCGTAGGATCAGCACACTATGACGCAGACTTCTGGGTGATTTTTTTTCCCCTTTAATGGTATTCATCTCCAACATCAAAAGATATCCAGTAAACTACATATGACAACAACATGAAGCTAGCAGCATGCTTGTTTTCAGTCCTGTGTGTATTCTGGAAAATACAAAGAGATCTTCATTTAGATCCAGCTCGTAAGGATAAGCAAATGCTGACCAAATGAAACTGTTTCAAAAGAATGGTCGAGTCAGGCAAATATAAATTGATTGGCGTGACATGAGGAAAGAATGGTTCACATAAATGACCGGAACTAGCTGACACAGTAAAAGTAATAATATTTGAGCTGACTAAATCTTTCATAAGACTGCTTCATAAAGTTGAGAAATATTTATAAGACTGCCTAATAGAATCTTTTATAAGACTGCTTCATCAATATTTATTTATGCCTTTTGCGTAGTATTTGAACAGAATATAATTTGCTAACTCATGAACGCATGATCATTCACCATCATTCATGACACCCAAAAATGTGCCACTAATATTTTGTTGGTCAAACAATTGGCAAGAAGGAATTGAGAGTTAGATGGGCAGAAAGTTGATGGGGGTAAGCAGCAACTCACATAGAAATGAAGAAAACCGAGCCAGGCATAAATTTGGATCAGACTTTTGAGTGAATGGTCATGCTTTACGCTGGAACCGCTACTGGCCTTTTGCTTGTTTTTATTCCTTTTATAGCTGCAGGATATTATTTTATTAGGAGAAGGAAACTGTAAATAACAGTTACTATGCATATGAAAACCATTTTCTCTACAAAGACAGATTTGAGCATATACCTTCAGCATAGTCTGGAGCTCCAAAAACAGCAGAACCAGCGACCAAAGCATTTGCTCCAGCCTCAATAACCTGCAGAATAGAAGTTCTAAAGCAAATTCTGACTTCTGAGATTGAGGTCGCATGCGAATTATCAAGCATCCTCCTGCTCATCATCTTTAAAGTAGCCAACTAGACATGCCCTACAAATATGTGCTATGGTACATCACAGCTTCAAAGAGCTGGTTCATAATTTTTAAAGAGCTTCTCATATTTCTGAGAGAGAACCAGTTGTTGGCATAGTAGTTCTATTGGGTTAGCACCCTCTTGGTGCTTCCCCCTTTGTCACTTTTCAGAATAACTTTCTTTTCTCAGATTTTATTTTATTTTATTTTATTTTCAAAGTTAAGTCCTACTGAGAAAAGAAATTGCATTAAACACAAAACCTTGTACGCATTTTTTGGACCAACTCCACCATCAACTTCGATCCAAGGGTTTACTCCCTGCAAGAAAGAACAAACAAAAAGAAATTCACTGTTTCTAAGTTCTGCAGGGACAGAAAACCCAAGTTTTAAGTTACCTTCTCTGCACACAATCTTCTTAAATCAGAGATTTTCTTCACTTGGCTCTCAATAAAGCTTTGACCACCAAATCCAGGGTTCACTGACATAATCAGGACCAGATCAACCACTGGCAACACAAAATGGAAGATAAATTTTTCAGCTCATTTAGCCTATATATTCCCCATATCTGGGCAGGAGAAAATTTAACAATAGATGGCAACCCTGAAGTCTGAAGCCAAAACCATTTTTTACTAAAGAAACACAAAGGATCATTGTAGCAACGAGTTTGTGCTTGTAACAAGACAATCAAACCTCTCTAGTATTAGCTCCTCCATCTAAAAAGGTTGACTGCTAACCCAAGTAAACTTTAGCTACACATACTCAGCCAAATCAACAACCAAAATGTGTTAATTGTTGACCCTCTGGGGTTTTGATGATAACAAAATCTTTCATATTGTTCTGACAATTTTACTAAGTATGCAGATTAAGTTTTATTTGAAAATTCTCATAAAAGTGGTTTATAGAAGTTGCTAAAGAGGATGCCATAAAGGCAAGTTATCTTAGACTATAGAGGCTGTTACAGGGGCAGAATTTCATTAATCCAAGACTCAGCTCAGCAATGTAAGTGTAATTTGGGCACTACACTTAGTCTAAAAATATGTTCGGATACACACTTTAATCACTCAACAACTGAAGATCAATTTGCTGAATTTCAAATTTCAAATTTCAAATTCCAAAGAGTTAGTAATTTTCCAGGAAGGAAGATGTGATCCTTTGCATATATTTAGGCCACTATATCTCCTTGGGTGATCAAGCTTTTTCAAATTAAAAAATTACACATCAAAGAAGGGAAGGACTAAAATTCAAATATTTACAGCATTAAAATCTTGAGGATAAGGTGGAAAAAAAATATGGGTCAGGTTAGCTGTTCATCTGATTTTTTAAAACAAGAAGCATCATCCAGGAGCTCAGTTTTTGGAGGATTTTCGAATTATCAGCGAGCCTTTTCTTCTAGATAAACCCAAATCAGTTTGTGCAGATGTCAAGAGAGATGTTTAAACTTCAAATTTGAATTTTTACAGTTGGTTTTATCTCAAGATATTAGGAGGAATTTTAGCACCGAAATCTCAGGAGTTTTCTCACAAAAGTTACTGCTCTTTGACTGGTAACTTTGGGTTGTTACAGCAGGTTTTTGAAGCTGAAAAATTCAGATAAAAAGCAGCACGAGCATCAGGTTTGGGAGTGCATTACAGAGACTTATACTTAAGCGATTTACAGAAGAATTAGAGTGAAGAAATCCTTGCGAATGAAGTGTGTCACTCGATCACAGCCTACAGTCATCTGCAAAATATTCTCTACACTTGTATTCTCTTGAGTTGTGTGTGAGTTTTGTGAGATAGATTTGGTGTGATTTGTCAGACCACCATTGTTGGACGAAGACATCCTCAAGCAAGGAAGATCAGAAATCAACAATCCTTGGGTTGTATTTTGTAATTTCATATCATAGTAGAAAATTAACAAGTTGCTAGATCTTGGCTTACTGACTGTAAGAGTAGACGTAGGCATAATGCCGAACCATTACAAAATTGGATTTATTTCTCTATCCGTTACTTTTATTTTCCGCTGCTTATATTTAGGATGACCATAAGATTATTTTGCATCTAAGTGGAGTTAGATTAAAAAATTAAAATTAATCAAAAACAACCAATTCAACCCCTTCTTGGTTGTCACAGGACCAGCAAAATGCCTTCAAAATAGCTTTTCCTTTAAAAATTTTTATACTGGGAAGTGAGAACACCTTTCAGGCATCTTGCACTCTAACGGCCTTCAAGATTTGTTATTCACAGAGAGATCCATCTCATGGACTCTGCATCAATCTTGTGCAGAGTTCTCTGCCAGGTTAGCATGTCAAAATTTTAAATTGTTATTTTCCCAGAGATCCACTTCATGGACTGTGCATTTTGACTATGATCTTCACGACCACCCTCCATAAAAATTTTAAAAGCTTAGCTGCAATGATCTTCACATCTTCGTGTTTTCTTTGACCAATTTTTTGTCGTGATCGTCAAACAAAATGTAACATCTAATATAAGTTTACTTCCGATTCCAGTTTGTTCGTTAAACTGTTTTTGAAATTGGTGTTCCCCAAATAGATAAAATTAGTAATAGACAGTTCATCCAAAGGTACCAAAAGAAGGGCCTTAAATGAAGCACTTTAGGTAAGAGGGTAATATTACCATCAAGCACATATTCAACTGCACTCAAAGGAGTGGCGGGGTTTAGCACAACCCCAGCTTTAGCTCCCAGACCTTTTATCTGATTCATCAAAAGATGCCCAAAAAGATCAGCAAATAGAGCAATCAAATATAAGAAGTGAAAAGAATGCCACAAATACTGCCAAAGCATATAAAAGCAAACAAAAATCAGATATACAGTTTGGGAGAATTGTATGGGAAGCATGGGCTATGGCTGATGATAGATACATAATTCACGTGACAGGAGATATAAGTCATGACACCAACCATGATTATCATGTCAGGAAGGAGCCAAGAAGCATATGATACTTGATATAAAAAAATCGAAATATCCACAGAAAATCCTGACCATAGAGATCAGATGGCACCAATTCAAGCAACTGGAAAGACGAAGTGCTTTTACAATGATTTAAGATGGAGAGCCACATTTTTTAGAGCCCTCATGAAGATTGATAGTTTTGACAGGACCTCATGTAGATGAACTGCAAAAGATGCCTAGTTCTTTTGCTAAGAAAAAGAAGCCCCGGGTTCTCTACCTCATGCATTATATGTTCTGTGTATCCATATTATTCCTTGGAGACTACAAAATCATAAGGTCAAATGGAACCTTACTTGATTCAGTGTACGGTGCAAATGGATGGTGGAAGTTTGCTCACAATGTACACTGACAATATCTGCTCCAGCCTTGATAAAGTCTGGTACTCGCTGCTCAGGCTCCACAATCATCTGCAATGCTTCAATCTTATTTCAGTTAACAGTGTCATTTCTTGTAAGATTAAAAAAGAGGAAAACTATGTATAAGGGAGTACCAAATGCACATCCAATGGGAGATCTGTCACTGGGCGTAAAGCATCTACTACAAGGGGTCCAATTGTAATGTTGGGAACAAAACGGCCATCCATCACATCAACATGAATCCAATCACATCCAGCAACCTCCACTGCTTTTACCTTAGTAAATCGAGAGCATTACTCAGATATTAATGTAAAGCACCAATCTCATTGTCCTAGAATTGGAACAATAAATAGGGCAGGAAATAATGGTCGTAGTGATGGTCTGGTAGGAAATTGAATGTCCAATGCTTTTCAGTTGTATGCCAGCGACTCTATGTTCATGCAAATAAGGGCAATTGAACAGGATGAACCAGTGATATTTAAAAATCTCTATGGTAGGAACACAGAGTGAGGAAATGTCTGTAGAACTTAAAAATCTCCATTGATATGAAGCTAAAAAAATGAACTTATACCACAGAAAACAGATATAATTTCAAGAAGCTTTCAAAGAAAGAAAGAAAAATATTAATTCATAATATTTCAGCGAGCAAAGGTCAAAAAACAAAAATAAATTAATAAACAAATGCATAAGTGGCCTACACAAACTTCATTAAGTGAAACATAAATGCAAAATGCCATGCAAGAAGACCGCAAGGCTATGAGACCTGCTAAGTTAGAATCTTCACCTCAGCTAGATTCAACTAAGCCTAATTGTTTAGCCTTTAATAAACTCTTAAACAATAAAACCAAAAACTATTTATGCAACAAATCAGGATTCGGTCGTTGTACTGAAGTCGGTTGCAGGAATAGAACCTGCTCCCCCAACTTAGCAAAATTGGATGAAAGAATTGATGGAGAAACAATGATGTCTGCTTTGGAAAACTTGTCAACCCGAGATGTTGCTTTAACTATAGTCCGAAAGCTCCTCCTGTATTTCATATGAAAAAAAGATTATACAAAAAACACTTATTAGAGGTTTAGATGAAGGAAAGGGTGCAGCAGTATGAAGCAGCAAAGAAACAGAAAAAAAAAATGTAAAATATGACCCACCTCATGCTGGAATATTGTTGTGAATCTGTTTAAATTGCCAGACTATACATGAACTATTTTACATAAGTAATCCATACCCTTTAGATGTATAGTACATGAATTTGATCAGCTGCAGTGGATCTATAAGACCATATCTCAATAAGCAACTATTTATCATTGCAAAAATGACTGCAATTATTCATTGAGTAGTTTATTTAACCAAAGGAAAGACTCATTAAAGTAGCTGAGGCTCTTACAAGAATTGAGGTAATAATAAATTGGGACATGGGACATATTCATTTGTCCTATTTTCTTTTCTTAATTTAAACTAAAGCAGATAACATAGTTGTCATCGTAGAAGTTCAAGTAAGCATTATCGCAAACAGCAAACCACCACTACATCGCACAATCACAATAATGATAAACTACACAACAAATTCATTTGTTTTCACAAACAAAAATGATCCTTCCATAAAATACTAAATACATTAACTACAACTCAATCATGGAACGCCCATTTAGAGATTGCCTATAAGTGAAAGGGAACAAGCAAAGGGCTCATAACATAAAAAACTAGACAACCCTTCATGTTAAAGTGCACTTTGGACACTAAAAGCCCATTAATAACCAAAACAAATGCAAAAATCCTTCAAGACCCAATTCTACCATATCTCAATAAGCAACTATTTATCATTGCAAAAATGATTGCAATTATTCATTGAGTAGTTTATTTAACCAAAGGAAAGACTCATTAAAGTAGCTGAGGTTCTTACAAGAATTGAGGTAATAATAAATTGGGACATGGGACATATTCATTTGTCCTGTTTTTTTTCTTAATTTAAACTAAAGCAGATAACATAATTGTCATCGTAGTAGTTCAAGTAAGCATTATCGCAAACAGCAAACCACTAAATCGCACAATCACAATAATGATAAACTACACAACAAATTCATTTGTTTTCACAAACAAAAATGATCCTGCCTTAAAATACTAAATACGTTGACTACAACTCAATCATGGAACGCCCATTTACAGATTGCCTATAAGTGAAAGGGAACAAGCAAAGGGCTCATAAAATAAAAAATCTAGACAACCCTTCATGTTAAAGTGCACTTTGGACACTGAAAACCCATTAATAACGAAACAAATGCAAAAACCCTTCAAGACCCAATTCTATTTTTCACTCAAACCCACCAAATCCAACCAAAAAATAAAAATAAAAATAAAAAATTATTCAGGACGAATATGAAAACCTATAAAAAGGTTTCAACGTTAACATAAAACATTGAAAATTCAACCAAAATCCCATCAATTATGCAAGTTAGGGGGAGAGAGGAGAGAGACCTTGTGCAAGTGAGAGAAGTGGGATTAGAGAGAGAAGGCTTTTGCAGCTTAGGACTGCCACCACCAAATCCATTGATCTGCGATTGGAGTGTTGATGAACAAAGGGAAGCAGTTGTCATTCTCTCTCTTTCTCTCTCTCTCTCTGCAGAGTGAAGTTTTAACGGTTTGGTGTGTGTGGAAGAGAACGAGAATTTCTAGTGTTGGTAATGCTCACCAAACCAATCCTTCCCCTCTTCAGCTAGAAGTAGTCATCAAAGACCGAAAACCCTATGTCAAATAATAATAGTGGCCCCATAAAATCACGCGTTTGACACGTGTAAAAACTTTTCAAGTTGGTTTTTGCTTATCTGCAATGGTTGGCTCTTTCTTTTTTGGTTTATAAGATAGGCCCGGAGATGGTTGGCTCTCTCTCTGTGAATTGATAAGTTGTAGAGAGAGAAAGGCAACAACGATGTGCTTGGATGTACGCTATATTACTAGCGTAGGAAAATGGGAAAGATTTGAAGATTAGTTTTTGCTTACGCAAACGGATCGTTCAAAAAAGGCATATCATATCAATGTTTTATTGGTTCAGAACATTAGTATTTTATATTAAGAATTAGAATTTGATTCTTGATAGTGATAAAAAAGATATTGAGAGAGTTCTCTTCTGATTGGGATCCGATAATAACTCGACAGAGATTAATCGAAATAAAGTTTTAAATATTTGACGATAGATTAAATTTTAGATATTTAACGATGACCAAATCCAATAAACTAAAAAAAAATGGCATATCATATTCTCATTCAACTGGGGGTACGTTTGGTTCGGGGGAACGGGAGGGGAGAGGAGGGTAAGGGGAGATTTACGTTTAAGTAAATATATTTTCTTTATTTTGTTTGGTAAGAATGAAAATAAAGAAAAATGAGTATTAATATTTTTATTTAATCGGAGTGAAAAATAGAGGAAGAGGGAAAATGAAATATATATTATTTTTATTTAAAATTAAAAGAAGAAGAGAATAATTTTATTTATAAAATTTTTTTATAATCCACAAGTGGAAGGAAATTTTTTCTAATATGTCGAATATGCTCTTTCATTTCTCTTTTATTTCCATCTCCCTTTTTACTTTGAACCAAATAAAAATAATTTTCTATTTTATTCTGTATTTATTTTTCTTTCTCTTGTTTTGATACTAATCGATATCTAGAATTACATTACGATTAATTCGGTCCGAGATTTATAGTGACTCATTAAGGGGACTACCCTCTCAATGTAGTCTATTTTATATTTAAGTTATGAATCAAATTCATAATTTTAATTAAATGATTTAACAATATATCCTACTGAGATAGTTGATATTTTCCTTTCCCTTTCTTTTCACTTTACACCCCCAATAAAATTTGCCGTAAGATGTCCTGTTTGGTAAGTTGGACTCTGTCTCGCCTCCCAAATGTGGGCCCAGAGGTTTTGTGGATCTTATTGGGCCTTAGTTACCCAGTGGACCCGTTGGTGGGACCTTACCTTCCTGTTTTTATTTTATTTTATTTTATTTATCTCTAAAATACAAGAAAAATTTTAGGACCTCTGCCACATGGACCTATTGGTTTTTAGGCCCACGGGCCTTTTTTTATTGGGTTCATCAGGACAATTCTTAGAATAAATGGATTATTCATTTTTACATATGAAAATAAATATGAAGAATTTACATATAGATAGTGATAAGACACTAATATCTTTTAATAAAAATATTAAATTGAAATATTAGGAATTAAAAAATAGGCGATGGATGAGCCAACTCTCTTAGTGGCCAAGTACCAAAAAGATAAAAATAAATAATTTGTAATACAAATAAAACTTTTTTGATTTTTACTTATTTATTTATTTTAATTAAAAGTTTCTTTTTATCAAATTCTATATAAAATTTTTCTTACTAGAATTCTACGACCATGTCCACCTTACGATCTGATCTTAAAGAAGTTTTTCAATCCTTCTGGTTGGAACCTAATTTTTACGACGATTCACTATTTGAATCGGAAGGGAAGTTTCCTCTTTTGCATCAAAACCATGACAACAAAATAAAAAAAAAAAAATGTTGTTGAGAAAAATTAAACTCTCAAAAATGAGTCACAATCCCTTTTACAGAGGAGTATGTCCCCAAAACCCCAACCAGAAAGGCCATAACAATAATCCCTCCAACGAATACAAGTTCAAAACCCCATCTCTTATAAACCTCAAAAATCTTTAAATAACAAATGCAGGGCAATATAATTGACACACTTACATTGAGAATGGCTCCAACCAAAGCCATCATGTAGCCAAAAAATGGAAACACTAAGGCAATAAAAACTGAGCTGATCAACAGTAAAGTCCTCAGAAGAATGCAGATTGGCCTCTTGTTGCAGTTGCTCGGCAAGCAACTTTCAATGGCATTTGCAAGAGGGGTGATAATAAGAGCATACTTAGCCACCGGACCGACTAGGGTTGTGTATATGGCTATCTTTGAACTAAGTTTGTTCGTTGGCAAATTCAAAGTTATTTGAGATTGTACATTGTTGCCAAACATGGCATATCCAATAATTGCCATGGATACATAGCCGACAGTACTAAGACTGAAACAGAACAGCATGACCTGCAAAGCAAAGGAGAACATTAGACGTAAATAGAATGCTGAGTTTTTAGGTAGTGTTTGAAATGGTATACAGGATGGAGGGTACAAATATAAGACAGAAAATACCATGTTTGATTTGCGAAAAGAGAGATAAAATAAAAAATTATCTTCGTCACACACATAAAGAAAAGGAAGAAATAATCATTATGGGATAAGAATTTTTTACCTTGGAGAATTGGCTTTTATCTTTAATAGAAGTGTATAGAGTGGGGAAAACAGGATGAGCACCATAACAAAAGGCATAAAGACTTAGAGAAGTAGGAACTCCACCCAAATTAAAGACCTCACCATGACCAGAGAACCCTACCCCATCAAAGACACCAACCCACAAAATGGAGGCAATGACAACCACAGATGATAAAACACCGCTAGCTGATACCAAAGAAAGCATGCTCAAGTCCTTCGGCCACATTGAAGGCAAAATCACTAGCCCTGCTAGCACTGTGAAAAATTGCCTCCCTCCAATATTATGTCCTCCTATTTCAACTGAGACATTCGGGAACAGCTTGTGTAAATTATCTCCTTCTAGGATTAAGAATCCTGTAGGGACTAGATAAACTTCTAAGTACGTGAAGATGGATACGATGATCCTTCCCTCATGGCCAATTGCGCAGGATCCTATGTCAGAGTAGGTTTTAATCGATGGATTCGAGTCCATGCACTTTTGTAGTAGTAGTCCTGTGAAGCAAGTCACAATTGCCATTGCAACGAGAAGCCCTAGGCTTAACCATCCACTCTGTGAGAGACTATAAGGGATGGTGATTATTCCAATTCCTGTCCACAAAAATGTGCATGATTTACATTATATGATGAGCTTTATTTGAACTGCTATGAGCTTTTTGGCCCAGGAAATGTGCTATTTTCTGAGACAAACTGCATAGGCCCGGTGTGATTATAGAAGTAAACTGTAAAGAGGTTGAAAGGGTACCTGATAAGGCATTTAGTCCATTAAAACAAGTTTTGAGAACGCTAGTTCCTTTGCTTTTGAAGGGTGGAAGCTCCAAGTGCTCTGCCATTAGAATCTGTGTCTTGATAGCTTTTCTTTAGCTGCACCTATGATCGAGAATGAAATTGAGACAAAAAAAAAAGGAAAACGGTAGCATGGAAACAATTTGAGCATACGAGAAAAAAAATTTAGAGAGCAAGTTTTTTCATTATGCTACCACCCATATCTTTTAATATACAATGCTAGTGACTTACAACCAAAATGGGAAAAATGAAAAAGATATCTTATTCTTTAGTAGGTGTCATTTTAGAACTTAAAAGAAAAGTTCAGGTTCAAGGTTTTAAGTGCATGAAATATCAAATGAAGATGTAAATAGAGAGAGAGAGAGAGAGGGAGAGAGCCTTGTTTAGATGACAAAGAGAAGATGAGCTAAACAGGCAAAGGAATTGGAGAGTAATTTCTACTTACTGCTTAGATACAAACACCACAATGGTTATAACACAAGGCATACCCAATTGGTCTTTTATATAGCATGGGAATCTCATGATGAAAGCATTTGGTGTAGTTGGACTTTGATCACATTCTGGATTCATTTATTGTTGACTCCCAAGTCTTCTAACATACTCTAAACAAAAATTGGAATGGATCAAAGCGTGTTTCACCCATTGAGAAGACTTGTCCTGTCCTATTGGACATTCTATGTAAGCCAATACAAAATATGCAGAAGTTTGTAATTTCTCTCCTAGACACTAGCTTGTTGGAAGTTCTCTCAAGACAATTTCAAAATCCAACACTCTTTCCCATCTTGTTTCTAAACAATAGGCCCCATACGAAGAAAACTTGAGAGGTGGCTCCAATGGCACTCACCGAAAAAGGCCAAGTAATTGTGATTCATGGTTCTTGTCTATTTTTCTATTTTACTATGATAATAGTTGAATAATATGATTAATTTAATCAATGAATAAATAAAAATATTATTTCTTATTATATGATTTTTATTACTCAAATATATTAATGCGAATTTTTTGTGACTAAATTTGTAAATTTATGTCCACCGAATGAGAATTAAGAAGAGAAAAATTCATATTCACAAAAAAAAGGAGGAGGTAAACAATGATGGATAACCACCACTTTCAAATATACATTTATTAAGATTAATATTTGGAGTAGTTGGACTTGATCACCTTCTGGACTAAAATTTGTAAATATTTGCACTAGTTTGACTTATGTCATTCTAGACTTTAGTGGACTCCCCGGTAGGGGTGTAAATATTAGCACTATTTGCACAAGTATACCCGAGCTCAGCTTGAGTATATTTTAGGTGAGTCCGAACTCGAAGTATTGTTGGGTAGTGTAGATAATATATTTAAAAAATATATCTAAAAATCTAATTTTATATACAAAAATTATTTAAAAAATATAATTATATATAATTTTTTTTTTTAAAAAAAATTAATATCTCTTAGCTAGCTCGTCAAGATTTTGAGCTCGACATAGTTAGGCTTGAGATCGAGCTCAATATCAAGCTACCCGAGCCCTAACTCAAACTCGAGCGGGGTGTCATAACGGCTTTACTCCCAAATCTACTTCACTTTGTACTAAAATTTTGGTGGGCTAAAACCCTCGTGACCTTATTAGAAGATTTACTTTGTTATTTGGATTTTAATATATATTTATTAAAATTAATACAAATATATAGTTTTTTAGTATATAAGAAAAATTTAAAATCTAAATCTCTAAAATAAAAAGAATGATATTAATTAAATTATAATTCATTAATAATTATAAATATTAATATTTATAAAATTTGATTCAACGGAAACATATTATTGTATTATTTTAATCAGCAAATCAACTGACCATAAATTTAACAAGTATTAATAGTAGGGTAGGCTATAAAAAAATCTAACATTTGCAAAATGAAAATTGCACAAGTTTGCATTTGTCACATGGAAAAGGAAAATACTAGACTCGCCGGGTGACTATGGTTGGTTCGCAGGATCACTCGTCTCAAAGCCGTGAAACAAGTGCTCGAGTCAATTTCTAAATTGGTGCTGTTTTTCCCTTCTCGATTCCCTACAGCGGAGGGCTGACCCACAGATGGTGGGGGCCATAACCCAAAAATTCTCGAGGACGGTTTTCCTTTGCTGGTTGTCGTCAAAATATGTCTTTTTAATTCCATTGAGAAGAAACATTGAGGTGATGGGTCTCGATTGGAATTGGGCGCGAGGCTTATCAATGAAAATGTCTCAAATGGCGCAGCCGCAATTTTTGGCTTTCGAGTATGGTTTCATTTCAACCTGCACAATTTGTGCCTTGGCTGCCCTCTTTTATATTTATTTTATTTTTATTTTAAATGATCGATATTTAAAATTATATTTTAATTAATTGATTTAAAATATAATCAATTGTTTTTTTAAAAAAAAAACTCTGCTAATATAAGTTTTTATTTTTTGATATTCGAATTCGAGTATTAATTAAAAATTTTAATATTTTTTTTATTAAATTAACTATTCATTAGTTGGCCTGACCTATTGTTTTGGTTTCACCCATATGCAATAAATTTTGATAAATTCCTTCTTTTGCTTACAGGATTCTCACTTGTAGTGAAACATTAGATTTGAGTCATTTATAACTTCACCGGTGCTATGGCCCATTAGCCACTCACAATATTAGTACTATTGCCGCTTGACTCTCACCTTGCATATGTCATCCTGGTTAAGAAGAGCTGGCCCAGTTGGTATCATCTTTCTTTTTCCTTATAAAAACCTCAAATTCGAATCTTTCGATGCTAAAAAAAAAAATCATGGTTAAGAAAAAGATCATAGAAGTAAAACCCGTTGCTTGTCATATGGTTAAGAAGATTACAAAAACAAATATTTCACGAGAGGAAAAGGAACCACTAAAAAGGGATGTTGGAAAGTAGATGCTTTCCTGCCTAATCTAGTATACACTATTTAGTCACAAATATGGAAACCGAAGAATATAATTAATCACTACCATTAGTTTTTATAATTAGTCTTAACAATCAAAATGACAAAATCTGACATAATTACAACATAATTGAAAATGCATCATGTCACATTCGGTTTACCTAGTGGATCGGGGAATTGGATCTGAATGGTACCTTGAGCTACCTTGGTTGATCCATCTTGGCATCAGGGCTCTTTAGAGGCTTGAAAATTTCTGAATTTATGGCTATGGATTTTGACAATGCATGCTGAAAAAAAAATGCCACCCCAAGTGTTCTATGCTGACCCTAGGATCCTATATGAATGTTGCAACACAAAAAACAGACTGTCTGCAAAAATCAATCATGAGATTTCGGTTTTTGGCAACTGGGTATACAAGAGAGAGAAAACTTAGCCAACTCTCTGAGAATTCAGATTTTATTTTTGCCAAGGCCAACAAAACAAACCCTAGAAATGGTCAGTGTAGAGCTCATAGAGTCACTTCTCTCAATTTGTCCTTGGACCCAGAGAGCAATCTTTTAAGGCAATGGAGCTGGTTCTAGAGTACTTGATCTCAGCCAAAAGGCTGACAAAAGGTATTTCTCGAGTAGTTGACTAGTCTTGAAATTCTTTAATTTTATTGTTGTGGCCTAAGGAGAAACGATCTTAGAGAAATTATTTAAGTAGTCCATTCTATTAATTGGTTATATTTTGTATTATCTCAACAATTTCACAAATTTTCAGCTGTTTCTATATATAAAAAAAAGAACAAAATAATCTGTTTTTCATAAACAAAAAGTTATTTTAAATCCGTGCCATGTACTATATAATAAAACAGTAAGTTTTTTTATTTGATATATATATATATATATATATATATAGTACTTTTCCTTTCCATTTACCAAATGATCGGTTAAAAGTTCTTTTTTAATTTGTGAAAATTGTAGAATGGACTAATGCATTTCCAAAATGGGTTTACGGGTTGGTGTCATTATAAAATTGGGTTTAAGTTAAATTTATAGTTTGCTTATTATATTTCTCTCTCAATAACTCTTTTAACCTTCAATTACCAAAATTAACACTTTGCATCTTGTGTTTCCCACGACAGTAAACCAGTGCACACCAAATTCCTTTGACTTGAATAATCGAATACTCTATCTCGTTAATAAGATATCTTGAGTTTGAGTTCTGAGAATTACGAAAAAAGATTTGGGAGAGTCAACCTCTAAAATGAATTCTATAATGTTTAAACCAAATTAGTTATGTAACACTCGGATATTAATGATAAAAAAAAAAGCAAACCAGTAGACCCGTTGGTGGGCCTCTATCTTTTTACTTTTATTTTATTTTATTTTATCTCTAAAATACAAGAAAAAAATTGTTTTTAGGACCCCTACCATTCGGACCTATTGGTTTTTAGGCCCACGGGCCATCTTTTTTCCTTCGTCAGGACAATTATCAGAATAAATGGATTATCCAACTTTACTTATAAGAATAAAAATAAAGAATTTACTACTGATAGTGAGGATATTAATATATTTTAATTAAAATTTTAAATTTGAGTATCGAGAATTAAATAATAGGCGATGGATGAGCCAACTCTCTTAGTGGCCAAGTACCAAAAGATAAAAATAAATAATTTGTAATACAAATAAAACTTTTTTGATTTTTACTTATTTATTTATTTTAATTAAAAGTTTCTTTTTATCAAATTCTATATAAAATTTTTCTTACTAGAATTCTACGACCATGTCCACCTTACGATCTGATCTTAGAGAGGTATTTCAATGCTTCTGGCTGGAACCTAATTTTTACGACGATTCGCCATTTGAATTGGAAGGGAAGTTTCCTCTTTTGCATCAAAACCATGACAACAAAATCAAAAAAAAAAAAAAAAATGTTGTTGAGAAAAATTGAACTCTCAAAAATGAGTCACAATCCCTTTTACAGAAGAGTATGTCCCCAAAACCCCAACCAGAAAGGCCATAACAATAATCCCTCCAACGAATACAAGTTCAAAACCCCATCTCTTATAAACCTCGAAAATCTTTAAATAACAAATGCAGGGCAATATAATTGACACACTTACATTGAGAATGGCTCCAACCAAAGCCATCATGTAGCCAAAAAATGGAAACACTAAGGCAATAAAAACTGTGCTGATCAACAATAAAGTCCTCAGAAGAATGCAGATTGGTCTCTTGTTGCAGTTGCTCGGCAAGCAACTTTCAATGGCATTTGCTAGAGGGGTGATAATAAGAGCATACTTAGCCACCGGACCGACTAGGGTTGTGTATATGGCTATCTTTGAACTAAGTTTGTTCGTTGGCAAATTCAATGTTATTTGAGATTGTACATTGTTGCCAAACATGGCATATCCAATAATTGCCATGGATACATAGCCGACAGTACTAAAACTGAAACAGAACAGCATGACCTGCAAAGCAAAGGAGAACATTAGACGTAAATAGAATGCTGAGTTTTTTGGTAGTGTTTGAAAATGGGATACAGGATGGAGGGTACAAATATAAGACAGAAAATTCCATGTTTGATTTGCGAAAAGAGAGATAAAATAAAAAATTATCTCCGTTACACACATAAATAAGAGGAAGAGATAATCATTAGGAGATAAGAATTTTTTACCTTGGAGAATTGGCTTTTATCTTTAATAGAAGTGTATAGAGTGGGGAAAACAGGATGAGCACCATAACAAAAGGCATCAAGACTTAGAGAAGTAGGAACTCCACCCAAATTAAAGACCTCACCATGACCAGAGAACCCTACCCCATCAAAGACACCAACCCACAAAATGGAGGCAATGACAACCACAGATGATAAAACACCACTAGCTGATACAAAAGAAAGCAAGCTCAAGTCCTTGAGCCACATTGAAGGCAAAATCACTAGCCCTGCTAGCACTGTGAAAAATTGCCTCCCTCCAATATTATGTCCTCCGATTTCAACTGAGACATTCGGGAACAGCTTGTGTAAATTATCTCCTTCTAGGATTAAGAATCCTGTAGGGACTAGATAAACTTCTAAGTACATGAAGATGGATATGATGATCCTTCCCTTATGGCCAAATGCGCAAGATCCTACGTCGGAGTAGGTTTTAATCGATGGATTCGAGTCCATGCACTTTTGTAGTAGTAGTCCTGTGAAGCAAGTCACAATTGCCATTGCAACGAGAAGCCCTAGGCTTAACCATCCACTCTGTGAGAGACTATAAGGGATGGCGATTATTCCAATTCCTGTCCACAAAAATGTGCATGATTTACATTATATGATGAGCTTTATTTGAACTGCTATGAGCTTTTTGGACTAGGAAATGCTATTTTCTGAGACAAACCGCATAGGCCCGGTGTGATTATGGAAGTAAACCGTAAAGAGGTTGAAAGGGTACCTGATAAGGCATTTAGTCCATTAAAACAAGTTTTGAGAAAGCTAGTTCCTTTGCTTTTGAAGGGTGGAAGCTCCATGTGCTCTGCCATTAGAATCTGTGTCTTGATAGCTTTTCTTTAGCTGCACCTATGAACGAGAATGAAATTGAGACCAAAAAGAAAAAAAAAAAGAAAATGGTAGCATGGAAACAATTTGAGCATATGAGAAAAAAAAAATTTAGAGAACAAGTTTTTTCATTATTGTACCAACCATATCTTTTAATATAAAATGCTAGTGACTTGCAACCAAAATGGGAAAAATGAAAAAGATATCTTCTTCTTTAGATGAGAGAGAGAGAGAGAGAGAGAGAGAGAGAGAGAGTTGTTTAGATGACAGAGAGAAGATGAGCTGAAAAGGCACAGGAATTGAAGAGTAATTTCTACTTACTTCTTACATACAAACAGCACAAAGGTTATAACACAAGGCATACCCCATTGGTCTTTTATATGGTATGGGAATCTTACAATGAAAGCATTTGGTGTAGTTGGACTTTGATCACATTCTGGGTTCATCTATTGTTGACTCCCAAGTCTGACACTAAAAAAAATTGGACCAAAGAGTGTTTGTCCCATTGCGAAGACTTGTCCTGTCCTATGGGACACTCTGATTTCAAGAGCTTCAGATTTTATTTTTGCCCTCACATCTCATTCTCATGTGTCATATAGGGAAGGCAATACATAACATGCACAAGTTTGCAATTTCTCTCCTAGACACTAGACTAGCTTGGTGGGTGTAGTAGGTTTGTAGAATAAGAAGTATGAAATTTCTCATGTGTCATCCTGCAGTGGCTTCTTGGAAGTTCTCTCAAGTCAATTTCAAAATCCAACACCCTTTTCCCTTCCTGTTTCTAAACAATAGGCCCCATAAGAAGAAAACTTGAGAGGTGGCTCCAATGGCACTTATCGAAAAAGGCCAAGTGCTTGTGATTCAGGATTCTTGTCTACTTTTTTGTTTTACTATGATGATAGTTGTATAGACTCGATCACATGGACTATTTATTTGAATAATATAATTAATTTAATCGATAAATAAATTAAAATATTATTTCTCATTTTATGATTTTTATTACTCAAACATATTAATGCCAATACGTTACTAAATTTGTAAAATTTATGTCCATGGAATGAGAAGAGAAAAATTCAATATCACACACACAAAGAGAGAGAGAGAGAGAGAGAGAGAAACAACACTTTCAAATATACATTTATTAAGATTAATATTTGGAGTAGTTCGACTTGATGACCTTCTAGACTAAAATTTATAAATATTTGCACTAGTTGGACTTATGTCATTCTAGACTTTAGTGGACTCCCAAGTCTACCTCACTTTGGACTAAAATTTTGGTGGGCGAAAACCCTTTTATTTTTTATTTTTTTATTTTTTTTGGTATCTTGATTTGGTCACCATTAAGTATATGGAGTTTTGTCTCCGACTAATATGGATCGACCACTGTAGGGTTCATTTTTAGGGCGGATCGCCCAACATTATTTTTTTCGTACCCAGAGAGTGTCGAACTCCCAATCTGATTAAGGGACGAAAGTATCCATCCTATTTATACCAACAAGTGTTGGTGCTAAATCATTATCAGAAGATTTACTTTGTTATTTGAATTTTAATATACATTTATTATGACTAATTATTGATATATATATATATATAATTTTTTTTTATATGGAAGAAACTCAAAATCGAGATTTCTGATAAAAGAAATAATATCGATTGAATTATAATTTATTAACAAATATAAATATTAATATTTATAAAATTTGATTTAATGATAACTGATTATTTAATTATTTTAATTAACAAATCAACTACTACAAATTTAACAAAATAGCAAGGTGGATCATAGAAAATCCCACGTTTGCAAACATTATGGGAAAATTGCACAAGTTTGCACTTGTCAGATTGAAAAGGAAAATACCAGACTCGTGGAGGGGGGGGGGGCTATGGTTGGTTTGCAGAATGTTTTGTCTCAAAGGCTTGAAAGAAGTGCTCGAGTCAATTTCTAAATTGGCGCTGTTTTTCCTTCTCGATTCCCTATGAACGGAGGGCAGACCCACAGGTAGCGGGGGCCATAACCCAAAAATTCTTGAGGATGGTTTTATTTTAATGGTCGTCGTCAAAAAATGTCTTTCGAATTCCTTTGAGAAGAAACATTGAGATGATGGGTCTCAATTGGAATTGGGAGCGAGCCTTATCGGTGAAATTGTCTCAAATGGTGCAACCGCAATTTTTGGTACCATGTTTTGGACACCGTTTGATATCCGGGGTTTTGTCCAGACTAATTCGAACCGACCGTTGTAGTGACTCCTTTTCGGAGGGAGGGTCTCCCAACAGTGAACGTTCCATACACATGAGGGTTCGATACTCCCGACGGGAGTTGAATCTCAATCATGTTTAAGCGAACTCAACCCCACATCCAGTTGAGTCTATCCACGTTGGTACAGCCGCAATTTTTGGCTTTCCAGGATAATTTCATTTCAACCGTGCACAATTTGCGGCCCGGTTATTTTTTTTTAATCGATTTATATCCAAAATTATATTTTAATTAATTTAATTTAAAATATAATCGAACCTTTTTACAAATTTTTTTTTAATATAATTCTTTATATTTTTGATATTCGAATCGGAGTGTTATTAGAAAACTTAATGTCTTTCTTATTAAAACAACTTCCCCTAAATTCGCCTGACCTATTGTTTTCGTTCCACCCAATTGCAATAAATTTTGATAAATTCCTTCTTTTGCTCACAGGATGCTCACTTGTAGTGAAACATTAGATTTGCCATTTATAACTTCACCGAGTTCTATGTCCCATTTGCTATACACAGTATTAGAACTATTGCAACTTGACTCTCATCTTGCATGTCATCATGGTTAAGAAGAGGCAATATGATATCCTTTTTTTTTAATTTTATAAAAATCTTGAATTCGGATTTTGTATTAAAAAAAAAAACATAGTTAAGAAGAAGATCATAGAAGTAAAACCTGTTGCTTGTCATATTGTTAAGAAGATTATAAAAACAAATATTTCACGAGAGGAAAAGGAACCACCAAAAAGGATGTTGGAAAGTAGATGCTTTCCTGCCTAATTTAGTATATGCTATTTAGTCACTGATATGGAAACCGAAGAATATAATTAATCACTACCGTTAGTTTGTATAATTAGTCTTCACAATCAAAATGACAAAATCTGAAATAATCACAACATAATTGAAAATGCATCATGTCACATTCAGTTTACCTAGTGGATCGGGGAATTGCATCTGAATGGTACCTTGAGCTATTTTGGTTGATCCATCTTGGCATCTGGGTTCTTTTCAGGGCTCTTTAGAGGTTTGAAAATTTCTGAATTTATGGCTATGGATTTTGACAATGCATGCTGAAAAAAAAATGCCACCCCAACTGTTCTATTCTGCCCCTGGGATCCTATATGAATGTTGCAACACAAAAAACAGACTGTCTGCAAAAATCAATGACGAGATTTCAGTTTTTGCCGACTGGGTACACGAGAGAAAAAACTTAGCCAACTCTCTGAGAATTCAGATTTTATTTTTGCCAAGGCCAACAAAACAAACCCTAGAAATGGTTAGTGCAGAGCTCGTAGAGTCACTTTATGTGATGTGGTTTCGGAGTTGAATTTGTCGGGTGCCTCTCTCAAATTGTCCTTGGACCCAGAGAGCAATCTCTTAAGGCAATGGAGCTGGTTCTAGAGTACTTGATCTCAGCCAAAAGGCTGACAAAACGTATTTCTCGAGTACTTGACTAGTCCTGAAATTCTTGAATTTTATTGTTGTGGCCCAAGGAGAAACGATCTTAGAAAAATTATTTGAGTAGTCCATTCTATTAATTGGTTATTTTTTTTATTATCTCAACAATTTCATAAATTTTCAGCTGTTTCTATATATAAAAAAAAGAACAAAATAATCTGTTTTTCATAAACAAAAAGTTATTTTAAATCCGTGCCATGTACTATATAATAAAACAGTAAGATTTCTTATTAGATATATATATATAGTACTTTTCCTTTCCATATACCAAATGATTGGTTAAAAGTTCTTTTTTAATTTGTGAAAATTGTAGAATGGACTAATGCATTTCCAAAATGGGTTTACAGGTTGGTGTCATTATAAAATTGGGTTTAAGTTAAATTTATAGTTTGCTTATTATATTTCTCTCTCAATAACTCTGTTAACCTTCAATTACCAAAATTAACTCTTTGCATCTTGTGTTTCCCACGATGAGTAAGCCGGTGTATATCAAATTTCTTTGAATTGAGTAGTCAGATACTTTACCTCATTGACAAGACATCTCGAGTTTGAATTCTGGGAATTACGAAAAAAGATTTAAAAAAATCAATCTCTAAAATGAATTCTATAATGCTTAATATAGATTAATCAAGCAAAATTCAGATATCGATAAAAAATAAACCTGTGGATCCGTTGGTGGTCCTCTGTCTTTCTACTTTTATTTTATTTTATCTCTAAAATACAAGAAAAAGAAATAGTTTTTAGGACCTCTACCATACAGACCTATCGGTGTTTTGGGCCCACGGGCCTTCTTTTTTCCTTCATCTGGACAATTATCGGAATAAATGGATTATCCAACTTTACTTATAGGAATAAAAATAAAGAATTTACTTGTTGATTATGACAGAATATTAATATGTTTTAATTAAAATTTTAAATTTAAGTATTGAATTTAAAAATAGTCGATAGATGAGCCAACTCTCTTGATGGCCAAGTACCAAAAAGATAAAAATAAATAATTTATATTACAAATAAAACTTTTTTGATTTTGATTTATTTATTTATTTTAATTAAAAGTTTCTTTTTATTAAATTCTATATGAAAATTTTCTTTCTAGAATTCTACGATCATGTCCAACCCTACGATCCGATCTTAGAGAGGCTTTTTAATGCTTCTGGCTAGAACCTTCACCATGTGAATTGGAAGTGAAGTTTCCTTTTTTGCATCAAAACCATGACAACAAAATCAAAAAAAAAAAAAATGTTGTTGAGAAAAATTAAACTCTCAAAAATGAGTTACAATCCCTTTTACAGAGGAGTATGTCCCCAAAACCCCAACCAGAAAGGCCATAACAATAATCCCTCCAACGAATACAAGTTCAAAACCCCATCTCTTATAAACCTCAAAAATCTTTAAATAACAAATGCAGGGCAATATAATTGACACACTTACATTGAGAATGGCTCCAACCAAAGCCATCATGTAGCCAAAAAATGGAAACACTAAGGCAATAAACACTGTGCTGATCAACAGTAAAGTCCTCAGAAGAATGCAGATTGGCCTCTTGTTGAAGTAGCTCGGCAAGCAACTTTCAATGGCAATTGCAAGAGGGGTGATAATAAGAGCATACTTAGCCACCGGACCGACTAGGGTTGTGTATATGGCTATCTTTGAACTAAGTTTGTTCGTTGGCAAGTTCAATGTTACTTGAGATTGTACATTGTTGCCAAACATGGCATATCCAATAATTGCCATGGATACATAGCTGAGAGTACAAAGACTGAAAGAGAATAGCATGACCTGCAAAGCAAAGGAGAACATTAGACGTAAGTAGAATGCTGAGTTTTTAGGTAGTGTTTGAAATGGTATACAGGATGGAGGGTACAAATACAAGTCAGAAAATTCCATGTTTGATTTGCGAAAAGAGAGATAAAATAAAAAATTGTCTTCGTCACACACAAAAATAAGAGGAAGAGATAATCATTAGGGGGCTAAGAATTTTTTACCTTGGAGAATTGGCTTTTATCTTTAATAGAAGTGTATAGAGTGGGGAAAACAGGATGAGCACCATAACAAAAGGCATAAAGACTTAGAGAAGTAGGAACTCCACCCAAATTAAAGACCTCACCATGACCAGAGAACCCTACCCCATCAAAGACACCAACCCACAAAATGGAGGCAATGACAACCACAGATGATAAAACACCACTAGCTGATACAAAAGAAAGCAAGCTCAAGTCCTTGAGCCACATTGAAGGCAAAATCACTAGCCCTGCTAGCACTGTGAAAGATTGCCTCCCTCCAATATTATGTCCTCCGATTTCAACTGAGACATTCGGAAACAGCTTGTGTAAATTATCTCCTTCTAGGATTAAGAATCCTGTAGGGACTAGATAAACTTCTAAGTACATGAAGATGGATATGATGATCCTTCCCTTATGGCCAAATGCGCAAGATCCTATGTCGGAGTAGGTTTTAATCGATGGATTTGAATCCATGCATTTTTGTAGTAGGAGTCCTGTGAAGCAAGTCACAATTGCCATTGCAACGAGAAGCCCTAGGCTTAACCATCCACTCTGTGAGAGACTATAAGGGATGGTGATTATTCCAATTCCTGTCCACAAAAATGTGCATGATTTACATTATATGATGAGCTTTATTTGAACTGCTATGAGCTTTTTGGCCTAGGAAATGCTATTTTCTGAGACAAACCGCATAGGCCCGGTGTGATTATAGAAGTAGACTGTAAAGAGGTTGTAAGGGTACCTGATAAGGCATTGAGTACATTAAAACAAGTTCTGAGAAAGCTAGTTCCTTTGCTTTCGAAGGGTGGAAGCTCCATTGTGCTCTGCTATTAGAATCTGTGTCTTGATAGTTTTTCTTTAGCTGCACCAATGATCGAGAATGAAATTGAGACCAAAAAAAAAAAAAAATGGTAGCATGGAAACAATTTGAGCATATGAGAAAAAAAACTAAGAGAGCAATTTTTTTCATTATGCTACCTACCAGATCTTTCAATATAAAATGCTCGTGACTTGCAACCAAAATGGGAAAAATGAAAAAGATTTCTTATGCTTTAGATGTGAGAGAGAGAGAGAGAGAGAGAGAGAGACTTGTTTAGATGACAGAGAGAAGATGAGCTGAAGAGGCAAAGGAATTGAAGAGTAATTTCTACTTACGTCTTAGATACAAACACCACAAAGGTTATAAGACAAGGCATACCCCATTGGTCTTTTATATGGCATGGTAATCTTACGATGAATGCATTCGGTGTAGTTGGACTTTGATCACATTCTGGATTCATCTATTGTTGACTCCCCAAAGCGTGCTTGTCCCATTGAGAAGACTTGTCCTGTCCTGTCCTATGGGACATTCTGATTTCAAGAGCTTCAGATTTTATTTTTGGCCTCACATCTCATTCTCATGTGTCATATTGGGAAGGCAATACATAACATGCACAAGTTTGCAATTTCTCTCCTAGACGCTAGACTAGCTTGGTGGGTGCAGTAGGTTTGTAGAATAAGAAGTTTGCAATTTCTCTCAAGTCAATTTCAAAATCCAACACTCTTTTCCCTTCCTGTTTCTAAACAATAGGCCCCATAAGAAGAAAACTTGAGAGGTGGCTCCAATGGTAGAAATCGAAAAAGGCGAAGTACATGTGATTCATGGTTCTTGTCCACTTCTTTATTTTACTATGATGACAGTTGTATAGACTTAATCACATTTGAATAATATAATTAATTTAATCGATAAATAAATTAAAATATTATTTCTCATTACATGATTTTTATTACTCAAACATATTAATGCCAATTATACGTTACTAAATTTGTAAATTTATGTCCACGGCATGGGAAGAGAAAAATTCAATATCACACACACAAAAAAAAAAAAAAAAAGAGAGAGAGAAACAATGATGAATACCCACCGCTTTCAAATATACATTTATTAAGATTAATATTTGGAGTGGCTGGACTTGATGACCTTCAAGACTAAAATTTATAAATATTTGCACCAGTTGGACTTGTGTCTTCTAGACTTGGGTGGACTCCCAAGTCTACCTCACTTTGGACTAAAATTTTGGTGGGCTAAAACCCTTTTGTCCTTGTAAGAAGATTTACCTTGTTATTTGGATTTTAATATATATTTATTAAAATTAATTATAGATATAAATAATTTTTTTATATACATGAGAAACTCGAGATCGAGGTTTAAAAAAAAAAAGAATAATATATCGGTTGAATTATAATTCATTAATAATTATAAATATTAATATTTATGAAATTTGATTTAACGATAATTGATTATTTAATTATTTTAATTAGCAAATCAACGACTATAAATTTAACAAAATAGTAAGGTAGATCATAGAAAATCCCACGTTTGCAAACATTATGGGAAAATTGCACAAGTTTGCACTTGTCACCTTGAAAAGAAAAATACCAAACTCGCGGGATGGCTATGGTTGGTTTGCAGAATGACTTGTCTCAAAGGCTTGAAAGAAGTGCTCGAGTCAATTTCCAAATTGGCGCTGTTTTCCCTTCTCGATTCCCTGTTATCGGAGGGAAAGCTAATTTCAACCAACCAAAAGAATGTTGAAATTATCAAACTGGCCTACACACAATTAACTCATAAAGCAGATATTATACCACACCAAACTACATGAGGCTACAAAATTTACCTTCGCAAATTCAGCAGTTGGAACTTTGTCTCCATTGTTAAGCCAGCCATCTTGAAGCTTTTTATATGCCTCATTGATCTTTCCTTGCTCCTCACATAAAACATGCCTTGCTGAAATATCAAGGTTGAAATTGACTTTAGGACAAACCAAGAATAATATGAATTACGTGGGTATGGGATAAACTTGAACAAAAGTAAACTAAAATTTTTGCTGAACTGAATTAAGGCATAAAGAGACCTTTCACATATGTGCAGGTACCAGGACCATCAGCTGACTTCCCGGCCTTCCCTTTTCCCTTAGAAGCAGTCTCATCGCTTCCCCTACCTGCCTGTTTACCCTTCCCCTTTGCTTCCTTTGGTTTTGAGTCCTTTCCCATGGCTTCTTACAACTGAATTTTAAAAGCAGGAATGTCAAGCAGGAATGTCAGCTTTGTTACAAAAGAAAGAGCAGACAAGACCTAAAACCATGAGCAAGGAATGGAAATGTTAACCAAAAAAAAGCACAAAGCATGAGGGACACAGCACAACTAAGATGAGGGAAAATATAATGAAAAAACCAAATTGGTATCCCATCCTACGGTGTTAATTTTAAAGGAAGCAAAAGAAACAGATGTAAAAAATTCAGTAAGTAGATAATATAATTATCACAAGGAGACTCTGGTGGGGTGGGGGGAGGTGAAAGGAAATGCAAAACAAAACCTTGCACCCAATTTTGAGAAAGTTGGAATTGCATTGCAAAATCTAGAGGCAGATAATGAAGTCATTTTACGACCAGAATTGAAAACACAACTCATTAAAGGCTCTCAGAGAGATATATTTTTATTTTTATTTTTTTGCGTACAAAGAATCCCTAGGCATAGGGTAGATTTATAGGTTGAAAAAAAAAAGAAACTAATAGATCTAACAAATTCCATAAAATAAGGATTTTCAAATCTTGAAATCTAATCCTCTTGTTAACGGAAGGATACTAAAAATTACTTAGAAATATCTAGAAAATTTTCAAATTCTAACATTTCTCCTTGAGAATTTTCTTGGAGACTCCAAACTTTGATCTTAACTCTTCGAACTTGGCTTTGGAAAGTGCCTTAGTTAGTATGTCAACTAGCTGAATTTTTGAGCAACAATGTACCAGATTGACTTCATGATTCTTCTTAGCTTCTCTAATTGCATGAAACTTTACATTTATGAGTTTAGTTCTACCATGCTGCACAGGGTTCTTTGCAATAATAATGGCTGATTTGTTGTCAACCCAAATCACAATAACATTTGCTTGAGTCTGCCCCAAGGCTGTTAACAGTTTTCTTAACCAAATTGCTTGATTTGCAGCTGTAGCTGCAATAGTAGAAATATTTTCAGGTTCTGCTGAAGATTGGGCTACCACCTCTTTCTTTCTTGAATTCCATGAAAAAACTCTATTTCTAAATGATAAAACATAACCAGAAGTGCTTTTACAATCATCTACACTTCTTGCCCAGTCACTATCTGCATAACCTTGGAGTTCTTCACTTTCTTTCTTAACAAACCACAAACCATAATCAAAAGTGTCTTTGATGTATCTTAAAACTCTCTTAGTTGCCCCAAAATGAATCTGGTTAGATGAGTGCATAAACCTTGAGAGCAGACTTGCAGAGAACATTAAGTTAGGCCTTGTAGCAGATAGATAGAGCAAGCTGCCAATTAGGCTTCTGTAAATTAAAGCATCTACTTTGCTGTCAGCTTCATCCTTTGACAACTTTTCATTCACAACCAAAGGAGTCACCACCGGTTTGGATCTTTCCATATGAAACTTCTTCAGAATCCCCAATGTACACTTTTGTTGTAAGATGAAGATTCCAGCCTCACATTGATGTATTTCCATACCCAAAAAATCTTTCATCTCTCTCAAATTGGACATTTCAAATTCACTCTCCATCTACAATACAAATTGTTTCAAGATTTTTGAATCACAACCTGTAAACAACAAGACATCTACATACAAAGAGACAATAAGCTAATCTTCTTCTTGAACCTTCAACACACATAGAGCAGCTTCATTTTCACTTCTTTTAAATCCTTGCTAAATAAAAAAAAAAAAAAAAACAACATCAATTTTGCTATTACAAGCTCTTGGTGTTTGTTTTAAGCCATAAAGAGTTTTGTGGAGATTATAAACTTTGTCTTCACAACTTGAAACTTGAAAACCTTCTGGCTGTCAACATAAATTTTTTCATCAAGTACACCATTTAGAAAAGCAGACTTCATGTTCAGATGATGAATTTTCCACCCCATCTTTGTTATTAAAACCACTAGAAGTCTTATAGTATCACGCCTGGCCACCGGAGCAAAGGTGTTTGAAAAATCAACATCATACTCTTGAAAATAGCACCTTTACAACCAATATGACTTTAAGTTTGTTTATAGAACTATCTGGATTATATTTGATTTTGAAAACCCACTTAACACCAATTATCTTTTGATTTTTAGGCTTATCTACCAATTGCACTACAAAAAAACACGGTTTTAGCGACGAAAATTTTAGAAAAATTCATCGCTAAAAACATTAGCGACGGATTTAGCGACGAAAAATTTTTCGTCGCTAATGACGCGTCGCAAAAATTTAGCGACGAAAAACAGAAATCCGTCGCTAAAATAGCGACAAATTTAGCGACGAAAAATTTTTCATCGCTAAATTTAGCGACGGATCCGAGGAATCCGTCGCTAAATTATATGATATATAATTATTTATTTATTTATTATATATATTTTATTTAATTATTATATTAATATTTTATTTTTAATATTTTATTTTATTTAATTAGCGACGGATCTATGAATCCGTCACTAAATTATATTATATACAATTATATTTTTTTATTTATTTTATACATTTTATTTAATTATTATATGAATATTTTATTTTTATTTAATTAGCGACGAAAGCTTGATCCGTCGCTAACTTGCATCCGGTGACACGCGTACCCTGGATCCCGCGCACGAGCCTCATTGCACCAACTCACGAGCCCACCCGGCCCACCCTGGGCCCTACCTGCGTACAAGCTCGACCGCCCGCCCGCATCACCAGCCTCTGCCCCTGCCTTGCACACGCCTGCTCGCCCCAGCACGCCTGCCTGCTCGCCCCAGCCCCTGCAACCGCCTGCCCCAGCCCCTGCAGCCCCCTGCCTGCTTGCGCCCCTGCAGCCCCCTGCCTGCTCGCCCCAGCCCCCTGCAGCCCCCTGCCCCAGCCCCTGCAGCCCCCTGCTCGCGCCCTTGCAGCCCCCTGCCCCAGCCCCTGCAACCCCCTGCCTGCTCGCCCCAGCCCCTGCAGCCGCCTGCCTGCTCGCCCCTGCTCGCTCCAGCCCCTGCTGCCTTGCAAAAAATCCCTGAAAAAACCCTCAAAATACCTACAACCCGGTTCAAACACCTGCGCAGAAGTTAAATGTTAGAGTACCCAACTACCAGACCACATCTTACCTGTAGTCATACTTCTATTTTATTTTTACTTATTATCTAATTCTAAATATTAATTAAAGAAATAAAAGTTTATATCAAATAATAAAATGCTAACTAAAATAAACTAATAAATTAATTAAAATATAAAAAATATTATTCTTTAAAAAGATTTAAAAAATAAAATAAGAAAATATTTAAAAAATAAAAAAATATTATTCTGTAAAAAATAAAAATAACAAAGAAAAAAATAAAATGCTAATTTAAAATATTAAAAAATAATAAATATGATTATTTAATATAAATTAATAAAATAACAAAATAACAAAATAAAATAAAATATTAAATGTTAAATTTAAAAAATTAAGTTTATAATTCGTCGCTAAATTTAGCGACGGATTATAATTCGTCGCTAAATCTATCGCTAAATAATAAAATATATAAAAAATTAAAAAATATTATTATTTAAAAATTAAAAATATTAAAAAAATAAAATGATAATTTAAAATATTATAAAATAATAAATATGATTATTTAATATAAACTAATAAAATAACAAAAGAAAATAAAATATTAAATGTTAATTTTAAAAAAATTAAGTTTAGCGACGGATTCTAATTCGTCGCTAAATCCGTCGTTAATAATAAAATATTTAAAAAATTAAAAAAAATATTATTATTTAAAAATTAAAAATATTAAAAAAATAAAATGATAATTTAAAATATTATAAAATAATAAATATGATTATTTAATATAAATTAATAAAATAACAAAAGAAAATAAAATATTAAATGTTAATTTTAAAAAAATTAAGTTTAGCGACGGAACATTGAATCCGTCGCTAAATCAGCGACGAATTTTTAGATCCGTCGCTAAATCAGCAACGGATTCCTTAATTCATCGCTAAATTTAGCGACGGATTTCTAATTTGTCGCTAAATCCGTCGCTAAATAATAAAATATTAAAAAAAATAATTTTAGTATTTAAATAATAAAAATATAAAATAATAAAATTAAATGCATATTTAAGATATTATAAAATATTAAATATGATTTGTTAATATAAATTAATAAAATAAAAGAATAATAAAATAAAATAAATGGATTACCGTTTATCAGTAGTTATCCGTCTCACTGTCGTCATCCTCTGAAAAATAATGTTTGATCTACTTGCCAGACGAGATAGATCGTCGGAAGTGAATGTATTATATATTGTGTTTTTTACTGATAACAATAACGAATGAATATGAACAACTGAACTTTCACAAACAATTGAACTATATAAGAGAATCGAATGGATGTAGAAGACAAAAACACGAATGGTGAAATCGACAGCTGCGACTGATTGAAAATTATTTGTTATAGATTGGTTAATTATTTGTTGTTAAAATTATCAAATTGATGAGAATTGTAATATTTAATATGTATTTAATTCGATTTTGTTATTTATAATATGTTAAAAAGAGAGATACGGTTAAAAATATTTCATAATAGAGTATAGAAGAAATTTTGTTCGGAAATTATTCATGAATTTTGAAATTCCGATAATGAATTAGCGACGAATTTAGTCACGAATATTTTATTTGTGGCTAATTAGCGATGAATTTTGCCACGAATATTTTTTGTGGCTAATTAGTGACGAAATTAGCCACGAATTTTAGAGTTTGTTGCTAAATTTTGTGACAAATATTTTTACCGTAGCTAATTAGCGACGAATTCAGTGACAGAAAATTTTTGTAGCTAATTAGTGAAGAAATTTGTGACAAAAATATTTTCGTCGCTAAATTTAGCGATGGATAAGAGTATCCGTGGCAAAATTTAGCCACGAAAATATTATTCGTCACTAATTAGCGACGAATTTTGCAACGAAAAATTTTTCGTCGCCAATTAGCGACAAAAATTTTTTCGTCCCCAATTATCAACAAATTTAGTCACGAATAATCTATTCGTCAGAAATTTAGCCACGAATAATTTTTCGTCGCTAATTTCGTTATAAATTAGCGACAAAAAAAATTTTTGTCGCTAAATCTGTGGCAAAGTAGCAACGAAATTTTTTCGTTGCTAAAATCCGTCACTAAAACCGTGTTTTTTTGTAGTGTTGTCAAACTCCATTCTTATTTATCATTTTCAATTCCTCATTCATTGCGACTCTCCACCCATTTTCTTTAACAACTACATCATAACATGTAGGCTCTTGTAAAGCTGCATCACACCTTTCATAAATTTCATCAAGTAACCTTGTTCCTCTCACTAGAACATCATCAAAATTATCGGCACAAACTTCATCTTCTGTTTCTTCTGGAACTTGGGAAATAGTTACCCCAATTTGACCAACATCTGTAACTTCATCACAATTTTTTCCCAATTCCATATTGCTGCTTCATCAAATTTTATGTCCCTACTAACCATTAATTTTTGTGTTTCAAATTGAAAACTTTATAGCCCTTGGAGGTAGAGTTATATCCCAAGAAGATTCCCATCTCAGCTTTGTAGTCCAACTTGTCTCTTTTCACATCTGGCACATGAGAGTAGCACAAACTCCCAAAAACTTTGATGTGCTCCACAGCTAGTTTAACTCCATACCATGCCTCAAATAGAGTTTTATCTTTCACAGCCTTAGTCATAAGTCTATTTAGCAAATATACAGCTGTGTTAACAATATTGGCAAAAAAATTCTTAGGTATCTTCTTTTCAAACAGCAAACACCTTGCCATTTCCATAATAGTTTTTTTCTTCCTCTCACTCACTCCATTTTGTTGAGAAGAGTAAATGACAGTCAGCTGATGTTCGATTCCAACTTCAAAACAAAAACTGTTAAACTTGTTTGATGTAAATTCAGACCTATTATCCGATTTTATCACTTTGATACTAAAATTTGCTTAATTTTCCACCAAGACCCTGAATATTTTAAACACACCAGCCACCTCCAACTTTTGTTTCATAAAATAAACCTAGCATATCCTTGTATAATCATCTATGAACAAGATGAAGTACTTGTTTCCATTCATCGATGGCATCTTCATTGGTCCACATACATCAGTATGAACTAACTACAGCCTTTCAGTAGCTCTCCAGGACTTGTTAGTAGGAAATGACAATCGGCTTTGCTTTCTAAATTGACAAACTTAAACACACATTCTTTTTATCACAAATGACTAGTAGGCCTTGAATTAATCCTTTGTGGCGCAAGTGTTTAAGTGTAGCATAATGAAAATGGCCAAACCTCTTGTGCCATAACATTGACTCATACACAACAATGGTATAAGCATGCAAATTTGTCTCTTTCAACTTAATTCGAAAGCTTTTGTCTCTAATTTTCATAATCATCGACTTATAACCAGCATTATCAACAATGATGCAGGATTTACTTTGAAAATGCAAAAAATTATTTTTCTCTAGCGTTTGACCCATACTTAATAAACTTTGGCTAATTTCAGGCACAAAAAATACATTTGAGATAAATTTAATACCTGTATGAGTCTCAATAGCAACAACTCCCTTGCTTTTGACATCAACCAAATCTCTGTTCTCAATCTTTACTTTGGACTCATATGTCTCCTATAACTGATCCAACTCCCTGAAATAGTTCAATTCAAGAGTCATGTGGTTTGTACAACCACTGTCAATAAGCCAAGCTTTTGTACGACTGCTAGTTGCTTGACTAGCAACCATAAATAGCTGCTCTGGTTGCTGCTAATTTTTAGCCATTTGTACTTGCTGTCCTTGCTGAACATCTTTATCTTGCAAACCTTCTCTATATGTTTACATTGTTTGCACGATCTGCATTGCACATTTGGCCTAGACCAATAATAATTTTCTGAATGGTTCTTCTTTTTGCAATAAGGACATGGAGGATATCTTCTTTTGTCACCACTTTTACTTCCTTGGTCCTCATTCTTCTCCTTATCTTTTTTCTCACCAGATTGCTTCTTCTCTCTACCTTGAGGTGCTTTTCCTTTTAGCTTTGCAAGGAAAACCGCTTCATTGCTATCTTCCTGTCTCATTGACGTCCTTTGTTCTTGAGCATGAAAAGCATAAACAAACTCAGTCAAGAAAATCTTGGTTAAATCCTTTGAGTCTTCAAGAGAGGAGATCTTGGACTCAAACCTTTCAGGCAGGCTCACTATTTCTTTCTCTACAACCCTTTGATCTATTAGATCCTCACCAAGTAGTTGAATCTTGTTAACAACTTCCATGAGCCTGTCTGCATATTCTTTGATAGACTCACTATCTTTCATCCTTAAAACTTCGTATTCCCCCTTTAAGTTCAGAATCTGCATTTGCCTAGTTCTGTCATTCCCCATATACATCTCGTTGAGCTTGTCTCAAGCCTTCTTTGGTGTTTCACAAGCCATAATCCTTGTGAAAATTGAATCTGAGACAGTAGCATGAATGTAAGATAAAGCTCTTGGAGCTTTAGTTTCTTCTTCTCATGAGCCCTGATTTTATTGAGGGTTGGATTGTTTCCTAAAGGGGATATTTCCCTTTCAATTTCAACCCACTACCATAAACCAAAACCTTTCAAATGGGCTTTCATCTTGATAGCCCAAACTTGATAGTTTTCACCGTTGAAAACTAGGGGTGAAAGAGCTAATGTATTGCTAGAAGCCATGAGGGGCTAAAGTTTTAGTCTTTTTTTTTTTTAATGGAGATGAAACTTTGCTGGTATTCTCTCTTAGCCTTGCTGGTAGAAAAAAAATGAAGTTAATGATTATAAAATTTAATTATAATACATATAAAATGAGAAATGTAAACTAAGTGCCGTAAGGAGGTCGTTCAGCATGGTATCGCGACTGACTTCTCACAAAAATATGAGCTGACCTATCAGGTGAAGGTGGAGCTATATCATATAATGGTACACCCTCATCCACCTCAAGAAATGCAACTGGAGGAACATCAACTGAATGTCGAGGACGACAATGTTTCTACTTGTAAATACTAAGTCAAGGAGACTCATCAACATCGTCGGTACATATTGGAGTTAGAGTCGGCATAAATACTAAGTCATGGAGGCTCATAGACATTGTCGGTACATATTGGAGTTAGAGTCGAGTAAGAAGATGATGGAACTAGCTCCGTCGCACATCATATTCATCCGCAGCTCCCAAGGTTGAAGGTATATCCATCCGTTCAGTAGGTCTGTGTGTGGATGTTAAAGGACGGTCCTCGTCAAATGGCACAAGCCCGACATACTGAAGCACACACCATGACGCATCTCTAAACTGTTCAAATCTCAGATTCACTCATTCCTTAGCAAGTACATCCAACGCCAGTAAGTCCATGTTTTCCAGCTCAAAGCCCTGTAAAAAATGAAAGAAAACAAACATTACATAAACTATAAAACAATATTAAATGGTAAACATATCTTAACTTACAAGATGCTCCATTTATGTCGCTGTGGGTCAGTATCCGTGCTAATAACGATGGACATGACAAACAATATATAAACAGATGATCTGACGATACCACTGCATATAGTCAGATATGGTTCTTAGCTCACCGAAAGTGTCATCACCCTCTACAATATGATATGTACGATTATCCCTCACTTGCAAGGGTATGGCATGTGTCCTTGCCCAATCGTGTCCATGCCTCCCACGTCGATCAGTCCGATGCAACTCTTGGTTCGTAGATACTGGTAATGGAACACGCTGCAGGAGTCCGAACTGTCTCATAACATTATGAGGATAATGATACTCGACGACCTCAAAACAAATCAAAGGAATATCGGCCCACCATATCTTGCTGCTGACAGGGCAATAGGCGAGCAAAGCCATCAAGTCGACATGCGAATATGGCATCCAAATGAACTAAAAAAAATATCATGTTAGTAAAATCTATAGAAATAGAAGACAATGCCAATAAAAGAAAATTATACTCACCCATGTATCTCCTATATGATCCAATTGGTCCCTGTACGTTCTAAAAACAAAGTGTCATGTATGTACATAACTATAAGGAACATCCCAACTATTTATAAATAAAACAATGTCAATATTAAATATAACAAAGTGAAGAGAATAGAGATAATTAAAATATAAATAAATTAAATCAACATCACGTACAATGATCTTTTAGGGCCTACGGACATGTGTGGAGTTGGGGGCATCATATCAATACGGTAATGTCTGATCGGGGTAAATATGGGCACTCTCTCTCATGTCCAAAACTGATAAGAGAAAACATATTGAATAAAAGATATGGTATTTATATAAAGTATTGTTAAATAAAAATTCAATAATCAAGTAGAAATAAAATACCTATATAAGTAAAACCAGACCACAGATCTGTTTAACACCATTCACATAAGCCCAACACATGACTCTGTAAAGTGTCACCAAGACAGCACTACCCCAACTATACTATCTCACGTACTCTAGATCTCATAAAATCTCCAAATAACAAAACTTGACCTTCGATCTCGACTGGTCCTCGAAAAGAGTACCCAACAGTTGCATAATGCGACCGCAAGCGTGGAACTCCATTAGTGTCACATCTGAGTTAAGATCCAGAGGATGTGAAGTAAGAAAATCTGTAATAACCTATATCTTAAAACGATTTCCAAAAAAATCCTCTGGTGTAGGATAGAAACCCAACAGACCATGAAAAACGTCTTGCCACTCAGCAATAGAATGTGAGTTATCTACTCCAATAACTGCACCTTCATCTACAAGCTACCCGAGTAGGATCGAAATGTCCTATAACGTAATCGTAGTCTCACCAATGGGTAAGTGAAAAATATGGGTTTCCTGTCTCCATCGCTTAACAAATGCGGTAATAAGAGTATGATCATGCTGGATGTAACCACACCTATACATACCATAAAACCCAATTCCCAACAAAATCTCATGTACCCTAATATCAAGTTGCCTAGCATCCCAAAAGCCATGGTCCAAATGACGCACCTCTAGTGGGGTATCACTATCGATCTTCCATATCGACTGAGACCGGTGTGTGGCATGTAAGATCAAGACACTAAGGTCCTGAGAGTCCGAAGTAAAGTCTAAACCAGTGTAGTCCATAGCTATGATTACAACAAAAATGAAAAAGAATAAAATTTCTAAATAGTCAAAACAAGAAAGAAATGAACACGTTAAATAATAAGTTATGAAAATGCTGAACATCAATAATAATTGATTATGCCAATTATACAATATGAAATAATAAGGTATTGATAACAAAATTTTCAGCTTTGTCTCGCCCTCGCTTATAAACGAGGTATATTCGAGCAATAATGACGATTATGCCCACATTCACTACATGCCTTGCAATGCTGAATTCTTCTTCTATTCATTTCATTGTGAATCCGCGTACTTCATGGTCTACCTAGCTGGTTATTAAGCTATGAAATATTGTGTAATAAACAGAAAGAAGAAGGGGCCAATAGTTCTTGTGTGGAGGAGGATGAAATCTCCTACCATATGTAAGCTTCATAGATTGATAACTATGGAGTCTATTTACAAAAGTCCTAAATTCACAACCCATAGTCGCACAAACTCTCCACAGAAGTAAGTAAGGAAATTTAAATATAGTATATTTTTCACATATATATGATAGGACATCTAACAGTACGGTGTGGTTGTTTCTGTCCCTTCCACCATGAAATGCTGTTATGACCTCATGCTCACCCCTATACCTATCAAATGCAATGATGCGATGGAATTTGGTTTTCTGCACAATTCTGACCATTTTTTCCATAACAATTATTGGCCACATATTGCATTCATTGATATTGTTAACTGATTGTTCTCGATTCTTATTGAAGAATCGAACCATATAGTACAATGTCGTCCTCACACATACAATTATTGATAGCTTTCTTGTACCTTTAAGCACACCATTGAATGATTCCGATCGATTGGTGGTTATATTGTCCCATCTGTATCCCCCATCATAACACAAAATCTATTTGTTGAGCGGAATTTTCACCAACCACCTATAAGCAGGCTCGCTAAGCTCTTTCATCTTGTTCATCACAGCATTAAATTTTCTGATCTGTCTTTGCTCGGCCATCTTATGCATCAATTCTGTTAGCGGTTTATTCTTGAATCACTAGCTAAAATTTGCATTCATATGATACAAACAAAGTTTGCGATACATAAATGGTGGTTGCAGATTACCATTCCTCTCTATGACTCGAATTATATCGGGCGCCCTATCGGATATCAAACACACTCAATGCCGATCACCGATAATGTGTGCTCTTAAATTCTTCAAAAACCAATCTCAACTCACAATTGTCTCCTTATCGACAATAGTAAAACACATAGAAAGAATATGGTTAGCCGTATCTGATCTAACGACAGTTAAAATTTTCTTCCTATATCTCCCATACTGAAATATGCCGTCAGTACTAATCACTTATTTACAATATCTAAATGCTTCGATGCATGGCTTGAAAGCCTAGAAAACCAAATGAAAAACACTCTCATTAGCTCTTGATAATTCAGTAAACCTCTGATCAACAACTGTTCCAGAATTACTTATCTGCATAACATTCAGAAATTGTGGCAACAATGTGTAAGAAGTCTTTCAATTACTATATACAATTTCAATAGATTTTTGACAACTCATTCAAACATTTTTGTATGATAGGTTTACCACATATGATATCATATCCTCAATCACGTCATACACTTTGTAATCGACTTTCTCTTTTATGTGACTTCTAATCAAACGACCTACCATATTCAAATTCACATTCGGATGATCCCCCAAAGGCAATTGAGGGAAACAAGTGTGTTTGGCTTTGAATCTCGTAATTTCCCAAAACTTATGACACTTTTTTAGTCTAGTCCGAATATGTCACAAACAGTTATTCTCACGATACAAAGAATACCTCACAAATTAAATGTTTGGAGAATTTTCATAGACTTTAAAGTATCTGTGCTCTCACATCCACCAGCACTTAATAGCATGTTGAACTTTCTCTTTCAAAACGAAGACCATCCCAACTTTTAATTTTGATATCTGATCATTATTCCATGTTGGACGATCATAATCACTATATTCATCAACCATCATGGCCCCTTCCTCCATAGTGTGTATGTATGGCATTTCCTTTTCCTCTTCAACAACCTGATTTTCTTTCTCTTCAACAACTTCATCTTTTTCATTAATAACATTATACTCATTATCACTTTCATCCTCTGATTCCTTAACAACAAATGCATCTACTGGATCTATTTCCTATCCCTCATAAGGTCTACTCATACTGGCCTCCAAAATAACATTATCCGAAATAAATACACCGTACTGTAACCAATCATTTCCAATATTCCGACTTCTCAATAGGTCTGTGTAATAACCAAAATTTCTCTTACCACTAATATCAGCCATCATGTCAGGACTATTTTCAATCCTACCAAAGCTACTCGGAATGTCTTCCACATTTTTTCTACCCTAACTTGAGCAACCCACCATGGGTCAACAGGTCGAGATGCAATTGCTTCTAACTCTAAAAATAGTTCAACTATTGTCAAACTCTGAATATATTTCGGAAGTAACAACACCTCTGGCAAAAATTTATCGTTCTCCATAGGTAATACACAATAAAAAAGAGATTGTTCAGTCCAGAGAGGATATCTATATGTAGCATTCAGTTTGAATTGTCTACAATCATACTCACTTTTGCGATACAAGATTTTAATAAACTATTGTCATCTAATAGTGCTATCGACCACAAAAACCCATCTTGGACCAATACTATATCGATACTTATTTTCAACACTACCAATTACATCACCCCAATAAAATACCAATCTTACTCGATCGTCACCTATATTTTCTTTTTCTATCTACAACAACAATAATAAAGTATTATTATATGACGACAATACTTTTCTAATAGTACAAAAAAAGATCCAAGAACATATATCAATCATGATAGAGAGACAATTTACAATCTTATGGACATGTATAAATGATTTCGTCAAATAAATAGTTAATAACTTAACCCTAATTTGAAAACCATAATTTCAGCATACATGATGATTAATATTACCATAATTACAGTAAATATGACAATTAATATTGCCATATTATGATTAATATTACCATAATTCTTCCATTTCAAAACCCTAATTTCACTTTTAAAATCCTAATTTTACTTTTATAACCCTAATTTTAATTTTAAAATTATAATTTCAAAACTCTAATTTCAATTTCAAAACCTTATTTTCACTTTTAAAATCTTAATTTCAATTTTAAAACCCTAATTTTAATTTTAAAACGCTAATTTCAAAACCCTACTTTCAATTTCAAAGCCCTAATTTTAAAATCATAATTTCACTTTTAATACCCTAATTTCAATTTTAAAATCCTAATTTTAATTTTAAAATCCTAATTTCAATTTTGAAACCCTAACCTCAAAATCCTAATCCTAATTTCAAAACCCTAACCCTAATTTAAAAACCATAATTTCAAGAGACATGAATGCACATCACATAAATTAAATCAAACCCTAAAAATATAAACAATTCAGAAAAAGAAATACAGAAATCTCCAAAACTTAATTTTACTTACTTAGACATCTTCTACTCGGGTAACAAAACCAACAAACGAGCCAGAAGGAGAAGGATTTACATTGAACAGATGATCTTCGCGCTATCGGAGAAGGAGAAAGCTCGCCCTTCGTCGATTGCAGTCCGAGAGTGCAGAGGGACGCCGCAACTTGCAGAGGAGGGGAGGTGAGGGAGGAGAGAATTGACTTCGCGTTCTAGGATTGGGCATTTAGCCTGATGGTTTCGCACTCTAAGAGTGCAAAACTGTTTTTTTTTTTAAATTAACATTAAAAATGCTGATTTCGCACTTTCAGAGTGCGAAATCAACATTTTAAGAATAAAAAATGATATTTAAATAATTTTATTTAAAATTTACAATAATTAGGTAAATAACCCCAATTTCTTTTCTCCTTTTCTCTCTTCGAGTCCAACTTGTTCTCGCTTATTTATTTTGGATTTCCCTACGATTCCTTGGTATTATGTTTTTTGTTTTTTTGTTTTTCCTAGTTTTAGTTTTAATATTTATCGCTTATTATTTATTGGAAAAAGAAATTGGGCCTAAAAGAAATAATTAAACTTAAAATAATATTATATAAACTAAATAAATAAATTTTCAAATTGATTAAAATTCTTCACAATGCCATATCAACAATAATCAATAATGTTATATAGACCAAATAAAATAAATTTCATATAATAATTTATATTAACATATTTTGATTATTTCTTGATCATATTATTAATATATTTAAATTAATTTAAATAAATTTCTAATTATAAATTAATTCAAAATGTATTAATGTGAACTAACAAATAAAATTTGATTTATTTAATCAATAATATTATTTAGAAAAATTAGAATATTTTAAATTTGATTAACTTTTAAATTTATCAAAATACTTTTAATTAAGAAAAAAAATATTGAGTGGACCCTTAAGTAAAATTTAACCCATTCAATTTTGAATTTATTTAATCTATGGAAATATCCTTAAATTTGAGTATGGATGGGACAATAACCAAACTCAATGAGTAAGTTAATAGAAGTAGATAGGTTCAAGTCTAGTCTAATTCTAAGGTGGGAAATAGAAATTAAGCCCGGGACAACCTCACTTGTCCTGCAATACTCTGTACCCTTTGGTCCAAAATAAAAGTAAATTAAAGTACACATAGAAATGCCGAAGCCCACCCAATAGTGGGCCAAGCAAGCCCATACTCAGATCCAAGTGTAATTTGGTTCTATTCATAATCTTTTTCCAAAGGTCCTCATAGAAATGAGAAATTTGACTTGTGTCTTGTTGATCTAGTGGCCGGATATAAATATTCTTAAATAAAATCTTAAATTTAAGTTTTGTATATATAAAAAATAGGCATCATGAACGATTTGTCCCGTAAGGGTCTAACTTAATTTGAATCAGATTTGATCGGGTTGTCCCCAAGGAGACAGCCTAGTAATACAAATCTCCCTCCCCTAATCTGGTGATCCCAGATTTAAATCCGTGTATAACAAAAAACAAAAGATTTGATTGAGATAACGTGATTTAGCAGATACAGATAGTTTATATCTAAAAAATTTAAGTGTTTGAATGAATCGAATAAATTATTTTAAAAAGTGACAAATTTGATATTAGAGATTGAAATTAAAAAAGGATTTGGCATTAGATGGTTTAACCTCCAAGTTCAAGCCCAAAAGTCAAATTTATGTATATATATATATATATATATATATATATATATACATTTACAAAACTGATCGGTATTCAAAATCATATTCTAAATAATATAATCCAAATATTATCGGATTTAATTTAAAAAATTAATCATTTGGTCCGTTAACTTCTTTTAGCAGATGAGGAAAACGTTTTTGCAGGCTGTGGGCTCAGGCCTTTTTCAATTAAACCAGAACATATTTTCTGATACCAAATTCGATATACATATATTTGCAAGAAATAAGTTCACACATTTTTATACTAACCTCTAAAAGATACATCTCGACCAGATTTCAGAACATGATGTCGGAATCAAACTTTTAGCAAGGTTAGGGTTTGGAATTTAAGATGATAATGATGGCCATGGCAAAAGTGGGAATCCAAACTCAGCTATTGATTTAGTTTCAAAGACTGTATACAAGGCAACAGTAACATTAATGACAAATAATGCAAATGATCAGTACACAAGTAGAAACAAATTTACATCTGGATTTCGCAAGTGCTTCTCTTTGTTGGTTAATTGTGCCTATGAAGATCGAACATTGATCCGTAAATCATAATTAAGAGCTCCAATCTCGAAACAAAGTATAATTTATCCTCACATTGATGCGAGAATGAGGCAGAATCAACTATTATCCAAAGGCAAATCCGTATCAGTCCGAATTTGAATCTGTATCTGGCAATGCCTGATAAGCATCCTTTGGCTCCACATCGGTTATAGAAGGTGGAATGTCTTGTATTAAAGAAGGATCTGTTCGATTTCTATGCTTGCTTCCCGCCTTGTCCTGCAAACACATGGAATGTCATCTTTGAAATGAACAATTTAGAATTTCTTCAAACCAATTAAGGACTTATTCTATGCAAAAGCCTATTGGGATTCTCAAAGAAATCACGGATAATCTAGCCCGGCAGTAGATCGTTTATAGGAATAGCAAATGGTAGGTCATGATGCATCGCATTTCAAGGAGTGAAGAGATCTCCCCAGTGGCAAGTTAAAAAGGTAATCAATTGAAGGGGAAAAAGAGGAACTGAAATACAGGGATTATAAAGTGCAACAAAAAACATGAGGACTATTTCAGACTTCTCGAAATCCAGACTCACATGTCAAAAAACAATATAGAGTTCACAATCTGGTTTAAATTTATTATTTCTTGATTAGTCTAGAGTTGATACTCATTTGATTTGGTGAACCAAGAGTATAGGCATGACTGCTCGCCCCCCCCCCCAAACCAAAAAAAAAAAAAAAAAAAAAAAAAAAAAAAAAAGGAAAGAAAGAGACTCTTCAAAAACTATGAAACACTTTTCTTGGTTGTTTCAGTTCTCTCTTGATTCTAGGGTGGACCTGTTATAAACAAGAGCATAGACTCAACTTAGGGAAGGAGACCCTGAAAAAAAAATTCAAGTGGTTTTTTGCAGGCATCTGTATCATCCTCACATGAGGTAAATAGTCTTTAAAATTGGATTATCTAGCATCTTTCAATGATGATTAATCACCACACTCAACAAGTCCAGCACTCGTTCAATACTAGGCTCTGGTAGAAATTTCCCATAGTTTATTGGGAAATTTCCATCCAATTGCTCATGTGGTTTAACACTGTAAAGGATCAAGGCACTGTAAGATGCATCTTTTATCCATTTCTAGAGTCTTCTTAATGATCAAACTGTATAATCTGATTTCAATGTAATCTCATAATATATTGTATACATTTTATTTGAAAAAATTCAATGAATCAGGTAATTCTCTCTCTTCAATTTCTGGTGATATTTCAGAAGGGGCATGTCATAGAATAAAAGGGACCAAAAAAAGGGCCTTCAGCCCTCTTCAATGTACTCTACAGAGATAAGTCATAAAAATAAAAATGCATACCTTAGCATTTTGCTGACTCGGATTAGCAGATCTACTTGGACGAGTTGATTGACTCCTTTGTAGCCAAATTCTACCAAAAGACATTAATGCCAACAAAAGTGTGAATGGACCAATCCTCGGATCTCCAAGGAAATCATGGGCTGTGGATATGATGTTCTTAATCGTTTGTTTTAATCCTTTACTTTTAGACAGAACACTTTGAGCACCTCTTGACCAGATAGGATCTTTGTCCTCGGGAACAAGTTCAGGAGATTTTGTCCTCTGCAATGGAAGCAAGTTCAGTCTGAGCAGTGAACAGAAAAAAATAATGTCGAAATAAGAAGCCCTCCAAAGCTCGCACATGGGAACCCGATTTTAAAGATGAACAAAAGATGGACACTAAAAATATTGAAACTGCCACATTCTGTCTACGGGCAATCAGGCCCAGCAGTTCAACAGGTAGAACTTGGTGGAGAAAGAATCAAGTCTTAACAATATATAGAGAAGCACATAATATATATTATATAATATAAAAAATATGTTATATATTTAATTTTTCCCCTTTCTTTTTACCAAAAATCAAGCAAAATCTTTTCCACTGGCATGCATTCAATCCTAGTTTTGTTACCTCAAATAAAAAAAAGGACTGCTTGGAAACAACTCCCCAGCAAAGAAAGCAACAAGAAAACAATCTCAGTTTTCCCTATTCTTTCATTGGTTTTGAAAATGGAAATGAGGTTTATATTTTGAAGCTTACGAAGAAAGGAAGATCTCTGGAGTCACCGTCCTTAACTATTTGTGATATCCACTCAATGATCTGCAAGAGGTAAGAAAATAAAAAAAAAAAGGACGCAGTGATGACAACAATTGACATGATCTGGAATACATGAGGTCAGAATAAGCTCAATATATACCTGCCGAATGTCACTTGTACCGTTGTACTTTGCAACAAGTTGTGATGCAGGATCAACATCATCATCTTGAAGGACATCCCATACAGTTTTTCGCTTTTTTTCCACCTTTACAATATCTTCAGTTGCATTCCTTTTGTATCGTACAATGAATAACTGTGGTACATCTGTGGGATCTCTCCTTGGTCCACAAGCCTCAAAGCTATCCTCAGAGTGAAGATAGAAGAAACAATATTTCTGGATGTAAAGATATATTAGGTGCTAAATCTAGCTATAATTCAACCCTTTCTGATTGAAAGGAATAATTACTAATGGGCGAGAAGGTGGTGATCAATAATTTTACATAAGTAGATGAAAATCACCTCTTGAGCTTCTCCGTCAAGCCAAGCAATTGTCAACCGTTTGTCCCTAAAGGCAACAGCTGATGGTGCTGTTAGTTCATCTTCATAGGGGTTTACTTCTCCATCACCAGCCAAAACTTTTTGGACCTTACGCATGGTCTATTAAAAATGGAGAGCTGATTCAGTTTTGGTGTTACTAAGCAGAACATGCACAGTTGAGATATGAAACAGCACAAAACAAGCATAATATTTCGAGTGCCAAGCCAGCAGAAGAAACAGGAATCCTAAAGCAGCAGAAGCTCTTAGATGCACTGCAAGAATTTACGAAGAACATCATTGTAACTTGCATGGAATTAAATGTATACAGGAATTTGAAAAATGTGTGCATTTCTTTTTCTTTTTGTTTTATCCGGTAAGAGTGACTTTAGAGAAAACTGTGAAAAAAGTTCAAAAATTGGGAAACTGGGAGACAATATTAATGTAGATAATTGAGAAAATATGAAATACGGATCAGGAAAGTAAGATTGCGTCAATTCCAGAAAGCAACAGAGACAGAAAAACTGAAGAAAGACAGTCCATAGAATAGCAGTAATTTTCTTTTTCATTTTTTTTTCTTTTTGGTTTCTTCTGAACTTTTTCTCAGGGCCTTTAATGTATTAGACTTTGTCAATTCATTACGTAATGTATAGCTTTCTTCTGTAATTTGTTTGAGCCCCTTTGGCACACTCACTGCTCTTCTACATTAGCTTCTGCGTGTCCACATAATATTTAAACTTGTCACATCAAAGTTATCTACTCCAGTATACCCTTGGTATTATCGCACACTAGATTTACCCATGCAAAAGAGCTTGATTCATAAAGATAAATGCAATAACAATGGAAGAATTGTTAAAAGAAAGAAATTGGTTCATTTTGTTATTTAACCAAAAACAATCAAATGTAGGACCCAATGCAACTAAACTTAGCAAGTTAAGAGTAGTGTAATCAAAACTTACTTCACGCATTTTATTGAGTTCTAGACTTTTCCTTCCTGCTAGAACGACACAGTACCAAGTAGAGACATCAACTCCAGCACGAGAATAGCCCCGGGCATCACATCCTAACTCCGAGGATGTTAAACTTCTTAACTGGGGAAGCTCTGGGAAACACAAAGGCCAAATAATTAATGGCATATGACAAGCTGTCTAAATAAAACATTTTTTTTTTAATTGATAAGAGATGCAAGAAATGTATCAAGAGGAAAGGCGATGTTGCTTTAGCAGTCAGAAAAGGTTAAGTTGTAAAGACATTCTAATATGCAAGGGCATTGAATTAGATTTTCTCCATCCAAGCACTAACCGGAAGGCTAAACTTTATGAAAAACCGATCAAATCAATTAATCCAAGATACAAAAGCAAAGGATGACAATAGATGTTTTGTTTTCGCCTGTGTTTGTGGGTGCAAATGGGTATGAGAAATTGCAACTTTGGAAATGTTCTCCAAGTGAAGGCTATATATTTGGTCAAATCTAAGATTTAGCATCTGTCTCCCGAGTGGTGTAGCATCAGAGATTATTTCAAATTAGGCGTGATGTATCGGAAGACGGGTCACATGAAGGAATATTGACCAAAGTCATAGTGCTTGAAGCAGGGCTACAGCTGAGCACACCAAAGCAAGGTCATGTTCATTTCCAGCTCATAAACTTGAGCTAGAGCATGGCTCATTACAAGCTTGTGGCTCGAGCTTTCCCACAAGCTTGCCAACCTCAATTTATTTATCTACCTTTCTGTCATTTATCAAGACACAGATTCCATCTTTAAGTCATTACAGGTAATACTCAAGTATTTTCTCTGGTACTTGATTCAGAAATCTAATGGTATGAAGAGCCAATAATGATCTATGAAGCACCAACTTGAACTATGGACACAAGGCAAAACACAGTGATGGAGGAAAGTTATAAAATCATTACGCTATTACAAGTTACAAGGCGTTGTGTTGTTTGATGCCTAAAAATTGTATTAGACACCCCACAAGGATGGTCATTTTTTTGAAGTGTTGGTGAAAGCAAAGCAATGATATGTATGTAGGGGTGTGTGTGTGTGTGTGTTGCAAGTCAAACTTCCAAAGGAGCCTGCTGAGCCCAATGACCCAAGCTTTTCTTTTTCAAGTATGGCTATTAGTTGAATGAGCCCTATATTGGGGCTTGGGCTTGGCTTGTTAAGTGATGACCAAGCCCAAGCCAAGCTTTTACAGAAGTTAGCTTGTTAGTGAATTACCTTGCTGTTTGTGAACTAAGGATCACAAGATCAAAGCATATAAATTTACCTTGCTGTTTATTTTGCTCCATAAAATTTAGAAACCATGAATTGTTGACAGAACCTGCAGAGTGACATCACCTTAGCACCTCTCAATTCATAACATCACATAAACATCAAGAAATTGGTTCATTTGAAAGATAATTATGCACCATGATGAACAATTGGTTTGACGCCTGGATCTTTCATTACCACAATGGCAGGGGCAGATTCCACCTCAAACCTGTCATTGACATTAGAAATATGTCAATTATTGACATAACATCTTTTGGGGATTTACCATCAAAAAATTTGAAATCGGTTATTTTGCACAAATCACCATTAGGAGCAAAGCATTTCAACGAAAAACATTTTCACAAGAAATAATTTTCACAGAAAAAGCTTTGTCATTTTCACTTTAGCATTAAAAATATTTAGTAATTACTTATTTGGAATCAGCCAACAAAATCTACCTAATGGAACTGAGTTAATAAGGTTATAACTTCCACGAATATAAAGCAAAGTGTTTTTTACTTTGTCTTTCTACTTAAGGTTGCGTCGAAAATCATTTTTGTTAACTTGGCACTTTTTGATACTTAAACCAAAAAAAAAAAAAAAAAAAAATCTAAGGCAGCAGCATTGGATTAAAAAAGAACTTTCATTTCCTTGAGCAGATGCAGATGTTGCACATAAGATCCCCTTCCCCTTTTGTTCAAGATCAAACTACAACTAAGATAAGGGAAAGAGAGGACAAGTGCAAGATACAAGCAAGAGTGATTGATTGAAATCCAGCTGATATTTTGAAAGCTTTCTGATCAGATTCTCCTAGAACTACATCAACCAATTTTAATGCTATTTCATTAAATGACTTAGCACTCTAAAGAATTTTAAGGAGGTCATTTTAAACAAGCCTTATCTGAATGACCAGATGTCAACCCACGTTGCTGAAGATGTATGAGTGGAGAGCAAGGAATTAATTTTATGACGCAGCAGCAACTATAGATGGTTTCAGGTGAAAAAGTTAGTTGGATATGCCTACGAGTGCAACCTGAAGCAGACAGACCTAGAATCACAGGCTGAAATTGGCAACTTTTCATTGAGTTTTTCTCCTCCTAGGAAGATGGTGAACATAAGCCCAGAAGTTGAAACCATTAGCAACAAATTTTACTTTCGCTTTTATATTTTTCTTTCTTTTTTATGTTCTTTGTGCCTAGAAGTTTTGTCTTCCAATTCCTTTCAAGAAGCAATATGACATGCATGTAGCTTTGATAGAGATTCGACCGGAAAGATCATAGGATTTACTCATATTCAAGAGCGGAGATCAGCTGCTATACCCAAATTTAAGTCTTAAAATCTATCGGAAGGACTAGTTTTCAATCTTTGGTTAGACTCAAAGGATTCCAGCTTGATGATTCTAATACCAAAAACTTTGCCTCAATTATTCTTCAACTCAACTTTTACTACCAATTGGCTTGTATCGTTTGAAGAGAGGCCTTTCAAAGTGCATTTTCTTTTCCTTTTTCCCTTCCTACCTTGCATTAGGACAACTGCTTATTGCAAAGTGAATTACAGCCAAAATCAATATAAACCAGGAGTTCGGGATGTATACATTAACAAATTACGATGTGCAAAAAAGATTCCACTAAACAGATCAAGTACCTTTTGAAACAGTAAAGAAATCAGAAAAAATTATGAGAAAATAAACTAGGTGTTCCAAGATATGCATACGTATTCCACCAAAATGAAGATTCTTCTTCTCGCCATAACACAAAAGCAAAAGAGGCATATGCCCAATAATTCCTTGCAGTTTCACGCAAAAAAGGAGTTGCTCGCTCCCCTGTTTTTGAGAAGAAAATGACTTTCACCTATGAGTCAGAAGCGGCAAAACAAACAGTAAGACAAATATGTAGCAGGAAATCATTTATGACCAAGAGATAAAATGATATTTAAACAGACACAACAGTGCACATACAGAACTACAAAGTTTCACAACAGGAAAGTGTAGGAACGGATAACTGTTTGTGCTCTACTGGGTTTTCTCTGTTCCCAATACTAGTTTATGATCATTAAAAACTAGTTTCGGATTGTTGATTGTTATGGGGCATTCTCTTGTAAATTCGGTAAAAACTACTCCATGTCTCAAATCTTAATATTGCAGTCATTTTCTTTTGCTGATAATATTTGGAAAGCTTCATTCACATCAATGCCATAGCACAATCAGATAACATACAATTTGAAGAAACAACACAAGCCATAGAAACTCTATTGTCTCTCACACATATTATGTAACATGGTAGTTATGATACCCTCTCTTGCTCCACTTTTGCATGTTCACTTCAACTTCAAGCACAAATCCGTATTTTTGCATTACAATTGATAGCAGCCTTTGCATATTCTCAGTCAGAACGAAAAGTATAACTTTAAAAGGTCAAACTTTGTCTACAAAATTACTGTGAGACAATACACAATCTACAAAGAGAACAGGAAAGAAAAGGATGACCAAAGAAAATGCATGCTGACAATGCATTAATGAACAGAACGAAACAAGGCAACTACTGTGTACCTTATGAGGGCTGCTTTTTGCAAGAAAACCTTGTCCCTGCAAAACCAAGATGGAGTCGCACGATTTCCGGCAGTTAGATCACCCAAGAAAAAACAACAGGATCAAGCAGACCAGCAAGTAAAAGATACAATGACAAGTATTAAACTTATTAAGCACAAGGAACAAATAAGAGAAGTAAACAAAAACAATCTTGACCACTCGTTAGAAAAGTTGCTCACAATATTAGTATTGCAGGCATCCCACTTTCTGTAATAAGCAAAAAGTGACAACTAGGATAATTTCTCTACATGGTACAAAGAAAGATGCACCATATTATAGAGTGCTAACCTCGTTAAAATTCTGTTATCCTACTCATTGGCAACAGGATAAACAGGAGGTGGGTATAACGTGACCAATGACACTCCAGGAAAATAGAAAATGCAAAAAACCTACAATTCCTACTGTTAGCAGAGGATGTTGCAATTAAAATTGCAGCTTACACTTATTCTACATTCTCATTTTATTTCCCTGCCTTCCCTTTTGAAATAAAACAAACAAAATATAGATAACATTCACAAAATTTGAACAAAATATTTGTGTTAACAAGCTTGCCTATTCAGAGGAATAGAAAACAATTGCAGAAGTCAGATGCAAACGTGCTATTGGGAAAAGAAACAAAGCTCTTCTTTACAAATTAATTCAACATCCAATCAAATCAGTATATAGAAAACTGATAGTAAGAACATTGTTGGACCTTGAATAACATGAAATAAAACATATTCAAGAACCTAAATAAATATAATAAAATAAAAAAAGAAAAAAGGAACCACGCATAATTTTAAGGGGATGAATGCCAAAAAGCAAAGCTAGATACTGACAAAACCAAGAACAAACAATATGAATAAATTATCGAGAATAAAATTTGGAGCATTATACACTATTAGAGAACAATCAGCCTTGACTTAGACTAAATGTAACAGCATGCATATGAAGAAAATGAAATGAAGGCATATGACTAAAAAAATGCCATTTCTTCTGAGAATTCTGTCAATTACCAATGTGTCCTTTGAGTAATAAAGAATTCGAGGTAATCCAATAATCGTTGTTGCAAGCCAATCAGTAACTGCATCAACGGAGAGATCCCCTTCAAACCTATACTCAAAAATTCATAATTAAATAGAAGAATACATTCCAAAATAAGGGAACAGAATTTAAGGAAACATATACAGACTAAATGAAAGATTAAAAAATCGCTTATTTCAGCCATGACTAAAGGACAAAAGTTCCACTGTTTTATTTAATTCACCAAGACCCATTTTCAACTGACCTTTGGAGACATTTTGAACTCCCACATCCAGGAGGAAAGGCCACAATAGAGGGAAGGCCTGCGTAGATTCTAACACATTAGAATAAATACACCAAAAAAACCACGATAAATATATTAACTATATAATAGAAGATAATTGAATATATACCAACTGCCAACAGTGCAATTATTGACTACCCAGAGGCAATAAAAGGCCTAAACTTCAGAGTGTGAACAGAGACGAGAAAAATATCATGGACTAAATTCTACCGAAGGACCTAGCAGTCAGATTCAAATATAATTTGAAGATGAAATCACGCATCTGCTTGTGGCATCTCATCCACCAACTCATTGTTGCTAAATAAACATCCCATAAAATGGGAACCGAAAAAATCTTTCATAATCATTGTTTGTCTTAATGTCTAGAGTGTGTTTCTGTACTGAAAGTAATACATTCATTTTTTACGTGGTTTGAATGTTTAGAAAGTTAATTTTTTTACCTAATTAATGGGTTTTCGGAGTCGATGTTATCTTGCTAATTTCGATTAAGGCTGTGCTTGGAACCATTGTGGAGTTCATTTCTAATTCCAAGTTTTGTTACAGAGGGCCAAAAAAAAAGGTCATTTCTAACTCCAGAAAAGTAATTACCAATGTGATGGTTTTTTTTTTGGATAGAAATGTGATGGTATTTTGCTCATTTCTAAAGCAGTGCTTTAGGGAAAAAAATAATATAGGAAGGTATTTTGTAAATGATCTAAATTTTTGGGGGTGTTTTGCATGTTTATTATCTTAATGAAGTCACAGTAACAGTAAAATTGACGGAAGGACCGATTCTGCCAAAGTTGAAGTTCATGGGCGGTCATTGCCCAAAAAAGAGGGGGGGAGTTCAGGGACAAATTTGACAATGAGCCAAACTTCAAGGGGTGTTTTTGCTTTTTTCTCGATTTATTAAATACTTTGTACCTTTTAATATCAATCCAAATAGTGATTCCTTTGTTAATAAAGCTTCTTTAACAGCTTTTTTTCTTTTGAAGTCTTCTCGTGCTAGGTTATCAGTTTGTCAGGCCCTTAAATAATCACCACTCCAGCTGTAACAGCCATATATACACTGTAGGAATTTTGAAAAGAATATATGCAGATCAAATAATTTCATCAAACTCTCACCATGTCCAAAAAAAGGTTGTCCTGTTGACTTCTTTTTAGCTAGGTGTGTAGCAAGCTCAACTTCACGAAGTTCCACGCTACCTGTATCTGCAACATCATCCAGCAGAGCAGCTGGATGTTGAAAGAGGAAACAATTAGATGACAAATGCCTAATCCAAATATGAACCAGCATGGGATAGAAGCGGCAGCCAAATTCAAGTGGTCAGTTGGGAAATGAACAGAGAAATATCCTAATCCTGGATGTTTCTCAAGTAATGCATAGCAATAAGAAAGTATGAGGTTTCTTGCTATACTGCAGAAAAGTAGACCAAATAGAGCTCAATAGCATGATGCATGCTTAATATGCAATAAAAGCAGTGAATCTCAGGACCATCTCTTTATCTCCCACTTGATTTCTCAATCTTTTTGGTGTTGAGTCCTCCAGATTTGTTAGAAGAGGTCATGGAGATTGAATATGTAAGTTTTTCGATCATCCTCATATGCTAAAACTCTTTAGAATTCTGGTAGATGGGTGGTGATTTGATGAAAATGAAATGCTGCCACAAATGCCAAAATTAGCTTTTTTATAGAAAAAGAAATTGTTAGATGTACTAACGAATATACAAAAACTCAAAGAATGAGAAATCCTCAAAAGTGAGAAAAAGATCAAAACATAAACTAATCAAGAACTTCTCTCCAATCCATATTCAACTCCTCTAAAGTATGATCTTTATAAATCCCCTAAAGTATGGGCCCACGGGGAAACATAAAAAAGAATCTTATCTTATAGAAGAGAAGAAACAAACGTCTGAATTTTAAGAAAGGCTAACATCGATTAACAAGCGATTGCAAATACAGAACATACCTATCCTTTTCCAGTTATTAGAAAATTGTGCACAACGGCTGCTCCCAAGTGAGTAGACCTAAAACGCATATCATTGAGCAATTTAATCCAACATGAAGAACAAATCACATAAATCCAAGAAAAACTAGAAAATAGCAACATAAATAGCAGTCAACTACATTTATCTCCATATCATCAAATAAAGCTTAGAGTTGAATCTATGAACGATATGTGATGAATCAGGGACATGGATTAATAATGATAGTTGAGTTGCAAACTTAATTTACAGTAATAATGAACCAAAGTTTAGACTTTAGGGAGCCTAAGTGTGGCACTTCCTAGAAAAATCATCAATACATGGGATTCAACTGATAAGAAGTGCAAAAAACAACATCAAATTTCAGAATATGGGCAGTGATACAAGTTCGTATGATTTCGAAAAATAATTTTAGAGTTTAAGATGTCATTCTCTATGCAGATATTGCTCTCACTTGTAGCACGAACAATTTATGCAAAGGAAAACGGGATATCCAAATTTTGGGACATGAAGTAAACCAAAGTCATTTTTGTTTATGCCACAATTGAGAAAGAATGAATAGTTAGATGTATAACTTGGGGTAATGTCTTCTTCAAGCCTTAAGAAATGGAAATGCATAAGAACCATGATCATTTCGAGGAGCATTTAAAACTCAACAAATTTTGCATGAAATGTCTATGAGAGAACTATCACCCCAAATTGACAACAGAGTGGCATTAGGAAGAGAAGATATTATTTACTAAAGTTTGAATTTGAAATATAGTTGATTATGCCCAAAGAAAAATTTTCACGCTAATAGAAAACAGTGTTAACAAAACATTATAAAAACAAAATCCAGACATTGGACTCTAAACCAAAGAGAAAATAATTTAGACCATCCCAATTTTGGATAAGCTGAATCACTCATGATAATGGTTGCAAACAAAAGAATTCTATTGCAATTATAGGAAAGAGATGAGAAAATATTTAAATGTTAAATTAACCTGAATAAGCAGTCCATTTTTTGTTTTCTCTACAATGGATTTAAAATCCTTCGCTCTGATATCATCAGGAGCATAATCTCTAGAATCTGGGAAATAAAGGGTAATGCATTAGCTGAATAAGTATGATGCATTTCCTCATGCATTCTCATCATGCAGGACGTCACAAGTGAGCTGGATGGTGCTATATTTAGCAGAAAAAAGTATGGTATCAATGCATTTGCAGTTTTGCACATTCAATGCAGGAAATAACATAGGATTAAAGATCTTACAGACCGGTGAAAGCAGCATCTAATAATGGAAGGCGTATGTCCAAAAAACTTTTCTCAGCATATTGTTCTTTGATCTTTTCTATAACATGCTACCAAAAAAAAAGATTGATCAGTTAGATCTTCAGAGCAGCAACCGACCTTGAACAAAATAAGACATCTACAGACTAAAAATGATTGATTTAACAACAAGAGGCCATAAACCATACACTCACAAGTTGTTCATCGATGCCAAATAAGTCATAATCCCTTTTCCATATTGGATTTGTCAGCAGCTCATAAGCATATTGAATCTACAAAGCATAACAATTTTTTAAAATAACAAGCAATGGAGCAGGGGAAAACGAAAGTATAATAATTGTGAAGAAATAGGATGTCACAGGAGTATACAGAGGTAAAGAGAGCTGAATTGTTGTATAAAGCAAAGAACAGGAATTCAGAATAAGATGATGAGCATGCATCCTCCAACAAAAACAAGAGAAGATAAATGAAAACAAAAGGAGGACAAATGAACTCAATCCTGGGAATCCCCTTCTCATTGTAAACAGGAAGCCCTTCTAAAGACCAGGCTACCAAAAACAGAACAAGGAGAGAAAAACAACTTTATCAAATAACAAAGAAACACGAAGGAACTACTCCTTAAATTCAAGGGTTCATCCCCACAGCTGCACAACAAAAACTTCCTTCCACATTCCATATAAGCCTTGTATCCATCTAAAGCCCAAACCTAAAATTTTTCTCCAGCTAAAAAGCCAATATTTACCATAGACAGTCATGATCATTTCCACGTGGCCCATAAGATACCAAATAGTGGAGGAACAAATAGCTTCTCAATTCAATACCATAGCAATGCATAATGCAAGAAATGAAGCTTCGTTAGGCCTCCTCACATGCAACTATGAAGAGCATTACTTTCCAAATAAGTCCAGTTAATAGAAAAGGAAATTAACGTCATAGACAATTGCAAAAATTACTAACCTTAAGAAAATCAAGGGTGCTAGGAACATCCACTCCTGAACTCCTGAAAAAACAAATTCTATTCCATGATATCAAGACATCCATATAATATAGATGCTTTTTTTATCAGTTACACATACTATTGATGCTACATCATCGGAAAAACATCCATCTATCTTCCTTTTTATTCATTCTGGTACAAAGTGACGCTATCTTTACGTAAGCAATAAAAAAGACGTGAAGCGAGCAGGCACCACCACAAGGAATAATTATCCAATATCCAAAGAAAAGCATATCTATTTTGCACCAAAAATAAATAAATAAATAAATCTGTTGTTGGAACTGTTATGTGTTCATAGTCCCTAGAAAACAAGGTCCTAGCATTTGTTTCATCTAAAATCCAGGATTATTATTCTCTGGGGGATGTCCCATTTGCGTGGGACAATTGAATCCCATAGCTGAGGGAGGATTTATTTTACTCCGGTAACTAAAAGGTTAGTATTTCCTTAAATATCAAATGCCCTTTACCCAAATTGCATTAAACATAAATAGGCAATGAAAATTTGAAGTTTGTTAAAGAAAATAGCCAGACACCTACCAGACACAAGGACAATTAATCTTTGGACAAAAGTTGATGCATAAATTATCCTGAGACATATAGTCAAGGCCGAAACTGCCCAATTTTCCAGCCAACATGGCCCAAGAGTCTTTCATATAAGCACAAGAATACCTAACAAGTCTTTGCATATCAAGCACAAAGACCAACATGGCATGACATTGGACGCTAGGCAGTGTGAATGACATAACCACATTATAAATATTTTATACTAGGGAAATATTAATAGGTTCCCCTGGGCACCAATTAAGAAACATTGTTAAGCATGTTTGGACTAAATTTTATTTCCTTACTTCTGGTTACTCATTTAAAGAATTAAGAAACATGTTAGGAATGTTTGATTATTATCATGTTGTTAAAAATCATATATTAAGAAAATTGTGACCTTAGCCGGTGTCTAGGCATTCCCGCAAAACAATATCTCATATACAATTGTAAAATATAAACTCTCATTTTGTGTCGTGCTCAAAAGACTTGTCCATGAAAGACAATGCTCATTTCTGGAAGAGAACGTGCAACATAGCTTCATGCATATAATGAAATTCAGGTCATTGTGCACTTAATCAAAATTAGCAAGATGACATCAACTCCAAAACCCCTTATTTAGGTCAAAATTTGACTAACAATACATTCAAACCACATAAAAATGAATACATTACATTCAATTCAACATCTGTACAGAAGAGAACTTCAAAATAAACCCTAGAAAGGGGGGTCAAAGCAATTACCACTGAGAGGAGAACTTGTCATAAGCCTTTTTCACCACTTCAATTGAATCATACCTCTTCAGACCCAGAACTGCAATTCAAAACAACAAACAAATCAACCAAAATCATACATATGTAGAGAGAGAGAGAGAGAGAGAGAGAGAGAGACCGTCATAGTGAGAAGGAGGGAAAGCAGAAGGGATGGCGAAGAGTTGAAAGTAGACGGAGAGAGAAAGAAGAAGCAGAGGAATCAAGTAAGCTTTCAGTGTCGAAATCACGGAAGTAGCCATTGATAGACGAAACAGAGAGAGAACACTGAGAAACCCTAGAATTATTTATATACTAGAAGGGTGAAAACGATGATTTTTGAATTGCATCCGAATCCGAGATTCCAATTTCCGTTTTAGTTTCCTTCGGAGATTCCAACGACAGAGTTACTTATAATTAAAAATTATATATTAATTATTCCGACATTTTCTCTAAAAAGCATAATTTTGTTAAATAATTTCTATCAATATAACACAAAAACAAAGCGAAATGATACGACACAAATCACATTAATTAGCAAATATTTTGAAAAATTAAGAACGCTATCATACCTTAAAAGAGGTAACTTCAGATATTTGCTATTATATACTTATCCCTATATATGATATTGTCCTCAAAATTTTATTTTATTTCGTAAAAAATAATTTTTTTTTTTTAAAAAAAGGAAACAAGATTGACGATAAAAAAGTAATGAATAAATATTTTGCAGAAGAGAATATCAATAATAATAATATATACCAAGTAGAGGAGATTGATGCTCTTATTGTTATCGCTTTTATATTTTAATAACGGTTTTTTTTTACTATATCAATCGATATTCAAGATTTATAATGATTTATTTAAGGGGGTTATCTTCTAAACGTAATTTTTTTCATACTCAAATCGCGAGTCAAGTTTAAAAACTTGATTAAGGGATCCACTGCTATATATCACTAGACTAACTATTTATCGATATATTTTGACAACGTTGGCAACTTGCAACTTGCTTTCGTATTGCAAAGCAATGGAGAGTATTTTGTATATCAGCAACATAAGTAAATATCTATTCAAATTTTCGGATAAAATCTTAATATTGAGTTAGAAATACAATTAGAGTATGATTGGAATTTTCACTAAACTATTTTTGATCAATGGGTTTTGATCAATAACATGAGTACTATTCGAAAAGCATTTTTTTTCATAATTGGTACACACAAAACCGCTTTTAATATGTTAACGTGGTTACACAAAAATATCTATTTCAATAAAATATTTTCAAACATGATCTTGAAGTTGTACCCTAAATCCCATATGTTTTGAAGTTACAATTTATAAAAGCAATGTTCTGCAATTATTTTTCTAATAATAATTAATATTTAAAATCATATTTTGATTAATCTGTTTTAAATGTTGTCAGATCTAATTTATAAGAAAAATTTCTTACTGTAGTCTTTTGATTTTCTAAATTTTGAATTAAAAACTTGATTAATGTACCTAACATTTTTATCGATTAACTTGACTATTGGTTGGGATGTAGCTATTTATAATGTTATGAAACCTGCAACGTAGCTCTGTCACAGCCGCACCAACTTGCAAGTTTAACGAACGGTGCAACATTCTTTAACAACGCTGCTCTGGAAAATGTTACAAAAATTGTGACTTCCCATTTTACCCTAATAAAAGTGATTTTTGCATGTATACCAACTTAACCAAAGTGGCTTGGGCCAACTCAACGCAAACAGCACATAGCTTTGGAAGATTCAAAATTTTAACAACAAATTAAATTATTAGGTGCCATGATTCGTCCACAGTGGAAAGACCATCACCGATTCGATTGCTTCCTCTACTGATTTTGTAGGACTGCCAGAATGCCCCTAAATATGAGGACACTTTACATTCAAGATTCAGTTCTTGACTATCGGACTAGCAAAAGAAAAGTCTTGACCATCAATTATCCTAGTGTACTATTTTCTTCATCTCTGTTTTGAAACCCCCAATACTATTTGCTTCCTTTGTTAGTGTTGGATTGATATCAACATTAAGTTGTGGGTAACTTTTATCTTATTTGCAATTTTAGTATATTTGTTACGATTATGATAAATGGTTATATGTTCATTTTAGAGAGAGAGAGAGAGGAAAGAGAGTCAACGAGATTCAACTCAATTGGCATATTCCCCCTCTCTTATATAATATGCTCGAATTCGAACTCCTATGTATATACAAAAAAAAAAGAGAGAAAAGAGGAAAAAAAAATTATCCCAAATTTTAGACAGAAATGAGAGAAAATTTACATTTGGACGAGAGAGAGTGTGTGTGTGTGTTGTTAGAGAAAAAAAATCCTAAAAATGCGTTGTGGTAGCTTAGATTTTGGGGTGGAATTTGTGGATTTGGCATTTATCAATAAACATTGCCAATCTCACTTTAACAAGCATAAGACATTAGGGTTTCATATTTACCTTATGTAACAAGACATATCCATCTCTAGTTGTAACATAAACACCATCTTCCAAAGTGCAATCAACCAGTTAATCAATGTTACAAATTAGCTCCAAACATTTCAATAAATCTAATTATCTCCAATTTAAATATTGAATTAAGCTAAAAGGATCCATGATAGCTTCCATAATAGCTTTCCATGCCATTATTGGATACCCATGCAGCCCCACCTTCTCTTGAGATCAGCTCATTAAAACTCTTGTGCAAAATAGTTGAAGGCCCCTCAACATAACATCCATCCCCAAGACTTTGTTCTCCTGCCAATGCATCAATTGCATTGAAAACGATATCATTTTCATCTTCTTCTTCGATGATCTCTCCATTACAGATGCCGGTAAACTCAAAAGATTCTATACTCTGTCCAGTTCTAGATATTTGCGGTTCTAACTGTGAACAAATGACCATGCTATTGTTGTCGTTGCTACTAGTACCGATGCTCTCATGCCATCCTTGTGGCACATCCAAGCAAGGTGGTTGTAAAATAGTATTAGCCATTCCATCGAGTAACTGATCAGGAGCAAAAGCTGAGGAGCCAGAGTTGATGGGTCGGGGAAACTTGAGCCTTGATTGTTTGACCAACCTAGCCTCGGCTTGAAGACGAGCCTTCTCCCACTGAGCCATGTGGCTAAGGTGAGCTGCAGCCTTGGCATCTCCATTGGCTGGTGTAAGAACAGTGGGACATCTGAGCTTGTGAGTCACAGGATCAATGCCTCTCTTGTTGAGAACTTTCTTGATATGCGTGTTCCAATAATTTTTTATCTCATTGTCTGTCCTCTTTGGTAGGTGCGCAGCTATAACAGACCACCTAGAACGGAACCAGGATAACAAATAAATCTAAAGTCCAGAAGATTTATACACCAAGAAACAGAAACTATGACAAGGAACTTTGCATCATTTCCACAGGCATTAGATATTTATAGGGACAGGATGATCAATAATTATTCAAAAATTTATCATTAAAAAAGTTTAGATAGCATCTGACCATCCACAAAAGTATCTGTTATAGAAATAACAACAATAAGTACTTCAAAACAAAATAAACCTTGTGATGGAAAAGGTTCAAAAATGCATGTGCTATGCTAAATGTAGCACCTAGTTAAATGAAGTAAGAAAGTTAGAAATGATGCTCTTTAGATCTCTCACTCTCTCTCTCTCTCTCTTTGTGTAAGTAATGATGCATGGGGCAGGATGTGGGATATGGGATTTACAGAGCGCTCAAACCCCAGCAGAACTGATGCAATTGATTAGAGAGGATGCAGAGGGAGCCACGTTGGTGAGGAAGTGAAAACTGGTTGCGGGGTCTATGTAAGGCACCTATGATGGGAATTTGCTGCTGAGTCTTGTGTTTTTTCCTTTGCCTTTTCTTCACTCATGGGTACAAAAAAAAAAATATATATATATATATATATATATATATATGTGCATGTGTGTGTGTGCGCGCGCGCGCGCGTATAAAGAAGAACCGCATGCATCAAACACTGAAGGACAGAAAGAAAATATACAAGTACGTAAGAATATCTCTCACCTGTTACCAAGAAGAGCATGAAGCTGAATGATAGTTTGTTCCTCTTGCAAACTAAAACCTCCTCTCTTTATATCAGGTCTCAAGTAATTAATCCATCTTAGCCTACAACTCTTCCCACACCTTTGAAGACCTACCGCATACAACAATTCATATATATGTCATAAGATCACCACCTTAGAAATTTTCACTATGAAATTATAATGCTCCCCAAAAAATAAATAAATAAACAAACATGTCTGCAATTTGTGATTACCAGCTTTTGGAGGGAATGTACGCCAACTTCCATGGCCATACTTTTGTATGTAAGCTAGGAGTTTCTCATCTTCCTCAGGTGTCCATGGTCCTCGCTTTAAACCCTCAACATCACAACATGGAGATCTTCCCATTTTTAAACGTTTATGAAGAAAATGGGGTTGGGGGGCTAGTCCAAGCTAGCTAGGAAGAAAATCTTGCCCAAACAAAGAAGATTGACAAGATTGGAGGAGTGGTTGTGGAGAGATATGTGTGTGCATGTGTTTTTATTGGGATAAAGAAATTTTGATTGTATTTTAGCTATTTATGATGCATTGGATGCGCAAAGACTTAGAGTCCCACATTTTGTTTCATCTATTTCTAGTTAGGGACTGGCTAATGGTACTGTGCATGTGAATTGTGATATGACAAGTCCATGTTGGCTTTTATTTATGTTCATCTACCATGTATAGTGAAATATTGAATCTCCCTTGATTTCTAGGCAGGGACTATAGCTAATAATAACGTGCATATCGATTGTGATGTGACTTTTAATTGGGACCATCTCACTTTAATATAAGCCATGAATTCAAATTTATCTCATTATGAATATTTTTCTTAAAAAAAATTATTATTACTCATGGCCTGATTTTCTTTTAGTTTAAATACCCGTGTTTATAGGACGACGACCTTTTTTTTATGTGTATAAAAACCAACTAAAAATTCTCGTATTAACTCTTAAAAAAATTAGGGTAACTCGAACCATAATGAATGTTATATCTCTTTTTTTTTTTATAATATTTCCGAAGAATTTATAACAAAAATTATTATTTGACATATTTTGTGACTTAAAGTTTTCTTTCAAATGTTTACCGAATTTGAATAGAAAATTTTAGTTATAATAAATTTTTTGAATTCAAATTTTGCTTTATCTTGTTGATTAATTAAAAAAAAAAAAAGTAAAGCGTTCATGTAGAGACATTCGAATGGTAAAAAGATTTTATTTAAATATATTAATTAAAATTTAGCATTCAAATTTTTACGAACGTATTTATTATTTTAATTTTAATGATCTTTATATAATAAAAAAAAAAAAAAAAAACCTCTCGTCTTCTTCTTCTTTTTTTTCCCCTTCGTATCGCGTGAAGTGTGGAGAGACCAATAATTTGTTTACTCTGTTTGTCTGAACAAAGTGACAAAATAATCAGAATTATGAGAAGCTCTAATTCGGCTACTGCTGACACTGTCGGGAAGAATTTGTTGAATACTGCAGAGTCCCAAGAAGAGTAATAGTTATTACTCTTGGAACCGGGTATGGTCGGTAAATTCTATAGGCTTTAATATTGCATTTCATTCATTAGTATTGAATTTTTTAGTGATCTTACAATTTCTCCCTTAAACTAGCAAAACATATTTATTTTACCATATTTTCCCCAGGTAATTAGGAGGAGATAAAAAGTTAAAATTTAAACTTTTATCGCACGTAAGAGTTTCGGATCGTTCGAATGAATGAACTCATATTAATGAAATATTTCAAATTTTAAAATTAGATTTTTTATAATAAAAAAAGATCGAGTGATTTATAAAACTATTATTTAAATTATTTAAGTAAGATGTAAAGAAAAAAGAGAGAAATATTTTGGTAGTAATAAATTGTGATAGCTTGATTTTAGTATTTTAATAACTCGAAAAAAATAATTGAGATTTTAGTATTTTTATAAAAAAAAATAATTGTCAGTAATAAAATAGTGGGCGCTGGACAATCATTAGGGGTTAGCCCCCAAAGTTTAAATTCTATAAATACCCACTAGAATTTAATAATGTTTTTTTCAGATCCACCTAAAACAATACCATGACTTCCATAAATTTTTTAAAAATCTGCTCCAATGCTATAACTACAAATTTTATCTTGGCCCCCTGCGAACGCTGTTTTTGGTCTACCAATCATGATTTTTTTTTTTTAATATAAGAGAGATTTAAACTCGAGATTTTTAAAAATTAAAGAAAAATTGTATTAGATGAATTAAGCCGTGTCGCACCAACCATGACTATGAACTAAGTAGAGTGGTTATTGGTGACATCTCCCATATGAGATGGAATACTCTCTTGTATAGATCATTCCTCAATCAATGGAGAATTATAAATTTAGAGTTAGATAATGAGATAGGTGTAGATAGGAAGGACATATTTATTCCTTAATTAGGTGAGAATTAGATTCCCCTGATCATAGAAAAAATAATATTTGGAAATCTCCTCCTCAAATGAAATATGACAATTAGGTTGGTTCAAATTAGTCGAGACGAATTTTCAGACAGTAAACGGTAACCAATCATAGGGACCCAAAAAAAATAATGAGATATCCTTCCATTAGACTATTGAATATATTGAAGTCATCGTTAGAAAGAATAAAATTCACTAATTTTAGGAAAACTACCTAGTGTACTACTCGATAGCCTATACTTGCTTGTAACCCTTAAAATCTTAACTGCAATGGGGCTTACATATATTATTAAAAGCCAAGGGAGGCTGTCGGGAGCAACTCCCCCTAAAATGTTAAGAAAATAAACTTAAACAAATGTCAAAATCTTAAAAATATCATTAAAAGCCTCAAAAATGTTACTAAAAATCATTAAAACATTATTTTTTAAAGAAGTTAAAACACCTACCGCCTTTGGCCATGCATATTGTACTTTGTTTCCCTAAAATAAAATTTTAATTTATTTTTAAAATAAAGAGACACAATAAGTGGTATGTTGTGTCATCTAAGCATTAAGGTGATATTTGGTTAAAGCCTATGGGAATTAGGAATGAGATTGAAACCATAGGTTAATGGATTGGGAATCAAAATTTAGGAAGAAAATTATCAAAAATATAAATTTTGTGAAATCTAAATAAAATGTTAAGTTTTAGCTCAAATCTACCGATGAAACCTTAAAAAAAAAAAAAAAATTCATTTTTTGTTCTTCCACCCTTCCATTTGGTCAACGTCTATATCCGACTCAGTCGAAGGAGGCCGAGGCACGTCAAGATCAAAATCCTCGTATTTGCCCTTGTGATCCGATAAGGGCTCTCAGCTGCCATTGTCGTTGCTGCTGCCATGGAGATCACAAGAATCTCTTCTTCCACCATTGTTTTGACATCGGAAAAGAAAGGGTTTGCTGAGATAAAGGGTGTGATTAGAACAATTACAATGTTTGGGTTCTGGGGAGAGAGAGAGTTGAGTTGTGGTGGAAATTCCTCTCTCTCTCTCTCTCTCTCTCTCTCATTTCTTTTTTTGTTTTTCCTTTTGGTTATAATTTATAGTTTTATTGATCCTCAATGGCTCATAATTTTTATGTTGCGAATATATGATACATGTTATTTCAATTTTTATAATATATTAATTAAAATATTTATAGCACAATTATAAGAATGGATTTTTTGTGAAGGATAAAATTGAAAATTACATGATTTTTTTGAAAAATATATAAATCAAATATCAATAATAATAATTATATTTATTTTAAAATTTGAACTAAATAGTTGATATTAGAATCAATTTCTTTATTTTATTTTTAAAATTTTATATTTTGATTCTGATTTTAATTTTCAAGTACGAAGCAAATGTCACTCAATCGAGGCCTGAGATTAAAAAGCAACACTCAATCGAAGCTTGAGATTTAAGCAGCAACAGCTTGAAATTTGAAGGACATATATTTAGTGTGGCCAATTAAGGCCAATCTGATACACGGGGCTGCAGTGGGTACACACAAAGGGTCCCTCAGGGATTTAAGCTGCTCGGCGGAGGACACAACACACTCTCACCCTGCTGTCCTTTGATTCTGCAATGATTAATATCAGCTATTGGTTTTTGAAGCTTTTTCGAGCCCCACCACTTGCTCTTTGGTAAAATTAATACCGTTGGGGTATTATAAAAGGAAAAAGCTTTTAAATCCCCAGGTAATAATATCAGCTTTGGTTTTCGTAGCTTTACCGGTCCAAATTTGATTGTCATACTAATTGGGTGGGGGTACAGAATGGAGAGAACGAGGCAGAGGAAATTCTCTGCATCTGTGTATATTTAATTTATTATGTAAAGAGAGTATATATGCAAAATTAAGTGTATACAAGAAAGGAAAAAGAGTAATATCAAGTTAACCAGAATAATTATAATTTACTAAGTATAGAAATATTGACATATGATCACATGCATACTAACATGATTTGAACACATTGTGACATATATATGTAGAGCAATTACTAACGTGGTAATGAATGACGCAAGTCAAGTTAGGGTTACATGTTAGGAATTTTTTTTAAAATTCAAATCTCATAAATTAGTGTATTTAAAATGAAATTAATACGAAAAATATAATTAAAATAAATATTAAATGTGATAAAAATAGAAAAAAATTTGAATTAGAATGCATTTGGCTGAATTTTGATGTCTTATTCAAATTTCTACATAATTAATCTAGTTTTTCCGTTTTGAATATTTAATTGAATTCTTATAACGTTCAGCAATAATTTAAGATAACAATTATAGAGTTTTAATAGTTTTTTTTATAATTGAGAGTCTATATAAACACCCTTTTAGTGTATTAAATCTCTAAATTCAAATTTCAAAACTCCGCACCATTTATCGAGTGAAATTGATGGTTTAAAAGGCTTGTATATATCCCAAGAATCATGTTAGTAGTATCACAATCATCAGAGTTTGTCGGAATCACGAATGACCGGAATTATATTCGATTCCCTTTTCCTAGTTATTCTTATTTTTGTTCAATTATTGTTATATTTGAAACGTAATATAATATTACATTTGGTATCAAAATTATTTTTTCCTCTGTTTTCAAAATTATGGTGAATTTTAAAATTTTTCAAAAATTAGGATTTTTAAATTTTTGAATATTTGACCCAAAAAACTTAAATTTTCAAAAAATTGAATCCAAAATTAGATTTCTTATATTATTACGATCAAAATCATGTTTTTAAAAATCATTTTGAAGTCTTTCTGTATTTTGTGGTGGTTTTCCAACACATAGACCCTTCGGAAGCTACTGGTTCTGAGTTAGGACCCTCGGAGTCTGTTGGGTGAAGAAGACAATGTGAACAGTACATAAAGATAAAACAAATGGGCTGAACTGTGTTTTTTAAATTCATTCAATCTGACACGTGCACATTGATACACATTATGGGTAAATTCGGTGGCCCACCGGGAAACAATTTGTTTGGGCCACGAAGGACATATAAAAAATTATAATATTTTAAATATTTATTAATTTAACGAATAACTATGTGATCCGTCTTTTCTATTTTGGAATGATTTATGTTTTACATTAAATGATTTTCTTAAATAATTTTTTTTTGAGAGACACTTATCCAAATCTCATAAATGGATCATTCATTTTTTTGTAAACCGGTCTCTACAATATTTTATTTTCAAGAGGGCCCAAAATTTTTAAACTGTAATAGTAAAGTACCTGCAATTTTCAGAAATTCCCAAAACCTTTGAATTGTTACACTTTGGTCCCTGAGACTTTAAAATTAATTTTCTCGGCTTAAAAATTCAGAAAAATTTTCAAAAATTCTTAAAATTTTGAAAGTATCTTTTAAACCCAAATTAAAAAAATCCATAAAATTAATTTTGGATATAATTTTTTACATAAGGGGAGGTACAAAATTAGAAAATGCATTAAGTATTTTGGTTGCATTTTTTATTAAAATTTTATACATTTTGGTATGACAAAATTAAATAATATTATTCTTGTGATCAATATAATTTCTAAAATTAATAAATTTTAGCCACAACATCTATAATTCACTACAAAAAAAGCGGAATTTAGCGACGACATTTAGCGACGAAAAATATTCGTCGCAAATCTGCAACAAATTTAACAACAAAAAATGTTATTGTCGCAAATTAGCCATAATTTTAGCAACAAAAATATTTTCGTCGCAAATTTAGCAACTAAAAACTTTTTCGTTACACAATTCGTTGCAAATTTGTGACGAAAATTATTTGAAGCAAAATTCATTGCAAATTTGGGACGAAAAAATATTTCGTCGCTAAATTTGCGACGAATTTCAAAATTCGTCGCAAAATTTGCGACGAATTTCAAAAATCGTCCTTAAATTTGCGACGAAAAAGAAATTCATCCCAAAAATAGGGACGAAAACGAAATTCGTCCCTAAATTAGGGACGAAAACGAAATTCGTCCCCATCCCTAAATTCGGGACGAATTTAAAATTTGTTCAAAATTATTGGGACGAACTTCTGAATTCGTCGCTAAATTTGGGACGAAAATGAATTTGTCCCTAAATTTGCGACGAATTTCTAAATTCGTTGCAAAATTAGCGACGAATATTTATATTCGTCGCAACAAATTTGATTATTTGTTGCTAATTTTGTTGCAAATGAGTGGGAAAAATAACATTTATGATAAAATTCGTCGTTAAAATTTATTTTTCAGTAATTAGATACATTTTCTTGTATGATAAACATTTTGTAATATAAAAAATGATTTGAAAACGGTGTTATACACTTAGAGCGTATAAAAATCGTAAAATGTTCAAAAAATATTAAATAAAATTTTTCATTCATTGTCTATTTATATAAAAGAGTCATAATATAGTATCTTTTTATTTGTTACAAAATATTATTATTAGTATATTAATTTTTTATTCATTATCTGTTAAATTTTCCATTTATAACACTGATAACTTTATTTTATATATTTGTTTAAATATTCGATTAAGTAAATGAAGAGTTAAAGTAGAAATACTTGTTAAATAATAATCAATACATTGAATAATTTTTTATAATTATATCATAATACGCCAATATTATTAATAATTTATCGATTTAGTTTCTATTTTAGTGTATTGAAAGAGTTTAATTATCAGAAACCATAAGTATGGTTGTTAAAATCGTAAAGAAAATAATTATTTTTCGTTAAATTTACTACAAATTGCTACGAAAACATATATTTATCGAAAATTTAGCGATGAAATCATTCTTTCGTCGTAGATTGTAGCGAAAAAAAAAAAATTCGTCCCTGATTCAGGGACGAAAAACTTTTTCGTCCCTGATTCAGGGACGAAATTTTTTTTTCGTCCTTGAATCAGGGACGAAAAAATATTTTGTCCCTGATTCTGGGACGAAAAATAAATTTCGTCCCCGATTCAGGGACGAAAAGGTTTTTCATCCCAGAATTAGGGACGAATTTTGGGACAAAAGAGTGTTTGAAGCAAAATTCAAAATATAAGGGAATGATTTCCGGGAAAATTAGTGGACTACTAAAGTCTATTTTCGGGAGGAAAATTATAGTGTATCATTAATTTCCTCTACTAAACTTAAATTCAATTTTGAATTTGTTTATTTAGTAAAATTTGTAAAAATACTATTACAATTTGAAATTTATGAAACGTAACATAATTGAAGGGTTAGTGAGTAAGAAAATAACTTGTCGAAAAAATTAAAAATTTGTAAGCAAGTTCGATATTTTCGTTCCGTTTTGCATTTGTTATTAGTATAATTTAGCTTTAAACTAAATTAAACAAATAAAATATATTTAGTATGATTCCGTCGATAAATGATCATTGATAAAAGAAAACATAAAATTGAGTTGTGATATCAAGCGAGATAATTTTTGTTGTACGTTGTTCCATCATCCTCAAAAAATAATTTTGTCGGTGAATTACGGTCGAAAAAAAATTTTCAGAAGAAAAAATTTGGTCCCTGAATCAGGGACGAAAAAAATATTCGTCCCTGAATCAGGGACGAAAAAAATATTCGTCCCTGAATGAGGGACGAATTTTGGGACAAATTTGTTTTTGAAGCAAAAGTGAAGATATTTCATATAAAAAAATAAAAAATAAAAACCATCTCTCCCATGACAAATTCTTGGCCATGTTGAAAAACAGAATATGCGTAGAAATCTATTTGAACAAAGATCTATTTTTCATTTATCGGGTCTTTTTCAAGCCCCTTTACGATCTGAATTTATTCCAATCTACACTCTATAAACTCTCTAATCTTCCCACTGCAAAAGGCATATAATTCACTCTCATTCCCTTCTTTACAATGTACATTTTGTGATATGTTATCAGATTAGCTCTATTAGAACTGGTAGTTAAGGTATTATGCTTTTGAACAAGAAAGCGTAAGAATAAATCATATCTTTCAGTTAATCAAAAATAGTACACTCGATATTGTTTGATTGCTTTCAATATTTTTCCTTCAATTTTGACTTGAAAAACCATGTTAATATAGTTGAGATGGGACGAAAAAGATATTCGTTCCGGCTTCAGGGAGGGAAAAAAATTTCGTCCCTGAATCAGGGACGAAAAATAAATTCGTCTCGGAATCAGGGACGAAAAGAAAATTCGTCCCTGGATCAGGGACGAAAAGAAAATTCGTCCCTGGATCAGGGACGAAAAGAAAATTCGTCCCTGGATCAGGGACGAAAAGAAAATTCGTCCCTGGATCAGGGACGAAAAGAAAATTCGTCCCTGGATCAGGGACGAAAAGAAAATTCGTCCCTGGATCAGGGACGAAAAGAAAATTCGTCCCTGGATCAGGGACGAAAAGATAATTCGTCCCTGGATCAGGGACGAAAAGATAATTTCGTCCCTGGATCAGGGACGAAAAGATAATTCGTCCCTGGATCAGGGACGAAAAGAAAATTCGTCCCTGGATCAGGGACGAAAAGAAAATTCGTCCCTGGATCAGGGACGAAAACATAAATCGTCCCTGAATCAGGGACGAAAAAAAAATTCGTCCCTGAATCAGGGACGACAAAAAATTCGTCCCTCAATCAGGGACGAATTTTGGAACAAAAAAAAATTCGTCCCTAAATCAGGGACGAATTTTGGGACAACTTGGATTTTGAAACAAAATCCAAGATATTTTTGACACACACACTCTCTCTCTGTCTCTCTCTCTCTCTGTCTGTCTGTCTCTCTCTCTCTCTCTCTCTCTCAGGTTCATCTCGTTTGTGAAGAGCAGCCGCGAAGGGGTACTGCGAAGGGATGGCGGAAGGGATGCCGGATCTACGATAGTGTTAGGTAATCTCTCTCTCTCATTCTCTCTCTTCGCCGTAGACGGCAGATCCGGCGGCCAGCCGCCGGATCTGAGTTTTTTATGGCAGATCCATGAAGGGCGAGGTGCGCGAAGGCGCTGCCTCCCCTGCGCTGCCCAGGTGCGCGAAGGGGCTGTCGCCCCTTCGCTGCCGAGACAGCCAATGGGGCCGTCGCCCCTTCGCTGCCCAGAGGCGCAAAGGGGCCGCTGTCCCGTTTGCGCCTCCGCCGCGATAATGGGCAGCAGGGGCTGCGCTGCCCTGCTGCGCGGCCCTGCTGCGCGGCCCTGCTGCGCGGCCGGGCTGCGCGGCCCTGCTGCGCGAAGGGCCTGCAGCCCCTTCGAGGCCCAGACGCGCGAAGGGGCTGCTGGGCCCTTTGCGCGTTCTCCGCGGGAAGGGGCCGCTGTCCCTTTTTGCGCCTCCGCCGCGCGAAGGGGCAGCAGTGGCTGCGCGGCCCCGACGCAGGAAGGTGCCGCGCAGCCCTTGTTGCGTCCCTGCTGCGCGATGGGCCACGATGGCCCCTGGCTTCCCATCGTGGCCCATTGGACTGGGCCAGGCCCATTGGGGCCGGCCAAGCCCATTGGTCCCGGCCCGGCCCAATGGGACAGGTCCCGTACAAAAAGCAATGTAGTTTGAATTGTATTATTTAAATTTGTGAGAAATGTTATTTAAAAGATTTTTTTATAATATTGTTTTAACTAACTTATTAGTTTATTTATAAATCTTTTTTTATGTGTTAGGTTTTGCGGTTATCGACTATTTGGATTAGAAGCTGTTACTGGTGTTGATATCAGACTCTATCGGTGAGTTATTAATTGGTGGTGATAATTGTTTTATTTTGTACTCTAATGATGTTAAAATGTAATTAATAGTAAATTTTATGTGATAAATGATTATGAGATGTTTGTGATTAACAATACTCAGTAGTTTATATTAAATTTTATATGGATTTGTTAAATAATCAATGTTGTTAAATGTTTAATATTTGATAATTTATTTTATTTTATTATAATATTTAATGTTATTGTAATAATTTAGTTAATTTGTTTTATATTAAATAAGTTTATAATATTATTTATTATTATATTTAATTTTTGTGAAATTAATCTTTGTATTTATGATCATTTCATTTTTGTACAATAAACGTTATTGTTTATTGTTATATGATTTTAGTTTGAAATATTGATTATATTACTTATGATGATTTAGTAGTTTTGTTTGTAGATCTTATTTGAATTCTTATTAATATTTCAAAAAGTTTAAATTTGGAGACAGGGAAAATGCAGAACGAAAGAAGTTGGATGTATAAGAAGAACTTATCTGTTTTTGTGACGAAAAAATATTCGTCGCTAATTTTGCGACGAAAAAAATATTCGTCGCTAATTTTGCGACGAATATTTTTCGTCGCAAATGTCGTTGCAAATTTGCGACAAATTTTCGAACATATAAATATTTGTTGCAAATTTTTGCGACGAATAATTAATTTTTCGTCGCAAATTTTTGCGACAACTTATTAGCGACGAAAAAATATTTATTGCAAAATTCGTCGCAAATGTGTTTTCCGACGAATTTTTCTTCCAATTTCGTCCCAAATTTTGTTGCAAAATTTGTCTTTTTTTGTAGTGATTAAGTAAGAAATTATGTATAAAAACATGATCACATTAGGAAAATGATAAATTTGTCATAAAATTATTTTTATATAATGAATTTTATCTTATAAGAATTTTTTTGTATGAAAATAATAAAATTAGATATAAAATATCAAAATATTTATTTTTAATAGTAATCTATTTGATTGAAATCACTTTTCTATATAATACTATAAGTACGGTTGATCTAGTATATATCTAGATTGGTTCTGTCAAAATGACAGGGATACATTTAAAACTGGATGGTTATTAAGCGGTCTTATGTGACCCATCATCTACCTACCTGATACATTAGAGAGATCATCCTACAAGGCTAAATAATTGATAAAGTGATTAAAGAAGGACTAACTATTGATAATTTCCTAATTTACCCACAGGTATTGAGAAATGAGTTATTTTTTGATAAATTTTATCATAAAATCAAATAAATTTAATAAAATTAAAAATTCAGTCCACAGACAATTTCTGTGTCATAAATTTATTTTTATACATTTGCATTGGTGGACATATATTAAATGTTGTTTTATATATAATTAGTAAACATATTTATTTACGTTGCAATATTACAAATCATAAATTTAAAATCCGATTTTTCCGATTTGAATGGAGAGAATTATAAGAAATGAAGGGAAACGGTACTTATCCATTTAGACTATTTAGACATTGACTATACTATAAGGAAGGACGAGCTACCTTTGGTGACCGATATCTGTTCTATAGACGAAAACACTCTTTTATGAAAAATGGAAGCGATTCAATCATCTAAATACCATATTCATAAAAAACAAAATTTTAGTTGATATTTGTGACTCAATCAACCAGCAAACTAATATCTGTACTCTTCTTAAAGATATAAATACGTAATTTGTGGTGTTGAAGAAATTTTTCGCTAGTATTCTCATTATGCAATTCTCTTCCATAAGACTCACTACTGTTTACGGTTTGCGCGAACATATCATGTGGATGTGGGATATTAGGGCCTAACTAAAAATCTGAAGGTTGAGATATTTGAGTCCTTCCTAATACACTTTATTCTGAACTGTCTCCCTTAACCCTAAGGTCTTTTTAAGATTTTTTACAACACACATAAGGAGAAATAGTTTATCAATAAATTGATAGCCATGTGTGTGCAGAAGGAAGGAAGATTACTACTGAAGATAAAACAAGATTCTGTTAGTGCACATGTGGCAGTACCAAGGGAAGAAAAATGACAAGTCTAAACCAAACCAAAATGGTACAAAACGGAAAGCGGATATAAAGAAAGGGTATAAGTATTTTTTCTGTAAAAAAAACGGACACGAGAAATAGGGTTGTGCCAAATACAAGTAGTAGCTTGAAAATAAATGTACAAAAATCTCATTAGTCTATTATGAATTTTGTATGACTGAAATTTCTCATGACACATGATAGATTGATTTTGGTTGTATCATCCACATTATGAATATATTATTTTTTTGTAAAAAGAATAGACACATGATGTAGGATTGTGCCAAATACAAGCGGTGGCTTGAAAATAAAGGTACGGAAATCTTATTAGTTTATTATGAATTTTGCATTACTGAGATTTTTCATGACACATGATGGATTGATTTTGATTGTACCATTCACATTATAAATGTATTGCAGGGTTTGCAAAATCTAACGAAACCGGTGGATAATGAACAAGTCATCTATTCGAGCAACAAGATAAGTTTACAGGTAAAAGGCATTAGCAATTGTGAACTCATTCTGGCAAACGGATGTTTTAAAATTGGAGAGACTATTTATGTATTTAAATTTTCTAGAAAGTTAATTTCCATTTTAAATTTTATACAATTTAATTATTCTTTCCAATTTAATAATAAAATGACATTATTTTATAGTTCAAATATCGTTGGTTATGATCCATTATTAAATGGATTATATAATATTATTTTACAAGATAACAATTGTATGAATGTAACACATATAAGGGTTAAAAGAAATATTATTGAGAAAATTTTTTTCATATTGTGGTATCGGCAATTAGGATAAATCTCCACAAAAAGAATAGAAAATTGATAAACAATGGGGTATTTGATATCATAAACTTTATCAATTTTGAGACGTGTGTGAACTGTATTAAGGAAAAGCAGACCAACAAAACTCAAAAAGATGATAGGAAAATCTCAAAATTATTTGAAATCGTACATACAGATATTTGTACTCTAGATACACACTCTTATGGTTATAGTTATTTCATCTCATTTATAGGTGAGTATTCACGATATATGTATCTTTATATCGCTCTTTACAAATACGAAAAGTTGGATGCCTTTAAAATTTTCAAGACAGAAATAGAGAAATAATGTGGTAAACAAATAAAGATCGTGACATTAGATAGAGGTGAAGAATACTATGGAAGGTATATAGATGATGGATAAGTACCAAATCCATTTGTAAAGTTTCTTCAGGAAAATAAGATTATTGTCTAATATACCATGTTTGGTTTACCTACCAAAATAGGGTAGTTGAAAGAAAAAATATGACCTTACTTGATATGGTTAGAAACAGGATGGCTAACTCCAAGCTATATAAGATCTTGTGGACCAAAACTCTTAAAATGAAAGTATATATCCTAAACATGGTTCCAACTAACACATTAGCCAAAACCCCCTTCGAGTTATTTAAGGGATGAAAACCTAGTTTGAGACATATATGTAGTTAGACTGTCCTGCAAAAATAAGCCTTTATGATTTACGAGAAAAGAAATTGGATTCAAGGATCGTGAGTGGATATATTGTCGGTTATGCCAAAAAATTTAAAAGATACCGGTTTTATTATCCATCCTATTACACTAAATTTATAGAATATAAAAATGTTAGATTTCTAGAAAATGAGTTAGTGAGAGAGATAACTTTCGAGAGTTAACTCCTGAAAGAAATCCATCAAGTATTCCATCAAGTTCAAGTACCAAGTTAATTGTCATCCAAAATGATTTTTAAGTGTCTATAGACATAAATTAGGGCACGGGTAACAACCAAGAAATTCCACAAACAGATGATCAAGATCGAGTTTGTCAATCTTCTCCTACAGAAAATGTTAAACCTACATTAAGAAAATCTACTCAAGAAAAAATGTCAGTTATATTTGATAATTATGTGATATATCTTCAAGAGTTTGACTATAACGTTGAAATCATAGAAGACCCAAAAATGTTTTCATAAGTCATGAGTTCTAAGAATTTGAACTTATGGTTGAACGCCATGAAAGACGAGATGGACTCTATGAGAACCAATAGAGTTTAAGATTTTGTAAAGTTGCAAGATGAGATAAAATTGATTGGATGTAAATGAGTCTTCAAAATTAAGACAAATTTATTGGGCAATATCGAGAAATACAAGATCAGACTTGTTGTTAAAAGGTTTACCTAAAGGGAAGAAATCGACTACTTGGAAATGTTTTCTCTAGTATCTAAAAAAGATTCACTCCGCATCATTTTGACAGTTGTTGCACATTTCGATCTAGAATTGTAACGTGAAAATGACTTTTCTTAATAGGGAACTAGAGGAAAATATTTACATGTGTCAACCTGAAGGATTCTCCTCTAGCGGTAGCGAGCATTTGATATGCAAATTCAAGAAATTCATATATGGATTGAAACAAACCTTCCGTAATGGCATTTGAAATTCCACAATGTAATCATTTCATTCGGTTTTGAAGAGAATTTTATGAATCAATACATATATCTCAAGATCAGTGAGAGTAGATTTTGTTTATTTATCCCATATGTGGATAACATACTATTTGTCACCAATGATAAGGGGATACTATATGAGGTGACACAGTTGCTCTCTAACAACTTTTAAATAAAAATTTTATGTGATGCATCTTATGTCATTAATATAAAAATATATCGAGATAAATTTCATAAGGTTTTGGGATTATCTCAAGAGATCTACATCAATAAAGTTTTTAAGAGATATATGACAAAAAACTATTCATCAAATATAGTTCCGATTGTCAAAGATGATAGATTCAATTTGAACCAATACCCTAAGATAGATTTGAAAAGAGAATAGATGACTAACATCTCATATCTTTCTGCTATTGGAAATCTCATATATGCACAAATTTATACAAAATCTGATATAGCGCATGCTGCAAGAATGTTAGGTAGATATCAAAGTAACTTGGGTTTGAAACATTTGAAAGCTGCAAAAAAGGTGTTGAGATGTTTACAAGAAACCAAGAAACACATGTTTATATACAGATGAACCAACAGTCTGAAAATAGTTATGGAAGAGTGCTAAGCAGATATTGATTGTGACATCCACTATGGAAGCTGAATTCGTGATGCGTTTTGAGCTTACGTTATATGTAGTATGGTTCAAGAGTTTCATATCTGGATTTAGAGTTTTAGATTTTGTATCTAACGCATTATATGTAATTTGTGATAATTTAGTTATTGTATTTTTTTATTAAGAATAATAAAAGTGGTAGTCGAAATAAATATATCGATATAAAATATTTAACCATTAAGAAAAAAGTGTTGAAAAATTGATAGGGTTTAAATGTGTGAAATATTTGTAATTGATTTGTTTTATTTTTGAATAAATATTACACTAATATTTATATTTTGTGATATTTGATATGTTAGAATTGATGGAGAAGGGTTATTAAGAAAAGTGAAGAAAAATGGCTAAATTGGAGTAATTATATAAATGATGAAAAATTGAATAGCAATACTCTTTTATTAGTATGTAGGCACGCGGATCATGATAACTATTGCAGAATTTTGTAGAAGTCAAGTCAATAATATCTTTTTATTGTTTGCACAAAAATTCAAAAAAAATTAAATCTAATTTGAAAATATTAAAGATTTTGAAAATTTTGTTCCATTCCAATATTTAGTAGCGATAGAAAATTTTGAAAATTCAACTTTCAAAATATTTTATCGATTAGGAATTTTTTTATTTGAAATTTCTAAAATATTATTTTTAGAAAGTTTTATTTTTTTTTAGAAATCAATTTGAATAATTTCTTAAGATAAAAAAAAAAGGAAAAACACCACCTTACTTAGGGGTTGCGGCCGACAACCCAAGAGGAAGGTATATTTTCTTTATTCATTGACTTAGGGAATACATACTTGTTGAGGAAGCAAGAACCAAGGAGGAGCCATGTAACCCCAACATCTTCTTTTCATTTTTATTTATTTTGTGAGTTTTTATTTTTCATACTTTATTTTTAATTTGTTTTTTTAGTTAAAAGATTGTTTAAATCTTGATAAATGAAAATTATGAAATCTAAGTAATTTTATTGGTTTGATATTTGTAAATATTTATTTAATTTTTATACTCTAATTTTTATGATTGTTTTGGATTTGTTAAATAAAGGTATATGTTTAATAACTTTAAAATAGTTTACATCCATTTAAAAATAATAAGATTTGTTTGTTTTTAATAGAGTGGTAATTGACATAGTTTTATAACGTTAAAAGCTTTTAATTTATGTTAAGAAATTAAATAATCTAATTTAAATGAATTCAGATTGAAATTTGTTAATTAGAATTGTGTCTCTCTAAATTTTAATGCTGTCAAAATACTAAATCCAACGAGTATCTCTTTGATTGACTTTCAATTAGAAAAATAGTTAATGATGATACCTTAATTATGGAAAAAATAAGGTGAGATTGATTATTTTGTGATATTTAACTACTATAATTAATTTATTTACATAATATTAAGTAATTTTTGTATCGATAATCAATCAAATAAATTCGTCGTTCCCTATAAATATGACCATACTCACCATAAACTCATCTTTTGTAAAGTATGTATTTTTATTTTTGTTTGAATTAACACCCATCAAATTTTATCGCGCCGTTGTCGGAAAACGGTGTTAAGTGATTTATTTTTTTTAAGTTTTGTTTTCTCATTGTTTTCAAGACTAAATTTTTTGCCGAGAACTTACTATAAATTGTCAAGAAAAAGAGAAGTAAAGAACTTTAACCATGAAGATATTGTTACCCAAAGAACTTTAAGGGAGTTATTAATTTCTGATATTAACGAACATTCTTTTTGTAGTGATTTTCTTAATATGATAGTAAATGCACAACAGTTTGAAGGACGACAATATGTCCCAAAAAAGGTCAATGAGATAAATATTTCTTTTTTTGATCACAAGTTGGATGCTCTAACTTTTATGGTGGAAAGGTGAGTTGTAGAACGGATTTAACAAGTGAAAGTATGCAGAATTTGCTTGAGTATGAATCACTCAATCGACATGTGCCCTATATTTCAAGAGGAGTTTGATGAAAAATTGAATTTTATAGGTGGATTTTTAGGACAACTTTATAAAAAGTATGATTTTTACTAAAACACCTATAATCAAAGTTGGAAAGGTCATTCGAATATAAATTATGGGTATAGACCACAAAAAATTTCGCAACAATCCTATGGAAGTTCACTATTTCAACCGCAATAATCTCCGCAAAACCGAGGACCGGCCTTTGAGGATCTTTTTAAAAGTTTTATGAAAGAAACGAGAGCAATTATTCAAAGTCTCGATATTCAAGTATTACAATTGACAATAGCAATAAATAAAATCGAAACTAATAAAGGAAAATTACTGTCTCAAGTGAAAATTAATCCAAGGGAGAATGAAAATGCGATACTGTTCAGAAATGAAAAAGAAGTACAGAATTTTTCATTAAAAGAAACACAAAAGGAGAAAAAAAATGAAAAGAAAACAATATCTCTTGTTCATGTTTCGGTGTACTCTATAGATGCCAAAAATAACTAAGGTATTTGGATGGTTTTTGGACATTCTCGACTACTTTATGTTTTAGTTAATTATTATTTTTTATTTTCTTGTTAATATATCTTTGGCTTCAACTAAGTTACAAGATAAAAATAGCATCTCAATTAGGCTTGAAGACTCAATTGAGGATATCCAAGCTTCAAACAAATGATGTCTTGGAACAATCTCAATTCTCAGCAGACCTTTCAATAACGGTGGACCATTGAAGCAGTTCTAACTTAATTTATTTTTAAATAAAATGAATATTCTTTTATAAAAAAATACATACTTGTAAGTAAAATTTTAATATTTGTTTTTTATATTAACAATTATGTTTATTTTTAATCAACTCTAATTTAGACTTTCCAAAATCCCTGCACCGCGTCGCTGTCCACACCATTAAACTTAGAAATGGACCACAAGCCTCTTATCTGTCGGCCTTTTTTTAAGGAGTACATTCCTCTTATCTGCAGGCCCCTTTTAAGGATTACATTAATTCTCTATGATCTCTCTGTCCCTGTCTCTCTCTTCTTCATCACTCTTAGCAATTGCGTGACAATACCAAATATCAGTTGGTGTACTGAAAAGAGCTCTATATCTCTTAATTAAACACTCAGATTCGAGTCTCCTTAAAAATAAAAAAAAACTAATTTGGGAGATCTCCCCTTCTATAGGAGGTCCGACAGTCAGGTCGACTTGGATTAGTCGGAGTGAAAATTCGGATATCGGGGGTTAGGGACGAAAAAAAAAAATTGCGTGACAATGAACATCTCGGTGCATATGAAATCCAAACTCCTTTTGTAGACCTCTTTTCTTTGTACTTGTTTCCCATGCACGCTAGGTTAGACCTCTTTTCTTTGTACTTGTTTCCCATGCACGCTAGGTTAGTCCATAGCCTGCTCAACGTTATGATATGTGCCGAGATAGATAGTTGGTTTAACGGAGAAAATATTAAATCTGTTAATTAAAATTCAGTTTTAAATCTTGAGAATGAAAATATTTACATTGAAAGAGTTTTTTTTTTTTTTTTTTTTTTTTTTTTTTTTTTTATAGAGGGTCTAATAGTAACTCGAAACGAATTAATCAGAATATAATTTTGGATATCGATCGATCAAGAAACAAAAAAAAAACCTTATAACCTGACTGCCCTACCTTCAATTCAGGCTCCACTATAAACTGCCCAATCATATTTAGGGAAGGTGAACCTTGTTTTCTTTTTTCCTTTTTTTTTTTTTAAATTGTTATAAAAGTTAAACTAAATTTAATTTTTTAAAAATGAGTTTAGAAAATGATATTGAACTTGGACCATCAAATTAGAACTAATCTTAACTACTCCCCCCCTCTTTCTCCCCGCACGCAGTCCATGCAAGAATATTCATTGGAGAGTAATGACACTTACAATAGTATGCACACCGGTATTTTTCGTTACTGAAAACTCATCATTGAATTAGAACATTCACATCATCCAATACTATCTGCATTCCTTGGATTGAATGAGACAATAAGAATTAGTATCTGCAAATAGAAGATAACTGAGTGCTAATAAATAGACAAAACATTTTATTCTTCCCTTCATTGTGTTCAAATTCAAATCATGTTACTAGGAGAAATAATCATGCTAATAGAAAGTCTCACTGAATTTCAAACCATCACTCAATTCTTCGGAGTTGAGTTCAATTGAAAGAACCAAGTACATCAATGGAGATGGGAAAAACCCCAGAAAGGCTTTTCGTATACAGTGCTCATAGCATCAGAGTTTTCATCTGTTTCTATTCCTCTGTTTCTAATTTGCTGAATTTGTCACTGGTTTTTATTGAAAGAGAACAGCTTGTTGCTTTCCCCCCCAAAAAAATAAAAAAACAAAAAAGAAAAAAAGAACAGCTTGTTGCTTTTTAAGTTATAACTATCTAGGTAATCTCTCATTCTTTTGTATTTTATTTATGAAATCCGCAATGGCTAGCCTGTTACTGCCTAGTAAGTATGAACTTCATACCAATGTTCTCCATGAGACGCTTGAGTGGTAATTTCAGCTTTGAGGTTCCCCGAGCCAAGAGCTCGACCAGATTATCAAGGCCCAGCCCGGCTCAAGGGTCGAACTTAACATGCTTGCTCAAAACTTGCCCAAATGACCACATTGAAGCCCATGTTATTCTACTTTTGGGTTGTATAAAAGCTAGCCCAGATCTTACCTACCATCAGGCCGAACGGGGCAATACCCAAAACAGGGCTAAGCCAAGGTTCCAGCCTACCCAAATTAAGTAATGCTACAAATTGAGGAAAATTCGATTACATTATATATTAACATATTGTAATATGGTATAGGGAAATCAGGGCTTATTTGATGATATTTTTATAATGTGCTATCCGGTATTGAATTAATTTATTTATAACTAGTTCTATATTTTTATAATTAGACGTTTTCAGTCCACACATTAAAACTCACCCAGCATGGCACCGGTGCTTACAACTCCCCCAATAGTTGATGAACACAGGCGGATGGAATTTTGAAAGGTATGCTAGATATTACATACTTAGTTTCATGTTCCAAAAGTGCATGAGAGAGAGAGAGAGATGGCTTCATAATTTTTAACCTTTTGCAGAAGCCAAGAATACATGCTTTTTGTGAGGGCTGCGCTAAAGGTTGAAGATGCTATAGTCACTGATCAATACTTCATGCGTGTCTGATTATGGCAGAAACTAAGATAATTATAAGCAAAGTACAGACTCTACAAGGCTAACATTATTCCATACCGTGGTCTCTGATCACCCAATATCAGAAAATTGCTGATTTTTCTATACGTAAATGCTGTCTTAGTTTCCCTGGATAGACATAATCTTTAATATGACTCTACTGGTCTTTTATGGTGATGAAACAGCGAGGGAGGACAAATGAGATGGCTGGAGTTTATGCTAAGCATTGTGCAGAATTGACTAAGGAACTGGTTCTCCCTTTTGGCCCTCAAATGTTCTTTGGTCAGAGAAGCATGAGGCGGAGGGTTGGCAGGAAAACCTCCTCAGGTTATGTTGTCAGATTGTATGCATTATTTAACATCTGTAGCAAGACAAAAAGTTGTATTAACATTTCTAGAAATGACCTAATTTATGTCGGTCCCAATTTTCAGATATGACACTGACTAAAAGTTTTTATAACTTTACAATGTTAATGTATCCATGTTGTGTCATGCTTTGTGTCCGTGTCTGTGCTTCTTAGGCACGTTTGCACATGTCCACTTGGATAGGCATGCTTGTCTCTTTAAACAAAAGAAACAGGAGGCCAATGAAAATCTGATATATGAAACATATTTTCTTCAGACTTGTGACGATTTAGGTATTGAATTTGTAGCATTCAGGGGGTGCAATTCTTCAAAATTGCAGTGATGGGCTGCACTTGACAGCAGAAGGGAATTCTATTATCCACCGAGGACCAGTACAAATCTTCAATGAAACCCAGTTTTCTGCCGAAGTAATAACATATTTTTAGAAATTCATGCAAAAAATCCAGAGAAGGTTTTCCACAGGCCATGACTAGTGAACCTTTTTTCATCATTTTATTTCTAATGAACATGAATACCATGGCCATTGAATCAATTGATCGTGAAAGAGAAGAACCTTCTTTAGGATTTGTTTGTTTCGAATAAGATTGAGATAACAACAAAAGTTTCTTCCAAGAATATAAAATAATTTCTAATTGATTAATAAAATTTTGTATTTATTAGATATTATTTTGTTCACTATAAATTTACAACTCAAATTAAAGATTCCAATGGAGGGATGACGAAATAGATAATGTTTTTAAAGTGTAATTTTAATATATTAGTTAGGATTATGATAAATGATTATATTTTCATTTGAGAGAGAGAGAGAAAGAGAGAGAGAGAGAGAGAGTGTGTGTGTGTGTGTGTGTGTGTTGATGGAGAAAAAATACTAAAAATTAGGTTGTGGTAGGTAAGATTTTGGGGGTAGAATTTGTGGATTTGGCATTTATCAATAAACATTGCCAATCTCACTTTAACAAACATAAGAGATTAGGGTTTCATATTAATTTATGTAACAAGACATACCCATCTCTAGTAGTAACACAAACACTATCTTCCTGAGGGCAATCAACCAGTTAATCAACATTACCCATTAGCTCCAAACTTTTCAATAAATCTAATTATCTCCAAGTTAAATATTGAATTAAGCTAAAAGGATCCATAATAGCTTCCAGAAGAGCTTTCCATGCCATTATCGGATACCCCCGCAGTCCTTCCTCCTCCTGAGATCTGCTCATTAAAACTCTTGTGCAAAATAGTTGAAGGACCGTCAACATAACATCCGTCTCCAAGATTTTGCTCTAGTGCCAACGCATCAATTGCATTGAAAATAATCTCATCTTTATCTTCTTCTTCGACGATCTCTCCATCATAGTTACCAGTAAACTCAAAAGATGCTATATTCTGTCCAATTTTAGATATTTGTTGTTCTAAATTCGAACAAATGACCGTGTCATTGTTCTCAATCCATGCTTGTTGCACATCCAAGCAAGGTGGTTGTAAAATTGAATTGGCCATTTTATTGAGTATCTGATCAGGAGCCAAAGCTGAAGAGCCAGACTTGGTGGCTCGGGGAAACTTGAGCCTTGATTGTTTGACCAACCTAGCCTCGGCTTGAAGACGAGCCTTCTCCCACTGAGCCATGTGGCTAAGGTGAGCTGCAGCCTTAGCATCTCCATTGGCTGGGGTAAGAACAGTGGGACATATGAGCTTGTGAGTCACAGGATCGATGCCTCTCTTGTTTAGAACTTTCTTGATATGGGTATTCCAATAATTTTTTATCTCATTGTCTGTCCTCTTTGGTAGGTGCGCAGCTATAACAGACCACCTGGGACGGAAACAGGATAACAAATAAATCTATGTCCAGAAGATTTATACACCAAGAAGCAGAAACTATATATGACAATGAACTTTTATCATTTCCACAGGCATTAGATATTCATAGGGATAGAATGATCAATTATTGTTCAAAATTTTATTATTAAAAAATTTTAGATAGCATCTGACCATCTACGAAAGTATTTTACTTTGATACCTGTTATAGAAATAACAAAAATAAATACTTAAAAAACAAAATAAACCTTGTGATGATATTTTTAATAATGGAAAAGGTTCTAAAATGCATGTGCTAAATGTAGCACCTAGTTAAATGAGGTAAGAAAGTCTCTCTCTCTCTCTCTCTCTCTAATTGTTGGTAAATGGCCACGTAGGGGCATTTTATCATAAAAAAAATGAGGGATCCAAAAATTTTCGATGAAAAAATTTTTTTCTATCATTATATTATCGGACTTTGGGTTGAGATGTCATAGTACTATAGTGGTGGTTCGATTCCGTGATCACCATCCCGACTGAGTGATCCATACGAGGGAGTTCGGGATTCGGTTAATTTTTGAAGATCTAAGCATTGAGATATTTATCCAAAAATTCTGATTATTTAATTTCTGTGATTTACCATGCTTCCATGCATGTGATTAAATCTAATATTGATATCAGAGTGAATGTTAAATTTAATAAAAACTTTTCAGATATAAAAATGTTAGGTAAAAAATTTTGGGGTTCAGATCACGAATTAATTTCGTGAATCCAATTATACCACAATATTACCCATAATTTATAGATTATGAAAATAATTTTTTCATAATTTTTGGTGTATGTTTCAACCATGAAAAATAAGGTCGAAGTTTTTTGCTCTAAATGGTGTCTGAAAATTAAAACATAAATCTGTCATGTTATAGGACAAATTGATCTATGAAATTGGCATATATGTGTTCTTTATGTCTTGATCTACATTTTGATATAAATATGATGTATTGCTGTTATCGGAAATTGGGACTTCCAAAATGTTCGCGAAGGGTCGTGATGAAAATTTCACATTCGCAAATCCTCCTAAAATTGAGTCAAGCATATTAGAATGATGTCTAATTATAATTTTCACTCGAAAACTGTGTAAAAAACAGCCAGAAAATAAGTTTTCTAATAGCCGGGTCGCGAGAACTCGGTTGTAGACCCGTCGGGTGAAGAAGAACCGCCCCAAACCCGCGGGTGCGTGCAGTACACGCGCGCGAAGGAGCGTCAGCCTCTGGGAAGTTGGCACGTGTGGTTCACATGTGGGGGAGGTGCGTGAACCGGATCATGTTGTTCGGGTCGGTGGCGACCCCGATTTGGGATGCGACCCGGGATGGAGGTTGCATGTGTGCAGGTGCGTGGTCTACTCATTGCGCGTCTAGCTCGTGCGGTTCACGTACGAGGTAGGCACATGAACCGGATCATGCTGTCCCGGTCAGTGGCGACTTGGATTTGGGACGCAACCCGGGATACGAGTCGGCCACGTGCAGGTGCGTGGTCTACTCACTGTGCGTCTGGCAAGTGCAGCAGCATGCTACCGGCGCATGCAGGCGCTTAATTGGCACGTGGGATCCCATGCTATTAAATGTGACTTTTTATGAGTTTTTGTATGCTGAATCTAAATTCGGATAGTAAAATGAGATTCCAGGTTGTAATGTATGGTATCCGTTGACTCATATACTCATTTTGGGTTCTATATTCAAATCATTTGGGATTCATTGATTCGAAAGGTGTACAAAATATGAGAATAAATATCAATAAATCACTAAAATCTCTCTTGTTGCATTGAACACTATCGTATCAAATTTTTGCAAGAACTATAAACTGAAAGGTAACAACTTTGAGATTTTACACATGAAAATTCAGTTTGTTCTCAAGAAGTAGGATTTGTATGAAATTCTGAGGCACGATATGATGGGCTCCAGGGAGGGTACCACACCTCAAGATAGACGTGATAAAGAGCTCTATTGTGAATGGAAGAAAGAGGATAGCTAAGTTAGGGCAATTCTTATCAGTAGTATGCACAATAACTTGATCCCAATCTACGAGTAGTATCTTATGGCTATGTCGGTTTGATTTGCTCTAAAAGAGTATTGTGTTGCTCCTTTCAACTCCTGTGGTGCAGATGCTAAAGAAAATGGCTGATCATATAATGATACAATATTTGCTACAAATGTTGAGTATGATTGCCGAGTTAAGAAATGTGAATGAGCCCATTTCGGATGAATTTCAAGTATTGGGTGTGATCCAGTCTTTTATCTAATTTATGGGAGACTATGAAAACCTATCTCACGCGCGACGAGAGTATTCATACTTTCACTGATATGAGTAGGCACATTGAGCTCGAGGAGGAGTACCTGAAGGTGATTAGGATGCACTCGGATCATGCTTATACAGTAGAGTCGAGTAAGGACTCCTATGGCACCAAACAAATAGCATGAGAAAGAGACTCGAGGTTCAGGTAAGAAGAAACCATCCGAAAAATTTGACAATAAGGTACAAAAGCGCAGAAAGAAGAAATTTGATAAGACTAATACAAAGTACTACGTTTGTGATACACTTGATCATTTCGCTTACTAGTGTGACGAACGGAAGAAATATCATTCTTTTTTACATGATTTGAGTTTTGTCTCATCTACTGTAATATTCATTGATTTCTCTTCTTTGTGAATTGTAAACTCAGGAGTCACAGACTACGTAGCTCGAAACAGAAGTGCATATGTGAAGTTTCGCTGAGTAAATCCTTAGGTTAAGAGGATTTATGTGAACGAAGTATTGTCGTCATCAGAGAGATTGACACTTGCAAGTTGGAATTGCAAAATAGCCAAACTCTATATCTATATGACATTCTTTGAGCTCTGAATATTTGACGGAACTTGATTTCAATATTTTGTTTAAGATTACCTAACATATGTTTTGTCATATAAAAAATCATCTGTTTTTATGAAATATGACAGTTCTTTGATTTATTCTGGTTTTTATCCATAATAGACTATATGCACTAGATGTTGTTTCTGGCAATGGTATTTTTTTATTCTTTTTTTTTTTGTTTTTACATCTGATTGTATAGATGATGATATAAATATATAGCATAATAGAGTCAAACACATAGGGTAAGAGAGGATAAACCGGTTAGCAGCGAGTGATTTGTTAGGTTTGCTAACCAGATGCAAGTTGTCTGTATCTGAGTTTTGTCTAACCGGCAAAGTTACAAGAAAACCATTAGATAATGCAATGAGAGCTGGGACACCATTGCAGTTGGTCCAATCTGATATTTGTGTTCCTATGAGCATGAGAGCTCGAAACAAAGCTGTGAATTTTATTACGTTTATGGACGATCATCTCACACAAATTTGAGGCATTAGAGTACTTTAGAAGGTTTATTAGTGAAATTGAGAATCAGCTAGATTTGAAAATGAAAACTCTTAAAATCGATCGGGAGCATGAATATTTGTCATAACAATTTAGAGAGATTTGTTTCGAGAAAGGTATTACGAAACAGTTGATTATTCATTCTACTTCTAAGCAGAATGGAGAAGTTGAGAGAAGCAATATAAATTTATTAGAGATGGTGAGATTTATGATAGCACAAACTAAATTGTTCATCTTCTACTAGGGAGATATTTTATTGACTGCAACCTACGATTTCAACTATGTCCCAATAAATTCCGTAGTCAGTACCCCATATGAGATTTGGATAGGGAGGCGGTCTGATTTTAGCCACTTGAGATTATGGAGTTGTGCCGTATATGATCATGATTTCTCGTATCCATACAACAAGTTAGACCCGCGAGAAAAGAATATATCTTTAGAAGATATTCATAACACTCCAAGGGATATGTGTTCTTAGGTGAGTATATGGATGACACTGTTATTCAGATTGAATCTCGTGATACCATATTCATTGAGAATGATTTTTCTAAAAGAGGCAAAATCGATAAGAACTTTACACTTTATGAAATGGATGTGCCTAGTAATTCAGATGAGTCCAACGGTAGGATATAAGAATTCATTATGGATTTGGTTCCTAGTGGGAGCGATCTATCTAGAGGTAAAGAGATTCTCTCTCCTTGTAAGAGTATCGAGGACGCATACTTAAATGTTGCTTCTCGATTGAGAGTGAGACCCTCATTGTTACTCTTGAGAATGATGAGGAATTTAAAACGGTTCAAGAGACTCTCGAGAATTTTGCGAAAGACCATTGGTTAAAGGCCATGGATGAAGAGAAAGAGTTGATGAAAATCAATGAGATTTAGTATCTAGTTGATTTGCCTAATAATAGAAGGACCATTAGGAATGAGTAGGTTCTCAAGGTCAATAGAAAGTTCGATAGATTGATAGAGAGGTATAAAACCCATTTGGTAAACATGGTTATTGTCGAGTTTTGATATAAAAGAAATAAATGAGTCCTAGTTCATTCTTAAAATTTGAATCCAAAGAGATCACTCAAGAAGGGTGTTGACTCTTTAAGAAGAGTACTACATCAGAAAGATTTTTTAACATTTCAAGATGAGCGATTGCAACCCAATAAATACTTCTATTACTAAAAGTGAAAACTTGAGTCTTGACATATACCCTAAAATTCAGGACAAAATAAGAGAAATGAGTAGAATTCATTATACTAGTGCAATGAACAGTCTTGTGTATGTAATGAGGCTTACACGACCGGATATTTATTTTGTAGTCGATTTGGTGAGTAAGTATCGATCGAATCCTAAAAGAATTACTGGATAGCAATGAAAAGGATTCTAAAATATTTCAAGAGAACTGTAGACCTCTTATTGTATTACGGAGGAGGTGATTTGCATTTCATTGGGTATTCAGACGCCGACTGGGGATGTCGATTTGGATGAACGCAAAATGATATCAAGATTTTCTATCTTGCTCAATAATGGTACCATATTTTGGGAAACAAGAAACAAATATACGTATCTTTATTTATGATAAAGATTGAGGTTATGCCATATTCAGTGGCAATTCAGGAGAGTGTTTTGGGTTCAAAATTTTTTGGATGATTTAGAAGTTGTGGTAGATAGTGAAAGACCAATGATGATTTATTGTGATAATCAGACCATCATTGCTAACAACCAAGATCCTAAGTATCATACTAAAACAAAATATATTGATACTAGATATCATTTTGTGAGAGTTATGACCGAGAAGAGTACTGTAATGATTAATTACACTTTTACACACAGTATGGTGGCCGATCTTTTCACCAAACCCATTATGAGAGATTCCTTTACGAGACAATGAATCATTGAGTTTAGTGTATTTTGACATTTCTCACTATATACTGAATTTGATACTTATTAATATATATGACATATGTGTATTATACAATCACAAGTTTATTTTTTACATTTGTTTATTATCATATATTTTGTAGTGATTTATGATAAAAAATATGTCAGGGAGACGTGGTTGACCCTCTCATACAAGTGACTATCTCCAGTTCTGAGTGAATGGGGATAAAATAGTTTCTAGTTATAAGAGATTTTGAGAGTAACCCTACTAGAACATACGTCATCTTGATATGTGTTCACGATGAGCTTATATGTGACGTGACCAACATGAATATACCTATATCTATGTTACCTGTGAGTAGATAGATTTGAAATCTCAGATATCATTTATTTCTAGTGATATTGTCTCTGAAATATTGTTTCTGAAATCTCTGGATAAAATCTTATATGTAGACTGAATTACATACTTGTACACTATTAGAGAAATCTGAAATATACCCTTTTGAAAGATAGGGAATAACACTGTACCATGTATTTCATACCACGTATGATAAAATGACTATGAGATAGTGGAAACTATTATTTGAGACGATAGTATGATCATGATCCATGTTTTTAGAAGTTTGGTTCAGTATTTATTATTTTAATTTGTTTACCTATGACCCGAAAGATAAATTGAAATCTAAGAAACAGATCTAGAAAAACAATTGAATTGAAATTGATGAATTCGACTTTGAGAAAAGAAAAACCAATCGATATTATATCATTATATAGTATTCATAAGTTGACCTGTTATCTTAATCCATATTGGAATTTAAATATAATAGTGAATATACAATCGAGCAATAATTGAGGATCACTTTCAATGAAGAAAGTGGTTCGATTGATGTAAATGCATTGAATTTGTGATATAGCTAGTTCTTTTTTATACTAATAGTGGCTTTTTGGTCATCCTAATAAGTGTATCGAGAAGTTTTTGTTTGCTGGTGTACTCGTCGGTTGTACGACGCCTATTCCTGTATGAAAGTCCAGCAGAGTGATGTGATAAATCGTATAAGTTGTGATTTTATGACGGACGTAAAATACTTTCATATACAAGTGGAAGATATTGGTTAAAATGCCTATATAGGGGTACGGGATTTAAAAACTTAAATTTAAATAAAAATAATGTGGGATAATAGGTGGTTACCATTATCCTCATTTTTTCCTAATAATTCTCTCCCTTCTTTTCGGTGAATATGTACGTGAGTGAAGATTGAATAGAGCTCTTTGCACATTAATAAAAAGATAAGCACACATTTTTCTAATGAGAAAAAAATAAGGGATCGAGAAATTTTCGATGAGAAAATTTTTTTCTATCATTGTATCATTGGATTTTGGGTTAAGGTATCGTGATACTGTGGTGGTGGTTCGATCTCATGATTATTATCCCGACTGAGTGATCCATACGAAAGAGTTTGGGATTCGTTTAATTCTTAGAGACCTACGAATTAAGATAGTTATCCGAAAATTCTGATTATTTAATTTCTGTGATTTATCACGCTTCCGTGCATATGATTAAATCTAACAGTAATGATGCATGGGGCAGGATGTGGGATATGGGATTTACAGAGCTCTCAAACCCCAGCAGGACTGATGCAATTGATTAGAGAGGATGCAGAGGGAGCCAGGTCGATGAGGAAGTGAAAACTGGTTGCGGGGTCTATGTGAGGCACCTAGGATGGGAATTTGATGCTGAGTCTTGTGTTTTTTTCTGTGCCTTTTCTTCACCCATGGGTACAAAACATACATACATATATATATAAAGAAGAACCGCACGCATCAAATGTTGAAGGACAAAAAAAATATATATATACAAATACGTAAGAATATGTCTCTCACCTGTTACCAAGAAGAGCATGAAGCTGAATGATAGTTTGTTCCTCTTGCAAACTAAAACCTCCTCTCTTAATATCCGGTCTCAAGTAATTAATCCACCTTAGCCTACAACTCTTCCCACATCTTTGAAGACCTACGCCACACAACAATTCATATATATGTCATAACATCACAACCCTAGAAATTTTCCCTATGAAATTATAATGCTCCCCAAAAAAATAAACAAACATGTCTGACAGTGTTTGATTACCAGCTTTTGGAGGGAATGAACGCCAACTTCCATGGCCATACTTTTGGATGTAAGCTAAGAGTTTCTCATCTTCTTCGGGTGTCCATGGTCCTCGCTTTAAGCCCTCAACATCGCAAAATGGAGATCTTCCCATTTTTAGAAAATTATGAAGAATTGGGGGGGGGGGTTAGTTCAAGCTAGCTGGGGAGAAAATTTTGCCCGGACGGAAGAAATGATAAGATTGGAGGAGTGACTCCTGGAGAGAGATGTGTTTGCACGTGTTTTTATTGGTATTAATTTAGCTATTTATGATGCAATGGATGTGTGTAATGATTTTGGGTCCCACATGTTGATAACAAAAATAAATAAATTAGACTTTATATTGGCTTTTATTTGTGTTCCCCAATGTTAATGAAATATCGAATCTCCCTTGATTTCTAGGTACGGAGTAGCTAATAACAACGTGCGTATCAATTGTGATGTGACTAAATTGGGACCATCTCTTTTTAATATAAGCCATGAATTTTATCTCAAACCATACACGAAAAAAAAATAATAATAATAATTGAGATTTCTTTTAAACTAGCAGAGATTTCACCTCTTTCATGGATCATATTAAAGGTGATCATATGCTTTTTAAGTTTTTGTATTTTCTTTCTCTTTCTCCAATGAAATATTATCATTTGAAATGATGATCGTTAGTTGTAAAATAGTTAATTCTAGATAATTATTAGGAGTGGCCCCCTAAAGTTTAAATTTTATAAATACCCACTACAGTTTAATAATGTTTTTATCAGATCCTCCTAAAAGAATACACCATGACCCCATAAAATTTTAAAAATTCTGCACCAATGCCAAGGGCGGATGTATAGAACATTCAGTGGGGTCAAGTGACGCCGCTTAAATTTTACATTTGACCCATGAAAAAAAATAAAAATAAAAATTTATATCATTTGAACCCACTTAATTTTTACATTTGACCCTATTATTATTATTTTTTTAATAGCTCTGCCCCTGTCCAATGCTATGAGTACAGATTTTTATGTTGGCCTCTAAGAAGGTTATTCTAGGTCTACCACCCATGAGTATGAACCAAGTAGATTGGTCATCGGAGATATGTACAGTATGAGATAGAGCACTCCCTTGTATGGAACATTCCTCTATCAAACGTAGATGTATAAATCTAGATGTTTAAGAAAACCAGAGTGTACCACTCGATAGCCTATTCTTGCTTGTACCCCTTAAAATTTTAACTGCAAGTAAATAATATTGGGGCAATTGGAGCATAAACATGCATACATGCATAGGAACATACATATATATGTATGCATACACATATATGTATGCATACACACACACACACACACACACACACATATATATATACATCTCTCTCTCTTTTAGCCGGGATTTGTCGGGAGCAACTCCCCCCGGTATGTTAAGAAAAGTGAACATAAACAAATGTTGAAATCTTTAAAATATTATTAAAAGTCTCAAAATATTATTAAAAATCATTAAACATTATTTTTTTAAAGAATTTATAACACCTACTGCCTTTGGCCTTGCATAATGTACTTTTTTTTCCCTAAAATAAAATTTTAATTTATTTTAAAAATGAAGAGACACAATAAGTGACATGCTACGTCATTTAAACATTAAGTATTACCATACTAGGCTTTTAAAAAAAAGAAAGATAAGGATTGAATAATTACTCTGATGAGAAAAAAAAATCAATACATTAATAAAAAAAAATGGATAAGAATACCATTTTTTTTCATATTTAATAAAATGGAAAATCACAAAATATTAAGTGAACAAATATTTTAAGATATTCCAAAAATACAATAGTGAACCATCAAAATGGGAGATAAAGTATTAGATTTAGGGCCGGCAACGGAGCTTTCTAAATTGGACTTTACAAAGGTTGGGCATGAGCTATTTAAAATTTTATGAATCCGAGTTCGATTCTGCTCGAGAAAGCTCGAAAAATTGATACTCAAGCTTGACCTGAAAAATTAAAAGAGCCTCAAGTCCGTTTTGGACACTCAAGTCCAAATTATAAATTTCATTTTTTATATTTTTAACTCATTTATAACATAACAAATATCAAACAAAAATACATTAATTATAAAAATAAAATACAAAAAACAAATACTATCATATGAAATTAAGAATTATACATTATTATGAAGATTAACAATAAAAAATTATATAAAAAATTATATAAAAAATAATACATTAAATTTATCTAAATTAACATCAAAGTCATGATATTTTTAAAAATATCAAAAAAAGATAATATTTGATTTTAAAGGACTCAATCCCATGACAAGCCAAGCAAAAGAGTGTTCATGCTCGATCTATAGTCCGCTTCCGCTTCACTTCCCAAACCCTATGCTCGATCTATAGTTAAAACGGGATTAAATAATTGGTCCGAACTCTGCTCAGCCAGTCCGGCCCAATTGCCTGTCTTAATTGGATTGTACGAAATGAAGGAGAAGTACGGGATGGTACAGCTGAATTAAAGAGCACCACTCAATCGAAGCTTGAGATGCATGTGCATTTTATTTAAGCAACAACAACTTGAAGTTTGAAGGACATATGTTTGGTATGGCCAATTAAGGCCCGTCTGATACGTGGGGTTGTCGGTAGATACACAGGGTTCCTTAGGCATCTGAGCTGCTTGGTGGAGGACACATCACAATCTCACTCTTCCGTCCTTTGATTGTGCACTACGTTCACAGGATGTTAGTCGGGTGAACCCCATGTTATTCCACTTCTTGGTTGTATAAAAGCTAGCCGAGCTCTTACCAACCATCAGGCCAAATGGGGCAATACCCACTTGGGAAACGGGGCTAAAACAAGGATCCAGCCTACCCAAATTGAGTAATGCTACAAGTACAGGAAAATTCCAATTACATTTATAGATTAACATATTCTACTATGGTATAGGGAAATCATTGGGTCATTGGGCTCATTTGATAATATTTTTATAATATGCTATCTAGTATCGAATTAATTTATTTATAGCTAAACATTAGATTCAAAATTTAGTAATGAAAAAAATTATGTATGGAGAGTTGATTCTTAAATAGGGAGAGCCGAACTAATCCAAGTATAGTTCTGGATACCGATTATCTAGTACCAAAAAAAAAGAAGATGGCTGCATAATTTTTACCTTGTCCAGAAGTCAAGAACATGCTTTTTGGGAGGGCTGTACTAAAGGTTGAAGATGCTACAGTCAATGGCCAATACTTCATGCGTGTTTGATTATAGCAGAAAATAAGATAATTATAAGCTTTGTTAGTACAGACTCTACAAGGCCAACATCATTCCATACTGTGGTCTCTGCCCACCCAATATCGGAAAATTGCTGTTTTCTCTATACATGAATGCGGTTCTAGTTTCCTCGGATATACATAATCTTTGATACGGCTCTGGAGGTCTTTTTACGGTGATGAAACTGCGACGGAGGACAAATGAGATGGCTGGAGTTTATGCTAAGCATCGTGCGGAATTGGCTAAGGAACTGGTTCTACCTTTTGGACCCTCAAAGATCTTTGGTCCGAGATGCGGTAGGCGGAGGGTTGGCAGAAAAACCTCCTCAGGTTATGCGTTCAAATCGTATGCATTATTTAACATCTATAGTAAGACAAAAAGTTGTACTGATATTTATAGAAATGACCTTACTTATGTCGGTCCCAATTTTCAAATACGACACTAACTAAAAGCTTTTGTAACTTTACAATATGTTAGTGTATCCATGTTGCGTCATGCTTTGTGTCCGTGTGTGTGCTTCTTAGGCACGTTTGCACATGTCCTCTTGCATAGGCACGTTTGTCTCTTTAAACAAAAGAAACAGGAGGCCAATTGAAAATCTGACATATTTTCTTTAGACTTCTGAAGATTTAGGTAGCATTCGGGGTGTCTGGCGTGTTCAATTCTTTAAAATTGCATTGATGGGCTGCACTTGACAGCAGAAGAGAATTGAATTATCCACCAAGGACTAGGACAAGTCTTCAATGAAGCCCAGTTTTCTGCCAAAGCAATACCATATTTTTAGAAATTGATGCGAAAAACGCTGAGAAGGCTTTCCACACACCATGACTAGTGAACTTTTTGTCATTATTTTATGTCTAATGAACGATGAATACAGTAGCCACTGAATCGATTGATAGTGAAAGGGAAGAACTGCTACAGCCCGCGAGCACAGCGGCTCCTGCCCGCAAGCAGCTCCATCTCGCGAGCGCTCCAACGCGCGCCAGCCGCGACTTCTCTCCTTCGCGCGCTAACAGCCCACTCCTCGATGTGTGCCAATGTGTGTGTTTGAATATTCAGGGATGAGCAGGATGGACTCCTTATGTGTGTATTATTATATGATTTCACGTTTTGAAGAGTCATATGCTTTCGATGATTTATTGTCAATTTGATAGCCTTACAGAGTCCCGGTATACGGGGAGGTTCTGTCCGTGTATCGAGACAACGCGACGGTTGTCGCGTGATCGATCCGAGAATCGGGACGTGACAAGAACCTCCTTTAGGATATGTTTGTTTCGAATATGATCAAGAAAACAGCAAAAGTTTCTTCCTAGTATAGAAAATAATTTCCCATTTATTAATAAAATCTTGCGATTATTTGATATTATTTTGTTTATTATAACTTTACGACTCAAATTAAAGATTTCAAAGGAGGGATGACGAAAAAGATAACGTTTTTAAACAGAGTTATTATATTCCTCATCATTGTATAGCTTTCTATGTGCGTGATCGATACGTATTGATTACGGTCAAAATAATGACAAAATTAAAAATTTATACTAAGGGAGAAAAATACAATATGTATCCTGAGCTAAAATTTTAAAAAGCAAAGTTATAATTTTTAAGAAATCAAAACATACACACACACACACACACACACACACACACACACACACACACATATATATATAATTTTTTCTCTTAAAATTTCCAAGCAAATAATCCCTTACCCAAAATTTTTGGTTAAATGTTGATAGAAACACCAATTATTTACTTTTATTTATGCATATTTTTAATACCAATTGACTTCATTTTGTCAACAAAGACCAATTTTGTGATTGTTAGTGTTTGATTGATATCAAGTTGTGGGTAACTTTTTTCCTATTTGTAAGTGTAGTATATTAGTTACGATTATGATAATGATTATATTTTCATTTTAGAGAGAGAGAAAGAGTGTGTGTTGTTAGAGAAAAAATACTAAAAGTTAGGTTGTGGTAGTCTATATTACATGGAAACGGAAATGGATACCAATTGATACAACGAAATGACACTTTATAAAAATACAAAAAAGAAAACATTGATAAATACATAAATATAAAAAATATAAGAATTTTTATATAAATATAAATTATTTTATGAGAATAATAGAATATTCATATTTTATAATAAAAATATAAAATAATCAAAATGTAATTATTAATCATAATACAATCAATATAAAAAATAAAAATTATAATTAAATAAAAAATAATTCATTAAATATGAAAAAATGTATAATTATAGAAAATATAAAAACTTTTATATAAATATAAATTAATTTAGTGTATTAAAAAATTTTGAAAATATTTCAAAAATAGAAAACGTTTCCAAAATGATTAAGAAGTTTATGTGCATCATAGGTGATAATAAAGATTTTGGGGTGGAATTTGTGGATTTGGCATTTATCGATAAACATTTCCAATCTCACTTTAACAAACATAAGACACTAGGGTTTCATATTAATATGTAACAAGACATACCCATCTCGAGTAGTTACATAAACACTATCTTCCTATGGGCAATCAACCGGTTAATCAATGTTACCCATTAGCTCCAAACTTTTCAATAAATCTAATTATCTCCAATTTAAATATTGAATTAAGCTAAAAGGATCCATAATAGCTTCCAATGAGATTACAAGATACCCCTCCAGCCCCTCGTGAGATCTGCTCTTTAAAACTCTTGTGCGAAATAGTTGAAAGCCCCCCAATATAACATCCATCTCCAAGATTTTGTTCTACTGCCAATGCATCAACTGCATTGAAAATAATCTCATCTTTATCTTCTTCTTCGACGATCTCTCCATCACAGATACCAGTAAACTCAAAAGATCCTATATTTTGTCCAATTTTAGATATTTGTGGTTCTAACTTTGAACAAATGACCGTGCTATTGTTGTCGTTGCTACCAGTACCGATGTTCTCATGCCATGCTTGTAGCACATCCAGGCATGGTGGTTGTAAAATAGTATTAGTCATTTTATTGAGTAAATGATCAGGAGCAAAAGCTGAGGAGCCAGACTTGGTGGGTCGGGGAAACTTGGGCCTTGATTGTTTGACCAACCTCGCCTCGGCTTGAAGACGAGCCTTCTCCCACTGAGCCAAGTGGCTAAGGTGAGCAGCAACCTTGGCATCTCCATTGGCTGGGGTAAGAACAGTGGGATATCTGAGCTTGTGAGTCACAGGATCAATGCCTCTCTTGTTGAGAACTTTCTTGATATGTGTGTTCCAATAATTTTTGATCTCATTGTCCGTCCTCTTTGGTAGGTGCGCAGCTATAACAGACCACCTGGAACGGAACCAGGATAACAAATAAATCGAAGTCCAGAAGATTTATACACCAAGAAACAGAAACTATGACAAGGAACTTTGTATCATTTCCACAGGCAATAGATATTTTTAGGGACAGAATGATCAATAATTATTCAAAATTTTATCATTAAAAATTTTAGATAGCATCTGACCATCCACGAAAGTATTTTACTTTGATACTTGTTATAGAAATAACAAAAATAAATACTTAAAAACAAAATAAACCTTGTGATGCTATTTTTAATAATGGAAAAGGTTCTAAAATGCATGTGCTAAATGGAGCGACTAGTTAAATGAGGAAAGAAAGTTAGTAATGATGCTCTTTAGATCTCTCTCTCTCTCTCTCTCTCTCTCTCTCTCTCTCTCTCTGTGTGTTAGTAATGATGCATGGGGCAGGATGTGGGATTTGGGATTTACAGAGCTCTCAAACCCCAGCAGAACTGATGCAATTGATTAGAGAGGATGCAGTGGGAGCCAGGTTGTTGAGGAAGTGAAAACTGGCTGCGGGGTCTATGTGAGGCACCTTGGATGGGAATTTGCTGCTGAGTCTTGTGTTTTTTCCTTTGCCTTTTCTTCACTCATGGGAACGATATATACATAAAGAAGAACCGCACGCATCAAACAGTGAATGACAGAAAGAAAATATACAAGTACGTAAGAATATATCTCTCACCTGTTTCCAAGAAGAGCATGAAGCTGAATGATAGTTTGTTCCTCTTGCAAACTAAAACCTCCTCTCTTTATATCAGGTCTCAAGTAATTAATCCATCTTAGCCTACAACTCTTCCCACACCTTTGAAGACCTACCGCATACAACAATTCATATATATGTCATAAGATCACCACCTTAGAAATTTTTACTATGAAATTATAAAGCTCCCCAAAAAATAAATAAATAAACAAAGATGGCTGCAATTTGTGATTACCAGCTTTTGGAGGGAATGTACGCCAACTTCCATGGCCATACTTTTGTATGTAAGCTAGGAGTTTCTCATCTTCCTCAGGTGTCCATGGTCCTCGCTTTAAACCCTCAACATCACAACATGGAGATCTTCCCATTTTTAGAAGTTTATGAAGAAAATGGGGTTGGGGGGGGGGGGGGGTAGTCCAAGCTAGCTAGGAGGAAAATATTGCCCAAACAAAGAAGATTGACAAGATTGGAGGAGGAGTGGTTGTGGAGAGATATGTGTGTGCATGTGTTTTTATTGGCATAAAGAAATAAATTTTGATTGTATTTGAGCTATTTATGATGCATTGGATGTGCAAAGATTTTGAGTCCCACATTTTGCTTCAGTTAGGGACTGGCCAATGATACCGTGCATATGGATTGTGATGTGACTTATAATTGGGACCATCTCACTTTAATATAAGCCATGAATTCTAATTTATCTCATTATGAATATTTTTCTTTTAAAAAAAATTATTATTACTGATGGCCTGATTTTCTTTTAGTTTATATGCCCACGTTTATAGGACGACGACCTTTTTTTTATGTGTATGAAAACCAACTAAAAATTCTCATATTATCTCTTAAAAAAAATTAGGGTAACTCGAATCATAATGAATATTGTATCTCTTTTTTTAATAATATTTCCAATGATTTTATAACAAAAATTATTATTTGACATATTTCGTAGTCTGTCCATTTCTCGCCAGACATGTAAAATTCTAAACAAAAGTGACAAAAATTTATCACAATCGTGATCTAGAGCTTTCTTTCAAATGTTTACCGAAATCGTGATTTTCTTTTAATTTAAATACCCACGTTTGTAGGGATATGCGAGTGACAAAGAGGTTTTGTTCAAGTATTTTTCTTAAAATCTAGTATTAGGACTTTTGTGAATATGTTTATTTTTGTCACGACCCCTATGAAAAAGAAAAGAAAAAAATAAAGCATGTGTTCTCTCTTCTTTGTTTTTTTTTTTTTTTTTATCCTTCATATAAAAATGAATTTTATGATAGGATTTTTGTTGTGCATGGGCAGAGACCAATTAATTTGTTTACTGTTTGTCTCAACAAAGTGAGAAAAAATAATCAGAATTACGAGAAGCTCTAATTCAGCTGCTGTTGACACTGTCCAGAAGAATTTATTGAATGCTGCAAAATCCCAAGAAGAATAATGGTTTCTATTATTCTTGGAACCTGGAATGGTCACTAAAATCTTTAGGTTTTAATTCTGCATTTCATTCATTCGTATTGAATCCACCCTGCAGCATCACCCCTAAACTAGCAAAACATATCTATTTTACCCTTTTTTTTTCCCTTGGTAAGTAGGAGGAGATAAAACTTTAAAATTAAACTTTTATTGCAGGTAAGAGTTTCTGGTCATTCGAATGAATGTCTGAGTGAAAACTTTTTCACATGTTAATGAAAATTTTCAAATTTTTATAATTAAATTTTTATAATAAGAAAGATTTAGTGATTTATAAAACTGTTGTTTAAATTATTTAAATAAGACATAAAGAAAAAAGAGAGAAATCTTTTTGTGATAATTAAATTGTGATGGCTTTATTTTTTCGTATGCTAATAACACAAAAAAAATAATTGAGATTTCTTTTCAAATGGTAGGGTTCTCACCTATTTCATGGATCGTGTTGAAGCTAATCATATATTTGCTTGGTAAGATTTTGAACTTTAATTAAGTTTATGTGTTTTCTTTTTTCTTTTTTTTTTCCCCAAAGAAATATTATCATTTAAAATGATGATTGTCAGCAGTAAAATAGAGAGTGCTGGATAATTATTCGGGGTGGCCCCCAAAGTTTAAAAATTCTATAAATACCCACTACAGTTTAATAATGTTTTTCTCAGATCCTCCTAAAATAATATATTATGACCCCATAAAATTTTAAAAATTCTTATCTGTTGCTATAACTTCAAATTTGTATCTTGGCCTCTAAGAACCCCATTTTAGGTCTACCACCCATGAGTATGAACCAGGTAGAGTGGTCATTGGAGATATATATATTACATGGGCGGGGCAAAGACTTACCTCTAAAGGAAGCTAAGTTCCGAATAACAAATAATGGTTAGGAATTACTATTTTCTCACATTTTATTAAATGGGAAATCTCAAAATTTTAAGTGAACAAATATTTTAAGATATTCTAAAATACAATAATATATTTTAAATATTTATCTATTGATTTATTTATTTACTTCTTTTTTATTTTTATTTTTATTTTTATTTTTATTTTTCTATTTTTTTTTAATTTATCTCTTAAATTACCGATTTCAAATATTGAGATTAAAATTCAATTTTTTGTTATTGTTCTTTATTCCAAAATACAATTTTGAACAATCAAGGTGGGAGAGAGAGCATCAGACTATACAAAATGAAGGAGAAGTATGGAATGGTACAGCTGAATTAAAGAGCAACACTCAATCGAAGCATGAGATGCATATGCATTTTATTTAAGCAACAACAGCTTGAAATGTGAAGAACATATGTTTGGTATGCCCAATTAAGGCCAATCTGAGACAAGGGGTTGCTGCGGGTAGACACAAAAGGGTCCCTCTGGTACTCCAGCTGCTTGGTAGAGGACACAGCACAAGCACAATCTCACTCCCGTCTTTGACCGTGCGATTATTAATATTCGTCCTCTGAAATCTCATGCTAACCGGGTTTGAAGAAAAAATCGAGAGAACCAATTACCAGATATATATATATATATATATATATATATATATATATATTAAGAAACTCGAATTAAAAATTATTATAAACGAAAGAAATGATATCAATTGAATTATAATGCATTCATATTAATTACGAAATAATGATAATCACATAATAAACTGGAGTGTCAAACAAATGATGTCTTGTCTATTGCTCTTACATCTGGACCTAGAGAACCAGTTTGATCGCACGATCCTACGAAATAGATCGTAGATTTCTTCCATCTTTGGAATAATCTCAATTCTATCTTAATTTATTTTTAAATAAAGTAAAATTTCTTTTATTAAAAAATAGATATTTGTGAGTAAAATTTTTATTTTTTTATATTGAAAATTATTTTTATTTTTAATTAATTCTAGTTTTGACTTTCCAAAATCTCTGCACTCCGTCGCTTTCCACCCTATTAAACTTAGAAATGGACCACAAGCCTCTTATCCATATATGGAATACATTAATTCTCTATAATCTCCCTGCCTCTGTCTCTCTCTTCCTTGGATCATCTCTCTAAGCAATTGTGTGACAATGAATATCTCAGTGCATATGAAATCCAGACTCCTTTTGTAGGTCCCTTCTCTTTGAATTGAACTTGTTTCACGCACATCCTAGGCCTGTTCATAGCCTGCTCCACCTTATGACCTGATTGCCCTACATTCAATTCCTAATTCCAACTCTAAGGCTCCATCATAAGCTGCCCTTTCATATTTAGGGTTGATGATTTTTTTTCCCTAATTTGTTATAAAAGTTAAAGAAAATTTAATTTTTATTGTGTTTAGACAATGATATTAAATTTAGACCATCAAATTAAAACTAATCTTAACTACTATATTTCTTTCCACGTACTAAATCCATTTATTTATTTTTACAAGAATATTTATTAGAGACTAACGTGTTGTTGGTTCAATGATAAAAATATTGAATTTTTTTAATTAAGTTCTCGGTTTTAAGTCTTGAAAATTAAAAAAACAAGTGCCGAGAGAGTTCATCTTTTAATGGGTCTAATAATTTATTTAAACCGAATTAGTCGAAACTAATAAATTGATTAATAATTACTGGTCGATCAAGTTAAAAAAAAAAAGAATATTAGAGTAATCAAACTTATAATAATTTATAATGGATGCGTATCTTTAGTTACTCAAAACTCATCATTGAATTAGGAGATTCACATCATCTATGCATCCCTTGAAATTTATTTTCATAATTTTGAGTTTAGCTAAGTTTTTCATCAAGCAATTAATTTAAATTGAAGAATTGAAAGCCCAACTCCTACCCATCAGAGAATTTAAATTCTAGTTATGAGCCATTGTACGACATTATTTATGGTTCTCATGTCAAGTGAATTTATGTTCATTGAAAAGAGATTTAATTTTGCAACATTTATCATATAATATTGAATTGAAAGCATGTGGTAGCTACAAATATAAATGCGAGGGGACATAAGAAAGGAAATGCTTATGGTATACCAACATCTGATTGATTCAGTTGATTCGATAATTGACACCCCTTAATCATGGTTAGGCGTTCGATCTCCTATGAAAACGAAAAAATCAGCGCTGGGAGACTTGCCCCCTCAGTTGGGTCTTATAAGTGATCGATTCAGATTAGTCAAGGTAAAATCTCAGATACTGAGTTGGTGACCATGTCATAGTAAAAAAAAAAATGCTTCTAGTAGTATAAGAGAACACGATGAAATTGCACAGTGATCATTGAAATCTTGGAATGCGCTTTTGTTATTTATCCCTCCTTGTCTTGTCACTCGGAAATATTGACATTTCCTTTTATATCATACCTTGTCATTTAATTGACCCCAAACTTTATGAAATAGTCAACCAAAAATTTAAAGTACTTGGTAGTTATCTTTTTTTTTTTTCTTTTAATATATACATAAAAGAGATTTAAACTCGAAATTTCTAAAAAATAAAGAGATTGTATTAATTGAGTTAAAATTCATTAATGAAATTTGTTATTATCATTGTGATCAAAACGAGTAAAACATTAATATTTTATTTAATCATAAATAGGGTGCAAACAATTAAATTTCCATTGGTGTAATAGTAAAGTGTTATACATTCTTAATTACAGATCTTAAATTCGAGTTATAAAAATAAAAAAATCTGTTCGTTTTATTCTACTTAAACTGAATTAACGAGAAAACAAAAGAGGTAAATAAATAAATAAATAGGGCGCAATCCATATATTTGACGGCAGGTAAGTTGAATGATAATTTCGAAGAGTAAAAAGAGAGAAAAAAGGAGAGGTACGATGGATTAATAATTTCAGTTGGTAGGATAGGACACAATGGGTGCAAATTTTAGGGTACGAGAAAACAAGTAATTTCAGTGTAGGTAAAAGTTGAATGATAGTTTCAAATGGTAAAAAGAGAAGAAAAGGGAGAGGTACAATAAATTAATAATCTCAATCTGCAGGGCATAATGGGTGTAAATATTAAGGCACAAGAAAATCATACATTTCATGACAGGAGAAAGCTTAGTGATTCGAATATCGAAGAGAGACGACAAATAAGTACAATAAATTAATAATCTCCATTGGTGGGGCACAACGGGTGTAAATTTTAGGGTACAAGAAGTCCTTTTGTTCCGGTGCAATCTTAATTTATGTGAATATCTAATTTTTTTTTTTTAACTTTTTTAGAAAAAAGGAAAATTATAAACATATTGAAGGCAGTAAAAAGTTTGGAAAGGTTAATGAAGTTATGCACTCTTAGTTTATGAGTGAGGGAAAGCCATTCCTGGTGAGCTTCTTGGCGGACGAAAGGTTGCGGATGGTGCAATTGATCAATACCACCTTTAGCAAAATTTTCTTAATTTCAAGATTTGATGGAACATATGAGCTGTCGCCAATCATTTTTGATTTTGTATTCAATATTATCCCCTTTTTTTTTTAGCATTTTGAACGGTTAAAAATTGCGATTGGAAAGATTATTTTTTGAATATAATTAATCAATATTTAAAATTATATTTTGATTAATTTAATTTAAATATTATTGGATCCAATTTATGAAGAAATTTCTCACAGTAATTTTTTTATTTTTAAGTATCGAATCCAAAATTTGATTAAGATATTTAACACCTTTATCTATTAAATTAACTGTCCATCGGTGAAAATATCTTATTTAACAAAAAAAATTGCTTTATCCCTATGATTGGGCCAAAATCCCAAAATACCCACTTGAAAATTATGGATTTTCCTTCTCCATCTAATGGAGGGGCATAGATGTTGAGAAAAAGAAAAAGAAAATAAAATTATCAATTAAAACATTTACAAAATAAATAAAATTATTTATTGTGGTATTGGGTAGAGTTTTTAATTATTTCTTATTTTTGTTTTTGTAATTTATGATTTATTATTTTGTGGTATTTAACCTTCTAAATTAAATAGGTCGAGCAAAATGAAATTAATATATATCTCAAAAGCACTTTGATACGTTTTGAATCATCGGATTAAATGATTTTGGGTCAAACTAGGGTTTAAGGTGATTTTTTTTTTCCATTTTTATTTATGCTTTTTAATGATAGGATTTCAATTAGAACAAAAAAATAATATAATTTTTTATACTCAAATGATTTTTTTTTTTTTTTGGTTCATCTTATATAAGAACGAAAAAGCATTCTTGATTTTTCATCTCTAGAAATTTTGAATAAAAAAATATTTAATGCGAAAAAGACAGATGATGGAGATTTATCTTGTTTATGGTGAAAGTAGGATAGAAAGCAACATTTCTCTGCGATTTTCCCCACATTTATAGCATATGAGGGGTTTCAAACCTCAAATTCATTCAATCCTCTCGAGTCTCTCACCCACTTGCAAATATTCATGACATGATATAGGGTATACACATTAATGCATATGAGAGAGAGAGAGAGAGAGAGAGAGATCCCTGAACCAAGCTATTGGCCCAATTATGAAATATAGGCATTCTTGCAACACATATTCTTAAAGTATGCACCAAAGGTTAGTCGACATGGTGGGAAGGGAACTGTGTTTCTTAATCAAGTGCTCAGATTTAAATTTCTTTGAGAATAAAAAAAACTATTTTGAGAGACCTCCCCTTTATAAGAGGACGGACAGTCAGATCGATCTGAATTAATTAAAGTGAAACTCCAGATACCGAGAGTTAGGGACGAAAAAAAATATTCCTCAAGTATGCAATTAAAGTTTTCATGGAACACCCATTGTTTAAAACCAATAAATAATTAGGATAAGCTAATCATGGGCTGGTCTAGAGTAATAATACAGTTGAAAAATACTTTCATAAGATCAAAAATTTGAATCACCTTTTAGAAATATAATCAGTTTTAGAAATACCGTTAATTTTATCCGTAAATAAATATGGTGGAAGTATATAGGCTAGTGTAATGTAAATGCACTTGCCTTATCATTATTTTGTAGAAAGAGAAATGAACTTTGAACAATTTATGAGTTCCTTTACCAATACTAACAACTACATTCATATATAAATACTAACACCAAGTTAATTCAATGACAGAGTATTGATATCTCTTAAATAAAGTATCAGGTTTAAGTGTATGATAAAAACAAATGTTGAAAGAATTTTATCTTTTAAGAGTTTAACCCGATTTAAATTAAATTTAATTAAGCTTAATATGTTTATCGGATATATATAGTTTATTAAAATAAAAAAGTCATTTATAAGTGTGGACTTTCCGTTGGATATTGGGTAGTGGATGGGCTTTTTATGAGGAAACTTCCACAAATTTGGGCCTCATTGAGATTTTGAGCTCAAACTACAAGCCCAAGAAATAAACTTCACTTGAATGGAAGATAGAGGAAGCAGTCCAAAAACCTTGTTGCACTGGGAGAACGATTTTGACCCATTGGAACTGTCCCTCTCCTAATTATCTAACGCTCATTATTTATTAGTTTAATTTTGATCTATAAAAATAGTAAAATTAAGCATGCTTAAACCCAAGAAAATCAAAAACAAATTCGTGTCATATTGTATCGGGTCGCAATATACGAACCTAGCCCTCAAGAATGACTCGTTTGGCATCGGATGGCATCGGATAGTGGTCTCGTGTCGTGTCTGGTTAATACATATTAAGTCCTATTTTGAAAAATATACATAATTCTTTTTCACTTTTAGGGAAAACAATAGCATATTCTTAACAATATTGTAAAAGAAATAAGAATACCTCCTCGATATATTCTTTGATTGTTCAAACATAGGAACGTGTATCATCTGAGACAATTTCTTCGATTTATATATAAAACTCATAGAAGAAAAAAACAACACGGTCATTCATTTTCAAGGAAAATAAAAATAAAAAATATATTCAAATTAAAATACGTTAATAAAATAAGAGAGAAAGCCAAGGGAAAGATTAACCCTAACAAATCTGAAATACATTAGTTTCTTTGAAATATACATAGAAAGGGAAAAGAAAAGCGGCCAAAGAGCAACATTTTCTTTTTCTTCTTTATTCTTTTTTGTGTAATTTTGAAACCAAAAATTAAAATAATAATAATAAAATAAAAGAAAATAAAAGAAAAAAAAATTACTTTTAATGCAGACGTAACCATTTTTAGTGACTCAATATGAAAGAAAATGTACAAAAAGGTGTGGGGTAGTGAGAACCATGCGTTGTATTGCATGCTTAAGAAAAGTGAACCCTAATTTCTTTCTTAGGTGTCCACATAATGGATTTGGTGCAAACAAACCATGGAGAGGACAAAAAGTACCACATCACAATAGGGCCATGACCATAAAATTATATACCTCATTCAATTTTATTATTGCAATTATTAATTTTGTTGGTTTTACTTCAAATCAGATGACTCGTAAAACATAAAATTTGAATAAAATATATAAAAAGATATATAAAAGTTGGTCTATGAGAAAAAACGATTAATCTCAAAATTCACAAATTTAACAGATATGATAGAGATATAAAATAAAAAAAAAATAGCATTTCAAAAGTTCGAAAAAATACACACACACACACACACATATATATATATATATCTATAGTAAGGATAATATCGACAAAAAATGATTCAACCCATTAAAAATTATTAGGGTGTAATGCCAAATCTTTAGTCAAATAATGCTTTTTAACATGACCCATCAATTGTTATTTTCATCTATATTAGGAAAAGTTCGACGATGATATGATTGGACAATACGAATTTGATTAATGTTACTATTTGATTTGTACATTTTTCAATCTCTAGAGCTTATCATTGAATATGGTAGTGTAGTTTTATGGTGGCACGATCAATTAAAAGTGACACGTGTTAACCCCATTATTCTTTTCCTTTCTTTCTTTCTATCTTCTGGCAATCTCATGCATTCAAAGCTCATTTTCTTGAAAATGACCATGCCCCATTTTCTCTAGGTCTTGACCATTTTTAGTGGTGGCCAGAAGGAGAAGAGTCTTTCGGAAGGTTAGGCTCATCTTCAAAGAACCTAGTCAAGTAATGTCAAATGTTTTGCGCCATAATATTTATTTTTATATTTATAATATTTTATTTTATTAAATTGGAACCACATTTTATTTCTCATCATAGCCTCTTATCAATTTATAATCATTTCTTTACAAAAAAGAAGAGAAGGGTGGGATAACTAGTAAATCATTGTCACTTGGCATTTGGAAGACCAATTGGTAATAAAAACAAAATATAATTATTATAATGGGGTACACATAAATACGTGTCTACATATCTTATTATAATACTTGAGTTGGGGAAGTTGAAATTTTAATTTGGTTGGATTTAGATTTGGTGCACTTGGTCTATTGGTCGGTCAAATGAAAGATCCTTATTATGCTATTTCAAGAGCTTTCTTCTGGGGAACTGATTTAAGCTGAGTCACAATTCCCACGATAACTTATGGCACGTAGATTTAGTGAGAGAATAACCAATTTTTTTAATCAAAATTTAGAATTCGAGTTTTAAAAAAGAAAAAACAAGTGTTAAAAAAATCAATCCTTAAATTATGTCCTATGATTACTCGAACCAGATTAGTCAGACTTTTGTATATCGATGATTAAGTAAAAAAAAAAAAAATCCCCACATAAATTTTGTTTATATGGTCATTATAAAATATAGATTTAATGGCAATAAAATGCATTTCTTTTGGTACTCTTGCTATTTGGTAAGTCAAATGTCTATGTATAAAAATTTTTGGAGCAATACTGTATGGATTAGATAAGTAAAAAGAGGTTAATCAAATTTTACGTGATAATTCAGTAAAAAATCGAAGGTTTTATAAATTTACAATATTTTTGAATTAGTTATAATATATGTATTTTTTTAAAATCAATCAAAAAGATTTTCAAATAACGATGGATTGTAATTTAAAATCCAATCGGCTTTTTTATTTATTTTTGACTCATTTGTTGATGTACAAGTTTGATAGAAATTCAAATATATATTTGCGAAGAATAATGGTAAGCATAAGTTATTTTTGTTTTTTTTTTCGGTTGTTATAGTTAGGTAATCGTTTAGTATCTGAAGTTTTATCTCGATTAATCTGAATCAATCTGACTGTTAGGTATTATTTGAAAGAGAAGTTTTTCAACATTATTTCTTTTATATTCAAGAGAAGTCAAATTCTCAATCTGATTAAAGAATAAAAATATCTTTTTCACCTATGTGGACGATGCTGATATGGTAAGCACAAGTATGATTATCTGGTTTATGATGACCAGTTTCTATGTTCCACCAAGTCTTGTTGCACTTAAGTGCTCTATCAAAAGCTATCATGAATAGTGGTTCCGACGATAATGTTTGCAGATCATAATAAGTGTTCATGACCCCCCCCTCTCGCTCTCTCAAACAAGAAATTAAAGAAAATAATCAAAAAAAAAAAAATTTTCCAAAACATATGAATGGATAAAGCTACATGGCAAAAAGTTAAAATAGATGTTTGTTCCTTTCCCAATTTTTTTTCAAATGTCAACTTTGAAAAGTAAAAGAAAGATACATATATCCAAATCCTATTGTAAAATATGAAAACGAAAATAAATACGTAAATATATTAATTATTTTATAAAAATGATAAAATATTTTTATAAAATTTAAAATAATCAAATATATAATTAATAATAATTAATAATAATTAATAATAATTAATAAATAACATAAAAAATTATAAATAAATAAATAAATTATTAAATATCAAAAATATAAAAATATAAAATTTTTTATATGAATAATTATAATTTTAATATATCGAAATATTTTAAAAACGATAAACATAATATTACAAAACGACAAACATCAATATCGAAAAGCTTTTCGTAACACAAAAGTGCCTAATAATTTTCAACAATGGTTGATTGGTGATGGGTGATGGTGGGACATAAAATGCCCTCACGAATCTCATTTGAACCCAACAATATGAAAAGATAATTCTCTCAATTTGTTTCGAGTTCATAGTAAAACAAATTCTCTTTCAAATCCTTTATGGCAATAGACATCTCTCTCTCTATCCCCCCCTCTCTCTTTCTCTCTCTCTCTCTCTCTCTCTCTCTCTCTCTCTCTCTCTCTCTCTCTACATAAATTGGCAAATGGTGATAAGATTGACCTTATCTTATTTTTGGAAGCTAGGGGGGTGCAGTGGATGTGTATATTTGATTTGAAATACCTTTCAATTAAGGTTACATCATTTCATACATTACCCAAATAACAATCTACTCCTCACCACCCCAAAAAGAGGTATATTACAAAGAATATTCACTCATTCTTCTACTTCATCATTACAACTTTAACATCTCCCACACAGTTTTCTTGAATTCAAACTTTTCTCTCTCCTACTTCAATGGCGTAGGGCATCACCTCCTTCGCCCTCATCCCACCTTACGTGTAAACTTTAACACCCTCTCCCTCTCTCTCTCTCTCTCTCTCTCTCCCGATTCAATCACTTTCACTGATAATACTGTATCAACTCAACCCATTCTTATGGTCTACCCTTATTGGGCTCTTCTTGATTTCATTGCCTTAGCCTCCTTCCATGACACAGCCCAACTCTTTTTTTTATTATTATTATAACGTGATTTAAATCCAAAAACATTAAATTATGAGAAAATAAGCGTGACTACTAAATTATTCCCAAGAGAACAACCCAACTCATTTTGTCATTGATGTAAATCGAGCAAACTAAGTCATACAATATTTAAATCAAATTAATATAGTGAATCCAAACATTTGGCAAAGTAAAAAAAAAAAAAAACTCACATTAATCAAGCATGTAAATATTTGTTCACATCGACTCCAGTTGTGTGCAAACAATTAGTTGATTAAAAAAAAATTTCTCAAACTAATTTTTTTTCGGTAGAAATAGTTTAAACATGTTGTACAAGCTAACGTCCTAGGATATAATCATCGACCAATCAATTCATGTAAATACATGTTATTCGAATTAATCAGAATAAAATTTTAGATATTGGGTGATGAATTAAGTTTAAGAAATAAAAAAATACAAACGCATGCCATCTTTTTTCTCTTTGGGCTTAGTCCATGGAAGTCTAAATGAAATTCCATATTTACCCTTAAAATTATTTTTGCATAAAGAAGAAATACATGATAAAATTTTATACGTCTCTCTCTCCAAACGGAAGAATCTCGGGACGAGGCGCAGAAGCGAAGATTCCAAAATTCTTGCTGAGGTTATGGAAGCGCGTTGATGGTGTGGAGAACACGTCAGCGTATGGTCTGCCAGCTGGGCTTAGGCCCAGGCCAACGTCCCTAATCACGTGCCCCGCGAGCGCCGGCTAAAGTCTCGCTCTTGGGTCCCACCAAGAGTTTTGTGACGAAAACAAACCAACCTGCACTCCGTGTCTGTTTTGCGCGGGAATCGTGGTGGGGTCCCCTACTTTCTCTCTCCCCACTGCCTATGTGGCCACCGTTAAAAACGCCTAACCCCCCGCGATCTACCCTGACATCACCTGCGGTGGGACAAACGACACACAACATAACCAAAGGAAAGGGGAAAGGAAAATCCCTGTTGAGATGGAATTTGGTTCTCAAAGGTACCTTTTTTTTTTTACTCTCAAATAACAAAATTACCCTCTATTTTTTTATTACATAAAAAAAACTCATACATGTCAGAAACATGAGAAATGATATCGATTGAATTATAATATATTACCAGATAACACTATCCTTGAAAGGGGTAAGAATTCAAATTAAAGAATTTTTTATTTATAGCATTTAAATATTAAGAAAATAGACAAGATCTCTATCGATTTTTATTTTAAGATTTATATTCATGAATATGACTTATTATATTCTAGTATATATCGGATCAATTTACTCTAATAAGGGTAGGGTTGCTCTTCACATAACTTTAGTTCATGTATTGTTAGCATGTTTAGCAAAACTAATCCTTTTTACCTATAGGGATGGAGCAAGTCGCACAAAAGTAAAGGCACATGGCAGATGCCTAACCTACCTAAAGTACAATATAGATCTTTACAAACACTAACAAGGATGAATTATAGACCGGCATGGTTAGACAAAACCAAGCGATTACCGCACAAGGCCATAAAGTCCAGACCCTAGCAAATGGCTCCGATCACTTGTGGTCCCTGTTGAGTTCAAAGACAATTAAGGATGAGAGTTGAATTGATTATCTTAAATTTAACTTTTCAAAAATCCAACTCTACCTAAATTCAATAATTAAATCTATGATTAATTTAATGTAATAATTAAACATAAAAGTAAGAAGACAAATATATTTTTATAGTGGTTCAGTTTTGTGCCTACATCCACTCTTTCAGCCAAGTAAGTCGGGATTTAATATATATATATATATCTAATTTAATACCAAGGGCGTCCAACGTAAGATTTAATATCCTTTTATCAACAAAAATAATTGGAGGAAAAATGGGTTTGTCGATTATCATAATAAGGACAAACATTTTCATTTCTGGATGTAGTCATGATTATTTTCGTATGGAACTCGAACATATACAATAGTAGTTGGTTTTAGGATACATTAATAAAAAAAAAAGCATGTGCTAAAAGAGGGGAGAGAGAGAGAGAGAGAGAGAGAGAGAGAGAGAGAGAGAGAGAGAGAGAGAGAGAGAGAGAGAGAGAGAGAGAGAGAGAGAGAGAGAGAGAGAGAGAGAGAGAGAGAGAGAGAGAAGAGTAGATAACGCGGTGCAATGCAAAAGATAAGACATCATGGGTTTGTAGGTCTTATATCACTCATTCATAACAACAGCTTCAATGTGTGGAAAAATGAATGAGGAAGTGAATGAGTCAAGTGTCTAACTGAACAGAAAGAACAACATAAAGAAAGATATGATAGCGATGAAAAATTACATGTAAATTATCAATCTATTTTTGAAGTCTAGAGGTGGGGGAGAGGGAGAGTATTTCACGTTCATCAAGATTGGAAATAGAAAGACTCTTATCTTAGAATTCCTTTCATAAGATCTCTGATAATTATATTAAATTCAATTAAATTTGATTTGATTTAAATTAAATTTTTTAGGGACAAACTTTTTTAACACCTATATTTTTACTATACAGATTCAAATCTGAAATTTTAATTAAAGGATATTAGTATGAACCAACTAAGCCATCGTGCTATTAACATATTTTCATAAGATTTTTTATAAGATTTTTTTTTTTCAATAAGGAAAAATAACACTTTTTTTCATAAGATTTTTGATAAAGGTTGCCAAAAAATAGAATTCAATATAAGACAACATATTTTCCAAAAGATCACCCACCACCTTTTGCTATATGATTTTTTTCATCCACTTGTAGTAATTTCTTTAAGACCCGCAATCATCAATTTCTAATTGCACGTGTATGGGTCTAAAAATATTGGTAAGTCTCAACCTTATGATGATTCTCCTCCCCCCTCCCCCCCCCCCTTTTCATTTCTTTCTTTTTTTAAATAAATGGCAAAAGTATCCCTTTTGTTTGGTAAGCAAAGTGGGTCAGTGATAATGATGCAGCAAGAGAGGTTTGATATAAGGGCTTTTGATTTGTAGTGAAATTTTAATTAGTGAAACATCCAATGCTCCAAGTCAGCTCCACGATTCATAAGGGACATGTTTTTATAGAAGTCATCAAAATAATTAAAAATGTGCACCAAGATTTATATTAGTTACAACGTTTGTGTAAATTTCCCCTAGGAATCATGTGTTTCCCTTTTTTCTTAAATAGTCATAGTGATCTCTAAACACCGCTTAAGACTATGTTAGGGGCGTAAAATATTTAATTAAGTTGAATATTGAATTGTTTAACCAAAAAAGTATTTGGTATTTTTTCGTTAGAGATCTGATTCGGGTTTTAATGATTATAATTTATTTAGTCATCGTAAATATGATAAGTTACCCTTTATGTGGGGTTAAATCTATAAAACTCTGATGAACAAAAAATGAATTGTTTCGAAAGAGTCGAAGTCAGATTATTCATTGTTTGCTAACTTGTTTAGGGCATATATAATTGACAAATTAATTAATTTCTTCAGTTTTCATTCTTTTTTAGGGTTATAATGAGAGGCAGCACCGGCAAAGAAAGGTGGCAATAGAGGAAGTTGCACCCCTCTTTTTTTTTTTTTTAATTTATATATAAAATTCTAAAAGAAATTATATATAAAATTATAAAAATTATAACTCAAAATATTATTTACGTCACTAAATATTATTTTTTATTTTAAAATTATAATTTTAAATACATATTATATTGGTTTAACCCATGAGAGGTTAAAGATTTGGATGTTCAAGGTGGGAGTTGATAGCAGGGTTTTACTCGGTCCAAATTGGGGAAAGGAGGATCATATATTAGAATAACATTAGTGTTAACTTAAAAAATGTTGCATCATTTGGATCTAACCCACGAAAGTTGTTATATATAATAAAATTCACTTATAATACATGAGACCAACTCATTGATTTCCAGGTATTAAAGTTGGTTAAAAAGCATCAAATCAGCAATGCCTAATGTTTCACATGATTTTCTCTCCATTTCCTTTCTTATTATGTAAGCACACAGCCTTGTTTCTAACGCTGGGTGGTACATGTCCATGACATATGAGAGAGAGAAAGAGTAGGGAAAGAGAGAGATAAACATTGAATTGACCTGACCCAGATAAGAATATTAGATTTTTTTTAATTAAAATATAGATTTAAATTTTAAAAATAAAAAAATTTATAATGTGAGAGATTTCTTTCAAAAATAGACTTGATAATAAATTGAATTGAAATAATCGTAATATAAATTTAGATATCAATAACCGGAAAGCTTTCCACGGCGAGAGAGGGTGAGGGGTGAGGGGTGAGGGGTGAGGGTGGAGGGGGAGGGGGGATTGTCCAGAAGAATATCAGGTTGCGTCCCCACATAAACCATAAAACCTAAAAATGGTAAAAACTAATAAAAATCTTTCTCATGACATGACACAAAATTCATGTTTTTAGTGATGAAGGCTCAATGCACTAAAATCCAAATGACTCAAATGTGGTTAAAAGAAATGAAAACAAAGGAAAGATCGGTTAGCATACCAACTCAATCTCATTCATAGCTCACAACAATTAAACCAAAATCTACAATTCAGCATAATATGTCTTCGATTAAAATTCTCAGGAATTATTGTAAAAATTAATATTATGTACACATAAAAACAGAGTATACGATGATTCATAAAATGATTATATTACATAAATGGTGGGGTTCACTATATTTCAAGACTTTTGAATTTCAGAAAATCTATACACAATAACTAACCATCTTTTTCATACAATAATTGTAACTAAACTACTAAAATCATTAAAATTAATAATCTTCTTAACATTCTTCTGTTTTCTTTTTCCTTCATCTTCTTCAAATCAATAACTCCATAGACAATCAAGGTCAACAGGTCCAGCAGAAGTCGAGGGAGCATCATGATCATCAAAAGGTCTCCAGTTCTCATAATTCGACACAGCCGATGAATTCTCCGTGTTCCTATCATTGCTCAAGCCAGTCTCTTGTGAGACACTAATCATGTCCTTCTCTATTTTGTAGCTCTGTTTTAGAGCTAACCCATGTTGATTTGACAGTATAGCTTTAAGAATTGTTGGGTCTGAATTTGGGTAATTGAAATTTCCTGGAATAGGTTGGAATTGATTTGAATGGTAGGAAACTGGATTTGGGTTTGGAATCAAATTTGAAGGAATTCCCAAGAGAGGATTGTTTAGATATCCAAAGATTTCGTCTTGGCTGGTTCTTTGGATGGGGTCAATTGGATTGGAGAAGCAGGTCACGTGTGATTTTTCTGGCTTGATCGAGCCGGTATAAGGTGAAGAATTTACTAATGGTGGAAGAATTGAAGGATTCATGAATTGTGTGATGTGCGATTTCTTCCCACCAGCACTCTTCTCAAACACTCTACATATCACCCACTCATTCTGCACCAAAGAAAAGATGGCAAATATGATAAAAGTCAATTGACAAAAACAGAGGGAAAAAACAGATGAAGAGAGAAAAATCTTATCTACCTTAGCTGATTTTGGGAGATTCTGGAGGGATAATTTACCCTCAAGTCTGTATTCATGCATGACCCAGTTGGTTTTCTCTCCTTTTGGAGCTCTTCCTTTGTAGAAAACCAAGGTCTTCTTCATTCCAACAAGCGATTTTCCTCTGTAAATCTCCTTGTCTTTGCCGGTTGCCTTCCAGTATCCTGCTGCAGTTGCTCTGTTTGTCCTCAACCCGGTCGGGTACTTCCTGTCTCTAACACAGAAGAAGTACCATTCTTTCTCTCCCATTTTTGCTCTCCCTGCACGAAAAACACTAGTTCATCAAATAGATCCAGAATAGATAAAAATTGAGTCGGAAAAACAGAGGAAAACAGATAAATACTCTGCCTTTTAAAAAGACTTACAAGGCAAATCCCAAGGTTCACACTTGTTCAAATCCACCTCTCCTATTGCTCTAGCGCAGAAGTTACTATCAAGAACTTTGGGAGACAAATAATGAGTTATGAGTTCTTCGTCGGTCGGATGAAACCGAAAACCCGGCGGCAAATCCATTGGATCTTCCCTATTATGTCCTGCAATACTCTCCATTTTCCTCCAGAACTAAAATCTAAAAATCCCCTGTTTCAGAAACTAAGAACTGAGATTGAAATCAAAACTCCGTCAAATTTTCCACTTATAAGCCTAATTCCTAAAACCACACACCATTCATCAATAATTTCTCAAATGGGTATTCACCAAACAGCTTCAATCTAATCTAAAAGCTAAGCTAACTGCAAGAGACCAAAAAAAAAAAAAACAGAGAAGACAGAGTAGTGCTCGGAAGAGAATTGAGAAGAAAGAGAGAAAGAATGGTTTTATAGAGAGAAAAATGAAAAGTTGAGAGAAAGATGTTAAGACAAAAAAGTATTATGGAAACAGAAGCCCCATAAATACTGGTTTTCGAACAGAGAAACGTGGTTTGTAAGGAAACTTAGGTAGGTTGTTTTAGCTCTTTTTATCTTTTTTTTTTTTAATTAAAAAATGGTATTTTCTTCCTAGTAAATTTAAAAATAAAAGATATATTTATTACAACTTTTGAGTTTACAAATTAAATTATTTTTTGTTTAACCATTATTTAATTAATCTGACCCAAAGGTTAAGACTATGTTACCAAGATTGGCCAACATGTATTAAAATAATGTCTTTAATGGGTAGAAGGGGCTCAAGCTTTGCATTGTATTTAGGAAGAATATTGACATTCTCACATGAATTTTTCTCTTGTCCAGATAAAGAAAACTCTTGTCTGAACGCATCTATGATCAGGGAAAGCTTTTACACCGCCTTTTGGGCGGCTTCATGCACAAGAGTCCCTCAATTATGATCCAAGATTTTCTCAACCTAAGTTAGGATTTGGTTAATGATTCTATTAAATAGATTAATTCATTGTATTTCATATATGTTGCTTTTGTTTCCACTATATATATTATCGATACTTAGTATCAATTCAGAAAATTGAATCAAATCAGTTATAAAATTGAATAAGCGATAACAATTAAAAAAACTACAACACCTAATCATTTAAGTTGCAAATTAAGACCTTTTAGCATTATGAGTTTCATTAGTGTTGACTTATTAAATATACGAACCCATTTGTTGATGCATTGAACCTAACCTTCAAAAAAAAAAAAGGAGTGTGGGAGATTAAATTGAGAAAATTAATCCATACCCATAATTAATTTGATTTTGAATTTTAACATTTTATGTAAAGTTTATGATAAAGGAGGCAAAAAGGCCGTATGGTCGATACCAGTTGAATTATAATCATCATTGAACCATCATATCTTACACAATATGATGCTTCCATTGGAAAGTTTCAAACCATGATAAATAATTAAGCAAGTGGTCCAAAAATATGCCGCCCTATAGAAGTATTGCCTGTTTTCGTTCTAGTAGTCTCTCAATGGACATTCTTCTTTGAAACAAGAGATATTTTAAAAATGAGAAACATCGAGAAGTTATATGCCTTGTGGATTTGTAATCCACCCCTTTTTCTCTATGGTTTTTTTAAACATATGTCTTATGTCTTAGATACTCAATTAATTTCATCAAGTTTGATTTTCAGGGAGAATGTGAGAAGATATTCTCAAGAATTTGATGCACTTGACGTAAATATACATGTTTAGCTGGTCTGAAAGTGAGATTGCTAAACCGAAATCCATTGTAATATACCGTTTTTATTTTTTTATTATATAAAGATAGTAAAAATTATAAAAATATATACGCTCACAAAAATTCAAATACTATATTTTAATAAAGATATTTAAATAAAATATCTTTATCACTCGAATATTTCTACAAAAACTACCCTCTCCCTTCTTTGAATTCATGTTTGATGCATTCATTTAAGATTATCAAGTAATATTTAATGCTAAAATTACAACTAAGATCCCCGTTTAAATATTAAATGACTTGACCTTGATACATCAAGAAAATTTTAAATCAAGGCCACTAGACCTGTAAAACATTATTATTTCTTTTGGGAATATCTTATTATTAAGGTAATTAACATAAACCAGTTTGAAAAAAAAAAAAAAAGATCTTTGATGCTAGCTATGTGCTGTTTATTATAGTCACAACAAACATGGTATTGTATCTTCCCTTCTTTTAAAAACCTTAAAAAATGGTCAAATGACTAAAGCTAAACCAATGGAAAGCAAAGTTGGTCCAAACTTGAGAAAGACCCTCCAATATTCTACCTCAAAAACTTTCATAATGCCCTTGCCCTCTTTTTCTTTTTTTTTTTCCTTTTTTATTATAACAATATTTGAACCTGAGTCACAAAATTGAAGGTAGGGGATATGGTCCCTCAAGGATAGCTTCCTTTCTCTCTATTTTCATTCTTTTTTTCTTATTTCGATGTTGATTGATTGAATCTCTTTATATCGAAAAAAAAGAAGGAAATATTATTATTAAACTATTCCATTTGGACGCGATTATCTCTCATTTTATATCGTAAGAGGACAAAAGAAAAAAAAAAAAGAAAGAAAATATTTTAACAAGATAACCTCACACCAGTTCCACTCTTCATTGGCAATTTGTTAAAAAGACAATGCGGAACTTATCTCAAAACAATTTTGACCGCGATGATGTTACCTACCCTAAAATGGCGGGGGACCGTTCAAATTTATGTAAAATCAAAAGATACAGATTATGATAAGAATAAATTTTATTTTCCTATTAAAAAATTATTTTTTTATAAACTATTATTATTCGAAATATTAATCTGATTAAATTTATTTCGAATATAAAATTTTCTTGATATTTGTTTTTATCACATACAAAATTCAAATTCAAAAACTTATTTAAAATATATTATTATCTTATCATTAAATCAATTAAACATTGATCAGTAAAAGAAGTTAATCAGTAGAAAATTATAATAATAGTTTTATATTAAGAAGATTTTCTCTTTTTTTTTTTTCTAATGGAATTGTATATATATTATGAAACAATTGACTTGAATTTGCAGATCGATGTATACTCTGAAAAATCTTATACGAGTAGACGCAATTAATAATTAGATTTTTTTCACTAATTTTCAAATTATATAAGATTGAGTAATTGTATTTTATATAATATTTCTTCGTACGGACTCGTATATTAGCAAACTTGTCCAAATTTGATTACATCAAATACGCGTTCCCTAATCCCACGACATGACTTGCCTAAGACCTTTAATTATGTCAAATCAAATTCCTAGAAAATCATCATATGAAACTTATACGGATGAATTTCCTGTCTACATAACCAAAAAAATGTATTTTATATTAAAACTTTTACGTCATCGCTATCGTAATCTTTTTATTTTTTATTTTTATTTTTATTATCTGATCGATCACTATTTAAAATTATAATCAAACTAATTCAAACCAAACTGTTGTCAAACCTCCCTTATTCTCTCTTACTTGTCATCTCTCCTCTCCCCTCTCCCTCCTACATACACTCTTGGTTGGATTAAATATGTTGATGAAGTCCCCTTTTGATCGAATGATATTTTATATTTTTGGTCACTATATGAACAAGAATGTAGAAAGTAACATTTCTCTTTCTGGAAATGGAAGGAAATTATCGGTGAGATGCGTGTGATTTTTGGCTCATCTTACGAATTTTAATCGTCTAGGCAATCTTCAAATCCAACGGTTGTGATTTTTGGAGAATGTGAACTTAGTCATCCTTCATCCATATCTGCCCACCAAAGCTTCAACTTCTTCTTCTTCTTCTTCAAACCCCCAACCTAAAATATGCCTATTGAAAGTGACACTGCCGCCAAAACCATACAATCAGTAGAAACCCCAATTGCTCTTCAACGCACCCAAAATTCAATATTTTTTTTTTATTTTCTTAAAATATAAAAGTAGGTTTTATGAAATTTATTTTGGAAATCTCATTGGACTAGTTTTGTGGGTTGATATTTGAAAACCCTTTTTCTTAATATTTTAAATCCATTTTCTATTTTTATCTGAAAAATATTTTAAATTTAGAAATAATTTTATAATAATGTTATCAAATTTAGTATATTTAATTTATAATTTATTTAATCTATATGGCATTATTCAAAATTTGATCAAAATTCAATTAGAGTGAAGTGGACAAATTATTAATAAGAAAAAATTAAGAAAATTTTGTTATTTGAACAAAAAAAAAAAAAAAGCTCAAATATTATTAATAAAAAGCTCTTTACACGTGTGTCCAAATGATTAGTACACAAGCCACAGATTAGATTAGCTTAAGCAACCTAAAAATAGTTGACCTTTAACCTCCTGACCTGCATCTGAGTTGGCGTGGTGGGCCATGTTCCCCCTTTCCCGGCATGTGTCACGAGAAGAGACATGACGTGTCAGTTCCCAATTGGCTAGGAAGCCCATTTGTAAAGGTCGGATGATTTGAATAAATTGACACAAGTTTAGAAAAATAATCAGAAACAAGGGAAGAATTGAGAGTCAATAATTCAATAAATTAGGGTAGTTTCTTTTCTAGAAAAACGTTCATACTTTGAATTGGCAACTGATTTGCTTGATGGGCAAATAATTTTCAAAAATCCTCAACTGCACTTTGTCTAAAACCTCCAACGATTGATAATTTTCAGATTATCCGAGTAATCAAGTTTTAATACTGTGAGCTTTAATTTACTGACCAACTTTTTTAAAGTTTATTTTACTCAAATTCAATTTTAGTTATAAAATTTAATATCCAACAATTTGATCCATGGTACGCTCTTGGGTTTTGTTAGGAAAATTTGATCTTACTGGCGCGATAATGAAGACGATGAAATTGTGATGAGATAGTAAGAGTAGGAACTAAATAATTAAAATAACTATGGTATATCATCATTATCAGCATCATCATCGTCATTATGCTTGAATGTGGCTTCTTTGGGATCTATATAATAATTAATCCATGATTTGTCATTTAAAATATTATTATTATCTTAGTGTTTTATTTTATATTTTACTTTTGAAACATTGGGTTTCTGTGTTCTTAGATTTTATGTTCGTTGTTTTGCATCTCGGAGAGAACTATGTTCTTAGGATTGTGACAAAAGCCTTCCTGCAATTAAATTATCCAAACTAGCTTGTTCTTGGGATTGTGACAAAAGCCTTCTTGCAATTAAATTAACCAAACTTATATTCTAGCTAGTTAAAACAACCAATTTATGTGCTATGTATCATTGAAAGAGACAGCTCTTTTGATATTGATTTTCAAGGTTAAAGATTCTTCTAATAGATAAAATAGGAAGGGTGACAAAATGAGAGAGTTTTATCCTCTCATATATATATATATATATATATATATGTGACATGAAATGATTTGCCTAGCTAGGTTTACAATCTAGTAATGGCCTTCAATTCTACAAATTTGAATTGAGCAGCCATATGCTTGTCTCTCTTTCATTGGTATAATCAATAGATATGTGAAATCATATTTTAATTAATCCGATTCGATTATTGTTAGTTTCAATTTAGCAAGAGTTTTCTCTCAACATAATTTTTTTTATTCTTAAATTTTAAATATGAAATTTAATTAAAAAATCTAATAAATTTATCTATCAGATCAATTCTCCGTTAATTTCTATCTCAAGAACAAGGCAATTAAGGTGTTTGAGCCACGTAGTTGGATCCGTGTTTTTTCCTCTGCTCATGAACCCTTTTTGTACAAGAAGGACAACTTGTTAGAAAGTGGCATAAGTCAAATAATTAGGTTCATTACTGTAATCAAGAGAAAATCATCATAAAATTATGGAAGCCCTATTTTATTTAGAGGATAATGTTTTAATTAGCTCTAAGCTGGAGAATACTTGCCGGGGGGTTAACCCTCCTCTAGCCCAAACAAAACCTGTTCAAGGAAGTTGAAAGTGAAGTCATTTTAAAATAAGATCCATCAAGCAACTGGTTAATAATATTATGCAGAATTTGTACATATGAACACTCCTAATCATGAGTTAATTAATTTAATATGATGTTAACTTTTATTCTTAAAAAGAAATTTCGTACGTAACCCTTAATACTTTATTAGGATGGCTAAGCTTGGAAGTCGTAACCACCTAAAATGTGCTAGAAGAATATATCTATCAACGCCCTGTGTGAGTATTTTTTTTTCTTTCTATCTTTCGATATAAACCAACGATATCAGATAACCACGTTGAATATAACTAAATTTAATTTGAATCAGATTACATGCTTAAGACGTAAAACTCTCTCTATACCTGTTTTTATACCATATACAAATTCAAACTAAGTGTTAGTATCTGTGATACGTTGGTTGATCCTTTAGTTGATCGTTTTGAATTCGGTTCATTCTAAGCCCAAGATTAGCTTGAGCAATATTGATACTTTTTATATCGAATTATATATTGCAGATTAATAAAATATCATTTTTTTTGTTGAAAAATTTAAATGCAATATATAATGTTGTTCTATTAATGTAAAAATTAAAGTAGATCAGTGTCTAGAAATTAAAATTTGCCATATTTTAAATACACATACAAATATCCTTTTCTATGTACACGAAAACTCTTACGGATTTGTAAACAACAATATATATTTTCTCTTCATACTTCATTCCCACAAAAGAAAAAAAGCAAAAGGAAAAAAATTGACACTTTCATGATTAATAAGTTTAGGAAAGTGTTAGGTACTAAGTCCATTTTCTAATATTTATGACCATCAATGTTGAAGATAATGAGAGATATTTCTTTGGATACTAGAGATGGGTATCTCACTCACTTTTTGAAAAGTTATCTACTTGTGCTTGTTTCTACACTTATAATTTTTTTATTCATAAGCTTAGTTTGTATCAAGATTCCATAGAGAATTATATTAAATGTGTTCTGTGCCTTCAGAAAAGGAAAGAAAAAGTAAGATCAAGACCCAGTGCATTGATCATTCTTTGGATTATGTTCTTGTCTTTGCTTGTTCTGAAGATTCAAGTGCTAGACAACCTGAAAGTCACCTATTCCAATTAGTTTGAACTATACTAAAACATTGAAAAGGGAGCAGGTTTGGTAGGGTATAGATAATGTTAAAACCTTGGTGAACCCATTTTTTTAAATATGGTTTGCAGCCCTAAAGAAATTAGAATTATCTTAAATTGGGAATCTAAGACCCACCACTATGTTTGGTTTGAAGAATAGATCATATAGGACTGCAAATGCCTGCAAATGTTGTTATTAGTTGAAGCAGCAACCTGGGAATTTATGTCATAACTATTTGCATTGTCTTGTTTAATGTTAAATGCAAGTCTACTTTGCTAATTCAAAGAAATTTTAAAGCAAACTAGCAAATCAACTTCTATGAGGTCAAATTGCACAAAATGTAATTATACTTTATGAAAAAAAAAATTAGTTGGAAAATTGTCGTTTCTTATCTTATGGAGTACTTAAGTCAAACGGATTGAAAACAAAATTAAAAATTCAGAATAGTTGTAAGTCGAAAAGAGAATTTTTTATTTCTCTCTCGTTCAAAATAAAGCGTAAAATGCTCGAGGAGGCACAAACTTTCTTTTATTCTTCTTCTCCTTCATTTAAATTCATGACCACTCGTGTACATATTTTCCACGCAGGTATGCATATGTGCATGTTTACAGTGAACTTACAAGAATGGACTCCACAAGCAATTCTATTTGAGTGCTCAGTCGGTGACAAGTGTAAATGTGTATTGATTCAATCCCCAGAGAAAAAGAAACAAAGAATGGAACACTTAAAAGAATATTATCTGCAAATCACTAATCAACACAAGAGGCAGAAATGGAGTCATCAACCAAATCCCTACCTCGTTTCTTCTTTTAGTTTGCATTTGAAATTTGAAGAGAAACATATAAACATACATAACCAAAGTCCTATTGGATTCTTCATCTTTCAACTCTCTGGCTTTGAAAAAATAGGTACTAAGAGTTCTTTTTTCCTTTGCTTCAAAACTTTATCCCCTACTTGTAAAAGGGTATAGCCTGGAAAAGGAAAATGTCACCTAGAATGTGAAAGGAGAGAAGAAAAATAAATGTTCTTATTCATCTAGTTATAGAAGTTACCCTTTAGGCTTTTTGATGTTCTTGTTAAGGTAATGCTATGATTGTCGCTTTTAACTTTTCATCTACTGACTTTACCCTTAGGTTACATGAAAATGAAAACAAAAAGGGAAAAACAGAAAAATGACACGAAGAAACATCACTTTGTGATAATAAATGAAACGAGAGCGTGGAGAAATATGTGAATATTAAAAATATAAAAAATTTTATATAAATATTAATGATTTTATAGATATAATATAATAATCATATTTTATAATCAAAATCTAAAATAATCAAATATATAGTTATTAATCATACAAAATAATATAAAATTTAGTGTGTTAAAACGTTTCAGAAACGAAAAAACATTATTGTTGAGAAATTTTGTCCATCGGAGTTTTTCCGATTACTGAATCAAAGAAAATCAATAAATTTGAAACTCTCACATATGGCATTGATGAAAAATTAGGGCTTGTTCTCAAACTCAATCAGATCAAATCTTGGGTAGTTTGAATTACTTATATATATATATATATACATACACCTGTTTTACTCAATCTTTTGTCAGTTCTATCAAACTGATAAAAATTTCAAGTGAGTTGGGCATCAAGAATAAGAAGTTTATCATCCAATTAAACTCTCAAGTGACTTTGAAATTACATATAAAGTCACAAATTTTTTATCATCATCAACTATGGCAAATTAATATAATTCGAGAGATATCAAATGATACACAACTAATAGTAGCATAAAGGCTTTAATCAGGTTAAGACTGATGGAGCTTTATATTACTATGCATCAAAGAGCATTCCTGCATAAGGGAATTTTAAGAGAGAGAGAGAGAGAGAGAGAGAGATCGATGGATAATTGCTCTGGTAGATAAAAATATTAACTCTCTTAATTAAATTTCAGATTCGAAACTTAAAAATAAAAAAGATTACGTCGGAAGAATTACCTCTAAAATAAACCTGACAAGTACTCAAACTGAAATAGTTAAAATATGGTTCCGGATATGAGTTGGTATAGTAAGAGAGAAAGAGTAAAGATGGTTCCCAAGGGGACAGTTCAATAGTCACATCCCTACTCTAACTCCGTGATCGGGTTCAAATCTCCTTATTAAAAAAAAAACAAAGAGAGTAAAGATGTAGAAAGAATAGGAAAGAAGTCTGTATTGCATGTTCAAGGTTTAAGCGGGTTTGTAGGAAGACGAGTGGTAGTGAAACAAATTTGTCAATGGTGTCCCCAATTCCATTAAATGCTTACATGATCCATGATTTCGTGCAAGATCAAACACAGCCCCCCCCCCCCTCCCCCCGGAAAAAAAAAAGGAAAAAAGAGGATTTAGTTGTCAAGTGGAAGCTTCTTTTATATAATTAATCAAAAGTATATGGTGATTCAATATTGTTAATATAAATTTCTAATGGGTTGGTGAACTACCACTGGCATGATCTGGAAGATGACCCAAACTTTCATTGGCCCCCTTTGGCACCCATTTTTATTTTATTTTTTGTTATTTTATACGTTCCAACCCTTCCAAAAAAAAAAAAAAAAAACAAAGAAAGCTAATTATGTTCAACATTGTTTATATTTTGTGCATTCTATTCACCCTGTACTTTCTACGTATTTTTGTATTTTCTACTAGTCACGTGTCACACACGTGTTTATGTAGGTCATGGACCTAAATATATGTATGTTTGTTAAGCAACAAAACTTGACAGCTCTTACTTCAAAGGATGCTACATCTTTAAGGTACACTACTAACAAGTCATTTGGCCGCCGTGAGTTGTGCCTTGCATTTTGAGCCAAATTAGGTGAGAATGACATTAGACCTTTTTTTTTTTTTTTTTTTTTGTTGATTGGCATTTAAATTTTATCATTAATCATGTTTGAATATTATAAAATCTATTAAGAGATTAACTCTCCTAAATCTAATTTTTTCATTCACATAGTTTGAACGTGAGATCTATAATTAAGAGAATGTAATATTCTACTACTATACTTATGGAAATTGAGTGGAATATGACTATACTACTTAATTTAATGAATTAAAATTATTATTATTTTTTTACTAGTTAATTATCATTAAACTTATATAATTTTTCTTTATACATAAAAAATCCAATTACTAAAGAAAAGTCCCAATATAAACCTTTCATTTTTTAATGAATTATTTATATTCAGTAATCACGTTGAAACAACTAAATTTGATCAGAGATTGGTTGATTTTTTAAAAGATAAAATTTTTTCGATCCTTATAAAATTCAAATTTAAAATTTTATTTAAAAATATTAATATTCAATTTTTAGATCAACTAAACATTTTCCCCGTATAAACCATTCGATCAATGGAAAGGCAAACAAGTTTAGGCTCTCGGTCCCAAGTTTTCGGGGTCCGTAAATTGTTCGGAAAGAAAATTGTTATCCCAAAAAATTTGATATTCCTTGTTATTTTTTAAAAGTAAAAATTTGTTACAATACTGAAATTTTTAAGACACTAGGGATTTTTTTTCTTTTTTTTTTTGTTTAGTTTGAACATTTAATTTGATTTTTTTTTATCAATTCTAATCATATTCTTTTTCTTTTTGAATTTCATGTAATTTTGGGTATGAAATCTTAAATATCAACAAAAAGTCCAAAATAATTAAAAATCTCATACACTAATTTTTCAACTCATTATTTTCTACATTTATTACGTGGGAAAAAAAAAAAAAAACTCATGGTTTGTGCTGAGCTGGGATTGAACACCCAAATTTCTTTTATTTGGTCCAAAGTAGCCCTAATAGGTCCAATCCAATCCATAGCTCAATCCTATTATTATTATTATTATTTTTGGTTGGACTCAATCCTATTATTAAAAACCTTATGGTGACAGGGTTTTTTTTTTGGGGGCCGGGGGGGGGGGGGTAGAAACTTCCTCGTCTTATGGTGACAGTTGACTAACCACTCTCAATGTCATTCTCCATAGCTTCTCTGTTTTCCAAATCCAAAACCAAAATTTCTCCTCTTGCATTTTCTCTCAGTAGACTAAGTTTCTTTAATGGAAATGCTGATTTTGAGGGGATTAGTGTTAGTATTAGGGAACAAAATCTTTTCAAAATGTTCAAACAATGTTGTAACATGAAGCATTTGAACCGAATTCATGCCCAGATAATAAAAACTGGGTTTGAACAAGACCTTTTCATGGTTGGGAAGATCATGGTCTTTTGTGCGACCTCTGACCAGAATTTAGTGGATTATGCTGTTGGGGTTTTTAACAATGTTGAAAATCCAGATGGGTTTATGTGGAATACTATGATTAGGTGTTTTGTGAACACAAATCAAGTAGCAAATGCTATTGGGTATTACAAAAGAATGCAAATGAAAAATGTTTTGGTTGACAACTTTACATTGTCCTTTTTGCTAAAACTATGTGGGCAAGATGGATTGGTTGTTCTGGGCAAGTTGTTACATTGTTGTGCAGTGAAATGGGGGTTGGAGTCTCATGTTTTTGTGAGGAACACCCTCATTCACGTGTATGGCATGTTTAAAGAAATCAGAACTGCACATCTCTTGTTTGAGGAAATTCCCATACCAGATTTAGTAGCTTGGAATACAATCATTGATTGTTATGTGAATTGTGGTGAGCACAAGGGAGCACTTGTCTTGTTTCTGAGAATGTTGAATTGTGGGATGGAAATTGATGATGCCACGTTGGTTGTAACCATCGCGGCGTGTGCTGCTTTGGGTGCATTAGATTTCGGGAAGTGGGTTCATTCTTATGTGCATGGTACTCCTCTTGGTGGCAATGTTTCGGTTTGCAATGCCTTGATTGACATGTATGCAAAATGTGGAGGGGTTGAGGAAGCACGCGCCTTGTTTGATCAGATGAAAAGGAGGAATATAGTCACATGGAATACGATTATTTTAGGGTTTGCGATGCACGGACATGGAGACGAGGCATTGAGGCTCTTCGGGAAGTTGTTAGCTGAGAAGCTTGAGAAGCCAAATGATGTTACCTTTTTAGGAGTGCTCTGTGCTTGTAGTCATAGAGGGATGGTTGAGGAAGGAAGAAAGTACTTTGATAGTATGATAAAAGACTACCAGATTCAGCCAACGATAAAGCACTACGGAAGCATGGTTGATCTTTTGGGGCGAGCAGGGTTTGTAGAAGAAGCCTATGAACTAATGAAGAGCATGCCTATGGAGTGCAATGCCGTTGTATGGAGGACGTTGTTGGGAGCATGCCGAGTACATGGAAAAATTGAACTTGGAAAGCAGGTGAGAAGACATTTATTGGGGTTGGAACAACATAGCAGCGACTACGTTCTCCTTTCTAATATGTATGCGAGTGCAGGTCAGTGGAGTGAGATGATGAGAGAGAGGAAATCAATGAGAGATCAAGGGGTTCAGAAGCCAGAGCCTGGCAATAGTTTTGTTGGCATTCGTCGAGCTAGGAGGGGATTAGATTTGCCGCAGATCAACTCATACTGCTAATACAGGGCATTTCCTGCATAAGTTTTAGAACTCATAACTACAATTTCACTGCTTTAGATTTGTTTTACACCATGGGCACAACATGAACAGAACACAATGATCTCTTCATTAGATGAATTGTACGAGAAACGTGTCTAAGCAGTACAAAAGTCTTATTTTTGATGCGGTTATGAACAATAGATAATATAAGTTTCCAAACTCAAGGACATATTTGACAAACAATCCTAGGTGAAATTTATTGCATCTTGAACATGAGTTGAACCAGCCTATGAAACCTTCTTCTCGTTCTTGTCCCGCCATGCTTTCCTTTCCTCTTCTATTCTTGCCGTCACACTTGTAATAAAACCAGGATATGGTTCATATCCAACAACTTTCTGAAGAGCCTACAAAAGAAGACCAGAAACAGAACCATTTAATTCCATAGGCTCTGAATAAATCAAACTAAGTGTTGAACTTTGAAGGCTTTGAGGAACTTGCCTCCAGCAATACAAAGAAAGGGGCCATTAGGAAGGCCTGAACGAGGTTGTCCAGGAGAGCTGGTGCTCGTTTCTTCGAAAAAATGTAAACCAGTTAGTTTATATGATATAAGAGAGAAAAAGAGTTCTAATTTTGTTACCATATAAAGCAGAATATTTGCTCACCTCAAAGACTCCATGGCCTATAAATTGTCCAGACCAACAAACCACCTGACTGGCCAAAACAAACTGAAAACACCTAATTTAGTTCTCAAATCTATATCACAGTCACAAGAGGGGAAAAAAAAAAAAAATTGCCAGAGTTCGATGATAGTTTCCAATCCGACTAAGTTTAACTAACCCCAAAAGAATGGTACCAAGTTTAACTAGGCCCAGAAAACTAATCTGTCAATGCAAAAGTGAACACTCAAAACCTAGCATAGAACAGACCAGAACGGAATCAACCGTAACTCGTTAAAAATGCTAATCCCAAACTTGTAAAGAACATTAGTGCAACCAAGAATTTTGAGACAATAAGTTCAAGAACATATATATTTTCAGACCAATAGAAGTAGCATATCAAGATCAATTTCTTTCTACTGTTTTCAAATGAGCTGCGCAAACCATTACTCATGAGTGCCAAGTTGGATTGCAGCTTCCAGGAACAATGTTCAGAAACTTAGCATGGAAGAGAAGGTGGGTGTTCCAATGGTTTTATCATTTTCTCATCTTCAGATGCAAATAAGAAAACGAACACTTTATTTTAACAGGGTCTTGTTCACTAATGATCTGATTCTGACCTTTTAGTATAAGACTCATATACCAGAAAAGTTTGATTTATTGACAAGTAAATAGTTTAGAGATGCAATAGCAACATTTGCATAAAAGTGGAACTGCTTAATAACATAATACTTTCTAGGTCCCCGATATTTCACATCATCTATTATTAAAGCTTAGTAGTAGGTTTCTCTGGCAGATATATGAATTATTGCCTCATCCATTAAAATATTCAAAGAGAAAGCAAATCATATATGTTATATGAGAGCATTTATGAGGTTGGTGGAACTAAAAAGGGCCCCTCGACCAATAATTGGAGAACCTCAAACATTTGAGGAGGCAAAAGGAGTGAATGAGTAGACAATGCAAAGTCAAATTCAAGTCGGTAAAGGCTTCATTACAACGTGGATTGTGTCAATATTAGACACATAAATTGAGGCAAAAAAAAAAAGAACTAATGGGAAGTTGTAAAACAACATAAGGAAGCGAGTGAACTCTATCAATGGGAAGGAGACATTGTAACCTTAAAAATTCTGCAGTTAGTCTTCTTTCTAGATTTCCAAACCTTAACTTGTCATTTGTCTCCCCACTTCTAATCTCAGGATGGGAAGCGGACATTTTGGTCTTCGGAAATCTCTCACCTCTTTCAATAACAGATTTTAGGAACTCATTTTTTAATTCTTAAGTCATTAACATGCACACACAAAGGATGATGCAGAAAGATGAATGACGGCCGTGGCAGGAGGGGCAAAGAGTTCCTACATTGGGGAAAAAAATGCCAACAGGGTCTGCAAGATACAACTTATATGTACCATAAAGATCAACAGGCACAATTTATTTGAAGCAGAAATTCAAGCATCCTCAATTGTTTGGCCAAGCCAGTACTAATAAATCAAAAAACGTTGCCTTGGGAAATACAGGTTCAAAGAGCAAAAACGATAGCCACAAGAATTTGAAAGAAATGCCACTTCGAAAAATATGGGTTCCAATTAAGATTTATACATAAGAAACAGAAATTTTCAGTCTTTAGAAATCTGGAGTCAGTCTTCTTCCTAGAATTCCACACTTATAGAATTATCTCATCTTTTTTGAAGGATGTTTTAATGACCCATTTAGAGCTTTGAGTTATTAGGTAATCATTTGACACACACGCGCGTGCACACACACACACACACACACACACACACACACACACACGCAGGAGACAAAACAATCTTCAAATTATATAGGTTCAACAACCATGGAAATTTTAAGTGAGTTGAGAACACTCAATAGTGCATTCGGACAACTAATTTTGTAAAAAGCAGAATATACAATTTGTATCTCAAGCCAAATGATGAGAAATTACAGAAAATCAGGTTCATGGATGCAGATCATGGTAACCATACAATCAAGAAGATTATAACTACAAAAAAATTTTCTTGTAGAGATAATAAATTTAAGGTAGGGTAAAGGAGGGGAAAAGTAAAAAAATACTAAACAAAACGGCCTCTTGGCCCAGTAGCACAGGAAAGCTCACCCCTCACGAGGTGAGGATTCTAACCTCACAATCCTCCTCCCCACTGGTAAAGGAGATTGCCCTACTAGAATTTGAAATTCCTAAGGAATTCAAATTTTCACAAAATCTTTAATCTTGATCCAATTCTACATTGGAATCTAAAGCCCTTGGAAAGCCATCCATAGCATTCAAGTGATAACAACCTTGAATTCTACAAATCTAATACTGGAAATTAATATTCAACGTGCCAATTAGCTATGATTAATATTAAACCGGACAGGAAAATTCAAATAAAAACTAACAAACATCAATTATTAGAATAGCAATATATGCAACGAAAGAAAAATGAAATCCAAAGATGTAATTCATCTACAAAAGGGGCATTCCTATGATTGCCAAACGGAACACACATCTAAAAAGTACCGTGCAAACATTGAAATATAGCATTCCTGACAGTCGACAATTAAAAAACGACCACACAATTATTAAAAAAATTGATTAAAAAAGGTAGAAAGCATTACCTTCCAAGCGAGAGAAAACCCAAGTTTACTAGCAAGAAAACTGCTTCCAACCCAACAAAACAAGCAAGCCACAGCAGCCAAAGAACCAGCTTTCTTATCCATCAGAACATAGAAAGCCGCATAAATCAATGCAACGAAAAACCCAAAATTCAGCCCCAAAACACATGAATTCCCACAAGGGCACGTCACAGATTTCGCACAATTGAACAATGAAGGTGTGAAGTACAATAAAACAAGGGTTGTGAAGAAAATTGGCCACACAAACACCATGTGTATGAAAATATTAATTGGGTTACTATGATACGCCCCATAGAAAGCAAAGTGCTTTTCAAGATCAAAAATCCCTGATTTTGCCATTTGGGTTTTGATGGGTTTTTTGGGTTTTGCGAGATTTGATTATGGGTATTTGAAGAAGACGGAGAACACGGAGAAAATGAAAACCATGCGCTCCAAATGTCAAAATTGTACACCCCGTTAATTTCTTGACCAGCGGAACCGTACGCGTCAATCCCCCCGCCCCCCTTTTTATCTTTTTCTACGGGGATTGTTGCTAAGGTGAGCATATTTCCTGGTTAATCTGCGCGGCTGCGCACATTGTACTTGGAGTACGCCAGTTATTGTCTCAATTTATTGTGAGGGTCATTCATGGAGATCCTTGTTGATGACTGATGAGACTCGACTTTCAATAAATGAAGGGCTACTCCTACGGTCGAACTCATGCTTTTTGCAGTGCAAAAACTAGGACTAAATGCATGATATTTATTTTTTGAATTAAAAAACAAAAAGGCCACCCAGTGTAATATCTCCACCCATAAAATGTTAAATCACAAATAACTTATTATTACAACTCCACTGACGCACAACAGTCGAATACCCCTTATTGATCTTTGTCCTTACATAGATACCGAAGGGAAAAAAAAATTTTATTCAAATATTTTTTTTTTAAAAAATTTATAAACACAATTATTTTCATGATTTATATGATTTTTATATAATAAAAAAATAAATTTTTTTATTAATTATAAAATATGATATTGGTGTTGTACTACAAACATATATTTATTGATATAAAATTCATTTTTTAACTAAAATTTGACTATAATACCAAAAATACGAAATGAGTCAAAAATTCATTTTTTTTAACATGTTTAAAAAGTTTTTGTTTGATTTAAAAAATATTTAAATCGATGTAAAATTACTAAAATTCGAACTGTTCTATTTTTTGTTGACATCGATAGATAATGTAGGCTTTGACGTATTCAATTCTTGATTTATTTGGTTGAGATACCACTTCCCAAAATTTGATTTTTTTTTTTTTTGGAAATTTAAGATTATTTGTTAATCCTACAATAATATCTACATTGTCTTTTTTGTGTGGTGTGTACATTTTTCATATCAATATGGACAATAGAATACACGGTTTTTTGTAGCGATTTTTGCTTTTTAAGGGACATGTTAATGAGTTACGGCTTTCCTTTAGGGGTAATCTTTTCATCCTATTAGAAATCGGATAAGATTAGATAAAAAAAAAAAAAAATCTTACGTAATATCCAAAAGACTTCCATTATTTAATATTACATAAAATTGTTTAACACCAACTTGCGAACGCTATGATGGAATGAACCAAAAAATAATAACTTGTACCAAACATTTTTAAATTAAATTATAAAAAACATTTTATCTTTTTAATCAGAGAATTCGAATTTTAGTTTTGAGAATGATAAAAAGAATTTGAGAGAGTCGATCTTTAAAAATAGATCCTATAATACTCGAATTAGATTAATGGATAAGACTTAGATATTAAGATAAAACCGAAAACAAAAAAAAAGAATGAAAACCATCGGGTGGTCCAATAAAATCCCTGTTTCTGTGCCCCCGTTTAGAAGGTAGGTCAACATATTCGTTAGTTTTGGACCCACCAACGTTAGCATTAATTTATTTCACTTTAAACAATAATAATTAATTTTGAGTCTTTTGAGCAACAATTCTAATTTTCTTTTAAAAAATTTTGAATTTAAAATTAAATCAAAAAATCTAATACTCTTATCTATTATCTATTAAGTTTGGTATGTTTTACGCTAAATTGAGGTAAATTAAAAATTTTAAATAAGATACGATATTTGTGAGAGTTGATAACTTTTTTTTTTAATATATATATATATATATATATATATATATATATGTATGTATGAGAAAATTGATAAATAAGCCAATATATATATAGATGGATATGAATACCTTTCTTCAACTTTGTGTATGTACGAAGAGAACCCTTTTTAATGATAATATTACACGAAATTAGCAGAAATTATGAGTTTTAAAAATATTCTTCTATTCTGATTTATTTTGTAATTGTATTAAAAATTATTAATGAATCTAAATTTATCAACATAATTTCAGTAGATGGCTTACGAGTAATTTTGCTCTTAGTAAGTGCATCGCATTCTAAATTAGATTTTAAATTTGAAATCCTTCCTCTCCTCTTATTATTATTACGCTTCATTGTCACTGCGCCGCTCTTAATGTTACAACTCAATTGAAATGCTATTCCCTTAAAAAAAACTCACCGGAGAAAATTGATGGCTAATAAATTAATCTTGGAGGGGTTAGGGTAAAAAATAGTAAATCTCTCCTACAAAATTGTTTAAGAGAAATCAATAAATACTTGATCTAGTGAAAATGATATTAAATCTCTTAATTCAGATTTGAATTCAAATTTTAGAAATAGAAAGAATTATGTCGGAAGAGTTCTCTTAAAAAGGGTCTGAAAATAGCTCAGACCGAATAGGAGCGGGGGATTGTAACAATTTTTCTAAGGAGCTTGAAATGCTATCTCCTAGTCCTAATCGAATTGCTTTCACATTCGGTCATTGTCAATATTAATGAATTTTTAAGAGAACGTCACCATCCAATATTTCTCTCATAAGATATACTATGTATTGGAGCAAGTTACCTTTGAAAAAATATGAGAAATGTGATGAACAAAACCAAAAAAAAAAAAGATCATTGGAGGAAATTGATAGTCTAATATTTTCCTTTCTCCAAATTGGAAAATTGATCCCTCTTTTTAGAAAAATGTTGTTAAAAGTGTGATTAATTGATGCTTGCTAAATCTCTCTTGAAGAAGAGATCGAAAGGCGAAGTAAGATGAAGAAAATAGAGAAAAATAAAATTAATTGAGGTATGGCATTGCAAGATTTCGGATTTGCAACTTGTGAATTATTAGTACGATGTTCTAACCGCTCATGCTAACACCTCGATGATTAGCTTGAATTGTATCTCCTAGTTCTAATTGAATAACCTTCATATCAAGTCGTTATCAAGATTAAGAGCCTTTTGAACGTAGTAACACAATAATTTTACATTGGTATGCTATTTATGAGGCCCACTTAATTTTAATAATATACAAAAAAAATTTGATGAATAAGCCCAAAGAAAATGATTATTAGACCAATTGGTGACTGATATTTTCCTTTCCTGGTTTAGAAAATTGATCTCTCCGTGAAGAAAAAAGTTTGTGATCTCTACCAAAAACTTGTCTAAGAGAAAAGGGAATTAAAGAGGAGATGGTAAGCTTAGAAAGATGAAACAAAAAGAAGAAAATGAGGCCCGGAAGGTTTCAAACTTGCAACCTTGGCATTGTTAACAATATTTCAAGGAGCTGACCTCCCAGTTCTAATCTAACGCTTGTCTTATTCGTAGGTGAATTTATATAAACCATTAATATTCAATAATCATATTAGATGTCATAAAATTCAAATTAAAATCTTAAAAAACAAAATTCTACTCTGCCTGTTTTTTCCGTATATAAAACTCAAATCCGAGATGTTGGGTACAGAGTGTCTCGTCATAGGATCAATTGGGTGTTGAGTAATCAATGGGTTTCTAATGTTTGTAATGATGCAACTTCATTAATGACTTCTTAATCAAGGGTATAGATTCAATCGTTTTTTTTTTTAACGTTTTTAATGTTTCATAAATTGAGTATAAATCACAGAAAATAAAGTAATCTGTTAATGCAAAAGTGAAGACCCAAACCTAACATAGAGCAGACATCTGAACCAACTCTTCAGCAGTAATAGGCGAAAGAATAGTTCGCTTTTCACTCACCACGCGGCTGAACAACTCTAACACTTTGAATGCTATCTCCTTGTTCTAATTAAATGATCTTCAAATCGAGTCATTGTCGATATCAATGGCATTTTGAATGGTTCATAACTTTCCAATAGTTTTCAAATAAGATCCGTTATTTATGAGGGTCATTTAACTTTGAAAAATACGAAAAAAAAAGTTGATAAATAAGTTAAAAAAATGATTATTGAGAAAATTGATGACTAATATTTTCTTTCCTAGCTTAGAAAATCGGTCGATGTAGAAAAATTATTATTGGTAGCATGGTTAACCTGAAAAATGGGAAACCTCTTCTACAAAATTATCAAGGAGAAAATGAAATTGATAAATAAGCCAAAAGAAAATGATTATTCGTGACTAATATTTTCTTGCTTAGTTTAGAAAATTGAAGTATGTAGAAAAATATTATCGATAGTGTTGTTAACCCGAAGAATAGTAAACCTCCCCTACAAAATTATCAAAGAAAAAGAACTTGAAGAGAAAAAAATGTTGAGCCTAAAAAGATAGAGAAGGTAGAAAATGGAAAAAAGAAAAAGAAGCGTAATCACATGGCTCCGGAAGGCTTTAAACCTGCAACCATGGCATTTGTAACAATGCTTCAATGCGTTTGAATGGCATCTTCCCGTCTGAATCTAGTGCAAATTGTCTTCATATTGTGTCATTGTCTATAGCATTGTTTGTTTGTTTGTTTGTTTGTTTTTTTTAATATTTGTAACAACACATCTATTTCTAGTAAGATATGCTATTTACCGGTGTGACCTAGCTGGGAAAAATATGAAAAAAAAAAAATCAATGAATAAGAAAAGAAATAATTATTTTCAGAAATTGATGATTAATATTTTTCATTCCTAATTATGAATTTGATTTTTCCAAATAGGAAAAATATTGTTAATGAGTTGATTAATCTAAAAAATAGCAAATCCCAACCCACAAAATTGTAAAACACACATTTAACTATCATAATAAAGAGAAAACTGCTGAAAAAGTGGAAACTAACGGTCGTAAACACAAAATTTTCTCTCACAATGGAGATAAGACTTGAAAAAGAAAGGAATAAAAAACAAAAGTAAAGGCCCTGTAGGTTTCAAAATTTTCGCTTTATTAGCACGATACTTTAACCAACTTTGCCAATAGGCTCATGTAGGTCATGACCATGTGACTTTTGCACTATTAGCACGATACTCTAACCAACTGAGCTAAAAGACCAAAACCGGCCATATTCACATACTAAGATTTCACAAAGGAGATGAAAGCCAAATTGAAACAAAACAGAGGAAAGAAAAGACTTCAAAAAGAAAGGGAAAAATCAGAAGTAATGACTCATATAAGTCTCGAACCTGTGACATTTGCGATATTAGCACGACGCTCTAATAGCTAATAGACCAAGACCGGCCATATTTACACACTTGGCTTTCACAAAGGAGACGAAGGCTAAAATAAAATAAACAGGGATGAAAGGGAAGACTTGAAAACAAAGGGGAAAAATCAGAGGTAATGGCCCATGTAGGTCTTGAACTTGCGATCTCTGCGTTATTAGCATGACGTTCTAACCAACTGAGCTAATAGGCCAAGATCGGCCATATTCACATACTTGGTTTTCACAAAGGAGATGAAGGCCAAAATGAAATAAACAAAGAGGAAAGGAAAGACTTGAAAAGGAAAGGGAAAAAAATCAAAGCAAATGGCCTATGAATGTCTCGAACCTGCTACTTTCATGTTATTAGCACGACATTCTAACCAACCGAGCTAATAGGCCAAGATCAGTCATATTCACAAACTTAGCTTTCACTAAGGAGATGAAGCCCAAAATGAAATAAAAAGAGAGGAAATGAAAGAATTCAAAAAGAAAGGAAAAAATAAGAAATAATGGCCCATGCAGCACCCAGACCTGCAACCTTCGCATTATTAGCATGATGCTTTACCACTTGAGCTAATAAGCCAAGACAGGCCATATTCACACACCTGGCTTTCACAAAGTAGATGAAGGCCACAATGAAAGAAACAAAGAGGAAAGGAAACACTTGAAAAAGAAAGGAAAAAAACAAGAAGTAATGGCCCATGCAGGTCTCGAACTTACGACCTTCGCGTTATTAGCACGACGCTCCAACCAACTAAGCTAATAGGTCAAGACTTTCACAAAGGAGATGAATGCCAAAATGAAATAAATAGAAAGGAAAGGAAAGACTTAAAAAATAAAAGAAAAAATTAGAAGTAATAGCCCATGTAGCTCTCGAACATGCAACCTTCGTGTCATTAGCACGATGCTATAATCAATTGAGCTATTAGGCCAAGACCATCCATATTCACATACCTGCTTTCACAAAGGACAAGAAAGCCAAAATGAAATAAAACGAGAGGAAAGGAAAGATTCGAAAAGAAAGGGAAAAAATCAGAAGTAATGGCCCATACAAGTCTCGAACTTGCGACCCTCATGTAACTAGCATGAAACTCTAACCAACTGAGCTAAGAGGCCAAAATCAATGATATTATCATACTTGGCTTTCAAAAAGGAGATGAAGGTAGGAATGAAATATAAAGGGAGGAAAGGATAGACTGGAAAACAAAAGGAAAAAATTAGAAGTAATAGCCCATGCAAGTCTCGAACCTGCGACCTTCGCGTTATTAATACGACGTTCTAACCAATTGAGCTAATAACCCAAGACTTGCCATATTCACAAACCTTTCTTTCACAAAGGAGAAAAAGGCCAAAATGAAATAAAAAAAAGAGGAAAAAAAAAAGACTTGAAAAGAAAGGGAAAAAACTAGAAGTAATGGACCATGCAAGTTTTGAACTTGCGACCTTCGCGTTATTAGCAAGACGCTCCACCCAATTGAGCTCATAGGCCAAGACCAGCCATATTCGCATACTTGGCCTTCACAAAGTAGATGAAGGCCAAAATGATATAAAAGAGAGGAAAGGAAAGACTTGAAAAAGAAAGGGAACAAACCAGAAGTAATGGCCCATATAGGTCTCGAATTTGTGACCTTCGCATTATTAGCACTACACTCTAACCAACTGGGCTAATAGGCCAAAATCGGCCATATTCACATACTTGGTTTTCATAAAGGAGATGAAGACCAAAATTAAATAAATAGAGAGGAAAGGACAGACTTGAAAAGGAAAGGGAAAAAATCAAAAGCACTGGCCATGCAAGTCTCGAATTTGTAACCTTCACATTATTAGAACGACACTCTAACCAACCGAGCTAATCTGCCAAGACCGACCATATTCACAAACTTGGGTTTCACAAGGGAGATGAAGCGTAAAATGAAATAAAAAAAGAGCAAAGGAAAGACTTCAAAAGGAAAGGAAAAAATCAGAAATAATGGCCCATACAGGTCTCAAACTTGTGACTTTTGCGTTATTAGCACGACGCTCTAACCAACTGAGCTAATAGGTGAAGATTGGTCATATTCACATACTTGGCTTTCACAAAGGAGATGAAGACCAAAATGAAATAAAAAGCGAGGAAATGAAACAACTGAAAAAGAGAGGAAAAAAACCAAGAAGTCATGGCCCATGCATGTCCCAAACCTGTGACCTTCGCATTATTAGCATGATACTCTAGCCAACTTGACTAATAGGACAAGATAGGCCATATTCACACGCCTGGCTTCCACAAAGGAGATGAAGGCCAAAATGAAATAAACAAAAATGAAATGAAAGACTTTAAAAAGAAAGGGAAAAAATCAAAAGCAATGGCCAATGCAGGTCTCGAACCTGTGACCTTCGCGTTATTAACACGACGCTCCATCCAATTGAGCTAATTGGCCTAGACCGGCCATATTCACATACTTGCCTCTCACAAAGGACATTAATTAAAAAAATGAATTAAACAAAGAGGAAAGGAAAGATTTGGAAAGAAAAGGGAAAATATTATAAGCAACGGCCTATGCATGTCTCGAACATACAACCTTCGTGTAATTAGCACGACGCTCTAACCAAATGAGCTCATAGACCAAAACCGACCATATTCACAAGCTTGGCATTCATAAAGGAGATCAAGCCCAAAATGAAATAAAAAGACAGCAAAGGAAAGACTTGAAAAAGAAAGGAAAAAATCAAAAGTAATGGCCCATGCAAGTGTCGAACGACCTTTGCGTTATTAGCATGATGCTCTAACCAGCTAAGCTAATAGTCTCAGACCGACTGTATTCACATACTTGCCTTTCACAAAGGAAATGAATAAAAAAATGAATTAAACAAAGTGGAAAGGAAAGATTTGAAAAGGAAAGGGAAAATATCAAAAGCAATGGCACATGCATGTCTCGAACTTACGACCTTCACGTTATTAGCACGACACTCTAACCAATTAGGTGATAGACCAAAACTAGCTATATTCACAAACTTGGCTTTTACAAAGGAGATAAAGTCCAAAATGAAATAAATGGATATACAAAAGGATAGACTAGAAAAGGAAAGGAAACAATAAGAAGAAAAGGCCCATTTAGGTCTCGAAACTATGACCTTCGTATTATTAGCACGATGCTCTAGCCAACTGAGCTAATAGGCCCAAACCGGCCATATTCACATACATCCCTTTCACAAAGGAAATAAATAAAAAAATGAATTAAATAGAGAGGAAATGAAAGATTTGAAAAGGAAAAGGAAAAGGAAAAGGAAAATATCACAAGAAATGGTCCAAGCATGTCTTGAACCTACAACCTTCGCGTAATTAGCATGATGTTCATACCAAATGAGCTCATAGACCAAAACCGGATATATTTACAAACTTGGATTTCACAAAGGAGATGAAGCTCAAAATGAAATAAAAAGAGAGGAAATGAAAGACTTGAAAAAGAAAGGAAAAAATAAAAAATAATGGCCCATGCAGGTCTCATACCTGCGACCTTCGCACAATTAGCACGACGCTTTAACCAACTGAGCTAGTAGGCCCACATCAGCTATATTAACATACATCCATTTCACAAAGGAAATGAATTAAACAAAGAAGAATGGAAAGATTTGAAATGGAAAGGGAAAATATCATAAGCAATGGCCCATGCATGTCTCGAACTTGGCTTTCACAAAGGAGATAAAGTCCAAAATGAAATAAAAGGATACAAAACGAAAGACTTGAAAAGGAAAGGAAATAATCAGAAGAAATAGCCCATGTAGGTCTCGAACCTGTGACCTTCGCGTTATTAGCACGACGGTCCAGTCAACTAAGCTAATAGGCCTAGACCAGCTATATTCACATACTTGCCATTCACAAAGGAAATTTATAAAAAAATGAATTAAACAGAGAGGAAAGGAAAGATTTGAAAAGGAAAGGGAAAATATCACAAACAATGGCCCATGCATGTCTTGAACCTACAACCTTCGTGTAATTAGCGTGACGCTCTTACCAAATGAGCTCATAGACCAAAACTGGCAATATTCACAAACTTGGCTTTCACAAAGGAGATGAAGCCCAAAATGAAATAAAAAGAGAGGAAAGGAAAGACTTGAAAAAGAAAGGAAAAAATCAGAAGTAATGGCCCATGCAAGTCTCGAACCTACGACCTTCGTGTTATTAGCACGACGCTCTAATCAATTGAGCTAATAGGCCCAGACCGACGATATTTACATACTTCCCTTTCACAAAGGAAATGAATAAAAAAATGAATTAAACAAAGGGGAATGGAAAGATTTGAAATGGAAAGGGAAAATATCATAAGTAATGGCCCATGCATGTCTCGAACCTATGACATTTACGTTATTAGCGCCACGCTTTAACGAAATGAGCTCATAGACCAAAACCGACAATATTCACAAACATGGCTTTTACAAAGGATATGAGGCCCAAAATGAAATAAAAAGAGAAGAAAGGTAAGACTTGAAAAGGAAAGGAAAAAATCAGAAGTAAAGGCCTATGCTGGTCTTAAACCCGCGATCTTCGCATTATTAGCACGATGCTCTAACCAACTGAGCTAATAGGCCCAGAGCGGCCATATTCACATACCGGCCTTTCACAAAGGAAATGATTAAAAAAACAAATTAAACAAAGAGGAAAGGAAAGATTTTAAAAGGAAAGGGAAAATGTCATAAGTAATGAACCATGCATGTCCCAAACCTACGATGTTCGCGTTATTAGCATGACGCTCTAACCAACTGAGCTAATAGGCCCAGATCAGCCATATTCACATACATGCCTTTAACAAAGGAAATAAATAAAAAAATGAATAAAATAGAGAGGAAAGGAAAGATTTGAAAAGGCAAGGGAACATATCATAAGTAATGGCCCATGCATGTCTAGAACCTACAACCTTTACGTTATTAGCATAACGTTCGAACCAAATGAGCTAATAAACCAAAATCTGCTTTATTCACAAACTTGGCTTTTACAAAGGAAATGAAGCCCAAAATGAAATAAAATGAGAGGAAAGGAAAAACTTGAAAAAGAAAGAAAAAAAATCAGAAATAATGGCCCATGAAGGTCTCGAACTTGCGACCTTCGCATTATTAGCACGACACTCTACCAACTGAGCTAGTAGGCCCAGACCGGCCATATTCACATACTTGCCTTTTACAAAGGAAATGAATTAAAAAATGAATTAAACTGAGCGAAAAGGAAAGATTTGAAAAGGAAAGGGAAAGTATTATAAGCAACAGCCTACGCATGTCTCGAACCTATGACTTTCGCCTTATTAGCTCGATGCTCTAACCAAATAAGCTAATAGACCAAAACCGGCCATATTCACAAACTTGGCTTTCAAAAAGGAGAAGAAAGGAAACACTCGAAAAAGAAAGGAAAAAATCAGAAGTAATGGCCCATGTAGGTTTGAACCTGCGACCTTCGCGTTATTAGCACGACGCTCTAATCAAATAAGCTAATAGACCAAAACCGGCTATATTTACAAACTTGGCTTTCATAAAGTAGATGAAGCCCAAAATGAATTAAAAAGAGAGGAAAGGAAAGACTTGAGAAAGAAAGGGAACAAATCATAAGCAATGGCCCATGCATGTCTCAACCTACAACCTTTACGTTATTAGCACGAAGCTCTAACAAAATGAGCTAATAAACCAAAATCTGCTATATTCACAAACTTGGCTTTTACAAAGGAGATGAAGCCCAAAATAAAATAAAAAGAGAGGAAAGGAAATACTTGAAAAAGAAAGAAAAAAATCAGAAATAATGGCCCATGCGGGTCTTAAACCTGCGACCTTCGCATTATTAGCATGACACTCTAACCAACTAAGCTAATAGGCCCAGACCGGCCATATTTACATACTTGCCTTTTACAAAGGAAATGAACAAAAAAATGAATTAAACAAAGATGAATGGAAATATTTGAAAATGAAAGGAAAAATATTATAAGCAACGGCCTACGCATGTTTAGAACTTACGACCTTCACGTTAATAGCACGAGACTCTAACCACATGGGCTCAAAGGCCAAAATTGGCTATATTCACAAACTTGGCTTTCACAAAGGAGATGAAACCCAAAATGAAATAAAAAGGGAGGAAAGGGAATTCTTCGAAAAGAAAGAAAAAAATCAGAAGAAATGGCCTATGCAGGTCTCGAACCTGCAACATTCGCGTTATTAGCACGACACTCTAATCAACTGAGTTAATAGGCCTAGACCAGCAATATTCACATATTTGCCAACTACAATTGAAATGAATAAAAATAAACAGAGAGGAAAGGAAAGATTTGAAACGGAAAGGGAAAATATCAAAACCAACGGCCCATGCGTGTCTCAAACCAACGACCCTCGCGTAATTAGAACGATGCTCCAACCAAATGAGCTCATAAACCAAAATCGACTATATTCATAAACTTGGCTTTAACAAAGGAGATGAAGACCAAAATGTAAGAAAAAGAAAGGAAAGAAAAGACTTGAAAATGAAAGGAAAACCCATGCAGGTCTCGAACCTGTGACCTTTGCGTTATTAGCACGACGTTCTAACCAACCGAGCTAATAAGTCCAGACCGGCCATATTCACATACTTGCCTTTCACAAAGGAAATGAAGAAAAAAATGAATTAAACATAGAGGAAAGGAAAGATTTGAAAAGGAGAGGGAAAACATCATAAGCAAAGGTCCATGCCTGCCTTGAACCTATCACCTTCGCATTATTGGCACGACGCTCTAACCAAATGAGCTGATATACCAAAATCGGCTATGTTCACAAGCTTGGCTTTCACAAAGGAGAGGAAGCCAAAAATTAAATAAAAAGATAGAAAAGGAAAGACTAGAAAAACAGAGGAAAAAATCAGAAGTAATAGCCTATGTAGGTCTCGAGCTTGCGACCTCCGCGTTATTAGCACGACGCTCTAACCAATTGAGCTAATAGGCCCAGACCAAACATATTCACATACTTGCCTTTCACAAGGGAAATGAACAAAAAATTGAATTAAAAAGAGAGGAAAGGAAAGATTTGAAAAGGAAAGGGAAAATATCATAAGCAACGATCGATGCATGTCTCGAACCTATGACCTTTGCGTTATTAGCACGACGCTCTAACCAAATGTGCTGATGTACCAAAATCGGCTATGTTCACAAAATTGGCGTTCACAAAGGAGATAAAGTCAAAAATGAAATAAAAATATAGGAAAGGAGAGACTTGAAAAGGAAAGGAAAAAATCAAAAGTAATGGCCCATGCAAATCGCAAACCTTCGACCTTCCCGTTATTAACATGATACTCTAACCAACTAAGCTAATAGGCTCAGACTGGCCATACTCACATACTTGCCTTTTACAAGATAAATAAATAAAAAATTGAGTTAAATAGGGAGGAAAGAAAAGATTTAAAAGGAAAAGGGAAAATATCATAAGCAATAGCCCATGCATGTCTAGAACCTACGAGCTTCGCGTTATTAGCATGAGGTTTTAACCAAAGGAGCCAATAGACCAAAACTGGCTATATTCATAAACTTGGCTTTCACAAAGGAGATGAATACCAAAATGAAATAAAAAGAGAGGAAATGAAAGACTCGAAAAATAAAGGAAAAAATAAGAAGTAATGGCCCATGTAGGTCTCGAACCTGCGATCTTCACATTATTAGCACGACGTTCTAACCAACTGAGCTAATAGGCCCACAACAGCCATACTCACATACTTGCCTCTTACAAGGGAAATGAATAAAAAATCGAATTAAATAGAGAGGAAAGGAAAGATTTGAAAAGGAAAAGGAAAATATCATAAACAATGGCCCATGTTTGTCTCAAACCTACGAATTTTGGGTTATTAGCACAACGCTGTAACCAAATGAGCTAATAGTCCAGAACCACCTATATTCACAAATTTAGCTTTCACAAAGGAGTTGAAACTCAAAATGAAATAAAAAGTGAGGAAAGGAAAGACTTAAAAAAAGAAAGGAAAAAAATCAGAAATTATGGTCCATGCAGGTCTCGAACCTGCGACCTTTGTGTTATTAGCATGACGCTCTAACCTACTGAGCTAATAGGCCCAAACCGGCCATATTAACATACTTGGCTTTGACAAAGGAAATGAACAAAAAAATGAATTAAAAAAAGAGGAATGGAAAGATTTGAAAAATAAAGGGAAAATATCATAAGCAATGGTCCATGCATGTCTTGAACCTACAACCTTTACGTTATTAGCACGTGGCTCTATCCAAATGGGCTCATAGGCTAAAATCGGCTATGTTCACATGGAGATGGCCCATGCAGATCTTCGACATTCGCGTTATTAGCACGACACTCTAACCAACTAAGTTAAAAGACCCAGACCAGCCATATTCACAAACTTTCCTTTCACAAGCGAAATGAATAAAAAATTGAATTAATCGGAGAGGAAAGCAAAGATTTAAAAAGGAGAAGGAAAATATCATGAGGAACGGCACATGCATGCTTAGATCCTACGACCTTCGCGTTATTTGCATGATAATTTAAACAAATGAGCTAATAGACCAAAACCGGTTATATTTACAAACTTGGCTTTTACAAAGGAGATGAAGCCCAAAATGAAATAAAAAGAGAGGAAAGGAAAGACTTGAAAAAGAAAGGAAAAAAACAGAAACAATGGCCCATGCAAGTATCGAACCAGCGACCTTCACGTTATTAGCATGACGCTCTTACCAAATGAGCTGATATACAAAAACCGACTATGTTCACAAACTTGGCTTTCATAAAGGAGTTGAAAACAAAAATGAAATAAAAAGATAGGAAAGGAAAAACTTGAAAAAGAAAGGAAAAAATCAGAAGTAACGGCCCATGCAAGTCTTGAACTTGCGACCTTCCTGTTATTAGCATTATTAGCACGACTCTCTAACCAACTGAGCTAATAGATCCAGACTAGCCATATTCACATACTTGCCTTTCAAAAGGGAAATGAATAAAAAATAAATTAAACGGGGAGGAAAGGAAGGATTTGAAAATGAAAGGGAAAATATCATAAGAAACAACCCATGCATGTCTAGAACCTACGAGCTTCGCGTTATTAGCATGATACTTTAACCAAATAAGCTAATAGACTAAAACCGCTATATTCACTAACTTAGCTTTCACAAAGAAGATGAAGCCCAAAATAAAATAAAAAGAGAGGAAAGGAAAGACTTGAAAAAGAAAAGAAAAAATCAGAAGTTATGGCCCATGCAGGTCTCGAACCTGCGACCTTCGCGTTATTAGCACAACGCTCTAACCAACTGAGCTAATAGGCCCAGACTAGCCATATTCACATACTTGCCTTTCACAAGGGAAATGAACAAAAAATTGAATTAAACAGGGAGGAAAGCAACGATTTGAAAAGGAAAGGGAAAATATCGTAAGCAACAGCCCATGCATGTTTAGAACCGACGAGCTTCGCATTATTAGCACGACGCTCTAACCAAATGAGCTGACATACCAAAACCGGTTATGTTCACAAACTTGGCTTTCAAAAAGGAGTTGAAGCCCGAAATAAAATAAAAAGATAGGAAGGGAAGACTTGAAAAAGAAAGGAAAAATCCAGAAGTAATTGCCCATGTAGGTCTCAAACCGATGACCTTTGCGTTATTAACACGACGCTATAACCAACTAAACAAATAGGCCCAAACCGGCCATATTCACACACATGCCGTTCACAAGGGAAATAAATAAAAATTGAAATAAACAGGGAGGAAAGGAAAGATTTGAAAAGGAAAGGTAAGATATCTTAAGCAACCGCCTATGCATGTCTAGAATCTACAAACTTTGCGTTATTAGCACGATACTTTAACCAAATGAGCTAATAGACCAAAACCGACTATAATCACAAACTTGGCATTCACAAAGGAGATGAAGCCCAAAATAAAATAAAAAGAGAAGAAAGGAAAGACTTGAAAAAGAAAGGAAAAAATCAGAAACAATGGCCCATACAGGTCTCGAACTTGTGACCTTTACGTTATTAGCACGATACTCAAACATACTGAGCAAATAGGCCCAGATCGGCCATATTCACATACTTCCCTTTCAACAGGAAATGAACAAAAAATTGAATTAAATAAAGAGGAAAGAAAAGATTTGAAAAGGAAAGGGAGAATATCATTAGCAACGATCCATGCATGTCTCGAACCTATGACCTTCTCATTACTAGCATGACGCTCTAACCAAATGAGAAGATATACCCAAACCGGCTACGTTCGCAAACTTGGCTTTCACAAAGGAGTTGAAGCCTAAAATGAAATAAAAAGATAGGAAATGAAAGACTTGAAAAAGAAAGGAAAATTCCCGAAGTAATGGCCCATGTAGGTATCGAACTTGCGACCTTCGCGTTATTAGGACGGCACTTTAACCAACTAAGCAAATAGACCTAGACCGACCATATATACATCCTTGCCTTTCACAAGGGAAATGAATAGAAAATTGAATTAAACAGGGAGGAAATGAAAGATTTGAAAAGGAAAGGTAAGATATCTTAAGCAACAGCCCATACATGTTTAAAATCTACAAGCTTCGTGTTATTAGCCCGATACCTTAACCAAATGAGCTAATAGACCAAAACTGGCTATATTCACAAACTTGGCATTCACAAAGGAGATGAAGCCCAAAATGAAATAAAAAGTGAGAAAAGGAAAGACTTGGAAAAGAATAGAAAAATCAGAAGCAATGGCCCATGTCGGTCTCGAACCTGCGACCTTCGCGTTATTAGCACAACGCACAAACCAACTGAGCTAATAGGCCCAGACTGGCCATATTCACATACTTTCCTTTCACAAAGGAAATGAATAAAAAATTGAATTAAACAGAGAGAAAAGGAAAGAATTTGAAAAGAAAAACGAAAATATCATAAGCAACGGCCCATGTATGTCTCAAACCTACGACTTTCGCATTATTAGCACGACGCTGTAACCAAATGAGCTAATAGTCCAAAACCTACTATCTTCACAAACTTGGCTTTCACAAAGGGGATGAAGCCCAAGATGAAATACAAAGTGAAGAAAGAAAAGACTTGAAAAAGAGAGGAAAAAATCAGAAGAAATGGTCCATGCAGGTCTCGAACCTACGACCTTCGCATTATTAGTACCACACTCTAACCAACTAAGCTAATAGGCCTAGACGAGCCATATTCACAAACTTGCTTTTCACGGGGAAAATGAATAAAAAATTGAATTAAATGGGGAGGAAAGGAAGGATTGGAGAAGGAATGAGAAAATATCATAAGCAACAGCCCTTGCATGTCCATAACGTATGAGCTTCGCGTTATTAGCACGACGCCTTAACCAAATGAGCTAATAGACCAAAACCTCTATACTCACTAACTTGGATTTCATAAAGGAGATGAAACCCAAAATAAAATAAAAAGAGAGGAAATGAAAGACTTGAAAAAGAAAAGAAAAAATCAAAAGTTATGGCCCATGCAGGTCTCGAACCTGTGACCTTCGCGTTATTAGCACGACGCTCTAACCAACTGAGCTAATAGGCCTAGACCAGCCAAATTCACATACTTGCCTTTCACAAGGGAAATGAACAAAAAATTGAATTAAAAAGAGAGGAAAGGATTAACGAAATGAGCTAATAGATCAAAACTGGCTATAATCACAAACTTGGCATTCACAAAGGACATGAAGCCCAAAATGAAATAAAAAGAGAAGAGAGGAAAGACTTGAAAAAGAAAGGAAAAAATAAGAAGCAATCGTCCATACCGGTTTCGAACTTGCAACCTTCGCGTTATTAGCACGGCACTCTAACATACTGAGGTAATAGGCACAGATCAGCCATATTCACATACTTCCCTTTCAACAGGTAATGAACAAAAAATTAAATTAAACAAAGAGGAAAGAAAAGATTTGAAAAGGAAAGGGAGAATATCATTAGCAACGGCCCATGCATGTCTCGAACCTATGACCTTCGCGTTAATAGCACGACCCTTTAACCAAATGAGCAGATATACAAAAATTGGGTATGTTCGCAAACTTGGCTTTCACAAAGGAGTTGAAGCCTAAAATGAAATAAAAAGATAGGAAATGAAAGACTTGAAAAAGAAAGGAAAAATCCAGAAGTAATGGCCCATTTAGGTATCGAACCTGCGACCTTTGTGTTATTAGGACGACGCTTTAACCAACTAAGCAAATAGACCCAGACCTGCCATATGTACATATTTGCCTTTCACAAGGGAAATGAATAAAAAATAGAATTAAACAGGGAGGAAAGGAAAGATTTGAAAAGGAAAGGTAAGATATCTTAAGCAACAACGTATGCAAGGCTAAAATCTACGAGCTTCGCGTTATTAGCCCGATACCTTAACCAAATGAGCTAATAGACCAAAACCGGCTATATTCACAAACTTGGCATTCACAAAGGAGATAAAGCCCAAAATGAAATAAAAAGTAAGGAAAGGAAAGACTTGAAAAAGAATGGAAAAAATCAGAAGCATTGGCCTATGCAGGTCTCGAACCTGCGACCTTCGCGTTATTAGCACGACAATCTAACCAACTGAGCTAATGGGCCCGGACTGGCCATATTCACATACGTTCCTTTCACAAGGGAAATGAATAAAAAATTGAATTAAACAGAGAGGAAAGGAATGAATTTGAAAAGGAAAATGAAAATATTATAAGCAACGGCCCATGTATGTCTCGAACCTACGATTTCGTGTTATTAGCACGGCGCTGTAACCAAATGAGCTAAAAGGCCGAGACGAACCATATTCACATACTTGCCTTTCACAAGGGAAATGAATAAAAAATTGAATTAAATGGGGAGGAAATGAAGGATTTGAGAAGCAAAGGGAAAATATCATAAGCAACAGCCCAAGCATGTCTAGAACGTACGAGCTTCGCGTTATTTGCACGACGCCTTAACCAAATGAGCAAATAGACCAAAACCTCTATATTCACTAACTTGGCTATAACAAAGGAGATGAAGCCCAAAATAAAACAAAAGAAGAGAAAAGAAAAGACTTGAAAAAGAAAAGAAAAAATCAGAAGTTATGGCCCATGCAGGTCTCGAACCTTCGACCTTCGCGTTATTAGAACGACGCTCTAACCCACTAAGCTAGTAGGCCCAATCAGCCATATTCATAAACTTGCCTTTCACAAGGAAAAGGAACAAAAAATTGAATTAAAAAAAAGGAAAGGAAATATTTGAAAAGGCAAGGGAAAATATAATAAACAACGGTCCATGCATGTCTTGAACCTATGACCTTCGCGTTATTAGCACGACGCTCAAACAAAATGAGCTGATGTACCAAGATCGACAATTTTCACAAACTTGGCTTTCATAAAGGAGATGAAGCTGAAAATGAAATAAAAAGATAGGAAATGAGAGACTTGAAAGAGAAAGGAAAAAATCAAAAGAAATGGCCTATGCAGGTCTATAACCTTCAACCTTTACATTATTGGCACGACGCTTTAATCAAGTGAGCTAATTGGCCCAGACCGACCATAATTATATACTTGCCTTTCACAAGGGAAATGAATAAAAAATAGAATTAAACGGAAAGGAGAGGAAATATTTGAAAAGGAAAGGGAATATATCGTAAGCAACGGCTCATGATTATTTAGAACCATCGACTTTCACGTTATTAGCACGACGCTTTAACAAAATGAGCTAATAAACCAAAACCGGCTATATTCATAAAATTGGCTTTCACAAAGGACATGAAGCCCAAAATGAAATAAAAAGAGAGGAAAGGAAAAACTTGAAAAAGAAAGCAAAAAATCAGAAGCAATGACTCAGCCAGGTCTCAAACCAGCTACCTTCGCGTTATTAGCACGACACTCTAACCAACTGAGCTAATAGGCCCAGGTCGGCCATATTCACATACTTCCCTTTCAACGGGAAGTGAACAAAAAATTGAATTAAACAAAGAAGAAAAAAAATATTTGAAAAGGAAAGGGAGAATATCATTAGCAACGGTCCATGCTTGTCTCGAACCTATGACCATTGCATTATTGGCACGATACTCTAACGAAATGAGCTGATATACCAAAACAGGCTATGTTTGCAAACTTGGCTTTCACAAAGGAGTTAAAGCCAAAAATGAAATAAAAAGATAGGAAATGAAAGACTTGAAAAAAAAAAAGAGGAAAAATCCAAAAGTAATGGCCCATGTAGGTAATGAACCTGCGACCTTCGCATTTTTAGGATGACGCTTTAACCAACTAAGAAAATAGACCCAGACCAGCCAAATATACGTACTTGCCTTTCACAAGGGAAATGAATAAAAAATTGAATTAAATAAGGAGGAAAGGTTAGATATCTTAAGCAACAGCCCATGCAAGGCTAAAATCTACGAGCTTCGCGTTATTATCTCCATACCTTAACCAAATGAGCTAATAGACCAAAACCGGCTATATTTACAAACTTGTCATTCACAAAGGAGATGAAGCCCAAAATGAAATAAAAAGTGAGGAAAGGAAAGACTTGAAAAAGAATGGAAAAAATCAGAAGCAATGGCCCATGCAGGTCTCGAACCTTCAACCTTTACATTATCAGTGCGACGCTTTAATCAACTGAGTTAACTGGCCCAGACTAACCATATTCATATACTTGCCTTTCACAAGGGAAATGAATAAAAAATTGAATTAAACGGTGAGGAGAGGAAATATTAGGAAAGGAAAGGGAATATATCGTAAGCAATGGCCCATGCTTGTCTAGAACCTTCGACCTTCACGTTATTAGCACGACGCTTTGACAAAATGAGCTAATAGACCAAAACTGGCTATATTCACAACATTGACTTTCACAAAGGAGATGAAGCCCAAACAAAAATAAAAGGAGAGGAAAGGAAAGACTTGAAAAAGAAAAGAAAAAATCAGAAGTTATGGCCCATGCAGGTCTCGAACCTGCGACCTTCGCGTTATTAGCACGACGCTCTAACCAACTGAGCTAATAGGCCTGGAATGGCAATATTCACATACTTGCCTTGCACAAGGGAAATGAACAAAAAATTGAATTAAAAAGAGAGGAAATGAAAGATTTTAAAATAGAAGGAAAAATATAATAAACAACAGTCCATGCATGTCTCAAAACTATGACCTTCAAGTTATTAGCACGACGCTCAAACAAAATGAGCAGATGTACCAAAACTGGCAATGTTCACAAACTTGGCTTTCATAAAAGAGATGAAACCGAAAATGAAATAAAATGATAGAAAAGGCGAGACTTCAAAAAGAAAGGAAAAAATTAAAACAAATGGCCCATGCAAGTTTCGAAACTTCAACCTTTACATTATTAGCACGACGCTTTAATCAACTGAGTTAACTGGCCCACACTGACCATATTCATATACTTGCCTTTCACAAGGGAAATGAATAAAAATTTGAATTAAACGGCGAGGAGAGGAAATATTAGGAAAGGAAAGGGAATATATCGTAAGCAACGGCCCATTCTTGTCTAGAACCTTCGACCTTCACATTATTAGCACAACGCTTTGACAAAATGAGCTAATAGACCAAAACTGGCTATATTCACAACATTGACTTTCACAAATGAGATGAAGCAAAAATAAAAATTAAAAGGAGTGGAAAGGAAAGACTTGAAAAAGAAAAGAAAAAATCAGAAGTTATGGCCCATGTAGGTCTCGAACCTGCGACCTTCGCGTTATTAATACGACGCTCTAACCAACTGAGGTAATAGGCCTACAATGACAATATTCACATACTTGCCTTTCACAAGGGAAATGAACAAAAAATTGAATTAAAAAGAGAGGAAATGAAAGATTTTAAAATAGAAGGGAAAATATAATAAGCAACAGTCCATGCATGTCTCAAACCTATGACCTTCGCATTATTAGCACGACGCACAAACAAAATGAGCAGATGTACCAAAACTGGCAATATTCACAAACTTGGCTTTCATAAAGGAGATGAAACCGAAAATGAAATAAAATGATAGGAAAATCGAGACTTCAAAAAGAAAGGAAAAAATAAGAAGAAATGGCCCATGCAGGTCTCGAAACTTCAACCTTTACATTATTAGCATGACCCTTTAATCAACTGACTTAATTGGCCCAGACGGACCATATTCATATACTTGCCTTTGACTAGGGAAATGAATAAAAAATTGAATTAAATGGCGAAGAGAGGAAATATTAGGAAAGGAAAGGGAATATATCGTAAGCAACGGGCCATGCTTGTCTAGAACCTTCGACCTTCACGTTATTAGCACGATGCTTTGATAAAAATTAGCTAATAGACCAAAACCGGCTATATTCACAATATTGACTTTCACAAACGAGATGAAGCCCCAAAAAAATAAAAGGAGAGGAAAGGAAAGACTTGAAAAAGAAAAGAAAAAATCAGAAGTTATGGCCCATGCAGGTCTCGAACTTGCGAACTTCGCGTTATTAGCACAACGCTCTAACCAACTGAGCCAATAGGCCTAGAACGGCCATATTCACATACTTGCCTTTCACCAGGGAAATGAACATAAAATTGAATAAAAAAGTGAGGAAATGGAAGATTTTAAAATGGAAGGGAAAATATAATGAGCAACAGTCCATGCATGTCTCAAACCTATGACCTTCACGTTATAAGCACGACGCTCAAACAAAATGAGCAAATGTACCAAAACTGGCAATGTTCACAAACTTAGCACAACGCTTTAATCAACTGAGTTAACAGTACCAGATTGACCATATTCATATACTTGCCTTTCACAAGGGAAATGAATAAAAAATTGAATTAAACGGCGAGGAGAGGAAATATTAGGAAAGGAAAGGGAATATATCGTAAGCAACGGCCCATGCTTGTCTAGAACCTTCGACCTTCACGTTATTAGCACGATGCTTTGACAAAATGAGCTAATAGACCAAAACCGGCTATATTCACAACATTGACTATCACAAAGGAGATGAAACCCAGAAAAAAATAAAAGGAGAGGAAAGGAAAGAATTGAAAAAGAAAAGAAAAAATCAGAAGTTATGGTCCATGCAAGTCTTGAACCTACAATTTTCGCGTTGTTAGTACGATACTTTAACCAACTTAGCTAATAGGCCTAGAACGGCCATATTGACATACTTGCCTTTCACAAGGGCAATGAACAAAAAATTGAATAAAAAAGAGAGGAAATGAAACATTTTAAAATGGAAGGAAAAATATAATGAGCAATAGTCCATGCATGGCTCAAATCTATGACCTTCACGTTATTAGCACGACGCTCAAACAAAATGAGCAGATGTACCAAAACTGGCAATGTTCAGAAACCTCGCTTTCATAAAGGAAATGAAACACAAAAAGAAATAAAATGATAGGAAAGGCGAAACTTCAAAAAGAAAGGAAAAAATAGGAAGAAATGGCTCATGCAGGTTTCAAACCTTCAACCTTTACATTATTAGCACAACGCTCAAACAAAATGAGCAGATGTACCAAAACTGGCAATGTTCACAAACTTGGCTTTCATAAAGGAGATGAAGCCAAAAATGAAATAAAATGATAGGAAAGGCGAGACTTCAAAAAGAAAGGAAAAAATAGGTAGAAATGGCCCATGTAGGTCTTGAACCTACAACCTTTACAATATTAGCACGACGCTTTAATCAACTGAGTTAACTGTCCCAGACTGATCATATTCATATACTTGCCTTTCATAAGGGAAATGAATAAAAAATTGAATTAAACGGCGAGCAGAGGATATATTAGGAAAGGAAAGGGATTATATCGTAAGCAACGGCCCAAGCTTGTCTAGAACCTTCGACCTTCACGTTATTAGCACGACGCTTTGACAAAATGAGCTAATAGATTAAAACAGGCTATATTCACAACATTGACTTTCACAAAGGAGATGAAGCCCAAAAAAAAAAATAAAAGGAGAGGAAAGGAAAGACCTGAAAAAGAAAAGAAAAAATCAGAAGGTATGGCCCATGTAGGTCTCAAAACTGCGACCTTCGTGTTATTAGCACGACGCTTTAATCAACTTCTCCTAGAACGGCCATATTCACATACTTGCCTTTCACAAGGGACATGAACAAAAAATTGAATTAAAAAGAGAGGAAATGAACATTTTTAAAATGGAAGGGAAAATTTAATAAGCAACAGTCCATGCATGTCTCAAACCTATGACTTTTGCGTTATTAGCACGATGCTCAAACATAATGAGCAGATGTATCAAAACTGGCAATGCTCACAAACTTGGCTTTCATAAACGAGATGAAGCCAAAAATGAAATAAAATGATAGGAAAGGAATGACTTTAAAAAGAAAGGAAAAAATCAGAAGAAATGGCCCATGCAGGTCTCGAACCTTCAACCTTTACATTATTAGCACGACGCTTTAATCAACTGAGTTAACTGGCCCAGACTGACCATATTCATATATTTGCCTTTCACAAGGGAAATGAATAAAAAATTGAATTAAATGGCGAGGAGAGGAAATATTAGGAAAGGAAAGGGAATATATCATAACCAACGGCCCATGCTTGTCTAGAACCTTCAACCTTCATGTTATTAGCACGACGCTTTGACAAAATGGGCTAATTGACCAAAATTGGCTATATTCACAACATTGACTTTCACAAAGGAGATGAAGCCCAAAAAAAAAATAAAAGGAGAGAAAAGGAAAGACTTGAAAAACAAAAGAAAAATTCAGAAGTTGGTCGGGTTGTCGAAACCCTCAAATTAATACTGATTTCCCCAATGCAACAAATTATAGCAATAGTGGTTGTCAGGTCGAATCCCAAGGGAACTAGTTTATTCAATCTCTTAGTTAGTGTAAAAAGATTAAGTTGGGGGTTTTTAAACAATTTGCTAAAATAAAATTTGCCGAATAAAAATTAATAACCTAAAAATAAGATACAAATCAACAATGCAAAATACTAAAATTTAAGAAGGAAATTCAATTTACCAAACTCCGATCCAAGAGTTCATATATTCGATTGTCTTATTGATCATTGGTTGAAAATATTATTCTTGCAATTCAAGCATTTAACCTTAGATCTATTAGGATAGCCATAATAAATCTTGTGTTTTCCTAAAATAATTGACCAAACCTAGCATCCAATCAAAACTTATCATTAATCGACTGGATACGATAGCATTCCATATCAAATAATGATAGCATTAAGTTTTGTGAAAACAGTTAAACCAAAATGCAAATAACCAGGATAGCCGTACAATTATTCGATTTTGTTTCATCGATTCCTTAGGTTAAAATGAATATCGGCAAACGACCCATAAACATATATAACCTATTTGCTACTCGTACCATTCATTCATGACAATTACGGATCACTGAAATTCTGGATGCAGTAGAAAAATTGATATTGAATTAAATTGTCAGATTAACCAATACCAATTCTTCATAAAAATAAACCAAAAATCGACGAATACTTGAATTAAAAATGCAAGAAATTAAATAAAATACATAACCTCACAATGAAAAACAATCGATTAAAATTTCCCTTGAATCAGAATAAAGAAATTAGCCACTCATGGTGGTAAGTGTCAACAAAAAAATTAAAGAAAACTAAATGTTCCTAAGAAAGAAATAAAAACCTAATGGAGAATGACTTCTCTCTCTTCTAGAAAATTGCAGCCGCCTCCTTGGAGTTTTCTTTGTTTCTCTGCAGCAGCCCTCCCTTCTTGTGTAAAGAGTATTTGTTGTGTCCTTTATTGTGCAGCCCTTTTGTATTTAAATAAGCAAGGCAGCCGGCCCTCTTTGGAGTGTATTTCCTTGTTTTTTCTCCAGCAACCCCTTTTTTTTTTTGGAAAATATATGTGTCTCTGCAGCAGCCCTCTTTTTCAAAAATAAAATATGTCTATGGTTGAATGCAACTTCTTGTGATTAAATAAGTAAGGGCAGCCGGCCCTCTTGGAATGAAATTGAGAGAATGATTGCTTTCCTTCCATGAAGACTTCTAAATCAACTAGGAGATCTAAAATTAGGTAAATTATAAAATTTTTCTCCTACTAAAAATATTTTTACTAAAAGTAAAAATATTACTAAAATATTGAAATTAGAATTCAAGCTCCACTTCTTCAAAGTCCAACAAGATGTCTTGACCCAATTGTTCCAAAATTGCCTCATTAAGCCCAATTTCCCCCAAGTCTTCAATTTCAATCTCCTAAAAATAAAATTCAATAAACACAACCATTAGGGCATTAAACAATCCAAAATCAAACCAATATTAACAATAAAAATTACATTTTGTGCATTATCAGAAGTTATGGCCCATACAGGACTCAAACCTGTGACCTTCACGTTATTAGCACGACGCTCTAATCAACTGAGCTAATAGGCCTAAAATGGCTACATATTTGCCTTTCACAAGGGAAATGAACAAAATATTGAATTAAAAAGAGAGGAAATGAAAGATTTTAAAATAGAAGGGAAAATATAATAAGCAACAGTCCATGTATGTCTCAAACCTATGACCTTCGCGTCATTAGCACGACGCTTTATTCAACTGAGTTAACTGGCCCAGACTGACCATATTCACATACTTGCCATTCACAAGGGAAATGAATAAAAATTGAATTAAACGGAGATGCGAGGAAATATTAGGAAAGGAAAGGGAATATATTGTAAGCAACAGCCCATTCTTGTCTAGAACCTTCGACCTTCACGTTATTAGCACAACGCTTTGACAAAATGAGCTAATAGAACAAAACCGGCTATATTCACAACATTGACTTTCACAAAGGAGATGAAGCAAAAATAAAAAATAAAAGGAGTGGAAAGGAAAGACTTGAAAAAGAAAAGAAAAAATCAGAAGTCATGGCCCAAGCAGGTCTCGAACCTGCGACCTTCGCGTTATTAGCACGACGCTCTAACCAACTGAGCTAATAGGCCAAGAACGGTCATATTCACATACTTACCTTTCACAAGGGAAATGAACAAAAAATTGAATTAAAAAAAGAGGAAATGAAAGATTTTAAACTGGAGAGAAAATATAATAAGCAACAGTCCATGCATGTCTCAAACCTATAACCTTCGTGTTATTAGCACGACGCTCAAACAAAATGAGCAGATGTACCAAAACTGGCAATGTTCACCAACTTAGCTTTCATAAAGGAGATGAAGCTGAAAATGAAATAAAATGATAGGAAATGTGAGACTTCAAAAAGAAAGGAGAAAATAGGAAGAAATGGCCCATGCAGGTCTCGAAACTTCAACCTTTACCTTATTAGCACGACGCTTTAATCAACTGAGTTAATCGGCCCAGACTGACCATATTCATATACTTGCCATTCACAAGGGAAATGAACAAAAAATTGAATTAAACGGCGAGGAGAGGAAATATTTGGAAAGTAATGGGAATATATCGTAAGCAACGGCCCATGCTTATCTAGAACCTTCGACCTTCACGTCATTAGCACGACGCTTTGACAAAATGAGCTAATAGACCAAAACTGGCTATATTCACAACATTGACTTTCACAAAGGAGATGAAGCCCAAAAAAAAATAAAAGGAGAGGAAAGGAAAGACTTGAAAAAGAAAAGAAAAAATCAGAGTTATGGCCCATGCAGGTCTCGAACCTGCGACCTTCGCGTTATTAGCACGACGCTCTGACCAACTGAGCTAATAGGCCTAGAATGGCCATATTCACAAACTTGCCTTTCACAAGGGAAATGAACAAAAAAATTGAATTAAAAAGAGAGGAAATGAAAGATTTTAAAATGGAAGGGAAAATATAATAAGCAACAGTCCATGCAAGTGTCATACCTATAACCTTCGCGTTATTAGCACGACGCTCAATCAAAATGAGTAGATGTACCAAAACTGGCATGTTCACAAACTTGGCTTTCATAAAGGAGATGAAGCCGAAAATGAAATAAAATGACAGGAAAGGTGAGACTTCAATAAGAAAGGAGAAAATAGGAAGAAATGGCAATTGCAGGTCTCGAAACTTCAACCTTTACATTATTAGCACGACGCTTTAATCAACTGAGTTAACTGGCCCAGATTGACCATATTCATATACTTGCCATTCACAAGGGAAATGAACAAAAAATTGAATTAAACGTAGAGGAGAGGAAATATTAGGAAAGGAAAGGGAATATATCGTAAGCAACGACCCATGCTTGTCTAGAACCTTCGACCTTCACGTCATCAGCACGACGCTTTGACAAAATGAGCTAATAGACCAAAACCGGCTATATTCACAATATTGACTTTCACAAAGGAGATGAAGCAAAATTAAAAAAAAAAAAAAGGAGAGGAAAGGAAAGACTTGAAAAAGAAAAGAAAAAATCAGAAGTTATGGCCCATGTAGGTCTCGAACCTGCGAGCTTCACGTTATTAGCACGACGCTCAGACCAACTGAGCAAATAGGCCTAGAACGGCCAAGCTTGTCTCAAACCTATGACTCTTACGTTATTAGCACGACGCTCAAACAAAATGAGCAGATGTACCAAAACTAGCAATGTTCACAAACTTGGCTTTCATAAAAGAGATGAAACCGAAAATGAAATAAAATGATAAGAAAGGCGAGACTTCAAAAAGAAAGGAAAAAATCAGAACAAATGGCCCATGCAGGTTACGAACCTTCAACCTTTACGTTATTAGCACCACGCTTTAATCAACTGAGTTAACTGGCCCAGATTGACCATATTCATATACTTGCCTTTCACAAGGGAAATGAATAAAAAATTGAATTAAACGGCGAGGAGAGGAAATATTAGGAAAGGAAAGGGAATATGTCGTAAGCAACGGCCCATGCTTGTGTAGAACCTTCGACCTTCACGTCATTAGCACGACAGCTTTGACAAAATGAGCTAATAGACGAAAACCGGCTATATTCACAACACTGACTTTCACAAAGGAGATGAAGCAAAATTAAAAAAAAAAAGGAGTGGAAAGGAAAGACTTGCGAAAGAAAAGAAAAAATCAGAAGTCATGGCCCATGCAGGTCTCGAACCTGCGACCTTCGCGTTATTAGCACGACGCTCTAACCAACTGAGCTAATAGGCCAAGAACGGTCATATTCACATACCGTTCACAAGGGAAATGTACAAAAAATTGAATTAAAAAGACAGGAAATGAAAGATTTTAAAATGGAGAGAAAATATAATAAGCAACAGTCCATGCATGTCTCAAACCTAAAACCTTCGCGTTATTAGCACGACGCTCAAACAAAATGAGCAGAAGCACCAAAACTAGCAATGTTCACAAACTTGGCTTTCATAAAGAAGATGATGCCGAAAATTAAATAAAATGATAGGAAAGGTGAGACTTCAATAAGAAAGGAGAAAATAGGAAGAAATGGCCCATGCTGGTCTCGAACATTCAACCTTTACATTATTAGCACGACGCTTTAATCAACTGAGTTAACCGGACCAGACTGACCATATTCATATACTTGCCATTCACATGGGAAATGAACAAAAAATTGAATTAAACGGCGAGTAGAGGAAATATTAGGAAAGGAAAGGGAATATATCGTAAGCAACGGCCCATGCCTGTCTAGAACCTTCGACCTTCACGTCATTAGCACGACGCTTTGACAAAATGAGCTAATAGACCAAAACTGGCTATATTCACAACATTGACTTTCACAAAGGAGATGAAGCAAAAATAAAAAATAAAAGGAGTGGAAAGGAAAGACATGAAAAAGAAAAGAAAAAATCTGAAGTCATCGCCCATGCAGGTCTCGAACCTGCGACCTTCGCGTTATTAGCACGACGCTCTAACCAACTGAGCTAATAGGCCAAGAACGGTCATATTCACATACTTACATTTCACAAGGGAAATGAACAAAAAATTGAATTTAAAAGTGAGGAAATGAAAGATTTTAAAATGGAAGGGAAAATATAATAAGCAACAGTCCATGCTTGTCTCAAACCTATGACCCTTACGTTATTAGCACGACGCTCAAACAAAATGAGCAGATGTACCAAAACTGGCAATGTTCACAAACTTGGCTTTCATAAAAGAGATGAAACCGAAAATGAAATAAAACGATAGGAAAGGCGAGACTTCAAAAAGAAAGGAATAAATCAGAACAAATGGCCCATGCAGGTTTCGAACCTTCAACCTTTACGTTATTAGCACGATGCTTTAATCAACTGAGTTAAACGGCGAGGAGAGGAAATATTAGGAAAGGAAAGGGACTATATCGTAAGCAACGGCCCATTATTGTCTAGAACCTTCGACCTTCACGTTATTAGCACAAAGCTTTGACAAAATGAGCTAATTGACCAAAACCGGGTATATTCACAACATTGACTTTCACAAAGGAGATGAAGCAAAAATAAAAAATAAAAGGAGTGGAAAGGAAAGACATGAAAAAGAAAAGAAAAAATCTGAAGTCATGGCCCATGCAGGTCTCGAACCTGCGACCTTCGCGTTATTAGCACGACGCTCTAACCAACTGAGCTAATAGGCCAAGAACGGTCATATTCACATACTTACCTTTCACAAGGGAAATGAACAAAAAATTGAATTAAAAAGAGAGGAAATGAAAGATTTTAAAATGGAGAGAAAATATAATAAGCAACAGTCCAAGCATGTCTCAAACCTATAACCTTCGCGTTATTAGCACGACGCTCAAACAAAATGAGCAGATGTACCAAAACTGGCAACGTTCACAAACTTGGCTTTCATAAAAGAGATGAAACCGAAAATGAAATAAAACGATAGGAAAGGTGAGACTTCAAAAAGAAAGGAAAAAATCAGAACAAATGGCCCATGCAGGTTTCGAACCTTCAACCTTTACGTTATTAGCACGACGTTTAAATCAACTGAGTTAACTGGCCCAGATTGACCATATTCATATACTTGCCTTTCACAAGGGAAATGAATAAAAAATTGAATTAAACGGCGAGGAGAGGAAATATTAGGAAAGTAAAGGGAATATATCATAAGCAACAGCCCATGCTTGTATAGAACCTTCGACCTTCACGTCATTAGCACGACGCTTTGACAAAATGAGCTAATAGACCAAAACTGGCTATATTCACAACATTGACTTTCACAAAGGAGATGAAGCCCAAAAAAAAAAATAAAAGGAGAGGAAAGGAAAGACTTGAAAGAGAAAAGAAAAAATCAAAAGTTATGGCCCATGCAGGTCTCGAACCTGCGACCTTCGCGTTATTAGCACGACGCTCTGACCAACTGAGCTAATAGGCCTAGAACGGCCATATTCACATACTTGCCTTTCGCAAGGGAAATGAACAAAAAATTGAATTAAAAAGAAAGGAAATGAAAGATTTTAAATGGAAGGGAAAATATAATAAGCAACAGTGCATGCTTGTCTCAAACCTATGACCCTTACGTTATTAGCACGACGCTCAAACAAAATGAGCAGATGCACCAAAACTGGCAATGTTCACAAACCTGGCTTTCATAAAAGAGATGAAACCGAAAATGAAATAAAACGATAGGAAAGGCGAGACTTCAAAAAGAAATGAAAAAATCAGAACAAATGGCCCATACAGGTTACGAAGCTTCAACCTTTACGTTATTAGCACGACGCATTAATCAACTGAGTTAACTGGCCCAGATTGACCATATTCATATACTTGCCTTTCACAAGGGAAATAATAAAAAATTGAATTAAACGGCGAGGAGAGGAAATATTAGGAAAGGAAAGGGAATATATCCTAAGCAACGGCCCATGCTTGTCTAGAACCTTCGACCTTCACGTCATTAGCACGACGCTTTGACAAAATGAGCTAATAGACCAAAACCGGCTATATTCACAACATTGACTTTCACAAAGGAGATGAAGCAAAAATAAAAAATAAAAGGAGTGAAAAGGAAAGAGTTGAAAAAGAAAAGAAAAAATCAGACGTCATGGCCCATGCAGGTCTCGAACCTGCGACCTTCGCGTTATTAGCACGACGCTCTAACCAACTGAGCTAATAGGCCAAGAACGGTCATATTCAGATACTTGCCTTTCACAAGGGAAATGAACAAAAAATTGAATTAAAAAGAGAGCAAATGAAAGATTTTAAAATGGAAGGGAAAATATAATAAGCAACAGTCCATGCTTGTCTCAAACCTATGACCCTTACGTTATTAGCACGACGCTCAAACAAAATGAGTAGATGTACAAAAACTGGCAATGTTCACAAACTTGGCTTTCATAAAAGAGATGAAACCGAAAATGAAATAAAACGATAGGAAAGACGAGACTTCAAAAAGAAAGGAAAAAATCAGAACAAATGGCCCATGCAGGTTACGAAGCTTCAACCTTTACGTTATTAGCACGACGCTTTAATCAACTGAGTTAACTGGCCCAGATTGACCATATTCATATACTTGCCTTTCACAAGGGAAATAATAAAAAATTGAATTAAACGGTGAGGAGAGGAAATATTAGGAAAGGAAAGGGAATATATCCTAAGCAACGGCCCATGCTTGCCTAGAACCTTCGACCTTCACGTCATTAGCACGACGCTTTGACAAAATGAGCTAATAGACCAAAACCGGCTATATTCACAACATTGACTTTCACAAAGGAGATGAAGCCCAAAAAAAAATAAAAGGAGAGGAAAGGAAAGACTTGAAAGAGAAAAGAAAAAATCAAAAGTTATGGCCCATGCAGGTCTCGAACCTGCGACCTTCGCGTTATTAGCACGACTCTCTGACCAACTGAGCTAATAGGCCTAGAACGGCCATATTCACATACTTGCCTTTCGCAAGGGAAATGAACAAAAAATTGAATTAAAAAGAGAGGAAATGAAAGATTTTAAAATGGAAGGGAAAATATAATAAGCAACAGTCCATGCTTCTCTCAAACCTATGACCATTACGTTATTAGCACGACGCTCAAACAAAATGAGTAGATGTACAAAAACTGGCAATGTTCACAAACTTGGCTTTCATAAAAGAGATGAAACCGAAATTGAAATAAAACGATAGGAAAGGCGAGACTTCAGAAAGAAAGGAAAATATCAGAACAAATGGCCCATGCAGGTTACGAAGCTTCAACCTTTACGTTATTAGCACGACGCTTTAATCAACTGAGTTAACTGGCCCAGATTGACCATATTCATATACTTGCCTTTCACAAGGGAAATAATAAAAAATTGAATTAAACGGCGAGGAGAGGAAATATTAGGAAAGGAAAGGGAATATATCGTAAGCAACGGCCCATGCTTGTCTACAACCTTCAACCTTCACATCATCAGCACGACGCTTTGAGAAAATAAGCTAATAGACCAAAACCGGCTATATTCACAACATTGACTTTCACAAAGGAGATGAAGCAAAATTAAAAAAAAAAAGGAGTGGAAAGGAAAGACTTGAAAAAGAAAAGAAAAAATCAGAAGTCATGGTCCATGCAGATCTCGAACCAGCGACCTTCGCGTTATTAGCACGACGCTCTAACCAACTGAGCTAATAGGCCAAGAACAGTCATATTCACATACTTACCTTTCACAAGCGAAATGAACAAAAAATTGAATTAAAAAGAGAGGAAATGAAAGATTTTAAAATGGAGAGAAAATATAATAAGCAACAGTCCATGCATGTCTCCAACCTAGAACCTTCGCGTTATTAGCACGACCCTCAAACAAAATGAGCAGATGTACCAAAACTGGCAATGTTCACAAACTTGGCTTTCATATAGGAGATGAAGCCGAAAATGAAATAAAATGATAGGAATGGTGAGACTTCAGTAAGAAAGGAGAAAATAGGAAGAAATGGCCCATGCAGGTCTCGAAACTTCAACCTTTACCTTATTAGCACGACGCTTTAATCAACTGCGTTAACCGTCCCAGACTGACCATATTTATATACTTGCCATTCGCAAGGGAAATGAACAAAAAATTGAATTAAACGGCGAGGAGAGGAAATATTAGGAAAGTAAAGGGAATATATCGTAAGCAACGGCCCATGCTTGTCTAGAACCTTCGACCTTCACGTCATTGGCACGACGCTTTGACAAAATGAGCTAATAGACCAAAACTGGCTATATTCACAACATTGACTTTCACAAAGGAGATGAAGCCCAAAAAAAAATAAAAGGAGAGGAAAGGAAAGACTTGAAAGAGAAAAGAAAAAATCAAAAGTTATGGCCCATGCAGGTCTCGAACCTGCGACCTTCGCGTTATTAGCACGACGCTCTGACCAACTGAGCTAATAGGCCTAGAACGGCCATATTCACATACTTGCCTTTCGCAAGGGAAATGAACAAAAAATTGAATTAAAAAGAGAGGAAATGAAAGATTTTAAAATGGAAGGGAAAATATAATAAGCAACAGTCCTTGCTTGTCTCAAACCTATGACCCTTACGTTATTAGGACGAGGCTCAAACAAAATGAGCAGATGTACAAAAACTGGCAATATTCACAAACTTGGCTTTCATAAAAGAGATGAAACCGAAAATGAAATAAAACGATAGGAAAGGCGAGACTTCAAAAAGAAAGGAAAAAATCAGAACAAATGACCCATGTAGGTTACGAAGCTTCAACCTTTACGTTATTAGCACGACGCTTTAATCAACTGAGTTAACTGGCCCAGATTGACCATATTCATATACTTGCCATTCACAAGGGAAATAATAAAAATTTGAATTAAACGGCGAGGAGAGGAAATATTAGGAAAGGAAAGGGAATATATCGTAAGCAACGGCCCATGCTTGTCTAGAACCTTCGACCTTCACATCATTAGCACGACGCTTTGAGAAAATAAGCTAATAGACCAAAACCGGCTATATTCAGAACATTGACTTTCACAAAGGAGATGAAGCAAAATTAAAAAATAAAAGGAGTGGAAAGGAAAGACTTGAAAAAGAAAAGAAAAAATCAGAAGTCATGGCCCATGCAGGTCTCGAACCTGCGAGCTTCGCGTTATTAGCACGACGCTCTAACCAACTGAGCTAATAGGCCAAGAACGGTCATATTCAGATACTTGCCTTTCACAAGGGAAATGAACAAAAAATTGAATTAAAAAGAGAGCAAATGAAAGATTTTAAAATGGAAGGGAAAATATAATGAGCAACAGTCCTTGCTTGTCTCAAACCTATGACCCTTACGTTATTAGCACGAGGCTCAAACAAAATGAGCAGATGTACAAAAACTGGCAATATTCACAAACTTGGCTTTCATAAAAGAGATGAAACCGAAAATGAAATAAAACGATAGGAAAGGCGAGACTTCAAAAAGAAAGGAAAAAATCAGAACAAATGACCCATGCAGGTTACGAAGCTTCAACCTTTACGTTATTAGCACGACGCTTTAATCAACTGAGTTAACTGGCCCAGATTGACCATATTCATATACTTGCCATTCACAAGGGAAATAATAAAAATTTGAATTAAACGGCGAGGAGAGGAAATATTAGGAAAGGAAAGGGAATATATCGTAAGCAACGGCCCATGCTTGTCTAGAACCTTCGACCTTCACATCATTAGCACGACGCTTTGAGAAAGTAAGCTAATAGACCAAAACCGGCTATATTCACAACATTGACTTTCTCAAAGGAGATGAAGCAAAATTAAAAAATAAAAGGAGTGGAAAGGAAAATCTTGAAAAAGAAAAGAAAAAATCAGAAGTCATGGCCCATGCAGGTCTCGAACCAGCTACCTTCGCGTTATTAGCACGACGCTCTAACCAACTGAGCTAATAGGCCAAGAACGGTCATATTCACATACTTGCCTTTCACAAGGGAAATGAACAAAAAATTGAATTAAAAAGAGAGGAAATGAAAGATTTTAAAATGGAAGGGATAATATAATAAGCAACAGTCCTTGCTTGTCTCAAACCTATGACCCTTACGTTATTAGCACGACGCTCAAACAAAATGAGCAAATGTACCAAAACTGGCAATGTTCACAAACTTGGCTTTCATAAAAGAGATGAAACCGAAAATGAAATAAAACGATAGGAAAGGCGAGACTTCAGTAAGAAAGGAGAAAATAGGAAGAAATGGCCCATGCAGGTCTCGAAACTTCAACCTTTACCTTATTAGCACGACGCTTTAATCAACTGAGTTAACCGTCCCAGACTGACCATATTCATATACTTGCCATTCGTAAGGGAAATGAACAAAAAATTGAATTAAAAGGCAAGGAGAGGAAATATTAGGAAAGTAAAGGGAATATATCGTAAGCAACGGCCCATGCTTGTCTAGAACCTTCGACCTTCACGTCATTAGCACGACGCTATGACAAAATGAGCTAATAGATCAAAACTGGCTATATTCACAACATTGACTTTCACAAAGGAGATGAAGCCCAAAAAAAAAATAAAAGGAGAGGAAAGGAAAGACTTGAAAGAGAAAAGAAAAAATCAAAAGTTATGGCCCATGCAGGTCTCGAACCTGCGACCTTCGCGTTATTAGCACGACGCTCTGACCAACTGAGCTAATAGGCCAAGAACGGCCATATTCACATACTTGCCTTTCGCAAGGGAAATGAACAAAAAATTGAATTAAAAAGAGAGGAAATGAAAGATTTTAAAATGGAAGGGAAAATATAATAAGCAACAGTCCATGCTTCTCTCAAACCTATGACCCTTACGTTATTAGCACGACGCTCAAACAAAATGAGTAGATGTACAAAAACTGGCAATGTTCACAAACTTGGCTTTCATAAAAGAGATGAAACCGAAAATGAAATAAAACGATAGGAAAGGCGAGACTTCAAAAAGAAAGGAAAAAATCAGAACAAATGGCCCATGCAGGTTACGAAGCTTCAACCTTTACGTTATTAGCACGACGCTTTAATCAACTGAGTTAACTGGCCCAGATTGACCATATTCATATACTTGCCTTTGACAAGGGAAATAATAAAAAATTGAATTAAACGGCAAGGAGAGGAATTATTAGGAAAGGAAAGGGAATATATCTTAAGCAACGGCCCATGCTTGTCTAGAACCTCCGAACTTCACGTCATTAGCACGACGCTTTGACAAAATAAGCTAATAGACCAAAACCGGCTATATTCACAACATTGACTTTCACAAAGGAGATGAAGCAAAATTAAAAAATAAAAGGAGTGGAAAGGAAAGACTTGAAAAAGAAAAGAAAAAATCAGAAGTCATGGCCCATGCAGGTCTCGAACCTGCGACCTTCGCGTTATTAGCACGACGCTCTATCCAACTGAGCTAATAGGCCAAGAACGGTCATATTCACATACTTGCCATTCACAAGGGAAATGAACAAAAAATTGAATTAAAAAGGGAGGAAATGAAAGATTTTAAAATGGAAGGGAAAATATAATAAGCAACAGTCCTTGCTTGTCTCAAACCTATGACCCTTACGTTATTAGCACGAGGCTCAAACAAAATGAGCAGATGTACCAAAACTGGCAATGTTCACAAACTTGGCTTTCATAAAAGAGATGAAACCGAAAATGAAATAAAATGATAGGAAAGGCGAGACTTCAAAAAGAAAGGAAAAAATCAGAACAAATGGCCCATGCAGGTTTCGAACCTTCAACCTTTACGTTATTAGCACGACGCTTTAATCAACTGAGTTAACCGTACCAGACTGACCATATTCATATACTTGCCATTCACAAGGGAAATGAACAAAAAATTGAATTAAACGGCGAGGAGAGGAAATATTAGGAAAGTAAAGGGAATATATCGTAAGCAACGGCCCATGCTTGTCTAGAACCTTCGACCTTCACGTCATTAGCACGATGCTTTAACAAAATGAGCGAATAGACCAAAACTGGCTATATTCACAAAATTGACTTTCACAAAGGAGATGAAGCCCAAAAAAAAAAAGGGGAGGAAAGGAAAGACTTGAAAGAGAAAAGAAAAAATCAAAAGTTATGGCCCATGCAGGTCTCGAACCTGCGACCTTTGCGTTATTAGCACGACGCTCTGACCAACTGAGCTAATAGGCCTAGAACGGCCTTATTCACATACTTGCCTTTCGCAAGGGAAATGAAGAAAAAATTGAATTAAAAAGAGAGGAAATGAAAGATTTTAAAATGGAAGGGAAAATATAATAAGCAACAGTCCATGCTTGTCTCAAACCTATGACCCTTACGTTATTAGAACGACGCTCAAACAAAATGAGCAGATGTACCAAAACTGGCAATGTTCACAAACTTGGATTTCATAAAAGAGATGAAACCGAAAATGAAATAAAACGATAGGAAAGGCGAGACTTCAAAAAGAAAGGACAAAATCAGAACAAATGGCCCATGCAGGTTACGAAGCTTCAACCTTTACATTATTAGCACGACGCTTTAATCAACTGAGTTAACTGGCCCAGATTGACCATATTCATATACTTTCCTTTCACAAGGGAAATGAACAAAAAATTGAATTAAAAAGAGAGGAAATGGAAGATTTTAAAATGGAGAGAAAATATAATAAGCAACAGTCCATGCATGTCTCAAACCTAGAACCTTCGCGTTATTAGCACGACGCTCAAACAAAATGAGCAGATGTACCAAAACTGGCAATGTTCCCAAACTTGGCTTTCATAAAGGAGATGAAGCCGAAAATGAAATAAAATGATAGGAAAGGTGAGACTTCAATAAGAAAGGAGAAAATAGGAAGAAATGGCCCATGCAGGTCTCGAAACTTCAACCTTTACCTTATTAGCATGACACTTTAATCAACTGAGTTAACCGGCCCAGACTGACCATATTCATATACTTGCCATTCACAAGGGAAATGAACAAAAAATTGAATTAAACGGCGAGGAGAGGAAATATTAGGAAAGGAAAGGGAATATATCGTGAGCAACAGCCCATGCTTGTATAGAACCTTCGACCTTCACGTCATTAGCACGACGCTTTGACAAAATGAGCTAATAGACCAAAACTGGCTATATTCACAACATTGACTTTCACAAAGGAGATGAAGCCCAAAAAAAATAAAAGGAGAGGAAAGGAAAGACTTGAAAGAGAAAAGAAAAAATCAAAAGTTATGGCCCATGCAGGTCTCGAACCTGCGACCTTCGCGTTATTAGCACGACGCTCAGACCAACTGAGCTAATAGGCCTAGAACGGCCATATTCACATACTTGCCTTTCGCAAGGGAAATGAACAAAAAATTGAATTAAAAAGAGAGGAAATGAAAGATTTTAAAATGGAAGGGAAAATATAATAAGCAACAGTCCATGCTTCTCTCAAACCTATGACCCTTACGTTATTAGCACGATGCTCAAACAAAATGAGCAGATGTACAAAAACTGGCAACGTTCACAAACTTGGCTTTCATAAAAGAGATGAAACCGAAAATGAAATAAAACGATAGGAAAGGGGAGACTTCAAAAAGAAAGGAAAAAATCAGAACAAATGGCCCATGCAGGTTTCGAAACTTCAACCTTTACGTTATTAGCACGACGCTTAAATCAACTGAGTTAACTGGCCCAGATTGACCATATTCATATACTTGCCTTTTCACAAGGGAAATGAATAAAAAATTGAATTAAACGGCGAGGAGAGGAAATATTAGGAAAGTAAAGGGAATATATCGTAAGCAACAGCCCATGCTTGTATTGAACCTTCGACCTTCACGTCATTAGCACGACGCTTTGACAAAATGAGCTAATAGACAAAAACCGGGTATATTCACAACATTGACTTTCACAAAGGAGATGAAGCAAAATTAAAAAATAAAAGGAGTGGAAAGGAAAGACTTGAAAAAGAAAAGAAAAAATCAGAAGTCATGGCCCATGCAGGTCTCGAACCTGCGACCTTCGCGTTATTAGCACGACGCTCTAACCAACTGAGCTAATAGGCCAAGAACGGTCATATTCACATACTTGCCTTTCACAAGGGAAATGAACAAAAAATTGAATTAAAAAGAGAGGAAATGAAAGATTTTAAAATGGAAGGGAAAATATAATAAGCAACAGTCCATGCTTCTCTCAAACCTATGACCCTTACGTTATTAGCACGACGCTCAAACAAAATGAGCAAATGTACAAAAACTGGCAATGTTCACAAACTTGGCTTTCATAAAAGAGATGAAACCGAAAATGAAATAAAACGATAGGAAAGGCGAGACTTCAAAAAGAAAGGAAAAAATCAGAACAAATGGCCCATGCAGGTTACGAAGCTTAGCACGACGCTTTAATCAACTGAGTTAACTGGCCCAGATTGACCATATTCATATACTTGCTTTTCACAAGGAAAATAATAAAAAATTGAATTAAAGGGCGAGGAGAGGAATTATTAGGAAAGGAAAGGGAATATATCTTAAGCAACGGCCCATGCTTGTCTAGAACCTCCGAACTTCACGTCATTAGCACGACGATTTGACAAAATAAGCTAATAGACCAAAACCGGCTATATTCACAACATTGACTTTCACAAAGGAGATGAAGCAAAAATAAAAAATAAAAGGAGTGGAAAGGAAAGACTTGAAAAAGAAAAGAAAAAATCAGAAGTCATGGCCCATGCAGGTCTCGAACCTGCGACCTTCGCGTTATTAGCACGACGCTCTAACCAACTGAGCTAATAGGCCAAGAACGGTCATATTCACATACTTACCGTTCACAAGGGAAATGTACAAAAAATTGAATTAAAAAGAGAGGAAATTAAAGATTTTAGAATGGAGAGAAATTATAATAAGCAACAGTCCATGCATGTCTCAAACCTAAAACCTTCGCGTTATTAGCGCGAAGCTCAAACAAAATGAGCAGAAGCACCAAAACTAGCAATGTTCACAAACTTGGCTTTCATAAAGAAGATGATGCCGAAAAATAAATAAATTGATAGGAAAGGTGAGACTTCAATAAGAAAGGAGAAAATAGGAAGAAATGGCCCATGCTGGTCTCGAACATTCAACCTTTACATTATTAGCACGACGCTTTAATCAACTGAGTTAACCGGACCAGACTGACCATATTCATATACTTGCCATTCACATGGGAAATGAACAAAAAATTGAATTAAACGGCGAGTAGAGGAAATATTAGGAAAGGAAAGGGAATATATCGTAAGAAATGGCCCATGCCTGTCTAGAACCTTCGACCTTCACGTCATTAGCACGACGCTTTGACAAAATGAGCTAACAGACCAAAACTGGCTATATTCACAACATTGACTTTCACAAAGGAGATGAAGCCCAAAAAAAAATAAAAGGAGAGGAAAGGAAAGACTTGAAAAAGAAAAGAAAAAATCAGAAGTCATGGCCCATGCAGGTCTCGAACCTGCGACCTTCGCGTTATTAGCACGACGCTCTAACCAACTGAGCTAATAGGCCAAGAACGGTCATATTCACATATTTACCTTTCACAAGGGAAATGAACAAAAAATTGAATTAAAAAGAGAGGAAATGAAAGATTTTAAAATGGAGAGAAAATATAATAAGCAATAGTCCTTGCATGTCTCAAACCTAGAACCTTCGTGTTATTAGCACGACGCTCAAACAAAATGAGCAGAAGCACCAAAACTGCCAATGTTCACAAACTTGGCTTCAATAAAGAAGATGAAGCCGAAAATGAAATAAAATGATAGGAAAGGTGAGACTTCAATAAGAAAGGAGAAAATAGGAACAAATGGCCCATGCAGGTCTCGAACCATCAACCTTTACATTATTAGCACGACGCTTTAATCAACTGAGTTAACCGGACCAGACTGACCATATTCATATACTTGCCATTCACAAGGGATATGAACAAAAAATTGAATTAAACGGCGAGGAGATGAAATTTTAGGAAAGGAAAGGGAATATATCGTAAGCAACGGCCCATTATTGTCTAGAACCTTCGACCTTTACGTTATTAGCACAAAGCTTTGACAAAATGAGCTAATTGACCAAAACCGGCTATATTCACAACATTGACTTTCACAAAGGAGATGAAGCAAAAATAAAAAATAAAAGGAGTGGAAAGGAAACACATGAAAAAGAAAAGAAAAAATCTGAAGTAATGGCCCATGCAGGTCTCGAACCTGTGACCTTCGCGTTATTAGCACGATGCTCTAACCAACTGAGCTAATAGGCCAAGAACGATCATATTCACATACTTACCTTTCCCAAGGGAAATGAACAAAAATTGAATTTAAAAGTGAGGAAATGAAAGATTTTAAAATGGAAGGGAAAATATAATAAGCAACAGTCCATGCTTGTCTCAAACCCATGACCCTTACGTTATTAGCACGACGCTCAAACAAAATGAGCAGATGTACCAAAACTGGCAATGTTAACAAACTTGGATTTCATAAAAGAGATGAAACCGAAAATGAAATAAAACGATAGGAAAGGCGAGACTTCAAAAAGAAAGGAATAAATCAGAACAAATGGCCCATGCAGGTTTCGAACCTTCAACCTTTACGTTATTAGCACGACGCTTTAATCAACTGAGTTAACTGGCCCAGATTGACCATATTCATATACTTGCCTTTCACAAGGGAAATGAATAAAAAATTGAATTAAACGGCGAGGAGAGGAAATATTAGGAAAGGAAAGGGACTATATCGTAAGCAACGGCCCATTATTGTCTAGAACCTTCGACCTTCACGTTATTAGCACAAAGCTTTGACAAAATGAGCTGATTGACCAAAACCGGGTATATTCACAACATTGACTTTCACAAAGGAGATGAAGCAAAAATAAAAAATAAAAGGAGTGGAAAGGAAAGACATGAAAAAGAAAAGAAAAAATCTGAAGTCATGGCCCATGCAGGTCTCGAACCTGCGACCTTCGCGTTATTAGCACGACGCTCTAACCAACTGAGCTAATAGGCCAAGAACGGTCATATTCACATACTTACCTTTCACAAAGGAAATGAACAAAAAATTGAATTAAAAAGAGAGGAAATGAAAGATTTTAAAATCGAGAGAAAATATAATAAGCAATAGTCCAAGCATGTCTCAAACCTATAACCTTCGCGTTATTAGCACGACGCTCAACCAAAATGAGCAGATGTACCAAAACTGGCAACGTTCACAAACTTGGCTTTCATAAAAGAGATGAAACCGAAAATGAAATAAAACGATAGGAAAGGCGATACTTCAAAAAGAAAGGAATAAATCAGAACAAATGGCCCATGCAGGTTTCGAACCTTCAACCTTTACGTTATTAGCACGATGCTCAAACAAAACGAGCAGATGTACCAAAACTGGCAATGTTCACAAACTTGGCTTTCATAAAAGAGATGAAACCGAAAATGAAATAAAACGATAGGAAAGGCGAGACTTCAGTAAGAAAGGAGAAAATAGGAAGAAATGGCCCATGCAGGTCTCGAAACTTCAACCCTTACCTTATTAGCACGACGCTTTAATCAACTGAGTTAACCGTCCCAGACTGACCATATTCATATACTTGCCATTCGCAAGGGAAATGAACAAAAAATTGAATTAAACGGCGAGGAGAGGAAATATTAGGAAAGTAAAGGGAATATATCGTAAGCAACGGCCCATGCTTGTTTAGAACCTTCGACCTTCACGTCATTAGCACGACGCTTTGACAAAATGAGCTAATAGACCAAAACTGGCTATATTCACAACATTGACTTTCACAAAGGAGATGAAGCCCAAAAAAAAATAAAAGGAGAGGAAAGGAAAGAGTTGAAAGAGAAAAGAAAAAATTAAAAGTTATGGCCCATGCAGGTCTCGAACCTGCGACCTTCGCGTTATTAGCACGACGCTCTGACCAACTGAGCTAATAGGCCTAGAACGGCCATATTCACATACTTGCCTTTCGCAAGGGAAATAAACAAAAAATTGAATTAAAAAGAGAGGAAATGAAAGATTTTAAAATGGAAGGGAAAATATAATAAGCAACAGTCCATGCTTGTCTCAAACCTATGACCCTTACGTTATTAGCACGACGCTCAAACAAAATGAGTAGATGTACAAAAACTGGCAATGTTCACAAACTTGGCTTTCATAAAAGAGATGAAACCGAAAATGAAATAAAACGAGAGGAAAGACGAGACTTCAAAAAGAAAGGAAAAAATCAGAACAAATGGCCCATGCAGGTTACGAAGCTTCAACCTTTACATTATTAGCACGACTCTTTAATCAACTGAGTTAACTGGCCCAGATTGACCATATTCATATACTTGCCTTTCACAAGGGAAATAATAAAAAATTGAATTAAACGGTGAGGAGAGGAAATATTAAGAAAGGAAAGGGAATATATCCTAAGCAACGGCCCATGCTTGCCTAGAACCTTCGACCTTCACGTCATTAGCACGACGCTTTGACAAAATGAGCTAATAGACCAAAACCGGCTATATTCACAACATTGACTTTCACAAAGGAGATGAAGCCCAAAAAAAAATAAAAGGAGAGGAAAGGAAAGACTTGAAAGAGAAAAGAAAAAATCAAAAGTTATGGCCCATGCAGGTCTCGAACCTGCGACCTTCGCGTTATTAGTACGACTCTCTGACCAACTGAGCTAATAGGCCTAGAACGGCCATATTCACATACTTGCCTTTCGCAAGGGAAATGAACAAAAAATTGAATTAAAAAGAGAGGAAATGAAAGATTTTAAAATGGAAGGGAAAATATAATAAGCAACAGTCCATGCTTCTCTCAAACCTATGACCCTTACGTTATTAGCACGACGCTCAAACAAAATGAGTAGATGTACAAAAACTGGCAATGTTCACAAACTTGGCTTTCATAAAACAGATGAAACCGAAATTGAAATAAAACGATAGGAAAGGCGAGACTTCAGAAAGAAAGGAAAATATCAGAACAAATGGCCCATGCAGGTTACGAAGCTTCAACCTTTACGTTATTAGCACGACGCTTTAATCAACTGAGTTAACTGGCCCAGATTGACCATATTCATATACTTGCCTTTCACAAGGGAAATAATAAAAAATTGAATTAAACGGCGAGGAGAGGAAATATTAGGAAAGGAAAGGGAATATATCCTAAGCAACGGCCCATGCTTGTCTAGAACCTTCGACCTTCACGTCATTAGCATGACGCTTTGACAAAATGAGCTAATAGACCAAAACCGGCTATATTCACAACATTGACTTTCACAAAGGAGATGAAGCCCAAAAAAAAATAAAAGGAGAGGAAAGGAAAGACTTGAAAGAGAAAAGAAAAAATCAAAAGTTATGGCCCATGCAGGTCTCGAACCTGCGACCTTCGCGTTATTAGCACGACGCTCTGACCAACTGAGCTAATAGGCCTAGAACGGCCATATTCACATACTTGCCTTTCACAAGGGAAATGAACAAAAAATTGAATTAAAAAGAGAGGAAATGAAAGATTTTAAAATGGAAGGGAAAATATAATAAGCAACAGTCCATGCTTCTCTCAAACCTATGACCCTTACGTTATTAGCACGACGCTCAAACAAAATGAGTAGATGTACAAAAACTGGCAATGTTCACAAACTTGGCTTTCATAAAAGAGATGAAACCGAAAATGAAATAAAACGATAGGAAAGGCGAGACTTCAAAAAGAAAGGAAAAAATCAGAACAAATGGCCCATGCAGGTTACGAAGCTTCAACCTTTACGTTATTAGCACGACGCTTTAATCAACTGAGTTAACTGGCCCAGATTGACCATATTCATATACTTGCCTTTCATAAGGGAAATAATAAAAAATTGAATTAAACGGCGAGGAGAGGAAATATTAGGAAAGGAAAGGGAATATATCCTAAGCAACGGCCCATGCTTGTCTAGAACCTTCGACCTTCACGTCATTAGCACGACGCTTTGACAAAATGAGCTAATAGACCAAAACCGGTTATATTCACAACATTGACTTTCACAAAGGAGATGAAGCAAAAATAAAAAATAAAAGGAGTGGAAAGGAAAGAGTTGAAAAAGAAAAGAAAAAATCAGAAGTCATGGCCCATGCAGGTCTCGAACCTGCGACCTTCGCGTTATTAGCACGACGCTCTAACCAACTGAGCTAATAGGCCAAGAACGCTCATATTCACAAACTTACCTTTCACAAGGGAAATGAACAAAAAATTGAATTAAAAAGAGAGGAAATGAAAGATTTTAAAATAGAGAGAAAATATAATAAGCAACAGTCCATGCATGTCTCAAACCTAGAACCTTCTCGTTATTAGCACGACGCTCAAACAAAATGAGCAGATGTACCAAAACTGGCAATGTTCACAAACTTGGCTTTCATATAGGAGATGAAGACGAAAATGAAATAAAATGATAGGAAAGGGGAGACTTCAGTAAGAAAGGAGAAAATAGGAAGAAATGGCCCATGCAGGTCTCGAAACTTCAACCTTTAACTTATTAGCACGACGCTTTAATCAACTGAGTTAACCGTCCCAGACTGGCCATATTCATATACTTGCCATTCGCAAGGGAAATGAACAAAAAATTGAATTAAACGGCGAGGAGAGGAAATATTAGGAAAGTAAAGGGAATATATCGTAAGCAACGGCCCATGCTTGTCTAGAACCATCGACCTTCACGTCATTCGAACGACGCTTTGACAAAATGAGCTAATAGACCAAAACCGGCTATATTCACAACATTGACTTTCACAAAGTAGATGAAGCCCAAAAAAAAATAAAAGGAGAGGAAAGGAAAGACTTGAAAGAGAAAAGAAAAAATCAAAAGTTATGGCCCATGCAGGTCTCGAACCTGCGACCTTCGCGTTATTAGCACGACGCTCTGACCAACTGAGCTAATAGGCCTAGAACGGCCATATTCACATACTTGCCTTTCGCAAGGGAAATGAACAAAAAATTGAATTAAAAAGAGAGGAAATGAAAGATTTTAAAATGGAAGGGAAAATATAATAAGCAACAGTCCATGCTTCTCTCAAACTTATGACCCTTACGTTATTAGCACGACGCTCAAACAAAATGAGTAGATGTACAAAAAATGGCAATGTTCACAAACTTGGCTTTCATAAAAGAGATGAAACCGAAAATGAAATAAAACGATAGGAAAGGCGAGACTTCAAAAAGAAAGGAAAAAATCAGAACAAATGGCCCATGCAGGTTACGAAGCTTCAACCTTTACGTTATTAGCACGACGCTTTAATCAACTGAGTTAACTGGCCCAGATTGACCATATTCATATACTTGCCTTTCATAAGGGAAATAATAAAAAATTGAATTAAACGGCGAGGAGAGGAAATATTAGGAAAGGAAAGGGAATATATCCTAAGCAACGGCCCATGCTTGTCTAGAACCTTCGACCTTCACGTCATTAGCACGACGCTTTGACAAAATGAGCTAATAGACCAAAACCGGTTATATTCACAACATTGACTTTCACAAAGGAGATGAAGCAAAAATAAAAAATAAAAGGAGTGGAAAGGAAAGAGTTGAAAAAGAAAAGAAAAAATCAGAAGTCATGGCCCATGCAGGTCTCGAACCTGCGACCTTCGCGTTATTAGCACGACGCTCTAACCAACTGAGCTAATAGGCCAAGAACGCTCATATTCACATACTTACCTTTCACAAGGGAAATGAACAAAAAATTGAATTAAAAAGAGAGGAAATGAAAGATTTTAAAATGGAGAGAAAATATAATAAGCAACAGTCCATGCATGTCTCAAACCTAGAACCTTCTCGTTATTAGCACGACGCTCAAACAAAATGAGCAGATGTACCAAAACTGGCAATGTTCACAAACTTGGCTTTCATATAGGAGATGAAGACGAAAATGAAATAAAATGATAGGAAAGGGGAGACTTCAGTAAGAAAGGAGAAAATAGGAAGAAATGGCCCATGCAGGTCTCGAAACTTCAACCTTTACCTTATTAGCACGACGCTTTAATCAACTGAGTTAACCGTCCCAGACTGGCCATATTCATATACTTGCCATTCGCAAGGGAAATGAACAAAAAATTGAATTAAACGGCGAGGAGAGGAAATATTAGGAAAGTAAAGGGAATATATCGTAAGCAACGGCCCATGCTTGTCTAGAACCATCGACCTTCACGTCATTCGAACGACGCTTTGACAAAATGAGCTAATAGACCAAAACCGGCTATATTCACAACATTGACTTTCACAAAGTAGATGAAGCCCAAAAAAAAATAAAAGGAGAGGAAAGGAAAGACTTGAAAGAGAAAAGAAAAAATCAAAAGTTATGGCCCATGCAGGTCTCGAACCTGCGACCTTCGCGTTATTAGCACGACGCTCTGACCAACTGAGCTAATAGGCCTAGAACGGCCATATTCACATACTTGCCTTTCGCAAGGGAAATGAACAAAAAATTGAATTAAAAAGAGAGGAAATGAAAGATTTTAAAATGGAAGGGAAAATATAATAAGCAACAGTCCATGCTTCTCTCAAACCTATGACCCTTACGTTATTAGCACGACGCTCAAACAAAATGAGTAGATGTACAAAAACTGGCAATGTTCACAAACTTGGCTTTCATAAAAGAGATGAAACCCAAAATGAAATAAAACGATAGGAAAGGCGAGACTTCAGAAAGAAAGGAAAAAATCAGAACAAATGGCCCATGCAGGTTACGAAGCTTCAACCTTTACGTTATTAGCACGACGCTTTAATCAACTGAGTTAACTGGCCCAGATTGACCATATTCATATACTTGCCTTTCATAAGGGAAATAATAAAAAATTGAATTAAACGGCGAGGAGAGGAAATATTAGGAAAGGAAAGGGAATATATCCTAAGCAACGGCCCATGCTTGTCTAGAACCTTTGACCTTCACGTCATTAGCACGACGCTTTGACAAAATGAGCTAATAGACCAAAACCGGTTATATTCACAACATTGACTTTCACAAAGGAGATGAAGCAAAAATAAAAAATAAAAGGAGTGGAAAGGAAAGAGTTGAAAAAGAAAAGAAAAAATCAGAAGTCATGGCCCATGCAGGTCTCGAACCTGCGACCTTCGCGTAATTAGCACGACGCTCTAACCAACTGAGCTAATAGGCCAAGAACGCTCATATTCACATACTTACCTTTCACAAGGGAAATGAACAAAAAATTGAATTAAAAAGAGAGGAAATGAAAGATTTTAAAATGGAGAGAAAATATAATAAGCAACAGTCCACGCATGTCTCAAACGTAGAACCTTCTCGTTATTAGCACGACGCTCAAACAAAATGAGCAGATGTACCAAAACTGGCAATGTTCACAAACTTGGCTTTCATATAGGAGATGAAGACGAAAATGAAATAAAATGATAGGAAAGGGGAGACTTCAGTAAGAAAGGAGAAAATAGGAAGAAATGGCCCATGCAGGTCTCGAAACTTCAACCTTTACCTTATTAGCACGACGCTTTAATCAACTGAGTTAACCGTCCCAGACTGGCCATATTCATATACTTGCCATTCGCAAGGGAAATGAACAAAAAATTGAATTAAACGGCGAGGAGAGGAAATATTAGGAAAGTAAAGGGAATATATCGTAAGCAACGGCCCATGCTTGTCTAGAACCATCGACCTTCACGTCATTGGCACGACGCTTTGACAAAATGAGCTAATAGACCAAAACTGGCTATATTCACAACATTGACTTTCACAAAGGAGATAAAGCCCAAAAAAAAAGAAAGGAGAGGAAAGGAAAGACTTGAAAGAGAAAAGAAAAAATCAAAAGTTATGCCCCATGCAGGTCTCGAACCTGCGACCTTCGCGTTATTAGCACGACGCTCTGACCAACTGAGCTAATAGGCCTAGAACGGCCATATTCACATACTTGCCTTTCGCAAGGGAAATGAACAAAAAATTGAATTAAAAAGAGAGGAAATGAAAGATTTTAAAATGGAAGGGAAAATATAATAAGCAACAGTCCATGCTTGTCTCAAACCTATGACCCTTACGTTATTAGCACGACGCTCAAACAAAATGAGTAGATGTACAAAAACTGGCAATGTTCACAAACTTGGCTTTCATAAAAGAGATGAAACCGAAAATGAAATAAAACGATAGGAAAGGCGAGACTTCAAAAAGAAAGGAAAAAATCAGAACAAATGGCCCATGCAGGTTACGAAGCTTCAACCTTTACGTTATTAGCACGACGCTTTAATCAACTGAGTTAACTGGCCCAGATTGACCATATTCATATACTTGCCTTTCACAAGGGAAATAATAAAAAATTAAATTAAACGGCGAGGAGAGGAATTATTAGGAAAGGAAAGGGAATATATCTTAAGCAACGGCCCATGCTTGTCTAGAACCTCCGAACTTCACGTCATTAGCACGACGCTTTGACAAAATCAGCTAATAGACCAAAACCGGCTATATTCACAACATTGACTTTCACAAAGGAGATGAAGCAAAATTAAAAAATAAAAGGAGTGGAAAGGAAAGACTTGAAAAAGAAAAGAAAAAATCAGAAGTCATGGCCCATGCAGGTATCGAACCTGCGACCTTCGCGTTATTAGCACGACGCTCTAACCAACTGAGCTAATAGGCCAAGAACGGTCATATTCACATACTTGCCTTTCACAAGGGAAATGAACAAAAAATTGAATTAAAAGGAGAGGAAATGAAAGATTTTAAAATGGAAGGGAAAATATAATAAGCAACAGTCCTTGCTTGTCTCAAACCTATGACCCTTACGTTATTAGCACGACGCTCAAACAAAATGAGCAGATGTACCAAAATTGGCAATGTTCACAAACTTGGCTTTCATAAAAGAGATGAAACCGAAAATGAAATAAAACGATAGGAAAGGCGAGACTTCAAAAAGAAAGGAAAAATCAGAACAAATGGCCCATGCCGGTTTCGAACCTTCAACCTTTACGTTATTAGCACGACGCTTTAATCAACTGAGTTAACCGGACCAGACTGACCATATTCATATACTTGCCATTCACAAGGGAAATGAACAAAAAATTGAATTAAACGGCGAGGAGAGGAAATATTAGGAAAGTAAAGGGAATATATCGTAAGCAACGGCCCATGCTTGTCTAGAACCTTCGACCTTCACGTCATTAGCACGACGCTTTAACAAAATGAGCTAATAGACCAAAACTGGCTATATTCACAACATTGACTTTCACAAAGGAGATGAAGCCCAAAAAAAAATAAAAGGAGAGGAAAGGAAAGACTTGAAAGAGAAAAGAAAAAATCAAAAGTTATGGCCCATGCAGGTCTCGAACCTGCGTCCTTCGCGTTATTAGCACGACGCTCTGACCAACTGAGCTAATAGGCCTGGAACGGCCATATTCACATACTTGCCTTTCGCAAGGGAAATGAACAAAAAATTGAATTTAAAAGAGAGGAAATGAAAGATTTTAAAATGGAAGGGAAAATATAATAAGCAACAGTCCATGCTTCTCTCAAACCTATGACCCTTACGTTATTAGCACGACGCTCAAACAAAATGAGCAGAAGTACAAAAACTGGCAATGTTCACAAACTTGGCTTTCATAAAAGAGATGAAACCGAAAATGAAATAAAACGATAGGAAAGGCGAGACTTCGAAAAGATAGGAAAAAATCAGAACAAATGGCCCAAGCAGGTTACGAAGCTTCAACCTTTACGTTATTTGCACGACGCTTTAATCAACTGAGTTAACTGGCCCAGATTGACCATATTCATATACTTGCCTTTCACAAGGGAAATAAAAAAAAAATTGAATTAAATGGCGAGGAGAGGAAATATTAGGAAAGGAAAGGGAATATATCCTAAGCAACGGCCCATGCTTGTCTAGAACCCCCGAACTTCACGTCATTAGCACGACGCTTTGACAAAATGAGCTAATAGACCAAAACCGGCTATATTCACAACATTGACTTTCACAAAGGAGATGAAGCAAAATTAAAAAATAAAAGGAGTGGAAAGGAAAGACTTGAAAAAGAAAAGAAAAAATCAAAAGTCATGGCCCATGCAGGTCTCGAACCTTCGACCTTCGCGTTATTAGCACGACGCTATAACCAACTGAGCTAATAGGCCAAGAACGGTCATATTCACATACTTACCGTTCACAAGGGAAATGTACAAAAAATTGAATTAAAAAGAGAGGAAATGAAAGATTTTAAAATGGAGAGAAAATATAATAAGCAACAGTCCATGCATGTCTCAAACCTAAAACCTTCGCGTTATTAGCACGACGCTCAAACAAAATGAGCAGAAGCACCAAAACAAGCAATGTTCACAAACTTGGCTTTCATAAAGAAGATGATGCCGAAAATTAAATAAAATGATAGGAAAGGTGAGACTTCAATAAGAAAGGAGAAAATAGGAAGAAATGGCCCATGCTGGTCTCGAACATTCAACCTTTACATTTTTAGCACGACGCTTTAATCAACTGAGTTAACCGGACCAGACAGACCATATTCATATACTTGCTATTCACATGGGAAATGAACAAAAAATTGAATTAAACGGCGAGTAGAGGAAATATTAGGAAAAGAAAGGGAATATATCCTAAGCAACGGCCCATGCCTGTCTAGAACCTTCGACCTTCACGTCATTAGCACGACGCTTTGACAAAATGAGCTAATAGACCAAAACTGGCTATATTCACAACATTGACTTTCACAAAGGAGATGAAGCCCAAAAAAAAATAAAAGGAGAGGAAAGGAAAGACTTGAAAAAGAAAAGAAAAAATCAGAAGTCATGGCCCATGCAGGTCTCGAACCTGCGACCTTCGCGTTATTAGCATGACGCTCTAACCAACTGAGCTAATAGGCCAAGAACGGTCATATTCACATACTTACCTTTCACAAGGGAAATGAACAAAAAATTGAATTAAAAAGAGAGGAAATGAAAGATTTTAAAATGGAGAGAAAATATAATAAGCAACAGTCCATGCATGTCTCAAACCTAGAACCTTCGCATTATTAGCACGACGCTCAAACAAAATGAGCAGAAGCACCAAAACTGGCAATGTTCACAAACTAGGCTTCAATAAAGAAGATGAAGCCGAAAATGAAATAAAATGATAGGAAAGGTGAGACTTCAATAAGAAAGGAGAAAATAGGAACAAATGGCCCATGCAGGTCTCGAACCTTCAACCTTTACATTATTAGCACGACGCTATAATCAACTCAGTTAACGGGACCAGACTGACCATATTCATATACTTGCCATTCACAAGGGATATGAACAAAAAATTGAATTAAACGGCGAGGAGAGGAAATTTTAGGAAAGGAAAGGGACTATATCGTAAGCGACGGCCCATTATTGTCTAGAACCTTCGACCTTCACGTTATTAGCACAAAGCTTTGACAAAATGAGCTAATTGACCAAAACCGGGTATATTCACAACATTGACTTTCACAAAGGAGATGAAGCAAAAATAAAAAATAAAAGGAGTGGAAAGGAAAGACATGAAAAAGAAAAGAAAAAATCTGAAGTCATGGCCCATGCAGGTCTCGAACCTGTGACCTTCGCGTTATTAGCACGATGCTCTAACCAACTGAGCTAATAGGCCAAGAACAGTCATATTCACATACTTACCTTTCACAAGGGAAATGAACAAAAAATTGAATTTAAAAGTGAGGAAATGAAAGATTTTAAAATGGAAGGGAAAATATAATAAGCAACAGTCCATGCTTGTCTCAAACCTATGACCCTTACGTTATTAGCACGACGCTCAAACAAAATGAGTAGATGTACAAAAACTGGCAATGTTCACAAACTTGGCTTTCATAAAAGAGATGAAACCGAAAATGAAATAAAACGATAGGAAAGGCGAGACTTCAAAAAGAAAGGAAAAAATCAGAACAAATGGCCCATGCAGGTTTCGAACCTTCAACCTTTACGTTATTAGCACGACGCTTTAATCAACTGAGTTAACTGGCCCAGATTGACCATATTCATATACTTGCCTTTCACAAGGGAAATGAATAAAAAATTGAATTAAACGGCGAGGAGAGGAAATATTAGGAAAGGAAAGGGACTATATCGTAAGCAACAGCCCATTATTGTCTAGAACCTTCGACCTTCACGTTATTAGCACAAAGCTTCGACAAAATTAGCTAATTGACCAAAACTGGGTATATTCACAACATTGACTTTCACAAAGGAGATGAAGCAAAAATAAAAAATAAAAGGAGTGGAAAGGAAAGACATGAAAAAGAAAAGAAAAAATCTGAAGTCATGGCCCATGCAGGTCTCGAACCTGCGACCTTCGCGTTATTAGCACGACGCTCTAACCAACTGAGCTAATAGGCCAAGAACGGTCATATTCACATACTTACCTTTCACAAGGGAAATGAACAAAAAATTGAATTAAAAAGAGAGGAAATGAAAGATTTTAAAATCGAGAGAAAATATAATAAGCAACAGTCCAAGCATGTCTCAAACCTATAACCTTCGCGTTATTAGCACGACGCTCAAACAAAATGAGCAGATGTACCAAAACTGGCAACATTCACAAACTTGGCTTTCATAAAAGAGATGAAACCGAAAATGAAATAAAACGATAGGAAAGGCGAGACTTCAAAAAGAAAGGAAAAAATCATAACAAATGGCCCATGCAGGTTTCGAACCTTCAACCTTTACGTTATTAGCACGACGCTTAAATCAACTGAGTTAACTGGCCCAGATTGACCATATTCATATACTTGCCTTTCACAAGGGAAATGAATAAAAAATTGAATTAAAAAGAGAAGAAATGAAAGATTTTAAAATGGAGAGAAAATATAATAAGCAACAGTCCATGCATGTCTGAAACCTAGAACCTTCGCGTTATTAGCACGACGCTCAAACAAAATGAGCAGATGTACCAAAACTGGCAATGTTCCCAAACTTGGCTTTCATAAAAGAGATGAAGCCGAAAATGAAATAAAATGATAGGAAAGGTGAGACTTCAAAAAGAAAGGAGAAAATAGGAAGAAATGGCACATGCAGGTCTCGAAACTTCAACCTTTACCATATTAGCACAACGCTTTAATCAACTGAGTTAACCGGCCCAGACTGACCATATTCATATACTTGCCATTCATAAGGGAAATGAACAAAAAATTGAATTAAACGGCGAGGAGAGGAAATATTAGGAAAGTAAAGGGAATATATCGTAAGCAACAGCCCATGCTTGTATAGAACCTTCGACCTTCACGTCATTAGCACGACGCTTTGACAAAATGAGCTAATAGACCAAAACTGGCTATATTCACAACATTGACTTTCACAAAGGAGATGAAGCCCAAAAAAAAAATAAAAGGAGAGGAAAGGAAAGACTTGAAAGAGAAAAGAAAAAATCAAAAGTCATGGCCCATGCAGGTCTCGAACCTGCGACCTTCGCGTTATTAGCACGACGCTCTGACCAACTGAGCTAATAGGCCTAGAACGGCCATATTCACATACTTGCCTTTCGCAAGGGAAATGAACAAAAAATTGAATTAAAAAGAGAGGAAATGAAAGATTTTAAAATGGAAGGGAAAATATAATAAGCAACAGTCCACGCTTGTCTCAAACCTATGACCCTTACGTTATTAGCACGACGCTCAAACAAAATGAGCAGATGTACAAAAACTGGCAATGTTCACAAACTTGGCTTTCATAAAAGAGATGAAACCGAAAATGAAATAAAACGATAGGAAAGGCGAGACTTCAAAAAGAAAGGACAAAATCAGAACAAATGGCCCATGCAGGTTACGAAGCTTCAACCTTTACGTTATTAGCACGACGCTTTAATCAACTGAGTTAACTGGCCCAGATTGACCATATTCATATACTTGCCTTTCACAAGGGAAATGAATAAAAAATTGAATTAAACGGCGAGGAGAGGAAATATTAGGAAAGCAAAGGGACTATATCGTAAGCAACAGCCCATTATTGTCTAGAACCTTCGACCTTCACGTTATTAGCACAAAGCTTCGACAAAATTAGCTAATTGACCAAAACCGGGTATATTAACAACATTGACTTTCACAAAGGAGATGAAGCAAAAATAAAAAATAAAAGGAGTGGAAAGGAAAGACATGAAAAAGAAAAGAAAAAATCTGAAGTCATGGCCCATGCAGGTCTCGAACCTGCGACCTTCGCGTTATTAGCACGACGCTCTAACCAACTGAGCTAATAGGCCAAGAACGGTCATATTCACATACTTACCTTTCACAAGGGAAATGAACAAAAAATTGAATTAAAAAGAGAGGAAATGAAAGATTTTAAAATCGAGAGAAAATATAATAAGCAACAGTCCAAGCATGTCTCAAACCTATAACCTTCGCGTTATTAGCACGACGCTCAAACAAAATGAGCAGATGTACCAAAACTGGCAACATTCACAAACTTGGCTTTCATAAAAGAGATGAAACCGAAAATGAAATAAAACGATAGGAAAGGCGAGACTTCAAAAAGAAAGGAAAAAATCATAACAAATGGCCCATGCAGGTTTCGAACCTTCAACCTTTACGTTATTAGCACGACGCTTAAATCAACTGAGTTAACTGGCCCAGATTGACCATATTCATATACTTGCCTTTCACAAGGGAAATGAATAAAAAATTGAATTAAAAAGAGAAGAAATGAAAGATTTTAAAATGGAGAGAAAATATAATAAGCAACAGTCCATGCATGTCTGAAACCTAGAACCTTCGCGTTATTAGCACGACGCTCAAACAAAATGAGCAGATGTACCAAAACTGGCAATGTTCCCAAACTTGGCTTTCATAAAAGAGATGAAGCCGAAAATGAAATAAAATGATAGGAAAGGTGAGACTTCAAAAAGAAAGGAGAAAATAGGAAGAAATGGCACATGCAGGTCTCGAAACTTCAACCTTTACCATATTAGCACAACGCTTTAATCAACTGAGTTAACCGGCCCAGACTGACCATATTCATATACTTGCCATTCATAAGGGAAATGAACAAAAAATTGAATTAAACGGCGAGGAGAGGAAATATTAGGAAAGTAAAGGGAATATATCGTAAGCAACAGCCCATGCTTGTATAGAACCTTCGACCTTCACGTCATTAGCACGACGCTTTGACAAAATGAGCTAATAGACCAAAACTGGCTATATTCACAACATTGACTTTCACAAAGGAGATGAAGCCCAAAAAAAAAATAAAAGGAGAGGAAAGGAAAGACTTGAAAGAGAAAAGAAAAAATCAAAAGTTATGGCCCATGCAGGTCTCGAACCTGCGACCTTCGCGTTATTAGCACGACGCTCTGACCAACTGAGCTAATAGGCCTAGAACGGCCATATTCACATACTTGCCTTTCGCAAGGGAAATGAACAAAAAATTGAATTAAAAAGAGAGGAAATGAAAGATTTAAAAATGGAAGGGAAAATATAATAAGCAACAGTCCATGCTTCTCTCAAACCTATGACCCTTACGTTATTAGCACGACGCTCAAACAAAATGAGCAGATGTACAAAAACTGGCAATGTTCACAAACTTGGCTTTCATAAAAGAGATGAAACCGAAAATGAAATAAAACGATAGGAAAGGCGAGACTTCAAAAAGAAAGGACAAAATCAGAACAAATGGCCCATGCAGGTTACGAAGCTTCAACCTTTACGTTATTAGCACGACGCTTTAATCAACTGAGTTAACTGGCCCAGATTGACCATATTCATATACTTGCCTTTAACAAGGGAAATAATAAAAAATTGAATTAAACGGCGAGGAGAGGAAATATTAGGAAAGGAAAGGGAATATATCGTAAGCAACGGCCCATGCTTGTCTAGAACCTCCGAACTTCACGTCATTAGCACGACGCTTTGACAAAATGAGCTAATAGACCAAAACCGGCTATATTCACAACATTGACTTTCACAAAGGAGATGAAGCAAAATTAAAAAATAAAAGGAGTGGAAAGGAAAGACTTGAAAAAGAAAAGAAAAAATCAGAAGTAATGGCCCATGCAGGTCTCGAACCTGCGACCTTCGCGTTATTAGCACGACCCTTTAACCAACTGAGCTAATAGGCCAAGAACGGTCATATTCACATACTTGCCTTTCACAAGGGAAATGAACAAAAAATTGAATTAAAAAGAGAGGAAATGAAAGATTTTAAAATGGAAGGGAAAATATAATAAGCAACAATCCTTGCTTGTCTCAAACCTATGACCCTTACGTTATTAGCACGAAGCGCAAACAAAATGAGCAGATGTACCAAAACTGGCAATGTTCACAAACTTGGCTTTCATAAAAGAGATGAAACCGAAAATGAAATAAAACGATAGGAAAGGCGAGACTTCAGTAAGAAAGGAGAAAATAGGAACAAATGGCCCATGCAGGTCTCGAAACTTCAACCTTTACCTTATTAGCACGACGCTTTAATCAACTGAGTTAACCGTCCCAGACTGACCATATTCATATTCTTGTCATTCGCACGGGAAATGAACAAAAAATTGAATTAAACGGCGAGGAGAGGAAATATTAGGAAAGTAAAGGGAATATATCGTAAGCAACAGCCCATGCTTGTCTAGAACCTTCGACCTTCACGTCATTAGCACGACGCTTTGACAAAATGAGCTAATAGACCAAAACTGGCTATATTCACAACATTGACTTTCACAAAGGAGATGAAGCCCAAAAAAAAATAAAAGGAGAGGAAAGGAAAGACTTGAAAGAGAAAAGAAAAAATCAAAAGTTATGGCCCATGCAGGTCTCGAACCTGCGACCTTCGCGTTATTAGCACGACGCTCTGACCAACTGAGCTAATAGGCCTAGAACGGCCTTATTCACATACTTGCCTTTCGCAAGGGAAATGAACAAAAAATTGAATTAAAAAGAGAGGAAATGAAAGATTTTAAAATGGAAGGGAAAATATAATAAGCAACAGTCCATGCTTGTCTCAAACCTATGACCCTTACGTTATTAGCACGACGCTCAAACAAAATGAGCAGATGTACCAAAACTGGCAATGTTCACAAACTTGGATTTCATAAAAGAGATGAAACCGAAAATGAAATAAAACGATAGGAAAGGCGAGACTTCGAAAAGAAAGGACAAAATCAGAACAAATGGCCCATGCATGTTACGAAGCTTCAACCTTTACGTTATTAGCACGACGCTTTAATCAACTGAGTTAACTGGCCCAGATTGACCATATTCATATACTTGCCTTTCACAAGGGAAATAATAAAAAATTGAATTAAACTGTGAGGAGAGGAAATATTAGGAAAGGAATGGGAATATATCGTAAGCAACGGCCCATGCTTGTCTAGAACCTCCGAACTTCACGTCATTAGCACGACGCTTTGACAAAATGAGCTAATAGACCAAAACCGGCTATATTCACAACATTGACTTTCACAAAGGAGATGAAGCAAAATTAAAAAATAAAAGGAGTGGAAAGGAAAGACTTGAAAAAGAAAAGAAAAAATCAGAAGTCATGGCCCATGCAGGTCTCGAACCTGCGACCTTCGCGTTATTAGCACGACGCTCTAACCAACTGAGCTAATTGGCCAAGAACAGTCATATTCACATACTTACCTTTCACAAGGGAAATGAACAAAAAATTGAATTAAAAAGAGAGGAAATGAAAGATTTTAAAATGGAGAGAAAAAATAATAAGCAACAGTCCATGCATGTCTCAAACCTAGAACCTTCGCGTTATTAGCACGACGCTCAAACAAAATGAGCAGATATACCAAAACTGGCAATGTTCCCAAACTTGGCTTTCATAAAGGAGATGAAGCCGAAAATGAAATAAAACGATAGGAAAGGCGAGACTTCAAAAAGAAAGGAAAAAATCAGAACAAATGGCCCGTGCAGGTTTCGAACCTTCAACCTTTACGTTATTAGCTCGACGCTTAAATCAACTGAGTTAACTGGCCCAGATTGACCATATTCATATACTTGCCTTTCACAAGGGAAATGAATAAAAATTGAATTAAAAAGAGAGAAAATGAAAGATTTTAAAATGGAGAGAAAATATAATAAGCAACAGTCCATGCATGTCTGAAACCTAGAACGTTCGCGTTATTAGCACGACGCTCAAACAAAATGTTCAGATGTACCAAAACTGGCAATGTTCCCAAACTTGGCTTTCATGAAAGAGATGAAGCCGAAAATGAAATAAAATGATAGGTAAGGTGAGACTTCAAAAAGAAAGGAGAAAATACGAAGAAATGGCCCATGTAGGTCTCGAAACTTCAACCATTACCTTATTAGCACAACGCTTTAATCAACTGAGTTAACCGGCCCAGACTGACCATATTCATATACTTGCCATTCATAAGGGAAATGAACAAAAAATTGAATTAAACGGCGAGGAGAGGAAATATTAGGAAAGTAAAGGGAATATATCGTGAGCAACAGCCCATGCTTGTATAGAACCTTCGACCTTCACGTCATTAGCACGACGCTTTGACAAAACGAGCTAATAGACCAAAACTGGCTATATTCACAACATTGACTTTCACAAAGGAGATGAAGCCCAAAAAAAAAATAAAAGGAGAGGAAAGGAAAGACTTGAAAGAGAAAAGAAAAAATAAAAAGTTATGGCCCATGCAGGTCTCGAACCTGCGACCTTTGCGTTATTAGCACGACGCTCTGACCAACTGAGCTAATAGGCTTAGAACGGCCATATTCACATACTTGCCTTTCGTATGGGAAATGAACAAAAAATTGAATTAAAAAGAGAGGAAATGAAAGATTTAAAAATGGAAGGGAAAATATAATAAGCAACAATCCATGCTTCTCTCAAACCTATGACCCTTACGTTATTAGCACGACGCTCAAACAAAATGAGCAGATGTACAAAAACCGGCAATGTTCACAAACTTGGCTTTCATAAAAGAGATGAAACCGAAAATGAAATAAAACGATAGGAAAGGCGAGACTTCAAAAAGAAAGGAAAAAATCAGAACAAATGGCCCATGCAGGTTACGAAGCTTCAACCTTTACGTAATTAGCACGACGCTTTAATCAACTGAGTTAACCGTACCAGACTGACCATAATCATATACTTGCCATTCACAAGGGAAATGAACAAAAAATTGAATTAAACGGCGAGGAGAGGAAATATTAGGAAAGTAAAGGGAATATATTATAAGCAACAGCCCATGCTTGTATAGAACCTTCGACCTTCACGTCATTAGCACGACGCTTTAACAAAATGAGCTAATAGACCAAAACTGGCTATATTCACAACATTGACTTTCACAAAGGATATGAAGCCCAAAAAAAAATAAAAGGAGAGGAAAGGAAAGACTTGAAAGAGAAAAGAAAAATCAAAAGTTATGGCCCATGCAGGTCTCGAACCTACGACCTTCGCGTTATTAGCACGACGCTCTGACCAACTGAGCTAATAGGCCTAGAACGGCCATATTCACATAATTGCCTTTCGCAAGGGAAATGAACAAAAAATTGAATTAAAAAGAGAGGAAATGAAAGATTTAAAAATGGAAGGGAAAATATAATAAGCAACAGTCCATGCTTCTCTCAAACCTATGACCCTTACGTTATTAGCACGACGCTCAAACAAAATGAGCAGATGTACCAAAACTGGCAATGTTCACAAACTTGGATTTCATAAAAGAGATGAAACCGAAAATGAAATAAAACGATAGGAAAGGCGAGACTTCGAAAAGAAAGGACAAAATCAGAACAAATGGCCCATGCAGGTTACGAAGCTTCAACCTTTACGTTATTAGCACGACGCTTTAATCAACTGAGTTAACTGGCCCAGATTGACCATATTCATGTACTTGCCTTTCACAAGGGAAATAATAAAAAATTGAATTAAACGGGGAGGAGAGGAAATATTAGGAAAGGAAAGGGAATATATCGTAAGCAACGGCCCATGCTTGTCTAGAACCTCCGAACTTCACGTCATTAGCACGACGCTTTGACAAAATGAGCTAATAGACCAAAACCGGCTATATTCACAACATTAACTTTCACAAAGGAGATGAAGCAAAATTAAAAAATAAAAGGAGTGGAAAGGAAAGAGTTGAAAAAGAAAAGAAAAAATCAGAAGTCATGGCCCATGCAGGTCTCGAACCTGCGACCTTCGCGTTATTAGCACGACGCTCTAACCAACTGAGCTAATAGGCCAAGAACAGTCATATTCACATACTTACCTTTCACAAGGGAAATGAACAAAAAATTGAATTAAAAAGAGAGGAAATGAAAGATTTTAAAATGGAGAGAAAAAATAATAAGCAACAGTCCATGCATGTCTCAAACCTAGAACCTTCGCGTTATTAGCACGACGCTCAAACAAAATGAGCAGATGTACCAAAACTGGCAATGTTCCCAAACTTGGCTTTCATAAAGGAGATGAAGCCGAAAATGAAATAAAATGATAGGAAAGGTGAGACTTCAAAAAGAAAGGAGAAAATAGGAAGAAATGGCCCATGTAGGTCTCGAAACTTCAACCTTTACCTTATTAGCACAACGCTTTAATCAACTGAGTTAACCGGCCCAGACTGACCATATTCATATACTTGCCATTCATAAGCAACGGCCCATTCTTGTCTAAAACCTTCGACCTTCACGTTATTAGCACAACGCTTTGACAAAATGAGCTAATTGACCAAAACCGGCTATATTTACAACATTGACTTTCACAAAGGAGATGAAGCAAAAATAAAAAATAAAAGGAGTGGAAAGGAAAGACTTGAAACAGAAAAGAAAAAATCAGAAGTCATGGCCCATGCTGGTCTCGAACCTGGGACCCGCTCTAACCAACTGAGCTAATACGCCAATAACGGTCATATTCACATACTTACCTTTCACAAGGGGAATGAACAAAAAATTGAATTAAAAAGAGAGGAAATGAAAGATTTTAAAATGGAAGGGAAAATATAATAAGCAACAGTCCATGCTTGTCTCAGACCTATGACCCTTACGTTATTAGCACGATGCTCAAACAAAATGAGCAGATGTACCAAAACTGGCAATGTTCACAAACTTGGCTTTCATAAAAGAGATGAAACCAAAAATGAAATAAAACGATAGGAAAGGCGAGACTTCAGTAAGAAAGGAGAAAATAGGAAGAAATGGCCCATGCAGGTCTCGAAACTTCAACCTTTACCTTATTAGCACGACGCTTTAATCAACTGAGTTAACCGTCCCAGACTGACCATATTCATATACTTGTCATTCGCACGGGAAATGAACAAAAAATTGAATTAAACGGCGAGGAGAGGAAATATTGGGAAAGGAAAGGGAATATATCGTAAGCAACGGCCCATTCTTGTCTAGAACCTTCGACCTTCACGTTATTAGCACAACGCTTTGACAAATTGAGCTAATAGACCAAAACCGGCTATATTCACAACATTGACTTTCACAAAGGAGATGAAGCAAAAATAAAAAATCAAAGGAGTGGAAAGGAAAGACTTGAAAAATAAAAGAAAAAATCATAAGTAATGGCCCATGCAGGTCTCGAACCTGCGAGCTTCACGTTATTAGCACGACGCTCTAACCAACTGAGCTAATAGGCCTAGAATGGCCATATTCACATACTTACCTTTCACAGGGGTAATGAACAAAAAATTGAATTAAAATGAGAGGAAATGAAAGATTTTAAAGTGGAGAGAAAATATAATAAGCAACAGTCCATGCTTGTCTCAAACCGATAACCTTCGCGTTATTAGCACGACGCTCAAACAAAATGAGCAGATGTACCAAAACTGGCAATGTTCACCAACTTAGCTTTTATAAAGGAGATGAAGCCGAAAATGAAATAAAATGATAGGAAAGGTGAGACTTCAAAAAGAAAGGAGAAAATAGGAAGAAATGGCCCATGCAGGTCTCGAACCTTCAACCTTTACATTATTAGCACAACGCTGTAATCAACTGAGTTAACGGGCCCAGACTGACCATATTCATATACTTGCCATTCACAAGGGAAATGAACAAAAAATTGAATTAAATGGCGAGGAGAGGAAATATTAGGAAAGTAAAGGGAATATATCATAAGCAACAACCCATGCTTGTCTAGAACCTTCGACCTTCACGTTATTAGCCTGACGCTTTGACAAAATGAGCTAATAGACCAAAACTGGCTATATTCACAACATTGACTTTCACAAAGTAGATGAAGCCCAAAAAAAATAAAAGGAGAGGAAAGGAAAGACTTGAGAAAGAAGAGAAAAAATCAGAAGTTATGGCCCATGCAGGTCTCGAACCTGCAGCACGATGCTCTAACCAACTGAGCTAATAAGCCTAGAACGGCCATATTCACATACTTGCCTTTCATAAGGGCAATGAACAAAATATTGAATTAAAAAGAGAGGAAATGTAAGATTTTAAAATGGAAGGGAAAATATAATAAGCAACAGTCCATGCTTGTCTCAAACCTATGACCTTTACGTTATTAGCACGACGCTCAAACAAAATGAGCAGATGTACCAAAACTGGCAATGTTCACAAACTTGGCTTTCATAAAAGAGATGAAACCGAAAATGAAATAAAATGATAGGAAAGGCAAGATTTCAAAAAGAAAGGAAAAAATCAGAAGAAATGGCCCATGCAGGTTTCGAACCTTCAACCTTTACATTATTAGCACGACGCTTTAATCAATTGAGTTAGCTGGCCCAGACTAGCCATATTCATATTCTTGCCTTTCACAAGGGAAATGAATAAAAAATTGAATTAAACGGTGAGAAGAGGAAATATTAGGAAAGGAAAGGGAATATATCGTAAGCAACAGCCCATGCTTGTCTAGAACCTTCGACCTTCACGTTATTAGCACGACGCTTTGACAAAATGAGCTAATAGACCAAATTTGGCTATATTCACAACATTGACTTTCACAAAGGAGATGAAGCCCAAAAAAAATAAAAGGAGAGGAAAGGAAAGACTTGAAAAAGAAAAGAAAAATTCATATGTTATGGCCCATGCAGGTCTCAAACCTGGGACCTTCGCGTTATTCGCACGACGCTCTAACCAACTGAGCTAATAGGCCTAGAACGGCTACATACTTGCCTTTCACAAGGGAAATGAACAAAATATTGAATTAAAAAGAGAGGAAATGAAAGATTTTAAAATGGAATGGAAAATATAATATGCAACAGTCCATACATGTCTCAAACCTATGAACTTCGTGTTATTAGCACGACGCTCAAACAAAATGAGCAAATGTACCCAAACCGACAATGTTCACAAACTTTGCTTTCATCGAGGAGATGAAACCGAAAATGAAATAAAATGATAGGAAAGGCCAGACTTCAAAAAGAAATGAAAAAATCAGAAAAAATGGCCCATGTAGGTCTCGAACCTTAAACGTTTACATTATTAGCATGATGCTTTTATCAACGTAGTTAATTGGCCCAGATTGGCCATATTCATATAAGGGAATATGTCGTAAGCAATGGCCCATCTAGGTCTCGAACCTGCGACCTTCGGTTGTTAGGATGACACTCTAACCAACTGAGCTAATAGTTCCTGGTCGACCATATTGACATACTTCCCTTTCAATGGGAAATGAACAAAAAGTTGAATTAAACAAATTGGAAAGAAAAGATTTGAAAAGGAAAGAGTGAATAACATTAGCAACGGTCCATGCATGTCTCGAACCTATAAACTTCGCGTTATTAGCATGATGCTCTAACCAAATGAGCTGATATACCAAAACTGGCTACGTTCACAAACTTGGCTTTCACAAATGAGTTGAAGCCTGAAACGAAATAAAAAGATAAGAAATGAAAGACTTGAAAAAGAAAGGAAAAATCCAGAATTAATGGCCCATGTAGGTATCGAACCTGCAACCTTCGCGTTTTTAGGACAACACTTTAACCAACTGTGCAAATAGACCCAGACCGGCCATATATACATACTTGCCTTTCACAATGGAAACGAATAAAAAATTGAATTAAATGGGGAGGAAATGAAAGATTTGAAAAGGAAAGGTAAGATATCTTAAGCAATAGCCCATGCACGTCTAAAATCTACGAGCTTCGCATTATAAGCACGATACCTTAACCAAATGAGCTAATTGACCAAAACCGGCTATACTCACAAACTTGGCATTCACAAAGGAGATGAAACCCAAAATGAAATAAAAAGTAAGGAAAGGAAAGACTTGAAAAAGAATAAAAAAATCAGAAGTAATGGCCCATGCAGGTCTCGAACCTACAACTTTCGCGTTATTAGCACGACACTATAACCAACTGAGCTAATAGGCCCAAACTGGCCATATTCACATACTTTCCTTTCACAAGGGAAATGAATAAAAAAATTTAATCAAACAGAGAGGAAAGGAAAAAATTTTAAAAGGATAACGAAAATATCATAAGCAACTGCCCATGTATGTCTCGAACCTATGACTTTCGCGTTATTAGCATGAGGCTATAACCAAATGAGCTAACAGTCCAAAACAGGCTATCTTTACAAACTTGGTTTTCAAAAAAGGGATGAAGCCCAAGATGAAATAAAAAGTGAAGAAAGGAAAGACTTGAAAAAGAGAGAAAAAAATCAGAAATAATGGCTCATGCGGGTCTCGAACCTGGGACCTTCGCGTTATTAGCACGACACTCTAACCAACTGAGCTAATAAGCCCAGACGAGTCATATTCACATACTTGCCTTTCACAAGGGAAATGAATAAAAATTTGAATTAAATAGGGAGGAAAGGAAGGATTTGAGAAGGAAAGTGAAAATATCATAAGCAATAGCCGATATATGTCTAGAACGTACAAGCTTCGCGTTATTAGCACAACGCTTTAACCAAATGAACTAATAGACCAAAACTTCTATATTCACTAACTTGGTTTTCACAAAGGAGATGAATCCCAAAATAAAATAAAAAGAGAGGAAAGGAAAAACTTGAAAAAGAAAAGAAAAAATTAGAAGTTATGGCCCATGCAGGTCTCGAACCTACAACATTTGCGTTATTAGCACGACGCTCTAACCAACTGAGCTAATAGGTCCAGATCGGCCATATTCACATGCTTGCCTTTCAAAAGGGAAATGAACAAAAAATTGAATTAAAAAAAGAGGAAAGGAAAGATTTTGAAAAAGGAAGGGAAAATATAATAAGCAACGGTCCATGCATGTCTCGAACCTATGACCTTCGCGTTATTAGCACGACGCTCAAACAAAATGAGCTAATGTGCCAAAACCGGCAATGTTTACAAACTGGGCTTTCATAAAAGAGATGAAGTCAAAAATGAAATAAAATGATAGGAAAGGAGAGACTTGAAAAAGAAAGAAAAAAATCAGAAGAAATGGCCCATACAGGTCTCGAACCTTCAACCTTTACATTATTAGCAAGTTGTTTTAATCAACTAAGTTAACTGGCCCAGACCGACCATATTCATATACTTGTCTGTCACAAGGGTCTCAAACCTGCGACGTTTGCGTTATTAGCATAACACTCTAACCAACTGAGCTAATAGTCTTAGATCGGCCATATTCACAAACTTCCCTTTTAATGGGAAATGAACAAAAAATTGAATTAAACAAAGAAGAAAGAATATCATTAGCAATGGTCCATGCATGTCTCGAACCTATAACCTTCACGTTATTAGCACGATGCTCTAACCAAATGAGCTGACATACCAAAACCGGCTTTGTTCACAAACGTTGCTTTCATAAAGGAGTTGAAGCCTCAAATGAAATAAAAAGATAGGAAAGGAAAGACTTGAAAAAGAAAGGAAAAATACAAAAGTAATAGCCCATGTAAGTATTGAACCTGTGACCTTGGAGTTTTTAGGATGACGCTTTAGCCAACTAAGCAAATAGACCCAGACTGGCCATAGTCACATGCTTGCCTTTCTCAAGGGAAATGAATAAAAATTGAATTAAACAGGGAAGAAAGGAAAGATTTGAAAAGGAAAGGTAATATATCTTAAGCAACAGTCCATACATGTTTAGAATCTACGAGCTTTGCGTTATTAACACGATACCTTAACCAAATGAGCTAATAGACCAAAACCGACTATATTCACAAACTTGGCATTCACAAAGGAGATGAAGCCCAAAATGAAATAAAAATAGATGAAAGGAAAGACTTGAAAAAGAATGAAAAAATCAGAAGGAATGGCCCATGCAGGTCTCAAACCTGCGACTTTCGCGTTATTAGCACGACGCTCTAACCAACTGAGCTAATAGGCCCAGACCGGTCATATTCACATACTTTCCTTTCACAAGGGAAATGAATAAAAAATTGAATTAAAGAGAGAGGAAAGGAATAAATTTGAAAAGGAAAATGAAAATATCATAAGCAACGGCCCATATATGTCTCGAACCTACGACTTTCGCATTATTAGCACGACGCTGTAACTAAATGAGCTAATAGTCCAAAACCTGCTATCTTCACAAACTTGGCTTTCACAAAGGGGATCAAGCCCAAGATGAAATAAAAAGTGAGAAAAGGAAAGACTTGAAAAAGATAGGAAAAAATCAGAAGTAATGGTCCAAGCAGGTCTCAAACCTGCGACCTTCGCGTTAATAGCATGGGGCTCTAACCAACTGAGCTAATTGGCCCAAACGAGCCATATACACATCCTTGCCTTTCACAAGGGAAATGAAGAAAATTTTGAATTAAACGGTGAGTAAAGGAAGGATTTGAGAAGGAAACGGAAAATATCATAAGCAATAGCCCATGCATGTCTAGAGTGTACGAGCTTCGCGTTATTAGCATGTCGCTTTAACCAAATGAGCTAATAAACCAAAACCTCTATCACTACAAAAAAACACATTTTTTGCGACGAAATTTAGCGACAAATTTTTTTCGTTGCAAATTTGCGACGAATTTAGCGACGAAATACTTTTTCATCGCTATTTCCAACGAAAAAAAAGTCATAGCTAATTTAGAGACGACCGGAAATTTGTCGCTAATTTTGCGACGAATTTCAACATTCATCGCTAATTTTGCGACGAATTCTGAGATTCGTCGCTAATTTTGCCACGAATTTTGAAATTCGTCGCTAATTTTGAAAATAATAAAATAAAATAAAATATTAATATAGATTTATTAATTAATTAATTAATTTTGCGACGAATTTCAAAATTCGTAGCAAAATTAGCGACGAATCTCAGAATTCGTCGCAAAAGTTAAAAAATAATAAAATAAAATAAAATATTAATATATATTAATTAATTAATTTTGCGACGAATTTCAAAATTCGTGGCAAAATTTTGAAAATAATAAAATAAAATAAAATTTTAATATTAATTAATTAATTAATTTTGCGACGAATTTTAAATTTCGTGGCAAATTTTGCCACGAATTTCAAAATTCGTCGCAAAATTTTGAAAATAATAAAATAAAATAAAATTTTAATATAAATTAATTAATTAATTAATTCATTTTGCGATGAATTTCAAAATTCGTGACGAATTTTGCGACGAATTTCAAAATTTGTCGCAAAATTTTCAAAATAATAAAATAAAATAAAATTTTAATATAAATTAATTAATTAATTAATTAATTTTGCGACGAATTTCAAAATTCGTCGCAAATTTTGCCACGAATTTCAAAATTCGTCGCAAAATTTTGAAAATAATAAAATAAAATAAAATTTTAATATAAATTAATTAATTAATTCATTAATTTTCCGACGAATTTCAAAATTCGTGGCAAATTTTGCGACGAATTTCAAAATTCGTCGCAAATTTTGGCACGAATTTCAAAATTCGTGGGAAAATTTAGAAAATAATAAAATAAAATAAAATTTTAATATAAATTAATTATTTAATTCATTAATTTTGCGACGAATTTCAAAATTCGTGGCAAATTTTACGACGAATTTCAAAATTCGTCGCAAAATTTTGAAAATAAAAAAAAAAAAAATTTAATATAAATTAATTAATTAATTAATTAATTTTGCGACGAATTTCAAAATTCGTCGCAAAAGTTGAAAAATATTAAAATAAAATAAAATTTTAATATATATTAATTTATTTATTTATTAATTTTGCGACGAATTGCAAAATTCGTCGCAAAATTTAAAAAAAAATTAAATAAATTAAAATATTAATATATATTTTTTATTTTTTATTTAACAAAAATTATCACATTTATTATTTTTAATTAATATGTTATATTTTATTTTTATATTATCTTTTCTAAAAATAGTATTATTATTTTTATATATATTTTTTATTTTATTTTAAACTAATATTTTATTATTTTATAATAAATTGTTATTTTATATTTTTTTATTATTATGTGAAATATGTAAAGGAAAGATAATAAGTAAAAAGAAAAAATTTATAACAGATACTAACGTTTAGCTTGATGGTTACAGGATCTTAAAGGTTCACGGAAGCGCAAGGGTTCGAACCATGGTGGGAGCAAAGCGGTGGAATTTCTCAAGAATTAAGTGAGGGAGGGCATGTGGATGCCGGCTCGGGCGGGCGTTCGGGCGGATGCTGGCTCGGGCGGGCGGGCGGGCGGGCGGGCGGGCTGGATTGAAGAATTAATTAATTAATTTTGCGACGAATTTCAAAATTCGTCGCAAACATAGCGACGAATCTTAAAATTCGTCGCAAAATTTGAAAAATAATAAAATAAAGTAAAATTTTAATATATATTAATTAATTAATTAATTAATTTTGCGACGAATTTCCCAATTCGTCGCAAAATTTTGAAAATAATTCAATAAAATAAAATAAAATATTAATATATATTTATTAAATAATTAATTAATTTTGCGACAAATTGAGAAATTCGTCGCAAAATTAGCGACAAATTCCAGAATTGGTCGCAAAATTTGAAAAATAATTAAATAAAATAAAATATTAATATATATTAATTAATTAATTAATTAATTAATTTTGCGACGAATTTCAAAATTCGTTGCTAAATTTGAAAAATAATAAAATAAAATAAAATATTAATATATATTTATTAAATAATTAATTAATTTAGCGACGAATTTTTTATTTTCGTCGCTAAATTTGCGACGAATTTAGCGACAAAAAATTATTTGTCGCTAAATTTAGCGACGAATTTCTAATTTTTCATCGCTAAATTTTTGCGACGCGTTATTAGCGACGAAAAATTTTTCGTCGCTAATATTTTTAGTGACGAATTTTTATTAAATTTTCGTCCCTAAATTTGTTGCTAAAAACTGATTTTTTTGTAGTGTATATTCACTCACTTGGCTTTCACAAAGGAGATGTAGCCCAAAATAAAATAAAAAGAGAGGAAAGGAAAGACTTGAAAAAGAAAAAAAAATCAGAAGTTATGGCCAATGCAGGTCTCGAACTTACGACCTTCGCGTTATTAGCACGACGCTCTAACCAACTGAGTTAATAGGCCCAGACCGGCCATATTCACATACTTTCCTTTCACAAGGGAAATGAACAAAAAATTGAATTAAAAAAAAGGAAAGGAAAGATTTGAAAAGGGAAGGGAAAATACAATAAGTAACGGTCCATGCATGTCTCGAACCTAAAACTTTCGCGTTATTATCACTACGCTCAAACCAAATGAGTTGATGTACCAAAACCGGCTATGTTCACAAACTTTGCTTTCATCAAGGAGATGAAGCCGAAAATGAAATAAAATGATAAGAAAGGCGAGACTTCAAAAAGAAAGGAAAAAATCAGAAGAAATGGCCCATGCAAGTCTCGAACCTGCGACCTTCGCATTATTAGCACGACACTCTAACCAACTGAGCTAATAGGCCCAGATCAACCATATTCACATTCTTCCCTTTCAACGGGAAATGAAAAAAAAAATGAATTAAACAAAGTGGAAAGAAAAGATTTGAAAAGAAAAGGGAGAATATCATTCGAAACGGTCCATGCATGTCTCGAATCTATGACCTTCGCGTTATTAGTACGACGCACTAACCAAATGAGCTGATATACCAAAACCGGCTATATTCACAAATGAGCTGATATACTAGAAGTAATGGCCTATGTTGGTCTCGAACCTGTAAACTTCGCGTTATTAGCACGACACTTTAACCAACTAAGCAAATAGGCCCAGACCGGCCATATTCACATACTTGCCTTTCACAAGGGAAATGAAAAAAAAAAATTGAATTAATCGGGGAGGAAAGGAAAGATTTGAAAAGGATAGGTAAGATATCTTAAGCAACATCCCATGCATGTCTAGAATATACGCACTTCACGTTACTAGCACGATACTTAACCAAATGAGCTAATAGACCAAAACCGACTATATTCACAAACTTGGCATTCACAAAGGAGATGAAGCCCAAAATGAAATAAAAAATTGAGGAAAGGAAAGACTTGAAAAAGAATGAAAAAATCAAAAGTAATGGCTCATGCAGGTCTCGAACCTGTGACCTTCGTGTTATTAGCACGACGCTCTAACCAACTAAGCTAATAGGTCCAGACCGACCATATTCACATACTTTTCTTTCACAAGGGAAATGAATAAAAAATTGAATTAAACAATGAGGAAAAGAAAGAATTTGAAAAGGAAAACGAAAATATCTTAAGCAACGGCCCATGTATGTCTCGAACCTATGACTTTCGCATTATTAGCACGACACTGTGACCAAATGAGCTAATAGTCCAAAATCGGCTATCTTCACAAACTTGGCTTTCAGAAAGAGGATGAAACCCAAGATGAAATAAAAAAGTGAGGAAAGGAAAGACTTGAAAAAGAGAGGAAAAAATCAGAAGCAATGGCCATGTAGGTCTCGAACCTGCGACCTTCACGTTATTAGCACGACGCTCTAACCAAGGCATATTCACATACTTGCCTTTCACAAGGGAAATGAATAAACAATAGAATTAAACGGGGCGGAAAGGAAGGATTTGTGAAGGAAAGGGAAAATATCATATGCAACAACCCATGCATGTCTAGATCAAAACCGGCTATATTCACAAACTTGGTATTCACAAAGGAGATGAAGCCCAAAATGAAATAAAAAGTGAGGAAAGGAAAGACTTGAAAAAGAATGGAAAAAATCAGAAGTAATGGCCCATGCTGGTCTCGAACCTGTGACCTTCGCGTTATTAGCATGGCGCTCCAACCAACTGAGCTAATAGGCCCAGACCGACCATATTCATATACTTGCCTTTCGCAAGGGAAATGAATAAAAAATTGAATTAAATGGAGAGAGGAAATATTTGAAAAGGAAAGGGAATATATCGTAAGCAACAGCCCATGCATGTCTAAAACCTTCGACCTTCACGTTATTAGTACGATACTTTAACAAAATGAGCTAATGACCAAAACCAACTATATTGACAAAATTGGCTTTCACAAAGGAGATGAAGCCCAAAATGAAATAAAAAGAGAGGAAAGGAAAAACTTGAAAAAGAAAGGAAAAAATCAGAAGGAATGACCCATGCAGGTCTCGAACCTGCAACCTTCGCGTTTTTAGCGAGACACTCTTAACCAACTGAGCTAATAGGCCCAGATCGGCCATATTCACATACTTCCCTTTCAACGGGAAATGAACAAAATATTGAATTAAACAAAGAGGAAAGAAAAGATTTGAAAAGGGAGATTACCATTAGCAACGGTCCATGCATGTCTCGAACCTACAACCTTTGCGTTATTTGCACGACGCTCTAACCGAATAAGCTGATATACCAAAACCAGCTACATTCACAAACTTGGCTTTCACAAAGGAGTTGAAGCCTAAAATGAAATGAAAGGATAGGAAAGGAAAGACTTGAAAAGGAAACGAAAAATCCCGAAGTAATGGCCCATGTAGGTATCGAAACTGCAACCTTTGCATTATTTGGACGACGCTTTAGCCAACTTAGCAAATAGACCCAAACTGGCCATATTCACAAACATGCCTTTCACAGATCTAAATGGCAGAGACCGAACAAACTCACCTACTTGCCTTTCACAAAGGAAATGAATAAAAAATGAATTAAAAAGAGAGGAGAGGAACGATTTGAAAAGGAAAGGGAAAATATCATAAGCAATGGCCCATGAATGTCTCAAACCTATGACCTTCGTGTTATTAGCACGACACTCTAACCAAATGAGCTCAAAGACCAAAACCGGCTATATTCACAAACTTGGCTTTCACAATGGAGATGAAGCGAAAATTTTATAAAAAGAACGAAAAGGAAAGACTTTAAAAAGAAAGGAAAAAATCAGAAGTATGGCCCATGCAGGTCTTGAACGTATAACCTTCGCATTATTAGCACGACGTTCTAACCAACTAAGCAAATAAGCCCAGACTGGCCATATTCACATACTTTCCTTTCACAAAGGAAATGAATAAAAAAATAAATTAAATAGAGACGGAAGGAAAGATTTGAAAAGGAAAGGGAAAATATCATAAGCAGCAACACATGCATGCTCGAACCTACGAGCTTCGTGTTATTAGCACGATGCTCTAACCAAATGAGCTGATAGACCAAAACTGGCTCTTTTCACAAACTTGGCTTTCACAAAGGAGATGAAGCCCAAAATGAAATAAAAAGATACGAAGGGAAAGACTTGAAAAAGAATGAAAAAAATCAGAAGTAATGGTCCATGCATGTCTCGAACTTGCAACCTTCGCGTTATTAGCACGACGCTCTAACCAACTGAGCTAATAGGCCCATACCGACCATATTCACATACTTGCCTTTCACAAAGGAAATGAATAAAAAAAGAAATAAACAGAGAGGAAAGGAAAATTTTGAATAGGAAAGGGAAAATATTATAAGCAACGGCCCGTGCATGTCTCGAACCTACGACCTTCACGTTATTAGCTTGACGCTCTAACCAAACGAGTTAATAGACCAAAACTGACTATATTCACAAACTTGGCTTTTGTAAAGGAGAAGAAGCCCAACATGAAACAAAAAGAGAAGAAAAGAAAGACTTGAAAAAGAAAGGAAAAAATAAGAAGTATTGGCCTATTCAGATCTCGAACCTACAACTTTCGCGTAATTAGCACGATACTCTAACCAACTGAGTGGAAAGGAAAGATTTGAAAACAAATGGGAAAATATCATAACCAACAATCCATGCATATCTCGAATCTTCGATCTTCAAGTTATTAGCACGACGCTCTAACCATTGAGCTAATAGGCCAAAACCAGACATATTCACATACTTGCCTATCACAAAAGAAATGAATTAAAAAATGAATTAAATAAAGCAAAAAAGGAAAGATTTGAAAAGGAGAGGGAAAATATCATAAGCAATGGCCCCTGCATGTCTTGAACCTTTGACCTTCGCGTCCTTAGCATGAAGCTCTAACCAAATGACCAAATAGACCAAGACCAACTATATTCACAAACTCGGCTTTCACAAAGGAGATGAAGTCCAAAATGAAATAAAAAGAGAGGAAAGGAAAGACTTGAAAAAGAAAGGAAAAAGTAATGGCCCATGTAGGTCTCGAACCTCCGACCTTCGCATTATTAGCACAACGCTCTAACCAATAGAGCTAAAAGGCCAAGATCGGCCTTATTCACAAAATTGCCTTTCGCAGAGGAGATGGAGAAAATGAAATAAACATAAAGGAAAGGAAAGATTTGAAAAGGAAAGCGAAAATATCATAAGCAACAGTCCATGCATATCTCGAATTTATGACCTTCGCGTAATTAGCACGACGTTCTAACCAAATTAGCTAATATATCAAGACCGACCATATTTGAAAACATGGCTTTCACGAAGGAGATGAAGCCTAAAATGAAATAAAAAGAGTAGAAATGATAGATTTCAAAACAAAAGGAAAAAATCGGAAGTAATAGCCTATGCAGGTCTCAAACCTATGACCTTCACGTTATTCGCACGAGGCTCTAACCAAATAAGCTAATAGACCAAGACAGGCTATATTCACAAACTTGGGTTCCACAAAGGAGATGGAGCCCAAAATAAAGTAAAAAGAGAGGAAAGGAAAGACTTGAAAACGAAAGGAAAAAAAGAAGTAATGGTGAACGTAGGTCTTGAACCTACGAATTTCGCGCTATTAGCATGACGTCTAACCCACTAAGCTAATAGGCTAAGACCAGCCATATTTACATACTTAGCTTTCACAAAGGAGATGAAGGAAAAAATAAAATAAACAGAGTAGAAAGGAAAGGTTTGAAAAGGAAAGGGAAAATATCATAAACAATTGCCCATGCAAATCTTGAACCTACGACCTTCGCGTTATTAACACGATGCTCTAACCAAATTAGCTAATAGATCATGATCGGCCATTTTTAGAAACTTGGCTTTCATAAATGAGATGAAGTCCAAAATGAAATAAAAATAAATGAATGGAAAGACTTCAAAAAGAATGGAAAAAATAAAAAATAATGGCCTATGCAGGTCTCGAACCTACGACCTTCACGTTATTAGCACAATACTTTAACCAACTAAGCAAATAAGCCAAGACGGGCCATATTCACGTACATGCCTTTCACAAAGGACATGAATGAAAAAATGAATTAAACAGAGAGGAAAGGAAAGATTTGACAAGAAAAGGGAAAAGATCATAAGCAATGGCTCATACATGTCTCGAACCTACGACATTTTGCGTTATTAGCATGATGCTCTAACCAAATAAGCTAATAGACCAAGACTAGCTATATTCACAAACTTGGTTTTCAGAAAGGAGATGGAGCCCAAAATGAAGTAAAAAGAGAGGAAGGGAAAGACTTGAAAAAGAAAGGAAAAAGCATAAGTAATGGCCCACGCAGGTCTCAAGCCTGGGACCTTCATGTTATTAGCACGACGCTTTAACTAACTGAGCTAATATGCCAATACCGGCCATATTCACATACTTGCCTTTAACAAAGGAAAAGAATGAAAAAATGAATTAAACAAAGAGGAAATGAAAGATGTGAAAAGTAAAGGGAAAATATCATAAACAATGGTTCATCCAAATCTCAACCTACTACCTTCGCATTGTTGGCACGACGCTCTAACCAAGTTAGATAATAGATCAAGACCGGCCATATTCTGAAACTTGGCTTTCACAAAGGAGATGAAGCCCAAAATTAAATAAAAAGAGAGGAAACAAAAGGCTTCAAAAAGAAAGGACAAAATGAAAAGTAATGGCCCATGCACGTCTCGAACCTACGACCTTCACATTAATAACACGACACCCTAACCAATAGAGCTAATTGGCCAAGACAGGCCATATTAACATACTTGCCTTGCATAAAGGAAATGAATGAAAAAATGAATTAATGAGAGAGGAAAGGAAAGATTTGAAAAGAATAGGGAAAATATCATAAGCAACGGCCCATACATGTCTCGAACCTATAGCACGACGCTCTAACCAAATGAGATAATAGACCAAGACCAGCTATATTCACAAACTTGGCTTACGCAAAGGAGATGAAGCCCAAAATCAAATGAAAGGAAAGAAACGGAAAGACTTCAAAAAGAAAGGAATAAATCAAAACTAATGGCCCTGCAGGTCTCAAACCTACGACCTTCGCGTTATTAGCACGACGCTCTAACCAAATGAGTTACTAGTCCAAGACCAACCATATTCACATACTTGGATTTTACAAAGGAGTTGAAGGCAAAAATGAAATAAACAGAGAGGAAACGAAAGATTTGAAAAGGAAAGAGAAAATAATATAAGCAACGGCCCATACAAATCTCGAACCTTCAGCCTTCGAGCTATTAGCTTGATGCTCTAACCAAATTAGCTAATAGATCAAGACCGACCATATTCATAAACTTGGCTTTCACAAAGGAGATGAAGCCCAAAATAAAAGAAAAAGAGGAAAGGAAAGACTTGAAAAATAAGGTAAAAAATAAGAAGAAATGGCCCATGCAGGTCTCGAACCTGCGACCTTCGCGATATTAGCACGACACTCTAACCAACTGAGCTAACAGGCCAAGACCGGCCACATTCACATACTTGCCACTAACAAAGGAAAAGAATGAAAAAACTGAATTAAACAGAAAGGAAAGGAAAGAGAAAATATCATCAGCAACGGCCCATGCATGTCTCGAACCTACAACCTTCGCACATTATTAGCACGACACTCTAACCAAAAGAGCTAATAGATGAAGACCAGGCATGTTCACAAACTTGGCCTTCGCAAAGGAGATGAAGCCCAAAATGAAATAAAAAGAGAGGAAATGAAAGATTTGTAAAAGAATGGAAAAAATCAGAAGTAATGGCCCATGTAGGTCTTGAACCTGCGACCTTTGCATTATTAGCACGACGCTCTAACCAACTGAGCTAATAGGCCAAGACCTGCCATATTCACATATGTGCCTTTCACAAAGGACATGAATGAAAAAATGAATTAAATAGAGAGGAAATGAAAGATTTGAAAAGGAAAGGAAAAATATCATAAGCGACAGCCCGTACATGCCTCGAATCTACGACCTTCGCATTATTAACACGTCACTTTAACCAAATGAGCTAATAGATGAAGACCGGCTATGTTGACGAACTTGGCTATCACAAAGGAGATGATACCCATAATTAAATAAAAAGAGAGGAAAGGAAAGACTTGAAAAAGGAAGGAAAAAATCAGATGTAACGGCCCTTGCAAGTCTCGAACCTGCGACCTTGCGTTATTAGCATGATGCTCTAACCAACTGAGCTAATAGGCCAAGGCCATCCATATTCCCATACTTGGCTTTCACAAGGGAGGGCCAAAATGAATTAAAAAGAGAGGAAAGAAAAGACTTGAAAAAGAAAGGGAAAAATCATGAGTAATGGCCCACATAGGTCTTGAACCAAGGGCCCTCGTTTTATTAGCACGACGCTCTAACCAACTGAGCTAATAGATCAAGACAGGCCAAATTCTCATACTTGGCTTTCACAATCAAAATGATATAAAAAGAGAGGAAAGGAAAAACTTGAAAAAAATGGAAAAATCAAAAGTAATGGCTCATGCGGGTCTCGCATGCGACCTACGTGATATTAGCATGATGCTCTAACCAACTGAGTTAATAGACCAAAACCGGCCATATTCACATAGTTGGTTTTCACAAAGGAGATGATGGCGAAAATTAAATAAAATGAGTGGAAATTAATGACTTGAGAAAGAAAGGAGAATTCAGAAATAATGGCCCCTGCAGTCTCAAACTTGTGACCTTCACATTATTAGCGCGACGCTATAATCAACTGAGTTACTAGGCCAAGACCTACCATTTTCACATAATTGGCTATCACAAAGCAAAAAAAGGCTAAAATGAAATAAAAAAAGGGGAGAGGAATGACTTGAAAAAGATAGGGAAAAATCAGAAGTAATTGCCCATGCAGATCTCGGACATGCGACCTTCGCGTTATTAACACGACACTCAAACCAACTAAACTAATAGGCTAAGACTGGCCAAATTCACATACTTGGCTTTCGCAAAAAAAAAAAAAAAAAAAAAAAAAAAAAAAAAAAAAAAAAAACATTGAAGGCCACAATGAAATAAAAAGATAGGGAATGAAAGACTTGACAAAGAAAGAGAAAAATTGGAAGTAATAGCTCATGCAAGCCTTGAAACTACCATCTTCGCGTTATTAATACGATGCTCTAACCAATTGAGCTAACAGGCCAAGATCGTCCATGTTTACAAACTTGGCTTTCACAAATGACGCGAGGGCCAAAATGAAATAAAAGGAGAGGAAATGAAAGACTTGAAAAAGAAAGTGAAAACGCAAAAGTAGTAGCTGATGCAGATCTCGAACCTGTGACCTTCGAGTTATTAGCTCGAGGCTGTATCTAACTGACCTAACTGGTCAAGACCAGCCATTTTCACATACTAGGCTTTCACAGAGGAGATGAAGGCCTAAATGAAATAAAATGGGAGGAAAGGAAGGACTTGAAGATGAAAGGGAAAAACCAAAGGTATTGGCCCATGTAGGTCTCGATCTTACAACCTTCGCGTTACTAGCACGACTTCTAACAAACTGAGCTAATATGTTAAGGCTGGCCAGGTTCATATACTTGGCTTTCAAAAAGTAAATGAAAGCTAAAATGAAATAAAAAGATAGGAGACGCAAGACTTGAAAAAGATAGGAAATATCAAAAGAAATGGCCCATGCAAGTCTCAAGCCTGCGACCTTCGCATTTTTAGCACGATGCGCTAAACAACTAAGCTAATAGGCTAAGACTGGCCATAATCACATACTTGGCTTTGACAAAGGAAATGAAGGCCAAAATGAAATAAAAAGAGAGGAAAGGAAAGACTTGAAAATGAAGGGAAAAAATTCAAAAGTAATGGTCTGAGCTGGTTTTGAACTTGCGACCTTCGCATTATTAACATGACACTCTAATCAAATGAGCTAATAGGCCAAAACAGGCCATACTCACATACTTGGCCTTGACAAAGGAGATGAAGGCCAAAATGAAATAAAAAGAGAAGATAAGAAAGATTTGAAGAAGAAGGGAAAAAAATCGGAAGTGATGGCTTATGCAGGTCTCGAAACCTGCGACCTTCGCGTAATTAGTAGGACCTTGTAACCACTTGAGCTGAAAGGCCAAGACCGGCAATATTCACATACTTGGCTTTCACAAAGGCAATGAAGATCAAAATGAAATGAAAAGGGAGGAAAGGAAAGACTTGAAAAAGGAAGGGAAGAATTAGAAGTTATGGCCCATGTAGGTCTTGAGCCTACGACCTTCACGTTATTAGAACGACGCTTTAACCAACTAAGCTAATGGGCCAAGATTTGCCATATTCAGATCCTTGCCTTTTACAAAGGGAATGAAGGCCAAAATGAAATAAAGAGAGAAGAAAGCAAAGACTTTAAAATGATAGGGAGGAATCAGAAGTAATGGCCCAAGCAGGTGTCGAACCTACACCTTCGCATTACTAGCACTACGCTCTAACAAACTGAGCTAATAGGCCAAGACCAGTTATATTCATATACTTAGCTTTCGCAAAGGAGATGAGGGCCAAATAAAGTAAGATAAGTGGAAAGGAAAGACTTGAAAAAGAAACGAAAAAATCAATAGTAATGGCCCATGTAAGTCCCGAACCTGTGACCTTCACATTATTAGCACGACACTCGAACCAACTGAGCTAATAGGCCAAGATCGTCTATATTCAAATACTTGGCTTTCACAAAGGAGATGAACGTAAAAAAATAAAAAATAAATAAAAAGAGAGGGAGGAAAAGTCTTGAAAAAGAATGGGAAAAATCAAAAGTGTTGGCCCATATAGGTCTCGAAACTGGGACCTTCGCTTTATTAGCATAATGCTCTAACCAGCTGAGTTAATAGGCTAAGACCGGCCAAATTCTCATACTTGGCTTTCACAATAGAGATGAAGGCCAAAATGAAATAAAAAGAAAGGAAAGGAAAGACCTGAAAAGAAAGGGAAAAATCAGAAGTAATAGCTTTTGCAAGTCTTGAACCTGCGAGCTTCGCATTATTATCATGACACTTTAACCAACTGAGTTAATAGACCAAGACTGGCTATATTCACATACTTGGCTTTCGCAAAGGAGATGATGGCAAAAATTAAATAAAATGAGAGGAAACTAAAGACTTTAAAAAGAAAGGGAAAAATTAGAGATTATGGCCCATGCAGGTCTTGAACCTACGACCTTCGCGTTATTAGCACGATATTCTAACCAACTAAGTTGACAGGCCAAGACCGGCCATATTCACATACTTGCCTTTGACAAAGGAGATGAAGCCAAAATGAAATAAAAAGAGAGAAAAGGAAAGACTTAAAAGAGAAAGGGAAAAAAATGAGAAGTAAAGGCCCATACAGGCCTCGAACAAGCGACCTTCGTGTTATTAGCACGACACTCAAGCCAACTGAGCTGATAAACCAAGACCAGCCATATTCATGTACTTGGCATTCACAAAGGAGATGAAGGCCAAAATGAAATAAAAAATAAAAGAAAGGAAAGACTTGAAAAAGAAAGGGAAAAATCAAAAGTATGGCTTTCATAAAGGCAATGAAAGCCAAAATGAAATATAAAGAGAAGAAAGAAAAGACTTGAAAAAAAAAAAGGAAAAAATCAGAAGAAATAGCCTATGCAGGTCTCGAACCTACAAACTTCGCATTATTAGCATGATGCTCAAACCAAATGTACCAGTGGACCATTTCCATCCATACACATACTTGCCATTCACAAAGGAGATGAAGGCCAAAATGAAATAAAAATAAACGATATGAATGTTGATTCTCTAAGAATAAATATTAAAACTTGTTTAAAAGAGAAGAAGAAGTTTCAAATATGAATTTCTCCAAAACTTCATTGCACAACAATTTTTCATAGTTTACAAATGAGAGACTAAGAGCTATTTATAGAGAGAATGAGAAATATAGCTGTTAGACACACAAATATAGTTGTTGGACACATTTTTAAAGAGAAAAGAAAAAACATAAGAGGTGTGAGACTTTTGAGGGACAAAAGGGACAAAATTCTGACCCTTGTTTGTTGCACAACAACTAGAATTTTTGGCTGTTGTATAGACCAACAGCTAGTCATTTGAACTAGCAGTTATGCCATTTTTGAAGGCTTTCTTCAAGCACTTTTTGGGCTGATTTCTATCTATTCTGGGCTTCAATTAAGGGTTAAAAATTGGCCCTTTAGTTAGTGCAATTTTAGCCCTATTGCTGGATCTTCTTAAGGCTAATTGAGTGGATCCATTGTAGGCCAAATGGAGTTTTTGTGTGAAGTTGTTTTATGAGCTATGAACTTGTTATTTTCAACACTCCCCCTCAAGTTGGGTGTGAAGATATCAACGGCACCCAACTTGCTCATTATATTTTGAATGTGAGTAGCAGTTCCACCTTTGGTAATAATGTCCACAAGCTGCTAGTCACTTTTTGTGACAACCCGCTATCCAAACATCGCACCCCCTAGCAAATAGAGATAAATATGCAAATGCGGAAACAATCAACCCAATCAAAGTGCGACGTATGGATTCGCGACAATCGCACTCCCCATGTATGATAACACGGAAGTAGATTTATATTAAAAGAAAATAAATTATTTGTTATTTTTTTAATAAAATAAAAGTAAGATCTCTCATATTTAGTGACTATTTAACCACCTTAGGTTAATAAAAACCTGATAGAACATACGAAATACCTCTAATATCAAACAACAAGTATTAATGGCTCTTTTGGCTATCCAAATACACACCATAGTGTGTAATCACAATATAAGCAAAACTGTACATATAAGGCTCTTCTTGGCCTTCACTATCCATTTACATATGTCAGGTAGTTTGTACAAAACCAAAAGAAACATAAGAACAACATGTCATAATAATACAAGTAGGTCAGAAAAGAATATGGAATGAAATCCCTTAGCTCAAAAGCCTCTACCCTGCGATTTTCTCTCATTTCCTTGATCACCTGAAAATATGGATATCGGGATCAGCACAAGCTGAGCAGGTACACGGGGGACCAATAGCAAGCAAGCATGCATAAGAATATTATCATCACTATGTAAGAATCAGAATCATAGCAAAATATACCAAAAATGCACATTAACTCAAAAAGAGCAATCACAATTGCCATATTTAGAATCATTATCCTTTTTCCATTTTGTTGTTCCAATTTACTTTAACATTTAAAGAAAGAAATGGAGTGTCGAACCAAACTAGTGTATAAGGGTCTGAAGAGCAATTCAAAAATTCAGTATTCCTAAATCAAATCTAGGTCTTTTTAGGTTAGATACCTCAAACACTTCACCTGCTCCTAATTCCACCCTCGTAGGGAGAAGAGATATATCCATAGTTCCTCAAGTTTCGCCTGCAAGCTTCGTAAAGTTTTCGGAACTCTATATACTAATTGTACTCTATAAGTTCGCCTCACAAAGCTTTCGGAGTAACCATAGTAGTATCACTTTCACATGAGTAATAATCACAAATATGCCAATTCATCACAAGGATTACATAGGATTCATAGCAAGATTTAATACCAATTGCACAAAGAATGCCACATCAAACAATTTTAAGTCAAAAATTCATAATATAACTTGCGCAGTTATAGAAAAATCAACATAACTTCTTCTAGAAATATCATATTAAGGTAATTGTAGTAGCCATTTAAAGATAAGATATAGGCCTACAATTTCTGTATTCAGAGCTTAGTCTAATTCAGTTCAGAAGGTAGCCAACAATTGTGGCAAAATTCAACACAAAAACAAACAGAAACAGAGTTTTCTGTAAAAAAACGTGGCATTTTATAAATTTACTAAAAATTCATTTCTCAATGAAACTTTTCAAATTTTATGTCATTTTAAAGCTATCGAAGTTTAGTTTCTAAGAAAACCCTACTCAGCTTGCAGTTGTATAGAAAAAGATATTAAATAAACAACAGGATATAGTTACGCTGTGAACAGAACAGTTTTTCTACAGAGATCATACTATTTCAAAAATTTACCAAAAATCCAATTCTTCACGAAAATCCTTGAATCATATGTCATTTTAAAACTATGGGAGTCTAGTTTAATCAGAAGAAAACAGTGTTTCAATTACAGCTATGCAGAAAAAGTTATGGGCAAAAACCTGAGACATTGTCAATCCATCCAGCAAGCAGAATTCATGTCTATTCATACCTTTAGGTTCAAGGTAGAATGTGGGACACTAAGTATATGGGTGGAGGTTGTTGAATCTAAGCTCAGGGTGTAGCTTCTATGGAGTTAGGGCTTGGTTTTTGGAAGGAGGAAGAAGAGGACGTGAATAGTATCAAGAATGCCTCTTTCCCTTTCTTATTTCATTTTAAGTGGAATGTGGGGCCTAAACATTGTGATGAGTCAAAACTAAGGTTGTCATGTGTTAAGTAATGAAATGCCATGATGTTCCCAAATTATTTTATTTTTCTTTTCTTTTCTTTTTCTTTTTCTTTTGTTTTTTCCTTGTTTTTTTTTTCTTTTTGTTTTGTCTTTTTCTTTTCTTTTTTTTGTGGATCGCACACCAAATCCTAATTCGGTTCACTTGTTGTATTTTTCCAATCATTTCACAAGTCAATATATTCTATAATCTATACTAATTTTTATATACTGGATTTCTATTTAACATCGTCAATACAAAAATCGAAACATGCATTACTGATGCATCTAAAATCACAGCGCATCTAATTTATCACAATGTGACATAATGCGATGCAAACGAATTTAAGCATGATAAGTAGAAATGTAAATGAAAATGCATGCCTTAATGGTTTATAAGAATGGGATCTTACACTTCTAATATGAGGAGTGATGATTAGCTTTTCATCTACCTTTTGTCTAACGAAGTAGCAATTTATTTCGATGTATTTGGTTCGTTCGTGGAACACAGGATTGGAGGCAATGTGATTACTAATTGATTATCATAAAATAGATTAATTGGAGTTGAAACAGCAAAACCAAGTTTTTCTACTAAGACCTTTAACCACACGATCTCACTGGTAGTCGCTACATCGCCCGATACTAAACTTCCGTACTCGAACAAGAAACCACATGTTATTTTTTGCTCTTCCAAGCCACCAAGTTACCTCCTACAAACATGTAATATCCGATGGTTGATCTTCTATCATTGGAGTCTTCTGCCCAATCAACGTCGCAAAAACCTTGGATTTCTAAGTTTCCATTATTCTTCAACCAGATTCCCAATCCAGGTGATCCTTTCAGGTAGTGAAGAACCTTTTTCGCAGCTTTCCAATGGTGTTTCTTTGGGGCGTGCATATGCTGGCTTATTTAACTTACGGCAAATGCAATATCTGGCCTGGTTATTGTTAGGTAGATCAATTTTCCTACAAACCTTTAGTACTTCTCCACATTCTCAAATTGTTTATCATCATCGCTAAGCATTCCAGGTGTGGAGATAGGAATGCAAGCAAGTTTTGCTTCAAACTTTCCTGTTTCCTGCAAAAGATCAAGAGCATAGTTCCTTTGGGATATAACACTCCCATTGTGACAATAGGCAAGCTCTATTCCTAGGAACTACTTTAACTTTTCTAAATCTTTGATTTCAAATTTAGATTTTAGAAAGTTTCTAACTTGATCTACTTGATGTGTGTCATTTCCTGTGATGATTATATCGTCAACATAGACTAATGCAATGGTGATCTTTTCATTGTTTTTCTTAACAAAAAGTGATATATCACTATTGCACTTTGTGAAACCATCACTAAGGAAAGCATTGCTTAACTTACATACCAGACTCTGGGGGATTGTTTAATCCGTAGAAAGTCTTATGGAGCCTACATACCTTGCCCTCTTGATGGTAAAGCCCTTGAGGTAATTGCATGTATACCTTTTCTTTAAGATCCCCGTGGAGGAAAGCATTAGCTACAACCATTTGGAACATGCTCCAACCATGATTGATAGCAAGAGACATCAATACTCTAATAGTATTCATCTTGGCAACTGGCACAAAGGTTTCTTTGTAATTAATTCCATAAGCTTGAGAACCCTTTTGAAACCAATCTTGCTTTGAATCGATCAACCAAGCAATCACTTTTATGCTTAATCTTGTACACCTACTTGCATCCCATGGCCCTTTTGCCTTTTGGTAATATGGTGATTTCTCAAGTACCATTCTTTGTGAGAGCATCCAACTCTTCATTCATAGCTTTTCTCCATCTAGGATCCATATTTGCTTCATTGAATGACCTTGGTTCCTGTTCTTTGTCAATGCTGCTCAAGAAAGCTTGGTTGCTCAAAGAGACATTAGATGTTATGTAATAATCCGACATGGGATGGGATGTTACCTTTGAATTAAGGTAGTCTTTTCGATTCATCCATTTCAATGCTGGGCGTCTAAGTCTCATTGATCTTCTAAGAGGAGGAGGAGAGATAGGAGGCTCATCGGAGTCCACTGGACTTTCTTCTAGAGGATTAGATTCTCCCATTTCTTGAACTCCACCTGAATCATTTGTTGGCTCCTCCTCTGATGGATTGGATTCCTCCTCATTACTATGAGAGCTCTCACTAGCCTCTTGAGTGGTGCCTTCTATTTCGGTCTCCGAAGTAGGCTAATGAGGAGACATTAGGAAGTCCCAGATGTATCTTGGGGTTTCTTCTCTTGGACTTTCATAAGTTCCATCATCTGAAAAATAAAACTCTTTTTCTATAAATATCACATCTTTGGATGTGTACATTTTGTTAGTTATAACATCATAGCATCTATAACTTTTTCAAAAGAGGCATATCCTAGAAATATGCACTTTCTCCCTTTTTTATCAAGTTTGTCTCTAAGTTGAGAAGGAACATGGACATAACAAACACGCTCAAAGGTTCTAAGGTGGGAAATATTTGGTTTTCTTCCTAAAAGGATTTCTAAGGGAGACATTCCCTTTAACACTTCAGAGGGCATCAAATTAATCACATGGACAGTGGTTTTGATGGCATCACACCAAAACCTTTTTGGAACATTTGCATAAAACACCATGGCCCTAGCTGATTCCAAGATGTGTCTATTTTCCGTTCAGCTACCTCGTTTTGTTGGGATGAATATACGCATGACTTTTGGTGGATGATGCCTTTGTCACATAGGAAATTTTCAAAATTATGGCTCATGTATTCTCTCCTGTGATTTGTTATTAGAATTTTGATATTGGCATTGTAGAGTTTAGCCACATACTTGAAGTTGCTTTTAAAGGCTTCAAAAGCTTAATCTTTGGTAGTTAAAAGATATATCCAAGTATACCCAGTTCTTTGATCTATAAATGTGATGAAATATTTTTATCCTAGATGTGAAACAATAGGTGAAGTCCAAATATTAGAATGTACCAACTCAAAAGGGTCTTTATATATAGTTTCTGAATTTGGATACATCGTTCAAGTTTCTTTTCCCAAACTACAAGTTTTACATTGTCTATTTTCAAAATTCATGGCTGGAAATAGACGTTTTAAAGTCTGGTCATTAGGATGCCCAAATCACCCATGCCAAAGAGAAGAGTCTTCCTTTTATCCTTAACCATATGATAGTTTGTACCTGAATCAATGAGAAAATTTTCATAATTTAAAGGGAAGGATTTTGAGTATTACCAGTAAAAGGAGCAATCTATTGTAGCCTTTTTGAGACGTCAGTTAGTTGTGTTTGAAGTGTAGCAAATTTGGCCATTGTCAGAGTTTGGAGAGCTACATATTAGGCAGTTGCTTGAAGGCCTGAGCTAGGAGGATTAGGAAAAGCCTACTGGTCCCTTGGTTTAGATGTTTTTGGCCTCAAATGCGGATAAAGAAACTAGCACTTATCCTTAGTGTGTCCTTTCTTTTTGCAGTGGGTATATACATCTCCCCTTTGTCCAGATTGTTGAACTTTGTTCGCCATATGTTCTTCCACAGCCGTAGCAAATCCATGAGCTTTAAGCTTTTGTTTGGAGCTTTCCTCTAGCCACATGCTTATCTCCGCCCTTTGAATCATATTCTAAACTTATTGGAATAAAGGAAAGTCCTTCATTCTAAAAATCTCTTGTCTAAGGTTGGCAAGAGAATTACCAAGCCCCATAAGCAAGCTAAAGACCTTATCTTCTTCCCTCCTTTTTTGGATAATTTTAAGGTCATTCGAATCTAGTCGAAGCGCCACAGTTCTCCAGATATCCATATATTCTCCAAAGTATTGTGGAAGTGATTTGTCATCTCTTCAGATACTTGCAATTTGCTTTTTCAGCTCAAACACCCTTCCAATATTGGACTCCAAGCCATAAATTAGAACATAGCACCCCAAACAGTTTTTGCATTTGGAGCATATGTGACCATGGTCTTGTGTGTTTCGTCAAAAGAATTGAGTAGCAAAATGAAGACATGGTCATTCCTTTTCTTCCATTCGCAAAAGGAAGGATGAGATTCTCCATGTGGCTCATCAAGAATATGCCCTTCCAAGTTGTGAAGATTGAGGGCCCATTTTATCACATTTGCCCATTGATAATAGTTTCCCCCTTTCAATTGAATAGAGGATATGTTTTGAATTTGGGTAATGTTGATGGAAGGTGGAGGGTCTCCTAACCTAGAAGAGGAAGGGATGGAAGACTGGTCTAATACCATGTTGATTCTCTAAGAATAAATATTAAAATTTGTTTGAAAGAAGAAGAAGAAGTTTTAAATATGAATTTCTCCAAAACTTCATTGCACAACAATTCTTCATAGTTTACAAATTAGAGACTAAGAGCTATTTATAGAGAGAATGACAAATATAGCTGTTAGACACACAAATATAGCCGTTGGACACATTTTTAGAGAGAGAAGAAAGAACAAAAAGGGTGTGAGACTTTTGAGCGACAAAAGGGATAAAATTCTGACCCTTGTTTGCTGCACAACAACCAAAATTTTTTGCTGTTGTGCAGACCAATGGCTAGTCATTTGAACTAGCTGTTATGCCCTTTTTGAAGGCTTTCTTCAAGCCCTTTTTGGGGTGATTTCTATCCCACACTTTGGACTTTTGTGGGTTTCAATTAAGGGTAAAAAATTGGCCCTTTTGTTAGTGCAATTTCAGCCCTGTTACTGGAGCTTCTTAAGGCTAATTGAGTAGATCCATTATGGGCCAAATGGAGTTTTTGTGTAAAGTTGTTTTATGAGCCATGAACTTGTTTTTTTCAACAATGAAAGACTTAAAAAAGAAAGGGAAAAAAATTAGAAATAATGGCTCATGCAGGTCTTGAATCTGCAACCTTCTCGTTTTAGCAAAACGGTGTAATGAACTGAGCCAAAAGGTCAAAACCAACCATATTCACATACTCAACTTTTTCAAAGGACGTAAACGCCAAAATGAAATAAAAACTGAGGAAATGAAAGACTTGAAAAGGAATTGGTAAAAGTCAAACATAATGGTTCATGTAGGTCTTGAACCTGTGACCTTCGGGTTATTAGCACGACGCTCTGACCAACTGAGCTAATAGGCCAAAACCTGACATATTTAGATACTTGGCTTTCACAAAGGAGATGAAGGCCAAAATGAAATAAAAAGATAGGAAAGGAAAGACTTGAAGAAGAAAGGGAAAAAACTAGAAGTAATGGCACATACAGGTCTCGAACCTGTGACCTTCGCGTTATTAGCATGATACTCTAAACAACTAAGATAATAGGCCACGACCGGCCATATTCACATACTTGGCTTTCACAAAGGAGATGAAGGCCAAAATGAAATAAAAAGAGAGGAAATAAAAGACTTGAAAAAGAAAGGAAAAAAATAAGAAGTAATGCCTCAAGCAGGTCTCAAAGCTATAACCTTTACGTTCTTAGCATCATGTTATAACCAACTGAGCTAACGAGTCAAGACCAGCCACATTCACATACTTGGCTTTCACAAATGAGATGAAAACCAAAATGAAATAAAAGGAGAGGAAATGAGAGACTTGTAAAAGAAAGAGAAAAAACCAGAAGTAATGGCCTATGTAGGTTTCGAACCTACAACCTTCGCGTTATTAGCATGAAACTCTAACTAACTGAGCTAATCAACCAAGATTGGCTATATTCACATACTTGGCTTTAACAAAGGAGATGAAGGACAAAATGAAATAAAAAGAGAGGAAACAAAAGACTTAAAAAAGAGAGGGACCAATCCAGAAGTAATGGCCCATGCAGGTCTCAAACCTACGACCTTCGCGTTATTAGCACAACGCTCTTACCAACTGAGCTAATAGGCCAAGACCGGCCATATTCACATACTTGGCTTTCACAAAGGTGATGAAGGCCAAAATGAAATGGACAGAGAGGAAAGGAAAGATTTGGAAAGGAAATGGAAAATATCAAAAGCAACGGCTCATGCGTGTTTCGAATCTGCGACCTTCATATTATTAGCATGACGCTCTAACCAGCTGAGCTAATAGACCAAGACTAGCCATTTTCACAAACTTCACTTTCACAAAGAAGATGAAGCCCAAAATAAAATAAAAAGAGAGGAAAGGAAAGACTTCAAAAGAAAAGAAAAAAATCAAACATAATGGCCCATGCAGGTATTGAACCTATAGCTTTCGCGTTATTAGTACGACGCTCTAACCAATTAAGCAAATAGGAGAAGACCGGTCATATTCACATACTTGGCTTTCACAAAGGAGATGAAGACCAAAATGAAATAAATAAATAAATAAATAAAAGAGGAAAGGAAAGACTTGAGAAAGGAAAGGAAAAATTAGAAGTTATGGCCCATGCAGATCTTGAACCTACAACCTTCGTGTTATTAGCACGACGCTCTAACCAACTAAGCTAATGGGCCAAAACTGGCCATATTCACATGCTTGCCTTTCACAAAGGGGATGAAGGCCAAAATAAAATAAAAAGAGGAGAAAGCAAAGACTTGAAAAATAAAGGGAAAAATCAAAAGTAATGGCTCATGTAGGTTTCGAACCTGCGATATTCGCGTTATTAGCAGGATGCTGTAACCAACTAAGTCAATAGGCCAAGATTGATCATTTTCACATACTTAGATTTCACAAAAGAGGTGAAGGCCAAAATGAAATAAAAAGAGTGGAATGGAAAGATTTGAAAAAGAAACGAAAAATTCAAAACTAATGGCTCATGTAGGTCTCAAACCTGCGAGCTTTGCGTTATTAGCATAATTCTCTAACCAATTGAGCTAATAGGCCATGACTATCCATAGTTACCTACTTGGCTTTCGCAAAGGGGATGAAGGCCAAAATGAAATATAAAGAGAAGAAATGAAAGATTTGAAAAAGAAAGGGAAAAATATGAAGTAATGGCCCATGCAGGTCTCGAATCTGGGACCTTCGATTTATTAGCACAACGCTTTGACCAACTAAGCTAAATAGGCCAAGACCGGCCAAATTTTCATACTTGGCTTTCACAATGGAGATGAATGTCAAAATGATATAAAAAGAGAGGAAAGGAAAGATTTGAAAAGAAAAGAAAAAATCAAGGGTTATAGCTCATGCAGGTCTCGAACCTGCGACCTTCGCATTATTAGCACGACGCTCTAACCAACTGAGTTAATAGACCAAGACCAACCATATTCACATACTTTGCTTTCACAAAGGAGAGGATGGCCAAAATTAAATAAAATGAGAAGAAATTAAAGACTTGAAAAAGAAAGAACATTTGCTTTATTAGCACGACACTTTAACCAACTAAGCTAATTGGCCAAGACTCGCCACATTCACGTAATTGGCTTTCACAAAGCAGAGAAAGGCCAAAATGAAACAAAAAGAGAGGAGATGAATGACTTCAAAAAGATAGGAAAAAATCTAAAGTAATGGCCCATGCAGGTCTCGGACCTGCGACCTTCGCATTATTAGCATGACACTCTAGCCAACTGAACTAATAGGCCAAGACCGGCCATATTCACATACTTGGCTTTTGCAAAAGAGATGAAGACCAAAATGAAATAAAAAGATAAGAAACGAAAGACTTAAAAAAGAAAGGGAAAAATCGGAAGTAATGGCTCATGCAAGTCTCGAACTTGCAACCTTCACGTTTTTAGCATGACGCTCTAACCAACTAAGCTAATAGGCCAAGATCATCCATATTTACATACTTGGCTTTCACAAAGGAGATGAGGTTCAAAATGAAATAAAAGGAGAGGAAATGAAAGATTTGAAATAGAAAGTGAAAAATCAAAGGTAGTAGCTCACGAAGGTCTCGAACATATGATCTTCGCGTTATTAGCTCGAGGCTCTTTCTAATTGACCTAATTGATCAAGACCAGCCATATTCACATACTAGGCTTCCACAGAGGGGATGAAGGCCTAAATGATTGAAAAAGAAAGAAAAAAATCAAAGGTATTGGCCCATGCAGGTCTTGAACCTACGACATTCACGTTATTAGCATGACGCTCTAACCAGCTAAGCTAATTGGTTAAGGTCAGTCATGTTCACATACTTAGCTTTCACAAAGTAGATGAAAGCTAAAATGAAATAAAAAGAAAGGAGACGGAAGACTTGAAAAAGATAGGAAATATCAAAATTAATGGCCCATGTAAGTCTCGAACCTATGACCTTCACGTTATTAGCATGATACTCTAACCAACTGAGCTAATAAGCCAAGACCAACCATATTCATAACTTGACATTCACAAAGGAGGATGAAGATCAAAATGAAATAAAAATAAAGGAAAGAAAAGATTTGAAAAAGAAAGGGAAAAATCATAAGTAATGACCCATGCAAATCTCAAACCGCGACTTTTGCATTATTAGCATGATGTTATATCCAACTAAGCTAATAAGTCAAGACCAGCCATATTGACATACTTGGCTTTCTAAGAAGAAACGAAGGCTAAAATGAAATAAAAAGAGAGGAAATGAAAGACTTGAAAAAGAAAGAGAAAATCAGAAATATTGGCTTATACAAGTCTCAAATATGTGACCTTTGCCTAATTAACACGACGCTCTAACCAACTATACTAATTGGCCAAATTAAAATACTATCATATGCGTGTTTCATTTTGCAAAATTTTTTGTACCAAACGGATGGCCGCAAATAACTCCCTTGTCCGGTAGTCAAATCCAGCAAGCAAATTTTGCAACGATTCCTCAATCTCTCACTAGGAAAGCTAGGAAAACAACAAAAAAGGAATGGCTGAAGCAATTATGGGTTTCAGAGCACTCAAACCACACATTCACAGCACAAAATTGGCCATCTACCCACTTTCAAAATCCGTATAATCTTAGTACCCATTTTCCGAAAGAAGGTTGTTATTAATTCATCTATTCTTAGATTTTTCATTTTTTAATCAATTTCGCAGCTTAGGCAATTTCAAGTTCTGCATTTAACAATGTTGGCTATCAGGTAAATTGCACATGTTATTACTTTTTTAATTATGCACTAGATTGGAGAAATTAATTCAGAAATTTAAATTTTTGATTTGGGTATGTTCATGGGTTATTGTAAAATTTTTTCGGCAATCATATTTTGAATTTTGGGAAACTGAAGTTAGATTGAAGAGAGCAAGAAGAGAAGAGGTGTAAAGTGAATGCTTTTCCGGATTGGCCTTTGATGGCGGTCATAATTGAGCATTTTGATGACATAGTTCAAAGGGACATTGTTTATCACAAGTCTATCTGGCATCTTAGTGATGAGGACATAAAGAGTGTTTGTAAGTGCCTCATCACTCCCGTTTTGACTCTTTTGGTTTCATGTCAGTTGGATACCATGTTCTGGTTATTGATGTTTTCATAATGTCGATAACATTCTACATCATGTTCACATGTTGGGGTTGTTGCTTCTTTGGCTCCACCAAGGTACTTGGTTCCCTAACATTCATGTTTGATGCCATTCATTAGGGCAATTTTTTAATGAATGACAAATTGGAACAAGTGCTATTTATCGGAGTCAAAATGGTAATGATTTCTTTATAACCAAACATGCCGAATCATCCAATGACTACACATTTTATGCATCAACTACGGGTTCTAATGTGTGTAATAACTAATAGAAGCATGCTATGATTCATAAAAATTTAAGAGCTTTATCTCAAATTATCACCAGCGTACCTCGAAATTCTTACTTCATATAAAAGTTTAGAATTCGAGTCATATCCTTCCATTCCTCCTGAGGGAATTCTCAACATTTGTCGCTCAATTTCTCCATATTAGATAGAATTTGATGTTAGGAGGGTGGCCCAAGGCTTCTAAATGTACTCATTTATGTTTCTGGATCCCTATTATGATTCCTGAGGAATATAGGGGAGATGGAGGAGATGGCACTGGCCATTGGGTCTATGAAAAGGTAAGGAAAGTCTTAATCGTCTTTGATTTTAAAGGTCATGAACATTGGTTGTTATCTGGCAAATTTGGCACAAGAAAAAAATTGACATGGGTCTTGGCATGGCAGCAAGAAGACATTGAAGAAACAGCAAGGGAATTATATCGAGTATAATTAGAAGACATGGGTCTTGGCAATGTTAAAAAAATTGAAATGGAAATAATTTCTTAAGAGCAAAGGAATGGAATTATATCGCACATTTTCTTCCTATTCGCATTTCCTTCTTTACCAAAGGTGTGAAAAAGCCTATTTTCTTCCGCTTTTACTTACCTTCTCATTTTCCTTTCACTTTTCACTGCAACTAATAAGTTAAGCTTTGCTTATACAGCAAAACGAAAACTACACCTGTTGACTTCTTTACCTCTTATCTTAAATCTTCATGGTTTTGTGGGTTGCAAGACATTCCAAGTTGATGTGTTTGCTTCACAAGTTTTTTTTTTTTTTTTTTCACTTGTACCTATTGATGTTGTTTGTGTGATTGTGGTGGCTTACATTTGTCCCGGAATGTAAGGATGAAGTACGCGAGGCAAGACACTTGGATGGATCTTATGCAAGGACAGGTTTGAGCTTGAGGAAGCAATCATATCTTCAATGGCTTGGCGTTTCATTAGCCAAAAGTTCATGAAAGTTCTTCAAATTCTAAAATAATGGAGTTGGGGTCCCATTGTTTTTGACTCTTTTGGTATTATTAGGAGTGTTTGGGGGAAAACTGTCAACCTCTTATAGTATTTGAGAGAAGTTTGTGCGAGCTTATGGAAGGTGCTCATGTTATCATGTTCGAAATAATTGAAGAAGAAATGGGTTTAAAATTAAATTAATCTTTATTTTGGACTATTAAAAATTATATTTATCATAATGTTTGACGTGTTATATCAGTATTACGTCCATTATTATTATTTTTTCTTTCAAAATGTTAATATTGAAAAAAAAAATCACGTTTGTATATTTCTCATATGACCAGTTAAATCTACAAAACCAAAAATAATTTGTAAAGCATGCAAAAATAATATGCTCTCAAACTTCATAATTAGGATTTTTTTTAGAGTAATTTTAATTTAATTTATATATTATCTTTGTTATAAAAACATTATTATAAAAATAAGTTTAATTTAAAAAAAATATTTTATTTTTATTTATAAAACTTTATTCTTATAAAAAACAAAAAAAATTATAAATAAAGTAAAACAAATAAAGACTGGTGGAATTAACCAAACAGGGCCACAAGTCTCGAACCATGACTCTTTCTTGGCAGATGTAATCAATCTTACACTTATTTTTCTTTTTCTTTTTTCTTTTTTTATAACTTAACCCTCTATACACACCACTTTCAAATAAAACGAAGTCCTATAACTACAATAAATATAAACTTTTTTTAGTGGTATATTTTTGGGTGATATTATGGATTTGAAATCTTTTCTTTTATGCATCGTTATTATGAGTATATACAAGTATTATTATTGGAATATTTTTTTAATAAATTATTATTATTCAATAATTATTTTGAATATGACTAAATTCAACTCGAATCAAATCGAATCATTTGGGAACAAAACTCTTTCGATATCTATTTTTTTATATAAAAAACTCGAATATAATATCTTTTTTAATGAATATCAATGTTTAACCATTGGACCAATTAGATATGAGGAGTATTTTCGTTAAAAGTTTTATATTTAACTAATATCATATTTCGAATATCCCCATAGAAAAATCATTAAAAAAAATGAAAGAAAGAGACATTTTTAAACTTAATCGCCATCTCTATCCGCTCGCGTCATTCCACAGGTGAAATACTAATTTTTTTCGATAAATGCTTCGTATAATTTTATTGAATATTCTATAACGAAAAAATAAGTGAAGTGAATGCGAAGTATATGAATGCAAATTATGCCTTAAAATTAAAGAAAATAATGAATCAGCTTTGTCTATAAATAAGAAAATTATAAATAATACAATTATGAACCTCACGGAGAATATGAAATCTTCAAAAACAGGATGAAAGCTGGCGGCAATTGTTGTTCAATTCCATATACTTTCAATCCAAATAAAATATAATTCATGTTTTTCCTAAAATATTTAATCTAGTTAATTTATATTCTAAGTAGTTAATTATGAGAGAACGTAATAGAAGTAATGAATTTACGTTGTTGGATGTATAAATTTAGGATTTGAGAAAATAAAATTATTAAGAATTCCAAAAAAATTGTTAATTTTTCAGAAACAGACAAACAATTTGGCGTAACAAGAAAACAAAGGAAGATCAGAAACCAATGATATTAAGGTTAAAACAAGAAAGACACTAAACGCAAAGCACACCATTTGCAACAATTTGACAAGAAAACAGAAGCAAAAGCAAGGGAAGGGGAAAAGCATTGGATGGTGTGTGAGTGGATTTGGTGGCGTCAGGAATCAACAACAAAATCTGTTCCATAATCTAACCCAAAAAAAAATGATTTTTGAGAGATTAAAATTACTAAGACAAGTTAAATAATCGGATAACGATGTCTTTTAAATAAATATTGAATTCAAATTTTATATTTGATAAAAATAGATATCGAAAGAATTTTACTTCATTGAAAATTCAATCTATTCTGAATTGGATTTAGTCAATTCAGTATAATTACTATATATAGTTTATGAAAAAGAAAGAAATTAAAATTACTATTAGATCAATAAAGTTTTGGCACAATAATCAATAAATTTCATGAACAGATAAATTCATTATGAAAGCTCAAAATTTCTATAATATTATATAGTTTTGAACTTTAAATTATATTTCGTCATCTAAGTTGAAATATCATTTTCACCCCCAACATATTTTAGTATTTGACATTTTTTAATTTAAATACTATAAATTTTTTTGGAACTCTACATTAACATTGGGAGGGGGTAATAAAATGCCATACTGCTCGGAAGCCATGAAGAAATAATTCCGGTTAAAAATAGTTTAGTCTTTAGATATTATTAAAACAATATCAATCAAATTTTTATTCTACTAAATAAGGTCGGCTATATGAATTCTTTTACATCAATATATTTTATTTCATATTACATTTTTATTTATATAATTATTTTTTTATACGACAACAATAATCGATTATAAAAAGATTATTATTTTGAAAGTATTTGGTTTAAAAAAAAATCATAAATTATACTTAGAATTCATTTATCTTTTAATAAATATTCATAACTTTAATATATACAATATGTAATCCTTCTTTTAGAATACACAACAAGGAAAATCTTTTTTTCTTTAATTTATCGGGGAAAAAAAAAACACTTACTTGATAAAATATGATCCACTAAACTATATCTCTTTCTGCAATAATCTATTATTCTTACTCCAAAAATAGAGGAATGATGCCAAAATCCTTATGTAATCCCGAAGGATCTATGTATTTTTCCTATTTATTTGCCAAGTTAACACTGCATGAACGTGGGATAATAATAATGTTATGCTACATGGCACTCACGTGCTTTGCTGATAAAAACAAGGAGTGAAATTTGAGCTTATCCCCAAACCCTCTCGTCACTCTCTCACTGAACCCTATTTAGCTCGATAACAAAATACTGATACCTCTTGATTAAGATTTTAAAATCAAATATAATTATACAGAGAAAATAGTTATCGAAAGAGTTTTATTTCTTAAAAAATCAATCCGATTTAAATCAAATTTAATTAAATTTAATATAATTATAGATCCAATGATTTATATATATCTCTCTCTATCTCCCCCCAAGTATTAAACTGATTTTCGATTATCCAATCTGTTCATCCCTCCCCATTATCCAAGCTTGCGTGGATCCAAGTCATATAGGGTTACAAACATGACCCACATTGTCCCTCTCCCCTTTTTCTATATTAGATTAGATAGAGATTGTTGACATTGAAATTTTTGAAGTGATACGCAGAGATTCTAAAATTAAATAACCTTGGCACCATACCATCATTAAGTAGTTAAGTTTATAGGTAAGAGAAAATTAGCTTATTCTGAGTGCTCACAGTTAAATGGTTTATGGATCCAACCTAAAATAAAAATATTAGTATACTTTTTGTACTAAATAGAAAACAAAAACCTAGACTTCATCGGAATTTGTGAATATTTACCCCCTTGAAGGACCCATCGACCCTATGTATAACCACGGGCCTTTTAAAATATTTAAATTCGAAAATAAAAATATTATTAATTATTTATATCTTAGTAATTTTTAATATTAAATAATTTATCTGGTTAGGGAGATTTTTGAGGGAGTTTGACATAATTTCAACCTGCACTTATAAAATTGATATCGAGAAAATCACATGGCAACTCCTGAACTATATGATAAGTGTATGCTTAAACTTCAAAATGTAATATTTAAAATTTCAAATTTCCAAAATTACCATAAAATGGTCTTATCGTTAGTAATGTTGACATGCTATCTAATAGAAATTGAGTTTACACAATGTGACATATGATGTGAAACTACAGTTGTTGATGTGGTATGTACCACATCGGCAAATATAATACTCACCCACATAACATCAGCAAAATTGTTGAGTTGGCAAATACGTAGGCAGAAAATACTGATGTGGCACAAACTATTTCAACTAAGGTTAAAATACACTCTCTCTCCTCTCCTTTTACACGCCGCAATCATTCATCTTTGATTCTTCCCTCTGTAGCATCAAAGGCATCCCCAAGAGGCCAAGGCCAAAGGACTGCATTGTAGTGCGGCAACGACGGGGAAGCCATGACTATTGTAGAAAGAGAGAGAGCGTGTATGTGTGTGTATTTTAACTAAACTAACGTTATAGGTGCTATGTTAGTATTTTCTGTCTACGTATGTATCAATTCAATAATTTATTGACATGATGTAGGCGATTATTATATTTGTTAACGTGATATTTGTCACGTCAACAACTCTCGACGGATAAGATATCAAATCAGCAACTATTGTTCCATGTCAAATGTCATATCAAATCAGCTCATATTTTAAGGGCCAACGTATCAACCAATCATTTGTTGCATTTTTTATAATTTGAATTTTCAAATATTACATTTTAAAATCCATAGACTAAAATGTGTGCTGTTTCTATGATTCAAGGATTGGATATATAATTTTTTTTATTGATATTCTATATAATTTTTATTCTGTTTAAAAAATTTATATTTATAAAAAAATATATTATTAATTATTTCTACATTTCATTTCCTCATTTATTAAAAAAAATATTATTGTAATATAACATTGAAAATATTTTTTGTTATTTTAAGATTAAATTTAATCTCAGTTTTTGTAAATAATTTGAGGGATATTTAAAATACCTTTTATTATCTCAGAGACACACTTCTATTTTTCTTATTTGGAAATAACTATTATTACGAAATTGAATTTTAATTGCTATTAAGCTTTTAGAAAATGCTTCTTCGAATCTTCAATATCTATATATTATCTTCATATTAATTATTAGTTGTTGACAATGAAAGGATCGGATTAGGATGGAACATGTGTACTACGAAACCTACTCATCATTGACTTATTGGCCAAGATAGGATCTATAGTGATAATGATGTTTTTACCTTTTGTGCTCTGCGCCAAGTTATGAGGGAAGACGATTTTTATAGTTTTTGTTTAGAATAAAATAAAAAATAATTGGTAATATAAATAAAATTTTAAAATATATTATTAAAATATAGAGAATACAATATGAATCTCTCTCGGTGTAATAATCTTTTTTGAATAAATAATACGTGGCACGGTGCTACGAGATTCACAATCCTCCAAAAGGCTCGATTAACGTGGGATGGTTGAATTCGATATGGGATTCAATATTTTTAAATATGATCGAGATTCGATTCCCACTGAAAATATTAGATTTTCATGTATATGGAGCATTTCCCGTTAGGAGACCCGTCCTTCGAAAAAAGTCACTATAGTGGTCGGTCTGGATTAGTAAGGTGAAACTTCTAATACCAGATGATGTCCAAAATATGATACCAAAAAAAATGCTCCAAGACGAGTTAGGGCCCAAGATCAAGCTAAAAGATGTATTTTATGGACGATAAATGAATATTGTTATCCTATACTTGTTCGATGAATGTGAATAAATTAGTTGAAAAATGATTATCAATTTAAAAATATGGGATATGGGATATGGGATGACTTTGAGTACGTAGGGGTAGATAAAATGTCTTGAGTCGATGCTTGAATGCTAGACGCTACAACGTTGAAGTAAACCGTGTCATACTCTCGAAGAATTTGAACAACCGTCAATTGAAGGGTATCTATACTCAAAACCGACCTAGGTGGGTAATTCTCCGGTTAAAAGTTTGAAAATTTTTCTATTAATTTTATAAATATTGAACTTTATAATGAACAAAATCTCAAAAGCCTATTGGCTATTACAACAAGGGCCTGACTTAGATATTTCGAATCCCATTCAAAACTTGTAAATGAAACATGGGCAAGATCCATCACTCTGGGCATGGCTTGTATTGGAAGTGGATTTGACTCTACGGATAATGACTCTGTTGACTCGAACGAGTTGATTGGCCGTCTATTGATCTTGATTAATGAGACTTACAAAAAACTATAAGAGAACACTCAAAAAAAAGAAATTCCAATATTCAAGTTAAAGAATAGTTTTCAAAAATAGAAACAAACTGGAAAGGAATTTTGTTATGTCCTGTATGCTATATGAAAGTTGAGAGAGAGAGAGAAGACTTACTTTGCGGTCGTCTTAATGATGCATATATAATCCTATGAGATGAGTTACGTATGTATTCGGATATTAAAATTTTAGCTTTCTTATGAAATATCTCAAGATTACGGGAATTAAATAAAATCTTAAAAAATTTAGAATTTTACTGATTAAAGAAAGTGTCATTAATGGGCTTTCGGATCACGTAACGTTAGTTTGTTATCATGTTTATAAGGAAAAGGACTAAATAAAATTGGAGGAGTATTCATAAATACATTAGTTTAATAATACTAGGACGAGATTATAATGCCCCCCCGAGAAAAACAAAAATGGAGGATAAAGGGAAAAACCCCTAAACTATAATATCAATTTCTCAAAATTCAACCAAATAATGGTCCGAATACATATTTATAATTTGCAGTAGTAAAAGAATATAAACATAAAAAGTTAAAATTATAATCCTCTAAAAGAATGGGTAAATTCAGCATTAGACAAAACTTAAAAGTGAATTCCCAATTTTACCCCCTTCATAATAGGCGGATTTGTTGAACAGATGGGCAACAACAATCATGTTATCCGATTCAACGAAAACAAATTAAAATTTAATCTTAATATTTTGACGTTAATCATCTGAAAAGCAAATATGAAAATTATTAAAATAAATAAATATATATAAAGATAAATAAATAATAAATAAATAAATAAAAATAAAAATAAATAAATAAATAAATATATATATATATATATATATATATATATATATATCTAGGATATGATAGTTTAATTTATACGGATTTTTCTACGCTACTCATTCATATCCAAAATCATCTTCTTTTCTAAACATTTACCTATCATGTCTTTACAAATAACTTGTATCCATATTTTTAACGATTTATCCTTACATTTTACTAAATCTCATATATTTAAGTTCTCAATTCTTCTAATCGGTGCTTTCATAGGTTTTCTTTGCACATGTCCAAACCACATTAAATGATATTTTTGTATTTTATCTACAATTGAACAACTCTCTACTTCTTACAAATCTTTTCGGTTCTAATTTTATCTTTTCTAGTTTTGTCACATATTCATCTAAATATTTTTATTTCTGTTACAACCATTTTTTGTTTTTGTTATTGTTTAATAACCCAACATTCAAGACCATATAATAATGTAGGTTTAATCGCGATTTTATAGAATTTTCCTTTTAAATATATTGATATCATGCAATCATAAAAAATTTTAGATATCTTTCTCTATTTTATTCAATCCGTTTATATTTTATGATTCACATGTTTATTTATATTGTCATCATTTTTTGAATGATATAATAAAATGATATAATATTAATTTATTATTGCTTGAAATCCCTATTCATGACGGAACAAACTCTAATATAACCACAAAAAGATTATTACATGCCAAAACACATAATGGTTTTCCTTATCCAAATCTAGTCAGAAAATTATGGATAATTCAAATCTCTCTCTCACTCTCTCCCCTAATTTTTCTCTCTGCAGGTATTTTTTTTGTTGCGGAGGGAGGGGGGAGTGAATTACATGCCTTATGTGAGTACAACATGTATTGGTTAAATCTCTCTCTCTCTCTCTCTCTCTCTCTCTCTCTCTCTCTCATCCACCAATTTTACTACAATTTATTTACTTATTTGGCCTTTTGGATTAGCTTGGAGTCGAAATTCTCTCACTAACTTATCACAAAAGAGTAAGCCCTCAAAATGAGGTAAGCCCCTCAAATCCGCATCATTAATTCGAAAATAATAATAAAATGAGAATTTTAAGTAATTTAGTATTGCAAAATTTAAGGGTCACATAATTTAAATTAAAAAAACAAATAATTACTCAATAAATAAAACTATTTTTTATAAATAAAGTCTACCATATACATGTACATCTCTTTAAACTTTCAAAGAGGTTGCACTATATTTGATTAATTTAACCTTTTTTTATTTAAAATTTTGTAAACATAAAATTCGAATCATTCTGTTTTAAATACGTACGTATATATCATACTTTTATTTAACTTTATTAAGCAAGTTCTAATTGATTCAACGATTGCATATTCATATTTTTTAAATAAATTTTTGAGTTTAAATTTTATATACGAATAAAATAGATATCGGGAGAGTTTTGTATTTTAAATGTTCATTCTTTTTTAAGTTGATTTAGTCAAATAAAACTCTATTAAGATAATAATTAATTTTAAATTCTTTTAACATAATTTTAAAATTTGTTTAGAAGTTAAATAATTAACTTGTAAAATTTATTTAGTTTTTTAAGTAACAAGAATAACTTAAATTAAATTAAATTACTAGAAATAAATAAAGTAATTTTGGGGTGTGAGCCTTATCCATAGAAAATTCCAACTAACAAAACACATACCGACAGCTTCAACTAAGTTTTGCGGTTTCAAGTGGAGGAACAAGGCTAAACAACAAACACTTGACAATTAGGACCCAAACCAGCTCAGAATCTCATCATACTTCCGTAAACCCTACAATGGTACAACATTTTTTCATCTCAATTTAATTAAAAAAAATCCATTATTTCTAAATTTATAATTTTAAATAAAAATTATGGATAAAGGGAATGGGATTAAAATGACCCCACCCAGTCACTTTTCCATTCTGCCGTTCCCTTCTTTGAATGGTTCTTGGTTAAGCCTTCTTTGAAGCTTCAACAACACAGAAACCTCTTTTTCTCCCTCTTTCTTTCTGTCTCTTCAAAAATTGATTACTTTTTGTTCAAATTCTTAACTTTTGATTCAAATTCCCATCTGGGTATTTGACATCCGGTCTTTAGCCCTCGTTTGCTTATTTAAATCAGAAAAATGTTTCTTCCATTGAAACCCTAGTTCGGCTTGAAGAAAAAGAAAAGTACGAGAACCAAACCGAAAAGGTGAAGCAGAAGACGTTTCAGACCAAATTGAGCGCTGGGTTTCTTTGATTTGATGATATAAGGTCATTTTTTATTTTGATTCTGAAGATATATGGCTTTTTCTTTGAGAAGTGGTAATTTCTCTAATTCTGGGCTGGAGGAGATCAGATTAAAGAATCAATTACAAGGGGTTTTAGGGTTTGGCCCGTGTGTGGGTTCTTTCAGTTTCTCAGATTCAAAATCAAGGCCTCTTCCTGTGTTGAGGAGGGAGTTTTTGGGAAGACCTCATGTTGTTTTGGATCAGAGAGGTTCATTTGGCTGGAGAATCGGAAACCCCAGAAGATTCCTAGTTCATGTATGTAATTCTCTCTCTCTCTCTCTCTCTCTCTCTCTCCCCCCCTCCCTCCCTCTCTCGTGTTGCTATATTGCTGTATTTCTTTTTTTCTCTTGATTTTGTTGGGTTCCAAATTTGATTATATTTTTTGTCCTAATTTTGAGTCGGTCTCTCGTAAGTACCTTCCATAAGGTTTTTTTTTTTTTTTTTTTTTGCATATAAATTTTTTGGCGTCAAATCTTCTTACTTTTTGAGTGTTTCGAACCTGATTTATTTTTTTTCTTAATATATTTTAGGCTTTCTCCTTAGTCCTTGCCATGTTGCATAATTTTTGTTTCTTGTTTTTTTTTTTTTAATTTATTAATTTTGAGGAGAAAATTCTAATTTTTTTTTCTTTTTGTGTTGAATTTAGGCACAAGTAGCAGGATCTTTAAGCAAAGCTATGAGATGGTGGGACAAATCTCTCAAGCCGAACATGATAGAGATCCATTCTGCTCAACATCTTGTTGATTCGTTGTTGAATGCTGGTGACAAGCTCGTTATTGTTGACTTCTATTCACCTGGTTGTGGTGGTTGCAAAGCTCTGCATCCTAAGGTATAATTTTCCCTCTGAAACAATATATATGTGATTTTGTTGTAACATATGTTGATTTTGGTCGAAATCTGATGATTGTTGTTTGTTGTTGTCAGGTCTGTCAGTTTGCAGAGATGAATCCAGATGCACTTTTCCTTAAAGTTAATTTTGAAGAACTCAAACCAGTGTGTTATGCTCTCCATGTCCATGTCTTGCCTTTCTTCAGATTCTATAGAGGTGCACATGGCAAAGTTTGTAGCTTTAGCTGCACGGTAGCCACTGTAAGTTTTTGACGATATCAATCTAAGTTACTTTTGAAGCATATAATACATCAATTTTCTATTGTATTCGTTTAATTCTTTTATGGGTTTTTCAGATCAAGAAATTCAAAGATGCATTGGCAAAATATGATGGTGAGAAATGCAGCACTGGACCGGCAAAAGGGTTGGATGAATCTGAGCTGTTGAAGTTAGCTGCAAGTGGTCTAATCTCAATAGATTCACCATTTGCATCTCCCAAGGAAGATTTGCTAATCAAAAGCTTAAGACTGTCTAACCCCATGACCAAATCAAGCCCTTTGTTGGAACTTAATCAAGAAAATGCAGTCTTGAGGGTCTAAAAATGAGGGGGGTAGTGGAGGAGAAGAAATGGGGCCAAGAAGCTCCTTTTGTTTTCGCATGTATATATTTTGTTGATTATGATCTGAGGTTGGTCTTTCGCATAAGAGGGCTTCTGGATTTTTAGTTAGAGTCCTTCTCCTGGTGATTGATGTTTTTCTCAGTTATAGTAGACTTGATATTATTCTAATGATCGAAAGGAGAGATTATTAGAGATCTCCCTATTTGATCACTGTTATGCTATTTTAAGTTGAATGTCAGCTGCTTTCAGAATTAATGGCATATATGAGGTGAAGATTATGTATCACTTTTCCTTAATTATTGGAGATCTATCTATTTGGATTATAATCCGTTCAACTCCAGATGCGATGCATCTCTTTGTTTGGTGTTCTTTACTTGAAATTCACATTGAGTTCTCCCTTCGTTCAGCCCTTGTGTTTGGCCAATAAAATCTTATGCGCAAGTGATTACCTTGAAGAATGATGATTTAATGTCAATTTATATATGTTCAGTGTCTAATAATTAGTGAGTTTGGACACATTCTGCAAAAGTTTAATTTGAATCTTACATTTGTTTATTCCAAGCCATGGTTTGGTTGAATTGTTCCAATACATGTGTCAATGATTTCATGAATTTTTCAAATATCGCTGTATAGGTATATGTTTATCCATTCAACATTTTCCACATCACAATGCGGGTTGAATTTTTGGAGAAATCATTGAATTTCATTCTAGAATGACAAGAGCTTTGCAACTCCTGCACGCCTCAACTTCTCTCTCGCGCCAAGAGAGGGCTTTGTAATTTGGATTTGTAACTTGGATTTGAATTTTGGGGGGGGGGTATTTGGAATTGGATGATAGGGTTTTTGGAGGGAAAGAGAGAAGTTTTAAGAGAATAACTTTGTGATCACATCCTCACTCCCATTTCATAATTCAAGATTTAAATCTTGCTATAAAAGAGAGAGAGAGAGAGAGAGAGAGAGAGAGAGAGAGAGAGAGATTCCTTTAGACTTAGATTTTGTCGGTGGGTGTTGAATCATTGTGGTTGTTGGACTTCAAAATTGTGGATTTATTGAATGACCCGTCTCACCTTTCCCTTTTCAAATGATAAATTAGTCTTCCAAGAGCAGAGCAGGTCAATAATTATTTTTGTTTTAAAGTTTTTAATTATTTTTCTCCATGGAGGGTTGCTGCCACATGATCTACTGTTTTATCTCCTTCTTCGGCAGTCCATCATTAGTTCCATATACAAAGTTTCATAACAGAAAAGGAGCTCACACGGTGTTAAGTGTCTTCATCCATCAGACACCCTTTTCCCCTTTTCCCTTTTTGTTTTGGTTACTTGCAAGGTGAAGAAAGACCGAGTCTCTATCGCATTACTAGAAGTAATTAGATCCAATTGTCATGTTAGAATTTAATATATTTATGCCTTGAGCTTATATATATATTTGATATTTGATCATTATATTAAAAAATCTGATTAATATGGTTCAAATAATTATGGGATCCAATTAGAGATCAATTCTTTCAATATTTATTTTTTTATTCATAATATTTAAATTCGAGATTTTAATGAAAAAAATCTAATATCCTATTATTATATCATTATATCGTGTGATTTGTAAAGTCTTATGTGAATGAGCAGAGACTATAGAAAAGAATTCAGGATAAGCCTAGGGTAGATCAGGCCGAAGGGTGAGGTTGATTTTTGGAGATGTGGGTGTATCAGGATTCTTATATATATATTTTTATACCTATTCTTTCTTAAAAAGTAATATTCTCTTAATATCTTTTATTCTATTTTGTTTCTCCAATTTTTCTTTTATTTTTTCAATTAAATGTTTCTCATATACTCTCGCTGTCTTCAAATGTTCACAAAAATCAACTTTGTTTCTCTGGTTGTGACCAGAATGCCCTGGTTGCATTAAAATATTTAGGGATAGGTGAAGGAAATTAAACAAAATCATGGAAAGGGTGCACAACCAGAAACCGTGAAAGGGACGTGGATGGCTCGGGAAACTCAATTTTTCATGGGGTCCCACCAAAATTTGGATCGGGATTTTGGATTTCCTCTATGGGGGTATCTAGAGGAGTTCATGCAGGCCAAGGAAACCAACACACACGTATATATTACAGTGAATCTATTAAGTAAACTTGATATGACTCATTACCCTGATATCAGTTTGATTTGTTTTCACAACTTGTGGTGTTTGGTTCCCGATTAGATAATTTAGTGGTTATAATCTCTTTTTTTTAATACCTTATTTTGGGTTTAAATTTCGTGTAACTAAATAAAAAAAAACAATAAATATTTTTATTATTTTGAAAAAGAAATTCATCTCATATGACATTGATTAAATTAACTTGAATTTAAGATAAAGGAAATTAAATGTCCCATTATTTTAGTGATATTCACTACTAATTTGGCCATATTATATTAAAATTCTCGATGAAAATCAAACTTAAAGTCTTTTAGTTTTGAAAGTGACGAATATTTCACGAAATCCTATGAGCTAACAGAATAAGGAATCGTTTAGTTAAATTATGAGATTTCTTAACTCCAAATAAATACATGAGTTTCCCAAATTTATTTTTAAATTTTTTGATTTCAATTCTAACGCCTATTCACGAGTATGAGCTAATCACGAGAGATGTTCCGAAATAATACAAAAAAAAAATTTTAAAACAACCCGAACGAAAAAAACTTCCCTAAATAATCCGAATTTATCGGGAGTTAGAGACGCGACACACCGTGTCTCGTCTTCAACCCACGACAAGGTCCACCGAGAGAGAGAGAGAGAAAAGAGTCCGGAGGTGGGGAGGGAGAGAGGGGAGGAGAGCGGCGGGGGGAGGGGGAGGGGGAGGGGGAGGGGGAGGGGGAGGGAGAGGGAGAAGCGTGGCGGGGGCGGCGGGGGGAAGGAGAGAGAGGGGAGGACCGCGGTGGGATGCGGAGGGGGAGGGAGGGAGGGAGAGAGAGAGGGGAGGGCCGCGAAGGGAGGAGGGAGGGAGAGAAAGAGGGGAGGGGGCGGGGGTCTGCCGGGGGAGGGAGAGAGAGAAAGAGGGGAGGGGGCGGGTGGTGGGCGCGGGCGATGGAGGGGGATGGAGAAAGAGAGAAAGATGGGAGGAGCGCGGCGGGGGGGCGGAGGGGGAGGGGAGAGAGAGAAAGAGGGGAGGAGCCGGGGGGCGGAGGGGGGATGAGAGAGACGGGGGAGGACGGGGGTGGAGGGGGAGGGAGAGAGAGACAGAGCTAGAGGAGGAGCGCTGTGACGCCGCTCTCCTCCTCTCTTTCTCTCTCTCCCTCCCCCGCCGCCCTCCCCTCTCCCTCCCTCCCTCCCTCCCTCCCTCCCCCCCTCCGCCCCCCCTGCGGCCCTCTGCCCCTCCCCGTGGCCCTCCCCCCTCTCTCTCCCTCCCCCTTCGCACCCTATCGCGTCCCTCCCCTCTCTCTCTCTCTCCCCCTCCGCCGCCTGCCCCCGCCCCCTCCCCTCTTTCTCTCTCCCTCCTCCGCCGCCCTCCCCTCTTTCTCTCCCTCCCTCCCCCCTCCACAGCCCTCCCTCTCTCTCTCTCTCCCTCCCTCCCCCCTCCGCACCCGCCGCGGTCCTCGCCTCTCTCTCCTTCCCCCTGCCGCCCCCCCCACTCTCTTCCCCTCTCTCCCTCCCCCCCGCGGACTCCTCTCTCTCTCTCTCTCTTTGGACCTTGTCGCGTGTTGAAGACGCGACACAATGTGTCGCGTCTCCAACTCCCGACAAATTCTGGTTATTTGGGAAAATTTTTTTCTGTTCGAATTGTTTTAAAATTTTTTTTCTGTATTATTTCGTAACATGTCTCGCCAATCACCCCAGTATTCATAGTTCCTTTTTTTTTCCTTTTCCATTTCACAGTCCACTAAAATAATTGTCCATTTATTTTATTTATTATTGAATGTATTTTTCTCTTGTAAACCACTTCTTCTTCATCGCTGTCTCCTCTGAATGTAATAATAAGAGTTTTACTTATAAATTTGTGCATAAATTTCTTTCTATTATATAAAATAATGACTTTAGATCAATTCAATTTAATTAATATCTAATATTTTTTTTGATTGTATAAGAATTTAAATCTGAAATTATTATATTAAGAGAGAGATTTGTACCATTAAACGGTTCTATTAAGCATATAAAAATCTAATAATTATTTTACAGGAAGTCAACTTCTTCAAACATTTTAACTTTTGATGTTAAGAATTTCTACTCCACGTTGAAAAATATAATGAGAAAACTCTTTAAAAAAATAATAATAAAGTAAGAGAAAGAAGAGAATTTATTTATTTATTAGAGGACCTTAATAAATGATCCAAGCTCATAGTTATTTAGACCTAAAAAGAAGCTTGCTTAAAGATGGATGAGATATTAACATTCAAGTCACTTAAAAAAAAACAAATATATAATAAAAAATATATAAATATATGTGACAAGTCGAACACAACTAGGATTAAGTTTCAATAAAAGCCCGATATGAACATCTCAATCTCAACTTCATCTTGCTGCGGGCAAATTTGAGAAAATAATTTTGAAACCCTCTTATCTCTTGCGGAGGAGGGTTTGGCCCCACAAGACCTGCTTCGTTGACTTAAGCGTGAGGTTGGTGCTGAGAACTCTTCTAGGTTTTGACAAGACCTATAAGTTTCATCGGAGGATAACCTGACAGAGAAATTCCAAATTCAAATAAAAAAGAACAATTTTTAGAAAATAAGAAATTGGCTGAGGAGGACAATTGAAGAACCCTGTGTTGCCTTTGTGTGAGTAATGCTGAGTTTCTGAGAATATACTTGATTGATTGCCGATGCTAAATATATATAACATATGTATATGATAAATCTTGTATGAGTTTAGATGTGTAAAAATCTTAGTTTTCTTATAAAAAGATTGTTGAGAATTTTTGAAATTACAAAGACAATAAAAATTTTTTAGTAGATTTAATATCTTATTGATGAGGGAAAATTTCAATTGTTGTAGATACTTCTTGCCTCATCGAGAGTGTTGTCGAGATCGCATTCCTTGCTAGCAGATATTTTCCGGAGAACAGAGAAGATCTATATCCGGTTAAACAAGATTTAAATTTATTAAAGATTTACTTTTTTATTGGATAACTTCAAGTCATACTTATCATATATTGGAATGAATTACGCTCGTGGAATGCATCCTGTTACGAATTCCACATCAGATTTCCAAAAAATTATAATATAGTACTTAAGTCTAATAGGTTCTTTCACCCAATAGGTCGATCTTTTGGCCTAAGTACTCCTATTGGATTTGAGTACATTATTTAGGTCCGTGACAAATTGGTATCAGAGCCTCCGATCTAACATGAAAAAGGGTTATCTGGTGTCAGAGTAAGAACTATCCAAAATGGAAAAGAGTTACTTGGTGTTGGAGGGTTACCTGGTGTTGGAGTAAGAACTGACGAGGAAAATGGCTACCCGCCGGATTGAAAACTGTCCAGAATGAGAGCCACCCGTGTACGTCCGGTTTTTCAAGCGGAGCATAATATTACGAATCTCATATCAAATCCCAAAAAAATCATAATATAGTACTTAAGTTTAATAGATTTTTTCATCCAACAGATCAATTTTTTTAACTGAATTCTCTTATTGGATTTAACTCTATTATTTAAGTCCGTGACATATCCGGTTAGGAGTGGGATAGCCAGGGGGCTTAGGTGTCTAGAGTTTGAATGACCGAGGGCGGCTTGCCCGAGATAGCATTCAGTCGAGAGACTATGAACTGGCGTGGCCTCCGAGGCTTGGGTAATTCTGATCTTTGATAATGAATAGTTGGACCATATACCATCACTCTTGATAAATCTATACGGATATGTTTTACATTTGAAACAGCAAAACATAAATCTTAAACGAAAATATTTCTTATTTTATCTTACTCAGAAAACCTGTTTCTAAATTTTCTTGATAAGAAAATCAATTGTCTTACCCTTTTAATTTAAATTTAGAAAATGGGGTTGGATTATAATGTTATGGATTCAAAACAAATATCAAGATATTTGTTTACTAGGAAACTTGTCCGTGGTTTGGGTATCATGGCTGTGTTGTGGCTGGAGTTGGGACCATAAATTTGTGATAGGCCTCTGTTCGTCTGTCCATTTGGCTCATTAACATCTGGTTGGAAACCGGACACTAGAGCTGTCATGTGGCTGGTTATACTAGAATTGAAGTCCCACTCTTGTCAATTTTGATAGCAAAAAATACGCAAGAAGTGTATTTTTTATTTTTTTTACTTAAATATTGATATCCGAATTATCCGACTAAGTTTGGTATATTGCTTTTCACACTTATGCTCCATGCTTATTTTTGTTTAATTGTTAGAATTAATGGAATTTACATACATACATATATATATATATATATATATATATATATATATATATATATATATGCAACGATAGAATCCAATGCCATACTTAGAATGAAAAAAATTTTAAAAATAATTTTCCCTCAGTCTCTCTCTCTTTCACACACACATATGCAAATAATAATGAAAAAATAATGTTAAATAGAATAAATGAATCAAAAAATAAGTAGACTGAATTTTATGAACAATCCATCTTGACATGTTTTTGTGATTTAAAATATATTTTAATTGATTTAAAATTATTTAAATTTAAAATATTTTAATTTTTTGATAATATAATTCTGAATGTGAGATTTTATGTATTCAATTCTCGATTCATTTGTTCACGTAGCGTTACTTATTAGAAAACCTAATCAAATAAGTTTTGAAGCATAAATCAGAAACTCAAATTTTCTTTTGCAAATGATTTAATTTATATCATGCAGATGAAAAATAATACCATTTAATGAGTGAATCAAAAAGAAAAATATGGTATTTTACCAAAACAATGTTATCTTAGTAGATAATTTTTTTTTTTTTTAAAGAAGCAAACAAATCATGTAATGAGAACTCAAGATACATGCAAAATTGATAAATCATGGATTTTATAGTGTTCGGATCAAATTAGTCGAATAAAATCTAAATATTAGTACGTTAAAATAAAATTAAAAAAACAAAAAGGATAGGACAAGTTCATCTAAGCCATAAAAGGTGAGATAATCTCATAGTTAATCAAGTCTTTCTCTTTCTACCAAAATAAAATAAAAAGAGAGAGAGAGAGAGAGAGAGAGAGAGAGAGAATGAGAATGGTCATGTGGCCCACTCACCGCTTGGAAATTCAGCCATCTAAAGGAAAATGTTTCAAAAAAGGCCACAAACCTTGGACTTGGACCTTACGTGCGCGACTTGGAGACTCCACCAATGGAGGCCTTACAGAAATTTATGTTAATATGCAAATAGAGATTGTAATGCTATATTTGTTAAAATTTTGAGGTAAAATTTCATATATTTTGAGTCTTTTTTTTTTAGAAAAATAATTCTAACTTTTCAACTTTTGAAATATGTGACAATAGAATGGCAATGATTAGCTGGAAAATGCCTTTGATATTTGCCAGAACATATTTTTCAAATTTTTTTGGATTTTTCTTCTTCCAAAATAATTTTTTTTAGCAATCGAGCGAATAAAATAAAATAAAATAACTAAAAATTTTGCAAAACTGTAAAAATTAAAAAAAAGATTTAAACTGAAAAAAGAGAACGATGTTAAAATATATTTTAATAAACTCAAATATAATAACGGCGAGAAAAATCAGATATTAGTCTCTAAAATCAATAAGGTCTTCGTTACAACGTTAAAATGTAAGATCATAAGCTTACCATTTTTTCAGAATCTTCAAACAGCAACAATAAATGATTAATCACTAAGTTGAGGTTAATTAAAGAGAAGTTAAACGTGAAAATGTCCACTCTACGCTCTCGAGCAAAGTATAAATATGCCCTTCTCCAACCTTAAAATCATCAAATTTAAAAATCAATCTCTCTTTCATTCCTACCCATCATGTCATGGCGCAAGAATGTCACTCTGATGGCCTGCTTCCTGGTCGTCCACGGTGCACTACTAAGCACACCTGGGCTCGGAGGGGATGATGTGGCCAATGTCCCATATGCAGATGATGTTGTGGGTGATGGGCCAACTAGTGACATTTCCTTGGGACCAGAATCAGTAATAGGTTTTCTGGAAAGTTGTCTGGAGAAAATTTCAGACTGTGGGGTAGAGATTTACAATGACATTTTTAAAGCTGAAGATCTCACTCCTGTGAGCACTCCTTGCTGTGAGAGATTGGTGGAGGTGGCCGGAAGGGAATGCCATGATACTATGGTCACCATGGTCCTTATTAAGGTTAAAGATGCTAAGGAGAAAGAAGAATTTAGGAAGAAGAGCGATGAGACTTATATACGTTGCGTTTCGGCCATTGCTCATCGTGGTTAGGTTAATGAAGGTCGATCGAATCTACAGCTGGATGCTCACTCTAATTGATAATTATCTCATTTTTCATGAGCTTCTTAGACCTTATTTATTAACCCCTTTTATTACTTAATTAATTTTATTATGTTTAATTAATATCTGTCATATTTGGGGAAAGTGAGCAGCTATTGAGGGATTATTTGCAAGTTGAGTTTGTTGTTGGGAGGCAGCTAAAGGTGGTTTATGGGTACTATGTAGGACTAATGGAAGAGAGAAGAAAGGGTAGACCTATCTTGGAAGGGTTATTTAAGTTCTTGGGGACACAAAAATGAGCTCCGAGTCAAACATTGTCGGATTTAGCCAACTAGTGTTCTCTCATTGGCAAGTGAGTTGAGTTCATATCCATGCACATCATCTTCAAAATCTCATATTCTCAACCTCATAAGAGGTTGGCTTGCCATACATGGTCAAAAGCTAACAAGCTTGCTATACATTCTCAACCTTATCTGATTTTTTCTTTTTAATGAAAATATGGACGGACAAAATTATCATTAATCATTTTAAATATTATAATTTTATCATATATATATCCAAAAAATATTTAAATATTTATGAATATTTTAAAATATTTATAGCCTAAAATATTTGTTTTTAATTTATAAATATTTTAGAATTATTTATGAAACTATTTATTTTATATATTTTTTTACAAATAATATATAAAATTATGTTCCCAAGGGACAGACTAATGATCACAACCCTCCTCCCCCAACCTGATGATTCAAGATTCAAATTTCTGTGTAACAAAAAAATAATATATTAAATTATTTAATTATGAATAAATTAATATTATTATTCATCAGGAAACCTTATCAAATGAATTCTGAATTATAAATCATAAATCGGTTTTCTTTGGCAAATGAATAAATTATTTATGAAAAATTATACTATTTCATACATAATTAGAAAAGAATATATTATTTCACAAAAAAGTGTTATTTTCGTAGGTAGATATTTTTCTGGAAAAAAAAAACAAAAAAAAACAAACAAATCATGACATGAGAGCCCAAGATATATGCCAAATCAACACGAACTAATTAAAACAATAGCATAGGATAAGTTCATCTGAGCCATCAGATGCAAATAGCTCAAACTATCAATGTCTTTATCGACCCACCATTGAGAGAGAGAGAGAGAGAGAGAGAAAATAAAAAGAAAAATATTATAAAATTTTGGATTTTTTCGTTGAAAATAAAAGGAATTATGTAGAAATTCAGAAAAAAAAGAGAGAGAGATTAAAAGATTTTTATTTAAATAAATCATCTACGATAAACAATGAGATAAAATCACAAATTGCCTCTAAAATGAATAGGGTCTTCGTTACCACAAAGTTCACAAACTTATTCCATGGAATTCTCATATAGTAACAGTAAATAGATTGGTCACCCAAGAGAAATTAAACTCGCATAAAAACATGCTTGGAGCTTTTGGCGGCAGCTCTCTCTCTTGTTTTTTTTTCTTTGTTTTTTCCGGCTGAGGCCATAATGCTACCACCGACTAATATCGGGGTTTTACCAAATTAATTCGATCTGAGTGAATACTGTGAAAACAATTAAGGAATTGACTCTCTCAAATCTTATTTTTTTATTCTCATAACTCAAACTTAATATGTATAATTAAAGAACTATAGCATCCTACCGCTACACATGTGAGAGTTTAGTTTCGATCTCTAACATCTAAGCAATGGCAAAACAACCAAGGATACATGATGCAGCCACTTGGACTGCAGCCTTGTGCTGAAGCCCGCCCCATTTCTTGGAACCCTTTTTGGGGGCCCACTTGAGATGAGTTTGGTCCCCTTGTTGGACCCTTGTATATTATGTTATCTTGGTATCAGGCCTGCAAACTTTGGATTCTGGTTTGAACTCTCCTTCCCTGCGCGGTAAGGGAAGGATATGTGTAGCCTACTTTGGTTTTTTTTTTTTTTTTTTTTTTTTTTTTTTTTGGTTGTTGGTCTGTTTTCAGACATCCCTACTTTGGTTATTGTGAATGCCTTTCTCAGCCTTTTGGCTGAGGTCAAGTAATTGTGCGACTAGTTTATAATCCCTCACAGATGACTCGTTTATAATATTTGCGTGTACGCTTGCGCGCATGTAACATATATAAGTCTACTAAAGAATTCTATTGTTGAGTTATTCAAACTCTTTTGAATTGAATGATAGAACACTTTATCCTTTGATTAAAGGTTTCAAATTTAAATTCTGAAAATAATAAAAAAAAAAATTGTGAAAGTCAACTACTAAAATGAATCCCACAGTATTCGAATTAAATTAATCGAATAAAACCCAAATACCGATGATGAAAATAAAAAAAAAAAATTGTTGAGTTCGTAGTGAGTTCTAAGAGCCTGGTCTTGAGATCGACTAAAGATCGACTAATGGTCATGGGTTATCATTGGGTATAGTTTATATTAAATATTATTATTTTTTTATGTAGATGGATTTTTACCTTTAATCGATATCTTGATTTCGATTATCTAATACGATTTAAATAGTTTGGTTATTGTGAATTCCTTTCTCAACCTTTTGGCTAAGGTCAAGTAATTGTGTGACTAGTTTATAATCCCTCACAGATGACTCGTTTATAATATTTGTGTTTGCTTGCGCCTGCTCGCGTGTAATATGTATAAATCAACTAGAGAGTTCTACTGTTGAGTTTGTAATAACCAAACTCTTTTAAATTGAATAATTAAATATTTTATCCCTTAATCAAAAATTTCGAATTTGAGACTGATAAAAAAGAATTTAAAAAAATCAACTCCTAAAATGAGATCTACAATTTTCGAATTAAATTAATCCGATAAAACCCAAATATAGAGGATGAAAAAAAAAAAAAGAATATTGTTGAGTTCGTAGTGAGTTTTAAGAGCCTGGTCTTGAGATCGGGTTATCCTTGAGTATGGTTTTATAATACGCCTCACGTTTTGAATATTATTATTTTTTTATATAAATGGATTTTTACCATCAATTAATATTTAGATCTCGACTGACTAGTCTGATTTAAATATTGTGAAGTTTATATAAGAGATTAACTCTTTCAAATCTTATTTTTTTATCTTCATGACACGAGCACTAATAATTAAGTGAGTATAACATCATTTTTTATTATTATTTTATCTTTCTAATTTTCTGTTTCAATTAATTTCTCTTGTAAACCCTGAGATTAATTAATCTAACTATTTTTTTGAAACATTTAAGACTTTATATCTTGCCATATCAGCATGTGTTGCTGGTCGTTAGCTATTGTTTATCTAGAGATTAAATTTAATTGAATTTAGAAATAGTTTTAAATATAAATATTATTGGTACAACGACAGTTTTAGTTTATTAAAATATAAATTTGTCTTTTACGTATAAAATCATATCAAATTTAAATCTTATGATCACAGATTTACCTTTGTAATTTATAACAAAGTAATAAAAAAACCTAAAACATCCGTTGGAGACTAATAGCTTGGCCATTAATTAAGGTGATCACTAATTAAAAGAAATTTAACTTAAATTTCATACGTTGTAAACATTAAAAAATATCTGTTTTGTCACCTAAAGCAAAGTATAAATATTGCAAATCTCAAACCCTAAAATCACCCTAAATATCAATCAGGAGGAAAAAAAGAAAGAGAGAAAGAAACAACCCCAGAAGAAGGCGTGCATAGGTTACACGGAAACACAAATAAAAACGATAATAGATACAAAATGATACAAAAAATGATACTTTATAAAAATATAAGAAATAGAAATATGGGGCGATACATAAATATAAAAATATAAAGATTTTATATAAATATTAATTATTTTATAAAAATAATAGAATAATCATCTTTTGTAATAAAAAATCTAAAATGATTAAATATATAATTATTAATTATAAGATAAATACCATAAAAGTAAAAATTATAATTAAATAAAAAAATTTATTAAACATGAAAAATTTTATAAATATAAAAATATAAAAAAATTTATATAAATATTAATTAATTTAATATAGTTTTAGGAATGAAAAACGTTTCAAATACTAAGAAATATCAATTTTGAAAAGTTAATGGCAAGGACCAACAATCCCACCCTGGTCCTCTTCTTCCTAGGATATCGTGCACCATTAATCACACAACGGCTCGGGCGAGGTGAACCCACTGATGGGATTATTGTGGAAAATCCTGATGCTGCAGATACACCCGTTGCCCATGCTCTTGCAGCTGACTGTAGCTCTGGACCTTCAAGTAGTCATTTTCTTAAAAATTGTGCAAAAAGCATTTCAAACAAGTATGCTAAGGAGATTTACCGTGACATTTTCGGACCTGATAGCTAGTCTCAAATCTGTTAGCCTTCCCGGTTGTGAGAAATTGGTGAAGGCAGGAAAGAATTGCCATGATGCTTTAGGCCTCGCTATAAATGATGGAGTTTATGGTGCCAAGGACAATGAGAAAGAAGTTTTTTTTTTTATTTTTTTTTGTACATATAGAGGTTTGAACTCGAGACGATTATAAGAAAAAGAGTCAACGATGCTAATTGAACTATAGCTCATCGGCATAAGAAAGATTTAGGAAGAGGGGTGATCAGATTTATAATAGATGCCTTGAGAGAGTGCATCATCTTACACTACACTAAATAAAATTTGATGCTCATTCTACCAAAATTTTTCATGTCTTTGTTGATAAATCCTATTTAATTGGAATATCATCAATTACATCCATCAAGCAAGCCTCAAACTATGTTTGAGAATCAGCACAAAAACTATGTTTGAGAATTCGAAATCTCAATGACCATGAAGTGAAACTTATATCTCTTCTGATATAAGATTAATACATGCGTGCCCATGCATAAATATATACATGTGGTGCACTAAATAAACAAGTGTTTATACTAAATTCTAGAAAAGAGAAAACTCAGGTAAAACTATGATTTGGAGCATTAGGGTTATGATCTTGAGCAAGAAAGATGACTAATGTAGCATTTTAGAATAATGATCAATGTGTCAATGAGTCATAGCTCAACTGGTACCTTTCCCTTTCTCTTCTTTAGAGGTCTCCAGTTCAAGTTTCCCCAATGTACCAAAAAAAGAAATAAAAAATAATGATCAATGTTTTAAAAAAAATGGAGATCAATGTAAACAATAGATCTCAAATTTTTGTTCTTTGAGCAAGCGTAGGAAAAGTTGTGAAAGATTTGCATTTTTAAGAGAACTAGATTTGGCATACATGAGCATAATTTAATTATTAGATTCGAGTATATGAGCTCGATGAGCCCAAATAAGTGTTAAAGAGAGTATTAAGACATATAAGTCAAGCTGAATAGTACATGAGAATTTCGAGTTGAGCCAAGTTGAGCCATGCTGAGCCAAGCCGAGTTGTTGGTAAGAAGTGTAATTGTAAGTCTACTTTCTTTTTTTAAATAAATAAATAAATTAGAAGCTAGATTTAATAGAATTTTATTGTTTCATAAGTATTGGTACTTATTTGATTGATGATCGTAAAAATGCAGTATATAAAAGAAGGAGATCAAAAATACCATAAAGAGGCCATAACTTAGGGAAGGGAATGAAGTAACAAGGACACATGAAATGAGGAAAATTATTGGCAGTATCCTTTATGAAGTTCTTTTTTTTTTTTTGGGTTACATGAAATTTAAATCCCGAATCACAGGTTAAGGGAGGAGTGTTGTGATCATAGACTATCCCTTGGAGATATCTTTTATTATGTTTATGATGCCAATGACAATGAGAAAGAAGAATTTAGGAGAAGGGGTGATGATGCTTATAATAGATGCTTTCAAAAATGTATTTTATTACCTCGCTTTTATTATCTTCTTTTTTATTTTAATTTTTAATTTTTTTACTTTTAAAACAATGGTGCAAAGGTTAATCAATATTTCATATGCAGTACTACATGTATCAAGCAAGTATCCAACTACACCGATGAGTTATAAATTAACTTACACTATTCCTTTCCTCTCAGAGATCTCAAGTTTGGGAATTCGAAATCTCTTTAATTACCATTAAGTGAAACCTATATCTCTTAAATATATAATTTTATCTCTTACTATATAGTTTAAAAATTAATATATACGTTTGTGGGTTTCCCTTTGAGTTTCACTTGCAAAAGTCCTATATTTCTTATAAGAAATTTTTTCCACTTTCTACACAATTGAAAGAGCATTTTCCAAAATATTTTTCTAGATAAAAAAAAAAAAAAAAAAAAAAACCTTCTCAAAAAAAATTGAATCTGATTCTACTTTGTTAACTTCTAAACTTTGTGACAATTGAATAATACAGAGAGATAGAAGTGAAGAGAGAGAGAAAAAACAAGGAGTGAACAATGGAGCACATGCAGGAAGGAGGTAAGAATCATGCAAGGGAACATGAAAGTTCAACAGAGGAAGAGGACCATCTAGAAAGGAGCATTAAAAAGGCCAAAGCAGGAAAGGATGTTGAGGGTAGGGAAGCAAAGATCTCCTTTAAGGATATGTTATTAGGTGGGGAATGTAGATTAGTAGATTAATGGACTCAGAGGAAGTAATGGGGCTAGACTTTAATGAAGATGAAGAGTTCGAGGAAAATGAGGAGGGAAACTCTGGTTCAGGCAATATACCGGAGATCTCGGTATCAAATGAAGCTCTTAGAGACCTGTGGAAGCCTTGGAGTCAAACTTTAATAATCAAATTGCTAGGCAAAGAGATAGGCTACCACCTAATGCTAACTATGGTAATGCACATGCGGAGGTTGGAGAGTAGCTTTGAACTCCTCGACGTAGGAGAAGGATACTTCCTATCCAAATTCTCTAGCAAAGAAGACTATTTACATGTCCTAACAGAAGGTCCCTGGCTCGTTCATGACCACTTTCTCACTGTTAGAAAGTGGAAGCCTTGGTTCACACCAGAAGAAGAAAAGATTAAATCTACAGCAGTTTGGGTGAGACTGCCTCATCTACCCATAGAGTTCTTCAACGAAAGTATTCTCCTGGAGATTGGGAAAGCGATTGGGAGACCAATTAAGGTGGACTCGAAAACAGCAAACACGCTGAGGGGCCGATATGCTAGGGTTTGTGTTGAAATCGACCTGGAGCAGGCCTTAGTCTTGAGAATCAAAATCAAGAAAAGGGTCCAAAGAGTGGAATATAAGAGTCTACACATAATAAGTTTTGGTTGTGGGAAAGTAGGCCATCGTCTTGAGAACTGCAGTCATCAGGGCTCAAGCAAGGAAGGCATAGGTAGAGGATCAGAAACAGAGACAAGCAGTAGCTACCCTAACAATGGAGAATCATCTGCGACGGAGCCCACGGCGGAGCCCGCCAGGGAGAAGGACGATGGCCTTGGTCCCTGGATGATCGTGCAAAGAAGACAAAAGGTAACCAAAAATGGAAACCTGAGAAGAAGAGGGAAGAAAGAAACCACTCACCATAATCGATTTGGGCATCTGATCGAAGTCAACGGAGCAACAATGAAGGATCTGCAGGAGTCAAAAGAGGAAAGAAACATGAGCAGTCCGTGGTCAGATCAGATCGCAACGCTACAGAAAAGCAACACCAACCTATCATCAAAAAGGGCAGAGAAAAGTAAGGCGACGGAGAAAGGATTGAACAGGGACAAAGGGAAGGGTGTGATGTTTCCCGAGACTTTTGTTCTGAAGAGAGCAGAAGACATGGATGAAGGACAGAGGAAGTCAACTCATACGGAACGGACTTTTACCATGACTAGAAGGGGCCGAGTTCTTCATCCGGGCCACAGGATGGGAGGCCTAAGCAGGGACACTTTAACTATTCAGAAGGATTGGGAGGAGAGGCCCAAATTTAGTGCTGAAGACCCCAATGTTCAAAGGAAGTTGTACCGTGATGGGCTGCACAGGATCTTCAGTTTGGGCTGGACGTTCTTTTTAGGGCCTTTGATTTGGGAGCGGGTCCTTCAGTGGGTGAGATTTTAAACGAAACAGTAACCCAAGGAGGAATGGGAGACAGTAAGCCTGGAGAACACGTGATTATGGAGTGTGATTCCGAGGGCTACAGTGAGGATGAGAATGAGCTGGAGGAGAGGGTTGGAGAGGAAATGGAGGTTTGATTTCTCCTTCCGCCTTCTCAATTTTCTAGTTTTATGGGTAGCAAAGCCATTGTTTTGAACTGCAGAGGTGTCGACATCAATAGCTTCTGGCATGCTTGCAGAGAAATGCTCAAAAAAGAAAGGCCAGAGATTGTTTGCTATTTAAAAACTAAAGCAAAAAGTATTGTCCTAAAGTCATGGTTAAGGGAGGTCTAAAGGCAGACTTTATAGTGCTAGCAGAAGGTTTCAAAGGAGGTTTATGGCTTACTTGGAATTCAAAGAAAATTAACTTGACAGTGGTCCACTGCACAAACCAGCTAATCCATTGCTATATAGTAAAAGGTGACAGTAGATGGCATTTAACGTACGTTTACTGCCAGCCCTATCTTAGACTGAAAGAGCAATGTTGGAGGGTTCTGATGACTTTAGCAAGTAACATCTCAGGCCCATGGATTGTGATAGGTGATTTCAATGATATAGCTGGATTCAATGAAACCACCAATATTACTAATAGCACTTGGAGAAGGAGTCAACGATTAAGAAATTGGTGGAACGCATGCAGCCTTATGGATACCACTATTGGAGGTGCAAAATTCACTTGGGTAAGGAGGAATCAAGGAAGTGTGGGTCTTCATCAAAAGCTCGACAGAGTCCTCTGCAATCTTGAGGCAAGGTTGGCTTTCCTTGAGATGAAGGTAATCAATCTGACAAGGCTGCATGGAGACCACTGTCCGGTAAGTATGAGTACGAGGGTATCCTGCCCTCCCAATACGGATAAGAGGCCTTTTCCATGCGAAGCTACCTGGCTCACTCACAGCAACTTCAAGGATGTCTTTGAAGCAGCTTGGAATGATGAAGAAGGTCCCTTGCACCAAGCTGTCAAAAGCACCACTGAAGAGTTGAAGACTTGGAATCACATGGTCTTTGGCAATATCTTCCACTGCAAGAAGAAATTAGAAGCCAGACTAGGAGGCATTCAAGGTTCCCGTAGCTACAACCATTCTATCTCCCTCCAGAACCTAGAGAGTACTTTGATGACGGAGTACCATGTAGTCTTAGATCGCTGGCTGCAGAAATCCAGGCTCAACTGGCTAGTGGAGGGAGATAGAAACATTAGCTTCTTTCATGCTACAACCAAAATTAGAAGGAATTCTAATAGAATCGCTGCCCTCAAAATCAATGGAATCTGGAACTCAAACCAGGAAGAGTTACGTCCCCATGCCATCATCTACTTTTCAGAGTTGTTTGCTAGCAAGTCCGTCAAGGAGCCAAGTGTAAGATTTATATTTGGAAGAAGAAAAATTAGTGCTGCAGATCACGAGCTTCTCTGTAGACGCTTTGATGAGGAAGAGATCCGCATGGCAGCCTTCTCCATGAATGGCTTGAAGGCCCCCGACCTCGATGGAGTCCAGCCAATCCTTTATCAGAGATTTTGGTCCAATATGAAAGATAAAGTTTGCCAATTTGTCAACAATGCAATTGTGGAAGGCTATTTTCATCCTGAGATGTTGAGAGCTCATATGATTCTTATTCCGAAAATAAGCAACCCTGAGGAACTTGCCAATTTCAGGCCCATAAGTTTGCTGAACATCTCTTACAAGATTCTTAGTAAATCATTGTTAACTGTCTAAGACCTATCTTGCAAGATCTGATTGGAAAACATCAGAATAGCTTCCTTCTGGGCTGAAGCACTCTTGATAATATTCTAATCTTGAAGGAAGTCGTTCACTCCATTAGATTGTCCAAAAGCAAAAAACACTCTATGATCCTCAAAATAGACTTGAAGAAAGCCTATAACGATGTCAATTGGGACTATTTGGCAAAGGTGTTACTTGAGATAAATGTTTCTAGGAGTTTGGTAAAGCTCATTATATTTGCCGTAACCAATGGCGACACTTCCAATGGAGAGGCTCTCCCACCATTTAGACCCGGTCAGGGTTTGAGGCAAGTCAACCCCCTCTCGCCTTATCTTTTTCTTCTAGTTATGGAAAGACTTAATTGCATAATTCATGAGAAAGTGAAAGAAAGGTTCGTGGAAGGCAATTAAAACATCCAAAATGGGCTCGTGCATTTCTTATCTCTTCTTTGCAGACGACTTGATTTTGTTTGTAGAAGCGGAGCATTTAAATCTCAGTAACATTCAGAGCTGCCTCAAGGAATTTGCAGAAAAAAGTGGCCTTCAAATTAACCCCAACAAATCCAAGTTGTGGATCTCTTCTAGAGCCCCGAAGCACCTCAAGGACTTTTTGGCGGCTGCAGCAACTTTGCTATTACTGAGGACCTAGGTACTTACCTAGGAGTTCCAACTATCCATGACAAGTTGAATAAAAACTTTTACAACCATGCGTAGAGAAGGTCCAAGGCAAGCTTTCCAGTTGGAAAGCAAAACTCCTCCGCACCGCAGGCAAAAAGACTCTAATCTGTTCAGTTACAGCAGTCATCCCTTTGTATACAATGCAGTCGACTTGGATTTCAGAGCAGACCAGCAAGAAGCTGGATAAGCTCAATAGAGATTTCTCTAGGGAAGCAATGAGGAGAAGAAGAAGATTCACCTGGTGAGATGGGATAGAGTTTGTGGGAGGAAGAAGGATGGAGGGCTGGGGATCAGGAGTATGAGAGAACATAATTCAACCTTAATGGCAAAGCTAGGTTGGAAGCTGTTGAAAAATGAAGATGCCCTCTGGTGCGAAATTCTGCAGCACAAATATCTCAAGGGATGAAACTTGCTGATGTATAGGAAGCACGGTAACACTTCTGCGATGTGGCGAGGTATATGTAACGGTAGAGAATGCCTTAAGAAGGGGCTGTGTTGGAGGATTGGTGATGGAAATTCTATCAGGTTTTGGCATGTTACATGGGTAGGTGAGGAAGAGCTGATCAATAAGGCCTCAATTCCTCAAGCTCTTTGCTCTGCAGATACTAAAGTCAGCCACTTCTGGGACGATGAAGGCCAGTGGAAGCTTAAGGAACTCCTAGCTGTCCTCCCTAGAGAGAAAGTAGATGAAATTAGAGCCATGATAATTCCTAGGGTCAAAGGATCTGAAGACTCTATTTTTTGGAAGGAGAAAGGTAATGGGGACTTTTCAGTGGCTTCCGCTTATTGGGTTCAAAAGAAGCACCCTACGGTTCAGGATATAAAAAACCGAGATTGGGGCCGGGTGTGGAAGAGCAAATGTACGGAAAGAGTCAAAGTTTTTGTCTGGACGGCTGCCTAGGGAAAAATCTTGACAAATACATAATTGAACAAGAGAGGGCTTATCAAGGAAGGGGTCTGAACCATATGTAGAGAGGAAGAGGAATCAGTTGTCCATGCTCTCAGGGACTGCAGACGTGCTAAAAGTATATGGGGTAACTTAGTACAGGGCATAGGCAATGTAGCTGACTTCTAGTTAGACTGCATCTTCGAATGTCTAAGAAAGGGTGCTGAGCATAAATTCAATCTAAATCTGGAGGAAGAGGGCAGGACTTTTTTTATCAGAGTCTGGCACATTTGGAAGGATAGATGCTACCTGATCCATCAAAATAAGTCAGATCCTCCTGTACCTTTAATCAGTAAAGTGAAGTGTATGATTGAGGGAGGTGTCAAAGCCATCTATGATGCCGCCAAGAGGAGTAAGGAAGATATGTTTACCAGCTGGAAGAAGCCTCCTGAAGGTGTAATCAAGCTCAATGTTGATGGGGCAGCGAGGTAAGATACTGGGAGAGCAAGTGCCAGTGCAGTCTTCAGAGAGAGTAGAGGAGACTGGCTGACGGGTTTCTGGTGTAATATAGGTACGGCTCAGGGAGAGTTAGCAGAACTTTGGACTTTGAGGGAGGGCCTATCGATTGCCAGCAGTAGGAGGCTGGAGCTTTTGATCGTAGAAAGTGACTCCATGACAGTCGCCAAGGCTATTAACCAGGGTGTGGGAGAGTGCCATCTCTGGAAGAATATGATTCTCGATTGCAAGAATTACAAGAACAAGCTAGGAGTCATCGAGATCAACCACATCTTCAAAGAAGTAAACCAATGTGCGGATAAATTAGCGAAGCTGGGGCAAGGTGCGGATCCAGGTGTTCAAGTGAGCGTTGCTCCTCCAACAAAAGTTATTCAATATTTACAGCGTGAAGCAATTGGCGTACTCTCCTCCAGGAGAAAGCCTTAGCGCTTCCCTGCGGTTTTGTTTGTTTTCTTTGTTTGTTTCTTATCCTTCTCACCAAAAAAATAAAAGCAATTGAATAATAATGAGTAGCTTTTTTTAAACTTATTTTTGGTTTTTCGTTTGCGGAAAACAAGTTCTTTTTAAAATTCTCTACTGAACAGTGCAGAAAAAGATAAAAAAAAGTATATTTTTTTTCAAAAATTTAGCTTTCCTCGAGACTAAGAAAGCTCACGAGTTTAAAGGCTATTTAATTATGATTGCGCATTAAAAAATAAAATAAAAATTTTTAAAAACTTAAAGAAAAGAAAGGAAGAATATGAAATTAGGACAACATCTAATTTGTCTAGTAACGTTGGTATTTCTTAAATAAATTCTCAAATTCGAATATTGTGTATGTTAAAAATAAGTATTGAGTATAATAAAAATAGGTATCGAGGAGTTTATCTCTTAAATTTTTAAGTCGATAATATAATTATCGAATATTGATTATTTGTAATAAATAAAAGAGATTTGTGTCTTCGTTTTTGCTTTGAGAAAGTAATGTGGAGGCGACCCACGTTACTATACCTTTTGAGAAACAACCACGAGAGTCTCCTATTGATGTGGAATTAAATTGAAAGATCACAAACTTACCTTTCGTTAGCATTTCCACATGGTAACAAACGTTCAAAATCAGCCGTTTGAGTGGAGACTAATAGCTCGGTCATTAAGCGAGCTAATCCTCAGTTAAGTGAAATTAAACCCAAATATCAAACGTTTTAAGCATTTAAAACAAAAGCAAAGTATAAATATTGTCATTCTCCAACCCCAAAAATCACCCCAGGTACCCATTAGGAAAAAAGAAGCAAAAACGAAAAGAAAAGCCCCATGGCAAGGAGCGACAATCTTACCCTGATCCTCTCCTTCCTAGCACATTCTGCACTGCTAATCACACCAGGGCTCGGGCAGGGTGAGCCCATTGATGGAGTTAATGTGGGCAATGATGATGTTCCTGCAGATACAAACATCGTTGATGTGCCTACAACTGACTTTGACTCTGAACCTCCAACTATAGATTTTCTTGAAAATTGTATAGAATCCATTCCAGTCAGCTGTGGTAACGAGATTTACCATACCCTTGTCGGACTTGTTAATCCCAAGAGTGTAAGCGGTCCCTGTTGTGAGGAATTGGTGAAGGTGGGAAAGAACTGTTATGATGCTTTAGTCAACACTGTCATTGATGGAGTGTTTGATGGCAGCGACAATGAGAAAGCAGAGTATAGGAACAGGGGTGATCAGGCTTATAAGATATGCTTTGATAAACTGTATCCCATTCTACCTGAATTAAAATTTTGATGCTCATTCTACTAAAATTAATTACGTATTTCATAATTAATCATTTGTTTCCATTCTTTCCCGGTCGATGCGCATCAACAAAAGAAACATGCCATGCGACGCCAGGCTCGGCAGTCCAACAGGGTTTCTTTAATGATCAATTGCTCGTGTAAAGTATTAAAAATATAGAAAATCAATTATTATAAATATAAAATAAAAAATTAAATATTCTCAAAACTAAAACAATTATTGATTTATTCTAATACGTAATATTTTTTAATAATTGATTTGATTTTTTAGATATTTTTCAGGAATTTAAAAAATCACAAACCCATAAAATTTATGATTTATTTAAAAAAAAAAAAGGGAATCTCTCATGATGAATACTAGAACAAGGCTCTGTACATAACATAAAAGCGTCAAAGAGTTGTGAAAGTTATTCACAAAAAAGATATGTTTTTGAAAAAATTCACCTTTCTTAGGGTATGTAATTTCAGAGATAGAGAGAGTTAGCATGCTATGAATCAAATAAGTTTTGGGCACTAAGTTCTCTGATTAAGAGCAACATAACCTCAAATTACATGCATTTCAAACAACACAAGAAACACAATACTCATTCTACTCATGAGTATGAGTTTAGTGACAAAATATTATCCTCTTTTAATCAATATTTTAATTTTGAATCTCAAACATTAAAAAACAAGTGAGAGAGATAATCCCGAAATTGGGTTCCACATTTATTTAAAACAGATTAATTGGATTTTCGAATATTGGTGTCTCATAATTGTTTAAATAGGATTAATCAAGTTTTTTAACATGTGGTCAAGTACCAAAAACTAAAAAACAATACCCATCCTACACCACAATGCACCAACACCCTATTTCCCACCCTACAATCTAACGGTTCGCCTCCAGTAAGGGCATTATGGGACTGTGAAATCTCACAAGGGTAAAATCAAAATTTTATTTTAGGAAAATAAGCAGAATTAATAAAAGAATGTAATGGGATTTTCAAAAAATTATAACACAAATTTAATAATTTTTAATAATATTATTTTAAAATGTCATTAAAAATGTACATTCACCACGGGGTACAACAGTCAAATAGTTGGAGGAGTCCCTTGTTATGAATCTCACGTTAGATCGTCAAGAAATCATAAAATAGACTCTCACCCAACAGGTCAATCATTTGGGTTGAGTTCTCATATTGGATTTGAGTCCATCACTTAAGTCCTGACAAATTAATATCAGAACTTCCGGTCTAATATAAAAAATGACTACCTGAAAAAGAGCTACCCATCAAAGTAAAAGCCGACCGTGGACCAAGAATAATGTTACAAATCCCACATTGAATCCCAAAAAATTATAAATAGTATTTAAATCCAATAAACTCTCTCACCCAATAGATCGATCTTTTGGGTTGAGTTCTATTATTGGATTTAAATCTATCACTTGTATCCATGACATCCCACTTGATGCGCCTCAAAAAGAAAATGCTAGTATAGTCTCCGCTACCCTTTCTAACCAGTGAAAAATAAAATGCATGGTTTTCATCGGGTCAAAAAGGGAAAAAATAAACTTTTTTAAAAAAAATTTGGATGGTTTGAGAAACAAATTCACAACAACGAAAATCATTACAAAGTCTAAAGTTCTCAAAGAGGACCCTTTACAAAACCATGGATCAAGAATACCTTAAGTAATATATACTAAAAATCAAACGAAAATAAAGGCAAAAGTAAAGCAATAGTACATGCTATAAAGAACACAAGCCTTCATATCAAAATTTAAGGTAGAGATTGTTTATTACATGAGGTGAGTACCTTAGAGCCCCAATTCTCTTTCGAGACTCGAGACTTCAACAAGGCTCACCATTCAAATCTCCGTTCTTACATACTACGAATCATAAGGCTTGTTCAACAAGGAAAATAAAAAAATGACAATCCTTTTACAAAAAAAAGGTTTGCCTCAGAGGTAGTGACAATTAAGGTATCATCATCACGCATTGTATCTGATAATACATGCATTTATGAAAACATCATTGGGCAAACCAACAATTTTATGAACAAAAAACATAGACCGTTTTTCAATCAAAGTTTAAATGATTAATTTAAGCATGGATTCTGCATCAGAGAGATTCCCAACAGACAAATCACCATTCTCTAATTAGAGTACTGATGTCCCTGTCTGGTTTATCATCATTTGCAGTTGCACCCATAGTGCAATACTGAAACATTTGTAGCATCAAATGAATCCTAAGATTAAAATTTACAAAAATATGAATTTTGGTTTCGAACCCAAACGGCTTTTCCTTTTAGATAAAACTTAACAACTTAAATTCATCAAAATACTACTAAATACCAAAAGGAATATCATACAAAATTGGAACAAGCCCAGAAATTGGCACAGTAAGATTGATCCATAAAAAAAACACAAAAAAAATCTTTAACACCCAGCAAGCCAAAATTGAAATCAAGAGAAGAATTAATTTTTTTTGAAGTGCCTCAGATATAGGTTCTTTTCATAGTACAGTAGACATACTCATAGTATATTTAACACCATCATAGGCACTTCCAAGACCCGCATTAGAGAAACACAAAATGATTACGTACCCACTCAAAATATTGCGAAAATTGAAGAGAGAGATAGAAAAAAATAAGTGATTGTGCTTAAAAATGAAGATCCCATATGGGCTAATAAGATATCAATCAAAGCATCCCTCGATTAGTGACAAACTAAGAGACACAGAGAGAGAGAGAGAGAGAGAGGAGGGACGAAACCGTCGAAAGGCAGAGCACGAGAAATAAAGCCGAAGGAGGCGACACGGAGTCCTTGACAAAGTCGTGATTTTTAGGGTTTAGCAGTGAAGGTATATATAGTATAGACAGGAGCTCAGACCACATCCCTAGGGTTTTGTGCTTGTTTGGTGTGAAGGGATGTGATCACTTCTTACCCCCTCTTGGAAATCTGGACCGTTAGATGGGATTTCATTAGACAGAAGCATAGCAGCCCACTGGGGTGCGGCCATTTTGGGTCAAATGAACTTTGGGAAGTTTATGAACAAAAGTTCAATTAATATTAATCTTGGGCATGTAGAAGTAGGCCCTCATAGCCCATTGGAGTCTGTCGACCCCACATCCCTACTTATTCAACCGGAGAAAGAGGTCCAGAGAAAGGGTTCAGATGCCCAATGAGCAAAGAAGAAAGTAGAGAAGCAAGGCCCAAACAAGCAGACCCAACACAACAAACACTAGACAGATTAAAACTAGGCAACCGGAAGAGAGGGAGGCTCCGACAGAGTCCCTTCCTAATGCTGGCGAGGAAGAACGAAAAATGGTGCAGCCATGAGGTCAACAAGCGTAAGAAGCTAGCCAGTTGGTACATTGGTTTATTTCTCTAAAATCTTACGAAATTGAAACAAAAATGATTTAATTTATTTTGTTTTAGTTTCGTAGGATTTTAGAGAAAACAAACCGATATACCGAGTGGTTAGCTTTGATGCCGGTTGAACAAAGGTCCAATCTCTACCGAACTCTTGTAGATATAACGGTAGTATATTGCATTCTCTTAACTATAACTATAAGTTTCATATTCTAAGTCATGTGAATAGAAAAATAAGATTTTAGAGAGTTAAACCCCTGATGAGTTCCACTGTACTCAGATTAGATTAGTCAAACAAAATCCAAATACAGGTTTGTGAAAACCGGGTCGAATCTCATTCTTTTTGCACCCACTTAAATGACAAGGAAAGAAAATCCAGTGCTATGTGGCGCTATATTTCAGTTGCACCAGAGTGGATTGAATGCAACTTGATAAAACTCAATCATAGCAAATCTAAATTCTTAATAATTTTAGTCATACAATACAAAGAAAAGTTTTATTTTAATAGTTATCTTTTCGAATTGGTCCAATTAAATTATATTTAGATCGGAGTCTAAGAAATTAAGAGAAATTTAACTCAAATCTTGGGTTGCATTTCAGAGCTGTTCGAATCTACAAGCATCAAGACATGCAACTTATAAACTCGTTGCACAAATAGACATAACCTAAGAGTTACTCGGTTTAGTGAATTTTTAGATTGAGTGAGTTAACATGTTCGTAATGATTTTAGTTTGTTTAGTAGGCCTCACGTTAAAAAATATTAAAAAAAAAAAAAAAAACAGAGAGAGAGAACACACGTACAAATTGGTCACGTAGTAAACTTACTAAAGACTCCCTACCCGTTTCGCTAATAAAAATTCTCACCTTAAGACAGATAATTAGTCTAAATTGTACAAGCTAGAGCACCTGTGAAGTTGAGGATGAGAAAGAAAGCACAAGATATTATCCCGGGTCCACAAGATAACCTGATAGTTATAATTCCTTTCTCTAACTTGATAATTACATATTTAAATCTTGATATAACAAAAAAAATGATGTTATCAGGGGATGAGTCTGTGAGTCTGACCTTTATTTTATTTTTTGGTGCCTTAGAGTAGGTTTACTATTCAGTGTTCGGAATTATGTCCTAATTAATTCGATCGGAGCTATTATCAGACCATTTTCAGGGAGAGCTCTCCCAATATATTTTTCTTTATTTTTATATCTCAAATCCGATTTGTTCGTTAAGAGATTTAGTATTATTTCTCCCGGATCAATGACCGTTGGTGGCCTGACCCTCACTGACGGCAATAGGTGGAGTTCGGCGGAGGGTATATCCCTAAGAAACTAGAAAGGGCAAGTCGAATCATTTCTATCGCAAGTTAAGCATCTCATCCCAGAGCCAAAAACTATAGCCGAAGCATACTTAGATTTTAATTCAACTTACATGAAATGCCAACTAAATAGGAGAGTTGGAACTCTTATCTTAAAGATGCTTAGTCCGAATAAAGTGAAAGGATAATTGGTTTTTTAATCTTAAACCCTTAAAACCTTCTTTGCTTTACATCAACTCTTTCTGCATCACTCACAATACACTCTTTTGTTCATTGTTTTAATCAACCTTTTCATTGTATATGGACCCTAGTGTCATCATCAAGGGATGTAAAATTCTTTCCTTAAATCTTTCCTTAAATCTTCTATGATGCAACCACGTTGAGACATATCCTGCACATGGGTGTCCGGCTAGCCCTTTTAACATGATCTGCTAACCTCTTGTGCCTTCTAAGTTCTAGACTGGCTAGGCCTTGTCACTAATAAAAATTTAGCAGATGCAGCTGCTTGGCTAGTGCTTTACAACACTGTCCTAATCAATTCTCTACTTTAGTGAAAGACAACCAAGATCAAACATGATCTACATAAAACTGATCCTTCAATGCATTGCGCGTGGAACAAATGTCTTTACCACAACATTGTTTCTACTAGTTTAGCCCTCTTCCAAAAATTATCGGTTATTTTATATTATATACACAAAGTCTATCCCACAATATTGTTTTTATCAATTTAGTACTATGCGAAAAATTATAAGATATGATAGAGATGATTATTATTCTACATTATATAATCAACAAATTATGTCATATTTTATAATAAAAGTAAGCTAAAAAAATTCACAAAATCAAGAATAATAATAAAGAAAAGCTTAGCCACAAGAAAAGAAAATAACGAAAACAATAACTAAACCTTTATCCACAAAGTGTGGTGGGGGTATATAGATAATTCTGTGTCTACTCAATCACAAGAAAAGTAAACCAGATATCTATATCAGCACTTAACATTTTTGTTATGCATTTTTCTTTTCTTAAAGTTACAAAAAAAGAGACAATTTTAGACAAGAAAACTTTTACTTTTTAGAGGATCAAAACGTCATGAGCTTAAGAGAAAGGAAGCCCCTTAATTTAGTAAATGTCTTAATCCAATCACTTGGGTCAGCATCAAGCTTGACAAATCGTATGACTAATGTTCTCTAATCTTAATGGTTGATCTTGTTGTAGAAGAAAAAGTGATAAAGCACGACTCTTGGATGCCAAATTTACCTATAAGTTGTAACAAGTTTATATTGCATTCCCACTTCATTTTTTCTTTTGGTTAATTACGGATTTGAACCTAAAATCATCAGATTGAGAATGAGAATTTGTACCACTAGACTATCCCCTTTGGGCATTCTCACTTCATTGGGGAAGCATAAGATTATATTGGAGAAGGAAATATGGTTTTTTTTTCTTGGCGTACATAATATCAAGTGTTAGTGATTATTTAGTAATCAGAGTATAAAATTTATTCAAGGATGAAATTAAACTAAATTTTGTATTAAGGTGAACTAGAGGGCACTCTATTGAAATTAGATAAAAGGCTTATGCCGCCATGATTGTTCTTTAACCCTAAATCCAATTCACTGGCCAACGAACATATTTATATGACAAAAAAGAGGGTTTTAAAAAGAGAGAAAGAGAATTCTTCTTCAGGGCTAATCCCCTCTCCGATTTTGTGATTCAAAATTCAAATTTCTTTGTAGTTAAAAAAAAAAAAAAAAAAAAAAAAAAAAAAAAGCAAAACAAAAAAAGAGAGAGAGATGGAGAATTCTCCTCGATCTTTTCCTTTGAAAAGCAAAGCTTCCAACATGCTAGCTAAGCAATAACTCAGCTTCCATTGATAATCTCTCCTCCCTCTCTCTCCGTCTCTCTATCTCCCTCCCTCTCTCTTAAACACACGCATAGACACTTAAAAAACTCTAAAAGTTGATGACTCCATCATATGCGCAGAACCTTGCTGAACTTTACACCATTTGCACTTAGTCCTTCCTAAACTTTTCACATTTTTCAAAGTCATTAAAACCATAAGAAACTTTCGCCAGCTTTATTGTTGGAACACTGCATTTTATATCAACTTCTTCCATAATCCTTATTCTCAACCCCAAAAAACTAACAAACCCTCTGATTTAAAACTCTTGAAAGATAATTCCTCTCAACCCATAACTTCCTATCTTTATAAATATTGTAACCTTTGTAAGGCTACAAACAGTATCATCAAACAAATTCATTTATGCTCAAGCTAACGAATTTATAAGAATTTTTCTCTCCGCAAATTTCATCATAATCGCAACTAAAACTTACTTTATACCGATAACAAAACTTATGGACTATTTTATTTATAATATTTCTCAATTAAAAAAGATCTTTTTAACATTAAAACTTGAATTTTTCTATAATCATTTTAAATCCAATTAAATTTGATTTGAATCGGGTTGGATGTCTTACAGAAAAAACTTTACTAACGTCTGTTTTCTCTATATATAAGATTTAAAGCGATATATTATTTAAAAAATATCAGTATTTAATCGGAGAGCTAACTAAATGTTTGTAAATTATATACTTTTAAAATTCGGCCACCATCCCTTGAAATTCAAAAGCAAATATGCCATCCCGGCCTCTTTTCTTTTTTTTATTGCTTATCCTCTTTCCTACTTTTGCTTCCGTGGAATTTGATTTCAAGCAAGAGGAGTGACATTCACACAACATCCTCATGAAAAAAGCTGGCTGGAAATTTTGTTTTGTTAAAGTAAAGCTTGGTTCTTTGGTCTGGCTTCATGGCCACACTTGCTGACTGAAAGGCCACAGTCCCGCGGTTAGGTTTGGAAGTTAGTGTTACAAGTGTTATAAAAGATATTATTAAATTATAACGATTATGTATTTAAATAACTTTTTAATAAAATAAATTTTAATTTTAATAGTCGTAGTATATTTGGTAATTTGTAGAGAAGAATTATTCTAATTATATATGTTTCAATGCAACCAAGTAATTCTGATTATGATATAAATAAAGTAATATATAACATGAATTGATAGAATGGAGTAGGTTAGAGGGGGATACATGGGGGAAGATTTGAATTGCTATTGAAGGTGTATGCAGGGAGCTTCCTCCAAGTATCTCTACAAAATTATTATATTTTTTATTTTGATCATATTATATATATTTTTAATCAGGAATGAGTGGTATTTGAGAATGCAAATAAGTCGAATTAATATATTTATTATTATTATTATTATTATTATTATTATTATTATTTTAAGTTCTTATGGATAATTTATTTTCACTTCTTTTTTTTATTATTTTTATTATTTTTATTTTACTTTTAAACTTTAATTTTATATTATTTTATCATTTTTACTCTCTCCTAAACTCGATTTATTATTATTGTTATTAGTGTATTCTTTAAGAAGGACATAATATTAAGTCCCTAAAAATTGGGCCATAATTATTTTATCTTTTGTAATGCTAAATATTGAAGGAGTCATGACAAATGTATTTTGAGGAATCGAAACCTAAATGACCCACTTGAAAATAACTCAACACCGAATATCAAATAAGGATCAGTCAATTGTAACCTTTTGTTGCAAGTGCTCTAGGTTTTTCCTTTTATTTATTTATTTATTTAATTTTTTTTTTGTATTTTAACATTTACTTCACTTGTTATTGAGTACAAGTAGATGGCATCATTGAGAAAGATCACCGGTAGTTTGTTAGTTAGTTTAGTGAGATATAATACTAAATGTCTTAATCAAATTCACGAATTTAACTTGTATCTTAGATATAAAGCAAACTACGTGAGAAGTATAACCTCTTAAACGGATCACTGTAAGTCCCAAACTGGATTAATCAGAATATAATTTTAGATATCAATCGGTTCGGTAAAAAAAAAAAGTCAGATCGCTTCATGAGCCATGAGAGAACCAAGAATAGAGCCAAATGAGTTCAAAATCACACCAATTGGAGCCAAAAGATGAGTTGAGTATTTTCAGCTGGAACATGCATATACCCCCGTGGCCATGACACCTAGTTTCATGTTTTTTTTTTTAAATATTATTGATCAGTATTTAGAGTCGTATTTTTATTAATTTGATTCGAATATTATCGTGTTCATTTTAGAGAAATAAATTCTCCACTGTAATTTTTTTTATTTCTAAATTTCAAACTTAAAATTTGAACGCTTTTATCACTTAACCGTATGTACAAAAATGATACCATCTGCCATCACCCGCTGCTCTAGGTTTTTTTTTCACTAAATAACTACAAACAAATACACAATCAAACCGCAAGGTAAAAAAATGTTGAACATATGAAAAGGGCACAAAAGTGAAATCCACCAACTCATAATTTTTGGGCAATTGCTGATTAGATAGAAATCCATAATACATATTTGTAGGAATTTTACTACCGTGTCAAAAATTTTGTAAGTAAAAGTTATATTTTTGGTATAAGGAGAACTAAAATTATTGTCCTATCAATTATTTTTTATAAATTTCATCTGATCCCAAATGGGGTTCAATGAATTTTTCTGATAAACAAAACTAGAAGAAATATTCTTTCTGAATACAAAAAGGATACTCAACTCAGCCATAAAAGTTGTCATGGCCATAAAAATTACTTTTCCAAACAGTTTCTTCATATCAAAGTAACCCATGGTGGACCTTTGCATTTGGCTATTTGTCTTGTCATTAAGAGAAAGAACCCAAATTTGATCTAGTGGATCAAAAATGGCAACAAGCGTGCAAATTTGCTCTGCCTTTTTTCTTAATTTAATGCGAAAAATTTATTCTGAGTGTTTTGGATGACATTTTTCAGCATAAATATCATAAAAACATATTTGGAAGACGTTTATTAAACGAATTTTTAGTGATATATCTTAAAACATGGAATTTTTTTTAGTAGGAGTTGCATGGGAATTACAATATTAAACATCTTTGGGAGATGACAAGCTTTTTGGATATCAATGGTTTTTGCCGTTTTATGATTTTATGAATAGTTGATTTAGTGAAATGTGATGATAAATTTCTTAATCAAGTTTTCAAATTCGACTCATAACTTGAACATGAAAAAATTACGTTGGGAGGGTAATTCTCTTAATGGGTCATTGTAAATTCCAAATAAGATTAGTCAGAATATGACTCCAGATACCGGTTAGTATAGTACAAAAAAAAATCAACTAAAGAAAAAAGAAAAGACATTAAAATGGATTGATTCCTTAGAGAAGAAACAAAAGAAATAAAGGGAACAACTTTGTTCATGCATGACTCAAAAATGCATAAAAGAAATTATCATCGGTGAAGATAACATTAAATATACTAAGTTACTTCCTTATTGGGTACAACATTTTATAATTTTATTTTTATTTTTATACAAAGAAGAATGACAAATTCTCTGCCAGTCCAAAAGGCTGGCAAGGCTGAGGGAAAGAAACCCAATGAGGATATGGCAGGGCCAAGTAGTGAACAAGTTGAAGGTATGGTCTATGAGAGGAAAAGAACAAAAATCATAAATATAATTAAAAAAAAAAACCCTTCTGTTGGGAAATATTTATTTATTTATTATTATTTTTAAATTCATTTCACTTGTTGGTTGTTTTCATCTTTGTATGCTATGTGGTAACCCATAAATTGAAAATATAAGTAAGTACGCTCCATAGATATATTCTTGTTAATAGGCATAAAATTTCTTAAATTTGTTTACATGGAAATATAGCTATTATTACTTATTAATGAAAAATTGAAAAAAAAAAATAAGTATCTGATTTTTTTTCTTTTAATAAATCATGGGTATCCATGTTGGGCCTTAAGAGTTAAAATTCTCCTTATATCTGTTTTCTCCATATAGAATACTTAAATTCAATATTTTATTTAAAAAATATTAGTGTCCAACTATGTGTTTTTTTCGTATATAAAATTTGAATTCAAAATTTTAATTAAGTGGTACTATATCCGATCACTAGACAACTTAGATATTGATAAAATAATCTCAAAAGATGAAAAAAAAATTGTGAAAAAAGCGAAATTAATGGAAAGGAGGAAAAAAATTATGGCTAATTTGTAAGACTGCATATGGCAAAATAACGTATATTAAAAGATAAAAATCATACCTAAAAGATTGTCCTAATTTTGAAAGATTAGGTATTGCCTTTGGCCAAAATGGCACCGAGCATTTGGCAAACCACAGTATGTCACACAAATCATCACCCCCCCCCCCTCCCCCCCGGCGCGCTCTCTCTCTCTCTCTCTCTCTCTCTATCTCTCTCTCCCAATGGGAAAGGTGCCCTGCAGATAACATTGAATGAAGGATATTTTGTGCCTAAAAGGGTATCTAGAACAAAATAAAAACGGGTCAAAATTGAAATTGAATTTGGTCACTACTTCATCTCACACTGGTGTAAATATTCGGCTCCTTCAATGCTCTCTTTCTCTCTCTCTCTCAAATGACATCGGATAAGTTATGCGGTGCGGCGATCTTGGATTGAACCAAATTTGCTGCTGATTTCCGATTCATGCGAAATCTTTCTGGCTAAATTTCGTAGAAAACAACAAAGTACTTAGTTCGAGAAATTGTACTTTGGTCCTTGTTTTGAACTAAAATGAACTCTGCTAATTTGGATTTATTACTTTGATTTTCTTTTTCAAACAAACAAGCAAAAACAATCTAATAATGCTTTCCCACTAAAGCTCAAATCTTCCCTTCTTAATATCTTGAAATCCAAATTGGGTTCTTGCCCCTTGCCAATTTTGTTTTCCCCCTACTTTTTCTTTCCTTTTATATAAAGCTATAGTTGCACTAATTTACTTAAACATGTTTTTACAATATATTTTTAAAAAATGTCGCATGGGAGCTTTTACCGTACTAAGTAAAAATCATTTAAATTTTAAATTTGAAATTAAGGGATAATAAGTGATTAACCTATTACCCCCACTTCTCCGATTAACTCCCTAATAAAATTTACGTGCGTTTTATCTTCTTCTTTTTTAATTGAGATTTGATGTGCATTCATATTGTGTGAGAGGACACATTTTTAAGAGAATATACATTGAGAGAGCACACTTGAGCTGTAAAAGAAAATTCTAAATAGGGAATTTTTTCTGTATCACTTTAATCACCGGATCGACGATTGTAACGTTATAACACTGAAATGATAACTCGTTTAACATGATTATCATTTTGACTACGAGATTGACGAAAATGGTATCATGGTTCCCGGATTATCGATGTATATTCACTGAGATATATCCCTAAACTTAATTTTTTTATTATTTTGAAAAATTATTATGTTTCTACTTGTTTGTGATAATTAAAACTAACACAATATTATTTAGTAATTATATAAAATGTTCTGCTCATGAGGTAAAAACATGTATTAAGAGATAAAAATACAATATATTTTTAAAATTATAATTTCAAGATTAGTATTTAGAAATGAACCGTTTCACAGTCTTCTTTCATCGTTGATTAAATGGGACATCTAAATTAGTATTTTTATATTTCTGTTGTAATTACTTGTAAAGGAATAAATGTCCAACAGGATTATCTCCCCCTTTTAACATTATTATTAAATATTTATTTCTTGATGTGTTAAAAAAGAAGAGAAAAAAAAAAAGTGGATGATTTGTGTTTACAGCCTCCAACTCCGCCGAGCTATGTTGGAAGTCCAATGTGGCTCTTTTTCTTGCTTTATACCAAAAAAAAAGAAAAATGCTAATGAAAATGCTTTGGGGTAGCCTTTAAGCAATTAAGGAATTTGAACCAAACCAGCAAAAGGTGCTTCTTATCTTTTAATAGAAAATACTTGCTCCTGCAGGTGCGCCTTGCTTCCATGTGCGCCTTGCAGGCCTTGCCCTCCCTCAAAGAACAAAAAGCCACTCTGCACCGCCCCCTACCAAGATATCCAAAATTTTTTGTTACCGAACCAATTGATATTTGAAATTATATTTTAAGTAATACGATTCTTTCTATAAAAAAAAAAAAACTCTTTTAACATAATTTTTTTATTCTAAATATTTGAATTTAAATTTAAATTAAAATATTTAATATTCTTTTTATTAGACCAACTATATTTTGATTAAAATAAAATATATAACCAAATTGAATTGCTCCAAAGAAAGAGCCAAGCATGTCCAAATAATTACCCAATATCCAAAACTCGAAACCAAAATACCCGGTTAATCAGAAATAAAATTTTACATACCCATCTTAAAAATTGAGTTGACCAGGTAAATATTGAGTTAGTCGGACATAAGAATTAATATAATATAATACGTTTTTATTAATTATTGAGAAGGATGTGTAATTTATAAATTCTTAATTTTTGTTTTTGGTAAAATTTGTAAGGTGTGACCGAGTTTATGTATGGGTTTTGAATAGCACGTGGTTTCAAGCCAAAAGAGCTTAAATTTCTAATCAGAAACCGCACGCACTCGGCGGGTTTAGGTCCCCACAACTCAAAATTGAGTCAGGTCCGTTAGTTGCATATGTGACGATTGCCCTGGGGAGGCAGTCTTGTTCTTTTGCTTTTCTCAAACCTCTATTTATTCCCACCCTCACTCTTCCCAATTTTCTCATCTCAAAAGTCCTTTCCTCTCCAACTCTCTCTATCCCTTCAGACACACACAACACACTCTTTCTAGGTTGTCTCGTAGGAAAAGGAAAATGTCACTTCTCGGGCTTTTGTTGGTTGGCTCTCTCTCTCTAGCTTCACTTGTTAATGGGTATGACGAAGGTTGGATGGATGCTCATGCCACTTTTTATGGTGGTGGTGATGCTTCTGGCACTATGGGTATGTTCAATACAAATTTGATGTATTATAGATATATTTTGCGCTTGATTTGGGTAATAACTAAAAGTTTTTAAATTCTATCATTCTATCATTGACTTCGGCAGTAATATTAACAAAAATCGTACCTATAATGTGAGATGAACGTTTTTTGAAGAGACCCATTGATTTAATTTGTAATTCAAAATTTGTGATCCTTTTGCAGGAGGAGCATGTGGGTATGGAAATTTATATAGCCAAGGCTATGGAACAACCACTGCAGCTTTGAGCACAGCTTTGTTCAACAATGGTTTGAGTTGTGGAGCTTGTTTTGAAATAAGGTGTAAGGATGACCCAAAATGGTGCCTTCCCGGCTCCATTGTGGTCACTGCCACAAATTTCTGCCCTCCAAACAATGCCCTTCCAAATGATGCAGGGGGTTGGTGTAACCCTCCCCTACGCCACTTTGACCTCTCTCAGCCTATCTTCCAACAAATTGCTCAATACAGAGCTGGGATTGTTCCTGTCTCTTATAGAAGGTGACTACAAATTTCACTTATTCTGATAAGACCCAAGTAGGTCATGACCATTTCTTTCTTTCCCTTTCTATATTCTAGTGGGATTAATTTGATTTTATGGTAAAATTTAGGGTACCTTGCCACAAGAAGGGAGGAATAAGATTCACCATAAATGGTCACTCTTACTTCAACTTGGTACTAGTAACTAATGTTGGGGGGGCAGGTGATGTCACAGCAGTTTCCATCAAAGGTTCAAAGACTGGTTGGCAACCGATGTCAAGAAATTGGGGACAAAATTGGCAAAGCAATTCATACCTTGATGGTCAAAGCCTCTCTTTCAAGGTCACTACAAGTGATGGCCAAACTGTGGTCTCTTATGACGTTGCCCCTTCTAGCTGGTCCTTTGGGCAAACCTACACTGGTCTACAATTTCACTAGAGGAGTCCCAAAACTTTATATTATATTCATTTTAGCTAGTACTAATTATATGAATGAGTCATGTGTCATGTTACTCCTTTTGGGGGGGGTTTGGTTTTGGTATGAGAAGGGCTTATTTTAAAATGGTCCCTTTTCATTTCACAGATTAGGTTATGGTATATGGGGGTTGGGGTATTATGATTTCTGCTCTGTTTTAGAAGGGCAGCAATTTAGGCAGTGGTGGGAAATGGGGAAATTACCACCCTCCAATTCAATACCCATTTAGTTTCTTTGTGTGTTTTTGCTGTGGGGGTATAATTATAAATTTATATATAATAGTTGATTTGGGTTTGAGCAAGATGCAATTTTCTAATTTTTAGGTGTGTACTTGGAAATTGTTCTGACGGATTAAGGTTCTGTCAAATGATATTTAATTTTTTGTTTGGACTTCTTATCTCTCTCTATGGACTACCATCTCATTGAGCATGCCCCATACTGCCTTCACATGAATGAGCAGGCTTCCTCTCTCTTCTCTCTCCCTCTTGACACGAGTCGGGGTTGCCTTCACGCGAATAAGCCAGGGTGAATCTGGGAAGTCATGTGGTTTGGGCGGTCGGTGAACTATATTCCCTCTTGAGTATTTAAACATGGAAATGACAATAGTATGTAAGAAGTAGTCACAAAAAACAAACTTCTCTTATTCCAAATTGTTTTGACAAAACCTTTTCAAATATATATTTTACCCACTATTATATACCAAGATTGAGAATAATAATAACAATAATCTCTTTTGTTGGCATCACTTTGTCGACGTGTGACTATGTGAGGTACAGTACACCTTACTTGATTTTAATTTCACTATTGAACGATGTTACATGTACGCCCACCTTCCCGTTATCCCCGTATCAGATCAAAGAGCATTTTATGTATCAGATGAGCTCTGTTTATTGAATGATGTTACATAAATCAAGTAATTTCTGAATTAAATGAATCAAATACTTATTTAACAATCAATTCAATGTTGATAATTTTTATTAATTTTTTGGATTAAAAAAATTCTTTATACTATTATTTATCTTTAGAACCAAGTTTTTCCTCTTTTTTTTTTTTTTTTAATTTCATTTCCTCACTTCTATGTTCAATTTCTGTTTTGCAACTCCTTTCTATTAATTTTTTTTTTCATGCTTTCTCCTCACTCCCCAAGAACACTTAATTGGAGAATCATTTTGTTCGGCACATTTGTGAAGACCGTGATCATTTTTAAATAAGTTTCTATGTTTTCTATTTTAATGTTATTAGTGATATATTCACGCAGAAAACCGATTAATCCGATTCAAATAATTGTGAATCATATTTAAGGGGATTAACTCTCCGTGTGCCTCTTTTTCTATTTTTAAAATTCAAATTCAATATTTTAATTAAGAAAATTTATTACTCTATTATCAAACTCATTAATGCTTACAATTGTATATGTTGTCTGTAAATGATTCTGACGGCCATGTTAATAGATTTTCTAAGATGGAAACTCAATAGTTTTCAAAAATAATTTTTTTATCCATGAACTTTTTGTCCCAGTAATTCTCATTCTTCCGCAAGATAGTTTCTCTTGTTCCATCAGGTGTTACCCACATTGTACTGTGAAAATCAAGTAGCTATGTGGCAAATATATGGGACGAGCTTTTTTTTTCTTTCTATGTTGATAAATAGAATTAAATAAAATGCTTGGCAAAGTGAAGAAGCCAAAGTATTTGCAACTCACCTGGCACCCAATTTTTTTTTTTTTTTGGTTGCTAATAATAAGGTTCTTCTTTCTTTTTTTTTTTCTTTCTTTTTCTTACAGAATTATTATAATTTTCAACTCTTTTTAGGGGCTTTTGTTAGAAGGGGTCTTGACTCAATTCATGTTTACTGCCTTTAGGTTGTGATTTTAGTACATTTGATGTTTCCCCCTAGTTTTGGTTTTTTGTCTTTGATGCAGGATGAATTGATAGGCTTTGCCTTGTTTCTTTATGTATTATAAATTATAAGCCTTAATATTTTTGTCAGTCTACCGAATAAGTTTTCCCTCGCGAAAGCTTGAGGCTCGCAATTGCAATACCAATTATTTACTTAGGAATATCAACTATATGGAACAGAAGTCAATTGACGATTGATTTAGTGAGATGGGATATTAGATCTTTTAATTAAGCTCGAGTTCGAAACTTGGAAATCTCCATAGATGCTCAAACTGGATTATTCTGGATACCGGAGGTGGGAACAAAAAAAAAAAACTATATGGAATAGAAAGCACAACCCAAGAAACGAGATCGATCTACCTAATCGATGATTGAAATTTTGCACTTGGTTGGCTTACTTTTATTCAATTAATTTCATTTTTTTAATTTGTTTTATATGTATCTGGGTGACGATTAGAGTACCATGGATTGGGCGGAGGATCAAATCAGCAAACTGCCTGACGAAATTCTGGTATCCATAATTGGCCCCCTTCCTATCAAGGAAACCTTGAAGACTAGCATCCTTGCACAGCGGCGGAGATGCTTGTGGATTTACATGACTAGTTTGATCATCCAGGATGAAGAAAAGTTGACTGCTGCTCGCCATAAGGGCAAAGGCCTAGGCTGTCCCCTTCGGGATATAGATGTGACGGAATGTTCTAAGTTTATAAGTGGGGTCAACCAAATATTGCAGCCGCATCTGGCTAGAACTATGGATGAGTTTTAAAGTTAGGTTTGAATTTTGGGCGTTGTATAAGGTTCTCCTGGATAAATGGGTTGACTATGCATTGCAGAATGATGTACAAGGGCTTGAAATTGACCGGATGTCCATTGCCTGTGGCACCTACAAATTTCCAGATCATCTACTTGAGAAACCGTAGTGTTCCTATAGCATTAAATCACTTGAGACCCTTTGCTTGAAGTATGTAGGTGTAAGTGGAAAAGTACTGCAGAAAATCCTGCGCAGCTTTCCGCTTCTTGAGCATGTTCATGTGGAAGGCGATCCTGTTTTGGTAGATCTCAAAGTTGTTGGTCCATCTCTTCAGTTAAAATCCCTCGTGCCAGATTGCTGTTTGAGTTAAGAAAGGTGGAAATATCTGCCCCATGTCTCCTGTCATTTCAGTGTGATTTCATAAATAATGTCCAGTTGGATATAAAGAACAGTCCCCAGCTTGTTGATTTCTCTATCAAGGCACACCTGCAAAGGATCGCGGAAATTCCCCCTCGTTTATTCTCCATTCTTTTTCCTCAAATTGAAGTCTCTATCATCTTCTTTTCTTCATTCTTTTTCTTAAAGACTGTCAAGTTTTGCAGGAAGAATGACACCTCCCTCATGTCCCAGAGTTATCAAATCTGACACTTGTTTCTGGTAGTTCATTTAGGAAGCTATATAAGCCCTGTTTCTTTCATTCCCCTATTAAAGGCATTTCCTTTGTTGCGCAAAGTTTCGTTGCAGGCAAGCATTTATAGTTGAAAAAATTCTTCTTTTGCATTACTAGTTTTTTACATGTTTCAGATCAGGGCATGAACATTATATTATTGCACAGCTACCTTCCCATACATGCTGCACGCGAAATGTTTCCATAGTTAATTCAAATTCATTTATTGAAAGGAAATTAAAACATTACTTCATGCATTTCTGGTGACTACCCTTCAGTCTTACTTGTCCTTCATGAAAACACTGAGGGTTAAATTCAAAGAGACCCCATGAACTTACTAAAGCTTGTATTAGACTTCAAACCGTATGAATTTACTAAAGCTTTGTTTTTTATGTGGAATCTGACCACCACACTGAAGATATTTTTCTGAAAACATGATCTCCTTGCCATGTTTATATTAGACTTTTAACTGTATGAATTTACTAAACCTCGATACTTTTTCCAAGAACATGATGGCTGTGTGTGCGCCATTGAAGTGTTTCCTTGCTTTATTTAGATCTATAGCTTCGACCCGAATTGATGATCGATGATGCTTCAACTTGAAGCCTTAATCTATGATGCGGCTTTCTAAAATCTATTGAATCAAGGTTCTTTTCTTTGGAGCATTTTTGTACTATATGCCTTAAAATCATTGAAAATTTGTCTTGGAATTTTTAAAATTTTCCCCTTTTGTTCTTTTACTGTGATAAACATAGAGGTTTGATTCTTCTTCGTGTCATAGTTATGAGACGCGAAGCAAAGGAGCCAGAGTGTGCAGAAGCATAGTGAATTGATTCATCGACACCTTAAGGTTGGTGAAGTACTTGGTTTTTGTGGCAAAAGAGCGGAAATCGAGTTTGTGGAGTACTTGCTCAAGAATGTGATGGCACTCAAGGAGGTTATTATTGATCCAGTGGCACGGTAAGGCACACCTAAGATTGGGCAGCAGAAATTGCAAGGGAGCACGCTTTGCAACTCAGAGACAAGGTGCCTCCGGGAGTTAAATTTGGTCTAGTGCAGAACAGATGCTTAAGTTCTATTTACTTCCATAATATGATAAGGAATATATCCTACTGCGAGCACATACCATGCCTCCTCTTCGATAGAAATGAGGTTTAGGTTCCTGACAACATAAACATTTTAGGGAAAAAAAATTGTTCTTAACCCTTCAGTACCAAAGAGTTATAGCATGTCTAAGACCAGCAATGCCATGTAATGCTTAGAGCTTTTTCAAGTTCAATTTCAATATTTAAGCTCTGATCAGGCATGGTTACGGTTGCATGAATTTGAAATTTTATAAATATAAATGTAAAAGAATTCTAAGATTTATGTAATTATATGAAAATGATAACAATTTATGATTTACACAACTTATCAGACCCCTCTAAATCTTAAAATTTGATTGTCCCACTAATGTGAGATTCTTAAATTTGCAGACATGATGAAGAAGAAATCGTAAGAGTTGTGTTTGGAAATTGGAAATTAAGTTAATTTATTTTAACATATATCTATTTTGTTTTATTTTGTGTAATTTTTTTATCATTAAACTAATTTTTTTTTTTTTGAAATTTAGAATTTTGCAAATAAAACTAAAATCATTGGGAAAAAGAAATATAAAATAACATTGGATTAATTTTTTGTACTAAACATAAATCTAAAAATTCAACTATTTTAACTGTATTAAACATTTCATATGGTATTATTTCACATTTTAAAGTAACATCATTTTTTTAATACTGGACTAATGTGTATCCATAATTATACCCTGACTAATTTGATTTGATCGGGTCTTTTTTACAAGAGTTCTCCTAATATAATTTTTTTCATTCCTAAATTTCGAATCTGAATTTTAATTAAAAAACTTAACGTCTTTTTTACTAAACTAATTATTCGTCAGGAAAGTAACATCATTCTCGACACTTCACCCAGTGTTAGCCAACTTTATATGTATAAAATTAATGTTATTAGTATTTAATAGCATAGATAGCATTAATAAAAAGATGTTTTAAATTAAAAATAATATCATTGACCTTATTTTTACTTAAAAAATTATTAAAAACATGATTTCAATTCTCATCTAGCCTTAATCTTAAATATCCTTCATATCCTCGGCTGCAATATCTTTGATAATTCTTTAAATAGTTCTATTAATATAATTTGGCTAGACACCAACTCTTGGAAGCAATTAGTCATATGAAGGATTTTAATGCCTAGCTAGACACTAACATTATAAAGACTTTGTAATTTCCTGTCAAGGTTTTCACTAATAATATCTCTGACTAAAAGAAATATTCCCCAGCCACTTGTCAAATTCTTATTGGTTCAATTTGAACAAGAAAAATCTCCTACTTGGCAAACAAATGGGACCTCAGAAGAAAGAAATAGATTCAAGGATATGGCAATCAAGATAAGGATAAGGACCAATAGCCCTCATTGGCTACTCCAAACACACACCAAGACATCTCAACCTTTGGATCAACAACATCAAGCCAACCCAACTGTCTACTTTGATCCCAAAAAATGAGGGCCACAGGTCACCCACTAAAATGAAATTACAAAAAGCATGCACAAAAGATCCATTTTCAGCTTACCCAACAAAACTCGACAGACCAAATTTTTTTCTTTCGAACTCCAAGGACAGACATGACCACAGTCACTACACAAGCTTCAGTTGCTGTTTTCAGGCCATGCTTATCAAAGTCAAGGTTCTTGACAGGCTCTTCTGGTAAATTAACCAGAGAAATCTCTGTTAAATCTGCCTCTTCTTCCACCAATTCTTTCAAAGTTGAGGCCAGAAAAGGGGAATGGCTACCCGGTTTGCCCTCTCCAGGCTATCTCAACGGAAGGTAATTCAATGTCACATTTTTCATGAAACAAAGTGAGTCCTATTCCATATTAATTTTCACACAAACACACACACACACACACACACACACATGTATGTATGCTTGTGTGTATGTATATGTTTTATGTTAAACAAGTGGCTGATATATGTTGATGGCAATGTAGTCTTCCTGGTGATAATGGGTTTGATCCATTGGGACTAGCTGAGGACCCAGAGAACTTGAAGTGGTATGTGCAAGCTGAGCTCGTGAATGGCAGATGGGTCATGTTGGGTGTTGTAGGAATGCTATTGCCGGAAGTTTTCACAAAGATAGGCATCATGAATGTCCCCAAATGGTATGATGCTGGCAAGGCTGAATATTTTGCTTCTTCATCAACCCTTTTTGTCATAGAGTTCATCTTGTTCCACTATGTCGAGATCAGAAGATGGCAAGACATCAAGAACCCGGGAAGTGTCAACCAAGATCCCATTTTCAAGCAATATAGCTTGCCGCCCAATGAGGTTGGATACCCTGGTGGCATCTTCAATCCTTTCAGTTTCACTCCCACCCTCGAGGCCAAGGAGAAAGAGATAGCGAACGGTAGATTAACAGACTTTTAAAAATGAGTGATAACAATAACTATTGATATGTTACTCAGTTCGTATCATGTCCTTGTCAGTGCTGTATAGGATTTGGTTGATAGGAAAAATAATTTTTTTTTGGTGGGGCTTTAGACTAATGTTTTATGCGATTGGATTGCGCAGGGAGATTGGCAATGTTGGCATTTTTGGGATTTATTGTGCAACACAATGTGACTGGTCAAGGACCATTTGACAACCTGTTGCAGCATCTTTCCGACCCATGGCACAGCACAATTGTTCAGACACTCGGAGGTTACTAGATTTCCAAAATGGAAGAGAGAAGTGTATTTCACATTATATGTAACCATGAGTGAATGGTTTTTGAGTGAGATTTGAGCTTTCAGTGTAAAACATTCAGCCTTTCATTGTACAGAGGAACTAAGATGAATCATATGGGCAGAATTATTAGATTTTATTTGTGTCACTTGAAAAACATTCTTCCAACAAAAATACTTTAAATGGATACAAATGGTATTGGAAATGGGACCTATGAAGACCAAAAATACATGAAAAAATGAGATAAATTTCCTCTACATAGGAGCTTAATTTACATCTTTTTGTTTGGTTAACAAAATCAGAGACTGCCCGTAACAAATTCTCGGGGGGAAAAAAGAAAAATATGAGAAAATTAAACAAGTGTATGTATATCACTTTTCACTATACAACTACTTTCTATCCTACAAACACTTGCACCGATTAACCTGTATGTTAATTTCCCATGCACCATGTAAACTTTGGATCCGCGAACTCAGCAAAGATCAGCATCTGCTTCTGTTTTGTCTAAAAACATGTGTGGCTGGGCGTGTAGATGTAGAGAAGCATGAAGGATTTGGTTGTGATGATCAGTTAGTTTGGTTGCTGCAAGAAAGAGATGAATTCAAGATCAGCAAAATGTAGACAATGGATGAACATGGCATGGCCAAATTTGTAAGCATGACAAAAGAAGAAAGAACTGGTGCAAGGAAACATCCCTCCCTAGTGGAGAGATAGATCCAAAAGGCGAAGGCTGAGGGGTTTTTGTGAGGAAGCCGAAACAGGGAGAATGCAGAAGTAGAATATGAATGCATATAAAGTGTTAAGAGATCCCGACTTGAATCATAGAAGATGGTGGTGTAAGAATTCATCTCTAATTTGCTATTTCCAAGTTGAATATCTAATCAATGTTACAATAGATTTTTTTTTTTTTTTTTTTTTTAATATAGGAATCAAGTTCTATGTTATCAGAGCCGGAGCCCAACCCTCTTCGGGCTTGCATGTTCTAGTTAGGCATCTGTAACCGTTAGTCATTTGTTGGAGGGGAACGTTAAGTTCAAGTCGGCTACAACTCTCTACCTTTGAAACTTCCTTTTGAAGCTAAGAATCAATTTCTCTAATAAATATCAAACATCAAACATCAACACGAGGATATGAACCAACAACATAAAATCAGGATAAACAATTTCATATGTGAAAATACAACAGAATGCAGCTAAATAGTTTGATAAGTGAGAGTTATTGTAAATCTGTCCATAAAGGTTAAACCAGACTGAAACTATTATCAACGTAATAGTGCTTTTCATTCTGATTGAAGACCTAGAAAAAAATGGAAGACAATCAACATTATTGGCCATAATGTGAGGAAAACAAAATGGTTAAGATTTTTATAACTGGAGAAAGAACGGTTGATGAAGAATTAACCTCAAGTCGGAATCTAATTTCAGCTGCACAAGGTTAGTGACTACTAATCAAGCAGTAAGATGATATGAGCTTCTCTTCTGTAGTGCAGACTAGGAACCAGGTCGATTTAACTTTTGCTTGAGCACAATGCGCCAGTTCAAGTTATAGCCACAAGGTCAACTAATTGAATGTGCACCAGACAATGTGTCGTTTGTATACTGTTTTAAAGAAAATTATCAAGACTTGAAACTTCCAAGATCAGACAGTAAGTGCTTAGTCATTTTATTAGCCTAACAACCACAGTTAATTAGGCTTCTTGAATCTGGCTACTTTGATTAATTTTGATACAGAAAAGTGATTGATCTGGCTTCAAGATTAGCTTGGTCAGGTCCAGCAAAGCTTCTGGACACCTGAGAGGGCCTAAGAATCCTACAAAGTTCCAACTCTTATACAACCAAATATTTAGTTTGGTGTGCTCGGCTCATATAAAACACCGAAATGCACAAAAATTTACCATAGAAAAACAATGGTATGTGAAATAGCACGTATATGTCAAGAAGAAGGCCACTGCATGGCATAAAATGACAAAATGATGCAACACAGAAATTGCACACAAACTACTATTAAATCAGCTATTGTTATCATGCAATTTTGATGTTGATATGACCACATTGGATTGTGGTAAGGACTGCTCACCTGGGGAAATGTGTGTTGTTCAAACATTGCAATGGCACATTGGCCAGATGCAGGCATCCAAGTTTGATGGCTATTGTCGAAGACTGGTCTTGCTGCTTCAAAATTGCCATTAACTTGATAATTCAAGGGATTTTGTTGCATGTTCATCTCCATATCGGACTTCAATTTCTTGTCATCCGGCAAATTTAAACTACCATATGGATTGTATGGATATTGCTCACTTAGTTGTAATCTCAAGCAAGCAGATCCAGCAAGATCATCCAAAGTATTTGCATCTTGACCTGAACTATCAGTATCTCCTTTCATTCCCATTCCAAAGTAACTAGAAAAGCTTGGCAAGGTGGCATCGGTGGTGCAATCAATCTCTCTGCAAAAGGGCATCCATACGATGATTACAAGCATGTAGTATGCACTCTTACCTCTCCTAATGGAATATATCATGAAACTATATACATTGCAAGAGAAACCTGAGTCGATATCCCTACAAATTGTGAAAGCACCACTAATGTGGAAATACAGAAGAGGTTTCAGTGGACTGCCCATAGTTTAATGCAAACTATCAAATCGGAGGGAATACTAATTTATTATGACAACATTTTGACATTTTCCGGATACTAACCTCTGAGGCAGAAAAGGTTCCTCAGGGAGCATTATAGGTTGAGTGTCAGTATGAGAAATCCAAGTCAGAGGTTGACCTTCTTGTGTGCCGCCCATCATTAAAGGTAAGTGCATACTGCTCTGGAACTGCATGAAAAGATCCATTACGACTCCCAAAAGGACACGTGGAAACACAGATACAAACAGAGCTTTCCACCAGCTAAAACTTTACCTGGTTACTGCAATCCAGTGACATTAGTTGATGTTTTTCCAAATTTTCCTACAAGAAATTGAAATATTTCAGTAATTTCATATCAAATTCATCAGATCAGTCAAAATAACTTGAAATGTGTTAATTTTGACATTGCTCCACTCCTTTTCCTAATTTTCCAGCAATGTAAGTCGAGTACTTAAAATAATGTTTCCCTACCCACAAAAATTCTGCCAACCCCGAGATGTAGAAGGTACTAAAATAAATCTCACAAAAATTGATGAATCCAGAAAAAAATTAAAATATAACAAATTAAATTTTACAATATTTTTCTGGGTATTATACTACATGTTCTTTCTTGTATAGATTGCCATTGGAATCCATACCTTATGCACACAAATTCGGTTAAGTGATTCCCTCAGGGAGTCCTCCATCTGCCGAAGATGTTCAACATTATCAATTTTATCTGGATTACTCCAACAGCTGGGGCAAAAAGAAAAGAGATAAATACAATTGGACATTGCTAATTCATATCACCATTAAGCCCACACGTGCAGTAACATGAGATGTATGGGAGGGCAATGGAAAGAGAAACCTAAGTAAAAGGCTTTTAGTATACAAAGATCAAGCACATCAAAAAGAGGAAAGCACAAACAAACATCAGTTGGAATATATGTGTGAACCATAGTCTGTTTGCTCATAGGCTAACCATCACATTGAGATGTAAAGCAAATGTCACAGTTATTGTATCAGGCTACTCTGTGAAACAGCAATATTAGATATGCATCCATAATCCTGCCTAGATCGTATCTGTAGATTCTGCCCTCAATGTATGAAGGGCAAAGGTGGAAGGGCAAAGGTGGACATGGGCAGAGGTGGACATTAAAGGTAGCAATAGATAATTCTCCTCTCCAATATAATGAGCTCATCAACATAATATAATTCTAATAGGAGGAAAAAAATCTAAAGGGTAGATCTTGAAAGCTAACCAACTAACTCAAATCAAACTGATATTGCCACAAATTTTTATATCAAAGTACAAGCATTGAGCAAGAACTAATTCGGGATAAGATCGACTGGTTATGGTTGTTCACAGTCCAATCATAATAGCTAGAATGCCACACATGAAGGACTATAAAGAACTCAAAAGCAGGCAATGCATGCTCCCTGGGATCCAAGATATGAAACAGGAGTTGAAGTTGATGTTCAAGAGTTCCATAAAATGTTAAACACCTCTAAACCACAAATACAGGAAATGACTAACACTGTCTGTTTGCAACTCATGCAAAAAAACATGTAGCAACTATTAAAGGAGAAAAGCCCAAATTTTTACCTTAGCCTCCTATGTACTTCTGTGAGTTGCGCTTGCATTAGCCTTACCTGATTAGCTAATTCCTATCCATGGCAATTTCAAGAGCATATCAGTCATATTGATAAAAGAAATTGACTCAAAAAGTACATAGGGTGTTGATTGTACAGGTTAGCAGTGCACACCTCAACTGTTTGTGAGCTGCAAAAAAACAGAGAAAAAAAATTGCGCAACTTAGATCTTCGCAGGAATAAAATTACTACATATTATCACAAGCTTTCTGTAGTACATTCACATACCTTGCCCCTAGAAAGTCTTGTATATTTACATCATGGTCTAACTTCTTAAAGGTTTTTTTCAGGGCCTAGGTAACAGCAAAATATATGTGTAAGATGATTGAATTTAAACCTCAAACACTTGTCACTGAAGCAGTTGGGAGGTGGGAATGGAATTGAGAATGTAAGCTTCAATAGTATCTTACCTCAAGACTCTCCAATTTCCTGTTCCAAACAGAAAAAGATCATTTGGCTGCACTAATGATCTTATTAAGCCAGAAGTAAATGAAAAAACCTCAAATATATAATCCATACCTTTTGGCCCTTTCCTGTGGAGTCAATTGAGCAAATTTCGCAATAATCTCTTCGATGTCACTAAACAAACAGGGGAAAAATATCAGCAATTTCAACCAATCATCACAGGATGTTTTCATTTTCACTTAGGTAAATTTATTTCTAATGTCATATTTTTTTTTCATCTTCCCGAATAGTGTCTTATGAAATATTGCTTGGTTTGAACTGCTAGCCATCCACAAATGTTTCCATTAGCTGTGATGACTCTAAATCACTACCTCCAAGCCAACTAGTTCAAAACGGAGTTAGTACACAGAACCAAAATTTGAGCTAGTTACTTGGTGAAAGTGAAGTTTATTTGACTTGGAGTAGGAATGAGAAGTTGGATGACTTTGTAATGACATTGTGAAGCAAGGCTACTCCCTAAGGACTCTGTGAGACTGAAACTTCAGAGTCCAATAATGCATAACAAGCCAAATAAATAAATTCCATTACAGTAGGATAGGGAAACTGTTATGACCTTTGAGAGTCATTCATAATTTGATGCAAAATGGATTGAGAAATTCACATTAGGGTGAAAATTATTGGAATTAGCAGGGTTTGGCAATTTCCCCAGAAAGACTTCATTAAGGCCTTCCATATCAACTTCAATTTCCACATTTCTCAAATTCTCAATTTCCAAAGCAATAGAATCTTCTTCTGACCTAGATTTAACATATGTGAAATTCCAAACCATCGAATTTCCACTTTTACCATGCTCATGAAAGGTCAAAGCCTCAGATGACATCATGCAACTTACCTCAGGATGGATGATGGGATGTTTGTTATCTTGTCCGATTCTGTCATGTCTGAATGTTGGCAAACCCAAATTTTACACGTCTATCAATGATATTTTCAAAATTCAGGAAATGTACTTTGATTGCTGGATTAAGATTCATGAATTTAACTTTTAGGAATATAGATTACTACAGAAAGTGTTCGATTCAGTTGCTTAGAAATCCTCTAGTCAAAGGTATGAACATGTTCCTCACTGCAATAGATTAATCCAATGATTTTTCATCAAAATACTAAGAGAAACATGCTAGAGAAAAGAGGGTCATGGATGCCGTCAAACACGACATACATATTTTACTTCTAATGCTGCAAGTTGCATACTCACACCATTCTCATTCTTCTCTAATGACCAAAATCTATTGTATCCCAAGAGTCCTTGTCACACCAAAGATTCAGATGGGAAAAAAAATACTTCCGCCAGTCGTTATGTAATAATTGAAGGTTGGACATTTATTTATTTATTTATTTATTTATTGTTTATAAAAGAATTATATTTGAAAAGGAAAATAAAAATACGGCTCGAGTGAATAGAAATCCTCAAAGCAACGCCTATATATCAAAAACAGAAACTAATGAACAACTACTTTCCAATCCCTTTCAAATCCTCTAAACCATAATCCCCAAATTTGAACATTTGTAGTTATATTGTCAATCAATTTCTTAAGCTGTGGCTTTCTCAAATGTTTTGGCTGCCTTAGCTGGAATTAGAATCAAAATCATAAAAACAACAACAATTTCAAGACTTTGTCGCATGACATGAACAAATGCAAAGACCTCCAACATGTGCAACAATTATGGGTTATGTTTTAAATGTAGACTTATGACCTAGATATTGTCTTACTGTCTAATCATAACTGTGTAACGTTCAAACATATGGCCTGGTAATGCGCATAATTGCAGCTAAATTGTAATGTCAAAGGTACCTGCGCTCTCCATGAAATAGAGTTGGTTTCCCAGTAGGAGAAAACATGAGAAGGATGATATCTATGTCACATAATATTGATAGTTCCTTTGCTTTCTTCAATATCCCATGCCTCCGTTTGGAATATGTCACTTGCCGATTGCTAGTGCTCTCTAACCTCTTTATTTTTAACTTTACCCGTCCCATCCTTGCGGGTTAATGAGCCAATCACTTCGTTCTCCTCTCGTCAGAGTAGTATCCAAAATCTGTCAATGCCCTTGCAGGACCAAATTTTTACCGTCAATACAACCTCTTTCTCAAAAACCGCCATATAGCTCGATCATCAAATCAATTATTTTCCAGATAAACAATTCATTTCAGGAATCTCTTCAGTCACCCGATCAGTATCAATTGCATTTTTCAAATTTCACAAACTACGCCCCTTATTTGTTGAAGCAATGGATTCCAATACTCTCCACCAAAAATATCAAATATCTTCCAAGAACCAATCACAACTCAGATCAAATTGTACTATAATATACAAAACCCAGATGCATATTCACCCAGAACGAAATTTAAGCTAAGATTGATCACACACCCTTTTAAATGTCTACTTTTGATAAAGAGAAAACGGTAGAATTCTGAGAACAAATTAAAAACTCAAACCCAGAATAAAATTGCAGTATAGTTTACAAGACCCAGATACAGAATTCACCCAACAACACAACTTAAACTAGATTCACCACACCCACTAGAAAAAAATCAATAAATAGAAAGAAAATCAACTTTAAAGCCAAACCCAGATGGGGAAACAAAAGATAGAAATAGAAAGAAAAAAATATCTACAAAAGCTGAAAACAAAAAAGGGGTGACAACATAATTAATTTCAGGAAAAAAAAAAACCAAAAAAGAAGAGGGAAGAGAGGAGAGAGAGAGAAGGGAAAGCTTACGTTGGACGACAGGCAGAGCTGTAAATTCGGTAGTTAGAAGGGCGCGGGAGAATAGGATGGCGTCTGAAATCTCCAAAGCCAAACAAACCAGAGAGAGAGAGGGAGAGAGATGAAAAATAATCGTATGGTGAATATTTTGAGTGCGGTGTTGTGTTTTCTCAGCCAACGAAGCTCATTGGCACCCAGCAGTGGCAGAGTGAGGTGTATCCTCGGCTTCGGCCGACTCTCGTTTCCCGCAGCTTGTCATAGGCAAAAGTTGGCAAGGGCAAAAGTGAAACAGAAAAAAACATCTAACAACTAAAATGAAAATATAAAGTCATTGCATAAAGTAATTATTTAACTAACGGATAGTTGACCTAATCAAATGTTACATTAATCCCTTAATCAAGTTTCCAAATTCGATTCATGACTTAGGTATAGAAAAAATAACGTTGGAAGGATATCCCCTTAAATGGACACTACAAGTCTCGAACCGAATTAGTCAGAATATAGTTCTGAATATCAATTGGTATAATACAAAAAAATAAAATAATTATTTAACTTCGGCACAAATATTCCCTGGATTAAAGATAAATAAATAATCTGTATTATAAATAAAATTATAAATTATATTAAATAAAAAAAAAAAAGAAAATACATAAACTAGTACCCTCAGATAATTTCTCGATACAAAGATATAAAAATAAGTTCCCCTAGGTGAAAGGGGTCTGAAACCAAGAACTTATGTTAGAGAAATAAAACACAACATATAAAAGGACAAAACAAATATACATTTTTAAAATTGTTAATGGGTAATATTTATTAAGTATTTTTCTTAACCCCTGCGTTCGCATGCATCTCAACCGGACTGACCGTCCTTGAGACCGACACCTAACTAGAGCGGTGGTTGAATTTAAGTAAGCTTTCGGATTCTGACTTATGTATGATTTGACTTTTATGTATAATGAAAAAAAAGATACGGGAAGAGTTTTATTTTTTAAAAAATTTGATTTAACTCAAATAAAATTAAATTGAAATTAATAAAATTTTTGGATATTAATGATTTATAAAAAAAATAAAATAAAATAAAATAAAAGAAAGAGACCATCCTTAAGAGATACCCGGGGTTGATATGATATCAAGATAATAATAACATTATTTTGGATAACAATAATTTAAGATGGACTCTAATTTATAAATGGATTTGGCAAATTTTAGAGTAATGTTGATGAAGGGTAAGTACAAAATTTTCATACGTAGCTAGCCACAGCTAGGAACAGTTTGATCACATTGGTTAAACACTATTGAGCAACAAACAGCAAATTCCTCTAGCAGTATTGTAAAAATGAAGATCTTTTATTTTGGTAGACTTAAAAAAAGTATTATAAGTTCAATTTGCAAGTACGCTAGTCTAAACAATCATAGACATTGCATGTCTATAATGCTCATGTCACATTTTATGACTCGGGAGGAAAAATCAATTCAAGCTGAAGCCTCACAAGTTAAACTCATGTTAACACAGGAGAAGTTGAAAATAGATATTAAGACAAAAATTACAGAAGTCAAGAATGAAAGGGTGTTATTCTAATCAATGGATGATGGATGGTAGTCGGAGTTGTAGCAATCAAGCTGGAGAGTTATCAATTTGGGACAAAGCCGCAGCCTCCAGTTCCTGCTTTGACAATAGCCTTGTGGAGGGAGTGAATTCTGCATTTGAAGGAATTTCAATGGATGCAAGTTGTGTGGAGTTCAAAGAGAAATGTGACCCAACGGCCTTGGTGGTTCCATCAATAAAATCTGATCTTGATATGTAATCCTTCATGCGGCAAATGAAGTCCAGATGACCTCGTGCCTAGTGAAGGAGATGGCAAAAGTATGAGACATGCCTCCCACAAAAGTAAGACAAATACAATAGGCAGGCAGAATCAATGACACAAGGCAATACTGCAACTAGAAAAGTATCAGTGATAGAACAACTCAATATTGATCTCGCTTAAACATCTTAAATTGCAAACATCAAAAGCTAATTTTCATGGTTCATGTAGACTCAGCAGGTAGTAGTAGCACTAAAATCCTTCAACTCAGTATTCTAGAAGTGAAAAATCCTGAATCATTAGCTCTCCAATTTACAGTACAATCTCCCTTATTAGTCAATATTTGATCACCAGGTTAACAAAATTATCAGGCACAGGAAATCGCAAAGAAGCATCAAGATAACAACATGATGACCGATGAGAGGTCATGCATTATTTGTCTACTCCATTATGGGGATCCCTCCTCACCAGAAGGTGGGTTATGCTTTGCTAAATTTTCTGAAGTTTCATAGGAATATAAATGAACATAGAAAATTGCAATCCTACTTTTGATGAAAATAAAGACCTCTGTAAACTAGACCAAAGAATCACAACTACTGCAAAGTATTCAATTCAGCACATTATTGGCTCCACAACAGACTTGAGTTTATTGTCTGGTTCAAATGATTACCAGACCACTGGCATTTTCATATACAAAGAAGGGAAAGGTATATGAAAAGGAGACTATGAAGAAGTCAATATCTTACCGATCGATATTCTGGAGCCCGATTAGGAACTTTCAAGTAAGTCATGTTCTTGATATCATAGTCCCATAAAAAGGATGTATGGTGGATCCATCTGTTCTTAGTGATAGATTGAGCATTGCCACCAAATTTGCGGTCACCAAACACATAATCTGCAAAGACATATCAGAGCGACTCTAAGTTTCAATATCAGCAGAGAGAAATTGATGTAAAAAGATAATAATTCATATATGGACAAGAATTACAAGAAAAAGAAATCGCGCACTAGAGTACATGTAAAAAGCAGACCCTGCTCAACTGAAAACATTCTCATGTCTAACAGGGGGATGAGTTACAAACAAGGAAAGTTATTCAACTGTAAAGGAAGCAACAGGGAACAATTGTAGACCACAGACCATTAGGTCTTGTAAAATGAAGGCCACAGCCATTAAGTTCGAGGTTAATCATAATCTACAGAAGACAAAGTACACAGATAGACTTCCTTGAAGCCCAATAGACTGTGAAACAAAAACAGTCCTAGATATATGGAAAACAAGCAGGTTATGTAAAGTTTGGTAATTTAAGAGAGAAAGGTTGACAAAATAGTAGATAAAATTGAAAATATCATCCCCAAGACTCCAAGAAAAGAATACTAAATAGTGCTTCCTATATATACCATTTTCACGAAGGCTGAACTTTCCAATTCCTCGAAAAACTTCATTATATAGTATGCTGCTCCAATTCATGATAGGTCGAGGATAAGGCTGTAAGCCAGGTATAAGGTCCTTGTTGCAAATAAAAGTAACAAATATTGTTCCTTGATCAACAATGACAGTACCTCCCCCAGTAAACCTTTTGATGACAGGTATGTGATCTTGTAATACTGGTTCAATTTCAATAAGTTCAGCAGGTTTCCTAAGCAGATGATTCATGTAATCTAATTACATTCTCATATACATGATAAACAATTGGAACATGTTCCAGAAGAAAAGTAACAACACAAAAGTTCCACAAGCATATTCAAGCTTTTGGCTAAATCATTTCCTAAGGAAATTGATGCGGTAACACAAATACACACGGGAAAAACCCAAAATTCCATTCACTAATTCTCATTCGCTAAATCATTCTTGCTGATGGTTGATTATACTCTTTCTCAAACTCAAGCAACACTATCCACTAATGCTTAACTCCCAACACTAGATTCCATCAATAGTTCTCTACAAAATCTATTAAATTCAACCTAATGTCTGTTTCGAGTTTTTCAACTCATCCTACATCTCCAAGCATACTATTATAACTGAATTGACCACTGGATCATGCAAAGAATAAATATGGAGTGGTGGTGATTCTAGCAAAACTCAATGAGTTTATCTGGTCTTTAGTCAACACCCCCAGGCCTCGGAAAAGAAAACCTACCCTCCTACTGAACACAGAAACACTTTCAATACATGTGCACTTCAACAAGTTTAGTCTATTTCTTTGTAAGATCGTGTTGGTGGTAATTTGTTATCAGCACCATTTAAAAGCATTATTTAAGAACATATAATGCTACATAAAGGAGGAAAATGCAGTTTCCAAAGTGCTTTTTTTTTTTCAAGGGATGAATGACAAGACTATATTGTGTGCTTGTTTATAAAAGGAATTAAGTTGTTGAAAAATCAGAGCTTCTTGTCTCCCAAATTCATATAATAATACACTTAACATGCGGCTTTTCAAACAGACCCAAGTTTACATTATTAAGACAATAACATACCCAGAAATTCCCATGACAACGGTAGGATCATCAGTTCCATCATTTATGATGCACCAATTATCTGATGAGGTACGAAGTAGCTTTTCCTCCAAATGCAATTGCTGCAGTATAGGCACCCCTCTTAGTTTAATCAGATTCATCAATGGACTCCCGACATTTTGAGCTTGAATCGTAGTCATTCAGAATCAGAACTTGATTAGGCTATAGACTATCTTAATTATACACAAGAGGTGCTCCCCAGTCCCTAGTTGATTCAGGAATGAGAAGAAGTTCCAGAGCTTTAGTATTCCCACAATCCTAGGAAAATAGAAAGACAAGAGAGAAGAAGCAAGAATCAATCAGAAGCTGCTCAGGCATTTCATTCTAGATTTGAAGGAAAGACTTGAAAGAGAGATAGGATTAATGTTTGCATGCCAAGTATTTACCTAGCCTCATTAGTTGATAATAGAAAGAATTCAAATACTCGTCAAACAACCTATTGATCCAAAAAAAAAAAAAAAAAAAAATACAAGCAGAGAATATTATGCTTATAATTTCAATCTTGAAATGCCCCCTAGATGCGGAGTCATGCAGACTTATAAAAGCATTTTTAACACATGAAATATTTAATCACGGAGAATAGTTGGTTAATTATGCGCGTACTCATGAAAAGGGCCTGGAAAATTTGAACTTCGAAACTTGTCCTTGAATCCCACGGCGAATAACTAATTATTTCAAAAGGTTAATCTGACATGAGAGTCATAGGTTTATCACCCTATATTTAAGTATACTAATGAAACATAAGTCAGTCTAACCAAAATTACTGTGTGAAGATGAACATTTCAGTACCTCTTCTTATTCTTTCTAGGCCTATTTTGGATTGCAAGTAGCAATTGAATTACGAATAATTTCATCCCCATTCCAAATCTCTGGGGATGGGTATCAAAGAAAAATTCTATCAATACTTTTTGGAGCTGTCCCGGAATAAAATCTGTTCTCCGGAAAGATTTTTGTTCCTAATATTTGGTAATGTTTGGGGAATGGAACTTGGGAATGAAATGTTATATTAATTTGTAAAGAACTATATAATTGCACAAAAGACTAATCCGATACATGAAATTTTCACAATTCAGAAAAAAGGTAGAAATCTTCATTTCACCACTTCAAGTGGAGGCTAGTGAGGAAAGCTTCACATGGATTTTACTTGCATCTCGCAGTGAAAGAAACCTGATTTTCTGAGGAAATTCAAGAATTACTTGCAAATTACTTAAAAATTACAATGACTTAGAAATCAAAAAAGAAAAAGGTTAATGCTACAAATCGAAGGAAAAAGAAATTCATGGATAAAATAGAAATAGATTTTATTATATGTGTGCTAATTCCAATCCCCCAAATACAAATTCGGACCAGCCAGAGAGCTACATACCTGCTGGAAAAGGTGGTGGATGAAGCAAGGGAGACAGAAGCGTCTTGCGGAGAAGAAACTGAATAAAAATAGATTGTATCCAATCGCGGTCGGAAAATCCAAAACCAAGAGACAGAGAGTGATTTGTAGATGTAGATCGAGAGAGAGAGAGAGAGAGAGTCTCCTGGAGAGACGGTGGGAGATGGAGCGGCTAGGGCAACGAAGACGTTTGTTCGAGAACGACTAGGAAACTTACGAAGCTAAAACAACCTAAAAATACATTTTTTTTTATTTAATAATAAAATATTAAAATAAAATTTTATTTTATTATAAATTGTTATTGGATCACATTCGGTGGAATTATTTATAACGCGAACTCATCTGATTATTTTAAAATTAAAATACCCTGATTTTAATCCGATTTATTTTAAAAAATCCGATCCCCGAATCAAATTTTTGGATATCCACCTTGTCGGATTGGACATTGCCATCTAAGTTTGAGACGGTGAGAGTACAAGATTTCATTTCAGGGTTGAAGACCAAGAGAAGATTTGGTCTCTTCACCCCGGTCTTGTAGTTTTGGCTATGTTGCAAATCCCACGTCAAATTATAAAAAAATTAAAAAATAATATTTAAATTTAATAAACTCTCTCACTCAACAAATCGATTTTTTAGATTGAGTTCTCTTATTGAGATGTTGGAATAAGAGCCGTCCAAAAAAGAAAATAGCTACATGATGTTTTAAAAAAAAAGTTTATAATAAGAGCTATTCGTGGACATCAGGCATCTCAAGAGGTGGACAATATTACAAATCTCATATCGAATTCCAAACAAATCAAAAAATAATACTTAAATCTAATAGGTTTTTTCATCCAATATATCGATCTTTTGAACTAAGTTCTCCTGTTACGTTGAGTCCATCAGGATCCATGACAGGCAATTGGCTTGGTGTTGTAGCCGCCTCGGCCCGTGTTGCTGAAGAATTGTGTTTTCCGATCAGGCTCATACCATTCTTCTCCGTTCCTCTTTATCTTTGTTAGTATTAATAATATTTTTTAACCAACCCAACATCAGACTCATAAAAAAATTATTTTTTTTAATCAAATTTCAAATTTAAAATTAAAAATTAAAAAAAAACTATTTTGAAAGAATTCTTTTTAAATTAAATTCGATAATATTCAAATAGAATTAATTAAAATATTACTCTAAATATCGATTAATTTACACAAAAATATATAATTTATAATTTTTATATAAATTATATATGATTTACTTATATTTAAATAAGTGAGAATTATTATATTTCTCTCAATCAATAACTTGTTGTGTTCTCAATGAATTTGCGATTTGTTAGCTTTTTTCTTTGCAAGTTACGTAACATTTCATTATATATATTTTTTTTGATTAGAAATTATTACAATTTAATAATTATTTTAATTTTGATTAAATTCGATTCGAGTTATTTTATTAAACCAATTAGGTATTAATTTTGGTTTGAATATACTTAAAATAAGATATTAAAAGAAAATAAAGAATAAGAATTAAAAAAAAAAAACCTAAATATGATGTTAAGTGTATTATATCTCTGGCTTGTGTTTTGAACTTCAAACCAAACCTTACGGGTCTTCTAGATTCGTTTTATGCCCTTTTGGGTTGGGGAGTGGACTTCCAGTCTCGGGCTTCTTTCTTTCTTTATTTTTTCTTTTTTTTGGGGCCCCGGGGGGGGGGGGTTGGCGGCGGCGGGCTTTTTCCGGTTTCTTTCTCTGGTTAGGGGCTGGGTTTTTCGGTTGCTTCTTCTTGGAAAGGTTTTTAAGTTTGTTGTGTGCTTTGGGGTAGCTGGTAGCAACACATATCGAGTCATGACTTGTTTACTCTTAGAAAACTCAGGACCCAGAACTAAATGTGTATTCTCTTCAAAGATATTGAATTTTCATCAATTTTAACTCGTTGAATGAGTCGACCCAAACCAAAACAATCCAAAGCCAAGACTTAAACCTTTATCAGATACACTCAATATTCATTTGCAGCACAATTCATAAGTATTTGGAAATCTGCAATTTAATGCACCTGCATTTGCAACACGAAACTGATGGCTGATATCATGTAGTGGAAATTCTAGTCCAATTGCGTAAAAGAAGGGGAAGCTTAGGTTTCTATGTATCTGTACCTTCGGGACTATCTCATGTGCTGTGAGCTTTTGGTAAGTCATCAAGAAGTTGCTCTGAAGCATCACAACATTAGTGCATCGTATGTCTATGGTGGAACCAAGAAGTTTGAAACATATAGGGTGGCTTGACACTGAAATGAATGAACTTACTCAGAAATAAGGAAAAGTATTGCCATTGGTAAGATAAAGGCAGAATGTCATAGTCTAATATTTCGGCCATGCCCCATGGATAAATTCATAATCGTTCAATGCTCGAGTATTCTGGAAACATGTAATACACGAAAACTTTTCCGTGCCGACATTTTTCGTTTTGAAAATGTTTTTCATCTTTAAAATATTTTTTAAATCTTTCGATATACTAAATTAATTTATATTTATATAAAAATTTTTATTTTTTTCATATTTAATAAATTATTTATTTATAATTTTTATTTTTATATTAATTATCTTATTATTAATAATTATATATTTGATCATTTTATATTTTTATTATAAAATATGATTATTATCTTATTTTTATAAAAATTATTATATTTTTAAAAATTTATGTATTTAGTTTTATTTTTTATATTTTTATAAAATATCATTTTACTTAGATACTTTTTTTTTTTTTCATTTTGGTTTCGTTTTCGTTTCCATGGAACGTAGCCGGAAACCTTTATTACATTCACAACATAGAGGACATCCAAACGCCGTGTTCACACCGTTTAATTATGAAATAATAATTGACGGACAGGGGTAACATCAATTGTCTTGTGAAGACACGACAAAGTCAACAAACCAAGCATTAAAATAAATTGTTTGAGGGAGACAATATAAAAAATAAGAAATAAATAAAAATAAATAAATAAACGTAAACTTAATTTTTGAAAACAAAAATATAAATATAACACTAAAAATAAAAACAGAAATAATTAAAAAAATAAAAATAAATTAATGATGATGATGTTCAACTTTTTCGAATTGCCTTGCATAACTTATTATTATTTAAAATCATTTCCTTAACTAAATATTTGATATTCATATTTTTACAAATAAGTTATATATAGATTTTCGATAATTTATTCCAATATTTTACTAAATTTTCTATATTTAATGTCTTACTCTTCCTAATTAGTGCGTTTTTAAATTTTCATTGTGTATGTTCAAATCATTTTAAGTAATACTTTCTTGTCTTATTCATAATTGAACTTAATTTCTAATTTAGTATGTATTTTTTCATTTTTAATTTTATCTTTTCTACATTTACCATATATTTACCTGAATATTTTCATTTCAATTATAATCATTTTATACTTTTATTATTGTTTAATACCCGAACATTTAGTATCATATAATAATGAGAGTTTTATCGTGATTTTATAAAAATTTCCATTCATTTACAATGGTATCGTATAATTACAAGACTCTAAATATATTTCTTCATTTCATCTAATTCATTTGAATCTTATAATTTTCATCCCCTGTATATATTGTCATTATTTTGAATAATAGATCAAAAATATTTAAAATCTTTACTTTTTGATACATTCTGCTCTTTTAATTTAATCGTTTTTTTAATCATTCTGATAACTGTTATCAAATTTATATCTCATATATTCAGTTTTAACTGACTCAATCTAAATTCTATGAATTTTAGTATATCTATCCATAATTCCAATTTAGTACTAATATTCTCTATAATTTTATCGATCAATATTAAATCATCTACAAAAATATATATTATAGTATTTTATTTTTGATATTTTTTATTATTTCATCCATCATTATCGTACAAAAAAAAAGGGACAATATAAATTGTATTGTGAAGAGAGATTAATAAAAGTATAAGAGAAGATTAATGAATCCAAACCATAACAAGTTTGTCTAAATATTTAATAAATATAGGATTTTACTCTAGTTGCCTCTTTCTGTCTGTCGTTTATCTGTCGGGGCATCTCAAGAGTTTCACCAAGTGAAATTTTATAAGATTCTTAGAAGATAGCCACATCACACCTTGGTACGAGCCATTTTGCTTCAACCATAGCAAGGTCGGTGCTCGCACATTAGGGATAATTATCGATAGCAGCATAAACATGAAGCATAACTTTGCAAAAGTTGCATAGGCAACCTCGTTGAGGAAAATATTTGCTACTATTATTTTGTGTCCAACACATTAAAATTTTAGGCAAGTTGTTGGAAGGAGCCAGGAGTAGCATAATATGAAAAGAAAAGGAAAAGGGTCATCGGAATGATCCTTGAACTTTTTCTGTTTGATTTGCACCCAATAGCTGATTTTTTAAGGAATTTTTTAATATGGTAGCCTAAGTAATTGGGTCGGACCCTTTTTTCTTTTTTCTTTTCTTTCAAATGATTCTCTCTCTCACACTACAAGAAAACATGCCATCAACAACGAAAAATTACTGACAAAAAAAATTATTGGTAATAGTGACAGATTTGCAATAAATTAACGTCAAACAGAATATCAAAAGATTTGCGATGGATTAGCGATAAAAATATTTCTATCGCTAATCCATTAGTGTAGTGGTCCAAAAGAGAGAAAAAATTTTTAAACCTATTAGGGAGAAATTACCGATGGAATTTTTTTTTACGGAAATTTTCTATCGCTAATCCGTCGGTATATTTATGAAGGAAAAAAACATTAAAAAAATATATGAACAGCTATCAGCGACGGAAATTTACTGACGGATTACAGACGAAAATTTTAGCGACGGATTTTTTTAATTTTTAATTTTTTTAATTTTTTAATTTTTTAATTTTTTAATTTTTTAATTTTTTAATTTTTTAATTTTTAATTTTTTTTAATTTTTTTAACTTTTTAATTTTTTAATTTTTCTTCTCTTTTATTATTTTAAAATTCTTTTTCTTTTTTTCTTTTATTTATTTTTTTTCTTATCTTTTTTTATTTTATAATTCTTTTTTTCTTTTTATTTTATTTTATTTTTCTTCTCTTTTATTATTTTATAATTATTTTTCTTTTTTCTTTTATTTATTTTTTCTTCTCCTTTATTATTTTATATTTTATATTTCTCTTTTATTTATTTTATTTTTTTCTTTTAATCTATTATTTTATTATTTAATTTAATAGGCAAATAAAAAAATAATTTGATATTTTATCTTAATTAATCAAAGAAATATTTTATTTCTTTATTAGCGTAAATTTAATCAATATAAATTTTAAATAGTTAGAAAAATTCAATGAAAAAATTTATCTCAAGATAAAGGAAAAAAAAGAGAGAGATGTGAGCGAGATAAAAAAGAATTATGAAAGTAAAATAATTTTTTTTTTAAAAAAGTGAGAGAGAGATTAATATTAAAAAAATATCAGATAATAATTAAAAAAAAGAGATATCACAATGGCCTTTCTAGTACGGTTGTTGGACAATGCCTTCTACATCTCCACTGTGCAGGTTCGAAACTTGGCGAAGACTTATTTTTCACAATAAAAGGGCACGTGGGCCGGGCGGGCGGCGCAGGACGTGGGCGTGATAGCGCTGGGTGCGTAAGGAGGAGGCAGGTCCACACGTGAGGCACAGGCGGGGAGTGCCTTTGGGCGTGTCCGCGCGCGTGTGAGGTTTTCAAAATTAGTGACTGAAAATATTTATCCCTGATATGGATTATCAACGAGGCAGGTAAAAATTTTCCTCATTTACACTTTATTTTCTAGTAGTCTTTCTCACACACACACACACACAAAAAAAAAAAAAAAAAAAACTAGAGTTGGTAGTGAAGAGTTGAGAATGAAGTGAACAGGCACAGCAAACCATTAATTTATTACATCACTCTCTGTGTGCTATGGTGCATATATTGCCACCATCTGTTCTCAAACCAGTCAATCAAGCAGCTACATGCAATAAAATACAAATAGCCGGCACACTTATTTCAAGCTTGTTTTGTCTTTTTTCCCCCTTGTCCTCATTGGCTGTGAGTCGTTGAAATGTCGTGCATGCTCTGGCCTCTGGACTGAGAGAGAGGCAGGAGTTGGGAAATTTCCTTCACCGTTGACACTTTCTATGTTCACAAAAGATGCAAAACCCAAAAAGAGAGAAATTTTGTAAAATATATTAAAATAAAAGCAAAATGAGCCTCAAGAACACTTAGTTGAAGCTTTTTTCCATGACTTTGACAAATTCATTGAAATCTATCAAGCCATCCTCATTGTCATCAAATGATCTTATCATCTCTTCTCCTTGCAGACCTCCCTTGAAGCCTAATCCATAGAGCACTCTCTCTAACTCTTTGGCATCTATAAAGCCATCATTGTTGGCATCAAACATGTTAAAAGCTTCTTTCACTTCTTCTAGGCTTGGCTCTTCCTCGTCAAACATCGCAGTGATCTCATTCGAGCCCACTAGCCCTTGAATCTTATCGCCATTTGGGTCACATGGAGTCCCCAGCTTCTCCATTACCATCTCCACTTCTTCCCTCTTTAGCTTCCCACCATTGTCATTGTTATTGACATTGTCATCAATGCTGTGTTCCTCGGTTGGAACTTCATTACTTGTGTCCTCCTCTGCTGGAACATCATTACTCGTGCAAAAGGGAGAGTTTATCAAGACTAAAACCAAGTACATAAAAATTGAGTAGAAGCCTTCAATTATGATGACCCAGTTACATATTTCACTATATAAAATAGCAATCAGAGGAAAATTTTTGTAAACTAATTTCCCATCCAATATCTCTTCCATGAGTGAAAGCTGAAATTCTATTCGATAGATTCAAATCTAAAATTGGAGATATAATTTGAGTAAAGATTTTCAGAGAGAGAGAGAGAGAGAGAGAGAGAGAGAGAGAAAGGGAGAGGGAGGGGGGGAGAGGAGTGGGGGCTTGTGTTAGGGGGGATACAGGGCTGTATATTGGGTGCATTTGCTGTCAAGTCTTTATAGAAAAGTACAGAAGGTACAAAGAATTGTTTAACACAATTTCCACCAAAGAGTAAGTGAACTTCCAGGCATATGAATATGGTCCTTGTTACATAGTTGCACCTAAAAAAGGGTTTTATGTTCAGTTGACTTGGAATTTTCCTCAAAGTTCAAAGAAGTTTCCATGTCTGAACATAATGTATCATGGCCACACAATAGGTTAGAAACATGATTAGGTACTTAGGTTCTTTTTTTTTTTGAATCAGTTGTAGGCTTTTGGCCTTCACAAAAGGTAAAGAGCAAGATTGGTTGTAATATCAGGTGAAAATAAAGCATCATCTCATCTAGTTTCTTCTCGTTTTTTTTTAATCTATTATTAATATCCAAAATTATATTCTAATTAATTTTATTTGAATATCTACATGACCCTATTTAGGGGGTGTGATTCTCCTAATATAATTTTTTCTATTCTCAAATTTTAAATCCAAAAAATCATTAAAAGATCTAATATCTCACTACAAGACTGTCCATTGATTCTTCTTGCCCCTTCTTTCACTTCGGATAAATGAACCTTTGTGAATGTAGATACAATGCAAATGACCGAGACGTGCCTTTGGTTCTGAGGTTTGATGACTTCAAATGTTCCACTGCTTATCCCGCCTTACAATTTGCTCCTTATCCCTGCAGGCCCCGAGAGAGGAATGAGCCCCCCTCCCATTGACCACGCCAAACCTTTATTTGTTGACTCTCAAAACAGGCTCAAACTTTGAAGCCAAGCACTTCAATTGTCATAGGAGAGGAGTGCCTCCTGTTCTGACACGGTTTAATACGGGAATGTGACTTAAAGTTCAAATCATATAAATACTGAATTTCAATATGTATTGATATAAAATTAAATATTTGAGTATATGGGCAAAACAAAAAAACTAATATCTAAAGGACAAAGTATAATATGCATATTTTAATGATAAATATATTCTGGGAGAGGGTTTTATAGTCAGACAAATAATATTCCATTTGAGATTATGATATTTAAAATTATATACATTTTTTATTTTGGTTTTTGTAGTTGGCTGGTTGCCTCCTTCCTTCACCCCTTGTATGTGTGTATTCTCTTTTTCTCCCTTGTATGTGTATATTGCTTTAGGCAAGACCCGTTTAAGATTTTAAAAAAGAAAAATAATACACGTTTAATAATATATGTGCAAGTAGGCTACATAGTTTTAAATTATTATTGAAAAGTTTTAGATATTTTATTAAAAATCTTTACAATTTTATTAAATATTTTTTAGATTTTTTTTTTCTTTTTTAAAATTATAATATTCGCCCTTCCCTTGCCTTTGCATATTCATTTTGAAGTTTTATATAAATTTTTAGTTTTTCCTTGGCATATGCTTGACATTGATTATATGTGCCACAATGCCCTCTTGATCCGGTGGTGATATTGAATTCATTTAATTAAAATTTTAGATTTGAATTTTATGAATAGAAAAATCAAGTGTTAAAAGAGTTTTCTTTAATTAGTCTGACAGTTAATTTGAATCAAAATAGATGAAATCAATAAAATTGATTATCGGATATTGATCGGTCAAATAAAATAAAAATAAAGATTATATTTGCCGGGTTGGGGCTTGCTGGGTTAGGGTCAGGCCCAAAGCCGGTCATGCTCTCTCTGCCTACGGTGGATGCGATAAGAGGACAAATTTGAACTTAAGCGGACACAATCTCACGCGACACTTCGAACAGAGATGAGACCCACAAAAGAAGAGAGAAGGAGAAGAAGCAAAACACCAACCGGAGGCCATCAACGATCGATTTCCTCATCTGGGTTCGAACCCAAATCGCCAAACTCGCGCCACTCAACTCTTTCTCCTTCACAATCTTCGTTTCTTAATGACTTCTACACCCAGGACCAAGAAGGCCTAATTCCTGACCCAAACCCTAGAAGTTTTCCCTACAGTGTGAAGCAACAGTGCTGGGAAAAAGCTGAGAAAATCAAGGGTCGCGATCCAGATCGATGGAGAAGGGACCCAGTTGGCAACATTATGTTTCGTAAGCTTGTGGGTTGTCCTGGTTGTCTCTGTCATGATTATGATCACATTGTTCCTTACTCTAAGGTAGCTTTTTGTTCCTAATTTCATGTTCTTTCACCGTGTTTAATGTGTTTGATTTTGAAGGTTTGTTTTTTCACAGTGCAGAAGAATTGTTTTGCATTAGTATCTTATGGGAAATTTGGGTGTTTGTTCATGTGGCTGTTGGATGTTGGTCTCTTTTCCATGGATCCCCTTTATAGTTTTGAAATTAAATGTGCTATTTATATATGTCTGGGATTCCAGTTTTGGTTTATAATGTGTTTGATTCTGTGGGTTTCTCTCTATTGGTCCAGAGGAAGAGGTTTTAGGATTTGGAGTTGCTTTAGTTTGGTTATTTTGTTGTTCCGTTTCTTATTTTGATGTAATTTTAAATGTTTGTACATATGGGTTTGGGGATGTAGGCTTTGATTAGATGGATTAAATTTAGTTTAGAAGAATTCAGTCGTTCCTTAATCTAAGATACCTCCCTTTTTTCTCCTTTCTTTGCTTTTTCAAGCCGATATATGTCCAGAAGTGAAGGTTTTAGGAAGTGGGGTTGCTTTAGTTTGGCTATTTACATGTTTCCTGTCCTATTTACATGTTTCCGGCAGATATCTGTTTCTTATTTATATGTCCAGGAGTGAAGGTTTTTTCTACTTATGTTTCCTGACGTTTCATCAATTTCTTGGTACTAATCTTTAGGTATTCGGATCTTCAATCAGGCTGGTTCTAGCATTGTACTGTATTTGTTGGGATGTAAGTTTTGTGGGTTCAAAAGAATGTTGGTTTTATTTTCGTGAATCTGTTTTTGTCGACCATCCTTTTATTGTCTAAAGTAATTTCCTTTGTTCTTATAGTGCAATGTGTCAGGTTGATTTACCTCTTTGACTGATCTGTGGAGAGATTGTCAAGCTGTACTCTTTTAATATTTTGTTTCTGTATGTTTTTGCAAGGATTCCTCACCCTCTTCTTTCCTTAGGCAATAACTGTGTTTCTTCTTTACTCCTATAAAAAGAAGCTCACTTTTTTCTTTATAGTCTCGTATGTCAAGTGCTTTTAGGATATTGCTTTGACTAATCTACAAAGAGTCTATCATTTTGAACTCCTTTAATAGTGTTTTCTTTGCATGTTTGTTGTAATCTTCATCCTCTTCTTTTTAAATGAAAGAGTATCTGGGTGGTGGCTGTGGGCTATGAGAAGAGATTCATGCAGGTTTGAGGTCATTTAGTTTTGGATGAGAGTAGCATAGAAAGGAGATATTTGGTATTTTGGAAGGAGAGAGTTCTGCATCTATAAGGTGCGTTCCAGAAAAGTTGTAGGTTGGGTAATGTGCTTACTGAGTTAGTTGGGGGTATCACTTGACACAGCAGCAAAGGTTTCTTCTCTAAAGCATCTAGGTTGCTAGAGACAAGCACTGTGAGAAAATCTTTCCCTAACTTGGTCTGGCCCTTGGAGCTGCTTGATGGCTACAGTGAAGGTTTGGGTGTTTACAAAGGTGTCTAAAGGTTTTCTCATTGTAGGTGCTTGTTATCAAAGTTGAATAGCATACTTATTTGTGTGAATGAACTCCATTTAATAGTCTTGGATGTTTAGTTACAAAAAACTCCCTGTTTTTCCTTTTTTGTTGTTGGATTTTTATACTGTTGTTTAGAATTTATGGTCTGGAGGAGTAGGTAGGATCTGTTTATGAATAAGCTTTGTGCCTTCAGGAGAAATGGGAATAGGGTTAGAAAGAGAAACAGTCCTCTAGGAAAAAGAAGACTGAGTTTGTGAATATGTTGGGTTTGCTGGATATTCCCTTTTGGTATGTGTAGTTTTACAATGTCTAGTCATAAGGAGGGAGTGCTGCATTTTGGGATCTATGGCATGGGAGGTACATGATCGCAGCATGAAAAAAAATAATAATAATAATAAAAAAATCTTCTCACTAGCCTCCTGGCAGGAAGGTTGGGGGGGGTAAGATATCCTAATCCGACCCATAGTCATTAAACATGGTCCAAACATCAAGCGATTGAATAGATCAGTAGTTGAATTGCTGGGTTTAATAAATTAATGAAATCTCACTAAATAGAAATAAAAATTAATGGACTAACAAAAAATCTAGGATAGAAGAGGTTAACGTATATTATGGGGACAAATGTTGAAAGGGAATTACTAAATTTGGAACAGCACTCATCATCAGATTGATAAAAGAGGTTTGGATATGGAATCATAGGAAGCAACTAAAAAGATCTTACTTTTGTGTCTGAGGGTTAAAAGGAAATTTAGCAATGACACCCAATCACCAATAGCCAAAAAGTCCATGATGATTCTACTCTTGAATTTGTTCCCTTTTCGCTCACCAAGCCTTTCAGTCCAGGAGGAATTGAAAATTTCCTTGTTTGGCATGGTAAAGGTTATGCTATGTATCGTGTTATCATGCAAAGGGCAACCTTGTCTCTACGTTAATTTTTCTATGTCAAAGTCTCTCTCTCTCTCTCTCTTAATTATCCATAACTGTTTTTAAGATTATCTTTATGTAATTTCAATTTCAGGGTGGAAAAAGTACTTTGGAGAACTGTCAGGTTTTACAGGTAGATAGCATCTCCTTCGTGTTTATTAGCTTTATTTTATGTTCAATAAGTTCTTATTTTCGGTACATCATTTGGCTTGTGAAAATTTCTTTGACTTTCTAAGATTTTACTTTATGTTTTAAAATTGCAATGAGTATATTTATTCACATTATCCTGCCCATTCATATCTTTTTATTTTTTGTTGTGGTGCTGGACATAACTGGCGTTTGCTAGTAGGAGTGCTAAGCCTTGCTTGTGGCCTATGAATGTAAGGCAGCTCACATCCAATTTTGCCATTCTCATCTTCTCATTTATTCTCCTTTGAGTCTCTAAAATGTACAAGTTGTATCATAAAAAGAAATTAATAATAAAAACCTGCTTATCAAATCTGCCCCCCTGTCAATACTAAATAACCATATGAAAGACAGAGTTTTGGATGATGGTCAGCACATATGACACATTTAAAGGTTCCTGGCTAGGCTGCAATATTTGCAGCCTGGAAAGTTCTGTGCCATGCCATATTGCTGAAAAATAATTTTTGTAACACATCCACTCGCAATTTGCAGGCAACAGTTAATCGATCAAAGGGGAATAGAACTGAAATATCAAGGGCCGACCTTATTCAGAAAAGTTCTTATTGCCGGGTTTCTGGTAATTAACTATTGAATTTGGAAAACTAAAAGACTTCCCTCTAAAAGTCTAAAGTGGATAAGTTTTGTAACTTTTCTTTGTGGTTTCTAATCTACTACAGGTCGAGACATGGACCTTCTTGAACTGTCAGCCTATGGCAATGTCCGTCGTGGGCAAGACTCTGGAGGATGCAGCATCCAGTGATCTGTCTGTGGTCTTCAAAAACTATGGTCTAAACGTGTCTTCAAGTTGCAGATTAGAGAAATAGTGCTAATGAATCGTCTCAAGTTTAGGTCTACGGTTGGTTGATGAACAGTATCCACTATTGTAAATGCTCCAATCATTAATCAAATTATTGATGATTAAGAAATCTCTACTCCAAAATCTTTCTGCAACTTTTGTCCTTTTGTGATTGTTTGTTGATGTAGAGGAGACAAAGAAAGAAGCCAAATCCCCGCTATTGGATTTGCCAATATAACAATGGCTAATCTACCCATTTCTTAGCGTAATCATCTGTCTTCTTCCTTGAGTGGATATTCTTCCTCTATTATATTGTTAACCTTCTAATACACTCCCAATTTTTAATGATTTACATGATTGTTGGCATGATTACTTCTGGTATATGACTGAGAGCTTTGCATAGTGAGATCAAGGGGACGGTGAAACCTAATCTGGTAATAGGTCAAGGGTTTCAATCTCTTTGTTCCCTCCGAATATGAATAAAATGACAAGTTTATCGAAATACGGATAAAGCCATAATAATTAATTTTGGCCTGCACATTTATTGGATTTTCTAACATTTACTGGTTCTCTAAAATTTTATTGCTTTGTTGTCAAACGTTTTTGTCATGATGCCATCTATATTGTTAAATCCAATCGGCCTACTACTTGATCATTTTTTGTAAGTGTTAGTTGTGAAATGCTTGGGGCATTGAAAACTTGTCATTGATGTTTGTCTCAGAATATAGAGATACCTCTGAGATGTAGATTGGCTCTATAGCCAGTTCAATATGTTAAATAGGTTAGAAAGACAAGAATCAGTGCTGTAAATACAAATTTGAGATGGCAGGCCATTATACTTTCTCTTTTGATCAATTTGATTTTGCTGAGATTCAAGATACATATAGTTCCTTTACTGGCGTTCAGGACCGTGGTGGGGGAGACAAAGGGAAACAAAGTCGTTCTTGTGGATTAGGAGATTGTTGGGAGTTGATAGACACTGATTTTCCTTGGTCCGATGTAGGGGGTTGTCAAGACAAAGTGTTGACACAGATCAGTTTGTCATTGAAATATCATGATGAAGAGCAGCAACAAAATTTGTCTCCAGGATTTGAGACCCCGGATGATTTCAGTTTTGATAGCTTTTCTTCTCCTTTGCATGGATGTAATGAGGAGATCATGAGGCTCCGTGAGATTCTAAATCCACCTGGCATTACTGACCTTCCTGAATCTGACCAGGAAAAGTCTCGGATGTTTCCTCTAGCTTCACTTGCACTTCTAAACAATGCTAAAGGCGGGTTACAGCACTTAAATGGCAAAAAACTGAACCCGCTAGATGATAATGCAGTTCATGTTGACCAGGGTGGCAAAGTACTATCAACTATGCAACTTATCAAGTTGGCTGGTGCAAATTTCATGCAGTTCTCATCCCGGAGAGTTGATAATAACACAACTTGCAGCCACCCATTTCCTGCTTTTGAATATGGCTTGTCAGAAGATGTGGCGAAAGATGTGGCACTAGTCCAACTGCTTCTAACTTCTGCTGAGAAAATAGGATATCAACAATATGATGGCGCCCGGAGATTACTTGAACATTGTGATGTCTTGTCTTCAGGTGTTGGAACTCCTGTTCAAAGACTCGTTTACTACTTTTCTGAAGCTCTTCGAGAAAAGGTTGTTAGAGAAACAGGACCAATCAGGCCAAAGAGAATGAGGGGCATAGAAAAGCATTCGTTTCATCTGCAGGAAGCAATTGGGATTACAAATTCCACCACTGTTGCATTTCACCTGCAAGTTCCCTTTTTCCAAGTTGGACAATTCACTGGAGTGCAGTTAATAATGGAACAACTAGCCTCCGCCAAAAAGATTCACATAATCGATCTTCTCATTAGAAGTGGGGTTCAGTGGATAATCATGATGCAGTCTCTGGTTAGTCAACATGAGCGTTCACTTGAGCATCTGAAAATAACTGCCATTGCGACAAAGTCAAAAGGAAAAATTGAAGAAACTGGGAAAAGGCTGGTGAGTTTTGCTGAATCCATCCACTTACCATTTTCATTTGAAGTTGTGGAGGTACCAAACGTGAGAAGTATTGACGAAGATCTTGTTAAGGTAGAGGTTGACGAAGTACTAGCAGTTTACTCTCCATTATACTTGTCAACCTTAATAGCTTACCCTGAAAGCTTGGATTGTGTAATGACAATGATCAAAAGCCTAAAGCCGTGCATTATGGTGGTTATTGAAGTTGAGGCAAACCAAAATTCACCTGTTTTTGCCAATCGATTTGTGGAGACTCTTCTCCACCACAGTGCATTCTTTGATTGTTTTGATGCATGCATGGAGAGAAACGATAGAACTAGAATGGCTTTGGAAAAAATGTATCTTTCTGAGGGAATTCGGAATATTGTTGCAGCTGAGGGAAAGAAAAGGAAGATTCGACATGTGAAGATTGGTGTTTGGAGGAAATATTTTGGGAAATTCGGAATGGTAGAGACAGAACTTAGCATGTCATCAATGTGCCAAGCAGACATGATGCTGAAGAACTTTCCTTGTGGGAAGTTTTGTACATTTGGTATGGACAAGAAGAGTCTAACTGTGGGGTGGAAGGGTAGATCAATTTTTTCTGTTTCTACTTGGAAGTTTCTTTAGAAAGGAAACTAGAAAGTTTCTCTTGTATAATTCAGTTCCATTTTTGGCTAAGCCGAAAATATGAATCATATACTGAATAATCATAACAAGCGATACTGTCTATGTCAGAGTCCTATTTGGAAATGGTATTTGATAATTTGGTCTTTGCCTGAGATGCTTGTATGTTACATAATGTACAATAGCTGCATTAATTTCTCTTGCTCAATCGCTGGTAGTTTATAATGAATGGAACTATTTGTTTCTTGCAGAATGTGGAATGATGGAGGCCTTTAGTTATAGAAGATATATGTGCACTTGCAAACACTATGGTTCAAGCTTTTATCAAAATGCTCAAATAAACTATAGGCAAATAAACTGCAGGTTTTCTTCTTGGATCTTCTGGTGCTGTTGGAGTATGATATTGGTGTCTTTGGCCAGGATTTTGGCGGATGTGGTTTTGAGTGAATAATGATATGGATAGCACTTGGCATGCTGTATGTATCCATTTCAAAACAGACTGGAGACTCAAATGAACCATCACCATGAATAATAACTTGGGCTTACTAGTTATGGTTCCTCAATTAGGTACAAGAGAGATTCAACAATTAAAAGAAAGATCGATTCTTTGGGATCCTTCCTTTCTTCAAACAAAATGAACAAAGATCGAATCAGACTGATTCTCAAAACGCCTTTTTGGATTTTCCTCAATGTCCCGCCTATTCACGAAACGTGAGAAGTAGATGGGACTGAGACTCTCGAAGAATCTTTTCCAATCTACGGTTATGTATGGAAAGATTGAAATAAAATGATCACAACCATCAACTAGCACTATTTTGATGTGAACTTTTAGGAAAAATATTTTTCTCCAATAACTGAATATTTTTGTATGTAAATATTGCATATATATTTGATTCTATCTATAAATCTATTTTCTACCCTATAAGTTCAAGTCTCAATAAGAATGCTAATTTTTACTGCCTCACCCATGAGTAAATACTTTATAATAGCCTCATTATACTATACATCTTTCTTGGTATATCTAAATAATAGGTAGAAATATAAACCGAAACATTTTGAAGGTACAAAGATTGTTATTATATCGTTAGCTAAGCTAAAAAAACAAAAAAGACTTTTGAAAACTAGTCAATGCTGACCTTCCATGGATCGCCTATATAAGCGGCAATTGAAGTTGCAAAAATAAGAGCTAGAACAAAACTGGTGATATTGTTCCTTCATTGATCAAGAATTTTGATTTTCGAGATTATTACTTATTTTTGTATTTACTATTTTATTTTTAAATTATTTTTTCAATTAATAAAACGAAAGAAAAAATCAAATAAAATAAAAATAACAAAGAATAACAAGAAAAAACAGAATATTTGATGGAAGGAGTGGGGATCCTTTTGAACAACCGGTCATAATAGGAAAGTCTTATATTTTGAAATTAATTTATCAAGTTGATGATAAAATCCATGAAGGATCCAGTGGGCGACATATTTGTTGACTTGAGTATAAACATAATTTCTTTACAGGGGAATGGTGAATTAATTCCACAAAAGAAAAAAAAGTATTTTTCCATGAGGTACAAATAGGTCCTTTCCCTTTTTGGTTGGCTGTGGGTGAGGAGGAATTCGAACTCCCAGCACCGTGGTTCATAGCCATATGCTCTAATTATCTGAGCTACAGGTCCCGCCCGGTCTCTGTTGGATCTGTTCTTGAGAGTACTATTTTTATCTTTTTTGTTTAATTTGAATTATTTTTTTAACTTGTTTTGTAATTTTTTATTTTTTATTACATTTATTAATTAATAATAAATTAGAATTGATAAATTTCTTTACACTTGTTCCTGTAGTAGAAAGTGTTTTATCTATTCCATAAATTCAATCGTAGTTTACAATTATAGTTTCCATACCCATTTATTTTTATTTTGGCCGGATCATCTTCCAAATAAAAAAGAATAAGAGTCCGAAATGGGTTTTATTTTTCAATTGAAATTAATAATAAGAATTTAACTTATTACATACTGAGTCTTATTGTTGAGAGTCGAATAGTATAATATAGGAAGATCTTTTATCCATACCAAATTATAAAATTGTATTCTTGATTCAATCAAGAGTTCCTTTATTTATAATTCGAGAAACAAAAACTCCTTAATTTGAATTTGAAAAGTCATTTTTAATTATTTGATTTATTAGATTTTGAATTTTAACGAACATTTTCAGCGATTCATTCAAAAATAAATAGGGGAAAAGCCTATAACTGTATTAATGGACAATTTCGAAACTATTTCATTTTTACTTGGTAGTACAAAACCCTGTTTTAATTATTGAACAAAATTAATTTTCGCAATCACAAATTCCACTTTTTATAGACACAAAAAGTCTTTCATAAAATAATCCATCTTTTTCAAGTTTATTGGTTTTGTAACGAAAAGTATAGGGTTTTGTCACCCCTCCAATTATCTCCATCAAAGTATGTGTTGAATCCCTTACAAATTAATGGATGTAAATAAATAGTACGTCCCTCCACTAAAATTGATTGGAATGCTTGTATGCCGTTTCCAAAAATTAAAGATATAGATCAAGAAATTGAAATTTAATTATTTGTGGAAACATATCAATTAGTAGAATTGTTGATATTATATGATAAGTATTCTCTGATATTCAATAAGATGGTAGAAAGATTTGTATATTTGATTTCTTTGCATCATCTGTTGTGGATTTTTACACCTAGCATTTGAATATATAGGAATGAAGGCGCTCTTAGTTCGACATATTTTATTTTGTTCCATTAGAACCGATCAACAGCATTGCCAAAGCTCATGGGGGATTACGCTTTGGATCATTAGACAGGAATCCAAAGGTAAAGAGAAAAATAAAAAATATCATTATTTTGTAAACAAAGAGTTTGAGAGTAAGCATTACACAATCTCCAAAACCTTTTTTTTGATAGAGGAAAGATTCCGGATACTCCCGGGAACAAATCCAATGAAGACTGGATGGGGCCTATATTTCAGAGGATTAGAGCATGTGGCTACAAACCACGGTGTCAGGGGTTTAACAATATCGCTATTCTTTGCGAATAATACTATGATTCAATTTTATGAAAAAAGATAAAAACCCCTTATGGGATTTGAACCGATGACTTACGCCTTACCATGGTGCTGTAGTGAAACTGATTGTAAAAGAGGGGAAATTGGCCACATTAAAACTACTTTTTAGAGAGATCCGTTTGATATCCAAAAACTGTTCAGCAAACAAGTAGAGAATGTTTGAATGAATCAATAAATATGAAATATTTATATTCTATATATTTCTATTGGTCAAATATGAAAATTGAGTATTTTCGTAAAGAAGATATAAAATATTTGGTATTTTTGAAAAACATTTAAATTTTTTTTAATGAAAAATAAGTTTTAAATCTATTTTCATTACAAACAAAATTTTCTCTTTATCCCTAAGGAGGGTTTGATGAAAAGTTTTTATTTTTATAGTTAGAATTAATTGGTCTGAAATGAACCATCACCATGAATAATAACTTAGGCTTACTTGTTATGGTTGCTCAATTAAGTACAATTTAATGCAACTTTGTCGTTGTTTGGTCTTGTTCAAGTCAAGGCAAAATAGCCATTGCTCTACAATTTTCAATTCCAATCCATCCATTCTGCTGCTTGGCCAGCTGAGTAAAACATCCAAATTGATATATTTTGGTATGCATTACTGGAAAACTGATAAAGAGGTTTAGGCTGAGCACACACCCGCAACCTCTTCTGTCCTTTTCCTACCATCCACCACTGCTGGTCAGCTGCTTGCATGTGAGGGGGAATTTCTGAATTGTAATCATGAGATGTTTTTATTGATCACCATGGTCAAATGAATGTTCTAGCAGACACCCTTTGAGCGGACATGGGAAGAGGACAAGATTTTTGAGCAAGTGCATGCTTTAGTTCCATAGGAGAACCGGAATCAATGGCAAGTAACTGCTGCGTATTTTCCGGAGGGAAACTGATTGGATTTTTGAAAAATGGACAATAATGGGAACAAAAGACCTAGTATAGAGAAGAAATTGTTATATTTTTTTGGATTTTTTTTCTTTTTGAATGGAAATGAATTGAGCAACTCTGTCGGGCTTGAAAATAAATATGGTGCCTTTTGAGTAGAGATGTGCCCGGGCCGGTTTGGACCCGAAAACCGGCCCAGACGGCCCGGAAAAAGCCCGACCTATGAACCGGATCGGAAGTACAGTAACCCCGGCCCGGCCGGTTCCAACAACTCCTTGTCCCTCCCTTTTTTTTTTTTTTTTTTTTTCAATTTTACACCTCCTTTTCACCCCAAACCGGCCCGGCCCGGCGGTTCCGGTTCAGCAGGCCAGGCCGGTTCAACGAAAAAAATTTTGGAACCGGCCCTGCCCGGCCCGGACTGGCCTAGGAACCGCAGCCAGCCCGGCCCGCGGTTCCCAGAACCACCCTTGAACCGGCCCGGGCCCGGTTACAAGTCTACTTTTGAGTTAAGAGAGATGCTGTTTTTGACAAGTCAAATTCTGGCCTTGTTAGGTCCGCAAGCAGAACTTTTGCAAAATGTGTGGAACTTTCCCTTATGGGAAGGTTGCGATTTTGGGCTAGATCAGGATTTCCCCTACTAGCATAAACCCAAGCCCGGCCCTAAGATGGGTCGGGCCTCCTCAGGTTACGCAGGATTGGGACCGGCGTGCTAAAATAGATGCACAAGACCACTCAAAAGGTAGATCAACTGCACATGTTCAGGTCTGTCCTTACCATGATCGGGCTGAAACTTATTCCTCATTCCTTGAACCTTTTAGATTTATTGACCCTAGTCGATGGCTGTTCTTGTTGACCCAGTTTATGCTATTTAATATCTAAACCTACTGTCTAACTATTTAATATTTATGCCGATTCCTAATGTTATGATCTGTTAATTCAATTGGTTATTTCCAACCTGTTGTTTTCAATCCTATTTCTAGTCTTTCAGTTCCTATGTCTTTTTTGCCGTTGTGTTATTGTTTTCTCCGTAAATCTGATGTGCCAAACCAACTAAGACTAAACATGTAAACATGTAAATACGTGCGAATGAGCCTCAAGTTGAGTTTCACTAATTAACATTCGAATTTGCTGTTGTGCCATGGAGTGAATTTTCATTTGGATCCCGCTTGGTTTTACTTCTAGTTCCTTTTTCTCTAATTGAACCTTTTTTTTTTTTTTTTGTTAAATTTCAAATCTAAGCTGATTTCTGAAATCTTCATCCTGAGTTTGATAGTAAAGTATAAGTGTGGAAACCTGATTTTGGTAAGATTTGATCTGAATCGTAGTGAGTTCACTCAATCTTTTCTTCCATTTTAGCCCACAACCTCTATTCCGTGAATTAATACAGCAAACTAAAAGTGGCGAGAGGCCAATATAACTATCTATATCGGTTCTTTGCATTGGAACACCACTTTGATATTAGCTTAAGTTTAGATAGGGTAAAACCTGCGTGTCATTCGAATACATCTGCTCATCCGGATCTCAATATCTGAATGGCTTAAACCCCCTAGCCAATCATAGAACAAATTGCAATCTAATTTGTTTTGAGTATTCTTGGCATTTATTATAATTTCTATAATCATGAAATATTGTAATCATTAATGTAACATGGCATATTTTTCCCCAACTCTAACTTGAATACTTTACCAGATGCCAGAAACTTCATTTTTCTGCAATTCTCATGTGCTTCAATCACACCGGGGAGGGAAGGGGAGTCATTTTTCTTTCTCACCAAATGTTGCGGAACAAATAATTCTTGCTTAAAGACCTTTGTACCGTTGTGAGTGTTGGAATGTGAAGCTAACCAAAACCAATCCCCCACCCACACACACAAGGAAAAAAAAAAGAAACAAAACAAAACAAAAGACGCCCTCTCTCTAGAGGATGTGTCTAATCCACTGTTGCTGCTTTGTTGGAGTGTTGATGGTCGTAATATCTTGGACTGTTATCTCCATTGCAAGTGGCTTGTTTATATATCGGAAGCTGTTTGATCCATGTGCTAGTTAAAAATGAAAAGAAATGTTTTATTGCATAAGCTAATCTATGATGGAATAGTGCCAGAACGTAAGAAAGGACACTTCTGGGTCGGCTTGATAGCATTAGGTTTGACTAGTATGTGGGTTTGTTTCTTTATGGACCTTTCTGAACTTGTGTCTGAATATTATTCGCTACTTCTACTTATTTCTTGGATTTCAAAATGCGCGTCACTGTGGAAAATGAGCACTAAATAGTGATATGGCATGGGAAATATTGAGGGAAGTAGTCCGCCATATATCTCAAGTGCAGGAAAATTTGGTCTCTTCTGGGTTCTATTGAAATTATGAAGTTGGGAAATAGTGCAGGAAAATCCATTTCTGTGCAGATTATGGGTTACTGCAGATGCTACTTTTCTCCTCTGGGATATATGGCAGCCTATTGATATGGCAGGGAGTTGTCAACTATTGAAATTATGAAGTTGGTGTTAGCATAGTACTTATTGAAATAATAATTTGTCCTGTCCCTACGCAATTGCATTCCCCTATATATAGAGAATTACAAGAGTATATATATACACAATAAAAGCTAAATACATGATTGACTATTTGACTAAATATAAGGTTAAATATAGGAGGTCAAATATTCTGTTAATCAATAAATTATTTTATCAATGCTATCAATCAATCAATTATTCTATCATACCCCCGCAGTCGAAACAAGAGGAGGTCGAACGTTCAGACTGGATCAAAAATCAAGGAAGAGGGATGAAGGTAAACCCTTTGTGAAGATGTCGGTATACTGATAAGCAGATGGTACATGAAAGACTTTAACTTGTCCCAAGGCAACCTTTTCTCGAACAAAATGTATATCTAATTCGATGTGTTTAGTGCGTTGATATTTGATTGGATTATTAGATAAGTAAACAACACTTATATTATCGCAGTAAACTAATGTAGCTTTAGATAATGGACAGTGAAGTTCAAGGAGAAGGTTTCGTAGCCAGCAAGTCTCAGTCACTGCATTAGCAACACTGAGATATTCGGCTTCGGCACTAGAGCGGGAAATAGTGGCCTGTTGTTTTGAGGACCAGGAAATTAAGTTGTTACCAAGAAAAACACAGTAGCTGGATGTGGAACGTCTAGTGTCAGGACAACCACCCCAATCTGCATCTGAATAAGTAGTCAAACTATCGATGGAGGAAGAGTAAAACTGTAAACCATGATCAAGGGTGCCATGAATGTAACGTAAAATGCGTTTGAGTGCTCGAAAATGAGGTTCTCTGGGATCATGCATAAAAAGGCACACTTGTTGAACTGCATAAGCAATATCCAGTCTTGTAAAAGTGAGATACTGAAGAGCTCCGGTAAGGCGGTGATAAAGAGATGGATCAAAGATCGGAGGGCCATCGCAACTAGATAACTTGGCTTTGGTATTAGCAGGAGTGGTAGAGGCATTGCAAGAACTCATGTTGGCACGTTCTAAAATTTTGAGAGCATATTTGCGTTGGGAAAGGAACAAGCCATTCTTGGTGCGTGACACAAATATCAAAAAATAATGAAGTGGCCCCATATCAGTCATAGCACTTAAAGAGTTGATAATGGAGTGTAGAAAAGTAGTGGATGATGTAGTTAATATGATGTCATCAACATATAGAAGAAGAATGGTTATGTCTCTATCTCGACGATACACAAAAAGTGATGTATCAGATCGACAACTCATAAAGCCAATGGAGGTGATAAAAGTAGCAAACCTTTGGTACCAAGCCTGTGGAGCTTGTTTGAGTCCATAGAGAGACTTGTTGAGACGACAAACGTAATCTGGGTAACTAGCACTGGCAAAACCAGGTAGTTGCCGCATGTATACTGGCTGTTGAATATGACCATGTAAGAAGGCATTTTGGACGTCCAATTGATGGATGGGCAAGATCTGGAGACCGCGAGACTCAAAACTGTATGAATAGTGGCTGGTTTGACAACAGGGCTGAAAGTTTCATTATAGTCTAGACCAGCCTACTGAGAAGTACTAACAGTGACCAAACGAGCCTTATGACGTATAAGATTGCCATTTGAGTCAAATTTATTTATGAAAATCCATTGAGAATTAACAATATTAACCCCGAAAGTCCAGGGAACAAGATTTCAAGTATCATTTTTGAAGAGCTTGTTTGCAACCACGAGGGATGGAGGAGCTAGTATGAAATGAAGAGAAAGTGGTTGTTTTGGTTTGAATATGCCACGTTGACTAAGTGTGACCATAGAATGATGTGGGGGAGGAGGAGGGGGAGTAGGAGTGTTGGGTGAGGAAGATAGTATAGGAGAGGAAAGAGGAGAAGGTGTTAAGACACCAGAAGAAGGCTGAGATCCTGTAGGGATAGAAGATGATGAAAAGGGAAGAATCTGGCGAGAAAAAGGAGAAAGTGTATCAATGATGGGATCAAGGAAATTGTATGAGGTGGTAGTAGGTGTATGTTGTGATGCGAAACGAAATTCCTGCTCAACAAATGTAACATGACAAGAAATGATGATCTTTTTAGTATTGATCTCAAGGTATCTATAGTCACGATGATGTGGTAGATAGCCTAGGAATACACAGGGCGTGGAGTGAGGGGCTAATTTGTTCGGGATAGAGTAAGTAGGTTGGGGTAACAAAGATACCCAAAAGTGCGAAGGTGAGTATAAAGTGGTTGTTTGTGAAAAAGGGTTTGAAATAGTGTTTGATTGTGAAGTGTTTTTGTGGGTCCAATATTAAGTAGATGCACGGCCATGTGTAACGCCTCTACCCAATATGATGGTGGCATATGTGCTTGGAAAAGGATTGTACGCACAACATCATTGATGGTGCGTAACATGCGTTCAGCTTTGTCATTTTGTTGTGAAGTGCCTGGGCAAGAAAATTGGTAAGAGATGTCATGATTAGTAAAGAATGAGATAAAAGAGAAGTTGTTAAATTCTGTCCCATTGTCACACTGGAGCATTTTAATTTCAGTTTTGAATTGTGTGCAAACAAATGCACGAAAGTGTAGGATTTTTTAAAAAATTTGTGATTTGGCATGTAAAGGATACAGTCAAACAAAATGTGAGAAATCATCTAGGAAAATCAAATAGTATTGAAAATCACTTTCACTAGATACAGGGGAAGTCCAAAGATCAGAGTGGATAATATCAAAGAAAGCAATGCTAAGTGATTTGGAAGTAGAAAATGGTAGTCTAGTATACTTCCCCACTTGACATGCATGACAAAAAATAGGAAATGTGGTTTTATTACATGGAATTAAATTCTTTGATGACAAGTAATGACAGGTATGTGCACCTGGATGACCAAGATGTCGATGCCAAGTGGTGTAGGAAGAAACAGCCAAAGTAGTAGATGGTGAGAAAGTATGAGAATGAGTTATTGGATATAGGTCTCCCGAACTATTACACTTGAGTGTGATCTGTTTCGTTCGAAGACCCTTCATAGAGAAACCAAATGGGTCAAATTCGATAGAGTAAAAATTATCTTTGTAAATTAGCGCACAGAAATGAGATTTTTAATGATATGAGGTGTAACTAAAACATTGTTAAGATGGAGAGAAGATGAAGATGTGTTCAGATTAGTATTTCCAGTACAAGAGATAGGGAGAGGCATTCCATTACCGACAAAGATATGCGAAATATTACTCTTATGAAAAATAGTACTGAGATTACCCGGATTGTATATCAAGTGAGAGGTAGCACCAGTATCAAGATGCCATTGATTGTCGGTGTATTGCTGGAGAGAGAGAGTTTATATGCTGGGCTATGTCCATAGGTTGATGAGAAAATCCAAAAGTTTGCGAACCAGCCAAAAAAGTCTGTGGACCATACGGATCTTGTGAAGAAGATTGTACAAATTGGGCTGATCTATGACTCAAGGCTCGTGGTGTGCTGTTGAGAAGACTAGGTCGTGCTGTGTTGATGGGCTGGCTCCCGGTTGGCCAAGTAGTGGCTGGGGTGGACCAAAAGGGGGCCGTAGGTAGCCCAGACCAGTATCCAAAACTGACAGACGTTGGGCCATACCAGTATGGCATATGTTGCCATCGTTGTGTATGACCATATCCTCGTCCACATCTATTATTATTACAACTTCGACCCTGACCATGGTTGCGAGTAGGATAATGGTGGTAATTTTGACGTCCCCCGGTATGAGCATGAGGGAAGGAAGAATTAGGTGGTGGAGTGAGAGTGTGAAAAACGGTGGAAGGATATGGATTCGTAGTGGTGGAAAGATGGGCTTCTTCAATGAGGAGCAGGGAGCGAGTTTTAAAAAATGATGCCAAAGGCTCTTAGTACTTGATGATATTAGCGAGAGTGCCATATTTGTCACTGAGTCCATGTAGGAGTTGAAGGACAAAAGTGTTTTCTGGTATTGGGCTATCAATATCCACCAACGAATCAGCCCTGTTGATAGTATTCCGTGATGGTAGATGTTCTTATACGAATAGTTCTGAATTGTTCGATTAACTGCAAGGCTCTAGCACTAAGATTGGCTTTAAAGAAGGATTTGATACGAGTCCAGAGTTCATGGGTAGTGCTAGTTCTATTTGGTTCTAGGATCATGCTAAGAACATCATCAGTAATAGTTTGATTGATCTATGAAGAGACAAGTGTATCAAGCTGAGTCCATTGAGTATCATACGCATCTTTCGGTTTTATTGTGCTATCAAGATAACCCATGACACCAACACTTTTGGCATTTGATGTGTGTAATGCAGCCCAATTATTGTGTTTGGGATTGTTGAAATCAAGAATGGTGGGGACATGTGCCTTGATATTACTGATGCCATATGTATGGTGGGTAATGAGGGGAGAGGTTGTATCGGTGGTGTGTGGTGCCATGGAGGAAAAGGATGAAAGTCAGATAAAATAAAAAGTAAAGGAAGGCTATGGGGTGGATCTGACAAAAATAAAACTTCTTTTTTTTTTTGGTAAGAAGGTACTTTTTTTTGAAATGATGTTGCAAGAGGGATATAACAAAGAAAAGATCTGAAAATGGGAAGCTTCAAGAGTCCAACAATGACGAAGGGATTAAAGTGGATGCTTCCAAAAAAACTGATAATAATAAATTTGGAGAGAAAAAAAATTGGGTGAGTTTTGTTTTGTTTTTTTGTGTGTGACCAAGAAATTAACTAAATTCGTTCTGATGCACAGGATCCTGTCAAGAGGCAAGTGTAGAGCATAATAGAACTAGGAAGATTTCTTGGCGATGGAGAAAGGGAGGGAAAAAGAAAAAGGAAGATAAAAGGAAAAAAAAGTGAAAAATGGGCATGTACACAGGGAGAAAAATGTAGAGTTCTCTTGAAGTGAAAGGGTATTCTAATTCATTCAAATAAGAAATTGTTGCTGTCGTGAGACAAAGAAAGAGAAATAAAAGAAAAGGATAATTGTTGGATGCAATCAATTGGAATTCCAAAGGCTAGGTTTTCTAATGTAGTTCTGATACTACGATAGAAGAGGACTTATTGAAATAATAATTTGCCCTGTCTCTAAGCAATTGCATTCCACTATATATAGAGAATTACAAGAGTGTACACATGCACAATAAATGCTAGATACATGATTGACTATTTGACTAAATATAAGGCTAAATATATGAGGTCAAATATTCTGTTAATCAATCAATTGTTCTATCAATACTATCAATCAATCAATTATTCTAACAATTGGCCAGCGCAAAGTTCATCTAGTCACCTTCCTCTCTTGATGTTTTTCCCATGCTTAGCTATCCATTGTGATTCTTTATTTGTTGGACTCTCTTGTGAACAGACCAAGGACATGGAACTTGTCTGGCCCTTTTCGTATTCTGCAGAGAAAATAGAACATCATTTTAGTTTTGCACTTAAATTGCTTGATCAAGGTAATATGTTATATTATAATTCTGGGAACCCTGTTGAAAGACTTGCACACGATCTCTGTGAAGCTCTAAGAGAGTGGATTGGTCGAGAAATTGGGACAACCAGAGATGTTGAGAGATACAAATGAGCAGTCTTGTCATCTTCAAGAAGAACTGACCGGTATAACTTTCAGTACCCTTAAGCTTTTCAAAGAAATTTCCTTCTTGCAAGTTGTACAATTCACTGGAGTACAAGCTATACTTGAACAAGTAGCCTTAGCTAAAAAGATAGTTGATCTTCTAATTAGAAGTGGTGTGAGTGGATAGTTTTCAAGCAAGCTTTGGCTACTCAAAATGATTGCTCCATTGTAAGTTTGAAGTTAACTGCTCTAGCAACATCATCTGAGCATACGGTGAGGGATACTCACAAAAGGCTTGCGAGTTTTGCTGAATCCCTTAATATACCCTTTTCATTTTGATGGTATATGATCCACTAGTCCATTATCATGAGACCGAGACCACTTGAGTCCATTAGGTCATATCGTCTTTAATCAACCAAACGCACTTGTAGTCTCCTGGTTGAGTACTCTCTCGGCCAACCGCTCCTCACGACCCTTTCAGTCATCCCAACTCTCGGTGCTCGAGTTGCTCAAGCTCCTAGGTTACTTCATTTCTTGGACACGTTCCGTTAATACAAGCGTAATTCATTCTACTATGCAATAGACACAACTTGAAGCCAACCATTAAGAAAGTAAATATTTGACAAATTCAAATTTTCCTTAATCGGATATACATCTTCCCTAGTCTTGGGAAAATCTCCCTCGATAAGGATAGATGACTTGGCAGTTACTCTCAATAAGATGGGAAACATTCATGATAATTTGAGTTTTTCTTAATCGACCGAACACTGAATCTCCTAGAGATATTTGACTATAGTCCCTGCAATCTCAGAGATTCTCTGCAATCTCTCCATAAGGAAACTAAGGTTTCCATACCCTTAAACTCATAGGGGACTTACCATATATACAAGTTATATATATCCAGTATCGGCAATCAACTAGGTATATTTGAAAAACCCCACACAAAAGCACACAAAAGATAGTACTGGATTAACATCGAGTTCTCTTTAGCCTGTTTCTCATTTACTAAAAATCGTTTTTTTGTCTTGAGTATCGGAATCTCCGCCAATGGAGTATTCTCCAATGATATTTAAAGATTTCATCTCTCATAGAGGTTTAGAAAAATTTTTAGCATGTCTTCACATCCGGGTCAGTGGAGTCTAAACTCATCTTTAACAGATTGGCGTCATCTATGGGAATAAGTTAAGAAGAGACTCATTCCACGCCTAGTCTTTCATCGCTGTTGTCATCATGCAGCAAAAAAGAAAAAAACCACCAATTGGTTTTGACAATGATGATCTAATAGTCAGAGTTACCTCAAACTGCCATGATCTATTAGTTGAAGTCGTCACAGCTAAGATAGATCCATGCACTATGAGGAGAGTACTCGTTGACTAAGGGGCGGATTGCGATCTTCTCTATTGAGATACTCTTTAACAGATAAGTTTTACTTCCATCAATCTACAACCTTAGGTGACTCCTTTAAAAGGACTCTCAGGTGAATGGTTATACCCCGAATGTACTATATCACTTCCTGTAACTTTAGGGATACTCCTAAATCATCCTACCACTGTGACCACATTTAGCGTAATCAAACTTCCATTCCCTTATAACGCTACCCTAGGTTGTCCTTGTTTAAATAGCTTAAAAGCCTTACCAAGCACTGAACACATGAAAGTTAAATTTAGAATGACAGAGGGTATCGCGACCCTCTACTGCGACCCTCATTTGCAGGCTTTTCCTTTATCTGAAGGGGTAGAGAAAATCTCTCAACAGAAATAGTAGAATTTAGGGATAATACTACGCAAATAGAAAAACTGCAACTTGTCGAGGAGGTAGTTGAGATCTCAATCACTGACATCCCTGGACCAACCGTTCAAGTCGGAGCTCACCTGTCATCATCGTTGCGCAAGACCATCATTGAATGCCTTTGTTGTCATTCTAAAGTCTTCACATGTTCACTAGAAGATATGTTAAGGATCTATCCCTCGACGATTATCCATAAACTAACTATGGACTCGAGCCGCAAGCCTGTGAAACAAAAGAAAAGAGTGTTCGCGCTAGAGTGCCAATGAGCAATTCAGGAAGAAATCCCAAAGTTTATGGCCGTGGGCTTCATCAGAGAAATAAAGTATCCCAAATGGTTAGCCAATGTAGTCACGGTGAAGAAAGTGAATGACAAGTAGAGGATGTGCATCAACTTCATCGATCTCAACAAAGTGTACCCGAAAGATAGCTTCCGCTCCCTAGCATAGATAAACTAGTGGACAACTCCTCAGGTCATCAACTCTTAAGTTTTATGGACGCACATTCTAATTATAATCAAATTCGCATGGCCCTAGCGGACAAAAAGAAGATGAGTTTTATTACAAAATTTGGTACTTATTGCTACAGAGTTATGCCTTTCGACTTAAAAAAACAAGGGAGCAACTTTCAACGATTAGTCAACAAAGTTTTCAATAAGCAGCTTGGTAAGAATGTGGAAGCGTATGTAAATATATGCTCATCAAGAGCACCAACCCAGAAGGTCATGTAGTAGACGTAGAGAAAACTTTTTGAACACTAGAATGCTATAATATGAAGCTGAATCTGGCACAGTGTATTTTTGGGATTACATCGAATAAGTTCCTCAGCTTCTTAATCACAAATCGAGGGATTGAAACCAACCTAGAAAAGATTCAAATCATAGTAGACATAGCACCGCTTAGAACACAGAAGTAGACGCAACATCTTACGGGCAAATCGTAATCTTGAGCCGGTTCATGTCTAAAGTTGGAGAAAATTATAAGCATTTCTTCGATATTTTGAAGAGGTCCCAAAGTTCATGTGGACATTATAATGTCAAACTACTTTTGATAAACTCAAAGAGTATCTTTTATCACTTTCGCTATTGTTCCGATTTATCTTTTGTGAGAAACTTTATCTCTACCCATCTATTTTCGACCGTGCCTTTTGTTCCGTACTAGTATGACAAGAGGTCAACGTGCAAAGGCTTATATACTAAGTTTGCTGGTTCCTCCAAGAAACAGAAATCAACTGTAGGCCCATTGAGAAGATGGCATTTGCTTTCATTGTAGCAGCTTGCTGCCTTTGTCCGTACTTCCAGACACATACAATAGTGGTATCAACTGAACAACCACTAAAGTAAATCTTATAAAAGAAGGATATCTTAGACTGATTGGTCAAATAGAGTATCAAACTTGATGAATTTGACATCGAGTACTAGCCACGGCCCACCATTAAAGCCCAAGCACTTGTTGATTTCATTCTTGAATGCACGTTTCCAAACTACACGGGGCAAGCGCTCACCACCCTTAAGGAGAATGCACATTACCAGCCTGGACAATGCACGTAGATGGATCCTCTAACTCATCAGGAAGTGGCGTTGAGTTCGTCCTTATGGGTCCTAGTGGCTTCAAAGCCCAATACACTATGTGTTTTGATTTTCAAGCTATAATAATCAGGCCGCATATGAGGCGCTCTTGATGGGACTGCGGATCACAATATCATTGGGAGCTTGAGATATCAAGTTATTCACCAATAGTTAGCTTGTAGTCAAACAAGTCGAAGGGACCTATGAAACAAAGGAATCAGTAATGACAAAATATCTAACAAAGTTACAACAAGCGATGTGTGAATTCAGCAAAGTAGACATACAACAGATACATAGATCAGAGAATATCAAAGCCAACGTACTCTTTAATTTGACCAATTTAGATTCGGTCACTACAAGCCGGATAGTATACGTTGAGAGCCTTCCACCAAGCTCTGCCCGATAACAAGTCTCTAGCCATTCGCATAGGGGATGGATATATTGGGCACATTCCCACATGCTACGGGGCAACAGAAATTTCTCATCATCGCAATTGATTACTTTACCAGGTAGGTAGAGATAGAACCATAAACCCAAATTACAACCAAGAAAATACAGAAATTCATGTGGTCATCAATAATCACTAGGTTTGGATTGCCTCGTGTCTTGATTACTCACAACAACAAACAATTTAACAACAAATAGTTCAAAGAATTCTGTGACAAGTTGGAAATTTAGCATTGCTTAATGTCAGTCGCCTACCCATAGTCCAATGGACTTGTTGAGGAAACAAACAAAATGATCCTTTAAGGGTTAAAAATGACATTTGATGAGGCGAAAGCTCATTTGGTAGATGAATTCTATGGAGTCATTTGGGCATATTGTACTACACAAAGAAAGGCCACTCGGCAAATGCCATTTAGCCTAACCTACGGGTTCAGAGCAGTGTTACCAGTTGAAATAGGAATTCATTCTTTGTGAGTAGAATAATACCAACTGGAGCTAAACAAACCCACTTTGCGAGAGTAACTAGAACTCTTGTGAGAATTGAGAGACACCGAATGCACACGAATGGCGGCATATTAGCAACAAATGCCCGATACTACAATAAGAGGGTCAGGGCTAATACCTTCAAGCCAGGAGACATGGTGCTCTGAAGGGTAGAGGCTACAAGATAACCCCAGGAATAGGGCAAGCTCACACCTAGCTACGAATGCCGATACTAGACACACTCGGTGATTCACCCTGGAACCTATTGACTCAACCATTTAGATGGCTCGGCCATACCCCGTACATGAAATTTTGAAAATTTACATATTTACTATCAATAAATTTTATAACTTTCTTATTCTGAATATTTAATATTTTGTAATTTATCAATGGTAAAATTGTGATTTTCATACATCGAGCGATTCATCCTCTACCTAGAGGTTATTGTTTTCCTCATAGCAAAATCAAACCCGCTCGACATAGAGCAACAATCGCCTCTCGGCACATTACTCCAATTATGCCAATCCAAGGCACAATGCCTTTGAGTATCATTGGTACAACACCCAATACGCTATCCGAATCTAAGGTACAATAGGTCCGAGTATCATCGATGCAACACCTAATACGCTATCCAAACCTAAGGTGCAATGCTTCTAAGTATCGTCGGTGCAACGTCGGATACACTATCCAAATCTAAGGCATAATGACTCTGAGTATAGTCGACGCAATGCCCGATACACTATCTAAACCTAAGGTGCAACGCCTCCAACTATCATCGGCGCAACGGCCGATACACTATCCAAACCAAAGGTGTAATGCCTGATAAGCTATCCAAATCTAAGGTGTAATGCCTCTGAGTATTATCCGCTTGCCCGATACACTATCCAAACCTAAGACACAATGCCTCTGAGTATCATTGGCACAACGATTTCCCTCAGCATATTGTCCTCGAATTCTCTCTTAGTGCAACACCAATCCATCCACCTAGCTTCTCGTCAGAACCATGGCCCTAGGCAATCTTGACATAATGTAGCTAAGGGCACTTTACCTTCGGTTCAAGATTTTATGGTAAAGGTCACAAGACATTATTCTATCCCCTCAGGAAGATTCTAACAGGCAATCTCTAACTATTGGGTAATTATGCACAATACGACATGCAGTTTTGATAGACCACAAGAGCACAATTACAATAAAGTTTATAAAGGACGAAACCAAGGAATCGAACATCCGAGTCTACCGACAAAGCAGAGCAACAAAATCATAAAGTACAAGAAAAACTTTTTCATTTATTTATCAGTAGGGTCCTTACATATCAACTCAGAACTCACACAAAAATACAGAATTTCATTCTTTACACATATTAAGAATACAGAAGTTCGGAAGTTAGAACTTTAGATAAAACAAAATGCAAAGAAAGAGGAGGCACTCAATAAGATTAGGTTTCTACACCACCTCTCCGAGCTTTCTTCTCAACGTCAAGTTCTCCCATCCTCTTTATGCCTTTAGAAGGACGATCAGCGCTGAGTCTAGTTCCTCATTCTCTTCATGTTTGGGCGAAAAGATGTTGATAATAATCAAATGAGAATTGTCTGCCGCTTATTGCGTCTGGTGCTTGGCTGTCTCTGTCAGACCTTACATGGGATAGACAACTCCTCCTCCTAATTTGAAATACAAAAAGGAAAAGACATCTGCACCTACTGCAAAGTCCCTTGAAACCACCAACACAGGCCACCATGGTAGTAGATTCTCAGATATTGTGATGGGAACTCGTGTCGGCAATCCCAATGATTAATGGAATCTCATGTCGATGGCACCTATACGTTCTCTCGAACATCCCAATAGTGATGGGGCGCAGAAGAATCATCACACAAAAATCCCATCTTCAAATCATTGGTACTAAAGCGTCACTATGATAAACAACCTCTTATAATCTTTACTTTTCATGTACTCTGCCACCCATGAATCGATAATCTATTCTATGATCCTGCCTCATTTGATGAGTCGAAAAAACTCTACCACCATCCTTTTGCTATTTATAACCAGCATCTTGAAAGGAAGCCCCGGAAACGAAGCGACGTGCTTCAAAACTGAAACAGATAGTTTTCCTATTTAATGCCACTCACACAACCATCCCACTTCTACTCCGTTGCCATGTGTTACTTCTCTGACTTTTCCATTTCGAAACATCAATGTCAGTTGCATTTAATGCTCTACTCTCATAACGATTCCACTTTTGTGCCTATTCCGCTTATCCAAAACTATTTTCGCTCTGCGTCTTTTTGAGTAATGCAATCTTCAACATCTCAACTCTACTACTAACGCTACTCCTTTGAACTAGCCTTAGGAGTAGGGAGCAAATGACGGTATATGGTCTAATAGGTCAATACCACAAGATCGAGACCACTCGAGCCCATTGGGCCTTATCGTTTTTAAGCAATCAAACATACTTGTAGTCCCTTGGCTAAGTACTCTTTGGGCCAACCACTCCTCACGACCCTTTCGGTTGTCCCAGCTCTTGTTATTCGGACTCCTCGATTACTCCGTTTCTCAGTGGACACGTTCCGTTATAACAAACGTAATTCATTCTACTTTGTGATAGACACAACTTGAAGCCAACTATTAAGGAAGTAAATCTTTGATGAATTCAAACTTTCCTTAATCGGATATGCATCTCCCTATTCCCGGGAAAATCTCCCTCGATAAGGAAACATGACTCAACAGTCACTCCCGATAAGATGGAAAACATTCATGACAACTTGAGTTTTCCTTAATCAACAGGACATCAAATCTCTTATAAATCTTTGACTATAGTTTCCTTAATTTCAGAGATTTTTAGCAATCTCTCCACATGAAAATTTGGGTTTCTATACCCCTAAACTCATACGGGACTTACCATACACATAGACTATATATATCCGGTATCAGCAACTAGCCAAATATGTTCAAAAAACCCCACACAAAGGCACACAAAAGATAGCACTGGGTTAACATTGAGTTCTCTTTAGTCTGTTTCTCATTCACTAAACACCGCTCTTTCTGAATTGAGCATCAAAGTCTCCCCCACCAGAATGTTATTTACAGGTTTTATCTCTCACAAAGGTTCAGAATATTTCTTAGCATTGACTTCACATTTAGGTTAGTGGAGCATTTATCTGTGGAGTCCAAACTCACATCTAACACATTCCAATTTGTTACGGCATTAAACATGAAAGACATTGACGAAGATCTTTTCAAGCTGATGCTGACAAAATGGTTGCCGCTTGTTCTTCATTGTATGTATCATCCTTGATAGCTCAGCCAGATCTCCTTGGATCTCTGATGAGAGTGATCAAATGTACCATGCATCATGGTGGTCACTGAAGTTGAGGCCAACCATAATTCACTTGTTTTTGTGAATAGCTTTGTTGAAACTCTCTTCTATCATGGTGCTTTCTTTGATTGCTTTGATGATTGCATGGATAGAAATGATCCAAACAGAATGATTTCGGAGAAAATGCACTTCAGTAAGGGAATTTAAAATATTGAGGCAGCTGAGGGAGTGGAGAGAACAATGAGACGTGAAGATTGATGTTTGGAGAACATTTTTTGAACAATTTGGAATGGTGGAGGCAGAAGTTTGCAAGTTGTCATTGAACCAAGCAACTCTGTTGCTCAAAACCTTCGCTTGTGGTAATTCTTGCGCTCTTGCTATGAATAGAAGTGCCTGGTTATTGGGTGGAAAGGCACCCCAATTCTTTCTGTTTCTGCTTGGAAGTTTCTTTGATCATAACATGAATGACTTTAGAATTAACACTTTTATTCTTGGTACGGTGCATAGGCATGAATAATACCGGTTATTTAGAATTCTTTCTTCAACTTAGAGATTGCGACTCAAATTTGGAGATTTGGACCAGGTAGATTTCTGTGGAAATTTGTTATGTTTCTTTTTTGCTGAAAGCTGCTATGAATTTATTGTTGAAGGATTCTGGTTATAAGAAAGAATCATGTTTTATTTTTGGAAAATATTCCATTTTTCTTAATGCTTGGCAAGAAGGCAACAGTGAAAAGAAAAAGAAAACTATGATTAGAATTTGTGTGTCGATATTGCACATTTACGTTCATGGTGGCTCTTACCTAGCAGCCGCACCACAGTCCAGTATCCCTATTAATTATGACAAAGGAGAAAAGATGATAGGTTTGTTATTTTATCATCTTTTTTTATATACTAAATGAGTGTTAAACACACTTGGTAGATATAATAGTATATAGAAGAGCTCCATAGGATATGAAAATTCTGCAGGAAATGAATGAAGAATGCTATGAATATTCTCTGTAGGCTAACGTTTTTATAAGTTGATTGAAGAGTCAAATGTGCAACTAGCAAACACGTTACAAGCTTAGGATTACACGTCTGCAGTGCCCTGATGTCAGCTAGTTTTCTTCTAAATTTCCAGTACTTGGCTCTTGTTAATGTCCAGTGGCAACACCTATTGATGTTTGTTGAACAAAGGAGGGGAAATGGACTTGTTGTTAATGAATTTTCCGCTTCTATATAATTTCAGATAAATAACATGAATAAATTCAAAGAGGAAGCCACCTGCTTCTAACTATTAAAGGTAAAACGTCATGTTAGGACAAAAATGCTAGGAGCCTGCTGGTCAGAAATGCTATTACTCAAGATCCTTTTGGATTTTCTCTCATTTTCATTTGAGGCTTTTAAACTGTAGACCCCTTCATGTTAAATCTGACAGAGAAGTACTGTAGGGGATCAGAATTATTTAGTATTCTGTTTCTCTGCTTCCAGATGTTGCGGTAAACATGAGCATAAGAGCACTGGATGGCAAGTTTTTCTACCTCAATTACTTCTTGGCTCAAGGAGATTACTTAGTACATTTCCTAACATTCTGTAGATGCCACAGGTTTCTAGAAATGGCATTTCTTTCTTTCTTTTTTCCTTTTTCCTAACATGGTTTGAGGTCATGAGTCTCCCTAGGTTGATTGCAAAGTGAAGAAAACATCGTGGCCTTTCCTCCATTGGCTTTCCTGGGGTTGCACTGGACATTCAATTAAGAATGGGCAAAAGTCTAACTTGGAGGCTAAAGAAGAACAAAGAAGATTCCAAGCTTTACTTTCAGTAAAATTACCATGGGAGGTTTGAGCTTCCTTCTAATCTTCTCGTCTATAGGATGAAGCATTCTGCAGAACGAAGATCATCTTTAGAAGATAATCAGATCTTGCTGTAGGCTGGAAACGGATAGCAGCACACTGCTACGACTTTGGTTTCAAATGAAGAGTATGTGGATAAATTTTTTATTACAATTTAAAGGAGGGTGACAAGTTTAACTAAGGAATAAACTTTAACTAAAGAATAAACTAAGAGCCGAGGGCATATGTCTCATCTTCATCATTATCTTCTAAGCCACAGAAAAGGTGTGTACAACCATAGTACTCCATATTTGTCTGCTTCTTGAACCTCTCAAACAGCTGCATTTTGATGTTCAAAATTTCCTGTTGATGTTTGCTCCAGTTAAGATTGTCAGTGACTGTTATTTGTCAAAAAAAAAAAAAAAAGGGTTCTTGTCTGGTAGTCCCATTCGATGTCTTTTTCTCCTTATCTGATAGTCCCATCCCCCCTCCCCCCCGGGGGGGGCATAAACCAATTTAAAAAAGAAGCCTTGGAGTAGTGAAGGATAAACAATACTTTTCCCCAAAAAAGACGTTTGGAGAAATGAGAGGATAAACAATAGTTCTTGTCCCCAAAAAAGACGTCCATATTTGATGGCAAACATTAGTTCTTGTCCCTGAAAAAGACGTGTAGAGTTCATGGTTGCTGGGAGTATATGGAGACCAATCTTTTAGAATTGATGTACAAATTCTATAATAAATTGCACAAACTCAGAATAGAAAACAAATTGTCATATTCAAAGGCCATGCACTCTCTGGTCAAACAGCTTATGCCTCTATTAAATCGTCAATCAGTTGACTTTTCTTCATAGTTTTTGTGATTGCTGGCCGAATTCTTTGTGAAATGTTAACCAAATGCCATCCATAGCCCTTTGGGTTTTCCCCCATAACTTCCCTGCATCATTTTTGAATAATATATTCTGGATCAGTGTCCGTAGGGCACCAAAATTTTTAGAGGGAGAGGACCTATCTCATGTGAGCTTTAGGCCATGCAGCTCGACTCGGCCTGTGCCTTGGGCTCATGAGCTTGGGTTTGGATTAGTTGTACAATTTTAATTGATGTCAGGCTGCTGTCAGGCTGACATCAATTAAATAACATTCTGAATCATACCCTTTGTTGTAATTGATGTCGGGCTGCTGTCTGTATTGTTGTCCATAAAACATCGACGTGAGAAATCTATACATCAAGCTGTTAAAGAATTACACTTGTAATAAGGAGCTAATTTTTTACTTATATATATCATGATTGGTCTAACAATAAACTTAATAGTGCATACTGATTTGTTTTGAAGAGTCTAGTTGTCAGAAACTATACCAGCTTCATTTCAGGAATGGAGAATTACGATTTGTTCTCTTTTGTTCAATTTAACACTGGTGATGATGATCAAGTTGAAAAAAATCCATCCTTATTTTTGGAGCAGATTGGAGGTGAGGACCAAGCAAATGAAACTGATCTGTGTGTAACAAAAGGATGGGATGATTGGTCTGGAAATGATTTTCTCTGGTCCAAGTTGGGGTTTGATCTTGATGATATGGCTGAAGGAGCAATGCCTTCAGATTTTGAACAAAAAGAGCAGCAACTAGTATCATTATCAGGATCAGAGAGGCAATATGATCTTGCTTCAAGTGGTATCCGCCTTTCAGTTCATTTATGCCAGGAGGAAGTCGAAAAGCCACATGTACTTACTCACTCTGATCCAGGATATTCTGAAATGGAGGAAAAGATTTACCCTTTTCATTTGGCCTCTTTTGACCTTCTTAACAATTTTGGAAGTAGGTTGAAGCGTTTGAATGCTGTAAACACGAACGTGTCAGTAAGGAACTCAACAAGTCCTCCAGCAAATGTCAAGAGGCTGTCGACTGCAGAGGTTGTGGGGCTGGCAGGAGCAAAGTTCTTCTGGTTCCCTTTCCAAAGGGTTGTTGATCTCTCCACGTCTTGTCACCCGTTTGGATCTTCATTCGTTGGACTTTCTGATGAGCAGACCAAGGATGTGGAACTTGTTCAACTCCTCCTTGCTTCTGCAGAGAAAGTGGGACAGCAGCAATTCTGTCGTGCACGTAAGATGCTTAACCACTGTTATTTGCTGTCTTCCAATACTGGAAATCCTGCTCAAAGAGTTGTTCACTATTTTTGTGAAGCTCTTCAAGAGAGGATCAATAGACAAACTAGAGGTATCATGTTAAAGCGATCTAGAGACAGAGATGTGCGACTCCTTTATTCTCAAGATGCCATAACAATAACATGTCCACGGACAGTTGCATTTCTTCAAGAAGAATTGACCAATGCAACACCCAGTACACTTGCACTTCATCAACAAGCTCCCTTCTTGCAAGTTGCAGAATTCACCGGAGTACAAGCTATTCTGGAACAAGTGACCTCAGCTAGAAAGGTCCACATAGTTGATTTTTTTATCAGGAGCGGAGTGCAGTGGATAGTTTTCATGCAAGCTTTAGCTGCTGAAAAAGAACTGTGCATTAAGAGTTTAAAGATAACTGCCATGACAACCTCATCTGGAATGAAAGTCAAGGATATTGGGAAGAGGCTGATGAGTTTTGCTGAATCCCTCGACATACCCTTCTCATTTCATGTTGTGGTGGCTTCTAACATGAAAGATATTGACACAGATATTTTCAAGCTGGATGTTGATGAAGTGGTTGCTGTTTATTCTTCGTTATATATTTCATCCTTGATATCTAGACCAGATTCCCTTGAATCTCTGATGAGATTGATAAAACGCCTAAAACCGTGCATCATTGCAATCATTGAAGTTGAGGCCGACCATAATTCACCTGCCTTTATGAACCGTTTCATTGAATGCCTCCTCTATAACAGTGCATTCTTCGACTGCTTTGATGCTTGTATGGATGAACACAATCCAAACAGAATGATTTTGGAGAAGATACACTTCGGCAAAGGAATTCAAAATATTGTGGCATGTGAGGGAAAGGAAAGAACGATGAGACACGTCAAAATTGATGTTTGGAGAACATGTTTCATGAAATTTAAAATGGTGGAGTCAGAACTTGGCAAACTATCATTTCCCCAAGCAAATCTGTTGCTCAAGACTTTAGCTTACGGAAATTCTTGTACACTTCGTATGAATGGAAAAAGCCTTGTCATTGGGTGGAAAGGTACCCCATTACTCTCTGTTTCCAATTGGAAGTTCATTCAACGATAAGCAAGAAGGTCCTAAGTGTCAGTGTCTCAGATATATTTCTCATTCTTGAGACCATGGCATAAGCATGTCTTCAATCAAAAAGATCCTGAGATCAGTGTTCCATTGTTGCAAATGACAGAACTCCAGTGGATTTAGGATTCTTCTGATTTCTGACTATTGAGACTTGTGTTCAACAAGCTAGAGTCCTATGTTTCGTATCTTATTTCTGTTTATTCTATTGTAATATTTGCTATCTTAATCAATGATCACAGGTTCATAAAAGCCGTTGTTCTTTTGCTGTCTCAGTCTCTCTTTTCCCTCTCCTTGTCTCTGTTAGAATATGACCTTATCTTTTTGTTATGCTTGATTCCAGCCAAAAACAGTTGCTGAGAAGGGAAAACTAAGAGGGCTAATTATACAATAAGGGCATAAACTATAGTTGGATGTTAAATTAGTGATATTAATTTCAATTTGTTTATTTAAGGATTTAAAGCTTACAACTTTGTTCACTTTAGAACATATGTAAAACTGGGTTGATGGTATTAATGGTACTTGGATTGACATGCCGTGATGTGGTAAAACACCAAGTTGAAGATATTATAGAATCAATAAATGAAAATATAATGTAAAAATAATGAAATTAAAATGATAAAAAGGGAATGGAACCCTTTCTGTTTGCAATTGAATGTCACTGCCATCGGATTCTTGACCACTATATTGGCTTCATTTTCTTTCCAGTCCTATCAGCCCTCATAACCTCCCTCAACCTACTTAGCCCCCCAAGTACTACTTCTTTCTCCTCCTTCAACCCACTCAAATACCTACAATCCAACAATGCAAGCGACAGGTTGCCCAGTCTTATTCAAAATCTTATCTACCAATTCCCCATTCCTTAACCTTTGAAATCTCTTGAGTGATCGCAATCATGAAGAATAATGCTAGAGAAATCAAATAAGTTGGACCAAATACCACGTGACAATCCATATTAGCATGTTATTATTTTTTTTTTCAAGTTTCAAAGGTATTTTGACTAATTCAAATTACTCAAGTTGGAAAGATTCTGATTTTGTGCTGAGATGAATTTATATAGGATTTAGTCCATTTAGTTTTGTAACTCATTTGATCGATTTAGCATTGTGAGAAAACTCTAGGCCCCCTCTATTTTTCTAGTAAAAAAATATCAGCCGGCTCACAAATCTACAATAGTTTTCAGAATATTGTAGGCCATACATGAGACAACTCTCAAACCATCTTCAAAATATTGTACATTGCCGAATTCTTATGCAAAAGGATGTTTGATGAAAATTGAGACCAAGGTTAGATGGCAGTCAAATAATCCAAAGGCGAAAACATTCTTTTGCAGGAGAAGGGGTCCCATTCTCTCTCTCTTTCTCTAAATATTTCATTATATCTACATATAATTTTGTTTAGTATTACTTGTATTTCAAATTTTATGTTTTCTCACATCAATGCTATGTCAGCACCGTGCCATTTCCAAATGTCAATTCTTGGATTTTAAAATGTTGGGTCATTGAAATGGCTAACTCTATTTGACATAAAATTTTAAATTGAACAAGATCATAATTTTATGTCCTCAAATGAACATTTAAAAGTTAATGTCCTAATTGCAGTTTCAACTATAGTTAATGTTCTTAGTATATTACCTCAAACCAAGATAGGGTATTACATTAGATTTTAATAACCTGGATTTATGTTCTTTGAAACTCTGTCCCAGCAGACAGTGAGGTTAATTTCTTAAGACAGGCTATAGTATATTAAAGTAATAAGGTTAATTGACACATTGGATAGATTGAACAGAGTACAGGAGTGGTCTTTTATAGGGGGTGTCTAGCCCATCATCCCGGCACCCCCACACCCCAAAACAGCAACATGCCAATTAGAACTTCAAATTCCTCAGGATACCCTTAATTTTATTTGAGTTGAATTGATTATGCAGTCTTGGTATTTCTGTGCTTCCTGTTGTGGCAGCAATGCTATCAATGACATTTTTACTTCAATTATTTCTTACCTAAAAGAAGTTTCTCAGTACATATTCTATTATTCGGTAGACATTGCAGGTCTGTGATACTGCCCTTTTGATTGCTTTAGAAGAGTTTAAAAGACATTATCAGGTTCCCTAGGTTGATGGAAAATGTTAAAAACCATCATGGCTTAGCCAAACCCAATTGGTTTTTGATGTCCTTAGAGTAGACATCCTATGCACCTCATGAAACTTTAGAAATCATTTTGGATGATTTTAGACGCATCAGTAAAGCTATATAGGAAGGTTGGAGACATTCTAGCTTTAGTTATAATAAGATCACTTCTAGGAAGTTTGGCTGAGCTTCTATAAAGTTGTCGTTCCCTTGGATGGAGAACTTTTAGAAAGCAACTATTTCTGATGACTGCAGCAACTTTGGTTTCTAATAGATAGGAAAAAAGGAAAAGGAAGATCAATTTCTGGTTACAATTAGTCTAAAACCATAATACACTATATATATAGAACCTCGCACTCTCTGCTACTCTTTGATATGTGATCCAGTTCTCGTGCTTCAATGGCTATGATTAGTTTTGATAAGTTTTTGCATGGTTTTTTCTCTTCATGAATGTTTCTTGAGATTTCTGGATGATATTTGTCTGTGGTTTTGTAGTATTGTTCTGTTTGGGAATTTGCTTCCTTTTATCTCTTAATACTTGCTAAAACTTGATAAAATTTTCTTTTTGTTCATCTCTATGAAGCTCACACATGCTATCCTGTCTGGTGAATCTGCGCTGTCAGACATGGACACCCAACATGCCTATGGTGTTTGTCAGACACCCATCTGTACATGGCATGGACACAGCTTGGACATGTCGACAACCACAGCTAGGGCAAGGCAGGCCAATATTTTTTAAAATTTCAAAAGTTGATACATATAGAAATAAATTTTGAAATCTATCATGTATTTCTAATAGCATAACTAACTATACATCTTAAAGACTAATTTGGTACTAATCATTTGTTAGTAATATATTTTTACATTAATTTTGATTTCATACACAAATATTACCATTTATACATTTAAATATATTTAAATAAATATAGTCATCTCTTGCCGTATCCTACTTTTCTGGATTTTGCCTTGTCTTATGTTCGTGTCAGTTAGGTTAATATTAGACTCAACCGAAATAATAATGATACAAATAAATGGTATGGTGTAAGGATAATAAGCCATTCTTGTTTCAAGAAAGGATGCACAGTTCAAGGGAATAAGACCAATGTTCTAAAAAAAGAACAAAAATTCTATCATAAATTGGACAAAATGAACTACTTAATTAAATTGTCACATTCAGAAGCCATGTGAAATTCTCAATAATCCCCTTGTCAAACAGCTCATGTGATAATTACTTCATAGCTTTTCTTATATTCCTAGTAATTTTTTTTTTATTTATTTTAGCATGCAATGCTGTGCATTACATTGTCAATGTCTTGGGATTTTCTGCATGATTTATTTGTTGTTAGCCGACTCTGATTACAGTGCTTTTTTCCAGCATAGATTATTATATTCTGTTGAAGTTATTGTTCTAAATTTTGGCACCAAAGATCAGGCTTCTGGCTTCATGGTAGAATACAAAACCATCAACATCAAAATATCTCCATAGCAACCTCATACTGCCAGAGGTTTCTTTCCTTGGTATTCTGGTCTGAGACGTATATCAAGGATTATGCATGCCATTGATGTGCTATTTAGATTATATGCTCAAGTTATCCTATCTCTAAAGCCTAGTAGCACATATTAGAATGGAGGATTAAGGCTTATTCTCTTTTGTTCAATTTAATGCTGTTGATGATGGTCGGGTTGACATGTACTCTTCCACAGCTTCTAAGTACATAGGAGGGGACAAAGAGAAACAGGTTGGGAGGTGTGTAACAGCAGGGTGGGTTGATTGGACAGGAAATGATTTTCTCTGGCCCAAGCCAGGGGGTTCTCATGATAATATAACTGAGGAAGGAGCTATATGGCCAAAATTTCGACTAGAAGAGCAGCAACAAATATTACTGTCACCGTTTGAGGCCCCCCATGATCTTGCCTTCAATAGTATGTGCTCGCCAATTCAATTATGTAATGAGGAAGTCATAAAGCTCCAAGAAATTCAAACTCTACCTGTTCAAGAGCTTGCTGTAGTGAAGAAGGAAAAGATTCACCAGTTTCCTTTAGCCTCCCTGGGACTTCTGAACAATTTTGGAAGCAGGTTGAAGTGTTTGAATGCTGCAAAGTTAGCTGTGCAAGCCACTGGTTCAACATGTGCTACAACTTGTAGCAAGGGACTGTCAACTATGGAACTTGTGGCGCTGGCTGGAACAAAGTTCCTTTGGTTCCCTTCCCAGATGGTTGTTGGTTTTTCCATGTCACCTCACCCATTTGGCTCTTCACTTTCTGGACTCTCTAATGGGCAGACTAAAGATGTGGAACTCATTCAACTTTTGCTTGCTTCTGCTGAGAAAGTAGAGCACCAGCAATTCAGCTGTGCATTAGAATTGCTTGATCAGTGTTATTTGCTCACTTCTAATGCTGGAAATCCTGTTCAAAGACTTGCTTACTATTTCTGTGAAGCTCTTCAGGAGAGGATCAACAGAGAAAATAGAGATATCACATCGAAGAGATCAAGACATGAAGATGAGCAGTTCTTTTTCCCTCAAGATGGCATAATAATAACAAGCCCAGATACTGCTGCATATTTCCAACAAATTCCCTTCTTGCAGATAGCACAGTTCACTGGGATTCAAGCTATTTTGGAACACGTAGACTCAGCAAAAAAGGTCCATGTGATTGATCTTCGAATTCGAAGTGGAGTTAATGGATAGTCTTCGTGCAAGCTTTAGCTGCACAACATCATTCCTCTCTTGAGCTCTTAAAGATAACTGCTGCAACAACATCAGAAGGTAAAATTGATGCTATCAGGAAGCAACTGTTGAGCTTTGCTGAATCTATCAACTTACCATTTTCATTTGAAGTTCTGATGGTAGCAAAAATGAATGGCATTGATGAAGAGCTTTTAAAGCTGGAAGCTGATGAATTGGTTGCTGTCTACTCTCCATATTATTTATAAACCTTGATTGCACGTCCGGATCACTTAAAGTCTCATATGAGAGTGGTAAAAAGCCTAAGGCCTAGAATTATGGTGGTCCTCAAAGTTGAAGCTAACCATAACTCCGCTCTTTTTCTGAATCGTTTCGTCAGTGCACTCTTTCATCACGGTGTGCACTTTGATTGCACGGATGTGTGCATGAAGGGAGATGATCTGAACAAAATGAGTTTGATAAAGACATACCACTGGGAGGGAATCCGAAATATTGTGGCATTTGAGGGAGACAAAAGAAAGATTCGGCATGTGAATATTGATACGTGGAGATCATTTTTCCTGCAATTTGGGATGGCTGAGGTGGAGCTAAGCATGTCATCACTACTACAAGCAGATTTGCTCATCAAGAACTTTGCATGTGGGAACTTGTGTACACTAGGCATGAATAGAAAATCGCTACTCCTTGGGTGGAAGGGCACCCCACTCTTTTCTGTTTCAGCTTGGAAGTTTCCACATGAAGGAAACGAGGGCCAGGACACTTTTTAGTTGTGTAGCACTTTTAGTAACTCTACATTTACTTTTAGGTGCTTATGTTATGGTGGTCTCTGTCCTGATCAAGGGCATCTGCATCTGCACTAGCTAGGGGCATATAATTGATCATAGGAGCTCCTTCTTTTCTTTAAATATTATCCCTTTTACTGGTAGCATGATATTTGCCCATCAAGTTGAATTGAAATTTTTAGTGTTAGTTCAAATTAATTTCTAATTCTTTTGTTTGGTGAAACTGATGAACAGGATGTATTGTTTTCTTTTACCAACACAAACTTCTCATAATGGGCCAAAAAATCTGATGAAAATCCCAAGTTGCTAGTCTTCCACATAATATTTGTTAGTAGATCTCTGACAACCCCACCACCAGATGCAATTTTTGCAACAATACATGTTATCATCTCCTGGGAAAACAATCTAGCGCCAGTTTATGGGTACTGTTGAGAAGATGACGACTTTCTGGTGCAATACCTAAGCAAGTGTTTGATGGTATATTGTTTTTTATTACATCTGTGCAGATTAAACTTATTTATTTCTTGTATATTATACAAGAAGCATGAAAAATAATTTCCACAAAATTTCCACATATTCAGAAAGGAACTTGAAGTTTTTTATAGGTGGGGGCTATGGAATTGTGGCCAACTGAACTAACCCTTAATCAGAATCTAGCTGGGCTTGGCTACATGGATCTCTATTTTCCGAAGTCATGCAATTTAAGGCCTCGCAGATAGTTTTATGTTTACCACTTCAGCAAGCTCATGTTATTGCTTTTGTTTTCTTAAAGCATATCTTTTTGCTTACTGCTCAATCCAATCTGAATTCTATCATCATCTTTCTGGTCATTCCAGGTGTGACGATGTTTACAATGCTTTTGTCCTATGGAAAACCAACAAGCAAACATTTAAAATTGAACATGTATGCACCTGTGGACAAAAGACATCATAAATTTACAAAGCGTATGATTGTTCGTGTATCTCAATGTGTGTTTGAAGAATAACATTATGAATAAAAAAATTAAGAGTGCATTGCTACCTGGTGGAGGTATCGTTCCTGTTTTATAATCTAATTTTCTGAGTATGACTATACACACAAGAACACACACAAGAACACACACAGAGATATATAATATATGTTTGTATATATATAATTTTTTTTTCAACAAAATTGTTAGTTTTGGCTAAATGTCTTATCAGATGTTGATTGCTATTATATGAAATGATCTGGCCCTTCATATCTGTTTGATCAATTGAAGCTTCTCAAATTATTGGTCTTAAGGACGTTAGTCATTTATTAAATCATGAATGGCATACTTGTGGGGTCACTGGTGTGTCGTCAAACAACCAAAAATAAAATACCTACTTCAAACAATACGAATATAGCGCGAGTAGGGTCGTATCCACAGAGAATGACGGATTTATCTCTTTTAAGGAAAATGAAAATATGGGGGGTTTTGATAAAATAATCTAAAATAACTAAGTAAACAAATTAATGTAAATTAACTACAATAAAATGATTAGAAAATATCAATTAAAGGAAAAGATGTCAATTAAGATAAAATCTAGCCAAATGAGTTATTTCCGCCTTGATGTGTTTGATTGATCATCGATACAAAAATTACTCGATATTATGCGAATAAATTGGTTATAGCCGTTAAGTACCACGAAGCGACCAATTTCTCCGTAGTTTTTCGGTAATCAAGATACCATCGTTAATTACTTCCCTAATCGAAAGACAATCCAAGAAATACTCATTGGATTTAATGTTCCGACAGCATTAAGATCTAGAGAGATCCAATTCTAATCAGTAAATTCCAATACGGATTTATTTAAATTAGATTACCTAATCTCTTGACATAAATCCTACCGCTTGCGAGGTCATAAAATTATATCAATTACCACTCTATTAAAAATACACAAATCTTGCTATTTTTAAATGGTAGTAGACTATTTTAGGGCTATTAAACATAGCGCTCTATTTAACAATCTAAAAACAATCATAAACACTAAGTATAGAGATTAAATAAATACCCACAAATATCAAGTAAATAAGATCATTTAGATCTCACAATCATCATTCATCAAGGGTTCAATAATCCTTTGACTAGAAAAATAAATTAAAAACAAAGTATAATAAAAAGAAAACTCATAAAAAATGAATATTGTTTCTAAGAAATGAAGAAAAGAACAAAGAGTTTCTCCCCCGGCTGAAAGCTGCTACTGTAGACGTGAATAGTGCTGCCCCCAAGGGGCTGCCCGGCTGCCTCCTCCAAGGTTCTCTCCCAAGGTATGAAATACTCCTATATATATAGGAGTAGAAAACCATAAAGAAAATAGAATTTTTCCTATTTGTAAAAAGTAAATATTTCTAACCCTAATAACTACTAAATAAAAAGAAAGTAAAAAATAAAAAGTAAAATTTCTAAAATATAATATCTAACAAATTTACATTTTTAAAAATTTCTTTTCCTAAATATTAGGGATGGAATAAAATTCTTCAATATCTTCAATTCCATCCCAACTTCCTCTTGAATGTGTAACTGGGAAAGGAAATTTTTACTGCAGTAAATTTTCAAAACCTTTTGCTTGCCTCTTGAAATCCACATGCTAATGAAAGAGCATTGCTGTCCAATTTTCCATACACAAAATTGCTCCAATTTGACTCATTTTTCTTCATTTTTCAAAATAAGTCTCCTCCTAAATCAAATGTCACAAAACATAAATATTAGTAGTGTAATATTTATTCAAAAATAATACAAAATCAATCGCAAATATTACACTTATTTAACCCTTATCAAATTCCCCCACACCTATATGATGTTTGTCCTCAAATATCTCTAACTAAAATAAAATTAAAACTATCCAACCTATTTTTTTTCTTTCAAACGTCCAAGTTAACAATTACTATAAGAGTCAAACCAAAAATACAATCGAAACAACAAGTATTTCAAAGCATTCTGCACTAAAACAACCACTACATATCTCAACAGTCACTTATGAAATCAAAACAGCAAGATTCGACAATTCTCTCCAAGGGGTCACTCTAATACACTCGAAATATTTCAATAACACTCAAATCAACACATTGGAATTGACATTACCATATACTTGCAAATATATCAAATCTCCACCACTTAAAAATTAGAATTTCATGTATCAATCTAAAGGTCTTTCATTTGGTTGTAATGGGGTTTGGGTAAAAGGTAGGATAAGGCGATATTTAAGGGTTAAAAACGCACCAAAAGAAATATATAATTAACTACATAATTCTCATAACATCGATTGATCTTTGCCTCAAGTAATCAATAAACAAAATTTGACTTCTTACTCTTCAAATATATAGCTAACAGCAAACAATATACAAGATTTCAAATGATTTCTCAATTTTTCATAATTGAAGTATAAATAAATTTTCAATCAAAATACAATACTTCTCTTTTTCATCTTTTTTTTTTCTTTTCTTTTTTTCTTCTTTTTTTCAGCATTTTCTTTTTTTTTTTCTTGCTTTTTTTTTCGAACATATATCATCTTCATGAAAATGTCAACATCAAAATTCTAATCATCATCTTCCTATTGAGGCGAACATAAAACCAAAATCATGCAATTAAATATATATACCTTTGGTACTAGGGTTTGAAACGAAAGCTAAAATCAAAGGCTAGGTGTTATATTGAGTGGGTTTTAAAGAAGAAAAAAGGTAAAGGCTCAAATTGGGTAATTAAGGGTTTATGAAATCAGGGTATTGATTTTAAGAAAGCCAAAAATGGGGTAAAACCTAAGTGCCTTTGTCATTTCAATGCATAAAATCCTATATGTGGTCTCGAAATGTATAACAATGCAAGTTCTAAAATGTGCAATCCAAGTGTGATAATCACTTATCAAGAAAAAATAATCTCGAGCACAAAAAATGAATTTGCTCGTTTATGGCTCAAAACCTCACTTTTTAAGTAGGGTTTGTGTCAAATCTTGCATGTTCATCATTCAAAGAAAACTATTAAAGACATGAGAAGCCATTTCAAGCACAAAAAACACCATTGATACAAGCCATTTTTCATATATCTTTAGTCAACCAAATAGCATACATCAACAAAGAAAGCTCGGAATTTTTTTTTTGTTGTTTTTTTTTTCATTTTTTTTCATTTTTGAAGAAACAAAATTTAAACTAATAAAAAAAACAAATATAATGTCAAAAACCAAAACAAAGAGAAAAACACCTAACATCCCCCCCACACCTAAATCATACATTGTCCTCAATGTATGCTCAAGTTAAGAGAGATAAAAAATAAAAAAAAATGTATAAATAAATCAAATAAAATAAAAAAACAAAGAACAAATAACAAATAACGAAAAAATAAAAGAGAAAGGTGAGAACAATACTCCCCTAGGGTAGAGTGGAGAATGGAGGAACAATTCCAACGAACTCGAGAAAAGAGCTATGACGTGGGAACACCGTAATTATCAAGTATTTCGGTCTATTATTGAGGCTTCAAGGTAGAGAGAGAAACCTTAAAAAAAAATAAAATGCAAGTGTTAAAATAGAAGTGAAATTCGCTTCTATCTCTCTCTTCTTCTTTTTTTTTTTTTTTTTAAGAAGTGGGTTGATTTTAGGGCGTGGGCATGCCCTAAATGAAGTGAGATTCTGTCTATCTAATGGTCGAAGGGCCAGACATGGACGGATCGTAGAGCGTGATCACGCCCTATCGTGGGAGTACGTCTGCCAGTGGGAGTGATATGGGCAGATGTGGGTAGGAGTTAGGGCGTGGGCACGCCCTATACTACGACCGCTTCTGAAATTTTTTTTTTTTTTTTTTTTAAACTTAAATCAAGGATCAAGACTAAATCAAATCAACATAAATGAGAATAAATAAACAAAAATAAAAATAAAAATAAACATAAAGAAAGTATTGGGTTGCCTCCCAATAAGTGCCTTTGTTTCATGTCTTTGGCTCGACATGATCTTCTCTTTTCAACCTCGCTCAAACATCGGTCCAGTCCATTTTGACTTTAACTTGCCTGGAATGAATTTCAATCTTAAATTGAAATGAAGGACTTTATGGCCTACCATAAATCGTTTCCGATGTGGGAGTTTGTCTTGAAAAAATTTATCCCATTGTGCAAAATTATTTGTAAAATTCTTTTCAAACACAAAATTCAATTTATTTTGTACAAAAGAGTCATGAACAGTGAAGTCCATCTCCTTCTCATCATCTTGTTCCTTGGAATATGTCAACCTACCAGGAAAAGGAGAAGAGATAGTTAGTTTCAAATTTGAGTTGTTCAGTTCCTCACTTACCTTCGTGGCCAATTCATTTAATATTGATACTTTGGTTTGTTCGGCCTCTTTATCTCCTTCAGTTGTCGATGAGTTGTCTTGCAGTTTTCTTTCATTCTTGACCACCATAACACTCACATTTTCTCTTAGGTCGATTTCTACTTGAGAGGTTAACTTCCCATTATTTTTCTCCATTCGACTTATGGTCGTTGCCAGTTGCGACACCAGATTTCCAAGTTTTGGATGCTGGTTCTTGTCTCTAGTTGAAATCGTTGATTTTCCTGTTGTAATCGTTGGGTTTCCTGTTGAAACAATTGAGTGCTATTAGCCAAACTTTTAACAATTTCTTCTAAAAACGTACCTTGATTTGAATAGGGTTGCTGAGATTGAAATTGTGGTCGGTATTGTGGTTGTTGTTGGAACTCTTGTGACCAATTTCCATAACTGAAGTTTGGTTGATCCAACCATCCTTGGTTGTAGGGGTTTGAATATGGATCATCATAAAGAATGGGACACTTATCCGTTGGATGCCCCATGTTCGAGCAAATACCACATGCTTTCACTTGTTTGATTTGTCCTACAACAAATCTTTCCACAATAGAAATTAAGGAATCTATTTTATGTTCGAGAGAATAACTACTCACCTCGTTGACCCTTGTTAGAACATTTTGCCATATTCCAAATTGATGGGGAGTCTCAATATTAGAAAAATCACTGTAAAAAGCATATTCATTAAAATCAGGAAATAACAACTCCCTTAAAGTCTTTTGACCGGCCATATCCGAATGTTTAAAATCCTTCTCTTCAATGTCGTTGACAAGCTTTCAGTAAATTCACTGCAAATATTAGTCTAAAAAATAAAAAAGAAACAAAATTAAAAGAAATAAATCACTTAATACCGTTCCCCGGCAGCGGCGCCAAAATTTGGTATATCGTCAAACAACCAAAAATAAAATACCTACTTCAAACAATACGAATATAGCGCGAGTAGGGTCGTATCCACAGAGAACGGCGGATTTATCTCTTTTAAGGAAAATGAAAATATGAGGGGTTTTGATGAAATAATCTAAAATAACTAAGCAAACAAATTAATGTAAATTAACTACAATAAAATGATGAGAAAATATCAATTAAAGGAAAAGATGTCAATTAAGATAAAATCTAGCCAAATGAGTTATTTCAGCCTTAATGTGTTTGATTGATTATCGATACAAAAATTACTCGATATTATGCGAATAAATTGGTTATAGCCGCTAAGTACCAGGAAGCGACCAATATCTCCGTACTTCTTCGGTAATCAAGATACCATCGTTAATTACTTCCCTAATCGAAAGACAACCCAAGAGACCCTCGTTGGATTTAATGTTCCGACAGTCTTAAGATCTAGAGAGACCCAATTCTAATCAGTAAATTTTAACATGGATTTATTTAAATTAGATTACCTAATCTCTTGACATAAATCCTACCGCTTGTGAGGCCATAAAATTATGTCAATTACCACTCCATTAAAAATACACAAATCTTGCTATTTTTAAATGGTAGTAGACTATTCTAGCGTTATTAAACATAGCGCTCTATTTAACAATTCAAAAATAATCATAAACACTAAGCATAGAGATTAAATAAATACCCACAAATATCAAGCAAATAAGATCATTTAGATCTCACAATCATCATTCATCAAGGGTTCAATAATCCTTTGACTAGAAAAATAAATTAAAAACAAAGCATAATAAAAAGAAAACTCATAAAAAATGAATATTGCTTCTAAGAAATGAAGAAAAGAACAAAGAGTTTCTCCCCCGGCTGAAGGCTGCTACTGTAGAAGTGAATAGTGCTGCCCCCAAGGGGCTGCCCGGCTGCCTCCTCCAAGGTTCTCTCCCAAGGTATGAAATACTCCTATATATATATAGGAGTAGAAAACCCTAAAGAAAATAGAATTTTTCCTATTTGTAAAAAGTAAATATTTCTAACCCTAATAACTACTAAATAAAAAGAAAGTAAAAAGTAAAAAGTAAAATTTCTAAAACATAATATCTAACAAATTTACATCTTTAAAAATTTCTTTTCCTAAATATTAGGAATGGAATAAAATTCTTCAATATCTTCAATTCCATCCCAACTTCCTCTTGAATGTGTAACTGGGAAAGGAAATTTTTACTGCAGTAAATCTTCAAAACCTTTTGCTTGTCTCTTGAAATCCACATGCTAATGAAAGAGCATTGCTGTCCAATTTTCCATACTTTACAAAATTGTTCCAATTTAGCTCATTTTTCTTCATTTTCCAAAATAAGTCTTCTCATAAATCAAATGTCACAAAACATAAATACTAGTGTAATATTTATTCAAAAATAATACAAAATCAATCGCAAATATTACATTTATTTAACCCCTATCAGTCACATTGCCGGCTCTATTAACATTAATACTTTCAGTCATGGCTAGCTGGCTGATGAAAGTTGCTGAATAAGTGACAATTGGCTATTAGTATAAGACGATGAACTATTTTCATCCCCGTCCATGTCAGATTTGATCTACTTGTAGTCCTAGTAGCTCATACCAGCTACATCAGGAGTCCAAATATCAGAACTTGATAACCAACTTTAAGTGGGATGAAGCACAATTCTCAGTTTTCTTTTGACCAAGTTAATTTTGGTGATGCTCCCAGGGATTGTTCTTCTTCCAACTGTTTTGAGGAAGGTGGAGTGGAAAATGTGAAACAAACTGTTCAGTGTGGAGCAGAGAGCGGGGTTGAGTGGCTGGAAAATAATTTTCTCTGGTCTGAGCTGGGGTGCTATCATGACAAGTTGGGCGAGGCAGGCACTTTACCATCAGGATATGAGCAACAGGAGCAGCAACTGATATCACTATTGGGTTCTGGTAATCAAGATTATTACAGTTTTGGTCTTAGTTCCCCACTAAATTTATGTCAGGAGGAGATCCTAAAGCTTCAGGACATCCTAATTCCACCTCCAATTCCTGAGCCTGCTGACTCGAAGAAGGAAATTGATCGAAGCTTTCCTGTGGTTGCAGATGAAGTTACAGACAATTCTGGGTTTGATCATTTGAACCGTGAAAAGAAAGATTTTTCAGAGGACTTCTCTCATGCTCAAAGTGGCAGACAATCGTCAACCATAGAAATCATAGGCCTAGCAGGAGCAAAGTTCATGCAGTCTTCTTCTGGAAGGGCAAGTGATCTCTTTATTACCAGGTATCCATTCAGTTTATCATTCTCTGGACTCCCAGAAGAGGAGATCAAAGAAGTGGTGCTCGTCCAGTTCCTTCTAGCTTCTGCAGAAAAAGTAGGATGCAAGCAATACAGCTCCGCACTTAAAATGCTTGGTCAATGTGATGTCTTATCCTCTAGCACTGGAAGTCCAGTTCAAAGGATTGCTTATTATTTTTCTGAAGCTCTTCGTGAGAAAATTGGTAAAGAAACAGGAAGAATCAGGTCAAAGAGATTAGCAGACGAAGAATATAATTTGTTTCATCCACAGAAGGCTACCGTAGTTATGAGTCTTGCTACTGTGGCACACTTCCTACAAATTCCCTTCCCTCAAGTTGCTCAGTTTGCAGGAGTACAGGCAATTATAGAGCATGTGGGATCGGCAAAAAGAGTTCATATTATAGATCTTCTAATTAATTGTGGGGTACGATGGGTAGTCTTCATGCAAGGATTAGCTGCTCAATATGGAAGCTCAGTTGAGCTATTAAAAATAACTGCTGTTTCTGGAACATCAAGAGACAAAATTGAGGAAATTGGGAAGAAACTTGCAAGCTTAGCTGAGTATTTTAATTTATCTTTCTCATTTGAAGTTCTAGTGTTACCAAACTTGAAAGACATTGAGAAAGAGCTTTTCAAGGTGGAGACAGATGAAGCAATTGCTGTCTACTCCCCGTATTATATGTCATCTGTGATTGCTCAACCAGAATGCTTGGAATCTCTGATGAGAGTGATAGAGAGCCTAACTCCATGTATTATGGTGGTCACCGAAGTTGAGGCCAACCATAATTCACCAATTTTTATTAGTCGTTTTGCTGAAGCCCTTCATTATCATAGTGCGTACTTTGAGTGCATTGATACATGCATGCACAGAAATGATTTGAACAGGACAACTCTGGAAGGAAAGTATTTTTGGGAGGGAATCCGAAATATTGTGGCAAGTGAACAAGAGGAGAGAATTATTCGCCATGTGAAACTTGATGTTTGGAGAGATTTTTTCATGCAGTTTGGAATGGCTGAGGCAGCACTTAGCACATCATCATTGGACCAAGCAGCTTTGGTTCTTAAGAACTTTACATGTGGGAATTTATGTACTCTTAGTATGGACAATAAAAGTCTAGTCATTGGATGGAAGGGCACACAAATCCTCTCTGTTTCTGCTTGGAAGTTCACCTGACAACAACAGACCTTGAGGATTCAACACCCTGCAAGTACTTAATATATGCCAACATAATGTGTTCAGAGTAAGGGCGTTCTTTTGAAGTCCAAAAAGACATGATTGTCTATGATTTACTAGTAACAATGTATAGTTCCTTTCTCCAGCTTAGTATTCTCTTGATTTTTTTTTGTTGTTGTTTCTTTGTCAAACTAAGTATCCTCTTGTGTGTCAGTGGTACTTGATTATTTACTCACATGAGCTAAAGGTCTATCACCGTTGTGCCTCTCACCGTGCCTTCAAGGCGATGGTGGCACTTTGCCCCCTAGTGTGATCAGCAGTGAAGCTTGCTGCTTTGTGGCCTATTTGGTTGCATGGAAACAAAGTTGGTTTCAAAGGAAACAAAAGAGGGTTGTGAGGAGGTACAAAGGTACCAATGTTATACCATCCTTTGAGTGATTGTGCACTGAACCCATGGTAACTGCATCAGAGATTAGCAAGGATTAGTGAGATGAATTGATTCAGGTAGAGCAGAAGTTTAAGCACTATAACCAAATGTATGTTGGTTTAATAATATATCTTTATCTTTTACCGATAAAACAAAACAATAAACTATACCATGTTGTAAGATGATCTTGAGGATAGCACCGGCCACAGATTCTCTGTACATTAAATAATACACGAGTCTGAGAAAATATTGAATTAAGTCAAACCACTTGGTTCCATTTCAGAAACCTTACAAAATCATGGGCAGCTCTAGCATAGACAAGTACTAAATATTTCTTTCTCTATTGTACTTTTGCATTTTCTTATTTGTTATACACTTTTTATATGTCATATTCCTTTGAGTCTTTCACCTTATGCATGAATTATAGATTTGACACCAGAATTCCTATGTGGTATAGTTTGCAAACAGTGTACAGACTATGAGAATTGCCCATGGCTTTACAAATTTTTTTTCCTTAGCCGGCAACATGATTTCAATCATCCAGAAAAACTTACATTGCACAGACATGCAAGCTTTATGAACTTTATTGGTCTCAAGAAAGTCATAAAATCTCTCGTATGATGCTGCATTTCAATATTCTAGTATTAGCAGTGTGGTGAAGACTGAGACCTGAACTTGATTGGTCGCTGAAGGTTTTGGAATCCCATGGATTACTGATAATGTTTCAGACGAGAACAAACAGCTTTTCTTCTTCACTATACAATTAAAGTGAACAGTATATATCTAGTACTATACGCTTCCAGACTTAGGGAGAAGTTTGCGAAAACTAGGCACAGTCTGAAATGGGGGCTGACAGTTTACTCCTTTAAATGGGTTTTTGGTGATGCCAGATGACTGTAGTTCCTCCAAGTGTTTTGAACAAATTCTAAAGGACAGTGATTTGTTGAAGCAAAGTGGCCTGTGGGCAACAGAAGTGCTGATGCCACCTGCTATACCAGGGTTTTGTAGACCTAAGAAGAGTTTCAGCGTCTATGACCTCACTCGAACTTCTGAGAAATGTTGGAAGAGGGTGCTGGAGCTTGAAAGGTGGAAAGTTATATGTTTCTGTCAACGGCTTGACTTCCGTTAGAAAGACTAGCAGAGAGCCAACTATGAAAATTGTGTGTCTGGCTGGAAAATGGTTCATCCAGCACTCATCCTCAATAGTTGGTAATGTCTCCATGCTTGGGAATCCTTTTGGTTCTTTGTTCTATGGACTCCCCGAAGAGGAAATCAAAGATATGGAACATGTCCAATTTCTTCTGGCTTCTGCCAAGAAAGTAGAAGATCAACAACATAAAACAGCATATAATTTCCTTGATCGGTGTGATGTCTTATTTTCTGATATTGGAAATCCTGTACTAAGAGTTTTTCACTGTTTTTCTGAGGCTTCTTGCGAGAAGATTAACCCAGAAACAGAAAGATTACAGTCGAAGGGATTGAGATATGCTGAAGAGCATCATTGCCATTTCTGGTGAAGCAAGCCTCAAAAAGGCAGAACAAGTGACTAATCCTTGGATGGAAGGCTGTGTCTGTTCATTCTGTTTCCTCATGGAAGTTTCTCTGAAAAGACAAGGGAAGGACTGGATTTGATCTATGTTGAATATATTGCAAGTTCTTTATACCTGTTAAATATGATCAAGCAGGAGATTGTGGGCCTTTGATCAGTAAATTACTATGAATATTCCCTTTTTTGTTTATTTCATTTTCCCTGAATTTTCCTTTATTATTTCTGGACCTATCAGATTGAAAATCTGACACATTGGAAGCAACCTGATCAATTATATTAACTTTTCTGCAAACTATGAACCCAACAAGTTGCTACAAATGTAAATTTTTGTATAAAAATGATATAAAACCCAACATGTTCATAGGAAAATGCACCTTGAGGTTGCAGAATTGCTAATTGTAGTTCCATTTAGTTAGTTGCTAACGAGTATTTTGCGCCAGTTGAGCAGGAGGGTTTTGGTACCTTTTCATATGTGAACTTTCTTTCCGAATGTATGAGGTTTAAGATAACAAAAAGAGCTGCGGTACCTAGGATTCATGAAATACTAATGATCTTGTAGATACAAATAACTTCCACTTAAGTTCTCAAGTTTGTTTTTTTATGGAAAATACTTGGTTATAAAGTTTCATTTGATGTGACCATGCTAAACAGTAAGTGAACATTGTCTTCTAGGGGATTCACATGTTGGGCAAAGTTTATTGTACAAATATGTCAGTAGGGGCTTATCATTCTGAGATTTTTTTTCTGTTTTTTTTTAAAATTTTTTTTCTTTACCCTTTTTCGGTGGTGTATACAATATGCAAGATTACTCCATAGCCCTAAAAATGGAGGCAAGGAAAAGGACAAGGATCTTAAGAAGCAGGCTCAAAGTAAAAAACCCCAACAACAAAACTAGGCAACCATGCTGACAAGAATATATATCAGCAAAGGAGAATGCAAAATGGTGCATTCCCACCACGATAGTCTTTGAAATCAAAGGTGTTTTATCCCCAAAGTTTTTAAATATAATTAGCCTTATAATTCTTTGGTGTTGTCATGTTCAGATTGCAGAAAAGGATATGAGCCACTTGGTCAGCATTTTTTGTGGAGCAAGCAAGGCTCATATGATGAAGACTGAGAACATTTTGGAAAAGTATATATGTCTAGATGTTAGATATTGATTCATTCAGATGGCATCTTGACTTCATAGAGCAATTATCTCCCACCAGGAGAAAACAAAATGAGAGACCAAGGTTGCACATTTGACAGCAACCACTAGGGAAGTTGAAACCTGAGACTTAAAAAAAGAAAAGAGGAAAGAAGTTTCCATGAAAACCATGAGACAATCGATCATTAATACTCCATGTTCTCACCCTGACCTGAAAAATATGTAACAGAGAAGCACTAGTCTGACTGACGGCATTATAGGATTATAAGCCAGAGTAAGCACAGATATGGGAAATTGATCAGCCTACGCAGGAACATAATAATTAATTTCCTTTATCCGACCAAATTGACCTCTCAAAATAATATTGAAGCCTGAAAAACCATCTACTTCAAATAATGTTGCGCATCCACAAATGAATCTGTCGTCTTTTCTGTGGCCACAATCCCCTTACTGCTACCTGAAGGACAAATTTCCAATAAATTTGTCAATCTATGAATCTTTCAATTACAAGCATGTGCTCTTTACTACTGAGTATTAACAATATTCATGTAACATTTTACAACTAAAGAAGGGAGCAAAATGCACCCTAGAAGCAAGTGCCAGTTAGTTTACTTTGGTGAAGATACTAGGAATGGTACTAAGAGATTCTGGGACTAATTTCTGTCGGTCCAAAAGCATGAGTTTATAAAAGAAACAAAATTATAAGACTATGGTGAAACAATGATGAGGTCTTCCATAGTCACCCCAAAACAAACACGAGGTATATATAAATCTACACACACCCAGCCCCATACATTTATGATCTTGCAAATTTCATGAAAGGAAGCCTAATTCTGCCTTGCAGCGAGAAAAGTTTTTTTAGTTTTAATATGAAAGTATGTGTGGTTCTTCTTAAATTTCACTAGTATGTGGAAGAGATTCTATGTCTCGTTAGAGGCTGATAAGTTGTTTCCTATAGCAGCACTGTGACATAATAATGATCCAAAGACGTTGAACTTGTCCAACTCCTTCTAGCCTCTGCTGAGAAAGTAAGTGAGCAACGATTTGAAGCTGCACTAAAATTGCTGGACAACTGTGATATGTTATCTTCTAGTACTGGAAATCCAGTCCAGAGAACTGTTTACCATTTCTTTGAGGCTCTTCCCGAGAAAATTGATCAAGAAAGAGGAAAGATCAGTTCAAAGAGGTTGACAGATGAAGAAGTCAATTCCTTTCCTGCAATAGCGAATATAAAGGTTACAAGCTTGTCTATTATTGCACATCTGCTACAAAGTCCTCTCCTACAAGTGGCACAATTCACTGGAATACAGGCTGTAATGGAACAAGTAACCTCAGCCAAAGGAGTTCATATGATTGATCTTCAAATCAGATGTGGTGTGCATAGGATAGTCCTCATGGAAGCTTTAGCTGCTCAATGTATGCCTGAGCTTTTAAATATAAGTGCCATTACAGAATCATCAGAAAATACAATTAAGTATATTGGTGAGAAGCTGTAAAACTTTGCAGAATCCTTGAACTTAACCTTCTTATTTGAAGTTGTTGTAGGTCCAAACGTGAAGGACATTAAAGAAGATCTTTTCAACCTTAAGGCTGGGGAAGTGATTGTCATCTACTCCCAGTTTTATATTTCAAGTCTGATTGCACACCCTGACTCCCTAGAAGCTCTCATGCTAACGATTGAAGGCCTAAGACCTTCGATTATGGTTGTCATCAAAATGGAGTCCAAACAAAACTCCTCAGTTTTTATGAATCGGTTTGTTGAGGCTCTCTTCTTCCATAGCACAAACTTTGAATGCTTTGATGCGTGTATGCGGAAACATGAGGCAGATAGAATGATTTTAGAGGAAGTAGTCTATAGGGAGGGAACTCGAAATGTTGTGGCCATGGAAGGAGAGGAAAGAAGGGTGCGATCTGTGAAGATTAATGTGTGGCGAAAGATGTTCATAGAATTTGGAGTGGTGGAAGCACAACTCAGCTCATCATCATTGTATCAAGCAACATTGGTTCCCAAGAACTTTGGTTGTGGGAATTCATGAACTCTTAAGATGGACAATAAATGCCTTGATATTGGATGGAAAGGTACTCCAATACGTCCTCTTTCTGCTTGGAAATTTCTCTGACAACAAGAGGAAGGAGTTTGAAAATTTGATTTGAAGAGCACATTTCATATTCTTGACATCAAGCTGTAAGGTATGAAGTTAAAAATAAGATTCAAATGTTGAAGTGTTTGCCGCCGGTAGTCACCTATACTTCCCTTAGATTAGTTTCTTTTAATGCCTCTCTCTCTTTTGTTTGGAATGCTACTGAGATGACATGATTTTTAAGCCACTTGTTTAAGGCCCTGCAGAGCATTTACCTAATTTTCAAGGTTTTTGACACAACGATTTGTCACCACTGATTGCTCACAGATGCAATGTTATCGAATGTCATAGGGTATCATAGAAATTACTTAAAAGAAGTGCAAGATCATGGTTGCAGAACTATGGACCAACATGAGGAAGGATCAGATACTAATTTGTGCTGCATTTCATATATCTTACGGATATTTCATTGTTACATTATTAATTCAAAATGAAAAGTTAGGATCAGATATCGTAATATGGAAATTTAGACATCCGAACTCCATGATAAAGTCATTTGCCAGATGAATTTTACAAAGAACATAGTTTATCTACTATGATTCATGAAAGCAAAACATTGCACCTCACTCACCGAGTCTACATTGTACCTCCCGCACTTGCGGGAGTATGGTTCATACGTTAAGATACAACACAAGAAGGCCCTACTGTATAGAGATAGTATCAGAGTTGTCGTGTTAACAATTCTTTGTTGAGAATCTAGAGGACCTAAAGGCAACAAAAGAATCATTGGGGGGAAGGTACCCACTTGGGTGACATTCTTTTGGGAGCCTTCAGGGGGAGTTTGCAATTTCTATTTCAAGTTTTTCCCTTGCGTTTTTGTATACCATAAGTTGGAGAAAACATGTCTGTGATAGTTGTGTTGGATGATGCTTTTGTTAATTCTATTAGCACTCTCGCATCCAGCCAACCCCTTCAATTAACCTCTACTTGTACCAAACGAAAAATAAATTTAGTTCATTTGGAATAAATTGAACCGTATAATTTATTTATAAATAAAGTTTTATATTTGAAATCAAAATTAAAATCTGAAATTCAGTTGATTTCTTATTCTTAAATTAAGAAAAAAAATAAAATATGAAATTCATTTATAAATATCATTACTTATTTAAATACTCTTTAAAGTTAATTAAAATAAAATGGTAATTAAGAAGTAATTTGTAAATTCTATATTTCATTACTTATCTGAAAATTTATAGTTTTTATGAAATTAGAAATAAATTTCAAATTTTTTAAAATTTTATGATAAATAGTATAATGGATTAAAACTTTATGGGTTGAAAATTAGAGGGTAGAGATCTAATTTATCAAAAGAGAAATAAATAAGTTACTTGAGGATAAATTGTAAAAAAAAAAAAAAAAAAACCCTCTTGCTCAAGTGTGGAAATACTATAGGAGTAAAAAACTATTATTCAAATATTATTCGAATTTGAATGCTTTTAAATATTAATATTTTTATGACTTTTATTATTAATATGATAAAAAGAAAAAAAAAAAACCCTCTTGTGAAAGTCAAAGACAACGCTAAATGAACCACTCGCCAGTGAGATAGGGAGCAAACGGCTAAATACCCCAGTGAGAGAGAGAGAGAGAGAGAGAGAGAGAGAGAGAGAGCGATGGAGGCGCTGAAGGTGTCGTCGCGGCCGTTGAGGCACCTACTCCACATGGCTTCTTCAATCACTCCAGCCACTTCCTTCTTTATTACCCCAAGAAGAACCCTCTCTCCACGCTTCTTCCTTCGCTGTTGCTCTTCTTCTTCTTCCACAGCGACTAAGGTCGGTGGCCGCAATCGGAGGTCTTCCTCCACCTCTGTTTCTCCTGCCTCGTCCTCGACTTCTGATAGAGACGCCATTCGCTCTATTCGTCTCAAGAAGGTCTCTTTCTCATTTTCCCCCCTTCGGCACTCTTAAATTCATTGTTTCATGCATGATGCTTGAATAGATTTTGTTGCTATTGGGCTTATGCTGACCTCAATTAACCCTAATTTGAATGGATTCCAATATTTTTGTTGAGTTCATGTGTTTGTGAGGATTGGGTATTTTACTTTGCACGAAAATCGTCGGTTACTAGCCATGATTGAAGTTGAACTATGACATCCATCAGCGAATACCTTTTCAATTATCTTTTTGACTTCAAGACTGAGACTGGGGTTTTTTTTTTAGGTTGAAGAATTGAGGAACAAAGGGTTTGAGCCATACGCTTATAAGTGGGATAGGACTCATACCGCTGATCAGCTCCAGGACATGTATAAGGATTTGGGAAATGGTGAAGAGTCAAATAATGAGAGTGATTATGTGTCTATTGCGGGAAGGATTATGGCTAGAAGAGCTTTTGGAAAGCTTGCCTTTTTGACTCTAAGAGATGATTCTGGCACAATACAGGTTGGTCCCTTGTACAATCTTTGTGTTTCTGATGCAAAAACTAAATAAATGCCAACATTTATACTAATCCGTTTACTGCTTCTTTAGCAGTTATATTTTGACAACAAAATTGGAGTTCATATTCTATTATTTAGTAGGCACATCTCATGTGATGCTATCTTTGTATGTGACCTGCCCTAGTACCTAGAGAAAGATGATTCTTAAGGGCAATGCAGTTCTGTTAAATATGTGAAGACCGTTTAAAATAGGCCCTTATTTTAGAATTGTGCAAAATGATGTTTTAGGTCAAATATCATCTTTGGTGCCATTTTTTTTTTCCTTTTTTCACCCTCTATTCCAGAGTCCAAAAGCAGTTGTTGCCCCTCTATTCTCATAGAGTTCTGGTTTTAGCTTTACTGTGAAAAGGAAAGGCTTCAGGATGATCAATTTGAGCAGTTAAAGACATTCGTTGATATTGGTGATATACTTGGTGTCACTGGCTCCATGAAGCGGACAGAAAAAGGTTTGTGTTGCTTCAAATTTGATTTTTGACATATTTTCTCTCCTCTCTCTTCCCCTCTCTTTGCGTGTGTGCATGTCTTTTTGTCTTGGAGAGGACGTGGGAAAAGAAGGGGGATAAGTTGTTGATGATGTTGAAGTCTACATTAATTTTTGAGATAATTTCTCTCCTTTCTTCCCCTCTCTCATTGCATTAATTTAAGCTTTTAGGAAGTTGGCCATGAGAATGAAACCTGTCTCTTACTTTAGAATAGCTTATATTAATTATTTCTTTCCCAAAATATGAAAGGAGGAACTCTGGTCATGGTTATGGATCTCTCATCTTTCTAATCACTGGGAATAATGTATTGCAAGCAAGGAAAAGAATAAAATATAAATATCAGTATATTAAAGATTGGAGTGCTTTTGGTGGAGTTTGTGAGAAATTTTTGTCGATTTTGAGTATTTTGTCCTTCAAATGATAGTTGCATGCTGTATGTAGTTCCTATTCTTTTGCCTTTGTGATCCTATTTCTGCTCTCGTTTTGATGATGACTTTTCTATGGATTCTATTTTCCTTCTTGTCTCATTTAGGGGAGCTTTCTGTATGTGTGAACTCATTTGCAATTCTTACAAAATCTTTACTTCCTTTGCCGGACAAATATCATGGACTAATTGATGTGGACAAGCGCTACCGTCAAAGGTAACAAGATAATCTCTCTCTCTCTCTCTCTCTCTCCCCCCCCCTTAAAATGCATGCACTATTTTATCGTACAAATTTTCATGTGATCATTCCTTTTGATACATTTTAATCCTATGAAGCAGGAAATGAGTAGAACGTTTACTTGTTATTGATTTTTAGATACATACTATTCCTCCACTATTGTCAGAATACCTACCATGTTCTTCAAACTTTGATGCCCTTATATGGAAACTGGCTATATAAATAAGCTGCAGAGTATAGACATGCTATAATTGTTGTCTTATGTATTTAGGTATGTGGATATGATTGCAAATCCTGAGGTGGCTGATACTTTTCGTAAACGAGCAAAGGTCGGTTATCCTTTACTTATATTTTTGTGAATCTTTTATAACCTCATAATGTCTTGCCATTTCCCGGGTTTGTTTTCTTGTTTACCTGTATTAGTTTGTTTAAATTCTGCTTACTGTATGTGGAATATCAATGAATATTGAAAGAAGCAAGACAGTGCAGCAGAGGCTCTCTTATCCTTATCTATTTGCATAAATTTTGGAATTTTGGGGATAATAATGTTCAATTGATTTTGAAATCAATGAATGCAACTGTGGCACATTATTGGGAATCAGAAAACTAATTGAGTCTCATCATTAGTTGGACATCTTTAAACTTGTTCTCAAGTTTTGTAACTCATGAGAAAACTAAACTGATCTCTCAACATTGGTTGAACATATGTCTTGGTGCTTGTCTGCTCAGGTTTTTTGTCCTTGGTGAGTAAATTTTTCTTTCTTTGTTAAGAAAAAGGGTTCTCGTAACTAATGAAAGTCTAACTCTCATTGTTGTCTACAAATTTAAGATGCTAACTTTTCTTTAGTTTTGTTAGATTGTGTCGGAGATACGCAAGACTGTGGAATCTCTGGGGTTTGTTGAAGTTGAAACTCCCGTTTTACAGGTTTGCCAATAAAATTTGTTATTTGTGCCGGTTCATAACATTAATCACTTCAATGTTTTCCATTTCTTGGTGCTGTAATTACTTGAAAAAGATAAATTCAATAAATTTATGTTTAATTGGAACATATTGCTTTTTTTGTCATGTAAATGATTTTGATGCAGTTGGTTTTCATGGCCTTTTTATGTGGTTTCAACTGGAGCATGCCTGTTTTAACCATTTTCTTATTCGACTATTTGTGACAAATAATTCTGGCTCAGTGGCATTGAGAACGAAGTAAATGAAAGAAATTGATCCTTTCTAATGGAATGATGTCATGCCTCTACACCCTTCCTTGCTCCAATTGACTTTTGTCTCTTGAATCTTCCATTTCACCTCAAATAACTTGGCGATGCATCCTAGACCCAAGAGTTTGACCAAGATGAAAGATAAAATTATGCGTATTTCGGAAGAACAATCTGAGAATGGCTAGTGTTACAAAACTGTAGGTGGAAGTCAGCTGATGAACACATTGTTTTCTGATTTTAGATTTAGTACTGGAGAGCTTTAAACAGCAGCTGTCGAGTGCTGAGAGTGTAATTTTTGAGCTTCATGGGAGTAGCTAGGGGATGATAAGTCTCGGAAAGACTTGGTACGAAGAGCTTTCTGTCTTAGTGCCAAAGCCTCAGAGAACTAAAGTAGTTAGGAGGATACTTGGACTACAACAACAATAAATTGAGCTTTAATCCCGAATTTTGAGGTCGGCTGTTTGAGAGAACAATCTAGAAGGATACTTGGACTAAACAGGAAAAATATTGATTGAGAGAATTTGAATGGAACTAATGCAATGCAGCTTATAATTGTAAATTCTCATAATCAGAAATTAGAATCTATAAATTCTGATTATCAATGTAATTTAATGCAGCTTGTAATTATAAATTCTATTGTAAATCATTTTTTACCAAACAATTCTTGAAAAACAGAACAAGTTAGCTTGCTCAGGCTTTTGCCATGAAAGTCCCATGTATTTTTCTTTTTGTGTTTACTATTTCTTATCAGTTTGAATTTTGATTCTCATAATCTATCTGCGATGTCGTTAATGTATGATATTGAAAGCATTATCAGTCCTTTTGCTGTTGGATGTGGTTTTTAATTTATATGATCAACTAGGGAGCAGCTGGTGGAGCAGAAGCAAGACCATTCATTACATACCATAATTCTCTTGGAAGGGATCTTTTTTTGAGAATTGCAACTGAACTCCACTTAAAGAGGATGCTGGTGAGAGTTAGCAAATTCAAACATTCTCTATCCAAGAATTAGAGATCAGTTTGTTCACAACCTAAAAAATGGCCACACTTCATATATTATTTTTACTGTAATCAGAATATGTTGTGCTTTGTTGTTGACATGGTTATGGAGTTTGAAAGACATCTCAACTTCAGTCAAATATTCGTACATATCACTTATGCCTATCCTGTCTAGTTGCATAGTGTGGAGATGTATGGTTATAAAAATTTTTCAAAAATTATATGGTCCACAAAACTTGTCTGCTTTCTTTTAAGTTTATTTGAAATGCTCCAACGAACTTATGTTAATTTCTGGTGCTAGTAACCGGCCGCCCGAATAGTTCCATCATCCAAGTAGTTTGACTTCATCATCCTTTCATACTTCTTGCTTTTCCTGTATTATCTCTATGCCATTTTGAATTGTCTTTTGGCCTTCTTCTTAGTTACTGTTACTGATGCAGTCATCGGCGTTATAAATACTACTAAACCCGATATCTTGAGCTCCTAATTGGGCATACTGTGTTATTCATCTTTTGATGAATGTCCTAGTAATACCATTCAAATGGTTTGATTCTGGAATGTATTTGGATCTCCAACCTATAGATTCCCAACTTCCCATTTCATGCCTTATGCTATTTCCCTTTTGAACAGTTCTATATCCCTTCTGCTTTAGCAATACCCTGACCAAAATCATTATTTGCAAATGTGACAGGTTGGGGGATTTGAAAAAGTATATGAGATAGGACGAATATTTAGAAATGAAGGAATTTCTACCCGTCATAATCCTGAGTTTACAACTATTGAGGTATCATTTTTCATTTTATTGCCTTTGTTAAATTTCCATGTTTGGACGAATTTTACTTTACATGAAATTAATTGTTGACTGGGTAAGGATAATTGGTGTGCTTTTGTTACCTTTATATCATTTTATTAACTATTGGAAGCACTGACCAGTGTGAGTCTTAGCTTGACTTAGATGTATGAAGCATATTCAGATTACCAGAGCATGATGAACATGGCTGAGGAGATTGTCACCCGGTGTGCTCTAGCAGTTCATGGGAAACTTTCTATTAATTATCAGGTATGCACTTCGATAAGTGAATCATAATTGTGTAGATGGTTTAAACTCTGAAGTCTCTTGTGGAGTGTGATGGAGTAGATTCTATAACCTGATCACTGTATCTCCTTTTATATTGAAATTGCTTGAATATATGTATATATCCATGCGTAAAACATATATATTATTGGGTTTCTGGGGATTTTTAACGTTGTCCAGGTGGGAGTGGCAGCAGGAGGTCTGATGTGCAGATCTGTTCTTATTTGCTTTTGAGCTGTATTATAGTTATTCCAAGGGGGATAGATTCTTTATGTCTTTCAAATTTGTCTATTTGACATGCTTGTGGATATTGTTTAAGCTGATGCAAGGCTTCGTTACAGGGGACAGAGATATGTCTAAAGCGACCTTGGAGGAGGGAAACCATGCACAATCTTGTAAAAGAAGCTACTGGAATTGACTTCAATGAGCTGGGCAATGATGTTGAAACTGCTAAAGCAATTGCTCTGAAGACATTGAGAGAGGACCATGAGAGCAAAGATATAGCTTCAATTGAAGCATGCACATCCGTTGGCCATGTTCTTAACGAGGTAACTTGGCCTCTCTTCTTCTAAAAGGTTCTTAAATGAAGTTGTGCGATTGTTGCTTAGTTTTGAGGATTTATAGTTGGAATGACATTTCTTTGTTTGAAAGCCTCTTTACTGAAGTTGGGGACATGTTGCATACCTTAGATTCTTTATCACTGGTACACTGGAATGTTTGCTGCTACAAGCTACAAAATATAAATCCTCCTTAATGAAGTTGCTTTCTCTCCTCTCTCTAGGGTCTTACTTTGTTCTACTTGTCCAGGTTTTTGAAATTGTCGTGGAACCAAAGCTCTTGCAGCCCACTTTTGTTTTAGATTATCCTATTGAGATATCTCCTTTGGCCAAGCCTCACCGAAGGTACAAAAACTTCGACATACAGGTTTCTTTTTGGGGGGGGGGGATAGTACTTTTTTATTTATTACTTATTTGTTTACGTATTTATTTTTTACATTCTACTAGGCTTGTACTGGGTGCGGAAAGGTGCTCTAGAATTCGTAGTATTTAGCCTGATCTAGTGAGAATGTTTTGAGTGTTTAAATTTTTAGGTCACATATTTCTCTTCGCTTATATGATCTTATTAAATAAAATGTTTGTCTTTTAGACAAATTTGGAGGAGTATCTACTGCTGATGTCTTCTACAGAGATGTGTGAGTAATGTATGACTAGTACTGAGGTTATGGTCATGCAATACAATTAATTATACAAGATGGCATTTATAATTTAATTTTCCAATGACAATTGTTTTTGAATTAAATTTTGGTTTTATCTTGCCTCTAAATTTATGAACTTCCAACCTACAAATTGTTGGGAGCTGAAGATGGTATCGGACATTTCCTCTGTTATTTTGGTCATGTTATCCTTGATTTAAGAAAACAAATCCAACATTCTCAATCAACATGTGATTTATTTGGACATGAAGGAGATATATAGAACATTTTATGGAAAAGAGAAATAAATAGAAACGTTGCTAACAGTGCTTGTGTAATGAGATTATTTTATTAAAATATATTCTTTGGGTACATAAGAGAGACTTGAACTTGAGACTTCTAAGGGAAAGGGGATAGTACCTGTTGACTATAGCTCATTGTCATATTTTATTAAAATATATCTTTATGTATTCATATGCTGAGCTTGTCCTAAGCATGAATGCACTTGTCTTTATTGATCCTTCATTTTTAGGCATGCAGGCTTGACAGAGAGATTTGAATTATTCATATGTGGTCGTGAACTGGGCAATGCTTTTTCTGAATTGACGGACCCAATAGATCAGGTTTCTAATACTTAAATTTTCTGAATTTTCTGTTGGTGTTGCATGTGTTAAAATAGTGGTTTCTATTAATTTGATTTCTTTAAGAATTCTTATTTATTCCTTATAGTGGCGAAGATAAGGCTGTTTATACCAGTTCTTTTGTTTGAATCTACTTGTTAAGTGGTACTAACTAGCAGAATATGTGGTACATTTTTTTCCCCACTGGGCTCCTATCGTTGTGGTTCTGTTTTATCTTCTTATTTATTTTTGTTTGTTCGATAAAGGGAACTTATTATTTTATATTTCATCCCCTTGAGTTCTTATCAAAATGGTTGTGTTTATCCATTCAAACTATCAATATTTTTCCTAACCACAACAATCTTTGCATTTACCCTTCCATTTTTTATTAATGGTTGTAAGCATATAATATTTATTGAAATTAGAAAACCTATTGTTAGTTGTTATGTGAAACAATGTTTATTATTCTACCACCCTTTCCTACCCATGCATACTTCTCTTGATAGGTTTAAGAATCAAGAAATTTGTTTAAAAAAAAAAAAGAAGCCCCATTTCTTTTTTCTAAATAAATGACTCATAAAAAGGACTGCTGAAAGTTCCTTTACTGTGTACTTTGCTGTTGTAGTGTCTATTATTAAGTTAAATGCAGATTAGATGCCAATAGTTTGCGAATGGTTGCAGAGAGGACGACTAGAAGAACAAGTGAGGCAACATAATAAGAAAAGGGCACTAACCTTCAAGGCGGAGGATCATGCAGATGAGAACCAAAAAAGAAGTGATGATGACTCGTACGAAGTGACCCTTGATGATGACTTTCTAACAGCATTGGAATATGGAATGCCTCCCGCATCTGGAATGGTAATATCCCTCAACCAAAATCTATACTCGAACATGTTCCTTTGAAAAGAAGTGAAAAATGTTTTGATGTGATGTTCTTAATATTTCAGTTCTGACACCTTATTTCAACTGGTAGGGCCACTCCTAAATTTCTTAGTTCCCGTGAAGCACGGATACAGACGTGGTCGAATTACCAAAATGTGAATCTGGGGGCACTACAGTAAAATAGTTTAATAATGTTAAGGATGCTACTAGTAATATATAGTTTAACAATAAAATAATATATAGTTTAATAACAATACGTTATTATTGTTGTTGTTGTTGTTGTTGTTGTTGTTTTAAGTTGTTAACATCATAAAGATCTAAAATTTCACTACTAGCAACCAGAGAAAAGGCATCAAACACATTGGATGTAGTTAACCGGAGAATGCAAAAATAAGGGGTTGTGCTAAGAAACTGCTATAAGAGAAATAGACAAAGGAGGAGAACTATGAACAAAGGTAGCAAAGGAGAAAAATTGCAAAAAGCTATCTAGACCAGCAAGAGAAAGTATGTAAATGAAGAAAGCAAAATCTTTTGTGCTGAGAAGGGAAAATAATTCCTTTTTTTGCAGATGAAAAGAAAAGAGAAGTGCAAAGGCACAAAATTGAGAATATACAATCATTAACTGAAGATGTACTTCCTTTTTTAATTCCTTTCTCTTTAACCGTCCCTGTATCCCCTAAACTTCTCACACCTGTTCAGCCTGTGTCCCACTCATGTCCTTGAAATATTGCACACCAGTATTTCATGCATTTTCGAGTGTTGGTGCTTCATAGATTAGTGTACCTTTTTTTGACACTCATAGGTTAGTGAACATGTAATGCTCATAATGTAATGTTGGATCTACATCTAAGCTTATACTTGGCTGTGTGTACTTGCTTGCTTCGGGCTTCAAGAGGGTCTCAAGGCTCAGAATTAATATTACTAAGATTAATATTTTTTGAATTAATGTTCAGGAGGCCAAGAGGATTAATATCTTTTGTCCCTTAGCAGTGTATAGAAAAGTCAATGGAATATTGCTCATCTTGGTATTCCCTTGCATGGTAACCTTTAATTCAACGTTCAACAGTTATACTTCTTAGAGGTTGAAATTGAGGGAAAGGTATGCTCTTTTTGATATAATTATGTTACATTTTCCCTGTTCACTTGCCTTTGGGTTGACGCGAGGGTGTTCTCTATTTCAATTGAGGGTGTAGAGATATTATCAAGACTATTGCTTATCTTGGTATTCTCTTGCGTGTTTATCTTACCTTGAATTTTAATTTTTATTCAATATCCAATAGAATATTAGAGGTTGGATTGATGGAAACGTGTTCTCTATTTGGATATAATCACATTACACCTTCCCTCTTCACTTTTCTTTGATCAGGATGGCAGTTGGTATTGCTAGAACTGGAAATGATGAGTATTCTTTGTCTTGGGGTAAATATGGAGAAGAAGGCCATTTAATAAATTATAAGCTAGTTTGGGAACGAAGGGTGGGCCTGGCGCAATGGTAGAGTCTCTCCATTGTGTCCTGGAGGTCGAGGGTTCGAATCAGCCTCCTTGCAAAAAAAAGCAAGGGAAAGGCTGCCTAGGTATTCCTTTCCCCAGACCCCACAATGTGGGAGCGTCGGCACTGGGTACGCCCTTCTTATAAGCTAGTTTGGGAACCTCAGAAATCACTCTTGTAGAAAAATGGTTGTGGATATTTTCTTAAATCCAAACTCTCATGGAATATTGTCATAAAGTGAAGGTTTAGATTTATTTATTATTTTATTATTATTATTTTGTGCTTGAAAATTCATCTATCATGCCTTTTCCATAAATTAAACTGGAAAAGGTTTGATGCTTTTTCTAAAGTTTGTATCCTAAGTCTGTGCTTCATAATGCCTGTCTTTGGTTAATAGTTCTTAAAGAATATTTTAATATTTTAATATATATATTTTTTAGTTTGTATCATTGTTAGCATTTTCAATTTAACTTTCTTAATCATAAGGAGGTTTAGGGTCTTGCTTTGTTGCTAAAATGCTCTGCACTTCCTCTTGTCCTAGTTGATGTTGTGAAGTTTCGATATTATGTCTTGCACCTTTGTTTGCCATCTTGTTTAGTTTTTGGGTTGAAGGGTTCAGAATTTTGTAGGCTTGAGTGCTTATATTAGTTTTTGGGTGTTTATAGCTGGGAAGAAACTCTAGGATTTTCAAAGAGAACACTTGTGGTCCTATCTTTACTGTATAAGGTTGTGGTTCTTCCAAGCCATGGTGTGGTTGACCATCTTAAAGCATTTCTCTAGAAGATGAAAGTCGAAGTCCTTTTGCTAGCCAATTTTATTGCACATTCTACCATTTGTACTCTTGCTGATTGATTTATAGAGGATAGCCTTTTCTCCTGTTGTATATATTCTCACTTTTGCTCTCTTTAAAAATCCATTTTTGTGTTGGGAACATAATGCATATGGGGTCTTTAGGACAGATATCTCCTACCTATACAATCACTTAAATTGCAGTCGATATTACCTCCGTATAACATGACTCGTAACGGATTGTACTTAATTTTCAGGGAATCGGAATTGACAGGCTAGTGATGCTTCTGACAGACTCTGGCAGCATTCGAGATGTAATTGCTTTCCCCGTCCTTAAAGTTCAGTAGTGTTAAAAGGCAAATCTGGAATGACATTTTAACGAGGTTTTGGCTTGTTTATTGGGGAAAAATTTTTTGTTCTCTCTCAAAGAGGTTACTGGTCCTGCATGGATCAATAGAGCTCCGGCGACACCTATATTTTACTATATTGCCCCTTTAGTCCTTTTGTAGAATAGGGTTGCCGCAGTGTTTGGCCGGGGAACTCCACGGCACAAAGCAAATAATTTATGTCATGATGTATTTTTTGACTAAGCAATTCAAATAATTCTGGTTAGCTGTTGAGTTGTGTCTTCTCTTGTGACCCCCGGATTTTTAACAGAAATATTCTATAATACTATGATTTATTTGGGCTGCATTGGTTTTCTTGTCCTCCATTTCTCGTGGTTTTTCTGTGTGCGCATGATAAATTACGATGGCGGTCCTTGTGCGCCAAGACAGACGTTCATCAATGCTTAGCTTGTCAGCCATATGTTCATAGTGACAAGCTGAAACATTTTTTCTTCCCCTGGAAGAGTCTTTGCTTAAACCTAAGAGAGAGGTCAAACAGATAATTGGACGTGAGGCAACACAATTTTTTTCTTTTAAAGTATTGTATACATGATTTTCGAATAAGAAATATATTTTTGAGCAAAAATGACTATTGTCATCGCTGTGATATTGTTGGATTGTAATGGTTTGATATCTTTATTTTAGAGCAACTTTCAAAATTTAAATAAGGAGTTACATTTCATTTCCATCATTTATCAATCTTCCAAACATGAAACAACTCAAGTTAAAAACTACATTGGCCACATGACTTTCCTAGAAAGTAATAAGATCAATAAGATTATAAAGGAATGTAAATTTTTGGGCGGACACAGACCTCTCATTGTGCTTCTCTCGGGAACAGCTCGTTCACTTTCGCTGGAGAGAGAGAGAGTAGAGTTCGGCAAATAATGCTTTTTTCTTGGATCTCTTTTGTATTCAATCTGCGGAAAGGACATTTGTTCCTATCTTTTTTTTGGGTAAAGAAGAAAGGGAACAAAAATACAAGGAGAGGGAGGACCCAACCCCACAGAAAACTAGCTACCAGACAAAACACTAAAATTACTTGAAAAAACACGATAACTCCCTGACCAACTATGTCTCCCACCAAATACAATAAAAGCTCTTCAGAAGGGTGCTCCATTATAGTGACTCCTTTGGGAGCAGCTTTCCCCAAATTGGCCAAGAAGTCCGCGCTTCTATTCCCTTCTCTGTACACACATGCTTCACCCTCTCCACTCTTAGCTCTGCCATCAGGAACTTACACTCCTTGATAATAGGGCGGAGGGGGGTGGTCTTCGTTAACATGACTTTCCAACAAGTGGACAAGGGGGAGACCATCCACCACCACCACCTGAAGTCTGCTAACTTGCAAACTCTTAGTAAGATTCAACCCTTCTCTTAAGCCCCATAACTCAGCTTAAATAACATCAGTTTTACCGATGTTAATGAAATAGCCCTTGATCCAGCTACCATCTTCTCTTCTCAGCACTCCACCAGCACTAGCTCTCCCTGTATTAAGGTCCACAGCTCCATCAGAGTTAAGTTTAACCGTATCTTGCTCCGGGGCTGCCATTTCACCTACTTGATCTCCTTCCCGATGTTACTCTCTTTGTCTTCAAAGGCTTGCCTCCAAGTTTCGCACATGCTTCGAATCTTTCTAAGCAGGGCTTGCGTGTCCTCCCTCCTGTTTTCCATGACAATCGTACATTTGTTCCTAACTGATGCATGTACACTGCACCTGTCGTCTAAAGTAGCAGAGGAAGTCAATATGCAAATGATATCTTCGATTCATTTGCCCACTTGGGGTCGTCTTCTTTTTTTCCATCCATATAAATCAGCCATCGTCCTGCTGGTGATTCTGAGGGCCTCTTCGCAGAGGGAAAAGGAGGGGGCTATAATATATAGAAAAGGGGACTTTTTGAGAGGGAGGAGAAAAACCCATTGGCCCCAGAAGAAGTTGAAACAAGAGAAATGGCTCAGAAGACGAAGGTAGAGCAGGTTACTAGGACAAAGTTCACATATCAACGTCAGGTCTAAAACATACAAGGACTCAAAAGACGATAGTTTTTTTTTTTTGTTACACTAGATTAAAATCCCGGATCTCGGGATGGAGGAGGTTGGACTGTCCATTGGAGACCTCATAAAACGATAATGATAAAATAATTTACATGGTTTTGTCTGAGTCTAGACTTCCTTGCTTTGCTTCGTGTAGCTTTTTTTTTTCTCTTTTCCACTCTTTGCTAGGCGCAGAAGGTCAATAGAGAAGCTATCGTATAGGTTCTACCATGAGGGTCTCTCACTACACTGGAATATCTAGTTTGAACTATGAATGCTATCCTTTATCCTTGGAATAAATCTGTCACCACAGCTCCATCGCTAGGTAAGGTGGCAGCTTTGTTTTGTGTGTTCTAGGATAAAGTGTCCAATGCGGCAACAAATGAAGAGAAATTTCCTCCTTGCTTTTCTAGATATTCAAATGTGATCCTACAAGCTTCATGTCATTTTACAACAATTTTAATATTACTGCACTTCCAACCAATTCATGTTCCTTAATATGAATGCTTCCAAACAAAATCTAACGAACGTCAAAGCTTTGTGAAAATCTTTATTTATTTATTTTTTGTATGGTCACCGTCTAATATCTAAAATTTTATTCTAACTAATATGAATTGACTGTTATAACAATTTCTCACATCGGATAGTACTTACACACTTTTTTCCCCTTTTTTCTTTGCAAAGAGAAGGACATGTAATTAAGGGCGTAAAATTAGTATCCTAACATGAAACCTCTAATAAAATTATAGGGGCTCTCTTATGGCTGATTGATATATTAAATAAGTGTTCACGGTAAATATTTTTTAAATAAAATTTTGAATTCGAATGTTGTATATAAAAAAAATAAATGTAAAGGGAGTTTTGTCCTTTAAAGTTTTAATTTAATAAAAATCAAATTTAGTCAGGTATAAACTAATTATATAATATCGATGATTTATTAAAAAATAAATTAAATACGATTAATTAATTTGAATGATTTTATGAAATAGTTCGATACTTAATGAATATTTTATTTACAAGTAAAATAAATCCTTTTAGCTTTTTGCAGATGTCCTTTGACACCATTTTTATTTTTTTCTCTCCTCTCTCTCATCTTAGCTATTTCTTTTTCTCTCTCCTCTTCCGAGAATGGCAAACTTTGACACCATTTTTTATCCTTCAAAAGTGTGGAATTGTAAATGGCATAATGACATCTTTGTCCTTCAAAAAACCCCCCAAAAATCTCAAAAGTAATATATGTTGCTTTTTCCATGCTTTTCATTCGGAAAATCAATAACATAAGTTTAGGGAGGGAAAAATCCTAAACTTCAATTGCCATCTTTTTATCCAAATTCTAATTCTACCTAAAAAGTTTGGCCAATTATTAAAAAAATATATTAATATTATAATTCTTTACGCTTTGTTTCAAAATCTAATACTTAAATAACTCTATTCATTAACCACAAAAATTACCATTAGATGATGAATGTAGAGTTTAGGTAGAGAATTCAAAAACTAATACTTGCATAATCTTACTTTTTCCTTAACAAATTACAAATATACGTACTAATTTTATTTTGTTTATTGTAATTTCTAAAAACATAGTAAGTAAAATATAAGCAGACGAAAAATACGATATAATTTTTGTAATTTCCCTTAAAATGCATGATCAACCCCTTTAGATTAACACGGTAGTCAAAATTCGTTTCCCCCTTTTAATAACCTTAAAACTTCATATAGTGTTTGAATACATATCGAATATAATCATAACTCATAAATTACTTACGAACACTTATTAAGCAAACCGGCGAATCATAGTGTGCATGAGAAAAAGTTGGACTATGTAGCTCTTTTGATTTATTTTTCTTATGAACCATCACCCATCCACTATTAGTTCGATAATTTATCGCGTTGACTTGAAGCAAAGAAGAACTTATTATGTTTTAGATAACTAATATTTTATGATATATGAGGCATTGAAGATAAATTTCATTCATGTTAAAAATGTTACCACCATTTAGTGGAAGATGAGTAGTGCAAAAGGTGAGCTTTGAACAAAGTATGAATTAAAAATTTTGAAGCCTAATCCTTTGTTTTACTTTTGCTTTCAATTGGATTTGCATAGAAACACCATTGACTTGCAATGACAACAACTTTCTTTTTTTTTTTTTTCTTTTTTTTTTCCCAATGTTTTTCTAATTTCAACCCTCACTATCTTTGTTTTGGTGCTCTCATCAACCCACTTGTGGAGGAAAAGAAAAAGTAAAGTTCAAAAGTTAGTGAGAGTCCTTTTCTACTTTTTGAATCAAAAGTGTTAGCTTCCCATCCACACTTTCTTTGTCCAATGTGCTATTTTTTCCTTTTTACACTTAATTCCACTTCTTGCAAGTTTAGAAATCTCAAAAACTAAATTTATCTCTATTTTATTTATAATGATATTAATTAAAGTAAAAAAGAAAAGTTATAGGAAATATATGATCTTACGAGTAAAAATCAAATTATCTTTATATCGAAAATCTTTCATATTAAAAATCTCACTTAATTTCAGTTTAAATCTACTTTCAATATCTTAAAAAAAAAAAAACTTTATATTGTTAATCACCAAAAAAAATCTAATGATTGAATCCTAGACTTGATCGTCTCATCATCCTTAATGGGTAACATTAATGTGTTGCCATAAATTAAACATGTCTTATTGAACTTGTTTATTTGGGAAAAAATTGTATTAATCTCGTACAAATTCATTGGATAATGAGAGATTAGCTTCCAGAAAACCTGATTATAGGGCTTTCTCTCTCTCTCTCTCATGTGCCACCAAGATGGTCATAACGGTCAACTACATTGCCTGTCAATGTATGTTGGTATTAGGAATTTAAAAAAAAAAATCAAATTCCATAAGATAATGTATTCGAAATGAAATTAATAAGAAAAATATAATCGAAAAAAGATTAAATGTGATAAACTAAGGAAGAGATTTGAATTAGGATGTATTTGGTTGGATTTTGATATCACATTTAAATCTCTACACAATTAATGTTGTTTTTCCGTTTTGAATATTTTATTAAATTTTCATAATATTTAACAATAATTTAGGATGACATTTATAAAATTTTAACGACAGATCTTAAATCTAAATTTCAAAATTCTACACCATCTATTGAGTGAAATTAAGGGTTTAGAAATCTTGGGCACGTCTTAAGGATCGTTTTGGTGCTATCATAATCGTCGGTAATTGAGAATGGCCAGATGTACATTCGATTATTCTTCTTGGAATATTTTAATTATGTTTAATTATTATTGCATTTGGTATGTAATATAATATGTAATATTTGGTATCATAGCCTTTTGTACTTTATTTTCAAAATTCCGACGAATTTCAAAAGTTTTTAAAAATTACAATTTTCGAATTTTGAATATGTGGCCCAAAAATCTTAATTTTTCAAAAAATTTAATTTTTCAAAAAATTGACTCCAAAATTAAAATATTTACATTATTATGATTAAAACTATATTTTAAAAAATTATTTTGGGATATTTCTACACTTTCCGATGGTTTTTCTGTATACAGACTCATCGGAAGCCATTGATTTCGGGTCGGGACCCTTGGGATCATTCGGGTGAAGAAAACAATGTTAAAAGTGTATAAAAATCAAATAAATGGGCCATGAAGAACATTTAAAATTATAATATTTTAAATATTTATTTATTTAATGAATGACTATATAGTCACTCCTTCCGGTTTTGGAAATAATGTGTGTCTTGTATTAATGATTTTCTTAAATAAATTTTTTAGAGACACTTGTTCCAAATTCATAAAATTCATATTAAACCTTTGGATTAAAAATAAATAAATAATTTGGAACATAATATTTAAAAATTATGCATATACTTAATTTTAAAATAATTTTGTATATAAGGGAATATACCAAATTATTAAAATATTTTTTTGGCCAAAAAAATGAAAATTTTTTGAAAATTCTCAAAATTTTCAAGATATTTTCTAAGTCTAAATTTTAAAAAGTTGTACATAAAATTAATTTTGAAAAATAAATATTTTGTACGTAAGGAGAGATATAAAATTAATCAAATATATTAAGTAATTTAATTGCATTTTTTATTTTATGGATCTTAACATGACAAAATTAATATTATTATCTTTGTGATCAATATAATTTTTAAAATTAATTATAATTTTAGCCATAGCAGTCACAATTAAATAGAAAATTATATATAAAAACATGATCATATTAGAAAAAATAAATAAATTTATCATGAAAATTATTTTTATGTAATGAATATTATCCTACAATAATTTTTGTGACATTAGGATAATGTGATTAAAAAAAAAGAATAACTATTTATAGTTTCTCAAATAGCCCATAGGCATTTGATAATGATCTATTTTTAATAAATATTATCATAAAATCAAATAAATTTAATAGAATTAGAAATTTAGTTTACAGATAATTTTTATGTTATAGATTTATTTTCATATATTTGCATTGGTAGACATATATTAAATGTCTCATATATAATTAATAAATATGTTTATTTATTTTGCAGTATTCCAAATTATAAATTTGAAATCCAATTTTTTCGATTTGAATGGAGAGAATTATGAGAAACGGAAAGAAATTATACTTCTCTATTTGGTTTGCTTGGACATTGAGTATGTTATATGGAAGGACGAGCCACCTCCGGTGACCGATATCAGCTTTATAGACGAAAAAACTCTTTATAAAAAAGGGAGCGATCTAATTGTCTAAGTACCATATTCATAAAGAGCAAAATTTTGGTTAGTATCCATGGCTCGGTCAATCAACATATCAATATTTGTACTCTTCTTAAGGCTATAGATGATCAATTTGTGGTATCGGAGAAATTTTTGTCTAGTACCATCATTATACAACTCTCTTCCATGAGACTCACTACTATCCACAGTGTGCATGAATACATCATCGGATGTAAGATATTGTAGCTCAACTAAACAAGCTGGAGGTTAAGATGTCCATTTTGTTACTTGTGTACTTTATTCTGAATTCTCTCCCTCAGCTCTACGGTTTTTTTATGATCTCCTACAATACACATAAGGAGAAATTGTTTATCAATAAATTAATAGTCATGTGCGTACAGAAAAAAGGAAGGCTGCTGATGCAGAAGAAGCAAAGCTCTATTAGTTCACATATGGCAGTATAAAGAAAGAAGAAAGACAATTCCAAACCAAACCAAAAGGATACAAAATTAAAAACGGATATAAAGAAAGAGTTCAAGTGTTTTTTTTTTATAAAAAGAATGGATACATAAAACAGAATTGTGCCAAGTATAAGCGTTGGTTTAAGAATGAAAATATGGAAATCTCATTAGTTTGTTATTAATCTCGCATGACAGAGATTTCTTATGACACATGATAGATCGATTCTGGTTGTACCATCCACATTACAAATGTGTTACAGAGTTTGCAAAATCTAAGAAAACTAGTGGATTATGAACAACTCATCTATTCAAGCAATAAGATGGACTCACGAGTAAAGGCTGTTGGAGTTTGCGAACTCATATTGGCAAGCAGGCATGTCTTGAAATGGAATAGAGTAATTTATGTACCTAAGTTTTCTATAAAGTTAATTTTCATTTTAAAACTTGCACAATTTGATTATTCTTTCTAATTTAATAATAAAATGATATTATTTTATGATTTAAATGTCGTTGGTTATGATCCATTATTAGATGGATTATATACTATTATTTTTCAAAATAATGATTGTATGAATGTAACACATACAGGGGTTAAAAGAAGTGTCAGTGAGAAAAATTCTTTCATGTTGTCACGCCGGAGATTAAAACACATCTCCATAAAAAAATAGAAAAGTTGATAAAAGTTAAGATACTTGATACTCTAAATTTTAGTGATTTTGAGACTTGTGTATAAGCATTAAGATAAAATAGACCAACAAAACTCAAAAAGGTGTTAGGAAGAGTTTAGAATTGCTAGAAATCATACATACGGATATTTATACTCCAGATATAGACTCGTATACTCATAGTTATTTTATCTCATTTATAAATAATTATTTACGATATATGTATCTTTGTATCTTTCGTCATAAAGACGAGACATTTGATACTTTTAAAATTTTTAAAAAAGAAGTAGAGAAACAATGTGATAAATAAATTAAAATCGTGAGATTAGATAGAGGTGAAGAATACTATAGAAGGTATACATATGATGAATAAGCACCAGATCTATTTACAAAGTTTCTTCAGAAAAATAGGTTGTTATCTAATATACCACACCTGATTCACCTAACCAGAATTGGATAGCTGAAAAAAGGAACAAGTTCTTAATTGATATGATTAGGAGTATGATGGCTAACTCCAAATTTTCTAAATTCTTGTGGATTGAAACTCTCGAAACGGCAATGTACATTTTAAACAGGGTTCCAACCAAAACAGTAGTCAAAACTCATTTCGAGTTATTTAAAAGTTGAAAATCTAGTTTAAAACATATACGCATTTTGGATTGTCCTGTAGAGATAAGACTTTACAATTCACGGAAAAAGAAACTAGATCCAAAAACCATAAGTGAGTACTTCGTCGGTTATGCCGAAAAGTCTAAATGATATCAGTTTTACTGTCCATCCTACCACACCAAATTTGTAAAATCTAGAAATGCTAGATTTCTAAAGAATGACTTAATCGGCATGAGGGGATAACTTTCAAGAGTTAACTCTTGAAAGGGACTCATCAAATTCAAATACGAAATTATTGTCGTACAAAATGACTCTTAAGTATCTATGGACACAAATCAGCTTATGGGTGATAACTAAAAAATTCCACAAATAGCTAACCAAGATCAAATTGGTCAACTTTCTTCTATAGAGACTGTTGAACATACATTAAGAGAATCTACTCGGAAAAGAAAATCAGTTATATCTGATAATTATGTGATATACTTTCAAGAGTCTGACTAAAACATCAAACCCAAAGGATCCAGAAATTTTTTCACAAGTCATGAGTTCTAAGAACATGATCTTATGGCTGAACGTCATGAAGGATGAGATGGACTCCATGAGGAGCAACGGAATCTGGAATCTTGTAGAATTGCTAGATGGGATAAAACTCATAAGATGTAAATGGGTTCAAGACTAAAACTAACTCATCAGCCAATATCAAGAAATACAACGCCAGACTTATTGTTAAAGGGTTCATCCAAAGAGAATGAATTGACTACTCAGAGATATTTTCTTCGGTGTCTAAGAAAGATTCCATCTGCATTATTTTAACATTTGTTATATATTTCGATCTAGAATTATAACAAATGGATATAAAAAAGACTTTCCTTAATGGGGAATTAGAGGAAAAGGTTTAGATGTGTCAACTTCAGAAATTCTCCTCAAGTGGTAGTGAGTATTTTGTGTGCAAAATCAAGAAATCCATAAACGGGTTGAAACAAATCTCCCTCCAGTGGTATTTAAAATTTCATAATATAGTCATTTCATTTAGTTTTGAAAAAAATATTATGGATCAATGTATATACTTCAAGGTCAGTGGCAATAGATTTTGTTTCCTTGTCCTCTATGTGGATGATATTTTACTTGCCACCAATGATAAGGGGATGGTATATGAGGTGAAACAGTTCCTCTCTAAGAATTTTGAAATGAAATATTTATGTGATATATCTTATGTTATCGATATGAAGATATATCAAGATATATTTCATAAACTTTTAAAACTATTTCAAGAAACTTACATCAACAAAATGTTTAAGAGATATATGATGGAGAACTATTTATCAAATATAGCTCTGATTGTCAAACGGAATGGGTTCAATTTCGACCAATGCCCTAAGACAGATTTAGAAATGGAACAAATGGCTAACATCCCATATGCTTCTATTGTTGGAAATCTTATGTATGTACAGGTCTATACAAAAGTTGATTAACGCACGCTGTGGGGATTTTAGATAGATATCAAAGTAACTCGGGTTTGGAACATTAAAAAACTGTAAAGAATGTGTTGAGATATCTAGAAAGCACCAAAAAGCACATACTAACATACAGAAAAACCGACCATCTGGAAGTAGTCGGGTACTCAAATTCAGATTTCTATGTGGATTCTCGGAAATCAACGTTGAGTTACATTTTCATGATGGCCGGTGGAACTATATCGTGGAGAAGTGTTAAGCAGACATTGACTACGACCTCTATTATGGAAGTTGAGTTTGTGGCGTATTTTAAGGTTTCGTCATATGCGGTGTGGTTTAAGAGTTTCATATCCGAGTTTAGAGTTTTTTGATTCTATATCTAAACCATTATATGTATTTTATGATAATTCAACTGCTGTAATTTTAGTTAAGAATAATAAGAGTGGGGGTCAAAGTAAATATATCAATATAAAGTATTTAGCCATTAGGGAAATAGTGTTGGAAATAAAGTTATAATCCAACACATTCACACTGATTGTATGTTAACCGATCCCTTAACCAAAGTTATGCCACAAGTAGGTTCAGGAATCATATAGTAAATATGAGTTTATTACCTTATTTAAATAAAACTCAAAGTTAAATTTTTTTCAAATAAAGTTGTGCACATGTTATTATCTTGATATAAATTCATTAAGTTTGAATCCCGAATAAATGTAGAGTTTATTCATAAAGTAAATGTCATCATAAGATTAAAAATAGAATATATTGCAGTACACTGAAAATAATACTTGATTTTAGAAAACTTATCGTCGTGACTCATGTACTTTATTTTTATATAAGAATTGACTTAATTTTTATTTCAAATCAGTTTGCTGGGTCAGGTGGGAGGATGTTAGGAAATGAGTTAATGTATTCAAAATGAGGTTAATGAAGAAAACGTAATCAAAAAAAGATTAAAAATGATAAAAAATGGAAATAATTTGAATTGGAATGCATTTTATCGGATTTTGGTATCTCATTCAAATCTCCACACAATTAATCTTGTTTTTCTGTTTTAAATATTTTATTAAATTTTCATAATATTCAATACTAATTTAGAGTGATAATTATAGGGTTTTAATAGATTTTTGATGGTTGAGAGTCTATATAAATATCCTCCTAGTGCATTGGATCTCTAAATCTAAATTTCAAAACTTCACACCATCTATTGAATGAAATTGAAGGTTTAGAAGAGTTATGCACTTTGGTGTCATTATAATTGTCGGAAATCATCAAAATTGAGATTCTCCAGAGGTATATTTGATTACTCTTCTCGAATTATTTTAATTATGTTAATCATTATTGTATTTGGTAAACAATATAGCACGTAACAGTAGGATCATTAGATGTTGAAAATGGGGAAGCATGAACTTCCTGTAATTAAGCACTTTCTCAACCCTGAGTACGTGGGACTTCCATTAGAACCGCCTTTGACAACCACCATGGAAAGGCAATTTTGTGGGTGCCGCCGAAAGTTGACTCAGTCCCAAGGTAAAAGTCACACAATGCATAAAATGTGTCTTTTTAGTTCATCCATCTTAAACCTACATATATGCATAGTACATACATTCCCTGGGACTGTGTTTGTAATTGGTACTTTGGTTGATGGATTGGCCCTAAGCCTAACGAGTAATGACTCAACTAATAGTGTTCTCCCTCACTTTTATAAAAGCCTCGAATTTGGGTCTTCTTACATACTAGAGAGAGAGAGGGGCCACTGGGTGGGTATGGAGCTTGTCAATCATGTAAATTCACAAACAGATTAGCTAAGGCTGGTATATGTCTTAACTAAACTCCAAAGGAAATTATGGTGAAAAACTTAGAGATAATAATTTGATATTCAAATATGGACATAAATATATAGAAAGAGAAAGAAAAGGCATGTCTGATTCAATACAGAAAGGGGGTGAAAAAAGAAGAAAGAAAATGATAGGAAGCAAAAGAAAGGGAGCGGTGTCCCAAGGTTTCACGGCATTATATGCCCAATGCGGGCCCCCAAAACAACCCTCTCTTCTACACAAAATGTGGTTTACATTCGCTGGTCACACAAATAAATATCTCTCTGTTTTTTGTATCGCTTATTGACTATGGACACATTTATTGGTTTGATTATGATGTATTCCGGAATAAGGAAATTTTGATGGACACTTTCCCACATCGTGGCCTAATCCAAATATCCACGTCTCCATCACTATTGGCATGGTCCATATTTCTGTTCATGGATTGATCTGTCTGATTGCCAATACCAAAATGCTGATATTCCATCAGTTCAGCTTTTAGAACTGGTTGTCCCCCACCTATGATCCCTGTTTTCTTCTTTGGATTTGGAAAAGTAGAGAAATCTCTGATTAGGAATGGCATCCGGGAGGCAGAGACAAACGCTAAAAAAACGAAATGAACCGTTTCTATCACTCAGAAAATCATAAATTGAAGTGCTCATTGGAAGAAGTAATGGAAAATGAGGAAAAGAAAAGGCTCAATCTTTCAAGTCTTCCATAATTACTTTATTTTTGTACATCCAAAGTTTTGGGTATTAACAAAAATGAAAAAGAACTCTCTTGCTATATATCTCACATATAAATATATAATGGTACATATATGAGTACAACTATATCATACAAGGTTGGGGGGGGGGGGAAGAAAAAAGCATTCAGTCTTACAAGAAGACGAAAACAAGTACTACTTTAGCTTCTGCATCATACTCCACATCCTTCTGAGAAACTGAAGAAGGCTTCTTCTTTTGTTCCTCAGTTAATTAGCATGATCTGGTTCTAATGAGGCAGGTTCGAAAGTAACTAACTTGAATTATGGTTAAAAGCCTCCAAATCACTTGAAGGAATTGGGCTCTTTGGCTACAGCTGCATGATTAGGAGCTTTCCAGGAACTTCATTGACCTAGACAAGGCTGCAGGGTTGGCACACAAAACTGGTGAAGGTTCAGCAAAGTGATTCTTGCCATCACCCTTTGATTGAAAGGCCTCAAAGAGACATCCTCCATTGGTTTCAACCTTATCATGGCGCTTTAACCCGAGAGTGGTCCATATAGAACTCTTTGCAGCCTCATCAGGGTCATCAATTCTTAATGTCTTCGGAATCCAAATTGTTTTCTCCGATTCCTTCTCTTTCTCTGACCCTTTAGCCTCAAAATGGCTAGGCTTAAGAAGCTCCCCGTCCCTTGTATGCTTTCCCAAGGATGAGCAGTTCAAAGGAACATTTGAGGCTGGAGATGACACCCAAGGGATGTTCCAAGAACCCGGAGGACTACAATTCCAGTAAGTTGGAGGGTAGAATGGAATAGGATACACCGGAGGGACAAATACTGGGGGAAAAGGCCAAGGAACAGGAGGGAGATATGGAACTGGAGTAGGAAAACCATGTAAATTTAGTACAAAAGGCTCTGTCTTGCCATTTCTACAACCTTCCTCCATCGAATTAGAAACTGTGACGGACGATCCACTAGAGCAATCATCGTTGCTTTCCCCATTTCTACAAGAGACTGAAATTCCTTCCTCAGGTTTATGAATCCCATTTGAATTACCATTCCATATTGATTTATGCGCTAGGTTCAAAACTGAAGCCATGGATTCACAGAGAGAGGAGTCTGATCCGAAACTGAGGACAGTATGGTTGCCATTCAAAGTGGGGTGATGAAATCCCTTTCTAACATGATTTGGGGCATTTTGGAGTGCTTCCGAGATAGTGATGTGACGGTAGTGTGAGTTCTTGTTCTTACGACGTCCTGCTCCAACAGGAACATTTCTCATAGACCCACCTGCAGTCCAGTACCTCTGACAGGCTCTGCAGAAGTGGCGGGGCTGATTTATGTTGTAATTGTTGTAGTAACAGAACTTCGTGTCCATGCTATTGCAGCGTGGACATGGGAGTATCTTGTCCGGCTTTTTAAGGGGTGGTTTCTCTTGACAATTAGTAGCATCACCCTGTTCTTTCTCAGATTTTGAAGTTTTAAGGGTTGCAGTTTCCTCACCGACAGAAGGCGTTTTAGGGTCATCCTTATTCTCCAAGGACTTCTCTGGTTCAATAGACCCATCATCGACTTGTTTTGTACCAGGGGATTTTTCCACCAAAGGTTCCTGAAAATTAGAACATAGCCCCACATCAATCACGATTAAAAGTGGTTTAGTTTATTTTTAAGTAAAATAAGGCCGAATTAGTGCAAACAAATGACATGAACATAAGACAAGCTGGAAAAAGTATCATCAATTGAATTTAATGTCATCATTTCTTTTCCCTAATTTTCTTGCATATTAAGCCAAGAAAGATTTGGTGCCAAAAAAGTAAACACATGGATTCTTCTGGAGCTTAGTGGATGATCAATTCATTTGATTCCATTAGAATTGAAAGTCAAGTGTCTATTTCCATAGGAAGCTATAAAGGGCACGGTATAGCTTATGGAATAAGAGGAAAGAGAGCAAAGGAGAGAGAGAAGAAAAAATCAAAAGGGTATAGAAGACTAAAGCGGAGAATCTGCAAAATCAAAGTTGGGAGAATCTGAAACTCCTATGGATAATGATCGATCAAAACAGCTGGTGGGTTCTCTTGAAAGTGGGAAGTTCAATTTGTTCAGCACGTCTAATATAGAAAGCTCTACTTTCCCAAAATGGGAAAGCAAAAAAATAGGAGAATTTTCTGCAAGAGAAAGTCTTTTACGCCACCTTAGAGGAAAATGATGAAGAATCCAAAATATCTTTTTAAGTACATGAAAATTTTAGCAACAAATTATATTTTACTCAAGTTGCAATTTCAAATATTTTCAACAATTAAAAGGGGAAAAAGATCACAATACATTTTCTTGATTTTTTTTTCAAAATTTGAGCCCAAAATAAGAAGCAATCCCCCAGTTTTCTTCTTTCCTGAATGTTCTTCCTAGCTAACCTCAAATTTCAAAGTTCTCTTTTGGAAAATATGTTACAAATGAATCAATTTATTAAAAAAAGAAAGAATAAAAAAAAAAAATAAATAAAACCCTGATGAACCCCCAAAGAAAATCGTAAAATTAACAACTGAAACACAATTAAAAACCTGAAAGAGATCGAATCATTAGAGAAAATCGCCTAAAAAGAAATCAGTCTGAGATTCTTAAAAAAATGGACAAAAATTAAACCAGTTTTTCAATTGTAAAACCCTAGTGGAACTTCTCAAATCGCCAAAAATCAGGAGACAAATTCACAATTAAGAACCCAAAAAGAGATCGACCCATTAGAGAAAATTGACAAAAATCAAATAGGTCGATCTTAGATTCCCAAAAAGTCAATGAAAGATTTTCCAAATTAATCCGATTTTATCATTCACAAACCACTGAAGAGACTCTGGACCTTCTGTACTTCTTTTTCATCTTCACCAACTCTGTTGCTACACTTCTTATCATCCCCAGAGGAGCATAAACTCGTAGCCGAAGAATCGCCGCCGGTAGATGCCGGAAAGGGAATCGTGTGGCCGAAGAGCTTGATCGCCGGATCTTTGAATTCCGGCATTGTTGAACTTCAACTGGTTTTATCTTTTACCTTCGTTACCGAATAAAGAGAGAGAGAGAGAGGGAGAGAGATCAAAAACGCGCCAAAGAGAAGGTGAGGTTTTGAGAGAGAGAGATGTTTTCGTAGTATGGTAATCTATGTTGGCGTCGTCGGGGTCTTGGTTTTTGATCCGATTGAGGTAGCTGTGGATGCCACGTCAGCTGCCGCACTGATTCTCAACCACGAGTTTATGTGGTCCTAGAGAGAGAGAGGGATTAACTCTCACTCCGGAAGTCCAATCCAAATGGAGCATTTTTGTGGGTGTACCGAACGTGGGTGCACCCGTTCTGTCCTAGTCAGCATTGTTAATATTTAATGGAGAACGATGGTAAAAAATTTCAAAACAAAATTTCCAAAAATTGACATAATTTTATCGATCAAACATTTAAAAGTTTATCGGAAAAATCAACCCCACCCCTACATAAGTCCTCCATTTTTTTAAGATTTAACCTTTTATTTAATATATATATATATATATATATATATATATATATATATACATTATATATTACTATGCACCAAAAATAAATAAATTATCTGTTAAATTTGAGAGTAAAAAATAAAACAAAGTTAAACAAAAATATATCGAATGATTACTATAATCACTTATGTAAAGATATATAATATATTTTTTTATAAACTATCGATATCTGATAATTATGTTGGATCTAACTAAAATCGATTAGAGTTAAATTAAACTCTTGAAAGACATGTAAAACTTTCTTGATATCTACTTTCTCTATACACAAAATTTTAATTTTAGATTTTTTTAAAAAAAATAACCGATATACAATTATTAGACTAATTAAGTATTAATTCAATAAAAAAATTATAAGTTTCATATATGTGGATTTTTTTTTCATTCTTTTTAATAATAGAATTAAAAAAAAAAAAAAGAAAGAAAGAAACTCAAAATTAGTATTTTAAAATATTCTAATATCAATTTATACAAAATTTCTTTACGTCCCATTTTTTTGCTTTTTTGCTATGTTAAATCAAATTGCTCTTTCAAATGAAGCCGGTGAGTGAAAGTGAAAGTGAAAGTGAAAGTGAAAGCTCTGTATTCTAGCGTGCAACTGCTTACGCGGCCTTATTTGATTCGCCAAAACCGGATAGTGGGGTCACCTTAAATTTTTAAAACTTTTTTTCCCCCTATCCATGCGAGCTTGCATGGTTTGAAAATCAAAGGTTAAATTAAATAAAGAAAGGCCAAAACAACTTTGTTTTTTTTTTTTTTTTTTTTCTAGAATTTAAAACACTTCTATGCCTCCATTACTTGCTTATTCAGTACCTCAGAAAAATGTAAAATTTCCTAGCTATCTATATATTTTTATTTCAAATATAAATTTTTTGACCCTTAAATTGGTTATGTTTATTTTTTTACTAAACCACCAGTATTAGATAATCACGTTATATTTGATTAAATTGATTCGAATCAGATTGAATTCATAAGAGATAATAAAATTTGAATTTGAAATTCTGTAAGTAATATCAATATCTGCCTATCGAATCAATTAAATATTTATAAAAATACATGATAAAATATAATTTGCTAAAAATTTAATATACAACTTCAATTTAAATTTTTGATAAAAAATAAATAAATCTTTCAACGCGCACGTAAGAAACGTAGTTATTTAAAATTCTAAATGTCAAGCGTATGCATCAGTAGCTCAAAATTTGATTTTCAAGGTTCGTTGGAAAAAGGAAAAAGGTTTGGATCTTTTCAGTGCTAAAGTAAATTTTGACTCTCTCTCTCTCTCTCATCAGTACAGTAGGCACTGGGCGGCAGTGCATCTAACGAGAAAACTCCTGTGTGCCTGCTTGTGCTATTTCCTTGAGATAAAATAAGAAAACAAGCTAATCAATAGGACCATAAGGGTATTTAAATTTAGATTTTGGATGCACAAATGCTTGACACGTGTGCGATATAAGATGATATTCCGACTAAAAAGCTTCCCCTTCGGTGTTGAAGCCAAGGGATTTAATTTTAACTATTATGTCATGGAGGCTGAAGTTGGAGAGAGAGATAGAGAGAGAGATGATGCCTTTACAAAAAGAAACTTTTGGACAAAGGAATTCAATTATTCTAAGTAAAAGTCGGTTGCGTGGTCGGTCGGGGTCTGTGATCTGATGATTTATGACCAAACCTTTGATTTAGACTTGTTGTCAAATTAATATTATAATATATGATCCTAATCAATGAAGAAATATCAATTTATTAAAAAAAAAAGGATAAATGTTGGGCCGCTGTAACTTGGCTCGTGCAACCTCAATTCTCGGCCCACCTGAGTTGCTGAGGCCTCCCTCGTCTTCGGCTGGGTTAATCGGATTACGAAATTAAAGGAAGGAGTTATAACTATTAGATTATCCCCTTCGCATCACAGAGACTTGTCTATCAGGCAGATTAGCTATACTTTTGAATACTGATAGTCAAATATTGAAAAAAAAAAAGGTGGATTTTGAGTTTGGACTCGGTCCCTTGTAGGTCAGGGAGCCGGTCCGGTATATAGACTTGTCTTTCAGTCTATGGGCCTAGAATAGGATTTCTCGACTCTGCCTTAACTTCGAAGGACAGGGTCCCAAATGGGCCGCCGGTCAGCTTGGTCACATGGTGGATCAACCCAATAAAGAGAATTACATCGGCCGGGCAATTGGCCCAGTCATTAAGAACATTGGGTCTTCCAGTGGAAGATACGTTGCAGGAATGCCATGTCACTGATTTCCTAGATTTGGCTCCTCTACCTTCCCCACGACACTAGTCGATTTGGCTCTAACACCAAGGTTGGAACTAGGAAATCCTTCCTTGAACTTAAAACAAAATCGATATACGGCTCACTAAAGTTTAGAAACATCTGTAATCTCAGTCAAAGAGCATAATGTTGCTAGTCACTATTGACCTCTTTACAAACCATGAGATCTAAATAAAGCCTAAACCTTCTTGCCATCGGGCTTCATCATTTTCCAACATAAGCAAACCACCCACCAAAATGTTGGCATTATTGATGAAACCTCAATGTAATAATTTGAACCCAGTTCGGTTCGAGTAGAAGCACCGCCTTCACATGGGTGGGGGAACAGACCAAGGTCCGCATAATCTATACATGTATATTAACCGACGTTTAATTTAGTGAATAAAAAAAAAGTAAAGACGTTAAATTTTTTAAATAAATTTCAAATTTAAAACTTAATAATGAAAAATATTATATCGAGAGAGATCCTTTTAATTGGATTCAACAACATTCGGATCATATTAATCAGAATATAAATTCAAATATCAATTAATTATTAAAAAAATAAAAATAAACTACACACATTCATTCCTAACCTCGAGAAGCCAGAGCATGCTTAAACTTTGAGAAGCTTGTAAAATTTTATGGTTCTCTAACTTTTGAGACACCGAAAGGACAACCAAGAGAAAGAGAAAAACAAAATAATAATAATAATAATAATTAAGTGTCCATTTGTACTCACAAAGACCAGAAGAAAAGATCGTTTTGCTAATCATTCCAAGAGGTGAAAGACTCATCCTTGCCGGCCTTAAAAAAACATCCATTATGCTCTATGTGGGGGGAAAAAAGAATGGAAAGAATTTTATCATGTAAGAGTTCGTGCTGTCGTACTGCCTACGCCACCATCTTCATGCTCTCCCAAGGTGCTTTGTTTTAGATCAAAAAGACTTTATTCTATCTCAAGTGTGTCTTCATTTGGGCCAATTTACTTTCAACCTGGACCAAAAGGGTCCTTCTATTTCGTGTCAAAGACACTTGTTTCAGCCTTTGTGTTAGGGGTGTTTTCGGAATGGCATCGAGGGCTTAAAACACTCCACAAACCCTTTAACAATTCGAAAGGTAAAATAAAAAATTTAAATTTAGAGCAATATATAATAAATAAGCATATAATTATTTTTGCCCTTTGCTTCTTGGCCCTGTCTTCAACTTGAAGCTTGAAATTAGGGTTGATCATTTGGTTAAAACATAATTGAAATAATCAATTTAATTCAGTTATTTAATTCTTATAATTATAATCTAATCTAATAGATCAAAAACTGATAATTCGGTTTAATCGAATTAGATGGTTAATTTGGTTCAATTATCCAAATCGAACAAATTATTAAAATCTTTATAAGTGATTTAAAAAATGATACTTTCTATTTTGTTTATTTAAATATAATATATATCACTTATATCAAACGTATGACTATAAATTGTAATTTAAAATTTAAAATTTATTAATAATTAAAGTTCATGAAATGTCAATTTAAAATTTTGAAAATTCAAAATTCAAATAAAATAACAAAATATGGAACTTTTAAATTAACTCTAATTATCTACCGGGAGTTCATAAAAAAAATAAATAAAATAACTTTTAAAATATTTTTTTTTTACTTTTAATTTTAATACTATATCTATTTTTTTTCTCTTTTAACTTTAAGTTATAAAACTATATTAATATCTATATAAATAAAAATTATATAAAAGATATATATATATATATATCTTTAATTATTTCGTTTAATTTGATTTGATTGAAATAAAATTATTAAAATCGATAACCATTTAAATAATTAAATTAAACTTTATTTTTATTAAAATTAAAATCAAAAATTGAATAAACCAATCTAATATGAAAGGCGATTGGAAAAAAAATAATTTTCTTGATTTTAACTTAAGCGTGGTCATGACATTTTTCTTACGCAGCTTGTCGTATTTGTAATTAAAAAAAAAAAAAGAAATATATTATTCTAATAACTTAGGATTTGAAACAACCTTTGACTTACTTTTCCCGAGGATTGACACAACAGCAGGATGTATCCCAGAAAATCTTGTAATTGCACATATTGGTGACCCCTTTCTACTTTTTAACAAGAGTCAATGACCTGTCTCCTCCACCTTCAAAGTTGATGTGCCATGGGTTTTTGAACCATATTTTAATTCACAATGTCCTAAATCCGTGAATGGCGATAGGTTACGTTAGAAAATTTATCTTTTAAATTAAATTTAAAATTTAAAAATAAACATAATTATATTAGAAAAACTCTTTTTTAGATTGGTTTTAATAATATTTGAATCGAATTAATCAAAATATAATTTTAAATATAAATTTATTATAAAAAAAAAAAAAATTGAATGTCATCTCTCGGCATGATTTCAACCCCTATACTGGAATTCGCCTTTGGAAATATGATCTAATGATGATATGTTCCACTAGGCCTTGACTTAAATCAGAACCATTGCTTCGGATGTTGCCACACTACCTTTTTCTTTGGTCATCTTCCACTTTCTTGGCGTTTCCCTCTTTTCTTGCCATGTTAGACTTCATATCTATCTCTTGTGATCTCCACTCCCCCACCTACCCAAACCTTTTAGTTTCCTTAACTTTAGGTCCAAATCAATGATACATGTTTGAGAGACACATTAGAGAACCATTAAAATGTCATAACCAAGTTAATTACATGACATATGAGCATAGGGTTTTTAATTTAAAATTTATCTAATTTTTTTTATTATATTCGGTATTTTACGCATTTGGATCTAAATCAACGTATAAGAGAGAATAATAATGATGATGATAATATCTGTATATAATAATGAATATCCTATGGTTTATTATTAATTTAAACTATTAAAAAAGTGGTCATGTGACATAAGGCACATTAGATTAACATAATGACATGAGCATTTTCTTTTGCCACCACAATGCTATGTTTCTAAAATTGAAAATTTTGAAGTCCATATCCACTATGTGTTTTCATCTTCCTTTTTGACTATAGCCGTGTGATTGCTTCTCCAACATCACTACCCTCCAAATAGTATATAGGTAAAGAAGGTGTAAATGGGGAATGCATGCTTTATGAGAACCAACAATTCCCAAAAACCTGTCCCTAAGAAATCGAGGGTTAGAGCAATGGCAGGCATTCCTCTTCGTCTCCTAGTGGTCCTATTGGGTTTATCCCATCTTTTATGCCTTAATGCTATCCCACTTTCAAGTAAAGTCTTCTTCTTCTTCTTCTTATAGTTTTATTCTTCTTTTCATCGCCTGAGTTCCCTTTTTCTTGTCATTGACAAAAATTTCTTCTTCTTCTGCAGGAACTCAAAGCCTAATGGATGATACTCAACTTGCAGACAAAACCAACATGGTATTTCTTTTTTGCAATTTTTATATACAACTAAGTTCTTTTGGGCTATGCTAATGTATTTTCTGAAAAATAGATGATTGGTGTGGAGAGCTTAAAGGAACAAGCTAATATCAATGGAAGGATGGATGTGGAGCTCAATGATTATCCAGGATTGGGCGCAAATAATCGTCACACTCCAAGCCGCGGCTAGGAAGAGGATGTGTTGATTGTTAGAAGATTTTATATGGAAGAGTTGGTGATCTTGGTTATGTGATCTTTGTGTCTAGAAGAGTTGTGATGACCATTATTTTGATCCTTCTATACTTACTAATTATATATTTATTTTAAATTATAGTCCTTCATTTAATCTTTTCTTCCTCAAATGAAGTAATGCTTGAGGAAATTAAGAGGCAACAATCTTGGAAGGTTGATGAGTGGAAATTATGTGAATGTTTAGATGTCATTAGTAATTACTAATTTACCTGGATTTTGGGTTAATAAAATATTTTAAGGTTTTGTATGGTAGTTGATCTTATTTTCAGCTACTCCTCCATATTCTTTTAAGCAACCTTGTGTTGGTTCAAAGTCTTCACCTTGTGGTGGTTCAAAGTCTTCGTCTGCACCAATGACATATGGTGTAGCGATATGACGTTAACTCTTCTTAAATAAGGTTTGAAGTTCGAAATTTACAAATGAAAAGACAAATATCGAAATAATCAACTCTTTAATAAATCTCATAATACTCGACTGAATTTATCATGTTAAACTCATATATCAGTTGATGGTGAATATCCACTCACACAAGAAAAAAAAAAAAGTGTCCTCATATGCAAAAAGTAATATTTGTTGTTCGGTCATAGTACATATAGTTTCCTCCATCATCCATCATCCTTGTGAATTATGATGTTCCCATCTTTGATTACTATTGTTTGCTTTTCTCTTTCTAGTAGCTTTTTTTAGCTTGATTGTCTATTTTCATCGTTATTAATCTGCTGGACTTGATTAGCTCTTGGATTTATATTGTTCCCAAAATGTTTTAAGTAATAATTGGAGAAGGAAAAAGAATGAAAACCCTTTCTCTTTGCGATACATTAGGAACCATTGGCCGGCCCAGGTGTGTCAAGACAAACCCTTGAAATATTATTCGTTAAAAAGCATATATTATGTATTAAAATCAAATCAATTATTAGTAAATATCATGTATTACAATAAGATTTTTTTTCATTAATTCAAACTTGCAATATATTTTTTTGCCTATTATGGATATCCAGAACTATATTTCGACTTATTTGATTCGATCATTTGTGGTGTTCTATTCAGGAGACGACTCTTCTAATATAGTTTTTTTCATTTTTAAGTTTTAAACCCGAAATTTAATTAAGGGATTCTAACACCTTATCAACTATTTGTTGATAATTGAACTATGATTTCACTAAATGTAGATTTTTTTGTTTTCACCATTGGTATTCTGGTTTTACTTGATTAATTCGATTCGAGTACTGTAAGATCCAACATAGATTATTTTCATTACTCGAGAGTTATGGTCAGTTGGTTTCTCAATTCTTTTCGGTAAAGAACTGATTTTTTAGAAAATAATTAGAAAAAATCTTCTCTAACGTGATAATTTCGGGATTAAATCTCAATATAAAAAGAAAAAAAAGGTATGTGATGGCACGGAGATCTTTAAATATCTCAAGCAATTATCTTATCTTTATATGCCCGGTGTTGGTGGAGGGAAAGTGGATGGCGTTGGTGTTGATCCACTTTCTTATCACAAACATTTCCATTCTTTTGTGGAATTCTTATGGTATACATCTTTTTGTAAGAGATCAAGAAAACATTTGATGCTTTCAAAATATTATATCATTTGTATCTTAAATTACCAGTTTATTGCTACTTGTAAACAAAACTACCTGAAAAAAAAAAAAAAGAAAAAAAGAGTTTTGCTGACATTTTCTTTTGTAGTGGCTGATATTTTTTAATATCGATAAAATTTAGGTTAACACAGGGGAAAACGTAAGGGATGCCATTGTCAGGAAAGTTGCGACATTTGGTTACAAAACATCCGACGTTTAGATCAAAAACGTCGGGATTGATCAAAATATTTTCTGACATTTTGTAAAAATAAATGTTGTAATGGAAAAAAAATATTTTCCCACCATCTCTTAATTTTATGCATGTTTAATTTTAGAAGATTACATATTATGGCGACGTTTTGTTTGAGAAACATTTTTTTTTATTAGTTTTTACCGATCAGGATTCAGATTTCGTCTAATTAATCTGATAGCATTGTAAGACTCAGTAGGTATTGACTCTCTCAAATCCTTTTTCTCCTCTCCAAGACTTGAATCGAAGATTTCTGATTAAAGGGATCGAGTATCCGATAATTCAATTCAAAAGAGTTTAGTTTGATTTGAGAAACATCATATCAAAAGCAAATTCTTGGCAAAATATATACAAACCTCAGGAAATATGTATTGGGAAAATCATGTTCTTTTTGTAGTATATCTGTTCCATGTTCTAATTGTTCTTCTCGTACTCTCGGGTGATTTAGAAATGTGACTTGGAATTCGAGTGGTGGATTTTTCATTCATGCCCTTCTCAACCATGGCACAATAATGGACTTCAGATGGCCCTAATCGGGCCTAGAGAGGCTACAGATTATATCAAAAACCGGCTCTCAACTGGTTGGGCCACAATTTTAAGATTTAAGACTAAACAATAATGTCCAGACTAGGCCCGATATAGGGCCAAGCTGACCGGGCCAGACGGGCTAGCTGGTCATGCGTTCTCACATCTGCCAAAGGGTGGAGATTTTCATCTTAAATCCTCTATTTAGCTTCGTACTATATTGTAGCATGTTAAGAATGAGATTTTCTAACGTAATTTTGTTTTAATTTCAAATTTACAAATTGAGATTTGATTAAAAAATCTAATTTTTATCTGTTAGGTTGGTTGTCAGCCGGTACCAAGTGAACTCTTTCACAAGGTTATCCAAACCTAATTTACAGTTGAACTAAGTCCATGATTTACAATTGAACTGAGTCCATAAGAGAGAGAGAGAGAGAGAGAATTATATGACCATATGAACAAACCTAAGCAGCGCAAAAATACAACCTTGTGATTTATTTTAGTTCCTTTTCATACCCGAAAACAGATAACATATTGGCTTGGGCAGAGGATATGATCACATATTACATTAAAATAACTTCAACAAAAAGAAAAGAAAAACATATCATAAATATATATTGTACTCAATGGCGACTCTGTTACTCAATTTTTTCTTTCTTTTCCTTTTTTTTCCCCCTTTGTTTGAACTCATCAAGTGTAGTAAAGAAACTTGTTTACGTTTGAAGGTAAATTGGGCTCTGTAGACATGACCAAACTTGAAGCTATTATGCATTTGGCGATGGAGCTGGCGCTGGCGCGGCATCCGGTCCATCAGGAGGAGTCAAGCTTGGCTGTGGGGAAGGAGCACCGGTTTGATTGGGTTTATCAAATCCAAGTTTCCTTATCATCTCTTTAGCTACGATCACGTTAGCACTATCAGATGGATGATACTCATCCCAAAACACATACTTGCTTCTGTCTTTGCATAATCTTGAAGCCGGCACGCACGTTAAGGCGGGTCGGATCTTCCCAAATGAGCAACAAGGTGAATCAGCGTTGTCGAATCCTGAAAAATTTTCAATTAAGTCCTCTTATTTTGAAAATTTTTATCAAATGAATTGGACAAAGAATAAATTATCAAAAATTATATTTGAAAACTGTATACCGTATTTGGAGGGATTGCTAATGACATCGTTGACAACATCATAGGCATCCCCAAATCTAATGCTTGCATTAGGAAGCGTATTTGACAATCCCATGACAATCTTGCTTGTAAGTTGATTAAATTTGAGAGCCAAATTGTTTGATTTTTGTTGACAATCACCGGAGGTACTAAGAACCCTTTGCAGAGGAATGCATCCCATAGGACCTAGTCCAAATACCATAACTTGCCTTGCTCCCAAGCTGTACAATAACTATAGGTAACCAAGAAAAGAAAACAATAAGTTGTGTCAAAATTACTCAACCCTCATCAATATAAAAGGCTTGAGCATTGATCGAACCAGTAGGGCATATGGAGAAATAATCGTTCAAGTCCAATTTGAACGTAGAAATTCGAAATTCTAATAATTATAAAAAGTTATATTCAAATCTGATCTATATTCAATTATATATATATAAGTGTCTAGAGTGTTTAATTATATACCTTCAGCTGGTCACGAAGAGTACCAACTAAATGGATTAAGAAGGTATCATCGTTGTACGTCCATGAATCACCAGTAATAGGCATCAAGTAATTGTTGATGAAGTCATTGCTTCCCATGGCTACCACATACCGCGATTGTTGGAAGAACCTCTCTGCTTCCTTTGGGCCTATTTTTTGTCTAATGAGCTCTTGTACTCCTCGGAACAATTCTATTTGCTTGTACAATGAAAACCGCTGAATCTGCATTTGATTAGCAAAATCAAAATTAAATTCAGACGAAGGTCACTTGATCGAAAAGGAAAATAGAGCGATGAGCTCTCTGCAAGGGACTTACAAAATAGGTTGCAGTCTCATTTAAGATTCCACCACCACCAGAAGCAAAATTTACTCCATTTGACATGATTATGTCTTCTGTTAAGGTTGGATCGAGAAAAGCCGGTGGCCTAGGTAGTCCCATATGATCACCTGGGAAAATCAGATTAACATAAGTAACCTGGGAAATGTAGAAACGCAGGCTTGTTTGTGACATACTAACCTATTATATCTGCCACCGTCCTGCCATTAGTGTATCTTCCATTAGGCAATCCATTACCAAAATCGATACCATACCAAGGCAGATTAGCGCGGGCTAGACTCCTAGAGAGATGCTCATTGTTGCCCACATCAGAGAGAGAATCACCAAAAATGAACTGAACAACCGCGCAGCGGCATCCATCTATGGCAACTCCTAGAATGGTCAATACAATGAGCAACGATGCTGCCATTGAAGATTTCATGATTGTCAAACACTTCGTTTCCAGGCACTCTCAAAGCTATGTCACAATAATGTTCCTAGCTATTTAAACATATATGAAAACCTTATGATGGAGTGAGATAGTGGTTTTGAAAGCTTGAGCTTGGGAAGCTAAGATCAGAGAGAGAGAGAGAGAGAGAGAGAGAGAGAGAGAGAGAGAGAAGTTAGGGGAGGTTTGATCAACCAACAAGTAGTAATATAATATGAATAGTCAAGCCAACTTCAACTACAAGAGTAACCCTGTTCCAACTGCAGAAATACCAAAGTATTTGGCTGCAAAATGTATATGAATAGATGAGTTCACCAAAATCCTAGTTGCTTCTGTAGTTATAATTGATAACTTGGAAGAAACAAATATAATTAGAAATCTAGTCAATACGGGTTATTCAAACTTTGGTCATCCAACATCCCCATCCACCAAATGAAACATGAACATGACTTCAATGCAGTTGCTAGAAATTTCTCCTGCGTTCAACTTATATTTCTTAAGGCCAAAAACACAAAAAATCCCCCCCCCACATTTTCAAATAATCTGCAAAATTATGATCAATTCCCCCCCAAGTTTTAAAATAGATTTCAATGTCCATATGGATAACATTAAGTAGAGGTTGCAAAACCTAACCTAAACTTAAAACTTAACCTCGACTCGACCCTCACGTTTAAGGTTAGGATTGTGTTAAGTATATACCCAAACCAAAAAAGACAATAAATTATATTAAACTTAAAACATATATTATTTTGTGATTATACAATTAAAAAACTGATAGATATGGTTTAGGAGTTAAATATGAAGAATTAATGGGAAGTTTAGTTTACGCTCGAAAATCGAAATTAGATTTGAAATAAAAATTAAAAAAATAAGTTTTGAAAACTCATGTCTTCACTTTGATTTCAAAAATTAATTTCATTCATAAATATACTTTTATTTTATTAATCTAAACAAATTATATGGCTTTTGATGTGATTCTTGATTCCACTTCACTTATAGTATCAAAAAAATTACACGAAAATTGAGCCTAAAGATTAAGAAAAAATTCAGCCTTAAACACATATTTATCCAAATTTTTCAAGCATATAAAACCCTTAGCCGGCGCTACAAAAATTTCGGGCCTGGTGCCCAAGTCCAACCATGATAAATAATATCATTCGGTAAATGAGATAAATCTTCTAACTCTTGGTACACACGACGCCAACAAAACCTTAAAGGCGTGGCACAATTACAACCACACAGATATCAGAATCATTGGAGAATTCAGTTTTGAGGCAAAAGAGAGAGTTCACTTTCTAACCCAACTGGAAAGGACAGCCATGCACTTACAAAAACACAAAAATGGACCAATCTAAAATCCACCACATTATCCACAATAAATCACAACCCTCAATCCCCACGCATCCGACGGTCCAAACCCCCAAAATATCCCGAACCATATCCAACCAAAATAAATAAAACACAGAAATCAACAGAAGCCCACTTCGCTTCACGGGTCACCCCGCAATTTCAACTCCCAACTCCCAAAATATGGCTTCACTCGCCATCAACACCCACCTCTCCACTACCAAATCCGATCACAAAACCATCGCCAACCACCGCAGAAGCCTCAAATCCTTTGTGGGTCTCCGTCAAAACTCGCCGGAAACCACCAATTCCCTTTCTCTCACAACCCCATTGGCCAAAACCCTTCCGGATCAAAACCGGACCCGAAGACCCGTAATTGTTGCTGCCAAATCAAGCCCCAAAGTGACAGGCCGGAACCTCCGGGTCGCCGTCATAGGCGGCGGGCCTGCAGGCGGTTCCGCTGCGGAAACACTAGCACAAGGGGGCATAGAAACCTTCCTAATAGAGAGAAAGCTAGACAACTGCAAACCATGTGGTGGAGCAATCCCATTGTGTATGGTGGGTGAGTTCGACCTTCCATTAGACATCATAGACAGAAAAGTCACCAAAATGAAAATGATCTCCCCATCCAATGTCGCAGTAGACATAGGCAAGACGCTCCAGCCGCACGAATACATCGGCATGGTCCGCCGCGAGGTCCTCGACGCCTACCTCCGCGAGCGCGCAGCCAATGCTGGCGCAACAATCATCAATGGACTCTTCCTTAAAATGGACATACCCGAATCCTTGAATTCTCCTTATAAAATCCACTTCACATCCTACGACAACAAAACCGGTGGCACAGGCATTAAGCAAACACTTGAAGTAGATGCAGTTATAGGCGCAGATGGGGCGAACTCCCGCGTAGCAAAATCAATAGGAGCTGGAGAATACGAGTACGCTATTGCATTTCAAGAAAGAATCAAAATCCCAGATGCCAAAATGACTTACTATGAAGATTTGGCAGAAATGTATGTGGGTAGTGATGTCTCACCAGATTTCTATGGATGGGTTTTCCCCAAGTGTGATCATGTGGCTGTTGGAACAGGCACAGTGACCCACAAAGGAGACATAAAGAAATTACAAACAGCTACAAGACTACGTGCCAAAGACAAGATTCTTGGCGGGAGAATAATAAGAGTTGAGGCACATCCAATCCCAGAACACCCAAGGCCGCGCCGTTGTGCAGGGAGAGTTGCATTAGTGGGTGATGCAGCAGGGTATGTGACAAAATGCTCAGGAGAGGGAATCTATTTTGCGGCAAAAAGTGGGAGGATGTGCGCGGAGGCAATAGTGGAGGGGTCGGAAAATGGGAAGAGAATGGTGGAGGAGAGTGATTTAAGGAAGTATTTAGAACTGTGGGATAAGACATATTGGCCTACTTATAAGGTGCTGGATGTGCTGCAGAAGGTGTTTTATAGGTCGAATCCTGCAAGGGAAGCTTTTGTGGAGATGTGTGCGGATGAGTATGTGCAGAAGATGACATTTGATAGCTATTTGTATAAGAGGGTTGTGCCTGGAAATCCATTGGATGATCTGAAGTTGGCTTTCAATACCATTGGGAGCTTGGTGAGAGCAAATGCTCTTAGGAGGGAAATGGATAAGCTTAGTGTTTGATCTGAAAGGTAATTTTTGTAAGTAAATGTTGAGCATTGTTTCTTTCCTTTGGAATGTTTAAGATTAATTTGCTCTAGTTCCTATTTGTTCTTATACTTTACCAAGAGAACAACCAACTAAATAGCTCTTTTGCAATCTATGACTCGGAAACTTTGAATAAATACTAGGTTTTCACCACATAAGGCAGGCTTCTATTTAGATGACCCCAAAATGTATTAGGTCAATATTAGGGAATTTCAATCATAATCATGATTATTGATATTTAAAGAGTTTTTAGTGATTGAATCCATATTTAACAATCATTCATAACTTTTTTATTTCATGAATAAAAAAATAATATTATAAACAATCCCTATAAGCTAATGGACCTAAAGCTAGTGCTTATATCATATATACACAATCCAGCTTAGGTTGAGCTTCACTCGATGACAAGTACGGGTCACCAAAGCCAAGCATATGAGAGAAAAATCCATGAGAATCATGTGTTTATCACTCAAAAAAGTTCATGAGCTTTGATAGCTATTACTTTAAAAGATTGAGAAATATGTTAATATCATGTGGTTTACTAATGGCCCTCCTACAAAGATCTTAATTCGTGTAGCTAAAATCAAGAGGAACTCTGTATATCTCCGTGATACCAACAGATAATCAGTCTACTGAATTAAGATTTAAAATTTTTTTAACTAAATTTCGAATTTGAAATTTGAAAATAAAATAAAAACCATGTTAGAAAAACTGTTCAACTAAAATGAGTTTAATAAGCGTTCGAATCGAATTAAACAGAATATAATTTTAAATATGGATCGGTTTAGCAAAAATATATATATCTCCATGGTTTACTGATTCTCTATTTATATTTGACTAAATATATATAGTACCATAATTCTAAACAAGTATAACATACAAAACATGAACATGCCCAGTTATATGAGTTTAATCGAGTGAATTTGCGAAGAGGGGAAAGAATTGGAAAGAGAGGCGTTGGAGAGTTCGAAAGAGAGAAAAAAATGGGAGAAGATACTACCATTAAGATTTGAAGTTGATGAGATGTGGGATGAACAGATGGGTAGATCAATGGAGGGCGGAGACTATGAGGTGACCAAGCCACCGCCGAGGATAGGAGTATGATTCAAGGCGATTGTCTCATCAAGTTTCGACCTCAAACCGGACCTTGCAAGGATTTAAACTATTTTAAATAATTTTTATATTTTGATAAGCGTATTTTATAATAAAAAGTATTCGATCACTTTTTATATTTTGATATATTTTATTTTAGATATTTTTTAAAGATTAAAGAGAAATTTTAAAAATCTTTTAAGAAAAAATATAGCCTGTCTTAATAGGCAAAGTTTGAGAATTAGATAAAAAAATGTCAATTTTTTGTTTTTTTTAAGTATTAACGTAATTTTTTTATTTTTAAATTTTAAATTTGGATGAATCGAGGACTTTGAAACGCCCATTTCAATGTTTCTTCTTTAGGCTTATAAATGCTTAAAAAGCATGGCAAGGATGGGACAAAGAAAGAGAGTCCATGAGATGTAATTATTTTTATTGTTATTCGTGTGTTTTTTTTTTTAATTTGATTTAATTACCGTGAATTTTATTTTAAGAGTTTGTTATTATTGCCTTTAATGATACATTTTATATGATTTGTTTGGCCGATCTCTTTCTTTATAAATTATGAATATTCGATGATCATATTAATTCAATTAAATTTAATTTGAATCGAGTCGGATCAGATAATTTTTATAAATTAAAGAGAAATTTTAAAAGTTATATTAATCTGTTAATAAATGTCAGCACAGATGACAAGGAATCTGTTGTCCCTTAACTATGCGGAAGTTCGACTTTCATATGAATAGAGAGACATTTGTTGGGAGACCCCTATAGTATATGGGCCTCACAACAGTCAGTCAAGATTAGTCGGGATGAAATCTCAGATATCGAGTGGTATGACAAAAAAAAAAAATTAAGAATGAGAAAAAATTGGCAACTTGGAAAGGCCCGTTTCAATGTTTCCTCTTTAGGCTTGTTAAGTGCTTAAAAAGCAAGACAAAGATGGGACTTAAAAAACAAGAGAGTCCATGAGGTGTAATTGTTTTTTTTGGTTATTTTTGTCTTTAATGATACATTTTATATGATTTGTTTATTTAATTATTTTATAAATTATCAATATCTAATAATTATATGATTCGGTTAAATTTAATTTGAGTGTGTTGATTTTAAATTTCTTCCGATCTCTATTTTCTTTATTTACAGAACTTGAACTCATTATTCTATTTTATATGTTATGTAATAAATTTTAATAAAAAATATAATATTTTGAAAACAAAAATCAAAACTTTTTATAAAAAAATTTTAAATTAATATTATATCTAATATTTTTTTATATTGAAAATTTTATTCAATCCCTCAAATATCTTGTATAAAGATTTAAATATAAAATTATCAAATTGGAGAAAAATTTGAATCACCGGTCGTCCCTTGGGACACCAAGCGTCTCTTTATGTTTTGAAAACATACGCCAACCCCCGGACTGCAGCAAGAGTCATTTAATATCCATTCATAATTTCAACGACTCTCATTACCTTTCTTGTTGTCGTAAGCAATTAGAATAACCTAATAAAGTTTGGATTTTTAAACTAAAAGTTAAATCATCTGCTTGACTTCAAATTTGTGGGAGAAAGCCAAGTCCATGTGCCCCCGCACACAGCCTCTCTTGAGACGAAATCAACTCGAGAATATACCCTTTTATTTTATGTCCAAGAGAAAGAAAATAAATATCAATAAAGAAAAATCAATTCAAGGATAATCGTTTAGTTGATTTAGTCATCGGGAATGATATTTTTTAAAAAAAAATCTTAAATTTGAATATACAGATAAAATAGATATAATGAGAGTTTTAACGTTTAAAAGATTAATTTGACTTAATTTAAATTTATAATAATTTTAAAAAAATATATGAAAGAGATAATCGATAAAAACGATTTAAATAAATATCATATTTAAAATTAAATCTTTATCTGTTATTAATTTTACTATTGATATTACAACATTTTCAACCAAAAAAATTAATATTTGAATTATAAGATCTAAGATATTTTTATAAAAATTCAAGTGAAAAATAACATCAAAGAAAATATCTTTAAAATTAAAATTGTACGATAGTCCTCGTGATTTAGGAGCCCTCGAACTAAATTCTAAATAAGTTGGTCTGGCGGCGTCTGGTAGGCCGAAAAGAGGGAAAAGAAAAGTTGAATCTCTCTCTCTCTCTCTCTCTCTCTCTCTCTCTCTCTCTCCGCATTAGTCGTATTGTATTGTAAACCCTGTACATTGTCGAGAGACAGACGAAAGGGCAGATTCATACGAGGTCTATTTGGCGGAGAAACTCAAGGACACTCTTTCCTGATAACCCCTCAACCTCCGAAAAGCCTTGCCTCAAACTGTTCTCAGGTACAATCACAGGTGCGTCTAATTCTTTTTCTCAGGTGCTCTTTTCATTGAATTGCACCTTTTTTTTTTTTGGGTATTTCAAATTTTGGGTTTTTACATGTGCCCACTTGATTTTGTTCTCAATCACGTAAATCTGAATCTGGGTTTTTGTTCTCGGATCTAGTCTCTTTTATTTCATTTATGATTGATTTAGGATTTAATCTTCGTGGATCCAAATGTTTGTCGTAAATCCTATAAGACCATTGGCACTATCTATTGTATTTGTGGAAGCATCTTTTTGATGTTTATGTTTTTTGCTTGTGTTTAATTTTCTTTAAGAAAGTGAAATTTTTGATTGGGCCCCATTAATTTGAACGGCAGATTTTTATAGTGTAGCACGTCTTTTTAATATTTTTTATTTGATTGGGAATGTGTCTTAGCTATAGATCTTCTATGATCTGCATTGGTTTTGTTGAATTCTGAATCTTTTGTTGTGGTCTAAGTGTCTGAATTTCATGTTCAGCTGATACCTAAAGAATTTTTTGAGGTAATATTGTTGATAAAAGCACTTAACAGATTATATTCTAATTAGGAATTCATGATCTGAGCAAAATTGTCAACTTCGCAATCTTTTTTATACAATACAATTGTATGGGGCTGATGCTTCGGTATAAGAGTTAGGTTTTTTATTTTGGTAGATGAAATTCACATTAATCACTATGATCCGATTTGAGCGGCCCTTGGATTCATGATGATCAGAAAGATGAACAAGAAATATTTCATTTACAATTCCTTTTAGATTACATTGATAAGAGTTATGATCTAGTTGATAAATGATAAAGTACTAAGAATGCATTTTTAGCTAAATTTAAGCCTTCAAAATTATTTTGTTTGACAGATACAAAATGGCTGCAACATCTGCAGCAACTTTCTCGACTGGATCAATTGCTTCTACTGAATGTAAATTAAACCTTCACTCACAAACAAAATCTCTACATGTGAGGTTCGGTTCCCCCAACTTTATGAAGAGTTTTAGCAGACTTAAGGCAGCATCAAATGTATCAATTGAGACCGAGTCATCCTTCATGGGTAACAGTGCTGCACTTCAAGGTACTTTTCCTCTGAAGGCTGTTAAACAAAAAGGGGCTAGTCAGTATAACTTGCAGCCCCAAGCATCATACAAAGTGGCAGTTTTGGGTGCCGCTGGAGGTATTGGTCAACCACTTGCACTTTTAATCAAAATGTCGCCATTAGTCTCAGCGCTTCACCTTTATGATATTGCAAACGTCAAGGGAGTTGCTGCTGACCTCAGTCACTGCAATACCCCATCTCAAGTTCTGGATTTTACGGGGCCTGCTGAATTAGCCAATTGTTTGAAAGGCGTGGATGTAGTTGTCATCCCTGCAGGGGTCCCAAGAAAACCGGGTATGACCCGTGATGACCTCTTCAACATTAATGCTGGTATAGTCAAGAGTTTGATCGAGGCTGTTGCTGACAACTGCCCTGATGCCTTTATTCACATAATAAGTAATCCAGTGAACTCCACAGTGCCAATTGCTGCAGAAGTTTTGAAGCAGAAGGGTGTCTATGATCCCAAGAAGCTTTTTGGTGTTACCACACTTGATGTTGTTAGGGCAAACACATTTGTTGCACAGAAGAAGAATTTGAAGCTCATTGATGTTGATGTCCCAGTTGTTGGGGGACATGCAGGGATAACTATTCTACCACTGCTGTCAAAGACAAAGCCCGCTGTTAGTTTCACTGATGAAGAAATAGAACAGCTAACTCTTAGGATTCAAAATGCTGGAACAGAAGTTGTTGAGGCCAAGGCAGGCACTGGGTCTGCCACACTATCAATGGCATATGCAGCAGCAAGATTTGTCGAGTCATCACTCCGTGCACTCGATGGAGATGCAGATGTCTACGAGTGCTCTTTTGTTCAGTCAGACCTGACTGAGCTTCCATTCTTTGCATCAAGGGTTAAGCTCGGAAGAAAGGGTGTTGAGGCCTTCATTTCTTCCGACCTGCAAGGGTTGACTGAGTATGAAGAAAAGGCTGTTGAAGCCCTAAAAGCAGAACTTAAAGCCAGCATTGAAAAGGGCATAGCATTTGCAAACAAACAGCCTGTGGCGGCATAGAATACTATCAAAGATGAAGCTTTCAAGGTATTATAATAAAGAAAGCATGGAATAAAGTGGTGTCTCCTTAATACTTGGATCAGTCCTTTCAGTTTTGCAGAGCTGTAGTTTCAATCATTTTCATGGTAACTGTGTTTGAACGGCCTCTCTTAGGGTTTCATTGAGTTGTTACATTATTGTTGTAGATCTAAAATGTTACAGTTGTCCTCTTGGAGAGCATGTAGTGTTTGATTGTTGTCAAATAGCAATCCAGGTTATTGCTTTACAAAGCAATACTTAAAAATCCATACCAAATTACAGATTCCAACTCTTTTGGTAACTCTTTCGTAATTGAGCCATATGTACCGTTCTTAGGCAAACTCATCATCACACCTATACAGAGTATCAGGCACTCACAATGCTTCGGGTATACTTCCAATGCACCGGTATTTCCTTCAAATGTTTCTAGACACGCTAAAGAGAGCAGTCTATTGAACGTATTCTTGTAGAAAGGATAGGTCCACAATTTTCATTAGACCTCATGTTTATTGTCCTCGAGAATTGGTCGCTTCCTACCGTGAGACATACCACGTATGGGAAATTTGTACTTTTTGTTGGAGGTGAGTTTTACTCTATAGATAATGACTCTTAAATCAAATAGAATGACTTGACCATTTGGTGATCTCAATCGAAGAGATATACAAACAAACCGCCAAAGGGCATTCCAGCGGAGGAAGTTCCGATACTCAAGTTATAGAGCGGTTTTTGAAAAAAATGAAACAAACTAATATCGAGAGCAAGAGCTCTATATGTTTTGTTTGTTATGTGTAGATCAAAAGGACCTACTTGGACAGTAAACGTATTAAAATTTATATAACTTCCACTTATAAGAACCGTGTGCATGTGGACAATAAAACCCTAATTTTCTTATGAGAGGGTCTCGAAATTTCAGGGAATTAGATCGTAGAATTCTCAAATATCGTAAAATCTTACCCATGTGGGAAGTCTAGATCGCTGTGAAATTTTTTTTCTCATTAATTACGGTTGTAAATCTCATTTTTTTTTTTTGTTGTACAAAAATTTGAACATGAGATCATTAGGTTGGGAGAGGGGGGTTTGTATGACTCTTTTCTACTTATGTAAAATTCTCCCTATTTTTTTAAGAAAAAGTAAATATCTTTTTAACAATCAAACGGTTTACACTGAGCACCGAGAAAATCTGAGAACTGACCGGTTGAGATGTCGAGCAGTTGACTATCGAAAGAGGAGCGGTCGGCAAGTACCGACGAGGATGAGTTACTGGCTGACAAGTGTGGACCCCACACAATTTGGGCTATATACCATAAACTTCAATCGACAATTCATGAATTTAATTTTAGCATATTTTGATCACGGACAAAAGCCTTTGGCCCATGGAAAGTTCTGCCAACCTCCTGGCCAACCCATGCAAACGAAAAAGAACCTCATCGGTCTTTCTTTCCGCTTCCTCTTCTCCTTCCCCTTCCCTTCTAAACCCCATACTGAAAACTGTGGGTAATCCGGACAGAAATTTTTATTACTCAATTCATTGCAAAGGCAAACCTTGCGCCGATCAAAACCTCTTCTTGCATTGACACATACAATATCCACAACGTCAACAATACCTCAGACCCATGCAAAATTATTCCTCTGAGGACAAGAGAGCTTGTCAACTAGCGCAGCTACACCAAAAAAAAAAAAAAAAAAAAGCGACACTAATTGCAACATCACCTGTACTTCAGTTTCTTGAACTTTAAATGGTCAACTGAAATTTACACAGCTTTGATGCAATTTGTCTGTTGTAATCAGCCTTGTGTATGAATGTCATTTCACTTTTTAAGCTTTCTGTCGGTCCCAGCCAACACTAATTTATTAGATCATCTGTTTGACATGTGGACGGATCTTTTCTCTCGTGGAGGAACTACCAGTAGTCATTGCAGGAACATTGTCCTCCACAGAAATGATGAAATCTAGTTCGATCTCTGATAACCACTACTCGATCATAAACCCCAGAGAGAACCTTTGCAAAATTGTGGCAATCAACACATATACGAAGATTTTTGGCCACTCTGATGCTTGTCCCAGGTGGGGTTGATAGAATAGCAAAAGCAATTGCCAACTTCTCACTGTGATATGATAGACTAATTTCCTTGTCAGCTGCATCCTGATCGTGCAATTCAGATGTTAACTCAGCGTCATAACCTGCTATCTTTAGTTGATGATTTATTTCACCCAGCTTTTCATATATTCTATCCCTTTGTGGATGTGAGACATCATCTGCAACAAATTCATGCAACTCTCCTCTCAAAGAAATTGTACTAGAGCCCGGTGTAGTTTCTGTTCTTCTTTCCTTCATAAACCTCCTCAGCTCCATCACCTTCTCCCGGTTCCCTAAAGAAGAATAAATGTTCAACAAAAGAACATAGTCCCCCACTTGCTGAGCCTTAAGCTCAACCAATTTCTCAATCACATGTTCACCAAGGTCAAAGTTGCGATGAATTCTGCAAGCCCCAAGCAATGTCCTCCATATCTCAGGGTCTGGCTTGATGTCCATAGACATAATAAACTCATAGGCCTTATCAAGCAACCCTTCACGAGCCAAAAGATCAACCATGCACCCATAATGATGAATATTAGGCACTATCCGAAACTCTTCCCTCATACGCTTGAAAAACATCAAACCTTCATCAACCAACCTACCATGACTACAAGCTGTAAGAACACCAGTAAAAGTCTTATCATCTGGTGAAATACCCAAATTCAACATTTCGTTAAATGCTTCAAGTGCTTCTCTCCCATATCCATTTATTGCCAAACCTGAAATCATCGCACCCCAAGAAACAACATTTTTATTTGGCATCACCTTAAACACCCCATAAGCTTTCTCTAATGAACCACACCGTGAATACATGGATATGAGTGAATTCTGTATCTTGAGAGCATTTGCATACCCTTTTTCATAAATGTACTCATGAATTTTCTCACCAAAATCCAATGCATTCAAATATCCACAGGCCTGAAGCAGAAGCAAGCAAGTAACATCATCAGGCTCTTCTCCAGTGGCCAAACCCCGCATGGTGTCAAACACACTAAGAGCATCTCTGGTCCTCCCATTACCAATATAACAAGAAATCAACACATTCCAAGCCACTGTATCTCTCACGTACATTTCATCAAACACTTTACACACTTCATCGCATTTTCCACAATTTGAATATAGATCCATCAAACAAGTCATCAAACGATCATCAGATTGAAATCCATTCCTTAAAATCCTTGAATGAATCTGTAAACCACCCATTAATGATTTCAACTTTATACACAACTTCAGAACAAAAGAAGCGGTCAATGCATCAATTTTGACGCCTTTTCTTTGCATTTCTAAAAATAAATTAAACCCGTTAGAAGGTGAACTAGCTTTGATCATAGCATTGTACTGGAATGGAGATGGGTTTTCAATTTGAGAGAAAAATTTTGAAGAATAATTGAGATCATGAGCAAGAGAGTTCGATAAGAAGTTGAGGGAAATTACGGGGTTTTGGAGTAGGGAATTTTTTATCAATTGGGTGTGGATTTGGAGCAAATGGGTCTTTGAGGAGCATGTTTTTATGAGAGAATAGAAATCTTTGTTTTCAGAAGTTTTGTGGTGTTGGGGTTGATATTGGAGTGTGTGTTCTGGTGTGTAGGCGTGAGTGTGGAGGTGAGAGAGTGATAATTTGAGGATAGGATATGCAGAGAGATGGTTTTGGTGGTTGGAATTCAAACTAGAACAGCGAAGAAGACGAATTTGAGAGATTGCCCCCATTTAGGAAAACAGAGATGGAGCAAGCAGAGAGGTCGATAACGGTCTTGACCCGAAGAAAAGTTACAGCATCTTTTTATACGGTTGGTGGTTTCCATAAAAGGATAGTCTTATGATGAAATGCGCTTTTACCATAAAAGAAGTGATGCATGACTATATAGACCGGAACTCATTACTGTTATACGAATATTCGATTGATAAAAAATTTTTATTTAAATATTTTTTATAAATTATGAATACGTATATCTTTTCGATTTATCGTTAAAAAATATATTATGCCTGTTCTTAAAATTAAATCATCCCTAGAGATCAGAGAAGAAAGTCATTGAACCGACAATTAAGGGCTGATTTACTAATGATTAAACTGGTCGAATCTTGAGGTTGGTTTAGGGTCTGAACCGGTTTGTTTTGAGAGGGAGGCTAATTATGTTCCATTGTTACTTGTTTTCTTTATTGGAGTAGAGAAGTATTGAAAAAATTACTTGGGAGAAGATGATGCCTTGGAGGGTTTAAAGCATGCATGATTAAAAAAAAATAGAAGTTGTTAGCTTTCAATTTAGAAGGGTTCCAACCTTCAATCATTAGGATTCATTTGAGCAGTTTAACCCTTTAATCTCGGATGATTCAGCATTCTATTCAGACCCTGTTTCAAATGGTGGAACTCGGGGGAAACATTGTTCTTGGTTTGAAATCTTTTTGGCGAAATAATGATATCGTTAATTTTTTAACAATAATTTTTACATAAATGATTTAATTGATAAGCTATTCGAAAATTTTACGAATGAGCTTAACAAGTTAGTTGCTAATTAAAAAAAGTTCATTATTTAGCAAAAATTATCAAATTTCAAACGTTATAATTAGAAATCTATCACAAGGATTATAAAAATTAGTAAACAAAAAAATAGAAAATATTTCCAATTCATCCCAAGAGTTGTCTTTTGCAACTTGCTTCTTCTCACGGAGCCCAAACATGTTGGTTGCCAAAAAAGTTTATCACTTAGCAAAAATAATCAAATTTCCTTTCAAATTGTTCAAAAACAACATATTTACCCACAAAAATTTTGTGGGAGAATGTAATTTCTTATGGCCAAAATTAAGTAAAAATTTCCATTCAAGATATAGAGAGTTACACCAAGAAGCAAAAGCAACCTCCAAACCCCAGGGTCTACTCTTCTTATTCCTTCCCAATCCAAGACTGCTGGCCATTTCATTTTCTCTTAACAAAAGGAAGAGAAGCACACAAGCTGAACAAAGTTTCAAAACACGACATTTGTGGCAGAGAGACAGTCAGACAAGAAAGACCTAATTTCCTCTTCCTCAACATCAACATTATTAAACCTTTGAGCATCGAAATGATCGATCATTGCACCCTCATTGTTGTGGGTAGAGTTAAATGATGAATGTGAGAATTGTGAATCCATCATGCACATTAGTCTTCGCTTCTTGTAATTTGCCTTGAAACATGCTTGTCTTAGCCTCTTTGTTTTGTCCTCAAGTTGTACATCTGGCATTTCCTCCAGGAGTTTCTTCTCTTGTTCTAGCATCCCTATGGCCTCTCTTAGCTTCTCTTCGCTCACTTCTGCACCTTCTTTGCTCAAATCCTGCTCCACATAATAAAATTGAGAGACTGAGAGAGAGAGAGAGAACAAAACTACGTGTCATGATGTCAAGAGAACAAAGTCAACAAAATATATGTATTCACCGACCAAAAAATAAACAATACTTCAGTAAAATTCCAAAGGAGAAAAAGTAATACAAAAATGAATAACTTGTGTCTATTTGTAAAATAAAATTATAAATGGCTTTCCTTTGTACACATTTGACACAATTGTTTTGAGGATTTATATCATATACCTAAGCATTGGCTAACATATGGAGGGAGAGAGAGAGAGAGAGGAGAACCTTGATATTTTTTATAAGGGTTTGGAGACTCATCAACTTCCTATGAGGCCATCGACGAATTCCCAATTCCCTGCATCTTTTCTTTAGGAGGGTCAAACCAACGTTGAGCTCTTTTGCAGCTTGAGTTATAGGCATGTAGAAGTACTGTGATATTTGGTCACGAGATAGTGTTTTGGAAGTAGTCTTTCCGTCTCCGCTCCTTTTCAACTTCTTCACTCCCACATTATTAGATTCGTCACAAAGCTCTTCATTATTCTCGCATAACAACAATGGCTGCTTCTCAGGCACCAATCCAACACCCACATCTTTCATGCCTCCAATCCCATAATGCCAATAATTATAGAAGACATCATCTACCAAAAAAATAATAAAAAGTTGTGTGTGAGTGTTTTTGTCTACTAAGAAGAGTGCAAGTGTTTTTATCTGTAAACAAGACTGCATGAGCACAGGTCGCCATCATAGCAAACACTAGTAGCGCCTCGTCTCTCTTTTGCTTAATAAAAGATAATTTTGGTAAGAATACGATGAAGCTCACCTGAGATTGCACTTGGAATTGACATAAGATCAAGAGATGAGTACGAAGGATCAGTAGGGAAACTCTCCATTAGAGGAACTGGGTCAAAATCACCCTCTTGCAATGGGAGATTATATTTCCAGTCCCATGAAGAATTCCCACTTGGCACACTACAAAAACGAAAAAAGAAAAACAACCCATGATTTAAAAGATGAAAAAAATTATAACACACGCACAAGCGCGCACATACTTGGAAAATCTAGACATGGAATGATTGAAAGAACAGAAACCGTAAAGGTTTAGTTTGTTTTTCTTTTTAATTTAAAATTCAAAAGAAGAAATATGGGTGCATATGCATATGAGTGTTCAAAGAGTGAACAAAAAAGTGCTTAAAGGATCTCCATCCTACGAATCAAGTGTTCACTAGAATATATATTACACGGCATCAAGTTGAAGAACCATGGTTGGACATGAAAAAGTATCTTCCTCCTCACGAATCATCTCATATAACTTTAGAGAATCACTTCCCATATGAGAGATGGAGAGACCCGGAAAGAGATAGAGACAGAAGTAGGATTTTGATGGTTGATAGAGATATTTGGCAAATTAATGAGAGAGAGAGAGAGAGAGAGAGATGGAGAATTAGAAGAGACGAGGGGAGAGCATATATATTGTGAGCAAGAAGCATGAATGTGAAAGTGTTCTTTTGGCTTAACCAAAATGATAATATTTTGGGAGATGGTGCGCCGTCTCATCAATGGATAAAACCAAACCCCCCCAATTTGAATTATGAGTACTTTATTATTGAATATCGTGTATGGAATGGAAGTGTATTTTTGTGAGTTACAAGAATAAATTCCCCCCAACATTGAATTTAATGATTTTTCCCTATTTTTGTTGAATTCAATGATGAGAATTTAATATGTGTATGTTCATATGAATATCTCTTGTGCGTTACTCTCCAACCCCCTTAATAGGCTTAATTAGTCGTGTTTGGGTATAATTTGTTTTTATTTTTTAAAAATAAATTAATATAATTAACACCAATAAGAAGGGTAGGAGAAAAAACTTTTTTAATCTGTGTTAAAGAATACATGAAGAAAAAAAGAAATAGAAAACCATAAAATATAATCATTTTTGCTAAGCCCAAGTGAGTTTTCTTGAGAAGGTGTCCATAATCGTGCTTCATATGCTTGCGTTCGTGTGCCTGCGTGCGCCAACATAGTGCGGGCGGCTAAGTTTTGGGCCGCCAAATGCATGAAACTCAGCATCAACCAAAACATACCCTCTCTCTCTCTCTCTCTCTCTCTCTCTCTCTCTCTCTCTCTCATTTAGTCGAAGTATCATTGCACTTCAATTAACGAGATAATCACTTGTTTCTGTTTTATAGTAATTTTCTATCTCATACCAGTGGATGCTAGCCACCAAGGCACATTCCAATTTAATGAAAATAATCTTTTCTATTACCAAAGTAAATAACGTCCTATTTCAGAGGGTTAAGTTCAGGGTTAACATGTATTAAGCGAATACCGTCTAATTAATTCAATAGCCGGATAGTAATATCCCTTAAATAAGATTTTAAAATATTATAAATGAAAAAAATAGATATCGAAAAAATTTTATATCAGCGTTCCACTCATCTTAAAATCGATTTAGTTGAATTTAATATAGTTCTCCGATATCATGGTTTATAAAACATATATATTAAGTTAATTCTTATCATAATAACAATTTAAATTCTTTTACAAAAAATATTTGATTTTTATCGGCAAAACTCAAATTTTATAGATATTTATTTAATTAAATTAAAAAATTATAAAAAAAATATAAAATAAGATTAAATTAAGATAAATCGAAAGAATTAGATATTTAGTAGTGGCTAAATGTAAAGTAACGTTTGAATGCAATCATCTTAATTAATGCAACTTTGAATGTATCATAATCACATTTCTTTTAATTTTAATTTTAAACCATTTAGCAAAGCTAGTCATTAATCACAATTAAAAAAATAATTAAGATTATATACTAATGAGATATATTTACTACAACAAAAATTCAAATAAAAAATGCTTCTTTCAACTAATTAAACAATATAAGTATTACCCAATATCTAGTTGGTCCGTATCATTTAAAATAAAATCTCAAATTCGAATTTTAGTTTTATATATAAAAAAATAAATATCGAGAGAGTTTTATCATTTTAAACCCCACCAGACTTAAATCGGACTTAATTAAAACCAAAATGATTTTCGAATACTGATAATTTTTTTTTAAAAAAAAAACAAGGAATGACACGGAGATGTGCTAACGTGGCTATCAATACTTTGCAAGCATAAGAAATTAATAAAAATTAAAATTAGTATTTTAAAAAAAATAAATAAATAAATCAATTTAAAATTAATATAATTACAATCACATGAAATATGGACATCAATCTCAACACATATGATATTAAATATTTCAGATTCAATCTAATAATGGATGACTTGGTTCTATTTTTAATAAATAGATAAAACTAAATTAAATTGAAAAATAGGAAGTGAATTAATAATAAATTTAAAAATGTATAATATCTCATTAAAATGCAAAAATATATTTAATACAATTTTGAGATTGTGATCAGTAGGATCATGTCAATATATTTATTTAATCATGGTATTGGTTAAATTCTTCTATATTGAAATTTTTGAGGAATCCAACGGCTGTGATACTCTAAAATAGTAAAATCTTAAAATTCGGATTTTGACAACTAGATGATTGGGAAGCCTAACTGAGGTCTCCATCCTTAACCGCATCACCATCTCCAAGAGCTGTTCATCATCGACCCCGCCTTGTCATCACCTCCTGAACCACCCTCTCCATCTCTCTCTCTCTCAAGGGTTTTGAAACCCTAATCCCAATTGCATCCACCATCCTTACCGATCATAATCACAGCCAGAAATGTCTCAGAGCTTTCGCCAAACACATGACAGTGCGATTGGGTACTCGAGACAGCCAAAATGACACTACCCAATTATGAGCGGAATAGCCAAGCATTGGAAATACCAAATGAAAATACCCATTTGTGTTGAAAAAGGTAGAGCAGAGCAGGGTATAGAAGTAAAAGCAGAAGCAAAGCAGCATTTGAAGTACCACATTTCCAATCCAATATTTGTTGATTTCCCATATCAATTACTATTGTAATCTCTCTCCAAATCAATCTCCAAGGCTTTAAGTTGAAATCCTAGGGCTTGTCAATACTATAGAGCCTTAACCCGAACCATTCAGTCACTTATAAGGAATAATCCGTACAACTTATGATCTTAGACTTAAACAACAGAAGAAAACACGCAACGGTCAAAATTTGGGAAGCTTTCCTTTCATTGTAGCACTGTCTCAATTTCTTGAGTTGCGACGACCTCCTCCACGGCCATGACCGCCTCTTCTTCCACCACGGCCGCCACGATTACCAACAAACCGGTCTTGTCCAGACAAAGCTTTATTTGCATCATGGTTAGGGTGCAGATGATCCGGCAATGGAAGAATGTTATCCACACACTTCCTAAAGCTGAAATTATCAACACTTCCATCCTCCCGTATGATGGAAAAGCAGCGGTTCTTAAAAGTTGGATGGAACTGGATTTGAAAAACATTGACCCCAGAGCCTATTTTCTTGTCCGACTCTAAATGTCCCTTCTTAAGCAAGTCCAGAAGCACCAGGTGCTCATACTGCAATAGACATTGGCAAGCACAATATGAAAAATCACCAAAAGTATAATGATAGCATCAGTTAACGACATTAAGCAGCAATAAGCTCAGCCTATAGCACAAAAAGCTGACTAGTATGCCCTTGACACCAAAAAAAAAAAAACCCATAAAATGGCATATTTTCTGCTAATAAGAGTGAAACTTTTATGAAAGGGGAATTATTTGGGACTGACCAAGATGCAAGTAGAAGAAACTTCTTTAAATAACTCGCCTAAAAGAAGTCAAAACACTTGATTTCAGCTGAACAAAGATACTAACTAGATTACAAAGCAGCATAGAGGGATTGTCGAAATAAGAAAAGGATCCATTGCCATCCAGAGAGAAAGACACCGACATTTTGAGATCATAAGAATATAAATTCAGTACAATTAATTTTTCACTATATAAAAACCCTTATGATATATGATATGATAGAAAAGTAAAAGGACACGTGATTTGAAATTATGGCTTTGAAACAAAGAAAATTAAAAATGTTAGCTTTTAAAACTGTAATGCCTAATGAGTATGCTTATGGAGGATGCAACTATTCTCTAATGCAAATTCCAGCTCTGAAAGGGCAGACAAGGATGGGAAGGGAGAGGGTAGTTCTGGAGTTGACAAAGCTCTCTTATCCTATAGTAATTATCTTTCCATTATCTAAGACCGCTACCTAAGAAGCGAATGGATCGTACTAGGAAACTTAGTAACTTCTTTATATTTAGTTTGACACTCACACATAAATGACAAATGATGGTCATTAAATATTGTCATTGGTTGGACAGAACAAACATCATCCCTATAAGCCTTGGACTCTTTGAATTATACCCTAAAGGGGATTTTGATGCAAATTTCTTAATAAGCTGCATATGCCATCCAGTTTCACATGCAAGTTATGATTTTCAGCTTGATTGATCAGGTATGTCACTTCACATCTTGCAAGACAAATAAAGACAAAATTTCCACCAGCTCATTTTGCAAACCTCATGCTCTCATCTAATTTTTAAGCCCCATTCCAAAGCTCAAGCAGGAAGTAAAGTAATAATTCTCAAAGCACAATTGGATACTCGAAGCCACAGATGAGAAACAAGAAAGACTAACCCTAACTTATCTCAATCGTCTAAAGTAAGTAAGACTCAAACATTAGTATTGTTTTCATTCAAATCATCGCAAAAATCGTCACCATACATGGGACTATCGTACACCTCAATAAATGTTAAACTAAGTCTCATTAACACGAGGAGAGGCATTTTCACCAAATGGTAATATGGAAAATCCATAAATATTACAAACAAAATTGGAACCATTCGTGTTCCCATTGGTTTTCCATTGCAAAAGTGCACTTTACATGAAACTCCCCGCATCTATCCTTGCCATAAAGGTTAAATTGGTGGCGTTTTCACTAGAAGCCCATATAGTGAATTGGCAACTGTTATTAACAGAATTGGAAGTATTGACATCACACGAGATTCTCTGCATCCATCTTTAAGGTCAAAAATAAATTTGCGCCATTTTCATTTATTATATATTCAAAACGCCATCTAAATTCATGTCTCATATACCCCAATCAAACTCCATCCCACTTGCATAAAACAACTCCTAAATTCCTCTCTCTCTCTCTCTCTCTCTCTCTCAAACACACAGACAGAGACACACTCAATGAAGGAAGAAAACAATTCTCCGACAAATCAATAGAACTTAACTCCAGGATTGACCTTCTCCAAATAAATTCAATTGTTAATTGCAGATTTCACAAAGCCAAGTTAGGGCTAGGACTAATAGCTAGACTAAATCTTGCTCAACTCCCAAACAATTACACAGAATTCGAAACCTTGAAACCAATATGCTAATAAGAAAGAATTCCAACATAAACACACAAACCACTATGCTAATAAGAGAGAATTTCGACGTAAACACACAACTTAATATATATTAAAAAAAAGTTAAAAGGAACAAGAAATTAATACCTTGTTGATATCAACATTAGGAGGCCAGTGATAAAGAAAATTATTGAAGTAATAAAACATCTCCTCCGAGGATCCGAATTTCTTCGGACCCAAAACCACTTCCTCCTCTGTTTCTCTCTCTTCTCCATTCCCCAGTTTCTCCAACCTCTCTTCCTCTGCAGACTTCTCTACCTTGGAAACGACGACGTTTCCTTCTTCTGAACCTTCTTCTTCTCCTCTCAATCGCTTCTCGGAACCCATGGAGTCTCCATTGGGCTCATTGGTTTCCAGGGTTTCGACATCCATGTCTTGTGACGGTGTTTCGTCGGTCTTTGTAACAGTTTCGGAGGTTACTGTCGCTGTCTCTGCCATGTTGGGAACAGAGAGAGAGAGAGAGAGAGAAACCCTAACAAACCCTAGTTTTTTGTCAACTATGTGAAAACGTCGTGTGACAGTCGACCAACGAGTAACGTTTTATAGGAGTGCTAACTATAATTTCTTTAATTGAATTCTTGATCCGACCCGCCAGGTTTTAGGATAATCAATAATTTTTTTTTTTCTTATAGATATACTCCAATTTTCTTTCTTTTGTAATGATATACTTACAATTATTCTGAGTAAAGTAAACACCGCAATAAATAATTAATTATTTTTACTAACTAAATATATAAAATAAATTTATGTATATTATATACATAAAAATTTACCGATAAAAATCATATTAAATCACAATATAAATATGATACCAAAATGAAATATGCATAGATTTATAAAATAAATAAGAATTTATTGCATATAAACATGCAATAAACTCGATTATGTATATAACAATTAATAAATTATTGTCGATAAATATATAAAATAAAATTTTCTATCAAATCAATACGAGGGATAACAGAATTGTATGCATTATATGGACAAATCACTCAGCGTAGATTTATATAATAAATATGAATAATTTAAGTAATTATATATATATAAATATTTATATTTTAATAATTGAATAAAAAAGTATCGAAAAATGTAAATTATTTTAGTTGAATTGTATATTTAAAACGTCATCTAATATGATCGAGTTTGAAAAAAATACGAACGATTCAACATAATTTACATATAATATATGAATATGATGATTTTGGAAATGAAGGTGTTGCCTCCCCTTTTTGATAGGATGTTTCTGATTTTGGATTTACACAATGTGGCCTGATATCAAGGCAAAGCATGCATGGATCAGTGAAATAAATAAGAAGAATCTAGCAATCATATTCTAATAATGGAGTCAGAAGATACCTACATAAAGAAATTTTAAATTACTTTAGTTATGCTATAAGTTTAAATCACAATATTATACGATTAAGGTCTTTATAAGGATATCTGAGTGGTAAAAATCCCTTATTTAAATGTTTCGAATATTTATGAGTGCATATATTTATACCATTTTCTCACTGTGAAAAAAAAATATAAACAATTATCTAATTTCTATATAATAAATGAATATGAAGCCTCTAGAAGTAGAGGTATTGTTCGTTTCTATTCTTTTAACATTAAAATTGTTGTAAATCTAAAATTATACAATAAAACTAATTCCCCTTCATATAAACACATAATAAATTAGAATCAGTATAGTTTTTCGTAATTTTTCTTTTGTTAATTAGCTTGCTTCGGTCTTGTTAGTTTTAGATATTTTTTGTATTATATCAATCGTAATCTGAAATTATATTTTGATTAATTTAATTTAAATATTTATTAAATCTATTTAAAAAAATAAATCTTTTAATATAATTTTACCGATGTATTATATCAATCGTAATCTGAAATTATATTTTGATTAATTTAATTTAAATATTTATTAAATCTATTTAAAAAAATAAATCTTTCAATATAATTTTACCGATGAATTATCTATTATGGATCATTAGGTTAACAATATAAACTCACATTCGGATACGCTCGACATACCATTGAATGATCAATAGCCACGTACACCTAGGGAAAAAGACCACCAAGTCAAAGTCATACAAGACAAAGATATTCACGACAAGGGCTTGTGGTCTTCTTCCCCGAAGGAGCCCCCACTTGACTTTTTTCATCCTCTTGCCCAATCATCTTCTCTTTTCCCCCTTCATTTAAATCTCCTAAATCCTAATTGACCAAAAAATTATTTTTACCCCTGCCCTTCAATTTATTCTAAACATTTTTGTTTTATGCCATGCAGCTGTCCCTGAGTTGTGGGGCAGACATATGTTTGTCGAGGAATCACGCGTAATCCATTTATCTTTGTATTTATTTAATAAATTATCTAAATATAATTCAGATTTAAATTATCAGACCGAGCATCACGCTATTAATTTTCTAACTACGATTAACTATTATGTAAACCCCCTCTCAAATAAAAGAGAAATAAGTTTTCTATTTGCCTAAACCTCAAAAAGAAAAGGGAAATTTAAATTTTTTATTTGTGAATCTTTATTTTTAGTATAAAATAATATTATATCAGATAATAATTTTTGGTATAAATAAAATCCCATATATTATTATTTTAATTACAAATCTTTCAAGATAATAATAAATCTTTTTGATATATAGTAAGCGTGAGAGAATTAAGAATATTTAGGTGGCACGTATGGTGCTAGAGTTTATCTATAAAAAAAAAAAAAGAAAAAAGAAAAAAGGAAAGGAAAAAACAAGAGATTATTGGAAAAAGAGAAAGTTAGGGGGAGGAAGGTAAAAAGATGCATATGCATCCAAATTGCATGAATCCAATAGGGAACAGCCAAACACGGTTTGTTGTTTTTAACGTTAGAAAGACGTTAACGTAGGTAGCACTCTGGTTTCCTAAGTGGACTATTTTATCCCCTCTCTCTCTCTCTCTCGAAGTTTCAACTTCAATGTACCCATATATTATTTGAACGAAGAACCAGTGTTAAAGACTCTCTCTCTCTCTCTCTCTCTCTCTCTCTCTCTCTCTCTCTCAAGTTTGTTTTCCATTCATAATCAGGTGCTATTGACCTCAGAACCTGGGTTTCAATTTGTTTATCGTATGATTTATTTATCTGATTGTTTTTAGCTTTTGAAACCCTAGTTTTCCCCCAATTCATATCAAATCAAATTGCTCAATTTTTTAGGGGTTTTATGATTGACCCATTAATTTCTTAATTCTTGTTGTTGCAATAACATCATTTGTTTTCCCTTGTGTTGTTTGTTGATTATCTTGTTTAAATTGTTGTTGATTATCTATTTGAGAAGAAACAATGAGGTTTCTTTTTTTTTTTTTGAAACCCGAGATTGTCCCCAAATTCATCTCAAATTGTTCAATGTCAGGATTTTATGATTGATACTTTAATATCTTGATTGTGATCCTCTAGCTCCAATCGATTTTGCCCTTTACTTCAAATTTCAAAGCTTTGGTTGTTTGTTGCTTATTTTGTCTAGAAATCTTGTTGATTGTGACTTTATTGCAGGAAAGAAAAAGTTGAGTTTTAGGCATGGGTGATCACCTAGTATTGAGTGTTGACCGGCTTCCTTCACCTGAATCTTTGAGATCATTTGAAGGGGCTGAGATTCCAGAATCTTCTGCAAGGGAAGCTTGTATTCATACAGCTGAGTTGTCGAATACTACTGACCCATATGAGAATTTGGAGGAGCACAGTGTCTGTGTGCCAAATGATGAAGAGGAGCCGCTTATTCAGATGGTTGAGTGTCGCATTTGCCAGGAGGAGGATCATATCAAGAACTTGGAAATGCCATGTGCTTGTAGTGGGAGTTTGAAGGTATTATATGCCCATGTGTTCTTGGTAACATATGTTGTTTGTAGAGTATGATATATGCTATTTTGCAGCTAGAGCTAGTACTTGTGATTGGACTAATTGACATTGGTGTTTTTCATCCAAACCAAAAAAATGTTTGTTATTTTAGTTTCCTTATGCTTAAAAGTTGTGTTTTGACATGAAGTTTATTATGATGTTAATTGTACAATGCCATGTTTTTGGCTTTTGCGAGTCTCAGCCTTAAGTGTAGGTGTTATATGATTGTGCTTGTGCTTGAAGCAGGGTACTACATTGTAATGGATATTGTGCAGTACATGCACTAAAATTTTGCAAGATTGTTCGATTTGAAGCTTGAATTGATGTCTTCCTAAAATCTTGGCTTCTCATTGTCAGATGTATTGCTTGATCTGAAGACTTGTCCTTAACATTCCTTTTTACTTGATTACACATTTGATTCTTTTGTTGGATAGATAAACAATGGGCTCCTTTTCTTGTTGAAAAGCATTTTGTAAATTGAATGAATTGGCTTCACAATTTTTGGTTATCAAAAAGTTTATAAGTTTCTTAGCCTAGAAATTTGCTTGCTGATTTTGATTATATTAGTTAGAATTATATATTCAAAATTTTGAAGTATAACGTTCCTCTACATGCAGGTGCAATATTTTTTTCCTCTTTCATAATGTTCCTCTACATGCACATGCAATAATTTTTTCCTCTTTCTCTACTTCCATCTCCCTTCTCAGTTACCCCTTGCTTTAACAACTGGTTTAGTTGAGTTTGAAATCACTATTCCTTAAAGGTTTACTTGTTGATCATCATTCACTATCAACGGGATGATATTTTACTTTTGTCAATTTGAAATTACAGTACCAGTACCTCCATTTTATCATGAAGGCAATTACTTCATTCTTCCCGGGATTTTCTATGTTTTGGGTCTCATGATCCACGAACATCGATTTTTCAGTACACAACTGATCTCTGCCTTTGTGCAAACATTGGGTCAGTCCTATGAGTCTGCTTTTACTGTTCACCTATTTTCAAGACCATATCGGTGGTTAAGTTGGAAGTTAATCATATCATGTTTCAATCTTCCTCCTAGAATTTTCTTAGGTCTTTCTCTGGCTCTGGAGCAACTTCAACCTGTGTGCCCTAAACCATCTTCCATGGGCATTAAGCAGTGTTTTCTGAATATGCTCAAAATATCTTAACCTTTCTTTTATCTTATCATCAATTGAAGCTACTCCTTAATTTTCTCTTAACATATTCATTTCTGATTCTATGTTTTCTTGTTACATCACTTAGCCACCTTAACATTGATTTTGACCGATCTCATTCACTGTTGTTGGTAATCTTGGTCATTTCACTTGGTAATATCATACATATGATTGACAAGTAGTAGCAACGCATTATGTATTTCACTCATTTTGCAACCATGTCATAACCACTTCTCCCATTCAGTTTTCCCCAATTCCGTGTCTACTCATCCTATGCCTGTCAAAAGTGAAAAGGGGGCTGTAGCATGCAGAGCATGTAGCATCTTCCCATGCTGATGAATGCTAGGGCCCGCTAATGCTAGTTTGCTTGTATTGTAATAGCTGTTAAATGATGGCTTTCTTTCTGCCACCATTGTACCTAATTTTAAGTAGTAGAAGATAGACCATCACAATTCTTGAAAGAGTTTGTACTTTGAATCTATTTTTGAGGATAGGCTTACAAAGGTTTTGACCCTTAACAAAGAGCTGAGGTTCCCCACAAATTTTGGTAAGCATGAAGGCTCAACTGGGGCAGGAAAAACTTAACCTTTAGCTTGAACAAAATGGCAGAATTGGGTAGCCTTGTTTTAGTTTTATGACATCCTTGAAACTTTTGCTCAAAAAGTTTGATGTTTGTTTCTTTTTCTTCTTAGGTTGGAATGCTAACTGAATTCTTTGTTTTATCTAGTTTGCTCATAGGAAATGTGTTCAGCGCTGGTGCAATGAGAAAGGAGACATAACTTGTGAGATCTGCCATCAGGTTTGCTGCTTCCCCAGTATTGTCAAGAAACCAGAAATACCTTGAATGATCCCGCATCAAAATATTTTAGTGATGTTTGCACTAATCATTCTTTAATTTGTAGCCTTACCAACCTGGTTATACTGCCCCACCGGTTTCCCCCCACTCAGAAGATGTTGCAATTGACATCAGGCAAGTCTTGTTCCTTCATATTTTTGGTCTAGTGTAATATGTCAGTGGTATTGTATTTCTTCTCTTGGTAGATGCAGTACAAGATCATTATCGAGATGTCGACCTGTATGGATAAAAGATGACTATATCAGTTTCCGTGCTTTATTTTCTTGGATTGTCTTTCATGCAGTGGGGAATGGACACTCTCTGGTACTCCTTTGGACTTGCGTGATCCTCAACTTTTAGCAATGGCTGCTGCAGAACGCCGTTTTCTGGAGGCAGAGTATGATGAATATGCAGATACAAATGCCAGTGGAACTGCATTTTGCCGTTCTGCTGCACTTATAGTAAGCCATCAAAATAAATTTCTTTTCATATGAAGATGCTGCACCTTATGATTCTGATGCAATGTCTATCAAAAATCAAAAAGCTAACATGGCAATAAGTTAGATAAGTTTGTACGTTGACTAGGAAATCTTGTCTTGGAGGCCCTGAACGCTGCTAAGGTGTTTATTGTATTTTATTTTATTTTTCCTTTTGAATCATATCAAAATTTTTTGCTGCATCAAATTTTATTTAATTTTAATAAATGTTGGGGTATGATATGATTTTCTATCAATTTATCCATCGCGGTTAATGGCTTACTTGCTTTGGTATAACTGGTAGAGGAAAATTGTGTGAGCTTTATATAGAGTATCATTTATTTATTTATTTATTTTTTAGTTAATTAAGTATTATAAAGTTATGTAAGAGGGCGAACCTTGGCGCAACAGTGGAGTTGCTCCTTTGGTGATCTCGAGGTTACAGGTTTGAGGCGTGGAAACGGCTTCTTTGCAAAAAATGCAAGAGGAAGGCTGTGTACATATATGCCATCTCTCTTGTCCACTTTTAATTTTAGGCCTAGTCTTTTAAATGCCAGTTCCTGTGGAGTCTTGCCCAATGAAAAGTGTGTAGGACAGACTCAATATGTGGTTTCTCTTTCTGGGTGCTAACTGGTCTTCATTGAATTTATTATTATTTCTTTTCTGTCTTGCTTTATTTAGTTTAGATTGATATTTCTTTTTGCAATTCTTTGAGCCTTAACTGTTTGACTCCTATTTCTCTTAATTGTGTGCAGTTAATGGCCCTTCTGCTCTTAAGGCATGCTCTAACAATTACTGGTGGCGATGGTGACGGTGAAGATGATGCTTCCACCTTTTTCTCTGTAAGTTCTACTCACCAAGACAACCTTTCCTGTCTTTCGGTTGAAACTTATGTCTCTAAATTTGCTTGGTTGCAATTTTTGACAGCTTTTCCTGCTTCGGGCTGCTGGTTTTCTTCTCCCATGCTACATAATGGCTTGGGCTATAAGTATATTGCAGCGTCGGAGGCAAAGACAGGTCAGTGGTCCCATTTTTGGAAGTTATTAATCCTTCATTGAGGTTATTTTTGTCAATATTTTTCTTATGGAGAGTGATGGGGGACATTAGACATCATCTTTTATGTGTCATTATGAGGCAGAAAGTGTTAACAAAGAGAGCTATCAAACGGTTAAACTGTGGGAGGTGACGAATGGAAAAAAAGGGAGAAAAAATTATACTTGGGTCAGCGTACATAAATGTAGCCAAGCCCTCACTAGAAATTTATTATCCAATTGCCTCATAGGTAACTTGCACCAGTTTGGATTCCCCCCCCCCTTCCTGATATATTCCATAGGTTAGCCATACTGAGTTGCCCGTTCTGAGAATGTGATTTGAGTATCAAAGAACAGTTTTTTCTTCTTGTATCATTGTTGCTTTTCCTGAAAAAGCCTTTTCCTTCTCCTTTCAAGGTGCCATTATGCCAACTATGGTGCACCGTACCTTTAATTCATTATAGATTTTAATCAATAAGTTCTATTTTTCATGTGTAAAGCATCCAAAAATAGAATCATTGAAACCTTACAAAGCTTACAAGAAACTGAACTGTAATATTCCATTGTCATTGAGTTTGTTTTAAGGTTTCGTCTTCCATTTTGCAGGAAGCAGCAGCAATGGCAGCAGCTGAGGTTGCGTATATGCTGCAGGCAGGACAGCGTAGGGGCTTGCAGTTTACAATAGCACCAGGACCTTCGGCAACTCCCCATCAAGAGTCTCTTCAATAACTTGGTATCCCTCATCTCCAGCGTCTGCATAGACAAACAGTGAATTGATTTGATTTTAAATATTTAAGTGTTTCTTATACAAGTAGTAATCCTTGAAGAACTTTGGGAGGCAGTGTGTACTTCACCGCAGAATGTTACTGTATTTTCTTGCTTTAAAATAAATCGGAAGGCCATATATTTGTTCCCTTTCCATTATGTTTGTACATAAATCCCTGGCGTCCTGACGGCAGTTATGCTGCTCGGGGAACATATTGTGTTACCAGAGAGATGCAGATGAATGATTTATTTTTTTGGTTAAGGTCCCATTTCCAGATTTTCTAATTTTCTTTGCTTTAGCATATTCTGAGAAATTCTGTAGGCCAGTCAATGGATTGAAATTTACATTTCGAAATGCAAGTCTTAAATTTTGATTGGTGGACATCATGATTTTTCTGGTGCATTGATGCCCATTTACTTAATTTTTTCTTAAGATGAGAGAACTGCCCTTGCGTATACCAGATTATGAACATGTATGTACATATACAAATATATATATTTTTCTGTTGAGATAACATTGCTAAAATGAAGTACTTTGTAATCTACATATCTTACACCATTTTACGACATAAAACGGCGTATGAACACAAAACCACACCCTATCCACAGAGAGAGAGAGAGAGAGAGAGAGAGAGAGAGAGAGAGAGAGAGAGAGAGAGATAGATAGACCCACCATGGTAGTAGAACCAAAAAAAAAAAAAAAATTAGATTTAGGGGTCTAGGATTTCAATCTTCAACTAAAATTTAAATTCAGTTCTTTGAATGAATGAAAGTGAAAGATGGTCTACATTGGCAAACAAGAAAAAAAAAATTGAAACCAAAAAAGAGACAATATTTGAAGAGAGGGAGACAAAGAAGGCCAATATCTGAAGAAAAAATTGTTTTGGTGACTTCTCTGGAACTTTGAATTGGGGAAGAGAAATCAAAAGAGTCCAGCAAAGAAAAGCATAAAGGGCAAGCCATTAAGCACAAGAAACCAAGACTCCAATTTTTTTTTTTTAGCTTGTGTGGGTTGCATTGCATGGAGAGAAGAGCTTGGAATTCTAAAGCATGAGTTTGTTTCTTTTTTTTTTTTTTTTTTTTTTGCATAAAGCAAGTATTTGGGTTTTTTTTTCTTTTTTTTTTTTTTTTTTCGGGCGAGGTTCCTATTCCTCTCTCCACACCCCCACCATATTTCACTTTTTATAGCTTTCTTGCTACTGTAGCAATCTCAAATCTTTGGCTTGCTCATAGCTTCCTTCTTCTCCCCATGATTCTCTATTAATATTTGACACTTAATTAAGAAAAAAATTATATGAGGTACTGCTACTTTTCAAGATTGGACGAGCTTTAATTTGCTTTAAGACTGAATGTGGCAGTCTCTAATTGGCTGAAGTATCATATTTCTTAACGTAGTTAGTGAACTAATTTTCTTCATGGGACGACTCCAAGGTACATGAAGAGTAGCAGCGGACAGTCGATTCAGTGAGTAAAAATATTAGATCTTTTAATCAATTTTCAGATTCAAAATTTAAGAATGAAAAAAATATATTGAGAGAGCTCTCCCCTAAATTAAACTCGATAATATTTGAAACGGATTAATTTGAACATGATTTCAAATACTAATTGGTTATTTAAAAAAAGAAAAGAGTAATTGAGCTTACTTGCAATATATTCCTCTATTTTTGAGAAATATTATTTTATTTTTCTATGACAAGTATACTTGACGTTGACGATGTGGTCAATGTACACGTGAGCGAGTTGGGTGACATGGCAAGTGTGGTCTAATGACGTGGCTGATTAGGAGGATGGTATTCAAAGTTACTGGGTTTGGCTGGTCTTTGTTTGGCATAGAAGAGGGCAATACAAGTGATGCAGATTTGTGAGGAAACTGGTTTGAAAAGATGCTTGGCTTCCCAAGGATGTTGTTCCAAGTTAACTTTATTCAAACCTGTCAAAGAGTCTTCTAAAACAGCCTTATTATTATTATTCTACTTTTTCTTTCCCTCCCTTAAAATTGCAGGCTTATGATTGAGGTGAATCTAACTTCCTCTGTGTGTTTTGGGCCCCTCAAGATGCTTTATGCTTTGTGTCTTTTATATCCCACAGAACATGAGATAGAAGCTCATTAGTATAGGACTGAGGAGTGAGGCCCTACTAGGTTTCCAACCTCAGACCTTAGGAAAACATATCATTCTTGTTGGTTCTTAGTACTGCAGAAGCATGGGATTTCTGTCTCATAAGGTCATCATCCTTAGTTTCTGTATCAGTTTTCTTCTTCTTCAACCAGAAAAGGTTTCTGGGTTTGGGAGTATGGATATTGCTGTGAGATGGGACAAGGTACATCCTTTACATCTAAAGCGTTTCCGCAGTCTAATGGTTACTGTCACAGAGGACTTGCCTATAGAACCAAGCTCTGCGCCTCTGCCTTCAATGGCCTTCGATCCTAATCAATCAAACAAGAGAAAAGTTCAAAGAGGATCAGACCCTATTCACAACAGGTGCTGACAAGCAAAGTTGTTGCTTCTTCGGACAAGGAAGAGACGGCACATTTGCTACCTCAAAGGGGGTATTCTCAACTTTGGTTGGTAGAAATCTGTACTTTTTGGCTTTTTTGCTTGTTTGTGTAGGAACTTTTTCTGGCATAATTATAGATGAAGAATTTGACAAAGTAAATCCAGCTCCTTATGTACAAACTGAGACACTGGATGGTAGTTTGAGGGCAATGAGATTAGAATTCATCATACACATAACACAAAGGGTATTCTCATTTTCCATCTTCACTAGAAAATTGCAAGTTCTACAATCCTTATGAATTCCCATCTTATATTCTTGCATACTATAGTGAAAGATTGGTGTTTTTTGCTTGCTCCTAGACAGCTTAAGTTCTTGTAGTCTTCTTATTTTGATTCTGTCTATTAATCAAAGGATCTCTCTCTCTCTCTCTCCCTTGCATGTCTATGCAAAATCATACGTTTGCGGTCAAATTCTACTTTATGGAAAAAGAGCAAGCCAAGGCTTGCAGAGGCTTAAGCTTGATGCCTTGTTCTTGTAGGGGAAGAGGTTGTTTTCGTGATTTCAACCCATATTCTCAGGAAGCATAATAAAACAACATACTCTTTTTCCCTTCTTTTTGCTCAACGTATAGATAACTAAGAAAGTTTTGGGACAATGGCGCGACAATTTCTCCACTTGAGATTGGTTTTTATAATCCAAATTCTGTGTCACAAGAGTAGGGTAAGATCTAGCTATACCCAACTCCCTAGCAAGCATGTCCCTCTAGAGTTTCATAGTCCTCAAACGAGTTAATTTCTTAATGGGTCCCACAATATTCAAATCGATCCTACAGTATTCAAATCGAATTAGTTAGACGAAACCGAATATTAGTTTGTGGTAAGAATCTGCCTATACCAAAAGAAAAGAAGACACGGATGGCAACTCTGGCGGCTACTACTTTTTTGCCATTGGAACAACGTTACAAATAGAAAATTTTTTCATCTCTTGCGTAATTGATAAGCTGAATGCAGGTTCTTTGGCACACAATTATGGGATTTCACTTCATTTATTCTTGTTATGTTTCGCTGGAAGATTAGTTTAGTTGCTTCATTATGAAGCAAGACAGAATATATGGGCTAGGGCTAGTGTGCAGTAACTAGTAAGTGCTTGCTACAGTTGTAGAACAAAAGCTTTGATAACACAAGAAGGGTGCCCTTTGTGTTCAATGTCACTATATATATATATATATATTTATATTTATATATATATATATTTATATATATATTAAAAAAATCTGCATCACAAGATGTGCCCTTTGGGAATCCCTGATAAAAAAAATGGGCACACGTCTCTTTCTAAGATCCCCTAAGAGATCAACAATGTTTGATGCTCTTGTATAAAATTATAAAAACTACCAATTCATTTCACTCTTTACAAAAAGCTGAGTTCTGCGGTATCTGTTCTTCCGATTTACCTTAAATTGTATAGAGGAAATCTTGCGAGAGACTGCCTGCCAAATCATATCCACAGCATCTCCCGAGTGGGATGGATACTGGTATTCAAAGTGGTGAACAATCTGCTTTAATCTTTCCCACATTTTGGTCCACTTGTCTTGTCCGATTCCTCTAAGGAGAGTAAGTAAATAACCCTTCTTTACAGCATCAGATGCTCGTACAAATATGCAGAATTCTGAGTAATCCAAAACATCTTCAAATGGAAGTTCAATCTCATCACTGATTATGACGGGAACGCAATGACTAGCAATGGCATCAAAGAGATGATTTGAAGAAGGGGTGTCACCCGCAATATTTAAACAGAACTTCGATGATGCCATCCCTTGTGCTGCCTTGTTGATTCCATTGTTGCGAATGCTTCCAAATGCAAAGTGCACATCCTTTTCATCTTTCAGAAGGTAATATAGTTCCTGGCGAATGACTCCTCCCTGAGTATAGTCCACATGAAAAGTATTAGGACAAGCACAAAACATTTATATGGTCTTCCAATAATAAAATTGATATTTCTATTGACAAGGGCTTTTCTGATACTTGGACAAGTTGAGAACAGTTCTCCAAAGACTAGGAGAAGTGCGTAACATGATATTCCTAGAAAGAATCTATGCATCTTATAACAGCAAAATGAGGTCTGAAAATTGGTAATATGCCTCATGGACTCATCAAATATATTCCTCTTGCATTTTTATTGAAATGTAGTAATTCTCACATTCCAATAGAGAATCTTCCATTGTTTTCTATTGGACCTTTTGTCCTAGTTTACATGGACAAAAACTTGATTTCATTTTTCCAACATGTCTATCATCAGGGCTCAATATTGCACAAATCAACCTGATAGCAAATTCTTTTCGCAGAAATAAAATATATTAATGTATCATCCAAGGGGGGACTCTCTGAATATGCCCCTTGACAGTGCAGGACGGAGGACAAATCAAGGCATATACAATCCAAGTAGGGGATGATCAGCTAGGAAATTCTTGAGGCGGCATAAGAGTCAATTTAAACAGCCCTAGTTGCACAGCAAGTATATTCTTCTCAATGATCAGGAAAAATGAGAAGGAGCCAAGGAATAGGACCACACTTAAGTAGCCTAATTTAGCAGGAATCATATTGATAAGCGGTTGCTTAGAAGGTAAGCTTTTCTGCTTATATGCATTTGAAATCAGAACCGTATAGAGATGTAGTTCCTGCAATACTACTCAGTCACTAAGTGCAGGTTGTCTATCCACTTTGTAAGTATGTTTCCTGCTAGTATTGCAGTTCGAACCTCAATAGTAATAAGTCTCAAGGTTCAACATCCTAGAATTGCTCTTTCACATTTATGCTAAAAAAAAAAAAAGAACTGCACCTCCGTGACCAAACATCAAAAACTTTCAAAGTAACTACACATACAAACCAAAAGAAATGGTGATAACATATGCATTGTATTAAAAGGAAATGAGGAATTTGCATAGCACAGAAGAAGGAAAAAGATTAATATCATCAAACTATTAATAGTATCATTTAAAAGGGAGGAACAGCTCACATCTTTCCTGTAAATTGCTCCTTGAAAATACACCAGTGTTGAACGTTCCTCAAACGGGGGAGAGCTATCACTTGCAATGGTCTGCACAACATGTCTGTAGGGAGCTGTCAAATCCTTGTCCAAGTTTGCTATCTCAACTGGGTATCTCCCAAAATCCGCAAGCACAAACATGGCAGAACCCAGCTTTTTTCTTGCATCCAACATGCTATTTGGATGGTGAGCTACAATTAGATGATTTTTCCCTCCCAATTGCTTCCACTCCTGACGTCCCATTAAAAACTTCACCAACTTATCCTGCAACATCTTGTTCGGATTAACTTTCGCCTTTCTATGGATCTTAGAGTGCCTGTTATAACTAAGAGATGAAAAGAATGGCACAAAAATGATGTCTGCCAAGCTCGAATTCTCCACCCTTATCACAGTACAAGGTCTAAACACATTTGGCATGTTAGATGATAGAAGATCAAGCGTGAGCCAATATTCTGTACTATGCTGTAAGTTCAAACCGCCCGGGTAAGGTGGAACATGGCGTGGATTGCGTACATCAGGCCAGGTTTGACCCTCATCCCCTTTCCAATCCATTAAACCAAAATGAAATTCAGGTGGCAAGTCATACATATACACCTTAACGAGAGCCTCATCTGGGGTACAAGATTTTCTTCTATCTTGTGGAAGGCCACCGATTCTCTTGGTGGAATTCCGAAACTTACAAGGCTTCTGTTGGGTTACAATAGGTCTGATAGTATCCAAATCAGAAGGCAAAGAAGCGATGACAGGATCGCTATTGAAGTACACTGAAGTGCTATTTAAAAAAATCAGCTTATAAACTGATCTGGGTATGAAAGAATTGATGTTGGATTGAAGAAGGAACATAAAGGATAAGATCAAAAGGAACATCGACAATGTTGTAAGGGGGATAAGAAATTTTGAAAGAAAGAGACTCTTTTCCGACATTGTGGAAGCCAAATACCATCAATTTCTCCGAAGCAAAATTCAACACTGGGATTAGTTTAAGTACTACTTTGATTTCTACCTTCAACTCTTTACCTGGAACAAGAACAACATGATTTCCTCAAAAATAACAAAGACCCACAAAATGCCTACCCCAAATTTTGCCTCTAAAACCCAAAGGGTTCAAGCAAAAAATTCCAACTTCCGTTGGCTACCACCACCAATAAATCATAAAAGGTATTTAAACAATCTTTTAGAACCTTGAAATAGTGGTGGTCAAAAATCTCTTGCAAAAACCAAATTTGCTTACTTTTGGACTCTTCTCCAGCAGCATGGACAATCTGCGGGCCATACACAGAGAAACCCATTCAAGATTATTACTTTTCAGACTCATGCAACATATTTTTAGTCTTTTAAATTTATTAAATGCCAAAGATATTAATAAAAATCCAAAAAAATAAGCACACAGACCCTTTTACCTATCAATTACCAAAACTAGAAAAATGATGTGGGTGTTGACGATCAGATTGAATCTTGAGATTCCATGCCGCTGCTGAACTGAACTTTTCTCAAGTTGGAGAGAATTATTATAAGAGGGGGGCATGTTTGTTCTTCAATGGTGGCATATTTCTAACAGTAAATTATTGCATTAAAGAAATTTAACGGTGATCAATGTAGCATAGAGGTTGGCAGATTCAGAGAGACTTTTCGTGTGGATCGGCCTTGGAAACACCCTTCCGCTTTCCCATCCTCCAAAGCAAACAAAACCCATTTAAGAAAAAAAAATTATAACTAATGATACACTAAACAACATTGTGATCACCGAATACATTATATTGTAGGCTACATCTGCAGAAGTTGTTGACCCACACATTTGATCAGGACCGTTCAATGAGTCATATGATTTGTTCTTTCTCTTTTCCTTCCTGTCATAGAATTAAAAGTATAAACAATTTTAGTTTTAAGTAATTATTAATAATTAAGGAAATTCTATAAGACACAATAGCTCCACACACACGGAATGATGAAACTCTTTAATTACGGAAGAAGCGTGAGCTGACAAATCGAATTCTCTTGGCAAAAATAGCTCGAAACTTATTTAAAAGTAAGGGATTAATTAAATTTTTAATTATAAAATTAGAAAATTTCCTTTTTTTCTCTATTTGAAAAATTTTATCAATTCAAGATAAGATGAAAATTTTATGACATAAAATTATATATTTTTATTATTTTTTTATCTTAGTTAAGTTGAATGAAAATAAGTTGAAATGTGCCTTTTGGTTGGTGAAGTGTTTGGAGGGAGAGAAGAAAAGGGAAAAAGAATGAGGAGCAACTTACAAGTTTGTTGGCTCATGCCAAATTTCGTGTGTCACGCGTAGGGACTAGATTCAAGCCAGAGAAAAGGGATCTGGTCCTAATAGGAATCCTATATAGGTTCTTACACCTTACAAGTTGGTGTCCTAAAGGTTCCAACCTCTCTTTTGATTGACAAGTCATTGGCTTTTGAAGATCCAAAATGGGCCAAACTATAGTGGATATAACAGTACCATATTATTCTCTTTTAATTATAAATCATCACTTCAAATCATAAAAATAAAAAAATAAAATTTAAAAGAGTCAATTTCATAATAAATCTTATAATACTCGAATTGAATTAATAGAAGCAATCTGAAATGTTAGACCCGTATAAAAAAAAATCTGAATGCTAGACAATGAAAATAATAATATATATATATATATATATATTTATATATATTTATATATATTCAAAATGGACTCCACCAACTCTTAATGGGTCTCTCAAGTGTACCCTTTTGTCTGCCTGACCCACTAGAGCAATGGGACTTCAATTGATAACGAACGTATATTAGGCGTATGTCAAATTTCTTTTGATTGAGTAGTCGGATACTTTACCCCTTTAACGAAAGATTTTGAATTTAAATTCTGAGAATAGCGAAAAAAGATTTAGGAAATCTAACCCATAAAATGAGTCTCATAATAGTCGAATCGGATTAGTCGGGTAAAATTTGAATATCGATGATAAAAATAAAATAAAATATATATATACATTAGGTCTATTGGATGTTGTACATTTAATTGAAAAAAAGTGTTGTACTAGTACCAAAAAAAAAAAGTGTTGTACATTTTAGGAAGTTTTGGACCATGCAGCCTCCAACTAGCAATGAACAGCCTGACCCAAGCCCATTGTAGTTTTGGTGGGCCATGTATTACGTCACTTCAAACAAATTTAACCCTTTTTTTTGAATTTTATTTATTGGAGTTCTATGTTCGATTACAACTAAGGGAGGCGGTTTCAAACCCTTCACATCTGGCAAGAAATTTCGCAAGAAATTTCTGTTACCACTCAGGCATTTTTTATTTTTAATGTAACACATATGTTTATAAAGTCCGCTAGACCTTTAAAGAGTAAAACTTTATCTTAAAGAAAACAGTCTAGTGGTACAAATTCTTATCGCCCAATCTGATAATCCCAAATTCAAATCATTATACAAAAAAATAATAATATCAGTATCCGGTCAATAAATTAACTAATCATTGATATATGTCCATAATAATAAAATCATATCATATACTTATTATTATAATCTTAAGGTTTTTTTTGGGTACATCTAGGATTATTGTTTATAAAGTCTCACATATTTTTGTTCTAGCCGATCACTTAGACCCCATCCTAAAAATCGGGTTGGCTTGACCTCGACAATTGTGTAGCATCACAGAATTTGTTTTCCCGGTTTGGAGTTGGGGCTTATATTTGGATCGAGGCTAGGTTAGACTTGACTTCTATTTCTCTAGTCCCTAAAGGTGTTCATCGCATTGCGAACCATGCTCAAGTCATTGTGAGCTTACCAGATCAAAACCTCAACAAATTTCAGATCATAAAGTCATCCTTTAGGCTAATAATAACATGAGGGAATAGAATCCATTAGACTTGGAGAAAATTCAAAAATTTAAGAATGAAAATTAGACATATAATGCAACTCTCATTAGGGGAATTCAACAATTTTAATTCCCATTGAGCACAACAGAGAACAATCTATCCCATAATGCCCTTTGGGTAACAATAAAATTAGTACTTTTCGGTGCAATATCAAGGGCATTTCGGTCCACCTTCCTTGGTCTTCCAGTTGTTGTAGCAAGGGCATACTTGCTTGTTGCCGTAGTAACCGGGAGGCACACAGAGGCAGGTTGCGCAACATTTTTGGCAGAAGAACATGCATGGCTTGTGGTACTGTGTCCTGCTACATCTCCTTGCACACTGTGATGGGCATTCTGATCATTTCATTCAAACACCACACGCATTCTCAGAAAGAAGTTTATATAATACAAACTTATGTTAAACTTTAGTAATCTTATTTGTTTCGCGTAAATTATATAGTGTTTGCCTACTAAAAAAATTAAAATTTTCGGCATAATTTAAGGGCTAAGGCTACTAACGATAGCTCTTCAAGCTTCCTTGACCATATGGTCCCTGAAATATCCAAAAAAAAAACATTATTTTACTAAGGTTATAAGGTCAATTTTGATTATAATGCATAAAAATAGTTTAATTTGTAAATGCAGGGAGAAGAGGATTTTATTTTGAGGGATATCTTACACTGTCCAGGTGGTACCGGGCCTCCTTGGCCATAACCTGCAAAAGAAGGTGTCAATTTAGCAAGACATTTTTTTTTTTGGGTATAAGGGTCATAACACCCAAAAGTGAAAGGCCAAGCTGGATTTGTATCATCTACCTTACTTGCAAGCATGGAAATGCCCAGGAGTGCCAAGAGCAGAACACACACAATCTTTGTCATTGCCATAGATACCCCAGAAGAGAGAGAGAGAGAGAGTGAGAGAGAGAGAGAGAGAGAGAGAGAGAGAGAGAGAGAGGATTGCTAGGTTGGTTCAAAATGCCTAGGTAGCAAGGGCTATAAATAGGGCAGTTTGAGAAGGGTTGCCACATCTCGCATAAAATAAGATAGGATGCAAATTCCCAAAAGGACCTATTCATGATGACTTAAAAGGAACTATTTGCCAAGCCGAGTACCCAATAAGCACTGCTATAAAATTGTAGAATGGCTTAAAATGAGTTAAAATATTGATAATAATCCAAGTTATTTTGTGACATATTGCACCTAAGTGGCCAAGAAGCACTTTTATTTTTTTGTATCAAACCACCGATATCTGAAACTATATTCTAATTAATGCGGTTCAAACGTTTTTGAGTATAATATTTTCTATTCTTAAATTTCGAACTCGAAACTTTAATAAGAAATTTAATACTCCATTTTATTAAATCAATTGGCTATCGATGTCAATAGATACTTTTATGCTTATATTGAACAACTTTTTTATCAATGACTAAATACTTATTTATTGTATTGATACTCATAGAATTCTCAAGTATTAGATCACTATTTAAGGTTCATCATTTTTCAGATGATTATCCAACGGTGACCGTTCAATGCATACCATCATTCAGGGGACCATAAAAAATCCCGATTTTGTTGTATAACTTAAAAAAAGACTGAATTTTGAAGGGGGGTTTTGAGTAATTTCATAGTGTTGCCATTGTCTGGTTCAGCCCATGGAAAATAGTTTGTGAAGACTGTAGGCTACAATGACACAAGAGATGTGCAAATCTGACCACCTTCATGACAAACCTCAAAGCATGTAGAAATTAAGATTTGAAACAACAAAATGAACTAATATTTCATAAATCTTTTGTTTACACAAAAGGCACTTTTTCTTTATTTTTAATGTGAAAAGATAGGTAGATCTTATGTGGATGGAATTAAAAATTACAAACATGCCAGCCAGGTGCAGAATCAGAATGGGATTTGGATCAAGAAAAAGGAGATGGTGATTATATGAAAGACTAGATAGAGAGAGACAGTCCAATAATGCATGTGCAAGTGATACCAAACTCTGAACCAATTGCACATGACCAAAAAGGAGGATTAAATCTCTCTCTCTCTCTCTCTCTCTCTCTCTCTCTCTCTCTAATGAACAGGAGTGCACAACTTGTGCTGTAGCCCATCCATTCTTGTCCATTCTATTGCTCTCCAGCCTCATTTTTAGTTAGGTTGAGCACATTACTCCTGAGCTGTTAATTGCTCAGATATGGTTGGTGCCGGCCAAAAAGTATAGAGGCACAAAGAAGAACAAAAACTTGGGCATAGATTTTTCCTTTTCTTCCTTCACGGAAAATAGTATTATATGCTTAGGGTAAAATACAACATGCAATACAAAGGTAGCATTTTATAGAATTTTAAGTGATATTATTAAAACTTTTAATAGCATTTCTATTACTTTAGTAGTATGTTTACATTTCCTTTAGACGAAGGAAAGGTTGTTTGAGAATGTAGGGCCTGTGAGGCATTAAATGTATGGTATGGTCCACAAACAAATGGTACCATATCGGGGAAGGAAGGGCATGGTCATGTGCAGTACACTGATCCTTCATGTGGGCAACACATGCTTCTTGGATAACATCAATAATAGGTATGTTTTCAATTCTCTGTAATAGGAATAGGAAAAAAGTTCTATACCTTATATTACTATTATCTTTTCATTTAATTAATCACTGATATTTGATTATTATATTAAATCTGATTAAATTCGTTTTAAATCGAGTTGAATCTTTAAGGGGGACAAAACTCTATCAACGTTTGTTTTCTTTATATACAATACAAACCTTATTTAAGGGATACCAACAAGACCAACTAAGTATCGGTAATAATATGGGTTGATTTATCTGCATAATTACAATGGTCTAAAATTTCTATTATAGTGAAAAGTGGGATTTTGATCTTTTGCAACTTTTTATTTTTTGCATTGATGCATTTTTCCCCCAATCTCTCCACCAACCACAATCTGGGAAAAATTAAAAAAAAAAAAAGAAAAAACATTTTAAAATTATGGCATGTGGTCTTACATTTATTTGAATTGGATTCTATTTTCTAAAAAAAGAATAGGCCCATTGTGCTACATAAACTTGGTAGATGATCATTTTGCATATCAAATTCATCCAAAATAGGAGATGTCAGTCCTAGAAAAATTAAGGACACTTATGTTATATGAGAAGTGTCCATCATGCTTCCTCTCTTTGATTATTCATATGTCGTATTTAATAACTTGCTAGAAAAGATTGCGTTCGTCCAAAGAGAGTATGCAGGTTAGATTTGGCCCAAAATATAAATTTGATTTATGATGTTGTGAGGAACAAGAAGGAACCCTTACTTGCAAAATAGGGATGCAAACATATTACCCTCCCAGGACATTCAAGTGGAAGAGAGAGTAGTTTTGTGCATTAAATTTTCCTTCCACAAGCATCACAATTTTCCCCAATTCTATGGAGCACACAAGTAGGGTCCTGATACCCATTAGTAAGGTCTTGGATTTAAGTCTTACATATAAAAAAATAGATATCATAAAAGTTTAAGCTGATTTGAATCAGTTTAAGTCAGGTTAATATGATTTTCGGGTTCTGATGATTTATTACAAGCCAAAGTCAGATCATAAAGAAGGTTGAATAGGAGAAAACTACACCCCTGATGATGGGATCCTTCAACCCATAATTTCTAGGCAATTGCTGACAGAATTAGGGAGATTAATAACATTTGGTAAAAGTTCTACCCTCGCATGTGGGACAAACTTGCACACATATATCGAGAATTTCTTTCCTTGATAAATTACACACACACTCTTATTGCAGCTTGCACAGTAGATAGGAAAATATTCTTTCTCATGAAAAAAAATTCATGCAGAAATAATTATCATGAAAACTATTATCAAAATTTTCCAGTTATAAGTACTGGACAATATTTGATGTGTAACAACAAAATTTCACAAATTCAAACTTTGTATAATCAATCCCACATGAAGGTTTAAAGACCATACTTATGGTGAAAAAGAGAGGCCAAACAAACCCTCAAAGCTAAAATTGTAGCCCAAGGTCATACCGCCATGGTGATGGCCATGCTGCTTAGAATGAAGGAGTAGAAAATACTCATAGAACTACCAAAGAAGAAAATACTCATAGAACAAAGGGAAGTCTGGAAGACAGTTGTAGCGGTGTGCAACTGAACGAATTTCTATAATTTTTCTTTCTAATTTCCAAATCTTTGCCATATTTTCTTTCCTTTTTATCCATAATTTTTTTTTGGCACATAGAGGACGTTGGGATAAAGACACTGGTATAGCAGAATATCCACAAACCGACAGGCAATAGAGCAAATACTATAAGAAAAATAAAAAGATTAGAAAATAACAAATTTATGTGAAAAACCCTCCGGTGTAGAGGGAAAATTAAGAGACAAAACCGAATAAAAATCTACTATGAAAAATAAACGGTTACAAAAATTAATATCTTAGATTTATGTCCAAAATCTAGAATTTACAACAAAAAGGAATGATTATAAGAAGTTGTATCTCTTTGAGAAACCCACAAATTAATCAAAAGATAATCTAACCGTCGTAGTAGTTTATCTCTCACCCTTACTTTCTCTATGAAATAAGAGAACCGAGAGACCCATTCATTCTCCTAAGCCAAAATGCTTAGAAGCACAAAAAGAGAACCGAGAGACTTGTAATGCCGACAAAGATAAAGTCCACCGAGAGACCCAACCGAGAAGCACCAAGAGACATGCAATCGGGAGATGTACACTAAGAAGCTTGAACCGATCACTACTGAGAAGCATGCACCTGGAGACAAACACCAGACATATACCAGCAGACAAAGAAAGTAAATGAGGCTAGACAAAATGGGTTTTGCTATAATCATTAGCAATATCCATAATTTATTGAAGTGCTAAAGTTTATAGAAACTCTTTTATCATTTGTGTAACTTATTAAAGAATGTAGTCTTTATTCTTTGAGGTGGATTCTCTTGCATATCTTTAGGGTTTGTTGTTATCAAACTTGTCATCAAATCAATTAGTATTAAAATAGTTTAATCTTAAATTGAAAACGACCTTAATCTTGAAAGAGGAGGCGACCATTTTTGTAATAGTGATATGACAGTGGAGACCATTTAGGTGTTGTTATATTCTTGTTCGTAAACATGAATTCGAGGAGTTAGAAATGTACTTACACAGGTTTTTATGGTTGTATTACACCCAATCTAGATCGCAAAGGTTATGGGTATGATAGAGGTATAAGAAACTTTAGTTGAAATATTGAGATAACTCTTATTTAATGAGAATAATTTTTTTGGATTGATTAGACATATGATCATCATTACGATAATCAAGAAATTTCAGATTTTAGAATGATTAGGACCATAGAATATAAAATGTCTAATGATGGTGTGTATAAAAACAATTAAGGAGTTGACTCTTCTGATACTCGTATTTTTATTCTTCATATTCAAATTCAAGATCTAAATTAAAGAATTTAGCGTCTTGCTACACCGTAATAAAACCTAAACATAATTGAGAATACAAATGAAGCAGCTCTTAGAGCTCATGCATAGTATTCAAACCAAGATGATCCAGCAAAGGCATTGCAACCGATTGCACCAGCATGCGCCCACACACACATATCACATATCAGTCCCATTTGTTTAAAGCAATCTGTAAGTATGGATTGCAAAGACTAGTCCAAATCAGAGCATATAGAGAAACAACCATGCAAACACAAGGGATAGAGAGGGAGAAAAATATCCGAACAAAACAAAAGAGACCCCAAAATCAATTAACCGACCACACCTTATTCAACTAAGTATTCTTCTACAAATGAGAAAAAAGGAAGAGAAATTACTCTTCTACGATTGCTATAAGAGAAATCCAAGCTACATTAAAAAATGTATATACTTTTGCTGTTTGGAATCTCTGTCGTAATGCAACCATTGGAATAAACTAGAATATATATCAACCATCTCTCTCTCTCTCTCTTTCTCACACACACACACACACAACAACAACAACAATATTCTTTACAAGAATGCCACAATGGAGGACACCATATAGGAATTTCTTAATCAGAAAGACGACAACTATCAACTTAAAAGGAGAGTTCAGAACATAATTAAAGGCACTATGAGAATAAGATAATGAAAGCATAAGTTCCTTTTATAACTATATTATCCCATATATGTTTTCCTCCATATTTATTATAATTTATTTATTTTGTTCTCCCTTGTTTTCTCTTTTGCTTTAAAGGGCTTTTGCCAGTCAGGTCCAGTTTGCCATCCAAAAGGTAAGACATTCGGTACATCTTCCATTCTATGTACTAGATTTATTTCTTTTCAACTTTAATTAACTTTAAACAAATGACAAAACTAAGGTTCCCACTATGGACAGGAAAACATGATTAAATGCGTGGGCCTCGAACTATGCGTGATAAGCTCTCAATTTAGAGAATTATGACAAAAACATGTGTCATGAGAGTTTTACTCTTTAAGGATTTAATTTAACTCGAATCAGATTTAGTTTGTTCCAATACAATTACCGCATATTGATGGTTTATAAATAAAAGAGAGAGAGAATTATGGGGATAGAAAATTCATATAATATTTTTTGATAGTTTTATATTAGATTCTTGATTTAACATTCTCTACCCACCATAACAAGTACGCTCAGCCTTCCAACACCTTAGAGAAGCACATATAGCTTTCTTCGAATGAGCAAGTAAATCGAAAGCTACAAATTGTCTAGCACCTTCTCACTATGAATTTTTCACTACAATATGTAGGTTTTATTCAAAAATAAAAAATAAAAGTAAAAATGAATTTTTTGCTATTAATAAAGCGTGAATGTGTAAAGAAAAAGGGGGAAATTCTTAAGAAGAAAAGAAAATCTCAAGAAAAGTTCAAGTCAAATAAAATCAAAGAAGGGAAACTACTAACAAGTAGCTGGCCTAGTAGGAAGAACGTCACATTTCTTAACCAAGATTTGAATTCGAATCTTAAGAATGGAAAGAGTTACGTTGTTAGATTTTCCTTATAGATGTACAACAATAATTCGAGTTGGATTAATCGGAATATTGTTTTAGATACTAATTAGTCAAACATAAATAAAGAAGGGAAACTTAGGGTTTCTATACGGTAAAATGCAAATGCATAGGGTTTTATTTTACATCTTGTGAACTAGAAAATAAATTGCATATTTAAGTCAAGTTAAATAGTATTCAACAAGGTCATCCCCAAATTTCATGGAACTAATTTTAGAAATAGAGGAAGAGAGAGAGAGAGAGAGAGAGAGAGTCAGATTGGTGTTGATTGTTAAGCACAACATGTAGCTCATTTACCTATTTAGCACCATGGCCAGTATCTTACAAGAATGATACCCTTTTAGAATTGGAAACTTGCAACAATCCAACAAAATCACAAGAGCAAAAAGTCTGAGTGATATAGGTTTCGTCACAAATAGCCAATTTTTGTATAGTCATGCATATAATCTTGTAATATGTGCTAGCTATAGGTAGGTGAAGTGCACTCACAAACTACCTTATTTTCCACTTCCTCCCTCTTGTGAAAATTCCTGTGGCAGCCACAAGCAGCGCACATGAGCTCGCCGGCCGTCCCCTCCTCTCCACTTGCCATGAATTCTCTGCATCCATCTACTGCATATCCTCCGACATTAGCCGCATGATTCTTTTGACACTCTGCATATCTTACAGTTGTCCTTGCCGATAATGATGAAGTATAATTCCTACTTGAAGCCTTCTTTTTCACAACCACTTGTCTTTGATTCTTCATTGTTATCACAAAAAACAAAAAAAAAAAAAAAAAAAAAAAACAACTAATGAAGTCTCTAACTTCGGTGCTCTATATCTTTGGAACTTTGCAATGGTCAAAGTGGTCATATGAGCAAAGAAGAAGAGGAAGAGTAAGAAACTTTTAAGCGGGTTGATTTTTCCCTAACCCTAGCCATAGCTTGTACATTTATATATACGTTTTTAGGGACTCAGTGACTTGGCACCAGCCAATAGAAAGAGACTTGCCACCAGCCAATAGAAAGAGACCATGAAAACCCTCATATTCAATCATTTTGTGTATTTGTTTCCTTTGGATTTATTAATAGGGCAAAGATTCTCCATAGTGCATCCTCATGATCCTTCTACATGCACCATATGAAACAGTCTTAAATTTCTAACCAATAATGATGCGGGACTTGGATATTTATTTTCGGAGTGAGTTTTACTAATTGGAAAGCTTTTACTTCTCAAGAATTGATGTTTAGGAAATATTCTAATTTTAAGATTTGTTTTGATCTTAGAAATTTTGTTTAGTGGGTTTTTTAATTTTGATAAGGAAAATATTGTTTTTTCACCTTATAAATAAAGGGCTGCTCTTTATTGTAAAATATGTTATTCTTACTTCATTTAATTGATTTTTAAACTTTTATTTTTCTCTAAATTTATGTATTGAAACTTGTTTATCCTTAGGGTGTAATCTACTTATCACGTCTACTTGCTACTTCAATTGGTATTAAAGCAAGTTCAGTTCTCCCCGTTTCACTGTATCCATTTACCTATTATAGCCAGCGGTAGTTCTCATGACGAAGATCAGAGAGCTTAGACCTCTCACTCACAAGATCAAGGAGGGGGGGGAGCATTAAAGGGGTTGGTGCAGCAGATGGATCCCAGACTTGAGCATATAACACGATGTTTTGAAAAAAATTGTAGATTGGCTAGATGCTCTATGCATCGATGTCAACCGAAACACATGATCGATCGATTTCGAGCTTGAGATGGCTTCGCTCATGGGCGACCTGTTGGCAAAACTGTTCCAAAACATTATCATACACATCATATCTATATAAAGAGTTGTAAATGAAGTATTAGGGCGTAGTCAAATGTTTGTCTTTTATCACGTCTACACCCAACGTCAAATAAGTCTAACTCCAAAAACATAAATTTATTTTCACAGTTCCCATAATGAGTAGGTCAATGACAATTTATAAGAAGATGAAAAATACTAAGATATTAAATTGGTGAAAAGGGGTCCTATTTGCTGCTTTGATACCATCTTAACTTGTAAGATATAACATTCACTCCAAGAAGATTTATCCTAACATACCCAATATAGACAATAAAGGGCCTAAGGAATTTTAATTTAACCAAAAGATCCTAATTCACCTATAGTTATGTGCCAAAAGGACTAACATTGTGAACTCTGAGCTGAATTCGACTTGTTTCATTGGTGATGTATTATTCTATATGTAATATTTTTAACCAAAAAAAAAAAACCTTTTTAACAATAAAAATTGAGTTTCCATTAAAATAATTTAAGTTATTTTTTATTAATAATTTTTTATATCATTATACGTATAACTTGATCTGGAAGAGATGTAATCGACAAGAAGGAATAGCACATCAAAGACCCTAATCTTGGTCTATAAAACCTTAAGAAATCTTCAAGTGATCGTTAGAAATGATAGGCCAACTGCCATGGCCCAATTAAGACATTAGCCAAGGATAAACGAAATTCGCGACCCCCCCCCCGGCGCTAATCATGAAAAAAAAAACACTAATGTTTGGTTGGTTAAATGGAAAAGATATCGAGATCATTTAATCATATTCGGATTTAATTAGATATAGAAATAGAAAAAATCATTTTGAAAGATCCCCAGAAATGAACTGACAATGGATTAGTTTATATTAGTTAGAATAAAATTTTAAATACTGAATAGTGATCAAATCAGAGACAAAAGAAAAAAAACATAGAATGATGTGAAATCTAAATATTTTCTTTCTCTTTCGCTGGCCTGTATCATTGAATGATATAGTTACGTAATTATGGTGCTAAGGTTGCTTTCATATTTACAAGTTTTTTGTGGGTCCCAAATGATGCTTAAATGGTGGTTGCCAGGCCTTTCCACACTTTGTCAAACATCCTTGTCTAGCTACTCAAAATCCTTTTGATTTCCCTAAGAGAGAGAACAAATGGATAGTTAATACAGCGACAACGATGTGAAATTCCTTTGATCAAAACTCAAATTTAAATTTTAAAATTTTAAAAAATTATATTAAAAAAATTTCTTCTAAAAAGGAGTCTGATCGGGACTTGAATTGAATTTTTTAAAATATGATTTCAGATACTGATCGATGAAAATATTTCAAGAGGGAACATAATTTCAAGATGAACAGCATATGATGAATTTCACTTTAATAGGCCAGTAGACGAATGTGCATTTGTAGTTTTGAGGAGCCATCAGATACTGATGAGAGAGAGAGAGAGAGAGAGAGAGAGAGAGAGAGGGAACATAATTTCAAGATGAACAGCATATGGTGAATTTCACTTCAATAGGCCAGTAGACGAATGTGCATTTGTAGTTTTGAGGAGCCATCACCGTATGGAAAAGGGGAGGAAAAGCTAGCAATGAACACACATCAATAATGTGTGGGGGTCAATCAAGAACATGAGGATAAAATACATTCCCAACTTGAATATGCTTATTTTCATGAATTATAACAAAATCTTCTGTATGCCTTATAATTGTGTTTTTGAATGGATCTTCCATTGCAACAAAACAATCTTTGTGCGAGCGCCAGAGGACTCATTAAAAGAAGTTGCATCCCAAGTATTGCACATGGCTGTCAAAACTGCAAAGTAATTCTTTTATTATTAAATTCCTTTGACGTTGATGAATATATATATAAACATCATAGTTATAAGTTGAAACAAAATGGATGATTTTTTTTTTCATCACCGATATCCAGAATTATATTCTGACTAATTTGTTTTGAGAGTATATATGAAAATTCTATTTAAAAAGCGACTCTTCTAACGTAAAATTTTATATTCTTAAATTTTAAATTTAAAAATTAATTAAGAAATTTAGTATTTCATCGTATTAGACCGAAACCAAACGGATGATATAAACAATAAATCAAGCCTGACAAATGAAACACAACAAGGGTTTATATAGCTTAAAACAACCCAACCAAATAGGAAACTAGACACCCATTTTAAAATAAAGGGAAAAATTCTAATTAAACTAAAATTCACCTGCCTAATAAAAAATTAAAAAGTAATTTTCACCCAGCATCAAAGGGAGGTGCACTGAAAGGGCAGATAGATGAGATGGGTGGTAGCTGCGTACTCTGCAGAATTTTGGAGTTTTGTACCTATTGCTTTTTACCCACAAATATGCTCTGATTTATATAAACTTTTTAACACAGACTTTTTCTGCTTTTGAAATGTTTATAAATTGTTTTTCATTTTTAAAAAGATATAGCATGCTAAATTAAATTAATATTTGCATAAAAATTTTTATAATTTTTATAATTTTTATTTTTATAATTTTTTTTCATATTTAATGAATTATTTTCTTATTTAATTATAATTTTTATTTTTTATATTATTTATCTTATGATTAATAATTATATCTTTGATAATTTTATATTCTTATTATAAAATATGTTTATTTTATTATTTTTATAAAATACTTAATATTTTATAAAAAATTTTTATATTTTTAACAAACATGTATATATATATATATATATATGTACATATTTTTTCGAATAAGATGTACATATTATGTGGAAAGTTTTGGTGTATGATGCAAGCAGATACATATTTATTTTCTTATCTCTCAAAATTTAATTATTTTTGTGGATGTAGATGAAAGTTTGGTTAGATATTAAAGGGTACTCCAAGACAAGAATGATCGGTTAACTTTTAACATAATCGTATTGGTTCATTCTGTCTCCGAATTTTGTGGCAGGTAAATCTCTCTAATTATATATCTCGAGTTTGAGTAATGAAATGAAAAAACATGAATTGGAAAAGCCAACCCCTCGATGGACCTATAATGTTCGGTCAAATTAGTCAGATAAAATATGAATACTAATAATAATTAACGCACTCCAGAAAAAAAAAAAAAAAAAAAAAAAGACAAGGGACTAAAAGCCAAAGAGCACAAACCAACCCAACAAAACAAAGAGCTAAAAACTAGAAACCACACCGAATCTTGAAGAAAATAGCCACTCAATAGTATTCACTAAATTTTTATGGTTAGAATATCGTTCGGTATCTAAAATTTCACCCGATTAATCCAGACCAAACTGACTATCGGGTCTCATTTGAGAGAAAGATCTCCTATCATTCACTACCAGAAAATGGGCTTTCAACGACGGAAAAATCCATCGCTGAAAATCCATTTCTTATCATTGAAGAGTATCAACGATGGATTTTTTCGTCACTGATAGTGAACTCGCTAATTATCAACGGCGAATTTTTTTCCATCGCTAATATCACCAACGGATTAGCGATGGAAAAAATCCGTCGCTGATATTAACGACGGAATTCAATGACGAATTTTTTCCATCGTTGAATCTATCACCGATAGTGACCCCACTAATTATCAATGACGGATTTTTTTCCATTGCTAATATCGCCGATGAATTAGTGATAGAAAAAATCCGTCACTGACATTAACAACGGAAAATATCCGTCGCTAAAAAAAAATATTCATTCGTCGCTGATTTTGAGTTATTGAGTTATGAAAAAATTAAGTTTGCATCTCCAGGCACACTGCCCAGCCGCCCACCCACACAGCCCTTCTTTAAATTGTGTAAATTGCTTCCGGTGAGCTTCGAACGCAAGGAAAATTGTGAGAGCATATTGACCACTAGACCAAGCAAATTATCTAACCATAATGTTTTTTTTACTTGTTATCTTTATTTCATATTTTTTAATAATATTAAAATAATATAAAATTATAATTTATTATAAAATAATATAAAATTTGAAAAAATAAAATAATATTATTCTTTGCAAAATAAAATAAAATTAAAAAGAATTATTAAATAAAATTTTAAAAATTTAAAAAAAATTAAAAAAATTTTAAAAAATTTTAAAAAATTTAAAAATTTTAAAAATTTTAAAAAATTTTAAAAATTTAAAAATTTTAAAAATTTTAAAAAATTTAAAAAATTTAAAAATTTAAAAAAAAAATCCGTCGCTAATCTGTCGGATTAGTAGTGATTGGTTTTTCAATATTCAGAAAGAGTCGAACTTCCGACCTAGTTAAGGGATGAAAGTATTATTCTCAACTACGTCAACAAGTATTTGTAACAGTATTCACTAAATTAACAAAGCATGATGCAATTCGGAGCCCTTAGTGAATTCTTGCGATGGACACCTATCGCTTCTAATCGTGAGTCCTCTCGGCCTTGCGAGCACACAAGACACCAACCTTCCGGTAGGTAAGGTCAAACCCTACCAAGTGAATTCGGACCACGCCAAACAAGACTCAAAAATCACAAAAACAGCTTTAATCCTTCTCCACCCTTCGGATCTCACTAATAAAAATCACTCGCTTACTAACGCCTACTATGTCATCCGCCACGGTTATGGTGGGGAGATAAACAAATAGAGAGAGGGATGAAAACTCTTCCAAGGAAGAGAGATTTTTCTCTGAAAGCAAGTTAACAAAAGTGCACTAAACTCTGACATAGAGATCATTAAGTCAATTATATTTATTTTATATTTTTTTATTATATCATATCCAAAGTCATATTTTAATTAATTTGATTTAAAAATTACAATGGCTTATTTAAAAAATTATTCTCCCAATATATTCTGTTCCATGCTAAAGTCGTAAGTTAAACTTGGGATATTAGTTAACGTCACATTTTATTAAACCAATTTATAATCAGTATCCCCAATAAATAACATGCGAGTGCAATACCTAGAAGTTGGTTGCCAAGGCATAAAGCCCAACCTAAATCCGGCCCATTTAATCCCACTTGGTTTTTTTGATCGGCCCTACCAAAAGGTTAAATATTGATCGGACAAAAGATCCAACGTGATTAGCAAATTAATCATGAGAATTAAAAAAATAAAATTTGAGAGAGTGAATCTTATAGTACTCTGATCAAATTAGTCAAAATAACTCAAATACTAGCTAGTGGGAAAAAATTAAAAAAAAAAAACAAAGATTAGCAAGCTAAACCCTACATGACGGGGGTCAATGTACATTGTTTCTCTTTTATAAATAACAATCAAAAAATCCTCAAAGGCGGTGATACATATGGTTCCAACCACCAAAGCGACTTTGCCAAAGTAAATTAACTTACTTCAACAATTTTTTTTTTCCGTGACCAGTAGTATCTGAAAAAGTCATTTGAAAAGCTAATTAACCTAGTTTGTATAATTGTAGAGTTCAATTTACTTACTTCAACGATAGCATTTCTATAACTCCATTTTTTTTCTGTGCAGGGAAGAGGAAAAACAGAAGACACAAGCAGAGGAACAAAGAGCAGCTAGGCAGAAGCTAGGCTACACAAGCTCAAACGTGGGAGGAAGCTATTCTTTTCCTACTTCTAGACCAAGAGACTCCTTCCACATCTAGCTTCAAGAGAGGCTTAACCTCAGGAGGAGGGGAGCCAGACTCGATGAGCCGAGGTTGAATTCTTTTACCTAATTCTACCAGCTTATTCGCACAACTGTTGACCTCTCTGTACACATGAGAAATGACTGAGATGCTCAACTCCTGCATAAACACCTTACAATCGAAAACAATGTTTCTCCACGGATTGTTAATGCCAATACCCCTATTCACAGCCCATACCACATTAAGGGAGTCACATTCTATTTCTAAGTTTTGAATCTCTTTTTCTTTAGCTATCCTTAGCCCCTCTCTCAACCCCAAATCTCCACCAAGTCACTTTCCGAGGAACCCACATTAGCTCAAAATCCATGAAGCCACTCCCCTTTAGAGTTTCTAAAGAGTCCACCGGCACTAGCATGACCGTCCTCTACCTTGACTCCACCATCCACATTGAGCTTAACTTTCCCATTTAAAGGCTTCATCCACCTCACCAATATCACTTCTTCCCCTTCTTTTGAACTAGTAAGACTATTGGAAGCAGCCTTGATCAAACACAAAATCCTACTGGCAATTTGTTGAGGCTGCTCCACCTTTTGTTGGAATATAAAACTACATCTAGACTTTCAAATGGACCAAACTGCCCAAGCAAACCCCATTGCTTCATTTTTGAACCCCAACTGAAGCTTCTTGCTCACCCCATAGTTAAGTCTAGAATACCCGGATTTCATCCAGAAGCTAGCCGCGGAATCAATGTCCTTCACCAAGTGTTTCCGGATGTTGCTGGCATGAGTTTAGTCCCTCATGGCATCAATCAAGGATTCTTCCTCCTCACAGATATCACAGACGTCTACACTAACCATCCTCTTCTCTTGAGCTCCGATTTAGTTAAAATTTTTCCTTTTGCGGCCTGCCCTATGAAAATTTTAGCCATTTTGCAGCCTACCATAAGAAAATTTTAGCCCTCTCAGGACATTTCACATTCCAAATCCACCCAAATCTTTGACAACCCTATGTTGAAACGGATAGTTCCTTTTCTGGAGCCAATACTCCAAAAGTACTAAGAATTCACAGTCCGCTCTCTCGTTCCGAAATAAAGAGTCACAGTTAGATCTATTTCTAGGAATAGGTATCACTCTTATTTCGTCTACTTTGTTATTTAGGAGAATTGTCATTGACTCCTCCCTCCTCCACCTTTCATCTGCCTTCAACGTCCCAAAATTGGTTAACTTTGATCTCTGAAGAACAGTCCTCCCACAGAATTAGAGCATCCCCCAACAATACATCTTTGCCAAGCCAACGGTCGGCCCAATTGCCATCACCTATTCTCCGGTTGATGCCCTTACTAAGGTAATCTCTGCTGTAGCGAATGCCTCTCCATAAAGCTGAAGAACTACTTCTTTTATTATGCTCCAATAAGTTGTCTCCTTTAAGGTACTTACTCTTTAGAATTCTCACCCACAGGGCCCCATCATTCTTCAAGACTCTCCAACCCAACTTAGTCATAATCCCCAAACAGCCTTCCTACTTGGGATCACAAACTACTTTCCAACTCACTGGGTGAGACTTTCTAATTTCATCACTACTACCCCACAAAAAGTCTCTATTCATTTTGTCAAGCTTTTTGCAAATGCTCTATATGCATGGCATAAATAGGGATTGATGCTGTCACCGATTGAATCATTTGCCCACGGTGCTTAGAAGCTTGGCTTTCCAACTGCTAAGCTTATCCTGTACTCTTTCCACTAGCTTGTGATAGAAGTCCTTCCCAACTCTCCCATGGATATAGTTGCCCAAGTTCTTAGTAATTACAAATCTGCTAAATGTAGCAAGAGAGGCTCTTAGGTGTCTCAGCTTTCAGTGATATCCAAATCTTGGATTTTGCCAGATTAACTTGGAGACCACTCTCCTCTAAGAATTCTCTTAGATAGCTAAGGATGTTACTAAGGTTTAAGTACTCTGCCTCTGTGAAAAAGATTAAATCGTCAGCAAAAAAAAGATGTGAAATTGCTGGACCCCCTCTTACTACTTTAATAACCTCCCACACCCCCTTCCTAACTTTCTCTTGGATCATCGTGGCAAGTCTCTCCATTACCAATAAAAAGCGATAAGGGGAGAGGAGGTCTCCATATCTTAACCCCTGCCCAGGTGTAAAAGCAGGAACACCTCCTTATTCCAGATTATAGAAATATCTCCATTGGAATTCGCAAACATAATAAGTATCACAAGGTTAATGGGGATATTTATCTCCAGCAAGACTTTCGCCAAATACTCCTAATTAACATTATCATATACATTCTTCAAATCAATTTTAATGATTATCGAGTACCTTCTGCTCCTAGAATGTCTTGTGGTGTGAATCATTTCTTGAAATGCTATCACATTATTAAAAGTATCTTTGCCCAAAAGCAAGCTGTTCTGATGGACCCCAATGATGTTTTGCAGCAATGGTCTAAGTCTAAAACCAAGCATTTACTGAGAATCTTATATGAGGTGTTTAATAGGCTAACCAGTCTAAAGTCTGACATATCCATTGGATTTACTACTTCAAGGATCAAGATTATATGAGCTTTAGCGATAATGGGACTGAAATGCCAATCTTCCAAGGCCTTGTTTACAAATTTGCAAACATTTTCCTTCACTGTTGTCCAGAATTTTTGATTGAAGAGAGGTTGCATGCCATCTTACCCTGGGGCTTTCAAACACTCCATAGAGAAAACAGTTCTTCTGACTTCATCCTCTCCAAATTCTTTGTACAATGCCTTCTGCTCTTCTACACTAATCTTCATCCTCAAAGCTGCAAATCTACTACTCATCTTAGACACCTTCTTGGCTGCAAATAAATTGGAAAAATAAGAAGTAGCATGACTTTTCAAAACCTCTTGATCCGAGCATCAAATTTCATTGATTTTGAGAGCTGCAATTCTATTTGCACTTCTTCTTGTCTTAGTTGTAGTATGAAAAAATTTAGTGTTCTTATCTCCTTTTGTCAACCACTTAATTCTATCCTTCTAATGTTAAAAGATCTCTTATTGTTCAAGAATAGAGTGAAGCTCTTCCAACAGTTTGGACTCCAAGTCTCGCAGGTCATAAGAGTGGGAATAGTTGCGGGCCTTCTAGATTCCCTTGAGTTTGCCCTCCAAGATTCTTTTACAATGGAAGATGTTACCAAATCCAAATTTGTTCCAAGCCTTTAACTCTTCGGCAATAAAGAGCACAGGGACCTCCAATGGGCCATCTTGATTAAGCCAAGCCTCAATGAAAACTTTACTGAAATTATGGTGAGTGAACCAGCCTGCCTAAAACTTGAAAGGTTTCCTATCCTTGCTGGGAGGAGATAAAATATTAGTGCTCAAACTTACCGGATAGTGGTCACCATGAAGTCTGGAAAGGTTGATCGCCCTCATCTCTGGGAAGAGCAGCTAGGTCTCCATGTTGCACAAACCCCTATCCAACTTCTAATGGAGCCCCAAATTTCCTTTTCGCTTTCCAAACCAAGTAAACTTAGGACCCTCAGACTTGATGTCCATAAGATTAAAACTACTCCACCATCTCCAAGAGGAGTTGACTACTCTGCTGGTTTCACTAGAGCCAGCTATGTCATTGAAGTCTCCCATTACTATCCAAGGATCTAGCATTCTATTCGTAACGGAGGATAGCCCCCTCCAATACTGTTCCTTTGCTGTGAGATACGGCTGACAATAGACAAAAGTCAAAAACCATTTCTTGCAAGCTTCTTTGATTTCGCAGTAGATAAATTGACTATTGTGCTTGACCACTGAAACTTTAATTCTACTGGTATTCCAATTTAACCAAAGGCCTTCCTTGAAGCCCACGGTTAGAACAATGAACTCACCATCCAACCCACAATTCTTCATGACCGGAGGGAAGAGATTATTTTTAGTTTTGGTTTCCAAATAGTAGAAGACTTTTGGCTTCTCCTTTTGAAGAATTTCCTTACAGACCTAACTGAAACTTTGGCTTTTCACACCCCTGCAATTCCATGTAATTATTTTGACATTCATTGAGGAAACGAAAACACTGATCAGACTGAAAGCAAGTATCCCTAATGGATCTCCATGTCCTCTCCTTGCACTACCTCTTTTTGTTTGCCACCCACGTTTACCTCATTTGAGTTGCGCGCCAAACCCAACATATCCTCAATGCTCATTCCCTCGCCTTCAATGGAGATACCCGTTGCCTTTGAAATATTTTGGGCTTCATTCTCTTCCCCCGGATGGGTGGCCTTTCGACTCATAAACCCATTTATCTAGTCCTCCACAACCGACCCATCCAACCTATGCGACACATCACATTGGGCTAGGACATTTTCTAAACCCAGATGGGCTAACCCACTTTTATCTCCCATCACATAGGTCATTGCAGCTTTCACATTAGGCCCTTCCTCCTTTGGACCTTCTTCCAACATGTTTCTCGTCTCCCATGAGACCCACCTTCTCGGATAAGACCGACATCCTCTACTCACAATCCATGAGATCCTCACCCAACGCTGAAGCTTCCTTGAGAAGCCTCATACCCTTTCTCCTTCCTCTGCTCAGAATACTACCTTCTGTCCCCTGTCATTCATCTTTCTAATTGCCTCTGCCGTATTTCCTCTCTTCTGATACAATGGTTGAAGCGCCCTAGTTTTGCTACTGCTGACATCTTGGCCTGCTTCTGAACTCTCACTACAAAAAAACCAGCTTTTAGCCACAAATTTAGCGACAAAAATTTAATAAAAATTCGTTGCTAAAACGTTAGAGACGAAATTAGCGACGAAAAATTTTTCGTCGCTAATAACGCGTCGCAAAAATTTAGCGACGAAAAATTAGAAATTCGTCGCTAAATTTAGCGACGAATAATTTTTTGTCGCTAAATTCGTCGCAAAATTAGCGACGAATTCCAAAATTCGTCACAAAATTAATTAATTAATTAATTAATTAATATTAATATTTTATTTTATTTAATTATTTTTCAAATTTAGCAACGAATTCCGGAATTCGTCGCTAATTTTGCGACGACTTTCGGAATTCGTCGCAAAATTAATTAATTTTTTAATAAATATATATTAATATTTTATTTTATTATTTTTCAAATTTTGCGACGAATTCCGGAATTCGTTGCAAAATTAGCGACGAATTCCAGAATTCGTCGCAAAATTAATTAATTATTTAATAAATATATATTAATATTTTATTTTATTTAATTATTTTTCAAATTTAGCGACGGATATAAATTCGTCGCTAAATCCGTCGCTAAATTAGCAATGAAAAAAAAAATGCGCTCCCGCCTGAACCCCACCCGCCCGCCCGCCCACCCGAGCCAGTATCCGCCCGCATGTTCGCCCGAGCCGGCGCCCACAAGCCCTCCCTCACTTAATTCTTGAAAATGTCTACATTTTGCTCCCACCATGGTTCGAACCCTTGCACTTCTGTAAACGTTTAAGACCCTGTAACCATCAAGCTAAATGTTAGTATTTGTTATAAGTTTTTTTTTTTTTTACTTATTATCTTTCTTCACAAATTTCTAATAATAATAAAACAATATAAAATAACAATTTATTATAAAATAATCAAATATTAGTTTAAAATAAAATAATAAAAGATAAAAAAAAATAATAATACTATTTTTAAAAAAGATAAAATAAAAATAAAATATAAGATATTAATTAAAAATAATAAATGTGATAATTATATTAAAATAAAAAATAAAAAATATATATTAATATTTTATTTTTTTTTATTTTTTTTCAAATTTTGCGACGAATTTGAAAATTCGTCGCAAAATTTGCGACGAATTTAGAATTCGTTGCAAAATTAGCGACGAATTTAGAATTCGTCGCAAAATTAATTAATTATTTAATAAATATATATAAATAAATTTATTTATTTTCAAATTTTGCGACGAATTCGAAAATTCGTTGCAAAATTTGCGACGAATTTAGAATTCGTTGCAAAATTAGCGACGAATTTAGAATTCGTCGCAAAATTAATTAATTATTTAATAAATATATATAAATAAATTTATTTTTTTTCAAATTTTGTGACGAATTCGAAAATTCGTTGCAAACTTAGCGACGAATTTAGAATTCGTCGCAAAATTAATTAATTATTTAATTAATATATATTAATATTTTATTTTTTTTATTTTTTTTTCAAATTTTGCGACGAATTCCGAAATTTGTCGCAAAATTAGCGACGAATTTCTAAATTCGTCACAAAATTAATTAATTATTTAATAAATATATATAAATAATTTTTTTTTTTCAAATTTTGCGACGAATTAGAAAATTCGTTGCAAAATTAGCGACGAATTTAAAATTCGTCGCAAAATTAATTAATAATTTAATTAATATATATTAATATTTTATTTTTTTTTTATTTTTTTTTTCAAATTTTGCGACGAATTCGAAAATTCGTTGCAAAATTAGCGACGAATTTAGAATTCGTCGCAAAATTAATTAATTATTTAATAAATATATATTAATTTTTTATTTTTTTTTATTTTTTTTTCAAAATTTGCGACGAATTCCGAAATTTGTCGCAAAATTTGCGACGAATTTATAAATTCGTCGCAAAATTAATTAATTATTTAATAAATATATATAAATAATTTTTTTTTTCAAATTTTGCGACGAATTAGAAAATTCGTTGCAAAATTAGCGACGAATTTAAAATTCGTCGCAAAATTAATTAATTATTTAATTAATATATATTAATATTTTATTTTTTTTTTCAAATTTTGCGACGAATTCGAAAATTCGTTGCAAAATTAGCGACGAATTTAGAATTCGTCGCAAAATTAATTAATTATTTAATAAATATATATTAATTTTTTATTTTTTTTATTTTTTTTTTCAAAATTTGCGACGAATTCCGAAATTTGTCGCAAAATTAGCGACGAATTTATAAATTCGTCGCAAAATTAATTAATTATTTAATAAATATATATAAATAATTTTTTTTTTCAAATTTTGCGACGAATTAGAAAATTCGTTGCAAAATTAGCGACGAATTTAAAATTCGTCGCAAAATTAATTAATTATTTAATTAATATATATTAATATTTTATTTTTTTTTTCAAATTTTGCGACGAATTCGAAAATTCGTTGCAAAATTAGCGACGAATTTAGAATTCGTCGCAAAATTAATTAATTATTTAATAAATATATATTAATATTTTATTTTTTTTTATTTTTTTTTCAAATTTTGTGACGAATTCCGAAATTTGTCGCAAAATAAGCGACGAATTTCTAAATTCGTCGCAAAATTAATTAATTATTTAATAAATATATATAAATAAATTTTTTTTTTCAAATTTTGCGACGAATTTGACGACGAATTTCCGGTCGTCGCTAAATTAGCTACAACTTTTTTTTCGTTGGAAATTTCGTTGCAAATAGCGACAAAAAAAGTTTTCGTCGTAAAATTCGTCGCAAAATTGAAACGAAAAAAATTTGTCGCTAAAGTTCGTCGCAAAAAACGTGTTTTTTTGTAGTGTCTCCTCTGACATGGTGTCATTGACTTCCTCCAAATTGGTGAAACGGTTTGCGTCAATGAGTTATTTCTTTCCCTTTCCCCTAACACTATTATTTTTACTAACTTTTTGTCTCCTTTGGACCATCACCCAAGGTCCAAACCCATCTTCCTTCACCATGGTGCCATCCGGCGTGGTTTGACTGCCGTTAGCTAGGGTTTCCATAGTCACTTCCATCTTTTCCCTAATTTGATCGACCCCTACTTCACTATACTGGGCCTTACAATCATAAGATTTACGACCCACCCTACCACATTCAAAGCAAATAACATGCAATCCCCCATATTCAATACGTTGGATTCTTCTCCTGATTCTGATCTTTTTACCAATGTCTTCTCAAGATCGATTTCAACACAAATTCCAGCGTATCAACCCCTCACCGCATTCGCTATATTGGCATTGATTTTAATCAGTTTTCTCACTTCTTCTCCAATCTCAAACAAGATATCCTAATTAAAAAATTCAATGGGCAAATGTGGGAGTCGAATGCACATTGTAGTGGACTTTATTTTTTCTTTTTCTGGACGATGTAGTGGAATATGATACTAAATCGCTTAATCAACATCTCAAATTTGAATTTTGGAAATGAAAAAAAATTACATAGGGAAGTAAGTTTTTGAAATGGGCTATTATAAATTTCAAATCAAATTAATAAAAACATGATTTGAGATATCGAAAATGTACACCAAAAAAAAAAAAACCCATATTTGAATCATGCACCTCAATGTCATTGAGATTCGAGACGTATTTAGTGAAGTTGACGATGGTTTTGAATAAAACTAATATATTCAAATTTGACGAGATTTGACACCATTTCTTCTCCTTACATAAGCCTAGCCGTATCCAATTTAAATCTATTTTATAAATAGGCATGAATCAATTAAATGATTTAGAGTTTAGTTCCGGCGGCTTTAAGCACCAAATCTTTTTCTTGAACCATAATTTGAAGTGGTTCGAATATTAATAATTATCGAATCAAGTAAAGTCAATATATAATATTTTGAATATATAAAATAATAAAATTAAAAGAAAATTAGTATAAAATTACAATATCTGTTTGTTTAATATACTTGTTTGTCACGTAAAATTTATCAGTAGCAACGCTTTTTTATTAATATCTATTAAATAAAATTTTAAATTTTAGTCTTTTATATAAAGAAAATAAGTGTCGAGATATTTTTATCCTTTAAGATTTTAATTTAATTTGAATTAAATTTAATCAAATTTAATATAATTATCAAATTGCGCGGTGGTCGAAACTTAGGGCTTAGGGTTGCAAATTTGTGGCTACTGTGAGCCATCTCGATTCTTACGAAGAAAAGAAAAGTCATAGGTTGATACATTGACAAGGTACAACTAATAAAAGGAGTCCTTAGCTTTGTTGCAAATCCTAACCATGATCAGGGTATATAATCCACTGCAAACAACTCTAGACATCTTGCCGACAAAGCAAGTCAAACCCTAAAATTTTGGTAATCAACAGAGGCCATTAGCAAGCCCACTTGGTTCTTCCTATCCCTATCCATTTGATAAGTGGAACCAGTCCATTTTGGTCGACGGCCATTTAAAGCTTAGTTTCAAATCTGATACAATCAATGTATGTGCACAATGAGAACGAAAGCACATGCCAATAGGAAGATCTGGCTATGCTTTGCACTCACACACCTAATATCCTAGGTTACCTGTACCAAAAAAAAAAATAATATCCTAGGTTACATCTTCACCTGTTTTTTTTTTTTTTAAATAATAATAATGAAAAGAGAGTTCCCATCTTTTAAATGCATCAACCCAAATATTGGAATGAATCAAATTTCAATTTAGTCACTAACATTTGATTTTTATGTTTTAAATTTTATGAATTTTCTGAAAATTCATAATAATCAAATAAAAGTGCAAATAGAAGTTCAAAGTGGGGTGCAATGGTACGTGACGCGTCATTTCCCTCTCATCCTCCTCTCCATCCTATCAGCTTTTCTCTATGTCAAATAACATAATCTAATTAATTTGATTTGAATATTTATGAGAATCCTATTTAGAAGATATTCTATCAGTTTAAATTTTTTTTATTCTTAAATTTCAAATCTAAAATTTGATTAAAATATTTAAAATTTCATCACACAAATCCTTCTATCCGTTAATAACTTTTCTCCTATAATTATACTTTTATCCTATTAAATTAAATTAATAATATTGTTATTTTTATATTATTATATTTTATTTTATATCATATTTAGGTATTTTTAAATATAATGATGTTTATATAATTATTTTTTTGTGGTTGAGGGCAATAACAGTAGTACAGACACGTTTTTTAAAATTAAAAAATGTCAAAATCGGATTTTATTATGATCAGGCAGAAAATAATTTAATAGTGTTGATTTATGGTTGGTAAAATGTTGGTTTCGTGCCAAGCAAAACGACACCTGTCCCAAGAGTCCCTCTCCATGATCCTTTCTAATCAATCAATCTCTCTTATTTTTTTCTATTTCTCTCCATCAATTTTGGTCACTCTCTCTTCTCTCTCTCTCTCTCTCTCTCTCGATTGATTCTAACCTACTCTTTCTCTTGCTCCATTCTCCATCCTCGATCGATTTTCTTCATCCTCTTGGTCCATTTTATCCCTTCTCTGTCTCACTCCTCTTTCTCTTTCTCTCTCTTCTCCATATTGATTAGCAAATCGATTAGTTTCTCTCTCTTCCAAAACCTAATCAGTCGTTTTCTCATTTATCTAGAAACCCTTTTCTCTCTCTATTCGTTACTCTTTCTTTCGCTTCTTGAATCATTGATTCACTCTTTGTATAGAGACTGAGTTCTTTTTTTATCTTTTTCTCTCTTCATCTTCGACGGCGAAGAAAAAAAGAAGCAAGGAGAGCAGCTAAGATCGATAGAAATTGAGAAAAGAAAGAGCAAAAGTTCATTTTACTCACCATAAATTCATATCGAATAGACTTTCTTTTTTTCAACATTTTTATGAAACATCAATTCGAAGCATTAATTGCTGCGTACTCCATTTTCGTGCCAGATTGAGGCTGAAGTATTGCCAACAGTAGACAGTCCCATCAATGTCGGCACCCCTTGTGGCCCGGTTGACATGTTAAGCTCACACTACATTCAAACTAAAAAAATATATTTTTATATTATAATTTATTGATAGAATAGCTTTAATTTTTTATTTTTTTTAAAAAAACTGATATTTATGAAATTATTTTCATAAATATCATTTGAATTTATTAAAAATTATTAAAATAAAATAAATTCAAATTACAATTACACCCGGAAGGAGATCCTAGTTTGTTTGGTGCTCTTGGATTCAAATATTGTATATAACAAAAATAAATATCGAAAAAATTTTATCCCTTAAAAATTTTATCCCGTTTTAAATAAAATTTAATTAAATTCAAGATAATTATTAAAAATAAAAAACTCAAAATGATCAAAAGTCAAAACCTGATCTGCATCCTGTCGATATCTCTACAAATATATTTGTCCACTTAATTACTCAAGATTTTTGAGCTATAAATATAATGGAGATGAGAAAATAGTTTATTTCTAACACATATAACATATATTCATATACAGCATGATATATACGTCCGAGTAATTTACACTTTCTGTTCTTGGGACTGATCTTTATCTACTCATCAAAACACAAAAAGAAAAAAAAAAGGGGGGGGGGAAACATATATATATATTTTTCTTCCTTAGAAAACCCTAAAAAAACTAGTAAAATCACAAAGACAAAAGGACTAAAGAGAAGACCGTTCTTTTGTTTTGGTCTTCTAAAACAAGTTGGCAGCTGTTTCTTCTAGTGACAACTCAATTAGGTCATGTCCTTGTGCCGTGTTCTCATCTAAAAGCCATTTCTCAAGCAATGTGAGAGGCACTTGAGTCTCCAAATTTGGCTTGCTCTCATCTTGGAACATTAGATTATTTGTATTGTTCTGATCCACCGACACCGCTTGAGTGTTTGTAGAGAGATCAGAGTTTGAAGAGTTGAAGCTAAAAAGAGAGTCTAAACCCTCAGACGTAGTTGCACTAAATGCACCATCACTAGAACTTGAACCTGTCTCCATTGGCTTAGTTGAAGAGTTGTGGGACATTTGATCTGAGGGGTTTTCGGCCAATTTTGGTGAGTTCCTCATCCATCCTTGAAGCAAACGTGCGATGTTTTCAGTGCTTGATGCATATGTTGTTGTTGGTGGTGGTGGTGATGCTTGATCCGGAGTAGAGATAGAGAAAGCAGATGGTGAGAGTTTTGAGTCATGATGATCAAGAAGGTTATCATAACTAGATTTGTCTAGGGATAGGGCTTCACATAGAGCTTGTTTTGCCATGTGTATGTCTGTTTGAAGCCTTCTTTCCCATTGGCCTTTGGTGATTGATTGTGAAGGTGAATACCCATATTTGATCTTGTGATCTTCCTGGCCTGTTTGGAGCTTTTTGAGCTTTTTCTTGAGATGGGTGTTCCAATAATTCTTGATATCATTGTCAGTTCTTTGAGGAAGGTAGGATGCTATTGCAGCCCATCTGCATAGACACATAAAAATTTTAGATTACTAAATTCCCTAATAACCAAAAAAGAAGGGGGGAAAAACCGAAATCTTGCTAGATGTGTATCAAATAAAAGATAAATGCATAAATTTAAGGCACAAATGATTCAGAAAAGATCTTGTATTACCTAAAAAAGAAACAAAACAAGTACTACTAGCATATGCAGAATTTGTACTCCAAGTTTGGGCGGTGACTCATACAAAATAAATTAACTAAAGCAAATAGAAAGACACACTTAGAATCAATAGATCTGGTAACATAATCCAACACAAATCAAGAAATCTCTAGAGAGAGAGAGAGAGAGAGAGAGAGATGATTATTACCTATTACCAAGAAGAGCTTGAAGGTGAATTATCATCTTTTCTTCATGATCAGTGAAGTTACCACGCTTAATACCCGGTCGAAGATAATTAGTCCATCTAAGTCTACAACTTTTGCTGCATCTAAGCAAGCCTGAAAATACCAACAAAGGAGAAGTGGAAGAAGCATAAGACTCTTTTCAATAAAGTTGAAGCCATGTGTGATCTAGAAAGTAATTTTATCACAGGAATACACAGTTGTCCTCGATAAAGCTGCAGTAAACAATAAATACACCAATTTAATGATCAAACCAAACAAAACCCACCAAGCTAAGAGTTTCAAAAAATGAAAAATGAAATTTTATATTTATGGAGCATGAAAAATTAGGTTTAACACAATACCTGTGTTTGTAGGAACTGATCTCCAATTCCCAGGACCATGCTCTTGAATATAAGAGACTAAGATGATGTCTTCTTCTGGAGTCCAAGGTCCCTTCTTCACACCAACTTTATCACAACAAGGTGGTCTACCCATATCACCTTCAACCTCTCTCTCTCTCTCCCTCCCTCCCTCCCTCTCCCTCTCTCTCTCCAAAAGGTCTTAAGTATATCAGCAAAAGGTCTTCCTTCGTCTTTCCTAATTTTCTTCTCCTATAGAATATGCCTATCACTTTAGCTTCTAACAGACAGTTAGACGATCAGCGTCCGGGGCTAGGTATTTCCAAGTGTGGACGTGTTTATATAGCGAAAGTATTAATGGGGGAAGTGAGAAAGAGAGAGAGAGAGAGAGAGAGAGAGAGCAAAAGACCAAAAGTTGAGGTTTACTAAGCTGACTTAAAAAATGGAGGTAAAAGTGTTGATCCAAAAAAGAGTCAAAAGCAGACGGCAAAGAGCATTTAACTCTCAAGGGGGGGTTTGCCAAAGGTCAGCTTTGCTTCGCATCAGCGCTTTTGGATGGCTTCTCTCTCTCTCTCTCTCTCTCTCTCTCTCTCTCTCGCCCTCTTCATTTTTTTTTTTTTTTTTGCTTGCCTTGCAAAACCGCGTGGTATTCAATGCCTTCTCACCCTGAAAAAAAAAAAGAAAAAAAAAAACACTTATTACTGAGAAGAATAGTGAAGTTAGTATTTTTGTTACATCTTGGGTTTGGTCAGTTTACTATAATTAAAAAGTTGTTTCCAAGCAATTTCCCGCCCTCCTATTCTCGTGATGTGTGTGTGAGGGAGGAGGACGTCAATGTTTCCCTTTCTTATTTTATTTTATTTTTTTTACCCCCAACGACCAATTCAATTTACAATTATTTATTTAAAAAAGTTATTCTCTCAACATAATTTTTTTATGTTCAAATTATAAGTTAAACTTGAAAACCGATTAAAAAATATAATATCATATCCTATTAGACCAATTATGGATAGTAAAATTTCTCATTTCTGAACTTCTCGTAGAGTCGATCTTGAAAATTTACCACTTTGGTTCGTTGGTTCAATGGTGATCGATGATGATGACCTTACTCTTATGGAGCGTGATTAAATAGTGACCGATAACGATGATCTTACCCTTATGGAGTGGTTTATCTTTTATCTTTTTTTTAGTAGATTTGTAAAACTAAATTACATAATAATCGAAAAATAACACTCCTAATATGATATTTAAATAAATTGCAATTACTGGAATTCAAACATATTTCATAAAAAGAAATTATTGGATACAATACTGTAAAATCATATTTACTTGTTTTCTTATTTTTTAAGATAAATTATCGATATTTAATAATTATTTTGAATCTTATTAAATTCAATTCGACTTAGATTGAACTCTTAAGGAGCAAATCTCACTTTATATTATTTTCTTTATATAATTTAAAATTTTATTTAAAATATATCAGTGATATTTTTATGCTTGTACTTCTTGTAGGGATGAGTTTTATAGAATTGAATGACTTGATTACAAATATAATTTACAAATTTCTTAATTAATTATAATGCAATTTTTTTATTGAAGTTTTAAATTTATAGACATTTTTACGATTCTAAACCAACAATACTTAAGGAAAACCGCATTTTGCTACAAAATATGACATCCTACATGAAAACTCCAATTGAGAATTAAGCAAGCTAGGTAAGAGAGAGAAGAGAAATAGAGAAAGAAAGAGAGAGAAAAATTAAAAAACATATATATATATATATATATACAAATTTGAACTTTGCTCAATTTATTCAATTTAAAAAATTGAGATTTCTACCAATTTAGGGAAGTGAAAATTAGGGTTCCTAGATCATAACCCATTAAAGTTAGGAAAATTCTTTATTGGTGTGCTTCTCGTGGGGTAGGGTTGGAGGGATTTGGAATAATGCAAAAATCAATTTTGCTTTCAAACATAAGGACCATTAGCACCCATTATTCCCTGTGCCTCGTAGGCTTCATTGACTAAATCAAATTAGAGGCACACATTAAAGACAGTGTCCGCTTTCTAAGACCCAACCTCTCTTAGAGATTAATTATCCAAAAAGAAAAACTTTATTGGAGATTAGAGATTAGATTTTGATCTAGAAATTTCATGTCAGTAAATCACTTCTATTTAACACACCAAATATCATTTCCTGTAATGAGAGTTAAAGCTCTCTATGAAGGATAAAACTTATTCAATTGAAAGGAGCTTATTCTATCGATGTCTAGTTAGTTAAATGATTGGATTTTCGTACCATTTAAAAAAAATTTTCGAATTCAAATTTTGTGTATAAAAAAACATGTCGAGAGAGTTTTAACCCTTAAACGTTTAATCTGATTAAAAACAGCTTACCCTAAGCCATTGGGGTTGGTGGGTTTTGGTGGCTAATTGAAAATTTATATTATGAGACAAAATATAATATATCTGGGTTATGATTTCAACCGGAGGAGTTATAATTTTCAAGTAATGTAGATAATATTTTCAAATATTAAATTTTAATATTATGTATATAATTTCAGGGTCTGAGCTACCTTATTCCCCTCTCCCGGGTGCTATTCCTCTCCAAAAGAGGGGGGAAAAATCATAAATGTTAGTCTTATTTTTCAATTATTTTGAATAGAGTATTTATCAATTTTAAACATATCTATATATATAGAATGTTAGTTTGTTGTACCCAAAACTTAAAAGCCAATTCTCTTAGGTTTTTGACTGTAAGGGTACAATCTCATTACGACCTTAAAGCATAGGGTGTCAGTGTTGTTAAATAGCGTAGGGCCTCCTAAAAGAAGGGTTGATTTGATCTTATAAAATCCTCTTGTATAAATGGTGGGCAAAGTGTGAATTCGCAGTGGCACACACAGCCATTTAAGATGTAACACAAAATAAAAAATTGTATAACAATAAAATTTAAAACAAAAATGGAGAGAGAGAGAGAGAAGGAGTGTCTCTCGGAGACAGATAACGCGATAGAGTCTCCCTACTTCTATTCTCCCTTTACTGATTCAAAACCACTTAATTGCATCTCATTGTAGCAAAAATAAAAAAAGGGAGGAGTCACAGTAATTCTCTTTATTTTGTTTTTATGTAATAAATTGTGATTTACTGTTTATCTTTATTTTATGGTATGATATGATCTAAGTAAGAAAAATGGAATGCATCATTGATAGTTTAGTGATACAAATTTTTTTTCTTAACTTAATGAATTTAGGTTCAAATGTTTATACAATCGAAAAAAAAAAATGGAAGGCGAAAGAGGGGTTCAGTTCACAGAATTTATAAGCCAGCAGATTTGGCCTTGGGTCCATCTTTCAATTGACAACCAGCTTTACCTGTTTGCCTTGAAAGTAACTATACCTATATGTATGTTAATTATATATACAATGACCGGTCGATTTCCCCCCGTAAAAATTTAATTTGAATTAAATCAAATCATTTTTAATATTATTAATAAATAGTGATAATTTATAAAAAAAATAGAAATGATAAATTTTATATCGAATAAATACATTTTTTGATTTAATATATAAATATTGAATCTTTTATATTTTTTTTTATTTTCATCATCAATATTCAGATTTTATCTGATTAATCTAATTCGAATACCGTAATGTCTATTTTTCTCCCAACTCTGCTTGAACCTTCTACCTTAACAAGCTTCTTATTGTCTGAATGACAAATTCTATATCCTATTTGGTTTTGAATATTTTATTTAAACTAAGGAAAAGCCAACCATTATAATTTATAACAATTCTCAAGTACAAGTCCCCCAACCCCCCCCCCCCAAAAAAAAACCCACACAAACACATTATGGAAGATTTGTTTTAAAATTGTAATTTTCATTAAACACCAATCATCAAATATTTGTCCCTCCAAAAAATGGTTCAAAGAAAAGACAACAAAAAACTTTATATTAAAAATAGTTAAACTATCTGAAGTTATAATTTAATATATATATATATATATATATATATATATATATATATAACATTTGAGATTATGATTTTGAGAATACCTGTCTCGGCCAACGTGTTTCTCGCCCTCCCCTCCCATGGCTCTGATTCAAAGCCCATTATTGGTAGAAGTTTCGTTTGAAAACAACGTTGTTAAAAACAAATTATGTGAACAATCCCACAATCCCACATGCATTGTGCTGTGACTATATCAACGGATATTTAGTCAAATAGATTTTTTAATCAAAATTTTAATTTTAATTTTAAAAATAAAAAAAAATTATATCGGGAAAGATTCTCTTATAGAAGGTCTGATAAGAAGAAGAAATAATAATAATAATAATAATCCAACTTGCAAAACAGACTCCATGGTATTACTCTTAAGAATCCAAAAGGCGGTTTCCTTTTCTCTTTCACACAATCACTGATGCTAGTACAAGTCCCAACACAAGAATACAAGTTTGAATACTGCAATAGAAGATTGTGAACAAGAGAAATTTTCCTCCACATGTATCCTTCTTCCTTCCTATCCACTGTAGTCAACCAAAATTTTCTTATAAAAGCACCAAACAGTCAATCACCATTTTGTATTTTTGCATTGACATTTGTTGATAACATCCTTTTCACCATATAGAACCAAAAAAAGAGGGTCACAATTTAAGGGACCGTGAGTGACTAAAAGATTGAAAACCAAAGTCTTGACCCATTCTCACTCCCTCAGTGAACATTTATTGAGCGGAGATATCTTAGGACGTGGAGTCTCCCAAGCTGTGACATGTTGACAAAAAAATTGTGCATCAGTCTGAACCCATGCAGCTCCTAGTACACATTCATTCTACACTACTAACACATACTTGGCAAGGAGGAGAAGAAGTTGTTCACGTCTCCAAAGTGATAAACAATGCGTTTGGGACATGACCCACCCACATGCTGTTGTATATGCTTGCATTACTTGTAAGGTTCACCATCAATGTGAATTGGGTTACAGGAAAATTTCTCTCTTTTTTGGTAGGAGATGCTCGAATGCAAGATTATACAATAATAGTAATACTCTCTCGGACAATCATTAAATAACGAAGCGTAATCATTAAGATTCAAAATTATTTCGGTGAACAAAATTATCAGATATACAACTGTCGAGTTTTATTCATTTGTGCTTAAAAAAAAGAAGAAAATTATCTTCATTCTACAAATAAATCGAGTTCTAGCCTCAAAATTGCTGGCATTCAATAGATTTATTCTATAATTTTACTAAATGAAGGACTACACTGAGTTTAAAATTTTACATAATTATTGATCTCGATTGTTAATAACTTTAGTACTATCTCTCATAAAATTAATCCGACTTGAAATGAATTACAAATATAGAACGAAAAGGCTTATGAATAGCAAATTGAAACATCTCAGAACTATTAAGCGAAAATTTGACGTCTGATTTAAAAATTAATCGTTAAGATGGATAATTAAATCCGTCAGGATTAAATTAGACTAATTCCAACAAAAGCCGATTAAGCAAATTTTAACTATTGAATCGGATTGGTTATCATATGAAGTAAGAACTTGATTCATAATTTCAAAGTGAAAAATTAAAATAAAATATTTTTATATTTATATTTATATCTAAAAGATCAGGTTAGCGTGTTTTTATATCTAATTTGGAAAAACAAAAATTATACGAGATGTGCATAATAACAAACAATTATTAAAGTATGTATGAAGGATACAATTGTAATCGATATTTCGTTGGTCTAATGAAAAGAATATTAATATCTCATATTAAAAATTAATATTTACGTTTTGATAGTGATAAAAACGATATTGAGAGAGTTTCTTTCTAATTGAGATCCGATAATAACTCGATCGAGATTAATTAAAGTAAAATTTTAAATACTCGGTGATGGATCAGAGAATAAAAAAATAAAGTATACAATTGTAGTTGACTTATACATTCACAAATGCTTCGAATTTTGTGGGAGGTGGCTCAATATGTATTCAATTTTATGTCATTGTACTCCATATCGGCCCCATTTGGTTGTTCTAGGTACCCTCTCTCTCTCTCTCTATCTCTCTCTCTCTCTCTCTCTTAATATTTTATTTGATTTTATCCATGAAATTTCCAAACTAGAATAAGAATTTCTTTCTTTGAAAACGTAGTTCTTTAAAAGAAAAGCTATAATTTTTTCGATATTAACTTTAAACTATAAATACGATGATAAATTAAATTTTAATTTTAAATTTTATGATCAATCATTTAAAATCAATATAAGAGCAAAAAAAAATAAAACTATTAAAAAAACTTAAGTAATAATGATAATAATAATAAATTAATTCAATTAATTCAAATTCTCTTATAATACTTATTTTTATCTAAAATTATCTTTTCAAATAAATTTTTGACACTAATATTTTTATAGATAATTAGTATCAATATTTTTAACGATTTATCTCAAGATTTTACTAAATTTTCTTACATTTAATGCACTGTTCTTCTTAATTAGTATGTCTTTAAGTAAGTCAATTATTACATAAACAAATATGGTATGAACATAAAAATAAAAAAATTATTTAATTAAAAAAATGATCAATATAAATAAATTTAAAAATTAAAATTTTTTATCAAATACATAAATTATCCATCTACTTGAGCTGGGCACCAATAATTCTCTCCACTTTAAAAAATTCTCAAAAATAAATAAAGAGGTGCAAAAGGGACACAAGGGAATAGTAAATAGCCCTCCACTTGTGAGACTGGGGACAAGTCCACGCAAAGATCACGGACCCTATGACCCTTGGCAAAGACACAGCTTTTGTTTTTGTTTTTTTTTTTTTTTTTTTTTTTGTTGGGGGGGAGAAGAACAGGTGGATGGGCATGATTAACACACGTGGCAAGTCATTAAAGCCTAATCAATAGGTTACTAATTACCATTCTCATTTGATAAGTATGAATATCAATTGCGCCCACAACCAAAAAGGTGTTCTTTAATTTGAGATATGTAAATGGGCCTGGGCCCACACAGCTCACCGATTATTAGTTGGTGACCATGGTGTCAAAACGGTGAGGCACGAGGAATTAAAGTGCACTTTGTTTTGTTAGGCACATATCTTGACAGCCTGTCCATCTTTCGATCATTTTTTTCAAAAATCAATAAAAATAATTTAAAAAACAATGAGATATGAGTTGTTAAGTTTGTAGATTGAATATTGAAAATGAAAAAAATAATATTTTAAAAACAGAATTGGTAAATAATTTAATTAATTTATCGGTTCATTGATTGGATTGATAAGATAATTTTATGAATCGAGTGATATTATCATGATATCATATATATAATTTATGTATTATATATTTTAAAATAAAATAAATTGATAGAATAGATAGAGTCATAGATATCTTTTTTTTTTCTTTGGATCTATTATAATAGTTTATCTATTTTACTAATTTTGATCGATTTTAAACGATTTTAATCAAATTTGATTTCATTGAAAACCAAACTAAACTATAAAACGGTTCCAGATTGATCCGGTCGGTCCATTCCGGTTCGATTTTAAAAACACTGAAAAACAAATGTAAGAAAACTATGTTCCTAAATCGAGATTTATAATATTTGAATCAAATTCGTCGGATAATTCAGATACCCATAATTAAGTAACAAAACAATAAAAATAACTTCAATTTTTTTTTTAAATATCTAAACAATTATAAACAAAAATTTTCAAATTTAAATTTCAGAAAATTTAATAAAAATAACTAAACAATTCAAAAAAATTAATTTTCAGAATATCAATAAAAATAAGAAAAATTAAAAATATAAACTCATTTACATGAATTAAAAGCTTAAAAAATTAGATAAATTTATTTAATTAGTTTCGTGAGTCAATTTAAACAACAATTTTCAAATTTATTGATGAAAAGAAATTTAAAGTGAAATATTCTCTTGAGACGAAGGGTAGTCAAAGAGTTAATATGAAAATTTCTTAATATTAACATTTTTCTATCTTGAAAATATTTTTAAAATATTTCAATAAATTAAATTAATTAATAATTATATAAAAATTATTATATTTTCTATAATTATATATCCTTCATATTTAATGAATTATTTACTTATTTATTTATAATTTTTATTTTTATATTAATTATTTTATAATTAATAATTATATATTTGATTATTTTAAATTTTTATTTTAAAATATGAATATTCTATTATTTTTATAAAATAATTAATACTTATTTAAAAATTTTTATATTTTTTATATTTATATATTTATTTTTTATATTCTTATAAAATATCATTTTGTATTTGATTTTTGTTTTCGTATTTCCGCTTCCGTTTACGTACAATATGAGAGTCAGCCATGGATGTGGGATATTGCCACGTGTACTTCGAATTTGATCCAGGACGCATAAGCCCTGCGGATGAGTGAATGCTAGTGGGGACGAAGCCTCGACTCTGGAACGGTGTAACAATTATTATTAATAGGTGGTTAATAGTTAACCATTATTAATAAAAATAATTAATAGTTAATTATTAGGTTATTAGTAGTTAAGTGTAATGGTTAAATAATTTGTAAAATTAGTTAAAAATATTAGTATAAATAAAATTTCAATAAATGTAATATGAAAGAATGATATTATAATGAATTATCCTTTTGTCTCTCTTATATTCTCTCTCTCTTTCTCTCTGTAGCTCTCTCCCTCTCTATCTCTCTTTCTCTTTCTTCTTTCCTTAATCTCTCTCTTTCTCTCATATTCTTTCTTTACCTTACTTGGGTTATGACAAATTGGTATCAGAGTATACGATTTTTAGTATAATCAATGGTCGAAGATAATTGGTTTGAAGAGTTAAAAAAAAAAAACAAGAGCTTTTTAAGCAAAAATGGAAGAAAATATCGGAAGAACAAAATAAAATGATGGACGACATCATGACACGTATGTTGAAAGTATTTGATATGATAAGGATATCAAAATTTTGATGGAAAATAAGGAAAAAAATGAAAAGAAATTGGAAAGTAACAAAACAAATCAAATGATAGAAGAAACATGTTTAAATTCATGAAAAAATAAGGTATTGAATCACTTTCTAAATCATTCATTTTATCTACTCCTTGTAAAGAAATATTGAGAGTAAAAGAAGGGTCTTGCATATCTAAGAAAGAATGGTCTTACATGTCCAAGAAAGAATGGTCTTGCATGTCCAAGAAAGAAGGGTTTTACATGATCAAGAAAGAATGGTCTTACATGATCAAGAAAGAATGGTCTTGCTTATCCAAGAAAAAAAGGTTTTGTATGTCCATAAAAGAATGGTTTTACATGATCAAGAAAAAAGTTATTGATAGTGGGTTTTTACCAATTCCTCCAAAAATTGAATTTTCGGTACAAAAAAAAGTTCAATAAAAACCTCTCTCAAATTTCTCAATTTCTATTTTTCTGTCATTATTTTTCTTGCAACTCAAATCACATCTATTGTTTATATTCATTATCTTATTTTTCAATACAAATATAAGTCTTGATTTAAGATTCATGGATTCAGATATTAATTCTTAATTTTTCATCCTTAAGGACATGAATATTTTTAAAGGAGAGAAATATTGTAACAACTATTAACCAATGGTTAATAGTTACTCATGATTAATAAAAATAATTAGTAGTTAATTGTTAGGTTATTAGTAATTAGGTGTAGTGGTTAAATAGTTTGTGAAATTAATTAGAAAAATTAGTATAAATAGAATTCCAATACCTGAAATGTGAAGGAAGGATGTTGTAATAAATTCTCCATTTATCTCTCTTATATTCTCTCTCTCTTTCTCTCATATTCTTTCTTTACCTTACTTAGATTGTGACAGATGGACATGACGAGGCTCTAGGGTACTAAAGGCACTAAATATTAAACCATAGGTGACCTGGTACGGAAAGAATTGGGTATAGATTCGAAAGGAATAGTTAAGTGGTCATAATTTTTTTTTTTAATTCGGTGATTTTGGATTTAAATTTTAGTGTAATAAAAAAAAAGATTTGGGCATAGGCATGGTACGATACAGGTGTCTATCCTCCTATTAATAATTATTGTATGATTAGGTCAAAAATTAATTTTTCCTTTTTCCATCTATTTTCTAGAACTTCCTTTGTATTAATTAGAGCGCCATTGTCTTAATATTCTATATGGTAAGTAGGGTACACATCTATTTCATAATTTGTAATAAAGCAATGCTTGGACAATTTTTAATAGAGAAAGTAGTGAGTTGTAATGAATATTACATGAATACTATGTTAATTAACTTTTTTTTCTTAGTAATAATATTTAAAATTATATTCTAATTAATTCAGTTCGAACGTTAACGAGAAGTTTATTTAAATGGTGGTTCTCTTAACGTGGTCTTTTTCACTTCTAAGTTTTTAATCCAAAACTTGTTAAGTGATTTAATACCCTATCTCACTAGATCAACTGTCTATTAATATGATAATTGACTTATAATAACATATATATGTCAAAAAATTATATTTTAATTAATACCATTTTCTTCCCTTTTAAAACTTTGAATTTGAATCTTTTCGGAAAAACATATCTATTTATTTTCTTTTTAATTTTAAGGGGTTAATATATCTGTATTGTATCATATGACGTGTATTTTGTCATATATATATATATTAAGTTTACGTGACTGTTATGTCTTGACCTACCGTATACATAAAAGATAAAAAATAGTTTTTTTTTTTTATAAAAAAATTTAGGTCAGAAAAGAAAATAATAAGTGGAGAAAGAAAATTATAGAAGAATTTAGAAAGATATTTGTGAGAGGTGCATATTTATTGCTTTTATAAATATCATAAATTGCATTAAAGTTGTTAGAATGTGATTTGTTAGACTCTACCAGCCAGAGGGTAGCCTCGCTGGGGGACTAATTAATAGGAAAATGGTTAGATTTGTAAATTCGACAACTTAGTTAATGAATTTATAGAAAAATAATTATTTGTTATTTTGTAATTAGGTAATTTCGTATAATGGCATTAAAAATTATTAATTTATTAATTTATATAATTTAATAATAATATCGATTAATTAATAATTTTTTATTGTCCCAAGCTTATTAGGCATTGAAATGGGAAAGAGGATTATTTTCAAGATCCAACAAAATTGGTCCTACAAATATTGTTGGCATCTTCTTGTGAGACTCGGAAAATAAAGAATTTTTATTTAAACGTATTTTTTGAAATTTCTTGTTTGAATCTTTATAGGTATATATATTTTTATGATTTTCATGACTCATATATATATATATATATATAATATTACTCGTGATTTGGATATTAAACAGATTATGTTGAGAGAATAATTCTTTAAATAGATCATTGTTATTTTTTAATTAAATTAATCAGATCGTGTCTTTAAATATCGATCGGTATAATTAAAAAAAAAAAAAAAAGATGCAAGGTATCAAATCCTCGGGGATGGAACGATATTTTATCAAACCCCCCTCATAAAATTAGCCCCAAAAGTGTCAACTAACTAGGTTGACTTTTGAGGGCAAAACCAAAGAAATTTCGTACAATGGGTCATTCTATCCAAAACATCTCGGTGCCTAGTAAGACCTATCGGGTACTCCATGGAGGCCGCGGGGTTACCTTACAATGACTTTTGTAAGGAACCCCAAAGATGTCGATGCACGTTTGCATCATAGGATGACCCACAATCAATAGTGCTCAAGCATGAAGCGTAACCTAACAAACCGTCAGCTGGGTAAGTTCAGTGAAGGACCAGAAGTAGGGACATGCGAAAGCTTGGAAGAACCTCTTCCACACTTAGCTACCATATGATAAAGCAATAAAAGTTTAAGGAACCGAGGGATAGTTGATCGAATAAAATAAAATATTAGATCATTTAATTAATTTTAAATTTTAAATTTTAAAATCTAAGAATAAAAAAATTATATTGGAAAAGTCTCCCCATAGAGTTCCCGAAGATACATAAACTAGAGTAGTCAGAATATGATTCTGAATACCGATAGTAAATACAAAAAATAAAAAGTTAAAGGAAAAATATAAAAAGAGAATATGATGAAAAAATAAAGAGAAAATATTTTTGTGTGATCTTGTTTATCTCTCTCTAAAAATAAATTAAATATAAATTTTATTTTTATTTTTTCTCTCTGGATGAATCACTTTTACTTTTGATTTTCTCTCTATAAAACTAAATTCAACCGATTGTCAGTTAGTCTAGTGGGACGTGATACTAAATTCCTTAACCAAGATCTCGAGTTCTATTTGCGATTTAGACATAAAACAAACTATATTGGGAGGATAGTCTCGTTAAATGGGCCACTACAAATCCCAAACTAGATTAGTAGGAGTATGACTCCAAAAATCGGTTAACGTAATACCAAAAAAAAAAAAAAAAACTAAATTCAATAGTTTTCTCTTATTAAGAAAATCAATTCAAGTTAAAATTTCTCTTGTCCAAATTAAACACATTTGTTTTCTATCTCTGTACAAAAATAATTTAGATTTTTTCTCTCTACAATTAATCAAAATTTTCTATTAAAAAACCAATTTTATTTATATTCTTTCTTTCAATATAAACACATCAGTTTTCTCCCCTTAAAAAAATCAATTTAATATTTATTTTCTTTCCTAAAGACCTTAGCTTTTTTTAAAACTAAAAAAAATAGTTCTCTTTCTAAAAATATCAATTTATTTTAGATTTACTCTGTATATCCACATCGATTTTGAGTTTCTCCCTCTATAAAAAAATCAAATTAGTTTCGCTCTTCAAAACTAAATTTATTATTTTTTCTCTAAAAAATTTATTTAAATTTTCAATTTCCAAATATATTTCTTTGAGTTTTTTTGTTCTTGACAAATAACAAAATTTAATTTCTCTCTCTAAAAACAAAACACATAAAATTTTGGCCTCAAATTATTTTAAATTTTATACATTGGTTCACATTTTCTCTCTTTTGAAAAAAAAAATAAATTTAACTTCTCTCTTTAAGAATAAATATCACCGACACTCGTTGGTGCAGTTGGTTAAGAAAACTGCATCTCGTTTCTATGCCCGAGTTCAACTCGATACGGGAACAAAACAAAACTAATGTTGAGAGACTTACCCTGCGAAATGGATTCTATAACGATTGGTTCAGATTTAATCAGAGCAAAACCTCTAACACTAAACGGTGGTTAAGCCAATGGTACCAAAAAAATAAATAAATAAACATCAGTTTTCTTTGCCTAAAAAGTTAATTTAACTCATAATTCCTCTTTGAAACTTATTTTCTTTAAGTTTGCTCTTATGAAAGAAATGAAATTTAATTTTTGTCTCTTTATTTTCTCCCCCTAAAAGAGTTTTTTTTTTTCTTTCAAATTTTGTTAATCTAATTACATTGATTTCAAATCTTCTCTCTAAAAAAATTAAATTCAATTTTTTCTCTAAAACTAAATACATCAGTTTTCTCTTTCTAGAAAAATCTATTCATTTGAAGTTTCTCTTTATAAATACATTTCTTTACATTTTTTCTCACTAAAAAGAAATCTTTTTTTTTTTTTAATCTAAGACTAAAGGTATTAATTAATTAATTTTTTTTAACTTCATTTTGGGCGAGGTATTGCTCTTAACAAGGTTAAAAGTGCATATGCTTTTACTTATTTTTTGGCCAAATCTATTGTCCTGTCCTTTTTTTTTTGGGGTAATACAAGGAAAAAGAAAGAAGAAAAAAAAATAAAAACAACTTAAGTGCCCCGCCACGGTCATTCTTTTGCTCTAACCCATTTGGTGCCCTGGCATCCTTCTTGTTATCATGTTAAGAAAGAAAGATTTATACTACTAAACTATCCCTTTGAGAATTCCTCATTCTTTTGTGGTTGACAATGAATCCTGGTTCATATCATGTTAATACTATATTTAATCTTAAATTCTAATTCCAATATATCCGATTTTAACCCAACTTGAATTAAAAAATAAAAATCCATATTCAACTCTTAGGATTTTTCTAAAATTCCAATATGAACTGATCCAATCCGATATATTACATGTTTTCAAAAAAGCGATCTGATCTAATGTTAAACTGACCCATATCCACATAATATAAAATCTTATTTAATAATATAATATTAATATAAAATTTTATTTTATTTTAAATTGTTATTTGGTCAGATTATTTATAATCTAAATCTATATCTGAACTGATTTGACTACTTTATTATTAAAATCCAATTCTAATCCGACCCTTATCCAACTTTTGAAAAAAAAATCAAAACAAAAATCAAAAATCAAAAATCAAAAATCCGATCCAACTTATCAGATTTTTTAGATATTCAGGTATTCGTAGGGTAGGGTCGGATCAGATACTACCATCCCAATCCTCCCTAATGAGTTTAACTAAATCCTTAGGGGGAGCCTGCACCCTGTTAATCCTACTTTCGCATTCTGTCCCACAGAAACAAGTTTATCAGCACTTTTAGTTGCTTCCCAATGAATGTCTCACGGTTATCACATTTAACCCCATTGCTTCCCTAGCACTGTTGAACCATAATTCTCAGCAGGTGGTTCTCCATAACCCCCATAACTACTGAATTTTATATGAAACACCATCTTCGTGTTGTCTCTCTTAGACCATTCCTAGCTCGTGACTCAAAGTATGGACTATGTATTGTTGATATGATTAATCTCAAACATGAACGTAAAGTAGCTGTTATATATAACATACAATTGCATATAGTGCAACACTTGTATTGGAACTGTGCGACTAAAAATTATATCACGCATTAGTTTATGCAGAAGATTCAAAATTTTCTTCCAGGAACTTGAAAAGCTCATCTGCAACAACACTCGGAAACTCCTCTTGAGGAAGAAGAGCACCCGGTACCTCAACAAACTTGCTCACTCCTTTTGCATCTAGAAGGGCTTCCATCTCTGCTTTTGATCGCTTGGGAGAGCCAGAAGTTGACACGACAAGAATGGGAATTTTGCCTTCCAAACTTGAAAAGAGGTCAAGAAACTCTTCTCTCGACTTAACAGGGTCGAGGAGACCGGTCAAGAAAGCCGCAGGCACATAACGGGCACCATCACGCTTTGTGAGTGCATATCTGCTATCCACAATGGTTGGTGTAACATTTTCAGGATTAGAATAGACATGAGATTTGTATTGTGATTGGATTGCCTTCTTGTTGCTCACAAGTATATTGTACATCATCCAGCCTACTGCAGGTGCCCTCAAGGTGCCTCTAAGTAACTCGTACCTGATTAAATTTTAAGAATGCAAAAGAAATGGAGATTAATTAGGTACAAGCATTAAAGAAATGTAATTTAAACGGACAATTTTTGCTTTTCGGATCAAAATGGGAATGAGAGCCAAGAAGTATCAAACATCAAATGCTTAGATCAAATGTAGAAACAGGCACAACATCAAATGTTCAAAAAACTAATACAGGAGTCTTTTGCTCCCTCAGAATAGAATTATATGCAACCTATATGCATTTCAACAAGTTCTAACAATTGTTCCAATTTGCACAAGTATCACAATTCACAAGTGTTTTTATCTCAAAGAAATTCCCACTGCATTTTCCATGTTGTTGCAAATTATACATTGTGGAATGGTAGAAAAATCAATACAATCTAAGATTTCCCCAAGTAGTAGTAATATTACATGTTCACCAGTAAAAAATCAAACCAACATTATTTTATGACCAGTGACAAATAGCATACCTTGATTCTGCTTTGGTATCTCGACCAAACACAATAGGAAGGGGACCAGCCCAGGTGGGTGCAACAGCAGCAATTGCAGATGGATTCACCAAACCCTTTTTTGCAGCACGAAGCAATATGGTTGCAGCATGCCCACCTCCAAAAATTACTAGGTCACTATCTGTTCAATTGCACAAGATCCATCAGCAAGAGACTTTTCTAGCCGTAGTAATCATGTGATGAATCCAGAATATGCCTAAAGTCCTCAAAAGAACATCATTTGTTTACAAAATCCGAAAGACCCCTAACCAATGACAAGGATGACAAAGCAAGGACAATACAATGAGGAAGAGACTGTGTGAGGGAATCCAGTCAACGATGGAAGATGCCATGCCATGTGCAGATTATAGCCTGGAATACCAAGATAATAAAATATGCTTGTTTCTGGAATGAACACATCCAAATGCTTGTTTAATTTTAAGTCTCATTACAAGAAATGAACACATCAAAACAATAAAATATGCTTCCAGCACTGTTGTAATGCGCAATGATGGTTCTCTCTTAACAAGCACCAAGACAATATTGAAGAAGAGATGGGTCATCTGACACACACACACAAGGGTCCAAATGGGATTTATGTAACAAAACCTAGTAATGACATGCATCTATACCCATATACAAGTCCACATTTTGTATCTTCCATCAGACTTATCAAGTGCTGCTCTGCTTACCGTAGAATGTTTCCATGATTACCTACAGAAGGACATCTTGACATGGCATATTTCTAAAGAGAAGGACATGAATGGCTGAGACAAGTCAAAGATCAACACATTTTTTTATGGATAGATATACACAAAATTCAGATTCAAATAGCATTCATTATTTTTATTTTTGCATAAGTATCACAAAATTAGCACCAAAGAAATTTATCTATTTCAAATATGATGACAACTACGATGAAAAAGAGACCTTTGTATAACTATATTATATTATGTATGCATTGTTTTTGATAATAATAATTATGTAAGGTCTCTTTACACTGTTGGAAAAGTGTTCTAGAAGAGTTGTCCAACAAGTGTCCAATTACTAAATAATAAATAATAACGACAAATTGGACATGCCACTTTAAGGGGGTAACGCATCCCATGGATGGGTCGGACACAACTACAACTTTCATTTTGAGTTGTCCATGAATACAGATGAAACTAGCTAGGCAGGCATACTAATTCATACATGTTCATGATACCGAGGGCCACCTCTTGCTAAAAGTGTTAAGAAGTTGATCACAAAGGGACAAGAAATAATAAAAACATCAGGAGACAACATCTTCATACTATCCCCAATGACAAAGACTAGACAAAGAGAACCTATGCCGCCAAAATTTTAGAATTTTTTCCCCCTTTTTAGCTAAGCTGCCAAATGTGAAACCTGCATGCATGTTTTCATTCCAAAGGATTGTATAAATTACACATCAACCTACAAGACCAATTTTGACAAACAGAAAGCTGGTAGTCAACATCCACTTTGTGCTAGCTAAGATATATGAAAATGAATCTTTCATCCTCAAGTGCAGGATACACAATACGTGCCAAGATTTCCATGAACAATTTGTGAGGTAGTCAATATTGTCCAAGCTATTTTAGAATCATATAAAAAGAATGGACAGGTGGCAAACTGATAGGCATCTCCTGCAACATGATCAAGAAACTTGCTTAAAAAAATCTCTAGAATGCCTCTAGTTGATATAGCACCAGAAAGCAACAGGAAAAGTGCTGGATGTGCAGAGTAAACATTACAAGCATGCAAGCTACTTGAGCAAAAAACTAATGGTTTTGATTTGGTCAACTACAGGAGATACAAAGAAATAGATACAGAGATACATAACTGTACAAAAGTGAAAGAACCCTTTCTTCATATTCGTACCCTCCACCATAACAGTTAGCTTTTAATGAAGGAGTTAAATTCTCTCCTAATACATAAAATGCAATTCAAGCTTTTTTTTTCCAGAAAAGAATCAATATAGATAGAGGGGGGGGGGGGAGGTAACATTTTATAATTATATCAAACCATTCATACTGATATACACGAGCATGAGCCAGGCTTATAGGGGATATTAACCTAGGCTTTGCCCAATGCTCAAGTTTATGTACTGCTAAAAAGCAAATGATATCTATAAAAGCTCAGATACCTTCCTCTCCCCGAACCCAACATCCTCCCTCCAGAGGAACCTTAAATGTGTCCGAAATTAGAGAATTTTAATGAATCATTTTCTGCAGGCTTGATTTTGTCATCAAGGCATGCGATGATTTTATGCTTTGGAGTGTAGGGTAAAGCTTGTTCTAGCCATAAGTTAAGTTCCTGAGAACTTAGAAAAGTAAAATATAACAAAAGAAAAAGATACAATAGCTCAAAGATTACACAGCAATGAAGGTTTTTGTTATAGAAGTGCATATTAGTATAAAAACTCCTATAGGCACCTCATGGTCAAATGATCAATAAAAGCAATGACAAGTAATTGGAACTTTGACCCACCTGAGCAGGATAATGGACTATCAGGAGCATTCACAAGATCGACAAGGAACTTCTCCATGACATCTGCAGTGTAATCCAGCTTTGGCCTATCAGAGTAACCAAGACCAGGCCAATCAACAATAGTTGCACGCCAATTAAATTTGTCATTCCGTTGGACAATATCTTTGGCCACTAATCTCCATTCTTCGACAGTACTAACATCAGAAATTGTTGGTAACAGAATAATATGTTTAGAAGGCTCAGCACTCTCCTTTTCATGTTCCTCGTAATGTATATTGATAGAATTATTGTCGTATTTCCATTGCCAATTATTAGTCTAAGACACAAGAAAATGAACTGCAAATCAATCAAATGAGCTTGATATAAATTCTTTTTTTAAAAAAAATAAATAGCAATTATTGTTTAAAAGGAAAAGTGCAATTGAAGACATTAATAAGCAATTTAATCATCCTTCAAGTAAAGTGATGGAAGAAGATTCAAGAAATTAAAGGGTTTCAATTTTTTCCCAATTACTTTTCCTTCTTTATTTAGATTTCTATTTAAGAAGCTTCTATTATTCTGTTGACTTTTTTATTTTATTTTATAACTATTAGGAAGTATTAAGTAATTAGAAATTTTTTATTTAGAATTAGAGTTTGTCCCAGCTAGTATAAAAAGACAAAGTTATCATAGGGTAATTGTTTTCTCTCTCAATAAATAATCTTATTTGGTTTTCTTTAATGTGCTCTTGTTCCAACCACAATCATTCTATTTTAATCCTAATTATTGAGTTCTAATTGCCCTAATCGGAATTTTCTTTTCTCTGCAATTCATAATAGGAACTTTTCTGAACTTTTCTGCAGATTTTTTTTTTTTCTTTTCAAAATCAAGAAACACCTTTTCTGCAGAAATTCAGACTCTTTCCTGAGCCTTTTTGTGCGATTCAGACTTAATTTCAGCAGGCAGAATTTTTTGCCCCCAGTGTTTCAGATTTTTTTCTTGCACTCAAATTTAGAATATGCAATTCAAAATTCTTTAAAATTCATAAAATTTTTTGAACTTCCTTTTCTGAATTCAGAAAATACTTTTTCCTTTTTTTGAATGATGGTTGGGGAGGGAGAGGCAGTCAACACAGAAACAGAGTTGGGGAAGATGTGGAGAATGATTGAGGACTTCACCTGGCTGTACAAGCCTTGCAGTGTCAAGAATCCATATTCTATAAGGCAACAACAAACAACTCAAGCTTCCGATCTTGAGAAAGAACAGGAAGTTGAGTATGTGAACCCTTTTCATGAAACTGGACCCGCAAATCGAGCAGCATGAGGTGAATTGGAAGAGGTGTTACTACATGCTCTTGACCAGAATGAAGTTTTTGATGAAGAATTAGACCAATTTTTTATGAATACAATGAGAAGATGGAAGAAATTGATCTCCACTTAAGGTTTGAAGTAGCTGAATTTGAGGAAGAGTTAAATCCAATTTTTGATGAATAAAATAAGGAAGCAGAAATTGATGTTTAACCAGTCCAAGGTGAGTCTTTGGTTGTGCAAAGGGTGATGACAACAATGATTAAAGATGAAGACGAAGATTGGAGCAGGCATAGTATTTTCCCTACACCTTTTGTTTGTGATCTTGTCAATGACGGAGGAAGCATCGAAATATCATGTCTATGGAAGTTGTAGACAAAGTAAGCTTCCAAGGATAAACCATCCTCTTCCATATAAAAGTAGGTTGACCAAAGAAGGGGTATGTGATACTGTAACTTCCCAAAATTTGGTGAAATTCAGTATGGGTGGTAATCTGGAAGATGAAGATTTATGTGACGTTGTATCAATGGATGTTGGGCATAATCTTCTTGGAAAATCTTGGTTATCTGATCATGATAAAGGATCATAAAACAAAGCCCAACACTTACTCCTACAAGGATAACAGGAGGTACACTTTGTATCCTCTGAAGGAAGAGCCAAAAGCATTAGGATTAATTTTGGAAAGGCATAAAAAGGAAATTGTATTGGTGAATGTTAACCATGGCCATTTAGATAGCCCTTCTTTCAAACCAAAGAAGCATCATGAGAGTGAAAGCAAAGATTTTCTTCTTGATGATGGTGATGATGGCAATGATGATGTGGAAGAGGAATATGAAAATAAGCCAGAGGTTCTAATTCAATCTGAACTTGCGGTGAAAAAGCCTAATGAAGTTTCTACCAATTCAGAAAAGCGATGTCAAACAAAAGAGGAAGAAGAAGCCTGTGGAACTAGATGCCTTCTTGGCAGATTTTGGAGTTTCTCAAAAGAAAAAGATAACAAAGGTCAATTGCATGCTGGAGATGAAGGATTACATTGAAGAAAATGACTGAGGTTCCAACTATATCTTGAAAAATGAAGTTAAGTCCAGCCACGAATCAATTCCTTTTTTGGGGAGAATGATGCATGAAGATTCAAGAAATTAGAAAGTTTCATTTTTTTTTAGTTTCCTGTTAGTTTTTCTTCTTTATTTAGATTTCTCTTTAGCAAGTGTTTTTTTTTTTTTTTCTTTTTTCTATTTTATTTAACTATCAGGAAGTTTTAAATAATTAAAAAGTTTTTGATTTAAAATTAGAGTTTGTCCAAACTAGTCTAAAAGGGCAATGACAGTCACTTTATGGGTATTATTGTCGTCTCTCAATAAAGAACTTTACTTGGTTTTCTTTAAACCTTGTTATATTCTGGCCACAATCACCCTTTCTAACCTTAATTATTGAGTTCTAATGCGCAATCTGCTGTCTCCTAACACCCTGTCCCTTCTCCCAAAAAATGCCTGCAATACAAAGCTCTCAAAAGTCCTACCTCTCAACACAATTTTTTTCTCCTTTTTCTCCTCGTTACATAGACAAGAAGATTGGGCTTGGCTTCTAAGGAGGCAGCGGTAGGTATAAGTATGAATTTATTGATAGGGATTTGCAAGGTGATTTTTAACCAAAATCTAGTCATCTGGAACTGCAAGTTTCCATTTGCACAATCCATATTACAGAATCCTGCGATGTGAGTAGAGTTATTCCAGAAACATAATGTGAACTAGCTTCCTATAATACTAGCATAGATTCCTACAAGTTGTGCTTTAGATCAAAATGCAATTTTGATCTCTTCATGTTTGCCATGTGCCTATAATTCCTTCAAGTCTTCCAACGTAATTAATTAAAAAAATCCCTTCCAAATTATAATTATCTGGTTCTTTGACATTCCACACACAAGGGTCTACCAAATCAAAAGAATCACAAGAAATTGAACGTTTCATTGGAACCCAAGATCATATCTTGAACCATTACCCATAAATCTTCACTTAAAATTTTAATTTTAAGTTGCACAAACCTCAAAAGGAAATCATTTCCGCAATATAGTATCTATTTAAGCCATACAAGCACTAAATTCAAAAAGAAAAAAATTAGAATCAAACCTACCTTGAACTGGGTTGCGGGTTTCCCAGTGACAGAGACATTGGAATATGTCAAAGAAGCTGAAACCTTGAGAGAGATTGAAGGTTGCTTTAGGGAATACACCAGCTGTGAGAAAATGGGTCGATGTATTTTTCTGGATAGGGCAAAAGATGAAGCTGAGGACAAGCACGGATTGATAGCTGCAGAGGACCCCATTAGCGAGAGCGAGAGAGAGAGAGAGAACAGCTCACTTCAATTCAAAGTTTTCAAAAAGTTCCGGGCTGGTGTTAAATTGACTTAGCAAATTGTTAGGGTTTCAAGTTTCAGAGTACTACAGAGTCTGTCACTCGGAATTGACGGTATGGTCTTTGTCACCAAATGACTTGGAGATGGCCCTGTTACGACACCCGGGTCGAGCTCCGGTGTTACAGTACCCGAGCTCGGCTCGAGTACACGTGAGCTCGAGCTCGTCCGGTTTAAATTTTTGAGCTCGAGTTCGAGTTTGAAATATTTTATTATCCTTTGGATTGGATGCTATGAATAATATATTTAAAAAATATATATAAAAATATAATTTTATATATAAAAATTATTTTAAAAAAATATAATTATATATAAAAATTAATTTTTTTAAAAAATTAATAAATTTTAGATAATTTATCAAAATTCAATATAGTTGAACTTGAATTCAATCTTAATACCAAGCTACCAGAGTTCTAACTTGGGCTCAAACTTTGATAGGATAGTGTCACGGATACTCGTGACACTACCCAGATGTCAAAACAGGACTATTTGGAGATATTTTCGGTTTGCTCTTTTAATAGAAGAGTCAGAATAGTTTTCACAAATTCTAATATATGATTACATTTTTTCTCATTGATTTTTTTAATTACAATTTAGTATTTTATAAAATTTTATTTTAGGGAATACATGTAGTCTTGTAATACTTTAAAATTTTATTTTTTCTAATAAATCATTTTTTATTAATATTATCAAAAATTAAAATAAAATAAATAAATAAATTACACATTTTTTATTAACATTATATATTTTTCTCATTTTTATCAATAATTTTTTATTTATTTATAAACTATACTAATATTTTTCATTTATTTCTCAACACTAATATTTTTCCATTTTCAACATGCTAAATTAATTAAATTTATACAAAAATTTTTGTACTAATACTTTTTTCTATATTTAATAAATTATTTATTTATTTATTTATAATATATGATTAATAATTATATATTTGATCATTTTGGATTTTTATTATAAAATAAAACTATTTTATTATTTTTATAAAATAATTAATATTTATATAAAAAATTTTATAATTTTTATATTTATATTTTTTTATATTTTTATTTCCTTTATTATTACAAAATGTAATTTCCTTATATCATTTCATATTCCTTTTTTTTTATTTTTTTATTTCTATTCCTGTGCAACCTATGAAATAATAACTGCTTGTAATTCTTTTCTCTTTCTCTATTCTATATTTTTCCAACTCATCATTCCCTAAAACTTAGTAATCTATATTTTAATTAAAAATGTTTGAATTTGAAATCTTATTCCTCTAATGACATTAGTATCATTTTGAATTTCAAAGGAAATTACTATTTTCTTAGTATCTCATATTAACTCTTTCCATGTGTTTCACAATTAAATAAAATTCATAAAGTGGAATATTCCAAGGGTAAATTAAAATGGTAAATTATTCCATCATTTTGCTATATTGTCATAAATCCTACATATTAACATCTTACACTAAATTTGAAAGAAGATATTTTCCTCCCTTTTTATTAATTTTTGAAAATAAAATTGTTGGACAAGGGGAAATTTTGACTGTTTTATTAAAAGAATCAAACATATATAATGGTCTTGAGTTTTAGAACATATCTACAACATTATTAGCTGTACGAGGGGGGAAAAATATAATGGAAATGTTCAATACCTCTGTCAACAATTTTAAGAAATGTGTGCAACCCTCCATAGCAGATGTTTCATATCTGCACCACTACAATTCATGCATCTGTTGGTAACAAGATGTTTGGTGTACCAAGGACAAGTGGATTTAATAGTCGGTCGTTAGTTTCTCTTAATCAAAATTATGAGTTTGAATCTTGGAAATGGAAAAACTGACGCCAAGATGACTAACCTCTAAATTTGGTCATATAGCTACTTGAACTGGATTAATCAGACTTCTAGGTACCGGTGGTCAAGTAACAAAAGACGAACAAGATGTTTGGTGCCCCGTCTTTAACAGAGATACATACTGCTCGTTGCTTGGAATATCTCCTTCGAAGTTGTCCAACAATGCCTCTTCCTTAGCTCTTCAAAAGCCATTTCATGGGCTGAAGAGTGAAGATCATTATTTGGCCATCGTGTTCAACATCAACATGCAATTGGATCAACATCCATACTTCCGATGTTTTCTTCCACTTTGTTGTCCTGTACATGCCCTTTATAGGTCCCTTCTAAAGCTCCCTGATCATGGACAAAATGAATCCTGAGATTTCAATAACAAAAAGGAATTTCGTAAATTTTCATTTCAACAATTATAAAGTTCTAGTATGATAAATTTTTGAGGGAGAGTGTGACATCAGATGTGCTGCTTGTCTTCCTTAACCTAAAATGCAACTTGAGTTCATCATGATTTTCAATTGTTGGGAGATGAAATTATGCAGCAACTGTTCATGAACTGGTAAGCCTTACCATCAAAGTAGTACATGAGTGTCCTTTTTGAACAACCTACTACCTTATTATGCAGTACACATTAGGAAGACGAGCAGCATTGAAATTGCGAAGCAAAGTCAGGTCCATGCGATTTCTAGATTTTTGTTTGTCAACTTTTAGAGCTGATTTAGAGCTCTATGCCATGGCTAACCAAGTTGTCACCATTGCCCACTCACCAGTAGTCTCTGCAGGAACAAGATCCATTTCTCAAAGGAGTGAAATCAACTTCTATCTCTTACCACAATCTCCAGTTTAAATCTTGGAAATTAACTGCATCACAGAATGACAATCCCTACAAATCCTTATAATTTTCACTATCCTTATAGTTCTTCTGTCATGCAATTTTGCAATCCCAAATGCAACAGCAAACTTCTCACTATGCAATAAGACTGCAATTTCCCTTTCTTCCCCTTCTATATCATGCAAAACTCTCCTAACCTCTGGGACAGAACCTCCTTCAACTGCGATCCTTGACATTATTTCTTTTAGTTGATCATATGCTTTCTTATAAATCTCATTTGGCCTTTCTCCTGCCACAAAACTATGCATGATTTTATCAACTTCAATCATGCTCCAACCAAGAGTTTTTTTATCCTTGTGTCGGTCATTGATCTTCTTACTGTCACGTCCCGAACCGGGATCGTGAGCAGCCGCCCGTTACCCTGGATGCCGGCTGTATTTTTACAGAAAATCGGACAGAACCTCCCCATATATCGGAGGTCTCCCATATTAAAATAAACCTGTTATCTGTCCAAAAGGGGCCATCCCGGCCTCAAAATGCATATATTATCCTCAACAACAAACCAGATCATCCTACTGCACAATTCAGGGCAACGCAAGGCTAACAAACAATTCTTCACAGTCCTAATCACAAACCTCTACTACCATGCCCCCATCAAAGGCATGGACAGCCGCCAGTCGCCCCTCCTGTGATTTAGAGGAGGCATCGAGCGATCCTAGAGGACACTTCTAAGACATGACACATTCCCAAATACAGACGCAATGAAAAGAAATGTCTCAATGCAATGTCATGCAGTGACATGAGAGTTCTACAATTTAAATGTCCATATTTATACAGTCATCCCAGAATTATAAAAATGGTCATCTATAGACCTCAAAATACATATACATCACTAATACAAATTTACAGCGGAAATACACAATGACTCCTCAAGTCCAGGCCTGATCTCCCAAAGATACTGAGCGTCCTAAAAGCGACACTCCTTGTCAAATACTATCTCTGAAACAAAAGGGAAATGATGGGTGAGTACTCGGGAAAGAATACTCAGTGAGTGAGTGGGTCAATGCAATCGTCAAATATAGAGTGTGAAACTGGAGTGTCAAAACGTAAGTATATAAATCATATTTCAAATCATCATGCTTTTCATTTCAACAATATATCGCTTCATGCATTTTCAAGTCAAATATGCATCAAAAGTACCATCATTTAAAATCATAGAGCTGCCAGCCGAAAATGTCCTGGCAGAGGTCTACCGCGACCTATGACAGGCGCACCGGAGGTGTTATATGCAAATTTCTTTAAAGTGCTCTCTACCCCGGCGTTGGCGACGAACCTCGTCCAGGTGCTAGACTTGGAGAGGATATCCAATCCAAATCCAAATCCTCCCCCTTTCGGGTTCAACCTGGCTAGTACCGTGTCGATAATCAAATAACGACAACTCGTGGGATACCCCAGGCCTAGGCATATCCGGACGCCACCAAAGCGTCTCTCACGGTGTCTTTCGTAGCTACGGAACAATACAATCCAAAGCCCTCAAGGCCAAAACCAATATCATATCAAAATGTGCCGAAATCAGGTTCATAAACCAATGCAACATATAGCATAAAATGACACATTATACATTTCAACTACATGGATGCATAATTTCATAATTCAATACAGTTTTTGGACACTCCAACGGTTCACAAAAGTCAATTTTAAAACCAGTCAAAACATTTCCAACATACGACAAATCATGCTCATTATCAAAATATTGTAAAACAAAATTTACATATTAAACAAAAGTATTGAAATAAATCCCACTCACCGTTTTGGGGAAGGTAGCGCACTCCCCAATAAACCAAAATACGCAAAACAAGGCGCCCGTCAATCGAGTCACCAAGAAAGCCAACCTAATCAAGTCATCACGATTTTTATCAATTTCTGACTATTTCAGGGTTTATCGTTTTTCTTAATTTCGTACGAACCCTAAATTCCTCAATTTATAAACGAATCAACTAATGCTACCTAATTTGACAAAGTTTATTCAAGGGTTGAAGAGATTTCATTTCTCTCACCTAGGATTCTTCGGATCTCGAATTTAGCTTTCGTTCGCCCATTGGTTTAGTCTAAAACCTGAATGTTTCCAAATTTGAAACAATCGTGAACAATTTAAGTTCGATTACTAAAGAATTTTGAAATCCAAGTACGAAAATCGAAACTTAGAGTCATTTACCTTCGCAGAGGCTCAGGGACTGTCACGGGCCGTCGCGGGCCGTGGGCCGCGGGCTGATGGGCTGGCGGGCCTGGTGGGCTTGGTGGGCCGCAGGCCGGACTGGGCCGCGTGCTGGACTGGGCCGCAGTGGCTAGGGTCGCGCTCGCGAGCTGGATCGAGCACTCGCGCAGTGGGTCGCACGCTGGAGCGCTTGCGCTCGTGCTGGAGGTGTGCAGGGGCTCGGGCAGAGGCGCGCAAGGGTGCGCTGGGGTCGCGCTCTGGGTGTCGTGCGCTGCTCGTGCGCTGATCGAGCGCTGTTCGCGCGCTGCTCGCGCGCTGCTCGCGGGCTGCTCGCGCTGGGCTGGTGCTGGGCTGGCGCTGGGCTCGCGCGCTGGGCTCGCGCTGGCTCGGGCGCTGGCTCGGGCGCTGGCTCGGGCGCTGGCTCGGGCGCTGGGACGCGCTGGGGCGCGCTGGGGCTCGTGCTACGGCGTGCTCGAGCGATCGCGTGCTCACGCGAGGGAGGGTCGCGCTGCAGCGCTCGCGCGCTCACGAGGAAGACTGCGCGGTGGCGCTAGCGCTCGCGCGGAGATGATCGCGCGGCTGTGCTCGCGCTCGCTGAGGATTGGAGATCGCGCTGCAGTCGCGCGCTCGCAGAGGATTGGAGCAGCGACGGCCACGGCGCACTCGTGGGAGGAAGATCGTGCGGCTGATTCGGGCGGTCGCTCGCGGCGGAGGATGGCAGCAGAAGAGAGAGGCGCGGCGGCGGGGGATCGGGAGAAGAGAGAAGAAAAAGGGAGAGGGAGAGAGAAGAGAGAAGAGAGGGGGAAAGAGAGAGAGAAAATTGGGCTTTAAGCCCTAATTTTGTTTTTTATTTTCCTTTTTTTTTTTTTTTTTTTTTTTAATTGGGTATTACACTTACAGCAGCAACGTCCTTCCACTTCCCTGCCACAGAATGTACATTTGCCGACATGATCACCAGAATCATTAGGGTCCAATTCTCACAGTCTCTCCTTGACTTGCTCAGCCAATTTAACATTTCCATGAATGCTGCAAGCACCTAGGAGAGTTCCCCATAGAATGTCAGTATGGGGGATTGGTATTGAACAATAAATTCATGGGCCTTCTGAAGTTGACCAGCTAGCTCGACCATACAAATCAACCATACAACCATAGTGTTCAAACCATAGATTTTGGACATCTGAGTGAAATACCCATATCCCTTTTCAATTAGGCCAGCATGACTACAAGCATATAGGAGCGGAATAAATGTGATTCCATCAGGCCAAATTCCAAAATCTGCCATCTGATAAAAAAGTTCACTAGCTCCTTTACCATAACCATGCGTTGCAAGCCCTGCCATCATTGATGCCCAGGAAACTATGTTCTTTTTCTCCAACATGTCCTCAAAGACTAAGCGGGCCATGCCAACAAACCCACATCTAGAGTATGTATCTAACAGTATATTGTTCGCAGAGATAATTTATAAGTTACCAGTCTTTTACATAAATGCATGTAGAAGTTTCCCAAAATCAAAAGCCCCAGCTTGTTCACATGCATGGAGAACTCCGGTCAAGCTCACCTCATTAGGTGCCATTCCTCCCCTCCTTGAAAACCCAAATGCCTCATTGAAACAACCATTGTGAGCAAACCCAACAATCATAATACTCCAAGAAATGACATCTTTGTGTGGCATTTGAGAAAACAATTCCCTAGCAGAATCAACCTCACCTGCCTTTGTATACCTTGCAAGCATCTCATTCCACGTAGTCAAATTCCTGAAAGGCATCCTATTAAATATAGTCTCCCCACCCTTCACCTCCCCACACCGAAAATAAGCCGTTACAATTGCATTCCAAGCAACAACATTTGATTCTAAAATTTCATCAAAAACCTTCCTCTCAGAATCAATCGATCCGGATTCTGCATGCATACTAACGAAAGTTGTTCCGACAAAGAGATGGGTATGGAGCCCAAAACCGATTGATTGACGATGAAGATGAATTCAAGCTTTTAGGGACCGGAAATTCCCTGCTGCTTTGAGTATGAATGCTAAAGAAAAGCTATCAGGAGGTAATGGCAATTCGTGACGCATTTGGACAAACAAAGGTTTAGAACTTTGTGGGGTATCGGATTCGGAGAGCCCACAAATGAGTGCGTTGTTCATGAAAACTTCTGGATTTGGGATTGCCTAGGATGAATGGGTCGTTATCAAGGCTAGTTTTCGATACAAATGCGTGTATTTGCTTGAATGTTTCTAGGGTTTTGCTTTCTCTCAGTAGTGAAAGACAGAATTGTTCACTGCTGAACATTCTAATCCTTGTAGTTTTCTCTTGACCGAAAACCTCCTCCCTGTTTTCTTGGTCTTTCTACTTCAAATTGGAAGTTGCCGTTATAATGACTCCACTTCCAGTGCAAGTGACATTTGAGCTCGAATAGGGCCCAAAACGCCAGTTCAAGGAATGTATAATGACGGAATTTATCAATTATGCCCTTTGGTACTTTTCTTTTTTTTTGGGGGGGGGTTAAGAAAGGGAATATAAAAACACACGCCTAGGGACCTAACGAGGCCCATCTTCTAGGGAGAAGGAGACCTCTAGCAACGTCTCGGAGGATTTGCATGATTCCCGAAGGAGTGAAGCTCATGCACACGAGGGCAGAGGAGATGTCCCAAGTTGGCAAGAAAGTGAGCTCCTGTGTTTCCCTCTCTGCAAGTGAGGCGAACTGCATAGGCATTTGAATTGACTAGAAGGTTGATGCACTAGGAGACAAGGTGGTGAAGAGGGTGATCTCGACTCACTTCTTGCAGCTGGAGGATGACTAAGGCTATTGAATCCATTTTCAAGATGAAGTTTATGAGGCCCATCCGTTTCATTATTTGGAGACCACCTCTAGCCCTCCATAGTTCCGCCAAGAGGTTATTGGTATGGCCAACATTGAGGGAGAAACTTGCCACCCGTTTTCCTTCGCAATCCCTTAGAAGCATTCCGAGCCCACCTGCATTCGATGGCTTTTTGACAGAATCATCAGTGTTGAGCTTAAGTTAGCCTGGAGAGGAGGAGACCAAGCTATCCATTTAGTCATTGGGGTTCCGGGCTTAGCTTTCTTTGCTAATATGGTGTTTCTGGCAATAGCACCAAAAAAAAAAAAATGGTGTTTCTGGCAAACCGCAAGGCTATAGCAGCAACAACCTGCGGGGGGGAGGGAAGTGTTCAAAAACCAGCTGACACCTGGCTTTCCAAAGGGTCAAGGAAGGTTGTATTCCAAGGGGGATCTTAGTGGTGGTGGGGAGAAGAGCTATTGACTTTAAGCCAAGTTTGAGAGGACTCCATGTTGAAAGAGGCTTTTCTGGTTATGGTGGGGGAGATGAGGTTCCTAACTTGTCTTTGAAGAAATTTTGAATATCTTGAACAAGAGTGATCAAAGATATGGAGAATTTTTTTATCAACAAATTTGCCCAAGAATAAGAGAGGGAGGATTGCCGTATAGGAAAAGTGTGAGTTAATTATCCTTTTACATGTAATAAAGAGAAAGAAGCGGAAAATATTGTTTCACGTTAGAGAAAAGATCATTCTCTAAATTTTTTTAAATTTTCTCAATATTCCAAATGAGAGAGAAGAGAAGTATTTATATAGAAAAAATCTCAAGTGACAAGTATAGAGAAAACTAGCTATTAAAGAGGGAAAAAAAGAAAAAAGAAAAAAACCTTACTGTTAGAAATACCTCAATAAAAAAAAGAAATATTGGTGATCCATCCTACAAATCAAATCCCCAAAATTCAATACAACAACAATAACACAACACGATGAAAACTAAATTTGGGAGAATCAACCTTTAAAATAGATTTCACAGTATTCAAATCTGATTAGTCGAAAAAACTTTTGATACTGGTGATTAAAAAAAAAAAAAAACATGATGACCCTTAATCCTAAATTTTAAGATTTACCGTATTTTAGTTTTTACAAGAGATTTTATACTAACTGTCGACCTATTACAACCCTTTTTTCCTTTATCTAATTTTGAGATTGGCCATTGTGGAGCTGAAAAATCCAAAAAAAAAAAAAAAACATAAAAGCAAGTTGAAAAACCCCATTTTAAATCTTTAATGATTGGTCGTTGCAACCAATATTAAACTTCACCAAAAGATACTCAAAACCCCAGCATATGCCATTACTACCATCTACCTCATTATACTAGTAAAAATGTTCCAAAAAAAGCATGTAAACATGAATTTATATGGAGGTCCAAGTAATTTTTCACTTAACTTATAAAAATAACAAAAAATATATATTTTTTGAACTACATTCAAAAATTAAAATCATAAAAATTGCTTTAACAAGATAAAACCCAAATTTGGACTTTTGGTGTGCTTGCTTGAAAACATGGTTTCTTAACTTTTTTTTTTATTACACTGAATTTTGAATTTGACATCACCGGATTATGGGAGAAGATTGTGATCACTAGATTGTCCCCGGACCTATGATTTCTTAACTTTAACCATCTCTTGTAATAATAGACAAGCATACTCTAGTTTTGAGCACTTAATAAAAGAAAATAGACGTTTAGAGAACTTTATCGTTTAAGGGATAAATTTGATTTGAATCGAATTTAATTGAATTAATATAATTATCGGATATCGATGGATTATTAAAATAAAAAAAGAAAAAGAAAAGACCAACACGCACGGACGCAAAAGATTTTAGGCCCAAGTAGGCAATTTTAGCTGAGGTAACACAGAGGCCCAGAATGACAGACCTGGGCCACAAAGCCTACCAAAATGTTATAAATAAAGAGAAGACATCTCCTTCGTGAATTAAATCTGATCTTAGCCGTCAGATCTAGGGTTCGTTTACCAACATAGTCGCTCTAGGGTTTAACTATCCCTCGAGCACACCTTGATAGGCCTCTTTAGTGAGAGAAAAGGGGGGACGCTGAGCAAGAGAGCTTGAATAGATTCAGAGATGGTTCAGCGTCTCACATACCGCACGCGTCATAGCTACGCCACCAAGTCCAATCAACACCGGGTTGTCAAAACCCCTGGTAAATTAGAAACAAACCGTAGTTGTATTTCATCGGATCTGTGATTATATTGGGTTTATTTTTCTGGGTTTTGCTTATAATCAGGTGGGGTGTTGTTGATTTTGTTGAATATTATGTTTAGGTGGTAAGCTTGTGTATCAGACCACTAAGAAGAGGGCTAATGGGCCTAAGTGTCCTGTCACTGGAAAGAGAATCCAAGGGGTATGCTCTAAATATCTTGTTTTAAACCTTTTGATTTATTGATATATTTTTTTAAGATTATGATTTTTTTCTTTCTTTCGACGTTGTGAGATGTGTATTTTTGTGGTATACGGTATGATTTCACTATGTTATCTGCATGTAGTGTTGGTCCTTTTTTGTTGTGATTGTTTTAAGTTGAATGGATGATTTAATGAATGTATCTGGAGCTATATTTGAATGCATCGATATTCTTGATGATGTAAATGTTGAGTATGATGTAATTAAGGTGGGCGGTTTTGTTTAAATGATTCCTTTTGTTTGATGGATTTGATTTCCAGTGAAATGTTTTGGGGACTTGGGAGTCCTGTGGTCATTATGGTGCTGTTGCAAGCTTTTGAGCTTAATGGAATGTTGAATGTTTGATATTGTAGTTGATACTATGACATATGTTTCATTAGCCGTAGATCTTAATGGGACTTTTCAATTCATTTGACTCATCTTGTAGCACATAGATTGATCTGGAACTGCTTTGGACACATAGCTTCTTCCATCACTAGGTCTGCTGTGAGCAAGTTGATAATTTTGTGGGCCGAATATCATTTTTCTTTGATTTTTTTATCTACTACATGACCAGAACATGGGACAAGCCGTTCATTGTGCCAAGATCCTTCTCACTGTGTTTATTGCACCTTTATTTGTTTGTTGTCTTATGGATCTTGTACTTTTTGATGACATGGTGTATACATTCTTCTTGATGACAGTGTATACATTCATTTTTTTCCTTTAGCATTTTGCAGTAAGTTTATTGGGTCACTGAGTTTGGCACACGTGTTTCTAATCTATATGTCACAAATATAGACCATTTAATTCCATAGTACCAGATTTGCTTTGCTCATATGGTTTCCAAGCTTGGCTTGTTCTTATGAGTGAGAGCGAGCTCCTTGTTGTAGGATTCCAGTCTTTATAGCTGATTCTTATATGCATTAGGGTTGATATTCTTGAGTTTAGTTTTTGTGGGAAGGACCGCATTTCTTATATCTGTCATCCGTTGTGATTCCACGAATATAAGGGAGCTGTGGTGATTGGTTCCAGGGAAAGATTGTCTCCTTGTCTCTGTCAGAGTGTTTCACTAAATCAAGAGCTAAGTAAAAGATTTGAGTTATTTACCTCTCTTTTCCAGGAAAAAACGTGTAATATGAGGCTTTATGATGTTCTGGTAGATGTCAAATATCTTCCACTGTATAACCCATTTTTATTAGGAAGACCTGGGGGACAAGCACCTTGTGTCCCAACATTCTTCACATGTTTATGTTCTTAAACATGGTTTTGCATTTGTGTCTCGTTTTATGTTCAAGATCATAAGGGGGTGCAACTGAAGTACTAGAGTTTACATGAATAGCATGCTAAAGTTATTGGTTTCATATTTTGCATGCATTTTATTTTCCTGTTAGTCTATTGTGTTTCTTGTTTTAATAAGGTTGCACCTTGTGGGTGCATGGTGGTTGTTGTTGTTGTTGATGATGTTTTTATTAAAATCTTGGATCTATAATGTGCTCTATATTTAGGTCTTTTTTGTTGAGCGTGCTTGAGTGAAGTTCCCCCATTGTGCAATGCAAACATGGTTATTTCTTCCTGAACTGCATTTCGTTTTCCCTAAGTGACCATTTTGTATTTCTTGCTTTATCTACAGATTCCTCATTTGAGGCCTGCTGAGTATAAGAGGTCCAGATTATCAAGGAACCGCAGGACTGTTAACCGTGCCTATGGTGGTGTATTATCTGGAGGTGCTGTTAGGGAGAGGTGTGTTCCTGATACCGTTTCTGAAGTCTCATCACTTCCCCTAGCCCCCTGCTTCAGAGCTTGCGTGATGTGAGAGAAAGCAGGTTTCAAGCATAATTTTTCATAGAGGCCTAATTTTTCATCTGATTGCTGCACTTGCAGGATTATCCGAGCCTTTTTGGTGGAGGAGCAAAAGATTGTGAAGAAGGTTTTGAAGATTCAGAAGGCTAAAGAAAAACAGGCATCAAAGGCCTAAATGATGATATTTTACTTTAGTATGTTGAAGAGAAATTTTGACTTTTCATTTATGGCATACTATGCTCAATATTGTTGTGAGGGATGTTGAGAATCTTTTCTTGGTCTTGTTTCTTCCCTTTAAAACTGATTTATTTAGTTATGATTTTTGGTATATGGGTTTTGCTCGATTTTGTGTTGAATTTTCTGTAGCGACCTTTTTTTTTTTTAATTTTTTAATTTTTTTTAGTCTTACGGCATTGTCAAATTTTGATGTGGTGACAAACATGGATCTGTCAACTTGATCATGTTTACAGAGCTGTATCAGAGCTGGCTGGTTTGTTAATGAGTCTGCTTCTTGCTCTGGGCCTCACATGATACACAATGTGTCTGTCGTGATTCCTTGAAGCTGATGCTCGCCCCTTTCTAGGGACTACATGCACAAGGGTTTGTCATGTTAGTCCTGTTGGCTTTGTGAGGAAAAAGAAAAGGGGGAGGCTTGATATGAAAGGAACTTGACAATTTAGGGGTTTTACATATCTTCATAGCCCCCGAATCTACAAAAGTGCAGGGTTGTCATCCAAAGTCTTAATTTTTCTTTCATTGCTTGTAAGATTTGCTGGTTTGCTTCACCTGTTGCTAGCGAACCTTGTCATTGGTAAGTTACTTCTGTCCAAGATCACCAATTTTTAGCGGGGTTGGCTTCACCTGTTGCAAGCGAACCTTGACATTGGCAGGTTACTTCTGCTCTAAACAAACCAATTTTCCCTCGTGCTTCCCTGATGCATCATTGCACCTCTGTTTGGTTTCTATTTGTAGTTTTAAGCAGAAACTTGATATGCTACAGTGACCGAAGGCATTTATTATAAGCAAGATTACCGCAGAATGCCTTATAATGGCCAAGTTGTTCAATTACAAACGGGGAAAAACATTTTAGGGACACCATATGGTATCCTTTCAAGCTCTAGCTGAATGGAGGACGTTCTGTCGAAAGAGTTGAAGTAGAGCCACCATTTTCTCAGGAGGTGGTGCTAGATCTTTAACAACTGGGAGTTGAGTTAGAGCTGTCACCCATGAGTATACCATAGGGCTCTTTTCTGGATCTAGATACTTGACACCAATGGCTTGTTCAACGATCTTGTGAGGTCCCAAGATTGAGCAGATCACTATGTCCAAGAGTCCTATATTTTCGTTGGTGATCTCTGGAATTCCATCTGGGAAAACTTCTGTTACCCCTCTTTCTTCTAATATTTGTATATTGGCTGCCACATCCTTAAGGGCTTTCTCTTGCGCTTCCCCTTCAGTAGTGATCACCAGGCGCATGCTCTCAAATAGCTGATCAGAGAAACCAAGGATATGCTAAATGATTCATATAGAAATATAGGTTAGAATTGATAGACATGGGATTTGGGAGGTTTAATTTCATACCTGTTGATGGAGAAAGCATGCTTCCATCTTTCTTCGATGTATTCCAGTATGACCAGTGATTCTGCAACCGCTTTACCATTGTGGACGAGTACTGGGATCTTCTTATAAACTGGATTGTAATGGAGAAGTTGTTCGCTCTTGTTGCTCAAGTCTTCTTCTATGTACTCATAAGGGATGCCCTTAACTCTGAGGGCAAGTTCTACCCTCTTAGAGAATGGACTTCCCTGCATTCCAAATAACTTCACTTTGTTATCTCCCATTGCTCGCTCTCACTTCTCTCTCTCTCGTTTCTAAGAGGTCTAGCTAGTTGCTTCTTCATATGTTTTCCTAGTCAACTATGTCTATTAACTTGCTTGCCAAGCTTGTGTCAATGTAGAAAGATAAGAAGGGTCTGGAAGTCATCGGTCAGATGTGACACGCGACCCACGACCTGCCACATACAAACCTGAGTCAGACGAGTAATTAAGCGGCATAATATTACAAGTCGAGAATGTCCAAAATCTGACGGTATTAATATCTTTTTGGCACATAAATTTCCTCATTTTTTCTCAAAATAGGGGTGGCTTGCATTATATGTAGATTCAAATCTTAAACATATAAATAAGATCGTAAAAAGGATTCTTAAAACTAAGAAACTATTTTGTCTTGCTTGCCAATTTAAAGCCTATAGGGTGCATCACACATTTGATAAAATGATAGCCATGATAAGCAACTTGTCAAGGAATGCTCAGCCTCCTCCTTGTGTCTCCTTTGGTGTTTTCCGTCCATTATCTGTATCAAGTCAAATTGTTTTGTTGCGTGAATTTTTCTATCATATCTCTAGTGTAAATGCTTCGGATAATGGACTCCATCTTTACATTGCTTAAGCTAGTTGATGTTTATATAAAAAAAACTACGTTAGGAAAGCTATCTCCTAAAATGGGTTTGATAAGCGATAAAACTGGATAAGTAGTATGATTCATGATACTGGTTACAATCACACAAAAAATAAAAAGCTAGTTGATGTTTATTATAGTTGAAGCTTCAGTTAGGACTGAGACCATGATGGTGAAGTTTGCTTCTTTGCTAGAGAACCATTTTTTAAAAATGGGTGAAACAAGAAAAATTGTTTTGGCAGTTCATGATATAAAATGCAAGACATTCATTTAGTTCCTATTTGTTTAAATTGAGTGCTGAATTAAGGGCATTATTCGAATAGGGATTTGAAAAGGAGACCATATTAAGCTACTACAAGTGCTGAATACTTAAATGGTAGCACCATATTTGATTCATGCTCCAGCAGATTGAAGGTATCCTGTCGTCTAACCCGAATTATTGCCGCCATTTTTGCCATTCTCTCTAGGTGGAGAAAGCTGTCTCACCCGTGGGAGTTCATTAAAGCCGTCACCCATGAGTATACCAGTGTCTAGTTTTCTGGATTTAAGCACTTGACACCAATGGCCTGATCAACAGCTCCATGAGCCTAAAACTGAGAACATCACAATTTCAAGAAGTCCAATATTTTCATTATTGATCACTGGAACTTTTCCATCTGGAGATACTTCTTGTGCTTCCCCTTCACCGAGGATCACCGAAGGAAAGCCCTGGAAGAGCTGTGCAATGAAACCATGAGAACAAGAATTCCCTTAAAAGGTAAAACTACTAAACAAGATGTATAATGAATGAAATGATTCATAAAGAGTAGCATACTTGTACTTGCTGACGGAGAAAGTTTGCCCAGAATAGCGTTTGAGCTCTCTTGTAGGGATCTTTGAGTTGAAAGAAAGGAGCATGCTTCCATGTTTCGTCTATGTATTCCCGTGTGACAAGTGATTCTACAATGGCTATACCATCCTGTACACGCAATGGAATCTTTCTATGAATGGGATTTTAGCAGAGGAGTTGTTCACTCTTGTTGCTCAAATCTTCCACAATGAACTCGCAAGGGATACCCTTCACTTAATTCTGCCTCTTAGAGGTTGAGTTTCCCTGTTTACCAAGAGGCTTCATTTTGCTATCCTCTGCTATCTCTCTCTGCCTAGACGCTTGCTTCCTTTTCTTTTTGTTTTGCTTTGTTTGTTTGTTTGTCTTTTTTCTTTTTTTTTGTCTTTTTTTTCTTTTTTTTTTAACAGAGTTTTAACAAGTACTTATGGTGATTAGAACTTTTCAGGAGTACATTTTTAATTTTAAACACCGGAATAATGATAATTTAAGGTCTAGATTTTGTGCATCGCTGCAAAGCTTACCATCTGATGTATCCTCAATATTATTTTCCATTACCTCCAATTTCTTTTATAGTTGATAAATGGAATCGCTGTGTTCATAGCTAATGCCTCTAATTTCTTTTTTTCCCCTATTTTCGCATAAATCTGCGTAGACAGGAAACAATAAGGCCGATCAGACTTGATACAATGGCCAGAAAATACATGTCCCCTTTGAAGCTAATTTTCCATGAAGCAAACAGAGGCTTTTGGATCAAAATGAGGAAGAAAAATGAAAATAGTGCTAAAGTCATAAAAGACTGGAAGCAGGAATGTCGCATTATCTCTCTACCTCCTGTTGAACAAAGTTGACCCAGAAGAGAACTCTGGCTCGGCTATAGTGATACTTGGGGAGGAGAACGGGAGGATTACTCCAAGTTTGGTTAATGTATTAGAGGATGGTGCATGATGCTTGTATAGGTCTTTTGGCTTTTGTTACTAATATCTTTATTGTCGTAGCCATAAGGTAAATTCAACCCTGTTTCTATAAGGGCTAAACCACATTCCATGCAGTACCATTGCACTTTTTCTGCCATCTCTCTGTCTCTCTGCTTCTGCCTGATCTGTTGTTGAGCGTTAAGATCAAATTTCTCCAGCTTTCTTCCATTGTGTTCAGGTGTTTCTTAGTACATTCCTAAATATTCATTTCTCACCTTGGTGTGTTAGGTCGAACCGGTGACAAAGAATCTAATTTTTATTTCTCAAACAAGCATTCGCTTTTCAGTTGCATAAGATGGTATTCAAATGTTGTCCGCTTGGCAAGCAATCATGAAATTCAAATCATCAAAAAATTTTAGAGTAAGCCTCATGAAAAATCAATATACGGGTCATACCAGTATCTTTTAGATTCTCAACATTCAATTTATGCAATACTAACTCAGTCTTTGAATATCTCTCTACACAAATTTGATCAAACAACATATAAAATTTGTATTCTCGAGACTAGAAAACCACTAGTAGCAACTGTTTTCTTCTAAATGCCCAAACATGATGAACCTAGTTAGCAATGGTTTACAGTCACATACATGAGCCTAAACTCTTATCAAGACACAATACCAGGTCACCAATTGAAGCCTGATGCGATTGAAGGTGCTTCTGTCTAAAATACTGGAAAAATCCAACAGGCTTGTGATGAGGCATATCTATTTCCTTTACCAGTGGAAGTTAAGCAATGGCTGCTATCCATGAAAACACTTCGGGAAAATATTCTGGTCTACAAGCTTCACTTCGGCTGCTTCTTCAACGGCATTGTTAGCTGTCCATGTTGTGCCCATTAGTATGTCGAAGAGTCCTAGACTGCTGCCTTCTTCATTAAATGAACCCTGTGGAAAAATATCTTCTATGTTGTCTTCCATTACTCTCAATTTGTTCTGTACTTCTTGGATGGCCTTCTCTTGTACTTCCCCCCGGAACTTCTAGTACTTCGTGGAAACTCTCTAAAAACTTCAGCTGTAAATCACATGGTGCTGAAATCAGCCAATGTAATGTTCATATGGGACAAACTTAGAGAAACTATGAAAAAGTTGGTGACCAAATTAGTGAATTTGATATTTTCTCCACCAAGCCATGCGCACATTCGATGACAAAAAAATTATGTTTGCTCATAATTTTCTCACTTTACTTTTAGCAACTTTTAGCAGAGTTACCAACTTGTTGGTGATGCTCTGATACTAATGTTGTTGATGAGGGAGCTCTAGAAGGTGAAGGAGAAAACAGAAGGAATAGAGAAACATAGAAGAAGCTAGAGGATTTTTTGGAGTCGTGTTCCAAATTAAACCTAAAAAACAAAAAAAATTTAAAACAACCTCAACAAAAAAAAAAAAATTTCTAAAAATAACCTCATTTTGTCGTGAGTTGAATTCACGACACCACGTAGCATCACCCGATTGGGCTAGAGCCACGTGTCGCGTCTTCAAGACGCGATACAGCTTGTCACGTCTTGAAATCGCGTCTTGAAGACGCGATAATCCGGCTCCCCCCGCCCCCTACGGCTCCTCCCTCCGCCCCCAACGGCACTCCTCTCTCCCTCCCCCTCCCATGGCACTGCTCCTCTCCCCCTCCCTCCCCGTGGCTCTCTCTCTCCCTCCCCCTGTCCCGTGGCGCTCCTCCCTCCCTTCCTCCCCCCGCGGCTCTCTCTCCCTCCCTCGCCCGCAACTGTCTCTCTCTCCCTCCCCCGCTTGCGGCTGTCTATCTCTCTCCCTCCCTTCCCCACCCGCGGCTCTCTCTCTCCCCCCACCGCCCGCGGCCCCTCCCTCTGCAGCCCACGGCTCTCTCTCTCCCTCCCTCCCCCGTGGCTCTCTCTCTCCCCCGCCGCAGCACTCCTCTCTCTCTCTCTCTCCCTTCCTCCCCCCGCGGCACTCCTCCCTCTCCCACCCTCCCCCACTGCCATGGAAGCCCTCTCCCTCCCTCTGCCACAGCCGCGGGAGCCTCCCTTTCCCTCTCTCCCCCACTGCCACCCACCACCGCGGGAGCCCTCTCCCTCCCTCTCGCGGTCCCGCGGCCCATGTCGCGGGTTCAACCCTCGAGAAATTTGGGTCATCTCCGGAATTTCTTTCTCCCGCAGGTCATTTAAAAAAAAAAATTTAGGTATAATTGCTTACTTGACTCTTTTTGTGCTGAATGGTGCTCTCTTCCCTCTCTCTATTTCATTTCTTCCTTTTATATTTTACATCAGACTAGTACATTTTTGTCTGTTAACACAATATATTTTACAAACTTGGGCCATACATACGGGTTGAGATAACATAAAAGGAATAGTGTCCGAAATCATCATTATGAGAATGCTAAACTTAGTACACTTTAATTACTAATTCAATGCTTATAAAGTCTGAGGTGAAGACATAATGAGTGCCTCTAGATCAAAAAAGCTATCCCAGAAGCGAACTTTGGCTCTTTTGTAGGGATCATCAGGCATGACATGGGGAGGATTCTTCCAAGTTTCATCGATGTATTCGAGTATGATAGGTGATTCCAGGATCAGTTTGCCATCATGAATGAGTAGCGGGACTTTCTTGTAGACAGGATGGTAGGTGAGAAGTAACTCACTCTCGTTGATTGTCTTCCTCTATCCATTCATAAGGTATGCCTTTAGCTTTGAGGACCAGCACAACTCTCCTTGCAAAAGGGCTAAACCATGCTCCATACAGTTTCACCTTTTTTCATCTTCCATCTCTCTCTCTCTCTCTCTCTCTCTCGTTTGATTTTTTGTGTGTGGTCATCTAAAGACCTGCACCAGGATGTAAATTATGAAAAGACTAGTGGGGTAGTGGAGATATTTTGTGTTGGGTCATCGAAAAAAAGTGAGATTTTACAAATGGGGCCTCATTCACCAAGTAGAGGTGTTAAATTAGGCATAAGACATCCGAGAGGGAAGGGAAAACCCTTATTTTCCTCATTGCAAAGATAATTAAAACACATAACAAACAGCCAACTCTCCTCTGATTCCGTAAACCACTCATCTCTATCGGGATTCCTTGATTATATGCGAGGAATTTTTCTAGCTCAATGGCACAACTAGCTAAGAATGATCTCTTGGTAGAACGATTTTGGAACTATCTTCAAGATTTACTTACACATGATGTAGAAGTCAGAAAGGTGGAAGTTGATAGATGTGATTAATAAAGATATCTGGATAACTGTGAGGCTGGAAAGGGTTATAGATGATCTAGCCAGAGGATGAAAATGTGATCAATCAAGGTTGAGGAACCAGATTAGCCAGTTTGCAAGGCATATTATTAATGCTTATGTTCCATTTTTCAACTTCAAATTTGGTGGCAAACATTTCGTTACATGTTACAATACAGCTGATGTAGAATACAGTAATGCTATTCCTACCAAGTTCATGTCAGTGACTATCAGGAATTTGGAGGTATTAAATTCTTCACAAGGAGGGATGTAGGTTCTTTGTGAGGTTAACAGACCTTGTTATTATCAATTCTAACTCTTATAAGGAGTTATGAGTGTTCAAATTCTTCTTCTTCTTCTTTTTTTTTTTTTTAAATAAGAATATCGATTGAAATAATCTATAAAAAGATGTGATATTTTATCATCAAATTTATCAGTATCGATGCTGACGGAATCGATGATTGTGAGATTATCGGAAAACAATTCCTAAAAAAATATTATATTATATAACATTATGTTTTGGTACAAGTAATGCTTGAGCCCTTCAGAGCTATAATTTAATATAAACTCTCTCTCTCATATGTAGACACATTCACCAAGAGACTAGTGAACTAAAAACTTCACACACAGGCCATGCAAAATATGCCCACTAAAGTAGGGAAAAAGAATGAACAAATCCCATTAGGCCTGGTGTTTTTGAAGCGCGAGCTGCGTGTAAAACTGGAACATCGCCACAAGCTTGTCATGAGGAGCAACCATTTCTTTCACCAGAGGACGTTCACAAACAGCCTCAAACCATGAATGTAATTGGGTTTTTTTCAACCTCCATTTCCTGTGCATGCTGTATAGTCTGTTACGCCTTCTCAGATTGCGCTTTCGGACCTTGTTTCCCTTCTTATGTCTATCAGGTCATCTATCTGCTTCTACGAAATTTCATGCAAGAAATAGATGTTGGCAAGAAGGATAAGTTGTGAAGGTAAAATTGAGAAAGCAACTTCAAGGCAATGAGGAAGCAGAGAAGCAGTTTAAGCAAATTCAACACATTCAATTGACCTAATCTCTCTCTCTCTCTCTCTCTCTCTCTCTCTCTGAAAAAAGAAAAAGGTTGTTACTCAATGCGGAAGAAAAGAAAAAGGGAAAAGAAAAAAAAGGAACAGTAGTGTCAAGAATGGGATTCGAACCCATGCCCTTTCGGACCAGTACCTGAAACTGGCGCCTTAGACCAACTCGGCCATCTTGACGTGTTGATTCCAGTGAAGCACCATGATCGTAATCTATTAATACGTTACTATATCTTTGCCGCACCTCATTTTCTCCCGCGTAAAGAACCATTCCTTTAGCATCAAAATCCAGATTCTTCTATGAACCCAGATGACTGCTTGGTTTGTTTTCTCTCGCAAATTTGCATCCTCAATTACCTTAGCTGAAAACCCACTACATATTTCCCCTCAGAACGAGCATATTCCCAAAATTCTGAACCCTCTAGACTTGTTTGCTAATTACACGAAAAATGAAAAGCCCACAGTTGATCAGACCAAAATTTTACATGCCCATTTCCTAAAATCCAACATTCTACCATCTGACATCTTTGTTGCAAATTCTTTGACCGATTGGTACTGTAAAGCAAATGCGGTAAATTATGCACGTAAATTGTTCGACCAAATCCGTAAACCAAATATTGTATCTTGGAATATTTGAATTATAACCAAAGTTCAATGTTTGAGGTTTCATGGAGCCTTTTTTGCATTATCCACTGATCGGGAGTTGATTTGAATCGGTTCACCTATGGGAGTGTTGTTCGGCTTGTAATGCCTTACAATGTGTATCATGTGGTCGGCGGGTTTATGGACTTGTGATGGAAAACGGGTTCTCTTCAAATGGTTATGTTCGTTCTGGAATGACAGACTTGTTTGCCAAACATGGTTGTTTTGATGAGGCCTTGAGGTTGTTCATGGATCTTTTGTTGGAATGCAGTAATCTCTGGAGCAGATGGAAGCTTTGGATCTTTTTTATCAGATGTGTTCTGAGGGTTCAATGCCTAATAGTTTTACATTTTCCAGCATATTGACAGCATGTTCTATGCTTGAAGATCTTGCGATTGGAAGAGGTATACATGGATTAGTGATTAAAAATGGTGCTTGGGAAGATGTCTTTGTTGGTACTGCCTTGATTGATTTATATGCAAAATTTGGGTCTATGGATGAGGCTGTAAAAGAATTTTCTAGTATGCCAATAAGGAATGTGGTCTCTTGGACTGCAATGATATCCCGATTTGTGCAGAAGGATGTTTCTATATCTGCACTCCTTTATTTCAATGAGATGAGAAGAATGGGAGTGGAAGTAAACAAGTATATGATTACTACCATTCTCAGTGCTTGTGCTGCATCAGCCATGTATAGAGAGACCGAAATTCATTCTTGGATTTTGAAATCTGGGTTATATCAGGATTCATCTGTGAAGTCTAGTTTGATTAACATGTACTCGAAATTAGAAGCAATTAACCTATCAGAGCCGGTTTTCAAAGAAACAGGATGCATAGAGGATGCAGATGGGTGGGATGTTATGATAACTGCTTTTGCCCATAACAAGGCTTCATAAAAAGCAATTTCATTGTTCCGGAGAATGTTTCAAGAGGGTCTGAGACCTGACAAGTTCTGTAACTCTAGTGTGCTGAGTATCATAGACTGCTTGAATTTCGGAAGACAAGTCCACTGTTATAATCTTAAAGCTGGTTTGGTGTTTGATGTCTCTGAGGGTAGTTCTCTTTTCACAATGTACTCAAAATGTGGTAGTTTAGAGGAATCTTATTGAAGTGTTTAAGCAACTTTCCTGGCAAAGACATTGTTTCATGGGGATCAATGATCGCTGGATTTGCCAAACATGGCCTTGGGAGTTATGCGATTGACTTGTTTAGAGAAATGATTGAAGAAACTCTTGCTGCAGTTTTGTCTGCTTGCTCTACTCTATGTTCTTTAAAGATGGGAAAGGAAATTCATGGATATGCTCTCCGTGCTGGTGTTGGGAAAGTGTGGTCGGTGGTGCATTGTTAAACATGTATTCTAGATATGGCAGACTAGATTGTGCAAGAAGATTATTTGAAATGATGCCCCAAAAGGACTAGGTGTCATGCTCATCCATGGTTTCAGGGTATGTTCAGCGTGGATACAATGAAGACGTTCTCTTGCTATTCCGTGAAATGCTGATAGCTGATCTAAAGATCGACTCTTATATGGTCATCTGTTCTCTAAGTTGACGCAGTCCTAAATGGAGCTTCCATAGGGACAATTGCATGGTGAGATTATAAAATTGGGCTTAAACAGGAAAGTCTCTGTTGGCAGTTCACTCATGATGTACTCAGAATTTGGAAGGGTTGATGATTGTCAAAAAGTATTTGATCAGATTCCAAGTCCCGACCTAATATGTTGGACAACTACGATTTTGAGCTTTGCTCGACATGGGAAAGGTTCAGTGGCTTTAAAGTTCTATGAGCTAATGGGAGAAGAAGGAATTGAACCTGATCCGCTAACTTTTGTGGGGGCTTTATCTGCATGTAGCCACAGTGGTTTGGTAGAAGAGGGCTATTTCAATTTTGATTCAATGATTGAAGACCATGGAATTTCATCTACCCACCGACACTATGCATGTATCGTAGACATTCTTGGTAGAGCAGGAAGACAAGAAGAGGCTGAAGAGTTTATTAACAATATGCCAATTGAACCCGATGCTTTGGTTTGGGGTACTTTTCTAGGTGCTTGCAAAGTACATGGGAGCGTCGAGCTTGGAAAGATCGCAGCCAAAAGGGTACTTGATTTAGAGCCGTGTGATGCTGGAACTTATGTCTCCTTGTCAAATATTTGTGCAGATTTGGGGCTGTGGGAGGAAGTTGAAAATGTCAGAAGTTTGAAGGGAACTCAAGTGAAGAAAGAACACAGATGGAGTGCTATATGAAATGAGTCTATCTAGCTGTTGCGTTGTTTGAATTGTGGAACTTATCGAACTTGATGATCTGCTTCCAAACCTTCTGCGGAGCTGGCTCCATTAGGGAACCAACCAGTTCTCCGCATGCTCATCATCGCCATAAAAGTGAGAAAATGCCAAGGATTAAAAAGATGGGGGAAGGGAATGGCCCAACTTTAGTGGGCCTTGGAAAAATATAGCATCTGCTGCTTAATTTCTCATCCTTGAAGTTGAGATATATATATATATATACATTTTTTGCTTTTTTCGCTTTTTTTGCTTTTTTTGCTTTTTTTAGCTTTTTTCAGTTTTTTTTACCATACCAGTGATATCCGGAGTCATATTCTGATTAATCGAGTTTGAATGTCTGCATAGAACCCTATTTAAGTGGTGGCTTTTCCTTGAAGTTGAGATTAAAAGTGCACTTGGATGGCCTACTCCATGCATTTCAGCTACCGACTTGTTGATGCAAGAGAAAATGGGGCATCGCATGGGGGCGGTTCGTTCTGAAGCACTCCACTTATTCACATCAGCATTAGATATGTTATTAATCACATTTGTGGTACTAACTCTTTTAACCAAAATCGGTAGTTCGACTCATCATTTGGGTATGAAACAGATTACGTTGGGAGGGTAGCCCGATAAATGAACTACTACAGATTTTGGACCGGATTAGTCAGAATTGGTATAGTATATAAAAAAAAGATATATTAGTAATCACATCTAACTCTGTGTGATGATCGGGTTGGGCCGGGCCAAGCCCGGCCAAGTCGAGCCTTTGGGAAGTGGATTCTTGTGAGCTTTGTAAGGAACTAACCCAGTAAAAAAAATTTTTTTAGATGACCTTCACCCTAAAAAAAATTTTGTATATAACTCTATTTGTCACGGGTTGAATCTGCGACATGGACACGTGGCAGCATCACATGTGTCTGTCTTAAAGCGCAACAAAGCTTGTTGCGTCTCCAAGATGTGATAGGCAGCGCTCCTTCATTCGCAGCGCTGTGTTCTCCCCTCTCCTGCCCCCACGTGTGCACTCTCCCTCTCTCCCCCTGCGACTCTGCACTCCTTTCTCCCTCCCCGCGGCGCTGTGCTCTCCTTCTCCCCCCTCCCGCAGTGCTGCGCTCCTCTCTCCCTCCCACCGCGTCTCTGTGTTCTCCCTCTCTCCCCCCTCAGAACTGCGCTCCTCTCTCTCTCTCTTTTCCCCCTCGGCACTCCTCTCCCGTCGCGGCACTCCTCTCTTTCTCCCCCATAGCACTCTTCCTTCTCTCTCTCCTCTCGCAGCACTTCTCTCTCTCCCTCCTCCCGCGGCACTCCTCCCTCTCTCACTATCGCAGGTACCCTCTCCCTCCCTCCCCCACTGTTGCCCACAACCACGAGAGCCCTCTCCCTCCCTCCCCCATCGCCATGGGAGCTGCGAGGCATATCGCGTCTTGAAAATGCGACATAATCCATATCGTGTCTTGAAAACGTGACATAATTCATATCGCGGTTTTAATTCATGACAAATGAGGGTTATATATAGAATTTTTTTTATTGAAGGTCATTTTATTTTATTTTTTTTATTGTGTACAGAACTCGTACTTTTGCCGCTGTAGTAAGCATGATCCGTATTATACACTTTTTTATTTGATAAATTTTAGTTTCGAGAACAACACTTTGCAGACGGTATAAGCAAGGGCTGTTTTCGCCACTCTTCAATTCGTCTTGCTCATTTTCTTCGGCGCGGGGGGGGGGGGGGGGGGGAGAGAGAGAGAGAATGGGAAGTTCAGGAGAATGGCTAGAGAGGGCGTTGTTGGATCTAACCGAAAAATTGGAAACAGGGGTACGATTAGACAAAGACATGATCTCCGGATTGGTTTCTTACTGTGAATTTGCTCCTCCCCAAGATGCTAAAGAGTACCTTGACGTAATCCCCCTTCTCTCTGTCATCGTTTTTATGGATATTAAAATGATATTTTTTCTGTGTTTTAAGTGTCTGATTCTTGGTATGAAGTATTTCGTAGTGGGTTTTAACCTGGGTCTGTTGTTGTTTTTCAATTCGTTTAAATAGTGTCGAATTGTGAGATAACTGTGTTTTTTAATTTCTGTGATTGGAACTTTGGGTCTGATTTATCTTTTCCTGATTTACTTTAGTATGCAAGTTTTGAACCCTAGCATCTCCTCCTAAAACTGACCTAAAATTTGTAATTAGATTTTCTGGGTTTGGTGTTTAAGAAAAATTAACCTTGTTCTTTTCTATTGATTATACATTATGACCTTTTTTTGAACTGAGAAGCGAGAATAATTGGATGACTAGACTGTGGAGATGAGAGTTAAATCTTTGAAAGATACAAGATAAAACCTGGCTTTATTTTGCAACCTTATTCTAGTGGGAGCAATAAGTTTGGGTGATAGGCTGAAACTCTGGGTCTTTGGATTGGATGTTTGTTTAAATGGTTTTTTTCCTTGCCTAGCTTCATATGAGGTGTTTGAAACACTTATTTTTTTCTTTTTGAGTGAAAATCTTTAGAGAGTGGAGTGCCATAGTGATATAACATCATGTGTTTGAGTGCCATGATAATGTAGTGCATTTCTAGAGAGTGGACATATAGCAACAATTGGCAACCTTTGTACTTGTAAGGCCATGCAACAAGGGGAAAAAATCATAATTTTTGGGCAGTTGAACTACTAAAACTTTGGTGTAATAAATTTTCAGAAGATGTGATGCATTACCCATGTGTAAATTCATTTTTAGTGTCACATGATATGAGAGTTGATTTCATCATTCTTGGTTTGGCTACTATTAGCGTGCATGGACGCAATGTTTGAGATATTATATCAGTTGAATTTTTAGCTTAATCATGCAAGTAGACGGCTTTGCTTGAATTTGCTAGCCTCTGGGCCCAATAATTTTGTAAAAATGTCAGTTGATGCACTAAAATTAGTAAAACTATTTTAAATGCAAATATATTTTCATTTTGATTTGGAAACCACTCACTAATTTTATTATCTTGCTTAAAATATACCCATGAACCCAAATATTCCCATATTACATTATTGTTCATGTTACATGTGATCCATGATCCAAATAGTAAAATCATCAAGCAAACTCCATGTGATCCATATGTTAGTCATATGAGCATTTTGTATCCCGTGGCCTCCATGGCATGAACCAAAATCTAACAAAATCATTTTTGTGCATGCTGAGGATTTTTTTGTGTTTTACGTCTCTGCACCTTTCTATGAAGTAGTTTGCCTGCTAGGTTTTGATTTGCATTTCATTGCCTTTTGTCCTGTATTTTCAATTTGTCTAGTTTGAGATCGTGTCAAATTTTGAGATAAATATATATCTAAAGTTTCTTTGTTGGGAATTTTCGGATGGGATTTATCAGTACATGATTTAGCTTAATGTGCAAATTTTAGATCCTTGTATCACTGTTATAACACTAAAAGGGGATAGTTTCAAAATGGACCCGAAAGGTTTATTATTGAAGTTCCAGGTTGAGTGATCCATGAAAGGCCTCCATGGCATGAACCGAAATCTAACAAAATTGTTTTTGTGCATGCTGAGGATTTGTTTGTGTGTTTTACGTCTCCTCGCCTTTCTTTGAAGTAGTTTGCCTACTAGGTTTTGATTTGCATTTCATCGCTTTTTGTCCTGTATTTTCGATTTGTCTAGTTTGAGATTGTGTCAAATTTTGAGATAAATATATATTTAATGTTTCTTTGTTGAGAATTTTTGGCTGGGATTTATCAGTGCATGATTTAGCTTAATGTGCAAATTTTATATCCTTGTATCACTGTTATAACACTAAAAGGGGAAAGTTTAAAAACGGACCTGAGAGGTTTATTATTGAAGTTCCAAGTCGAGTGATCCATGAAATTAATTTATGTTCAGAGGAATGTATTGCAACCAAAATATGGCATTTGATAGGGCTAAGAATTGATTGCTAGATTCTGAATAAATGTCCTAGACTCATCAAGGAATTATGGGAACAGTAGTCTGTGCCATTGTCCTGAAAACTACTTGGAAGGCCTTTTTGCAAGTTTATGTGTTCAGGTGACTTTTGTCTTGCCCTTCTTGACAAGATTTTAACTGGTTATTTGATTTCATACGAGTCTCTAATTCACTGGGTGGAAAATCTCTTGGGATTTATCAAGGTCTATTTACATGGATTCTTCATTTGTCTAGGAAAGTAATTCGAGTCCAATGTCTAGACATCTACCTTCAATTTACACCCACATGCATAGAGTCCATGTCCATGTGACAATGGGAAAAGTCCTAGATATTGCTTGGGAAACTGAACCACCATAATTGTTGGTTTAGTAAACTCAGAAAATTTGGCCCATTGCTCATTCAAAAGTTGAACTAATTTTGGTTCTACATTGGTCCCAACACCCCTATTCATCATATAGGAATTGATTTTGTCAATTCTTGGTTTGGCTACTGGTACTATGGATGGATGCCTTGTTTGAGATATTATATCTATAACCTTTTAATCTTATGATGCAGTCATTAATGCTTCCCTAACTGAAATGACACTCCTAATAGATGGCAATGATAATTATTGATCACTTATTGCACATGAAATCCATATGTACACGTATATCAGTATGCCTTGTCACACGTTGATCCATAACCCAACTAATGAATTTAATAAGCTGACCCTTTGTGGTCCACTTTTCATGTATAGAAGCATTTCATGATCATGTTCCCATGCCACAAACCTATTATCTAACACCATTGGATGTTTAATGATAATTCTTTTTCAGTTAGCATCCTATTTTAGCATTGGTGGACTCTAAAAGGAGTGCTCTTTGGTATTTGGAATATTATATCTTTCTCTAACTTTTGGCACCACAAAAGCTATATTCATTTGTATGATTATGAATATGTTTATTTTCTTTATTTCCTTATTTATATGATCCTGAATCCAATGATTGCTTTGTTTCCTCCCTCTTGTTGTTAGTTTGACTCTTTGTTTGACATTGCTGGTGAATCAAACTATTGTGCTCGAAGCAAACAGACAAAAAATAAGATTGTGTTTCCATTGATTATCCAATCTGGCAAAGGATTTTTATTTATTTGTTTATTTATTTTTGAGTTCCTGGCTGTTTTCCATGTCTGATGATTTTTTTTTTTTAAATTGATAATTGTGAACACCGTAAGAAAATACAGAGAGAAGATGAAGAGTATGAAGTCTCCATAAATAACTCCTTTATTACAAATATAAATGAACTCATCCTTAGAATTATTTGTTAATGTTCAACCTGAAAATGCATAATGCTAGTGGTTGTAAAGCACATGATAGGCTTTTTAGTGCACGCTGTCTCTTAATAAGTCAACTTCTTAGAACAGAATATTTAACTACATCTGGCTTGAGCCATTTGTAGATGGAAAAGTATCATGTAGGAAAAAAGAATATGTCACAACTAACCTTGCATTCAAAAAGATATGTGTATATGCATTTCATTATAGTGGTTACTTTTCTCTCTTATATCACCAGTCCACAATTTGTTAAAATGGCTTTTATTCTGGGAGCAGAACATTATTGGGCAGGAAGCTGGGAAAAATGTAATTGAGGAATATTTACAACGGAGAGGTTATGTTGAGTTGCCCAGCACTACAGATATTTCGACATCCAAATTACATGCCTATGTCAAACCACCAACTGATGAAGGGTCAACCAGCACTAATAGGAAACCATCAAGACAACCCAGAGAGGTCCCTGGGTCAAGCAATCAAGAACAACAGGGTTCAAATGAGACTGTGGAGTTTAAAAAGGGAAATCAGGGATCTAAAAAGAAGAAGGGTGGGAAAGTTATTACCCTTGCAGAGGCCACAAAAGGCTCGATTGTATTCCAGAAGGGGAAACCGTGCTCTTGTCAAGCTCGCCAGCACAGACTAATTAGCAATTGTTTATCATGTGGCAAGATTGTTTGTGAGCAGGAAGGAGAGGGGCCTTGTAGTTTCTGTGGTGCTCTTGTGCTAAGAGAAGGAAGCTCATATGCTGGGCTGGATGACGGGGTGGTCCCCTTGTCTGATGCTGAGGTTGCAGCTGAAGCTTATACAAAGAGGCTTGTTGAATATGACAGGAACTCTGCAGCCCGTACAACTGTGATAGATGACCAAAGTGACTATTACGAGATTGAAGGGAATAGTTGGTTGTCTGCTCAGGTAATGTGTCGTTGAAACCACATAATTTTGCAAAATTATGATGAATTGCGCTTATATGCAGAAGAATTTCAGTTGCTAATTATATCTGTGTATAGGAAAAGGAACTTCTGAGGAAAAGTCGAGAGGAGATTGAAGAAGCTGAACGTGCCCGGCGTAATAGAGTGGTGGTGACATTTGATTTGGTTGGACGCAAGGTTAGTATTTTTCCCAACCCACTGTCTTGTTTCAATTGAGTTGCTTTGTTGCCGGACCAATTTTTCATGTTGCGGCAAGTCTTAAATGGACATTTTGAGTAGTACAAGCCCATCATTTGATTCAAACCTGCCACTGTTCAGTCTCGTCACACCCCATTCAAATCATTTTAACCTTTATTTTCTTTTAGTGTTACTTTAGTGTTATTAAACACCTTTTTAACTTTTTTACTTAGTCATTTGGACCTTTAAGCCCATCATTTGATTCAAACCTGCCTCTGTTAGTCTCATCACACCCCATTCAAATCATTTTAACCTTTATTTTCTTTTAGTGTTACTTCAGTGTTATTAAACATCTTTTTAACTTTTTTATTTAGTCATTTGGACCTTTCTATCTACGTGTCTTGGCGTAGACTATAATCTTATATTCAAATTCGAGTTCTTTACAACATGCAATTTGCAGCAAGATAACGGTTCTTATATTTTAATTCCTTTTGTACGTGCAGGTGCTATTGAGTGAGGATGAAGTCAAGGAGCTTGAGTCTGAGACCAACAAAATACCTTCTGCTTCAGATGAAAGAGAAGTGAATCGGATTAAACCAAACCCGTCTCTTAAGATACAACCAATCTTCATGGATCTTGGCCCCACAAGGAAGCTTGCTAAGGGGAAAGAAAACAGGACAATGCCCAATGGCTTGTGCTTGGAGATAAGTGGTAGGGTGCAGCATGACAACAATGAGCTTAAGCACTTTAAAGTTGACAATAACTTGGACAATGGCTCACTTGGAAAACCTTGGAATAATGGTGATCATGTCAAAGATTAAGGTGAATGTTTTCTTGATTGGCATTAAAGTGCATCTGTAACGAGATGGTATGCTTTAGAAATCCTTTTTAATTGACATTTTTATTTCAAAATACATTTGGAAAACCTATGGAAATTTTGGAGTTTCTTCTCGTTCATTAAACCATATTGCAAAGATCACGTTTGCTGCCTTGGTCATAGAACACTATTTGTTGCTGGAGACGATTTCATGTTACTTGGGAGAAAGGAATGAAGAATGAGTGACTAGTACCATTTTCATATATAGTGTAAGGAGACTTCTGTTTCCTAGCCATTTTTTATCCTATTACTAGCATTATTCTTCTTGATCAGAAATTATGGAACATATTCTGAATTTTAAACAGCACCATACATTACCTGCAGAGCAGTGTAGTCAAATATGAGATCAAGTTCTACCCAATTATTTTTAAGGGTACCATGTAGGATTAGGTAATGTTAATTGGTGGCAGAATATGTGGGTGGAAGAGTGGAAATTTAGCTAGGGCTAAGGAAGAAAATCACAAAGCCCAAACACCATCCAAGACGATGATAAGCCAATAACTGAAAAAACTAGGTAAAGTAGAAACCATAACCAAAAAGCCATAATGAAAAGGAAAGGAGGAGGGCGCATAAAGAACAAAACCATCGTACATGCAAACAACTGCACCCACCCCCTTTTTTTGGGGTATCAACAACTTGACATATTCATTAAAAACAAACAAGCAAACAAAAATTTCATGATATTAAATCTAATCACACACTAAAAACTTGGGTTTTGGCTTGAAAAGAGAAAATAGATACCAAAATTCTATGCCAAGAGATTATAAAGTTTGGGCACATGCTTTCTCAATCTCATTCTCTTGGCTTTTATAGAAAGATTGTTCACCTGTTTCCATCTCTTCTTTGCATGGGATTTATCCCATGCCTAGGCAGTTAGTGACAATCCCTTCAACTGGACTATGGATACCTTTTGATATGCTTTCATCCTTATGAAGTAAGATAAGCCTACATGGAGCTTCATGTTCTCATCTTTATATTCATGAAGTACAAATATTGCTTGATAACCCCTCATTTTTCTGCAAACTTAGTCAGTGAACTCCTCATCTTTATCCTTATGATTCCGACTTGTTCTTGATGGAGCGCAGAGATAGTGTAGGCAAACTAACTCCTAATCTCTGCTCTCCATTTTCCTCTTATCTAATCTATCCACACCCCAACTGTAGTCATAAAATTTGCAGCCCTCTGCACCCTAACCAATGTATTGCCTTTCTGCCTTATATTAAATCTTCCATCAACAAACATTGAATATGCATATCTCGAAATTTGTTATGATCTTAAACTAAACAAAAGGACAAGAGTAAATGAAGTACAAATCAACCATGGAAATCGGATGCATGGTAATCCACAGGAAGGAGCCATATCCAATCAGTTTACAAAATGAGAATATTCTTATTTAAAATAGTTAAAGACATGTTTACAAAATCATTGTACCTGGGGCTAGCAAATTCAAGACCACCATCTCAATTAGTGAAAAATTCTCAAACATAGCATCAATGCGTAGCCAAACCGACAGTGACAACAATTGAACATTAAATCTAATAATTTGGGATCGGTCATTTGAGAGACAAATTACGATTAAAAAGAAAAATAAATAAATAAATACAAAAATATAAATAAATATAGAAGAGAATAAAAAAAAGTAAATAAATAAATAAATAAATAAATAAATATATCCATAATAAATTAGTTTAATTTGTACGGATTTTTCTACGCCACCCATTTCTATCAAAGGTTATCCAAAATAAATAAATAAAAAGTTCAGTTTTTACAGTAATTCCTCAAATCTTCAAAAAAATTTATTAAACCAACGGTTCAACTTCCCAAAATCTATGATTTTTCCCTTGTTTCATGGCCTTAGGGTAAATGTCCTGTCACTGGACATGCACTACACCGTCATATGATATTGGTCTATCTCCTGAAATATGGTACATGTGTCCAACGTCCCAATTAAAAATGGACCTTCAAAAGCCTTTCTGAGAGCTTCACATCTGAGTTCCAAAAGAAGTTGGCCAAATGTAAGAAATTGCTTCTTGTTGGAGGAAGGGAGCAACCCGAAGGACTAGCTAATGTGAGGGACGAAAACTTTAAGATTCTCAACAACATATCATCTGGAAACTAAAACAAGCAAATTTTTATGATGAATTCCTTTTTTTTTCTGGTTCATTTCACAAACAAGGCATGGTAAAACTGCTGCTTATGTCAATGAGGCTGGTAATGCTGAACTAGGGGCTTTACTTTGTATAGGAATCAAAATGATTCCCCCAAAAGAGAGATTTACATTTGGGCATTCAAATGTATGTTTTGTTATGCTTATTGTCACGACAAGGGGGACGCTTGTGGAGTTTTCCTAAGCATTGGTGCAGAGGATGCCCGGCTGATTCTTTTGGAAGATGGAGACAATCCCCGGCTGGTCCTTAGAGGTGAAGCATTGTTTTCCATTGCAGGAGATTTTTGGACAGGAGTGAATGTATATTGCTTTTCAAGTGATTTGGGGATTGGGACTTTCTGGAGAGTAGCTACTACTTCGGTCATTTGGGGGCGGATGCTGGCATCACTTACACACTGTAATGCAAGAAGTGCAGCTATATAAGCACCTTTTACTGGGTATTGGCCCTCCAATCTGCTGTCCATAATCCTGTACAATTTGCGTTTGTCACCAATGAGAGGCTTTGCCCATTCTACAAGATACTGCTCTGCACCAACTTTTGTTTTATCAATGGCACGGCGACCAGATAGCAATTCCAGCAACACAACCCCAAAGCTGTAGACATCACACTTTGTGGTGAGTCGACCTGCTCAAAACAGAAACAATAATAGTGCTGGTTACCAGGTTGAATCAGCACTAGAAAATAAAAGTTACCTTAAGGGATCATCACATGAAAATGAGTAAAATAAATTGAATTTAGACACCTCTACTGTGTTCAAACATTATGTAGAAGTTGATATATTAGGATGAATTAACGATGATCCAAAATTTACAACACTAAATGCATACAAAGGGCCACATGTATACAAGGGCAAACAGGCACACAACCTTCTGCATGCATCAAGCCATAGGCATGATCATGAAGCAAGATGCCCCCCCCCCCGGATGCAAAATTATAAACTTTAGGGACTCTAAAACTCGACAAAATTACGAAGCAGAGATCATTGACAATAATTGGAAGAATTATATATGAAGGTTAAATATTAGATACCAGTAGCAATGTACTCAGGTGCAGCATAGCCCTGAGTACCCATTACTTGTGTGGAAACATGTGTGTTTTCACCAATCGGGCCTGCTTTTGCCAAGCCAAAGTCTGAAAGCTTTGCATTATACTCCTGCATGAAAACAGAGAAAAGAACGAGATTCTTGTTGGATCCAATACAACTGTGTTGAAGAGGCTCAGTTTCTCTGAAGAACAAAGGCAAGCATTGGCATTGTTTTGTGGAAGCATACCGAGTCTAGTAAGATATTTGAAGCTTTAAGATCACGGTAAATAACTTGTGTTTCACAATTATGAAGGAACGTGAGCCCTTGGGCAGCACCTATAGCAACTTTGATCCTAACAGCCCAAGAAAGCGGTTGGGCTCCTCCTGAAAGTGAAAAGTTATGAATCTAGGCTAAATATATGCCTTAAAGATAGTAAAGGGATTCTAGGTAGCGTATTTTAGAGTCTCAAATAGAGGAGGCATCTAAGAAGGGACAAGAAACATATGATTGAACTGACTTCTAAATAGATGATTCTCCAAGCTTCCTTTGCACATGTACTCATAGACCAATAACCGATATTCACCCTCCAGACAATATCCAACCAGTTTGACCAAGTTTGGATGGCGAAGCTGACCAAGATATGTAACTTCTGTCTGCAACAGCAAAAAGCAGAGATAGCCGAAAATTTGACATGCAGAGAGAAGAAGGAAGAGAAAAATGACGCATGAAGATTGATTAGGGAATTGACATACCAACCACTCCTTATGTCCTTGGTGGCCTTGAGGTTTAAGCTTCTTGACAGCAACAATCCCACCGCTTCCAGTCCCAGCAGCATCACAAAATTCATCATCCACCCATCCTTTATAAACAAAACCAAAACCCCCTTCACCAATAAGGCCATCGCTGCGGAAATTTCTTGTGGCAGCTTTTAGTTTCGTAAAAGTAAAGGCTTTCAAATATGGAGACCACAATATCTCATCCTTGTACATTGGTGTTGGGAGACTTCCAGTCAAACTCTTTCCACTATTAGTCAAACTAGAAGGATCTGAAAAGTGGCTATTTTTGCTCGGCAACTTTGGGGCTCCTAAAAGGAAAACCATGTAAGTTCAATGAAACATGTAGTACTAAGTCTAATTATATCTTATCCAGCATGAACAAAAAATATAAAGCAACAGAATGTTAGATGTGGCTTGCACAGGAGACAGCAGCAACCCGCAGAAAAGAGGATCAGATACATAAATTAGACCTTTCATAATTAACAAATCAAGTCCTCAAATCCTGGCATAATATAATACCAAAACCCCAACCCCTTTGCAAAAGCATGTGTTGTTCGTTAAATTCCATTCAATTTGGACATGCCTTAGGTTTCAACATTTGACAGCCCAATTGCGCGATTGAAATGCAGAGCACCAGAACGGAACTGAGATTGTTAGTTACACTAGTGGGTCAAATCGGAGCCTACGCTATAACTTCCTATACTTTCGGACTCAAATGGTTGTTATCTTGGCATTTAATGTCATAATAGAAGAGTCCAGTCAGAATAAGACCATATGCAACAAATGGCAGTACTAATTCTCCTAATCTTCGTTTCCTATATGAACATCTCCCATATGAAGATATCAATACCGTGCAGCTTCCCCTAATTTTCTCAAAACTTTAAAAATAAATAAAATAAAATAAAATAAAACCAACATAGAATACTGTAATCATCTGTAAGAGCAGAGTCTATATACCATTCTAACCACTTGGAAACTCATTCGGCCAGAGAAATTCAAAGTTGACAAGATTAGAATTTTTTTTTTTATTTGCCTACATGACAAACTCCACTTGCCTAGGTTCAAAAAGTTTTTCCTTTCCTAAGAAAAGGAAATTAATTGATCACACCCTTTAACATTTTTTATCTACTATCGTCAATATGCCTCTCTGCTAATAAAATTGAGCCTTTCTGCCCTAGCAAATTCTTCTAGCCAGGACTGAAAGCTTGGATGACCCTGTCTTAGCTCTGCGAATATATGTGTGGTTTTATTAAATTTCTCAATACAACTTATTCAATTTATCTGCAACACACCTCTAATAATGAAATGCTCACATGTTAAAAAATAAACTTCATTCCCTCTTTGTGCACATTCAAACAAGCATTGAAAGAACTCTACAAAATTCAATTATATTGGAAATTTCACACTTCCATATTAACAAAGGTAGGATAATCAAAATCTTTCATACATAGTAACAGGGTTATAACTTTAAAAGGAAAAAAATAAAAAACAAACAAACAAAAAAACGAAAGGAACAAGAAGAGGTGATATTTTTCATATGTGAATGAAGCCCGTTAAATGAAATCCATGAATGGTTGTGCAAATATTTAAAATTCAATACTGTTTTGGAAATAGGTGATTGTGCAATAAATACAAGGATTTTGATTTCTGATGCAAAGTTCAGTTAACAATGAAAATCCATCATCCTCACGAGCAAAATCAAAATCAACTTGAAAGGTTGTAATAATCAAGAAAACGAGGGATTTCAGATTCCCACTTGAGTTTTACTCCAAATTCAAAGAATTCTTAAAGTTAACCAACGAATACAAATAACAGCAATCTATAAACTCCAATTCAACACACATTGTCTTTGAGAAATATTAAAGAAACCCAGAAAGAGAAACAACATATTGATTAAAAAAATCTGAAAAACCAGAACAAAATGAGAAGCACATTACCTGTAGACGCAGTGCTGTTATGAGCAAGTTGGTGATCTGCCTTAACCTCAGGAACCAAACAATTACCCATTTTCACACACACACACACTCTCTCTCTCTCTCTCTCTGTCCAAAACCCAAGTGTGATAAAACTTCAAATTGGAGATGTGGAGAGGGAGAGAGAGGAGGGAGGATCAAACAAGAAAGAGTATGTTTGTGAAACATAGAAAATGACAAACTTCAGGTGCTTTCAGAAAAAAATTCGGATCGTATCGGGTTTGCATGCCCGAATTGATTTTAACTAGTGAAATTACATTAATATCCTATTTGAGTTTAGTGTTAAAGCGTTATAATTGTGTCCTTTCTTGTAATTGTATTGTTGTTATTATCTCAAATCATTAGGATTCTTGTAATTGTAATTGTATTGTATTGAATTGTTTTTTTTTTTCTTCCCCTAGGAAAGTGTTTATGTGAGCAATAATTTACAAGTAATTTCAGCAACATATAAAATGTCTAATCTTTTTGTCAATGGAATAAGAATATTAATTTCTTCAATAGAATGTCTATATTTTATAATAATAATTTAAAATAAACGAATATATAATTATTAATTATAAAAAAATAACTTAAAAATAAAAATTACAGTTAAATAAATAAATAATTTATTAAGTATAAAAATTATAAAAATTTTGATATAAATATTAATTAATTTAGCGTGTTAAAATATTTTTAGGATAAAATATTTCATTAAAAATATTTCAAAAATAGAGAAATATTAATGTCGAGAAATTTTCGTCTACAAGAGTATTCGCGCGTGCGTGTCTCAGCGAAAGCGAGCATAGCTAGAATTGATATATTGCGCCTCTCTCTTGGCATGTTAAAATTCCCTTTGGGAGAGTCTCTTTGTCTTCTCTGTTTGTATGTATCTATCTCTCATTCACAACCATGACAACCTTGGCAGTATGGGGTCTGCAATCATGATCATTTGTTTAGCAAGCAGATGATTTCCAAAGGCTGTATGAAGGTTTCATCTTGGATCAAATAGAATTGAGAATGAAAAAGGTTGGAGACGTTTTTTCTTTGTGATTTGTGGATTTGGTTTCTGGCGCCCGCTAGAGTCCAACACCTCTCCTACGGAAAGATTTGCAGGGTAGGTTGTGGAGTCTCCTGATCGGCCTGCATCTGACTAGTTTCTTTTAGAAGGGCTCCCATCAACTCCATCCGGAATCATTTTGCAAGGCATGGTCAAGGTATTGTAAGTGCTCCTTGTCCCACTTGTATTTAGAATTATATTTTGACTAATATGACTTTATCACGATATGCACGTAAAAAGTTAGTTCTCCCAAATTCTACTTCTTAATTCTTATGGGATGAATTCGAAACATATGATTAAGGAAGTATCGCGCCCTTACCGCTACACCTAGGGAGTTTGGTAATTTTACCATTAATTAGTTTTGTTTGGCTTGTTTCTAAATCTTCCAGGTGGGTTTTGCTTGGTGGGGTTTGGTTTCTAGTTTTCCACCTTTTTTTTTTTTATAGGTTTCTTATTTTGTGTGTGCCCTATTAGGATTTGTAGTCTATTGTTTAGTTTGTGTTCACCTTTGCGGGCCTATATGGTGCCTTAAGAACAAAAAAGAAGTAAAAGTGAGTATAGCTACACAACTCATAAAAGAAATGTAATGTAAGGGGAATTTCTTTTCGAACCAAGAAATTTTCGTAGCTTTACATGGGACAACAAAGGACAACCAAGAAATATAAAACACTAATGATTCATTGCTTTCCATTTCTAATACAGTAATAGAAACATATTCAAATTTCTCTTATATCAAATTTCTCTAATAGTATTAATAGAGATAAATAATCAAATCCCATTTTTGATAATGTAGACAAGTTATGGAGATGGCGGAAATGAAGAAGCCAACTCTTATTTCGTGATCAGTCAGTTGTTTGAAAAATTTTAAAAAAAAAAAAAGATAAAAGAAAACTAAGCTTTTGAATTCATTAACTGAAAAATAGAAATTAATGAAGGGGAGGAGGTGTTTGGAGATAATAATCTTAGCCAAAGCCAAGTTACAAAGAATAAATTAAATTGGAAAGACTATTTGAAATTAGAAAATAATATACTATAAGAAAACAGGGTATTAGTGACAGAAAATTATCGACGGAAAAAATCTGTCATAAATAGTGATAGAATTGTATCAAATAAACATCAGATGTGAGAAAAAAAAAGTTATAAATTATCAAGAGATCAGCAGGAAGAGAATTAACGATGAAAAATTTTTGTTGGTAACTTCTATGATAATACAAGCGCCAAATTAATTATAAATCCGCAAAATCATTTTCTGACATATTTGCATCTTAACATCATAGACACTTTTAAATCGAAAGAGATACCAAATCTTCCACACACATATTTGGTAAGGATAAATATATATATATATATATGGAAAATATTGCAAGGGTCACTAAAATATATTTGCTTTTCCTGTTTTTAATTTTTATAAATAAAAATAGCATATGATATGTAAAATAAAAGATTAAAAGGAAAAAAATGTTAAATGTTAAAATTAGTTTAAATTTTCTCTTTAAATGCATTGATTATATTTTCCCTAAAAAAAGAAACAAAAAACAAAAATTAATTTTTTTGGTTTAAAATTAAATGCACATTAATTTTCTTTCTCTAAACAAATTATTTTAATTCATATTTTCTAATTTCAACCATAGTGATTTTAAGTTTTTTCTCTTTAAAAAAATCAAAATTTATTTTACTCTCTCTAAATATAAACATATTAATTATCTTTCTCTAAAAAATAAAATTAATTCACATTTTTTCTTGCAAAACTTATTGATTTTAAGTTTTCTTTCTCTACAAAAACAAAATTAGTTTTTCTCTCTATAACCATGCATATTAATTTTCTCTCACTAAAAAAAAAAATTAGTTCACATTCTCTCTTTTAAAATAAATTTATTTTAAAATTTTCTCTCTCAAAGAATATAATTTAATTTTTTTCTGTCTAAAACTAAATATATTAATTTTTTTGCTTTAAAAAATCAATTTAATTCATATTTTCTTTCTCCAAATACATTGAATTTAAGAATTCTCTCTCTAAAAAATTAAAAATTAGTTTTTCCATCTCTAAAACTAAGCTCATTAATATTCTCTCTAAAAAAATAATTTAATTCACATTTTCTTACTCTAAATATTGCGATTTTAAGTTTTCTGTCTCTTGAACTTAACGTATTAATTTTGTGTTTAAAAAATTAAATTATTTTAAGTTGATTTTTTGCATTAATGTATTTGTTTTAAAATTTTTATTTACTTTCCTCTTGTATTATGTTACCCCTCCCCCCCTCCCCCGCGCGCACCAGGGAAATATAAGTATGGATACCAAATACTTTTTAGAGAGGAAATTTTAAAGGGGTAATTTCTCACCCTCTTTCCCCTCCGACAAAACATGACCTAAGTACCAGGCTGTTCCACATTTTTCATTTTTCAAGGGCTAAGTTTTGTATAATTCTCTTGGTGATTTTCAGTAAATGTGACAACCAGTTTTACTTTTAATTAAATTATGATTATAATACTAACACATATTTGATTTAGTGAAAAGAATATTATATCTATTAATTAGGAATGAAGTTTGAATTTTGAAATTGGAAGAATTATGTTGGAAGAGGTTTTTTAAAAAACGGTCCAATAGTAGCTCAGGATAGAGTAGTTGAAATATAATTTTGAATATCAATTAATAAAAAAAAATTATTGTCTTGATTAAAGGCCAAATTAAGGTGGTCAATTAGTCTATTGGGGCCACCAACTGTCAGTTTTTTTCTTGTATCTTGGTTTGTCCACCACCTAATATCTGAAGTTTCGTTGTGATTAACTTGGATCGACTACTGTAGAGCTCACTTTGTGGGGGACGGATCTTCCAATATTATTTTTTCCGTATTCAGGAGAAGTCGAACTTCCAACCTAATTAACGGACGAAGGTATCCCTTCTACACACGCCAACAAGTGTTGATACCACTAACGGTGAGTTGGTTTAGTGGGATATGATACTAGATCTCTTAATCAAAGTTACGAGTTCGACACATGACTTGGGAATGGAGTAGATTACGTTAAAAAAGTAATCTCTTAAATGCATCACTGCAAGTCTCACACCAGAGTAGTTGGAGTATGGTTTTGGGAATTCGACTCCCCCTGAATACGGAAAAAATAATGTTTGGAGACCCGCTCCCAAAATGGGCCTTACAACGATCGATCCAGATTAGTCGGGGTAAAACTCCTGATACTGGGTGGTGAACAAGTCCAGGTAAAAAAAAAAAAAAAAAAAAAAAAAAAAAAAAGACAAAAACAAAAACAAACAAAAAAATTAGTCTATTGGACCACCAATGGGCCTCCATCGGCTGGTCCTTGGATTGGACTGTTTGTTCTCTAGGACTAAGACCAATGGACAAAGTCGGGCTCCTTAAAAGGTGGGATAGGCCCAAGTTCTTTTTTTTTTTGGTGGAAACCAAGTCCTTTTTATGGTAAATTTGTTTTATTTATTTATTTTTTTTTTTACACAAAAATTAAAATATGAGATCACCAAATTGAGAAAGTGGGGTTGTGACCACTAAACTATCCCATTAGGGACGTAAACTTGTTTTATTTATTTATTTCTAAAATTTATTCAACAAATATTATCCATCTATTTGCACAATACAGACCCTTTTAACTTTGCCGATGAAGGGCTCGTGTTCCTAAAGGAACAGTTTGATGGTCACAATTCTCCTCGTTCAATCCTGAGATTTAGAATTCAAATCATTATGCAACCAAAAAAAAATGAAGGGCTCGTGTCATTATTATCTAATTAGAATTACTTAAAATATCTCATTTCTTCTCTCTCTTTTTTTTAAAATAAACTATCGATATTCGATAATTTTATGGTACCCGATTAAATCTAATTCGATTTGAATTAAATTCTTAAATATCAAAACTCTCCTTACATCCGTTTTCTTCACGAGAACTTGAAATCTTATTCAAGAGTACCGGTGTTTGGTTATTAATCAAACTAGGCATAGGTAGATATCTATTTTCATTGAAATTAGATTTATGAATTAGGTCATTTAAAATTTAAAATTCTTAAATCATGATGATTTGCTAAATTCTATGTTCATTTGAAGATGGTATTGTCTTTAAAGGTTTTAGATTTTCTCCTCTTCTTGACATGCACTCCATGAAACTTATCAAATCATCCACCTTTTTTAAAGATATTCCAAAATCTCTCAAATTTTCATATTTTCATTCAGGCCCACCAAATTTTATAAATTCAATTGCAAGTATCTAAAGAGCTACGAATCTTAACAATTCTATATGAATCTGAATATCATCCTACTCAATTCTATAAAGAGAATACATCTATGTAACATTTCTAACCCTACCCTTTTATGATCTGTGAACTCTTGTTTGCTATTTATTCATATGCAATGATAATTTTCGGAAACATATATATGAATATCGGAGCCGGGCAAAATTAGAAATTTTTTATAGTCAGCAAAAATTTAACTATTCATTCTAAGATTTTGGTATAATTGTGGTGCAAAGTTTTAAAAAAATAATAATTATCTACGATTTATACATCATGATAAATAGAAAATTATTATTTGATATATTGTATTGAATCTAAAAATCATATATAAAAATGATTCAAAATAATTTATTGTATACAATCTTTCTAGACATATGAAGGGCGTGAGCAACACCAACACCAACATCTTATGACTCTAGTGGTAGGGCAATGGACTCCCTTAATCAATATTTCGAATTTGAGTTTTAAAAATGAAAAAATAAGTGCATTGGACCCACAACTTTTTAAATCGAATTATTTCAATATTCAAATACCGGTGGTCAAGAATCCTGAAAAAGGGGTGCCTAACATTTTTACTACTTTTCTAAAAGAAAACCAATTTTGTGATAGAATAATTATTTTTTAATCATATAAATAGTTATTATATATATCATTAATTATCTAATAATTTAAAAAATAATAACAAGAGGGGCACTTGCTCTCCCTGCCCCTTGTCTTCGCCCTTGTATGGAATCCACTTCACTATGATACTCGAAATTTCTTAAACTATATACTATACATTGCAATTATTTACAAGTTATTGATGTCTAGTTTTATGTTACATCATCCGTACAAAATAATATAAATATTTAGAAAATTTTAGCTATTATTTTTCTAGATTCTCCGTATTTTTATAAATTATCGATATCTGACAATTATATTGAGATCGACTAAATTCGGTTTGAACCGAATTGAATTTTAAAAGGTAAAACTTTCCTAACGTCTATTTTTTCTACACACAAGAGTTATCTAAAATCTTATTTAAGAATATCAGTACTTAATTATTGAATTAAATAGGTATCGATTAGATTTTCCATTGTTATTCAACATAAATATGCTTTCTTTTTATTATTTTCTCAATTAATTAATTCTTGAGGGGATTAAATGGCGACCCGTGATAAGCTGGTTGTGAACATAAACCAATTTTTGTAACTTCCATAAGCATGTAGTCAAAATCAGACAGCAATCCTAATTTGGGGACCCCAAAGTGAATCTTTCCCTAATTGTGGAAAAAGATGAACAGCTGCTTTCAAAATCATGTGTTAGAAAATGATCACTTAATTGTGATGATATTGTGAAAAGAACCTCTTACCTAATGCAATGCACCCAACCCTCCTCATGTCTCTTCAAGAAAAATTGTATTGAATCTTACCCCTTAAATAAATACAATATGCTTACATGATATATTTGATTTGTAGACCGACTGTCAATATGTGTGTTTGATATGTTTATTTTTATATCATAAAAAAGTGAAAAAAAAGAAGAATATTAGAATTTAGTCTATTTTCTCGATTTAAAAAAAAAATCAAAATTTTTTTAAATGAAAATTCTATGATACGTGAAAAATCTATTACAATAACCACCCGTGTTTGATACGAATCTTAATACTTGAAAGTTGGATAGGATAACCCTTGTGTAAGAATTATATTGCCCCCAATTTGTATGAAATACAAGATGCTCATCTTGTTAGTGCCTGATCATCGATGCCAGACACTTATTTTTTTATTTTCAAGATTCGAATTTGAAATATTAATTAAGAAAGTTTAGTATTCTGTCACTAAATTAACAAATCGTTAATAAAAATAAGATACTCATTGAATTATAAGAAATTAATCTTTACTTTCACAACTTTAAATACTAGAGGAATATTTGTATACTCTATTCTCGATTAAACGGACTAATTGAAGTTTCATTGGATTAAAGACATGCAAAATAAAAAAAGAAAAAATGATAATCTTATTAATGATTCATTGAGATTCTTAAATTCACTTGTTTCGGATCAGATGAGCCAAGCCTTTCGAACTTGTTATTATATATTTCATGCTCAAAAAGTATTGGGAAAATCCTAAAGCGAAAAGACCTCAAAATTATTATAGTTGATGAACATATTACACCTAATACATGTTGCTATCAGATTCTAACAAATGATAAATACTGTACGGAAGTGATGTAGACTACTTTCCAAAAATTGAACTGCCCCTCAAATTGCAACTATAGTACACTATATTTGCAAATCAGATCTCGGAGCGTATCATCAAGGTTTGTTGGGAAATTTTGATTATTATTTTTTGTTTGATTCTCATCATCGATATTCAAAATCATATTTAAATTAATTTGATTTGAAATTCTGTGAGACTCTGTTTAGCAACAGTTCTCTTATCGTAACTTTTTACGTTCTTACGTTTCAAAATCGAGATTTGATTAAACAGGTTAATCGAAGTTTCATTTGGATTAAAGGCATGCAAAATATAAAGAAAATGATAATCCAATTGAGATTCTTAAATTCACTTGTGTTCGGATCTAATGAGCCAAGCCTTTCGAGCTTATTATTATATATTTCATGCTAAAAAAGATTTGGGAAAATCCTAAAAGCGAAAAAACCTCAAAATTATTATAGTTGATGAACATATTACACCTAACACATGTTACAATCAGATTCTAACAAATGATAAATACCGTACGGAAGTGAAGTAGACTACTTTCAAAAAATTGAACTACCCCCAAAATTGCAACAAAAGTACACCATATTTGCAAATCAGATCTTGAAGCATATCATCACTCGGGAAATTTTGATTATTTTTTGTTTGGTTCACATCATCGATATCTGAATCCATATTTTGATTAATTTAATTTGAATTTATGTGATATCCTACGTAATCTTTTATATTCTTAAGTTTTTAAATCAAAACTTAATTAAATGATCTAAATATCTCATTTCACTAGATCGACGTTAGTGAGAAATTTTGATTATAATTCCGTATAGAAACATCCATTTTAGTAAATATAATTTAGGTCGTGTGCTCAAAATCCCCGATCATGATCTTAAATTTTTGTCCTCCTTTTCTTTTCCTTTTCTTCAGACGGAGTTCTTAAGATGTTCATTTGATTGTAATTTATTAAGTAGTATGTCAAAAGAACATATTAATAGCGGGTGTCGGTTGTAAAAATCCTTGAAATTATGTAAGGTGTTCATAACAGGTTGTGAGAGAAAGAGAAAGGAACTGATTTAATTAGATAAATTTTGGATTTCGGTGGTAGAGAGAGAGAGAGAGAGAGAGAGAGAGAGAGAGAGAGAGAGAGAGAGAGAGAGAGAGAGAATGGAGGAGGTAATAGCTGGAAGCATGGATTTAAGTTTTTACTGCGAATATAAAAGACCATCTCGCACTTCTAATCTATGCTCTCCATCCATAAACATCCAAGTTAGTCTCTCTCTCTCTCTCTCTCTCTCTCTCTCTCTATATCGAAGAGGGACCATTTTAAGATCATGAATTGGGAAATGGATGCTCAAGGTACAATGAATGTCAACGGAAGCCTTAGCCCCACATTACCTAGAACAACCCGAAAAGGTCTTCGTCCCTAAATTCAATGTCATAGATTCATCTATATATTCATGTAAATTTTATCAGAGTTATAGTGTATTGGGTATATATGATGGTACTTCAACTGGGTTTGTACTCTTGCCAAAGCACCATATCAGGGGACTAATTAACCTAATTACTTTAGATAATTTTCTCTGATATATGAATATCTATATATTTTATATCTCTTTCATTGATCAGCATTGATACATTGCTACAAGGAATGTCAAAGAGAAAAAAAAAAAAAATTTAAAAGAGTTTTTGAGTCCTATCACCATTGTTATGGTCAACCCCATTGTGTGATCACGAGTTCTAATCCTAGTGCTAAGTCACTAGAAAATTTTCCATTGGACCCTCGCACTTATTGGGAATACAAAACTTGTAAAGCTCATTTTGACATGACAAACTTGATTATTTAATTCAATCATGGGTGAAGGAGGTAGTACCTAAAATTTTCTTTAACTTACTTATATTTTCTCTCCTGTTATCTCTTCTGCTATGTTCGTTTCAGTGTTTTGAAACCCAGACCGAGTATAAACCGGTTATGCCGAGGGATCAATGTGTCACCGAGCCAAGTCGGTCAAACTGCATGAAAAAACAGGAAATGTCATAAATAAATTTAAATCAGTTCATACTTAATTTTAATAACATCTGATTTCAACTTTTTCGGACTATTTTTTATTAAATAAATTTTTATTAAATAAATTTTCAAAACACCGGTTCATACTATTTTTTATTATAGTGAAATTTTCAAAACACCGGTTCATACTATTTTTTATTATAGTGAAATTTTTTATTAAAATATTTAAATCAGTTCTATCAGTAAATTTTTAAATCAAAAAATTTACTTAATTTTAATAACATCTGATTTCAACTTTTTCGGACGAGACCCAAATCATGTTGAAGTTAATAGTTCATGAGCAATCCAATCATATATTTTCTTCAAATTGATGTAAACAACGCTTAATATTTTATTTAAGTGTCACAAATCAAATCCAAATATATGATCAATGAACATAACCATTGGATAAGAATGCATTAGAAGATTTGATTTGTGGACAAAATAGTATATCATACTTTATTGTATGTCAACATCAAAAACTGATGCAGATGTTGCAAGATGAGAGGGTTCGAGAAGTTCTAGTTGCTTCGTCCTCTTATTATATATGCTTTATTTGATCTAACATAAGTTCACGAAAGGATTTTCTAGGCTCCCAACTATTCTTTTTTTTATTTTTTTGTCATTTTGTTTGGGAGGGCCTAGAAGATGAAAACCTAGAAAGAGCAAAGAAGGAAAAGCCAATAATATAACATAAGGTCTATTGCATAAGTAAATTCCTAATAATGGCAGCTTGAGCAGTGTCTGTTGTGGCCAATAGCTCGGATAGTCTCTCACTCAGATCATCAACCTCTCTATGCAAGCTTCTTATGTAGTTGCATGTCTCCTGCAATACCCTTGCTGCCGAAACCTAAAAGACAGATAGAATGTTCACCATTAAGCAATTTCCATCTGACAAAATTTAGGGAAATATAAGTTGATTGAATAAAAAAATTTTAGTAAATGATTGATTCATCCAATTTTCAGATATGAAAAAAACACTATTCAATAACAAGTCAAGAGTCTCTACATAGGATCCGACTAAATATGATTCGAGTCAGATTTGACACCTAAGAGACAAAACTATCTCGACACTTGTTTTCTCGATACCGGAGACTCAAATCCAAAACTTTACTTAAGAGGTACTAGTGTCCGGCCACTAGTTTAACTAAACGTTGGATTGATACAATGAAAAATTGCTTTGCCATAAAACCCTTTAAAAAAAAAAAGAAAAAAAAAGGAAAGAGAGATCTGTAGTGTTCTCCATTTAGCAACTTCAAGAATTTAGCTAGAAAAACTCTCAAACTACATAATACATTTGGTACTTCAAGACATCTAACCTTCATCTTTTCCTTTGACCTCTAGTTGCTGAAAGGAAACAGGAAAAATAAAATGAGGCTTGAAATATTCTCTACCAATTATTTGTTTGAAGAACATGATATTTTAAGAAAACACAGAAAAACATATGCAAAGTTTTGAGAAACCACCCCACACCCCTTTTTCTTTTCCGCAAATATTTTCTTGAGAACCAAATGAAACCTAGACAAAATTAGCTGGCATGGCTTTAGGAAACAAATTTATTAATTTGTAGGGGTTTTTATTAGTTCCTTTTGGGGGGTCAACCTTTGCTTATTTCCTTGAATTGAACCATGGAAGATGCAAAATAAGACCTTTTAGTAACTAATTACAATACCCACTTATTCTACCACACACACACACATCACAAAAGAATGTATATGTGCAACCTTCCGCATGAGAGGGAGAGAGAAAGAGATAGATTCGTCATGTGGTTAGTGATGTTCAAACTACCTTGTCGGAGCACCGATCACGAATCTCAGGAAGAATTTGGTGCAACTTGGAAACAAGATCATTGATCTGCTCATCGGTGATCCTCGAAACGGTTGATGATTGCCTTGATCTTGACCTTCTTCCGGACATTTTTGTTTCTTTTGTTTTTGTATATATTGATGGAAAACAACTCCCAAATATTATGAGTATTTGTCAAAGAGAAGTTGAGAGAAGAAAGTAGAAAGGGCCTTTGAAAAAGAGACAAATGGGAAGAAAAGAAGCACTTGTCAGAGAACCAAAAAGAAATGCAAGCACATTTAAGATATGACTATGAAGGGAAAGACAGAAACAACACTGTCAGAGACAAGTTATGGTGGAATGAGATAATGGGGTTTGCTTTGAAGATGAAGAAGATGATAAAGGAGAGAGAGAGAGAGAGAGCGCACAATATCACAAGTAGTGGTGTTGGGTGGTGAAGAATACAATTGCATGGGAGAAAGCAGCGGGCTGAGCCCTGTATTTAAAGAGAATGAGAGAGAGATGATCACGATTCTAGAGATACGCCATACTGGAGACCCCCCTGTGCATTCCCAAGTTGGGGTTTGATCTCAAGTGGGCTGTGAGAGAGAGAGAGAGTGAGAGAGCGTGTCTGCGCTTGGTTCCCTGTGCGTGTCGGTCTACACGCAATATAATGTTTATTTTATGTGCTTCTTTAATACAAGGTTAATATAATGCACTTTGCATAACTTAAGAAGAAAGAGAAGTGGGTAAACAAATTAGGATCATAGTCAAGTTTAGAATATTAATTAATATTCTTAAATTATACTAGTTCATTCTTACATTGCCCATGAGCTATCAGCCCCTAAAGAATATTTCACGTCCACAAGATTGAGTTAGAACGTATTTATAATAGCTATATGTGAATTAAATACTATAAAACATATGAATTTTAGAATTTTAAAATGCTGAGGGACCCGCAATTATAACGTTCGTCATTGCTCTAGTAATTCTGTTTTAAATTGAAAAAACCGACCAAAGCTTATAAGTTAGCTAATTAATGATGTACAATAATTATTTCCATGGCCATTATCATTACAAAATTGTTGATTATTTGCTCACGAGATTGTGTATTTCTTTGTGTTAGACAATCTCATGGAAAGGAATGTAAAGAAGAGGAAGGGAAAGGATAGGAAAGGAGGAAAAGTGAGGGAATATATTAACATAATACACAAATTTATTGTTTTATTCTTTTTGAATTTTGTTTTTTTTGAAATAGAGCGTATAAAAGTAAATTTAGTATTTAAAATTTTAAAAGGAAATACCTCCCCCTCCAAAATTCACCTATTTAGTAGAATAGAAAATTTGGTTCGAAGGGTTTCAAAAACCCTTCAAATCCTTTTTCTCTGATAAATTGATTTACTGAATATGGATGGATTCTTTAAAAACTTTCTTTTTTTCTTCAATTTTTTTATCAAAACCCACCATCTAAATACGATAGTGTGGTAAAAATATTAGTTACCACAATAAAAAAAGAGTTCGTGCATATTAAATTATTTCCGATTTATAATAATTATTTATGGATTTATTTTATAGTCAAGATAAAAACAAAACAAGGAAAAAAAAAACCCAAAACCAGACAAGGAAGACCCATAATTCTCCCTACGCCGTCCGTGTCTTTCCTTAGCATCCGAAGAACAGATGGAGGAGGCTTACTTAGCTCAGTCATCCCTACAGCACTTGATTGATCCAATGAAACTAGGTGGTCGGCACACAAGTTGGCTTCTGATTAGATGTGTTTAACCAATTCCATTGTCTCCATGCACTCCTGAAGGATGTGCCTTAAGAGAGTGGTCATCAACAGTAGTCTCCTTCAGTAATCTCACCAGTATAGCAGAGTCCATCTCCACTTCCAGATTACCAAAGCCCTTTTCTTTTAGCCATCTTTAGCTAACACAACATAAGAAATAATGTAACATTCCAACTGTAAAGAGTGACAAAAAAAATAGAGAGAGAAACTAGAAAGAAAGAAAGAATAATAGAGAGAGAAAGAGCTAGAATAATAAAATGAAAGAGGAACTTGCTCAGGTCCCTCCCCCTTCCATTGATGGGAAAGATTCCATCCAAAGAGATCTAATCATCTCACCAAGAGAAATACTAGACATGATGCAGTGCAGACCATATTTTAATTTGACCAGTAAAACAATAAAATATAAATATATATATTTTGAATGAAGCTTGTGCTGTGTCAGGAGTGATAGTGTGGGTTTACAGTAGCTTAGCTTGCTCTCTTGCTTGAGACGATGATTGAAGTAATCCTAAGAAGTGATTGTTTATGACTTGGTAACCTTGAATCTAATTAATTAATACCTTAATTTCCTATCATGTTGGCATGCTTATCTGTAATTGTACCAGAGCACACTAACTCTAATCGAATTTTACTAAAATGTCATTTTTCAAAAAAAATTGTTAATTAGTTAATTAAATATGAAAAATTTTGTTCATTTTTTGTTTTAAAAACTGTTCTTATTCCACATTTCTCTCTTTCCTTGTTTAAAAAATGTTTATCGTTTTCAAAATATTTTCCATTTTCGAAACATCTCAAACACACTAAATTAATTATATATTTACAATATATTTTCATATTTTTTAATAAATTATTTACTTATTTAATTATAATTTTTATTTTTACATTATTTTTCTTATGATTAATAATTACATATTTAATCATTTTATATTCTTATTATAAAATATGATTATTTTATTATTTTTATTAAATAATTAATATTTAATAAAAATCTCTATATTTTTCTTTTATATTTATTCATTTCCACACATTTTTATTTCATGTATATTTATAAAATATTATTTTTTTATATTATTTCGTATTCGTTTTGTGTTTTTGTTTTCGTACAACCTGGATTTTAGGAATAACCCAAGTTGCCAAGCACATTGAAAAAACTGCAATGTTAAGGAATAACCCTAGAATAATTACATATTTTTCGACATTTCTACTATGCTACACCTCAAAGTTTCATAACCCAGGTTGCATATTCGAGTGGTTGTGTATTCAGTAGATTCATTCAACAGAGTAGATCCGAATTTTAATCTGTCTGACTTACTATATAATTATATGATACGCGTTATCCCATATTATATAATTTTAAAACCGTAAATATCTAATAAATATAAAATCCCAAATCATATAACTTTAAAATCGTAAATATCTAATAAATAAAAAATCCTTAAAACTTTTCTTATACAAGTAAACATCTTAAAATATGTCTGAAAAAAAGGGGTGTACATGAAATTTGGATCAGATGTTGGTGCGAGAGTTGATCTAGAAGGCAATCATGGCAAGAGGAAGATCCTCGACATGGTTTTTCCATGAACACGTGCTCATGACTCGTCCTATGGTTGAAAGGTTGTATGATTGAATTGATTAACTCATAGCTGCAGACACATAAATAAATAAAAAAAATTCCAAACAGTACTGAAAGCCAGATTAGGCTGCCCATAGTTAAATTATGACTGGTTTAATAAATATAATTAAATTATTACAATTTTTGTTTTGTATCTAAAGATAAAGTGATTTCTCCTCTGGCTTTATTTTGTTTTATATCTATCAATCATTTTCACAAAAGGGTATGAACTTTAAGAGATAAATACCTTCAAATATAAAATTTTAATAATTAAAATAATTGAATATAATATTAATATTTCTTTTATCCGGTGCAATTTTCATCACTCACCAAAAATACATTTGACTTTTTTAATAAAAAAAAAAATTGCACCATATCAAATATTATAAGTTTTGTACTTTCTTCCTGATCGGATAGTTCTGATTTTGATTCGAAATATAGCAGGGTCGTTTTACTAAGTTAAATGTTTCTTTTTATTTTAATTACAATGGTAATCAAACTTTTATTTCATTAAATAAGATCAGTTATATGGATTCTTTTACGTTATTGTACTTTATTTCAGATTATATATTCATTTATATGATTATTTTCTTTATGCTTTCTACAAATATAAGAGATATTTTATATATTACACATCATTTCTTCAAATAAATTTAGATCCATATATTCATGTAAAGTACCTTAACTGAGATAGACACATTACTTCATTGATCAACAAGCAAAGCCATCACGGCTTGTTTAAATTAGGTTAGTGTTTTTGCGTGAGAATGGTCCAAAAAAATAGCTGGAAGACATTAAATTATTAATTTTAATAATAATACTTGCAAGCTAAAAGAATTTAAATCAAAATTTAAGGTTGATCAGGGGCACATGAGCTTGTTCCAATGGACAGCGCAGACATCACGAGGAATCCTAATGTAATCCTCTTTTCAAAATCCAATGGGCTCGCTAGGCTGTCGTCCTCTCCTCATTAATGGTTCAGCATAACCAAACTTTTATGGATATAACAATAAAACGTTACACTCCTTTAATCATAAATTTTAAATTTAAGTCAAAATAAGATTTGAAAAAATCGATCTCTTAATGTATCCACAAAACTCGAATTGGATTAAATCTATACTAATAAGTGAAAACCTAAAAAAAAAATAAAAAAATAAAAAATTAATGGTTTAGCATTTAGAAGATGAAAATGCCATTGCTAGGTGATTTTTTTTGGGGGGGGGGAGGGGGATATTGCTGGTTAAATTGATCTTAACTTCATTTTAGAATGTTTTTTTCCTTTTGATTACTAAATACATTTACCTATGCCCAAGAGGAGAGAAAGAGCAATAGCATTTAAAAGTAGGAAGGTTGTAGGTCTACATACAATAATTGTTTCGGGCATAATTATAATAAATTAGAATTATTATTAAAATTTAAATTTATTTTCTTAAAGGATTTATAATTAAAATAGGAAGATTGTAGTGAAGTTATTTATGCATATAACATAAGAAATCCCAATATATATATGTGTACATATGATATATTTAGAATTATTAAGAGTTGCATTATTATAATTAAGATTAATAATTCATTTGGTTTATAACTTTTTTTTAATGTATAGAAAATATTCGAACTCAAAATTTCTCAATAAAAAACGATAGAATCAGTTGAATTATAACTCGTTGGGTCATTTGATTTATACTTAGTTGCACATCTGTATGATTGAATTAGCTAGCTTGATGATTTCTTTAACTTGTAATCAATTATGGAGTTGTGTCCTTGAGTTAATTATGCTATCGAATGATTATATTAACAATACTAAGGTCGCATGAAATTTGTTTCGCATGAAATTTGTTTAATAAATTTACTCAAAACTCATAATTTATGAAGTATCACTCGTATTTAATAAGTTTATTGATACCAAATTAAAACTATTTAACTTTAATGAATAACGTGTATCTGTTGATCACAAGGAAGAGGAGCCGTGAGGAGTTCTTTTGAACGACACAAGAAAGATATAAAATGATCTTCTTGGCAAATGCCATTTGTACCCTATCTTCATGTCATTATTATTGTTAATAATAATGCCAACGACCCTCGGCCGGTCCGATGGATAAAGATACCGAATCTCTTAATTAAAATTTTAAATTCAAAATTTTAAAACAAGATAGACTATATTAGGGGAGTTTCATCCTCCGAAAAAAAAACCTCCAGAGACTCAAGCCGGATTACTCAAGACAAAATTTTAGATACCGATCGGTGGCTGATGTGTCCTTGTAGCACAAAAAAAATCATTGTTTATAGTAATATTATAACATAAGATCTTCATTATTTTTCATGCATGTGTTTAATCTTCCGAGGCTTTCCAGATATTAATGTACGATATTTTTTTTCCTTAATTAATCAATTGACATGGTCGGTGAAGGGAAGGACCTTGGAAATATGAGATTGAGATTACACATTTTAGCTTTCATAGTTTCTATCGCACACACCGACCATGATGAGTTTAATGGGTGATTCCGTACAGGGGTATTTATTGGAATTTGCAAAGAGCATCTTGGACCAGCGAAATTGAAATTATTATTGGCCAAAAAATTTATCAAAATATACTGATTAAAAAATATATATTTATAATTTTGACTTTATTTATCAAAAATTATTTTTTTTTCAAAACTATCCCTAAATTAGCTTGTTTTATTGAGTTTTGAGGTTAAAATAGTAAAATTATTTAAGTATTATATTGACTAAATAAATAATTATACTAATTTTAGAACATGAAAAGTTTTTTTTTGAAAAAATATAAATTAAAATGGGATTAAGGGAATAATGATATTTACTCGCACATGTTCAACCCTTTTTTTTCTAATTATTTAATTTTTCAAACCGAGTGAAAAGAAAAAAAAAATTAACTTATGTGAATTTTTTAAGACATTAATAATAAGGATTTTCGATAGGGGTCAGAGAAATCTTTGCATGTGAATTAAAAAGCCTAGCTTAGCTTTGCTTTCTTGGGATTTCTTAAGAAGAAGAATTGGAAGAAAACGAATCAAGCCTACTGCATTGCTAAGAAAGTAAGAAGAGCATATATCATTGGTTTGAACATTTCTTATAGTTTCTCAAGACAACTTCATTTCTTTTTCCTTTTTCAAATAACATCAAAATTGATAAATATATTGAATATACATAATAACTTACATACTATACATACTCGAAAATATTCTAAAAAACTATAGAGACTCAAAATAATATAAATGTCACCAAAATTTTTCGATCTAATGGTATCAAAAACTTGTCTGTTAACATGAAGTCTCGAGTCGAACCTGATCGTCTTCTAGGCCATGCCCTAATTTGTAATAATAATAATAATAATAATAACAACAACAATAACAACTATAAAAAGAAGAAAGAAAAATAACAAAATGAAACAAAATTCAAGTGTTGGTGTATTAATTGTTTGAAGACTCAACATGATCCAATCCATGCCATCATCGTGTCCCCTAAGCTATAGAATCGAGAAAATGTAGGTGACATTGCATGTCTCAGACTACGTAGATACAAAGTTTAGGTTTTATTTCAAACTATATAATTATATATAGATATAGGCATAGATGTCTAGTCATAGGTAACAATCTAATGGGGATGAAATAAGGTTTTTAAATGTATTAAAGAAGGGGGAGGGTTATGTGGATCTTAGTTTGGCCGTTGAAGAAGGCGTTAAGGAGAGGCTTAGGAGAAAGGGTTGAAGAACATTGCACGTGTATCACTCTATCGCAGCATCTTCTCTTCCCTCCATGCATTGAGGAGAGAGAAAGAAAGAAAGAGAAATAATATAATACCGGGGAGAGAGAGAGAGAGCTTTTTGATTGGTGATTTCGTAGATCATATGCTGAAAATAATCAAATGTGTTTTGGAGGGTAGTCTAATTTGACAAGTTTCTGGGTATGAAATGAGCCACTCATTTTTGTTTTCTTTTGATGTGCACATCCACGTATATTCCTTCCTAGGGGCCTGAAATTGGGGTTTTGGCCGGACCATTTTCAAGGCAGGCTAATTTGAAGGGTTTTGTACTCCAAAAAGTTGACCGCACAAGGTGTAAATTTTATGATGATTAATCCATCTATATATTCATATAAATATACACAACACAATAATATATTAATTTTTAATTCTAAATTTTGAGATCAAACCGTTTGAGAGATCAATAAAGAGAAAAGAACTAAGACGCTGCATTGTCTTAATTATAGGTTTCGGATTCTAGCTATATGAAGGGAGAAATGAGATTTGGAAGAACCAATCCCTTAACGAGACTTACAGTATTCAAATTAGATTTGTTAGAAAAAATCTGATAATGGCAACCGAAAAAAAGAAAAAAAATAAAAATGGCCCAAAGAAATGGCCATGTCCGGACTCTCTTTCAGAGCTGTGAAGAGCAAGTTGCAAGTTATAGTAGCATTTGGGAAGTTGAGCATGAAAATGTTTGAATTGTTTGGTCACACTTTGCATGGAACTATTCTAAAAGAAGCACGAGCGGAATGGTTCACCCATAGCCTCCTTCAGCCATGACAGGCTCATTTCCTGGTTTCTTGTATATTTACAGTAAGGAATTACTATGAAAACATCCAATTTATCCCAAAACACCTCTCACCATATTCATAAAATACATGGTAATTAGTTGTTTAAAATAGTTAATTAAGTTTAAATAAATCTAAGGATACAACTAAGAATTTATATCAGAAATACAACACCAAATGCTTGTTGGATTGGGGGTTATATTTTGAAATTTTCTCTTTGCATATTTTTTAATAGATCACCGGTATCTGATAAATACAAATTCGGTTTTAATCGAGTTGGATTTTTAAAAAATAAAATTTTTTTCGATATCTATTTTTGTTATATATAAAATTCGAATTCAAAAATTAATTTAAGAGTGTCGGTTCTCTTTCGATTTTAGGTGTAACCATGTCTTGCTCCTTTCTTTTGTCGGAATAAATAAATAAATATAGGAATTAAACCTTAAAACACAAGATTGAAGAGACATTAACGATCATCTGTCTTTATATGACTTCCCTTTGTTAGGAAAAAAAATGTCTCTTTTTTTTTTTTTGGTTCAGTAATAATAATGATATAATTTATATTTTTATATTTTTTTTACCGGGTCGGTCCAATTTGCCCTCTCATACCCCAGAGGCACACAAGCCCAAAACGTTTATTTGCTTACTTGGGCCTCGTGCGAACAGGTTGTATTGATCCAAATTATAGGATTCTAAGCTTTGGGCTCACAACTTACTCGACCCCCAAACTACATCGAGCGCACAACTTAACTCGCACAATCATTATGAGAATAAAAAAATAAAATTAAAAAAATCAATTCTTTAATATATTTTATAGTATTCAAATTAAATTAATCAACAAAATCTGAATACCGATCAATAAAAAGAAAATACTACAATCTTCTCCCAAGCTCTATAGAGTTTTTTTCAAACCTATCAAACTTTATGCAAACTCCAATAAGAAGTTTATACTCCAATCCTCCCCCCACGAAGTTATCAAGTCGAGTAAAAGTGATCTCTATAGTTATTTATTATATTTTTTTTCGTTTTGGTAATATTGAATAATTTTATTACCCTGATTTTACTAAAATATTAAAATTTTAATGTTCGTTAATAAATTATTCAATTCAAAATTCATGATTTTGTACATGGACATTAGTAATTTTATCAACTAAACTAAATCAATATCTAGTTGATCCAATAACTGAACACTAATACTCCTTAAATAAGATCTCGAATTCGACTCTTGTATATAGAGAAAACATATGTAAGAAGAATTTTACACTTTTATGACTGCAACCTTAACATATATAAACATGGTTCTAAGACTATGGTAGTGACATTATGGGAAACTTTGTGTCATTTCACCTTGTATCTCCCAACTAACATGAGTAAATAATCATCAACCACCCTGCTTGATCACCGTCCATACGCTCAGCCCAGGAAGGCCAATTTAGAATTTAAAATTTAGATATTTTAGTTGCTTTAAGTAATTAAATTATATTTCTAGAGACATTTGTATATTTAAAATTACAGCTATAGGAATAGGGCCAGACCCCAATGAGATATATTTTAGTGGGGGATTTGGCTTTGCATGGAGCTCCCTCTTCTGTGGTGTTAGCTATAATAGAGAGAGAATATTCTATATTATCTTCACACGAACTTTTAATGGGGCAATGTCCCCGTCTGGTGACTAATGGAAGAAGACCCTAACATGATAATGTCGGCTTTGAGACTCGAAAAGTCAACAGAGTGTGCTTTGATTAGCCTAATGACAATCCATTTCTTGCACCCATCCTCTGCCCTTTTCTCACGTAAACCCACCGCAAAGGGCCCTCATAGTCGCATCACCTCCTCTTTCAAAACTATACCATTTTAAGTGAACTTTACTATGAATCAATATTTGAATTCGTTCGATTAATTTTATCGAAATATTATAAAATTTATTAAAAAATTAACTCTTCTAAATCCTTTTTCTCTTCTATATTTCTTCCTTCATCTTAATTTACCTTATTTTATCTTATTTTATAATTTAATTAAGATAAAAAATACATTTTATTAGCCAATAAAAAATTATTTAAATTTCAACATAATCGATCGACTTGCTTTTAAGAAGGTAGTCAAATATATATATTATACATAGGAAATATCTTTTTCAAAAAAAGAACATATTTTTTTGTTTGATAAAACAATTTAAAAAAAAATAATTATGAATATCGTAATAATTTGAATATCATAATTGAATTCATATTTTTTTCGTCAAAATTTACATATTTTTCTTTTTTTTTTCTTCTAAATTATGATAAAAAAACTAATTTTTTATTCTTTTCGGCTTCTAAATTGAATTCTCAGACTGAATTGAATTAACCTAATTTTCAGATATAAGTGATAAGTAAAAAATAAAAGATAAAAACAAGAAAGGAGAAAGATGGACAACAAATGCAACCAAGGTCAGGAGGGGGAGAGAGAGAGAGTAGAACAAAGAGAACGAGCGTTACAAGGGGGTAGTGTAGTTGGGCCCCCAATCGTAGACGGCGACTCGGCCACCCTTTCTTAGCCGTTTGTAGGCCCCACTTGCCTCTTCCTTCCTGTACCCCCACCCCACCCACCTCCCTCCATATTATATTATTTGATTTGGAATAAAAACCAGAGAGAGAAAGAAATACGAGCGAGCGAGAGAGCTCAGTCATTGGACCTAATCTGCTTTCCTCTTGGGAGGAGAGAGAGAGAGAGAGGTAGAGAAGAAGAAGAAGAAGAAGAAGAAGCCGAACGAAATCTCATATTTGTTTCTGTAAGTCCTACTTTATTTGTTTCGCTGTTTCTATTTTGTGATTAATTTTTGGCGAACATTTATAGTTTGTCGAGCTAGAGGTTGGATTTGAATTTGCTAGTGCTACAAATAGATCTCTTTGTTGTGGGTATTTTTTTTTTAGTTATGTGAATTTTGAATAAGGGTTTGGATAAGAAGTAGATTATCAAATTCATAATCTGCTCAATTTGGGAAGTTTTGGCTTTTATATTGGTTATAACCCAGAGAAATGATTTGGGTTTTAAGGGTTTCTTTTTTATTATGCCGTCGTTTTGTGGTTTTTGATTCTTGGACTCATGCCAAATTTTGGAGTAAATTGACGAATTCACCCTAAATTTTTAGTATTTGGTAGATATTATTGTCCACTAGTTATTTATTTCTCTGCAACATTTTGTAATCACATTGTAATTTGTAATGGTCTCTAATTCACCTAGAGCTGATTTGTAATTTGTATTGCTATAACTAGTTTATGTGTGGAAATCCCAAACTTCTTAATTGAAGACTTTGTGCTTTTATTTGAAATGATTGGTTGGTCTTTTTTTTTTTAACTATTGGATTCATATTGTTTTTATGAGAATGAAAGTGGTTTTTTCGGCGGTTGTTTTGGATTCATACTGTAATTAAAATGTTTTCAAATTCATGTCGCCTTATGACTTGCGTATGATTATTGTGCTTGGGCTATTGGTTCTGTGCTTTTATGGAAATTGTAATTTTCAGCCCCTTGAAGTCTTGTACTTTATTTGAAATAATTGACTGGTAATATTTTGTGACTAATTGAATTCGTATTTTGTTTTGATGAGGAAGACAAGAAGCTTATTTGTTGATTGTTTTGGCAAATTTTCTGCTTATTGCAATACCTTTTAAGCATCATGTTGGAGGTTCCATCTTATCATGTATCAAGGGACTTGCCAAGTTCTTGTGAGCAGGAGAGCAAGTGGATTTTTAATGCTTTTCATGCTATTGAACTCTCCAATGGGAAACGTCGATTGGAGACTGGAGAACTGTCTCTGTTAAGAAAGTTATCCAAGTCATTAGATGCTGATGAAAGAGAGGAAGCTATAAAGTTTCTGCATGATTTGTCCCTAACTCAGGTTGACCAATCTGATGATCAGCATAATACTGGGGATCAGTCTGATTCGAGTTCCCTAATCCACCAAATTGGCCGAGACAATTCTATTAACTGCCTCCTTCGTTGCTCAAGGTCTGATTACAGCTCAATTGCGTCACTGAATCAGGCTTTCCGGTCTTTATTTAGGAGCGGAGAAATTTATAGGCTGAGGCGTCAGAGCGGTATTGTAGAGCACTGGGTTTATTTTTCTTGCAATCTTCTTGAGTGGGAGGCGTTTGATCCAATCCACCGCAGATGGATGCATTTGCCCAGGATGTCTTCAAATGAATGCTTCATGTGTTCAGACAAGGAGTCTCTAGCTGTTGGTACAGAACTTCTTGTGTTTGGGAAGGAAATAACATCTCAGGTCATTTATAGATATAGCATATTAACCAACTCATGGTCATCTGGAATGCAAATGAATTCTCCTAGATGTTTGTTTGGTTCTGCGAGTCTTGGGGAAATTGCTATTCTTGCTGGTGGCTGCGATTCAGAAGGAAACATATTAAGCTCAGCAGAGCTTTATAACTCAGAGACCGGAACCTGGGTCAACCTCCCGAGCATGAATAAAGCAAGGAAAATGTGCTCAGGTGTATTTATGGATGGGAAGTTTTATTGTATTGGAGGAATTGGAGTAGGCAGTTCAAAACCACTGACTTGTGGAGAAGTATTTGATTTGGAAACAAGGACCTGGGAAGTGATCCCTGACGTGCTTCCTGGACGTCAAAGAGCTGCTGGTGCAACAGAGGCACCAGCCACAGCTGAGGCACCTCCGCTGCTTGCTGTTGTAAATAATGAATTGTATGCAGCTGATTATGCAGAGAAGGAGGTAAGGAAATATGACAAACAGAGGATATCATGGGTCACAGTAGGCGGATTGCCTGAGCAGGCCGTGTCTATGAATGGTTGGGGTTTAGCATTTAGGGCATGTGGAGATCGGCTTATTGTCATTGGTGGACCTAGGGCTTTAGGCGGAGGAATCATAGAGCTTAATTCATGGGCTCCCACTGAGGGCCCACCAGAGTGGAATCTGCTTGCTCGAAAACATTCAGGCAGTTTTGTTTATAATTGTGCTGTGATGAGTTGCTGAGGCATGATTTTAGTGGCCCCATGTCTACCTTACAAATTCCTTCCCAACCGGATTTGCAGCACAGCTATTCTGAGGAGACTTGTTTCAAATGCTGGGCATTCTCTTCCTCGCTAATTCTGGTGGCAAGATTTAGATTTGACTCGAGGTTTGCATATTTTCTTGGGAGGAGGTTTGGAGTTATCTTTGCTTGTTTTTATGTTTGCTTATTTCCTTCTATTTAAATCAACGTGAGGGGTTTTCAAGGTTGTGTCATGTAGAATAGGTATTGGTCAATAATCTGAAGTATCAGTATCATTTTAGTTTTGTTGAATATTCAAAAGCGTTATTGAACCTCCCAAAAAATTGTCAGAGGCTTTTCTGACTGCGATTCTTTGCAATGTTTTTTTTCCCCTTTTCTGAGCTTTACTTGCAATGTTCTACATGGTTATATATATTATTTTCAGGCTATTACTCAAATAAACTCGGACATGGTTGATAACTTTCAACTTTCTAGCTGGAACTCTGTAGGTTTTGAGCATAGTATTTTTTGTCTGTTATAGTTTTGGCAACTTGTTTGGAGTTGTCTAGTGGTGCATATCTCCATTTTTCCTGCTTGTGATGCCTAATTCATGTAGAATGTTTTTCGGAACTTAGATATATGATGAACATGTAACCGTCTTAGCTTCTCTGTGGATTGCATGCTTTATCAACTTTGTGTCTAATTGGATTTCATGAGTACATATCTCATCAGCTCAGCAAATCTCTTGAGTGAATGATCTGGGATTGGCTATGAATTCATCATCAATTTTTAGCTTTATTAGCTAATCCCAGCAGGTTTGGGACAAAGCATATATTTGTCAAGTTGAGAGCATTTTTAGATTTATTTGAGGTCCCTAGTCTCGTGCACCTCTATCTTGTTCTTGTTTTCATCCTGCTGTTTCAAATTTCACAGACTGCAATAAGATCTTGCCTTTTTATTGTGCATAAGTTCTTACATGTGATATTTGAACATTTTTCCAAAATGTGAGGAGTTAAGGTTTCTACCTTTCTTTCTTTCTTTCTTTTTTTTTTTTTTTTGTAGCTAACAAATAGGTGGGCATAACTTAGTAGACATCAATCTTTTTTGGCTAACATCAATCTATCTGCAAATTGATTACTTTCGCACCTTAGAATTCAATTTCATATATGATTGGTTGATAACTATTAGTTTTATCATTGAACCTTTAAAATGGGTTTTGTTGATATTTTGCTTACATCATGTATATTATCAAGCTTTTGCTGTCACAAAACCTTGAAACCTAATTTCATTCTTAAATTTTGAAGTGCATTGGGGAACTGTTGCAGCATGTAAATGGATATCTGACTTTTCTTATTTATTTACTTAATTTTTCTAATTAATGAATCCAATAATGGAACTCTACTTTTCTCCATTAGGATTTTAGGTAGCTGACTGGTAAATCTAGCTAGAGATAGAGAGCAGAATTTAGTTAATTTTGGTGTCTTTTCTACTGAGTTTTAAGTTGGTTGGGATTCATTGGAGAGCAACCTCCCAGCCCCATGGCTCAAAATGTGAATGTGAAAGTGATCTTACCTGTGAATCTAATAGGGTCATATTTGTGAGAATTTACATGAGATAATAGGTTATATATTCTAGTTCCACTTGTAAAGACTGTTGAGATGGTATGAAGTGTTTCTGGGATTGAATCCTGCTGATACCTGGTTAGAGGGTTTATGGGTACAGAGAATTATCCTCATTGTGTGGCTTAATCTTGTCTTTGCATTATATGATTCTCTTATGTTCAGGCATCGCCTTTCAATTTTTGACCGTTGGAGGGTCAAAAGTGAAAGGGGAGTTTCAGCTTTACTCTGATTGGGAACTATTTATTAGCAATGGTACATTTTTTATATTTGGGATGGATGTTATGAGCTAATAAGAACTGATGCCTGATCAAAATGCTGGCCCTACTCTCCCAGTGGGTAGTTGTTGTTACTGATATTTGTCCTCCATTAGGTACTAATGACCTTTGTGGTGGTGACATGCCTAGGAGTGATTTGGAATATGTGTTTTGAGCTGGAAACATATATGGTTTCTCAGGGGAATGAAAGGGGATAAATTTTAAGAATAATGTTTAGGTTTATTATTCAACTTCAGGGCTCCTTATGTAGCTCTTTATTATAATCCATAGTCAGAAACATGGGATTTTCTTCTCCATGTGCCGTGATGGATTTCTCTTTGTGTGTCTGTTCAATGTGATTAGGTTTTCCATGAATCTGTCTTGTTATTAGAATTCTTGGATTAATAATTTGGTTGAAAACCAAAAAAAAAAAAAAAAAAATAGTTTCAAAATACGTAAAGGCCCATATGATAATTTGCCCATGCGATTAGTAGTTTGTTATTTTATGATTTATTCTATTAATAAAAATAAAAAATTTTAAAAAATTTATGAGCTCATATAAAATAAATTTTTTTTTTCATTTCACATTTTTCTTCTTTTTTTTCTTTTTCTAGTGTCTTTGTTACTAAGAAAAATGGAGAAAACCATTGAATAAGAAAAAGAGAAATATAAAATAAGAAAAAATGAATATTAAAAATCATATCTGATAATTAATTTCTTGATCTCATCTAATCTAGTTCGAGTTAATTGTTGGACCGATTAAAGGGAGAGCTCTCCGAGCGCTTTTTTTTTTATTCGTAAAACTCAAATTCGAAAATTTGGTTAAGAAAATCCAGTGTCCTTACTACTAGACCAACAAAACGTTGGTAAAGTGTTTATTTTTATATGAATACGTGATTTTACTAACAGATAGTCAGTTTAGTGAGATGAAATGTTAACTCTCTTAATTAAGTTTCAAGTTCGAAACTTGATAATGGAAGACTACGTTGGAAGAGTCGTTCCCTAAATGGGGTCTTGCAGATGCTCAAAACGGATTAATCAAAGAATGACTCCGAATACCATGATAGGAACTAAAAAAGAAAAAGAACATTTATTTTTTATTTATATATATGATCAGTGATTGTTTGAACCAGATGATCAGTGATTGTCTCAATGGATTGGGTCGGGCTCGGGTGGAATGAGGCCCAAGATTTATCTGTTTAGACCGCACGGCCCACCTTCGTTGTTTCTCTCTCACGGCTTCAAGAGACTCCATGGCTTTTCATCCATGGAGTTCAATTTATCACCTTTGGTTTCTTCACCATCATAAACTCTCGAGTTTTGTACGGATATAACCTTCTTTTAAAAAAAAAAATTTAAAACAATACCGTTCAAAAAATATTTTCAAATATAACATTTGCATGTCGTGACTTGAAGTAACGACATGGTACTGTTCATCACGGTCTCATGTCGTGACTTCAAGTCATGATACGGTACTGTACATGTCGTGACTTGAAGTCACCACATGTACTGTTCAATGAACAGTATATGTCCTGACTTAAAGTCACGACATGTGAGTGTTAGATTTGAAAATATTTTTTGAACAGTATTATTTTAAATTTTTTTTTTAGGTTAGTTTCGAACAAAGCTCATAAACCCTCGATTTCAAAATTTTCATAAACCCAAAGGGGCTTGATTTTGATTAAAGATGACACCTCTCCCAATCCACACTCTCTCACCTCCAACACAGGTTTTCTAAAGAAGACGATCTTTCAAAGGCTTCGATTTTGGTGATTGAACTGAAACAAAAGTGTATTGAGTTGAACAAAAGTGTTTCAGATCTGAGCGAGAGGCTCGAGCGGAGTCTTGTTCAATACGCTTCGTGTTCGAATCAAGTTGGTGGTCTCTTCAACGGTATCAATCTCAGATTGACTGATTTGACGTCTTCTAGTTGTGCTCTTTCAAGTTCTTACTCTTCTTCAGGTCTCTTTCTCTCTCTCTCTTACTGTTTGAATATGTGATTGATTGATTAAAGATTGTATGAAATTTGTGAATTATTAGATGGAAGAGATGGAGAGAGTATATTGGTGAAGGAATTGCCTACACTTGCAAAGGAGGTGGCTAGGGTTGAGACCGTGAGGATATATGCAGGTAAGTTTTTGTTTTGCAATATTGAGTTTTTGGAATAGAATTAGTGAAATTTGCTATTGGGTGTCAAACCCTAGACTGTAACCATTTGCTTGGTGCACCTTATGGTCATACTTTTATATTTCCAACCTAGGGTTTTTGACTTAGGCGTCTGTCTGATCTTGATTATTTGGGTCGAATCATATTTAGACCTGTTGTTAATATCTAGTAAGTGTGGAGAATCAAAAGTGAATGGCTGATCTGATAAATCCACTTCAAAATGAATTTGGAGAGTTTGTTTCCACATGGAAACGAGGACTTCTGAGTGTTGTCCCTTACTGCATTCCCTCCTCATGTCAGGAATAGCAGGGCACATTGCTGCTACTACTTAAGGAAGAGGATTGGTTTTAAGGGGCAGATCCCCTGAACCCCCTGAGTTACACATACGAATGAGAAAATGGAACCTTGTTACACCCTAAATCCCCCTTGTGGGGACAAGAAATAATGATTTAAATGGGGGTTGTAGCCTCTTATTTCTCTATTGGAGTTGATTTAGTTGAGGTTGCCAATTAGAGGGGTGTCCCCAGCATATTGGGAGAGTTACTAGTGAAAGTGATGACGGTTTCTAGATTGATCGAAGTGTGGAAGAAACTTCCTGGAGGTGGAGGATGTTGTAATTTTTGCATTGTATGATATGCTTTGTTGTGGAAACATGGTTTGTTTCCACAGAAGAAGACTGGAGTATTTGTTTCTAGATATTTGGCCTTTGGCCATTGGGGAACATATTGGAGCAATGGATAGAATGTTTTGGGACGAGTAATTGATTTATTTGTTCTTCATTAGTGAGAAGCAGAAAAATATGGGGAATGTATATCGAAGATCATGTCAAAGTAATGGCAAAGTGGCATTTGACGTGTTAAATTGTTGGAATGGATCAATTAAGCAACATAGAAGGCCCTTCTTTTATGTTGGATGTGGTTGGGATATGTTATCAGAAATGAAGAAATGGACTTTTCAAGGGACATTCTATCTATAGTGAGCTAAAACCTAATCACGAAATATCTGTAAGCATGGTCTACGCTCCAAGTGTTAATGGTTTTTATTCTTGTCATTTCTTGGACACCTAATTTTCTTGACCCTCAATAGCAATGTTATGATTATTCTGATTCTTCATGCATCAACTCCTCAATTTTGTGGTTCTTATTTCCATCCATTTGGGCGTCATTTTCACTCTTTTTTTTTCCATGCCTTTCTTGATCATGTTAGCTATTAAGGCAATGCTAATCTTATCTATGCTCCCAGGATCATTGACATTGTTTTTCTTCCCTGGTCAATTTTAGTACCTTCCGTGAATCAATATTTTTCATATGTCATGCTAATTACAACCTTGACTTATTTGATGATCTTCAGTTATGATTATTTTCTTAGTTCCTTTCCTTGTGCATCACTGGTTTATATAGACAATTATTCCTTCTCTTTGTCAAGAAACCTTATCTCTTTGGAAATCTTCTTCTTGCCCTGCTTTCAGTATTTTCCAAGTTCCTCAAGAATTTTTTCTTTTACATCAATTTCTCTCCCAGACTCTTCCTAGGATCATGTTTAAGGTTAAGCTCTGTGACAGCAGTATTGAAAAGTTTTATGTGGGGCCACTCATTATCCTGGATACAATAATCAAAATCCAAATTTTAATTTTTAACCCCCTTTTTTCATTTGTTATGTTCTCTTGTTAGTTTTTTGGCTGCTTTCACCAATTTGAAGCATGGACAGTTGAAAATGCAAGTTATGTCATTTGTGCTCTATAGCAGTTGTCTTAGAACTCATTTTGTGCGTGACTCCTTTGGCTTTTGGTTGGTGCAATTCTTTATTATTCTTTTGGACATTAAATACTTCTGGACACTTCCAAACACTTGTTGAATATCTTGAAGATACTCTGCATAAGACCTTGACATTTTATATATTCATTTCCTGCATGAATATCATTTTTACTCTTCTCCCTCTCTTTTGAAATAAAAGTTTGATAATTCAGCAATAAAGGTCATCATTGCTATAGAACTTATGGAAGCAACGGTAGCCTTAGGTGCAATGATGGGGATATCTGGGTGTAAAAGATTAACTATACGGTAAGATTATGAAATGTGAGTCGGTTAGTTGTTCTTTGAGCTGGTTGAAGGGAAAGAAAAATTAAGGATGAGCCTTAATATAAAGAACTCTTGATTTTGATCTAGTTTTTTCTGGCTTAAATCTCCCGAATTGAGAAGACTTTTCTTCCCAGTTCACAACATAATCATGGATTCTCTTTTCTAATCAATAAACAAAAGAGAAAAAACCAAGGTAGTGCAACCCTAGGGAACCAGATAACATTCATGAAAACCTGGTGAGCCTGTAGTCCCGATGGGCATATCCCCCCTAATGCCCTGCAAGGCAAAGGATAAATCACTAACTTATGAATTCTCTTAACAATTCCCCCTCCCCCAAACTGCGTTGACTGATTGACTGGGCATTTAGCCCCCAGACCTTGAGAGAAATTAGGACACTACCTCCCTCACTCCCCTTTGAGTGGATGGGAGATATTTATTACAAGAACTGCATCCTTCCTTGGGGACTGTCCACCTGCCAAACCCCTGGTTTCAGGGGGCCAATGCCCCCACCCTGGAAAAATAAATAACTATTATGAAGAGGAAATATATGGCTATTCTGTGAGCAGAGATATGAAACCTATTTGGAATGTCACCAGGTTGACTTTGACCCCGGGAACTGACGGCCTTTGTGTATCACATTGCCTTTGTGCCCTCTTCTCATGCACATGCAATTGGACAGCCACGCTAGTCTCCCCTAGCAAATGCAAAGTCTCCTCCATTCCAGTTGCCTTAGAGCAGACATATTCACCTAGGAAGCAAACAAACTGATAATGCTGCTTCCCCTGACGTTCCTTCCAATGTCATAGATAGCAAGATAGGGTCAACAGGCTCCGTAGCCAAGTTGATGCTCTAGAATGCACCTCAAGCTGAGCCCGGCACTGGATCATGACATAGCATAATGGCCTCGCTGCAATCATGTACTGAGGTGGATGTCATTACTTTATTTTCTCAGGGGGCTAAGTTGCAGCATGTTCACTGTCTTTAGATTTGTCACATCAACTGTCATCTAATAGAATTCAGTGGAAGAATAGTAATAATTCAAAGTCACCGTTTATACACTAACAGTTCACATTGCAACTAGCATTAGTTAAAGGATGACCACCCGGAAGATCAGAGACCTGGCTTCCTGTATCTAGGTTATTAAAAAAAAAATGGAGCACATGGAGCATCAGGAAAAATCCACTTCCATGGAAGCCACCCTTTAAAAACCACATAAGGGGCATCTCATCATATAAGAAATTGGGTCCTGTAATATTGCAACAGACTACTTGGATATGCAAAAGCCTTCAAATCAAAAGCAGTTTGTATCGATTTCTATCTCTAGATATCTCCCCCCTCCTGGTGACATTGATGAGGGTGCCATCTTTCTATGCCAAAAGAGCAGGGGGAACATGAAGTTTGTAGTTTTATCGTATTCCTTAACCATTTTGAACTCAGGCTCGTTAAACCTGTATAACTTAATCAAAAGCAGTGGGAGGACTCTGCTTATATCAAGGGGCTACCTCAGAGAGACACTCTTTATTTTCTGTTAGAAGGTATCTTTTTATGCAAAATGTACAAATAACCGAAGTATAATTAAGACTGCCTTTGAATGTGGCAACTAATTTGTTCCCAACAAAAACTAAGTGAATTTGATGATAAAAGTGGGGAAAACATAAATAGGATATTGCTGATTGCCTGATAATACTTATCAAGTAAATGGATGGTAGTCTTGTTTGTTTGTTTGTGCATGCTTAGAAAGCACAAGGCTTTTTGTGCTTTGTTTTCATCCTGATTCTGTACCAAAAGATGAGATAAGAAGTATAAATCTCAAGAAGAATAATACCCATGTCTCCATGATCCGCAAATGGCAAACAGGAGACACTCAAACCATCAAAACATGTATTGCCAGTAAAAAAACAAATCTTCCCATCCTGATGACATTCATAACTAGCATGAACTTTGATGTTGGACCCCCGTTAAACGGAAAACCTGGTCAAATACTTTTGCTACTATAGTGTTGACCGATTGTCTTTGCAGCTCTGCTAGTTATTCATCTGTATCCTCACCAAGTACATAATTTTTTTCTTTCCCAATATTGCCATCTGTTACCTTCCTTTTTTTTTACCATTTTTTTTCTAACATATAACAGAAACAGCACCGAAGCTTGACACCTTGGTGGGTGACATTGAAGATGCGGTCTCAGCTACTATGAAAAGAAATTTGAGCCATCCTTTGGCAAAAAATGCTGAAGTGAGCACCCTTGAAATGATTGCTAAGGGGATGGACTTGGTTTCATAAAGACATAGATGTGATCTGTTTTTTGTGGTTTCATTATTGATTGCTGGAACTATGCATGCAGGCTATCAATTCATTGAAAGTCACTGAAGATGTTTTGACTTCAACTGCGAAGACTTGGCCACAGTGGACACGTCTTGTGTCTGCTGTTGATCACAGGGTAGACTGGGCGCTAGCAATTTTGAGGCCTCAGACAATTGCAGATCACAGGGCTCTTCTTTCTTCTCTTGGATGGCCACCACCTCTGTCTACCTTGAGTTCCTCAACTCTCAGCACAAGAAAGGCCACAGATGTCCCAAATCCCCTTTTCACGAGACTAGGAGACCTCAAACACCATTATTGTGAAAACTTTCTTGCATTGTGCAGACTGCAGGAATTGCAGAGGGAGCAAAAATCTCGTCAGCTTGAGGGATATCATTGGGAAGTTGCTCTTCACCAGCTGCTCTGGGCTATTGAAGAGCTTGTGAGTCCTATATCAGTTGCATCTCAGCAACATTTTTCCAAGTGGATTGATAAGCCAGAATTTATTTTTGCTCTTGTATATAAGACAACAAGAGATTATGTTGATTCCATTGATGAATTGCTGCAACCACTGGTTGATGAGGCAAGGCTTGTAGGCTACAGCTGACAGAGAAGAATGGTTTTCTGCCATGGTGATCTCCCTGTCTACTTATTTGGCAAAAAGAGGTGTTTCCTATTTATGTCAGTCAGCTGGAAGAAGAAAGTGTTGCTGGTGTTCAGTCACAAGCTAGAATATCATGGCTTCATCTTGTTGATTTGATGATATCTTTTGATAAGCAAGTTCAGTCTTTGGTAGAACATTCAGGAATCATGCTTTCCCTTCAGGAAGACCAGAGCCTTCAAAAGATTTCTTCTTTATCTGTTTTCTCTGAAAGACCAGACTGGCTAAATCTGTGGGCAGATATCGAGCTTCGTGACATCCTAGACAAGTTGAAACCTGACTTTGAGGATGAAAGAAGTTGGACAATGAAAGTTCAGGCAGCAGCTCTCTCAGGAGCTGAAGACTTCAAATCTCCTTTACTTTCAAATGCTTTCCTTAGGTGACTATCATCTGTTGTTGAACGTTCTAGATCATTGCTAAGCATTCCAATGAGGTCAAAATTTCTAAGATTAACAGGTGGACCAATTATACAAGAATTTCTGGACTGCATACTCAACAAATGTCAAGAGGCAGAAGGGCTTACTGCTCTCGCTGATGATGATGCTCTAATGAAGGTTGTGAGGTCCATTAATGCTGCTTGGTATTTTGAGGGCGTACTAAAGGAATGGTTTGAAGATGTCTTCTTTCTTGAAATGGAATTGCTACCCAGTGATCAATCTGGTCTCCACTTGTCTGATAAAAGTCCTAATGGAGTTACAGAAGAAGTACATCAAGGTGGTGTATTTGACAAAGAAACCGGAAAGCTGAAGGATTTCAGAACAGAATAGGTAAATATATTATCTACAGTTGTTTTAAGGGGTTTTGAAGCTCGGTGTAGAGATTACATTAAGAATAGAAAACAATGGCAAGAAAAGGGTACGGATGGCTTGACAGTGTCCAGCACTTTTCTTGGGGCTCTAGATTACCTGCAGGAGAAAACCAGTGTTTTGGAAGGTGAGTTGAATAGGATAGACTTTGTTACCATCTGGAGAAGTTTAGCATCTGGGGTGGATTGGATCATTTTCAATGGTATTCTGATGAGCAGTGCAAAATTCTCCGATGGTGGTGTCAAGAGACTAAACAATGATTTGGAAGTTTTGTTTGGAGTATTTGGTGCTTGGTGTTTAAGGCCCGAAGGCTTCTTCCCAAACGCAAGTGAAGGCCTGAAATTGTTGGAAGTTGGGGAAGAGCAAGTTCAGGAGTTGTTATCCAGAGGGGAGACATGGTTGAAGGACAACAGAATCAGATGTTTGAGTGCAACAGAGGCAGATAAAATTGCGAAGAGCAGACTGTTTTCAAGTTGATTACTTGATTCTTTTCCAGTACAGAGAATATTTACTTGGAAGGAATAGATAGCTTGCTAATTTTATTATGCAGTTGAAGAGCTGTTGTATTGTACATAATTTTTTTCTCCTGGATTGACCATATATTGTTATCAGAAACAAACAATAAAACAAATTTCTTCAAGTTAGTGCAACCTGATCTTCTCTTCTGCTTTTGTTGTCCTGGTGATTGTCTTTTCGAGGTTCATTGTACAAGCAATTATAAGCTCATTAATCTAAAAATTTTTTTTTGGTACCCCATTAATCTTAAATTTTGAGGTTCATTGTGAACTGGATATTTATTATTATTATTTTTTTAATGAGATTAAACTTCCTTTTGCATTCTGCCTTAGCCTGCAGCATACTTTGTTTCGACGGATCTGCTCTCAGATGTTTGGAGTTGGTTTAAGTTGTATTTAGTCATGAAGTTCGCTATTAGCAGTTGGTCTGAGGCGTATCTCGTTAGCATTTTTAAACTATTTTTGTATGTTGGGCGACTTCTCTTAGAAATTCTTGCCCTGCACATGCATATTGACGACTGGTTAACTTGCTAACTCGTAGATGATTGTCTTTGTTAAAAGTGTATGGAACCGTTTGTCGGTGAGGGCGTGAAGTGAGTGACCACCATTGTTAAACTTGCAGCGAAAGTCTCAGCGAAGGGTCAATTCTTCACCACTGCAAATGCCTTGTGAAACCATTTCCTATTGTTATTTCTAGTTATGGAACCTCGTTGTTATTGTCTGTCATCTGGCTTTTCCAGGGGTTTCACAGAGCGAGGGTCTGCACAAATTGTAAGAAATAGAGTTCTGAGAAACAGAGTACGCTCACCCAGAGAGTGGTATTTGGCCTTTCCAGCGGAGGACCATAGCATTACTCCCACGAGCCACAGGAGAATAATACCCCATCAGTAACCAAGGAAGTTTTTTTTTTTTTTTTGCGCTATATCAACTGATATCGGGAGTCATGCTCCAACTAATCAAATTCGGGACTTACAGTTACCCATTTAAGGGAGCTACCCTCCCAATTTGATTTTTTCTATACTTAAGTCGCGAATCAAACTCAGAAATTTGGTTAAGAAATGTAACACCACATCCTATTAGGCCAACTATCCGTCAGTAAACAAGGAAGTTTTGGAAGCATAACGTATAACCTTTGTTTTTGTAAATTAATATGACAAACTAGGATCCAAGAGGAAGCTCAAAGCATTTATCTTTTAAATGTAAAGAACTATGTTAAGAATACTTTCTCTTAAAAAGGGCTTAAGAATAGCTTGAACACAAATAATTAAAATATAGATTCGGATATCGATTGATGCAGTAAAAAAAAATAACATTTAAGTTAAGTTAGTCAGAAAAAAAAATAAAATAAAGGATAGCAAGCCTGAATGGGCCATGTCTAGGTTAGAATTTTGCACATTTTCTAAATTTCAGCTGGCCCAGTCTTTAGGTCCAGTCTGAAACACCCAAAATTTTTCCTTGTCTTCCATAAACCTAACTCGAACCTGCCTCATGCTCAACTCCAGAGAATACCAAGTTAACAAAAGCCAGACAATCCTTCAAGAAGTCCCACCTTGATCAATCAAAGAGGCTTCTTCTTATGATTTTGTTTGAATAGTTTGAATTGAATCTCCTACACCCGTCTCCTAAACTTCAGCAGTGATTGGTCGCACTCTCTTATTTTTATTTACCATCTATTATACAATACTAATAACAAAATTTTATTTTGAAATGTAAGTTATTCTATTAGAATCCTTCCATTAGTGCAAAAACTCGACCTGCCAATGGCGGAGGCAGTGCGGCTACAGCTTCTTCAATTTCCTGACAAGCAAAGAAACGAATGATTTTGATTGGAAACAAAAACAAATAATTGCCCAATATCCATTATGCAACATCAAACAAATTCAAAAGGAAAAGATAGACCTAGGGGTGGGGGTGGTAGGATTGATCAAAACAACCATCTTATGCTTTCCTAAAAGATTGTCAAAACCTTGCAATTATCTGATCACGTTGGGGACTTTGGTTCAAATTTTCAGCAGCTTAGAGGTCACAATTACAGGAGATCGTCTACTGGAGCCCACAGGTGCAAGAGAGAAATTTGAGGGTGAGAAAGAATGAGAGTTTATACCTCATGTCGATATCGTGCTGAAAAATGAATCAGAAGAATTGCTTTGTTCTCAAGCCTAGCTGCGTTTTTGACAATCTGATGGAGAATGGGAAAGTGGGAAGGAACAAAAAGAACATGAATGAGCAACCTGAATTGTTAAATAACTTCAGGATTACAACTTATTATAAGTGTTAAGGTCATATAAAAGCTTAAAAGAGTTGAACCTCGGACAAGTGAGTGTGTCCATAATCTCTAGCATGCTCCACTGACATTGCATTGTCAACAAACGTACTCTGCATAGAGAATAGAGAACATTAAGTACTATAAACAGAGACAATACCTTATCATGATCCGCATATCCCAATAGAGAGGAGAATGAATGCAAGAAAACCAACAAACATCATATTTACAAGAACCCTTCCACTTTAGTTTCTTCACCAGATGATGCTCCTCTATATTCCATCTTCATATATTGAAAACCTGATTTTAAGAAAAGATACCTACCTGTATCACTTTAAAATAGATGTGCAAATGCCAAACCAAAAAATTCGGGAAACCTATATTCACAGAATAAGCTCAATAGTCTTTTCTATTCATCTTTCTCATCTCTCTATTAATCTTTATACACAATACATTTTTCTTACACATGAACTAAACAACAAAAAAGTTATCAGAACAATGTGCAAAGTATACCAAAGTAACCCTCAAGTCACTATCACCAAAAGCAACATATATCTCCACAGACATACATTCACAGGGATGGAATGCAAACAGTTGAAGGAAGAGGAAAGCAAAAATAGATAGTTTAATTCTTCAATAAAGACCAACAATAGACAGGCCTAAGTGAAACAATCCAGTTTTCTTTTCTTTATACATCAAGGTGGACGCTAGTACAAGAACCATCTGACAAGAAAAGGTTAAATAAACAGGAAAAGTAGAAGTATAAGTGCAATACATTTCAATTTCAACAAGCTACAATATCCATCATCAACTAAGAAAAATTACCTCCATAATGAGAATTTTAGCCTTCAAAACATCAGCATTGGTCTCGTCAACTATGAAGTCTGACATGGTATCACCAGTAAAAGCAATTTCAGGCGATGTAACAGTGTTGGTAATCTGCCAATGTGCACAAATATACTTCAGAAAATATATTATATGAGAGGGAGAGAGAGAGAGAGAGATGACTGGTTTTATTTCTCCCTCTTTTTTTGGCAGGCCGGGGGGTTTTAAACTAATAGCACAAAATGCAAAAGATAAAACACTGTATCACAAAAAAAAAAAAAAAAAAAAAAAAAGTCATAGAACTGAGAGATGACACAGGTATTTATCAGAATATGACCTATTTCCTCCAAACATCAACAATCAGATCATGCAATTTGCAATTTAATCATCACTCTTTTTTTTCCTTTTGCTATCATTTGGTTTGGTTCTTTTATCTTGAAGTTTATTGAAGGAAACACAGAGCACATGGCTGAGACAGGAACAACAGAACATTTGATCAACAATTTTTATTGACTCGATTCTTTTTTTTTTTTGGGGGGGGGGGGGGGGAGGGGGGCTTTTCTCATCCTCTCTCTTCTATTGTTTTTGTCTTTCCATAGTTCCTTCTTTTGCTATCAGAGAGTAACCTAATAAAGTTCAACAAATTTCTCACAGTTGCTTGCCGAAGTTCATACTCATAGCTTCATGCTCTATCAACAGAAGCTGTTAAATGAACAACTTAACATGCTAATGAAATGACTCTAACCATTGTCATAAACTAGGATAAGGGAAGGCATTAAGCCATATCCAGTAAACACTTGAGCTAGCACAAGCACAAGGTCACATGGAATGTAAGTATAATAGAAAAGATTCCCTTCCCTATGGGTATATTTATTCCTGCATTCAAATTTACCATCAAGGAATTACAATCAAAAGAAACACTTTACAAGCACAAGCGGGATCTCAAAAGTGTTAACAGACAACCGTGAAGACAGACCTCCACACCTGATAACCTCAGATTCTTGATCTCGTTCCCAGAAAGGCCCAGGTACTCCTGTTTAAGTTTTTGTCGAACAGAGTAAACTACATACCCCTGCCATATCATCCAAAGCCAGTTAGAAGGAAAATAGAGAGTAAGAAATAATTTTCCTCATTCAGAAAGAAAGAAAGTTAAGAAGTATCAATTTAACATGGCCATAGACGAAATACATCCTTATTGAGTGCGCAGCAGGCAAGAACTTCTCAAAGGCTTCATGATTAGTATCCAATTCATAAAATTTCCAATATCTTCACATAGACTCAGCCAAGGAATGGTTCAGGCCCTGAACCGGCCCAGCTTGTGGCCAAGGGTTACGGCCAGTTCATAGTTGCAGGGTCAGCCATCCCCCCCCCAAAAAAAAACAAATGGAATTGCCAAATGAGGCGGCCAAATTCAAGGCACCTTCTCAATCCTGATTAATAGCAGTAAGAAATAAGACTTTCCTTTTGAGTTTGAAAAGGACTCTCTTTTCTAAAATCTCTACCTAATCTGTCACTCTATATTTATTAAGAGAGATAAATATCTTGTGTAATCACTACATAATCAAGAGTCCAAATTAATACCGTTTCTTTTTCCCAGGAACAAAAATTAAACATTAACTACATTTTAAACCATCCAATTTTATGCTTTAACTTCTGATTTGATGAGGTTTGTTTCTTTTTATTCAACATTTCTTACTCTTTGAATTCTTAGAGATCAAAAGTATGTCCATAGTTATACATACAATAACAACAAACTGAGCTTTAATCCCAATATTTGGGGTCAGCCATTTGAGAGACAAATTTATGTCCATAGTTATACATACTACATATATATCAATCACCCATATTATAACTCCTAACTTTACTATGACTCGAAGCAGTGATCCGAAGAAGCCTACCCCCCTACGCTGTACCATAGAAAGTGGCGCATATGACAATACCCATACTCGTCTGCATTCCATAGCATATCGCAATCCATGCAACTATTGGTCAGTTCAAGGAACTGTATGGACAAGGGTAAGTATGAGATTCAACCATTTAAAAAACTGCCCCAGAAGCAAAACCATCCCAAAACCAAGGGTGTTGAAAAGCCCACTCGAACTGCAGTTCCAACCCTTGAACCTTCACAGTTCACTGAACCGTAGGTAAGGTTAATAATTTTGGTGACCTTGAACCAGTGAGCAGTCTGGTCCAGGCACATGGCTACCTCTATCTTCATATGGATACTCAAACTTTGAACCAATAACATTTGCTCAAAATAAAAGCAAAGTTATGAAGTTCAAAAAATGATTAAGAAGGAAATCAGGTAATGCAAACTTCGTCAGACGACACACATCCAATATTAAGGGATATGCCCTCACTACTTGTGTGACTGCTAAATTGGGTTCATTGGAGTGTTCTCTAACTAATATCAAGAAAATTTCCAGAAAAAAAGCCAGTAAATATGTTTAATATGATATCTTTGGCTTGCTACTTCAGGATTAGTACTATTTCAAGTCATATCGAAATCCTATGTTCAAGTTCATGGTACAAAGCAAAGTGACAACCAAATTACAAAAGCTACCTGGCTTGGTATGACATGGTAAGTCTTGAATGCTCGTACTTTGAGGTCCTTTCTTACGATGATCTCCTCTCCTGCATATAAGGCATTGCAAAAACTTACAATAGTTCAAATCCTATCCTACAGAGGGTGTGGAGGTGTGTGCATGTGAGAAGGGTGGGGGATAATGCAGGTGCATGCATGAGAGTGATAAAAATAAATTAGAAATCACAATTAGATATTACCAACGTTCAAACCAATCAGATTATGTTTCAGCTCTGATTGGTCCATTGTTCTATGCACCTCAAAGAGCTTTTCTACTGATTCCTTTATGGCTGCTGGCACTATTACTGTTGGAGGCTTCATGCTGTATAAGCCTCGGGTTGCAACATACATAGGTAGCCCGCCCTGACCAGAAAAAGAAACACATAAACATAACTAGCTGCTCAATGTAAGTGAGGATGTTAAAGGTTTTCCTTCTTAACAGTAAAACATGTCACCAAAAGCACTGTTAGAGTACAACTCTTCAAACTAGTATGAAACTAACTGATAAAGCCAAACTACGAATTTGGAATCTCAATAGAAAACAGAAGCTTCAGAAAAAGTATAAAGAAGGCTGTGTACGATAGTTTAAACTCACAATGTGATCCATGTGCCCATGAGAAATAAAGAGGAAATCCTGGGAAATAGCACGCTGTGGGCATCTACCAATATCAAATGCTAACTTCAGTGTGGGGAAGATAATACATGTCTCCTGTCCTCCAATGGATAGTCCTTCAATTGGGTACCCTTCAATTGTTAGGCCTCTTTTCTTCTTCATTGAATATGCATCTGAATCTGGTATCTTCTCTGACTTGTTTTGCATGCTATCTGACTCAGTTATATCATTTCCACGCAAAGATAATTCAGATACTATTAAATGTAAAATTCAAGCTACAAAATAAAACCGTTAATGATAACATTTTATATGGGATAAAGCAAAGGTATAAATACAATCTAAGGGTCCAGAAATAAGCACAAGTGCTGAATTCATTTGGCTTACTTTAGCTAATCCCAGAAACCAATTTTTTTATCTTACCCACTAAAAAGGAAATGAGATATTAAATTCATAAATTGAGACAAAATAATGGATGAATATCATCATTGCGCGAGTCACATGAGGCTTCAGATTATATAATTAGAAGAAACCTATTGAAAAGAACTTTAATAAATATTATTATGAATATTGACTAAAAGGAAAAATCAGCCACATTTTGGCATGTTAATGGTCTAAATGAAAGAAAATAAGAAGAAAAGAAAAGATAATCAATATATTTGCAACGTGATGATTTGGCATGGCTAGCGTGCCATAACAAGAAATCATTCCAATATCCATGTCCAACCCTAGCTCAACTCGGGTTAAAAAATAAAAAATCATATCTAACTCTACGAATTTTTTTTAAAATCCGATTCTATCCGATATATTACATGCCTTTAAAAAATCGATCCAATCCGATCCTAAACCGACCCATATCTGACCCTAGAAAGCAGATATTACAGGTTACAGTATCTAAACCATGAAGTAAGGGTCAATTCTGGATCTTGAAACTAGCTTTAGCATAGTCTTTTGAACTAATATAACAGCAATACAACATTACAGGTTACAACATATCATATAATTCATAAAAAAAGCCAAAAAAAAAAAAAAAAAAAAAAAAAAAAAGAGGAGAGGGCGTTGCCACTGGTAATGCAACCAACAAGACACCACATAAGCTTACACACACACATAGACAATTAACAACACATAGACAATTAAAAAGTAACAACAATCATCAAGAAGCTAAAAGAACCACTCCGGAGTCTTCAAATTTCTGCTTAGTTATCCGATCAAGTTCATCACCCATCTGAGGAGTTAGATAATTCACCCAATCTCCCACATTCCCTTGCCTAAAAAACTTCCAATTTTCGACTTCAACAAGTTTATTAGACCATTTCCCAGTCATGTTCACTTCCGAATTGATTATGAAATTTCAAAAAAAAAATCAGAAATTTCAACAAAAAAAAAATAGAGAAGGATTGCAGAGACCACACTCACAGTCACAGAGATGGTTTGCCGCGGCGGAGGGGAGTGCACAGTCTTCTGGCGTCGGCGATCAAGGTCGGCGAGGAAGAGAGATGAGGAAGAGAAGCTGATGAAGGTGTCGACGTTGGCGATGAAGGAGCAGTGAAGCTCGAGGCTCGACTTTGGAAGGCCGCAGGGATAGGCGGCTTAGATAAGCGGTGGGAGGTGGAGTGGCTAGGGCCACGATGTTTAGGGGACTTACATGTTACAGCAAACCTAAGAACCTTTTTTTTCTTAATAATATAATAAAGGATTTATCCGATACATAAAACGCTTCTCAATTTAGTATATATAAACACACAACCTTCCCTTGTGTTTTTGCAAAGAGCATGTTTTCAAGTTTTGAACCTATAACTCGAGATCACCAAAAGAACAATTCTACAGTTATATCAATTTTTGTGTTCTTATTTTTAATAATAAAATAAAATTTAATAAATTGTTATAAAATTAGGTTATTACAAATTTTATTATAAATTATTATCTGTATAGATCAAATTATTGATAATTTAAATTCGTATTCAAACCAATCCAACTGTTCCAAAAAAAAAAAAAAAAAAAAACAATCCAACGGATTGAATTTTTACTGGGTATCCCTAGTGTCGGATTGGATACTGCGATCCCTACCACTCTGGGCACTTCCAAACACTTGTTGAGCATCTTGAAGATACTCTGCATAAGAGCTTGACATTTTTTATATTCATTTCCTGCATGAGTTTTACATTTACTCTTCTCCCTCTCTTCTGAAATAGAAGCTTGATAATTCAGCAATAAAGGTCATCGTTGCCAAAGAACTTATGGGAGCAACAGTAGCCTTAGGTGCAATGATAGGGATATTTGGGTGAGAGATTAACCATACAGTAAGATTATGAAATGTGAGTGGGTTAGTTGTTCTTTGAGCTGGTTGAAGGGGGGGGGGGGAAATTAAGGATGAGCCTCTGTATAAAGAACTCTTAATTTTGATGTAGTTTTTTGTCTTAAATCTCCCAACTTGAGAAGACTTTGCTTCCTAGTTCACAACAAAATCATGGGTTATCAAACTCTCGTGGATATAGCGGTCGAACGCTATACTTTCTTAACTCTAGGTTTCGACTTCGAATTATAGAAATAAGAAAATAGAATTTGGAAGAGTCAACTCTTTAATAAATTTTACAGTACTCGAATCAAATTAGTCAAGTAAAGTTCAAATACCAGATAGTGTTTCCTATTTATGTCGGTCAGCGGGAAGAATAAAGTGTAGCTGGTGTTCAGTTACAAGCTATAATATCATGGCTCTATCTTGTTGACTTGATGATATCTTTTGATAAGCGAGTTCGGAATTGATAGAACATTCAGAAATCATGCTTTCCCTTTAGGAAGACCAGAGCCTTCAAAAATTTTCTTCTCTGTCTGTCTTCTTTGATAAACCGGACTGGCCAAATCTATGGGCATATATAGAGCTTCATGACACACTAGACAAGTTGAAACCTGACATTGAGGATAAAAGAAGTTGGACAATGAAAGTTCAGGCAGCAGCTCTCTCAGGAGCTGAAGACTTCAAATCTCCTTTGCTTTCAAGTGCTTTCCTAAGGCGACTATCATCTGTTGTTGATTGTTCCAGATCATTGCCAAGCATTCCAATGAGGTCAAAATTTCTAAGATAAACAGGTGGACCAATTATACGAGAATTTTTGGACTGCATACTCATTAAGGTTTCGAGGTCCATTAATGCTGCTCGGTATTTTGAGAGCATACTAAAGGAATGGTTTGAAGATGTCTTCTTTCTTGAAATGGAATTGCGACCAAGCGGTCGATCCGGTCTCCACTTGTCTGATAAAAGTCCTAATGGAGTCACAGAAGGAGAACATGAAGGTGGTGTATTCGACAAAGAAATTGGAAAACTAGATGATTTTAGAACAGAATGGGTAAAAAAATTATCCACAGTTGTTTTCAGGGGTTTTGAAGCTCGGTGTAGAGATTACTTTAAGAATAGAAAATAATGGCAAGAAAAAGGTACAGATGGCTTGACACTGTCCAGCACTTTTCTTGGGGCTTTAGATTATCTGCAAGAGAAAACTAGTATTTTGGAAGGTGAGTTGAATACGATAGACTTGTAACATGATATTCCGTATCAAATGCAATAAAATTAAACACAAATAATAATAATTTAAAAAAAATGATCGAATGTATCTCCGGCCATTCACAATTCTGACGAGATCCAATAAATGTAATACCACCAAAATGATTCTTAAGACGTTCGCAAATCTTTTAATCTCTCAATTTCACTCAATAAATAGTATGGAATTATAAAATTTACATTTAAAAACCCAATAAACTAGAAAAAAGTTTTTACAGGCTCTCAATTATCAAAAAGTCATTAGAACCCTATAATTATTACCTTAAATTATTGTTGGATGTTTTGAAAAGACAATTAAACGTTTAAAACAGAAAAAACGAGATTAATTGTGTGAAAATTTGAATTGGTTATCAAAATCTAGCCAAATACAACCCAATTCAAATTTTTTTATATTCTTTATCATATTTAATCTCTTTTGGTTATATTTTTCCTATTAATTTGATTTTAAATGCATTAAATGTATTGAATGCAAAGAATTTGAAAATTTTCTGACATTTTCTCACTTAACCCGTTAAACTGAATTGAAATCAAAACCAAGTTAATTTCTTATGAAAATGGAGTACATGAATCCCGACGATAAGTTTTCTAAAAATGAGCGTTATCTTTCATGTACCACAATATATTTCGTTTTCTTATCTTATGGTAATATTTAATTTATAAATAAACTTACGTTTATTCGGGGACCAAATTAAATGAATTTATCTCCAAATAACAATACATGTATAATTTTATTAAGAAAATTCAACTCCGAGTTTCATTTAAATAAGACAATAAGTCCATATTTACAACATGACTCGTGAACCTATTTGGTGGCATGCCTTTAAAAGATCAGACAACATACAGTCAGTGCTAATATGTTCGATTACAACTTTATTTTCCAACATTTTTTTTCCTAATGGCTAAATACTTTATGTCGATATACTTATTTCGATTACCACTTTTATTATTTTTAGCCAAAAACATAATAATTGAATTGTTACAAAATATACATAATGGTCTAGATACAGAATTTAAAACCTTAAACCCAGATATGAAACTCTTAAACTACACCATGTGTGACGTAGTCTCAAAATACGTCACGAACTCAGTTTTATAGTGGTGGTCGCGGTCAATGTCTGCTTAACACTCTTCCATGATACAATTTCACCGGTCATCACGAAGATATAACCCAACATTAATTTTCGAGAATCAATACAACGGCAAAATCTGAATCCGAGTATTTGACTACTTCTAGACTATCGGTTCTTCTGTATATAAGCATGTTTTTTTTTGTGTTTTGTAGATATCTTAACACATTCTTTGTAATTTTCTAATGTTCCAAACCTGGATTATATTTATATCTTCCAAACATCTCACAGCATGTGCCATATCAGATCTTGTATAAATCTGTGCATACAGAAAAGTTTCAACAATGGAAGCATATGGGATATTAGCCATCTATTCCCTTTCTAAATCTGTCTTAAGATATTAGTTCAAATTGAATCTATATCCTTTGACAATTGGAGTTATATTTGGTGAACAGTTTTCCATTTTGTATCTCTTAACACTTTGTTCATATAGATCTCTTGAGATAGTCTTAGAAACTTATGGGATTTATCTTGATATATCTGTACGCCGATGATATAAGATGCATTATCTAAATCCTTCGTCTCAAAATTTTTAGAGAAAAACTGTTTTATCTCATACCGTATCCCCTTATCATTGATATAAGTAGTATATCATCCACATATAGGCAATGGAACAAAACCTGCTCTCACTGATCTTGGGCTATATGCATTGATCCACAATATTCTATTCAAAACCGAATGAAATGACTATATTATGGAATTTCTAATACTACTGACAGGAGACTTATTTCAGCCCATATATGAATTTCTTGAGTTTTGGTCGGGTTGTCGAATTCCTCAAATTAATACTGATTCCCCCAATGCAACAAACTGTAGCAATAGTGGTTACCAGGTCGAATCTCAAGAGAACTATGTTAACTTAATTTCTTAGTAAATGCCAAAATAAAATAGGGGGGTTTACAAAATAAATTACTAAATCAAAATTAAATAACTAAAATTAAAAGACAAATCAAATATGCAAAAATACTAAAATTTAAAGAAGAAATTCAATTCACCAAACTCTGATCCAAGGGTTCATATATTCGATTGTCTTATTGATCATTGGTTGAAAATATTATTCTTGCAATTCAAGCATTTAACCTTAAATCTATTAGGATAGCCATAATAAATTTTGTGTTTTCCTAAAATAATTGACCAAACCCAGCATCCAATCAAAACTTATCATTAATCGACTGGGCACGATAGCGTTCCATATCAAATAATGACAGCATTAAGTTCTGTGAAAACAGTTAAACCAAAATACAAATAACCAGGATAGCCGTACAATTATTCGATTTTGTTTTATCGATTCCTTAAATTAAAATGAATATCGGCAAACGACCCATAAACATATATAACATATTTGTTACTCGTACCATTCATTCATGACAATTACGGATCACTGAAATCCTGGATGCAGTAGAAAAATTGATATTGAATTAAATTGTCAGATTAACCAATACCAATCCTTCATAAAAATAAACCAAGAATCGACGAATACTTGAATTAAAAATACAAGAAATTAAATAAAATACATAACTTCACAATGAAAAACAATCGATTAAAATTTCTCTTGAATCAGAATAAAGAAATTAGCCACTCATGGTAGTAAGTGTCAACAAAAAAATTAAAGAAAACTAAATGTTTCTAAGAAAGAAATAAAAATAAAAAAACCTAATGGAAAATGACTTTTCTCTCTTCCAGAAATTTGCAGCCGCCTCCCTTGGAGTAATTTTTGTTTCTCTGCAGCAACCCTCCATTTTCTTGTGTAGAGAGTATTATGTTGTGTCTTTGAGTGCAGCCCCTTTTGTATTTAAATAAGCAAGGTAGCCGGCCCCTTTTTGTGAAAATAGGAAACTTTCCTTCTTTCTAGTCTTCCAATTTGATTAGGACTCTTCCTCTTCATAGAAAATAGGAAAGAAGACATTTTCTCCTAAAGAATAATGCAACTTTCCTTCCTTCTAGTCTTTTAATTTAATTAGCACTCTTCCTATTGAGAAAATTAGAAACTCTACTAGAATGCTGAAATTAAAATTCAAATTCCTCTTCTTCAAAGTCCAATAAGATGTCTTGACCCAATTAGTTCCAAAATTACCTTATTAAGCCCAATTTGCTCCAAATCTTCAATTTCAATCTCCTAAAAATAAAATTCAATAAAACCAACTATTAGTGTATTAAACAATTCAAATTCAAATCATGATAACAATAATAAATTGACAAAATTGCATGTTATCAAATTCCCCCACACCAAACCAATGATTGTCCTCAAGCATTCATTAGGTTAATGTCACACAAGTATTCTCTTCTTCACTCCTTCCCCTCCTTCAATTCATCTTTAAATAATTTCAAAACAGCACACATCGAAAAAATTCAAGCAAAAATAACAATCCAGAGAGCAAATGATCATAGTTTTAAAACTTTAAAAGAAAATATAAGCATCCCATCAAGCTCAATAATCTCATCAAAATTCAATGCATCAAGATTCAATACCCTCACAAGGATTTCACTTTATACACTCAAAGTGTTTAAGGGAAATTTATCAATAACTCTCAAATCAAATCAAAATATGTTATTACCATAAACTTGCTTATTTATCAAATCTCCACCACCACTTATATGAATTCAAAACAAAAATCCGGGGGTCTTTATAAGGGTTATAACGTGGTTTGGGTAAAGGTAGAGTAAAAGGATAAATGTATCGTGTAATAATATATCAAAGAAGCATGTCAAGAGCATATCCCCTATATCCCATATCATGAAATACAATCAATCCAAAAGAAAGATACCCCAATCACGATCATAATCATCTCTCAATCAAACTTTTCACATTTTCGCTTCAAATTCCCCAATTTCAACTTTTGGGAATTTCTTCTTTTTCTTTTTCTTTTCCTTCTCTTTTTTTCCTTTTTTTTTTTTATGAATAAGGAAACTAAATGAGGATCAATGAAAAATGTCGCGCATATGCAATCCACCCCAAGTATATAATATACTTCCCGAAAATAAATCTCACAATAGAAGTATCTCATTCCCTTTGTAAATAACCACTAAATATATGCTCAAATCACATACTTTTTTAATATAATGACCAAATAAAAGGTGAAACGTAAAAAGAAGGCTATGTGTTAATTAATGAGGTTAAAGCAAAGAAAAGGGATATAAGCTCAAAGGGTTTCACTACGAGAAAAATTATGCACAGGAAGGTTTGTTTTCGAGAGCTAAAATGGGTAAACCTTAATGCCCCCATCATATTAATGTATGAACTCATTGATGTCGTCTCAAAAAGTATAGCAAAGCAAGTTCTAGAATAAACACACTAAGATTGATGCACACTCATGAAGAAAGATTAGAGCAAATTTGATGACATGCTCTTAAGGCTCAAATTCTCACAAAAATTGTGCAATGTTGTATCAAATCTATCACATTTTCAAATGACTCAATCATCAAGATCAATGGGACACTTTAAAACAATTTTATCTAAAAATAACTAATCACACTTGTCTCTTTCATGCATTTCAAACTCAAATCAACAATGTATACTAACTCAAAATCATTATCCGACAAAATCCAGAAAGTACGAAGTTCCAAAGAAAAATAGAAGAAATGACATTGGCATGAAAATTCTCCCCCACACCTAAATACTACATTGTCCTCAATGTATGCAAAAGATGAGAATTTGAGACACAATGCTAAAGAAATTCACAGTTAGCACAATTGAAAACTAATCTCAAAAAATGAAAGATGTTAGGCAAGAAAAAAGGACAATGAAAAGGAAGAAGAAAAACGAGAGTACTCCCCTAAGGTGATGGCGGGCACTGTGGAGAATGCGAGGTCTCCTCTATGAGTCTTTCGGTTTGGAGTCGCAACTAGCACATTTTTCCAAAAAATTTATTGGGTTGTGGAAACCGCGTGATCACGCCCTAATCCAAGACTGCTTCTGTCTGAAAGCTGACTGTCACTCAATTTGTGTCTTGGCCTGAGAAAATTGCTGAACACATGCAAAAAATTAAGAAATTGGATAAATAACACTAAGAAAACATTTAAAATTGAAAAAAATGAAATAACTAAAAATTAAATCAAACTCTAAAAAAAAATTTTGGGTTGCCTCCCAACAAGCGCAAGTGTTTAACGTCGTTATGCTCGACGGTCTTCATGTTTGATTCAGCCGGAAGAATAATTTGGAGGCATCAATGCAATGTCCAACATTGTAGAAATCTCCATCTCATCGTGAAATATCTTCAACCTATGCCCATTCACTTTGAAACTTTTGTTTGTGTCAAGACTTTTGATTTCCACTGCACCATGAGAAAATACATTAGTAACAACAAATGGACCAATCCATCGAGAACGCAACTTACCTGGCATAAGTTTGAGTCGAGAATTATATAGAAGCACTTTTTGCCCAATCTCAAATTGTTTCCTTAAGATCATACTATCGTGAAACAATTTAGTTTTCTCTTTATAAATCCTCGAGTTCTCATAGGCCTCCAATCTCAACTCTTCAAGTTCTTGTAGTTGCAGTTTTCTTGACTCACCGGCTTCATCCATCTTCATACTGCAACGTTTGACTGCCCAATATGCTTTATGCTCAACTTCCACCGGTAAATGACAGGATTTCCCAAAAACTAACCTATAAGGAGACATCCCTATTGGCGTTTTGAAAGCTGTCCGGTACGCCCACAGTGTATCATCTAAACGTAAACTCTAATCCTTTCGACTCGGGTTAACCGTCTTTTCTAAAATAGATTTAACTTCACGGTTGGAAACTTCGGCTTGTCCATTCGTCTGAGGGTGGTATGCCGTAGCAATCCGGTGATGTACACCATATTTTTTCATCAATGTTTCGATTGCGCAATTACAAAAATGGCTCCCTTGATCACTTATGATGGCTCTAGGGATCCCAAACCTGCTAAAAATGTTAGTTTTGATAAAACCTACAACAGATTTAGAATCGTCAGTCCTGGTGGCCTTTGCTTCCACCCATTTTGATACATAATCAACAGCCAAAAGAATGTAAGCATATCCACAAGACGAAGGAAATGGACCCATAAAATCAATACCCCATATATCAAATATTTCACAAACAAGAATGGGAGTTTGGGGCATCTCATTTCTATGGGACAAAGATCCTGTTCTCTGACATCTATCACAGCTTTTACAAAATAAGTAAGCATCTTTAAACAAGATTTCCCGATATAACCCACTATCTAAAACTTTTCTTACTGTTCTCCGTGGTCCAAAATGTCCCCTACAAGTATAACTATGACAAAATGCTAAAATGGATCTATGTTCATTCTCTGGGACACATCTCCTAATTATTTGGTCAGAACAAACTTTCCACAAATATGGCTCATCCCACACATAATATTTTGTCTCACATCGAATTTTATCCTTCCTTGACTTACTAAGATCACTAGGCAAAATGTGTGTAACCAAATAATTCACAATATCTGCATACCAAGGAATAGTACCTTTCAAGTGAAATAACTGTTCATCGGGAAAATTTTCAGAAATAGGTAATGGATCTTCTTCATTCACTAACCTGCTTAAATGATCAGCTACCAAATTCTCAGCTCTACTTCGATCCTTGATGTTCAAATCAAATTCTTGCAACAGGAGAATCCACCGTATCAACCTGGGTTTCGACTCCTTTTTCGCCAATAGATATTTCAAAGCTGCATGATCAGAATACACAATTACTTTAGAACCGAGTAAATAGGATCTGAATTTATCTAAAGCAAAAACAATGGCCAAGAACTCTTTTTCGGTGGTGGTGTAGTTGCATTGAGCAGCGTTCAATGTCCTTGAAGCGTAGTAAATGACGTGACTCTTCTTATCAATCCACTGGCCAAGAACTGCTCCCACAGCAAAATTGCTTGCATCGCACATGATCTCAAAAGGTAAATTCCAATCAGGTGGTTGAATGATTGGTGCAGTAATTAACAGGTTTTTGAGTTTGTCGAAGGCTTCCTTACATTTTTCTCCGAACTCGAAAGGTACATCTTTCTGAAGCAATTTGGATAATGGCAAGACAATTTTTGAGAAGTCTTGAATAAACCTGCGATAAAAACCTGTATGTCCAAGAAAACCACGTATTTCACTAACATTTGTAGTGTAAGGTAAACTCTTGATCAAATCAACCTTCGCCTTATCTACCTCAATACCCCTATGAGAAATCACATGCCCTAACACTATGCCTTCTTTCACCATGAAATGACATTTTTCATAGTTCAAAACCAAGTTCGTTTCCATGCATCTTTTCAAAATTTTAATCAAATGCCCTAGACAACTATCAAACGAGTCACCGTAAACAGTGAAATCATCCATAAATACCTCAATACAATTTTCAATATATTCAGAAAAAATGCTCAGCATGCATCTTTGGAATGTACCTGGGGCATTACATAGACCGAAAGACATCCTTCTATAAGCAAATGTTCCAAATGGACATGTGAATGTAGTCTTTTCTTGATCTTCCTGTGCAATCACGATTTGATAATAGCCTGAAAAACCATCAAGAAAACAAAAGAATGATTTTCCGGCTAATCTCTCTAACATTTGATCAATAAAGGGTAGAGGAAAGTGGTCCTTTCGAGTAGCTAAATTGAGCTTTCTAAAATCAATGACCATTCGCCAACCATTTTGCACTCGCATAGGTACCAACTCATTGTCTTGATTTCTTACCACCGTGATTCCTGTTTTCTTTGGTACCACATGAATTGGGCTAACCTACTTGCTGTCGGAAATTGGATAAATTATGCCTTCGTCCAAAAGTTTGAGAATCTCCTTCATCACTACTTCTTTCATGATTGGATTCATCTTTCTTTGCGATTCCCTCATTGGCTTAGTGTCCTCTTCTAGAAGGATTCGATGCATGCAAATCGAGGGACTAATACCCTTTATATCGGCTAAAGTCCAACCAATTACTGTCTTGTGCTCTTTTAAAACTTGGAGTAGCCGATTTTCTTGTTCTTCCGTCAACTCTCTTGCTATGATAACGGGTAAGGTCTCTTCATCACCTAAGTATACATATTTGAGATGATCCGGCAAAGTCTTCAATTCCAATGTTGGAGCCTACAAAACGGAAGGTAACATTTTCTTGTGAGAAACAGGAAATGTGGTGCTCGAATTTAAAGACCTTGATTGTTGTTCCAATATTGATTCTGAAATTTCACAAGTTTCAGTTATCTCTTCTTTAGTGTTCAATTGCGTATCCAATTCAAAACTTGTGTCATTTTCTTCTTCAAAGATTTCCTGCACAATTGAATCAATGACATTAGCGGAACAAATCGAATGACACTCATTTGGGTATCTCATGGCTTCAAAAATATTGGATTTAACAATCTCACCGTCGAATTCGACGGAGAGTGTACCATCATCCACGTCTATTTTAGTTTTTGCCGTTTTCATGAACGGTCTCCCCAATAATAGCGGTGCTGAATTTGTAACGGTGTCTTCATCCATTTTCAAGATATAAAAATCTGCTGGAAAAATTAACTCATTAACCCGCACCAAAACATTTTCAACAATCCCTTCTGGATACACGACAGAACGGTCAGCCAATTGAATAATCACTTTAGTTTCCTTTAGGGGGCCTGGATCAGAACACTTCTCGGGTAGGGATCTCTTTATGACAGCAGACACGTTCTCCCCCACCCTTATTTTCTCATTACCTCTCATTGTCCTCTTGTTTGTGCACAGTTCCTTCAAAAACTTTGCATATTTGGGAATTTGCTTGATGGCATCCAATAAAGGTATGTTTATTTCTACCTTCTTGAAAGTTTCCCAAACCTCCTTTTCGTAGTCTTCCTTTTTGGATCTTTCAAACCTGCTAGGAAAATGTGGAGCAACTGTGTTAGAACTCGTAGATAAAAGAGAATTAGAATTTACCTTGTTTGGATTTTCATTGGCAATTTCGGCTTCTTCCTCTTCATCTTTCTTCTCATTTCTCTTTTTGGGTGATGGTGGTTTTGATTGCACTTCGTTCCCACTTCTCAATACCATTGTACTAGCATTTTCCTTAGGGTTTATTACCGTTTGTGAAGGTAATTTCCCTGCATTTTGAGGCTCCAAATTGCTAACTGAAGTGGCTAGATGAGTGATTTGATTTCCCAAGTTTTGAATGCTAGCTCTCGTTTCCTGTTGAAATTGTTGAGTGTTAGTCGCGAGAGCTTTTACAATATCTTCTAAGGACATACCTGAATTAGACGATTGTGTCGGTGTATGTGATGGCCTATTGAATTGCTGAGGAGGATATCTTATCTGTCCTCCTTGATTCCCGTAACTCAGATTTGGATGATCTCGCCAACCGGGATTATAATAAGTTGAGTAAGGATCGTACTTCCTTTGAGGTTGGCCAGGAAATCCTCCTATGGCATTTGCTTGATGAGTAGAATCTTCTTGCAGAGATGGACACATATACGTAGGATGTCCAGCTATCGAGCATATGCCACAGACTTTGTTTGCATGTATTTGTCCTACAGCCATCTGACGAACCAAAGCCGTCAATTCAGAAATTTGATTTTCAAGGTGAGAATGACTTACCTCATTGACACGTTTCATAACTCCATCTGTTCTCAACCCAAATTATTGAAAATTTTCTGCCATATTTGTGATCAATTGTCTGGCTTCTTCAGGTGTTTTATTTACCAAGGCTCCTCCGCTGGTCGCATCTACCATACTTCTATCCATGGGTAGAAGTCCTTCATAAAAATATTGAATCAAGAGTTGTTCCGGTATTTGATGATGTGGACAGCTAGCACAGAGTTGTTTGAACCTCTCAAAGTATTCATATAATGTTTCTCCGCTAATCTGTCTGATCCCACATATCTCCTTTTGAATGTTGGCAGCTCTAGATGCAGGGAAAAATTTTTCTAAAAATAATCTCTGCATCCCATTCCATGTATTTATTGAACCCGGAGGTAGGTAGTACAACCAATCCTTTGCCTTATCTTTCAGGGAAAAGGGAAAGGCTCTCAGCTTGATCTATTCCTCAGTCACTCCTTGGGGTTTCATACTCGAAAAGACAACATGAAATTCCTTCAAATGTTTATGTGGATCCTCACCTGGGAGACTACAAAAAGTAGGCAGTAAGTGAATCAAACCAGATTTAAGTTCGAATGCTATCTCGAGAGTTGGGTATTCGATGCACAAGGGTTGTTGATTCAGATTGGATGCAGCCAGTTCCTTCAAGGTTCTCTCAAGATCAGCCATCTTTTCCTTTTTTTCTTCAAAAATAGACCTGTCACAATTTGTCAAATCAATGTCAAAAATTGGTTTTCGGCGTAACTTACCTTTCCTCTGTCTGGCCTCCTTTCTCAATCGGCGAGCAGTTTTCTCAATTTCAGGAATATATTCCAATTCACTTCCTTGAGAAGAACGGGTCATAAAAGGTCATCAAAACAAATAATAAAGATAACACAACTAAGAAATCAAAATAGTTCCCCGGCAACGGCGCCAAAATTTGGTCGGGTTGTCGAATCCCTCAAATTAATACTGATTCCCCCAATGCAACAAACTGTAGCAATAGTGATTACCAGGTCAAATCCCAAGAGAACTATGTTAACTTAACTCCTTAGTAAATGACAAAATAAAATAAGGGGGTTTACAAAATAAATTCCTAAATCAAAATTAAATAACTAAAATTAAAAGACAAATCAAATATGCAAAAATACTAAAATTTAAAGAAGAAATTCAATTCACCAAACTCCGATCCAAGGGTTCATATATTCGATTGTCTTATTGATCATTGGTTGAAAATATTATTTTTGCAATTCAAGCATTTAACCTTAAATCTATTAGAATAACCATAATAAATCTTGTGTTTTCCTAAAATAATTGACCAAACCCAGCATCCAATCAAAACTTATCATTAATCGACTGGGCACGATAGCGTTCCATATCAAATAATGACAGTATTAAGTTCTGTGAAAACAGTTAAACCAAAATACAAATAACCAGGATAGCCGTACAATTATTCGATTTTGTTTTATCAATTCCTTAGATTAAAATGAATATCGGCAAACGACCCATAAACATATATAACATATTTGTTACTCGTACCATTCATTCATGACAATTACGGATCACTGAAATCTTGGATGCAGTAGAAAAATTGATATTGAATTAAATTGTCAGATTAACCAATACCAATCCTTCATAAAAATAAACCAAGAATCGACGAATACTTGAATTAAAAATACAAGAAATTAAATAAAATACATAACCTCACAATGAAAAACAATCGATTAAAATTTCCCTTGAATCAGAATAAAGAAACTAGCCACTCATGGTAGTAAGTGTCAACAAAAAAATTAAAGAAAACTAAATGTTTCTAAGAAAGAAATAAAAATAAAAAAACCTAATGGAGAATGACTTCTCTCTCTTCCAGAAATTTGCAGCCGCCTCCCTTGGAGTAATTTTTGTTTCTCTGCAGCAGCCCTCCCCTTTCTTGTGTAGAGAGTATTATGTTGTGTCTTTGAGTGCAGCCCCTTTTGTATTTAAATAAGCAAGGTAGCCGGCCCCTTTTGTGAAAATAGGAAACTTTCCTTCTTTCTAGTCTTCCAATTTGATTAGAACTCTTCCTCTTCATAGAAAATAGGAAAGAAGACATTTTCTCCTAAAAAATAATGCAACTTTCCTTCCTTCTAGTCTTTTAATTTAATTAGGACTCTTCCTATTGAGAAAATTAGAAACTCTACTAGAATGCTGAAATTAAAATTCAAACTTCTCTTCTTCAAAGTCCAATAAGATGTCTTGACCCAATTAGTTCCAAAATTGCCTTATTAAGCTCAATTTACTCCAAATCTTCAATTTCAATCTCCTAAAAATAAAATTCAATAAAACCAACCATTAGTGTATTAAACAATTCAAATTCAAATAATAATAACAATAATAAATTGACAAAATTGCATGTTATCAAGTTTGCACACTAAGTGCTCACTACCACTTGATGAGAATCCTTTAAATTAACACATGTAAACTTTTTTCTCTAGTTCCCTATTAAAAAAAACCATTTTCATATTAATTTGCTGCAATTCTATATCAAAATATACAACAAATGTCACAATGATACGGAGGGAATCTTTTTTAAATACTTGAGAAAATATCTCCAAGTAGTCAAATCATTTTCTTTAATGAATACTTTAACAATGAGTCTGATCTTGTATTTCTTGATTTTGCCTAATGAGTTTGTCTTAGTTTTAAAAACTCATTTACATTCGATTGGTTTTACCCCATCTAACAATTCTACAAACTCTCAAATTCCGTTGCTCCTCATAGAGTCCATATAATCTTTCATGGCATTTAACCATAAGTTCAAGTTCTTAGAACTCATGGTTTGTGAAAAAGTTTTCGAATCCTCTGACTCTGATGTTATAATAAAACTCCTGAAGGTATACCATATAGTTATTAGGTGTAATTGACATTCTTTTTCAAATAGATTTCCTTAATATTTATTTAACATTCTCTATAGAAGAAAATTGACCAACTTAATCTTGGTCAGCTATTTGTAGAAGTTTTTTGTTTCATCCGTACCCTAATTTATGTCCCTAGAGATTTGAGGGTTATTTTAGATGACAACTAACTTGATAGTTGAACTTGACAGAATACTTGATGGGTCTCTTTTAGGAATTAAATCCCGAAAATAATCTTTCCCACTTATCAAGTCATTTTTTTTAGAAATTTAGCATTTTTAGATTTCACAAATTTAGTTTGGTTAAATGGATAATAAAATCCATATATTTTGGATTCATCAGTATAACCGATATAGTATTCACTAAATATTTTTTTTAGAAATTTAGCATTTTTAGATTTCTAACCCTTAAATAACTCAAAGGGAGTTTTGCCTACAGTTTTGGTTGGAGCCCTATTTAACATATGCACTGTCGTGTTGAGAGTTTCAGTTTACAAGAATTTAGAAAATTTGGAGTTAGTTATCATGCTTCTTACCATATTAAGTAAGGTAATATTTCTTCTTTCAGTTACCACATTTTGGTCAGGTGAATCGGGTTTGGTGTATTTGACAACAATCCCATTTTTCTCAAGGAACTTTGCAAATAGGTCTGGTGTTTATCCATTTTCTGTATTCCTTCTATAATATTTTCTACCTCTATTTGATCTCATGACTTTTATTTGTTTACTGTATTGTTTCTCTATTTTTGCTTTAAAAATTTTAAAAACATCTAATGTCTCATCCTTATAGAGAAAGATATAGAAATACATGCATCGTGAGTAGTCATATAGAAATGAGATAAAATAATTATGACCATACGAGTCTATAGTTGGAGTACAAATATCTGAATATATGATTTCAAGTAATTCTGAACTCTTTCTAACACTTTTTTTAGGCTTATCGGTCTACTTTCCCTTAATACAGTTCACACAAATCTCAAAATCGCTAAAATCTAGAGTATTAAGTATCTCATCTTTTACCAACTATTTTATCTTCTTTATGAAGATGCGTCCTAATTTTTGGTACTACAACATGAAAAATTTTTCCTCAATAACATTTCTTTTATCCTCTGTGTGTGTTACATTCATGCAAGTATTGTCTTACAAAATAATACTATACAATCTATCTAATAATACACCATAGCTAATGACATTTAAATCAAAAAATAATATCAATTTATTACTAAATTGAAACAAGTAGCCGAATTATACAAGTTTTAAAATAGTAATTAATTTTCTAAAAATTTAGGTACATAACAAACTTTTTCCAACTTTAAGACATGTCCGCTTACCAATATAATCTCATAATCTCTAATGGCATTTACTCGTGAGTTCATCTTGTTATCCAAATAGATGAGTTATTCACGATCCATAGGTTTCCTTAGATTTTGCAAACCTTACAACACATTCATAATGTGGATGGTATAACCAAAATCAATTCATCATATGTCATAAGAAATTTCAGTTATACAAAATTTATAAAAAACTAATAAGATTTTCATACATTTACTTTCAAATCACCGCTTGTAATTGATACAATTTTGTTTCATGCATCCCTTCTTTATATAGAAGAAACATTTGGACTCTTTCTTTATATCCATTTTCGGTTTTGTACCATTTTCTTTTGATTTGGACTTGCCATTCTTCTTTCCTTGCACTGTCACATGTGCACTTGCAGAACCCTATTTCATCTCTATTAGCAGCCTTCCTCCTACATACACATGGTTATCGATTCATTGATAGACCATTTTTCCATATGTATGTTGTAAGAAATCTTAAAAGAATCGTAGAACTACAAAAGAGAGTTCAGAATGAAGTGTACAAAAAAAAATTTGGACATCTCAACCTCCAAGTTTTTTAGTTGAGCCATAATATCCCACATCCACATAATATGCCCGTGCACACCGTGGATAGTAGTGGGTCTTATGGAGAAGAACTATATAATGAGGGTACAGGCAAAAAACTTCTCTGATGTCTGGAATTGCTTATCTATAACCTTAAAAAGAGTACGAACATTAGTATGCTGATTGACCGAATCACTGATACCATCCATAATTTTGCTCTTTATAAATATGGTATTTAGGTGATTAGATTGGTTTCACTTTTCATAAAGAGTCTTTTCTTCTACAGAACTGGTATCGTTCATCGGAGGTGACTCGTCCTTTTATATAGTATAGTCAATATCTAGACATTCTAGATGGAGAAAAACTATTTCTCTTACTATTTATAGTTTCCCCCGATTAATTCGGGAAAATCTGATTTTGGAATACTACAAAATAAATAAACATATTTATTAACTATAAATAAGCCATTTAATATATGTCTACCAATACAAACATTTGAAAATAAATTTATGACATAAAATTTGCCTGTAAACGAAATGTCTAAATCTATTAGATTTATTTAATATTATGTTAAGATTTACTAAAAATAACTCATTTCGTAATACCTGTGGACTAATTAGGAAATTATCGACAGTTAGTTTTTCTTTGATCACTTTATCATTTTCTACTTAATCTTATAAGACGATTTCTCTAACATACCAGATAGATTCTTAGGAAAGTAGTGGGTCATATAAAACCGCTTAAGAACCGGCCAATCTTATACGTATTCCTATCTTTTTGATAGAACCAACGTAAATATATACGAAATCTACCACACTTATGGTATTATATAAAAAATGATTTCAACCAAATAAACTATTATTAAAAATAGTTATTTTGATATCTTATTTCCAATTTTATTATTTTCATGTAATAAAAATTCCTATGGGATAAGATTTATTATATAAAAATAATTTTTATGATAAATTTATCTTTTTTCAAATGTGATCATGCCTTTGTACATAATTTCATAATTGATTATAGTTATTGTGGTTAAATTCTAATTAATTTTAAAAATTATATTGATCATACGGATAATAATATTAATTAATTTTCTCATGCCAAAATATATAAAATTTTAATAAAAAATGCATCCAAATTACCTAATACATTTCTCTAATTTTGTACCTCCCCTTATGTACAAAATTATGCCCAAAATTAATTTTATACATGATTTTCTAAATTTTGGTTTAGAAGATATTTTTAAAATTCTGAGAAATTTAAAAAAAGTGAAATATTTTTTTTGTCCAAAAAAATATTTTAATAATTTGTACGCTCTCTTATATACAGAATTATTCTAAAATTAACCTTATGCATAATTTCCAAATATAATACTTTGAAAAAAAATTTAGAATTTGTTGAAATTTTTTCAAAATTTTTAAGCTCAGAGAATTGATTTTAAAATCTCAAGGACCAAATTGTAACATCCTCAAACACTTTGGAAAACTCCGGAATTATTATTAAAAGTTTTATGACAATTATAATTTTCGAAAGCAAAGCTCAAATGTTTGGAAAAAAAATTGTGCTGTGTGTGTTATTTGAAATTGGATTATTCATGAGGGGTCACATGCTCATTGTACCTTTAATGACTCCCTTTTTTTGTTTGGCTTAATGAACAGTGCACAACATGGGTCTCCTTCACCCGGAGCACCCCGAGAGTCGGGTCGGAAATGCAAAAATAAATAGATGCCAGAGCTTCACCCAACGATGCAAAATGCTTCAAAATAATTTTTTAAAAATACGATTTTGAGCGTGATAATGCAAGAATTTTAATTTTATGCCTAATTTTTTGAAAAAATTAAGATTTTGAGCAAAAATATAAAAAATCCAAAAACTCTGATTTTTAAAAAATCTTAAAATTCGTCAAAATCTTGAAAGTAAAGGACAAAGATACTGTGATACTAATTATAACATGATATTGCGTATCAAATGTAATAAAATTAAACAAAAATAATAATAATTCAAAAAATGGGATCGAATTTATTTCCATATATTCACAATTCTAATGAATTTCGATGAATGTAATACCACCAAAATGATATTTAGGACGTGTATAAGTCTTTTAAATGCTTATTTTTACTTAATAGATGGTGTGCAGTTAAAAAATTTATACTTATAGATTCAATACATTAGGAGGGGATTTACATAAACTCTCAACTATCAAAAAATCATTAAAACTCTATAATTGTTATTCTAAATTATTACTGAATATTTTAGAAAGATAATTAAATATTCAAAACAAAAAAATAAGATTAACTGTATGGAGATTTGAATGAATCACCAAAATCAAGTAAAATACAACCCAATTCAATTTTTTTTTTTCATTTTTTATCATATTTAATCTCTTTCGATAGCCATTAATTTGATTTTTAGTCGTAGAATCTATTAAATGCATGGAATTTGAAAATTTTCTAACGAGACTTTGTTACCAATTGGAGAAGTTTAGCATCTGGGTGGATCGGATCATTTTCAATGGTATTTTCATGAGCAGTGCAAAATTCTCCGATATTGGTGTCAAGAGACTAAATAATGATTTGGAAGTTTTGTTTGGAGTATTTGTTGCTGGGTGTTTAAGGCCCGAAGGCTTCTTCCCAAAAGCAAGTGAAGGCCTGAAATTGTTGGAAGTTGGGGAAGAGCAAGTTCAGGAGTTGTTATCCAGAGGTGAGACATGGTTGAAGGACAAAAGAATCAGATGTTTGAGTGTAGCAGAGGTAGAAAAAATTGCAAAGAGCAGACTGTTTTCATGTTGATTACTTGATTCTTTTCCGGTGCAGAGAATTTTACTTGAAAATAATAGATAGCTTGCTAATTTTATTATACAGTTGAAGAGCTGTTGTATTGTACATGAATTTTTTCTCCTGGACGGACCATATATTGTTATCAGAAACAAACAATAAAACTCGAATTTCTTCAAGTCAAATGAACCTTGACCTTCTCTTCTCCTTCTACTTCCTTCATTGCACTAGTGATTGCCTTCTGGGCCAATATTATTGTGGTAATTCTGTCTTTCGGTATGTGCACGGGCATATGCATGCAAGCTGGTCAGATTTGTTTCATTGCTTATGGCTGATTGCAGCTACATGGATCAAATGTGAAGCTTAACATGCAAGTGCATCTTGTTTAAGGGGGAGCTTATACCTATCTAGCCTCTTGTCTGATTCACATCCAACCTACAGGATAGAACAACACTTGACTAGTATTTCCTAGTATTGACCTTGTATGCATTTGTGTAGTTTATGCTTTACATAATTCAACTTTTTTTTTTGGTGAGGAGAGAAGCAAACTACAAGGCCAGGCCGAAACCTTTAGGCATGTCCAACATGGATATGTTTTTAAACCTTAAAGTCTTAACTCCCAAAACATCATCTTGGAGCAGACTGGACATGGAAAGCGGGGAAAGGGCGAATTCAATCAAGCTCGGGCTGCATCTGTGACTAAGAGCAGCGAGATGATCTGCACACTTGTTGTCCTCCCTCAACGTATGATGAATCTCAATGACATTAACCTCATTCATCAGCTCCTGGCAATTTTTATTTATGTCTCCAAGCGGATGATTGACTGAAGTTCCCTCCCTAAGCAGGTTGTAAACAGCCAAAGAATCCACCTCCAATTCGATATTCTTCAGACCCTTCTTGTTCACAAGAAAGAGACCTTCCTGATTCCCCAAAGTTCTGCAATGATCATCGAACAAACTCCCGCGTTAGCAGTAACTCCTACTATCCATTCTCCTTTGTCATTCCTCACAATAACCCCCTACTGCAACATGGCCATCAGTCGCTACCAAGCCATCTATATTGAGCTTAAATCTATTACTCTTAGGAGGACACCAGCTAATCCACTCCTTTCTATAGGGGTTCCTCTCCAGCTCTTTAGAATTAGCAAGCTTGATTTCTTTGCTGAAGTTCAGAGCCCACTTAGTAACCATCAAGACAAGCATCTACTCCTTCTAATAGATGCGCCTGCACCGGGCCTTCCAGAGGATCCAAACAATGGCAAAAAACTTACTTCTATCTATATGGAGCATTCCCATGCAAAGGCCTTTAGATCCAAACTTGGTCCAGCTGGTCACATCCACAGTCCAGAAGCTGTCCACACCCTCCACCTGGGAGAACAAGACTCCAAACCTCTTTAGCAGCAATGAAGCAGTCTTCCTCCTCCTGACTTCCTCTATCTCTTAAGGAGAGACATTACCTATACGCCGAGGCCACCGAGAAGCTCCCATCCTCATTTCCATCCTAATAGAAATCATCAACTGCTCTTCTATTTCTGGGAATCGTCACACTTCTTATCTTTAACTTTTTCTACCGGGAGATATGCATGGAGCTCCTCAATGTTCAATTCTTTACTGTCAGTTATAAAGTGGTTAACTCTGATGTCAGGAGGAACTTGAGATAAAGGAGCAAGAGGCCCATCGATCAGAGGTTCCTTCCCTATCCAAAAGTCATACCAGAACTTGATTTGCTTCTATGTCCAACCTTCCATCTCATGTCTTTGACCAAGAGATCTCTGCTTTTAACAATCCTTTCCAAACCATTGAAGCACCAGATTTATATATGTGGTTGAACAAATATCCATCTCTTAGATATTTGTTCCTTAGCACTTTACACCATAGGCTACCCTTAATGATTTTCCATCCCAACTTGACCACAAGCGCAATATTGGAGTCTCTTGTTGTTCTCAAGCCCAGACAACCATATTTTTTGGAATTGCAGACTTCTTCCAATTAACCAGATGAACCTTCTTACGATCCCCATACCAGCCTCAGAGAAAATCCCAGTTAATCTGATCCAGTCTCTTGTAGATGGACCAGGGAGCCAGTGGTTTGCATATAAAAAATAGGAAGAGCTGCATTGACGAATTGGATCAGCACCTTCCTCCCAGCCGCATTGAGAAGTTTAGCTTTCTAGCTCTCTAACCTTCTCTGAACCTTTTCGATTATGAAGCCAAAATTTTGTTTATCCACTCTTTTATGGATAATTGGGATTGCAAGATACTTCCCACGGTCAACCGTTAGTGAATCCTTGAGAGTTCAACGAACTTTGGGGGAGAACTATAGTTTGGACTTGTTGGGATTGATGGACAGACCACTCTCTGTAGCGAAATCCTTTAAACACTCCAAAATATTACTCATATGTAGGTGACCTGCCTTGTAGAACAGGAGGAGATCATCAGCGTAGAAAAGATAAGAAATTGTCGGGCCACTTCTATTGATTTTTAAGGCTGCCAAGAACATTTTTTGACTCTATCTTGAATCACAGCTAGTCATTCCATCATAAGAATGAAAAGATAGGGGAAGAAAGGATCCCCTTGTCTTAGCCAACCAAGCTTAACGGGCGGGAGAGTTTCTCCATTCCACAACAAGGAGATGTTACCCGCAGAGATGGTAAACATAATAAGCATGATCAAGTCACAAGGCAGGTTAAAATCCAACAACACACGACCCAAGTACTCCCAGCTAACACTGTCATAGATTTTCCTGAGATCTACTTCAAGGATCAAAGAATGGTTCTTACTTCTGGAAGTCCTCAAAGAATGAATGACCTCCTACATAATCATTGTGTTATCTAGAGTACCGCTATTCAGAAGGAAACTACTTTGATGCTCCCCTACTAAGTTCTATAGCACAGGCCTCAACCTTTGGATAATAACTTTGGACAGAACTTTGTATGAGGAATTTAGAAGACTTATGGGTCTGAAATCATTCATGCTCTCGGGATTGAGCTATTTAGGTAAGAGAACCAAAAAAGCATCGGCAAGCTTAGGCCAGAAATAACCATCCCTAAAAGCCCTGTTCACGAAGTTGCAGAGAGAGATATTGACAGTATTCCAATGTTGCTGGAGAAAGACTGCTTGAATTCCATCTGGCCCTGGGGCCTTCAATCCCTTCATAGAGAAGAGAGCAACTCTGATCTCCTCCTCATCTATTGTTGTGAGGAGATTGCTTTTGTCCTCCTCACTGACTGTGACTTGGAGCCTTTACCATCCTGCCCTCGAAGATTTTATAGAAAAATTCAATCGCTATGCTTTGCAGTCTCTCCTGGTCATAACACTATGAGCTGTCTACCTTCAAAACTGCTATTTTGTTCTTGTTCTTTCTAACTTTGGTCTGCATATGAAAAAATTTTGTGTTCTTATCACCTTTGGAGATCCAATCCACTCTTGATTTTTGCAACTAGAAAAGCACCTCTTGCTCTAGAGTTGGTGGTACTCTTTCAACAAATTTTTTCAAGATTCTAAAGAAAAACTGAGTGATAGTAGCTTCTCGATTTCTGAATGCCTCTTATCCTCCTTTGAAACTCTCTTTTCCTTTTAAAAATGTTATCAAAAACCTCACTGTTCCAAATCTTTAACCCCTTACAAGTGTGGTCAATGGATTGTAGAAGACAGTTTTCCCCAGCCGCCCAAGCCTCCTCGAAAACTGACTTGAACTCAGGGTGGATGAGCCAAGCAGCTTCCCATTTGAAAGGCATTCTTTCCTTCCTAGGCGAGCAGGTGAGACTAGTGACTAGCATCACTAGAGAGTGGTCTCCATGTAGTCTTGACAGGTTTATAACTCCTTGCTCTGGAAACTCCAAAATTGCTTGCTGATTGGCTAGCACTCTATCCAACCTCTGTTGAAGAACAATCCTACCATTGATGAACTTTGTCCAGGTGAATTTGGAACCGAGAGTATCGAGACTTGAAAGGTTGCAATTGTCCCACGACTTCAGCACCCTCTGAAATCTGCTCCAGGACTTGATTTTTTGATTGCTGATCTCTTCTACGCTGCGGATATCACATAGGTCCCCCAACACAAACCATGGAGAGTGGATCCTATTGGCTATATCATACATCTCACCCCAGAAGACTTCTTTAGCCTGTTGATTCGGTTGGAAGTAAGCAAAGGAAACTAGAATATCTCTAGCTCCCTCACTGACTTTGGCATGGATCATTTGACTGGAGTGAGAGAGTACATTCAGCTTTACACTGTTCAGGTTCCAGTTGAGACAAATGCCTCCCTTATAGCCATTCGGGAAAACTCTAAACTCTTCCTCCCAACCAATCTTCTTCAGGAAAGAATGATAGTTCTGGGACCTGGTTTCTAGAAGACACAAAACATCAAACTCGTGCGTCCTAACAAGCTCTTTGTAGGCTCTCCTAAACTCATAATTCAACTTTATTAAAGTGCCTTTAGACACTTTGAAAAGAGGCGGGATTTGGTTAGTTACTATAAAAGATAAGCAATTTTGAAAAAAAAAATTGCTATTTTTGTATTTTGCCTTATTTAAAAAGTCATTATTTATTAGCTAGGGTAGAGAATTTTTTAATAGAAAAGTATGATTTTTTTTTCTTTTGTCGATTCATATCTTTTATTTTTTGGAAGAAATTTATATCTTTCTTCTATATTATGTTTCTCTCAATTTATATATGATCGTGAAAATTGTTATGAAAAATATATAATATGAAAATTGTATTTTTCTATAAAAATTCAATAAGTAAATTTGAAGTTCTAGTAAACAAGGAAGAAGAAGAAGAAAACAAGGAAGTTAAGGGCTCAACCAAAATGCTTGCTCCCTGGGACTGTTATGCGAATTGAGTTAAGTTTGAGTCGCTCACGATCCAATCGGTCAAAAACTCGACTCAACTCGACTCGATTTTGATCGAATTCCAGTCAAATTCAAATAATTTTATTATACAATTAAGTTAAATTCAAGTAATAAAATTTTAAACTCGAAAACTTATCGAATAACTTGATAACATATAAATACATATTATATATAGACATATATATTATTATAATATTAAAAATTAAATTTAGTGGAATTTATTAATATATTATATAAATCTATAAACAAGTCAATTTTTGAATCGATTTTGAGCTCAATAAATTATAAATAAATCAAATTCAACTCGTATTATTATTATTTATTGAATTCGAATTCGAGTATCATTAAAAGTTTGAGTTTGAGTTTAAATATATGCGTATTCAAAATTGACTCGATTTAAGTACACCCCTATGCTCTCCAAGAGAGTGACCCGTAATGAAGTGGGGCTCAACAAGTCCTATATGCCACCCTTCTCCCACAAATGCTTGCAGGAGCATACCCCGTGCGCTTAGACCATTACCAGGGGCGACTCAAATGTTGTTTCATTGTACAATAAAATCAGTGGTGTTAATATAAGATTTTTTTTAGATGATAAGAATAAAAGAATAGGATTTAAAAAATTTTAATTCTTTGATAATTTTTATAATATTCAAATCAAATTAATCAGATAAAAATTATGTATATCTTAAAAAAAAAAGAAAGAAAGAAAGAAAAAAAAGAAAGGTGCCGTTCGGGGGATTGAACCGGGGAAATGGGCAAAAGAACAGTTTTTTTTTTTTTTTTTTGGGGTGTCGGGGGATGACGTGAGTTTTGGAGAGGAGTCCACATCAGAGTCTACCACCAGGACGTGCTGCTTTATTGATGTACCAGATATTAGGTTCAAAACGTGGCACAATGAGGTAGGTCACTGCAATAGTTGTCACCGAAATTTTGGGGACTTTGATATTTGGACTCAGGAGGTTGGTAAATAAGGCCAAAGCCCCAATTATTAAGGACTCGTTAAAGACTCACTCTCTCTCTTCTCTCTCTCTCTCTCTCTCTCTCTCAACTTGCTCACCTTCATTTTCATATGCATGTGTCTGCAGTATAGACATTCATCTTCTTGTGCTATGCTTTGTCATATCACCTCTCTACTTCCAATTCCTTGCATCACAGATGGTGCGTGTACAGTACTACTGCTGCTACAATAATAATAATAATAATAATAAAGAGTTCTTATCTTAACATACCATACATATTAAATTTCCATATAAAATTTAACCCAAAAAAAAAGAAAAATGCAGGTCATGTAGAGATCAAACACAATTAGAGATAATATAATCATTATTTTTAAAAATTCTTTTTAATAATATAAACTAATTACCTGTGCACTAACCTACACTGTTTCAAAATTATAAGTACAAAAAATAGTATATCTCAAAGAAGAAAAAATAATGATACTCACCCATCAAATGGTGTCTATATATATATATATATATATATTTTTTTTTTATATATATATTTTTGGTCTAGACGGCACACTTCTTGACTGATCGATATCCAAAATATCGTCTCAATCCATATGTGGTCCCTCTTAGAAATCAGGAATCTTTTAACGTATTCTGTTTTATTTTTAAAATTTAAATTTGAGATCATTGATTAACGAAGTTAACGACCTGCCCACTAAAGTGCCGGATCATTAGTATCAAACCGTGTCTATGAAAAATCCAACCTAGGACTGTCCTCATTATATATATATATATATATTATCTTAGACATAGTATCAGATTTGAATTTTACATACGAAAAAAATAAATTTTAAAAAAATTATTTTTTTAAGAGTTGAAACGAAGTTGATCAGATTCAATATAATTATCAGTAATTTATAAATTTTGAAAGGAAAAAAAAAAAAAAAAAAACAATTCATCTTACCTGCACTCATGTTGCTATGGCCTCCTTTTTCCTTATGAGCCTCTTCTTTATAGATCTTCCACCATTATACATATGAACTCTAGAGTTTTTTGGCACTATAAACTATGTTAGTTTTCAAAATTCTCTACTGCAATTATTGAATATAAATAGTTTTTAATTTTTTTTATATTCATTAGAATTCATCAACAATTTACAACCAGATGTTAAGAGAGAAAAAAAAAAGATCATATTCATGGGACAACATGACTAAACAATTCATTATCTGCACCTAACTTGAACCATGAAAATTTCCAAAAGCAAAAAATAAAAAATAAATAGCCTATGATGTCACTGCAGACAAAGAAAAGCAATGTCACTTAGGGTTGGTATAGTTGATAAGAGTGTTAGATCTGTTAATTAAGTTTCGAATTTGAAACTTGAGAATGAAAAAAATTATATTGAGAGAATTTTTTTCTAAATTGGATCTAATAATATTCGAATCGAATTAATCGAAATATAGTTTTGAATATCAGTTGGTATAAAAAAAAAACAAAAAGCAATGTCATTAATCGGACATGGACTCGCAGTAAGGTTCAAAACAAGGATGTGTGTTCAAATGTATAGATCATGAAGTTGTGGTATGGCCTCTCCCCACAAGACCCACCATGAAACACATTCGGCAAGGACAAAGTATCCTTTTGGTAGCAAGTAAACATCATTCTAATTAGATTGCTAATACTCACACACACACACACACATACCCCCCTTTAAAATCAATTGAACTTTTAGTAACTAAACTTAGGAAACCGACCAATCCATAATTTATTATATTTCTTAGGGACTTTTATTAGAAAAGGCCCACATAAATATTGTGGGGTCTAGCTTGTGCAGAAAATGTGAGACATATAGCCAACATAGGAAATTCAATTTAGCACTAATGTTTTGGTTTATTGTTTTTGTCTGTAACTACCATGTAGCCTTAATCCTCTTTCCCTTACTCTTTTTAAGCTCACATTTGTTCTCACTTCAACTTCCCCCTCCACCCCACCACCTTCTTGCCATAAAAGAGAGAGAGAGAGAGAGAGCAAAGTCACTCCATTTTGAGCACACACAATGTCTAGCAGAAAATCAAGAGCTTCAAGTATCAACCAAGATGAGCTTAATAGTCTCATATCAAAATTACAAAATCTGCTACCAGCTGAATGTGATCAAAGAGCCTTGACTACGGTGAGCCATGGTTTCGGTCCTTTCCCTTTTCCTTTTTGTTCTTTTTCGTGCACAGTTTTTCATAGACATTTTTGTGACACAATTTGTCTTGGTGGGCAACCATGTTTTGCCTCAAAAAAGCAAAACAAATGTTTCAAATAGTTCAAAGAAACTGAATAACACCACTTTCATGAATGAACGCAAACTTCCAAGTCAATCGAAGTAAGAGTTTAAATAAGAATTCCACCCAATTTTCTCTGAGGGTTTGAAGAAACTTTGCATTTTTCCCTCCACAATGAACATATTTCATGTTTATTTATTTATTTATTTTTGGGGCTTATGCTAATAAAAAATATTGTCTTTGTGAAATCAATAGGCATCAGCTTCAAAGGTATTGAAAGAAATATGCAGATACATCAAAGGGCTTCAAAGGGAGGTTGATGATTTGAGTGCAACCATATCTCACTTGGTAGCTTCAAGCGACTCCGTTGGTATTGATGCTGACATTCTTAGAAGACTCCTCCAACCATAGACTGATTCTCTCTCTCTCTCTCTCTCTCTCTCTCTCTCTCTCTCTCTCTCTCTGTGTCTCTCATCTCTTCTACTATTATAATGTTGCAGTTTCAATTCCTAAGTTTGGCTTTAAGTGCACCAACCCTGCGAGAGATGTTTGTATCATATAATTAGTTAAATATGTCTATTTCTCTGTAACTCCTTTGTCTTCATTCTTTCTTTGTCGTTTATTGGCATATCCAGAAATTGAAATAAGTTCCTGGGGTCCCACAGATGAGAAGTTGAACAAGCATTAATAGTAAGAGGCTTGGCTGATGGGCACACTTCTAAAAATCTACCATATTCTATAAATAATTAAGGGGTTGTTGAATATGATCTGAAAATGTCATTTTCAACGTGACTTGTCCTCTGCCAATCCAAATTTATAATTTTTGTCAAATTTCATGTACTCTCATGACACCCAGCTTGGTAATCTAAGCAAACCCAGTATTTATTTTACAATTTCAGAATTTTAAATTTGAATTTAATTAATAAAAAATAATTTAGGTGAAGGGTTTTTGATATATCCTCAAATGGAGGGCTTAATGTTAAACAATTCATCTTGGCCATAAAGAACTTGCAATATATAAAAATTGAGGCGTAGTTATACATTTCATTGAACCAATACTTAAGTTTAGATTATTCCTTCCCCCCCCCCCTCCAAATTTTGTTAGGCCTTCTTATACATGTCAAAGTTATCTATTTTTTTGTGTTTTTTGTTTTTTGTTTTTTTTAAATCATCTTTATCTGATAATTACCTTAACCAGACTAAATCCAGTTCTAAGGTGTGTAAATTTTTGAAGGACAAAATTTTTCTAATATCTATTTTTGTCACACACAACACTCGAAACTAAGATCTTGTTCAAGCATATCAGTATCTAATCATTGGACCAATAAGGAGTTGGCATATTTTCAAAATCATCTATAATGACAATGTTAAATTATATTTTTATAAGAATTTAATAATTTCCAACAATTGTTTCTCATAAATTCTATTTTCCCTCCAATACTCACTCAAAATATTATCAAATTCATATCGGTCTTCTCTAGAAATGTATGTATGCCTGCAGTTTCATAGTAACATTAGTTCAAAGTACAACCTCGTTTTTGTTTGACATGAATTTTTAGCACCCCCGATCAATTGACTTGAAGGCATCATTTATGCTTAATCAGTAAGGCAGTCTCATTTTCAACTTCTATTATTATTTTTTAATTTGTGTAGATAATTATTCAAGAATGACTTGGTTTTTTTTAAAAGATTTTCATTTCAAGACTTGGGAAAATGTTTCATGTTCATATTTATACTATACATTTTCTACATCAAAATTTCTTGACCACAACTGCAGGTATAGACAATTAGAAAGAGAGAAATGTACCGACATCTGATGGTTCAATTGGTTCAGAGACTAATGCCCATTAACCATGGTCGGGAGTTCGATCCCCATGGGAACAGGCGAGCAATGGGGGCCAGAAAGACACATGCACTGCTAAATGAGGGACCACCTCGACCGTATGAGTAAACAACAATGTCGAATCAAGCCACCCCTCCTTGCACGACCTATTACTAACCCCGGCATGCAATCAACTGAAAAAATTCAAACCTAAAAGGAAGAAGTCAGAGCAATCAAGCATGTCCTAGTCACCAGTAAATGGAAGTTCTAGGCATGTATATTCCCCAAATAACAAAAACCTGATCAGGCCGACCTTGTCTACTTAATTTATCCTTTAAAGCGCCCGTACTCAAAAGGGGGCACAACTCATAGCATCCCCCCCTCCCCCTCTTTTCAAACATTAAGGCACACCCCATCGAGGACATGCAACTCGATGGCAACTAAAGCAAAGCTGCACTGATCCAAAATTACACATATGCAACCATAGTATGGTATACTGACTCCGTCCCCCCTAGGGTTTCAGGGACTTGATCCCCGAACATTCAAAAGGTACAGAATTCAGCCAACATTTTGTGAGTGCGAAAGCTAATTCCCACTCTTATGCATTTAAAACCACACAAAATACCGAAACCAAATCTTTCCTCTTATAACCTAAACAAAGCAAAAGCAAAAAGAATCTTTAAATAAGAGCATAAAGCAAGATTAACTGTAGACGAGAATAAGTCATCAAACTAATTCAAATACTGCATGCAGTAGAATAACCAAGTAGCATTGCATGCACCACTAAGAAACAAGAAAGGGAGCAGATCGACAGAGTAAGATTCACAAAATTTTGACCACGGACTCATTCTTCATCCTCCTCATCACCATCCCCTCCTGCAGCCTTCTTAGCAGCTGCCTTCTGGTTCCTTCGCTTTACTCTTCCGGGGCGACCTCCTCCAAGTGGGCTCGTGAGCGAGAAGTCGATGTGCTTCTGAGAGTCAACCCTCACCATGAAAGATGGAATATTTACCACCTGCCTTCCGACCCTGCACATCCAAGAACAGTTAAATTATCGTGCAAATATTCAAGAGAACTCAAATTAGCATCCTCAGTCATGAGTTAATGTTGAGGAGAAAATTATTGACCTGTGCATGCAATGTCAACATGTTATTGAAATACAAAAGGTTTACTCTATTGAACATCAAAACTACTATAACCAAGCATTATTATATCTGTGCATGTGAATCAAGCATATAATTTTAGAAAAGAATTAAAAATAATAATAGTTTGTCAAAAGCAAATCTATAAGGAAAAGGATCAATTGCTACCATAGGAACCTGTCTTCCTTTCCCTCCATCCTAAACCAACCATGTACAGGATAAATCTTAGAAAGAGTCAGGAAAAGAGGTAGGTTCTCTTCCTTAAAAAATCCCTACTAAAACCAATATGGTTAGATCTTTTGGGGAAAAAAATTAATAAGTCAAAAGTGGGTGGGTAAATGAATATGCAAACACCACATTTTAATTTCAATCTACTACTTTCTGCCACAGTTTTGACTCCACCATAACAAGACAAAAATCTCAACTCAGTCTTTGCTGTTCTGCAAGTCAAATTTGAGAGTTAATTTAACTTTCTCAAAAAAGAAGTATTCGCCTTTCGGACAGATGTCCTATTCTCCTTTCTAGTATATTTATTTCCCAGTTTAGCTTAAGTTCCAGTATACTGCACCTTCCCCCCGTCAACCAAGATTTATGCTTTAAAGATTAGTTCACCAATAAATCAACACAAAAGAACAGCTTCTACAATGCAGAAAAAAGCCTCACAATTACCTGATGTGCCTCTGCCTTATAAGAACACGGGCATGGTGAATAGACTTTGCCATACCCGACTTGAAAACAAGAGTCTGAAGGCGTCGCTCGAGGAAGTTCTCCACAGTCAAAGCCAGGACATAATCAAGCTTATTCTGACTCTCATCCAGGAGCCCATACCTATTCATCCGACGAAGAAGGGCCTCACCCTCAAAAATCCTGCGGGGATTCTTTTCATCGAGAGTAAGAAGCATTCTTGCAGCATTTCGGATACGACTCAAAGCATACTGAACTCTCCACAACTCTCTCTTACATCTCAATCCATACTCTCCAACAAGCTTCAGCTCAGCATCCAAACGCTCCTTCTCATAGGGACGACGGGGCTTCTTAAATGTCTTCCCATCTGATTCAATAGGGTATATCAAGAAGCAGATCCAAATGCTCATTAATCACACTCGATCCAGTAGACACCATATACAATTCTATAGTAAAATCCCCCAGTCTGGATGATGAAAAAACCCCACAAAAATATTTTATTCAAATATTAATTTTCAGAAAACCAAATACTATTTGAAGGCTCATTTCGATACAATCTGATTTTAAAAAATATTCCTTTATATCATAAATTGATTTTCTGTTATAATGTGTTTGAGAATTCCAAAACCTGCTTAGGGCTCATCAATCTAACAAAGCTTGATTTATCATTATAAGGCATATTAACATTAAATTAATGTTACGGGTTGAATTTTATTTATTTATTTATTTATTTATTTATTATGATCTGATAAGAATCGAATCCCGTACAACCAGAAAAAAGAATGTAATTTCGGAATTTTTAAGAATAACAACTCTTTTCTAGCTCAAAGTAAAAGATTATAAAAAAAAGAGTAGATTTTGGGACTTTAAGAATACCAAATCTTATATGGCAATATTTAATTTTCATTTTTTCCTTCTCAAAATTTGCACAGCAATTGTTTGATTCGACGTACACAACAAAAGAAAAACTATACTAATTGATGATAGTTCGAGCACTTTATACATTATCAAAACCGAAACCTTAATGAATCTAAGACTTCATGTTTTGGCTTAGACTATAATTTTCCACAGTTTTTTCAGCAACCAAACAAAGAATTCAAAGAATCAATGGCTAGTAATTTTTGTAGATCAAAGCAAAAAAAGAGAGAGACTTACAGTTGCGGTAGAAGGAGACGTGCACCATTGCTCCTCTTCTCCCGCTTTCGCTCTCGCTCTCGCTCGCTCTCTCTCTCTCTCTCTCTCTCTCCCTGAGCTCTGAGACTACCAATATGAGAGAAAGAAACCTAAAAGGCCTAAACCCTAATTTCTCATATTGGGCTCAATGCACTTGTCCTGGAGCCACTACCCGGGTTTTTTTTTTTTAATAAAATCCTCAGCCCAGCTGGGCTGAACATAATGCATTTATATTCTTTTATGGGCTGTTTCATCCACGGGCCGGCCCAATTCAACTCCTAATTCTTTTTTTTTAAACAACTTGTATCCACGTTAAACCTTACTAAATCCATTCGACTCGGATTATGCTCTTAAAGAGCAAAACTCTCATATACTTATTTTCTTTATACATAAAATTTGAACTCAAAATTTTGTTTAAAGGATATAATTTTTTGTTTTTTGTTTTTTTTTTTTGTATATAAGAAGGGTTGAACTGAAAATTTTTACAAATTGAGAATGGTATTAGTTGAGTTATAATTCATCGACACTTAAGGGGTACAAATGGCCGGCCACCGGAGCAACTCTATTGTTTAAAACTAATTTATTATTTTCTGAGCATGGTTCCATTCATTTATCATGGTTTTTGTAAAACAACACATTGGTACCATATTGAGATGGAAGCAAGATTCTGAAAATGCTTTAATTATTCTGATTTTCATGCCAGCAAGGAGGGCTACAAGTGGGCTCCCATAAATTGAGACCATTCATTTTGATTTGCATTTTCCAATCATAGCACAACCACATTGGGCATCTGGTCAATTCATTTACATCCATAAAACCATAAACATGCTTATTTATCACAAGAAGAAAATCACAATGCCTTCTCCAATTGGTAATTGATAACTTATCAAGCAATTGTTTCAATAACTTACAAATTGGGTTTGTACCCTTATGCTTTTGTTGGTCTTATATTATTTAAAATCATAAACCTTACGCATTATTTAAAATCAAAAACTCGTCATATTTACACCATTCTTTTTTGAAACTTATAAATGAAAAAGAAACTATAATAGAAAAGTAGTCCCTCTAAATAGGAATTTCATAGATATTCAAATTAAATTAGTCGAAATATGATTTCAAATATCGATAATAATAATAATAAAAAAAACCATATTTTGTTAGTCAATATTTTAAGAAAATATATATTGAAGTCCCATCATTAACTCAAAACCGTTCTCAAAGAGACAGTCTAGTAATCATATCCTACTCCTTCAATTTCATGATTCAGGGTTCAATCCTATGAACCTGGTCAATCAAAATTCCACATCAAACCCATCATGAAGATTGACAACTCATATTTTACAAGTGATATATCAAGATGAACTTCGTCTCAATTGGAAAAGAAAAGGAATAAGGTAATGATTCAGATATAATTTTACCATAAAAATTACCACACACACCCTTGATTATTTTGCATTTAATTTCAATTTAAAGGGTAAGAGATGCAATTATTTTATTTAAATTTAAATCTACACAAATTTAATTTATTTATTGTTAAATATAAAAAGTGAAATTTTATTTTAAAGAGGTAGTTTTTAATATGTGAAGTTGTATTATTAGATATTTTATTTTATTTTCTCATTGAGATTAAATTTAAACTTATAGTTAAAATTGAAATAAGTCATTACGATGTTATGATTCCATCGGGGAGTAAATAATTTATAAACTAATGATTAATATATTCAAAATAATTATATATTAATAAAATTCTATTTCAATTCTTTTTGTTTTATCAAATCTTGAATGTAATCTGATTTTTCCTAAAAAAATTGGTAATTCTAATAAGGGTTTATTCATCGACAAAAAATTATTTTTTTATTTTTGTTTAATTAAAAACTTGTATCGACAAATTATAAAATAAAATTCTCTTTTAAATTAGATTAATATTTTCGATTGATTGAGATAAAATAATTATTTTTATATATGAAAAGTTAATAACGGTGATATTACGATCCCAATTGTCTTTGCAAATGAATTTTTAAATAAAATTTACCATAAATATTTAAATTTATTTATAGTTATTTAAGTAGACGATTCAGGTGCCCGAAAGAAATAGTTTATAGTTTTAAGCGACAGTTTACTGATTATAATTTTTTTTATTTAATATATGATTCGGATTGAAACATTGTGTATAGTAAAAAAAGAAAAAAAGAAAAAAAGAAAAAAGAAAACAGTTCACAGGAATATAAAGAAAAAAAAAGAAAAATAGAGATAAAGATTTGGTTCCAAGTTTGTGAATGCCCATATTACGACGATTGTTTCAAAACCCAGATTCTCCCGGTTTCTCTAATCACTCTCTCTCGCTCACATTCTCTCTCCTCTCTCTCTCCCCCCTCTCTGGCTGTTTGTCTGTGTCTGTGGGTGGTGACAGCTTTTTTTGGTTCACCTTCGGTTTCATATCTTTCAATCGTAATTCGTAAACCGTTTCTTCCTCTTTAAACTCGGGAACAAAAAATTATAATAGGGAAAAGAAAACCCTAATATTACGCTTCCCCCCATTTTTTTTTTCAAGACTAAAAATCAATTCTTGAGAAGAATCTTGATCATCTTTTATGGTGCGTACAAGGAAAGAGAAATGGCGTCGAATATAGGAATAATGGATAGTGCGTATTTCGTTGGGAGAAATGAGATTTTGAATTGGATCAATGCGAGGCTTCAGCTGAATCTCTCCAAAATTGAAGAGGTACATTCAATACAATTTTTTTTATTAAAAATAAATTCAATGTTTCTTTGGTCGAGTCGTGGATTTGGCTTTTTTTTTTTTTTTTTTTTTTTTTTTGGGTGAGTGTATTTTTAAGATTATGTCTTGGTATTCGTTTTGTTTGTTTGTGGGCTGGAGAGGTGGGTTTGACAAGAAATACGTTGGTATTAGCAAAAATGAGATTGTGGGTTCTTTTTTCCTAAGATTGTTTCTTGGTATTCTGTGTGATTGTTTTGGGGGTTGTGGAGATGGGTTTGGCAAGAAATATGTCGATATTAGCAAAATGAAATTCTGGGGTTTGATTTGGTGCTTTCTGATATGGCTACTTGTATTCGTGATCATCTATGAAGCATAGACATGGACAAAGGATACCAAGCATAACATGATATGAACATGATAACACTGACAAAGTTAAAAACGAATAAAAAGATAATTATACTATTGTAAGTGACAAATTATTGTATTATTTCGTGTTCAAAGGATGTCTCAGACACGGGCATGCTCATTCCTTAAAGTATTTGGGCAACATAGGTGATGATGGTTGTTATAGTGAAATTCTACCTAATTGGTCTTTGGTGATTCACGATTTTTTGCAAAGTCTGCCTTTATGTGTAATTTAATGATGCTAGGAAGAAGTTTCGTGACCCACGTGAAGTTTATACTCCATTTTTTTACTACCCATGTATAAATCTGATGTGATTGGGCTCAAAGGGAGATATACTGTGCTATTTCTGCCGCTGTTAGCTTTGACTAGACTAAGTTTGCTTTAGAGGGCATCTACTAGACTTCTGTGGTGCATGCGCCTTGCGGGAAATTCCACATGCCTAATGGGTTCACCTAGCGCACTTGAAGAATAGTGGCTACAGGTTCCCATTGGGGAAAGAAAAAAAAAGGTCAATGGGGAGCGGGATTGTAAGGTTAATGGTGCAAGATTACTCTTTTCATCACCAAAGTAAACATAGTACATGTGATATACCAAAACCAACTACAATGACATGCGCATATTGTCAGTGTGTTAAAGTTAATGATGCTGTGAATGGCATTAGTAAATTTACTCCAGATTAGAATCCCACAAGCACAAGATTTGGTGTTGATTGTGCTGTGAATGGCATTAGTAAATTTACTTCAGATTAGAATCCCACAAGCACCAAGATTTGGTGTTGATTGTGAAGTCTGATGGGTGTCAACTTCACAGCAGCAGCAATGAGATGAGAGATATCTTTTGCTTAATTTAGTGGTCATTTTGAATGAGAAATGGCTTTTTGTAATGGTAAACATTTCAATCATTAATGAACCGGTCATTTTTTTAATAATTTTACCCAAAAGATGAGTGTTCCCTTCTGTTGCTTGGATTTTATTTGCAAGTTGAAATATATATGATGCATGTCTACAACCTGGCATATTCTTTATTTATTTAAGAAAAGTGAGCTCTACTGACTCATGGATGTGAAAAAGGATATGCAGAATTTCCTTCTATAATGATGAAACGTGGAGGGATGCTTCCAAGGGAACACCTCCTTCAAGAATTATCAATGGTAGTTGTCCTTTTGGTCCCCGTCAAGGCTCCTTTAAAGAGGCTCTTCCTGTCCCCACGTAAGTGTGAGGTGTTAAGGCACTAAAGGGAATGCCACGTCTAAACCTACTCCTCCTCCTTCCAAATCCTGCCAGGTTGGGCATGCCTTCCCATCCTGCTTCCTTTTCTTCCTTCTCATTGTCCTCATCTTTTCCTTCTGATGGGTAAGATTTTTGTTTAGATGCCAAGATGCATCTTTATACATTTCTGTGCCAAAGGATTTTAAAGAATATGCATATGCAGAGCAGAGCAGAACAAAATGAATTGAAACAAACTACCTCTGTTCCTGCTGCCTTTTCTCACCCTATGGCCAAGGGTTTCTGTGTGTGCATCTTTCATTTGATATAAGCTTGAAATTCAAGGACATTGATTTATAGAATTTGTTCTTGAGTTCTTTCCTTGTAGACTTTTGATACGAGTTCATGGTATTGCTGGAAAATTAATTTCTTTCTCAATACCGGTGCATATGATAAATGCGATTTTAATTGAACATCTTATGCTATTTGATGATATATGGCTTTTTTTTTCCACTTAATCTTAATCCATGTATGAATATCTCTACTTGCCAAAGAATCTTTTTGATTTTTGCTGTTAACATTGTTTTGGGCAGAAATGATAATCTTTTCCGGGACTTTCACTGCTTTTAGAAAAATCTAGTTATTGTGTTTTGTGCCTCTTGTTCACAGTAGTCCTATAACTGAGCGGAGCTCATTATTTGTATCCTTTCGCCTTTCTCCTTGACAATACATGGCCATGCATCTGTACAATTAAGGAAAAGAGAGCATGGGGAGAGAGAGAGAGAGAGAGAGAGAGATCTCCATGCATTTCCCACCTTTGCCTGTTTGTCTCTTCTAGTCTCTCCATTAATCGAAAAGATGTTTCATTTTGGCAAAAAGTTTGAAAGTCATTAAGTTTTATTCAAAAAATATCTTTGAGATATTTTTGAGATACATCAATCTAATTAGAGATATGCATAAAGGAGCTGTAACCGGCATAAGAACTTGCGAAGATTTAAGCAATAGTTTCCCCATTAATATCGGACTTCACCAAGATTCGGCATTAAGTCCCCTCCTCTTTGCAATAGTAATGGACGAGATAACAAAAAATCTCCAAGATGAAATATCACGGTATATGTTTTACGCTGATGATATAATGCTAGTTGATGAAACTAAGGAGAGTGTTAGTGCTAAACTAGAGCTATTGAGACTTACACTGGAATCTAGAGGGTTTAGATTGAGTAGATCGAAAACCGAATATATAAGATGTAAGTTTAGTGAAAGTTATCGTAATAATAAAGAAACGATTAGGTTAGATAGGTAAGATGTACTTAAAAGTGAACGATTTAGATATTTAGGTTCCATCATTCAAGACGATGACAATAGATAGAGATGTGAATCATATGATTCAAGCAGGTTGGATAAAATGGAGAAAAGCATCCGGAATTCTTTGCGATCGCACGATACCATTGTATTTAAAGGGAAAGTTTTATAAAATTGCGGTTAGGCCCACATTATTGTATGGTACTGAGTGTTGGACTATTAAACAACAACAAAAACAAAAAATGACTGTAGCAGAAACGAAGATATTTAGGTGGATGTGTGAAAAAACTAGAAAAGATAGAATTAGAAGCGAAAAGATTCGTAACAAATTGGGAGTTAGTTTGATTGTGGATAAGATGCGAGAGTGTCGTTTGAGGTGGTTCGAGCATGTGCAAAAAAGATCCAAAGATACACCGGTTAGGAGAATCGAGAACTTAAATATATGAGATCTAATAAAACGTAAAGGTAAACCGCTGAAAACGTGGATGTAAGTTATTCGTAAAGACATGGAAATTAAGGGTTTAGAAGAGAAAATGGTTTTGGATAGGAATAGATGGCGTAGAAGAATCCGCACAAATTAAACTAATATATTTTAGATATTTATCTATTGATTTATTTATTCACTTTTCTTTTTCTTTTATTTTATTTTTATTTCATTTTATATATATATATATATATATATATATATATATTTTTTTTTATTTCATTTTTCTTCTCTCTATCTTTTTCAAATTTGTCTCTCAAATGGCTGACTCCAAATATTGGTATTAAAATTCAATTTGTTGTTGTTGTTGTATTAAGTTTTATTCAAATCTATGCTGTCATTAAGTTATTTATTCTGGCTGAGTGTGAAGTTTGAATGGCCAGTACATTGTATATGTCCCTATCCAGATATCTAGGGGTTTTTGGAAAGTTGACACTAGACAATGGGGTATGATTGCCTTAAATAGAGAGATAGGTGGGAAATTCCATATTCTAATCGGTTGTCAATCTCAGATGCCAGAATACTAAGACAGCGGAAATTTCAAAAGAGATTGATTTATAGCAATTCATTTTTCTAACTTCTACTAAATAAACTCTACGACTTTACCATAGTACCACTTGCACTTTTCTTTGTTATGAACCCCACATATCACACTTTAGGCTGTGGAGAATTTTCCTTTTCCATTTTTTTAAAACTAATTTCCTTCTCTATCCATGTTATGGGTGCATGATCAATAAGTCGACTTAATGCCATGGGTTTGGAAGTACTGGCTAAATAACCGGTGGACCTGAACTGACATGTTCTGTTGACATAGCCTGAATTGACATAAACAAATCAGCATTTTTTTTATTTACTTTTTAACAGTATCAAGGCTAAGTTCAGTTGAGTATATAAGGTACAGTGGTTGATTTAGCACATTATTGATGTAGGATCTGAATTGGCTGTCAACTGTTGCATGGTGGAGATGAGAACTATCTCTTCCTCTAAGTCATTTTCAATATGTAACCTAAACCTTCAACTGAGAAAATTAATCCAGTTTAATTATGGGGGTCACTGGGGAGCTCTTTTCTTTCCCCTTTTCAATCTGTTTTGAGTTAATGACATGAAGTATCTAATTCAATTTGTGCTTGCGATAAATACATTTTGTGTTTTATTTTACATAACACACCTCTGGCAAGGCTGCTTATATAGTTTTATTAAAGTTTTCGAAATTGTTATCTTTTTGCATTTTTTCCCGTTGCTAGGCTGCATCTGGCGCTGTTCAATGTCAGATGATCGACATGACTTATCCAGGAGTTGTTCCCATGCACAGGGTGACATACTGCAGTTATACCTCTATTTTTATGTGACTTTTGATGGGGTGTGGATGTCATATCTTGGTTTGGTTGTGCTGTAGGTAAACTTTGATGCAAAAAGCGAGTATGAAATGATACAAAATTACAAGATTCTACAAGATGTATTCAACAAATTGAAAATAGAAAAGGTATTGCTTTTTTCCTTGTCCATGACATCTTGCCTGTGGAATTTGTCTGTGTTTTATCCATCCTTTTTCTTTTTCACCTCTTCATTTTTTTTCCTTTTGTTTTTAAACTTTCTTGTACTTCATGTCTTTTTAATATTATTTTGGATTACCACTGTGGCAGCATATTGAAGTCAACAAGCTCGTCAAAGGTCGACCTTTGGACAACTTGGAGCTTTTGCAATGGCTAAAACGCTACTGTGATTCTGTGAATGGTGGCATCACAAATGAGTATGTGACTATTCTTTGGTTTCCTTTTTGTTATTACTATTTTTCAAGTTTATATTGGTGTAACTCCTAGTTAGAATAGTATTGTTTGATTCCTTCTAAATGCTAAATATTTTGACATTTGTGATCTCCTAGGAATTATAATCCTGTGGAGCGAAGAAGTAAGGGCTGTAAAGAACGAAACTCCAGGAATTCTCACAAGAGCTCAAAGTCATTGCAAGCAAACAATTCTCACAATCACAGCTTGGGTGATGGAACAGGCACCACCAACATATCTTGTAAATTTTCTGTAACTATACTTTTTATTTAGTGCATTTACTTTTTCCTAGTTATTCCTTTTAGTTTGTTTGTTAATTCTTCCATTTTTCTAAATTTTATTCCTACAGGGACCAAGGAAGGGAAAATCGGGGGACCTACTTCTCCAGTAGAAACTCAGTCTCTGGTGAAGGAGGTAGTGCCATTCCCTTTCATACTTATTGTCCCACTTTTTACTCTCAACATGCAATCATCCTATTGGGCTTGTTATCGGATATCTCTGCAATAAACTTATAAAGTGTGCAAAAGCTTCATGTATTACCATTGGGCTTTTCACTTTTTTGAAACTAAAATTTGAATAATTTCAATTGATGCAAATTATGCTCCAGCATCAGCCCATATTCGGGTGCACCTTATGGATAAAGCTTATAGTGTCAGATGAGATAAATTACTTTCATCAGAATACAGAACTTATGGTCCAGCAGCCCATCCTATACAGCTAGAAAAGAGTCCAAATGATGAAAGAAAATGATAGCAAAGTGGGACAAATATTCACTCTTCTTGATGTTTTGGAAGTTCTAAGAAATATATTCCCTAGTTAATCAGAGTAGTACCTAGTTATGGAAACTTGGGAAGGCTGCCTCGTTCCATGGCAGGGCTGGCTTGAAGAGACTTCAAGACAGGATGATGCCAAAAAATTTGGTCTTCCTGAGCTTGGGATGCTAGGCCTCGAATAGAGTTGTTGATGAACTAACAAAAGTGTGATTGATGAAAACTGCTGGAGTTAGCACCGCAAACATCTCTTAGGCAAGTTTGGTTTGTTAGTTTTCTAGTTAGTTGACCAGTAGTTCCCGCCTTAGATGATTGCAATGAAGCTTGGTGCTTACACAACTCATGGTCGTAAATAATATTTTATTGGTTTCTGTTGTGCAGATAACCGATCTTAAGCTCTCTGTGGAGCTCCTGGAGAAAGAAAGGGACTTCTACTTTGCTAAATTACGGGATATTGAAATACTTTGTCAAGCTCCTGAATTGGAGGATCTTCCGGTAACCGTATTGGTCTTTAATGTAACTGATTTAGAAAATTTCGTTGCACACACTTTTAAATGCTTGTATCCATCAAACTTCTCCAAAATCTGGAGATCATCATGATATACACCCATTACTAGCAGTTTTTGTCACATTTTCACAGTTGTCGTTCTTCTGCTAAGTCCTGATATTTGCTTATGTTTCCTTTGAAACTCTTGTTGTGTTTCTTTTGTTCACTGTTGTTTCAACTTTCAATTGATATTTGCTTATTGATTCTCTCATTATCTCCATCAATCAGGTCACTTTTTTTGTTCGTTCTATTGAAGTACTTTTCTGCCTCTCTCTTCCCCAATTTTGACCTTCCACTTTATTGTAAGGTCCTGTTTGGCAACATTTATCTAGAAACAAAAGTTCTTACGGATAAATTTTTTTAAATAAGAACTCCTAACAAAAGTGGTTCACAGTGTTTGGTTATCCAAAGAACTCAAGCTGTAAGATAAGTTTGTTTAAAGAGGATACTGTAAGTAAAAATAATAAACTGTCCTTAATTACCATGTCACAAAAGTAGATAATAAAAATTGTGAAACAATTAATTGATAAAATAACCAAGATGACAAGTTTTTAAAGTTATTAGTTTTTGTCCAATAGTGATCAAAACAATATTGATTTTTATTCATGAAAGGAATTTAGAAATATGTTAAAATATGTGATTTTTTTTCCTAAGATGCTAAAATATTACTTGATCTAAAATATATAAGAAAAGGTAACATTCACATAATGCATAGTAGTATTAGATTTTAGCCATATATCATTTAATATATTTTCTCTTAGGAAATGAATTAAAAAAAAAAAGAAAAAAAGAAAATAGAATAACATACGCGAACATATATATGTGTTTATATATTTGCTGGACAGGATAAAATGTTTAACTTTTCACCTATAAAAGGGTTCCCCGTGCACAAAGTACTCCCCAGCTTAGTTTGGGGGTAGGGGGAGGGTGAGCGTATATGTACACAGCCTTTCCTTTGCATTTTTGCAAAGAGCTTGTTTCTACGCCTCGAACCCGTGATCTTAAGGTCACCAAAAGAACAACTCAACCGTTGCACCAAGCCTCGCCCTCTAAATATTATAATATATAACTAAGATTAATGTTATAATTTTATAACAAAATTAGAACATTATTGTAACAAATAATGGCGTTTATAGAATATTATTTTTTTAATAGGGACATTTTTGTCTAATGACTTCTAATATTGTCGTAGAACTGCATAAGAACTTCTACCAGCATTAGTGATTCAGAAAATTAGGAAGTTAGAGAGGTGCAGCTTTTTCCAGTCACTTAAAATTTAAGCCGCATTTCCTCTTTTTCTTTTGGTTACCAAACACTCAAAAATCTATCAAGTCACAGAATTTAAGTGATTTAGCTCAATAATTTCTTTCCTTAAGAGTTGCCAAACACCAACTAGCAGCACTAATTGTTATTACATGTCAGAAGTGAGAGGTGTACTTCAAGTGATAGGCTGTTGAATAGTTTGATGCAAGAGGCACAAGCTAATAGGCTTATTATAAGGGCAAACTACAGTTCGTGTTAGAAAAGGTGTATTTCATTATATAAAGTAACAAATGCGTTGATTATGTTCAAGGCAACTAAGAATGTGTGGTCAAATTTTGCAGGCAAGTGGTTCTTACTTTTATGACCATGTGACCTATTTCCTTTCTTCATTTGCTTTCATAGTTGGAGTTCAAAGTTTAAACTTAAATAATAGTCAAGTATGGAGGAGCTAAAACTTTTTGTTGTTTAGGATCTTTTTATTTCTTATGTTTTCCTTTTTTTTTTTTTGTTTTTTGAAAAAAAAAACTTAGGTATCGGCAATAGGAAATATAGCTGAGATAGGCAAAATTTCAGATACATCACCTTGTAGAAGATTCGCAGTTTCTTAGTGACAAATTTCATTTGTACATAGATGCCGCAGGATGTGGGTGTTTTCCTCTCCTGACATTTTACACTTCATCTCCTGGCATTTTACACTTCATCGTGGTGAGTGCTTTGGAACATTTTTTATAGGGCGGGGGGGGGGGGGGAGGTTAGGGTCAAGCTGGAACAAGCAGCTTTATCTCAAAATGTGCCTAAGTGCTACAACCTTAACTTCTCTTGAAAATTGCTTTGCCTAAGTGCTAGTTGAGGGACATTGACAACACTGGCTGCACCAGCAAGCAAAATGTACATGTTGTCTTATAACATGTTTCCTCAATTTATTATGGCTTTTAAGGGCTATGATTGAAGCTCCACCTCAAAAATTTGCACACTCTAATTGCAGTTGCGACTCCAGGCAGGTCACAGGCAGTGCCAGGAGCCTTTTTTGAAACAACATGGCTCTTCCCATTCCAAGGGCTATGTTATTTAATTGTTCACTTTGCTAGGAGATCATGGGGGCCATACTTAAAATTGAAAGAGTAGTTGCTTTCACTTTATGTTGCTGAAAGCGCCAAAAATCTTTGGGGAAATTATCTCTAGGAAATGATTTTAGTAATTATTGTATGATCTCTTTGCTTTCATTTTAGTGTTTTGACTTGATGTGAACTAAAACAGCAAGTTTTTAGAAGACAAGTAGTATTATATGCATGGGAAATTTGGTATGTGATCTGATAGCTTGAATTTGTACATGCAGGTGGCTGTGGCGGTCAAGAAGATACTCTATGCTGCTGATGCAAAGGAATCAGCTCTCTCCGAAGCTCAAGATTACATTAATCAATTCATGGGTGCTGCCGATCGCAACTTGGAGAACAACCATTGAATTTGACCAAGAAAAGAATCTCCTGCTAGGCTGTTATCTACAAGACAAATATCTCTTCCAACTTGTTGTATAGCATTTGTCATTTGTTTAACATAGGAACACCCGAGGATGGATATTCACTAACAAAGTGGAAAAATGTATTACTATGATGGCCATTTTGAATTTGAGAATGATGTGGATGGTTTTTTCTTGGTCTTTTTGTCTATTTACTTGCTCCAACTAGTGAGTACTATCCCCATCTTAGTCGACATGAAAAAATAGATATATCCCTTTGAGCTCTTTATTATCACCCGCAAGCTCAATTCTCTCTCCACCTCTCAAATCTCACCTTTTTTCTCTCACACCCAATTTTGTTTATGCACTATCAATTTCCCCTCGGTCTTGTTGAAAAACCTTTCCCTTGACACGCAGTCGCCATCGTAGCTGGTGAGGAATCTTCTCTCTCTTGCTCAATCCGCCTTTATTCGAACTCCTGAATACGTTTTAGAGCCCAATCAAACCAACAACCCTTCTATCTCCGTTCCTCAACTCACCCTCACCTAAGTCCGTTGCAGCTGAGATGCAGATTTTTGAAATCCATGTTTTCTGACCACCTCAAAATTCGTTTGTATGTCTGAGCACTTTTCTGAGATATAAAAAGCTTTCCCAAAGTGTCGCTAGAAAACCTTGATTCCTTTGTCCCCCCTTTTCAATAGATGCCTTTAGCAACTTAGGTGCAGGAAAATTAATCTAAAAAATTAATTACTTCTTTTTTTCAAATAATGTGCCTTGCACATCATCTTAGCTGATAGGAAATAATAGATTATAGATGGAAAGACTAATTTTGTATTTTTTTTCATAATTAAGGAGAGATTTTTATAATAAAAAAAAAACAAGAGGCTATTTTTGTTTGATTCTGGTTTGAAATTGTACCTTTTTTTAAAAAAAAAAAAATTAAATTATCAATGTCTATGGCCAAACATGGTCAAGGTTAACCAACTACATGAGAATCGACACCAGACTTCCTTAACCCAAATGTTGAGTTTGAATTTTGATAATAAAAAAGCAAGTATTAAGAGAGTTAGTTTCTAAATTGAATTTTACAGCAATTCAAAATAGATAAATTGAATTTCTAATATCGATAATCAAGTAAAAAAAATGTTAGAATAAAGAAAAATTATTCACTGATTTTGCAATTTGAGAAGACCTGAGAACAGACTAGTCCCATTAAAGCAAGAAAGCCCAATACTTTCCCACATTTTATTTATTTTTTTTTATAATCAATCGGTTTTTAAAATCATATATTAATCCGGTTCGAGCATTATCAAACCCAAATTAGAAAGAATCTCTCTCAACATAATTTTTTTATTCCTAAATTTCAAATTGAAGATTTAGTTAAAAAATTTATCATTTTTAACCGACGTAAGTTTTTCATTTCCCTCTTCTTATTAGTATTTCACTTCTAGTCCTTTCCCTTTTCTCAATTTAAAATTAGAAAAAAAATGAAATTTAATTTTTTTTTCCCCTTTTACTTCTTTGGGGCGTTCTTGTGCCGGGACTTTAAAAGAATGGATGTTTCAGCAAATCAAGAGGAATTGTTCACCTTTGTTGTTTTAATTTATGAATTTTCCCAAAATTTTCTTGCATATTTTTATAATAAAACCAATTTTTTAATTTCCTAAGATTTTATTATAACAAGATCTATTAAAATTTGTTTTCATTTATATTAAGATTTTTCTAATTATAAAAAAATTTTAGGTTAGAATGTTCAATTTAAAATTGGCCAGGAAGTAATATATTTTTATTAGTTAATATTAGTTTCTTACCAATTTTAAACAATAATTATTTAAATCCAATATTCAAAGCTAAACCTTTTTAATAATTAAAATGGCATTCTAATATAAAATGGAAATAGATTTTCTTAATACTTGTTATAATAAAATCATAATAAATGAGGAAACTAGTTTACTGCAATATATAAAATAAAGGTTTCTCTCTCTTTCACACTTGAACAATGACCATATTGTGAAAAAACTATGTTATTTATTAACGGCACGTGAATTTAATAATAGAATACTAAACTTTTTTAATCAAAATTTCGAGTTAAAGTCTTGGAAATAGAAAATTTGACGCCGGGAGAGATCGCCCAAAATTGGCCCCTTAGCTACTTGAATTGAATTAGTGAGCTTTTTGAATCGGGTGGTTAAGTATAAAAAAATAATAAATTGTATTAGTTTCCTAGCTTTTTTCATAAATAAATAAATAAAGCGTCAAACTTTTAATGAAAATCAACTGTCAAATTTGTTTTCATATATATTTTTTTAATAAACTAGCTTCCTCATTTATTATGATTTTATTATAAAAAAAAGTAAGAAAGTACCTTTTTAATTATAACAAAATTTATGTTAAAATATTAAAATTTAAAAATTATTGTTTAAAATTGACAAAAAGCCAACATTATCCAATAAGGTAATCCTGCTTTAGCATAGGCTTACTCGAAGGACCAACAAACGTTGGCATAGATGGTCCAATAATCTGTTGCCCTTTAATCATACGAGAATTCGACTCCCCACAAAAACGAAGAGGACTTTGTTGAGAGACCAGCCCCACAAAAAGTGGACCCTAAAAAAAAAAAGAGGGCTACTCGAAGGTGATCACCAACCAAGATATATAGAAGAGAATAGAGACTCTGCAAAGGATTGGGGAGCATATTAGGGTTACATGAACTCATCAATGGCCCATCCCATAAGGTTTGAGGATTTCTATTACATTTAAAACCATTAATGCTGCTAAGCCTAATAATAATAATAAGAGCTCAAAGGAGTATTAATGCTGCTAAGGATTTTTAAAGTAATTCGATTACACTAAATTGGCAGATTTTATATGAAATCCAAATTTCCTTAAGTCATGGCCACCAAAAAAAAAAAAAAAACCATTAAACATAAATTATTAGATTCTAGATTGTTTGAGCTGGCATATAATCTTAATTCTTAAGTGCCATATGTAAAACATTGCAAAATTTGAGAATTATGATTCTGAGTAATATTTGAAAACATATATCCGAGGTTTGGAAATAGATACGAAACGATATAAAAAAAATAATATTTTATAAGAATATATGAAACAAAAATATGGACCAATGCGTAAGTAAAAAAATATAAATATTTTTATATAAATGTAATTATTTTGTTAAAATAATAGAATAGTCATATTTTATAATAAAAATCTAAAAAAATCAAATATATAATTATTAATCATAAGACAAATAATATAAAAAAAATCAAAACTATAATTAATTAAAGAATAATTCATTAAATATAAAAAGTGTGTAAATATAAAATATATAAGGATTTTTATACAAAATATTAATTAATTTAACATATTGAAACGCTTTAAAAACGAAAAAACATTAGTATCGATAAGTTTCCAGTGGCAGACCTAGCTTGTGTCCAGGGAGGGCAATTGCAATCCTTGAATTTTCTAAAATTCAATTAGAGTTTATAACCTATATTTATTTTGCATCCACTTAATTATAATTTTGTATCCCTTCTCTTCTCATGTTTGCTGCTTGAACAAATATTTTATAAATCTTTTGTGCCCTTCGCCTCTAGATCCTAGGTCCGCCACCGGAGGTTTCCATGCATCAGAACAAAAATCTTCACAAAAAGATAGTTGCTAAGAGTTCCTACCAATTAAATTCCTATATGACCTTTTATTCTTCTTTTCTGTTTTTCCTTCTTATTTCAATCATGTCTTTCTTTACCTGTGAACTATTCATAAGCTTTCCTGCAAGGTTGTTTTGATTTTGAGGTTGAAGCTACCCCTATTGGCTAAGTAAAAATGCAGAAAATATACAATCTGTCAAAAGTGGATGGGGCATTATGAATTGGGAAGTCTTCAAGTCCACACACTGACTTCCTTCTGGTGATATCCAACAAATAGCTTTATTACTGTTCTCAGATTATGATCCTCTTTCACCCCCCCCCCCAAAAAAAAGAATTTCCTGTAGAAATTACAGCTTCAGATTATTCCAATGAGAGGGGAAAAACAGCCCGTAAGTACAATTTTATAGCTTCAAATTGGTATGGTAACGATCGCATCAGTCCACATGTAGAAATTACAAAACCCTAATGGTTTTCACGACTAGAATAGCCATTTTTCCTGTAAATAGGGACTCTGTTGGCTAGTAGGTACTAATACTTACTAAAATTTTTGTCATACAAGCAACAACTCTGTTGAAAGCTCAGAAGTTGCCTGATAAGAAAGTGTTTAATCTGATGAAGCAGGGCATGAAAGGTTTAAGCACCTCCCAAAATTTATTCCATCTTACAAAAGGTAAGGGTTTAATTATTTGTCTTAGAGATAATTAAAGTGACAAAATGAAGCAAAATGAAAGAAGAAAAGAGAAATATGAGGATGAGGATACAGGAACAGGCTCTTTGGGTGAGCATCATGTTACAAGTTGCTTTCAATGGGATGAATTGAGGACACCCTAGGTAAAAGAACAGATTTTTCTCAGGAATTCAACCCCATGAACCCCGGGTAGGAGACAGAAATTTGTCAAAGGGAAGGGTTATTTTCCCACTACGTTTACACGTGAATTGGTAAAAGACGTGACAAACCATAAGAAATTTCCAAAAAGAAAATGGTCTTTTCTGGGAGGCCCTTCTTGATCCATACTCAATCCATACAGTACTGCCGGCCCCCTCCGTCCCCCCCCCCCCCCGGGGGGCCCTTTCTAAATAGATATTTTCTGGTGGCTGTGATCATTTTGTCATTCTATTGTTTGTAACTAAAGAAAAAATCTGTAGCGCTTATTTGGGTGTAGTCAATGCAACTTTGTCTAATTCTGCCTTCAAAGAGCCCACTTTTGACCAAGGTGCATGAACTTCTCATTAATCCAACACAATAAAAGAGCAGTTTAGCAACGAAGCATCTGTGTATGTAAAGGACAAGACAATAATGCAAGAAGCGGATGCAAAAAATATGATGCAAATGTTAAATTCATTATTTGGAAATCCATGCCACAAAGCCAATTTAGACATTTTTTTTTGTGCTATACCGACCGGTATTTAGAACCATACTCCGACTAATTCGGTTCGAAACTTACAGTGACCTATTAAGGGGGTTATCCTCCCAACATAGTTTTTTTCATACCCAAACTGCGAGTCGAACTCGAGAACTTGGTTAAGGGACCTAGCGTCACATCCCACTAGACCAACTGTCCGTTGATAATTTAGACATCTTAAGAAAAGAGGAAAAGACCCAATAACCTTCATCCCGCGTAGTATGATAATCCTTTGTAAAACTGACATATTTTCATTATGACATTAAAAATAATTTTACCTCCATATTTTCCATATCTAGCACGCATATTTGGAAAATGATAACATTTTTAATCTTTAGAAATTGCAAGTTTTCCATCTTTATGCATGCAACAATGCAACAACTAAATAAAGCCTATGGAAGTTAATTGTATCCTAGATTTTGAAACTTTGTGGAAGTAATATCACAAACCTGGTGTCAATCTTCCCAAAATTATTACCATCTCGAGCAATAAGCATAGAATTATTTAGAACCAGCTTCATCTTGTGCAATCATTTCATCTTTTCAGAATCTGCATTAGTCTCATTGGAACAATTTGGAACAACCATGTGCTCCTCAGTCTCAGCATCTCCATGGTTTTGGAAGGTTGCATTGATCGTAGTATGTTCTGAAACCATGCAGCTTGAGGTGTTTTCGGTAAGCAAGCTCAGTCTTCCGCAGTTACAAGATCTTTCATGTAGTGTTTCTCTCATATCTTTCAACTACAAGACAACTGTAACATCAACTAAAGAACCAAATTCTATGTACCGAAGGCAAGTGAGATATCAGAATAATAATGCATTGGAGAGAAGGAAATAGAAAGAGGGACAGAGAGATTTTGTCCAAATATTAATCATTTCAGATCATCCTCTTTTGTCACCCCCCCCAAAAAAATGATGCCAAAAAGAGCTGAAAGTGGATGCCAGCACCGCAATCACAGCCCAATGGCTAGAAAGATAATCTCCACAAACAATCACAATGATGAATTTATAGAAGAATGTAATTCTAACAAAATAAAGGCTTTAACTGGCAAGGGAAATCTCTCTTTGCACTCAAACACTGCCACATTCTTGCTTCAAGCTAACCAAAAACATAGCTACAGCAACTATATGAATAAATTTCTTCATAGCTGTACATCACTGCATACGATTCATTCCTATTCCATGCTCTATACAAACTTAGTGGATTCAAAGAATATGTTGCATTTCATGAAGTACTTATCCAGGAACAATATGAATTCCATCACCAAACCTTTTTAGAAGAAGGGGATCTTCTACCCAACATATAATCTATTTTTTTGGAGCTTGTCTTCTATCAGAATACTAGAAACTCACTTGTGAGGGGGCGAAAGATTAAACATGGACTCTCATACAAAGGTCATCATCTTCACTTCAGTCCTCCAAAGTATAGGATTATAATGCATTTATCACAGACCTCCTACAACTTCAAATTCTTCCAGACTACCTTGTCAGCAATGTTAATGCAAATCCACCTCATGCGAAATACTGAAAAACAAGTTGAATAATCCTAGTTCCAAATAACTGGAAGTTAAAGTAAGGTCCACTTCTCACTCCTTATTTCCATCTAGGAAAGATGATTAGGAAACAACCATAGCCTTTTTATATCGATTATTCCTCATTTTCCTACCTCAATTTAGCATGTGCATAATTCCAATTAATTTTCATAACAGAGTTTGATACCATGAACACCACTGTAATTGTAAATCATCAGTCATGTTTCATGAGAAATAGTGCTAGAAATCAATGGCATACAACCTAAAATTGTACACTGTAGTGTTAAGTGGTCTACAATATACACGGAAGAAGCCTTAAGTTGGGCAAGACAGAAAGTATGTCAACAATTATTGCTACTAAAGAAAATGCATGAGAACAAATTACTTCTTTGGGAAGAGTCATACTCTTTCAATGACCCTGAGACATATTTTAATTGTTTCCTATGGCCATTTAATTTGGACTACAGACACATCTGATGCTTTCATTTGGAAACCATACTTCTGCATGAGGCCCTAGATTCACTATACCTATAATACCTTGCCATTGACCTAATTTGATGCTACCCATTCTTAAGACTTTTTGCCATGGTCTAATTAATGTTAAGTTGATAGCTGCATAGGATTCCATTTTATAGCTAAACAAACACAAAATATCTCCAACCGAATTCCAATTTTGGAGTAAAAGGTACCAAACTCACTATTGAACATCCATGCATGGGCAATAGTCTAAAAGTCACATCCATTGTTTCACACTTTGATCTTAAAATGGTAAAGGTGAGATATATATTTTGTTTCTAGTTAATCTTTTCATAGGAAAAGCAGGAAAGAGATTTTTAAGAAAACAAGATCCAATGGAGTGCACCCTTACAGTACAACTAAAGTCTAGGGAAAAAAAATCTACTGAAATGAACACAACTAAGACATCTATCATGGTCGCTCCAAACTAGCCAAGAAAATAGCAAGATAGATCATTTTAACTGTCCCACTCAATGCCATATAAGTATACAGCACCCAAAACTCCAGCAAGCCCATTTTGGAGGGGGTTCTTTTGGCCTTAAAAAAAAAAGACAAAAAAAGAAAAAAAAAACCTCATATTAAAATGAGCTAAACAGTAGTGAAGCAATAAGTGACCCACAATCACAAAATCCTTCAACAAAGACAGCATCCATTCACCAATACAAGACCATTCCTCTGAAGATCAGACCCTTCCCACCAAAAGAAAAAAAAATGAAAAAAGAAAAAAGCTAGGAGGATGTCAAATATCCACACTGCTTTCCAAGGATAAGAGTGTTTCTCTCCTCTCCATTTCCCCCCAAAGAAAGCATATAGATCTGCTTGACATTCAAAGACCCTAATTTGGTTTCATTTCAGACTGTATCCCTCCAACTTGGATCTAATTGCATCTCACTCACTAACTCAACTCCATCTATCAATCATAAGCAAGTTTGGTCAAAGTTGTTTTTCCTTGAATCACATTAACTTGAAAAGATAAAACAGAATCAATTATTGCCTCCTCCCCCCTTGCAATGATGAAGAAACCATCTTCCCACATCTTTAACCACTCAGAAACTAACACCTTCAGAGAAATCCCCAATGCTGTCCTGATTACTTGCAAATGTGCGTCTGACAACAAATAACCTGTCGTCCACATTAAATGGTTATCCTGATAAAGATAAACATCCTCAAATCAATTTAGAATTTTTCCTCTTCTATATGCCTTCTAAGTCATTAAGGCTTTTTGTCATGCTTGTCCTTGTCCTTGTCCTTTAGTCCTAGTGCCTACTGTCTGTTTGCACTGTAACATTTTAAAAGTTTTCTAGTTCAAAATTCAACTTTTTAAAAATCAGAAGGTGATCCATGTTGTGCATAAAATGGTTACTCTATTTGGTTCCAATAATTTAACAAACTATGCAAAACCATTAACAGCAACTACCACAAGCTACAGATTCCTTATCCCACACTGCTCCCCTCGAAAGAAGAAAATTACGACAAATGATAATAAAATAACTCACCAATTTTTTAAGATAGCACATCGATTTTGTTGGTTCATTTCACTTCTTTTATTGAGAATGGTATATAAAAAGGCAAGACTGATTCTATGCAGGATCAGTTTAACAAAGCTTACACGGAACCAAAAGAATTTCTTACCTTAGGTCAAAGCTTTGATTACTTCCGTTGCAGCTTTGTTTCTTTTAGCTTCTTCCTGAGCTCTTGCAGTTGCCTCTGCCCACTGCTTTGATTTTCTTTCAACCTCCGCTTTTAGGAGTTCTGATTTGTATGCAGAATCTTCTACCTACAGGGCAGTTTGAAGGTTCATTCACAAATAATCATTTTAGTATTGTCAATGTCACCCAATATTTAACCAGTATGCACATAAAATAGAATAATCAAAGTCCTAATGTAATAATACAACAACTGAGAGGGACTGTAATTAATATCTATATCTACATTTTCATTTTTTGTCAGTGTTTATATCGCTATCCTATGCTAAGTACAAATGCTTTAACACATAAAATACCTGCACAGTGCCAACCAAATAGTAAAAAGGAAACAGAAATTTTGAAAATTTAAGAAGTTTAAAGGACTAGGAGAGTGCTTGAATGAAAGCCAAGTGGATGTCTACATAGCAATTCAGACTTAACAAAGTTGGTTTCATTTTCCTTTTTTGCGGCCCATGGGTGCCAGGGGAGATTGGGGGAGTGGACATACTAAAAGTTATAAAAAGAAAAACATTAGAATGAAATTAAATAAAAAAGAATTTTGAAAGGTTCTTGGGAATAAGTCTCAGAATGCCATTTTCATTTCATTGTTCTTCATACTATTGAATAACCCTATCTCCATTAGGATGGTAGCAAATCATCTATTATGAGTCATAGGTTCCTTACCTTTGGAAATGTGACATGTAGAAGTGAATTTTTCATCCATGAATTAGATTTTGCAAGTCATCAGAACATTGAATGATTCTAATTGACAAAGCATGCAAACTCATGACGTGGAAAAGATAAGGGTAACAACAAAATCATGAAACTTACTTGTGCTCTTAGTATTGCTAGTTCTTGGATGAGATTATTTAGTTTTCTTGGATCATCGAGAAAAACTTCGGGATGCTCAAGACTAGAACTTGTTGATGTCATCAAGGCATGAGCAGTACTTGGCATTCTTGAGACCGGAGATAACGACCGAGACATAGTTCGTGAACCTGGAAGAGAAGCTGAAGTTTTCCCTGAAAGCTTGCCGAGTGATAGTTTACATTTAGAATGGGAGAATTGTGACTGTTTCTTGATTCCAAATTTGTGGCAGGTTTGGGATGTTTGCTGTCAGCCTGTCTAGAATTGAATGAGAAAATTTTTGACAGCTGGCGAGTTAGTTTGGTACCCGAGGTCTCCTTCTCAGCTGCCTCATTGATGCTATGCTTTGCATTTCCACTTGTTATCTTTGGGGGTCATACGGATGATCCTTTCTGGGCAAGCTTTTTCAGCTTCGTAAAACAATTATCACACACACGATAAGGGTTATCCTTGTTTGGAGCCAAAGAAGCTCCAAAAAATTTCCTCATACTGCAGGCTTTGCAAAAAACTGGGCCACAGTTGTAACAATTATGGCGCTTCCTTCTGAAAGTAAATGGGTTGCGGCAACTAGAACAACAGGAATGATCAGCAAGACCAATCCATTTGTGAAAGCAAAATGCAGCAGTAAAATCTGAACCACATATCACACTCTTCACTTGTTTATCTTTTAGAGCTTCAACAACAGTTGGTCTATTCCTGTCACCATTGTCTCCATGGCCTAACTGGCAATTGGCCCCTTTTCCCCACGTGTAAATCTCAGCTTTAGAGCTGCGAACTGCTGCATGGTAAGAACCGCATGCAATCTCTTCTATAGAACTATCTCCTATATTACCCGCAATGCAAGTGGGGAACCTACTGCAACTTCCAGGAAAACCAAGTTGTCCATGCTTAGAACTCCGCATTGTATAAACCCGCCCTGAGGCTGTGAGAGCAACGGTGATGCTATAACCACAGGCTACTTGTGAAAAGCTCACGTCATCCAGTGCTGATACACGATCTGGAATCAGCCTAGGCTCTGTATCCCCATGGCCAAGCTGGCCTTTTTCACCATCACCCCATGTGAAAAGTTCTTTGGTCAAAGTGCCATCAGAGCCAGAATGCTCAGCAGGAACTTCAACTACTGCTGCTGTGTGCCAAGCCCCACATGATACCGTTGTTGTCCTTAGTCCTTTCAGAGTTTCAACCTGTCTAGGCATGGTTGTATTACAGTGGTCACCATGGCCTAGTGCACCAAATGTTCCATCTCCAAAAGTAAGCAACTGTCCTTCTAATGTAACAGCAGCTGTATGCCAAGGTCCACAAGCAATTTTGGAAACATGCACATCCTCCTGGCCAGTTACTCTTGTAGGGGTCCAGTGACTGGCTACACTTCCATGTCCAAGAAGGCCAAAGCCGTGACTACCATCACCCCAAGTATAAAGATCCCCAGAAACAGTTACAGCACAAGTATGATATTCCCCATATGCTACCAATTCAATATACGATGCAATAAGAGCATTTATGAGCTTTGGGGAGGAAACATCAGTTTCAAATCCATGCCCAAGCTTCCCACCTGAACCACCTCCCCAACTAAAAATTTTCCCTTGTCTGGTAACCAAAACAGCATGACGACTACCACATGCAATATTCTGTGCATCAAGAACAGCTGTTGTTTCCAACGCCTTTGGCAGAAGCGCATCCGTTATAGCAGCAGGCGAATTGTCAACACTGTATAAACCACCACTCAAGAACCCATCACCAAGTCCTCCCCATACAAAGACATCACCCAAACTATCAAAATCTTCTTGATAAGAACCCAGGCTAGACAAACTTGGAGCACTAGAAATACCAACTCAAAATGAATCTACTGTAGTGCTGTGTCCCCCACTAGATAATGATGATACAATCCCTTCTTGAGCACAACCATAAGTTGATGCGGTACATGATGTGACTTCAGAGAAGGCTTTTACCAACCCCCTAGGTCGTGGGTTCTCAAAAGAAGCTGGAGATGTTTGAGTGCCCCTTAGATCCTGAAATAAGCGAAATAAGCGAAGGCAAAAATTAACTGATAAAATAGTGGTTCAGATAGGGTTATTAAGCATCATACAAGAAAACCTTATTGACAGTATCGATGCTGCTTCACTTCTCCACTTGCAGTAGGTATCTCCTGAAATCAAGGACATATTGCATACCATCTTCCACTTGAGAGCGGAGTATAAAAGTGGCGGAATGTTACTCTAGTGAATGCAACTCTAGCGATATGACTTATCTCCATTTTTAAAAAGGAAAATATGCAAAGGGAAGTAAAAGGATGCAGAAGAATATAAAAACCAACCAACATAGATGTGAATATGTGTGCACATCCATAGGCTCTTGGACGACTAACACAGAAGATAGGATACCAAGTTCAATCAAGTATTCTATGGACCACTGTGTTATATGACTTTTCCCTCCTCATAGCTTTCATTCCACCTGTTGGTTTTGTTTCATTACCTTCCTCCAAACCAAGTAACATGCAACGGTTCCTCATGTTCCACACATATATATTTGTTGATCTTCCACAATCAAGAGTACATAAAAGATTCAGAAGTACAGCTATAGCATGGTTCACGTGAAAACATCCTTTAGGCAACAATAATCATGTCTTGAGCATAAATGCATTTTACTAGAGGTGCTACATTCAATAGGTATTTGGTCGGGCTCTCGAATCCCTCAAATTAATACCGATTCTGCCGATGCAAACAAATTTGTAGTAATAGTAGTACCAAGTCGAATCCCACAGAAACTAGATTAACTTAACTTCTTAGTTATTGCTAAAAATAAAATGGGGGGTTTGTAAAATAAATTCTTAAATTAAGAATTAATAGCCAAAAATTAAAGAACAAATAAACAATGTAAAAATACTAAAAATTAAAGAGAAATTCAATCTACCAAACTCTGATTCAAGGGTTCATACATTCGATTGTTTCACTGATCATGGGTTAAAAAAATATTATTCTTACAATTCAAGCATTTAACCTTAGATTTATCACGATAGCCGTAATAAATCTTGCGTTTTCCAAAATTAATTGACCAACTCGGCATTCAATCAAAACTTATCATTAATCGACTGGACACGATAATGTTCCAATCAATATAATGATAACATTAAGTTTTGTGAAAACAGTTAAATCAAAATACGAATAATCGGAATAGTCACAATTATTTAATTTTATTCCATTGATTCCTTAGGTTAGACATGAATATTGATAAAAGCCCCATAAACATAGATAACCTAATTGTTACTTATACCATTCATTCATGACAATTACGGATCACTTAAATTCTGGATATTAATAGAAAAATTAATATTGAATTAAATTGTCAGATTAACCGATACCAATCTTTCATGTAAATAAATCAAGAATCGATAAATACTTGAATTAAAAGGACAAGAAATTAAATGAAGCACGTAAACTCACAGTGAAGACAATCAATGAAACTCTCCTTGAATCAGAAGAAAAGAAACTAGCCACTCATGGTGGTGAGTCCTCAACAAAACTAAAAGAAAAAAAAATAAAAATAAAAAATTGGGTTTTCTCTTGAAGGAAGAAAGCAGCAGCCGCCTCCCTTCTCTAGGAATGAGTGAATAGTGCCATCCCCCTCTTGGAATATATATAGTGACGTGATGCACTCTAGGTCAATGAGGAGAGTCATTCTTTCGGTGCTCTAGGTCTCCAAGATTCTTCCAACAAAATAATAGGGAAAAGATCCACCAAAATAGGAAAATTAAGAATTTTACTCCTAACAACCTAAAATAAAATTTTCCACTCTTTGATACTTCTTCATTTTCTTTGTAACCCCAAATGATATCTTGAACCATTTAACTCTAAAAATTACCTCTTTAAGCTCATTTTGATCAAATCTCTAATTCTGATTCCCTAAAAATAAAAGTCATAAAAATCATCGATTAAAGCACTAATCAATCCAAAATCAAACTATAATATCAAAAATAAATTTAACATTTTGCACATTATCAAATTCCCCCACACCAAACCAATGTTTGTCCTCAAGCATTCACTAGATTAATGACACATAACCATTCTCTTTTTCACTCCTTCCCCTCCTTCAATTTATCTTCAAACAATCTCAAATCAACACATATCGAAAAATTCAAATCAAATCAACAATCCAGAAAACAAGTGATCATAGTATCATAACCTTAAAAGAAAATATAAGCATCCCATCAACTCAATAATCTCATCAAAATTCAATGTATCAAGATTCAATATCCTCACAAGAAATTCACTCTATACACTCAAAGTGTTTAAGGGAATTTATCAATAACACTCAAAATCAAAACAAATTGCTTATTTATCAAATCTGCACCACCACTTATATGAATTCAAAACAAAATCCGGGGGTCTTTACAATGGTTGTAACGTGACTTGGGTAAAGGTAGGATAAGAAGGTAAATGTGATGTATAATGAATATGTATCAAAAGAAGCATGTTAAGAATCACAAGACCATTTCTCCTATCAAATATATCTCATATCATGAAATACAATCAACCAAAAGAAAAATAACTCAATCAAGAGTATCTCATTCCTCAATCAAAACTTTTGAATTTTTCCAAATTCCTCAATTTCAACTTCTGGAAATTTTTCTTCTTTTTTTCTTTCCCTTTTTTTTTTCTCATTTTCCTTTTTTTTCTGCCCTTTTCTCTCACTTTTTTTCTCATCATCTTTTTTTTCTTTTTTTTTTTTTCCGAAGACAATCAGACTTGATGATGAATGAAAATATGGAGCATATACAAATCACCCCAATCATATGATCAAATCCCTAAAAATAATCCCCAAAATAAAGTTACCCTATTCCCTTTTACAAATAACCACTCAATTTATGTTCTAATCACATGCTTCTTTGATATAATGACAAAAAAAAGGTTAAGCATAAAAAGAAAGCAATGTGTCAATTAATGAGGTTAAAGCAAAGAAAATGGGTATAAGTTCAAGCTCAAATGGTTTCACCATGGGGAATGTTATGCATGAGAAGGTCTTTTTTTCGAGAGCTAAAAAGGTAAACCTAAATGCCCCTATCATATTAATGTATGAACTCATAGATGTGGTCTCAAAATGCATAGCAAAACAAATTCTACAATAAACATACTATGATTGATAAATACTCATCAAAGAAAAATTAGAGCAAAGATGATGATATGCTCTTAAGGCTCAAAAGTTCATAAAAGTGTTTAATTTGTATCAAATTTATCACATCTTCAATTGATTCAACCATCAAGATCAATGGAACACTTAAAACAATTTTATCAAAAAACAACTAATCACGCTTGCCTCTTTCATGTATTTCAAATCAAATTAACAATGCATACTAACTCAAATTAATTATCAGATAAAAATAAAAAAGTACGAAGTTTATAAGAAAATAGAAGAAATGACATTGGCATGAAAAATCCTCCCCCACACCAAAATACTACATCGTCCTCAATGTATGCAAAAGATAAAAAATTTAGCCACAATGCTAAAAAAACTCACAAACTAGCAGCAATACTCATAAAATTACCCTAATACAACGTATAAAAGTAGGACAATGAAAAAAAAAAAGAGAAAAGAGAGAAAACTCCCCTAGGGTGATGATGTTTGCTGGTCCGAAGCTAATGGTCTTTGCTACTATGAAGGAGCCGTGGGGGTGGGTGGAGACGATTGCATGGAGGGTGTGGTGGAGAGAAGATGAATGATTCGTGAAGGAGAAGAGAATGAATATAGAAAATAATGTGGGTTTGAACACTTTCTCTCTCTCTTGTGAAAGGAAACCGCATGATCACATACTAAGAAAAGGAGTGCTTCTGCCCATTGTGAAAGTTACTACTGAAAATCGCGTGATCACGCCTTAAGGAAAGGACTGCTTCTGCTCAACTTCTCAATTGTCCTTTGTCCATCTCTTAACTTGAATAATTGCATCCCTTAAAATTCTCATCTTGGACACCTACAAAAATTAAAAGAAGAAACTAATTACACTAGTCAAATACATCTAATTAATTAAGAAATCAAATAACAAACTAATCAAATTCAAAAAAAAAAAAAAATATATATATATATATATAGGGTTACCTCCCAACAAGCACAATTGTTTAACGTCTTTATACTCGACGTTTTCCACTTGTTTCTCTTCAAAGAGGTTTCAACTTTACTTTGGGAGGCTCATATAGTTTTCCTTCCGTATCTAACTGTGCATTCAATTCAAAATCAATATCACATTTTTCTTCACAAATTTCCTACACAATTAAATCAAAAATATCAACAGAATAAATTAATTGACACTTATTTGGATACTTCATAGGATCAAAAATAATAAATTTAATAATCTCGCCGTTGAACTCGATGGAGAGAGTACCCTCATCCACATCTATTTTAGTCTCTGCTGTCTTCATGAATGGTCGTCCTAATAGAAGAGTTGAATCTATGATAGTGTCTCATTCCATTTTCAAGATGTAAAAATCAGTTGAAAAAATTAATTTGTTAACCTGCACCAAAACATCTTCAACAATCCCCTCTGGGTAAACATAAGAGTAGTCAGCTAACTGAATAACAACCTCAATTTCTTTTACAGGACCCAATTTCAGAGCACAATAAATTGAGTAAGGCATGATATTAACAGGTGCTCCTAAATCTAGCATGGCATGCTCCATTTTTTTCTTACCAATAACACAAGGTAGAGTGAACATACCTAGATCCGCACACTTTTCGGGTAGAGTTCTCTTGATGATATCGGATACTTTCTCACCCATCTCATCACCTCTTATCCTCCTAACGTCCTTCTCATATTCTTCCGTCTTGGATTCCTCAAACCTAAAAGGAAAAAGTGGCACAATTGTACAAGAAGCATCAGGCAAAGAAGACTTGGATATTACCTTGATTGAATTTTCATGCTTGCATTCATCTTCTCTGTCCATATCCTTCTCTTCATCCATCTTCTTAGATGAAGTGAAGCTCAAATGAAGTTCCTTCTCACTTCTCAATGTTGTTGCAATAACGTTCTCTTTGGGATTTACCACCGTTTGTGAGGGCAATTTTTTCAGAATATTGTATCTCCAACCTGCTAATTGAAGTGGCTAGTCGGGAAAGCTGGTGCTCCAAATTCTGTATACTCACTCTTGTTTCTTGTTGAAATTGTTAAGTGTTAGTTGCGAGAGCTTTTACGATATCTTCTTCAAACATACCTAAATTAGAAGATTGTGTAGGCGCTGGTGGTGGTTTGTTAAAAAATTGGGGATGTCCTCCTTGATTCCCAAGCTCAAATTTGGATGATCCCTTCATCCAGGATTATAATGGTTGGAGAAAGGATCATACGTACGTTGAGGTGATTAGGAAATCCTCCTACGATATTTACTTGTTGAGTAGAATCTTCTTGTAAAAATAGACACATATCTGTAGGATGCCCTGGAATTGAGCATATGCCACAAAACTTGGTTGCCTGATTTGCCCTACAACCAACTAACCAACCAAAGCAGTCGATTCAGAAATTTGATTTTCAAGATTTGAGTGATTTACCTCATTAACACGTTTTGTAACTCTATCTACTCTCATCCTAAATTGTTAAGAATTTTCTATCATGTTTGAGATCAACTGTCTGGCTTCTTCAGGGGTTTTATTGACCAAGGCTCCTCCACTGGTTGCATCTACCATACTTCTATCCATGGGTAAAGTCCTTCATAAAAATATTGTATCAAGAGTTGATCTGGTATTTGATGATGGGCAACTAGCACAGAGTTCTTGAACCTCTCAAAATATTCATACAGTGTTTCTCCACTAAACTGTCTGATCTCACATATTTCCTTTCTGATGTTGGCAACCCTAGATGCTGAAAAAAATTTTTCTAAAAATAATCTCTGCATTCCATTCCATGTATTAATCGAACCGGGAGGTAGGTAATATAACCAGTCCTTCGCCTTATCTTTTAGGGAAAAGGGAAAGGCCCTCAATTTGATTTTTTCCTCGATCACACCTCAGGGCTTCATACTCGAACAAACAATGTGGAATTCCTTTAAGTGTTTATGTGGATCCTCAACTGGAAGACCATAAAAAATAGGAAGTAAATGAATCAAGCAGGATTTGAGTTCAAATGTTACCTCAAGAGCTGGGTATTCAATGCACAAGGATTGTCGGTTCAAAATTGGTGTAGCCAACTCCTTCAGAGTCCTTTGACGATCTGCCATCTTTCTTTCTCATCAAAAATCAGTAAACAAGTGAAAAACACAAACTAAGAAATTAAAATAGTTCCCCAGCAATAGCGCCAAAATTTGGTCGGGTTGTTAAAACCCTCAAATTAATATTGATTCCCCCAATGCAAACAAATTTGTAGTAATAGTGATATCAGATCGAATCCCACGAAAACTATATTAACTTAACTTCTTAGTTATTGCTAAAAATAAAATGGGAGATTTGTAAAATAAATTCCTAAATTAAGAATTAATAACCAAAAATAAAAGAACAAATAAATAACTTAAAAATACTAAAAATTAGAGAGATTCAATCTACCAAACTCTAATTCAAGGGTTCACACATTCGATTGTTCACTGATCATAGGTTAAAAAAACATTATACTTGCAATTCAAGCATTTAACCTTAAATTTATCAGGATAGCCGTAATAAATTTTGCGTTTTTCAAAATTAATTGACCAAACCCAACATTCAATCAAAACTTATCATTAATCGACTGGATACAATAACATTTTCAATCAATATAATGATAACATTAAGTTTTGTGAAAATAGTTAAACCAAAATACGAATAATCGGGATAGTCATAATTATTTAATTTTGTTCCATCGATTCCTTAGGTTAGACATGAATATTGGTAAAAGACCTATAAATATAAATAACCTAATTGTTACTTGTATCATTCATTCATGACAATTACGGATCACTGAAATTTTGGATATCAATAGAAAAATTAATGTTGAATTAAATTATCACATTAACCAATACCAACCTTTCATGTAACTAAATCAAGAATCGACAAATACTTAAATTAAAAGGGCAAGAAATTAAATGAAGCACGTAACCTCGCAGTGGAGACAATCAACGAAATTCCCCTTGAATCAAAAGAAAAGAAACTAGCCACTCACCGTGGTGAGTCCTCAATAAAACTAAAAGAAAACAACAATAACAACAACAAACTTAGTCTTATTCCCAAAATTTGGGGTCGGCTATTTGAGAGACAAATTTATAAAAGATAGAAAAAAGAGAAAAAAAAGAATAAAATAAATATATAAAATAAATAAAAAGAAAACGAAAAAAAAAATAAAATAAAATAAGAGAAAAATAAAATAAAAATAAATATATAAGTCAATAGATAAATATATGAAATATATTGATTTAATTTGTGCAGATTCTATTACGTCATCCATTCCTATCTAAAACCATTTCCTCTTCTAAACCCTTAACTTCCATGTCTTTACGGATAACTTGCATCCAAGTTTTCAATGATTTATCTTTACGTTTTACTAGATCTCCTATATTTAAATTCTCAGTTCTCCTAACCGGTGCATCTTTGGGTCTTATTTGCACATGCCCGAACCACCTCAAACGACACTCTCGCATCTTATCCATAATTGAACTAACTCCCAACTTATTACAAATCCCGTCATTTCTTATTCTATCTCTTCTAGTTTTTGCATACATCCACCTAACCATTCTCATATCTGCTACATCCATCTTTTGTTCTTGTTGTTGTTTAATAGCCCAATATTTAGTACCATACAATAGTGCAGATCTAACCGTGGTTCTATAGAACTTTCCCTTCAGGTGTAATGGCATCGTCCGATCGCAAAGAACTCCGGATGTCTTTCTCCATTTCATCCAACCCGCTTGAATCATATGGTTCACATCTCCATCTATATTGCCATCATTTTGAATGATAGAGTCTAGATATCTAAATCGTTCATTTTTTGGGACATCTTGCCCATCTAATCTAATTGTTTCTTCATCATTCCTATAACTATCGCTAAACCTACATCTCATATATTCGATTTTGAATCTACTTAATCTAAATCCTTTGGATTCTAATGTGAGTCTCCATAACTCTAGTTTAGCACTAACACTCTCTCTAGTTTCATCAACTAGCACTATATCATCTGCAAAAAGCATATACCATGGTATTTCATCTTGGATATTTTTTATAATTTCGTCTATCACTATTGCAAAAAGGAGGGGACTTAATGTCAAACCTTGATGGAGTCCAATGTTAATGGAAAACTATCGCTCAAACCCCCGCAAGTTCTAACGCTGGTTGTAACTCCCTCATACATATCTTTAATGAGATTAATGTATCTCAAAGATATCCCTTTTTTCATCAACGCCCACCACAATAATTTTCTAAGAACCCTATCATATGCTTTTTCTAAAACAATGAATACCATGTGTAGGCCTCTCTTTTGTGCTCTATATGTCTCCATCAAATGTCTTAATAAGTTGATTGCTTCCGTGATAGATTTTCATGACATAAATCCGAATTGATTTTGAGATACATTTATCTTCAATCTCAATCTATGCTCTATTACTCTCTCCCATCATAACTTCATGATATGACTCATAAGTTTAATTTCTCTATAGTTGGAGCAATCCTGTATATCTCCTTTATTCTTATATAGCGGTACAATTACACAGCTTCTCTAGGAATGAGTGAATAGTGTCGTCCTCCTCTTGGAATATATATAGTGACGTGATGCACTCTAGGTCAATGAGGAGAGTCCTTGTTTTAGTGCTCTAGGTCTTCAAGATTCTTCTAACAAAATAATAGAGAAAATATCCATCAAAATAGAAAAATTAAGAATTTTATTCCTAACAACAATTTTTCTTAAAGTAAAATTCATAAAATAAAATCTTCCACTCTTTGATGCTTCTTCCTTTCCTTTGTAGGTCCAAATGATATCTTGAACCATTTAACTCCAAAAATTACCTCTTTAGGCCCATTTTGATCCAATATCCAATTTTGATCCCATAAAAATAAAAAGTTATAAAAACCATCCATTAGAGCATTAATTAATCCAAAATCAAACTATAATATCAAAAATAAATGTAACATTTTGCACATTATTGGGATTCAACGGCACTAATCATGTTGCTTGGTCCTATCTCTAAGATGATAGCCAAGAATAAACTAACCACATCTAAAGATCTCTTACAGTATAAAAAGAGAAAAAGATTGGTATTCCTTCTCCGGCCATGGATACCGCCGAAATATGGCCTCAAAAACAAATAGTTGCATCCATTATTAGCTGCAAGAAGCCAAACTACTGCTGAGTAAGTTTCTTTGTGGATTGTGAATATACAACCAAATCGACAATACTACTAGCAACTGTCAAGTACTGACCCAAGAGGATTCACTCTAGGATAATTCTATTTTGGGACAAAGAATATAATCAGTGGAGAACTCATCTCAACACATATAGCTATAGCAAACTATAAATATCCCATGAAACATATAAACTACTGTAAGCTATTTAGCCTGAATAAACTTATAGAGCATGAAATGAACAAGAGAACTAGACACTACAACATGTTACAGCTGCAATAGCATGCAAAAATAGAAATAAACACTGTAACTGAATTAGTTTGTCTTATCATCATATAGATGCAAGATAAAGTAAACTATAAACACTAGGGTTTCCTATTTGTTCTTGGCCTTGCATTATACAATTCAGAGAAACACGATAAAAAGGATAGTTCTACAAGAAAAGGAAATTCTATGAACTAGTCTCACAAAGATGCATATTTCATATTAACCATTTAATGCACTATAGCAGCAAATTTGTAGAGACTAAACAGTAGAATGATGAGCATCCAAACAATAAAGAGGCTACATTAGTTTGATGTGGTCAAAAGATATCTTAAGACTGAGAGAAATATGGAGATATGGGATGTCAAATACAATATTCAGTGGAGACATATTCCAATCATGCTAGAAAATAGGGCTGCAAATGATTAGAGCAATTCATGAACAAGTTTCGCCTTAGCTTAAGCTTGTTTAATTACTCAACAAGCCCAGCAGAAGCCTCAATATAACGCTAATTTTATAAATCGTGTAAACTCAAATACTTTAAAGTCGGTTTGTTTAGGCTGCAAACAAGCCCCTTTAGAGGCTTAATTTAATAGTGTATATAATGTTGTGAATATTTTATACATAAAATACAACTTTGTCCTTTTTCCTTGCCAGAATCCTAAGCAAACAAGATGCATTTTTGAAAGAAGAGAGAGGGAGGAAGAGACTGCTGAAAAGTTGAATTGAAGAGAAAAAGAGTGTGAAATGGGCAAAAAGTTGAAAGTTATAAGTAGATGTTAGGCTCTTTTTTATTTTTTCATTTCTTAGTGTGTGCAATACCTATTTAATCCATTTAAAGAGTACAAATAAGTTGAGAATTGCAGAGCTCATGAACAAGCTCAAACTCAAATTTAGAATTCGTGTAAGGCTTGAATTTAATAAGCCAAGCCACAGCTCTACCAGGAATATGGAAACCTGCCCTGCACCTACTCCAGCCCATGACATCTTTTTTAACTCCTATATTAAATAAAGAAAAAGGAAGCAATTTGTTTAAACTTACAGTGTGCTGTCCAGGTAAAATTCTTGAGACAAGGCTTAGTTTGAGATGTTTTTCCTTGCGGTCAGCATACCATATTATTGATGTCTCATCCTGGAAAATGAAACAGTGGACACATAAACAAATTGATGCAGGTAACTAGTTCTGAACAGCTAAATAGCATTGCGGAACATCCACGATGGACTGGAATATGGCTTGGCAAGATAGATTCCCTTTCAATGAAACTAACCATGCAAATTTTATTCACATGAACGATAAAATGAGCAGATATGCTGATCAATGGATCAATTAAGGAATCAGAACATGCACCAAAGTACAAGTGATGTGACCAAGGACAGGATTTCGATTCACATTATGGCATAGCAAGAAAAAGTTAGAAGAAAGAAGGAACAGAAATAAACAAATGATGGACAGACAACATGGAGAGATGCAAAATAACCTCCGTGTTGTGAACAGCAGACACTCACTTCAGAAAGCCAGAAGGGGCAAAATTTTGGCTTCCCTCTGCGCCCATACTTTAGCAAATATGTTCCTTTCTTGAGAATTAAGATAGCCTGCAAGTTCATTGCAAATTACACCATGAAACAAGTTGGCACATCATATTATGTGCAGGGTATAGAGGAAATCTTGGTACAGCTTAGAGTTGCGAAGATAGAATATCAGGAAGTAGTCAAGAGCCATGAAACATTAAATCTATCAAGATTCCACATAAGAAATAACATAACAAGGATTGGGTGCTGAGTCGGGCCATAATTTCATTGGATCCAGTAGACAACAAAATTAGATAAGAGACTTTTCCACACCCTTATTTTAACCACAATATGATTCAACCACCCTCTCCCCTCTCTCCTTGTCTTACAATATCTATCATTGTTCCTTAGCATCATGAATGCCTTTGCAATATTGTTACCAAAGCATCTTTCTTTTCTCAGATGCACAATATCAATTACCAATGAAATCTAATGCTCCTTTTATTCATTTTTTTTAAATACCGCTTGAAATTCTTCCCCTCCCCCTTTTAAGAATGTCAAGAGAAAAAGGAATATTTTAAGATTGCAGTACAATAGAAGGGGCTTGGGTCCTTTCCATCAATCATTTTACTAAAAAATAACCCTTTTTGATGTGGCAACAGGGAACCGGGTAAATTTGTTGATATACATGTTTCCGATTTACTGTGTCATAAATTTCTCTCAAATTTTCATATCAGATTCAAGTCAAATTAAAAATGATTCCAAACCAGTTAAATATATGTAGAATCTTTTGTATACTTTCTACCATGCTTGGGATATTTTATGTTCTACGCTCTTCTTTCATAGAGAATTCAGTTGACTACGTTTTATTCTTAGACCACATGCTTCTGACTCTTTGTAAATATAACATCAGGTGTTTATACCTCTCATTGTCTCCCATTTTCTCATAACCTTCATGACTTCAGAAACCCTGGTTTCCTAAATAGTCATTACTTCGGGTCTACGTACTAGCTCTTCATAGTTCAACAAGTTAGCATATTCATCATAAATCCATCTTATCAATCAAGCACACCAATGCAGTCATATACTTTTTCAGATTTGATTGTCTTTGATGTTCTCAAACCTGCCATTCCTTTAAGAGATGCAATTTTTTTTAAAATAGTCACTATCAGTCCAAGTACAAGCTCTCATAGTTTAACAAATCAGCTAATCCATCACTCCTGATAGCTTTCTTTCGTATTCATCAACACCATCTTTATAGTCATATATATTTATACTTGTCATAAAATTTTGCAAGCTTCTTTTGTTAACCTTTTTGTGATGTAGCAAACTTGCAGAGAGGCTGTTAACACTACTAAAACTTTCCTAGCATGAGGATAACTGGTTAACCTTTTTGCGAAATGAAGGGCATGAATTGCTTGCTTCTCCATTTCCATCAATCATATATCAATCATGCAAAATATCAATGGAATTGATGATTTTTTAATTTTCTAATTTGAATATAACACTACTATATTTGCTACAACACTACTATAAGTGCATGGCGCTTCTTATGACTAGTTTAATTTTCTAATTTGAATATACAAGAGATCTGAGGGGTTCTACAATTCATTTAGTGCTAGTTGTACAGCGTTCTTACAACAGGATAATATTAACACTTCATGCACAGAGCCCAAGGACATTAATCTCCTTCATTGTCTCTCTTCACATGTTTCTCAAACCTCAGTGACAACACTTCTAAGAGAATTCTTTGCCTTATTTCACTAAAAAAAGTGATTGAAGATTATTATTATTATTATTATTACTTTACCTTTTTTTTTTTTGTCGCTTATTTCCTTTATGGGAGCCCAATGGAGCAAAGAATGTACATACAAACTATATTTTGTAGAAGCAAGCTCAAGGTTACAATATCAAGTAACAAGATAAGCACGGCAGTGCAATGGATATTGACAGATATGGAAGGAGTTCCTAACTATTCATAAATTACAAAACTAGCAACATCCATGCTTCAATTGTTAATAAGTCCATCCAAAATATTGCATCACCAAATCCAAAATGAAGGATTTTGTTGCAAATTGAAAGTTTCCACAACAAAGTAAACACACAAATTTCTCTTCGCAACCAATTTCTCTTCCACGTCCTCAAAAATCTTCCACGTCAAACTATTATTCAGTGTTTTGATTTTGATAACCCAAATCATCCACAAAAGTTTGCACTCTGCAGCTGCTCACAATTCCTCTTAAATTCGCAAAGACTTGTTGGCAACAACTAATAAAATCAAGTTATGAAATGCCACACTCCTAGGTACTAAAATTTATGATCACCTTATGATGAGATGGCCTAAGCAGCTACCTTAACCCAAAATCTAGTACCTAGATAGTTCTTGTCACGATGCTTATCAACTATTAGTATGACAAATCTATGCAGAACGATTATACCACAAAAATGCAACCAACCCGTCTAGCTTAGTCAGTAGAGCACAAGGCTCTTAACCTTGTGGTTGTGAGTTCGAGAACCACGGTGGGCGAAACTTATATATATATATATATATATATATATATATTCCTTTTTCTCCTTTCCATCAGAAAAACAAAGATTGGTTTAAGTCATGCAAGCTACAATCCAACTACAAACCTAGAAGAACTATGCCACATAAGCCAATTCAGAAAATGAACTAGAAAAATGTTAACACAAAGTAGGAAAATTATAATTTTTAAAAGAATTTATAATAAAGGCCCAGATATAAAAAAAATTTAAAACAACCACATCGAAGTACTAAGCACAAGCAAAGGAAATACACCCTAAAATCTACTTCCAAATGCAAACCAGAGAAAAGAAATCTTGTCACCAGTGGACTTGCTTAAAGAAATCCCATTCTTACTCACAAAATCAGTTGTCAAAATCCCAATTCTACCTATACAATTTTTAAAATTCCAATTCTCAGAGAATTCATTGTCTTATTTCACTAAAAAAAGCGATTGAAGTTTTTTTTTTTTTCTTTTTTTTTTTTTCCTTTTCTTTATATTGTCGCTGATTTCCTTTAAGGAAGCCCAATGGAGCAAGGAAAATACAAACAAACTATCTTTTCTAGAAGCAAGCTCAAGGTAACAACATCTAGTTACAGGATAGAAAGGGCAATGCAATGTATATTGAAAGACAATATGGAAGGAGCACCTCGCTATTCATAAATTACAAAACTAGCAACATCCACGGTTCAATTGCTAATAAGTCCATCCAAGATATTGCACCTATAAATCCAAAATGAAGGATTTTGTTGTAAATCAGAAGTTTCCACAGCAAAGTGAACTCACCAACATAAAAGCAACTAATTTCTCTTCCATGTTCCCAAAAAAAAAAAAAAAACTAACTCATCAATCTATTATTCAGCATCTTGATTCTGATAACCCAAATCATCCACAAAAGTTAGTGCTCTGTGGTTGCTCAAAATTCCTCTTAAATTTGCAAAGACTTGTCGGGAACAGCTAATAGAATCAAGTTATGAAATGCCACTCCTAGGCACTAAAAATCATGATCTCCTTATTACGAGATGACCCAAACAGCCATCTCATCCCAAAATCTAGTACCAAGATAGTTCCAGTCATAATGCTTATCAACTATTAGTAAGACAAATCACTGCAGGACTCTTAGACCACAAAAATGCAACCAGCCCGTCTAGCTCAGTTGGTAGAGCGCAAGGCTCTTAACCTTGTGGTCATGGGTTCGAGCCCCACGGTGGGCGAAAGTTATATATTTTCTTTTTTCTCTTTTCTATCAGGAAAACTAAGATTGGTTTAAGTTATGTAAACTTCAATCCTTAAGACAACTCCAAACCTAGAAGAACTTATGCCACATAAGCCAGAAATGAACTAGAAAAATGTTACCACAAAGCAGGAAAATAATAATTTATTAAAAGAATTTATAATAAAGCCAAAGGCATATTGAATTTAAAAGAACCACATCAAAGAACTATGCACAGGCAAAGGGAAAAAAACATAAAACCCACTCCCAAATACAAACCAGAAAAAAGAAATCCCATCGTCAGTGGACTTGCTTAAAGAAATCCCATTACTACTCGCAAAATCAGCCGTCAAAATCCCAATTCTACCTCTACAATCTTTAAAATCCCAATTCCAAGAGAATTAGTTGCCTTATTTTACTAAAAAAAGTGATTGACAATTTTTGTTAACCTTTTCTTTATTTTGTCGCTTATTTCCTCTAAAGGAACCTAATGGAGCAAGGAAGTACATACCGACTATATTTTCTAGCAACAAGCTCAAGGTAACAACATCAACAGACAAGATAAGCAAGGCAGTGCAATGGATATTGACAAACAATATGGAAGGAGTTCCAAGCTATTCATAAATTACAAAGCTAGCAACATCCACACTTCAATTGTTAATAAGTCCATCCAAGATATTGCACCACTAAATCCAAAATGAAGGATTTTTGTTGCGACACCTAATCCAAAATGAAGGATTTTGATGCAAATCAAAAGTTTGCACAGCAAAGAACACTCACGAACATAAAAGCAGCGAATTTCACTTCCACGTTTCTAAAAAGTACTATTCAGTGTCTTCATTTTGATAACCCAAATCATCTTCCAAAGCTAGTGCTCTGCGATTGCCCAAAATTCCTCTTAAATTTGCAAAGACTTGTCGGCAACAACTAATAGAATCAAGTTAAGAAATGCCACACTTCAAGGTACTAAAAATCATGATCTCCTTATTTTGAGATGGCCCAAATAGCTATATTATCGCAAAATTTTTTACCAAGATAGTTCTAGTCACGATGTTTAACAAATATTACTATGACAAATCTCTGCAGAAGTCTTAGACCACAAAATGCAACCAGCCCGTCTAGCTCAGTCAGTAGAGCGCAAGGCTCTTAACCTTGTGGTTGTGGGTTCGAGCCCCACAGTGGACGAAGCTTATATATTTTTTTTTCTCCTTTGTATCAAAAAAACTAAGATTGCTATAGGTTATGCTAGGTTCAATCTTTAAGACAACTCCAAACCTAGAAGAACTTATCACACATAAGACGATTGAGAAAATGAAATAGAAAAATGCTAACACAAAGTAGGAAAATTATAATTTATTAAAACAATTAATAAAATATCCCAATATATATATATAGAATTTAAAACAACCACATCAAAGTACTAAGCACAGGCCAAGGGAGTAAAACTTAAAATCTACTTCCAAATGAAAATCAGAGAAAAGAAATCCCATCACCGATGGACTTGCTTAAAAAAATCCCATTCCTACTCACAAAACCAATTGTCAAAATCCCAATTCTACCTGTACGGTTTTTAAAATCCCAAGTCTAAGAGAATTAGTTACCTTATTAAGAAAAGTGATTGACGATTTTTTTTTTTACCTTTCCTTTATTTTGTCGCTTATTTCCTGTAAGGGTGCCTAATGGAGCAAGGAAAGTACATATAGACTATATTTTCTAGCAGCAAGCTCAAGGTAACGATATCAAGTGACAAGATAAGCAGGGCAGCGCAATGTATATTGACAGACAATATGGAAGGAGTTCCATGCTATTCATAAATTACAAAGCTAGCAACATCCACGCTTCAATTGTTAATAAGTCCATCCAAGATATTGCACCACTAAATCCAAAATCAAGGATTTTGTTTCGACTCTCAATCCAAAATGATGGATTTTGTTGCAAATCGAAAGTTTGCACAGCAAAGTAAACTCATGAACAAAAAAGGAGCTAATTTCTCTTCCACGTTTCTCAAAAATCTTCCACATCAAACTGCTATTTAGCGTCTTGATTTTGATAACCCAAATCATCCACAAAAGATATTGCTCTGTGATTGCTCAAAATTCCTCTTACGTTTGCAAAGACTTGTCTGCAACAACTAATAGAATCAAGTTATGAATTGCCACACTCCTAGGTACAACAAATCAAGATATCCTTACTTTGAGACTACTCAGATAGCTATATTATTCCAAAATCTGGTACCAAGATAGTTCTAGTCATGATGTTTATCAAATATTAGTATGAGAAATCTCTGCAGAAGTCATAGACCACAAAAATCCAACCAGCCCGTCTAGCTCAGTCGGTAGAGCGCAAGGCTCTTAACCTTGTGGTCGTGGGTTCGAGCCCCACGGTGGGCGAAAGTTCTATATTTTCTTTTTTCTACCTTGTATCAAAAAAACTAAGATTGCTTTAGGTTATGCTAGGTTCAATCTTTAAGACAACTCCAAACCTAGAGGAACTTATGCCACATAAGCCAAATGAGAAAATGAAATAGAAAAATGTTAACACAAAGTAGGAAAATTATAATTTATTAAAACAATTTAAAATAAATCCCAAGATATGTAGAATTTAAAACAACCACATCAATGCACTAAGCACATGCAAAGGGAATAAAACTTAAAATCTACTTCCAAATGAAAACCAGAGAAAAGAAATCCCATCACCAGTGGACTTGCCTAAAGAAATCCCATTCCTACCCACAAAATCAACTATCAAAATACCAATTCTACCTGTACGGTTTTTAAAATCCCAATTCTAAGAGAATTTGTTACCTTATTTTATTAAGAAAAGTGATTGACGATTTTCTTTTACCTTTGGTCGCTTATTTCCTCTAAGGGAGCCTAATGGAGCAAGGAAAGTACATACAGACTATATTTTCTAGCAGCAAGCTCAAGGTAACGATATCAAGTGACAAGATAAGCAGGGCAGCGCAATGTATATTGACAGACAATATGGAAGGAGTTCCATGCTATTCATAAATTACAAAGCTAGCAACATCCACGCTTCAATTGTTAATAAGTCCATCCAAGATATTGCACCACTAAATCCAAAATGAAGGATTTTGTTGCAAATCGAAAGTTTGCACAGCAAAGTAAACTCACCAACATAAAAGTAACTAATTTCTCTTCCACGTTTATAAAAAATCTTCCACATCAAACTACTATTTAGTGTCTTGATTTTGATAACCCAAATCATCCACAAAAGCTATTGCTCTGTGATGGCTCAAAATTCCTCTTAAATTTGCAAAGACCTGTCAGCAACAACTAATAGAATCAAGTTATGAATTGCCACACTCCTAGGTACTACAAATCATAATATCCTTACTTTGAGACCGCTCAAATAGCTATATTATCCCAAAATCTGATACCAAGATAGTTCTAGTCACGATGTTTATCAAATATTAGTATGATAACTCTCTGCAGAAGTCTTAGACCACAAAAATGCAACCAGCCCGTCTAGCTCAGTTGGTAGAGCGCAAGGCTCTTAACCTTGTGGTCGTGGGTTCGAGCCCCACGGTGGGCGAAAATTATATATTTTCTTTTTTCTCCTTTGTTTCTTTTTTCTCCTTTGTATAAAAAAAACTAAGATTGATTTAGGTTATGCTAGGTTCAATCCTTAAGACAACACCAAACCTAGAAGAACTTATGCCACATAAGCTGAATGAGAAAATGAAATAGAAAAATGTTAACACAAAGTAACAAAATTATAATTTATTAAAACAATTTATAATAAATCCCAAGATATATAGAATTTAAAACAACCACATCAAAGTACTAAGCACGGGCCAAGGGAATAAAACTTAAAATCTACTTCCAAATGAAAACCAGAGAAGAGAAATCCCATCACCAGTGGACTTGCTTAAAGAAATCCAATTCCTACTTACAAAATCAACTGTCAAAATCCTAATTCTACCTGTACGGTTTTTAAAATCCCAATTCTAAGAGAATTTGTTACCTTATTTTATTAAGAAGAGTGATTGACGATTTTCTTTTACCTTTGGTCGCTTATTTCCTCTTAGAGAGCCTAATGGAGCAAGGAAAGTACACACACTATATTTTCTAGCAGGAATATCAAGTGACAAGATAAGCAAGGCAGTGCAATGTATATTGAAAGATAGTATGGAAGGAATTCCAAGCTATTCATAAATTACAAATCTAGCAACATCCACGCTTCAATTGTTAATAAGTTCATATTGCACCATTAAATCCAAAAAGAAGGATTTTGTTGCGACTCCTAATCCAAAATGAAGGATTTGGTTCCAAATCGAAAGTTTGCACAGCAAAGTAAACTCACGAACAAAAAAGTATCTAATTTCTCTTCCACCTTTATCAAAAATCTTCCACATCAAACTACTATTTAGCGTCTTGATTTTGATAACCCAAATCATCCACAAAAGCTATTGCTCGGTGATTGCTCAAAATTCCTCTCAAACTTGCAAGGACATGTCAGCAACAACTAATAGAATCAAGTTATGAACGGCCACACTCCTAGGTACAACAAATCATGATATCCTTACTTTGAGATGGCTCAAATACCTATACTATCCCAAAATAACAAAATTTGGTACCAAGATAGTTCTAGTCGTGATGTTTATCAAATATTAGTATGACAAATCATTGCAGAAGTCTTAGACCACAAAAATGCAACCAGCCCGTCTAGCTCAGTCGTTAGAGCACAAGGCTCTTAACTTGTGGTCGTGGGTTCGAGCCCCACGGTGGGCGAAAGTTATATATTTTCTTTTTTCTCCTTTGTATAAAAAAAAAAACTAAGATTGGTTTAGGTTATGCTAGGTTCAATCCTTAAAGACAACTCCAAACCTAGAACAACTTATGCCACATAAGCCGATTGATAAAATGAAATAGAAAAATGCTAACACAAAGTAAGAACATTATAATTTATTAAAACAATTTATAATAAATCAATAGAATTTAAAACAACCACATCAAAGTACTAAGCACGGGCCAAGGGAATAAAACTTAAAATCTACTCCCAAATGTAAACCAAAGAAAAGAAATCCCATCACCAGTGGACTTGCTTAAAGAAATCCCATTCCTACTCACAAAATCAATTATCGAAATTTCAATTCTACCTGTACAGTTTCTAAAATCCCAATTCTAAGAGAATTAGTTACATTATTTTATTAAGACAAGTGATTGATGTTTTTTTTTTTTTACCTTTACTTTATTTCGTCACTAATTTCCTCAAAGGGAGCCTAATGGAGCAACGAAAGTACATACACACTATATTTTCTAGCAGCAAGCTCAAGGTAACAATATCAAGTGACAAGATAAGCAGGGTAGTGCAATGTATATTGACAGAAAATATCGAAGGAGTTCCAAGCTATACATAAATTACAAAGCTAGCAACATCCACGCTTCAATTGTTAAAAATCCATCCAAGATAGTGCACCACAAAATCCAAAATGAAGGATTTTGTTGCGACTCTTAATCCAAAATGAAAGATTTTGTTGGAAATCGAAAGTTTGCACATCAAAGTAAACTCACGAGCATAAAAGTAACTAATTCCTCTTCCACATTTCTAAAAAATCTTCCACATCAAACTACTATTTAGCGTCTTGATTTTGATAATCCAAATCATCCACAAGAGTTATTGCTATGTGATTGCTCAAAGTTCCTCTTATATTTGCAAAGACTCGTCGACAACAACTAATAGAATCAAGTTATGAATTGCCACACTCCTAGGTACAACAAATCATGATATCCTTACTTTGAGACTGCTCAAATAGCTATATTATCACAAATCTGATAGATAGTTCGAGTCACGATATTTATCAAATATTAGTATGACAAATCTGTGCAGAAGTCTTAAACCACAAAAATGCAACCAGCCCGTCTAGCTCAGTCTGTAGAGCGCAAGGCTCTTAACCTTGTGGTCGTGGGTTCGAGCCCCACGGTGGGCGAAAGTTATTTATTTTCTTTTTTCTCCTTTGTATAAAAAAAACTAAGATTGGTTTAGGTTATGCTAGGTTCAATCCTTAAGACAACTCCAAACCTAGAAGAACTTATGCCACGTAAGCCGATTGAGAAAATGAAATAGAAAAATGCTAACACAAAGTAGAAACATTATAATTTATTAAACAATTTATAATAAATCAATAGAATTCAAAAACAACCACAACAAAGTACTAAGCACGGGCCAAGGGAATAAAACTTAAAATCTACTTCCAAATGAAAACCAGAGAAAAGAAATCCCATCACCAGTGGACATGCTTAAAGAAATCCCATTCCTACTCACAAAATCAATTGTCAAAATCTCAATTCTACCTGTACGGTTTCTAAAATTCCAATTCTAAGAGAATTAGTTACATTATTTTATTAAGAAAAGTGATTGATGTTTTTTTTTTTTTACCTTTTCTTTATTTTGTCGCTTATTTCCTCTAAGGGAGTCTAATGGAGCAATACATACACACTATATTTTCTAGCAGCAAGCTCAAGGTAACAATATCAAGTGACAAGATAAGCAGGGTAGTGCAATGTATATTGACAGAAAATATCGAAGGAGTTCCAAGCTATACATAAATTACAAAGCTAGCAACATCCACGCTTCAATTGTTAAAAGTCCATCCAAGATAGTGCACCACAAAATCCAAAATGAAGGATTTTGTTGCGACTCTTAATCCAAAATGAAAGATTTTGTTGCAAATCGAAAGTTTGCACATCAAAGTAAACTCACGAACATAAAAGTAACTGATTCCTCCTCCACATTTCTAAAAAATCTTCCACATCAAACTACTATTTAGCGTCTTGATTTTGATAACCCAAATCATCCACAAAAGCTATTGCTATGTGATTGCTCAAAGTTCCTCTTATATTTGCAAAGACTCGTCGACAACAACTAATAGAATCAATTTATGAATTGCCACACTCCTAGATACAACAAATCATGATATCCTTACTATGAGACTGCTCAAAGAGCTATATTATAACAAATCTGGTAGATAGTTCTAGTCACGATGTTTATCAAATATTAGTATGACAATTCTGTGCAGAAGTCTTAGACCACAAAAATGCAACCAGCCCGTCTAGCTCAGTCGGTAGAGCGCAAGACTCTTAACCTTGTGGTCGTGGGTTCGAGCCCCACGGTGGGCGAAAGTTATTTATTTTCTTTTTTCTCATTTGTATAAAAAAAACTAAGATCGGTTTAGGTTATGCTAGGTTCAATCCTTAAGACAACTCCAAACCTAGAAGAACTTATGCCACGTAAGCCGATTGAGAAAATGAAATAGAAAAATGCTAACACAAAGTAGGAACATTATAATTTATTAAACAATTTATAATAAATCAATAGAATTCAAAACAACCACATCAATGTCCTAAGCACGGACCAAGGGAATAAAACTTAAAATCTACTTCCACATGAAAACCAGAGAAAATAAATCCCATCACCAGTGGACTTGCTTAAAGAAATCCCATTCCTACTCATAAAATCAATTGTCAAAATCTCAATTGTACCTGTACGGTTTCTAAAATTCCAATTCTAAGAGAATTAGTTAGATTATTTTATTAGGAAAAGTGATTGATGTTTTTTTTTCACCATTTCTTAATTTTGTCGCTTATTTCCTCTAAGGGAGCTTAATGGAGCAAGGAAAGTACATACACACTATATTTTCTAGCAGCAAGCACAAGGTAACAATATCAAGTGACAAGATAAGCAGGGTAGTGCAATGTATGTTGACAGAAAATATCGAAGGAGTTCCAAGCTATACATAAATTACAAAGCTAGCAACATCCACGCTTCAATTGTTAAAAGTCCATCCAAGATAGTGCACCACAAAATCCAAAATGAAGGATTTTGTTGCGACTCTTAAACAAAAATGACAGATTTTGTTGCAAATCGAAAGTTTGAACATCAAAGTAAACTCACGAACATAAAAGTAACTAATTCCTCTTCCACATTTCAAAAAAATCCTCCACATCAAACTACTATTTAGCGTATTGATTTTGATAACCCAAATCATCCACAAAAGCTATTGCTATGTGATTGCTCAAAGTTCCTTTCATATTTGCAAAGACTCATCGACAACAACTAATAGAATCAAGTTATGAATTGCCACACTCCTAGGTTCAACAAATCATGATATCCTTACTTTGAGACTGCTCAAATAGCTATATTATCACAAATCTGATAGATAGTTCGAGTCACGATATTTATCAAATATTAGTATGACAAATCTGTGCAGAAGTCTTAGACCACAAAAATGCAACCAGCCCGTCTAGCTCAGTCGGTAGAGCGCAAGGCTCTTAACCTTGTGGTCGTGGGTTCGAGCCCCACGGTGGGCGAAAGTTATTTATTTTCTTTTTTCTCCTTTGTATAAAAAAAACTAAGATTGGTTTAGGTTATGCTAGGTTCAATCCTTAAGACAACTCCAAACCTAGAAGAACTTATGCCACGTAAGCCGATTGAGAAAATAAAATAGAAAAATGCTAACACAAAGTAGAAACATTATAATTTATTAAACAATTTATAATAAATCAATAGAATTCAAAACAACCACAGCAAAGTACTAAGCACGGGCGAAGGGAATAAAACTTAAAATCTACTTCCAAATGAAAACCAGAGAAAAGAAATCCCATCACCAGTGGACTTGCTTAAAGAAATCCCATTCCTACTCACAAAATCAATTGTCAAAATCTCAATTCTACCTGTACGGTTTCTAAAATTCCAATTCTAAGAGAATTAGTTACATTATTTTATTAAGAAAAGTGATTGATGTTTTTTTTTTTACCTTTTCTTTATTTTGTCGCTTATTTCCTCTAAGGGAGCCTAATGGACCAAGGAAAGTACATACACACTATATTTTCTAGCAGCAAGCTCAAGGTAACAATATCAAGTGACAAGATAAGCAGGGTAGTGCAATGTATATTGACAGAAAATATCGAAGGGGTTCCAAGCTATACATAAATTACAAAGCTAGCAACATCCACGTTTCAATTGTTAAAAGTCCATCCAAGATAGTGCACCACAAAATCCAAAATGAAGGATTTTGTTGCGACTCTTAAACCAAAATGAAAGATTTTGTTGCAAATCGAAAGTTTGCACATCAAAGTAAACTCACGAACATAAAAGTAACTAATTCCTCTTCCACATTTCAAAAAAATCTTCAACGTCAAACTACAATTTAGCGTATTGATTTTGATAACCCAAATCATCCACAAAAGCTATTGCTATGTGATTGCTCAAAGTTCCTTTCATATTTGCAAAGACTCATCGACAACAACTAATAGAATCAAGTTATGAATTGCCACACTCCTAGGTTCAACAAATCATGATATCCTTACTTTGAGACTGCTCAAATAGCTATATTATCACAAATCTGATAGATAGTTCGAGTCACGATATTTATCAAATATTAGTATGACAAATCTGTGCAGAAGTCTTAGACCACAAAAATGCAACCAGCCCGTCTAGCTCAGTCGGTAGAGCGCAAGGCTCTTAACCTTGTGGTCGTGGGTTCGAGCCCCACGGTGGGCGAAAGTTATTTATTTTCTTTTTTCTCCTTTGTATAAAAAAAAACTAAGATTGGTTTAGGTTATGCTAGGTTCAATCCTTAAAGACAACTCCAAACCTAGAAGAACTTATGCCACGTAAGCCGATTGAGAAAATGAAATAGAAAAATGCTAACACAAAGTAGGAACATTATAATTTATTAAACAATTTATAATAAATCAATAGAATTCAAAACAACCACATCAAAGTACTAAGCACGGGCCAAGGGAATGAAACTTAAAATCTACTTCCAAATGAAAACCAGAGAAAAGTAATCCCATCACCAGTGGACTTGCTTAAAGAAATCCCATTCCTACTCACAAAATCAATTGTCAAAATCTCAATTCTACCTGTACGGTTTCTAAAATTCCAATTCTAAGAGAATTAGTTACATTATTTTATTAAGAAAAGTGATTGATGTTTTTTTTTTTACCTTTTCTTTATTTTGTCGCTTATTTCCTCTAAGGGAGCCTAATGGAGCAAGGAAAGTACATACACACTATATTTTCTAGCAGCAAGCTCAAGGTAACAATATCAAGTGACAAGATAAGCAGGGTAGTGCAATGTATATTGATAGAAAATATCAAAGGAGTTCCAAGTTATACATAAATTACAAAGCTAGCAACATCCACGTTTCAATTGTTAAAAGTCCATCCAAGATAGTGCACCACAAAATCCAAAATGAAGGATTTTGTTGCGACTCTTAAACCAAAATGAAAGATTTTGTTGCAAATCGAATGTTTGCACATCAAAGTAAACTCACGAACATAAAAGTAACTAATTCCTCTTCCACATTTCAAAAAAATCTTCCACATCAAACTACTATTTAGCGTATTGATTTTGATAACCCAAATCATCCACAAAAGCTATTGCTATGTGATTGCTCAAAGTTCCTTTCATATTTGCAAAGACTCATCGACAACAACTAATAGAATCAAGTTATGAATTGCCACACTCCTAGGTACAACAAATCATGATATCCTTACTTCGAGACTGCTCATATAGCTATATTATCACAAATCTGGAAGATAGTTCTAGTCACGATGTTTATCAAATATTAGTATGACAAATCTGTGCAGAAGTCTTAAACCACAAAAATGCAACCAGCCCGTCTAGCTCAGTCGGTAGAGCGCAAGGCTCTTAACCTTGTGGTCGTGGGTTCGAGCCCCACGGTGGGCGAAAGTTATTTATTTTCTTTTTTCTCCTTTGTATAAAAAAAACTAATATCGGTTTAGGTTATGCTAGGTTCAATCCTTAAGACAACTCCAAACCTAGAAGAACTTATGCCACGTAAGCCGATTGAGAAAATGAAATAGAAAAATGCTAACACAAAGTAGGAACATTATAATTTATTAAACAATTTATAATAAATCAATAGAATTCAAAACAACCACATCAAAGTACTAAGCACGGGCCAAGGGAATAAAACTTAAAATCTACTTCCAAATGAAAACCAGAGAAAAGAAATCCCATCACCAGTGGACATGCTAAAAGAAATCCCATTCCTACTCACAAAATCAATTGTCAAAATCTCAATTCTACCTGTACGGTTTCTAAAATTCCAATTCTAAGAGAATTAGTTACATTATTTTATTAGGAAAAGTGATTGATGTTTTTTTTTTTTTACCTTTTCTTTATTTTGTCGCTTATTTCCTCTAAGGGAGCCTAATGGAGCAAGGAAAGTACATACACACTATATTTTCTAGCAGCAAGCTCACGGTAACAATATCAAGTGACAAGATAAGCAGGGTAGTGCAATGTATATTGACAGAAAATATCGAAGGAGTTCCAAGCTATTCATAAATTACAAAGCTAGCAACATCCACGCTTCAATTGTTAAAAGTCCATCCAAGATAGTGCACCACAAAATCCAAAATGAAGGATTTTGTTGCGACTCTTAATCCAAAATGAAAGATTTTGTTGCAAATCGAAAGTTTGCACATCAAAGTAAACTCACGAACATAAAAGTAACTGATTCCTCCTCCACATTTCTAAAAAATCTTCCACATCAAACTACTATTTAGCGTCTTGATTTTGATAACCCAAATCATCCACAAAAGCTATTGCTATGTGATTGCTCAAAATTCCTCTTATATTTGCAAAGACTCGTCGACAACAACTAATAGAATCAATTTATGAATTGCCACACTCCTAGATACAACAAATCATGATATCCTTACTATGAGACTGCTCAAAGAGCTATATTATCACAAATCTGGTAGATAGTTCTAGTCACGATGTTTATCAAATATTAGTATGACAATTCTGTGCAGAAGTCTTAGACCACAAAAATGCAACCAGCCCGTCTAGCTCAGTCGGTAGAGCGCAAGGCTCTTAACCTTGTGGTCGTGGGTTCGAGCCCCACGGTGGGCGAAAGTTATTTATTTTCTTTTTTCTCATTTGTATAAAAAAAACTAAGATCGGTTTAGGTTATGCTAGGTTCAATCCTTAAGACAACTCCAAACCTAGAAGAACTTATGCCACGTAAGCCGATTGAGAAAATGAAATAGAAAAATGCTAACACAAAGTAGGAACATTATAATTTATTAAACAATTTATAATAAATCAATAGAATTCAAAACAACCACATCAATGTCCTAAGCACGGACCAAGGGAATAAAACTTAAAATCTACTTCCACATGAAAACCAGAGAAAAGAAATCCCATCACCAGTGGACTTGCTTAAAGAAATCCCATTCCTACTCATAAAATCAATTGTCAAAATCTCAATTGTACCTGTACAGTTTCTAAAATTCCAATTCTAAGAGAATTAGTTACATTATTTTATTAGGAAAAGTGATTGATGTTTTTTTTTCACCATTTCTTTATTTTGTCGCTTATTTCCTCTAAGGGAGCTTAATGGAGCAAGGAAAGTACATACACACTATATTTTCTAGCAGCAAGCACAAGGTAACAATATCAAGTGACAAGATAAGCAGGGTAGTGCAATGTATGTTGACAGAAAATATCGAAGGAGTTCCAAGCTATACATAAATTACAAAGCTAGCAACATCCACGCTTCAATTGTTAAAAGTCCATCCAAGATAGTGCACCACAAAATCCAAAATGAAGGATTTTGTTGCGACTCTTAAACAAAAATGACAGATTTTGTTGCAAATCGAAAGTTTGAACATCAAAGTAAACTCACGAACATAAAAGTAACTAATTCCTCTTCCACATTTCAAAAAAATCTTCAACGTCAAACTACAATTTAGCGTATTGATTTTGATAACCCAAATGATCCACAAAAGCTATTGCTATGTGAATGCTCAAAGTTCCTTTCATATTTGCAAAGACTCATCGACAACAACTAATAGAATCAAGTTATGAATTGCCACACTCCTAGGTACAACAAATCATGATATCCTTACTTTGAGACTGCTCAAATAGCTATATTATCACAAATCTGGTAGATAGTTCTAGTCACGATGTTTATCAAATATTAGTATGACAAATCTGTGCAGAAGTCTTAAACCACAAAAATGCAACCAGCCCGTCTAGCTCAGTCGGTAGAGCGCAAGGCTCTTAACCTTGTGGTCGTGGGTTCGAGCCCCACGGTGGGCGAAAGTTATTTATTTTCTTTTTTCTCCTTTGTATAAAAAAAACTAAGATTGGTTTAGGTTATGCTAGGTTCAATCCTTAAGACAACTCCAAACCTAGAAGAACTTATGCCACGTAAGCCGATTGAGAAAATGAAATAGAAAAATGCTAACACAAAGTAGAAACATTATAATTTATTAAACAATTTATAATAAATCAATAGAATTCAAAACAACCACAGCAAAGTACTAAGCACGGGCGAAGGGAATAAAACTTAAAATCTACTTCCAAATGAAAACCAGAGAAAAGAAATCCCATCACCAGTGGACTTGCTTAAAGAAATCCCATTCCTACTCACAAAATCAATTGTCAAAATCTCAATTCTACCTGTACGGTTTCTAAAATTCCAATTCTAAGAGAATTAGTTACATTATTTTATTAAGAAAAGTGATTGATGTTTTTTTTTTTACCTTTTCTTTATTTTGTCGCTTATTTCCTCTAAGGGAGCCTAATGGACCAAGGAAAGTACATACACACTATATTTTCTAGCAGCAAGCTCAAGGTAACAATATCAAGTGACAAGATAAGCAGGGTAGTGCAATGTATATTGACAGAAAATATCGAAGGGGTTCCAAGCTATACATAAATTACAAAGCTAGCAACATCCACGTTTCAATTGTTAAAAGTCCATCCAAGATAGTGCACCACAAAATCCAAAATGAAGGATTTTGTTGCGACTCTTAAACCAAAATGAAAGATTTTGTTGCAAATCGAAAGTTTGCACATCAAAGTAAACTCACGAACATAAAAGTAACTAATTCCTCTTCCACATTTCAAAAAAATCTTCAACGTCAAACTACAATTTAGCGTATTGATTTTGATAACCCAAATCATCCACAAAAGCTATTGCTATGTGATTGCTCAAAGTTCCTTTCATATTTGCAAAGACTCATCGACAACAACTAATAGAATCAAGTTATGAATTGCCACACTCCTAGGTTCAACAAATCATGATATCCTTACTTTGAGACTGCTCAAATAGCTATATTATCACAAATCTGATAGATAGTTCGAGTCACGATATTTATCAAATATTAGTATGACAAATCTGTGCAGAAGTCTTAGACCACAAAAATGCAACCAGCCCGTCTAGCTCAGTCGGTAGAGCGCAAGGCTCTTAACCTTGTGGTCGTGGGTTCGAGCCCCACGGTGGGCGAAAGTTATTTATTTTCTTTTTTCTCCTTTGTATAAAAAAAAACTAAGATTGGTTTAGGTTATGCTAGGTTCAATTCTTAAGACAACTCCAAACCTAGAAGAACTTATGCCACGTAAGCCGATTGAGAAAATGAAATAGAAAAATGCTAACACAAAGTAGGAACATTATAATTTATTAAACAATTTATAATAAATCAATAGAATTCAAAACAACCACATCAAAGTACTAAGCACGGGCCAAGGGAATGAAACTTAAAATCTACTTCCAAATGAAAACCAGAGAAAAGTAATCCCATCACCAATGGACTTGCTTAAAGAAATCCCATTCCTACTCACAAAATCAATTGTCAAAATCTCAATTCTACCTGTACGGTTTCTAAAATTCCAATTCTAAGAGAATTAGTTACATTATTTTATTAAGAAAAGTGATTGATGTTTTTTTTTTACCTTTTCTTTATTTTGTCGCTTATTTCCTCTAAGGGAGCCTAATGGAGCAAGGAAAGTACATACACACTATATTTTCTAGCAGCAAGCTCAAGGTAACAATATCAAGTGACAAGATAAGCAGGGTAGTGCAATGTATATTGATAGAAAATATCAAAGGAGTTCCAAGCTATACATAAATTACAAAGCTAGCAACATCCACGTTTCAATTGTTAAAAGTCCATCCAAGATAGTGCACCACAAAATCCAAAATGAAGGATTTTGTTGCGACTCTTAAACCAAAATGAAAGATTTTGTTGCAAATCGAATGTTTGCACATCAAAGTAAACTCACGAACATAAAAGTAACTAATTCCTCTTCCACATTTCAAAAAAATCTTCCACATCAAACTACTATTTAGCGTATTGATTTTGATAACCCAAATCATCCACAAAAGCTATTGCTATGTGATTGCTCAAAGTTCCTTTCATATTTGCAAAGACTCATCGACAACAACTAATAGAATCAAGTTATGAATTGCCACACTCCTAGGTACAACAAATCATGATATCCTTACTTCGAGACTGCTCATATAGCTATATTATCACAAATCTGGAAGATAGTTCTAGTCACGATGTTTATCAAATATTAGTATGACAAATCTGTGCAGAAGTCTTAAACCACAAAAATGCAACCAGCCCGTCTAGCTCAGTCGGTAGAGCGCAAGGCTCTTAACCTTGTGGTCGTGGGTTCGAGCCCCACGGTGGGCGAAAGTTATTTATTTTCTTTTTTCTCCTTTGTATAAAAAAAACTAATATCGGTTTAGGTTATGCTAGGTTCAATCCTTAAGACAACTCCAAACCTAGAAGAACTTATGCCACGTAAGCCGATTGAGAAAATGAAATAGAAAAATGCTAACACAAAGTAGGAACATTATAATTTATTAAACAATTTATAATAAATCAATAGAATTCAAAACAACCACATCAAAGTACTAAGCACGGGCCAAGGGAATAAAACTTAAAATCTACTTCCAAATGAAAACCAGAGAAAAGAAATCCCATCACCAGTGGACATGCTAAAAGAAATCCCATTCCTACTCACAAAATCAATTGTCAAAATCTCAATTCTACCTGTACGGTTTCTAAAATTCCAATTCTAAGAGAATTAGTTACATTATTTTATTAGGAAAAGTGATTGATGTTTTTTTTTTTTTACCTTTTCTTTATTTTGTCGCTTATTTTCTCTAAGGGAGCCTAATGGAGCAAGGAAAGTACATACACACTATATTTTCTAGCACCAAGCTCACGGTAACAATATCAAGTGACAAGATAAGCAGGGTAGTGCAATGTATATTGACAGAAAATATCGAAGGAGTTCCAAGCTATTCATAAATTACAAAGCTAGCAACATCCACGCTTCAATTGTTAAAAGTCCATCCAAGATAGTGCACCACAAAATCCAAAATGAAGGATTTTGTTGCGACTCTTAATCCAAAATGAAAGATTTTGTTGCAAATCGAAAGTTTGCACATCAAAGTAAACTCACGAACATAAAAGTAACTGATTCCTCCTCCACATTTCTAAAAAATCTTCCACATCAAACTACTATTTAGCGTCTTGATTTTGATAACCCAAATCATCCACAAAAGCTATTGCTATGTGATTGCTCAAAATTCCTCTTATATTTGCAAAGACTCGTCGACAACAACTAATAGAATCAATTTATGAATTGCCACACTCCTAGATACAACAAATCATGATATCCTTACTATGAGACTGCTCAAAGAGCTATATTATCACAAATCTGGTAGATAGTTCTAGTCACGATGTTTATCAAATATTAGTATGACAATTCTGTGCAGAAGTCTTAGACCACAAAAATGCAACCAGCCCGTCTAGCTCAGTCGGTAGAGCGCAAGGCTCTTAACCTTGTGGTCGTGGGTTCGAGCCCCACGGTGGGCGAAAGTTATTTATTTTCTTTTTTCTCATTTGTATAAAAAAAACTAAGATCGGTTTAGGTTATGCTAGGTTCAATCCTTAAGACAACTCCAAACCTAGAAGAACTTATGCCACATAAGCCGATTGAGAAAATGAAATAGAAAAATGCTAACACAAAGTAGGAACATTATAATTTATTAAACAATTTATAATAAATCAATAGAATTCAAAACAACCACATCAATGTCCTAAGCACGGACCAAGGGAATAAAACTTAAAATCTACTTCCACATGAAAACCAGAGAAAAGAAATCCCATCACCAGTGGACTTGCTTAAAGAAATCCCATTCCTACTCATAAAATCAATTGTCAAAATCTCAATTGTACCTGTACAGTTTCTAAAATTCCAATTCTAAGAGAATTAGTTACATTATTTTATTAGGAAAAGTGATTGATGTTTTTTTTTCACCATTTCTTTATTTTGTCACTTATTTCCTCTAAGGGAGCTTAATGGAGCAAGGAAAGTACATACACACTATATTTTCTAGCAGCAAGCACAAGGTAACAATATCAAGTGACAAGATAAGCAGGGTAGTGCAATGTATGTTGACAGAAAATATCGAAGGAGTTCCAAGCTATACATAAATTACAAAGCTAGCAACATCCACGCTTCAATTGTTAAAAGTCAATCCAAGATAGTGCACCACAAAATCCAAAATGAAGGATTTTGTTGCGACTCTTAAACAAAAATGACAGATTTTGTTGCAAATCGAAAGTTTGAACATCAAAGTAAACTCACGAACATAAAAGTAACAAATTCCTCTTCCACATTTCAAAAAAATCTTCAACGTCAAACTACAATTTAGCGTATTGATTTTGATAACCCAAATCATCCACAAAAGCTATTGCTATGTGATTGCTCAAAGTTCCTTTCATATTTGCAAAGACTCATCGACAACAACTAATAGAATCAAGTTATGAATTGCCACACTCCTAGGTTCAACAAATCATGATATCCTTACTTTGAGACTGCTCAAATAGTTATATTATCACAAATCTGGTAGATCGTTCTAGTCACGATGTTTATCAAATATTAGTATGACAAATCTGTGCAGAAGTCTTAGACCACAAAAATGCAACCAGCCCGTCTAGCTCAGTCGGTAGAGCGCAAGGCTCTTAACCTTGTGGTCGTGGGTTCGAGCCCCACGGTGGGCGAAAGTTATTTATTTTCTTTTTTCTCCTTTGTATAAAAAAAACTAAGATCGGTTTAGGTTATGCTAGGTTCAATCCTTAAGACAACTCCAAACCCAGAAGAACTTATGCCACGTAAGCCGATTGAGAAAATGAAATAGAAAAATGCTAACACAAAGTAGGAACATTATAATTTATTAAACAATTTATAATAAATCAATAGAATTCAAAACAACCACATCAAAGTACTAAGCACGGGCCAAGGGAATAAAACTTAAAATCTACTTCAAAATGATAACCAGAGAAAAGAAATCCCATCACCAGAGGACTTGCTTAAAGAAATCCCATTCCTACTCACAAAATAAATTGTCAAAATCTCAATTCTACCTGTACGGTTTCTAAAATTCCAATTTTAAGAGAATTAGTTACATTATTTTATTAAGAAAAGTGATTGATGTTTTTTTTTTTTTACCTTTTCTTTATTTTGTCGCTTATTTCCTCTAAGGGAGCCTAATGGAGCAAGGAAAGTACATACACACTATATTTTCTAGCAGCAAGCTCAAGGTAACAATATCAAGTGACAAGATAAGCAGGGTAGAGCAATGTATATTGACAGAAAATATCGAAGGAGTTCCAAGCTATACATAAATTACAAAGCTAGCAACATCCACGTTTCAATTGTTAAAAGTCCATCCAAGATAGTGCACCACAAAATCCAAAATGAAGGATTTTGTTGCGACTCTTAAACCAAAATCAAAGATTTTGTTGCAAATCGAAAGTTTGCACATCAAAGTAAACTCACGAACATAAAAGTAACTAATTCCTCTTCCACATTTCAAAAAAATCTTCCACATCAAACTACTATTTAGCGTATTGATTTTGATAACCCAAATCATCCACAAAAGCTATTGCTATGTGAATGCTCAAAGTTCCTTTCATATTTGCAAAGACTCATCGACAACAACTAATAGAATCAAGTTATGAATTGCCACACTCCTAGGTACAACAAATCAAGATATCCTTACTTTGAGACTGCTCAAATAGCTATATTATCACAAATCTGGTAAATAGTTCTAGTCACGATGTTTATCAAATATTAGTATGACAAATCTATGCAGAAGTCTTAAACCACAAAAATGCAACCAGCCCGTCTAGCTCAGTCGGTAGAGCGCAAGGCTCTTAACCTTGTGGTCGTGGGTTCGAGCCCCACGGTGGGCGAAGGTTTTTTATTTTCTTTTTTCTCCTTTGTATAAAAAAAACTAAGATTGGTTTAGGTTATGCTAGGTTCAATCCTTAAGACAACTCCAAACCTAGAAGAACTTATGCCACGTAAGCCGATTGAGAAAATGAAATAGAAAAATGCTAACACAAAGTAGAAACATTATAATTTATTAAACAATTTATAATAAATCAATAGAATTCAAAACAACCACATCAAAGTACTAAGCACGGGCCAAGGGAATAAAACTTAAAATCTACTTCCAAATGAAAACCAGAGAAAAGAAATCCCATCACCAGTGGACTTGCTTAAAGAAATCCCATTCCTACTCACAAAATCAATTGTCAAAATCTCAATTCTACCTGTACGGTTTCTAAAATTGCAATTCTAAGAGAATTAGTTACATTATTTTATTAAGAAAAGTGATTGATGTTTTTTTTTTTTACCTTTTCTTTATTTTGTCGCTTATTTCCTCTAAGGGAGCCTAATGGAGCAAGGAAAGTACATACACACTATATTTTCTAGCAGCAAGCTCAAGGTAACAATATCAAGTGACAAGATAAGCAGGGTAGTGCAATGTATATTGACAGAAAATATCGAAGGGGTTCCAAGCTATACATAAATTACAAAGCTAGCAACATCCACGTTTCAATTGTTAAAAGTCCATCCAAGATAGTGCACCACAAAATCCAAAATGAAGGATTTTGTTGCGACTCTTAAACCAAAATGAAAGATTTTGTTGCAAATCGAAAGTTTGCACATCAAAGTAAACTCACGAACATAAAAGTAACTAATTCCTCTTCCACATTTCAAAAAAATCTTCAACGTCAAACTACAATTTAGCGTATTGATTTTGATAACCCAAATCATCCACAAAAGCTATTGCTATGTGATTGCTCAAAGTTCCTTTCATATTTGCAAAGACTCATCGACAACAACTAATAGAATCAAGTTATGAATTGCCACACTCCTAGGTTCAACAAATCATGATATCCTTACTTTGAGACTGCTCAAATAGTTATATTATCACAAATCTGGTAGATCGTTCTAGTCACGATGTTTATCAAATATTAGTATGACAAATCTGTGCAGAAGTCTTAGACCACAAAAATGCAACCAGCCCGTCTAGCTCAGTCGGTAGAGCGCAAGGCTCTTAACCTTGTGGTCGTGGGTTCGAGCCCCACGGTGGGCGAAAGTTATTTATTTTCTTTTTTCTCCTTTGTATGAAAAAAACTAAGATTGGTTTAGGTTATGCTAGGTTCAATCCTTAAGACAACTCCAAACCTAGAAGAAATTATGCCACGTAAGCCGATTGAGAAAATGAAATAGAAAAATGCTAACACAAAGTAGGAACATTATAATTTATTAAACAATTTATAATAAATCAATAGAATTCAAAACAACCACATCAAAGTACTAAGCACGGGCCAAGGGAATGAAACTTAAAATCTACTTCCAAATGAAAACCAGAGAAAAGAAATCCCATCACCAGTGGACTTGCTTAAAGAAATCCCATTCCTACTCACAAAATCAATTGTCAAAATCTCAATTCTACCTGTACGGTTTCTAAAATTCCAATTCTAAGAGAATTAGTTACATTATTTTATTAAGAAAAGTGATTGATGTTTTTTTTTTTACCTTTTCCTTATTTTGTCGCTTATTTCCTCTAAGGGAGTCTAATGGAGCAAGGAAAGTACATACAAACTATATTTTCTAGCAGCAAGCTCAAGGTAACAATATCAAGTGACAAGATAAGCAGGGTAGTGCAATGTATATTGATAGAAAATATCGAAGGAGTTCCAAGCTATACATAAATTACAAAGCTAGCAACATCCACGTTTCAATTGTTAAAAGTCCATCCAAGATAGTGCACCACAAAATCCAAAATGAAGGATTTTGTTGCGACTCTTAAACCAAAATGAAAGATTTTGTTGCAAATCGAATGTTTGCACATCAAAGTAAACTCACGAACATAAAAGTAACTAATTCCTCTTCCACATTTCAAAAAAATCTTCCACATCAAACTACTATTTAGCGTATTGATTTTGATAACCCAAATCATCCACAAAAGCTATTGCTATGTGATTGCTCAAAGTTCCTTTCATATTTGCAAAGACTCATCGACAACAACTAATAGAATCAAGTTATGAATTGCCACACTCCTAGGTACAACAAATCATGATATCCTTACTTTGAGACTGCTCAAATAGTTATATTATCACAAATCTGGTAGATCGTTCTAGTCACGATGTTTATCAAATATTAGTATGACAAATCTGTGCAGAAGTCTTAGACCACAAAAATGCAACCAGCCCGTCTAGCTCAGTCGGTAGAGCGCAAGGCTCTTAACCTTGTGGTCGTGGGTTCGAGCCCCACGGTGGGCGAAAGTTATTTATTTTCTTTTTTCTCCTTTGTATGAAAAAAACTAAGATTGGTTTAGGTTATGCTAGGTTCAATCCTTAAGACAACTCCAAACCTAGAAGAAATTATGCCACATAAGCCGATTGAGAAAATGAAATAGAAAAATGCTAACACAAAGTAGGAACATTATAATTTATTAAACAATTTATAATAAATCAATAGAAATCAAAACAACCACATCAAAGTACTAAGCACGGGCCAAGGGAATAAAACTTAAAATCTACTTCCAAATGAAAACCAGAGAAAAGAAATCCCATCACCTGTGGACTTGCTTAAAGAAATCCCATTCCTACTCACAAAATCAATTGTCAAAATCTCAATTCTACCTGTACAGTTTCTAAAATTCCAATTCTAAGAGAATTAGTTACATTATTTTATTAAGAAAAGTGATTGATGTTTTTTTTTTTACCTTTTCTTTATTTTGTTGCTTATTTCCTCTAAGGGAAGCTAATGGAGCAAGGAAAGTACATACACACTATATTTTCTAGCAGCAAGCTCAAGGTAACAATATCAAGTGACAAGATAAGCAAGGTAGTGCAATGTATATTGACAGAAAATATCGAAGGAGTTCCAAGCTATACATAAATTACAAAGCTAGCAACATCCACGCTTCAATTGTTAAAAGTCCATCAAAGATAGTGCACCACAAAATCCAAAATGAAGGATTTTGTTGCGACTCTTAATCCAAAATGAAAGATTTTGTTGCAAATCGAAAGTTTGCACATCAAAGTAAACTCACAAACATAAAAGTAACTAATTCCTCTTCCACATTTCTAAAAAATCTTCCACATCAAACTACTATTTAGCGTCTTGATTTTGATAACCCAAATCATCCACAAAAGCTATTGCTATGTGATTGCTCAAAGTTCCTCTTATATTTGCAAAGACTCGTCAACAACAACTAATAGAATCAAGTTATGAATTGCCACACTCCTAGGTACAACAAATCATGATATCCTTACTTTGAGACTGCTCAAAGAGCTATATATCACAAATCTGGTAGATAGTTCTAGTCACGATGTTTATCAAATATTAGTATGACAAATCTGTGCAGAAGTCTTAGACCACAAAAATGCAACCAGCCCGTCTAGCTCAGTCGGTAGAGCGCAAGGCTCTTAACCTTGTGGTCGTGGGTTCGAGCCCCACGGTGGGCGAAAGTTATTTATTTTCTTTTTTCTCCTTTGTATAAAAAAAACTAAGATCGGTTTAGGTTATGCTAGGTTCAATCCTTAAGACAACTCCAAACCTAGAAGAACTTATGCCACATAAGCCGATTGAGAAAATGAAATAGAAAAATGCTAACACAAAGTAGAAACATTATAATTTATTAAAACAATTTATAATAAATCAATAGAATTTAAAACAACCACATCAAAGTACTGAGCACAGGCCAAGGGAATAAAACTTAAAATCTACTTCCAAATGAAAACCTGAGAAAAGAAATCCCATCACCAGTGGACTTGCTTAAAGAAATCCCATTCCTACTCACAAAATCAATTGTCAAAATCTCAATTTTACCTATACGGTTTCTAAAATTCCAATTCTAAGAGAATTAGTTACATTATTTTATTAAGAAAAGTGATTGATGTTTTTTTTTTTTTACCTTTTCTTTATTTTGTCGCTTATTTCCTCTAAGGGAGCCTAATGGAGCAAGGAAAGTACATACACACTATATTTTCTAGCAGCAAGCTCAAGGTAACAATATCAAGTGACAAGATAAGCAGGGTAGTGCAATGTATATTGACAGAAAATATCAAAGGAGTTCCAAGCTATACATAAATTACAAAGCTAGCAACATCCACGCTTCAATTGTTAAAAGTCCATCCAAGATAGTGCACCACAAGATTAAGCATAAAAGTGATAGCTCAATCGAGCAATACAAGACCAGACTTGTACCTAGGGGACTCACTTAGACCTATGGGGTGGATTACACTGAATCCTTTGCTCCCGTTGCAAAGATGAGCACCATCAGAGTTCTCATATCCCTTGCCACCAATTAGAGCCGGAGAATGTATTAGATGGATGTCATGAAGGCCTTCCAACAAGGGAAACTAGAAGAGAAAGTTTACATGCATCTACCTCACGGTCTTCCCCAAAAGCATGAAGGAAAGGTGTGCAGTCTAAGGAAAACCATCTACGGCCTCAAACAATCTCCATGAGCCTGATATACAAAACTTAACTCAGCTCTTCTTAGTAACAACTTTAAAAAGTGTAGTGGTGATTAATCGTTATTCACTACAACAATAACAACAACAAACTGAGTCTTAATCCAAACTAAAACTTGAAATAAAAAAATTCACTATTATACTCATATATGTCGATGATATCATAATTATTGGGAATGATCAGAGCCAAATACATCAAGTAAGAAAATTCCTTAAATCTAAATTTAAAGTTAAAGATTTAGGGTTACTAAAGTACTTTCAATGAAAAGAATTTGACTATTCTACCAAGGCGCTTGTCCTATCCCAAAGAAAGTATGTTCTTAATCTATTGCAAAGAAACAGGTAGATTGGGATTAAGACCAGCCGTTAGCCCTATCTCAACCATTGATGAAGGAAAAGAGGATGTTCAACCTCACAAATGTGACGAGATACCAAAGACTTGTTGGGAAGATCATTTACTTCACTATTACTAGGACCAATACTGCATATGCTGTTAACCAAATTAGTCAGCATATGTACAATCCTAAGAACAACCACAACTCAAAGATCATGGGCTATTGTGACGCTGATTGGGCTGGTGACTCAAGGAATAGGAAATTCACCACAGACTATTGCATGTTTGTTGGAGGAAACTTGGTGTCCTGGAAGAGAAAGAAGCAATCAGTTGTCTCAAGATCTAGCGCATAAGCTGAATATTGAGTCATGGCAGCAACAATTAGTGAAATTGTCTAGTTGAAGGTTCTAGTTAAAGAGTTGGGATTTCCAATTACATCCCCGATCAAACTCTTCTGCAACAATCAATCCACGATCCGCATCACCTCCAATCCTATCTTCCATGAAAGAACGAAGCACAGTCCCTTTGTATGAAAAAATATTGAAGACAACCATAGTCACTCTGCATGTGAAGAGCAATGAGCAGTTTGCTAATATCTGCACCTAGCCAGTCACCTTCAAGACAATCTCAGCAAGTTAGGCTCCATAGACATCTATTCGCCAAACTTGAGGCGGAGTATTGAAAATATAGACTGTAATTAGTCTAAGTGAAGGCCCAAGAAAGTGCTCAAAGACTAGCCCAAAGGAAGCCACGAACATAACCCAAAAAATGTTCCAAGTGTTCTGGATTCTGACCCAATCTAGTCAGAACCCAGGCCCATAATGTTGCTGCTGTTCAACCTTGTCTAAAGTCCAAGAAGAGTCCTTCAAATAGTCCAAAATGGAAGCTCAAAGAAGCTTACAAAAGACCCATAACACAGTCCAATCTAGCAAAGGTATTTTGGATAGAATTTTTAACGGCTAATTTCTTTTCCCCTTTACTGGCTAGTTTTCTCTCTACTGGCTAGGGATTTTTTTTTCTCTACTGGCTAGTTGACTGGTGTTTTCTATAAAGAGGACCCTCCTCTCCTCATTTTGTAAACAACAAAGAAGTTATCTCTTCTTGCATTGTTTGTTCTCTAAGTCCAAGAAAAGATTCTTGTATTCAAATGTTCTTCAATTAACACAAAGTCATTTGTTTGTTTTTTCAATCATTCTTGTGTTTTGGTATAAAACTTTTAACAATGAATGCCCTTGCCATATTGTTTCCACAACATCTTTCTTTTCTCAGATGCACCATATCAATTACCAATGAAATCTAATGCTCCTTTTACTTTTTTTTTTTAAAAAAAAAGTAAATACCACTTGAAATTCTTCCCTCCTTTTAAGAATGGCAAGAGAAAGAGGAATATTTCAAGATTGTAGTACAACAGAAGGGGCTTGGGTCCTTTCCATCAATCATTTTACTAAAAAAAATTCCTCTTGATGTGGCAACAGGGAACCCAGGTAAATTAGTTGATATACATGTTTCCGAGACATGATTTACTTTATCATAAATTTCTCTCAAATTTTCATATCAGATTCTAGTATAAAATCAAATTAAAAATGATTCCCAACCAGTTAAATATATGTAGAATCTGTTTTATACTTTCTACCATGATTGGGATATTTTATGGTTTACGCTCTTCTTTCATAGAGAATTCAGTTGACTACATTATATACTTAGACCACATGCTTCTAACTCTTTAAAAATATAACATCAGGTGTTTATACCTCTAATTGTCTCCCATTTTCTCATACCCTTCATGACTTCAGAAACCCAAGTCTCCTAAATAGTCATAACTTCCGGTCTAAGTACTAGCTCTTCGTAGTTCTACAAGTTAGCTTATTCATCATACATCTTATCAATCAAGCACACCAATGCAGTCGTTTACTTTTTAAGCTCTGATTGTCTTGGAAGTTCTCAAACCTCTCATTCCTTTAAGAGATACTATTTTTTCAAAATAGTCACTATCATGCGAAGTACAAGCTCTCGTAGTTTAACAAATCAGCTAATCCATCACTCCTGATAGCATCCTTCCTTATTCATCAACACCATCTTTATAGTCATATATTTATATTTGTCATAAAATTTTGCAAGCTTCTTTTGTTAACCTTTATGTGATGTAGCAAACTTGCAGAGAGGATGTTAACACCACTTTAACTTTCCTAGCAGGAGGATTACTAGTTAACATTTTACTAAAATGAAAGTCATGAATTGCTTGCATCTCCATTTCCATCAATCATATATCAAGCATGCAAAATATTGAGGGCATTGAAACAGATTTTATTGCTAAGACCATCGGGCAAAAGTTTCAGCTTCTCTATTTAGGTCTAGAATTGAAAATGAAAAAAATCAAGCCCATCAGGCATATTGCTAAGGTGTCATTTAGCCTCTTCCTCTTAAGAGCAAGACTTCAATATCAAATTTATTTGTATAGTATCTACTTTTACTTATCTATGAAGAAATTTAAGACTTCTCCAAAAATCTTACCTTTCTATGTAACGACCATTTTTTTCCTGGTTAAGAAATACAATGTGGAATAAGATGAAACGTCACATTTGTAGACATTAGAATATAGAAGAGACCAAATGGCAACTAAATTCTACACGTAGAAGAGAACGAAGAAAATGTAATAATAGATGTAATAAACATATAGGTGTGAATCATCCATAATGTCTAATAAAGGAATATAATTTTCCTCACGTAAGATGTGGATGTAGATTACTATCATTACCTAATTGCATGCTTGGAAATTTGACAAAAATTGAGAGACAAAGATAACCCTAGCAATATCAAACTAGTTTAGGCAGCTTAGAACTTCTACTTGTATTTCTTCTTCTTTTTAAATGAAACCCTATGTCAAACAATACATTAAAAGAACCAATATTTTACAAATATCTTGCAAAACAAAGAGAGAGAGAGAGAGAGAGAGAGAGATTTACCTGCATAACATTCTTTGTGGGATCATAGGTCGGTAACTCATCCATTTATAGAGCAAGACTTGAGAATGCTCCCGCATAGAATCAACAAATCATGAATCCAAGCCCAAAGTGGACCCATAAAAAACAAACTAACAAGTTCACTTCCAATTTTCTGATCATCAAACTTTCACCCAGTTTTGCAATCCCAATCCAGAAAAGCGCCAATTTGATAATCCCCCTTCACTACACCACAGCCACTAATTACCCTTTTCAAGTTCAAATGCCGCAATCCCAATCCACAAAAGCCCTTAGTTTGATAGTCCCGCTTCAGTTGTTAGGAACACCAACAGACACCATAAATTCACATTAACACTTTTCAGAACGTGTTCGACGTTCTTCGAAACAGACATCAGACACCTACAAAAACCACAATACAGGGGTTAATTAGCAAGACCAACAAGAGCTAGGGTTTAGAAATTTTGTCTCAAATTTATCCAAATTTCTTGGATTTGGACATCTATGGACCTCAAAATCAGGCCCTTAATTAAATGAAATATATAAATCAAGCCAAATATGACGCCTATTAACCTACATTATTGCAAAGTTGAAAATTTTCAAACAAATGAATCATTCTTACCTTTCTTGAGAATATTCCCATTGATGGCGAGCTATCAATCAAACAGCCCACCTCCCTCCCTCCTCTGGATTTCGGGAGGAGAGAGAGGGGGGGGAAGGAGGTGGGACCTACCTCCCTCTCTCTGCCTCCCTCTTTCTCTCCCGAAATCCAAGAGGGACAGAGAGAGTGGGGGAGGGAGAGAGAGAGAGAGAGGCGGAGAGGGAGGGAGAGAGAGAGAGTGGGGGAGGGAGGGAGAGGCAGAGAGGGAGGGGGAGAGTGCATGTCGAGAGTAACTCTAGCCATGCACTATTCATTTTTTTTAAATATGTCGAGTCTTGAAAATTAAACATATAGTATTAATTTTGAAAATTTTTTTTCGTTGAAGATGTTTTAAATTTTTTTTTGATGGATATATGCATACAAAGCTCTTTGATTCCTTACTTGCCTCAGTATTCTTTCTAGATCCTTCAATTCTTCTACGGAGAGAGCGCAAAAGTTCAGGAGCTTGTTCGTACCCTCAATGACCAGCCCGCCCCTTCACTGGAGCACCCAGATTAGGCAAAGTCCCATTTCCAATGATCCCTGGCCCATCCATACTTACTGAACATCCAACCCGCCAATATGATTATGATCGACCTGTCCCCATTACCGAGGCTCCAAACCCTGATTGTTTTCATCTTCCCCTGATTTCTGTCCATCCTTCCTTGATTTCTGTCCAATTCCACGATTTTCACCAAACAATCATATCTATTATCCCAAAAATCCATCGCTATCAAGAAATTTCCCGACGACCGGCCACCATTCCAACAAGGTCTACGTTTCGCATGGAGCCAAGGACTGAATTTGTCCGCCGATCCTCCAAGTATCTCTTCATCCCCAGTGGGTGTTACAATCTTGATATTGGGTTCTGCAACTGCTGGAGCACACGTTCTCATTGCTTTGTACGGATATATCTGTAAAAAAAATTTAAAACATCTCCCGCAGGAAAATAATTTCAGAATTGACATAAAATGTTGAGTTTTCAAGACTTGATATGCACTGTTCATATATATCGAGTCTTGAAAACTTGACATGCCTCTTAACTGCCAGTATGTCGAGTCTTCAAGACTCGACATGTTCGTGCCTAAACCCTCCGCCCTTATTTCTTTCTTTTTTTCTTTTTTTCTTTCTTTCTTCTTCCTTCTTTCTTCTTCCTTCTTTCTTCTTCTTCCTTCTTCCTTCTGCTTTCTTCTCTCCTCCTCCATCATGGACGACTGCTTCTGCTCTTACTAGCGGCCGATCTATAGTATCGAAGGATATCTGCAATCTCGAGATACTGAACTGAGGGCTATCCAAGCATTTGGAAGACCTGCACAGTCCGTTCTTGCGAAGGTAAAAGCTTCTTCTTCCTTTGCAAATCCTAAGATTTCATATGTTTAAATTGATTAAATTTTTATGTACATTGTTAAACTTGAGTGTTTTTAATTAATTGAGCAATATTTTGTAGAGATTGAATAAGAAAAATTGGGGTTTAGGGTTTTTTAAATTTAGGATAAAATTAGGGTTAGGGTTTTAAAAAAAATAGGATTTAGAACCAAATTAGGGTTTTATAAAAAAATTAGGATTTAGAGCCGAATTAGGGTTTTATAAAAATTTAGATATTGGTTAACTTTGTCATGTTGATTTGTTTAGAGATTAGGGGTTTTTAAATTTAGAACCGAATTAGGATTTAGGATTTAAAGAAAAAGGTAATTATTAGTAATTGTTTGTTGATTTGTTTGAAATTTAATTTTAGAACTGAATTAGGGTTTGTCAATAGGCTTCGAATTTAGGCTTAATTTTAAAATTTTTTTAAATTGAAAATTTATTTGAATTTAGTAATCTGTTAAATGGAAATTGACATATAACAGTAATAAATTATTTTTTGATAGTGAGCAAAAATGACAGAGATAGTGAGATTATTATGTTATACAAATGGTGAAATTGTGACCGTTGAGAATGGAGTCGGTTATGACTGTGGGCTTTCGAAGTTGATTCGGGTCATAAGAAATGTATCATTTAATGAGTTGGTCTCCGTGATGTGCAAGGGTCTTCAAATAAATTTAAGAAGACAATATGTAGAGATTTATCATCATTGTCCCGTGTCACACATGCAAAGGGGAATATATGGTATGAATTGGTACCAATTGGTGATGACGACAACGTTTTGAACTTGATGGAGGTTGCGGTGAGTATGTGAGTGGGTATGATGCATGAATTATATTAAAAACATACAATGCTAGTACATCCATGCAACAAGGTTTCACTTATACGGATGAATATCCAGATATCGAATGTACAGTAGATCTTGCTAATGCAGGTGTGGATAATGATGTGGAAGAGGAAGAAATGACGGAAGAAGAGGCAGAAGAAAAGGCGGAAGAAGAGGATGATGAAGAGGAAGAAGATGTTGGAGAAATTTGTTATGGTAATGGTGGTAGTTTAGCGAACCAAATAATATTGGGGTCCTCCGAAGCGACTGCACCCATCAGTGGTGGTTGGAGATATGTTAATAGCGGAGTTGATGATTTAATTCCTTTCATTAGAACTGCATCGGGAGGAGATTATTATGTGACTTTCAAGGAAGATTGTAGATTGAGAAGTGATAGTGGGAGTTTTAGCAATGAATTGAAGAAAGGAATGAGATTCAAGTCGAATGAGGAGCACTTTGTGAAAATGTATCATGTGGAGCATCATTATCAATTTCGTGATTAGAGATCATCCTCTACAATGTAGACAACGATATATATTCAAAGGGATAATGGTTGTAAGTGGAGGTTGCGTGCATTTAAAACAAGACTTCTTAGTGTCTTTGTGATAACTATTCTAGAGGGACCGCACACATGTGTCAATGCTGGGTTGACGCAAGTAGGCAATTGGATTCAAATTTGATGATCCGACATTTTCTTAACTACGTAAGGAAGATCCAAGTATGAAAGTCTCTTTCTTGCGAACCGTTATGATAGAAAAAAACACATATACAGTTTCAAGAACACGTGTTTGGGCTACAAAAAGAAGGGCCATAGAAATAGTATATGTGGATTGGGAAGAATCATACAAAGTGCTACCGCAGGTTTTAGATGCAATAGTCCAAAGAAATCCAGGATCACAAATTTCATGAAAGTTGGGTCCGCCACGAGCAAATGGTCAGAGGGTTTTTAAAACTGTGTTTTGGGCATTTGGTCCTAGTATCATCGCATTTAAGAGTTGTCGGCCATTGATTAGTATAGATGGGACTCACCTGTATGGAAAATACAAGCACAAATTGTTGATTGCATGCAGTATGGATAGGGCGAATCACATTGTTCCATTAGCATTTGCTTTAGTGGATGTAGAGTCACTTACATCGTCGTCGCGTTTTTTGATGTGTGTGCGAGACTTTGTTATTGGAGATAGGCATGGTCTCCTTTACTTGATTTCAGATTGACATAAAGGGATAAAAGTAACTGTTGCTCGGCCGGAGTTTGGATGGTCATCTCCAAATACTGTGTGACGCTTTTGCATGAGACATGTCGTTAGTAATTTTAACACCCATCACAAAAGCCAAGCTTGTAAGAGAGTCGCCACTATTGCTGCTTTACAATGACAACAAAAGAAATTTGATATTTATATGGCGAGGTTGAAGGAGATAAAAGATGATGCCCCTGAGTATTTTGCGAACATTCCCCCTAAACAGTGGACCCTTTCGCATAACGGTGGCTTTCATTTTGGTTACATGACGACCAATATCAATGAACGTTGTAATGTTGTCCTTAAAGGTGCAAGGAATCTACTTGTTTCAGCATTGGTACTTAAAACCTTTTATAATTCGATAAACTATTTTGAGGTTAGAATCGTTGAGGCGAAAACGGGAATGGCAAGAAGAGAGCGGTATACGAAGTACGCAAATGTCATACTAGGAAGGTGGATGAACTCCATTAACGTCCATACGGTGCTCTCATTTAGTAGGGAGGATGGGATTTTCGAGGTAGAGACAGGACATAGACAAACTCGGTATGGCCACAAGGGAAGTAACAAATAGATCGTCGACGTCAATAATGAACATTGCACATGCGGAAAGTGGCAAACTTATAGAATACCTTACTTGCATGCAATCGTTGTACTAACACAAACAATAATCGATGTGCATATGATCGTCGGTCAATGGTATACATGGGAACATCAACTTCGTGTATATGAGTCTCATTTTTGGCCGGTGGGAGATAGATCTAGATAGCCCATGGGTTCATACCCCATTGTCATTCCCGATGGATCTCTTCGACGGATGACAGGAAGACCTAAGTTATCTTGACATCATAATGAGATCGATCTTCGAGTGTCATCTTCGCGGTCATCATGTGGCAGTTGTAGTGCAAAGGGTTATGATCGGAGAATATGCACAAAACAAATTAGATGTGGTCTCTGTGGCAGACAATGACAAAATTGACGACATTGTCCCACCCTATCGCGTGAAATTGATTGTATTTGTCTCTTAATTACAATTCTCCATATATTTGTTATTATGCTATAGTTTGTGAATTTGTCAAACTTTGGAGTCATTTGTTTTATTATAATGGTTAATGCACGTTCGCAGATATTAATGTGTCATTGACTTTTCTTATGTCTTTATTAATACCGTATATTGTGAATTTGTTAAACTTTCGAATCTTTTGTTTTTCTTTTAATGGTTAATGCACATTATATGTTACGTATCGTATTTGAAGTATTAATTAATTTTCATTTTATTTTTTTGCATATGGATCCTAGAGCTTCTGATCTGAGTCTTTTACGATTATAGTAGCGCCACTGTTCTTTTACGGTTTGGCAGGGAGATGACACGACCGTTTCGCTTACTTGTCGGGTGAGGTCGTGCTACGCCATTGGGAGATGGTCAGATCGACGAGCGAGTTCTCCCTTTTCTCGAGCGGTCGGGATTTTTGGGTGTTGCCCGACTGCGATTTGTTCAGTTAGATTGGCACCTGATTACAGCCCTATTTAAGCGATAGAGGCCGGAGATGCACACTTTTCACCTCCCCCACGGTGAGTTGACTATTACACTTTAGGACGTAGAGGTCATCTTAGGGTTACCTGTGGATGGTCATCCTGTAGTCGCTAATCCTGTGGGAGAATCGTGGGGTGATGTGTATGAGAGACTATTAGGTGTTAGACCTCCACGGACTGTATTTAGAGATTACACTTTGAATATGGCGTGGTTGGCTGAGTTTTTTTCTGAGTTGCCCGATGGAGTTGATGATGTACATATTATACAGTGGACACGGACTTATATTTTACTTTTGTTAGGAGATTTGCTGTTTTGTGATAAAATAGCATATTATGTACATTTATAGTTTTCGTATTGTAAGAGAATTTAGAGGTTTCAGGTAGTTATAGTTGGGGTTCAACATGTCTGGCATATATGTATAGGCAATTTTGTATTGTCACGCACCCAGACTCACGTGAGATAGGTGACGCTTTAGTTTTGTTACAGATTTGGGGGTGGAAGTAGTTCCTTTATATGGCTCCTATTCGACGATCGTTGTACGGAGATAAGGATGGCCCGCTTGCTTTGTGGTGGAGGGTAGATTTTGACGTCACTTCTTTCCCTACACATGTAGTCTCAGTGTATAAGGAGGGACTAAATAGGCAGGTTGTGGAGCAGGTCGTATGGGTACCCTACACGGATGAGTTACTGGCATCCCTCCCTAGCTACTGTCACGAGATGAGGGATATTTGGCATGCACGGATCCCATTGATCTGCTTTAGTATTGTAGAGTTGTACTTTCCAGATAGAGTGTTACGACAGTTTGGAGCATATTAGTACATTCCGATTCATTGTGACACAGAGAATAGATTTCACAATACAAGTAGTTGAGATACACTGGAGGTTGATTGGATGGTAGAGTTTGCAGTCTTTGTTGATCGGTGGATGCACCGATGCAACTATCTAGTATTACTAGACACTTCATGCAGACTGCCCTTGATCCTGCCTATAGTAGTTGGTTTCGCAGCATCTCCCACAGGTTCGTCGGTCGTCGGGGAGCTTTTTTGACCTACGTGGTAACTACTTTACATCTTCATTTCTCTTAGTCAATCAATATTTTTGATTTGTTTTTTAAACTAACTTTAACACATTTTATTGTAGTAGGATACATTGCACGAGTTACGAGATATTTCGGGTGACGAAGCTCGGGGACTTGTTGATTCAGCCATCTCGGCATTGGCAGATGATATGACTTATCTTTTCAGACGTAAACCCCTAAAGATGACGACAATGGTGGTGATGCAGACCGACCACATGGGCAACGACGAGGACAACGTAGGAGACCACCACACTCAGCCGATCATGCGTCACCACCACTATCTCAGCAACCCGAGGATGTCGGAGGACTTTCTACTACATTCGGCGAGTCTTCAGATTTCTACACGCCTGTGTTTGATGACTTCCCTTAGGTTTTCACTTTGGGGCTTCTCAGAGGGGAGTTCATCTCGATAGTTTTATTGGCGAGAGACCGGCATAGGTACAGAGAGATGATGCACCACCGTTATTTCATGTCTCCTCACTAGTTTTCTCTGACCCCACCAGTATGATGCAGGCCCCTCTCAGATCTCACAGATAAATTACCTAGGATTAGTATCTCAGTCTGATTATACTGAGAGTAAATCTAATGTAGGTGTTAGATATTATATTAGAAGAAGAAAAAGTTGTTGATCATTTGTATTATGAATAATTTTTTAATTAATAAAATATTTTTTGTTTTTTATATTTTATTGTACTTTGTTTATTTTCAACGATCTGTTTTGGTATTGGAGATATGTATTATTGCTAAATTTTTTTCCTGTTTGGAAGTTGGGATGACATTATTCGGAGATTTTATTCGGAGATTGTATTTTAGGGTTGGCATAAAATGACGCTATATTTTTTTTCTTGTTTCGAAGTTGGGATAGCAAAATTCGGAAATTGTATTTGGAGATTGTATTTTAGAGTTGGTATAAAATGACATAGAAAATGGTTAAGTCTAGGTGAGAAGCCAAGTCGAGTCTTGAAGACTCGACATGCTAGTAGTTAAAAGGCATGTCCAGTTTTGAAAACTCGACATGTTATGTCAATTCTGAAATTACTTTTCCGCGGGAGATGTTTTAAATTTTTTTTTATGGATATAACCGTACAAAGCTCCACGTTCCCGACTATACAGTCTCACTACATTTGGATTTCACATGACCCACTTGTCCACAGGTAAACCATATCACCAACAAGCCTTCATATTCCTCTGCATGAAGACACTTATGAACTCTAACACCATGGACTAGCAGTTTTGGCAAATCAATCTCAACATACATTCGTAGAGTTTTATACGGAATTGACACCATTAGGGAAACTAATTTTTAAAACAACACACCCATGAAAGAAATTCTAAAAATAACACACCTATGTCGAGATTTGACACGCACTATTTATTGAACAGTACCATATCGAGTTTTCAAAACTCGAAATGTACTGTTCATACCAGTCTCATGTCTAGTTTTGAAAACTCGACATGATATTATTCATTGAACAGTGTCACTGTATGTCGAGTCTTGAATCACTGTACATGTCAAGTTTTCAAGACTCGACATGTAGATGTTAAATTTGGAATTATTTATGCGAATGTGTTGTTTTAATTTTTTTTTTTTAGGTTGGTTCGGAACAAAACTCCAAATCCGCACATATTTACCCCTCAGTCTCTCCACTATGTTAAAACCAACTTTTAAAGACTTGCCTAATTGTTTCCCAACTAAGATAAAATGCTCTTCATCAAAGAGCATGAGTGAGAGCTTTGGAAATCTTATCCAAATTGGCGATTCAAACCATGGTCTCCATCGCATAGTGACTAGATAGTGGCCTTGTATGATCCATGGTCCCTCGGTTAGAGTTCGGACAAGACCTAATTTTAAACTCAATTTCGCTAGAAAGAAACCATCACCTATATCAACCATCTCAAGATCACCCTCAACTTTCCAAAAAGCTAATATCTTACTTCGAAGAAAATGAAAACCCATGGTTCGCCCCCAAAGTTTTACTAAAACCGATGATTTCCATCTATCATTCATACGTCTTAACTCCTTGTTCGAAACTGGGAAGTTTGGGATGCCATCCTCCCCAATACCCTCCTCTGATTCGTCATCTTCTCTCAGTTCAGCCTCAAGAGTCCGACAATAGATCCTGAGGCATTTCCACTGGTTGACCCCATATCCCAATAAGGACTCTTTGAAGCTCCCTGGGAGGGTCGTCAACAAGGTTCCATCATTCCCCTTTATCTTTTTCTTATTGTGGCAAAGGACATCTTCCTCCTCCTGCATAATAGCGTGAACCTCACTAACAATAGACATTCGTCAGCTCTACAAATTCGAGTTTTGTATATAGTATTGATATGTATCCGAATTTTTAATACTAATAATCTATTTTTTGAATTTTTGATAATGTCGTTTTCTAAATAAGGAATTAATTGCTCAAAAAACAACCTAATATAAAAATATATAATTCAATAGTAATCTTAAACTTTTCATAAAAAAATAATTTAATTATTTTTTTTTATAAAATCACATGTGCCTTAAAAAATATTCTTCTATAATGCTCATGAGTGATTTTATTTCTCCTGTATTTGAATGGAGAGAGTTACAATAGCTTGGATTTTAGCATGGTCATGTGAATTGAAAATCCCCGGAATAAACATATAATAAATAATAAGATCAAACGTGATCGGTCAACCGAGATAGATTACATTGCATGGATAGGGAACGCGGAGAACAGAGGAATTGATCTGCCCTTAACTATAACTAGGGCATGCAAGTTCAAGTTTTGTCTCCACTATCTTGTGTCAAGTCCCAGTAGGGAACTGTTTGAAGTATCGGTAAATGAATATATTCATAAAGAAATAAGACATACCAGACAGGTCATTCGGTAGTGAAAAAGTCTCGTGTGGTATTATCTGGCATCCCATTCCAGTTTGCACTAGTAATGCATGTTCAGGGTTTTGTTTGGGAGCGAGATAGTAAGAGAAAATACAAGAAAAGAAAGAAAACTCCATTTTATTATTTATCTTCTTTTTATTGTTAATCATTATTATCGTAGACATATAAATGTCTATCAAATATTATTTTTTATTCATCTTTCATATATTTCTTTTTACTTTTTTGCTTGTATAAGTTTTCGTCTATTGGGAGCCCTTTTAGATTTCCAATCGGTAGGCTTGTATTTTGTTTAGGTGTGACTTGATGTAAATGTTAAGAGCTTGTATATTCAGGGCCCTTTTGTCTCGTATGTTTTCCATAGCTTTTATCTGTTGATTATGTAACTTTTTTGAGTGGCTTCATGCTCTGACAATTGCTTTTGTAAGGATTTGAGGCCCCAGAGCCAAGAGATACCATCATGATGATACACTAGAGATTATGATTCCCAAAAATAGAGACACGCCCGGTGGCCTGGTACCCTTTGATATGCTTAATATAATTATGGTCATGGCGAGTTATATTTATGTTCATATATGATAATAGTTTGTCTAGAGGCCTGGTTGCTCTTGTGGAATTTCATATAGTTAGAAACAGTGTTGTTCATGATGGGCGGGTTAGAAGGCAATGCCAACATAGTTTATAATATTATTTAAAAATTATTATAAAAAGAGTAAAAGTATAATATTTTTCAATAAGGTGGTGAGATAATGTTGGTGTCTTTTGGGATTTGCCCCTCCGAACCAATAAATTAGAAAAAGAAAAAAGAAAAAAAGAACGCGATGAGATAATAGATGCCACTACTAAGAGACAAATAAGTCGAGGGAAAAAAAATCAAAAATCACAAAAAATAAGAAGAAAATGAAAATAAAATTGTATTGCTTGATATAAGACCAACAAAAGGACTTGTGCATCAAGTATCAGAGAGTAAAAGATGACCTAACTGGCAACAGATAATAATTACATACCCTCACACAAGAATATCTAGCATTTTATCTTGTAAGTACAAAAAAGAACATACTATATCAGACCAACAATCAGCAAAAACCATAAACAACACAGAGTGACTACTCTCGAGTAGGAAAACACAAGTTTCTGTCCCATAATCAGTTATATTAGAAGTCAAAAGGTTTAGTGTCTGTAATCATCATCAAAAATCGAATAGCCGTTGTTACTTCGGTGCCTTACTTCCCCGTCAGCCTGCCCAGTGGTTAAAAAAACATGTCAACTTGGTCTAGAAAAGGAAATAATTCCATCAATGCCATGGAATCAGCCTTCCATTTTCATAGAAAATCAAGAAAATAGTTTTTGCTGTTTGAAGGGAACATCAAATAATATCTATGTTTTGTTGATTTGGGGGTCCATATAACAAAGTCAGCTTTCGGATGCCATTTTTCTGAAATTAGTCTTGGTAGTCAAATCATTGAGTAGCCAAAATTTGAAGAAAACCATCAGGTCAGAATGCAAATTAAGTTGTGAAGCATACCTTGTGAATGAGATTCTCAAATGCCTCGGTTCCATTCTCTGCAATGTATTTCTCGGCAGCAGTTAGAATGTCGTCTGGCTTGCTAAAGATATCCTTCTTCCTTGGGATATACCAGATGTTCACTGTCTGTGGGTTGACATAGAATGGTCTCACATAATGCTCGTAAACATAGGCAGCACCACTGAAATATGGTATGACCAACCAGCAGGTCAGGATCAGTTTGGCATATGGCCAGAACGGCATCCTGTAATGACAATAGCAGACAGATGTGGCAACAGTTTAGAACTTTGACCGTCTCAAACATAGTGCACATGGTGCTTGAAGACATGTACAAGAATTTCCATAAACATTCACTAATTAAGCAGATAAGTTAGCATGATTCTCAAAGTTGATCATTTTATCCTGATGATATAAAACCTCTAGGAAGTTCAAAACTGGAAATAATGAAGCTTTCAATTCAATAGTCCAATCTTTCAACCGGGTGGATGATGCGGAAGCAATCTTTTTGCTGCCGCCAGAACAAGGAAAAGACAACAATAATACATGATTCGATTCTTCCAACTGAAAGGGACAAAGAGCTTTGGCCTGAAAAACCTAAAAATGAAACTGGACACTGTGACTGCTGATTATGGGCAACACAGTCAAGCTCAATGCTGGCCGCCTGATTTTCTAGCTGGACATCATACTAAACACTGCCTTTTTAAATAGGAAAATACAGATGAAGCTAATGGAAAGGTGGACCCAACCATAAAGGTGGTCACAACTAATTGACTCCATTTGTCCCATTGACCCCCAACCAACCTGTTGAACAATTAAATAACCAAGGCCAATATTGTTTAAAGCAAAAAGCAATACATTGACTAAAGCAAGATACAGCACTGCACCCAATCTTCATAGTAATCCTCATCTATCAGCCTTATACGGCTGATAAACCATACAAGTTAGTCAGGGATTGAGGTGCCAAATGTGTAATAATATACCATTCATCTACATGAATGTTGGAGCAATCATAATTTTTTTTTCATGCTTTAAGTGTATAAACTACTGGTCCTTCTGGAATCTTGCACTTCAAAAGTAATGCCTGGACATAACTCCGGCCTATGGGCTTCTAGGACACAATTTTCCTACCCAATTTGTTCAATTGAGTTACCAAATCATGTCAACTAGGTTGGAATTCTCAAACACATTTTATTGCAAATTTTGGAGGTTACCACATGCATTTTTAATGGGTTCGATATATCTCAATCGAGTACAATATTTTGATCTCAAGTGCATGGTTTCAAAACACCAATAACACCTTAGCCCAATTCCATAATGTTTCCTTTGAAACTGGTTATGTGGGATCCGGATTTTGGAGACCTTGCATGATACCAGATATTATGGAAAATGATAGATTGATGTACATTAAGAAAGTAGCAAGATGTTTACACTCCTAGTTGTTTGTAGAAAAGCTGAAGGGAGGGAATCAACTGCTACTTAGCTTTTGAAATATAAGCCATCTTGAGCAATAGAATGGATATTCCAAAATAAATCCTTATGTTCATACTATTGTTTTAATAGTGGCAACACCAATAAAACTATACTGTCGTACAAGCAAAAAAGTTCCATATGGTAGATTCTTTAGATGTTGCAATCCTTATTCTTTTCAGATAGACCAGAAAACTGCAAAGCGATCAAAAACTGTTTTTTGAGTACTCATGCTATTTGAGCCTTAAATTTCATACACATTACTCATGCCCATGTAGAACATGTCAGATTGAAATTACCACAATCTTAAGCTATGATACCTGACAGCTGACATCATCATTATCCAAACTTAGCAGAGCCTGACAATATTTAAACATTGCCATCATGCCTCACTTAAATAGTGCTTCAAGGTAACATTCTTCCTAGTTGTCAGACCATTACAGTTGCATACCTTCAGTCACTGCACAAGCCTCGTTTATATAAAAAAAAAAATCTTTTGTTCCACATATATTAATCTGTAAAATGTGGTCCAAGGACATGTATCAACTTGATACATATAATAATTAATCTATTTTGGCATATTTCATATCCTAAGCTCTGCCGGCTAAGAATAAATAAGTAATTGAGGAAAACATCCAACATATCAGAGTTTTCAGCAATAAACTTGTGTTCAAGACAAGACTACATAATTTTCTCCTATAAAATATATACATGCCTTTTGACTCCTGTAATACCCTTGTCATTAGATTTTATGTCAATAAGTGCATGCGCTTCTTGTGACTAGTTTAATTTTCTAATTTGAATATACAAGAGACCTGAGATGTTCTTCAATTCATTTAGTTGTAGTCATACAGTGTTCTTATGACAGGATAACATTAACACTCCATGCACAGAGGTCAGGGACATTAATCTCCTTCATAGTCCCTCCTCACATCCATTTTTTTTTTGGTACCATGTGTTGGACACCGCCCGGTATCCGGGGCTTCGCCCCTACTAATCCAGACTGACCATTGTAGTGGCTCTTTTCGGAGGACGGGTCTCCCAATAATGGGGAACGCTCCATACACATGAGGACCCAATACTCCCAGCAGAAGTTGAACTTAGGTCAGGTTTAAGGGTATTTAACCCCACATCCAGTTGATCCAACCCAGATTGGTTTCTCCTCACATCTTTCTCAAACCTCAGTGGCAACCCTTCTAAGAGAATTCGTTGCCTTATTTCACTAAAAAAAAGTGATCGAAGATTTTTTTTTAAGTTTTCTTTACTTTGTCGCTTATTTCCTTTAAGGGATCCCAGGGGAGCAAAGAAAGTACATGCAAACTATATTTTCTAGACGCAAGATCAAGGTAACAACATTAAGTTACAAGTTAAGCAGGGCAGTGCAATGGATATTGACCGATGATATCAAAGGAGTTCCTAGGTACTCATAAATTACAAAGCTAGCAATATCCACGCTTCATTGCATCACCAAATCCAAAATGAAGGATTTTGTTACAAATCGAAAGTTTCAACCACAAAGTAAACTCACGGACATAGAAGCAACCAATTTCTCTTCCACATTCCTCAAAAATCTTCCACATCAAACTATCATTCAATGTCTTGATTTCGATAACCCAAATCATACACAAAAGTTAGTGCTCCGTGGCTGATCAAAATTCCTCTTAAATTCGCAAAGACTTGTTAGCAACAACTAATAGAATCAAGTTACGAAATTTCACACTCCTAGGTACTAAAAATTATGAGCTCCCTACGATGAGATGGCCCAAGCAGCTATCCTATCCCAAAATCTAGTACCTAGATAGTTCTAGTCACGATGCTTATCAACTATTACTAGGACAAATCTCTGCAGAACAATTAGACCAACCAGCCCGTCTAGCTCAGTTGGTAGAGCGCAAGGCTCTTAACCTTGTGGTCGTGGGTTCGAGCCCCACGGTGGGCGAAACTTATATATCTTCTTTTTTCTCCTTTCTTTCGGAACAACTAACATCGGTTTAAGTTATGCAAGCTTCAATCCTTAAAACAACTGCATACCTAGAAGAACTTATGCCACAAGCCGATTCAGAAAATGAACAAGAAAAATGTTAACACAAAGTAGGAAATTTATAATATTTTAAAAGAATTTATAATAAAGCCCCAGAATATCAAATTTCAAACAACCACATCAAAATACTAAGCACAAGCAAAGGTAATACACACTCAAATCTACTTCCAAATGCAAACCAGAGAAAAGAAATTCCGTCACCAGAGGACTTGCTTAAACAAATCTCATTAAAATCAGTTGTCAAAACCCCAATTCTACCTACATAATTTTTTTTTTTTAATCCCAATTCTAAGAAAAGTGATTGAAGACTTTTTTACCTTTCCTTTATTTTGACGCTTAATTCCTTTAAGGGAGCCAATGGAGAAAGGAAAGAACATACAAACTATATTTTCTAGAACAAACTCCAGGTAACAACATCTAGTTACAAGATAAGCAAAGACAGATCGCAGGATATCAACAGACAAACGGCAGGAGTTCCTAGCTATTCATAATTACATAACTAGCAACATCCACACTTCAATGGTTAATAAGTCCATCCAAGATATTGCATCACTAAATCCAAAATGAAGGATTTTCTTGCAAATCCAAAGTTTCCACCGCACCGCAAAGTAAACTCACGAACATAAAAGCAACAAATTTCTAGCAACAAATTTCTCTTCCATGTTCCACAAATATCTTCCACATCAAACTATTATTTAGTGCCTTGATTTTGATAACCCAAATCATACACAAAAGCAAGTGCCCTGCAGCTGCTCAAAATTCCTCTTAAATTTGCAAAAACTTGTCGGTGACAACTAATAGAATCAAGTTATGAAATGCCACACTCCTAGATAGCTCTAGTCACATGCTTATCAACTATTAGTATCACAAAACTCAGCAGAACTCTAAGACTACAAAAACACAGCCAGCCTGTCTAGCTCAGTCGGTAGAGCGCGAGGGCTCTTAGCCTTGCGGTCGTGGGTTCGAGCCCCATGGTGGGCAAAACTTATACATTTTCTTTTTTCTCTATTCTATCAGAAAAACGAAAATCGGTTAAAGTTATGAAAGCTTCAATCCATAAGACAACTACAAGCCTAGAAGAACAGATGCCACATAAGCAAATTCAAAAAAATGAACTAGAACAATGTTAGAAAATGGTAGGAAAATTAAATTTTTTAAAAGTATTTATAATAAACACCCAGATATATCAAATTCAAAACAACCACATCAAAGTACTAAACACAAGCAGAGGGAATACACCCAAAATCTACTTCCAAATGCAAACCAAAGAAAAGAAACCCAGTCACCAGTGGACTTGCTTAAAGAAAACCCATTGTTACTCACAAAATAAGTTCTCAACATCCCGATTCTACCAATAGAATTTTAAAAATCCAAATTCTAAGAGAATTCGTTACCACATTACACTTAAGTGATTCAACATTTTTGCTTTTCTTTTTTTTTTTTTTTGACCTTTTTCTTTATTTTGTCACTTATTCCCTTTAAGGGAGCCCAATGGAGCAATGAAACTACATACAAACTATATTTTCAAGAAGCAAGGTCAAGGTAACAACATCTAGTTACAAGATAAGCAGGGCAGTACAATGGATATCAACACACAAAAAGGAAGGAGTACATAGCTATTCATAAATTACAAAACTAGCAACATCCATGCTTCAATTGTCAATAAGTCCATCCAAGATATCGTATCATAAAATCCAAAACAAAGGATTTTCCTGCAAATCGAAAGTTTCCACAGCAAAGTAAGATCACGAACATCAAGTAATTGCCCTTCCACGCTTCTAAAAAATCGTCCACATCAAACAATTATTCAATGTCTTGATTTTCATTACCCAAATCACCCACGAAAGTTAATGCTCTACGGTTGCTCAAAATTCCTCTCAAACTCGCAAAGCCTTGTTGGCAACAACAAAATCAAGTTATGAAATGCCACACTCCTAGGTACTAAAAATTATGATCTACTTATTATGAGACGGACCAAGCAGCTATCTTAAGCCAAAATCTAGTACCTAGATAGTTCTAGTCACATGCTTATCAACTATTAGTATGACAAATCTCTGCAGAACTCTTAGACCACAAAAATGCAACCAGCCCGTCTAGCTCAGTTGGTAGAGCGCAAGGCTCTTAACCTTGTGGTCGTGGGTTCGAGCCCCACGGTGGGCGAAACTTATATATCTTCTTTTTTCTCCTTTCTTTCAGAACAACTAACATCGGTTACGTTATGCAAGCTTCAGTCCTTAAGACAACTGCACAGGTCAAAGAACTTATGCCGCATAAGATGATTCAGAAAATGAAGTAGAAATATGTTAACACAAAGTAGGAAAATTATAATTTTTTAAAAGAATTTATAATAAAGACCCTGACATATCAAATTTAAAACAACATCAAAGTATTAAGCACAAGAAAAGATAATACATCCAAAAATCTACTTCGAAATGCAACCCGGAGAAAAGAAATCCCATCACCCGTGGACATGCTTAAACAAATCTCATTCTTACCGACAAATTTGATGTCAAAATCCCAATTCCACCTACACAATTTTAAAAATCCAAATTCAAAGAAAAGTTATTGAAGACTTATTTAACATTTCTTTATTTTGTCGCATATTTCCTTCAAGGGAGCCCAACGGAGCAGGCAGTGCAATGGATATTGACAGACAATATGCAAGCAGTTCCCAGCTATTCATAAACAACAAAACTAGCAGAACCCATGCTTCAATTGCCAATGCATCACTAAATCCAAAATGAAGGATTTTGTTGCAAATTGAAAGTTTCCACAGCAGACACATGAACATAAAAGCAACTAAATTCTCTTCCATGTTCCTCAAAAAATCTTCCACATCAAGCTATCATTCATTGTCATGATTTTGAAGATCCCAATCATACACAAAAGTTAGTGCTCTGCGGCTGCTCAAAATTCCTCTTAAATTTGCAACGACTTGTTGGCAACAACTAATAGAATTAAGTTGTGAAATGCCACACTCCTAGGTACTAAAAATTATCTCCTTATGACGAGACGGCCCAGGCAGCTATCCTATCCCAAACTCTAGTACCTGAATAGCTCCAGTCACGATGCTTATCAACTATTAGTATGACAAATCTCTGCAGAACGATAAGACCACAAATTGCAGCCAGCCCGTCTAGCTCAGTCGGTAGAGCGCAAGGCTCTTAACCTTGTGGTCGTGGGTTCGAGCCCCACGGTGGGCGAAACTTATATATTTTCTTTTTTCTCCTTTCTATTAAAAAAACTAAGATCGGTTCAAGCTATGCAAGCTTCAATCCATAAGACAACTCTAAACCTAGAAGAACTTGTGCCACATAAGCCAATTAAAAAAAATGAACTAGAACAATGTTAACACATAGTAGGAAAATTAAAATTTTTTAAAAGTATTTATAATAAACACCCAGACATATCAAATTTAAAACAACCAAATCAAAGTTCTAAACACAAGCAGAGGGAGTACACCCAAAAATCTATTTTCAAATGCAAACCAAAGAAAAGAAATCCAGTCACCAGTGGACTTGCTTAAAGAAAACCCATTGTTACTGACAAAATAAGTTCTCAACATCCCAATTCAACCAATAGAATTTTTAAAATCCAAATTCTAAGAGAATTCATTACAACATTACACTTAAGTGATTCAATATTTTTTCTTTTTGTTTTAACCTTTTTTCTTTATTTTGCAACTTATTTCCTTTAAGGGAGCCCAATGGAGCAACGAAACTACATACAAACTATATTTTCTAGAAGCAAGGTCAAGGTAACAACATATAGTTACAAGATAAGCAGGGCAGTTTAATGGATAACGACAGACAATAAAGGAGTTCCTAGCAATTCATAAATTACAAAACTAGCAACATCCATGCTTCAATTGTCAATAAGTCCTTCCAAGATATTGTATCACTAAATCCAAAACAAAGGATTTTCCTGCAAATCGAAAGATTCCACAGCAAAGTAAGATCACGAACATAAAAGCATCTAATTGCCCTTCAACGCTCCTAAAAAATCATCCACAACAAACATTTATTCAGTGTCTTGATTTTCATACCCCAAATCACCCACAAAATTTAGTGTTCTGCGGTTGCTCAAAATTCCTCTCAAACTCGCAAAGCCTTGTTGGCAACAACAAAATCAAGTTATGAAATGCCACACTCCTAGGTACTAAAAATTATGATCTACTTATTACGAGACGGACCAAGCAACTATCTTATCCCGAAATCGAGCACCTAGATAGTTCTAGTCGCATGCTTATCAACTATTAGTATGACAAATCTTTGCAGAACTCTTAGACCACAAAAATGCAACCAGCCCGTCTAGCTCAGTCGGTAGAGCGCAAGGCTCTTAACCTTGTGGTCGTGGGTTCGAGCCCCACGGTGGGCGAAACTTATATATCTTCTTTTTTCTCCTTTCTTTCAGAACAACTAACATCGGTTTAAGTAATGCAAGCTTCAATCCTTAACACAACTGCACGGGTAGAAGAACTAATGCCACGTAAGATGATTCAGAAAATGAAGTAGAAATATGTTAACACAAAGTAGGAAAATTATAATTTTTTAAAAAGAATTTATAATAAAGACCCTCACATAACAAATTTAAAACAGCATCATCAAAGTATTAAGCACAAGCAAAGATAATACATCCTAAAATCTACTTCGAAATGCAAACCAGAGAAAAGAAATCCCAACACCCGTAGACTTGCTTAAACAAATCTCATTCTTACTGACAAAATCAGCTGTCAAAATCCCAATTCCACCTATACAATTTTTAAAATCCCAATTCAAAGAAAAGTCATGAAGACTTCTTTAACATTTCTTTATTTTGTTGCATATTTCCTTCAAGGGAGCCCAACAGAGCAGGCAATGCAAAGGATATTGACAGACAATATGTAAGCAGTTCCTAGCTATTCATAAATTACAAAACTAGCAGAATCCACGCTTCAATTGTCAATAAGTCCATCAAGATATTGCACCACTAAATCCAAAATGAAGGATTTTGTTGCAAATCGAAAGTTTCCACAGCAGACACACGAACATAAAAGCAACTAATTTCTCTTCCACATCAAACTATCATTCATTGTCTTGATTTCGAAAACCCAAATCATACACAAAATTAGTGCTCTGAGGCTGCTCAAAATTCCTCTTAAATTTGCAACGACTTGTTCGCAACAACTAATAGAATTAAGTTGTGAAATGCCACACCCCTAGGTACTAAAAATTATGATCTCCTTATGACGAGACTGCCCAAGCAGCTAACCTATGCCAAAATCTAGTACCTGGATAGCTCCAGTCACGATGCTTATCAACCATTAGTATGACAAATCTCTGCTGAACAATTAGACCACAAATTGCAGCCAGCCCGTCTAGCTCAGTCGGTAGAGCGCAAGGCTCTTAACCTTGTGGTCGTGGGTTCGAGCCCCATGGTGGGCGAAACTTATACATTTTCTTTTTTCTCCTTTCTATCAGAAAAACTAAGATCAGTTTAAGTTATGAATGCTTCAATCCATAAGACAACTCCAAACCTAGAAGAATTTATGCCACATAAGCCAATTCAAAAAAATGAACTAGAACAATGATAACACAAAGTAGGAAAATTAAAATTTTTTATAAGTATTTATAATAAACACCCAGATATATCAAATTTAAAACAACCACAGCAAAGTACCAAACACAAGCAGAGGGAATAAACCCAAAAATCTACTTCCAAATGCAAACCAGAGAAAAGAAATCCAGTCACCAGCAGACTTGTTACACACAAAATAAGTTCTCAACATCCCAATTCTACCGATAGAATTTTTAAAATCCAAATTCTAAGAGAATTCATTACCACATTACACTTAAGTGATTCAATATTTTTTCTTTTCTTTTTTTGTTTACCTTTTTTCTTTATTTCGCAACGTATTTCCTTTAAGGGAGCCTAATGGAGCAACGAAATTACATACAAACTATATTTTCTAGAACCAAGGTCAAGGTAACAACATCTAGTTACAAGATAAGCAGGGCAGTGCAATGGATATTGATAGACAATGAGGAGTTCCTAGCTATTCATAAACTACAAAACTAGCAACATCCATGCTTCAATTGTCAATAAGCCCATCAAAGATATTGTATCACTATATCCAAAACAAAGGATTTTCCTGCACATCGAAAGTTTCCACAGCAAAGTAAGATCACGAACTTGAAAGCAACTAATTGCCCTTCCACCCTCCTAAAAAATCATCCACATCAAACTATTATTTAGTGTCTTGATTTTCATAACCCAAATCACCCACAAAATTTAGTGTTACGCGGTTGCTCAAAATTCCTCTCAAACTCGCAAAGCCATGTTGGCAACAACAAAATCAAGTTATGAAATGCCACACTCCTAGGTACTAAAAATTATGATCTACTTATTACGCGACGGACCAAGCAGCTATCTTATCCCAAAATCTAGTACCTAGATAGTTCTAGTCACATGCTTATCAACTATTAGTATGACAAATCTCTGCGGAACTCTTAGATCACAAAAATGCAACCAGCCCGTCTAGCTCAGTCGGTAGAGCGCAAGGCTCTTAACCTTGTGGTCGTGGGTTCGAGCCCCACGGTGGGCGAAACTTATATATCTTCTTTTTTCTCCTTTCTTTCAGAACAACTAACATCAGTTTAAGTAATGCAAGCTTCAATCCTTAAGACAACTGCACAGGTAGAAGAACTTATGAGACATAAGACGATTCAGTAAATGAAGTAGAAATATGTTAACACAAATTAGGAAACTTATAATTTTTCAAAAGAATTTATAATAAAGACCCTAACATATCAAATTTAAAACAACAACATCATAATATTAAGCACAAGCAATGATAATACATCCTAAAATCTACTTCTAAATGCAAACCAGAGAAAAGAAATCCCATCACCTGTGGTCTTGCTTAAACAAATCTCAATCTTACTGAGAAAATCTGTTGTCAAAATCCCAATTCCACCTATACAATTTTTAAAATCCCAATTCTAAGAAAAGTTATTGAAGACTTCTTCAACATTTCTTTCTTTTGTAGCATATTTCCTTCAAGGGAGTCCAACGGAGCAAGCACAACAAACAATATGTAAGCAGTTCCTAGCTATTCATAAATTACAAAACTAACAAAATCCACGCTTCAATTGTCAATAAGTCCATCCAAGATATTGCACCACTAAATCCAAAATGAAGGATTTTGTTGCAAATCGAAAGTTTCCACAGCAGACGCACGAACAAAAAAGCAACTAATTTCTCTTTTACGTTCCTCAAAAATCTTCCACATCAAACTATCATTAATTGTCTTCATTTCAAAAACCCAAATCATACACAAAAGTTAGAGCTCTGCGGCTGCTCAAAATTCCTCTTAAATTTGCCACGACTTGTTGGCAACAACTAATAGAATTAAGTTGTGAAATACCACACACCTAGGAACTAAAAATTACGATCTCCTTATGACGAGACGGCCCAAGCAGCTATCCTATCCCAAAATCTAGTACCTGGATAGTTCAAGTCACGAAGCTTATCAACTATTAGTATGACAAATCTCTGCAGAACGATTAGACCACAAATTGCAGCCAGCCCGTCTAGCTCAGTCGGTAGAGCGCAAGGCTCTTAACCTTGTGGTCGTGGGTTCGAGCCCCACGGTGGGCGAAACTTATATATTTTATTTTTTCTCCTTTCTATTAAAAAAACTAAGATCGGTTCAAGCTATGCAAGCTTCAATCCATAAGACAGCTCCAAACCTAGAAGAACTTATGCCACATAAGCCAATTCAAAAAAAATGAACTAGAACAATGTTAACACATAGTAGGAAAATTAAAATCTTTTAAAAGTATTTATAATAAACACCCAGATATATCAAATTTAAAACAACCACTCAAAGTACTAAACACAAGCAGAGAGAGTACTCCTAAAAATCTACTTCCAAATGCAAACTAGAGAAAAGAAATCCAGTCGCCAGTGGACTTGCTTAAAGAAAACCCATTGTTACTCACAAAATAAGTTCTCAACATCCCAATTCTACCAATAGAATTTTCAAAATCCCAATTCTAAGAGAATTCATTACCACATTACTGATTGAACTTTTTCTTTTCTTTTTTTTTTTTTAACCTTTTTTCTTTATTTTGCAACTTATTTCCTAAGGGAGCCCAATAGAGCAACGAAACTACATACAAACTATATTTTCTAGAAGCATGGTCAAGGTAACAACATCTAGTAACAAGATAAGCAGGGAAGTGCAATGGATAACAATAGACAATAAGGAAGGAGTTCCTAGCTATTCATAAATTACAAAACTAGCAACATCCATGCTTCAATTGTCAATAAGTCCATCCAAGATATTGTAACACTAAACCCAAAACAAAGGATTTTCCCGCAAATCTAAACTTTCCACAGCAAAGTAAGATCACAAACATAAAAGCAACTAATTGCCCTTCCACGCTCCTAAAAAAACGTCCACATCAAACTATTATTCAGTGTCTTGATTTTCATTACCCAAATCACCCACAAAATTTAGTGTTACGCGGTTGCTCAAAATTCCTCTCAAACTCGCAAAGCCTTGTTGGCAACAACAAAATCAAGTTATGAAATGCCACACTCCTAGGTACTAAAAATTATGATCTACTTATTACGAGACGGACCAAGCAGCTATCTTATCCCGAAATCTAGTACCTAGATAGTTCTAGTCACATGCTTATCAACTATTAGTATGACAAATCTCTGCAGAACTCTTAGACCACAAAAATGCAACCAGCCCGTCTAGCTCAGTCGGTAGAGCGCAAGGCTCTTAACCTTGTGGTCGTGGGTTCGAGCCCCACGGTGGGCGAAACTTATATATCTTCTTTTTTCTCCTTTCTTTCAGAACAACTAACATTGGTTTAAGTTATGCAAGCTTCAATGCTTAAGACAACTGCACAGCTAGAAGAACTTATGCCACATAAGACGATTCAAAAAATGAAGTAGAAATATGTTAACACAAAGTAGGAAAATTATAATTTTTCAAAAGAATTTATAATAAAGACCCTGACATATCAAATTTAAAACAACAACATCAAAGTATTAAACACAAGCAAAGATAATACATCCTATAATCTACTTCCAAATGCAAACCAGAGAAAAGAAATCCCGTCACTAGTGGACTTGCATAATCAAATACCATTCCTACTCACAAAATCAATTGTCAAAATCCCAAATCTACCTATGCAACTTTTAGACTCCCATTTCTAAGAAACATGATTGAAATTATTTTTTACCTTTTCTTTATCTTCCCGCATATTTCCCTTACGAAAGCCCTTTGGGGCAAGGAAAGGACATACAAAGCATATTTTTCTAGAAGCAATCTCAATGTAACATCTAGTTACAAGATAAGTAGGCAGTGCAATGGATATTGACATTATGGAAGTAGTCCATAGCTATTCAGAAATTACAAAACTAATGACATCCACCCGTCAATTGTTAATAAGTCTATCCAAGATATTGCACCTCTAAATGCAAAAGCAGGATTTTGTTGCAATTCGAAAGTTTCCACAGCAAAGTAAGCTCACAAACAAAAAGGCTATTAATTTCTCTTCCATGTTCCTCAAAAATCATCCACGTGAAATTATTGTTTAGTGTCTTGATTTTGATAACCCAAATCATCCACAAAAATTTGTGCCCTACGGTTGCCCAAAATACCTCTTAAATTCGCAAAGACTTGTTGGCAACAACTAACAGAATCATGTTATAAAATGCCACACTGTGAGGTACAAAGAATTATGATCTCCTTATTGTCAAACAGCTGAACAAGCTATCTTATCCCAAAATCTAGAACCTAGATAGTTTTATTCACGATACTTATCAACAATTAGTATGACAAATCCCTACAGAAATCTTAGACCACAAAAATGCAACAAGCCCGTCTAGCTCAGTCGGTAGAGCGCAAGGCTCTTAACCTTGTGGTCGTGGGTTCGAGCCCCACGGTGGGCGCAACTTATATATTCCCTTTTTTCTCCTTTCTATCAAAAAAGCTAACATTGGTTTAAGTTATGCAAACTTCAATCCTTAAGACAACTCCAACCCTAGATTAACTTATGCCACATAAGCCAATTCAGAAAATGAACCAGAAAAATGTTAACACAAAGCAGAAAAATTTATAGCTTTTTAAAAGAATTTACAATAAAGCGCCAGATATATCAAATTTAAAACAACCACATCAAACTAGTAAGACAAGTAAAGGTAATGCACCCTAAAATCTGCTTCAAAATGTAAACCAGAGAAAAGAGATTTTGTCACCTTTGGACTTGCATAAAAAATCTCATTCTCACTCACAAAATCAGTTGACAAAATCCTAATTCTAACTATAGAATTTTTAAAATCCCAGCTGTAAGGGAAGTGATTGAAGATTTTTTTTTTTTTTACCTTTTCTTTATTTTGTCGCTCATTTCCTTGGAGCCCAATGGAGCAAGGAAAGTACATACAAACTATATTTTCTAGAAGCAAGCTCCAGATAACAAAATCTAGTTACAAGATAAGCAGCGCAGTGCAATCGATATTTACGGACAATATGGAAGGAGTTCCTAGCTATTCATAAATTACAAAACTAGCAACAGCCACGCTTCAAATGTTAATAAGTCCACCCAAGATATGGCATTGCTAGATTCAAAATCTAGAATTTTGTTGCAAATCGACAGTTTCCACAGCAAAGTAAACTCACGAACATAAAAGCAACTAATTTCACTTCCATGTTCTACAAAAATCATCCACATCAATCTATCATTCACTGTCTTGATTTTGATAACCCAAATCATCCACAAAAGTTAGTGCTCTGTGTTTCCTCAAAATTCGTCTTAAATTCACAAAGACTTGTCAGCAATAACTATTAGAATCAAGTGATCAAATGCCACACTCCTAGGTACTGAAAATTATGATCTCCTTATTATGAGATGGCCTAAGCAGTTGTCTTATCCCAAAGTCTAGTACTTAGATAGCTCTAGTCACGATGCTTATCAACTATTAGTATGACAAATCTCTGCAGAAGTCTTAGACCACAAAAATGCAACCAGCCCATCTAGCTCAGTCGGTAAAGCGCAAGGCTCTTAACCTTGTGGTCGTGGATTCAAGCCCCACGGTGGGCAAAACTTATATATTTTCTTTTTTCTCCTTTCTATCAGAAAAACTAAGATCAGGTTAAGTTATGCAAGCTTCAATCCTCAACACAACTCCAAACCAAGAAGAACTTACGCCACATAAACCAATTCAGAAAATGAACTAGAGAAATTGTTAAAACAAAGTAGAAAATTTATAATTTTTTAAAAGAATTTATAATAAAGCCTAAGATATATCAAATTAAAACAACCACATAACAGGACTAAGCACGAGAAAGGGAAAACACACTAAAATCTAATTTACTTCCAAATGCAAACCAGCAGAAAGAGATCTAGTCACCAGTGGACTTGTGTAAAGGAATCACAATTCAACCTATACAATTATTAAAATCCCAATTCAAAGAAAAGTGATTGAAGATTTTTTTTTTTTTTTTTACCTTTTCTTTATTTTGTCGCTTATTTCATTTAAGGGAGCCCAATGGAGCAAGGAAAGTACATACAAACTATATTTTCTAGAAGCAAGCTCAAGGCAGCAACATCTAGTCACAAGATAAGCAGGGCAATGCAATGGATATTGACAGACAATATGGAAGCTGTACCTAGCTATTCATAAATTACAAAACTAGCAACATCTATGCTTCAATTGTTAATAAGTCCATCCAAGATATTGCATCACTAAATCCAAATTGAAAGATCTTGTTGCAAATTGAAAGTTTCCGCAGCAAAGTAAACTAACGAACATAAAAGCAACTAATTTCTCTGCCACACTCCTAATAAATCTTGCACACCAAACTATTATTCAGTGTCTTTATTTTGATAACCCAAATCATCCACAAAAGTTAGTGCTCTGGAGTTGCACAAAATTCCTCTTAAACTCGCAAAGCCTTGTTGGCAACAACAAAATCAAGTTATGAAATGCCACACTCCTAGGTACTAAAAATTATGACCTCCTTATTATGAGATGGCCCAAACAGCTATCTTATCCCAAAATCTAGTACCTAGATAGTTCTAGTCACATGCTTATCAACCATTAGTATAACAAATCTCTGCAGAACTCTTAGACCACAAAAAAGCAGCCAGCCCGTCTAGCTCAGTCGGTAGAGCGCAAGGCTCTTAACCTTGTGGTCGTGGGTTCGAGCCCCACGGTGGGCGAAACTTATCTATCTTCTTTTTTCTTCTGTCTATGAGAAAAACTAATATTGATTTAAGTTATGCAAGCTTCAATCCTTAAGACAACTCCACACCTAGATGAACTTATGCTACATAAGCCAGTTCAGAAAATGAACTAGAAAAATGTTAACACAAAGTAGGAAAATTAAAATTAAAAAAAAAAAAAATTATAATAAAGACCATGATATACCAAATTTAAAACAATCACATCAAAGTACTAAGCACAAGCAAAGGTAAAACACCCTAAAATCTACTTCCAAAAGCAAATCAAAGAAAAGAAATCCCGTCACTAGTGGATATCACCGGCGGATTTGCATAAACAAATCCCATTATTACTCACAAAATCAATTGCCAAAATCCCAATTCTACCTATACAATTATTAAAATCCCAATAACAAGAAAAATGATTGAAAAGGTTTTTTCACCTTTTCTTTATTTTGTCGCATATTTCCTCCCAATGGAGCAAGGAAAGCACACAAAAAGCATATTTTTCTAGAAGCAAGATCAAAGTAACAACAATCTAATCACAAGATAAGCAGGCAGTGCAATGGATATTGATGGACCTTATGGAAGGAGTTTGAAGCTATTACAAAACTAGTGACACTTCAATTGTTAATAAGTCCATACCAGATATTGCACCACTAAAAACCAAATGAAGGATTTTGCTGCAAATCGAAAGTTTCCACAGCAAAGTAAGCTCCGAACATAAAAGCAACTAATTTCTCTTCCACGCTCTGCAAAAATCTTGCACATCAAACTATCATTCATTGTCTCGATTTTCATAACCCAAATCACCCACAAAAGTTGGTGCTCTGCGGTTGCTCAAAATTCCTCTTAAATTCGCAAAGACTTGTTGGCAACAACTAATAGAATCAAGTTATGAATTGCCACACTCCTAGGTACTATGAATTATGATCTCATTATTGTCAGACGGCCCAACCAGCTATTTTATGTCAAAATCTAGAACATAGATAGTTCTAGTCACGATGCTCATCATCTATTGGTATGACAAATCTCTGCAGAATTCTTAGACCACAAAAATGCAACAAGCCCGTCTAGCTCAGTCGGTAGAGCGCAAGGCTCTTAACCTTGTGGTCGTGGGTTCGAGCCCCACGGTGGGCGAAACTTATATATCTTCTTTTTTCTCCTTTCTTTCAGAACAACTAACATTGGTTTAAGTTATGCAAGCTCCAATCCTTAAGACAACTCCACCCCTAAAAGAATTTATGCCACATAAGCAATTCAGAAAATGAACTAGAAATATGTTAACACAAAGAAGGAAAATTATAATTTTTTAAAAGAATTTATAAAAAAGACCCTCACATATCAAATTTAAAACAACCACATCAAAGTACTAGGCACAAGCAAAGGTAATACATACTAAAATCTACTTGCAAATGCAAAACGGAGAAAAGAAATACCGTCACTAGTGGACTTGCTTAAACAAATCTCATTCTTACTCACAAAATCAGTTGTCAAAATTCTAATCCTACCTATACAATTTTTAAAATCCCAATTCTAAGGAAAGTGTTTAAGACATTTTTACCTTTTCTTTTATTTTGTCGCATATTTCCTTTAAGGGAGCCCAATGAGCAAGGGAAGTACATACAAACTATATTTTCTAGAAGTAATCTCAATGTAAAAACATCTAGTTACAAGATAAGCAGGCAGTGCAATGGATATTGAGACACAATATGGAAGGAGTTCCTAGCTATTCATAAATTACAAAACTAGCAATGGCCACGCTTCAAATGTTAATATGTCCATCCGAGATATGGCATCACTATATCCAAAATGAAGGATTTTTTTGCAAATCGAAAGTTTCCAAAACAAAGCAAGCTCACAAACATAAAAGCAACTAATTTCTCTTCCACACTCCACAAAAATCTTCCACATCAAACTATCATTCACTGTCTTGATTTTCATAACCCAAATCATCCACAAAAGTTGGTGCTCTGCGGTTGTTCAAAATTCCTCTTAAATTCGCAAAGACTTGTCGGAAACAACTAATAGAATCAAGTTATGAATTGCCACAATCCTTGGTACTAACAATTGTGATCTTCTTATTATGAGACGGCCTAAACAACTATCGTATCCCAAAATCTAGTACCTAGAGAGTTCTAGTCACATGTTTATCAACTATTAGTATGACAAATCCCTACAAAACACTTAGACCACAAAAAATGCGACCAGCTCGTCTAGCTTAGCCGGTAGAGCGCAAGGCTTTTAACCTTGTGGTAGTGGGTTCGAGCCCCATAGTGGGCGAAACTTATATGTTTTCTTTTTTTCTCCTTTCTATTAGAGAAACTAACATCGGTTTAAATCACACAAGCTTCAAACCTTAAGACAACTCCAAACCTAGACGAACTTATGCCATACAAACAGATTAACTAGAAAAATGTTAATACAAAATAGGGAAATTATAATTTTAATAAAGCCCCAGATATTTCAAATTTAAAACAACCACATCAAAGTACTAAGTATAGTAATACACCCTAAAATCTACTTCCAAATGCAAACCAAAGAAAAGAAATACTGTCATCATCAGTGGACTTACTTAAAGAAATCCCATGCTTACTCCCTAAATCAAATTTCAAAATCCTAATTCTACCTATACAATTTTTAAAATCCCAATTCCAAGAGAATTCTTTGCCTTATTTCACTTAAAAAAGTGATTGAGGGTGTTTTTTTTTTTACTTTTTCTTTATTTTCTCGCTTATTTCCTTTTAAGGGAGCCCAATGGAGCAAGGAAAGTACATACAAAATATATTTTCGAGAAGCAAGCTCACAACATCTAGTTACAAGATAAGCAGGGCAATGCAATGGATATTGACAGACAGTTCCTAGATATTCATAAATTACAAAACTAGCAACATCCGTGCTTCAACACTTCAATTGTCATCACTAAATCCAAAATGAAGGATTTTGTAGCAAATCGAAAGTTTCCACAGCAAAGTAAACTCACGAGCATAAAAGCAACTAATTTCTCTTCCATGTTCCTCAAAATCTTCCACATCAAACTTTTATTCAGTGTCTTGATTTTGATAACCCAAATCATCCACAAAAGTTAGTGCTTTGCGTTTCCTCAAAATTCCTCTTAAATTCTCAAAGACTTGTCAGCAATAACTGTTAGAATCAAATTATCAAGTGCCACACTCCTAGGTACTAAAAATTACGATCACCTTATTATGAGATGGCCTAAGCAGCTATCTTATCCCAAAGTCTAGTACCTAGATAGTTCTAGTCACGATGCTTATCGACTAATAGTACGAAAAATCTCTGCAGAACGATTATACCACAAAAGTGCAACCAGCCCGTCTAGCTCAGTCGGTAGAGCGCAAGGCTCTTAACCTTGTGGTCGTGGGTTCAAGCCCCACGGTGGGTGAAACTTATATATTTTCTTTTTTCTCCTTTCTATCAGAAAAACTAAGATCAGGTTAAGTTATGCAACCTTCAATCCTTAACACAACTTTAAACCTAGAAGAATTTGTAACACATAAGCCAATTCAAAAACTGAACTAGAAAGCTTGTTAACACAAAGTAGGAAAATTATAATTTTTTTAAAAGAATTTATAATTAAGCCCCAGATATATCAAATTTAAAACAACCACATCAAAGGACTAAGCACAAGAAAGGGAATACACACTAAAATCTACTTCCAAATGCAAACCAGCGAAAGGAAATCCAGTCACTAGTGGACTTGTGTAAAGAAATCCCATTCTTACTCACAAAGTCAGTTGACAAAATCCCAATTCTACCTATACAATTTTTAAAATCTCATACAAAATTTTACCCAAGAACAACCATAGTAACAAAATTTTACTAAATCCAGTAGTAAAATCCTATGTACTTGGAGCGACATGAACAAAATTCATAAAATGCAGTTCCATATCCTTAATGAATTCGTCAGATATTCAATAGTAAAGAAATTAACGGCAAACAACTAGAAAAAAAGAAAAATTACCATTCAATGACTTTGGCGAACGTAAGCTCGAAGAGAGTAATCATAGAGTAAAGAATCCAGTACATAAGCCACTGCTGATCATCCACTGTGGACTTAGTCTCAATTGCCCTAATTGATGCATATCTGTCCAAAACCATTCAACCCCAAAAAACTACAATTTTCTTCCACAATAATTGGGGAAAAAGGGGATATCATGCATAAAACTTTTAGGGTAAAATTAAAACCCACAGGTTTTGGGCAAAAAAAAAAAACAAACAAACAAACGCAAAGAGCAACAGCATAGCTCAACTTACAAAGGATAAACAAGACTGACAATGGGCCTGCAAAATCAAACCCAAAAGAAAAATGAGCTGAAAGACCCAGAAAAAGTAATCTCTCTCTCTCTCTCTCTCTCTCTCTCTCTCTGAAAAGGCATTGGTGAAATGATAGAGAATAACAAGACATACCCAGCAAGAACATCAAAATTTTTGGCGACAACTTTGAGGAAACCAGCAGCACCAGAACCCATGATTGGCTGTTTGAGAAAAATGCCTTCTGGGTTTGTTTTTATTTTATATTGTCTCAGATCCGATGAAACTTAGAAGAGGAAAGAAGAGGGTCCGTAGGTGTACGGTGTCAGGTTGAGTAGATGTGCTTGTGAGTGAGAGAGAGAGAGAGAGAGAGAGAGTAAAGAGGAAGCCAATGACAGGAGGAGACGGGCGTGAAAAAGTTGAGAGCATAGATGGAAAAGCAGTGTCAAGTTTCGAATTTGGGCAGCTGCGTTTCTGTTTCGGAATGCTTTTGGTCAGTAACCTAAATTTCCTTCCATTCAAATAAGAATAATGTCGAATAGAATAAAACTTACACTCTGTTTTAAACAAAATTTAAAATTCAAATAAATAAAAAAAATTTGCTTGATATTCTTCTTTGATAAATATTTAGGAAATAATAATTAAGATATTTATGTATAAAAACAAACTTTATTAATTTTGTTAACCTAGGTCGCACAAAAATAAAAATAAAAAATAAAAATCAGATACGAAATGATACGAAAATATGAGATTTTATAAAAATAAAAGAAACATAATCATATGTAAATCTGTAAATATACTAAATATAAGAATTTTTATATAAATATTAATTATTTTTTGAAAATAATAATATAGTTATATTTTATAATAATATTTTAAAATGATTAAATATGTAATTATTAATTATAAGAAAATAATATAAAATTAAAAAATATAATTAAATAAGTAGATAATTCATTGAATATGAATAATATATAAGTATAAAAAATATAAGAATTTTTATATAAATATTAATTAATTAAGTGTATTGAGAGAATTCGGAAACATGAAAATGTTAGAATCGAGAGACTTCTGTGCATTTGCTAATGAAAAAACTTGGGAAGAAAGAAAGACGTGTCTAATTCAATGATAATTATTTTTTTTTTAAATAAATTTCTATTATTGTTGGTTAATACGTTAAAAAATTTACAAAACTTTCCATAGCTCAAGTCTTAATATTTTTTTAACAAAATTTTTATTATTAAAATTTAAACTTTATAATATCATAATTATATAAAATTAAAAAAATATTTATTTAAGAGCTTTCTTATTCTTGATACATGAACAATTATGCATACTACTGCAAATATGGGAATAAATATTTATAAGAACTACATATTATTGTGTTGAATTTTTATTTCGATATTTTACAATTGTTAAACAACTTAATTTTTTTAATTATTACCTTTTAAATATAAATTAAGAAAAAATGTTTAATAATTTTCAAACTTCTAAATTTAAGTATGTTTTTTAATCATGCATGTGAGTCTCTTTCCAGATTGGCAAGTGTCAAATTTCATAAACATTCCCTTCACCAACTCAAATTTACTCGTAAGAATATATAGTAAAAATAGATTATGAAAGAATTTTACTTGTAAAAATATAATTCGATTCAAATCAAATTTAATTCAGAAGACAAGAAATAAACATTACCTTCTGTCACCTCTTAATCGTCCAAGAAAGAGGGCCCCCGCTAATTGTCCAAGAAAGAGGATTCATGGGCCTCATGGCCTACCAATTTTTTTTTTTTTTTATCAAATCTTAAATATCGCTCGATATCCAGAATTCCACCCTAATTAATCTGAACCGATTGCTACAGTGACTTCTTTCGGAAGGCGGGTCTCCCAATGGTGAACGCTCCATACACATGAGGGTCTGATACTCCTAACGGGAATCGAATTTCAATTATGTTTAAAGGTACTCAATCTCACATTCAGTTGAGTCAACCCACGTTTGTTAGTCCACTAACTTTATTTTCTTATATTTTCACTATTGTTTTTATGAAATTAAAAATATGCCTTGCAAGTAGGGGAACAATGAATAAAAGAGAGAGAGATTCATAGCTGATGATCAAATTCAAAAAAAATCTTCTTTTTTTAATTTTTTTATTTTGGTTTTCATTTTATTTCCTTTTTAGTAAAGAAAAAAAATACAAGAAGGAAAAATTAAAAATGCTATACAAGAAAAAGGGAAGATTCCAACGAATTCGATTAGGATTCACATAAAGAAACCCTAGTTTATTCAATGATGAAGATCCAAAGAATAAATTTTAAGCCCCGTGTGCAAGCATATCACTTTTATTTATTTATTTATTTTTATATATAAAAAAAACTTAAACTCAACACATTTATAAAGAAAATGAAACAATACTAATTGAACTAAGATTTATTGGCCAAGCATATCACTTTTATTTCAATACAAAAAAGGTGCTGTCTATTAAGATGCTTGGTCTTCCTTATAATAGAAAGTTGGTTCGGATCGTTTCATCAAATACGAGAATAAATTTCTACCTAATGCCGAGATTTCGTTGGAGTAGTGAAAAAGACACTAACACTCCACACTAAAAATTGATATTCAACTCTTGAGAGTGACAAAAATAACGTTGGGAGAGTTTTCTCTCGATTGAAATCTGACAGTAACTCGACCGAAATTAGTCGAAACAAAACTCCAGATATTTGACGATGGACCAAATCCGGAAGACAGAAAAAAAGAGTTTCTACCAAATGTTTACCTTCTATTTGGCATATATGTGTGAAAACAATGGCAAAATTAAAAAATTATATCAAGAGACAAAATATATGTAAATCGGGGATAAGGTGTCTGCACCCCAATCTTCCGCCCCCCGCCCCCCCAACCCCCCAAAAAAAACTCTTTTAACCAGTCAGATATATTACCCGCCTCCCTCCCCCCTTATAAGCCTTGGAAATAGAATAAAAATGGATCATATAAATATAGCTTGAACAAAGGAGTAGTTCCATTTCCCTATAGAATTCATTTTCTATCCGGCTATTGCTACCACAATAGCCGTTCCGCCACATGCAAAGACTCAACTAGGACAATGGCGACAAGCTTGAGTAAGTGTTGTGTCTCCCAATAACACAGTCGTAGTGATTTCTTCCGCATATATAACGTCTGCGGTTCAAGCTCTGAGTGAGTAGAATCAAACAAGAATAGTAGAACCTGGGATGACTTTCTAACACCAAACAGCCTCTGAATTGAAGAAAGATCTAACGAAATGCTAGTACCAACTTCAATACATATTTGGCTGAATTTAGTATTCATCCGGCTGTTTATCATCCAAACCTTGAGCTTGGGCTCATGCTACAACTATGATTATGATTGCCTTTTCTAGTGAAATTATCAGTGAAAGCAATGACGCTGGTGAACATTCTACAGTTTGCCCTAAATTCTAGTGATTCATGACAAAATTCATCCATTGTAAAGAACTTGCTCAATCACTTCTGCTTATGACTATTGCTATGGCTTGAGCAGGACATCCTTACTTCCTATCAGTGGCTTCAAGGAGTTCTAATGGCCATGAATCTGCCGCCGAAGGATACCTTGCATGCGGTTTGCTGACATGTACTGTGGGCGACGATGTATCCTGGGTTACATTTGTCCCGGGGTATTGCTGCACGTCACCACCTATTGGGATGACTAATAACGGGGCAACTATAGGTGTCTGCTGCAATGAAGGGTCTAGAGGAGGCATCAGGGGACCATCCTTCATGTAGGCAGGTGGCAGGTCTGCTTGGTCGTCGTATTCAGGAGGAGTAACATTTAAGTCGGGCTTAGACAGTGCCAATCTCTCTTGTACCTCCATTCGCAGTTTCTCTACGTTAGATTCAATTAGAGAAGTCTCCTCTCTAAGCTCATTCTTCTCATTAACCACCTGAAAAGTGATGGTCGGAATGGTCATGATGTAATTCAATACCACGCAACAGACGATTGAAATAAGAACTGGTAAAATACTTGATCATTTAGAAAAAACAGGGGCACTTGAAGAAAACCAAATTTGAACTCGGAATGGATGTTTTGTATCAACAGCACACGTCCGTTTCTCATGCATAAATGTGGCCATTATAACATAACTAACTGTAAATTAACTCCTACACATGGCAAAAAAAGTTATTTTCCTCCTTTTTCTGCTCATCAAACATTCATGTGGCTGTCATCAACATAACGTGTTTTAAGTCTTGTAAAATTATATGTGAGACTTCTTAATAATAAGAGCACAAGCCTCCACTAACATGGTTGGAGAGTATTGGCCAGAATTTCAGACTTACGGAAAACCCCTTGAACAGAAATGTAGGGCCTTACATAGTGAGCTTCAGACAACAGGACTGCATTCTCCTTTTTGAGGAACTCTATCTGCGCAAGCATGTCTTTCAGTGTCCGGGTAGCTTCATCTAATATGGAGGCCTTTCCATGGTTCTCCTCATTCAAATCTGTAGGAAATAGTTACAGGCATGAGCCATAAAACACAAAATGGAAGGTTCATAGGAACTTATCTTAGAAGGCATTCAACAGCAGTCCATTTTTTGTTTTTTTTTTTTTTTTGGTACCATGTTTTTGACACCGCCCGGTATCCGGGGTTTCGCCCCAACTAATCTGGACCGACCGCTGCAGTGGCTCCTTTCGGAGGGCGGGTCTCCCAACGGGGAATGCTCCATACACATGAAGGCCCAATGCTCCCGGCGGGAGTCGAACCTCGGTCATGCTTAAGGGTACTCAACCCCACATCCAGTTGAGCCACCCACGTTGGTATTCAACAGCAGTCCATGTGAAACAGGAAACTCCCACAAGACCCAAACTGCATAACAAATGGAACTCACCAAGAGCATTTGCCAAGTCAAGAAAGAGCTCATTCAATTGCTCACGCTTCATTTTCTCCCTCTCAGCCTTCTGAATCCTCTTCGGAGCTCTTACATTACTCTTTTTCCTAGCATTGGACCTACATTTTCCCCAAAAACTTTAGTACCCAAGTAAAATATTAGGGTTTCATAGCCAAATTACCCAAGAATCTAATAGTCGGGCAGATGGAGAAAGGTATTATTTAAATCTACTGCAAAATAATGCTAAGTATTACGACATGTAATGAATGCATCAGCATAAGCAATAATCTATTATGATAGCCGGTGTATAGCAATGTTATATAAGGCACTGGCTTATGCAGAATGTCACATCCATTTTTAACAAGACTAGATTTCTTAAGCACAAACCAACCAATGAGCAACTGAAACAAGAAGGATACAAAGCCAATGCATGTGCAATTGCTTGGTAATGATCAAATCTCAGAAGAAGAAGAAGACTGGACAGCACAGCTAGAAGAAACAGGAAGTTTAAGGGAGAAGGAGAGATGGGACACCTTGTATAGAGAATAAGCATAGCAAAAAGCAGAAGGGCCCTTGAACACAGTAGAAAAGTCATATGAGCAATTTAACTCCAATAGGAAGACCATAGAGTTTATCCACACTGAAATTCTTGGCACATGTGAGAAATTGCATATTATCCAGCTTAGACAAAGCAAATAGTGGGGAAAAATGTATATGTAAATGACATTCGATTCTCAAGTTAATGCCACCATTTGAGATTATCACAGATTAGTGATCTAGTTCTTTTTAATGTTCAAGGACCAGCACAATGTTGAAGAAAAGCCATCACCATAATTCATGGGAACTTCCTAAGCCATGTCCGTTCTATCTGACATGATGTTCACCATATAATAGAAAATGGATTCTCATTTCAGAAACTAGATATTTGCACTCTCAATGGCAACTATGTAATAGGCATTTTTTGTGTATTAACTAAGCAATCTAAAAAAACTGGAGCATTATTTGCAGCTTCAGCCACACCATCATTCACCTTAGCAGGTGCTCTATACATTCTTAGGCTTTTCTTCCAATACTACTAATATATGATCTCTCCATTTTCAAGGAATCCCCTCATTCAAGGACAGTAGGAAATAGAGTTGCAACAGAATTAATAGTCATCCTTTAAGTTGCTCTAATTGATTATAATAATAGGACTACTTCCAAATCACCAAAAGGAATACAGTCCAAGAATATGAAGAAAGGTATTACGAGCACATCTGGACAAGGACAAGTCCTCCATTACCTGAATAATACTAATATATTTTACAACAAAAGCCTTTTTTTTGGGAATTACACAAACATTCCGTATAGACTCATAGTAACCTGCTCGAGAGAACTACATAATAGATCCCCAGAATAATTCTTTACAAAAAATTTTTGAGGAATGCTACGAAGATCTTCACAAGGAGGTTGTATTTACTGTACATAATATGTCTTCTAGTTAGGGGACACATTCACATTTCTGGACTGTCCCTTGCTACAGACCTTTACACTCTGGTTACTCGCTTACATAAATTCTAATAGACACAATGCGCAAAATTAAAAGACCAAGAATGTGTAACCCAAGTACAGGTACCAGTTAGAAGTTAGAAGTTAGAACTTGGAGGCAAAGGACTCCACAAAAACCAAAGCATGAAAAGCCACACAAAAAGGAAGAAAACCTACTAAATTTTACAGTTCTACACCAGAACTATGTGACAATGTGAATGCTTTCTTCCTTTCTTTGAAAAGTGTGGAACTTCTCCCATCAAGATGATCTAAAATATAGATAGTTAGATTGACACATACCCTCACATATCCATGTCTTGCCAGAAAGAAGGAAATGACAATCTTTTCACTTGGTAAAAACTATTGAAGCTAAAAGACAACTTTCTATTAGACAAATCTATCTGTTATGAACATATAAAAAGTGTAATTCTTGTAGTCGTCCTGTAACTGGAAGTTCTAATTATTCAATTTCATGAAAGACATGATTGGCTTTATTTTATCCAAGATTATTAAGTTTCCTTTCTTGGGTATGGGGGAGCAGGGGAATAAATAGGCCATCAATGGTGTCTTATTGTTCAGGGTAGTGTATGGTTCATGTTAGTGGCCATAATATCTAATCTGCTATGGAGATGATATGAACGACAGCAACTCATATTCCAGAAAGAACTGTCCAAGAGCAAAAATGCTACCTATAAATATCTATTTCTTGCTTGGCTTCCTCAAGAATATACCCTTTTCTTCTGAGTTATAAGGCCATCTTTGCAACCACCTATGATTAAGCAAGGACAAGAGGGAGATCCAAAAGCAACAAACCATTAACATGTAACTAGTACAGAAGCTGAAGGAAGTCCTCTTTTAACATTCTTTTTACTCATCTCATCCATTCATTGACAAATTATATTCCATATGATCTTCGAGGTTCTGAACCGTCTACGTGACCTATATCCCCGTTTATAATTCTTTCAATGCAACAAACTTAACCTAGGTTCAAGGACTCGGAGTTAGTTTTGCTGAAGCTTTCATTTAGCAACTCAATGATAAACAACCAACCATTTCCCTTCCTTTGGGGATACAACTAGCTATTGCACAGTCTATATGCAAAAAAATAAAAAAGCCCAAGAAATTATTGACCCGTACACACAAGCTTACACGAAATTAAACCATGCCCAACATTATCAAATACCAACCTGTTTTCTGGCAACTCGGGTGCCGCATTTCCCTTCTCAGCTGAAGGAGATGGAATTTCACAGTCCATATGCTAATCTTCTAACCAATTCTACCAAATTCTCCCAATTAAAACCCAACAAAGAAATCCTGAAATAACCAAACAAAACCAATTTCAAAACCCATCTTGTTCATCACTTGCCAATGGAAAAAAAAAATTATGAATCCATTAGGTTGAATTGATGCACTAGTTGTAATTAGCTGTCACAGAAGCAAGTTAACTTGTTCTTAATTATCAAGCATTGACTATGCATTCACTATTCTAATCAAAGTCATAATCTTTCTATTTTCTTTTCCCCCATTCTCCCTTTGTAATCAATAATAGATCATTTCAGAACTATATAATACAATCAACAAAATACACTCCCCTTCAAATAAAATAGAAAAAAAATAAAAATTAGCATAACAAACCAACACCTTCACCCTATTCTCCAAAATCAAGAAAACCCAATTCTCCAAAAAGTCAAGAAAATTACAGAGATGATCAAATATTCAAAACCCTTAATCATTCCATAAAAAAAAAAAAGATCACTATTCAATTTTGATGCTAACCAACACCCAGATCAAAAGTATGAAAACCCGGAAAAGGGAAAGGATCAAAACCTTCAAAAACAAAATCCAAACATCAAATCATAAAAAACCCATTTACACACGTACACATAAAGTCCCAAATTGAGGGCACACACATACCTTAACCTCTGGCGAGAGAAAGAGACCGAAAGAGAGAGAGAGACGTAGACGTGAAGGGGAGGAGTGGATTCCAAGGGATGGTTAAACCGGTGTGGGGGAGGGGAGTACGTGTGGCGGGTGATTCCTATGAACGCGGGAGCGTGGCCACCACCCGCTGCGTGCTCCTGTTCCTGAGTTTTGTACGGATATAATTTTATTTTTTTATAAAAAATTTAAATCAACATCTTTCAAAAAATATTTTCAAAACTAACACATGACATGTACTGTTTATTATGGTATCATATCATGACTTAAAATCATGATATGACACTATTTAATGAACAGTATTTACTGTTTAATGAATAGTAAATATCAGTGACTTAAAGTGATTAAATTAGAAAATAGTTTTTAAAACGTATTGTTTTAAAAGTTTTTTTTTATTTTTGGATTAATTTTGAACAAAGCTCGAGTCCTTCGTGCTCGTGCTTTCTATTTTTTTATTCCACGCATGTCCTCTATTTCTTCAACTAATTTACTATTCTATCCTCAATTTGTCTCGGTTTTTACGACTTTTCTTTGGCGTTTTTCTCGTTTTGGCCCGCTAATGTCGGCTCGTGCCAATCACGTTCACGACACGTGCACATGTCGAGGTATCACAAAAGCTCAGAAAAGGAGAGAAAAAAGTGTCCTTTGTTAAGGCTTTTTTTTCGAATTTTCTTTTCTTACGAGAAATTCTATTATTAAACAGATTCTCTGTTTCTTAAAAATAATTCTTTTATAAATAAAAATTTTAAAAATAATTAAAAAAAAAACTCCTAAAAAAAAATTTTACTTCTCTTTATTTTTTATATTCTAGTTTTTTAAAAAATATTTTTTTCCTTCCATTTATACCCTCACTCAAAGAATATAAAATTTCCAATATGTTTATATCATAAAATTATTTATCCTCGTATCCTCTTTTTCCCTTTAACTTTAATTTTTAACTTTTAATTTTTAATTTTTATCTTTTAATTTTATTTCAAAAGTTATGAATTTAATTTATTTTTAAAAATAAAATTATGAGAGAAAAAAAACTGAAAAAAAAAAACAGGCAAAAATTTGGTAAAATCTTTTATATATTCCTAGTAATATCATTGATGTTTGGAAAATTTTGAAAATCTTATATCCTATTTTTCATCTCATTATTTTTCAATATTCAAAATATTAATATATCTTGTTACCCATTTTGCTGTAATTTAAAACCATGCTTCAAATTTTACCAATTGAAGTATTTTTTCTCGCTCGAGATTTATTGTTTAACTTTAATTTGGTAATATGATGAAATAAACTGATCGATTGTATTTTTAAAAGATTTTTCGTTCAAAGTTTAATATTTCTACATTCGAACTTAACTATTTTATAATAAGGATAAATGAATAATTAAAATTAATTTTACCATATTTAGAGTCCGGCAAGAGTTTGTAACAATAGAAAGATAATTGCATTTACACTATAAACATTCACATCTCAAACCACACACAGAATAATGAAGTGAGCAGTGCAATACCAACCATCCAATTTGCAAAGCCAAATATCAAATTCCAGCGTGTGTTAGCAACAGGCATGCTCATGCCTTCACATCTCAAACCTATTGCTTTCAGCAGTCACAGAGACATTTTCCGATGCCATAAGAGTTCGACACATCCAAATTCAAGTTGTTGCCATCGGGCCCCCAACAAGGCTACAACTCTCTCTCTCTCTCTCTCTCTCTCTACAACTCTCATACACAGGGTGTGGATGCAAATTGCTACCCTCAAATCTACATTAAACATTGATAACTTGATTGAGCCATGCCCCCCCGTGATAGGATTGAGTTGGCCAGCCAATTAGATGATTAAATAGGCCTTCACTAGACAAAACTGCGATTTTCTTCAATTGTGCTTGCAGCCCAGTTGGAATTTGTGATTTTTCATTCTTCCTTCCAAGGCAAGTGCAAGCAGATCAAGTTCCTCTACATAACAGAGCTCCGACAATCAGAGCTCCTACACCGCTGCCTGAGTAATATCCCAAAACAATTGGTAAGAAAATGTTGCGATTGTGCAACAATTTACGATGAAGGATAATGTTGCCAATACTGATTTGAAAGAAACAAGGTTTCTAGTCTAGGTGTTAATTTCATGCCATCAATATGAAGAGAAGTTCCACCACGAGTTGATGATAGTAGTTCGTCAATCCTTATGTTAATGTCAGAGCAAGCAATCTATTAAAGTAATTTTCTCAGAAAACATGAATTATGCATTAAGTTTTTAACCACTGATTGCTTGCAAGTTTCTCAGCACTGAGACTAAAACAAATTAATTAATATCCCATGCCCATCTAATTAGACAGTGAAACAAACGATGTGGTCACTCTGGGCAAAATGGGCCCAACTTAATATTTTGGGATAACTTGAAGACAAATATTCCCTTGTTAATTACCTTCTTACATTGACACTACACTTTTTCCAGAAAGAAACATGAGCAATCTAATTAATAGTTAATACACTATATATTCTAGTCTCCATCGTAATAATGCACAACAATTACCTCCATTCCACAGATTTGATCATTGAGGCGACTGACTAGCTCGTGGAAGAAATGCAACTGATCTGACATTTGATTTAGCTGCAGTAAAAGCATGCTTATAAGTAAATCCTGTTAACAAGAAACACGATAAACATTCTTCCCAATGAACATAAGAAGCACAAACATTGGTTCTTTTCCAGGAACTAGTATAATAGCAGACACAGATAGATACTTTTTCTGTTCTCAAAGGTATGTGCATTTTATTCCCAAAAAACAACCATTTTGATATGCAATAGGATGCATCAGAGAATTGACATGCAGAATAACATTACAACCCTTCCGGCAGGAGTATAGAAAGGGACCAACATGACGTCTAGATGAATAACACAAAACAATAGTTTCCAGTTTAAATAGACACTTCAACCGTTTCTACTCAATGACACGTGTCATACTGAGACTATGTTAGATTGCATGGCAAACCTAATGCATGCTTCTGATTCAAAAATTTAGCCAAAATTAAAACGGAAGCGAAAAAGGGAATTAGGGCTACCTCCGGCTATGCTCTTGTTCTTCACCATCTGCGAATGTAAACGCACAAAAAATAATTCTTGGGATGTGCACAATTCTTCTAAACCCTCAATTTCACTCAATAAATTGTGTGTAGTTAAGAAATTTGGATTTAGAGATCCAATACACCAAGATGGGGCTTATATAATCTCTCAACCATCAAATAGATATTAAAACCCATAATTATCATCCTAAATTATTGCTAAACGTTATGAGAATAAAATTAAATATTCAAAACGGAAAACAAGATTAATTGTGTAAATGTTTGAATGAGACACTAAAATCCAGCCAAATGCATCCCAATTCAAATCCCTTCCATTCTTAATCACATTTAATCTTTTTTCGATTATATTTTTCCCATTAATTTCATTTTAAATGCATTAACTAATGGGATTTGAATTTTTCAAAAATTTTCTAACATTCACCAACTTGACCCAGCAAATCAACTTGAAATCAAAACCAAGTCAATTCCTTATGAAAATAGGGTACACGAGCCACGATTATAAATTCTCTAAAAGCGAGTATTATCTTTCTTATACCATAATGTATTCTATTTTCTAATATTATAGTGATCTTTTTTTTATAAATAAACCCTATATTTATTCGGAATCCAAATTTGATAAATTTATTTCAAAACAATAACATGTGTACAAATTTATTGAGAAAATTTAAATCTAAATTTCATTTAAATAAGGTAATAAACCCATATTTACAACATGATCCATGAACCTATTTGGTGGCATGCTTTTGGTTAAGGGATCAGCCAACATACAATTAGTGCTAAGTGTTGAATTACAACTTTATTTTCCAACACTTTTTCTGTAATAGCTAAATATTTTATGTTGATATGTCTACTTCGACTACCACTCTTATTATTCTTAACCAAAAGTACAATAATAGTTTAGGTACAAAATTTAAAACTTTAAATCCGGATATGAAACTTTCAAGTCACACCGTATGTGACGTAATCTCAAAACACATCACGAACTCAGCTTTCATAGTAGATGTCGCAGTCAATGTCGACTTAGCACTCCACGATACAGCTCCACCGACTATCATGAAAATGTAACCTTACGTTGATTTTCGGAATCAACACAGCTGGCAAAATCCGAATCCGAGTACCCAATTACTTCCGGAGTGCCGATTTTTCTGTATGTAAGCATGTGTTTTTTGATGTCATGTAGATATCTCAATACCTTTTTTGCAGCCTTCTAATGTTCTAAACCCGGATTACTTTGATATCTTCCTAATTTCCCTACAACATGTGCCATATTAGGTCTTGAACAGAACTATGCATACATGAGACTTCCAACAACGAAAGCAGATGAGATGTTAGCCATCTGTTCCCTTTTCGAATCTGTCTTAGGGCATTGGTCCAAGTTGAATCTATCACCTTTGAGAATCGAAACTATACTTAGTGAACAGTTCTCCGTCCTGTATCTGTTAAACATTTTGTTGATGTAAATTTCTTGAAAGTTCCAAAATATTATGGGATCTATCTTGATATTTCTTTATATCGATAACATAAGATATATCATCTAAATCCTTCATCTCAAAATTTTTAGAAAAGAATTGTTTTACCTCATACAATAACCCCTGATCACTGGTGGCAAGTAGTATGTCATCCACATACAGATCAAGGAAACAAAATCTACTTCTACTGATCTTGAGCTATATGCATTGGTGTACAATGTTCTCTTCAAAACCGAATAAACTGACTATATTGTAGAATTTCAAATATCATTGACGGAAGACTTGTTTCAGTCCATATATGAATTTCTTGAGTTTGCATACCATATGTTCACTACCACTACAGGAGAATCTTTCATGTTGACGCATGTAAACTTCTTTCTCTAATTCCCCGTTAAAGAAAGCTGTTTTCACATCTATTTATTACAATTCTAGATCGAAATGTATAACAAGTACCAAAATGATGTGAAGGAAATTTTTCTTAGATAACGGAGAAAATATCTCCAAGTAGTCAATTCCTTCCCTTTGAATGAACTCTTTAGGAACTAATCTGGTCTTGTATTTCTTGATATTGCCCGATGAGTCTGTCTTAGTTTTGAAAATCTATTTACATTTGATAGGTTTTACTCCGTCTAACAGCTCTACAAAATCCCAAACCCAGTTGCTCGTCATGGAGTCCATCTCATCTTTCATGACATTCAACCATAAATACGAGTCCTTAGAACTCATAATTTGTGAAAACGTTTCTGGGTCCTCTACGGCTCCAATGTTATAGTCAGACTAGTTAGACTCTTGAAAGTGTATCACATGGTCATTAGGTATAACTGACATTCTTTCTCGAGTAGACCTCCTTAATATAGGTTCAACATTTTTCGTAGGAAAATATTGACCAACTTAATTTTGATCAGCTATTTGTGGAATTTCTTGGTTGTCACCCATACCCGATTTGTGTCCATAAGCACTTGAAAGTCATTTTGGACAACAACTAACTTGGTACATAAACTTGCTAAAGAGTTAACTCTCGAAAGTAATCCCTCTCACTAACCAAATCATTCTCTAGAAATCTAACATTTCTAGAATTCACAAACCTAGTGTGATAAGATGGATAATAAAATCGGTATCTTTTGAACTTTTTGGCATAATTGACAAAATATCCGCTCACGATCTTTGGATCCCGTTTCTTTTCTCGTGTATTCTAAACGCTTTTCTCCGCAGGACAACCCCAAATGCGTACATGTCGCAAACTAGGTTTCCAACCCTTAAATAACTCGAATAGAGTTTTGCCTGCTATCTTGGTTAGAACCTTACTTAGGATGTATACCATCATCTTAAAAATTTCAATCCACAAGAACTTAAACAGTTTGAAACTAACTATCAAACTCCTAATCATATCAAACAAGATCCTATTCCTTCTTTTAACTACCCAATTCTGATCAGGTGAAGCAGATATGGTGTATTGGGCAACAATCTCGTTTTCCTAAAAAAAATTTGCAAATGAATCTGGTAGTTATCCATCCTTTGTATACCTTCCATTGTATTCCCCACCTCTATTTGACCTCACAATCTTTATTTGCTTACCGCATTATTTCTCTACTTCTATCTTACAAATTTTAAAGGTATCCAACATTTCATCCTTATGATGAAGGATATAGAGATGCATATATTATGAATAGTCATCTATAAAGGAGATGAAATAACTATAACCAAATAATTTTGTACCTGAATTACAAATGTCCGTATGTATGATTTCAAATAATTCTGAACTTTTCCCGGCACCTTTTTGAATCTTGTTGATCTGCTTACCCTTAATGCAATCCACACAACTTTCAAAATCACTAAAATCTAGAGTATCAAGTACCCCATCATTTATCAACTTTTCTATTTTTTATGGAGATGTGTTCTAATATCCGGTATCACAACATGAAAGAATTTTCCTCAATGACATTTCTTTTAATCCTTGTATGTGTTATATTCATGCAACCATTATCTTGATACATAATGGATCATAACCAATGACATTAGAATTATAAAATAATGTCATTTTAGTACTTAATTGGAAAGAGTAATTGAATTGTAAAAATTTTAAAACGAAAATTAACTTTTTAAAAAACTTAGGTCCATAAAAAACTCTCTTCAATTTCAAGACATGTCCACTTGTCAATATGAGTTCGCAATCTCCAATGATCTTTATTCATGAGCTCATCTTATTGTCCGAATAGATAAATTGTTCACGATCGATTGGCTTTCTTAGGTTTTACAAGCCTAGCAATACATTCGTAATGTAAATGGTACAACAAGAATCAATCCACCATGTGTCATGAGAAATCTTAGTTATGCAAGATTCATAACAAGCTAATGAGATTTTCATACCTTTATTCTCAAGCCACTGCCTATACTTGGCACAATCCTACTTCATGTGTCCATTCTTTTTATAGAAAAATCACTTAAACTCTTTCTTTATATCCGCTTTTAATTTTGTTCCCTTTTGGACTGTTTTGGACTTGCTCTTCTTTTTTCCTTGTACTACTACATATGCACTAGCAGAATCTTACTTCATCTCCATCAGCAACCTTCCTTCCTCCTGCACACATATGGCCATCAATTTATTGATAGACCATTTCTCCTTATGTGTGTTGTAAGAGATCTTAAAAGAACTGCAAGGCTGAGAAAGAGAGAGAGTTTATAATGAAATGCACGACAAAAGATTCAAAATTCTCAATCTCCAAGTTCTTTAGTTGAGCTGCAATGTCTCGCATTCGCATGATGTGATCGCGCACATCATGAAAAGTAGTGTCTCATGAAAAAAATTGCATAATGAAGGTACTCATCAAAAATTTCTTCGAGAATGCAAATTGCTCATCTATAGCCTTAAAAAGAGCACGGACATTGGTATACTATTTGACCGAGCCACAAATGCAAACCAAAATTTTGCTCTTTGAACATGGTATTTAAGCGATTAGATCACTCTCATTTTTCATAAAGAGTTTTTTCGTCTAAAGAGCTGGTTTTCGTCATCGGAGGTGGCTCGTCCTTTCATATAGCCTTGTCCAAACAACCCAAATGGAGAAGTATCATTTTCCTCCGATCCTTATAATTCTCTCCATTCAAATCGGGAAAATCGATTTTCAAATCTATTGTTTGAAATAATGCAAAATAAATAAACATACTTACTAACTATATATAAGAGATTTAATATATATCTACAAATACAAACATATGAAAATAAATCTATAACATAAAAATTGACTATGGGCCGATATTTTTAATTCTATTAGATTTATTTAATATTATGACAAAATTTATCAAAAATAACCCATTTCCCAATACCTGTGGGCTAATTAGGAAATTACTAATAGTTAATTTTTTTTGATCACTTTATCATTTCTATTTAACCTATAAGACGATCTTTCTAGTGCACCAGGTAAGTTCCCAGATAGATGGTGGGTCACATGGAATCGCTTAAAAACCAGCCAGCCTTAGACTTATTCCCATCTTTTTGAAAAAATCAATCTAATAATCCGGCCAAATATATCCTAATTCAAATTCCTTCCGTTCTTTATCACAATTAATCTTTTGTCGGTTATATTTTTCCCATTAACTTCATTTTGAATGCATTAATTCATAGGATTTGAATTTTTCAAAAATTTCTAATAAACTGCAGTCAATCTCTAAGTTATGGAGCATTGTGCTAGTAATGGCTTTAAGTTGCCAAATGCATGGGAATGAATGATGCCCATGAACAAGCATTTCTACACAAACACAGTCTTGTAAGCAGTAAAAACTCATCAATGCTCCACCCAAAAAAATTTGTGGCATCACACTTGCAATTCTGAAACTTGCAACAGATCTCTTGCAAATAGACGCATCAGAAAAGTACAATCATATCATTACCGTGTGGAAATTTGCAGGAGGACCCAAAAACCTTGCACATGACGTATGAAGCATAGCAACATCATACTGTATCATTAAAACAAATAACATTAGGGGATAGAGGGAGAAAGTTTTCAGTACAATAAGAGTGGTCTGCTAGATGTTTCTGAACAATGAACCAAGAATGTCATGACACAGGGATGCGACCCACTTAACAAATACACCTATGGATTACCAACAACATTAAACTATCTGTTTAGTTGTCCAAAATACTTTTGCACGTCCCAAAAACATCATCTCAAGCTTGGAATACAAATGGCTTCTCCTAACAAGTGCATAACAGTTCATATTCATACAAGGACATTAATCATAAGGGCATACCATATTTCTTATCATAATGAAAAACACAATAACATCATATTATTTGCTTTATTGGTTGTTTCTTTCTTTTCCTTTTATGTGGGGACCAGGGGGGAGGGACTTCAGCAAGAATCATAATGTAAGAATAAGATTGATAGAAGAAGAGAAGCAAATGTATCTTACAAGTTGCTTCTTAGGAGCTCGTGGTTCTTTCTAATCTAGTCAATTTTTAGATAACAAATTCACTATAACTGAATTGGCCAAAGAAAATGGTAGCTTACCTTTGTCAAAGTAGGAAAGAAATATGCTCTTTACAGATATCGTGTGACACATCAATGTCCAAATTCATGCATGAAGTAAGAACACAAGAAACAAAAGAAGGAAAAGATACCATGGATGAACGTATAAAACTTTTGTCGATCAAACAAACTCCACAAGTACCATTTCATCTGAAATATTAATCCTGCATTCATGTCACTTTCAATATCATTTGAAACTTCTGAAGATACAATTTGAACTAAACTTCCTTACATGCCTCAATGACATACATGATTCATCCACCCGGAAATTTGGTGTTACTGTCCTTAGGCAAAGAAAGTAAGTTACTTATTAAAATTAGTTTCCTCTTTCTATTTATTTTGAATTTCTCATGGAGTCGAATTGTCATTGAATATTTGTATAATTGAGTGCAACAGTTGTTATACAAGAAGTCTCAAAGCGCACAATGGTGTTGAAAAGAGTTGCTGCCCTTACAGCTCTAGTCATTATACCACACTATGGTATCTGTGAAAATTCCATGACAACATCGGGGGGCATCTATTGGGTCATAGTGGCCACAATAATTCACCTTTTTTTGGTGGGGGGTTCTATCATTAATTGGGATGCTCGTTCCATTTAACCATAATATTCCAATTTTCCTAATCATTGAACTTTTTGATTTAGAAACAAAGATATTAAAACCTTTTTTTTAATCCACACAAGTACCGCAAAGCTACAACAATGCATGAGCATGTTCTTGAGCACAATTAGTCACCACTACCCATGAGGGTGTAGATTGCTTTACACTTGATCACACTTAAATCATCTGAATACATGTCTTAGGATTTTAGTGATTCTCAATCAAAAGAAATTAGCATAGATTAATTAATACCATCTTTCTGCAGTCCAGATATGGTATGTCTTGCAATCTTATTTGCTTTCTTTTCTAGATGAGGATGCAGAACAATCACAAGCCATTTAACCTTGTAACTGCCAAGCCCCACACCTCAATGAATTGAAGGTAGCTCTGCTACCACAACCTCTTTTAACAAAAATCTATCACAATATCAAACATGACCTTATTCATTATAGCAAGCAAACTTATGACATGGGCATTGAGTACTCCTTGCTCAAATACAGAACATTAGCTCGAACGGGTGGATTTGCAGGCTACAAGACACATAAGACCATCAATTCTATCTATCCAACATGCATACATTTACATATGCATACATATATATACTTAGGGGACATTTGATAACCACTCAATAAAAAAAAAAAAAAAAAAAAAGAATCTAGCTTAATGCCATATTCCAACATTGAGCCAATTTGATAACAGAGAAAATTCTTGAATTTTTTTTGCTTATGTTATTGAATGCTTAAAAAAAAAGATACTTTGTATTAATGCTACACCGAAAAGTTCAACCATGAAAAATGTTGAATCCAATATAACATTACTTATTCGGCATTTAAGAGCAAACTGTAGTTCATCATACATTTAAAGAATAATATCTTTCCACACTTCATTGTAGATTTAGCCAGTAATATCTTCCCACATTGGATTCAGTATTTTCAATAGTTGACCTTTTCATTTCATTTCGTAGAGCATTGTACCATCTTTTAAACCATTGCAAACTATAAGCCGTGCTCAACATCTTATATTAAGCCCCAATGATGGAATAATTGTCGCCCTGCCTGTGAACTACCTCAACCCTAGTACTGGCAAGATATGATCACACGACCTTTTGAGGAATAATGGTATTCGGACCAAACAGACAAAATCCCATGCGGCAGTCCACATTTAAATATTTTGATCAATTCTAAATCAAATCTCCATGATTTGAACAAAAATTAGTCAGAACATGTTCATATGGACCCTAGTCATTTGATCTACATGGCATTACTCACACTTTATACTAGTCCAGGTGTGCTTACTGGTTGAACTAGCTGACACTGCTTGGTTGCCAAAATTCAGCAAATGCTAAAAACTCACGAGAAATGTTAATGTTACCTTGAGCTTGGGCTTCACAACCCCATCTTTGAAGTCGAACACATCCGAAAGGGAAAGTGATTGAGAAGTCTTACCATGCTTGAGAAAAGCCCTCCCCCATTATGTCATACAACTTTGACCCACGCTCCGATTCCATTGTTCCTGTATCAACATCCAAAAACCCTAAAAAATTAAACAAAAAAAGGACTTGAGAGTACATTTTTCATCAATTCTTAAAATGGTTTAAAAAGAAGTGATCACCAGCAGGAGGATTGTAGAGGCGTAATTGGCAGATGGTTTTGAAGAAGACGACGCAGAGGAGAGCAGAGATTATAACACGGTAGAGATTGAAGGAACACAGTAGGGTTTGCAAAAGAGACAAAGCATGAACTTTCAAAAAGAACTATTATTTAAAAAAAATTTATTAGCAGTGATGCCTTCAAAATAATAAAACACTATAAGTATTGATGTCATCAATATAAACAAAAAAATTAAGAAACTTGAAAAACTAAGAAATTAAAAAATAAAAAAAAATAATGAAACTAAAGAAATTTAAAAACTAAAAAAATTAGAAAATTATAGAAATTAAAAAACTAATTAAAGTGATCAAAAGTTAATTGATCTCTTTCTCTTTCTTGTATCAATCTTGTATAACTCAATAATTATTTGCATAATGTTTCACATCAATCCCCTTACTCGAAAAGAACTTATCTCGAGTGATCTCGATACATGAGCTGCATAAATGTGCTGGAAGCAATAAATAGTCTGAATGACATAACTAGTCATTCATAGAGACCCTTCTTAGTCTTGAAAGCTGTCTTTCACTTATCTTTCGATCTAATTTGGATATAATGATATCCATTTTGTATATCAATATTTGTGAAGACTTTCACACCAAACAGCCTATCAAGTATATCTTCAACTCTTTCATTTGGTTTTATTGTCCAAAAACATATGCTAAGTATTGTCATGGTAAATATCACCACAACTATTGTTATAAGAGCTATAATCATGATTATTAGAGTCTTTTTGATCTTTTTTTTGGGAGATTATACGGATTGTTCTGTAAAAATTTTCCATGATATAAAAATGATACATATTAGACCTAAATAAACAATTGGATTTAAAAAAATGGACCATCTTATAACCTACCATAACAAGACTGAAAATCATTGATGGCCTCATAAAGACAATTCATGTAATCACCCAAGTCCAATATGTACTGTGCCATGCCGTCTATCAATTGCAAGCTATTAAATTTCATGTTGTCTGTTGTAAAATTCTTAACATTATAAGTAATATTTTCTAAAATAACACTCACCACCACAGTTTACACATCTTCGTTTAAAAAATAATCCTTGTTGGTTTGAATCCTACAAGGTTGTTGGAGTAATATAGGATTGACATGTGGTCTCTAAGCGATTCTCTTGACGCCATTTTCACCTTCTATATGATTTTAGTTTGTTCGCAAAATCTACAATTCTATTTATGTTTGCTCTATTTGAATAGATAGAACCTGGAGTGCAGTTGTCGTGGTTCGTAACTATCTGAACACATTAGAAAGAGTATTACCTTTACTGTGGTTGGCTATCGTAAAGAAAAGCCTTGACACTGATACCACTTAACACGAGAGAGATAATAGAAAGATAATAGAGTTTGTAAAAGAAACAAAATCATAAAATTTTTTAAAGAGAATTATTACTCTAAAAGAAATATTTTAATGATATCTCCAAAATAATGAAACATTATAAATATTTATAAAGTTAATATAAATTCTAAAAATTAGGAAATTAGAAAAATCTAAGAAATTAAAGAAATTTAGAAATTAAAAAATTAAAAAACTAAAGAAATTTGGAATTCAGAAAAAATAAAAAATTAAAGAAATTAAAATGAATAAAAGTTAACTGTACTTTTTTTCTTTTTTGGACTAATCTCATGTAACACAATGATTATTTGAAGTCTGTCAAATCTGTCCCACGTCAGATGAGCCAGATTAGGGTTGCTCTTGCTGGCCTTGAATGGTTAAGAGGTCCGAACTCTAGCCATGTTTGGTTCCTCATTCTGGAATCATCGAATCAGACTTCACCTCCAATTAGAATTCGAGATGCTAATGCTGATCAGACTCGGCAACACCGGACTTTTCATTTTTCTATTCCCGGAAATGAAGGCTTGGAGAGAAAAAGAGAGCTTCGACCGAAAATGGGTAGGCTTGGGCTTTAATTACGGGCTGGGCTCGGGCCTTAGTCCCTCGGCCCATTGTTTGGTTGGGTTGGGACCATACAATAGGGCCTGGGTATTGATTTTTTTTTTTAATCATGATTTGATTAAATCGGATTTTAATTAAATTGAATTCTTAAAAATAAAATTCTCCTAATAAATATTTCTTCATATACAGCATTCGAATTCAAGACCCAAATCTTATTTAAGGATACGAGTGCATTTTATCAACTAGGTTGGTTGATTTTAAGCTATATATATTGAAAATAAAACCATCCTCCTAAACTATGGATAATACTCTGTTTTTCAAATATCATCTTTAGATTATTTCAATTTTATGCTAAATCCCTTCTTTTGTTAATTCTTTTACAAGGAGTAATATTATGTTGAACGAGTGAATCAGAACACTAAAATGAATTAAAATTTACGAATTAATTCTAGCGGTATGTTTAACTAATTTTTAATTAAATTATTAATATATTTAAACAATTCAAATAAAATTTTGATTAAAAGCTAATCAAACAATGACAATATGAATTGTCGAATAAAATTTAATTGATTTGATTCTTAACTGCTCTGATTTATATATTATTATTATGGTTGGAATTTGAGGTGAGTCGTTCCATGCTAACTTCGTAGTTATAATCTCAAGTTACAAATTTAGGTTTGGGGGTAATTCATTTCTTTAGAAAGGAGAAGCCTCTTTGCAGTTGTATATATATATATATTATTACACAAGGATTCAAACCTGGATCTTAGGATTAGAGGAGAAAAATTGTGATCACCATGTTATTCCTTGGGGACACAATTGTATATATATAGCCTGCAGAGGATGGCATATCATTTTCCTGTTGGTAGCAAAATTGGGTCAAAATTGAATGCACATCCATCCTTTGAAAGCCCTTTAATTCATCTTGTTTGGTGGTGTATGTGAGGGCATTTGTCATTTGCAGACTAAACACAGTAAATGTGCTGTTTGGTTGGAGGTTGGGGAGGAAAGCACACATGCTTCTGCACCTATCTTTATTATACCTACATTACATATATACATACATATATATATATATATATATATATGTATGTATGTATGTATGTATGTATGACAAATAAAGTGCGATATTACTTAATTCAATTCAAGAAAAAAAAAGTGATCGAAATGATTTAAATTATTGCTATCCAAATAATAGTTTGGCTTGAAATGTTTAGACTTCGCATTGGTCTTTTTGGTTGCATTTTCTTTCTTTCTTTCTTTCTTTCTTTTTTCATTCATAACATATTTTTCAAATAATAATCATATTAATATGAGAGAGAGAGAGAGAGAGAGAGAGAGAGAGAGAGAGAGAGAGAGAGAGAGAGAGAGAGAGAGAGAGAGAGAGAGAGAGAGAGAGAGAGAGAGAGAGAGAGAGAGAGAGAGAGAGAGCATTGGTCTTTTTGTTTGCATTTTCTTTCTTTCTTTCTTCATTCATAACATATTTTTCAAATAATAATCATATTAATATGTGAGAGAGAGAGAGAGAGAGAGAGAGAGAGAGAGAGAGGTTGTGTTAATGAGAACCCATTATCATTTTTGTTTGGATGAGTAATTTTTAGTCTAATAGTAAAATTTTGCATTGTTACATATATTTTGAACTCAAAATTTTGAGTTAATCTCCTTTTAATTTAAAAAATAATAATATATTAACATGTTATAAACTCTATGTACTTCTTGAGATATTGTTTCAATACTGAACTTTTTTCCCTAAAAAAGCACAGTATCATTTTTCAAATTGCGCCAAGAAAAATAAGTTTTCTAATTCGGTTGATCATTTTAATTTATAAACTTTATTTTATCCCTGACACTTAGTGGTATTGATGATAATAATAATAATAATCAAACTTCATTAAACCACTAGGTTAAAAAATCTTGCGAATCCCCCCTAAAAAGCTAGGCAAAGGGAGCGATAGAGAATAAATTATAATTATAATTTTATAAATTATAACCTCTTATTTTATTAAAAATTATTGCTCAATTATTATATTAAGTATGTATTATACTTTGCTCTTAATATAAAATTTTAAATTCAGTCGGCCCCAGAGCAAGTTAGGCATATCAACTCAAGTAGTACTAAGGTTGTGTGAGTGTAACAATCAGATACTAAACTCTCTTAATTAAAATCTCAAATTTAAATTTTAAAAATAAAAAAATAGATATTAAGAAAGTTAATTTCTAAATGAGATTTATAATATTTGAATCGAATTAATTAGATAAATCAGATATTAGTTGATCAAATACCAAAACAAATATAGAGTCAAATGGTGTGTTAACCAGATTTCAAGCGGTGAAATATAAAAATTTAAATGAGTCGATTCTACACAAATGAATTTATCAAAACAACAAGACTTGGCACGTTTTTTAAATAAATTAAAGGGAAGAGAATTAGCGAGCGAATTGGAGACAGATGCGGGGACCGTACGGGGCTTGCTTTTTCACGATCAACAGAAATTAACAAGGTGGGAAGGGTGGCGGGGGGGGGGGGGGTTTGATGGAATCAATGTTGTGATCCGATGGGCTTTGGGGTACAAGGTTTTATTGCAAAGACCGTAGAGATGTCAGAAGGGTCCACTTTGGTTTTATATCCATCTATATCCCCATGTGCTTCTTCCTATAGGGTACCAAAGCCTCACCCCCCTCCCCCCCCCCCCCCCCCCAACCCCCCCAAAAAAAAACTTTTCTCTCTCTTATGAATCAATTTCAATCACACACCCATGTTTTTTAAGATACAAAAATGTTGTCAAGACAAACCCTTTTTCTCTTGTAATCGAAAGATTACCTTTTGTGTCGATTCTGGTTGAATTCTAATCTTTTACCATAACATTTGTATGGATATGAAACTCACGAAGGTATGCAGGAACATGGATGTAAAATATTAACCAATATATTTCAAATCTTGTAGACCCAAGAAAAATTTACGACGGTTGCTCCTCTAAGCCTCCGACCTTGAAAGTTTATAAATCCAAAGAAAGATTTCTCTACATTTAACATAAAAATGAAAAATGAAGAGGGGGAAAAAAAAAAAAAAAAACAAAGAGCATGTCACATACTTCATAACCTTAAAATCCAAGGTTGCTCAAAGAATATGTCACATATTAGTTGTGAGGAGTTTTGTTAAGATTTGGGAATTTTTGGTTTCTTATTAGTGCAAGAGGAAATGAAGACAACTCTAACCAGATATTTTATGACAGATAAGAACTCTTTACAGCAATACCAGGAAAGAATAGCAGCACCGACTATTCCACCTGATCATTACGCCCAGAAAGCTCATTGCCAGTTTCATGGCTTCCAAGCGCTTGAGCAGGCTGCATAATTCACTTAGGCTCAACCTCTTTCCTTGGGGGGCTTGGCTATACTTTTAAGGTTGTGGATGTAATGAAGCTCAAACAGATTTTCAAAAAAAAAAAAAAATTAGAACTTTTCTTTGAGTGAAAAATCAAACTAATATAATTTTTATATATCAGAAACCCAACCCAAGTCGAGCCAAAGCTAATGCTGGGAACAACTGTAGGCTTGATAGATGAGTCGGGTTGGATTTGGCCTTGCATGGCGGTCCAAGTCCGGCCAACACTCGCGTGTGCTTTTTACCTAGTGAGTAATTCTAGGCTAACAGTAATATTTTCCTTTATTGGAGGGTGGGTTAATCAAGCCATTGTTGTAGGCTGTCAAATCAATTCGTAATTTGCATGCCGAGAATGGAGATGTGCGTACTAGCTGTCTAGGTGGGAGTGCTCCTTGTCAAATTGGCAATTCAGTCTTCTCTCTCTCTCGCTCTCTCTCTCTTAAGGAGCCATTGCGTGCTGGAATAATTGACTATGGGAAAGTGACACATGTTCCTTGTTAGAGCAACACAAATTGAAGAGGTTTCAGATGACGCATAAATGGCTGTTTTACAAGAAAAATAACTCACCCTTCATATCCATTCATTTCGCAACAATTTTACCCGCGAAAAGTACTTTTTAACCGAGCTTCTACCCACGTAACGATTAGAATATTATATTTTTTTTATTATAAATTTTGAATTCGAATCATAAAAATATAAAAAAAAAATAAAAAAAAATAATTATTTAATAAATCTTACATTATTCAAACTGAATTAATTAAGCAAAACCTAAATATCTATTAATAAGAAATAATCCATTTAAAAAAGGGACAAGTACTTCTCTTTATTTGAAATTTTTTTGGGCCTTTAAATTTAGAGGATGTTTATGAGTTCATAGGGTCCCTTAGGGATTATACCTTTCAGGGTTAACTCTAGGCTTAGCTTTTAAACTCGGATAATATATAACAGCCCACCCTTTAAATTTTCCAATTGTTAAGATTTTAATGTAGCCTTTAAGCTTTTTAAGGTCATACTTCAAAAAAAAAAAAAAAAAAAAATCTCAGCTTACATTAATCTGTATTTTTTTTTTGCGATAGTTTGTTTTACTTCGACTTATCTGAATTATTATTCTAAATTAATGTTGGATTAAGCATAAACAAAATGAACCAAATTCAATTCAGATCATTAATATTATGATCGATTTTTAATTATTTTTTTAAAATTATTCAAAAGATTGATTGTTTAATTAAGAATCAGTCAAGATGATATGCGTTTTCATATAAGATTTTATCTATTTGGTATATGATTCACTTATTCTATCTAATATTATTATTTATTTTATTTTTCTTATAATAGTTTTTAGTTGAAATGAAAATTTTCATGTTTATTTACTCAGTAAAAAGGATTAAAATTATAGTTATATTAATAATTTTTTCATTGAAAAACCCTAGAATTTGATCTCAAATTTCCCAACTAAGGCCGATGCGATTTAATAAATTTCCTAACATAGTGCTCAGAATCTAATTAAAAATGACTTTAATTTATTTCTATCGGATTCTTTACCTCATTTTGAAAATGAATTCTTTTTTTTTCTCTCGATAATAATATTAAATTCAGTCGAATTTCATTGTTTAAAATAGCTAAATGATCTCATAATTTAATTCTAAAACTGTAATGTCCACAGAAAATTATATAAAACCCACAAACTCTTATAAATTTATTTTGAATTTTTTTATGTACCCTTAATCCATCTTCAAAGAAAACCTATGTTGCCAAAAGTACCATTGAGTGCTATGATCATAATGAGTTGGACAAGGGTTGCCAACTATATCCAATATTTTCCAATGTTGCTTGGAGAGCGAAATCAAAATTGTTATCTTGAGCTAACAAAATTGCCATTTATAGTATCAAAGAAGGGCTTGGCTTGCGTTTGAATTTCACTTCTTTTTCTTTTTTAAGTGGATTACTTGTCACCGATTAACCAGTATTTAAATTTTATCTTATTAATCCGACTTTGTACTGTGGAGTACTTTATGGAGAGATTGACTCTCCAAATCCTATCTTTTCATTTCTATAACTCGAGTCCAGAATCTATGATTAAGAAAATATAGTATCCAACCGCTATATCCATAGGAGTTTGGTGTTGGAATTTCACTTCTATAATTAGTAAGAGATACACCCCTTGTTCGGTAAAATCTAAAACTTAATTTTTAGGTTTTATTTATAGGACTTGGCTCGTGTCCGGTATATGTGATTTATAAACTCTCGTATATACTTAGATTAAGTTTCGAATATACAAATAGCATGATCGAGTTGAATTATTCATGAAATAATTTGATTAACTATGAATATGCTTTTCACCTTATTTTTCATGTGCCAGGGCACAAGTTGTTGAGTGGTAATTTGAAGCCCATTGATCACTTGAGGTGAGTCCCTAAGGGGACACTATAATGGTCACAACCTCTCTCTTTTAATCTGATAATTTGAGATTCAAATTTCGTATAATAAAAAAAAAAATCACTTGAAGCGAGAACATAGGGCCTTTTTTTAATTAAATTAACGGCAAAAATTTGAATCACTACCTTTTAAATATATATAAAACATATATAAGAGGTAGGATTGGATCCGCGGCTTGTCATGAGGGTAGGTTATGATGGATTCGATCTTCGTGTTAGGGGGTTATATGAAAGAATTGAAGAAAGGAGAATGAAATACTCGATGGATTTTGTTTTTAAATATGAATTAACATAAAAAGAAAGAAGTTATAAATTTTGGAAAAAAATTGTCTTGAAAGATAACTCAATCAATTTTACAAATAACAAAATTATTTATTTATTTATTTTGAACATGTTGACATGAATCAATTCAAAGATCAATTTCGTTCAATGCCCCATTCAATGATGGACTCAATCATATGTCACCAAATTCCCACCATCAAAAGGATCAAATCTAATCTCATCTGGTTGGAGTTAAATTTGAAACTTGTCCTACCCAATTTAATAGGATTTATGTCCTTTTTGGTCATGCAAATCCTTATTTACATGATAAAAGAGGAAGCAAACGACTCATTCATTCAACATGGGGATTGAAATGAAACTCTCAAATCTACTAACTACATAATTTTAATCCGACCACCTGGCCATTGTTGGTTTGGTGATAAGGACATATAGGATTCTTTTAAACAAATTCTTAAATTCTAGTTTTGAGAATGAAAAGAAAAATAGAGAGAGTTCACCTCTTAATTACTCTGATAATTAGTTTGAATCGGATTAGTCGGGATGAGTAAATTGATTATCGGCAGTCAAACACAAAAAATAAATATTTTAGTCGAACCCAACTTGGTCAAGCACAAAAACATAGTCGGATACAATTTAAATCGAATTAAATTTAGTCGGGATGAACCTAGTTACAAGTGGTTTATTTATAAAAAAAAAAAAAAAAAAACTAGCAACATAATTTTACTCCACTAGGATGGGCATTAACATTTCACTTCAAGAATCGAGATTCGAGTTTTAGTAGTGATAAAAACGATATTGGGAGATATTCCTCCTAATTGGGACCCGACAGTAACTTGACCATAATTAATCGGAATAAAACTCTAGAGATTTGGCAGTGGACCAAATCCAGAGGATAAAAAAAAAATAATTTTACTCCATTGAGAGAGGTCCAATTATTCAGTCGGTGGGCCCGGCCACTTGAAGGGTCAAGTTAAATGCCAAGTGGGCCCTTTCTGGTGGGACAATTAAACCCCTCCATTGATCTTTTATTGTGCCTGCAAGCTACCCCAATGCCTATACTACCCCTTCACTTTTCACTCCCCAAAAATCAAATATGTATATATATATATATAATTATTGGATAAAAATCGTAATTTGATAAATTTATAATATCAGATTCAATTTTTTGATATTTAATATTAGAAAAATGAAAGAAAAGAAAGAAGAAAGAAGGGAGGAATGATCCAAAAAAATAAAAGAAGGGAGGAATGATCCACCTGTTTGTCAGTGACATTGTACATTGGTTAAGGGGATTAGCAGCAAGGTGGGGCTCGCCACCTGAGCAAACCCACTGTCCTATTAACCCCATTTCTCTCTCTTAAAATATCTACATCACACACTCATATTTTGCAGTAAACTTGAGATTCATTGCCAGCCACAGATTATGATCACCACGAAACCGAAAAGCAGCAAATTTATAATACACCGCTATACACAATGCTGTCACTGCATTACTATTTTATTTCCCATATACATATGTGTTCTAAGTGTAGAGAGAGAGAGAGAGAGAGAGAGAGAGAGAGAGAGAGAGAATGAAAAATATTTCTTACTTTTGTGAATATGACACATTCTTAAGCACAAATTATAGCTTTAAAAAGAATTTAAGAAACAATTAATTATGATTGCATATACTCAAAAAAAAAAAAACCTCCCCCCCCCAACAAAAGAGACATTGTTCCAGAAAACCAGCCAATATAGCCAACGTTAAATTCTTTTCTCTTCTCAAACCCTAGAATTGTCTCTAATACTCATCGATATTAATCACACCAAAAAAAGGGAACCAACAAAAAATTAATATTCATATGACAAAAACCTCAAATTTAGATCAAATCTCAAACCTCTCTCACGTGTGTGTTTGCATCACATAACGTCTCATGAATGATGACTTGTTGTATCATGTCGATCATCGCCTCCTTGATGTGAATGAGACTCACTTGCTTGAGCATCAGAAACCCCCGATCCTGGTATTGGCCGATATGGATTAATACCGGTGAATATACTGAAGTGACTGTCACTAATGGTACTAATAGTGCCGGTACTACCGCCACCGCCTCCGCCCGTGCCTGGCCCGAATTGCTGGCTGGGCAATAGGGCTACAGGAGTGGGGAAATTCATGAAATGCAACCCACTAGACATAGTGCCTCTATACAAGGCACTATTATTAACTGATGGAAATGTCCATATAGGGTCACCACTCATCACTTGATTACTTGAATTAGTAACCATCCAAAAATTCGCCGGAATCTGACCATGACTCACTGGAATTGCCCCAGAACTCGATTGCATTAAATAGTTTCCCATTTGATTATGTGAATATTCTTGCTCCGGCGGCGGCCGCCTTTGCTTCTTCCCTCCAAAACCCTCCTCGGACTCTGATAAATCCAACGTTGCACTTGTAGTATTTGTCTCTCTAAATTCTTGCTTGGCATGTAACATGGGATTTAGATTAGTACTAGATTGGAAATTTAGTAAGGTGGAAGACGAAGAATTCTCAGCCGGCGGTGGCGGCGAGTATCCGATATTAATACCGCCGCCACCAGTACTATTAGCACTACTAGGAAACAAGCTCCTACGTTGTGGGAGACCGAAATTAGGGTTGAAGTACGAGGATCTGAGCTGGGAAGGAACCGACATGCTCGAACCTGAGCTGCGGAGGGAAATATTGAGAGAAGTGAAATTGGCGGGGATAGTTCCCGTGCCTGTGGCGGCGATCACGGCGGGCTCAGCCTGTTGAAGCAGCCACTCAATGGTCTCCCCATCTGATTTATGCCCTAGTTCCCGAGTCAGCTGAAAAACCCTAGCCGCACAAAGTGCTGGCATCCTTATTCTTCTTCCTCGGCCGTCGACCTTAGTGTGTCGATCTTTTGTCGAGGTTCGCTTGGGCGGAAGTTTCTTTGATGGTTCGGCGGCGGGCGTGGTTGTCGTGGTTGCGGCGGAGGAGGAGATGGCGAGAGAAGGGTAGGCGGAGGAGGAGCTAGAACAAGCTTCGTCTTCTTTCTTCTCAAGCAATTGGAATGGGAAGGTTGGACGGTGGTGAAGATGGTGATGATCATCACCTCCTTCCATCTGATCTTCCTTCACATGAAATAACAAAGAAATTTTCCTTTGCCCAAAATTTGAAAATATTCACACACCACAAACTGCTCAGTTTAATTTTTTTGTGGGTCTCTCCCTCCCAAGAACGATATTTTATCTCTCTATCTCTCTTGCTAGAATGGAAATTCCTTTCACATTCAAGTGTGTTGGAATGGAAGGGTATAGCTGGAGAGAGAGAGAGGGGATAAAGGAGGAGGGCAAGCTTTAAGCAACAAAGATAATGAGTGGGAATTATATGTGGTGAGCTTTAAAAAGCAAAAAAAAAAAAAAAAAATAAAAAAAAAATAAATAATATATATATATATATATATATATATATATATATATATATTAACATAAGGGATTTGCTTTGTTGTCTTTCTTTAGGAAAAATTGAAATTTATAATTTCTTTTATTCTAGAAAAATAATTAAAAAATACCTATTTAAGTGACAAAAATCATTCAAGACATTTACTTTTTCCCATAATTTTTAATAATATGGAGAAAATATTTATAGAAAAATATATAAATAAAAAAAAATGTCATTTATACGAGATATTTTAATGATCATAAATATTCTCTCAATCTAATAATCTGAAGTTCGAGTCACGCGTAAAAAAATAATAAAAAAGAAATGAGGTGTCGGGGTTGGGCATTTTTATTGTGGGTTGGACAGGACCTTTGGTTCAGACTCCACGTGAGGTGCTCTTTTTATCATTCAATCCATAAAGACAATGGTGGCCTGTAGTGGGACCCAATCCCAAGTCAAAAAAAAAAAAAATTTAGAGAGACCCCTCTTAGAAAGGAAAGCAAAGATTATCAGTAGTGGGTCCCATTTCATTCAACTAATCATTTCCTTTCACCTTTGCCCTTTGCCTTTCCTTCTGCACCTTTGTTGGGAGACTTTGGGATTCTCTCTCTCTCTCTCTCTCTCTCTCTCTCTCTCTACCCAATAAGTTCTTTTTTGGGCTGATTTTTGTTAGGGTTTAGGGCTCTAACCATGCTTGACCCCTTTCAGCCACAAAATCCGGATATGGGTTTGGGTTAGTCGCTTTCTGATATTCACCCAAACCCCACGTTCCAATTACCATTCCCAAAACGAAAACTATAAATAATTTATTAAATAAAAAAAATTAAAAATTAAAAATATTCAAAATATTAATATTAAAAAATTCCTATACACCATACAAGATACAAGAGCCCCTTCATCACTTTCGATAGTTGAAAATTACTCTAAAGAAGGCGGGCAACCACCTGCAAACAAAAAACAACTTAAAATACTTTTGATTTTCTTTATTTCTTACTTATTACTCCAAAAATTGAATTTCTTTATTTTGGTATTTAAAATTACTTGTTAACTTTTATTTATTAATTTTATTTATTTATTTTTTTATCGATTCTGAGTTGGTTGTTCGACGGTTTAAGAAAATGCTTAATATGAGCTATTTTTAAAATGCTTATGGCTTCGTAAGAGGAGAGTCACTACAAAAAAAGACAAATTTTGCAACAAAATTTGGGACGAAATTGGAAGAAAAATTCGTCGGAAAACACATTTGCGACGAATTTTGCAACAAATATTTTTTCGTCGCTAATAAGTTGTCGCAAAAATTTGGGACGAAAAATTAATTATTCGTCGCAAAAATTTGCAACAAATATTTATATGTTCGAAAATTTGTCGCAAATTTGCAACGACATTTGCGACGAAAACGTTTTCGTCGCAAAATTAGCGACAAATATTTTTTCCGTCGCTAATTTTGCGACGAAAACTTTTTCGTCGCAAAATTTGCGACGAAAAGATTTTCGTCGCAAAAATTTGCGACGAAAAGATTTTCGTCGCAAAACTTTGCGACGAAAAATGCCTTTGTCGGTAAATTTGCGACGAAAAAAATATTCGTCGCAAATTTTGCGACGAAAAAAATATTCGTCGCTAATTTTGCGACGAAAAAAATATTCGTCGCTAATTTTGCGACGAAAAAAAATTCGTCGCTAATTTTGCGACGAAAACTTTTTCGTCGTAAAATTAGCGACGAACAGATATTTCGTCGCAAATTTCCAACAAAAAATTTTATTGCAAACTTTGCGACGAATAATTATTCGTTGCAAAATTCGTAGCAAAATTTAGCGACGAAGATTATTTCGTCGTAAATTTTCGGACGAATACTATTTTCGTCGCAAAATTTGCGACGAATACTATTTTGTTGCAAAATTGCGACGAATCTTTTTTCGCCCCATATTTTTGCGACGAAACAATATTTGTTGCTAAATTTGTCACGAATATTATATGTTTTACAACGAATATAAATTCTATTATAATATTTGGACAAAATTTACGTGCTCACCCAACCTTATCAACAATATTATCATCCAAATCATTTTTAATATAAAATTTAAACAATCTATACTCATAATTATAACTACCTATTCAATAAGATCAAAAAATTAAACATGTAACAAGTAATCATATTTATAATATCTAACCAAAAAGCAACATCAAAACTAAATAAGTTGTCGGAATATCTATGTTCAAGCATAAAAAAAAAAAAAATCAATATAACAGTAACATAACAGTTCACAATCTCAAGTATGACCTCCACCATCACCATCATCATCATCATCATCAAAAAAATCATCACCCTCATCACCAACACCCTCATCACCATCGCAAGCATTATCAGGAGGAGAAATAAAAGGGGGAATCTGATTTGGAGCGGAGAATAACTGAAGATGCTGCATGATTAACATTTGTTGCGTGCGGACCTCGTGCAATTCTTGCGTGTGCTTTGCTTGAAGTTCACTGAATGCCTGATCTCTTTTCAGTAGCAAGTTCTTCAATTGGCTCACCTCTTCATTCAATTGATTTATTTGTGCTCTAACTGCTGGTGGTGTGGAAGCAGATAAACCGGCGTTTTTGTATGTTCTGCTCAAAGAACCTAGCCCAACTACTCTACTCCCTTTTCGTCCACCAGTCACCTCAAGCCATGTATTCATGTTATCAACAGATGGCTCAGATCCGCCAGCATCATCACTAGCACTCGAATTTCTACATGCTAGCTCGTCATATTTCTCCTACATTGTCATGACAACAATTAAAATAAAATTATAATAACATTATAATTCAAACACATAATGAAGGAAAATAAATAATTTTGTAACATAAATCATGACACCATATAGGATCTAAATTATGAACATTCATATTAACATTAAATAAGTTGAAATTTGAGGAAAAAAAAGTAAAAGAGAATCTGTAGCAAGTAATTCATTAGAAATCAAAGAATCAAGTCAACAATAAAAATAAACTTGGGAGAGACTAACATAAAGAAATCATCTTCATACATCGTTATGATATGCTCAACATAAAATATTCATATTAACATTGAAAATGTAGATAAAGTAATTGATAAAATTGAAATTACAAACCTTAATTGCTCTAGCTCTCTCCCCGCTCCAAGTCTTGTCTTTTTTCTGAAATGTGCGCGTGAAAGTATCTATGAATGAAGGCTCGGTCCCTATTTCCTTTGCCTAAAATAAAAATACACTATTACAATTAATGATATACTTTAAAGTAGATAAAAAAAATTAATATTTGTATAAAATTACCAATCTATTTCTATGTTCACCGATAGTGATCGAGCCTCCCGCATACGTCGCAGACGATTCCCCTGAATTATAAGATCGATTTTTTTTATTTTGCTCACTCCTTCGTTGACTCTCCTCCGATTCCCAAAAATTAAGAATCCTGCCCCAATTTTGCTCGGTGATGCAGTTGGGCTTTTTTGCATGTCTCTTTGCATGATTTAAAACGTGTCGAATGTGATCGCCACATTTTTTCTTCCAAATCCTTCTTACTTCCAATTCTTCAGTCTCGTCCCAAGTGAATACTCGCTGCAATGGAAAGCAAGCAATAACTTATAAAGCTATTAACTTCATTTCATATATAAACTGATTGGGATAAGTTACCTTAAACTCGTTCCACCATAGTTCTTTTGTTTCATCCGGAGTGCTTGTGTAAGACATCGAAGCCCCTCCCCAATGATTATTCACAATTCTATTCAGCTCGTGAATAACATGTACAGAATTTGTAAATCTATCGTAAAGTTTCAAACAAACAATGTTAAATAAATATGATAGTTAAAAGAAGAAATTATTTCATAAATAAAAAAAATAATACATCTAAAAATTTAAAATTTAGTACTTACGAATCTCCATATGGGGCTATTATCTCTCGATTGTCTTCTCTATCGGCATGCAACTGTTCCACCGAAGGGACTGCTGAAGGTACATTGCTAGCGATGTGTTGAGAGTGTGAAGGGCCTGCAATAGAAGGGGGAGGCGAAGGTACGTTGCCGGCAAGGGAATGCGATTGCGAAGCTGCCGAAGCGGACTGCGATGGTGAAGAGCGTGAATTTCCATCCGAATTGCGTCTATGGCCGCCACGTCGAAACTGTCAACCATATTACAATTTAAACAAAAAAATGTAAATTGCATATTCATCATATACCTAATTAAGAATATGAATAAACTTACCATATTTAATTTGATAAATTATTTCCGACGAAACAAGGTACCAATATGTGAAGAAATTTTCTTGAATGACCTATACAAAAAAAAAGATAGTATATTAACAAATTCAATATATAAATTTAAGAATAAGAATGTAAATAAACAAGAATTTTTTTTAAGAAATTTGCAAAAAATACGTGTCGACTAACTTACCCACTTAAAAGAAATATATTATCATATATCACGAAAAATATATGAAATTTATTATATGAAGAGAACAAAATTTACCCGTCAACAAAAATCATAATCGTCATTGTCATCCTCATCGTCATCATGCGTCTCCAAATTAGACTCTTCAACATCATTTTCATCATCCTCTTCATCATCTTCATCAGAATCCTCATCCTCATCATTTGTCTCAAAATTAGATTCTTCATCATCTTCTTCATGAATTTCACTTGCATCCACATCTATCACTACTCCGCTAGGATCTCGTAACGTAGGAATATTATATTCCTCGGTCTGAACTGTATTGACAACTTGCTCTTGTTGATATGCTGTTTCTTCCCAATGTTCTTCAATTTTTTTCCGTGCTTTCGTTTTAAAAACAGCCCACCAATCAATTTTGTCACGTTTGAAACTAGGATATGAAGCATAAAATACTTGAATCGCTTGTTGTGCCAACACAAATGGTTCATATCTTTTATACAATTTTTTATGATTTATTTCAACCAAATTAAACTGTGGATGCACTTTCATCCCTTTCACAGGGTCAAACCAGCGACACATAAATAAAACAACCCGTAATGCTGGACCAGGGTACTCTACCTCAACGATTTCATCCAACAAACCATAAAAATCATTTTGACCTCCACCATCATTGGATGACTGAACGCAAACTCCACTATTCATTGTCGTTTTGCCCACTCCATATTCTTCAGTATGAAATTTATACCCGTTTATAAAATAGGATGGCCAAGTTCGTACCATTGCTTTTGGACCCCATGACAGATGGATTAACAATTCTTGCTGAAGTTGAGCTTGATTATCGTGGACCTAAAGTTAAGTAAATATGTTAAAATATTTTAACATAAAATTTTAAATAATTGATAGTCAACTTACATATTTTTTGAACCATGGTGCAAATTCTTCATCGCAGTAACGATCAAACTCATGTCTCGAAAGTTGAGAATATACGTTTTGGAAAATTCTACCATCAAAGGAAATAATATTTATCACACATAATGTACGACATAAGAAATATATAAAATAAAAAATATACACTCACTCGAAAAATGGTGTCACTTCTGGACAGTTCAGTAAAATATATGTGTGGGCTGCCCTCCATTCTTGATCAGTTAAATATCTACGCTTACATGATCCACTTGGTCGACCAAGGTAGTTAAAAATTGAGAATGAATTCTCATTTGGATCAATAGAACCCTCATCATTTCTTCCCGGTCTCCGCCTCTTGCACTGAACGTGAGGCTCAAAATAATATGATGCAAACGTTGTTACTTCCTCCACAATATATGCATTGACAATAGAGGCTTCAACACGTGCCTTATTTTTAACTTTCTTCTTCAAATGATATAGGAATCTAATTGTAATAAAAAAAAATGTTTTAGAAATTTATATGTAATGAAATTACGAAATTTATATGCCTTCATAACGAAGAAAAAAAGATGAAAACTCACCTTTCAAATGGATACATCCATCTAAATTGGACAGGACCTCCAACTTTCGCCTCATATGGCAAGTGAACCAAAAGATGTTCCATGGAATCAAAAAATGACGGGGGAAAAATCCTTTCTAAATTACACAAAATTATTGGGATCTCTCTCTCAAACATCTCCATGTGTGAATGTTTCAACACTGTCGAGCAAATATCATGAAGAAAAATACTTAGCTCCGTAATGGCACCCCAAACAAAATTCGGTAAGAGTTCCTTAAAAGCAATAGGAATTAATCTTTCCATAAATATATGGCAATCATGACTTTTCAAACCAATTAACTTGCATTCCTTTAAATCGACACATCTTCCAAGATTTGAGACATAACCATCAGGAAATCTCAATGATTTCAACCATTCACAAACAAGCCGTCTCTGATCCTTATTCAATGTATAAACTGCCTTCGGTTTTGGTCCCCTACTACTTTCATCGACATCAAGAGTGGGTCGTTTACAAATGAGTCGCATATCTTTTCTTGCATTCAAGTTATCTTTCGTTTTCCCAGTGATATCCATCACTGTATTTATCAGATTATCAAAGACATTCTTCTCGATATGCATTACATCGAGATTATGATGAACCAACAGTGTCTTCCAATACGGTAAATCCCAAAATAAACTTCGTTTCGTCCATTTATGCGAATGTCCATAGCCATATGTTGTACAATGTGGCTCTTCAATAACAGATGGAAAGTTAATGACTCTATGCCAAATTTGTTCACCGGTTAATCTCAGTGGAGGAGGTGTTCTTTCATTTCTATTCTTAGTGAATTCATCTTTATTTCTTCTGAATTTATGATTTAACGGTAAAAATTGTCTATGGCAATCAAAATAACTCGCTTTCTTCCCATGTTTCAATCTGAATGATTTTGATCTCTCCAAACAAATTGGACATCCTAAAATCCCTGCGGTACTCCATCCTGATAACATACCATACGCAGGAAAATCATTAATGGTCCAAAGAAGAGCAGCCTTCATTACAAACGTCTGATTAGTATGAACATCATATGTAGGAACACCTTCATCCCATAGTTGTTTCAACTCCGCAATCAATGGTTGCATGTAAACATCTATTAATTTCTTTGGATTTTGCGGGCCAGGCACAACCAATGTTAAAAACATATACGGTGCCTTCATACACATACCGGGTGGAAAATTATACGGAGTTAAGATAACTGGCCAACATGAATAATTTCTTCCTGATTTACCAAATGGTGCAAATCCATCAGCACAAAGACCTAATCTAATATTTCGAGTCTCTCTCGCGAACTCATGATATGTTCTATCAAAATATTTCCACGCTTCTGCATCTGAAGGATGACACATTAACCCCTCTTCTGTTTCATGATTTGCATGCCAGGTCATGTGTTTAGCTGTGGTCTCAGATGCATAAAGTCTTTGTAACCTAGGAGTTAAAGGCAAATAAAACATTTGTCTGTATGATTTACGCTGCTGAGTACGACCCGACCTCCGAGAATTCTTGTATCTACTTTGATTACAGAATTTACAAAATTCTGCTTCTTTGTCATCTCCCCAAAATAGCATACAACCATCTCTGCAAACATCTATTCTCTGTACTGGAAGACCTAATTCTTTCACAAGCTTTTTCATACTATAGAAGTCATTGGGCATAATATGATCACGCGGCAATACTTCTCCAATAACTTGAACAAAATCATTAAAACAATTCTCAGACACATTATGCTCTGCCTTGACATTCAACAATCTTGCGGTTAGAGATAGTTTCGTATGGCTATCACAACCAGCCCACAAAGGTTCATCTGCAGCTCTTAAGACTTCCTGAAATTGGAGAGATGATTCATTTGACAGATTTTGATCAACACCTACTACTTCTACCTCCTCCAATGGTGATGCATAACTAGTATACCCATGTTCAAATGTTGGAACAAAACTAGAACTTGCAGCGCTTGGATCAGGAACAAAATTCGGACCCACTGCATCAATTACCATCCTCTGATACGGATTCAATTGTTCATAATAACTCCGATCCCCACTAACTGAGAATTGTCTATTTCGTCCATACTCTTCATCAGAAATGAATGGTTCACCATGGCATGTCCAATTATAGTAATTCGGGGTAAAACCAACTCTACAAAGATGTTCCCTAACTTTATCACACTCCAAAAATTTACCATTCCGACACCTTCTACACGGACACCTTAGCTTATTCCCATCCATAAAATCAACTTGAGTACAAGCAAAATGTAAAAATTGCTCCAACCCAAATATAAATTCATCAGTTAAACCCCGACGATCAGATAAGTTCTTCTTATACATCCAACTTCTTTCGTTCTGCATTTTCCCTGTCTCCAAATTTAAACTTTTTGAAATATTAATAAGAATTCAAATAAGATCTACAAACAAAACTACTAAATCATCATAAGTAATATAATCAATATTTCAAACTAAAATCATATAACAATAAACAAGAACGTTTATTGTACAAAAATGAAATGATCATAAATACAAAAATTAATTTCACAAAAATTAAATATAATAATAAATAATATTATAAACTTATTTAATATAAAACAAATTAACTAAATTATTACAATAACATTAAATATTATAATAAAATAAAATAAATTATCAAATATTAAACATTTAACAACATTGATTATTTAACAAATCCATATAAGATTTAATATAAACTACTGAGTATTGTTAATCACAAACATCTCATAATCATTTATCACATAAAATTTACTATTAATTACATTTTAACATCATTAGAGTACAAACTAAAACAATTATCACCACCAATTAATAACTCACCGATAGAGTCTGATATCAACACCAGTAACAGCTTCCAATCCAAATAGTCGATAACCGCAAAACCTAACACATAAAAAAAGATTTATAAATAACTAATAAGTTAGTTATTTCAATATTATAAAAAAATCTTTTAAATAACATTTCTCACAAAATTATCAAATACAATTCAAACTACATTGCTTTTTGTACGGGACCGGGCCCAATGGGCCGGGCAGGGTCCAATGGGCCGGGCCGGGTCCAATGGGCCGGGCCCAGTCCAATGGGCCACGATGGGAAGCCAGGGGCCATCGTGGCCCATCGCGCAGCAGGGACGCAACAAGGGCTGCGCGGCACCTTCCCGCGTCGGGGCCGCGCAGCCACTGCTACCCCTTCGCGCGGCGGAGGCGCAAAAAGGGACAGCGGCCCCTTCCCGCGGAAGACGCGCAAAGGGCCCAGCGGCCCCTTCGCGCGTCTGGGCGTCGAAGGGGCTGCAGGCCCTTCGCGCAGCAGGGCCGCGCAGCAGGGCCGCGCAGCCCGGCCGCGCCGCAGGGCCGCGCAGCCCGGCCGCGCAGCAGGGCCGCGCAGCCCGGCCGCGCAGCAGGGCCGCGCAGCCCCGCAGCGCAGTCGGGCCGCGCAGCATGCAGCTCAGCGGGGCCGCGCAGCATGGCCGCGCAGCAGGGCCACGCAGCCCGGCCGCGCAGCAGGGCAGCGCAGCCCCTGCTGCCCTGCTTCGCGGCGGAGGCGCAAAGGGGACAGCGGCCCCTTTGCGCCTCTGGGCAGCGAAGGGGCGATGGCCCCATTGGCCGTCTCGGCAGCGAAGGGGCGACGGCCCCTTCGCGCACCTGGGCAGCGCAGGGGAGGCAGCGCCTTCGCGCACCTCGCCCTTCATGGATCTGCCATAAAAAACTCAGATCCGGCGGCTGGCCGCCGGATCTGCCGTCTACGGCCAAGAGAGAGAATGAGAGAGCGAGATTACCTAACACTATCGTAGATCCGGCATCCCTTCCGCCATCCCTTCGCAGTACCCCTTCGCGGCTGCTCTTCACAAACGAGATGAACCCGAGAGAGAGAGAGAGAGAGAGAGAGAGAGAGAGAGAGAGAGAGAGACAGAGAGAGAGTGTGGGAAAAATATCTTGGATTTTGCTTCAAAATCCAAGTTGTCCCAAAATTCGTCCCTGATTCAGGGACGAAATATTTTTTCGTCCCTGATTTAGGGACGAATTTTTTTTTGTCCCGAAATTCGTCCCTGATTCAGGGACGAATTTTTTTTTCGTCCCTAATTCAGGGACGAAATATTTTTTCGTCCCTGATATAGCGACGAATTTTTTTTTGTCCCGAAATTCGTCCCTGATTCAGGGACGAATTTTTTTTTCGTCCCTGATTCAGGGACGAATTTGTTTTTCGTCCCTGATTCAGGGACGAATTTTTTTTTCGTCCCTGATTCAGGGACGAATTATTTTTTCGTCCCTGATTCAGGGACGAATTATTTTTTCGTCCCTGATTCAGGGACGAATTTTTTTTTCGTCCCTGATTCAGGGACGAATTATTTTTTCGTCCCTGATTCAGGGACGAATTTTTTTTTCGTCCCTGATTCAGGGACGAATTTTTTTTTCGTCCCTGTTTCAGGGACGAATTTTTTTTTCGTCCCTGATTCAGGGACGAATTTTTTTTTCGTCCCTGATTCAGGGACGAATTAATTTTTCGTCCCTGATTCCGGGACGAATTATTTTTTCGTCCCTGATTCAGGGACGAATTTTTTTTTCGTCCCTGATTCAGGGACGAATTTTTTTTTCGTCCCTGATTCCGGGACGAATTTATTTTTCGTCCCTGATTCCGGGACGAAATTTTTTTCCCTCCCTGAAGCCGGAACGAATATCTTTTTCGTCCCATCTCAACTATATTAACATGGTTTTTCAAGTCAAAATTGAAGGAAAAATATTGAAAGCAATCAAACAATATCGAGTCTACTATTTTTGATTAACTGAAAGATATGATTTATTCTTACGCTTTCTTGTTCAAAAGCATAATACCTTAACTACCAGTTCTAATAGAGCTAATCTGATCACATATCACAAAATGTACATTGTAAAGAAGGGAATGAGAGTGAATTATATGCCTTTTGCAGTGGGAAGATTAGAGAGTTTATAGAGTGTAGATTGGAATAAATTCAGATCGTAAAGGGGCTTGAAAAAGACCCGATAAATGAAAAATAGATCTTTGTTCAAATAGATTTCTACGCATATTCTGTTTTTCAACATGGCCAAGAATTTGTCATGGGAGAGATGGTTTTTATTTTTTATTATTTTTATATGAAATATCTTCACTTTTGCTTCAAAAACAAATTTGTCCCAAAATTCGTCCATAATTCTGGGACGAAATTTTTTTTCGTCCCTGATTCAGGGACGAATATTTTTTTCGTCCCTGATTCAGGGACGAAATTTTTTTTCGTCCCTGATTCAGGGACGAAATTTTTTTTCGTCCCTGATTCAGGGACGAAATTTTTTTTCGTCCCTGATTCAGGGACGAATATTATTTTCGTCCCTGATTCAGGGACGAAATTTATTTTCGTCCCTGATTCAGGGACGAAATTTTTTTTCGTTCCTGATTCAGGGACGAAATTTTTTTTCGTCCCTGATTTAGGGACCAAATTTTTTCTTCTGAAAATTTTTTTTCGACCGTAATTCACCGACAAAATTATTTTTTGAGGATGATGGAACAACGTACAACAAAAATTATCTCGCTTGATATCACAACTCAATTTTATGTTTTCTTTTATCAACGATCATTTATCGACGGAATCATATTAAATATATTTTATTTGTTTAATTTAGTTTAAAGCTAAATTATACTAATAACAAATGCAAAACGGAACGAAAATATCGAACTTGCTTATAAATTTTTAATTTTTTCGACAAGTTATTTTCTTACTCACTAACCCTTCAATTATGTTACGAAATATAAATTTCAAATTGTAATAGTATTTTTATAAATTTTACTAAATAAACAAATTCAAAATTGAATTTAAGTTTAGTAGAGGAAATTAATGATACACTATAATGTTCCTCCCGAAGATAGACTTTAGTAGTCCACTAATTTTCCCGGAAATCATTCCCTTATATTTTGAATTTTGCTTCGAACACTCTTTTGTCCCAAAATTCGTCCCTAATTCTGGGACGAAAAACCTTTTCGTCCCTGAATCGGGGACGAAATTTATTTTTCGTCCCAGAATCAGGGACAAAATATTTTTTCGTCCCTGATTCAGGGACGAAAAAGTTTTTCGTCCCTGAATCAGGGACGAAATTTTTTTTTCGTCCCTGAATCAGGGACGAAATTTTTTTTTCGTCCCTGAATCAGGGACGAAATTTTTTTTTTTCGCTACAATCTACGACGAAAGAATGATTTCATCGCTAAATTTTCGATAAATATATGTTTTCGTAGCAATTTATAGTAAATTTAACGAAAAATAATTATTTTCTTTACGATTTTAACAACCATACTTATGGTTTCTGATAATTAAACTCATTCAATACACTAAATTAGAAACTAAATCGATAAATTATTAATAATATTGGCGTATTATGATATAATTATAAAAAATTATTCAATGTATTGATTATTATTTAACAAGTATTTCTACTTTAACTCTTCATTTACTTAATCGAATATTTAAACAAATATATAAAATAAAGTTATCAGTGTTATAAATGGAAAATTTAACAGATAATGAATAAAAAATGAATATACTAATAATAATATTTTGTAACAAATAAAAAGATACTATATTATAACTCTTTTATATAAATAGACAATGAATGAAAGATTTTATTTAATATTTTTTGAACATTTTAAGATTTTTATACGCTCTAAGTGTATAACACCGTTTTCAAATCATTTTTTATATTACAAAATGTTTATCATACAAGAAAATGTATCTAATTACTGAAAAATAAATTTTAACGACGAATTTTATCATAAATGTTATTTTTCCCACTCATTTGCAACAAAATTAGCAACAAATAATCAAATTTGTTGCGACGAATATAAATATTCGTCGCTAATTTTGCAACGAATTTAGAAATTCGTCGCAAATTTAGGGACAAATTCATTTTCGTCCCAAATTTAGCGACGAATTCAGAAGTTCGTCCCAATAATTTTGAACAAATTTTAAATTCGTCCCGAATTTAGGGACGAATTTCGTTTTCGTCCCAAATTTAGGGACGAATTTCGTTTTCGTCCCTATTTTTGGGATGAATTTATTTTTCGTCGCAAATTTAGGGACGATTTTTTAAATTCGTCGCAAAGTTTGCGACGAATTTTGAAATTCGTCGCAAATTTAGCGACGAAATATTTTTTCGTCCCAAATTTGCCACGAATTTTGCTTCAAATAAATTTCGTCACAAATTTGCGACGAATTTTGTAACGAAAAAGTTTTTAGTTGCTAAATTTGCGACGAAAATATTTTTGTTGCTAAAATTATGGCTAATTTGCGACGATAACATTTTTTGTTGCTAAATTTGTTGCAGATTTGCGACGAATATGTTTCGTCGCTAAAGTTCGTCGCTAAATTCCGCTTTTTTTGTAGTGAGTATAACTTATCCTTTTGATCAAACAAATAATAAAGGAATTATTTTTTTTGATATTATATGAATATTTATTTGAAATTATATTCTAATTAATCCAGTTTTGAGATTTGTAGTAATCCATTTAAGAAAACTATTCTCCCAACGTAGTCTGCTCTATATTAAAATCGTGAGTCGAATTCAGAATTTTGATTAAAAAATTTAATTTCATATTTTATTAAATCAACTGATCGTCGGTAATAATAAGGAATTATGTAACTCTTTTGATGATCATTGCCGATTTTGATAGCCTTAGCAACTATGAATTGAATCTATGGAATTACAATTTAATGTATCGAACTTTTATATTTACTCTTTAACTTCGGATAAAAAAATTTTATTTTAGATTAATAGTTCACTAATTTTTTTTATTTGCTTAGAATGGGGAGGGATTTTAATATATATATATATATATATATTTATATATTTATTTGATCATCGATATCCAGAAACCTGATTAATTTGTTTCAAATAATTGTGAAATCTAATTTAAAGATTATTTCTTTCGACGTCTAATTTTTCATTTATAAAAATCAAATTCGATATTTTAATTAAAAGAGTTTAGTATTATGTCACTTGACTTACATGTCGTTAGTACTGCTATATATATATATATATATATATATCATACAACTAATTATTTAACGTTTTACTACCATATAATATATCACACAACCACATGCACATATGCATGCATGGATATTTATATGTGAGCAGTAAATTTATTTGTATAATTTTAAAATTCATTACTCAAGTGTTGTTTATCCCATCTAAAATTACAATTTACACATTTTTAAATTATAATCTCAAACAAATATTATAATTCATGCCTGATATATATTTCTCAATCGGTCTCTGCTCCATGCATGGTATTGCATGGATTCAAAGGCATTCTTGACGAGATATGAGAAGTCTTTTATTAGCATTTCATTGTATTATCCTTCGAATTCCTAATTTCTTGGACCATAAATTGCAAAGGGTTATACAACAAGGGAGGTTTCAAGGGTTATATTTTGGCCTGGTTGGTCATACCAATTAAAAATTTAGATAAAACAAATCAATTAAAAATGTTAAAAATGATCACTTAGATGCATGGTGGGTGTGGAGTCTTGACCTGAGGGTGTGTCTGAGAAATCTGCAAAACTGAAAATGAATAAGTTACTTTAGGAATGACATAAACACAATAGCCATTTAGCTCCGTGGGACTTTACCATTTTGGACAAAAAAGGGTAGACTGCAATTTACTTTATTGATGACAGCCCAATGCACAATGCTCTTTGGTGGTCTTCTATATAAAAACCCTACAAAAATACAACCAAGACTTCAAACGGGTTTAATCAAATCGTCAAATTCGATTCTTATATTTGGAGAAAATACATATCTGAATAGTTTTATTCTTTAAAATCTGATTAAATTCAAATTGAATTTAATGAAATATAATATGATTATTAGATACCAGTTGTTTATAAAAAAAAAAAAAAAAAAGGACTTCAATGGGTGTCCTTGGATTTCTTGCTAACATGCTCAACATTTTTAATGGTGTGCGAGGAAGAGGACCATGAATGTGAGGGTTCTGAAAATCTTGTTGCCAACAAATTTCTTTATGACAAGATAGAGACCAAGCCAATATCTTCCAAGCACACATATTTTGCTCAAGATTCCAACATACTTTCTCTTGAAAAACGATAAAAGAATACCACAGAAGGTCTATGCAATAATTCTTGTCATAAATTTGCCACCATAAAAGCTCTCTTTCCATCGTTTTTGTTGCATGTGAGTAATTTTAGGTCAAAGTAAATTCTGTTCTTTCAATACAGTGATCTCTCTCTCTCTCTCTTTCTCTCCCCCCGTTTTTACTGCATATGAGTTTTAGAGCAAAGTATATATTTTTTTTCCTCTTTCAATACGTATAACAAGTGCAACAAAAATAGTGAATTTAGCATTTTTCAAATTGAAATCTTGGATGACAATGGAATTTGATTTCATCTATTGTTGATTAATGATTTTGAATTCGAGGCAACATAAATGAATGAATCAGTCCGACTTTGCAACTGGTGCTGGTGGTTCCTTTATGGCTTTTGTCTGGGTTCGGAACTTCAAAATCGGACTAGATTGAACCATTCCAGACCTAATCGGTCCCGTGGTCAGGAAAACGGACCTTAATGTAAGATAATGCAGGACCAGATGGCCCCATGTGGGTTGTGGCAAGATTTGGGGTCAAGGTAGACCCAGAAATTAAACCCAAAGCCCTCAAGTTCACTCGGAGTTCCAAACTAATCAGCCTTCTGCATACGCGTATCATAGTACCGATGAATAGTCAACCTATTTAATGTATTAAATTTTTTAATTAAATTTTAGATTTAAAATTAAAAAAGTAAAAAAAATATGTTAAATTTTTTTTTAAAAAAATTAAATCTAATAATATTTAAATTTTATTAATTAAAATATAATTTTAATTATTGATTGATGTAAAAAAAAAAAAAAGGGATAGAAGGATTTGTCTTTTAAATCGGTAAAGAAAAAAGGGGTTGTCCCCCAATAAGAGAATGTGTTGTATTGCACCTTACTGTTCGGGTGCTAGTGTGATGCGTTCTCTCTCTCTCTCTCTCTCTCTCTGCTCCATCTTATGCCACCTCAGACATGACACTCTGTCAATCCTAAGGGCTAACGTCATACACCAAAAGGCGATTTAAAATGCCCTGCCAAAGCAGACCACGAGACAAGCTAAGGCCATTTAGCTTTTTCAGTCGACTCATATAATATATTATCAAAAATAATTATTTTTACTTAAAAAAGAGAAAATAAGTAGATTACATAACAAAAAATTTATAACATATTAATAAGTAGAATTTATCTCGACTCTTATTTTTATAAACATCGATATTCAAAAAAATACTAAAAGATTTGATTTTAATCTTTTATCGTAAAAACTTAAATTTAAACATAATAGATGTGTATACCGTGAATAATATTTTTAATTTAAAGGATATTGTAATTTTATTTTAAAAAATAATGAAAAATTTTATATTTTTATTTGATCTATGGGTTATTTAAATAATTTTATTTGAGTATTATGAGACATAATTTATGAGAAGACTCTCTTATTAAATCCTTAGATTTAGATTAAGTTTTTGTATATTTATAATTTTTTAATTATTGATATTTAGAATTATATTTTAATTAAATCAATTCGAATAAATATAAAAACTCTATTTGTAATTTTTTTTTTTATTTTAAAATTTAAAATTTAAAATTTGATTTAGCGATTTATTAGGTCGACCGTTGTTGTATGTTTATAATTTTTAAAAGAAGGAAAACTGGGAGTTGAGTCACATCAAGTCCTGACTTTTTTGCCTGCCGCTATTCCGGACAACACATACGCAACACACTGGCTTCACGTAATCGAAAGCCCCCGCTCCCAAATAAAGCTCTCTCTCTGTGGCAGATGCCCTCTGTCACCTATTTTCCAGACATAGCACACGCGCTTTTGAGACACGTGATTCCACTTCGAAATCATCTGACGGTAAAGATAAGGCCACGCGTACATCCGTTCCAAGGCTTGTTCGGCGGGACTGGTAGCCACAGCGATGGATTGGTTCACTTATTTTATTTTATTTATGGATAATACTAAAAAAAAATAAATTATTATTAATTATTAAAATATAATTAATTAATTAATTAATTGTTGATCTTACGGAGTGGGATGTCCTGTTAAAGTACAGTTCTTGGGATTTGTGATCACAACCTCTGCCACACTGAATGAGTACTAATTTTCTTTTCTTTTTTCTTTTTTCTTTTTGACTCTTTAATTACTTTTTTTAAATCCGAACGAAAAGGTCTACTCATATACTTTTTTTTTTTTTTTAAATAAAATTCTAGCCAATTTTTTTTACAAACTATAATAATCTCATTTTCTTGATAACCAGATAATCATCCATTTCTTTTTATGACTATTGATATTCGAGATTTACTTAATTAATATGATTTTAGTATTATTAGATTTATTTTAAGAGTTTATTTTTTTAAATGCTTTTTTACTCCGAGTTATATCTCGCTCCTGCTGGGGTGGAGCTAGTCGACCCGTAGCCCACATGGCCCAAAGCACAAATTTTTTTTTTTTGGTTGGTTAGGACCCAAAGCACAATTTACTGAAGTCATTCTGGGTTTTACTGAAGATGGCCCGAGGCACAATGATCTTGTGTCGTGTGGTTGGGTCGGATTCAAATTTTAGAACAAAAATAACTATATTGAAAAGTTATTTTTAAATTGAATTTGATAATTCTTGAATCGAATTAATTAAAATATAATTTGTCACTGATTGATTATAAAAAGAAAAAATATGAGTCATTTGATAGTTTCATATTAGGCGTAGACACACAAGCTAATTTGATTGGGCCCGGTCAGGGCTGGACACGGTCAGGGCTGGACAAAAATAGGTCTCAGGCTCAATTGCACGGCCACCCGAAGAACAAGTTAGACAATCCATCCCAGCTCAGCTGAGCAACCAAAAACATGGCCAGACTCTTTGGTCATTAAATTAAGTTTACTTTGATCTTCTTTGCAAACAGCAGATGAAAATGGAGTATCATAAGCTTCCAACAATTAACTTTTTCATCGGAGCCACCTTTGTTGCGAAACCTGGAGGTGTGGAAGAAGACGATGGTTGGATTTTGACCTTTGTCCATGACGAGAATACTAATGTATCTTATGTGGGTCTTCTACTTACCAAGACATGAATCGGTGTTTTTTTTTTTTGGTTATATAAAAATTTAAATATTGAATTTCAGGATTAGAGGAGGAGGATTATAACCATCAAGCTGTTCCTTTAGAGATTGAACCGGTGTTCACTATTGTGCAGTTCTAAATAGACTCCATTTTTGCAGGATCTTGTCGTGGATGCGGAAGAAGTTTGAATATGAGCCGATTGCTAAATTGAACCATCAAGGAGGTGCCTTAGGGTCGATTGCTTATTGCTATTTTAGAAATTCATGATATTTGAATCATCAAAGGCATGTAAATTGGGAAATTGGTTGAGATACAATGCTGTTTTTCATCTATGGTTCACGAAAACTTCTTAACTTTAATGTTTTCTGTTTTCTAAATATTTCAACATGTTAAATTAATTAATATTTATATAAAAGTTTTTATATTATTTATATTTACAAAATTTTTCATATTTAATGAATTATTTATTTATTTAATTATAATTATAATTTTTTATATTATTTATGTTATAATTAATAATTATATATTTAATTATTTTATATTTTTATTATAAATGATGATTGTTCTATTATTTTCATAAAATAATTAATATTTACATAAAAATTTTTATATTTTTTATATTTATGTATTTATCCACCATTTCACATGATATATTTTTATAAAATATCATTTCAGCGTATCATTTTGTATCTATTTCTATTTTTTCATTTCCATGCAACCTAGTCTTTCATCTCTCTCTCTCTCTCACACACACACACACACACAGTTCTAATTCTTCATTTTAATGAACGAGAAAGATAATTTCGCATGGTATCCGATTTGGAGGTCATAAGTTTAAATTCTAGTTAATTCAGTTTTGCTTCATTTAATTTGCGCTTATTAGAGATAAGTCTAAGCATATTAGGGCATATTAAGTTATAAAAACAATGTAAACACCTCTCCCACAAGTTTGAGTTTTTAAATTGAATACACATTCCACAAAATTTAAATTGGTATTAAAAAAGCTTTTTTTGATGGTCCAAATGCAAACTATATACAATTGACGGATATTGGAGCACTACCCCTAAACTCCTCTGCACTTGAGTGTTTATCAGACTCAAAGGTGTCTTCATATTAAAAAAAAAAAAAACAAAATAATATCGAAGAAGCCTGATATATTGAGTTCAAATCATTGTAGGGACACCTAATGAAAATGAGTTTTATTCAAATAATTTTTTTGAGATTTAGTTCGGTGTTTGAATTTTCATAAATGGTTACTTAAGGAAAAAAAAGGTAAAGAAGTGAGGGGTACCTTCCGGTTGACAGCAAAATTCTAGATACTCGACGGTGGATTAAGTCCAAGAGATCAAAAGAAAAAAAAAAAAAGATAGATGAAAGCCGGACAATTTGGGTCATTTTTTCAATTATGCATCCTTTTAAGATTGTTTATTCTCTCAAAATCAATCCACCTACGTCCCCAAATCATCAACAATGTAAAAACCCCATCTACCCCTACTCCCACTATTTTTAATTCATATGACCAGACAATCAAGAAAATGATATATATATCGATCGATATCTAAATTTATATATTAATTAATCTTATCAAAATGTTTAATATATTTATTTTAGAAGATGATTCTTTTTTTTTTTTTATTTAATTTCGAATCAAAATCAAGAAAAGAATCTCATAAAAAGTCCCGATCTCTATTGGTTTCCATGTACACTCAATTACCAAGTCCAACGCATAGGCGTCTAGATTTCTTCACATGTGAATTATACATGATGACTAATTTGGGTTCTTGATATATTTTTTCATTTTTCTGTATGACCAGAAAAGTATGAAGTCCTTCATCAAAGCCTACTGAGGTCATCTTTGAAAACATACACGGACGGAGACAAGGATTGCAATTTTCTTTTCCCAGGTCCTGATCAGACCTCTATCAACCATTCCTTGACCATATACTCCAAAGAGATGAGTTTAAACCAAGTGGGCAATTTATATAAAAGTAATAGAGGCCTGCAGTCATCTTTGAAAACATACAGGGAGTGCCGGTGGCCTTAATCCGTCCAATCACCACTAATTAAGGGTATCTTAGAAGGGTTAAACCTATAAATTTGTCCCAACATTAAACTAAGAAAGTATCATTACCTAAATCTCCATCAATATATAGGGTATGTTTCTCTCATAATCTCTTATGTGGTGGAAAGCGTAAACTCGAGATTTTGATGATTTTGATTAGATGCTACCGGTTAAATAAAAAGAAACACAAACATAGTCTGATTCTTTTATTTTTGAAAATTTTTGCTGACTGCTGAGGAAACCTTGTAATACATTTCTTACAAGAACCCACCCCCCGATTATTTGAAGTAGTAGTAGTAAAGGGGTACATGTTTTCGAAACATTATTGATAAAATCCTAATTCCTTCGTCTTCACAGAGTAGGATCCATGGAAGAAGAAGAAGAAAAGAGAGTCTTTGAACGTTCTCGTGACCCTGTATTGGTTGTGCAGAAACCACCATCCACCACAAGGTTCAGCCCACTAACATACTTGGACTCGTCGCTCCCCAAATACACAGCTGCCTCAGCCACATCCTCTGCTTCAAGGACCGCCCCTTTTAGGATGGCGGATTCACTGAAGAACTCCTCCATCTCTTTCTTACCCATCTTTGTCACCTCCATTGCCATCGGGGTGGCAACGCCAGAAGGAGCAATGCAATTGACTCGAATCCCATACTGTCCTAATTCTACACACAAGTTCTTCATAAGGCCAACGACAGCATGCTTTGAAGAAGTGTAAGCGTAAGTGCCTTTCCCTCCAAGCAATGAACAAATGCTTGAAGTGAATATAATGCTACCTCTCTTCACGGGAATCATCACCCTGGCAGCATGTTTGGCAACTAGAAATCCACCAAAGAGGTTAACATCTATGACTCTTCGAAAATCTTCCGGATCTGTCGCTAGTAATGTACCGAAATGTTTTAAATTGATGCCAGCATTACCATACGCTATATCGAGCTTTCCATGCATGGAGACAACCATGTCCATTGCTTTCTCAACATCGGTGTTGCTAGTAACATCACAATGGACATAGGAAAGAACTTGGTCATTGCCAATTTCTTCACAAAGGGCATGTCCAAGATCATCTTGGATGTCTGCTATCACAACTTTGGCACCATATTTGACAAATACTTTTGCGGTTGCCTTGCCAATACCACTGGCACCCCCTGTTATGAAGGCCACTTTACCTTCCAACCTGCAAAATAGAAGTCCCCACTATAAATAGCCATGGCAAGGGGGGGGGGAGAGAGAGAGAGAGAGAGAGAGAGAGAGAGAGAAGAGAGAGGGGACCCTTTTTTCCGCTTACCTCTTGTGAGGGGAAGATACAATAGAATTCATAATTAGATGCAGAGTCACTTAAGCCAGGTACAAGGCAATTTATAAGGTGCCCAACTGAACGTCTCTTGTATTTTTTTTTTTTTTTTGGGGTAAATTTGACTGCTGGGCAGGGACTTGTACTCTCTCTCTACCCACTTTCATGAAAACGGAGTGAGAGGGGCAACATAAAAGTCTGAGAAATGAAAAACCCAGGATCAGATCAAATTAAAGGAGAGCCGTCAGATAAAAAAAAATTTCCAAAATGATGAGCTTAAGAAAATTCAAAAACCCAAGTAGTAGAGATGGGCCCATGACAAAAGGATTTTCTAAAACCCACTCTCTCTCCGGTCTGAGAAAGGACTTTTAAAAGAGGTGGGCCCACAATTTAAGAAATTTCAAAGCCCCCTCTCTCCAAAAGAAACCGAAGGAAAGGATCAAAGCAGTTGACGGAGGAGTAGATCGCAAAGTTCAAGGAGGCTTCTAGTCTATTCGTCAAGGATGGCAATGGTATATCGGGTTTTTTTTTTCTTTTTTCTTTTTTCTTTTCCCTTTTTCCATTCCTGCTATTTCTTCTCTCTCTCTCTCTCCCTCCTTGTCACACGAAATCATTTGTTCAAGAAAGATCGAAATGAGTAGTCGAAGAAGTTGAGATTTGAAGGTCTTCGATGGATTTATAATTTTGTTGATGGAATTGATTTCTTGCACTTTTAGAGAGGGACAGAGAGAGAGTTGAGATTTTTTTTTTATCCACTTTTATATTAATGCGCGGGTTACAGAGGTCGTGGTTCATCTGTTATTGATCCACAGGTTTTTAAGATTCAATATAGAAATGGTATTATAATTTGATCAACCCTGAAATTTTTTTTTTTTTTTTTTTTTTTTTACTTTGAATTTGTTCCACAATCAATTATCCAGAGTTTTGTTCTGACTAATCTCGATCAGGAGAGAGTTTTCCTAACGTCATTTTTATCACTATCAGCACTCGAATCTCGATAGATATTAGTACCATTTTTACTAGACCAATGAAGTGTTGGTTCAACCCGTGAAATTTCTGAGTGCTCGGTTGAATCGGTTCAATCGACACGGGGAAAATTTATAATTTAATAATTTACCTTCCCAAACTTTTGTCCGCGGGTTTAATTATTTAAATAATACTTAATTATAAATAATTTTAATTGGATGCAGCTTGGCATCATACATTAATGAGTCTTTGAAATTACATATCCAGTCCCTTAGGATCGACATACATTTTAATTCTCAAATTTTAAAATACAACAACTGAGCACTCAAAGCTTAAAAGGAACAGTGATACGATCTACCTGTTGGTTATGTTGATATGCTAGTCTTTAAAGGTTGAGGTGGCTTTGGCACACACTTGAATAAAAATGGTGGCGTGTGGTATATTACAAAAAAAAAAAAAAAGCCTCTCGCTTCTCTTCTCTCTTGCGCCGCAGTTGCCACGGCTGCTGCCAGATTGTAGTGCAATTCCACGGCCCTTGGCCTCCTGGTGTCGGGGAACCATTACCAACCTAGGGTGCCCTCTCTCCGCCCCGCCTCCTCTCTCTCTCTCTCTCTCCTCTCCTCTGTCGCGCCATAGCAACTATGTCATCTTCTTCTTTACATTTCCTCTCATTCTCTCCCTAACCCCTTCAAAATAACACTTCCTATTTTCTTATAATTAATAATTACATATTTATACTATAACACGGACACCTTTTAATAACAAAGATTAATAGGGTCACAAGGTCACTTAGGTGCTACTAAATTGTTGATCAATTGTGACAACAAAAATTGTGTCATAAAAATAGATTTTTAATGACAATAAAAGATTTTGACTATTACTAAATTCAATATGAAAATAATAATCTCCACTAAATTATAATTTTTAATAACGAATACATGTGACAGTTACTAAAACTATTTTTTAATAACAAATTAAAGTTTTAACCATCACTAAATAAGTATTCTTTAGTAACAGTTTTTACCGATCGATATTGAATCTCTCCCTAAGTCTAAAAACCCCAACTCTTTAGTTATTTATTAAGGTTTAATAATTTCTAAGTTAAAAAAAAATATTTATTTCATATTAGGACATTTTTTGATAAAAAAATTAATATTTATATAAAAAATTTTATATTTTTTATAATTACAAATTTACCCACATTTACATTTCTTATATTCTTATAAAGTGTCATCTTTATGGTAATTTCGTATATATTTCTATTTTCCTATTTCGGTTTTCACGCAAGTATCTCTCTCATTCTCCCTCGCACACATACACACTAGATCTAATTCTTCCTTTTAATGAGCGAGAAAGGATGTTAAAGATAATTTCGCATGACATCAGATTTGGAGGGCATAAGTTTAAAAGTCCCAATCTCTGTGGGTTCCCTGTACACTCAATTACCAAGTCCAACACAGAGACTTTTGGGTTTCTTCTTCACTTGTCAATCATACGTGATGACTAATTCGGGCTCTTGATATATTTTATCTTCTTTCTGTATGACTAGAAAAGTATCTTGTCCTTCACCAAAGCCGACTGAGGCATCTTTGAAAACATACAGGGACTGAGACAAGGATTGCAATTTTCATTTCTCTAGTCCTGATCAGCCTCTATTGACCATGGCAATTTTGTATTAGTGAGCTAAACTCTCCATGTAATAGGTCCAATCACCACTGATTAAGGGTATCTTAGAAGGGTTAAACCCAAAAATTGTACCAACATTAAGCTAAGAAAGTATCATTACCTAAATCTCCATCAATATTTAGGGAATGTCTCTCTCATGATCTTCATGTGGTGCCAAAGCATGAATTTGAGATTTTGGTCACATACGCTACAATCAGTTAAATAAAAATAAACACAAACATAGTTTGGCTCATTTATTTTTGAAAAATTTTACTGACTGTTTTAGGGTACCTTGCAACACACTTCTTACAAAAACCCACCACTAATTATTTGTTTTCGGAACTTTAATGATTAAATCCTAAATCCTCCGTCTTCATGGAAGGAGGAGAAGAAAAGAGTCTTTGAACGTTCACGTGATCCTGGATTGGTTGTGTAGCCCACAAACATACTTGGACTCATCGCTCCCCAAATACACAGCTGTCTCAGCCACATCCTCCGCTTCAAGGACCGCCCCTTTTAGGATGGCGGATTCACAGAAGAATTCCTGTCTCTTTCTTCCCCATCTTTGTTACCTCCATCATCATAGGGGTGGCAACACCATAAGGAGCAATGCAATTGACTCGAATCCCATACAGTCCTAATTCTACACACAAGTTCTTCATTTGGCCAACGAGGGAATGCTTTGAAGCCGTGTAGGCGTAAGTGGCTTTCCCTCCAAGCAATGAACAAATGCTTGAAGTGAATATGATGCTACCTCTCTTCACGGGAATCATTACCCTGGCAGCATGTTTGGCAACTAGAAATCCACCAAAGAGGTTGACATCCATGACTCTTCGAAAATCCTCCGGATCAGTCGCTAATAATATTCTGAAATGTTTTAAATTGATGCCAGCATTACTATACGCTATGTCGAGCTTTCCATGCTTGGAGACAACCATGTCCATGGCTTTCTCAACATCGGTGTTGCTAGTAACATCACAATGGACATAGGAAAGAACTTGGACATCGCCAATTTCTTCACAAAGGGCATGTCCAAGATCATCTTGGATGTCTGCTATCACAACTTGGCACCATATTTGACAAATACTTTTGCGGTTGCCTTGCCAATACCACTGGCACGCCATGTTATTAAGGCCAGTTTACCTTCTAACCTGCAAAAGAGAAGTCCCCTCTATAAATATCTATGGCAAGGGGGGGGGGAGAGAGAGAGAGAGAGAGGACCATTTTTTCCTCTTACCTCTTGTGAGTGGAAGATACAATAGAATTCATAATTAAGCCCAGGTACAAGGCAATTTATAAGGTGCTCGACTGAATGTCTCTTGTGTTTTTTTTTGTAAATTTGACTGAAGGGCGCTTTAGGGACTTCAACCATTGGAAGTCCGCCAAAGAACATGACTATTACCCATGGAAGAGACAAAAGACATGAAATTTAAATTATTACAAACGTTGTTCATCATTGAAAGTTTGATGGCAGATCAATCTTGTTGTTTTAGAAAATGTTTAGAATAGCTCCATACAGAGAGGAAAAATTATAATTTAATTATTTACCTTTCCAAACTTTTATCCTAGGTTTAATAATTTAAATAATAGTAATGTAGATATGCCAATGGTTAAAAGTTGAGATGTCCGATATAACGTCTAATGTGAAATAAGAGTTGCTGAGTTGACACGACTGGACAAAAATACTGAAGTGTCGGTACCACATCATCCAACGTTTATGCTAAACAAAAAATGCTCTCTCTCTCCTCTCCTCTCTCACGCTACAGCAGCCATGGCTGTCGTCGGACTGCAACGCAGTCCGGCGGCCCTTGGCCTCCCGAAGGCGGGGAACCATTCCCCGGTGTTAGGATGCCCTCTTTCCGCCTCTTTGGCTTCTCTAACCTCTGCCTCATGGATCCACTTCCAACATGTGTACCACCAGACTATCGATTCTATCTTCCAAACCCACATCAAGAATCAAATTTCCAGCAAAATCCATCTCTTAAATTCCAGGATTAAGTTGAATTCAAGATCTAAAAAACTCTATATTTCTTTGAGAACCCAAAACCTAAAGATAACCTCAGAAGCAAACAATTGCTTCCAACTTCAAAACCCACTCCAACTATTGGATGACGATCTCCGGTTAGCCTTAATTTTCTCTATCAAATATTTATATTACCTTTTGGTATTCTTGATTTAAGGATCTCTAATTGATCAACTATTTGTATCTCTAATCTAGTCTTAATTTCCTCTATCAAATATTTATATTCTCTTTTAGTATTTTTGATTTAAGAATCTCTTTTGTATATAAATATACTTTGTATCATTAATAAGACATAAAAAAAGAAATTACAGCAACTCTCTTCTATTTTTTGTCATGGTATCAGAGCAGTTGAAATCCTAAAATATTTCTTCATCTTCTCAACATGACCGAAGAAAACCCTTTGGGTTCTAGTACGTCAAAAACTAGCCAATTAGACATGACTCAAACCAATTTTGATGTCTCATCACCCTATGTTCTTCATGCATCTGACAATCCAGGCACAACCTTAGTAACATGGCTCCTCAAAGAAGAAAATTACCCCACATGGCATCGTGCCATGACAAACGCACTTCAGGCCAAAAATAAAATTGGCTTTTGTAGATGGGACTATCAAACGTCCATCACCTGGTTCCACAGCAGAACCTGTATGGATTAAATGCAACTCTATGGTAATCTCTTGGATCTTTAATTCTCTTCATCCTACCTTACATGATAGTGTAGCATACTTTGCTACGGCACAAGTGATGTGGAATGATCTTGAAGAAAGATTTTCTCAAGGCAATGCACCTCGCATTTATCAGTTGAAGACTGAGATGGTGAATACCTTGCAACAAGGCATGTCTCTTTCAGCATATTACACAAAATTAAAGGGAATTTGGGATGAGCTTAGCACATACTTGTAAATTCCAATGTGTACTTGTGGGTCTGCATAGGCTCTTGCTGTAGAAAGGGAGAAAGAAAAAGTGCATCAATTTTTAATGGGCCTGAATGACAAATATAATATGGTACGCTCTCAAATTTTGAACACTGAACCATTATCTTCATTGTCTCGTGTTTATGGACTTGTAGCACAAGAAGAGCGACAACAATTAGTGACAGCATCGCGATTACCTTCTGTTGAGGGAGCAGCATTTTATAGCAGCAACAGGAACTAAACCTACAACAATTGGAAATCTACAAACAATCGTGACTTATCCAAATTATTTTGTGAATATTGCAAAAAGACAAGACACATTAAAGAGACTTGTTTTAAGCTCAACGGATATCCTGAATGGTGGGATAAAGGAAAGAAATCATCCAAGCCCAAATTAGCTAATAACTCACAGTGTATGGAACCCGTTGAAGGTAACATTATACCAATTAATGGGTTGACTGCAGAACAATATGCTCAACTCATCTTTATGCTTAATCTTGAAAAGGCTCACAATCCTATAGCCAACTTTACGGGTAAGGCAGCTCCTCTGTCCAACTGTACAATTGAATGAATCTTGGATTCGGGTGCTTTTGACCATATGACATGTCATGCGAGTGTCATTGATTCCCCCAAAACTCTATCTCATTTTTCACCAATTACTATTCCAGATGGGTCAAGCATTCCAGCAAAATCTTATGGAAATGTTTCTCTTAATCCATCTCTTACTTTAAATGATGTCATTTATATATCCTCATTTAAGTGTAATTTTATATCCATCAGCAAATTAACCACAGCCTTGCATTACGTTGCTCATTTTTTTCCTTCCTTTTGTGCTTTACAGGACCTAGCCACGAGGAAGCTGATTGGAATGGGTGAATTGCGAGATGGGCTCTATTATTTTCGGGCAATCAAAATTCCCATTGCAGTAACTAGCATCACTCATGATTCTAAGCTCAATTTGTGGCATCGACGCTTTGGGCATTTATCATTTGATAGACTATCTTTTATTCCAGATTTATGTCAGTTTTCTGTTAAGTCCTTTCATAAGTGCTGTGACTCTTGTCATCGAGTGAAATAGTCTCGAATCTCTTTTCCAGTTAGTTCAATTAAAACTCATGAATCTTTTGAATTAATTCATTGTGATGTTTGGGGCCTATATCATACTGCATCTTTGTCCGGCGCCCATTATTTCTTAAGCATTGTGGATGATTATACCAGAGTCACTTGGGTTTATTTGCTTAGAACCAAATCTGAAGTTTTTCTTAGGTTGCTTTCCTTCTTGACCATGGTGACTAGACAATTTGGAAAGGTGGTTAAACAAATTCGTAGTGATAATGACACCGAATTTACAAATCATAATTTTCAACTCTTTTGTCAACAAAATGGGATTTTGACTCAGTTTTCTTGCGTTTCCACCCCTCAACAAAATAGAGTAGTGGAACGTAAGCATCAACACATACTTGAGGTGGCTAGGGCCTTACGTTTTCAGGCCAATTTGCCTATTCAGTTCTGGGGTGAGTGTATTTTAACAGCAACATATTTAATAAATTACATGCCCTCACCTCTTTTTTCTGGTTGAAGCCCTTATGAAATATTATTTTCTAAAAAACCCAATTATTCTCATCTTCGTGTTTTTGGGTGCCTTTGCTATGCTTCCGTCCTTCCTCGATCAAAGGATAAATTCCATGGACGTGCCACTGCTTGTATTTTCCTTGGATACCCTCACGGCCAAAAGGCATATAAGGTGTACAATTTAGCCACTCATAAAGTTTTTACCTCTCGAGATTTAACTTTTTATGAGTATATTTTTCCTTTTCACCAATTGTATTCACCTTCTCCAGGACATGATGCTCCTTTAATCACACCTGTTCCTTTATCAGTTCCTGACCCTGAACCTGCATCTTTTGAATCATCTACATCAACAATCACATCACCTCCTATCGATAACCCTGAATTGAATTCTTTCACAGATATTGATAGTTCTTCTCCATCTCTCACACCTTATTCAAAACCAATACAGCCACAATCACTTCCCCCTCGAACAAGGAAATTCCCATCTCACTTCTGTGACTTCCATGTTGATTTGCCAGGATATTATAGTTCTTCTCTCACCTCTTCTAACCATGCTTCCTCAGGTATGTCTTATCCTTTAACCTCTTTTCTCTCCTATTCCAAATTTAATACTTCACATACTCGTTTTCTTATGGCCATCACCCAAGATGATGAGCCAAAATCTTATAAACAGGCCATTAAGGACACTCGCTGGCAAGACGCAATAAATCAGGAATTACAAACACTTGAACACAATTGTACATGGACTTTAGAGCCACTTCCCACTGGAAAGAAGGCCATTGGATCAAAATAGGTTTGCAAGATCAAGTATTATTATGATGGGACAATTGAGCGCTACAAGGCTCGTTTAGTTGCTAAGGGTTATACACAGATTAAAGGACTTGATTACACTGAAACCTTTGCCCCTGTAGCCAAACTTCCGACAGTTCGTACACTATTAGCAGTGGCAGCCGTAAAATCATGGGACTTGCACCAACTCGATATTCACAACGCCTTTTTGCATGGTGATCTTTCTGAGGAAGTCTACATGACACCGTCTCCTGGTTATTTATCACCAGGTGATAATCGAGTATGTCGGTTTCGGAAATCTCTTTATGGTTTAAAACAGGCATCATGTCAATGGTATGCTAAATTCTTTACTACACTTCTTCGTTTTGGTTTCACTCAATTTAAGACAGACACATCCCTTTTCTTATACCATGAGGGCACCTCCTTCACGACTCTACTTGTGTATGTGGATGACGTTATTATTGCTAGCAATGACAATCATCATACTACTGCTCTCAAAGCATACCTGGATGCTTGTTTCCACATCAAAGACCTTGGTGTTCTCAAGTAATTTCTTAGTTTGGAAGTAGCTCGCTCTTCTGATGGTATCGTTTTGTCCCAACGGACATATACATTGGATATTCTACAAGAATCTGACATGATTGGTTTCAAACCAGTTACGTTTCCTATGGAGCAACATCACACCTTGGGAACTGATACTAGTGATCTCCTTGATGATCCTGGCCCTTATCGTCACTTGGTTGGCAGACTCATATACTTAACTATCACCATACCAGAACTCTGCTATTCAGTCCATATTCTGTCTCAATTCATGCATCAGTCCCACCATCGACATTGGCTAGCTGCTCTTCGCATCTTACGTTACCTCAAGTCTGCTCCAGGACAAGGCATTTTTCTTTCCTCCAAGTCTGATTTACGACAATGCATATTGTGACTCTGATTGGGCTGGTTATCCTCTTACACGGTTTTTTATTACTGGCTATCTTATTTTTCTTGGTCACTCTCCCATTACCTGGAGAACCAAGAAACAAACCATTGTTTCTCGTTCTTCCGCTGAAGCTGAATATCGCTCTATGGCTACCACTGCATGTGAACTTATCTGACTTCGTACCTTACTTCATGATTTGCAAATCGCTCAATCTTTGTCAGCTTACCTTCATTGTGACAATTGTGTTGCTATTTATATTACCGCCAATCCTGTTTATCATGAGCGCACCAAACATATTGAAATTTACAGTCATTTTATTCGGGATTGCATTACATCTGGTTCCATCATTACGTCTCATGTTCCATCTCACCTTCAACTTGCTGATCTCTTTACTAGAGCTCTCGGTTATCGGCAATTTCATTTTCTTGTTGGCAAGTTGGGCATTCAAAATCTTTATGCTCCCACTTGAGGGGGTGTATTCGATGACGATCTCCAGTTATCCTTAATTTTATCTATCAAATATTTATATTATCTTTAGGTATTCTCTTTTAGTATAGTTGATTTAAGGATTTCTTTTATCTATAAATATACTTTGTATCATTAATAAGACATAAAAAAAAAAAAAGAAATTAAAGCAATTCTCTTCAAACTTTTGTCACCTAACAATCAAATTTCCAGCAAAACCAACGTCTTCAATTCCTTGATTAAGCGGAATTCAATGAGTAAACCCCAAATTACTGCGCAAATCCATCAACCCAACTTCGTGATCATAAGCTCTGCAGTCAAAATTCTTCAGACCCACATTCAAACACGGAAAATTCTTAAATACCCACGTTGCAGCTGCCTTGATTTTATCCAAAAAAAAATCAAAGAATCTTTTGAATTCGAAGGGAAGACAGAGAGAGGTCTTTGGGAGATCGTTGTTGTTGGTGGTGGTGGTGGCAGAGGAAGACAGAGAGATGTCTTTTGAAGGGGTTAAAGAGAGAAGGAGAGGGAATGTCAAGAAGGAGATGAAGAAGAGGAAGAAAGCCATGGCTGCTGCGGCGCGAGAGAGGAGAGGAGAGACAGAGGAGGCTGAAAGAGGGCACTATGGCGCCGGGGATTGGTTCCCCACTGTCGGGAGACCAAGGGCCACCGGGCTGCAATGCTGCGGTGGGAGAAAGGAGAGAGAGCGTGAGTATTTTTGTTTTGTGTCGAGATAGGCTGATGTGGCCTGCTAGATCAATATTTCCGTCCAGCTGCGTGCCAACATCTCTCGTTGCAGGTCAGAAACGAAAATGGGCGCCGACCGACCCGGTATATAATTTTCTCAAACTTACGCAACCTCAATTAATAAGCCATTAAAAGATAAACCTTTTTATATGAAAAGTCTAAAATACCCTCCCTCTCTCTCTCTCTCTTAATTTCATTGTAGCCCAAAATCGAGAACAAAGTCACCCTGACGCTATGTTCCTTTTAATGGCGATTCAAGACATTTGGATGACCAGATCTATTAAAACATGCCATTATTGAGTTCAAATCATGTCCGATTCTCTTTTATTGTGCTAATTTTTTTTTTACCTATTTAAATGTGTGTTAAGATACAAAATAATTAATAATATCTATTTTTATTTACTTAAATTTTTTAAAAGATCCTTGGTTATATGAAATGTAAGATTCTTAAAATTATATGTAAGATCATAATTTTAAATATTTATGTTTAAAATATTTTCGAAGAACAAGGATATGGGAAGAAAAGGAGGGAGTAGGTCCTTTCGAGTTAACGACAGATGAAAGCCAAGGTCATTTCTTTTGTTTTTTTTTACTATATTAATCGATACACGAATTCATATACTGATTAATCCGATATAAAATTTATAGTGAATCATTTAAAGGGTTACCCTCCTAACAAACTCTTGATCTTGATTAAGAAAACTAATATCATATCTCATTACACCATAAATTTTGACCGTAACAATAATGCATTTTACATTCTTAATTATAATTTTGAGTTCGGACTATAAAAATAAAGAAATGAGATTTAATAGGATTAATTTTTAATAATTTTTATAATATTTAAATTAAATTAATCAAATAAAATCTAAATAATGATAAATAATAAAAATATATAAAAAAACCCATCTATTCTTACTCTCAGTATTTTTAATTCATGTGACCAGATAATCAAGAAAAGGATTATATAACAAGTCCCAATCTCTATTGGTTTCCATGTACACTTAATTACCAAGTCCTACCCATTGACTTCTAGGATTCTTCTTCGCTTGTCGGTCATACATGACGACTCATTTGGATTCTTGACATAGTTTTATCATTTTTTTCTATGACCCGGAAAGCATCAAGTCCTTCACTAAAGCCGCGTGGGGTCATCTTTGAAAACGTGATAGTGACAAGGATTGAAATTTTCTTTTCCCTGGTCCTACCCATAGACTTCTAGGTTTCTTCTTCACTTGTCGGTTATACATACGATGACTCTTTCTTTTTTTTTTTTTCTATTAGACTTGGTCTACCCATAAATATTCGAAGTTTTATTTCTATTAATCTTGATCCAACTGTTATCTAGTTTCAATTGAGAGAGAGTTTTTTCAATATCATTTTTATTGTTATAAAGACTTGAATCTTGATATTTGATGTGAGATATTAATATCTTTTCTATTAGACCAATAAAAAATTGGTGTTCTTCTTTACTTTTCAATTATACATGATGATTCATTTGGGTTCTTTGATATATTATATGATCTTTCTCTATCACTAGAAAAGCATTAGTCCTTCACCAAAGCCGGCTGGGATCATCTTTGAAGACATGACAGAAACAAGGATTGCAATGTTCTTTTCCCCAGTCCAGATCAGACCTCTATTAACCATTCCCTGACCATATACTCCTAAGAGATGAGTTTAAACCAAGTGGGCAATTTAAATAAAAGTAATAGCATTGGGTTGGCAATTTTGTATTAGTGAGCTAAACTCTCCATGTAATACGTCCAATGACCACTAATTAAGGATGTATTAGAAGGGTTAAACCCAAAAATTGTACCAAGTATCATTACCGAAATCTCCATCAATATTTAGGGTATGTTTCCCTCATAATCTACATGTGGTGCGAAAGCATGAACTTGAGATTTTGATCACAGATGATGCTACCGGTTAACTAAAAATAAACACAAACATAGTTTGGTTCTTTCATTTCTGAAAATTTTTGCTGTCTGCTTGAGGAAACCTTGTAATACATTTATTACAAGAACCCACCCCTAATTATTTATTGTAGTAATAAAGGGGTACAAGTTTTCGAAACTTTATTGATTAAATCCTAATTCCTTAGTCTTCACGGAGTAGGATCCATGGAAGAAGAAGAAGAAAAGAGAGACTTTGAACGTTCACGTGACCCTGGATTGGTTGTGCAGAAACCACCATCCACCACAAGGTTCAGCCCACTAACATACTTGGACTCATCGCTCCCCAAATATACAGCTGCCTCAGCCACATCCTCTGCTTCAAGGACCACCCCTTTTAGGATGGCGGATTCACAGATTGACTCCTCTGTCTCTTTCTTCCCCATCTTTGTTACCTCCATTGCCATAGGGGTGGCAACACCAGAAGGAGCAATGCAATTGACTCGAATCCCATACTGTCCTAATTCTACACACAAGTTCTTCATAAGGCCAACGAGGGCATGCTTTGAAGCCGTGTAAGCGTGACTGCCTTGCCCTCCAAGCAACGAACAAATGCTTGAAGTGAATATGATGCTTCCTCTCTTCACGGGAATCATTACCCTGGCGGCATGTTTGGCAACTAGAAATCCACCAAAGAGGTTGACATCTATGACTCTTTGAAAATCTTCAGGATCAGTCGCTAGTAATGTGTTGAAATGTTTTAAATTGGTGCCAGCATTACTGTATGCTATATCAAGCTTTCCATGCTTGGAGACAACCATGTCCATTGCTTTCTCAACATCGGTGTTGCTAGTAACATCGCAATGGACATAGGAAAGAACTTGGTCATTGCCAATTTCTTCACAAAGGGCATGTCCAAGATCATCTTGGATGTCTGCTATCACAACTTTGGCACCATATTTGACAAATACTTTTGCGGTTGCCTTGCCAATTCCACTGGCACCCCCTGTAATGAAGGCCACTTTACCTTCTAACCTGCAAAATAGAAGTCCCCACTATAAATAGCCATGGCAAAGCGGGGGAGAGAGAGAGAGAGAGAGAGAGAGAGAGAGATAACCCGTTTTTCCGCTTACCTCTTGTGAGCGGAAGATGCAATAGAATTCATATTTAGATGCGGAGTGAATTAAGCCCAGGTACAAGGCAATTTATAAGGTGCTCGACTGAACGCCTCTTGTATTTTTTTTTTTCAAAAATTTGAATGTCGCTTTAAGGACTCCAACCATTGGCAGTCGCCTAATGATAGCATGACCGTCGCTTTAGGGACTTCAACAAGAGTTGTTCAACATTGAAAGTTTGACTGTAGACCAATGTGGCTGTTTCATTAAAAGTTTAGAATAGCTCACTAATGTTATCAGAAATCAATATGTAAGATTCAAAATTATGGTTAACCGATTCAATCGTGATTCAATATAGTTTAATCACTAATTTTTTAATAATAATTAAAAATGTATATTGTTGTGTAATGCCCACGTGGGGCTATTTAAATTTCAAAAACAAAGGGGGTAATGGGTAGTTACCCATTACCCCACTCTCCCCTAATTTCACTCTCCAAATAACTCCTGCGGGAGTTATGATTCAAAAAAAAAAAAAAAAAAAAAAAGTAAGTTAAGTTTTATATATGAAAAATAAAAGGAGAGAATATCAAGAGAGATGATGATCAAGAGGGATTGATTCCGATCAACGCACGAATCACCGGGTTAAGGGTTGGAACGTCGTGGTATTGTGTTAATAGTTCGTCTTACGTAACTATCATCCCGACTGCGAGTTGTTGCAGTTCCAAGTTTGCGGTTTCCGAAATTATTCGAATCACCGATTAAGGTATACCGTAAACTTGATCTTTTATGATTCTGAAAAATGTTAATTATTGCTTCCGTTGCGTGATTGAGTCACCATAATCTAACATTGGTATCAGAGCATGTTAGATATATTTTAAATAATTTTTCGGAATTTAATTTGGGTATAAAATATAGGGTATAAAATTTGAGGTTCGGATCACGAATGAATTTCGTGAATCCGATTATACCACTGTGTTACCCAACTCACGTAGAACACGAAAAAAACTTTTTCGTAATTTCCTGAGCACGATAGGGCTAAGAAAATTCCGGTTGAAGCATTCGACCGTGAATAGTGACCGAACACTTCAACCCCAGATTTGGCGAGTTTTAGGTCAAATCAGAGCATGAAAATGGTAGATCTAAGTTTGTCTCTGCTAGATCTACATTTTGACATATATATTGCATGTTGTTTATACTGGAAATTGGGTTTTCGGAGAATCGGGTCGAAAAACCCAGTTGCAGACCCGTCGGGCAAGGAAGATGAGTTCCAGACCCGCGGGCGCGTGCACAACACGCGCCAATAAGCGCGTCCAGCTGGCGCGTGTATCTCACGCGCACGTAAGGCGCGTGTATCTCACGCGCACATAAGGCGCGTGAGCGGTCCAGAAGGGGGCACGGGTCGGGGCGGGTCAAGAGTCGACCCACGACCCGACACGTGTCGGGTCAACCCGACCCGTTAACCGCAGTCGGGTCACCTGACCCGTTTGACCGACCCGCTGACTCAGCTCCGCGCGTGAGGGCGCGTGAGAACGCGCCGCGACTGGGTGCGCGTGAGCCGAGCCGGCTCAGGCGCGTGGCAGCGCGTGAGCCGAGCCACGAAAGGCGCGTGGTGGCGCGTGAAGAACTTACCGCGCCTCTGGCGCGTGATCCAGGCTCCTGCCGGCGCGTGGAGGCGCGTGGCAGGGCCTGCAGACGTGCCGCCGGTGCGCGGCGGCGCGTGAGGACCCCGGCGGCGCGTCAGGTCGCCCAAAATTGATTTTTTCAATTTTCTTTTGGGGTCCTATGAGGTAAATTGTGACTATTTGTAGGATTTTGTACACCGAATTAAAGTCCAGATAAAGAGATGAGATCCCGGGTTGTGGTGTATAGTGTCTGTTGACTCATATGCTCACTTTGGGATCAATACTTGATTCATTTTGGATTTTTAATTCGTAGGGTGTACGAAATTGTGAAAATAAGCATTATTAGTCACTAACGTCTCTTTTTTCTGTGTAACAGAGACATGGCTGCTACGAAAACTGTCATTCTAGATCTCGTTAAGGGAGATAAACTGAACGGTGACAATTATGATATTTGGCACCGAAAGGTTCAGTTTGTCTTCGAGGAACAAGAACTCGGGGAAGTTCTTAAGAACGAGATGGTGGATCCCGGGGAGGGTTCCACGGCACAAGCACGACGGGATCAGGAGGTGTATCGTGCTTGGAAAAAGAAGGATAGCCAAGCGAGGGTAATCCTTCTTAGCTGCATGCACGATGAACTGATTCCGATTTACGAGCAGTATCCTACTGCACAGTCGATCTGGCATGCTCTAAGAGAGCAATATGGCGCCCCGTCAGCTCCTAAGGTGAGGATGCTGACTTATAAGTTCATCACTTATAAGAAGAGGCACGATCATACAATGAAACAGCATTTAATGAACATGTCGAGTATGATCGCCTTTCTGAAGAATATGGGGGAGCCGATGTCTAATGAGCTTCAGGTACTGGGTGTGATCCAGTCCTTGCCTGACTCCTGGGATGTGGTTAAGACCTATCTCACGCACACTGAGAGTATTCATACTTTCATGGACGTGAGTAGGCACTGTGAGGTCGAGGAGGAGCGTCAGGAGGTGGCTAGGTCTTCTTCTGCTCATGCTAATTTTGCGGAGTCGAGTAAGGGCTCCCGGGGTTTAAAACGCAAGTGGCGCAAGCATGAGAAGAAGGCCAAGGGCCAAGGCAAGAAGAAGCAACCTGCCAAGACCGACGAAAAAGGACAGAAGCGCAAGAAGAAGGAGCTCGATAAGAGCAAAGTCCAATGCTATGTTTATGGCAGGCTTGGGCATTTCGCACGCGAGTGTGGCGAGCGAAAGGTATGTCCTTCTTCTTTACATGGTTTGAGTTACGTGTCATCTAGTGTGATGCTCATTAACTCTTCTCCTTTGTGGATTGTAGACTCAGGAGCCACAGACCATGTAGCTCGGGACAGGAGCGCATACGTGGAGTTCCGCCGTTTAAGTCCCCAGGCGAGGAGGCTGTACGTGGGGAATGGAGCATTCGTGGAAGTAAAAGGGATTGGCACTTGCAAGCTATTGCTACGAAGTGCCCAAGTCTTATATCTTCATGATGTTTTGTATGCTCCTAAGATTAGGCGGAATCTAGTATCTATCCGATGTTTAGATTTGTTAGGATATTCAGTATTGTTGGGAAACTCTAGAGTTTCCATTACTTATGACAGTTCTTTAATTTGTTCCGATTTGATCCATGAGGGACTTTATGTACTGGATATGATTTCATGTTATGAGACTTATTCTTCTTCTACTATTGCTTTTGCATATGATAGTGTAGTGGATGATGTGAATGTATGGCATAGTAGACTTGGCCACATAGGGCAAGAGAGGATGGCCCGGTTAGCTACGAATGGCCTGCTGGGCCCGCTAACCAAGGTTCAGTTGCCCGTATGTGAGTTTTGCCTTGCGGGCAAAGCCACTAAAAAACCATTTGGGAAAACAATGAGAGCTGAGACTCCATTGCAATTGGTCCATTCCGACATTTGCGGACCCATGAATGTGAGAGCCCGAAACGGAGCCACGTATTTTATTACATTTATAGACGATTACACGCGTTTCGGTTACGTCTACCTGATCTCACACAAGTCTGAGGCACTAGAATGTTTCAGGAGGTTTATCAGTGAGGTTGAAAATCAGCTAGACTTGAGGGTGAAAACTCTCAGAACCGATCGGGGGCGCGAGTATCTGTCTAAGCAATTTAAAGAGCTCTGTTCCGATAGAGGTATTACGAGACAGTTAACTACTCCTGCTACTCCTCAACAGAACGGAGTAGCCGAGAGAAGGAATAGGACTCTGTTGGAGATGGTGAGGTCGATGATGACACAAGCCAACCTACCTATCTCCCATTGGGGGGATGCGTTGTTGACTGCGGCTTACGTTCTTAACCGTGTTCCGACAAAGTCTGTAGTAAGCACCCCATACGAGCTTTGGACAGGGAGACAGCCTGACCTTAGCCACTTGAGGCCATGGGGTTGCGCTGCGTATGTTCGTGATTCCTCGCATCAGTACGGCAAGTTAGGACCGCGAGGAAAGAAGTGTATCTTTGTTAGATACTCTGAACAATCCAAAGGATATGTGTTCCTAGGAGAACATACGGACGGTACTGTCACCGAGATATAGTCTCGTGATATCACATTTCTCGAAAGTGATTTCCCTAAAAGAGGAGAAATCGATCGAGATCTCACCTTTTACGAGATGGATGAGCCGAGTGGCTTAGCCGAACCCAGTGACGAGATTCAAGAGCCGATTATGGATCTTGATCTTAGTGGGAGCAATCCATTTCAAGGTGTGGGACCTCTCTCTCCTCGAAGGAGTAATCGGGGACAAGTGCCACGTCGCCGTTTCCCGATTGAGGATGAGATCCTCATTGTGACTCCTGAGGATGATGAAGAGCCGAGGACTGCACAGGAGGCTCTTGAGGGTTCAGCAAAGGACCAATGGTTACAGGCCATGCACGAGGAAATGGAATCAATGAGAGTCAACGAAGTCTGGGAGCTAGTTGACTTTCCTGAGGAAAGAAAGGCTATTGGAAACAAGTGGGTTTTCAAAATTAAAAGAAAGGCCGACGGATCGATTGAGAGGTACAAGGCCCGTCTAGTAGCCAAGGGTTACACGCAGACCAAGGGCATTGACTACGAGGAGACTTTCTCTCCAGTAGTCAAATTTATTTCGATCCGTTTACTTTTGGCGATTGTCGCTAGTATGGATCTTGAGTTACACCAGATGGACGTTAAGACCGCTTTTCTTAACGGGAGCCTGGATGAGGAGATCTACATGGAACAGCCCCCTGGGTTTGTTCTGGTAGGTCAAGAAGACAAGGTCTGTCGACTTCGGAAGTCGATATATGGTCTAAAGCAATCATCTAGGCGGTGGTACCTAAGATTTCACGAGGAGGTGATATCTTAAGGTTTTACGATGGTTGAGGAGGATCATTGTGTCTATCTGATTCGGTCTGATAACTCTTTTGTGATCCTGTCGTTGTATGTGGATGACATAATGTTGGCTGGGAACGACATTAAGTATTTAAAGACCATCAAAGCATGGTTGTCATCCAGTTTCGACATGAAAGACATGGGTGAAGCTGAGTTCATCCTTGGAGTTAAGATCCAGAGGGATCGCTCGAGAAAGATGTTGGCTCTTTCACAAGAGACCTATATTAAGAAAATTCTTGAGCGTTTTGAGATGAATGATTGTAATCCCATAGATACTCCGATCGCCAAAGGTGAAGGCTTGAGCCTGGACATGTGTCCGAAAACTCAGGAAGAAGTAAGGGAAATGAGTAAAGTACCTTATTCCAGTGCAGTGGGAAGTTTGATGTACGCAATGTTGTGTACTAGACCGGACATTTGTTATGCAGTTGATCTGGTGAGCAGATATCAGGCAAATCCTGGAAGGGGTCACTGGAGAGCAGTGAAAAGGATTTTCCGATATCTAAAAGGAACTGCAAACTTCTCCTTGAGTTACGGAGGAGGCGATTTGCGCCTTGTGGGCTATTCGGACGCCGACTGGGGAGGCGATTTGGATAAACGCAAATCGACATCAGGTTTTGCTTTCTTGCTCAATGGCGGAGCTATCTCTTGGAGCAGTAAGAAGCAAACCTGTGTTGCTTTATCTACGATGGAGGCTGAGTTCGTGGCGTGCTCAGTTGCAGTTCAGGAGAGTGTTTGGCTCCGGAGACTACTGAATGACTTAGGGATTGTAGCGGATAGTGGGAGACCTGTAATGATTTATTGTGATAATCAGGCCGCTATCGCTTACACTCGAGACCCTAAGTTTCATAGTAGAACTAAACACATCGACACCAAATACCATTATGTTAGAGACATCATCGAGAAGGGTGAAGTGACCGTCAAGTACATTTCGACACACAGCATGGTGGCTGACCCCTTCACCAAACCCATCACTAGAGACTCTTTTTTAGGGCATAGAGAGTCATTGGGTTTGAATATCTACTGACATTTCTCAGTTTGTACTTAATGATGACGTTGATGCTTATTGATTTTATATATATGATTATAGTGCATTATTCAGTCACTTTTGCATTATATTTTTCATTTAATGCACTTACTTTTAATTATCATATATATGTAATAGATATGTCAGGCAGGCGAGGTCGACTCTCTCACACGAGTGACCACCTCCGGCTCTGAGTGAGCTGGGATGAGACGGTTTCTAGCTGTAAGAGGTTTTGAGAGTGGCCCTGCTAGAACATAAGTCGCCCTGATACGTGTTCAGGATGAGGTCATATGCGATATGACCGACATGGAAGTACCCACATCCATGTTGCCTGTGAGAAGCCAGGTTTGAGATCTCGGATATCACCTGTAATTTGTGATATTGTCTCATAGGTACTCTTTCTGAGATCTCTAGGTAAAGTCTTATGAGTAGACTGTGTCCTCGTACCTGCACAGTGTTAGAGAAATCTGACATATGCCTTTCTGAGAGATGGGGGAGTAACACTGTGGCACGTGTTTTCATACCACGTGTGAAAAGACGACTTGGGATAGTGGGAGCTATATTACTTGAGACAATAATTTAAAACTTATCCCCAAGCCCCACTGTGTGAGATTCGAGATCCATTGGGTGGGATCTCTTGTGCCCTTATTACTTTCGGCTGTCTCTTGAGATCATGATTCAGTGTTTGCTACTTTAGTCTGTTTATCAATGGCCCGGAAGATAAATTGAGGTCTGAGGGACAGGTCTAGGAAAGCAGTCGAATTGAGATCGATAGATTCGAGTTTGGGAAAAGGAAGACCAATTGACAATGCATTGTTATGTTGTATTCACCAACCGGTCTTTTATGTTCATCCATGTAGGGATTTGAACATGATAGTGAATACATAATCGAGTAATATCTGGGGATTACTTTCGGTGAGGAAAGTAGCTCGATGAATGTAATTAGTCTTGGATCTGGGGAACAGCGAGCTTTCTTATGATATTAACGGTGACTACTCGATCATCCTAACAGGTGTGTCGAGCAGTTTTTGTTTGCAGGTGTACTCGCTAGTCGCACGACGTCCAACCCTGTATGAAAACCCTGTAGGGTGATATGGTGGATCGCATGAGTTGTGATCTTATGACGGAAATAGAATGCCCTCGTGTGCAAGTGGGAGATGTTGTGTAATGCCCACGTGGGGCTATTTAAATTTCAAAAACAAAGGGGGTAATGGGTAGTTACCCATTACCCCACTCTCCCCTAATTTCACTCTCCAAATAACTCCTGCGGGAGTTATGATTCAAAAAAAAAAAAAACAAAAAGTAAGTTAAGTTTTATATATGAAAAATAAAAGGAGAGAACATCAAGAGAGATGATGATCAAGAGGGATTGATTCCGATCAACGCACGAATCACCGGGTTAAGGGTTGGAACGTCGTGGTATTGTGTTAATAGTTCGTCTTACGTAACTATCATCCCGACTGCGAGTTGTTGCAGTTCCAAGTTTGCGGTTTCCGAAATTATTCGAATCACCGATTAAGATACACCGTAAACTTGATCTTTTATGATTCTGAAAAATGTTAATTATTGTTTCCGTTGCGTGATTGAGTCACCATAATCTAACATATATAATATATATGTTAATTTTATGTTTTCGTATATAATTTTAAAAATAAAGTTTTAATAAACATAAAATCAATAATTACTTTTAAAATTTATATTAATAAATAAAAATAAAATAACAAAATCTCTCTCTCCCACCTTTAATTTCATAAAAAATTCATTGCAAAGTATAAAAAATTACTCTCTCTCTACCTGGTGGTTTCGTGAAAACAGAGTGAGAGAGAGAGGCGGGGGGGGGGGGGGAACATAAAAGTCCAAGAAATGAAAAAGACAGGATCAGATCAAAAAGAAATTTCCTCAATGATGAACTTAAGAAATTTCAAAAGCCCGTGGGGAGAAAGGAATTTTAAAAGAGGTTGGCCCACAGCTTAAGAAATTTCGAAAACCCTCTCTCTTTCTCTCTCTCTCTCACTCTCTCTCTCTCTCTCTCTGGGAAACTGAAGGAAAAGCAGATCATAGAGTTCAAGGAGGATTCCAGTCTCTTTGAGGAGGGTGATGGTATATCTTTTCTTTCTTTCTTTTTTTTTTCCTCCTCCCATATTTATTTTCCATTCTTGCTATTTATGCTCTCTCTCTCTCTCTCTCTATCTCTCCCTCTCCCTTCTTGTCACACGAACTCGTTTGTTCAAGAAGTGAGAAGTAGTTGAAAAAGTTGAGATCCGAAGGTCTTCGATGGGTTTATAACTCCATTGATGGAATTCATTCCTTACAATTTTAGAGAGAGATAAAGAAAGAGTCGAGATTTTTTTTTTTCCTATCCTCGGGGTTTTGTTTTAACGCGCAGGTCACACGTTTTGAGGTTCGCTTACAATTGATCGGCGGGATTTTAAGGTTCAATAGAGAAAATGTATTATAATTGGACCAACATATGAAATGTCTGAGTGGCTAGTTGATGGGTTGGTCCGATTTTAATAACACTGCTTAATACATATTAGAAAAATTAATTTAATAATTTACCATCCCAAATTTTTGTCCGCTGGTTTAATAATTTAAATAATGGCTTAATTATAAATAATTCTAATTGGATACAGTTTTGCATTGAGCTTCGAAAATTACATGTACGGTCTCTAAATTCTGGATCAGCGTACATTTAATTCTTGAATTTTAAAATACAACAGCTAAGCACACAAAGTTTAAAAGATGCAATGAAATGATCTACCTGTTAGCAATGTCGATATGTTAGCCGTTAAAGGTTGAGGTGGCTTGGCCCACACCCGGACAGGAATGCTGAAGTGGCCGTGCAATCCCGGCCTATGGTAATGCTAAAAAGAAAAAACAAAAGGAGAAGGAGAAGGAGAAGGAGAAGAAGGAGGAGAAGAAGAAGGACTCTCTCTTCTCTTCTCTCTCGGGCTGCAGCAGCCATGGCCGCTGCCAGACTGCAGTATAGTCCTGTGGCCCTTGGGCTCTCGGCGGCGGGGAATCACTCCTGTGGTGCCCTCTTTCCGTCTCCTTTCTCTCTCTCTCCTCTCCTCTCCTCTCTCGCGCCACAGCAGCCATGGCTTTCTTCCTCTTCGGCTTCTTCTGCCTCTTGGATCCACTTCCAACAAGTGTACCACCAGACGATCAATTCCATCTTCGAAACCCACTTCGAAATCAAATTTCCAGCAAAATCCATCTCTTGAATTCCATGATTAAGTTGAATTCAAGATAAAAAAAAATCCTAAATTTCTCTGATAACCCAAAACCCAAAGATCACCTCAAAAGCAAACAATCGCTTCCAACTTCAAAACCCACTCCGACAATCAAATTTCCAGCAAAACCAACATCTTCAATTCCTTGATTGAGCAGAATTCATCGAGTAAACCCCAAATTACTGCGCAAATCTATCAACTCAACTTCGTGATCATCCAAGCTCTGCAATCAAAATTCTTCAAACCCACATTCAAACATCGAAAACTCTTAAATACCCACGCTGCAGCTGCCTTGCTTTTATCAAAAAAAAAAAAAATCAATGAATATTTTGAACTCGAAGGGAAGACGAAGAGAGGTCTTTCGGAGATTGTTGGCTTTGAGAGAGGTTAGAGAGATGGGTTTTGGGAGATCGTTGTTGCGGGTGGTGGTGGCGGAGGAAGACAGAAAGTGGTCTTTTGAAGGGGTTAAAGAGAGAGAGAGGGAATGTGAAGAAGGAGATGAAGAAGAGGAAGAAAGCCATAGTTGTTGCGGCGCGAAAGAGGAGAGGAAAGAGAGAGAAGAGGCGGAAAGACTGCACCCTGGGGTCGGGGAATGGTTCCCTGTCCCCTGGAGGCCAAGGGCTGCCGGACTGCATTGCAGTCCCGCGGCAACTGTGGTAGCCATGGCTCCTGCAGCACGAGAGAGGAGAGGAGACAGAGAAGAGAGAGAGAGAGAGAGAGAGAGAGAGTGATTGTTCAGGGTCAACCTAGGCTGACGAGGCAACTCTTGTTACACATTAGACGGCACAACGAGCCAACTTAGTCTAACGATCAGCGTGTCATCGTTATCAACGGCGACGTTATTTCATTGTAATTTTTGAACTTGCTCGAGTGTTGGATTCTAAAGTTCAGACACTAAAACATGTACTAACCTCATAGTTCAGGGATTCGGGGAGCAAAAATGTAATTTTCTGAAATTTACACCTCAATTAATAAGCCATTAAAAGATAAGCATTTTTATATGAAAAGTCTAAAATACCCCGCCTCTCTCCCTCTCTCTCTCTCTCTCTCTCTCTCTCTCTCTCGCTCTCATTCCCTTCTCGTCCAAAATCCATAATACCTGTATCAATAAATATTCAAAATCATATTCTAATTAATTTGATTAAAATAATGACTTATTTAAAGAGATTATTCTCTCAATATAATTTTTTTCATATCCAATCTATAAATTAAACTTAAAAACTTAATTAAAAAATATAACATTATCTCTCATTAAACTAACAGTATATTAATCTAGAATACAAGATCACCCTATTCACATTGAGCGCTACGTATCCATTAATGGCGAATCAAGAGCTTTTGGAAGGACAAATCTATTAAAAATTACTATTTATTTAAATCAAATTAAATATTAAAAATGTTACATAAAAAAAATCAATAATTAATTTAATTTTGAAAATATTTTAATATTTTAATTTTATATATAATAATGAATTTTATATATAAATGGAATTTATTATAACAATTGATTTAAGGATTGGATTATCAGATTTTATGTATTTTATATTGTTTTTTTAATTTTTTGGGTCCCCTGAACTTGAATTTGGTTCACCGTCGAGTATTCGGAAATTTGTTTCGATTAATTTTGACCGAGTTACCGTCAGTCTCAATCGAGAGGGAGTTCTCCCAATATCATTTTTATCACTATCAAGACTCAAAACTCGGTTATAAGGTACTAATATCCTTCCATTAAACCAACGAAACGTTTGACGACATCAATCTGAACATTGAAACTATGTGTAACCCACCAAACAAATACAAAGCCCCATTGATTAAAAATTTCATAAGCTCTAATTCAGGATCGAGAAACTGACAGTTTCCGGCGATCAGCAGCAGCAGCAACTTGACAAGGAGAGTTGCAGTGTATTGATTTAAGAGATGGGTCCTTTTTAAGAATGGATTGAATAGTGTCAATGTCAGCAAACTGAACGGCACCAAAGAACACCCCCTCTCCATTGTTTGGTAAGTCCCATACCACTCTCTCTCTCTCTCTGCAAATAATAATGTTTTTCATCATAATATTATAAAGTTTTAGTTATATATTATAGTATTTTGTCAAAGTGAAAATTTATACTGTTTTATCTTGTCCAGCAAATATAGTGAGATACATATATTATTTTTTGTTTATAATTTTTTTTAAATATAATCCATGTATTAAACTATGGTATGTGAGGTTAGTTCTTAAATTTAAATCGTATATATTTTAATAGCTTAAAAAATACATATTTTAATATTACTGTACACATTTTTTTATCTTATCAATAAACTATTTCATAATATATATATTTTTTTAACTTTATTTAAAATTTTAATTAGGGGCAATTAAGCATATTCTTTTAGTTTCTCTCTATGACTTTTGATATTTAAACAAATTTATCAACCCATTTAAATTTTCTAAATAACTGAACATTCTCTATTTATATCAACTTTTGATCACATCTTTTCTCCTATATTTGTCTTTCGGTTGGTCCACCGATCGATCTCAAAATTTAGAATTAAATTTCAATTGATTGTTTATTGTTACACATAACTTTTGATCACAGGCCCTTCAACCATAAGTTGTAAATAAATAAGTAAATAAAGAGGTTGAATTTCTTGGGAAAGCACTCCTTGTGTGGCATGCAAGATCAGGTTATGTCTAGTGTCATTCCTGGTGTCTTGACAACATATAAGGAAAGAGTGTCAATAAACTATAACTTAACTGATATTATTCCTCATTTTTCGTATAAAAATCTCGAGTTTAATTCTTCTTATATATATTAAAAAAAGAAAACAGTTGATTGTGTGAACAATATGAGCTAGCATCATTAATATATATATTAATTAATCAGTATTTGAAATCATATTTCGACTAATTCGGTTTAAGTATTGATAGATGTAAATTAGAAAAACTCTTAATTTATTTTTTTTTCCATTTTTAAGTTTTGAAACCGATGCTCAATTAAGAAATCTAACACATTTATCTATTAAATCGATTGTTTGTTGATTGATGCATGACTAATGCTTTTATCCTATTTGAACAAGTAAACTTCACAAAAGAGGCCTACGAAGCTTTGTGCTGTCTATGTATGTCTCAAACCATACGGTATAAGAAAGATCCTCCCCCCACAATGGCCTTTTCTCTGTCTGCTATTCTTCTTCCCATACTCCATCAACGTCAAAAATACAAGCTGCCACCAGGTCCTTGTTCATGGCCGATTTTTGGTAATCTGTACAAACAACACTTTATAATTTCCGTTGTTATGCGAAGTTGTCAAGGATCTATGGTCCGATCATGTCGATCTGGACTGGCTTATCGTTGCGCATTGTGATCTCCAGTGCAGAATTAGCAAAGGAAGTGCTCAAGGAAAATGATCAGTACTTAGCAAATGGGAACAGGAGTAGGGGAATGGACCTTAGTTGGGCCGATTATGGGCCCCACTATCTAAGGTCCGAATAGCCTGCACAATGGAGCTTTTAAGCCTAAGGAGGTTAGAGGACCTTAGGCCCATTAGAGAAGATGAGCCATAGCTAAGGTTGAATCATCTTCAAAGACTACAAGAATGCTCATAATCTTGTGAAGAATTTGACATTAAAAAAGTACTTGGGAACTGTGGCGTTTAACAATGTAACGAGACTCGCTTTTGGAAAGAGATTGGTTAGCGAAGAGGGTGTAATTACCGAGCAAGGGCTTGAACTTAAATCGATAATTCATGATGAAATTAGGCTTGGAATACGGGGCTTGATAAACCACATTCCGATTCTTGGATGGATTTTCGGACTAAATCAGGGGGTGTTTTCTGAGCATGAGGTTTGCAAAGCACGAGTTGTTCACTCTGTCATGGAAAAGCATGCATTAGAGCTAAAGAAAGATGATAGTCATGCCAAAAAACACGTTGCCAATGCATCGACTCTTCAAGAGAGATATGACCTTAGCAAAGATACCATGGTTGGATTACTTTGGGACCTGGTGATTGCAGGACTGGATACAGGAGCAATCACTGTTGAGTGGGCCACGGCCCAACTAATTAAGAACCCAAGGGTCCAACATAGGATCCAAGAGGAGCTAGATTGCGTAGTTGGAACCAAACGTGTAATGACCGAGTCCGACATACCAGATCTCCCGAACTTGCAACGTGTTGCCAAGGAGGCACTACGACTTCACCCTCCAACTCCACCAATGCTCCCTCACACCAACGCTCATGTGAAGATCGGCGGCTATGATGTTCCCAAGGACCGTCATTTACGTCAATGTATGGGCAATAGCCCGTGACCCATCAATTTGGGTTAACCCACTTGACTTCCAGCCTGAACGCTTCCTCAAGGAAAATGTGGACCCAGGAGGCCACGATTTTCAGTTGCTACCATTTGGGTCGGGCAGGCGGGTTTGCCTGCTGCCCAACATGGGCTCAATGTGGTTACTTCAATGTTGGGCCATCTATTGCCCCATTTCTCCTGGGTCCCTCCTCAAAGGGTCCGGACCAAGGAGATTGATATGTCCGAAAGCCCGGGTTTGGTTGTGTATGGAGGCTGTTCCAAGCCCAACGTTGCTATCCCATTATACAAACGTTTTGGCAATTCAAATCTGAGCTAATGGTGCATTGATTCCGCAAGGAAAGGATTCTGAAGAAAAAAAAAAAAAAAATGAAAACAGTTCTCCTTTGTTCAAATCTGAGCTAATGTACTAAATGAAAACAGTTCCATACGAGTAAGTTAGTCTCTTTATTAACATCCAAATGTCAAGCAAATTAATAAAATATGCAATTTTTTCTAAATTAAATTTTTTATTAAAGAAATTTTGAATTTTGTTTTGGTAGACATTAATAAATTTACCTATATATACTCATAAGACGTCATTGTTTTCACTGAAAGCATTGCGTGTGAGCATATGTATTCCCAAAAGAGCCAAAGTGCTACTTTGACACTGTATTGTAAGTCAATTTGGTTAAGATATCTTCCTAATCAACAGGAGTCTAAAAGGATCTACCGGCAAATAATTGATCTAATAGGAAAGATGTCAGATCTTTTAATAAAAATTCGGATTCGAATATTGGAAATAAAAAAAGTTATGTTGGAAGAGCCCTCTTTATAAAAAATTTAACTAAATTCAAATTAAATTAATCAGAATATAACACTATCGGTCAAACACAAAAAACAAAAGCGCCCTCCGATAGGGTTCCCCACTTTGTTTGTCATTTTTCATCTAGAGTTAAGTTGGCTAAATTCAACCCCAACTAGTTATTGATTGAAAGCTTGGGTTGAGCCCAGCCCACCCTCGGGATTTCAAACCCATCCTTTGTTCAATCATGTGATAGCCATCAAAGGCCGATGACTAATGGCACGTGGGTTAAGATAAAATTTTTTAATTAAAATTTTAATTTTGAATTTTGAGAATAAAAAAATAGATTAAAAAATAATAATCTTCTAATCGAAGCGCACAACTATTCCAATCAAATTTGTTTGATTTTTTGACATCAGTATTCAAGTACGGAAAAAAGAAAAAAAAAAAAAGAAAAAAGGGGACAATGTATATGAGTCCTCCTTTCTCGTCTGTCATCAATTTCCCTTGTCATGGGGTACATACAAATTCTCTTGATTAGTGTTGGAAACATCTTCTCGCAAGTCTGGTTTGCTTGATTTATATATTTTTGTTTATTTTTCTTTGTTATTCTAACTGAAAAACAAAATGATAACCTAAACTTATTTTAATTAATTAATTTTAAAAACTGGGTCATTGTCAAATTAACTTCTACTCCATAAGAACAATAAATAAATAAATAAATAAAAACAATAAACTAAAATATGCAAAGATACAAACTTTAAATAAATAGGTCACAGTCAATTACTACATTCAAGCACTACGACAAGCACCCCTTTTGTTTATTATTATGTTTGGGAAGGTAAAACCCAGATACAGAAAGGAACCCAAAACAGGAAAAAAAAAAAAAAAAAAAAAAAGAAATAAACAACACACACACCCCCACCCCAACAGGGAAGCAGACTTTAGATCGTTTTTAAATTGCATAGTGGGTAATGTTAATGACATCTTCAGGCCTTTCAGGAGGGTGAGTCTTGTTTCTCATCCTCAACTCTTGATAGTCTTTGAAATAGAATCCTCTGTATTTTGGTTTCTCCCCAATTTCAGTAGTGAACTGTGGCAATGGCTCAACCCATTTGTCTCCATGCAAGTTGTAGAAGAAGGCATAGGAATACCTGCTTTTCCCCTTTGGCCTCACCACTCTATGTGTTGAACTTTTCATCTTGTTGTTGCTCAATACCTTTCTCCAAATCAAAATCAAAAATCAAAAATCAAAAATTAGACAAATTCAAAATATATATATTAGTGAACTTTATTCGATTATGCCAAATTTTTTGTACTAATTGTCACCAGCTTTGTAGCTAGGTCCCTCTGCTTTTTATTACCCTAACCAGAAGCTTGGGAATTGAAAATGATAAAGATATTGTTGTTTTTATTGGAATCGCATAAATATTAAAAGTGATTTTTAAAAAATTACTTTTTGAAATGGATTTTTTGGAATTTAAAAAAAAAATAATTTTTACAAATTTTAATAAAAAATTAAAAAATCGATTTTTTGAAATTCATTTTCTGAAATCAATTTCTAGAAATTCGACTTTAGCATCTTTAAATCCATTTTAGTTTGTCATTTTTGAGATTTCCAGAAATCCTTAAATCTAATAGAAAAGCTGCACTTGTCAATGGAGATTGTCAATGGAGAATGCCGATAATGGAGGATGTCAAGCTGCGACAGCAATCTTTGGCACGAATCGCCGGCAATAATATCATTCATGTCATCTTTGAAAGGGTGGAGGGTGGAGGGTGGAGGGTGTCTTTTTTTTTTTTTTTAAATTGTTGTCACCGAAATAGATTGTAAAATAAGATATTGAAATACATTTAAGGATGTTGGTGTCAATTTCCTCGAAATCAAATTCAAAAGACAATTTCTTAGAATACACTTTTTGAAATCGATTTTTCAAAGAGAACAATTTTTGAAAATTTTAATTTTAATTTTTTTTTAAATTTGTGAAAATTATTTTTTAAAAACATTTTCTAGGAAATTGATTTTAGAAAATGATTTCCAAGAATTCACTTTCAACATTTTTGTGATTTGAATAAAAACAAAAATAAATATCATTTTCAATCCTAAATTCAATTCGAAGGCAAATAACCCATCTCGGAGGTTTGGATTTTTTATTTCTACTCGTGTAATGACATAAACCATTAAAAAAAAATCTCAAAATGATTTAGTTGACCAATTGACATATACAAACAAACATGCCCCTTTAAAATGTCTAAACAAAATTCCAAAATTGAGTTGAACATCACTTAATTTTAGCTTTTGTTGGCAGAGTTTCGATTGAGGTGTTTGGTACCAAGCTGAATAAATGGCTTACCTGAATGGCATCACCAACATTTACAACGATTGAACCTTCAGAGGGAGTGACAAGAATCCATTCCCCATTCTTGCAAACCTCCAGCCCTCCAGCATCATCTTGCAACACCAAGGTGACTATATTCCCATCTTCATGTGGGGTTAACCCATTGTTATCAGCTTCTGTGGCCGGGAAATAATGCAGCCCCACCAGGAAATCCCAGCTTCTATCATTGTTATACTCTTTGAGAAAATTAGGAGGAAGACCCACGCACTCGTTCAATATGGTCTCCAAAAGCATACCCAACTTGCCCAAGTATGAAAATGTCTCGTCCAAAACTTCCCTAAAATTACGCAAAAACAATCAAACTTTTCAGAAAATCAGGACATAGCCCTGTAATAAGTAGGATTCCTCAAAATGGGTGTACCTGAATTCTGGGGGGTTAGTTGGATAAACATTGAAACTTGACCCTGGAGGGAACATGATCAGGTACTCATTCTTGTCTGGGGCGTGGTCTGGATGCCTGTTGTAACCGGTAGGAAGAGGTGCACCAATCCCAGGACTAGACTTGAGTTTTTCCTCAATTGGGTTCCCGAAAAAGGTCTTTGAAAGATTTAGGGCTCGAGCCATGAGATCAACCGGCACGCCATGGTTCTTGACTTGGAAGAATCCAGACTCGGAGCAGGCTTTTCCTATTGTCTCTTTGGTTCTCTTCTTGCCTTCCTCATCACCTTCTTTAAAGAAAGGTGAGAGATCAACAATGGGGATAAGTGAATTAGTCATGCTCTCTCACTCTCTCTCTCTCTCTCTCAATTAAGCTTCGAGCTTTGTTTTTTTCCTCAATCACTCACTTCTATGAGCATTGCTTAAGTATGTGGGGGTGGCAATCTATCGACAAAAAAGTCACTTAGTTTATCGTCTTCTGTTCTTAGTTTATTCATATCCCAAATTTTCTATTGAATTTTGTGGCATGATGCCATTCACATTTGGACATATATGCTAAACAGACCTTAAGGAAGCTAAAGACGTAGATTCCGATTGCTGCTAAAATGTGCCGTGGGGGGGGGCATAACCTTGCAAATCAGAGAGAGAGAGAGAGAGAGAGAGTTTTTATCAACACCCATCTTCGATGGAGATTCCTTATATTAGATAAGTTGGCCAAAATCAGTGATAATCAAATGAGATTTGATTAAAATAAGCCAAATACATAGGTGTACCGCATAGACTAGGTACTTAGAACTCGATTGGTGAGAATTGATAAGAACTATGGAGAATTCAACTTACTTGTTAACAATTCACGACAAGGTGTGTTTCTACTCGCAAATTTCTGTATATGCACCCAAATTTATGTGCTACAAGAGAGATAATTTTTTCTTGCATGCTAATTGAGATTCATTAAATTCCAGTGAAAATTAACACTTAAAAATAGGTTACTTTAAAAGTCGGTAAGTGTGTAGTATCTAGTGTGAAAAACACTCGGACGTGGATTTAGAAATGGAAAGATTCTTGAACTTGGGGTCGGTGTCCCATTCAACCTCCTATTTATATTTCTATGCATGAATGACCTCCCTAAATGTTCTATCATTAATTTTCCGATAATGTTCAAGGGTTTTGAGGCTGTTTGATGGTAGCAGTACGCATAAATACCCCTATCCGGTGCATAACTATCCCTACCCGATGCAGAGAATCCCCAAATCCAAATTCTGTAACTTCACACCAAAGTGAATTTGAGGATTTAGATGCAGCTGTGTGGTTCATTTTGGTGTAATTGCATTCATCAGTAGCGGAGAAAAATGCATGATTGGACGGGTTTGTCGAAACGCTCAAATTACTACTGATTCTCTTAATGCAAACAAACTTGTAGCAATAATAGTATCAGATCAAATCTCACGGGAACTAAATGAACTTAACTTTTTTGTGATTGCCAAAATAAAATAAAATGATTTATCAAATAAATTTCTACTAAAAAATAAATAACCTAAAATTAAGAGACAAATCAATAATATAAAAATATTGAAAATTAGAAAAGAAATTCAATTTATCAAACTCTGTCGTCCAAGAGTTCACACATTCGATTGTTTCACTAATTATAAGTTAAAAAATATTATTCTTACAATTCAATTATTTAACTTTAAATTTATTAAGATAGTCATAATAAATTTTGTATTTTTCTATATTAATTGACTAAACTCAGTATTCAATCAAAACTTATCATTAACCGATTGAGTACGATAGCGTTCCATATCAATATAATGATAATATTAAGTTCTGTGAAAATAGTTAAAGTAAAATATAATAATTAGGATAGTCGCAATTATTTAATTTTATTCTATCAATTTCTTAAATTAAACATGAATATTGGTAAACGACCGATATATATATATATAAATAACTTAATTGCTATTTGTATCATTCATTCATAACAATTGCGGATTACTGAAATTTTGAATATCAGTAGAAAAATTAATATTAAATTAAATTATCAAATTAACCAATATTAATTTTTCATGTAAGTAAATCAAGAATCGATAAATAACTGAATTAAAAAGATAAAAAATTAAATGAAACATATAATGTCACAGTGAAAATAATCAAATGAAATTTTCACTTGAATAAGAAAAAAGAAATTAGTCACTCATGATGGTAATCATATTCTTGAGTCAACAAAAGAAAATGTATTTTAATGAAAAAGAAAAACTAAAATCTAGAAAGGCAAAATAATGTTGTGTGATGTGTTGTGTGTGTAGTAGCCACCCATATTGGAGAGGGGTATATATAGGGCGTGAGACTCCCAAGATGAATGAGAAGTTTTCTTTTGTTGGATCTAGATCCAGATCTAAAAAGAAATTAAATGAAATATATAATTTTACAGTGAAAATAATCAAATGAAATGTTTCCTTAAATCAAAAAAAAGAAATTAGTCACTTACGATGGTAATCATATTCTTGAGCCAATAAAAGAAAATGTGTTTGAATGAAAAAGGAAAACTAAAGCCTAGAAAGGAAAAATAATGTTGTGTGATGTGTTGTGAGTGTAGCCGCCACCCATATTGGAGAGGGGTATATATAGGCCGTGAGACACCCAAGGTGAATGATGAGTCTTCTCTTGTTGGATCTAGATATAAAAAGACTCTCAAATCAAAGGGTTTGGATAGCCCCTTCAAAATAGGGCAACAATTAATTGCTTAAAAACAAATTTACTAAGTAAAATTTCTACTATAAATAAATTTTTCACTCTAAATGTTTATTCATTTCCTTTGTAGGCTCAAATGATATCTTGAATCATTTAGTTTCAAAATGTCTTCTTAATCTCACTTTGATCCAATCTCTAATTTTGATCTCTTAAAAATAAAAAGTTATAAAAATCATCCATTAGAGTACTAACCAATCCAAAATCAAATCATAATATTAACAATAAATTTTAAGATTTGCACATTATCAATGGCCGGAGGTAACCGATTTTTGTTCTTTTTAAAAATTTTTGGCTTCTACTATTTTTGACTCATTTTTGTACCCCCAGAAGCATGCTTTAGTATTGTTATGTATTCCAATACGTAGTATTAGAGCCAATTTTGTCTTTGCATTCGTATTTTCCGATGAATTTGAAAATTTTCCAATTATCAAATTTTCAAAAATTGACTAAAATCATTCACTTTCAGAGCATTTTTAGACCAAAATTGATTGATCATGAAATTCCGCATAATTCGGTCTTTTCAGAATGAAAAACCAAGGATTTCTTAAGTTTTCCGGCATCTAGACCGGTCAGATTTGGATCGGGACCCTTGAGGCCCACTTGGGTGAAGAAGACCCAAATTTAGGATGAAATGCAGTGTTTTCATCATGAATCAAAGTGTTGTGTTTCAATTTAATCGAAATGCGGCATTTTCCCTCTCTTCTGAAATATAGCGTTTTTGGGTCTTCTGAAACGCAATGTTTTGGCTTGTCCAAAAATGCCGCATTTTGGAAATTGATTTTGGCATAATTTTATGCATAATTTTAATATGAATTTTTTATTACATAAAATATGTGTAATGGATATAAAATAAATCACACATATTATGAAAAATATTTATATTATGCATAAATTGATTTTGGCATAATATTTATACACAAGAGCACAAAATTGTGTACAGATATCAAAATGCAAAAGCAATAATGGTAGCATTTTGAATAAATTTCAAAATATTTTATGTTAGGAATTTTTTTACTTCAAATCTTATAAGTTAATGCATTCAAAATGAAATTAATGAGATAAATATAACCGAGAAAAGATTAGACGTGATAAAAATTGGAAGAGATTTGAATTTGGATGATTTCACCGTATTTTGGTGTCCCATTCAAATCTCGACATAATTAATTTTGTTTTTCCCTATTGAATATTTAATTAAAATTTTATAATATTTAGGAATAATTTAGAATGATAATTATAGAGTTTTAATAGTTGTTTGATGGTAGAGAACCTATATAAATCCCCTCCTAGTGTATTGGGTCTCTAAATCCAAATTTTTATACCTCACACCATCTATTAAATAAAATTGAGAGTTTAGAAAATTTGTGCATGTCCAACAGAATAATTTTGGTACTATCACCATCATTAGAATTCGTCGGAATTAAATATGGCCGGAGGTGCATTCGATCCTTTTTTCGGGTTAATTTTATTTGTGTTCAATTATTATTACATTTGATGCACAATATAATATTACATTTTAGTGATCAATATAATTTTTTATTAATTACAGTATAGCTACAGTAACCATAATTTTGATAGAAATTGTATTTTAGGTCGATTCTGATCACATTAGAAAGGGATATTTATTGTGATTGTTATTTTATGTAATGAATATTATCTTATATATATTTTTGTAGTATGAAAATAATTACGCAGGATAAAATGTCAAGATAGCAATTCATATATTGTTTCTTTTTTTTTGTACTATAACAACTGGTATCCAGAGTTATACTTTTGACTAATCCGGTTTAAAACTTGCAGTAGCTCAATAAGGGGGCTACCCTCCTAATTAAGTGGGCAATTCATATATTGTTAATCTACCTGATTTTAAAGTTTCTTTTCTATGGAATACTGCAAGTACGGTGGATCATGTGTATGTCTAGGAAGTTTCTATTAATAAGACATACGTGTCTAAAGTAGGTGACTCCAAAGCAGAACGATTTGTGAGCCCACCATCCACCTTAAAACCTACATGGTGATCAAATGATGCCATCCATCACAATTAAGTAGAAGAGGTATTTTGATCGGGACTAGATTGAGTATATGTTGGTTTCGTTATTAGCCTACAGGCATTAGGCAATGAGTTAGTCTTGGTAATCTTATCATAAAATTAGAATAAATCTAATTGAATTAGAAATTTAATTCATGGATAATTTTTATGATAATAGATATATTTATTATATGTTTGTAACGGTAAACATAAATAAAGGCCTCCTATGTTCGGACCGCTTTAGGGGTTGTTTCTAGCCCAAGGTTGCCATCCCATTTATACAAACGTTTTGACAGTTCAAATCTAAGCTAATGGTGCATTGATTCCACAGGGAAAGGATTCTCAAAAATAAAAAGGGAAAAACTCTGTAATATGGTCGTTGCCAATTGTCAATCTAATGTACTAAATGAAAAGACCTTCTCAACCTGACCGTCAGTCATTTCATAAATGGAGAGGGCCAGTGGAGGATTGAGGAGCTAAGGGCAGTGGTTAGTAAGGACAAGGTGCAGGAAATAAGAGGTCTCGTGCTTCCGAAGAGAGGTAGAATTGAGGATTTGTTGGGGTGGGCTGAAACTAAGGATGGTCTCTTCTCAGTTTCTAGTGCTTACAAAATGCTTCTGGAGAACAATCTTTTGCAGCAGCATCAAAGTGGGAACTGGAAGTGGCTTTGGAAGACTAGTTACCCCGAGAAAGTTAAGTTCTTCATCTGGTTAGCCATGATGGAAAAAATCATGACAAATGAGGAGAGGAAAATGAGACGATTCACGGATGATGATAAGTGTGATATCTGTAAGGTGAATATTGAATCAGTGCTACATGTTCTGAGGGACTATAAGGAGGCGAAGGAAATATGGAATTGGGTCTGCCCAGATATCAGCAAGTTAGGGGATTTTTGGGCCAAGAGCTCAGCTGATTGGATTGAGAAAGGTGCACGGAGAGGTCTCAATCCTGAGATCCTTCAGGAGAGTAGCTTATTTGCTGCTACCATATGGTACATTTGGAAGAGAAGGTGTAAGGTGGTTATGAATGGCGAAGTAACTCCCACGGAGAAACTTGTTACTAATATCAACTTGGTGTGGCAAGAGGCTCAAGGGATGGCGAAACACCAGAAGCTGTCCTCCAGGTTAAATACTAAATGGAACCCCCTGGAAGTGGGAAATTTAAATTAAATACAGACGGGTAGTTGATTTAGTCTTTGGGATGGCTAGTGGTAGTGGTATCATTCGGAATGAGGAGGGCAACTGGGTAGCAGGTTTCACCATGAATATAGGTAGAGCTGATGCCACTTCTGCTGAAATTTGGGCCTTGAGAGAAGGGTTGGAGATTGCTAAGAACAGAAGTCTTGTTGAGGTTGAAGCTGAACTCGATTGCCTGGAGATAACTCATCTGTTGAAAGAGAACATCTTCACTCACCACCTTTATCATGGTATTATAGATTGTAAGATGCTTATGAGAGACCTGAAGATTATCGAAGTAAAGTATATCTATAGGGAAGCGAATATGTGTGCGGATCACATTGCTGGTCTGGGAAGGGAAAGCGCTCAAGGTCTGTCTTTACAGGACCCCCCTGTTAGAGATGTTGAAATGACTTTGAGATAAACAAAATGAAAGGACTTGCACGTGAAACAATCACTGTTCTTAAGGAAATTATGCCCCCACTATGTTGCTGGCTGGGTTGATGACAAACTCTTTCAGGATATGCAAATCGAAAACAGAAATTTGAAACAGCAAAATCTCAAATTTCTCCCAAGAACGAAATAGAGTCCTTTTGCTTCAGTACACGAAAATTGCCAATGACAGAAAATTTAAAAAAAAAAAAGAGAAAGCATTCCATAATGGTGAGAGGGAATATTTATAGAACATGAAGGATTGCAATAATGAGAAATCTTTTCATTCAAAAGGTCATAATGAATATATCATTTTGAATTTAAAATAACAACCGTTTATTGAATAGGCATCACTTGATTAACATTTTAATTAAAAGATATCAATTTATTTAATTTCCAAATTATGTCTTTTAAATAAAAATTAAATAATTATTTATTTATTTATTTATTTAATTTATTATTGAAAATTCATTTTCCCTCCAACACACCATTTCAACCAAATTCAAATGGTTTTAAATTTGATAGGTTATATACCCATCACATTCTCTTCAACTTTTCAATGTGGGACAAATGCCCATAACATAGTACAAACTATATTTAACAGTTCCCCACTTAGTTTGTAATATCCATTAGCAATACAATTTCTTTTTGGAATTATCTCCGCAATAGGTGTCTCTCGACTTAAACCTAAAGGGTAGTATAATATTTTTAAAATCTTGTCGAAATTCAAGGTGAGTAATTATTAAACCTTTATGATAAGATCGGAAAATTTAATACTCATAATTCTTTACAAAGCTCTAATACGTTCATCGTGAGTTTTAGCACCATAATATGGCCGTGTGCTACCTCCTGAATTCATAAACACTTATAAAGTTTTATTCCCAAACTGTATTAGAAGCGGCACCACTTCTCATGATTATATAGATGAAGTTTGAAAATCTCAGATTTGGATTTTCCTTACTCTTGAACCGAACAAAACTCCATTAAGAATAATTATTATTCACCCTCATTTTTCTTAAGCATTAATGTTCCAATACTTGCTGTCTATTACTAGAGTAACTTGTTGCTATCTTTTAAACCTTTAGAATTGTTAAACAATAAGAAAGGTAGGGTTCATGTTACCGGTGATAAATTAGAATTGCTTTAAACCCATTTCATTTGTAGTAATTTTGATTCTATCTCTCGAAAGTCCTTTGGTCAGTGGGTCAGCAAGATTACTACTAGATCTCACATAGACAACTGTGATGATACCATCAGAAATCAATTGTCTAACATATTCATGTCTTAAAGCAAGATGTCTAGATTTTCCATTGTAAATTTTGTTGAATGCCCTAAACATAGTTGCTTCGCTGTCACAGTGTAAAGAGACCGCTGATATTAGTTGTGGCCACAACTCTATTACAAATTCTGACTTCATAGTCGAATGAGTAATACACGTCTATTTCTTATTCAATAAATTCTTATTTGTTGAATATGGGACAATTTCCCATAACATATTAAAAAATATATTTAACACCCCCCCCCCCCCCCCCGGCGGAGATCCCTGCACTCTCTATTGAGGAATGATATAGCTAGCAGGGAAGACAGAAGATTCATTACTAGTAGACCTGTACGTTTAGCATAGTTTGCCTGGGCTAGCCCTTGGGCTTTTCTAGGCTTGTGTTTTGTGTTTGTTTGTTTTGTTTCTCATCTTCACCGAAACAAAAAAAGAAAACAGTTCCATACGAGTAACTTAGTCTCTTTATTAATATCCATATGTCAAGCAAATTAATAAAATATGCAATTTTTTATAAATTAAATTTTTTATCAAAGAAATTATGAATTTTGTTCTGGTAGACATTAATAATTATCCTATATATATACAGAGTCATTTTTTTCACTAAAATCATAATGTGCAAGCATTTGTATTCCCGATGCTTTCATCAATGACTTGTGGCTTTAGCGGAAAAATACTAAAATTTTTTAATTAAAATTTTGAGTTCGAATCTTAAAAATAAAAAAATAGGTGTCGAGAGACCCTAAATTAGACACCATAGCTATTCAAATTGAGTTAATCGAATTTTTGAATATTGATGGTAAAGTGTTAAAAAAAAAATACTTCTTTGACATTGTATTGTAAGTCAATTTGGTAAGGTATCTTCCAAATCAACAAGAGTCTAAAAGGATTCCCTATTTTGTTTGTCATCTTTCATCTAGAGATAAATTGGCTAAACCAAAGGTCGGTCCGCATAGTGGAAAGAACTTTGCATCCCTTAATCAAGTACTCGGATTTGAACCTCCTTAGGAATAGAAAAGACTACTTTGAGAGACATTCTTCTCTATAAGAGGTCTGACAATCAGGTTGACTCAAAATAATCGGAGCGAAGTTCTAGATACCGGAGGTCAGGGATAAAAAAAAAAAAGAGATAAATAGGCTAAATTCACCCCAACTAGTTATGGATTGAAAGCTTGGGTTGAGCCCAGCCCAGCCAGCCCACCCTCAAGGCCAGGGATTTCAAACCCACCCTTTGTTCAATCTTGTTATGGCCAACAATGGGACCCATCCACGTGAGTCCTCCCAGCTCGTTTGCCCTTCTCCATAGCCAAAAATGGGACCCTGGACCATACAAATTCTCTTGATTAACTGAAAGTGTTGGAATCATCTTCTCTCAAGTAGTCTGGTTTGCTGAAATTATATATATTTTTTGTTTAATTTTCTTTGTTATTCTTTTGTTAATTCATAGGAAAAAATCAAACTTGAGAATTAAAAAATAATAATAATGTGAGTTGAATTACAACTCATTGTTTTTTTTTTTTTTTTTTGATTATTCTAACTAAAAAACCAAATGATAAGCTAAACTTATTTTAATTAATTAATTTTAAAAGCCGGGGTCTTCTCAAATTAACTTCTACTCAAAAAGGACAATAAATAAATAAACTAAAATATGCAAAGATACAAACTTTAAATAAATAGGTCACAGTCAATTGTCACATTCAAACACCAGGACAAGCACCCCTTTTGTTTCCTATTATTTTTGGGAAGGTAAAACCCAGATTAAAAAAAAAAACCAAAAACAACCCCCAACAGGGAAGCAGACTTCAGATCTAGGGTTTTTAAGTTACATAGTGGGTAATGTGAATACCAACAAAACGTCGGTACAGATGGTCAAAGGATCTGTTGTCCCTTAACAAATTATACAGGACTTCGACTCCTTATAGGAATAGAGAAGCTTTTGTTGGGAGACCCACTCCCTCAAAAGTGAACCCTATAACTATCGATCTAAATTTAATTGAGACGAAATTTTGGATACTGAATGGTAACTTAAGTCATGGTATCAAAAAAAATAGCGGGTAATGTGAATGACATCTTCAGGCCTTTCAGGATGGTGTGTCTTGTTTCTCATCCTCAACATTTATTTCTTTCTTCCAAATTTAGGTGCTATAAGAGAAATAATTTTTTCTTTTATTCTAATTGAGATTCCATAAAATTTAGTGAAAATTGAAATGGACCTTAGAATTAGAATTTGATTGGTGGGAATTATTAGAAATATGCAAATATTCAACTTCTCATCGATTCACATCAAAGTTTGTGAATATAATGCTACTGAAAATCTAAATTGTATGAATAAATAAAATTTATTGATTAATACATTCAATAGTTTTTCTCAAAAGGACATATTTGAGTTCTTTTATTTATACAATATTTGTGTTTAGGAACGCTACTGTCAAATAATGCTAAGTCATAGCCATCGCGTTGTTGGTTTAATGGTAAATGCACTAAATCTTTTTCACTAAATTCTTAAGTTTGAATATTAAAAATTGAAAAAATAAGCACAGAGAGAGTTCTCACCTTGATGGATTTAACAATTTACTCGAATAAGATAAAATCAATAAATTGATTATCAGATATTGTTTGGTGAAGAAAAAAAATAAAAATAATACTAAATCACAGATTTCATATTTTTTTTTATACAAAGATTTGAATCCTGAATCTTAGGATTAGAGGAGAAGGATTGTAACCATCAAACTGTTCCTTTGAGACGCGGACTTCATATATGGAAAAAGAAAAATATCACACTAAGTGTATCTTATCACAAATCTTGAAATATTTTAAATATTTGGGGGCCCCCAGCGCGGCGCCATATCATGATATGGCTCAGCCTCATGCCTTAGATTTGAAATCAAGTAAAAGATTAGTTTAATTAATTTTTTATTAAATATTTTAATTTGAAATAATTTTTTTTTTACTTGAAATCAGATGTAGACTATAAATTTCAATTGAATTCTGTATATGGAACAGTCAAATTAATGTGGCTTTAATTTAAAAATTATTATCCATCAATAGTTATAAAAAATTAACAACACTCACAAACTCTTATAAAATTTATTTTAAAATTTCTTCTATTTTTGTTGATTTACATATTCTTATTTCTTAGGAAGACTATTGAGAGAGATTTATATGAGCATTTGACTGACACGTAGAACACTGATATGCTTTCATAAGAAAAATTTTATCTCTTAATAATCTAACCCGACTTGAATTAAATTTAATCAGACTTACTACAATTATCGGATACCGGTAAAAAAAAAAAAAAAAAGCAGCTTTTGAACTAAGCTGCTGACTTGTCCTTGTCCTTTCCGAAAATGAAAGGAAGAGCAACCTGTTTATAAAATTGTAAGCATCCTATCAAATTTGACATTATAAATTAAAAAAGGAAAAAAGAAAGAAATTGCATCACAACATGCAGAGATAGTGACAAAAATCCAATTTTTTGAGGAAGTAACATAGGATTCCAAAGGTTTTTTTGTTGGATTTTCTTAAATAAGTTCTATAATTAAGTATTCTTTTTACTTTTTACTTTTTATTGTAAGGAGTCTGTCTTTAATTTTATAAGATTTCAAGGCTGGAGTTCTGGAACAATGTTCATTCTTTTTCTTGGGTCTCCAACATTTCTGAACAACAAAAATTAAAGAAGATATGAATTTCTAAACTCCTGCAACTTAATGGAGTTTTCTTGATTTCTTCAAATGCAGCACACTTACTCCTAAAATTTTAATGTCATCACCATCCTCAATAAGAAAAACTTTTATCTTTGTTACCCAGGAACTTCGTCAAGGTACAGTACACTAATTCGTAGTGTATTAACAAATGATATAGGTAATCTATAGGGTTCACAATGTGTTACCACACAGTTTGTCTGGTAGAAACAACTCCAGGGTTTCAATTGGATCCTTTCTGAAAAGACGACATCAATGAAGCTACGGCGAAGGCTATGAACTTAGAAATGGAGAACCATATGGAATTTACTAGGTAAGTTTTCACTTCAAGTGGCTATAAAGGAATCAGATTAGCAGTACCATTCATAGTGGGAGGATATCCTCCCTCTCCAGAGGCCTTGCATCCAAAAACCCGAACAGAACTTTTGATACAACCAAAGGAAAGCACTGCAAAATCAAATCTGGCGGACACTCCCACTCAACTCTTGGTTAAGTAGAGCAGGATCTTTCATTGACATGCCTAAAGATTTCCAAAGGGTGCATTTTAAGAGTTGCCTAAGGAAAGGATTTCTGGAAATAGGGCTACTGATCTTTATTATAACAGATATTATGAGACATTTCTTGAAAAGCGTCAAAAGAATTGGATGCAAATTTTCTGAACCAAAGATGCCGAGATGGCCAAATAACACAGGCAAACTGTAAGTTTGAGGTTAAAGCTTGAGACATGATCACAGAAGGGTGCACTGCATACTAAGCGAGTATGGACACGTTGGTCATGAATGCATCTATGCTTTTTTGCATAATTCATCAAAAAGAGAAGGCCAAAAGGCAATGCACAAATAATTAGAACATGAAAATGATAAACGAGAGAGGGACACAAGTTTTCAAGGATTAACTACAAAGTTATGAAAGGAGAGAATTTCCTACCACAAGGCTGATTGGACAACAAACTAGTCCATCCCCATCTTTTTTTGAGTACCATTCATGCAAAAGGGTGTGAAAACGAAACATAAAATAAAGCTTTGTAGGATTAAATGAAGAACCAGAACCCTACATGATTCATTTAGACCCTGCAAATATGGTACTCAAAAAACACGGAACAAAAGGCTTTGTACTAATGCATACTAGATCTTTATATCAATCAAAACGATAATTCAGCACTGTTGGAAAAGAAAATTAAACCATTTAGCAACTTTGGTCTCTTTAAAGGTGCCCTCTTCCCAACCAAAAAATAACGTAAAAAATAATAAACAACAAGAAAAAAGAAAGTTAACCTGAAAAGGGCCAAGGGCATAGTAAAAAGTCACAAGAAAATCTCAGGGGCTATTATGGTAGCAGTCAGCTGCCTAGAAGATAGAACAAAGCAAGCCTCAAGAATTGAATTCTGTTTCCCCTGTTACCTGCCTCTACTACCACCACCAGCAACCCCTATACACGAGCTGCTTTTAACGCAACTTCAGCAAAAGAGATGATAGTAAGCATATAAAAAGATTTTAATTGTCTTCATCCCCATCCACGCCATCTTCGTCATCCTCATCAGAGCCATCATCACCCTTTCCCTGCCAGCATATAAATGATTCAGAAGATAAGAATAACGAGGAAAAACTTCCATTTCAAAATGACTATATGATATTCCAGTTTACTGAATGAGAAACAAGGGACTCATACAAGCTACAGTTTCAGACTTGGTAGGAAATTTATTCCATGTTTGCATATAAACACACAGAAGTATACAACAGGTGGGTTGTAAGTGCTTGCGAGCATGTATTTCACCATCAATTTTCAGACCTGTAAGTTAATTTTCAGCATACTTCTATTTTAGTAGCACATCTTTACTCCAGACAAAAATAGAGTAAGCTAGATTTCTCACATGCAAGCTATCGTCAGCAAAAGGCAATGGAGATCATGTTATCTAATAAAAAGCTAGAAACAGCTCTTGTCCATTACATTGTTAGGAACACCAACTGTGGGGGAACCCAATATTTTGCATCGGTACGCCATGAGATGGCTCTTTTATTTGTAATGGAGAAAGAAAAACCTTTTGAAGATGCAGAAGGGAGAATTTCCATCTAGCATCATTGCCATTAACTGGCATTCCATGTACACTGATATTTACAAAAACTTCCACATTCTTACAAGCTATATAGTTGGCATTAAGCATCTCTTGATATTTATAACAGCTCTATATCAAGGATTCTTGTCATGTGCTTCAAATCTAAACAAACATATTTTTACTGCTAGGTTATTTTTGATAACAAAACCTACAAACCAAGATTAAAATAAAACAAGGCAAAACTCGAGATACTTCTACCATTGATGGGGAGATATCACTTTTTTCTATTGGGATTGCTTGTTAAAAGTTTAAGCTCAAAGCAGGAAGGACTTTTCCCAGACACAACAAAATTACAAAAATTTTACACTATTATCAATAACAAAGTGTTTTATACCGTTATCTCTGAGAACCTATCTGTCTCAGATGACAGATCATCATTTCTAAAGGTATCATTGTGATATTGATCTCTTGTATCTCCTAAGAAATTAGCCCATGACACCCTAAACTAATGCAAAATCCCAAAAACCAAGCCTCTTTTTTATTTGATAGTATGACAATGCTAAACAGATGGTACCGCTAATGATGATTAGGAACGATAAACATTAAATTCGTAATGAACTATAACATACAAGAACTGTAATTATTTTCAGACCAGAAAAACAGACAAACTTTCTGACAAGGAAAATGGCCTCAAATTGTATAACAGTCCAGAATTACCTCTTCAGCACCCTCATCCTCATCGGAATTCTCCTCATCGGGATCCTGCAAAGGACAATGACATCAACTACTCCAAAAATTCTTCATTCACAAAAAACTTGTCCAAGCAAACCAATAGAATGATAAAACATTACATTGTTGAAATAGGTAAGAGGATTAGGCCATAAGTCCTCCTTGATGATCTCTGCCACCTGTAATATTCAAAGAAAGAAATATCTTATGATAATCACCAACAGAAAAATAAACAAAACAAAAGAAAAGAGATAAAAGAAATGAATATTTTTGCATCACGAGGCATTGGCTTGAATTGCTCAGTATGCAAGCTAAACCGATGGCTCTCACCTCATCATGAATCTCAGCAATGTCGTTTTTCAATTCAGTATTACTGAACCACTCAAAGAAGCTGCATTCATAGCAATGAGGTTAGGAACCAGAAATAGCTACAGAGAGTTTATAATTCACTGCATCTCTTGATTTTACAACTAAAATAACGACAACAGAATGTGAAACCACATTAAAATGGTACGGAGTTCCTGGGAAAGAGAAGATGAATAAGGATATTTGTGTTCTAATAATATACAACATTAGAAGAATAACATCAACAGAAGCACCTAGAAATATATAAAACCATGAACCAAAGTGTAAAGGCTGTCACCCACACCCCTCATAAATAAGATCTCAAACTCAATTTCACTCTAATGCAATTGGTATCAACATTAATAAACATAAGATCAAGATCCCATCAGATATAAACATGGAAGTACCCAATACAAAACCAAAAAATAAATCACATCAGAGGACATGAAATTAATAATCACATGGTTAAAGAAAGGAGACAACACGAAAAAATAAGGAGAGCGACAAAATGCAGTAGGAAAAGGTCCACCAGGCTTCCTATGTTTCTAGCGTGAACCAGAAATCAAGATATGAGATTAGCTAGAGTCAGGAAGTTGAATTATGTCACAAGTAACATGTCTATCAAGCAAAATTTTTTTAACCTCTACCATACTATCTTCCTTTCAGGATGTTGATGATCAACCAGCAAGCAGTGACATTATCAATCAAGAAAAATTCAAGCTCCACGTAGTTTTGAATTATCACAAAACCAACTAATCTCAATTGGTATATATAAAAATAAATAAAAGGAAAAAAAATAATGCCACAGCAAGACACAACATGCATCCAAAGCCAAGAAAAAAAAAGGATTCCAAACATGAAAGAATAGACTATCAAGACCAACCTTTCTTGATAAGAGGACCTCTTGCTTCCTTTCTTTTCAGGATTAACTCCATTTGGAATGCCCTTCAAAAGTTAGAACACAAAAATGCAGAAGCATCAGCATGCAAGAATCCACATCGCAAAAGTATGAGCTGATAAGTCGAGAAAATTCTAACCATGCCCTCTTTCCACTTGATTGATGTAGCGGTAACCTTTGCTGTTCCTTCTTCTTCAAGGTAAGTGTAAGTCCTTGTAAGCTTAGTATCCTCAAAATAGGGATTGGGCTTGAAATGCTGAGTAAAAATGTGAACAATGTATAAGTCTCAGAAGCCAGTAGAAAAAGGGAAAACACGGAACAAAAATACATGGAGAACCAGATATATTTAAACATCAATTGTGTTGACCATTACATTTTTTCCCTTTTTTATAATCATTGGAAACTTACAAATGTTATCGAGTAGCCTGATTCCACATCTTTGAAATCCTCCACTTCCAGCGAGTCCAAGTACTTGAAAATCTGTCGGTCATAAAAAGGGCATAGTTATTTACCTCTAACCAAGCTAGTAAATATCAGAGAGAGATCCAATAGAAAACTGCAAAACATAGTTAAATGTTGACCAAAGGAAGTCAACCTTCTGGTCTTCTTCAGTCAAAAAATCTATAAGTGCAGGATGACTCAAAATCTGCACATGGCAAGGAAAAAAAGGTCAGCTGGATTAAAAAGATTTGTGATTGCCAAATCAATGAAAAATGTGAGAGAGATTATTAACTGCAGTTAACCAGAAGTCGGGAATGGACTTGATGATTTCATTTCTTTTATCATAGACAGGTTTCCGGACTTCATTGTATTTCTGCTCTATTTTCAGGATTTCATCACTGGCCTCTTCATTGATCTAGAAAGGGAGACAGAAGTTAACTTTTTGCCAACAAAATAAAAGCAATAAATTTATGTGGATCGGTCATTCCCTCTAGAGTCAAATCAAATGTTTGTGAGATCGGCCGCATAAGACAAACCAATAGAAAGAGTATTAAAAGAAAGTAACAAACGAATTAAAAAATATGCAATAAAAGCAGATTGTTGGAACCTGCGAATATAAAATGGTTGTAGCCCACAGTTCAAAGTATGTTGCATTGTAGATGCCATTTGCAAGGAAGAAAAACTGTTTCTGAATGGATTGTACATAAACATTCCATGTTCTTTAAACTCTCAACAAAATATATCTCTGGCAGTGGCAAAATTTCAGGACAGGTGGGCAAAGGTTGCGCACCATAGGAAGACTTGGTGTCAAGTTTGTTTAATGTGTAGTGAAATCCAAATTCGAGCAAAATAATGAGAATTTCACAGTTTTACCAAATAGAAACAATCATACAGTTGGCATTCAGTAACTAAGAATCATATTTGAACTCTATGATCGTCATTCAATTCAATGTCGCAAAGAATGATGTTATTATGTTGGAATATATTTTGTCTCCTAATTGTTTTAGAAGCTTTTAGAAAGTTCTAGTGAATCTATATCAGTATTGTTGTTTGTTTAGTTATTAGACATAGTCCTTGAGTCTAGTTTCTATTATTCTGGCAAAGTTTTTGTTTTCGGGCTTCAAGTCCATAAGTAGCCTAGTAGGGAAATGTTAATCATTTCCATTACGTAATAAATAGTTCTTTGGGAGCTTCATTTCACCTTCTTGTTGGTTTCCAAGAGCAGCATGGTGAATTCTAACTCTGAAGTGTTTCATCCTTTTCACAGGCTTTTAAGTGTGATAGCCTATTCTTTTCTACTCAGTCCCGCATCATGCAAGAATATTAACTAAATAAGAATAATAGGTACTATACATGCACACGGTTGGTTTTGATTGGTTAAAACTTTATCCTAATTGAACAAGTTGGTTTATCCTTTAAGGAACAGCCCATGAGCAAAGATCACCATTAACCAGCCATAGTTGGCGTTATCAGTTATTGGAATGGGAAATAAGGAACAATGTTGAAATCTGACAAAAGAGCAATTTTTGTTTCCCAAAAACATCATATCCTTTGATGAACCTAATTATGGAAGAAAAATTTGGGGGTGGGATTCACCATAAAAAATGTACTCGCCAACAATGGGAAACATCTGAGAATGCCCAAAATTTGCAAACGAAAAAGGAATTCTGCAACAATGGGACAGGAGAAAGAGGCAAAGGAATGTCATGCGATTATTATAGAATCCAATGATCTATGGAAGTATGTGATAATGTGTCTTTGCCCAAGGAGCCTCTCTGAGTTGTTTCTCACAAAATTTAGAGGTTGCAGAGGGCTTGATGATACTCATTTACTTTGGCAATTGGTTTCTGTGACCATACTTTGGTACATTTGGAAGGAGTAGAAAGCAAGAATTTTTTAGAAATCAAACTATCGGTTCTACCCTCCTTTGAAAGAAGGTTATGTTTTTATGTTTCTCTATTGGCTCATGGGGTTTATGAAACTGTAGCCTAGAGGAGAGAGATTGGAGACCAATCCTTTTATTAAATTATGTATTGTACTTTTTTACTCAATTCTAAGGATCGTTTATCCTTTGAATTTATATATATATATATATATATATATATATATATATATATATATTTTTTTTTTTTCTAACACAACTAATACAATTTTTGTCCTATCTAAAAGAATTGTTTCATTGCAGTGTACGCAAAAGAGAAGGGAGAATGAGAATAAGCAGCAGCAAAACGGCTAGTTTTCAAGCAAGTGGAAACTCTGTTTTATAGATTATACTATGTTTTACACCCAGGGAACTCCGTAGATATAGAAAAGACAAAACCACCACTGCCTGAGCATGGTTCAATTTCAGAAAATATAAACCGCGGTGACCAAACTAATCCAGAGGACTGCCAGAAGTAGGTTTTCTAGGTGAGGGTTGGCTGGTTGGCCAGCATAGTCGTGCACCCCTAATAGGTTCCATACCAGAACATTATAGCCCCTGAAGAGTTTTGGTATGGGCATTGGGTTATTACTTAAGAGTTTCATCAAACCACTTTATAAAAGAGTAATCAGAAAAGAGAAATTAGGAATCTACACCAAAATCCTTATTCCCTGCAAATATAATTTCAGACTAAAGACATAATACATGAATCCCCTCAAAACAAACATCCAAATCATGATAATGCCTCAGTTAATCATTGTTATGTCATTAACGAAATTAAAATTTATTTTTAAAAAATTTGACATACCCTAATATCAATCAGTGATTCTGTTAGTCTAGTGTTCTTCATTTGCTGAGACCACTGATATTTTATCAACATATAAACCCAAAAAGGGGGGAATCAAAATTTTACGTGCACAAGATATACTCTGTCATCGTTTTAAGTTAATCTCCAACAAACCATTTTCAGAAACCAAAATTTAGACTAATGGGAATAACATTTAAAAAAAAATGAAAAAAAAAATGGTGAAGACCCATCAAGACAAAAATGTCAAGAATCAAAAAGAAAGCAATCAAAATTGACCACAAACACAAAAGAAATGACTATCCTCAAAAAATAACAGAATACCCATTAGAAAAAACGACTTTGGAATCATTTTCCAAATCATGTTGCAAAATTGGATCAAAGAAAAGACCTTTTCGAGTTCCTCTTGGACCTCTTGTAAACTTTCAAGTGCTTGTAGGAACTCTCCGTCAATTTGCTGCTCTGAATTCTCCTCATCAATCTTCACCTTCTTTGTCTTGTCTGCAACCATCTTCTCTCTCTCTCTCTCTCTCTCTCTCTCTCTCTCTACGAGGGTTTGTGGTGTGTGGTTTATGAGCGAAAAGCGTAATGAAGAGGAGTGAGAAGAGAGAGAGCGAGGGAGTAAAGAGAAGGGTTAGGGTTTTGTAGGGTTTTATATTTCCGATGATGTCCCCATATGCTTTTTAGGTAGGCTCCGAGGATTGCAATTGCACGAACGAAGGCGGCACCCGGCACGCACTCCGCTTAGGGGTGTTTATGTCATTTTGGCGGATTGATTTATATTTGTTGTCATTTATTAATATTTACAAAAAAAAAAAATTACTTATATTTACACATTTTTTGATAATTAATTAATTACATATTTATTTAGTTATAATATTTATTTTTTTATTATTTATTTTATAATTAATAATTACATATATGATCATAAATAATTAATATTTACATAAAAGTTTTTATATTTCCTATATTTACATATTATCTACATTTCTATTTCTTGTATTTTTAGAAAATATCGTTTTTCTATATCGTTTCGTATTCGTTTCTTTTTTCATGTAACGCAATCCGCCATTAGAATATTTTTAGAACTTTCAAATGAAAACTAAATAAATTAAATTTTAAATTGAAATAATTTTATATAATAGTTTATATTAATATTATTAAAATTTTAGAAGAATATTTTGTAAAAGAAATTAAGACTTTGTCAATTTTCCTTCCTAATTAATTTTTTTTTTAATTTTTGTTTATTGAAAAAGGTTCATAAAGTATAATATAAATTAAAAATTCCTACCGTACATTTTCCGGCGGGGGCTTGTCTGGGAACAAAAGCAAAACTCTCCATCCATTGGGACGGCGATGGGGCCGGGTAGGGCAAAGCTACCGCTTGCTTGGACCGAAAATTTTCCGGATCTGAGTAGACAGGGATCAACTTGAAGCATGAGTAACGGATATTTTGGGTTGATCCAAAATTACTCGACTTTATCCAATTTTATATATAAAATCTGTTTTGGAATATTTCATTCACCGGATCGATATTAAATATAAATAAAAAACAATACTAAGGTTGTTTTATCAAAATATTGTTTTTTAATTAAAATTATTAAAATACGGTGATTTTTTATTTCAAATTTAGAGAAGTCGCGATCCTCGATCGCTATTATAGATCTCGTTTTCAATTTTTTTTGTTTTTTGAAAATAAGTTAAATATCCAAAAATAAATTAATGAAGTCAAGGTTCAGGAACGTGACTTCTCTAAATTTGGAATAAAAAAATATCGTATTTCAATTATTTTAATTTAAAAACAATATTTTAATTAAAAAAAAAACTCACTGAATTAATATGAAACAACACATTAAATAAAATTTCAAATATCAAAACCAACAAGTTGCTAAGTATCAAAATTTCATTAGATGACATATTAAATCTAAAGATGAAGGGACTGGGATTAGGGTTGAGTTAAAATTTCTAGTTAAGAATTTACCCGATCAATATCAGGTATTTTAGGCACTACTAAATGGGTACTGATCTTATATCGTTAGATCTCGATAATTATTACCGTTACAAGGATTCCCCGACCGACCTAAAGATTATGAGAAAAAACATATAGCACTATTAGTACAATCTCATGCTTGAATTGAAATCGAAGATTGCGTATTTGGTTTAAATCTATACATCATTAATTATAGATAATGAATTATTGTATTTATTTTCATGTATAATATTAAGAATTTTGTGATAAAATTCATTCAAATGAGATATATATTTAATTGATATCAGAAAAATTAATGATTATACGAGAAAATTGAGAAATTTAATTAAAAAGAAGGTAATAAACTTTTAAGTTGGAAAAACTATTTTACATTATCATTAGTGCAATTTTAGTCATAGTAAAAGAAATATAAGAGATGCAATGTAGGATGAACCAAGAAAAAAAAGACATGTAATATAAAACCAACATTTTTTTTAATTAAAATCTCAAATTCGAATTTTGGAAATAAAAAATAGATATTAAAAAAAGTTTATCTCTAAATTGAATCACATAATACTAAAATCGAATTAATCGGATAATTTGAATACAAATAGTCAAGTAAAAAAATAAAAAAGAAACAATCCGGAGGGATAGTTTCTTTTAATAAATCTATTAAAGAGTTGGTTGGTAAAGCTCAATAACTATACAATTTAGGGGACAAAAGGAGTTCCAAAATTAAGATTTGCATAAATGTTTACGCACACTTGAGAAGCTTTTCTCTCTGGAACATTGTGATACCCTTGGCATGTAGTCAATGCTAGAACCTTAGCAAGTATGAGCTGTGGCTCAGTGGAGCCAAAAGAGCGTACAGGTCAGGAGACATTTGGTCCTAATAATGTTTAGAGAAATGGTAGGAAGGGTTAAGAGGGACTTTTTTAAGGTCAAGCAAGACATGGTCAAGAAGGACTAAAACCTAGAGACCAAGAGTGCACATTATGGTTAAGGTAAGAGGCCAAAGGGGTGTACCAAGCCAAATAATAATTGGCTCAAGCAATCCAAGGGGATTGGACTGAAAGAGACTATGGAGACTCTTTTAAATTAGAATTAGATAGATTCAAAGGAAGAACATGGCCTGAAGCATGTGGATGGTACGTGGCTCAGCACATGAGCCATGGTAGTGCGGTAGGAATCCATGAAATCAATTGGCTCGAACAGAACATTGATGCTTCGAAAAGTGCTCAAAATATTCATCTTTTAGGATGAAAATAAGGTTATTTCCAAAAGACCGAAACAGCAGAGCAAGATTGCTCAGTACTGCTCGTGACATGAGCCATGGTTGCATGGCATGGTAAGGAGCTATGAAATCAATTGGTTTGAGTAGAATGTTGGATCTTCGAAAAGCACTCAAAGCATTCATCTTTTAGAGTAAAAATAAGGTTATTCCCAAGAGACTGAAACCAGCAGAGCAGGATTGCTCAATACTGCTCGTGACATTAGCCATTGTGGCATGACAGAGCCACGAAATCAATTGGTTTGAGCATAATGTTCGATCTTCGAAAAGCGCTCAAGACATTCATCTTTTAGCTCTAAAATAAGATTATGACCAAGAGGGTGAAGTCAGCAAGCAGGATTGCTCAATAGTGCTTTTGACATAACATGGTGATATGGCGGGGTGAGCTGTCCAAGCATTTGTACGAGCAGAAACGTGGGGTAGAGTTGAGGCATCAATGGAGAAGCACTTTGAAGACGTGTGGAGGCCATTTCATCCATTATTGAAGCCAACTGATGTAGATTGTCTGAGTGGGTAATGGCATGACCCATAAATTAGGGTTTGAGGAGCCACGTGGAAAAAGCATACGCACCACTTGGGCTACAACCCTAAAGTGTCCTCATTTCGTGTAATATGGAGTTTGAGTGGATTTTAGCATTAGAGATGTCAATTGTTCATAAATCCTAGAGGGCTAGAGTTAACTAAGAGACATACGTACTATTCTAAGACAATTTAAGGTATTTTTGGGTTTTGGATACGAGTATTCTGTGAGAAAACTTGTAAAATTTAGGGTATGTTTTGTTCGTAGAAACCTCATTGTACTTGTATTGCAATAAATTTGGTAATAAATCAAGATTTGGAAGGTTTTCCCGTAAGTTTCGTGTATTGCAATCCATTTGCTTTAGATAGAAAGAGAGGTGAGAGGAGAGAGAGAGTTCAAACAGAAAGAGAAAGTAGGAGTTGCTGAGGATAGTACTGGGTATTGGCCTGCATTATTTAGGGTGAAAAATTTGTGAGCATTGTGAGTTCATGTGACAAACATTCACCGAAAGAAAATCTTCCTCCAGTGTATCCTTCTTCCCTCCCTTCTCCCCTCCCGCCTCTTTCCCGGTGTAGTCTACATGCGGTACAAAGGAGATCGGTAGTGACGATCTCAGTCAACATGCAAGTGGTCTCAACAAAAGAGTGGGACCTTAATGGGAAATGAGGCAATTGATGGGTTGAACATTGTCTCGTGATGGTAAAAATAAATTTGAATATGATTCTAATATTTTATTAAAAATATTAAAAAATATATATTAATAAATTATAATTTAGTTGTTATCATTCTTTTTTTTCAAAATCTCTCAAATTCAAACTTTCCTAATATAACAAAAAACAAAGAACATTTGAAATTTTCAAATAAATAAACATGATTATCATACTATGCTATAAATGAAGATCAATATAACAATATGACTCTAATGATATATTATTTCAATAAATTATTAAAATAAGTTAAATTTATATTAAAAATATATTATCATAAATATTGAAATAGTTAATATAAATATAAAAATATAAAAATAAGAAAAATTAAATATGTATTAAAATTAAATTAATAAACAAGTAATACATTTTTTAATATTCTTTTTTATTTAATTTTTCTAATAATAAAACATACATATAGTTATCTCACTTAGAATATATATATATATATATATATATATATATATATTTTTTTTTTTTTTATAGTAATAGAAGTCATCATTGGTTACTTGTGCCTCTAATGCGCCTTTTTTATTCCAATCCATCACATGGTCCATCCAATAAGCTTTTAAGTCGTTGGCGGTCGTGTATCTTTTTAACGATTTGTATATAATAATTATTTTAAATTTGATTAAATTTGATTTGAGTCAAATTAAAATTTTAAAAAATAAGATTCTTACGATACATATTTTTATCATATATAAAATTCAAATTTAAAAATTTATTTAAAAAATATTAATATTCATTAAATATGAAAAAAATATGTAAATATGAAAAAATATAATGACTTTTGTGTAAATATTAATTAATTTCACGTATGGAAATGTTTCAGAGACCAAAAATATTTCAGAAACGGGAAAATATTAGTATTCAGCAATTTCCGTGCATGTAGACTATGGGCACGCAGAGAAAGATAGATTAAAAGAAAAATAAAAAGGACAAATTATAGCCTCTTCAACTAACGACGTCGTTTCGAGCCTATAAATTTCCCTAGCGCCACGGCATCATACCGCTAACTAAATTGTCCACGGTCATGCCCTTGTTTAAACCCTAATTCCAACAACTCAAATTCTGCAACCCCCTTACAATTCCTTCACAATTCCCCCAATTGCTTGGTTAATTTTCCCAAAACAAGATTGTTGCCGTTATGCAAACACTAATTTTCTTCATTTTCAAAAACCCTAGTCATTTTTTTTCTTTTCTATTGAATCCCAGTTTGGGTATGAATTTCAGAGACTTGTTTCGTGAATTTTTTGGTTGTGGGTCCTAAATTCTTGTCATTTTATCCTCTATTGTTGTGATTGATTCGCCGATTGAATACAATGCACTTAAAAATTCAACTTTCTTCATCTTTTCACAAGTGAAATTAGGGTTTTAGTTTACCATTTATTTGACCTGATTTTATGCCCAAACCCGACTCATTTTGGTTCGTTCTTGGTAGTTAACAGTTGACACTGACACAATTTCCTGCCCTTTTTTCTATAGAATATGTAGTTTGCAACACAATTGTTATGTTCGTCACAGAAGGCTAGAAATTTCGAGCTATACCTGTAAGTAGAATAATGCAAAAGAAACCAAATGAGTCAAAACGATATAGATTTAAACAATACCCCCTCAAAAATAAAACAAAAGGAGAAAAGGAGAAGAATGGAATATGATTACACTGATTCCTGGTTTACTGCTAAAAAATTGTGGGTATATTTTAATTTCATATTTTGTTGAATGAGTTAATCAGTGTAGTACATACAATGGGAAGGAAGAAAGTGGAGGAAATAGCTAAGGAAAGAGATGCTCTGTGCCTTTGCGGTGCTTGCGTGCGATTCTAGTTTTTAGGCCCAAGATGAAGGAAAATGCCTGCAAAAGTTTCATCTTTTGTGGAAGGCATTGATCTTCCTCCTCCTGATGATGATCATAATGGATATACCTCTGAAAAAGATGAAGGACAAAATGTGGTCGGATGGCAATCCACTAAATTGCAAAAGGTTGATAAAGAGTTGCAGAAGAGAGACCAGGAATTTGGTTGCCTCCCAAGAGGAAACTCTTTAAGGTTGATTTTACAAGCATTGTTGGTACCCAGGTGTTTGATTTTGATAATGGGATGAATTTGCTGCTAATGGAAGGACAGATATGAGGATCAATGGGCATGGGAAAGAAATTGTTAAAGATGGGAAGGGGAAAGTCTACACTGCTAAAAAACAATGGTGTTTGTTTTGGGCAATGGAGAACTTATGAGACTTTGGTGGCTGAGGTTGTATGAGAGATTGTGGTTGATTTGGGGCTGAAGCTGTTTAAGCTCGAGCTTTAAAGATTCTCACTGGGCTTGATTTTACCCAGGAGATGGGTTGATTCCCTAAGCCTACCCAGCTCATTCCTCTTGTGCAGCTCATTGATGTTGCAGTTGTTCGGCCTCATTGAGCTGGAAAACTTACTTTGCTAAATCTTCTTGCCTGATATCCAAATGAGGGTGAGGTGAAGAGTAGTCAGAAGCTGAGCGTTGGAAGGTATTCCCAGCACTTCAGTGGATCTTCTGAGTTCTGACTAGAGATGGGACTGGGTCGGTTCCAGCCTGGGGGCCCCGCTGTAGCCCGAACCGGAAACCAGCCCCGGGCACCAGACCGGTCCATGTCTTTGGCTTCACCTGGACCAGGAGGGGCTTAGCAAGGAGGAGGTTGTCGATAGAAATATTGGAAAATTGAGATTTCCTGGTCATAACCAGCTCACTTCATCTGCCAAGCTGCCTGAAGTCCAGAAAGCTCCGGTGGTCTTTTGCTTCCATGTCAATGTTAAAAGGCACATATTGTTCAGTTGGTTGAGCCTAAGAATTATTTAGCCAAGCAAAGTATTGATACACTAAGGGCCACTGTATGCATTTACTTTCGAGGTTGTATTGGTAAGTCACATTTCAAAATTTTAGATCAAAGCTTTGTGATGATGAAGAGTGAAGTGAGAGATACTTAGAAGGTTGAAAGAAAATTTCCTGGTTTACAAGGAGAGCAACAAAGAAAAATTAAGGCAGAGTGCATGAGTTTAATTGATATGGCATTCCTGTTTGTAAGTAATCCAGTAAGCAATCCGGTAAGCGTGCGCACGCACCCACACATGTATATAACAATTATGCTTTTCTATGAATTTCACTACAGAAATTGGCTTAAGACAAATCAAAGATCATATTTTAATGAATATGAACAACTTTGTCATGGAGCTTTATGGTTTGCCTACATCAGTTTTTCTAAAAGCGAGCAGGTTGATAAAATAAGATACCAATAGGGACAATCTGGGTTAGGGAATTAGTTTGAAGAGATCTAGTTATCTGTTCAGTAGGTATCTGTTCCTTCCTTCCTAAGGACATAGTTATGGCAATGGAGGGGTTACATGAGAAGAGAGAAAATATTGCATCTGTTCTAAGCAATGCTGAAATTAGAATCTCAAGCTCATTGTTATTATTTCACTTGGTGGCCAAATTAAATTCATTGAAGTTAGTCTCGAGTACCATTCTTAGTTTTCCAATGTATCCGTGTGAAAAACTTGCTAGGCTTATCAAGCAATTGGAAAAGCTGCACTTGTTTAGGAGTTACTAGGGAAGAGCAGTTGGCAGTTTCAGCCGGCAAATTTAGATTTGTTGGGGAAATGATGGTAGAAGTTAGGGAATGAAAAGAAGGCATTGTGAAATAAGATCATTAGATGAGCATAAAAAGTGGTGGTAAGAATACTGGGGTGGATGTAGTGGAAAATGGTTTAAAGGAGGCTTTCCTCAATTAGAGCTTACTGTAAGAAGGATGAAGAAATGTCTTTTATGGTGAGCTGGGAAGGAAACATCTGGTTCTTGATGGTGGCTTGTCAGAAGAGGAAATTTTTTTCTTCCGAAGAAGAGGTGTGGCGCAGACTATTGATTGTACAGAGTGGTCTTCAATTGTCGAAGATAAAAGTGATAGCCTGATATGTATGTGGCTTCCAGAAGTAATTAAAGATACTGTCGAAAAGGATGTTCATTGCTGGAATAGAGAAGTTATAGAGCAGTTCTGTTCTGCTGAAAGGTCAGTTTTTTGTTAGAAAGGCTGTGTTCACAGACGTGAAGATTTTATCAATCCTGCATGAGAGGAATGCACTGCCTTGTATCTACTTATTATGCCCTTGTTGCAAAGACCATCAACATGGGCATATCAGATTTGGATTAAATGCTGGAATTTGAGGAGGATATTGGTGTTAAAAGCACTCAAGTAAATATGTTATTTGCTTGTATAGTTAAGCCGAAGATCTTATCAAACTGAAAGGGAATAATAAGATTTTTTTAATGCTCTATATATGGTTGAACAGCAATGGGAGGTCTTTTAACAACTCAATAGCAGATAAAGGTAACTCCTAAAACCAGGCCCAGTAAGAGGAAGTTGCTTTGAGGAATCATGAAGTTGCTTTGTCGCAATAGTACTTTTCCTTGGAGTGGCTGGCCAAGAAGGGCTCACGATGGAAATTGGTTCTCAGTAAGTTACTTGAGGTTGTGGAAGAGAGGCATAAAAAAGGGCCGCATGGATTGTGGCAGAACAGATTTTGATGTAATAGGTAGATTGATAAGACATTGATCATATCAAGTTGGAGTTTGAGGCACAAAACTGCCAAGGCAGATTGCTAGGCAAAAAAGGATAAAGAAGCAAGAGAAATTTCAAGCTTGGATTTGAAATGGTACTCTTACTCTCAATAACACTATTATTCTCCTTGTCCTCGCTATTACTAATGCTGCCATGGATACCTGGTTTTTCCACTATTATTCTCCTTACTCTCAATAACACTATTATTCTCTCAAGAGCAGTTCTCACTTTTATGTTGTTCTCACATTTAACTGTATCCTTTGCCCCCCTTCCCGTGCCCCGTTTTTTCCAAATGTGGTGGTTGCTGTCATTTCCCGATGATCATCACAAGAGTATTTAAGTGATCACTTGAGTCAATGTCCACGATGTTTATTTCACTCTCTCTCTCTCTCTCTCTCTCTCTCTACATATGAAAATGCTGTAGATTCTTATTGTATCTTTGCAATCTAAGATCTGATGAGATCTTTTATTGACCATAGCAGACACAGTTTGGTCTATAATCTCTTCCTTTTCTAACTCACCAAAAACTGTTTTTGGCACCTAGCATTGGCTTGTTGGAGATGTTAGAGCAAGAAAACAAAAGTGGGATCTTCTAACTTATCTTTCTGACTCTTTATTGGACTTTATTTTCATAAAAGATATGTTTTTCTTATTGCCTCATGCTCTTATTACATATGTTTAACAGTCCAAAGGGCCCACCTATACAGGACATAGTTCTTCCAGATATGACCCGGAAACATCAATGGCCACATGTTCGAGGTGGTCCATGACAACAATCTTCTTCCTTGTCCACGCAACTTTGATTATGATGCAGATATCCAACCTCCACTGGTCCCTCAACAACATTCCATTGTAGGAGTTGTGCCTTTAGTTTCAGTAATTTTGCACCATGAGATATTTCTAGTTGCTATCCAATTTAATGCTCAACTTTTGGATTGGACATGAATATGAATAGTATCACTCTCTCTCTCTCTCTCTCTCTCTCTCTCTCTCTCTCTCACATCCATTTGCATTAAAGAATTATCTACCTCCACTTGACCAGACTGTACCATGCGCATGGTTACCTATTAGTCTGTTGTTTATGCGTGCTTTATCAGTTTATTCCTATAAAAGGAAAAGAATATCAGCATTTTGCGCTGGATATTTTGTTATTAAGAATGCAAAAGATACTAATGCCTGCATAATAAATATCCTGTTAGTGGTAGGTATGCCATAGATTGCACCTTCGTACTGTTTTGTTGCAATCCAATTTTGTGAAAAGAATATTGCTCCTTTTTCCTGTAGCGTAAAGGTAAAATTGCTTGCATTTTTATTTGAAATCTTTGATTCAGTTTCTGAAATCAGTCACTTGATAAGATAAAGTTAACACTAACTCAAAACATGATTTTGGAAGGACCAAATCTTTTACTAGAGAAAGATGCACACAAATTGGCATGTTTGTTGATTTGATTTAGTGCTTTGGAACTGTGTGTCATTTTCCCCTTTTAATCCAAATTTCATTTGCCTTTCTTTCACATGTGTGGAGATTTAATTTGGCCTTTTTTCTTAGTGACTTTTATTTACTGTTTCGCATGATATGTTCAAAAAGAGGCATGCATAATGTTAACTAGATTTCCAACCTTGTTCCTGTGGCATAATAAAGGGAGTAGATGTCATGGGATCCACCATGGTTATAAGATTGTTACATAATTTAATGACGCTGTCCAACTTGCTCATGCACATAATGACTTGAGACGTTGATGACTATGGCAAGTCCTTGTATGCAACATTCCTTACCAGGTCTCATCCTAAAGACATGAAAATACCAGGATTGGAATGATGCCCAACCCTCATTAAGTCCCACCTAGCCAAGAAATTTCAACTCTGAGTTCCAGATACGTGGTGCTTTTCTCACCAGCACCTTAGCTAGTCTATTGAACAAATAAAACTATCTTTAGAATAACAAAAATCATGCCTTTTGTTTTCCTAAGACATCGTTTTGTCAGCATTATCTGTGTAGACTCCAAATTTCTTATGCTATATTTTAATGATCCAATGTACCCTCTATTGATGTGTTGAAGATCAGCAGTTTTCTGTACAGGATACACTTTAGATTTTTAAATGTGTACCACTTTCTGAAGCATGCCACACTAATTTGTAGGGCCTGGAGTTCCAAATTGAGGAAGATCTTTTCCGAGAGGTTCCCTTTGGGAAGGAAAAAGTGGTAAAACACCAGGTAGATGCTCCCATGCATGACCATCCTTACCTGAACTGTGAACTTAAGAGATGAAGAACAGAATTTGAACTTATGAAATAAGGGAGATGAATTGGACAGGAATGGCCTGGTATATGCTGGCTATGGGGGTTATTGACCTTGAATTTCTGTTATTGGGTCTACTTGCCAGTCTATGATCAGTATTTTTGGTATTTTCATGTTTGAGCTGTTCTCACTTTTAACAGCAACATATGTGGACCTCTGTCTTATTTAGCACCCAAACAAGAAAAAAGAAATAGGAGAGACTAAATTAGGAGTGGGAAGATGGAATAGAGAAATTTTCTTTCTAATATACAATGCTTTTTATTAGCTGCAGTTAATTAAAAAAAAAAAAAAAAACACATACATACACCTTGTATTACATAGATTACCAATCATATGTTTGATAAAGAATTCCATTCTTGTTATTTCATTGTTAACATGAAGATGACTTCAAGAGGGGACATGATCAATTTCATTTCGGCTTCTCACTGGTTGCACTTTCTGCAACGTTCACAGCTTTGTGACTTCTACATCCCAACAATCCAGTGGGATGATTTTGCAGTGCCTCCTTGCCAATTCTAGTCTTATCTGTGGTGGATGTTCTCTTGCTTGTGGCAGTTGAAACGATCTCCTTTGTTGTTTTGATATTATCTAGTGGTAAACTCTCATTGCAGTCAGAGAGAGTTGAGAAATTGGCAGCACTTGCAGTGACCACACTCCACTCAATGCTAGCCTCACTTGGTGCATATAGGGGGGTTATACAACTTGAATCCGATGTCTGTCTTGTAAGAAATGGGCTGCTTCCAGGGAGGTTTTCTATTTCGAATAGGTCTGAACTTGCATCACTTGCAACATCGTCATGTGTTGCTTCACTAGGAGCAAAAGTTGGAATACTTTGGGCTTTTGGAATAGCATCCCAAGTTAGCACAGAGAGCTTCCTTTCCAGGTTTGCTGCTATGCCTCCCTTTTTCAACTTGGGAGAGCCAAACACCTCCAAAGATTTTCGTGGTGCTTCCCGCTCTTCTTCTTCTTCCAACTTTCTGCCAACTGTCAACTTTTCAAGCCCAGGTTTGCCAAGAGGGAAAGCAAGATAATCATTGTTCAAGCCAATACTTATCCTTCGGAAACTCTGGCTTTGATTTTCTCCTTCGACAAGATGCCTAGTTTTGGACAGCTTCATTGCATCCATAGTGGCTGGATTTTGATCAAGCTGAATGGCTTCTTTTCTTGCTCCTCTTTCACCAGCCATCCTTCCGCTCTCTGAGGTTTTATCAACATCAACAGATTTCTTGTCAGAACATGAGCCATTGCATCCAAAACTGGAAAAAAACATCTTGGAGTTCACACTCTTTTGCCTATGTTGAGATGGAATCCTTTGCAGGCTTGGCAACAACGCAGTTTGACTATTACAACTTGCTTCAGAAAAGGCGCTAGGAATTCTTGGCACGGCTTTTGGTTTCATGTGACGTGGATCAAGTTGATCCGCTTTCTTAATCCTGTGGGTTCTTACACCATCTTTAGCTACTCTTTGAGTCTCCTCAAGCATGTCCTCTTTGAAGTACTTTTCAGCACTAAATACACTTATTTCATTCTCTACCAACTTAGTTCTTCCAAAGCCCACTGGAGGAGTCTCTTGAGGAGAAGTGCTGGAGGGAAAGGAGCTCTGACTTGACTCTGCAAGCTTTGTGACAAAGTTATCTTCATCCTTTTTTAGATAAAAAGAAAACGATGCATCACGATGTGGGGTTTTGTGGATTTCACTCTCCATTATCTGTAAGAGTTGTGTTGGAATAATTTCTGTCGACTTGCAGAAAAGAAACTGTTTACTTTGGAAAAAAAGAAAAGGTCTCGAGGAACATTAGAGGTGGTGAGGAGACTGAAGAACGATCCAAAATTGAGAGAGAGCTAAAGGGTGTGGAGACCCCTCTAATAGCGAGTAGTATGGGTTTTTAAAGCAGAAACATGGGTGAAGCTTGTGGTGAAATTGCCGGAAAAGAATTTCACGTTGGAAAAATTTTGAGAACACTTCGCTTCTTCACAACCAGGTTCCCTTTTTCTGTTCCTTGTTTAGATGTTTGGGTAGGGGGGACAGTGAGAGAGTGGGTCCTTTGATGCTTGGGACATAAGTGGTCTTTTGACATTTTGACAGTAACCTTTCTCTGCTTTCCCATATAAGTGGCTAGGATTGTTTTTGTTAAGACATATGAATAATAAGCATACCATAATTTATTAGTTTAAGAACTCTGCTTTCCCTTTGTGATTGTTTCATATAGCGCCAGAGCAAAAGATCTTCAGTTCAAATATTATCCTCTTCAAGCCCGTCCCTTTATGTATAACGGCCTCACATGTGAGGGAGGACCATTCAAGATGTAAAAATAACAAATGGTTGCCTCCACAGTTTCGCAGTTTCTTGCTAGGTCCTTATTTGATTATGGATTAAACAATCTTGATCCTTTAACTTTCCTTGTAACACTGAGCATGGTACTGTTTTGAGTAATCCCCCCTTCTAAGAAGGAAAACCTTGAAAATAAACCTATGTCAATCAAACTGCTACAAAATGAACAAGAAACTCAGAAATTGAACAGTTCTTCCCTGCAACTTCAGAAATTCTTTCCTTCTTTTCTTCTGTCTTGTTTTGTTATTGATGCCAGTTAAGTTAATTACCTAAACTCTGTAAGTGGAGTTGCTTATATAGTTGCTATATTGGATTAGCTCTTGGAAACGGCTGTTCTTTATAAAAGCTCTGACTGTACACATTGCCCTTTTGTATCCCAGATGATCAGTGGAATTCTCTGAGCACAAGATAAATTTTTTTTTTTTAATTTGAATTATCTTTGTCTTAGGATGAGTCCTTTAAGGTAACAGACCAATTTGGATGTGTAAATGCAGCAACTGTCAAGTGGTAACAAGCTTAATACACAAGGGTGTTATCTTCCACCTTTTCCTATTGTCTTGTTTTCTTGTCTTTCTTTGCAGGTGCATTTAGCTTAGAAAATGAAAAAGAAGAAAAATTTGAACCTCCTTTTGGAGCCAGAAAAAAGTATTTGACATAATACACTCTAGAAGAGCTTCAATTGATTGGATTAGCTAAAACTTTCATGTCTTTATTTTGTTTCTTGTGGCAATTTCTCATTGGTTGTGTCCTATGTTCATTGGTTTGAAGCACCTAAATCCCGTAATACTCTTAAATTCCCATGTCATGTCTTCGCCTCTGAATCCGCCTGTCTTTGCAAGTCTTGAGGCACACAGAACCACAGCATGCTAAATAGTAAACCTTTGGATTTTATATATGCTTTTTTAATGTCATTTTACCATGGCTTTTGTTAATTGTAAACGTGCTTTGGACAATGCAATTTGCTCAGGCCCTAGTGACACTTGGACAAAGGGCAACACTCTTTGGTGGGGAAACACAATGGCAAAGACACTGGTGAGGAACACATTGACATGAAATGAGCCTGGTTTTCCACATGGAAGCAACTGAGACAAAGAGGTCTTCTCCTGCTTCCTTTTGATTTCTAGTGAATTAAAACCGTGTCAAATGCATGAGTTCACATGCAAATTGTTGTCCATTAATAGTTGCCCTTGCTATACTTTCCCCATCTCTTTCTAATGTACAGTTCAAAATCACCAAGTCTAATCATGATGAAAAACGTTTGGCGTTTCAGTGCAGAAGATAAGAAAGTGAACATAAGTGTCTTAGCTGTTTTGACAAAACAGTCCCAATTTGCATGGACGGCATTTCCTGAACGCGGATTCTTTGCAGCATTTCCTCCCTAAGGTTGAGGTTGATTTCAGCTGCAGTGGCTAGATAATGACCCCGTAATCATGTACCTAAGATTTTTAGCAAACACTTAGTGACTAAGGTTTTGCTGGCAATGTTGTGCTGAGCGGATCTGAAACATCTGGTCACTTTACCAAAGTTTATGTTGATTTCAGCTGCAGTAGCTAGAAAATGATCCTGTAAATCATGTACCTAAAATTTTTTGGCAAACAATAGGTGACTGAGGTTTTGCTCGTAATGTTGTGCCAAGCTGATCAGAAGCACCTGTCACTTGACTAAGGTTTAATTTGATTTTAGCTGCAGGAGCAAGAAAATGACCCCGTAAAGCTTGTACCAAAGATTTTCTGAACTTAAATAAGCACTTATTGATTGAGCTTTTCCTGGTAATTTTCTGCTCAGTATCCTTGGACAATACCGTCTGCAGAGACATTTTGGTTGCTCCTTTGTTCGACAAGAATTCCCGCAGTCCAACCTTAACAGGTTTTGGATGAATTTGGATTCCTTGAAGTTGAATTGGCAAAAATGACATAAATCTGAACTTTGCTAATGTAATACATGATGAGCTGCAAAATCTGGTATCAGATAGTAAATTAGGGTACAGCAAAACAGGCTTCAGCCTAATGCCTGAAGTCTAACCTTGACATCAGCCATGAGAAACAACAGAATACAAATGGAGAACAAATAAATATTGAAGCGTAAAAAATCAGCAACCTATTTATAGCTACGACAGAGTAATCATGATGAAGCCATCTCTTCTCTGTTGCAGCTTTCCCGCATGCCAATGGATAAAACCTTATGAATCCTTGAGTTTAAACCCAGAATACAAGTACACGTGCATACCACACCAGAGTTATCAAACAATTTTTGTTGTCATTTACCGCAAGAATGTGGAATTATTATCCCCAACAACCCAGTACTGTTTCACAGCAAACAAGACCTTCTCAGGAATAAGAGGACCATCTTCATGATCCACCATCTTTGTGTTCCATCGCATTCCTTCTGCAAGTTTTTTCACCTTGATTATCAAATCCACTTTATCCCGTACTATAACAGTTCCTTCAGGACGTAAGATGCGATCCATCTCTAAGAGAATGTCTTCAGTGCTACACCTGCAGTGAGGCACATACAGTCATGACTGTGACAATAGAAATGCTGGGAATGCTCGCAAGATTATTCTATCTGATGACTTCATGCCGTAGTCCTGTAATTTTCCGATTGAACTTCCTAACAAAAAGGAACAAAGTACAACAAACATGAAACAAAGGCAAAACAAACTTACTTGTCCTTGTATAAGCTGAAAATGCCATTTGCATGAATAAGGTCATAAGTCCTAGGGTATGTGGAGAAAGCTTCACACCTGGCAGGCAGCAAACATCAAGGAATCACAGAGAGAGAGAGAGAGAGAGAGAGAAGAAAGGAGTAGAAACTTCATGGGCAATAAAAAAAGTGGGTTAATCATAAAAGTGACATGGGTACCCCAGATACACTGGACCTTCTTCAAGGAAAGATAATGCAAGAACTATGTTACACTCTCCTATTTACGCAACATTCTCATCTCCTTTTGACCAAGTCACAAGAGAGACATAAAAACCAACCAAGGAAGAAAAGAGAAATCGGCCTCCAAGGATTCACAAACATGATTATCCTATAAACCAGTAACCAAAATGGTAACTACAAATACCAAATATCACCTACAAACAATGGCAATCAATGAAAAGATTATATTAAATTGTGAGGTGATTATCTTTCTTCTTAATGAAGCCCTTCATGAACTATTATGTCCTATTGAAGGTAACTTGAGAAGAAGGTATCATGATTTTGAAAGAGAGAGACACCCAATATTTTATTCTCCGGGATTCCATTACAGACTACCCAATAAAAATCTTCAACCTGAAGGGGGGGGGGGGGAATGCGAAGTCATGCATATACATCTTCCTACATGATTTAAATAATATCCTGAACCATGAAGCATGGAAAAGGTTTCATTACATCACATACATGCTTGTTTCTAGAGAAACAGTATTCCAACATTACACTTCTATTTTTCAGAAGTACCCTTTTTGTACAAGACCTAGTGATAATGGATAGGAAGAGCGCAAATGGAACCAACAACCTAATTGTCACCAAGTCTAAGTAAAAACAATTAAAAAACTTATTGACAAGATTAGTGGAAAATAAAAGCATAACAAAATTGAGTGGTTCACAGAGTCGGATCCTAGCAAATGAATTTCTCCAGATAGAGGTATTATAACTCGATGCTTATGAAAATCAGGAAGACATACAAAACCAGTATGGAGCTTACCAATCATGATATATGCCAATCAATCCTCTCTCAAATATAATACCCAATGTGTCTTTCTCAGCAATAGTAGGCAGGGCATTCATAACCCATTGCTGACGAGAGTCGAGTGCTGCAGCAAAACTGCCCATTCCAGCATTCATGTCCAGTATGTTACGATATCTCCCCGAGTCTAAGATTTTATTGACCCTCTTATACGCATTCACATGCTTCTGCCACAATTTGTTGTCTTCTTGGTATGTCTCAACAGACACGCCAGGGACAGATCCACTACTAACTCTAGGAGGAACTTCGTTGAGTCTTCCAGGAAAGGGTGTCCATTCTCCACCAGCAACCTCATTAGGATCAGAAGTTTCAGGATATGGAGTCACGCATACCTCCATCTTCTTGTACCTGTACAGTAACCATAAGAAATTCATCATTTGAAAATTAAACAGCTGCAAGAAATTAGGATAGAAAATCATGTTAATACTATAAATTATTCCCCAAAATTATCCATTTAAAGGCACCAAAACTCAAAAAAGATTCAGAACTTCAACACATAATGCTGTAAAGTCAACTGATGGAGTGTGGCAGAAGAATGAGATGGACAGTTATTCAAAAGGCTGTGGTGAAAAATGATCTTTCAAGCAAGTAGTTTACCAGACATTATCTGAATGTGTAGGTGGGCACATAGTAGCTTCAGAATTATGGCATTGACCATTGTTTTTCCTTTTTTGCCAGATAGCAATTTCACCCTTCTCATACTTTTTTTCCCAGCACAGTAGCTTAGCATACTTTTCAATCCTGTTCTGCTCTTCCTCAAGTTCCTCTTTGGGACGCTGCCATGCTTTGAAATTAGTTTTCCAGTTGATTGGAGGACCAGCAAGCACCCAATAGCCACCAGGTCTAAGAACTCGGTCAACTTCCATCATGTACATTCCATCTGCCAAAAGAGTTCAAAGAATGTTGTTGGTAATGCTAGTCATGAAGAAAGAAATAACAAGTCCGGACACTACACTATGCCAACAGCACTAGTCCCCTAGTTTTGGACCTCCATCCTGGGATTGTTTGAATGACCATGGACTGTATCCTCATTTTACTTCAATTCTATTTCCCAAAAATTGAATAATAGTACAATGCCATTAAGCTTTATCAGATCAGAAAAGTTCACTCATCAAGTCTAACAAGGCCAAGCTACATCTATACCCCAGCCTCATAAAGTCAAGCTTGATATATTTAGATATCTTCAGCAGAACTAAGGAATCTAAGATGTGAGATGACAACAAAAGTGACTTCTGCAGAACCATGGTAAGAATGTCATCTCATGCCTAACACAGATAGAAAGACCTTGAGACTAACCAAAGTTGAAATAGAAATTACTCATACCAAACAAAATAGAAATGGAACAATATATATACTTTTTAGCTCAACTGCGATCATAAAGCTGTCCTGTGTTAACCTATCACAGCAAGAAAGTTTCAAGTGATAATTCTTGCTCTGCAGTGTGGGGCAGTTCGGTAGCACCAGCCCATGTTGTCGAGCCTTGAAGCCAAATGACAGTGTTTGACTATTGCTAGACTAAAGTTGCAACGAATATGCTAAAGACAGAAATTTAGACTGCTCTTACCGTTTCCATGCCATGGAATCAAGCAACGGGAACAATGAGCCATGTCAAAGGATCTTGGAGGGAAAGGCAACATTATAGTTCCAAGAACACCAATGAATGCAGGCACTCCTCTTTCTAAAGCAAACTGAACCTGTGCCTCGTGAGAGTCTCTTGGTGCAAATGACATGGCTATGACATTCTTCTTGAATAGATATGCCCCGAAACTTGCAACCTAAGCAAAAGAATGCAGCAATTCGTGTTAAAAATGTATTAAAATGATCAAAGAACATTTGACAGAAGACCCATAAAAGCTACAGTACAGAAGTGAAGAAAGACAATGTTAATTACGTAAAAATAGAATAAGAACCAACTCACTTACCCCACAACCAGTATCGAGTACAGTTCTAACCATCCCATTATGGATTGGGATCACAGAAGCAAGTTGATCAATATAAGCATCAGCACCATGAGGAAACTGCGTTCCTCCACCCGGGAACCTAAACACATTACCCTCATATATAATCCAGTTCTGAACAGCCTTCTCAACCGTCAAGCTCTTATATGGTGCATTAGCATAGGGGACATAGTCACGACTCTTAGGCCAAGGAAATGGTGTAACGTATCCTTTCGGGGCAGGAATAAGACAATGCAATTTCTGCTCTTGCGGAAAACAATGTCTTTCCCTATAGTTCATGTTTTCTCGAGGAAACGTCATTGCCCGTGCTTGATCATGACAAGGTGTGAAATCTACATACTGCGCATCACATGGCTGAAAAGTCTTGACTTCCAATTCGGATTCTTTGATACTACTAATATCACCTCCATGATGCGTCTCATAGTTCAGGTTGGGGAGAACGGTGCAGTCAGTTTGTTTGGTAATCTCAACAGCTATACTATCTCCCTTACCAAAACCACTCCTTTGCCAAGCACCCAAAATATAAAAGAAGCAGCACAAACCAACTACAATGAAAATCGATGTTGAACTTCTGGTTCTATTATCTCCTGGATTCCCTTTCGTAGCCATAATTCACCTGAAAACCATTTTTTTTTTCCTTCAAAAATTTAGGGCATCTTTGATTGAACTTCAAAATGAAGAAAATTCATCAGCCATGACCAAGTATGTCTAGTATCAGGAGACAACCTTATTCCAAAGTGATACTATCATGCACATCTTTGGAAATATTAAGGTAAAAAATCATTTAAACCAGGAATTCATATTAGATCAAAAGAAAGTCATTTTAGCTTCCAACAGACCCTTAACATTAGAAACTAGAAATACCCATTTTAGAAACTCATAGTATGAAGAAGAAAACTTATCCAAGGTTCTGATCAATCATACCCATAATTTTTCTTTACCTAAGATTTTCCAAGATAACAATTTTATCGAAAATTAATATCATACATTAAACGAAGATACCAAAGAATATAAAAAGGGGAAAGCATGTGAACATATTCGGATTAATCTTAAATAGCAAGAAAAGCAACCTACAATTTATCCAATTTTGTCTTTATGAGAAACAAATGGAATATTATTGGTCATGACATTTATTACATGTGTCAAAATTGGGCAACAAGCATTAAATACAACGTAAGATCTATAATTTAGCCATTTCCATAAATACAGATCCAATAACACAAATATAAACAAGTAAAAAATAAAGGAAAGGAAAAAACCCGGATCAGATTTTTATCAAAAAGAGGGGAAAAAAAAAAGGAAAGCAAGATCAAAGCTTTAACACATCAAATCAAATCTTAACTAAGATGACAAGTAAGGGCATTAAGGAAAAACAAAATCATTATGAAACTGGACAGATCTTACGAGCGTTGGATGTGAAATGGCGACAGGTTTTCAGCAAAAATCAGAAGACGGGCAATATCATTTGCTCCCATACAAGAAAGGGATTGTCAATATTGTTGCTGTTGATGATGATGATGGACTCGGTCATCTCGTGGGGGGAGAGAGAGAGAGAGACAGACAGAGCACCGAGATTTCGGAGCAAAATAGAGAGAGAGAGAGAGAGAAGTGAGATGCGAGATTTGTTAGAGAGGTGTCACTCTGTTTCTCTAGCTAAGGGAAGAGAGAGAGGAGAGAATCCTAAAAAGAAGAGTCCTGGGTAGGGTGGCGTGAGACGCGGAATGGATGACCCTGGGACTCCACTCACTCATTAACGTTGTACCACGTTAATTATTATTATTATTTTTGTGTTTTTAATTCAACGATATTCGGTATTCCAACCGACATATTTCGAATTATATCTATCATATCCATTAAAAACGAACTCTTATAAAATCTATTTTTTATTTTAAAATTTGAATTAAAAAAATTCAATGCAATTGATCATCACCCCGACAGCTTTGTTTAATTATCATTATTATAATTTTACGTGAATATTTTCTTTTTCTAATTAATTATTTTTTAAACATCGCAGTTTAGATGATGATGATGATAACTTTCGAGAAACCAAAACCTTAAAAAAAAAAAGAGTTCAAAGCATTAGCGGCCTAATACGATAGATTAGTTCAATAGAAATACCCTAAATTAATTTGGGTGAGAGTTTAACAAGATCAAACTCATCTTAGTAAAGCAAGTAGTCGAAACTCGTCTTAACACGATTCAAGAGTGCCAAGATTTCATCTACCGTACTTTAGTACATTAGGTATCTTTTATTCACGTAGAGAAAAATAGTTGCGCTGATATTCTAGTTAAGCTAGGTTCATATTTTTTTTCTGAATTTATGAGTTTTGTAACCTTTATCGTGAGATGTATAGATATTTGAAGTGTGATATTCAGAAATGATTTTCTTTTCCTTCACCCGATTGTCATAAAAAAGTGTATTATTTTCACGTAATTTTCTAATTAACAAAAACAGTATATTAATTGTAATCATATATAATATTGTTATTTGAATTTATAAAAATTTCACAATAACTTTTTCTTAATTTAGAAATTAGCGACAAATGTAAGAAAGTAAATAGGAAAATACACATGAAGACAAGGAAATTAAGAAGCCCCTTATTAATCATTGGTAAGGGATCTAATTGTAGGGACAACATTTGTAAATTAGCATTTATTGACAAGGTTTCTAATTTAAGGAGATTTGAGATTGAAAGCTACTCAATTTGCCAAAATTGGAAATTTGATTTGTAACGAGGGCACATGGTCTGGGGTCGCTGGTCAATTCGTCTTATCTGTCAATATTTATTATCACTTTATCTCAAATAAAAAATATATGTTTTTTTTTTAAATATAATATTTTGTAAGTTAAAAGTAATGTTTTTTTATAAAAAAATTTAAAATTATTCCTATATTAAAAAATTATCTAATTTTAATTAAGTCTTATCTTAATTTTTTCGGATTAAAGTAAAATAATATAGACATAGAATATCTTTAAAATATATTAATATTTAGTTAGTTTAATAATTAAACACCGATTTTTTTAAATAAAGTTTTGGAATCAAATTTTATGTATAAAAAAAAAAAGATGTCGGAAAAATTTTGTCTGATTCAGTTTGAATCAAATTTAGTCAAAATTAATGTGATTAATGATACGTAATTTATAAAAAAAATATTTTTAAAAGATGTTTCACATTTATGGTCAATTATTGGTAGTGTTTCTCACGAGTCACGAGTCACGAGTCACGAGTCACGAGTCACGAGTCAAAGATGTTGAAATATAGAAGGGTTTTTTTTTCGAGTGGATAGTGTAATAATTATAATCTCTTTCTTAACTCGGTGATTTTAGAATCAAATTTTGATATAGCAAAAAAAAGATATATAAGGGTTTTAATCGATGGTGATCACATAACTTAGCAATTTTAATTTCAAGATCCCAATAAAAAATAAATATGATTTCATAATTAATTTTTATAATAGTAACTCAAGGACAAAGATACTATCATTTTTTTTAGCAATGAGATTTTAATACAATTTTAGAGTTCTTTTTTAGGGGGAGGGGGGCGGGGGTTGTTTTTGTTTGGGATGCTTCTTTTCTCCTCTTTGGATATAGCATGCATTTTACTTGAATCATTTTTTGGATTAAGATAAAAAATCTTTTATATAAAAATATATGACTTTTTGAAAATTTATAAATTTTTTGATAATAAACATAAAAAATAATCGTAATACAAATTATCAAAGGTTTTTTTTTTCAATAAAGACTTCTTCGCGAAATCTTATATCTGGGATTAAAATCTAAATTAATATCAATTTTGAATAACTTACAAAATAATTTTTAATGAAGACGGTTTGATAAACCTGTCATTGTTATTTTCAAATTATTTTTAATTAAGAGAATTTGATCGTATCGTTAAAATACCTAATCAATTCTTTTTAACCAAAATAATTTAAAAATGGTTTCAAAATGAAAATTATATAGGTTTTAATTTTATATTAAAATTTTTACCGATAACTATTGATTTGATCAGATAGTTTAAAAAGAATAGAGAAAAGAAATCGGATATAATGATAAGAAATTACGTATTTGATTTACATAGATATAACTTCCCATCCCCTTTATTTTTCCTCATGTGTGCCTTCTTATAGATTTTCATGGTTTTTTTTTTATACCTAGATAAATCGGTATCTGAAATTATATTTTAACTAATTTAATCTGAACTACTATCAAATCCTGAGTGTTCTCTCAGTATAATTTTTTTAATTTTAAAATTTAAATATAAATTTTTATTAAATCAATTAATCGTTATCAGAGAACTCCATGGATGGTAAAACGAAAAGTTAATCGGGAGGAAGAAAGAAATGAAGTGGACATCGGGTGGACATCGGGTGCTAGAACTAGAAAGATATTGATTGGATTTTTGAGTACGGGGTTATATATATATATATATATATATATATATATATATATATATACACGTATCGTGACTATTCTTAAGGAAAGTAATTTAGTGGTATAAACTTTCTTTTCTAATTTAATAATTTTAGATTCAAATTTTTATATAACAAATATATATATATATATATATATATATATATATATATATATATCGTGACCCGTGAATCTAAATCAGCTCGAATTTATAAGCTCAAACTTGGGAAAACCTTCCTCTGTTTGCAAGACCCAACCCAATTGAATGTTGTAAGGGGCCCAGACCAAGCTCAAGCTCAATTCAATCATAAAAAAATTGTTCAGGGCTGGGCCGGGCCGGGCCCCCTTGAATTTGGTTTCTCTTCCCTTCCAAAAGTCCAGCCGGGAGGGTTGAGCTTGGGCACGGAATTTAACATGGCTTTTGGTTTTTGGGTTCTCGCTTCTCGCGCATAAAATATTTTGAAACGTTCACCAAAAAAAAAAAAAAAAAAAAAATGAAACGACGCCGTTCTTCTTACCCCGCACCCCCTCTTCTCTCTCTCTCTCTCTCTCTCTCTCTCAAAAGCTTTTGGACGAAAGCACAAATTTTCAACCTTCCAATCAAGGTTTCCCATGCGTAAATACCCTAAGCCCATTTCCCAATTCTCTCCCTCTCTCGTAATTAAATTTGGGGATTTTGATTCTTTTTGGGTGATACAGAGTTGAACTATTGAGGTGATCAAGCTTATTAAGAGGCGATGGTGTTGGTCTTAGCATTAGGGGATATACACATCCCTCATAGAGCTCCTGATTTGCCTGCTAAGTTCAAGTCCATGCTTGTTCCTGGCAAGATTCAGCACATTCTTTGCACCGGAAATCTCTGTATCAAAGTGAGTTTTTTTCCCCCTCTCTTTTCCCCATAATTTTCAAATGTTATCTGCTTTATGTTTACCTCTATTTTCATGAGTTATTTGACATAATATGTGGGGATTTCTTTTGGAAAGTTAAGTCCCGAATCTTTTTCTTCTGGGATTTTGATGTGTTTGGATAATTGTGCTGTAGTTTGAACTTTGGAGCAAACTGCTATTTTAAGACTAACTTTTGGCTTGGAGAGTAAATCACGAACCATAGTTTCAAACAATTAGCAGTAAATTGAACATTGAAGTTGGAAAATGTGCAGCAAAGTGGGTCTTTGGTCAAGTATGAGATGGATTTCAAGGCGGTGAGGCCCAAATTGGCCAAGAAACTAGGGACTTAGGATGGAGCTAGTTTTGCATTTGGCTCATAGTTGAAGATAAAGATGAGCATTAATCAAGTTATAATGTCATGGTCAGGGTTATTCTTATCGTTTCATAGAAAATGGTCTAAATCAAAACGGAGTGGAGTAAATGGAGTCATCAAGCCAACTTTTACGTCACAAGGCTTCCTTCAGTAGAGTTATACTGGTATCAAAATTGGCAAAATAAGAAAAATGAATGGTCATTGATAGTTTCTATGAGTTGCTTTTGAAAGAATATGGAAATAAGGTATCAATAAATTAATAGCAGAAGTTTTGAATGTATTTATTTCCAAACCCGTATACACTTTATCCTAGATCCAATATTTAGATCTCAAGCTGTATATTTTGTCTTACTTCTCAAACTTGTCACCTTATATGGGAGGACTGAACTTGATGTTATTGGAAGAAAAGTAAGGGAGTATGTGGATGCAGCTCTTACCCATCAATCACTTAAATGACATTCATTTGGTTGTATGTTGATCTTTATTCTTTTCTCTTTTCAAACCTACTCTATTGTCCCATTAAACCACTAAGTTGGTGCTACTATTGCAATTGTAGTAGATTTTAACATTAACAGAGAAATCGCTCTACTTACTAATACTTTCTCTTAAAGATATACCCAGGTCTTCATTCATACCTTCAAGTTTTATTGTTTGTATTTTCTTGGTGGATTGATTTTAGTTTTCTTGGGGCTTTAATATGTTTTCATTGCTGCTATTTTTACCTTTATTGTTCTCTTCTAATTGTAACTTGAGCAACCCTCATTGATCTAATTAGGAATCTATAATATTTTGGTCAAACTGGTGTATTTTAATAGGAGGTTGTATCATCCAGAAAATTGTGTTGCATGTGTAACACAAATACTACCTCAAGTATGATAGTGATGAATGCAGTGATAATAAGCTGCCCTTCCAAAATGATTTGCTGTCATTTGGTATCAAGTAATCCAAAAAGAATGCTACTCTAATGCTGATGAATCTAAATTGTATTCCTTAATTTTTCTTAGCCTCTAGGTCATTGATTAAATTCATTGGATTGAGTGAGGATGTTGTTATCCAGTGACCTTATCAGCTTATGCATGGCAAAGCATAATCATGTTTGGGGAATTAGACTCATCTGATTGGTATCACTCATCTGATTGATATCTGTTGATACTTGTAAGAATTCAAAAGTGACCAATTTTGAACTTTTTGTTTGGTTTTTAATTGTGTCTTCTCATATGCTAGCTCTGACTTTTAATTTCTTCAAATTCCTGACTTTGAGCTTCACTGATTCATGTTAGTGCACAATCTATTAGATTAAAAATTCAATGTGTTGGGATGATTAAGAATAATACCATATTTGTTGATAGCAAGGAGCAACACCATAACCATACTTACCTTTTCTTTTGCTTGGCTTAACTGTACTTACCTTACTTTGCTTTAAAGTTAACAATACCTGCTCATTTTGTGTTTAAACAGTGAAAATAGAAGTATCCTGTATCATTGAAACAACAAGCAAACCATATGTTGATGGTAGAAACATTCTTTTCTAGTTCAGCATGAGGCCAATGGAAATTTTCAGAGCTCCTTTTTCCTCTTCTTCTCTCCCAACCCCCATTCTTGATTTCCTAATAGATAGGAGATTACGACCTAAACATTATTGGAAATTTAGATCCCTAACAGCCAGATTCATAGGTGTTCCGATGCTTATAAGAGTTACTACTACACTTGGTTCTTTTCCTATGTTATTATATGGGGTCATAAACTATAAATTTTCCAAATGATTTATGAATCAGGGAAATTGTTTTGTACCAAGAAGAAGCTGCTCTTTTACTTCAGATATTTTGAATTGATTTGCACTTATTTCCTTTTTTTCCAAGAAAGATAGATCTACCTTAGCATAGAATGTAAAGTTACTTGAATGGAGTAGATAAAATGGTGTACAACTTTTTCTCATTTTACGGAAGTCCTCCCCCCCCCCCCCAAAAAAAAAAAAATTTTGTGAGACATGCTGGAATAGATTCTATTTGGATAGCGATAATTAACCATTTGTTGAACTTTTATGTGCTCCAACAACGTAAAATGTGGTTACTTGAAGCTATGATATGCTTCCTCATCCAGTTGTATTTCATATAAAATTTAAGCTTTGCACTTGGGCAGATTGTTCTTGCTCTGGAACTCATCTGAAGTTATGATTCATTCTTCTAATTGTCTCAAGGTTCTTATTGTTGTTATTGGTATCATGGACTTAATGCATCTGTCCCTGATTATTCATCAAAAAAAAAAAAAAAATCCATCTGTCCCTGATTTGGTTTCAGGTGCGGGGAATTAGTTTGTCTAGGTGTTGATTTTCTTGTATTCTACTTGCTCATTATTTTCAATTTACCTTGTTTATTTAATTCAATGTAGTTGACTATTCAATGACACTTGTTCCATCTCTCTTAAATGTAGTTTACCATTCATTGACACTTGTTTCATAATACTAGTGCCATTTTTAGGAGCTAGACCTTCTGCCTGACTCTCTGTCTCTCTCTCTCTTAACCAGTGTTTGAATTTTTTTTTTATAAATTATATTGAGGATAATTTTGTTGGCACCCTATGTAAAACGGGTTATTCAAGTCCTCTGCTCTGTTTCTCTCAACTTTCTGTAATGCAAGTAGTCTAGTTCCTTACTATATTTTCCAGAATACAGTGACAAGCTAAAATAATGACAATCTTTTGGCTTTGCCTTGCACAATAACTTATAAGCTTTACCGTCATCTGAGAATCAAATGCTATTTTTTTTTTCAAGGAAGTTCATGATCACTTGAAGACAATTTGCCCTGACTTGCACATTACTCGAGGAGAATATGATGAAGAAACACGATACCCAGAGACAAAAATAATCACCATTGGCCAGTTCAAGCTTGGAGTATGCCACGGCCATCAGGTATAAATTCTGCAGGGGTTGCAGTCTTTTTTGTATTACCATTATGAAAAATTGATTCTATTGTGTGCTTCTGAAATTTTTAACTTGCTCCATTCTTCTTACTTCCCTCATTATCTGATTCAAATGCTTGCACTAGATGTTTGTGTATGATTGAACCAACTTTCTTTTGTCTACTTGTTTCTTTCCACAACAATAACAACAACCGCTACAAACTGTGGCTTAATCCCAAATTTTGGGATTGACTGTTTGAGAGACTAATATAGGTGATAAGAAAATAATAAAATAATAAAATAATAAAAATTAAAAAAAAAAAGATTGAAAACAAAATTAGAGAAGATAAAGCTAAAAATAAAAATAAAAATAAAAATAACGAAAAGAAAGAAATAAAATAAACTATTCATAGAAACTTAGAATAAGAATTATATACCGTTTCCTTGACCATTTTACTGAATTTTGTGGGTAATTCATCTCCCCAAGTCAAACAGTTGAATTTCTTATTCTATTCAATGATAATCTTCAACGGCTTTGTTTATTTTCTTTTATTTTAATTTTCTTTTGAAGGTTATTCCATGGGGAGACCTTGATTCACTAGCCATGCTGCAGAGACAATTGGGTGTAGACATCCTAGTGACCGGTCACACACACCAGTTCACGGCCTACAAGCATGAAGGTGGCGTTGTTATAAATCCAGGGTCCGCCACTGGTGCATATAGTAGCATTACCTATGATGTGAACCCAAGCTTTGTTCTCATGGACATTGATGGTCTGCGTGTTGTAGTCTATGTCTATGAACTCATTGATGGAGAGGTCAAGGTCGACAAGATTGATTTCAAGAAAACTGCAACCACAACACAAGCCTCTCATTAACATTTAAACTGTGTCTTGTCCTTTTATAGCTTGATTTCTTTGGAGATTTGATAGCTTGTGATTTGATCTTTCTTCCTTTTTCTACTTTTTCATACCATGTTGGCATTGGCTTGTATTTGTGTGTCCAGAAGGGGGGGGGGGGATTGAGACTCACTGTGATTCCTCTGGGAGCTTGTGATTCATTGTGATGGAAAACCAGAGGAATGATAACGACTTTCTTTATAAATATTACAAACATGCAAAGACGAAATACATGTGTTTCTTATTTGTGATTGAACATTTACTTTGATGGTTGGTGCAAGAGAAAGAACTGAGGGAATGTTTATAATCCTAAGCACAGGTTTTTGACCAACTCCACTTGGCTCTTACATGATAGATATGCTTATTACTGGTGCCTACACCATTACCAAGGGAGGATTCATTCGAAACCAAAGAGCATCTCTCCAACTTTGCCAAAGTATATGTGATGAAAAAAGCTATACTCCACGATGCTCATCAATCATGGCTACTGATCATAAGTGGTCACCACAATAACATCACGGAGAACAGCACCGTGACATGATAAAAGCTTGAAGAACTTAGATTAAACCTGCAGACTGAAAAATTTTATTTACAAAGAAATATATATATAATTTCTATTTCGGGGTTATTTTAATTAAAGAATTTGACCAATTATATGAGTGTGAGATAGGACAGTCTAACTTTATGATTAAAAATAGGTTGGAAATGATGCTGATTTAATGCTGACATGATAAAGATATAACTGAACCAAGATAAAAATTAATCTAGTTTTTAATCCTGATACCAATATATCAATTAGGTTCTCTCTCAATGACATTTTGATAGGGCAAGCTTCTTCCTCTTCTTCTTCCCTTTCTTCGTATCTTTGTTTTTTTTTTTTTTTTTTTTTTTTTTTTTTTTTGTGGGGTACAGGAAGTGAAAACCAGCAAACACCAACCTAACTGCTCGATGAGTCAACCTCCTCCTTATCTGCTTTGATGAGGTGGGTCAGCGAAAGAGGAGGATCCTTCAAATCAGTCCGACCCTCTTGAGCTTTGAAACCCATGGCGGGTAGGTGATCAACACATCTATTGGCTTCTCTTCCTATGTGCCTCACCGCTCTGATTCCAATCTCTTCAATCATTTGGTGACATTCCTCGATCACATAGCTCTGAGGATGCTCTCTATTCCTGCTTTTAGTCAAAAGATTAACCACCGTCGTGGAGTCTGATTCTACTTCTAAGTTGGACACCTTCTATCTTCTGGCCACAATGAGACCTTCCCTCACCCTCCAGAGCTCAGCTACCTCCACACTAGTCCGGCCAATATTGACTATGTATCCCGCCACCCAATCACCATTTTCATCTCTTATAATCCCCGCTACACTTGCTTGATTGTCCTTTCGACTCACTGCACCGTTCTTGTTGAGCTTCCAACAACCCTCCATTGGTTTTGTCTATCTGGCCGTCCTCTGAACTCTCTGTGCTAGGGAGGTAATCATCCAATCTTCTTGCTTATTGACCCACGAGGTTGCTTTTGCTACAGCCTGAGGATCGACTTGAGCTCTCTGGTACACTCTGCCACACCTGGCCTTTGTTAAAAATAAACAGAATTTAGGTACATTTAGAGATCCTTAACAAGCCCTAAATGGACCCAAGCATAGGGTTCTTAAGCCAACTTAGCTCTTGAGAAAGGGCCCAATTGGGCCCTCCAACAGTTAGTGGAATGGGATCGTTAACAGGTCCTGACTAGGCCCAAACATGGGGTCCTTAAGACCCCATACTAGGCCCAACTTGGCCTTGAAAAAGGGCCCAATTGGGCCCTCCAACAGTTAGTTTCCATAGTACCCTCTCCTACCTCTCCTCTCTCTTTCTCTCTCTTTTGTGTATTTTGTGTTCTATAAATAGTTAAAACCTTTTCGCTTGTAAAGTATGAACAAATATTCAAAATCTCTATATATTCTCACTTTGAAATGCAATCAACTTTCTATTAGTTTTATATTTTCTTGTTATTTAATTTCTTTCATAGTTTCAATATGGTATCATAGTATCAAACAACCACATCTTTTTCAAGATTGGGTGACCCTCTTCCTTCCATAAACATTACTCAAATTCAAAACATTTTCTCTATTCAATTAAAAGGAGAAAATTACTATCAATGGGTGAGTATTATGAAGAGAGCACTCGATCTTCAAAATCTAAAGGAGCATATTCTTGATAATTCTCTTGATGAGAGCAAACCCTCATATAGGGAATGGAAAAAAAGAGATGATCATGTTTTCATCGTCTTACTAAACTCCTTAGATGAAACTCATAAAATTATGGTGACTTGTGCTCCTAATACAAAATTAGTGTGGGACACAATGTTCTCTCTATATGGCTAAAAGTCCAATTTATGGAGAATTTTTGAGTTGCAGAAACAAATTGCTAGCATCAAAAAGGAGGGAAAGTCTCTTCCTCAATACTTTGGTGAGGTTACTGACTTATGGAATGAGCTAATGACTCTCTGACCGGATTTAATCATTCTTAAAGTCATCCAAAAGAAAGAGAGGAGCACAAAACGTTTACACTTCTAATGGGGTTGGATGACTCCTTCACTCATCTCCGACAAGAAATTCTACGCATGAAGGAATTTCCTACATTCAGGGAAGTGTAAAACATGGTGCAAAGAGCCAAAGTAAACATGAGAATTAAGGAAAGCTACAAGCTAAAAATGGAAACTCATAGATTTATGGTTTCTCAAGATCTCACGGCTGCCAAGATCATCAAAAGGGAGGTATGCTCTCATTGCAAAAAGAAAGAATATACAAGGGATAAATGTTGGTTCTTACATCCTTACCTAAGACTAAAGAATTTCAAGCCAAAAGACCAACAAGGAGGTCCGAGTTTTGGAGCTCAAGCTATTACCCAACAAGCAACTTCTCATGATCCAACAATGGCCGAGCTTGCTACCCTCAAAACCACTCTTGAGAGTGTCACAAAAAGGTTTCAACAAATCTCTCATCTTAAAGGTACAATTCAAAAACCACTTACTAATTTGCATTCAAAAAATTTTCTCATAAATTCGAGCACCAGCTACTATATGGTTAGAGATATTTCAAAAGTTAAGAGATTTAAAAACCTTCCTAATCATAAGATAGTACGAGTTGTTAATAGACAAAATTTGAAAGTAAATCAAGTTGGAAAAACTGATATTTTTGAAAAAACTACAAATGTTTTATATGTTTCCAAATTTATTTCAAATCTATTGTCTATAAGTAAAATCACTAAGAATCAATAGTGTAGGGTTGTTTTTTACCCAAATTTTGTTTTTTTTTAACCCAAACTCTGTTTTTTTTTTTTTTCAGAATCTCAAGTCGAATTGATTGATTGGCAAGAGTTCTAGAAAAAGAGGACTTAACTTTTTTGGATCAAGAACAGCATGCACTTACAACATATATCAAAGAAGATTTATCTCTTTGACATGGGCAGTTAGGGCATCTTAGTGATCGAGTTTTAAAATATTTATTCCCAAACTTAAACTATGAGAATATATATTATAAAGTTTGTATTTTGACTAAAAAAACTCGAATTATGTATCATATTTCTGAAACAATATATGAAAATACATTTGATTTGGTTCATTCGGAAGTTTGAACTTCTCCCATTATTTCATATTTAGGATACAAATATTTCATCATATTCATCGACCATAAAACTAGATATACATGGGTGTATCTTTTAAATACCAAAAACCAATCTCTTGAAACTCTCAAGAGTTACGTGAAATATGTGACCAAACTTTATTATGCCAATATTAAATTCCTAAGATTTGACTATGGTAGTAAATTTACAAGTCACAATTTTGAAAATTACCTTAAGTACAATGACATTATCCATCAACTATCATGTGTCTATATACCCCAACAAAATGGGGTAGTCGAACATAAGAATAGACATATACTAGAAATTGCTAGAGTTATTATGTTTCATGCAAACACCTCTAAGAAATTTTGGTGTGACGCGGTTAAAACCGCGGTTCATGTAATTAATCTCATACCATCCGATATTTGGAAAGGTCAATCTCCCTTATACTCTTTTTAGGAAGAAAATCAAAACTTTCTCACCTTAAAGCATTTGGTTACACACGCTATATTCATGTTCCTACACATTTAAGAAACAAATTGGAATATAGAGAAAGAAAGTGTGCACTTCTTAGGTATGCATCTTTTGAAAAAGGTTATAGATGCTATGATTGTTCTACTAACCACATATATATATCGAAAGATGTGATATTTTTGGAGAATGAGTTTTACTTTTTAAGAGAAGAAGTAAACAAAATTCCAAAGGAAAGCTCTCAAATAACCACTTGGGATTTTCTAGGGACTCCCAATACTATTTAAGAATTTGAAAATCCAATCAATCCTCAAGTAGTCGAAGGAAGTTTTCAAAATGAGGAAGAAGAATCAAACCCTACGGATGAAGACTCATCACTTGATTCAGGGGGAGATCAAAGAACAAGTGAGGATGAGAACTCCTCACCAAGTTCAGAAGAGCCGAGTGACCCTCTCGTTCAGCTTAGGAGATCAACAAGACTTAGATTTTCACCATTAGAATGGGTCAACCAGAGATACCATATTTATGATTACTACACTATCTCTCATATTTTTTTGAGCTATCAAACTTTTTTTAGTGGCATAGATAAAGAATTAGAACCACGAACATTCGAAAAAGTTATCAAGGATCCTAGATGGAAGGAAGTAATGAACAAGGAATTAGAAACTCCAACTAAGAATGACACTTGGGAGATCACCCCACTACCAAAAGGAAAGAAGACCATAGGATGCAAGTGAGTGTTCAAAATCAAATATAAAAGTGATGGCTCCATCGAAAGATACAAAATAAGGCTAGTAGCAAAGGGATACACTCAAACATATAGGGTTGATTACAAGGAAACTTTCGCACCGATTGCTAAGATGAACACCGTTTGAGTATTTCTTTCGCTTGCAGCCAATTATGGATGAAATATGTTTCAAATAGATATAGCAAACGTATTTCTTCAAGGAGATTTAGAAGAAAAAATATATATGCAACTTCCTTAAGACCTCAAACATCAAGAAAGAAATATATACTAGTTACATGAAGCAATTTATGGATTCAAGTAATCTCCAAGAGTATGGTACGCAAAACTAAGTTTTGCTCTTCTCAGTAACGATTTCACAAAATTCAATAACGATCCATTCTTATTTATTAGAAAAAACGATGATAAAGTAGTAATTGTCTTAATTTACATAGATGCCATTATAATAATGGACAATGACATGCATCTCATTGATATTGTTAAAAATTTCTTAAAATCTAGATTTGAAATTAAAGATCTAGGGAAACTAGAGTATTTTCTAGGAATTGAACTAACATATTGCCATAATGGGTTAGTTCTATCCCAAAGAAAATATGTTCTTGACTTGTTGTAGGAAACAGGAAAGTTAAGAGCCAGACCTGTTTGTAGTTCTGTTTCCACCTCCGGGCCCTTAGAAGATGATGAGAAACCCTATGAAAATGTTGAGAGATACCAGCGGCTTGTAGGAAGGTTGATCTACCTCACTATTACTAGATTGGACATAACCTATGCCGTGAGTCAAATAAGTCAGTACATGCAAACTCCAAAGAAGGGACATTGGAGCGGCTGAAAGAATCCTCCACTATATCAAAGGTTCCTTCGGATTAGAAATTTGGATGAAAAAAATAGAAGCTCAAAAATTGAGGGATACTCTGATGCAGATTGGGCAGGTGATTCTAAAGATAGAAAATCCACCACTGGGTTTTGCATGTTCATAGGAGGAAACCTTACTGCTTGGAAAAGCAAGAAACATAGGGTTGTGTCTAGATCAAGTGTAGAAGCTGAATGTCGGGCCATGACAGTAGACGCTTGTGAAATAGTATGGTTAAAGGGCCTAATAGAAGAGTTAGAGTTTAGAGTCTCAACACCAATCAAGTTTTATTATGACAATCATTCCGTAATCCATATTGCTTCTAATCCAGTCTTCTATGAGCGCACTAAACACATAGATGTTGATTGTCATTTTATTCGACAAAAGATAGAAAAAAAAGTTTATTACCACATCTCATATCAAAGAAAAGGATCAATAGACAGACAACTTCACCAAAGGAGGAATATCGGCTCATCTTCAAGATATAATAGACAAGTTAAGTACTATAGACATATTCGTACCCAACTTGATGGGGAATGTTAAAAATAAACAGAATTTAGGTCCATTTAGGGATCCTTAACAAGCTCTAAATGGGCCCAAGCATGGGTCCTTGAGACCCCAAAATAGGCCTAGCTTAGCTCTTGAGAAAGGGCACAGCTGGGCCCTCCAATAGCTAGTGGAATGGGATCCTTAATAGGCCCTGAATGGGTCCAAGCATGGGATCCTTAAGACCCCAAAATAGGCCCAGGTTGGCCCTTGAGAAAGGGCCTGGCTGGGCCCTCCAACAGCTAGTTTCCACTAGTTGGAAGCTGGCAGGCAGGAGAGGGCAATGCCTCTCCTTCCTCTCCTCTCTCTTTTCTCTCTCTTTTATGTTTTTTGTGTTTTATAAATAGTTAAAACATTTTCTCTTGTAAAGTATGAATAAATGCTTAAAATCTCTATGTATTTTCATTTTAAAATACAATCAAATTTCTATTAATTTTATACATTTTTGTATTCAATTTCTTTCATAATTTCAATAGCCTTTCAAATAGACCACATGGCCATCATGAAGACCTTGCTGTCCTTCCAGCTCTGCCCTCTAAACGAGTTGGTGGCTCTTTCGTAAGCCATTCCTGCAAGGTACCTGACCAGAACTCAATTGATTTTCCCAACTCAGGTTCAGTGCATTTCCATACACTCCTAACAGCTTTACGATCCCTAAGAACATGCAACGTAGATTCTTCATACCTCCTGCAAATGGGTCAGAGTCCATCTTCGGTAAAGCCTCTCCTTTTCCTTTCAGAATTAATCATTATTTTCTCTAAGCAGACCAACCATACAAACAATTTAGCCCTTTCAGGGCACTTAACCGTCCAAAGCCAACTCCGCCCATTATTCTCCTCCTCACCCCTGCTATGGTTGCTGATCTGCACCCAATAAGCAGAGGATACAGTGAATTCCCCATCCGGGGTGGCCCCCCAAATCAAGTATGAAACTTCCTCTATTATAGGAACACCACAATGCCCCTAATATCCTCCACCTTATCCTCCTGCAGCACCCCTTTCAGATCCTCCACCTTCCATTGCCCATTATCATTAAGAAAGTGACTTTAACCTCTACTGCACAGCTCCCGGGGGATTCTGGCATGCTCCTCCAGCCTTTGCTCACCCCACCAAGTCCTTCCAAAAGCTGATGCTGTTTCCATTCCCCACCTTCCATTTTATACCTCTCCTCATGCAATCTCTGCTCTGTAAAATCCCTCTCCAAATGGAAGAACTCCCAACTCTCCTTTAGCTGCTCGTTAAGTCTCCTTCTCTCGTATACTTGTTCCTGAGGACTCTGCACCAAATATTATCTTCTCCTTTCTCTAACTTCCACCCTTGTTTAGCTAAGAGAGAAATATTATTCTCTCTCATTCTCCTCAACCCAAGCCCTCCTTCCTTCTTAGACTTACAAACCTTGTCTCATTCTACTAGGTGCACCTTCTTACCTTCAGCATTGGATGATAGGGCAAGCTTTTCTACACGTTGAGGTCTAATGGGTTTCAGGCATAGTAAAAACAGGGCTTTTCTTCAAAGAAAGCCTAACCAACATTGTCTACATATGAAACTCCTTTTTAATGAGCCAGGTCTGTTAATCCCCAAAGTCATGCTATGCCAACATGCCCACCCAAACTTCAATACTCCCAATTTTAACTCAGATTAAAACTCAAAATACTCACAATTTTTAAGAAACACCCAATTTTTAATCCAACCTATCATACATCAACTACCAATAACTGTCTCAACTGACCAACAACCATCACTAAAAATCTCCGCTCTGTTGCCAAAATGAAAAGACAAAAGCTAACTCAAACAAATCCATGCACACATAATAACCACCGGCCTCATTCAGAAGCTCTCCATTGTAAGCAAACTTGTTGCCTCTTTTGCTTCTGTTTGTTAAGACCATAGCCGATAAAGTCCCAGGTCTAGATACATACACACGGAATACCATAATTAGTGGTTATTTAGAGGAAACGAAACCAGAAGTTGCAATTTGGGCTTATACCCATTTAAGAAGAAAACTATGGACATGTTTCTTTCAGACTTTAGAGCAAATTCATCTCCTTCCCTAGCATAAGGTTTTATGCTCCAACTGCTTGTATGTGCGGAAGTTGCTAGTTGAGATGAAGTGACATCGATGGATGACTTCCCATAAACTCTTGTATCTCCATTTATCTCACAAACGTTTGATCTTGATTGTGAAAAAACGCAAAATGGCTTGACCTCTAATGACTTTGTTTCTGAAATTCACAAAACAAAAGGTTACTAGTTAGTAGAGTACAATGATTATGCATAGCTTTCCTGCTACATATCAAAAGTAATGCCAAAATGAAGCAGTTCATTTGCCATTTATCTTTGCATGCGAATATAATATAAATCTTGAAATACCCATTTTCCATCAAGACACTGTTGTATTGCCCAGCTAGTAAATGAGCTTAATCATCTAACTCGTCACTTGGATTTAGGTTGACTAAGTTGATGAAATTCTACCTATTTGCTGAGAGCTGATTGTCTCTTCAATACTCAGTATTTTGTGATCACCACCAAGTGATAACCGTAAAATCACTGCTAATAAATGTCTAATTTAGGTAAATGGATAAAATTAATTCCACGGCAAATGCTAGGTAAAATACTTGAATTATATGACTAACAAAATATGTTCAAATATAGTAGCATTCATGCCCCCTAGCCTTTTGACTAGAGAAGAAACATGCTCAAAAAACTTTTGTCACAACAGAGTAAGAATTTTTGATAGAAGAACGTAGGAAAAGTGATGGTTAAACAGTAAAGACAGACTGACAAGCTGGAAAAGGACCCAAGTAAGGTCTTGAAACCGTGCAGAAGCTGAACGTGATGAGATCACTTCCTACAAAAGCTCCCCATCTCAACTTTCTTTGCTCACACCAACTAAATCTTTTTAGCAAAGATGGTGTCTTACATCATTTTCACTACTGATGTCACACTCGACAAAGGGCATGACTAGAAGGCCATGCAAAGCACTCCTACAATAAACTATATGGATCATAGTCCTTTGACATTTGGAGAAGTTGGAGTGTCACTTTCTTTCAAGTGATTGCTTCCCTCCATTTGTTTGGCTCTGTTTAGATAGACTCATTATATGAAAAATGGCCGAAAATGATTTGATGGTTGACCATGAACATCATAAACCATATAATTGTTACCCTTTTTCTTAAATAAATTTATGCTGCTCTATTTGGTGCATACAAAGTACAAATCGTGGGTTGATGGTTTTTTTTTTAAATGTAAACTATTTGTTGGAGACGTTGAAAGTTCAATGATATGTGAATCACCGGATCTTTAGTTAGAGGTAGACACTTGAACAATTCCATTGTCTTTGATCTTTCGGCTGAGCTGCATGACAGTGCTACTGACTAAGACATTTTTTCCATTCTCTTAGTGAAGGAAGAAAATTATATGGTTAGGTATAGGTAAGCTCTAATCAATAGACTTTGTTAATGTGGCCCTTGACCCCCCAAAGAAGGTACATAATATACTCTCTTAATACATAAATTACTAATATATGAGATCCTCAACTTCATTTGAATAATCTGCAAAGATTAGCTTTAGTATTAGCTGATATGGGTCAATGTCAAAATTTTCTGCTCTATTTTATTATAATAAACATAATTAAAATTTTAGAGGTTTAAACATATGTAAACAGGGAAAGAGGAAATAGTCTCCACTCCTAATACGTGCTCCGAAGGGAAATGAATGCCAGGGCGAACAACTGAAATTGTGTTTTCATCCAGATTGTTCACCAAACTGTTTTTAGCAGAGAAATTAACAAATCTGTTTATTAAAAAACAAATAAATAGAAAGTAATATTAGATTGATGGAAATTAGGGCATTACATTGTTTATTCTAGATTGATGAAATCGCTATAAGTTTTGAGTTCTAAACAATTTGATCCTTTTTTTATTCAGAAAAAATAATTGAATTGTGAATAATTTCTAATCATACAAAAGCTCAAGAGCTCTTATCAAAGTTGGTCTAAACCTACTTAAATTTAGCTTGACATCTTGTTTAGTTAAGTAAATATCACTAGGCTCTTGCTTAGCAATCAAAGAAGGGTTTCTTAAAACATGAGGGTATTCGCGTGTCAATGTACTCTCTTGTATGCTTCTGTTGTAGGCCAAGTACCTCAAATTCATGTCTCCTGCAGGCTCTCAAGGTATTCTCTACAAATCCATTCATGTCCAATGGCAATCACTTGTATGGACACTGCCTTTTCAGAAAGAAAGACCATGTTTGTAAGGCCTGCTCCTTGGACTCCCATCATCACATCACAAGAATTCACAATTCTTGAAAAACTTGTTATGTTTGAATTAACCTCTAACATCACTAATTCATGGCCCAAGTCTTTAAATAAATGGTTTTCATTATATCATATTGAGTTTGAAGGAATATTAAGAAATATTATATATTAAAATCAAATCGATTATTAAAAAATATTATAATTAGAATATATTAATAATTGATTTGATTTTAAGATATTTGACTTTTTTATTTTTATATCTCTACTGAGTTTTGTAATATTGTTTGACTATCCATCACCAATGGTTAGAATCTCTACCATTCCATGTAAAGAAGCTATTGCACAATTTAAATTCTAATATGATTTTGATTTTAGATTTTATTGGATAATGTGAATTTTGACAACTAATTAATTGACATATTATAGAAATAAAAATCAGTAAACTAATGACAATGATGATGTATATAAGATGAATGGCGCTCTTATTAAAAGAGTAAGCAATTTAGTCACAAAAGTTACATTGCGCAGCTCTACTTGTGAAGAAACCTCATGGCCTTCAACAAGGTGGCCCTAAATCTGCAGACATCAATTTTAACATTTTGATTGTCCAAGTATGTTGTCCTAATGGCATCCCACCCTTGATTGTGAATGGAAACTGGGTCTTGAAAAACTGGATGGTTAAGTGGGTATTGCTCTATCAATGAGCTCTCTCCGGGTCTTATCTTGTATTCCAAGTACTTTAGATTCATTTCCATTGCAGGTCCTCCAAAGTCATACTGGGCTAGCCAACCAATTCCCCAAGGAACAATTTGAATGAGAATCGCCTTTTCAGGGAGAAAAACCATGTTGGTCAATCCAGCTCCGTGAACTCCCACTAGCACATCACATGAATTCACTGTGTGAGCAAATTGCGACAAGTCTGTTGAAGTATTTGCCTCCGCAACAACTACATCAAAGCCTAAGGTCTTAGCCAAATGAATGACGCTGCCTTCATTTAGAAATGCCCGAGATTTTCTTCTTGCAATGATCATAAGCCAAGGCCTTTTTCTTTCCTTATTGTTGAGTTTGATTGCAGTGTCCCGTTTTAATGAAAATGAACTTCTCAAGAAATGCCCAAAATCTTTCATGGAGAGACCATTAGGAGACTTTGATGGATCGATGCTTAGTTCTTTGTGACTTTTCAGCCCAATGATCACACTTGTGAAGCAGTGGATTTCTTCTTCACGATCAATGTCGATTATATCATATCTTGACAGATTCTCTAGAAAAGCATGGTGCTTTTTCATCCACCATGATTTCATATTGGAACAAAGGAACTGAACTTCCCTATTAAAATGTTTTGAAGTAATATACAGTGGAATCAAAACATCAGAGAAGTCATGGAAATGATTTCCTACATATCCCCCGGTTGAGAAAAGTATTGCAGGAATGCCATGATTGACTGTACAATGTGGGACTTGTTTGTGATCCATTACTGATCTTAATGTCCAATTTCTGCATTGCCCCATTGCTTGCTTGTCTTCTTTACGTGCATAAGGAATTATTGCCCATGATCCATTTCCAGCCACATTGCCCGCTTGAGGTGATGCTATGACAATGGTGGAGGTAATTCCATGAATCCTTATGTCACCTTTGATCTCGCAGTAGTCTGATCTGGATTCAAAGTTGCAACTTAGCTTCGTCTCCACTGTTTTGTTCCCTGCCATAACATGATCATTATATTCATGTCCACAATGACTGAAAAACAAAGAGAGCCTAATTGATAGAGGATCAGAATCATTCCATCATGTCAAATGTAGTACCTAGTTGCTGGGATATACTAAAACCTTCAATAACTGGTGTGGTCGGAATATCTGCGGGCTGGGGTAGATAAACTATGCTCGAATCTTCAGCTATAGGTACGTCGGAACACATGTCTGCAGGCATGGAAAAATCCTGTTTGCGCAGATTGTAAACTTCATGTTGTTCAACAGCATCATCCAAAGGTGGAGACAATTTTAGTGCTGCATCACAAAAAAACACCAGATTGTCATCTTTGCCAAATATCAATCTGGCTGCTTAATCCATGGATAATGTTGTTACTATTAAATCCCACATTGACTATCTCTACATAGGTGTGGTATGTAAAGTAGGAAATTTCCTCCTTTGAAGGTAGAAATCAAGTTCTTGAATACTTACAAAGAGAGACAGAGTTCAGATAAGGCTCTATTAGAGAGCAAAAGGTGCAGAAGATTAGAGCAACAACCACCAAGGCTCCATATCTCAATCTTTGCTTCTTGTACCGACTAAAGCTTCTCGCCAAGATAGTCTCGTACTTGATCTCCATTATTTCTTCTCACTACCTTATACCTGTCCACGAGGTAATTATAAAGCTGAGGAGGTTCTCACCTTTCTGTTGAGGATGGCCATGGCTGATCTTCCTTTCATCATGAATGAAACAAACCAACTTCATTTAAGTTAGCTAGGCTGTTTGAGTAGGTTGAGGACATGAGAAAGAATACTATCCTAATCTTTTGGAGCTACGAGTGATATTGACCGTTGATTTTAAGAATCTTAAAACCTAGGTTTGCTCTTACCGCTTGCTGAGGACATGTAAAAGAATACTTGTAAGGAGTTTTGGGTGTTGAAAGCTGAAAAATAAAAATGAGGTTTGTTGGGGTAGTAAGGTGATATGTCACAAAGACATACAACAGGGGCTAACATCTGCATTTATTTTTAATTTTCTCAGTAATCCTCCATCTCTAGTTGGCATTGTCAATTCACTCCTGACTTACACACAACACATTATAGGCTATCCTCAATTATAAAATTAACATTATTCATTATTTTTTTTTAAGAAAAAATAGGAAACAGTTTCTTATACTTAATCGGAATTTAAGAACAGATTGTCGATTTAGTAGGATGAAGTACTAAATACTTTAACTAAGTCTCAAGTTCAAAAATTAGGAATAGAAAAAACTACACTAAGAGATCTAAAGATACTTGAGTTGGAGTATGATTTCGGATACCATAGTGAAAACCCACAAAAAAAAAAGGAATCTCAACCTTTCTTTTACTTTCAACTTTACGCTTTTGTCGACATATCATATGATATAAAGAAATGCTAATTATTATGATTAAATCAGTAACAACCAGCCTAGTATATTACATATTTTCTCAATATATATTTCCATACTCTGAGTGAGTGACTATATAATTAAAATTAAGTATAAAAATAATATATATAAATAAATATAATAAAATGTAAATAGAATTGGAAAAACTCTCCTGGTGGTTATTTAGACATCTCATCAATTCATAAAACTTCTCCCTCAAGAAACTTTTCCATTGCCCTGATTGTCCATCTCTGCCATACCTCTGGCAAAAACAAGGAGCAAGTTTGCATCATCACTTTTGGAGAATAACAAAGTCTCCTCAAGCATCCATTGCTTGGTATTCTCTAAACAAAATTAGCCATGTGGTTACTATTTTAATGTATAAACCTTTTTTTTTTCTTGAGGTAATTAACATATACAATGGAAGTGGGTTTTCTTCTCTCTCTGATTCCAAGATCCTCAAGTTAGACAAAATTTAGTTTCAATATCTTTTATAATAATTTTCTACTAATTAAGAGTGGTTAATGTATAAAATATTGCAACTATAGGTGGTCAACCCAGATCCTATACTTATATCAACATGGTTAAGAAAAAAGATGAGAAAAATGTACCCATTGAAGTTTTATTGGGCCAATTCTCTCTCTCTCTCCAATGCTTTTTATTGGCCAAAACTGGCCATAAATTACATTGGAGGCTGCGTGATAGCTATGAGGATACATAAAATGATGGATTAAACTCTACAATTACATGGAAACGGAAAATGGAAATAGATACAGAAATGATATGAGAAAAATGGTATTTTATATTTAATGCTACTATTTTAATTTGTTATCAAAAACCAATAGTTGATTTGGATTTGCGATTCATATATAAGAAAGTAGTTGTAATGAAGTTGATAAATATTAGTGTGAAAAAAAAAACTATCTTTTGATTTACATAATTATATTTTATATTCATATACCAATTAATTATATTTTGTTTTAGTATTTTGAAAATAATTATGAATACATAATTTGGATTAACTCAAATATTTTTTATTTGTATTGTTTGAGAAATAAAAGATACGTTAACTATGTGTAGTAAAAAAAGTTGAAATATAGTAAGATATAATGTCCCCATTGTATTGAAAAGAGAAATGTTATATATTTTTAACCGATGAATAGTTTTGAATTTTTAGTATACTTGCTAAGCACACGATTCATTTATTTGTATAAAATTGATGGTATATAAAAATGATCGAACTAAATATAGGTCTAACCTTTATATACGTGTGAGAGATATTAGAAAATAGGTATTGCATCGCTCATGAGTACTTGATTCTACCTAATTCATTTGAGTTCAAAAGTAAAAGAGAGAGGGAGAGTAGTTTTTCTGTGAAAATTTAACTCTTAATTTCTCTCTCTATTTTAAATTTGAAATAGTGGATTTTGAAAAATATTTAAGAAATGTACGAATGTAAAAAGCAACATCATTCTCGTATTGAAAGCTAGGAAAGATGCAGTTTGCTTAATAGGATATAGTATTAGATCACTTAATCAAATTCGCGAGTTTGATTTGTGACTTGAGTATGAAAAAAATTACGTTGGGAGGGTAACCTTTTAAATGGGTCACTGTAAATCCTGAACCAGATTAGTCAGAATTTAGATCCAGATACTGATTGATATATTACTCAAAAAAAAAAGAAGGCTATTGGTTTATTATTTTGTAAGGATCACACCACAATTAAATACATTTGAATTGTGTAAATTGAAAATACTCCATTTGTAACAATTTCATTTTATATCAATACATAAAAGAAAGGAAGTGATTCAAGTTTAAAAATTTTGAAAATTGTGATTGCAATTTATGAATGAAAATATAGAAAATGTATGAACCAAATTTAAATTCCAACAATTTCCATTTGTATTTGCTATGAATCAAGCCATCTTGTGAATGGTTCAATATGGCTGCGTTCTATACTTTCTGGATGCTGTATCGTTCCCTTAAACTACCGCACTGGTTGATATTGGCCTTTCGATTTTGCCATTCTTTTTTGTTTTCTTTTCAGCTGATTCTATGATTATTGATGAATGAATTTGAAAAAGTTTGCCTTTTACTTTGTAAAATGACCCCCCACCCAGGGGAAAAAAAATAAAAAAAAAAAATAAAAAAGATAGAGCCGGGAAATACAGAATAAAAATGGCATACCTCTGGTGGGTGAAAATGGTCACTCGAGCTATCCTTTTAATCAGAGAAAGAGAGTGAGAGAGTCACAATGCAATTACTATCAAGATATACATAAATCTTTTATAGGAACACTATTGAAAATCCCTACCTGGGGCAGAGCACAAAATCCCAGTAAGAGAGTGGAATACAAAAGAAATGGCTCTACAAGTATGCAACCTGTTTGAATCTTTCGACCTCGAATGCAAATATACATATTCTCTCAAATTGGTGGCCTCCAGCATATCGGAAAAACATGATGAGACTAATTGCAACACAACCAAAATTTTTTATTCCTTGAATGAATCAAATCATTGAACCATACTTGCAGATAAGCCTAGGATTCCTTCAAAAACCAGCGGAACCCCCTGCCAGGTATGTGCCAATGGTTTGTGAAAGCTATCTTTGTCGGTACAACCGAAATCTATAGCAGCTCCATTCAATATTAGAACAGCCGTGCCTCCCAATGCCAAAAAATGCAAGGTCTAATTATGCATCTCCGCCATGTACACTGGCTCACGGGAGGTATTTGATCAACATGACCATATCAAGCGGTCAGGATGGCAGTAATAGCCCATATATGACTTGGCTGTGTGCTGGGAGATAACAGTTCTGCAGATACTCCTCCCTATTACTCCATCAGCGTCACTGCCTTGCAAAGAAACCACCTGCATCAACTCAACTCTCTCAAGCAGAAACAAGAATTTCTAGTTCAGCAAGGGAAGCTTGACTACCACCTTTCCTGAGTCAGGTTCTCTTCTTGCTTTTTTTCAAAAATGAAGCAAGAGGGACATCATCCTCATCTACTTCTTGTATCTGGATTGGAGGTGCCACTCCAGTATTTAGCATGGATTCCACCAACTCTTCAGGACACCTGCTGCTTTCCATGTATTCCACACAATCAAGACTATTGTCCTCATTCACTGTTAATTCCAAGCCCTGGGGTGGCAATGCAGTTTCCTTCTGTCTCTTTAAAAAGCCAGAATTAGTAACACTTGCCATTTCTTCTATCTGTATTGAGGGCGCCTCTACCCCACAACTGTAATTACTTATTCTTACTTCCAACCCTTGAGGAAGTGATGGGCTTTCCTCCCCCACTCTTGTAGCACTGCTTTTCCTCTTGGATCGTAATTTGGTAGTTCTCTTACACACAACATCCACACTAGATGTCCCAACCTCTTTGTCCCCGATCATCATCATCTTGCCTGAATCAGCAGGATCATTTTCTAATTCAACACTATTGGTCGTAAAAATCCAAGACTTCCTGGAAGTGGAAGGGGACCTCGTTCCCCTACTTTGCCAGGAAGATGTCTTCCTTCTACATGAAATTGTATCATCACTGTTATCGGCAAACAAATTTTCACCACTGATGGTACTTGGTCTTGCTAAATCTGATACTAAGATAGTATCATCAATGCTCTCAACAGCTAGTGTATTTTTATTCCTTAGATGGGATGTAGGGGCTTTTCTCTTCTTTGTAACTTCACCCGTGTCTGCTACAACACTGTAACCAGCATGTGGTGCCAGTTCACAGTTTTCAGAAAATGTACTGAAATCCTTACTGCTGCCATTTTCTGCTTCGCTACATCTTTCCCTCGGTTCACAAAATTTTCTCCTCTTTCTGGCATTTGCCTCACTAATGCCCCCTTCACCAACAGATCTTATCAATAGATTTGAATCTGGACAAGATGATGTCTGATCATGCTTTGGTTCAATCGATGCACCTTTTCTTTTATACTGCCTTCTCATTATGCCACTGTCATTAGGAACAGTTTCAATCTCGCAGTCATTGGTCAGCTTTGTGGCTATTTCAGACCAGACCTCTGCTTTTCTCCTAGACCTCTTTGATCTGGCTCTTCTAGGAATAGTGCTGCATCCAAATTAAAAGTATAAAGATATTAGATTAGCACCAAAAAAAAATAAAAAATAAAAAGTCTAAAGCTATAGCCTGATTCAGAGGTTTTCAGTCAGTAAGTAACCATGAAATACAGCATATTGTAACCAAGATTTAATCTCTGGAAGAAATCAAACAGAAGAAAATTTAAAGAATACTTACCTTGAAAATGCACCCTGTGATTCCCTGTATTCTGGCGTGCATCTGCACATGAAGAATGTCTAAGCCCCAGATGTAAATCAGTAAAACAATTCAAAATATAGATTTTGAGTGGTATAAAACAAACCTTGGTACTTTCTTACGTTTCTTTTGATGTCCATGGTGTACAGGTTCAGAAACTGGGTGTACTGCATGTAAAGGAACAAGGTCATCAAGACTGATGCTTGGGCGTTCTGATTCCCGATCCACAAAGTTAGATATAAACGAGACCTTCTTCATCTTTCTAGCTTCTTGTAGCAAAGGCACTTCATGAGGAAGTAACACCTTCCATCTCCTGATTAAGCAGACAGGATGTTAACTTTATGCTGACCACAATCATGGACAATAAACATGACTCAAGCCTAAAGATTGTTGACTCGATTAAAAGTTCAACCAATTCACAAATTCCAAAAACTACATACCTTCGGCACTGATTGTCGGTACGTGGAGGCACACATGTAGCAACTTTAGACCAGCAGTGACCATGTTCTGTAATTGCTGCTTTCAGCTTTGAATCCTCTTCTTCAGTCCATTCATCCATATTTAGAGAAGGATCCAAACAATTCGCCCATCTGTACCAAAATCAATTCCCATCAACTTAAAATTGGCGATGTCATCCTAACTGAGTTTGTTATCATCAGACCATACCTTTCCCTGCACTGAACTCCAGTTCTACCAGGCACAAATTCAGCAATTTTCCTCCAGGTTTTGGGCCCAAAAAGCATCACAGCAACTTTTAAGCGCTTGTCTTCGTTGGAGGTCCACCTACCTACCCTTTGTCGGGAGGGATGAAGGGTTTTGTTCCATCTACATGTATGAAAACAAGATAAAAAGGAGTCATTTACCCGATATGCACAAAAAGAAACAGCAAAACACAAAGCCTGCTTTCAATCAGTTTATAGATGCATAAATAAATAAATAAATAAATACATCTATACATACATATATATGTTATATCTCAGTCCTACATCTTTAATGACAGCAGAATAGGGACTTATTTATTAAAGGTTGCTTTAAAAGTTAAGAAGAGGGACAAAGTAAGTGCTAAAAGAATTGATTGCAAGAATCAGTAATTAAATTTAGTAGTGGATTGAATGCAATGACAATTGGAAAATCATTAAATTGAGCACCACAAGTCAATTTAATTAAATAATGATTGCTTGCTTTCAAGAATGCCCCCAAGGTCTTATAGGTTAAGACAACATATTGGTTTTCAGGTGTTTAAAAAGATTAAAAGGCAATTCATCTTGCAGCCAGACTTATTGATTGTTATTTTTCCTTTTCTGGGCACACATATAACATGTCCTCCAAGAACATGAGTACTTTGATCAACAGTTTTTCAGGTTATACACAATATGATGATTAAGAAGTTAAGTCGGTTGCATTAATCAACTACCAGTAAGACAATTTTAGAATCAATAAGGGCAGTTTAAATGGCAGGGTAAAAAAATATTAAAAAATAAAGACAGGAAGAAAGGTGCACTGCACAGGCAGGTCCAGGAAAATAAAATAAACGTAATGCAAATCAAAGGAAGATGCTTAAGCCTGGGTTAGATTTGGTACATGAAAACAAGTACAGAAATAGGAAAGATGCAACCTAAAAATGGGGTAAGAGACAACTATCTTTGACCAGCAAACAAGTTTAAATGCATCAGCATTTTAAACAAAAGGGGTAGGGTTATGTCTAACAAAATAAAAAATTTCTCTGCACTCTGTTGTTTTCCTGTTGGTAATAAGCAACCAATACCCTAGCCTAACAGAGGGAAGATAAGTTGTAATATTGAGCCAATTATTTTGTATTTTTTTGTTGGTTTCATCAATATGTCATCTTTTACAATCCAGATTCTATTTGAACTCTCAAAGTCTTTGATAACTACTAGTTTGGTTTCAAATTAAAGCAGCCTAGGTTTGCTACAGTAAGTGGATTAAAGACACTAATCTGCAATTTCTATTCTTTATATAAAAAACAAAATTCATTTTCAGGATAAAATGCAAAAGGAATTACAGGAGGAGAAAACATCCTACAAGGAAAGAATAAAGCCAAAAAGAAGTTCAATGTTCAACTCAAACAAGCCCTGCAAAACCCTGTTAATCTCTTAGAACAAGAGGGTTAGGAGGCATCTCAAATTCGAATGCTGGAAGTCAAATCCACGAGCTCATCCATTAAAAAAATGACAGTTTTATGCAAAACATGATGATATATTTTTATATCAAGGATAGATTTAAATTTTCAATAGCTATTCGTGATGTACTAGTATTCTGATAAATTTTCCATCAATCTTGGAAACTTATAATGCAAAAATTGTTTAGTTCAAATGAAAAATACTGTTATTATTTTATAGAAATAGAATTCTATTAGCAGCAGAAGAATCACTAACCTATTAGAACACTGTGTACCCGTTCTCCCCTCCAACACTGAAGCCACTACCTGCCAATTACTCTCCCCATAAGTTTGGACAGCCTCACGAAGTTGAACATCCTCTTCCTTGGTCCACTCACTTCTTAAAATTGAAGCATTCAGACTACGCTGATAGCGTGCCAAGCATTGAAAAGGAGTCCGGTTTGTTTCCAGAGACACAGAAATATCCATCCAGTTATCAATTCCCTTCTCTTGAACAATTAATAGAAGTTTCATATCCTCCACCTTAGTCCATGGTTTCTGATTAATCAATGGGTCCTCAAAATTCAACCACCTAAAGAATAAAAAAAACCAATTAGCCAGGAAAAAAATAGTGAAAAGACATTGTGTTAGGAAGACAGACACCAATGCTGAAGCCCGTAATTCAGGTTGCCAATTTAGAATTCAAGTCCATCAAATGGCCATTATGATGTACAGCAAACAATCAAATTCTCAAATGTCTAGTCATGTTTTCTACTTCCAAAGTGTTTCTAACAGTTTATATTAGAATAAAGCAGCACACCCTTATCATCTGGATGACAGCTGAGATGAACATTAACTTCCGGAGTTTTGTTATGTCCAATAATCACAAAAGTGTTTCAGTAGGTTTATGGTCTATTTACTATTGTGATTGAAGTGCCTCCTACAAGGCTTTTCATGCCAGCTGGTCCAAGTAGAGAGCCCATATTGCATCATAGTTGATGAAGTTGAAAGCACGGCTTGAGAATGGGCAGATGTGTTGATAAGAAACCAACAAATACAAAGCAGTAACCCAGTAAACCGAAAGTAAGAACCAATAAATTGCACTTCATGTCATATTCACTTAAAAATTGTTTCAAGATGAGAGTAGACGACAAATTTGACACAATACCATGCAATTTAAGTATTAGCTCTTTTAACTCAATACTTTAACAGGTGACCACCCTCAAGTTCCAGACACAGTGCACTAACATGTATATTTGATGTGTTATAAGATGCATAAAAACAAAGATCAGAAATCATACACTATAAATTCAATTACTCACTCTTGGCACCTCCAAGGAAACAAGATTAACAAAACCCCCCATTCAAACCAGGACTGAAATGTTGCTATTTGGCAAAAACCCAACACATTATCCCAAAAATAAAAAAACTAGCCATAAAAACAATATACTAGAACTCCAACCCTCCTAAATGATGTCAAAGGACCAACTCTTGTCATAGAAGATAATGAAATTGTACACTTTAAGAATTTTCATCCAAATTTTTTTAGATAACAATCTAACTAGGCCATATATACACATATACGTGTGTGTGTGTGTGCGCGTGCCTGTCAGCACCCTTATAGATGCGCTTCATTTCAGCTAACAGTTTTGCATCCTCTGCTGTAAACAATTAATTGATTCATCAGTAAATTATTCAATTGTCATACATTACAGGGTAACCAAGCATTTCAGTCAACCTTTGTTGTAATACAAGCACAAAATTAGTTCAAAAGCTTACCTTGCTTCACATTCTGCACCGGAATGGCCTGGAACATGCTTGGAAGCCAACTGATCCCAGTTAACTTTAGGCAGAAACAACCTAATTTCCTCAGAAGTGATTTCATGAGCCTCAATTGACGCAATGATGTTGTTAAGATCAACTGCACCAGCTGAAACCCCCGAATCACTGAAATCCAGACAGACATGGGGAAATTTAAGTTGGCCAAAAATAAAATAAAATAAAAGATAGACGAGAGAGAGAGATTAAATATAACAAGGAGCATCCAAAGGCATCAGCGCTTGTATTATGATTTCATTGCCTACTTAACAAACACCAGGATTGGTGTTGTTCTGTAAATATGCTTCAAACGAATACTTCAAGGAACTCTCAGTTTAACATTCTCCTATTAATGCGACCCATAAACCTATTCACGATAAATTTAGACTCCTACACTATTTTAATATATCCACCACTTAGCTGTTTACGTTGAAGAATAATAGTCATCACCTGTCTATAGCTATGGCAACATGTAAAAGAGCATCATTTGTTGGATCATAAGGCAATAACCAAACTACTTCTCCAGCCTCCCAAACTTTCTTTTCAACTTTACCAAATGTGAGTGTAATAAGTGCTTAAATTAAAACCTGAGGAAGAAGAAAAACATTCAAGGCCATTTGCAGGACATTTTACCTTTGGGAGTCCAAAATCCCCATCTCACATTATGAAAGACACCATCATTGCCAGAGTCACAGCCTCTTTTTTCTGAAGGTCACTTAGGCAAGAAACGTTCCTAAAGCAAGCTCCCAAGTAATGAATAGCATCTTTGAGACATCATCAAGTTTCACATATACTACAAGAGATGAAGAGAATATGTAACCCCATCTCACACTATGACTACCTTTTTTAAAAAAAATAAAAAAAAGGCCAAATGCTTAATATGATTTTGCTTCATGAAGTAAAGCCATGTAAATGGAGCACAATACAAACTCATGATCCAATACATTTAGATTTCAAGGCCTATTCATCATGGTTGTTTGTTTAGACTTGATTTTGCTTCAAGATATGGATGTTAGATTACATGATTGGTTAAATCATTGCATGAAAAAGGAATGTGAGATCAGGTTACCAATCACATGATGCCAGCCTTTTGAGTAAAGCCGGGTTAAAATGACCTTGATAAATAACATTTCCATTCATCTTATATAATTCAATGTGAAGACTAATTATCTTGGTCAATCCTGGAAGTGCATCATCTTTGTCAAAGCAATCAATTCCATAAGCAGCACGATCATGTCCAAATGCCTCAATGTGATCTTTAAAAGACCTTTTGTGCTTGAAATCAGACCCAAAAATGCAAACTAAAGCTTCCCACAGTTTTTCTCATGTGTTTTCCAATCACCTCTGACAGCAAATACCTTTCCGCACTTCCTACACATGAATAGTCCCATGCTTTTACTTGTAGTGAGTTTGAAGGGTTCTAAAATCCCTGAGCGGCTTTGCTCTTAGATGATCGATGTTGTTGCGGCAACTCAGAGCACAACACGAGATCCATGCCACCACATATGAATCTGCATGTTGTTGCATCTGTCTAAGGATTTGAAGCAAAAGAGGACATGAGAATTGTGTAGGACAAATCAGAATTTGAGAAGGTGTTGGGATCAAATATTGTCCTTTGTTGAGTTTTGTTGGGAGAGAAGGGGGAATGTAGAGAGAAGTTAGAGGTTCGAGAGAAACTTGAAGGGGGAGAGGTTCCCAAGTTTGGCTCCTCGATTTAGCTCCCCTCTGCATTTGCTTCCATCTTATTTATAGTAAAAAGAGCAAACTACATGACGTCAAGGATGACACCTACATTCAATAATACAAGGACAAACTGGGGTGTCGAGCTCACAAAGCGATGCATCTCTGGAAAAGAGATTCTTGACTCAATAATACAAAGACAAAAGTTAGGGAAACCAGCTCTTGAACGGATGCATCTCTATAAAGAGATTCTTTATAAAACAATTATTCATGACACACACTATGATTACACTTTAATAAAATATTAATAAAATACTTAGTTCTCAAACCACTATTTTTTAGAATCCGATGCGTACAGTGGAGGTCGATGTTGAGTAAAATATATTACGATGATGATCAAATGTTAATAGGAAAGATTAGAATTAATTAAACAAGAATTTGGAAGATCAAGAAAACTGTGAAAAGCAATTTTGATAAAAGAAGTCGACTTGTATAGGAAAGAAGTCAACCAGCACTATAGACCTACCTTAAACTTAAGACAGAAAGTCAACTTGTTTATAGCACAAGTCAACTCAATAAGACTTTGAGTCGACCCAACTTTGTTACCAAGTCAACCTAGGCTAGAGAAATTTGAAAATATTAAAAGTATAGAATTGACAATGTCGACCGGATGAAATCAAGTTTCAGAAGATGATCTCTGTAATATCACAAGTTAACTCACATAGCAGACTAAGTCGACATGAGAAATAGAAGCCTCAAAAGTTCAATTTTGTAAAACTTTAAGTCGACCTATTAGAAGGATAAGTCGACCCAATCATAATTTAGAAATGAATTTAAGTCAACCCATATAAAAAACAAGTCAACCTGCTTCACTAAATAGATCTAAGCTAAGTCGACCCACATACATGGTGTAAGGATTGAAGAAATCGACCCAAGAATTTACCAAGTTGGCCTAGTCTTCATATATTAAGTCGACTTATCACACAGAGCAATCGACCAAGCAAAACATACTCATAGAAGTCTAGATTCCAAAAAAACCTTGAGTCGACCTAAGAAGAAAATAAGTCGACCCTATAAAATTTGTAAGTCGACCTGACCAAGCATTCTCTCAAAAATCTAAACTCTAAGACGCATTAAGTCGACCTAGGAAGAGTACAAATCAACTCGGTAACAATTAGAAGTCAACTTGAGAAATTCTTAAGTTGACCTGACCAAATATGCTCTCAGAAATCTAAATTCTAAAACACATTTGAGTCAGTTTGAGTCGATCTAGAAAGAGGATAACTCGACTTAGTAACATTTAGAAGTCAACCTAGCACAAAGTCAAGTCAACCTAGAAAGAATTTTGAACTAAATAATATCGAATTAATAAAAGTCTAAAGGCGACCCGTTAAAAAGCAAATTGACCCAAGCCTAACATAAGTCGACCCAGGCAAATCAAATTGATGATCAAGCCGATTCAAGCAGCAAGAGCAGTCAACCTGCAATAGCCCAAATTCCAAATTCAATCGACTTGAACAAAGAAGAAGTCAACTCTTTGAGAGTAACAACTAATTGTTTAGAAAAGTTGTTCGAACATTTAATGGAAGCTCAACTACCTCAGCAGCTACCTGTGGAGCATTCAATGCCATTAAATGAAGCTCAATGTCTCTTCTGCTCAACATCTATAAATGCAATACAAGCAATGAAGGATAAAGAGTTTTATGGAGAACATTCAAAGAGTTTGTACATGATCATTGAATTCATTTTTTTGTACTTTAATTTTTACTGTTGTATTTTTTATTTCTAGACTTTAACGATTACATTAGAAATTAAAGCTTCACACCTACTTATTGTTTCACTTCAATTTCTTGTAAAGGATCAAAAGATAGGGGTCTTATAATCTAGGCTCAAAAGTCTACGTGAAACAGTTAGGATTTGCTTGCTCCTGCGTAAAGCAAGGGGTAAGTGTTTGAGTGAAACACTTATAAGGTCTAACTAATAGATGAGCAAGCTAGTTGTGTACTATTTGTGAAAATAGTGAATTAGAAATCCAGGTAAATTCTGAGAGTGGACGTACACCATAGGTGGAACCACTATAAATATTGAGTGTCATTCTTCTTATTTTAATTTCTAATCTTCACTCGAAACTTAGAAAAAATACAAAAGTTCCAAAAACAACCTATTCATTCCCTAGGTTGTTTGCTACAAGTTCTTCAGTTGAGATTTGTACAATGGGATATGAGTGGGCTTGGAGGAAGTCTAGATTGAACCATGCCACTTGAATCCACAATCTGTGGACTGTTGCGAATATGTGGCGTATGGATCATTGGGCCAGTCATGCGCCTATTGAAAGAAAGAACTGGATCATTGCGAGGCAAAGTAGAAGAGTATTGGAAACAGCCAAGACTTCTTCAATTTTGTTCTAAAAATGAGATGAGTATAGCTCATTGTTAGCATAAATATTTGTCCTCTAATTTAGTAACCATCAAGGAACATACTCTTGAGATATGTGGCTGACAGTGCACATTTGTAGAGTTCTGAGGAAATGGCATTGCATATGCAGTAGCTCAAAAGGGGATCCATTTTGGATTTGAACACCATATTGGGTAGCATCCTCCACATTGAGAATCAATTGTCTCTTTGCAGAAGATCCATACTAGACTTGGAACTGAACTTGGAGCTAAGCAAGCACCATTTCTGGGTCTCTGAATTTGCTGATAAGATTAAATAATCTAAGTGAGGGAGGATCAGTTTCTTGTTCTGGAAAAATATTGCAATGCAAATATCCTCAAACAATTTCCTTGTTAATCAGAATCCCAATTTTTTAGTTTGAACCAGCTTGTTGAGAAGAGTACTTGCTTCTTTGGGGAAATATCCAATAAATATGTCATGAATTCAAGTATTGTTAGATATGGACAAAGAGGATGAATGGAAGGCCTAGGATAGGGCCACCATCTATGCCATATTTGGATATGTACACCGTCAGGTAGCCTTTGAGTTCAAGGATTTGCCTATTTTGAAGATAGCGTCCACGGATTTGAAATAAAAAATCAGTATTCAAACTCAGGAGGAGAGGCAGAATGGCTGTAACTCATGAGATGTCACCTTCCGGGAGTAGTGTGCAAACCTGTGTCAAGAGGAGTTGTGCCTGTGAAGATAATGCAAAGAGACTCATAACCTTATTGTTTGACTCAGGTGTTGTTGTTTTCTTCTTTTTTTTTTCCCCCAAAGAGTCAGAGACTGCTAGAGTCTACATCTGAATCTCTCTGGATGCTGGTATTCGTCATCTGTTGAAAAGAGAGATTCAATCTCTTCATCATAAGGGAGTGCTAGTCCGAGAGAATTTATCTGAGCAAGAAGCCTCTTTTTATTAGATCTGGAGGGAAAATCTTTAGCAACGTGATCAGATTTATTGCAAATGAAGCAAGTGGAGGCTTTATCAGTTCCTTTTTGTCTCTTAAAGCGGAGAATTTTGAACTTTTTGTGCCACGACTTGGAGTAACTACTTTTGCGATTGCCAAATCTTTTGGGGGGATTTTTCCTGGTTAGGCAGGAACATTTCGAGGAATCAGTGTATATGGAATTGTATTTGGAGCAACCAAACTCAAGAGATGTATTATTCCGAGAGACTTCTTCATTGATTTTTTTAACATTACATAGGTTTTGAATAATTCAGAGATGGAGCTGGTATAGATTTCCAAGAGATATTCTGCCGGTGACTTGTTGATGGCAGTTGACCAGTTGGAACATTCATGAAAGGAGAGAGCTGAGATAGACTTGCTTGAGATTATGGTCTTCTATCCCACCAATGGCATAGAATCATTGGCTCATCCTCATATAGTGTTCTTCAAGGTGGTTTGGCTTGAAAGATGCGCACTTTATCTAAAAGTATTCGGCTCTGAAAATTACATTTTTGGCACTTGGATCTCCCTGCAACTCTTCATATAGTACAGATACAAACTTATTGAGATCAGGAAGAGAGGATAGTCAGTTGGCGATAGGTGTCGAGGTGAATCCACCACTGTTTCAGTTGCCAACCAAGTTTGACCAGAATTTAAGCAATCACTACTTGAATCGGCTGACGTTTTAGGAGTTCAGCTTCTTAAAAATTAAGGATTTCAAGAAATTTACCATGTAATTTGTCCACATGAAAATCGTCTATAGAAAAGGCTGAAGAATAGGGGTAAAGGGTTGGGGTGACACATTCTGTTGTAGGAAATAATGGGAGAGTGAGGGGAAGGTGTAGGAAAGGGTGTTGGAAGTTGTGGGGAGGCTTTTTCAATGGTTTCCTAAACCATAAGGTTGAGGGTCTCAGTGGTATATTGGCTTTTTGTGGGGTAATGGTATGTGTTGATAGGGGTTGATCATGAGCAGTCGATTCTGAAGATGAAGTATGGTTTATATGTGGCTATTTAGGGGTGGTGTCGAGGATGATTGTGGAGTTTTCAGGACAACCAAAGGGAGATATGTTGGGGTTGATTAAGTGAAACCGGTATGGGGGAAATGGGTATAGGTTGGATTTGTTGGAGGTGAACGGGTGAATGAGATTTGAGGGATATGGGTGTGGTTGGTATTTGAGGGATATTGATGTAGTTGGCATTATGGGTTTGTAAGAGAAGGATTGGGGTGTATCTGCTCAACCAAGAAGATTTAGGCCGTTAGGGGATGGTAGAAGGAGATTGAGTGAGACATAGTTGGCATGCTCTGGTGTGCAAGCGACTTTTAGATGGACTTGCACACTGTTATGTCTCTTTTTTTGTGCACAGTTGGAGTCATAGCCAAACGTGCTTATCAGATAAACCCGTTCGTTTTGTTTTGATCGAATGTCAACTTGTAACTGAGCAATAATGGCAACAACCTTTGACTGATGTTGGAGTTGAGCAATATATCTGGCAATGGAGATCAATATTATGATTAATGATCTATTGAGTCAAATAAATCTCTTTCGGAAGATGGTTCTGGTCCAACTGAGATTGTCAGTTCAGCAGGAGAAAGATATGGTCTAGAGCTATCTGCTTGGATTACTGATGGAGCAGCTATCTTCCATGAATAGGAGTGAAAGTCAACAAAATTTAGTGGAGGCAGAGGTGACACAATTGGTTGGATCGTGAAACACAATAGTGGGGTCGGGGCAGGTGGTAGTGCTTTGGGTTGCAAAGTAGTTTTGACTCGCATTGATGCTGGAACCGTAACTATTCTCCAGGTCCCTGAAAGAGGTGGGTCAAGATATTGGTGATTATGCGGTGGCGCATCATCATCTTCGTCATCTGTATTTGCATTATTCAAGGGTTTCCAAAATAAATCACCAAATATTGAAAGCTGCTACCAGTGGGTTGTCCAAGAGTCCCAACACAAGGATCTCCTTAATTAAAGCCTTTCAAGCTTCCACTGGGAATGTCTTGGGTCAGTTTCAGCTGTTTCTTTCTGAATCTTTGGGAGCGACTTGAGTGTTCATCTTCATAGAAGATGCAAGAGTTGAAAAAATAGAAGTCAAAGAACTTAAGTCCTTCGGAGTCCAGAAATGCATGGACCGGATGTCTTTCCTTTGTGAAATAAAGGATGGGAACACCGAGTTGGTTGCATGGATCTTTATCTGGAGGCTCACCAGGTTGGATCATATTGATGGTTGGGAAAGGGCTGGTCCGAACCATCATTTTTGGGAATACGTATTAAACCATCAGTTTGACTTAGAAACTGTGCCGTAAATTGCTGAATGGGTTGAGACGATTGATGCTGCTCATAATGCGTGATCCATGAAGTAGGTAAGAGTTTGAGCAACTCTTCACACTTGATTTGTCCTAGGATCTGAGTATGAACAAGAGCATCTTCAGAATCAACAGTGACTAACAAATCTCATCAAGTAGTGCTGGTATGGTGAGACTGAAAGCATAATTTTGGACTCTATAGGCAAAATGATAGTGAAGCGTGGCCGCAGAAGTGGTTTAGACTAAATGATCACCAATATTGAATATGGAGTTTTAAGCAGCTTGATAGATGTGGATCTATAAGAGGAGGGAAGCCCTTTCCTTCCATGGAAACGAACAAGTCTCTCACACTGCCATAGTGGAGGTGGGTGTAATGTTCTCTCTTCCAGACTTCTAGATGTAGAAAAGGAAACTCAAGGGAAAGAAGTTGCTCCTTTTCTATGGCAGGGATGCACAACTCAGTTAGTGAAGTGGCAAAGACTAGTTCTTTGCCTATTTTTGGTGGTCCGGAAAAAATTTGGTGACCTTTTAAAGACCGGTTTTTTGGGGGTTTTGGTATGTCTGGTAGGGGTTTAGAAGATATTGTTCTTATGAAGCAGTATCATCACGAAAATACTCATCTTGATAAGTAGAGTCAACATTTGAACATCTTTAAGCAGAAGAGGATATAAGGGAAGAAGATTTAAGTAACGATATAATTCCAAGAAAGTGATACTGAAGATGCCTATAAAGAACTTAACTACCTCCTCCTTTAGGTCTTACCATATCCTCCAGGTCACAGTACTTTTCTCAAGATTATGAAACTAGTCCTAGACTTGGGATGGAAGTGTGCAAATACTTGGCTCTGAAATCTAACAAGTTCTAGGCTCTGATACCATTTATACTGGATCAATATCAAAGAGGGGTGTTTAGAGGGGTTTTGAGATAGATGAACATAGAGATAGTGGTTTTAGCATAGGGATGATAGTGTAGGTTGGGATACGATAGTGGGGATTGTAGAGAAAGGGAAGTGTAGTATGTTGGCGTATGCAAAGAGATGGAGGGAGAGGAGGATGGTAGGTAGTGGTGGGTGGGTGTGGTGAAAGTGGTGATGATAGTGAGGGTGAGTGGGCATAAATGGGGTGTAAGAGGGGCCGAGTAGGTGGTTAAATGGAGGTGAATGGATGGAGGTGGAGGTGGAGGTGGAGGTGAGTGGGTGCTATTACTGTATGCAATCTGAGAGTTTGTTTGCATCCTTATAAACAGCAGAACTTTTGAAAATCATAAGTAAAAATATCTCAAAATTAAAAAGAATCACCCAACTCTTCCATGAATGCAAAAAACTCTATACCATAATGTCAACACACCTCAAACAAAGACTTTCTATCAAAGCTTAACACAAATTTTCTTTTCCACATGCCTCTTTCATAGTATTCACATACAAAGACTAGATAAGCGGCATTATATAAATGGTAGAAAGACCCAATATCTAATTTTAGTGAGTTCCACAAAATGGGAATTCCTAAAAGCCTTCCAAACAAAATGTGTATAATCGCTATTCGCTCTGCATGTTAGTGGTTACCAAATACCTAGTTAGGTGGATCCAAGAAGCATCACCACACCAAAAATGGCAATCCCCAAATAATACCCACGCCCAAGGATTAGCTATAAAGGCCTCAGTTTGTTTGTAACACTGTAAGTTCACTCAAATCTTTGGCTAGCTGCATAATGTTCTAGACAAACTTTGCCAAACACAAATTGGAGTCACCTAGCCTGTACCCAACATTAAAAGAAGGGTAATACTCTACCATCAGTTATGGATCCTCCACATAACTCCAAGCCATAAGGACCTCTATAAGCCTCAGAAATCCATAATTCTAAACAAACCTTCTTCCTCCATGAGAGAATTGTTGCCACCATAAATCTTCATAATCATTAGCCCAACAAAATATATGTAACAGATTAAAGCCTAAGCTTCAAAATCATAAGAATCCTTGATGATAGCCTAGTTAATATTATGAAGCCAGAAATTGGGAAATTAAAATAGAGAAAGGTGTTAAGCAGAAAGCTATATATTAGTAAGCCCAGAAACATGTTCATTTTTAAACAATGAAAAAGAGAATGAAGTCCAGAAGAATTTTGTGATACTGTAACAGCTACAGCAGTAAAATAGTTTTAAGTTGCGAAGGCCAATGCTTTGGAAGACAAGAGGTAAGAGGCAATAAGGAAAATAATTATATAAAATTTACCTGCACAAATTCCATGACTTTTGTAACAACGTTTCTTGAAATTGTTGCTTTATCCCCTTCACAAGATTTTCCCTGTCTACCTTTGACCACTTTTTGCAGCTAAATGAGACTGGGAATCTTTGCAGAGCCATTCTGTAATTTTCAACATGAGAATTCTCCACCGGTCCATAACTTAGTGGAGAGATCTTCTTATCATCAACCTGCTGAAAGTAAACCATTTCCTTAGCCAATTTCGTATCTGAGCCATAGAGGCAAAATCATAATGTAGGACATGCCACTAAAATGCATATATAAAAAAAAAAAAAAAAAAAAAAAAAAAAATTCCAGATTGTATCAACACTTTAATGCAGAGGGAACTCATTATAACTGGAATTTCCAACTCCAAAATGAAAAATTAATAAAAAACACAAAAATCTATATATTCCAATCCATATAAATGAAAATCTCATCCTCCCACCAGTACCATCAATATTCAGTGAAAACTTGAGAACTGAGAAATAAAAGATTAATAAATAGGTTACAGATGTAGGTAGGATGAGTCCTCAAATGACTAGTGTGTGATGTCTTCATAATAAAAGAGCTCTTCAGCAGAAGTTTCAACTAGTCAAACAGCTCTTCATCAGAAACTGAACAAAAATGATCACATTTCCTTGCCACCTCTCAAGACCTTTTCACTAGTCCACAAATGGCCTCTATTACCCCCTCGAAGCACACTATACATATAAATCTTGTCATTCTCAGATGCTTCAGTTCCCTTATTCGGACTTAAAGCATAAGTAGAATATGAAAAGAAAAGGAGGTGTATGAAATGATGAAAACTACCTTTGAACCGGAAGACATCCTTGATTTTTGTACTGAAATTAGCTCAATACGAGGATCCTTTTTCTGAGATAGTGCACGCTGAGTTTTCTTTTGGCAATAAGATTGAAAATCTTTAAGAACTTTAACACGTTCCATTAGCTTTTTTATTTCCTCCATTCTGGCCTCTAACTGCGTCAGTTTGCTTCTAAGAAATTTCTGACAAGACCGGTTTTTCTTGATTGCCTCAATAAACGATTGAGCAGACTTTGGGAAGCTAGAATGCTTCGAAGGCAGCTGAAAGAAATTATGAGCATCCGACTGATGCTGGTTGTTACATTTGGAAGGCTGCACAACCACCCTATTACTTTGTGACTCCAGAGTTTGTGCTGTGTGACAAACATCTTCAGAACAAGGAACCACTTCAGATGCATCAGTGTTGCATCCAAACATATTGTTTGGAGTACCCTTTCCTAAGCGTATGTCATTGGAATCAACCTGGCTGTTCTCCACACTATCTTTCTTGGCATCTGCATCTGAACCCAGATAAAATGAATAGAAATTTTTGCAGCCTCCAAACCACCAAAAAATCTAGATAATTTGAGAAAGAACATAAAGCCAACAATGTCCAGCTCCAAACCGAAAGCTTAAACAAACATTTTTTTTGTGATAGAACCAAACATTCATATCAGGAGCTTAGTGACTAGGAACAAATCTAGGGCTTGTTTAATAACCTAGCATAATGCCAAAGACAGATACCAAATTATAAAAATTGAACCTCTTAAATAACCAATGGTTGGTTAGGCTTTTAGTATTAACATGAAACTAAAAAGAAAAGAAGCATTCACCTAATAATGTAAGCTATTCAAATAACGGATTGTAAATCTCATGCATACATCGAATATCTCTACCGTTTCATATCATTATGTTCATATGAATTATTTTCAATACTCAATTTTCAGTAAATTTTATGAAACAACCCATTTATTAAGTTCTGTCCCAGCTTCACAGTCAACCAAAGCAACCTTAAATCAGGAGAAAAATGTGTGACACGGTACAACATGTCAATTTGAAATATTATTTATGATCGTCACTTCTAAGCATCTTCACAGCCTAAGCTGACTACTCAATGCCACATAACACCTAATTACTTGATATTTTTTATCAAATAAGAATTGGTTCTAAAATTTGTTTGATGTTTGGAAATTGTTAATTTTGGCACTATTGTGAATTTGTGCCCCTCATATCTTTCTTTCTCGTTGCTTGTTTAAAGTAGAACATGACCACAACCAATAACCATAAATTGGTGGCCCTCATATACCTGAACCAACCTTTACAAATGAAAATGTTGTACACTTTTGTACAACTATATGTTCTTTGAAAGTAAAGTGAAGTTCTTAACCCACACAATCTGATCCCCCTGACGCCACTACTGTGCAGGTGGAGTCATAGGCACACAGTAGAAGAAAGTCAAATATTGCCCCCAAAAAATAACACAAAAGGCTTGGTGCTTTGGTAAGAAAGAAGCCCTTCAGACTTCAAATTGGCATATTAGTGGAAAATCTTAAGAATATGCATTAGCTCCAACCACACCTGTGAAAGGAAAAGAATAAATAGCATGTTTGCAGTGAGGACATAAATGAATGTGGACCAAAACAGTCACTATCATTATGCCCTTGGTCTTTCGTATCATCTAAAAAATAATTCTAACTTTGCGTCATTCAAAGACTTCACTATGCTCATGATTTAATTATTATGTGAAATGTAAACTGATAATTTGCATCATGCAATGCACTTTTAAAATTGCTTGTGGGTTAGAGAACTTATATATCAATTTTCCAGGTCTTAAGAGGAGAAAGGAGATCAACAGCAACAGACATAAGAAATAATGAAGACAGGAAAGATCAATGGGCAGTAAACGGGGGAATTGGAGAAAACTTAATCCATTATTTGAATTACAAGGCATAATATCATTCTTCATGAACTTGGGAGACTGCAACATCACAAGCTTCTGTTTATAGCTCAAAAAATAAGATTCATTCCATAATTTCCAAATATAATAACTTGCACCAGTAAGTACAATTGCAGAATTACTTTGAAAGGCATGGCTATATATTCACATAAACTAATAAGAAAATGTGCTATGAAACTCAAAACACCCTATTCAAGACATCAGAGAATTCCATTATCTTGGTTAAATAGGTGTTGCACAAATTGCATCTCAAGTCAGCTGAGATAATTTTCTGAAAAAGCTTTGACATTGGGAGATGAAAAAATCTCGTTTGGATTCTAGAACCTCTTATTTGCAAATAATACCATTAATTCTTTTGAACACACTGGCTAATTAGTTGCTTTATCTCAAATAAGTTCTACTTCACTTTGAAAATATTTAAGGGCAAAACATATTTTTGATAAGTCCGAGTCAAGGGACAGAACGAGTATATGATTCTTACTCAACATTTCTTCAGATGGCTAATCAAAGGACAATGATATCCAACTTACCTCTAATATCCAGGAGGTTATTCTTAACATCCTTTTTGATCCTGTTGTAAATTGTGTACCATTTCTCCACTTCCAAATTGGACAAAAAGATCTAAAGGACCACCAAAAAAAATTGTATGGGTCTAAACAAGCTAGAGTTCCAATAAAAACCCTGTCGGAGACAAGATCCGAAAGCAAACCAGAGACCTAAAAGGCTAAAAACTTAAATCAGCGATCACCGTTATAGAGCTCTTTGTGGAAATGGTTACTTTAGATGAAGGTTAACACCTACCATTTGACACAATCAAATAAAAAACCTTGTGAATTAAAGCATTGTTACCTAAACTATTATGCCTTTTTGTTTTGGTACTGGTAGGAAATCTTGTAAAGCTCCTCTGCCTGCAAGATGGATGGCTGTGGGTACACTTAGTTGATATCCCCACTTTAGATCCAAATGTCGTAAACATGCTGACTTAGTACACTTGATGTACCGAAAATGACCTAATGGATCATGCATAAAGTAAATAAAGTGACAAAATGGTCTTCATGTCCACCATGGAAAAAGATCAATCAGAATCCAAAAGTTTAGAATTGACAAATTGCTATTTTTGTGACTTCTAGTACAAATTCAGTCCTGAATGAAATTTCTTGAACATTTTGAGTTCCTTACCTTACACAATGTATAACCTGTATGTATGTATGTCTTGCCACCAAGCAGTAGCTCCAAGTTGTTTGAATAATGCATATCATGTCATGTCAAGGACTTGTAGCCAAATCTATGTGGTTTCTAGAGACAACATCTTTCTCTAAGTCACTTATTCCCTCCCCTGCCAGGGCATGTAATATAAGATGTGCCTCTCATAGAATATGCTTAAGATTGGGAGCACTAGCTTCTCTACAATCTATTTAGCAAGCTGGAATTTAGATGTGGAAGCATACAAAAATGAATTGTTTGAAAAATGTCCAAATAGAGCAACATTCAATATTGATTCTGTTAGATGAGTAGAGCTGATGAGGCACTGAATGCCATTGCCTTTTGGAATCAATTTAAAAGACTTAACTCCCAACAATTTATAATTCCACACAAAAGACAACAAGAAAATGCAAAATGATATTTCTTTTCTATTCCAAGATTGTTTTGCATCATAAGGCCCCACCAATACTTCAAGGTAGAATCCTTTAACAACTTAGATGCATATGGCACCATTCTGTCCAAAACAGACGATTATTTTGAAAAAATCTCCAAAGGAAGGATATTGCTTTGGTTAAGGGAAGTGTAATGGCCAGAAAGAGACCATACAGGCTATCCATCTTGTCCATTGTCTTTGAACTAAATGGGCATGAGATGCCATTTGATTTAGGTCAGCCTACAGAATACTTATAGTTAAAAATGAACTCTATGCATTGAAGGATATCCAGAGATGTCAAAATGGTTCAACAATACAGTTACTTCTTCTTCTTTTTCTTTTTCTTTTTCTTTTTTTTTTTAATCCACTTTCCATTGCATATTCTGATCAATGTGAAGGGAGAAGAACAAGGTCTTATGAAGTTCCATTTTTACAAGCTCAAGTTGTAGTTGTCATCTAGGTTTTATTTCTTCGAACTGATTTTGTAAAGACTACATCATGTAAACAGGTCTTTGGTCACCCTTTTTTCTTTCACATATCTACCAAAAGAAAATGAAAAGGAAAAACCTACATGACAAGCAAGAGAGGGCATCTGACAAAAGCTATTAAATCAGAAGTTCATGTGACTTAAGCACCATATTCCATGTAAAATTAATATGAAAAACCTTCTCAAATCAATGTTACTGTAAATGAACGGCAGGCAACACAATCTATCCACCAAAACACACAAATAGAAACACCAGTCATGAGAATCAACCACAATGGTAAGGACAAACCCATAGGGGTGCAATCCCCAAAATTCTTACAAAAATATAGGGTTGGAATCCTATAAATCTATTATATTCAACAATAAACCCACTGGACTAAGGTGCCAAGAATCAACTATAAGGACTCAAATCATTACAAAATTTTAGGATTTTAGTAAAATCTTATAAAATCAATAACCACGTACTAAAAATGATATCACTACTTATAATGCGCATAACGGGGACAAGAGAAACAAGAGTACATACTACCATCATAGGCCGAAAATCTCCGCTTGATTGCCTGAAGAGTCTGAAAATCATCTTGTTCATCGTCCGTCAAAGGCTGCGGTGGAAGAGAACAGATAGGTTTCAAAGATACAGCATCATCCTCAATCGAAAACCGCTCTTGCACCTTCCGAAGAAATTCAAGGTCGTCGGAATTCCCCGACTCACTATCCGACGAATTTGAAACCGTAGCAACATCTCTGCACGAAGAATTAGGTTTGAGGTCTCCTGGATTGGTGCCGGTGAGAGCGCAAGCTCTACGCAGAGTTTCCTCATCGGAATGGGAATCCGGATCGGAGTCAGAGCTGGAGTCGGAGGCGTTGTCGGCGTAGTGATAAACGTCGTCGTTTTCGTCGTCGTCTAAGATTCCGCTTCGGAGGGGAAAAGACATTGTCGGAGAATAGACTGAACCAAGAAGGGGTTTAATTTAGGATTAGGGTTTATGGAGCGAAGGTTTTGTTAAGATGGTAACGATGTCATTTGAAAAAAAAAAAACTTTTATTTGCAATATTCCAAAAAATGTTACAATTAAAATTAAAAAAAAAAAAACTCTTTTGACCGACTCTAAAATTTAATATTAAGATCTAAATTATTGTTATTCACCGATCAATATCTGAATTTCACTTTTAATTCGATCTAAATATTATGAGACACATTATGCGTTGGTTTTTTTAAATTTTATTTTTCCATTCTTATAGCTTGAACCAAACTTATGGTTAACGGAAGTAATATTCTATCAATACACTTATAAAAATTTGATGCCATGTTCCTTTTTCTCGCTTTAAAAAACTTGACAGAGATAATTAAATTTGGCAACATCAAACTCAATCTTCCCAAATAAAAATTAAGTCCATAAGAAAAATTAAAAATAAAGTAGAGATAAATTAAAAAAGATCCTGATGATACATAGTCCGACAGTCTATTACCAATAGGATCATAACCGTCTAGGTCCATTAACCCGTGCTAACCAACCATACCCGTAACTCTTCAATCATTCTGATACTCGGCACTCAAACCTTTAGTCACTTCACTCCTTGGTAAATACGTCTTGCAAGCACAATTCACTCAATCACACAATAAACATGACTTGAGGTTATCCATGAAGGAAATAAATTTTTAAGTGAACTTGGATCTTCCTTGAGCTAATGAGAATTCTCTCTATTCTCGGAACAGTCATAAGAAGACATGACTCGACAAGCACTCTTAATAAGGCATGAAGTTCCCACAACAATTAAGACTTTCTATATATCGTATCTCTAAGAAGTGTTTGACTATTATCCCTACAATTTTAGAGATCATCAATAATTTTTTTACAAGAAAATTAGATTTCATCACTCTTGAAACTTTACGAAACTTCAAGGACCATATATACATACAATATCGGCCGTCATTCAAATAAGTTCGCTGGAACTTCACACATCACATACACTGGTAACACGGAGCCAGGACACTCTTTCTCTAAGTCTGTTTTCTATATTCAAAACCTCCTCTTCTTGATTTAAGTGTCAGACTCTCTCTCGTCGAAATATTTTTTGATGGTTTTTTACAGGTTCTCATCCTTCACGAAACTTAGAGTGTCACCCAGTTCAAAATCCACACTCAAACAAGAGGAGTAGATATCCGTGAAGAAAACCCAACTCCATTATATCCTATTCACGTTTTAACATAGAAAATTACATTTATCATTATGCAGAACAAAATCAATGAAGGAGGTATTTTACCAGTAGATTGTAATCAGTCTTGTTTCAATCTCAGAAATGAGGGTAAGTGACATCAGAAAACAGCTCATTTGAACTATAATTTTTTTTTTCAAAAAAAAAATGCATAACTCTTTAATGGAGGCGACATATGCAGAATCCCTTAAACTGAATTTTGGTTTAGCGGAAACTTGTTATTTGTACTGTTCATAACAAAAATTACTATTTTATTTCCCAAAATCCAATTCGCTATCCTATTACGTCAATAATTCCTAGGACCGAGCGCTATGACTTTCCAACTCCTTGAAATCTCTCTCCCCAACATTGGCGACTCTTGATTTTGGCAACTCCAGCATACGTCCCAGAGAACTACCTCGAAACTTACGATGGAAAGGAAGAAAAATCAATCAGAACATCAGAAAAATGGGAGATTTCCGAGATTTCACCATTCCTTCCGGAGAGCAAAATTCCATCGGACTATCACTCGCCAGTGAGGGACAAAATTCTCGACTGTGCTAAACATATGCCCGCCCCATTAAACCATCTGGGTCATCGAGTTTTGGGCATGTTTGTGCCAGTAAACCTTGTTTGTCCTCTTGATCAAGAAGAAGAAGAAGAAGAAGAAGAAGAAGAAGAAAGTGTTTTTTTATGAAGACTCTGTTTTTGATCCGGCGACAAGAATGGCGATTGAGAGACTAGGGAAGGTTAAGATTGATAAGTCGAGTCAGTGTGTGGTTTGTTTGGAGAAGATGGTTTTGGGTTATGAAGCTACAAGAATGCCTTGCTCTCACGTCTTCCATGGAAACTGCATTGTTGACTGGTTGGAGAAGAGAGGCTGGCCTGTTTGCCGTTTCAAATTGCCTGATTTGTCTTAGAAAAATTGCCTGATTTGTCAATTTATTTATTTTTTAGATTATCTTTTGGGTCCATTTGATTTTGGAGGACAAAAGTTAGAAGCTTTTAGGTCCTATAATTTCCATATTTCATTTGTGATTCAGAGTAATCTTTCCCGCAGACCAAGTTTTTTTTTTTTTTTTTTTGTTATTTTAATGCTCAGACTAGTATAAAATTTTCTATCCGAGAATCCCCAGCATTTTAATTTGAATTCTAGTTCCAAAATTCTTTTTTCTAACCAAATCCATAGTTTTTGTAACTAAATTTTGATAACATTTAATCGAAATTTTGAATTCAACTTCATAAAATTTTTTCCTTAAACAAATATGATTCAAAATGAATTTAATTAAATTTAATATAATTGATTAACAAATGATTTAAAATAAAAAATTCTTAAATTTTTTTGAACTGCCATCGATTCATGGTAAATGGGTTTGATTGGGTTTGGGGGTCCTAGTTGAATCCAAACAAAATTTATTTATCTCAATCCAAATATCAACTTTTATAAAAAATTTTAACCCTACTTAATGGTCAACCAATTTTGAGAATTTTAAAAGGGAAAAATTGGACAAAAATACTAGATATGGTTGGCTGATATTTAAAAGTTTCATTTTGTCACTGCTGTGGCCTCCTAGGTTCTAAAAAGTGTGTGAAACTAGGGTTGTCCGAGTTGGTACCTTCTTCGGTCTTGCCTGCATTCCTATAGCGAATCTCTTTGGGTCAAGCAACATATATGTAACCGAAACCCTCACTCCTCCTGGAAACCCTGCATGAATGAAAATAAATTGTTATGAACACAATGCTTCCACAGAGTATATAACTAGACCTGCGTGGATAAAAATATGAACGAATTCAATTTCGTATAGAATCAGAGATCCAGACTACAATTATTTAAAAATTTGATCTCAATTATGCCGGCAGAATTGGAGTCGAGGCTTGCTAAAAAGGCAAGTTGAACTTATGATAAGGTGGGATACACCAGCTTTGTTCAAGTCTATGTAACAAATGAAGAAATTTTTAGCTTACCTTGTTCACCATTGAAGCTGTCATAGATGAGAGTACGACGCCTATCTTTTTTGCAATCTTCCATTCGCCATGTTATATCAATGAGTCCTCTGTGCCCACCTGAAATTTAATGATTAGACATGAAGGGAGTGCTTTTAAGTTAGATATATGGGAACAATAAAGATAATTACAATACCATGGAGCATGTTTTCCTTCATTAGCAATTGGCTTGTAACGTTTGCCATTTAAGGTAAATTAAGCACCTGCAATTCTATTAGCGACAAGCCCAACAAGAGCCCCAAAATAAGTTGTCATCCTGCACAAGAAAACAACAAGACTTAAATCATTCAAAAAGTGCATTTCCTCAAATGCGGAAAATAGGGAAGTCCTTCATAATGTGTGTGTGTTTGTGTGTGTATGTGTGTGTGTGTGTGAGAGAGAGAGAGAGAGAGAGATTGTAACAAAGTTGTAACAATTTCCTAATAATGAAGTGGAAGAGATAAGCAAAGATGATGCTGCCCGGACAGATTGTTGATACCACTAATTACTACGATTGCTTACCACAGGACAATTTGGAATAAATGCCAATTAGTTCTGCTTACTATTATTAGCCCATTAATTTTGACATGGGCAACACGTTATGATCCTTTGATGTCAAGAACATTTGATAAGATCCATTCCCAAAGTTGCACAAATTAGATGCCAAATTTGGGAAATAGAAGGCCATACCCACCATTGAGGACAAGCAGATTGTGAAAAGGCTGAAAGTGCTTAATAGGCACATCATGACTCATGAAACCAAATATTCTTTACTTCTCATCAAGCCCACAAACAAGGCCAGGTTTGTAATACCCAATTAAAAAAAAAAAAAAAAAAAAAAATTGAAATTAAAATTAGGGCTTAAAGCCCTAATTTTCTTTTTCTCTCTCTCTCTCTCTCTCTCTCTCTCTCTCTCTCTCTCTCTCTCTCTCTCTCTCTCTCTCTCTCTCTTTCTCTCCCTCTTTCCCTCTTTCTCCTCTTCTCCTCCGCTGTGGCCTCTCCCTTCCGCCACCGCACCAAGCCACAGCGCGACCTCCTTCCCGCGAGCACGCCACTGCGCAGATCGGCCCTCCCGCGAGCGCTGCCGCCTCGAGCTATCACGGCCCAACGCGCGAGCCAGCGCAAGGCCCAGCGCGCAAGCCAGCGCGCGACTCAGCAAGAGCCAGTGCGCGGCCCAGCGCGCGAGCCCAGCGCGGCCCATCGTGTGAGCCCAGCGCGCGAGCCCAGCGCCGTCCAGCGCGCGAGCCCAGCGCGCCACAACTCGCGATCTCCCGCGAGCCAGCGCGCCACAGCGCGCGATCTCCCGCGACCCAGCGCGCGATCTCCAGCGACCCAGCCTGCGCTATCTCTCGCGACCTAGCCTGCGCGCCCCTGCGCGAGCACAGTGCGCAGAGCACGCGACCCATCTGCGCAAGCGCGCGCACCTCACAGCACGCGATCCTGTCCTGAGCGCGCGCCTCAGCTCGCTAGCACGCGTTCCAGCTCGCGAGAGCGAGCCCTAGCCCGTGAGCGGGCCAACCCACCAGCGGCCCAAGGCCCAGTCCAGCCGCGGCCCACTGCAACCCGCGAAGCCCGCTACGGCCAGCAAGCCGGGCTGAGAGCCGCGAGCCACCAGCGGGCCAGCCCGCTAGCAGCCAGCCTACCGGCCCGCGAGCCCGTGACGGCCCGCGAGCCCGTGACCGGCTTTCCCCTTCGAGAGCTCACCTACATCTTTTGTACTGCAGGTAACGACTGTATTGATTGAAGTTCTATGGTTTGCTGTTAGAAATTTAGTGGTTTCTAATACATCTGAAGTTTGGGAAATATTACAGATTTTAAACCAACCCGACGGGCGAACGACAACTAGGTCTGAAACCCGAGGAACCCTAGGTGAGAAATGAATAAATTTTATTGATAGAATCCCTTATTAGGGTTTTAATCGCTATAAATTTGACGATTTGATTAGGTTTGTCTTTTGGAGAGTCGTTGAAAAATAGGGAGTGACCACCCTCTCTAGATAGGTGAGTGGGACTCTAATCTCTTGTATAAAATAGTAAAACGTATTTTCTGTCGCATTTTCGATAAAACATGCTTTGATATGCATTCGTTGACGTGTGATATTAAATTTGGAAATCTGTTTTGTGATTTTTGGAGTGTCTTGAATTATATTTACAATGACTATGCATCCATGGTTTGAAATGAAATAATAATTGTGCCATTACTTGAAATTTTAAAATTTCCTTTTCTACCGTCGCATTGGTATACTGTTTGAAATGATTCGATAAAACGTATTGGCACGCAGATTTGAAATGTGTTGATGAACTATGTGGGTTGGATGCCCACTACTTATGTGATGATGTGATGTTACTTGTGGGACGTTGTGCCCTGGGACGTTGTGCCCTTGTGATACTATGGGACGTTGTGCCCTTGTGATACTATGATGATTCCGTAGCTACGAAGGGCGTTTGTAGAGGCACGGGTTGTCCGGATACGCTTCTGCAGGAGGTATCCGCAAACGTCATTTATTCTAAAGGCTATAGGCGCGGCCGGTTGAACCCACGTAGGGGGAGGACGTGTGTGACGCCACCGTCTAGCACCGAGCGGGGTCCTATACACGTTGATGAGTTGGCCCCAGCGAGCTCATGGCCAACGTCGGGGTAGAGAGCGTTTTAAAGTCTATGCATAATAAAAAACCCCCGACGCGCCTGTCCTTGGTCACGGTTGACCTTTGCCGGGACTATTTTTGGCTCGCTCTGACATTACTTGATTTTAAATGGATGCATATATGCTTGTTATCGTGTGATTGGTTAAATGATTTCAAATTGTTAAACATATCATGTTTTGTCGCGAAATGTAAATTTTTGTTTCAAATGATATTATTTGACACTCCAATTATTCACCTATACTATTTATGCTGGATATTATCCCCCTCACTCACTGAGTATCTTCCCATGATACTCACCCCTCTATTTTCTCTCCTCAGACAGGTTTATTGTGATAGAGCGACGTTACAGGCTCTAGAGCAGAGTTGGTATTTCCAACGGTAAGATTTACTTTTAATTTAGTTTCGACCCTGCGAGGTCTTGACATAGAGGTCCGTAGTTGGCCATGTACTTATTTTGGGATGACTGTATAATTTAACTCTCATATTTCCTTTGCATTGAGGCGATTGTACGTACTTGAATATTACTTGGGAAATGTGTTATATATTGTATAAACTTAGGTCCGCTCGGTGTGGCGGCTGTTCATGCTCTAATTGGGCAGGATAGTAGAGGTCTGTGGCTAGGACTGTTAGAAACTTGTAGCCTTGCGTTATTCTGGATGCTGGCGGTGGTGTTTGTTGATTTTGGAGAGGCCGGGATGGCCATTCATTTAAATTATAGATTGATTTTGATTATACAGGTTTAATTGTACACGGGAAACCTCCGATTTATGGGGAGGTTCTGTCCGATTTTCTGTAAAAATACAGCCGGCGTCTTAGGACAACGGGCGGCTGTTCACAATCCCGGTTTGGGGCGTGACAGTTCTATTGGTATCAGAGCTCTTGGTTTAGAGCTATATTTTATAAAATGATTTGAAAACATTCCCAAGTAACTTGATTTTAAAAGTTCTCAATGCATAAGAGTTTCATACAGTCATTTATATCCCTGCATATGGTCTTCGACATATGAGTTTATCTATTTTAGGGGGTTAGATACTAATTCTTATCTAACCTAGCATTTTTTTCATTTTCAAAGAAGGAACCAATGGAGATGGTTCTTAAATTGATGATTTCATTCATTTTAGGGGGTTAGTTGTACTAACCCTAATCCTTAAACAATACCTAATGAGAATTCTTATATTGCGGAACCATGACGATTACATGGAGCGTTAGATATGTACCCCCTTGATTCACTTAAAGAGAACGAGGATACTTCTTCATTTCTGGCGCCCCTTTCGGTGCCGAAGAATACATCTTCAAGGTGTGTGTTTTCTCCAGCACCTTCTTAGCCGACTATTTTACCAACGTTTTCACCATTTACTCTTGATATTTTCGGACAAGTGTACGAGTGGTACACGGCACATGGGGTCCAAGTGTCACCCTATCACCTTTGATGGCAATGCTGATATCTACGGCTGCGCTTATTTCTCCTACAGTAGTTCTTACTCTAGTGGCACCAAAACGTCCATCGGTGGCCGTTCTTCTTACAGTTTCGAATCTGAGTTATAATAATTGCGCCATACTTAGGTGCATCCCCGAGTTGACCCAGCTAGTCACGGTAGCTGGACAGTTGGGATGCACAGATTTTTGGACTTGGTGATGCTACGGTAGCAAAACACTGAGTCAACTGAATCCGACGGATCTTGATAGATCCAGGCTTGCGCGAGGAGTATAGTCTACGAGTAACTGAGAGACTATTCGATAGGGAAGCCCTCACTTGATGGGAGGCTATTTGCGATGAGGCTATAAGCCATTGCGGCAAAGCGATTTCACCGCAGATATTTCACGGAGTTTTAGCGGGACCATATCCCCGGTGGTTATATCACCAGTCCTAGTGCCATGAGCTAGGCTACTGCTCAGCGACCTTTTCTTTGCCGCATGTGGCAAGCACCACGCTCGAATAAAAATGTAGAGCACTTATTACATGCTTCCACTATGAGAAGCCGGGACATATCAGGACTTTATACCCTGATTTGTGACTTTGAGGTTAGTTGGCTTCGAGTCATCGGAATACACCACGTGTAGAACAGCAGGGAACACCTGCGCATTCTAGTAACACTGCTCCACGGACTGCAGCCGGGAGCAATATAGCATTAGGTTTTCACGAGATTAGTTGAGGGTGCACGTCCTTGTGTATGCGGTGACTCAAGAGGACGCTCTGACGAACCCAGATATGATCATGGGTAATCCTCCTGCGGATCCTTCCGTTTAGAGGTCCTTATGCACTGTTTCCTTTGAAATCGTGTATTTTGTGATGATATGTACAGACATGATTGTCACTGTACTAGAGGCTTAACTATTTTGATATACAGGTGTATATCCCTATTCTTTTTATTTTATTTTATTTTATTTTATTTATTTATTTATTTATTTATTTATTTATTTTTGAATCTTGGTGCTATGGAAATACATGGAGTCGACGTTTGTGTTCTTATTGGCACAAGGTTGAACTAATTCTATGTGAGAGTTTCTTTCGCTCAACAGTCGGTTGGGCTGTTATCGTTACTTGATGAGGAGCTATTAGTTGTCGCTCCTCTTGGTGAGCAGTTGGTTAGAGATTCGTATATAGAGAGTATGATGTCATGGCGGGTGGGACAGTGCTGAGAGCAAATCTGATCCCACCAGATATGACAGATTTCGATGCCATCTTAGAGATAGATTAATTGTATACTTATAGAGTTTCCTTAGACTGTTTTATCAAGAAAGACGATTTTTGGAGGCTTGAAGGGCCACCACTGACGTTTGCGAGTGAGAGACGGGTGTTACCTCGTGGTATTGTATTAGTGAGGAAAGCCAGACGTATAATACGTCAGGGATGTATGACAGACCTGACACATATGATCGATACCACCATACAGAATCCGAGACTTGATGAGATTCTGGTGGTACAGAAGTTTTCTGAAGTATTTCCCGAGGAGCCACCCTAATTATCATTGATTCGGAAGATTCAATTTTGAAATTGATCTAGCTCTAGGGATTACTCTTATTCCTATTCCGCCATATAGAATGGTACCATTTGAGCTGAGAGAGCTCAAGATTTAACTACAGAAATTGTTTGATAAATAATTCATCATCCAAGCATCACACCTTAGGGTGCTTCAGTATTATTTGTAAAGAAGAAATATAGAACACTTAAACTTGTTATGAATTATTGGCAGTTGACTAAGGTCACTACCAAGGAGTGATATTCATTTTCCCACATCGATGATTTGCTTGATCAGCTTCTCGGTGATAAGGTCTTTTCGAAGATAAATCTTCGATCACGTTATACTCGGTTACGGGTTAGAATTGAAGATCTGTCCAAAAATCGCATTCCGTATCAGCATGGACACTTTGAGTCCTTGGTCATGCCATTTGAGCTGACCAATGTCCTAGCTGCATTTATGGACCGAATAGATCGGGTCTTTTATGAATTTCCTAGATAGAGTTGTTATCGTTTCCACTGATGACATCCTAATCAGCTTGCAGAGTGTTGAGGAGCATGCTCAGTGTCTTAATCTCAGACGACAGAGAGAGTGCTTACCTCTCTTTATTGGTGGGACTCCGTACCTTAGGAGTCAGTGTGGTTAATGATGTGTGTGAGAAGCATCATTAGCCAGATATGAGGACAGGCAGACCTTGTTCAACCATGTCAGAGACTTCGGATTCCGAGAAAACGGATAGATAGTGTTTGGAGAACGGAATTGTATTTCAGTTGACATTGATTTCCGCAAGGCCATACTTGAGGAGAGGCACACTCCTCAACTTAAGCATTCATCCGGGTAGTACCAAGATGTATCAGACTATTCGGGATAGTTATTAGTGGCCTAACATGAAACGAGAAATTGAGGATTTTGTGGCAAGATGTTTAGCTCGCCAATAGGTGAAGGCTGAGCATCAGCGTCTAACGGGCACACTGCAGCCTCTTCCCATTCCTGAGTGGAAATGGGAGCATATTATTATGGATTTCGTGATGGGGTTGCCGCGGACTTCTTCACGCATGATACGATTTGGGTGATTGTCGATCGACTCACCAAATTTGCACATTTTATCTCTATCCGCGGTGACTATTCCTTAGAGGCGTTGGCACGTCTCTACATTGATATTGTAGTTCGGCTTCACGGGGTGCCTGTGTCGATTGTTTCAGATAGAGACCCCAGGTTCACATCTAGGTTTTGGCCCAAGTTGCTGGAGGCATTGGGTACTAGATTGAATTTCAGTACAGCATATCATCCTCAGACGGACGACCAGTCTGAGAGGACCATTTAGACTCTTGAGTACATACTGAGGGCATGTGTGATGGATTTTCGGGGTAGTTGGGATCGGCACCTTCCACTGGTCGAATTCGTATATAATAACAGTTATCAAGCCAGTATAGGGATGCCCCCATATAAGGCACTATATGGCAGGAAGTGCCGCACCCCGATGTGCTGGGATGAGGTCAGAGAGCGACGTCTCAGCAGCGTTGAGTTGATTGAGCAAACAAAGGATAAAATTTAGGTTATCCGTGAGCGAATGAAAGCCGCCCAAGACAGATAGAGGGCATATGCGGATCGAAGACGCCGACTTTTAGAGTTTGAGGTGGGCGATATGGAGTTCTTGAGGATTTCTCCATTGAGGGGACTAGTACGACATCGGCAGCGGGGCAAGTCGAGCCCCGGGTACATTGGTCCGTTCCGTATCCTCAGTAGGGTGGGGAGCGTGACATACAGGCTAGAGCTGCCAGATGAACTATCTCGGATCCATGATGTCTTCCATGTATCAGTGTTGAGGAAGTACATCTCAGATCCTTCACACATTTTGGAGCCTCTGCCGATAGAAATGCGAGAGGACTTGAGATTACCTGTCCAGCCCGTGACTATTTTGGATCGACAGGTCAGAAAGCTACAGAACAAAGCGATTCCTCTTGTTAGAGCTTTGTGTAGGAGCGACCAGATCGAGTAACAGACCTGGGAGCCTGAGGAAGCCATGAGAAGACAACACCCCCAACTTTTCTCTGTATAGTTTCTTTTAGTCTCGAGGACGAGACTTGTTTTTAGGGGGTTAGAAAATGTAATACCCAATTAAAAAAAAAAAAAAATTGAAATTAAAATTAGGGCTTAAAGCCCAAATTTTCTTTTCTCTCTCTCTCTCTCTCTCTCTCTCTTTTTCTCTCCCTCTTTCCCTCTTTCTCCTCTTCTCCTCCGCTGTGGCCTCTCCCTTCCGCCACCGCACCAAGCCACAGCGCGACCTCCTTCCCGCGAGCACGCCACTGCGCAGATCGGCCCTCCCGCGAGCGCTGCCGCCTCGAGCTATCACGGCCCAACGCGCGAGCCAGCGCAAGGCCCAGCGCGCGACTCAGCACGAGCCAGTGCGCGGCCCAGCGCGCGAGCCCAGCGCGGCCCATCGTGCGAGCCCAGCGCGCGAGCCCAGCGCCGCCCAGCGCGCGAGAACAGCGCGGCCCAGCGCGCGAGCCCAGCGCCGCCCAGCGCACGAGCCCAGCGCGCCACAACTTGCGATCTCCCGCGAGCCAACGCGCGAGCCCAGCGCGCCACAGCGCGCGATCTCCCGCGACCCAGCGCGCGATCTCCAGCGACCCATCCTGCGCTATCTCCCGCGACCTAGCCTGCGCGCCCCTGCGCGAGCACAGTGCGCAGAGCACGCGACCCATCTGCGCGAGCGCGCGCACCTCACAGCACGCGATCCTGTCCTGAGCGCGCGCCTCAGCTCGCGAGCACGCGTTCCAGCTCGCGAGAGCGAGCCCTAGCCCGTGAGCGGGCCAACCCACCAGCGGCCCAAGGCCCAGTCCAGCCGCGGCCCACTGCAACCCGCGAAGCCCGCTACGGCCAGCAAGCCGGGCTGAGAGTCGCGAGCCACCGGCGGGCCAGCCCGCTAGCAGCCAGCCTACCGGCCCGCGAGCCCGTGACGGCCCGCGAGCCCGTGACCGGCTTTCCCCTTCGAGAGCTCACCTACATCTTTTGTACTGCAGGTAACGACTGTATTGATTGAAGTTCTATGGTTTGTTGTTAGAAATTTAGTGGTTTCTAATACATCTGAAGTTTGGGAAATATTACAGGTTTTAAACCAACCCGACGGGCGAACGACAACTAGGTCTGAAACCCGAGGAACCCTAGGTGAGAGATGAATAAATTTTATTGATAGAATCCCTTATTAGGGTTTTAATCGCTATAAATTTGACGATTTGATTAGGTTTGTCTTTTGGAGAGTCGTTGAAAAATAGGGAATGACCACTCTCCCTAGATAGGTGAGTGAGACTCTAATCTCTTGCATAAAATAGTAAAACGTATTTTCTGTCGCATTTTCGATAAAACATGCTTTGATATGCATTCGTTCACGTGTGATATTAAATTTGGAAATCTGTTTTGTGATTTTTGGAGTGTCTTGAATTATATTTACAATGACTATGTGTCACGCCCCGACCCACTCCCGAGCCAGGCACGCAACGAGCCCGCCGCGGCACCTAGATGCACGGGCACCACGTCCCGCACATCAAAGCACCGTAAGGCTGTAACATTCACATAATCCAAGTTTCCAAATCACAAAGATCCCCAAGTGATAAAAACAATACATGTATGTCTCAATGTAAATTAAAATGAGTGAGAGTGAACCTTATACAGACCAGAAGAATTATAAATACAGTCATCCCAATTTAAACAAATACAATGGTCATCCTAACTTTCTCAAGATGAAACAATAACCTTAATATATAGCGGAAGAGCGGGTAGTCATACCCCTGCCCAGTAGTCTCCAAAGAATATCCAATACAACAATGCACACAAATCTCTCGGTCCGAGTCTACCCCTGTAGGAGGGAAATGTGAGGGGTGAGTACCATAGAGAGGGGGTTGGTACTCAGCAAGTCGGGGGGAATGACATGCTACAATTAATTTTTGGGTGAATTAGGAGTGCCAAAATTATGTCCCAATAAATCCATAGTATGCAAAAAAAATATTATGACATCTCAATAAATCATTCACAGCATACGTATCAAATCAAATATGCATCCAGTATGTATGTCCATTATATCGTATAGAGCCAGCCGAAAATATCCCGGCAAGGGCCGACCATGGCCAAGGACGGGCAACGTTGGGGGTTTTCACAGTGCAAGTAATAAAATAAGGCTCTCTACCCCAACGTTGGCCACAGACTACTCCAACTAGCCTGTATATATATATCGTACACGTATCAAGGATCAAGCGTGTATGGAAACCCGCCGGTGCTAGACCTACCAAGGTCCTCCCCGGAGTGGTTCAACCGACGACTGTCCATACAATATGTATGACGATCTGGCGGATACCCCCTGCAGAGGCGTATCCGGGCACAACAGGTGCCTCTACCAAATGTCCTTCGTAACTACGGAATGCTATAGGAAGCATATCATCATCATCACAGTATCCACAGGGGCATCCAGCCCAAATCACATATCTCAAGCCAAATCATCAAGCCTTATCATGTCAAAAGCATGTGCCAATATGCAATGAAAGTATAAAATCATGTGGATATATCAAAGTGTGGCACAATCATCAAGTATCAAAATCATGGATGCATATCGATATAAATAAGTTGGGACACTCCATATATCACAAAACATTTTCATAAATCCAGAAGAATAGGTCAATCATACCATTTTAAATCATGCTTTTGAAAACTTTTTAAAACACGGTATCAATTAAAAGTAGATGTCAAGTCACACTCACAGTTAGGGGAGGATAACGCACTCCCCAATATTTCCACAAAGCGTAAATCAAGTGTCCCCTCCGTTCAACTCAAATAACTCTTAGGGAGACAAACAGTCCGCAGATTTTTAACCTGCGCAGTCATGGAAAACAGACTATAACTTTGGCTATACCAATCCAAATCAGATGATTCTTATCTCATTTTAAAGCTAAGGGATAGCACTATAACTTTCATTTTGCACACTTCCTCAGATTCAAATCACAGAATTCCCGGTAAGCCTCATTTTGTTACAGCCATATTTAAGTTTCAGATTCTGTCCAGTTTTCGTACAGAAGCTATAACTTTCATCCTACTCATCAAAGTCTAATGAAATTTTAACATGTTATAGCTAAGATGTAGATCTACAACTTTCGTGTTTTGAGTTTTATCTAAATATGTCTGGAAGGGGTTGAACAAAATTCATGAACAGGACAGATACGTTTTAGTGAAACATACAGTTTCTGTCAACACAGTTTTAAGGAAAATTGTATAACTTTCAATTTCCTCATGCGAAATGGCTGAAATTTTTATATGTTATAGACAAGGCATATATCTATAACTTTCATGTTTTGTGTTTCTTCAAACTAAGACTGGAGAGGGTTCGTTTTTACTCACTACTGTCAAGGTTCGAAACAGGATGCTTCTATGTCGAGTTTCAGGAAAAGTGCCATAACTTTTGGCACAGGCATCAGAATTTGGTGATTCTTACCTCGTTGGAAAGATAAGACTTAGATCTACAATTCATATAACTATCACATTTTCAAATTCTGGCTCTAAGATGCCTTAAAACAGAGATGAATCACGGACAGAAATAACATTTAAAGTAAGACAGGATAAAATTTTTTACCTCACTTTCTTTGTCTTCCTCTCTTGCTTCTCTCCTTGTTCTCACGAATTTGGGAAGAATGAACAAGCATTCTAAGGCCTTCTTCTTTTATTATTGTGTTAATAAGTCACCACCCTTGGATCAAATCTCCAATTAATCTAAACCATAGGATCATTTTGACTATTGCATGTGTTTTGATTGGTTCTTTTTTTTTTGTGTGCATGTGTTCTCATTGGCCCACCTTGCCTTTCTCATCTCCATTTGGCCAACACTTGTCCTCCTCACTATAACACTTGTTCAACACAAGAATACACTTGTCACATTTCATTTAAGTTTTGTTAATTGCTAACAAGTCCTTTGACTTATAAAAATTCTAATTTGACCCCTAAAATTTTCATAATTTCATACTAGGTCCAAAATCTTATATTAGACCTAATTTAATTTATTTAATATGAAATTAAGGTTTTGAATCTCTTTGAGTCAAAATTGATCCGATTTGTATTTTACCGTCAAATATCATTTTTTTTTTGGTGAAAATTCATGAACCTGTAGTAATAGAAACAACATATATGTATATATATATGAAATGGAATTCACTATAGAATACACCGAGGATCGGTGTTACACTATGCATCCATGGTTTGAAATGAAATAATAATTGTGCCATTACTTGAAATTTTAAAATTTCCTTTTCTACCGTCGCATTGGTATGCTGTTTGAAATGATTCGATAAAACGTATTGGCACGCAGATTTGAAATGTGTTGATGAACTATGTGGGTTGGATGCCCACTACTTATGTGATGATGTGATGTTACTTGTGGGACTTTGTGCCCTGGGACGTTGTGCCCTTGTGATACTATGGGACGTTGTGCCCTTGTGATACTATGATGATTCCGTAGCTACGAAGGGCGTCTGTAGAGGCACGGGTTGCCCGGATACGCTTCTGCAGGAGGTATCCGCAAACGTCATTTATTCTAAAGGCTATAGGCGCGGCCGGTTGAACCCACGTAGGGGGAGGACGTGTGTGACGCCACCGTCTAGCACCGGGCGGGGTCCTATACATGTTGATGAGTTGGCCCCAGCGAGCTCATGGCCAACGTCGGGGTAGAGAGCGTTTTAAAGTCTATGCATAATAAAAAACCCCCGACGCGCCTGTCCTTGGTCACGGTTGACCTTTGCCGGGACTATTTTTGGCTCGCTCTGACATTACTTGATTTTAAATGGATGCATATATGCTTGTTATCGTGTGATTGGTTAAATGATTTCAAATTGTTAAACATATCATGTTTTGTCGCGAAATGTAAATTTTTGTTTCAAATGATATTATTTGACACTCCAATTGTTCACCTATGCTATTTATGCTGGATATTATCCCCCTCACTCACTGAATATCTTCCCATGATACTCACCCCTCTATTTTCTCTCCTCAGACAAGTTTATTGTGATAGAGCGACGTTACAGGCTCTAGAGCAGAGTTGGTATTTCCGACGGTAAGATTTACTTTTAATTTAGTTTCGACCCTGCGAGGTCTTGACATAGAGGTCCGTAGTTGGCCATGTACTTATTTTGGGATGACTGTATAATTTAACTCTCATATTTTCTTTGCATTGAGGCGATTGTACGTACTTGAATGTTACTTGGGAAATGTGTTATACATTGTATAAACTTAGGTCCGCTCGGTGTGGCGGCTGTTCATACTCTAATTGGGCAGGATAGTAGAGGTCTGTGGTTAGGACTGTTAGAAACTTGTAGCCTTGCGTTGTTCTAGATGCTGGCGGTGGTGTTTGTTGATTTTGGAGAGGCCGGGATGGCCATTCATTTAAATTATAGATTGATTTTGATTATACAGGTTTAATTGTACACGGGAAACCTCCGATTTATGGGGAGGTTCTGTCCGATTTTCTGTAAAAATACAGCCGGCGTCTTAGGACAACGGGCGTCTGTTCACGATCCCGGTTTGGGGCGTGACAAGGTTCAACATATCCATAGGCATTGTCCCCAGCCACACATTTTTTTTAACACGAACCTAGGATGAATGCAACATTCTAGTATACATAGTTGGACAAATCCACTGTTTTTCCATGGCCAAACAGGACCTTGATGAAAATGAAAAACTAAAGTTATCAAAACACCATCTGGAGTTCCCCTCAACCTCTCTCTCTATCTCTCAAAGAGTGAGAGATTTCAATTTCCTATTGAAGGGTTTGGGGGAACTCCGGCTGGGACTTGATATTCATGTGTTACATCCATTTTGGGTAAGTTCGAATCTTATGTTTGATTTTCTAAGTTAATAACTCTTGTCTTTTTTGTGTTGAATGGAGGGTGCTTTTCTGGAGAGGGTGAGTACAAAAGCTACCACATTACACAATACAAGGCTACATTAGGTAAGTTTTAGTCATTTTATTCACCAAATAAGAGAGAGAGAGATACTGGTGAGAACAATTGGCCAATTTTGTTTTGCATGCTTGACAGCATTCCACAGGTGGTTTCTTGAAGCTGGATCAAGTCCTGTACTAGGCTCATCCATGTAGACAACCTTGGAAAAGAATAACAATCACATTTACCCTGCGGTATATGGTTCATATTGTTGCACAGGAAGGCAGACAATACGCTGATAAGAACATACCTTGGGATCTCCAATGAGAGAAATGGCGACACTAAGCCTCCGCTTCATGCCTCCACTACATTTGCCTGCTTGTTTGTCACCAAACGCTCCATTAAATAAATTCCTACTCTTAAGGGATTCTTCCACTTCCTACAGCCAATACAAAAGAAAAGACAGAAAAAAGTTCAAAATATGATAATCAGCACCATAATGTTCTTCCCCGGTTACTGATGTACCAAAATATTTCAGTTCACTAGAAATTGTGAAACTCGTGTAAAGGGAGAAGGCCATTCATTCCGCCAGATTCTATGTGCTTGTAAGTTCTTATTTGCTTTCACGCACGGTCATGGAATCAGCTATAGTAAGAGCTACTTTCACTATGATTTTCTGATTTTTTTTTTGTACCTATCACCGGTATGAGGACAAATTTTAATGCAACGATTGAATTTCTCATATGGTGATTTTAAGATTACAGGTTCGAAGTATGAAAACAATCTATTTGCAAAAAAATGTAAGGAGAAGGTTTCGTATATATACGCCAATCCTCCCCCTACCCGTGCATTAAGTTGGGAAACATTTTGTATACGAGGTAAACTCTTTTTTATCATCAGTATCCAGAATCATATTTCAACTAATCCTGTTCGAATACCTATAGGGGCTTATTTAGAGACGCCTCTCCGGTATAATTTTTTCTATTTTCAAATTTTGATCAAAAATTAGTTAAGAGATTTAACACTCCACTCAATTTGTTAGCTTTCACAGAATCTACATTCCAATTACACATTTAACAGCATGTTATTTTCCAAGTTCATATTCTTTCTGACAAGCACAGTGGAAGAATGAGATTATTCAAGAAACGAGGCAATATTGTCTCACCGGTGTTAAGGCAGAACCTTTGAGTTTCCTAAGCCTACCATAAAAGAGTAGGACCCTCCCTGTTAGAGTTTCACAAAGCAGCCTGCAGAATTGTTGACAAGAGAAGAAATAAGAGAAAATGCTGTGCACACACACACACCTATAGCTGTTATGACACTTGAGTTGAGCCGGATATTATCAATATCCGAGCTCGGTTTGATTTTTTTTAGTTGAGCTCGAACTCGAGCTCAAACTCATCAAGCTTGTAATTCTAGAGCTCGAGCTTGACTCGAAGAGTCATGGAGAAGTTTGAACTCAAGTGTCGTGGGCCTCACGAGTGCAAGATTGGACCCGAGCTCAAGCTCGAACTCAAACCCAAGCCCAAACCCGGGATCATACCCAAGGTCGAGATACTTCATCAGCATCACCAGTAGTTTTAGAGAGCAAAAATCATAAATCTTAAACTTAAGAGCTTGAAATTTGATTTGACAAGAGAAAAAATCAAAAACCCTAGAGAGAAAGAGAAAGAGAGAGAAAGAGTTTACTTTTGATTCGACCTTTGAACAATGAAATTGCAGCAGCGATGGAGATGGCAGCAAGATTTTCATCACACACAAAGCTTGAAGTTCAATTTGAGGTTGAGACTGAGAGGCGAAAGCTAGGTCACCCTGGTGAGAGGAGAAGAAACCTTCGAACTTCGATCATGATTAGCGTTGTGGCTGAATGAAAAATGAGAAAGGGTCAAGGGGTTAAGGTAAATGAGATGTAAAATTATATTTGCATTCTTCAATTTTTTTAAATGTAAAAATGATTACGTGTAATTTATTAAATTGAGGATCGGCAAATACATAATTTCACATTTACAGGTAGCTCGACGAGCCTTCGAACTCGACACAATATGGGCTTGAACTCGAGCTCGAGACAGGACTAGCCAAGCTCGAGGCAGGACTAGCCAAGCTCGAGCTTGACCCGAACTCGGGATTGAGATTTGACCCGGTAGTGTTACCGTACCCGTAACACTATCCGAGTATTATAACAGTCCTACATATACCCAACATGGAAAAAAATCCTACTTGTGTTGTGGGCATACACCCATCCTGGTGTATATTCTATCCACTTGAGTCCATAAGTCAAGACCCTCAACAAAGGCTGTGTGCCAGAGGTCGGCTTGGTGAGTCCAATCATCAAAAACAGAAAATTCAAGAACATACAAAATTGGTTACTAGCATAAACCATATAATCTCCAGAAATGAAAGAAAGGCCACAAGCTCCAAAAGGCCTCCTATTTGAGAAAGTTGTCATGGACAAACAAATGCAAAAATAGCAAAAGGACCCATCACAATAAGTGTATTGCCCGAAGTAACACAAAAACTAGAGGGCTTCTTTTTAGCCCTTAAAAGTGTTACATAGCACTTCTAAAGATGTGAACTATGAGGCATACAATCTATATCCCTTAAAAGTCAGAGAAGTGAAATGCAGGACAAAACGATAAGACTTTTTATTATTATTAAATAAAGTCAAGTTGGGGACTTCCATACACTGACCACACTAAGGAAGGATGTTTTGCCTGCACCATTGGGTCCAAGCATACAAAACACTCTCCTTGAGGCAAAGCAAGAGACAGCCCTTTCACTGCGAATTTCTCAGGTTTCCCATCCTTTCCTGGATAAAACTTTTTGAGGTTATTAAGATCATCGCATGACTTGTGTTTGGCTCCGGTGATCGGACACTGATACTTCTTCAATAAACTTTCAAATTTGAATGTACGGAGAAAACATGTGTAAGGAGAATTTTATCAGTTTAGGGTTCGATTGATTCGAATTAAATTTGGTTGAATTCAAAATAATTATTGGATATTAATAGTTTATTTTTAAAATATTCAAATTTTAACAATAAATAATTACTTACTAGAAATAAATACTAGTTTATAGACCGAGAATAAGTTTGTTAGCCGTTTAAATAGTTTTCTTAAAGGTCTGAAAACCTAATAACAATGTCAATGAATTATAGATCAATTAGTATCATCTTCCCTCCCCTTGTAAAGGTCTCATGTTCGACCCTCGTACCAAGAAAAAAACTAATGACAATCGCAAAATCTGATTTAACACAATTTATTAGTTAACAATCTTTAAATCGATTTTAGCACTTCTTAAATAGGTGAAATCAAAATTTGCAATTGAGAAAAACAAAGGAGAGAGAGGGAAGCAAGGATTTCATCCATTGCACAATAATCTTTGATAAAGCTTACTATCATTTACTCAAGTTAATGAATATAAACTCAAATAAGGGTTAAAAAACTCAAAAATTGAATTGGCCTTTCAGATGCTTTTGTAATATTACAATGCAGTAGTCAATCACTCTAAATAAGAAAGATGCATTGGGTGCCCCAAAGCAACCCTTCTGCAAGCAAATCCCTCCCCGATGGATGAAGCCCATTTTGGGGTTGGAAAATTAGAATGAGGAAAATACTTTTCTCTCAAGGCGTTGAATACCAAAGAAAACTTGTCTGCCATTAAGCGCCAACCTTGCTTTGCTTGCATTGCTAAGTTAAAGGATTTGAGATTCCTAAGCCCCAATGCCACCTTTCCATTTAGCTCTGCAAAGTCTTTCCCATACCAAATAATTCAAGGGATTTTTTTTTTATTTTTTGTATTTAACCACTAATATCCAAAAATTTGACTAATCTGATTTGAATAATTGTTGAATCCAATTTTGGGTCTGATTCTCTCGATATCTATTTTTCTATTTTCAAAACTCGAATTTGAGATTTTTGATCGAGGACGTTAGTGTTTACCGGTATTAGAATGCTGCCCCCACCAAAATCTGGTCAAAATTAAATTTACATCCGCACATAGGCCTATAGGAAGGTGTATTTTGATTATTGTTGTGGGGGGATCATGAATGGGTTTTCAATGGATTCTTGCCTGATGAAGAGCCCATTTGATTAGTAATGAATAACAGTACAATCTGAACAGAAAATAATGTATCCCTTAATTAGGAAACGCGTTGTCTCAATAATTTTTACCTCAATAAAGAAAAAAGTTTATCAACCTCTGATAGAGAGGGCACTTTTTTCTTTTCTTTTTTTTTTTCGTCAATGCACTTATTTTCCTTTATAGCTATGTGCACCTTCACATTTCATGAATTATTATTATTTCTACGTTTGAATATTGTATATGGTAACAACAGATATCTGAAAAATTTTACCTCTTAAAAGCTTTAACTCATTTTGAATCGGATTTAATCAGATTCAATATAATTAACGGATATCGGTGATTTATACCAAAAAAAAAAATTCAGTGTATTGATAATCATGGTTTGCAGTCGTCATCCAACAGTTAGTAATCTTTCTATCTTCTCATTCCTCAAAAATAATAATTTTTTTTTTGTGTAAGTTGATTATCTGTCATCAATCAGCATTCGAGTTTTATCCAACTAATCTAACTCAATCACTATGAAAAAGTGCAATATCCAACCACTACACCTATAGAAATTTCGTAAAAAGTAATAATCTTTAGATTTAACAATTATAACTCGCGAAAGAATTAAAGAATGACCTCATATTTCTTACCATATACATGCATTCCTAGAAAGCCCACAAATATATATATATATATATATCGTAAGGATAGGGACATTAATGCATAATAAATTACTAGCAAATAAGAAGATAAATGAGAGAAAATTTGGGTGTATTCTTACCAGTTAAGCAATTAGAAGAGGAGGAATAACTAAAATTTTAAATACCCTTTAAAAATATTTTCTATAACTAATAAAAAATGCCTTAAACAATGTATTTAGTAGCTAATTGCAATTATGCTTATGAATGCCAAGCAATTAAAAAGCTATGTCCCTTGAAATCTTCCAAAATCTCATTAATAATAACACAAAATTACAAAAACTTCATTGGGTCTCGACAGCAAAGAATTAATTTTTACATTTTTATCCTTTTTCATTTTTTATCTTTTTTTTTTTAATTTCTAAAAAATATAATTTTTTATTTATTTTACTTATAGTATTTTTTATAAGACAGCAAAGAATTAATTAATTTCTACATAAAAATGAATTTTTCTTTCCAAAAAAAATATAAAAAAAATTCTATAAAAAAATAAAACTTACATTGGATTCAATGATTTGAATATGAGGAGAATTCAAAATGAGACTCATCCCCTAGACCGCGTTTTATCCCCCCATACCATTTATGAGCTTTACTCCCTCCGAATGGCAACTTCAAACTTGTTGTATAAAGACTCTCTCTCTCTCTCTCTCTTTCTTCCAAAACCTTCATCACATTTAAAAAATATAGAGAGAGAAAGAAAAAGAAGAAAGAGAGAGAGAGAGAGAGATGGAATTACAGAGAGGAATACCATTGTTTTTCCAACAATACAGAGCACTGTTCATAAAAAACTTCATACTGGCATGGAGAAACAGGCGATCGACGATCATGCAACTATGTTCATCCTTTTTCTTCATTTTCCTCATCTTCTTCATTCAGAGAATGATGGCGTCACGCCATGTGGTGATTCCCATGACCAAGGATCCAAAAACTGTGATGGCTTCTCCCATTCCTCCGTGTGAGAACAAACCTGACATTGGTTTTCCTTGCTATGACTTTGCATGGAGTGGGAATTCCAGTTATAGGTTGCAAACCATTGTTGAATCCATCATGAGGAACAATCCTGGCCGTCCAATTCCTTCTAACAAGGTCTCTCTCTCTCTCTCTCTCTCTCTCTCTCTCTCTCTCTCTCTCTCTCTTTCATTTTGGGATATATTCATCTGATTAAATTGTGGAATATTCGCATGGCATAATTTTAATTGAATTTAGACTATGGAGTGAAATTAATGGAAGTTATTATACAAGAAACTTTGTAAAGTAGCTTTTGAATTTATATTAGAAGTTTCTATTTTTTATTTTTTTAGTAGTAAATGACTCTTAATTATTTTAGAAAGTATTGGAATTATCAATTTCATATGGTATGAGGGATATTGATATGAAAAAAGAATGTGATCAAATCTTGAAGATCATTTGAAGGCTAAGGATCTTTTTCTCTCTGAAAAATTCACCCCTTTTGCTCCTTCTCTCTCTTTTATCATTCTGTTAAAAATAATAATAATAATTATAATAAATAAATTAAATTAAAATAGCATCCCTCTCCTCTCTTTCTCTATACCCACAAGAAAAATGTTTTCTCTAAAAAAAACACTCATCCCTCTTTCCCTCTCCACAAAATTATTCTCTTTCTAAAAAGTTCACACCCAATCTCTCATCCTATTTTGGGAAAATTTTGATTCGTACCAAAATCTCCTTTTTACTCAAAGAAAGGAAAAAATAATGATAATTGCAATTGTCAAACAACAATGGCAGTAAAACAAAGAATTCAAAGTGGGGAAAAGAAAGCTGTCAGAAATTTTATTCAGTCATTAAATTGAGAAATATAGTAAAATCATTAGGAATGACATATGTAAAATAAACTATTTTTGAGATTTTCTTCGGATATGTAAAATAAAATGGTCATGGGATTTTCTTGATATGGATTATTAATACAAATAATGTTAATTTCATGACAATGATAAACTGGTTAATTTAAATAGGAAATTGAAATTTTCTTGATGGCAACAATAATCGTCCCCCGCCACCCTTAGCAAGCAAAAGAAATGGATCATTTCTAGGTTGACATTAGGGGCTTTTGATGGTTTTTCTAATGAAGAGCTGAAATTATTTATTTCTCTTAAAATATTGTGATTATGAGTTCAATTGAGATTATGTGGATAAATTGTTTGTTTATCATACAAAAGAAAAGAAAAGAAAAGAAATGGATAATTCATGGTGTAAGTATTTCCTGCTTCTTTACTTGGAAAAAGCAATAATGGGACAATGTTGATCCGAGGTGTTGGCTTTGCATTGATGTTCGTTTGCTGGGGTTGTTGGTTTTGATGCTTGGAAATTTCTCTCTGTACTTAAACGAGGTAGAAATTATGAAATGCTGAGATTATAAGTCTACTAGCTGAGAGATAGAGAGAGTTTGTCTTGCATGAAATAGTTTATTTTCCTTAAAGTTTGTATGAGTCCCCCCCAAACAAAATGTTCCTTGTTTATGCAGGTAATGTCATTTAGAACGAAGGCTGAAGTAGATGAGTGGGTGGGAAACAAATCAGGTCATTGTGCTGCAGCATTGCACTTGGAAGAAAAAAATGACACAGTTATAAGCTACGGTTTGCAGTTTGCAACAATTGCAGATGCAAATCTTGGTGGTAGTCAACATAAAGAAGACCATGTTTTCACTACTGAGCTTCCACTTCAAATTGCTGCAGAACGCGAAATTGCTAGGTCTCTTCTTGGAGGTACTTCAGTATGACCTTGCTAGTCAAATTTTGAAAACTTTTTTTTTTTGCTACTTTTTATCGAAGTACTTGCATTTTCAGATCCAGAACTTAACTGGGCAGTCGGGTTTAAGGAATTCCCGCACCCAAGAGAAATTTACCCACCACTTCCACCTGACGCTACTCTTGCTCCTCTTTTTCTCCTTGTGAGTGCCATGTTTGGATTCATGTTTCAGATGAGTGCTTTGACTAGAGAGAAAGAACTCAAACTTCGCCAGGTATGCTTTTATGTCAGCAGATATGTTTGGAAGAACTTTGAATTGATTTAAAATTTCTGAGAATGGAATTACTTAAATCTTTACAGGCCATGACCATAATGGGTCTTTATGATTCTGCCTACTGGTTATCATGGCTCACATGGGAGGGAATTATCGCACTTCTTTCATCACTTTTTTTGGTTCTCTTTGGAATGATTTTCCGGCTACCCTTTTTCCTTAAGAACAGTTTTCTGGTGGTGTTTTTCACCTTCTTTCTCTTTCAGCTTAGTATGGTGAGTGTCTCACATTCCAATGTTTATCAAATAATTAGGAAAACCTGAAATTGATCCGAAAAAAAGTGATGAAATTTTTGTGTGGATTTTTGTTGTCAGATGGGTTTTTCATTCATGCTCTCAGCATTCATTAGCCAGTCTTCCACTTCTACAACTGCAGGATTCTCCATATTCATAATTAGCTTCATCCTTCAGGCAAGATTTTTCTCCATCCAAATCTGGGAAGAAACTTACCACTTTTATGGTCTTCATATTTATCCTTTTATCATGGCAGCTTGGTACACCAATCATCTATACTCCAGTGGCCTCCAAGAATTATCGGTATATCTTGTCACTCTTCCCACCTAATCTTTTCAGTTATGCTCTAAATGTGCTTGAAACAACAAGTAGCACAGCAGGCATTAGCTGGCAAGGCCGACTCATGTGTCCATCAGGAACGGATTTTGGATGCGTGATAACACTTGTATGTATATACATTTTCATGACATTTTCCACAGAAAAATGAACCCAGCCATTCCCTCTCATCTTTCTTTTTGGATAAGCTGAAGACCTCTAATTGCCATTAGACCTTACTTCTGGGTACTTTCTTTTTGGCAGAATGACGTCTACAAGTGGTTTCTGTCGCTCTTCGTTGGATATTTTGTGTTGGCCATCTACTTGGACAATGTAGTTCCAAATACAGCTGGGGTTAGGAAATCATTTTTCTACTTTCTGAATCCTGGATACTGGACAGGCAGAGGTGGAAGCAATTTGATAGGTAAGTAGTACAAAAAAGTTCAGACATGAACATATACTTACGTCCTGTTTTTGCTATAATTCTCTGACCTACTCGTTGTTCATGTCTTGCTTTAGAGGCTGGACATTCAGTAGATCCAGTGTTTGAAGCTGCAGATGATGAAGATGTTATTGCAGAGGAGGCCATAGTCAAACAACAAGTCACGGATGGTGGAGTTGATCCAAATGTGGCAGTTCAGATAAGATGTCTTGCAAAGTCATTTCCGGGAAAAAGGGTCCGTAGCTGCTGTAGATGCTGCTGTTGCAGCAAGAGGTCCGCACCTTACCATGCTGTTAGGGTAAGTATAGCAACAAAGAAAAATTGATCATTCTACATATAAAAGATTGCCCAAGGCTCAGATTGTCTCAAAGTTGCAATCCTATCCTTCATCTCACCAAGCTTCTTGAATTCATCCAGAGCAAGGTTTCAGCAACCTCTGCTTTTCTTACTTTTGAGCATATAAAATGGTTGATACAAAGTCCCTCCTCTTTCCCAAGTCCATTGAATTAGTGCCCATCCTTAGGGCAGTTGGTCATTGCATCGGTATCGCTAGACTTGTGTTAAAGCACTAAGATGATGTAAACTGTTTCCAGGGTTTATGGGTAAACTTTGAGAAAGATCAGCTGTTTTGTCTTCTTGGACCTAATGGAGCTGGAAAAACAACTACTATCAGTTGCTTAACTGGCATCACACCAGTGACTGGTGGAGATGGTAATAGCTCCCCCACCCATTGAATTCATCACGTTCTTAAGTGCAAATTCGTTCACTGAAATCACTTCATGAAACCACCTTTTTAACAGCATTAATCTATGGAAACTCTATACGAAGCTCCCTTGGCATGTCAAACATTCGAAGAATAATGGGCGTTTGTCCACAGGTAACCTCTTTCCAAGTACTTCATGCTATAACTCCCTTGCTGCTTTGGTTGGAAACTCACAATTCTCTTCTCCTATTTTCTTCTTTCTCCAGTTTGATATTCTTTGGGAGGAAATGTCCGGTGAAGAGCATCTCCATCTCTTTGCTAGGATCAAAGGCCTCCCTGCTTCTTCAATCAAATCGGTAAGTGTAGAGACTTGGATGCCAATCTTCAATAATGCTCAAAGTTATGCATTTGTTTTAATGTAGGTTGCTCGGAAATCATTAGAAGAAGTGAGACTCACCGATGCTGCAAAAAGAAGAGCAGGAAGTTACAGCGGAGGAATGAAACGCCGCCTAAGTGTTGCAATAGCCCTTATAGGAGATCCAAAGTTAGTGATTTTGGATGAACCGGTACGTACATAAGACAGACAATCCTAAACCTTCACATATAATAGTTCTTGTTGACTCCCTTGTTATGCAGACTACTGGCATGGATCCAATCTCCAGGAGGCATGTGTGGGACATAATACAAAATGCAAAGAGAGGACGATGCATCATTTTAACTACACATTCAATGGAAGAAGCTGACATTTTAAGTGATCGCATAGGGATCATGGCAAAGGGTAGACTACGTTGTATTGGAACCTCAACCAGATTGAAATCAAGGTTTGGGTCAGGTTTCATTGTCAATGTAAGCTTCACTGGAAGCAATATCTCGAATGTGGTCAGTACAGCTTCACATGAGGCAGTGAAGCAATTCTTTGAATACGTGAGTCATATTCTTAGCTCTTTTTATTTTCTTCTGTGAACCTTGATTTCTAAAACTCACATTTTGACAGTATCTGAACGTAAAACCGAGAGAGGAGCACAAGGCCTTCCTGACTTTTATTGTTCCTAACCGTGGAGGGGGACATTTAACGGTAAAGATCCTCACTTAGCATCCATTTTCTTGATAACTAGCTAGTGATCTCACGTAGATTCATCCCCCACCCCTTCTGCAAATAAAATTGGTATCAGGCATTTTTTGAGGAGCTTCAAAACAGACAGCGGGATCTTGGAATAGCAGACATACAAATAAGTCTGACAACCCTGGAGGAAGTTTTCTTGAACATCTCCAGGAAGGCAGAGCTACAAAATGCTTTGGAAGAGGGTAGGGTAGAAACTTTGAAGACAACATCCGGGATCTCTGTAAAGGTAAGCAGTCTCAATCTTGTATAGGAACCCTCCTGCCTTCCTCATTGTTTTTCTTACAAAGTATGGAAAACCTTAATACAGGTACCCGTTGGAGCAAGGTATGTGGGAATTCCAGGAACAGAAACTGCTGAGAATCCGAGAGGCTTGATGGTAGAAGTGTACTGGGAGGAAGATGAATCCGGTGTTCTTACTATTTCTGGCCAGTCACGGGAAATGCCCATACCTCCTAATGCTCCATCAATGCCACAACCAAGAGCAAACCCCAGAAGGCGCTTAGGGCGGAAAGGGTCAATTCATGGGGTGGTGATAAGTCCTGAATTCATTCGATAAATGCAGACAGTTAATGCTGCATTTCTCTCCATGGGGCACAGTTGACAAATTGTAGTTGTAGTTTCCCTTTTTGCTGTACTTAATGTATAGGTTTGTAATGGGAGCCTTAACCCATTCAAGAACCCATTTAGAGTTACAATACACCAGGTAATTAATTGTTAGTCATGTAACATCTCATGTTTGAGATCATTTCAAACGATACCAATAAAAATGAGTATTAAAGTACTTGATCTGTACTTAATTTTACGCTCGTTGTATTAAATAAACTTGAGCATTTTACCGGTTGGTTAATCTCAAAAACAAACCCAGAAGGAAATATGTAGAAGTGACAGCCAACGACCTAGTAAACAAGAGTATTAAGTTCTTTAACCAAGTCTCGAATTCGAAATTTGAGAATAAAAAAAATTATATTAAGAAAGATTCTCCTAAATTAAATGCTCAAACTGAATTACTCAAAATATATTAAGATATCGATTGATTATACCAAAAAAAAAAAAAAAGGATATAGCTGGCACAAGCACTATACATTTACTTGGTAAATCAAGTCCAAATCAACTTGAATAAAAAAAAAAAAAAAAAAAAAAAAGTCCAAATCAACCATGCCAATAATTAGCGTCACTGAAGTGCTATAAAAACTCTGAACCCTAAATTACATTCTCACTCACAAGCAAACCGAAAAAAGTAGAAAAGGCTTCTTTGACATCATGACCTCAATTATGAAATCAGGTTCGGTTTTTACAACACAATCACAAAGCACAAAGCAAACTTTAAAAGCCGAAAAACACCTTTTCTCTTGCTTCCCTTTACTTTTCCTTTTCACTCCCTTCTGAAAGACCCCACTGCCTGTCTGTCGAATTATCTCCTCCACTCTGCTTGGACTACCTTTCCTGTGCCATTAGACACAGTAAAAGCGAATGCTTAGGAAATTTACAAAATTGAAAATAAAAAAAAAAGTAGTAACAAGAAGTGCAATTTTGATATAAGTAACACCAAAGCATGGAGGTAAATCAAATTCCACTTATCACAGATGGAAGCCTTAGACGCAATGTACTGTGTGTTTTAAGCTGCTACAAATTAAAAAAATAATAATGATTATGATAATGATTAACATAATTTGGGATATGCTGGTTTCTCTTTTCATTGCCCAAATCATTTGAAGTGAAGATTATTAACATGATTTGGGACAAGACCATCTCAGATACACTTGAGATGGGAGACAAACACTAAATAATTGCACGTGAAATCAATTTCAATCTATTGGATTTTCTGTACTGGAACGGATTACATATTCAAATGTACAAAAATTTTACCATTTTGGATGAGGTTGACGGCAGTTTGGACCCATATTTAACAAAATCAAAATCAGAAGAAAAGAGGAGGGAAATGCACAGCAATCAAAGAAGTTCCTAAGTGACCAGTATGGATAGTGCAGTACAATGTTCAAGACAATAAAGCAAGAAATCAGATTTCCCTAGGAATGGGTTTAAAATTATGTGGATAAAATTTGGCCTATTCATAAGAGAGAATGGATGATTTGCATAAGCAGAGAAGAATGGAAAAATGGAGGCAACTCTATATATAAACATCTCTTACCATTGGTACCATCTTTTGTAGCTCTCTTTCCACCTTTGGCACCTGGTTGAGCCGGTCTTTGTGTCCTGGGGGATTGTGAGCTGATTTTTCCATTGGTAGGTGATGGTAGAGAATGACGTCTAGTGACATCAGGTTTCTCAGCTGAATCTTGGCCTAGTCTTGGAGAGCTCTGCCCTCTCAGCTTTGCCTTGGCAGATTCAGTTGCTGCCATGTAACTTGGTAAAGTTGGACTGCTCTTTAGCCCATTCTCTGCATGTTCTTGCTTCACGGTAGCAGGAGTTGTGTGAGCTGACTTTTTGACCTCCTTGTTACTTGAATCTTCTTTCAAGTTCTCACCATTTATCTTTGGGAAATTCTCATCTTTTTCAATGTTATCTGTGGTCTCTAATTGGGGTGGTGAAGATTGCTCTTCATGCCCAGTGTTAACAACCTCAGTTTCCACAGCTGGTTCTGGAGCTGTTTCTACAGCAGGTATCTTAGGCACCACTCCGTTTGTCTCGTCTTTCAGGTTTTCTGTAGGATAGCTTTTAATCTCCTCTACAGCTTCAGCATCTGAAGAGTTGGAGATCTTTGCAACAATTGGCTTTGACTTCTCGATCTCAAGGTCAGACTGTACAAGTCCTTCAGTAACAGGGTTGTGAACCTTCCTCAAGTTACGCTTTACTTTCTCTAGCTCAGACTGTGGATGTTCCTGTGCTAAATCCACAGGATGACTTATAACTTTCCTGATATTACGCTTGGGCTTCTCGAATTCAGAAGTTGCTGATGACAGTGTACCATCAACATTTCCAGCAGGCACCTTGCGGTTGCTGCGCTTTGTCCTAACCGATTCAGATTCTGAAGTTTGGAAATTACCCTGCTTCTTCTGAGGCTTTGAATCACGAACTTTCATAGGTCGAGGGAGTGGTTTCCAGAATCGGGAAGCAGACCAGCGCTCTAGCCAACCGAAAATTGAATTCAGATCTGCAGAATCATACTGGAGGTGCAAAGGCATAGGGGTCGGGGATGAAGCAAGAAGCTGCAAGGAATTCACATGCACAAGCATAGTGAAAAGGGATAAATTCAACAGAGATAATGTTTTAAGGTATAAATGCTGTTCTAGTTCTTCAACAACTATACACAAATAAAATAAAATAAAATAATCCAATTCCCAAAATTCCACACATCACAGAATAGAATGATTACACTGCACAACTTCATCCACTATTAATTGCTAGCATTAGAGGCATGAAGCTCCATATTCTCGTTAAAACCCATGCAGCAACTTCAACAGTGTCATCTAAATATAATGTTTTTAAAGTTCCATTGGAAACATTTATCTGTCAGGTGCTTATCAAGAAGCTGTTTAAGGGAACCACTATTTTTCATGAATTCATCCAAATGAAGACTTGAATCTCCCAGCACCTCAACGGAGATTTAGGAAGAGCTTGGTGATTAAGTTCCTAAACTAACCCCCCTTCACTGTGTTCCACTGTCATAGTGAAAAATATTTGGTCATTGCAACACTAGAATTTGAAAAATGCAACTATTTTTAGGCCCAAGAATTTATAGATACCGTATGTACAAACATGCAAAACCAGTTATATGGTTTTAGTGCCCAATACAGGAAAGTTTTCAACTAATCACTTTTTATCCTCATAAGTTGAGGATACAAAACCTAAAACCCCTACTAAAGTGGGCATTTCTTCATCAGAGAACCTTGATTATGCATGAATAAGCTCCTGCAGTTGTGGAATTTATAATTATTATACATGCATGCCAAGAAAGTCCCTAAATTTTGATTCTATCTTCATAAGTTGCTAATACATACATAAATCAAAAGTTCAAGATCTATAGGCATAACTTTCTAGCTTACCTTTCTAGCAAAAGCATTTGATGAGACGGCTATCTGTGTAGATGTGTTTGTTGCAGCCACAACCGTGCCATCCTGATGGCAGAGAATCCAAATAAATGAATGAAAAAAGCAAAAGGCCTGAAATACAGGACAGGTCAGACAGATATATATATATATATGATAAGTAAAGAGATCCGAAAGATAGTACTACTAATAGAGCATGGCTCAGCAGATAGGTTGGTCAAAACCTCCGATCAAGATATGCAATACTTGATGGAAACTTAAAAGCTTTCATAATAATTCAAGACCTTTTTCAACCACTATGATATGGCCAAGAAAGATTGGACCAAGGACCTCATACCGCATGAGTGTTTTCAATGGTGCTGCTTAAATTGAAAACTTGCGCATCACGTAACGGTAGTTGAATCAATGAACCTGAACCATCACATTCAAACAAATCCACATGGTATCTTACTTAAATTTGTGAATTCTCGGACAATACCCTTGGCTTACGCTTGAATTGTGAACTAGTACAATGATGTAACCGACAATACGAGATAACAACTACCGTTTATGCACATTCCAAATGAATTTGCACCTTGGTATCTACGTCTTATAGGCAAAATGGTTTTCCATTATACAGGTTTATCCACCTTGTTCATCATGTTTCAAGGAATCTGCATTAATTATTGTCATAATTGGGATCGAAAATTCTAAACTTTAGATCTAGATACCTGACTAAGACATTTGTTACCATCAAAAGCACACAAACTTAGATGGGCTAAAGAAATTCTAATCAAAATCCCTCCTAATGTGGAATCATGGGTTCAAAGGTGCCGTAGGACCAACCCATATGCAATCAACTTTCCCCCACCCTGAGTTTGCACTTAATTACAAGTAGAATTGATGCGTTATAATAAAGATAAAGCAGAAATATGAGAACATGCACCAACGGATACTCTCTTTGATGATAGGTATAACCAGCTTACAATAGAAACTCACCAAATATTTCAGTAGAATACCCTTTTTACGTAATTCAATGCCAATATCAGAGTGCCTGACTTTATTTCCACGAGCATATGCCTGTAACTTGACAATTCCCAGCAGACAGTATAAACTTGAAACAGCCTGTCTCCGTACCAAGTGCCCACGAATAAGTGCCTGAAGTCTAATTATGCCTTTTAGAGCACGAAATGCCCGGCGAGCCTTCACATAATGCACATCAATCAGTACATGTGTAGAGAAAATCAATTGATAATATAAATCAAATAGATCATAAGAATACACGTTACAATGTGCTCTGATGGCTAATGATCACCAGAGCAGAATCCACGAAATAATGCAAAGCTAGAAATAATTTACTAGTGGAGATATACAACAACAGCAACAACTTGAACCTTAATCCCAATATTTAGAGTCGGCCATTTAAGAGACAAATTTGAAAAAGATAGAGAAAAGAAAAATAAAATAAAATAAAATAAATAAATAATAAAGAAAAATATATATATAAATAAAATAAAATAAACTGAAACAAAATTAAAAAGAAAAAGAAAAAGAAAAATAAGTGAATAAATCAATGGATAAATATTTAAAATATATTGATTTAATTTATGCAAATTCTTCTACGCCATCCATTCCTATCCAAAACCATTTCCTCTTCTAAACTCTTAACTTCCATGTCTTTGCGAATAACTTGTATTCAAGTTTTTAACAGTCTACCTCTATATTTTACTAGATCTCCTATATTTAAGTTCTCGATTTTCCTAACCGCCGTATTTTTTTGTCTTCTTTGCACATGCCCGAACCACCTTAGACGATACTATCATATTTTTTCCACAGTTGAACTGACTCCCAACTTGTTGCGAATCTCTTCATTTCTAATTCTATCTCGTCTATTTTTTCCACACATCCACCTAAGTATTCTCATTTCTGCTACAACCATCTTTTGTTCTTGTTGTTGTTTAATAACCAAACACTCAGTACCATACAATAGTGTAGGTCTAACCGCAGTTCTGTAGAACTTTCCCTTCAAATGCCATGGTATCGTGCGATCACAAAGAACTCCAGATGCTCTTCTCCATTTCATCCGACCTGCTCGAATCCTATGGTTCACATCTCCATCTATATTGCCATCATTTTGAACGATAAAATCTAGATGATAAAATCTAGATATCTAAAACGTTCACTTTTTGGTATATCTTGCATATCTAACCTAATTGTTTCTTTATCATTCCAATAACTATCGCAGAACTTATATCTCATATATTCGGTTTTCGATCTACTCAATCTAAACCCTCTGTATTCCAATGTGAGTTCCATAACTCTAGTTTAGCACTAACACTCTCCCTAATTTCATCACTTAATACAATATCATCTGCGAAAAGCATACACTATGATATTTCACCTTGAATATTTTTTGTGATTTCATCTATTACTATTGCAAAGAGAATGGGACTTAATGCTGAACCTTGATGGAGTCCAATATTAATGGGGAAACTATCGCTCAAACCACCACAAATTCTTACGCCGGTTACAACTCCCTCATACATATCTCTAACAAGATTAATGTATCTCAAGAATATCCATTTTTTCATCAGAACTCACTACAATAAGTCTCTAGAAACCCTATCATATGCTTTTCCAAGTCAATGAATACCATATGTAGATCTCCTTTTTATACTTTATATGTCCCTATCAAATGTATCTCAAGGATTTTGAGATATACTTGTGGAGATATAAAAAAACTATAATGTATTTGTGTCAGCTTGAGAGAAAAGCTATGATGCTACAAGGGCTACCGGTGAAGAATTCAAGGAGTTAATAAACCTGTAACGCTGAAAGCTAAATGGACCAAGTGCCAAAGCCCAAAACGGTGCAGCCAAGACTCAACAGAATAGGGTAAAAGTGACAGTGAGGAAGGAGGCCAAGGAGAAAAATCGTAGGCATACCTCTACTTGCATTCTACAATTTTCCCAATTATCAAGTGAAAATCCATGAGACACGATGCAGATAAACCTCATTATCACCTATAGGTTCACATTTGAACAACACCCCCCCAATAGACACACAAAAAAGGTCTCAGGAATATAAGCATGTGAGAAAAAAAGCAAATATATCCTGTTAAATAAGTAAATGCAGAAGGAACCGTCTAATAGCTCAACAAGACACCCAATGACAATAGTATAAAATAAACTAAATAACTGAGTGATAGATAAAACATGCACATAACTAAATCTCATTTCCAAGTTGAGCATATGGGAGCTTTGGATGAGATGTGAATCATGATTTTTTCTCTTCGGTAGCAGTCCAGGTTGTGATACCGTTAATCCCCAGAACGGATCCCAAAATTTGGAAACCTAAATTCCTATCCTGCCTCAGCGCACAAAGAACAGTTTTCAACACAATTGTGGCAATTACTTTGATAAAGCAGACACAGAATTCAGAAAGAGAGTTTTACCAAATATCCTCTGAAAGCAGCCTGAGCCTTTGTAGCAGCTTCTTCTAGCTTGATTGTCTCAGGGTCATTTTTTTCAGCCACCTCTGTAATTCCCTGAGCAACAACACTTTGATTCTGGGGAAATGTGATCTCTCCATCCCGAATGTTTTCTTCTAAATTTCTTTCACTTCCATGGACCAGTTCAGAAGCCTGATGTATTGCCATGGGAGGATCTGAATCCAAATTAACACTTGAAGCCTTTGCAGGAGCCCATATATCTTTCTCATTTGCAGCTTTCTTCTCATAAAGAAGAACATATTAGTGCTCTGAATTTGTTTTTAGGTCATGAATATTAACTTTAGCATTTGGCAAGAGATTTTAAAACTGATCGCAAGATTAGGTATATCCCGATTTATTTTCCAATAATATATATGTTCTCAAACCAATATCCCAGTTATAATTCAACTATTTATTCCTTCTGCCGCCAAAAGGTGCCCAAAATATGCATGAAAAACAATCAAATGATCTCTCAATTTTTTCTCCTCTATACGGCTACAAGAAAATTGTTATTAAACTGTAGGTTATCAGGAGAAAAAAAGTTGCACAAAATTTACATCAAAGTCAAAAGGATTTCTTCTCATTGGCTCGGGTCCACAACTCAGTGACACTTCACAAAGTCCACAAGTATAATTTTATCTATTTAAGATCCATTTCAAATAATTATACTTCCGAATCTCTAATTTAAAAGCAAGAGCTGTATCAAAGTTAAAGGACACAGGTCATCGTGTGAAGTGCATGGTGCCTTAATGGATTCTATAATCTAATACACCATGAAGAGATCATCCAGCTATTACCTCTCTTCCTTTAGATAAATTAGATTTGGATGATTTCTTTCCAAAAAGCACAGTCTTGATCCATTTTCCTGGTGACCTCCCCATTGCAGCGACACCAGAGTATAAGATAACAAGAACCTGAGTTCCAACGCCTGTATCGACAAATGACAACATTAGTAGAAATGAAATAATATGAAAATCCGCTTGGGCTTTCTGATCACCAAAATATTGTGATTTTGAACTCAAAACAGATCATTTTCAAATGGAATAAGTGTGACAAGGCTGAAGTAAGAAGTACTCATTTATGGGATGATCTCTGAAGTATGTGTAATCGACAGCTACACAGCCTGGTTTAAAATTAATAGTATTCCCGACATGCACCTATCATTTCCTTTTCATTTTCTTAAAATTTAGAGATCTAGTTAATTCACCATCCCAAAAACTTCAAGGAAAAAGCTCTTCTTGTTCATTGACATTACTTAATGGAATTCGTCATAAGAAAACCAAAAACCCACTTCAAAGCATTATATTGGATAAATTATCCATGCACTCAAGAACATTAGGCAAATCATCAACAATTTCAGTGACCTACCTAATCAATCATGTCAATTATTGTAATCATAAAATTCTTAGAGCGCATCACATTGTTTTACAGAATTTTTTATAGTAACCATACAAATATTTCCTTTTTGGCAATCAAAAACATTCGTAGAAACCCACTTCTTCACCGCATTATTTTCCATAAAAAATCCTTCATCTTCAACTTGCATTCAAAAAATCTAATTCCAAATACATTTCCATATCCTTTCTCCAATCGTCGAATAAACCGAAACTCAAAACCAAATGCAGCACTTACACAGAGAGAGACAGAGAGAGAGAGAGAGAGAACCGTAAAGCAATTAAAATTTCAAGCTCAGAACGCAAGCAGAAATCATCACATCCCTATACACATTAAGAAGATCTGACCCAAAAGGAGTTGATAACAAGTGAGGCATCACAAAACGGTGAAAATAAGCAGAGAAATTGAGACAGAAGAGCTGAAATCTCACCAGATCTGAAGCTTAGAACCCAAATGCAGACCTTCAGAACCCAAAAACCACCGTTTCCTGAAACAGACACCAAAAACCAAGAAACCGCATCTTCAGATTCCCGATAAGACACCAGGAAAGATGCACAGATCAAATAATAGAGAGAGATAAAGAAAGAGAGTGACAGTGTACCATAACTGAGCTTGCAAATCAAGAAAAATTCGTTCAGTTCTCCATCATTCTCTCTCTCTCTCTCTCTCTCTCTCTCTCTCTCCTCTTTACTGAACGAACTACTGCGTGATGATGATGGCGAAAAACTATTCTGAAATTAGAAAATTTTGTGCAAATTGTTCGGTGGTTGCGGTCTTACGGTAGTCAAACGTGTGGACTATCTTTGGACCCTTGGATCTCTCTCTTTCTCTCTACTATATCTCTTTTTGATCATATAGTGATTTTCGGAATTTCAACCTATTTATTATTTTTTTTCATGCTCGGATGCAAGAGTTGCTAACCTTATCACTCATTACTTTTTAAATCCGTAGTACTGAAAATTACCCAAAAAATAATATTAGACTAAAGTTTCGAAAATTTTTTAATATTAAATGTGAATCATATTTGTATTTTTTAAATAATTATTGAAATGGATAATTCCCATACTTGTTATTATGAATGAATAATTAAATTAATTAATATAGAATTTAATAAAAAATAATTTAAATTATTATAATGATGAGTTTTTATATTAAAAAATTATATTTGAAAATACTCTAAATTTAGTTAAACTTAATTTTTACAAATGATCCTCCCATCGTTTGCCTCAACACTGCAGTGCGTTCGTTCCAAGGCTGCATTTACGAAATCCCGATTGTCTTTAATTATCTTTTTAATTCATTTTTAATTAGATAGATTTTTAAAAAAAAAAAAATTACTAATAAAATTTAATTTTTTAAATTAAGAAAACTTTTGGACCGTTAGATTTGAACGTCCGGTTTAGATTTACCTGCTCTGTGGGCCCCAAGTTGTCATTGTTTCTGTTGGACGGAGTTCGTAGGCCGGTGAAGAGTTACTTCAACGACACGCGTCTTAAATTAATATCCTAATCCCAATACTTCAATTTACTTTTATACCCTCGTAAATACTTTTTTTTTTTTCAGATGAGTTGTTATGTTAAACGCGGAACTGTAAAATTCTTTATGCTTAAATATTTTAAATATATTTTTATAAATGATTTGTTATTAATCAAACTCAAATTTAAATATTTATAATTATAAAATATATATGGTGTCCCCTTATTAACTATCTCAATGATAATTGAATGGTGTTGGTCAGAAAAGTAAATTCAAATGAAATTGGGTCCTTTCATGGCCCGGGTCTAACCGGCGGGGAGAGCCTCCGGCTGTGAATGGGGAGGTGGGCTCGAATCATCCCCGGAGAAATATGGTTCGAGATTGCAGGGATCTTATGCAGAAATTACACATCACTTATGTTCTCCATATCTACAAAGAGGCAAATAGGTATGCGGATAAGACACTTGAGCTAGGTAAGAGTAGCCAACTTGGCCTCGTCAAGTCTATTTGAAGCGGTTCCTCTTCTATCGCTTGATGCATTAGGAGTTTCTTGGGCTAGAAGGAGAAAGAAGGCCGTATCGCCCCAAGCAGTTCCTCTAAGGGAAATTTGAGCTTAGCTTGCTCTTCGACGCATTGTTTTTTTTTTTGTCTGATGCTTGCTTTCCCTGTTGTTTTGTTCTCATTCCTATACCAATAAAAAAAGACCTAGAAGATTAGGCTACCGTCACAACCCAACCCGCTTCCTTGCGATTGGGTGGGTTGTAAATGTTGAATTCAAAAATGAATGGGAAAACAGAGCAAGACATGAGTAGAGAATGCAAGCTGGAATTCCATGGTGGAAAGCAATAGAAGTCGTGGGAGAAGATTGGAAATGAAAGAAAGCAGATAAAAAGAGAGAGAGAAGTGATTTGAGGGAGAGAGAAGTAGAGAGAGAGAGGGAAGAATAAAAATAGAGGGCGAGAAGCTGAATCATTAACCAATTTCTTACGTTCTTCTATCAATTTTCAGTCGTTTATATATCTTCTAAATCGATTTCTAACTGTTATGATATCTTTAACAATATTTAGTTTGTTGGTTAATTTATTAACCGAAACCAACTGTTATTACATATTTCTCTTCTTTCAAGACATCCTTGTTCTAAAAAATGAAAATTAAAATCTAATGAAATCCAATTCTACCCAGAATCCCGATGCATGTTGATGCTAACCCTTGCTTTCCTTGCCATTTCAAGAGAGTGTTCGCAATTTCAAAGGTCTGGACGAGTGTGGTTGGCTTTTTCTTAACATTGGTTTGATTTCCTCTTTAACCCCACTAATGAAACTTGAGATAAAGTATGACTCGGTTAGTTGAGAATTTTTCTGCAGCATTTTGGATCATAGTTTCTCAAACCTTTCCTCATAGTCCGCCATTGTACCATGCTGTTGGAGTTTGTCCTCTACTTCATTTTGCATTCCTTTAGATTCAAACCTTTGACATAGCTAATGAGAAAACTCCTCCCATTTTAATTCCTTCTTTGATTGCTTGACTCCTTGGTATCAAATTTCCACTTTTCCTTCAAGATACATTTCTATTGTATCAACCCATCGAGAACTAGGAATCTAATACATGGTAAAAAATTTATAACATTTCCTCAGCCGCACTCTTGGATTGTCCTTGGTAAAAGGAGGTAGCTCCACCTAGGTGGGTTGGGAATTATTACTCCAGAATTGTAATCTCTGTTACTTATAGGGATTTCTCCATCTGTTTTAATTCTCCCTCAATAGGTGTGAATAAGATTGAAGAATTTTGCCTTCTCTCAGTGCAGACTTCATCACATTTTTCTCATTGATTTGACTTCAAATAAGCATCGAGTCGAGCATCAATACTTGCTATGAAAGAATCCATTTTTTGGTTTTGTTCTTTGAATCTTTGGTCTACTTCAATTGTAGTTCATCTATTTTGTCTTCTTACTTCTTGAACCGGTCTTCTTGTGTCCTTTGTATAGTTTCTCTGGCCATTTGAGTCTTCTGGTCCAAAAATCAATAATTTTGATATCAATTTATAACAATTTCGTTTAAAAGAGGAAAATATGAATGATAGAGCAATGAGTTTTAAAACTTATGAGAAATAGAGCACGAAATGACTCAACTTTGAGAGTTGGAAAATCAATAGAATGATAGAAGAATTGTTGCAAAAGTTGGTAGATAGATGAGAGGATTGAAAGAAAGAAGAAAGAAAGAGTTAGAGAGAGAGAAGAAAGAAGAGAGACTATGTGTGGAGTTTAGAGAGACAGGGGAGAATAGAAACAAAGGGTGAGAAGCTGAATCATTAACCAATTTCTTAGATTCTTCTACCAATCTTTAGTCATTTATACATCTTTCTAACCAATGCCTATCTGCTCTAATACCTTCAATAACTTTTAGTTTGTTGGTTGATTTATTAACCAAAACCAATCGTTTCTAACTACTTGTTGGTTGTTACAGCCACATAGGGTGACGGCCAACACGTGGCGAAGAGGAGCGTGGCTGAAGCCCGAGTGTCCAACCAAGCAGGGCCGAGAGAAAAATCAGACCATTTCTTTGTGTCGTGGACTTCATGTAGCTTGTTTTTTATCCAAAAAAATAATTAATCTGATTCGAATATTAGTAAAAGTTAATTTGGAGGCCGACTCTTCTTATGTATAATTTTTTATTTTTAAAATTTGAACTCAAAATTTTAGTTGAACGAATTTAATATTTTGTTATTAAAATTACATATAATTTGTAGAGTATATTTAGTTTCAAATAATGTGGCCAAATTACTATTCTTGGGAAGGGACTAATCAGTTCAAGTCACATCATTAATATTAGGTATGAAAGGGAGGAAAAAAAAAAAGATATTCGAATCTTTGCTAAAATTTATTGAAATTTTATTTTATTAATGTGAGTAATTAAAAAGTAGATTAAAGATATATATTAATTCAAGTAATTATTTATTTTATTCTAAGTTTTTATGGGCCGATTTGAAATTGTATATTACTACAATACAAGAGGTATAATTTATTTCTATTTTGTCTTATTTTATTTATAAAATGTTTTAATTAAATAAAAAATTTAGAATTTTGTAAGTAAAAAACAATTTTTTTTCTATAAAAAGATTAAGATTATTAAAACATTTGTAAGTTTCTGAATCGAAAAGTTTATTTATCTCTCACCTTGATTGCAAGAGACATATACCGAAATAATATAAAAAAAAATTTAAAATAATCCAAGCAGGAAAAAATTTTTCAAAATAACCTGAATTTGTCGCGAGTTAAATCCACGACCGTATTTGTCACGGGTTAAAAGCCCAACAAAGCCACGCGTCACCTGCTGATTGACTGCACAGGATTCCGTGTCTACAAGACGCGGAATACTGGCATTCCGCGTTTTCAAAACTGGAATGCTGGCTTTTCCGCGTTTTGGAAACACGGAAACGTACCGCCCCTTCAAGACACGGAAATCATGCTCCCATTCCCGCAAGTTAATTTTCCTCTTTTTTCTCTAATTTGATATTTTAATTTTTCTAATGATATCTAATTTGATGCCATTGTACCATGATTTATTCTCTTCTAAAGAAATCTAAAGTCTAGTATAAGATTTCATACAAATATATTTTTTTCTCTATTCCTAATTTACTCCTTTTGTTTCTCAATCTCTCTAGATAGATATATTTATGAATATATTTATTATATGTATTTAAAATTTCAATTTATTAGTATATGTGTTTTAATTATAAATGAAAATAAAACTCTAGACAGAGATTAGACGACTCAAAATTGTGTGTTATAATGATTAAAAAAAAAACAGACTAATTTGCCTTTATAATTTTATGAAAATTTTCAAAATTATAAAATAATCCTAACAATTTTTAAAAATTACAAAACAGTCACAAAAAATTCTCATAATTGTAAATAATTGTAACATTACAAAATGTTAGTAATAGTTTCTAAAAATTACATTTCAATATTCAATATCTTTTAATATATTATTTTCCATTTTTGATTAATCTAACATAAAAATAATATCATATTGTATAAATAATCAATACCAATAGAGTTTTAAATTAGAGAATGAATATATAACATATTTATTTTGATTTTCAAAACAATTATAACATAATTCGCTAACCATTAGTTATATTAAAATTATTTTAATTATAATTAATTATATAAAATTATTAAAATTACAGTCCAAAATAAATATTAGATTTTTTAGAGAAGTCAACTAATAATAATTTATTGTTTTGTCATCTATCTATATATATATATATTTTTTACATACTATCCCTTCTAACACTCATAATGGTGGTTTGATAAGTCAAAATAATTAAATGTATATCCACTAGGCCCGCCCGCGAGTCAACGGTCAACCCGCGGGCCAATGGGCCGGACCCTCCATATTATCAATATATATGTATTTTCTAAACAGTTAAAGAAAAATAACAATTTGAAAAAAAAAAACTAATTTCTTATAAATAGAATATAGAGGAGAAATGAAACAAATAAAATTAGAGAAATGAACATATATAAATGAATCGAATTATTATTAATATAATATAGGATACAAAGTATATAATATATAACTAATGCTGTCGTCGTCTTCTTGTATCATAACATCTAATATCTAAATCTCTCATAATATCTGTAGTGTCGTCATGTGATGGTAAACTTATATCATGTAATTGTGTGATATGTGAGGATCCTACGTCACTAAAACGTGAAGGGAAAACCTAGTACATCGTGCGTGCATCATCTCTCTGAAACTATGTCTGTCCCTCAACTATACGAATGCCTCTCTGTGGGGCGTCAGGAGTAGAGAAATGAGCAAACTCAAACACTGGTGTGTAGAAAGAAGATGAGTCCTCAAACGTATTCAAATGTCCTGCGACGTCCTCTGGATGGTGAGATGAAAATGGTGACGCATCATGAGACGATGACCTCGGACGTAGTCGCGCTTTGCTCCGTCGAGGTCAATGCTCCTCGTCACCTCCCTCAGCATGACCTCTAGTCATTAAATTTAATCTAAGTTTTAAATTTATTTAAGTAATTAAAATATGGTCACTTAAAAATATTTAAATATAGTCATTTATTTTAAAATATTTAATTTATAATATTTTAAAATATTTTAAAAGTATTTTCAAGTATTTAATATATTAATTTAATTTATAAAATTTATAATATTTTAAAAGTATTAATATAGTCATTTATTTTTAAATATTTTAATTTAATTTATAATATTTTAATATAAATATAGTCATTTCAAATAATTTAAACTATAAATTTTATAATAATTAATAGTTTAATATAACTATTACTATTTTTTATTTAAAAATACCAATAAAAATACAATTACTACTAAATTATTGTATTAACTTACTACTAACTAAATTTTAATCTTCATTAAATTTAAATTTAATCTATCTCAAATTTTATCTTTACAATAATATTATTTATTAAATTTAATTTAATCTATATACAATAAAATTTAAATTGAATCTCTATATTTAATCAACTAATTTCATATTAATTTAGATTAACTATATATTTAATATTAATTAAATTAATTAATCACACTAAAACCTAATTAATAACATCATTAATTAAAAATTAACAATAAATTTCATATAAATCTATTGAATATAAAACATCAATTTCATTCACAAATACACATACTTATAAAATAATGCACTTAAAATAATTTAAATTGAGATAAGAAAAATTTTATACCTTTAGATTTTTTGGAAAAAATATTGTATAATCTTGAATGTTCTAGTAATTTCAGCAGTTTCGGCAGTTTTCTTTTCTCCTCTGAATGGTTAGATTTAGGGAAAATTATGAGGGTTATGATAGATGGGTTAGAGCTCTTCATCTGTAGGAGAGGAGAGGAGAGGAAGAGAGAGCGGAGAGTCGAAATGCAAAAGGGGAGAAGCAGAGGGGAGGGGGCATCGTCTTCAAACCTGGATGCCACGTGTCGCGTTGTGATAGGCGGACATGATTTCCATGTCTTGAAGACACGGTAATGCTTTCCGCGAGTTTAACTTGCGATAAATACGGTCACGGATGTAACTTGCAACAAATTCGGGTTATTTGAAGAAATTTTTTTCCGTTCAGGTTATTTTAATTTTTTTTTTATATTATTTCGGTACATGTCTCATGATTGCAAGCAAGGAAGAACATTGAAAACACATTGGTGGGGATGATGATGATGACGATCAAGAATATAAGTATAAGAAAAGGGAAGCTTGAGGGTAATACCGCAGAATAGTTTTGAGGGGAGCTGATAATCATGAATCTTTATCCTATGGTAAAATGATCTATTTGTTTCCTATAGTTTTATCCTCTTATATGGTTCATACAGTGTCAAAACACTTCACGAAATTACATTTTTTTCCTTTTTTTTATCATCCCTTTATCCTCTTTTATATGAGGGTAAATATTGGGCATGTTGAACCAGGGCCGGATGAGTTTGGCATCCTCACTTTACTTTTTTTTTTATAATAAATTATCAATATTCAATAATTACAAATATCCGTGCATTTAATAATAAAGCACTAAAGTTCATTAATCAAATTTCGAGTCAAAATCTTGAAAATAAAAAAATAGATATTGTGAAAGTTAATTCATGAATTGTATTTTATAATTATTCGAATTGAATTAATTAAATTTTTAAATGTCGATGGTCAACAAAAAAAAATCATTCAAATGGAATCGAAATCTGAAACAGGTGTCAGCACCCAAAGTATTCCACTTTATTGCATATTTTTATTTATTATTCTCTATTATTATTAGATGTACTCAACCCCAAATTTATTTATTTTTTTCTCTCCTGAATTATTGTTTTTTTCTCTAATCTTGAATTTGAAATTTCAAAAATAAACCACCGAATCAAACCCTATATCTATTTATTTATTTTTGAATTTTGTAACTTTATTTTTAATGTTAAACCTCTAAAGGGGTAAATGAGAAGTAATTCATGAGTGGACACTTTTCCTGGTTTTGAATTGTTGGAAGCATGAGACATGGGTCAATACTTGTGCGTGCCCATGATGGGTCAATCCGATCAGCCTGCTTTCTCTCCACCGCCCTAAAATAAAACTTTTAAAGGAAATTTCAAGCACATAGTGTGCAACTGAGAACTCTCTGTCTTCAACATCCGAAAACAATAATTCTCTGTAATCTATGAAAGCTCTTTACAAGAAAATCATTAAAAGATTTGGGTTTAGATCGAGTGTGGTTATCATTTTTTGATTTTACACCGATAAGAAGAATATGTGATTTAATCGTAAGATCCAAATTCTGTTAAGTAGTTAGACATCAAATAAAAAATTACTATCGGTATCTGAGTTTTACCCAATTAATCTAATTCGAATATTATGAGCCCTATTTTAGGAGTTAGTTCTCTCAAATCATTTTTTGTTATTTTTAGATTTTAAACTCGAGTCTCTAATTAAGGGGATAGAGTGTCCGATCTCTGATTAATATGATATATTTCAATTTAAAAACTTTTCAGCATCCCATTTCAGTCCTCTACATAGAAAAATTTATATAATTTAAAAATATATAAATAAATATGAATTTCAGTTTAAATTTGAAATAAATTAACTTCATATTATACAATATAAACACCACATCAATAATCTATAAATAAGTTTCAAAGTTAAAAGCATTTCTAAATGGTCAAGTTGAATACATTTTTGGATCATAATTTATAATTTTTTTAAATGAAATGAGTGAAGTATTATCCGGAATGTTTAGATTGATATTTGATCAAGAAATTTAGAATGAGCTGATATTTGCTTTAATTTTAGGTAGAATGGAAATTTTGATCATTCTAATCAAAACGGAATGAAATTGACAATTTTAATTACGATAAATTATGAAAAGAATTACTAAGAAAAATTGTCTAGTTCTAGAAGAGACGGTGCAATACATTTGTTGACGTATATGAGATAGACATTTTCATCTTTTAAGCAGATCGAGAATTTGACTCCCCCTAGGTACAAAAAAAAAATATTGGAAGACCTGCTCTATAAAGTGGGACTGATCAATCAAGATTAGTCGAGACAAAACTTTAAATATTAAGTGGTAGCTAAACCATAATACCAAAAAAAAAAGGAGACAATCTAATAGTTACAACTATTTATACTATGCCAATGAATTTCAGTTCAAGTGATACAAATCCCCTCCTTTTTATTCTAGACTCGAGTTAAAGTCTCACTATAAAAAAAAAAAAAAAAAAAAACTATTTTTACTATGAACGCCATCGGCTTTCCTCATCTAAATGCCTAGGTTTTGGGCGGTCTAAAACCGGGCCTTTGCTAGATACAGATGGCCCATGATTCATTATTTGTTCTTCTTTCGTATTATTTTTTTTTATTTTGGTATTTTGATTTGGCCATCACTCAGATTCAGAATTTCATCCCGATTAATCTGGATCGACCATTGCAGGGTCTATTTTAGGGGCGGGTCTTCCAATATTATTTTTTCTATATCCAGGGAGAGTCGAACTCTCAACCTGATTAAGGGACGAAGGTGTCCATCCCACTTACATCAACAAATGTTGATTCTTCCTTATTTTTTTTATTATTTAAAGATTTGAATTTTGAATAATCAAATTGGGGGAAGAATGATTATACCACTAGTTTATCCCCTTGGGAACGTTCTTCTCCCTTATAGTATCCTATGATCCTTTGCTTTTTTTTCGCTGTAAATATTTAAAATCATATTTTGACTAATTTGATTCAAATATTTATAAAATTTTATTTAGAATATGACTCTTTTAGTATAGTTTTTTTATTCTTAAATTTAAAATTTAAAATTTAATTAGGACATTTAATATCTTATTTTATTAAACTAACTATTTATTTATCGTATCCTTTTCCAGTTATAGAGTGGAGACCATGTAGATCGTACGCTTTTGACCCACTCATGACAATTTTTCCATTTTTGTCCCTAATAAAAAAAGAACAATGTATTATTACCTTAATAACATATTATATAAAATATCTAATTTAAGTCATATTTATTATTTATTTAATGAATGTATTATCATAATTTCATCATAATAATATAAGTCTATAGAATATCAGAACATTTATTATTAATTACGTATCATTTTTTAATACGAAACAAACATGAAAAAGAACCAACACTTGTTAATATAAGTAGAAATGACACTTTCGTCTCTTAATCAGATCAAGAGTTTGACTCCCATCGGGTACAGAGAAAATAATATTGGAAGACTTTCCTCTAAAATAAAATTTGACAATCAAGTCGATTTTTGATTAATCGGGACGAAATTCTTGAAATCAAAAAATCCAGATACCAAAAAAAAAAAAAGCGAGAGAGAGAGTTTTGAATAGTCGGTTTCCATAGGATTGAAACCTTTGAGCCGAAGCTCATGAGAGGACTCTACTAACCATATTTATTTTATCTAAAAACACAGTACCCTATTTTACATGTTTAGTGTGTAATAGAATATTCAGAGAGATTATATATATATTCGGTCTCTTATTTTAACAGTAGTGAATATATTTTGGTACGGATAACAAATATATTTTTAATATTGTCTCAATATACGATAAACATTGTATTATTATAATAGTTAATATTGTATTATCTTTTTTTTTTAAATTATTGATATTCGATAATTATATTACATTTGACTAAATGTGAGATTTTTATAGAGTAAAAATTTTCTGATACTTATTTTTTTATATATAAAATTTAAACTCAATATCTTAACTAAGTGGTATAAACTAATTAGACGTTTGTAATTAATATTGTATTATTAAAACTATGTTAACAATGCGTATTAGATTTAAATATGTGATTGACATTTAAATATGATTCGGTGCATGTTAAAATAAATTATTAATAATAAATATGTTATTATTATTAGAAAAAAAAAATAAAAAAAAGAGGAGAGGATTTTATCTTGATTTATAATCAAATGATATTTGGAATTATAATCCAACTAATCCATCTTGAACGTTGATGAAATTCATTTCAGGGTATAATATTTTTTATTATCAAATTTTGAATTATAGATTTAGTTAAGCGACTTAGTGTCTTTCATTTAGGGGTATAATATTTTCTATTATTATTTCGGGGTATAATAGTTTAGAGATCACGTCCTCATTTTTCAATCTTACCATCCGAGATTCAAATCTCGTTTTTTTTTTTTTTTTAAAAAAAAACTTATACAGGATTCAAACATGCTCGGAAAAAAGGCCCGAAAAATATTGACCCGAACCCATGCCAATGAAATCCAATGGGTAAGGATTTTGAAATTTGAAATTCGAAATTTAAGGGCGTTTGAGCTCCTCCCTCGCTCTTTTAATCCCGACAGGAATTGGGTCCCACACACAGCTCTTAGCCGTTCAAAGGTCCAACTTTGTCATCATCTCAATCTCACTCCTTCATTCTTTATTCCAATTCTAAAAATTCAGTAAAAATTTAAATATTTAATAATAATCAAGAATAATTGAACGGTCAAATATTCACACGTCACCTCACAATAATTTTGACCATGCTGAGCTGTCACCAATAGAATTCTCTCAAAAGAACACGTTTCATCCAAACAGGGCTAGTAGAGAGTGGGATTTGAAAGAACTTTTTCAAATTAAAAAAAAAAAAAATTAATTGAGTTTCGGAAAGGGAGAGAGGCATCTGAGCTTTTCCCGCCCAGTTGCCAGTTGGAAAGGGGGGAGGGCGGAGAGGAAAAATGACGTAAATACCCTTGGCTCTATAAATTGTTTACATCGTAGTGTAATGTAACTACTCCATTCTTTGCTTCCTCAGACTCCTATCCTTAAATTTTGTTTAGACTGAGGCTGTTGTTACCTCTTTCCTTAATTTCCCCAAATCTACAGACCCAGATTTCCAACACCAAACTAAATCATCAGATAAACTAAAACTATGGAAGAATCCATGAAAGATCAGTCCTCTGCCTCTGGTATGATCCCTCTCTCTGTCTCTCTGAATTTTATTTTTTATTTATTTTTGAAACTTCTCTGAGTTTTATTCTTTGCTTTGCTGTTGTAGAAAATGCAGGAAAATCAAAGCAAAGGTACCCTTTACGATCGGCGACGAAGTCCAAGGAGGCGAAACCTTCTCCGGCGGAAATCACGACCTCTTCTGCCTCAAAAAGGTATAATTTATAGAATCAATTGATTCCCTCCCCCTCCCCCCACCCGACTCTTTTTTTTTTTTTTTTTTTTTTTAAATAAAAAGGCGAAATTTAGTGAGGGTTAAGGTGATTTAAGGGCAATTGCTTCCTGTGTTCAATTATGTCTGATTTTTTTTTTTTTTTTTTTTTTTGTGGGGGGGGGGGGGGGAATTAAGGTGTTTTTTTGAGGTTGATTTTGTTTGCTTGTTTCTGTTGAAATGCAAATGGGGTTTTCTTTTTATTTTTTATTATTTTGATTTCCTGTCTTTTATTTTTGGAACTATGCTGTTGATCCCATGTTTTGCAGATGCATCAGAAATCTGTGGATGATTTCTTATGTAATTCTTATTTATTTATTTATTTATTATTATTATTATTTTTTGGTTGTCTTTGAGGGTTTAAATGGTTGTGGCAATCATTCTTCTGTCCGAGCCTGAATAGTTTGTCTACATGCCAACTTTCAATATTTGCCGGCTATTGCTAAAACTCAATTTGTTACTTTCTATTGTTTTTCCCCCCTTTTCTTTTTCTTTTTTCGTCTCATGTGAAAGCAAAATCCACAATTTTTTTATTAAAAATAAATTATTTTTTCTCCTGGGATTTCAAGCATAGGTCAATAGTTTTTGGTTAATGGAGTTTATCCTCAAACATTTGAAACCTCAAGAAAAAAAATCTTGAGCTATTTATGTATTGTCATGGGTGTGTGATTGAATCTTTGGAACCTTTGCAACCATGGGCCAATCAAGGATGAAATTTAGGGCTTGTTTGACTTATGGATCTGTGGACATCACAAGCAAATAGTCAGACTCCTAGTTATTGAACTTCAAACATTTGAGTGGCTTCTTTGTGGGTATTCTACATTTCTTGTTTCCTAAGAGTATGTCATTCTTAAAATCAAAAGTTCTACTAAACTAATTTCAGGGTAAGATTATAGAATTTTTTAGGGATTCTACAAAATTTTGAATTTTATAAAATCATAAAATTATAAGTTTAAGGATAATGCAAATTATACACCTGAAAAATACTTATTTGCCATGTTTTCTCTGTCAAATGTAATGCTGAAGTATCAAGAGATGACTTTATTTTCAGGGGAAGGCCTTCATCAAATGTGAGCAAGAGTGTAGGAGTTCTAGATTTATCTGCAAAGGAAAAAACTACAAAGCCACCAAGAAGGTTTTCGATCCCTCCCAAGTCATCTACAAGCCCTCGTCCTAGAGGTGGCAATAGCATTACTCCAGTATCTGAGACAAGATCAAGAAGCTCTATTATCAGTCAAGGGAAGAGTGACACACCTCTTTCTGATGTTTCCAAGTCATCGGCATGGCGCAGGTTCAGTGTTCTGTCCTCTGCATCATACTGGCTTTCCCAGATTAAGCTCTCCGAATCTGCTGCTAAGCACTCCATTTCATTGGGGTTCTTCAAGCTTGCTCTTGAGGCTGGGTGTGAGGTACACCAGTAGACAATTTTTTTGCTTTAGCCAATTCATATGATCAATACTATTGACATGGTTGTCCAAGTGGACGTGAGATGCTTCATAATCTGTCCTGAGTTTGAATCCTATTAAAGGATAGAATCTAATTAAAGGAAAGCTGAGTTTGAATCCTATTAAATGTTCGAATTGAATTAAAAGAAAATGCTTGCAGAAGTACATTAGAGCCTTTTGGAGTTTTGAAAGGCACCGTGTTTGCTTGGCACTTCAGTGTGGTTGTGCTAGTGCTGACCGGACATTTCCTGATAAGAAAAAACTCTAATACTCAAATGGAGTAGTAACACCAGTCATCCTATAATCCCAGCACAATATAGGGAAAAAAAAAAAAACCACTCATGAACGATATGCATTTTTTCCCCCCTCATTTTTGTCTTTTAACATAATGTTATTTGAATGCCTAACTCAGCCTCTTCAGCGCGTGCGAGATGAGCTCAAATCATATGTCCAAAGGCACAACCTTACTGAGCTTGGAGAAGCAGTGAAGGAGTTGTTTGAGTGTTACAAAATCTCAGAAAATCCAGAGCAGTTGCAGGCATCTGACGCCTCTTCTCAGGTGGTTGAAAAGGGAATGAGATCCTCTGATGATGATGTCCGCAGCTCATCCTCTATAGGGAGAATAGGGAAACTCAAACCAAAGTCCTTGAACACCAACACTGTTCAAGTTTCCCCTGTCACTGAACCTGTGAAGAAGGAGATGTACCAGAATAGAACTCCAACATCTAGGGTCAGGGGATCGATGAACAAAAGTTCTCCTAATGCAAAGGCTGGTTCAGATGCTGGAAGCCGAAACTTGCAAAGAAAATCTCAAATTTTTAATAAGCAAGAATTGAACAAAGAGAAGGTGAAGGCCAAGAAGGCAACAAAGAAATCAGCCACTGAAGAAGGTACTTGAGTAACTGCTTCTCTAAACACTTCCTTTTTGGTAGTTCCGGAATTCTAACCGAAACATTTCATTATCTTATACAGGTTCAATCGTTGTTGTGCCCTCAGAGGAAGTGCTCCGAGAAAACAAAGAAAACTTGGTAAGCCTTGTTCTGCCTCTGTTGTGTGTGTGTGTATTTTTTATTTATTTTTTTTAACCCAAAAATTCCCTAACCATGGTAGCTCTTGAACCGAGTGACGCACCAATTAACCCTTTTCTTTATTTTCTATGTAATTACCTTTTCTTATTGATCACGGTTGTTTTTATGTTTTTGCGATTGTAGGATTGTCCAAAGATAGAAGAGATCGTCAGTTAAGCTTGAGCTCCCCAAGAACCAACATCAAACACATGCTCAAAACCACTCTCATTACGGATTGTCTTCAGTGTTTTTGAATGGGGGCTTCTTTTGTATAGAAATAGTGTGAAAGTGATTAAGTTTTAAATTTCCATGTTGTGTTGGCTGTTGATGGTTGGCAGAACACTTTTCCTACAGTTAAGTATTGTGGTTTAAGTTTGTATTGGAATCTTGAATTACTGTTGCCTAAGTATAAGTTGGCTTCATAGAAATATTACTTATCTACATGTGTTCTGGGTAAATAACCCTTTTTCTTGGTCTTGATCAACGGTATCCAAGTTACTCGACTAATCTGATTGACTACTATGAGACTCAATTTAAAAACTGGTTTTCGCGGTATCTATTTTTTTATTTCTAAGATTCAAATTTGAAAACTTGATTAAAGAAGTCTGATACCTAATCATTAGATCCACGGGATGTCTGGCTAAATATCTCTTTCTCATCTAGTCTGCAGCCACAGATTGTGTTGTTGCAGTATATCTTGCATTATTTAAGGGAAGACGCTCAACATTTGCAAGGGTGTTTCCATCAGCATGTCTTGCAAGTCTACCATGCAATGGCACTCTTGAAACCAAAAAGATCCTACTTTAACCACAGGATGGCCCCTATACCAAATTTATCTACCAACAACATAAGATCTCAACCACAACTTGCTTCAACTTTTAAAGGAATAGTCTTCTCACAAATCAGTACAAAGTAGCTTTTTGCTTCAATGGGCTGATGTCCCAGACACCTAAGGTAAAAACATTCAGCAAATTTAACTTCTCCTTAGAGCTGTCAGGCCCTAAACCAATTTAGGTAAAATCCTAATTAGCTCAAAAAGAAGAACAAGAATTTAAGGTCAAAACCATTTGGAAACAGTAATCATCAATTTTTAAATCATCAGATTCTCATGCAGAATACAAGAATGCTAAAATTTAAAGATGATACATTGAAACAAGAAGCTTATAATATTTCAAGGCAATCTAATACAGAGAATTCTAATTATACACAAAGCCCAAACACAAAATGCAGCATGTCCTGGTACCAAACTGAAATGGGAGAGAACTGAAATTACGCAACATAAGTCATTTGGTTTTCAATAATGGCATTTAAACAGGGAAACAGAGTGTAAACAGGCCTCCAAGCTACAGGCTGTAGTTGTTATACCATCAACCAGCAGGAGCTAGTCTGCTGTCCAACTCTGTTCAACAATTTCTCTTACTCTACGGTTGTACTCACGCTTATTTTCACTAAACATTCGTGCAGCTTCTGAATTTGCAGGCGAGTTTGGGTTTGGATCACAAAGCAGGGACTGCAATACAAAAGCGCAGGTTACAGCTCAATGCAAGCTATAGAAATGAGAAACCATGACAACTGAGAGATCATTATTAATACAAAACCATGATGAAAAATGCCTATCAAATAAACAAAAGAAGATTGTGCAGATTGCAGGTGAAATATAATAGCTTGACAAGACGATCAAAACAAGGACCTCAATAAGGGTCATCAGAAAAATCAGCGGGACATCAAGAATGTGGCAGGTGCCCCTTTTAATGAGTTTTCACTTATATCAGGACCCAAGTAAATCCAGGTCCACTATTAACAGAGGTTCAAGCTTTCAAAAGGCAAATTAGTTCCCAGTTTTAATCTGGTGTAGATGTACATTGATATTTCTTCTTACAAAGCAAAACCCAAACAATAAAGTTCAAGACAAGCATCACATATAGATTTGCAACAGCTCAAACAATGTCAAACAGCCCAAACTACCAAAGACCATGTCAAGTTCTTTGCCTAAATAGCTTAAGCAACTACTCTTTGGTCAACAATTGTCATCTTTCTTCTTGATAATCTCATCGTGCAACGGCTAAAGAAACAAGTGCACACCCTTGCCCAGGGCAGAAAATTCAAAACTGAATTCAAAACAGCCCCAGGCAAGTGGTCAGTGACAGTGCAATTGACATCAAAACCACAAGATTGGAAGACAACTTCTAAAATAATTCTCCAACATACCATCACTAGCAATTCTAAGCATTGCCTCCTTGTTCTTCATACAAACTCCTCTCACCATGCAAACTGAGATGAGCCCAAGCAAATTACAAACCAGACATTTAAGCAAAAGAGGCATTAGATACTTGGCTGAATTCAACAAACTCTACTAGCCCTTCTTAGGATCAATGCTTGTTTTAAAAAAAATTGTATTCCCTTATTTGGTTCACAAGTCATTTTGCTTTAGTTATATTTGCTTATCAACTCAAGAAGAGGAAAAGAAACAGTGTACCCAAATTCCAGATTTGGTAAAACCAAAAAGTTAGTCTATCCATTTTAAAAAGATGACTAGATGGAAACAACAAACACTGGATGAGAATTAAAGTCTACCCAAGTTCCTGTCCTCCTACTCTCTCAATTTTTTTAATCATAATAATATATAATAAGAGCCCTGCACGCATGCAAATTTGTGGCAAATTTTACATATAAGATCAACAGCAGACCATCACTGCAAGCAGCATTCTTTTTAATCCTCAACAAAGGTATTCATGACCACAACCCAAGCATACTGCAAGCATCAGCCAAGACTTAGTTCATCATTCCTCATGAAACCTGTTTCCATACTTACCCACCCAAATGCCACAAATAGAGATGCCATTGCTAAGGTTACTTCTTTTTCCTAGCCAAGGAGAATAATGTTCCTTCAACTTAAATAACAAGAGAGACAAATAACTACAATCACTTCGATTCAGATCTGCAGCAGTCATAACCAACACTTTAAGCAGCAGGCCATAGTACCATTTACTACTAAAATGAAAAGAAACAAAAAAGGAGCAGTAAGTTTCACTTAGCATAATTACATCAAAGGATATGCTACAAGCAGGGTATCTATCACATGAAACATAGAAACATGTTTGTTATCCATAAATGATAAAGCCAACCAACTGACATAACACACCATAAGAGAGTTTCAAATGGAACAAGCTTCATAGTTTGACCAATAACCACCGGATCAATACCCATATCTAAATATGTTTAGAGACTTAATTTCTAGAAAATCCATATCCCACTAATTTAACATGTTTCACATTCCAATTCCAATTCCAAGTCCAAGTCATGTCTGTCTAACAAGTTTACATCATACCCATAGTTCATAAGTGGCATTTTCACCTTCATGTTAAAAGTATCAACTTGGCTTGTTCCCTCATCCCCTGCCCCTATACCTTATCTTTCGTTCCTAAACTCGAGAAACTAATTTGCAACTCTAGTTACACGCTTAATAGCCAGTATTAAGATAGAAAATAAATTTCTATAGCTGCCCTAATAGTGACGGGTTAGATATATCCAACCACAAGCTTCATTTTTTCTAGTTCAAAAATCTAAACTAGTGCTGCATAATCATAAAGGAAGTGCAAACTTATGTAGGATAATTATATAGTAAGATTGAAACAAACAATTAAAATCATACAACATAAGAATAAACTGACCAAGATAGTACACCACGCTAGCTCTTTCCCGGACCATACACAGATTGCACAAATAGACTTGGATGGGCATTAACCATCAGTTGCATAAAAATAAATAAACTTGCAAAAAAAAGAAAAATTTATTTGCGAAAATGCATCTCAATCAAAATCAGTCAATGCTTGCTTTATTAGCCAGAAAACACTTGAAAATTTACATACCTGGATAGAAGTAAGAATTGCTGCTACATCATAGATAGGGCTCCACTGATTCTGTAGAATATCCAAGCAGATGCTTCCATCTGCATAAACTGGTCAAAGAAAGAAAATTGTAAGTCAGTTGTCAATGGAAAAATAATAATTAAACACAAAATGCACATGCAAAAAGATAAACATAATCACTTGACAACTTACTATTAGGATGAAACATTCGAGAAACAAATCGTACTGTGGGTGGTTTGTTTGGATAATCCTCTGAAAATTGGAGTGTCAACTTAAACGTACCTAGAGTGTTCAAATGACAAAATCAAAAAAAGCGAGTTAGTATAAACTGTAAGAGTCCCTCCAACATACAGTTCTCCAAATGAGGCACCATAGAAGAGCCCAAACCAAGAAACTCAACAACCTAGTCTGGCTCATAGGATGCAGTAACTCATCAGTAGAAAAAGGTCTATTATTTGCCCTAACAAGCATCCAGAAACTAATGACATACCGTCCATAAGCACAAAGTCAAATGATGCTGTTCGCACCTTTGCTTTCCTTTTCTTTTTAGTCTCAGGAAAACAACTCTGTACTTACTTCATCTCATACCTGTTTTACTCCTTAATAGAAAGAAACAGACAAATCTTATGTGCAATAAGAAACTATAAATCTTGACTTGAATTTCCAGACCCGGTTGTTCTCAACTCTAATGGAGTTTAAATCACAAGATACAACGTTCATTAATTAATCTGTTCTACCCAACAATTCAAATACGTAGCTACAGACTAATCAAGGATATAGAAACTTTGTTGGTCAAAAAAAGAGAAACACTGAAACAATGCCAGATATCAGTGAAATAAATAGGCATAACAGATTATAACACACAGTTGTCTTCCCATCATGAGGTGAATGACCAGTGATGAAAAACACTGAAGACACGAGGACGGATGGCCATATCATCTTGGCTCATTCAAACTTTACAAACAGCAAGAATAAGTACTAGTCTTTGTTTAATCTAATCCACCTCCAAAAACAATGCCATTGGCACCAAACTGTCAACTAAGTGACTGAGTGACTTAAGTTCAATTCACTTGCTAGTCCTAGACTCAAATTGATATGTGCAAGCAATGCATTTCAAAATGATGAAAAAAAGGAAAAACTACAAATAAAACTGAAATAGCATTTAGTATGATGACAAGCTTGCCATGCAATTACCTCCCCCCCCCCAAAAAAAAATAAAAGTGAAAAGAATGAAAATAACAGGGCATGAGGCAACCCACCATAGGATTGGGAAATAAAGATCACTTAAGAACTAAGGTGGTATGCCATTCCATGGCAATGCATTTCACACGGCATTTCATTACAATCCACATGTTATTTAGCATTCATGATAAGAGATCAAACCATAATGATATTCTAAGCAACAAAACCAGAATCAAAGGCTTTTAGCCCAAGTGATTCTGGTTGACAATTGGGGGACAAATTCATGAGACCTTGTAAGGCCAAGGGCACTGCTTATGCTCCCTTATTCCAAGCATAGCACCATCCGAACACTGAACACAAAGGGTATAGCATAAGGCAACATTGGATGATTCATCATCCTGCTCACATGAGATAACCATCTAAGCAGGTGATATAGTTGCCCAAAACATCCAAGCATCATCCTTACAGAGAGAAAATTAAATGCATGCACTTACCTCCATCCCAAGGAGTGTCATCAGGACTGCAATTACAAAAATAAAATGTCAATCAAAACTATCACGGCAATTACAAGTGCAATAATAAACAGTTCCAATCAAATAGAGCATTACCCAAAGATAACAGCATTCCAAAGCATAATATTGTTATCCTGGGGTGCGCCACTGATGCCAGCCGGAGGATCTTGTTGCAGCCTCTTAAAATCCCTCATCAGCCTCTTCCTAGCAGGTGTTGACATCTCACCACCTGTGTCCATATCCCATTTCATTCCCAATTAAAAGAAAGAAAAAGAAAAAGAAAATCACAATTGCACAAAGCAATATCATAAAATTCATGCACCCCCAAAGACTTCCACCCTTGATCTAAACCAAAGCATCTACTAGCTAGGGTAACATAGCATAGACAATATATTGGATGTCTGGTTTGCTGTCCCTTACTCTATTCCCAAATGAGGTCAGGAATAGTGGGATGCATAACTGCTACTACTAAAGGAAGAAATTGGTTTCAAGGGGTGCATCCCCCGAGTTACACACACTGAATGAGAAAATAGAAGATCACCTACAATACTCTGATCCGACCTTTGCAACCAGTCACATTAGTATTTCCAGGGTGATTGACGCAGGGAGGGGATAAGGTTCAGATGGATGTATCCTCTCAACCAATTTCTTCCTTCAGTCATAGGAGTTATGCACCTCACAACATGGAGGAAATAGAGTCAGGGAGTTAAACCTACCATAAATTTTTTTTAATTAATGATAACAAACTTATTAAGGTTCTCTAACAAAGAAACTTAGTGTGTAGATATCTCAAAATCTCTTCCCTGTGTTGGGCTATCTTGTTTACAAGCATGTTGGATCTTTTACTCAACTACACCCAAAACAATTCTTCAACAAAAACCTAAACACCACACTCTTTGAACCTACACGGGCCACTCATAATCCCCCACAAACTATCATAATGTAAAATCCCTCTCTACCATCTTTGTATCATCCCATTTCCTTCCAAAGCCTCGCAATATCTCTCATGATCTTTGTGAACATCGGCATGATTTAAATCAGAATATTCAGCTTCCAAATTAATTTTTCTTCCAGTGTAAATATATTTCCTGAGATTGCCACAAATCAAGCTTTTGCACCATCCCATATGGAAAATTTAAGTCAGTCAATCACTTTGTATTTGAAGATCAAAATCTCTCGAATCCAAATTTGTTAAGAGAAAAGATTGACATCAGCTAATTTCAAAGGATTGTGGAATTGATTCTTCACAACAAATTTTCAGAAGGAAAGAACTTGAAGTCAACTTAATTTCAAGAAAAAACTAGCTCTATCAAAGAATATTTAAAAAACATAGAGATCATTGCCTTGTGCTATCCTTCTTCGTTTTAATACTTACAGCCTACCAAGATATCTCTTTCATAGAAAGAAAAGTGAAGATTGGTGGGATGAATACATGTTGGTTGTAAGAGTATTCTGTTTGGATACCAACTGGAACAAGAGAAATAGTTGTGGCCTCGAAAGGTCTCCGAGCACTCAAATATTGGTATAGTTAAAAGGAATAACCTAAAGGAATATTAGTAAACCCTATTGTGCAATCCCTTACTTAAAACTTTACTTTTATGCCGTCAATAATATTTCTACAGCATCCTACTCATTATTTATCCCATATTGGTCATACTTGATGTCTTATCTATCTTTGTTATCATCTGCGTGTGTGAAAGTTTTTGAGTTGATATTTCTTTTATATGTGATTTTTTTAAACCCAATTCACCCTTATTCTTGGGTTGCCTGTCTGGAGCAGACCAATCGTGTATCCAAAATATTAACTAGGCTTTATAGCTTATCTATCTTTCTTTTACTTGATTTGATAAACCAAATAACTATTTGACTATATTGACATTCTTTCAAACCCAAGCCATACAAAATCAATACCTGCATCAAAATTCTGGGCTTCCAATTTCAGAACCAAATAATATTCCCAATCAAAAACAAACCACAATAACACAACCCCATAATGTAAGCTTCATTCAATCAGCTGAAAATTTTTCATTTTGACCTAAAAGGGTCATGCATAACCTAGTCAGCAAGAAAGGGTCATCTGTAATTACTTATAGCATTAAAAATTAGGATTCTGATTTCATGGCCCAACTATATGCCAACCAGAAATGAAACCACGATGACACAAATTCATAATGGAACTTTTGTTCAACCTCCCAAACATTCCCTTTCAGATCTAAAATGGATCTTGCATAAGCTAGGGCAGCAACAACAGGCGATGAACAAACACTTCTCCAATCCAAAAATTAGGGTTTCCATTTCAAAACCCAATTGCATTCCCAATCAAACAACCGCACAACCTAACTCCCACTCAATCTGCCCAAGGATTCTCCCTTCTTGACCTATAATGGATCTTGCAAAACGTAGGGCAACCAATTAGGGTTTCAATTTCACAATACAATTATATTCCCAATCAGAAAAAAAACCAGAATCACAATATAAAAGCATGTAAAGCCCTTCATTCAATTGCACAAAAGAATCCAATTTTGCGCTAAAACGGATTTAACAGAACCTAGGTCAAGCCAGCCACAATCATGCCCGTCAGTCAACCACTTCACAAATTACAAAATTAGGGTTTCAATTTCGCCATTCCAATAATATCAGATCAAATTCAAGAAGCCATACAAGGAATCCAATCAAACACAATCAGAACCAAAAGATAGAAAACAAAACCTGAAATAAGACCAAACTTTCCTCCGCAAATTCGCCCTCGAATTCCTCTCTTAGCGGAAACTACGTACTAGAGATCAGATTCAAGGGTACGATGAGAGTGCAAGTATTGTTGTCAGGGATCATTGAGAGAGAGAGAGAGAGAGAGAGAGAGAGAGAGAGAGAGAATGGGGGAGCTGTGCGTTCCGCGTTGGTTTACTTTATGGGAACGCGGTTGGTCTGATGTGGTCAGCCGACTGAATCCAAGTTTGGATCCTCTGTAATCTCGATTACGTGTGGTGTATATCTTTATCCATTCTGATCTGGACACGTGTCACACAGAGTAAACTAGACGTTCTACCTTCTCACGAGTCATCGGTACTTTGAACAGTGTCCGGTCATGGCCCGCAGACGGGAAGACTTTCGTGTGAGGCGAGCTTACGTGGCATTCAATTATTAATTAAATAAAATAAATAATTGGTTGAACATAGCTCATTGACCCTTCCGGGTTACCAGGTCAAGAGGTAAAATAATCGCTAACATATTTTATTTATTTATTTATTTATTTTCTATAATACATATATGATTGAATTGAATTGAATTTTTATTATTTATTTATTTCTTATACATGTCAGCTCTTTAGATTTCATAAATTTTCTTCAATAAAGAAATGGGACCCTTCATCCAAATTCGTTCTCTTGCTATTTCCCCAAACAAGAAGAGAAAAATATATTTTCTCTCTCAAATTGTGTTTTTATTAAATTAATGATAGGGAAAATTTCCCCCACACGATCAAATATGGCTTGCCAGCTTTTGCAATGGTGGGCATTTAATAAGAGTCTATGGGATTGTTAGACATTTGTCTCTTTCCCATTTCTAGCCAAACAGACACATATTGATGGGTCATGTGTCTATGCTCCGGTACCCAAAAAAAAAAAGTGTCTATGCTCCAGGGACTGTAGGCTGCCTATTACAAAGTCAAAAAGTGGGCCAAGCTCAAAGGCCATGGCTCTTTTTCCTTTTTGGGTTATGCCCATTTCCTCGTTTGCCGTCCTTGAATGAAACCATTTAGACCCAATTACAATTTAGAGACGAAATCAATATCTTGTCTATTTAGTAATAAAATATTAGATTATTTTAATTAAAATCTTGAATTCAAATATTATAAATAAAAAAATAGATATCGAGAAAGTTATTCTCACTACAAAAAAATGATCTTTAGTGACTAAAAATTTAGTGACGATAAAAATTCTGATCACTAATAGTAACATTTGGAGATGAAAAAAAATATATTTTGGTCACCGGGTAGCTTTTAGTAAGAGTATAAAAAAGTGATCACTAAATGGCATGGTGGGAAAAAGTCTGCCAATTTGAGCACCATTAGTGACCAAATCTGGCAACAACAATTTCTTTGGTCACTAAATGGCACTATAAAAATAGCATTTGGTGACTTTTAGTGACGATTTTTTTTATCACTAAATTTGTGGTCAATTCATGCAATTTTTAGTAATGACAGTGATTGTCGCTAAATGTGTATAATTGTCATTATTAAAAAGGTCATGGTAATCCCACACGGGATAAAACAAAATTCGAGCTACATATAAGTATTTTTGAAGTCACAATAATTGGACGGTCCAAAGACCGGACCAACCGCACTATTAAGCCTTGGCCCGGATTGATCTGAACATTGGCCCAACCGCATTGCTGGTTTAGGATGCTAATGCCAACGGCGGCCACAGCAGACAATGATTCAGGCGATACCATCAATTACCGGCATCAGCGGTTACGGCCGGCCAGCCGCTTGAACTGCTAGCTATCGATGTTGGTGGGACCGCCAGATGCTCGCACCGGTGGCCGGGGCTGGTGGTTCCTAGTAGTTTCGGCCTAACCATCAATCACTTTTAGTGAGTAATTTTTTAGTTACCAAATATCCATCACTAAATGCGTTGATCGAATTATTTTTGATGACCACTTGTACTTTTTAGCGACCAACTTGGTGATAACTTTTTTGATCACTAATTTGGTGATAAAAAAATTTTAGTCACTAAATTAGACCCTTTAATGACGACTTTTTGCACTCCATCATCAATGATCTTAAGTGATGGAGCTTTGGTGACTACTGAGTGACGACATTTTTATGGTACTAATATGATTTAGCGATGACATTTAGACCTTTAGTAATCAAAATGCCTCTGTCACTAAAAGCTATTTTTTGTAGTGTTTTTAAATGAGTTTTACGGTATTTAAACTGAATTAATTGAATAACTAAAAGAAAAAATTTAGAAACAAAAGAGCATGTCAGGGCTAGATCTTTACGGAAATGGAAATGCATTTTCTAAATAGTTGACATTCTTGGTCATCACACGATACTACTTTCAATGTTATCACGCGAGAAGGAAGAAAATATATCTTTTTTTTTCATGAGTATTAAAGATAAAAAATAATATAATAATATAAAACCTTAATAATATATTATTTGGATAAAATATTTTAATATGAATTTACATCAAAACTCATTATTACGAATATAAAAATAAAAAATTAAATATTTTCAAGACTAAATCATTATTTAAATACATAATATTTTTTTAATAATTAATTTAATTTTAATATATAATATTTCTAACAATAATATTCAATCATGAGTTAGGTGACAAAAGTTATAGCAACTTTTTTCTTTTTTTCTTTTTTCCATTAGATGCATCTCAGATATTTTTCAATTCATGCACGAATTTAATGGTGTGTCATTTGTCCATAGTAGTTCTTTGGAAGAAAAAATATGGAGAAAAAGAAAATAAAAATCTATTTTGTCAGATTTCAATCTGTCATTCTAAAATAGAAGCTGAGAAAAATTCTACTTTCTCACTGTGGATAAGGCGGGGAAAATGAAAAAATAAGAATACATAATGTTTATCCAAACTTTGGCTTGGTTATGGAATTCGAAGACTAGTCAACTTATTACACACCCAATCAATGTATTGAAATTCAAAAATATGAGTTATAACTCAACGATCTTTCTTTCAAATATCTCGAGTTTGAGTCTCTTTTCTGTATTAAAAATAATCCAGGAAAGGAAAAAGAAAAAAAAGATCTAGGTTGTTAACAGTCTCAAATGCACATATTTTTCTTGATCATACATCACTATTAACCAAGTTTAAAAAGAAAAAAAGATGAAGTAAACAAATCCATAAAGTATATGCAAATATTCCATCTGTCAATTTCTATGGCCCTCTCTATTGTCACCAGGAGAAGATGAAGAACCCTTTGAGGTAGCAAAAGGCAATGAAGGTGGAAGGAAAACCAAGCTTCCTGGTTGTGAATTTGTCGATGCTTGTCGATTATTCAAGTAACTTGACGCACATCCAATGTTGTTTCCTTTTGGAGTTGAAGATGGGTAAGCAGTAGATTTGATGGCTTGTGTTTGCTCACCCCACTTCATTTTTTGTCCAAAATTTGTCTCTCCTCCACTTTGGTTTCCATGAACAACAGTACTCCCACTTCCATTGTTACTAATTATTGATGTGAGGGCTGCAGCCAGCGCGGATTGGAAATTTGGATCCGATGTGATTGCTTTGGTTGCAGCTGCAATGGTATCAGGCATATATTGTTGTTCATTGACCAGGCTACCATTCTTTTGCATGTAATACTTGTAGAAATTTTCCTCGGCTTGTCTTGCCAAGTTGAAGGGAGTGGCGTAACTCTTGCAGTAGGGTTGAGTAGCAGAGGTAAGTATTCCATTACCCCATGAAACGGGCATTGAGTTGGTCTCTGAAGAAGAAAAGCTTAAACTTGTAGAGGACATGAGCCTTTGAGATTGAGTGTTGAAGTTGGAAGGCAATGCTCTAGAAAAATAAGGTTGTGACGAAGATGATGAGGATGCAGTGAGGTCAAGAGTGATGGTTGGACATGAAGGGGAAGGTCCAAGTGAAGAGCTAGGTAAGTAGTATGGTGGCCTTGATTTTGAGTTATCAGAGAGATAGAAGTTTAGACCATTGAGGCTAGTCCGGGTAGTGGTGGCCGTACTGCTCATAGGTGATGGGTGGAGGACTTGTCCGGATGTGGTTGAGCCAGAGATGAGCATGGAAGCCGCTGCGGAGGTCGTGGAAGCCATAGCAGTGGCCGCGAGAGGGAGTGGATGGTTGTGTGTTCCTTCATAGGTTGTGATCAATATGGACATGTCCTCGGGGCATCTTTGCACCTATTTAGATAGAAACAAAAAATAATAACCTAAGTATAGCTTGAGAAAAAGTTGTTAATTGGATTCAAAGAAAAACATTATTACCATTGTTGACTGTTAATGATACCAATAATGACACATTTAAGACAAATTAATGATCACAAATTTTTAATCGGTCGTTGTTTACTCGATTATTAATATTTGTTTAACAATGGATTTTAGTTATCTTTTCAACCGATCGCTAACCATTACAGCTTTTAATAATAATTCATACTTATTATATAAAAAGTATTTTTGTCATAAAAAATCCTTTGAAATAGAATTCGTAAGATCATATGCTTATACCTGTTTCCTCACGGGGCACGATGGTGCAACTGTGCAACGATAGTAAGCTCGGGGACAAGGATTTCCTTTTGCAATCTTTTGGCCATATTTCCTCCATTGGCATCCATCATTCATCTGAAATAAGAACATATTATATTGGTACAAGGTTGTTGAGAAATTACAAAAGCATTGTGATATAATCAGTACCATATTTACTAACCGTAGGTAAATCACATCGAGCCCTCACAGAAACTCTAGCCTTCTTAACAATGTCAGGTTGTTGAGAAACTTCTTCTTCTCCGGTGCTTCCCATTGTCTTTGGAATTTTATTAGGATGCCAAGTTTCATCCATCTCTTCCTTTGGTTGATCTTCGAAGCTATTATTGGTGCTTGGAATTTGCATCAATTCAGATTGACTTGTCCTGGAGGCTTCAAATTTGCAGTCTAATGCAAGAGTTAAGCCTTCTTTAAGTTCATTATTCTCAGTGTCTTTGCCAAGATTTTTGATCTTCTCATCCTTCTTGGATTGATCACTAGAGCTTCTTCCCAAGCTAAGGGAGATGAGATCATATTCTTCCATCTTGGATTGATTGTCTGCATGAGCTGCAGGTGGGAACACCTTAGCTTCTTGCTTCGCAATGTCATAGAATTGCATTCGGAGTTTTTGGTAGTCCTTTGTTATGCGATCCAAGCACATCTTCAACCTTTGATTCTCTTCTCTCACCTCACCCATTTCAGCTTTGGTTGACTCAAGCTTTTCATCCTATTACAAAAAAGAAAAAAAAAAATAATTTTGAGAATTGATCCGATATTGGAAAACATAATTGGCTTATTTTTTCTTAAGACTACTACTCTTTTGGTTCCTAAAGTTATTAACACTCACTCATATTTTAAATATTAGTTGTAGTTGATATGTATGGGAAGATTAAGAGATATTAGATTTATTATTTATATGTCGATAATTCATGAACCCGGATAGATCAAAAATATATTATCTACCTGTTCCTTTTGAGTTGAGGAAGATCCTCTAGGGTTGGGCTTTCTGGGTGAGTTTTCCCTCAGGGAAATGACTATGCCCTATTTCATTGAACAACAAAAAAAATACACAAGGTCAGAATATAATAGAACAAACTTTTGTAGATCGGATCACGGCCATAGATTGCCATTCATCAATATTTAAACTGGCATCCATGAGAATATGGAAATCTGTCACATGAAGGATTCAACTTCCATGGTTATTATATATGAATATTGCCCCAAAACCAAGAAAACAAATAATAAACTACATATGAATTGGGAGTTATGCATCTGCCTGAAAAATCTGTGGTCTTTTCAAGTCAATCACTCACTTTTCAGCACATGATAGGGTCAAGAAAAATGTAAAGCCATGATTAAGATTAATTAAGAGCGAATTACCAAATTGTACTGCTTCAACTACCCCTAAAAAAATTAGACATTTAAAGAAAGGAGAACAGTGAGCGGAATTGGAGTTCATCGGCACCCCCTCTTAACATTGGAAATCCATATAATTGATTGACCATCCTAAAATTTTCATGAGTTAATTGTCAATTAAAGAAACATGGTTTTAAAAAATATCAAGAGATTCTAGTTTTTTTTTTTTTTTTTTTTTTTGGAGTAAAATTATGAAATTAGACGGAGATTTTAGAAAAAGTTTAGATAAATATCTTTGAACACTTATCTTCTTTTTGTGGTTTGAGATCGTTTTTATTGAAAATGTTACATCAAAGTCCCAATATTTTACGCATCTTTAAAAGCAAAGAGAGGGAAAAGGCTTCTTCAAGATGCTGTGTTCGATAAGAAGAGGGGATAAAAGAGGGAAATGACTCTAAAGACCTGTATAAACATGGGCTGTGGACCTGCTTGAAGGTGCCTTTGATATATGACCATCCATAAAACGAATGATTTGTGCTCTTTTATGATTTTCTGCTAGTTGACAAGCTTAAGAGGGATCAATCTACGAAACAAAGCTAGTATATTTCAAGGGTTCTTCGATTTAAACTCAACCATATCGATCCAAAAAGTAAAAAACCTTAACCTCATATGAAACTAAAGTTGAAGTAGCCGCTCGTCGCCTTACCAAAGGAAAAACGTTACCATAATTAAAGGGAAACTATTATGTATAATCACATAATAATCCATAAAATCATGAAAAAAAAAATCAGAATGTTTTCTTCACCTTAGAGATCTCATATTTGCATGTAGCATCATCCTTGTCATGGGATTCAACCCTCCCCTCTTCCTTGACTCGATGATCTTCATAACTAGATATCCTTAAAGCAGCATCCATGTATAGAAAAGCCTATGAAGAAAAATCCTTTGTTTTCTCTTTGTTTCTCTCTCTCTCTCTCTCTCTCTCTCTCTCTCTCTCTTCTAATCTTGTGTCTGAACTCCTCAATTGCACCTCTACCCTTGTATATAAAGGGAAAAGCCTGCAGTATTTGACTGGCCTAATTAAACAAAAGTTTTCAAACAAAGGCCATCCTGATCATCTCCACCAATCAAACACAGCATATACCCAAAATTGTCAACACCCCAATTGAACTCCAACTTGGCCCATCTATCTTACTTGTAAAAACACAGATATTTTTATATACATTGTTTTTTCAAAGACATTATCTATGAGTGGAAGAATTCAACTTCAACCTTAATGATAACTCTAATAAATACACGAAAGAGAGAGAGAGAGAGAGAGAGAGAGAGAGAGAGAGAGAGAGAGAGAGAGAGAGAGAGAGAGAGAGAGAGAGAGTTTGAAGTCGCAATCACCGGTCCCACCGGGGTTAGACCACTGGGGTTGAAGTTTCGTACATTTTAACAAAAGTCACATGGGGCACCGGTCACTTGGTCAAACATTTCCAACCGGGTTATGAACTCCGGTGACCGGAGTTTAAATGCGCTGGACCATGTGTTAGGGTTTTGCCAGATAAAGGTCAAACTAGGATTTAGTTTAGTGCTTAAAGCATTTATGCACATGTTTTGCCAAATTTGAAGGATTGACATTTTAGGGTTTCATCGGATTCCTGTTAAACAAGGGCCATTCGTACGTGTTGTTTTGAATTTGCAAAAAAGGTTTAAGGCTTGATATTTTCATGGATATGTCAACCATACCCATGCATATATACACCTCAGTTTCCTTGATGATTCCCATGCATGCAGAAATTTCAAAATTCTTCCCTCTTATTTCTTGATCTCAAAGTCTTTAAAGAAACCCACAACTTCGGGTATGAATTCTGTAGACCCGCTGGTTTGTTTGGACTTCATCCCCAAATTCAGAAGCAAATCCCATTGGGCCAACAATGTTTATTAAAATTTTCAAAATTTCAAACCCTAAAATGTCAAACATGCAAAGTGAGAAGGATGATGTTTAATTTGATTTATGAGTTGGACTTTTTATTTTTTTTTTCAATTTTTGGGTTGAGCTTCAACTTCATTAAATTTATATCAAACTTGGTCTATGTATTACCTTGTATCATCAAACCTGGTTTTATATTTCGAGTTTTTTATTAGGTTAAAGTTGACTCCTCTAACATTATCGTAACCTAGCTTTGCTAAGGGTATTGAATTAGAGCCTCCATCAGAACATGGTCATTTTTCATAGCATGATGCCTTCTAGCCTTAATGTCACCCACTTATAGTGCATATTGAAATATGTTTTCAATTGATATTATTATTATTATTTTTTTAAATTTTGAATTCAAGTCTTTCCGTGGGAATAATTAATTGTAATTAATGTTTATGTTTTCATTAAAACTAGATCTATTTGCTGTTTTTAAACCTTTTTCATGTGATTCTAAAAATGGGAGAAGACTGTACTATTTTGTTTCGGATTTAAGATTTTTAAAAGGTAAATAATATTTAATATTAAAATTTTAAAATTATGATTAATAAAAGTAATAGAATAGTCTGCCTCTCCCTTCGCTTTGCTTGACCTCAGATGTTGCCATCTAAGCAGTATATGCTTGTTGTTTATTGATATGAAGTCGGCAAAAATGAATTTTTGTGAATCGTATGGTTTCCTTTGGTTATGGCATGGCATTAGACAAGGCTTGTGAAATGGAAATTTGGAAGCCATAGGGCATGGTGTAAGACAAGACATAATAAAACTTTGGATATTTTCATAGAATTCAAAGGTTATAATTTTTTTTTTAATACTTGACCATCAGCATCTGAAAATTCAATTAATTCATGAAGGGTTTAATTTAAGAATTGATTTTCTTAATTTTTTTTTTTATTTTCAAAACTTGAATTCGAAATCTTGATTAAGAGAGTTTAGTATTTTGATCAATAATAATATAATTCTATAATATCCTTGCGAACAATATTCTCATAAAATTACTTTCCTTGGTCCTTATAGGCTTAGAAAATTATAGAAAATGCAATGTGCCGATATTTTTCCTTAAAAATGTCGGGAATGTCTTTTAAGAAGCTCTAGCCACTCTCCTCTCCTCTCCTTTTCTTTCTCTTTTCTCTTTTTCCACTCCCGCTTTCTGTAGTTGCCGTCATTGCTGAAGGTGAAGTGCGTTGGCCAACCGGGTGGAGCCGAATTTGACTTTTGATTTGATCAGTAGATCTAATGAATTGATAAAAATCTCTCACAAAGCTAAGGAAAAACGTCCTTGGCATTTAGCCAACATCTCCTAATGCAAAACATGCAAAACTTAAAAGTTATGAATCGGCCTAATACTTTGATCATAATCACCGTCTTCTCCTCTTTACATTCACCAAAGGCCTAATAGACAAAGGTAAAAATTTAGGTAGTAATGAGAGTTTAAAATACTTACAAACCATTTAACTTGTAAACGTTCCAAAGGGGACAGACTAGTAGTATAAAGCTCATTCTCTTAATGTGGTGATTTCAGTTTCAAATCTTTATATAACAAAAAAAAAAAAAAAATTTAACTTGTAAACAATTGCTGATCAAAACAATCTCATTCATTTCTACCACGGTGATTTTGATTGTCAAGCTAGTTTTTTTTTTTAAATATCAGTATTCGATAAATATATTAGACCTGGCTAACTACAGTTCGAGATGAGTTGAGGTTTAAACAGGTAAAACTCTTTTGAGATCTACTTTCTTACCTTATTTAAAGGGAAACTCGTGTCCAACCACAGAACAAACCAGACAACTAGACATTGGAATTGTCGAGCTACTTTCACTCTCGTGGGAGCTATTATCAAGCAATGGGGTATAAGGTTGGAAGATAATATTCAAAAGTGTTGACGAAGATGGTCTTATGTATGGAGATTCCAACCTTGTATGTCAATTTTACATTTCATTTTCACGTGTAATATTTGGACCCATAACCCAAGCGAAATCAATTCCATTTTGAAAGAGGAAAAAGCACACCACATTTGCAAATAAGACTCAAAAATCAGCTCTGGCATTAAGTTTGACCACCGCCTTAATACTTTCCTTCTTAGCAAATTAGTCATAGATCCCGGCTTCTTATTCCTGTACTTGGATCACAACTTCTTAGAGCCACCTAACGAGATTTATTAAGTAAGATGCGCCGAAACAAGTTTACAGGGTGAACTCACAAATCTATATTATAAAAGAAAACATGATACCCATTTAGAAAAATAATTATATGTAAAAGAATATATGATTCGAACAGTTGTGAGATTCAATTAAGGAATTAACTCTCTCAGTATCTATTTTTCTATTTTCAAAATTAAAAAAATTATACATATTGCAATAAAGTCATAGGCAACAAGTAATTTCGAGCTTAGTGAGTTTTAGTCTTCATTTTCACGTGCTTCCAAGAGCACTTGCATTTAAAATAAATCATCTTTTACTTTCACTTTTTTTTTTTTTTTTTGAAAAAGAAAAATTTGGAATGGATGCTTTCTCCTTGAACATGGAAGCGTGATTAGAGATCTGGCATAATAATTAATTGCACCAATAATTTTCTATTGAATTGACTTTACTATAGAAATGGGGGTGGGGGTAAGGTGACCCCTCACTAATTTCATAAAGTCTAGTTTGTCAAAAGTCATAAAATGACGATACAAATAATAAGTAGAATGGTCAACCTCATGAACCTAATTCCCATCGAACCAAAAATTCAACTAGAATGTTTAAGGGAGGATTAAAATTCTTACCACTCTTTAGAGAAAAAAAAAAAAAACACAAATTTTGTGATAAATGATTTACTTAAATATAAAAGTAATAAAAATTATAAAAAAATAGTTTGATTTTTATCTTAAAAGCAGAACATGAGACGTTAGTCAATATAAAATTTAACTTCTCCCCTTCACAATTAACTAATTTTATATAAATATGGATAATATGATTCTGATATCATATTAGAAATAAATTTGATTTCTATATTAAAAAAAAATTGTGAAGGTTGAGAATTCATGTAAATATATATATATTACATTTGAAATATTGAGTCGATTTACTTAAATTTTAATAAAGGTAATTATTATATGTTATTTATTTACTGATAAACTTTTGTTATACATTTCTCTCTCTCTCTCTCTTTTTTTTTTTTTTGGGGGGGGGGGGGATTGCCCCTTTTATGTTCACCCTTGGTCACGTCCCACGTTTTGCATGCAACAAGGAATTAAGTGGCACATGGCATGATGGACTACTTCAATTATTGAGATTTTCGAGTTTGATTATCAGATTTTGTGGTGAAAAATGTTTTGGGTATTTTTATTAATTAACTTTATATTATATTTTATATACTTATTTGGGGCTAGTGAGAGAGAGAGAGAGAGAGAGAGAGAGAGAGAGAGAGAGAGATGAAAGGGTCAACAAGTCCTCTTGTGGACCACGTTTACGATGAGGCTGCAAAAGATTCAACGAATTTGTCAAAATTCAAAGGTAATGATCCATTTTTTGAGTAGTGAGATGAAGATTTTGACCTACTTTTTCGTCTCATTTTGGAACTTTGATTATTCCCCCATGACCTTTGCAGAAACCCTTTCAAAATTGCTTTTCCATAAATTTTTAAAAGTCCTATTTTTTGGTCATCCGTAAATATTAAAAATATCACTTTATTTATAAATTTAATGACAGAATATTAAATTTTTTTAATCAATTAAATTTTAATTTTAAAAATAAAAAAATCGATATTAAAAGAGTTTAACTTCTAAATTAAATTTTAATTAATTGAATTATCTGAATATGGATGATCAAGTATTAAAAATATAAATATTGAAGACTGAGATGGGACAGGCAACCTCGAATCCTTCTCTGTACACTTCATATGATTATTCAATGGATGTATACTTGGGCTCCAGGAAATACAAAACACAGAATGATTGGGCTTAGAGGATATTACTCGACTTCTTGGCATTTTAACGGAACTGTGTTAATGGGTCTATTATAAAAATATATTTGATAGGAGGAAGAAAATTTAAGGGAAAAAATTATAAATGATATTTTAAGAAATAAATGTTACTTCCTCTATATATATTTTTTTCTTTCCATGAATAAAAATTACGACGGGTATACGATAAAATGTTAAAGAAGAAAAAGTTAGAAGATTGAATCAACTTATTTCATATTTTTTATCTGTTTATTATGCTTTCTCTATCTTGAAAATGTAATTTAATTTTTCTCTATTTAAAATTAAGTATATTAATTTTCTCTGAATAAAAAAATAAATATAATTTACATTTTCTCTCTTTAAAGTTTAAACACATTAGTTTTAAATAATTTTCTCTAAAATATATAATCTAATTTTCTCTCTTTAAAATCAAGTACATTAAATTTTCTCTAGAAAATAAATATAATTCATTTTTTATATAAATAAAATAAAATATATTAATAAACGTATAAGAATTTACAATATGAATTATTTTTATATAAATAACTAAAATTACAATTAAATTACTAATTTTTTAAAATATTACATAATTTTAATTGAATCTCATTTTAATTTTTCTAAGGGACACTCTATATTCATCAACAAATTATTCAAGTCCATGGTTTACTGCATTATAACTGTTGCTTCTGCAAGGGTAAGTTTAAAATCACCGTGATGAGTCCTTTTTTCATAGAGAGAGAGAGAGAGAGAGAGATGACTTACCATGTCACATGCACCACCAGCTGGGGATATGTTTTGGATGCTCTTGTTTTTTCCCCCCTTAAATCTGTGATAGTTACCGGGCATAATTCCAAAAATTTCGGAAAAATAAAATATAAGAGAGGAAAAGAGACACACGAATTAATAATTGATTCAATAAGTCAAGTTCATGTATATTAAATTAATGATATGTAGGTTAGACTTTTTAAATATAACATCTTGACTTCTTGTATTGCGATGTCTCTCAAGTTGAGAGTGTATATACATGGAGGAGGAGCCGTGCAAACTATGAGTCTTGGGCACTAGCGTGTGTGCCAGTCGTGGCCCGGTGTGTTCGTGCATGGGCCGTTGTCCTTGGCTGACCAGCACAAGGGTGCAGCCTAGAGCTGCCGCCTGATGCTAACCATTGGGTCGATCCGATTTGACCGATGACCCATTTATATATATATAATTGTTGTTTTTTGATGGACTAGATAGAAATCGTTAGAGCAAAAAGCCTAGTTTAGTCATTTTAGATCTGATTGTGATGCATGTGATATGTGTGTCTTGGATATATGTGTTATGCTTGTTGATGTATCAGATGACAGATGGACATATACACGCAACTTATTTTGATCTATGTGATTTGATTTTATTCTCTCTCAAATTATGATATTTTGATATTGTATTGTGCATATATTATATATTTGTAAGATAAAACCTGTGATATGATCTGTTATGCATATATTGTCTGTTGTATATTTGTCACACCGATTTAAATTATTCCCTGTTCACCTTTTATGAGCTGATACTTTTTTTCCTCATCCAGATCCTATAAAGAGGGCAACAAATCCATGGTAGTATCAACATCTCTTGAAATCTTTTTATGCTGTAGTTTTTTCCATGGTGGATATTCTCCATTGTGGCATGGGCATGCTTGAGTGATTGCTGCCAATCAAGATACCATGTCTGACTTCTCATTGTCCTACGTGGATAAGATTTAGTACAAATCTTTTACCTTCAATACAAGCACTTGACGAGTATCATAGAGTAATTGTAAGATTATGTCACTTTTGAATTCCAAAGTTTCTATTTTTCTTTTTTTTTTTTATATTAAAATAGGACAGAACAAATAAAGTAACTTGACGCACATCCGAAGTTGTTTCCTTTTGGAGTTGAAGATGGGTAAGCAGTAGAATTAATGGCTTGAGTTTGCTCACCCCACTTCATTTTTTGTCCAAAATTTGTCTCTTCTCCACTTTGATTTCCATGAGCAACAGTACTCCCACTTCCAATGGTACTACTTATTATTGATGTGAGGGCCGCAGCCAGAGTGTATAGGAAATTTGGATCCGATGTGATTGCTTTGTTTGCAGCTGCAACGATGTCAGGCTGATATTGTTGTCCATTGACCAGGCTACCATTATTTTGCATGTAATTCTTGTATAAATTTTCCTCGGCTTGTCTTGCCAAGTTGAAGGGAGTGGCGTAACTCTTGTTGTAGGGTTGAGTAGCAGAGGTAAGCATTCCATTGCCCCATGAAACGGGCATTGAGTTGGTCTCTGATGAAGAAAAGCTTAAACTTGTAGAGGACTTGGGCTTTTGAGATTGAGTGTCGAAGTTGGAAGGCAACACTCTAGAAAAATGAGGTTGTGACGAAGTTGATGAGGATGCAGTGAGGTAAGAGTGATGGTAGGACACGAAGGGGAAGGCTCAAGTGAAGAGCTAGGCAAGTAGTATGGTGGCTTTGATCTTGAGTTGTCAGAGAGAGATAGAAGTTTAGACCATTGAGGCTAGTCGGGGTAGAGGTGGCCGTACTGCTCATAGGTGATGGGTGGAGGACTTGTCCGGAGGTGGTTGAGCCGGAGATGAGCATGGAAGCCGCCGCGGAGGTGGTGGAAGCCATGGCAGTGGCTGAGAGAGGGAGTTGATGGTTGTGTGTCCCTTCATAGGTTGTGATCAATATAGACATGCCCTCGGCACATCTTTGCACCTATTTAGAAAGTAACAAAAAATAGTGACAATGTATAGCTTGAGAAAAAGTTGTTAATTGGATTCTAAGAAAGACAATATTAACATTGTTGTTAACAATATCAAGAATGACACATTTAAGACAAATTAACAATCACAAATTTGCAACTTATCTATCATTTATTCAATTGTTAATATTTGTTAACAATGAATTTTTCTATAAAAGTATTTTTTTAACAATGAATTTTAGTTTTGTTTTTAACAACTATTACAACTTTTAATAATAATTCATAAAAGTATTTTTTTCTATAAAAAATTCATTGAAATAGAATTCATAAGATCATATGTTTTTCGTGTATACCTGTTTCCTCACAGGGCATGATGGCGCAACCTTGCAACGATGGTAAGCTCGGGGACAAGGATTTCCTTTTGCAATCTTTTCGCCATATTTCCTCCATTGGCATCCATCGTTCATCTGAAATATGTACCTATTATATTGGTTCAAGGTTGTTGAGAAACTATAAAAGCATTATGATTTAATTAGTACTATATTTACTAACCATAGGTAAATCACATCAAGCCCTCACAGAAACTCTAGCCTTCTTAACAATGTGAGGTTGTTGAGAAACTTCTTCTTCTCCGGTGCTTCCCATTGTCTTGGGAATTTTATTAGGACGCCAAGTTTCATCCATCCCTTCCTTTGGTAGATCTTTGGAGCGATTATCGGTGCTTGGAATTTGCATCAATTTGGACGGACTCATCTTGAAGGCTTCAAAATTGCAATCTAATGAAAGAGTTAAGCCTTCTTTAAGTTCCTCATTCTTAGTGTCTTTGCCAAGCATTTTGATCTTCTCATCCTTCTTGGATTGATCACTAGATCTTCTTTCCAAGCTAAGGGAGATAAGCCCCGATTCTTCCATTTCGGATTGATTGTCTGCATGAGCTGCAGGTGGGGACACCTTAGCTTCTTGCATGACAATGTCATAGAATTCCATTTGGAGCTTTTGGTAGTCCTTCATTATGCGATCCAAGTACATCTTCAACCTTTGATTCTCTTCTCTCACCTCACCCATTTCGGCTTTGGTTGACTCAAGCTTTTCATCCAATTACAAAAAAGAAAAAAAAAATAATTTTGAGAATTGATCTGATATTTGAAAACATAATCAGCTTATTTTTTTCTTAATACTATTCCTCTTTTGTTGGCTAAAGTTATTAATGCTCAATCATATTTTAAATATTAGTTGTTCTCGATAAAATATTTTAAGTTGTATAGAATGATTGGGATATTAGATTTATTATTTATATCTCGATAATTCATGAACGTGGATAGAACTATTCTTAATATGGGATGCAAATCTAATATTAGACCAATCTACCTGTTCCTTTTGAGTTGAGGAAGACCCTCTACGGTTGGGGTCTCTGGGTGAGTTTTCCCTCTTGGTAATTTCTATGCCCTATTTCATTGAACAATAAAAAAATACACAAGGTCAGAATATAATAGAGCAAACTTTTGTAGATTGGATCAAAGCCGCCATTCATCAATATTTAAATTGGCATTCATGATTATATGAAAATATGTCACATGAAGGATTCAACTTGCAAGGTTATTTAATATGAATATTGCCCCTAAACCAAGAAAACAAAGAGTAATCTATATGTTTTAGGTGTTCATCAATCCATATGAATTGGAGTTGTGCATGCATGGGGCACGAGCATGCCCGTGTGGGCGGTAGAGCTGCGGCATGCACCGCACATGCCACGTGGCTCTACCGCGATGGCAAGTGCGGTCCCCTGCGCATGCCCGCATGGGACTACCGTGCATGCAAGGGCACACACGGGGGTGGGGTGCGGGCATGTGCAGTAGAGCCGCGCAGGCATGCACCGCACATGCCGTGCGGCACTATCACATAGGCAAGCGTGTTTGGCTACAGCACGGGGCGTGGGCATGCGCGGTCTGCTACAAATGTCTTCGCGGCTCTACCACGCAGGCAAGCATAGGGCACAAGCAAGCACGGGGTGCAAGCATGCGCGGTATCCTGTGCTGCTCGTGAAGTTCTACCTCGTAGGCAAGCATAGTTTTGCATCGTACGTCTTGTCTTGAACACCATATTATTAATTTAAATTATTAATATTATTAATTTAAATATTGTTATGATATTAAATTAGTAATTTATATAATATAGTGTTATGATTTATTTTTTATTATTAGATAATATAGTATTATAATATGAAATCATGACAATAATATATTAATTATCAATATTATATAATTTTATATAAATTTAAAGAGAAAACTAACAATATTAATATTAAATTATTAATTCACAGTTAGTTTACAAGATTTACCATTTTAACATTTATAATTTACAATTTAAACATTTTAATGATAACTATACAACAAAATCTCTTTTCTTGATTCCAAAAATAATTTTCTACTTTTGGCGCTACTTTAATTAAATTTCTTTTTTTCTAGCAAAAAACATTTTATTTCTTTTTTTCCTTATTTAACACCAATCTAATCAAATTTTTTGCGTCCAAAACATTTTCGTATTTATTTCATTTATTTATTTATTTTTTCTACTTTGTTTGCCATTTGCTTCGTGTATTTACTTCATTTATATCTATGTTGGCTTTTGTAATTCTCTATTCTCTTGTGCAGAATATTTGATTTGTATTTAATATAATGGAATTCTAAATTAAGAGAAAGTGATTAATATATTAGTTGGTTAATGCATTTTTTGAATTTGCATATGCAAATATTCAATTTATTGATGGGGAAAATATTATGTCTTTGTGTTAAATGTTTCAATATATTGAAATTTCCCACACTCATGGTTTTCAATCATTTGTTATATTATGAGTTTCAACGTGACTATGATAAGTTAATATATCATGGAGAAAGTAATAAAAATTTACATCTCATGCATTCAATATATTCAACCTACATGATAATCTTTTTTATGATAATATGTTTAGTATCTTACATGATACATTCACATATTTACATGATCGATCCAATATATATGAACCAACTTTCATGCATTTAACGTGGATAAACCAATCTCAGATAAATTTCATGAATTATTTTAGAATTTCAAAAAAACCAGTATATCTAAAATCGAAGTGCAATATGCTTACAACTAATATCATAATTTTAAATAATGTTACATGGCAGGGGACCGCGCAGGCATACGCTTGGATGAAATGTACTAATAGTAGGGTAATAAATAGTAAAAATTATTGAAATGTAGGAAATGGTTTTTTCAATAACCTAAATAACACATATGGAAAGACAAGTGGCGGTATTGATTAAAAGTATATAAAAAATATGAGTAATTAAGAATAATGTGGGTAATGAAAAAAGAGACGGAAAAAAAGTGCAAAAGGAAAAATGGATAGATTTTGAAATTTTATTTATAAAAATAATATATTATAAATCATACGTGGTGAAAATTTTACTGTCAAAGCTTCTCCTTTGCTCGAAAGCTCTCCTCTCTTAACCTCCTAACTTATTTAAACCTTTCACTAACTTTGTAAAATTTTATCAAAAGTTAATCATATTTTTTATATATAAAAAAGTCGTTTTGAGTTCTACTAGTTGGGTATTTGAAAGATTTGGATAAACTGAACTAAACAACAGATGAATATTGTATGAAGAATCACAACCATTCCAAAAATAAGTTCAGTTTGAATATACTCAATCATCCCAAGATATTACCTAGGTTTAAAAATAAAAATATCATTTTAATTTGAGATCTAATATTAACATGCTATCAAGTAATTTTTTAATTATCTATTTTTAATTTTTTATTTTGAGCAGTTGTAAAGAAATGTAGAGATCAACGCATTGTCAAGATGTTTTGGATTTTGAGAAAGGAAAGCACTCTATAGTTTTTAACATAATTTTACTAATTTCACTTTTGTTTTTGAAATAATAATTTAAATTATTTGTATTGTTAGATTCCTCCGATATAGAGACGGGGAGTGTATATAGAACCCAACCATCATCATCACTACCTGATTCCATCCCAAAAGATAATATTTTTATTTACAATCATTATTTACTATATTATCATGTAATTATATTCATTTCACTATTTCACTACTGAGTTTTTAATGAATAGATTGATGCGAAGAATTGTGGATAAAAATGATTTCAAAATCTAATGAACATTTTTTGTTTGGAACATCTGAGGAGATATGTAATTGTGAGACATGTAATCTTTTCTTTTTTTTGGGTCTTATTATATGTATCTATCATTTTATTATGTATCAATCATTCTCGTATATTAATACAATTCTTATTATACTTACATTATTTTTGTAATTTCTTTATTTTTCAATCTTTTAATTTACCTATAATAATTCAAATCAACACTATCCTAAAAAACCGTCACTATTAATATCATGTTGTAACAGGTAATAAATTTTTCTATCACTTATATATAATAATATTTTCTAACATTTGTAATAAAATACAGTAATTTTCTTAATACTTATGATAACTGATGATAAAAGATAATAACTTTTTTCTGACACTTGTGATAACAACGATAAAAGAGAGTAATATTTCCTAACACGATAAAATGGAGTAACATTTCCTAAGAGAGTAATATTTCCTAACACTTATGGTAATTAACAATACAAGACAGTAACTTATATTAATATATGTGGTAACCGACGTTAAATGATTGTAACTTTTTTCAATACTTTTTTATCCGATGATAAAATACAGTAATTTTTTCTAACACTTATGGTAATTAAGATAAAAGATAATAACATTTCTTAACACTTGTATAACCGATGATACAAACAGTAACTTATACTAACACATGTGGTAACCGATAAATAGCAGTTCTTAACACCTGTGGTATCCGATAATAAAAAATAGTAATATTTCTTAATATTTGTGATAACCGATGATAAAAGATAATAATATTTCTTAATAGTTATGACAATCGACAATAAAAGATAATAATATTTTCTAACATACGTGGTAACCAACGATAAATGACAATAATATTTATTAACAGTTATGGTTACTGACGATTAAAAATAATAACATTTACTAACACATGTGGTAACCGACAATAAAAGGTAGTAACGATAAAATATAATAAGTTTTATTTATACTTTTGAAACCGATGATAAAAGACAGTAATTTTATCAATATTTTTTTAATTATCAATATAAATTCAGGATAAGACCCAACGGTAACTAAAACTATCGGGATAGACCTATCCTGACTATTATATAGCCAACTGAAGGTCCATCCATCAGAGAAAATTCTGTCAACAGTTTAGTAAATTTAGTAAACTATTTTCGTCCGTCTGAATAGTGCATTTTTTTTAGTGAATTAATCGAGTAATTTAAATACTAATTAGTACAAAAAAATAAATTAGAAACGAAATAGAATGTCAGCGCTAGATCCTCAGGGAAATGGAAATGCATTTTCTAAAGAGTCGACAGATTTCAATCTGTCGGTCTAAAATAGAAGCTGAGAACAATTCTAATTTCTCAATATGGATAAGGCAGGGAAGATAAAAAAATAGGAATACATAAAGTTTATCCAAACTTTGGCTTGGTTATGTAATTCAAGACTAGTCAACATATTACACATTTAATCCACATATTGAAATCCAGAAATGTTAATGAAATATATCAACTGATATAATTTTCTTCCCCTAAGATATTTAGAGTTCGAGTATTTAAAACTAACAAAAGAGAAAAGAAAAGAAAGAATTAGGTTGTTAACAGTGTCAAATGCATATTTCTTTTCTTGATCATACATCACTATTAACCAAATGTTTTTTTTTTTTTTTTAAAGATACATTAAACAAATTCACAAAATTAAGTATATTCAAATATTCCTCCGATCAATTTATATAGGCCTCTCTATTGTCACCAGGAGAAGATGTAGAACTCATTGAGGCAGCAAAAGGCAATGAAGGTGGAAGGAAAACCAAGCTTCCTGGTTGTGAATTTGTCGATGCTTGTCGATTGTTTAAATAACTTGACACACATCCAATGTTGTTTCCTTTTGGAGTTGAAGATGGGTAAGCAGTAGAATTGCTGGCTTGAGTTTGCTCACCCCACTTCATTTTTTGTCCAAAATTTGTCTCTCCTTCACTTTGGATTCCATGAACAACAGTACTCCCACTTCCATAATTACTAATTATTGATTTGAAGGCTGCAGCTAGAGGGATTGGAAATTTGGGTTGCAGCTGCAATGGTATCGGGCAGATATTGTGGACCATTGACCATGTTACCATTCTTTTGCTTGTAATTCTTATAGGAATTTTCCTCGGCTTGTCTTGCCAAGTTGAAGGGAGTGGTGTAACTCTTGTTGTAGGTTCGAGTGGTAGAGGTAAGTATTCCATTGCCCCATGAAACGGGCATTGAGTTGGTCTCTGCAGAAGAAAAGCTTAAACTTGTAGAGGACATGAGCCTTTGAGATTAAGCGTTGAAGTTGGAAGGCAATACTCTAGGAAAATGAGGTTGTGACGACGATGATGAGGATGCAGTGAGGTCAAGAGTGATGGTTGGACATGCAGGGGAAGGCGCAAGTGATGAGCTAGGCAAGTAGTATGGTGGCCTTGATCTTGAGTTATCAGAGAGATAGAAGTTTAGACCATTGAGGCTAGTCGGGGTAAAGGTGGCTGTACTGCCCGTAGGTGATGGGTGGAGGATTTGTCCGGAGGTGGTTGAGCCGGAGATGAGCATGGAAGCCGCTGTAGAGGTGGTGGAAGCCATAGCAGTGGCTGCCTGGGGGAGTGGATGGTTGTGTGTTCCTTCATAGGTTGTGATCAATATGGACATGTCCTCGGCGCATCTTTGCACCTATTTAGAAGGAAACAAAAAATAATAACGAGGTATAGGTTGAGAAAGAGTTGTTAATTGGATTCTATGAAGATTAATATTAACATTGTTGATTGCTAACGATATTAGTAATGACGCATTTAAGACAAATTGACAATCACAAATTTTTAATCTTGTGTCATTTATTCAATCGTTAATATTTGTAAACAATGGATTTTACTTCTATTTTCAACTATCTCATAGTTATTAACTGCTACAATTTTTAATAATATTTCATATTTATTACATAAAAAATATTTTTTTCTGTAAAAAATTCATTGAAATAGAATTTATAAGATCATATGCTTTTGAGTATACCTGTTTCCTCACAGGGCATGATGATGCAACTGTGCAGCAATAGTAAGCTCGAGGACAAGGATTTCCTTTTGCAATCTTTTGGCCATATTTCCTCCATTGGCATCCATCATTCATCTGAAATATGAACATAATATATTGATACAAGGTTGTTGAGAAACTATAAAAGCATTGGGATATAATTTTCATTATATTTACGAACCGTTGGTAAATCACATCGAGCCCTCACAGAAACTCTAGCCTTCTTAACTATGTGAGGTTGTTGAGAAACTTGTTCTTCTCTGGTGCTTCCCATTGTCTTTGGAAATTTATTAGGACGCCAAGTTTCTTCCATCTCTTCCTTTGGTTGATCTTCAGAGCTATTATCAGTGCTTGAAATTTGCATCAATTCAGATAGACTAGTCTTGGAGGCTTCAAATTTGCAGTCTAATGCAAGATTTAACCCTTCTTTAAGTTGCTCATTCTCAGTCTCTTTGGAAACAATTTTGATCTTCTCATCCTTCTTGGATGGATCACTAGAGCTTCTTCCCAAGCTAAGGGAGATGAGCTCGGATTCTTCCATTTCAGATTGATCATCTGCATGAGCTGGAGGAGAGACCTTAGCTTCTTGCTTGACAATGTCATAGAAGTGCATTTGGAGCTTTTGGTAGTCCTTCATAATGCGATCCAAGTACATCTTCAACCTTTGATTCTCTTCTCTCACCTCACCCATTTGAGCTCTGGTTGATTCAAACTTTTCATCCTATTACAAAAAAGAAAAAGAAATAATCTTAAGTATTTGAAAGCATAATCGGCTTATTTTTTCTTAATACTGTTGCTTTTTTGCTGTCTAAATTTTGTTAATACTCAATCATATTATAAATATGAGTTATATTCGTAAAATATTTTAAGCCGATATGATATGATTAATAGATTTTAGATTTATTGTTTTTATCTCAATAATTCATGAACATAGATAGAACTGTTCTTAATGTGCAACACAAATCTAATGTAGACCAAAAATTATATAAACCTGTTCCTTTTCAGTTGAGGAAGATCCTCCAGGGTTGGGCTCTCTGGGTGAGTTTTCCCTCTTGGTAATGACTATGCCCTATTTCATTGAACAATAAAAAAATTCACAAGGTCAGAATATAATAGAACAAACTTTTGTAGATTGGATTCATCAATATCTATACTGGCATTCATGAGAAAATGGAAATGTGTCACATGAAGGATTCAACTTACAAGGTTATCTTATATGAATATTGCCCCTAAGCCAAGAAAACAAATAATAATCTATATATGTTTTAGGTGTTCATCGATCCATATGAATTAGGAGTTGTGCATCTGCCTGAAAAATCTGTGGTCTTTACAAGTCAATCAGTCACTTTTCAGCACATAATAGGGTAAAAAAAAAATGTAAATCCATAATTAAGGTTAATTAAGAACACATTATCGAATTGTACTGTTTCAATTACCCATCAAAATGCTTAATTGAGAACTTTAAGGGAAAGGAGATGGTGAGTAGAGTTATAGTGCTTTAACACAGGAGATCCATATAATTGATTGACCATCCAAAAATTTTCTTAAATTAATTGTCACCTAAAGAAAAATGGTTTTAAAAATTATCGAGAGATTCTAGATTTTTTTTTTTTTGAGTAAAACTCTGAAATCAAACTTAGATTTTAGAAAAATTTTAGATCAGAAGTCATTTAAAATATCTTTGAACACTTATATTCTTTTTGTGGTTTGAGATCATTTTTATTGAAGATGTTACATCAAAGTGCGAATGTTTTACGGCATCTTTAAAAGCAAAGAGAGGAAAAAGGCTTCTGAAAATTGCTGTGTTCCATAAGAAGAGGGGACGAAAGAGAGAAAGGACTCTAGAGACTTGTATAGAGAGAGAGATAGAGAGAGAGATTAAACATAGGCTGTGGACCTGCTTGAAGATGCCTTTGATATATGACCATCTTCTTTAGTAGTTCTTCCATAAAACAAATGATTTATGTGTTCTTTTATGATTTTCTACAAGTTGACAAGCATAAGAGGGATCAATCTATGAAACAAAGCTAGATATTTCAACGGTTCTTTGATTTAAACTCAGCCATATCAATCCAAAAGGTATAAAACTTTAACCTTTTATGAAACTAAGGTTGAAGTAGCCTCTTGTCGCCTTATAAAAGGAAAAACGTTACTATAATTAAAGAAGGGAAACTATTATGTATAATCACATAATTATCAATAAAATCCTAAAAAAATAAAAAATAAAAATCAGAATGTTTTCCTCACCTTAGAGATCTCATCTTTGCATGTAGCATTATCCTTGTCTGCGGATTCAACCCTCCCCTCTTCCTTGACTAGATGATCTCCACAACTAGATATCCTTAAAGCAGCATCCATGTATAGAAAAGCTTACGAATAAAAATCCTTTGTTTCTCTCTCTTTCTCTCTCTCTCTCTTCTAATCTTGTGTCTGGACTCCTCAATTGCACCTCTAATCTTGTGTATAAAGGGGAAAGCCTGCAGTATTTGACTCGCTTAATTAAACAAAAGTTTTCAAACAAAGGCCATCCTGATCATCTCCACCAATCAAACACAGCATATACCCAAAATTGTCAACACCCCAATTGAACTCCAACTTGGCCCATCTATCTTACTTGTAAACACACATACATACTTTTATGTGTATTATTTTTTCAAAGACTTGTATTATATATAAGTGGAAGAATTCAACTACTAACTTATTGACAACTCTTATATATACACGAGAGAGAGAGAGAGAGAGAGAGAGAGGGACCGGGGTTAGACCACTGGGGTTGAAGTTTCGTACATTTTAACAAAAGTCACATGGGGGCCACGGTCACTTGGCCAAACATTTCAACCCGGTTATTAACTCCGGTGACCGAGTTTAAATGCGCTGGATCATCTGTTGGGGTTTTGCCAGATTCAGGTCAGACAAGGATTTAGTTTAGTACCAAAAGCTTTTAATGCACATGTTTTGCCAAATTTGTAAGGATTGACATTTTTAGGGTTTCATCGGATTCCAGTCAAACAAGGGTTTCAATCATACAAGTTGTTTTGAATTTGCCAAAAAAACGTTTAGGGATTGACATTTTCATGGATATGTCTACCATACCCATGCATATATACACCTTAGTTTCCTTGATGACTCCCATGCATGCAGAAACTTCAAAATTCTTCCCCTCTTGATTCTTTTCTTGATCTCAAAGTCTTTAAAGAAACCCGCAACTTTTGGTATGAATTCCATAGACCCCGCTGGTTAGATTGGAACTTCATTATCAAAATTCAGAAGCAAACCCCATTGGGCTTCAAACCCTAAAATCTAAAACATGCACAGTGAGAAGGATGATGTTTAATTTGATTTATGAGTTGGACTTTTTATTTCTATTTTTTTTTTTAATTTTTGGGTTGAGCTTCAACATCATTAAATTTATTAAACTTGTGTATGTATTACCTTGTATCATGAAACCTGGTTTTATATTTTGAGTTTTTTATTAGGTTAAAGTTGACTCCTCTAACATTATCGTAACCTAGCTTTGCTAAGGGCATTGAATTAGAGCCTCCATCAGAACTTGATCATTTTTATAGCATGATGCCTGCAGATTTTGTTTCAGAAAATGTTATTTATCGGAACCATATTCGCCTACCATGAAATCAGAGATGATCTTTTAAATTCATATTTGTTTTATTGCATATATTTTTTTTAGTGTAGTAGTATTAACTTTCTATGTACGGAATAATTTAATAAGCAAATTTGTTGCATATGATTATAATTTTTTATAAATATTTAGTAATCACGAGTAAATCCGACTACATCCGATTCGAAATAAGTTAAATTAGAACAAAACTCTCTTGATATCTGTTTTTACCGTATATAAAATTCGAATCCGATAATTTATTTAAAATATACCAATGTTCAGCCACTGGGTCAAATAATCATTGGTCGTTGCATATGACTATAATAAAATAATTAATTATTTTTTATCAATATGATAGGATAAAAGAAATTATATTTCTCAGAGGAATTAATTGGATGTTCTAGCAGGAAAAAAGAAAGAGCGGCTAGGGTCGGGTAGGGATTATGGCTCATGATCAAGTCGTAATTTGACTATATTAGTTTTGGGTCTTCGAAATTAATTGTATTTCGGCAAGCCCTTGAATTTTTAAGCGAGGGATGAAGCATGGAAAGTGAAATATTATACAAGCATAAACATTTTTGTCTTTTGGAAACTCAAAATGTTTTGAAAATGCATGTTTTTCACCTTCTAACCTTATCCTGACATATGAATGGTGCTCATCAACTTGGCAACTTGCGTGTCCAAAAAACTCTCTCTGTCACGAAACTAGAAGTGCATTTTTATCTTTAATTGTTTTGGGAGAAACAGCAAGTACTACTTAGCTTCTGACTGTGCTTTGCTTGACACAATCCCCCCCCCCCCCAAAACTACAAATGAGTCATTACTTGAATATAATTTTCAATGCCTCCAAAACTTTTTGTTACTTAAGGATTGCATATAACTCATCTGACCTAAGAATGCATTAGAGAAAGGGAGAGAGAAGAATTCATTAGCAAAATCAAATATGAATTTTGTTTTGAAATTTTCAGTTGGAAGAGTTAAATTTAGGGAAAATTATTGTTGAAACATAGAGAAATCAAAACCTAAACTGCTATATTGAAAAAGTTGGTTATCGTTAGAAATTTTAATGATTTTATCCGTAAAAGGAGAAAAATGACCAAAATAATGCATTCGAACGTTTCTCCCCTAAAAACTGTGGAAACACCCTATTAAGAACCTTAATGTCAACCCTCTTGTAGTGCATATTGAAATATGTTCTAATCAATGAGTTATAATTTAACTTATATTATTCGTTTTTCATTAAAAATTTCGAAGTCGAATCCCTTCTCAGTGAGAATAATTAATTATAATTAATGTTTAGAGTTTCATTAAAACTAGATCTAAAGTTTAGAAAGTTATATAGTTTTTTTAGCCTTTTTCTTGTAATTCTAAAAACCGGAGAAGTCGGTTCTATTTTGTCACGGATTTAAGATTTTTAAAAGGTAAATAACATTTAAGATTAAAATTTTAAAATTATTATTAATAAAAGTAATAGAATAGTCTCCCTCTCCCTTTGCTTTGCTTGACCTCAGATGTAGCCATCCAAGTCCTTGGAGTTTATCTAAATATAAACTTAAAAGGGGCTGGGTGTGGCCATCCAAGCAGGTGACGACCCCTCCCCCCCCAGCATTACCATTTTTTTCATCCATTATTTATTTATTTACATTCAGGTCCTTTTTTTTACCCAAGTTCTTTCTCTTTTTTTCTGACTCATTTTTTTTTTTACCATTTAGATCCTTTTATTTTTTATTTTTTTTGTCTGGTTTTGTTTTGTGGTTCACGTGACCAGCATGCGCCGGGCACTGTTCACTGTTCAATTGGGTGCCTTTTATGTGTGATGCATTTTTTTTTCCTTGGATGTTACTGTTTACAAAGATTTCTAGCATCCCTCCTCACCCTCCTCCTCCTCGATGGTCGACCCTTTATTTTTATCTCATATATTATTTTTTTCTTTTCACCTGGCACAATTCGCAAAAATGCGGACGTCCCTGCATGGTCGTCCTATTTTTTTTGATCATTTTTTTTTTTCATTTAACTCATTCTTCTTTTCTTTTAACCCCGTTTTTCTTTGGCGTTACTGTTCGTAGAAGGTTTCTAACACTGCACGAAGGTCATCCCTTTCTTTTTCGGCCACAGTTTTTCTTTTTCTTGTTTTTTTTCGTTTGGGTCTTTCCTATTTTTGACCCATTTTTTTCTTGGGCATTATCGTTCACAGATAATTCTGATGCATTCCTTTATTGTTAGACCACTTTTTTTTTTTTTTTTTTTTTTTTTTATTCAAATCATTCCTTTTTTTCATTTAGGTCATTTCTTTTTTTATTTTTTATGGAATTTTTTCCCTTAGAAGTTACTGTTTACGAAAAAATCTGAAGCTTTTGAATGGTCATCCATTTATTTTTAGATCGCAGTTTTTTTTTTTTTTTTTTATTCAGATCTCTCGTCTTTTTATTTTTTTACCTGATTTTTCTTTTCTTCTTAGCTAATATATGCAAGGCATTACTGTTAACATGAAAATTCTGACACCTTCGGATCGCCGTTCATTTATTTTTTGACCATAGCTTTTTTTTGTTCGTTTACATTTTTTCTCTGTTTTTTTTTCCTTAGGTGTTACTATTCACAGAAAATTCTAATGCTCTCGAATGATCAACCCTTTATTTTTAGATCACAGTTTTAGTTTTAGTTTTTTTTTTCTATTCAGGTTCTTCTTCTTTTCATTTTTTGATTTTTTTTTTATTGATAAACATGTTGCATATTAGTGTTAACAGAATTATGATACCTTTGGGTAATCGTCCTTTTATTTTTAGAGAAAAGTTTTTTTAAAGACTTTAAAAGCTTAGATATCCTTTTAAAAGTTTGGATTTGAGCGCGTTTAGATATCCATTCAAGTGTTTCCTCATTTTTTATCCTGATTTTTTCATTTGGGTCCTTTATTTCATTTATATCCTTTCTCTTTTTATTTTTTGGCCCAATTTTTTTTCCTCTAAGTCCTTTATCTTTTTTTTTTTTTTTTTTATATATATATAGATTTTCCCCTTTTTCCTAGGGGCCCCACTTGCTGCTAGGGTCCTTCATTTTTTATTTTTTAATTTTGGGACCCCTTTTTTCGTTCAACTATTTCCTCCTTTTTTATTTTTTTGCCCTAGCGCCAATGGCTGTTACGGTTCACAATTGTTTATTTATTTTTAGATCACAATTTTTTTTTTCATTCAGATATTTTTTAATTCAGTTCCTTCCACTTTTTTTTGGACTAATTTTTTTTCCTCAACTCCTTCATCTTTTTTTGACATAGATTTTTTCCTTTTTCTTTTTTATTTTGCCCCACTTTGGACCTGTTTTTTTATATTTTTCATTTAGATCCTTTCTTTTTTTACTTTTTGACCCAATTTTTTTTCGTTCAAATATTTTGTTCAGAATGTTATAAAAACTATATGTAATTCAAATGTTTACATAATTATAAATCTAACAAATATTTGTATAACGAAAAAATATAATCCGCATCTTGCGGGCACCTTGTGCGTTAGCATGGGAAAATAACTAATCTAAGTATAAAACAAAAAAGTTAATGGTGTGATCGTTCTCTCACGTGATCAACATGTGACTTCTTTCTAAAGAAATCAAAAAGTTATCTAACCTTGTACACGTCCCTGCTTAGAATTTGTTCACCATTTCCACCTGCTACTTTACTTTTAAGAGCTAGATATCACTTTAAAACTTTGGATCTGAACACATTTGGATAATATAAGTTTCAAAGGTAAGATTTAGATATTCTCTTATTGAAATCAGTTTGTCCCTAAACTGTGCCAATTTTTTATGACACTATCGATAGCATTTCAAATAAAGAGGAAAAATACTTCTTGTCTCGATGTTTAAAAACTCCTAAATCTATTAAAAGAGATTTTAAAATTATCGATGGTGTTATTTATAATTTGATAACTATATTATAAACCTAACAAATTATAATTGTTTTTAACCATTTTTTTTTCATGGCACACACTCGGATTTCGTGGTGTGTCCACCGCCTACTAGTTGATATGAAATTGGCAAAAATGGATTTTTGTGAGTCACATGGTTTCCTTTGGTTATGACTTGTCATTAGACATAATAAAATCTTTGGATATTTTCATAAAATTCAAAGGTAATAATTCTATAATCTCAAGAACACTATTCTTATAAAATTCCTTCCGTAATCCCCCATAAGATCAGAAAATTATAAAAAAATTCAATGTGAAAATTCATGATCTCGAGGAGAAAACTTCGGACTTGGTTCCTATTAATAAAAGAAAATAAGATAATAATGGTCTAGTGGATAAAACTATTAAATATGTTAATCAAATCTCAATTTTAAAACTTGAAAATGAAAAAAATTATCAGGAGAGCCGCCCTCTTAAAATGAGCCTAACAAAGACTTGAATTTAATTAATTGAAATATGATTCACGGTATTAAAAAAAAAAGAAAAGAAAATAAGGTTAGAGATATGTGATGGTCGATTGTTGTCTAGCTATGGTTGGACATAACTGGTCGTCCTCGTAGGCACAGTTGATATGGGGAATGTGGTTTCATAATCGATCATCAGCCACACCTCATGAGTAGTTCTGATTGTACCCCAAAACTCATTTTTTCTTCAAAATTTCTCTTTCAGCTTAATCATATATTTTGTAAAAATACCAAATTTATTATGAAATACCCAATTTAAATAGATTATTACTATTCATTTACCTTTGCGGAACTTACTATTTTTTTTGCCTGTCAGAATCAAATGAAAAATAAATTTAATTCATTTGAAATAAATTGAACTAGTAATTCATTTACAAATAAACTTCTGAGCTTAGAATGTAAATTTAATTGAATTATTATAGTTGGAATAAAAAAATAAAATGTAGAATTTACTTTTAAATATTACAATTTACTTAATTACTCTAGATTTTTCTCTATATTGAAATAACACTATAAGATATAAGATTTTTCCCGACGGTTCTTTCCTAACTTTAATATTTTATCACAAATATTTTTCTATTCCCCATGCTTATTGTCAAAAATATCGAAAAAATAAATTTTCTTGACGTTTAAGAGAAAAAAATGTCGAAAAATAATTATCATGAAAACAGAAACATCGGAAAAGATTAAACACAAATATTGACGTTTTACTTAAAAACATTGTCATATCCCTATGTTTTCGAGTAAAATTTCAGGAATGTCTTTTTAAGATGCCCTAGCCCCTGTCTTCTTTTCTTTCTCTCTCTTTTCTCTATTTCCTCTCCTGCATTCTGCAGTCGCTGTCATCGTTGAAGGTGAAGCACATTGGCCAAAAGGGTAGTATAATCTTATTTTCTCTTTTCTCTTTTTCCACTCCAGCTAATATATAATCTTATGAACAGCACACACAAAAGAAGATAACATAGAGAGAACATAGGCCTACACCATTTCCAGCTATCAAAAGCATATGTTCGTGGGCAGAAAGGAGCAAGAAACCCCAAAATTTCGGTTGGGTCGATTCATACGAATCTGTCTCTCTCTCTCTCTCTCTCTCCATAAATGTATATATGCGTCTTTAAACTTAGTTTAAACAAATTTAATTAGGCAGACTTATTAGATTCATAAAAATCTCCTCACAATCTCGTTGACAAAATCAAATTCTCCAAAAATTATGAGTTCTTGAAACTTTATTTCCAGACGACTCTCTTTAAAATTATTTTAATAAGATTTAATTAGTAGATCTAATAAATTTATAAAAATCTCTCACAAAGCTAAGCAAAGACTTGGCATTTAGCCAACATCTCTTAATGCAAAACTATGCAAAACTCAAAGATATTGTTGGCCTAATACTTTGCTCATAATAACCATCTTCTTCTCTTTGCATTCACCAAAGGCCCACCGGACAGACGTAAAATCTTTTAGTTAGTAATGAGAGTTTAAAAGTAAAACTTACAAACCCTTTAACTTGTAAACAATTGCTGATCAGAACAATCTCATTCATTTCTACCATGGTGATTTTGATTGTCAAGCTACTGTTTTTTTTAAATAAAATATCAGAGATAACCGTATTGTATCTGACTAAATACAGTTTGAAACGAATTAAATTCTAATAGGATAAAACTCTCGCGATACCCGTTTTCTCACCTTGTTTAAGGAAAATTGGTGTCCGACCACCGAACAAACTAGACAACTAGACATTGGAATTGTCAAGCTAATTTCACTCTCTTGGGAGCTATTATCAAGTAATGGGGTATAAGGTTGGAAGATATTCAAAGGTGTTGACAAAGATGGTCTTATGTACGGAGATTCCAGCCATGTATGCCAATTTTACATTTCATTTTCACGTGTAATACTTGGACCCGTAACCCAAGTGAAATCAATTCCATTTTGAAAGAGGAAAAAGCACACCACACTTGCAAATAAAACTCAAAAATCAGCACTGGCATTAAGTTTGACCACCGCCCTTATACTTTCCTTTTTAGCAAATGAGTCATAGATCCCGGCTTCATATTCATGTACTTGGATCGCAATTATTTTTTTCGGTTGTACAAGAATTTGAATATGGAATCATCAAGTTAAGGGAAGGGAGTTTGTACCACTAGACTGTTCCTTTAGGGACGGATCGCAACTTCTTAAAGCCACCTAATGAGATTTATTAAGATGCACCGAAACAAGTTTAGAGTCACCCTAAACCCTAAACAAGTTTACAGGGTGAACCCAAAAATCTATATTATGAAAGAAAACATGATACCCATTCAGAAAAATAATTATATTTAAAAGAATATATGATTCGAATAATTGTGAGATCCAGTTAAAGAACTGACTCTCTCAGTATCTATTTTTCATTTTCAAAACTAAAAAATATGCCTATTGCAATAAAGTCACAGACAATAAGTAATTTCAAGCTTAGTGAGTTTTTGTCCTCATTTATAAGTGCTTCCAAGAGCACTTTGCATTTAAAATAAATCATCTTTTACATTTTTTTTAAAAGAAAACTTTGGCATGCATGCTTTCTCCTTGAACATGGAATCATGATTAGAGATCTAGCATAATAATTAATTGCACCATCAATTTTCTATTGAATTGACTATACAATAGAGATGGGGGTGGGGGTGAGGTGACCTCTCACTAATTTCATAAAGTATAGTTTGTCAAAAGTCATAAAATGACGATAGAAATAATTAAATAGAATGGTTAACCTCATGAACCTAATTTCCATCGAACCAAAAATTCAATTGGATTGATTGTGTATTATCTCACATAACTTTCTTTAATATGAAGTTAAAATTACTAATGATTTATCATTGTTTTGTTGTGAAATAGTAAATATTCTTTTTTGACATATATACATATTGTGTTAAATTCGAAAATAATCCTATGTATAAAGCTCCTTTTTCTTTGTTGGTCAAGAATGTTTAAGGGAGGATTAAAATTCTTACCACTCTTTAAAGAAAAAAAATACACAAATTTTGTGATAAATGATTTACTTAAATATAAAGGTAATAAGGGCTTACCCCATACATAAAGTGTTCCTCGGCTTAAATATAAAGGTAATAAAAATTATAAAAAAATTGATATAAAATTTAACATCTCACCTTCACAATTAACTAATTTTATGTAAATATGGAATAATATTACCAACAAGAGGGTAAACTCAATGGAAGGGACATGCACTTTGATATGATTTTGATACCATATTAGAAATAAATTTGACTCCTATATTAAAAAAAAATTAATTGTGAAGATTGAGAATTCACGTAAATATATATATATATATATATATATATATATATATTACGTTTGAAATATTGAGCCGATTTACTTAAATTTTAATAAAGGTAATTATTATATGTTATTTATTTACTAATACCCATTTATGTTCACCCTTGGTCACGACCCACGTTTTGCATGCAACAAGGAATTAAGTGGCACATGACATGATGGCCTACTTCAATTATTGAGATTTTTGAGTTTGATTATCAGATTTTGTGGTGAAAAATGTGTTGGGTATTTTTATTAATTAACTTTATATTATATTTTATATACTTATTTGGGGCTAGTGAGAGAGAGAGAGAGAGAGAGAGAGAGAGAGAGAGAGAGAGAGAGAGAGAGAGAGATGAAAGGGTCAACAAGTCCTCTTGTGGACCACGTTTACGATGAGGCTGCAAAAGATTCAACGAATTTGTCAAAATTCAAAGGTAATGATCCATTTTTTGAGTAGTGAGATGAAGATTTTGACCTACTTTTTCGTCTCATTTTGGAACTTTGATTATTCCCCCATGACCTTTGCAGAAACCCTTTCAAAATTGCTTTTCCATAAATAAATTTATGTTTTCTCTCTAAACATATTAATTTAAAGTTTTCTCTTTCTACAAAAACTAAAAATAATTTTTCTCTCTACAACTAAACATATAAATTTTCTTTATCTAAAAAATTAATTGAATTTATATTTTCTTTCACCAAGCATATACATTTTAAGTTTTTTCTCAATAAAAAATAGGTTTTACTCTCTCTAAAACTATGAACATTAATTTTTTCTCTAAAAAAATTAATTAGATTCACATTTTTTCTCTCCAAATACGTCAATTTTAAGTTTTTTTTTTTTTTTTTTTGAAAAAAATTAGTTTTCTCTCTAATCGAATTCATTTTCTCACTCTAAAAGACCAGTTGAATTTATGTGTGCCCACTCCAAAAACATTGACTTAAGTTTTTTTCTTTCTAAATAAACTAATTTTAGTTTTTCTCTCTCAAAAATTAAACATATTAATTTTAAATTGTTGTAAATTTTGTGACGCCAATTGTATTGGTTTTTAATTTTCTCTCTCTAAAAACCTCAAGGAGATGTGATGAATTGGAAGTATTATTGGGGGTTTGTTTAAATATAAATCTTAAAACTCTCCAACAAGAGATAAAACTCAATTTAGAGTTGTGTGTGAGAGAGAGAGAGAGAGAGAGAGAGAGAGAGAGAGAGAGAGAGAAACTGAAGAATGAATATTACAATAACTCTGAAATAGTTTATATAGACCTAAAACTCTAACATAAGATAAAAAACTAAAATTTCAACCCTAAATACAGTTCTTCTAGAATAGGAAAGAAATATCTCAATTCCTTAGCAAACCATCCTTTGCTTTGGAGGAGCGCCATGGCGCCCTCCTTGCTGCAACTTCCACCGTCGCTGCCGTGGTGGTAAGGTCTCAAACCCTTTTTTCCTTCCTTATTTGCCCATCAGACTCCCTTTTGTTCCTTACATTAAGCCTCTAAACTTTCATTTGAGAACGTTCATGCAAATCTTCAAGTTGAACGTCTCTCTTTCTATATCAAGATGGTTTATTGTCTATCGATAGGAATCGTTTTATTAGCACCTTTAGTCAATGATTTTTACTTTTTGTGATTATTATTATTATGTTCAATTTTCTGTTAGAAATAACTTTTATAAGCAACTTGGTGTCTATAACTTAATTCATTTATTTATTTTTATTGTCAAATGAAATAGCAAAATTGTCGATAAGCTTGTAAACTTGAATCAGAAAAATTGAATCCCAAGCCTTTGAATTTAGAAGTAATTTGTAATTCAGACCCTCTGATTTGGAGAAAATTAGAGGAAAATACAAGGCAAAAATATACCACTCGCTCATGATATTTTTGATAAATTCAATTTTTTAATTTTCTTTTTCTCTTGCATTCACCAAGGTCCAACCCTAATAGCCTAAATATGTATATTTACATCGGGCAATTAATTATTATTATTATTATATTATTGTTGTTATCGTCGTCGTCGTTATATTTTAATTTTTTTGGGATGAAAAAGTGATAGTTGAGAGAGTCTACCATATCAATTTCCCCAAGGTACAACCTTGGACTTTCCTTACGTTTTTGGCAAACATAGGTGCTTAGGATATGCCATTTAGCCAACCCTTTTGGCTTTGGATGTCAACTCTCAAGAAAGTTTGCCCAATTATTTTCAGACGAGCCTGTTTGGAAAATCTCAATCTGTTTTAATTTAACTTAACTTATAATATTTTTAAATAAAATAAAATATCTTATTAAACGTCGAAGGATTTACAATATGAATTATTTTTTATATAAATAACTTAAAATTACAATTAAATTACTAATTTTTAAAAATATGACACTTTATATTCATTAACAAATTAGCCAAGTCAGTGGTTTACTGCATTATAACTGTCGCTTCTGCATGCGTAAGTTTAAATCACCAGTCATGAGTCCATTTTTCAGAGAGAGAGAGAGAGAGAGAGAGAGAGAGAGAGAGAGAGAGAGAGAGAGAGAGGGAGATGACTTACCATGTCCTATGCACCACCAGCTGGGATATGTTTTGGATGCCCTTGGCTTTTTCTAAATCTGTGATAATTACTAGGCATAATTCCAAAAGTTTTGGAAAAATAAAATATAAGAGAGGAAAAGCGACATATGAATTAATAATTGATTCAATAAGTCAAGTTTACGTATTAAATTAATGATATATAGGTTAGACCTTTTAAACATAACATCTTGACTTCTTGTATTGCGATGTCTCTCAAGTTGAGAGTGCATATACATGGAGGAGGAGCCATGCAAACTATGCGTCTTGGGCACTAGCATGTGTGCTGGTCGCAGCCCGGTGTGCTCATCCATGGGCAGTTGTGCTTGGCTGACCAGCATAAGGGTGCAGCCTAGAGCTGCCTCCCAATGCTAACCTTTGGATCGATCTGATTTGACCCATGACCCAATTATATATATATATATGTATAATTGCTCTTTTTCGATGGGCCCGATGGAAATCATTAGAGCAAAAAACCTAGTTTAGTCATTTTAGATCCGAATGTGATGCATGTGATATTGTAGTAGTATTGTGTGCCTCGGATATATGTATTATACTTGTTGATGTAACGATAACAGATGGACATATACACACAACTTATTTTGATCCATGTGATTTGATTTTACTCTCTCTAATTATGATATTTTGATATTGTATTGTGCATATGCTAAAAAAAAAAAAGAAGACTTTTAGCAACAGTAAAAAACCGCTTGGCAAAGACCTTAAAAACCGCCTATAAAGGTTGTAGAGTCTTCTCTAGCGGTCAAAATTTTCATTAGCTATGCAAGCGTTAGTAAAGGGCTATGCCAGAGGCCATGACTGCAGGCAAAGATTTGGATCTATGCCGGCGGCCAAGATGACCGCCGGCAAAGGCCTAGACCTATGTATATTTACATGGATAGTCAGCATTTAATTATTATTATTATTATATCAGTATTGTTGTCTTCGTTGTTAAATTTTAATTTTTTTTTGGGATAAACAGTGAGAGTTGAGAGAGTCTACCACATCAATTTCCCCAAGGTACAATCTTGCACTTTCCTTACGTTTTTGGCAAACATAGGTGCTTAAGATATGTCATTTAGCCAACCCTTTTGGCTTTGGATGTAAACTCTCAAGAAAATTTGCCCAATTATTTTCAGACAAGACTGTTTGGAAAATCTCAATTTGTTTTAATTTAATTTAATTTATAATATTTTTAAATAAAATAAACTATATTAATAAACCACTACAAAAAAATGGACTTTTAGCGACGGAAAAATCCGTCTCTGAAAGTCTCTTTTCCGTCGCTGAAAGGCATCAGCGACGGATTTTTTCCGTCGCTAAATCAGTCGCAAAAAGTGACCCAACTAATTTTCAGCGACCGAATTTTTTTCCGTCGCAAATATCAATGTCGGATTAGCGATAGAAAAAAATCCGTCGCTGATTTGAGTTACGAAAAAAGAAAAAAAAATGCACAATTGTTCATGCTCACAACCCACCCACATGTTATCTCACCTTATACCTTTTTTGTTTTTACTTATTATCTTTATTTCTTATTTCTTAATAATATTAAAATAATATAAAATTATAATTTATTATAAAATTATAATTTATTATAAAATAATAAATTAATTTTATTATTACTTAAAATAAAATAATAAAAAATTTTAAAAACTAAAATAATATTATTCTTTGCAAAATAAAATAAAAATAATAAGAATTTTTAAATAAAATTAAAAATTAAAAATTAAAAAAAATCCGTTGGTAATCCGTCGCTAATTTTCCGTCGATAATCCGTCGTTAATTTTCCGTCTCTAAAGGCTGTACATATATTTTTTTTAATTTTTTTTCCTTCACCAATTCACCGACGGAAGTTAGCGACGGAATTATTCCATCGCTAAAAATGCTGTCGGTAATCCGTTGCTGATAATTTTATAATTTTTTTTATTATTATTTTTGGGTTTAGCGAAATTTCCGTCGCTAATCTATCGCTAATCCCTGAGTAAAAAATCCGATATTAATCCGTCGCTATTACCGACGAATATTTTTCCGTCAGTAATTTTTTGTCGCTGAAACCGTGTTTTCTGGTAGTGAACGTATAAGAATTTACAATATGAATTATTTTTATATAAATAACTAAAATTACAATTAAATTTCTAATTTTTTAAATATTACATAATTTTAATTGAATCTCATTTTAATTTTTCTAAGGGACACTATATTGATCAACAAATTATCCAACTCAATGGTTTACTGCATTATATTTGTTGCTTCTGCAAGCGTAAGTTCAAAATCACCGTGATGAGTCCATTTTTCATAGAGAGAGAGAGAGAGAGAGAGAGATGACTTACCATGTCACATGCACCACCAGCTGGGGATATGTTTTGGATGCTCTTGTTTCCCCCCCTCCTAAATCTGTGATAGTTACCGCGCATAATTCCAAAAGTTTCGGAAAAATAAAATATAAGACAGCAAAAGTGACACACGAATTAATAATTGATTCAAGAAGTCAAGTTCATGTATTAAATTAATGATAGGTAGGTTAGACTTTTTAAATAAAATATCTTGACTTCTTGTATTGCGATGTCTCTCAAGTCGAGAGTGTATATACATGGAGGAGGAGCCGTGCAAACTATAAGTCTTGGGCGCTAGCGTGTGCGCCGGTCACCGCCCTGTGTGCTCGTGCATGGGCGGTTGTCCATGGCTGACCAGCACAAGGGTGCGGCCTAGAGCTGCCACCTGATGCTAACCTTTGGATCGATTCAATTTGACCGATGACCCAATTTCATATATATATAATTGTTCTTTTTCGATGGACTAGATAGAAATCGTTAGAGTAAAAAGCCTAGTTTAGTCATTTTAGATCTGATTGTGATGCACGTGATATTGTATTAGTATTGTGTGCCTTGGATATATGTATTATGCTTATTGATGTATCAGATAACAGATGGACATTTACACGCAACTTATTTTGATCTATGTGATTTGATTTTATTCTCTCGCAAGTTTAGATCATTGATTCTAGTCGGGGTAGAGGTGGCCGTACTGCTCATAGGTGATGGGTGGAGGACTTGTCCGGAGGTGGTTGAGCCGGAAATGAGCATGGAAGCTGCTGCAGAGGTGGTGGAAGCCATAGCAGTGGCTGCGAGAGGGAGTTGATGGTTGTGTGTCCCTTCATAGGTGCTAGAGATCTGATCCAAAATCTGCTGTAGAAAAATTTTGAAATGGATTCTCCATAGTTATTAAGTTGTTAGCTATTAATTAGGAGTTGTTTCATGAGTAAATCAAATAATATTTAGTTCCTTATTTTTCTGCATTCTAGTTATTTGTAAGTTTAGCACTTATGTTAGTCTTGTTATGTAGAGGAGAAATAAAAAACATTCTACTTCCTTCTTAAATTCTCCCATTTTCTCCTTTCGTCAGTAGCATAATCACTACTCTTAAACCAAACATTTGGTATCAGAGCCTTGTTACTTTCATGCCTTGGGCGTTTCTTCATGGCAAACAATGGCAGTATGGTCTAACCCTCCTTACCAATTTTTAAAAGAGACAATTATGAGTTTTGGAGCATTAAAATGAAGACATTATTCAACTCATAGGAGCTGTGCGATCTGGTGGAAAATGGCTACAATAGTCAAGATGAGGAGACCGGGTTGAGAGAAAACAAAAAGAAAGATTCAAAAGCTTCGTTCTTCATTCAACAAGTTGTTCATGAATCAATCTTCTCAAAAATTATAGCAGCCTCAACAGCAAAAGAGGCATGGACAACCCTACAGGTAGCATTTCATGGCTCATCCACTATAGTTAGAGTGAAGTTGCAGACACTTAATCGTGAATTTCAAAATCTGCACATGAAGAATGGAGAATCAGTGCAGAAATTTTTGACAAAAGTGGCAGCAATTGTCAATCAAATGAGATCCTATGGTGAAGAGGTCACAAAGAAAACTGTTGTGACAAAAGTGGTGAGGAGTTTAACTCCTAAATTTGATCATGTGGTTGCAGCCATTGAGGAGTCTAAAAATCTGTCAACTTATTTCTTTGATGAGTTGATGGGTTCCTTACAATCTCTTGAAGCTAGAATCAACAGAACAGAAGAAAAGGTTGCAGAGAAGGCATTTCAGGCAAAAGAAGAAGGCTTGGTTTCAAAGGAGCATGATGGATCAACAGTCCGAGGAAGAGGCACAGGAGGATTTCGAGGGAAGAATTTCAACTGTGACAAAGGAAGAGGTAGAGGGTCTGAGCAAAGATTCCATAGCAATAAGGGCAACATCCTGTGTCACAATTGCAAAAAATTTGGGCATGTGAAAGCTGATTGCTAGTTTAAAGACAAGCAGGCAAATTATGCAGAAGATGTAGATGGAGAGAGTAGATTATTTATGGCACATTGTGACACAATTGACACACATGGTGAAGTGTGATTTGTAGACAGCGGGTGTTCGAATCATATGACAGGCAGGAACGCAATTTTCAAACAACTTGATGAAAGTCAAAAAAGGTTTCTGCATGATGTTCAATTTGTTCCTAACTTGCCACACAATTTGTTGAGTGTTGGATAGCTAATGGTTAATGGATACTGAATTATATTTGATGATGGAGCATGTGTCATTAAGGACAAAGCTTCAGGCCAAATGGTTGTAAAAGTTCTAAAAGTAGAATGTTTCCACTTGAAGTCTCTAATGTGGAAGAATTTGCCCTAGTTGCTGGAGAACAAAATGAATCCAAGCTATGGCATCTTCGATATGGACACCTGAATATTAAAGGATTGCAGCTGCTGGAATGAAAATGTATGGTTCATGGACTTCCAAAAATTAAAACATTTGATATATGTGAGGCATGTATTTATGACAAACAGACTAGGAAGTCATTTCCTACTAGAAAGGCATGGAGAGCGACAACATGTCTTGAACTAATTCATGCAAACCTATGTGGTCCCATGAATATAGAGTCATTTGGAGGGAGTTACTACTTTCTTTTGTTCACCGATGACTTCAGCAAGACGAGTTGGGTATATTTTCTGAAATTCAAATAAAAAACATTTGAGAATTTCAAGAAATTCAAAACACCGGTTGAAAAGCAAAGTGGTGCAAGCATAAAACTATTTCGCACAAACAGAGGTGATGAATTTATTTCAAAGGAATTCAATCATTTCTGTAAGGAGAGTGAAATTCATATTGAGATGACAACACCATATACTTCAAAGCAAAATGGAGTAGCAGAATATAAAAACAGAACTGCGTTGGAGATGGCAAGAAGTCTGTTGACAGGGAAAGCACTTCCAAACTCATTTTGGACAAAAATTGTAGCAACAACAGTGTATCTACTGAATCTTTTCCCTACAAAAGTAGTTCAGAATTACACTCCATTTTTAGCATGGAAAGGAACAAAACCAACTGTAAGTCATTTAAAAGTTTTTGGTTGTATTGCTTATATTTTAGTAAATCCTCAAAACCACAAAAAATTAGATGAAAAATCAGAAAAATATATTTTTATTGGTTATTGTACCGAATCCAAAGCATATAAAATGTATAACCCCATTACTGGCAAGATAATTGTCAGTGGAAATATAGTGTTTAATGAGGAAGCATGCCAGAACTGTGGAGATAGAAACAGCAATGAGGAAGATCAGTCTCAAATTCCATTTCTTGAGAAAGATCAGTCTCAAATTCCATTTCTTAAGGAAGACTCAAACTCAACTTCAGTTGACTCACCAACTTCTACTCCAAATGTAAGCAGTCCAGCAACTCCACAGAATACAACTTCAACAATCAACAATTCAAGTGAGTCTTCAGAGGAGATACAACCAAGAAAATTTAGATCACTGAGGGAAATGTATGAATCATAGGAGTTTGCTCTCTTAGTCCCGGACCCTACAACTTATGCAGAGGTAGCAGAAAGAGAGGAGTTGAGAAGGGCAATGAAAGAGGAACTCATGTCCATTCAAAGGAACTCAACTTGGGAGCTAACACATCTGCTTAATGAGAAGAATGCAATAGGCTTAAAATAGATATTCAAGACAAAATTTCATGCAAATGGAAGTGTTCAAAAGTATAAGGCTCGGTTGGTTGTGAAAGGCTATTCTTAACAGCAAGGAATCGACTACGAGGAGACTTTTTCTCCTGTAGCACGATTTGAGACAATAAGGTATACCAATTTTATGTCAAGTCAGCATTTCTGAATGGTGAAATTGAAGAAGAAGTTTATGTCTTGGAACCAGAAGGATTTGAGATTAAAGGGAAAGAAGAAAAGGTGTACAAGCTAAGAAAAGCTCTATATAGTTTAAAGCAAACGCCAAGGGCATGATACAACAAAATTGATGCATATTTTTAGCAAACTGGCTTTGTAAGGAGTGAAAATGAGCATACTCTTTATTTAAAGAGGCAAGGTATCACTGATTTTATGATAATTTGCTTATATATTGATGATATAATCTACATGGGGTCATGTTCATGACTTGTAGAAGAATTCAAATCTAGCATGATGAGTAGCTTTGAAATTACAGACTTGGGATTGCTGTAGTATTTTCTTGGACAGGAAATACAGCAAGATGAAGCCGGGGTGTTCATTTCTCAAAAGAAGTTTGCTGCAAATCTGTTAGAAAAATTCAATATGTCCAACCGCAAGATGGTGGCCACTCCAATGAATGTGAATCAAAAATTGTAGTAGGAAGATGGGGCAGAAGAAGCAAATTAGAAACAGTCTAGAAGTTTGGTTGGTGGATTGATATATTTAACACACACAAGACTAGATATTTCATTCTCAGTTGGAGTTGTGTCAAGATTCATGAACAATCCATCAAAGCAACACTATGGAGCAGCAAGGAGGATCCTAATGTATATTACAGGGACTTTGAGTTATGGAATTTGGTATACTCATGCACCCAATTTTGGTTGGTTACACCGATAGTGATTGGGCAAGCTCAATAGATGATAGAAGAAGGACCTCCGGAAATGTGTTTGGGCTAGGATCAGGTGCAATCATGTGGAATTCAAAGAAACCAAGCAACAACAACTTTGTCAACAGCAGAGGCAGAGTATGTGGTTGTCACTACAGCTACTTGTCAATGCATCTGGCTTAGGAGAATTTTAAGTGAGTTGCATCAAAAGCAAGATAAGGGGACTGAACTTTGTTGTGATAATAAATCAACAATTGCTATGGCAAAGAATCCAGCATTTCATGGGAGAGCAAAGCACATTGAGTTGAGATTTCATTTCATTCGAGAATTGGTGGCCAAAGGAGAAATAATTATGAAGTTCTATCATACTGAAGTTCAAGTTGCAAACATCTTCACAAAGGCCCTATCAAGTCAAAGACATGCTTATCTCTTGACATTGCTTGGAGTGTGTGATTTTGGATCAAGGGGGAGTGTTGGAGATATGATCCAAAATCTGCTGCAGAAAAATTTTGAAATGGATTCTCCATAGTTGTTAAGTTGTTAGTTACTGATTAAGAGTTGTTTCATGAGCAAATCAAATAATATTTAGTTCTTTATTTTTCTGCATTCTAATTATTTGTAATCCTATAAACAGGCACTTATGTTAGTCTTGTTACGTAAAGGAGAAATAAAAAGCATTCTACTTCCTTCTTAAATTTTCCCATTTTCTCCTTTCATCAATAGCATAATCACCCCTCTTAAACCAAACAATAGGTTGTGATCAATACAGACATGTCCTCGGCACATCTTTGCACCTATTTAGAAAGTAAGAAAAAATAGTGACTAGGTATAGCTTGAGAAAAAGTTGTTAATTGGATTCTAAGAAAGACAATATTAACATTGTTGTTAACAATACCAAGGATGACACATTTAAGACAAATTAACAATCACAAATTTGCAACTTATCTATCATTTATTCAATTGTTAATATTTGTTAACAATGAATTTTTCTATAAAAGTATTTTTTTAACAATGAATTTTAGTTTTGTTTTTAACAACCAATACAACTTTTAATAATAATTCATAAAAGTATTTTTTTCTAAAAAAAATTCATTGAAATAGAATTCATAAGATCGTATGTTTTTTGTGTATACCTGTTTCCTCACAGGGCATGATGGCGCAACCTTGCAACGATGGTAAGCTCGGGGACAAGGATTTCCTTTTGCAATCTTTTCGCCATATTTCCTCCATTGGCATCCATCGTTCATCTGAAATATGTACCTATTATATTGGTTCAAGGTTGTTGAGAAACTATAAAAGCATTATGATTTAATTAGTACTATATTTACTAACCATAGGTAAATCACATCAAGCCCTCACAGAAACTCTAGCCTTCTTAACAATGTGAGGTTGTTGAGAAACTTCTTCTTCTCCGGTGCTTCCCATTGTCTTGGGAATTTTATTAGGACGCCAAGTTTCATCCATCCCTTCCTTTGGTAGATCTTTGGAGCGATTATCGGTGCTTGGAATTTGCATCAATTTGGACGGACTCATCTTGAAGGCTTCAAAATTGCAATCTAATGAAAGAGTTAAGCCTTCTTTAAGTTCCTCATTCTTAGTGTCTTTGCCAAGCATTTTGATCTTCTCATCCTTCTTGGATTGATCACTAGATCTTCTTTCCAAGCTAAGGGAGATAAGCCCCGATTCTTCCATTTCGGATTGATTGTCTGCATGAGCTGCAGGTGGGGACACCTTAGCTTCTTGCATGACAATGTCATAGAATTCCATTTGGAGCTTTTGGTAGTCCTTCATTATGCGATCCAAGTACATCTTCAACCTTTGATTCTCTTCTCTCACCTCACCCATTTCGGCTTTGGTTGACTCAAGCTTTTCATCCAATTACAAAAAAGAAAAAAAAATAATTTTGAGAATTGATCTGATATTTGAAAACATAATCAGCTTATTTTTTTCTTAATACTATTCCTCTTTTGTTGGCTAAAGTTATTAATGCTCAATCATATTTTAAATATTAGTTGTTCTCGATAAAATATTTTAAGTTGTATAGAATGATTGGGATATTAGATTTATTATTTATATCTCGATAATTCATGAACGTGGATAGAACTATTCTTAATATGGGATGCAAATCTAATATTAGACCAATCTACCTGTTCCTTTTGAGTTGAGGAAGACCCTCTACGGTTGGGGTCTCTGGGTGAGTTTTCCCTCTTGGTAATTTCTATGCCCTATTTCATTGAACAATAAAAAAATACACAAGGTCAGAATATAATAGAGCAAACTTTTGTAGATTGGATCAAAGCCGCCATTCATCAATATTTAAATTGGCATTCATGATTATATGAAAATATGTCACATGAAGGATTCAACTTGCAAGGTTATTTAATATGAATATTGCCCCTAAACCAAGAAAACAAAGAGTAATCTATATGTTTTAGGTGTTCATCAATCCATATGAATTGGAGTTGTGCATGCATGGGGCACGAGCATGCCCGTGTGGGCGGTAGAGCTGCGGCATGCACCGCACATGCCACGTGGCTCTACCGCGATGGCAAGTGCGGTCCCCTGCGCATGCCCGCATGGGACTACCGTGCATGCAAGGGCACACACGGGGGTGGGGTGCGGGCATGTGCAGTAGAGCCGCGCAGGCATGCACCGCACATGCCGTGCGGCACTATCACATAGGCAAGCGTGTTTGGCTACAGCACGGGGCGTGGGCATGCGCGGTCTGCTACAAATGTCTTCGCGGCTCTACCACGCAGGCAAGCATAGGGCACAAGCAAGCACGGGGTGCAAGCATGCGCGGTATCCTGTGCTGCTCGTGAAGTTCTACCTCGTAGGCAAGCATAGTTTTGCATCGTACGTCTTGTCTTGAACACCATATTATTAATTTAAATTATTAATATTATTAATTTAAATATTGTAATGATATTAAATTAGTAATTTATATAATATAGTGTTATGATTTATTTTTTATTATTAGATAATATAGTATTATAATATGAAATCATGACAATAATATATTAATTATCAATATTATATAATTTTATATAAATTTAAAGAGAAAACTAACAATATTAATATTAAATTATTAATTCACAGTTAGTTTACAAGATTTACCATTTTAACATTTATAATTTACAATTTAAACATTTTAATGATAACTATACAACAAAATCTCTTTTCTTGATTCCAAAAATAATTTTCTACTTTTGGCGCTACTTTAATTAAATTTCTTTTTTTCTAGCAAAAAACATTTTATTTCTTTTTTTCCTTATTTAACACCAATCTAATCAAATTTTTTGCGTCCAAAACATTTTCGTATTTATTTCATTTATTTATTTATTTTTTCTACTTTGTTTGCCATTTGCTTCGTGTATTTACTTCATTTATATCTATGTTGGCTTTTGTAATTCTCTATTCTCTTGTGCAGAATATTTGATTTGTATTTAATATAATGGAATTCTAAATTAAGAGAAAGTGATTAATATATTAGTTGGTTAATGCATTTTTTGAATTTGCATATGCAAATATTCAATTTATTGATGGGGAAAATATTATGTCTTTGTGTTAAATGTTTCAATATATTGAAATTTCCCACACTCATGGTTTTCAATCATTTGTTATATTATGAGTTTCAACGTGACTATGATAAGTTAATATATCATGGAGAAAGTAATAAAAATTTACATCTCATGCATTCAATATATTCAACCTACATGATAATCTTTTTTATGATAATATGTTTAGTATCTTACATGATACATTCACATATTTACATGATCGATCCAATATACATGAACCAACTTTCATGCATTTAACGTGGATAAACCAATCTCAGATAAATTTCATGAATTATTTTAGAATTTCAAAAAAACCAGTATATCTAAAATCGAAGTGCAATATGCTTACAACTAATATCATAATTTTAAATAATGTTACATGGCAGGGGACCGCGCAGGCATACGCTTGGATGAAATGTACTAATAGTAGGGTAATAAATAGTAAAAATTATTGAAATGTAGGAAATGGTTTTTTCAATAACCTAAATAACACATATGGAAAGACAAGTGGCGGTATTGATTAAAAGTATATAAAAAATATGAGTAATTAAGAATAATGTGGGTAATGAAAAAAGAGACGGAAAAAAAGTGCAAAAGGAAAAATGGATAGATTTTGAAATTTTATTTATAAAAATAATATATTATAAATCATACGTGGTGAAAATTTTACTGTCAAAGCTTCTCCTTTGCTCGAAAGCTCTCCTCTCTTAACCTCCTAACTTATTTAAACCTTTCACTAACTTTGTAAAATTTTATCAAAAGTTAATCATATTTTTTATATATAAAAAAGTCGTTTTGAGTTCTACTAGTTGGGTATTTGAAAGATTTGGATAAACTGAACTAAACAACAGATGAATATTGTATGAAGAATCACAACCATTCCAAAAATAAGTTCAGTTTGAATATACTCAATCATCCCAAGATATTACCTAGGTTTAAAAATAAAAATATCATTTTAATTTGAGATCTAATATTAACATGCTATCAAGTAATTTTTTAATTATCTATTTTTAATTTTTTATTTTGAGCAGTTGTAAAGAAATGTAGAGATCAACGCATTGTCAAGATGTTTTGGATTTTGAGAAAGGAAAGCACTCTATAGTTTTTAACATAATTTTACTAATTTCACTTTTGTTTTTGAAATAATAATTTAAATTATTTGTATTGTTAGATTCCTCCGATATAGAGACGGGGAGTGTATATAGAACCCAACCATCATCATCACTACCTGATTCCATCCCAAAAGATAATATTTTTATTTACAATCATTATTTACTATATTATCATGTAATTATATTCATTTCACTATTTCACTACTGAGTTTTTAATGAATAGATTGATGCGAAGAATTGTGGATAAAAATGATTTCAAAATCTAATGAACATTTTTTGTTTGGAACATCTGAGGAGATATGTAATTGTGAGACATGTAATCTTTTCTTTTTTTTGGGTCTTATTATATGTATCTATCATTTTATTATGTATCAATCATTCTCGTATATTAATACAATTCTTATTATACTTACATTATTTTTGTAATTTCTTTATTTTTCAATCTTTTAATTTACCTATAATAATTCAAATCAACACTATCCTAAAAAACCGTCACTATTAATATCATGTTGTAACAGGTAATAAATTTTTCTATCACTTATATATAATAATATTTTCTAACATTTGTAATAAAATACAGTAATTTTCTTAATACTTATGATAACTGATGATAAAAGATAATAACTTTTTTCTGACACTTGTGATAACAACGATAAAAGAGAGTAATATTTCCTAACACGATAAAATGGAGTAACATTTCCTAAGAGAGTAATATTTCCTAACACTTATGGTAATTAACAATACAAGACAGTAACTTATATTAATATATGTGGTAACCGACGTTAAATGATTGTAACTTTTTTCAATACTTTTTTATCCGATGATAAAATACAGTAATTTTTTCTAACACTTATGGTAATTAAGATAAAAGATAATAACATTTCTTAACACTTGTATAACCGATGATACAAACAGTAACTTATACTAACACATGTGGTAACCGATAAATAGCAGTTCTTAACACCTGTGGTATCCGATAATAAAAAATAGTAATATTTCTTAATATTTGTGATAACCGATGATAAAAGATAATAATATTTCTTAATAGTTATGACAATCGACAATAAAAGATAATAATATTTTCTAACATACGTGGTAACCAACGATAAATGACAATAATATTTATTAACAGTTATGGTTACTGACGATTAAAAATAATAACATTTACTAACACATGTGGTAACCGACAATAAAAGATAGTAACGATAAAATATAATAAGTTTTATTTATACTTTTGAAACCGATGATAAAAGACAGTAATTTTATCAATATTTTTTTAATTATCAATATAAATTCAGGATAAGACCCAACGGTAACTAAAACTATCGGGATAGACCTATCCTGACTATTATATAGCCAACTGAAGGTCCATCCATCAGAGAAAATTCTGTCAACAGTTTAGTAAATTTAGTAAACTATTTTCGTCCGTCTGAATAGTGCATTTTTTGTAGTGAATTAATCGAGTAATTTAAATACTAATTAGTACAAAAAAATAAATTAGAAACGAAATAGAATGTCAGCGCTAGATCCTCAGGGAAATGGAAATGCATTTTCTAAAGAGTCGACAGATTTCAATCTGTCGGTCTAAAATAGAAGCTGAGAACAATTCTAATTTCTCAATATGGATAAGGCAGGGAAGATAAAAAAATAGGAATACATAAAGTTTATCCAAACTTTGGCTTGGTTATGTAATTCAAGACTAGTCAACATATTACACATTTAATCCACATATTGAAATCCAGAAATGTTAATGAAATATATCAACTGATATAATTTTCTTCCCCTAAGATATTTAGAGTTCGAGTATTTAAAACTAACAAAAGAGAAAAGAAAAGAAAGAATTAGGTTGTTAACAGTGTCAAATGCATATTTCTTTTCTTGATCATACATCACTATTAACCAAATGTTTTTTTTTTTTTTTAAAGATACATTAAACAAATTCACAAAATTAAGTATATTCAAATATTCCTCCGATCAATTTATATAGGCCTCTCTATTGTCACCAGGAGAAGATGTAGAACTCATTGAGGCAGCAAAAGGCAATGAAGGTGGAAGGAAAACCAAGCTTCCTGGTTGTGAATTTGTCGATGCTTGTCGATTGTTTAAATAACTTGACACACATCCAATGTTGTTTCCTTTTGGAGTTGAAGATGGGTAAGCAGTAGAATTGCTGGCTTGAGTTTGCTCACCCCACTTCATTTTTTGTCCAAAATTTGTCTCTCCTTCACTTTGGATTCCATGAACAACAGTACTCCCACTTCCATAATTACTAATTATTGATTTGAAGGCTGCAGCTAGAGGGATTGGAAATTTGGGTTGCAGCTGCAATGGTATCGGGCAGATATTGTGGACCATTGACCATGTTACCATTCTTTTGCTTGTAATTCTTATAGGAATTTTCCTCGGCTTGTCTTGCCAAGTTGAAGGGAGTGGTGTAACTCTTGTTGTAGGTTCGAGTGGTAGAGGTAAGTATTCCATTGCCCCATGAAACGGGCATTGAGTTGGTCTCTGCAGAAGAAAAGCTTAAACTTGTAGAGGACATGAGCCTTTGAGATTAAGCGTTGAAGTTGGAAGGCAATACTCTAGGAAAATGAGGTTGTGACGACGATGATGAGGATGCAGTGAGGTCAAGAGTGATGGTTGGACATGCAGGGGAAGGCGCAAGTGATGAGCTAGGCAAGTAGTATGGTGGCCTTGATCTTGAGTTATCAGAGAGATAGAAGTTTAGACCATTGAGGCTAGTCGGGGTAAAGGTGGCTGTACTGCCCGTAGGTGATGGGTGGAGGATTTGTCCGGAGGTGGTTGAGCCGGAGATGAGCATGGAAGCCGCTGTAGAGGTGGTGGAAGCCATAGCAGTGGCTGCCTGGGGGAGTGGATGGTTGTGTGTTCCTTCATAGGTTGTGATCAATATGGACATGTCCTCGGCGCATCTTTGCACCTATTTAGAAGGAAACAAAAAATAATAACGAGGTATAGGTTGAGAAAGAGTTGTTAATTGGATTCTATGAAGATTAATATTAACATTGTTGATTGCTAACGATATTAGTAATGACGCATTTAAGACAAATTGACAATCACAAATTTTTAATCTTGTGTCATTTATTCAATCGTTAATATTTGTAAACAATGGATTTTACTTCTATTTTCAACTATCTCATAGTTATTAACTGCTACAATTTTTAATAATATTTCATATTTATTACATAAAAAATATTTTTTTCTGTAAAAAATTCATTGAAATAGAATTTATAAGATCATATGCTTTTGAGTATACCTGTTTCCTCACAGGGCATGATGATGCAACTGTGCAGCAATAGTAAGCTCGAGGACAAGGATTTCCTTTTGCAATCTTTTGGCCATATTTCCTCCATTGGCATCCATCATTCATCTGAAATATGAACATAATATATTGATACAAGGTTGTTGAGAAACTATAAAAGCATTGGGATATAATTTTCATTATATTTACGAACCGTTGGTAAATCACATCGAGCCCTCACAGAAACTCTAGCCTTCTTAACTATGTGAGGTTGTTGAGAAACTTGTTCTTCTCTGGTGCTTCCCATTGTCTTTGGAAATTTATTAGGACGCCAAGTTTCTTCCATCTCTTCCTTTGGTTGATCTTCAGAGCTATTATCAGTGCTTGAAATTTGCATCAATTCAGATAGACTAGTCTTGGAGGCTTCAAATTTGCAGTCTAATGCAAGATTTAACCCTTCTTTAAGTTGCTCATTCTCAGTCTCTTTGGAAACAATTTTGATCTTCTCATCCTTCTTGGATGGATCACTAGAGCTTCTTCCCAAGCTAAGGGAGATGAGCTCGGATTCTTCCATTTCAGATTGATCATCTGCATGAGCTGGAGGAGAGACCTTAGCTTCTTGCTTGACAATGTCATAGAAGTGCATTTGGAGCTTTTGGTAGTCCTTCATAATGCGATCCAAGTACATCTTCAACCTTTGATTCTCTTCTCTCACCTCACCCATTTGAGCTCTGGTTGATTCAAACTTTTCATCCTATTACAAAAAAGAAAAAGAAATAATCTTAAGTATTTGAAAGCATAATCGGCTTATTTTTTCTTAATACTGTTGCTTTTTTGCTGTCTAAATTTTGTTAATACTCAATCATATTATAAATATGAGTTATATTCGTAAAATATTTTAAGCCGATATGATATGATTAATAGATTTTAGATTTATTGTTTTTATCTCAATAATTCATGAACATAGATAGAACTGTTCTTAATGTGCAACACAAATCTAATGTAGACCAAAAATTATATAAACCTGTTCCTTTTCAGTTGAGGAAGATCCTCCAGGGTTGGGCTCTCTGGGTGAGTTTTCCCTCTTGGTAATGACTATGCCCTATTTCATTGAACAATAAAAAAATTCACAAGGTCAGAATATAATAGAACAAACTTTTGTAGATTGGATTCATCAATATCTATACTGGCATTCATGAGAAAATGGAAATGTGTCACATGAAGGATTCAACTTACAAGGTTATCTTATATGAATATTGCCCCTAAGCCAAGAAAACAAATAATAATCTATATATGTTTTAGGTGTTCATCGATCCATATGAATTAGGAGTTGTGCATCTGCCTGAAAAATCTGTGGTCTTTACAAGTCAATCAGTCACTTTTCAGCACATAATAGGGTAAAAAAAAATGTAAATCCATAATTAAGGTTAATTAAGAACACATTATCGAATTGTACTGTTTCAATTACCCATCAAAATGCTTAATTGAGAACTTTAAGGGAAAGGAGATGGTGAGTAGAGTTATAGTGCTTTAACACAGGAGATCCATATAATTGATTGACCATCCAAAAATTTTCTTAAATTAATTGTCACCTAAAGAAAAATGGTTTTAAAAATTATCGAGAGATTCTAGATTTTTTTTTTTTTGAGTAAAACTCTGAAATCAAACTTAGATTTTAGAAAAATTTTAGATCAGAAGTCATTTAAAATATCTTTGAACACTTATATTCTTTTTGTGGTTTGAGATCATTTTTATTGAAGATGTTACATCAAAGTGCGAATGTTTTACGGCATCTTTAAAAGCAAAGAGAGGAAAAAGGCTTCTGAAAATTGCTGTGTTCCATAAGAAGAGGGGACGAAAGAGAGAAAGGACTCTAGAGACTTGTATAGAGAGAGAGATAGAGAGAGAGATTAAACATAGGCTGTGGACCTGCTTGAAGATGCCTTTGATATATGACCATCTTCTTTAGTAGTTCTTCCATAAAACAAATGATTTATGTGTTCTTTTATGATTTTCTACAAGTTGACAAGCATAAGAGGGATCAATCTATGAAACAAAGCTAGATATTTCAACGGTTCTTTGATTTAAACTCAGCCATATCAATCCAAAAGGTATAAAACTTTAACCTTTTATGAAACTAAGGTTGAAGTAGCCTCTTGTCGCCTTATAAAAGGAAAAACGTTACTATAATTAAAGAAGGGAAACTATTATGTATAATCACATAATTATCAATAAAATCCTAAAAAAATAAAAAATAAAAATCAGAATGTTTTCCTCACCTTAGAGATCTCATCTTTGCATGTAGCATTATCCTTGTCTGCGGATTCAACCCTCCCCTCTTCCTTGACTAGATGATCTCCACAACTAGATATCCTTAAAGCAGCATCCATGTATAGAAAAGCTTACGAATAAAAATCCTTTGTTTCTCTCTCTTTCTCTCTCTCTCTCTTCTAATCTTGTGTCTGGACTCCTCAATTGCACCTCTAATCTTGTATATAAAGGGGAAAGCCTGCAGTATTTGACTCGCTTAATTAAACAAAAGTTTTCAAACAAAGGCCATCCTGATCATCTCCACCAATCAAACACAGCATATACCCAAAATTGTCAACACCCCAATTGAACTCCAACTTGGCCCATCTATCTTACTTGTAAACACACATACATACTTTTATGTGTATTATTTTTTCAAAGACTTGTATTATATATAAGTGGAAGAATTCAACTACTAACTTATTGACAACTCTTATATATACACGAGAGAGAGAGAGAGAGAGAGAGAGAGAGAGAGGGACCGGGGTTAGACCACTGGGGTTGAAGTTTCGTACATTTTAACAAAAGTCACATGGGGGCCACGGTCACTTGGCCAAACATTTCAACCCGGTTATTAACTCCGGTGACCGAGTTTAAATGCGCTGGATCATCTGTTGGGGTTTTGCCAGATTCAGGTCAGACAAGGATTTAGTTTAGTACCAAAAGCTTTTAATGCACATGTTTTGCCAAATTTGTAAGGGTTGACATTTTTAGGGTTTCATCGGATTCCAGTCAAACAAGGGTTTCAATCATACAAGTTGTTTTGAATTTGCCAAAAAAACGTTTAGGGATTGACATTTTCATGGATATGTCTACCATACCCATGCATATATACACCTTAGTTTCCTTGATGACTCCCATGCATGCAGAAACTTCAAAATTCTTCCCCTCTTGATTCTTTTCTTGATCTCAAAGTCTTTAAAGAAACCCGCAACTTTTGGTATGAATTCCATAGACCCCGCTGGTTAGATTGGAACTTCATTATCAAAATTCAGAAGCAAACCCCATTGGGCTTCAAACCCTAAAATCTAAAACATGCACAGTGAGAAGGATGATGTTTAATTTGATCTATGAGTTGGACTTTTTATTTCTATTTTTTTTTTTAATTTTTGGGTTGAGCTTCAACATCATTAAATTTATTAAACTTGTGTATGTATTACCTTGTATCATGAAACCTGGTTTTATATTTTGAGTTTTTTATTAGGTTAAAGTTGACTCCTCTAACATTATCGTAACCTAGCTTTGCTAAGGGCATTGAATTAGAGCCTCCATCAGAACTTGATCATTTTTATAGCATGATGCCTGCAGATTTTGTTTCAGAAAATGTTATTTATCGGAACCATATTCGCCTACCATGAAATCAGAGATGATCTTTTAAATTCATATTTGTTTTATTGCATATATTTTTTTTAGTGTAGTAGTATTAACTTTCTATGTACGGAATAATTTAATAAGCAAATTTGTTGCATATGATTATAATTTTTTATAAATATTTAGTAATCACGAGTAAATCCGACTACATCCGATTCGAAATAAGTTAAATTAGAACAAAACTCTCTTGATATCTGTTTTTACCGTATATAAAATTCGAATCCGATAATTTATTTAAAATATACCAATGTTCAGCCACTGGGTCAAATAATCATTGGTCGTTGCATATGACTATAATAAAATAATTAATTATTTTTTATCAATATGATAGGATAAAAGAAATTATATTTCTCAGAGGAATTAATTGGATGTTCTAGCAGGAAAAAAGAAAGAGCGGCTAGGGTCGGGTAGGGATTATGGCTCATGATCAAGTCGTAATTTGACTATATTAGTTTTGGGTCTTCGAAATTAATTGTATTTCGGCAAGCCCTTGAATTTTTAAGCGAGGGATGAAGCATGGAAAGTGAAATATTATACAAGCATAAACATTTTTGTCTTTTGGAAACTCAAAATGTTTTGAAAATGCATGTTTTTCACCTTCTAACCTTATCCTGACATATGAATGGTGCTCATCAACTTGGCAACTTGCGTGTCCAAAAAACTCTCTCTGTCACGAAACTAGAAGTGCATTTTTATCTTTAATTGTTTTGGGAGAAACAGCAAGTACTACTTAGCTTCTGACTGTGCTTTGCTTGACACAATCCCCCCCCCCCCCCCAAAACTACAAATGAGTCATTACTTGAATATAATTTTCAATGCCTCCAAAACTTTTTGTTACTTAAGGATTGCATATAACTCATCTGACCTAAGAATGCATTAGAGAAAGGGAGAGAGAAGAATTCATTAGCAAAATCAAATATGAATTTTGTTTTGAAATTTTCAGTTGGAAGAGTTAAATTTAGGGAAAATTATTGTTGAAACATAGAGAAATCAAAACCTAAACTGCTATATTGAAAAAGTTGGTTATCGTTAGAAATTTTAATGATTTTATCCGTAAAAGGAGAAAAATGACCAAAATAATGCATTCGAACGTTTCTCCCCTAAAAACTGTGGAAACACCCTATTAAGAACCTTAATGTCAACCCTCTTGTAGTGCATATTGAAATATGTTCTAATCAATGAGTTATAATTTAACTTATATTATTCGTTTTTCATTAAAAATTTCGAAATCGAATCCCTTCTCAGTGAGAATAATTAATTATAATTAATGTTTAGAGTTTCATTAAAACTAGATCTAAAGTTTAGAAAGTTATATAGTTTTTTTAGCCTTTTTCTTGTAATTCTAAAAACCGGAGAAGTCGGTTCTATTTTGTCACGGATTTAAGATTTTTAAAAGGTAAATAACATTTAAGATTAAAATTTTAAAATTATTATTAATAAAAGTAATAGAATAGTCTCCCTCTCCCTTTGCTTTGCTTGACCTCAGATGTAGCCATCCAAGTCCTTGGAGTTTATCTAAATATAAACTTAAAAGGGGCTGGGTGTGGCCATCCAAGCAGGTGACGACCCCTCCCCCCCCAGCATTACCATTTTTTTCATCCATTATTTATTTATTTACATTCAGGTCCTTTTTTTTACCCAAGTACTTTCTCTTTTTTCTGACTCTTTTTTTTTTACCATTTAGATCCTTTCATTTTTTTTTTTGTCTGGTTTTGTTTTGTGGTTCACGTGACCAGCATGCGCCGGGCACTGTTCACTGTTCAATTGGGTGCCTTTTCTGTGTGATGCATTTTTTTTTTTCCTTGGATGTTACTGTTTACAAAGATTTCTAGCATCCCTCCTCACCCTCCTCCTCCTCGATGGTCGACCCTTTATTTTTATCTCATATATTATTTTTTTCTTTTCACCTGGCACAATTCGCAAAAATGCGGACGTCCCTGCATGGTCGTCCTATTTTTTTTGATCATTTTTTTTTTTTTCATTTAACTCATTCTTCTTTTCTTTTAACCCCGTTTTTCTTTGGCGTTACTGTTCGTAGAAGGTTTCTAACACTGCACGAAGGTCATCCCTTTCTTTTTCGGCCACAGTTTTTCTTTTTCTTGTTTTTTTTCGTTTGGGTCTTTCCTATTTTTGACCCATTTTTTTCTTGGGCATTATCGTTCACAGATAATTCTGATGCATTCCTTTATTGTTAGACCACTTTTTTTTTTTTTTTTTTTTTTTTTATTCAAATCATTCCTTTTTTTCATTTAGGTCATTTCTTTTTTTATTTTTTATGGAATTTTTTCCCTTAGAAGTTACTGTTTACGAAAAAATCTGAAGCTTTTGAATGGTCATCCATTTATTTTTAGATCGCAGTTTTTTTTTTTTTTTTTATTCAGATCTCTCGTCTTTTTATTTTTTTACCTGATTTTTCTTTTCTTCTTAGCTAATATATGCAAGGCATTACTGTTAACATGAAAATTCTGACACCTTCGGATCGCCGTTCATTTATTTTTTGACCATAGCTTTTTTTTGTTCGTTTACATTTTTTCTCTGTTTTTTTTTCCTTAGGTGTTACTATTCACAGAAAATTCTAATGCTCTCGAATGATCAACCCTTTATTTTTAGATCACAGTTTTAGTTTTAGTTTTTTTTTTTCTATTCAGGTTCTTCTTCTTTTCATTTTTTGATTTTTTTTTTATTGATAAACATGTTGCATATTAGTGTTAACAGAATTATGATACCTTTGGGTAATCGTCCTTTTATTTTTAGAGAAAAGTTTTTTTAAAGACTTTAAAAGCTTAGATATCCTTTTAAAAGTTTGGATTTGAGCGCGTTTAGATATCCATTCAAGTGTTTCCTCATTTTTTATCCTGATTTTTTCATTTGGGTCCTTTATTTCATTTATATCCTTTCTCTTTTTATTTTTTGGCCCAATTTTTTTTCCTCTAAGTCCTTTATCTTTTTTTTTTTTTTTTATATATATATAGATTTTCCCCTTTTTCCTAGGGGCCCCACTTGCTGCTAGGGTCCTTCATTTTTTATTTTTTAATTTTGGGACCCCTTTTTTCGTTCAACTATTTCCTCCTTTTTTATTTTTTTGCCCTAGCGCCAATGGCTGTTACGGTTCACAATTGTTTATTTATTTTTAGATCACAATTTTTTTTTTCATTCAGATATTTTTTAATTCAGTTCCTTCCACTTTTTTTTGGACTAATTTTTTTTCCTCAACTCCTTCATCTTTTTTTGACATAGATTTTTTCCTTTTTCTTTTTTATTTTGCCCCACTTTGGACCTGTTTTTTTATATTTTTCATTTAGATCCTTTCTTTTTTTACTTTTTGACCCAATTTTTTTTCGTTCAAATATTTTGTTCAGAATGTTATAAAAACTATATGTAATTCAAATGTTTACATAATTATAAATCTAACAAATATTTGTATAACGAAAAAATATAATCCGCATCTTGCGGGCACCTTGTGCGTTAGCATGGGAAAATAACTAATCTAAGTATAAAACAAAAAAGTTAATGGTGTGATCGTTCTCTCACGTGATCAACATGTGACTTCTTTCTAAAGAAATCAAAAAGTTATCTAACCTTGTACACGTCCCTGCTTAGAATTTGTTCACCATTTCCACCTGCTACTTTACTTTTAAGAGCTAGATATCACTTTAAAACTTTGGATCTGAACACATTTGGATAATATAAGTTTCAAAGGTAAGATTTAGATATTCTCTTATTGAAATCAGTTTGTCCCTAAACTGTGCCAATTTTTTATGACACTATCGATAGCATTTCAAATAAAGAGGAAAAATACTTCTTGTCTCGATGTTTAAAAACTCCTAAATCTATTAAAAGAGATTTTAAAATTATCGATGGTGTTATTTATAATTTGATAACTATATTATAAACCTAACAAATTATAATTGTTTTTAACCATTTTTTTTTCATGGCACACACTCGGATTTCGTGGTGTGTCCACCGCCTACTAGTTGATATGAAATTGGCAAAAATGGATTTTTGTGAGTCACATGGTTTCCTTTGGTTATGACTTGTCATTAGACATAATAAAATCTTTGGATATTTTCATAAAATTCAAAGGTAATAATTCTATAATCTCAAGAACACTATTCTTATAAAATTCCTTCCGTAATCCCCCATAAGATCAGAAAATTATAAAAAAATTCAATGTGAAAATTCATGATCTCGAGGAGAAAACTTCGGACTTGGTTCCTATTAATAAAAGAAAATAAGATAATAATGGTCTAGTGGATAAAACTATTAAATATGTTAATCAAATCTCAATTTTAAAACTTGAAAATGAAAAAAATTATCAGGAGAGCCGCCCTCTTAAAATGAGCCTAACAAAGACTTGAATTTAATTAATTGAAATATGATTCACGGTATTAAAAAAAAAAGAAAAGAAAATAAGGTTAGAGATATGTGATGGTCGATTGTTGTCTAGCTATGGTTGGACATAACTGGTCGTCCTCGTAGGCACAGTTGATATGGGGAATGTGGTTTCATAATCGATCATCAGCCACACCTCATGAGTAGTTCTGATTGTACCCCAAAACTCATTTTTTCTTCAAAATTTCTCTTTCAGCTTAATCATATATTTTGTAAAAATACCAAATTTATTATGAAATACCCAATTTAAATAGATTATTACTATTCATTTACCTTTGCGGAACTTACTATTTTTTTTGCCTGTCAGAATCAAATGAAAAATAAATTTAATTCATTTGAAATAAATTGAACTAGTAATTCATTTACAAATAAACTTCTGAGCTTAGAATGTAAATTTAATTGAATTATTATAGTTGGAATAAAAAAATAAAATGTAGAATTTACTTTTAAATATTACAATTTACTTAATTACTCTAGATTTTTCTCTATATTGAAATAACACTATAAGATATAAGATTTTTCCCGACGGTTCTTTCCTAACTTTAATATTTTATCACAAATATTTTTCTATTCCCCATGCTTATTGTCAAAAATATCGAAAAAATAAATTTTCTTGACGTTTAAGAGAAAAAAATGTCGAAAAATAATTATCATGAAAACAGAAACATCGGAAAAGATTAAACACAAATATTGACGTTTTACTTAAAAACATTGTCATATCCCTATGTTTTCGAGTAAAATTTCAGGAATGTCTTTTTAAGATGCCCTAGCCCCTGTCTTCTTTTCTTTCTCTCTCTTTTCTCTATTTCCTCTCCTGCATTCTGCAGTCGCTGTCATCGTTGAAGGTGAAGCACATTGGCCAAAAGGGTAGTATAATCTTATTTTCTCTTTTCTCTTTTTCCACTCCAGCTAATATATAATCTTATGAACAGCACACACAAAAGAAGATAACATAGAGAGAACATAGGCCTACACCATTTCCAGCTATCAAAAGCATATGTTCGTGGGCAGAAAGGAGCAAGAAACCCCAAAATTTCGGTTGGGTCGATTCATACGAATCTGTCTCTCTCTCTCTCTCTCTCTCCATAAATGTATATATGCGTCTTTAAACTTAGTTTAAACAAATTTAATTAGGCAGACTTATTAGATTCATAAAAATCTCCTCACAATCTCGTTGACAAAATCAAATTCTCCAAAAATTATGAGTTCTTGAAACTTTATTTCCAGACGACTCTCTTTAAAATTATTTTAATAAGATTTAATTAGTAGATCTAATAAATTTATAAAAATCTCTCACAAAGCTAAGCAAAGACTTGGCATTTAGCCAACATCTCTTAATGCAAAACTATGCAAAACTCAAAGATATTGTTGGCCTAATACTTTGCTCATAATAACCATCTTCTTCTCTTTGCATTCACCAAAGGCCCACCGGACAGACGTAAAATCTTTTAGTTAGTAATGAGAGTTTAAAAGTAAAACTTACAAACCCTTTAACTTGTAAACAATTGCTGATCAGAACAATCTCATTCATTTCTACCATGGTGATTTTGATTGTCAAGCTACTGTTTTTTTTAAATAAAATATCAGAGATAACCGTATTGTATCTGACTAAATACAGTTTGAAACGAATTAAATTCTAATAGGATAAAACTCTCGCGATACCCGTTTTCTCACCTTGTTTAAGGAAAATTGGTGTCCGACCACCGAACAAACTAGACAACTAGACATTGGAATTGTCAAGCTAATTTCACTCTCTTGGGAGCTATTATCAAGTAATGGGGTATAAGGTTGGAAGATATTCAAAGGTGTTGACAAAGATGGTCTTATGTACGGAGATTCCAGCCATGTATGCCAATTTTACATTTCATTTTCACGTGTAATACTTGGACCCGTAACCCAAGTGAAATCAATTCCATTTTGAAAGAGGAAAAAGCACACCACACTTGCAAATAAAACTCAAAAATCAGCACTGGCATTAAGTTTGACCACCGCCCTTATACTTTCCTTTTTAGCAAATGAGTCATAGATCCCGGCTTCATATTCATGTACTTGGATCGCAATTATTTTTTTCGGTTGTACAAGAATTTGAATATGGAATCATCAAGTTAAGGGAAGGGAGTTTGTACCACTAGACTGTTCCTTTAGGGACGGATCGCAACTTCTTAAAGCCACCTAATGAGATTTATTAAGATGCACCGAAACAAGTTTAGAGTCACCCTAAACCCTAAACAAGTTTACAGGGTGAACCCAAAAATCTATATTATGAAAGAAAACATGATACCCATTCAGAAAAATAATTATATTTAAAAGAATATATGATTCGAATAATTGTGAGATCCAGTTAAAGAACTGACTCTCTCAGTATCTATTTTTCATTTTCAAAACTAAAAAATATGCCTATTGCAATAAAGTCACAGACAATAAGTAATTTCAAGCTTAGTGAGTTTTTGTCCTCATTTATAAGTGCTTCCAAGAGCACTTTGCATTTAAAATAAATCATCTTTTACATTTTTTTTAAAAGAAAACTTTGGCATGCATGCTTTCTCCTTGAACATGGAATCATGATTAGAGATCTAGCATAATAATTAATTGCACCATCAATTTTCTATTGAATTGACTATACAATAGAGATGGGGGTGGGGGTGAGGTGACCTCTCACTAATTTCATAAAGTATAGTTTGTCAAAAGTCATAAAATGACGATAGAAATAATTAAATAGAATGGTTAACCTCATGAACCTAATTTCCATCGAACCAAAAATTCAATTGGATTGATTGTGTATTATCTCACATAACTTTCTTTAATATGAAGTTAAAATTACTAATGATTTATCATTGTTTTGTTGTGAAATAGTAAATATTCTTTTTTGACATATATACATATTGTGTTAAATTCGAAAATAATCCTATGTATAAAGCTCCTTTTTCTTTGTTGGTCAAGAATGTTTAAGGGAGGATTAAAATTCTTACCACTCTTTAAAGAAAAAAAATACACAAATTTTGTGATAAATGATTTACTTAAATATAAAGGTAATAAGGGCTTACCCCATACATAAAGTGTTCCTCGGCTTAAATATAAAGGTAATAAAAATTATAAAAAAATTGATATAAAATTTAACATCTCACCTTCACAATTAACTAATTTTATGTAAATATGGAATAATATTACCAACAAGAGGGTAAACTCAATGGAAGGGACATGCACTTTGATATGATTTTGATACCATATTAGAAATAAATTTGACTCCTATATTAAAAAAAAATTAATTGTGAAGATTGAGAATTCACGTAAATATATATATATATATATATATATATATATATATATATATTACGTTTGAAATATTGAGCCGATTTACTTAAATTTTAATAAAGGTAATTATTATATGTTATTTATTTACTAATACCCATTTATGTTCACCCTTGGTCACGACCCACGTTTTGCATGCAACAAGGAATTAAGTGGCACATGACATGATGGCCTACTTCAATTATTGAGATTTTTGAGTTTGATTATCAGATTTTGTGGTGAAAAATGTGTTGGGTATTTTTATTAATTAACTTTATATTATATTTTATATACTTATTTGGGGCTAGTGAGAGAGAGAGAGAGAGAGAGAGAGAGAGAGAGAGAGAGAGAGAGAGAGAGAGAGAGAGAGATGAAAGGGTCAACAAGTCCTCTTGTGGACCACGTTTACGATGAGGCTGCAAAAGATTCAACGAATTTGTCAAAATTCAAAGGTAATGATCCATTTTTTGAGTAGTGAGATGAAGATTTTGACCTACTTTTTCGTCTCATTTTGGAACTTTGATTATTCCCCCATGACCTTTGCAGAAACCCTTTCAAAATTGCTTTTCCATAAATAAATTTATGTTTTCTCTCTAAACATATTAATTTAAAGTTTTCTCTTTCTACAAAAACTAAAAATAATTTTTCTCTCTACAACTAAACATATAAATTTTCTTTATCTAAAAAATTAATTGAATTTATATTTTCTTTCACCAAGCATATACATTTTAAGTTTTTTCTCAATAAAAAATAGGTTTTACTCTCTCTAAAACTATGAACATTAATTTTTTCTCTAAAAAAATTAATTAGATTCACATTTTTTCTCTCCAAATACGTCAATTTTAAGTTTTTTTTTTTTTTTTTTTGAAAAAAATTAGTTTTCTCTCTAATCGAATTCATTTTCTCACTCTAAAAGACCAGTTGAATTTATGTGTGCCCACTCCAAAAACATTGACTTAAGTTTTTTTCTTTCTAAATAAACAAATTTTAGTTTTTCTCTCTCAAAAATTAAACATATTAATTTTAAATTGTTGTAAATTTTGTGACGCCAATTGTATTGGTTTTTAATTTTCTCTCTCTAAAAACCTCAAGGAGATGTGATGAATTGGAAGTATTATTGGGGGTTTGTTTAAATATAAATCTTAAAACTCTCCAACAAGAGATAAAACTCAATTTAGAGTTGTGTGTGAGAGAGAGAGAGAGAGAGAGAGAGAGAGAGAGAGAGAGAGAGAGAAACTGAAGAATGAATATTACAATAACTCTGAAATAGTTTATATAGACCTAAAACTCTAACATAAGATAAAAAACTAAAATTTCAACCCTAAATACAGTTCTTCTAGAATAGGAAAGAAATATCTCAATTCCTTAGCAAACCATCCTTTGCTTTGGAGGAGCGCCATGGCGCCCTCCTTGCTGCAACTTCCACCGTCGCTGCCGTGGTGGTAAGGTCTCAAACCCTTTTTTCCTTCCTTATTTGCCCATCAGACTCCCTTTTGTTCCTTACATTAAGCCTCTAAACTTTCATTTGAGAACGTTCATGCAAATCTTCAAGTTGAACGTCTCTCTTTCTATATCAAGATGGTTTATTGTCTATCGATAGGAATCGTTTTATTAGCACCTTTAGTCAATGATTTTTACTTTTTGTGATTATTATTATTATGTTCAATTTTCTGTTAGAAATAACTTTTATAAGCAACTTGGTGTCTATAACTTAATTCATTTATTTATTTTTATTGTCAAATGAAATAGCAAAATTGTCGATAAGCTTGTAAACTTGAATCAGAAAAATTGAATCCCAAGCCTTTGAATTTAGAAGTAATTTGTAATTCAGACCCTCTGATTTGGAGAAAATTAGAGGAAAATACAAGGCAAAAATATACCACTCGCTCATGATATTTTTGATAAATTCAATTTTTTAATTTTCTTTTTCTCTTGCATTCACCAAGGTCCAACCCTAATAGCCTAAATATGTATATTTACATCGGGCAATTAATTATTATTATTATTATATTATTGTTGTTATCGTCGTCGTCGTTATATTTTAATTTTTTTGGGATGAAAAAGTGATAGTTGAGAGAGTCTACCATATCAATTTCCCCAAGGTACAACCTTGGACTTTCCTTACGTTTTTGGCAAACATAGGTGCTTAGGATATGCCATTTAGCCAACCCTTTTGGCTTTGGATGTCAACTCTCAAGAAAGTTTGCCCAATTATTTTCAGACGAGCCTGTTTGGAAAATCTCAATCTGTTTTAATTTAACTTAACTTATAATATTTTTAAATAAAATAAAATATCTTATTAAACGTCGAAGGATTTACAATATGAATTATTTTTTATATAAATAACTTAAAATTACAATTAAATTACTAATTTTTAAAAATATGACACTTTATATTCATTAACAAATTAGCCAAGTCAGTGGTTTACTGCATTATAACTGTCGCTTCTGCATGCGTAAGTTTAAATCACCAGTCATGAGTCCATTTTTCAGAGAGAGAGAGAGAGAGAGAGAGAGAGAGAGAGAGAGAGAGAGAGAGAGAGAGGAGATGACTTACCATGTCCTATGCACCACCAGCTGGGATATGTTTTGGATGCCCTTGGCTTTTTCTAAATCTGTGATAATTACTAGGCATAATTCCAAAAGTTTTGGAAAAATAAAATATAAGAGAGGAAAAGCGACATATGAATTAATAATTGATTCAATAAGTCAAGTTTACGTATTAAATTAATGATATATAGGTTAGACCTTTTAAACATAACATCTTGACTTCTTGTATTGCGATGTCTCTCAAGTTGAGAGTGCATATACATGGAGGAGGAGCCATGCAAACTATGCGTCTTGGGCACTAGCATGTGTGCTGGTCGCAGCCCGGTGTGCTCATCCATGGGCAGTTGTGCTTGGCTGACCAGCATAAGGGTGCAGCCTAGAGCTGCCTCCCAATGCTAACCTTTGGATCGATCTGATTTGACCCATGACCCAATTATATATATATATATGTATAATTGCTCTTTTTCGATGGGCCCGATGGAAATCATTAGAGCAAAAAACCTAGTTTAGTCATTTTAGATCCGAATGTGATGCATGTGATATTGTAGTAGTATTGTGTGCCTCGGATATATGTATTATACTTGTTGATGTAACGATAACAGATGGACATATACACACAACTTATTTTGATCCATGTGATTTGATTTTACTCTCTCTAATTATGATATTTTGATATTGTATTGTGCATATGCTAAAAAAAAAAAAGAAGACTTTTAGCAACAGTAAAAAACCGCTTGGCAAAGACCTTAAAAACCGCCTATAAAGGTTGTAGAGTCTTCTCTAGCGGTCAAAATTTTCATTAGCTATGCAAGCGTTAGTAAAGGGCTATGCCAGAGGCCATGACTGCAGGCAAAGATTTGGATCTATGCCGGCGGCCAAGATGACCGCCGGCAAAGGCCTAGACCTATGTATATTTACATGGATAGTCAGCATTTAATTATTATTATTATTATATCAGTATTGTTGTCTTCGTTGTTAAATTTTAATTTTTTTTTGGGATAAACAGTGAGAGTTGAGAGAGTCTACCACATCAATTTCCCCAAGGTACAATCTTGCACTTTCCTTACGTTTTTGGCAAACATAGGTGCTTAAGATATGTCATTTAGCCAACCCTTTTGGCTTTGGATGTAAACTCTCAAGAAAATTTGCCCAATTATTTTCAGACAAGACTGTTTGGAAAATCTCAATTTGTTTTAATTTAATTTAATTTATAATATTTTTAAATAAAATAAACTATATTAATAAACCACTACAAAAAAATGGACTTTTAGCGACGGAAAAATCCGTCTCTGAAAGTCTCTTTTCCGTCGCTGAAAGGCATCAGCGACGGATTTTTTCCGTCGCTAAATCAGTCGCAAAAAGTGACCCAACTAATTTTCAGCGACCGAATTTTTTTCCGTCGCAAATATCAATGTCGGATTAGCGATAGAAAAAAATCCGTCGCTGATTTGAGTTACGAAAAAAGAAAAAAAAATGCACAATTGTTCATGCTCACAACCCACCCACATGTTATCTCACCTTATACCTTTTTTGTTTTTACTTATTATCTTTATTTCTTATTTCTTAATAATATTAAAATAATATAAAATTATAATTTATTATAAAATTATAATTTATTATAAAATAATAAATTAATTTTATTATTACTTAAAATAAAATAATAAAAAATTTTAAAAACTAAAATAATATTATTCTTTGCAAAATAAAATAAAAATAATAAGAATTTTTAAATAAAATTAAAAATTAAAAATTAAAAAAAATCCGTTGGTAATCCGTCGCTAATTTTCCGTCGATAATCCGTCGTTAATTTTCCGTCTCTAAAGGCTGTACATATATTTTTTTTAATTTTTTTTCCTTCACCAATTCACCGACGGAAGTTAGCGACGGAATTATTCCATCGCTAAAAATGCTGTCGGTAATCCGTTGCTGATAATTTTATAATTTTTTTTATTATTATTTTTGGGTTTAGCGAAATTTCCGTCGCTAATCTATCGCTAATCCCTGAGTAAAAAATCCGATATTAATCCGTCGCTATTACCGACGAATATTTTTCCGTCAGTAATTTTTTGTCGCTGAAACCGTGTTTTCTGGTAGTGAACGTATAAGAATTTACAATATGAATTATTTTTATATAAATAACTAAAATTACAATTAAATTTCTAATTTTTTAAATATTACATAATTTTAATTGAATCTCATTTTAATTTTTCTAAGGGACACTATATTGATCAACAAATTATCCAACTCAATGGTTTACTGCATTATATTTGTTGCTTCTGCAAGCGTAAGTTCAAAATCACCGTGATGAGTCCATTTTTCATAGAGAGAGAGAGAGAGAGAGAGAGATGACTTACCATGTCACATGCACCACCAGCTGGGGATATGTTTTGGATGCTCTTGTTTCCCCCCCTCCTAAATCTGTGATAGTTACCGCGCATAATTCCAAAAGTTTCGGAAAAATAAAATATAAGACAGCAAAAGTGACACACGAATTAATAATTGATTCAAGAAGTCAAGTTCATGTATTAAATTAATGATAGGTAGGTTAGACTTTTTAAATAAAATATCTTGACTTCTTGTATTGCGATGTCTCTCAAGTCGAGAGTGTATATACATGGAGGAGGAGCCGTGCAAACTATAAGTCTTGGGCGCTAGCGTGTGCGCCGGTCACCGCCCTGTGTGCTCGTGCATGGGCGGTTGTCCATGGCTGACCAGCACAAGGGTGCGGCCTAGAGCTGCCACCTGATGCTAACCTTTGGATCGATTCAATTTGACCGATGACCCAATTTCATATATATATAATTGTTCTTTTTCGATGGACTAGATAGAAATCGTTAGAGTAAAAAGCCTAGTTTAGTCATTTTAGATCTGATTGTGATGCACGTGATATTGTATTAGTATTGTGTGCCTTGGATATATGTATTATGCTTATTGATGTATCAGATAACAGATGGACATTTACACGCAACTTATTTTGATCTATGTGATTTGATTTTATTCTCTCGCAAGTTTAGATCATTGATTCTAGTCGGGGTAGAGGTGGCCGTACTGCTCATAGGTGATGGGTGGAGGACTTGTCCGGAGGTGGTTGAGCCGGAAATGAGCATGGAAGCTGCTGCAGAGGTGGTGGAAGCCATAGCAGTGGCTGCGAGAGGGAGTTGATGGTTGTGTGTCCCTTCATAGGTGCTAGAGATCTGATCCAAAATCTGCTGTAGAAAAATTTTGAAATGGATTCTCCATAGTTATTAAGTTGTTAGCTATTAATTAGGAGTTGTTTCATGAGTAAATCAAATAATATTTAGTTCCTTATTTTTCTGCATTCTAGTTATTTGTAAGTTTAGCACTTATGTTAGTCTTGTTATGTAGAGGAGAAATAAAAAACATTCTACTTCCTTCTTAAATTCTCCCATTTTCTCCTTTCGTCAGTAGCATAATCACTACTCTTAAACCAAACATTTGGTATCAGAGCCTTGTTACTTTCATGCCTTGGGCGTTTCTTCATGGCAAACAATGGCAGTATGGTCTAACCCTCCTTACCAATTTTTAAAAGAGACAATTATGAGTTTTGGAGCATTAAAATGAAGACATTATTCAACTCATAGGAGCTGTGCGATCTGGTGGAAAATGGCTACAATAGTCAAGATGAGGAGACCGGGTTGAGAGAAAACAAAAAGAAAGATTCAAAAGCTTCGTTCTTCATTCAACAAGTTGTTCATGAATCAATCTTCTCAAAAATTATAGCAGCCTCAACAGCAAAAGAGGCATGGACAACCCTACAGGTAGCATTTCATGGCTCATCCACTATAGTTAGAGTGAAGTTGCAGACACTTAATCGTGAATTTCAAAATCTGCACATGAAGAATGGAGAATCAGTGCAGAAATTTTTGACAAAAGTGGCAGCAATTGTCAATCAAATGAGATCCTATGGTGAAGAGGTCACAAAGAAAACTGTTGTGACAAAAGTGGTGAGGAGTTTAACTCCTAAATTTGATCATGTGGTTGCAGCCATTGAGGAGTCTAAAAATCTGTCAACTTATTTCTTTGATGAGTTGATGGGTTCCTTACAATCTCTTGAAGCTAGAATCAACAGAACAGAAGAAAAGGTTGCAGAGAAGGCATTTCAGGCAAAAGAAGAAGGCTTGGTTTCAAAGGAGCATGATGGATCAACAGTCCGAGGAAGAGGCACAGGAGGATTTCGAGGGAAGAATTTCAACTGTGACAAAGGAAGAGGTAGAGGGTCTGAGCAAAGATTCCATAGCAATAAGGGCAACATCCTGTGTCACAATTGCAAAAAATTTGGGCATGTGAAAGCTGATTGCTAGTTTAAAGACAAGCAGGCAAATTATGCAGAAGATGTAGATGGAGAGAGTAGATTATTTATGGCACATTGTGACACAATTGACACACATGGTGAAGTGTGATTTGTAGACAGCGGGTGTTCGAATCATATGACAGGCAGGAACGCAATTTTCAAACAACTTGATGAAAGTCAAAAAAGGTTTCTGCATGATGTTCAATTTGTTCCTAACTTGCCACACAATTTGTTGAGTGTTGGATAGCTAATGGTTAATGGATACTGAATTATATTTGATGATGGAGCATGTGTCATTAAGGACAAAGCTTCAGGCCAAATGGTTGTAAAAGTTCTAAAAGTAGAATGTTTCCACTTGAAGTCTCTAATGTGGAAGAATTTGCCCTAGTTGCTGGAGAACAAAATGAATCCAAGCTATGGCATCTTCGATATGGACACCTGAATATTAAAGGATTGCAGCTGCTGGAATGAAAATGTATGGTTCATGGACTTCCAAAAATTAAAACATTTGATATATGTGAGGCATGTATTTATGACAAACAGACTAGGAAGTCATTTCCTACTAGAAAGGCATGGAGAGCGACAACATGTCTTGAACTAATTCATGCAAACCTATGTGGTCCCATGAATATAGAGTCATTTGGAGGGAGTTACTACTTTCTTTTGTTCACCGATGACTTCAGCAAGACGAGTTGGGTATATTTTCTGAAATTCAAATAAAAAACATTTGAGAATTTCAAGAAATTCAAAACACCGGTTGAAAAGCAAAGTGGTGCAAGCATAAAACTATTTCGCACAAACAGAGGTGATGAATTTATTTCAAAGGAATTCAATCATTTCTGTAAGGAGAGTGAAATTCATATTGAGATGACAACACCATATACTTCAAAGCAAAATGGAGTAGCAGAATATAAAAACAGAACTGCGTTGGAGATGGCAAGAAGTCTGTTGACAGGGAAAGCACTTCCAAACTCATTTTGGACAAAAATTGTAGCAACAACAGTGTATCTACTGAATCTTTTCCCTACAAAAGTAGTTCAGAATTACACTCCATTTTTAGCATGGAAAGGAACAAAACCAACTGTAAGTCATTTAAAAGTTTTTGGTTGTATTGCTTATATTTTAGTAAATCCTCAAAACCACAAAAAATTAGATGAAAAATCAGAAAAATATATTTTTATTGGTTATTGTACCGAATCCAAAGCATATAAAATGTATAACCCCATTACTGGCAAGATAATTGTCAGTGGAAATATAGTGTTTAATGAGGAAGCATGCCAGAACTGTGGAGATAGAAACAGCAATGAGGAAGATCAGTCTCAAATTCCATTTCTTGAGAAAGATCAGTCTCAAATTCCATTTCTTAAGGAAGACTCAAACTCAACTTCAGTTGACTCACCAACTTCTACTCCAAATGTAAGCAGTCCAGCAACTCCACAGAATACAACTTCAACAATCAACAATTCAAGTGAGTCTTCAGAGGAGATACAACCAAGAAAATTTAGATCACTGAGGGAAATGTATGAATCATAGGAGTTTGCTCTCTTAGTCCCGGACCCTACAACTTATGCAGAGGTAGCAGAAAGAGAGGAGTTGAGAAGGGCAATGAAAGAGGAACTCATGTCCATTCAAAGGAACTCAACTTGGGAGCTAACACATCTGCTTAATGAGAAGAATGCAATAGGCTTAAAATAGATATTCAAGACAAAATTTCATGCAAATGGAAGTGTTCAAAAGTATAAGGCTCGGTTGGTTGTGAAAGGCTATTCTTAACAGCAAGGAATCGACTACGAGGAGACTTTTTCTCCTGTAGCACGATTTGAGACAATAAGGTATACCAATTTTATGTCAAGTCAGCATTTCTGAATGGTGAAATTGAAGAAGAAGTTTATGTCTTGGAACCAGAAGGATTTGAGATTAAAGGGAAAGAAGAAAAGGTGTACAAGCTAAGAAAAGCTCTATATAGTTTAAAGCAAACGCCAAGGGCATGATACAACAAAATTGATGCATATTTTTAGCAAACTGGCTTTGTAAGGAGTGAAAATGAGCATACTCTTTATTTAAAGAGGCAAGGTATCACTGATTTTATGATAATTTGCTTATATATTGATGATATAATCTACATGGGGTCATGTTCATGACTTGTAGAAGAATTCAAATCTAGCATGATGAGTAGCTTTGAAATTACAGACTTGGGATTGCTGTAGTATTTTCTTGGACAGGAAATACAGCAAGATGAAGCCGGGGTGTTCATTTCTCAAAAGAAGTTTGCTGCAAATCTGTTAGAAAAATTCAATATGTCCAACCGCAAGATGGTGGCCACTCCAATGAATGTGAATCAAAAATTGTAGTAGGAAGATGGGGCAGAAGAAGCAAATTAGAAACAGTCTAGAAGTTTGGTTGGTGGATTGATATATTTAACACACACAAGACTAGATATTTCATTCTCAGTTGGAGTTGTGTCAAGATTCATGAACAATCCATCAAAGCAACACTATGGAGCAGCAAGGAGGATCCTAATGTATATTACAGGGACTTTGAGTTATGGAATTTGGTATACTCATGCACCCAATTTTGGTTGGTTACACCGATAGTGATTGGGCAAGCTCAATAGATGATAGAAGAAGGACCTCCGGAAATGTGTTTGGGCTAGGATCAGGTGCAATCATGTGGAATTCAAAGAAACCAAGCAACAACAACTTTGTCAACAGCAGAGGCAGAGTATGTGGTTGTCACTACAGCTACTTGTCAATGCATCTGGCTTAGGAGAATTTTAAGTGAGTTGCATCAAAAGCAAGATAAGGGGACTGAACTTTGTTGTGATAATAAATCAACAATTGCTATGGCAAAGAATCCAGCATTTCATGGGAGAGCAAAGCACATTGAGTTGAGATTTCATTTCATTCGAGAATTGGTGGCCAAAGGAGAAATAATTATGAAGTTCTATCATACTGAAGTTCAAGTTGCAAACATCTTCACAAAGGCCCTATCAAGTCAAAGACATGCTTATCTCTTGACATTGCTTGGAGTGTGTGATTTTGGATCAAGGGGGAGTGTTGGAGATATGATCCAAAATCTGCTGCAGAAAAATTTTGAAATGGATTCTCCATAGTTGTTAAGTTGTTAGTTACTGATTAAGAGTTGTTTCATGAGCAAATCAAATAATATTTAGTTCTTTATTTTTCTGCATTCTAATTATTTGTAATCCTATAAACAGGCACTTATGTTAGTCTTGTTACGTAAAGGAGAAATAAAAAGCATTCTACTTCCTTCTTAAATTTTCCCATTTTCTCCTTTCATCAATAGCATAATCACCCCTCTTAAACCAAACAATAGGTTGTGATCAATACAGACATGTCCTCGGCACATCTTTGCACCTATTTAGAAAGTAAGAAAAAATAGTGACTAGGTATAGCTTGAGAAAAAGTTGTTAATTGGATTCTAAGAAAGACAATATTAACATTGTTGTTAACAATACCAAGGATGACACATTTAAGACAAATTAACAATCACAAATTTGCAACTTATCTATCATTTATTCAATTGTTAATATTTGTTAACAATGAATTTTTCTATAAAAGTATTTTTTTAACAATGAATTTTAGTTTTGTTTTTAACAACCAATACAACTTTTAATAATAATTCATAAAAGTATTTTTTTCTAAAAAAAATTCATTGAAATAGAATTCATAAGATCGTATGTTTTTTGTGTATACCTGTTTCCTCACAGGGCATGATGGTGCAACCTTGCAACGATGGTAAGCTCGGGGACAAGGATTTCCTTTTGCAATCTTTTGGCCATATTTCCTCCAATGGCATCCATCGTTCATCTGAAATATGTACCTATTATATTGGTTCAAGGTTGTTGAGAAACTATAAAAGCATTATGATTTAAATAGTACTATATTTACTAACCATAGGAAAATCACATCGAGCCCTCACAGAAACTCTAGCCTTCTTAACAATGCGAGGTTGTTGAGAAACTACTTCTTCTCCGGTGCTTCCCATTGTCTTTGGAATTTTATTAGGACGCCAAGTTTCATCATCTCTTCCTTTGGCAGATCTTCGAAGCTATTATCAATGCTTGGAATTTGCATCAATTCGGATGGACTCATCTTGAAGGCTTCAAAATTGAAATCTAATGAAAGAGTTAAGCCTTCTTTAAGTTCCTCATTCTTAGTGTCTTTGCCAAGAATTTTGATCTTCTCATCCTTCTTGGATTGATCACTAGATCTTCTTCCCAAGCTAAGGGAGATAAGCTCCGATTCTTCCATTTCGGATTGGTTGTCTGCATGAGCTGCAGGTGTGGACACCTTAGCTTCTTGCATGACAATGTCATAGAATTGCATTTGGAGCTTTTGGTAGTCCTTCATTATGCGATCCAAGTACATCTTCAACCTTGGATTCTCTTCTCTCACCTCACCCATTTCGGCTTTGGTTGACTCAAGCTTTTCATCCAATTACAAAAAAGAAAAAAATTTTTTTTTTGAGAATTGATCTGATATTTGAAAACATAATCAGCTTATTTTTTTCTTAATACTATTACTCTTTTGTTGGCTCAAGTTATTAATACTCAATCATATTTTAAATATCAGTTGTTCTCGATAAAATATCAGTTGTAGATTGGATCAAAGCCATAGATTGCAATTCATGAATATAATATGAATATGAAAATGAAAATATGTCACATGAAGGATTCAAATTACAAGGTTATTTTATATGAATATTGCCCCCGAACCAAGAAAATAAAGAGTAATCTATATGTTTTAGGTGTTCATCGATCCATATGAATTGGGAGTCGTGCATCTGCCTGAAAAATATGTGGTCTTCACAAGTCAATCAGTCGCTTTTCAGCACATGATTGGGTCAAAAAAATGTAAAGCCATGATTAAGATTAATTAAGAACGCATTATCAAACTGTACTGCTTCAACTACCCCCTCGAAATGCTTATGGCAGGTGGAGCTATAGTCAATGGTACCCCCTTTAACACCAGAGATGCATATAATTGATTGACCATCCTAGAATTTTCGTGAGTTAATAGTCACTCAAGGAAACACGGTTTTAAAAAATATCGAGAGATTCTTTTTTTTTTTTTTTTTTTTTTGAGTAAATTGTGAAATCAGACTAAGACTTCGAAAAAAAAAATTAAGATCAAAGGTCATTTAAAATATCTTTGAACGCTTATCTTCTTTTTGTGGGTTGAAATCATTTTTATTGAAGATGTTACATCAAAAAGGGGAAAAAGGCTTCTACAAGATACCGTGTTCGATAAGAAGAGGGGATAAAAGAGAGAAAGGACTCTAAAGACCTGTATAAGGATCCATACGAGAGAGAGAGAGAGAGAGAGGAAACATGGGGTGTGGACCTGCTTGAAGATGCCTTTGATATTTGACCATCTTCATTAGTTAGTCCTTCCATAAAACAAATGATTTGTGCTTTTTTGTAATTTTCTACAAGTTGACAAGCTTAAGAGGGATCAATTTATGAAACTAAAGGAAAAAAGTTACTATAATTAAAGAAGGGGAAACTATTATGTATAATCATGGACGGGTCGTTGAAACCTTCAAATTAATACTGATCCCTCGATGTAACAATTTTGTAGTAATAGTGGCACCAGATCGATTCTCACGGAAACTATAATGACTTAATCTCTTAGTTAATGTCAAAATAAAACAGGATTTATAAAATAAATTGCTAAATCAAAAATTAAATACCTAAAAATAAAAAAACAAATCAAATATGCAAAAATACTAAAAATTGGAGAAAAAATTCAATATGCTGAACATCTGATCCAAGGGTTCACACATTTGATTGTTTAACTGATTATCGGTTAAAAAAATGTTATTTTTATGATTCAAGCATTTAATCTTAAATTTATTAGGATAGCCGTAATAAATCATGTGTTTCCCTAAAATAATTGACCAAATACAGCATCCAATCAAAATTTGTCATTAATCAATTGGATACGATAACGTTTCATATTGACATAATAACAGTATTAAGTTCTGTGAAAATAGTTAAACCAAAATATAAATAACTAAGATAACCGTATAATTATTCGATTTTATTCTATCAATTTCTTAGGTTAAAATGAATATCGGCAACAACCCATAAACATAAATAACCTATTTGATACTCGTACCATTCATTCATGACAATTATAAATCACTAAAATCCTAGATGTAGTAGAAAAATTTATATTAAATTAAATTGTCAATTTAACCAATACCAATCCTTCATAAAAATAAACTAAGAATCTACGAATACTTGAATTAAAAATATAATAATTTAAATAAAACACATAATCTCATAGAGAAGATAAAGAATAAAATTTCTCTTGAATCAAAATAAAAGTTAGCCATCCATGGTGGTGAGCATCTAAGAAAAACTAAAAAAAAAAAAAAAGAAAAAAATGTTTTGTCCTTGAAGGAAGGAAGTAGCAACCATCTCCTGCTTATTGGAATGATGAATAGTATTGTTCACATTGTGGAAGCATATATATATATATATATATATAGGTGTGAGACTCCCAGGGTAAATTAGAAGTTTTCTTGTGATGATCTAGATCTTACAAGAATTTTTCTCTAAAAAATAGGAAACAAATCACTCCTTTAAACAATTTTATTTAAAGTAAAATTCTACTAAAATAAAGTTTTCATTCTAAAAATTTCTTCATTTCCTTTGTAGGTGCAATTTGAAATCTTGAACTATTTAACTCAAAAAATATCTCTTTAAGCCCATATTGATCCAACATCCACTTTTTGATCCCTAAAAATAAAAAGTTCATAAAAACATTTATTAAGACAATAATCAATTCAAAATCAAATCATAATATCAACAATAAAATAGATATTTTGCGCATTATAAAATCACATAATAATCCATAGAGTCATGGAAACAATTGAAAAAAAAATCAGAATGTTTTCTTTCACCTTAGAGATCTTATCTTTGCATTTGGCATCATCCTTGTTAATGGATTCAACGATCCCCTCTTCCTTGACTAGATGATCTCCATAACTAAATATCCTTAAAGCAGCATCCATGTATAGAAAAAGCTTATGAAGAAAAATACTTTGTTTTCTCTTTGTTCTCTCTCTCTCTCTATTCTAATCTTGTGTCTGGAGTCCTCAATTGCACCTCTTCCCTTGTATATAAAGGGAAAAGCCTCCAGTATTTGCCTCACTTAATTAAACAAAAGCTTTCAACCAACGTGGGTTGACTCAACTGAAAGTAGGGTTGAGTATTCTTAAATATGATCGAGATTTGACTCTCGCTAGGAGTATCGGGTTCTCATGTGTATGAAGCGTTTTCCGTTAGAAAACCCGCATTTTGAAAATAGCCATTACAGCGATCGATTTGAATTAATCAGGGTAAAATTCTAGATACCGAGAGGTATTCAAAACATGACACCTAAAAAAAACAAAAGCTTTCAAACAGAGGCCATCCCGATCATCCCCACCTATCAAACACAGCATATACCCAAAATTGACAACACCCCAATTGAACTCCAACTTGGCCCATCTATCTTACTTGTAAACACACATCAATACTTTTATGCGTATTATTTTCAAAGACTTGTATTATATTAAGTGGAAGAATTCAACTTCAACCTTACTGACAACTCTAATATATACACGTAAGAGAGAGAGAGAGAGAGAGAGAGAGAGGGGGGGGGAGAGAGAGGTTGAAACCGCAATCACTGGTCCCACCGGAGTTAGACCACTGGGGTTGAGGTTTCGTACATTTTAACGAAAGTCACATGGGGGCAAACCTGTCACTTGGTCAAACATTTCTAACGAGGTTATTAATTCCGGTGACGGGAGTTTACATGCGCTGGATCATGTGTTAGGGTTTTCAGGTCAAACAAGGGTTTTGTGTACTAAAAGCTTTTACCGCACATGTTTTGCCAAATTTGCACAGTTAAAAAAAACGAATTCAGCGATGAAAAATTATCAACTAAAAAATATCCATCGGTAATAGCGACGAATTTGCGACGGATTAAGGATAGAATCAATACTGAGCGATTAGCAATGGAAATTAGGACGGAAATATTTCCGTCGCTAAACCCTTAAAAAAATAAAAAAAAATTGATAAAATTATCAACGACGAATTACCAATGGAATTTTTTACAACGGAAATATTCCGTCGCTAACTTCCATTGGTGAATTGGTGAAGGAAAAAAATAAAAAAAAATATATGTACAGTTTTTAGCGACGGATTAGCGACAGAAAATTAGCGACGGGTTAGAGACGGATTTTTTTATTTTTTATTTTTTATTTTTTTAATTTTAATTTTAGTTTTAGTTTTAGTTTTAATTTTTAATTTTATTTAATAATTCTTATTATTTTTATTTTTTTTTGCAAAGAATAATATTATTTTATTTTTCAAAATTTTTATTATTTCATTTTAAGTAATAATAAAATTATTTTATTATTTTATAATAAATTATAATTTTATATTATTTTAATATTATTAAGAAATAAGAAATAAAGATAATAAGTAAAAAAAAAAAATATAGTTAGATAACTTATTTGGTCTAGTGGCTAGAGTGCTTTCACATCATCCTTTGCACGCAGGTTTTTCATAACTCAAATCAGCGTCGGACCCCTGTTCGTTATTGTTTTTTTTTCAGTTTTTTTTTTTAGTTTTTTTTTTTTTGGTTTCAACGACGGATTTTTTTCCGTCGCTAATATCAGCAACAGATTATCCGTCGTTGATCCGATCATCCTTTGCGTGCGGGTTCGAATCTCACCAACAGCAATTGTGGGTGATGGGCTGGAGTTGCTGTGCACTTTATTTTCTTTTTTCATAACTCAAATCAGCGACGGACAAAATAACTCAAATCAGCGACGTACCCCTGTCTGTCGCTGTTTTTTTTCAGTTTTTTTTTCGATTTCAGTGACGGATTTTTTTCCGTTGCTAATATCAGTGACAGACTGTTTCCGTTGCTAATCCGACGCTGATATTTGCGATGGAAAAAAAATCCATTGCTGAAAATTAGAGGGACACTTTTTGCAACAGATTTAGCGACGGAAAAGAGACTTTTAGCGATAGATTTTTTCATCGCTCAAAATCCGTTTTTTAGTAATTATGTAAGGATTGACATTTTTAGGTTTCATCGGATTCCAGTCAAACAAGGGTTTCAATCATATAAGTTGTTTTGAATTTACCAAAAAAATGTTCAAGGATTGACATTTTCATGGATATGTCTACTATACCCATGCATATATACACCTCAGTTTCCTTGATGATATCCATGCATGCAGAAATTTCAAAATTCTTCCCTCTTAATTCTTTTCTTGAACTCACCCACAACTTCTGGTATGAATTCCATAGACCCGCTGGTTAGATTGGATTTCATTTCCCAAATTCAGAAGCTAACCCCATTGGGCCAACAATGCTTTTTAAAATTTTTCAAAATTTCAAACCTAAAATGTCAAACATGCATAGTGAGAAGGACGATGTTTAATTTGATTTATGAGTTTGGACTTTTTACTTTTTTTATTTTTTGGGTTGAGCTTCAACTTCATTAAATTTATCAAACTTGTCCATGTCTTGCCTTGGATTATCAAACCCTAGTTTTAAATTTTGAGTTTTTTAAGGATGATTTTTTCCCCTTTATTCTTTTCTCTCTATTCACCACAGAAAAACCTTTGTCTTCCACTCTTCCTTTTCTTTATGTCTTTTCCCTCTATCTGTCGCAAACAATATTTGCCTCTCTTTTCTTTTCATCTTTTGATCTTAGGTTCTCTCTCTCACTCTCTTTTTAATCAATTTTCCTTTTTTTTTTCTGTGTTCTCTCTCTTATTTTGTTTATAATATGAGAAAGATCAATCTCAAATTTGCTATCATGATTGAAGATCGATTAACAATATTAATTGTCGATCCAAGATAAGAGGGGGGAAAGAAGCACTACCAGAAAATACGGCTTCAGCAATGAAAAATTACCAATGGAAAAATATCCGCTGGTAATAGTGATAGATTTGCGATGGATTAACGTCTGATTTTTTAGCGAGGGATTAGCGACATATTAGTGGCAGAAATTAGCGACGGAAATATTTTCGTCACTAAAAAAAAAATTATAAAATTATAAAATTATAAAATTATCAGCGATGAAATTTTTAGCGACGGAGTATTTCCGTCGCTAACTTCTGTCGGTGAATTAGTGAAGGAAAAAAAATTAAAAAAATATATGTACAGTCTTTAGTGACGGATTATCGACAGAAAATTAGCGACGGATTTTTTTTTAATTTTAATTTTTTAATTTTATTTAATAATTCTTATTATTTTTTTTATTTTGCAAAGAATAATATTATTTTATTTTTACAAATTTTTTATTATTTTATTTTAAGTAATAATGAAATTATTTTATTATTTTTAATTTTTTAATTTTAAATTTAATTTAATAATTCTTATTATTTTTATTTTATTTTGCAAAGAATAATATTATTTTATTTTTTAAAATTTTTTATTATTTTATTTTAAGTAATAATAAAATTAATTTATTATTTTATAATAAATTATAATTTTTTATTATTTTAATATTATTAAGAAATAAGAAATAAGAAATAAAGATAATAAGTAAAAAAAAAGATATAAGGTTAGATAACATGTTTGGTTTAGTGGCAAGAATGCTCTCACGTCAATCTCTGCGCGTGGATTCGAGTCTCAGTGACAAAATGTGGGTGGGTTGTGGGCATGAGCAATTGTGCATTTTCTTTTCTTGTTTCATAACTCAAATCAGTGACGGATCCCCGTCCGTTGTTGTTTTTTATTCGGTTTTTTTTTTTTTGGTGTTTTAGCGATGGATTTTTTTCTGTCGCTAATATCAGCGATGGATTTTTTCCGTCACTAATCCGACGTTGATATTTGTGATAGAAAAAAAATCGGTTGCTGAAAATTAGCGGGGTCACTTTTTGCGACAGATTTAGCGACAGAAAAAATCCGTCGTTAATATCTTTCAGCGATGGAAAAGGGACCATTAGCGACGGATTTTTTGGTCACTAAAAGTCTGTTTTCTGATAGTGAAGAGAGAAGAGATATATCAAATAAAGAGAGAAAAAGAGAAAAATGATAAGAGTAGGAAAAAAAAAGTGACAATATCTTCTCTTTCTTTCTTGGTCAAAAGACTTCAAAAAAAAAAAAGAAAGAAAGAAAGAAAGATTGATCGATTGATCGATTGAAAAAAACAAAAGAAGAGAAAAGAATGAAAGTCATTGATATATAGATGAAATAGTCCTTTTCTTTTGCATCGATGAATAATAATAAAAAAAAAATCATAGATAGGAGGGAAAATTTTTCAATCTCTTATCGAAATTAATTTACATCTCAGAACCTTCAAAAAAAAATTCACCTCGTTTTCTTTTGACCACTTCAAGGTTTGCTTCTACATGTATGGCTAGCAAGTTTTCTGAGCAGGATTTTGTAAAACTTAGATCTGGTCTATTTAAAATTTTATGGGCTTGAGCATGAGTCCGATATGAGAAAACTCGAAAAAATCAAAACTCGAGTTTGGTTTAAAAAATTAAAAGGGCCTCTAGCCCATTATGGGTCCGGGTCGGGCTCAAATCTTCAAACCCAAAAATCCTCGAGAGAGAGAGAGAGAGAGAGAGAGAGAGAGAGAGAGAGAGAGAGAGAGAGGAATCGCACTTTCAACTTTTGTCGCCCTTTTCGAGCGTTGGTGGCTGCTGCCAACACCACAGCAGTAGCGGCTGTTGACTGTAGTGTATAATTAATGTGATGTTGAAGAGTAAAATTTTGCTATCCTCTTTTGTGGTGTTAGCCATCGACATGCTGCTATCCTCTTTTGCTAGACGAACAAACAAGAAGAGAAAAAGGGTGTGTCTTGTTAGATTGAAGGAGCGATATACATAAAGAACTATTCTTTGGCCTATTACTAAAAAAAAGGAGCCATATACATCGGAAGTCAAAGGTCAATTCATGTGTCATAGCTCTAGAGACTTTAGGCTGTCTATTACAAAGTCAAAAGAGGCCGACCCAAAAACGAGTTTGATTGAATTCATATTTGGGTCGCCATATATGCTGAATATGACTTGTTTCTGTCAATTGTCATCTCTGTTCTCTTGGGCATTTATGAGAGGCTAATCATAAAGTTGTGGCTTTCCGAGTGACCATGACTAGGGGGTACACTGACTTTTGCTCCTCACAAATATGGCTAACCACACAAGTATTGTCATTCTCTCCTCTTCTCATTGATGGAGGAAGCTCTACAGGGAGACCACCACAAGCGTATGAGCTAGTCTAGTGGGATCAAGCTCCTTGTGACAAGGGGTCCGGAATTTGAGTTATTATCCTGGTCCACCAAGGACCTGCTTCTCCTTGATTTTTTTTTTTTTGGGTACAACTTCTCCTTGATTTACTATTGAGAATTAATTGCAGTGATAGCTGGTCTATCTGGGCTTTTTAATTTTTTTTAATTATAATATATATGTATATGAAAGATTAAATATTAAATTTTAAAAAATTATTTAAATAAAAACTCTTTATCACTTAAATATCCATATAAAAACAGACTTTCTAATTCTAATATCACTTTATTTGAAAGGGCATCATATACTATAAATTAATTAATAGAATTATTATATTCCGTACCCTAAAAACTCTAATTTGAATCTTAATTTGGGAAAGCATTTTGGTAATCCAATTAAATCATATCATTAAAGTTTTAATCATATCTTAAAAAAGATATTTAATTATTTGACATGAATTTGGATTATAATCTTCCAGTAATAATCATAAGTTCAAAAATTCAAACAAAAGTTTTAATTGATCGAGGGAAGTTCACTCCTTCAAATTATTGTTTCAGATTCAATATTTAGAGAAGGAATTAGAAAAGTGGGACCCAAATTTAAAAATCATTTTTTTTATTATATAAAAAGATTCGAATTTAAAACTTTTTTTAAGAGAAATAAGATCAGTTAAGATATTATTCATCGGCTATAAACCACTTATCTAAAAAGGCCGATACTAATTGACATCAATTTGATGAAATTATTTAAATGCTTGAAAAGAAATTATTTTCACTCTCCTAAGTCTCCGCTCCCGCAGCCTTCTCACTTCTTTCTTCTCCCTCTTCTTGTTTTGTTTATCCCATTTGTTATCTCTTCTTTCAGATTTCTCTCTCCTCTCCATTCGGTATTCATAAATAGGAGTGCCGAGGACAATTTTGTCCTCTAAAATATATCTCAGAATCGTAAATAATAAATTGTATACTAAGATTTTTTTTGTCACTTTAAATCTAGAAAATTAAATACAAGATTTTTTTGTCACTTTAAATTTAGAAAATTAAATACATATCTTTCGAGAGTATTCTAAATGTTAATTAGTAATTTTTTCAGCCATTTTCATAATTTCACCTCGCAGCCGAACTCGGTATATATCTATTACTAAACTGCTTACTTTGATTTTCAAATTTACTAATTCAATATACCTTACCTCCTTTTATTTTTCACATTCTTTCAATTTTTAATACAAATCAACATTTCCAAAGTAAAGTTACAAAAAATAAAATGCTACCGAGGCTTTAAATTTACTAATTTTTCTGTCCTTGAATGAAACAAATTAGACCCTATTGGAATTTAGAAATGAAATTAACGCATTGTGTATCTAGTGATAGAATACTAAATTTTCTTAATTAAAATATTGAATTTAAATTTTAGAAATAAAAAAATAGATGTTAAAAAAATTAATATCTAAATGAACCCTACATTATTCAAATTGAATTAATCGAGTAATTTAAATACCAATTAGTCAACAAAAAAAATGGAAACGAAACAGCATCTCAGAGCTACATCCTCAGGGAAATGGAATTGCATTTTCTAAAGAGTTGACATTCTTGGTCATTATGTGATACTACTTTCAAAGTTATCATGTGAGGGTTATTAAACAATAATAATAACAAAAAATGGTTGTAGTAGAAATGAGAATATTTAGATGGATAGGTAGAAAAACTAAAAGAAATAGAATTAGAAATGAAAAAATTCATGACAAGTTGGAATTTAGTTCAATTATGGATAAAATGTCAAAGTGTCAGGTGATTCGGACATGTGTAAAGAAAACCCAAAGATGCACCGGTAAGGAGAACAAAAAATTTAAGTATATGATATATAGTAAAACGTAGAGGTAAACCGTCAAAAACGTGGATGCAAATTATTCGTAAAAATATAAAAATTAAAAGTTTAAAAAAGGAAATTGTCGTGGATAGGAATGGATGGTGTAAAAGAATCCGCACAAATTAAATCAATATATTTAGATATTTATCTATTTATTTATTTATTTATTTTTGTTTTTCCTTTTCTTTTATTTTCTTTTTATTTCTGTTTTTATATATATATTTTTTATTTTTTATTTCATTTTTCTTTTCTCTATATTTTTTCAATTTATCTCTCAAATGGCCGATCTCAAATATTGGAATTAAGATTCAGTTTGTTGTTGTTATTGTTGATTATATATCACTATTAACCAAGTGTGTTTTTTTCTTTTTCTAAAGATAAATTAAACAAATCCACAAAGTCAAGTATATTCAAATATTCCATCGATCAGTTTATATGGTCCTCCCTAGTGTCACCAGGAGAAGATGAAGAACTCATTGAGGCAGCAAAAAGCAATGAAGGTGGAAGGAAAACCAAGCTTCCTGGTTTTGAATTTGTCGATGCTTGTCGATTGTTCAAGTAACTTGACACACGTCCAATGTTGCTTCCTTTTGGAGTTGAAGATGGGTAAGCAGTAGAATTGATGGCTTGAGTTTGCTCACCCAACTTCATTTTTTGTCCAAAATTTGTCTCTCATTCACTTTGGTTTCCATGAACAACAGTACTCCCACTTCCATTGTTACTAATTATCGATGTGAGGGCTGCAGCTAGAGCAGATTGGAAATTTGGATCCGATGTGATTGCTTTGGTTGCAGCTGCAATGGTATCAGGCAGATATTGTGGACCATTGACCATGTTACCATTCTTTTGCATGTAATTCTTGTAGAAATTTTCCTCCGCTTGTCTTCCCAAGTTGAAGGGAGTGGCGTAACTCTTGTTGTAGGGTGGAGTAGTAGAGGTAAGTATTCCATTGCCCCATGAAACGGGCATTGAGATGGTGTCTGCAGAAGAAAAGCTTAAACTTGAAGAGGACATGAGCCTTTGAGATTGAGTGTTGAAGTTGGAAGGCAATACTCTAGGAAATGGAGGTTGTGACGAAGATGATGAGGATGCAGTGAGGTCATGAGTGATGGTTGGACATGAAGGGGAAGGCACAAGCGAAGAGCTAGGTAAGTAGTAAGGTGGCCTTGATCTTGAGTTATCAGAGAGATAGAAGTTTAGACCATTGAGGCTAGTCGGGGTAAAGGTGGCTGTACTGCCCCTAGGTGATGGGTGGAGGATTTGTCCGGAGGTGGTTGAGCCAGAAATGAGCATGGAAGCCGCTGCGGAGGTGGTGGAAGCCATAGCAGTGGCCGCCTGAGGGAGTGGATGGTTGTGTGTTCCTACATAGGTTGTGACCAATGTGGACGTGTCCTCGGCACATCTTTGCACCTATTTAGAAGGAAACAAAAAATAATAACCAAGCATAGCTGTGAAAGAGTTGTCAATTGGATTCTATAAAAAATGATATTAACATTGTTGATTGCTAACAATATTAGTAATGGCGCATTTAAGACAAATTGACAATTACAAATTTTTAATCATTTGTCGTTTATTCAATTCAATTGTTAAAATTTGTTAACAATGGATTTTAGTTCCATTTTCAATTATATGACAGTTGTTAACCGTTATAATTTTTAATAATACTTCATATTTATGACATAAAAAGAATTTTTTTCTATAAAAAATTCATTGAAATAGAATTTATAAGATCATATGCTTTTGTGTATACCTGTTTCCTCACAGGACATGATGGTGCAACTGCGCAGCGATAGTAAGCTCGAGGACAAGGATTTCCTTTTGCAATCTTTTGGCCATATTTCCTCCATTGGCATCCATCATTCATCTGAAATATGAACATATTATCATGATACAAGGTTGTTGAGGAACTATAAAAGCACTGGGATATAATTTTCACTATATTTACTAACCATTGGTAAATCACATCGAGCCCTCACAGAAACTCTAGCCTTCTTAACTATGTGAGGTTGTTGAGAAACTTCTTCTCTGGTGCTTCCTATTGTCTTTGGAATTTTATTAGGATGCCAAGTTTCTTCCATCTCTTCCTTTGGTTGATCTTCAGAGCTATTATAAGTGCTTGGAAGCATCAATTCAGATAGACTTGCCTTGGAGGCTTCAAATTTGCAGTCTAATGCAAGATTTAAGCCTTCTTTAAGTTGCTCATACTCATTCTCTTTGCCAGGAATTTTGATCTTCTGATCCTTCTTGGATGGGTCACTAGAGCTTCTTCCCCAGATAGGGAAGATGAGCTCCGATTCTTCCATTTCAGATTGATTGTCTGCATAAGCTGCAGGAGGAGACACCTTAGCTTCGTGCTTGACAATGTCATAGAATTGCATTTGGAGCTTTTGGTAGTCCTTCAAAATGCGATCCAAGTACATCTTCAACCTTTGATTTTCTTCTCTCACCTTACCCATTTCAGCTTTGGTTGATTCAAGCTTTTCATCCTATTACAAAAAAGAAAAAAGAAATAATCTTAAGAATTGATCCGTATTTGAAAGCATAATCGGCTTACTTTTTCTTAATACCATGGCTTTTTTGCTATAAATTAATCAATACTCAATCACATTATAAATATTAGTTGTAGTTATAAAATATTTTAAGTCGATACGATGTGATTAACAGATATTAGATTTATTATTTTTATCTTGATAATTCATGAACATAGAACTATTCTTAACGTGCAACACAAATCTAATGTAGACCAAAAATTATATAATCTACATGTTCCTTAGTTGAGGAAGATCCTCTAGGGTTGAGCTCTCTGGGTGAGTTTTCCCTCTTGGTAATGACTATCATTGAACAGTAAAAAAATTCACAAGGTCAGAATATAATAGGACAAACTTTTGTAGATTGGATTCATCAATATCTATACTGGCATTCATGAGAAAATGGAAATGTATCACATGAAGGATTCAACTTACAAGGTTGTTTTATATGAATATTGCCCCAAAACCAATAAAAAAAATAATAAACTATATATATTTTAGGTCAATCAGTGAAATTAGGAGTTGTGCGTCTGCCTGAAAAATCTGTTGTCTTTACAAGTCAATCCGTCACTTTTCAGCACATGATAGGGTAAAAAAAATGTAAATCCATAATTAAAATTAATTAAGAACATATTATCGAATTGTACGCTTCAACCACCCATCGAAATGCTCGAATGAGACCTTTAAGGGAAAGGAGATGATGAGTAGAGTTATCGCTCATTAACAGAGGAGATCCATATAATTGATTGACCATCCTAAAATTTTTGTAAATTAATTGTCCCCTAAGGAAACATGGTTTTAAAAAATATCTAGAGATTCTAGGTTTTTTTTTTTTTTTTTTTTTTTTTTTTTTGTATGAGTAAAACTGTGAAATGGGACTTAGATTTTCGAAAAATTTTAGATAAGAAGTCATTGAAAATATCTTTGAACACTTATCTTCTTTTCGTGGTTTGAAGATGTTACATCAAAGTCACAAAGTTTGATGGCATCTTTAAAAGCAAAGAGAGGAAAAAGGCTTCTCGAAGATGCTGTGTTCGATAAGAAGAAGGGATAAAAGAGAGAAAGAACTCTAAAGACCTGTATAAAGATCTATCAGAGAGAGAGAGACGAAGCATGGGCTGTGGACCCGCTTGAAGATGCCATTGACATATGACCATCTTCATTAGTAGTCCTTCCATAAAACAAATGATTTATGTGTTCTTTTATGATTTTCTTCAAATTAACAAGCTTGAGAGGGATCAATCCATGGAACAAAGCTAGTTTATTTCAAAGGTTTTTCGATTTAAACTCAACCATATCGATCCAGAAAGTATAAAACTTTAACCTTATATGAAACTAAGGTTGAAGTAGCCTCTCGTCGCCTTTCCAAAGGAAAAAAAGTTACCATAATTAAACAAGGGAAACTATTATGTACAATCACATAGTAATCCATAAAATCATGGACAAAAATTGAAAAGAAAAATCAGAATGTTTTCTTCACCTTAGAGATCTCAACTTTGCATGTAGCATCATCCTTGTCAACGGATTCAACCCTCCCCTCTTCCTTGACTAGATGATCTCCATAACTAGATATTCTTAAAGCCGCGTCCATGTATAGAAAAGCTTATGAAGAAAATTCCTTTGTTTTCTTTTTCTTTTCTCTCTCTCTCTTCTCTAATCTTGTGTCTGGAGTCCTCAATTGCACTCTACCCTTGTATATAAAGGGAAAAGCCTGCAGTATTTGACTGGATTAATTTTTTTTTATATAAAAATTTGAAACTGAAATTACTAGATTAGGGAAGGGGTTTTGTAGCATTAGATTGTTCCCTTAGGGATATTTGATTGGCTTGATTAAACAAAACTTTTCAAACAAAGGCCACCCTGATCATCTCAACCAATCAAACACAGCACATACCCAAAATTGTCAACACCCCAGTTGAACTCCAACTTGGCCCATCTATCTTTCTTGTAAACACACACATATTTTTATATACATTGTTTTTTCAAAGGCATATTATATATGAGTGGAAGAATTCAACTTCAACCTTAATGACAACTCTAATATATACACCAGAGAGAGAGAGAGAGAGGTTGAAGCCACAATCACCGGTCCCACCGGGTTAGACCACTGGGGTTGAAGTTTCGTACATTTTAACAAAAGTCACATGGGGGCACTGGTCCCTTGGTCAAACATTTCCAACCAGGTTATTAACTCCGGTGACCGAGTTTAAATGCGCTGGATCATGTCTTAGGGTTTTGCCAGATTCAGGTCAAACAAGGGTTTTGTTTAGTACTAAAAGCTTTTACTGCCCATGTTTTGCCAAATTTGTAAGGATTGACATTTTTAGGGTTTCATCGGATTCCAGTCAAACAAGGGTTTCAATCATACAAGTTGTTTTGAATTTGCCAAAAAAACGTTTAGGGATTGACATTTTCATGGATATGTCTACCATACCCATGCATATATACACCTTAGTTTCCTTGATGACTCCCATGCATGCAGAAACTTCAAAATTCTTCCCCTCTTGATTCTTTTCTTGATCTCAAAGTCTTTAAAGAAACCCGCAACTTTTGGTATGAATTCCATAGACCCGCTGGTTAGATTGGAACTTCATTATCAAAATTCAGAAGCAAACCCCATTGGGCTTCAAACCCTAAAATCTAAAACATGCATGGTGAGAAGGATGATGTTTAATTTGATTTATGAGTTGGACTTTTTATTTCTATTTTTTTTTTTTTTTGGGTTGAGCTTCAACATCATTAAATTTATTAAACTTGTCTATGTATTACCTTGTATCATCAAACCTGGTTTTATATTTTGAGTTTTTTATTAGGTTAAAGTTGACTCCTCTAACATTATCGTAACCTAGCTTTGCTAAGGGCATTGAATTAGAGCCTCCATCAGAACTTGATCATTTTTATAGCATGATGCCTGCAGATTTTGTTTCAGAAAATGTTATTTATCGGAACCATATTCGCCTACCATGAAATCAGAGACGATCTTTTAAATTCATATTTGTTTTATTGCATATATATTTTTTTAATGTAGTAGTATTAACTTTCTATGTACGGAATAATTTAATAAGCAAATTTGTTGCATATGATTATAATTTTTGATAAACTATCGGTATTTAGTAATCACGAGTAAATCCGATTTGAAGTAAATTAAATTAAGATAAAACCAACTTGACATCTATTTTTACTTTATACAAAATTTGAATCTAATAATTTATTTAAAGGGTATCGATGTTCATCCACCGAGTCAACTAACCATTGGTCGTTGTATATAACTATAATAAAATAGAATTAATTATTTTTTATCAATATGATAGGCTAAACATTTTTTCACCTTCTAACCTTATCCCGACGGAAGTAATAGAATAGTCTGCCACTCCCTTTGCTTTGCTTGACCTCATATGTAGCCATCCAAGTCCTTGCCGTTTATCTAAATATAAACTTAAAAGGGGCTTGGGTGTGGTCATCATCCAAGCACGTGACCACAACCCCTCCTCCCCCCAAAACATTACCTTTGTTTTTCATCATTTTTTTTTATTCATGTGTTTCCCATATTTTCTAGATCATTTTTTTTTTTTTTTTGCATTCCAAGTACTTTCTTTTTTTTTATTTTTTTTTATTCAGATCCTTTCTCTTTTTATTTTTTTTACCTGATTTTGTTTTTGAGACTCTGGTTTTTTTTTTCCCAATATATATATATATAAAAGAAAAAGGGGTTTTGGTGTGGTTGTCCTTCACGTGACCAGCATGTGCCGGGCACTGTTCTCTATTCAGTCGGGTGCCTTTTATGTGTGACCCATTTTCTTTCTTGGATGTTACTGTCTACAAAGATTTCTGGCAGCCCTCGATGTTCGTCTCTTTATTTTTATGCCATAGTTTTTTTTTTTTTTTTCTTTTCACCTGGCACTGTTTGCAAAAATGCGGACGTGCCTACATGGTTGTCCCATTTTTTTACCCTTTTTTGGACTTTTTTTTTTCTCATTTAGCTCATTTCTCTTTTTATTTTTTTACCAACTTTTTTTTTCCTTAGCCATTACTACTTACAAAAAATTCTGAAGCTTTTGAATAGTTGTCCATTTATTTTTAGATCATAATTTTTTTTTTTCGATCCCTTTCCATTCTATTTTTTAACCTGGTTTTTCTTTTCTTCTTAGCAAATATATGCAAGGCGTTATTGTTAACGCGAAAATTTTGACACCTTCGAATGATCGTTTCTTTATTTTTTTACCATAGTTTTTTTTTTTTATGTTTTTCCTCTTTTTTTGACCCACAATTTTTTTTCCTTTGGCGTTACTATTCATAAAAAATTCTAGTACCCTCGAATGGTCGACCCTTTATTTTTAGATCATAGTTTTTTTTTTTTTTTTAATTCAGCTCATTGTTCTTTTCATTTTTTGACATTTTTTTTATCGGTAAATATATTGCATATTACTGTTAACAGAATTCTGACAATCTTATATGGTCATCAATTTATTTTTAGAACAGAGTTTTTTTAAAGACTTTTAAGATTTAGATATCTTTTTAAAACTTTGAATCTATGCACGTTTAGATACCCATTCAAGTATTTTCCGCCGATTTTTTTTATTCGGATCTTTTTATTTTCATTCAGGTCCATCCTCCTTTTATTTTTTGATCCAAATTTTTTTGCTCTTCAGTCCTTCATCTTTTTTTTTTTAATAGGTTTTTCCCCTTTTCTTGGGGGCCACTTTGGCGCTGTTTTTTATTTTTTTTATTAGAGTCCTTCCTTTTCTTATTTTGGGACCCCTTTTTTTGTTCAACTATTTCCTCTTTTTTTTTTTTTTACCCCAGTGCCGGTAGATGTTAATGTTCACAAAGTCTTGACACCCTCCGATAATTGTTCCTTTATTTTTAGACCATAAATTTTTTTTGTTCAGGTCTTTTTTCATTCGGTTCCTTCCACTTTTTCTTTTGGACCAGTTTTTTTTTTTTTTTAACTCTTAAGTCGTTCATCTTTTTTTGACTCAGATTTTTCCCTTTTTCTTTTTTATTTTGCCCTGCTTCCACCCTATTTTTTATATTTTTCATTCAGGTTCTTTCTTTTTTTTACTTTTTGACCTAATTTTTTTCATTCAAATATTTTATTCCGAATGTTATAAAAACTATCAGTAATTCAAATATTTACATAATTCTAAATCTAACAAATATTTGTGTAACAAAAAAATATAATCCATATCTTGTGGGCATCCTGTGCTAATGCACGGGGAAATAACTAATCAAGTATAAAAGAAAAAAATTAATAGGTGTAGTCATTTTCTCACATGATCAACACGTGAGCTCTCTCTAAAAAGGTCAAAAAATTATCTAACTCTGTACGCCTAGAATTTGTTCACCATTTCCAACTTGTCACTTTACTTTTAAGAGTTAGATATCACCGTAAAACTTTGGATCTTTATGACATTATCATCAGAATTTCAAATAAATTTTTTAGAAGAAAAATAGTTTTGATCTCAATGTTAAAAAGGCTCCTAAATCTATTAAAAAAGATTTTAAAATTATCAAAATAATTTATCACAATCAAAATTTTAATATTTTAGATGGTGTTATTTATAATTTGATAATTATATTATAAACCTAACAAATTATAATTATTTTTAATTCTTTCTTTTTGTGGCACACACCCACATTGCACAGTGTGTCCACCGCCTACCAGTTGATATGAACTTGGCAAAAATGGATTTTGGCGAGTCGTATAGTTTCCTTTGGTTATGACATGTCATTAGACATAATAAAATCTATGGATATTTTCATAAAATTCAAAGGTAATAATTCTATAATCTCAAGAACAATATTCTTGTTCCATGGGAACAACCCAGTAATACAAACTTATTTCTCAATCCAGTGATCTCAAATTCAATTTCTTGTAAAAAAAAAAAAAAACAATATTCTTATAAAATTCCTTCCTTAATCCCCATAAGATCAAAAAAGTATAAAAAAAAATTCAATGTGAAAATTCATGATCTCGAGGACAAAACTTCGAACTTGGTTCCTATTAATAAAAGAAAATAAGGTAATAACGATCTAGTAGATAAAATTATTAAATCTCTTAATTAAATTTCAATTTTAAAATTTTAAAATAAAAAATATTATTAAAAAGATTATCCCTAAAATGGGTCTAACGAATACTCAAAGTGAATTAATTGAAATATAATTTAGAATATCGACTCATATTAAAAGAAAAAAGAAAACAAGAAAATAAGGTTAAAGATGAGTGATGGTCGATTGTTGTCTATGGTCGGACATAACTGGTCGTCCTTGTAGGCACAGTGGATCTGGGGAATGCAGTTTCATAATTGATCATCAGCCACATCTCAAGTAGTTCTGATTGTACCCCAAAACCTATTTCTTCATCAAAATTTCTCTTTCAGCTTAATCATATATTTTGTAAAAATGCCAAATTTATTATGAAATACCCAATTTAAATAGATTATTACTATTCATTTACCTTTGTGGAACTTACTATTTTTTTGCCCCTCAGAATCAAATGAAAAATAGTTTTAATTCATTTGAAATAAATTGAACTAGTAATTCATTTACAAATAAACTTCTGAGCTTAGAATGTAAAATTTAGTTGAATTATTACAGTTGGAATAAAAAAATAAAATGTAGAATTTACTTTTAAATATTACGATTTACTTAATTACTCTGAATTTTTCTCTATATCAAAATAACACTACAAAATATATGATTTTTCCCGATGATCCTTTCCTAACATTTAATATTTTATCCCAAATATTTTTCTATTCCCCACGTTTATTGTCAAAAATATCGAAAAATAAATAAATTTTCTCGGCGTTTAAGAGAAAAAAATGTGGCAAAAAGTAATTATTGTGAAAACAGAAACATTAGAAAAGATTAAACACATGTGTTGACGTTTTACTTAAAAAAATTGTCATATCCCTGATGTTTTGAGTAAAATTTTGGGAATGTCTTTTTTAAGATGCCCTAGCCCCTGTCATTGAAGGTGAAGCTCATTGGCCAACAGTAATTGAGAACAAAGGATAGTATAATCTTATTTTCTCTTTTCTCTTTTACCACTCCAGCTAATATATAATCTTATGAACAGCACACACAAAACAAAATAACATATAGAGAACATAGGCCTACACCATTTCCAGCTATCAAAAGCATATGTTCGTGGTGCAAAGAGGAGCAAGATGCCCCAAACTTTAATTAGGCAGACTTAGTAGATTCATAAAAACCTCTTCTCCTCTTTACATTTCATTAATTAATGGGGTATAAGGTTGGAAGATATTCAAAGGTGTTGACAAAGATGGTCTTATGTATGGAGATTCCCGCCATGTATGTCAATTTTACATTTCATTTTCATGTGTAATACTTGGACCCATAACCCAAGTGAAATCAATTCCATTTTGAAAGGGGAAAAAGCACACCACACTTGCAAATAAAACTCAAAAATCAGCACCGGCATCAAGTTTGACCACCGCCTTATACTTTCCTTTTCAGCAAATTAGTCATAGTTGCCGGCCTCATATTCCTATATTTGGATCACAACTTCTTAGAGCCACCTAACGTGATTTATTAAGATGCGCCGAAACAAGTTTAGAGCCACCCTAAACCCTAGAAACAAGTTTACAGGGTGAACCCAGAAAACTATATTTTAAAAGAAAACATGATACCCATTTAGAAAAATAATTATACTTTTTATTTAATCACAAGTATTTGAAAGTCAACTAATCCGATTCGACCAATTATAGAGTCCAATTTAGATATCGACTCTCATGCCATCTGTTTTTCCATTTTCAATACTTGAACAAATAACATGAGTTAAGGAAAATAATAACATTACAGACATGACTTATGACTTTAGCCAACAAACAACATTTTACATTATATACATAATTTTTTTCTTAAAATTTCATGGGGTGACTGTCTCTGCATGCTTTTCTTCGGGCTTGCAAGTAAATTAATAACCAATTATACATGAAATACAATTTTATTTACTGAAAATTTGGACCTATAATTGATAAATATGTCAACTAATTTAGTTCATAAAAAATCTTATGAAGGTGTTAAGAAATGATGAGATCAAATTTTTAAAAAATTGGAAGGTTTATAGGTTGTACAAGAAAGAGTTATTTCATTGAGTCTCTCCATCCTTGAATTCTAGAATTCTAAGAGTTAAAGAACGAGCATATACCCACCAAAAAAAAAAAAGAGAAAACGAAAAGGCATAAGGACAAGTTGCTAAAATTTTGGTAGACTTTTATGTAAGCAAAAAGAAAAAGGAAAAGCTTAATTCCTTTTTCCCGTTTGACACACCATATTTAATAATCAATTTATTAATCTCAACTATTCAGATTTGAGTTAATTATCAGATCTATTAAAGGACAAGATCTACCAACACTGGTTTTTCTATTCTCAAAACTCAAACATAAAAATTTGATTAAAAAAATTTAATACTTTTATCACTGGATCAATAAAACGTGAATAAAGGAAAAGCTTAATCGAAAAATCTACCAATAGCAATAAAGTCACAGGCAACAAATGATTTCAAGCTTAGAGAGTTTTAATCCTCATTTTGAAGTTGAGCACTTTGCATTTAAAATAAATCATTTTTTACTCTAAATAAAAAAAAAATAAAAAAAAAAAAAGAAAACTTTGGCATGCATGCTATTTCCTTGAACATAGAAGCGTGGTTAGAGATGTAGCATAATAATTAATTGCATCATCAATTTACCATTGAATTGACTTTACTATAAATGGGGGTGGGGGTGAGGTGACCCCTCATTAATTTCATATAGTATAGTTTGTCAAAAGTCATAAAATGACGATCCAAATTACAAATATAATGTTCAGCCCCAGAAGCCTAATTTCCATCTGAATCGAAAAATTCAATTGGTTTGATTGTGTATTATCTGACATAACTTTAATATAATAGTTTTACTTCTATCTTAAATACAGAGTCAGTCGGCATAAAACTTAATATCTCCACTCATAATTATCTAATTTTATATAAATAGGGATAATACTTCCAACAAAAGGGTAAACTAATTAATTTTGATACAATTCTGATACCATATTGAAAAAAACTTAATTTTGAAGGTTGAGAATTCACGTATTTATATATTACGTCGGAAATATTGATTTATTTTACTTAAATTTTTAATAAAAGTAATTATTATGTGTCATTTATTTACTAATAATTAAACTTTTGTTATAAATTTCTTTTTTTTTGGGGGGGGGGGGGATTGCCTTTTATGTTCACCCTTGGTCACGCTCCACGTTTTGCTTGCAATAAGGAATTAAGTGGCATATGATGGACTGCTTTAGTAATTGAGATTTTTGAGTTTCATTATCAGATTTTGTGGTGTAAAATGAGAGAGAGAGAGAGAGAGAGAGAGAGAGAGAGAGAGAGAGAGAGAGAGAGAGAGAGAGAGAGAGAGAGAGAGAGAGAGAGGATTGACATTTTCATGGATATGTCTACCATACCCGTGCATACATACACCTCAGTTTCCTTGATGATTCCCATGCATGCAGAAATTTCAAAATTCTTCCCTCTTAATTCTTTTCTTGAACTCACCCACAACTTCTGGTATGAATTCCATAGACCCGCTGGTTAGATTGGACTTCATTTCCCAAATTCAGAAGCTAACCCTATTGGGCCAACAATGCTTTTTAAAATTTTTCAAAATTTCAAAACTAAAATGTCAAACATGCATAGTGAGAAGGATGATGTTTAATTTGATTTATGAGTTGGACTTTTTACTTTTTTTTTATTTTTGGGTTCAGCTTCAACTTCATTAAATTTATCAAACTTGTCCATGTCTTGCCTTGGATTATCAAACCCTAGTTTTAAATTTTGAGTTTTTTAAGGATGATTTTTTTCTCCTTTATTCTTCTCTCTATTCACCACAGAAAAACCTTTGTCTTCCACTTTTCCTTTTCTTTATGTCTTTCTCTCTATCTGTCGCAAACAATATTTGCCTCTCTTTTCTTTTCGTCTTTTGATCTTAGGTTCTCTCTCTCATTCTCTCTTTTTAATCAATTTTCCATTTTCTATTTTTTTCCATTTTCTCTCTCCTATTTTGTTTATAATAGGAGAAAGATCAATCTCAAATTTGATATCATGATTGAAGATCGATTAACAATGTTAATTGTTGATCCAAGATAAGAGGGGGGGGCGGGAAAGAAGAGAGAAGAGAGATATCAAATAGAGAGAGAAAAAGAGAAAAAGAGAAAAATGATAAGAGTAGGGAAAAAAAAAGTGACGATATCTTCTCTTTCTTTCTTGGTCAAAAGATTAAAAAATAAAAAAACAAAGAAAGATTGATTGATTGATCAACTAAAAAAACGAAAGAAGAGAGAAGAACGAAAGTCATTGAGATATAGATAAAATATTCCTTTTCTTTTGCATCGATAAATAACAAAAAAAAAAATCATAGATGGGAGAGAAAATTTTTCAATCTCTTATTGAAATTAATTTACATCTCAGAACCTTCAAAAAAAAATCACCTTCCTTTCTTTCGGCCACTTCTTGGTTTGCTTCTGCCAGCAATTCAGTTTTCTGAGCTGGATTTTGCAAAGCTCTAGTCCAGCCTGTATAAAATTTTACAGGCTTGAACATGAGTCCGATCTGAGAAAACTTAAAAAATAAAGACTCGAGCTTGTTCTAAAAAATTATAAGGGTCTCGGACCCATTACGGGCGAGGCTCGAGCTCAAAACTTCAAATCCAAGAAACCCAAAGAGAGAGAGAGATACAAATCGCACTTTCAACCTCTGTCACCCTTTTTCGGCGGCATTGGTAGCTGCCACCAACACCACAGAAGCAGCGGCTATTGACCGGATTGTATAATTAATGTGATGTTGAAAAGTAAAATTTTGCTGTCCTCTTTTGTGGTGTTAGCCATCGACATGCTTGCTATCCTCTTTCGCGAATCAGGGGCATCCAGATTCGAAAAGGAAACAGCACGGAGGAACTTTCTGGACCATCGTCGGCACACATCACTTGTCGATGATGGCCAATTTTGAAGAGATTCACGATAAGAAATCGATGAAATTGAAGAGTTTGTGGAAGAATCGTTTCAATCAGCTAGCAAACCCGACGTCTTCATTCCTAGATTGATCTACTTTCATTCTCCATCGGCGACGAAGACGATGGAGTAATGAACAGTTCCGGAAGCGCAATTGTTTGGTTCACAAAAACAAAAGGTCTGGTTTTCTTTCTCGGACTTTAACGTAAAGTTTTTTTTTTTTCGGTTGTACAAGAATTTAAATATAAAATCATCGTATTAAAGTAAGATTTATATCATTGGCCGTCTCCTTGGGACTCATAGAAACTTCATCTCTCTCTCTCTCTCTCTCTCTCTGCTTTGTGGCTGGTGTGATGGAGGATGGAGCAGAGCGAAAAGGACGTTGGAGAAGGAGAATCAGTAAAAATGAAGTTCCAAAAGACAAACGAAATGTTGCTAAAAAAAAATTAAAACATGTTTCTGTGAATGGGTAAACAGGCCGAACCTATAATGAGCTAAACCAACATGTGTCTAGACTCGGCCCATAATTAAAATGAGCCTAGATAATGGGTCTGAGCTTGGTCCTTCAAAATGGGCCGGCCAGGGCCAGCCCTGCCCAATTGCCAGTCCTATCTGGAAGCATACAGAGTGGACTGATCGTAGAATTTCTATTAATTGCTCTAGAGACAGTCGGCCATCTATTACAAAGTCAAAAGAGGCCGACCCAAAGGCAAGAGCTCTTTTTTCTCTTTGGGTTATACCCCTCTTCTCTGGTTCCTAGTCATACCAATTTTCTCATTTTCTGTCCTTGAATGCAACTAATTAGACCCTATTGGAATTTAGAATTGAAACCAATGTATTGTGTGTCTAGTGATAAAGTATTAAATTTTCTTAATTAAAATATCGAATTTGAGTTTTAGAAATAAAAAAACAGATGTTGAAAAAATTAATCTCTAAATGAGTTTTACAGTATTCAAACTGAATTAATCGAGTAATTTAAATACCAATTAATCAAAAAAAATAGAAAGAAACCAAACAGCATGTCAGGGCTAGATCCTCAGGGAAATGGAAATGCATTTTCTAAAGAGTTGACATTCTTGGTCATTACATGATACTACTTTCAATGTTATCAAGTGAGGAGAAAGAAAATATATCTCTTTTTCATGATTATTAAAGACGAAAAATAATATAATAATATAAAACTCTAATAATATAATGTTTTGGTAAAATATTCTAATAATTTGGATTTATATAAAAACTCATTGTTATTAATATGAAAACAAAAAATCAAATATTTTCAAAATCAAATCATTTATTGATTTACTTTAATATATAACATTTTTTAATAATTGATTTGATTTTGATATATAATATTTTTTAACAACAATATTCAAGCATGAGTAAGGTGACAAAAATTATTGCAACGTTTTTCTTTTTTGCATTAGATGCATCTCAGATATTTTTCAAGTTATGCATGAATTTAATGGTGTGTCATTTGTCTATAGTAGTTCCTTGGAAGAAAAAATATGGAGAAAAAGAAAATAAAAATCTATTTTGTCAGATTTCAATCTGTCAGTCCAAAATAGAAGCTGAGAAAAATTCTAATTTCTTAATATGGATAACGCAGGGAAGATAAAAAAAATTGGAATACATAAAGTTTATCCAAACTTTGGCTTGGTTATGTAATTCAAGACTAGTCAACTTATTACACATTTAATCCACGTATTAAAATCCAGAAATGTTAATGAAATATAACTCAACTGATATAATTTTTTTCCTCTACAATGTTTAGAGTTTGAGCCTTTCTTACGTATTTAAAACTAAAAAAAGGAAAAAGAAAAGAAAGAATTAGGTTGCTAACAGTCTCAAATGCATATACCTTTTCTTGATCATACATCACTATTAACCAAGTGTTTTTTTTAAAGATAAATTAAACAAATCCACAAAGTCAAGTATATTCAGATATTCCATCGATCAATTTATATGGGCCTCTCTATTGTCACCGGGAGAAGATGAAGAACTCATTGAGGCAGCAAAAGGCAATGAAGGTGGAAGGAAAACCAAGCTTCCTGGTTGTGAATTTGTTGATGCTTGTCGATTGTTCAAGTAACTTGACGCACATCCGATGTTGTTTCCTTTTGGAGTTGAAGATGGGTAAGCAGTAGAATTGATGGCTTGAGTTTGCTCACCCCACTTCATTTTTTGTCCAAAATTTGTCTCTCCTTCACTTTGGTTTCCATGAACAACAGTACTCCCACTTCCGTTGTTACTAATTATCGATGTGAGGGCTGCAGCTAGAGCGGATTGGAAATTTGGATCCGATGTGATTGCTTTGGTTGCAGCCGCTGCAATGGTATCAGGCAGATATTGTGGACCATTGACCATGTTACCATTCTTTTGCAAGTAATTCTTGTAGAAATTTTCCTCGGCTTGTCTTGCCAAGTTGAAGGGAGTGGCGTAACTCTTGTTATAGGGTCCAGTAGTAGAGGTAAGTATTCCATTGCCCCATGAAACGGGCATTGAGTTGGTCTCAGCAGAAGAAAAGCTTAAACTTGTAGAGGACATGAGCCTTTGAGATTCAGTGTTGAAGTTGGAAGGCAATACTCTAGGAAAATGAGGTTGTGATGAAGATGATGAGGATGCAGTGAGGTCAAGAGTGATGGTTGGACATGAAGGGGAAGGTGCAAGCGAAGAGCTAGGTAAGTAGTACGGTGGCCCTGATCTTGAGTTATCAGAGAGATAGAAGTTTAGACCATTGAGGCTAGTCAGGGTAAAGGTGGCTGTATTTCCCATAGGTGATGGGTGGAGGATTTGTCCGGAGGTGGTTGAGCCGGAGATGAGCATGGAAGCCGCTGCGGAGGTGGTGGAAGCCATAGCAGTGGCCGGGTGAGGGAGTGGATGGTTGTGTGTTCCTTCATAGGTTGTGATCAATATGGACATGTCCTCGGCGCATCTTTGCACCTATTTAGAAGGAAACAAAAAATAATAACTAAATAGCTTGAGAAAGAGTTGTTAATTGGATTCTATGAAAAACAATATTAACATTGTTGATTGCTAACGATATTAGTAATGACACATTTAAGACAATAATAATCACAAATTTTCAATCATCCGTCATATTCAATTGTTAATATTTGTTAACAATGGATTTTATTTCTATTTTCAACTATCTGATAGTTGTTAACTGTTACAATTTTTAATAATACTTCAAATTTATTATTTAAAAAGTTTTTATTCAACAAAAAATTCATTGAAATAGAATTTATAAGATCATATGCTTTTGTGTATACCTGTTTCCTCACAGGGCATGATGGTGCAACTGTGCAGCGATAGTAAGCTCGAGGACAAGGATTTCCTTTTGCAATCTTTTGGCCATATTTCCTCCATTGGCATCCATCATTCATCTGAAATATGAACATATTATCTTGATACAAGGTTGTTGAGAAACTATAAAACCATTGGGATATAATTTTCACTATATTTACCAACCGTTGGTAAATCACATCGAGCCCTCACAGAAACTCTAGCCTTCTTAACTATGTGAGGTTGTTGAGAAACTTCTTCTTCTCTGGTGCTTCCCATTGTCTTTGGAATTTTATTAGGACGCCAAGTTTCTTCCATCTCTTCCTTTGGTTGATCTTCAGAGCTATTATCACTGCTTGGAATTTGCATCAATTCAGATAGACTTGTTTTCGAGGCTTCAAATTTGCAGTCTAATGCAAGATTTAAGCCTTCTTTAAGTTGCTCATTCTCAGTCTCTTTGCCAAGAATTTTGTTCTTGTCATCCTTCTTGGATGGATCACTAGAGCTTCTTCCCAAGCTAAGGGAGATGAGCTCGGATTCTTCCATTTCAGATTGATCGTCTGCATGAGCTGCAGGAGGAGATACCTTAGCTTCTTGCCTGACAATGTCATAGAATTGCATTTGGAGCTTTTGGTAGTCCTTCATAATGCGATCCAAGTACAGCTTCAACCTTTGATTCTCTTCTCTCACCTCACCCATTTCAGCTTTGGTTGATTCAAGCATTTCAGCCTATTACAAAAAAGAAAAAAGAAAAAAGAAATAATCTTAAGTATTTGAAAGCATAACCGGCTTATTTTTTCTTAATACTGTTGCTTTTTTGCTGTCTAAATTTTGTTAATACTCAATCATATTATAAATATTAGTTATATTCGTAAAATATTTTAAGTCGATATGATATGATTAATAGATTTTAGGTTTATTGTTTTTATCTCGATAATTCATGAACATAGATAGAACTGTTCTTAATGTGCAACACAAATCTAACGTAGACCAAAAATTATATAAACCTGTTCCTTTTCAGTTGAGGAAGATCCTCCAGGGTTGGGCTCTCTGGGTGAGTTTTCCCTCTTGGTAATGACTATGCCCTATTTCATTGAACAATAAAAAAATTCACAAGGTCAGAATATAATAGAACAAACTTTTGTAGATTGGATTCATCAATATCTATACTGGCATTCATGAGAAAATGGAAATGTGTCACATGAAGGATTCAACTTACAAGGTTATTTTACATGATTATTGCCCCTAAACCAAGAAAACAAATAATAATCTATATATGTTTTAGGTGTTCATCGATCCATATGAATTTGGAGTTGTGCATCTGTCTGAAAAATCTGTGATCTTTACAAGTCAATCAGACACTTTTCAGCACATGATAGGGTCAAAAAAATGTAAATCCATAGTTAAGATTAATTAAGAACACATTATCGAATTGTACTGCTTCAACTGCCCATCGAAATGCTCGATCGAGACCTTTTAAGAGAAAGGAGATGATGAGTAGAGTTATAGCTCATTAACACCCCTCTTAACACAGGAGATCCATATAATTGATTGACCATCCTAAAATTTTCATAAATTATTGTCACCTAAGGAAACGGGGTTTTAAAAAATATCGAGAGATTCTAATTTAATTTTTTTTAGTAAAACTCTGAAATCAGACTTCGATTTTAGAAAAATTTTAGATCAAAAGTCATTTAAAATATCTTTGAACACTTATCTTCTATTCGTGGTTTGAGATCATTTTTTTTGAGGATGTTACATCAAAGTCACAATGTTTTACGGCATCTTTTAAAGCAAAGAGAGGAAAAAGGCTTCTGAAAGATGCTGTGCTCGATAAGAAGAGGGGATAAAAGAGAGAAAGGACTCTAGAGACCTGTAGAGAGAGAGAGAGAGATGAAACATGGGCTGTGGACCTGCTTGAAGATGCCTTTGATATATGACCTTCTTTAGTAGTTCTTCCATGAAACAAATGATTTATGTGTTCTTTTTTGATTTTCTACAAGTTGACAAGCTTAAGAGGGATCAATCTAAACTCAACCCTATCGATCCAAAAAATAAAAAACCTTAACCTTATATGAAATTAAGGTTGAAGTAGCCTCTCATCGCCTTACCAAAGGAAAAAAGTTACTATAATATATTAAAGAAGGGAAACTATTATGTATAATCACATAATAATCCATAAAATCATGGAAAAAAAATTGAAAAAAAATCAGAATGTTTTCTTCACCTTAGAGACCTCATCTTTGCATGTAGCATCATCCTTGTCAAGGGATTCAACCCTCCCCTCTTCCTTGACTAGATGATCTCCATAACTAGATATCCTTAAAGCAGCATCCATGTATAGAAAAGCTTATGAAGAAAAATCCTTTGTTTTCTCTTTGTTCTCTCTCTCTCTCTCTCTCTCTCTCTCTCTCCCCTAATCTTGTGTCTGAACTCCTCAATTGCACCTCTACCCTTGTATATAAAGGGAAAAGCCTGCAGTATTTGACTGGCCTAATTAAACAAAAGTTTTCAAACAAAGGCCATCCTGATCATCTCCACCAATCAAACACAGCATATACCCAAAATTGTCAACACCCCAATTGAACTCCAACTTGGCCCATCTATCTTACTTGTAAACACACACATACTTTTATATTCATTGTTTTTTTCAAAGACATATTATATATGAGCGGAAGAATTCAACTTCAACCTTAATAACAACTCTAAATATCCACGAAAGATAGAGAGAGAGAGAGAGAGAGAGAGAGAGAGAGAGAGAGAGAGGAGAGGTTGAAGCCGCAATCACCGTTCCCACCGGGGTGAGACCAATGGGGTTGAAGTTTCGTACATTTTAATGAAAGTCACATTGGGGACACCGGTCACTTGGTCATACATTTCCAACCAGGTTATTAACTCCGGTGACCGGAGTTTAAATTAGCTGGGTCATGTGTTAGGGTTTTGCCCGATTCAGGTCAAACAAGGGCTTAGTTTAGTACTGTAAGTTTTTAATGCACATGTTTTGCCGAATTTGTAAGGATTGACATTTTTGGGGTTTCATCGGATTCCAGTCAAACAAGGGTTTCCATCGTACGTGCTGTTTTGAATTTGCCAAAAAAGGTTTAAGGATTGACATTTTCATGGATATGTCTAGCATACCCTTGCGTATTTACAGCTTAATTTCCTTGATGATTCCCATGCAAATAGAAATTTCAAAATTCTTCCCCTCTTAATTCTTTTCTTGATCTCGAAGTCTAAAGAAACCCGCAACTCTTGGTATGAATTTCATAGACCCACTGGTTAGATTGGACTTCATTATCAAAATTCAGAAGCAAACGCCATTGGGCCAACAGTGTTTTTTAAAATTTTTCAAAATTTCAAACCCTAAAATGTCAAACATGCATGGTGAGAAGGATAATTTTTAATTTGATTTATGAGTTGGACTTTTTATTTTTAATTTTTTTCAATTTTTGGGTTGAGCTTCAACTTCATTGACTTTATCAAACTTGTCTTTGTATTGCCTTGTATTATCAAACCCTAGTTTTATATTTTGAGTTTTTTATTAGGTTAAAGTTGACTCCTCTAACGTTATCATAACCTAGCTTTGCTAAGGGTATTGAATTAGAGCCTCCATCAGAACTTGGTCATATTTTATATCATAATGCCTGCAGATTTTGTTTAAGAAAATGCTATTTCTCGGAACCATTTTCGCCTACCATGAAATCAGAGGTGATCTTTTAAATTCATATTTGTTTTCAACAAATTTATTACATATGATTTTTTTATATATAAACTTCTGATGACATCTGATCACAACTTAATTCAACTAAATCCGGTTGGAAATATCAACGTATGATAGTTCAGTTAGTTCAGAAACTGACGTCCTTTAACCATAGTCGGGAGTTTGATCCCCCATGAAAATGAAAAAATCAGTACTGGGAGACCTACCCCCTCAATTAGGCCCTACAAGCGGTCGACCCAGATTAATCATGGCGAAACCCCGGATACTGGGTTGGTGGTCTAGCCATGGTACCAAAAAAAAAAAATCCGGTTGGAAGTTATATTGAACAAAACTCTCTCGATATTTATTTTTACTATATATAAAACTCGAATCTAACATTTTATTTAAAAGGTACCGGTGTAACTAACAATCGGTCATTGCTTATGACTATAATAAAACATGATTAATTAATTTTTTATCAATATGACAAGCTAAAAGAGATTATATTTCTTGGAGGAATAAGTTGGATGTTGTCGCAGGAGAAAAGAAAGAGTGGCTAGGGTAGGGATTATGACTCATCACTTAAAAAAAACACGATTTTAGATACGGATTTTCACGACGGAAAAAATTCGTCGTTATTTTGTGACGAATTTAGAGACAAAAACTTTTTCGTCGCTAATTTGCCACAAAATTTGTGACGAAAATGAAGTCATGGTTAAATTAGCGACGGACACATGATTCGTAACTAAATTCATCGCTAATTAGTGACGAAAAAATTTTCATTGCTAAATTCGTCGCTAATTAGAGACAAAAAAGTTTTCGTTGTAAATTTCGTCGCTAATTAGCGACGAATAATATTTCGTGGCTAAATTTTGCCACAGATTTAAAATCCGTCATTAAATTTAATCTTTTTTAAATAAAATTTTATTTTTTCTATTTTTCTTTTTATTTTATTAATATGTTATATTTAAGTTAAAAATTAATTTAGCGACGGATTTGTTTTCTGTCGCTGTTTCAATGACGGATTCCAAATCCGTCACTGAATTTAATCTTTTTTTTAATTAGAATTTTATTTTATTTTTATTTTATTTTATTATTTTATATTAACAAATCATATTATTATTTTGTTATAATATTTTAATTTACATTTTATTTTATTATATTATATTTCATTTTTTTTAAGAATAATATTATTTAATTCTTAAAAAAACCATATATTTTATTTTATTTAAATTATATATTTTTTTAATTAATTTATTATTTTTTTTCTTTTTTTGTTTTATTTAATATTTTTTATTATTGTATTTGATAACTTTTATTTTATTTATATTATTTTATTCAATAATACAAAATTTTTAATTAAATATTAATCCGAATATATTGGGTGTCGGGCGCAGGTAGGGGCGCGCCCGCGCATGCACGCACGGGCGCCAAGCGCTGGCAGGTGCGCGCCTGCCTGGGCGCCCGCGCATGCCCGCTCGGGCACCCGCTCCCTGCGCACGCCCACGTCCCTGGGCGCCTGTGCCCTGAGCGCGCCTGCGTCCATGGCCGCTCATTATTAAAATTTCTTATATATAATAAATAAAAATATTTTGTGATTAAATATATAGATTTTTTAAATTATTAATATATTATAATTTATTGATAATTATAATTTTATATTATTGAGATCTCATAATCCATTTTTAACTACGGAGTAAAAAAATAAAATAAAAATGAAAAAAATAATAAAATAATAAAATAAAAGAAAAATAGAAGAAAACAAAATATAATATTAATATATTTTTAAATTAATTTATTAATTTATTTTAAATTAGTAGTTTATTATTTTTTATTTTATTAAAAATTATCATATTTATTATTTTTAATTAATATTATTTTAGGTTGATGGTTTAAATAAAAAAAGTTATTATATTTATTATTTTAAATTGTTACTATATATTATTTTATTATTATTAGAAAAATGTAAAGGAAAGATAATAAGTAAAAAAAAAAACTGATTTCACATAATTTATTTGGCTTGGTGGTTTATGCGTGTGCGTGCAGGTGCAGGTGTGCAGGTGTGCAGGAGTGAGTCGAACCACGGTGGAGGCAAAGCGGCATTTTCCAACAATTAAGTGAGGAGAGCTAGAGTGGGGGTGCTTGCTCGGGCGGGTAGGTTGCAGGTTGGTGCTGGCTCGGGTGGGTGGGGGTGGGTGGGGGTGGGTGGGCACGTGGCTCTGCTAGCTCGTGGGCAGGGTATTTGGAATCAGCGACGGATTTGAATTCGTCGCTCATTCAGCGACGGATAATTTTTCAACGGGTTTTTTTTCCTCCTAAATTAGCGACGGATTTTAGCGACAAAAATTATCTGTCGCTAAATTTAGTGACGAATAATTTTTCGTCGCTAAATTTTGTGACGAATTTTAGCGACAAAAAATTATTTGTCGGTAAATTTAGCGACGGATTTCGGATTTTCGTCGCTAAATTTGTAGCCAAAAGGCTTTTTTTTTTTGTAGTGCATGAACAAGTTGTAATTTGACTATACTAGTTTTAGGTCTTCGATATTTGTTGTATTTTGGCAAACCCTTGAATTTTTAAGCGAGAGATGAAGCATGGAAAGTGAAATATAGTACCAACATAAATTTTATTTATTTATTTATTATTATTATTATTTGAAACTTAAATGTTTTGAAAATGCATGTTCTTCACCTTCGCACCTTATCCTGACAGATGACATGGTGCTCATCAACTTGGCAACTTGCATGTCCAAACATCTCTCTCTCTCTCTCTCTCTCTCTCTCTCTCTCTCTCTCTCTCTCTCTCTCTCTCTCACGAAATATGAAATGCATTTTTATCTTTATTTGTTTTGGGAGAAACAGCAAGTACTACTTGGAGTCATTACTTTAATATACTTTCCAATGCCTCCAAAAACTTTAATATAAAGATCAATTAACCCCATAAATGAACAAAATAAAAATTCTTGTTACTTAAAGATTACATACAACCCACCTGACCTTTTTAAAAAAAAAAAACAAACAAAGCATTAGAGAGAGAGAGAGAGAGAGAGAGAGAGAGAAGAATTCATTAGGAAATCAAATATGAATTTTATTTTGAAATTTTCAGTTTTAAGAAATAAATTTAGGGAAAAATTATCATTGAAAGATAAAGAGAAATCAAGACATAAACTGTTATATTAAAAAATATCAGTTATCGTTAGAAATTTTATGAATTTTAACAGTAAAAGGATAAAAATGATATAAAAAAAAGAAAAATTATTTTACGATTTGGTCATTTGAAGTTCTCCCCAAAAACTATGTGGAGAGACCAGAATAAGATTATAGCTTAATTGATTATAGCGCAAATTGAAACATGTTCTGGCCAATAGATTATAGCTTAATTGGTATCGTCTTATCTCAAGTTCGAGTCTCTAAGTGGGATTAATTGATTGTAATTAATGTTTAGAGTTTCATTAAAACTAGTTCTCAAGTTTAGAAAATTATACGTAGTTTCTAAGCCTTTTACTTGTGATTCTAAAAATCAAAGAAAACGGTAATATTCTATTTCGGACCTAAGATTTTTAAAAGGTAAATAATATTTAAGATAAAAATTTTAAAAGTATTATTAATAAAAGTGATAGAATAGTCTCCCTCTGCTTTCGCTTTGCTTGACCTCAGATGTAGCCATCTAAGTAGTATCTTCTTGTAGTTTATTGATATGAAATTGGCAAAAATGGATTTTTGTGAGTCGTATGGTTTCCTTTGGTTATGACATGTCATTAGACATAACTTAATAAAATCTTTGGATATTTTCATAAAATTCAAAGGTTATAATTAATCTCAAGAACAATATTCTTATAATTAGTGTCAACATAAGAAAATAAGAAATATTAGTGTCATTGACAACTATACAATTTCAAGGCAAGCAACAGATTTTTTTTTTAACACTTTACAACCGGTCCTTTCATAAGTTATTTTTAAAAAATTGTTAAAAAGAAATTAAAATTATACGGTTGTTCATATTTTTATGGTACTTACCATCAGTATTCAGAAACTCAATTAATCAAGTTCGAACAATTGTAAGGTCTAATTTAGAGTTAATTCTCTTAGCGTCTGTTTTTCTATTATCAATATTCGAATTAGGGATTTTAATTCAGGTATACAATTGTTTATCTTATATAATATACATATGTTTCAAATGTTCTAGTACTTGCAAGATGCAACTCTAATGATAATCAAACAATTAATGGTAGTTTACAATCTATTACAAAACAAAGTTTCGTTTTCAATAATCTTATGAACAGCACACAGAAACAAAATAACATATGAAGAACATAGGCCTACATCATTTCCAGCAATCAAGAGCTTATGCTCGTGGGCAGAAAGGAGCAAGATGCCCCAAAATTTCAGTTTGGTCGATTCATACAAATCTCTCTCTCTCTCTCTCTCTCTCTCTCCATGAATGTATGCATAGGATGGAAGAGCTTTAAGAGACATCTCCTTAAACTTAGTTTAGACAAAATTAGTTAGGCGGACTCAGTAGATTCATAAAAATCTCTTCTCATAATCTCTTAAACAAAATCAAATTGTTAAAAAATTATGAGTTCTTGAAAATTTATTTCCTGCCGACTCTTTTTAAAATTATTTTAAATAGATTTAATTAGTAGATCTAATAAATTGATAAAAATCTTTTACAAAGCTAAGCAAAAACATCTTTGGCATTTGGCCACAACATCTCTTAATGCAAAACTTCAGAGATATTGTTGGCCTAATACTTTGCTTATAATCACCATCTTCTCCTCTTTACATTCACCGAGGGCCTACCAGACAGGGAAAATTTTAATTAGTAATGAGAGTTCAAAGGCAAAACTTACAAACCCTTTTAACTTGTAAACAATTGCTGATCAGAACAATAACTCATTCATTTCTACCATGGTGATTTTGATTGTCAAGCTAGGGTTTTTTTTTTAAAAAAATAACAATAATAATAATAAAATATGAGTATCCGATAACTATATTGGATCTAACTAAATACAATTCGAGACAGGTTGAGCTCTAAAGGGACAAAAGTTTTTCGATATCTGTTTATTCACCTTGCTTATGAGGAATCGGTGTCCAATCACTTAATGACAATTAGACATTGGAATTGTCAAGCTAGTTTCACTCTCTGGGAGCTGTTATCAAGTAATGGGGTATAAGGTTGGAAGATATTCAAAGGTATTGACAAAGATGGTCTTATGTATGGAGATTCCGGCCATGTATGTCAATTTTACATTTCATTTTCATGTGTAATACTTGGACCCATAAACCAAGTGAAATCAATTCCATTTTGAAAGAGGAAAATGCACACACACACACACACACACACTTGCAAATAAAACTTAAAAATCCGCACAGGTATTAAGTTTGACCACCGCCCTATACTTCCCCATTTAGCAAATTAGTCATAGATTCCGGCCTCATATTCGAAAACTTGGATCACAACTTCTTAGAGCTACCTAACGAGATTTATTATCAAGTAAGATACACCAAAGCAAGCTTACAGGGTGAACCCAGAAATCAATAATATAAAAGAAAACATTAATACCCATTTTAAAAAAATAATATTCAAAAACTCGATTAATCCGATTCAAACAGTTTTGAAATCCAATTTAAGCACTAGCTCTCTCAATAACTATTTTTTTTTTCAATACTCGAACAAATAACATAAGAAAAATAATAATATAAGAGACATGAGTTATGACTTTCGCTAACAATGCATACTTTTTTCTTAAAATTTCATGGGGTGACTATCTCTGTCTGCTTTCCTTCGGGCTTGCAAGTGAATAACCAGTTATACACGCAATACAATTTTATTGACCGAAAATTTGTACCTATAATTGATAAATATGTCAACTAATTTATTTCATAAAATATCGTATGAAGGTATTAAGAAATGATGAGATCAAATTTGTATAAAAATTGGAAGGTTTATAGGTTGTACGAGAAAGAGATATCTATCTTTTTTTTTCCACTTGACCACTGATATTTAAAAATCCGACTAATCTGATCCGAGCAGTTACGGAGTCCAATTAAGGGATTTGACATCTCAACACCTTTTTTCCATTCTCAATACTGAAAAATCTACCTATTGTAATAAAGTCATTGGCAACAAGTAATTTCGAGTTTAGGGAGTTTTAATCCTCATTTTCTAGTGCTTCCAAGAGCGCATTGCATTTAAAATAAATAATCTTTTACTTAAAAAAAAAAAATCTTTGGCATGCATGCTCTCTCCTTGAACATGGAAGCGTGATTAGAGATCTGGCATAATAATTAATTGCACCATCAATTTTCTATTGAATTGCCTTTACTATAGAGATGGGGGTAGTGGTGAAGTAAGCCCACACTAATTTCATAAAGTATAGTTTGTCAAAAGTCATAAAATGACGATCCAAATTATAAATATAATTTCAATTGGTTTGATTGTGTATTATCTCACATAACTTCCTTTAATAAAAAGTTAAAATTACTAATAATTTATCATTGTTTTGTTGTGAAAAAGAAATATTCTTTTTTGATATATATTGTGTTAAATTCGAAAATAATCCTATGTATACAAGCTCCTTTTTCTTTGTCGAGCAAGAAATGTTAAGGGAGGATTAAAATTCTTACTACTCTTTAGAAAAGAGAAAAAGAAAAAATACTCAAATTTTGTGATAGACATAAAAATTATAAGAAAATAGTTTGATTTTTATCTTAAAAGCAGAACTTGAGTTAGTCGAAATAAAACTTAACATCTACCCTTCACAATTTAACTAATTTTATATAAATATGAGATAATATTGCCAACAAAAGAGTAAACTCAGTGGAAGGAACATGAAGTTTGATATGATTCTGATCGTATTAGAAATAAATTTGACTCCTATATTAAAAAAAATATAATTGTGAAGGTTGAGAAGTCACATATTTATATATTACGTTTGAAATATTGAGTCTATTTACTTAAAATTTAATAAAAATAATTATTATATGTTATTTATTTACTAATAAAAATAATTATTATATGTTATCATCAAACGAAATAGTAAAATTGTCGATAAGCTTGTAAACTCGAGTCAAAAAAATTGAATCCCCAACCTTTGAATTTAGAAGTAATTTGTGGTTCAGACCCTCTGATTTGGAGAAAATTAGGGGAAAATACAATAAAAAAATATATACGACTCTCATGATATTTATATTTACATGGATGGTCGGCGATTAATTATTATTATCATTATATTGTTGTTGTCATTATCATTGTTAAATTCTAATTTTTTTTTTTTTTGGGATAAACAAGTGAGAGTTGAGAAAGTCTATCATATCAATTTCCCCAAGGTACAACTTTGGACTTTCCTTAAGTTTTTGGCATACATAGGTGCTTAAGATATCTCATTTAGCCAAACCCTTTTGGCTTTGGATGTCAACTCTCAAGAAAGTCTGCCCAATTATTTTCAGACGAGCCTGTTTGATGTTTTAATTTAATTTTATTTATAATATTTTTAAATAAAATAAAATAACTTAATAAATGTATAAGAATTTACAGTACAAATTATTTTTTATATAAATAACTAAAATTACAATTAAATTACTAATTTTTAAAAATATTATATAATTTTAATTGAATCTCGTTTTAATTTTTCTAAGGGACACTTTATATTCATTAACAAATTATCCAAGGCAATGGTTTACACATATTATAACATAACTGTTGCTTCTGCATGCGTATTTCAAAGAGAGAGAGAGAGAGAGAGAGAGAGAGAGAGAGAGAGAGAGAGGACTTACCATGTCGTATGCATCACCTGCTGGGATATGTTTTGGATGCTCCTGTGATAATTACTATGCATAATTCCAAAAGTTTTGGAAAAATAAAATATAAGAGAGGAAAAGAGGCCAACGAATTGTTGAAAGTCTTTAATATATGTACCAAGATTTTATGGGATGTTCACATTTGATAATCCAATTTATACTTCTGCGAGGTAGTGATAAGGATAAAAATGAGTTGAGATAATTTATGAGTATATCACAATGTGAGTTAATAATTGATTCAATAAGTCAAGTTTATGTATTAAATTAATGATATATAAGTTAGACTTTCTAAATATAACAACTTGACTTCTTGTGTTGCGATGTCTCTCAAGTTGAGACGTGAATATACATGGAGGAGGACCCATGCGAACAATGCGTGTTGGGTGCTAGCGTGTGTATGCCGGTCATGGCCTGGTGTGTCTGTGCATGGGCAGTTGCCCTTGGTTGATCGGCACACTACTAGAAAATAAGATATTAACAACGAAAATTTTCGTCGTTAAAAGTTATAAATCCGTCGTTAAAGGATATGAGTAATGGATTTTTTTCGTTACTAAATCCATCACTAAAAACTACCCCACTAAATTTTACCAACAGAATACTATCCATAACTGATATCTACGACAGATTAATGACGAAAAAATCTATCGCTAAAAATATCAATTGCTAATCCATCGTTGATAGAAAAAAATATATAACAATATCAGTGACAGATTAGTGATGAAATTTTTCCGTCGCTGCTAATTCACTATCAATGACGGATATTTTCCGTCGCTAATTCTGGAACCCTCACACACATGCACGTGTCCAAACGCGCTCCCCGCCCGCACCTCACAAGCCTACACGCACGGACCTGCCCATGCCCACATGCTATCACATACGCAACCCGGTCTTACGCCGCCCGCCCCGCGCCCAGCCCTGCGGGCCTGACCTGCACACTCTATACTTTATTGCGAAAAATGTGTCTTCATCAATAATCGAATCCACGCGGTGGAGATGGAGTATGAGTCATCCAACCACCATGTCACAAAGGCTATTGTGATATCTTCTTTTTTTTATGTAACTCTCATTTTTTTTAATATTAATCTCACTCTCACTTTTTAAAAAAAAAAAAAATTATCTTACTCTCATAATTTTTTTTATCTCACTCACATCTCTTTTTTTTCCTTGAACTTGGGACAATTTTTTTTATTAAATTTTTCTAACCGTTTAAATTTGATATTGATTAAATTTGAGCTAAATAAAAAAAGAAAATATTTTTTTGAATAATTAAGATAGAATAATAAATTATTTTTTTATTTGTCCATTAAATTAAATAATAAAATAATAGAATAAAATAAATAAATAAAATAATTATAAAATAATAAAAGAGAGGAAAAAATAAAATACATAAAAGAAAAAATAAAATAAATAAAAGAAAAAGGAAAAGGAATTATAAAATAATGAAAGAGAAGAAAAAATAAAATAAAATAAAATAAGAAAAAGAATTATAAAATAATAAAAGAGAAGAAAAATTAATATTTAAAAAAATTAAAAAAATCCATCACAAATCCGTTACTAAAATTTTTGTCGATAATCCGTCGCTAATCTATCACCGATAGCTGTTCATATTTTTTTTTATGTTTTTTTCCTTCATAAATACATTGACGTATTAGTGACGAAAATTTTTCATCATAAAAAATTCCGTCGGTAATCCATCGCTAATAGATTTACAAATTTTTTTTCTTTTTTTTACGGTGGACCACTATAGTGACGGATTAGCAATAAAATTTTTTTCGTCGCTAATCTGTCACAAATCTTCTGTTATCCTGTCTAACGTTAATCTATCGCTATTATTGATGGATTTTTTTTCATCAATAATTTCCTATCGTTGATAACGTGTTTTCTTATAGTAGTATAAGGATGCAGCCCAGAGCTGCCACCCAATGGTGACAATTTGGATCAACCTGATTTGACCCATTTGAACGATTTTTTTTGTAATTATTCTCTTTCTAGGGACTTGATAGGAACTGTAAGAGCGAAAACCCTAGTTCATTCTTTTTAGATTTGATTGTGATGCATGTGATATTGTAGAAGCATTGGGTGCCTTGGAATATATGTGCTGTGCTTGTTGATGAACCACATAACAGACGGGCATATACACAACGCATTTTGATCTATGTGATTTGATTTTACTCTCTTAAATTATGATATTTTGATATCGTATTGTATATATATTATATATTTGTAGAATAAAACATGTGATACGATCTATTATGCATATGTTGCATGTTGTATATTTGTCACATCAATCTAAATTATGTTTAGAGAGCTCTTTGGGAAAGTGTGTGTCAACTTGTAACTTGTTGAGTCAAGAATAATCTATAATTTTGATTCTGTTGTCCGATATCTCATATCGGCAACGGAATATTAAGTTGGATTTGATAAGTATCTGTATTTAATATCTATAATCTGCATGATTGTATTAAATTGATTTCAAATTTATAGTGTTATATTTATATTTTGTACTTTTTTTTTATTCTCTGGATTTGATCCATCACCGAATATTCAGATTTTTGTTTTACTAATTTCAATCAAATTGTTGTCGGGTTCCAATAGAAAGAGAGCTCTTTCAATATTGTTTTTGTTACTACTAATACTCAAATCTCAACTTTTAATATGGAGTAATAATATCAATCCTATTAGATCAACGAAACGTCGATTATTTTGTACTATATTTATTATCCCAGTTGGCCTTTTATGACCAGATACATTTTTTTTTCCTAATCTAGATCCTATAAGGAGGGCAAGAAATCCATGGTCGTACCAACATCCTTTGAAATGACTAGAGATTTGAGGAAACATGTAATCGAAGTTAAGCCTTTGAAACCTTTTTATGCTATAGATTTTTTCCATCATGTTACTTCTGTTATATTGGATTTAGAATAATATATTCCTGAATTTTTGGAAAAGCTTGTTATATTGATTTCATTTTTGAGACCATAATCTTATGATCATGGCATGCATATACAACCATTGGGAACCTCTTGATGACATTAGGAGGAGAGGAGGTAGCACGACCCCTTCGCCTTTTATTTATGCATGCTTTCCACTTACTCTATATTTTCAAAATTAATACAAAATGATTATGGTTATGATATGATCATGGAAGTAATACAAAATTATGTCACTAGAAAATAGTAAAATGAGAGAATGAGAGCAACACATGTACACGCTTTAAACTTGAATTCGAGATTTGAAAATAGAAAAACAAATATCAGGAGAATCAGTCTCCAAATTGGATCCACAATTATTCAAAACGGATTAATCAAATTTTGAAAAATCTACGATCAAATACAAAAAAAAAAAAAAAAATGAAGGAACACATTTCCATCAAATATTTGATGGAGAACCGAGTAGAATTGTTTTGAAAAACTTATTTTATTTATAATATTTTTCTACTAAGATATTTTTTTTAGAAAATATAAAATTTTTATGAATGTATGTTAAATTTTTAATAAAAAGAATTTAAATTATTTTTATTAAAAATTTATCTAATTTTGGTTAATTTTAATTTTAATTTTTTTAAATAGCCCAAATAAGTAGAAGGATCACATTTAAGAATGTAAAAATGTACTCCCTTTGTCAAAAATTATATAAAATAATAAATGAAACCAGAAAATAATCTCCCAGATAGCTAATTTAGTAATTAAAAAGATAATACCTTTGGAAATTGGTGACCCAAAGAAGATTAAAGAATGTACAACATGAAGAAAACACATTAATCACTCATGAATTAAAAAAAAAAAAAAAATTAGGGTTAGGAGAGTTCTTAGATCTTGCACATGAAGGCCTTGATGTTATCTAGCACTTGTCTTCAATTTAAAAAATATATATTTATATTGGAAATAGAAAGTTTATAATACTACTAAGTCAAATCATATTATATAGTCCCCAAAAAAAGAAATAAATATATTGTTTTGCTCTTGGTGGAGGGATAAACTCTATAGTGGCATAGACATGCATAAGTGATTGTTGCCGATCAAAATACCATGTCTGACTTCTCATTGCCTTATTTTTTGGTGCATACATAGGAGTTTGAATCCGAGCATATTACGTGAGAAAGGGGAATGTGCCATTTGAGCTGAATCTCGTTAGCACTTCTCATTGCCCTATGATGATCACAAAGTAACACCCATAGTTTGTAAGATTATGACACTTTTGAATTCTAAAATTTTTATTTTTATTTTATTTTATGTTAAATTACGACAGAATGAATTATTAATTATTTAGTCGTCGGATATAAAAAATTTTATCCTTATTAGCAGTGAGAGTTCGAAACTAATATTGAGCATAAACTTCTTAATTAATTAAGAAGATTACGACAAAAAATTATTTTATTTGGATTTGGAAGTTTGTATATAGGGCTTGATCATCCTTGCCCAAAATGAGGTCACAAGAAGAAAATTTTTCTAATTCACTAAATTTGACAATACAAATAAAATTCTTTAGATGGGTTTGAACAGGATATTAGCGAGACAAAACAAAATAATTCCTTACTATGTAATTAAAAAACGGTTAGAGGGTATTTTGTGAATATCAACTAATTTAAAAATGCAAATCTAGAGACAACCGATGAATCGTGAGTTTAACGGTAGAATATTAAATTGTTTTAATTAAAATTTTGAAATTTAATTTTGAGAATAAAAAAATAAACACTTAGAGACTCAAATCCTAAATTAAACTTTACATCTATTCGAATTGAATTAATCGGGTTTTCAAAAATCTGTAGTTAAAGTATCAAGGAAAAAAAAACCAAACAGACTAACACTTATCGGTATAGATAGAATGAGCACCTTCGTCTCTTAACCAGGTTGGGAGTTCGACTCCTCTAGGTACGGAAAAAATAATATTGGGAGATCTACCCCCACAAAGTGGATCCTGTAGCTGTCGATCTAAATTAGTCGAGACGAAACTCTGATTACTGGGTGATGGTCAAGTCATGGTATCAAAAAAAAAAAGAAAAAAAAACAACTGTCAGTTGCTCTAATGGGATGTATCACTAGATCTCTTAATCAAGATTCTGAGTTTGACTTGTGATTTGGGTATATAGCAAACTATATTGGGAGAGTATCTCCTAAATGGGTCACTACAAGTCTCGAGTCGAATTAATCAGAGTATAATTTCTGATACCGATCGTTAAAAATTATTAAAAAAAAATCAAGGAAAAAAATTTAGAGAGAGAGCACCCAAACCTAAAAAGTTTTAAGTGGGCTGAGCCCATTGGACCCATTCCAAGAGGACCGAAGGAAGCAGTTTATGAGTTGGGTTTAATTGTAAATAGAAAATTAAATTTTTTATAAAAGAAATTGGGAATACTAATATTAATCCTAAATGTATTACCTATTTTTTGACTTAATTTTGACCGTTAAAATTTTTCACCTATTAAATTAGTTACCATTTTGATTTCATAGATATGCATCAAAAAGTAAATAAATTACATAAAAACTATGATGTCAGGATTTAAATTCGAGGAGAAATTTTAAAATATTTCTTCCATGTTCTTTCCATGAAATATAGTTTTTCGGGTCTAAGGGACAGTTTAGTGGTACAAACTCTCTTCTTCTAACTTGATAATCTCAGATTCAAACCCTTATACAACTAAAATATATATATATATATATATATAGTTTTTTGGTGGAGCATTTAGACCAAACTAATTAGGATATACCATAATGATGGAGTGAGGATTTGAATTTTGGGGAGCAAAATAATTTGTGGATTTATAAATATATGATATATATATATATATATATATATATAAATTGAAGGTATAGTAAATATAAAAAATATAATTATTTAATATGTAAAATATTAAGATTGAAACTTAGTAAATAGAATTTTTCATTTTTTTTTCAATTGAAAGCTTTTTGTTAAAAAAAAAAAAAGAAAAAATTGTGAGAACAGAAAGGAAATACGTAATAGAAATTTTAAAGATTTAAAATTGTATATGCTATTATAAATATAAATGATATGTTCTATAATTAGATATTTGATTCAAATTTGAATTTTAAAAGGTGTGATTATTGTTTTAAAAAATAAAGAGAAAATACAGGAAACGAGAAATGTTTATGTATTTATAAGTATACAAATCAACGGTCAGTTGGTTTAGTATAATGTAGTGTTAGGTCACTTAATTAAAATTATGAATTTAACTCGTAATTTGGTCATAAAACAGATTTTATTATGAGAATAACCTTCTTAAATGAGTCACTATAAGTTTCAAATTAAATTAATCAAAACATAATTTTGGATAGCGATTGATATAGTATAAAAAAAATAAGTATATAGAGTATATCCTCTAAATATTATTTTAATATACAGTAAATATTATTTTATCATAACAATGATTATTGTGTTATCAGAATTAGATTAACAAGATAAAAGACAATGAGAGTTAGCAATTATTTATAATTATTTATGAGAGAAAAGGGATAAAATTAAAATTATTTTTTATTCATAAGGTAATAAAAGATATTGATTTTTTTTACCTTTTTCCTCTTTTCTTTGCTTTATAGTAAATTAAAATGTTGCTCTTGTGAGTTTTGTTGTCCTCTCTCAATTCACCAAATAAAAAAAAATATATATATATATATATATCACCTTACTTATTTAATAATAAAATATATGATCGCTTAATATTCCATTATAAAAAAGAATATTCCAAACAGATAAATATGATAATTAAATATGACCATAATAATTAAATCTGAATCAACTTGACAGTTGAATCGGGTTAATTCTTGATCTATATATTTAATGGGTCGATTCATAAATTGGATTGTTTATGCAATTAACCTATACAAACCCACAGACCCATGTGATCGGTGGGTTTTTTAAAAGTTCGTACATAGTTATTATAATATTTTTTAGTTCTTATGTTAACTTTTGTCGTATTTAAAAAATTCAAAAGCAAAAGAAAAGGAACAAAAGAAAAATAAATCACCTTCCCAACGAAGCCATCTCAAAGTCACAATGATCCCCTCTTCTCCATCCTAAAAATAGAAAGTATCAAAGGAGTAAGAAAATTTGTAATATATTTCAAAGACTTATAAAGAAAAAAATTTAATCAAATCTCTTAATAATGATACCATCACATTATTCCTCTAAACAAAGAGTTCAAAGAAAATTATGTATAAAATAATTTTTATAAATAATATTTAAAAAATATCTATTTCATCAATAAAGATAAATTTGGAATAATGGAAGAATTTTTATTTTATAATATTTATAAAATATTATTTATGGTATAAATTTAAAATATATATTATCATTTATAAATATTGGGATTAGTATTTTATATTTAAAAGTATAATTATATATATGTTTATATTTTAAAATAATAAAAAAAATTTGTGATTGAATCGGTGGCCTATCAGTGTTGAATCATAAATTTTTAACATAGGTGAGTCGGGCCGGGCTTAATATCTATGACTGTGACCCATTGCTGAACGGCTAAAATACCGATGAGTCTCAAATTTGCTGATAAACATGGAATTCTTCGCGACGTTCAACGTGCCAGAAAGGCAAATTTTCCTTAAACAAACAAGGCTTCCCAAATGCCTGGCCATCCATACCAACCCAGCTCTCCACTACTTATTGGGATTCGCAGTCTCAGCTCGGTAGTCCAAGAAAATAAAAGATAACTTTGCCTTTTTCACTCCACCGCTCTGGTGCTTTCTTTCTCGGTGCATTAGATTTCCTTCTACAAGGGTTTATTGCTGAAATCTTTTGGTGTTATTATTCAATCAGATCAAATTAGTTGCTTGATATGATGTATAGGCTCAAAATTTGCAGAGGATTGGGTAATAGGGCCCCGAGAGTTGCTGTGAATTGGTTAACTCCCTTCAATTTCTCGAGGTGAGCCCTTTTTCTTCTGTTCAAATTTTTCTTGTCCTTTTTTTTTTATTTTTGAAAATTATGATTTTTACGCGTTGGAAAATTTCTGGGTTTGTTTTGTTTTTGAGAATTTGAATGGGGGTTAGGAAAATAGAGCTGCCTAGATTAATTGTTTTTCCTCTTCTTCTCCTGTTCCGTCTCCTTGATTGCATCATTTCTACCCTTGTATTCTTGAATTTGAATTTTTTATTTAAGTTACTGTTGTCGGTTGTCTTGGTATTGATAGGATTCATTATGGCTGCGATTGGCTTGCTTTTTTGAGGGAGTGCTATTGGATTGCTTTAACAATGGGAAAGCTTAGATGGCTTCCTTGATAATGATGGAACTTACTTCCAAAGCTTACAAATTGGGAACCACGGGCTTAGTGTAATCGCGTTCATGAATATGTGAAGTCTTTATCTATTTGATATGTTCCCAAATTCCACTGACTTGTTCATTTGAAGCATGCCTTATAGAATCCTTGCAGGTTATATTTACATAATGTATATCTTTTTTTCTATACTGTTTTTGGTTTGAAACTGGAATGGCCATGTCGTTGTTTGTGAACTGGTATTTGACAGTTGGAACTGTGAAAATGTGGATTTTCACTTTCTTTTGTTGGGACCACAAGTCTCTTGGATTAATGGTGGTAACGAATGAGGTATAGAGAAGGATGCAGCATACGATGCCACTCAATGTGGGCACTGTGACAAAGAAAAGTTATACAATTTTTACCCTGATATAAGCTACAAAGTGTTGTTTTAAATCTCGTCCATGAACAATGTCCCAAAGTGTTGGTGCAACATAATTGGTAGCTCTTTCTGAATGTGAGAGCTTAGGCCACCCATAAACACACTCAAGAATTTTAATTTTCCTTATGCTGGGATATACGGCTCTGTCATTTGCAATTTGTTAATCTCTCTTCAATCCCTCTAAAAGTACTGGTTCACTATGGTCATCTTTTTTATGAAAGTCTTTTGCTTTACAGGTCTGCTCATTCATTATCTTTTGCTACCGTTGAAGCAGACAAGATCTCAGGTTCTCAACCTGCTGAAGTATACAACTTCGGTAGGCATTGCAACTTTACCCGCTTAAATAACTTATTACAATGACGAAACACATTAGTAAGGCAAAAGTGGAACTTTTATGTGTATGAGAGAGGGTGTGCCTACCAGTTTTAATATGTGCTCTTGCTGATATTTTAGAATTCTCAGCTAAAAAAAAAAAAAGACTTTTGAATGTCAAGTTGGGTCCAAATTGGCTCATCCAGTTGTTCCTCTCATTTCCTGCAAATTCTATGGCAATTAATTGCAAAAAATGTTGTTCTTGTTTGGGCCCCCTTTTTTTTGGGGGGGTGGGTGTGGGGTTTTGGGATCATTTTGGATTCACGATGATAGATTGAGGGGTTTTGAACTTTTATTTGATTAGGACACCTTGGAGAGTTTGGAGACATAATAGCATGCAAATCGGTTCTTAGAATATCTTTTGTCTCTTAATTCTCTATAAAAGCTTCTCTAAAATAAATTATAATATAAGATTGCATATCTTTGTTTTCAGTGCAGGGCAAATGGACAGGATCTTCAAAATGGACTACGATTCTGGATCCTCTGAATGGAGAATCTTTCATTAAGGTAGCAGAGGTAGATGAGACTGAAATTCAGGTATGTGATTGCCACATATTCAGTAGTCATGATGTTTGTTTTGTCAAAATGATTCTTTTTTCTCTTTATCACTTACTTGATTGACTGACTTATATTCCAATTACCATATCATTAGTTCTGCTAATCATCACATCCTTCTTCAAGACCATTTTCACCTGCATGAAAATACTTGGAAATTTCAGTAAAAAGTCACATATTATGTAATCAGTTTTTTCTTTTTCTTTTTCTTTTTTTTTTTTTTTTTGTGCTCATGCAGCCGTTTGTGGACAGCTTGTCCAAGTGCCCTAAGCATGGCTTACACAATCCATTCAAAGCACCAGAGAGGTTTGTTTATCCCTCACTCCATCCTTCTTGGTTTTCTCTTTATTTCATATTATAGTTTTTTTCGTCATCTCCTTAGATGCTTATAAAAGCACGGTACCTTGTTTCTTTGTGGATTAATGTACACAAACACATGGACTTGAATATATTTATTAACATGCATATATTGTGCTATGTTTCTCAGGTATCTTATGTATGGAGACATATCTAAGAAGGCAGGTCACATGCTCTCTCAGCCTGAGGTGTGGTATTCCAAGTCTAGGAGGATTTTTCCCATTGTGTCCAACATGTCATGCTCAAAGACAAGCACTACACTTGTTTAATTCTCTAGCTTAGCTCTGCAGTGAGATGGGTTTATATGATTCCAGGTTTCAGATTTCTTTGCTAGGCTAATACAAAGAGTTTCTCCAAAAAGCTACCAGCAAGCTTTTGGTGAAGTGTTTGTTACACAAAAGTTTTTGGAGAATTTTTGTGGTGATCAGGTACTAGAATCTATTTAGAACTTCCTGTGATTTAAATTCTCATAGCTGTTTGCCTCGTCACTTTGATAATTATGGCATTAACAAAATCTTAAAATATAGGCTGCATCTCATATAATTCTGAGGCATCAAATGAATGCTTTTATGTGGATGTTTTCCATATTGGATGGGACGTTTATTTCTCTTCAAATCTGAAACAAAAAAAGCTATGATATTGATTTACGGTTTTGCTGACGGGCTTGTTACTTCTTTTTCCTCGCTTTACACCTATGCAGGTCAGATTCCTTGCAAGGTCTTTTGCAGTACCTGGGAATCACCTTGGGCAGCAAAGTCATGGTTTTCGCTGGCCTTATGGTCCTGTAAGCTCCATTTTATCTTTTCATTGCTATTTGACTTGGTAAGAAATTGGATAGAGCATGATTCTGATGATAAGATCAGAAAATTGTCAAAAAGTTAGATGGTTGAGCTTATGTCTTTAGTGCAATTATGAATTTTAACAAAGTCTGCTTATTTAAAAATATGAATTTTGCAGGTGGCGCTTATTACTCCATTCAATTTCCCTCTTGAGATTCCTGTTCTTCAATTGATGGGTGCTCTTTACATGGGCAATAAACCTGTTCTTAAGGTTGACAGCAAGGTATGCTCTTAGGAAGCATTCTAAACTCAGCTTTATGAAATGTAAAACATTTTATTTTTCTTATAATTTTCTTGCAAAGCTAATTAATTGCTCTCTTGTGCTGATATGCTTTTTTACTACGTAAATTGGATTTAATATCTCAATCTGCCAAAAGCAGTTCTTAGATTTGTCAAGAGTTAGCTATGTTAACATGAAATTATGGATAAGCCTTTAGAAGTTGAGCTAACTTGTCATATGATCATTCCTATCCAAACAATTTCCTAGATGACTGTCACTTCTAATTGCATTATTTGCTGACTAAAGTCATTTGTAGGTATGCATTGTCATGGAGCAGATGCTTAGGCTGCTTCATGATTGTGGCTTACCTGTGGAAGATGTTGACTTCATCAATTCAGATGGAAAGACAATGAATACGCTGTTGTTGAAGGTTGGTTTGGCTGGGCATCATACTTATGATTAACATAATTGGTTTCTCCTTTCTGTAGTTAATGAAAGTTGGGTCGTCATTTATACCACTTAAATAGTTCACGTCCTCTTTTAGCTGTTGCCTTAGTCATTGCTACTATGTTTGCACAGGTAAGGAGAATTTTTGAACTCTTGTCAGTTTTGCTAGTCAAGCTGGTGCTTTGACACCTTAATCAGTAAACTGAGATAAAGCTTATGCAAAATATAATAAGCTGCACATGAAAACAAGATCAACCTCTGAAACTTCGTAACAAAATTTTTGTGCAGTCTTCTTCCCAATATTCATGAAAATGTTTTATTCTTGGCATAAATTAGAACTTGTCATCTGGTACTGGACCCTTCTCAGATTGTTGCCTGTGCAGAGTTCCAGCACTAACTGAATAAATCAGAAGTTAGGACCCCTTTGAAATGGTGAGATCCAGTTTTAGGCCATTGTATTAAATTATTAGACTTATATGCAGATCAGTGAAACCCAATTGGAGGCTTTGTAAAGTGGAATTTTAATGACAAAAGTATTTGCTAATGTTTAGAACAAAACTAACAGCTGCAACTGAGTTCAATAAGGCCATCCGACATAGATGATGTGCCTAAAGGGCCCTCTTCAACATTTTTATCTCTGTGGTATCATGGAGGATCTTGCCAATCCTGTGCCCAAGTGGCACCTATCTGCCAATTTGTGCCCAAAAGAAAAGAAAAGAAAAGGAAAAAAAATCTAACTGATCTCTGACCACAGAGGAGATTTCCCTATCACAAAGTAAACCAATGTCTTGATTAATGTGTTAATTGTTTGATATAATTGGATTTAAATGAACTTAAAGTTATGATTTGAGGAGCAAGTAGAAGACATCTTTAAAATCCTAATCCATGCCAAATAAACATGGTGGCCCTAGATGTAAATCAGGTGGAATATTTTGGTACAAACCTAGAAATCCGTTGCTTATTTAATGTGTCTGGCATGTTTGGACTAGTTTCAATTGACTAGTTATGCCCTAGAAATGCATAACTTATGAAAGGCTTTTGTGAGTAATAATAAACATATTTGTTTTGCTTCTGACATTAGAATCCAAACACTTTTGCTAATTAGAATTATAACACTTGTGTCAATCTTTGTACATTGCCATGCTTATATACACGTAAACTTTATTTATGTTCGAATTTTGCCATTCAAATTTCTTAACTGCCATCTGTGCTCCAATGTAATTGAATGGCCTCCATAGTTTAAATGTCTTTACCTTTAATTGTGCTTAAATGGAAGGAGGACTTTTTCGTGTATAATTTTATCTCAACAAACTATTATCATGACCTGCCACTGGTTTTATAGGGGGCATATTTGTTTATTGTTTTCAAAAAGGTCACTTTTGGTGTACAAGTAAAGCAAGTGCAACATGTGAAGTTATTTCTTGGTTGAGGTTATGCAATAAATTTTCATGCATTAATAATCGTGCCATTACTGTTTATTGGTAGAAACAATATGTTGTGGTTTTACGCATTCAGAATGTGTACTCAACTCAAGAAATGTTACTTATCACTTCTTAACCTTCTGAATAATTGTTTAGGCCAATCCACGAATGACTCTTTTCACCGGTAGCTCCAGGGTAGCTGATAAGTTAGCCATTGATTTAAAGGGTCGCATCAAATTAGAAGATGCTGGATTCGACTGGAAAATTTTGGGGCCTGATGTTCAAGAGGTTTGTTACACCGGTTTTTGATTTCTACATTAATTTTGGCCTTTTGGCTATAATTGGATTGTCTGACCAAAGTTTGTTATTTCATGGCATCCCGAATTGCAGATGGATTATGTTGCTTGGGTCTGTGACCAAGATGCATATGCATGCAGTGGTCAAAAGTGTTCTGCACTGTCAATCTTATTCATGCATGAGGTTAGATGCTTTCATGCATGAGGTTAGGAGCTTTAATTTAATTGCCATTTTGGAATATCATGAAAGATGTTGATCAGTCTTGCTTGTCTGTGTTTGTGTTCTTTTGGTATTACATCACCTTTTGTCACTATCCCTAATTTGTAGTTCGAAATGCTTGTGCAGAACTGGGCAGCAAGTCCGCTGCTGTCTAAAATTGAAGCTCTTGCTGAACGAAGAAAACTAGATGATCTGACCATTGGCCCTGTTTTGACTGTAAGTGTCTTATTGATTGCTTCCATAATATATCAACTTGTTATATACCATCACTCGAATTAGTGTGACAGTGTATCGCTCGAGTTATAGGTTATGTCTAGATTTGTAACATCTTGATGGTCCCAACCTCCATTTGTTACACGTGTGGTGGCACTTCACAACAATCTGTTATTTTACTTAGAATTTTGGTAGAAGTTATTGCTATGTTGTGCTTTAAAAGGATGGCTCCAGTTTTATGTGGCATGTGAAAAGCGTTTTGACCATGTTAGAGTCATGGTGGGTAACATTTCGAGAGTAAATTTTTCATATATTCTAATGGATATGTAGTAGCTAGGACCAATGTTATCAGAACAGTACCGTGTATCAACCCTTTGGTGAAAGGCGAAAGGAACCAAACCTAGCCGGAGGCACACTAAGCAGAAGGAACACCCTTCTTCTTTCTGACCCAAGATACAACCCAGGCATCCATTCTTAGAAGCTCCTCTAAGGCTGATGGCGGACTGCTCACTTCTTGAAAACCCACCCCTGGTGGACTGCTCATACTAAGCATCTCTCTCTCTCTCTCTCTCAAGAATACTCCTATCTCTCATTTCCAGGTCATTCCCCACACCGGATCTCATCTCCATCTCCGTCACCCTCTCTCTCTTCTTCTCAATCTCCCTCTCTCTAAAGCCCTAATTCCTTTTCTTCTATCCCAAAAACCCCTAAATCAAAGAACACAGTTCTCGACAGGGATACCTATGTGGCCGCGATTGAGAAGATAAACAAGCAAGAGTGAAATTGAAGAGACGAAGACGAAGAGTCGAAGAATCAAAGAATCAGATTTTTCTCTTTTTTTTTTTAACCCTCGATTAGACCACGGTTCTTGGTTCAACCACAATTGACCCGCTGGTTTGGTCCTGTTCGATGCAACAATGGTATTTTATTCGAACCGAGCTGTGAAATTTCTGAGAGGGGCTGAAACAGTTGGAATGGCGGGTCGGTGTGGTTTTAATAACACTTGCTAGGACATTGGTGTTGGCACTGCCAACCTTCAAGAAGGATAAAGTTTGTATATTTCCTCACCCACTTTACTGGTGGGATTTGTGGAATGCATGCTGACTGGAAACATAGGCAGACTGGTGAGGCCACTCTAGCTCAGCCGCACCTGTGGGATGCAAGCCACCTGAGAAGCAAGCATGTGCCTTAATTATTGCACAATATTGAAGTCATTGATGTCATTTTGTTCCATGCCTTAATTATACAAAATGAAATTCATTTGAACTCAGGAAAATAATTTGAATAATATGTTTTGCTTATCCATTTTTCATGCAGTTTACAACTGAAGCAATGCTCGAGCACATGAATAAATTGCTTCAAATCCCAGGGTCCAAGCTACTATTTGGCGGCAAACCTTTAGAAAACCATTGTATTCCACCAATATATGGTGCTATCAAGCCAACAGCCATTTATGTCCCTCTAGAAGAAATATTAAAGGATAGTAATTTTGATCTTGTGACCAAAGAAATTTTTGGACCATTTCAGGTAAGGGAATCACTAAATAAAGTTGTCATTTGATCTTTGTTGAGCATGGGAAATAAACGCGTTTATTCCATTAATATTTTTTATCAAATTTTTAATATGAAATGCATTACCTTTCAGATTATTACTGAATACAAGCAGGATCAAATTCCACTGGTATTAAATGCTCTTGAGAAGATACATGCACATTTAACAGCTGCGGTGGTCTCCAATGATCTTATGTTCTTGCAGGCAAGTTCATTGATCCTTCTCCTAAATTTTACATGTTTTTCTATTCAAGAATTAAATCATCATTGGAATTGGAAGTCTGCTTTAAAAATTACGAAAAACAATGATTGTTGGACTTTCAATAATGAAATACTCAGACAAAATCAAATATGATCCTTTAGGTAGTATATGTACGGTCAACCTTGCATGCTTTGACAATTACAGGTGCGAAAATACATTTTGGAATTTGACTAAAATCAACATGAAAGAAATGCAACTAAAAGAGATTATTTATGTACCTGTTAGGTTTGAGCAAACGTAGAAAGATGGTTCCTTTCTATACTAAAGAATTATATGACTATTTATACTTGTCTTAGAGCTGTAAAAGAAAAACTCATTGTAGTTTCATATTGTTCACTGATGGTTTGGATGCCTTATACGGAGAATAAGACCCTATACCAGCGATATGTCCAAATATTAAACATCATTATTGCAATGGAACAATTGGGCAAGAGTTTTGGCTCAAAATGGTAACCCGAAAGACATGAAATCCTTCCATTCAGAGAGTATTCAGTGTGTTGTCCCCCTCTGTTGCCAAGCAACAAAAATGGTCATGTCACAAAGTAGCTCAACTTTTCAAGCTCATCAAACTAATGTGCAGTGATAACCTTTTACATTCTCTAGGTTTTCGTGTGTTTATAGAAAATTTCATATTAACCATTTGCATTGAATTAACAGGAAGTCATTGGCAATACTGTCAATGGAACCACTTATGCTGGATTACGAGCGAGAACAACAGGAGCTCCCCAAAATCATTGGTATGTGAAATTATTAGTAATTATTCTGTTTTGAAGGCTACAAGTGCAAAAGTTTAATTAGGATTGAACTTATTGACACACCCACAGGTTTGGACCAGCTGGGGATCCGAGAAGTGCAGGAATTGGAACTCCGGAGGCAATAAAGCTTGTTTGGTCATGTCATAGAGAAATCATTTACGATGTTGGACCCGTGCCACAAAACTGGGAAGTCCCATCATCTACTTGAGTAGCCATTTCAAAAGAGTGACTTAAAATGGTTTAGCTTTTAACTAAGAGTCAATACAAGTTCTGGAATTTTCTTTGAATAATTTTGATGATAACTTGTGGTCATTTGGCTGCACGGATAATAAGTTAAAAAGCCTAGCTAGTTCTGATCTGATTTAGGAGACCTCATTTGGTTGGCTGGCGTTGCATCTACTACAGTTCCTCTTACGAGTGTATTTGCAGTTTGCTTTTTGTTAAGGCCTTTTGCATGTGCCCATGTTTCAGTCATTTCCCTTACTCCAGCAACTTCTATCGGTGCTGAGGACGGCCTAATTAGGGTATTAGGTTTTTTAATCAAATCTCGGATTCGAAATTTAGAAATGAAAAATATTATGCTGGAAAAGTCATCTTTTAAATAAGGTTTTTATAAACATTCGAATTGAATTAATCGGAATATGATTCCGGATACTAGTAATAGAAAAAAAAAGGAAGAACTTGCTTATACAAAAATATTACAAGGGACCAATGTCTGATAACTCACTGACGTTTTTTAACCATGGTCGGAAGTTCGATCCTTTATGGGAATGAAAAAATCAACGTTGGAAGATCTGTCTCTCAATTGAGTCTTGCAAACGGTCGATCTAAATTAGTTCGGACGAAATATCGGATACTGGATTGGTAACCTAACCATAGTACCAAAAAATATATATATATATATATATATATATTACAAGGGCCAAGGACATCAATAAAAATTTGATTGCAGCATTATGCTTGTTAACTATCCTTTATGTGGATCGTAGTCTTGGAAGTATGGGTTGGCTTTCTTCGATTCATGTCTTGGATGGTTAGATCATGTTGAATTCTAGTATAATCGGGTGTTAAATTTTTTAATTAAATTTTGAGTTTGAAATTTAGAAAATAAAAAAAAAATTATATTGAAAGAGCCATTACTAAATAGGATTAACGTTCGAACCGAATTAATTAAAGTATTAGTGGTGAAAGAATAAAAAATTGATGTTCTTGTCGAATTGGAACCATGTAGGGCACTTGTGTGACGCGCATGGGTATAAACCCCATTTTTGTTTGGGGCATGTCTTTCTGGCTACCATGTGACAAATGGTGCAACCAGAGCAAAGTCGCATCTTTGTATAAAATGTAGATAGATAGATGCACAAAACTTAATGAAAGGAAATTCATTTACATTGCTTGCTTCACAATTTTTCTGTTCTGTTTTCTTTTTTGTTCAAGATTGATTTCCATCATCAGACTTGGACCTGAGCTAGATATGGCCTTCTTAGTGGAAGAAAGCAACTTCTTCCAAGTAATGACATTTGCAAGGAGACATTATTATTCAAAATTCTCTCCTCTTTTCAAGTTTTGGACCATGATAAATGGCTCCAACTATAGCAAAACTTCCTGGTCTTTCTCTCTCTTCAAGCCATGCATAGCCTTCTCTCTCCTCTTCGGCTATTGAGTTGGCATCATCTACATTATATTCCATGGAAAGTGAATCAATTTAGGACTAATAATAATAAGAAAAACTAAGATTACCTACATGGGGCAAAAGAGTAAATATTATTTCTTACCCAAAAGTGACCTTTTTTTTATTATTTATTTAGAATTTGATGAAAATTAATGTCAATTCTGAGAAAATTTTAGTCATTTTAACCCTGATGAAACATTAAATATTCCGGATAGGAAAAGCAAAAACAGCGTAGTACCTGAGGAAGCTGTGTAGGGGTAGTCACGGTAATATGTGCAAGGTCGATCATCGACGTCGGAATAGGGCGGACCGAGCACGTCTAAGATGGCACATGAAGTCAATGCAGTGAAGCAGTGCAGGTTGCCTCCGTCGCTTGGATATAGCACTGTGGCATCACAAGGAGCTGTAAAGTTGGAACAAGTATGCAATCTCGCTAGCAGGATCCCTGCTTCCCTAGCTGCTGCAATTTGTCAATGATAATTACGATTAGAACCAAAAAAATAATAATAATTACGACTACAAAGCGGACCTAATCATGGGACAAGATGCCCCCTAACCCACCCGAGTTTGAGCCCTCCTGGCCCAGAAAAAGACGAACCTAAATTGGATTAGCCCGTCCAATAATAAGATCTAAATTACAAAAGCACGTATTTTCTTTTTTATACTTTATCGTCTGATATTTAAAAATTCGACTAATACGATTTGACTAGTTATGAAACTCAATTTAGGAAGTACCTTTAATCTATTCTCAAGATTCAAGTTTGAAAACTTAATTAAGGAATTCTAATGTCCTACTAAATTCGGAAGTTGATGCAAAATATTTGTATTTTCTTACTTATGAATAGTGTATCTTTTTATTCAAATGTGTAATTTTAAGTGCTTTACAAATAATAGATTATTATATTTATGCAATTACCAGTTTTAAAAGATTACAAACATGTCGAAACTGGAATTTATATAAAAAAAAATAAGGTACTTGTATTTAAAATTATAATTCTAGGGAGACATAAGTTGTAATTTTTTTTAAAAAAAAATAACACATAAAGTCATAATTTTTTAAAATTATTATATAAGATATGTATCATTAAAAGAGAATCTTACATGGTTGAGGGGTGATGCTATTGCTAGGCATGGAAGATACCCAGTCATACGACTTGATGTGTATGGACCCGAAGAGGAGCTTACTGAAAACAGTCATGCCGGGATGATTATGAAGAGGAATCACAGCTGTTGGTGGCAAGCAGAAGATACCAATCTATTCCAAAGCACCCATTTGTTAGTCAGGCAAGGGACAGTCCTCTTTTTTATAGAAATATAACTGGGAAAACTAATTTCCATGGAGAGAGAGAGAGAGAGAGAGAGAGTTACAGAGAAATTATCGCATTCATAAAGGTGAAGGTAGGTTATTGGAGGAGCTTCTAGCCCAGTCTCAGCTGGTGGCCTAAAATAAGGCATATCAGGAGACAACCCAACATGCGCGGGTTTCATATTATCTGCAAGACCAGGGACAAATAAAGAAAAATATGATATGAAGCACACAAAACCATGGATTTCCAATTGATTATGTCATATTAATTAATAATTAAATTCCCACTAAAAATAACATTAATACTCTAATCAACTTGCCCTATATACTATAATCCAAAGTTCAAATTGTATAGCCTATATATGAATCCAACTCTAGTTTGGCTATTTAAATTTCCAACTAGCCCTAGCTAAGGGCAAATTGAAACACAAAGGGACAATGTTTGTTTCTTACTGGCCAGGGCGTACCCTCAAAGAGAAAAAATGAGCTAAATGACCAACTCATAAAGCACCTTGTAAAATCATGACAACAAATATATTTTTAGCAAAAATCTCATATTTAGGGAAAAGAAAATTTCCCAAGTTTTGTAGTATCCTAAAAGTACATGCATGTAACAATATCTAGTCGGTCCAATTGCTGGATACTGTTATCCCTTAAACAATCTTTCGAATTTGATTTTTGTATACGATAAAAATAGGCAGCTAGAGTTTTATTTCTTAAAAATCCAATCCATCTCAAATCAGATTTAGTTAGGTCAATGTAATTACTGAAAATAAGTGATTTATATATTTTTAAAAAAATGCATATACCCAATATTTTTATTAACATTTGCTACATGCAAACTTTTATTTGATCCGAAGTAATCCTCAAAACAAGGAAGCCCATAGAGAAATATCCCCATAATATTTTTATGGAGGACCTAAAGAAGAAGAAATAGTTTCCTTCTCTTCTAATATGGGTGCCCTAGCAGTTAGCTTGTCAAGGTTTTTAGATAACTTTTGGGCTTTTTAAGTTGTCTTTCACTCGTGATCTACAGAGAGAAACCAAAGTCATTTAATTTTATGTGGAATCTAAAAATCAGGAAAAAAAAAAGTTATTGGAGGTGAGACCAAAAGGATGAAAATAGATTTAAAACTTATTCTTCATTAAAAAAATTAAATACTTTTTCTAAAATATCAAATATATGTTTTATATCTTCTCTATAAAAATACTCAATTTTCATAAGCAGGTCGACATTAGAGCTGCTTTGCAGCGAAGATATTGAAATTTTATATTCTCCAAACTATGACTTGTATTCAAGAAAGTGATATTAGAACTAACCAACTTAAATAATTTAATTCTCAGCATGTGCGAAATTGGAAACTAGCAGCTCAAGAAATCCGCCTTGGAAAATTTCAAACCTGCTGTATTGAGCTTTCACTTAAAAAGCAATACCATTCTTTGTTTATCCCAAAAATAACCATGACGGGTCTGTCGTCATATTTGAATAATTACTTTAGGGAAAAAAAATAATTGGGGATTGGATGGTAAATATGAGTTATTTATGAATTTTAATGAAGGTTGAGAGAGTATATATGAAGTAGGTAGAAAAGAACACAGGTGGGACACTTTGGTTTTAGTAGGAATTTTCACGGGTACATAACACAAAGTAGACATTTAAAAGGTTAAATTATTAGGTATTTGGTCTGTTCTATTTCATATATAACTTACATCTTTGGTTTGATAACCGAACATTAGTACTAATTAGATTTTAGGTTCAAATATTATATATGGAGAAAATAGATACAGAAGAAATTTTCTTCTTAAAAATCTAATTTCGCTCGAATCTAATTTAACAGAATGTAATATGATTACAAGATACTGATAATTTATATATATATATATAAGAAAAACATGTATAACTTACAATTTACTTATATGATGTGGGATTTACCACTTACAAATGAACTCTTAACAAATTAGTAATACATCATCTTGAAGTAAAAGTGAACAAATTAGGTGATTCGAAGCCAACAAGCCAAAGTTTTAGTCACTTACACCGTACGCAAAATCAGAAATTTGTATGAGCAGTGAAATATAATATGCATTTATAACTATAATTTTAAAGGATATGAATTTATCAATTTATATATAATTTTCTTTGAAAAAAAAAATCGGTGTTAGCTGTCTTCTCTCCTCTCGCATACTATAGAAGTCTATGAGCCCTAGTACTGGGAAAACTATAGAGAAAAAGAGATTAGGTTACCTACCGATAACAACTACAATGGTCATTGAAAAAACAAAGAAAGGAGAAGTTTCTCAATATTGAAGTGTTCACACAGACACACACACACAGAGGTACACAATTCTTGAAGAGGGAAAAAAAATATATATATATATATATATATATCTATATTTGAGGAAGCTGGGCAACCAAGAAAATCAATGAATAGACAAAACATCCTTTAGCTCAGAAGGCAAGTCAAAGTACACAAAGAAATAAAATGAAAACCAAAGTGTGTTACCTAGGATGTGGCATAACCTTTGGATGTCGTGGGGTGGTGGAACAAAGCCAGCTCCACCATTGGCAAAGACTTCTTTGCATGTCTTTAGCAGCCTCCTAGCCAGCTTGGAATTAGATTTCTTTCCCATGGTTCAACTTTCCTTGCTTATGAAATAAATTGTCTCTTGTAATCCCCCTTGATATATAGTGAAGATTTATGGATAGAGAGAGAGAGAAAGAGAGAATGAGGAGATGGGAATCAAAAGAAAGGTTAAGAACCACCACCAAACGTTTACATGGAAGGAATGAAGTTGGTGGATTACACTAATACAAGATGGGTGTCTCCAGAAAATGTAGGAAATGAAGAATCAAAAGCCGGATATCAAAAGCAACAAAACAAAGAATCACCAGAACTTGTAGCTTACATATGTCCAAGAGCTTACATGAACATGTGGACTTTTTCTTCATCCAACATAAGAGAGAGGGAGAGAGAGAGTACTAATGGAAAAGGATTTAAAGCCTTGTCAGCTTGCAATTTGGATTTTATTTTATGGAGTCAAAACCAGGGGCATATAAGAATGAGCATTACCGTGGGCGCAACATCAACAAAGTGGATTCAGATGCCATTCCCCCACCCCTGGAAAGCATTATATAAACATGATAATTTTGGTTATTTCGACTTTTTTCTTAATTATTTACTCTTTTCTTTTTTACTTTAAATGTTATTTAAAAACATTTTTCTAATGTTTTTGTTAATTTAAATTTACAAAAATATAATTTTTTTTTCTAACTTCACCTTTTTTTCTCATAATAAATAAATAAAGTTTAGTTTTTTTTTTTTTTGTGTATGAGAACTTTTGCTTTGGAACAGTCAAAAAGTTGCAGCCAAATTCCTCGTACGTGACAGGTCAAGCAAATGATGAAAGCCAACAACTTGGACATACGGACTTTACCACGTGCATGCTGACAATCATGCAAGCAAGGGTGTGCTGAGACTCTAGAGTTAGCAGGTAAAATTTAAATTTTTTGCTTAAATGATATTGATTAAAAGAAATTAAAATAAATTTGAAAATAAATTACAAAATCTTAACAGTCTTCTGTAATGAATGGGGGAGTCACTTTAAAATCGCGCACCCAATACCACCCATAAATATAATTTTTTTATATAAATTATTGGTATGACGTAATCATATTAATTTCGATTATATTCGATTCGAATCATATTAGATTTTTAAAAAGTAAAATTATCTCAAAACTTATTTTTTTCATAAATAAGATTAGAATACGAAATCTTATTTAATGGATATTAATCTTGATACATTTGACCAACTAAATATTAGTACCATTTAAATATATGTTTTGACAGGAATTATGTAAAGGTAGATTATTACAACAGAAACTTATGATAAAATGTCTAGCACAAAGCCTAACAGATACCAATGTAGGTTGACTCAACTGAATGTGGGGTTGAATATTCTTAACCATGAACGAGATTCGACTCCCGTCGGGAGTATCGGGTCCTTCATATGTATAGAACGTTTCCCATTGGGAAACCCGTCCTCCTAAATGAGCCACTATAACGATCGATCCAGATTGATCGGGATAAAATCTCAGATATCAGGCGATATCTAAGACATGGTACCAAAAAAAAAGTCAGGAAATAAAATACATCACATCATGCATTTTAAGGTATTGACTTACCATCTTATGGGGATCTAATTAAATGCTCATCTCTTAAAAGAAATGCAATCATTAGAATAATAACAATTTTAAAGGGGGGAAATATATTAGAATAGTTGGGTTTGGTAAATCTAACACTAATCCTACTCAAAGTTGAATAGCGTTTTTATTTTGTATTTCAATACCATTGCCTACTGCTCACATGGGTTTTTCTTTTTTTCCTAAAAAAAGAAATGCAAAACTATAATAGGTTTCATATGTGAGAGTCAAAGCAAATGAGGTGCCATTCGAAGGAATTCACGATAGGTGAATGTACTTCAATTTCCTTCGTGAGGTCCTTTGGACCATTCTAATGACCTCGGTACCCAAGTGCTATCATGGGTTATGTTTGGTCAAGACAAAAGAGATAAAAAAGAATTAATAAAAACATTATTTTAGAATACATTTTAAGAAAATGTATTTATTGACTAATCGTTCATATAAGAACAAACTCTAAGCAAATGTATAGTAAATGATATATCCCTATGGGTATCCATACATAACAACATAAGTAGCAATATGATCAATTTGAGTGAACTTTATAAGTAGCAAAAAATGGGCCTTTTGTCTATGGACTCTTATAAGAGTAGAAAAAAATTAGTGGAATTCAAATTTCATTTCTAGTTAGATTATATCAGTTTACAAATAAAATATATTTCTCCAGAGTTTTGGTCCTCCAACTGGCTGAATTGGTTGAGGATAGGCATTCAAGGTTTTAAAGAAAAGAGCAACTCCATTCATTGTGCCAGGTTCATGTCAACACTGTGGAACATATGGAAGAGCAAGTGTCAGTTTGTTTATCAGAAGAAATTCTCTCATCCTTTCCCAGTCCCAAAGCGAAACTATTGGTATGGCTAATGAAATTTTCAATGCTTTGAAAAAAAGGATCGGGAGTGTGAAGGATAATTTTTCAATGCTTTGAAAAAAAGGATTGGGGTTGTGAAGGATAATCCAGTGCGTATCAAATGGGAGCTGCCAAGTACAAACAATTTTAAACTAAATACCGATGGCTCTGTAGTTCTCCGAAGTAAACAAGCTGCAGCAGAAGGCGTCCTAAGAGACAGGAGGGTAATTGGGTGGTAGGTTTTTCAATTAATGTGGTTATGTCTTCTGTGCCTGTGGGGGTGTTAGAGAAGAGCTATCAAAGATCAAGAACAGGAACTTAAGGAATATTGAAGTAAAAGCGGACCCCTCTGCTGTTGCTAAGGCGCTGATTACATGAGTTCCTCCTGAACACCCGACGAACATGATGATAGATGAATGTAAGCAGTTGATGAAGATGGTTAACATGCTGTCAGTGAAGAACATTTTTAGAGAAGCAAATGCTTGTGTGAATCATTTGGCATCTTTGGGACACAGTCACAATCACAGGAGGGTAATATATGATTCTCCTCCTTCATCTCGTTTCCAGCTATCGAAGAAAGATGTGGATGGCACTGCTCTGACATGATTCATTAGGAGCACTTCCAATTCTAGTTTTTTAGTGAGATAGTTTAGTCGGTGCAGCCTATGGGCTGTTTATTTTGAGTTGTCTTTCTTCTTTCTACAAAAAAAAAAAAAAAAAAAATGTATACTATTTTTCATCATGTTACGGTAATTTGACAGGTTTGATTGTCGCCAACTGATAGTAGATCTAATGGGATGTGATATTAAATCTGTTAATTAAATTTTAGTTTCAAAATTTGATAATAGAAAAGATTACGCTAGAGAGCTATCCCCTAAATAGCACCTCTTCAAATGTTCGATTTGGATTAGTCATTCTGGATTCCGGTGGTGGGAAACAAAAAAAATTGTTGCTCGGAAAGTTTAGGTCATCATTTTGAAACTATTGCTTGAATTTGGTAAGAAGAACAACTTTAATTTGATTTGATAATTTTCATTAATCTCTTTAAAAAATTATGTCAAGTAAAATTACATGGATCAAACGGCTGAATGATCAAATAGATTAAATTTTTATGACAATTTATATCAACCACCCATAATCTTTCAAATTTAAGTAATTTTGAATATGACAAAATATATTTCAAATCAAACATAATTTTAAACCCATAATTTTTTTTAATTCCCTTTTTTTTCTTATTTTTATTATTTTTGTTATTATTGTTATTTTTTATTTCTACTTTTAGTGTATTTCTTTATTTTTTTATTTATTATTTACTTATTTATTTATTAAATCATTTTAAAATTTATCTACCAAATGGCCGACCCCAAATTATTGGATTTAATGATCGGTTTGTTATTGTTGTTGTTGTATACTTATTTCACCCAAAAAAAACCTATGCTTAAAAATGACTAGACTACGCGTTAAAACTCGGTTTATTTGATCTTTTTTTTATTAGTTATAAAGAGATTTGAATTTAGGATTTCTTAATTGAAGAAATGAGTTTTATTTTATATTATACCAAACGGTATCCGGAATCATATTTCGACTAATCCGGTTCGGAATTTACAGTAACCCATTGAAGGGGGCTACCCTCCCAACGTAATTTTTTCCATACTCAAACCGTAAGTCGAATTCGAAAACTTGGTTAAGAAATCTAACAACACATCTCAGTAGGCCCAACTGTCCATTGGTTTGAAAAAAAGAGTTATGATTACTATAGTGGAGTCATATTCCAAAAATAACACCAAAAAAATTTTAAAAATAACTCAAACGGAAAAATATTTCCGTTTCTAACCCGCATTTGTCGGGAGTTGAAGACGTGACACACTGTGTCGCGTCTTCAACCCGCGACAAAGTCCCCAAAGAGAGAGAGAGAGGGAGGAGTCCGCGGGGGAGAGAGGGAGAGAGGGAGGAGAGCAGCATGAGGGGAGCAGATGGGGGAGGGAGGAGCGCGGCGGGGGAGCGGAGGGGGGAAGGAGAGAGAGAGAGGAGAGGACTGCGGCGGGGTGCGGAGGGAGAGGGAGAGAGAGAGGGGAGGGAGGGAGAGAAAGAGGGGAGGGCTGCGGGGGGCAGAGGGGGGAAGGAGAGGGGAGGGGCGCGACGGGGTGCGGAGGGGGGAGGGAGAGGGAGAGAGAGAGGGGAGGGCAGTGGGGGAGGAGGGGGAGAGAGGGAGAGAAAGAGAGGAGTGCGGCGGCGGGTACGCCGGGGAGGGAGAGAGATCTCTTTCTCCCTCCCCCCTCTGCCCCCGCTGTCTCTCTCCCTCCCCCCTCCGCCCCCCGGCTCCTCCCCTCTTTCTCTCTCTCACCTTCTTCCCACTGCGCTCCTCCCCTCTTTCTCTTTCTCCCTCCCCATGCGTCCCCCGCAGCCCTCCCCCTCTTTCTCTCTCTCTCCCCCGACGGACCCCCCGCCGCCTTCCCCTCTTTCTCTCCCTCCCTCCCCCCTCCGCGGCCCTCCCCTCTCTCTCCCTCCCCCCTCCGCACCCCGCCGCGGTCCTTCCCTCTCTCTCTCCTTCCCCCGTCATGCTCCTCCATGTGCGTCACGTTTTCAACTCTTAACAAATACGGATTAGAAACGGAAATATTTTTCCATTTGGGTTATTTAAAAAAAAAAAAATTGACTTATTTCGGGAACATGACTCCACTATAGTATCGCGGAACAGTTTATTTGATCTTTTAAACATTATCTGTCTCTAGCATTGGTTTTTTTTTTTTTGTACAAGGAATCTGTCTCTAGCATTGTGTTTAAACATTATCTGTCTCTAGCATCGTGTCAAGCTAAAGTATCAAGCCGACTTGGGCCAAAGTCCAGATATTCCTTCTTGGGCCTAGCCCAAACTTACCAACAACTTACCCATTCTCTTTCTCCGAGTCAAATTTTAGCATCAGCCTGCAATTAGGGTTTAGGGTTCCAATCACTTGCTCTCGCGCTGTCCCCTCTCTCTCTCCTCTCTCTCTCTCTCTCTCTCTCTCATGACTCTTCTTGAGCTCGTAACGAGGGCTTCGGCTACACGCCAAACCCTAACACCACATAGTTACCCAATAACGCTAAACCCGGACGACTCTCTTCTCTCTTTAAAACCAGAATCTGATGACATTGATTCAACCTCTCTCGTTACTAAAGTCGGCGAATTCAATCTCTCTTCACTCGACACAGAAATCATAGCTCTCAACAGTAAGTTCTTCGGAAAGCTCAAGAAAAAGGTCAAAAACCCTAATTTCGATAAAGACGAACTCTTTGAAATTCTGACTTCGTTTCTTGAAAAAATCGGGGGAAAAGTTGGGGTTTCCGTTGAAAAGAGTGAGACTGAAAATGGGTCCGGGTATACATCCCAGTTGGTTGAGAAATTAGGGTTTTGTATTGGTAAAGATGTGTTAGGGCTTGCTTTGGATGCTTTTGTTGATTTGGAGATTTGGGGCTTGTTGAAAACTGTGATTGTGAATAAGCTTGTTGATTATGCTCATGCTTCTAAATTATTAGGTAGTTTGGTTGAGAAGAAGAGGTCTGATTTGATATGTCTGTGTGTTAAGCATTTTTCAGATATTCGAGCATCGGATATATACATGATTCTAGGTTATTTTCTTAGTCCTCCAAAGGGTGCTTTTAGTACTATGAATGTTGTGAGAGAGGAATGGGAGAAACAAGGATTGCTAGCAACAGAGAAGGTGAGTAGTGGAAGTGTTAAAGGGAAGAAATTGCAGTTAGCTAAGGCTGCATCGATTTTGCTAATGATGGCGCATGACGGATTCACAGTTTCAGAGCTTTGTTTGCATTATTTGGTTGCATCTCCAAATTTTGATGAGGTGGTTTGGTCGGCTCCTGTCAGTAGGTTGAATGGGAAGCAGATGATGAGTCTGATTAAGTATTTGGGGAAGTGGCTGAACAAATTTGAGAGGTTCCTGGAAGCCAGTCCTTGTCCGACAGCATCAAAGACATTGGGGTTGGAGGCTTGTGATTGGGTGCCTTCACTAGAAAGGATTGTGAATTGCCTGGGGTTGGTCTTGGATGAGCACTTTCCATCGTTGGTATTGCATCCGGAGTTTCGTGATCAGCTGCTTTCCATAGAGCCTGTTGTTGGGTCTCTCGCTTTGGAAGCAAGGTTATGTTGTTCTATAAATAATTTACTTGAAAATCTTCAAACTGATGGTAAAGGTTCCTAATTTGGATTTGCCTTTGCTATTTCTGCTTTTGATATTTTATTAGCTCGTGTCAAAGTTTGTATTTGCAGCTGTTGAGCTGATTTTTTTTTTTTTTTTTTGTGCATGAGTCAGAAATTTTGGAATACAATGAAGTTATTTATAAAGTATTGTTTGTTATCTAGTGGTTATTACTTTTGGTTGTAGCACTTCTAATTGATTGAACTGTGGTTTCATGCTGATATACAATGAAGTTATTTATAAAGTATTGTTTGTTATCTAGTGGTTATTACTTTTGGTTGTAGCACTTCTAATTGATTGAACTGCGGTTTGATTGAACTGCGGTTTCATGCTGATACATTTGTGTTAGACTTTTCTTTTTGAGCTTTAAATCAATTTGTGCCATCCTTAAACCGTGCATATGTGACTTAAGATATATCCTAGATACCGAATTCCATGTAATTGTTTTTGACAAAAAAGCATGTCATGTCTCTTTGAGAATCCTTTATTTAGCATATATGAAGGACAAGAAAATTGTTGAATTATGGTAATCAAATATTAGGCTTAGTGTGCACCTTAATCTTTGTCGTCTGCATGCTGCTACAATGTTGTCCATATGCTTGTAAAAGATATCTGCAGAAATGGCATGAGATTTGGAATTGCGTGCATTCTTTTTTTTTAGGGGGTGTGGTGGTGCTGAAGAACTCTTTGTCGGAATTTTCAACATTGTGAATATCCATGCATTTAATCTTATTTTCCTTGCTATTTTGGTGCTCTATAAGATATCAAGATCTATGTTCTCCACCACTTATGGTGAACATTTCAGAGGGATTTGTTGGTCATCAGTAATAGTATACTTCTCGTGTATGTTGCTAATATTGTTGGTTTGGACAATGTTATTTATTAAATTCATCATTTTGTTGCACCTACTCTCTCTCTCTCTCAAAACAACTCCCCCCAAGATAAACTTCCCAAGTTAGTTTTTTTTTTTTTTTTTTTTCCTACGTGAACAAAAAAATAAGGGAAAGTGAGAAGCAATTTCTTTAGAGAGAGAGCATTTTTTTGGTACATAAAAATGGAGAGAGAACTTCATCTCATATATTTTGTAGAGTGAGAAGGGTTTAGAGAAAGTTGATCATAATCTACGTCAAAGGTATTTGGATTGTGAACAATAGAAGGTGATTCGATTTTGTGATATTTTTTTTATCTAGAATACCCAATTATCAAAAAGAGGTAAATGATTCTAATCCAATTAGAATTGTGGAATTTTTGACTTCAAAATTGTTTATTGGTTTGTTTTACAATATTCATTGATATCAGAGCAAATATGGGTTGTTTTCTAGTTTATTTAGGTATTAAAAATGAAAAATGACATAAATAATATTTTAAGTTCATTAATGGCATTTTGCAATAGATTTCACGAAATGTTCTCAATTTAATTTAACAAAATGGTATGCTTATGACATGAGAATTAAATATGTAAAATTTGGTATACATTTGATAAGTGCATTATGAGATATTTCAAACCATAACTGAAATTTTATATATTTATATCTTTTAAAATACTATATTTCATGATTTAAAATTTAGATTGTTAAATTTCTTTCGAAAAATGCTTTCCAACGATATAAAGAACGCAAAAAATCGTTAAAAATCGAGAAAAATATGACTATTCGAAATTTGAGTCGAATTGTAGAACATCGGAGAAAATGAACAATACAGAAAATCCAATCCTATTCTCGGCCAAGGCACGTGTAGCCCAAACGCTATGCTAGAAACGTCTGATCGAAAATCCAAGACTACCATGAAACTCAAAAGGGTAGAAAATCGGGGATAGCCAAAATTTCATATCCATCCGCTATTGAGAAGGTAGTGTGTGGCATACACGCGCCGCCCCGAGAGAGTGGGTGCATGTGCAATCCAGATAGCCAATTTTGGTGTTGTGTGAGGGCGCATGCAATGGCCGTTTTGATCGGAATTTTCACCAAAATAATTTTATATTCTCTTTGAAATTTTCTATAATTTTTAATTTATTTTTTGGGTTCAAAAAATAATTTTTATTGATTTTTAAATTTAAAAATTGTTTAAAATTATAGAAAAATTATTTTAAATAATGGAAAATTTTTGGAAACTTTTGTATGAGTTTTGAAAATTATTTTCTTAATTTTGGTTACTCAAGTGGAAATTTCTTTTTCCACCCATTATTTATTTGCAATTTTAATTATTTATTTATATTCAAAAATTAGTTTTTCTAACGTGTAACTGTTTGAGATTTGAGCAAGTACATTTAAAATAAATGTTTTGAGATTTATAATAATATTATGGTTGGTTGTGTGTCTGACATAATATTATTTTTATTTTCTAGGGAAATGGTGAGAATCAAGAGCCGTCATGCCCCTCTCCAGGGGAGAGTTAAAACATTAAGAAGTAGAGAGCGTATATTAAAATCAGGTTAAAGGTTAAATTATAGGATGAATCTATTTCATACATTGCCAGATCATTTGGAGATCATGGAAGAAAAATGTCAGTAACTTCTTGATCTAAGCCATGCCTTTTGGAATGATAACGTATACATTTTGAGAAATTCCATATATGCTTATTGGGTTAGTATTGTTGATGCGATGATTGCTAAGAGAAGGAGCGTGACTCATAACCATGTGGGCCAATATTAATAAAAATATGGAGAGTCAAAAATTTAGAGAGTCAAATGAAGAAAAGACTATCGCAAAGTATAAATAGTTTCCCATGTACAATAAGGAGCTTTTCTCCTATGGATAGATTGTCTAAGAGAATGATAAATATGTTATATCAAATGAATATGTCTTGATTTGGAATAATATATATTTACATTTTTTTTTACTATGATTGTCTGATAGGACCATAATCATATTATAAAGAAGCTTTTTTTGATTTAATATAAAATTTCGTTTTAATATATGTTGATTATGATTATTAATCTACAAGAACATGAATGCAAAAGAAAATGAGGTCTTTTGAATAAAAATTTTGGATCAGTAGAATGTAAATAATTCTCATTTAAAATTGATATATTATTTAAATATTTTACATATTTAAATGAAAATTTTGAATCGGTAGAATTAGAGTAATTTTTATTCAGAATTATAATATTATTTAAATATTTTGTATATTTAAATGAGACGTTTTTTGTTAAAAAAATTTGAATAATTTTCACCTAAAATTTATTTAATTTTATAGATTTAAATTAAATTTATGATAGTGATACATTAAAACTATATATGATGATTGAGAATCTAATAAATTTTCGATTCTATATCTAACGTTAATTTGTTATAAATATTAATCTTGAAGTATAAAATTGTGTAAATGATATGAGTATTAGTATTTGTGTCTGCCATCTTAGGAACCAAATCATAGTATCGATATCCATTATTACTAACTTGAATAGAGGTAACAAATTGAATGTCGATGATCATAAAATATGACGCTATAAAATGTGAAACGTACTAAAAGAACAAGATGTTTTAGAGGATATCAGGCATGTCATGTAATACCCCGATATAAGCAATGTTGTCCCGTAGGGTAGAGAACAAGATGCCTATCATGTGTGGAAAAAAATAAATTCCACTACTCGAGTAATCCCGATAAACTTTGTAATTGATGACAACATGATACCCGAATTTGAATAATATGCGACTGCTCATGATATCTAGGTGTTCCTCAGAGAAATATGAAGGTACCAGTGTGATTCATTTTAGACAGTTCACAATAAAATTTGATAGCTACAAAAGGTAAAATGGTCACATTATCAAATAGCATTTAAGAGTCACGTCTAACATAATAAGAGAACTTGAGGAAAAAATTTATATGATACAATCAGAGGGCTTTGTTATTAAAGGCCAAGAAGATACAATATATAATTTGAGTAGATCAATTTATGGTTTTAAGTAGTAGTTGAGATAATGGTATTTGAGATTTTATAAAAGTGTGATCTCTTACGATTTTGTCTTGATAGACAAAAAACTATAGTATCCATATGAAGAACTCCGATAACAAATTTGTAATTCTATTATTATATGTTGAGAACATATAGTTAGCCGCGAATAATAAGAAATATATTTTTCAGATTTTGAAATGGTTGTTTTCGATTTTGAGATGAAAGATATGAGTTGAGACAGATTGAGAATTAAAACTTATAAAAATCATTCCAAGAGTTCATTGGAATTATTTTAAAAGTTTTGTATCATAAAGATTTTAAAACGATTCAAAATTGAAAACTGTAAAGTGATTGATACTCTTGTGGTTATAGTTGATAGTTCAAGTAATGAAATGTGTCTAAAAATACCTAAAGAAATAGATAAAATGTCTAGAGTACTATATTCTAGTATAGTTGGAACCATGATATACATTATAATGTGTATTCGTCCCGATATTTGTCATACCTTGATATATATTATGATATATATTCATCCCGACATTTGTCATACTATAGGTTTGATCAATAGGTATCTATCCAATTTAGAAAAATGATTGGATTGATATAAAAAAGATATTGAGATACTTGAATGGAATTACATATTATTTTCTTTGTTATCAAGAAAAATATCTACTATTGAAAGGATATACGAATAGTGATTGAAGAGGTGATTTAAGTGGGAAAAAATCTACATCCGATTATATTTCTTGTTCAATGATAGCGCGATCTCATACAAAAGAAACAAATCTTTATATCACTTTCTATAACAGAATTTGTGATCAGTGGTTTCGCAGTTCAAGAAAAAGTTTGGTTGAATAAATTTTACAATATTTGGTAATAGTAAATAATTCAGTGGGAGTTATGACTCTCTATTGCAACAATAAATCAGTTATTGTTTACGTTAAATACTCGAAATATGATGACAAAACCAAATATAGATGCAAAATCAATCGTATCATAAATATGATTGAAAAAAGGAAAGTAATACTAAAATATATATATATACACTTGATGGTGGCTAGTCATTTCACAAATCCATTATCTAAAGACATGTTTGTGAGACATATTAGAGTTCTTGATTTGCGTAGGTCGAGATAGTATTTGTGAATGTGATTGTAATTGTAATCATATATAAAGTATATATAATACAATATTCATATTTATTAACATTTAAATTTTGTTTTTGTATCTAAAATTCTTATATTTACGTTTGAAAGTAAGTCAGACAAGTTTTGAAATTGACTCTCCCACACGAACAATCATCTCTAATGTCTACGTGATATATCAAGATGAAATAATATTAATTTGTGGTAGATTAATATGTGTATGCCGTCTTAATAGAATACTAAAATGAGATTATCCGTTGCATATACATATATGGTAATCAAAATAGATTTTCAACAATCCATTAAAGTTGTCTAATAGTCAGGTGTGAATTTTTCTTGATATTGTGAGTTTTTTGAGAACTTGTAAAAAAGAAAACTCAGATCAAGTGTTTTGTACATTTAAACTAAAACCTGTATAATATATTATTTTTACAAAAGAAGATATATGCTTTCAGATGGAAAGAAAAGTATCATAGTACGAATTTCATATCACATTTACTTATGTGGCCATATGGAATAAAATGATGCATCTCTCATCGTCTCATTTTGTGAGATCCTAAGGTTAATATCAAATCTCAATTCATACCTTTAAGATTTTCGTCTATCTCTTAAAATTTTATTTCAATATTGTTATTTTAGTCTGTCACCAAGAAACCATAATTAAATCAGTTTGGCGGTGTATATCTAAGAAAACAATTAAGATAAAGTTGAAAATTAATGATATGAAAAGAAGACTAACTTTGACTGACACATTGCTCTATATTCACGGGCCTACCAATTATGTCTATAACTTAATGTTTAGAGATGTAATATTGAATACATGATTAAACTTAAGTCAAATATACTCTTACATTATTTTGAGAGATAAAAGACACATTGACTGTGTCAAATAAAAGAGATTTGGAGTATAACGAGAAATGACATCCACATCACCAAATCGAAAGTGAGATACTATATATCTTTAATCGGTGCATAGTTTTAAAACTCTTGGTATTTTCACGAGTCACACTATCTACTTGTCTGTATAAATTGGGGAAATTCAATTGTAATGATCATATTATGTGTAAATCTAGTCCCTCTTATACAAGTGAAAAATGTTAAAAAATTAAATCGGGTCCGCCCATGAGGCTAGACCTAAAATAAGGGAAGTGAAAAGCAAAATATAAGGGAAGTGTAAAGCAATTTTTTTTAGAGAGAGCATTTTTTTTATACGTAAAAACGGAGAGTATTTTGCACATTTTCTAAATTTCAGCTGGCCCAATCTTTAGGCCCCCTTGGAAAAACCCAAATGTTTTCCTTGTCTTCCATAAACCTGACACGAACTTGCCCCATGCTCAACTCCAGAGAATACCAAGTTAACAAAAGCCAGACAATCCTTCAAGAAGTCCCACCTTGATCAATCAAAGACCTTTAGGCTTCTTCTTATGATTTTGTTTGAATAGTTTGAATTGAATCTCCTACACCCGTCTCCTAAACTTCATCGGTGATCTGTTGCACTCTCTTCTTTTCTATTTACCATCTATTATACAAAACTAATAACAAAATTTTATTTTGAAATGTAAGTTCTTCTATTAGAATCCTTCTGTTAGTGCAAAAACTCGACCTGCCAATGGTGGAGGCAGTGCGGCAACAGCTTCTTCAATTTCCTGACAAGCAAAGAAACAAATGATTCTGACTGGAAACAAAAACAAATAATTGCCCAATATCCATTATGCAACATCAAACAAATTCAAAAGGAGAAGATAGACCTAGGGGTGGGGTGGTAGGATTGATCAAAACAACCATCTTATGCTTTCCTAAAAGATTGTCAAAACCTTGCAATTATCTGATCACGATGGGGACTTTGGTTCAAATTTTCAGCAGCTTAGGGGTCACAATTACAGGAGATCATCTACTGGCCCACGTGTGCAAGAGAGAGAAGTTGAGGGTGAGAAAGAATGAGAGTTTATACCTCAGGTCGATATCGCGCTGAAAAATGAGTCAGAAGAATTGCTTTGTTCTCAAGCCTAGCTGCATTTTCAACAATCTGATGGAGAATGGGAAAGTGGGAAGGAACAAAAAGAACATGAATGAGCAACCTGAATTGCTAAATAACTTGAGGATTACAAATCATTATAAGTGTTAAGGTCACATAAAAGCTTAAAAGAATTGAACCTCGGACAAGTGAGTGTGTCCATAATCTCTAGCATGCTCCACTGACATTGCATTGTCAACAAACGTACTCTGCATAGAGAATAGAGAACATTAAGTACTATAGACAGAGGCAATACCTTATCATGATCCGTATATCCCAATAGAGAGGAGAATGAACGTGAGAAAACCAACAAACATCTTCTCCTCTAGACACTCCTCTATATTCCATCTTCATATATTGAAAACTTGATTTTAAGAAAAGATACCTAACTGTATCACATTGAAATGGATGTGCAAATGCCAAACCAAAAATTCGGGAAATCTATATCAACAGAATGAGCTCAATAGTCTTTCTATTTGTCTTTGTCATCTCTCCATTAATCTTTATACACAATACATTTTTCTTACACATGAACTAAACAACAACAAAGTTATCAGAACAATGTGCAAAGGAAACCAAAGTATCCCTCAAGTCACTATCACCAAAAGCAACATATATCTCCACAGACATACATTCACAGGGAATAGAATGCAAACAGTTTAAGGAGGAAAGCAAAAATAGTTAGTTTAGCTCTTCAATAAAGACCAACAATGGACAGGCCTAAGTGAAACAATCCAGTTTTCTTTTCCCTATACATCAAAGTGGACGCTAGCACAAGAACTATCTGACAATTAAAGGTTAAATAAACAGGAAAAGCAGAAGTATACATGCAACACATTTCAATTTCAACAAGCTACAACATCCATCATCAACTAATATAAATTACCTCCATAACGAGAATTCTAGCCTTCAAAACATCAGCATTGGTCTGGTCGACTATGAAGTCTGACATGGTGTCTCCGGTAAAAGCAATTTCAGGCGATGTAACAGTGTTGGTAATCTGCCAATGTGCACAAACATACTTCAGAAAATATATTATGTGTATGTGAGCAAGAGAGAGAGAGAGAGATGAATGGTTTTATTTCTCTTTTGGAGGGAGGGGGAGTAAACTAATAAGCATAAAATGCAAAAGATAAAATACTGAATCACAAAAAAAGTTCATAAAACTGAGAGATGACGCAAGTATTTATCAGAATATGACCTATTTCCTTCAAACATCAACAGTCAGATCATGCAATTTAATCATCACTCTTTCTTTCCCCTTTTGGTATCATTTGGTTTGATTCTTTGATCTAGCAGTTTATTCAAGGGAACACAGAGTGCATGCCTGAGACAGGAACAACAGAATGTTTGATCAACAATTTTTATTCACTCGCTTCTTTTTTTTTGTTCTTTTTTTGGGGAGGGGGGACTTTTCCCATCCTCTATCTTGTATCGTTTTTGTCTTTCTATAATTCTTTCTTTTGCTACCAAAAAGTAACCTTTCCCACTGTTGCTTGCTGAAGTTCATACTCACAGTTTCATGCTCTATCAACAGAAGTTGTTAAATGAACAACTTAACATGCTAATGAAATGACCCTAAACATTGACATAAACAAGGATAAGGGAAGGCATTAAGCCATTTCCAGTAAATACTTGAGCTGGAATAAGCAGAAGCTCAAATGGAATGGAATGATAATAGAAAAGATTCCCATCCCTATGGGTATATTTATTCCTGCATTCAAATTTACCATCAAGGAATTACAACCAAAAGAACCACTTTACAAGCACAAGCACGATCTTAAAAATGTTAACAGACTCAACTGTGAAGACAGACCTCCACACCTGATAACTTCAGATTCTTGATCTCATTCCCAGAAAGGCCCAAGTACTCCTGTTTAAGTTTTTGTCGAACAGAGTAAACTACATACCCCTGCCATATCATCAAAGCCAGTTAGAAGGAAAATAGAGAATAAGAAATAATTTTCCTTATTCAGAAAGAAAGAAGGTTAAGAAGCATCAATTTATTATGGCCATAGACGAAATACATCCTGATTGGGTGCGTGCAGCAGGCAAGAACTCAAAGACTTCATGATTAGTATCCAATTCATAAAGTTACCAATACCTTCACGTAGACTCGGCCAAGGGCTGGTTCAGGCCCTGAACCGGCCCGGTTCGTGGCCAAGGGTAACGGCCAATTCATAGTTGGAAGATCAACCAACACCCCAAAAAATAAAAAATAAAAAAAAAGGAATTGCCATATGAGGCGACCCAATTCACGATGCCTTCTCAATCCAGATCATTGTGATCAACATGCCAAAATTTAAAATGTCAATTTTTAATTGTTCGACTCCATTAATTAGTATAAATCACCGAGAGTTAATAATACATGTAATAGAATATCACACCATATTAATAACTTAATTTTCTGGTATTAATAGCAGTAAGAAATAAACTTTCCTTTTGAGTTTGAAAACAACTAAATCAAATTTAGTCGAGTCCAACGTAGTAACTAAATATCGGTGGTTTATACTAAAAAAAAATCTCTACCTAATCTGTCACTATATATTTATTAAGAGAGAAATATCTTATATAATCTCTACATAATTAGGAGTCCTATTCAATACTGTTTCCTTTTCCCAAAAGAAGCAAAAAATTAAACTTTCCAACTTTTGAAAGAGTTACTTTTTTTTAGGGAATACAAAGGTCACATTAACTATGTTTTAAACCTTCCAATTTTATGTTTTAACTTCTAATTTGATGAGGATTGTTTCTTTTTATTCAACATTTCTTACTCTTTGAATTATTAGAGATTAAAGGTATGTCCATAGATATACATACTACATATATATGAATCACCCGTATTATAACTCAGAATTTTACTATGACTCGAACTAGTCATCCGAATAAGCCTACCCCTGTACCCCTTACCATAGAAAGTGTCATATGTCAATACCCATACTCATCTGCATTCCATAGCAGACCACAATCCATGTAACTATAGGTCAGTTCAAGGAACCATACGGACAAGGGTAAGTATGAGATTCAACCATCCCAAAGGTAGAACCATCCAAAAACCAAGGGTTGAAAAGCCCACTTGAACAACGGTTCCGACCCTTGAACCTTCACAGTTCACTGAACAGTAGGTAAGGGTAATAATTTTGGAAACCCTGAACCAGTGGGCAGAGTCTGGTTCAGGCCCATGGCTACTCAAACTTCAAACTGATAACATTTGCTCGAAATAAGAGCAAAGTTATGAAGTTCAAAAAATGATTAAGAATGAAATCAGGTAATGCAAACTTCGTTGGATAACACACATCCAATATTGAGGGATATGCCCACACAACTCATGTGACTGCTAAATTTGTCTATCCAAACATTGACAGGGTTTCACTGGAGATTTCTCTCACTAATATATCAAGAAAAATTCCAGAAAAAAGCCAGTAAATATGTTTAATAAGATATCTTTGGCTTGCTATCTCTCAGGATTGACACTACTTCAAATCATATTGTCCTGTGTTCATGTTCATGATACAAAGCAAAATGACAACCCAATTACAAGAGATACCTGGCTTGGTATGACATGGTAAGTCTTGAATGCTCGCACTTTAAGGTCTTTTCTAATGATGATCTCCTCTCCTACATATAAAGCATTACAAAAACTTACAACAGTGCAAATCCTACCCTGCAGATAGGGTGTGGAGGTGTGTGCATGTATCAAGGGTGGGGGATAATGCAAGTGCATTCATGAAAGTGATAAAAATAAACTTGAAATCACATTTAGATATTACCAACGTTCAAACCAATCAGATTATGTTTCAGCTCTGATTGGTCCATTGTTCTATGCGCCTCAAAGAGCTTTTCTACTGATTCCCTTATGGCTGCCGGCACTATTACCATTGGAGGCTTCATGCTGTATAAGCCTCGAGTTGCAACATACATAGGTAGCCCACCCTGACCAGAAAAAAGGAACACATAATCATAATTAGCCGCTCAATATAAGTGAGGATGTTAAGGCTTTCCTTCTTAGCAGTAATAAAAACATTTCACCAAAAGCACTGAGTACAACTCTTCAAACGAGTATGAAACCAGAAACTGATAAAGCCAAACTACGAATTTTGAATCTTAATAGCAAACGGAAGCTTCAGAAGTACAAAGAAGGCCGTGTACAATAGATTGAACTCACAATGTGATCCATGTGCCCATGAGAAATAAAGAGGAAATCCTGGGAAATAGCACGCTGTGGGCATCTACCAATATCAAATGCTAACTTCAGCGAGGGGAAGATAATACATGTCTCCTGTCCTCCAATGGATAGTCCTTCAATTGGGTACCCTTCAATTTTTAGCCCTCTTTTCTTCTTCGCTGAATATGCATCCGAATCTGATATCTTCTCTGACTTGTTTTGCATGCTATCTAACTCAGCTATATCATTTTCATGCAAAGATTATTCAAATACTATTAAATGTAAAATTCAAGCTACAAAATAAAACTGCTAACGATGACATTCTATATGGGAGAAAGCAAAGGAATAAATACAATCTAAGGGTCCAGAAATAAACTCAGCTGCTGAATTCATTTAGCTCAGTTTAGCTAATCCCAGGAACCAATTTTTTATCTAACCCACTAAAAAGGAAATGAGATATTAAATGCATAAATTGAGACTAAATAATGGATGAATATCATAATTGCTTGAGTCACATGAGGGTTCAAATTATATTATTAGAAGAAACCTATTGAAAAGAACTTCGATAAATATAAATCAGCCACATTTTGGCACGTTAATGTTCTATCTACATGAAAGAAAAGAAGAAGAAAAGAAAAGATAATCAATATATTTGTGATGTGATGATTTGGCATGGCCAACATGCCAAAACAAGAAATCATTGCTATCTATTGCTCTATAGCTTTCTTACATTATCACTCTGCATAATCATGTTCAAGAAAGAGACAACATCAAACTCCAAGTCAACTAATCAAAACCTTTGCACGTTCAGCTTCTAATTCTAAATTTGCACTTCAGTTGCCAACACAATATTCAATATAATGCAAGCTTCAACAGCTTCCTTTTTTTAGATAATATAATACGAAATAACCCCCTTTAGATCCTAGGCATCAAGTTTAATTTAAAGTCACGTGCTAGTCACGAGACATTTAAAAGATAGCCTAAAAGCATAAATCACCTAATGACGTCTTACGCCAAAAAATAAAAATTAAAAAAAAAATACTATAGTAAAAATAATCAGATAAGCTTTCAGAATACTCCTGCCTCATTCTCCCCATTTTCAACATCTGAATAGCCTCAACATAAATTTCAAGGTCAATTCTCTCAATCTGATTTTGAATCTCTTCCGTCAGCTACACTTGTAATTGGTCAACCCATTTTAACTCAGCAAACTCTTTATCATCTCCATTAATCCATGAAAATCAAACAAAAGTGCACCTTCAATATCTTCATCAAGCCCATGACAATCAAATAAGCCAGCAAACTCAGTATAGCAAATAGCTTCTTCCTTTGTGGGAGAAGAAAATGCTTCTCTTTTTCATCACCCATTATAATCCTTCCTCCCATAACAACAACAAACCCATCAGCTAACTTCTGAAAAATGAGAGGCTTGGAGGAATGTAGTGCTTAATGCTTTTGATAACTTCTTTCTCATTTCTTGTTAACATCATCCATATTAAATGAGATATAGTGAATTGATTTGTGGCTAAAATTATATATTATTTGGTATTTGTGTCTCCCCCAAGGAGATACTCATTTCCAACAGACAGCTAGACCATTAGGTATACTTGCGTTCAGATGGGAAAAGGGGGGAAAATACCCACTTAAACTTTCACCCCGTTTTAAAAATGTTTCATGAACAAATTTTCCCTCCAATTGGGGTAATATTTACCAACCCCCCTTCTCCACAATGGATGGGGTAAACATTACCGCACTTAGGACTAGGGTAAAACTTCCGGAAAATAATCAGGATTTTAAAAACTTTCACAATTCTGACAAAATAACAGTTTTTCCTTTCCTACGCTCTCCATTGTCCATTTGATCCTTCTTCTCTTGTTATCCATTTCACAGGTTGAATTTTTTTTTTCTTTTTTTGCAAATGAGTAGTTAGTCTCATCATCTTAGGCATCTTTTTCTTCCCTCCCTTCATCTCTCTCACTATGATTGAAATACAAACATAATCAAAGGGCTTAACAGAATTAGATTCAGACTTCACATTGCACACCAACTTTTTGATAAAATAAACTTTCTGAATTTACAGTAACGAGGATGATAAGCCACAATCTGCAGAGAGAGAGAGAGAGAGAGAGAGAGAGAGAGAGAGAGAGAGAGAGAGAGAGAGAGAGAGAGAGAGAGAGAGAGAGAGAGAGAGAGAGAGAGAGAGAGAGAGAGAGAGAGAGAGAGAGAGAGAGAGAGAGCGTACATGGAAGGTTTTATATGCATGTTTTGAATTTCAAAATTCAGAGGCTAAAAATTACCCTAATTTCCTAATGTACTCAAGGAAGGGGATACACTTAGCGCAGTAAAATTTAACCCTAAAAAGTTATCCCTAGAATTGTTAGCCTCAAATCATTACCCCTATTACCACATATGTCCTTAGAGTGAGAATTTTAAACGGTTTATGCAGGGCAGATACATACAATTCGATGAATGCTAATAAATCCATGATGCGCAAAAATCACTAATGGGGTGCCGCCTACAAAAGTGCCAAACAATATATAAAAGACATGAGAGCAAATGTCTGATTTACAAATAATCACATATATTCTTAGTTGAAGTGACAGGTGATGCAAACAATACTCAAAAAAATTGAATTCTATCACCTGGGTCATGAGAGCCATTGTTAGGAAGAGAGTTTAAAGGCAAAAGGTTTTCTGTGGTTTTTTGAGGCTTAGACTCCATTGTCAGCATTTTCGCTGCTATCTTCGTTCGATAATCAGACTGGAAAAGTTAAAAGTTGACATTAGATAAAAAAAAAAAGGAATGATGAGAAAACAATACATTCATTATCTATATAGAAAGGGAAAATTAATTGCCTGGCTTGTAGCAGAAGCATGAGTTTTTTCCTCAAAGCAAGCAGCAATCTTCTTAAGCTCGGGCAATGTTTCCGGGCGCAGGTCTTCCATTTGAAGATTCTCAATTGATCTTCAAATTGTGCTAGAGAGAGAGAGAGAGAGAGAGAGAGAGAGAGACGTCGATAAGACCAGTAGGTTTTGGTTTGGGACGAAGAAGATGGTCCAACAATGAAGGAAGCTCCAACACTTTTCTTTCCCTACGATGTTAAAAAGACAATTCACAAGGGAAGGACATGGAAAGGTTGTATTTTAGTTTTTACCCAAGAATAAATACTATTTGTTCATAAAGGACATCCTCGGATCAAAAATCAAGGTATTTCCAAATTTAGATACCTCAAATTTCTCTAAGTTCATTGAGAATATTATCTAAGCATTTAATGAATTCCTAATAATCTACTATGAATTGAATGAATTCTTAATAATCCACCATAATTCATGTTTGTACCGACACAAAATTATAATGATATTTATTATTTTATTATAAGAAATCTATATAAAGTATAATTCGTTATACCCATATAGACAGACTCCATTCGTGTAATACTTTTGTTATCATTGACTTATCTGATATTTGAAAAAGATATATATATTCACGTCTCTCTACACACATTATTTCATAATATCAATCATGTTTAACACATTCATAATCTTTAATAATAGTTATTTAAAATGAATATATAATTAAAAATAAATTCTAAATAAATTCATAACATTAATATATTTTAATTTCACTGATTTCTTTATATTGCAAAATATCTTTCTCCTATCAGCGTATACCATATGTACATATGGTTGTCTTCATTTTTGAAATCCTATCGTTCAAATGAGTAGAGAAAAAAATGAATAAATTTTTTATTAGATCGACAAAATTGTAAAGATTTTTTTTGGATAAAAATAAAATAAAATATATACTCTATTTATAAAAATTTATCAAAATATTGACTCGACATAAATCAGTGAGAATATATATATATTAAAAAATATTATAAATAAAATAAAATAAAATAAAGATAAATTAAATTAAGCTCGAGTTTAATATGCGAGAGAAAAAATGCATAAATATATTTTCTCTTCTATATATATTTATAATACATAAAATTATTAAAATCAATAAAAAGTAATAGCTTTGCGCCCCCTTCAAAAATTAGTAATTTCTACATTGGCCGCTTGTGAATATAAAGTTTCCTTGATTTGCCAACTTCTCTGCTCTCTCTCAAACACTCACAAGCAACAAGCCTTCAAAGCCCTAATCTGAATTCGTCAATTTACGTTCAAGCATTTCTGGTGCTTCGATTTCTATGGATCAATCATGGCGTCCGCGTCCACTTCAAGGTAACAGCACCTGTCCAATCTGTTCAGTTTCTCATTTTCCATTTTGCCCTCAACGCCAATTCTACGATCAAAACACTGGATTTGGACCAGACGCCAATCACGGTTTTCATAGGCCTTATTTTGATCCATACAATGATTATAATAATTGGGGAAATCATCAATTGCCTCAAACTGTTCATCGAAACCCTAATTTTGCAGGAGATTCTGTCAGTGTTGTTAATAATGGGTATCATAGATTTGAGCATGATAGATTAGGGTTAAACAGTGGAGAAGTTAACGGAAATGATAGAACTAGTAAGAGATTTAAGGTTGATGACGTGGGTTCTGGTTTAGCTGTTAATGGGAATTGGCAAAGCCAGTCAGGGGTGGTGTCAGTCGATCATGAGCGACGATTGAAGTTGATTCGAGATCATGGTATTCAAGCTGGTGCAAATTTTGCTAATGATAGTATGAGAGGATCTGCTCAAGATAATTTGTTTTCGGATAGAAATCTTAGTGCTAGTGCTTCTGGGAAGCATGTGGAATTTGATGGGTCAAGAAATGTGGGTCATAATACGGCTCGAAATGAGATGAATCCTGGTTTTGGTTCTTATGATTGGGAAGGGGATTTTGTGCATTTGGAGCCATATGGGATTAATCGTGAGAACCATAAAAAGAGGGAATTCTGGAGAGATGAACATAAACATATGCCCAGCAGAAGGGATGGCTGCCAGTCTGATATGGACCAATCCTATGGTGGAAATAGGAATGGCGGTTTCCTTCATCCCCAGAAGGAAGGGTTCCAGCAATTCAGATATGGTCAAACAGAGAATTCTTTTCCTCTTCCTTCTCAAAACTATGGAAGTTACGGTCCCAGTAGTGTAGGGCAGGAATGGGAAAAAATACAATGTCCAGGCATGGAGAAGGGTGATATTAACCAGCAGCCATACATGTCTCAAAATATTAATAGCAGTGAAAACGAATTTCCCAGTGACAACCATTGCTCCCACAACATCAAGCAGCTTCAGGACAAAAATTCTACTCAGTATTCTCATCAAAATCATGCACAAGTTTTACCAGGTTCAACTGCAACATATGTGCAGTCTTATGCTCTGAGTAATAACAAATATGATTACCATAGATCTGATGAGCTTTGGAACGGAAGAGAGTCTGTTGAAATCAGGCATAATGTGCCACCACAAGTGATCAATGCAGCAAGTCACTTACCCATGCATGCTACTGGTAGTGCGTTCCCAGAAGCTGGTCTGATGCCAGATTCTCGTCCATTCAATTTTCAGCCTCCCCTTCCTGCCACTCCTCCACCACCTCTTCCCATGGCACCGCAAGATCCTCCTTTGGCACAGAAGGCTCCCTCACCTCCTAAAACATCTGTTACACTGTTCCCTGTTCCTACTGGTTCTGCTTCTGGTTTGTCATCATATCCTTCCATTTCCGAGGGTCATTCTTTTACCCAGCCACTGCTGTATTCCACAACCCATGCTCAGGCGCCATTGGGTTTTGGCCCTAAGGTATGCACCTGGTCTTGTACGCTTGTCCTTCCACTCATGTCCTTGTTGTTTCTGAGTAGCTTTCTATGACGTCTGGTTACTTTTGGATGAAATTGGTGTTTCCTGAAACTTACATGTTTGAAAAATCTTGAAGTTTCAAGTTTTAAGTTTCTAAAATGGATAATAAATTCAAAATAACAAAACTTTGTTGTCTTTTGATATACCTTACTATACCCAATCACTATGTTTTTGTCAATGCCACCATTTTTTTCCCACAACATAATTATTCTATTGCTGCAGCCTTTCCCTTGCTACTATGCCCATTTACTTGTCTACACATTGGACTTTATAGGTAATAGGATTCAGGATACATGCTGATACTTACTTGTAAACTTCAAGCTCATAAAAGTATTGCTTGTTTCCTTTGCACAATATAAGAAGAACTCATAGTGTTAATAGTGAAAGACTAGGGGTTAAGATCTTCTATTGATGTCATTGTGTTTGAACAATTGCCACAAACTAGACAGAAATTTCATCTTGCTAGTTGAATGGTCAAGAATAAATATCCCATTTGTTTTTGATGAAGAGAGGCTAATTTAGTCTTCAAAACTGCATGTCTGTGTTGCTTGTATCAGGAGACAGTATTCTGGTTCCTTGATAAATATAATACATTTTATTTATTATCTCGAAGAATCTAAGATTGTACAACCTGAATAATATTGCAATGGAAGCAACTTAGAGTGGGTTGATTAATTGGTCTGTCGTGACCCTTTTCTCGTTTATCGAGCAATGCTTAGCAATATAGTTATTCTTTAATAAGAAATTACATATCATCTGGAAAAATAATCCTTTTCACATTGATGACCTGTGTGACATGACTGGAAATAGAGTGGTGTTACAACTTTTCATCAGAGATGCATTGGAGCCTTCTCTGATTTTAGTTTGCTTTATTTTGTTGTTTCAATGTTGTTTTTCCTGCGAGGGTTTAATATTATACAAAAAAACATTCCCTGTACCAGGTCTCCCATAGCTTCCAGCAGACACCAGTCAAGTACCCCTTGGGACAATGCCAACAATTTCCTATGAGGAATCAATCTTCTGATAAGCCAAAGGCCATTGATGCTTCTCAGTTGTTTTTGCAGCCACATAGGGCAACACGCCCTGATCATTTTGTGATCATCCTTCGAGGCCTTCCAGGTACTCTTTTCTTTACCATGCATCTATGCTCGTTATTGTGAATAATGAAGTATATGGAGGTTGTACAGCATTTAATGAAACTGATTGCCTATAATAGAGATAAATTCTTGGTGTTGTGGCCTTTGTTCCTAAAATCAATCTCACTTGTCATATCAATCTCTTTTCCTTTTGAAATTCTAAACTTGATTGGAGGCCCTTTTATATTCCTTGTATTCTTTTGGATGAATTCCTTGAAAAATTTTATTCATATATTACTCCTTTGTATCAGTAATCTATTCATTACTAGAGTCGGAGGATATTTCCTTTCGTTTTTGTTAGATTCAACTTGAGTTGAACTTTTGTAATACATCAACCTCTATTTGTTGTTACAGTTAGAAGCTATTGACACCTATGTTAGATCCAACTTGATGCACAGGATTTGAGTTACCGAGGAAAAGGATTTCATTTTTTCCCTTTTTTTAGGTTGGGGGGTTATTGTGGTGAGGTTGATGTGTTGATGTCGAGCTTGTTGCTGAGGTTTGGTTTTCAGTCATGGGCTTATGCCTTACGTGATATTCTCTTACCTACTGTGTTGGTTTTTTGTATTGACATATTGTTGGTAATAGAAAATACTCCAAATGGTGGTCATATATGTCCTGTTGCTCTCTATGATGACTTTTTTATGCTATTAGATAGACTTGTATTTCTTTCCATCTCCTTGGCCGCCCCCAAAGGGGGGTGTTTGAGGCAATAGATATCCTCCTCCTGCAAGCTTCCCTACTTGTACCAATTTTATCTGGATCGTGGTTCTTTTTGGTATGGGGTGGGGTAAAGGTACTAGCACATGGTGTGGTTTCCTAATGTGCAGTTCCTAGGGTGTAGGCTTAGTTAGATATTTGAACGTGGTAGTATGCTTTTTCTTAAATATTTCACATGTTTTTATGTTTGATTTTCATTGATAAGTATATGTAAAATAAAATCTAGTCAATACTAGAGATAATGATAATGAAAAGAAAAGTAAGTATAGAATATCATCATTTGGCACTTAAGAGGAGCGTCAACACAAAAAAAACATGCAGTTCTCCACTCCATTTACTAGTATAAGAATCATATCCTTGAATCATTTTAATAATATGACCTCTTGTTTCTTAGGTTGATCTTGGGTCGCAGCACTTGATACAATGAAATATGTATTTGATCTAGATATTTTTGTTTTTCTTACCTTCAAAGATAATGTTTCCATCTTTTGAAGCAAGGTTGGGATTAATTTAATCTGTTACCACTTATCAGCTTCACTTTTAAAGCTTTTTAGTGGTCCAATGTTTTGTAGCTGCCACAAGCATATACCATGGGTCCTTCATTTCCAATAGGAAAGTGCAGGTAATGAAGCCCCTTGATGACGAAGATCTCTATAGGGCCATAAGGAGGGTCACAAGATGGAAGAGCAGGATGCTGGTTCAGACATTTTAGTGCACTATCTAAAATGACTGCCAAACATATCCAATCCTGCATATAAATGGGTTCCCAATTGACATGTTCTCCCTATCATTGCACCAGTACATCTGTCCAATATTTTAATATTGCATCAGCAACCTTTTGATCTATTAGCCTATTTGGTCCTAATCCAAAATCTTCCTCCCTTGCCCAAAATCTACTGGGAAGGGCCTAGTAGAAACCATAACCCCGGTTTCAGCTTTGCCATTAAAACTACTGCAAGGTCCTTATAGCCACTCCAAACTAGGCTTGTCGGTTTTGAGATCTCCTATATTGCTTAAATGCATGCACCTTATGTGATTTTCACTTATTTTCAGCATTGATAGCATCGTGTCTAGGTGCCATAAGTGTGCCAGTTTAGTAAAGTTTTCTTCTGATTTAATTCTTTATAAGCCATTTAATGCGTCATGGTTGGCCTTCAGAGGTAAACAGAAATCTGGAAACGATACCTAAAGGTAGTTGATGGAGAGCATTAATGATGCTTCCTTTGGCCTTATTTTTTGTTTGGCATAGACGGCCCGTAATGGGATGAATTTTGAGGGGGTGGTGAAGCCCCTGATCAGTTTCATGGACAATGTCATCAAGAGTGTATTTTTTGGTGGTCTTCTAGATCTTTTGGCTACTTTATGGTGATTGTTGATTTTGTGGATTCTTGTCTTTATAGTTTCATAGAAATGCACCTTGTTGGAGCCAACCCCAACACCCCCCCGGGGCCAACTCCCAAACTCCCCTGTTTCTGTGAATACAAAATCTATCTTCTTTTCTGTTAAAAATAGGGTAATGCCCTAGCCATGGTCCTTGTAGTCTGAATCAAATAAAAGAGATGCTCTTGTTTTTATTGTTGTGGTTGTCATAGGTATTTGCGTCATTGTTGCCTTTGATCACATCAAAATAAATTCTATACTCTTCAAGTAAGACAGATTATTAAAAGGAAAAAAAGCCAGGGTGCATGTTGTGACATTGCTACTCTATGGTTTTTTCAGGTAGTGGAAAAAGCTACCTTGCAAAAGTGCTGCGCGACACTGAGGTTGAAAATGGTGGTGATGCTCCACGAATTCATTCAATGGATGATTATTTCATGACTGAGGTTGATAAGGTGAATTATTAGTTTGAGGTCATAATGCTGGACAAGCTTATTCAATTGTCGCATGAATGTATATTGGATATTTTGTGTTTTTAACATTGTTGTTCTCAATCACTCGTGAGTTTACACCATCTTAGGTATTTTCATTAAGCTCCTTTCTGCCCCTTTATTGAAGGTTGAAGAGACTGAGGCTGCAAAATCTTCAGCACGAGGGAAGAGACCTATTGTTAGAAAAGTCCTGGAGTATTGTTACGAACCTGAAATGGAAGAGGTAATAGATCTATCTCACTCTGATAGTCATTGAACTATGTCATTATATTCTTATCTTTTAACGTGCCTGCAAGTCTATGACCAGCTTGCTTGCCCTTGCTTTTCTTAATTTAAATAATTCCTTTGATCTTCATTACCAATTTTTTGTAATCTGATGAAGAAATTTTGTAAGCTACACTACTAATATATGTTATTTTTTTAATTTAGGGAAAAAGATTAATATCATCAAGCTTCATTTCCAAGTTCTCTCTCCCTCTCTCCAAATTAGAGGTTTCTCAATATCATTTGTGCTGTAAATATGTATATGCTAATCCTGAACTGGTATTAAAAAGCTGGCCAAAAGATAATATTGGGTCATACAATGCCCTCTCCAAGACATTTCTGTTTTCATCCCTATAACTTCTGGGATATGTACAATCTTGTTTTCATGGAAATTGTTACATCATTTGATCAGGGAAATTTTATCAGTGATGCAATTTAAGTGGGCTGATTTAGCTAAGTTTTGTCTACAAAGGCAAACATCAGTTGAACAGGGAAATTGCATCAGTTGAACAGGGTATAGCTTTGTATTGTAATTAGTGAAATTGTGCCGATGGGGCATAGACTCAAGTGTTCGTACTCTTTATGTTGGATTTAATACCTTTGCTTCTCTTTTGGGAAACACACTCTCTCTCTAGACCTTTTTTTGTTCATTGTATTTTATTTTCTTGAGGAATGGTTACATGTATAACATTTTTCAAATTTCATGACCCAACAGTAGTTGTGATCTCGTAGACATCAGCACCTTTACAATTGTGTGACTTTGTATGTGGTTTAGTGATGTAAGGTGATGGGGACTCAGTAGGACTAGTGCATAATTTTGCTACATAAAAGTTATCTATTTCTGTGTTGTATAGAGAAAGTGCAGAATGTTTAGACTTGAAAATGATTGATGCATTTACTTTCCGATGTCAGCTCTCTAGTTGTTACTATATAACTTCCTCTTCCCCGTTTCCTGGTTGAAGTTCATGTTTGTTTAGAAAAAATTTGTAATTCATAGAATGATTTATACACTATACTTTTCATTGCAAACCTTGATATATGCACCTGTGCAGGCTTATCGATCAAGTATGTTAAAGGCTTTTAAGAAGACCCTTGAGGATGGGGTTTTCACCTTCATAATCGGTATGGATATCTGCTGTAAGCTCACATTCAATTCAAAAATGATAATCTAAATTGATTTTATTTATTTATTTATTTATTTTTGTAGCTTTATATTTGTCTTCTTGCATTTTGGCATTTGTAACTTTACATTGTTAGGTTTGTTTAGTGGAAAAGCAGCCTTTCTTTCTTGTGACTTGGTTCTTAGTTAATTCATGATTCCTTTTGCCATTTAAATTCAAGTTATGCCTACTTTTGATTCTTCAAGGTCTACCCCTGCCCATATTTGAGGATGGTTTTCTCGTGATCAGGTGCATTAAACCTTGTAATTTTGGGAAGGCATAACTCTTTTTTCTTATAGGATGTTAATGTATAGATTAAATAGTAAAGATAAGCTCATGGCCATTTTGTTCCAGTGGTGTTAGCTCAATGTATTCAAAGAATTCGATATTCATAGTCTCGCTATAGATTTAAGTGGTCAGTGCCTGTGCACTGCCTTCATTTCACTAACTACAGATGCAGTTTTGTTCCGCCATTGACACAATTGTTGCTGGTATTTGTGCATCGTCTTAGTGGATGACCGCAATCTGCGGGTTGCTGATTTTGCTCAGTTTTGGGCAACTGCAAAGGTATACCCTCAATTCTTTCTTCATGCAACTGTGCTGAATATTTCTGTTCTCATGTTCTGTTCTTGGAGACTATGAAGGTCTGTGCTTCTGCTTCATACTACATTTCCTTTTGCGAGACATAATCCCCATGACCATGAGTGTGTGTGATTGTATAATTTTGGTTTTTGTTACATTGTTTTGAAAATTATTCGTTATTTGTTTATGGTTTTTATTTGTGCTTGATCTGGCTGCTAGGCCTTTTGAAGAAGTTTTAATTTTATTCTGGATCTTGAATAGGATGTGAAAGGATTATTAATTTCAGAGAGATGATTGCTATGTGGGTACCTCGTAGCATTAGGAGATCAAATTGTCTCTGCACTGCTTCACTGTCTGTGTTCTGGTCTCCTGTCCAGAAGTTGGTGGAGCGTGTTCTTTATTAAAAGTCAACTAGAAGTTTGACAAATATTAAATAGACATCGAATCTAGTGGTTCTGCCAAACCCTTTTGATTTTGTACCTCACATTTTACTATCTTCATGTTCTATATTAGTTGTCTCTTGTATGGTTTGAAACAACATGCAAATAATAAACATCATCCATAAAAATGTGTCGTCATGGAAATTTAGAAAGCACTGTGCACATATTGCTACTTACAAACTTCTGTGGGTGTACTACCACAAAGATAGCCATTTTCCTGTGTGTTATGAAACATCATTTTCTTGGCTAGATTCAGGTTCAGGCATTGACAGTTCTCTTTCCTTTTTCTATCCATCTTATTATTTTATGAGGAAGGGATAAGCTGTGTATGAAGATAGACAGATGCGGAGGTTGTGTTGCAACATTGTCATAACCCAAATTTTCAGAGACAACATTTTGTTGGTGACTTTATAAAATTAATGGAAGTATCTGTGGATTGTAGTTAGTGATAGAATTGTACAAATGAGAAAATTGATGAGCTGAAGTATTTGTGAGCTTTGATTTGCAAGAAAAAGTTCTTGACACTTCACACTTTGGACAAATTCTTCCTCAAGTAGCAGACTGGTTTCCAATTCGGGTCCTCTATTACCAATTAACCGGCTTGTCTAGGGCAATAGTATGCAAATGCAAAATTGGTTCTTTTCCTAAAGCAACAATACAGCACTAACCCTATGTCCACGAATATACTTGCCTATATTTGGTTCTCAATCATGAGTTAAATCCCAATGGTAGTTTTGGAGTTGCTCGTAATTAGGAAATTGTGGATTATAGATCTAATCAATGTGCGGGTTGAATTTAGCTGAGAACATGCTTTCTAGACCTGGTAGCAGTCTGCTACAAGAAAAATAAAATTGTTGTCTTCTGTGGCTAATATACTTTTTCTCCAGCATTTTAATAGTGGAGTATTTTATAGGAAGGTCCTCAGTTGGCAGACTTTAATATTTAAGAACATATTTATGCCTTTCTATGCAACATAAGTTAGTAACATGCTGCTGTGGGACTGAGGGCCTTAAATGGTTCCTCAGACAATTTTCTATTTGAAGTTTCCTGCACCATCCATTTTCTCTTTCTGCTTGAACTTACTTATAGGTGCATGCATTGGACAATGTTTTCTTCTTGTTTCAATTTGTTGTTATAAGAAATGTAGTATTAGAACCCATACATTGAATGATGTACTAGATTTTCCATTCAACTAAATTTCTAACTAGGCCAGCTTATGTTAACTGTGTATTTGTAGTGGTAGATAGTGTATAACCTCTGCAATACAGTTTGATTTTGTATGTTATGTGCAAATAATGGCTCCAAGGATGGCAAGAAGGGGAACTACCGTTTCTTATTTTTGTTCACATGTGAGCCACAATCTTTTGTTGGTAGGATTTGATTTTGTATGTTATGTGCAAATAATGGCTCCAAGGATGGCAAGAAGGGGAACTACAATTTCTTATCTTTGTTCACATGTGAGCCACAATCTTATGTTGGTAGGATTTGGAGGACTAAACTGAGCAATATTCTCTGTCTTTCTAGCTTTGGCTCATGGCGTTTTTGAGATACGTGATTCTTTGATTGTTACGTATATAAATGATAAGACCTGAGAAAAATTATATCTTTTTCCATAGTATGATTATACGGTGTTGCTCAAAATTATCGTGTCAGTCTTTCTTTGCAAAACTTTTGTACTTTTAGGTGCATCTTTTCAATATTGTTTGGTGGGTATCATTTCTTTTCATTTGAAGGTTTTAAGGAAATGTTTCTTTTCGTATGATACAATGTTCAGCATAAGATTATTGTATCGATGAACTTTTTGTTGAATGAAATCTGACAAGCAACATTTATGTTCATGGGCCTGAGTAATATTGTTCAGCATGGTTATTGGTCCAAGTGTCAAACTTGCCTTGCCCAAGGACATTTTCATTTAAATATAGTATTAGTAGGAACAGGGGTTTTCTTTCTTTTACACATGAGAATCGGCAGGAATAGGCAAGGCAAGTTGATGGGATTTTTTGCGATCGCACAATATCTTTGAAATTGAATAAAAACTATTAGCAGCACTTTTATGTATCATATGTGGAATTTTTTGCGATCGCACAATATCTTTGCAGTTGATGGGGATGTTTTATAGAACCGTAATAAAACCTATATTATTATGTAGTATCGAGTGTTGGACCATTAAATAATAATAAGATCATAAAATGGTTGTAGTTGAAATCAGAATATTCAGATAGATGTGTAGTAAAATTAGAAAAAATAGAATTAGAAATGAAGAGGCATGTATCAAGTTGGGAGCGAGTTCAATTATAGATAAATGGGAGAAAATCGCCGAAGGTGGTTTGCACATGTGCAACGAGAACCCAAAGACACACTAGTTACAAAGAGCGAGACCATAAATGTAAGAGATTTAATAAAATGTTGGGATAAATTGTTAAAAAGTTGGATGCAAATTATTCAAAAAGGTGAGTGTTAAGGGTTTAGTTGATGGGGATGACCTTAGATAAGAATGAATGTTATATGAGAATCTGAACTTGTTGAAGTAATGTACTTTTATTTTTATTATTATTTTTTAGATGGCTGTAACAGAATGAGAATATTTAGGTGGATGTGTGTGAAAACTAGAAAAGATAGAATTAGAAATGAAGAAATTCGTAACAAATTGGGAGTTAGTTCAATTATAGAAAAAATGCAAGAGTATCGTCTGAGGTGATTCGGGCATGTGCAAAGAAAACCAAAAAATACATCGGTTAGGAGGACCGAAAATTTAAATATAGACGATTTAGTAAAACGTAGAGGTAGACCGCTAAAAATTTAGATATAAGTTATTGGCAAAGACATGAAAGTTAAGGGTTCAGAAGAGAAAATAGTCTTAGATAGGACTGGATGGTGGAGAAGAATCTGCACAAATTAAACCAATATATTTTAGATTTTTATCTATTGATTTATTGATTAAAATTTTCTTTTCTTTGCCTTTTCCTTTTTAGTTTTATTTTAGGTTATTTCATTTCTATTTATATATATATATATATTTTTCATTTATTTTATTTTTATTTCTTTATTTCACTTCTTAATTCTCTATCTTTTTCAAATTTGTCTTTTAAATAGCCGACCCCAAATATTGAGATTAAAGCTTTAGTTTGTTGTTGTTGTATTATTTAAAATTTTTATGGGTAGTTTATTTTTACTTATTTCTTTTCAGTTTTTTTATTTTTTAATTTTATTTTCTCTAATTTTGCTTTCAGACTTTAATTTTACGTTATTTTTATTTTATTTTACTTTTTTTTTCTCTCTCCTCTCTCCTATATTGGTCTCTAAAATGGCCAATCCCCAAAATTTGGAATTAGGGATCAGTTTGTTATTGTTATTGTATAATAATCCTTGACCATTAAGTCTGAAATATATGAAAATGGTAGAAATCAAAGGTGTAATCCCTGGTATTACCCCTTTATGGCTTTTTACATTAGTAACAATACATACAGGCATCATTATATCTTCTTGTTTTTTTTCCTTATCCTCATTTATTGTTGATGGCTGTCAGCAATTTGGTTCTGGAACCAGTTAGAGTTTTATGTTCTAGTTGCTTTGTGAGATGATGATGAGCTTGAACCAAACTTCATTGTCTTATGTTTTTAAAATATTTTGGTGGGCCTGCTGGTGAGAAAGGCAAACCTACTCAAAGGTAGCTTAAGACATATCTAACTGAACCTTTCCTTTTGTACTTCAATTTGATGTTGATGATGGGGTTGTGGTCCTTGGAAAGTTGACAGCTCATGATAATGGTATCTATTATGTTTAATCTGCTTAGATGTATAGATTTCATACTGTTTGCTCATTAATCTATTTTTCATTTCAGAGGTCCGGGTATGAAGTCTACCTTTTGGAGGCTCCATATAAGGATCCTGTGGTGAGTGTTTCGTTCCTCTAAATATGGTTTTGGTCCTACAAATTGTGATTGCATAACATGGTGGGCTAAAAGAACTCTATTTTTTTCCATCATGCCTTTTGATATTTTGTTGTTTGCATGGGAATAATATGGGTAGCATCTACCATAAGTTGGGCAAAGTTATCTTTAAATTATATTTTACTAGAATTTGGTGCACAAGATGCTTGTGCCATATTTCCTATAAAAAAATGTGTAAATTAACGCCACAAAAGAAATTCATACCACAAAAAGGAGAAAAAAAAGGACTTCTTACTGATAATAAAATGAACAAAATAAGAGATTACTTGCGTAGAATGGTGAAGGCAGCAACCCAGAGTCATTTTTTTGTAAAACCAAAAGGAAAACTAATGAGAGGATAAAACTAATGCAAGCTACATTCGGAGTAACCGAATGGTATAATGAAAGATTGAGAGAAGGGTGGTCTGAGGTTTAATTGGGTGAGACTGGGGGATGAGGAGAGAGCTGTTGGTGAAGTGGAGTAATCGGTTGAGAGAGAGAAGGAAAGGGAGTGGAGTGAAATTCAGAAAACATGGGTGCAGCCATGAGAATGTTGTGGCTTTACGAAATAGCCCCTATATTTCAATTATTTAAATTTAGTAAAGAAAGTTTATTGAGGATGTTATTGTCAAATAAAATTTTGGCTGGCCTTCATCAGTTGGTTTCACCAAAAGTTGAGAATAGTAGGGATATTATTCTATGTATGTATTTTTATCTTTGAGATTGTGAACATTAGGATAATATTTTTTGTGGAAATTAAGGGATGTGCGGCAAGGAACGTGCATGGGTTTAGCCAAGATGAGATACAGAAGATGGCGGCACAATGGGAAGAGGCTCCGTCCCTATACCTGCAACTGGAGATCAAGGTCATTTTGGTTGACTTTATCCTCAAATTATTACTGTTTGATGACTTACAGTACTCAGCTTGCACATCAAATGTTTGTCATCCTTAAAATTTTGACTGCACAATGTAGTCCTTGGTCTATTGTCTCCACCTTTTGCTATATTTCAACGGGCAGAAATCTGTCACAATCATTATGGAATTTATTATGTGAAAACCACCATTTCTTCTCCCTGAGGTTTGTGTTTGAAAAGAGCAGAATATGAATCCAGAGTTAAAAGTTTTAATTTGAAATCAAGAGCCTTTCTGCTGGTGTTGTATACTTGATCTGATTTTGATGTGATAATTTGGTGCTATGACAGTCAATGTTGAAGGGAGATGATCTGAAGGAATGCGGGATCCAAGAGGTAATTTCATAACCCTTTTAACATAATAAAATTTGCAGTTTTTGTTAACTGTTTTATACTCAGACGACTAAATTATTTGCTTCCTGTCGATTGATTGCTTGGTGCTTATTGATCTTGAGTTCTCAATACATTCTATTGCTATTAGTTTGTTTGATGCTCTACAAAATTATTTACCTGGATATTTGAATAGATTTTTTTTATTTCTGCCCATTGAAATAGAAGGAACTTAAAAATCAAACTTTGGTTTCTGGTTATCTGAGTTAAATGCTTAATCCATTAAAATATCTCTTCGACGTTAAACCTTTCTTAGAGCATGTTTGGCACAATTTTTTTTCTCCTTATCTTCTCCCTTTAAGGAGAAGCAAAAATTAATTCCTTTTGAAAAAAAGCTAAAAGTAGTTTGACATTTTTAATTTTAAAAATTGTTTGTATACTCCTTTTTATAAATAAACTATTTGACAAAGCGTTTTTTATAAACTTTATTTTTAATGAAATTATCATAAAGTGTATACACAAAATATAATTTTTTTCTCCTCACCATTAATTGATTACAACAACAAAAAACTGATTCTTAATCCCAATTTTGGAGTTGGCCATTTGAGAGACAAATTTGAAAAAGATAGAGAAAAAAATGAAATTAAAAAATATATATATATAAAATAAAAAGAAAATAAAAATAAATAAAAATAAATAAAAATAAATAAAAATAAATAAAAATAAATAAAAATAAATAAAAATAAATAAATAAATCAATAGATAAATATCTAAAATATATTGGTTTAATTTGTGCGGATTCTTCTACGCCATTCATTTATATTTAAGATCATTTTCTCTTCTAAACTCTTAATTTTCTTGTCTTTACGGATTACTTGAATCCAAGTTTTCAGCGGTCTATCCTTACGTTTTATTAAATCTTATATATTTAAGTTCTCTGTTCTCCGAACTGATACATCTTTGGGTCTTCTTTGTACATGTCCGAATCACTTCAGATGACACTCTCGCATCTTATTTACAATTGAACTAACTCCCTTATTACGAATCTTTTCGTTCCTAATTCTATCTCTTCTAGTTTTTCCACACATCCACCTAAATATCCTCATTTATGTTATAGTCATCTTTTGTTCTTGTTATTGTTTAATAGTCTAACATTAAGTACCATACAATATGGTAGGTCTAACCGCGGTTCCATAGAATTTTCCCTTCAAATGTAATGGCATCTTGCCATCGCAAAGAACTCTGAATGCGTTTCTCCATTTCATCCAACCCGTTTGAATCTTATGATTCACATCTCCATATATATTGCTATCATTTTGAATGATGGAATTTAGATATTTAAATCGTTTATTTTTGGGTACATTTTGCCCATAAAATCTAATCGTTTCTTCATCATTCCCATAACTGTCACTAAACTTATATGTCATGTACTCTGTTTTCGATCTACTCAATCTAAACCCTCTGGATTCCGGTGTGAGTCTCCATAACTCTAATTTAACACTAACACTCGCCCTAGTTTTATCAACTAGTATTATATCATCTGCGAAAAGCATACGCCATGGTATTTAATTTTAGATATTTTTTGTAATCTCGTCTATCACTATTGTAAAGAGGAGACGTAATGCTAATCCTTGATGGAGTTCAATGCTAATGGGGAAACTATCACTCAAACCCCTGTAAGTTCTTATGTCGTTTACTGCTCTCTTATACATATCTCTAATGAGATTAATATATTTCAAGAATATCCCTTTGTTCATCGGCGCACACCACAGTAAGTCTCTAGAAATCCTATCATATATTTTTTCTAGATCAATGAATACCATAAGTAGGTCTCTCTTTTGTGCTCTATATGTTTTTATCAAATGTCTTAACAAATGGATTATTTCCGTGGTAGATTTTTCTGGCATAAATTCAAATGATTTTGAGATACATTTATCTCCGATCTCAATCTATACTCTATTATTCTCTACCATAGTTTGATGGTATGGCTCATAAATTTAATTTCTCTATAGTTAAAGCAATTTTGTATGCTCCTTTATTCTTATATAACAGTGTGGCTCACAATTGATTGATTAAAATTCATATATCTATATCTTAAAAATAAAATGTATAAATACTAATAATTAAAATGAAAATTAATTAATTAATTTCTAAACTATTAAAATCAAACATTTATAAATATAAAATCGTTTTTATATAACATAAAGAATAAAAAAAATTCGAAAATAACATAATTCATATATTATGAACGCCCAAATCATACAAATGGAGTAAAAAAAAATATTTATGAACGTATTTAGAATTTATGAATATATTTGGAATTTATAAAAAATTATTTAAACCCATCCAAATTATAGCATTTATGAACATATTTATGGCGTGGATATATTTGAAATCTTGCATTATTCAAGTGATCAGATAAGTGAAGTAAAAGAAAATATGGTCTTGGAAAAGCTGGAGTATTAAAAGAAAAAAAGAGAAGAAAAAGCTCCTCTTAGCAGCTTCTCCTTTAAAGCTACTTTTATCATTTTTCTTCATTAAAAAAAGCTACTTTTAAGGAGAAAAATTTTGTGTGATAGGGTTTTTCTTTATAAGGAGACGAGAAACCGGAAAAAAAGTCCTGCCAAACGGGTCCTTAGTTTGTTGTGCTTTTAGCTTATTATACTGTCTCAGTCATAATCTAGGTTGCACGGAAACGGAAATGGAAAATGGAAACAAATACGAAATGATATGGGAAAACGACATTTTATAATAATACAAGAAATGAAAACATGTGCAAACGCATAGATATAAATGATATAAGGATTTTTATGTAAACGTTAATTATTTTTAAAAAATAATAGAATAGTTATATTTTATAACAAAATTCTAAAATGATTAAATATGTAAATATTAATTATAAGACAAATAATATAAAACTAAAAATTATAATTAAATAAACAAATAATTCATTAAATATGAAAAAATGTATAAATATAAAAAATATAAAGACGTTTGTCTAAATATTAATTAATTTAGCATGTCAAAACGTTTTGGAAACAATTCTGAAATGGGGTAACTTTATTGTTGAGAAGTTCATTTTCAAAACGTGGAAACATTAGTGTTGAGAAGTTTTTGCGTATCATAGGTCATAATTAGAATAGATTCACCCTAAACCAAACCCATAGTTCAATCTTATGTTGGTCATTGAAGTAGTAAATGTTTTATTCTTGAAGTGATCGCCATCGATATGTTAATCTTTTGATTTTTCTTGCTTGAAATGGTTATTGCTTTGTTGGATACTATTTTATTTTTTCACCTTCTGATGCTTTTTTATTTTCCATGTAATGTTAATAGGTGGATATGGACACAGATGATGGTAATTGTGATGAAGGCGAGCCTATGTTGCCAGAAACAATGTCCGAGAAAGTGGGGCCCCTTGTTGGTGTCTCCATTGGTATGAGAACGATCTTGGTTTTATCTAAAATGCTTCATTTTGAATTAAACTACGTTTCAGAAAGTAATTGTTTTTCTTTTATTCATGCTCAATTTGACATTTTGCACATGGTTTCAACAATCTCCCACTTCCTGTTTTGACTTGCTATAGCACTGGGAAATCATGCAATTTTTAATTGGGCACGCTTGGACTTGTGAATCTTAGGTCAACTAGGAAATTATATCAAAATGCTGAAAACAGTTAGATCTCCCCCTCCTGCTTTGCAATATTGATAGAGATGAATGGAGACTATGAAGATGATTTAAGATGAAAAACTAGGTGAGTTGACCAAGAAACTCATAAAGAAAAGTAAAAGGGGCTGCATGAATCTGTATCACAGATAGTTATGATATACTCTAAAAATATATGCAATTTCTTTATGAGCTAAGCAATGAAGAAATGATAAATTTCTCAAATGCATGTCGCTTAGAAGCAACTGTTCATAGGTATAACAATCTTGCAAAGGTGGACTGATGCAGCTAAAATTTTCTGATGCTTCCATCTCTTAGTGAAGAGGCGAGTTGTGGTGATTCTTTCTCTAGCCATGTTTTGGTTGGTTGGGAGGGGAAAGCAACAGAAGAAGCTTTCAGGGTGTGGAGAAATCCTTGATGACTTTTATGGATAACTTTATGAAGTGCTTGTGCTTTTGGTCGACTTAGAAGTCTTTTGAATCTTGTAGATATTGTTGATTTCATAGATTCTGATTCCTTGTGGAGTGGTGGGAAAGCACCTCCTTAGTGGTTTAACCCTGCCTTTTTATATCTCATTTTTGTGAATCAAGTTTTTCTTTTCTGGGCTAAAAAAATTTTCTTTATGCACATCAAGGGAATAGCACATTCAGCTGGTTGTCATCAGACCACAAAACATGGCAGCATATTCATAATTGGAGCCAATTTGTTTATCTTCTCCAACTGTAACGCCTTCAAGCTAGAAAAAGGCTTTGGTACATTAGCCAATGTGCAATTTTCATGATTGTAATTTGAAATGGAGTATGGGATATCCTACATCTTTTTTGCTTTCTCCTCGGTAACTTGATGTTCTGTTAGCTGAGTGTTTTGATATATCAGTTGTCCTTAATTTTTTGGCTGGCTCCCTAATTTTTGTATTCAAATTCTGTTGGTTCCATGCTATTTACATTAATTATGGCATTCTATCCTAAATTAAGTTCATCAAGTTTGGTTGAGTGATCTGGCTTTCGGTGCAATAGAATGTGCCAGGTGTACCTAACTGGACAAATAAAAGATGTTGTTTGTCTTAATGTATCAGAAAAATATGATTTCTTGGTATGCTTTGGTTGTACTGTTGTGGGACATAATCCTGCAAAAATCATTTCGATGTAATCATATTAGCATCTTTTGGGTCGAATGCATTGTAATTGTATAATTTCATTGAATTATTGAGTTAATTTAGAGATGCATGAGAAAAAAAACACTTCAGAAGAGATCAATGCATCCCAAAAATTTCACTTGAAATTGGGGTGTTTTTGAACTGCATGAAGTTCTGAAATTTAATTTTTATATATCTTGTTAATTATAAGAATGCTAGAAGTAGAGGGGAAGTAGAGGGCTTCTTTTTTTTTTTTTTTTTTTTTTTTTTTTTTACTTTATTATGTAATCTAAATTGTGTAGGTTATCAGCACCTAATTTGTTGTTCTTATATAGTTACTGCATAAGCTTTTTCTCGTCTTATATTGTTTTGTACATTTTATACCTTTTAATTTTACAAACCAAAATTGTAAAACACTTAATGATTTATATCTTATCTTATTTTTTATTTTTTAAAACTATCCATGAGCTGAGCAATATGTGTTAGTTTCTTCTTCTTCTTGTCGAACTGGCTTTTTTTTTTCATTAAACCTTGTCTCTCTATATATTCACGGTCCAGCCAATCTCCCCCTCTCTCTCAACAGGTGGGGAAACATGGAATCCTGAAGGACATCCAAGGGATGAAGTGAAAGAACTTGGAAGGAGTAAATGGTCAGATGATCTGGATGAAAATGACCCTGAAAATGCGGAGGGACCAAAGGTGAACTCAAATTCTTTGTCTGGATTGCTTCAAGCATACCACAAGGAAGGTAAATCTGTACATTGGGGTGACCAGGTATGCTTTTGGTCTTCAACAAAGCTATATGCTCCAATAATGTTTCTTCTATAAAATTTCCACATTTTAACATTAATTTCACCTCATATTAACAAGGACATTAGGCACATAAACGCCTTGAATATTTTTATTCATGATTGAAATCGGAATAGACAAACTTCATAAGCAGGGTCAGGCGTATTTGTTGTAGTGCTTAACAAAAATGGAGACTAAAATGGTTGGTCATGGCTTTAAAAAAAGAAACATAAATGAAGTGACCTATATCTTTTCCTTGGGAGAAAATAAAGAATGAAAAGAGAACATGAGCAGATGCAAGACAAGATCAATCTCCAGTAAGAGCGAACACATTCATGATTTAAAGTCGCATAATGGAATTCATAGAAGTATTATGAGCTCAGTTAGCATCTCAAAAGTTTGTCCTTTGATGAAAGAAAAATGTAATATTAAAGAAAGTAGAATAGTATGAAAAATGATAAGAAACCTTCTTAGGAAGAAGAAAGGGGGAACAAAATCATAAAGAATATTACATTATGAAAGGATCACTTCCAAGTCCCCTTTTAAATTCTCAAATACAAAGTCTTTGAAGACTTGTAATGCACAAGACCGTAAGGCTGTGAAAGCATACCATATCCTCTATGAGATGTGAAAATGAAATGAATTAATATTCTTGCAACATCTTAGATATTCATAGTCATTGTAGAGGATCTTATATATGGAATTTTTTGGTAGAGGCAAAGCTTCTGCTTGTTCTATGGGCTTGATGAGGGCTGATATCACCTGCAACTAGTTAGGACACAAGTCTTGGTTTAACTTCACCTGCATCTCTAGTGTTTATTTAGTGCCACTTTAGTTTGCATGGCAATAGAAGTTATTGTTAGGTTACACTAATACTATAACAAGGGCTGCTAGTCTGATAATTGTGGAACAAACATTGGGAATTATAACATTGAGCTGAGTATAGATATGGAGTACAAATATTGCATCACCTGTTAGTCAATATATGTGTTGTAGTACCTTGCAGAGTTCTCCTGGTATCTGACTAGTATTTCTGAATGCAAAAATAAATTCTTGAAAGTTGGAACTTTTATTCAGGTTGCCAATACTGGATTCTCAATCGGGGCCAAGAGGAAGACCGACGCATTTTCTTTGGTTATTGGTCCTGGTGCTGGATACAACTTGGTTAGTAGCTTTCACTGTTCCAAATTCTCACATTTGGAGAATCATAATGTCTGCTTTCTTGTACAAATTCTTGTCAGAAGCATTTGTCTACTAAAGACAGTTGTTAATGTGCAAGCCTTTTCTTATGGCGAAAAGATTTGCTTCTTTTATTTATTTATTTTTTTCCCCAATCTGTGCAAACTAGTCTTATGTGCATTTTGCAGAAATCGAATCCATTGCCTGAGGATGAGAATCCCCTAGCTTCTCAGAGTAATGGTGAACCGAAGAGAGAAAGTGTGTTCCAAGAACAACTCCGAGCAGAGCGTGAGTCTTTTAGGGCTGTTTTTGATAGGAGACGTCAGCGGATTGGAGGACTTGATGTAGATGATGAATAATTCTAGGAATATGAAAGATCAAATTTTCATCTTCCCTTGGGAGGGTTTGGTGAATTTCATTTTTCCCAGTCATTAACAAAAATGTCGTCATTGCCGTTCTCATCAAAATGTATAAATTTTGATTCTTTTCGATTAAATGAAGTGCTTTCACAATATTTTGTTGCCCCCTATACTTGGAGCTGTTGTTCAGTTCACGATTGACCTCAAAGACTTTGGTTTAGGGTTGATTCAATTTGGAGAACTGGCGGAAGAGATTATTGTGAAAATGATGCAAAAATAAATTAAGTTATAATTTCTGAATCCTGAAATACATTTTGCAGGTCCTTTCATATCTACAGAATCCAGGTTTTCAAATCAGCTTAGCAACATCTAGAAGCATTAGGCAATTAGGATCAGAATATAAATGACAATGAATAGTCCACTGCAAATAAAAAATAGTCCTCTGCAAATCAAAATGGTTTGAAGAGAAAATAATTCTTTCAGTGTTCTGTTGATAAGAAGATCATGAAGAATAATAATTAGTAGTCCTCTCCAAGTTAATAATTTTAGAATTGTTTCTCTTACTTCTGCTCTACACGGGGCAAGAACCAGTTGATCTCACAGTTATAGATACAAGAATTGAGCTCGTTTCTCTGTAATTGATCTCTCCATGGAGTCTCCGGAATTGCATTCAATTCCACTGGTTTAACATATCGATTTATGATTTTACTTTCTACTGGTGAAAATTTGTTCCCTCTCTGTTTGAAACAGCACATGATTAGCCTTCAAAAACTGTTTGGCAAGGCTTTGTTGGGCCATCGCTATTTTCTCTTTCAGCTATGACCTTAGTTTATAAAAAGTGTATTGTGCAAGTAGGCACCACGTTTTGCTGCGTTTGCCAAAAATCCCACACGAGGTTTACTCTCACATCACCAGAAAAGGTCTCATCCCCATTTGAGCAATGGTAAGGCTGCAAAAGATTGTACTTCGTCTTGTTATAACCCATCTCAAGTCACCTTAAAACCTCCAATCTCACTCTCTCTCTCTCTCTCTCTCTCTCTCTCTCTCTCTCTCGGCTACTGTGGCACACTGCACTACAAGGTTCACAGACCAAGAGCCAATCAAATGTATCCTCTCATCCCACAACTTATCTGGCAGGCAATTAATTCAAGTAAGCAAAGTTGCAAGCTTTGCTCAATTTCCAAAAACACTCATTTGTCAGCCTTTTCGTTTTGTTTTCTCTCCATGCTTTTGTTGTTGTTGTTGTTGTGAAACTGCAAGCAGAGATTTCAATCCTTTTTCATTATCCATGAATGGTTGTCAGAGCCAAGACCCAAGTGTTCCACTGTGCACAATTCAGACCACAGCTTTGCCAGCGGTTCCAACTCCTGCTTTGGCTATGGATACGCTCAACTCCACCATTTGTGATTTGAGGTCCGATCCACCTCCATTTACCTCTGGAATCATCCGTCTTCAGGTACTCCATCCACAAGTTGTCTTCACAAAATCAAGAACAACCAAAAAAATTAAAGCTTGTGATTGGAAGTGGATTGCTGAGCTAGAGATAGAAGGTCTTATCTTTACATGTTTGGGAGGTTTGCTTTCATTGGTGGGTGAGATGGGTCGCCACGTGGCTGGTCTAAGTAGATATGGCGATACAATTATCTATTCAAAGGTTATTCTCCCAGCTTAGAGAAAGCATTATGACCCAAATTTGATGAGGCTCTAACCTATAAACCTACCTCTACTGGAAGTTGTGTGATGTGTTGTTTGAGTGAAGGTGCCTATTCAACAATAGATTAACCTATAAACCTACCTCTACTGGAAGTTGTGTGATGTGTTGTTTGAGTGAAGGTGCCTATTCAACAATAGATTGAAGCTATGGACTGGCTTCATGCCCAAGAGGAGCTTCTTCTGCGCTGTTTTTTCTCTGGTAGAATCAGAAAGAGTGGTTTTAATCTTTGTTTGGATTCCACAAATGGCAATTCCTACAATCCTGTTGGGCATGATTTAATCAGTGTTGCTGGTGTGGGTTCTGCAGTTTTCTTCCAGCATTTTCGCCCCTTTTCCATTGATGATTGGAGATCCACAAAGAGGTACAAAGATCAGTTTTCTTAATCCCTTTTTATCAATTTTGTTTCTGTTTTCATTGACACTTTAAGTGGTCATTGTTCTGAGGACAAATTCCACTATTTAGTCGCACTCACCAGAAATGATGAAAAAAAAAATAGAGAATACTTCGGCAAATAGCAGTATCCTAAATGATGGAGAGCAAGCCAAAGGAGAGGTATATTTTTAGTGACATTTCAGCAAACGTTGAAGTTAATTTTCTTTGAAGTTAATTTTCTGAAACACAGAGAAAATTTCTGAAGCACAAAGAAAAACTGAACTTACATTGATTATTAGAAACATTACAATTTAAAACTTGATTACTAACTACCCACTAAGATCATGGTCATCCCACTAAGAAAGCATGAATAAAAAATAACCAACACCTAAAAATAACCACCCACATCAGCAGTCCTAAACATGTCATCTAACACTCCTCCTTGCTTTAGGAACTGCAAACACCAAGCTTTGTCCTCAGAAATTCAAACTTACTAATTGGCAGTGGCTTGGTGAAAACATCTGCAACCTGATCTTCTGTTTTGCAGTAGACAAGTTCAACAACTCCATCTTTCTGAACTTCCCTTAAGAAGAATAACTTGATATTAAAATGTTTAGTTTTCCCATGAAACACAGGATTATGAGAGATAGCAATTGCAGCTTGGTTGTCAACAAGAATCTCAGTGCTTTCCTGCTGCTCCAAATTAAGATCAATTAAAATCTTCCTCAACCACAAAGCTTGATTAATAGCAGCTGTTGCAGCAATAAACTCTGCTTCAGCAGTGGATTGAGCTACAATTTCTTGTTTTTTTGAAGTCCATGAGAAAACACCAGAACCAAGTGTGAAACAATAGCCTGAAGTGCTCTTCATATCATCAATGGAACCTCCCCAATCACTGTCTGAGAAACCAACCAGCTTGAACTCTTTGCTCCTTGTGAATTTAATGCCAAAGTCACATGTGCCTTTCAGATATCTAAGCACCCTCTTTGCAGCCTTGAGATGCCATTCACTTGCACAGTGCATAAACCGAGACAAAATGCTTACAGCATTCAAAATGTCAGGCCGAGTTGCTGTGAGATACATTAAGCAACCAATCAGGCTTCTGAAATATGCCTGATCAATCTTCTCTATTCCATCTTCTTTACAGAGCTTTTCCTTTGAGTTCATCGGGGTGCTCATTTCTTTGCATTCTTCAAGTTTAAACTTTTTCAGAATCTCCTTGGCATATTTCTTCTGACAGATGAAGACATCATATTCATTTTGCTTAATTTCCATTCCAAGAAAGAAGGTCATCAATCCGAGATCTGTCATCTCAAAAACCTCCATCATCTCTTGCTTAAACTTTTCCACAAGATTTGTGTTGTTTCCTGTCACTAGCAGATCATCCACATATAGTGAGATGATAAGAATGTCAGCTCCATTGTCCTTGACATATAATGTTGATTCAGATAAGCTTTTAGCAAATCCCAAGTTCTGCAAATGTTCATCAATCCTGCTATACCAAGCTCTTGGAGCTTGTTTCAATCCGTAAAGTGCCTTTTTAAGAAGATAGACATTGTCTTCTTCTCCTTCCTTTACATAGCCCTCCGGTTGCTCTACATAAATTTCCTCCTGCAGAAAACCATTCAAGAACGCTGACTTGACATCTAACTGGTACACTTTCCAATTCTTTTGCGCTGCAACAGCAAGAAGGAGCCTGATAGTGTCGAGTCTAGCGACTGGTGCGAAGGTATCTGAGTAGTCCACACCGAGTATTTGAGCATATCCTTTGACCACGAGTCTAGCTTTATACTTGTTGATTGAGCCATCAGCATTAAGCTTGGTTCTGTACACCCACTTGACTCCAATTACTTTTCTGTCTTGGGGTCGATCAACTAACACCCATGTTTTGTTCCTTTCAATCATGAACAGCTCCTCCTTCATTGCAGCAGTCCAATTTTGATCTGTCTTGGCTTCTTCATAATCTGAAGGTTCACACACAGCAATATTGCATCTTTGATAAACATCTGAAAGTGATCTTGTACCTCTAATAGGACTATCATCCACCATTTCATTCTCCCAATCTCCAAGGCTTTGTGCTGTTGTGTCCAAGACAGGAAACTTGAGATTTGACTCTTTTGAGATTGGATCCACTTTCTCCCAGCTCCACTCTTCGTCTTCCATAAAGTGCACATCCCTACTTATAATAATTTTTCCGTTTGTGGTTGGAAAACTTTATAAGCTTTTGCAACCAAGCTGTAGCCGATGAAGATGCCTGGAAGTGCTCTTTTATTTAGCTTATCCCTCTTGATCTATGGAATGTAAGTAAAGCACAAACATCCAAATATTTTAAGGAAATTCAGAGATGGTTTATAACCATACCATGCCTCGAAAGGTGTTTGATCCTTCACTGCTCTTGTGGGAAGCCTGTTTTGCAAAAAAACAGCAGTGTTTGCTGCTTCAGCCCAGAATTGTTTTGGCAGATTCTTCTCATGTAGCATGCATCGTGTCATCTCCAATATGAATCTATTCCGTCTCTCACTCACTCCATTTTGTTGTGGAGAGTATGGAGAGGTTAATTGATGTTGGATGCCTGCCTCCTCACAAAAACGATTGAATGCTTTAGAGGTGTACTCCTTGCCATTGTCGGATCTAAGAGTTTGAATTTTACAACCACTCTCATTCTCAACTCTGGCTTTGAAGTTCCAAAAAACTTGAGCCACCTCTGACTTGTGCTTCAAAAAGAATATCCAACACATGCGGGTGAAATCATCAATGAATATAGCATAATAAAGACTACCTTTCAGAGAAGGCGTTCTTTGTGGGCCTGCAATGTCAGTATGAATCAATTGTAGCTTCTTTGATGCTCTCCATGTTGCTTTGGGAAATGGTTTCCTACTTTGCTTTCCAAATTGACATGCTTTGCAGGTTGGAATATGATCTTCAAGTTCTGGAAGATCATTTGCCATCTTCTTGGATTTCATCTGTAGCAGCCCCTGATGATGATAGTGCCCAAGCCTCTTGTGCCATACTTCAGTGATATTTTCTTTGATTGGAAAGGCAATTTGCTCCTCCTCCAATGGATTTAGAGCAAAGCTTTTCCCTTTCATTTTTACTTTGAAAATATCTTGGCCAACTGCATCTTTAATCAAGCAACTTTTGTCTTCAAACATAACTTTATAGCTCATTTCAATTAGTTGTCCAACACTTAACAAGTTTTGATCAATTTCAGGGACATACAACACATCAGAAATGAACTTTGTACCTAAACAGGTTGAAATTACAACCGTTCCTTTTCCTTTCACAGCTATGTACTTGCCATTTCCAACTCGAACCTTCGATGAGTTTACGTTGCTTAGTTCCCTGAATAGATCCTTGTCATGTGTCATATGGTTAGTACAACCACTGTCAATAAGCCAACTTTCACTTGATTCGATGCCAGAGAAACATGTAGCAACAAACAGGTGATCTTCCTCCTCTTGATCCACTGTCTTTGCCTCTTCACCATGTTGAATTTTGTTTTTGCAGATAACAGCTTCATGCCCCATCTGATTGCATTTAGTGCACTTTGCATCAGGTCTTCTCCAGCATCTAAATGGAGGATGACCCTTCTTTTTGCAGTGTTTGCAAGGTAGATAAGATTTCTTATGATTTTCATCCTTTCCTTTTGCACTGGCTGATGCTGTACTTGCCCCAATTCCTTCAAGATCCTTCTTCTTCTTTTTGTTTTTAGCCACGTTTTGATGCTTGGCAGCCAAAGCTCCTTCGGTTGTTGTGTCTTCCCTCATTAGTCTTCTTTGCTCTTGTGCTTGTAATGAGTTAAGCAATTCTGCCAAAGAAATTTTTGACAGATCCTTGGTATTCTCCAAGGTAGTGATGGTTGCTTCATATCTTTCAGGTACTGTAACAAGAATTTTTTCTACAATTCTTGAGTCAGTAAATTCAGAGCCAAGAAGCCTTACTTTGTTTGCGATACCAAGAAGCCTATCGGAGTAATCTTTAATTGTCTCGGATTCTTTCATTCTTTGAAGTTCAAAATCCCTGATCAAGTTCAGGACTTGCATTCCTTTAATTCTTTCATCTCCTTCATATTCATTCTTGAGATAATCCCATATCTCTTTTGCTGACTTCAGAGACATGATACGAGTGAAGATGGTGGATGAGACTGCAGCAAACAGGCAGGCCTTTGCCTTTGATTTCTTTGTCTTCTTGTCCTTGTGCGCTTTGATCTGTGCCATGGTGGGGTTGTTCGGAAGTGCAGGGATTTCATAGTCTTCCTCCACTGCTTCCCAAAGATCCAAAGCTTCCAAATATGTCTCCATACGTACTGCCCAAATCCGGTAGTTGTCTCCGTCGAATTTCGGCGGAGCAATTGAGGAGAAACTAGCTTCGGCTTCCATGACGTGTCAAACTCACACACAGGTCCCTTAAGAAGAAAGCTCTGATACCAATTGAAGTTAATTTTCTTTGAAGTTAATTTTCTGAAACACAGAGAAAATTTCTGAAGCACAAAGAAAAACTGAACTTACATTGATCATTAGAAACATTACAATTTAAAACTTGATTACTAACTACCCACTAAGATCATGGTCATCCCACTAAGAAAGCATGAATAAAAAATAACCAACACCTAAAGATAACCACCCACATCAGCAGTCCTAAACATGTCATCTAACAAACGTCATTAAAAGTCCAAGAACTGCCTCTAAAATTCTTAGAAATGCCACTACAGATCTTAATAATGCTACTAATATCCATTAAAATGTTGATTGTTCCCTAAAATTATAAATTTAGAATGTTGCCATGCCATGAAGTTCAAGTGAAGCTGATATTTCCCTTGAAGAAAACTTATTGTTCTCATTGCCAAAGATTCCTGTCCAAGAAATGTCCTCTGATACGCCCATATGGGGCTATATGCTTTGATGCAGAGGCTGAAATGTCCTCAGAATGGGAGGGATTTGGTTCCTTTTATTTCATCATGCATCCGGTGGTTCAAATATTTCACTTCTTGAACTGGTTTTCTTTTAGTTTAGTACATCTGCAACCCATTACTAGATGCTAAAATGACAGGTTGAGTTTAATGAGCTTGAAGGGAGTTCAATGCTTGCCACACCTATAGCATGGGACAATGCCCTTCTATGGACATGGGAAAATGGAATAGATGCTCTTCAGGCTACAATGTGCCAGGTCTGCTTACTTTGTGATTAAATTCCTATCATTTCTGAATTTTGACTTACAAAAGGGATGCTTTGTTGTTAAATTTGTTACATTGCAGATCACTCCTTTTGTTTTAAAGTTTAAGGAGAAAAGTTCCCGTGACATTCATCTTGAGTAATAATAATGTTCCCAATAAAGCATGCTGGGACATTAATGTTAAGAAAGCTTTGCAGCTGATTAACAGAAGCGGCTCACCACTCGCTAAGGTATTGAAGGAACAGTTTTTAGTTCATTTGAACATGGGCAATGCTAGAAATTTATATTAGGTGGGTAAGTACAAAATGTAGTGGCAGGGGCCGGAGAGGGACTGTGGCTATGAATTTTAGGAAACAAGCAACATTCTAAAGAATTTTAGTAGAACCTTTAAGACCTGTAGCAGCATTTTTAAGGCTTTTAAGTGACATTTCCAAGACTTTTAGCAGTATCGGCATTTGCTGAAATGTCGCTAAAAATATACCTATTAATTTTTGCCTTGACCATTCATTTTTTTTTTTTCTTTTTTTTTTTTTCATGCCGCATTTAAAACTTGATATCAGCTTCTAATGCATCAAGTTTATGATGGGAGTTTAGGTTGTGCTTGCTTGTAGCAGGAGGGTGTTGACTACTACTGATATTGATCTTATGACCCGGTTAGGCTGTTTACAGGTGCCACTTCTTGGTCTCTTCATTGGTGTTGTTTCTAGAGAAGGGTCAAGAAATAGCTCTATTTTGCTTAATGTTACTAAACATGTGCAGATTGAAGGAGACTATGCCTATCACTTCTGTCTCCAGCCACCCAATTCCCCTACATTTATTGGAAACACGGTATGTTATGTGATCTCTCACTTCTCTCTCTCTTATCAGCATATAGCCTTAGGGATCATCTTTCCATCTTCTTAATCTTCTTTGTTGCCATTATTAGACTTTCTGAGCGCTTTTTACTCCCTGATGTTATGATCATTATACCGCGGTCCTTTTTTTCCCCCCTTCTCTTAATAAGGATTGTGATTTCATGGCCGTTTTGTAATCGTCACTAATACAAACCTTGTGTATAGCCAGAGCAACTATTTCACCGAAAACAACTTAGCATTTTCAGTGAAGCCTTGGCCAGAACTCGTGCTAGGGGTGTCTTAAATGCTGTAGATCTTCAGATAGAGCATGATCTAATTTCCAGGTTGTCATCTAAGATTCTTAAAGTGTGCATGGCTGCAGAGATCCCTATTTATATGTTTGAACTATCAAAATTTAGATGCGACCATTTTGCCGGCTAGAAATAGCAAATTTTCTCTTGTTTACATTTTGCAGTCCTAAAGATCATCTTGAGTTCACTATAGTGCGAGAAACCATACGAAAAAATACTTGAGGTGATCATCTTACTCTCCATTCTGCATCTCCTGTTTAATGTGGTGCCATATAATGAGTTCAATCCTATCCTGTTGAACAAATAGTTGGGAGATAAGGAGAGATCTTGCTGTCAGATCATGGATCCCTTCAGTATTGAAAAGGCCAATTTTCAATGTTCTGATAGAGGATAGATGAGGCACATTTGTAGGCTGTTAGTCTTTAGGTGGAGGCATCTCTTTATTGTTTGTCTTTCAAACTCAAAAGCTTCATATTCACTAATCTGATATGGTTCAGACAAGTCTTGTTATTTATTATAGTTGGAGTAGTCTTTTCAACATTTGTGTAGTTTCTTAGGGCCATGTTGTGATCAGCTTCATTTCCTTGTGTGTGCCATTGCTTCAAGCAACAGAGTTTGCCTTTGTGCCCATCGTCTCCTTACCCACATCTCTGCAATTTCTTTTGGTGCTTTTGCAGGCTGTATGTGGCAAGGTTATTGTTGAACCTAAAAAGGCAATCAGAAAACTTCCACAAATTCAATATCTCTATGCGAGATTAAATGGCGTGTTGAGAAGTGAAGATAATGAGGTAAAAATCTGAACTATTATGTAATTGAAATTGAATATTTTGATTGGCATTGTGTCAGATAAGTTGTCATCAATTATCTTAGCCCTGGTGGTGCTGCTCATCTCGTGTTTTGAGTAACCTAACTCAGGTGGTTGTCCTCGAAGGTTATTTATGGTGAATTTGATTCTGTGTGCTTTTCAATTACCAGTTTGAGGTATTATCTTCACTCCACCCAGGTCCAGCTGTATGTGGATTTCCTACAGAAGAGGCTCGGCTTTTAATTGTAGAAACTGATACATGAGCAGCATGCCATTATTTTTGCTATAGTAAATTTTTAGTATTACTCTAATGGTCGTATCCTCATTTTCTCCGTTCTTTGTTAGCTTCTGTATGAAATTATGTTGAGATCTGGGAAAAATAGATGTTTTTGTTTAAGATTTGACGTATAAACATGCTGAAAAAGCAAAAAAAGTACTGTAGTTTATGTCTTTCCCCTCTCATATACTACATAGACAATGAAGCTCTTTCAGCTTCTCTTTCTCAAGTGATTTTCTTTTTCTTTTGTTGTGTACCTTCTCAAATGATCTTATCATATGGTGTTGTAGGACAATTCGATGGCCATTAATAGATTAGTTGGATATGAATATTGAACAGGTTGGGTGAATTACAGGTTTGTGTATAATGTATTATGATAGAAGGGGTTAGAACCTCTAAAAAGAGCTCCTTGTCTTCTCAGTTCTTCTCCCTCTTCCCTCTTCCTTTTTCTTCCTTATCTGACTTCTACCAATTGGTCTGATTCCTTGCTTGGTCCATCATAAGATGGTGTCCACTAAATTATTACGGCAAAACTTATGCTTCTGTCCATTCCCATTATACCAAATGTTCTCCTAATGATCTTGTGCTCTAGTAGAAATGTTTGACCGTGGAATGTATGCTGGTTCTGTTGGATGGCGTGGAGGAGGAGAGACTGAATTTTCTGTTGGGATTAGGTCAGCTTTGGTAGAGAAGGTGAGATAAGTTCCCTGTTGGACCAAGATAAGAAAAAAGTGGCACCCATTTTATTTCAATGGTTTGAAATCTCCAAGCAAAGAAACCTCTGAATGGGGATTTCACCAAGTAAAACCATTACCGACACTTCTGCTGTATAAATTACCAGAGCCTTGGAGCATTGATTTATGCTGGAACTGGGATAGTTGAGGGAAGCAATTTGTCGTTAGAGTGGGAGGAGCTAGAACTCAAGACATCCCAGGTCTGCCTCTGTCTCTGTATGTTTGTGTGGATGTACATATGGATGAGTCTGTTGAATTTGTTGACCTTGTAGCTTGTGTCCCCAATTCATTGCTTAGTTATGATGATTTTTCAAAGGTTGTTATTTCTGTGTCTTGTCGTGCAGATCACCAAGTTCTTGAACTTGAGTTGTCTATCAATGAGGCGAGGGCACAAAAATATGTTGATCAAGTGAAAAAAAGGTCAGTTTGATCTGTTAACAACTAGAGATATAGATATTCCCACCATAGTTTAACCAATGTTGCTTAATGATGCCCGGAACCTATTCAGGCCTTCTTGCTAAAATGGATATACTTTCTCCAACAAGTTCTAAGTTATTCTGATCATTACTATTTCCGGCATGACAGATAAAAGTCAACCGGATTTCGATCAGAGAGGAGTTAGGCAAGGATGGATTCGTCAGTATGATTCTCAACCTTTGCAAATTCCTCAAAAGTCTTGTATTTCTAGTCTTTGTAACTATTCTTTCTCTTTCATTCAAAAAATTAAAAGAAAAAACAGAAAACCACCAAAATTTTCTATATTTGGCTGGTTTGGCCTTTCTTTGCAATGCAATACTCACTTGTATAGTCCGTTACAAGAACAAAGTAGGGAAAACTATTATTTGATTGAACTCATCATAGAATCTGTACAATTGTTCTCTTGTCACACTGGAGAGTTAAATTCATGATGATCTTTACTTATTATGCAAACTCTATTTCTAACTGTTGTATCCTCCATCCTTTCGAAGTGCTTGGTCTGAAAGTTTTGAAAGGAAAGTGAGCTGTCTAGGAAAGCAGTAGAGAGAGTATCATGTATATACATCCAAATTACTTGAGCTTTTTCGAGCTTTTGTTGGTCAAATAGACAATGCTGTGGTCTTTCTTTGCATAGAGCTGCACTTGCATGATCCGGGAATTACTACTAAAAGTTTCAGAAACATGGCATTCAACAAATGAAAAACAGTATAGGCAGAAAGAACTTATACACTGTATATTTAGTGGAAATCTATACAAACTGAAAATATTAAATATATTGCAATAGTCACACTTTGTATCACTCTACTGCGACTTGTTTTCTTATCACAGAGGTTCAGTTTGAGTTCTAGGCTCTAGTTATATACATGAACATTGGTAACATGATTGGTTTGCAACACCGTCAAGAGCACCGGAAAAATGAGTCAGCCTAGAGACATGATCCAGGCTTGGACTTCATTAAATTTTTCATTGCCAAATGATTGCTTGAACTTCCGGATTGAGTGAAGAAGGATCCATTCCTCAACAAGTCTCCCTCTGATCTCCATGTCCAACCTTTCCACTCACTTTCTGGGGCATAATCCCTCTTTGTCACCGACACACCATAAAAGTAAACCCCCCCCCCCCCCCAAAAAAAAGAATCTTCTTGTTGTTTGCGTGTTTTGAGTGAGTGAGAGAGAGAGAGAGAGAGAGAGAGAGAGAGAGAGAAAGAGTACCTCTTTGGCTGCTGTGTTGTCAGGTGCAGTAAACTGGTTGCCTTGGCTGGTAATAGTCGGATGTTGACGTCCACCAATAGCATACACAAGCCAGTGCCTGTAGTCATTGTTTACAACATGGAAGAAACCCCATCCGCATCTTGGCATCCCTTGTACCATGCCTTTCCCAAAGTGGTTATAGGCTACAGTTATTTGCATCACTTGGTCTTTTGAGCTGCCATCACTTGCACCAAATAACGATACCTGCACAATGCATCATCACCCATTACTAACACCATTAATACTTGGCTCCTGAACATAAAACAGCCCATTTGCTTGCTTGTCCCAAGAGTTATGTTTCGTGAATGTCTTTATATATATATACACACACACATACATAGACAGTGATATTGGAGGAAACATTAAGCGCAGTTCTGCTGTGGATCAGGGCACATTTGTACTGCGCAAAGCACATAAAATAAACTTGTTTATGACCCACTCCTTGAAAAACCATAGAAAACACCATTAATGCTTGGCTCATGAACAAAACAGAAGCTCGTTTCACTGCTTCACTCAAGAGTAATGGCATGTCCGCTTTGCAATAAGTATGTATATATATATGTGATATATGTACACATCTATATACGCGTGTGTACCTATATATGCATATTGATTCGAAGGAAATCTTCATCTTCAGATGTGGTTCACGTTCACACAGTACCAAGTAGACACGTGCACCAGGCAAAGCATATTGTAAACTTTGCTGGGCTCACTCCTATAGAGGTTGATCTCTCTGACTTTGGAGACCAGCAAAATTACATAGATTCGAGATTGTGATGTTGAAGTTACCTCATTTTGTTTGGTGAAGTGGCAGTTGGAGATGGTGATGGCAGTGGCACCCTCGATAGCATCTACAAGTCCATGGCGACAATTAGGCATGGAAAGGTGATCAAGCCAAACGTCGGTAGCTCCAAAAACGGAAATCCCATCTCCATCGCTTTGTATCTCAATCCCGTGGTGATCAACAGAGTCCCTAATGAGCCCACCAGTGCCTTTTTGAATGTCACGAATACGAATGCTATGGATGATCGCACTCTTCACATACTGCAGAGTAAGTCCTGCTCCATTAGAAAAATGAACATCGGCTCCACGACCATCAATTATTTTATTGCTCTGAATGATAAGCTCTTGTTGTAGCTTATGCCCATGCTGCGAGCAAAGGTGATCCAGAGTGGTCCTTGCTGGATCATCGTTGCCTCAATGTACCAGGTTTAGGATTTAGTAAATCATTGTCCAAATTGTCTGTGACAGCATAGTACTTCCCACGTTTTGCCTCCTCAGGTCTAGTGACCAAAGCCAAACACACAATCGGCTAGCTTTTGCGGGTTTTTAGTCCAATCCTTTTGGCATCTCCAGCATCTATGAATTGGATTTGTTCCGACGCATGGCTCACCCTTGCATTTGTTCTTCAAGCTCCTTCTAGAACTGCTAGAATTCTTCAGATCCCCATAGACCATGAAAAAAATGAAATTATATACAAATCATAATCACATAATTGTTCAACGTTAACAATAGTACGGGGTTTTTACTCATTATCATGATCACTGAATTGCTTCACGACTTCTATAGGATCCTCTTGGTAGGCATCAAGTGCTTTCTTCCTGGCTTCTTCAGCTCTTTCCTGCCACACTTCTTGTTGTCTCCAATGTCTGACCACACCGTAGGAATATGGCAAAAGCCAACACAAGTAATGGATTTTCTCTCATGTTCTCCATTATTCTTACATTAGTTTGATTCTCTTTGTTATTTTGTTTCAATCTTACTAAGCTAATGTTGATCATACATTAGAGATAAAATGGTAATGGGGTGAAGCCTTGAAAGTGATATTATCCATTCAATTCATGATTAACACAAATTAAGGTCAAAAAAAGAAAAGCACTTAAGAATGTGAAGCGAGGAGGGAAGAGTGGAGAGCCACTTCTCTCTTGTACTCCTTTTCTTCTTCTAGCATTTACCCAAAATTAAAGGATATCATTCATTTGGGTATATTTAACCTTTTTACTGTGACACATAGCAGACTCTTACTGGAGAGAGTTTATTATAATTTTGAACTGGGTCTGACTTATAATTGACAGATATCCATAAAAAAATATCCTTTTATTCTCAATTCTGCACCCACCCATCTCTCTAAAAATGGAGATAAAGGTTGTTACCTTTAGTTGTTTCAGGGCCCTGGGATTCTAACTATTTTGGGTGATTAAGCTATTTTCAATGGGCAGTATTGGTTTCGATAAGATTATTATTATTATTATTATTATTTTGGGGAAATAAGATGCCAAACTCTAGCCCAATAATTTGGTCAATACAAAGTTAAAGGGTCCAATGCAAATAGGGGCCCCCTTCTCTCAAGTACCAGCATATATATATATATATATATATATATATATATATATATATTAACATGGTCTGCGGATAAAATCAAAAATTTATATTTAAGGGTAAAGCACATGTGTAGACAAAGGTTAAAAGATTATTTTTCAAAAAACAAATAGTATAATCTGAATATTTAAATATGTTTTTAAAATTTAAGGGCATGATTAAAGATTTTTAGCACTATTTTTTAAATTTGGGGAGCTGACCCTTAGTTTTCGTCGATCATTATCACTTCAGTGAGACATTGAGTGCACACTAGTTGCATGAATTTGGACCCTAATTAAGGTTTCCTATATGCCTCTTTTTTTTTTTTTTTTTTGTTCTTACTACTGATATCCAAAATCATATTACAACTATTCTCTGATTTGTGCATTTGTCAGAGTTTTATTTAAGAAGCGGTTCTCTCAGCATAGTTTTTTTATTCAAAATTTTAAACTCAAAATATGATTACAAAAATTTAATATTTTATCCAACTAAACTGTTCGTTAGTATACGTGTCCGATGGGATACCAAGTGGTGCATGTTTTTTGTTTGTGGCAATCACCACATAAGTGCATAAGCAAGCAAGGAATAGTCCCTTACCTTCTATTGAGTTAAGAACATGGAGCCCCCGAAGCCTCAAACTCACACAATTCCAAACAAGAAAAGTTTGGAATAATAGTTGGATAGTTGGGCAAGAAAGGGTCAAGTTGAAATAATACTTTAGCAACCTTGAAAATGCAAGATTGTATCAAAATCCTCCCATTCTCTCACTCTATAAATACTTATGATCATAATCCATCACAGCTCAATTTCATCCCAAAAATCTCATCTTTCAATCTTGTTTTAGTTTGAAAATTTTCCTCACATGGCAAGTGTTACAGGACCAAAAGGGGCTACAACAAGGAGAGGCACGCGTAGCTTTAAATTTGAACAGTTTGAACCTCCTTCGGGTTGGTCTGAGGATTCCAATTGCCATTATCTCCTCCTAGATCTTCCTGGTATCAAAATAAATCATTCTCATCCATTTCTGTCTTTTGTTGGACTCTGTTGTTTGTGATTCGTCTAGCATGAGCAACAACTTATGAAATTTGTGCACATTAGTAACTGTAATGGTGAATCCTAGGAGTTAAAGTGGCACATTGCATGGCTTTAAGGGGTGTAAATAACACGTGTTTTCAATGAGTAGCTTCGATTCGACTCGATTCACTCATTTATTAAACCAATTGAGTTTGAATTGGACTTATCTAATGGACGAACTGAGTTTGAAATTTTCATTATTCGGCTTGAAAATTCATGAGCCCTCTCATTAAAACATAAAAGATAAATGCTTTTATATAACCTGGGGTTCAATTTCCCTTACCCATAAAGATATATTATTTAATATTGAAAAATAATAATTTTAATTTCGAGTTCAAGGTCAACTCAAGCTTGAATTGCATGTTGAGCTTACAGGAGTTGGGTCCTAGTTTAAGTCTAATTGTTTAAACTCGAGTTCGAATTTGAAAAGCAAACTCGATTTCAGTTCAAGCTCGTGGTCAAGTTTGGAGTTTTATGATAATTTGAGTTTGAAATTTTAAATACTCAACTCAATTACAAAACTAACTCGACTTTCCAAGCCCGTAATATACATGAACTTGCACAAGATTTGGTGACACTCATTTTTCTTGATTCAATCTTTCAGGATTCAGAAAAGATGAGGTGAAGTTTGAGGTTGATAATGGGGGCTATATAAAGGTAACTGGAGGAAGACAAGATGGAGAAAAAAAATTTATCGGCTTGGACAAAACCTATAAACTGCCCGAAAACATACGGATGGATGGTATCACCGGAAGATTTGAGGACATACTCTATATCATAACAATCCCAAAGCGAGTAGAGGGACAAAATGAACAAGAGGAGCCTCAAAATGATGGATGGGATGAGGACCAACAAGCCTGCTGTTTAGACCAGGAACTGCAAGAGAAAATGCTTGCTATGAAGGCTAGTAGGTTGAGGGGTGCAATGAAGAAGCTTAGTAACAACAAGGGGATCATTGTAACAGCTATTGTAGCATTCTATTTGGGAATTTTGGTGTCTAGTAAATTCCATTCCCTTGCTGAAAGCTGGAAGAGTCCAACTATGTAAATTGTTATATAAAGAGTCTGTGTTGTGATCACAAATAGCAGTAAACTGGTCCTGGTTGTTCCTCATGTCGAATTAATCTTTCACCTTTCTATTTCTAGAAAGCAAAATGGTGTTGAATTTCCAAGACATTAAGTTCACAATAAATATGTTATCGAATATCTTAAAAATATAACTAAAATCCTATAAGATACTGATTGTTCTCTAAAAATTATAATTTTTATCCTCCTTCATCTATATCCCTACCCAGTGTAATTTGACCCTCAATATAAATTTTTGACCCCACCATGGAAAATATAGCACATTCGTGACTTGTGACATTGAAGTTTTTCTCAATATTGTGATTGACGGTAGTATTTAGGATTCCTTTCTTTGCTTTGGCAATCCAAGTTTAACAAAAGAAAAAGATGAAAGTTAGAAAAGAAGTGCATAAATTTGCAAGAGTTTTCCTTGCCGTTCTATCATAGGACCACAAATTTTTGTGCTTAAATTCTCTTGCTTTTATGCGAATACAATAGGAAGCGTTTGAATAAGAAGGTCTAGTGGGATGAAGTGCTAGTTTATTAACCAAATCTCAAATTCAAAACTTAAAATAGATAATACTACGTTAGGAGAATCGTCTCTAAATAGAACTCTTGTAGACGTTCAAATCAAATTTATCGGATCATATTTCTAGACACTATCATGGAAACCAAAAGAAAAGGGCATTTGAAAACTATTGCATGCTTGAGATCATTAGAGCACCATCACCATATTTGGTAAAATATGCTAAAAACAAAGGCGGGCATCAGTTGAAGGATCTCTATTTTACCCCCAAAGAGGATCAGGTTCTGTGAATAGTCTCTACTGTACCAATCCACAAGAGCAGACCCAATTCACATGGACAATGCGTCAGCCAACACACACCACCAAATACACAAAATGAAACTGGTACGAGAAGCTTTTTAGACTAATGTGCAAAAAGTGAATTATGCCAAAAGTTCCACTCATAGGAATTGAAATGTCTGCCCATTTTGGAGATTTTTTTTAATTAGATTTGTCTCCATTTCAATTTGCAATTAAAATCCCTGATGTTAAGTGTAATGTCGAGTAACTCAATTTTCAATACACTGTATATAAATTTAAAAAATTTTTAATTAATCAGTTAACTTTTAAGATACGAATCAATATACCTTTTTAATACAATATCAAAATTATTTTAAAATTTAAATATATCGATAGTTCCTCTTTAGTTCAATTAATTTTTTTTAAATAATCTCTGTCAATATTTCAAATTCGAATTTTAGAAATAAAAAAATAAACGTCAGAGAGACAGTTATTAAATTAGATTTACAGTTATTTGAATCAAATTAGTCAGATTTTTAAATAGTGAAAAAAAAAACTGATATTGACTAGCTCTCTAGACCTAATTCAATGAAAGCTTGGTGGGTTGACAAGTAGAGATCAGGAGCATGAGAAGGTTAAGAGATAAAGGTGATGCTTTGCCTTTCGCATTTACTTTATTCAAAATGCTGGTGTGCGCTTTTCTTTTTTTTTTTTTTTCTTGACAAAAAGGAGGTTCCATTCACAATAGTAAAAGATTGAGGAAGTGCAATCATGTTCCTTGCAAAGACATCTTTGTTGGTGTTGTTGGGTCTATGAGATATGAATATGAATGGTTTGCTTTCCTTGAGCTTTACAATTTTCATGAAATTGGGAGAATCAATAATTAAAAAAAATTAATGAACTTCCATGTTTGGAATTTTCATACATTCCATGCATGCTCAAGGGCAATTTGACATTTTAATGCTTTGGATAAGGGGTGAACTATATATTTTTTATTAGTATTTATCCCTTTTTAAATCATGTCTAGTGAATAATTCCCCCTCTAAATTTAAAGCTGGGGCAAAGGATTGAGGTTGAGGAAGAAAATAAATAACATAAAATTTAAAAAATATTATTATGAGAAAATTTCTTAGCAGTAAAAATTTTTCCTAAGCCAACCACATAAAAAAATAATTTTCATCTAAGCAAATTTTACTCTCTAAACAATAATGTTATATGAATTAAATAAATTATTGATTAATAGACAAGATTTTATATGACAGTATATATCGATGGTCTTTGTAGGGATATTTCAGTGATAAAGAGTTCTTATTCAAGTGTTTTCTTTGAACTCTATTGCGTGTATTTCGGTAATTTTTCATGACTTTTCATGACTTTAATACGTGGAGTTGAATTCTTTTAACTATTCAAGATTCTAATCTTGCAATCAAGATTTTATTAAAACAAGTCCCAGCACTGATATTAATTAGTTGGCTAATAATGGCATGCGTGTATCGTTTGCGCAGTAGTGTGATTGAGCAACCTGGCAACATAAGATGCTTTTGATCCCCTGAAAGTTAAGTTTTCCAAAATGAGACATGGAAGAAACATCAAACACCGGCTAAGGGGTTGGGGGGGGGGGGGCGGGGGAAGGCCAAAAGACTAATCAAAGCCAGTTTCAGCTTTCTCTTATTCCCACCCAAAAGCTAAGATAGCCTTTTGAATTGGTTCAAACCCCATCCCCACAACCTTTTACCTTTGGGGGGGTTTGGGATTTGGGAGATCATTTAGAAAACCATAACCAACCAACTTAACTAGCTTTTGGTCAAGAAAATTACTCACTCTACTACTAGCTTGTAATTGCATGTATTTTTTTTTTATTAACGATTTTGAAAATATACGTATACAAAAATTCAAAAACTAGATATTAATTTTAGAGAATATACTTGAATAAGAGTTTTTTACTATTCTGATTTAGCTGAATGTTAATGTGATCGAACAAATTGTAAATTAAACCTCAACTAGCAAAGCCATATTAACTAAAAATAGATTTATGTATATTAATCTAATTAAATTGCATTACGAACCCCTCCCAAAAAGAGTAAAAAGGTAGACCTTAAAAAAAAAAAGGGGCCCAAGGAAAACTTCACGAGAGAGAATATATAGAATCTAATCTCCCACCTAATCACCCCATGCAGACGTTCAACATTCCCTCCCTCTCAAAATTCCCACAACACAAAATGCAAAATCACCCGAAACAAAAACAATAACACAAACCCAACTCCCAACTCAACCCCCCCAAGAACATAACTCTCTCTCTCTCTCTCTCTCTCCCTCCCTCCCTCCCTCCCTCCACCGTAAGCAACGGCAACTCACTTACAGTCCAAACCTGTCATTCCACACCCCCAACATTGCCCCCCAAAATACTTCCCAACAAAAATGATGCTATGATGCCATCGTCTCCGCATCCACATCCACATTCACAGCCACCACCAACACAACCACAACCACCGCTGGTGCAAACAACCACCATCTGAAAACTCATCGTTGAAGTCATCGACACACGTGATCTTATCCCAAAAGACGGACAAGGCAGCTCTAGCCCATACGTGGTCGTCGATTTCAACAAACAACGTAACGAACTTCATCAAAATTTCGAGACCTTAATCCTTCATGGAATGAGAAGATTGAATTCATTGTCTCGGATCCATCGACTATACAATACGAGGAACTGGTAGTTGAGGTTTATAATGACAAGAGAATGAGCAATGCTAGTGCTAGTGCTAAGAAGAGTCATTTTCTCGACAGAGTGAAAATTTACATTTCACAGTTTGGGAAGAAAGGCGATGAAGGTCTGATTTATTTTGCTTTGGAGAAGAAGTGTTGGAAAATTTTAATCTTGGTATTATATTGCTCGTGTGTTTCTAGACGTATAATCTAGAACCACTTTGCGTAAGAGAATTATACCAAAATAAAATTAAGAATATAATGTCAAGAACACGAAAAAAAATAAAAAATTGAGAAAATAATATTGATTACTAAAAAACATTACAAGAGAAAAGAAAAATCTAATTACAAGAGAGAAGATTGTCTCTACTTGATTAATTATAAAGTGTGTAGAGGGTTCCTATTTATATAAGAAACTAGCAATTAGAAAAAAGGAAAAGAATCACAATAAAATTGGTAAAGAGGAAAATAAAGTCAATTTTTTAAATTTATAATGATTGAATAAATCAATCATTAAATAAATCAACCAAATATATAATGGTTGAGTAAATCAATTTTAATAATTGATTAAACCAACCAAATATATATAATTAATCAAATTAATTGTAACGATTAGTTCAATCATGATAATTGATTAAATCAATTATCATGATTGAATGGTTGATGATTGATTAGGTCAATTATAATGATTAACAAAATCAATCAATATTGTCATTTGAATTTATTTTAATACTCCCCCTCAAGTTTGACGAATAGATATCTATGGAGCCTAACTTACTGAGAATATTTTGCATGTGACTTGTCGTAGTTTTCTTGGTAAAAATATCGGCAAGCTGTTCATTACTCTTTACGTGAGGAGTGACTATGGTCTTGTCTTCAACCTTTTGACGAATGAAATGACAATCAACTTCAATATATTTGGTTCTCTCATAAAAGACATGAGTAGAAGTAATATAAATAATAAATTGATTGTCACAAAAGAGTTTGATAAGGGAAGTGACCAGAAATCTCAATTTTTCAACTAGAGTTTTTAGCCAAACGATCTCACTGGTTGCTGCTGCCATGGCTCTGTACTCAGATTCTACACTTGATTTTGAAACTACAAATTATTTCTTACTCTTTCAAGATACGAGATTTCCACCAACAAATATGTAATAATCTGTAGTGGATCTTCTATCCATTGAATCTCTGGATTAATACGCATCACAATAGCCCACAATTTCTGTGAACTGTGATTATTTTTCATGCAGATTCCTCTCCGGGAGATCCTTTAAGATTCCTAAGAATTCTTTCAGCTTCCTTCCGATGACACGCTTTAGGGGCATGCATGTACCGACTGATTTGACTCACAACATATGCAATGTCGAGTTTGGTGATAGTTAGGTAAATAAGATTCCCAACTAGTCTCTGGTACCTTTGTATATCTGTGAAAAGTTGATCAATATCCTTTTCTTCATCAAAGGTTGAGATAGGGCTAATCGCTGGTTTTGCTCCCAATTTACCTGTCTCCTGCAAAAGATCAAGAATATACTTTTTTTGGGATAGGACAAACTCCTTGTGAGAGTAGACAAGTTCTATTCCTAAAAAGTACTTTAATAGTCATAAATCTTTAAGTTCAAAACTAGATTTAACGAAATTTCTAATTTGATCAATTTAACTCATATCACTTCCAGTAACAATGATATCATCAATATATATGAGCACAATAGTGATTCTTTCATTATCAAATTTAATAAATAAGGAGGAATCACTATTGTATTTTTTAAAATTGTAACTGAGAAGCGCAAAGCTTAGTTTTGCATACAAGATCCGAAAAGATTGTTTGAGACCGTAGATAGCTTTCTTCACTCTGCACACTTGTCCGTCATGACTTTGATTGAGCCTTTGAGGTAGATGCATGTAGACCTCCTCTTCTAGCTCCCCTTGTAAGAAGGCATTTTTTACGTCCATCTAGTACATTGGCCAACTCCTATTGGTGGCAAAAGACAAGAGAACCCTTACAGTGTTCATTTTTGCTACAGGTGCAAAAGTTTCCGTATAGTCGACTCCGTAAGCCTGGGTAAAGCCTTTAGTTATAAGTCTAGCTTTATAGCGATTAATTGAACCGTCACTTTTATATTTGATCTTATAAATCCAATTGCATCCGATTGTTTTCTTTCCTCTTGGGAGAGTCGTTATTTCCTAAGTCTTGTTCTTTGTGAGAGCATCTAGCTCTTCTTTCATTGCTTTCCTCCATTTTGGGTGATCATTGGCTTCATTGAAATTTTTAAGCTCCTGTATTTGATCAATGCCACTCAAGAATACTTGGTGACTTGAGAAAATATTAATGGTAGTATAATAGTCAGCAATAGAATAAAATGTGACCTTAAAGATGTAGTGTTCCCATCTTGATGGAGGAAATCTCAGCCTTGTTGACCTTTTGAGTGGTGGTGGAGATGATAGCGAATTATTGGACTTTTCATTTACTTCTGAAGGAAGTAAGTTTTCTTGGGTTTTGTCTCCCCCTTGCTCCCTACTTTCTTAAGTTTTGAAGGAGCTTCTATCTTCCCTTTGCTCAGAATTTTCTGATGATCCTCTCTCTTACTCTTGTTTTGGATTTTTCTCTTTATTAGATTGGCGAGAGGGATTGCTAATTTCTTTTGGAGTTAACAAGAAAACTTGCAGATCTTCTTTTTGGGGTATTCTTATTTTGCTTATATCTGCAAAATAGAACTCATTTTCTACAAATATCACATATTTTGATGTGTATATTTTGTTAGTCGTAGGATCATAACATATATAACCCTTTTGAAATGACCCATATCCTATGAAAACACACCGTCTCCTTTTTTTATCCAATTTATTTTTAAATTGTTCTAGTATATATATATAGCATATGTATCCAAACACTTTTAAGTGAATAATATTTGGTTTAGTCTTAGTGAGGACTTTTAAGGGAGATTTTTTTTTTAGTATCCTAGTAGGTAAGCGATTAATTAGATGAGCGGCAATACTAATTGCATCGCTCTAAAAAATTTTAGGCATGTTAGCATAGAACATGATTATTCTTGCTATCTCAAGTAAATGTCGATTTTTCCTTTTGGCTGTTTCATTTTGTTGGGGGTATATGGATATGGAGTTTGATGGATTATTCCATTTTTTTCTAGAAAAGTTGTGAATGCATGATTCATATATTCCCCCATTGTCAGTTCTAAATATTTTTATATTTGTATTGTATTGTTTAGTGATATAATTGTAGAAACTTTTAAATGCTTTGAATGCTTGTGCTTTTGACGTGAGCATATATAGTCATGTGTATTTAGCCTTGTGATCAATAAAAAATATGAAATATTTAAAATCTCGTATAGATGCTACATGAGATGTCCAAATATCATAATGTATAAGATTAAAAGTATTTTTATAAATTGTTTTTGAAATCGGATAATGCGTTCGAGTTTATTTTCAAAAAATATAAGTTTCACAATATCTATTTTCACAATTTTTGTTAGAAATAGTTATTTCAAAACTTGTTTATTAGGATGTCCTAATCTAGCCTGCCACAAAATGTAATTTTCTCCTTGATATGCCGTATTTACATGATTATCTTGATTCAAAAAATATAGGTTGTTTCTCCTTAATCCCCTACCAATCACTTGGTTTGTTTTGAGATCCTGAAAAACAATAGTATCAGGATCAAATATAACTTTACAATTTTGATTTTTAGTAATTTGATTGATAGACATAAGATTAGATGAAAATTCGGGAACATATAAAGTATTAGAATTTTTTCCAAAAATATCAATTTCTCCGAATTCTCTTACATTCAAATTATTTCCATTAACGACCTTGACTGTCTCATGATTTAGAAGAGATTTTAGTTTTTAAAATTTTTTTTTGTCCCTAACCATATGATGATCGCAATTAGAATCTACTAACCAATCTTGAAAATTTAAAGTTGAGTTTAACCAAATACCTAGATTGGTCGTTACTTGCTTGAGTAGCACTTTTGAAATGATATTTTCGATTGTTGACTCAAGTGTTGCATTTTGGACCATATTTGAGGAGATTTGTCCCTTTCTTTTCAAGTGCTCAGGTTTCAAGTGAGGATGAAAGAACCAACATTTTTCTTATGAATGATTAGGCTTTTTGTAGTAAACACATACCTTTTTGGCCATGTGCTGCACCTTGTTGGCCACTTGCCCTTCTGTAGTTGAATTGAAACTATACCTTTCTACTTTGGATTAGCAAGCATTCTCAAGGTTCATACTTGCTTCTGGTCGTTGGATCATGGATCTCACTTCTTGGTAGGAAGAAAAATCTTTCATTCGAAAGATTTCTTGACGAACATGTGCGAATTGCTCTCCAAGAGAAATGAGGAGTCCAAAGAACTTATCTTCGTCCTTTCTTTTCTGTAAAATTTTGAGGTCGGTTGTGATTGGCCTAAAAAATTTGAACTCATTTTAAAAGTCTTCATATTCGCCAAATAGTTGAGAGAGAGTCTTCTCATCTTTTTTGATATTGGCAATTCGCCTCTTTACCTCGAAAACCCTTCCTAAATTTGACTCTTACCCATAAATATTGTACATTTGATTCCAAAGAGTTTTAGAGTTTGGAGAGCAAATGATCATAGTTCTATGAATTTGATCCATAAAAATTGTAAGTAGGATGAACACTTGGTCATCCCTCATTTTCCATTCTTCGAATATTGAGTCTGACTCATCAAGAGGGTCCTTTATAATGTGACCCAAGAGATTTCTTTAGTTTAAACATCTCTTAATATGAGCAGTCCATTGGAAATAATTTGAAAAGGTAAGAAAAATAAAAGAAAATGATTGTGAAAAAAAATTCATTTGAAAAGATTGATCTCCTAATCTCGAAGAGGAATGATTCAAAATTTGCTTTGATACCATATTGGAAAATTTTAATCTCGGTATTGGACTATTCATGTGTTTCTAGACGTATAATCTAAAACCACTTTTTCGTAAGAGAATTATACCAAGATAAAATTAAGAATATAATGTCAAGAATACGAAAAAGAAGAAGAAATGATGGAGAAAATAATATTGATTACTAAAAAATATTACAAGAGAAGAGAGAAAGCTAATTGTAAGAAAGAATATTATCTCTACTTATTTAATTATAAAGTGTGTAGAGAGATCATATTTATACAAAAAAATTAGCCATTAGAGAAAAAGAAAAGAATCACAATAAAATTAGTAAAAAGAAAAATAAAGTCAATTTTCTAAATTTATAATTATTGAATAAATTAATCATTAAATAAATTAACCAAATATATAATGGTTGAGTAAATCAATCTTAATAATTGATTAAGCCAACCAAATATATATAATTGATCAAATTAATTGTAATGATTAGTTCAATCATGATAATTGATTAATTCAATCATGATAATTGATTAATTCAATCATGATAATTGATTAAATCAATTATTATAATTGAATGGTTGATGATTTAGATCAATCATAATTATTAACTGGATCAATCATAATGGTCGATTAAATCAATCAATATTATCATTTGAATTTATTTTAATAAAAAGAGTGTGTTAAGCTGGATTAAAGGCGAGATTGGGTTGAAGATTTACTACTATGACGAGCTTGTTGAGGTTCCGGCGACCGTTGATAGCGGAGCGCAACCTCAACCACCTTTGGAGGAGGTGAAGAAGGAGGAACCGGCGGTGGTTCCGGTTCCAATTTCGATTCCCATGGTGGAGATTGTGAGAGATGGATCGCAGTCGCCGCCGATTGTGGTCATTGAAGAATCTCCTCTGCCTGCGACTGGGATAACGGCGGCAGCCACGGTGATGAGGCATGAGCATCAGCCAGTAACGGAGTGTATTCCTACGCCGGTGACTGAGTATCCGCCAGAGGTGAGGAAGATGCAGAACGTGAGAATGATGGAGAGAGATCGGTTTGTGAAGAAACTGAACGGTGATTTCTCGCTGGGAATCATAACCGGGAAATTCTCCGGAGAATCCGAGAAAATTCAGCCGTTTGATCTGGTCAAACCAATGCAGTACCTATTCATCAAAACCGTTAAAGCAAGAAACATCCCTCCGAATGAGAGCCCGTACGTCAAAATCAGGTCGGGAAACCAAACCGGAAGATCCAAGCCGGCATTCCATAAACCGACCGATGTTGCCGAATGGAATCGGGTCTTCACTTTAAACCGCAATAAAACCGACCGATCCGACACTCTTGAAATATCGGTTTGGGATAAAAACTCTGATCGGTTTCTCGGTGGGGTTTGCTTCGATCTAACCGATGTTCCAGTACGAGATCCACCCGACAGCCCATTAGCTCCTCAATGGTATCATCTAGAAGGAACCGACGAGCACCATAATCACGGCGACATTCAGTTGTCGGTTTGGGTCGGAACATAAGCAGATGTTGCATTTCCTGAGTCAATAAATTTGACCTTGGATTCACAGTATGTGTCCTATACTCGTCCAAAAGTTTATCAGTCTCCGAAACTATGGTACTTGAGAGTGACAGTTATTGAAGCTCAAGATCTTCAGGTTCATACAAGTCCTCTAATGGCTGTGGAAATTAGCGTTAAAGCTCAATTAGGGTTTCAGTCCGTGAGGACTAGAAGAGGGGTTATGAATAATCACGCGGCATCGGTTCACTGGCATGAGGATTTGGTTTTTGTTGCTGGTGAGCCGTTGGAGGATTAGTTGATTTTGTTAGTAGAGGATCGGACGGGGAGGGATCCGGTACTTCTTGGCCAAGTTGTCGTTCCGGTGGGGACAATTGAGCAATGGTTGGATGAGCGCCACGTGGGATCAAAGTGGTATTCATTGGAGGGTGGGAGTGGGAGTGGTGGTGGGGATGGGGGTGGGCAATATTTTGGTAGACTCAATCTACGGCTGTGTCTGGAGGGTGGGTATCACGTGCTTGATGAGGCTGCACACCTTTGCAGTGATTTCCGACCGACCGCAAGACAATTGTGGAAGCCACCGGTTGGGGATTTGGAGCTCGGGATTCTTGGGGCTCGTGGGTCGCTTCCAATGAAATCCAAGCGTCCAGGAAGAGGGTCCACGGATGTTTACTGTGTTGCGAAGTATGGGAAAAAATGGGTCCGGACAAGGACGGTGACCGACAGCTTTGATCCGCGTTGGAACGAGCGGTACACGTGGCATTTATGACCCATGCACTGGGTTGACAATTGGCATTTTTGACAATCGTAGGATGTTTGCTGACATGGCATCCGGGGAAAAACCCCGATTGCCAGATAGGCAAAGTACGTGTACGAGTGTCCACATTAGAGAGTAACAAGGTTTATGCAAATTCATATCCATTGTTGGTTCTGCACAGGACCGGGTTAAGGAAAATGGGCGAGATTGAGCTTGCGGTTCGGAGTCCGTCAATTTTGCCCAACACGTGTGCCACGTACGGAGAGCCCATGTTGCCACGTATGCATTACCTTTGTCCACTTGGCGTGGCCCAACAGGAGGCATTGCGGCATGCAGCCACTAAACTGGTGGCAGCGTGGCTTGCCCGGTCCGAGCCACCATTAGGGCGTGAGGTGGTAAGGTACATTTTGGATGCGGACTCGCACACATGGAGCATGAGAAAAAGTAAGGCTAACTGGTTTCGGATAGTGGCGGTGTTATCTTGGGTAGTCGTGGCTAAACGGTTGGATGATTTTCGGAGGTGGAAAAACCTGGTTACAACGGTCTTAGTCCATTTGTTGAACTTGGTTCTTGTTTGGTACCCGGATTTGATTGTTCCAACAGGGTTTTTGTACGTGGTTCTAGTTGGGGTATGGTACTACCGGTTCAGACCAAAAGTCCTCGCGGGTATGGATATCCGTTTGTGGCAAGCAGAAACGGTTGACCCGGATGAGCAAGATGAAGAATTTGATTCAATACCCAGTTCTAAACCGCCCAAAATCATCAGGATCCGATATGACCGGTTGCGGACCTTGGCAGCTCGGGTACAGATAGTGATGGGTGATTTTGCTACGCAAGGCGAGAGGGTGCAGGCACTGGTGAGCTGGAGGGACCCTAGAGCCACAAGGCTGTTCATAGGGATGTGTCTAATAGTGACAATAATTCTGTATGTGGTGCCACCAAAAGTGGTGGCGGTGGCGCTAGGGTTCTACTACTTGAGGCACCCTATGTTAGGGACCCAATGCCACCGGCTAGTTTGAACTTCTCTAGAAGACTTCCCAGCTTGTCTGATAGGCTAATGTAGGAGAATGACATAAAAAAAAAAACTGACCCCCCCCCCCCCGGCAATATTTTCTGCTGTTTGAATTTTGATAGCCTTGTTATTTAATTCTTTTGGCAACATTCGATTCACCTCTTTTCATTATGAGCCTTTTATTCATTCTCCGCTTTCTTTTTTTTTTTTTTTTGGGGGGGGGGGTGAAGACAACCATACATATCAATTAATCGAAATGGGCCAAAAATAAATAGCCGAATTCACCTCTTACTATGTGCCCTTTAAGGGCAGAGACCCTAAATTTGGGCAGAAAAGTGTGATAACCATTGGGCTGAACTGAAACTTGTGGCACAGCAAAAGGCATGCGTACAATTGATGGCAGGCATAGAGAATATGCTTTTGGTACAGAAACATCACTAATGCTGTATGTGGCTCAACACATTTCTAGCTACAAACTCTCCCATTCACATGTAGGCCAAACACATTTCTAGTTAGTTATGTCACTTACAATATAAACAATCTGCTCCCTCGTCGACAACGACAGAAGAACAAAGGACAAAAAACTGCCCAAAGTTTTCTAAATTCCAGGTCGATATATTCAATTTCTCTTCTTTTTCATGCCCTTACTCCTTTCTTGGAGAATTACCCGTTGTTATAATAGGCATATGAAGATGTTTGAATACCATTGTACCCAGAAAATAAGCATTCACCTGACATGTGTTTTGCCCACTTGACCTTTACATCATGCAACTACTCATAGTGTCATATAACCATCCATGGTCGGAAAATGTCATTTGATGTACCATCCATGGTCAGAAAATGTCATTTGATGTATGTATGTATGTAGGTAGGTAGGTAGGTGGGTAGGTTGGTGGTACGTACATGGAGGAATGCCTGGGTAACCCCATTAGACATTGCGAAATAGCATACAAACTAGGCATCCCTGGTAGATATACTAGGTAAACCCTGTATGTGGGGGGGGGGGGGAGGGCAGGAACCTCTCTTAATTTCCTACGAACCTTGGACCTTGCCTTTTGGAAATTTATATGTTTGCTATCCGAGCTGGTATAAGATATGTAGTTTCAAAACCTGTAGAAGCAATATTCTTTGCTGCTAGAGCAGTTTTTCATCAACTTTGGTACATTTAGAAACTTCGGTCATTTTAGGCTAAACTTTGCTCTCTTCATATTATAATTGTAGAGCTGCTCATATTTAGCATAGTTAAAACAGTTGCACATATTTAGCATCTGGGCATAAATAGGTCCCAAGAAATTCCAGAAGGTTGGCATTTGCACTAGGTTGATTTCTTCAGAGTATGCATTTGCTTGATATTATTTACACTGAAATGTTGCTTTTTGCAATGAACAGGAGACTGATAAGCCAAAGTATGGGAGAGACGGTGAAAGATGAGAGCACAAAAGAAGTTGAGAAGAAGGACAAGCACGGAAAGAAGGAGAAACGCAAGGATGAGGATGGTAAGGAGGAGAAAGGAGGAGAAGAGAAGTCTAAAGATAAGGAGAAGAAGAAAGACAAGGAAGGTAAAGGTGAAGGTGAAGACGATAAAGAAGATGGTGGAAAAGAAAAGAAGAAGAAGAAGAACCCAGAGGACAAGAAGGATCCCGTGAAACTAAAGCAGAAGCTAGAAAAGATTGAGACCAAGATGCAAGAATTGGTTATTAAAAAAGAAGAGATCATGAAACTGCTCAACGAGGTTAATGCTACACCATTACCACCTGAAGCATCTTGAGATGAATCTTGTGAGGACAAAAAATAAAATGTTGTCCACGCACAGGTCCTTGTCATTTAGTTTCTTAGGCATGTAAAGAGAGCTTTATTTATCTTTGTGTGTGTAATTTATGGAAGCAAAGATTCCTTGTAATTAGATTTGTCGAAAACACAACAATATTATGAAATCGATGTACTAGTTCTCATGTAACATTGCAGTTCTACACATCTGCAGCATTTGCAGGTATAAATGCATTTGATCAATAATTCATGAGAAAGCAAATTGTTTAGCACTTCACATACCTCTTGCTGATAATTTGGCAACACTGCAACTAGCAAAGACATGATTGCATTGTTTCCGGACCAGACTCAATTCCAAACAATATGTTATCAAAGGAGAGAGAAATCAAATCAATTTGATAGATAGACTTTGGAGTCGTAGTCCTACAAGACTTAGTGGCATGAACTCGGTTTCCCTAATATTGTTTTCCTTCAAGGCCTACTTGTAGTGGACTAACCTCAATTTTGCTGGTTAATTAGCATTTAGAACAAAAATCCCACTACATAAAGAAAAGGATAGACATCACAAAATCGCAAAGGGTGATCTAGTGAATTTATTCACTTTGTTTGACTTGGTTCTTTTAAGACAGAAAAGTAAGAGGATCAAATACTATGCTTCGATTGAACTGATAAATTCTGACCTGTGAAACTTTTTTTTGGGGGGGGGGGACCTCTTGTTTGCTCAACCATCATCTTGGTTTACCAGCAAGCATGCCCCGTGCTTTACTACAAAGAAAACGACTCAAGGTGATCTCTGCTTGGACAACAGAGCAGAGCAATCGACATCTTGACCTGTTGGAGATTTGTTGCATCTGATATGATCAATTCTCTTCACTTGATGTGATAGTAAGGGCACTTGGGTACACAGAGTAACCTCACCACTTGGAAAAAAGACAATTCTAAATATGGAACATAACATAATATAAGTCTTTTTCAAGGCTGTCAATAATGTTTGTTCATCCTTGTTAGAGAAAAATTAAAACTTTGCAAGATAAAATAAGAAGCTAAAAATCAATAAATCAGGGCATGTGTTATATTGAGGCCCCATGAGAGACAAAGCATATTTTCATTTCACCTTCCCGGAAATTTCACTTTTATTGGCTTTGAGTGACTTAAAGTACAATAAGAAGGTTCCTCTTGGCATGTTCCTTTCAGTTTAAATATTCTATCATCACAGCATTTGCAACATATTTTGTAAAAATAAAAAACATACGATAAACAAAATTTTTCCCTTTTTCTATACAAGAATATGGGAAATAGTGTCCCCGGTATATACCATGATATTGGCAAAAAAGCACGAGGTTAAAACTTCTATTTTCAGCTCTTCAATATATTCAATTCAATGCTGCATCATCTGAAACTCATTGATTTTATATTTTTCTTTTTTGGGTTGTTTTTGTTAGATCTTTTATACAAAGGTTATATTGAGCGTAAGCCAACATGGTATGAGTATCGACATCTCAGTTATAGCTGCGGCTTTGATTGTACCCTTCATCGTAAGTTCTTCCCCCAGTCTCTTCATGAATGCCAATGATTGTTGGTTTATTCAACTTATGATTTTGTAAGTATTTTCATGTTCATTACAGTTAAGGACATCGCACCTGGACTGAATACAGTATTCACACTTTTTCACCCCGATCAAGAGGCAGGGCGGGTAAGAGAATTCTGAATTTCTTCATGCAGTTCAAAATTTCAAGTTTTGGGTATTTGTTCATTTGAAATATGTGTGTTTTTCTTGGTAACAGGTAGAATTTCGATATTTGCATGACTATATTGGGATTACTGCAGGCATTGGATTCAAACCTCAACCTGTTCTAACCTGCTCGACTGTCGTAGGAACCAATAATCTTTCACTTGGAGCCGACTTCTCCTATGATACAGAAAAAGAAGAGTTGAGTAAATTCAATGGTGGTTTGAGCCTCAACATCGCCGGTCTTGTTGCCTCCGTGGCAATGTAAGTCTGCCCTTTCCGATTCAGCTCTGTTTAAAGTCGTGTCAGTGGTTAAGTATCTGACAAATCAAAGTGTTTGATACATGTCTTTTCTGGGGCAGGGAAAACAAGGGAGACACTATGAATACGACTTGTTATTGTGTAGTGAATCCAAGGAGTACTTGTGCCATAGGAGCAGAGCTAAACCATTGCTTTTCACGAAATGAGACTGCTTTTGCCTTTGGTGCAGAATATGTGTGGAACCAATCTACTTACATGAAGGCTAGAGTGAACAATTTTGGCAAGGTAGGGACCGTTCTTCAGCGCCAGTTGTTCTCAAAGTTAGCTGGGGCATTAGTTGCAGAGATCGATGCCTTGAACCTTAGGAGAAATCCTAAGGTTGGATTTTCGTTTGCTGTCATGCCTTAAGCATTGGAGTATATAAAATAGACTTTGCTTCTCAATATGTGTATCAAAATAAGAGCATTTTCCCCCCACTGAAATCGTCATGGTCAAGCTTGTGGCCATGGCAAACAATACGATAAATTTGCTCATCTGATTATTTTCCATGTCTATTTAGCAAAGGGATGAATTGTTTTGCTGGGCATGGCAGAAAAAAGAAGGGTTTTACAGGAGAGGATGTTTTTGTTGTATAAGTCTAGAGGCGGATGATGAAGATGCTTATGGAAGAAGGGGAAAAAAAGGATTTCAAGGACATTAATTTATTTTATTTTGTTTGCATGCAAGAATAGAGGAAGTGCAATGCAAATTGTATTATCTGTATTTTTTGGGGCTTATTGCTTGGGAAAAAAAAAAGAAAAAGAAAAATCCATACGTTTGTATCTATTTTCAAAATTGAAAGTGCTAAAGGTGTTGGTTTCTTTCTATTGTTGCAATCATAGAAAACATTTACTCCTTATTTATTTATTTATTTGCTCTTGTTTCTAAATATATCAATATATGACAACTATGAGGAAAAAACCAATTATTTCAGTATATTTGAAGGCGAAGGCGATATACAGACAATTCAATTAAATTTTAATGTCAACTTAATTAAAGTTGATTATATAATTATATACTTTTTTGTTTTATTATCGTAAAAACTATACGATTAAAAATATATATATATATATATATATATATATATAATTATTCAGAACCTAAGCCAAATATTGTAGTGCTTTCTAGGACTTTTGTGTGTCCAAGGTGCTTCAAGGGAAACATTTAATCACCAAGGCAAAGCTTGGTTTTTTGGGGTGATCCTAAAAACTTAGAAGTTTTTCCCATGGAGGCATCTTTTACATCTCCACTGCTAGAATGGTGTGATCTTATTATAAGTTGCACTATGACCAAGGTGAAAAACTTAACCTTTGGGCTAAAATAAACAATAGGAAAGTCATCCCAAGTCTAATTTTTATATAAGAAAAATAAAATTTCCGCCTCATACTGCTCTTTGTTCAATTCTTTCGAATCACTAGATCATTTTACTCTCTAGCATCTCTTCCCTTCCTCTACTCTGTTCGAAAGAGTATTTAAGATATACTCAATCATTTTCAAGTGATCACTTCCTTTTTTATAGCACAAGGTGAAAATAATTATTTCGAACATATGCGAATCCAATCACAACCTTATAATAATAACAAGAGATCTTTCTCGATCAATCCCTTTACCCAATATGTTTGAAAGTTTAGTTCATATTGAGCTTATGATAGTTCAAATCCAAGGAATTTGTATGGATGACAAGAGGATTGTCGGAGGCCTAAATAAGTTCAAGAACAAATTTGTACGGCCATACCGCGTGGAAAAAGGTCATTGGAGATACAAACAAGAGAGAGTATTCAAATTCCTCATGAATTTCCAAATGTTGTTGAAATACATAGTCCAAGACTTTCTCTTTTTGGATGCTATAGACCAGAGCACTCACACATGATACAAGGACAATCCTTGGTCTCAGACTTCACTCCACTGGATCTGCAAATCTTACACCTATGATTTCTCATGGACTGCTTTTCTCAATCCGGAATTCATATAGGTTTGTATTTTTTATCTTTATAGACAATTGATCTGACGAGAAATATATTAAATTTTTTAATTAAAATTTAAGTTTAAATATTAAGAATGAAAAAAATTATATTACGAGAATTTCTTTTATAGAAAATTTGATAATAGTTCGAGTTAGATTAGTTGAAACGTAACTCTTAGATCCCGGTTGGTCAAGAAAAGAAAAAATTATTTTGCTCCTACGTGATGTGGTGGTGAAGATGAAGCTGCATAAGACATAAAACATAGACTTTATGTCTTACTCGAAATGAAATTGAAGACAGATGCTTCACATGATCGAAGACCTCTAAGGCCTACTTGGGTGAGCTCTGCTCCCTACCACTCTCTTCCACTAATTGATATATTATTTTATTTTATTTATAATATATCTTAATTATAATAAAAAACTTTTATATAAAACTATAAGATTTTTCAAAAAAAAAAAAGGTAATAAAGTTTCTCCCATAAACTGAGTTTAAAGCGATTATTGTATCAGAAAATTATGGCATTAAAAACCAGTACAAGGGTTGTGAGGCCAAAGTAAGGTGTTTTGTTTGGAGTCATATGTCAACTAATCCGATTCGATTATTATCGAATCTGTTTATGGATAAATCTCTCAATATAATTTTTTCTATTTTCAAATTTCAAAATTAAAACTTGATTAAGAAATTTATTACATTTACCCGTTAGGACGGCTATCTATGGATTGGTAAAGGCCAAAGTAAGTTTGCAGAATAGAAAGAAGCTATCTTAGCAGAGACCAAAACGAAGCATGCCCAACTGCTTATTAACAAGATAGTCCAAAGGCTATTGTTTGGATTGCTTAATTTCAACGGAGCAAAAGAAAAAACGAAATCGTAATGATACTTCCTATATTTTCCCCCCAATTAAAGCTGAAAGATCTCAGATACTTCAAGTTCTGATTATGCAAAGGAAAGTGCATTGAAACTCGGCTTCTTAGCTTTGCTTTGCCATGACCCTATGAAGCACACACAGGATAATAAGGACAAGACACAAGATAGACACAACGAAATGGAAAAAAACTTTATAATATTACAAGTTAAAAAGATTTCTACTATGTCGTATTTAACAAATGTATGCGACACAAAAATGTTATAAATATGATTATTTAGAAGTTTCGGTGTAACTGAGTGATGACATCTTGAGATCAAGTTGATGCAACCAAGCATTTGGATACAAATTGTCTTTTTCCTAGCCCATTCCATATGGAAATGATGAACATATAGACAAACAAGGATGAAAGTGGAGACAATCATTGCACTTCATTACCACAAACATGGGATTCAAAGGTGATATTCCCTTCACCAGGAGTATCCCACGAGGTTCTTCTTCAATGGGTAGAAAATTGATCATTGGAATTAGCTAGAAACCATGAAATATACATCTTACTTTACATAATAGCTCCTCCTCAAAATTCATCACTCTTCACCTTCTTGGAAGTTTCATCTCTACGGTCCTTTAATTTCTAATGTAGTACCCTTAAATGACATGTTCTTGCTTTAAATATTTCCTTATGCCAAGGACTAAACTTAAAGGAAATCTTTCTCTCTCTCCCTCTTCTATCTTTCCCTCATCTTTCTCTCTTCCCACTTTTGATCTCTTTAGACCAAGAGAAATGGCGGGGAATCCGAAGATATACAGAGATATTGGCAAAAGGGCCAGAGGTTATTAAACATTTATGTTTCAAACACTGTATTTTTGTTTTCTTTAGATGTTCCTCACACATTTCTTTTACATTTTCTTGCAGATCTTCTTCACAAAGGTTTTGAACCTCCACAGCCATGGACACAACTCAGATTTTTCGACATGAACTGTGGCACCACTTCTATCTTCCAGCGTAACTACATTGTTTTCATTAAGTTTACCAACACTGATAAATTTATACACTTGATTGATTCTTCTTGGCCTCTTAAAAACTTTTGCAGTTGACAACGTTATACCTGGAATCAACACCCGTTTCAAGTTGTGCCTCCCTGACCCTCATAGGATAAGCAAGGTAGGATTTTTCACCAAAGTATGTAGTAAATAGATCTGAACATCAGTTGGACGATTTTGGTCTATATTAGGAAAAATTATTTATTTTTTTTAACTTGACTACCGGTATTCGAAAATCCGACTATTCTGGTTTCAGCCGCTGTGAGGCCCGATTAAGGGGGTTGGCTCTTTCGATGCTTTTTTTTCATTTTCAATACTCAAAATTGAGATCTTAATTAAGAGAGTTTAGTGTTCTATCAGAATCACATATCATATAAAGAAAAATACCTTTCTCGACCTTTTGGCTAAGATCAGGCGTACAAATATCAAAAAAGCAAAAGTTAGGTCTTGCTCCACCCAAGAGTTGGGGCTTAGGATTAGACCTGAGCGGGCTAAAATAGGGCCTAAATCTTGGGTTTGGTCCGTGATTATTAAAATTGCCTGAAACTCCTTCCGTAGCCCAACCAAACGCAAGACCGGGTTGTTACGGGTCTAGTAGTTGGCCTCTGAAGTTCTATCATTTTTAAGTTCATCATCTTAAGCATTTGATTATGGTTTGTGTAACAGGTGGAATTTCAGTTCTTTCATGACCTTGCTGGATTCACAGCAGGCTTAGGGTTGAGACCAAAGCCTCTTATACATTTATCAGGTGTATATGGAACAAGGTTCTTTGCTTTTGGTGCAGACATGTCCTTTGACACCAAGAAAGCAAACTTTTTTAAATTTGATGCTGGTGTTACCTTCACTGCTGCCAATGTTAACACCTCAGTTGCAATGTAAATGTTTCTCCGAGTACCTTATTATCGGTTTCTAATATACAAATGCCATGACACATAGGTTGATGGTTTTGCAGCACGGATAGATTTGACACCCTACTTGCTACAGCTTTCTGCACTATAGATCCTAGGACTCAATGCGGGGTTGGAGCAGAGTTCAGGCATAACATCACGAGAGGAAAGAGTAGCATATACCTCGGCACCCAGTATGCACTCTCTCCATCAACTATCCTGAAGGCTCGAGTAAGCAATCATGGTGTAGTAAGTGGCCTTGTTCAGCTTATGGTGCAGCCAGATCTTGCTTCGGTTATAACCAGTGAAATAGACACCCGAGACCTCGCGAAGAGACCTAAACTTGGGGTCACTATGTCCTTCAAACCTCAAATCAAGCATCTATAGAATGCAGCTCCTGGTACTTTTACAGGCAGAATCATCTGCCATTGAATTTGATTTTTTCACCCTAAACTTTGGTACATTCGTTATCAATATATAGTTGTTTAGCCTCAAAGCAATGGGAATTTGTATTCCTTTGATTCAAAAGGAAAGATTTGGATATTCAGAGGCACGAAATAATTTATGTATTGCATGAAATGGAGACATTGTTTTGGTGCTCCAAATCAGAAGGGAAATAGGTGACATTAAGAAGCCACAAGGTCATTATTTTGCTAAGACACTGATTTCAAGGGAATGGTCTTGATGATACCATGTTAATTGAGCTACTCTAGTACCAAAAGCTCTTGAGGGAAAGGTCAAAGATCACCTAGTTTGTGCAATAAAACATGACAGCATGACAGAAAATCATGTCAAATATCACCCTGGAAATGTTGTTCAAAGCAACAGAATATGGCTTGCGCAAGTCACTTTACATACCGACAATTCTTTGAGATCATGGTTACTGCTTTAGCATATGGACAGGTAATGACAAACATTGACATGAATAAGTCATACTAGGTTCCAAGTAAAGGTACAATATAAACATGGAGGTGTTTTTTTAATTCAAACCCGAAATAGTTCAGAGAGATTACTGTTCATTCGCTGCAGCCTGAAGCAGCCCATCGCGAATTTGAGTTGCCACATCACGAACAGCACCAGGCCCATGTGGGATGAACACAGCAGAGGATTTTGAGTGTGCACCTATTTCCTTCATGGTGTCAAAGTATTGGGTGACAAGAACCATGTCCATGACATCTTTAGCGGTGGTTCCAGGAACATTAACTGAGAAGCCCAGCACACTGTCACGCAAGCCATCAACAATTGCTTGACGCTGACGGGCAATACCAAGCCCAGAAAGGTACTTAGCCTCAGCTTCACCCTCAGCACGCTTGATTTGCAGAATCTTCTCCGCCTCTGCCTTTTCATTTGCTGCCACCCTCAGTCTTGCAGCTGAAACAAGATTGAGTGATTTAGAAATTTAAGTCCAAAAGAGGATTTTCTTAGTTTAAAATGATCCATTCAAACTATAAGTCATGCATAGCATTTCTATTAGGCTAGAATCAATTTCACTCATGTGACCCACTTAAATGTTGGATTCCTCATTTGTTCATGATCTGCATTCTACAATTTACAAAGGAAGAAGTCTTCGAATTTTTACCTGCGTTGATTTCGTTCATTGCACGCTTCACGTGCTCATCTGGCTCTATGTCCACAATGAGTGTCTGCTCAATCTGATAACCATAAGCAGACATAGCCTGCCAGCAACAGAGAGGAGAGACAAATTTAATAAGTGAGCTCCACTATCATACCTTAGTTTCCTCCATTCAGATTATTACCTTTTCGAGTTCATCTTCTACTGCTTTGGCAATGTCATTCTTTTGCTCAAAAACATCATCAAGATTGAGCTTAGGCACACTTGCTCTAATCACTGCAAAGATGGAAAAGAAAAAAAGAAAAAATCAATTTCAGCTCATGTGGACCCGAACATGCAGCATAGACTTTAGTTTTTTGGATCATACCATCAAAAACATAGGCTTGAATTTGAGTCCTTGTGTTGCTAAGTTTGTAGAAAGCATCATTTGCCTTATCTGCCAGGGCACGGTATTGGACAGATGCAACAACATTCACAAAAACATTGTCCTGGAAAGGAAATCACCGAAGAGAAACCATTAATTCTAAGGTTGCATAACAACAAAGGTCTGTGTAGTGTAATCTCACTTGACAAACAAACTACTCTATATGGCAACATATTCGATGATAATCATGCCAAACCTAAGAATGAGACATCAACGTATCCTATTCAATGATCAAATAGGAGTAAAGTTCTATGAGGCCAAACAGAATAGAAGATGGAGCAAGAGCGTATACAAGAAGTGTACAAAGCGAATGTTATCTTTTCTCTGCCAGCATGTGTATATTCGTACTACGCAAAAGACAATGAGAACAAAGTATAAAGGCCACAGGGGACAAAAAAAGGGAAAGGGTGTTGTCTCTAATATTACGATACAAGAACATTAGGAACACCAATGATACCTAAAAGTGTAAGAGCATCAAACAAGTAATAAATACATCATAACCACCAATGTCTGACTATTTTTACAGGCAGGGAAATAAACAGACCTTTGTCTTTGTCTCACAACGCACGTCCAGCTGCTGCAGACGAAGTGAAAGATGGCCAGCAATCTGACTTCCGATGCACCAAGGAAGAAAATGGCATCCCGGTTCAAGTACATCATCAAACTTGCCAAACCTCTCCTTGATGGCTACTGTTGATTGGTCAACTTTTATGCAGCAGAAAAGATTTCCCATGATGTCTTGCACTTAACACAAAAGGCATTGATCAATGAGCAATATTAGGAAGAATAAATAGAGAGAAACCATAATACCAGTTGTTTCTTCCCTTAACTACATATTGGCCACCAGGCATAACTGATGCCGGATAAAGCTTAGTTAAGTCAACAAACCTAAAAAAACTAGCCCCTGAAGGTACTTTAGTAATATGGCAATCCCTTTTCCTGCTGCCAAAGGGCTGCCTTAAACTTCAACAAAAGAGGTGGTAAACCCACTTCATACAAAACTATGGCAGTAACCAAAGCTCCTGGCATAGAAGTTCCTATGAAGTAATTCTGGCATACATCCTCATCTTAAACTGTATTACAGGCATACTCACATGGTCATTAACCAAAGGGAATAATTTTCTTCTCAACCTAAGAATATGCAGATTCTGAAGGGACTAAATTATAAGTTAACACATTCCAAGATAAAGGGCAGAACCTTCGGCAGAACCAATTCTTACGTAGTGCTTTAACCCCCAAACAAAGAGCTTTCTCTTCAAATTTGACAAAAATTGCTTACACACCAACAAAGCATAGGAAGATGCAATCTTGGTGTTCAATTAGAGTGATTAGTCATCAACCTTAACAATCACACAACCAAGTCTGTATAGCAGTTAGTGAGAACAGTAACAGTGCCTGAAATGACACGAATAGAAAAGAAGGGGCAAAAAAAGCACGATCACCTAGAAAAAGGAACCTGGTACATTAATTGCAAAAGAAAATGCTTAAAAATGATTTCCACATATAAGAATATTGGAATTGTCTCAGTTCAGGCAAAATTCCGATTGCCACTGGTTCAATACCCGGTAGTAACAAGAGAAAACATCATCTAGTTTGTAATAGAGAAAGAAAGAAAGCAAATTCAGAGGCCATGAAGCTGATTAGACAAGATAGTCCAAACTACTATACTGAAGTAAACAGAAGAGTTTCCAAAGTAGAATCAAGATCATGAATTATGAGAGTTGAATCAGATTCATACATACAAGATATTGAAGCTTACAAGAGATTAATGATGTTGGGAAGGGCAAGCAAAAGGCAGATCAGACAACTTGCTTTGTTCAAATTCCGGGGTGATGACTGCTCTAATAAAGATATATTTGCATAGGCCCAGCTCCAAGTTGGCCTTGAAAAGGACTTTAATGGCAGCTTTCCACCATTTAAGTATTAATAGATATTTTCTAGACAACCTTATTGTCCATTCACCAACCGCACCAAAGTCAACATATGAAGATAACCTACAAATATCTGGTGTGGGCAAATGCCAAGCTGTTTACAAAGCGAAAAATAAGGAATGAAAGTCGCACCTTATGTCATAGGCAATGTCGTGTGAATCAGAATATGTATTTAGAGTTATAAATTTAAAAAATAAAATATAATTTTAAAGGAGAAAAATATATTTGGGGTTTGATAATAATGTAAATATTTTTAAAATATATATATAACTTCAAGGGACTATCATTTGCCCTTGCCGTACGTTGTAAAATAGTATATAAACCGCCAAATAAACAAACGTGTAGGAACTATGAAAATGGCGATGCAAACCAGATCACATCACTATCATAGAAGTGTTGTAACATATTATTCTCAGAACATTAGAAAACCCAGGGATCAAGAATCACAGTTTCAGAAAATTCTCATGTACCTTCAAACAAAGAGAGACAGAATTAGGAAAAAAAATATTATCCTGTAGCAACGCCCCATAAAATGCCCAAAAACCCCAAAAAAAGGTGATATTTTGGTTTAGGGTCCACAACATCACTGTCATGGCAATGATTTAATGTACTAAATAAATAAATTATAAGCCTAAAAAACATTGGCAGACTCGCCTAGTGTATTGTATAATAACAACAGCAGAACAGCTAGGCCATCTGGAGATCAACAAGAAAAGAGAATCACAATAGGCATGTCTTGAAATGCTAAATTCAGTATCAGTGAAGGTTTTAAGGTAAAAAATGATTGATATAACATATTAATTTGACTTTTCTATGTAAAATTTTAAATATTTTTTGCAAATATTTACTTAATAAAACGAAAATAGAGTGAAACTAATTTTCCAAATAGCACCAACACCATATATGATTAAACAAAATTTTCATGAAAAAAAAAAATTAGCAATGGGGTTTGTGTGGTTCCCTGGAGGGTTTAACAAAATCCCAACAAAATAGCCAATTGGGTATCTAAAATATAGTCAAGTGGTATCGAGTATCGATAAAATACCTCTTATTGCCGCAGAAAAGCCAGAGAGAAAACTGCTTAAGAAACCCAGAAAACGTCAAAGTGAAAATGAAGGGAAAGAGGAGTGGAGAATTGACTAAAGCACCAAATGAGACTTTGGAAGCTTTTCTTGCGTTCTCCATCCACCGCACAACTGATTGGATAAGCACTGCATTATTCCACCGGGCTTTAAGGGCAGAGATTTCTTGGAAGCTGTGGGCTAATAAAAGAACTGTCTTTTGCCCATTTTGGTGTCTGTGGACAAGATGCTCGCGATGCTCGCAATGCTCCCAATCACAATCCCATGCCCCTATTTGCTAGCTATGGTAGGATTAAGTGACATTAGGGAGGTCTTATTTGTTTGAGGGAGCCCCTTATTTTCTAGTTACGGTAGGAGTGTGTCGCATGTAGGGAAAGTCTTGCTTATTCGTGGGGGGTTTTTGGTGAAATTTCCTTGGCACTTCTTTTTGACTTGACTGAAAGCCCATTTATTTCCTTAATTTCCTTAATTAAAATTTGTGTTTTGATGTAAATTCCATCGAGTACTTTTTAATTAATTTAACAAATTTCCTTTTTCTTTTTTCTCTGTTTTTTTTTTTTAATTTTCTAACAAGGACTTATTAATCTCTTTTTGAAAGTCAAAAGGTGAGATGCTCCTTATCTTAAATTAAATGATTCTTAATTATGTAATTTCTATGTGAAACTAAATGCTTTTTCTACGTTGCCCATCACAATCAACTCGATTTTTTTTCCTTTTTTTTTCATAATAAATGAAGTGGACAATGATCCAGAAAAAATCTTTGAATACAAAAATGAAGTTAATATCTAAGGACATGTTCACCGAAAACTAAATATTCTCCGTAGCATATACCTGCAAAAAGCAGACGACGACGACGACGACGACGACGACGACGACGACGACGACGACGACGACGACGACGACGACGACGACGACGACGACGACGACATATATATATATATATATATGTAATATTGTATCCAAGTAGGCATCATTCTCACGCCATGAAGAAGAAGAAGAGGGGATAATTACTAAATATGGGAGGCGAATGGGGGAGGAGGCACACACAAGCTTCCTTACTAAAGGCGTGTTTGGTGCCATTCTCTTCTTCTTAAAGATGCCAGAATCTATAGGATGAGCTTATTAATGTATAAAGTTTGGCTATTGCGATGGAGGACCGAAATTTAGTGTAAAAATTATACTTAGAAATGAGAAAGATAAGGAAAAAACCTAAAGCAAATTCATGTGTAGCTTAGCTTAGGTGTGGTATTTTGTTATTAAGGATACAAGAAAGTAAGGCAAAAAAAAGAAATCATAGGATTATTAGAGAGTCGGCTTAATAAGTAAAAATATTAGATTTTTTAATTAAGTTTCAAAGTCAAAACTTAGAAATAGAAAAAATTAAGTTATAAGAGTTTTCCTAAATTGGATCTGACAAATGTTTGAATCAAATTAATAATAATATAATTTTGAATACCGATAAATTAAAAAAAAAATATAAGATGGGTGTATCCCCGCCAAGTTTTTATTCATTGACCAATGCATAAAGCTAATTCTATCAATGTCAACCCATGCCTCTCTTTTTTAATATTCATGGCTTTAGAAGATAGGGCTGTCATTCATGGCTTTGGAAGATAGGGCTGTCCTGTATCATCGACTTGGGTATGATAATATTTAAATCAAATTAATCATAATATAATTTTAAATATAAAAAAAAAAAAAAAAAAAAAAAAAGTCGTAGGATGGGCGTGTCCCCGCCAAGTTTGACCTAGGCATGAAGCTAATTCTATCAATGCCAACCCATGCCTCTCTTTTTTAATATTCATGGCTTTAGAAGATAGGGCTGTCCTGTATTTGATTGGCTAAAACAATCCGACATGGCATTTTCTATCGACTTGCTACTCTGATGGAGAGCAAAAAACATCCCCAGAAAAACAGAGTAAGCAGAACAGAGAAAGAAAAAACTCCCTCGATCATCAATGGCGATGGTCGCTACACCATCACCGTCATCCTCCCTCACAGCCTCCTTTCAAAATTCTAACCGTTACCCATTTCCCCCCAGAACCCAATCTCGCAGGCCCACCTTTCCCGCCACAAAAACATGGAAGACAACAATCACGTCCATGGCTCCAACGAAAAGGGTAAATTTTCAAAAACCACATAAAATCTTTCCAATATATTTTATTTTTGGCTTATATGTACTCCAAGTTCATAGGAATTTAAGCTTTTAATTGATGAAACCACTTTAATTTAATCAAATTTTTTTCTTAGTCTTATTTTGAGCCTAGCAAAGTGGAATTTGCTAATTTCTAGGTTAACAAATACGACGAATCATGGGAGAAGAAATGGTACGAAGCAGGAATATTCTACGAATCAAGCGAAGAAATCGAATTCGACGTTTTCAAGAAACTAGAAAAGAAGAAGGTATGGAGCAACGAAGAAAAGGCGGGATTGCTGACGAAAGCAGAGGGGTTAGGGGTGACATTATCATCCATAGAGAAACTGGGGGTTTTTTCAAAGGCTGAGTTAGGGCTGTTGAGTTTGGTGGAGAAGTTAGTTGGGGTTTCGCCATCAGTGTTGGCGTCGGCAGTGCTGCCTATCCACAACTTTCTTGTGTACGTTTTTCTCTTTTTTTTTTTATTTCTTTCTTTCTTCCCATCGATCTCAATCTCACTTTTTTTTTACCTCCCTATTTCACTCTCACTTTTTTTTCCCTATCTCACTCTCACCTCTATTTTCTCTTTTTTTGGGAGTTTTTTTTTTGTTTTATATTCTCTTTGAATTATTTTTTTTCCGATTTTAACATATTCAAAACAAATGATATTTAAATTGAATATTATGAATGAATTATAATTTATTAATTTTATATATTTTGAAGGGGAAATATTTGTGATTAAATATATATATATTTTTAAATTATTAATATATTATAATTTAAATTTCATACTTATTAGAAAAACAAAAAATTAGAAAAAAAAAACAAAAACAATAAAATTAAATGAAATAGAATAATGGATGATATAAAAATTAATTGTTATAAGAAATTTAAAATATATTATTAAAAATCACAAGGCGGTAGTTGTGCTTTTTCGTATAATGTTCATCGTTGTTATTTCAAATATCCAAAATAAAACTTTACAAAGTGTGAGTGAAAAATTTAAATGAATTAGGGAAGAAGAGCTTTCAAAGGAAGGATGGAGAAATTTTGATGGCAGATAAAATTTTGTAAAGTATGAGTGAGAGGTTTAAATGAGTTAGAGAAGAAGAGCTTGCCCAGATAAAATTTTGTAAAGTATGAGTGAGAAGTTTAAATGAGTTTGGGGAGAACAACTTTGAAGGGAAGGATAAAAAATTTTTGAGTTAGAGTTTGGGGAGAAAAACTGGGAAGGATGAAGAAATTTTGTTCTGAATTGAATTTATAATATATAATTTTCACAAACAAATTTTTAAAACTTTGCTTTCGCGCTTTTTCTCCCGCCTTTTTTTTCATTACCACCTCTTTTTTCATTACCTCTTTTTTCATTACCGCGTTTTTTAATTTCTCACAATTTTTTTATACTTTTAATTAATACCGCCTTGTGATTTTTATTACTTACTTACAAAGTACTTACTAACTATTTACTAACTAATTACTACATTTCACAATTTTTTGACACTCTCTCTTTTTTTCTTAGTCACTATATTATTATACTCATTGTCTCTATTTCTCTATAGTTCTCATGCAATGTAATTTTTAGAATTAATTTTTAGAATTTGTTAATTTTTTCATATCTATACTCTTACAACTCCTTATAAGTAGTAGACTATTCGTGGTTTGTCTTGCCAGATTAATCTAATTAAACAAATAATTAAATCTAGTTTTTACTTAAATTTTCATATCAAAATTATACTGTTTCCATTTGTTAATATCATTGTACCCATTTATTACACGATGAATAAACACATAATAAAGTCTTTACTATGATTTACTATAAAGTTTCAACCATGATTGATTTATTCTTCGAACATATTACATTCACTTCATATGAAACAGTACATAAGATATTAGACTTTAATAGAGTTTAATATTAATATATATATATGACAGTATATACTTACACTCGCAATTGAGTCACTATTGAGTAGTATGTATTGAAAAGTATGTATCTATAGTATTTGTCATCTCTTTTAAGAATAATATTTAAAAAAATAATATCAAATTATGTAATAATAAATTTAAGGTTGTACCACTCACCAACAACTAACAACATCGTGTTTATTAGTTGTACTACCCACTAACAATATCCATCTCACCCACTAACAAATGATATGATAAGATAGAACAAATATTTACTCAATTGCTCAATTACCATTATTGACATTTAGACACCAAGACTAAGTTAATGTTGCTAGAGGTAAAGATAAAATTTATGTTGCACTAGTAACATTATTCTTGGATAGATACTTAAGGCCAGATTTAATTTAGTTCATTGATAAAGTAACCAATCTTAGAAAAACGCAATTGAGTAACACCTCTTAGTTCATCATGTTAATCTTTCAAGTAGTTTAACAAAATTTAACAATAAAGTAATCTAAAATTTTCGCCCCAATTTTGTCAAAGGCAAAACATCATACAAAATGAATTTTATTTTTTAAGTGGTTTGATTAATTTTGTTAAAGCTATCATATCATCTTCCAAACCATAATGAGACAATGAATTTTAATGAATTTTATTTGAATTTGATGGTAAGGTGGTTTGATTTTCCTAACACAAAGTCAATTTAATTTAATAATTGTTTTAGATTGTTTTTGTTTAAATAAAAGCAAACAAAGAAAGTAAAAAAGAAAAAAAAAAGAAATAGACATATAGCAAGTAAGTAACATGATAATTTGGTATAAAAACTAAATTTTTCGTGGTTGAAACAAAAAACAAATAAAAAATTTTGGCGGCTGATACCAAAATGTAAAATATTTTTTGGACTTTAACAAAATTTACTGCCTAATTTTTGTGAGAATTGCTTGATTGATTAAATATTATTATAATTTTTAAATAATAATATTAATAATTTAAAATAATAATATATAAATTACTAATTTAATAATATACTAATTTACGGGGGCGCTTCCATGTATGCATGCCCGATGCTAGGGCGCTCGCGTTGGCATAGCCGGGCGCCCTTGTTGGCATAGCCGGGCGCCCGCGCGGGCGCCTTGCGCAGGTGCTTGCAAGCGCTGTTGCCCTACGCGGGGGCATATGCCACTCATGCCATGCGGGCGCTCACGCACACATTTGCATGGGCTACCATGCATGCCGCGCAGGCACCCGTGTAGGTATGCGTCATGGGACGAGTACCGGCCTTTCAATCAATAATGCTATAATTAATATATAAAAAATTTTAAATATGAATTATGTAGAATAATGGTATAATTAATATTATTAATTTAAATAATGTAATAATATAAAATTAAAAGATTTTAATATAATTTAGTAATAATATTATAACATAATATAGTAACAATATAGTAACAATGTTATAATGTTATAATAATAGTTGGTAACAGAAATAAAAATACAAATGAAAATACAAAATTTTGATGATATAATAAAAAAAAGAGCGGTAGATTAAGATGAAATTAAACTCTAAGACGGTAAAAACTTGATGATCTAAAGGGGGTAAAAAGATTAAAAAAAGCGAGAAAAATTGACGGGCTTTTGAAAATTTTGAAAATTTGTTTAGGCGGTGAAATAAACCAAATTTTCTATAAATCATTTCCTCTGAACCCTCTTTCCCTTCCTCCCCTCAAAACCTCTCATCTCTGCTCAAAGCTCTTGCTTGTGAATCAACCAAAATCTTCGTGAAACAGGTAATCACATATTTTTTTTAAGTAAAATTTAGATTATATTATATTTTGAAATATTTTAAATTTTCACAGCTTGTACTCATTTTAGATGAATTAAATGAAGGATGAGTATTTTTGAAGAATCACAATCATCCTAGAGCAACTTGACTTTGAAGAAACCCAATCATCTGGTTTAGTTCAGATTTAAGTACGAATGTTATTTCTTTATTTTCACACAATATTACCAATTTTAATTTCATTTTTGCTTTTAATAATAATCTAAATTATTTGTATTCTTAGTTCCCAACCAACAATCATTATCTCTACGTGACTGCATCCAAAAGGTAATATTTTTATTTATAGCAATTTTTATTTTTATGAATGGATTGACATACCATTCAGAGAAAAGATAATATTTTTTTATAACCCTTTTTATGAATAGATTGACATGAAGGTTGATGCTGCGACTCAAGCATATTTGGGGCAGAAGATATGCTGAAGAGAAGAGAAGAGAAGATATATAGTTATTTGATATGTAATATTTTTTTTTTCTTATTCTATTAATGTATCAATCATTCTCAATAATACAAGATGTTTTATTATTTTAGTAATTTCTTTATTTTATAGTTTATAATATTTCTTAAAATGTCAGCTTGTGTGGTAATCTTACAGTATGTGATAACTGACGAAATAGTAACATTTGCTAACGGATAAATAACTACAATAACCGATATAACATATGAACATATGTACTAACCGACCATAAATGACTAATCGAAGATAAAAGGTAACAATTGTGGTAACCGAGTAGTAATCGAGTGGTAACCGACGATAAAAGTTATAACATTTCCTAATATATAAATAACCGTTTCTAAATGACAGTTACATTTCTTAACAGTTATGTAGTAACCGACGACAAAAGATAATACTTGTGCTAACCGAGTGATAATAACCGAGTCGTAACTGAGTGATAATCAAAATCAAGTAGTAACTGAGTAGTAACCAAGTAGTAACCAAGTAGTAACCGAATGATAACTGATGATAAAATATATTAATTTTTACCCATACTTAGCGTAATTTTACCAACACTTTCTGACCGTTACTATAAATATATGACATGTTTCAACGGTCATGAAAAGTGTCGGAATACACCTATCCCGACTGGTGTATTACCGACTAAAACCCCATCCGTCGGAGAAGATTTTGTCAACGGTTTTATCATATTTAGGAGACGGTTTTAGTCCGTCAAAATAACTCACTTGTTTTGTAGTGAATGAATTTATTTTTTTTTTAGTTTTTGAAAACTAATATATTGACAAGCCCTTTTAAGGTTATTCGTCTCCTTGGTGGAGATGCGGGTATCGATCCCCGTACCTCTCGCATGCTAAGCGAGCACTCTACCATCTGAGCTACATCCCCTTCTTAGCCCCTCTTCGCCACTCATGGTGCTTTAGTGCAATATTTTGGTCTTACTAAAAAAAGTATATTCGATTTTGATACTTAATTTTATATTAGTCTATTTGTCAGTATACTAGCTGATTGTATTTTTTTAAAACAATTTGCTCTTGCACTCATTAGGGTTAGCATTAATTCATAGTATATATTTTTTATAAATAAATCTTTTTTTTTTTGGGAAATTTATTCTAACAAGTGAATATTTTGCCCTTATATAGGGTTAAAAGCGAGCGCTCTAATATTTGAGCTACATCCCCCTTCTTGCCCCTTTTTGTCATTCAGGGGCTTTAGTGCAATATTTTGTTTTTACTAAACAAAACTATATTCTATTTTGATACTTAATTTCATAATAGTCTATTAGTTAGTATACTATCTAATTGTATATTTTTTAGACAATTTTCTCATACGCTCTTGAGTATAAGCATTAATTTGTAGTATATATTTGTTATAAATAAATCTTTTCTTTTGGAAATTTATTCTTTTGGGTGAATATTTTGCCTTTATACAGGTTAAATAAATTTATTTTTCTTTTAAAATTTTTGAAAACTAGTATATTGACAAGCCCTTTCAAGGTCATTCATCTCGTAGGAAATGCATTGGTGGAGAAGCGGGGTATTGATCCCTATACCAATCACATGCTATGCGAGCGCTCTACCATCTGAGCTGTATCACACCCTTCTTGACCCCTTTTCGCCGCTCATGGTGCTTTTGTGCAATATTTGTTCTTGCTAAATAAAACTAAATTCAATTTTGATACTTAATTTTATAATAGTCTATTTGTTAGTATACTACCTAATTGTATATTTTTTAGACAATTTGCTCTTACACATGAGTATTAACGTTAATTCAAAGCATATATTTGTTATAAATAAATCTTTTCTTTTGGAAATTTATTCTATCGAGTGAATAGTATGCCTTTATATAGGTTAAATAAATTTATTTTTTGTTATACTTTTTGAAAACTAATATATTGACAAGCCCTTTCAAGGTCATTCGCCTCTGAGGAAATGCATTGGTGGAGATGTGGGGTATTAATCCTCGTACCTCTTGCATGCTAAGTTAGTGCTCTACCATCCGAGCTGCATCGCCCTTCTTGGCCCCTCTTCGCCGCTTTTTTGATTTTGATACTTAATTTCATGTTGGTCTATTTGTTAGTATAATAGTTGATTGTTTATTTTTTAAACAATTTGCTTTACATTTGTGAGTATTAGCATTAATTCATAGTATATATTTTTTTATAAATAAATCTTTTTTTTTCTTGAAAATTTATTCTATCGGGTGATTATTTTGCTCTTAAATAGGGTTCAATAAATTTACTTATTTTTAAAAAATTTTTAAAACTAATACATTGACAAGCTCATTCAAGGTTATTCATTTCCTAGGAAATGCATTGGTGGAGATGTAGTGTATCGATCATAAAACCTCTTGCATGCTAAGCTGACACTCTACCATCTGAGCTATTTCCCCCTTCTTGGTCCCTCTCCACCGCTCTAGGTGCTTTAGTGCAATATTTTATTCTTACTAAGCAAATCTATATTCGATTTTGATATTTAATTTCATATTAGTCTATTTGTTACTATACTACCTAATTGTATATTTTTTAAACAATTTGCTCTTACACTTATAGGTATTAGCATTAATTCATAGCATATATTTATTTTAAAATAAATCTTTTTTTTGGAAATTTATTCGAACGGGAGAATATTTTGCCTTTATATCCGGTTAATTAAATTTATTTATTTGAAAAATTAGTCAAAACTAAATATCGATCCCCATACCTCTCGCATGCTAAGCGAGCGCTCTACCATTTGAGCTACATCCCCCTTATTGGTTCCTCCCTGTCGTTGAAGGTGTTTTATGTAATATTTTGTTCTTATTAAGCAAAACTATATTAGATTTTGAGATTTAATTTCATATTAGTCTATTTGTTGGTAGACTATTTTATTGTATACTTTTTAAACAATTTGCTCTTGCCCTCACGAGTATTAGCATCAATTCATAGTATACATTTTTTACAAATAAATCTTTTTTCATCGAAATTAATTTTATCGAGTGAATATTTTGTCATTATATAGGGTTAAATAAATTTATTTATTTTAAAAAATTTTCAGAATTAATAACTGATAAGCCCTTTCAAGGTCATTCATCTCCTAGGAAATGCATTGGGGGAGATGCGGGGTATCGATCCCCATACCTCTCGCATGCTAAGCGAGCGCTCTATCATTTGAGCTACATCCCCCTATAGGGTGTAAATTTTGCCTTTATACACGATTAAATAAATTTATTTATTTTAAAAATTTTTTAAAACTAATAAATTGACAAGCCCTTTCAAGGTCATCCATCTTTTAGGAAATGCATTGGTGGAGATGTAGGGTATCAATCCCTGTATCTCTCGCATTGTTTATATTTTTTTTATATAAAACCATTTTTTGGAAATTTATTCTATCGGGTGAATATTTTGCCCTTATATTAGGTTAAAAAATTTTATTTATTTAAAAATTTTTTGAAAACTAATATATTGACAAGCCCTTTCAAGGTCATTCGTCTCACATTGGTGGAGATGCGGGGTATCAATCCCCGTACCTCTCGCATGCTAAGCGAACGCTCTACCATCTGAGTTACATCCCCATTTTTGGCCAGTCTTCGCCGCTCAGGGTGCTTTACTCAATATTTTGTTCATACTAAACAAAATATTTTCAATTTTGATACTTAATTTCATATTAGTTTATTTGTTATTAATCTAATTGTATATTTTTTAAGCAATTTACCCTTACACTAATGAGTACTTGCATTAATTCACACAATATATTTTTTTATAAATAAATCTTTTTTTTAATTTATTCTTTCGGGTGAACATCTTGCCCTTGTATATGGTTAAATAAATTTATTTATTTTAAAAATTTTTGAAAACTAATATATTGACAAGCCCTTTCATGGTCATTCGTCTCCTAGGAAATATATTGGTGGAGATGCGGTGTATCGATCCACGTAACTCTCGTATGCCAAGTGAGCGCTCTACCATCTGAGCTACATCCCCCTTCTTGGCCCTTCTTGGCCCCTCTTCTCAGCTCATGGTGCTTTAGTGCAATATTTTGTTCTTACTAAATAAAACTATATTCGATTTTGATACTTAATTTCATATTAGTCTATTTGTTAGTATACTAGTTGATTGTATTTTTTAAAAAACAATTTAACGTTACACTCATTAGGGTTAGCATTAATTCATAGTATATATTTTTTTATAAATAAATCTTTTTTTTGGAAATTTATTTTATCGGGTGAATATTTTGCCCTTATATGGGACTAAAAGTGAACATTCTACCATTTGAGCTATATCCCCCTTCTTCTCTTCGCTGCTCAGGGTGCTTTATTGCAACATTTTGTTCTTACTAAACAAAACTATATTCGATTTTGATACTTAATTTCATAATAGTCTATTAGTTAGTATACTACCTAATTGTATATTTTTTAGACTATTTGCTCTTACACTCATGAGTATTAGCATTAATTCGTAGTATATATTTGTTATAAATAAATCTTTTCTTCCGGAAATTTATTCTTACGGGTGAATATTTTGCCTTTATATAGGTTAAATAAATTTATTTTCCTTTTAAAATTTTTTAAAACTAGTACATTGACAAGCCCTTTCAATGTCATTCGTCTCCTAGGAAATATATTAGTGGAGATGCGGGGTATCGATCCCCGTACCAATCGCATGCTAAACAAGCGCTTTACCATCTGAGCTGCATCGCCCTTCTTAGCCCCTTTTTGCCGCTCATGGTGCTTTAGTGCAATATTTTGTTCTAGCTAAATAAAACTATATTCGATTTTGATACTTAATTTCATATTAGTCTATTTGTTAGTATACTAGCATATTGTATATTTTTTAAACAATTTGCACTTACACTCATGAGTATTAGCAATAATTCATAGTATATAATTTTTATAAATAAATCTTTCTTTTTTGAAAATTTATTCTATAGGGTGATTATTTTGCCTTTATATAGGGTTAAAAGTGAGAGCTCTACCATCTAAGCTACATATCCCCCTTCTTGTCCCCTCTTCACTGCTCAGGGTGCTTTAGTGCAATATTTTGTTCTTACTAAACAAAATTATATTCGATTTTGATACTTAATTTCATATTATTCTATTTGTCTGTATACTACCTAATTGTATATTTTTTACACAATTTTCTCTTACACTCACGAATATTCGCATTAATTCAAAGTATATATTTTTTGTAAATAAATCTTTTTTTTTTTGGAAATTTATTCTATCGGGTGAATATTTTCCATTATATGGGGTTCAATAAATTTATTTATTTTAAATATTTTTGAAAACTAATATATTGACAAGCCCTTTCAAGGTTATTTGTCTCCTAGGAAATGCATTGGTGGAGATGCGTGTATCGATCCCCTTACCTTTTGCATACTAAGCGAGTACTCTACCATCTAAGCTACATCCCCATTCTTGGCCCCTCTTCGCCGCCAAGGTCCTTTGGTGCAATATTTTGTTCTTACTAAACAAAAATATTTTCGATTTTGATACTTAATTTTATATTTGTCAATTTGTTGTATACTACCGAATTGTAAATTTTGTACGCAATTCGCTATTGCATTAACTCATTGTTTAAATTTTTTATAAATAAATCCTTTTTTTGGAAATATATTCTATCGGGTGAATATTTTGCCCTTATATAGGGTTAAATAAATTTATTTATTTAAAAAATATTTTCAAACAAATATATTGACAAGTTCTTTCAAGGCCATTCATCTCCTAGAAAATATATTGGTGGAGATGCAGGGTATCAATCCCCATACCTCTCGCATGCTAAGCGAGCACTCTACCATCTGAGCTACATCCCCATTCTTGGCCCTCTTCGCCGCCAGGGTCCTTTGGTGCAATATTTTGTTCTAACTAAACAAACTATTTTCGATTATGATACTTAATATTATATTAGTCCATTTGTTGTATACAAAGTAATTGTAAATTTTTTACGCAATTTACTCTTCCATTAACTCATTGTTTATATTTTTTATAAATAAATTTTATTCTATCGAGTGAATATTTTGCCCTTATATTAAATAAAATTATTTATTTTAAATTTTTTTGAAAACTAATATATTGACAAGCCCTTTCAAGGTCATTCGTCTCCTTGGTAATGTATTGGTGGATATGTGGGGTATCGATCCCCGTACCTCTCACATTCTAAGTGAGTGCTCCACCATTTGAGCTACATCCCCATTCTTAGCCCCTCTTCGCCACCAGGGTCCTTTGGTGCAATATTTTCTTCTAACTAAACAATTCTATTTTCGATTTTGATACTTAAATTTATATTAGTCCATTTGTTTTATACTACCTTACTATAAATTTTTTACACAAGTCGCTCTTGCATTAACTCATTGTTTATATTTTTCAGTCGTCTCCTTGGGAAATACATTGGTGAAGATGCGGCGTATTGATCCCATGCCTCTCACAAGCTAACCGAGCACTCTACTATCAAAGCTACAACCCCCTTCTTGGTCCCTCTCTGCCACTTAAGGTGCTCTAGAGCAAAATTTTGTTCTTACTAAACAAATTTATATTCGATTTTAATACTTAATTTTATATTTGTCTATTTGTTAGTATACTACTTAATTGTATATTTTTTAAACAATTTTCTCTTACCCTCATAAATATTAGCATTAATTCATAGTATATATTTTTTATAAACAAATCTTTGTTTTTTAAAAAAATTTTTCTATCAAGCGAATATTTTGGGTTAAATAAATTTATTTTTTTTTAATTTTTGAAAACTAATATATTGACAAGCCCTTTTAAGGTCATTCGTCTCCTACGAAATGTATTGATGGAGATGCGGGGTATCGATCCCCGTACCTCTCGCATGCTAAGCGAGCGCTCTACCATCTGAGCTACATCCCCCTTTTTGGCCCCTCTTCACCAATCAGGGTGCTTTAGCGCAATATTTTGTTCTTACTAGACAAAACTATATTCGATTTTGATACTTAATTTCATAATAGTATATTTGTTAGTATACTACCTAATTTTATATTTTTTAGACAATTTGCTCTTATACTCATGAGTATTAGCATTAATTCAGAGTATATATTTGTTATAAATAAATCTTTTATTTTGAAAATTTATTCAATTGGGTGAATATTTTGCTCTTATACTAAATTTATTTTTCATTAAAAATTTTTGAAAACTAATATATTGACATGCCCTTTCAAGGTCGTTCCTCTCCTGGGAAATGCATTGGTGGAGATGTGGGGTATCGATCTGCATACCTCCCACATGCTAACCCAGTGCTCAACCATCTGAGCTGCATCGCCCTTCTTGACCCCTCTTCGCCGCTCATGGTGCTTCAGTGCAATGTTTTGTTCTTACTAAATAAAATTATATTTAATTTTGATACTTAATTTAATATTAGTCTATTTGTTAGTATACTAGCTGATTGCACATTTTTAAACAATTTGCACTTACACTCATGAATATTAGCAATAATTCATACTATATATTTTTTATAAATAATTTAATAATTTTTTTGTAAATTTATTCGATCGGGTGATTATTTTGTCCTTATATAAGGTTAAAAGCGAGCACTCTACCTTCTGAGCTACATCCCCCATCTTGGACCCTCTTCGCTTGTTATGGTGCTTTAGTGAAATATTTTGTTCTTACTATACAAAATTATATTCAATTTTGATACTTAATTTCATATTATTCTATTTGTTAGTATACTACCTACTTGTATATTTTTTACGCAATTTTCTCTTACACTCATGAGTATTAGCATTAATTCATAATATATATTTTTTGTAAATAAATCTTTTTTGTGAAATTTATTCTATAGGTAAATATTTTGCCATTATATAGGGTCCAATAAATTTATTTATTTTAAAAATTTTTGAAAACTAATATATTGACAAGCCCTTTCAAGGTTATTCATCTCTTAGGAAATGCATTGGTGGAGATGCGGTGTATAAATCCTCGTACCTCTTGCATGCTATGCGAACACTCTACCATCTGAGCTATATCCCCCTTCTTGGTCCCTCTCCACCGCTCGTGATTCTTTAGTGCAATATTTTATTCTTACTTAACAAATCTATATTCGATTTTGGTACTTAATTTCATATTAGACTATTTGTTAGTATACTACCTAATTGTATATTTTTTAAACAATTTGTTCATACACTCTTGGGTGTTAGCATTAATTCATAGCATTTTTCTTTTATAAATATTTTTTTTTTTGGAAATTTATTCGATCGGGTGAATATTTTGCCTTTATATCAAGTTAAATAAATTTATTTATTTGAAAAATTGTTCAAAACTAATCTATTAACAAACCTTTTCATGGTCATTCATCTCCTAGGAAATGCACCAGTGGAGATGCGGGTATCGATCCCCGTACCTCTCACATGCAAAGCGAGCACTCTACCATCTTAGCTACGTCCCCCTTCTTGGTCCCTCATTGTCGTTGAAGGTGTTTTATGTAATATTTTGTCCTTATTAAGCAAAAGTATAATAGATTTTGATATTTAATTTCATATTAGTCTATTTGTTGGTAGACTACTTAATTGTATATATTTTAAACAATTTGCTCTTGCCCTGACGAGAGTATATGCATCAATTCATAGTATATATTTTTTATAAATAAATCTTTTTTCATGGAAATTTATTCTATCTATTGAATATTTTGCCGTTAAATTGGGTTAAATAAATTTACTTCTTTAAAAAAATTTCAAAACTAATAATTGACCAGCCCTTTCATGGTCATTTATCTCCTAGGAAATGTATGGGTGAAGATGCAAGGTATCGATCCCCATACGTCTCGCATGCTAAGCTAGAGGTATGGCAATTTTGCTATTAATTTCGCATTAGTCTATTGTTAGTACTCTACTTAATTGTATATTTTTTAAATAATTTGCTCTTGCCCTCATGAGTATTAGCATTAATTCATGGTATATATTTTTTTATAAAAATATCTTTGTTTTTATTTGAAATTTGTTCTATAGGGTGTATACTTTGCCTTTTTATATGGTTAAATAAATTTATTTATTTTAAAAAAATTTTAAAACTAATATATTGATAAACAATTTCAAGGTCATTCGTCTCCTAAGAAATGCATGGGTGGACATGTGGGGTATCAATCCCCATACCTCTCGCATGCTAAGCGGGCACTCTGCTATCTAAGTTACATACCCATTCTTGGCCCCCCTTCGCCGCTCAAGGTGCTTTAGTGCAATATTTTATTTTTACTAAACAAAACTATATTCAATTTTGATAATTTCATAATAGTGTATTTGTTAGTATAGTTCCTAATTGTATATTTTTTAGACAATTTGCTCTTACACTCATGAGTATTAGCATTAATTCGCTGTATATATTTGTTATAAGTAAATATTTTGTTTTGAAAATTTATTCTATCGGGTGAATATTTTGCCTTTATATATGTTAAATAAATTTATTTTTCTTTTAAAATTTTTGAAAACTAAGATATTGCCAAGCACACCCAAGGTCATTCATCTCCTAGGAAATGTATTGGTGGAGATGCCGGGTATTGATCCCCATACCTCTCGCATGCTAAGTGAGCACTCTACCATCTGAGCCGCATCGCTCTTCTTGGCCCCTCCCCATCGCTCAAGGTACTTTAGTGCAATATATAGTTCTTACTAAACAAAATATATTGGATTTTGATATTTAATTTCATATGAGTCTATTTGTTAGTATACTAGCTACTTGTATATTTTTAAAACAATTTGCTCTTACACTCATGAGTATTAGCAATAATTCATTATATATATTTTTTCCAAATAAATCTTTTTTCTTTGAAAATTTATTCTATCGGGTGCTTATTTTGCCCTTATATAGGGTTAAAAGCGAGCACTCTACCATCTGAGTTACATCCCCCTTCTTAGCCCCTCTTTGCTGCCTAGGGTGCTTTAGTGCAATATTTTGTTCTTTCTAAATAAAATATTCGATTTTGATACTTAATTTCATATTAGTCTATTTTTTAGTATACTACCTAATTGTATAATTTTTACACAATTTTCTCTTTCACTTATGAGTATTAGCTTTAATTCATAGTATATATTTTTTGTGAATAAATCTTTTTTTGGAAATTTATTCTATCAGGTGAATATTTTGCCATTATATAGGGTTCAATAAATTTATTGATTTAAAAAATCTTTGAAAACTAATATATTGAAAATCCCTTTCAAGGTTATTGGTCTCCTAGGAAATGCATTGGTGGAGATGCGGTGAATCGATCCCCGTACTTCTAGCATGCTAAGCGAGCGCTCTACCATCTGAGCTTCATCCCCCTTCTTGCCCCCTCTTCGCCGCTCAGGGTACTTTAGTGTAATATTTTGTTCTTACTAAATAAAACTATATTCGATTTTGATACTTGATTTCATGTTAGTTTATTTGTTAGTATATTACCTAATTGTATATTTTTTAAACAATTTGCTTTTATACTCATGAGTATCAGCATTAATTCATAGTATATAATTTTTATAAACAAATCTTTTTTTGGAAATTTATTCTATCGGATGAATATTTTGTCCTTATATTGGGTTAAATAAATTTATTTATTTAAAAAAATTTTTAAAACTAATATATTGACAAACTCTTTCAAAGTCATTTGTCTCCTAGGAAATGCATCGGTGGTGGAGATACGGGTATCCATCCCCGTACCTCTCACATGCTAAGCAACCGCTTTCCCATATGAGCTGCATCCCCCTTCCTGTTCCCTTCTCGCCACTGATGGTACTTTAGTGCAATATTTTATTCTTACTAAACAAAACTATATTGGATTTTGATTGTTAATTTCATATTTGTCAATTTGTTAGGACACCACCTAATTGTATATTTTTTAAACAATTTGCTCTTGCCCTCATTAGTATTAGCATTAATTCATAGTATATATTTTTAATAAATAAAACCTTTTTTTTTCTTTTTGAAAATTTGTTCTATTGGGTGAATATTTTCCGATCATATTGGTGTATATAAATTTATTGATTTTAAAAATTCTTCAATGTGGTCTTTCATATCTGACGACACCCATCAAGGAAAGGAAAGAGAGATTTGGGGGAAGTGGAAGCAGAAACTAAAATTGTGGTTTCTTTAGGTTTTGTAGCTGTGTTAATGGTGGTAGAATATTCTAAATTGTCAAACGATTTATATGTGTGTAGAGGTTCGTGTTTGTTTGGAAAATTTTTGTTACCAACTTATTACATAGTCGGTCGAAATTTAAGAGATCCGTTATCAGTGTCCAAATAAAAAGAAAAAAAAAATCGTAATTAAGGTATGTTTATATGGCTAATGAGAACTATTTCATGATAGATACACAACTCAACTGAGGGTTGGCTAATAACAGTAGTTACACGATAGATACACAACTCCGGGAGGAAAATCTCTGCCGGGATCAACAATGGACATAATCATATCCTAGAGATGGCAGTTTGGACGTCTAAGAAGTTATTTGTAGTTTATGTCTTCCTCTATTTGTTTGCTGTTGTTGTTTTGTACTTGTAGAGCTTAGCCCAGACGAGATAGTGCAAGAAATTTAATCCACTTAGTATGCACATCAACCAGTAAAACCTCTCAAGGTGATGATGATTCAAATTGTTGCCAAAGAGCCATGGACTATGTTTAGAGTTGCCTGTGACATGATTCACTGATGAGACAATTATGGAGCTGAGGTAGTATCCCATTGCCAATGAGCCCCATGAGAGAGCAGTCGCCAAAGATCTCATGCTTATTGGGGCCTCAGTGAAGAAGAATTCCATCATTCCAGCCAACGTGAAGAGGTCAGCTGACCCAAGGAACAAGTACTGCAAAGCAACCCACAAGAATGTGATGGGCAGAGGTTCAGGAGACTCTACGAGGCCGAATTGGGTAGCCACCCGCTTTCTCTTGATCTCGACTACAGCTGCAACTGCCATGGCCACAATGGAGAAAAAAAGGCCTGTTCCTATTCGCTGCAGATCAGTTATGCCCATTTCTGTTTTTGTTATTCTCCGAGCAAGTGGGATGATAACATGATTGTAGAGTGGTGCAAGGATCATGATGAAGAGGACAGGGAAGACTGGAAGAGAAGCTGGTGGAACCTTGAGAGAACCAAACTTGGTGTTCATTGTGGATGCTTGCTGGACAGAGAAAGTTGAGAGTTGCGCAAGGCAGCAGTTAAGCATTATCGTTGACATGAAAATTGGAATGATTTTTAGTACTATTTTGACCTCTTCCACTTCCTGGGGTTTGCATTCCAGCATCGAGTGAACAGGCTTGTTTGCTACTGCTCTGTCAAGAAACTTGAGGTTCTTCAATGGCATTTGAGTCGGTGGCTCTTTTCCTTTTCCACTAGCTTCTTCTTCTTCACTAGTTTCAGTTGCATAGGATGGGCTTGGGTCCATGCCTGCGACAGCAGTTCTGGTGGGCTTCCTAGAGATGCAAAGGTTGTACAGTGCTGCAGCCAAAACCTGTTCAACAAAATTGTGGTTATAAATTTTTTAGCTACATGGTAGTAGTAAATATTGTTAAGTGCCTTGGAAGTATTTTTTTTTTTTTTTCTAACTTTACCTTGAAAATGGTAGTAATAGGGCTTCCAACTGGAACTTTAGTCTGGCAAGTAGTGGAGCCAATCATGAAGATTGGGATCGATAACAATATTGCCGCGGTTGAAATCCCAAAACCCCATTGCCAACCTTTATTATCTTCAATCCAGACCACGAAAGTAACTGCAACAAGAGCTCCACACGAGAGGCTAAACACATAGTAGTTAAAAAATGTAGACCTCTGCTTCCTTCCTTGTGGGTTAGTCTCATCAAACTGCTCGGCCCCATGTGCAGGAAGTGAACCTTTTATTCCTCCAACGCCCAGTGCCACCAGATACAGACCCGAGAATAGCATTGCCACTTTCCCCCCATCGATTTCTTGGCATGGAGTGCTAGCATAGGCTGGTGCACAAGCCGGTGGTTTCAGTGAAGGGGTATGTGCTTGTACTGTGAGTATCACTAGCCCCTGTCTCAAGAGTCATTGTGATAAGGTTATTGTTAGTCATGTGGATGCTGTTCAATATTATTTTCTTATCTGCATTTACTATAAAAATATTAAATTCTGTTTCTCCATCACTTAAGTTTCCTACATTTATGACCATTGACCTTATTCGAGTTGTCGCTTTACACACAGAAGCGTTGTCTGGTTGGTCTCCACCAATCAAATTTGAGAATTTGAGAATAAAGGGGCAACATTTGCTTCACCTGGAGGTTCTATCTCAACCACCATTAGGATATTAATGGACTGCATTAGTGGATGGAGTATGTTCTTGTCTTTAAACATGACACTGACATCAATCTTGTGCCTTTTCTTTCCAGGAGGCACATGAATTGAGTATTGGTAGGGACATCCTTTTGTGGACTATATGTAGAATAAATTAATTAATTTAGACCTGCATCTGGTGCACGATGCTGTAGCTGAGGGTCACCACTTGCAAGCCTCTGGAAGTGAAGGCTATATTCTCCAACTCCGTAAATTCATTGTCTGTCTTAATCATGGCCATTGGTTTTTAGAATGTATAACGTAAGATAGCTTTTGATTAGAATTAGTACAAACATATTAATCCATCCTCAAATTTAGAGGGCGAAAAGAAAAAGATGTGTTTGCCATCTTCTGAGATCTTACCGCAAATTCAATTGCTGCACTTATTAAATATATGATGTAGGTGCTGAAGACAGCATCAGATAAGAAGCCTCCAAAGAGAGCAAGTAGAAATGCTGTGCCCATGAAATTGGTGACAATGTTGGCTGCGCTAGATGGCGAAAAATGCATGAACTTTGAAAGATAAAGAACCAAGTTGCTTGCATTAGCCAGGTATGCCAAGTTCTCCAATGCCTCCACAACTGTCATTCACAATTCAAGAAGCCATGCAAGATTGATTTAAATGATGTTCACAGATCTTGCTTGAAAACAAGTTCCTCAACTGCAGTTGGTCTAATGGAGTCCACAATATTGCCAACAGTAGTAGAGAAGATAAAACACTAACCTAGAACAAAGGATGCTGCAAGCATTCCACCGTAATGGCCTCTCAAGGCAGGTCTGCCCCTCCAGTCAACATAGCCTTCCCAAACATCTCCCTTGATATGCTCTTCCTGGAAAATATAACCAAGAGGAACTTATGATTTATTCAGCAGAGGAAACAAAGGTATTAAAAAAAAAAAAAAGGGAAAACTAAAAAACCTCACCATCCTTTTTTCCCTTCTTTTCTCTCTCTCTCTCTCTCCTTTTTTCCCCCTCTTCTTTTAATTATCCTTTTCCCGTTTCTCCTTGAAATAAAGTGGGAGCAGTAACAGGGACTTATATATTAGGCCAAGGTTAGGTACCAACTTGAAGAAAAAGCTCTAGACCCTTGTATATGAAAATGACTCCTCATTCTAAGAGACATAAGAGGCCTACTGCGTGATAAAATGTTAAAGAGTGGATACTATCTCTAGACATGTTAACATCAGTAATTGAATATGTTTCCATCATTGTAGTGTTTAGGATCAAAAGCCCCTTGTTCAAGGGCGAAGCCATGCAAGGGAGCAAGCGGTGAAAGAGGCAAAAATTACAATTTTTAGATAGCAAACAACGTCTTACAGACTTTTAGCGACATTTTTTAGTTTTTAAATGGTATTTCTAAAAACCTTTAACGTGCAACGACCATCGAATTCTTGTACTTGATAATTTTCTTTCTTAAAATTTCAGGGTGAGCAGAAGTTTTCTCTCCCCGGACACCCCCTGGCCTCGCCCTGCCCTTGCTTGTACAAGGTTGTTTTGGAAGAGCAAGCCAAACTCATAAAGTATGAAGGGTAATTTCTAAAGAGTTGATGCAAGCCGTAGGATTTAGACTTGGCAGTGGTGCTACCTTGTTTTTTCTTTAATACCCTCAGATATCTGCCACCCCCAGTCAACATCTTTGTAGCATCAGATGATATTGATCACAAGTTGAGATGGAATTTCAAGAAGCCAGTGGTGTCTTCAACATTTAATGAGTTCACAGTGCCACCCGATGTGCATGGAGGCGAAGTTGAAGATTAACTTTTCTTAGACATACCCCACAACCACATTTTGCACCCACACCACTGACCTGACCCTTCGAGTGGGAAGGCCACTCAGGTGGCTTTCAATCTCAAGGGGTCAAAGGTTTTACATGATAGTCGCTTCAAAATTAAAAAATAAAAAAATATAAATATAAACAAAAACAATGATATCAGATAGACTAAATAAATCATAGACAAAATAAATCAGATCCTATGAGGTGAGTTCATATAAGCATATTTTGATCAATTTGAGTTAAATCATAAACATATTTTAATCGATTTAAATAAATATCTATTGAAAAATCAATTAAAATATGCTCATGAAAATTGTCGAGTAGGTTTGGATCTTTTTGGGGACATTTAGTTTATAATATTGTTTCTTTCAGGCATATATGCCATGTGTTCAATGTACCAAAAAAAAAATATGCCATGGGTTCAGCTTGGTTTGAGTCATTTATACTTGTTACTGTTATTTATTTATTTATTTATTTATTATATAAGAATTCAAACTCTAAATCTTAAGATTGGAGAGGAAATTGTGACCACCAGACTGTCCCCTTGCAGACTTCTTGTTGTTACTTTCATCAATATGTGTATTGGATAAACCAAATTTTTAGGTGATTAGTTGCCCAACGAAACCATGCCATTAATTCGTTGGTGATAAACATGAATTAGTGGGTGCATTTTTTATACCAAGCATGTGCATATTTTGCATGCTATGTGGTGAACAATTATATGATGGGACCATTGACTAGAGCTACTTCAAAACTTGTCCCTGTTAAATTCCCTTCGATGAATGCAAATGGGGCGGGCGCATTGCTATGCAACTTTTTAAGATTAGTGAAATCATAAAAATGAGATGAAATACTAACATAACAGTTGTTCTAATGAAACAAAATATTAGATTTTTTAATCAAGTTTCAAATTTAAAATTTAAAAATAAAAAGTTATTAAGTTGGGAGAGCCGTCTTCTAAATAGGGCTCCGTAGATGCTCAAATCAGATTTGTCAGAATATGGCTCTTGACATCAGCGATAAAAACCCAAAAAAAATAAGGGCAAGATCAAATTGCATAGCTGTCTAATGAGTTAGAGAGATATATTGAAGAAGAGGCCAAGGAAAAGCTCCTTGTCATTGTCATGAAGCATGGAATGAGGACATTCTGTATATAGATAAAGCCTTATTAATATTTATAATTGATGTTTATTAGCTTAATTGTTAAAATGGTATTTAAGATTGTATCAAAATATTTTGCAATCAAATCTTATTAGTACGAGAACTGAGGGATTTATGAACAACAAAAGTGTCCAATCATATAACTTAGTATTATCGATTTTTATTACGTAAAAATTATAAAAATTACGAAAATATATACATTTATGAATATTCAACTCAACCTCAGAGAAGACACTTAAGTAGGCGCTCTTTATCATTTGCCTATCCCCACCAGAATATAACTTAGTCTTTTTTTGTGGAGAGAGAGAGAGAATACAACCAAAAAAGAGAGAGAGAGAGAGAGGATAAGTTCATATTTATCAAAATAAATGATGGTATGGTTAGGATTAAGTGTGGATAATGATTAGCCCTTTATTGGACAATGGAATCACTTCAGCGATTCATACTAGAGTTCGTTCATCTCTCAGAATTAGCGAGGAATACAAGGATCTTATCACAAAAGTGATTGAGAAAAATATTTTATTCCTTAGTCTTTTGTTCGGATTGATATTTCATTTAAACCACTAAGAGAAGATGATTATGCATCATCCCATCAATCTATTAATATTCCTTAAATAGCTTCCATGATTGATTGAATAAAGCTTATCTTTCTATTGTGTTTGCTCGGGATGCATGGTGGTTTAGCCGTAATGCAGTGACTTACACTTGTTCCATACCAGATAACCGGATAAGTTGAAGAGTTGGCTCTCGTTTAAAACCTATAAATAAAGTCTTTAGTAATGGTTTGTGAGACATCTATCCAAGAGAGTCAGTGGGCTATTAGAACTTTTGGGTTATCAAATCTCTTGTATTACTTTTAAGTTTTCTTATATTTTTTGTGTTAGTGTTTGTAAATTTGGAAATATTTTTTTTAAAACTTTTATGTTCTCTTCTTCGTAGCGGAAATTTAGCTCCTCCTCCACCCATGGAAGTAGGTCATTTGACCGAACCATGTTAATTGGGTGTCTCTCTATTATTATTATCATTTTGTTAAAACTTTGAGCCATTTTGACGATTTCTGGGGTTTTATCCGAGTCTTATCCTATCATTAACCCGTAAGCGTGATTGAGCCAATGATGTCAACATGACAAATAAACCTCTGGATATCATGGCCTGTTTTCTTAACTAATGAGGTTAAAGTAGTTCTAATACGAGTATTTATCTTCAGTGTTCTCTTTTGTCCCATTTGCATTTCCTCTGCCCAAAAACCAGGGGCTTCTTCTTCCACCATTAGATCTCCAGGAGTTTCTTCATATCACTGTCATCACTACCATTTGTTAAGTTCCGTGTTATATGGGTCATCTTAATTTTGGCCATGCATTTAATGCATAAAATTTCAAGAAAAGGACTTTGTGTCACATAATATAGTTAGGTCCCCTTGAACACATGTTTCTGATATAAGCTAAAATGCATTTCTATTCATACATATGACTTCTTTGACTGGTTTACTCCAGCAGAGCATAATCTCATTCACAAACTTCTCTGGTTGTAATTGCAAATTTTCTTTTTTCCTTTCCAGCTATCAGAATATCGATATCTAGAGTCACTCTGACTATCTAATGTAAACATCTGCGGGGACTCTATTTAAAGAAGAGTTTCTTAGTGTAATCTTTTTCTTTTTCGGCTTTGAAGATTTATACCAAGTTGATGGGCTCTCTTAAACTTATGCGGACCCTTCAGCCCAAAAAGGAGGCCAATGCATGACAATTTGGGAAAAAGCTTCCCTAAACCTAAAGCCAGAAAGAGGGTGGGGGAGGGTTGAGGGGCTCAAGTTCGTCGGGTAGCCCATGCCAAGCACTAATTTAATATTTCAATCCGGCTACCCTTTGGGTGACTAAACATGAGTAGATGAGGGGGTGACTTGAGAAAAGCAGCACCCTTCCAGCACAAAACTCTCAAAGACTGTAATTTGTACTGTATGATTGACTTGACGCACTTGTCCCTTAAGCTTCAGAAGAAGAAAACTTCCAAAAGGGTATGGACCAATTTGTACTACATTGAAGTAGGTCACTACCGTTATAGGAAGACCTTACCTTGTTAGACTGTGGACCATATGTGTACCATGTCACTTGGATAAAGAGGGGACCAAATCGCATTTGGGTCACCTTTCATCTGATTAGGGACAAAGCTTTATGTTGCGTGCCGTTTAATAAATTTTAATATGTTTTATACCGAACTGTTTGGCATTGTAGATGGCAATGTTTCTTCATATTGTCAATTAAAGATGATGGAGGAAAAGAATCATTTTGTGCTCAGTTGATGTCTAGCAAAATTGATGTTTTGATTTTACTTAGTTTGGTATTTTGGCGTATGGAAATGGGAAATATAAACAATTGTTAGGTCTAAACCTAATAAAATTTAATGAGATTCAGCCCTTTAAGTATTTTTCAGGTCTACTTGGGCTATATGGGAAGGACATCAAGTGAAAACTACAGATCACCAAGTCTTGGTGATGGTAAGGACTTTGTCTGCTTGCTTCTTGTAGCTATGCAATTTTTGGAATTCGTGACTTGAGCCTATGAATCTGAGCACATTGACAAACAAAAATTTTGGCTCAAATAGTTATTTGAATGATTCGAAACCCTTGCCTACGGTCTTCGATTTCAGTCTTCCCTCCTCCCAGTTGCTGAACCCAAAATAAAGGAGGACTTACAGTACTAAATTACTAGATCCTCAATAAGGATGGGGCTGAGTATCTTGACCTTCATCAATTTCTTTTTATGGGTATTTAGTATACTTGATTGGATTAGGCTAAAATTAGTCCAACCCAGTTGGTCTTGGCTTGCCTTCAATCATCCATATACTGTGCCTTAATCCTGTGACATTACTGATCGATGATAGTGAACATGACTTATTTTACAAAAATGGTTCATTAATTTCTTGGCAGGAAGGATGAGTATAAGCTTTTAAGGAAAAGTGAAGATAAGTGGGATGAAGAAAAGGTGTGAAAGTAATGTACATTATGAAAAGTGATCATCCTCTTGTTTCTGCTTTAGGATACAGAATATGAGTTTGTCAAAAGTTTTACATGGACAGACTCCATGTTAGTTGTAAAAAGCTTGAAAAAGTGCCATGTCAATGTATAATTGATATTGCATAGTGCTTTATTGAGCACAGTTGCTGATTTTGCTGAAATAGTTTGTAGCAGTGGAAGGTGGCTTTTGCCGAGTGATGGAAGATTGATATCTGAAAAGGCGCTCTTGAAGGTGATTATAGGATGCCAAATTGTTTAACAATTGTTAATTACAGTCCAGTGTCAATTCGTCACACCATGAGCTTTAAACTCTAAGATGAGAGAGGAAGGAGCTTTTCCTTTTTTTTTTTTTTTTCCAAGAGGAATACTCCAATCAAAATCCCTCCATTTAATAAACATGGGATTGACTTCACTTCAATGTGATCACAACCCTCTCTCAAGATATAAATAGCATGTTTTTTTTTTATTTTATTTTGTATAAATAGTTACCAATCGTTAGTTGGTATATTAGGTAAAAGTATTACATCGTTTAATTGACTTTTAGGTTCAAAATTTGAGAATAAAAAATATTATATTAGGAGAGTCCCTCGTAAATTGAGTCTGATAGTGATTGAATCAAATTAATCAAAATATAATTTTGAATATCAAACTAACCTCACGGCTAATGAATTAGCCCTTTTGAGCTATCCCTTAATGTAATGGGAAGATGAGAATATGAAGTTTTGAACTCTTATCACATGAGGGTTAAAAACTCTGGTACTGCTTAACCAAGTAGTTGGTGATAATGAATTAACTCTTTACTCCTCTTAGAGCAAGGTCGGGTTTAACAAAAATCTCCCTTTGTCTAGCATTGGCATTGTAGGTTACTTCCTCTTAAAACCAAATAAGAGAAAAGACATTTTCTTTCTCATTTAAAAACTGGGTCACATTTTCCTCCGTTAATCCATTGTTTAAAACCTAATTCTATCCATGCAAACATTAGCCCAACATCACCTACTTGAAATCCAAACCCTACTCAAACGTCTGTAAATTTTTTTTTTTAACCAAGTTTTTGATGCTCCACATCCCTCCCTACGAATTCTTCCAATAGGGACAAAGGAGTGTATGATCATAGATAGATTGGTCCATCCCGTGAAGACAAGGATACGTACATTTAATAATATAATACTAAATTTTATTTATTAAAATATTAAATTTAAATTTTAGAAATAAAAAAATAGATGTCGGGAGAGTTAACACCTAAATTGAATTTTATTACTATTCAAATTTGATTAATCGAGTTTTCAAATATCGATAATTTTAAACGATGATGGAAAAAGGGTATAGGAAAATACGGCACAAAGGTCAATGAATTTTGACTCAAATGACACATTTTCACTCTTCTATGTAATAGGTTCCGGTTCTAACCTAAATACGGAAGAAAAAAAAGATACGGCCCAGAATTGGCCCAAATGAAATAGTGGGCCTTTTTAGGGCAGCGTGAATGGTGGGCCAAGAAGGTCCAAAAGGGGTGAGTCATCAAATTGTCTCGTGGTAAGAGCTCCTCCCATCTTTGAAAGTGACTGATTCGACGTGATACCTTCGGTTCTGTCCATTTTCATTTGTGGGCCCTACTCTTTTCCGTCTTTTCCATTTTTGCCCCTCGCCCTTTTGCGAAAATGTTTACTAATAATTCTTGGCAAAAAGAAAAAACAACCGCTCGACTGTATTGAGAATATTTCCTATAATTGATAGTTTTGTTTGGGATATTTATTATTTGATTCCATTTTCTTATTTTCAATTATATTTGAATTTCCAATTGATTTTTGTTTATTTGCATAAATTCATACAATTTTCACATGCTTATTTGGAACATAAAATTTGTAAATTACATCAAGTAATAAATAACTTAAAAAATAAAAAAATATATATATTTTTATCATTTTTCTTGAAAACAAAAGTAAATTTTAGAAATACATTAATACGTTATGATTTTTATCTTTATTTTTAAAAAAATTATAAAAAAAATAAAAAAATACGATAAATTACTCGTATGTGTTTCGGTGCAAAGGGAAAAATTAAATTTTTTATATAAACACTTATAGGATACGATAATATCGTTATATCTAAATAAATACTGTTTGAATCGAATTAACCTTCTAAAAGGTAATGTTTTTCTGATATTTGTTTACTCTATACATATAATTCAAATTTAAGATCTTATTTAAAGATCCAAATATCGAATCAATCAGAAATCAGTAAAATCTTCATTTTATATAAAATAGTTTCTATGTTCCAAGATATTAACATTGAATGGAGTAATAATAAGCTTTATTTTACAAGTTGTCCTATCAATGAAATTAAAAAAGAGAAAACTATTAATAAACTTAAATTTAACTTAACTTATTTTTATTTAATTTTATTTATGAAATTTTTACTTAGAATAAATTATTCTTTGTAATAAACATGAAATTTTGTTAGTACAAATTAAATTTTTTTTAAAAAATTATTATTTATTTTTTTTATTTCTACTGTCTATATTCATAATTATATTTTAATTAATTTAATTTGAATATTTATAGAATTCTATTTTAAAAAATAATTTTTATGATTTGATTAAAAAAATTAATATTTATTTTATAAAATCAATTGTTCGTTAAAATTATTATTTATTATTATGTTAATTATTTTTATTAAAAATTTTACTTAGTTTAATTTAATGTCAATTTTTCACGTGGCCCGGCTCCCTTGGAATAGGAATATATCACATGGCACTGAGGGGGGTATTATGGTATAATTAAAATTGTTCTCCATCTTCCAACCCTCAACAAAGAACAGCCTATCACTACTCACTGGTCTATCCTTCCTATTATAAACCCATCAATCAAAGTCTCCTCCTTCCAAAAGAAATAAACTCCCCCCAACCCCGTCTCTCTCATTCTCTGACTAACCTTTTCTTTGTCTGCTCCGCAGTTGATTCCCCATATCTGCTGCTTGAACTCTCTCTCTATTTTGAATGATGGATGTGGTGAGCAGCAGGTGTTCTCACACTTCCCACATCACAGAAATCATAATAACCAGCTTCTTTCGCCATAAGCTGTGAACGACCCCCGTTTTACTCTTTAATTTGAAAACTAAAACCAGACTCTGATACAAGATCAAATCTTGTATTGATGACACAGTAAAAACCGAAAGAAAAACCAGACTTTTTGTGGGCAATTCGAAGAAAAAGAAGGGAAGATGGCTGGTGGGAGAGTTTTTGGTTCTTCAACTCTCACTGCTTTGCTTCACAATGAATCCACTCTTCCTTCTTCTTCTTCTTCTCCTCAGGAACCTCTTGACTCCTTTTTCCTTTCTGGATCTTCCTCTTCTTTCGCTGGTAATCTCTTCTTTCCTCTCAAAATTTATTTTTCTTTTATTTCCCTTTTGGGCTGTCTGATTAATTACTTTGAATTGCAAGCTTTAAGTGAATTTTTTTATTTGGTCTGTGCTAGAAATTGACTTAATTTTAAACTGGTAATTTCTATCTTCTTTGTTTCAACCTCCTGTTGATCTTATTGCCTTCCCTTAAATTCTATGAGTTTGGACTTGGTTAATCATTCAGTTTTTTGTTCTTTGCGTTGATGCATGTTAAAATTGCTATGGTTTCTTTGGCTTTGAAGGAAAAAAGGAATAAACTATTTGTTGATCTGGTTGCCTTTTCCTGCAATTACTAGGAATTTGACTTGGCTGGGTTTTCATTTCCTTTTCTGGGTAACTAGGATTTTTACTGAATTTTTCGTTTCGTGCAAGTACTAAATATATATATATATATATATATATATATATATATATATATATTTTTTACCGTTCCGTCAAATATTTTGGTTTAATTCTCAATGGCTCAATAGATTGTGATGTGGGGAAATGGATGGAGTTGTTGGATAGATTTACTTGGTCAAGGTTCCTGTTTGTATTGTGTACTTTGTGGTTTACCTGGGAAAACTCGGTAAATTTTTTTCATTGTGGAAGATACCCAAGTGGGCTGATCTGGTGTTTTTCCCCATAGGGAATCAGGCACAGTAGCATCTCACATGGGCTGTTCCCCCCACAACTTGGTTCATTGGATTCAATCTGTGTTGTAGAATTTTATAAAATTTTATAAGCTAGAAATTTGTATTTAAATGAAGATGCTATCCAAAATTCAATTTTTATATCACACTATCAAAGTTCTCATCTGTCCCATGTCATTTGATTTGGAAAATGCTATGCTTGCCGGAACTCTAAATGACATTTTCATTTGCTTAAATGTCTTTTAAGTTGTAAGACAATATTGTATGATATCAGACTATGCAAACATGTGTTAGTATTGAAGCTTTGTTCTAATTAATGAAAACAATGGTTTAGGTTCAAGATCCATGGTTAGCTTTGAAGATGCTCATGGAACGAAAAGATCAAGCCGGTCCTTCTTTCGCTCCTTTGATCAAGAAGAAAATGCCGATGAGGACTACGATGGGTACTTCCATCAACCGGAGAAAAAGAGGCGTCTAACTGTTGATCAGGTCAAATACCTTGAGAGGTGTTTTGAAGAGGAAAACAAGCTTGAGCCAGAAAGGAAAGTCCAGCTAGCGAAGGAACTTGGCTTGCAGCCTAGGCAAGTTGCAGTATGGTTCCAAAACCGCCGCGCAAGGTGGAAGACCAAACAGCTAGAGAAGGATTTTGAGACTTTGCAAGCAAATTACAATACCCTTAAGGCCGACTATGAGAATCTCCTCAAGGACAAAGATAAGCTGCAAACTGAGGTCGGGGTCGGCTACATGAATCTCTTCTCTACTTGGCTTTATTTAATGTCGTGTCCGTGGTTAAGTTGAAAGTTAACATTTCCTGTTTACCTGCATAGGTTCTTCACCTCACAGACAAGTTGCTTATGAAAGAGAAAGACGGGAAAAACTTGCAAGTTTCAGGAACTAGCAAATTGTCGCCAACGTTGCCTCAACAAGACATTCATGACTCAGCTTCTGAAGATGAAGCATCCAAAGTTTCAATATTGGCATGTAACCCAGATCAAAGCTTAGCCAAAAGTGATGTTTCCGATTCGGATAGCCCACGCTTGACCGAGAATGGTGATTCTTCTAATGCCTTTGAAGCTGAACAATCAGATGAAGAGGACAATTCAAGCAAGAGCATACTGCAACACTCCTACATATTTCCCAAGCTTGAAGTATGTGAATATGGGGATGCACATTCTAATTCTTGTAACTTTGGATTCCCAGTTGAAGAACAGAGCTTTTGGTTTTGGTCTTAAGTGTCTTTTCTGTACATCTTTCCTATGTATGTTCCTTTTCATCTCCTTTGTACCAAGTTTGCTACAAATAAATAACTGTGGGCAAGCCAATAAATCAATGTCAATAGCTCCCCACTCCAGTTATGGTGGTGCGGTTTTGGTCACAGTTGAAATTTGCGTCTCTTTCAACACTCTTTGTTGAATTCCCTTTTCTCAAGAGTTACTTCTATCTTTTTTTGTTTTGGGCCATAAGATAACCTGAAATTCTTGATCATTATTTTCAGATAATTTATGAAATTTTTATTAGCGGAGCAAGATCATCTCCTAAGAAAGCCTCCTTATTTTTTATAAAATCCCCGGAATTAGAAATTTATATTAAAGAATGAAAATTATAATTTTAGAAGACCGAAAATTATAATTTTGTAAGATCAAACGATGTTTAAAGTTATTATTTTTTAAATTATAAATATAATTATTTTTTTGGTCTAAATTTCAGGGTTCCTGCACCCTTTTTCTGGATCAGAAATATGTTTGCTTGCAGAGTTGAAATATGCAAATCTTGGAATTTCGATGGCAAAGCTATTAAAGCACATAACATAGGATTGAAATTTCTAGCATGCAGCGACATCCGTGATGAAATTTTTTTTTTTTCCGGGTATCATAGAAATATACGCATTTACAAAATTTTAATACTAAATTTTAAAAAACACATTTAAATAAAAAATTTTTATCATTCGAATATCCCAGTAAAAAAATCGACATTCATGATTGAAGCATACATACATGTATATAATGCATATAACACACACACACACACACACATAATGCCTTGCAAATTGGATGTTGATGACCTCCAATGCTTTCCAAAGAAGGACAAATATATATGTACTTAAAGGAATATAATAATGAACATCATAAAATTTTAGTAGAAAATCATCTACCCTAAAAATAAATAAATAGCATCATTATACTGTTTGTCTCATGAAATTTGACACCCACATGGCCTCCACCATTAATGCTTTTAGAGTATAAGGTGAACCATTGAGTTCTTGCCACCCAATGTCTACACTTGTATTTTTCTTTCTCTGTATAAATCGATTTGTTATTATTATTATTGTATTTGAATTCTCTAAATGTTTATTTACTCGGGGGTACTGTCCTTGTATCAAAAAATTCTTTAAAATTAGATTCAAAGTCAGAAGAGAAAAGAAAATAGAAAACATTGAACTTAAATCTAATATATAAAGAATAATTCAAAGAGGTAGCAAGACAGATTTAACAAGAAATTAGACTAAAAGAAAAGAGAAAAAGTTATATATTTATATATATATATATTGAAAATCAATATAATACACGGACAGAGCAAAGTAATTTCTTAGCAGAAAAAATTATAATCTAATTGTTGGAAATAATATTCTTACTTTCTTTGTATTTTAAACTTCGTTTTTACTTTTTAACACTACTGATCTCAAATCTAGATTAAAAAGTAGAATTATGGTAGATTGACAATCAGTATAAAACTTTTTATCAACGACATAAAAGAGCAAGATAGGTACTATTCCTTATGTTTGCATTATGTAGTAACAATTTTATATAATTTTCATTATATATGTTTGCATATACATGAATTTGGCCCATAGTGAGGTATCAACTCCAAAACCAAAACAGGTGGATAATAGCGACAAACATTAGCAACGTCTATCACTAATTAGCGATGATAACTTTGACAAAAACTAATACTTAGCAATAGCATTTGTCGCAAAATTCTAGGGGAGTCACTAAAAAAGTTTGCAATTGCAACACAAATATTGTGCCTTACTGCATCCCAAAATTTCACCGGTGCTGGTCCCAAAAGTTTGTGACGATATATCCGTTGCTAATGGCATTGCGATTTGGCTTCCAAGTCATTTTTATCACTAATTTTATTGCAAAAATTTCATCGAACGTGGTTCAAAATGTGGAGACAAGTATTGTATCGCAAATGTGGTCGCCACTTAGCGGCAAATAGTTTCCCTGCAATGTTTGTCACTAATTAGCACAGAGACATAATTTTTTTTTTTTTTTTTTTTGCAAATTTTCAAGCTTAATAGGTTAGACTCCTTTTTTTTTTTTTCATCACTGATATCAAGATTTTATTCAACTAATTCGATTTGAATACTGTGGGATCCATTTTTAGAGTTGGCTCTTCCAAATCTTTTTTCGACATTCTCAAAACTCGAATTTAAGATCTCTGGTTAAGGGATAGAGTGTTTGACCATTCAATCCAAATGAGTTTGGTCTTATTTCTTTTCTCTCACCTACTAGTCTTCTGCTAGCTCCTTCCTTAAGTGTTGAAAGCCCATTGTTCTTGCCATTTAAAAGTAATTGAAAGGTCCCTTAATCTCAGGAAAACATTCATTCCTCTTCAATTATGCCCAAATTGCATAATTGTTAAGAGGGTTGATTTTTGTATTTTGTATGAATTTACTTGTGAATTTAGTTTGTGTTTTGTAGAACTTATTTGTGGTCGCACTTATTTCTTATAAACTTACTGGGTTTTGATGATATTTTTGTATTTTTTAAGATTAATACTTCTTTTTCTATTTCAAAAAAAAAAAAAAAAAGAATTGCTGGTCGCTAAATGGTGGCCAAATCCAAAATTTTCGTCACAAAAATTTGCATGTATTTGGCGACGACATGCTTTCGTCGCTGTTTGCCTTTCTGATGAGATAGTTGGATTTGTTGTCACTCATTTTTGTTTCAATACTCAATTTTCTCGGAGTTACGTGTCTCGAACTCACGACGATCAATTAATCTAACAAAATATAACATTAAGTCATTTCGTGATTTGAATATTGAACAAATTATATTGAGAGAGTAGTTTTTTAAATGAATCATTATAAGTTTCGAATCGAATTAATCAGCATATAATTTTAGATATCGATCAGTATTATATCAAAAAAAATTATTATTACATAACATTGTTTCCTCTGAGGTAATGTTATAAGCTATGATTACCGTTATAAATGAAGATATTATTTGCAGTGTTATTAAAATATAATTTAACATTAATATGAATAATATTCAACCATAAAGAAAAGTCATGTTTCACGATCTTAAATTTAAAATTATTTTAATATTTTAGATATTTAAAAAAATTAAATAAAAATTGTATTCTGTTTGCTCCTTGACGGGTAGTCCTCTAGTTGACAAAAATTGCCAAGTTTTTATATCTATTTTTGCCGGAGACCAAAAAAAAAAATATCGAAAATTATTTAACGAAGATCTGCTACCGACCAACCAAAATTGACCATGAACAGTTTACCCAATAGATGAGAGCCACGTGTCCCATCTGCCCTCCGGAAGCCAAGTCTCGTCAACTAGCATCGCCATCAAACTGCATTTCAAAAGACAAAACTTTCACCCATCAAGCATTGGGATCTGAAAAAGAATGTGGGACCTACCTGATGTTGACATGATTGGATACGTGTCAAAATCCAAGTGGTGATCCCGTTTTTTGATTGGATTAGGTCAAGACAAATGGGGGTAGGACCCACCACCCAAAACTCATTTTAGTGTTGTCTGAAATTTTTAATTCAATATAATTAATGAGATTATTTTAGTTTCCAAATATAATTATATATCCTTCAAACCGATATCATTTCTCGCTTTTTTTTTTTTTTTAAATCTCGAATTTAAATTTTTATCTATGCCAAAAAAACCCAAATGTGATGGATGATCATTTTTTAATAATAAAATTAGAAAGTAAAATCTAAAAAACTTAAATAATTATTAATTATTGTTTTTTATAATTAATAATATTATATAATTATGTTGAATTTCATCAAATTTGATTTGAATCATATTGATATTGATATTGAATTCTTATCTTTTTTATTATATATGTAATATTTAAATTTAAAATTTTATTTAAAATATATCGATATTTAATTTCAAAATCAATTATTATTTATTATATTATGTTTTTGGATTTTGGAGAGTTATTACATTGATATTTAAAAAAAAAAAAGGAAAATTTTGATATAATTGTTAATTTTAATTTTGAGGAATGTAGGGCCAATGCGTCTTGGGAAAGGAATGGATGAGCATCTGGTGAAGTGGGACCCACATGGAGTGGGGCGTGGGCCAGGCTGGGCCTGAGAGGGAAAGCCGTCCAAGTTTTTCCACCGGGCTGGCGTCACACGTGTACGTGTCACTTTCATGGGACCCACAAGAGACGTGCACACATGGACTCTGACCGATGGCGGGACCTCACCCTAGCTTATCAGGGGACGTAGGCCTGGGAGTGGGACACACCTACCTCCTCCTCCTCCTTCATCCAAATTAATTAATTCTGTAAAACAAATAAAAATTACAAAGTATATATATATATTGTTATTAGTAAATAAAATTTAAAATTATTTATATGAGACAGACTAAAAAATAATATCCCAATAAAATTTAAAATAGAATTTAATTACGAAAGCTAAATTCACTTAATTAAAATTTTAAATTAAAAAATAAAAAAAATAGATATTAAAAAATTTAATCCATAAATCAGATCTCAACTGTTCAAATTGAATTAATCAGATGGAATATCTATGATCAAATATCAACAAAAATTTACTGTTTTTGGTGGCCATCTTGTACAAGGGGTAATTTTCATCGTATGGGTATGGAATTACTCTCGAATTATATCTGTTTTCTTATTTAGTGCATATCCGATTTTTAACCAAAAAAGAAAAAAGAAAAAAGGCTAGATTGTGACATCAACATTAGTCTCTCGTTCAAAACGTGATGCGCCGGCCTATGGTAGAAATTTACCCCCGGTGGGGCGAACGTCAAAAACATAACATAAGCAACAAAATTACAATATTCAACAAGGTCCAACCTAAAGGCCAAAGGTCCAACCTACGTGACCCAAGTGGCCCTTTGAAAAGGGTTGTTTTTAGAAGAAGGTTAACATCTGATCTACTTTTGGTTGCAAATCTTTGGTCGATGATTAATTATAATTTATATATATATATATATATATTTTTTTTATATATATTGGGACTCAAAATCGAGTCTATTATATGAGAAGAAGAAATGTACCATTTGAGTTGAAATTCTTTGATTAATTTCTTTTGTTATATATCTTCTTCGATTCTCGATCTTTCTTTTCCATAAAACTATGGTTATTCTAATACTGGAGGTACTGTTCTTCCAACGACCGCAGGTGTCTCATTGATCGATGGACTCAATGGGCAGGCGAATGTTGTTTGCTGGTGAAAACTTTTGGGGCCCTAGCTTATATTATAGCTTTATTTTTAGTTCCTTTACTAAAGTTGTTCAGCAATAAGAATTCCTTTTTGTTTAATAATCCAATTTATTTCAACTTTCTTATACTTTTCTTATAAGACTCGAAATAAAGATATTAATCAAGAGAATTAATATTTTATTACGAAATTTATAAATAAAACTGTCGGTGGCATATGGCTTTTGTGGAACCGTGCAAGACCAACTGAAAAACAGCAACGAGTTGGATCAGAGCTGGGCTGGGCTCCACGAGCCAAACATACACCCGTAGACCAACATAACCTAAATTATGCATGTCTTCCGGCGAAACTAGTGAGATCTGTAAGTAAAAGCGAAAACATCAAATTCTTTGAATGTAACGAAAGTATATTATATTTCTTTAATTATAGGTTTAGGATTTAAGTTATAAGAATAAAAAAATAAGATTTGAAACAGTTAACCCTTAATAGATCCCACAATACTTAGAAACAAAATCTAAATACCGATCGATAGTAAAACATCCACTTATAAAAAAAAAAAAATTAGAACAAAAACAGGCTTTTTGTTGTTAAATTGCAATTTTCCAAGGTCTATGATAGACCCAGATAAAAGGATAGCAACCCTAGTGAGGAAATTAAGCACCTTATTGTCTTTCCACAATGCTCGCATTTTGTAAGATGTCAAACGCAAGTTGGTACTCATTCTTTGAATTAGAAATTCCATATGCTAAAGTCAAGAGTCCCTCACATTGTGCTCGTTGTTGAACTAACTTTATCTTTTACCGATCACTTGGCAAACGTGTTGGGCAACTTGGTATCAAACTTCCTTCGAGGATTATACTTATTCGTCCGGCGATTAGCGCCGAGAGGGGTACCCTACTTCCTAGCCGGGGGTTATCTGGTAAACTTAAAAAATTCTTGATTAGAGGTCAGGATATCAAAAGGGTTACTCTTAACAAAGCAGATTGTTAATGGAATGGATACAATGCTACTAAAGACTATAGGCAAGGCATTAAAAAATTGGATGAAAGAGCGAGAATTGCAAGACAGGAATTAAAGAATATAGAATAAGAAATAACAAAAGGTAATGAAGCGACAGGGAAATGACTGAAAATAAAGAATGTTATTGTACTCTTGAGATGGTATGTATGTATATATGTATGATTTTATTTACAACCCGTTGATATTGGCCAATTAAGAAACCCTAATATTGCATGAGGACTTACCCGTGGACTTTCCTTTGTTTCTGAATCCCACAGTTTGTCAAAGGGCGGTTACTTGTGCAGCACAAACAAGTCTCTTTTATACTTCCTTGACTAAGCTAATAATGCTGATATCACTTTGACATTCATTTGGCAGCAATCTTGCCTTTTGGTACCGATGCCTGAGAGTTAAATAAGTCAACACCCACCATTGAGGAACTTCCGCACACGAGCTAAAACAGGTTTGAGGAGCCCAGTGAAAGGACATGGGCTTTAAGATGAGTGTAATACCATATTCAGAAGCTTGATTCCCATTTTAAAGAGCCTGACTCCCATTTTAAAGACTTCAAAATTCAGTCTTCTATTGGTGTACTAATCGTGTGCTAAATTCTCTTAATTATAGGTTTTGAATTTAAGTTATGGTAATATAGAAACAGAAATTAAGAGAACTAACCTCTTAATAAGCCCCACAGTGTTTGGTTGGATTAGTCAAGTAAAACCTGAACAACAACGGTAGCAAGTAATTCACTCACACAAAAAAAAAATGACTTCAAAATTCATATGCTACATATTAAAAATTGAATTAATTGAGACTTCGCACCTTCAAACATGAACCTTGCTCCTTTTGCAGAAATGACCGGCCATGGTCAAACCATAGCATGACATGATGAGGCAATGCCCACATCATCTTGCTGAGCCCACTTCACAAAGTGGGGCTAGCCCCATAAAAGCAATACCCTTATGGTGCCATGCCATAACTGGACCATGATAGATCCTCGTGCAAATGGAGGTAATCCACAAAAATATTTAATGCCGCAGGACAGAGCACTATGCATAACATTATGCTTACAAATGACGCCTTAAACTGAAAAATAAAAAGAAAAAAGAGTTCTACAAGGCAAATGCTCTTTGATCATTTACAATTCAAAGAAAACAACTAATGAAGTTTTTTATTCTTCTTTAGCCAGCAAAAGATCGCCACACATTGGTCTTGCAACCTATGCATTCTGTTGATCTTATGATAGTTAGGAGACATCGATCTCCAACACCATCTGAGCTGCTTGAATTCATAGCTCGCAGAGTCTGAAAGGGCCATTCATTGCCTGCATCCTCAAATTCTTTCTTGAACTACAATGGTACCGTGATGTATTCTCCCAAAATGCATTTTCCCAAAACATTAGAACTTGAAATTTTCCTTGAGGTAGCTCACTATCTCTTGCTGCCAAAAAAAAAAAGAAGGAAGGTTAACTAGCATATTGCTCGGAAGCAAAACAGGAAGAGGGAAGGTTTAATAGGAAGGAAACTTACAATCAAGCAAAGGAGAATACAGCCGGTAGCACCAGGGAACACAGTGTACCAAAAATTTAGTCTATGCAACTTTGCTGCATCAATGAAAAGAATTGGCAAACTTGCAGCTGCAAAACAGCATTTTCCATCTTTTAAGTATTTATGAATTTTCTATATAAGTTTTCTATACTAGTATATAGTGCAAAAATATTGTTCCTGAGGAATAGTGAAAAATTAGGAATTGCCTGGTGGATGTGTGCAGCCCGTGTAGATCATGAAAGCAATAGATGCTGCAAGCGCAGTGCTCCTAGCCATCCAGCCTGGACCAAAGAGAGAAAATGCTGCAACTCCTATGGCTGCACATCCCACTTGAGCCATGAACACATTGTATTTCTGCAGATTTACCCAAACAGACAATAGTTGAATTCATAGTGTCTCAAAAACTACAAAGTGAGGAAGTTAAGGAAGTCATTAGAATAATGTATGACTTGGGACAGAGATGTTCTCATGTGGGTTCCTCAGACTTCCAGACACTTAAAATAACTAAAGAACAGGATATCAAATTAAAAGACAAAATGCACGAAAAGGCATAAAACTTTTATGTCCAAAACCTTGATCTAGATATTCACACGAAATGCCTAGGAAGAGAAAGTATCTCGTATATGAGAGAGCGAGAGAGAGAGAGAGTACCCTGGCAGCAGGGGAAGAAGGAGTGGCAAAGAGAACAGCACAGACGGCACCGAGAGGAGCAATTGTGATAGAAATTCCTTTTGGTGCTAAAATTTGGTCAATCTTTCCCAACATTGCCATAGCCAAAAATGCTCCTGTTCTTTTGATTTTGTTCCAAGTAAATTAATTCACATTCCCAACCCCTATATCAGTATCTTATCAAACAAGAAATAAGAGGAAAAAGAAAATAAGAAATCCAAAGTTTGAAATGTTTAAGACATTCATGGCATTATTTCACTAAACCCATCATTGGACATACTCCTTTTTACTGGTTACAAAGTGGGACAACATTCTAGCAGAGGGGATGGAATAGATAAAAGTTCGAATTTGAGATCTCAAATCAAAAGTAAAGCCTTTGATATTATGAGATCAAAGGGCCCTTGGTCCATTGGACTCATACTACATTGATCCGTATTTACTAATAGTCACAAAAAGTGGGGGCAAAACACCACCAAGATACCCGCAGAATAACATCCGTTCACCAATAACTTGTAGGTCTGATTGATTGTAAGATACTAAACTCTTTTATCTAATATTTCAAATTTGAATCTTCAAAATGAGAAAAAAAAAAAAAAAAAAAAAAGGGACACCTGAAGAGCCGATCACTAAATTAGATACTATATATTAATTAGATTTTTGAATATCGAGGATCAAATAATAATAATAAAAAAAGAATAACATGCGTTCATATTAAAACTTTGGATACTTATGATTTGTCATTGACAGCGTCCACATGAACATAACTATAGCCAACAAAAGAGTCAGATTCTTCCTTTATTTGATTCCACCGAATAAATAAGGAAAAGAAAATTGATGTTCAGAACAAAAGTACATTTCGATGAGTTGTATGTATCTTTTTGATCACCCATCAGTCAATTGCTGTTGAATACAAGAGAATTATGCTATCCAGGTGGCGTATTCTGATTGGTAGTGAAAAAATATGTCCAACAAAAAATTTAACAAATTGAAAAATGCCTGAAAATGGGGTCAAATAGTTGCACCAAATATTGGGAATTAAAAAAAAAAAGAATAAATAGCCATAAAGGTACCTGCAGAAGGCCAAACGACGTCGCTTAGAGAAGGAGCAGAAGAGCTTTTGAGGGGTTTCCAAGCATCCCAAATTCGCGCACCAGTACCAACATTGCTGGAGGCCAAAACCAGTCCGCTGTCTCTTATCTTAAGACGTGTCCTCATTGGGTCAAGTTTGATTCCAGCAATTTGCTTGTGGAATCGTATAAATGTGGTGGGATTGGAGAGATCGAATGGTGTTGATGAAGAAGATGATGATAATGGCATAATCTTTTGTTGCAACTCCATTCCCAATTGGGTTCCTCAAAACTTTCTGTCTGTCTCGTGTTGAGATAGTGAGAGAGTGGATAAAAGGGCGGGTAGGGGAGGTTGAGAGTGGACGCTTGGAGAGGTCGAAGAGGCAGCGGTTCATAAGAGGCACAATTTTGGACTACAAAATAATAGGACACTATCACCTCGGTGTATTGTGATCATAGATTATCCAAGGGACACACCCCTTCTTTATAATAATTGAGTGTCACTGCAAATTTTTGAGAAAGACTCATTTTGCAAGGGGATAGTGTCCCATGCTTTTGGGTTTTTTCATTTTTTTTTTGGGTACTTGCTTTTGGGTCTTTTCCCTCCACAGAAGTTGAGACTTTGCCCTTACATCATTCCGGGAAAAGAGGCCAGCGCTGGACCATAGAATGGGCTGAGCACACATAAATTTGAGCTCAACTCAGCTCAAAACCTGAGCCTAAGTTTTTGTCCAGGCTTATGAAAAGGGAGCTATAATAACTATTAATCATAATGATTAATAGTTAATCGTGATTAGTAAAAATAATTAATAATTAATTATAGAGTTGTTAGTTAATTAGATGAAATTGTTAAATAATTAATAAAATTAGTTAGTGATATTAGTATAAATAATACTCTAATACATGCAATGAGATGGTAATGAAATTGTAATGAATTCTCTCTTTCTCTCTTTCTTTATAGTTTTTCTCTCTCTATCTCTTAATTCTCTCTTTCTTTCTCTCTCTTTCTATCTCTCTCTATATATTTTCCCTCTCTAGAGTGAATTGTTACAAATTGGTATCAGAATTTACGAATTTTTAATTAATATTGAAAAATGGCAAAAGAAATTGAGCATGAAGATATCGAAGAGAAAGCCTTCTTTTTTTTTTTTTGATGAAAAGAGGAAGCCTTTTATGAAGCCATCAAAGACAACTCAAAAGGCAAGAAATTACAGTGCAAAAAATGGTTGTAGAAATGAAAAAAATATCATTTACATGTTGACAAGAAATCAGGAAAAACCAACCAGATGATTGATGAACAAAACCAAAGGATTGATACACAAAACCAAAGGATTGACGATTTTATGGTAAATGTTGATGATAAATTCAATAATTTATTGAAAATGTTTGATATCGATGATAATATCAAAAATTTGATGGAAAAAGAACAACAAAATGAAAAGAAATTGAAAAGCAATAAAACAAATCAAATGGTAGAAAAAGTAATGCCAAAATCTATGAAAAAACGAGATATTGAATTACTTTCTAATCTACCAAAAAAAAATTGAATCACTTTCTAAACCCCTCATTTTATCTACTTCTAGTGAAAAAATATTGAGAGTAGAAGAATTTCAAATATCCAACAAAGAAGGGTCTTGCATGTTCAAGAAAAAAGAGTCTTGCATATTCAAAAAAGAAGTTGATGGTACTTTTTTACCAATTCCTTCAAAAATTGAATTTTCAATAATCATTGGACAAATTTCTTCGCCAAAAAGAAATTCAAGAAAAGTCTCTTTCATTCTTCATTTCTATTTTGTTTCCAGTATTTTTCTTGCAACTCAAATTTCATCTATTGCTCATCTCCATCACCTTATCTCTCAACACAAATGTAAAATTTGGTTCAACATTTATGAATTTAAATTCAATTTTTGGTTTTTCATCCTTGAGAATAAGGATGTTCTCAAAGTAGAGAAATATTGTAATAACTATTAATCATAATGATTAATAGTTAATCATGATTAGTAAAAATAGTTAGTAGTTAATTGTAGAGTTGTTAGTTAATTAGGTGAAATTGTTAAATAATTAGTGAAATTAATTAGTGATATTAGTATAAATAGTATTTCAATACATGTAATGAGATGGTAATGAAATTATAATGAATTCTCTCTTTCTTTCATGTATTCTCTCTCTCTCTCTAGCCCTCTCCCTCTCTATCTCTATTTTTCTTTCTTCTTTTCCTAATCTCTTTCTTTCTCTTATATTCTATCTTTACTCTACTTGGGTTATGACAAGAGCCCCACGCCGGGTGTAAGTGGGCTGGTTGCAGGCCGAGTGCGGTCTTTCCATGAAGAAACCCCAGAACTCAAAGCCGACGCTGTAAATATATATAGACTTCTCTTTCATTTTCCTTTTTATTTTTTTGAGACTCATGCACACATTGTCAAGGAAGCAAACGAATGGTACCCCATGTTGTACGGAAACAAAAATAATAATGAAAAAACAAAAATGCATACAAAACAATATAATGAAAGGGTATTTTATAAAATTAAAAAAATATATAAATATAAATAAATACGTAAATATAAAAAATATAAAGATTTTTATATAAATATTAATTATTTTACGAAAATAATAGAATGATCATATTTTATAATAAAAATAAGAAATAATCAAATATATAATTATTAATCATAAGATAAATAATATAAAAAATAAAAATTATAATTAAATAAATAAATAATTTATTAAATATGAAAAAATATGTAAATATAAAAAATATAAGGATTTTTGTATAAATATTAATTAATTTAACGTGTTAGAAATATTTCGAAAACGAAGAAACGTTAGTAGTAAGAAGTTTTCATATATCATATATAGCAACTAAGGATCTAAAATTTTAAGGAAAAAACTTATCATAAATTCTTTTTTTTAATAAAATAACCTCAGATATTATTTTCTCTTATAATGTTTAATTCATATTATGTTATGATATAAATTTCTAATTCATAAATCATGAGAACCAAATAAATTATATAACACATTTTCAAGTATTAAACTTTCACATAAACGAAGGTGCATCTCAACTACTGCAGATCCGGAATTAGAACAATTGAACATTTGCAGCCTTAAATAAACCTAACTTATACACATTTCAACAATTACCGAAGCTATAAAAGATTAGCAAAAATAAGTCCAGTGGTCAAAATTCCCTTCTCCCGATCTGAAGATTGCAGATTCGAATCTCTATACAACCAAAAAAAAAAAACAAAAATAATACAAAATCAAAATTTCCGGTTCTTTGCAATCGCCTTTAAGTGGTAGACTAGGCAATATAGAAAGAAATCTACTAACGTTAATGACAAGACACAAAATTTATTTAATCAAGATTTTGAATTTAAATTTTAAAAATTATAAAAAAAAAAGTCGTCGAGAAAGTCGATCCCTAAATTAAACTTTATAATTACTCAAACCAGATTAGTTAAATTTTCGTTAGTAACTACTCATATATGAAGATGACCTCCTAACTTATCTCCAATTCAACTTATCAAATGATGGGCCTTAGTTTTCTATTCTTGGCGACCATCATTGACTTTTGAAGTATTTTGCCTTGTTTGTGAAATCACTAGAAAGGCATTGTCCATCATGAACATCATAAGCCTAAAACAATTCAATTATAATTAAGGCGTAAATCACTTAGCATCATCTAACCAAGACCACATATGAGACGGGGAGCTTAACCCTCAAAATGGCTAATTTTATGTCAGTCTCCTTAAATGGGATGGCAAAGCTAAAGTACAAACCACGGATCAATGTCAAAGCAAAAGGGGCTTCAGGCTTAAGTGGTAATAATTTGATAATTGATTACGTAAACTTAAACATTTGATAGTTAATGATGTAAACCAGAGTTCAGACCGAGTCAAATCAAGATAACAATACAAAGAACTCTAACTCAAGGCCCAAGTTTGATCTAATAAATCCCCTTCTAACATCCTCAGGTATGAATACTCGCAAATACTCCCAGAGTCGATGGCTGTTTGAGTCGAGTTAGCCTCCACATTTTATCCGTCCATGCTTATAAGACAGTGAGCCTCTTTCATGCTTTCTCAATATTGACACAGCCCTGAGAACGAGTGGATGGAGTTAACCCCACATTTTAACCATCTTTTTTTCTCTTACTAAGAGCACTCAAAAGGAATTCAAATTTTCGTTTACTTGAAAGCAGTCAATAATATACAGGCCCCCCTGAGATAGGGTGGCATACAACACTAACAAAACCACAGTGGGAACTGATAAATAGCAGAGTATGCTTATGCACCGAGTCTGCCATTTTGGCCCATGACAAGTCAATTATAGTCAGAATGGGACTCATAGAAGTCACTTGGGCATGGTGACATGACCTCTTGCTCTAGCAATTGCAAGACCTGGTTCATTGTTGGACGATCATCAGGGTTTGCATCCGTGCATCTTGCAGCGATTTCCAGAATGGCTTCAACAGTTTCAGCATCCGCATCTATGCACCTTTTATCCACTACATCTTCCAACCGATTTTCTCTCAGCAAGGTGTTCATCTGAAATCAAATGAAGCCTACTTAGCAACTTAACTTTCCAGCAACAGTGGTACAACAAGGAAATTCTGAAAACTTACCCAACCAACAACATTTAATCCCCTTTTCACAAATAATGGATCAGTTGGCCTTTTCCCGGTAACTAGCTCCATTAGGAGAACTCCAAAACTATACACGTCAGATTTCTCTGTAGCTCTTCCACTTTGCAAATACTCTGAGATTCCAAGTCCAAAGTAAATATTGGAAGTATTTTAACAAGAAATAACAACGCTGTACATTACTCGTCCAATCACTTTTTGAAGTATTGTTTTAAATATAACAAGAACATACCCGGTGCCAAATAGCCGAATGTGCCAGCAACTACAGTTGTCACATGAGCATCCTCATCTACCAAGAGTTTGGCAAGTCCAAAGTCTGCAACATGAGGTTCCAGGTTTTCATCCAGAAGGATATTGCTGGACTTGATGTCACGGTGCACCACTCTTGGACAACAGTCATGGTGCAAATATGCCAGACCTCGTGCTGAACCATGTGAAATTTTCAAGCGAGCATTCCAGCTCAAGGTGCTTGCTGGTCCGTGTTCTGCTAGAAGAGATGAAACAGACTAGATTAAAAAGCATCATAGTGTCAGATCACTAGCCTTTAGCCATTTTGTTAAGGGTAGAGTTGGCTAGGATTTGCTTCATTTGACCAAAGAGCAACCCAAATGACCAATTCTTGAGGTGGCATAATCATAATGCACCATCTCAACAACTATGAACTCCATGACAAAACCATTCTTTTGCTTTGTCAACTCCGTAGTTGTGAAGATGGCACATTCTGATTACCTGCCTCAGCAACTAATTACCATCCAACTCCATGAATGGAAAACAGCCAAACCCAAGTACAACAATCCAAATAATACATAAGCATTTAAAGAAGAGCTCAATGCAGGTCATCAAATGCATTTTCATTACACCAATGTAATAGTGAATAGAATAATAAAGAAGATTTGCAAGTTAGGTTCCCTCAGTCCACTTGGCATTTAAAGCCCAAGGTCTTCTCTAGTGCATATGTGTGTCTGGCATCATGGATGGTGCAGAGAGAGAACTAGTAAAGTTTGTGGAAAATGTCTAAGGCTAGTGAGAAGAAGGGAACTGGAAATTTTGTGCCTGTCCATAACCAGTGAAGGACAAGAACCAAGGATTGATTGAGAGTTGGTGCTAGAGAGGAACAAGGGTTATTTTCTTCTGCTCTTCTCACACCCTAGTGTTCTCAACAAGCTCCACGGATTCTCTCTGTATAGAGATTTGAAGCATAATAGGCAGCTAGCCTAGAACCCAGTATAATAATTGAGGTCAAATAACTAGTGTACTAAAGTTTTAGCAGCGCCTAGCAGCAATCAATGGTGGCACCTACTGAGGAATCCAGTAAGCATCAAGGTTACATAAACGCAATTGTGGTTACAGCATCTCTCCTCTGAACTTTCTGACAGCACATCTGAGGCATGCAGATATTGTACCAAAATACATTGCAAGACCCACTAGGAAACCAAAAGAATCACTAGACCCTGTGTCAGCAACATGCCAGTATAATCACCGTTCATCCCAGAGTTCTGTCAATATTGATGCCAGACATCCGTGTTTTGAATGACTTCGTGTGCAGAGATATGTTAAAAGATTTCTTCACAGATTCTTTACACAACATCTCTCCAGCCATCTCTAGAGTTCACATTGGATTTTGGATTTTTTTTTTCTTCTTGAGCAAAATCCTAAATCGTTCGGTCATGTTTATTCAAATAGCAGTAGGAAATACTTGTCACAAATGCATACCCACATGAACAAGTCAATGTGGTCATTGAGAAACCTGCTCTTAAAAAGCACAAGGGAAACATACCATGCAAAAAGTCATCCAGGCTGCCCATAGCCAAGTAATCATAAATAAGAAGTTTGGAAGAAGGAAGCCTGCAATAACCCCGTAGGTTTACAAGATTTATGTGCTTGATGCTTCCCAAGACCTCTAATTCCCTCTCAAATACTTGATCAGATCCTTCACGACTGCGATCAATTCTTTTAACGGCAAATGTACCACAATCATTCATGACCATGCGGTACACTGTGCCAAAACCTCCTGAACCCACAACATCCTCTTCATTCAGAGATTCAAGCTTTTCTATAATTTCACATGATGGATAAGGAAGATCTCCATGGAAAGTAATAAGTTTGGTGCCTGCAAAATTGCAACCATCAAAAACCACAGATAGAAAGACAACCAAAAATTGCCACAAGTGGAGCAACAAGCATCAGCTTACTTGCTTCTGGTTCAACTTGCTTTTTGACTTCTGTGTACCTTTTTACAGCTCTTTCCTTCTTTGATAGCATCCAAACCCAAATGAAACTAAAGAGTACACCAAATGCAACAGCCAAAATGGACACGATACCAATAAGCAACCCTTTGACATAATGTGAAGATTTCTTGCTAGGGCCTGAAGAAACCCAACAAATGGTCAATGGCATGTACGGAAGAGATTGAGTTCCTTTGTAATGAATGCCAAGCCCAACCAAGAAAGAAAAGAAGTAATGCAATAGGCAACTTGCCTGCAGCTTCATCACTTTCTGCATGTGGTAGCACAACAGGGAAGCCCATAGAAGTTCGACATGGCTTTTGCACTTGTCGGCCACAAAGATCTAAATTGCCAATGAACCTATGCATGATTAATTGATTGTCAAGAATTTGCATGTAGATGTCAACATCACTAAGAAAAGGTTCATAAACAGACAGCTAAACACATAAAACTACTATACTCCCACTCCACCAAGATTTCTTGTGCAATTAAACCTGTCAAATAACTTGTCCAAAAGTTCAAAGAGGAGATATGATACTATGTATGATTAACACATTTAGCTAGCATTCAGTTCGAAAAAAGCAACTAGACTAGCAATTTAAAAGATCACAGAGCATCATAGCAAGCAGTGTCAAGAATACTTACGAATTGTTCTTGAAAGTGCTGAGAACTCCAATATCTGGGATTTCACCGGAAAAGAAGTTGGTTGACAAGTTCCTAAATTCCACCAAAAACAGCACCATTAAAACATCATCCAACCAGGTCGTGATGTCATTAACACAAAATGTTGTAACATGAAAGAAACAAAATTCCTTCAGGCAACATTGCCGGAAGCATAAGTTCAGCTTACAGATATCGAAGTCGGGTAAGGCGTCCAATAGAGGATGGTATGCTACCCCTCAAGGAATTGCTTGACAAGTCACTGAATTCAAGTTTCACCAATTTTAGCCAATTCCCAACTTAACAAATAACACGAACATTTTTCATTGTACATCAGATTAAGCACAGGAAAGTTCAATGTCAACTAATTGATTGTTTTTAACCTTCGTGAAGAAAGAAACAATAGAGGACTTTTTTATGGCTTACAGTATTGTGAGCATAGAAAGATTCCCAAGCTCAGATGGAATTCCTCCTTGGAGATAATTAGCCCTCAAATACCTTAGTCCATAGTAAAACAGAACAAGGTCACTTAATTGACAAAAAAGGCAACACTCATATGCCACAAAAAAGGTAAAGAAAAAGAATGTTACTTTTAAAGAGAAGATTCAAGGAACTTTCACTTACAATGCCCGCAGTTCCGTACACTTAGCAATTTCATTAGGAATAACCCCATGTAAACTGTTCTGATGAAGTGCCCTAAAAGGAAATACAGAGTAGACAAAAATCACAAAATGGTCTGAAATTTTTAGGCCAAATTGAAAGATGGGAACTTACAGTCTTTGTAATCTACTGAGCTTTCCAATGCTTGGGGACAAACTCCCTCCTAATTGCATATATGGTAGGTTTCTGAAAAACCCATTAAAGAAAATGAAATCACAAGGTGAAAAAACCTAAATAGAAACAAAATGGTTTCTAATAAACGGAAGGGTTTGAGCAAAAACATACATGGAATTGACTCTTTGGTCATTAGGCGTACAAGAGACACCAGTCCACTTGCAAGGAGAGTAATCGGAGGCATTCCAGTTAGAGAGGAGGTTTTTGCTGTCATTCAATGTCTCCTTAACCTCCAACAAAGTCAAACCTAGAGAACAACATCGAACATAAAACGAATCAAAACAACCAAAAGGAAAAACAGAAATGGGTTTTGAAGGGGTTTGAATTTTTTACCATCAGGAGTGAGAGCAAGAGAACAAGTGCTCAAAAGGGTTGTCAGTGAAATCGCTGAAAAGACCCAAACTTGCATATCCATTTTCATTTTCTTCAACCTGAAGCTGTTTTCTTCCTTGTGTCTCTGTTTTAGTAAGTCACTGAACACTGCGCCGGGGGTGGGGGGGGGGGAGAGCGAGAGGGAGTCTGTGTGTGAGAGTGGGGAGGGTATGGCAAATCATGGTGGTTGGTAGTGCAACACATCGGAAATTCTCATAATTAAGTTGGAAGACTTGAAACTTGAAATTTGAAACTTTTGAGAGAGATAGTGGGAGAAAGATATAAAAATGAAGGAAAAAAAAAATCTAATTATTAAAAGGTGAAGTCTCGAAACTCTTGGGAGAGAGGGAAAGGCTTTTCCAATTTTTTTTCTCATATCTTGAGCGTTAAATATTCAAAATTTTATCCCAATTAATTCTAATCGATTATTATAATAACTTTTTTTAGAGGACAGATTTCTAAATGAGAAATATTCTATATATATATGAGAGTTTGATACTCTTAACGGGAGTCAAACTTTAAAAATATTTAATCACATATCCAATTAAACCAATAAATAGATTTTTCCATTTTTTGTTCTCTGAGGAAAGAGAAATGTTTTTCCTTTAATGGGCTGAGAGAGGAAGAGTTTTTGTATGCGGGGGAACAAAATAATTTAGAAACACGCGTGGAAGTACGTTAAAAACAAACGTTAATTGGCAGACTAACAAACGTTATATATATTTCATAAATTCCATGTTTTACAAAACCATGTATAAATTATTTTGAATAATAGGAAATTCTGCAATTCCTTCACATTCACATTTTGACAGGTGTTTAAAAAATTTAATATTTTATTAAACTTTTTGAATTGAGTGGTCAGATATTATATTTTTTTAATCAGAGATCTTAAGTTTAAGTTTTGAGAATGATAAAAAAAGATTTGATAAATTTAACCCCTAAAATGAGTCCTACAATATTCGAACTAAATTAATCAACAAAATTCAGATACCGATAATAAAAATCAAAAGATATAAAAAAGAAAAATATTAATCATACACAATGTTCAGAACTGAATGTTCATTTGCATAATATATATATATATATATATATATATATATATATATATAAGTTATTCTAATTCAATTTGTTTACGATATGATACTAAGAAATTTTTGATATCTTGTTTAAGGGTAAACAAATATGACCTTTTTATTTGAGGTAAAAGCTAAATGGTTGATATTTTTCTTTTAGAAATTGTTCAAACATTATCATCCAGGTTGTACCAAAAAGAAATCAAGAAAATTAAAATAAAAATAAAGAAACAAAAATAAATACACAATGATACGAAAATGGACCAAATGTATAAATATAAAAAAATATTAGATTTTTTTATAAAATGTTATTTATTTTATAAAAATAATATAATAGATATTTTTAATAATAAAATTTTAAAATGATCAAATATATAATTATTAATTTTAAGATAAATAATAAAAATTTATAATTACAATTAATTAATTAATTTATTTATTAAATATGTAAATATTTGTAAATATAAAAAAAAAAATCAATAATTTTTATTAGTATTAATTAAAAGAAAAGATGGCGGAAATTTTGTCGGATTTTCAAAGAGAGCATTCAGAGCAGTGCAAAAAGAAATAGGTAGCCGTTGTCCGGTTGATTTCAAAACAAGCTTCTTTCATTCCCACTCTCAGGTGTCGGACAACTTCCAAGCATTTTCCGAAATTTGCTTAGCTGTGCTGACTTGTCTGCAAAGATTCATGATATCGTTCTGATAGGAATGGGGAGTGGGGTGAATTTGTACACGCGCGATTGAGAAGGGGTCTCCCCTGTCGCTGCTCCAAAAAGCCTTAGGCCTTACTGCACTTCTGACTCACTCAGTGATTTTCAAGACACTGAGAAATATTCACCCGCGGTCTGGTCCATTTACACTGTTGTGCATCTTTCATCTGCTTGGGTGGGCCTGGGCCGACTGAGCAAAACAAGATCATCTGCGGGCCCTGCTAAACGTAGGTTTTATTTTAATTTTTTTTGTTAATTCAGCATGGTATCCAGAAACCGATTAGATACCTAATTAATTCAATTTGAATAATTATTTTTTATTTTCATTATCGGTATTCGAAGTCATACTTGAACCGAGTCTTATTTTGAATCTGAGACTTATTTAATTGATCTAACATCCTATTTCATTAAACCTCAGTTTGAATAGTTATAGCATTCTATTATAAGCTAACTTTTTCGATATTTATTTTTTTATTTCTAAATTTTAAATTCAAGAATTTAATTTAAAAATTTTAGTATTTTATTACTAAATCCAATATGTGGTTTTATTTAGGATTTTGCAAGTGAAAAAGGGAAAAAAATAGAATTTGTTTCAAATGAACAAAATTTGAGGATTGATATCAGCGAAACAATTGTATCTGTCATCTCTCATTTTTCTAATAAATAGAGATTTTACAAATAAAATTCAAACTTATACAAAATTTTATATTAATAATCTTTACTGATAATAGTATAGAACCGAAACCACATTGTCGAGCCGAACGGAAACATTTTTGTATGTGATTGTAGTATATCATGTCGTCTCGCCCCCATTGCATCGAAGAGTACCTATGCACTATGTTCCGGTTCACTGATAAGGAAGATAGAATTAAAGTATGATCCGAAGAGATACATGCTAACATGGGTAGGAAGCAAGAACTATTATGAAAAAAATTTCATGGTGTAAGAGATCTCTTATATTAACATTGATCGACAAAGCGGAACAATCAGAAAAAGAAGTGAAGTTAGAAAGTCTGTATGATATGTGTTAACTATTCTATACAGTTCGGGGGCTATCGAACTATATGCAAAACATGAAAAGTCTTAAATTTCTTTAAAAATATATATATATATATATATATATATATATATATATATACACACTAAAGTATGAAAATGTATAAAACTAATCTTTTTGTTAGAGTCTATTAAAACTTTCATTTAAGTCAAGGGTGTTGCGCATGGTTGGAATAAAAACATAATTTATTTATTTTCTATTAATTTTAAAATTTATTCATAATTTTAAAAATATTTTTTATTAATTATTTATATTTTATTATATTCTCCATTCCCTTTTTTGTTGCAAAACTCAGATAACATTTCTCCGCTTCCAAAATCATGGCTATGAAAAATTATTTGAAAGATTGTTCATAAAATATTTGCTAGAAACGTTGGTAACTTACATCCCATCTGTCAGGGTTGAAACTCATAGCACCCTCAGAACCTTTTGGGTTCGTGTGAAGGGATCGGGATCTGCAATTGTACATTTCATCTATTTTAATTGAATAATAATTTACATCCATTTTAATTCGGTTCGATTGGAATTGATTTTTTAAATAATAAAACTTTTATCTTGTTTAATTTAATTTATATAAAATTTTAATTAAAAAATATTAATATTTAATCGTTTAATTAACTAAATATTGAGAGTACTTTTCACCCTTTTAAGTATTGCATTACCTACTAAATTTTAGTGGTTAATGTTTCATGAGCCAAACTTTAAAAAAAAAATACCCTCTTGCTATTAATTTATTTTTTTAAATGAAAAAAATTTGAATTTGAGATCTTTATAAGAGAAGAAAATGATGGCACTTGAAGTATAGTTAATTGGCCTCTCTTGCTATTAATAGTTTGCCATGTATTTATCGAACAGCTGCGTCCCTGTTGCAATTAATGAGAACATTGTGAAAGGCTACCTTGAAGGCTTGACTTTCAAATTTTACTCTCATATTGATAACTAGTCTGACCCGATCTAAAAATATACTAAAAATATTGGGTTCTATCTAATAAGCTCTGCTTGGCCCTTTCTTCCTTTTATCATGGCCGAGTTTGAACATGGTAGGCCAAGTCTGGCTTTTATTTCTTAATCTCTCTTATAAACCTGATTTAGACCCACCCACTCTCGCCTATGCTCAGAAAATTGATGATTTGAGCTGGGTTATGTTCATGTGGTTTATTTGAATGGCACGAGCACATGGTGGGCTAGCTGGAAGGGGCTTTAATATGAAACATTGACTATGTGATTAACTTAACCAGGATGTCAGTTCTACAATGCAAATGCATTTGTTTTTCCAAGATTATGCTTAGAAATACAAAATGGCTCTAACCATATTAGACGGCTAGATTTTGTTAGACAACGAAACCAAATCTTGTGTGCCACTTAAGGCCTTACGAATGGTGAAGACAGACAAAAGAAAGTTCAGATTCTGCTAAAGCTGATCTTGGCACCATCTTCAGGTTTTGGATGAGGTAGATAACTGATCTTAGCATCCGTATTAATAAGTTTCCACCTGAAATTCACAGAACAAATATAAAATGAGAATGGAATGGACAAAGAAAAAAGCAAAAGCATGTAAGCAAGAGGTGGAAATCTTTTCTTACTTGTAGCCAACAGACAAATGGTGAAGAAAGAGAGCAACTTGCAGACGAGTGAGCATGTTTCCCGCACAAATTCTTGATCCCCCGCCAAACACCATGAACGTGTTAGGCTTTGCAGGATTCTGCAACAATAGGCTTTGTCAGTGGTCAACTACTTATAACACACTCCCGTATGGGCTGTGACTACTTAAAAAGCATATGAAATACTAGACCTAAGTTTAGTAAGATTTGAGCTGACGACATTTGGCTCCAATACTATTTTAAAATTTGTAGAACAGCCATTTACTTCAAAAGTTTACGCTTGATATTACTTTTGTGAAATAACAATGAGTTGAAAAGATTTTAGTATCTTACATCCCATCTGTCGGGGTTGAAGCACATAGGATTGTTGAAGTTTGTAGGATCTGTGTGAAGGTATCTAATCCATAGAAGTACTTTCCAACCTTTTGGAATTGTTTGCCCTGCAATTTTCATTGGTAATTTTGTAAATATTGATGAACTTGAAATTCTTTAAAAGAAGAATGTAGTATTCTAGTTCTAGACCTTGGATTTCGACATTCTTGTCACTAGCCCGCAGAACAAAAGGTGAAACGTTAGCTATTCTAATTGTCTCCTCAACAACCTGCTTGAAAGGAAATGAAAGCACAAAATATAAAGCTCAGTTTATCTCTTGTATGGATCAATATGAACATTTGACAAGTTAGGACCTTGTTTGTGTACTTCATTTCTGCAACATCATCAATTGTTAGTAATTCTCCCTTCTTTTTCTGGCTCATCATCATGTTCTCCTCCTGCATTTCAGGTCAATATTGCAAACATCAAACAAGCAAAATAGACCATTAGTCCTAAATTTGAAGGGCAATGGCTAACTTACCTGTAGTCTTTGAAGAACAACGGATGACTTAGCTAGATGATATACAGCCCAAACAAGTGCAATCACAGTAGATTCATAGCCTGCAATGAGGAGGCCGATAATGTTATCAATCACATCTTCGTCGCTCAAGTATTTTCCTTCTTCATCTTTAGTCTGAATTAGCAAATCCATCAGGTCATTTCCCGTTTTGGTCCCCTTCCTGTTCTGTTTCTTCTTCTCCAACTCTGTTCTAAATAATTCCCCTAGTTGTTTTCGGGACTGCATAATCATTAACATCATTTCTAAGGATAATCCCACGTAGAAAAACATCAAAATATTGCAAATCGAGGGTGGAATACTGAACCTGCAGGGCGCTTCTGTATGCAGTCCCAGGAAGGTTGAGAGGCATTGCTCTAAAACCATTCATTAAGCCTTCGTATTCATGACCAATTCTGTCAAGAAGAGGTTCTGAATCCAAACTGATAAAGTGTTGTGCAACGTTTGCCAAGGTAACCTGCAAACAGTTTATGCAATCAAAGTTGTCCCATTTTTCAGAATCTCACAACCATGCTAGTGTTTGGCTACTATACCTGACTAGTTTTTAGGCAGAACCGAGATTTTAACAACTACGTTACTGGTAATGCCTAGGGAATGTTTTGTTGCATGAAAGCTGGGGAGAATCTAGCCGAATCAAGAGCAAAATCAAGCACAATTACCTTTCTTATTTCTTCAAATGCTACTACAGTTCCCTTCTCAATCCATGATTGGAACATAGCTTTAATGCGTGGCTGAGCTATGGCTGCAATTTGTTTAAGAGAATTTGGATTGTTGATTGCTACTGTTATGACTTTCTTAAGCCTGAGATGATTTTGTCCACTAAGTGCTACAAAGGACCGACGGCCAACAAGGTCATTAGCAGGCCAACTATAAGGAAAGAGGTCATCTGATCGCACCCCTAGTTTGACGATCTCAGGGGACCATCCTATGATCGATGGACTTCCAAACAAATGTGTCCTATGCATTCCTACTCCATCGCCATACCTGGATCACAATATCCAGAGAAGCAAAAGCACAAAATGTTAGAATCTTAGTAAATATTTGTGGCAGGTGAAAATGGAGGAAAGTAAGGTGTGGATTTACCTTCATCGCTTGGAGTTGATGAAGTCATCTGGGCGACGAAGAATTTGGAAGTACCAAATAAATGTGAGAGTCTCTCCTATGAAAGGCAAGCCCAAGCGACCAGCGGGGAGTTTTATTCTAGTCTTTGAGCTTAGTTTTAGTGGAAGCACATATCTAAGTTCATTCCACCACCATACTAGTGCAAATATCAAGGGAATTGCTCCTACCACCCACGATGCCAACCATCCCACCAAGGCAACATCCATCTCTCTCTCTCTCTCTCTGTGGGACTTTGAGCGCTTATGGGCTAATTATATGTGTAGGTAAGCATTTATAGAGAAAGCTAATCCGATAATTGTTCTTAAAATATGTCTACACTTCTGAGTAAATTGTTACTCAAACGACCCACCATATTGGACCTGCTTATGATTCTTGTCCTTGTACCAAAAATAGCAGACAGCACATACCCAACAGAACTGGGAACGTCTTAGGTGGTCGTCTTATGTGTACCTATAGACAATAACTAAGCCATCTTCTTTAGAGCCATTAACATAAACTAGACTTAAATGTCGCATTCTTTAGTGTTTGAGCGAAGGTTAAATTTAAGGAAAAAGCATGGAGGGCAAGGTTGAATGCCAAATCAAATTTGCGGGCACAAAAGTGGCCCCCTCAAAGCGATTTAGTGGGCCTAAGAATCAGAATAGTTTGTCGTCTATGTTTTAGATTGCCCGATTTGAAAGATTTCTTCACAATCTCCTTCTGTTTGGCATCATTTGATTGTCTGAGATCTTGATTAGATCAGATTGATTGGTTTAATTAACCCATCCAACGTTGTATGAGCTGTATTGAATTAGAATTTTTAGTATTGGATATACATCTATATATTATTTCTTTCGTTAATATCAACCATCTATTTCGGAGTTTTTAAAATTCTTTTGAGACCATCTGAAGATGATTATTATTATTTTTTTATTTACTTTTTTTAAGACTTGTTATAGAAGGGAAAATGGGATAAAATAATTCTTATATTTTTATCCCTTCTAAGTATATTTGTAAACATCTTTTCAATTATAAAGTTTAAGGAGGGAGTAAAAAATAATTAATAAATAAATAAATAAGCAAATAAATAAATATTATAAAAAATTGAAAAAAATGGATTTTTATTTTCTCTTTTTTGAACGAATTCTCTCTCCCCACTTTTTTCCCCCCAAAAAGCAAAATAGGTGAAAATTATTGCTAAAAAGTTTGTCAAAGGTGAAAGGACGGGCATTGGAAACATGGTTGCATCGAGAGCTTCCAAAAACTCGTTTTCCAAAAGGTGGGGTTCACCCCCTTACTAGTTATTGCATGAACCACATCAATGCCCTTACAGCATGTAGCAGCAACATCTACGCGCTTGTAGGAAACAAAGAACAGAATGAGTCGGATCATCATGTTACCACCCCATATAGCAGGGGTGGTTCTTCTGGTGATTTCTCTCTAATGTCTCATCATCTTAATTTGATTGTATCTGTTCTAGAAGCCAACCTGGATGCCAGATCCAAATTGTACACTGATGATGCCCTGAAACTTCTTTCTTTCTTTCTTTCTTTTTTTCATGAATAGCATTCATTACATGGTCAAAAAGGTTCAAGGTTCTGATCTTTTCGATCTTTTTGGAGGTGAATGCATGCGAGATCATTTTGGGAAATTTCAGCAGCATGCAGCAAGCTACCAGAGGGCGAGTGGAGTTCAATCCGGTTTCGTCTCAGAGAGGATGGTTTGGAGCATTGAGTCAGAATTGAGGGCTACCTTGAAGGAACTGTTCAAGAGTTTCAATACTGCTTTTGAGGAGGTATATAAGATTCAGACGGGATGGTTAGTTTTAGACCATGGACTTTTGGGAGAGGCGTGTAACCTCCGAGAGAGTAATCTTAGCATACTGGGCTTTTATTGGAAGGAGCTCGAATCATGTAGGTGACAAGTTCATTTACAGTGTGGATGAGCCGGAGAACTTCCTCTTGGATCTCTTTGAAGGGACCTCAAAATCATTGCAGAATTTCCTCAAGGGTAAAAGATGAAATACGTTTAAGTTTTCAGCATTTCCTTCTCTAATTGTTTATTTTTCTACTTCATGCTTTCTTTTTGTAATTTTAAAAGAACGATGCATAGGATCTGTAAAGCTGATGTGAAATGTCTTGGAGTTCCAACAGAAGGATCCTTTCCTCTTGCTGTTTTCTGAATCTGGAATTCTTTTTTTTTTTGTCTCATTTTCCCTATTAGCAATCTGATCAGTAATTTTTGAATTTTTCTTGAATGGTTGCTGCATCTGCTATTCTTTTTTATTTCTTTCTTTCCAATTGATTTCCTCTTTAAAATCTAAGAATTCCGGCTGATTTCATTTTCCTGCTGAGGTTTATTTTTTAAACCCATTTGACATTCATTCTGATCACGGCCTAAATGCCAACATTTTGTGTAATATTTAGAAAGGTTTTTGGGATAATGGGCGGCCAAAATCCCCATGAGTCTCTAACCAATCCCATCCACCCTTTGAGGTATCGGTTTCAAAAGATCAACTTTGCCACACTGGAATGAATTGAAGAAGATGTTGCTGAATCAACAATTGAAAAAAGAATATGCTTATCAAAAAAATGAATTGGTAGACATGGTAACGATAACCATATTACTTCACCAAAAAAAATAAAAAACGATAACCATATTAGAACAATAGTTGATTCTTTGGAGACATGAAAACTAGGGATCCATCGAAATGTTGTCATAGGAAACTTCCCCATTTGTTATAAACCTCTTATCCATATCCAAAAAAAATCTCCCTCCTCAAAAAATTGTAGTAAGATATGTTTTGTATCAAGACGACTAACTGTAATACCCTCTTAAATTTATAATGGTAAAAAATTTTTTAATCTCTTCCAACTTTGGTCTCTCATGAGAAAATTTTCCCACTAAAGCAGGCTTAAAAAGAGTAGCAAGATTATCAATATCATCCTCAGTAAAGAAGATAGGTTCACCTTTAAAAGTGGATGGTTGCTTGATTTCAATAGGTGAAACAGATGTCAACTTAAAAAGTGATGAAAATGACATTTTTTATGGAGAGATCGGTTGAACCCTTCCGGATAAAGACCGAAAAGGCTCCATAAAAGCCAATCTTAACAAAAAAAAAAAAAAAAAAAAAAAAATTCAATGAAGCCACCTCTAAGAATTAAAATAGTCAAAGAATTTTGAAACACTAAATGTTGAATTCCACAAATCAATAAAACTATGAAGACAATCAAAATACAAATTTAAAAATGATGGAAGTAAAAACCTTAACCACTAAAATCACCAAGTTGCAACAGGAAGGAGGACAAGCTAAAACAGGCAAAAACCCTAGCAATCGTAGACGTGAATCCTAGTCCCTGCACTCATTTCCTCTCTCTGTCCCTGAAAGCTACTCTTGTGTGTGTGTGTATATATATATTTTTGTAATTTTTACGGAAATTTTTTACGATAGAATTTATAGTTTGTTGAAGGTTTAGTTTTCAGTTTTGAGGCAAAATTTTTTCTAAAGTTCCGGTTTCAGTTTTGGTTTTAAAAAGATGAACTAGAACCGAATCACAATATGCCATTGTCCCGTGTTTGTCTTTGTCCAATTGCTCACTCATACCATAAGTCTAAGTTGGAGGGAAGATGAAAAATTTACAGCACAACACTCATTTTATGTTATACATTTATAGGAACTAATATTATAATCTAGTATAATTTTCCTAAAAATTTGAGGGACCCACCCCAAGAACTAAGTAACCCTTATCGTGAATTGATTTATGAGACTTTTTTCAATTGCCTTTCCAACAAATTCAATTCAAATTCAAAATCTTGAAAAGACAAACAACTCTCTCTTACCATATGAGTCAACATTTATAAACAACCATACAATAATCTTGAAATACTAGAGAAAATTATTGCTTTCTACCATTTTTATTCCGTAGTCTCTAGGTTTGGCGTTGCTAAATACCTTCTCCATTAAAATAATATGCATCATTAAAGTACAAATCTCTTAATCAACATAGTAGGTAATGAGGTAACTTGATTTTGCTTGATTCAAAGTTTGCTGAAATAGACCTCAGCCCCCTCAGCTGGTTTTGGATGTGACAGATAAGCAATCGCTGCATCTGGATTAATTAGTTCCCACCTGCAAAATTAATCACAATATGCTGTTATATTAGTGGGTCACACTGAATAATACTATGTAAGATAAGAAGTCTTTTCCGGGTTTTGTGAGATGGCATTACTTGTATCCTACAGACAGATGGTGAATAAGAATTGCGAGTTGCATGCGAGCAAGCATATTTCCGGGGCAAATTCTTGGTCCTCCGCCAAATGCTTGGAATGCTCCAGGTCTCATCGGTTGCTGACCCAAAAGATGGACCAGGGTTAATGATTTAATCAAGGGCTCTGCATTTATAGCTTTTGGTAACTAGAAAAGTGACTTACATCCCATCTGTCAGGATTAAAGCAAAGAGGATCATCAAAGTGTTCTGGGTTTGTGTGGATAAATCTACTCCAATTTAGCACTTTCCATCCTTCTGGTATTTTATACCCTGCACAAAATTTCAATTCCCTTTAAAAGAAGAAGCAACTTTGTAATTTGGATATTAAGTTCCAATTTTCTTTCCATACTTACCTTGGTATTCAACATCTTTGGCAGCTACCAGGAAACTAAATGATGAAATGTTGGCCATTCTTAGTGTTTCTTCCACCAACTGCACTATATCTACCATTAGCAAATAAAGAAAGAAAGAAGTTCACGAAGTAAAATCCATCATGAGGTCAATCCATCATTAGGCCCTGAGCCGGGAGGTCAAACACGTGTGGCGTGTGGTGATTGGGTCATTGTGTATGGATCAAGACTTAGGTTATATTTCAACCCTTGACTAAATCAACTATGAACCATAATGATCACGGTCCAGAACTCTAATTCAATTATCCAAAAAGGGGGCAACTAGTTTTAGTGGCATTTCTGGAAAGCCATTCTACTTTTCTGTTATTCTAAGGATAAGCCCCTCGTAAGGGTACCTGGCAAAGTGACGATTACAATTTTTTTGTTTGGACCTGACTAGGGCAGGCTCAAACCTACTCTAAAGCCTTGCCAAACGACAGGGGCACATGACATTGGGAATTCCTGCACAAAGTCAAATTGTACACAACTATGGTGCAAACATACCTTGTTTGTATACTTCAACTTGGAAATTTCGTCACTTGTGATGAACCCTCCATTTTTCTGTTGACTAAAAGCCTGATTTTCTTCCTGCAGTTGAATGCCAATGAGAAAAATCTGTCCATTTAGTGTGAAGAATGAACAAGGTTAGACCAATTGAACTTAATACCTTACCCTGAGCTTTTTGAGGACTTCAGGAGATTTCGCAAGGAAATACATTGCCCACATTGATGAAAGAGCAATAGATTGATAGCCCACAACAACAAGACCAACAATGTTGTCAAGCACTTCTTCGTCTTCTAATTGATTTCCTTCCTCATCTTTGATTCCCATAAGCCCATCCATCAAATCATTTCTTGCTTCAACTCCTTGGAGTTTGTCCTGCTTCCTCTTCTCCAGCTCTGCTCGAAATATCTGTATTAGCTTCTTTGGACACTGCAATTTAAGCAAAAGCTTATTTAGTTACCAGAAGGGACAAAAGGGATTTTTGTACTGACAAATTTAGCCTAGGTTTGGTAGAATTGAGCTTGTATTGTATGTGATTTGCTTAGCATAATTGATAGAATTGTAGTGATAAGTTCCCTCGTAGTGTAATAGATATGAATCTGATAAATGGTCTTTAAATGTAAGATCTACATATATTTTAGATTTTGAAGTCCGAGGTACCTGAATGGCATGGTAGTAATTAGTCCCAGGAAAGTACCAACGGGGAGCTCCCATACCATTTAGAAGCCCAACAAACAACTGGTCAAGTGTATCCAAGAGTGGGCCTGGTTGAATGTTGGAGAACAAATTCCCAATGTTTTCAAATGTCACCTGCCACAATAATTAAATCCTTCAACTAATATCAACGAATCATAGGTCTAGTAATAGACTAATTTGAGTACAGATTAATACTTCCTCGATCAAAATCTCAAATTTAAATTTTAGAAATAAAAAATTAAGTATCAAGAGATTAAACCCTTAATTGGATCATATATCTATTCGAATCGGATTAATCAAATTTTTGAATACCGATGGTCAAATAAAAAAGAAAAACCTTTCACAGGTCAAAAGATCACATTGAGTCCATTATTTGAGAATTATGGTAAATAGGTTTGATCAAATATTTAGATCAAACACGGTGTTAATATTATAGGTCAAACCTTATTAACTAAGAATCATGTAAAAATAATTTCAAATTAACAATAAATTATATTTTTAATATTAAAACTAACAATAAATTATTAACCAACGTGGGTTAGTTCAACTGGATATGAGATTGAGTACTCTTAAATATGATCGAGATTCGACTCCTGCTGTGAGTATCGGCCCCTCATATGTATGGAGTGTTCCCTGTTGGGAGACTCGCCCTTCAAAAGGAGTCATTGCAGTGGTCGGTCCAGATTAATCGATGTGAAACTCTGGATATCAGACGGTATCCAAGACATGGTAAAAAAAAAAAAAAAAGGCTACAATTTTACCCTTTTGGGCCCACGATTCCAGAGCAGCCGTGATGCGGGGTTGGACAAGGAGCGCAAATGTGCGGAGAGCTTGTGGCAGGCTGACAGCACTGGTTATGGCACCACGAAGCCTCTTATGTGCTTTGCCATGTTGAGATACTATTGAATGTTCACACATAATTTCCACATTTGGCCATTGGCTCTTGAAAATCCCCTCATTTTGGTTTACATACTTTGTAATGTCCAGGGCGCATGCAATGACGGATGGTGATCCAAGTAGATGGGTCCTATACAACCCTACTTCGCTCTTGTACCTAAGCATTAAAAAAAGAAATTCAAAAAAAAAAAAAAAAAACTTAGTGTCCAATTGGTTTTTTTTTTTTTTGTTTCTCTTCTCCTTATAAGAAAAAAATTCTGTCAAACAAAATTCTTTCTTTAAAAATAGTTTTTTTAATATAAAAAATAGAAAAAATAGTTTTAAAGGAGAAGCCATTGAGAGGAGTTTTTTCTTCTCTTTTTTTTTCTTTAATGCTTTACATTTTCTGGAATCATATTTTTTTTATTCTATTTATTTCCTTGATGATGTGAAATTTCAAATATGTTTATAGTATAAATGATTTCATAAATGTTATGAGTTGGGTGAATTTAAATATTTTTTTATAAATTCTAAATATGTTCATAAATATTTTTTTATTCCATTTATATGATTTCAGTATTCATAAATATATGACTTATTTATTTTCAAATTTTTTAGTTATTTATATTATATAAAAATGATTTTATATTGTAAATGTTTGATTTTAATAGTTTAGAAAATAATTAATTTATTTTTGTCTTAATTTTTAGTATTTATACCTTTTATTTTTAAAATGTAGATATATGAATTTTAATCTATCAATAATAAGGAGAAAAAATTATACCTTATGTTTATTCGGTTTATGATAATTTTATTAAAAATAGAGCTTATAAAAAATATTTTATCAAACAAATTATTTATAAAAAGGAGTATAAAAGTAGTTTTTAAAAATAAAAATATCAAATAACATTTAATTTTATTTCAAAAGAAATTAATTTCAGGAGAAGATAAGAAGAAGAAAAAAATTATACCAAACATGCTCTTAGCTTAGTCTAAATGATATAAGATTTTCAAACTCTCACCACTAATAAGATCAAAAATATCTTATAGAACTACAATAAATATATATATAGATATACTTTATACAAAAATTTTTGGGAAGGGTTATTTCGTCCCTAATTTGTCTCAAGTTTTGAGATGAGAGAACCTTCGATGGGTTTTAAACATATTGAATATTTTCAATTTAGTAACTTGAGCAGCCAAAACTATCAAAAAACTATAAGAAATTGTATCTTCTCAAAGTGGTTGAGAGAGAGAGAGAGAGAGAGAGAGAGAGAGAGAGAGAGAGAGAGAGAGAGAGAGAGAGAGAGAGAGAGAGAGAGAGAGATAAACCTGCGTTGTTTGGAATTGATGAAATCATCCGGACGGCGAAGAACGTTGAAGTACCAAAGGAACTGGAGTCTCCCCAAAGAAGGAAAAGCCCATGTGACCGCGAGGGAGTTTTGCCCAGTCCTTGCAACCAAACAAGTACCATATCTCATTCCACCACCATATCAATAACACTGCTATAGGCAAAGCTCCTAAAACCCATGTCAACCACCACGTAGAGGGTGTAGCTTCCCATCTCAGTGTGTGGGTGATAGGAGAAGTGGTGCTTTTCAGCTAAGAAAGAACGGAGGTATAAATAAGGAGCCGTGGGAGAGAACGGAGGTATAAATAAGGAGCCGTGGGGGGCAAGTCTTGATTTTTCAAAGGGATATTTTGCATTTATTTTTTTGGTACTATCCCGACCAGTATCCGAAATCATACTCCGACTAATCAGTTCAATACTTACAGTGGCCTATTTAAGAGTACTACTCTCCCAACGTAACTTTTTTCTATACCCAAATCGCGAATCGAATTCAAAAACTTAATTAAGAGATCTAATATCACATCTCACTAGAGCTATTATCCGTTAATGATATTTTGTATTCAAACGAGTCCCTTTGGGGGACCTCCGACCTTAACATGAAAATCTTGATTTTTATAATAATTCTGGCCACTACCGTAAAAATATTACGAAATCAAATAATAAAAATTAACACAAGGTAGAGAGAGAGAAATTTTAGAGTATAATATTTTTTCTCTCTTGCTATTGTACAAGTGAAGTTACAATGAGGGACTATATATAGACCTTTAAAAGTTATACAAAAAAAATTTATTTTAAGTATACAAAAAAATATAATATCATGTGTAATAAGTTAAAATTCACGTAATGAATAGTCACATTCATCAAGTATAACAATTATTTAAAAAAAAACTCAATAAATGGCAATCTATTCAAATTTTTTAAAATTTATAATAGTCACAGTTTTATCTATGGATATATAATATTATAATAAAGGGTATTGAAAGCATTCTCTAATGCAATTACAGCGAAATAAATATTTAATATCTCAAAATTTAGGATTGGATCACTAACTTTTTCGATATACGGGTCCGAAAAATATCACCAATGGATCAATCTCCTTTTTATTCACAATCCAAGAGTCTTTAATTCAAAAATATATATGGTGTAGATTTCTCTTCTTTTTTTTGTGAATTCTCTCTCTCAACCTTCAATGTGCATGAGGATGGTTAAGGGAGTTGGAGTTGATTTTTCTCTTAAAAAACCATTCTCTTCCTTCCCTTCTTTTGAAATTTCAAAACATGTAAGGAAATGGATTTGGATCAAATCCACATGAGCGACCCGACCCACTAATAATTTATAGGCATATACTCACCACACGAGATATATGCACAATGACCACATATATAGAAAATTTAAGTAATAATGTGCCAAGTTGTGGTTGATTTCGAAAAATATAAATATATTAAATTCTCCACAATCTTATATAAATCAAATGAAATTATGATCTACAGTTTAATTGGTGCATTCTCTATTTTTAAAAAGTTTTAAATTCAAAATTTTCTTATATACAAAAAAATAAAATTAGGATACAGTGATCTAAATCTTACCTAATGTTATAATTTTTTATTGGTAGCTGATTAATTTAATTTTTTTAATGGTGAGAATTTTTTTCTTTTAATTTTTTAGGTGTAAACTAATGAACTTATCTAGCACGCCTAATGTCCCACAAACGTGGGCACACAGGCGAGGGTAGCCAATAAAGAGTATAGAGAGTATATTTCCTACCATCTAAACTAAACTCTTCTTTGGGCATAGTATTTATTACTCCTTTTTTTAATACATATTTATTTCACCCCTAATTAATGTTTAGTTAGTTCAGTGACCGATTACTGATTAAGTAAAATTTTAAATTTGAATTTTTTAAATGACAAAAATAGATATTGAAAGAGTTTTGTCCCTTAAGAATCAAATTCGACTCGAATCAAATTTAGCTAGAACTGATATGATTATAATCTTGAATTCAAAACTCTCTCGATATTTATTTTCTATATATACAAAATTCAAATTTAAAAATTTATTTAAAAGATAATAGTATTTAATTATCGGATCAATTAAAGGTTGGTATTTACTCTCATTATTCAACACAAAAGCATTGAACCTATTTGGCAAATATTATTATTATTTTCCATCTTGAAAGCTCAAGATGGAATAAAAGAGGAAAATAAATAATAAAAAAATAATCTAAAAGGACGTACTACGATATAGTTTTATTTGACATTAAAATTCATGTGACATATTATTATTATGATTGATTAATTTAGTTACAAAAGATATAAATTTTTTATTTCGTTATTCTTTGACATGAAAGTTTGAAGATAAATTGAATTTAAACCTACAAAAATCAAATTGACATGATATATTATAATTGATTAATTTAATTACAAAAGATAAAAGTTTTTGTAGTAATTTATTTTTCACTGGGGTTATGAAAATACACATATTTATGAAAATTCGAACACGCGATATCAGGATATATACTTAAACAAAAATTCTTTACTATTTGAGTATCTCTATAAAAACTTTATCAAGTTATTTTTTGATATGAAAGTGGATAATAAATTAAATTCAATCTTTATTTTACTGCTAAATTTGGTTTCATTAATTACAAAAAAAAAAAAATTATTAATTTTCTCAACAGCTTTGAATAAAAAGTCAATCGTTTTACAATTTAATTATCTACCATACAGTGAATGGCCAGATAGAGATAAGTTAAGATTTTGAATTGAAACAAAATTAAACTTAGCCGGATGGTATTGATTTAGTGGGAAAAAAAATTGAAATTGGAATCGGAAAAATATTTCTCGTTCTAGTCATAGAACCGAGTGATTTTAGTCTGTTTTTCTTTTTTTGTTACAATAAGATTTGAACTCTGAATCATCGGATTAGAGAATGAGGAATGTAATCACTAGACTGTCTCTTTGAGGACAAAGTTATTATGGTTTCGATTCGATTTTTATTTCATTCCGATTTTTACTATTCTTGTATATATATGTATTTTTTTAGGCAAAAAAAATCCCTATCGGGGGAGAGGATGCCAACCTTAATTTATTAAATAAAAAGCCAAATACAAGGAAGGAACATAAATTTAACCTCTAAATAATAAAATGAAATTTAGAAGTAACACTCTTATACAAAGATTATTTTACTAATATAATTGAAGGAAGAGACACGCGATCTAATTTACAAAGATCTCGTGTAAACCGTGAAAGTCGAGAAAAAAAAAATACTATTCGAGTAACAACTTACCCTGAAATTTGCAAGAGAATCTGTAGGTTTATTTGTTTCCCTATAACAATGTGAAACATATATGATTTGATGTTAGTGTTTAAAAATAAAATCCATCTCCTTTCGAATATGTCACGAAAATGAGAAAAATCACAAGACATACGTAATTGAATACCAAATCTCATCCCTTTAACTTTAACTTACAGGTTTGTAACACAATTAAAATTGCATGCAAAAGCCAATATAAAATCCCCTTGATGATCCCTTTTTAATACACTTCCTCCTTCCCCTTTCCCCTGGTTGCCTCCAGAGCCACCATCAGTGTTAAAATTGCATGCAAAAGCAAATTCAAAGGAAAAGGCATGAAGCCATAAGCTATCTAAAGAATGCAACTCCTCTACTACCCAACAATTGACTATATAAAACATCTTGATATGCAGAAAAATTCTTTTGTAGCAATGGTTTCCTGGCATATGAGAATATTGTTGAAAAAATATTCATTACGAGCACGCCAAATAAAGGAACAATTGATGAAAGGGAGCATATGAATCAAAAATTTTTCTCTCCTTAATTTAACTTTGAAACTCTACCAGCTTCATAATTTATCTCTAATACTCCGTCCCAAGCCAGGAACACCCGAAGCATGGCTGACTTTGGGCAACATTGTCCCATGTTTGTCTTTGTCCAATGGCCCACTCATCCCAGTCTAAGTTGGATGGAAGATGAAAAATTTACAGTACAACAATCATTTTATGTTATACATTTATAGGAACTAGTATTATAATGTAGTTTGATTTTTACTAAAAATTTGAGGGACCCACCCCAAGAACTAAGTAACCCTTATCGTGAATTGATTCATGAGACTTTTTTCCATTGCCTTTCCAACAAAATCAAATTCAAAATCTTGAAAAGACCATTCAATTTTGAACAAGTGAATTTACAATGAGAGACTATATATAAACATTTAAAAGTTATACAAAAAGCCGCTCTGATTAAATATAATATTAGTCACATTCATTAAATATAACAATTCAAAAATCAAGAATCATTTTGAAAATGCCAATAATCACCCTAACACGTTTTTTTTTTGTTATACCGGTCGGTATCTGAAATCATGATTCGATTAATTTGGTTCGGGACTTATAGTAACATATTAAGGGAACTACCCTCTCAATGTAATTTTTTTCATACCCAAGTCACGAGTCAAATTCGAAAACTTGATTAAGAAATTTAACGTCACATCCCATTAGATCAACTGTATGTTAGTTCACCCTAACACATTTAAACTATGTTATTTATGACCATCTATTCAAATTTCCTAAAATTTATAACAGTCGCAATTTATATGTGGATAATATTGATTTACTCTTTAAAATTTATAATTTTCACCTTTAAATATATGTTGTACCTTTCTATTCAAAAGTAAATGGAATGGTCTTTTTGGCCCTTTTCACTAAAAAATAAAAAATAAAAAGTCATTTTTTTAGCATTATATAGATATATATAGAGTTCACACGATACATGCCTGATTAAATTATGTCATAAAAATAATATCCATTACAACTAATCATAATTTATATATATTTAATATTATAATAAATGGCCAAATACTCACAGCAAGAGATATGCACAGTTTTTTTTTTTATAAGAATTTAAATCTGAAATTATCAGGTTAGAGAATGAAAATTTATACTATTAGACTGTGCTTTGGGGGCACAAGATATGCACAATGCTACATATATAGAAAATGTAAGTAATAATGTGGCACGTTGCGGTTGATTTGGTTTACCATTGACATTCAAAAAAATATATATTTATGAAACAAATGAAATTATGATGGAGTGATCTAAGTTTTACGGTAACATGTATAATTTTTTATTGGTAGCTAATTAATTTAATTTTTTTAATGGTGAGAATTTTATTTTATTTTATTTTTTAAAAAATAATTTAGGTGTAAACTAATGAACTTATCTGGCACGCCTAATGTCCCCAAACATGGGCACACCCCCCAGAGGGTAACCAATAGAGAGTATAAAGAGTATATTCCTACCATCTAAACTATTCTTTGGCTATGATATTTATTACTTCTTTTTTTTTAATATACGTATTTAGTTGGAATCAACGTAATTATTAGATATTGATAATTTATATATATATAAAACTTACTCACTCTGTTGATCCACCTTGAAAGAAAGAATACTAGAAATATTAAATATTAAAAACCAAATAAATTAAGTTTTACCCAATATTACCTCTCAATATGTTTTAAGTGTTTTAATCCTAATTTGAAAATTATTTCAACTTATTTAAAATTAGTCAAATTTAAAAAATTATTGATATGAACTGTAATTTGATGTAATTAATTCTTCGTTTATTGCAAAAGTCAATAGAGAATTCAAAGTTGGGCCTTTTTTCTATTTAAAAAAATTATTGATATCAACTATAGTTTGATTTAATTAATTCTTAATTTATCACACCAGTAAATCGAGAATTCAAAGTTAGACCTTTCTTCTATTTAAAAAAAAAAAAAATTTATTGATATGAACTGTAATTTGATTTAATTAATTTTGAATTTTTTTTATAAGGATTTGAATTTAAGATCACAGATTGGAGGATAAGAGTTTATACCATTAATCTATCCTCTTAGAGATGTTAATTCCAAATTTATCACAAGGGGAATTCAAACTCGGGCCTTTCTTCTTCTTCTTCTCCTTTTTTTCTTCCTTTTTTTTTTAAAGGAAAAGTTCTCATGATGATAGATGTAGGAACTTACGGACCCATTTGGCAAATATTATTATTATTTTCCATCTCGAAAGCTCAAGACGGGATAAAAGACAAAAATAAATAATAAAAAAATAATTCTAGCCATTCATGAACTTAATCTAGAAGGACATACTACCATATGGGCTTATTTTACATTAAAACTTTAATCGATTGATTTGGTTACAAAAGATAGAAGTCTTTTTTTTTTATTAAGTCATTCTTCGACATAAAAGTCGATTATAACTCGAACTCAATTCTTATTTTATTGCTAAATTTGACTGAAAATTCACTAATTTTGTCGACATTTACTATTTTGAATGAAACTGTAATGGTTAAAAATTTAATTATCTATCGCCTTAATCAAACTATAATCAGATAGTCTTGAATCGGCAAAAGAAGAACCGAAATTGAAATCGAGATAATACTTCTAGTTTGGATTTGAAAATCGGATGATTTTAGTCCCTTATTCTAAATCATGATGATTTCGGTTTGTTTTTATTTCATTATTTTTATTTTTTTGTACATTTTTTTTATTATTTTTTATGACAAGTTCTATAATTTGTTCGAGATTCGGTTTTTGGTTTTTGATGCCTAAATTTTTTGAAGATTTTAATTTTGATTTTGATTTTAAAAAGATCGAAAACATAACTTTCAAAACCTAACCAAAGCCATTATCATCGTTCTAATGTCAATCCACAAAATTCATTTTGATTCAATTTACAAAATTTTATTTTGGTTTGGAACACGAACTTTGGGCATACCTAACTAAAAGGTATAAAAAGGCATGTTCATATCAGTAATTGTCTAGTTGTTAGCCATTAATGAATTGAAATTGCTCATTTCTTAAGAAGGTCTAACCCTTGATTAATAAGAAGAAAAAGGGGATGAGTAATTGCAAAGACTTCAAAAATGTAGACTTTTGGTGACCTTTACCCCCATTTGTCCATGTCCAATTGCTCACTCATAGAGTAAGTCTTGAGTAGGGGTCCAAAATGAAAATTTTATAATTTTATATCATGGATAAAGGACAACACTCCTTTGATGTTTCATGTTATAGGAATTAATATTATAATTACAAAGATAAACAACATTTGTTGTCATAGTTTTTCCTTGGCACATAGGATCAAACATCAAGCAGCCTCTTCTTGGCGGCAAGAGACTTTAGGGCTCGTTGGAGCTGCTAAGCATAACGAATCGAAGCCAAACACGGATTAAGATAGCTTACCCACCAAGCCGATAGGCGAAGGGCCAAAGGATGGAGCATGCAAAAAATTGATTTATGAGTCTCTTTTCAATAGCCTTTCCAACAAAATCAAATTCAAAATCTTGGAAACACAAACAACTCTCTCTTACAATATGAGTCAATATGTATAAACAACCACACATTAATCTTGAAGTACAAGAGAAAATTGTTGCTTTCTACCATATGAGGCAATATTCAATTGCTTTCTACCAATTTCCCACCTTAATTTGTATTCAGTAGTCTCTAGTTTTGGCATTACTAAATACCTTCTCCATTAAAATAATCCTCATCATTAAAGTACTAATCTCTTCATCAACAGTGTAGGTATAACGATTGAGTACTGACATTATTTTCTAACTAGTTCGAATTATGAATGCTGATTATTAATCTTTTCCGATCTATAAACAAATCGAAGGTCTAAACTGTAGTTTGCTTCTTGTAGTCTACTCCTTTGATGCACCACTTGATTGAATACATCTCGAGTGAAAACCCTAATGATTTAAGAAGGTTTCACAAATATGAAAAAAAGAGGGAATCAAATTGACCACTTTTGGAGAAAGTGAATTGTTAGCATTTTGTTTTCAACAAGTCATGTGTAATAGAAAAAAAAAAACAAAAGAAAAATCTAAAAACATCATCAAGATTTTTCTACTTTTCAATCTTTACCCATCAAATGAAAAAGCTTTGGCAAAGGTGAATGTGTGCCCGCTTCAATTTGTACAAATTAAATGAACAAAGATGGCGATATCAAATTTCTTTGGGTTAAATAGTCAGACACTCTATCTTTTAATCGATTTTGAGTTCGAGTTCTAAAAATAACAAAAAATGATTCGAGAAAATCAATCCAAAAAATTAACCTCACAGTACTCAAACCAGATTAATAACATAAAACTCAGATATCGGTGATAAAAACCATAAAAAACAAAGCATTTGATTTTTTATGTCTACAAAAAATCAAATTAACTTCGTCTCGACCATATTAATAACCAGAATCGAATATAATATCCTATTTTGCCTTTCTTTTTTTTTGGTAAGATGAATCGGTAGCTATGGCAAAAGGCCCATTTGATCGGCAAAACAAACATGTTTTTATCATTTTCATTTTCTGAATTTGAAACTGAAATTGTTTTCTACATTGCAAACCAAACACATTCTGTCTTGCAGACCAGACATTTTTTTAGATTTTGAAAACTCTAAAAATGAAATCTATTTATCTATTTTCAAATAAAAAATAGAAAACATTTACTCAACTAAATGCCCCCTTAAAATATAAAAATTTTCATAGTTACAGTAAAAAAAAAAAAAAAAAAGAAAAAAAAACAAACTAAGACAAAGACAAATAGCATTCTAAAAACCAAATGTATACATTTCAGTATGGTACAGTACAAACAATGTCATAATGTCATTAAAAGGGTGTCGACTGCCAGTCTTGAGTCGTATTACTCTTATAGAGGAAATGTCACGTTGAAATTTCTCACCAAAAAAGAAATGCCAAAAGTAGATTCAACATGCATCATAAAAATAAGTGGAGAAGGTAAAGAACATTATGGAATTTGGAGAGATTAATGAGGTATTGATGTATTCTTATATTTTATTTGTCACGTGTTTCATTAAATATGTTCGGTTAAAGATTATTTTTTATAAATCATCAGTATTCGGTAATTATTTTGAATTTGATTAAATTCAATTCGAGACAGATTGTATCTCTTAAAGAACAAAACATTTTCGATATCTATTTTTTTCATATACAAAACTCGAAATCAAAATATTATCGAAATAATATTAGTATTAAGTCGATGGATCAACTAAGACAATGGATTCATAATAGTTCTCAAGGGAAGTGATTGTTACTTCACATAAAATGTAAGAGGAAATCTATTTACTCCGAGCACCAATGATAGAACAAACAAATCACATGAGAAGTCCAGAACATCAAAGGACTCTAATTAATTTTTCGTGTGACAAAATTATTTCTTAGTTTTTCTTTAGAATCCAGCAATAAATGTTTTTCAAATTATCGATATTATTTAAAATATTAATTTTTATTTTAAATATTTATAATTTAAAATTTTTAAATTTTTGATGGGTCAAAATTAGTTATCCTAAAATTTAATTTTCAATATAGATCATTTTTTGTCTTTTGTTTCTGTGTAGGATATCTTATGTTTAGAATGTTTTCTTTGTTGTATATAACGAAAAGTTGGGAAATAATTTTATGCACCAAAGTGTTATAAATTATTTATTTATTTGTAATATTTACATAAAACTCCTTATTATTTTTCTGAATTTAATAAATTATTTATTTATTTGTAATTTTTATTTTCATATTTTAATAATTACATACTTGGTGATTTAATATTTTTATTATAAAATATGGTTATTCTATTATTTTCATAAAATAATTAATATTTATATAAAGCATTCTTATATTTTTTATATTTACGTGTTGCTCACGTTTTCGCTTCCTGTATTTTTACAAAGTGTCGCCTCTTCGTATCGTATCGTTCTATATTCTATTTTTTAATTTTTTGTTTTCCATGCAACCTAAGTTTTAACCCACGAAACTTGATCACTAACATCATTAATTATCTATTAATTTACCATTATACATCAATTACCCATTGCCCTCCGTATGTACCTCGAATTGATCCTTCATTGTTTGCACTATGCATTGTAAGGTTGGTAATATTCTAATAAAACTTAATTATTGCTTGGTCACTCAGTATGTGGCCTACCATTGACTTCATTGTCTTTCTATATCTAGCATCAACTTGTTTTAAATGATCACTCCATCACTCCACTCCATGTTCTCTTAACGCATCATACCACCCAGCGGAGAAACCAAAGCTGAGAGAGAGAGAGACAGAGAGACAGAGAGAGAAAGAGAGGATGGAGAAGAATGATAATGTTGTGCCCAATGAAGCTGAGAACAATGGCACAGGAATAATGGTCGTTTCAAGGGACGAAAATGAAAAATCTGTCGCAAGTGAGAGTGATGACGAGCCTGAGATCAACTACAGAGGAATTAAAGTTATGCCCTTCATAATAGGTACAAAAAACCAAGTTTATTTCTTTTCATCTTCTTCCTCTTTTTCCCATTTTTAATTCTTAATCTCATTATTATTTCTGTTTCTTTTTCAGGTAATGAAACATTTGAAAAGCTTGGAGCCATAGGCATGTTATCCAACATTCTAGTGTATCTCACAACAGTCTTCAACATGCCAAGCCTCACCGCTACAACTCTTGTCAATGTTATCAATGGTAGCACAAATTTTGCTGGTTTACTAGGAGCCTTCGTCTGTGACACTTATCTCGGTCGCTACATGACACTAGTTTATGCTTCAATAGCTTCTTTCTTGGTACAAACACACTATGTACACATTACATATACATAGATCTGTATACATAATAACACTATGCTCATTTGGGTAAGTTTTTTCTTTTTTTGGATGAAGGGATTGCTTCTTGTTGCATTAACTGCTGCAATTCCAAAACTGCACCCACCAAAATGTGAATCAAAGGCCTCTGAGTGCACCGGAGCAACACCAGGTCAGATGGCTTTTCTTCTAACTGGATTTGGATTCATTGTACTTGGAGCTGGAGGGATCAGGCCATGTAGTTTGGCTTTTGGCGCCGACCAATTTAATCCCAAGACAGAGTCAGGAAAAAGAGGAGCTAATAGCTTTTTCAATTGGTATGTGTTCACTTATACTTTGGCTCAAATGGTGTCTTTGACTGCCATTGTGTACGTGCAATCTGATGTGAGTTGGGCTATTGGATTGGCTATTCCGGCATTGCTTATGCTATTGGGATGTGCACTCTTCTTCATGGGAACCAAACTCTATGTTATGGTGAGGCCTCAAGGGAGTCCTCTGACAAGCATTGTGCAAGTCTTGGTTGTTGCAGCTAAGAAGAGACGACTAAGGCTTCCGGAACAACCATGGATGACACTTTTTGATTATATGCCTAAAAAATCTCTCAACTCCAAACTTCCTTATACTGATCAGTTCAGGTAGGCAACCTATTTTCATTTGTTGAATGTACACTCATCATGCAAAAAGCGGCATAGATTTCTCACGGGCAGAGGTGACTTGATCAGATTGATTAGACAAATGGATAAGAATCAAGCCACCTCAAACCATGAGAAAATTATGACTTTTTTATCATAATAAATAGCATTCGTTTTATATTCGATGATTTTGCTTAATCCCTTGTTGCTCTTGCCATGGTCTTTCGTAAACCAAAAATTATACTGGGCAGTGAAACCATAGTAATATACTAATTCATTTATGTTCCCTGAGTAGAATTTTAGAATATTTCTTTGCTGGCCAAGACCTGCAATTTGAGAAAACTACCATTGTGAATTTATACTCTGGCTTTCCCCTTGACCTTCTTGATACGCTTTCCCCTTGACCTTCTTGATACTCTCATTAGTAGCTCAACAAGAAGCTTATTTTCTAATGAACCTAGCTACATTAATTAATCCAAGAAAAAAGGGGCACCTCAACCAGCTAAGTAGCTGGGAACAAATGCATTTTTTGACAGAGTTGGGTGTATTCACATTGCTGTTTGATCATGAAATTTCCTCTTCTACTCGATCCAATTATCATCTGATGGTCCGGATTAGCCACTACAGCACATAATCTAGAGAATTTGGTTATCTAGAAGTGTAACAGGCATAACAAAAGCTACAAAGAATTAGCTATGTTTGAACTTCTTGTTGAACTACCAGCGAATGAGGACTACATAGTGTCCTTGGATATAGCAAACAAGGTTTGCTCACAACGTAGGAAAAGATGGTCATGAAAAGAAAAGTTACCTTGATCACACGTCAACTCTTCTTTTTCATGCATTTGTTGGTAACTATCCAACTAAGACAATGTTTCTGAACAGATTCCTCAACAAAGCTGCAATCATTACCCCTGAAGATCAAATCAACCCGGATGGATCAGCAGCTAATCTGTGGAGGCTATGCAGCGTGCAACAAGTGGAAGAAACAAAGTGCATATTGAGAGTACTTCCTATTTGGGCCTCCGCTATATTATACTACACCGCCATAGTCCAACAACAAACCTATGCAACCCTCCAAGCACTTCAGTCCAACAGAAAGTTAGCCCATTCAAATTTTGAGATTCCAGCATCAATTTATTTTGTGTTCTGCATGTTAAGCCTCAGTCTATGGATTCCGATATATGACAGAATTGTTGTTCCAACTCTTCGAAAGGTCACAGGAAAAGAAGGCGGTATCACACTTCTGCAAAGAATGGGTACTGGTATTTTTCTCTCTATCATAACATCATTAATATCAGGAATTATAGAAAATTACAGAAGGCATTTGGCACTCACTAAGCCAATAGGGTGTGAACCGAAAAGAGGAGCAATTTCTTCAATGTCTAGTTCATGGTTGATTATGCCGCTCACACTTGCTGGACTAGCAGAAGCATTTATGGGAATTGGGCAAATTGAGTTCTACTACAAGCAATTCCCGGAAAACATGAGAAGCATTGGAGGGTCCTTGCTTTTCTGTGGAATGGCAACTTCGAGTTACTTTAGTGGCTTTTTGATATCAATCATCCATAAGAGCACAAAAAATGCTGCGAATGGGGAGTGGTTGCCAGATGATCTGAACAAGGGAAGATTGGATTATTTTTACTACCTCATTGCTAGTTTGGGCATGATCGACTTTTTTTATTTCTTAGTGATGGCCAATTGGTACAAGTACAAAGGCACTGGCAATAACATCAGTAAAGTCAACATGGAAAGAAAAACTTGAAAAACATGCAGTGTGATGATTTAGTTTTAGGCTATAGTATATTACAAACAGAGAGGAACAACTTCAACAATGTTTCCATAGGGACCATTGGTGATATATACACTGATCCCATGACAGATTTGATGTTGTTTATGTATCTTAACTAGATTTACTAATGGGAGTTGGGCTTGGATGAGTTCAAGCTCAAAGTAGACTCTGATGCTATCTATGATTGAATAAAAGTCTAGAGCGTAAAATCCCTTCATACTACATACTTACGATGCTTGGAAAAAGAAAGGGACCACTAGGTCTTATTGTTAGGAAAGAGATTAAGAGGCAGGTAAAACAAAAGCATCATTTAACAGGCTGTGAAATGGGAAATTTTTAGTTCTAGTTGTTAGAGCCAAATGAACCATTTTTTCTTTTTGGCATCCCTCTAATAATTAATGATTGACCACAAATAGACAAGGACATGGGACATGAACATGAACAATGAATTTATTCCAGCAGCAGGTGGTCATATTTCCAGGTTTAGAGGAAGACTGAGCAATGAGAATCTTTTTAAATTTTATTGTTTGCCAAGTTGACATAAAGAAAGCAACTCGGGAAACGCAAGGTGCTATGATTAGACCTCAACTTAGCTGCTTGAGATATCATTGATTCCATAGAGGCTTTTAATGCTGACAATGTAAATAGGAAGTAGGACTTTGGGAATGAAGGTTAAGCTCAGGGGAGTTAGCTTAGTAGTTGTGACCACTGTCTTGATGAATGTTTACCTCGATGCTAGTGCTATGATCATGGCCAATACCGCATGGTTTATCGTAAACCCCTTTTTTTCTGGTCATTGATCCAAGTGTGATTGAATTTTCACCACAACAATACGATCCATCTTCAACCCAACAAATAGGTCGTCTATTGCCCTTGAATTTTCTCTGAAAAACATTGCTATCAACATAAAAACATGAACCTCTGGTTTACATCTAAAATAAAGAGAAAAAAGGAAGATTACAAATGCCAGACACAAATAGACCCATTTTCAGCACCTGCTACAACTTGGTGATGAAAAACTGAAACACTTCACTGTCAGTGACCAATGAAACTGTGTCATATTAGATTTAAGGACTAACATTATTCATCGAAAATTGATTAACATTTAAAAATGGACTTGAAAATGAACAATGTATTACAGGAGTAGTTGGTCCAACTTGTGATCTATTTAAGATCTTGCGCGGAGGGTTAAAGTTCATGGGCAGCATGAAGAAAGTCCTTAAAGAAGACAGAACTGCCTATTTCTGAATTTCCATTAACAGTAGATTAAGACCAGAATTAATTATTTTATATCAGCACTTATAAAGCCAAGGAGTTGATTCCTTTGAAAATTCTGCCAGAATGAAGACAATGAATCTATTTTCTATATTTTCTTTATTTTTATTCTGTTTGTTTGATATTTTTGGGCCACTCAATGACTTGAATATAGCGGTACTCGAGTATTTCTGAATTTTTTGCTTGTCATCTCTCCGGATTCTCTTCCTCCCAGAGTTAAGGAAAACAAATTACACATACAATTTCAAAAGATTATAACCCGAAACGCTTGTTATACTTTGTTTCCATGATTTAAGTTTCTTGGTTCAACCCTGAATGATAGCTAGCACTTCTAACCATTGTGGGTAAATTTATAGCATCTTTATTGCTCAAGAGCTAGCCATTTTTCTAATGAGCATCTACAAAGAATCTGCAGCAATAATTCTTTAATGTAATTCAAAAGACAACAAAAAACATGTGATAGACAGGCCCAACATGTTTTAATAACAAATTGTATTGTACATCTACAATACTTAATGAAAACTTTTGTATTCAAGCTCACAATCAAACAAACATGTTTTCCTCACATGCACAGCATCACTGAAGACTTGAATATTTCGTACCTCATCATCAAATGATCGAGGATTTGAGTTGTGTTCCATTAGTTGAACTCAAGCATTGGTTAGACCTTTTTTCTAACTCAAACCCAAACTGACACAGATGCAAAATAGTAGCAGCAGCATGAGGTTTTGATTCCTTAGAACCATTTTTGTCTTGTCTTTGGAAGTCATTGTTGGAGGGCAAACCTTGAGCAACGGTAGAATTACTCCTTTGGTGACTTTGAAGTTACAGATTCAAGGCATAGAAACAGTCTCTTTGCAAAAATTTCAACGAGAAGGCTGGTTACATTAACGCCCACGGCCAGCCCTTTTGGAAGTCATGGTTGATTTCTTCCTCAATTGTAATTTCTTGGCATTTCGGTATCATTTCAGAATCTCCCAGTGTGCAAAGGTAATCCTAGACGTGCTTTCATTCAAATAACCAGGTCAGTTCTGGTGTTGACCGACTAGAGCACATACGCCCAAGTATGGCCAGATAGACCGGTAATAGGAATGGTAAGGAAAAGTTTGGGTCCGGCTTGAAAGTTGAGCCCAGAAATTAGACCCGAGCCTGGACCTAACACAGGGTTGGGCAGAGTCTATCCTGAGCTTTCCTAGCTACTAATGCCTGTCTAAACTCAGCCCGTGCCCCGTCTACACTCAACACCCAACGATGCAATTTGTAGTGTTCCCCTCTTAAGTTCTGGTTTGTCACATTGTTGAGCAAATTACTTATAAAGATTTTAAATTATGTCATAAGTAAATTTTGAAAAACTACATTTGAGGTTAAAACCTTTGATTTATTAACAAATAAATGGGTTAAGTTTTTGGCCAAAAACTACATTTGATTTATTAAAAACTTTTATCCTAAATTTAATCGGACCAATAAATTGATTATCGGATATTACAAAATAAAAAAGATTAATTCATTAATAAGCAAGTTTTCTAAAATCTATTATGATTCGAGTTATATTTTCAATTCTCTAAATATCAGTTTCTAAAAATTAAAGGAGACAAAAGTTTTCAAATTTTCTCTTACTCTTTTTCAATCAAATCAGACCTCAAATAACATCATTTAGAAGATTATAGTTTCTCTCTCTCCTTAAATCCAATTGAAGCTGAATTACTCAAATAATTCATTTTAAAATTATCAAATTATCTAACGAGATTTAACCACAAATTAGATCAGTATTAGAAAACTAACTTAGAATTTATCAAATTTAGTAAATTTTGAAATTCAATGAAAATCAGAAAAAAGCAAAAATAATAAAATCAATAAACATATCCAAATCTAAAAGATCTATGGATCTTTAGCCAGGGTGAACCTCATTTTTATCAAGAAAATTCGAATCTCAAGTATAATATTTCAAAATTTAGAATCTCATTTTTTATTTAGGGAATAATTTAGAACCTATTTAAAAATAAGCATGCTAGTCGGTGAACAATTCAAATTAGATTCCGGACGAAAATACTTACAAAAATAAACTAAACTCATCAACGAATGGTTAGTTTAGTGAGTAAGAGTATTAAATCCATTAATAAAGTCTCGGGTTCAAAATTTGAAAATAAAAAAATTATATAGAGAGAATTTCCTACTAAATTGAGTCCGATAAGACTCGAACCAAACTAAACAGAATATAATTTCATATAAAAGTTAGCTATACCAAAAAAAATAAAGGCCAAACCCTATTTTAAATATCCATTTATTTAATACATGAGTTTAAAATTTGGGACCTGCTCTACTGGATTTGCCAAATGAATAAGTTCAACCCAAGCTCTTAAAAGGCTATCCCTGTCCTCAAGGAGACAGTTTAGTAATTACAATCTTCCTCTCCTAATCTGTTGATCTCAGATTCAAATTTCTGTATAAATAAAAGAAGGTATCCCTAAGGCTATTCTTAAATGGCTCAATATATTTGCAACCTGATTGTGTGATTAGACCCATGAAAAGCCCTTCTCGGCCCTGGATGGGCATAGATTAATCTAACCAGCGACGTCGCCAAGACCTTCAAGGTCCGATTAGCTTGGTGCATCAACACCGTCGAGTCCTTTTTATTTTTTTTTGGTATTACCGACCATTATCCAAATGTATACTTCAACTAATCCGACTTAAACTACTGTCAGAACCCTCCCACATAGTTCTTTCCATTTTTAAAATTCAAACTCATTAAGAGATCTAACAATTTTTTCACTAAGACAACTGTCCATTAATTGAAATCCTTTCTAAGATCACGAAAATTAACGCACATGAGTTTTGAATCAAGTGTGTTTCTATTAAGTAATACATTATCAAGAACAGCAAGAGTAATTCTGATACAAACAAGAGACAAACATGAAGCAATGGAAGTATAAGGTATCAATTGGCCAAAAACTTGACATAATATAGATTAGCAATAAGTATTTTTTTTCCCCCAAACTTGGGTATTACAGCACTGTGTCAACAAAGAACATGAAGAAACAGATAAAGAGAGCTGGGTACAGCATCCTCAGTGCAGTATATGGGACGTATTTCACAAAGAGAGATGCTAATTTGAAGGGCAACTCACAATTACATGACTTGTTTCGTGTCTTTACTCCCATCACCATTAAAATGCTTCTTTATAACATAATAAAACCAGTGGACGAGAACCTGTATCTAGACTGTATAGGCTTGCTGAATTGTATCAATGTCAAGACCCTTCAATCTTACAACTGATTCTACATGTCCTTTAAGGGTATGCAGTTCTCTCAACCTGCAAAAATCATGAAAAAATTCAATGAAACAGGAATGAACTGATCTTTTCCATCTAATTGGTCCAAACCAGGAATAGAACAAAGCAGGAGCTATAGACAAAAGACACAGTGAAGGGGTAAGATACAATACAGAGCTTAAAGAATAATAAAAAAATAAATAAAAATAGCATTCAGAGACATAAAATTCAGGCCCCTCTCACATCCATCCATTATTCTGGAAATAGTGCTACCGGGCCAGGCCATTTTCTTCCCAGCAATATGCAAAGAAATTTGTAGAATATGGATGAATGATATGTTCTTTTTATGTGTCATGGTTTTTCCTTTTTTTTGGGGGGGGGGGGTTGTTGGGGGTGTTGCCACTTCATGATTTTTGAAAATTATGATTGAGCATTTCTAACAATGTATATCAGAAGAATATGGCAACAATAAGAGCATCAGACTTTAGTATAACTAGTTGATCAGTAATGGCAATGCCAACCTTGCGATTTCAGCTCGTCTCTTAGCTTCTTCAGCCATTTGATTGAGATCAGTAATACTGGTCCTATCATTAAACATCTTGGTGTCAGGTGGTTGCAACCCGTGAAGGGTTCTTTGTGCATGTGCCCACTTGAGCTCACGTGCTTCCTTTCCAAAATCCTTTTGCCTCGTGAATGCAATCTGCATTAAAAATAGTCTCAATCAGAGAACTTCGATAATTCAGGATGGATGAATTACTTCAATAGGACAGTGGTAATCATACCCTTTGCTCAATGACAAGATCCCATGCTCTTCCACTCAAAGCATAGCGGATAAAGAACTTAATGAAGTCAAGTGGGATGTAGAAGATTATGTTATAAAGCCAAACCACACCAGCCCAACCCCATCCTATCCCTTCAATTGCTGCAAAGCCCCAATTTGCATAGACTGCAATCAGGGTAGCAATCTGCTTAGAAGAAAAGATACATTAAGTAGTAATATTCCACATGCAAATTAAAAAAAACACAACAAATGGAAATGACGCTTAAATCTCACCAGCTGAGCAACCACAAAAGCCACCACAAGCAACAATCCAGGGCGCTCAACAAAAGACCAGCTTCGAGAACGTGTCACAAAAATAAGGGCTTGACTTATGGTGCTCACTTGCAGGTATATTGCAGAGGCAAGCTTTCGATAGTCATCGTGAGCAGTTTTCTGAAGTGTTGGCACGTGAAATACCCGCTGAGGAAGTACCAGGAATACAAGTCAACAATCTAGAATCCATCAAAAACCTCTTACCTTCAAACAACAGCCAAAAATCCCACTCTCATAACATCACTCAGATAGCCAGAATAATGAGTTAAATGAATATGGCTGAATATGTCATCCTCATTAGGGCAACGAAGACCATTCTAACAAATGTTAGATATAAGAAACAGAACACTGTAAAACAAAAATGAAACAAGTGGCAATATCCAAATCTGCGGCACTAATAGACCAGAAAATTTCATGCATTTGGTCATGAAACTCCAGGAAAAAAAAATTTATTAATTAAATTAAATTAAAAAGAAAAAATTAATATCCAGGTGGCTTCAGGACAGTCAAATTCAATCACAACAACTTCAAAAACACAACAAATATGCATGCAAATTAGGCTAATGGCTTTATAATGATTAAAAAAATCTCTTCCAAGGATATCCATAGGAGCTTCCCACAAAACAAATTCATTTCACAATTTTCTTTCCAGATTCAGGTGATCTTACTGGGAAGAAGTCTGTTTTGTATGCTGCCCAAAAGAATATTACAGTCATCATTGCCAAGTAACTACCAAGAACAATGCCTGTTGTAAAAATCTCAGCCAGCTTCCAACTATCTGGCAGAGGAGACGGTTTAACTCTGTCCTTTGATATAGTCATAATGGTACCTGGATATTACCAGTACAATAAATTAGCAGAAGCATACTTACTCTCAAAAGTAAAACATTTAGAGATTGTGGATTGCTTGAACAAAGTATATCATGCAACAGATGCCTTAAGGGTCATATCTGAATGTAGAGACAAAAAGTTAAGTTGCAACATATTACAGGGGATGCCCAAAAAAAAAAAATAGTGGCATATTATTCAAGATTTCATATAATATTCAAAGCATGAAAGCTGCTCAACCAGTGTCATCTTATTCTTTGCAGAATGACTCGGTAGAACATGGCCAGGGGAACTAACTAAACAACGCATGTCTCTCAAAGAATAAAATGCACAGATACAAACAAATACATAGCTATCTGATACAAAGAATTTGAAGAATGGCAGGAAAGAAACAAACCGTCATTGAGGATGGCAATAATAAGCACCATGAAAGGTGGAAAATCGAACTGCCATATAAGGGCCAGCAGCATAAAACCAAGCTGTCACAGATTAGAAGAACCCTAATGTGTGAATGACAAAATAGAGACGAAACCCCAAATTAAGCTCACTGGGGATTGGAAACCAGCTGTTCTCACATCCATTAGACCCAGCAAAGTTTAAAATAAAGGAAGAGGAAAGTAAATAGAGAAATGGATAAAGAAGGAAGGTGGACCACAAAGTAACTCACCACAATACGGATTGTGATTGAAACTGCATAAATCTGCCAAGTAAAATATATATACAAGTAAGACATCAAAAATGCATTAAACCTAAGAGTTAACAAAGACTAAACAATGATGCAACATTTTCCGAACCACAACTTACTGTATAATTTTTCATCCTCTGAAATATAGCCCTACTGGTCAAAACAGCACTGATGATGACACTGAGACCAGGTTCAGTGAGGACAATGTCAGAAGCACTGCGGGCAGCATCAGTTGCATCAGCAACAGCTATTCCAATGTCAGCCTTCTTCAGAGCTGGAGCATCATTGACTCCATCGCCAGTCATTCCACAGATATGTTTTCTGGCCTGAAGGCGTTTCACTATCTCATATTTGTGCTCTAAACCAGAAAAGATTAAAAAAAATAAAAATAAAAAAAATAAAAAAAATAAAAATAAAATCAACAAGATAAAGGACAACTAAAGAAATATGCAGAATGTAAAGCGAGATCTTCACTCAAAAAGGAACCCATGGTAGAACATGAAACCGAATAAATATACTTATCATGCAAGAACTTACCAGGGAAAACACCAGCAAACCCATCAGCTTTTTCTATTAGCTCATCAATCGGTAAAGCAGCTATTGACTCATCCTTGTTCTGTCCCAGCAAAGCTGAAGCTGGATACATATTAGTTCCCATTCCTAAGCGGCGGCCAGTTTCCTTTCCTATAGCTAGTTGATCCCCTGATAAAATTTGCACAAAGTAAGGAATTTTGACATAATCTGACCTAACAAACATTTCAGAAGCAATGAAGAGAAGAATTGTCAGTGCAAGAGCAAAAAATGAGAGCAGTTTCAAGAATCAGATTGCTGGTGTTATTAACCAATGCAAAAATCAACTAGTAAAGAGTTCAATACCGCTTGACTACACCCCAAAAAAATAAATAAATAAATAAATAAAAATAAAAAATTACAACTGACTCTTTAAGTGTGTATGCCTGCATATTGGGTGCACATTTGACATTGAATTCTTCTTAATAAGAGAGAGAGAGGGAATTTGTGGCCCTGACCTAACAGACAAGAAGGGACAAACTCCCCTCTGCAGGGTTGAAACAGAACCCAAAACTCACAGTATCAGGAGTGAATTCCTTCCCACCAATCACATCATAGACAAAGGCAACAGTTTGCTAATAATAGAACTTTCGTCAATAAATATCCACATGAATAGCAAAATAGAAACATGTGAAGGCTACAAGACTTGTTGGAATTATCAAAACAACTTAAGTAAAAGTAGCTACTAATGCAACATAAGCAAAACCTCTCCAAGAAGCAAACCAACCTGTGATCATTTTCACATTTACTCCAAGATTTAAAGCCCTCCTTATAGTGTCTGCACTATCATGCCTTGGGGGATCAAAAAGAGGCATGAGACCAACAAATTGCCATGGGCCTCCGGGACTCTCCTTCCTTCCGTCGGGAACTTCCTGTATATGGGCCAATACCAAATCAGAAACAGCATAAAAACAGAGAAAAGAAAAGGAATTCAAATGCACTTATAATACAAATTCAGAAACAAAATTACTTGATATGCAACTGCAAGCGACCGTAAGCCTCTTTCTGCAAACTTATCAATCACAGCATGAACTCTGTGCTCTATCTCTGACTTGTGGTGACAAAGGTTCAGAATCTATATAGACGAAATGCAAGCTACAAATTAGGACAAGCAACCAGCTCATCAGCAACTATATAAACCCAAAGTTAACGAGGAGAATACCTGCTCAGGTGCACCTTTACTGACCCTATGCATTCTGCCATCACCGTCAATATAAGTTAAAGCTGTTCTCTTGTCAGTGGGGTTGAACGGGAGGAAGTGCACCTCTTGAATACCAGCACGTGCCTTGAGATTGCAAAAGTAAAAGAAACAAACTAAACATTTTCAAAGAACAGAACGTTGAGAAGACTATAAAATGGATTTCACTGACCACAAAAGTACCTCCTTTGGATCAGCCAGCATTCCAACTATGGCAGCATCTATAGCATCTTGATTTTCAGTTCGGGATGCTCGAGCTGCCATTAAAACAACAGTATCTGGATCAACTCCCTTCTGGAAAACCTGAAAAAGATCAATATATAGACAAGATTAGCATAAGTAAGACTATATGGAGAAGCAAGAAGCCATACAACTAGAACAAAGTTGGTGCCAACGAGTTTCTGTAAACAGACCTCTATAAGATTCTTGTCAACGGTAAGCTTATTCAATGTTAGAGTTCCGGTCTTGTCACTGCAAAGCACATCCATGCCTGCCATCTCTTCAATTGCAGTCATTCTCTTTGTAATAGCACCCTGGAATCATTATTAACATTTTCGTCACAAGCATTGTACTCTACAAATCAACTAACACATCCGAGAGAAGATAGACAACCTGCTGAGACAAGCGATGGGACCCGATAGCCATTGTCACTGACAAAACAGTAGGCATGGCAATGGGAATTCCTCCAATGAGAAGCACAAGCAGATTGTCAATTCCAGGGCGGTATTCCCGGTCTTGAATTGGATACATGACAATGATCTCCACTATCATCCCCACAGCAATAGAGCAGATACAGAAATTTCCGATTGCAGTCAGGACCTAGAAAACATATTTAAAGAGGAGATAAGCAGACAGTTGGAATTAGATACAGGGTCAAGGAAGCAAAGTTTTTTGAAATCTGTATCACCAATCACCTTACCTTCTGGAAATGACCCACTTGGTTAGTAGTATCAACAAGATGAGCAGCCTTCCCGAAGAAAGTGTGAACGCCAGTAGCAATGACCACGGCCTCAATCTCTCCTTGCTTGCAAGTAGAACCAGAGTACACACCATCTCCAGGGCCTTTAGTCACAGGAAGTGACTCACCCGTAAGAGCAGACTGCAGTACATTGAACAATTGTAGAATATTTCAACCCAATGACATCCAAATTGATTGTAAGCATAGACTCACTTGATCAATTTTCAAAGGGTCCCCCTCCAAAAGTCGAGCATCAGCCGGAATAATATCACCAAGCTTAAGACTGATTACGTCACCAGGCACCAAAATTGCAGCTTCTTCCTCACTCCATCGTCCATCTCTAAGAACCTTAGCAAAACATCAATCACACACAAAATTACCTCTTAATACATGTTCCCTCCAAAATTACACCAATTCAGTAGACAACTAAGACAACATAAGTGAAAACATAAACTACTTTAATACAATCATAGCCAATACCTTCGCCTTAGGAGCAAGACGGGCCATAAGAGCCGCCGCAGCATTACCAGCATTGTTTTCTTCAATGAAACTGATTGTAGAGTTGATAAAGAGCAAAGTGATGATACCCACAAAGTCTTGCCAATCTGGAGGCTTTCCCTGAAAGAGAAAAGGAGGTAATCATAGTAAATCCGGCAGAACTCAATATATAAAACCAAAACAAAACGAAATAAATCATAAGACAAATCTGTATTTCACATAAGAATATGAAGTGTAAAGCAAACTTACTCCTCCATTTGCAAGAGCAATTGCCATAATTGCAGCAGCTTCCATGACCCATGATAAAGGGTTCCACATAAACCCCAAAAACTTCAAGAATTTACTCTCCTGAATTAGACCCAGTAATTAAATCGTTAAAACTTGTGCAGAGAATTTAACAGTCACAAAATCATCACGACAAAAATTGAGGTTATACAAGAACTAAAAATCGAAGATTTAAGGAAAGAAACCTTTTTCTCCTCAAGCTTGTTGTGCCCAAAGAGTGCAAGCCTCTCTTGAGCAGCTTCGGTTGTTAGACCTTCTTTGCTACATCTTAAGTTCTCAAAAACTTCCTCAATAGGAATATTCTCCTGAAATCATCAAACGAAAATCATCCTCAATTAACCTTGGAGAAAACAAAACAAAACCCACAACGAAAAACATTACGCTCAGAACAAAAAGCATAGTGTCCAATCAAAAAGCCAAAAGAGGCTGAAGTTGCAGATCTGTACCAAATCAACCACTTCCTTTAGCACAGCCTCCAAAACCTCAGACTTCTCACCCATCTCTCTCACTCTCTCACTCTCTCTCTCTCTCTCTCTCTCTCTCTCTCTCTCTCTCTCTCTCTCTCTCTCTCACACAGAATTTACCTAAGTCTACACCCTCAAAAAACCCAAGAAACTCACACAAATATAAACAAGACCCACAATTTAGAACAGAACAAACCCAGAAGAAAAAACAACTGAAAATTCAGATGGAAGAAAACTTGCAGGGCTTGGAGACCAACAAAAGGCTTCCCTTTAAGGTGTAAACAGCCAATACCAACACTATATCTGCCTCACCTCAACCGCTATTGAGCGATAGTAGTGGCTGCAAGTAACATAACAGTCCACAACCCTCCTCTCCCTCTCTCTCTCTCTCTCTCTCTCTCTCCAATTTTTTTTTTTAACTTGAAAAAATTTTCATTTTAACTGTGAAATTTGGTTCTGTATTTATCATCGTTGAAGATGAGACCGACCAACCCACGCCAGGAACCATAAACTGCACATGCTGCTCAGCCCTACTCTTTAAATGCTCTCATCCATGATCTTTCTCTCTCCTTCATTTTTTACTATATGGTTTTGTTGGATGATATTTTCATTTTTCTATGTTTTTGTGTCTAAGCGGTTTTTGAACAACGTTACACTTGCATGATTCCAGACATACGACTTCTTACCACATTCCACCCTATTACATTTCGTAGTTTTGTCCCTTTCTCAAAATCAAAACGAATGCAAAAAGGGTAAACTTTTAAGAGTAATACTCCAAATAAAATTTATATGCAATTCATATTAATAAAAATTTATAATTTACATAATTTAAATCGATCAAAATTTTACGATAGTCTAAGGTGGACTATCCTATATAATAGTTCGACTTATTTGATTTTTGACTCATTTGGAATATCCGAATATTATAGGTTTGGAAATAAAATTAAATATTGTCGGCTTGGTTAGAAAAATTGTTAAGAGTAATTAGAGAAATTTTATATAATTTATATTAAAAAAAATAATTTTTAAAAAATTTATACGATGAATTAAATAAAATTTTTAAGACAGCATGGGTCCCAATTGTTATATATAATTCGATTTGAGATTCTTAATAAATAATACTCTTTCTTTTTTATCTAAAACAAATTTATTTATTTATTTAATTCGATTCTCAATATTTTAATTAAATATCTTAAAGATATGAATTAAAAAAGATTAAATTTTTAAGACTTGTTTGCAACTTATTCTTTTCTAATCTGGCTATGCCGAGCAAACAAGTGAAAGGTTAAATAGAAATTACTTCATTATATTTTAACTAATTTTTAATTATTTCTAAACTTTAAATTAATTAAAAAAATTATAATAATTTAATTAAAAATTAATTAACATAAACTCTTAAATAAAATTAGGTTCATTAATCTTAATTTTCATCGGTTAGATGCGAACACCCTTTCTAGTAATGACTACCGTCCTTTTGTGTACTTGCAATCTTTGTGTATACACATAATACGGGCTCCCGGGGCCGAGTGAGTGGTTAGGGTTGCGACCAACCGAAGATTGGTCGCAATTGAACAGTTTTTTCTTTTCTTCTCGGTTAATTTTTCTTACTTTATTTATTTTTTTTTTTTAAGGTAAGGCAATTTTTTTTAATCTTTTATGAATAAAATTATTATGAACTTTGAATAAAAATTTGTAGGTATGCCGATATTTACAGTTATTTCCTTTTTTTAATAAATAAGAGAGATTCAAATTTGAAATCTGTAAAAAGAATACGATAATGTCAGTTGAATTATAACTGATCAATAATTATTAATAAATAAGAGAGATTCAAATTTGAAATCTGTAAAAAGAATACGATAATGTCAGTTGAATTATAACTGATCAATAATTATGCCCTTTTTTTTTTTTTTGGTACCATGTCTTGGACACCGCCCGATATCCGAGGCTTCGCCCCGACTAATCCGGACCGACCGCTGCAGTGGCTCCTGTTCGGAGGGCGGGTCTCCCAACGGGGAACGCTCCATACACATGAGGGTCCGATGCTCCCGGTGGGAGTCGAACCTCGGTCATGCTTAAGGGAACTCAACCCCACATCCAGTTGAGCCAACCCACGTTGGTTTAATTATGCCCTTCAATTACTATAAAGGCGGTTGAGCATTAGGACATCCACCTCTTTATATTTTTCTTTTTCTTTTTTTCTCAAATTATTAATAAAAAATTTAAAAAAATAAATATTTCTTTTATTTATTTAGAAATTTGTAAAATTTACGATTACATAATAAAATTAACTATTTTAATATAATCACTATATAAACTGAAGTTATTAAAATCCAAATCTATTCATGAAAAGTTAATTTGATATATAACTATCGGTTCCATTTGTATAATAAATAAATAAATAAATATATATATATATATATATATATTTCTCGAAAATACTTTGGTGGGTCAATGAGGAAAATTTTGATTCATTGATTAGTAAGTAAGAGGGAAACAATCGAAATTATGAAATAGAAACGTAAAGAGATTGAAGAGTAAACATCACCCAAAATGTGTGAGGGCATATGAGTGGATTTGATGAACCTGGCTTACATTATATACTCGTTTTTCTTTTACAATTTTATTTTGTTTGATTTGAGAATATCAAAATGGCCACCTCTCACGTACTAAATCCGAAAGTTCTACAAAATCTCCCCAAAAAAAAAAAAAAAAAAAAAAAAAAACTAAGCAAGGGTTATAAAAAGATAAACGAAACTCTCATATTTGAATAATTTTTTTTTTAAAACTATTAGTATTCAGTAATCATATTAAATCTAATTCGAGATAGGATTAACTTCTTAAAAGAATAATTTTTGAATAGATAATAAATCGATAAATTACGGATGGGTGCCTTAATTAGTTATCATAAGGGGTGGGTGTAATCCAATTTTCTGAAGAGTATGCTATTTATTCTAGATTTTGTATTTTATAAGTGGCAAATTTCTATCGTTTTAGTGATTGCGAGCTAAGCTTCTCGTCATGGGAATGTGGGTAAGTAGGGTTGGAGAAGGTACTAATCCACTTACAACTACTTTCTTTGTCTTTGCTATGTACGTAATCATTCTCTAGAATATGATCTTTGTGTATTGTCAAAGTAATTTGGGTTCACGTCTTAGAATAGCTAATGTTTAGTTCAACTAACCTCCACATGATTAATCACCCTTTTAAAATTCTAGTGGAGGCACGTACATCTTTTTTAAACAAAGGGCTGGATTTTATTTTATAAATTATCGATATCCGGTGATCATATTGAATTCGATTAAATTCAGTTAATTATTAAAGGACAAAACTCTTCGATATCTATTTTTTCTATGCATAAAAGTTGAATCCGAAATCCTGTTTAAAAGAAATCTGTGCACAGCAACAACTGAACTAACTCGGCATCGGATGGTATCAATAGATATAAAAAAACACTTAATAATGATAAATCTCATTTAAAGAACAAAAAAGATCTAAAGTATCAAAAAAGCAAAGAAAAGTGATTTTAAATGAATGACTTTGTAAACATTTAACTTCATTACCCTTCATTAAATTCTCTCACCTAAATTACTTTTTTTATGGCATTTTAAATGTTTGTCTTCCAAGCTACTTTTTCTCAGTTTTCTTCCCATTTCTAGAATGCTTTGTCTAGTCATATACCATTTTGAAGCATCTTGGGTCTATTCATGTCATGCCCACTTTTCACCAATAAGCTCCAAGCATTTTCCATTTGATGATTCTTGAAAATGGTACTTCATTATTGTCCCCTGATGGTCCAATGTTTCCCAATCATAACTATGACAAGGTTTAATCTCTTGAATTCAAGATTACATTTCTCATTTATTCTCACTTTCCCATTACACTTTCTAGACCTACTCTCCTTTGTGATTGTAGAAACTTATGTATGAATCTCCCAAAGAAAGATATTTGGGTAAGATTGCATGTGGACCCATATGGATAAAAGAAAATTTAATGCAACCAAAAAAAAATAAAAATAAAAATTGTGACAACTTGACGAGAGCAAGACCTTTAGAAAGTTGAATAGATGCTTTCAATAAAGGAACCTTTTTATCTTATAGAATATTTATGGTATACAAGAAAGTTCAACCAAAAAAAAAAAAAAACCACAAAATTTAATTTGGTAATTAGGAATTTCTTTGAAATGGTTTTGTAATTTTTTTCGGGTATGCATGTTTTAAAATACATGTTTTAATTTCTACCAAAATTTTGAATCTAAATCTTAAAAATAAAATAAGCTTTATGAGAGCTCATTCTTTAATAGACCTGACAATTAACTCGAATTGAAATAGTCAGAAACAATAAAATTGGTTATCGATCAAGAAAAAAAAGAGTTATATTTACATTTTAATAATATTATTAGAGGTATTTCATTATCAAATTTTGGTAATTTCGTGTGTCTACAATATTATTTTGTATTTAAGAAAATAAATTATTAAACTAATTAAGCAAACTACAAGGGCTTACTTGCAAAAGAGTGTCACATACTTCCCCATTCCTTTTATATAAAGAAAAAGCAAATTGGCCATGATAATCACATTTTTTTAATACCAACCAGTATCTAAAATATATTATAATTAATTCGATTCCATCGTTGTTAAACCTAATTTAAAAATATATTTCTCAATATAATCTTTTATATTTTTAAATTTTGAATTTAAAATTTAATTAAAAAAATTTAATACTCTATCTATTGAGTCGACTATCTGTTGATTCTCTTTCTATTGCCAATTCAACTTGAGGACATCAAGAAGTTGAGTCCCGAGAGTCGGTGTGATACTAAACTTTTTTGTATTAAGTGGTCAGATATTCTACTTCTTTAATCAGAGGTTTTGAATTTGAAATCTGGGCATGATGAATTCTGGAAATAACGAAAAAATGATTGAGAAATCTAAGCTTTAAAATAGGTTTTATAATAATCGAATCAAATTAATTGAGTAAAATTCAGATGTCAATGATAAAAATAAAATAAAATAAAATAAAATAACGAGAGTCGGTGTGACGATTACAATTTCCTTGATCTGGGCTTTACTTGGTCTCTCTTTTTATATTATATATATATAGATTCCTTTACAAGACTACGATGAAAGAAGACAATCATCAACCACAATGTGCAACTGTGACCCCCCAATTATTTTAGACCAAAATACGATTACCTTTGGTCAAGCATCCTCGGAGGGTGTGGATCGGTAAGACCTGTTTGGCCTAGAACCAACTTGGAATTGAACGAGTTAAAACAAGGATCCAACCAAGATCAAATAAATCTTTTTTTATATATAAAAGATTATTAATATTATAATAATTTTTATTAGTTATTTATTTGTAAAATTAATATTTTTATAGAGATTTTCTTATTCTTATTTTAAAAAAAAAAGATTATAAACAAGAGAAATTTAATGAACGTTTGTTACTTGAAAATGAGAAATAAAGAAAGTGTGGCGATGTTTATTGAGTGATCTTCATCTATCGTGAGGGTGTTCTGGGGCGTGTAGGGCTATCCGTCTCTCCGGGATTTTATAAATTTATCTTTCCTTTTAATGAGATGTATTGCTTGTTAAAATATGATATTCGGGATATGATTTCTTTTAAAAATTAATTCTCTTCTCTGTCATGTTAAAAAAAATGTTTTGAGAAAGAAACAAAATTACAGGGCCAGGGCATCTAGAATGTAAAACCATTGCAAATGTTTAATTGGTTAAGGTGAGGCATGCCTCTCCATTTTCATTTTGAATACTTGAAGTTAATGTGGGAGGTTTTGAAAATGGCTATGTTTGAAAAGAAATAATCTTAATGAATTGGTTAAACATTCAATTTATCTTTAAAAATTCCAAAATCTGATTGAATTGCTAAGGCCGGAATTGGTGCAATAAAGTTTGAAAATGATTCATGGATGTGATTTCAATTCCATACCCATGACTCGTACTTCCTAGAAAATGACCTCCATAAATTGAGATAAAGCTTGTACCAAAAAGGGAAAAAGATTGAGATAAAGCCAACCTTTTCTTTTCTAAAGCTTGCTAGAACCCCACTTTTTGTGATCTTTAGGAAAAACCAATCACCCAAATAAATCTAAATTTACATTTGCTATCATCTCTCTCTCTCTCACTTCAACACTGATATCTGAAAAACCCGATTAATCAATTCAAACAACTATATGATCCAATTTAGGAACTGTCTCTTCCGATACCTATTTTTCATTCTCAATATTCGATTTCGAAATTTTAAATAAAAAAGATTAGTGTCCTGTCACTTAAATTCGCATATCGTTGGTTTTGCTATTCTTATCATTAAACATTTGGAATAGATTCATATTTATATCAAGATACAAATAAATTTTACATAATTAATAAATTAATGTTCTACGTGATTAATCAAAACTACTAAAGCTATCCAAATTTCTCTTACTATATCAAATTTAACAATTGCATGAAAGGAAAGACAAGTGGGTTCCAAATGGGCAAAGTTCATACGACAAGAATAAGAGAGAGAGAGAGAGAGAGAGAGAGAGATTAGGTGAGGCAATTCATGATCAATGCTAAAAGTATAATAATACAATGATAGTGCCATCTACCTGATTTGGCCTCTTCGCAAGAGTTTAGGTGTCAAAGTAGTCTTCAGTCCTAAACAACTACAGATCATCTCTGTCGTATTATTATGTTAAACTCACGCCCTACGTGTTAGCTTTAAGTTAAATCATACCAAAGAATAAAACAAAGAAGAAAAGGCTACAAAAAAGGTTTTTGATTGGAATCAAATGCCTCAATCACTTTCCATAATCTACGAAAAATTGCCCACGTAGTATCTTATGAATGTATATTATATGACTTTGTAACATTTTGTTGATGACCATATGCTTGTAGGTGCCCTTCTCACCGACTAATCATTATAAGTCATGATGATCCAATGACTCAAGTCCCCTTAATTAGTTTATTGAAACAACGTATTCAATTTCTTAAATTCAAAATTTAAAAATAAAAAAACTATATTAAAAGAGTTATTTAATAAAAAGAGTTTTCACGGATATTTGAATAAAATTAGTCGAGATATATATATATTTTTGTTATATAAGAATTTAAATCTGAAATTATCAGATTGGAAGAAAAATTTATACCTCTAGACTATTTTTTTAAAGATTAATTACATGAGATATATTTTCAAATATCAAGGGCGAAAAAAAAAACCCCTCAATTCTAGACCTAATTGATGACTAATAAATCTCATCTTGAAAAGAAAATAGGGCAATCGGCGTCTCGTGATGAAGCATATGCATGTGCAAGGGTGCAAGTGGGTACAAAGCACAGTGGGGGAAAGACAAGAGCAGTCCAATTTCCATGTGGCATTGTTTGGCTCCACGCATCCAAAAACTTTCTATCAATGTTTGATACATTAAAAGACCAACCAGACATCCCAAGACATCATTTTCATATGTCTTATTGCTCCCACTTCCAAACAATGTACAAATCCGTACTGTTCCGCAGCACCCCTCCTGCCTCATTTGGCCAAATTCAAGAATTAATCACAGCCCTTTAATTTTTTAAATCCAATCGTATCAAGTCCTTATTTTCGATGGAAGAAGAATAGCTTTAAATATGTACCAATGGGCTTAATCCGGCGTTTGGTACGTGCAGTAACTTTGATCGATAAAATTATATGAGTTTAATGATAAAATATTAAAATTTTAAAAATAAAAAAATAAATAAGAGTTATTTTTTAAATTAATTTTTATAATATTTAAATTAAATTAATAAGATAATTCAGATTTTGATCGGTAAAGACCGAAAACTGATCATCATCGAAAGTACTCAATTAGGAGAGTTTTGGAGCATCCAACGCCTTCCCGGAATTTGTAAGGAAAAGAGAGTATTCAATGCGCTCATATCTGAGAGAGAAAAGACCAGATGCACAGGGACACGCCCTAATGTGCGGTGAAAGTGCTTGCTTGTCGGTAGTTTTACTGGGAGAATATCGAACAAATGTTTATTTTGGTTTTAGCCTCACAAGAAAGGATTGTGATTTTGATAAATCTCATTCCTATTCCTTTAATTAAATATTTTGAATTCAAGTTCTTAAAAATGGAAAAAAAAAAATTGAGAAAACCAACCAATAGACCCCACAATACTAAAACTAAATTAATTAGATAAAACTCAGATATCGGTGGGTGAACTCAAAAAAAAATCTTGTCTCCAATAAGAAGAATGGAGGATCTTTAGGATTTTACGGAAGAAATAAACTTGGGCTTTGATATTCTGAAAAATACGTAAAATGTTTAAATTTTGTGCTTTATTTTAAAATAGTTTGATAATAAAAGGCTTATAAAATCAATTTTTTAAAAATATTTTTCAATGGTTTGAAATGACTCTTTTAAAAGAAATCCTTCATCACCCTTTAAAATGTTTTGGATAAAAGGTTTTTCATTATAAAACCAATTTTGGTGCCTGGTGACATAATTTGTATTTAGCTTGGTGATTTATTCCGGCTGATGCTCGACTTTTGGAGGGGGACCGTTTGAAAATTGATCAAGTGAGTCTATGCTTACAATCAATTTGGATGTCATTGGGTTGAAATATTCTACAATTGTTCAATGTATTGCAGTCTGCTCTTACGGGTGAGTCACTTCCTGTGACTAAAGGCCCTGGAGATGGAGTTTTCTTGCTTCACAGAGAAAACAAGGGAGAGAGATAAGTCATTACGACAACTGAGTTCTCTTTGGATTAATTTGTGGGTCTCCAAAGATATGCAATATATTTGTAATATTTCCGTTTGTTGTGAATTTCAAACTTTGAGCATAAATTTGAGATATTAAACCTCCTGTGACAACTTATTTCTAGTAATGGATTTTTATTCGGTTTTGCTCCGTAGTTTTTCTCCTCTACATTGGAGGGTTTTTTCACATAAATTTGATGTTCTCTGCTCTCTTTATTTTTTTTGCAATATTTGATCTGTCGGCTGTCGATTAATCTGCATTCTGCTGTGTTAGTGTTCTTTAACCCAACATCATGATAAGGATATCATGGATTTGGCAGAGGATCGGATTAGCAAACTGCTGGACGAGATTCTCATATCCATCATTGCCCACCTCCCTTTCAAGGAAACCTTTAGGACAAGCATCCTTGCACTGCGATGGAGATACTTGTGGATGTAACAAGGCTAGATGCTTTGCACATGGATGTAACAAGGCTGGAAATTGAGTTGAGCCCATTTACAGGTGCTCGCCATTACCCTGCTCATGAGCTCTGCAACTTTCCGGATCATATAGCTTGGAAACCTTGCAGTTCCTGACTCAAGTCCCTTTGCTTGAAGTTTGAAGATGTACGTGGAGAACTCCTGCAAAACCTCTTTGCTCTGCTTTCTGCCTTTCGAGCATCTTCATGTGAGCTCCGCAAGTACTTTGTCACAAGTCAAAATTGTGGGTTCATCTCTTCAGTTAAAGCCCCTAGTGCTAGATCGCAACACTCGTCACACTCCCCAGCAACTTGAAGTATATATTAAGGCTGGACATGAAGGGTTACCGGCACCTGCGCTTCGTTGGTTTCCATGGCGAAATGATGGAGATTTGAGTTTGGTGAAGTACTTGCTGGAGAATGCCCCCACACTCGAAGAGCTTTTCATTAATGACAGAAAAAGATGCTACCAACCTCAATGGAAGGGAGGATGCTTTGCAACTTAGAAAAAAGGTCCCTCGTCCCCAAAGGGCGATCACAATCCCGTCCCCCCAAGAGTTCCAATCATTGTGTAACAATAAATAAATAAATAAATAAGGTGCCTACGGGAGCTGTAGAATTGGCCCCAAGCCTTTCATTAGCCTTGTATTGCTTTGCTACAGGTGGTGTGACCTTGGCTCCTCAATCCAGTACCATAACAAACTCCATACCACGGCCTCTCTCTCTCTCTCTCTCTCTCTCTCTCTCTCTCTCTCATAATCTCCCCAAGTACCAAACAACAGTATGTCAAGTAGTGATGGATATCTTCTGCCCATCACATCATTAATCATATCCAAAGGATGGCTTCTCCCGATCAAGAAGACAGGATAGGATGTGGGGTTACAAGAGCATCGCCCGAAATCAAATGAAAAATATATGTAATTCATTTTATTTAAAATTTTGAAAAAAAAAAAAAAAAATATATATATATATATATATATATATATATATATGAAATGTAAAAATAAGTGCGAAATCCAGTCAAATTTCCTATTTTAAAAGAACCAAATAATTTTACAGTTTGATTATACAATTAAACCTAATAGCATTTATTATTTTAAAAAAAATCATGGACCCATAATCTCCTATAAAATTCATTTCAAAATTTTTCAATTTTTTTTATTAATTTTTACATTTTAATTTGAACCAAATGAAGATTAAATCCAATTCTATCAAATCAACTGAAATTTTGAGTTCATAATGAAATATTGTACTTTAAAACAAAAGACAAAATCTAAAATTCAATTAAATTCTCTATTCAAAACAACGAGTGAATTCAATTTCAAAATTTGTTATTTTACAAAATTATTCTTTCTTGATTCATTTAAAAAGTATAATACCTTGAAAAGTAATTGCAAAATATCAAGAAGCCTCTCAGTGACTGCAATTCCGTTGGTTCTCTCCTCAACGGTGGAGTTTCTCCTTCTCCTTCGGTGTGTGCATTGTCAAAGAGCTGCAGGGTGTCCACTGCGGTCCGGCACAATCGATCAGAGAAATCGAGAATGGGGATTTGTTGAGGGTTTTTCTCTATCAGCCAAATAAATATGAAATAGTATAATAATTGAAAAATTAATAAATTTCACGAATTAATATAATAAATTCACACAGATTCAGAGCATTCAAATTCCCCCCTTCTTTTTGCCAATTTGAAAGTTCATATCTTTTGTGGAATTAAAATTGAATTTCATATTTTGTTTTTCAAGTCAAAAAAAATTGAAATAAAAAAAAAATGAATTTCACAATTTTTTTGGGGTAAAATTTACCTCGTTGTAAGCACATTCTAAGTGCAATTAAAGCAATGAACTTATAATCTGTGACTACCTGACCAAATAAATAAATAAATAAATAACAATTTTTGTAATCATTAGATTCAATTCCAAAGAACCTGACTAAAGATGGTCACATTTAGGAGTATTAGTGTCACCATGTTCCATGAATGATGTACCGGAGCATAACCCTAGGCTCTGCAATTGAATTCGAAAATACAAGAACCATCACAGGTCTCAAAGTCTTGGAACCAAAAATCAGGAGCTTATGGGTGGAAATCTATGGAGGTCTAACCCATATAAAAGACCATAAATTAATCACTCAACCTTCCATCACAATTCATCTTTCCCTGTAAAACACCCAATATTTTTTTTTTGGGTACAGGTAAAACACCCAATATTGGGACCAAAATTCATGGCAAAGGCAAAAACATAAACACAAGCTACCATGCATTAGACCCACCTAATAAATCAGATGAAACTGGAACTCACAGTAATTATCTCTATCTAGATCGGTCGGAAGACCTTCCGATCTTCACTGTACTGCCCAAACTACGAAAGGGCATTAGTCTCGACACTTGCTTCATTCTAAAAATGCTCAGCCTTTCTTCGAACCTTATACACTTGTTTCCTTCTTTTGACTCTTCAACAATAAGGATAGATTATTTACATGCAATGGCCACTTTCGGATTATGATGTGTTAATGATCACTTCGCTCTTTAATGTATCGAATCATCAAAAGCCTCCTCCCAGTACTCTCCTCAATTCTGATTTTTGATCTGATGTAAGACTAGATGGATAATTCACATCAAACTTAATTCTCAAATTTCCTTTCCTCCTAGGTTCTTTTGAGATGGGCATTCCCTCATTCTCAATAACCATCTCATCCCCAGGCTTGATAATATTTGTTAATGGGATATTCAGACTCCTTCCATCCAGGGTAGTTAACTCGATGGTCTTCCCTGTAAGAGCTTCAAGCAGAGTTATTTCCTGGTTGACAATCAAATCATTTCCATCCCTCTTGTAAATTGGATGGGGCTTCTCATCAACCACAAATATTATATCCGCTGGGATGATACCAGGCTCCTGGTTACCCTTCTCAGGAAAAGTAATCCTTGTGCCTTTCTTCCAACCAGGTTTGATCTCAATGGTCAAGATTTCTTCTAAGTTCCTTAATTTCCTGCAAGAGATTAACACCATCTTAATCCACCATGTGTCGAATTAGAACTCAGAATGAACGAGACTATGCAGAAAACAAACATAGCAGGCCATTGTCAATGCAAAATGAAACAATCTAGAAAAGGATTTAGCTGCTTTCCCATTTTGAATTACAGGCAAAATAATGGTGAAAGAGAAATACCATTTTTTTTCATTCAAATGATAAAGGTTTCCGATAAACATAAATCTATACTCTACATTGGTTGGTTTATATTCTACTACTACTGAGTGGAAGGACTAAAATTTTCAGGCTTTAACAACTTCAATTACAGTAGAAAAAGAGAAGTGATCACCTTCTACTATCATGTAATTACACAAGGAAATGTTTGGCAATTGTCAACTCTATCACGAAAGTGTCGTGAATTGGTTTGGAGAACATTATAGAACAGTTCCCAAGGCCTTCATTTGTGTTCATAGATTCTACCCAAAAAACTCTCCTCTTTAGATGGTGGGGCAGTGGGTTTTGTGAGTGTTGAGAGAGAGAGAGAGAGAGAGAGAGAGACAGAGACAGAGACAGAGAGAGACAGACACAGACACAGTGAGAGAGCTTTGTGTATGAAGACTATTTACTTGTCTCTGACTCCGCTCCTTTACTGCAACAAGCCCACTGGTGCTACGTAAATTAATGTTTTATCTAAATTAATGCCCCAAAAGGCCAAGATAAAAGAAAGCTTCAAATCTTAAGATAATTCTAACTTAGCTTGAAAGCTGGTACAAAGCAGCACAGAATTGGACACGGTTGTAAGGGATGAACACATATAAGTAGGAAGATCCAATAACCAAGCCAGAAAGAGACTAATCGAGTGAGTAGCTAATGAACACAACAAATGCATACAGCAGTAACTCCAGATTTTATAATTTTAATATGAAACTAATTAGAATATCACAATAATTTCAGATTTTGCCACAAAGCCTAGATGATTGTTATGCTCAGAAACTACTTTGGAGCTGGTATCGGCAAAAGAGAGGGAAGGGAATTGTGTCTTAAGAACTTTGCCTGATATCGACAAGCACAAATGCAATGAACAGGTTACTGAGAACAACTGCACTCTTTGGAAATACCGAAGTTAGAACAGAAAACTATCTCCAATCCAGCCCAAATAGGAACTGTATGGCAATCACCTTGACTCAGTAATGGTTCCTTGCTATACAGTACATTTCAAGTAGTCTGAATTATTAGGTCTTAGAGCGAATATAGGAATAGCTGTTCTGCAGCTCTTTCTGAATACAAACAACACACAAAATAGAAAGGTGCCGAGATGCCAGAACACATCAAAATGAATGTCTAAATGAGATTCATAAATAATTTACGATCAGCCTCCAATGGCCACATATAAATGATGTGATGATATCAAAGGTGATTGGTAGCTCGTAACTCATTCTTCTTGCAGCCCATGTACTCCAAAGGCCATTGTCGATGTTGTCCTTGATATCAGATGAACTTGCAAGTCATACACCAAGTCATAGACAATAGAGGACAATATTAATGCACTTCAAATCAATAGATTCTGAAGATAAACAAGAAGACAGAGACAGAGACAGAGACAGATAACACACCAAAAGTTGGGGATATTTCAACTGTCATGTCAACTAGGAGATCAAGTGACTACTACAGCTTCCTTTTTCTCTCAATATACACCGAAGCTCACCAATACTCCAGGTGCCAATGTTTAACAAGGTAGCCTCAGTTATAGAAAATGAAAGTGAAATTTAAAGCGGACTCTGATTCTAAAAGAGGCTGAAGAAGATAAACACTTTATATACAACTCGTCCTTTCAGAACTACCTTACCAAGGGGCAAAAGGCCCACTAAACAGGAAAAGAAACCCCTCGGAAAACAAGATATGATGAATGCCTGTCCATGTGTGCTGGAGAAGGAGAATCCCTGTATCTTACAAGAGTGAAAACTAGCATGCAGACGCTCTGATAAATAGCTAAAGAATAAAGTGGTGTAATGTCCTCACATCCTCTTTGGTGAACGTATATTGCAGGGGTCATGCAAGAGAATGCTTACAGTCATTTTACAATTTTAACCGAGGCATCTTTCCCTTGATTTTAATCATCACAAAAGATAAGGTTTGGTAGTCAATAACTAGTTGTTTTCTTGTATATATTATTTAGAGTTCACAAAAAATTTTGACTAATTTCGTATTTAGTTATTTCTGGGCACCGTAACCCATATCATGTTCTGTTCTTGAGAAAGTTGCAGTGTACTGCATTAGTCAAGGAAGGAAAAAGAATCCTCAAAAGCCCAGAGCTGAAATTAGGATTGAGTTTCAAATAATTTTAACAAAGGTTTGGAATTCACTTTCTTAGATGCATTAAGTTTGAAAGTGCAATTTCTAACTGAGTTCACATCCATGATGGCAATAGGGGTTTACTACATCTGCTCCAAACACAAATTGCTACCATATCAATTTCTGCTCTTCAGATATCCTTGCAAAGTTAGATGAAAATGTTACACGAACATATTTAAGCCAAAGATGAATGACAGCAACAATGAACTGGGTCGGTTCTCATCACATAACCATAACAAATGATTTCACGGCATTGTCAAAATACTGTTCTACCAAAAGAAAATTACGAAAACATAACCATATATTTTCATAACCCCTCCTGCTATAGCCTCGCAAACAGGAATAGCTAGACTGCTCCCATTGATACAACAGGCAATTACTATCATCCCTTGAGATTTCCACTCATCATTACTACGTTGCACCAATGCAATGCGCAAAAGGTAACATGATAAGGTCACTAACATCAAATCCATACACCTTCCATACAGAACTCCTAATTCTCAATAGTAATATAGACACCTAAAACAAGGCAACCCGAAATCGAACAACACAATAATCCATGCACAGCAAATTGAGACCTTTCAGGGGATGAATAGACTGCGGTTCTTTTCTACCCGAATGCGAAGTGTAAATGCTATCACATATTTCCATATTTCTTCCAACATATCTCAAAACTGAAAACCATAAATCAGATAACATTGTTATAATCATATCATATCCCAAAAATGAGACTAAGAAACATACCCAGAAGCATTCAAAATCGTCCGTGAAATCTTCATCTTCTTCTTCGAACCCTTGTACAACTCCTCGAGTCTGCACGGCAGCATATTCTCAATCGGCGGCGGCTTCCTCAACTGCTGCGAATTACTGAATTCACCATTGGAAGTCCTGAAGAACCCATCCTTGTGAACCCGACTCCGCCCACTACCACCACCATCGGTCCCGCCATTGCCGAAATGCTCCGCATAAATGTCGTCGGCGTCGCGAGGATGGAAGCGAAAATTAGGGTTAGGGTTAGGGTTAGGGCTAGGGTTATGATTAGGGCGATGGTGGGAAGGAGGAGGGGGAAATTGACCTGATTTGAGGGCTTCTTCACCATAGAGATCGTAGATCTGACGTTTTTGAGGGTCGCTTAAGACGTCGTAGGCTTCGGAGATTTGCTTGAATTTGGCTTCGGCTTCTGTGTTGTTGCTTTGGTTCTTGTCAGGATGCCATATCATTGCAAGTCTTCTGTATGATTTTTTCAGGTCTTCTTCGCTTGCGTTACGATTCACTTTCAATATGTTGTAATAATCCACCCCCATCTCTCTCTCTCTAATTTTTCTTCCAATTCTCTTTTTTTCTCTCTTCCTCCCTCTGGCCTCTCCAAATTGGAGCACCTCTCTCTCTCTCTCTCTCTCTCAATTTCCGCAAATTCTCTCTGTCTAAAACATCCCCCAATTCTCCTCCTTTCTTTCCTTTTGAAATTCTCTATCAAGAACCCCAAACTCTCTCTCTCTCTCCCAATGCCCTTCTTTTCTTTCTCTCTCCCAAATTCACTCTACAAATTTCTCTCTCTCTCTCTCTCTCTCTCTCTCTCTAGAATGTTCTGAAAAAGACTCGCTCGCTTTGTTTGAGGATGGTGATGGATAATGCAGGGTTTGTCGCCCCCACGCCCCAGGGGGTGTTGGCTCGTGCAGTATGTAACGTGGCCGTGCTTTGGCGCGCGCGCTCTCTCGCTCGCTCTCTCCCTCCCTCTCTCTCTCTCTCCGTCCTCAACTTTTTGTGTGCGAGCGTGTGGGGGACGACTTTTGCGGTGGAAAGCATGTCAGGAAAATTTTGTTTCGTCGTGTTATCCAAAGCGTCAACTCTCTGCATTTGTAATTTTTGCTAAGCGCGGCGCCACCTACCCCCATCCCTACAATACAATTACCAAATCCTATTAACAGAAAATGGGCCAAACTGATAAACTAAAAGGGACGTAAAGGAAATTATCGGATAATCAAATTAATAATAATATTAAATATTTAATTAAATCTCAAATTTAAAATTTAAAAAAAAAAAATTATATTACGAGAATTTCTTCTAAATTAAAACTAACAACGTTTAAATCAGATTAATTAAAATATAATTTTATTGAAAAAAAATCAAAAATTGAAGAAATTATGTCATCTGTTCAAAGCATGCGGGAAAAGAAATCAGTCCCATCTTTGAAGGAACATCATAAAAAACTTTCTTGTAGATGTGATTCCTTTGTGAGGATAATCACTGTCCTATAAAAGCAGTTTGGTATTGTTAATAAAATGGCGGGATAAGTGGAGTTGTTCTCAATCACCCATGTGGAAGTGTTTGGCGAGCAGTATCATATGCCAAGACCATGAACCTGTCTAAACGAGAGGACTGGTTCATATGTGATGGGATTCTTGGATCAACACTTGATGTGTCCAACCATAAAATTCATATTTTTGGTATTCCAATTATCTAAAAATCTGATTAATCTTATTTAAGTAAATGTTAGACCTAATTAAAAGACTGTCTCTCTTGATATATATTTTTTCAATCTTAAAACTTAAAATCAAAATTTTGATTAACGAAATTTAATATTCTATTATTGAACCTATAGATCATTGATATAAAATTTAAGTTTGGATAATACTAACTATTAACAACTCATTTGTAAATGATGGATTTGAAAAGAAGTTAAAATGCCGAAACATGACACTGAGGGAAGAACCTAAAAATTTGTATTGTAAGATAAATCAGGTTTTGTCCCCAAGGGGACAGCCTGTTGGTATAAACACTCATCTCCCAATATGGTGATTTCAGATTCAAATCCTTATATATATATAAAAAGATAAATCAGGTTATCATGGGCTAAGGAAAGGCCATCGAAGCCCACATAAATGATGAGCTGGTCTGAATGGACCAAGAAGGTAACCTAATTAATGCTTAGATCCAAACACGCGCAACATAACATGCGCCACAAACTGTTAAGACCCCAAAGATACCATTTCAAGAGCCGAAGGTGCTGGAATCATGTGGGGTCATTGGCACAAAAAGTAAATTTCTACAGGGTTAAGCAAAAGATTTAGAAGTACTCATGGCAGTGAATGTAAAAACTTGAGCCACTAAATTTAATCACATAGTATCACATTTCCAATAAAAGAACCGAAGAAGTGCCTGCACAATGTAAGCATTAGACACTAGAAAATCATCATACAATGAGAGAATATACAAGTAAATGTTACACAAAATGCGAGAATCGCAAGTTATACCTTTTACAAACCTTAAAAACAGCTAAAAAAACCGAGCCAAATTCTTTGGTCTTGCAGTGCAGATCTGAAGCCAGAAGTCATCCCACCAATTAATCCAGAATGAAAATAGGCTAACAATCGGTAGAAAAGGCTCCCCTTTCATGGTAAACTTGCGTCATGCACAAGGCTTCCACAATTCTTATGGTTGCTTCAGTTCAGCTTGACTTCTGATATAGACGTTTTAAGGTGGGCACAAACCAAAAACAAGATAACAAACCCTCGAACTTAGACTATGACAACTTGACCGGTAAGACTATCTTCAAGCTTCAGCGAGCCATCCTTCATCAAGTTAAGGCTCAGGTTCTTGAATCTTTCTCTGGAGTACTGGCGAGACGCCTTTCTCCAATCAGTTCCGGCTTTCATCATTGAAACAAACTCCTCATAACTAATACGCCCATCCTGAAAATTACATTTATAAACAAAATCAGAATATATAGTCAGCAATAGCGGGACCCATTGCAGGACTTTGGCACACCCTCTATAACCCCCGCCCGCCCGCCCGCCCGCCGCCCGGGGGGGGGGGTGTGTTATTCTACAGTATGCTAGCAAGGATTGAACTTTTGAGTTTTTATCAACCAAAATAAAGAGAACTTGATACTGAGAGTGAAACCTTGTCGGTATCAACTTCACGCATGATGTCATTGAGTACATCAGCCTCAACTTCACCAGATTCATCAGCTAAGGCCACCCGTAGCTCATCTGGTTCAATATAGCCATTTCCGTCTTGGTCAAAAAACATAAATGCTTGACGGAAGTGCTCATCATTCTCCATTTTCTGCAAATGAATTGTCACTGCAACAAATTCTCCATAATCCAGCACCCCATTACCATCAACATCTGCCTGAGTAAATCATCACATGAACATAAAATCTGTCAATTGACACACTAAACTTCCTGCTATAATTGTACAATTTGACGAGATAAATCATAATTCAATTGTTTCCAAGAAACATGCAAACAAGCATCACAGAGGCTATGTGCCAGTAGCTTGAGATGCCATAATCACATTGCAGCAGTAAAGTTTCCTGAAGTTACAATACTGGCTAAAATTTTATCCTCCAATACAGGTTACGCTGCTGCTTTGATGCCATGGCTCATACTAGCTTACTTATACCCAGTTAAGGTGGCAAACCTCAATAATCTAAAACAGTAGATTATGGAATAGTTCCTTTCCTTAATCCTAACATTTGTCTCTCTTACATGCTTCGATTTGGGGTAATGAGGGGAATGGTTTCACTCGTTTGCACCACCAAGGTTCAAACCTTGGTGAGTACAACGGAGACACAGCATCAACTTTTGGGTTACTTGTGGAATCTACATGTTGTATGTGTCCAATTCCCATCTTTCACAAGGCTCTAGGTCCAATGACCACCTTCCATTAGCCTTTCCTTCGGCTGCAGGGCCTGTATGGTCCTTCTGCCAACCACCAATAAATATATTGGCTAAAGGAAGGTAGAAATTGGATCGAACCCAGCAACTGAAGGAAGGCTTTAGGATGGTAGACTGGAACCAGATCCTTGAGAAAGTTGGGCATGTGAAGCACACAACATGAACATTCCCCAACTAGCCCATCAGATACATGTAATAAGCATGGGTTAGGCCAAGATGCAGCAAGCCCGCTGCCCCCATCCAAACAGCCCTTCCTTGCCATGTTAACAAAGCATTAGCATTTAATGACATTCTAGGCAGGATGCATTTAGGTGGTGGTGGAAGGTTTCAACACAGTAGAAATCCATCCGCGTCATGCTCACTTGCATTTGCGACAGGTTATTAGGCAAAGTTGAAACTAAGCCCCCGTGCTGGGGCTTGGGCTGAAAATGGTCAATGAGCTGCCTCTGCTTTATCTAGAAAATAGTTTCAGTCACTTAGAAATAATTTATGTAAATTTCAGATTACCTTTTAGGTTGTAAGGTTCTTGAGTTTAAATTGATACTCCAGGATTTTATTTTAGTGTGCCATGCATTACCAACTATCCGTAACCCTGAACTTAGCTAGATGAAATAAAGACTTAATGATAAGTCAAGTGGCGTTTTTATCAGAATTATAAATTAGTTTTGGCCAAATTTTTTCTGATCATCAGATTAACTGGTAATAGATAGGCCTCATATAGGGAGTTGGGACATTTTTGTCTGGCTAATGAATCACTCTTCCCCACGGGACACATCCATCCTGCATCAGGGGATTTGCCCAAAAAAGGAGTAAGTATAGAAAGAATTCTATAGGAATTTCCAAGTACCATCACAGATAACAATAAAAGCAATTAGAAGCATGTATTGAAAGGAATTGATCCAAGAAAGAAACTAACAAATTCAAAGCTTTAATGGACAGAAAATTTGAAGACATCACGAGTTGAAACAATGATAGCCAAGTAAATGGAACATTTTCAGCATATATAAAAGGCATATTTCTTGAGAAGACAAGATACATCTGGTCTAGCAATCATGTTCAAGTATAGTCTCATGTACATAAGGAAAAATAACATACTTGAAGATCTAAAAATGCTTTTGAAGATGATCATTGACTAGAAAGCAACCCAGCTTTATACTATATACATAGTTTTTACTCCAAAAAAGAGGTCGGAAAAGTAACAAAGGAACCAGCATCACATTAAACAGGTCATATGTTTCCTGATCATATCTTTCAAAAATTTTTCCTCCTTTGAAGTTTAAAGGTAAAAGAAAAGAAATTGTACCAAAAACAAGGTCAAAGCTATATGGCTGCCCCCCAGTGTAAAAGAAATGTTAAAGAATAATGGCATAACGTTAGAAAAGCAGAGAGCAAGCTTGTGAGGAGTAGTTTTGAACAAAGAAGTTCTAAACCTCTACTGCAGATTAAATAAATGTCGAGTGATGGCATAATAAATGAAGTTAGTAATTTGCAAGAGAAATATACCAGATTTATTTAGTTTCTTAATGTCTCCACATTGGTTTGCAGATATTGAAAACTGTAATTTTTCAGAGAGGGATATGTGCTTAAAAACAAGGTACTCATCAAACTAATCAAATCTATGCAGCTAACTATTATCTTTTAAGAAGACATACATTACAGTATTGGAAAGACTTTATCTAATTATTTGAGCAGTCTGCACACAAAATACACACCAGACAAGTTCTAATTGTTCGATTTAATATTTGGGATGGCCTATTTTGCAAGCCAGAGTTAAAATGGTTTATTTGACAAAATTAAAAGTAAGAATGTTAAACAGATCGGGAGTCCAAAGCCACATTTTGTCAGCAGCAGATGGAGCTAGTCTTTCAAAAGTAAGTCTCTCTTCTATGAGCTACCATACCATAAGCTACCTTAAGATATTTTCTTAACAAGATTGTGTTATACGTCACTGATATTTGATACAGGTCACTAATTTCATTTGCCAGCAGCTTTAACCCTTATTCGCTTTGGACCAGGTCTATACCCAAAGAAAATGGTGAATGAATAACTAAGAAGACCAAAGATATTAATTTGAGATCCCCTACTTCACATCACAAAATAATAAAATAATAATAACAATAACAATCATGATGATGATGATGATGATAACACTAATAAAACCTTTATCCCCAAGGAGGGATCTTTCTTTGATGAACATTTTTTCTTTTTTCATAGTTAGAATCAATTGTCTAATATGAATTATGAATGAAATGATATTAATCCATTTATCTTGTCCTCCAAAAATACCTGAACCCGAAGAGAAAAAAGAAAGTCAAAATTTATGCTACATCTCCACTTCTATTATTTGCTTTGATCTATTTCATTGTCTTGCTAGTACAAATTTCAATATTGCTAATGATTGCCTAATGGGGCATACCGATTAAGGCATATGGATAGAAGATACTATGTTGCTCCTGGTTCCTATTTAAAGATATAACTTCCAACACATGAAAACAAGAAACCAAGAATAAAGTTACTAACTAAAGAAAACTGAAATGATTTATGTATTCATTAACAGGCCCAGGCAGAAGATTTTTAATGGAGTTAGAAAAGCCAAACATTGTTTTGAAGTCTTTTTGCGGGTGTTATGTTGTCGTCATCTTTTCTCTTATATAAAAGATGTATCCCATCATCTGTTCCTAGCACCAATTGGATTGCAGACTTCTTTGCCCTACCTCACCCCCCCCCCAAAAAATAGTTCTCATCTGTGATTCGAATTATCTAGGGGGATGCCTTATACATCAAAGACATCAAAAGGATGGACAAGCAAAGTTATTTCTGGATTCAATAGAAGCCCAAAGAGATCCAAAAAACCAAAGATACGTAAGAAGCAAGTCGATTACGCTATTCCTAATTCTAAATGGAATGTAACAACGTAAGGTTCCATATAAGAACCTAGCATCTATTTAGATACGCTCAAACATCCCCTTCCCATAAGGCTTGAAAGTTGTGAGAAAAGAAAATAAATGGCTATTTATGGTGAGAAATAAATGTCTATGTATTCTAATTCCTTTTGAAGCATCATAGTCATTCCCACTTCCTTTCACTGCCTAAGCTGCTGAAGATGCCGTATGAGAGAGCTAGTAGATGAGTCTTGGAGATAGAATACTATGCTATATTGGCTAAGTAATTGTGTGTGAAACTAACCTTTATTATTTCCTTTTAAAATATCTTGACTGAAGACAAATTAGAAAAGAAAATTCCTCTAAAGAAGCATTATGGAATCATGAATAATAAAGGAAGAAATCAAAAAATGCAATCTCTTTCAGGCCTTCCAAAGATACCCCTAAAAAGGCCATTGCTACTAAAATTTTGAGGGGATGCTACAGACACAATCTTATTCCATCACAGAGGGAAGTTAGAAGTAGTTCATCACTTCCATCTATGTAGACTAGATAGACAATCTCAAAACACCTTAGCATCCTTATAAAGACAACAATCATCAAACCTTGTGGCAAGAGATCTCCATAAACCCAAGTTCTCCAGCTATATCAAAATGGATATCCTCAGACTCCAATATGGAGCAATGAAATGTATAGATGGTTATAAAATTCATCATTTGGATGATTTAGTAAGCCGGCATTTATAGATAAACCTGTGTGGTCATCATCTGGACGAATCATTTGTGTCAATTTCATTTACATGCAGCTTTCTGCACAGAATTTTTACTTTTCAAATCCCAAGATATAGAAGGGGATAATTAGGCCTAGAGATGAAGTGACCCAAGAATGACATGAAGAACGAATACTCTAAATTTTCATGTAGCCACCAAAGAAAAATTAAATGACTTGAGCAGATTAGGCAAAGACTTAAGCCAGAAAGCCTAACTCTCAGCCATGGAAAAAATTAAGAAATTCTAAGGTGCAAGCATTCCCCTAATTATCAACCATCCAAACTAAGAAAAGAACACATTGGTAGCAAGTTAACTATATATGAGGATTCTTTTAAAAAAAAATAATTTGAACCACATAGTCAATCCAAAGCGGGGAAAACCATGAGTTACATGATTGGGCAAACAAGCTTTTGCAAGATTTTTTTATTAATGCATACCAACAGGAAGGTCATTGGGATGTGACCCGACAAACAGCTGAGAGATTGACGTGTCCAACTCTTCTTTTAAGAATTCTATACAAACTTGATATACGATGATCATTTTTGCTGGAAAAGATGAGGACAGGGACTATTAAAGAAGAGACTTTATATTGACCCAAGCAAGTCGATTTGGTTAATAAACCGGTGATCTCATTCCAAATGCTACTCTGATTGTTTTGTATCAATGCCTAAGATTTTATATTGATGATGGGTGAAGACCAAATTTTGAGAGATGACAAACTCAACTATGTACAACTAGATGTCAAGTGCTCAGAAATGCCTTAATGATTTCAAGAAGCATTAACATTCGGATTCTAGATAGGAGGGAGATTTAGATTTAGACTTTATTTTGAATGATCTAAGTCTTTAAGCATATGCATTTACAGCAAGATATTAGATAAATTGCAAGTAAGTCTACAGAGAATTGTGTGTCGATTGTTGTACAGATGAATGTGCAGGGAACCAACTGGATAGAACCAATCTTGATATCAGCCATGACCTTGCAATTTAGAGACCAACTCTACAAGATTTTCTGGATGTTATTTGGAGCACAAGTATAAGAATATTGTCCTATAAATAAGAAGAGGGGAAAAAAAGGTACTTGAAGTGAAAAGCAACAGTAGTTAACATATACTGTTAGTAACCAAAAAATTAGAGACCTAGCAATGCAAAACTGAGCTGAAACAGATTCAGCTTTGCTTATTTTCCATTGTAAACGAGGTCCTACTGCTGAGGTGACCATCCAAAATGGATTTACATATCAGTCAACAGAATAAGCTCAGGTCTCAACTACATGTAATTATAGTCAAACCACCAAAACATCGAAATTAAATCAGGAGAGATGAAGGAAGTTAAGAAATGAGAGAAGATTTAGCACAGGTACTGCCACATGGAAATCGAGAACAGGATGATAATCTCACATGATCAAGGATGAGAGACAGCAATCAAAACCAACACAAGCTGTCACACATAAGCAAAGGCAGAAGACATATTTTCATGTAAAAATATATGAAATAAAAAAAGTGGGGCAACTTACTACTTCCATCAGCATCTTCATCTCTGGCTCAGCCAACTTTGAACCAACTTTTTGAAGGCCAGCCTTCAGTTCCTCATATGATACTTTCCCATCATTGTCGGAATCCATCAATGTGAACATATCTCTAATGGTTTCAACCTCTTCAACAGATAAGTGTTCTGCAATTACCTGCAGCAAAAGATGGTGCAATTTATGTAATAGTCTAATGTAAGATGCTCCTGAAAGCAACAATAGCAAGAAGTGAGCCTAACAGCAGTCTTCATATAAGATGCTCACCCTCATGGCCTTCTTTTTGAATCTATTCATCATGGAGAATTGCTTGAGCCTTGACCTCACAATATCTCCTAGTGGGACATTTGAAGCTTTCTTTGCATTTTGTATCCAACAATGTTCTAGCAAAAGATGTTCGAAAATATAACATTTTGAAAAGCTAATTTAAAATAAGGAAGCCATGATATGGATGTGAGGAATTCCAAAACAACATATTGAACAATAGTAGTAGCACTAGCAAGGGAAGTCATGGCACCATAACAGACAATTCAATCGACAAAATTTCTAGGAATTTGTCGGCCAATATTATGTGTATTGACACTAGTAAGACACACATACAGGACATGAAACATATTCTCTCTCGCATGCACATACGGGGCATAAAACATTTTCTCTCTCGCACACACATCATATTCGCATGCACAAAAATTCTAGGAATTTGTCAACCAATATTATGTGTATCATCAATATAATGCACGCACATCATATTCTCTCATGCCTTTTTCTTGTTTTGTCTATGTCTTCCCCTAAGAAAGCTATGTGGAATTTCAGCTGAGAACAACCATACAGGGCATCAAACATGGTGATAGTGATGTCAAATGGATTGAAGATCATAATCACTAAGTAATTCACATTAAAATACTAAATTGGGACCAGTTTTTTTGCTGCTCCAAGTAATACATTCATTAGTAGATAATTTCTTCATCTGTCATTCAATTCATTGGAAGTTGGAAAATAAACGACGAAACTTAAAGCAAGCCTAATTACACTACCAATGTGGATAACATACCAAAGTGAACAAACTTACTCTGACAATGACTCTCCCTTGTATTTTATCATGCAGCACCCATTACAGAGATGCTGTATCCAAAGCTGACAGACATGCAATTTAATTGATGCCTCTACCCTTTAAAATGTTATCACCTAATAACTAGTCTGATTGGATATATACAACTAACAGAAAACTCTCTGGTCCACGAATGGACAAAAATTTATCTTGCTATTGTCAATATATTCTGTGTCATTCAATTGGCCCATCCATTGCATGCTATCAGAAGTAAAGACTGCTGGGGGGACCAAACTTATTGAAGCTACTATACATTTATCTCACCATATAAAATCAATAACCAAATAAGGTAGATAATAGTAAAAACAAATTGGATTTCTAGCTGACTGAATAATGGTAATTTGTTGGGAAACCAAAAAAATGTTCATGGATACAAAATGCCAAAGAACTAACCAAGAACCTGTTGAGCAGTCAATCGCTTTCTTGGATCTGGTTCCAACATTTGCTTAACAAGGCTCTTAGCACTATCAGAGATTTGAGGCCATGGTTCTCTCTTAAAATCAATCACACCCCGCAGAATAGCCAAAGCAACTCCCTGTTCAGTCTCTGCAACAAATCAATATAACCCCAATTTATTGCGAACAAGAACCACTTAGTTAATTATGTGAACTTCACAATCACAATTCATTAAATTACCAGCCCAGAATGGAGGAATCCCACAGAGCAATATATACAAAATCACCCCTGCACTCCACACATCAACTTCTGGTCCATAATTCCTCTTCAACACCTCCGGTGCCATGTAATAGGGACTCCCTACAATCTCCGAAAACCTCTCCCCTAGTCACAAATAGCTCAAATTTCAATAATACAACATTTCAACGCATCAAAAACGATAAACCCAATATCCACAAAGCAAAAAATTTAGGGCAAACATTTCATAATCATCAAATATCATCTCAATTAAAACTAAATCTTAAACCCCCACAGAAGCTAGCACACAGAAAATGAACATAAAGCAACAAATGAATCATACCTGGCCTGAAAGACACTGAGAGACCAAAATCAATGACCTTGAGAGCCGAATGTTCTCTCTTATTCGCAAAGAGGAAGTTCTCCGGCTTTAAATCTCTATGCATAACACCATTCTCATGACACATTCTCACAACCTCCGCAATCGTTCTTACTATACTCGCCGCAGCTCTCTCACTATAGTGTCCGCGAGCAACAATCCGATCAAAAAGCTCTCCTCCTTCACACAACTCCATAACCAAGTGCACAGCTTCACTGTCCTCATAAGTAGCCTTAAATTTTACTATGTTCGGATGATCAGGCAATCTCGACATGATCGAAACCTCTCTCCTCACATCCTCTATATCCACAGCTGTTCTCAGCTTCTTCTTTGATATTGATTTGCAAGCTAAGGCTTCCTTCGTCTCTCTGTCGGTACATAAATAGGTTATGCCGAATTCTCCACGGCCGAGCTCGCGTCCAAGGACGTACTTGTCGCTGATCTTAGTCCGGTGACTGAGCGGAGCTAAGTATTTCAACACTCGAATCGGCGCCGGAGATCGGAACGACTCGTCGGCATAAGGATTAGGTCTTCTCCCTCTGTTGTTCTTCTTGTTCGGGTTTTGCTTTTGATTTTGATCTTCCGCTGACTCTACTCTCACGCATGCGTTGCAGTTTCCCATTGTCTAGATCTCTCTCCCCCCCCCCCCCTCTCTTTTCTCTCTCTTTCGTTTTCGCCGCCGTGGAGGGAGCGGCGGAGAACTCTTGAAGAAAACAGGCGGGTGCGGGTAGTTATGATTTGAAAATATAGGGATTTAGACATATATATATATATTTTTTGGGGAAGAGAAGAGAAAAGTGGGATTAAAGTAATGTTGATTAGGGAAAATAATCTTTGCGATTAGGTGAGTGATTTACTTTAATAGGCTTTGGTTGAGCACGACGACTAGGCCTCCTTTGGTATTCACCTTTTTGTAATTTCTTCGTTTCGGGAGGTTTTTTTTAGGTATAAAATTTATTATTTTACCGTTTTACTGAATTAGTAAAAATTTTATGTTATGTTATTATAAATTTTGTGAATATTTCTTTTTTACTAATAAAACAGGTCGGATCGATCAATATTACTATTTTTTTATGTTTTATTATAAAAATCTGATAATTCTACTGAAACCCTAAACATACATAATACCCCCTTTAACTTCAAAGTTTTGGAAGGTTCTTCAGAAATAAAATTTACTATTCCACAATTTTTATTAATGAGTAAAAATTATGCTATACTTCGTAAATTTTATGAATTTTTTCTGACGAAGAAAAAAGGGTTTAAAGAATATTTTTTAGTGAAAAAAGGGTTTGAAGTGACTAGCATTACTATTCCTTTTTGCGTTATATTGCAACGATCACTATTTGTCGTGAAATATATAATATTTGCGATGATAAGTTTTATATTCGTCTCATAATTCAAATTCGGTTTGAAATAATTAGCATTACTATTCCTTTTGCATTTTATTGTAACGGTCATCATTTGTCTTGAAATTTATAATTTTTGTAATAAATTCTATCTCAGTCTCAATTCAAAATATTTGAATATTTTCATAGGCGATTATTATTAATCGATTTTCAACTTATTTAACATTTTACCATATTTATTAAATATATAAAATAAACTAAAATCCAAAACTATTTTCAAATTTTTTTATAAAATTAGATATATAATAACATAAATTCAAATTTAAATTCAAAACTTATTTGAACTGATATAATTAAGAACGGCCTTTATAGTTAATTCTATTGTATACAAAATATTTAGATTTAAGTCAAAACTTTGATTTTTTCAAAGTCATCAAATGCATGAATTTCCCACCATATTTTATATGCTTGGTCAAGGCAAGACCAGAGAGGACTCTCATGAATGTGAAGGGTCCATGAAATCAAAGAAGATTTTGATGGAGATGATTAATGCATGATCCACTCTCATCACCATTAATCCTTCATGACAAGGAGAATGAAAAAGAAAATAATTGATGCACAGATATTTTTAAGATTAATTTACATATTGGGTATTAGATGAATCCTCCTACTGAAATCAAATACACCAAAAACATCAAACTCCAACGTAAGCTTGAGGCTGACAACGTCAATGCTGAGATCACTTTCTGGACCTTATTGGAATGAAAACTCGATCCAAGCTCTAGAAGATGGCTCGTGACTTTTTAGGGAAAAATTTTCTTAATACCAATTGTTGGGGTTGGTTTTGACTTCACAATTTCGGTTTGCTTGACTCGGTAAGAGTTTTGATAATTATTTCAATCAATGAGATGAACCTATAAAAGAGTGTGAGAAAATGTTTTGGTAAAACAGATTTTGACGCTCAAATTAGAAAAAGTAATTTTCGAAAGTGATAGAAATAGACTAACCAAAGAGGAGGTCTGAGAACGAGAGATTGTGTAGTCTCGTGCGTAAAATGTATGGTTTTAAGAGAGTGTACCCGGATGTTTTTATGCATAATGTGTTTATAGGCATGTATCCCATTATATGCATGTCTTAGAGGTGTGATAACCCCCGTTTTCTTGTGAAAATGTCTAGAAATCTTAGCGTTATATTTAAATATTTTCAAGAGATTTGATATTCTTATCATTCGGGAAAATCTGGTGAAATAAGTAGATTTTCTTTTTTATTCGATCAGATTTTGAAGATTTCCTTCATAATCTGAAAAACTTACTGCAACTGCATGATTGGTTAGACAAGTAAACATTAAGGAGAAATTTATGCGAATATTTCCTTTGACCGATGGAGGTCTTAATAATGGATACGAGATGGAACTGTGTTTAGCTAAGACTATAAGTCACAAATTGGTGGGAGAGCTATTATCCGAAATTTATCAAGTAATGGATACATGTTAGGAACCATGAACCGATTAGTGCAGAAGCAACCCATTCTCTTTCTTGTAACAATGTCTCCTTTTTCATTATAAAAGGTCTAATTTTGGAAAGGAAAAAAAAAAGACTCATTATTCCAAAATGCAAAAATTTGAGATTGAGACCCATATTTATAGATAAAGAAAGAGAAATTTAGATGAACACGTGATATGAAATAGAATATAATGACGTATAAAGATTCATATAACTAACCCCACCTAGTAGAATAAAGATTTAATTGTTTTTCATTATAAAAGATCTAATTTTGGTTAAAAAAAAGACCCATTATTCCAAAATGCAAAAATTTGAGATTGAGACCCATATTTATGAATAAAGAAAAAGGAAATCCTTAAAAGAAAATAATAAAAAAAAACATATATTATTTTGTTTAAGTGATTCTCTTATATGAAATAAATTAAATGGCATATAAAGATCCATATAGTCAATAGGATAGAAGCTCGGTGGTTGTCATCATTGTCGGTATATGTAATGCTTTATTTGAAAATTCATGAAAATTGTTTTTTTGTCGGCATGAAATTAGCAAATTAGGAAACATTGAAAAGGTCCCATCTCTTTTTTCTTTGTTTGTATGCAATTTTCAACTCTTCATTCTTTTTGTCAAATAGAAGTTTTGGAGCCATTTGCCGCAAATTTTGATGTTTTGAGATTTTGTTTTTCCTTTTTAGGAAAAATACCAAATTTAGTACATCATTGTAGTATTGCCGGTGGCATTTGGATTTTATGTTTTTACAGTACGGAATAAGAAGGGTGGTAGCTTTCAGGGCACAGAGGTAAAGTAATGGCATATGGTTTTAGGCATGATGAAGACCCAAAACTCTGTTTTAAACTGCCAACTGCGTCTGCATATCATTGCATGAGGGTAAGGGTAAGCCAAACCTGTTGGAAATTTTGTTCCAAAATCAATACCAAGTTTATTTTATAGAGCAAAAAAGGTTCCAAACTTGATAACTCTCTCCATGTTTCCATTTAAATAGCACCTCAATAATTTAGGTGTGCCCACAAGTTCATCAAAGTCCCCCTCTTACACCCAATTGGACTCTCTCTCTCTCTCTCTCTCTCTCTCTCTCTCTCTCTCTCTCTCTCTCTCTCTCTCTCTCTCTCTCTCTCTCTCTCTCTCTCTCTCTCTCTCTCTCTCTCTCTCTCTCTCTCTCTCTCTCTCTCTCTCTCTCTCTCTCTCGTTATATAGGGTTACGAAAACCATAAAAATAAATCTCACAAAGACTCAAATACTAGATTTCTAAAAAAACACTTAGACTAAAAACTTTTTATCAGTTTAGTGTCCCTACAAACACTCTCTCCTTCCCCCCCCCCAAATTACTCACGAACCTGAATAAATCCTCCAGGTTCTTATGTCAATCTCATATATTTATTTAAGTCATGGAAAATTCCATGATTTATGGGTCAAATTTTGAAATTTGAAAATAGTGCTAACTTTGTGCGTCTTTCTTCTCAGTTGCGGTATAGCCCAGTAGGCCCTCTTCGAGAAAAGAAAAACATACTTCAGTTCATGAAATAAGAATAAAATTGCACAAGCAATCACACTATGGTGGTTGATCCACAAGTAGCTTCAATCGATAGTGAATTGATTTAAGTTTTAACGGTGATTTTAATTGATTTAGTAATTGTACATGAAGAGTTATTTCCGTTATATTCGTAGGGTTATATTGAATTCATAGACAATTTAATTAGGCTAATGACTCATATAAGTTAATTTAATTAAAATTGCTAAATCACGAAAATCATAATATAAAATTCTAAAAAATAAATATTCAGTATTAAAAAATAAACACGATCATCGGATTAACATCCCTCAATTGTTTAGTATCATAGTATTATGATTTTGTAATAAGTCTAGAGAGCATAGCCATCACAAGAGATATTCATATGATTAACGCAATTTCTATAAATTTTTCCTCCACCTAAAAACATAAGAACGTATGAAAAATAGCTCTTTTAGATTTTTGGGGAAAAAAAAAGATCGAAGATTAAATATAACTAGTAGTAAATTAAAAAATCTAATTCACGTATAGGTCATTTGGTTTATAAATTACATTTATTGATTCAGTAATTAAATCAAACGAAACTTGTCGATTAAGACTTAGCTCAGACATATTCGTTTGACAATCTCATATATATCTATATCTGCTATGATTATTTTTTTTATTATTTTAAAAGCTCTTAAATATTTCTATAATATCAAATTATAAAAATAGGATTAAATTTTATTTAATAGCAAAAATATTGTTTTGGAAATTTAATTAAATAGTGAAATGGATAAATTCAATAATACAAAGCTGCAATGCTGAAGAAAAAGGCATTTGAGGGAACTAAAGCAGACAAACCCTAAGCATGCACAATACCAAACATCATCACTTCATGTAAGGGCATGAAGAAAGGAGAATGGCATATTGGGACTCATCCCAAGAAGCAATCATGAACTGAGCCTTCCCCCTCCTTCAAGGAGACAACTTTATACCCTGGCATGGCTACCTGTCCATATAAATATAAATATATAGAGAATATTTAATCACAATAAACTATAGAATTCAAAATTTATATTAAGATAAAATATAAAATGAATTTAGTATGATAATCAATTTCTAAAATTATAATTTTTAATTTTTTTTAAAAAAATAAGGATAATTATAATCTAAGTCACGAGCCAAATTTAAATTCTGTATAATGATAATGGTACCGTAACGGTTGTCTCGATTAACTAGATTTTAACAAATTGAATGAATTGAACTCGATCTTTCAAATAATTAAATATATATGAACATATAATATTATTATTAGTTGTTAAATAATTAGATAACAATTCACTTTTTTTTTAAGAAAAAATTATTTTTCATGAGAGAGTAATTGATTGCAAATGTTCTAACAAACTTTCCCATCTATCATCATCATCTTTTATCATATAATATACAATATAAAAGAAGAAAAATTTGAGGTAAAGATAAAAAAGAGAAAAAAAGAAAAAAGGTTGAGATGCTGAAATGAAGAGGAGAAGATACCATCAGATAATCCGTCTCGTGAAATCGGGTATTAAGTTTTTTGATAAAATTTTAAATTTAAAATTTAAGAATAGAAAAGATTATATCGAAAGTCATCTTTTAAATAGAGTTATTTAGATATTTAAATTAAATTAGTTAGATTATGATCCTGAATATTAATCGTGAAAAAAAAACAGGGACAGCGTGATGATGTTTGATGATGGGGTTGGAAGAAAGGGTATTCTTTCTTCATAGCTCACCATCAAACACCTACAAAATTAAAAAAGGGCTTTGCCAACTTTTCAATAAAGTATCAAATGAAATTGGGCAAAAAGTGGTGGGCTGCCTTGTGCCCTCATCCATAGGTGCGCTGATTTCTCCCCTAATCCCATCGATAGGGCCTCCCCCAGACTGTTCATGGGACATTGAGATTGCAAATTTATATAGAATTTTGAAATTAGGGTAGTGTAGGTGCATATGTCACATCTCCAAAATTGTACATAACTAGACACACTTGCCACTCTCTCATACTCATGCACCGTGCTTGGACAAGTTTGTAATATATTATGAATATTTATTTTACATTAAAAAGTTGAAAAAAATGTGATAAGTATGTAATCTATTAAATTTAAAATTATTTGAATTTAGTTAAAAATATGTATGGAAGGAAAAATGAAATTTTCAATAAATGACTCTAAATGAATTAATTAAATAAATAAATAATTATTTAAGGTTCTAGGGCTTGGGGCACTTGGGCCTTGGGTACTAGAAAATAAGTGTTTTTCGATTCTTTATTTTTTATTTAAAAAACATAATTTAAAAATTAAATAAATTGATATTTTTTAATTAAAATATTATTTTCTAAAAGCCAAGTGATGCCTATTAAATAAACGGTTGTTTTTTTTTTAATTCAAAAGATCATATTCATTATGACCTTTAAATGAAAAAATTTCTCATAATTGCAATCATTCATCTTCTATAAATACTTACTCTCACCATTATGGAAAAACACTTCAGATTTTCTATCATCGGCAATTTTCGTTTTCTGAAAATACTCTATTTCATTCTTGGGAGAAATTTAAGATTTTGCTATTTCAAATTTCTGTTTTCGATTTGCATATGCTAAAAGAGTTTGTCGTCAACCCAGCCAGTAACATAGTGGGAGGCATAATTTCCTTAAAAACAATGATTGTTTCACATGCAATTCCTTTCATTTTTTGTTTATCTCAAAATCCTTTCAAATTTTCCAACGGATCAAAGCCAAAGGCATGACCAATTATGTACTATACAATCTCAAATTTTATTTATTTTTTGTTTATAAAATTATAACTATAAATGTATATTGTATTTCACTCTTTTAATTTTTTTCTATCTAAAATCATGGATGTAATCCTTTTTTATTAGATTATAATTTTTTAAACTAATGATTTATAAATTTAATAACAAAATACTAAACTTTTTTAATCAAATTTTAAATTCGAGTATTGAGAACAAAAAAAACAAATACAAAAAAGAGTCGAACTCTAAATTAGATCAACAACTGTTCAAACCAAATTAGGTTTTTTTTTTTTATTTTTGCTTTTTAAAAGTGTTTCATCAAATATTAACAGAGTACTTCAACATTCGAAGGGATATTTTGAGAAGTCTAAGATTGCATCAAATTTGATTATTGTGTCCAAGGTCAAAAGCTTCCCCTTTCATTAGGGTTTTTTTTTTTTTTTTTTTCAAGTTTCAATTTATATACAATTTTTAAATGATATAATCCGAATATCCCATATGGAATTTATAAAATGGGTGACAAAAATCAAGGATGGGTCAAATAAATAGTGGTTGAGAATTTCATATTTATAACTAAAATAGGGGTTTTGGGTATCAAAAAAGGTCACCCACAAAAATGGAAAAAGAATAAAAAAGAAAAGAAAAGGAGCTCCTAGACATCAAGGGGTTGGTTCTCAAGATTGAGAAGTTGGAGTAGCATACACATTTTCGCATGCCCGATTCTAGTTCATTGTTTTTTGACACTACGTTATCATTATTTAAAATTATATTTTAATTAATTTGATTCGAACGTTTATAAATTTTTTTATTTTTAAATTTTAAATTTAAAATTTGATTAAAAAATAATATCTTATATTATTGGATCGAATGTCCGATTCTCATCGGCATTAAAGAGTTTGTGGTCCAGGTCCCTACATTTTAATGTGGTTGTGTTGGGGGCTGTTGCAACTACTTTCTTGCTCTTTCAAAAAAGAAACAAATTAATTCTCGAGGACAAAAATCAATGAGTTATAATAACCGATAATCGACGTCATTTCTTTTTCTTAAGAAAAAAAATTTTAAATTCGACTCTCTCTTATATATAAAAAAATATTATGTATAAAAGAATTATCGGATTATATTTTTTCTTATTTAGAATTATGCAATACCAATAAAGCTGACGAAACAAAAACAAAACTCAAGTTTGTCACCGATGTATCTCACAAACAGAGAACACAAACAATGAAAATTAAGGAGACTGAAACAAAAAATATTAAATTCTTTAATCAAAATTTAATTTTAAATTTTAAAAATAAAAAAAAAATTATATTAAAGAAATTTTCTTTACATAAGAGTTTAACTGTAATTTAAATTGAATTAATTAAAATATGATTTCAAAAATCGATAAATCAAGAAAAAAAAATATGGAGAAAGCTTGCCAATCAATGATAATCGGAGGCCATCCTCTATATTCCAGGCCACTATGCCCATCGGCAATCTCCACAGAACCTTAGTGCACATGACACCAAGCCATCCATCGTAAATATTCACATTTCTATCAGACCACGACCACGAGTTTCATCCGAAAATCCATGGCCGCCGCCACTCCCACTATCCGATCTGCTCCAATCTCATTGAATCCCCCGCAATCAAAAACTTCATCCTAGAATAACCATCGCGATGGTCGGACGAGGGAGGGGACCAAGAGACACAAAGGGGTGTCTGTCCATGCAGGCATTGACTCTTTCGTCTCAGCACATGTTAACTAATGTGCAGCCGACACTAGGTATATCCGAGAGTGTGACTGTTAACCAAGAAAATGACAATTTTCCTACTACCTTTAATTAATTTGATTTTGAAATGTCAAGAAGAAAATGACAAATACATTTAATTGCTAGGGAAGGAGCCAAGAAAAATAGAACTCCCAAAGCTTCATTCACTACTAAGGATTATTAATATACGAGAAATATTAAAATTTTTAATTAAGTTTGAATTTTAAAACTTTAAATTAGAAAATATTATATTAAAAGAACTCTTCCTAAATTAATCTCAACAATACTCAAAACCGAATTAATCGAAATATGAATTCGAATATCAGTTAAAAAATAGGATTATAAATAAGGACGCTAAATCTTTTAATCAAATTTCGAGATCAGAACTTGAAAATAGTAAAAATTACATTGAGATAACTTTTTTTAAATTTAGCCTAATAATATTCAAAACCGAATTAATCAAAATATAAATATAGATATAAGTGCCGGCTAAGCCCAAGGTTTACCGACATGTTTTTCACGTTAAATACATGAAATCAATCGAGTGGTCTATGTTCAATCAAACAGAAACTAAGAAAAAATCTGGACTACGAAGCCCAAAATCTTACCCGGGTTCGGGCCCATTCCATTGCCTACTTTTCACCTATCAATGTAGGCCCGTGTTTTGATAAAGCCCAGGTCACTTGGAAACGGGCTTTCTACGCCCACCTCGATCAATCTCCCATGGTGAATCCAATGGTCGAGAATCTTTCTTGACCAACACGACAAAATGTATGAAAGGTTCCTTTCGGTCCACGTATATATTTTCTTTTATTTTTATCATCGATATTTATATTTTATTCATTTAATCCGATTCAAATACTATAAAATCTATTTTAGGGATTGTATCTCTCAGATCATTTTTTTACCATTCTTAAGACTCGAACTTAAAATCTCAAATTAAAAAATAGAGTATCCGATCACTTAATTCTAAAAAAATTTGATTTTCGGTACACGTATATCATGGCATATATTGTGTCTTAATATTGTGCTGTAAAATTGGAAAAATAATTTTTTTTTTATAATAGAAAATCAATGACATAAAAAAGCTATCAATTGTTTTACATTTTTATTATTTTTTGAATTTGAGTCTCTCTTATATATAAAAAAAGAGTTTTATGGGATAATTAAAAGATAGAGTAAAATAAAAAGATATTGACAAAATAAATAAATAAAAGTCTGAATTACATTTTTGTGATTAAAATTTGATTTGACCATTTATCGGTAAATTTTAATTAATTTTAATTAAATAGCTGTTTAAATTATGATAATAATTTTTTATCCACATTATAGCATAATTAGTTGTTTTATTGCTTACCCTCAATTTTTTTTCATAGCTCTAAATTTAATTGAAAAATTATGAAAATTTAATCCTTCACAAAAAATAAATTAAGATCAGATGAAATTTTTAATATATAATATTATTGATAAATAAAATTTTAAATCATTTTATAGAAAAAATTTACTTTGTATCTACAAAAACTTATTTTTGGTAGAAATAATTTTTTTTAATTAAAAAATCATTATATATGATAAAATAAAATAGATGAAAATCATGAAAAATTAGGTCTAATTAAATTTTCCTTTTCAGAATGCTATCTCCATCAAATCAAATCAAGTCTTAATTTCATAGATGGATGATTATAATTAAATTAACAAAATTCACTATAACATAATTTTTATGGTAGCTAATATGATAAAAACTATTTTAAATTTAAAATACCAATTTAATTATAGTAAATAAAATATTGTTAATTAAATTATTATATTTTTTAATTTTAATCGCATTTCTCTGAATAAATTATTTAAAAGTAAATAATAACCCAGAAAACGAACAAAAGATCTATAAATAATAAATAAATTTTTAATTTTTAAATAAAATTTTAAATTTGAGTTTTGTGGATAAAAAAAATAGATACGAAAGAATTTTGTATTTTAAAATTTTAATTTGAGTTAAATCATATTAAATCGATGGATTATAAAAGAAATATTAAGAAAAGGAAAAAAAAAAGAAAAAAAGAAAAAAAGAAATCAGATTGCACTGCGGGAGAGGGGAATTAGGAACTTCTGACCGGAGGGTCAACACGTAAACAGCTAAAGGGACGACACGTGGACGACAGAAATATCCAACGCAAAAGTAAAAAGGTTGGTAGGGTAAAACTAAAACCCAAGAAACAACCTAAGAGACTAAAATGTCCCAGAAAAAAATTTATTAAAAAAATCTTTTTTTAATTTTTTTTAATTTTTTAATTTTTTTAATTTCATTCCATATGTAAGACCTCAAAAGTTTCTCAAGCCTCCCCTACTTGCTTGGAAACTTTCATGTTTGACGGTGAAAAGGGTGCCGCCTCCCTCCGTCTCTCTCTCTGTCTGAAACCTGGAGGCAGACATGGGTATATCCCATTCTTCAGGTACTTCTCTCTCTATATATATGTTTGTTTATGGGGTGGTGTCCGTTTTTCAAGTTGTTTTCTGGGTTGTGATGATTTTATTTTATTTTTTTCTTGTTCTGCTTTTGAATGCCATTTTTAATGTTTGATGTTGAGTTGGGATGACTTTTTCTTGGTTGATATTTGAGTGATTAGCACATGGAGTTGATGATCTTTATTAGATGGTGTACTGAAGTTTCAGCTTTTATGTTGTTAATGTTATGTTCGGAAATGGGATTTTTGTTCCTTTTTTGTGGGTGATAGCTAATGGGGAGGTGTTTTCTTCTTCGTTCGGATGGAGAAAATTGGGGGGTCTATGTGGGTTTACATGATTGTTCATTATTATACTTGATTGAGCTTGTTATGATTGCGATATTGAAGTCTACACCATTCTACTCGATGATGGAAATGCTGAGTAAGTAAAAGAGTTTTTCTTTAGATGGATTGGAGCTAGCTCCTACATTCAAGAAATAATTTTCTTTTCCTTTTCAATTTCTGAGAGCTAGACCATATTTCTTTAAGACTTAGATGATTAATGTTTTAGTTTATTTCTTTAGAGAGAAAAAACATAGACGATCCTTGGTACCACATTGTCCATTTGGCTTGTTACAAAATCGAGGTCTTAGGCTGTATAATCAAGATCAAAACTAATCCTAGTAGATGATTTTTGTGGGTTTTGGGCATTTCAGTATTGATTCTCCTATTTTAGGGTCACAGGTCTGGCCGTGAAATTTTAAGAAAGAAAAATTATGTATATAATTGCAAAAAGATGTCCCTAAATATTGCTTGCCTCCCTAAAATTTAAAATCTTTGTCCCTTGAAATTATATGCCCAAAATGTGTGTTGCATTTCGCCCCCAAGTATAAATTTTTAGCTTTGCCCCTGACACAAAATTCTAGCTTTGCTCTTGCATGCACCAAATACTAATCCACATATATTTTTTGCTTTGATCCATAAACTGAGAGGCGAATTGTGCGTGAGGCTTTTGGATGCAGAGATGTTTGAAAAGAGTTGCTTGAAAAGCTCTGAGAAACGGATTCTACTTACATTGTTATATCCTAAATGGCACACACTTTCATCACTCTAGCTAGTCACAGATCGTTAGTCATTTATATGGATCAGGTATCTAACTGCGCACAATACACTCTGGATGCTTGTAGAGATTAGGCGTATCTTATCTGATTTCTGTTTGTTTGCTATCTGTATGTCTCTTTCAGATTTTGGTTCCTGGACGCTCCTGCAACTAGGACCCTCAGACTTTAGGATCATATATTGTTGTTTGAAGTTTGAGCTGAATTTTCTGACATTCATGCTTCAGTTGTTTTATGTTAACCATGACCAAATGTAGAGGGAGGTAGGAATTTTTGTGGCAACCACTTAGTTATGAAATGCTATAAATAAATAATTTTTCCTCTTACTTTTCTGTCAGGTGCCTTTGAACTGTATACCTGAACTCTGTTTCCCAAACACTTGTTTTTTCCTTCTCTGGAAACTGAACATGTTATTTGATGTTCATGTGCCAAAAAATGAATGTGCTATGATTTCTTCACCTTTTACACATGTCATTACTTTACTAAGTGCTTCAGGAAATTCATAGTTGCATTAATTTTCCTTTCGTAGCTGCTCTGGAGAGAGGGCCTAATGGGAAGCCTGATATATTTGGTGGTGGCACTTAAACATGCGAAGATAAGTTTATTATTGGTGATCTTTATTCATTTTTATCCCTCTAAGGGCTTCTTGAGGAAAATTTGGTGACTTTAAACTCTGAAGATAATGTTGCGAACAAAGCAAATTGGCACCATTTCCCAGTGTGCCAGGTCCTTTATACTTGGTGGGACCCGATGTGGTGCAGCGGATGGGAGTTCATGTACATGCCCTGAAGATGAATCTTGTGCATCAAGAAGACGCCATACCACTAATGGAGTTCTACTTCAACAAAAACCACCCACCTTAGCACCAAAAACCTCAGCAAAAGTTGGAAGCTTGCTTTCAGGAGATTTAGCTAAAGGTAGGTATACACACAAAGCTGATAAAGTTGACTGTCCAACTTCATTACCGCAACCATTGGCGCCTGGCTTGTTGGGTGCATCTGATTCTGGCAATGCCGGTGTGGAGCATGTACATAGGGATATGGGGCATTCGCCACCTGTTATACCCAATCAGTTTGTGAAGGCAGGTATAGCAGCTGCAACTTTCCTGACCGATCTGGCGAATTACAAGATTCCATTCTCAGATGGAGGTGGGCTTGTTACCTCAGCACAACATTATATGGTTGATCAAACAATGCCCATTTCTAATGTCAAATCATCTAATGTAAAGCCTGTTAAAAAGGAGAGCTTTTCGAAGGTTCAGGGGAAACAAACTCCTGAAATGGCAAGAGACTCACGTCCTTCTAGTAATTATCGTGGTGCAAAAGCCAAGGTAGAAAATCCTGATAAACTTAGAAATTTTGAACATGTTTCTCATGCCCAGGCAAGGGATACAGTGGCGACAAAACATGTGTCTTCATACGATCAGAGGGATACAGTTTCAGCAAACAATGTATCTTCAAACAATCATGAAAAGAAAAGGTATATACCAGTACAGCAAAAGGCAAGAGCTCAGTCACATCATACAATATCAAATAATGCTTCTGATGATATATGGACCTCAGATACAAAGGTTGTGGATGTGGAGGTTTCAACAGAAAGGCACAACAAGCCTTCAAGGGATGCTAAACTGGCTACAAGTTTTTCATCAATGCCTCATAAGTTTGCTGGCACAGGCCGTGTCGTGGAAAATGTATCCCACATATTGCATGGACTTAATTGGGGCCCTGCAGCAGAACAGGCTCTTTGGAATCTCAACTGTTCTGTGGACCCTTTTCAGGCAAATCAGATCTTAAAGCGGTTGCAGGACCATTATGTTGCCCTTGGCTTTTTCTATTGGTTAAAAGGTCAACCAGGGTTCAGGCATGATGGGCATACATACACCACCATGGTTGGTATTCTTGGCCGTGCCAAAGAGTTTGGTTCAATAAACAAACTGCTTGATGAGATGGTTCGGGAGGGGTGTCAACCAAATGTGGTAACATATAACCGTTTGATTCATAGTTACGGTCGTGCAAACTATTTGAGTGAGGCAATGAATGTTTTTTACCAGATGCAGGAAGCTGGCATTGAACCTGACCGTGTCACCTATTCAACACTTATTGACATCCATGCAAAGGCTGGGTTTCTTGATGTTGCAATGTACATGTATCAGAGAATGCAAGATGCTGGCCTTTCTCCCGATACATTCACCTACAGTGTTATGATCAATTGTCTTGGAAAAGCTGGCCATCTGGTTGCTGCCCACAAGCTATTCTGTGAGATGGTTGATCATGGCTGTGTGCCAAATATTGTGACCTATAACACAATGATAGCGTTGCACGCCAAGGCAAGGAACTACCTGACAGCGTTAAAGCTTTATCGCGACATGCAGAATGCTGGATTTGAACCTGACAAGGTGACTTATAGCATAGTAATGGAGGTGCTTGGCCACTGTGGGCATCCAGAGGAAGCAGAAGCCATGTTTGCAGAGATGAAAAGGAAGAACTGGGTGCCAGATGAGCCAGTTTATGGTCTTCTGGTAGACTTGTGGGGCAAGGCCGGTAATGTTGAAAAAGCACGTGAATGGTATCAAACCATGCTTGATGCAGGCTTATGCCCTAATGTCCCCACTTGCAATTCACTGCTAAGTGCATTCCTGAGGATGCATCAGCTCTCAGATGCTTACCATCTGCTGCATAACATGCTAAATTTGGGACTTAACCCATCCTTGCAAACTTATACTTTGCTTCTCAGCTGCTGCACAGAGGCACAAAACTCCTATGAAATGGGATTCTGCCGTGAGCTTATGTCAGTGACGGGTCACCCAGCACACAGCTTTCTGCTATCCATGCCGGCTGCAGGACCCGATGGACAGAATGTGCGTGATCATGTCAGTACCTTCTTGGACTTGATGCATAGCGAGGATAGAGAGAGCAAAAGAGGGCTTGTTGATGCTGTAGTGGATTTTCTTCACAAGTCAGGACTCAAGGAGGAGGCTGGCTCAGTTTGGGAGGTAGCTGCACAGAAGAATGTATACCCAGATGCAGTTAGAGAGAAAAGCTCATCTTACTGGCTTATTAATCTCCATGTAATGTCAGATGGCACTGCTGTGACTGCATTGTCGAGGACACTTGCCTGGTTCCGGAGGCAGTTGCTTTTGTCAGGCGTTTGTCCTAGCCGGATTGATATTGTCACTGGGTGGGGTCGCCGCAGCAGGGTGACCGGCTCTTCTATGGTTAGGCAGGCAGTGCAAGAACTGCTGAACATTTTTGGCTTCCCATTTTACACGGAGAATAGTAATTCTGGATGTTTTGTGGGTTGTGGTGAACCTCTTAATCGTTGGTTGCTCCAATCTTATGTGGAGCGTATGCATTTGTTGTAGTTGTTGATGGTAGCAATGCAGCTTTTAGGTTAAAAGCAATTTTGTTAAGAGAAAAAGAGGGATGATGGCATTGCCTCCTGCATTTTGTATTTAGTTGTCTGTGCAGCTGTTATTTGTCATTAATAACAGTTCAAGAAATTTTGCTTTCAACCTTGGACCTCCAGAAAAGTTATGTTTATGCTCCATGTTTTGTTTGGTACAAAACAAAACAGGACTAAGTTAGAACAGTGTAAAACTTTTGTTGCTTAATTGTTTCAATTAGTTTCAGTCTTGTCCTATGTTCGAGTCTATGCTTCATGGGTATCTGCCGATCTCAAAACGTATTCTGCTTTATGAAAGTCTGATATTGGCACATGCACTGGGCATTATTTTACCATTGGATGATGATGAACACATAAGAAGAATTTGGCAAAGCATAGACCTGGGCCAAAGGTTTGCATCAAATCAATTTCTTTGCTATTTCTTGATTACCAGCCGACTGGAAATGGATGGTGTTCTGCTTTTCTTTTAAGCCTGTCCAAGAGATTATACTAAGGACAATGTTTTTTATAGGAGCCATTTGAATGGAGGAGGCCTTCATTTAATAGCTCATAAATTTGCAAACTGAGATTCTTGATTTGAAAAATTATCGATAAGAAAACTTGATTTTTATTTACAAAATCCTTTCTTATTAAAATTTTTCACTTAAAAAAAAGAGTGTAAAAAGAAAACATACACACACAATCACTTGTACAACCACTCCCTAGCTGGTTTAGTGGCAATGACACCGAATTTTTATGATCAAGTTCTCGGATTCAATCTCTTGAAAATAAAAAAAACAAGTATCGAAAGAGTTCATCTCTAAATGGATCTAATTGTTGATTTGAGTTGAATTAGTTGGAATCAATAAATCAGTTAGTGGATATCGATAAGTCAAGCAAAATTTAATTAAAAAATAAAAAATAAAAAATAAAAATAAAAAATAAAAATAAAAAATAAAAACAAAAACAAAAACAAGATCGATGCCGGGAAAATATCATGTTGATTGACGACCTTTCTTAATAGCCCATGGCAGGGCTCAGTAGATTGCCCAGCCCGATCAGTCTGGCCCGCACTTTAGGTGGGCTTGGACAAATATCTTGTGCTAGATGCCTTTCGGCCCGATCAAGTTTGGATTTGTATCTGATGCGGTAGAAGCCTGCTTGGACGCTTAATGGTGAGCAATTTTTTTTTTTACCTTGAATACCGTTTGTTATTCGAAATTTTATTCTGATTAATCTGAACAGATTGTTACAGTGGCTCCTTTCGGAGGGTGGGTCTCCCAATGGGAAACGCTCCATACACATGAGGGTTTGATACTCCCGGTAAGAGTCGAATCTCTGTCATTTTAAGGATACTTAATCTCATATTCAATTGAACCAACTCACATTGGTTAATGGTTAATGGTGAACAATGAATACATACCGAACTAGCTTTTTATTAAAAAAGTCTAATCAGGCAAAAAAAGAAAAAAAAAATCTTTTGAGTGGACATGGCCATTTGGGGGAAGAAGCAATTGCTCGAACTCTAATGTTTGATTGAGAGTGCACAAGGGACGAAACAATAGATACAAAGACAAAAGAGAAGAGAAACGTTGAGAATTTTAAAAGTATATAATAACAAAGAGAACCGATGGATAGATGGGTTAGTAGGATTAGATATTAAATCTTTTAATTAGGTGTCAGATTCGAAACTTAAAAATAAAAAAATTATATCAAGAGATCTATCTTTTAAATAAAACCTCCCGTAAATGATTAAATCTGATTAATTAAAATATGATTCTGAATATCGATAATAAATAAAAATAATAATAACGAAAGAAAAGAGATACATTAAGAATTTTAAAGATGTATAATAACAAAGTTGAAAAAAATAATTTTACAAAATTTCTATCTCGTCTTTATCCCTCGTATTTCCTTACAAAAAAATACAGAAACTTTACTTATTCTTGTCCTGAGAACGAACATGTCCTTTCACTCGAATTTAACATTCCATGGCAATAGCTGGTGTCACTATCAGTAGGTTACGGCCAAAAAAAAAAAAATCACTATCAGTAGGTCAATTATGTTGGCCCAGTTGGGTTTTCATTGAGATTGGGCAATAAGGCTAAGTAACATCCAAAGGGGCTTAAAAGTTGTGTCATTATGATATCGATCCAAGTGATGGACTCAATTTCGATAAAAGAATTTAATCTAAAAGATTAATTTTTTTAGTGAGAGAGCCTATTGGACTTAAGTAGTATTTTATGATTTTTTTGAAATCCGATATGAGATTCGTAATATTACCCTCCCCTTGAGAAGCCGAAAGTTCACAAATGGCTTTCACTCTGACAAGTAGCTATTTTTCTCTTTGAAATCATACTCTAATTAATTCGGTTATATACTTATAGTGACCCATTAAGAGAATTATTTTCTGAATATAATTTTTTTAATATCTAAGTCACGATTCAAACTCAAAAACTTAATTAAACAATTTAATGTCATATTTCATTAGACCAACTATTTATTGATCTTAGCATATACTTTTAAGCTTTTGAAGAGCGGTCTCACTCATCCTTGTCACCTTCATCTCCTTTTTCTTATGTTAGTAACATTGGTGGATGGCAATCTGGCATGCACTTGTAAAAAACATTGTCCAAAGTTGGATCGAGTAGTACAAAATGAACGGTCGATTTAATAGATAAAACTGTTAAATCTCTTAATTCTTAAATTCAAAATTTAGAAATAAAAAAAATTATATTTAAAGAGTTTTCTTTAAATTGAGTCTACCAATACTCAAAATGGATTAATCACGTTATAACTCCGAATAAATATATAAATTTAAACCCATGCACGTTGTAATTGACTCCAAGCAAAAACAAAAGGATTTTTTGTTAAAATATGATATACTGAGCATTTTTTGTAGGATCTGAGTTTTTTTTTTTTTTTTTTCAATAAAACAAGAGAAAAAAATTGGATTATGATTATTGGAGATGGAAAGTTGAATCTAATGATTTATTGTTTTATTTAAAATATTACAATAAATTGAATTTATATTAAAAATTTATAGTCATATAGAAATATAAGTATATAAAAATAAATAAAGCATATATTTTCAAAATCAAATCATTAATTGATTTAATTTTGAAATATAATATATTTTAATACGTCCTCTTAAATTTAATGTGATATAATAAAACCATTTGACTCTGAAAGAATACATGAATAGAGGATCTAAAATATTATGGGTGTTTTGTATTTCACAATAGTAGATTTTTTTTACCGACTCTTGAACTCGTGGCTTAGGCTTTTGTTCTGACGTTGGCTCTGGCTACTTGTGGTTTTAGCTCTGGCATTGGCTCTGACTCTGACTCATGGCTAAGGTTCTCGCTATAACTCTCGTTGCTCGACGTATGATAGAAAAATATAAAGATGACTTTGACTATGCAACTATGACCGTGGCTCTGATACCATAATAAAAGTAATTTGAATATGAAAGTTGGATGACTACGACTCTACTGTCATATTAGAGACTTGAAACAATACAAAATATTAACCGACACTCAATTGCAACACTAAAATATTATAATATATTGGATTTATACGAAAAATTTATAGTTAAAAATATAAAAATATAATATTACAAATATAAAAATAAAAAAAATAAAAAAAAATCAAATATTCTCAAAATCAAACCAATAAATATATAATATATTTTAACAATGAACATTAATCGAAAATCTAAATATCAAAATCCAGATAAAATGAAAGAAAAAATTATCAATGACACCCAATTCTTAACAAGAAGAACCAGCCCTAGGTTTCACTAAATGTACATAAACATCCACTTGGGGCTTCTCATTTGAGACCAATTAAAATAAAATATGTTGGTCCAATCCAACAACTGTACTTCTCTGAGAAGCTTACAAGGAAAACCATATACATCCACAGGCTTTTTTTTTTTTTTTAATACAAGAAAATCCCAAGAAATTCCATACAGTACAACCTCAAATTGATGCATCAACAACACCTTAGTCTCATGTTGTAGGTCCAAGGTAATATTGTTCTGTTGGACGGCATGTCACAGAAATTGCTTTGTGAGAAATCCAAGAGGGCATAACATGCAATTGACAGCTTATTTGATCAATTTAAATTTGATAGGCTATGAACTTTAATATTTAATGAGGAACCACTTACTTGCTCCATGTAATATTGAATCAAATGTTATGATATATATAAACGTCCAGTTGATTCAGTCATTGAACACTGATATTTTTTAGAAAATATATGAATTTGAGTTTTATATATAGAGAAAAAATATATCATGAGAGTTTTATCCTTTAAATATCAACTCGACTCAAATCAAATTTAATCAGCTTAATATAATTATCGAATACTGTTAATTTATTATCCTAAAAGTCCTCAATCTCATCGGAGTGTGCAAGACAATCTGACCTACATGATATGGGACAATGAAGATTATGGTCTACCAAGTACTTTTCCCAATAAAAATTAGAAATTACAAAGTTATTTTATAATTAAATATTTTTTTCATTCTTACCACATTTAAGCATATATTCAATTAAAAATTTAAAATAATTATTATTTATAAAATAATTAAAACCCCTTTATAGAGAATATTTAATTTATAAAATTATATATTCTAAAAACAATTATTTATTAAAAATATTATGAATAAAATAAAATAAAATAAAATAATATGTAAATACACTTAATCAAATCAAGGATTTCTTCTCAAGAGATCAGAGGGGAATTAAGAGGAAGGTTAAAGCTGATACATCTAACATTGCATGGTTTCTTTCATTGTACCATGTTTCCTAGCCTAGGACACTAATCTAGGTATCAATCCTATGTTTAATGTTTAATGATCAATCAATCATTGCCATCATCCCACTTGCCATTCTTTTTGAAAAATAATTTTTTTTTTATAATTTTTTATTTTTAATTTATAATCAAATTATCGAAACTAATTTAAAATTATTTTATAAATTCTGAATATAAAATATTTATTTTTGTATGAGATATATGAAATATTTATGAAGTTGTGAAAATAATTAAAAATTAATTTTATAGAAATTTCAACAAGAAAATATATTTTCTACTTCAACATTGGACATAAACAAAAAAGGCTTAATTGCAATGTGGTCAAAGATGATATTCCAAGGAGAATTGAGGATTATTTTTTTAAAAAAAAGAAGGACCCTCAAATAAATAAATATATTAAAAAAATTTAAATGAAAGGGGTGAAATTAAGATTATTGATAGGTTGGAGGATTAAATCATAATTAGTCTCTTCATTATCATAGGTGTCCTCCCAAATTACCCATTCTCACTCATCTCATCATTAAAAAGGAAAAGCATAAAAAGGAAATCCCCAAACCTCACCATTTCTCACTGGTTAGGTGAGAGAGAGAGAGAGAGAGAGAGAGAGAGGGCGCACAGATTCTGCAGGATAGATATCACCCGCCGATTCATTATTTCTTTCGATTCGTCGACGCAACACTTCCTCTCACTCTCTCTTTATCTTTCTCTCTCTACACAAATCGACTTCACCATTTTCTTTGTAAGTCCATTCTCTCTCTCTCTCTGTTCACTTTTGTTATGCATGCGATTGTAACAAAATCGCCTCATGGGGCATAAAAAGAAAACCCTAGCTCCTCGGCAGAAGCCGTCGCCGGTGACTCCTCCTCCGGCTTCCGCAGGCGGAGGAGTTCCACCGGAGCCGACTTCACTCGAACCAATCACCACCGAATCGACCGATGATTCAGCAGCATCGGTTGAATCGATCAAGCAAGAATGCGAGCGAGCCCTTATTGCGCTTCGTCGAGGAAATCACAAAAAAGCCCTAAGGCTGATGAAGGAATTCAGTCTCAAGAAGGAGAATTGTGCCCTAGTTCACCGTGTTTACGGCACAGTATGTGTCAAAGTGGCCGCGATTCTGGACGATCTCAACTCCAAACAACGCCATTTGAAAATGGCAATCGATTGTGCGAGGAAAGCTGTTTTGCTTTCTCCAAATTCGGTTGAGTTTGCCCATTTTTATGCCAATTTGCTCTACGAGGCTGCAAATGATAGTAAAGAGTACGAGGAAGTAGTTCAAGAGTGTGAGAGAGCATTAGCTATAGAAAACCCTGTTGATCCTGCAAAGGAGAGTTTGCAGGATGAGGGTCAGCAGAGAATCTCGAGCCCGGAAGCTCGAATCTCGCATGTTCACCAAGAACTGAGTGCCCTGATTCAGAGATCGAACATTGCTTCGATATCTACTTGGATGAAGAATTTGGGTACTGGGAACGGGGAGGAGAAGTTTAGGTTGATTCCTATAAGGAGGATTACAGAGGATCCTATGGAGGTTAGGCTGGTTCAGACTCGGAGGCCGAATGAGATTAAGAAGGCAACAAAGACAACAGAGGAGCGAAGGAAGGAGATTGAGGTCCGGGTGGCAGCTGCAAGGCTTTTGCAGCAGAAATCAGAGTCACCCCAATCGGAGAGTAGTGTAGATGAGTTAGGAGATGCCAGTTCTGGGGTTGTTACTAGAGGAGAGAGGAGGAGACATGCTAATGTGAGAAAAATGGTGTCTAATGCGGAGAGGAGAGACCAGGTTCAGTTGTTTTGGGATTCAATGAGTGTGGATAAGAAGAGGGAACTATTGAAAATTGGGGTTTCTGATCTTAAGGCACATTTTGGTCCATCTAAGGATGGTTTGGCAAATGAAGTGATATTAGAAGCTCTGTCTTTTGCTGAGATTAATAAGACATGGAAGTTTTGGCAGTGCTGTCGCTGCAGTGAGAAGTTTTGTGATTCTGATGCTCATATGCAGCATGTTGTGCAGGAGCACATGGGCAATCTAATGCCCAAAATGCAGTCAGTTTTGCCACTAGGTGTTGACAGTGAGTGGAGTGATATGCTTTTGAACTGTTCTTGGAAACCTCTGGATCTCTCTGCGGCGGTTAAGATCCTTCAAAAAGAAACAGAATGCCAAGGTTCTGGGGATGAGTTTTGTTCAAGGGATTCTTTCGAACAGAGCAAGGATTCAGATATTTGGGACACTTCACCTGAAAAAAACAGATTTAGTAATGATTTGGATGGTGGGATTGATGGAAAGATTACCAACTTTGAGCGGAGAGAGTGTGATGAAAATGCCAGGTCTAAGGTATATTCTTTAGCGGATATCTTGCCTTCAGCTGATGATCCTGAGTGTGCAAAGCTTCTTGAGAAAATACATAAAATATTTCAGTTACTTATTACACACAAGTATCTCGCAGCAACTCATGTTTCTAAAGTGATTCAATATACAATGGATGAACTACAGAGCTTGGCATCTGGTTTAGAACTACAGAACTATGGGTTAGACCAAACTCCCATATGTATCTGTTTCTTGGGTGCTACACAGCTGAAAAAGATCCTTAAATTCTTGCAGGAGCTTTCTCATTCTTGTGGTTTGGGTAGATATGCTGAGAAAACTAGTCCTGTTAATGATCCCAAGAGTGGCACTCACAGTCTTGAGATCAAAGAAAAGATTGCTCTTAATGGAGATGTGACGTGTCTTCTTTTGGATGAGAGTTTACTGCCAAATGAAAAAAGTTCTGTCACAGATAATGCTGCTGTCTCGGATGACGCAGCTTCAGCAACTGCTGTTTCAACTAGCCATGAAAATATGGTTCTACCCGATGTGGATGCTTTGTTATCATGGATATTTTCGGGGCCCTCAAGTCGGGAACAATTATCATCATGGGTGCGTGTACGGGAAGAGCAGTCAAACCAAGGGATGGAAATCCTGCAAACTCTTGAGAAGGAATTTTGCCACTTGCAGAATTTGTGCGAGAGGAAATGTGATCATTTAAGGTATGAGGAAGCATTGCAGAAGGTGGAGGATCTCTGTCTTGAAGAAGGTAAAAAGAGGGAGGACGCTTCTGAGTTTGTTTGTCCAAGTTATGAGACTGTTCTACGAAAGCGGCGGGAAGAGCTTGTCGAGCGTGAAAATGATGTTATGCTCAGTGCTAGGTTTGAGTTGGATGCCATATCAAATATATTGAAGGAAGCTGAATCTCTGAATGTCAATCGATTTGGATTTGAGGAGACTTATGGTGGTGTGACTTCTCATCTTTGTGACTTGGTGTCTGGTGAGGAAGAGGACTGGAGAACGAAGGATTATCTTAATCAACTGGACACTTGCATAGAAGTTGCCATACAGAGGCAAAAGGAGCAGTTGTCTGTAGAGGTCAGTGTTACATGTAGAATTGCTTTTGTTGTATGTAAAATGTGTAATCACATCTTCCAATTATCTCATAAGTTTTAGTTTTACAGCTGAGCAAAATTGATGCAAGGATCATGCGAAGTGTTGATGGAATGCAGCAAATGGAGCTGAGACTTGACCCAGTTTCTGCCCTTGATTATCGCTTAATATTGTTGCCATTGGTGAAATCATTTCTTCGGGTTAGTATAAAAAGATTTTGAAGTTTTCATTTTTATTGTCCATCATCCATTTTGATCTAAGAGTGTTTTCTTCCCCCCCCCCCCAAAGGCGCTCTTGGAAGATTTGGCTGAAAAAGATGCTACTGAGAAATCTGATGCTGCGAGAGAGGCATTTTTGGCTGAACTGGCCCTTGATTCCAAGAGAAGTGTTACCGGAGGAAGCGATAATTCTAAACATGCACAAGAGAAGACTAAAGACAAGAAAAAGAACAAAGAGTATAGAAAATCCAAGGATTCAAAGGTTTTGACATTGTGATTTGTTTTTGTTTCTTTCATTGATTTGGTTTATTTCATGCAACAATTCTTGTACATGTATCACTTTTTGCAGTCTGTTGCTGGCAATCAGCAAAATATGTTCCACCAAGAAAATGCTGAACAGGCGTAAGCTTCCTTTCTTAAAGTATTGTATCATTGAATAGTGGGTGAGACTGCTAGCAGCATCTGAATTTTATGATTTTGGCTCTCCAGTGGCTTACAAGATGCTTCTGACAATGAGCACCCAGATAATGAGGTTGCAGTTCCCGAGAGCTGTGATGAGTTGAATCAAGAAGATGAGGAATTCAGGCGTAAAATTGAACTTGAAGCTGAAGAAAGAAAGCTTGAAGAAACTTTGGAGTATCAAAGGCGGATTGAGAATGAAGCTAAATTGAAACAACTTGCTGAGCAACACAAGAGGAATGCTAGATCAATTCCTGAGATGGTACCAGAAAGGGCTCATAATGGTAACACAAATGTTGGAACCAATAAACGATATATGCACAAGCAGGTAAGAACTTCTTATGGTTATTTATTTTTTTTATATTATTTGTGTTGGATGGATCGCTAGAAGTTGGCATTTGGCATCTGCATGCTAAGTGTAGTGAAGGTATTTTCATTTTGATGAGAAGTTGATGAGTTTCCTTTCAGGAACCACTGGCACAGGATGGGTTTCCCATAAGCTTTGGAACCATACCTAATGGAATCATGGAAGGAGCTGTAATACCCAGTACTCCTATTACTGCAGATTGTAGAGCTACAGGTATTTGAACTAGTTGCTAGTTTCATCCTATATCCTTCAACTGATTGGGTGAAGAAAATTCATTTACTTAGTTCTGCTCTTGTATGCTTATGTGCAGGCTTACCTAATGGGGGAAATCCAGATGATAGTGCATTTGTTTTTGATAAACGATCAGGAAGGAGGGGAAAACGTCATAAGAGTTCTGTAAAAACTCTTGAAGGAAATTGTCAACCTGTGACATCAGAAATGGAAAATGCTGATGTTGGAAGTTTACACGATAAGGTTTCTGCAAAAGATCAATCTAGTGTTTGGGACAATCTTCATGGTGAGAGAGGTATGTTTTGTTGGGTTTGAGCATCTTCATTGAATACTTGCCACACCTTGTGTAGATTGGGCTTTTCAATATTTATGCTATGGAGCGGTGGTTGTTATACCTGGTAGCTACGTCTTTGTTCCTTCTCTTCAGTTAGCATTTCTTATCCATTTTTAATTTTTTATTTTATTAATTCTTTTATGTCCATGCATCTATCTTTCCTTCAAAGTCAAAATTCAACCTGGTATGAGTATCTTTAATGCGGGGATAAGATCCTTCTATTGTGAAATTATCACTGCTGCTGGTGGTGGTGATAGCCATGGTGCCTTGAAGATATTTCTTGTGGTCTTGCTGGTTTTTGTCTGCCCCCTGGTTTGGGGTTTGGCTATTTCTGGTTTTGTTTATGCCCTGCTTGGGTTTGGCTTGTATGTGATGGTTTATGCCCTATATAGGCCAGTGTTCTTTCTCTTTTGAGGGCTGTGCCCTCCTTGTAGAACCAAAAAAAGTATCACCGACTTTTGCATGCAACGTCTATGCCAGGACTGCCATGCAGTACTATTGACATACTGGAATACACGGTTCCATATTTGATGTCATTTCCCCCCTCCATATGTAGCCAATACCAATATATCTATTCTTTATGCATCACAATGTAGAAAATTCTGATAAACACATCACTATTCCCTTTTTTTTTTCTTTGGTTGGCAACTGATATGATTTTGAACTTTTACACAACAATTAGGTCCAGAGAATGGGACAAAAACATTGAAGCAATTACAAGCAGAGGATGATGATGAGGAAAGGTTCCAAGCAGACCTAAAAAAGGCTGTACTCCAAAGCCTTGGTATTTTTCTTTAATCATCTACTGATCAGATTGTTCTTATACCTTTTGAATTCTCTTAGTATATATGTCAATGCTGCTAGATTCTTTTTTTAACTCTGGAGATGCCTATCTTCCAGCCAGAATATAATACATCTGCTCACCTTGTTAACAGTAATTTTTAAGAGGGAAATGCAACTTGCGATATAACTGTTTATTTTATTTTATTTTTTTCATGATGGGGCAATATTTTAAGTCCAAACTTTGTTGAATTTTATGCGAGATGTGGTTGGCTGAGTGAACTAATATTTAGTCAAATTATTATAATGGAAGTGTTTATCAAGGAGCAACGAAGCCATGTCTTCCCTTCTGAAATTAAGAAGAGGATTGCCTAAGTGCATTTTTTAAAAACAATCTTTTGGTGTGGGCCCCCGGGGGGAGGTGATAACTTTCCTTGTTTTTTATAAAGGCAAAAATTGATGGTGGCAGTCTCATGATTTGCTTCACTTATTGGAAGCAAAACCTTTGTATCAGTCACTTCTGACGAGTTAGAGGAGGAAATGTTGGTTAAAGTTGTAGAACTTGGCACTATTAAAGCTATGGTCAACTAGTTTGCTTTCTGTAGTAAGGGAGAGAAAAGAGAGATAAAGATGCAACCCTTTTTTTTTGGGGGGGGGCATATGCTAAATACCTACAAATATCGAGTATAATGCATTCAGGATTCATTTTACTGATTTTTACTTATTCCTAGCTGAATTTCAAAACCTATGCTGAAACATGGCACTTTTCCTTTTGAACTCAAACTGAATACAACCAGACTTGGGCTCCTAGGGTGAGGGGGGCCTAGTAGGCAAGGGCCAAAATTGCCTTGGCAGTGTTGAAATTCAATTTTTTCTGTGACTGATGATATAATTGGTTCTGACCAACCATGCACCATGCACCATGCACCATGCACCATGCACCATGCACCATGCACGCTCGAGCATATTTTATTTATTTAGTTACTGATGATTCCATTTATTTTTTGTCCTATTGTAATTTGTCTTGTGCATTTCATGGAGTCTCCAGTTTGTCAGTCTATACAAAAAGCTAAGCTTGCTTCGGTAGTCACTGCTAGGGATTAAACACTAAAGCAAGGAAGAAAATAAAATGCAACCAGCCCTTAGCTTCATGCTGAGATCATAAATATTGGCAAGACTTTTCGGGAGCTTGGGTAAGTAAAATTTTAAGAGTTTGTAATGGTGTACTGTTCACATGTGCTGGAGAAGTACTGTTACAGCATACCGCAGAAGGATGATTTTTAGGAGCTTGGTATATAGTCGAGATGGACTTGTTTGAAAGGGAAACTATCTGTTATAACCACTGGGGGGACCTATCAAATTCTAGAAGGGATGATGAAATACAATCTGTGAACTTTTAACTATCGAGATGGTTTTAAATGGAAAAATAGATTCATATAACTGACCCTAACGAGTTCAGGATTAGGGCTTCATTGAGTTGTATCTTATGATTATTGGCTTTTGAATGTTGTTTTTATGTCACCATTCTTTCTGTCCCTCAAAGCAGCTGAGCAATGTTTGCAATATTCTGACCTTGGATTGATTTCCGTTTACAGACACATTCCAAGCTCATCAAAAAATGCCTGTAGTTCCAAAGTCGAGGGCATCACAAGATATACATTCAGAGTCGAATGATAGTAGTGCTTCCCTCAATGAAGTTGGAGCTAAAAATGTAAATAAAGATATGATTGGCACAGGTTTGCAGAATGAAGTTGGCGAATACAATTGTTTTCTCAACGTTATCATACAGGTTGGTGTTCTAACATTAAAATCAGTGATTATACCATCTTGTTAAGGATTTTCAGCCCATTTTTTTGGTTGATTGTGTTGTTTGACTTGCGGCATTTCGTTTTCTTCTATGCATCAGTCATTATGGCATTTACAAAGGTTCCGAGATGAGTTTTTGGGGAGGTCAAAGTCGTTGCATGTCCATGTTGGAGATCCTTGTGTTGTTTGTGCCTTGTATGAGATATTCACTGCCCTTGAGATGGCTTCTACTGATATGCGAAGAGAACCTGTTGCTCCCACCCCATTAAGAATTGCTTTAAGCAATTTGTATCCTGACAGTAATTTTTTCGAGGAGGTAAATTACACAAATGCCCCATTAAGTCTGTACTTTCTTTCCATGTTCAATTATAGTGTCACTTCCTATAAGCATTTGCTATTAGTGAACAATCTATCAGGGTACCTTTTAAGATTTTTGACCATTTACCGGCAACTTTCAGGCTCAAATGAATGATGCTTCTGAAGTACTAGGAGTAATATTCGATTGTCTCCATCAGGCATTTGCTTCTCAGATAGGCCCCTCTGATACTGAATCACAAGGAAGCAATTGCATGGGGTCTTGCAATAGTGTTAACAATGCTTGTATAGCCCATTCTCTTTTTGGAATGGACATTTTTGAACGAATGAATTGCTACAATTGTGGCTTGGAGTCGAGGCATCTCAGATACCATTCCTTCTTCCACAATATTAATGCCAGCGCACTTCGGACAATGAAGGCATGTTCTATACAGTAAAACGCTTATTGCAACAGTAAATATGCAATCTAGCATCCCCTAAGTACTGTTTCTGGGAAACTATGGTCAATTATATATTTTACTAAGAATTTTACTATCTGTGCTTTTAGGTTATGTGTCCAGATAGCTCCTTTGATGAGCTTTTAAATCTTGTGGAAATGAATCATCAGATAGCTTGTGATCCAGAGGCCAGAGGTTGTGGGAAGCTCAACTATATTCACCATATTCTTTCAAGCACACCTTATGTTTTCACTACAGGTGACTGCAAAATTGTTATGTTGCTACTTTTCGCTGGAAAACTTGTACTAATACGTCCTTTCGTGTACTGCAGTTGTTGGCTGGCAAAGTACCTGTGAAAATGCTGATGACATAACAGCAACACTGGCTGCTATAAATACAGAGATAGATATCAGCATCCTCTACCGAGGCTTGGATCCTAAGAAGAAACACTGCTTGGTTTCAGTGGTATGTACTCATAGGCATGTGCAATCTTGTTTTCCATAAGCAAAAGGTGGAGTAATTAATCGATAAACTCGAACAGCGGTATAAACTTATGGCATAAACGGAATGAAACATGGAGTGGAGCTTGATAGCTAACAGACTACAGCAACATCCCCTATGGGAACAAAAGTAAATCATGAAAAAATGAACAACATCACCTGGATATTCTCTATCAAAGAAGGATATTCTGTCTCCCAACAATTGTTTATCCAAGCATAATCCACTAGAGATCTGGCCTCTTTTGGAGTATGCCTGAATTCAACCTGCCCATGCTGCTGAATAGATCTAAGCTGAAGAGAGAACTAAAATTCTCCCTCGGATGATAAAGAATAAGACCGCATCATGTTTTTACAAAAAGAAAATGGAAGTAAGAAGTTTGCCCAAGAAAACAGACCCAGTTCAAAAACATAAATAAATAAAATGAAAATAAGGAAGCTGGAAAATCTAATTCCTTGCCACCATGAATGACATGTTCCAAAACTTTGAAAATGCCACCAATTTTATTACCTTTAATCTGGCCCAACGTGTCCATTTCCGACCTCTGAATTTTTTTAATATGATAGTTTACTTAGATGTGGATCATATTGCTTTGTATGAATCTCTATTTAACATGATATTGTGTGGCTTTTTTATCCCAATTCATAGGTTTGCTACTATGGGCAACACTATCATTGCTTTGCCTATAGCCATGACCATAAACGGTGGATAATGTATGATGACAAAACTGTGAAGGTAGGTAATACTCAGTTGTAGGCATAACTTCGTTATTCTGCTCATCATTTTATTTGTATGATCCATATGAAATTTCTAGGTAATTGGTGGCTGGGACGATGTTCTTACCATGTGTGAAAGAGGCCATTTACAACCTCAGGTTCTCTTTTATGAGGCTCTGAATTAAATGTTGGATTGCCTGTTGGATGGCTTCAAGTTTGTTGTGACTTAGATACGGTGATCCCTGCTTATTCTTCCCAGTCCTATTCATCTTTCTTACTGCATGCGGTTTGACGTTAAACGTCCGGTATTTGTCTGTGGATAAGTTGCAAAGTTTTGGTGTAAAGTTCAGAGATGTGATATAAAATGAAGAATTTTGTCCTATACTAGTTTTTGTAGGAGCAACTGGTCCTCTCAGGGAGATACAATGTAAGTAAAGAGGTTTTGTTTCACAAAATGAGGAAATGAGATGATTCAAGTGCCTGAAGAGTAGGTTTTCATCCACTTGTTTATCAGAATTCCAATAGGTGGTATTGCAAACTATCCTTTATTTTCCATCTGGATCTTCTCAATGGGGTTCGTCCAAAGAGAAGCATCGGCATGAGTTTTTATGTTACGAAAGCATGGAAGGACCACATCTTGCTGTAGTGCAACCATCATTGGCTCTTTCGGGGAAGCATACAATAGTTGTAAACAGGAAGGATATTAGTCATTAGAATGATAATTTGAATTAGGTTGGTTCTCTTCAAAATTTTCGAAAGGTTTTTGTATAGGTCATTTCAAGGACCTTTGGGGTTCAACATGGCAGCTTGGTTGTTGAATGCTAATAATCACTTTGTCATGATTTGATGAAAAGATGAAAAATGGAATGAAAGACCTCGTGTTGCTCTTCTTTCATTTTGAGTTGCTCTTTCATTTTGCCTTTTCTGTTCATGTTGTTTCATAACCAATGCCAAATTGGGTTAAGTATGTTATTGGGATAAGCATACCATGTAAATTCACAGGAAATCCTTCATGATAAACATGGATTTTGCAGTCTGTCCTTAACTGTCCTACAGAAGATACAATATTGTCTCTGTTTTGGTTCATTAAAAGTTTCCTAGGAAAGGTTCTAAAATACTTAGGGTAGAAATGGTATGAAATTCTAAAATACTTTGAATAAGTGTCCATTTTTCTTCTAATTCTGAATTGACATACGAAATTCTGTATTGAAATGGAAATGTCATAGCAAAAAAGAATAAAACAATTTAGTTGTGTTGAATTTAGTTTAAATGTACATGCAGGAGAAACGTAAAAGAAGATACGAGTTGAATATATATACATATAACAAGACATGTTGTCTTATCTTATTACTGGTGTTACAATCTTGTTAGCCTTGTTGAACAAATTGGGGGTAAACACAAGGAAATCCAAGCTGAGGTTTCCTAACATTCAATTCAAACCAAAGGATACTTTTTTTCCTTTTTTGCTTGTCAAAAACAGATGGATTGATAGGTCGACTTACATGGTATTAGCCCTACTCACGGGGTTTTGGGAAACTAGTGAAGGTTTGGCTTTAGTTCCCGCATTTAAAAAACGGAAAACAAAATTTATAGAACTAAAAATATTAAGAAGAAAACAAGTTGGGATTTGATTTTTGGAAGCTTCCTTGCTGTTACTACACTTGGCAACCCTAAACCAATATAATTTTTGTGATACAAAGTATTTTTTAATCGCAAATATTTGCGATTGATACTTTAGAAATACTCTTTTTTGTGGCTACTTGTATATTTTTTAATAAATCAACCATATTTAGTAATTATGTCGAGTCAATTAAATCCGATTTAAGTCGAGTTGAACTCTTAAGGGATAACTCTATCGACACCTGTTTTTTCTGTACATATGACTCAGATTCGAAATGTTACTTAAGAAATAAAAGTATTGAGGAACCAAACCAACTAAATGTTGAATGTATCACTAATTGAATTACTACCTTGTATTGTGATGCAAATTTATACAAATGGTATTGCAAATTTGCATCATGAACGCACTTTTATATATATATATATATATATATAGTATGTAGTTCAAAAAGATCTTTTTAGAATCAAATTTGAACAATTTTCTTAACTTAAACAAGAAATCAACCATAGGGCCAAATAGATTAACGCTCAAACTCATTTCCTGCATTGTGTAATTCGTGGGGAACAAATTATTTTATATAATATAAATTGACAAAAATCACACACCTTCACAAAACTAGAATAATCACATGAGCTTTTAGGGTGTCCAAGTGTGAAACGAACATTACAATTTACATACATTGATGAAGTCCAATAGGACGTTGTAGTGACCATAAGGTGGCCCAGAAAATAAGGAGTTTCAACAATTTGTCCGCAACTGTCCTAAGACCTCCAGTAAATTCGCTTCTTCCCACTTGTATTCACTTTTACTCAGTCTCCTCTCCCAGCAAAATCCGCACCTGACTCAGACTTGTTCAGATCAATGAATTCTTTTGCTCACGTTGCCATTTCACCATCCCTCTCTCTCTCTCACCTCCTCTTCCTACTCTATACATTCTCTTCTCAATTTCCACTCACTTTAATTTCCACAAAAACTGGCTTAGAAAATGACCCTAAAAGGTGGCACCAGACAAGCATGCGCTGCGTGCAAATTTCAGCGAAGGAGATGCACATCTGAGTGCCTCCTAGCACCTTATTTCCCTGCTGATCAGCCCATGACATTTCAAAATGCTCACAAGCTCTTTGGCGTGAGCAACATAGTGAAAATACTCAAAAGCGTTGATGAAAGCCAAAAGTATGTTGCAATGCAGACCATCATTTTCCAAGCAAACATGCGCGAGAGATTCCCAGTTTATGGATGCTGCGCGATGATTTCTCAGCTGAATTATCAAATCTGTCTATTGGAGGAGGAGCTTCATGCTGTTCACACACAGCTTGCTATATGCAAACATCAAATTTCATCCGCTCCGAATGAGTCTCCTTCTCAACTGCAATTAGGCATGGCGCCTCCTAACAATTCTCTCTCACTTTTCCATCAACCTGAGCCTTACAATGCAGTGGCTACATTGCCCGTCACAACGCATGAGTCTTTTGGCAGCAACAACAACTCCTCTTTCAACACGCTGCCTTGCATTGATTCAAGAGAAAACATTGGAAATCAATCATGGATTCAACAAGCCTACAATAACACTACTGACAACAACAATGCAGTACCTATTCCTTCTCAGTTAACTAATCAACAAGCACTTCCTATCCAACAAGATTCGAATCAAGACTATGATGAGATATATCCATTTTTCGATACAATTGATGACAGACAATCTTACATTGATTCCAAGGAGGCTTATGAATCAAGGTACATTAGCTATTGTAATACATTCTTCCTTCATTTTTGTTATGGGGCATAATACGACATGTATTTTTGTGGATAATTCTTTAATTTAATGATTTAATTATGTCGATATGAATGCAGCTCGGAGTCATCCCTGAAGGATACAACACAGTCCATCGAGCATGTTGCGGAAAATGAACTAAAAAGTGCAGCTGCGTGCTTTAGTCTAACCAGTGTCAATTGATCTGAACGAGGAAGAAAGCCAAGTAACTTCAATTCAGATTGCTATTTCTTTACCCTTTTTATTCTGCTGAGTTTGTAAGGTATTAGCATCCTTTTTTTTTTTTTTTTGGTTTTACGAACTATTTATCCTCCATAAGTTTTGCACATTCACTTGTTTCTACAATTAGATTACAGTTGTTGCATTCCACATGCTATAATCTAAGAGGCATGAAAGGAAGCTACTATTGACTAAATAAATTATTTGAATGTATAAAGCATGAATGACTCCACAAATTGTTCAAAACTTGAATTTTTGGTAACACTACCTCATTCACCAAGAATAACTTTGAATTAATGAAGTTCACTCATAGTTGAACTCAGATGACTCTCGTGTTATATGAACCACAGAGAATGAAAAGATGGAACATGAGAGAGAGAGTGTATAATAAGAACCTGTGTTCCAGAAAGTTCAACTGGCATTTTTTCTTCAGCCAAAAGTGCATCCAACATCCCAAAGTAGACCTGTAAGACATAATTTTCATGATTGGAATATTTTCTGATCAACAAAGCAATATATGAATTTGTTCCCATGTGGGCCTACACTGAAGAACAACAATGAGGGGTTATGTAAAGAAAATGCCAGTACTGACCTGCATGTCACCAAGTGACTTACTACGAGCTGGGAAAGTATAGCTAGTGCAGGTATATTCCTACCAGCAAAGTCAGAAAACGCAGCTATGAGTAGGTAGGTGGCACCAAAGAATGCTTTTAAGATATATGAAAGCCCTGCTTACCTGAAAACAGATTGAATGCATTAAATGGCCACAAGGAAGGGCTTTTACCGGAGACATAGAAGTGAAAATATACTCATGACAAATGAGGCAATTGTCCTCAAAGCACTTCTTTCTGCATACATGCACGGAAAGAGACTGTAACATGCAAGTTTCATAATTCATACAATGAAAATAATCAATGCCCAAGCCCTTACCAACCTGACACAAGTTGCAAGAAGGACAGTGGTAAATTTCCCTGTCCAATGAACCTTCCCTTAGTAAAATTCTCTTTAACTTTAGTCTTTAAAGAATGCCAACATATAAGCATATCAATATAATCAAACTAGAAGCAATTCTATTTTGTGGTGAAAAGAACATTAGTGGAAAAATTTACAGTAAGTCGCATAAATATAGTTTGGGTCACATAATGGAAGCATAAACAAACATCATCACCATGCACTTCAACTCCATGGAAGATCCAGGTTAGGCTCAATTGACGTTTTCAATGCCAAAAATTATAGACAAAATGATAATTTTAGTCCCTTTTTGCAGAAAAAATTGACTTCTACTTGCAAAACCCCATGTTTTCTACTAAAATTTTCTCCTTGGTTGAAAAATATTACCAGCAGAATGAGACAAAATAAAGTTGAGGCAAATTGAACCAACTTGAGGTTTCCCAGATAGGTCAGGTCAAGATGCCAACATAATGCACTAAGGACTAAAAGAGATGAAAGGAAGAATAAAAATACCTTTCGTCATCAAATATATCATCAAATAGTTTGCAGATTCTGCAATAGTATTTTGCTATCATTAAGTTATTGCAAGAAACTGTTGAGCATGTTTGACCAATTGGCTGAATTTTTAAGCATTTCATGCACATCATCTTGGTAGTAGATTTCCTGCTGTTATTTTCGAGCTGCAGTCAAGATGTGAAGAAGAATGGAAAAACTTGAATTGCAGCAAACATAAGTGGATTATCACCTATCCATGGGATGATCAGAGACATCATCATGGCAATGTCTGCATGCATGGAGCTGGTTGCAACAAGAAGCAAGAAGCTTACAGTTCCTCTTGTAGTGTTTACAACCAAATATTAGTTCTACAGGGTCCCTATATGATGGACACAGCCCTTGAACTTCTACCTCATTGTCTGAGACAGTTCCTTCTAAGCTGCACTTTCTTTGCATTGCAATCTAACTGCTGAAACAACAAGTTTACTTTTGTTGATTTCCATAGAAGTATATAAATACGTCTGAAGACATTTCACCAAAAGAAGGCTAAGAGAGAGGCATATACATAGGCAGTGCTGCCAACATAACTGACATAAAGCACATATCAAGGAAGAAAGTTTATAACTTCCAGAAGTTTCTTTCCTTTAATCTTTTTTTTTCCCCACCTTTTTCAAGGAAAAAATAGAATAAAAGAAGAGACACTGGATTGCATCAGTTAATCAGCTGCATATCGAACTTCCCTAGTTCCTGCAGAAATGGTCTTTTGAAATTGTAAAATGTTCCAATGTACCTTAGTTGCACCATGCTATACACAAAAGATTATAACTAAAAGAGGAAAGATGAAAGATGAAAGATAAGAATAAATAATAAAAGCAAAAGTTCTACATTTGAAGTACTTTAATCGCAGGGTATCATGCTTTGCTGAAACCTGGTCATTTAGGTGAACAGTGTTGTTCAATTCAATAAAGGATCATTATATATAAAGCAAGTTCTTCACATATTGAATTATCTCAATGTAGTATAGTCAGTAAGTTCCCTAGGCAGTTCTTTTGCAACAGCATTCGGTGTCAAAGGAATAACTTGAACAATATATAGAAGAAAGAAAGCATATGAACTTCTCTAGTTACCTTATTATCAGGTTCTGAATGATATATGCTTTCTCCTGAGGATCTAAAGAATCATCACGGGATGCTCTTCTTATGGCAGCCTCCAGATCTTCCTGACTCAATGCAAAGAGATTCTCCTGATGCCAAAACTTCCCTCTAACTTGCAGATGCTGTTTATCTTGATGCTCTGCAAACATCTAGTTCTTCTTGTTGTGTCTTCTTCTCCCTTTCACCAGAAAACTTTGTACAGTTTGCATTTCAGAAATTATGCTGATCCTTGCAAAAATTGCTTCCCATATCATCCGCAATGCAATTTCTAGACAGCTCAACATCAGCACCAATTGACTCCCTCTTCAGAAGCTTCAATTCCTTGTCAGAGAGGATTTGATTATCTGAACTTTCTTTAGATAGATATGCTTCTAGAACCTTCAAAGGATCTGCAGTCCATGAAGGAAGGATGGTTGGGTGCTCTACCTCTTTCATTATGTCATACTGGGCAAACCCTTCCCACCAACGCTGAACATAGTGTTCTTTGTTGCTTTGAGCCACAAGGACATCATAGCTAGCTGTTCTTCCATACTAAAAGATGCCATCAGCCCTGGTACCATTTCTTGTAGTATTTCTGCCCTTGTTCTTCCAAGCATGCAACCTATAATTTTTTCCTGCTCCTCAGTGGAGAGACACTCCCTAGGCCAAAGTTCAACTTCTTCTCGATCAACATGGTCAGACATGAGTTTGTAGATTGATTTGCAAACATCATGGATCTTCAAGCACAAATGACTGTATTTTGTTCTCCTAGCCTGCCTATGTAAGTTATCAGCAGAATCTGAAATGCAAAACTAAGATACAATGAAAGTTTGTCAAATTGTTCGATTTCCAATTTATGATCAATGGTGTAGGAATGACTAATAAGTTGGAGCTTTACCTTGGCCTCCAAAGCTGGAAAGCAATAGTGTCCTCTGAATCGCTATGGACTTGGTAAAGAGATCGTATAAGTTGAAAATGCCATTGAAATTCCCATAAAAACTTCATATTTTCAGCCATTTTAGAGGATATATGGACTAGGGATTCCAAATCTTTCCTAAGAGCTTTGTGGAAGAAAAAGATGTGGTCCACTGGTTGTAATTCAATATCAAAGGTACCACCGACACCACTATTGCCAGTTTTACATTTACAAAATGGCCAGAGTCTTATGGTTCCAGGAAGAAATATGTGCAGATTGACTTCACTAGAATATAAGACAAGAACTGCAGAGCTGCAAGAGCCAGAACATGAAGACCGGGATACATTGTTTTTGGTCGTCAGCAGAGTGAGGTTCCAATTCCCAAGAACTGTTGCTTTCACACAGTTGTGAATGAATGGATGTTGTATAAGCTTGTGCATTGCTGATGAATTTGTCATACATAAAAGAGCTAGTGCACTTGAAAAACTCCTGCAGCACTTCTCTGAATCTGTCAGTGGAAGTTTTGCCACAATAACCAGTGTGGAGCCACTCGTGTAACAGGGAAGCAAATGGTTTGTCTGCTATATGAATTCCTTTCCTTATGCTAGAAAGGACAGACTTTGCTATTTCTTCAGTCAAATAAGTCAAGAACCAAGTAATAACACACTTTAGCAAACCAAGTGGCATCATATGAAGGCTTCTGTACAGTAACCACTGCTGCATTTCACGGCTACAATTCTTGCTTAAGAGAGGAAACACCTGATAAATACTGAAAAAAACATGAATAACAGTAGGTAGGAAAAACCATTCATTAGAAAATTGTTCATCGGCTATATATCTTGCAGAATAGTAATACTTAGTGGGGCCTTAATGCGAATACCCCCAAATTTCAATAGCTTCATTCCTTTAGATCAACATTTTATGCAAAGTGAAAAAATACCTCTGTTTGTTGAAACGTGAAGTTTTTTAAAATATCCGTCAGGAGGGATTCCAGGTCTCGGTAAAGCTTCTCAACAAACTCGCATGAAGGAGTCCCAGTTTTAGCAATATTGTTAAGTAGGTGCTGTAAGCTCACAAGACCATTTCATCAAGGAAGATGAGGAGTCATCACTGAGATCATTTAAAACAGGATAACAGATCTTATGCAGTGCAATGCTGTAGATTTGAAAGCATGGTTAATAAAACAAAACCAGAAAATAGAAGAATAAAAAAAAAAAAAAAAAAAAAGCAACACCACTGTTAGTGTATCCACTTGAAACCTTGACCCAGCAGAAGCCTTCAGATTATAAAGGTATATATGCTGGTGATTACCTGCAGAAGATTATGACATCTGCAAGAAATTTTAACTGGACAACAACTGAAGACAAACTTGAAAAATTCTTCGAGATTCTCATTTCATGTAACTCCTCAACAATTTGTTTCAAGTCTTTCTTAATGACAGCGTGCCAAAGAGAAACACTATCAAAAGGACTCTTTGGTTCTCTGTATGGAGACAATACACCTTTTCCTGCTTCCACTTATAAGATTTGAGTCTCTTATACATATATAATTTGGATAAACCCCCTTAAAATTGCACCAGCCGGCTCATCAACACAGTCAGCTTTCCCGTGCCTGGGATCAGCACAAGGTTGATTCTTTTTAAGAAGCCAGGAGATCACCACCTTCAGGAATGAATTTGCTAAGAATACGATCAGACAAGTTTTAAATCAAAGCAGACCAGAGTTTAATGGGCGACACCTCCTCAAGTAGGTCTTCTTTAGGTACTACCTCTTTTATACAGTGCACAACTTCCACTTGTTCATCTGGAGTAAGAAAAGAAATTATCCAAGGTAAGAAATCCTTCAGCAGCATTAAGGGAACGCTACACAGAGACAGCCAAACAAGTGAAGCTTGTTCACTGAGAGAGAATTTCTGCATCATCAAAGGGATAACCTGCACCCAAATTGGTATTGCTTTTATTTGGATATAGTAATGTGCATGAGATATATATTTAGAATGTAAATTCCATCAGCTCCCAGTTTAAGTTATGCTTCTGGGTTTGTAATATATTCAAGTTGCCTCACTGCACCCCAATATTTAGTACCCATGCAGTCTTCCAAATATAAAGTGCCAATGAATATGATGGTTGCATAGGTAGAACATAGAAGCAATATAATTTTCTTCAATCCATGGACTCTTTAATTATTTTCAAATAATAAAAAAAACATAGATTTGCCACCTTGGCAACATCTAATCATTATAGTTCTGGACATCACAGCCAAGCAGCTTCAACCAAGGATTCCAGATATTATGCTACATCAAACTGAAGGAATGACTGATAAACTGGAATCCTCCAGAGTAATACTGCTTGTTTCGCATGCCTACAAGATTGATGCTCAGTCTCATTGGGTAGTATAGTTTTCCTCCTAGATTTCTGTCATTTATAATCAGGTAAAGGTCTTAGACCTTGTGCTTCTGTTTTTTCATTTTCTAGAAATGGGAATATGTCTCACTTTTCTTTCCTAAAGCAAACACTAGAAACTCATATAATATATGAAAATGTTACAATATGTTAATTCAATTTCTAAGTCACCTCCTTTTAAACTGAATCTAGAGAACGAGTTTCCCATGCCCTAAGAAGATTACAATGCGCGTTTCATGTGCAGCCAAGTGAAAAACAAAACATGAAGAAAACCAGTGAACAGGAAATTATTATATTTCAAACCTTAAAGTGCTTGAAGAATTAATTCTTGAGTCAACAACAGATTATAACAGAAAAGTAAACCCATACTTGCTTTTCCTCCATCAACACGTGCCGGAAAATGACCGTCTGAATGGTGCCAATGCAATATATAAGCTATTGAAATGAATTTTAGTCATTTTCAGTATCCACTGTAAGATCTCCTAAGTAATGAAAGAGAGGCCATCTATGCTTTCATGTTCAAGTGAATATGCACGTACTACATTTTTTGTCTTTTCATTTAGTGCTGGGAAGATAACCTGCTCAAAAGAAAAAAATAGCAAGCTCACGGGGCTAAGTTTGTGAGAAAAATTTCTTAAAGGAAGTGCAGGTTTAAGTTAACTAAACTAAGCCTTAAAGCCTCAAATTTAGTTCAGGTTGGCTAAATGAGTCCATTTTAACCATCCAGGTCTATTTAACTACTTCCATACACCAAAATTTCCATCACAAAAAATGACTTATAAAGGATAATTTTTTCTCTTTTGAGTCACTCGATTGGTCAAATTTCATTCCAGTCCAAATGATAGTAAATCGAAGTATTTATAGGCCTAGTAAAGTTCAGCATAAAGTATGCTCGATACAAAGAAAGAAGTAAAGAATGGAAGAGAAAATATTGTTGTGAAAATTTAAAGATACAGAGTTTTCTCTGAAGCTTTTGGCTTCCCGAAGTCTTCTGGAAGGTCGGTGTTAATTTTAAGGAGGTGACAATTTTGACAAATAGTGCAAGAATTGGTTGCAAAATTTAGATTTAAAATGGAAGATGATTAAGTGCTATTCAATAAACTATATATAATTGATGGTGCAAAGGAAGATGAGGAAGACGGAGAGGAGGAAGAAGGGTATTTGATTATTTTATATAGCATATGGTCGTTGTTGATACAAGTGAAAAAAAAAAGAAATTAGAGCTGAATAGAGGTTAGGCATAACACGGAAACGGATAGAGGACACAACATGACATAAAACAGCTGTAAGTTAAATGTGTCAAGTTCAAAATGTGTTGGCCATAAATGTGGACACGGTCATTTCTAAAAGTGTATGTACAACATGGGTGGTCAGTTAAGCTCATCTCTAACATCACAGAGTTCGAGCTCAAGCCTTGGTTCTTTAACTTATGAGTCAAACTCAATTGAGCCTTATACTTTACTAGTCAAGCCTAAACAAGCTCTAGTAGCATGCTAAACTTTTCTACTATTGAGAATACTTTAACTAGGGGAAGAGAATACTTTAACATAATCAATTTAATTTCCCTTGTTTTAATATCAAGTGAAAATTTTGATACTAAATTTAAGCTACATTTCTGTGTTTCTTTTAATAAAATTAAACTCTCTCTCTCTCTCTCTCTCTCTCTCTCTCTCCTCTTGTTTCTATGTTTAATGCATAAACAATTATACAATAACCTCTATGTCTGACATCAAATAGCCAATTAATCACGTTTGTGAATAACATTTTCTACCAAATTAAAGACCCACAAAACAATTAAGCGAAACTCCAAATTTCAAAATCCCTAATTTTCCCAAAAGACTGAAATTACCTCGTCTTCTGAAGCACAATGATACTTATGAAAAAGCTTGAAGAACTCGAATCTGCATGTAAGCTCATCAATCAGATCACGATCCAGCCGTCCATTCTCAGCTGACGTCAGCGGCAAATTTCGAATATTATTGACCTCTGCTCTCAAAGCCTTGTGAAACACCACAAATAAAAGAATCGGCGCATCCACGAGCAGTGAAGCAGAAATTGAGGTCTCCAGCGAGTCTTCAATCGGAGGACCAGCAGCGCCGGAACCGAGTTCGTAAGAATCGGAGCCGGACTTGAGCCGCTAGAGCAATAATCAACAAGAAGAGAGAGAGAGAAGAGTGAGAATGGAGTTCATTGATGGATATAAGAAGTTTTTTATTCTCTCTCTCTCTCTCAAACTCTTTGTTTATGGAGTTCTCTCTCTATCTCTACTGATTTGAAATTTTAAATTTGGTTCGGCGTTTTTCGGTAGACGTTGGATATCCGTTGGAGTCCATGCACCAGTCGTCTCTCCGCGCATGCATTCCCGTTCTCGTGGAACGAAGCACTTTACCTCCCTTTCTAAATAAAAACATTTTTAGATTACCAAAATTCACCCGTAACAAAATAAAATTTCAAGAAAAAAATTATATATATAATTTTTTATATATATATATTTTTTATATTAAAAATTTTAATCTAAATCAAATATATTTTATATTTTGTTTTAACATGAACTTTTAACTTCTTTTTCGGTATAAATCACGTGATCTATTAATAACTTACGAATCTAATAACAAAACAATAAATTCTTTTAACTTTTAAATTTGAATTTTAAAAATAAAAAAATAGATACAAAAAAATTAATCTTTTAGTTGGGTTTCATAACTATTCGAATCGGATTAGTTGAGTTTTCAGATACTGGTGGTCAAATAAAAAAATCATGAGATCTGATAAATATATTAGACCCAACTAAATTCGATTCGAATTGGATTCGACAATAAAGAGACAAAGTGCTATATACAAAATCTGAACATGAGAGTTTGTTTAAGGGGTGTTAGTATTGAATCACACATGCAACAAGATATTTTTTCGAAGCCAATGATCGATAAAATTGACCATAATATTTGAAATTACACCGGTGCTAATTTAGTCGTTGGGAATTTCTTGATTTGGGTAATTAACATGACACTGTAAAATTTGTAAATAAAATTTGCCGAGCCTTTTGGATCGATTGAAAAATATATTTCTCATCGAATTTTTAATTCTACCTAAATAAGTTAAATTCACATTGCTCTTAATTTGTTAATATAGGGATGAAAACTAGTTTTTATGAAAGCAAAAACAATTATTTATATTCAGTGTGAAGTCAAAAATTAATTTTAGTGGTAGCAAAGGACAATATACAGGAGGAAGTAGGGATGTCATTCTAATTTTTTTGGGAATAAATAGTATTGTAAAATATTTTAATAACATTTTTAGGATTTTTAGTGGGTTTTGTAAGATTTTTAATAATATTTTAAAGAGTTTTAGTATTATATTTTTTAAAAAAAATTAAAATTACAAATTTATTTAAATAAACTATTCAATTTATATACACACATAATTACAAATTTATTTAAAATTGATTCTTCGGATCAAAGGGTTTAAAATTAAGTTAGGAATTTCGACAAATCGTGCGAATCGGGCAATCCCAAAGAGACAAAATAGTTGGAATGGTCGACCGACAACTTCCACGACCATCCTCGGGCTTGAGACCATGAACATGGTTTCGGAGGCAATACCCTCACAGGTGACAATCCAACAACTATCATCGAGCCAATGGTCGAGATTGAGCCTGACTTATCTACCATCAATAGGCATGTTGGTGACTTCTTGATGGAGTTCTTGGGGTGTGGGTGCTACTTGAGCAAAAGTGGAAGGAGATGCGACTAGGAGTATGAGAGTAAGGGTTGTAGAAGCAAGGGTTTGTAGAAACAAGAGAAGAAGCAGGAGCGATTACCAGGAAGAAAAGAGTGAAAGTGCCTTTTCGAGGGAAAGGATAAAGGTCGGGGGGGAGGGGGGGACGCCAGGTTGTTGGCTGAAAGTGGAATATTGATTCATCGGTCGGTTGGGATATGCTTTGGATGCTGGTTTGGTTGAAAAGTCCCAACTAAAAACTCAAATGTGTCATTAGAGAAATGAAGATGATTGGACATAGTCTGGATATAGACACCGATCTCAGGATTAATTCAATTACCGACAGTTCATTTAGTAAGATGACATATTATATCTTTTAATAAAATCTCGATTTTGAAATTTATAAATAAAAAAGATTACGTCGGAAAAGTTACCCTAACGTTACAGATACTTGAATCAAATTAGTCAAAATATAATTTTAAATACCGAAAAAAAAAGTTCATTTACATATGAAAAATGGATAAAATTTGACATGCTATAAAACGGGAAGCAGAGTAAGCAAGTGGACATGATCCTTTGTGTCGTTTTTAGTTATTTTTCCTTTTATAATTGTACAATAATGCTGCTATGAGCGAATTGATGAATTTGTGGCTTTTGTTAGTATTTAAGATTTTAATTTTTTTAATTTTACAATTCATTATTATTAATAAAGTTCATAATTTTCACCTCTCAACCTTATTTTATTCTTTTTTTTTTTTTTACAGTTCAAATATCAAAAACTCTTTTAAATATCTTAGAAACCCATAACTTGACAAATAGAATCCCTCGGTGAGGACAGTTAGCATCATAAGGTTAGTAGCCAATTGTCTAGACACCATTTGTTCATCAAATCAGCTCAACATTAATTTGATTTTAGTAATATTTGAATTTTTTTATTTTTATATTTCTATATTTAAAATAATAAATTTATTACAAAAATTCTATTTATTGTGATAATTTATTTAAAGTAATAATCCATTAGAGTCATATATGATATATTACTTCCCATCCTTAATTTTTCTTGCTCCATTGCTTTGATCAACATTTTTTCGTACATAGGCTTCAAAGGTTTGATATTTGGATCGGCTGAGGTAGCCCACCAAGCCCCTATTGAGTGGTCATTTCAATCATCAGTCAAATTTAAAGGGGAACAAGGTTAGATTCACCCAACCTATTTAATTTTTTTTCTGAGAGAGAAAGAGAGTTGGATTTAGGAGTTTGGAGAAAGAGTGATTGAATTGGGGGAGCGAGAGAGAGAGAGAGAGAGAGGATGGTGGTTTCGTGTTTCAGCCTGGTGAAATTTTACGAAGGATTCCTCCGACGAGCATTCGGGTCAGCGGGGCTGTCTCCAAGGAGCCTGGAGATTGACCAAGAAACAACCCTCCACTTCTGGGGTCCAACACCTTCAAAACAAGAGGAGCCCAGTTCCAAATCAATAAAAAAGAACAAGCCAGCCTTGATTCTAATTCACGGGTTCGGGCCCCTGGCAGTGTGGCAATGGCGATCCCAGGTGCAGTCCCTCTCCCCATTCTTCAACCTGTACGTGCCGGACCTGGTGTTCTTCGGGGGCTCCACCACCAGCTGCTTGGAGAGGTCGGAGGTGTTCCAGGCGGAGTCAGTAGGGAGACTGATGGAGAAACTAGGGGTGGAGAGTTATTCAGTGATGGGGACCAGCTACGGAGGGTTCGTGTCGTACCACATGGCGCGCATCTGGCCGGAGAGGGTGGAGAAGGTGGTGATTGCGAGCTCCGGGGTGAACATTACCGCCAAAGACACTGAGGAGCTGATGAGGAGGGCAAATGTGGAGAAGGTGGAGGACCTCATGCTCCCTCACACCCCTTCCCAGCTCCGCACTCTCATGCGCCTTGCCATTTTCAAGCCCGCCCCTCGCCTTCCTGACTTCCTTCTCCACCACTTTCTCCGAGTACGTGCAACTACTACTTGATATTTCTTCCATGATATTTTGAAAAATTATTTTACCATTACATCTCATAAAAAATGGTGATCTTAGACTATAAAACATACAGGCAATGATACATTTAAAATTCCTTAAAATTTCCGTTAGTTACATTAAATATAAATAAAAATCAATAATATATATAAAATTATAAATTATATCAGTTATAAATACAAATCAGGACTAATAAATTGTCTGTCTCTTCGTCTCTTTGTTATTTCTCATTCTCATTCTCTCATCTGTATACATTTACTTGCCTCATTTACTTTTGTGTCACTCCCAATGGAGTTTCAACTTACAAAAGCATAAGTAAAATAAGCATTTATACAAATAATGTGGTGAAATTTTATTAAAAAAGTTAGTCATTCTTTTGATGGGGTGGGGGAGATTTCCACAGACATTGAAAGAAAAGGCTTCTCATCAACTAGTCATAATCTAAAACATTTCATATAACCTAATAATCACCAAGAATTTATCCCATAGAAAGCTTGAATCTGATGCAGAGAATGATGTTGACATCCAACTAACGAAATGTAGGTTAGGTAGCTAAGTTTACTCTTGCTTTGAATTGGGTACATCTATAGTTGTATGCCATGGTTGGTTGGACTGGAGCCCTCTCCGCCATGGCCATTGGTGGGTAGGGTTGGGCGAGCGGCCTAGTTTGACAAATACCCTTTTTTTTCTTGATTCAATAGAAAATTTGTAAGGGGGGCTTGTGCAAATCTTATTATTATTATTATACTCTTTTTTCTTTAATTTAATTATTCATAGTGTTGTTATACTTGCAGAATTTGTATACCGAAAATAGGGAAGAAAAAATAGAGCTTCTTAAGGGTGTTACTCTTGGACAGGATGAAGCTGCAAACATCTCTCCTCTTCCACAGGTAAAAAGGAATTTTATATATATTTAATTGAAAAATATTACAAAGGATAAAATAAAATAAAATAAATTGAACAGTTGAGCTTTTCCAGAGGAGCCCAAGTTGTCTCAAGAGAATTTCATTGCACTATTTTAGTGTTTTAATGTTCAAAACCCTCCCCCCTCCCCCCCCCCCCAAAAAAAAAAACAAAAAGCTTGGAGTTGTGTTTCAATTTTTTTTTTTTTTTACTTAACTACGAGTATCCAGAAGTTCGACTAAACCACTTTAAATAGTTGTGAAATCCAATTTAGAATCGTCTCTCCCGACGATTTCTCTATTCCCAAAACTTGAACATAATTTAAGGGTTAGGGTTTCAACAACATATCAAACTTAGCATGATATTAGATCTAATGGAGCTCAAAATTAAACAAAAGTTTAGTAGTTGATAAACCCTTGTTATTTTTTTTAATTTAATATTTATAATTAATATGTGAATGTGAATCTCAATTATTTATTTATCATTACATGCATATAATTGTATGAATATGCAACTCCATGGTATTATGGGGTGGGCTCTTGAGGTTAACTCTTATGGTTGCTTGGGTTGCGGATACAGGAGGTTTTGCTTGTGTGGGGCGAACACGACCAGATATTTCCCTTGAAATTGGCCACGGAATTGCGCGAGTAATGTTCTTACTTTCTTTTATTGTCATTTTCTTTCTTTTTTTTTTCTCTTAATCATCGGTATTTAAAAACTCGATTAATCTAATTTGTGTTACGGAATCCAATTTAGGGATTAACTCTTTTAACTCTTATTTTTTATTTTTAAAACTCGAATTCGATATTTTAATCAAAGAATTTTAGTACCCTGTCACTAAACCCACAAATCATTAGTTTTACTATATTTTTATTCCTTTCAAGTCATTAGATGTATTCTTTCTCGCATTTTATATAAGCAAAAAAGTTTTGGTTATTAATATAAATAGATATAGTTTAATAGTTCATATATTTGATAATCTTTCTTTTTTAAAAAAATTATTTTAAAGTTATAATAGTATATGAGGAACTACTGAACTCAATCACTTACTGTCCTTACTCTTCAATTTTCTGTTGAGATCTATCCTGTAGAGATACTCAAATTGGATCGATGATCGATTTCTAAGTTTCATCATAAACCTAATTAGTTACTTCCAATTATATAAATTAAGAGTTCAAACAGCACTCAAAGGTAAAGCATTTCCCGTTTTTATAGGAACTTCTGTACCATATAATTTTCAGCCTTTATATCTCATATTGAATGAGGAGAATCATAAAGAGAAATTAATTATTATGTTGCCATGAAAAATTCATGCATTTGATGATAAGTTTACTATGTAAATCCCATGAGCCAGTTTAGTTAGAATAATTTTCTAAAGTTAACTTTTCGAATCCAGACGTATGACTCATTTATTAAAAGCAAGATGTTTCCATGCCTTTTATATTCATTTAATTATGGACAATTATCTCTTATAAAATCACTAAATAAAGTTCAATTACTAAAATTTAAATATATTCTATACAATTATTAAATTTTATTTATTTATTTATTTATTAAAAACTCAAAATATCTTGGTCTCTCTTGACAATTTCTTGCTCTTGCACCCATAAAATCTAAATAAAGTCAAGCCAAAGAAATCATTAAAAAAAAAACCCCCCTCAAGTTTGAGTTGTGTTATTTTATTTTTTGTACTTGATCGGTCGGCTTTTCCGGCATATATTTTTTCATTAGACCTACAGTATGTCGATAAGTCGTATTTTTATTTTTTATTTAATAATTTGAGTGCAGGCTTTTAGGGGAAAATGCGAAACTAGAAGTGATAAAGAACACGTCACACGTGCCTCAAGTAGAATACCCTCAAGCATTCAACAATGTTGTGAAAGAGTTTCTAGAGTGAATATGTGATTATGTAGGAACATAAACATATATGTGTGTGTGTGAGTATGCATATGTATTTGGCCTCTTTAGCTGGTCCTATGTGTATTGTGGCACCTCGAGTAAAAGATGGTGTAGGGTTGGTGTTTGTTTTTCTCTTTACTTGCTCTCTTTCTCTTCTTTTTTGTTCTTGCATAACGAGGGAGAGTTATATATATAACTTGTATTATTAATAATCCCGTTTCGGTTTATTTGTTGTTTCGTTTTTCTTTTTGTTGTTTCTTCATTTCTCAGTACAAAAAAAAAAAAAACCATTGTATTATTAAATTAGATGAGATTGTGATCTCTATTGTTTGCACTCACTTTTTTTTTAATCTATTGGTGATAATTGGGATTAGGGTGGGTAACACAAGTCTGCAATCTCTAAAACTAACAATAAAATTGAAAATTTGGAAGATCTGAGAAAAAACAAGGGAATTCAAGAAGAAAAATATTGTAGAAGAGGAAAAGAAATTGAAGAACAAAAGATGATTTCTCTATTTCATTAGATTTGAATCAAATATTGATATATTTTAATTATAATTTTTTTAATAATTGATTTGATTTTGATACATAATTCGTATTTTTCTAATATTCATAATTTCAATAGAGGTTCCACTACACCTTGAAATTATCGACAATGATGACAACATTAGGAGTGTTGAAAGGTCTGGGCATGGACTCAAGTAATTCTTATGGACTTAAAGTTATGGACTTAAAGAATTAACGGGACCATATAAAGCCAATTTATTGTAATATTTAATTGAAATAATAGATTATTAGGATTTATATATATTTTTTAATATCTTCTAATAAATTCAAGATGATCTATCTAGGGCACGTGCTGCTAGGCGCCAACACTCTCGCATGTCGCTAAAAAATTGTCACTAGTCCAACCTGCCAAATCTTGCTCCAAAGGTTGAAGACGACCAAAAACAATGTCGTTTTGATCTCTCACTATCCTTTCTCAAGCTCTACCAGATGTTTTTCAATGATTAGTCATAAATTGTTTAGTCAACACCACGTGTTTTATAATTAACACCACATTTTTAGTCACATTAGCATCCACGTATCACCAGATCAGCATACATATATCATTTCTTTTAAATTTAAGTGATTTTTATTATATCACGTTGAATTTAAAGAAATATTAGAAAATATATATTATGTATAAAAAATATTATGTATCGGAGTAAATTAAAAATTGATTTAATTTTGAAAATATTTGATTTTTTTATTTCCATATTTGTAAGTTTTTTTATATAAATTTAATTTATTATAATATTTTATTAAAGAAATGGATTATTATAATTTCATATTATATTGTTTTCATCTTTAACAATGAAGATATGACTTGTTTTTCCTTGAACTTTGCAAAATTTTGAGGTTTTCTAAATTGAAATGTAAATTTTAGAAGGACCCGGTTGGCAAAATTATCTGGTGGTTGAATTTTGAACATGGCTTTTGCCTTTAATACCCAAACTCTGAATGCCCATTGAAAGTTTCAGGCTTTAGATGTCAATTTTGAGTTTTGGAGATCATCAATTGAGTTTCAGGTTGTTCCCATTAAGGATTTTGATCATCAATTGTTGTTTCTCTTGTTTTTGTCAACTGTCAATCTTTTTTTTTTTTTTGAAGCATTACGTGTTCCATTTTTAGTACATTAGTTGAATCGGAAAGCACATGTTTGTAGCTTTGTAGGTGGCTTGTTTGAAGGAGAGTAGGAATATGATAATGGTTGTTCATGATGGCATTCTGTAGATTGCAGACGGGGGAAGCCTTTCTAGTCTCCTATTTGCTTGTTTCTTATTTATAGAGATTTTAGGCCCTTTGGGGGGGGGGGGAAGATAGTTGTGATTAGACATTATACTTGACCATATGAAAGTGGGTTGAATACTTATATGACCCTCTTCAGGTAGCTAGCGCTGCTAATGCCATAATGAGATTAGGCCATGCATTGCTTGAGGAGGCTGAGATTGAAGTACTACTAATGTAAATAAGTGGCGAATTTTTAAGTAATTAAAGAAGCAAACCTTGGTTAGACTCCTTCACTAAGATTATGAGCTGAATGTGCAACCCAGCCTAATCACGTATAAGCTTCTCTATACACATGAGAGATGCGAGAGGGCCGCCCTTGAACAAGAGGCTTCTTGCATTTCCTAATGAAGTTCCAATACACACGGTGGGTCAAATGGATTGGTCACAATAATGGCCACCAAATCCAACTCAACAGTGTCAAAGAGCCCACCACTTGGCCATAGTTACTGAAAACCTTGAACCATCACCTATTGCCATCTCTAAGGACACCAGAGTAGTCACTCTTCAAATTTGCTTGTTGACAATCCCACCGGTGTTTAGCTTGTGATATAGGAAAAGGACGCAGGGTACCATCTGATAGGCTTTGGTGCCAACTGCATTTGCAATTTTCTAGGAGGAGCACGCTGGTGCTTTTTCAGGGGGGCGGGGGGAGGGAGGTATAGCTGCCCAAAAATTTCTTCCTTCCTGCTTTCCAGCAGGCCCATGTTGTTCGGATGAGAAGGCTTGCCCAGCTATAAAGGCCTTGGTAACCGAGCTCATCCTCAGTGATGCTTCTCTTAAACTGTCTTGCTTATTTGCCTGGCCGGGTAAACCATCTTCAGCGCTCTAGGAAATTGTTGTCTCAGACTTCATTGGGTTGCTTGCAATCCCTTAAGACATGAATAAAGGATTCCTCTGCTTGATTATCTCTGGCACAAAGGCTAAGAGGGAACAAGTTTCTGATTTTTCTACCTCTTATAGTTAGTACACCCTTTTGAAGAGCTTCTCTAGAAGGTGTGCAGTCTATCTGATCTTCCAAATGGGATCCCAACATTTGATCTGAGTCACTTAGGGTTGGTCAGGGAATTGTAGCTGGACTTAAAGCCTCATCAAATTCACTCTGTTTCCAGAACAACTTATCTTCCTTTGACATTCTAAACACGACTCAATATGATTTTCTTACGAGTACTTCCTGGGAGAATGATTCAAAGAAGACCAAGGTCCCTTTTACTGTTCATCATAAGCAGACGAGCCCCCATCGCAGATCGGAGATCTTCTTGGATGTCCACTATAGTTTCATCTCTCAGAGGATAAGATGCAGCCCGGAATTCTGGCCAGAAACAAACACATCTAGAATTCCAAATTAACCAACCAATCCCACTCAAAATGGTGGGTTTGGATTTTACAATAACCCATCCACTGGGGAATGTATGGTCGAGTTTTGTAGTCCTCTCAGCGGTTACACCCTTACCATACTTGGATTATAAGAGCTTGACCCACTCTCTCCATTAACCAGGTTCCAAGCCAATTAGCTTGGAAATTCTCAGTATGTTTCTGGGCAGAGAAAAGGCCTAAGCTTCCCTACTTTTTTCTCCATGCAGAATTCCAATCTGACAGTGTGAACCTTTTCATGTTTTCAACGTCCCCAGGAGAAAATTGTGGCACAAGTGATCAACTTATTCATTTACCTGCACCAGTAACTTGGTAGTTTCCGTCAGATATGATGAAACAGTAGATAGCAAGGATTTGAGCAAGGTAAGCCAACTAGCCATGGACAGCATTGACATCTTCTAATTAACGAACCTGCTCTAGACCTTGGCAGGAATTATATTATAATTTTGTTCTGAGACATCTTCCCATGGATGAGGATTCCCAGGCACGTCCCCGAGTCTGCTATTTCAGGGATTTGGGCAATTTGGGAGATTTGTCTAATAACCCCCTTCCAAACATGTGGGAGTAATAAAGTTTGGATTTCTGAAGATTTGTACTTCTCTGAATTTAATGCAGAAAGTTTAGGAACACCCCAAGATTAGACTCATCCAGCTCGTGCTAGCTTGTCAGAACAATGCCAAACCATCTGTGAAAGTAGATGGTATATCAAAGGCCCCTGTGGCAAGCTCTCGGTGGTTTCCTTCTCCTACCCTCCACTTTCTGATTGATCGTTAGGGGTAGATAGATCACGAAAATGCGGAGGGATAGAGGATCCCTTTGCAATAGCCCCTGAGATGTCTTAAGAGCCCACATTTCATCATATTCCAAAGCAACATTGTCAAAGGATTGGAGACTCAAAACATGAGTAAACTAACCGGTTCTCTGGAAGGTCATCTCATTAAGGGCTTCTCATATAGCATTCTTTTGCATCCTATCATAGGCTTTCTCTAGGTTTAATTTTTACGGCAATGGAGCCATTTTTTCCTTCTGTCTTTTCAATTAGTCGAGAGTTTCCTGTACTATAATGATTTTGGGTCTGCTCTGCCTACCAGGTTGAAGCTATACCTAAATGCGGCTATTAGGGAGTAGGATGACCAAGATTTTATTCCAGGCCAGGAGTTTCTTAAAACAAGGACATTGGAAGCAAAGCGGAAATGATGGAGTTTAATGGTCTTCCAAGACCCTAGTGAAAAAAGAATGGAGGGGAATCTCGGTGCAAACTGGGGCCCTGTATGCTACCATACAGAAAACAGCATCTTGAACGTCCTCTAAACTATACTCGGGGCTTCTCGTGCCAAATTTGGCTCATTAGAATCACCAACCGGGGACCAAATGATTGAGACCTCTCCACTAGAATCAGAGGAGGAGTTATGGAAAAGGCCAAAGAAATAAGCAGTTGGCAGATCTTTTGGTTCACTGAATCCATTTGAAATCTTTTTTTCAATTAATTTTTATTGATGTTTTACTTTTTCCTTCATGAGTAATTACACTGCATCATAATTCTAAAGTCTGGTAGTTTAGAGGATGAATGGACTGCAGCTGGGTCCAGTTTACTTAAAGCGAAGAATTCTCAATTAGAATTACAAGTTCTGCCTTACTGAGCACCCATAGAGGTAACAGCGGTATGCCCACTGAGGCTCCAAAAGCAATGAAATAAGCGTAGAATGACCTAAATTAAGTCTTTGTAATCATCTATTTGCTGATTTAGCCTCCAAAAAAAATGCTAAAACGTAACTCTCAAGACTCTCAGAACACCATATACCAGGGCTTTGTTGTTAAAATGTTCACTGACCCAGTATTCATTTTCTACGGGAGGGTTAAGGCAGGGACAATGAAGTTATTATTCTTTAGATATTTGCTGCCTCCTCAAAGGAAGACAAAGGAATCATTCATTCACCAAGTGATGGGTTAAGAACCAGATGCTTTCATTCTTTGGCACAGTTTTAGCTAGACGATACAAAATCTACAAAAAAGTGCACAGATTGCAAAGTTGCTCCTATAGCTGTACTAATGTGGCCCAAGGAAGAATGGGATTCTATCAGCTTTGCTTCCAAAAAAGTGCACAGATTGTAAAGTTGCTACTATAGCTGCCCGGGTCCATTGTGTTTGTGTCAAATGCAAAATAACAATTCAAACGTATCCTGTTTATTGTATATAACCTGCACTACTCCCAGACTTGGATACGGATATGACCATGACACCATATGGATATGACCGCTATTGTGTCCGTCTCCAGAATTTGATGATTGATGATTGAAGAATACCTCAAGGAGATGATAGGGCATTGTTAGGGCCGAGAAGCATAATATACTTGAGGGTTGTGAAAAATCTATGCCTTCTATTTTTTATATAACCGAACGATATTCGGAATCATATTCTAACTAATTTAATCCGAGCATTGTCAAGTCTAATTTGGAGAGCTCTTCCAACATAATTAAGTTTCGAATCCAAAATTGAATGATGATAAAAATTTTTATTTTATTCGAGAACGTATATAACGGCTATTTTTACTATACACAATAATCAAATTTGAGAACTTATTTAAGAGATACGAGTGTACAGTTAAACCAACTAAACATTAATTTCTTTTTTTTTTTAATTTTATCTTTAAATTAATAGGATATTTAATATGTTAGTTACAATACTATATGAATCGATAAATAATATGATACTAACAATTTTCTCGATTTTTTTTTCTTCTTTAGGATTTATGATACGAAAAATAAAAAAGTGAAGGAAAAAAAAGGGAGTCTTGTGAAGACTTTCAAAGTTTGGAGTAGACCTAAGTCCAAACCAAAAATATCATTTGTGCCTAATGCCAAAAGTATGAAGGAATTTGAATTATCTATGAAGAAATAATTGGACCGAAGCCCTAGACTTTGAATATTGGGCCTCATTGGGCTTGGCCTATTAAAGAAAGACTTTGAGCGATGCGAGCTAAGCATAGCCGATAGATCCTGAGTGCCGGGGATTCTCTTTCTTCCTCGTTTCTGAGGCTTCGGAAATCGCAGAGAGAGAGAGAGAGAGATCGTTGTTTTTTGGTTTGCTGCTGCTATAAGGCACACATCAATCTAGCAAAGATGACGAAGACGACGAAAGGGGGCAAAGTCATGAACCCTACCGATGCTTATCGCAAGGAGCTTCGCAAGAAAGAATTGAAAAGGGTAAATTAATCATTTTCTTCTTCCCTATTAGTTTTATTTAAATTCTATTTGATTAATTTCTGCTTCATTTTTATTTTATTTTTTATGATTCCATTGCAGTGCCAGTTTCTGTGACCTTGTTCTTCCACATAGACCTTTTCCCCCTTTTCTTATTGTTAAGTAATCATTGCACGAAAAAGTGAATTTTCTTGAGGGGCTTTTTTAATATTTTTTTGTCTATTTAGGGTTTGTATGTTTACTTGCAATATTGTCTTGAATTTCACTAGAAGGAATGAAATAATGGTATTTAATGCCTACAGATTATCCCCCTTTTTCCCCTCTTTGGGAGGAGTCTTAGATGATTCCACTTTCTTTTTAAATGCCTGATATTGCAATTCGTTGATTCCCAAAAGAAGAGTGAATCAAGGAATCTTTTGTGAGGCTATATTCAATAAAAACTTAGAAATCAAATTATGATTTCTAAAGTGTCTTTCTTTTAGCTCTGATTATCCTTTTTAATTTTTTTTCTTCCCATAGGACTTGGTAGCGACAAGGTTGATACATCTCTCTCTCTCTCTCTCTCTCTCTCTCTCTCTCTCTCTCTCTCTCTCTCTCTCTCTCTCTCTCTCTCTGCTTTCACTACTATGCAGCTTTGATTTCTTTTTCAGTTTTGTCTCAATTTGAATGATTTGATTTTGCATGTTGGATGATGAGAAGAATCCTACAGATTCCCATTGATGGATGTCTCATTCCAATATGATAAATCTCAACCAGCTACTCCTTACAACATCCCCCTCCTCACTTTATGATTCTTAGAATGCATTCCTTTTTATTAATCATTTCCTTATTTTTTTTAAAATTTTTTGGTGTAAAAAATAGTACATTGTGCAACACTTTTAATCAAGAAAAATATTCCAACTCAAATTTGGTGAATTTTTGCAGTTGACTTTGGTTGTATGTCCTAGGTTTTGTGCCCAAACTCTATCAATTAAACCTTTTTATAATGTTTGTAGTCATTGTTTGAGGCTATAATTTCATATTTTACTACAAAAACTGCGCTATGTACCCAAAATTTCAACTATTGAAATAATGAATTTGATGCAGCACAACTTCATTAGAAACTTAGAAGCGTATTACAGTACATTATCCTAGGCTAGGAGTGTTATGACACTCAAGTTGAGTCGGGTAGTGTTGATACCCGAGCTCGGCTCGAGTGTTGGTTAGGTGGGGGTGAGCTTGAGCCCAAGCTCGATTGAGCTTGCATTTCTTGAGCTCGAGCTTGAGCTTGAGCTCATGCTTGAAGTGTTATCGGGTAATGTTTCTTAATTAATTGATCTCAGGTAATATATTCAAAATAATATGCCTATAAATATAATTTTACATATAAAATTTATTTAAAAAAAATATAATTAATCGAGCTCGTTGAGCCTTCGAGCTCAACACAATTGGGCTCGAGGACAAGCTCGATACCGAACTACCCGAGCTCGAGCTCGAGCTTGAGTCGAGCTTTGACCAGGTAGTGTCACGGATACCCGAGTCTCATAACACCCCTGTGCTACATTTTTTAATCAATTACAATATTCCAACTCAAATTTGGTGAATTTTTGTGGTTGGCTTTGGCTTACTGTATGCGTGGCATTATTCATTCCTTGTTGAAAATTGTGTTGGTTTTTATTATTTTGGTTTCCTGATAGCTTTGTGTCTAGTGTTCATAACTGCTAAAGGTATAGTTATCTGCTGCATATATGTTGAATTTTGTGTCTATTGCATATATTTGTCAATGGGGTTATCTTTTCTATTGAGTAATTCTAGTTTGATGTTGTTTTTTAACAAAATCATTCTTTCTTTTTCTTGGTATAACTTATCATTTGCAGAATAAAAGGGAAAGAAAGAAGGTGAGGGAGGTGGGAATTTTGAAAAAGGATCCGGAGACGATCAGGGAGCAGATTGAAAAATTAGAAATGATGAGTATGCATTTTATCTGAACCATGCCTTGCTTTTTCAGATTTTAATTTTTGTTTACCTTTTCAGCTCTTCACTTATTGTAAATGCTTTGCATGAATCAATTTTGTATGCTTATTAGTTTTTAATATTCTGATGCCATGTGTTTAATCTATTTCTTGTTGTGATACTATGAGCTTTAGATAGAGGTTGCTTTCTGCAGATGAACCTGGTTATATCAACCTAGGTTGATTATTTCCACACATGGTTCTTGTATTTAGGATTTGTGTAAATTCTTTCTTTTGTTGCTTAAAGTTGATAGACTGCTTTGTGATTGGAGAGGGTTGATTCAGTTAAGAGGCCAATTTATTTGCAGTGACTTTATAAAGATATATCAGATGGAAAATTGAACTAGATTTTCAAAGCAGTTGAGTTCTTCGTTGGGGGTTCATGTCTTGTTATAGTTTAAGAATCTAGTTGCTGGCAGCTTTCTCCTCCTGTCCTTGGTTTCTTGGTTTTTAATCACTTCTAATATGCCTTGTGGCATGTCTTTTTTTCATTTGAACACATTTAGTTTCTTGGGTACTTGTGCTTAGAGAATTTTCATAGTATTGATACATGGAGCCTTAGAGGCTTTTGTTTGGAGTCTTGGGTTAAGGACAACTGTTACTAGTGCTCATACTTGTGTTGTATAAATTGTTTAATTACTAAAGTGAAAATTTGTATTAGCAAGTAACTTTAGGAAGTTATTCATTTTCCTATGTTATTCAGTGCCATACTCAAGCTGGCTATCGTGTGTCACAATATTTTGTTTATTGCCATGTCCTTGTCTTATCATGTTAATGTCTCTACTTGTAGGTATTAATGGTAAGTAATACGGATGATGTAAAATAAGGAAGAGTTTTTACACAAAGTTGATCTAGAAGTTGTTTCTCCTTGGAAGTTAGTTTTTCTTCTGGTAATGTCCTTAATTTGTCTGATCTTTCTTGGCCTGGGACAATAGGATTATTGAAGTGCTTTTGGAAAAAAGGATCCAATTTATCCTATAGGATGCTGGCAGGTCACTGGATATTCTTCATCACTGTTTGGTGTTCATTTGCTTTAGCATGTAGCCAGTACCAAAGGCCTACTAATTGGATATAACCAGAGGTATTGTATTATATCAGTTGAGTCGATAATGCAAATGATGGTAAAAAATGATGAATTCCATTTAATAGTATTATGAAGGAACTGTAATATGCATGCATACTCATATGATGCTGTGGTGATTTTGGAGATGCAAGTGTAATAAAAATTGTTGATCTTGCAGTTAGGCACTGCATGCCTATTTATTATGGTCCTTGAACTGCCACTGCTACATCAATCAGAAAGTTCTTCGGCAACATAGTCTCCTATCCTGGTATTATTAAGTTGCCTGGTGCTTTTAGTTTCAATTCCTCCAGAATCATACTGATTCCTGGAAGTACTCATTGTGGAAATCTGTGATACATTCAGTTCCTCCCATCTCATTATGATGCTAGCCTTGTTTTCAGATCTGTCTCCTTGTGTGGGGGCATTTACCCAATTACTTTCCTAGACATTCTTGTAAACTTGCAGCTTTTTTGGTGCCTTCTTAATCTTTCTGGCTAAGTGTTCATTAATTGTTGCAGAGGCAGATGGTGCTCTGGATAAAGCTAGGAAGCACAAGAAAAGGCAACTTGAGGACACTCTGAACCTTGTTCTGAAGAAGCGGAAGGTAAGAAATGTTTTCCTTCTTTAGTTGGAACTTTAATTTGGTATAAGACTTTGTAAATTATGTATTTTGCCTAGAAAATTTGAGCATCAGCCTTTCAAGAATTTGAAAATGGACTCGATTTTCAGAGTTAAGTGCTGTTTTAAAAGTTGCATTGTAACAAGATAAGTATACTGTAAGAGGGCATTTCCTAGGAGGACAAACTTGGAAGCTTAATTTTGGGAGTGAGTTAGCTGACAGACGAAAATATTGGTGCTTGGGCTCAGGGAATATGACGGTGGCATTTGCTTATGCAAAATTTGCATGCTGGAGTTAACTTTACTTCTAGCATATGGATTGTAGTGAGTGTGATTGAAGAGGGGCATCAGTTGAAGGAGGCTATATTCTTTACTACTGTAAGAATTTGCATGAGAAGTCTCTCGGATATAGGCTTATATTGGATTATATGGAGTTTCAGGTGATAGATGTGGACATTGCGAGCTGGTTTGAAATGTTTCATGCCTGCAATGATTGTGATGAGGACAAGACACAGTACAGACGGATTTTCTTAATGAATTGTTCTTTTCTTATCTCATGACACCATGTTAGTTGTAATCCTCTAGAAAGGGGGATGATATATTCACGTATATTATCTACACAATATATACATACAGGCATACATACATATATGTACATATATTATAACTATGTAGATGAATGCTTCCTTTATTAACCCATGAAATGAACAACTATTGTTATTATATATGGGAGAAGGGTACACCAACCATGAGACACATGGAGGAGAATAGCGATGCTGCAGGTTAGTTGATTACTTGGATATCAGACCTCCCAGAAGATGCAGGGATCTTCTCTATGGGGCCTTTGGGGGATATGTTGTTCTTGTGTATTATCAAGAAATCTGCACCTTGGTTTCCCTTTTCCGAAAAATTTTATCCATTCAGAATGTCTTGCCTTTAATGTTTGCATTTCAATTGGCTGCAATTGCATTTCTTTACAGACTTGTATGCTATGACATGCCCTGATTCTAGCTATATGCTGGTGATAAAATATTGATTTCCTGATTATTTCCACATTATCTGGTGATATTTGTTGGGGAGAGGGGATGTGGATTGTTTCCTTTGTGAACCTATGAAATGACTCCTTGCATGGCTGCTGAGCTTTTTGAATGCTACAGTGACTGCTTGGAGCGTTACAAGACAAAATTCCTTGTATTTGGCTCTGTATGCCCATTACAATCTCGTTGTAAGATCTATTCTGAAAATTGTATTTGGCAGTAATTTCATTGAGCTAGTATGAGTACTACTTTATGTCCAGACGCATGTATTAACATATGCTCACTTCATATTTCTGTTTCTTGTTTCCATTGACTGTTCCATAGTAAATCATATGATATCATGTCCATCATACGGGCATATCGTCCATTGCTTTATTTTATAGTTCTTTTTCCTCATGTGAATGTTCTTGTTCACTGTGACAGGAATATGAAGAAAAATCATGGGCAAAGGGTGAAACTCCAGTTATGTTCAGGTGAAGATGATTAGTTCTTTAATTAATTTACTAAGGTGTCAAATTTAGCAGTGTCTGCTTCCTTTGACTGGCTAAAGGTGTTTATTGCTCCTTTATTGTAGTCATTTGGGACAACCTCATAGACGGACAACAGCTGAAGAAGAAGAGAGAACCAAACATCCAAAACCTGAGGTTGGTACTAATTGGACTGGTAAATGTTCTAATTTTACGTGAATATTGAGTGACAATTGTCCATGTGATTGCAGGACTCTGTCTATTATCATCCTACATTGAATCCTACTGGTGCGCCTCCACCTGGGAAGCCCCCCATGTTCAAATCATCTATTGGTGAGTCTAGCATTGTCTTGGAAGATTTGGTTAATCAATTGATGTTCCATGAATTCCTGTTATTTATGATTTTTTAATTCCTGCCTTCCCTTCTCCGTACTTTTTTTATGTTGTGCTTCCCTTCATCAATACTTATGTGTCCTTTAACCACAGGACCTCGAATACCGTTGCCATCATCCAGTGGTGCATCAAATTCAAAATCAGAATTGGAGGATGATGCTTTGGTTGTACCACCTCCACCTCCACCTCCACCTCCACCACCAACTCCCTTGCCAGCTTCTGGTGATTCAGATTCTGTGGATGGTTCTCTGCTACCTGCATCTTTGCCTTTACCTCCTCCACCTCCAATGCCACCAAAACACGCCGTGTCAGGCATAGGCATTTCATTGCCTCCTCCACCCTTGCCACCACCACCTTCAGGACCTCCACCCAAAGAACAAATTGCATTAAGACCCCCTCTTCCTCCACCTCCACCACTTCCACAGTCTGCTCAACCACCCCCTCCAGGCACCAGTGGAAGTGAGAGGGATAAAAATCAATCTGAAAAGAAAGAGGACTCAGCATCCAAGGAATCAAACCAGGTAATGTCTTCATTATTTTATCTTTGACTTGGCATTACCTTTTCTAAAAGAGATTAAAAGATAAATGTTTGCACCACCCTGGTTTAACCAACTTCCACTAGTCACTTAAGATTGTATTCTTGTGCTATGTGTTTAATTTACTGCCAGTGAAGAGAAATTGGTGTTAATCTCTCTCTCTCTCTCTCTCTCAGGTTCATATGGTGCTCCCTCCGCCCCCTCCACCTCCTGGGTTGCCTATGAAGGTTGGAACTAATCAGTCTGAAGGTGCTTCTTCTGAATCTGATGGTAACAATTCCTCAGGGCCTATTGATCATTCAAAACTGATACCACCTCCTCCTCCTCCGAGGCAACAGACCATGCCCGTGCCCGGTCCTGCTCTGCTTCCAACTTTACAGCCTGATATTTTACCTCCAGGAATTTCTCGCTTTCCACCACCCCCACCTCCACCAGATATGAGGCCACCTTTAACTGCTCCAGGAATTCATGCAATGCCTCCTCCTGGAATGGTGGTCCCTATGATTCCAAGGCCGCCATTTGGTCCTCTAGGACCATCTCCCATGGTCAGACCTCCACTTCCGCCTGGCCCTCCTCCCATCTTGCCAGAAGGTGATCCTCCGGCACTTAGGCCACCTGTCCCTCAAAAGCCATCATATGTTAAATCTGCTGCATCAACTGTTGTTAAGAGACCACTAGCCCAGCATACTCCAGAACTTACAGCAATGGTATGTTTCTTCTTATGATAAATTATATGCTTCAAAAAACAAATGTATTATTGGGGGGTGTGTGTAAATTTTTAATGGTGGTTCTTTCACGAGATGATGGGGAGACTCAAATCGACAACTTATTGGTTGGGGTGGAACTATGTACCACTGGCTACAAAGGCTGCTGGTAAAAGGATGATGTTGAATATCCGAAGAGTTAACATTCAAATAGAGTCAAAGTGGCTTTATTTGGTTCTTTTTGCTGTCTGACGTCTTCCTGTGTTCATTCAGGGACCAAATAACTGAAGCCCAAGGTGAAAAATAGTTGTGTATAATGTGAACTTTAGTTTTGGAATGAGGGAAGCCTATATACTTGTGTGAACCCCAGGATTTCTTGGTGAATATGCCCGTTGTCACTTGACCTACTTTGGAAAGCAGACTATTTTGGTGGGGTTTTGCAGGCCTCTTTAGGTGGGATTTGACAATTGACTTGGAACTGATAATTCATTAAGTTCTTCATGTATTTTCCTGGTCCCTTGTTTATCATGAGTTTTGGTTCTCTAGCTAATTGAAGGGTCATAAAAACCTTCTAAAGGTGGAAAAAAGAACATTTCGGTATAACTTGTGTTCTGCTAAAGTTTTGTACTCAATGAGGAATGGAATCCCATCAGATAATGCGATATTTTTCATATATTTTCTTCTATCACCATAAAAAAGATAATGCGATATATTTCATTTGCATTTCATAAATTGGTAAATCCTTTATTTGAGTTTCATTAGAATATAATGTTATTAAATATCGCAACATATGAGAGGGTACCAGGTCAATTGTGGCTTGACTTTGATTCGAAGTGCTTGGTTGGATTTCTAAATTGTTGCATATTTTGGTTCGACTTAAGTCATACTTTCTTGGTTCATGTTCAGGTTCCTGCATCTGTACGTGTTAGAAGAGAGACTGTAGTTCCTAAAGCTAAACCAAAGCAATTGCTGTCAACCAGCACAGCACCAACACGGCCAACAGCTCCTACAGTGGTGAAGCCAGATGCGGTTAGGTTCTCTGCAGCACCAAAGCCTCAAAGCATAGATGACTCATACATGGCCTTTTTGGAGGACATGAAGGCGCTTGGTGCACTTGACAGTTAAAAGCTCCTTTTAGCTAACAAGGGGGGAAGCATGAGGACACTTGGTTGTTGATTTCTTCAACGGCTATTGCGGTTTGTTTGACCCTTCTTCTCCCAAGTAATTCTGGCATTTTTCAATAGCCTTTGGATTCATTATTTGGAGACATCCCGGATTATCCTCGATGCTGTTCACATGAGACTCATGTGCCTGTTGCTTTCCCATTCTTAATTGTACCTTTTCGGTTGTCTTGTTGGGATTCGTGTAATCTTAGAACCACGTTTACCATTTAATGTTAAACTGGCGCAAGAGGTCGCTTGAAGGTTTTAGAATTTTTATTCTACCCTTCCCATGGTTGCTTTTCTTGCTCCTTTTCATACTTGGGTAAAAGGAGAGATGCCCTTGAAATTTTAAGAGAAAAAATTAATATGTAATGTCTCATGCTGTTAAAAGTCTTAGGAACAATACTAAAAGCTTCAGAAATATTGTTAAAACTTTTAAAATGCTGTTTGTTTTTTAGAAATTATAACTTCTGCTCCCTCATTTTCATGAACCTTGTAGTTTCTTTCCCAAATGACCTTGCCCATATAGAGCGTTTTTCTTTTCTTTTCTTTTCTTTTTTTTTTGTGTTTTTTTTATCAGGCGGGGCATGGGAGTGAGGGTCGCATGTCCAGGCTATACAAAAAGTGTTTGAGATCTAAATTGGTATACCGCAGTTGAGTAAAGAGTGTAAAACCTTAGATTCTAATATTGCCCGCTGGAGCACAAAGCCTTCCCACACGGACCAAAGATTTATCTGGCTCTGTCTTTTTTTTTTTTTTTTTTTTATGGTTGGTGCGGGACCGATCGGTTTCTGCAATCATATTTTCACTAATTTGATTCGAAATATTATTAAACTCTTTTTAGAAGAGAATTCTTATAATATAATTTTTTTTTATTATACGGAATTCAAACACCGAATCACGGAATTGAAAAATGATTGGAGACTTTTAATATAATTCTTTTTATTCTAAAGATTCAAATGAAAACCTTAATTAAATGATTTTTTCTTTATATGAAAACCTTAATTAAATGATTTTTTCATTATACGGACTATCTGTCATCCGAAGCAAGCTAAGTTAAAACCTTATCATACATGCTCGAGTCTGAATCCGAAATATTGTTCAAGTTTGGCTTCCAGGACTAATGAACGAGCTTAAGTCAAAGTTAAACAAGTCAAACTCAACATGAGCGAGTCACGTCATAATTATCTTGTCCAATGAATCGAGTCGTGCCATTGAGTGCACCGGTCCATTTGTTGGCTTGCGATGGATGGTCAACCCTTTTCCGTCATCTCTAACAGCTTTTGAATGTATCATGGCGTTTGACTCCCAAGTTCATTCACAATGGAAATGCATAGGAGAGCGTATCATCCCCTTGAAAATATTATATCTTCTAATCAAATTTTAAATTTTAAATTTAAAAATAAAAATAATTACATTAAAATAATCATTCTTAAATAAGATCTCTCATAGACGTTTAAACAAAATCAGTTAGATTATGAATTTAAATACCAGTATTGAAGAAAAAAAAGAAAATAGAAATACATGGACCCAATAACTTAACCTCTCTCATTTATTCAAAAAATAATATTTATAATTTAAATTAAATATTTTACAACATAAGAGATTATAATTTTTTTAAATAGTAATACTGTAATGGAAATACATTAAAAGAGATTGTTATATTTTTCATTTTTTTAAATAGTAATAACTTGACCTCTCTTATTTATTCATCTTTTTATCCTCAATCCTCATCTCACAGAGCCAAAGCCCTCTAGATTTCCTTCCCCAACAAGCGTAACTTCAATTCAATTCAAGTGACAAGTGAAAACCATGGCCTTATTTTGGTACCACGCAATGTTACTCGATCAAATGATAGTTAATCTAATATTAAATTTTTTAATCAAGTTTTGAATTTAAAATTTAAAAATAAAAAAAAATTATAATTAAAAAAATTCTTCCTAAATTGATCTTAATAATGTTAGATTAATCAAAATATAAGTTCAGATATCGATCAATTATTCAAAAAAAAAAAAAATCTAATGTAGCTCGATGGCATGTGTGGATTACCTAATAGGCATGCTTTGTTTTGTTAATTCTATAATATAAAGGTTATCTTGACTTTCCGACATCTGATCCCATCCCATGACATTATGATTCTTTATACGTCTAGAAGATCTCTATCTTCCGAAGGGAGATTTTGTTTCTTTCCTCTCAACTTGATGCCATTATCATTGACATTGAAAAATGAAAACTTCAACATCTTGTATTTGGTCAAAAATCTCACAACCCCAAGTGGGTTTCCATTAATTTCTGATGTTGTTGCTTTTTGGTGTCTGTTTGAAGAAAAAAAAAAGGGCACCCAATAGAGGAATGAACGTGAGTCGTGTGATGTTGAAAAAGTTTATTAAATTTTATAATTATTGAAATTTATTTAATATGATAAACTTTGTTAATTGATAAAATTATATTATATATCAAATTTAGTATTTTATTTAAAAAACTTTTATAGGATTGTTATCAATAAAAATAATTATAATTTATTCTGAGTACTGCTCCATAATTGCCATACTTTTACATGAACAAATACTGATGGTCAAATAACTCTATATGTATATACATATATATTTACAACCTGGTCTCACAGACAACTTAGTGGGGTTTTCTCTTTCTCCTGTCAACTACCCAAATTTATGAAAAGAATGGAAAGATCATCTCATACCAAGTCAACCATGTATACGTCCCACATAGAGCCTTCGAAATTTTAGTTGATGGTTGCTGCTAACTTTTTGAGTCTAGAGTAACTGGTTCCCCATTGACAAGTTGCAAAATTGGCAAACTGCCAAAATGGGAGAAAAATTAATTGTCCCTTCCGGAAGGAGATTGTTAGGAAAATGAACAAATAATTTTTTTTTTGGGGGGGGGGGGGGGGAGAGGGGAGAGAGAGAGAGAGAGAGAGAGAGAGAGAGAGAGTAGTGCAGTGCACTTTGTTAATGGTCAATTACCCACAAAACTTTTCTATTCTAAATTAGTCAATTCTTTGTCTTTGAAAAATGTTTTGAGACTTTTGGCCTCCAAATGACCCCTCTTGGAAAAAATAGAGTGAGAACAACTCAGTTTCTAATCTGGGTCTTCTCTGAGGAAGTTTCTAATCTGGGTTTTCTCTGAGGTTTTTTGTGTGATGGGTTGGGGTATCGCCACTTTGCTTCTAATTTCCTGCTTTATTCTGCTTCTTGATCCTTCACTTTCACTCCCTCTCTGTACAGACTCAAGTGGGTATTCTTATTTTGAGCTATTAATTGACAAATTTTATGAAATTTTTATTTGTTCTATAGTCTGTAGAGATTGAAAAGTCACAATTTGTTTGTGTGTTAATGGGTTGTAGGAGCACCAGCAACTGTAAAGACCCCACTGAAATTTTGCCCATACAGCGGAAAAGCATGCTGCAATTCAACAGAAGATTCACAGCTGCAGAAGCAATTTGAGGCTATGAATGTTTCTGATGCTGCCTGTGCTTCTCTTCTCAAATCAATTCTCTGTGCGGTATGACATCTTGCTTGACTAATCATTGACCAATATATTTGAATTTTGATCAGTGAAATTTGTTGTCTGTCTGTTTGATGGCATGATCAAGCCCTTGAGGAAATATTGACATATTCTTTATTCTTTTTCTTATGCCTAGATTCAAGAATATCTTGTCTTCTAAGGCAATGAATGGAATTCCAGAGAGAGAGAGAGAGAGAGAGATCAGTCTAGGTTTCTGGAACTTAGTTCATTGTAGCTTTTCACACCTTATACAGACATACTTTATCCATGTAAACATGATTGTGCAGTAGAAAGGAGCAAAATAGAACATTCCTAGCTGTTGGACTACGAATTAATGGTTCTTTCATTTCAAATATCTTGGCAGTGGCAAGAAGATTGACTGTACTTCAGTGAGTTTGATCATCAAGAGGCGTAAATTTCAACTCATCTGATAATTTTCTTTTAAGAACATAAGAACAACAACCTTGGTGATAATGTGCTTAACTAGTGAACTAGTTCGATTTGACACTGTATGACTTAGCTTTCTCTCAACCCTTCAACTGTCTGTACCAAACTCCTTGTTAATAAATTTGAACACAATTGATGATGCTTTAAGCACATAATTATCCCTCAATCGAGAACTTCTTTTTGATGTCCACTTCTGCCATCTCTTTTTTTCTTTGCATGGCGTTGATGTCTTTGTTTTCACTACTACAGAAATGTGATCCATTCTCGGCAGAACTCTTTACAATTGATTCTGCTCTTCGTTCAGTTCCTCTACTTTGCAACTCTACTGTTACTGCTAATTCGTCCCAAGACCTTCAAGCTGCAAACAACTTTTGTGCAACAGTGTGGGATACATGCCAAAATGTGTCTGTGTTAAACTCCCCCTTTGCCCCTTCACTGCAAGGTCAGGCTGGAACTCCTGTCACTACCGATTCCACCATGCTGACTGAATTGTGGCAGTCCAAATCTGATTTTTGTAATGTATTCGGTGGAGCTGCATCCAATGAATCAGTATGTTTTGAAGGTGAACCTGTTAAGCTAAATAGCACAGGAACACCTAGTCCTCCGAAGGGACTATGCCTTGAGAAAATCGGAAACGATTCTTACCTTGATATGGCAGCTCATCCGGATGGCTCCAACCGTGTTTTTCTCTCTAACCAGGCAGGTAAGATTTGGTTGGCAACTGTTCCCCAACAGGGCTCTGGAAAAGCATTGGAATTTGATGAAGCCAGTCCCTTTCTGGATCTTACTGATGAAGTTCATTTTGATACTGAATTTGGACTGATGGGCATAGCATTCCATCCAAACTTTACCCAAAATGGCCGGCTCTTTGCCTCATTTAACTGTGATAAGGTTCAGTGGCCAGGGTGTGCAGGTCGATGTGCATGCAATTCAGACGTTAATTGTGATCCATCCAAGCTCAGTCCTGATAATGGTGCCCAACCATGCCAATATCAAGCTGTTGTTGCAGAGTACACTGTTAATGGTAGTGCCTCAAAAGTTGCATTGGTAATGATCTGTTCGTGTACAAATTTCTTACATTTCGACCACTAGTGAAAGGTTTTAATATGATATTTTCTAATGTGAATTATTTCAGGCAGAAAGTGCCAGGCCATCAGAAGTGAGAAGGATATTTACAATGGGACTTCCTTTTACATCTCACCATGCCGGTCAGATACTTTTTGGACCTAAGGATGGGTATTTATACTTTATGATGGGTGATGGAGGAGGAGATGGTGATCCCTATAATTTTGCCCAAAACAAGAAATCATTGCTTGGAAAAATTATGAGGCTTGACGTTGATAACATGCCAAGTGAGTATATATGGAGTGTCTTGTATTTTATTATGTTCTTGATCTCAATCGTCAGAACATTCTTCTGTCAATAGTGACTGCATCCCTTTGTGAACAGTATCTGCAGTCCAGCTTTTCCTAAATTCTTGCATTATACTTTCTTCTTTACTTTTTCCCTTCTCTGAGAGTCATGGTGACCATAATAATTGGTGGATCTGCTAAAGCAGAATGCGTCTTTTCTTGTTAAGCTTCCAAAAAATTTTCTCCATTTTCTGATGCCATCTTTTTATCTTCTAAATGATTAATTGAGGTTTTATGTAATCCCTTTCAACGTCCTCATTTCTGGAATGAGAATACCTTCCTAAACTCGCTTCCTGGTCAATCTCTTAATTTTTTTAGGCACTGATCCATATTTAATTGAACAACTCCTACACGTGTTATTTTTTTGTCCTTGTGTTATTTTTTTGCCCTGTATATACAAAGTAGAAACTCTTGCAGTCTCTTTACCCGTGTCTGGATACCCCATTTATTGCTTGTCAAACTTTCATTTGTAGTTCTTGTGGAATCCTTCTACGCCAATGGCCTTTACAGCACCTTAAAATCCTATACTGAACTTTGTGCATCTTCCTGATCACTTATTAATTCCATTTTCCAGGCTTGAAAGTGTTTCCACAATGTGGGTATTTGAGAGGATTTGACCACGTAGGTTCTAAAGTTGACTACTTTGAAGAGGCTCTATTTTTTCTGCATTCAGTGAAACAAATGGCTATTATTTCATGCTGGTTTTATCTTTGTAAAATTATATTTCTCATTAATATCTGCATAATTATGTGGTCTCAGGCACAGCTGAAATTGATAATCTTGGTCTGTGGGGAAATTACTCCATTCCAAGGGATAATCCTTACACTGAAGATGCAGATTTGCAGCCTGAAATATGGGCTTTAGGGTTAAGGAACCCGTGGCGCTGCAGCTTTGATTCAGAAAGACCTTCCTATTTCATGTGTGCAGATGTTGGGCAGGTATGTCAATTCAGAAATATGGGCTATTATTTTTGTTCAATCATATGGGAGATGAACATTTTGCCACCACTTGGACCAGGAAATCTTCTTTAATGCAAATTTAAAATATATATATACATATATATATGATGATGATCATTTACTAATACTCTCATCTACATAACATGCAGTGTTTTGGGTAGAAAAGATGGTAAAAAGGTCTAATGAAATCAAAACTTTTGCAGCAGCTAAGAGAATGCATGAAAAAAATTCAGCGTCCGGTACCTGGTATTGAGTCCAACTAGCTGTAGTTTTACTTAATTAGCAATCATTAAAGGAAAATGACATAAACAGGGAAAATATTGAAGTCAGTCTCATGCATGACTTGATTGCTTAAGAGATGAAAATAGCTTTGCTGTGAGGTTCAGGAGAATCTCATCCCATGTTGTCCAGTGATTGATATCTGTCTTCAGTTCTTTTGCCTGAATAACTTTTACTTAACGTCATTAACCACTACAATTGCATAGGACCATTATGAAGAGGTTGACATCATCACTAAAGATGGAAACTATGGTTGGCGGGTTTATGAAGGCCCCTACACATACTTTCCTCTGCAATCCCCTGGAGGGAATACCTCTGCAAATTCCATTGACCCAATTTTTCCTGTGATGGGTTACACCCATAATGATGTGAACAAGAATGAAGGATCGGCTTCTATAACAGGTGGCTACTTTTACCGCTCAATGACCGATCCATGCATGTATGGAAGGTAAATGCGCTTTGACCTACTTTATGGTTCCAAAGCATCTCATTCCGTATTTACTGACTATTCAACAAATTTTCAGGTATTTGTATGGAGATTTGTATGGTTCTGCAATATGGGCAGGCATCGAAAATCCAGAAAACAGCGGAAATTTCACTAGTACTATGATTACCTTTGGCTGTGCACATGATTCTCCAATACAATGCAGCTTTGTTTCGGGAAGTTCTCTTCCAGCCTTGGGGTATCTATACTCCTTTGGGGAGGATAACAATGAGGATATATATCTTCTAGCTAGCAGTGGTGTGTACAGAGTTGTTCGTCCAAGTCGGTGCAACTATGCTTGCGCAAAGGAAACTGTCACGCCCGCTGCAAGCCCTCCTGTTTCCTCACCTCCTTCACAGGCTGCAACTCTAAGTGGCCTGAACTTGACTCTGGTGCTCCTCTTCTCTTCTCTGTTGCTGATTTTGCAGGCTTCTATCTAGTACTAGTTTTCGATCTTAATTTTTCCATTTTTTGTTTATTTTGAGATAACATGTTCGCATATATTTACAAATAACTTGTTGCTCAGGTTCTAATGCACCTCTTCCACTTACAAAGATGTTGATTTATGTCTTAGTCGTAGGCAAAGCAAGAGAGCATTCGATCCCTTTGCCAATGACCATTTTAGGTGATCAAATGGTTGTGGAGGTGTGTCTTCATGATAACAATTAATCATTTTACACACCATAACCCTTTTGAGCAGGAAAAAAAACATGTGAGGAAAGAGGAAAGAGAGCATTTTCTTTATTTAATTTTTTCCCAAAAAAAATGTATTTTATATATTTTTCATGATATTTAAAAGATATTTAGTGATATTTTATGGGTTTTATTAAGATTCACTAACATACACAGTAATAATTTCTTTTTTCTTTTTAAGTTATGAAATGGTTTCAGGAAGAGATATATTTTAGTTATTATAAGATGCTTCATAGTCCTCTGTTCCATGAATATATATTTTTTTGAATTATTTAATAATTATGAGTTTGAACAAAAATAACTCTAGCTATAAGTTGTCAAATATGTAAATTTTTTTTTTTTTTTTTATAAAGAAAAAAAAATTGTAGAACCATAATAGAAGATGAAAATCTTCCTATGGGTATTTTTTCTCTGAAAATATTATTCTGTAACGAGCAATATGAGAACGTAAATAAACTGCTTACTTTTTAGTGAAAATTGCAGACCAATCTCAATTTCTTATTTTTCTCCTAAATTCTCTTTTTTCGAAAGTTCTTTTATATTAATTATTATGTATAATACAGATGTGTATTTTCTATTTCTTGCACGTTGTAACGTGTATTTAAAATAAGTGGGCTGAGCAAGGTTCCTTTACTCGGGTCGAGATATGGTGTTAAATCTTTTAAATAAAGTCACATGTTTAACTTATGATTTGGGTATAGAATAGATTATATTGGAATGATAGTTTTTTTAAATGGGTCACAGTAAATGTAGGATTGAATTAGTGAAAATATAATTTCGGGTATCGATTGATATAGTTAAAAAAAAAAAAAGAAAGTGAGGGCGGCAGTTAATATAGGTAATCAATTGGACCAGTCTGTAGGCACGAAAAATAAATAAATAAATAAAATCCATTGGACCAGTCTGGCCGGTCGTTTCCAAAATCACTGTTTTGGGCCCAATCCTATTGAAATAAACAGTGGGCCGACCATCACGTAAGTAGGCCTTCTAACTCTTCCAATGCAGCCCAATAACTAGCAATGTTTATTTATTTATTTTTTTTTTGTCTTGTACAAAGCAATGCTTATCTTTTTTGATACTATACCAATCGGTATTTAAAATTATATTCTAATTAATCCGGTTTGAAACTTACTATGACCCATTTAAGGGGACTATTCTCCCAATATAGTTTGTTCCATGTCTAAATCACGAGTCAAACCCGAAATATTGGTTAAGAAATCTAGTACTATATTCCACAAAATCAACTGACCCTATCTACTAGTAATGTTTATCGATGAACTTTTTTTTTTATAAACAAATTTTTCTTACCATCAACATGTACACGGGTCTTGTTTGATTAATCCAATCTAATCATTATGGGCCTTATTAAGAAGTTGACGTTTCTAAATTCCATTTTTTTATTCTCATGGCTTGAACTCAAAATCTATAATTAAAAGAGTACAGCGCCATACCGTTACACTCGAGACCCATGGCTTTATCAATGAGCCATGGGTCTAATAAAATGATTTTAAATTCCTTTTAATCAAATTCTCAAATTCGAGTTTTAAAAGTGAGAAAATAAATACTAGAAGAATCAATTTCTAAATTAGATTTTACAACTATTCAAACCGGATCAGTTGGATTTTCAGATATCAGTGATTAAGTAATAAAATAAATAAATAAATAAATAACCAGCGGAGTTTTTCTTTTCCCTTTTTCTTTTGCTTTTTCATTTATTTATTTTTTTAGCTAACTAAGCTAATCAAATCATAATCTTTTGTGAAATAATTTTTAATCATTTTGTGAAAAATATTGTAAGAAGAAAAATAAATAATAAATGAGAAACATATGCTTTCTCGTTATACATTGTACTTTGGTTGTAACCCATTAAACACACGGAAAACTATACTAAGTGCTAAAATTGGCATTTTCCTTTGGTTTTTCCCCCCCCCCTCAAAGAACTACTTTTACATATTCACAAAAAATACTTCGAATAATATTAACATATGAAAAATAAAATAAAAATTTGAAAATATTAAATATGATATAACATGTTTTTTAATAAAAATTTATTTCATTTTCTATTTTTCCAAATCATCCATTTTATCATATATTTGGTATTTTCTATTTTGTTATTCAAGACTCCATAGTTTTTTCCAAACAAGATGAGAAACCCTTTTACCACAAAAATAATTGGTAGATTTTTTTTTTTTTGGGTTTTTATTTTTTATTTTTTTTATAAATATGTGATAATAAAATAGCATCTTGCTATTTTAGACTTTGAAATCAAAGAAGAAACCAAATGTCTTTGAATTGAGTGATCGGATACTCTATTCTCATAATCAGAGATCTCGAGTTTGAGACCTAAAAATTATAAAAAAAAAATTAAGAGAATCGATTCTTAAAAAATGTCCCACAATATTCGAATCAGATTAATCAGGTAAAATCTAAATACCGATAACGAAGACCCAAAAAAAAATCAATGAAGAAGAGACTTGGGTTTGAAAGATTTAGTAAAAGGTTGTGTCATTCAATGAAATTACAACTGTCGTTGTTCGTTTCATAAAATTTCTAAATGAACTAAAATAAATTATTTGAATCAAATAATCTCTTAAAAAATAATAAGTGTCCATATATCCGTTTTCTTTTTTTTTAAGTATATTACATTTTTCTTTTATTCTATTTTTCTTCATAGAAAAAAAAAAGAAAATCATTAGAACTGTACCCAAAAATGACAATAAATAAATAAATTGAATAAAAATATACGAGATTTATAAATTATTTATAGGTAGAGTATTTATAAAATAATATATAATTTGTAAATTATTACGACCGCAATAAACTTAAGCAATTATTATTATTATTAAATTTATTAATCGAGATAAATTTGTTTAACAAAATATTTATGATATAATTAATAAATTAAAATGTATATATTTAATAAATTTAATTAATTCTTTCATATGGTCTTGTTATTATTATCAAATTCATAAGTTGAAATTATAAATATTTGATCTGAATTATAATATTTTTTTTATAAATTTATTATCGTCATGTTTAAATATTAAATAATATAAATGATATTACCCAAACAATTTTAAAAATTTATTTTTTCATCGAAAATAACTTTAAGGAAAGTAGATTACTGGTCTGTCCTCAGAACAATTTCCAAGTATTGTCCCTCTCTCTCTCTCTCTCTCTTCTTTCTCTCTCTCTCCTCTCTGGCTTTCTTCCCCCGTTCAATTTTCTCAACCAAACCGAAAAAAGCCGTGAAAATTAAAAAAAAGAAAAAAAGAAAAAAAGAAAAATTTCCCATGAAGCTCTTCTCTACCTCTGAACTTGTATGCCCTCTCTCTCTCTACCCAGCGAAACAAGAAGAAAAGAAAACCTTCCGTTCGTCCCATTTTGACCTATAACAATGGAAACCTTAACCTCCTCCGATAATAATCTCCCATGTGAAAACCTAAACCCTCTCGATCCCTCCACTATGTCCCACCCCAACTGCTCTTCTCCGATCCATCATGATCAACTCCCGGAAAACACTGAAAATACCCAAATCAAGAACACCAAAATCTCCGAAAACAACAATTCCAATTCCAATTCCAATTCCAATCACAACAATAACAATAGCACAACTTTTACTAGGAGAGAGAGGCCTTCACGAGCCTGCACGGTTCGGACGGCGGCTCGGCTCTACGCAGCAGCTGTGGCCTCAGCCGCGTCCGAGCCCCGGAAGCCGAGACAGTCGAGAAAGGAGCGTTTCGAGCGGTACAAGGAGTCTCCGTCGCCGGAACCTCAGACGCCGCCGCACGAGAAGCAATGCAGCAAGATTATAACGCCGTTGGTGGCGGAGCCGCCGCTTTCGCAGTTGCCGATGTGGAGTCTCCGGTCCATGTGGGAATTGGCCTCCATTCTCAATTTCCTCCATGTGGGTTTTCTTTTTTTTTTTAAAAAATGTTTTTGTAGTTTTTTTTTTTTTTTGGGTGGGGGTTTCGAGGGGTAATGTGATTTTTTTTTTTTTTTGGTGTTTTGAAGATATTTAGGCCCTTATTGAATATTCAAGTGGAGTTTTCAGCTGAGGAGTTTGAGATGGCTTTGATTACTCCCAATAGTACTTTGGATGACATTCACATACCTTTGTTAAAGGTAAGTCCCTTTTCTTTTTCTTCAATTTTAGCAAAAATGGTATTTTGAATTTATTTAAGTTGCCCAAAAAGGTGATTAGCTGAAAACGATGCAATTTTTCTGTTTGTTCACTTTGGCTTTGTTGCCCTAATAGGTGTTTAGTGTTTATTAATTAAAGGCCGTAATGTCTGTGATTATTTGCACTGGTTTCATTTCAATAAACTCGAGAAAAATGTTCTTTTTCTCTATAAGAAAACAAGTGTTTGATTTTGTTTTATAATATTTTTCTTATCCTACGATACTTCTAGAATCCATTGTTGCAGCATTAAGAATTTTACCCAGAATCATATACCTTAGAACAGGCCATGGTTTTAGGAAATCTGAATTTGGGTTCTGGAGGTTCAAATACTTGTTTAAGAGGTGGTGTGATTCTCCAGTTCCTTGAATGCTTATTTATGTGGTTCATAATGCTAAGCTTAATATGCCGAAATCAATTGTTCTAACTCCAAAAGGGCTCAAAGGTCGAATCTTTAGAGGGGTTCTTGTGATCATAGAATTGGAGATGTGTGGAGCTCTTTAGTTGCAAGGATCAGAATCCTAGATTTTGTTATCAAGTCCTCTATTTTCACAACACATACTCTTGGTGCTACAAGAAGCTAATTAAGAGATGCAGTTACTTTGTATCATGAGTGGCAATCTTTATATCAGTTGGAGGGGATTGGAGGACCATCTTTCGATGGACTAGAATATGATCTGAATAATAAGGAGTCAATTTTTGTGGTTAGAAATGCCTTTTCAGCAGGAGGAGATTGCCCAAGCTTCATGGGGGATAAATGGTGATAAGGCTGTTGCCTTAGATGGTTTCTCTTTGCTTTTGTTTGGTGTTGTTGGGTTAGGATGTAGTAAGACCAAATGATTTTAGTGTCTCCTATGGATTCTTATCCAAATGAAAAATTTCTTCTATTTGTTAGAACAAAATGTCAATTTATTTCTTTGGAGAACATGCTTTTTGTTGTTTCAATCATGAAAACAAGTACAACAAGGAATTCTGGGGTGTACAGCTTCTGAATATGGTTGGCTACATTCATGAGTTGATTGCTAAGGTGTTGGCTGACGAATTTAAACATGTGGTCTTAAAGGAATAATCATTACCTCCTATTTTGTTTACTCACCAGGAGCAATACATAGTGATACCTCAGTTTAGTACTCAATCATTAAGAGGTTTAGAAAGAAGTTGGCAGGTCAGAAATAACACTATTTGCCGGCTTGCAGTAGGTTTACAAGATTGGAAGTACTACTGCAATTCTTTGAGTTTGTTAAATATCTCTTTTTAGGCTATGACCTTGGTTACTAATAGACTAGAGGAAGTTCAAAGAAGACTCTTGTTCGGGTTTTCCTACATCCCAAACAGAAATACAGTGATTTTTTTTTTTTTTTGACAACGGGGCTTCAGGCATTAAGTTTTAGCAGCTTCAAACTAAGCTCTTCTTGGGAAGTGCTTTTTAGAAGTTTATATATGAGACTGGTCTGCTTGAGAAGTAATATCTATTCTAAATATGGAGCATGATGACTGGCGGCACAAGTAGGTTACAAGAGCCAACTTGGCTTGTTGAACTCACATAGCTTTTGTGTAATATTTGGTGTCCCTTAATGGGGTCATTGCCTTGAGTTTTACATTTTGGCAAGAAGTAAGGATTCCTTGGATGTGTGACTACTTGGAAGGTTGGTGAATGAATGGGATGGGATATTTCTTGTACTTGGAAAACCTAAGATTGGGATTTGGAGTCTTCTGTCTATTTCTCTGCTTGCAGTAGCAGGATAGGGATGAAACCCCCCCCCCCCCCCCCCAAAAAAAAATATGGATGGCATCAAACAGAGCCATGCTTGAAGCGCAATCCTTCCTACTGGAATTGCCTTTTTCCTGTGGTTGGCAGTGTTGTAGTGCAACTTGACTTTCAATCACCTTGAGTTGGTAGTGTATGCTCAACGGTTGCTTGAAGAACCTTGAAGGGAAAGAAAGATCTCCACGCAAATTCACACTTACTGTGCAATCATGTTTGCATTGTTCTTGCCAATGGGAATTCTGTATGCTCCATTTTGGCCATTTTCTTTCAGGATCAGTTAATTGACCTTAATTCATATATAGAAATTAAAATTTTAAACTTCTACTCCTTGACATCTGAGAGACCATGAAGTAAATGAAAGATCTCACCACAAATTCACACTTGCTTGTTTTGCATGCTTCAAAATTATTGTGATGTGGATGTTGTTTTTATATCTGCTTTTACAGACTTTATTGCTCATACATAATCTTTGTGCTTGGTAATTATAAACCTGCAATCCTCTTTTGTGCAACTTCTGTTTTTTTTTTTTTTCTCATGATAAAATTAGCCATATAGGCAGTACTGATCATCTCAGCATACTTGTTTCAAGCAACCTCGACCAAAAACACAACACATATTGCTATTTGTATGCCCTTTAGGATAAAATAAGCAGTTAAACTGAGCATCTTGTTGCAACTATAGTTTTGATATAGTTTTTTGCCTCGTTAGATTAGAGTAGTGGTTGCTTGGCTGAAGTCATCAAATTCTATATGTAGCTTCACAGGTTCTCATAATCGCAACTTTTAATCCACTTCATGCTACCTAAAATGGTTGCTTAGGATGCAGTCTATACTTAAAGTTAATGGGTTGTTTGGGTCAATTAGGTACTGCAGGTTGTCTCAATGGCCACAATGTGGAATTTTTACTGATGATTACTATTACAATGTGGATATGAACTTGGACTAGTTTTAAATAATCTCCATCCTCCGAAACTGCTTTACATTGTACCAACTTACATGTGGCTCTTCTAAGCAGCAAAGATTCATGCCAAGTTCCCTCACCTGATGAGCCCCTTAACCATTGCCATTTCATCAAACTATGTTAAATTTTCTACATACGCTTCCATCAGCGAAATCATATAAGGACTTCTGGAGTAATCCAAGATTTAGATAAAGAGATTATCACTATATCCCCTTTAGAGAGGTTGTCACCTGTTTTATCCTACTTACCAAACCTCTTCATTACAATATCTCATGTTCATTGTGAGGAAAGGAAAAAGCCATGCAATCGATAAGATTTAACCAAATTACTTGGGGCTGCAAATATACAATTACCGACAAATTCCTCGTAGTAACATCAAGCTCCATATTTTTGAGCTTTCTTATGCAATCCACTGGCACAATTAATTCTCATGCTGCCACATGTACCTTCCACCCCCTTAAGCACTTCCCGATTTCAACTCAGAGGTGAAGTTAGAACTAAGATTCAGATGGGACATTCATGAGATTTATTCTAGTGTTTTGCATCCACTCTTTTAAGTCCTAAGTGCAACCCTTGAATTTTGCCTCCCGCGACATCTCTCTATTGCAAGTAATTTGCTTAATATTTTATAAGGTCAATCTTGTCAGGTTCTTCTGAGCAGAAAGTGCCCCCGCCCCCTAGTTTTCCCTCATCTGGCCTGATGCTTCATGATCGGCTCTTTATTTGCCCCCAAAGTTTAAGGTGCTGGAGTTTTCTTTCGTCTGTGAATTTTGTTAGTGAAGCTGAGCGCAATCATCTTTTCTCTTTTCTGGGCTTCGTTGAGATGATTATTAGTGCTGAATGGCATTATTGCTGCCTGAGAGAAGGGGTTCCTTGCTGGGCCATTTTATTTCTTCTTGTGTTTTCTCCTTCAGTTTTGGGATCTTATTGGCTTGTTGGAACTGGGCCCATCTTCTCCCATTGTTAACACTCTTTTTTGTTTTTATCTGTGCTGTTGTAGAATAGACGGCACAAGTAGTTTGGCGTTTAGCTAGTTTAGGATGTTGGTCAAGAAAGCTATAGGTTCCATTTTTTGGGTACTTTGTGGGGGACATTTGGGCACCTTGTGGGGCACATTTGGGCCCTTTACTGCACCAAATAGGATTGTCAACTGGGATTTGTTAGGTGGTATTGCTCAACTATGCCAATTGTGTAGCTAAAAGCATGGACATGGTTAATTTGTCCAGTATATAATTGTTCCTTTGCCAAACAGGGTACAAAATAATGATAACCAGCAATTCTGTTTTTCTTCAAGTGTGATCCCAGCAAGATGGGTCCTATCAGATAGAGGGGGTTTACAAATATGAGAACAATGTGGATTAAAAGACTAGAATCAAATGAACTAAATTAGAGCTTCTGCAATGTTTTGGAGATCATATATTGCTTGCATCTTCTGATTGAAAAAAAAAAAAGAAAAATGATTGTAAACGTGGAAGCAAATGTCACAGTAAAACCTTAGACTAGCTGTTCTGATTAAAAAGGGAAAAAAAATCAGCAACACATCTAATTCATAGAAACTATTATTTCTGTTACATCTATACAATCACATCCATGATTTTTCTGTTTCCTTTCAACACATCAGTACTGACTGCCAAATACTATAGGATTCTGCACCAACTTAATCAGAACAACTATATACTGGACAACTAGTCAAAAATGATTGAAGATAGAGTTGGTAAAAATGCATTTTGTAAAAGTACAGGTAGTTGTGATTGAAGATAATATGAGAAATAAATTAAACTATTTTTTATGTGCATGGAAAGTTGATAGTTGCATTGATTAGGATGATCAAAATGATAAGGTTGAGGTTTTAATAGAATTAAAGGAGTAATGAATTAGGGAAAGACTGACATATATCATGTGGTAAGGAATGCTATTGGGGAAGCAAGCATATTTCAGTAATGTTCCTATATTTGTAAAACCGTTTTCTAATTGATAATTGCTAAAATCATTTGACTTTAGTATGGTCTAGACTTTCCATTCCAAGGTCTCCTTCCTTGCCTTCAATGTTCTCTACTAGGAGACCAAGCAAGCTGCATTCCTTGCATTCCAAAAATTTTAGGTATGGGTATTTTGAAATTTGTGTTGTCTGAAGTTGAGTTAGCTTGGGTCTGTTTATGTGATGCAATCATGGCTTCGTAGATCTGTTTATGTAGTTTTTAATTTGGCCTTAATCTCTTTTAATGTTTTTAATATCTTGCCTTTTTGTCTTCTACTTTGTGTTCCTTCTTTCTCTGTAGTGCCCTGTATTCTATTCTACCAAAAAGGTGAAACTTTGCATCTTCCTTTCACCATATCTGAGTGCAAGAAACTTCATAAAGCCTACAATTAGCAGAGAAAGGACTTAACCACATGATGCAGCTCCTTAATACTTCTTTTTTGATGGATTCTCTTGCTTATAAAATAAAATTTGTAATTTGTTGTTTTCCATCCCTCTTTCTCTCCCGCTCTTTCACCTCACCTTATACGTTTCTAGTTCAACAGAGTATGTTTTTTCATATTACATCTGATATTACTTATTGAATATTCCCACTTTATTGTAGGCAATCCCTCCAATTTCCCGGATGGCGCTTGGGCGAGCAACATGGGTTACTGTTTTGTGTAGAAAGTTGAGAGACTGGTGGCATTGGGTAACAGCATAACTGAGTTACTTGAATCTGACTATTGGTTCTGATCTATCAAAGTTAGACCCATATGATTCTTTCACATAAGCTGAGCTTGCTAAATTCATTTTTTCAGGTTGCAGAGGGGGAGCTACCAATAGTTGCTGCCCATGGGTGAGCATCAGACATCCTTATATACTTGATCTATTGATTGCAAGTATGTAATTCTGTTCATTATTATGTTAACGTGCAGTGCGGAGGTTGAAGCATACAAGGAGCTTGATCCAGGAGTTCGTGTTGTTATCCTTAAAGCATTGTGTGACATTCGTGTAGAGGTATCATTGTTGTTAAGATGGCTTAAGCTGTTCGCCTTTAGATTATCTGTTGGTCTACTAATTTTTACTATCCCTGTCTGCAGTCACATGGAGGTAACAAATTTTGTAGACTTTTCCCCCAAGTCATATCTGGAGCATTCCCTTGTTTTTTGTCTTGTTTTGTTGTTTTCCCCCAAGTATATCTGTTCTTTTTTATAATTATCTGTTTTTTTTTTTCTATTTAAATATCTTTGTGAAGTTTCACCATAGTATAGAGGATAGGATTGAAATGGATTCTCCTTTCTTGCAGCAAGAAGACATCCGGACCTACATTGATAACTCATTGAAACATGGCGTACAGCTTTCTACATTTCGTAAAGAACGAGTAGGTGGCGATTCTCATGGAATTTCCTACTGGTAATATAAATTCTTGTGCTATTATTTACACAATATGCATTTCTTTCATTTTTTTATTTTTCTTTAAATCAGATTTAACTGGACTACTAATTCATTTCTCTTTAGGTGATGAACATAATATTAGACACTTCTGGGGAGATATTTCGCAAATTGTTCAGTTCCTTCTATGAAGACATTTGTTTTGTCCTTGTTGTAGGTATGAAGATGATGAAATAATTGGTCACCGATTGTACAGGGAGATAAGAAAAGTTGGAGTGAAAGTTGAAGGAAGAAAAGGGAAGGCAAAAGGCTCACATGTCCTTCCTAATACAACTTATCAGTGGGAAACAGTTGCAACCAATTTGGATGAATTTCAGGATGTTTCGGTAAGTCACTGCATAGATCATTAAGATAATGCCATAAATTTCCGCGAGTGAAATGACCAAGTGATATGGTAAGATGGGGGGTCACAGCTGGAATTTAGGAACTGAGGTCTATCAGCTCGTTAAGTATTTTCATGGTTTTGAAATCTAAATCATTAAACCAATACTTTCTTTTGAGAAAGATTTCTCAATTGACCATGTTGGAAATGTCATACTGTAATATAATAGCTTTTCTTATTGTAGTCCAATCTGTTGCTTTCATTTTATGAGTAGGACAATAGAACTTTCCTAGGAGAATATGACTGCAGAATATTAAACCATTAGCTGGAGTGTGTGGTACTCTGGCTAGGTGGCATCTTTCCTTAGGGTTTGCCATGTTTCTGGAAAGGCGAGTTATATAGAAGACTTTGGCTAGATCGGAGATGCAGATGTTGCTTTATAATTAAATTCTTAACTTGTCTTGTCAGATAATTTTTTCCAAAATTTTCAAATATGTAGGTGTTAAATCCTTCCTATCTATCTGTTGTCCAACAGGATGTTCTTTTTTTTTTTTTTTTTTTTTTGTAGCTTCTCTTTGTGCTTTTATTGTATGGGGCTTTTAGTGCTACTCTGTTTGGGGTTGAAATGCTCTACTTCTTTCATTGCAATTTTTCTTTTGATTTTGTGGAGGATATTTTGTCTTCTTTGATAATATATGTGCATTCTTCTTAACCTAAAAATGTTCTTTCTTCTCTATACAACAAAAAAGAATAATAATAATAATAATTGAGATTGTAGATTGTAGATATTTCACTGTCAATCTGGTCTCTTTTGTTCCCAATGGTGCAAGGATATCTTTTGAGCTTTTCATGGATTTGCAGAACCTTGTGTTTTGGGTGTTTTGGATTGTCTGAGGGCAAGAAAAAGCAGAAAGCAAAGCCTTGGTTGAAAAAAGAGAGTTTGCTTTTGAATATCTGAAAACTGAAAAAATAAACTAGCAAGCGAGTTTTCTCTGGACTTTATTGACATCTTAGCCGATTGAGTGGACTAATAACAGGTGTCCCTTCCCCCCCCCCCTCCAAATACATTGGTTTCTTGTACCGGAAGGCAGGCTCTTGCTGGAGGGTTTATGCCAACTAATTGCATATTTTTCATAGGCTTGACGGTGGTAGCCTATTCTTGTCATACTTCCATCCACTTGCACTTATGGGAATTGTACTTCTAATATCTGGACATATTATTAGATACTCATGATGACAGGAAATTCATATTTGGTATGTATATGTTCCAGAAAAGGTGCAGGAGAATGCTGACTTGAAAAATCTTATGAACAGGAATATAATCCTGGTCTACTGTTGCATGTATAAAATGATGCATTGGCATGTCTTTTATTTTGTCATTCTTAGCCTTAGACCCCTATAGTTCCTTTGCTGGTTGTCTTCATCTTTCTTGAGCATTTAAAATGTTACCCTGGATGATATTTTACATTTTAGAACGAAGGAGTTTCTGCATTCTGCATTTTAGTGAATAATCGTTGTTCAAATCTTCTTTTTCATATGTACTGTTTGACTCTCTAGAAAACTGTGGAAGTTTCAAGTGCATATGGTTGCCAATTTTGGAAGTGGATAATAAAATGTCTTCATCTTCTTTTAAGAATTGTGTTTATTGGACATCGTGCTTCCGATGTTTCTCCTGTCATAATCTTGTTCCACCACCAAAGAGTTACAGATGCTCTCATTCTCGGAACAATAGATGGAATTCGTTGAATGCCCCTCATGTTCATGCACAAAGAGTGCATTTAGTGGGACGAGCAGTTGCAACAAAAATAATTGCTGCAGTGGAAAGGCCCTTGTAGTTTGAGATTTTCATCGCTTGCATGGATCCAATTGCCTCAAATGTTGGACAGCACCACCCAAAAGTCACAAAAACTCTTGGAAGTCCCCTTTTTGCCATGGACATATTATAGTTTGATGAACCTGGTTCTGAAAATCTTATATACTACTGATTTCTCCTATCACTGAAAACTGTTATACAATTTTATGGTGGAAATGGTCAACTTTGTGAGTAAGGGCCTCCCATATATATTATCTTTTAGTAGAATGTTCATGTTTATGCTATTTAAAAAAAATTTCTTGTTCATCCTTTTCAGACTTTCTTATTGTGTTTCTTAGTAGTTTCCTACATTTTTGTACATTTTGTGCTGGTTTGCAGTCTGTGTACCATCACTTTAGAGAATAATTTGTCAAATCTCAATTGAAGAAAATGCTAAATAGCAATAAAATGAAGGTTTGCTGGGGGTGGCAAATCATAGTATTGTTTCCAGGAACTCAGGTTGAGCAAGGGAGCTGTGTATTGTATTTTCTTTGCCCTTATTTTGGTTGTTCTCACCACTGTAAAGAAGTCAATTTTTTGAATGCAGTTTTTGATTTAATGCTATTCCTCTTTGTTGATTTTGTTTCTTGTTGCTTCCAGGAGAAGCTATTCTCAAGTAAAAATAGAACAGAGGCTTCACTTGGGAAAAAGTTAAAGATTGATATGCTTCCTGAAGTTGAGAAGGTCCATAAGGTACTGAATAATTCCTCGATTGATAATGGATAGATTATTCATTTTTGTGGACTTCAAATGCATGTATTTGAAATACATATATTGATCTCTTCTTTTTGTTCTTTTCTTTTAATGGAGCATTGTTCTTTCTCCTGGTTTGCAGAAAAAAGAAAGGTTGCTGAAAAAGCAACACAGACAAGCCCTTCTACTTGATAGTTTCGTGGGCATGGATGGGCTTGCACCAGGACGTTCACTCCGTGACAGGAAGCCTGTTACATATACTTTCGGTAAGATTTAGATTTGAACTAATCATCCTGGTTGTGAGCATGTATGAGCCCGTCTCTTTTCTCTGGGCGGGAGACATTTTCTATTTGTTTGTGGCATCCTCTAAAACATCTAGATTTTATAATAGTAACCATGATTAGCCAGTCAGTGCCAGATGAGACTGTGGACTGCTGAATTTGCCTCTATCCACTAAATTGGCATAGTTTGTTTCTTGAAATTCATCATTCCTTTTCATCTTCCAATCGTTATTTCTTGGGTGACCATAGGTAAGGTTCATCTATCAGTTGTGGGCTGCTGTCACATCCTGTCAAATGTTCTGTTGCTGGAAGTATCATCATTTACGGAGGAGGCCATATTTAATACAGTTTACTTCGACTATAGAATGAAACAGAAACAGCAAATTAAATGGCATGTTTGGTCTTCTTTCTTCCCAACATTGTCCTAGTGGCCCTCGGCATAAAGAAGGGCAACAACTATAGTTATTATCCTCAAAGGTCTGCAGTTGTCCATAGTACTGCCATGTACAGCTTGGAGAATGTTTAGCTGTGGTCATGTCTCCCTCTTTCTCCAGTTTCCTACCCTTTTCCTTTTCTCCCTAAAGCCTGCCCCCACGGCTCCTGCAGGGTTGGTGGTTGCTGTTGTTTTCTATGGGACATTAAACTCTGAGGTAGAAATGGTCCATCTCCATCGTTACGAGGCAGCAAAGAACTAGGTTATTCTCATTGCATTTTTTCCTTTTTTTTCCCATGATTGCAAAGAGTTACTACTATTAGAGGTCACACTACTACCTGTATTGAAATTTGTCATCATACATTGGACCAAAATGGTTACCTGCATATGTGTGAGGACTGAGGAAGCAATATGTGAGGCATAGGATTAGTGGAAATTCTGTTTGCTATTTCAAGTTGTAGTTTGTTTAGACTCGTGTAAATTGTTCATATGTTTCTGTATGATGACAGGTATTTTTCAAAAGAACTTTGACAATTATGAAACAAGTAGGAGAAAGAAAAGGGCCATATTATCTTAGAAATATGGTACTATCTATTAGTTGTCAAAAAAATAAATTATAATTGCAATTTACAATTAACTAGTCCCAGGAAAAGTATGATATAACTAGTTGCGAAAGAAAAAAAAAATTCAGAAAGTAATTAGTTCCTCGTATAGCAAGGCAATCCAGGCTCAGAAAGTAGTCCTAGGCATCTTCATCTGTGTCTCATGTCAAAATAATTGATTCCCCTTGCCACTAATTTTTACTATGGTGGCATTGCATGTGTTTGTTGCCAATTTGACTGGCTCCAATAAATTTCCAAGTATCTTTTGTGGTTTTATCTTTTGTCCCTTGCGAAAAGAAATTAAAAGACTTGCAGCCAAGGAAACTATTTGCTATTTTTTGGGATGTTGGACTTGTTCAGGAGAAATGAGTAGGCTGCACCTATGTGGAGTTCTCCTGAAACTTCAGCCATCCTTGGTAAGGAAGGTGAAAGAAAGTATACAAGGCTGGTCCATTTAAATAAATTAGATCCGATAGGTCATAATCTGAAAGAAATTTTAATTCCCCCCGCAACTCACACGTGCACAACAGCAACTGCTACAACTCTCTCCTTTTCCTTTAACTGTTCCTTGTAAATGTAATATTAGTAAGACTGCTTTCAACATATCTTGATCATCATGTGTAGTTAGTGAAATGGTTTTTCTATGGCAGGGACCAGAATTTTGATTTGGATTTTGTGTTGAATGACATTGCAGATGCTTTTGACCGGTCAATCAACGAAGCTATCAAGATAACCAAGTATGATCTTGAGGCTTCTTAATGCTACCGCCTGGATAGCACTTTTTACTCAATAATTTGTGTTTTGGTACCTTAATAAATTTTTACTCCACTTACTTGCCTTGTTGCTTGAAATTTAATAGAAACCAGCCGTCTCCAGAACCTGCAGCAAGAAGAGAGGTTGCTACAAAACCTTTGGCTTCTATGAATGGTAGATGGAGTGGTCCTTCTCAAGCCCCTCAAACTGATTCTTTTGATGCACCTTCACCAACATCACGTGATTATGATGAAATTGAAGATCAGAAACCTGAAATATTGGATCGCAGGTATGCCTACATTGTCATTCTAACATATAGAATGCCGATGTGCCCCATATATGATTCATGGCTGATGTATAAAGTGTGATATGCAGTAATCGGAGAAGACAGAGGCCGCAGCGATATTCAGCAAAAGATTTTGTTGAAGCTGTGTCAGATAATGAAGCAGACTTTGACACTGACAGTGAGATAGAGGGAGAAGCTGTCTATGATGATGAATATTTAAGGACACGTAAACAAAAGAAAAGGCTATCTAGTAGCTCTGAAGGAGATGAGGAGTATCGCTGGGATGAAGACAATGCAGAAGATGAAGAGGAGGAAGAAGAGGAAGAAGAGGATTCATTAAGTATGAGCGAGGAGAGTGATGAACCCCGAAGATATAAGAAATTGCCTGGCCGTACGAGAAGAGAAACTAAGTTAAAGTTAAGGTCAGTTGATGAGTTGCAGTCAGGTCTAAGGCGTAGTAATAGAGCTACCAGAAATCGTATAAATTACCGGCAGTATGACATGTCAGAATCAGATACTGAGTCGGCTAAACCTGACAAGTATAATGCATCAAATGGGCACTCAGATGCAAGTGAAAATGCGGATTATTTGCCTGAAAGCCAGGAATCTGAAGGCAACGATGAAGACCAAGAAATGCAAGTAGATCTGCCGGTTGAGGATCAGCCACAGACAGAAGCAAAGGAGGAAGTCAGACCACCTGAGAAACCAAATAGGACAGATCAAGAAGAGGTTGAGGGGGTCCAGAAAAGACGTTTTCTTGACCTTAATGAGCTTGCCCCTGTTTCTGGTTTTGATGACGGTCCAAACACAGTAATGAAAGATGAGGATACAGATAACTTTTAGAGCTTGCCCCTCTGTCAGGAAGCAAAGATTGTAGTTTTCTGTTGGGGAAGATAGCTATGTACAATAGAAAAATTTTGTGATCAGCCCATTGCAGTAACAGAGTTCTTCCATGTTGTCATTTGAGCAGTCACCTTGATGCAATTCATCAACGATTTCCAGCATGGAGCAGCCGCATGTTGCTGAGGGTTGTTCGGATTTGGTAGTCAATTTTTTAGTATGTCTACATTTTAAAGAAATCTATGTTGATGATGATGGAAAATTTAATGGGTGATTTCTCTGATAGTGTCTCAATAGATTTATCAGTGTACAATGACGTTTGACTGACGTTGTAATGGAATATATGGCATTAAGATGTTAAAAGCTCCGCCTTTGTCTTCACAATTTAACCTATATGTTTATGGGAATATTTGGTTGGCTGTGATTTGTTAAAAGAATCATAAACTTGGTATTAGAATCACTTCTATTGGGACTGTTCTCCCTTAAAAGTTAAGATCTTTTTCTTCTTTCTCCGGTAACTTTTTAGTTCACTAGAATTTGTGTGCGGATGTTGCTCTTTACATGAATGGAAAAGAAAGACAATTATTTATTCCAAAACATTTTCATTCTTGTTCTTGCTTGTCACTCGGATGCATTGAAGCAGCATCTTCTTTTGGTACCACAGGTTTCACCAGCTCTTTCGCTTTCACAATTTCTGCTTCTCTCTTTGGCTTTTCCTCCTTAGCTTGTTCAAAATCCTGAATTAGTTTGAGAGACATGTCTCTGCATTTTCTGTAGGAGTCTTGGGCATGAGGTTCTCAGCGACATCTGCAGGGGTGATCCTATTCTCTAGCAATTTCTGAATGACATTAAACACGGGATGTGCTTCGAGATTCAAGTAGTTCTTTGCCAGTACTTTGAAAGCTTGAAAGCTGCCGTAAGAGAGCTCAATATGCTTGTCCATTCTTCCTCTCCTCATCAAAGCAAGGTCAAGCTTCTCCACTAAGTTTGTTTCAGTGAACATAATGAGCCTCTCACCTCCACTTGGTGACCATATCCCATCAACAAAATTCAAAAGCCCTGAAAGAGTCACTTTGCTACCACTTTCTTCTACTTCTTTGTTCTCCGAATACTTCTCGTCTTCCTCTGACCTGTGAGATCAAGTAAGCAATCAATATCCTCAATCATGATGATCCACTAACTAGTTGTCTCAATCAAAAGCCTCAACTTCATATTATTCTTCACTGCAGTGAGCTCAAGATCATAGACATCATACCCCAACAAATTAGCCATTACTGCAATCATGGTGGACTTGCGCCTTCCCAGAGGACCATTAAGCAAATAACCCCTTTTCCATGCCTTCCCAATCCGAGAATAGAAATCTTTGCTTCTACTGAAGGTCATAAGATCATCAATGATCTCTTGCTTCTTCTCCGGCACCAAAGCCATGGTCTCGAATGTTACAGGATGCTCAAAGACTTTGGGACTCCACATATTATTCTTGTTACTTGGCCATTTATAAGCAGGACGATTTGTGTAAAGCCTCCTTCGCCTATTTCTAACTCTAATTTCCTTCCCTTCTCTCAGCACATGTCCCAAATAGGACTCTGTGACAACTTGCCTATACTTCTTGTGGAATGTGACTTTATAGCATCTGTTGTCTGGCTTGGGATAAATGGGTCTTGAAGATGAAACAACTTTGCTGGAAGCCCACCAAACTTTTATGCCCTCCAATTCATCTGCCACCTTTTCATACTCATCCATGCTAAAGTCTAAATTGTTGCTATGCTTGCCCATTTCGGCTTTGAGTCTCCTGGCATTTTGTGATGAGTGCTAGCTAAGGTATGCCTCAACTGCTGCATAGGTCTTATTGCATTTGAGACGTTCACCGGTGTATTCATGGATGGAGACGCTGATGTATGGATCTAAGTGGCTAATAATTCTATAGCTACGCATTTCAAGGAAGCGATGGAACTCATATGGGAAGCACTATCTTATGATCGCCCACATGAACATACCACTTGCAATTGTCGAACCCATTGCTGCCTACTGCCGTTGATTTTGGGGTCATTCTTCTCTTGCTCTTTTGCTTTTTTGCTTAAGAACTATGTTTTTGTGGGGGGTTTCTCGATCAAATCACAATATAAAAGTGTGGTTTTGATGGGTACACTTTGGAAGTTCACTCATGTAAGTTGTGATGTTAGAGATGCCCACCATCAGCTCTTAATAGTTCTCATAATACTTGACTAGATTAATTAGATAAAATCTAAATATAAATAGTGCCAAGTAATCCGCCAAAAAAAAGAGAGAGATGCTCACCGTCTAACATCATTCAATCCTCATTGGTTTGACTATGTGGATTTGCAATCATCAATTACATCAATGAAATCTTCCACGCGCTATTGGGAAAGGATATAGCACATTTCAAGTGTATCTGAATCCAAAACCATGAGTGCCTAACAAGCTCTTTTGTTTGTGTGTGTGTGTGTGTATATATCTAGTGGGACAATGTTGAGGACCATAATTCTTTTAATGAAATTTGGTTTTCTTTCTTTATTTGATATTTCTTGACAAGGATAACAACCCCGTATTTAATCGTTGCCGTCCATTAAAAAATTTTAAATGACAAGCATTTTATTGCAACCACCACCATAGAAGTTAGATGTGTCAAGGATTTTGGTCGTTACTATTTAAAACTTTTCAAAAAAAAAAAAAAAAAAAAAAAAGAAAAAGAAGAAAAAAGTAACGTGGATTATTATATTAGAATTTTACCTTCAAAAGAGAGAATGAATGTTGGGGATGACATCAATTCCTACTTGGATTTGTATTTTTTTCTCTAATTTTACCTTCGAAGTTATGATTCTTTTGGATACATTAAAAAGACTCGAACTCGAGACTTTTAAGCAAAAGAGATGGTATTAGTTAAACTATATCTCAATCAGCATCACCAAGAGATGCTCATCTACGTCATTCCATTATCATTTATGTCTCTTAAGAATTATAATTCTCATCCTTAAAATTATAATTTTAAATAAATATATATTATGATTCACTTATACATAAATTTTTGGCCTTACCCTTTGTTAACATCTCATTATTGCGTTTGAGCAATGGGGCTTCTTACAAGACTTTGGAATTATGGTTTCGCTCCATTTACGAATATAGCTAATCGCCTCCATTTATGATGTAGCATGACTTAAGGGGGTGCAAAATTTTCTTGGCATTGTTTCAATTATTGAAATTATTAATCTTCAACTAAATTTGAAAATTTTATTATAAAAAACATTTTCTTATAAGTCGATATTCAGTAATTACGTTGAATTTGATTAAATCATATTTGAGCTGGATTAGACCTTTAAGGAATAAAACTCTCTCGATACCTAGTTTTTCTGTATAAGAGATTCAAACCCAAAACCATATTTAATGGATACAAATGTTCAGTTATTGAAACCGGTTAGCATAACAAGTATACAATGTGTGCAAGCGCATATATATATATATATATATATATATATATATATATATATATATATATATATTATCACTAATAGAAAAGTCAAATGAATTAAGAGTATATTTGGCTTATCTTTTTTCATCTGCTAAATACTATCATATGATAAAAATAATAAAATATGAATGAGAAAATGGAGAAGAAACAGCTATCTACCAAATGATTCCTGGCTGAAGGAATAAATATTCTATTCTGGTGTGTAAAACACGACGATGGGATGGAATGAAGAGGGCGGACCATCATGTAGTGAGATTCCTGTTTGCTTGCTGGTCCAAATGATGCTTCGTTCCTAGTTGCGTGCGCATTGCCGTCCCTTACGTGGGAATGGTACTTTTGTCCTTTAATCAGATCGAGAGTTTGATTTTTACTAAATACAAAAAAATATTATTAAAAAATAACCCCTTCAATTGAAGCCTGACAGACTCTTTGATCTAAATTAATTGAAACAAAATCTTAAATATCGAACGATCAAGATATCAAAATAAAAAAAATTGTCATCCACGCAATAATGCAGGCTCCCAAACCCAAATATTTGCGGGGGCCAAAATATGACACAAGAAGGAACTTTTTCCTTTTTCTTGTTTTGGAAATTTCTGGTGGCTTTCTTTTTTATTTTCCAAAATATGAATTTAAGTATCAACAAATACCGGGAGTAAGTAAAATGATCTCTTCATCAAAATTTGAATTCAAAATTAAAAAATAAAAAAAATTACGTCTAAAAAAACCATCCCTTAATAAAATCATGTAAATATTGAATCGGATTAATCAGAATATCATTTTGAATTGAATAACGACGATGATGATATATATATATATATATATATATATGAGTTGAAGTGGGCTTTTGGTGACAAAACACCATTACTTCACTCGCCACCTTTTGAACCATCATTCACCTTTGGGGTCCTTTTCCATTCGACTCGAGCCCTTTTAGAGGAAAGATGAAGACTTCAACACTGGATGATTCCTGTGTCAATTGATATGAGGTAACCGAGAAGGTAAATATTAAAGACCAAATTCTCTTTCATGAATTATGGGCTTTAGATTTAAGAGTTTAAGAAGATAAATAAAAAATTTTAGAGGAGAAGCAAAGAGGAAATAAAGGAAATATGATGCACAAATGAGAGAAAGCAATGGCCATTGTTGAAGTGAAGATGAGAAAGCTCATTTCCATCTATTGTTGGATTGCTAAATACAGAACAACTGATGCCAATGGAAATGACACCAATTCTCATCACCAGCCTCAAGGTGGAGATTTGAAAAGAAGAGAGATAAAGAGAAAGAAATAAGAGAGATAAATAATGAATGAAATATAGAAAAATAGATTCCCCACCATCATAACTGACCCAACTCACCACAGGAACAGAATATACAAGAAAGAGATACTGCGGCTGCAAAATTTGATTCTCTTTTCATTTCATTCTTTTCAAGTTCTTCAGAATATGTTGAACATCAAGCCTATTATCTCATATTGCAGCACTGAGGTTTTCCAGACTTTTGCAATTTTTCCCACAGGCACGTCATCTGTTTTGGAGACTGATAATGAGCTGTGTAATAATCATCAATGCACCCAAATTGGCAAAATTTCAAGCTATGAAGATAGTCCACCGGTCTCGAGCTGTTAAACTTCTCCACCCACATTCCCATGCTCACGTCTTCCATCTTGAACAACTGCAGAAGCAAATCATTTTTAGTTCTAACTTAAATCAACTTTAAATCTGTCTGTGTGTGGATGTATGAAAAGAGTATGAAAAAGAGAAGGGCAAAAGCAAGTAATGCAAAATACCCTCAGTTTATGATCCTCAAACTCTGCCACTATAAACTCAGCAATATCAGATGACAAGATGTAGCCTGGTCCATTTGCATAAGGGGGATAATCTTCTTCTGGCCATTCCTACAAATACAAACAAGAGTTGAAAGAAAGAAAATCAGACACTCTAAAAAGGATCAATTCAAAAGAGACAGAGCTGGTAAAAACATACCAAAAACACATTAATTGCATGATAAAACTACGATAACATGGCAATACACAAATTCACCTTGCATTTTTAACTTGAGTTAGAATCAGAAGCATAAGCTCCCAATATATCAGGATTACACAAAACAGCTGAATGCTGCCTACATGTTTGTGAAAGGCAAAACAGGAGATGGTTATACATTCCTAGTAAATACAGAGCCTGCATCAATGTCAAACGCTTAAGAACTGGGGAGGACAACATTTAATTGGGCATTAAACTCTAGGATACTAGTGACATCCTGAAAAATTTATAATTGCAAAGCAAGGGGCTTAATGGAAGATACAAATTTCTGGCACTTGATATGATTCTACCAAACTTCAATCAAAAGAAAATTAAATTTTAATTAAAATCTTCACGGTTAGAAACTATAATCTAGAGCAATATGAAGGTATGTTGTTTGTGGTTCTTGTTTATAATAACAAGGTCTGATCTTGGCTATAGAAGATTCAAAAAGAATGTATATCCAATATTTTCAGGAAGGTTATTTGCAGTAACAGCATAAAATCTGCAAGCAAATACTTGCATGTAGCCCTTCAAAAGGGTCTCAGTGAACATCAGAACAAGATCAAATATGCTATCAAGCAGAATACATGCACAAACAGTACAAACCAAGAGGGCTCCTACAAAGTTACTGTCCGTAGTTAACAGATATGCATAAACACTTTCTCGGGGGAAAAAATTTTTGTAAGATGGATGCAGCTGGAAAAAGAAATGATGAGAAGGATAGCATATCCATTAGATCCATATATACCTCATATGTCACAGCCCATTTTCCATAACGCAGGGGCTTATGGTGGTAGTTGATATTTCCAATATACAAACTTTTACCACTAGCTGCCTTGTTCACCTCATTTATAGATGCATCCACTCTAATAAATGTGTCATCATCACACTTCATAATATACTTGGCAGACACCACCCGCACCTGCAGTCACCAAAACAAAATCAATCATCTCATACTTTAAACCAGATTGCATTTTCATTTCCTCTCACAATTAAGCTACTCACCCCATATTCGCAAATTGCAACAGTCTTGAGGACAACAAGATCATAATTATCCATGTAAGGGACTATGACTATATCACCAAAGAAGTCGGCTTCTTTCTTCAACTCTATATTCATTTCTTTTCTAGCATGCTGTTGAAATCTCAATTTGGTTAAAATAGATGTATCTTGAACTCGAAAAGTATAAAGTAGATCAAAATTGTCAAACTTGAATGTGCAGTCAGGACTTTTGCTTACCAATGCCACGAAGAAGCGAACGACCACATTCGAAGATTTGATAAGCTTGTGCTGCATCCAGGACTTCCTAACAGCCATCCGCTCCGCAAAATGATTCCCGGCAGAAAGGACTCCAATGAACATTTCTACTGGTCCATCCGGCAGAGGTGGTGCCTGCCATTCTCTCGACAGCTCAAGATGCCTTTGAGGAGCAAAACTTGGATGTGATGTAGGCAATGAAGCGGCAAAGATAGAATGGACATTAACATCTCCATTCAAAAATAATCCAGTAGCATCTTCAAGAGAAAATCCCTATAAAAAGTGACAAAGAAATCTTAAGGAATTCAAATGCAATCGTCCAATTTATGGCTTTGAGAATGGTACTCACAGTGCGATAGGGAAAAGAAGTCACATGCCTCCCGTCCACACTCACATGGTAACCCTCCAAGCCAGCACTAAGAGTCAGGACGAAGAGCTTGTCCCCCTGAAATGGAAATGGCCAATCAACAGTCACCTTCTTTGTTCGACCAATCAGCCGACTTAACCACCAAGTTGCCTTCGACTCCTCTGTATGATCATCATCATCACGGATCCACTTCTCACACTTCACCTGACCATCAACTACAAAGAGTCCAAATATCAGTAAAAATGAGTAGCATGAAAGCCAAAAGTTTGCAAAATTCTCAAGACTTGCAATGAGTTCTTGTGTGATTTCTCTAACATGACACTCATATAACAACGCTAACAAATAAAAAAGAAGGGAGAGTGAGGCAAAAGTCCAAACATACCCCAAAACAAATATTGCATCTCACAAGAAGGAAAAAAACCTAAGATAATAAATAAATAAATAAATTCACACCTCTTTCTGAACACCAACACCCCAATCATTCTTTCACCCACAAGGGAGGAAGGCTTGACATTCTTAATGAATTGAGGTTTCTGAATCAAGTAGTCAATTAAACGCACCCCACCAAGTTCAAAACTCAGAATTTAAAATTCCATGAAACTGAATTTTAGATTATATCAAAACAACATAAACACCAAATTATAATAGAACAACATACGTCACCTAGCATATTTAATAATTTATCTTAAAATAATAACGGCTTCAAGTAATATCATAAAACCGCAAAAACCGAAGAAATCAAACATATAACTATAAGCTTCCAAGTAATCACCACCACCCATATCAAAATACCCTAATCATAGTTAATCTTAAAAAAAAAAAAACAGAATTAAAAAACTCACCGGTTTCCTCATCAGCCCTAGATTTCCACCCTTCACACCTATGACCAGCTCCCCACTGCATCCTATAACAAGTGTTCTGCTCAATCACAGGTTTGCCACTCCAATCACCTTTCAACCTTGGATTAAAGTGCAAAATCCTTGGTGGATCTTCACCATCTACGGTCTTCAACCCTTGCAATTCCATCATAAACTGAGAAACCATCACCGGCTCGCCATCTTTAGTCAAAGCAATTTTAGGATCATACTCAGCATGGGCTTGCTTGGGTCTCCCAATAAGTGTTATATGTGATCCCAATGTTAAACCACATGGCAACACCAAAACGCTCCCTTTTGCCCAAAACTCAGACCCAGATAGAGAAATTGAAGAAGGACATGACTCGGAGAAATTCTCATTTTTCTCCTTCAAAATTACAACTTCCCCCGATTCAATCTCTCTCCAGAGCTTTTTCCCTAAAAAGAATGCATCTTTAGCCAATTTCTGAAGCTCTGAAAACCCATCTTTGGCAGTGACATTCAAAGCAACAGAATCAAAAATCAGACCAGAAAGTGACTTGTACTCGGTGATTTGCCTTTTGGGCTGGGATTTTGAAACCCTAATTGTGTCTTTCAGCGGCCGAATAGGGGAAAACTTTTCCTCCAAATCTTGTGAACTCTGAAGAGCAAATTTTCTGCTAATTGAATCACTGATGAAACCCTCCTGAGAAACTGCACTAAACCCAGTTCGAAAAACGAAGGGAACTTCCAAAGTCATTAGGATCAGATACAAAAGCCCAACACAGAACAAAAACTGTAGTGATCTCTGTCGACTCACACTCATGAAAATCTCCACCTTCCCTCTCTTCATCGCATGAAATCGAGAGAAAATAAACACAAAATACCCAGAACTCAAAAAATGATTTAAACTCTATTTCGCCGACAAAAAACCTCAAAATTTCTGAAATTCAGTCTTCAACTTTAGAGTCTTATATGGAGTTCTAATGGAAAAACAAAACAGAGAAAAAAGTTAGGTCATCAAAAACAGAAACGCGTAGAGATACAAAGCTAAAATTTGAGAGAGAGAGAGAGAGAGAGAGAGAGAGAGAGAGAGAGAAGGGTAGGTCATGAACCCAAGAATCAGACGATTTTACGATTGTTTAAAAATGCTTCTTTTTTTTTTTTTACACAAAACTAAGAAACCGAAAAGCAATAAAATAAAATGAATCGAAACAGATTCGAAATAAAATACAAACTTACATGCTTTTGAAATTATAACTCAAAAGCTATTCTGGCGAGTAGAGAAAACGTCCGAAACTCGCGCAGATGACCTGATTGAGTGGCATATGACCGAGTTTTCGGACAGGTGGACCAATAGAGAAGAAAATGACATCAAATCTCTAACCGAAGAGAGTGAGGACTTTCAGGAAAATTAAATGTGAAGAAGACCAGAATCTGCCATCACCTTTGAAAGGTCCGCCGACGTTGTAAGTTTAATATTAAAATGGCTCCTCTCAAGGTAGTTTCCAGGTGGATTGTTCTCATCATTTTCTGCGAAACCTGTTTTTACTCTATTTTGTATTAAATTAATTAATTATTATTTGCTTAATTTGATAGAATTTAATGACGTAATCGTTGGTTGTCAAAATCAATTATATTCTTTCCCAAATTAGAATGGAGAGTTATTTTTTACTCCTCCATTTAATTTTTTAATAAGTTAAGTTTAACTAACACGAAGAACTCGCCGACGTTTAGTTGATCCAATAACTAGATATTAATATTTTTAAATAAAATCTCAAATTTAAATTTTCTATAAAAAAAAAATGGGTATCAAAAAATTTTTTATTTTTAAAAATTTAATTCAATTCGAATCAAATTTAACAGAATTTAAAATGATTATCGAATATTAATAATTTATAAAAAAAAATAACCTATTTAATCATGAGATGTTTGTTGAAAATATTTTGTTTGCTTTTTTGATTTAGCCTTAATTTTTCTTTAAAAAGAGTAAACCATTAATTATTGTTAATTAAAAAAAATGTTTAGAGGTTTTGAGAAGTGAGAGTAATATTTAATTAAACTTCTAACTCAGTCCAAATAATACTATATTCAAATAATATTTTTGTAGAATTAGAAATTAATTTTACGTGTTTTTGCATTTTTTGATTTTAAGTAATAAAAATTACGATTCAAGAGAAATTATACGATTTTAATAGAATTATTTTGTTCTAAGAATGCCCAAAATGAGATATTTTGTGATTTGAATGAATCTAAGTAATTAATTGTGGAAGATTATTGGTAAGCTAATACTCCATACAACTATTTTGTATGGCCTTAATTAAATCGTTAAATAAAGACAAGCGTAGCAAGAGATAAATGCTATGGATTTGGTCGATCAGTTGTATCTCAACTGATATCATTCCTTTTCCATTCTCTTTAAAGATTTCGAGTTCAAATTTTCTCGTATTAAAAAAAAAAATTACTATGGATTTTTTGGTGGCCTACTCTAATTACCAAAAGGTTTTGGTGGCTACCCTAAAGCCTCCTCATTTAGACCATGGATTTCCTACAAAGTCTAAAATTTTGTTCTGAACTTATGACTTTCTCTACATTTTCTAGGAATCATCCAACAATCGTGAATGCAATTCTACTAGGTTAAGGAACCAAAAAGGTTCTAGAAAGGTCCTGACTGTACCTTTTCTTTTATTTATTTTTGTTAAAAAATAGAATATTTTAAAATCAGATAATTTTGAATCGTTTAAAATTTCTCAAAAATGAATCGGATTGTTATATAAAATTTAATTTACTTAATCTTTTTTAAAGTTATTCAACTGATATAGATAATATAAATACGAAATGAACCTATTTGGAATCGGACTTACTATTATTGTCCAAAGCAATGAAAAAATAGGGTTAAGTCTTGAGCTACAAAATAATTAACAAAGTAAGGACAAGCTTCCCACCGGTGATCTAAGAAAATTTCTCAACACTAACGTTTTTTTATTTTTAAAACATTTTCTATTTTTAAATATTTTCAAAATGTTTCAACATTTTAAATTAATTAATATTTACACAAAAAATTCTTTATTTTCTATATTTACATATTTAATGAATTATTTAATTATAATTATAATTATAATTATAATTTTTATATTATTTGTCTTATAATCAATAATTGCATAAATAATCATTTCAGCTTTTCATGATAAAATTTAACTATTATATTATTTTCATAAAACAATTAATATTTACATAAAATTCTTATTTTTTTTATATTTACGTGTTTGTCTATATTTCCGTTTCTTATATTCTTACCAAGTGTTGTTTTCCTCTATTGTTTTGTATTGATTTCCATTTTTTCATTTTTATGATTTAATTAACAATTTTTTTAAATATTATTGCAATTTTATTTTTTTTTTAAAAAAGAAAGAGCAAACGGTATAAATCTAGAGTATAGATCTGATCCACTTTTTTGCTATTTGATTATGCATACCAAATTTAGTTTCCAATGGAACAGTTTAATGGTCACAACCCCTCTCCCAATCTGTAATTCCAGATTCAAATTTCTATGTAATAAAAAAAAATACATACTAAATTTATGTTATATAATGTTAATACAAAAAAGTCAAGACTTAATTAAAATCAAGTAAAGTTTTTAATACAAAAATGTATTGATATAATAATAATTTAAATATTTTTATTAAGTTTTTTTTCCACAAAATATTATATTTCTCAAAAAATTAATTCAATTAAAAATTATGATAAATTAAAATAAATCGAGCTTTTTCAAATAATGAAGGAGCATGTTACACGTCATCCTTGTATACCGTGAACGTGGGGGCATGGGGTCAATGGACCTGCACGCATGAACCCTCCTTTCCTTCCATTGACGTTTTCTTTTTCGTTTGCATGCAGAAAATATAGCTCTTTATGTTCAAAATTGTACCGTTGACAAATCAAATTTCAAACTGCAACGAGATTGCAATTCAAATTTTTATAAAGAAATATAATAGAAATCATCAATTTGCACAACACAAATCAAGTATAGTTTAGAGATAGAAGGAGATGTCATTTCTTTGAACAAAGGTTGGAGATCCATGGTAGATCTACTCTCCGAGAGATTATTATTTTTTTTTATCATGGGTATATGAAAATTTGATTAATTTGATTTGAGTAGTTGTTGGATCTAATTCAGAGATCAGCTCTCCCAACGTATGTCTTTCAATTCTTAATATTCGAACTCTAGGTATTAATTAATAAAATTTAATATTTTATCATTAGAATTATAGGTATTGATAATGTCATAGAGATTTTAGTCTCAGTGATCATGGTCGATAGTTTGTATCGAAAATGATTTAATGAAGAGAATCAAAGCATGCAAATGATTGAGGAAAATTAAATACAACCCAACAATTTGATTTGAATAATTATCATACTAATTAACAAGATTTATTGAAATTGAAACTGTTGGAAGCCTAACTTCAATAATTATACAATAATTATTCTGAAAATTAATGAAGTAATTTTACAATTATGAACTCCTTTTTTGTTACTTTTCCTAAGAAATTCATTCCATTTAATTGAGTTTCCTATGTGAAATCTAAGGGGGGTTTGTTTTTTTTGTTTCAAGAACATTTTCCTTATTGTTAGAAATTTCCAGGTTTTTGGTTAAAGATAAAACTAAGAGAATGCCCTTTTGAACAAATGAATCAAGAATTAAGTAAATTAAATTTTACAAATAGTATATATCAGCAAAAAAAGCAACAAAAAAGAACAGAGACTATTTTAAGTTTGAAAAATTTTGAAAAAAAATTAATATGTCGAAGTAATTTTTTTTGGGGGATAAATCACCTGTATCTGATGACCGCATTAACCCCGACTAAATTCAATTCGAGTCGAGTTGAGCTCGCAAAACTCTCTGGGCGCACATTTTGTTTATGTATAAAACTCGAATTTGAAGTTTTATTTAATGGGTGTCAACACCAACCCCTTAATTAATATATTGAAGAAAATTGTTATGCAATATATGTGATTTATTTATAAGATATGAGAAAATACTTTTTTAGTAAAAGACAAATCATTTATTTATGCTGGTGATTCTTGGCAAAGCAAACAAAGAGTGAGCATTAGCATTGAAATGTCCACTGCCAGACCATGCTCTTTAACCCTTTATCTAACATTTTATCAAGCAAACAGACAGAAGGAAGGAAGTTGCTTTTAAGACATTTACTCAAAGAATTTGCCAGATTTTTCACGGACGCCTGCACTAGTATACTTTCCTAGCATCTTCTACCAACTTCACTCCCCCCTCCCCCCCCCCCCCCAAGAAAAAACACCCTATGCAAAAGAGTACCTGGTTGGCCTGATCAGCCCAAAGGGTCAAGTGCGCTGGTACAACGATTTAAAAAAAAAAAAAATCAAATCACTTGTATCGAATAATCACATTTGAATTCAATTAAATCTGATTTTAATCGAGTCGAGTTTTTGAAAAGCAATTCTTATGCCAGTTTTTTTCATATATAAAATTCTTAAAAGGTATCGATATTTAACTATCAGACTAACTAGCCGTTGTTCTTAGTACTAATTTGAGAAAGCTAATGTTGTCTCAATTGTTTGCCCATGTCGAAAGTGGTTAATCAATAAAAACAAAAGCAAGAACATGGTTCAACTTCAATAACTTTCTAGGGTTGGTGAATATATTAATAGGAACAAGGTTTCTTATTATATTGTGAATTTTGCCCTAAAGTGTGCTGTTCACATTGTGCTCACTAATTGGACTTTCTTAGTTGGCATTTGGCATTAGCCTCATGGGCTTTTGACCTGTCTTCGATTGGAATGTTTCTTCTAACTTTATAATATAAATACAAGCATAATCGAGTGGATAAATCTAGCTTTTCCTTTGTTTATTTCTTTCTCCTCTTTTGACAGCATTGATCGCCATTGTATTGGCTGACCTTACCCTGAGTTTTCCACAATGACACTCCATAGGCAAAATCGACCCGGGTTTGGACCCTACCCCATACGAAACTGCAAAATTTAGACAAAGGTTAACTCACTCTAGATCCAAAAAAGGCCAGGCAGGCTAGTCCGATCATATATTCAGTTATATTTTACGGTCATTTTTTAATATTTTTTAATAATTAATTCAGCCTAATACAAAAAATTAGTTAAACTCCATGTTAGAGCGGGCTTTGAATCTTCCTTTTTGATAGTTAACGGTACAAAATGGCCAGGCAAGCTCCCCCAAATCTACATTCAATTGGGATAAACTATCATTTAATTTTTTCATTAACTTGGTCTATCACAGATTTAGACAATGAAAAATAGTTTGGCATTATCAAAACTTAGTTGGTTTCAAGCAGTGTTTTGTCTTGATTAAAGTTTCAAATTCAAATTTTGTATATATAAAATATAAATGTCAAAAGAATTTTATTCCTTAATGACTGAATCTGGATCAAATCGGATCTAATCGGGTGTAATGTGATTACCTGTAGTTTATTGAAGAAAAAAGAAGTGGGCTTGAATCTTCTTTCTATTCTTGGGTCTGGCCTTAGTTTAATCCCTTATTATTCCCATGAGCAGTATTCAGTCTATTTTCAAGTCAACTTTACTGCACCCATAGGAGAAGAGAAAAATGAAAAAACAACACAATGGTACAAATATCTGTTTATGACTTTGACAATGAGAAGATCGGTCAGACACGGTTTGCCGCTGATTACCCATCACAATCTAATTTGACTTGGGAGGGAGACCATATATACGTAACTCAAATCAGACTTTGTTCATATAATCAAAAAGTCTAAATTCCTTTTAAATTCAATCTTTTCTATTTCCTGCTTAAAACATCAATGGCCTTAGTAAGGAATGTATGACTTTGACAATGTCAAAATCTTCTGCTACAATGATTAGTAAGCTAAATTTCTACCTACAGAAAATGCCATAAAGGTTTTCTGTTATTACTGTTTGTCAAATTGAGAAAAGAGAAATGAAAGTGAATGATTTAGGTGGGGATGCCCCAAAACACTGAGAGCCCGCAGGCCGAAGGCCCAGTTCATAAATTAATGGAGGACCCTACAGAAGCTTACAGCCGCGGGCCGGAAGCCCAATTCTCCACTGTCCTATTTAAGGTCATTAGGAGTTTTTTTTTCTCTAGACTTGGTCCACCACCGAGTATCCGGAGATTTACTCCGACTAATCTCGACTGAGCTACTGTTGGATCCCAATTGGGAGGGAGCTCTTCCAACGTCATTTTTACTACTACCAAGACTCGAACCCCAATTTTTGATATGTGGTACTAATGTCCTTCTTACTAGACCAACAAAACGTCGGTCTCATTGGGAGTTTCGACCATGCTGCTTCATAGAGAAAACCAACGGTGCCTTGGAAACTCTACGGCACTGTAAATGTAGACAAAGATTAACTTCACACTAGGCCTGAGAATGGCCAAGCAGGCTCCCCCAACCTTATGTTCCCCTGAGCTTAAACTGTCACGTCTGGTATTTTTGATAATTAACTGAACCTTATGTTCGATTGAGTTTAACCCCCTTATTGTTCCCGCCTTATGCACCACTTCATCTATCTTTAAGTCTACTTGACGGCGCTAACAGGAGAAGAGAGAGAAAAATGAAAACAACACCGACACTTGTTAGTATAGTTGTGAAAGACACATTCGTCCTTTAATCAAGTCGACAGTTCAACTCTCTTGCGTATGGAAAAAATAATGTTGGGAGATTTCTTCTCAAATGAGACCCGACAAACAAGTCAGTCAGAATTAATCGGGACGAAATTTTAAATACCAAGCGGTGGCCTAACAATAGGGACAAAAACAAAGAAAAATAAAAACAACTTAATGGTACAGATATCTGTTTACTTACTTTTATTAGTAGTATTTCTATAGATCAATTGCTGAAAATAAACTACGTCTAACCAAATTATTCACCCGATCCAAACCTGACTCTAAAATAAATCTTGTAGCCAAGCATGTGATGTATGGAGGGGTGTAAGATCTACAAAAATAAGAATAAAATTTGTTTTTCAAATATTTTCCATCTCAAAGCATTTGTAAGAAGTTACTCTTGATCAGGCAATTTTTGTTAAATGTGAACCCTACCCCCCATGCTTTTCTCACCTCCAAACTTGTTAAACCTTTGAACTTAGCCTTTCTTCATGATCCTGTACTTTTCGCTTGAAAGTGCTTATAAAAGATATCTAAGCTGCATGTCCATTAAACCTATTTTTCTTCATAATTTTTATTTTCTTCTTTTCAGTTTCTGCTGCTTGAAGCATATAGAAGATGGTGCGACTGCCTTGCTGTGATAAGCTAAATGTGAAGAAGGGTCTTTGGACTGCAGAGGAAGAGACAAAGATGCTTGCTTATGTATCCAAGCATGGAACTGGTTGTTGGACTGCTGTTCCAAAGAAAGCAGGTCTAGAGGTTTTCTTTTTTCACTTCCTCTTCCTTCGTATTTATGGGAGTTTAGTTCTACGTCAGTCATAAAAATGTAACATGTTAATGATAAAAAGATGTGTCAATATCTGACACATTAGTCATGAGGAACTCTTCCTTTATGATGAATAACATTGCCTGAAATGCAGACATTCTCACATTATTTTCAAATTTCAAGCTATTGCCTTTGTTGGTATGTTTTCTGAATCTAAATTTGGTGCTTGAGGATGTGAATGCGTTGTGGTAGGACTCAAGAGATGTGGAAAGAGTTGCAGGCATAGGTGGACTATTAAGGCCTGATCGCAAACATGACAATTTCACAACCCCGAGTGTTAAGCTTCATGGAGCCATAGGCTGCAGGTGCTATAGTTTAATTTAAGCCCTCATTTTCCATAAATTAACCGTCTCTTCTTTATGGGTCTACATATTTTTTTCCCATATATTTAGATCTTTTTTCATTTCTAATTTATCAATTTGATGATCCGAAAGTGAAGCCTAAAATGTCCGAAATGATAAGCCTTGTAATCGAGACCAAGAAAATGGATGGTTTCCATTATGTTGTGAAGATGCATCTACCGATCTTCTAACAGGATGTAGGGTTGATCGATTTTGTGATTTTAAACCTTCCTTCTTGCTTTAGACATGGATTGCTAGGTTGACTCGTGAATGAGATCTTCTTGGTTTGCTTTGTCTTTGGCTCACTTTGGTGTCACCGAACCTGAGAATGAATACAATGTTGGCATGTGAAACCTACTTCAATTTGCAAACACAACTGCCAATAGTAATATAATCAACATTAACTATTTTAACAACCTGTTTTCTGTTATAAGTGCGAGGATTGTGATCCTCACACAATGTATATACAAATACACAAGCACACACTTCTTTGCTCTTTCTTGAAGGAAAAGTCATTCATTAGGGCCATTTGATATTGATTTTCAACTAAATCTAGACATGGCAACACTCAGTTAACCAAATCTTGTGTTGCAAATATTTTATGCAATGATTTAGCCAATCACATGACACTATGTTTAGTCTTGAGCCTGGGCCTACTTAATTTCATGACTTCAATTTGTCTCTGATGTCACTAACTTTGAAGGTGGTCTGTAATAGCACAAAACTTCCAGGGAGAACAGACAATGATGTGAAAAACTATTGGAACACCAAACTGAGAAACAAGCTATATCAGAAAGAGGAATAGACCCAGTGACACACAAGCCCTTTTCTCAAATATTTGCCGATTAAGTGAACATTGGAGGGAGCCCACCTCAAGAACAGACTTAAAAAAGGCACTAGTCTCAAAGACAGGACAGTTTCCAGCTATGTTGTCACACCGGTCAACACAAGCAACACCACCTCCCAAAAATGAACTGAGGACAATAGTAATCCTTCATTGGATCTTCTAGCTCAGCTACAAGCCATAATGTTGGTATCCGAAGCCTCAACCTCAAATTACACAATGACTTGAAGTCTGCAATAGTATCATCTTCTTCTTCTACTTCATTGTCTCCATCTTGTTCTTTGTTGTCTTCTTCCTCATCTGCACAAGCAAATCTTGTGCTAAATTTCTGTTGGTGCAGTTTTCTCCTTGAAGATGCATTTCCACCAGCTGATGCATCACAGGAGTAGAACACAATGGAATTTAATTCAGAGGGCTCTACAAGCCAAATACAGCAAAACAGCGAGCAGGTAATGCAGTTTGATGGAGCTCAGGGTGTCCAAAGCAGAAATTTTGAAGCTTTGTCTTCCTGTGACACTTATTTTGCGGATGCAATGCTACACCAGGACAATGAGAGCTTGAGGAATCTGTCTACTACTAATTTTTTCTTTCCACTCATGTTGACAAATATACTTCCGTAGAACAACCGATAAGTAAGCCATGCTATGATAATTAAGATTTCCAAATCTATTGGCTCTTTCATGAGCTACAAATGCAAATTAGTACTATGCCCTAGACATGTTTCATGATTTAAGGAGTTGACCTACATGTCAAAGTGAAGCAACCTTACTTAATTGAGGACTAGAAGACCTTAAGACATTGATTTTCAATGAAATCTCCATTGCTATGGTTCTTGTGGTTATGTTAACTTTGAGATTTCACTGTATATTGAGATTTGATTGAATTAATAGTAGACATTTTTGCTTAACTTAGCCAGACTCATTTTGAATCCTACAGAGGGGGAGAGAGTGGGAGATTGACTTACATATTATCACTTGAGTGCTCCCCTTTTACTTATATTTGCATCAAGTTCGGAATCAAAGAAATTTCACAAAATTTTTTAAATTCTATTCAAATTATACAAAAAAATGAGGATTTATAAATCATTCATAAAACAAACTATTTGTAAATGAACTCTATTGGAGTTCATGGATCCCACAAATGCTTAATTCATAATGTCAATTCCAAATTTGGAATAAAAATTATTTTACACTTTTTTCCAAAGCAAAACACACTAAATCATAATAAAATAAATTAAAAATTTTATTGTTATTTTTTGTATATAAAAGAGTCTCAAACTCGAAAGTTCCAAAGGGAAGAAAAGAAATCAGTTGAGTAATATCTTATCAACTATTATTACTTTTTTATATAATTCCAAACACTATATTATAAATTATGTGGTATTATTTATGATTCCTAACCACAAATAGGGAAAGAATATTTTGTTTTGTTTGCATGTGTTTGAAAAATTTTTCAAAACTGAGCCTTCAACTTTTTTCCAAAATAGAGTCTAATCAACTAAAGATCACATAGACCCACATCTCCACAATGGCCTTTTGACAAAGGGGGGAGGTTAAGGGCAGTCAAACACCTCAAATCAAAGGAAACTCCCTGTAATTCCAATCAATCAAAAACAATCACACTAAATCTTATTATGGAAAAGGGAAATTTTTAAATAATAATGGCAAGTCAATTTGACAAGACAATGGGATAAGTTTCCTCACAAAGAAAGCAAATTAGATTAAGAAAATCATTCCTTACTCCCTTACATTCAATATCAACGAGTTCTTGTAAAAGAAGAATTCAAGGAAGATAATTGAAAGAATGCATTAAGACCTCCTCCAATCACAAGATCAAGTTAGATAAGATCTAACAAAAAACTACAACTTTTCTTTAAAAGGGCATCTTCTTGTTCTTACCATGATATTCACTTGCATCAAAGTTCTCATTAATTTGAGGAGGACCACTGTTGAGTTGTGAAGAAAAGCTCGGAGGGGGCTTCAAAGCACTGACAGGCATTGCCATGGGCTGTTGCATCATGGGTAGTGGCGTAGGGTAGTAATAGGGTTGAGGAAAATTTCCAAAGTCCATCAAAGTAGGACCTTGATGGTAGTAACCATAAGAAGAAGACCTCAATGGATTGTATTGAGGGGTAGTACTACTAGATGAAGTCACATATGGAAGAAAATCTCCATCATTGGCCACCGCATTTGTCCAATTCAACATCATTTGATTTGAATCAAATGGCATGTCTTGCGGATAGAATGGACTTATACTAATTGGGGTTGGCTGTTGTGGTTGTGGTTGTGGTTGATGCAGTTGTTGCTTGTTGAAGTATATTGGTGGTGGGTTTTGGCTTGACTGAGTGAGTGAATGGGCAGCCTCCATCAAAGCCAATGGAGTTGTTCCTAATTCCACCAAGCATTGATTTCTTTTCATCTCAATCAACCTCTTCACGTCCTCAATCTTGTTCTTCAATCCACTTGAAAGCCCTTTTAGCTCGCTGTATGAAAACTCACTGATTCTGTTGTCCCAAGATGGGTACTTAGCCTCCGCGTTTTGTCTTTTAAGCCTTCCAATCTCATCCTCCATTCTTTTCTTCCTCGTTTCGAAGAAAGCAGACAAGTTTGTAGCTCTTTTCCTGCGCTCTTCCTTGCTTTTCTCATGGTAGCTGTTGATGATGCTCCTAACTTTGTGGGGATCATTAGGCCATATCTCTGGCATGACAGGACCGCCGTCAATTCTCGGACCATAGATGATCACACATGTATCAACGTCGCAAAGGATGGAGAATTCTTGGGCCTTCTTAATCAATCCCTTCTTCCTTTTTTGAAAAGTTGTGAAACGAGTTTTTTCTTTTTTTATGAATTCAATTTTCAATTTTCCACGACCCATGATCTGTTATAAATAAAAACAATACACAAAAGAGATTAGAAAGATATATAAAAAAATATATAAATACTTTAAATTAATTCACCAAATTAAACAGAGATTATAAGAAATCCAATTAATTATATACCAAGGACTCCATCATGCACATAAATGAAAAAATTTTTATGAAAATAAAAAAATTGAATCGAACAAAAAAGATACAAACCCAATACACACTTGACTATTTAGCCGTAGACAGATACTAGTTTATTATAAATTTTTACAAATTATATGAGAGTAACCCGACATTCTTAATCATGCACAAAAACAAACAAATCTCAATGATACAAAGAAAGCATAGACAAAAAGTAAAAAATAGGAATAACACAAAGGCTGATTGGGAATTTATACCAAATGTTGAGTGTGTCTTTCTCTCTTGTTCTATAAATAATAATAATAATAAACCTTGTGCAAGCCCGTAAGCAAGTTCAAATCAGAACAAAATTGGTATTCTAAAATAAATTGCTTTGTTCTTACAAAAGGGAAACCACATCTCTGAAAAAGAAAAAAATGTAAAAATGTTCCAAGCGAATAGTCTAGTGGTATAAACCCGTCTTCCTCGATATAGTGATTTCAAGTTTAAACCCTTATATAATAAAAAAAAATGTAAAAATGATATGATGCAATTAGAATGAGAAAGTACATAAAATAGGAAAATCACATGATAAGTGGAAATTGCTTAAACCAAGAAGGAACCAGAATAAAAGCACCCATATTACAAATACCCAAAAAAAGAAATAATAAAAAAAAAGCAAGAGGTATGTCAGCATGTGTACCTGAGGAAAATCAAAGTTCTTTTCCAGAGGAAAACTATGAGCTGAAGAAGAAGAAGAAGAAGAAGAAGAAGAAGAATGGAGGAGTTCTTATTTTTGAAAGTGCATAAAGATTTGGCAACCAGAGGGAAAAAACTCTTTCTAAATTTAGATGGGGTTTTTGAAATATTTGACTTATTAAAGAAAGAATAGGAAAAAAAGGAATTATGGAAAGTAATTTTTTTTGATTGTTTTGAAAAATACCCAATAAAATAAAAATAGAATCCTTTATTTTGATTGAAATTTTTTAGAATATTTCCGAATAAAAATATTAAGCTTTGGAATAAAAGTACCAATTTTGATCTTGGAAAAGTCTTGCCTTGATTAGCTCATTCTAATTTCAATCAACTTTTGAACTCAGTTTTCTTTTTTTCTTTTTTTTTTTTTTATAGAAACAATTAGGCCATGAAATAAAACTGTAAGAAAAAGTTTCTTGGTGGGCTGAACTTAATAAATGTAGGCAATAACTTTTTTTTCTTTTTTATTCTTAAGCAGGCGGTCCGGGCCAAGGAAGCCTGGTATAGCTGAGTAACATGGTGAACCATATCTGATAAAAAACTGGCGGGGGAACAAAAAGAGTTGAGGAATTCCAACGTCGTATGGATTCAATGATGGCAAACTAAACTCTGTTTGTTAATTAAGATTTCATGTACAAATTTTCAAAATAAAATGATAAATACTAAAAGAGTTAGATTTCTAAATTAAATTTCATAATATTTGAATCGGATTAGTCGAGTAATTTGAATAATCATACTTAAGTAAAAAAAGAAAAAAAATGTCCGGTAGCACGGTGAACCATCAAACAGGACCCGGGCTGGTCTAGTTTTTGCCCCCTCCCCAAACCCTTGAGCTGGGATAAACCCTTCAGTTCTCTCTCTCTCTCTCTCTCTCTCTCTACTTAGTAGAAGGGGAAGAAGATGACATGGGTTTCGAAGATCATCACAAAACTCCGTCTCTATATCTTTCCTGGGCAGCTCCGACCATTTTCCTCTTTCTAGATTCCCTCCTCAAGCTCCTCTCTCTCTCTCTCTCTCTCTCTCTCTCTCTCTCTCTCTCTACAAAAATTTGTAATCAACCAGCACATTTCCAATTTTACGTACCTTTGGATTTAATATACAGCCAGCACATTTCGATTTTTTCCTTTTAAAAATTTAATAATAAAACTTTTAATTTTCAATATGCATTATGCAATATACGCTTCTAGTGATGGTGAGGACAAGGAGGAAACAGAGGTGGCACTAGAAAAGGAAACGGCGCTGGACAAATTGCATTAAGTTCATCAAGAAAACTATCTTTTTAGAAAATTCAGGACTAAGTTCAGGCCATTCCAATATTAGCTCAATATTTTCCCTAACTTAATGGAAAGATTGTACAACACCATCAGAATAATTGAAGATGGGCCCCCTTTTTTCTACATAGGAGTATCATCACTTTTTTTTTTTTTGGGTTTACGATGAGACTTGAATACTAATTTATCATAATGAAAGGATGATTGGTATCACTTAAACTGAAACTCATTAACGAGTATTATCTCTCTCTTACCATTAGTGTTTTGAAACACGGATCGCTGGTCTTGCCAAGGGGTTAACTGTAAAACATCCATGCAAGTCTAATACACGAATTTAAAAGCAAAATTGAACCATAGAACAAGCGGAAGCAAGTGTACCTCCAGCCATGGATTCCGGCGAGTCTGAACTCCCTTTGGCAGCACCTCTGGACGTGCAAGAAGCCTTCCAAGCTCTCAATTCTCTCTCTAGATGGTGTGTGAGACTAATGAATTGAGTTTAGGGACCCTTGCTATGGTTGCCCCTATTTATAATGGTTGTGCCATCAACAACCATTATTGAGGCCCATACTTGGTTACCCCTTTGGTGAGTGAAATCCCTTATTTTCAGGGATGGTTTTGCAGGGCATGGAGGGTGATGGGCCACCCTCCTGTTCTTACATTCTCCCACTTGGTCCACTCACCCGACTTGGTGACTTTATCCAAGCCGATACTTAATGGAAAAAGCACACATGAATCACAGTGACAAGTCCTCTAATTCAGCGAGTATTGTCTCCTGTGTATCACAATGCATGCTACTCCCTATCCTTATGGTAACCATCTTTATGAATAAACCCTATGTTTATTCGGGATCCATTTTCAAGAAATTTTCTCAAAACTGGAATGTGCACAAATTTTTTTTTATACGAGAAAATTTAATTCGAAATTCCATTAAAATTGGGATTTAAACCCATATTTACAATATGATCCCTGAATTTAACTGGAGGCATGCCTTTAGTCAGGGGATCAGCAAGCATACATTCGGTGCTTAGATGTTGGATTATAACCTTATTTTCCAATATACGTTCCCTTATGGCTAAATACTTAATGTCGATGTGCTTACTTCGACTACCACTCTTATTATTTTTAGCCAGAAACACCGCAGCCAAATTATCACAAAATATACTTAATGGCTTAGGTACAGAGTCAAAAATCCTTAACCCAGCCATGAAACTTCGTAACCACACCGCCTGTGACGTGGCCTCAAAACACGCCACAAATTCAGCTTCCATAGTAGAGGTCGCAGTCAATGTCTGCTTAGCACTCCTCCACGATATAGCTCCACCGGCCAGAACAAAAATATATCCAGATGTTGACTTTCGAGAATCAACACAGCCAGCGAAGTCCGAGTCCGAGTATCCGACCACCTCAAAATTGTCGGTCCTCCTATATGTGAGCATGTAGTTCTTGGTGCCTTGCAAGTACCGTAACACCTTCTTTGCAGCCTTCCAATGCTCCAAACCAGGATTACTTTGATATCGTCCTAACATTCCAACTGCATATGCTATATCAGGTCGAGTACAGACCTGTGCATACATAAGGCTTCCAACTACGGAAGCATACGGAATATTGGTCATCTGTTCCCTTTCCAATTCCGTCTTGGGACACTGGTCCAAACTAAACCGGTCACCTTTGACGATAGGAGATACACTTGGTGAACAGTCCTGCATTCTGTATTTCTTAAGAACTTTCTTAATATAGGTTTCTTGAGATAGTCCGAGAATCTTATGAAATCTATCTCGATGTATCTTAATGCCAATGACGTAAGACGCATCACCTAAATCTTTCATAGCAAAGTTCTTAGAAAAGAATTGTTTCACCTCATGCAACATCCCTTTATCATTGGTTGCAAGTAAAATATCATCCACATACAGCACTAGAAAGCAAATTTTACTCCCACTTACCTTCTGGTATATACACTGATCCACAACATTTTCTTCAAAACCGAATGAAGAGACTGTCTCATGGAATTTCAAATACCATTGGCGGGAGGCTTGCTTCAATCCATATATAGATTTATTAAGTTTGCAAACCAAATTCTCACCATTACTAGAGGAAAATCCTTCAGGTTGATACATGTAAACCTCTTCCTCTAATTCTCCATTCAAAAATGCCGTTTTCACATCCATTTGTTGCAACTCTAAGTCAAAATGTGCAACAATCGCCAAAATAATACGGAGGGAATCTTTCTTAGATACTGGAGAAAAGGTCTCCGAATAATCGATTCCTTCCCTTTGAGTGAACCCTTTAGCAACAAATCTGGCCTTGTATTTCTCAATGTTGCCAAATGAGTCAGTTTTTGTCTTAAAAACCCATTTACATCCAATGGGTTTTACCCCATCAGGCAACTTTACAAGATCCCAAACTCCATTACTCGTCATGGAGTCCATCTCATCTTTCATGGCTTCCAGCCACAAACTCGAATTGTTAGAGTTTATGGCTTCTGAAAACGACTCAGGATCATCTACGGCACCAACATTGTAATCAGACTCCTGGAGGTATACTACATAATCACTAGATATTGCTGACCTCTTAATCCTAACAGATCTCCTTAATGTTGGCTCAACAGTCTCTCTAGGAAAGGGCTGTCCAACTTGACCTGTTCCGGTGTCAGCAGATTGTGGAATATTTTGATTGTCATCTGTAATTGGGTCAACGTCCATGGGTACTGGAGGGACGCTTTGAATGACAATCATCCTTTCACTTGAAGTGGAAGGCATACTTGATAGATTCTTTTCAGGGACTAAGTCTTGAAAGGAATCCCTCCCACTAATCAAGTGATCATCAAGAAATTTCGCGTTTCTCGATTCCACAAATCTAGTATGATAAGATGGACAATAGAATCTGTATCCCTTGGACCTCTCAGCGTATCCAACAAAATACCCACTAATGGTCCTTGGATCCAGTTTCTTTTCTTGTGGATTATAAACTCTTACTTCTGACGGGCATCCCCAAATGCGTACATGTCGCAAACTGGGTTTCCAACCTTTGAACATTTCAAATGGGGTTTTGGAAACCGCCTTAGTTGGAACCCTATTTAATATGTATACAGCCGTTTTAAGAGCTTCAATCCACAAGGATTTAGGCAATTTAGAGCTAGACATCATGCTCCTTACCATGTCCAATAATGTCCGATTTCTTCTTTCAGCCACACCATTTTGGTTTGGAGAACCAGGCATGGTATATTGGGCGACAATCCCAGTTTCTTGAAGAAATCGAGCAAATGGACCAGGTGCTTGTCCATCTTCAGTATACCTCCCATAGTATTCTCCACCTCTATCCGATCTCACTATCTTTATTTGCTTATCGCATTGTTTCTCTACTTCTGCCTTGAAAACCTTAAAGGCATCCAACGCCTCATCCTTATGGCGAAGAAGATAGAGATACATATAACGTGAGTAATCATCAATAAAAGTGATGAAATACCTTTGGTCATATGAGTCCATATCCGGACAACATATGTCTGTATGAATGATCTCTAATAGATCTGAGCTCCTCTTGGCACCCTTTTTTGACTTATTGGACTGTTTACCCTTAATACAGTCCACACAGGTTTCAAAGTCACTAAAATCTAGAGTACTAAGTACTCTATCCTTTACCAACTTTTTAACCCTTTCGATGGAGATATGTCCTAATCTCCGATGCCACAACATAGAGGAATTTTCATTTATGGCACACCTTTTCACACCAATATGTATTGTGTTGCAACATGTATTATCTTGCAAATTAATTCTATATAGTCCGTCAATCAATAGACCTGTACCAACGACATTTGAATGCAAAAGTAATGTCATTGTATTATTGAATTGGAAAGAATATCCGAATTGTACAAGTTTTGATACAGAAATTAGATTTCTAGAAAAACTTGGTACATAAAAAATTCTTTCCAACTGCAAGACATGTCCATTAGTCAAAATGAGCTTGCGATCTCCAATGGCTTCTACATGCGAACTCATCTTGTTTCCTGAATAGATGAATTGCTCACGGCCCACCGGTTTCCGCGGGTTTTGCAAGCCCTGCAACACATTCGTAATATGAATTGAGCATCCAGAATCAATCCACCATGTGTCATAAGAAGTCTCAGTTATAAGAGATTCATAACATACAAAAGAGATTTCTGTACCTCTGGCAGCAAGCCATTTCTGAAATTTGGCACAGTCCTTCTTTATGTGTCCCTTCTTTTTACAGAAGAAACACGTAGACTCCTTTTTTACAATTGGGGTAGGTCCCTTTGCTTTTCCTTTCAATCTGGCTTTTCCCTTTGCCTTTCCTTTCATGACGAAATGTGCACTATTGGTTCCTTCCTTCATTTCCATGAGCAACCTCCCTTCTTCCTGTACACACATGGTCATCAACTCATTGATGGACCATTTAGCCTTATGTGTGTTATAGGAAATTTTGAAGGGACTATAAGGCTGTGGAAGGGTATTCAGAATATAGTGCACTAGAAAGGATTCAGACATCTCAACCTCAAGAGTCTTTAGTTGGGCCACTATATCCCGGATCCTCATGATGTGCTCGCGCACTCCATGGATAGTGGTGAGTTTCTTCGATGAGAACTCCATAATCAAGGTGCTAGCAAGAGCTTTATCAGACGTCTCGAATTGCTCATCAATTGCCTTAAGAAGGGCACGGACGTCATTATGCTGATTGACGGAGCCGCGGATGCCAGTTAATATTTTATCCTTAATGAACATCGTACTGAGACGATTAGATCGCTCCCAGCGCTCATAAAGAGCTTTGTCCGCTGTAGAGCTGGCATCCGTTATCCTAAGTGGCTCGTCATGCCTGATAGCATAATCCAAGTCACGCCATCCCAAATTGAGAAGTATTTTCTCCTTCCACACCTTATAGTTCTCACCATTTAATATGGGAACTTCAACGATATCAACGGTTTGTATAGCTGCAACAAAAATGCTTACAAATTTTAGTTGAGGCTTTAACATATGTTTACCAATGTAAAACATATAAAATAAATCTCCTGACATAGAAATTGCCTGTGGGCTAAATTTCTAATTCAGATTAGATTTATTATACTTTATGAAAAGATTGACAAGATTACTTAATTTCCTAATGCCTGTAGGCTAATTAGGATAAATTATATAGAAAATCTTTCCCTGAATTAGAGCTTCCCTACAAAACAGCATCACTCGTGCACCAGGAAAGTCCCCAGGTAGGTGGTGGGTCACATGGGACCGCTTAAGAACCAACCAACCTTAGACTTATCCCCGTCTTGTTGACAGGACTTTCCTAGACATGCACTTGATCTGCTGAGCTCGAAAAAACCTTGTAGGAGAAAACTCTAAAGTCAAGTAGACCATCCACATAATTTAGGTTATCCAATCTTGCCATCTAATCCTGATTAATTATTTTTAATACGACAAAAATTCCTGTGGGATAAAATTTGTCACACAAAAATAAATTATCACAAATAATATTCTTTATTTTATGTGGTCAAAACTATCCCAATATATAATTTCTTTCATATTAGAGCTGCTGTGGCTATACCCTAACAATCAGAAATCATACGAACCACAAGAATATTTTCCTTCAATTTTATGTAGGTTTTAACCTTTATTTTGCATGCGTCTTTATATGCAAAAACCATACAAAAATTAATTTATACAAAATCATAAAGTTTCAATGATTTTATAATTTTGTACGGGTCTTAACCTTTATTTTACACGTCTTTCAATGTGTAAAAGACCATATAAAAATTAATTTGTGTAAAATACACAATTTTTCATTTATGTGTGATACCATAATACACATAAATCAAAAATTTTAATTTCAAATTCTCAAAAATGACCTAAATATGAATTTAAAATTAAAAATTAAAATTTTCAATTTTTTTTTTTTTTAAGTCCAAAGGACTAATGTGTAACATTTCAAAATATGTTGGGACCAAACTGTAACATTTCAAGGTTTATCGGCTTTTGTATAAAGGCCGGGGACCAATGTGCAATATCTTAAAGTTTTGTGAGTTTTTGAAAGGTTACAGGGACCATATTGCAACAGATCAAAAACGTTTTGGGCGATTTCGTAATTACAGAAAGTTTTCGGGCAGATCCATTATTTCAAAAATTGCAGACCAAAACGACGTCGTTTTGGTCTGCATCCGGGTCTTCTTCACCCGAATGGACCCCGAGGGTCCCGACCCGAATCCGGCGGGTCTGAATGCCGGAATGTCGCGGAAAAGTGCCAAAAAACTCCATTTTTTGCTCTAAAAACATAAAATCATCCAAAAGTTTATGCAAAACTCATTTCCAAACTCAAAACCCCAAAATTTACTCAAATTTGGGCCAATTTTTAAAAAAAATTCAGAAGCCAAAAATTGAAATTCATTGCCGGAAAATGCAGACAGAGGTTCTAATGGCTCTGATACCAAATGTAAAACATCCATGCAAGTCTAATACATGAATTTAAAAGCAAAATTGAACCATAGAACAAGCGGAAGCAAGTGTACCTCCAGCCATGGATTCCAGCGAGTCTGAACTCCCTTTGGCAGCACCTCTGGACGTGCAAGAAGCCTTCCAAGCTCTCAATTCTCTCTCTAGATGGTGTGTGAGACTAATGAATTGAGCTTAGGGACCCTTGCTATGGTTGCCCCTATTTATAATGGTTGTGCCATCAACAACCATTATTGAGGCCCATACTTGGTTACCCCTTTGGTGAGTGAAATCCCTTATTTTCAGGGATGGTTTTGCAGGGCATGGAGGGTGATGAGCCACCCTCCTGTTCTTACATTAACGGGTCACTGGGTTAAATCGGTCAAAGCAGACAAGAAAACTGAATAATATTATTACGACGTCATAAATAAATTTAAATTATAATATATTAATAATACAAAAAATATGTATATCTAATCAGAATTATTTAGCAAGTCATGTTCATAATATATAATATTAATAAAATACATTTCATTTATCTAAATATCACACATAATTTAAAACAAAATATCATTTAAATATATCAAAATCTAATTTAAATAATAAGGTTAAACACATCAAAATATAATTTAAACAAAAAAAACTAATGAGGATAGAAAAGGAAAAAAGAAAAAAACATGACCCCAAGTTGAAAAACAATTACAAAAAAAAAAAAACCTTAAGAGGCAAGAGTGAGCTAAAAAGAAAAGGAACACAAAACATTGTGATCTAGTGTTTATCACAACTCAAACATTCATTACATCTCCGAGTCCACACATTTTAATATCAAGGAAAAAAAAAGAAGAAAAGCCGACCGGTTTTAACCGTTTTTTAAAAATCCGATTATGTTAAGAAATCCGAACCGGTTACTGATCCGGTTTCCTATCTAACCGGCCGGTCCGGTCCGGAGTTCGAGTCCACATGTTAACAGTTTTTACACCAAAAGGAAAGCAAAAAATAGGGGTTGGCTGGTTCAATCCAACGGTCCAACCCGGGTTTTGACCGTTTTTTCAAAATCCAATTATGTTAAGAAATTTCAACCGGCTACTGGTCCAGTTCCCGGCCGGTCCGGACTGCTTGCCAACTATTCCTCTAATTTTTCGAGGGTTTTCCAGGCATGGAAGAGCATCAAGATTATATCTTCTCCAAGAGAATTAGGTATAAAATCAATTTTTGCAGCTTTTGCAAATGGGTTTTGGATTTTATTTATTATTTTTCACCTTTGCCTTTTCTTCACCAGATCACAAGAACATTTAGCAATTACATATTTTTGCAATTTTGCAAGAAGATTAGTGTTTTGTCTTTGCCATATGAATCTGAAAAGCGAGAAATGTGAATCATATTAGACTAAGAATAAATACCCAGCTAAACTATATGGGAGTTTCACTTCTATCTAATGTGTTCATAGATGAATAGCTAGAGAGAAATGAACCTTCTTTGCTATCCAAAAATGATTCTTATAGATTGCTAATTGTTATAAAGGAAAGGTTTGTAGCAATTGGCCTAAATGGATTCCATTTCATTCGATTTATAATATTTTTAATTAATTAAAAGATTTTATTATTAACATATGATTTCATAAGTGAAAGTTTTGACTTCTATATGAAAACGATTAAAATTATCCTTATCGTTGATAATTATATATACCGGAAACTCTATCGAGACCTCTATTTCATTTAAACTCATCATAATAAGCTTTTTTCCTTTTTTATCGATTCTTTCTTATATATATATATATATATATATATATATATATATATATATATATATATACAAATATGATAATATTTGATATTTCACATGACATGCGCAAAACGTTATGCCACGTGATCAGAGTTAATAAGTAAATTCGATATAAACAAGAATAAAAAACAACCTATCAGAACCATCCACATCGATCTAGTGACGTTAACCTAGCCTAGCTTCGCCAAACCCTTACCTCTACCCAGCTCTGTTTTTGTATATAAACTAGGTTTATGTCGATGCGCAGCCAAAAACCATTCTTTCATATGAGAGGTTTTGATCTAGATAAAAACGATAGATCGATCAAAAGACCTGTCTCAAAGACTTCTTCATGCCGATGCGGATGTCGTAAAGGTATTCTTCATCCATTTTTTCTTTTCCTTTTTTCTTTTTCTTATTATATAACTTACACAATTATTATTATTATTATTATTTTGAAATTCATTCGGATTATTCCTCTCTTCTAATAGAATTGGTTGCAATTATTTCATCATTTCCTAGCAATTCTTGTTCATGTTCTGTCCAAATAATAAAAAATTGGAGCAAGAAATTTGTTATGCTTTAAAAACTACACCACAGATTTGAGTGAGAAGGGAATTTTTCTACTGCAAATTATTACTATTTTTCGTATAATAATTCTTATACAGAACACAATTAAGAGTTACTAGGTTCAGCCTACTATATCCCACAATTTCAGGTTTTCCATTTTTCTTTTTCCCTTTTTTCCCCACGAAATATCTCTGTTAATCTTCTTAGTATTCGAATCCTCATCTACCACCCCAAAAATTTTAGGAAATTTGTAATATCAGAAACTGTTTTCATGATTATAGTATTGAAATTATTTATCGTGAGTTAGAGAATTTTGGCCTTAATCTTCCTATATTTTTCTTTTTTTTATACGAACCGTCGGTATCTAGTAATTATATTAGACCCGACTAAATTTGACTCGAATCAGATTGAATTTTTAAGAGATAAAATTCTCTTGATATTTATCACTCGACTAACTAGTTATTGGTATTTTTTTCTTGCTTTTAGTTTCATCAAAATCCCTTATATATTTTGTTTTTAGGATATGTTTATTCACTAAAGCCAAGTGGGTAATTAAAGATTCTTCCTAAACTCAACTTGATATACTTTATAAATTATAAATATTTAGCAAAAATTGATTATGTTTAATTTAATTTTATCCACATATAAATTAGGCAAATACCAATTAAAATCATAAAACTGAAAAACTTTAAAATTTTATGTTAATATCACCAAACACTTTTGATCAAAACTTTTTGTTTTCCTTCTTCTCCTTCTCAACTAGCTACTTTCCCATTTTCTTCATCCACATCCTCTATCTCAATGCTTTTTCTTTGAATGGTTCACCTTGTTTGCATGAGTGACTTAGATGGAGGAAAAGTTAGGCAGCACAAGGGTTGCGCATTTGGATGATTTGGCTATTAATGTGTTGAACTTTCTTTTGGTGGCCTTAGGTTCGACTTCTTGGATAGTTTCTGAGTTCGCGAAGAAATTAGATAACAGATGGATTGCATGTCGTAATGATCAGATAAGTAATTTGCCAACGTAGTGTTTCAAACAGGTAATGACATTTGTTCTTACTTTTGATCTAATTTAGCTCTTTAGTTGTCTATTGTTCATGAAAAATGAAGGTTTAGTAACTTGATGTTACCTCTTGAGTACATGGTAACGCTTTTCAACTAAACTAAGGTTGATACTGTTAGCTATATTCTGTTTTGGCTAATAAATTTGGCTAAACATGACTACCTAGATTTTTTCATCCACCATGTAAGTTCTCTAGAAACATGCTTGGGCTGGAGGTAGAGAAATGATCCCATATATCTCTCTTTCTCCCGAAAGATGCCACAAGGCAAAAGCATGGCAAACACAAGAATATAGACATGCATTTGGTTTGCAATTATAAACTCTCACACCTTCGATACGATTGATCGGTGCAGGAAAGTGGCTGCCTCTTCAAGGGGTGTTAACTATGGAAGACCTATGTCGTTTTTTGGAAGAATTTTTAAAATCAGGTGCTTCAGATTTGTAAATTCTGGAAACCGAGTCAGTGAATATCCTTCCATCAGATCTAATGTCAAGGTCTCTAGCTCGGAAAAAATGCCTTGCAAATGAGAGAAAGCCATCGTTTGAAAGTTCTACACCTCCACTGATGCATAAATCAAGGAGACGGGGAGTGCCTTGAATAACGAGTATTATCTTGACGCCATCTTTGGAATCATCGTCACTGCTTGCCATTGTTAGGATCTACACTGCTGAGCAAGTCGTCGCAAGTAATAAAGAATAATACTCTTGAAGTTATTCAAACCTAGTTTTTCAAAGTCCTTGCAATTAAGCTCCTACATGAAATAGTTACCAAGTAATATAGAGTTATTCCAACCTTGAGGACCTCTTGCCATAAATTCCATACCCCGGAAGATATTCAAGCTCGGTGTTTCGGAAGCAAGATGGATCTTAGCAATTCTAATAAATTCGGCCTTTTGATTTAAAAGGGTGTAACGATCAATTCATTACATCTTTGGTGTGGTGATGTGCTCTTTATTAACGGACAGTCGATTTAATAAAATGAAATGTTAGATTATTTAATCAAATTTTAGATTTGAAATTTGACAATAAAAAAAAAATTACACTAAAAGAGTCGTCCTCTAAATAGAGTTTCATAAATGTTTGAATCAAATTGATTGAAATATGATTTCAAAAAATTAAAAAAAAAAAATAATTGCAGCACGGTCGGGGGCTATCGGAGTAGTTCACCACCACTGGGAGGCCAAGGGCTTGCGAGTAAGAGGAGAGGTTTTTTTTTTCCCTTCTTCCTCTTAATTTTTTAAATGAAAAAAATAAATATTTTAATAATTTAACTATTTAATAATAAAAATAAAGGAATTAGAAGGGCTAAATTTACATACTTCTAGATATTTTTTATATTTTTTAAAGTTTATGAATCCAAAGGGCATTTTCGTATTTTTCCCATTTTAGTTTTCTCAGCCTCACCGCCCAAAAGCGGTTCGTTGCAAGTATTTGTGAACGAATTGGCGCAGAGAGAGAGAGAGAGAGAGAGAGAGAGAGAGAGAGAGAGATGGTGGCAATATCACTTTACAGAGGAAATTTCCACAGAGTACCCGATACACCTCGGCGATGGCTAATACCGAATCATTCATTTTCTCTCAAAGTTTTCAAATCTCTTCGTCATCGTCGTTCCAAAGCCCTCTCTCTCATCCCCACCACATCTAGCCCTGACCTTAACCCTAATCCCAACTCCAATCCTCATCCTAACCCTAATTTAGACGGAGGAGCTCAGAGAGAGAACAATGAAGTTCTTAAAGAGATGCTGAAGCCGAACAAGGACGAAGAAGTAATTGAAGAACAGAAATTAATTGATGATTCACGCGCGGAGAATGTTGGTGAAGCAGTGGACGGATCTGGAGGTTCAAAAGATTTGCAAGAAAAGAAGCCGACGGATGCCGAAAACCCTAATCTTGAGGTATTTTAGTTTTGTTTTCTTTTATGAGTATGCTCTATGTGAAATTGAAAGCCCTAGGTAGCTGTTAGGGTTTGATTTAAGGGAATTTATGCTTGGCCAAGGGAAAAAAATTGTGGTATTGAAGTTTTGATGCAAATGCCATATATTAGCTGAATTAATATTCGGTTTATAGTTCTATAGGAAATTGAGAAACCCTTACATTGAAGGTTCAATTTAAATGAATTTTAGTTCTGGCAAGTAATAAGAATGTTTTGATATTAAAAATGCAGTGGAATTAGGTGAAATAATATTGGAGATACAACTAGTGCTTCTGAATATGCCTATGTAATAAAAACAGACTGACTGATCAATTTCCGAAAAAGGAATCAATCTATATGGATATATTGTGGACAAATGTATATACAAGTTGGTTGACTGTTTTCTTTCTATCTAGGCAGTTCTACATATGTTCCTAAATATGGGCTTGGACCTTGTGTCGCACATGATTTAGGGTGAAGTTTTGCTGACTATTGTTTAGAATCCTCACAGTGGCTGTACAGCCATTGGCCTACTAACTATGAAATGGGGGTTTGGCTCCACTCCGGTGCCCACATCCTCCATTACCCCTCAATGGAGTCTTTGATCAATGCCACATCATCCGATAATATGGTAATGGTAATGGATCTGTCTTCCTGATGTTAAAGTAATTGAGTCATTAACATTTATTAAACAACATTTCCTGCGTTAAGCAAATTCAAAATATCCCCTTATTTATTTTGTTATTATTATTTTTTTTTAATTTTTCCTGTTAATAAAAGAAAAGTCTTTTTCTGACATCAAATGCTCTTTTTTCTTCACTTCTGAGGCATCTAGCAGAAACCTCATCACTTCTCTTACAATCACACTCTGTTCCCACATGTTTTGAATATGAAATCTGTAATCCGTGGGCTACCTTCTCTTGCACATTGAAGGGCTTTGCTTCACTCAACGAAGTTGTTAGCAATTGGATTTCAATGTGCAATTGGAGATGACCAGCAAAAGTGAAAAAGATAGTAGTGTGATTGGACATGGGATTCAAAACCCAGATCAACAAATGGGGCAACCCCACAATCTAATTTAAATTGATGTAGATAACCCAAAATGACTATATGAATTTGGTTTGTTTCTGGCATAGGAGCACTAATGTCATAAAAGATGGCATCATTTCCACACTGCATCTCGTGTTCTTCAAATGGTTTTGTCTTTAAATATTGGTTCCAGGGATTTTTCTGAAAAGAAAAAAAAAAACATTATAAACAAAAAACTATTGGGTCTAGAATTTCCCGTTTGATAAATGGTCATCATAGTGTTATGAGTTCCCCATAGATGGCATTAAAGTTTAAACCTTAATGTTGAAGCGGTGAATTCCCGACACAAGTTGCAAATTTTCTTTGACGAAAATAAATAAATAAATCTTGCAATGGAAGAATAAAACACATTAATAGATTAGGGGAAAAATAAAAGATATTTTCAAAAATTTTCCTTAATAGCAAGACTGTTAAATGCTGTTTACAGCTGCCACTTGTTTAAGTCAATCGATTTCCAGAGGTGAACTGAACCCATGAAATGGGAAATCGACCCTTGACCTGCTTGTATGTCTAGGGTACATATTACTTCTTCAGCCTGGATAAATAGCAAAAAGAAGCCACTAAATCATAATCATAATGTAGATTCTTCATTCTTTTGGAGATTTCACAGATTGTATTAGGAATCAGTCACTGCCCTTAATAAATTGCACTTTCTTATTCTATGCTTTCAGAATTCATAAGTCAAACTCTACTAGCACAAGAAGAGATACAAAGTACAAAAGAATTGAAGTAGAGTTCCACACTGCTGCATCTTAAATGATATTCCTATTACTGTACTTTGGAAATACATTAGAAGAAGCAAAGAGAAGCTGTTTCCCTCAGCAAACAAATAGTAGCAACTTAGGGCCCGATCAATAGAGCCACACGCTGAAAAACTTAAATGCTAATTTTTTTCTTTTTTATTTTTTATTTTTTAATTTAGCAAACCTATGAAAAGGAAATTACAAACAGGCTAAATATTGCTAAATTAAACTTTCTGGCTGCATGGATTTCATACTCTAATATAGCATGTAGAAGGTGTTTATGGCTTTCAGAAATAAGACAGCATCCTTTTGCTTAATTTCTTGGCTCTATTTTTTAATGGACACAGAAAATTAAAGCAAGCTTAGTTTTAGGAGCTCTGCATTATTATGGCTTTCACCGCCACCCAACGAGACATTTTTTTATTTTTTTTATAGAACACCACCCCACTAGATAGTGTTTGAGGAATTTGTGAATTGTTCTAATTGCAGAATGTCCTGTCCAACCTTCCTTTTTGTAGACTCTTTGGTTCAGTTAGCAACTTGTATTAAAATTTAGAAAAGTACAGGCTAAGAAGGATTCACTCTAATAGGATGGGCTAAAAATACTAGATCTTCATATGATGACTGGTTCACAGTGTTGTGCCTTTTCCCTGTTTCTTGAGACCACAAAACCTCTTTTTTCTTTTCCCCCTGTGTATTGTTCTGCAATGGGAAATATTCGAATCATATAAATTATGTAGAAGAGATGCATGTCAACCAATTTTTACCAGAAAATGCATATAAACTTGACAATCTGTTTGGTAGGGAGATTCCAAATGCAGGCAGAGGTGGTGCTAGAAATTGGACTTCCATGTCCCCTCAATTTGTTCTTCGATGCTTCGATACTATCAAACTTGTAACTGTAGATTCTAGTGCCAGTAACACTGTTATACTTTTCTAAAGCTGCATACACACTGCAAACTTTAATGTTAGAGCTCCACTCAACATCTTGAATAGCAAAGCAAGTACCATGCGTTGGAATATGTTGTTAGAAGAAACAAGTGGAAGCTGTATGGGGAAATGATGCATAGAATACGTCTCTGGCTTTCATCAATATGCCAATACACTGGGCTATTTTAAAATCAAGAATTCAATACCAAATGGTTCTAGCAACTTAGGGCCATAGTAATAAACTTGCATTTTGGCTTTTGGTTCTTTGAAAGAAGCTACAGAAAGAACGTAGTTAAGCTTTTTGGTTATTGGCGTTTTATGGGGAAATAATGCATAGAATGCATCTATGGCTTTCATCAATATGCCAGTACACTGGGCTATTTTAAAATCAAGAAATTCAATATTATCTTCAAGACTTAGCATTAATCCAGGTTTCACCCCCTACCCCTGTACACTGATATTGTTTTGACAGACGAGAGAACTGTTTTGATTTGCAGAAGATCATATTCAAACTTCTTTGTTAGTACTTGTGAATCAGTCAACATCTTCTACCAAAATTATGAAGCACATAAGCAAACATTTTCTTACGGAAGCAGTGTAAAGCACTTCTTTGGTATATTTGGCTAGAAAGAAGTCCTAGGATCTCTGGAAATCAGTTTATTGGCATATCTCTCTTTTGGGATTAGATTGTTTTTCTTCATTTTGGCTGGTTTATATCTGTACTGTTATTTGTGGTTGGCTGTGTCTCTGGACCGCAAATTTTTCACTATTAACTAAAAATGAAATTTAGCTCAAATTTGATTGTTGCTTCCCATTGAAGCCAAGAACCAGTAGTCCGAAGGTGTAGGTTAAAAATAAACTGCTTGAACAAGAACATTTTCAAGCTTTATTGGGCCAAAGTGTTCTATTCTGTCTTACCCAATTGTAAACTGGTTAGCTTGTCCTTCACATCCTGAGAGGCAATGAAAATCATTTATTGTTATTTAGGCCTCCCCGAAGATGTGATTTACAATTTGCATTCTGCAAACTTGTTTGCAGAGGTTCCAGAGTAACCTGAATACCAATCAGCATATTGAAGTGTGTTCTTGTGCCATGTTCTTCTTCTTCCTCTTAACTTCTAAAAGACACTGTACAGTGGCTGTATGTGTGTCCACATGTCTGCACCACCTTTGGAAGCCCCTCCTGCCTTCCCATTGAAAACCATATTTATAAAGAAAGAAAGAATGGTGCACGTTGCACAAACGCATATTTCTACATCAATCAAGTTCCAAAAGGTCATGTGAAAAAATTTTCTCACATTAGATATACTGTCCTCCCTATGCTTTTCTACCTCAATGTAGGCTTCTGGTTAGTAAAGCCAATTCACTAGATGAGCATCGGAAAACTGAATAATGAGAGCTTAAGTGGGTTGAAGAATGCAACTCATTGATTTGCCACTCTCAATATGTTTAGTTCATGATGGTTAGAATTTATTATTCTCATAATTGGGAAGTTATTTCATTTTGTTTTCCCCAGATGATATGGTAATATAATTTGTTTGACCTGCTAGACGACCACCCAAACAGACGAACCAAGTGGCAAGGAGAAAAGGAGAAAGGAGATTGGGGAGAAGTTGCAAGTCTTAAATGAAAGGAAACACAATCTAGTGCAAGTGCTGAAGCAGGTTAGGCAATGTTTGTAATATCATTTGATTCTTATCTTCAAGATTTTTTTTTTTTTAAGATTTTTCTTCATTCTGTACTTTTTTTCCCCATTATCAACCAACAATAGCCAACGAAATTTGTGTGTCCAACAGGTTCTGAATGCGGAAGAGGAATTGAAGAGACGAAATAGTTTGCAGGGATCAGCAGTTCGTCCACCAGTTCCCCATCAAGTTGAAATTGCTAATGACTCTGGGTCAATAAGTAGACAGGCTACTCCAAGGATGGGTTCAGAGACAAACCTTGGCGGTGATATGGAAGGTGGAGAAGCAGATGATGCCTCCATACATGGTACGCATTCTCGGCACTTGCTTCACATGAACAGCACATCTCCATCATCTGAATCTCCACTTAGAAGGCCTGTTCTTAGCCAACATAATGTGGTAAGGAGTATGAAATACTAGTTCACAATGTTGTTTTAATATAAATGCCTTGATCTTATGATGAAAGTGAGTGATTTCAGGGCCTTTTAGGTATACAATGGTGAAGGATCCTAACTTACCCTTTTGAAGACGATATGCTAAAGTGAAAACCTTTTCATGATAAGTTTCTATCGAGCATTTGGACAGCACAGAGCCTCATTGGATGCCTGCAGTCATATTCTTATTATAAACTGTTATCACAATGCGTGAAAAGCATTGATTATGTTTTCCCTAAGGTTTCCCAGAAAATATTCTCTACACAGAAAATATTTTCCCGAAATATATTTTTTTAAGGAAAAGTTTATTTTCTTACTTCCTTAAGTTTGGAATTGCTTAATATTGCCCTGCTTTCATGCCTTTTTGGAAAAATGTTCTGCTAGATTTGAGGATACTTCCAAAAAACTAACAAATGAAAATCTTGGCGTTTAAATGCAGGTACACCATTCCCGAGCAAGCTTGGCAGCCGCTGGTAGTCCATCTCGCTTCGCTCCAACAGGTCATCAAACTCATCCTCCAAATCTTCCTGCAGTGTCTGTGTCGGGCACAGGCTACATTGCCTCCTCTCCTTCCCCTGCAGCATCAGGTGGCACATCGGTTTTTAGGGATGCTCGGCTCCCAAGCCCATGGAATTAAAAGACACTTTCTTTCCTTTTTGGATATATTTGCAGCTCAGCATTTGGCTTTCAAATGGCAGTATCTAGCCTGCCACACTTCTGGTTAACTAAGTTGTCTCTGAACCGATTTTGTTGGTTATCGAGCAGTCTTGGAATGCCTCACAAAAACAGATAGGAGACATCTTTCAGGCTCTTGATTTTAGCATAATTTGCAACTGTTGTACATTATTTGCTACTGATGACCTTCACAATTATTTTACCTTTTGTAAATTTTTCGAAAGAAATGAAATATGGATTCAGCAATGTTATTGTAGCTCGGCCTTGAGCGGTTTTTGTTTTTGGGTTTCTCTGAGGATGATAAGGCACTTTTTTTCTTTGCTTTTCTTTCTTTTTGTTACCTAATGAGAAAATTGAGCTACATAATGAATGTGCCCTTTTGCTCCTCCCAACCTATCGCGATTTGATTTCAGGCTTTCTTGGTATCATCTCAAGGGTTGTTACTGCTGAATTGGTCGGTCATTCTTTTCCTAATCTTACTCAGGTATTGCTTTCCCTTCCTTTTCTTTCTGGGACATACAAATTTGCTAGTGTTTTACAGAGGCATTTGACTCTAGCAAACCTAAACCCCGGCATTTATTGGGATAGCAATCAAACAGGTTCAAGTTTAGCTTGTGTATACTCATTTTATTGTTGTATTTACATCTATGTAAAACTGTTAAATCTATGAGAGAATACTAAGTATTTACATGAAAATGACTAGCTGCAAAACCAGACACAGCATGTTATCTTGCCGGCCTTTTTCACAGAGAGAAGAGAGAGAGGGGGGGGGGTCTATTAATTCTTATGTTGCACCATCTTTTGTTTGCATTTACCACCGTCCTTGTTCAATGCTTCCCTCTGCAATTCCATAATCTGGTTCTGGGTGATGTTTCTACTCAAAACTTTGACCGAAAGGACAGACAAAGACAACAACTGCTGAATAGAAAAGTTGAACACAGAGGCATCTAACTCATGGGACATACTGGGGACAGTCTTTGGGTATGGTCATAGGATTCTGTTCCTTCTCTGCATTTCCCCCACAAAATTTTGAATACATAAATTAATGAGTTCGTGAATTCCATGACCAATCCATGTTACTTTTGTCGCACCAACATATTCATATTACTCTTACATATTTATTTTCAATTTTTTAGCAAATATTTGTGGGCAAAAAAAAAAAAAAGGAAAAATGGGCCATAATGGGCAAGACTTCTCATAACAACTGCAGGCCAAAACTACGTAGTGATGGCCAACTACAAGACATTGATTGCTTGCCTTTCCATTTTGACATCGAATTTTGCTATGAAATTAAAGAAAACATCATATGCCGAAGAAAAATAACAATAACATATAGACAAAAAAAATAATTAATTTATTATATATTAATCTATCTCTGACCTGTCCAGTCTCAAATTCAAGTGACAAAACAGAGTTGTGTTAGATAATTAATCAGTATAAACTAATACAAACAATTTTATATGGATTTTTTTACAATATTAATCAATCCATTTGATGCGATAAAAGTTTGAGTATTTTTGTTGCACATATATTAATCTCCACCTCTCCAAGGCAAACCCACTTTGCTGCAATAGAGCTTCCATTTCATTTCATTTCAATCATAATCCTTAATTACACAAAGGCCCAAGAGAGACACCCAACACATTTATGTTTTTTGTGATCTTATAAAATATCTATTTATTATTATTATTATTATTATTATTATTATTATTATTATTATTATGTATCCATTTTATTTTTGTATTTCTATTTTTATAAAATTTTGAACGATCAAATGGATAGAAAATAGTAAAAACAATAATAATTAAATTTTTGTTCTACTTGATTTCAAACCCGAGTAAAAGATAATAATTACATTAAATAACTTATCGGTATAAAATTAAGATAAAAATTTGTTACCATCAAATCAATCGAAAATAATACATCTCTTTATTCAACTATACAGTGAAAATAAATAATTTTTAAGGAAATTGAGTTTATGGAAGTAATTTTTATGTGAATAAATTTTAATTTTCTAATTGTTAGTATTCTGGTCATAATCAGAGCCACAGTCGTAAACAAGGGGCAATTAGGAGAGCATGGTAACTACAGTAGTCTACCAACTACTGGAACTATCTCCAAGAAACAGATCAAGTCAAAAAAGCCAAGAAGAGAGGGAGACACATCTTCTTCCCCCACCCTCGGCGCATCGTAGAACAAAACACAACCCCAGATCTCATCACTCCAACAAGTCCCGGTCCAAAACAAAACAAACAACGCCACCTTCCTAACCACACGCCCTAACCTAACAGCACAAACCCTTTCTCTCTCTCTCTCTCTCTCTCATCATTTTATTCCTTTTTTGCTTTATCTACATCATGGCACCCCACACCAACCATAGGCAGAACTTAGCACCTCCAAATCCCAAATCACCACCACCACCACCAACAACAAAACCCAATGAACCCTCACCAGAAAAGCACCCAAAGACCCAACCCCAGAACACAGCCAACAGCAACCCATCAAAATTCTCTCACTCCAAACCTAGTATCAATCCTCAAACAAGCTTTTTAGCCAAATACATTGACACCCACTTACAAGGTAAAGCAATGACACTTTCTTTAATTGACCCAAGAGATAAAAAAGTGTCAAGGAGAAAAGAGAAGGAAAAGAAGATCATGATGACAGCAAAAGCTGAATTTAAAGGAAAGAGTGAGTCCAATGAGTGGCATTATTATGTCAATGGACCATTGAGAGGTTCAATTGCTGCTGCTGCTGCTGCTGGGACCGGGAGAAGATCTTTCTGTGACCCTCATGGGGAATTGGTCAATTTCTTGAACACTAACGGGGCAAAAGTCATGTCTGTTGATATGCCTCCTTTTATGCAACTTCATGCTGTTGATTGTGCAAGAAAGGCTTTGGATAGTCTTGAAAAATTTACTTCCAAGACTCTTGCTTTCACTCTTAAAAAGGTAACATCTTTTTTTTTGTGGGAGTAATTTCCTTATATTTACTTTTAATTTACATTTTTTTATAGATAAGAACTGTGGCGCTGGTGTTAGGAAAATCAAAAAAGGAATTATGGGGTTGGAATAAATTTGACTAATTGCCCAAAAATAAAATAAAATATGTACCTCCAAAATTACCATGGGTAAAATTTGTGAGAACCAGCACTGGCTATTCACCCGGCCATGGACCAGGCTACTCGTTCGGTCTACCTCTCAGCATGCTTGGCAACAAGTCTAACTTGCAGACCTATCTGAGCTCGATACTCTAGGGATTAAAAACTTCAGCTTGTATTATTTTATATATATGATAGGCACAATTCCAACACCACTCAACCCTCACAATTAGATGTTTGGGCAAAATATGTAAACCAATGAAGTTAGACCTAGGGTCTTGTGTTGTTCTAGGTCTAAATGTTAGAACTTTGATCTATAAATGTTGGTGAGAGCGAATTTTGATCATTCAAAGTTTTTTGAAGTAAAATATTAGACGGCCAAGATTTGATTTGATAAGACAACCATTCTTAGATAGTAGAAAATTACAGAGTACTATATCATTATACCTCCATAGTTATGGAAGATTTTCTTGATTATTGGGTTTCCTAATTTGTGAATTTTGCAGGAGTTTGATAAGGTATATGGACCTGCTTGGCACTGTATAGTGGGAACTAGTTTTGGGTCATTTGTGACACATTCTGCCAAGGGATTTATATATTTCTCCATGGATAACAAAATGTATATCCTCTTATTCAAGACCACTGTACAAAGAGCAGATTGAAATTGAAGATTTGGAAGTACTTTGCTTGAAAAGTTTTGCCTACTTTCAATTATGGGAAAGGGGTAGGAAGCTAAAAAGCCAACCAGTGTTGTCTCCTCTGCTATTTGTACATTTGATTTAGCTCAAACAAAGCATGGGGAGATTTCTTCTATGTGTTGTGCTATTCATATTTATCAAAAGGATTTTTTTCCTTTTCCCCCCTCTTTACCTTTGCCTTTTTAATTTTGGGTGTTGAACTTTGGTAGTTGATAAAGAGGCATCTACTTGATTGCTGGGGTCTAGGCTTCTACACGAAGGAAGGTTAACTCACTTCCTAACAAGGCACATGCCTTTTTTTGGTACTGACTATTGTGTTGTGCTTCAAGTTGCTTCAAAAACATGACCAAATGCCCACATCTTCCCCATATTTTTATTCCTTGTTTGATAGGTCAACACTGAAAAGGGCAGAGAAATATTTCATAGATTTGCAATACCTTCAACTATAAGGCACTAGTGATAAATATAAATATCAGCACAAAAGTTGACTTGTTATAATCTTGTGACATGACTTTTTTTTTTGTTTGTATTATGCCGACCAGTATTCGAAATCATGTTTTGACTAATTCAATTTGGGATTTGCAGTAGTCCATTAAAGGGGGTTATCCTCCTAACGTAGTTTTTTTCATATTCAAATCGTGAATTAAATTCGAAAACTTAATTAGGGACTTAATATCATATTTTACTATGCCAACATGCGGTTTGGTATCTTGTGACATCACTGATAACTTGGTAGCCCGGATGACTTGACAATGAGATGTTTTGAGCTTTTGAATGGATGTATTCTATTGCCATCTAAACTATACAAGGATACAGAGGCAAAGGACACAAATTATTTAATAGTCAAGAACTAGGACCGGCAATTGAGCCAGGCTGGACACCGATGGACTCATGATATTTTGTTGGTAATTTTGATAACTTTAATGCATTATTGTTAGTATAGTTTTTTAATCTTTTATGATATTATTATTGTTAATTTTTATAATAATATGTAATTTTTAATTTAACATGATGATATTTGTTTTGTGTTTATTATATTATAAAATAAATTAAAAATATAAAAAATAAAATTCATGATTTAAACTTGAGTCTACCCGAAACCAACCCGAGGGCCTTTTACTTTTTTTTGGACTAAGCTTAAGTCTCAATTTTTCGAGTTTTCTCATGCCGATTCAGGCTCATAAAATTTTAAATTAGTTGAGTCCGAGCTTTGTAAAATTTAGCTTAGAAAACTCGATTGCCAACCCTTGTCAAGCTTGAGAAACAAGTTATGTTGAGCTTGTCAAGCCAGTCAAGCATCTCCCTTTGCCTAAATCTGGTAAGATAGGACCACGTTTAATGGTAATTATCAGATGCCTGCTCTCAAAAGATGAACTCTCTTTTGGTGTTAGTGAATGGCATTTTACACTAATAGTGATAAAGATTCTTTGTTGTTTGATAAACATGAAAGGTTAATGGGGACAAAATGCAGCCCAACGTGCTTACCTAGCTTATCTTAAGGACTATTTTGTCAGCATGAGAGGAAGCAACCATTTGATGATTGAGAAGAGAAAGAAAAGATCATGGTTGTTCCCGGTTCAAATCGATCATTTAGAGTATGGGGAAGTATTTCCATGATAAAAAAAAAAAAAAAAAAAAAAAAAGAGAGAGATGGTACAAATTTCAAAAGCTTTGGGGTCCATTGATGCAGCAGCAGCAGTAGTAGTAGTAGTCGAAGACATGCGACAATATTTGAGGACGCAAAGTTGACGGTGCTTTGTTCATACTCAAAAAGCCAACTGATTTTGGGGCTCCACTTGTTTTCGACCCGACATTTGTGGAGGCCATATGCCGGCAAAAGTACTCTGCAAAAGGTGAAAAATCTCTAAGCGAAGAAGTTGGGCATTATTGACCCATCAGCCATCTAACCCCCCCCCCCCCCACCATTTGCTATTTCCATTGTTAACGTGCACAATACACTAAAATACCCCCTTTATTCATTTCCTTTTTTTTTTCATAAAAAAGAAAGCAATTTTTTCGTGTTTGTTTATCGATTAGAATTTATAGACTAAAATATTCGAATCTAATTGATAAATTATAATTCAATTGATATTATTCTTTTTTTATTAAAAATTTTTAATTCAAATCTCTTTTATATACTGAACAAAAATATTCGAATTGAGTCATAATTATTGGCAAAGTAATTTTAGTATTGTAATTTTATAATTACATAAATATTTTTTTTGGTCCATGATCCTTCGATATCCAGAGTTTCATTCCAACTAATCCGGATCAATCAGACTGTCAGACCTCCTATAAAGGGGAAGATCTTCCAAAATAGTTTTTTTCGTTTTCAAAAAAACTCGAACTCGAGCTCTTGGTTAAGAAACGCAGAACTTTTCCTATTACACCAACTGACTTTTGATGTAATTACATAAATATATTATACAATAACTTTTTATATTATATTGAGATTCAAATTCTGAATCACGAGATTGAGAGAGATTGAGAAAGAGAATTGTGTCCGCCCTGACACACAATAATTTACATATACATTTTATATTTTATTAGGATATTGAAAACATAAAAGTCGAATGACTATTGGTCAATAAATGGCTTCAAAATGATTACCACAATTATGGGAGGAATTTATGCAGGGATATGGCAGATTAAACCGTACCCACTTTGTCTATGTCAGAGAAATTTCAGAAATTTTAGCTTGAATCAATTTATTCTATTTTATTTTATTTAAAATATTATTAATTAAAGTAATTTTTGTGAGAAATACGAAATTTTGGAAGTACATTTTTTTAATTTTTTTTTTTATAAAAAGACTAATATTATCATTTTATGAATAATATTGTTGTATTAGAAATTTTTCTTCAATCTACCCTCAAATTTTTCAAAGTGGCCCATTTGTTGCCTGTCTCAACATTGAAATGAAACAACCTTTTCTGGAAATTACAGGAGATACCAAAGCCTAGTTCGTATAATAGCTGAGCATAGATATCCTTTGGACAATCTCCTTCCTTTATTGTTTTTTAAATAATCGATCGATATCTGAAATTATATTTTAATTAGTCTAGTTTAAATATTGTCAACTCCAAATTAGGGGAGAGTCCTCTCTCTCTCTTTTGGTTATATAAGAATTTGAATTTAAAATTATCAGGTTGGGAAAGAAAAATTTATACTACTAAACTGTTCTCTCGGGAGGATTCTCTTTCTCTCTCCTTCCTGCTCTGACTGTATGTATGAACCGAGCAAAGGTCGATTAAGCCCAGATGATTGGGCTTAGGATGCATCTCTTTTTTTAATCAAATCAAGCTGGCCCACTAATTCATGTAGGCCAGAGCCCAGCTGAATCGACAAGAGTTAAAAGACGGCTCCATTTTCTTTTCTTTCCATTTTTTTTACTTGATCACCTGGTTTAATTTAAAGATCGAATCTTTTTACGTCTATTTTTTTATTCTTAAAACTTAAATTTGAGATTTTGATTAAAAAAATCTAGTATTTTACGATTAAACCCACAGAACGTTGATAGACTGCTTCATTAAAGTTAAAATTATTTAGTTTAAAGATAGTAGGGAAGGAATTTTATTTAATTTCAAGATAATTATCCACGAAATAAAAAGAAAAAAAAAAGAGAGAGATAACTCTTTCCTATTTATAAACTTTTCTCATACAGACTAAATTTAAATATAAAATATATTAATATTATTTTCAAAATTTTGAAGATGATGGAAGAGAAGGAGCCAACTTGAGTCCTTGGGGGGTGAAATTGTGAAAGATCACATGGAACTCATAAATAAAGGATGAGTTTGCCAGACATCCCCCCCGGTGTGCAACTTTATGACCAACCTGGGGGACCAATTAAGATAAATTTTTTCCCTCGTTTTTATTATGAGATGTAAATTCTTTTTGTTATATCACAGGTAAACTGTTCTTATAGAAACATTCGAATGATAAAAAATTATTATTTTCTGAGATCTAATATTCGAACATTCGTAAATATATGTAATTTTATGATTTTCACTGTCTCTGTGTGTATATATATATATATAGGATTACATATAAATTTGTATGCTTTTTATGTCTTTTTTTTCTTGTTTATTTTCTAAGGCTTTTTCTTAGCCAACATTGCAACACCATTTCACCATGAAGGGGCCATTACATCAAAAGACAAGGTGAGGTAAGGTACCACAACAAGAAGATTGCCAAATCCATAATTTCCAAGTCAGGATGGTCTTTGGGAATAAGCCCTCTGTCTGTTTCTCTCTGTCCCTCTCCTATCACGTTCTTGCCATCAATGGCCTTTCGACAACTTCAGAGCCGACTCTGCTTGGATTATCCATTCCTTTGCTTCACAATTTCCAATAAAGTTTCCCATATTTTATTCATGCAGTGGTCTTTCTCCATTCTTCCTTCCTCGTGATACATGATACAAGAATGAAATTGACCACCCAAAATGTGGGAATCAATTTTCTTTTTCTCCCGCTGAGTAAATTAGGGCCGGAATTTCATACTCCCCTCATTTTAGTTTTTTTGTTCTGCAGAAAAATTTTGATTAATTTTTTTATTTTATATCGAAAATATTTAAATTTAAAATAAAAAAAATGATATCAGTTGAATTATATATCATTAATAAAAATTTTTTTATCATTATTCAATATCAATATATGATTACTTACTTTTACCGGTTACAAGCTATTTACTAAGTAGCCTGTATGTCTAATAAAAAAAATACTAAATTCTTTTAATCAAAATCTTGAATTTAAATAAAAAAGAAAAAGACATTTAGAAAACTAACCCTTGAATTGAACCCATAATTATTAGAATCGGTTTAGTTAGATTTTTTAAATATCGATGATCAATTATAAAATAAAAATACAAATTACTCAGCAATATCCATATGTGTATAATGAAAAGGGTAAAGAATCATCTATAAATCTTAAAATTAATAAAAATGAACGAGTCCGAGCGACATAGAATTGTAATGTTTTATACTAAAGTTCTATAATTACGCATGTATATATAGTATATATTAGTTTTGGTGGTTGATGAATAATAGCTGTACAACGTTTGCAAGTCAGGGAAAGAAATCGATTAGTCCTAATGTGAGTTTGCCCGATCAAATGGAAGAAAGGCAAGCAAGAAAGTGAAGGAGTAGGTGCATTGATACACAAAATCAGTTTTAGACCATCTTAGTATTTTTTATACCGATTTATCATTTCTCATACGTAATTTTTCGTATCATTCTTTACCTCGTAATTAATATTAATATTTTAATTTCTTTTCCTTCACCGATAATAATTACATGGTAACATGAGATTATTATATGACAGAAATCTTGAGTTTTAAAATTTTAAAATTTTTACCGTTATTAAAAGTTTGAAGCGAAAAGATTCTCTCTGCTGCCTAAAATTACTTTTTACAAGCATTATATCATCTTCAGGATACTAAAAATTGACCATTCATAAGATTTCAGTTTTTGTTCATTCATAGCTTGGCTTGGCGCATTCCAACATGCCATATGAAGATGCTTTTACTTGGTCGTGGTATTGAACACTGAGGAGAGGTCAAAGGACCTTATGGGATTAAGCTTTGACTGTCCTTCCTAAGGACACCCAAAAAGGTTATATAGCCCTGAAGGTGTTCAGAGAGTGGGACCTCTTGTTTTTTCATTGAATCAAGAAGTGGGTCATTTGGTCTTTGCTGGTTGGGGCAGGCATGGTAGTACTATTCTCTCAAGTCTCTATTCTCAACACGGCAGTCAGATTTTCTCTCTCTCTCTCTCTCTCCCTCTCTTGTTTTACATTAATTTCAACAATTCAACCAGTACTTTCTCTAGGTCACATGAATTGAACTTGCACTAAAAAAGGTTTCCTTGTCAGCTTAGAGAGAGAGAGAGAGAGAATATGGGCTTACTGGAACTTCTAATGGGCCCAAGTTATAATGCTGTACTCGACTTGGGACAGAAACAATCAATGCCCAAAGCTTATTAAATTAAGCTTGCTTTCAGATCCAAATCCATTCCTTAGATGGCCACCATTTCTATGTTATTCTCAACATATTTAATCATGTGCTTGTTTCCCTTTTAATACCAAAAAAATTCAGAATAGGCCCAAGAAAATTTCTTTGATTTAGACAGCATTATTACGATTCAATTTATGATTAATTATTTTCTTTTTTCATAATTATTGATATTCTGAAATCATTTTAAATAAATTAAATCTATTTCAAATCGAGTTAAAATCTTAAAAGATAAAACTCTCTCGACTATCTTTTTTTTCCTTTCAATCATTTCTCTGTTCCTCTACTAAACCTATTACCCTTGCTGTAAAACATGCAAGGCAAGTAAAAGAATTATCTTTATCTTTATTTATTTATTTATTTAATTTTAGCTACAAGGTTTGAAGAGTTTATTGCTACCTTTGGCGATATAATCCATGTATTTGAGCCACATTTTAGAGTATATGCTAGACCCCTCCGCTATTCACAAATTCTCAAATCTCACTTAATAATTAAGTTCGAATTCAGATATTTTATATTATCTTTAAAAATTTTAGTAATTAAATCAATTGACTACTAAAAGAATAACACGTAACAATATATTTTTAACATCGTTATACTTTTTTGTCGGTTCATTTACATTCAGAATATGGCGAAAAAATAAACCCATTTATACTGCGGTTAATAGGCCATGATAAACGAGATCAAATTTTACGCCTGAGATCTGATACCAAATTTTGATAATTAAGCAAATTTAGTATCTTAAAAGATACTGGTTGACATCTTCGTCTAAAAATTGAAATCATGAACTCCAAACTAGAAGGAGACGATTTCCATAAAATCCGGACTCCAAATGGAAACTCAGACGAGAATGAGATAATCGCATGATCACTAGAAAAAGGAAAAGCAAAAGAAATGAAAAAAGTTGTAATTTTGCCCCTTTTTTTCTATCTTTTCAAATTTAGATCAATCAACTTACAACACATTCAATTTAATCACTATGGTTCACTTTAACAATTTGGAAATCATGAAATCCAAATGCCCTTCTATGATGCCATTTGGTTGGGGTTACAGTGGAAAAATGTAGCATTTGCATTACTTGTTCATTTTGCACATGCACTTTATGTGAATTGGATTAGATGTTGACATTGAGAATGAAATGCTCTGAAACCCCATTCCCAATTCTGGCAAGAAGCCATGTGATTGAGCCTATTGAAGAGGTTTGAGGATGTGGGGTTAGTCATTCTCATATACCCATCAATTTTAAAGACAAAAAAACGATACTTATCATATTAGATTAATTGATCATGTATTAAGTATCGAATTTAAAATTTATTATTTTATTTAATAATTAAATTAATCGATAAAAGTTACAATACTTTTCAATATAAAACTATGATTAAATAATTCTAATAGTCGATATGATATCTGTATTTATGTTTTTCCTTCTTATGTTTTGAGAAATTGATGCGATCGATATTAGGAAACTTAAAGCAAAGACAATGAGAAGTCACATGATACAAAATACCCCATCTTAGGCATGGCATCAAAGAGACTTTCTTGTGATTTTATTGATACTAAACTCTTTAACATGTTTTGTATTGAGCAAGTTAGGCTAAGTCGATAGCATCTCCCAAATTTTAACTTCTCTTTGACAAGAAGTGTTGCTTCTTGGCTCTGTATCCACATCCCTCACCTCTTACCTTGTTGACGATGGATATTCTTCCACGTATTCCAATTCTTCTTATCTGATTTTTATTTTGGATCCTAAAATTGGAAAAATCATGAGCTTTTGGGCAAACCCAATAATAGGTTTGGTATTGTAAATAAACTAGTATGCTCATTGGCTGAGTTCCTATATTTGATTCAATGAGTTTCGCCGGTTTATATCTATACACACGTACACACATAAGAGAGATTCGAATTCGATATATATAAGAGAGATGAGAAGGCAACAGTTAAACTATAACTTATTGGTATCGATGGACAGTTGACACGGTGATAAGGATGTTAGATCTGTTAACTAAAACTTGGGTTCATATCTTGAGAATGAAAAAAATTATATCAAGAAATATTTTCTTAAGGAGAGTTCAATAACAACAATTCAAGTCAGATTAATCGAAATATGATTTTGAATATCATTCGTAAGAGACAAAATAATAATAATAATAACTTATTGGCTGAAAACTTGGGGCTTTCACATGATGTCTGGACCATCATGATCAATGAGTAGTAGTAGTCCCGGTTGTGGAAATACCATGACAATTTTGGAAAGAGTTGTGCTAACAATTAAACCCATTACTCTCCATCCTTCCCTAATTCAATAATTATACTCAAGACATCTATCAAACATTCAATAGTAGTAAATGAATTTAAAGACGGAACCTTCATGTAAATTTTCACATGTCTAAGGTACCCATTTGAGACACTTATTTTTCAAAGATGTTTTGGATAGAGAATTGAAGGGAGAGAATGAGATTTTACAACCATATTTACTTTATCCACTTTTCATTCAAACATAAATCATCCTCTTTTGTGTCTTTTTTTTTTTAATTACACATTTACCCAATTTAGGGTAAATAACGACTAAATGTTTTTATTTTCAGTATTTTTATAAAATATTATTTCCCATATGGTTTTATATCTATTTTCATTTTTCATTTTAAAAGTAAACTTAAGTTTTTGTATCATAAATAAACATTTACGGTTCTCGTAAGAATACCCAATGATAAAGAATTCTCATTTAAGTATTTTTTTTAAGATTTAATGTTTGAACTTTTATAAATACGTATATTTTTATAATTTCGCGATGGTTATATAAAAAGAAAAACAAATTACTTGGTCAATATTCTTAAAATGTGTCATCTATTGCCTTATTTGATACAAAATCTCCGCTTTCGTTATTCTCGAAGATTAAGATTTGTATAATGGAGGATGGAATCGGGTCGGGTTTAGAGGGATCAAGCCTGGCCCATTTCACATACTATTTTGTGTAATTTTTCCAGTGTACTTTTTGTCTTACAAGGGTGTGTGATCCCATAACTCGGTTCTCCCCCCACCGTCCACTTCCGCGAATATACAACATCACCCTACTCGCCCTTTCTACTCTTCCCATTGGTCAATTTACGAATTCCCCCCCCCCAAAATCACAAAACTGCCACTGCATTAAACTCCACTCATTTTACTAATATGCGCTCGGTATGCGCACTACGCACCTCCCGCCCCTCCCTCCTCTCCCGGATCATCTCTTCTCTGTGCCTCACACACACTCGCACTGTCTCGCTTTCGCTCTCTCTCTCTCTCTCTCTCTCTCTCTCTCTCTCTCCCCATTCGCTTTCAACGGTACTCTCTCTCCCTCTCTCTAATATCTCCCTTTAAATATCTGAATTTCACTAGAAACGTCTCACTTAAGCTCAAACTGAGAGAGAGAGAGAGAGAGAGAGAAAGAGAGAAGGAATTGTGATTGTTGATGAATTGATTTTGAAAATGGACCCTCCGTTGATCAACGAATCCTCATTCACAGCAGCCAATCCTTCTTCGTACAGCTTAGCCGAGATTTGGCCTTTCAGCAGTGGCATTTGTGATAACAATGGAGGATTAGGGTTGAGAATGGGGAATTTCAGTCAGAATTTGAGTGGATTTTCTGAAACTTCCACGAATCGTGACGTTTCCATCGACGAATCGACGGTGACAGAGCAAAGTGGGAGCCGTGGAGGACGGAAGAGGAAATATGTCATGGCCAATTCCGAGGATGAGTCATCTAAATTGGTTTCTACGAGCAGTGGCAATGACTTGGTATACTCACTTTACAAATTTTGATTCAATTTTGTGAATTTTTTCAACGAATTGTTTGTATTTTGTGTTTTATGTTTTGTTCATTTAGTTTCATGCTACGACGTCCCGAAAAGGTCAATATCTGAGATGCGATATCTGATGCCACATGGTCTCATTGGTTAATTATAGGTGTTTTTTTAGCTATGAATAGTTAGAAATTGTGCTTTTTTTTTTGTCAATTTTGTTATCTTTAGTGGGGTTTTGATAAATGGATTAATATGAAAAGCTGGTTTGATGCTCAATTTCAGTGTTAAGCTCAATTGATGTTGCAGGGCAGGCCAAAAAATTAAGCAAGAATTCTCTAGCTTATTGCTCTGTTGGTGATTGGAAAACTCTAATTAAGCCGACTCACCCCCCCCCCCAATTCATGTATTCTTATACTCAGCAGCATATTTAAAATTCAGCGCTTAATTAATTCAGTGGTGATTTTTCAGCTTATGATATGGGCCGTTAGGTGGTTGTGACATTTGAGAATAGTATCTATGGAAAACTTGGATGCTTATAAAACTAACTGTGTGGTTTGTGAAGTGGGTTTTGCCTTATTAGGCTATAGCTTGTTTCTAGTCAGCCTGATTCAATTTTGTAATCTTGTTATGTTCTTCACTATGAACTATTTGAAATTGTGGTTTCTTTCTTTTAATCTATTTGTAATATTTCAAGAATAGTATCTATGAAGAACCTGAACATTTAGAGACTGCCAAAGTCTTGTGGTGTGTGACGTGGGTTTTGCTTTGTTAGGCTTTAGCTTGCTTCCAGAAACATAAGAATGATAGGGAAGGAAAAGGGAAGTGGTTCAAAAGGACTTGGTATAGTTATAATAATGCTAATAATAGCTTTCTAGCTCTCATATGATAGTTTTGGTGGAGTTCCTCACGAGACTCTGGAATTTGAAGTAGGTTTTTGGATATTTAGATAGCAACTAATAATCACCATAGAAGATGTGCAATGTGCTCTTTTCTTCTTTCAGATTTAAATTTGATTAAACTCCACAAGTTTGTACCTAGCACTTTATCTTTTTATCACAGTCGATACTGAACCCATGTCTAAGGAGTTGAGTTGAGCTGAGATTGAATTTGCTTAGTTGAAATTAGATTTTAAAGTATTGAGAGCCAATGCTATTTTCTGGAGAAAATGTTAGGATGTTGGAATCTTTTTCATGTTCATGCTTGTTGGACTCTTTATGTCACTTTGTTCTTCCTCCTGCCCTTGAGAATCTAAATTTTTAGTCTATCTATGACAGTATATTTGAAGTTGGGACTATTGAAGCTATTCCGATAAATTTTATTGTCCTTCTAATTTGTATTTTCCCCTATATACTCATTGGGCAATTTATTTGTCATTCAAACTTTTATTTCGATTCATTTCTGAAAACAAAGGTTTCAGTGAGCGTTGTTTTTAGACTTTATGAGTTGTTCTTGAAACCCAGGATCGATCCTCATCATTGGCATGGTTACAGGGATTTGTAAGTAATAGAGAGATGCCATCCTAGGGTTTTGTAATCCATATCACCTTCGAACTAAAAACAAAGATGAAGCACTTCTGTCACCCTTTTGTAAAAACTGAAAAGGAAAAGGAGTTCAGAAACAAATTATTTCCTTTTCTTGTCTTCTGACCTTTGTGGATGAGATCAAACACTTATATTATCCTGAAGTAGATGATTGGAGTACGAGGGAACACCACATATGAAAGCTGGGTATAAAGAAAGTATGGACTGTGAAACATTTTGGTCACATCCTTGCTTATAACTGAATTTTCGAGTTCATGACACCCTTTCCATTCACAGGATGATTCAAAAGGAAAACGCTCAAAACTGTCAGGCTCTAAGGGTGAGCCCACTAATTCAAAAGCTGATGCAGAGAGGAATTCGGAAGATGGGAAGAAATCTGCAGAGAAAGGTAACCAGGCATGTGAGCCACCTAAGCAGGACTATATTCATGTCAGAGCTCGAAGGGGCCAAGCTACCGATAGCCACAGCCTGGCAGAAAGGGTAACTCCTTACTATTCAGGAGCTACTAATTTTTCTTTGTACTCAATTTTGATCCTTAAATTTATGCATGACATTTAGGATCTTTATTGGGGAATACGTAACCAGACTTCCCCCCTTATTTTGCAGGCTAGGAGAGAAAAGATCAGTGAGAGGATGAAAATTCTCCAAGACTTGGTCCCTGGATGTAATAAAGTTCGTAGTTTCTTTTTCTTTATTTTGTTTTAGACCCGTCGTGGGTGAACATTTCATGCTAAGTAGAGTACTAGTTCAGGGACAATTTGTAAGTAAGAAAAATAAAAGTCTGCAATATTCCTTTGTCTCTTAATTCTCCACGTGTCTACTATTTATTACTGCATCCATGTGGTCAAACTCTTTTCATTGACTTATATTTGACATATCCCTTTTTTATTAGGTCATTGGAAAAGCACTTGTTCTGGATGAGATTATTAATTACATCCAGTCGCTGCAGCGACAAGTCGAGGTACCGTCCCTAATGTTATTTTATCACTGATTTCTGATTGTATTAGCCACTTAAATGTTAATCTATTTGTATATTGCATATTGTAGTTCCTGTCAATGAAGCTTGAAGCAGTCAATTCAGGGATGAACCCCTCTATAGATGGATTTCCAACAGAGGATGTGAGTTGTCCATCATAATTGTTTGTTTTAACTGAAAGTCACCATTAGGCTATGCAGAAAAAAAAAATCCATGTTTTGTCTTTCCTACTTGGATTTCTTTTCAACATTGCAGTCGATATTCATTGCTCAGAGAAGTATTATTTTGTTAATGCTAATTCATTGAAAAAATGGCTGGTGAAGGCTTTTCTCTATGCATTTATTCACATTTATTATGCTGGGGAATGCAGAAGTCCTGCAACCAGATCTAATGCTCCTCTGATTTTTCAGCTCACTCTAGAGTGGACCTAATAACATAGTGTTTCTTCGTTAGCAAATGAATGGCATTATATATTATTATAAAAAGTGTACCTCTTTGGGCATTACTCTGTGTTCTCTAGTTACATTGACCTAGTTAATATATCTACCTTTACTGCCAAAACCTCTTCCTTCTAAACTCCTTTGCTATCTCACTAAGCCAGCCTGTCAACCTGCACAGCACAGAGGCATGGCCTGAAAGAATATGACCAACGCCTAAAACTACCATCTGAAATATGGAAAACAAAGCCTTTGAGCTCAATCCTTATAAGACCTCTCAATGGCTCAAATCTGGGTATGCCATGGTCAGTGGCATGATTCCACCAGCTGATCTTGCTACAAACAATGGGGCATTGGCTCTATCAATCAACGTTATACTTCCAACTCCCCATGTCATGTTATACTGATGCAAGAGCAGTACCTTTACCATCCTGACACACTGCAGCATTTACCGTCTTAAAACTCCACTCACTATGTTTTCTTCACTGCAAACTACCATCGGAACTATATCACTTGTTCCAGTTATATAAGTAATTATGTTTCATATGTTCTTTTCTGAGAGTAATAGCTCTCAGGAATCCTTAATAAGAGATGATCACTCTAGATTTCTTACAACTGGAAATTCTTGCACCAACCATACATGGCTTATAAACATATTCTCAATAATAGCACCTTTGTTTATTGTAATTGTGCTTCCTGTACCTGAAATATACCCATTTTTCCTTGTTCTGAGCATCTTTTTATTAGTTGACTCGATAAGTTTTAGTGAAAGATATTGAACAGACCCTCTTATTGGGCCATTTTGATGCAGCAATGCCTGATCTGTAACTCAAGGACTCTTGGGAAAATCTCTGATGATCTGTACTTTGCAAAATGATCTTCACTTGTGGTTTATAGTTGTGATGATATACCAACGCATTGAAAATGAAAGGGGGAGATGATAACAAAGTAAGATATATCTAATAAATAATTGCCTAACCTAACAATTTCAGGGTGATAGACGTGCAGATATCATTTGTTGTAGAATAAAGCTATAATGCTTTCACACAGCTGCGACAATAGCATGAATTGCTCTTCTAAATATGATCCTAATATCCAGTCTTCCTAGCAGAAAACGTTTAGTTTATATGCTCAACCATCCTGTGCTTCACCCTGTATGCTAGGTTCAGATTGATGTCACTGGGCTGTCTAAGGCTGTACATTTTCTCTCGCACCCTGTCCATTATATCCCGTCTATTATTTCCTGCAATAAGCTTTTAAAAACTCAAATGGTTTTGCAAAATTGATTTTTTAGAAAGCATCTCTTGGATAGAAAGATTGTTGTTTCTTTTCACCACATTCTTTTCACATAAACCCACTCTTCCCGACCCTGGAAAGAAAATTGGAACAAATATGGAGACAGAGCACTTGGGTTTTCAATTTGCATGAGATCCAAATCTGTCAAAATGCATGAACTTTATTCTAGGAATTTGTTGATGTTCTCAAATCAATTGAGATTCTCCCCTCTCAATGCATACACACTGGCTGCTTAAGTCTTTTATTGCCTTTTTCGTTTTCTTCTTCAATATTCTAGGGATATACTGTACAAAAGAAATATTTCTTTGATCTTATGCAAAACCTTTTGGCATTTATGTTCTCTTTCTTTCCATTTAGTATGTGCACCGGAGTTATAATTGTTAATTTTGTGCATCAGCTTGCAGCGCAGACATTTGATGCTACTGGAATGCTATATGGCTCTCAAGCTGCAAGCGAATATGCTCAAGGTCCACAACCAGAGTGGTTGCATATGCAGGTTGGCGGTAATTTCGAAAGAGCAACATGACCGTGGAAGGACTCACACTGAGGAATAATGATGTGGTCTAGCAGCGGCATATTAATCTCTAATTTGTATTCTAAGGTGGACAATGGATCATTGCTTTATTATCTGATGCAAAGCAGTATTTCTGTCATAAGCAAGTAATCCTTACTTTGTTATCAGAAAACCTGACAGTGGCAGCATTCAATCTTCATGGTTTGTATCACCTAACTGGATTCTCTGTAATTTGTACTAATGCCTCCGAACAGATGTATCCTAGGACGCTTAATATTCTTGAACTCTTGTAATTAAAATGGATTGTGTTAGTCTACTAAGGTTCCCTTGACATTGTTGACCTTGTTTCTAATGCTATGATCAATCTTTTAAAGTATGGAAGGTGAAATGCAGTGCCGTGACACAACATATGAAGTTGGGCTCCATCTTTAATTCGACTGCTTGATACTGTAATTGCATAGGTGTTGGAATTCTGTGTTGCACTGACATTTCTAGTAAAACATTCGGTGGATGTGACACAACACTTCGTAGCTATTTTGTATTGGAATATGAGTCTATGTTTCATGGTTGGAACTGATGGATTTAGAACAAAATCAAATAGATGTCAAGATGTAAAGTCAGATTCAGACAGCCCAGAACTGAAAATGAACCTGAAAATGAACCGAAACCTTATTTCTCAGACAAGGAAATTGTAATCACACGAAGATCACAGGACAGAATGCTCGAATTTTATCACTACCTTAATAAGCAAACTGAGATTTAATGTGCTTGATCACAGCGTCATCTACTCGGAAGGCCTTGGTCAGAACATCAGTAGGGATAGATGGCTTCGATGCGAAGAGAGTCTCAGAAAGAACCACAGAACCCGGCAACTGGCTATTGAACGCGGTGATGGCAAGAGCCTTTCCAGTTCCGACATTCCGCTGAAAGTGCACTAGCCCTCGAGGAATCACAAACATCTGCCCCGGAGTCAGAATTTTAGAATACAGGATATTTGTAGTCGATACAAACCCAACAAGAAGCTTCCCTTTGAGCACAAACACAGCCTCAGTTGAACGAGGGTGTGAGTGAGGTGGGTTGACTCCTCCAGGAGCGAAGTCAACTCGATTCATTGATAAACCGAGTGTGTTGAGTGCAGGAAACGCAAGAACATTTGCAGATGTCGTGTTCCATCCCATCTTGTTTGCAGTATTACCTTCTCTGCTTAGCCCGTCAAAGAAGAAATCATTGGATGTCACTTCTGAGGCAGTTTTGCAAGGGAAGCCGTTAACGGATATCGAGCCCTTCAAGTCTGCAACGCAGAAGTCCTGTAATGGGTCAGGATCAGCTGAACGAGAAACCAAAGGCAGAACAAGCAAAACTATGTGGACAAGTATCCGTTTGAAGCTTGAACTTGAATCCCTAGTCATGGCAGTCTTCAGCTTTGGCTTTTGAGACTTACTGAAGGAGAAAAATAGGCTATTTGTGGGGGAAGAACTATTGCCGTTTTATATACTTACACTACCTATGCTTTTGGTGAGAGTTTTGGAAAAGGGGGACGATATGAAAACAACGTTTGAACGGTAAAAGAAACACGGCAAAGAGAAGAAAAAAATGTAAGCTAAATGTAAGATATTTGGGACTAACATACAATCGATTTATTGATTTATTGATTTATTGATTTATTGATTTATTGAGACGAGCGATTAGATTTTTTAATTAAATCTCGAATTTAAAACTTGAAAATAAAAAAAATTATATTAAGAAAATGAAAAGTTTTATACGGTTGTTTTCATGTTTATTGCTGCCAACTCTAAAAAACAATCATTCAACCCAGATATACCGACGTCTGATAACTCAGTTGGTTCGGGGACTGACATCTCTTAACTGTAGTAGGGAGTTTGATCCCTGTAAAAATGAAAAAATTAGTATTGAGAGACATATTTTCTTAATTGGGCCATATAAATAATCGATCCGGATTAATCGGGATGAAAGTTCAAATAACAATAACTTAACTCCGGTTAAAAAAGAAAATGAAAAAAGAATATACCAGATATTATCAAACATTCAAACTCATGGCCCTGGTTTCCCACCATGGTCTTAAAGTTGTTTCGCGCAACTGACAGCATGGACCAGGTCCTATGAAATTGGCAGACTTGTCAAAGTAAAGAATGGCGAAGAAAAACCCACGTTGGATAAGAAGACAAATCAGAAAACCTAGAAGGAGGATTGACTTCTGAATAAATCATTGCCTTCAAAGTCTGAATGTGAGAAAAAAATGGATAGGGTGATTAATAACAGAATAAAACTTTCAAGCTACGAAAGCTAGGCCGGCCCTACAACCCCAAAAAAAAAAAGAAAAAGAAAAGATAGTCCGGCCCTTTTAAGCAATTCTAAAGTTCAAATTCTATATAAGATATAATTGATACGATGATATAGGATATTAAATCCATTATTTAAATTTTAAATTTTAAATTTGAGAATAAAAAGACTATATTGAAAGTACTGTTATCTAAATAAGGTTTTCACAGATGTTTAAATTAAATTAATTAAAATATAATTTCAGTTATGGTAAAAAAAATTCAAATTATGTATTTTAGTCTCTCGTATTTGCCAACTAGCCGTGAGTATGAGGGTGCTCAGATCCAGACCGAGCTTGTAGGGGGTGTTAGGAGAATACTTCGGGTTGGGTTCAGGCCGGCCGAGAGTTTGAGTCTAGGAATTGGATCGAGTCCATAGTTAACATAGTGCTGGCTATCCCCGGGCTTTTCTAGCTATTTTTCAGGCTGGTCTGGGTTTTGGGTAAGGATCCAAGGGTTGGTTGGTTTTTTTTTAATCGTTTTTTCAAAAATCATATAAAATTCAATTAAATCTAATTCAAATCAAATTAGATATTTAAAAGTAAATTAAATTTAGTTCAAACCAGATTAGATATTTAAAGATAAATCTCTTCCGACACTTAGACCTACTAATCGGTGAAGTTTGGGTATCATTCTAAAAAATATTTCGATTAAGTTGGATTAGATGCATCTGAACATTAATAAATCTGAAAATTTTAAAAAATCTGGAGTTCGGATTTTTTGTTATTTTAAATTATTTTATAGCACTACTAATCAAAATCACTTCCCTTAGCCTTGTGGGCTTTGATAGCATAATTTTGAACCAGAATGAGTTTATAGAAAATAGTCATATTTGGGTCTCGACCCTAAAAATTTTTAGATTTGGTTGAATGAGAGGGATAAGGTTAGCTCAAGCCTAGACCCATTGCAAGATTGGTCAATTGGGAAAAAGGGGTAAAAGAGTTGATCATTAACTTGGTTTTTGTATAATTCATAGAAAGGGGAAAAAGAGAGAGAAATCATTCTCTCAGATTTTTAGTAAATTACGTCTCAAAACCATTCTCGGGCAAATTTTCTGTTCGTCTCAATTTTCTTCAAACTGCTGCAAATGAGTGAAGATATGCATTTTACCTAATTCATACATACTAATTTTGTGCGTACTTGTTTGGTACTTGAGATTAATTTATTGTTTGGGTATAATTGTTTAGCACTTAAATAAAATGATTGTTTTCATGTTTATTGCTTACAACCACACAGAGATTGAGCCCAGGTCCTTGAGGATTGTAGAGTTGCAAAACATGGGACCGAGAAACTATATTTGATCTTGCTAATTCAAAAAGTTTTCAAGGTGAAAACAGGGTTGAAGGCTCTAATTATTATGAGGAAGTAGATGTTTGAGCTCTTACAGTTTAGAAGCTAAAAGCAAAGAGGAAATGCTTCCATTGGAGGAAACTTGATCAAGCAGTTCTTGAATATTGCGCTCGAATATTGGCATATCATTTTCATCCAAGGTAATCCAAGCTTCAACTCCATTACCAGATTTTGAATTAAAGAGGAATATAGCGTTCTTGGATGGCATACTTGCACTGCTTACCCAAACAGGTTTTCCCCAACCAAAATCAGCTTCGTGAAATGGAAAATTGAGGGAACTTGAGAACCAGTAAATCTCAGCACCTTTTGAAGAAAAACCATTTATCTGTTTGAAGGTCTCTGAAACGACTGAAAACCCCTCTTCACCTTGCAATTTTTCCGCATAGGTAGCATCAAATTCCCTTATTGCAGTTTTGATCTTGCTTGCTAACTCTTCCAGCTTTGCCTCTCTGTATTCCACCGGCGATGATGCTAATGCCAACCATATAAGGTTCCCAACTGAATTTTTCGGCATGGGTGGAATTGCTCTTGGACGTAAGTTAATAGACTGCACTGCCAGAGAGGCTGTACAGCCCAACTTGACTCTTGGCACTTCGATGGCACATTTCCATATCAGTGCAGACAAAACAACACTGCGACTAGGCTGATCAACTAGTCCACTATTGGCAACTTTTGCTTTTAGCACAGCAATTTTCGAGCCATCAAATACAAACCTCTTTGTAGCGACCTGCGGACTCTGAAGGCTCGGAGGCACCGCTAATGTGTCTGATGGAGGAAAAAGAGAAGCCCCTAAAAATATGGGACATAAAGATTCACCATTTCCACGAGTGATTGCAGCCCACCCATTGATGAATAAGCTCAAAGATGAGGCATCAAAAAGCAAGTGAGACAAGCACACACCGATTGCCATCCCACCACATGTGAATAAGTTAAGTTGAATGGCTAACTGGACTTCTATATTGAAGTCATGAGGAAGAAGCTGATCTACTATGTGTGCCTCTGGTTCATTCAGAATTTTTGACAGTGAGCAGTTGACTTGAGCTTCAAAATAGTCTATCCCTTCATCATTACAAATGATGTACTCTCTGGTGTATTCACTCACTTGGATACGTCCAGCAACAGGGTAAAATCGATCCAAGTTTTCCGATAAGGACATTTTCATCCTAGAAGCTCTCTCGACCATTTTGGAATCACCATGATCATCAGCTGCATAATAGAACAACATAGGAAGATGGCCCGGTGGGGAGTGCTGATCTAGAAGAGAAAGTTTGTGTAATTGGAGCTCGTGGGGAGTTGGAGAGGATGGTTTGATGGTCTCGCGGGACCTGAGTTCTACTTTTCCTATTGTTATTTCCTGCATAATCGGATTTCTGCAAGTAAACAGTACAATGGTCTGAAATTATTTGAAGGAGATTGACTTTGTGCTAGTGGGTGGCAGGCAAATGATGGTGGGATAATCATACTTATCTATAGCAAAGGGGGACCAGTATTTAAAAAATGAATTTGTGCTAATGACAGGCTGACAATTGGTGGGATAATCACACTTGATTATCCTAAGGTAAGCATTATTAATTCCTAAGGAGGTAAACTTTGGAATCATTTGCTATTATTATTATTATTATTATTTCAAAGCCTTTGAGGTTGAATAATAGGGTTTGGGAGGTTGTTAACTGTTGGAAGCTTGAGATACGGGGTCAATATTTGTGGGTGTCCATGATGTGTTGATCTGATCACCCATTTTCTCTCCACCGGCCCAGAATGAAGCTTTCAAACGAAGTCTCAAGTGCATACTTTTGTGTGTGTGGTTAATCCGGAGGCAAGTGACACAGAAAAGTCCTTATACCATCTGCAACAACCAAAGCTAACAATTCTCTGTCCACTGTCAATTTTATTGAAATAGTAGCAGCAAATATTCTGCATCATTTTTTTTGAGTAGTTTTAACTCATTACCAACTTAAAGGCACAGCACAACATACCTTTGGTAGGAGTCTTTAGAATTTCTGACAATATTCTCGATGTATCAACCTCTCTCAAAGCATTGCAGCTTATATAAGCACATAATCTCTTGCTACACTTGAACCGTGTAGCTTCAAGAATTATTTCCTGAATTGCATTATCTGCAAAGAGTTCAACTGCAATCATGTGGCCACACAAAAGAATATATCTTTAAACTTTCAACATTGGTCTTAGAATTTTTGGAGAAGTGTTTTCCTATTGCCATAAATATTAATAACGAAAAATATGTATCATCATCAAATTAGATCTGGAACAAACAACAGTTTTTTTCTCCACAAATAGTTGCAAAAACCAGCACGTAATGGGTAACATACAAAATTTGACAAAAGCAAACTGTACAAGGAAATCTATCTGATAATCTCTTTATACCATAATGTTCTGTTAGCAGCATAGATTTTGCAGATCCTAATTCTTTTCTTCAAGACAGAACATAAAGCATTGTGCTAAACAATGAAACAATACACAGGACATCTCTTAGACAGTGACTCCGAGAAGTTTAAAACAATAGGACACTATGATGCATGGACACACATGTTAAAATATGTATATATTTGAAAGTCTGATGCAATTTACATATTAAAAAAAAGAATCAACTAATATGTTCAAATGCAATGTTATGCATGATATTTCTTATATTTAATTTCACTATTATCTCTAGAAACCTTATTTACATCTTCATTTTATATACACAGTAACTTCACTTTTAGTTCTACACCACCCTCCATTATGTTTCTAGCATAAAATTTCTCAAACATATTAATCATTGTGTCCATGGAGTGATTTTTAAGTGCTGGGGTAGTGTTTTATAAGTGTATACTTGAAAATGTCTCCAATACATTTCTATGAAGTGTTTTATGAACGTAAATGTCATGTCTGAAAATGTGTCGGACACAAACACTGTTTATTTCTAAAAGTGTCAATGCAATCGAGATGCTAAAGCTTTGTCCATCCAATCCGTCGCTATTTCCATCAAGCATAGTCATGCTCAAGTACCTGGTCTTTTCCAAGCTCCCAAGGCCTTAACGACATGGTCTAAGAATGGCAAAATTGAGGAAAACTTTTGTTTCCAGGTGCATTAACTCTTTATCACTTTCATGTGTGCCACAAAAATTAATGTAGGTGCATTTTAGAGACTGAAACGGGCATCAATGCACAAAGGACCCACTTTAGCTATAGGCTATATGTATCTTGTTTGGATTGCCAGGACAATAGTGAACTCTACAAAGATCTCGCGCAATATAAACATTAATAAGAAATGGCATACATACATCAAGAAAATATATGTTAATGCCATACATTACAGCAAGTGCAACAAGGCTTTCACATTCTTAACTAGATCTGCAACAGGCACTTCCCTGTAATGCGTCCTACTTTTTTTTTTTGTGGCTATCTTTCATCTTGATCTGCTTTAGTATAGATTTCATTCTAAGCATTCTCTTACGGCTTCATTTTCCAGATTTCTTCTCAATTCCAACCAACTAATCAAATTTGTTATTCATCTTCAGATTTAGTCATCATGCATTGATCCGAAAACGAGCATAACCGCTTACTGGGTAATTTGATCTTATAGAATGGGGTACAGATTGGGGTTTACGTACTTGTTCAGAGTTCAGGGTGCCGAAGACCATGACCAACTGGCCAATGGACTGGCCCCAGGCCACCTGATTTGCCTCTAAAATCTTCCTTTCATACTACTACTAGTATCATCGTCTCAAGTACACAACATTTAAAATCTAAGACATTCCTGAGACAAAATTTCAACCTTTTCTCTTTTTCCTATGTGTTCAATTGACGTTATACATGATACAGTTACAAGGATTGAGAGAGACCCACTACAAAACCTCAAAAACCCAGAAAAATCCCCATGAAAAGTAACTAGAAAACCAATGAATTAAATCTTAATTTCATAAAAAAAATTTTAAAAAAATACTAGCCAGAAATTTTAAAAATTCACACATGAATAATACATATATACATACACATAAATATTCATAAAGATATTTGCATTTGAAACATGTAAACTGGAAAATTGAATGAATTTGCTTCAGTACCTTGTTGGGTTCTGAGATTGGTATCCATGAACTTGAGCTCTTTGCGGACTTTGGATCGGAGGATCCTTTTTTGCTTGAGTTCTTCCTTTTGAGTTTTCCGGGGATCTTCGCCGTTCATCGTGACGATAGATCGAACGGCGATGGTGAGGTTGCGCAGGGCAGTGGGAAAATGTAACGGACTGCAAAAGAGCTCAAGTATGCGGTTGAAGAACTTGGGTTGCAGCTGAAAGGACTTATGTCACAACAAGAACTCGATGTTAGGAAGTTAGAGCAATTAAGAGGCAATTGAGGAGGTTGTTACTCAATTAAATGCAGTTAGAGAATTGTAAACCATGTATAAAAGACTAGTCAGAAATGATAGAAAGGGGGTATTGAATAAGTTGTACCTTTTCTCTCTCGACAGTCTCTCTTCCTCTTCCTCTTCTTCCCTCTCTTTCGATCTTTTCTCTTTCTCTTCTTCTTCTTCTTTTCTCCTTCCTTTCTCTCTCTTTCTTTAAAGCTCTACCTTGTATTTCACTCATAAATCAATTCCCATTAACAATTCCATTGAAGAAATTACACTGCCTAAACTCAAAGCCTGCAACGGTCGACTTGATTCTTCCTTTTGCGTCGACATCATAACTGGACTATTACAAATTGGTATCAGAGCAGGTTTCAAGATCCTCAAAAAACAATTATGGCGGATGGAACGAGGCAGAGAACCCACGAAGAACAGCATAAAAGATTCGAAAACCAGCTTCAAGAATTGACAATTGGGTATAAAGAACTTTGTTCACATATGGATACTAAGATGAAGGAACAAAATCTGAAGCTGACTCAGAAGATGGAAGAATAGAACCTGAAGTATGAAGTGTACATGACCACAATAGATGCTTGATTATATTCCATCAGCAAGCTACTGAACAAAGAAAAAGGATAAGAGGCAGACACGGTCAGAACATCCAAGTCTCCTATTCTTCCTACCCCCACAGACATCAGGCCAAGATCAGAGAATGGTTCCCAAATGTTCAAGAAAGATTATGGTGCTCGAGACATTATACCAAATCCACCAAGAATTGAATTGCCATTGTTTAGTGGTGAGAATCCCAAAATGTGGTTTCGAAAATGTAATAAGTTCTTCAGTGTCTATCAGATTCCTGAATGCACATGGGTGGATATTATAGAGATGTATTTAGAAGGAAAGGCAGAAGTATGGTTCCAAAGGTTGAAGCTGGCCAAACTGAACATGTGTTGGAATGAATTTACACAGTTGCTATGCCTAAGATTTGAGATTAAAGGCCTGCAAGATGAAATGGAAGAGTTCAATAAACTTCAGCAACATGGAACAGTGTTTGAGTATCAAGAAAAGTTTGAGGAATTGTTGGTAATTATGTTACAAAAAAATCCTCAACTGAAACTTACTTCATTTCAAGTTTCATCAGTGGGCTAAGAGAAAATATTAAACCAATGTTGAGACTTATGAAACCCACAACCATCTTCCAAGCTTTCGAGATTGTTGTACTGCAGGAACAAACACTCGAGTGTGCTAAAAAAGGGAAAACCATGTTACAAAAGCAGTGGGATTATGGCGAAACTATCAAAGACAACATGAATTCAAGAATTACTCATGCTCCCCCACAAACTACTGGTCCAACTAGAAATGAAACAGAAAGAATGAAGTCTGCAAGCAATTGGCCGAAAATATCAGCATAGGAGACACAATACCAAAGACACAACAATTTATGTTTTAAACGTGGGGAAGGATTCACTCCTGGTCACAAGTGCAAATACAAACATCTCAATTTTATTCTTGCAGCTGAGGAGCCAGATGATTCTAACAATTGTAGTGGAGAAATGGCAGAAGCAACACAATTATGTCATGAGCAAGAGGAGAACATATAGGTATCCTTATGTGCACTATCAAACTCATTTCAATGACAAACTATAGCTATTCAAGGCAAGATAGGAGAAGTAAAAATACTTATATTGATAGACATTGGTAGTTCTAATAGCTTCATTCATGAAAGGCTAGCTGAATATTTAGAATTACCAACATAAACAACTACAACCCTTAAGGCAGAAATAGCATATGGTAGTCTGATCACTGGCAACACCAAAGTGAGTAATGTAAAGTGGGGAATTCAGCAGTACACATTCTCCTTTGACCTGAGGGTGATCAAACTGGATGTACAATTACGGTCCTGTTACTTTTGACTTCAAGAAGCTGCAGGTTAAGCTCTGTCATAATGGGGATGAGGTAATTCTGGAAGGAATAGTAGATTATCCTTTGATGAATCTAGTTAGAGGCAAGGAAGTTAAAGCCTTTAGGCAACAGCAGTTGCAAAGCTCCAATGTGATGCAAATTTGCAATGCTACACCACAGCCCACGATACCAAAAATTATCTATGTTGTCCTAGCCAAATTTGAAGAAGTCTTCTCATCCCCAACCATTCTTCCTCCAAGCAGACAACATGATCATGCCATTCCTTTAAAGAATGATGAACAACCTTTCAAAATGAGGCCTTACAGGTATCCCCATTCTCAAAAGTCTAAGATAGAAAAACAAGTACAAGAGATGCTTGGTAATGGCATCATTAGGCCAAGCACGAGTCCTTTCGCTTCTCTAGTCATCTTAGTCAAGAAAAAAGATGACACATGGCGCTTTTGTGTAGACTACAGACAACTGAACCAACTCACCATCAAAGACAGGTATCCCATACCTAACATAGACGAACTATTGGACGAACTACATGACTCAAGGATCTTTTCTAAGATAGACTTTAGAGCAGACTACCATCAAATCAGAGTGAAGCCTGCTGATGTAGAGAATACTGCTTTTCAAACTCACCATGGCCACTTTGAGTTCCTTGTAATGCCATTTGGACTGACTTATGTACCCGCCACCTTTCAAGCTTTAATGAACTATATTTTCCAGTCTTATCTCAGAAAGTATGTCCTGGTTTTCTTCGATGAGAGACTTATATACAGTCTAGACATTACCTCTCATGCTCAAAACCTACACACAGTCTTGTCCACATTGAGTCAACATCAGCTCTTTGCTAAGCTATCCAAATATACATTTGCACAAGATCAAGTGGAATATTTGGGTCATATAGTTACAGAAAAGGGAGTTAAGGTAGATACTCAAAAAGTAGAGTGTATGCTTTCCTGGCCAGTACCAACTATAGTTAAAGCCTTGAGAGGATTCTTGGACTTAACAGGCTATTATAGAAGGTTTGTCAGAAATTATGGTATCATCTCTAGACCCTTGAATAATCTTCTGAAAAAGGATGGGTTCCATTAGAGTAAAGAAACTGAAGAAGTCTTCAGTCAGCTCAAATAGGCCATGAGCATGACCCCAGTAATGAAATTACCCGACTTCTCCAAGCCTTTTGTAGTAGAAACAGATGCCTACTCTCAAAGTCTAAGAGCAGTACTGATGCAGGAGAATTAGCCAATAGCTTATTTGAGCAAAGCCTTGGGGGAAAGGAGCAAAGGACTACCAATCTATGAGAATGAGTTACTTGCTGTAGTCATGGCAGTATCAAAATGGAAACACTATCTATTGGGATACCATTTTATCATTAAGACTGACTATCAGAGTCTGAAATACTTATTGGATTAGAAGCTCACAAATTCTTTGCAACACAGTTAACCAAGTTATTGGAATTGGATTATGAGATCCAGTACAAAAGGGGAGCTGAGAACAAAGTAGCTGACGTCCTTTCAAGAAGGGAAAGTCAGAAAGATGTAGTAGCAGAGATAAGTATCTCTGCAGTATCAACAATTCAGCCCCAATGGATCTTGGATGTGATAAGGAGTTATGAAGATGATGAACACTGTCAAGAGTTGATAGCTCAACTCACTCTCCAACCTGATAGTAAATCAGAATTTCAGTATAAGGATGGTCTCCTGAAATTTAAAAGGAAAATTATGGTTGGAAATGGAATGCAGTTGAGGGAAAAGATTGTGCAACAAATGCATGATACGGTTACTAGGGGACACTCTACAGAGGGTGAAGTCAATCTTTTACTGGCCTTTATTGAAGAAAACAGTCAACAATGGGTACAAAAGTGTGATGTTTGTCAGAGAAATAAATATGAGAACACACTCTATCCTGATCTGCTACAACCACTTCCCATTCCAACCCAAGCTTGGTCACAGGTGACAATGGATTTCATTGAAGGACTTCCGACTTCACAAGGCTATAACACTATATTTGTAGTCATTGATAAACTCACTAAGTTCAGTCATTTTATGGGATTAAGTCATCCTTTTACTGCAGTGGAAGTAGTTAAGTTATTCTTAGATAACATCTTCAAGCTACATGGGTTGCCAAACTCCATCATTTCAGACTGAGACAAAGTTTTCACCAGTTCATTTTAGCTGGAGTTGTTCAAGCTGTTGGAAACCAAGCCTAGGATGAGTAGTGCTTACCACCTTCAGACAGATGGCTAAAGTGAAAGATTAAATCAATGCCTAGAATGTTATCTAAGGTGCATGACAGCGGACAAACCCTCTTACTGGTTGAGATGGCTTAGCTTAGCTGAATGGTGGTATAACACTAATTTTCATAGCAACATTCAGATAACCCCATTTGAGGCCTCAAATGGGTATCAACCTAAACACATTCCTTTAGGTCCATATGTTGATTCAAGAATACCTGTTACTGGGGATTTCATTAGAGACCAACAAGGAATGCTGTAGATACTTAAGGATCACTTATTCAAGGCACAAAATAGGATGAAACTGTATACAGATCGAAGGAGATCAGAAAGAGAATTTCAGGTAGGAGACATGGTGTACTTAAAGCTACAGCCCTATAGACAGCAATCGGTTGAGCTCAAGAAGCAGCTGAAGCTATCTTCCAAGTTCTATGGGCCTTTCAGAATAGCAGCAAAGATAGGACGAGTTGCTTATCAGTTAGAGCTACCACAAGGGTCAAGAATTCATCATGTCTTCCATGTATCACTACTTAAGAAGAAGCTAGGACATAATCAGGATTCCATGCCTACATTACCTCTTATTGGTACTGACAAGCAACTATTGTGGAACCATAATCCATTCTCAAGAATTATTTGGACGAATCAGAAACCAGTAATGCAAGCACTAATAAAATGGGTTAATCTCAGTTTTGAGGAATCTACCAGGGAGGACTTTGACTTCATTAGAGTACAATTTCCAAACTTTAATCCTTGAGACAAGGATTTTTAAAGGAGGGAAATTTGTAACGGACTACAGAAGTGCTCAAGTATGCGGTTGAAGAATTTGGGTTGCAGCTGAAGGAACTTAAGTCTGCAATTGAGGACTTATGTCACAACAAAAACTAGATGTTAGGAAGTTAGAGCAGTTAAGAGGCAATTGAGGAAGTTGTTACTCAACTAAATATAGTTAGAGAATTGTAAACCATGTATAAAAGACTAATAGGAAATGACAGAAAGGGGGTAATGAATGAGTTGTCTCTTTTATACTCTCTCTTCCTCTTCTTCTTCTTCCCTCTCTTTCTGATCTTTTCTCTTTCTCTTCTTTTTCTTTTCTCCTTCATTTCTCTCTCTTTCTTAAAGCTCTACCTTGCATTTCACTCATAAATCAATTCTCATTAACGATTCCATTGAAGAAATTACAAAGTCTGCAGCGGTCAACTTGATTCTTCCTCTTGAGTCGACATCGTAACTGGACTGTTACAGAAAACATTTGTTAAGTGTGGGCAATGTGTGAACAGTTGGGTGATCCGCACCTGATTTCCCTTCGTCAATATTTCATTTGCCAACAAAAGTTTGCTTCTTTCTTTTCTTTTCCTTCTTCTTCTCTTTATTATTGAATCATTCGTCTAATGGATTAATAAAATAAGAGTAGGATAACGTGGCATAGCCAATAAATAAATAAATAATGTAAAAAATAATTTCATATAATTCTTTTTTTCTTAATTATTTTTTTAATTTTTCTAATTTCTTATCAATAGAGAAATAAAAATATTATATTTTTGACTTTTTTGATATGAATTCAATATAACAATATGAAAATTTGATAAAATTATATGATCGATTTTATTTTATTTATATAAAAAATAATTAAAACTCACAATCAACTAAAAGTTTCACAATCGAAGTAAATGAATAATTAAATAAAATTTCATTATATATATATATTTATGAGATTTCTTTCTTGAATACGTTCGTTTAATAACATAATTAAATTATGATATATTATTTCAATCGATAAATTAATACCAAATTCCTTTTTTATAAATGAATGAAGTTGAATTCGATTAAAAAAATAAGATAAATAGATACGATGTTAGTTTCTATCTCCACATCAATCAATCTTTTCTTGAAACAAAAATGGGGGACTAGTAACTTTGTTCCACTTCTTGGAGAAGCCTAATGTTCTATGTATTGGAAAGATTTTGTGAAGAATTTATATTATAGTCCTGCTGTAACACCTAGAGGTACAAATATGTATACTTAAGATATACTTGCATCCTGCAGAAGAGCAGCTGGTTTTCAACAATAATAACAACAATAACCTAAATCTTAATTCCAATAATTTATGATCGATCATTTAAGAGACAACTATAAGGGTTTAAAATAAAAAATATAAATATAAATAAAAGTAAAAATATAAATATGAATTAAAAAAATAAATAGATAAAAATATATAAATAAATACGATAATTTAATTTGTGTGGATTCTTTTACGCCACTCCTTTCTATTTAAAGTAATCTTCTCGTCTAAAATCTTAACTATCATGTCTTTACAGATAACTTACATTCAAATTTTCAGCGGTTTATCTCTACATTTTAATAGATATCATATATTCAAGTTTTTGACTCTTCTAACCAGTGAATTTTCGGGTCTTCTTTGCATATACCCAAACCATCTCAGACAATACTTTTACATTTTTATTCACAATTGAACCAATTCTCAATTTTTTACGAATCTCTTCATTTCTAATTCTATCTCTTCTAGTTTTACCACACATCCACCAAAATATTTTTATTTCTGCTATCGTCATTTTTTGTTATTGTTGTTGTTTAATAGCCCAACATTTAGTACCATATAATAATGCGGATCTTACTGCGATTCTATAAATCTTTCCCTTCAAATGTAGTAGTATTCTGCGTTCACAAAGAACTTCAGATGTCTTTATCCATTTCATCCAACCCGTTTGAATTCTATAAATGTCGTGATCACCAATGGAACATTAGAGATGAAGATGCTCAATCCAAGAATGTGGCCATGTTCCTTAACAGCTTTTAAAGATGATAGACTAGAGATATGTTTCAATGGGATCACATATCAAAGGATTTTTCTTCAATTTTGGGAGCCTTTCTTTTATTTTTTTGGTCATTTATGTACAAAAAATCATTTTACTGTCATCTTTTTTCCTTTATTGCAGCAAAGAAAGCTGCACCAACATGTGCAGAGTCCTATTTTTTTCTATCTATGTCCTCAAGGGACTTTTTTTTCTTTTAACACCAATGGGTTTTTTCTCAATGCTAGTTTTAGATGGATCAGAGGAAGGGACATTCTTGAAAGTTTAATCAAATTAGAGTGAATACAGGTTTGAAGATGCCAACTCAACCTTCTACTTGACAACAATATGATCTCAAGATGACTGGTTGGGGGAAATCATACCCGGATTGGATGCTTATCGAGCTTCTGTCGAAACAATGCATAGAGTTCGTACTTGTAAATTTCAGTCCTCTCGTGTGCTTTGGCCCACTTTCTTTAATTAATTCTTTGTTCAACAGAGTCATAAACTTTTATGGGACACCACAGTGAGATAATCTAGTACAGGTCATAATAAAGAAGACAACCTTGAAAGAATGGGAAGAAGGAAAAAAAAAATGAAACTGCTAGGAACAACTTTCTTAGTGGGCACAAGATTGATAACAGTTCACCCATGTAGGAGGTGCAGCTTTAGACAGAAAAGGAAGCTGTTCGAAAATTAATCACACCATGAATAACTTGTACATATATTGTAGCCCACTTCAGGACTACTGCGTGAATAATCTCCATTCAAGCCAATTAATGATACAATGGAAGCAAAGGAAACTGCTGTAACATAGGAGCGAAACTACAGTTTACTAGATTTTAAGCAGAGGACAATACTCGGTTGGTCAGAGCTGATAGTGCATCTCAATCAGTATTCCTGATTGATCCTAGAAAAGGGTTTCTTTCCTTCTTCTAGTTCAGATTTAACAATAAAAACCATGAGGTAGTGGCCTGCAGCCAGATATAATAATTAAATACATATTGTATCAGAACTAAAGGAGAGAAAAAAAGGCCATTCATTAAGTGGAAAAATGGATTGGGTTTGGAATAAAATAAATTACTTGGGAAAATTTAGGAACGAGTATTGGTTGAAACTACTCTGCTGTTTGATGGGTTTTACATGCTTATCAGCTGCGATGTCTCGTGCATTGCCATCAATACCTTTGACCAGCAATCATCTAAGCAACCCTGGCTCTAAAAGCTATATGTCACAAAAGTAGAGGACAGAAGTAAGATTTAACCTCTTGAAAATTCCATCCCCTATTCTGTTATGCTTCTTCTAAGAATGTTCCCCTCAATTGATCAAGATAAGCCGTTGATGAAAGGCTTTCTCAGTGTTCAAGATATGGTTGATTGCCCGGACTCTGCCATATCAGCTACATGAATAGAGATCAGATGGTTATGCTTTACTTGTAGAATCATCGGAAACCATCATTGTCGGAAAGGGAACATACAGGACCATAGAAGGTAACTTACCACAGGAAGGAGGTATGAAATCCCAGTCTCCTCAACGCTTCAAAGCCAAAACTCCATCCTTCATTTCTAGCATACCGGGTTAATATTTACAGCTTACTAAACAAAGGGAAAACTCCAAACACTGAAAAATGAAAAAGCAAAGAAGGAACAGATGATTAGTGGAATCCTCTGCCATCATTGTGTAACTGGACATGATCAAAACTTCACACAAGGCAATGCTAAATTGGTGAAAATTTTGTCATGAGAAAGAGCATGCTCTTTCATGGCCACAACGGAAAGGGATTATGTGTAACTTCTTTTAGCAGAAGAGTTACCACATAGAACCGTGAAAATCAAGGTGCTATAGAAAAAGTTACCCGTCTCAGATATTGATTATACTGCAGTCTCGTCAAGTGGCCATTTCTCAAGCCGGAGCTTGCCCAGTTGTTGAGATATGTCTTTTAAAAGCTTCTCTCCTTCACTACCCTTATGCAGTGAAAGAACGGCATGCTTCAAGAACCCGCTATCTTCTTCAAGAGCCTTCAACCTCTCACTGAGTTCAGACACTTTAGCCACAATGGGATTGCTTTGAGCATCTGTCAGCCCAGAAGAACATTTGATCTTATAATGACTTCATTGTATGCATAAATATTACTCTTCGATTTCTAAAAGGAAAAAAAATGGAAAAGAATGATGAAATTGAAAAAAAAGAAAGTTACTTTTATCTTCCTCACTAGGGGTCTTGTTGGAGGAGGAATGAACTCTTTTTTCCAAATTTCTTAGCTCATTCAAAAGATAAGATTTCTCTCTTTCAAATCCTTCTGCGTCTTCCAACGACCCGGTAGGGTGATCACAGTGATGGTCATTATTGTCCACTTCAGTATGAGTAAGCACAGGGCTTTCACGTTCAGATTTATCACTGACTGATGAGAAAGATCGAGACTTCATTTCTTGAAACTCTTCAGGAATTTGGTCTTCACATTCCTCTTCTTCAACTTTGTCCATGATTCCATATTTCTCCCTATAAATCTCAAGCTCAGCCTCTAAACCCTTGATTTCTTCCTCTCGCTTTGCAAGTAAATCCTTCAAGACCTGAAATGCTTCTTGGTCATACTCCGCTTGCTCTTCCATCATTCTTTGATACTGCAAGGCCTCCATTTGCACTGCAGCCTTCTCTGCTTGAAGTCTAGTGATCATAGCCATGGCATTGTTTGCTGCAACGGCTGAAGCACTCCTTTCTTCATCCAATTCTAAATACAAAGCAATCAGAGACTTGCGATCCAAGCGGACTTGTCTTTTCAAGTAGTTCAAAATGTTATCTCCTTCTGCATCACTCAAGGTATTTCCTTCAGAGGCCTCCAAAACAAGATCTGACTTTTCATGAAGTGACTTCCTTTGAAACCTAGAAAACCGAGGACTGGCATAAGCAGAATCAAGTGAGACGCCAAAAAATTTGTTTCCTCTCAAAAAACTTGGGCTCTTGTTAGCATCATCAGCGTCTTCTGATTCCATCAGTAGAGGCACTGTGGCTGCTTTAGCATCTTCCCTAAAACCAACTGTAGTATAATACATGCAATTCAGCATTTTTTGGCTATGAATCCCCAAAAAATAAAAAATAAAAAAAACGTAGCTAACCCCTAATCAAACAAAAAACATTTTTATCGATTCCCCAATAATCATCTCCCTTGTGAAACTTGTCCTAGGTTTGGAATTCGAGGAATAACTGAATAAACTTTGTTCATAGGAAAGTCCATTACCTGGAAGTAACAAAGTTTTGGAGGTTTCCTCATCCTCTGGCAGCTCTGATTCATTGTCTGAAGCAAACTTGAGCTCCGTGTATTTGATATGAGGCAAGTCCAAATTTCGACAGTCCTCATTTCTGCCAATCAGTCCTCGAGGTGAGGGAGTTGGAGCGTGTGACATGAGGCTCATGACAGGCCCCTTTATTTTGTGGGGCTTGCTCCTCAGTATATCCCCACAACAAGAACAACGTGCTGGTCCAAACTTCTCAATAAAAGAAGATTCAGCAGAATATCTTGAAGAGTTTTTGTGATCATCATCGAGCAAGCCATCAAGTTCGGTATTTAGAGCCCCAACTAGAGACTTGAAAGTGTCACATTCGTACCTGTTCTCAGCAGCATAAGAAAGAGGACACCCTTCACACATTCTTCTTATATCAGAGAGCTTTCGATGAACTTGACAATAAGCAAGAGATGAAATATCCTTCTTGTGACTTTCACAAATCGAATCATTGTAATAAGAGTCTGCATTTCTTTGAACAATAACATGATCGATTCTTGTGCAAAGCAAACATGGGATTTTCAATTCAAAGAACTTGGAGAATTCTTTGGCAATGAATGCAAGAAACCCATCAATGAAAAGCAGAATAATTATCACCCATTCCAGAACCGCATAGATTACAAATGCTGGGAAACTTCCGAGGTTGTTCTCAACCGATTTTCTGAATGATTTTGCAGCCATGTTTTAAAAAGATCTTAAAAACACATTCTAAGAGCATTTATGTGTATTCGAAACTGATTTCAAGGTTACAATGAAAAAGGATAAACAATGAGGTGCAAGATCATGACCTGGGTGAGAAAGATCCAACCAAGATCATGATCTTTGTTTCTCTCTAGCTTACTCTAACAAAATAGATGAGACACGAGGGAGAGAGCGCGCGAGAGAGAGAGAGAGAGAGAGAGAAGTTGTTTGAAATTCAAGGGGGGGTTTGGATTACTTTGGTTGGTGATGTTTGAACTAGGCTATGAATAGTAAAGTTTTTGGGTTGGCTTTGAAAAGAACAAAGATGTTTCAATTGACTAACCTGAAATAACGGTCCATCGTGAACTCACCAACAAACCCCCAACATTGATTAAACGTCACGTTTTTCTGTGTGATGATATATAGCTATAATGCCCAGGTGTTATTTGAAAGTAACATGGAAAACTTTGCTCAAGAGAGAGAAGAAATCATTTTGCCTTGGATCTTTTTCCTATAAATACAACCCCCCCCCAAAAGGACAAAATTTCATCCCTAAAACTATATTTTAAAAAAAAAAAAGTCATAACATATGAATTAGTGAATTTAATAATAGGGATAAATGATTGAGATCACGCAATTTGATATATTGTAATAATAAGTGAGAGAGAGAGAGAGAGAGAGAGAGAGAGAGAGAGAGAGAGAGAGAGAGAGAGAGAGAGAGAGAGAGAGAGAAAGAGAGAATATACAAAAGAGGAATTCTATTATATTGAATTTTATCTATAATCGAAAAATATTACGAATTTATATGAAAAACCATGATTTGTTTCTATTTTTATTATTTTAATTTATAATAATTTTTTATTAAAATAAAAAGTACAATTATATATTAATAATTTTTTATTGAAAACATCACCTAGTCTTCGAGTGCAGATAACATAAACAATCAAGGCTCAATAAAAGAATCCCAAGAAAGACATCTTTCTTCCCCTTGTGTATTACAAGACAACAATGAACAGCCAGGCAATGAACAGCCAGGCCAGGCCGTTTCCAAGACATTATCTGTTACACTGAATTGGAAGCACCTCACCAAAACCAAAACTTAGCTTTTGGTTCAAACATAGCCCCACACTTTGCATAAAAGAAATTCGTCATATTGTAATATACTAAGGTTGACTGCGACGCCAGAATCAAGGGAACAAATTTTCTGCGATATTTACAATAAATACTGAGTCAAGTTCTGGCTTCTTAGTCCCATTGCCCATCTTTCAGGAACTTGAAATAGTGTCTCAGTAATTGCATAAGGGTTGTGTAAGTATATTTGAATGTCAGCATTTCTTGGTCATGTAAGGCGACATGGATCCCCCTACCTGAAAAGTAAGATAAAATAAATAAAAGTATTAGGTCTTATGTGAGAAAAAGGATATGAAATAACGTAAAGAATTGGAGATGTGACATTTAACAAAAATGGTTTGTAATTATCTGATGTTTACTAACTTCTAAGTAATGCAACAAACCGTCCCCTCCAATCTAAGAACAGATTTTAATGGCCCCCCAGAAAGCAAAGTGCCAAATTGATAGCTCAGAGTTTGGCCAAGAAGAGAAACTCGACTGTGGTATACTTGTTGCTTAATGAGCAAGAAGTTGCCAACGACACAAGAACCCAACAGGAGAAAACATTATATTGATACTTACCACAAATGAAGGACGAGCAATTTATCACACAAGAAGCAATAATGGAGGAGTAATCTCATGGAAGAAGCAAACAGAAAAGGGGAAGGAAGGTTAGACTATCACTTCAGCATGTGCAAGCCAATGCATGGAGATGCCTGATTTTATCCAGCTGCATAGCATAAGCAATGCAAATACCCTATGCTAGACAGTTTATCGAAATGAATCCTAGTGCTCCAAACAAACCTTGCAATGGAGATGCCTAATCTTGACGCTTGAGATAGGAACTTCGTAAGGAGGGTGAGCAGCCAATGCATGAACAAGCTCCTTGCTTGTAATTATTTTCCCATCACTTTGAAAGTTCTGCCTGAAGTATGCTATATCAGTTTTAAATCTCGCAAGAGCTTGGAATCCTTTTGGACAGGAATTCTGAAAAATTGAAACAAGTAAAATTTAGCATAAATATAAGCAACTGGATAAAGAAAGGAACTTCACATGTCTGCATGCAAGTCCAATCATTCATCTAATGATATTCTCCAATAACAGAAAAGAAAGTGGGCATCCTTGTCCCTACAAGAATTTTGCTACCCATTATAGGATTTTGGAACTACTATGTAACATGAGATTGAATCTAGTAGGTTCTCCAGAAAAACAGAATATCCTTTCAACAATGGCCGAACAGATAGCCATATTGATAGGCCACATACAGATATAGGTAATCAAATAATATTCTAGCAAGGATCAAAAGAAGGAATCACAGAGTAGGAAACTTTGTGTCCATAGCAAAAGGGAACAAAATATGTTATAAAGATTACCCTCCCTATAGTGCCAAGAGACAGTTGCGGATAAATTAAAAAAAACAAAAAAAAAAATCAACCAGCATCTCACCCTTTAGTAGAAGAGTCTTATCAGCAGAATTTAGTTCCATTAAGAGTCAAATTCTCAAGACCATCTTCATTTAATCAAATTGCCCCGGCTGGTAGATTCTTACGCCCACTAGATATGTTCATCTTAACAACATGGGTAGGAGATCTCCACCAGTATCGCATAACCAATACCTGGAAAAGAAAAAGGAGATGAAAGATTATAACTAGAATGGTAACTCATTATACTTTTTCAGATATTAATCCAGCAAACAATAGCAGACAAAAGAATAATATTAAAGGCCTGGGTAATTGGTAGCCTCACCTTTTACCCAACCAGAGGTGTTGATGACAAGAGGCAACTCTAGCTTTACTACATTATTGCTCTTGCTAGAGATGCAGTACTCTTGTCGATAGTGATCATAAAGGGCATATATAGAATCCAAATAGGCTCTTGGTTTCCTTTTTGAAGAAGTATCACCAAAATAGTATCATCTGGGAGAAAACAACCACATTCCATTACTCCATGAAGTGCTTCATAAGGTTGTATAAAGGGCCTTAAGTGAAATCCACCCAAAAGAATATTGTAATGTTAGAAATCCAAAAGGAAAAGAAGGATAACCACTTAGCTTTTAACTGATCTGAAGAGCTCTCTTGGCCCTTAGAAGTCTTAAAATTTCGTTCTTGCCAAATTAGTCAAAAAAATATATGATGGAACCACTACCAAAAAATGCCTCATCGCCTTATGCGTGGGCAGATACAACCAATTCCAAACTTGGTCTTGAATACTTCCCGCCACCACCCAAGAACAACCAAGAAAACCGAACACCATATTCCAAACTCCCTCACACACAGGCAATATAATGGAAGATGCTTCATATTTGCACATGAAACATCCATTCACAAAAAACTGTCCTTTTGCAAGTTATCCAAGGTTAGAATATTCTCTCACACTGCCTCTCACCCAGGGGAGTCTGAGGACAAATTAGTCACTTTAAGTAATTCCCCTCTTCCTCGTCAATGAACAAGAACACCACGATGGAAGCCGAGAATGACCAACATACTGATGTTGATTATTGAAGTAGCATTAAAACGAGTACAGAGATTGTGACGAGCACAATAAGGTAGGCAAGATACATTCACAAGAATTCAGGGTTCACAATTTTATCTGGGAATTCATCATCTCCTTGTTTTAGTGGAAAAACTAAAGCATTGATGCTTCTTTTGGAAAGCTAAATTTACATTTTGCTATAGGCCAAGTTCAAATATCAAATGCACGTTAAGTGCCAGAGATGACTAGGGGGTAGAGAAGGGAACTTATGTGCAATGCCCATTTGAAGGGAGGTCAAAAGCTGCGAGAGGGTCTTTTCCTTTACACGTCTTAATTAAGAAGCCATTGCTTTTTTGCTTCTGATCTCCAAAGCAAAAGCTGGAGAAAAATAGAAAAAACTTGTGTTCACGCTTCGGTTGGACGGGCATTTTTGCTACTTTTGTTGTTGTTGTGTACTATGAACACGATGTTCCATCACTGCAAACAATTTTTATTGACGTTCCTGATCTGAATATTGATGGATTCAACTCTCCTTGTTGTACAAAGCAGAAAGATGGTGTTTAGATTTTGAGTCCAAGCTGTAGTTTGGTATGCTTCGTTTTTCTCTAAAGTAGTATGGTTAGTGTTATCTAACCCCGTAGTTTGGTAGAGAAGAGGGACGGAGAGAGAGAGAGAAAGAGAAGCAGAGAGAAAAAAAAATGAATTGTGAATCGGCTCTCTTTGACATCTTGACCTTTCTTCCTGCAATTAATTCTTCAATGGTGTCCCCGTCTTGTTGCTGGTCGCCGTGATTTACTTCATTTCATAGTGACACCACACATAGAGATTTGCAGTCTGTCCCTGAATTTGACATGCAAAAGTCCGTGATTCTCAGCTACATTGTTTTGCCATTTGCCAAGTTGTGAGCATTGTCCATGGTGCCTAAACCGATCGTGGAGTTTGCAGGATGTACAATATAGCATTTAAATTTGAAATTTTTTGCCTTGTTGTCGATAGATAAGTTTGAAGTTAAAATTAATGAAAAACGAGAGAGAAATAAACTATAATTTGAAATTACACTTTATTAGAAGTCGAATGAAATAAAGTAATACCAATGGTCATATAAAAGAAAAAGTAATTATGAATTTTAATTTTTCAAAGCGAATCTGATGAGTGGCAGCTAACAACGACAGTGTTTGTGTATAGATGAAATATCTCGCCATTATACTATATAAGAAAAATTAATTTAGAAGAATAAAATTTGTGGGGAGGTTGGCATCTCAAAAGGGGAGGCACATGTTTATTTGGCAGCTTAAACTATATATGTATTTATTTATGTTTACATATGGTTTAGGATTTGGTGGACAAAGTTGGGGAAGCAAAATCAAAACCATACAAGGACCTTTCCTGGAGATATATTTTAGTTCTCTCTCTCCATTCATTTTCTTCTGTCTCCCTTCATCAGCCTGCCTTGCAATGAAGCAAGAATTCAGGTTTGCCCTCTTATATCTTTTCTCTCTTCCCTCCCTCCCTCGCTTTGACCTAAACTTACTTCGGTACTAAATTTCAACGAAGGGTTCGTGCCATTGTTGTGTAGAACACCATGTATGATCAGCTAAAAGTTTCATTATAAGACCATGATAGTAACTCAGCCTGCGCATTTAGGACTCAATAAGAAAATTTATAGGTACCGAATTCAAAAGGAAAATGGGATACAGGTTTAAGACTTCTAATATAATTATCCAACTATGATTTAATTAATTCAATACACCGAGAGATCAATGAAATCATTCGGTCTTGTTCATCAAATTTTCCTTTTATGCTAACCAATCGAGAGTCCTAAATAAAATAAACAAACAAACAAATAAATAAATAAATAATCACATAATATTTCTACCCAAACAATCTAGCAAGTGCCTCTATGTGTATCAATTCCAATAGAAGCTCGGGTACAACCATTAAAGTCATTTAGAAATTCAAGCTTAGCCCTGCCAAATCAACATTGGGCGGATTTAAGCAAGATGAGTAGGCCTGATGTCCCCCCCCCCCCCCCCTCCCCCCCAAAAAAAAGAAAAAGAAAGCAATCAGAATGCAAAGCAAAAGCAGAGGGATCTCAACAACAAAGGGCAATACCCAAACAAAACAGAGAAAGTAGAATAACATAAAACGGAAGGGCAAAATCCCAAACAGTGAAAATGCCTCAAAGATCCGAAAGTGCAGCAAGAAGAAATGCCATGCGCATTCTGCATTAGAATATAGCAACAAATAAATAGAAGAGCAAGACCTACACAATAACTAGTTTAGCCCCTGCAGGAAGCTTCTTTTCAAGTTTGTCAAACACATTTGTAGATCCTAAAGCCATAAAATCTGGATGAACAATAAGTTCCTCAAGTGTTATGCCCATTTCAAGTAAGTATATAGCAATCTCAATATCTGATTCATTCCAACCAAAGCCAAAAATTTCAACCACTTTAAGGTGTTCATGCAGAAATTTTGGAAGATCTTCAACATAACTTGTGGTCTGCATAGGCATGTATGTGAACTGCAAGAAAATACATGATATAAGAATAAATGAATAGTTCATGAAACCTCAATAAATTGCCATAGCATACTAACAACATTATCAACTTAAAATTTATCCTTATATCATTCACCAATCCCCTTGAGTTAATAAAGAATCACAAATTCATGAACTGCAGGAGCACAAGCCCATTGCATGCAACATATGCTAATAATGTGTCTCTGTGTGTATCATTTATAATGTATATTATATGTATTCAAGCCTTCAGCAAATAATAACATCCCAACTTACCTAATACTTGCATCCAAATCCCATCCATTGCACATGGGACCTGAGCTTGCCTTCCTATAAATTGGGTGCTATAAATCCAAAGTGCACAAGGAATTTGCAGTTTAAATACCATGGAACTCAAATAACTAGGATTTGATCTTATGGTGCTATACTTTCTACAAATAAGAGCTTGGCAAAAATGAAAAAGAGTTGAACTCCTTAAAACCTAGAAAACATCTTATACTAAACATTTTGAACCTACATAGAAGAAGCTGTCATAATTGTAGAAATGAATAGCTAATCACCTATGAGAAAGCTTGTACATAGAATAGCAAGGGGGGGGGGAGAGAGAGAGAGAGAGAGGGAGGCTTGGCTCCTCTAAGGTGCAGCAAAAACAACAGAGGTCCATGGATTCCTTAGGATGTTGAGACATTATGAGGATAAAAGACTCAAAGTTTTAGAATTCACCACATTGTATTGTGAAGACAAATTGACTTGAATGCGTTGCACAAAACCATGGCCCTATCTTCCTTCATTCTCTCCACTATTTTCAAACCCGTTTTTAAGAGCAAAAGTTGAACTTGATACGAGAACAAAACCGCAACAAAGATGAGAATTTCAAGGTTTACTCTATTCTTTGACTAATAAAAACAACTTCAAATTTCCTCATAAGGTTGCAAAACTAGTAGAAATGGCCTTTGCAATTCAAACTGTCCCAAGACAACAATCCACTAAACACTCACAGGTTACCAAACCAAGAGAAGCAATGATGCTTCTTTAAATCATATGAATACGACAGTTAACTTTGTGAGATAAATGACAATACAATCAAGAAAGTCCATACCAGGCTTTAAATTTCAAGCGTCAAGGACTAATAGAGAGAGAAGATGAATTACTTGCCCAAGCCTAGTCAAAGAACTTATGAACAGCTATAAAAACTGCTGGCATAATTAGTCAAGTACATAGATAATGGATGTCCCAACAGCCGCCATGCTTGTAAGGGGAAGGTAATGCATTTTCAACCCCTTCACACCCAGGAACAGTAGGAGCCTCATGCACAGGGCAGCAATCTCAAGTCCCAAGTAAATCTATGGGCTTAACCTTTTGGGTTATATGATGCCAAATATGAGAATCCTTATCTGTCTCAACATCTAATATCAGAACTTGTTCAATTTAATTCTGGAGTAAAAAGGTTACATTTCACAAGACCAAATTATCAAATATCAGTGATTTGTCCATCAAAATTGTAAGTCAAGCTATTTTTAGGCAATTTGAACCTAAAATTTTTTGTCCATTTGGATACCCAATGTAACACTGCACAAAAAAAAAAAAAAAAAAAAAAAAAAAAAAAAAAATTTGGGGCTTAAAAGCCCTAATTTCCCTTTTCTTTCCCACACTCTTCTTTCTCTCTCTTTCTCTCTCTCTCTCCCTCTTTCCCTCTTTCTCTCTTTCTCTTCTCCGCCACGGCCTCTCTCCCGCCACCGCACGCCGCCCACTGCTGCAGCGCCCTCCCGCGAGCAGCTCCTTCCTCCACGCGAGCGCTGCCTCCTAGCGCGCGAGCCCAGCACGCCACAGCTCGCGATCTCCCGCGAGCCAACGCGCCACAGCTCGCGATCTCCCGCGAGCCAGCGTCCCGCGAGCCAGCGCGCTACCCCTGCTCGACCCAGCTCGCGACCCAGCGCGAGCTAGCGCGCGACCCAGCTCGCGACCCAGCTCGCGACCCAGCGCGAGCTAGCGTGCGACCCAGCTCGCGACCCAGCACGAGCTAGCGCGCGAGCCAGCGCACGACCCAGCTCGCGACCCAGCGCGAGCCAGCGCGCGACCCAGCTCGTGACCCAGTTCGGCCCGCGGCCCAGTCCGGCCCACGGCCCGCGAACCCACGACGACCCGTGACCCTCTGCGTAGGTTTTAGACTAAGTAGACGGGCGAACGACAGCTAGATCTGAAACCCGAGGAACTCTAGGTGAGAGAAACGCACTCACTTCTAAGTGTGAATAAATTTTCCCTTATTAGGGTTTTATATGATATAAAAAAAAATTTGCTGATTTGATTAGGTTTGTCTTTTGGAGACTTTTTGAAAAATAGGGAGTGACCACCCTCCCGTATACTGTGAGTGGGACTCTAATCTCTTGCATAAAATAGTAAAATGTATTTTCTGTCGCATTTTCGATGAAACATGCTTTGATATGCATTTGTTGACGTGTGATATTAAATTTAGAAATCTGTTTTGTGATTTTTGGAGTGTCTTGAATGATATTTACAATCACTATGCATCCATGGTTTGAAATGAAACAATAATTGTGCCATTACTTGAAAATGTATAAATTTCATTTTATACCGTTGCATTGATATGCTGTTTTGAAATGAAGTGAAGAGACGTATTGGCACGCAAATTTAAAATGTTTTTGATGAACTACGTGGGTTGGATGCCCACTAGTCATGTGATGATGTGATGATACTTGTGGGACGTTGTGCCCTGGGACGTTGTGCCCTTGTGATACTATGGGACGTTGTGCCCTTGTGATATTATGATGATTCCGTAGCTACGAAGGGCGTTTGTAGAGGCACGGGTTGCCCGGATACGCTTCTGCAGGAGGTATCCGCAAACGTCATTTATTCTAAAGGCTATAGGCGCGGCCGGTTGAACCCACGTAGGGGGAGGACGTGTGTGACGCCACCGTCTAGCACCGGGCGGGGTCCTATACACGTTGATGAGTTGGCCCCAGCGAGCTCATGGCCAACGTCGGGGTAGAGAGCGTTTTAAAGTCTATGCATAATAAAAACCCCCGACGCGCCTGTCCTTGGTCACGGTTGACCTTTGCCAGGACTATTTTTGGCTCGCTCTGACATTACTTGATTTTAAATGGATGCATACATGCTTGCTATCGCGTGTTTGATTAAATGATTTCAAATTGATAAATATATCATGTTTTGTCGCGAAATGTAAATTTTTGTTTCAAATGATGTTATTTGACACTCCAATTGTTCACCTATGCTATTTATGCTGGATATTATCCCCCTCACTCACTGAGTATCTTCCCATGATACTCACCCCTCTATTTTCTCTCCTCAGACAGGTTTATTGTGATAGAGCGGTGTTACAGGCCCTAGTGCGGATTTATTGTTCTGACGGTGAGATTTACTTCTAATTTAGTTTCGACCCTGCGAGGTCTTGACATTGAGGTCCGTAGTTGGCCATGTACTTATTTTGGGATGACTGTATAGTTTAACTCTCATATTTCATTTGCATTGAGGCGATTGTACGTACTTGAACGTTACTTGGGAAATGTGATATATATTGTATAAACTTAGGTCCGCTCGATATAGCGGCTGCTCATGCTCTAGTTGGGCATGACAGTAGAGGTCTGTGGCTAGGTTTGTTTATAGCCTTGTGTTGTTCTGAATGTTGGCTGTGGTGTTTGTTGATTTTGGAGAGGCCGGGATGGCCATTTGTGTATTGTACAGGATGATTTGGATTATACAGGTATAATTGTACATGGGAAACCTCCGATTTATGGGGAGGTTCTGCCCAATTTTCTGTAAAAATACAGCCGGCATTCAGGGGCAACGGGCGGCTGTTCACGATCCCGGTTTGGGGCGTGACACCCAACTTGGAGAGAGAGAGAGAGAGAGAGAGAGAGAGATAGCAGTCCCACAATTAAAAACACAGGATCAATAATTATTGGCTCAATTCCAACCTATGTAAGAAGATGATTAATTTAGGATAGAATTTTCCAAGAAGCAGAAGAGATGCATCAATCAACTTTAAAAAGGTTAATATGACAATGAATACAGAATATTAACACCAGTATTAGAAACTACAAGCGCAACTTGGACTAAATTAAGTGAATGAAGTCACAATGCCACCATTATGTGACAACAAGATGGAAATCTTTGAAATAAGTTTAGATGACTTTCTCTGCTTCTTAAAGGTGTTGTAAATATGTTTCATCTCATTTCCAAATTCTGATGCTAAAAATAGAGGCTAAAAAATTTGGCTTAACATAACTTGATTTCCTTTCATCCACAACACTCAAGGCAGAATTCTAGTTTTTTTGATATTGTAATGGATTCATCAAAATATGGCTAGGATTGAATCCAGAGAAATGTGCCTAAAAGATGCAACACGGTAAAAGTATGGCAAAGACAAAAAGGAAAAAAAACACAAACACAAACACACACACACACACACACACACTCTTACACACTTCATTTGCATTATAAACTCTTACCTTTAATGACAATTTCAGCAGGAAAGTGGCCGCCTTTATCAGAAGAACCAAACCAAGAAGGCTCCAACTATCAACCATATAACCACTTAAAATCAAGTTCTTGAGATTTGTAAATTCTGGAAACGGGGGTAAGCAAACACGCTTCTGGATGACATAACAAATGCAATTATCAGACAATGTGTGTGTGTGGGTGTGTGTGTGTATGAGAGAGAGAGAAAGAGAGTAAGACATTCACTAATTAAAAATAAAAAAGTAAATCAACCAAAAGAGCAAACGAGATCCAATGCAGAGAGGTGGAATGGAAATTAAAGAAACCTACATTGCAGGGTCCGAATAGATCTAATGTCAAGGTCTCCAGTTGAGAAAAAATCCTTGCAAACGAGACCAGGCCATTGCTCAGAAGTTCTGGTTCTCCACAAATACATAAATCAATTAGACAGGGAGTGTCCAGTAGATCAACCTTGGTACTTTCGTGCCAGTCACACTTAAATGAAACAAGATTAGGTGCAAATATTTGGACATTACGTAATTTGGAACACCAGGATAGTTCCAAGTGTTTCAACCTCAGTGAAGAACCAACAACTTTGAGGTCTGTCATCTCCGATGTGCCACACACAACAACATCCTCAAGAAGCGGAAAATTGAGTAAGAAGCTCTGAATAACTTCTCCACTGACATCTAACCATTTCAAACAAAGGGATTTGAGTGATTTTGCACTAGATAAGCCTTGGGGATTCTCAACTAAGGTAAAATATTTCTCTGGGAATCTGTATAGCTTATGTGTATAATGATGGCACTGTTGGCACAAGTTTACTTCAAGCTTTTTTACTTCCCTACAAAGGGCATAGCCTATCCATTTGTCCAAATGCTTTTTATGACCACTACCGAGGAAGAAGCAAACTCTAAACTCATCTAGACTTACAGCTCTATGCGTCCGCAAGACTTTATTGAAGCTCTTTATGTATCTATTAACTTTCACATATTTATAAGTGCTAAACCAATTAACAATCTCATGTTCTTCTTTATCATGAAGACTCAACTTGGTGCTATATCTCCACAAGTACCTCCACCGTTGAGCTAGGATGCTTGTCCTTGCTGCTTCTGTTAATGCAAGACGTGACAAGATGGATACAAGAATATCTTCAGGCAACTTGCTTATCTGATCCTTGTCCAAACACTCTTCACCCTTGCCATGATCCTCACGCTTTGAAAATTCAATGAATACAATATTAGGGAGTTGAAAACACGAAAGATAAACTAATGCTAATGCCATAGAAATTGTAAAGAGAAGTTGAGTAATATAGCACTTAATGAATGAGTAAATTATAAAAAATATTGAATTCAATGTTCTAAGATCCTATTGGATATTAAGGAATCCATGGCACGATTTTCAACCCATAAAATTATAACAGATCGATTAAAATAGTTATTTTTTTTTAAGGAAAATATGGTAGTGTTTAGCAAAGTTTACCTTTTGCCTTGTGGCACGGGGACGCAATTGCATGGTGAACTCAGGCACATTGCGGGACATTGCTGTATGTTTGTGCAACAATCTGATAAAGATTCAAGTCATCAATAACATGCTAAAAGGTACAAATTTATCCATAATTCAACGAGAACCCATCAATTAGTAAACATTAAAAAGTAATAAAAAAAGCCCAGAATGGCTGTTATTTTCGATTCATTAATAACATGTTAAAAGGGTTCAAATTCATCAATGGTCAAGCGGAAACTAAATAAAAAGTAAACAAAAAGGTATGAAACATTGTTATCAAGAGTCATACAGTATAGACATATATAAAAGTCAGCCCCTAAGACTGTGATGATCACAATACAATATGAGGGTGAAAATCTGGAATTGTGCAGGCAGGTAATGAAAATCATTCAAGGGTCATACTTATTTAAACAAAATATTTCATTTTAGGTGAAAATTCTCGTGGAACTCGATAATAGTTAAAATAATTGTTAGGTGATCAGCTAGAGAAAACAGAAATGCTTCAGAGATTTGCTGCGTCCTCAATTTCCGCTTGAAACCCAAATTTTGATTTTACTCACATTCAGTGTAAAATCTCGGAGTAATGATTAAATCTGAAGAAAATAAAATCTTTCCTCCCTTGCCTGACAACGTAAATCAGATTCGATCAGAATAATGGAAAGGCCTTTCCGCCTGATCTTCGACGGCGATTAGGGAGAAAGAGAGAGAGAGCCTGTGGATAGCAAGAGCGGCTAGGGTTTGATCGCGAATAGATGCCAAAAGCACGCCGTTTGGAATTTCACCGTTTGTTTTCGCGGAAGTATTGATTTTAAGCTATGCGCATGGTGACAAAATATAAAAAACCAAAAAAAAAAAAAAATGAAGAAGAAGGAAAAAGAAAATCAAAATCCGCTTTAAACCATGAAAATATATAAAGTAACCCATTCCATATACTTCCATTAGTTAAATTAATAAAAAAATTTAAAATTAATTTTTTATTTAAAAAATTAAGTACAAAAAACCAAACTTACAATAAGAAAATCTACCCATCTCCGTCCATAAATGAGTTGATCATATTTTGAAAATTAAAAAAAGACATCTCCTTAATTTATCATTTTTATACTTCAAAAGATAAACGATATGGAGTTTAAATTTAAAATTTTGAATTTTATCATCGATAAATAAGTTTGAGGTTAAAATTAATGATAGATGGGAGACAACTAAACTATAATTTGAAATTACCCTTCATTAATCAACGATTAATTGGTCTAATGAAATGTGGTATTAGATCTCTTAATCAAGATCACGAGTTTGACTCATGATTTGAGTATAGAATAGATTACGTTAGGAGGGTAACTCTTTTAAATAGATTACTATAAGTCTCAAATTGAATTAGTGAAAATATGATTTCAGATATCGGTTGATATAGTATCAAAAATAAAAATTACATTTCATTAGAATTGAATAAGTGAAATAAAATAATAACACCAATCACATAGAAGAAAAAAGTGTATGAGTTTTAATTTTTATGAGCAAATCTTATAAGTAATAGTTGATGGCAACGTTTGTGTAAAGATGAAATATCTCATCTTTATAATAATAATGAAAAGGTAGTTCTTCCTAACATAACTCAAATTAAACATAAAAAAAAATTGTATTATCTTTTTTTTTTTTTAAGTTTCTATATAAAAAAAATAAATGAAAAATCGCCGAAGGATGCCGTACCCAAACACTTGAAAGGCGGCCATGGAATTACAAAGGTTGACCCAACCCAAATCCAAAAAAGATATAGGGTGATCAGACGGCAGTGGACGGATCCAGACCCTTCTTCTCAAGGGAGCGCCAAACCAAAACCCCAAAAAGTAATCAGAACAAAAACCCGACTTACTCTCTCACAGTATCAACAGGCGGAAAGGATAAATTTATAGAGAGAGAGAGAGAGAGAGAGAGAGAGAGAGAGAGAGAGAGAGAGAGGAAGGAACTTAGTCGGAGAAATTTCAAAATCGAAGAAGATTAGGGGCGATGGAACTACAGGATACTGTGAAAGAAGCCCTAAACGCGCTCTACCATCACGATGACGACTCTGTTCGCATTCAAGCCGATCGATGGCTTCAGGATTTTCAACGCACTATCGATGCTTGGCAGGTCTCTTTCTCTCTCTCTCTTCAAATTTTTGCTAAGCTTGATTTTGAGTCTTTCATGTGAGAGAGCGAGGGAGAGAGATTAATCGGATTGTTTGAATCAATCGATTGAATGTGTGAATCAATCGATTGAATGTGATCATGTAGACTGTTTTTTAGGAACCCAATCCGATTGGATCAATATGGCTTGTTAGGGAGAGAGTTATAGAGAGAGTGTGTGTGAGAGAGAGCAACTAATCAATTTATTTGGATTGAATGAGTTGTGTCGATGCATAATTTGTTGCATTTGATAGTTTGTCATGTTCAATTGATTGAATGTGCTTTGTTTATAGTGACCTGTTGTGAGCATTCATCTAACTGAATTAGAATAAAGGGAAAATGAATAATCTTTTGTTTTAGGCCATAGTTTACCTGAATGTTTTGGTTGATGGCCAGCAATTCGGATTACTGTGATTAATCCACATATATTGAACCCCAGAGAAGGATAATTTTTACATTTTTCCCTTTCATGGAATTGATAAAATCAAAGAAATATCATGATTGAACTTTGATAGTGTGTATTATGGCCTTCACCTGAGTAACTTCAGTTTAGATGTGTTTGAATGATTGCTTTGAAAAACTACGAATTGGGAGGATTGTCATTTAGGGACATCCTTTTGTGTTATATGAGCCGTAGTCATAAAGGGCACCCCAAAAAGTAGTTGTTATATTTTAATGTGGGAAATGGATGCACTTGGTTTGTCTTGATAAGAAAATGTTAAAAACTATGCTAGCCTTTGTTATTGTATTATGTAGCCTACACACTAGAAACTCCATTTTAGATGTATTTGTTGTCTCTGAGGACTAGGTGTAAATTGGTCAGTTTAGAAGAGTTGGTGGATACTGTTCTAGATTGTTGGGTTTCACAAACTTAGGTGACATATGTCACAGGCAATTGTGCTTTGGGGACTGATGAAACTCTGGGAGATCAATTGGCAATGTTGTTTTTGTTGGAGGAACAAACTGCATTGGTTGTTGTGGAAGTCATAGTTACAGATCACAGTAACAGACTTTGTAACTGTGGATGAAGATAGAGGAGGAAAATGGGCTAATTTTAGAGTTTCATCTGTCAAGATCTTAAGATGTAACGTACTGTGGGCTGCTTTAGATGTCAATCTTTGGAGAATTGCTTGAATTTGGGCTTGCCTTATTTCTTGGTCTCGCTCATCTCTGGATGCAAAGTCGTCGTTACTTTTTGATGTGCCTGTTTTGGTCATTGTTGCTCACATGTAAATTTACTTTCAATATGTCATAGCGCTCTCTCTCTCTCTCTCTCTCTCTCTCTCTATCTCTATGTTTCATGCAAAAACTTTCCAAGTTTGATTTCAAGCTGTACAGGAACTGTTAGTTGCCACTTTCGTGAATGAGATTAATCAGCACATATGAATTGCACTGATTCTGTTGTTTGCTGATACATCATTTGCTATAACATGGCAGTTGCTTCTGGTTAATTCTTTGATCTACATTGTTGATTTAATATGTAACTCCTATAAGAAAATCTATCAGTATATTATACAGGTAATCATTTTATTGCAACAACAACAACAACTAAAAAATTGAGCTTTAATTCCAAATTTTGAGGTCGGCCGTTTGAGAGACCAATATAGGTTCGAGGAGAGAGAAAATAAAATAAAATAACATAAAATTAGAGTTTGAAAGCAAAAAATAGGGAAGATAAAACTAAAAAAATGAAAGTAATGAAAAGGTAATCATTTTATTGCAAATCTAGGAATTTTCACAATTTTTATTAGATGACATTTTTCCTTTGTCTTTCAGCTATGACTAATCTCAAAACCTTCAAACTTTGGTATGGATGACAGCGTGTTTAGTTTATGCCAAATTTTAGATAATGAAAGTAAACAAGCTTAAAGTATATTAGTGCTTAGTTTATGGCCTTCACTTTTAAAATTCCCTTTTGGATGAATTTTCTGTTTGTGAAGGGTAACAATATGTTGATTGTTTCTGAGAAATTGGTTGGTTATATTGGAGACTGCTGGGTCCTAAGAACTGAGGCTATGCATGTCCAAGAATGCTGTAACCATTTTAGTCCCTGCTGACAAGTTGATAGTTCAATTGTCAATATGTTGGTTTATAGTGACCATCTGCTCTTGGCAATGTAGTGTATCCTCTTGCTTATTGCTTTAAGCTTGGAATTTTTGCCACTAGCTTATTTGGAAACGCTGAATTGAATTTATTAGAGATGGTGAGGCATTCATTAACAATTTTGAGCAGTCTTATCATGCTTCATTTTCCAATGTAACTTCTATGGCACTTGCTTCATTTCTTGCTTGAGTTGTCTAGGCAGTGCTTGTTCATAACATTTTAAGTTGTAAATCTCAATGACATAGTGGATGCTTCATTCTTTGTGTGTATTGCATGTTTTTGTTGTGTTATGTCATGTGCATGAATCTGAATATCAAACTACCCATATCAAAAGTTGTGTGGCCTTTGATCTCTCTCCTCTCAGTCCTTGAAATATGGATCCTGATGTCTGCAGTCATAATGACTTTGTGTTTGCCTCGTATTTTTTATCTATGTAGGTTGCTGATAATTTGCTCCATGATGCTGGTAGCAATCTTGAAACCTTAATTTTTTGTTCCCAAACCCTCAGAAGCAAGGTATCATTTCTTCCAGCCAAAAGAAATTGGTACTTTGAGATATTTTCATGTTTGTTAAGGGTTTTTAAAGCATTGAATCTGCTATTCTCATGTTATTGTTACTCCCACTCTCTTATTGTTTACTCCACTGTTTTGCATCCGATTTACAGGTACAACGGGATTTTGAGGAACTGCCTTCAGAGGCATTTCGCCCTTTACGGGATTCACTCAATGTAAGTGAGTACTCGCACTTCTGAATCTGTAGGAGCTGTTCTGCTAATATTATAAGATGCATAATACAATTAAGAGACCTCCGATTTGCTTTGATTTGAATTGTACTGTAGGTATGTCTTATTTATTTGAGTTTTATATTGCTCTACATATTGTATTTTTCTCAAGTAAATAAGGATCATGCATGGTGCTTCATATCCATTTCGCCTCTACTCAAAGTCTTGTTATGGTCATGGAATCAAATAGCGTATAGTATCTATCTTGGCTTGATACTCAACTCTGTTAAGCCGTATATCCCTATCCAACTAAAGTTTGCAGTATGCTTTTCTTTTCTCTTTTTTTTTTTTTAAAATTTTTTTTAATGAACTTATTTGTTTTACCTTTTCATATATTCTACTCCATTTGAGGCCATAGTTGTAGTTATCCTAAGAGTCATTATTATTATTATTTTTTTCCCTTACTTCCTCCTTGAAAGTTTTTGTAGATCCTATGGTCTTAATGCACCTTTAATTCTATGCTATTGTTACTCTTTATTCTAAAGGTGTTTCGATCACCATAGTCATCATCTTATTCTCAATTAATACTATTGCCAAATTTCAAATCTTTTCCTTCTTGTTAAATCAGTTGTCCTTGCAGCATGCTCATCTCTATGATGCTTATTTTGCATATGCTTTATCTGTTAAAAGGCTTAACATTTAATGCTATACGTTGTTCTTGCTTTTATTGCTGTTTGATAAAATTTTCCTTTTGGTTTAGATAGAATTTTACCACTTGGATACATTTTATCCTAGACCTTGTGCCATTTCTTTATTTGAATTTTACTTACTATTTATACATCCTATAAACTGTTTTAATTCTATTAACTTTAAAAATCTTTTTGTTTCTAACACACTTCTATTCTTTTAGTTCCTCATTTACCTTTTGTTGGCCTTGATGGAAGTCAAAATGCATCAATGAATTCCATTGTTAATTCCTCTATAACTTCATCCATTGCTTATATAATTGTTAATATCAGTCCTTGATGTACATTTATCAATGTAGTTCTACTGTCTATTTTCTCCTGTTGTATTACTTACCATCACTTCAACATAAATATTTTCAATTAGATCGGTATGACTCACAAAATCATCTTTCTTTTTCAAAACTTCCCATGCTAACACTTTGGGGATCTGTTTGTATGCTTTTTTGAAATTAATTAATCTAATTGTCTATCTTATTGTGCTAATTAGGGAACTATAAACTTGATACTTCTATAATTTTCGAGGGCTAAATCTTTTATATGGGCATATTGAGGTGCATTTCATTTGATCATTGGCTACCTTATTACAATGATTATTGTAAAAAGATTTTTGTTTAGTTGTGTAAGCACTTTCTAAGGATGATAAGAATATTGTATGGTCTCCTAACTTACCTGTTCTCATTAATTTCTAAAGTCCCTTTGGCTTCAGGATTTAATTTTCTCTAAAATTATTAGGTTGACTTGGACTATCTGGTTCTTCAAAGTTGCTATGTGATATACAGTAAATATAAATAATGTGTCAAAATACTTGTCAACTCTCTGATTAAAAAAGAAAAAAAAATACTTTCTGACTCATTGTTTCTCTAGATGGGCCGAGTTCTTCCTGGTGACTTTTCTTAATGGATGTGCTTTCAGCTTCTTGGTCCTTAATCATGTGAATTGTTGTTTGTAGTTTTTTTCAAGCATAAACCCAATTATGTTCATTTTCCAAAACTTGTACAACCCACACGTATTTACTTTCATAAAGACTTTATAATGGTTTCAAGCTATTTTTCTTCTATATCTTTATGCTTTATAAAGGTAGTATTTGGGTGCACTGTTTTAATTAAAACATCTTTATGCAGACATTATTGAAAAGATTTCACAAGGGCCCTGCTAGAGTTAGGACGCAGGTAATAATTGAGAGTTCTTTTCCAATCACACACTGTGGTGCACACATCTATCTGTTGCTGGCACTTAGGATGAGTGTCTTGAATATATTGCATTGTAGATCAGCATTGCTGTAGCGGCGCTGGCTGTTCATGTTCCTGCAGAAGATTGGGGAGATGGTGGTATAGTTAACTGGCTTCGGGATGAGATGCAATCTCATCCAGAATACATACCAGGGTTTTTGGAACTTCTTACAGTCTTGCCTGAGGTAATCTTATGTTTCTTTTGCTCTTTACATCCAATGGGAAAAAATATTATCCTTTTTAATTTTTTGGGTCAACTTTGCTTCATTTATTAGAGGTAGTATAAATGTCTAGTGTTGTTTTTATCCAATTAATTTATTGGAAGAGCTTCACTGATTTTGACATTAAGTATGCCTAAAGATCAACTGCTTTACTATCTTGATGTGCTATTGATTATGAGCGTTGCACCATTATGATTCTTGGGAGAAATGTGTTCTGTGGTTTATTTGTTATACGTGTTATATTGCCAGATGTAATTAAGCTTCTATTATATCTGCAAGTATCTAGGCTTCTTTTCTCCAGTTTCATACATGATATACTGAAGTCAGAGTTTGCATGCATTCTCAATTTTGGTATCAGTATATGCACTTTTATAAACAAGGTTGGCCATCGCTGGGTGATGCAGCAGATTTGAAGACATGTGGCCTGTTTATCTGAGGATATTGAACTTGTGTTAGTTGTTTAGATTACTTAAGATACTGTTACTTAAACCAGAAAGTATGCCCTGTTCCTTTATTGGCTCAAAATGCTATTTGAAAGATCATTGGATGCTGTAAATTTGATCTGTATTATGCTTGTTCCAAATCTTCGCTACCTTCAAATTTTTTTAACTTGTTTCTGCTTAATCAGGAAACTCACAACTACAAGATAGCAGCTCGCCCAGAAAGACGGCGCCAATTTGAGAAAGAACTGACTGCTGCAATGGAGGTTGCGCTTAATATATTGACTGCATGTTTGAGTGTTGGTGAACTTGAGGAGCAGGTGGAGGTTTTTTCTTGCATTTATTCGTATGTAAACAGTTGAGTTTGGATGTTGTATATTTTTTGTACTTTTGTTTTTTGGTACATTTCAAATGAAGGCTTTCTCAAAGATGAATTCAAGGGTTATGAAATGGTAAATGGCACTTTTATTCAAATGGGTTTTCTATGGACATGGTTGATGGATTATTTCTCTACTTCATGTGAACATTTCTTGAAAGCCATATTACAACTTGGTAGAATGGAACTCCTAGAAAGTGTGGACCTGCTACTTAAATTTAATCATCTTAATTAGAGGTGCATCTTTTGTTACTATGTTTGGGGTCATCATCCCCTCCTTTATTAAAATTCTTCATTCGTTTAATGAATTCAGTCCTTTGATCAAGATTTTGATCCAGCTTTCACCACATTCCTCTGTATAGTTTTTGATGTTTCTAAAACAACAATTGTGATAGGTTCTAAGGGCGTTTGCTTCTTGGCTTCGTCTCCGGCATGGGTATGCAGTCTATTGCTCCGCCTTTGGTAACTGTTACTAGTTGAATTCAATGAAGACAAAGAAACTTGACACCCTTTATTTGTTTTAGGATCCCAGCATCTACTCTTGCTTCTCATGTGTTGGTGCATACTGCTCTTGCGGGCTTGAATTCCGAGATACTCTTGGACGCATCTGTAAATGGTAAATTATCATTTTATACCTAGGATGTTTGTCACTGTCTTGCATTCCTTAAATTTGGTAATGGCTAGTTCTCACTGCTCAGAGCTTGTATAGGTTATACCAAAATTTAGAGAAACTCAACTAATTTTGAGGGGACCCAAGAATCTGCATGGCATTAAGCTTTTGTTGTCTAACTACCATGCACATTTCCAGTTGCTGCCTTATCCTACAAGATTTATTCATCACTTGCTACCCAGGGTAGCTGTGCTTTTAGCTTTAGGATCTTGGCACTAAACATTCCAGTTCTTGACAAATTTTCTTAACAGTTATATGTTTTTTTACATGTTCCCTGAACAGCAATTTTTGGTTGATGTGTTTGCAGTCATCTCTGAATTGATACACTATACAGGAGCAGCAAATGTTGGTGATGTTTCTGTGCAGATGCCCCTAATTCAAGTGATTGTACCTCAAGTTATGAGTCTGAAGGTGCAACTTAGAGATGATTCTAAGGTACATTGTGAAATCCTACAAGGTCCTGGACCATAGTTTGATTAGTTACACTTCCACCAAGTTGAGAAAGAATAAGGCTGTGTTGCAAAAGTAGAGGTTCTGGGCCAGTATGTTAGGTGAGGTTTCGGTGCAAAAATTTAGATGACAATTTTAGTTGTATTTATGGAGATAGTTGACTTCTACAAACAAAATCCTCGATTTCCTACAAAACATTTTTGCTTCAGTTGACAAATGTTACAAGTGGGAGAAGACAAAATAGAGGTTAGCAGAGAGGAGAGGCAAGTAGTTTCCTCACGGCGCCTAGAAAGCGGCATTTTTGAATTAAGGGCATTGCCTGCTTTGTAGATGTATACATAATCCTTATCCTTAATGATGGATGGACTTGGGTGTGGCCGCCATATGTTGTATGTCTCAAATTGCTTTATGATTCCTTATCGGATCTATCTTCATTTGATCTGTGAAACGTGAGAAATATTTTCACTTTCTTCTTGTACAGTTACTAAATGCTAGTGATAGTATACTGCTTCGTGTTGGTTTTTTCTCTTATATCATAACCCTTGTTTTAAGTATATTCATTTCTCTTTTGTTGGGCCTTTGTAATTGATCTGTATACATGGATTGATGTGTTTAATTCAGGATGAAGAAGATGTGAAAGCCATTGCCCGACTATTTGCTGACATGGGTGATTCGTATATTGATCTGATCGCAACTGGTAATTAACTTCACATTGATTATAAACTTGCGTTTTATTCAGACTGAACCACTTAGTTTCATGAGTGTGTAATTTTATCTGCATTGGTGTGGTATCTCAAAGCATTGTTAGTTGTTATTTCTTCTCTCATTTTCTCATGGATCAGGTTCTGAGGAGTCAATGTTGCTGGTGCATGCTTTGTTGGATGTAACTTCACACCCAGATTTTGATATTGCTTCAATGACTTTCAACTTCTGGCATAGTCTTCAGGTTAACTTGATTGACAGGTAAAATGATCATCAAATTCACTTGGTTGACCTAGTTGTGCTCAAAAGAATGTTTTTAACATGATGGAACCACTCTGCCAGGAATTCCTATTTATCTTTGGGCAATGAAGCATCCATTGAAGCAGAGAGAAATCGGAGATTGCAACTTTTCCGTTCTGCATACGAGTCACTTGTTTCGTTGGTAAGTTCTGTAGTCAGGAGACTTTTTGCTTGTGACAGCGTAGCATGAATAACAGAAATAGTCTGTTGTGTCTGAAACCATTCGTGGAAACAACAACAACAACAATAAATTGAGACTTAATCCCAATCCTTTGAGGTCGGCCATTTGAGAGACAAATATGAATGTAATAAAAAAGCAAAATAAATAAGTAAATAAATAAATACAAAGATAAATGAATAGAAACAAAACAGAAAAAAAATATAAAAATAAATAAATAAATAATTATATATATATATATATATATAATATGATAGTTTAATTTGTGCGCATTTTTTACGCTACTTATTCCTATCGAATGTCATCTTCTCGTTTAAATTCTTAATTATCATGTATTTACGAATAACTTGCATCCAAGTTTTTAATGGTCTACCCCTATGCTTTACTAGATCTTTTATATTTAAGTTCTCGGTTCTCCTAACCAGTGCGTCCGTGGGTCTTCTTGGCACATGTCCAAACCAGCTCAGACGACACTCTCGCATCTTATCTACAATTGAACTAACTCTCAGTTTATTATGAATCTCTTTATTTCTAATTCTATCTCTTCTAGTTTTGGTTCATATCCATCAAAGTATCCTCATTTTTGTTTCGATAATTTTTTGTTCTTATTGTTGTTTAATAGCCCAACACTCAGTACAATTTAATAGTGCAAGTTTAACCGCAGTTCTATAGAACTTTCCCTTCAAATACATTGACATCATGCGATCGCAAAGAATTCTGGATGTTTTTTTTCATTTTATCCAACCCGCTTGAATCTTATGGTTCATATCTTCATCTATATTGTCATCATTTTGAATGATAGAATCTAGATATCTTAATCGTTTACTTTTCGGTACATTTTGTTCATCTAGTCTAATCATTTTTTCATCATTCTGATTACTGTTACTAAACCTACATCTTATATACTCAGTTTTCGATCTACTCAATCTAAATCCTCTGGATTCCAGTGTGACTCTCTACAACTTTAATTTTAACACTAATACCCTCTCTAATTTCATCAATTAGTATTATATCATCTGTAAAAAGTATACACCATAGTATTTATCTTGAATGTTTTTTGTGATTTCGTCTATTACTATTACAAAGAGAGTGGGGCTTAATGCCGATCCTTGATGAAACCCAATGTTAATAGAGAAGTTATCGCTCAAACCCTTGCAAGCTTTTACATTGGTTACAGCTTCCTCACACATATCTTTGATGAAAATAATGTATTTCAAGAAAATTCCTTTTTTCATCAGCGTCTATCATAATACGTCTTTAGGAACCCTATCATGTTTTTTTTAGAACAATGAATATCATATGTAGATCTTTTTTATGTGCTTTATATATCTCTATCAAATGTCTTACCAAGTGGATTGTTTCCGTGGTGGATCTCTTAGGCATGAATCCAAATTGATTTTGAGATACATTTATATTTTTTTTTCCAAAACATGTTGTTGTTTTTTTATTATTTTGCATTTTAGAGTAATTAGATCATGAATAAGAGTGAAGTAAAGCCAGCAGTGGACATGCTTTTGCTCTTAGTGCATTTGCTTTCAGATGCTTTTCAATTGTAGTTTTCCAGAAATCCAACCAGATGATGCTGTTACTTTTGCAGTTTCATTTGGTTGCTTTTACTGTCATTGAGAAAAGGCGCAGCTTTTGGCAGTGATTTTAAAAGAACAAAATAGAAATATTCAGTTTTGATAAGAATTAATTTGTTTGGATATTAATGCTTCAAAACAGTGCAAAATATATCACAATATTTTTTTGTATTTTTTTTTCCTTTTGGGGGCTGATCTATAATTTTCCCATGTCATTTCACTGTTCAGATGATTGTGGTTCTTTTATTCTGGTCATACCTTTTCTTTATGTTTTGTATTTGCTTCATGTTTTAGGTTAGTTTCCGGGTTCAGCATCCTGAAGATTATCAAAACCTTTCAAAGGAGGATGTCAAGGACTTCAAACAAACTAGATATGGTAAAATTTAGTTTTCCACTGGAAGAGTAATGTTCTTAGTTGATTGCAATTCATATTGTTGTATCTATGGTTGTATTAGGTGCTAGCTATGAACTATGGACAGTTGATGGAAGCCCGGCTTAGTATAGCGGCACCTGCTGTGGTAGTTGTCTTGGTTCAGTATAGTCTTGGATCTTGCTTAGTCTTTATCATTGCAAAGAAAATATAAGTCCTAGACTAAGAAGGGAGTGGGCTTGTATCACTTGTGCTATGAGTCGTGAGTTATTAGATGGCAGATCTTTTGAGTATTTCAGCTCCAGTTTTATTTTGAATATTTTGTTCTTTTCCTCATCTCTACTGTATCTCTGTGGCTTTTTTAAGTTCATTCCTCATGGTGTTAGACTTCATTTACTGTCATGAAATTTTAGCAGATATCTTGCATTTTGTTCCCCTTGTGCACACAGGTTTAAAATAAAATATGGGATTTGGTTGCCTTAACACCATGGCACTGGAGTTTGACTTGTCTTGTGATATTTGACTCGAATTCTTGAACCTAAAGTTTTTTCTTCGGTCCGTTATTCTTTCAAATGGTTTTCTTCCTTTTGATGTAGCATTTCTTTCTCTTTGTGATGCAAGCTGTTGCGGATGTCTTGGTCGATGCAGCATGTGTTTTAGGTGGTGATGCAACACTTAAAATTCTTTACATGAAGCTTGTTGAGGTGTGCATTTCTCTATCTGTTTTATTTTACAGAATCAATACATCAAACAATCAACACTTTCTATTTTGGATACATAGAAGTTTCACACATTTATAGCTATAGAATTTGCTGCCTGCAATAAAGTTTGCTGTGAATTGAAGCATCAAGCTGAGCTTCGAGGAAAACAGTTAATTTAGTAGTGTCATGCTAGGAATTACATCTACAACTTAGTAGAATAGCTTTCCTTGTTAGAATCAAGTAGCTTATGTATTGCAGAGCTGTTACATTACTTTATGTCGGAACTGAGATCAAAGTGGGAATAATAGGGCCAGAATAGTGATCCTAACTTATTAAATTTATTAGATTCTTCAATTTGAAATGTTTATGAATGAATTGGAATGATTTGGTTGACTTTCTGTTATATTTGACTCAAAGATAATATTATATTTTATGAAAATCTTCAGGCTGTAGCTAGCTGTGGCAACGGTGAAAATAGTGAATGGTGTCGTGCAGAGGCTGCTTTATTTTGCATTCGGGCTATATCAGACTATGTTTCAGTTGTTGAAACAGAAGTAATGCCTCAGGTTGTGATTTATCCTTCATTCCACGCTATGCTTGTTATTAGTTGGCTATTGTGGTGATTGGTTTTCAACATTGCCCACCATTCTCAAGAAGGATGATTCCCCCCCCCCTCCTCTTTTTTTTAAAAACTCTTAATGGAACATGTGTTTCCAGTGATGCACCATTGATTTTCCATACAGGCGCCCAGTCAAGTTTTTATACTATAATAGTACCTATTTAATTGCGGCCAATCATGAATCTTATGTATGACTACTTTCTTAAGGGATACTTCCATTAGTTGGATCCTTAATGGACTTTTATGCAGCTTGAGCCGCTTTCAATTTATATTCATCACTTGGCGATTCTCTTTGTTGTACTCCAGGCACATAGTATCCTGTGCAACTGTGTGTCAAAATTGTCGTTGGACATTTGTGATTGGTTAACGTTATTTGAGTTTATATCACTGCCATGCCGTTCCTGGAAACATGGTTACCCATGCTTATTTTATCCATCTCAGGACCTAGTGGTACTGTTCAGCCTGTCCCCTGTGGAACTTTGTCTTATTGAAACTTGAAAACATCATTTGGTTTGAGTACAATTTGGTGGCTTCCTTTTTCCACGATATTTGTCTGGGAGTAGCTTGCAGTCTAATCCTTAACCATTGTTTTGGCTAGACCCTGACATATATATTTTGAAAATGGGACTAAAGCTTATTGTTCTTTTCTCCTACGGATATATCAAGGATTCTCTTTCCACTCTATCAATTCTCAGGGTGATGTATCACACATTTGTATAGTGCTTCATTGCATTCTACTCTAGCTTGTAAACCATGTGCTTGTTTTCCCACCCACCTGAGTGGCCTTGACAGTGTAGCTAGGGTTTGGTTTCTTACTTCATCGCCAATGAACAGAAGTTTTTCAATCTGCAATATAGTATATGATCCATTGTTTTTAAGCAGTATAGCCTCTCTGTCCATGTTATTTTTCCTCAATTGGGAGTATTATCACTTAAAGAGGAAAAATCACCCTATGACCTGTACCTGTAGGCCGCTTAGTTTGAGTCGCGTCACTTTATGGTTCTGCTGGTTTTACTCATTTGACAACATGAATGTCATGGAAAAGAATATTCCGTGCTCTTCATTGACTTATAATGATGCATGTAATGCTATTATATAGGATTTAAATAAAATTTTTCATTGATTTGGACAGGTTATGTCTTTGTTTCCTAAACTCCCCCAGCAGCCTCAGTTACTTCAAACAGGTAAAAGTTCTGCTAATTTTTCTGACTTCATGAATTATTATATTTGGGGCTGTCACAAGATGAATCAGCTAGTTTCTGTTATTGGAATTGACTTGTTTATTTCCCCAGCTGTCCACTCAAAATTAGATGCTTTGCATTGTCATAGAGGATGCACTCATTTTGCTTTTGAGTGGCTATGGTAGATGATAAAAGGTTTTCCTGCGCTTTTTTTTTTTTTTTTTTTTTTGTTCTCTCTCGGAGTGGGGGACAGTTGGGGGGATGGGTGTTGGGAAGCTGCAATCTTGTATTGATTTACATTTTTTTCTCATTTGTCGTTGTGACTTATATAATGATAATGTGTGTAATACTTGTTGGAACATTTTCAGTTTGCTTGACAATTGGAGCGTATTCAAGATGGCTTGATTCTTCAGCATTTGGACTTTCAATTTTGCCATCAGTCTTAGACATTCTTATGGTTGGCATGAAAAAATCTGAAGATTCTGCAGCAGCTGCTGCACTGGCCTTCAGGCACATTTGTGATGGTAGATCCTTCAATTTGTTTTTTACATTATTTGTGGGGTAAAAATACCATAGATCTTCTAGTTATGAGATAATTTGCTTCCAAGAAAAACTAATAATTTTTTTATTGCTTTATTTGTTATGAAAAATTAAGTGACATGTTAAATATTCTCTTTATAAAAGCACTGATACTACTTGATCTGTTTTATGATGTGCAAAACACGCAACAGTGGACCCAGTTCATTTTCAGATAAAAAATGACATGACACATCCATAGGAGTACAACCAAAAGAGTATAAGACAGGCCGACGTCATATATGAAAAGTTAGAATCAAGTGAAATAGACATATAAATGAACCTTGTTCAGCATGTGCTAACATGATGGGTGTGGAAACTTTAATCAACTTGTAAAAGTGGAACTGTATCTTTTCAAGATGTTAATTTGTTGCATGTTTCAAACATGTGAATTGAATAAACTTTATGACCTGTAGATTGCAGGAAGAAGCTCTGTGGGTTTTTAGACGGACTCTTCCTCCTGTATCATGGGGCAGTCATTGGGGGAAATGACTTTAAGGTTCCTGCAGAAGATTCATTGCACTTGGTTGAAGCTTTAAGGTATAAACATGAGTCTTTTCTAACAAATATGTTAAATTTGTCCGAGTAGAATTATTCTGTTGAAAGCCATTCTCAAAATCATGTGTTTCCCCTTTGGCTAGTATGGTGATCACAGAACTTCCACCTGATCATGCAAAGAAAGCACTGGAAGCATTATGCATGCCAATTGTTACTCCTTTACAGGTTTGTGTCATGCAAAGTTATTGTTTTTCTTTTCTTTTCCTTTTTTTTTTTGGTGGGGGGAGTTTGAAAATGCCACTAACATTTCCAAATTTAAACTACTAGGAAATTATTGGGAAAGAAGGTGCTCGTGAAATTACTGTTCATATCGATCGTCTTGCAAATATATTCAGGTAAAGATTGATACAAATTAAAATCCAGTAGTTTGAAGATGTGTATGTTTATGTTCCTCTTAATCGTGGGTCTAAACCATTTTCAGATATGTAAATCATCCTGAAGCTGTGGCAGATGCAATTCAGAGGCTTTGGCCAATTTTTGAAGCAATCTTTAATAAGTATGGATTTATTTATTGCTCTTTACATTGGGTATTTCCATGTCAAAGCATTTGGATTTCAGTTGTCTAAAACTTTCTTATTTGGTACAGTCACGCTGGCGAGATGCGAACAATGGAGTCCCTCTGTCGAGCTTGCAAATATGCTGTGAGTTCTTTGACCTTGTTTTAGTGCTCGGTGAATCCTAAAGATTTAATATTATATATTTCCTGCATATCTGCTGGATTGGTTATTGGTTGTGTCAGTTGAATATTATCTTTTTTTTATTGTTGACTGTGTCCTAATTGTTTCTTTTCCTCTATTTTAGCATCATAGACAAGTGTTAACTCGCAATATAGTGCCCCCCTTTAGAAGGAAAAAGGAAAAAAAGATTGTATAGCCTGTGGTTGAACCATAATTTATTCATGAAGTATAGATCAGATTTGGTGGCCTAATCTGATCGTGTCATTTGTTTGAGCTGAAAGCTTTAAGTCTTTCATGCAGTTTCTTGTTATGGCCTTAACTCTTCAACCAAGGCAACCCCTGTATGATGTCCAAACTCGATATTTCGGTGGATGTGTTCTGTGTTACATGGACTCTCTTCCAATGGTATCCACATGGACATGATATCAACATGGCCATGGGTCTTCATCTTTTATGAGGATTTTATCAAAATAAGGATGCACCCATGTTGGGCATATACTGACCCTTGACTCCACATGCCTGAGTCCTTGTAACACAGGGCGTTGAACTCCCTGGAATGAGAGGTATAAGCTACAAATGATTAAGCATAGATTGGGGAGGGGGAAAATAGCTGCAGTAGGTAGTGACTTTTTTGCATTGCTAAAAAAGTGATCGCTGCCATAGTCGTTTCTCAACCTCTTGTTTGGTTGAAAGGAGTAGATATGCCTTTATCCCCAATGAGAAGCAGAGTGGTCGAAGTGTTTATATTTGTATGAATGTAGTGTTGGCCTTGCAAGCAAAGAGGTGATCTCTGTGACTTGAACCCTTAGGCGCTTTGTTGTAATCGAATAACCTTATGTTGGGGCATCTTATGGATCTTTAAGAACTGCAGATCTCAGGTTTCAAAGTGAAGTCATATGCCTTCGTGGGAAAATTACTCAACCATTCAGGAGTTAAAATGTCTATCTATTGGAAATCTTATTGGCTAAGATGTTGGACAGTAGGATTACCTCTGCAACTATAAGAGATGTATTGGTCTTGTGCTACTTGTAGCATTGGCAGCGTATGGTCACATTCATTGAATGAAAGTTGTGATGGTGTCATTGACATCTGCTGAAATTCTTCTTTACTTGGCATGGACTGAGATTTTTAATATTTTAGACTATAACTGAATGTTCCGATTGCTAATGCTTCATGGTTGTTCAGAACTGAAAAACCTTATGATTCTGATCTGCATTATTGATATGCACATTTTGTATATACAAGCAAGTAATGGCATCTGTTAATTCCTTTTGAAGATAAGAACTTGTGGAAGGTTCATGGGAGTGACTATTGGAGTGATGTTAGAGAAGATACAGGGCCTTTATCAAAAACACCACCAACCATGCTTCCTTTATCTCTCCAGTGAAGTTATAAAGGTGCATCTTCGTTTCAAATTACCTTTCTATGCGTAAAAAAGTTGAGTGCTACAGAAATTGCTCATCTTCTTTTACTCACCAATTTTGCTCAACAATAATTCAACTCTTGCACTGCAGATATTTGGATCTGATCCATCTTGTGCAAACTACTTAAAGAATTTGATTGAGGCACTTTTCAGCCACACGACATGCCTTCTCACAAAAATTCAGGTGTTACTTAAGTTGTCTGAGATGCCTTTTGCATACAAAGTACCTGCACGAATATTTGATCAATATGTTTTCTTCTCTGCAGGATTTTACCATCAGACCTGACGTTGCAGATGATTGTTTTTTATTGGCATCAAGATGCATAAGATATTGTCCCCATATCTTTATCCCATCCTCAGTTTTTCCATCCTTGGTGGATTGTGCAATGATTGGGATTACAGTTCAGCATAGGTACTCTCTCTTTTACTCTCTCTGAGAAGCTTTGAGTTGGTGATTTTCAGTTAAATAGTTTCCTTAAAGGTAATTCCATAACCCTAAATTATTTTAAAAGAAATTTATAATTATAACCTTAAATGTCTTTTCTCCCCCTAAAATATTATCTCCCGCCCCCTGAAATTAGAACCCAAATGTGTGTTGTAACCCCCCTTCCAAATTAAAATTCTGGCTTCACCCCGCCTAATGGTAATGCATTATTTTTACAGGTTTTTCCTTCTATTTAGTTCATTAGTGCTATGGTCATTTAAATTTTGTTAGCAAAATTTCCCTATATTCTTACCTCGGTTATTATAGGCATAGTCATCATTTATGAATGTGTAAGTTCCCACGAAATGGATTTAGAGTGTTGTATCTGCATGTGGTGCATCTTATCACCCGCATAATTATGAGATGTCTCATATTAAGTGATTCAAGACTTGTGTGTTGATTTATGACCCTGCAATAAACCCTTTTAAAATATATATATATATATATATATATATATATATATATATCTGTTCATTGCTGTTCTTGAGACCTATTTTCATATTTATGGGTCATCCATTTATTATTTTTCTCTTTCACATGCAGAGAGGCATCGAATTCAATATTGACCTTCTTATCCGACATTTTTGATTTGGCAAAATCTAGCATGGGAGAACAGTTCCTACCTATCAGAGATAGTATAATTATTCCCCGAGGTGCTACCATCACAAGAATTTTAGTTGCCTCGATTACAGGAGCACTTCCAAGTTCACGATTAGAAACGGTAACTCTTATGTTCATATTTTTCTCTAATCTTAACGGAAACACATTGTCAATGTAACTGATTATATGTCGCAAAAAATCCCCATATTTTTCAGATAACTTATGCACTTCTATCCTTGACTCGAGCCTATGGAGTGAAGGCTCTGGAGTGGGCAAATGAGAACATGTCCCTTATACCATCTACAGCTCTAACTGAAGTAGAACGCTCAAGAGTTCTACAAGCACTGTCAGAAGTGGCATCTGGGGCTGATATAAATTCATTATCGGTTCCAATCGAGGAGCTGTCAGATGTTTGCCGCCGTAATAGAACGGTCCAAGAGATCGTGCAAGGAGCTCTGAGGCCATTGGAGTTGAACATGGCTCCTGTGTCATAGTAACATGAACAACACCAGAGGCAATTTTGCTTTGGCCTCGCATGGTGGTTATAAAAGTAATTTGATTTGACTCTGTATATGCTCTGGTATCATTCTTGTCTATTGGGAGCGCGTCTGTCATTGGCCAGTTTTCAGAAGTTGCCATTTTTCAGTTGAGTGTAAGGCGGGGGGTTTGTTGTATTTATTAAGGTGAGTTTGGGGAACTTTGAGGGTTTCCGATTTGAACAATGTTGTCATGGAAGGTTTTTTGTTCCAGAGTTAGAGAAATATTTTTGTGGAAAAACGAAACTCATGTGTCATATTATACATTGGTGATATGATTATATTCCATTTTGCTGATTGCATTGAGGGTTTGACATATTTCTTTTGTTTTTGTGATTTTCACCGATTAGGTTTTACCTAATTAATCCGATCCAAGTATTGTGAGGATTATTGAAGGGTTGAGTTTTTCGATTCTTATTTTTTTATTTTCATGATTTGAATTCAATATTTATGATTAAAGGAATGCAGTGTCTTTCTTGTTACATTGTAGGGTTTGACATATTTCATTGACAATTGGCATGGTCCGTTTTGAAAAGCCAATCTTGGATCTTTTGATGTCAAGAACATGTTTTCATTACTACCCTCAATCCTGATCTTATTCTCCCAAATCCAAGAACGTCAATTTTGTTCCTAAAGTGTTTCCAACGATGGTTTCTTCAATTGGTCTTCGTGCTCTAGAACCTTTGGGATTTGGTCTTTGAAGGTTGAGAATGGTGAGAATTGACAACAAAGATGGCAAAATCTTTTCTCCTTTTCTCCGACTTTCTTCTCTCTGTGTGATCAAAAAAGTTCCCCTTTGGGTGTTCAAATCCAAAAAGAACCAAATTTGATTCTAAACCAAATGCAAACCGGTATAAACCACCAAAGAATTGGATAATCCATGATGTGAACCCTCCTAGGAGTCGTGAATTGAAAACCACCCGGGGAGGCCATTTTATGTCCTGCTTCACAGTGATGCCTAGGACATACCAACACATAGTATAGTGGTTGGACACTAGTATTTCATTTCAAATTTGAGTTTTATGTATAATAAAAACAGATATCGAAAAAAGTTTATGCCTTGATTTTATACTCAAATCAGATTTAGTCGTGCCATCCAGCTCTTGCTTCATTTCTAATATAGGAAGTGATGTACATGTGCTAGAGGTGCATTCGTAGCGGTCAAAAGCTTTCATGCTCCATTTATTGAACAATGTCTCGCTCATCATCCAACATTTCTGCCAAGTTCTCTCTCTCTCTCTCTCTCTCTCATACTCTTTCTTTCTCTCTCCAGCTTCTTCTTACAATGTAACCTCTTGTCCACCAGCCAGCCTCAGAGGAATTCTAGGCTGGCTTTTGTTTGTCTTGCCTTTTGATATCAAATCTGTTCATGGAATTCTGTTAGTGGTATCGTTCTTAAAAGATCGTGTAATGACATGACAAAGTAATGCTTCTATGGGATGCTACTTTAACTTGCCTCTGTATGAAGGAAAAATACTGCAGTTCCACCAATGCCTTTTGGGTCCAGTAACAAGAACATTAGATTCCCTTAACCAAATACTCAAGTTCGAGTTTTGAGAATGAAAAAGACATGCGCCAGTAGAGCGGCCTGATAGTTAGCTTGAGCTGCATTAGCTGAGACCAATAAATTAGTTACTGGTAATAGGTCGATCAAGCATTTAAAAAAAAAAAAAGAAAAGAAAAGACTGCAGTTCCTCCTTCCAATAAGATTAACAGTGATTGGATTCAGCTCCTATCATTCTGTAGTCAATTTTATGAACTTGTAAAGCCATATCAAAGTGGGGCTTTGATTTGGGCGGCTGTCTTGGTTGCCATTTACTGTGAGATCTTAGCAATGTCTTTCCTGATAATCCCTTCATGTCATATGATCAAGGTCCGTATAGATTGATGTTTTAGGAGCTTAAAAATTGGTGTTTACTTATCTTAGGCGTAAATAGTAACTAGAGAGAGAAATTAAAGGTTATTGGCTTGAATTTCTATCGTAAGGCGCAGAAATGGAAGAGATGCCGTTACCTTGTGAATGTAGAAAGTAGATGGACAAAACCTTTTCAGTGATTGCTGAAAGTAACAGCAATGAAGTGGAATGCCTTAAAGATGATCAACGCCTTAGGATGTCAGCTAAAATAATTGCGTCAAGAAACATGAGCGTAGCCCAAATGGAATAAGTTGGTGTGAATGAACAAGAAATAGAGAGAGTGGAGCAAAAAACAGATGCATGTAAGAATGCTATCACTAAATTACCTAGTGACAAGGTAAAGCTGTATAAGATGGTTAGTTTATGTATAATGAGCACTTGTTAGTCAGTGAAACAGGAAAAATTTGATTCTTGTGGAAATTTCATTACGGGGTGCCAAATTTTAATTAATTGTGCATTGCATTTGCTTAACCAGGCAGTTCTAAATGAGATTAAGAGCATGACAAATGCTGTCCATGATGTAAGGTAGGCCATTTTCCATGCCGGTTAGGTTCAAAATGGAGTTTCTTGATAAGTGCAAACTATTTAAACTTGAAGATCCAATCAGGATGAAAATTCCTATCGGTTTGGCCACTTGTTTTCCACTCTGTGCGTCTCTGTCTCTCTATGGTGGTGGTTGGAGGAGGGGCTGTGCAGTGAGGTTGTCGGTGGAGAAGGGGATTGCAGCAGATAGCATTAGAATGAGCAAGAGGTGATAGAATTTCCCTGTCAAGTTGACAGAAAGCAATGAGAAAAACCATTAACTGAAAATAACCTAAGGTGATTAAAGTTAAGCATAAAATCTAGCTCCGGCTCATTGTAAACCAACTAATTCTTTACTAAAAGACTACCATGACACAGTGGCTTAGGCTTTGAATAGTTCTCTTCTATCCTCTCTTCCAAAAGAAACGGCATCTTTTCCTTCTGTGTGAACAAGATAAATCATTGAATGGCTGTACTCAGCATCCAGAGGGAGTAAATAGAGAATCAAGTTCCAATTCATTTTACACCAGCTAATTATTCAATTAAAAAACTACCAAGAGGCCAGCACAGTAGCTTCCTTCCTTAGAATCAGTTCACTTCCTTTATTTGGTTTCAAAAGAAATGGCTTCTTCCCATTCTGCGTGAACAACATATATCATTGCAATTGCTGCACTCGGCATCTAGAGGGAGTTAATCGGTAATTTAGGAGAAATGTTGGAGTCGATAACCATTAAATGAATCAAACCGATAGTTGAATACTGAAGTGCAACTGAGAATCTGGTGCAAGACAACTACTAAACCAAGTAATTATTTACTGAAAGTCTATCATGGGCTAAAAAAACAGTAGCTTTCTTAGAAGCTTAGGATTGGTACCAATGTCCCGTGGTGTTAGACTCTTAACTAAAATTTCGAGTTTGAGTTTTGAGAATGAAAAAGTGGGCGTTGGGAGAGTCCGTCCCAAAATTGGGTCCCATAATTGCTCATACTATATTAATCAAGTTTCTGAATATCGATGGTCAAATATCAAAAAAAAAAAAAAAAGAAGCTTAGGATTGGTTCTCTTCTATGCTTTTTCTTTTTCCGTTTTATTTTAAAAAATTTTGCCATGCAGGTTCTTTTTATGTTTAGTCCAAAAGGAGTGGCATCTTTTACTTCACTGTAAATGAGATATAGCGTTGGAATAGCCTATTTTGGCATCTAGACAGAACAAAACGTGTAATCGAGGTAGTCAAGATCTGTTGTTGGCAAGCTTAGCTCACAACCATGACATAATGCCGCGTTCTTTGTAGCCACGTTAATCACTGAAGTTAGACAGAAAGATTCTTCTTTTCTCAATCATTATTTTTCTCCCTCTCCTTAGGACGTCTACAAGTTAAAAAAGTTTGCTTGGAATAATGGAGATCTGCCAAGATAAAAGAGTTGCTTATCCTGTAGAAAATATTATTCCCTCTAAGAGCAATTCGAGGAAGATAGCTCATATCCCATACAACATTACTTCAGGCGCAAGTACTATAACCCTATATATACCCCACTTGACCAGTCATTCCTAGTCACCTTTTCCTTTGATAGTTATAGCTCCAGCAGTAAAAGTTGGAAGTCATGAGCAACAGGGCCGGAAACAACAATAGATCTCTTTGTGAGAATTCAGTGAAGATGGCTGCAAACCTTCTTCGGCGCTCATCTTTCTCCATTGGGAGGATGATTCTAGGATCAACTAAATCTCCTGAAGCAAACAGAAATCCTGCATCGGCAGCAGGCTCTGACTTGGTTGCCGATGAACCAAATCTTGCTCTACATACATGGAGACAAAAGTCACGCGAGCCTGAAAGCAGCTTAAAGCCTTCCTTCTTGCAAGAACCAGGGCAAAGCATCGATGCAAGGGCTATGGACTATATCATAAAGGTAAACAAGAAGAACCAAGGCGATTTAGCTGCCATGAGTACCTCTTCACCATATATCATGCCACCCCCACCCCGTGCACCCAAGTAGCACGGACGACAATCTTGCACCGATTTTTATCTTCTGTGTTGATTTACTAGCCCTATTCGCAGTATCATTCAATATTAGGAAATGGATTTTGCTTTGCTTGAACACATCATGGAGTATCTCCCAAGTTTAGGTGCTGCTTTTGCTTTCTGTTGCTACTTTATTCCTTGTGGCTTTTGTGTAACATAATTGTGAATATGGGGCCCTATCTTAAGATCTGGAAATTCTGCTTTTGGTTGCAAGTCATTTGCTTCTTATATAGTATTAATCAAGTTTATTATCCGGCTCGTGTCTTCTTCTTGTTCCTTGAGCTATTGTTGCATCTAAGCAGCCGAAACACTCCTCAATTGTTTTCGATTGTTAGTCTATCTTTATTCTAAAGATGTGATGTGCACAACCAGATTCTCTGAAATCTTGGAAATCTGCTCTGATTGAGAGAGACTACATGACTCAAGATACCACAGTAGATAAGATGAAAACCACTAGAATCACCACATGCATTTCTTCTGTTAAGCATTTTCCTTTCTAAAAGTGTAGTTCATGAGGAAACTCATGATCTTATAACTAATAGGTTTACCAACGGATAATCAATCTAGTGAGACAGTGTGTTAATTCTCTTAATTAAATCTTGATTTTAAAATTTGAGAATGAAAAAAATTATATTGAAAGAGTCGTCCCTAAACAGAGTCAAACATACCAGATTAGTCTGGATATATCTAGGATATCGTGATTAAAAAAAAACACTAAGTAGGTTTGCATAATAATCAAACTTGAGCTCAGTTTGATGTGGGTCGAGAAAGTTAGTTTGAGCCCAAATCGCATAATAAATGTGCCGAGCCACAACCTGAGCTAAGTTTTCACCTCTATTACTAAGAAAGTTCCAGAATGATGGAAGAGAAGGCAAAGAAAACTTGCTAGACACAAAGATGGACTAGGAATGGAACAGGGCTTCGAGCAGATGGTGGGAACGTCAGATAATAAAGAGAAGCATCTAGGAAAGCTAGACTCTTCAGCCATCCCCGTGCACACCATGCAAACATCTTGGGTCCCGAAAAGCACTTGCATGAAGCTCGATAAATGCAACAGGGATTTCCTCTGGGGAGACCTCCTTAACAAAAGGAAAATCCACCTTGTGAACTAGGATTCTGTCTACAGAAGCAGGAAAGACGGAGGTTTGGGATTGAGGACCTCTAGAGGAAATAATCTTGCTCTCTTAGTCAAGCTGGCTTGGAGACTGCTCTCTAATGAAAGCTCCCTCTGGTGCCAAGTCCTCATAGGCAAATACCTACATCAAGAAAGCCTCCTCAAGCAGAAAATCAAGTATACTTCTTCCGTTGTCTGGAGAGGTATTTTAAAGAGTCGTGAGCTCCTCATTAAGGGTATGAAAAGGAGAATTGGCAATGGTGAATCCACAAACTTCTGGCAAGACAACTAGGTTGGCAATGACGAGATCTGAGGCATGCCACAAACACCATTGATCAGACTCAATCAGATAACAAAGTCTCTGCCTTCATCACTGAGAGCCATGAATGGGACATGGAAGAACTTAAGAAGTGGCTTCCTGATCAAAAGCTTGAAGAAATCAGAGCCATCATGATTCCTGCTAGTAGGGAAGCCATTGATACCTTCTACTGGAGCCGTTCCTCTGATGGCGAGTTCTCTGTCACGTCTACCTACTGGCTCCTCCAAACTAGTATCAGTAGTGAGCAGTCCTTCAGCTGGATTTGGAAAATCCCTTCTACTGAAAGAGTCAGATTCTTCATCTAGTTCGTAAGCATTGGAAAGGTCCTCACCAACTTAGAAAGAGTCAGAAAAAATCTCTCAAATGACCCCTATGCCCCATCTGTAAAAAGACTGACGAATCTGCGCTCCACATGCTCAGGGATTGTTCTTGGGTTAGGGAAATCTGGTTGAATGTTTGCACAAAATCGAATCAAACTCTTTTCATTACTAGCAGCGTTTCCTCCTGGCTGTAAATCAACTGCACAAGTAAGACCCCCTACTCCCACCCCAATTGGAACTCCATCTTTGCAGCCACAGTTTGGCAAATTTGGAAGACTAGGTGCAAGATCATTTTTTTCAACACCCCCATCTACATTAAGGCCATGGTCTGGCAAGCTATAAACATGGCCAAGTATACTCTTCCTCACCCTAAATCAGGCCTTCCCCAGTCCCAACGGCAGCCCCGACGAATCTTCTGGACCCCCCCTCCTCAAGGCTTCTTCAAGCTCAACACGGACGGTTCTGCTAGAGGCTTCCCTAGTAGAGCCAATGTAGGTGGGTTCATCAGAGATTCCCTTGGCGATTGGATCACTGGCTTTTCCATCAATGTGGGAATCATAGATAGTTTTAATGCAGAACTTTGGGGTATTCGAGAGGGTTTGAAACTCGCAAAGGATCAGAACATCAGACACCTGATAATTGAATCAGATTCCGCTTCCTTGGTGACCCTTCTCATCAAACCCCCCCCCCCCCCGCCATCCCACCCTCTGTATCCTCTTATCATGGAGTGCAAAGATCTTATGATGAGTGCTAACCAATCCTCTATAGTTCACGTCGTTAGAGAGGGGAACAGGTGCGCAGATCACTTGGCAAGAATTGGTCACTCGAAACCTCCTGGACTGCATGTTTTCTCCACCCCTCCGGCCAGCATACAAATGCTTCTTCATGAAGATTTCACGGGCCCTCCTTGTCTAAGGAGTTGCCCCGGGCTCTAGTCTCCTTGTCTCCTTTTGGGCCCGCTTTGGGCTTTCTTGTAAACCAAAAGAAAAGAAGAGAAAAGCACCATCTGGTCTTTGTCCCGACAAAGCTGTTCTGTTTTCACTTGTGTGGTCATCTATGTTGCACGGAAACAGAAACGGAAAAATGAAAATGGATACGAAATAATACGATAAAATGGTATTTTATAAAAATATAGGAAACGAAAACGTGGATAAATATGTAAATATAAAAAATATAAGGATTTTTATATAAATATTAATTATTTTTTGAAAATAATAGAATAATTATATTTTATAATAAAAATAAAAAATAATCAAATATATAATTATTAAACATAAGTTAAATAATATAAAAAAAATAAAAATTATGATTAAACTAATAATAATTCATTAAATATGAAAAATAAGTAAATATAAAAAAAATATAAAGAATTTTGTGTAAATATTAATTAATTTAGTATATGAAAATATTTTAGAGATGAAAAATATTTTAGAAATAAAAATTAAGAAGTTTTCGTGTATCATGTGGCCATTGACTTCAATTTTAATAAAATAAAGCCCACTAATTCCAGACTCCGATTACCCAGCTTTTTCACGTGAATCTGGAACAATGCCACGTCCAATACCCAAAAATTCTAGTATAATCTTGGCCATTACAGCCATTAATACTTACCATGAGAGAGAGAGAGAGAGAGAGAGAGAGAGAGAGAGAGAGAGGAGTGGGTCCTTCAGGCAAATATGAAAGGGAGGAGTGGGTCCTTCAGGCAAATATGAAAGGGATCAAACATTTGCCTAATCAAATGGAGTTTCCAGCCGCTAACACCTGTTGAGGAAAATAGATATTTTTATCTCTTAATTAATTTAAAAGTTCGACTCTTACTCAACATAAAAAAAAATAATATAAAAAGATTTATCTCAAAATAGATTCTATAACGATCGATTCAGATTAATCGGGATGAATTTCTAGATATCAAATGATGACCGAGCATACTAACAACAAAAGGGAATTCTTAACTCTAAATTGGTAATTAAGTTATTCCACGTTTTCACAACTAAAGAGATTCCAATTTGTTAAAAAGATATTATATATAAAAAATAAATCAATTATTAAAAAAATATTATATAATAAAATTAATTAATAACTATTTGATTTTAACAATATTTGATTTTCTTTGTTTCACAATATTTTTTATATAAAATTAATTTATTATAATACTTTATTAAAATAATAAATTATTAAAATTTTATATTATTAAAGTCTTTATCATTTTTCATTTTTTATACAACTAATATAGGGATCAAAATATCAATGACTTATACTCAATTGGTACTGTTTCTTTTTTTCTTAAAGATCTCGAGAGTCTCCCTATATACAAAAAAAAATATATATATATATATATATATCTAATATGGAGATCAAAGTGTCAATAAACTATAATTTAATTGGTATTATCTCTCTTTTTCTTAGAGGTCTCGAGAGTCTCCCTATGTACAAAATATATATATATATATATATGAGGTTCATAGTCATTGGGAATTTTATGCATGATCCACTGATGAGTTGCATTCAAGAAAAGTGAATGATTAGATCCTTGTGAGACCATTCAGTCGGCCTCTGGTTAGAATGTGTCGCCTTCCCAAGACTTTGGTCCATTTTATGAAAATCCCTCATCTTTATTAAACATTTAGTTTAAATTATGAATTATAAATATTATTATTAAAATGAACTTTTGAATTATAAATACTATTATTAAAATGAACTTATTATTATAATCACACCCAAATACTATTCCAAGCCTTTTCAAAACATTAGGGTTGTAAATGAAACATGCTCCCCGCCAGTAGCTCGGACTTGACTCCGTAAAAAACTTAATTCAGTTCGCTTGTTTATTAAATCAGTTGAATTTGAATGAGTTTTAGATTTATATTACTCAACTTGAAAACTCACAAATTGACTCATTAAGACATTATATATATATATATATATTTTGCAATTTCAATTTCAAGCTTGAATAAGAGCTCAAGCTCGAAACACATACCGAGTTTACACGAGTATAGCATAGCATCCTTGTTTAAACTCAACTGAGAACTTGAAAAGTAAACTCAATTCGAATTGAAGTAATCAATGTGGATTGGTTCAACTAAATGTAGGGTTGAGTATCTTTAAGTATGACCAAGGTTCGATTCCTGTCGGAAGTATCGGACCCTCATGTGTATGAAACGTTCTCCGTTGGGAGACCCGCCTTCCAAAAGAAACCACTGCAGTGGTCGATCCGGATTAGTCGGGATGAAATTTTGGATACCGGGTGATGTCCAAGATATGGTACCAAAAATAAAAATTTGAGTTGGAGTACAAGTTTGGAGTTTTACGATAAGTCAAATTTGAAATTTTGAATTTTGACTCGATTAAAAACCCAACAAACATACTTTTAAAAACGCTAAGCTAAAGAAATCTTTTGCACCGCCGTTCAACGATCAACATTGGAGCTTCTTCGGATGGTAGTTTTGCCCAAAGCAAAACCATAAGCTCTGGTTGAATTTTTAATATGATAATGGTCTATGCCATAATCACTTTTGATTCATTATTAATGACCATGCTCACGTTATCATAGCCAAGGAACTTATAAATCGACAATCAAGATTTCGAGTTTAAATCTTGAAAATAAAAAAATAGATGTTAAAAAAATCAATTTTTAAGATAAATTTTATAATATTCGAACCAAATTAGTTAGATAATCAAATATTAAATCGATTAAAACAATCAAAAAAAAAAGAACTTGCAAATTAAGAAAATAATAAAAGTGTAAGTATCGTAACTTGGTCCATGTATCAGATTTCCATAAAGACTACAATTTGTACCCAACCTGGTGGATACTCACCCCTACCTTACTCGGTGGAGGTGAGTGTGTAGGGTGGGTAAAAGTATGAAATTTTCGGAACCCATGGAGGGTCAGGTAAGGAGAAGGTATGAGATTTGTATCCACCGTATACCTTACCCGACCCTCCATAATACACACACAAGTCAACTTTTGATGATAATTTGGATCGTAGTTTTAGCATTAATTTGAAATCAAATAATTTAAATATAATTATTATCTTTATTTTAATGTAATTAAAACTAATTTTGAAGTTTTGTTATTTATATTTTGATTAAAAGAAACTATTAAACTAAAATACTAATAAACATAAAGGTCAAATACACCTAAACGGAGAACAATTCAACTTGTGAATGCAACAAACCATTCAACTTGTGAATGCAACAAACCGACTTGCAAAGGCTACAAGTCAAGATGCTATGTGAGGGATAAACCCGTGTGTAGAGGCAAGTGGAGGGTAGGGTATAAAATATCTTTCCTACCATCGGTGCAGGGCCGGGGTAGGTTTGGAGTTTTGGGACGGAGGTGCAGGGCCGGGGTAGGTATGGAGTTTTGGGATGGAGGAGCAGGCTTCACGTAAGCCCAACCCTACCCCCCCCCCCCAAATTGCCATCCCTAGATTTCCAGAAACATAAATAATGCAAGATACCCAGAGGAATATCCTAAACCATGGCAAAACCTTCAGATAATGTGACAAAAAACATGACTCATCATGCCCGTGCATCTAATTCTTGCTTATTAGCACAATTGACAAAGAACGGTAGATTAGAAAATACTTATCTACTAATGACAATCAACTTAGGAGTGCAACAAAGCATTCAAGTCATTATCATGGCAAGTAGCAACAAGCAACAAAAGCTATTCCTTTCTACCAATAGTTGTCTATCACATTTGCCATATATTCACATATATATTCTATAGATTTTTCAAAATTTTCAATTACAACATCAATATTTTTCCACATATGGAAGGATATCCACATGTCTGAAAACCTATGTTACACACTACCAACCCTTCCAACCAATATCTTACCTCAACAACCTCCTCCATAGACCTGGATAAGCGTGGCATGAAAGCAACGCTCCATGTCACATCAACAACAAAGGAAAAGGAAGTTCCATAAAAAAACAACTACGTTTTCGAACAAAATCTATCAAGCAATCTAAGGACTTCTACATCAATGGCTTAATATGTAATCTTCACCACAAACATCATAACCTTTATGTTGAAAATGCCCCCCCCCCCCCAAGTGTATATATCAACAACCTTTATCTTGATTTTGACAAGAATGGAATAAAAAGAGAAAAATTCACACAAATAACCATTTCAAAGAATAACAATCGGTCCAAACAACAGAGAAAAATGTTGTAGGCTAAAACAGTGAATCATCATTTGGTCACACTTACTATACCTGAAAACAATAATAACAATAATAATTTTCTCACTGAGAAACAGAAGCATAAGATTCTTTCCATAGCTGTGGAGAAAATAAATAGTGACCTTCCCATACATATCACAAATAATAGATTTTTTTGTCCAAAATAAGCACCACTAGCATTAAAAAAACTTCAAGCACTATCATAAGCTATCAATGGAGGGCCAATAACATCTACACTCAAATAAAATTATTGGGGAGATTAGCATCTTTAAATCATCATCACACAACATAGGGATATGATAAAATGAACTTGGGCAATAAAAGGGCATAATCCATCTCTCCAATGATACCAAGTATTCCCACTTTTCATTATATTTTCTCTTGCAAAAGCTATGTGAACCACCAGACCAAACTCTTAACACCTATACTACACTAAATAACAAAAAACCAATCAGACCCCAAGTACTATTTGTTTGTTTTTCTTCAAGATTGACTCTTGTTTCCCTCAATCAAACAAACAAGAGAGACCTAACAAACAGAATTCATCAAAAACAAGGGACCCATTTATTTTTTGGTGGTGGTGGTATGTACAAAGCATTTATCAAGCTAAATAAGAAACACTGATCATTTGATCTCCCACATTGTTTAACCTTGTTGAAGTTAACTCAAAAGCCGAGTGTTGTCTTTGCTTATTCTCATCCATGGATGACAAAGACAAGTTCAATGACAGATTTGATGATGAATCTGTTGTGGGTTTCTCGTCCCACTGCTCATCTCGAACTGCAGGAACCGGAAAAAGTTGAATTGGACGGACTGAATCATTCTGACCCAAAATTGGAATTGGCAACTGTATAGGAGAGCTTTCAATTGGTTGAGATTCTTGTTTCTCTTCAGTCCCAAACTGCAAAAGAATCAAATGAAACAGTTAAATCAGATATCAACGGCTTCGATTTCATCAATTTTCAATATTTACCGAATCAGCGGTGGTGATGTCGAACAGACTAGATCTGCGTCTTCGACGATTGAGATTGCTTCGCCGGAGAAAATACTTCTGAGCATGACTAGCAACTTGAGTTGGCGTTCGAGTCTTCACGAAGTTTCTAGAAATTCCTCTCCAATCTCCTTTCCCTGCCTTCTGCAAACCAAGCAAGAATCTCTTATGCTCTTCCTCTGTCCATGGAACACCTAAAACCCACACACACCCAATCGAATTAAATCAAAAATCAAAATTTTCGGCAATTGACTTTTGATTTAAATTTAAATTTGATTTGAAATAAATATCAAACGAACCTCTTTTGCGCTCACGACTCTTGGTGGAAGAGTTCTGGATTGCACCATCGGAGACGTAGCCGGAACCGCCAGCGGGAACGGCGGCGGCGGAGGCGGCGGCGGCGATGTTATTGGAATTGTTAGGATTCTGTTCGTATTGCGAGAGATTGTTCAAGCTCACACTCTTCCTCATCGGATCGACGGCGACTCTGACGCCGAATAGCATGATTTCGCCCCCGGAGTTTTCGCTTTTTTGCGACATCTCCGGCGAACCAATCGAGACTAGACGGTAGAGTGAGAGAGAGAGAGAGTGTGTGTGTGTGTGTGTGTTTTATGTGTGAGAGAGAGAGAGAGTTGTATAGAAATACGTCGACGTTCGTGGTTGATCGGATTCTTCTTTTGCGTCCTGCGGATGGAGTCAGGAGGAGTTTGGATACAGTGAAAGGGTGGTGTTGAGCTTTAAATATGACGGGCAGGTATGGTGGGGCCAAGTGGACAAAATTAATTGCGTGGCATTTCTTTGTCCGTCAAATGATTATTTCAGGAACAAGCTTCGGCACTTCTCTTTCAAGTTGATTTCGCGGTCGGAGTCAAAATTTCAATCATAGACGTCTTTCCCTACAAGTCCTAAGATATTTTCGGAGATTACGATTCAAGGTAATTTGGGGCACGTAGATTCTTCCCTAGATTCTGATAAAAATAAAATTTATTTACGAAAATAACCTTTTCTGATTTCTTAAAATTTTAATAAAAAATTTAATATCACGACTAAATCTTTATCCAACCAAATCTTTATCCAATCCGATAAGATCGATTCAATGAATTTTTCTATAGTATTATACTATATTTCATATCGTATACTCACTTATATAATTATTTTCTATTTTTTTATTAAATAAGATCAATAATATAAATATTTCGATATTATTATACTTTGTCTTCTTTGTATTATTATTATTTTTTATATATGAATCTTCCGGTATCCAGAACTTCATCTCGATTAATCCCGATATGATTATCGGATCTCATTTGAAGAAAGGTCTCCCAACATTATTTTTTCCGTACCCAATAGGAGTCGAACTTCCAACCTGATTAAGAGACGAAAGAACTTTTTTCACCTATACCAACAAGTATTAGTATACTCTGTCTTATAATAACAATTCAGTTGATAGAAGAAAGTAGCATCCAAACAAATTCTATCTATAGGAATATTATTATTATTATTATTTGAAAAGGTCATTTGGATTAATCCTATGGTAAGCAATTGCAAGTTGCAAAGTCTCTGTTTTTGTGAAATTAAATTGTGTTGAATTTTTGGCTCTTTCTTTTATACTTTTTGGGCCGTCTTTCAAACTCCCCTCAAACAAGTAACAATAATCATATTTAACACAAACAAAACAAAAAGCTTAAGGTATAAACAAACCTAAATGAAGCCCCAATTATGGACTCCTAACCTAATCTCTTTTCTTTTACCCTTATCTGACCTGACAATTTTTAAGCCGATAAGCTTGGAAATCGGTTGATCAACCTTAGTTTTCATCAAAATAATAATAATAATAAGGTACAACGATGGAATGAGTTAAATATCAAAACTATTTAAAATTTGACGACATTCTTATTTTTATTTTTTTTTAATTTGAAAGATATGTTAATCAATTTAAAATTATTTAAATTTGAAATACATATATATTATTAATATGAATTATTGCATAGAATTTGATTCATTTGGCAAACTCATTTCGTGTATGAAATGACTCTGAAATTCAACTCAGTTAGGCCATGCTAGGTAAGAGGAGAAAAACGGTGAGAAATTACCCCTCAAAACTTTATCTTGTTGGGTATTAACTCTAAAAGTGGGGGCTAAATGTTACAAAATTATGGACTTCAAATTCAATGTTCTCGTAGGGACACCCGAATGGTAAAAAAATCTTGCACAAGTATCTTTCCCAAGTTCTAGTGTTTGAAACTTTGTGGGTACATGTATTTATCTGATTTTTATGACGCCTATTAAAAAAAAAAAGAAATTTGAGTTAAAGTTCAGTGAAGTTTTAATAAATCAAATTAAGGCCAAACTAGAGATCCATGAAAGGCTAGTGTGGTCTAAGACCAAGATACGGGAGTGCAGTTTGGCAAATGTGGGTTCACAGTATGTGATGGTTGTGTTTGAAAATATTTAAGATATTGAGTAAACGTTAGATTAAGATTTCAAATCGTATGTGGGAAAAACTTAAGATATTGAGTAAACGTTATATTAAGATTTCAAATATTTAAGATACTAAGACCAAGATATTTTTTTTACTTGACCATCAATATATAAAAACTCAACTAATCCAATTCGAACAGTTATGAGACTCAATTTAGAGACCGACTCTCCTAATATCTGTTTCTCTATTCTCAAAATTCAAATTCAAGACGTTAGTTAACAAAGTTTAGTGTTCTGCCATTAAACTCATATGTTAACGGTGAAGCAATCAACATTATCAAGATAATTACAGGATTACTATGTTAGATGGGCATGGGAAAGTGAGCATGCTTTCCTTGGAATAGGGTCTAGTGTATAATGACCAGGCCTCACCGTACGATACAGATTAACTAACTTGGTAGTATCCTTACCGAAAACTTTTTCGTCAGATTCTGTAGGCACAGCAAAGGCTTCCTTCAAGGCCATAGATTGTGCATCAATGAGCCTCGGCATATCATTTTCATCTTCAAGGTTGTCATCAAAAGTTGAAATCTTGTTGAAAAGGGTTTGGCGAACTTCATACACTATAAAGTCCTGTGAAGACAAATAACCACTGCATTATTTGATCGTTGTAAAATATAGTAGCATGCATGGGTTTAACAATTTCAAAATTCCCTTTGCTTAGAGAGGATCATAATTATGCAACTTTTGGGCTGCTCCAAACTGTAAGGGGGCTATTATGATGCTCCCTAAGCAATGGTCATAAGATCAAAATCAATGCAAGCGCACACAGCACAGATACACAAAATGCAAGATTCAAGTGCATCAGCTCTAAGTTATGTTAAAACTAAAGATATAGAATCTAAATTGTAAACCCTCTTTCACCACATGGATGCTATACAAAGACATTTTTTTTTTTGGCCCAGCAAAATGGTGGTGGAACGTGTGGCACGAACCGTACTACTATAGTTCAGGCAAACCTGTCAGTGGCCGCACCATTAGTCTTAATCGATTAGATTATATTGTCAACGTAAAATTTCTTTTCCAATAAGTATATGGTCCACTTGAAGTACCTGCACATACTGTCATCTATATAAATCAAATTTGCATTGGCTTATGTATTTCGTTTTGATTCAAAAACTTCTAAAACAAAATCTTCTTCTTTCCTCTTAATTCAAATTTTGGATCCATTTCAAACTATACAATTATACTTATCAAAATTTGCATATCCAAATCATACAATTATAAAGATTCTATTTCTCAGCAGTTCTTTATTTTTTGGCCCCTCAATCTTCAATGAGTTTTACAAATGTTAAAAGTTGAAGCCAGCTTCTGAAAACATTAAAACCATGAAGTACTAGGTAACATTGTCAAGAGCTCAGAAGGCTTCTGCTTTCTCTCGACAAAAATGGCCTTGACAAAAAACAAAGAAGGCATGACCATCAACACATTGCAGCTCAATAATCTAATTTCTAGCCATGCAATAGAATCAGAACTCTTTGTACCTTCGTGCGATCCATGATGTATTGCTTTTTCAGTCATGGCTCTGATCCAGACCTACATGAACGATTGGCTTGATCATCTGGGTATAGATCATCATTCTGGCCGGCAGTCAACTTCCCCCATTGCTTGAACTCATTGCTCAGATTGAGAATAGAAAGAAAATAAGGAGCAAGTTCTTCCCCAACCAAATTGTCCGTGATAGCTCCTGAAATGTTGAAGGAAATTTTGCAGAGTACATCTCCACGTGACCCTATATTCTATAATGACTTCTTCGATGAAATTTCAAATTCAAGTTGCTTGAGTTAGCATAACCATCAATACCTGTAAGTGCTAGTTTGGAACAATCTTCAACATCTAGATTCTCATAAGGCAATATACCACGTGTGTCCAAGATATAAGCATTGGGATTGCTTCCAATTTGATAACCGAACACAAAAATTGTTGGTAAATTACAGGGGAAAGAACTCAAAAGACAAGAATAATCAAGTGAAATCTCAGAATAAGAAAAATTGAAATGCCGGCAATTGGAATCTTGCATCTTTTGGGGTTGGAATCAATGTCCATAGTATTCAAACTTAAAAGTGAAGAGATCATTCAGCTTATATCGTTTCCCAAGAATGTTCTTTTGTTTTCTAATGAATAAAAAACTTTATTAGAGCCATTAAGGGGATGCCAAATCAACAATTTACAAAGCTAACAATTCGAAGCAAGACAAAAGGGCTACATCTATGTTTAGAGTCTCACTAGTAGCTCAAAAAGTAAAAGTATATAACCACTTGGCTTTAAAAGACCCTGTAGAGTTCTCTCTTCCCTCAAAAGCTCTAATATTGCATTCGCACCACACAATCCAAAAAATAGCGAAAGGAACCATTGCTAGAAGCCTTCTCTTTGCCTTACCTGAGGAAAAATACAACCAAATCCAAACTTCATCTTCAATACACCCCACCACCACCCATGAACATCCAAGAAGACCGAAAACCAAATTCCATAACTCTCACCCATGGACAATGTAATAGAAGATGATGAACGGACTCCGCCTCATATTTGCACATATAACACCTATTCACAATAACGTTTCCCCGTCTTTGTAAATTATCTGGAGTAAGAATATTTTCCCACACGACCTTCCACCCAAAGAAAGAAACCGGAGAGGAGACTGCACCTTTGAAATCCATTTCCAGGGAAAATGAGTATTACTAACTATAGGAGCATCAGCTTGTAAAAGAGTAAAAAATGACTTGACGCTAAATTGCACCTCCTTCCATCCTGACCACCAAACTGAATCTGCCATACTAACACCAAATCAAAGAACTCAAATATTCTAGACAACTCCCAATCATTCATATTATGCAAGAAAACAACATCCCAATGCCAAAGACCCATTGCCCATCACATTAACAGTCACCAACCATCCTTTTCTTGAATTTGGCAATTCGAAATCAGGGAATTGATCCCTTAAAGCTGACTCACCACACCAGGCATCCTGCCAGAACAAGACTCAATCACCCTTTCCAATCCCAAATCTAACAAACGGCGAAAACTTATCCAAACTCTACTAATCCACCTCCATAAACCTACACCATATGGGGCCAACTCAACTTAGTCCTCCAGCCATAACCCTCCACCCAAATCAAGCAACCACCACCTTCCTCCATAAAGAATCCTCTTCAACCATAAACCTCCACAGTCATTTACCATCAAAGATTTATTAAACATCACCAAAGGTTTTATGCCCAAACCAAACCCTTCGAAAGGTTCCCGCACTATTCCACATTTCACCAAATGATATTTATATTCATCCCCCAGGCCACCCCACAAAAACCTTCTCTGAATTCACTCCAAATGTCTGGCCACACAACCTGGAACAGGAAAGAGAGACATAAAATAAACAGGTAAACTTGCCAAAACACTCTTAATTAAGGTAAGCCATCCTCCCTTCGACAGAAAATATCCTCGCCAGCCTGCTAGTCTCTTATCAAATGTTTCCACACTAGGATTCCACAAAACTGCTGATTTTAATCTAGCTCCAACAGGATGACCCAAGTAAGTGATTGGAAAGGAACCAAGATGACACCCTATCACCTCAGCTAGCCAAGACCCATCTACCCCCTCACCAAGTGGGATCAGCTTATTCTTCCCCAAATTGATTCTTGATCCCAAGACTGCCTCAAAACACACCTATAAACACCACAAATAAAACAACCGCAAGGGATCAGCACCACAATAAATAATAGTATCATCAATGAACATCAGACGAGAAACAACTTCGCCTTGCACATCTCACCCAACATCAAAACCACCTAACATTCCCTCATCCATTGCTAGTCACAGCATTCTAGACAAGACCTCCATAACCAGAATAAATAAAAAAGGTGAAAGTGGGCCCCTTCCACGAAGACCCTAGAGGCATGAAAGAGATTAGTTGGACAACTAATCACCGTAACAGCAAACGAGATTGGTTTCCCAGCAACAATAACAACAAAATGAGCTTTAATCCCAATATTTGGGATCGATTATTTGAGAGACAAATTTAAAAAAAAATAAAGAAAAAAAAGTGAAATAAAGAAATAAAAAATAAAAAATATATATATAAATAAATATGAAATAAAATAAAATAAAATAAAACTAACAAGGAAAAGAAAAATAAATGAATAAATCAATAGATAAATATTTAAAATATATTGATTTAATTTATGCGGATTCTTCTACGTCATCCATTTCTATCCAAGACAATTTTCTTTTCTAAACCCTTAATTTCCATGTCTTTGCAAATAACGTGTATCTAAGTTTTTTGCGGTCTATCTCTACGTTTTACTAGATCTCCTATATTTAAGTTCTCGATTTTTCTAACCGGTGCATTTTTGAATCTTTTTTGCACATGTCCGAATCACTTCAAACGATACTCTCACATTTTTTCTACAATTAAACTAATTCCCAATCTATTATGAATATTTTCATTTCTAATTCTATCTCTTTTAGTTTTTCTACACATCCACCTAAACATACTCATTTTTTGTTACAACCATCTTTTGTTCTTGTTGTTGTTTAATAACCCCACACTCAGTACCATACAATAATGTAGGTCTAACCGTAGTTCTATAGAATTTTTCCTTCAAATGCAATGGTATCGTACGACTGTAAAGAATTCCGGATATTCTTCTCCATTTCATCCATCCCTCTTGGATCCTATGATTCACATTTCCATCTATATTGCCATCATTTTGAATGATAGAATCTAGATATTTAAATCGTTCACTTTTTTATACATCTTGTTTATCTAACCTAATCGTTTCTTCATTATTCCGATAACTATCGCTAAACCCACTTCTCATATATTCGGTCTTTTATCTACTCAATCTAAACTCTCTAGATTTCTGTGTAGATCTCCATAACTCTAGTTTAGCACTAACACTCTCCCTAATTTCATCAATTAGCATTATATCATTTGCGAAAAAACATACACAATGGTATTTCATTTTTGATATTTTTTATGATTTCGTCTATCATTATTGCAAAGAGAAAGGAACTTAATACCGAATCTTGATGGAATCCAATGTTAATAGAGAAACTATTGCTCAAACCACCAAAAATTCTTACACCGGTTACAACTCCCTCATACATATCTCTAATGAGATTTATGTATCTCAAAAATATCCATTTTTTCATCAATGCCCACCATAATAAGTCTTTAAAAATCCTATCATATGTTTTTTCTAAGTCCATGATTACCATATGTAGGTCTCTTTTCTGTCTCTATATGTTTCCGTCAAATGTCTTAAAAAGTGTATTGCTTCTGTGGTGGATCTTTCGGTTATAAATCCAAATTGGTTTTGAGATACATTTATCTCCAATCTCAACCTATGTTCTATTACTCTCTCACATAATTTTATGATATGGCGCATAAACTTAATTTCTTTATAGTTGGAGCAATCATATATGTCTCATTTATTCTTATATAACAGTACAATTATATTCTATTAAAAATAAACAGAATTTAAGTCCATTTAGGGATCCTTAGCGGGCCCTAAATAGGCCTAAGCATGGGGTCCTTAAGACCCCAAAATAGGCCCGGCTTGGCCCTTGAGAAAGGACCCAATTGGGTCCTCAAACAGCTGGCCCTAAATGGGCCCAAGCATGCGGTCCTTAAGACCCCAAAATAGGCCCAAGTTGGCCCTTGAGAAAGGGCCTAGCTGGCACTCCAACAGCTAGTTTCCACTAGCCGTTGGAAGCTGGCAGGCAAGAGAGGGCAGTGCCCTATCCTGCCTCTCCTCTCTCTCATTCTCTCTCTTTTGTATCTTTTGTATTCTATAAATAGTTAAGATTTTTTCCCTTGTAAAGTATAAACAAGTGCTGAAAACTTCATGTATTCTTACTTTGAAATGCAATAAATTTTTCATTAGTTTTATGCTTCTTTGTTATTCAATTTTTTCATAATTTCAACATGGTATCAAAGTATCAAACGATCCCATCCTCTTCAAGGTTGGGTGACCCTCTTTTTTCCTTCCGTAAATCTCACCCAAATTCAAAACATATCCTCCATTCAATTAAAATGAGAAAACTACTACCAATGGATGAGTATTATGAAGAGAGCACTCGATCTTCAAAACTTAGAGGAACACATTCTTGATAATCCTCTTGATGAGAGCAATCCGTTATATAGGGAACGGAAGAAAAGAGATGATTATGTCTTCATCATCTTGCTAAACTCCTTAGATGAAACTCATAAAGCCATGATAAGTTGTGCTCCTAATGCCAAATTGGTATGGGATACAATATTCTCCTTATATGACCAAGAGTCTAATCTAGAGAGGATTTTTGAATTGAAAAAACAAATTGTAAGCATCAAGGAGGGAAAATCTTTTCCTTATTACTTTGGAGAGCTCACCGACTCATGGAATGAGCTAATGACTCTTCGACCGGATTCAATCGATCTTAGAGTCATCCCAAAAAGAAGAGAGGAGGACAAAACGTTTGCGCTCCTAATGTGGTTAGATGACTCCTACACTCATCTCCAACAAGAAATTCTATGCATGAAGGAATTTCCTATATTCGGAGAAGTGCAAAACATGGTGCAAAGGGCCGAAATAAGCATGAAGATTAAGGAAAGCTCTAAGCTAAAAATGGAAGCTCACAGATTCATAGCCTCTCAAGACCTCACGGCAGCCAAGATTATCAAGAAGGAGGTATGCACTCATTGTAAAAAGAAAGGGCATACAAGGGATAATTGTTGGTTCCTACATCCTCACTTGAGACCAAAAAACTTCTAGCCAAAGGACCAACAAAGAGGCCCAAGTTTTGAAGTTCAAGCCACTGCCCAACAAGCAACCTCTCACAATCCTACCACGACTGAACTTGCTGCCCTCAAAACCACTCTTGAGAGTGTCACAAAAAGGCTCCAACAAATCTCTCCTCTTGAAAGTACAATTCAAAAACCATTTACTAAATTACATTCAAAAATTTTTCTCATAGATTCGGAGACCGACTACCATATGGTTAGGGATAAATCAAAAATTAAGAGATTTAAAAATCTCCATAACTATAAGATAGTAAGAATTGCTAATGGGCAAGATTTGAAGGTAAATCAAGTTAGAAAAATCGATATTTTTGAAAAAACTATAAATGTTTTATATGTCCCCAAACTTATTTTAAATCTATTGTCTATAAACAAAATCACTAACGATCAAGGGTGTACAATTGTTTTTGACCCAAATTCTGTTTCTTTTTAGAACCTCAAGTCGAATCGATTGCTTGGCAAGGGTTCTAAAAAAGGAGAACTTTACTTTTTGGATCAAGAACAACATGCACTTACAGCTCATATAAAGGAAGACTCATCTCTTTGGTATAGACGGTTAGGGCATCTTACTGATCGAGTTTTAAAACGTCTATTTTCAACTTTAAATTATGAGAATAGATATTGTAAAGTTTGTGTTTTGGTTAAAAAGACCCGAACTATGTATTCTATTTATGAAACCATATATGAAAATGCTTTTGATTTAATTTATTCAGATGTTTGGACTTCTCCCATTATCTTACATTTAGTTTACAAATATTTCATCACATTCATTGATCATAAGATTAGGTATATATAGGTGTACCTTTTGAATACAAAAGACCAAACTCTTGAAGCACTCAAGAGTTATGTGAAATATGTGACCAAATATTACAATGTCAATATTAAAATCCTAAAATCCGGCCATAGTGATGAATTTATAAGTCTCAATTTTGAGAATTTTGAGAATTATCTTAAGAACAATGGCATTATACATCAATTATCATGTGTTTACACACCCCAATAAATGGGGTAGCCGAACGTAAGAATAGGCACATACTAGAGATTGCTAGAACAATGATATTTTATTCAAACATACCTAAGAAATTTTAGTGTGACGTGGTTAAAATCACGGTTCATGTAATCAATCTTATACTTATCCAATATTTTGAAAGAACAATCTCCCTTAGAATTACTTTTAGGAAGAAAACCAAAACTCTCTCGTCTTAGGACATTTGGTTGCATATACTATGTTCATGTCCAGGCACACTTAAGAAACAAATTAGAAAATGGGGGAAGAAAGTGTGTATTCTTTAAGTATGCATCCTTTGAAAAATAATATAAATATTATGATTGTTCTACTAACCGCACATACACATCGAAAGATATGACATTCTTGGAGAATGAATTTTATTTTTCAAGTGTAAAAGAAAAAAAATATCAAAGGAAAACACTCAAGCAACCACTTGAGATTTTTTAGTAAAATCCAACCAATCCTCAAGTAGCCGAAGGAAGTTCTCAAAATGAGAAAGAGGGATCAAACCCTACGAATGACAACTCGCCTCTTGATTCAGGAGGAGATCAAAGAACAAGTGAGGATGAGAACTTCTCACCAAGTTCAGAAGAGCCGAGTGACCCTCCCGTTCAGCTTAGGAGATCAACTAGGCTTAGACTTCCTTTATCAGAATAGGTCAACCGGAGATACTCTATCTATAACTACTACACTATCTCTCACGTTTCTTTGAGTCATCAGGCTTTTTTGAATGGTACAGATAAGAAGCTTGAGCCTAGAACATTTGAAAAAGTTTCAAAAGATTCAAGGTCGAGAAAAGCAATGAAAGAGGAGTTAGAAACTCTAACTAAAAATGGCACTTGGGAGATCACTTCACTATCTAAGGGAAAGAATGCCGTAGGATACAAATGGGTCTTCAAGATCAAATACAAAAGTGTTGGGTCCATTGAAAGATTTAAAGCAAGGCTAGTAGCAAATGGATACACTCAAACATATAGGGTTGATTACAAGAAAACTTTCACACCGGTTGCTAAGATAAACACCATTCGAGTGCCACTTTCGCTTGTAGCCAACTATGGATAGAATATGTTCCAAATGGATGTAACAAATGCATTCCTTCAAGGCAATTTAGAAGAAGTGTATATGCAACTTCCTCAAGGTCTCCGACATCAAGAAGGAAGGAAATGTATGTAGGTTGCACAAAACAATTTACAGATTCAAGTAATCTCCAAGAGTATGGTACGTAAAACTAAGGCTTACTCTTCTTAATAACGGTTTTACAAAATGCAATAACAATTCATCCTTGTTTATTAAAAAAAATAATGATAAAGTAGTAATTACTTTAATCTACGTAGATGACATTATAATAACAGGCAATGACATGCATCTCATAGATATTGTTAGAAATTTCATAAAATCTAGATTTGAAATTAAAGATCTAGGAAAACTAACGTATTTTTTAGAAATTGAGCTAACCTATTACCACAATGGGCTAGTTCTATAAAAAAAAAAATACGCTCTTAACTTATTGCAGGAAACAAGAAACCTAGGAGCTAGACCGGCTTTCACTCCCATTTCCACCTCCAGACCCTTAAAAGATGATGAGGAGCCCTATGAGAATGTCGAGAGATACCAGCGGATACCAGCGGCTTGTAGGAAGGCTAATCTACCTCACTATCACTAGACCGGACATAACCTATACCGTGAGTCAAATAAGCTAGTACATGCATGCTCTTAAGAAGGGACATTGGAGAGCAGTTGAGAGAATCCTCCACTACATCAAAGGTTCTCCTGGATTAGGAATTTGGATGAAGAAAAATGGAAACTCAGAAATTAAGGAATATTGTAATGTAGATTGGGCAGGTGATTCTAAAAATAGAAGATCCACCACCGGGTTTTGCATGTTCGTATGAGGCAACCTTCTTTTATGGAAGAGCAAGAAACAACACGTGGTATCAAGATCAAGTGCAGAGGCCGAATATAGGGCAATGGCAGTTAGCGCTAGTGAAATAGTATAATTGAAGGCCCTAGTAGAAGAACTAGGGTTTATAGAATTATGACTCCAATCAAGCTTCACTGTGACAATCAATCCGCGATTCATATAGCCTCTAATCCGGTATTTCATGAACGCACCAAATATATAGAAGTTGATTGTCACTTTATTCGGCAAAAAGTCGAGGAAAAACTCATTGCCACTCCTCACATCAAAGGGGAGAATCAATTAGCCGATATCTTCACCAAGGAAGGGACATCGGCTCATCTACAAGAAATAATGAGCAAATTAGACACTATCGACATATACGCACCCAACTTGAGGGGGAGTATTAAAAATAAACAAAATTTAGGCCCATTTAGGGATCGTTAAGAGTCCCTAAATGGGCCCAAGCATGGGGTCCTTAAGACCCCAAAATAGGCCTAGCTTGGCCCTTGAGAAAGGGGGCCCAGCTGGCCCTAAATGGGCCCAAGCATGAGGGTCCTTAAGACCCCAAAATAGGCCTAGCTTGGCCCTTGAGAAAGGGCCCAGCTGGGCCCTCCAACAGCTTGTTTCCACTAGCCGTTGAAAGCTGGTAGGCAGGAAAGGGCAGTGCCCTGTCCTGCCTCTCCTTTCTCTCTTCTCTCTCATTTTCTCTCTTTTTTGTGTCTTTTGTGTTCTATAAATAGTTAAGACATTTTCCCTTATAAACTATGAACAAGTGCTCAAAACTTCATGTATTCTTACTTTGAAATGCAATCAATTTTTCACTAGTTTTATGCTTCATTGTTATTCAATTTTTTCATAGTTTTAACACACTCTTTCTCCATATTTGAGGCATTCTCTTAGTTTGCCAAATTTTATTGAAAATATCCGTTAACAATTTGATACCAAATTCACCCAAACATTTCCACACTTCTATAAAAATACCATCAGGTCCTATGGTTTTATTATTCTTCATTCTCTTTAAAGCCTCATTCACTTCATAAAGGCGAATTTTACGTTTAAAATCTCTATTAATCTCTTCTGTAGGTATCTTAATATTTCTTATATCTATTGTACTCTTAACATTAAAGAAATCGTCAAAATAATCACACCAATGCTTTCTTATGTGCTCGTCCTTTACAAGTATATTATTGGTTTCACTCTTAATACATCTAACACCATTTATATATTTATCATTTTTTTTCCCTTAGCTTGGCAATTCTATAGATCTCTCTTTGACTCTCCGTCTTTATACCAAAGGAGATTGGTTTCCTAAGGATGCTAAAACCAGACTTTGGTTATACATTATCTGCCTTTTTAGTAGAATAATCAGAAAAGATTAAACCAGGAAGCATATGTACCTTAAGCGGCTAATATTCTTTTTTTCTCGTGGCTGTAGACTCACAACATCACGCTTCAGCATTCCTTTCTCTGGATCATAAATTGCTAAAATGATTAGATCCCCTCAGAACAATAACAAAGTAGCTTAATACAAAACTCTGTCAACACTAAGATACCTGCAGCACCAATACACCCAACTTGATGCAACGAGTTGGCAAGGGCAGACTTGCCAACATTCGGAATCCCAGCTAGCATTGTTGTCACATTAGAACCATATGAATAATTGTCCAGTGCTCTCACTTGGGCTTGTAAAAAGTTTAAGAACTGTAAGATGCAATTCTAGTAGCTAAATAAACTAAGGAGAGATCAAGGAAATAAGTTTGTAGAACAACAAAAATTTAACCTTTTACAGCCTTAGACTGTACTTTAGACTTTCAGCATCAACGTTCACAGGATGGAAAGAAATAAAATAGGAGATTCCTTAATATAAGTTGCATCTAACTTCCACAACGAAGAAGAATGCCCATGCTCAGGTCCCACCAGGTGGGGGGATTGTCTTTTATAGACTGTTACTTATCCTATTATCTGTAACACCAGCTTACGAAGGACAATAATAACCAAGGGCCATTCATTGGTTGGAAGCTTTCACATGCTACATGTAGCAGTATCAAGCAATACAATAAGAATAAGAAAGAATGAATACTCATAAGAACAGCACGTAGCATTCATAGTCACACTTCTGGTCACAGTCCAGCAGCTGTGGACAGAGTTGGAAAGTTGCTTTCACATTTAGATAGGATGCTTGTGAGAGTACAGGAGGCTTTTCAATGAACTTTAACCAACTTTAGATGACTTATCTTCAGATACAGTAGTTGGTATATACTTCAAATTCAATTTAATTCAATGCAGTATTTATTTTCATATTCACTTATGATGGAAGCAATAACAGAAGGCATGTTATCTCACCTTCTTGACAACCTCCTTATTGTGGGAGTTGACTGCATAAGAAGTACCTCATCCACTCCTACAAGACACAATTAGTTTTCAACACTAGGAAGCAAAGAAAAATAGTGCTTTTCATGCATGAGAAAATGATAAAATTTCACCAATGACATGCTGGATTATCCATACCAAAAACCAAAAAAAGCAAGGCAGAACAAGATGAGACAGATAAATAGGAACCTGTGTTTGGATCCGACCTGCAAGGTCTGCCTTGTTCAAAACCATGATGTGCCTTGAAGAGGAATAAGGAAAGTATCTCAGTTGCTCATACCCAGATGCCTAAGCAATCTATACCGCCAATAGAACACACCAGACATGAAATTAAGCAAAACCCAGTAAAGAATTGCAGAGAAAGTTTAACAAAGATCACTCAGACATATCATCAAGCACATCTAATTCCAAAATGTTTAACTCAACAAAATCAGATGATGGAGAAAGTTACCTAGGCATCTCTAACTTCCAGAATAAGATCAACCAAAGGGATTCTCTCAGAAATAGCATGGGACGCTGCAACCATGTGAGGCCTAAGCCAAGCTGACCCTTCATTCTTTACTGCTTTCTTAATAACCCACTCTCCTGGCAAAACAATCCAATCCGTTGCCATTGCCAAGAATTTCAATATACACAATCTAAACAATGGAGTCCATTTATATAACTTTAAACCTCTTTGTAAATTTGAAGTCCCTTTGTGGGAGGGTGGAATGTATACCTGAGCCCGATAGGCTGGGCCTAGTTGGGTTCAGGACGAGACGAGAAAGTCCCCAACAGAGAACGTGTATGCCCCAATCCCGACCCAACCCGAGAAGTGCGGTAACAAGCCAATGATAACATATATTTAAATTGTATACACCATGTTATCGGGTTACTCCACACAATAATAACCAGTACTCCATCATTTCCCATCAGCTGAACAAACTGCAATGCAGGAGTGCACTTACACCTATATTCCTGCATACTAATCACACGACTTCATACAAAAGCAAAACATACCAAAGTACAGCTCAGGAAAAAAGTATAAACATCATTTTTCCGCTTTGTACAACAAGGAGAGATGAATCCATCAATATTCAGATGAGGAACTTCTAGATAATTATTTGCATAGGTGCAAAATCTAATTTACAACATGCTAATAGTAATCAACAACAACAACAATAGCAATAGCAATAATAATAACAATAACGATAAAAGTAGCAAAAATACCAGTCTAACCTAAGTGAATACAAGTCTTTTCTATTTTTCTCCAGGTTTTGCCTTGGAGCCCAGAAGCAAAAAACAGTGGCTTCTAATCAAGACGTGCAAAGCAAACGACCCTGACCCTGCCACAGCTTCTGACCTCCTATCAAACTGCATTGCATTAGGTCCAGTCTATACACCTGAGCCATCTCTGGCACAAAATGTGAATTTGATATTTGAACTTGATCAATAGCAAAGTGCACATTTTGCATCAGGATTGAACATCGGAGAATTTGTCCCAAAAGAGGCTTCAATGCTTTAATGTTTTCCCTAAGACAAGGAGCTGTTGACGAATTCCCAGATAAAATTGTGAAACCTGAATTCTGGTGAATGTATCTTGCCTACCTTGTTGTGCTTGTCAGAAGCTCTGTACTCGTTTTGATTTTACTACCATAATCAACATCAGTATATTGATCATTCTTGGCTTCATTTATCGGTGTTCTTGTTGCTTGATGAGGAAGAGGGGAATTACTTAAATTGACTGGTATGTCCTTGGACTCTTCTGAAGACAGTAATTTTTTCAGCTGAGGCTGTTGGCAGACAATTCGACCTTTATTCCACCCAGGAAAGCAGAAAGATGAAGACAACTCATCATTCAAAAATGAATAGGTAGCTTTTGCAATTGGGAAATCTCGTGTTATTGAGCTCTTCTCCATATGCCCTCGCCTGATGAAACATAAGATATACAATGTTTTAGCAAGGATACTGGGTATAACATCACAGCATAACTTAACAAGTCTTTCTAAAATATTCAAAGAGGAACAAGAAGCAACATCATATTTGTAAAGGTAAAATCTCCACAAAGATAATGTTTTCTGAGGACTTTCTTGATTGGCTGGTTGGAGAAATTCAACCCAGAGCTGGTAAATCCCAACTGAACTAGAGTGGATATCTGCTAGGACAGACTGCTCTTGTGGTGGAGATTGTCCAGCTGAATGAACAAGGATGTTAAAGACAAAAGTCCTAGTTCATTTCCCGTTTATCACTTTAAGACGAGAAAAGCAGAAAAGTGAAGACAAAGAACCTTACACAACAACAGCACTTGCTATATGTGGAAGATCCTCACCATCTTTTACCCAGTCGTACATGTCATTGAGCCAAACAGATAATGCTGTACATGCACCACCATGCCACAGCCTAAAAAATGGTTAACATTAGCACTGGAAGAGCCCAAATAAAGAAAAGGCATAAATAAGAGTAATTATCAACGTCAGTACCTATGTACATCTACTGACCAAACAAGTTTGTTTTTACGGAAAAGTTCAGGAAATAAACCCCTCTTCATCGCTTCACGAAGCACTCTTGCAGCACGTCCTTTCTGTCCGAGCCACCAAAGAGCTTCCAGCAGAGTGTTGTAGAATCTCATTCCAAACCCACAGCCTTCAGAATAGAGTTTGTCAAAGACATATTCTACCATCTGCCAGTTGGTTTCATCGTCAAAATCTCCCCTGATCATCTGCCCAATCACCTGATGGATATTCGATGCCCTATTTGCTAGCATCTCATCCAACAATTTAAGGGCATCATCCCACCTGGCATTAAGAGCACACTAAGATATTTATTGCATGAAAACAGATAAATCCAGGCTAGTTGTCTTAAATGCCATCTCAAATCCATTAAGTGTCACACAAATTATACACCAATCTCTATTCTGAGATAGCAAAAGGTTGATAAAAGAATGAAATTCATAGGCTTGTAAGGCATTAAATTGCTCAGAGCTGCAATTAAACTTTCAAACCCAGTTGACTTTAGGGATGATAAAAGAAAGGGGCAATATGACATTGGCAGTCACTATAGAGTAGGTACCCCATAAATTGAATTAGCAGCTCAATGGACAAAAATTGTCGAGTATCCATGAAAACAGAACAAGATGTAGCATTCGATTATAGCAAAAGGTATTAACTGTACCTAAGACCTACATGCTACAAAGCCAGAGCTTGTGATACATAAGACCCTTTCAGTATGACCACAAAGAATGGAAAGATAACTACAATGAGGAAAAACCAAAAACTCCAGTAGCTTGAACTAGAAATAACGGATCTGTTCATATTACGATCAACACTCCCTGCGTCTACGAAAACATCTAAAAGGAGGTGGTCTTGAAAATAGATGGGAACTGAAGAGATTTGTTTGATTTGATGCAATGCAAACATCTAGTAGTGTTGAGATCAGCTCTTTCATGATATGACATCATCAATTTCACTTCAGATCTCATTCTACTCCCATGCACCAACAGACAAATGATGATTCTAGAAACAAGGGTATTGTTTATCACCATAGGATAAATTGGTTACACCTACGAAGTTGCTGCACATGTGATTTGATGCCAATGGGAAAATAGGCCATGCACCATAATGAAAATTATGATTTCAACAGCCAAAATCTCTCTCACACTTCAATGTCAGTGAGCCGAATTTAGTGACAAAAAAACTACTGACTACACAATATAAAAGTTCAAGAGAAGCTTGAAAGTCACTGAAAAATCACCTGTCACATTTGGCATAAACCGCAAGCATCATGCAGTAGCACATAACACTAGGCAACACCCCCAATGCTTTGATTTCCTTGAACTGTTCCTCACTCTCATCTACAAGACCAGCAAAGCAGTAAACACTCAAAACTGCCTCAAGGGTCCATTCATCAGGATCACTTCTTGTTTTTTCCATCTCAACATAAGATTTTACAGCCTCTTCAAATTGGCCACCCTGTCTATAACCTTCAATCACACCGTTAAACGAATCTGTGTTCCGTGGAATGCCATGCTCACCCATTCTGCTCAAGATCACGTCAGACTCCTTGTAAAGTCCACCCTTTGCAAACATGCGAATCAAGGAATTGTATGTCTCAACTGTTGGTTCACTTCCCAACTCATTCATTGTGTTGAAAGCAACCAGAGCTTCCTCATACAATGCAGCTTGCCCATAAGCCTCAATAACTCCAGTATATGCCTTAGAACTCGGCACCACACCCTTCTCAGTCATATGAAGTAGAATTTCCTTGGCATCCTCATAAAGCCCTCCTTTGCCACAAGCAAATATTAACCCCTCATAAGTCTCCATATTCGGCTCAACATTTTCCTCCACCATATCACGAAACAAAGTCACAACCTCCTTAAAATATCCACCCTCTCCAAAAACCTGTATCAAAATGTTATAAGTAGCCGCATCAGGTTCTGTATTACTCACTTTCATCTCAAGAAAAAGCTCTCGAACATCATTGTACCTCCCTTGCTTACCATACAAATTCAACAAAATACTATATGTTGCAGCATTGGGCATACAGCCCGCCCCCTGAATTTGCCTAAATACATCCATTGCTTCTTTAATAGACCCACGTTGTGCATAAGCCTCTAACAACACATTGTAAGATGCAATATCCGGTAAATTCCCACCCAACACCATATCCATCAAAAGCTCCGAAACCTTCTCAAGTTTTCCCAATTTCCCAAATGTCTCAACCAAATAGCTGTGCGTAGTCAAATCAGGCACAATTCCCGCCTCATTCATGGTCCTAAACACCATCTCGGCCTCATCCCCAAGACCCCGATTTGCACAAGCACTAAGCAATGTATTATAAGTCACTAAATCAGGTAAAATTCCTTCATGTCTCATTTCAGCAAACAAACCCAACAATTCTTTCCAATCTAAACCGCCTCTAGCACACGAATTAATCACAGTATTAAAAGTTAATATACTCGGAATTACCTTTTCGCGTTTCATTCTATTTAAAAGCTCAAGGGCAGTCTCATATTTCCCATTCCTACCATAAGCATTAATTAAAGCAGTATATGAAAACACAGTCCGCGCAACATTTTGAAGGGGCATTTCTTCAAACACTTCATAGCACTTATCCAACAAACCCTCGCGCCCTAAAATGTTAATCACAAGAGAGTAAATGTGCTCATTGGGCTTACACCAAATTTGGCGCTGCATATACTTGAAGAGACGAAGTGATCTCTGCCAATCCCCGCGCGCGGCGAACTCTTTGAAGACGAGAGCGAAGTCGTTGAGAGAGAGCTTGTTCTTGAAGATGTCAAGACATCGCGCAATGCTTCCGCGAGGAGGGAGGCTACTAAGCTTGTTGATTAGGGTTTCTACGTCGTAGCTGTACTTACCTTTCTCGACAGTGACCGTCGGATTGCCGAGAACTACTTCTTTCGACTTCGCTCGAACGATTCCGGCGGCCACGGGGATAAGTCTCCGGTTGAAGGAGAATTTGTAGGGTTTTGAGCGGGAAGGAAGAGAGAGAGAAGTGGAGGGGTTGGAAATGAAGAGAGAGAGTGAGAATGAGAAAGTCATTACAGGTGTTAAGGTCTTGTTTGCATCACAGAGAGAGAGAGAGAGAGAGAGAGAGAGAGAGAGAGAGAGGGAGAGAGAGAGGTTGGGGTTTTGGGGGTTTGGACAGCGGAAATGAAGAAGAAGGACACGTGGAGTCTTGCTGGTTTGGATAACAGGGCCGAAGGTTTAAAAGTGGTTTAGTTCGTTGCTTGAAAGGAAATCATGGAATTAAGTTTTGCAATATCATTTTTTTTTTTTTAGGACAGGTGGAGCATGGAGAGGAAAAAGAAAATTGAGATTAAAAGTTATAGGAGTAATTTTCTTGGATAAAATATTATATTATTATTTTTATTATTATATTTCTTTTTGTTTGAGTGTATTTTCATAGATATTATATTTAAATTAAATATTATCTCTAAAATTCGATTTAATTTAAATTAGAATAATCCTTTGTTATTGGCATAGTGATATGAAAAGATCAAGAAGAAAGTATGATTCATCTTCTAAAAAGTATTGGACTTAGGTTTAATTTTTTCAATTTTGATTGATTATTTACGATTTATTTCATTTAAGAGAGAAATAAATGAAAAAAAAAATCCGTTAAAACCGATTTATATATATTATGTAAATGTAATTAAATTTGTTTGATATAAATTTTAAGGTTTGAAAGAGAAATCTATCTTAAAGATGGAAAAAAAAAATCTAACAAAAATTAAGAGAAGAATGTTAATATTTCAATAATCAATGTCCGGAATATCTCTTAATAACTTAAATAGTCTAAAAACTTCTAAGTAAACTAAGAAAATAAATAATAAAACATCGAACAACCAATAAAAAAAAAAATAACAAGCGATAAATGAAAATTATAAATAAAAATAAAAATTTTCTGCACCCCCGTTCGTTAAAACACTACGGCATTGAAAGAGAAACTTTGTGACGCTAAATGTATTGTGCCACAATGCATTCTCCTCTGCGTTACTACCTGTATTCAATAATAACAACAATAATAATCTGAATTTTAATTCTAACTCGATCATTCGAAATGTGATCACCCCGACTTAAAAGAATTTAGTCTCAAATTCAATATGAAATAAGGATATTCTTTAACTATGTTATAAAATGCATTGCGAATTCTTACGGTTGAGGTTGCTCTACACCCTCCGAGAAGGCTCTACAAATAGTATCAAACAAAAAAAGGTCAAAAGCATCAATCATACTCCAACTTCTTATATTTATGGTCAACTTTCCTTTGACCTCAATATAGAATTTCTCTAATACAAAAATTCACGTTTTGCATATACAAACCTTTCACGTACCGAAAATGAATTTTACAATAATATAGAACAGATTTTTAATAATATCGATATTATCAAATTTTGGATTATCAAATTAAAAACCCTCTTCCACAATATCTATATCATGAATCGAAAAGATATCTGAGTCTTTACTATCATAATTTGTATTTCTTTTTATTATGTTTTACCTTATTTTTTTCTATCGAAATGAATTTTGATTCACCAGACCACTGAGGGACGGATCTTTTGCAATAGTAATTCTTATAATAGAACATTTTATCATTGACCATTAACAAAAATAAAAAGTAAAAATTTTAGTAAATTTTATAATTATTATATGTAATTTTAATATTTAAATCCGGTCATGTTGAATCGCGAATAATATTAAAAAAAGAAAAATCAAATTTTCTTTGCACAGTTGTGAAGGGGGAACTGGATAAGTTGTAAATCATGACCAATGTCTCTGTATAAGAAAAAAAAAGAAACAAAATAAAAATTATATTTTTCTCTGTTTGAAAGGTTAGGTTGGGAGTTTTGAATGAATCTAATATGACAAAATAGGTAAACTAAAATATAAAATTATTTAGAATAGTAAAATTCCAAATTTACCCTTCACTTTAAATAGTAGCAAATAATTCTTGATGCATAAAGCGTCTTATGAGCATACTCGTGGATGCGTGAAATAGACCGAACCGAAGTCAACGCAAAAAAGTACACAGTTTCGAGCAATCTGATTGTCCATCTTACCACGCAAGTCCTAAGAAACGGTTTGATTTTGTCCGACGTTGACACTTAAATCTGAATAGTTTCCGAGCCCCTACTTCTCTGTATGCTACTCCACCATAAAACCCACGTACACCTCAAATCACGCCGTTCAAAGAACAGCTTAAGCCTGAAACACGAGCTCAATTCCACGTGGACGTCACGCAGAGTACTACGTTATCAGACAAAAACGGAAAATTCGAAAAGCAAACGAACTGAACCGGCGGTTGAACCTGTTGTCTGGCCGTGGTAGTTCCGTAATTAAATGGATTTAAGAAGAGTAGTTTGGTAAAAAGGACGGGAACTGTTCATAACAGACAGCTGCTGCCAAGAAGCCCCAAGAACCAACCTCCCAAAAGACACCAAAAGATCATTAAATAAAAATTCTTAAATTTCCTCTTCCTTAACTTTGCAGAGGAAACCCCACATGCACTCTTTGATGCTTTGGCAAAAAAATGGACGACTCCGATGTAAGCTAAATTCTAACCCTCTCTTGTTTCTCTCTCCTCTGCTCATGGTGGAACTATCTCCACAACCACCATCAATTTTGTTTTTTATTTTGATTGGGGGTTCTAACGGTTTTCCATGTTTTCGATGATAATGAGGATCAATTTTGATCTTCATGGGTATTTGAGGTTTTTTGTTTTTGATAACTGGGTATTTGTTATTTTATGTGTTCTTGGTTAACGAGGCTCCTTTTATTTTTTTTCCCTGCTGCAGAAATTAGACGCTTTGAAAAAGGCATTTGCAGACATGATATTGAATCAGTCGAAGGAGGCGGCTGCGAGGATAATGGCGGCCGAGAGGAAAGCAACGAGGTTTCAGCGTCAGCTGGAATTTACCAAGGAGGAATCTTTGAATATGCTTATGAGGTTAAAGCGGATGTTGGATTCTCAGGTATAACTCTCCCCGCACTCAATTGGGTTATCCTTTGTTGTCGTTGTGGTTGTTATTTGTGTTTTGTGGAATTTGGATGCTGGTGTTAAGTTTTTGGTAGAGGTGAGGAAATGGGGCTTTGGTTTAGTTGGCTATTTGGTTCTTAGGTTTGGTGTTATACTGTTTGGTAAGGAGAAATTATGTATTTTTATTGTGTCATGACGTTGAATAGAGCTGAATGAACCATTTTCTGTTTGCTTTGTTCCGGTTCATGTTTGAAGTTTTCGTGTTTTGAGAAAATTTTGAGGAATTTGAATGGGGGTACGGTTTTTGGAGATAGAGAGATGAATATGTTGTTTAATTGGTTTTTTGTAGTTTAAGTTTGTTCTGCTTGCTGTTTGATAATGGCAATCATATTGTTTTAGTTTGTTCCTATTTGATTGTCTTAAGTAGTAATTTTTATGTTTGTGTTTGGTGATGATCTTCTGCATTTTGTTGGTTTCATGTGGTTAGAACTTATGGCTTCAATTTAGAGTGGAATCTGTTTGTTGAACGTTGGATGCACGTAATCAATCATGATTTTCACTTTTGTTCCAAAGTTACGATGTTATCACCGGAAGAAATAAGAAATTTTGCAAAATGTTCTTCATTTCTCTCTTCAGCCGTTTAACAGGCAAATTACTTCATTCCCTCATAATTGTTTTGCTAGCTTAAATCAGATTTTTGGTCTTTTCTGAAAGGTGGGGTTTTTGAGTTCATTCGGTGTGTCGGCACTTAAGTTTGGTGTTGTTGCTGTTCGTGCTGAAGGCTAATATATTTCAGTTGGCTTGACTTGATCATTGACATGACATCAAGCAAAAGCTTAATGGCGAAACCATGTTCATATAGCCTTTCCCAACTAGTTTTTGACTTTACGCATTGTCGGATTGAGTTGATATTCTGTTTGTTCCTTTCAAGTTGTTACTGTTGTTTATAATGTTGCTCTGTAACGAAATTTTTCCCGTTCTGGTTTGCGGTTCTATATGTTGTGATAGTCTATTACTCTCAGGTTAATTGTCATGTAGTTGGCTTTGGCTTAAGGTGATTGAAGTTCATTTTGTTACCAGTCACATTATATTGGAATCTATATGCATGTTTAGGAAACTCCTGTTCAATCAAAGTTTTTCCTTTTATTCTAGAGTTCTGAGGTTTTTGTTGGAAGAAATAGGAGATTAGAAAATTATTTTCTTTTTTCCTTCTTTTGTATTGTAGGGAGAGGCAAATGGCATTGCTCTTTAAGGTTTTTTGTTTTTTTTGTTTTTCTATTATTATCTAGGTTGTGAAAGAAAGGCTACGTAATTGTGCTTGTCAGATGGGAATGTGTATCTTTTTGTTGTCCACAATTGCATATTTATTTAGAGAACTTAGCTATTGCTGATAATAGGATTTGAAATTTGAGATATGAGATATTGTTCAATGCCCCTTCGGCTTTCTTAGATATACAGTTAAATTGAATACACTCATGTTGAGAAAATATTCTTCTTCATGTAGTTTGATCCATCATTTAGCACAAAAGCTTAAAACAACCTTATTTTATGTTTAGTGCATTTGAAGCTGCATCTTGTTTTTTTCTTTACAGCCCTTTTCTTTGCTTTAGTTAACCTGCATATGGAAGAGTTTCATGTGATCCATATTCTTTTCAGTATAGTGGATCACATCGTTACCACATTCGTTAAATTTACTACAAAATCTGATCTGGATATACATTCTAGAACATGGTTAGTTTTCCTTATGAGATAAAAGACAATCTTTAATGCGAAGAGGTGGGGTTGGTGGAGAAGACAGCTGTAAAAGCTATAAATTTTCCTTGAATCCGGCAACATTAATTGTTTTGTCGCATATAGTTGTAATTATCTTTGAAATAAAATCAACCACAAGTTTGGAAAAAAAAATTCTTTCTTTCTTTGGTTTTAGAGTCCTTGTGGGTAACTTCAAAATTTAAGGTTCATAATATCCAATTACCATATTTATCAACATTGTGCTCGTGTGCATGCATATTAAATTATGTATCTATATGGAATATGCACAGCCCCATCCCCATTTCATATTCATTGAATTCACAAACTAAGCCTATCCCCTTGCCTGTCGTGATTGCACAATTGTGCATATTACATTCCCGAACCCCATACCACGTTCCGAATGATCCCAGAATTTGGTATTATGGTGGGTCCTCCACCATGACTCAAAAATTTCGAATGCAACTCTCTGAGCCATTTATCTTGATACAATGCTACAAATCATATTTCTCATGAAATTGCAGTTCTTCTCAATGTGGCACACATGAAAATAAAAGAGGCAGACCACAACCCAAAATTGTGCTTTGGTGTATGTGGCATGTGGCTCTTTAGTCTGCGTGAAATTTGATTAGTTAGGTTGTATCCGTCTTACACTATGTCTTTTTTGCTTCCGATTTTTGCTGAACTATTCCCTTCCCGCCATAATATTATGTCAGATATTATAGTTGCATATTGGGCTAACCACTGACCGATAAAGGTCTCATGAGAAATGTGTCCTTAGTAGCCCAAAAATGTTTTCATATCTTAAGTCTTGGATGTGCGGACCAATGATTGCAACAGAACTTTGACATAAGTTGATGAACTTTGATATAGGTTGATGCTACTTTACTTATGTTGCAAAGGTACCATATGGGAAAAGTGAGTTTGAGACCATTAAGCATGGCACGTGACAACTAATGCAAATCAAATTTAGAAATGACTTTTCTCGCATCAATTCTGCCCAGGCTTTAATTACATGTTAGATATCAGGATATATCTCTTTAATTTGGTCTCCACCATTAAAATGAAGATGCAGCTACAAGAGTTATACTTTGAGAACATTCTTGTTGTTCATATATGAAACTGGAGTCGGTTGTTGTGCGTAACATGCTTCGGTTTCTTCATTATGGTTAATTAACTAAAAAAATTCTTGGATGAGAATTTCTAGATGTCTCTCAATACCGCTACCAACAGTAAAGCGTGCAACATTCAAATTTGAATCGGTGGAAGTTGGTCAATTATTTTGTTCAACAAGAGACTTCCATGCTAATAGTAAGGACTTGGTTTTGGAAGATTTAATAATTTAACTTTTATCTGTTTGAGAATTTTGAGCTTCAACTTTTGTTCTAACTATTTTTGTGATTCTTTATTTGTTGTATTGGGGACCCATTACAAAGCTCAATGTCTTGGTTGAGTTGACATGATTGAAATTGGAATGTACTCTATTGAAGGCTTTTGATTTCTCCAAGGCTTCATAATCATGTTAACATCTGCAATGCAATTCTGGAGAATAGCTCCATGGAACTTGGACAGTGATAGATGTTTGGTGAGACATTTATGTATTACTAATTATAATTTCAACTTAGTAAATACTTCTTCAAAAGTTATCTTCTTTAGTGCTGAAGTTGTTGTGATCAACCTTCTTTAGCATATGCTCGTGTCTGTTATGTTGCATGGTTCTCGTTCACTTCTACTAGTAATAATTGATGTCATTATTCCTTCGACCTGCTTTCACAGATTAATGAAGCAGAGGTGAAATCCTCAAGTCAACAACAGAAGATTGAGGAGTTGGAAGCGCAACTTCAAGAAGCTGAGGATATAGTTAAAGATCTTAGGGAAGAGTTGAGCATAGTGCGAGCAGAGTTGGGGAAGCTGAAAACCAACCAGTCCCATCCATCGGATGGAAAATACTCTGAAAGTGATGTGCTAAGTCAAGAAAAAAAGTCATTGACGAGGTTAAATACCTTTGAGTCAGCGACATTCCCTCTAGCTCAACACCCAATTTCTGATGTGGAAATGACTTCATATAATGGAAACAGGGCCATAAAATTGCATATTCCTCAAAATTCGAATATGGAAAATTTCCTAGGTGACAACCCTGTCATTCCATCCATAATTTTGAGAAATAAAGGCAGAAATGGCTGCACTCAGAGAATTTGTGCATCTGAAAGGAATACGGTAAATGGAAATTTGCCTCTTTCCAAGCAAATTGAAGTTCTAAAGAGTGGCACATTGTCAAAAGAAGATGGTGAAAGTGAGGTAATCCATAAAAAACCCAATGCTGAGGCTGGCAATGATCATATAGTAGAAAAGAACCCTACTGACCCTAAATTAACACAAGTGTTTGGTGCCTGCCACCAAGTTTCCAGAGTCAAGCCTATCGTCGGAAAAAGAAAAAGATCTACTAGATACACAAAATTTAAACCTCCTTCTAGACCTGATAATTTCATGGAAGCCCACCAACTAATTGATCTTTCTAGTTCTAAAAGTCAATCAGATTCACTTAATAATGAAGAGATTACCGTGACAGCCAATCAGGAGGGCACAGAATCCCCTTGCTCCACTGGGGTATCTCCACACGAAACGGATGTGTCCATGGGATTAGGAGATGCAGATGCTACTGTTAAAGATACAAATTTGGCCAATGGTGGTAGTTTTCAGCAGTCACTAGGAAATGATATTAATTTGGTCAAATCAGCATTGACAGCAGAGGACAGTCAGTCTTTGGAGAGTTTGGCTCGTCCTCTTTGTAAGGGTGACCTTGTAAGAATAGACATGCCATCTGCAAACTCAGATGTGAAAGAATCTCAGACAGCTGATGTTGCACGAATCCGTATTCTAAATGAAAGTCTTCTGAAATATACATTCCAAAGGAAGCGGAAGAGAGGAACCTTGAGCAGTAACAGTGGGAATGGCTTTCTTGAAAAGTGCACAGAGCAGAAAAAGGCAGGGGAGGCTGGGGAAAGGCAAAGTGATTCTGGTGAATCACACAAGTCTAGCTTAACACCACAATCATTTCGAGATGGTCGGCAATTAGCACAAGTAGAGGATGGGGAAAAACAAAGTGATTCCAGTGAATCACACAGGTCTAGCTTAACACCAGAATCATCTCAAGATTGTCAGCTTGTACAAGTTGCTCATGAGGTTAGTGACATGTGTTTACAGTAGAATCCTCTATAACTTGATCAATTATACATTCACATAATTTCATGTTTTTGTGTGTATGGGGGGGGCAGTGAAATGGCTTGTTCAATTGCTAGGGTTCCATGATTTTAATGGACTAAGTTGGATATGACTCATATAAATTCATGCACAGTTGCACATCCTTTCTTGAACATACTACATGTGCAATAACAAGTATAGACCTTATTTTGAAAGAGCATTGGGGTTCTCTTGGCCTTAACATGAGATTCTTTCAATGATGATTCCCCAATATTTCTGTAATTTCCGTCATAACCTTGAATTATTTGACAAGAGCAATGAAGTGGGCCATAAGTCAGAAATCCTTCATGATTTTTTTTATATATATATATCAGTAAAAGGTTGTATTATGGGCTTCTAGGGGAAGCCACGCAACATGAAATTACAAAGCTAGAATCTCAATGCAAGTCAAGAGAAGCTACACCAGATGCATAGAGAAATCCTTCATGATGTTGAGGCTTATTTAGCTCAGCTCTTACTCATTTAAGAAATTATAGTGATGCTTTTGTTTCCTTATATATAGAAGCTTATAGGTGTAGATATACATTTGGTCTCCCTAATAATATAATGTTGTTATGCAGGATAAAATTCTAGAAAGTTACTAGGAAGGTTCAAGGTTTTCAAAGCATATAATTGGGTGTGGTAGAAGGATACCACAACCAATGATTTGCATGAACAGAAGTAAGGCAGGGGCTAGGAGCCAGGTTTCTTCCATTACACCTAGTTAAAAACTTAAGTTTCTCCTTCACCCCCACTAGTGATGAGGCAAAAGTGAATGTCCATCCTTTCTGTAGGGAATGGGATCTTTGAATTTAATATTTATTGGAAAGGCAACACCATTAGCAAAAGTGAGAAAAGGGGACACAACAAGTGAATGAGAAATTCTCAAACCTTAAGGGAAAAAGGAAAATAGAGAGGAAGAACCCCGAAAAGGAAAAATTACATCAAGAGAACAAGTCCCTGCAGTTTACAGGAAGTCCCCTTCAATCTCTCTTTACAGCATTAGGAGAACCCACCTAAAGATCCAGGAAAACAATCTGGTCCCAAAAAAGAAATATAGGAAGGTTTTTGTTTCTTCAAAATTCCAACATTTCTTTCTGTCCAAATGGACAAGCTCGAAGGCGTGATTGTGTGTTTCTGAAGCACCTTTGCATTGCAGTGATATCTCTCTTTTGAGGCCTACTATGGCATAGCCTATTCAAGCATTTGATATATCAATACCATGACACATATTCAAACCACTTTGTTGAAAGTAGACAGATCCCAATTTTGTAACAATTGTAAATAAAGAGGTACAGATACTACCTAGGTTGGACTCTCACTTGGTCAAGCAATTTCCTTTCCTAATCAGCCTAGGCTTGCACATTAATGGAGCAGAGCAGCTCTTTAGACCCCAAAAGTTTAATCAGGCTGAGTCAAGGTAGCTGAACCACCCTGATGCATGTGTTTGGATCCATGCAGTAATAAAGGGCCTGGTTGGCATACTATGGGCTTTTGATCATTGGGCTGCACTTGACTCAAACTGAGAAAAGGCCATTTCCAATGCCTAGGCCTGGCCTCACCCTGCTCAACCCATCCTCTCCTCTATATTTGAAGGAGATACAGACTGGGATTCATTTTAAACATTTTTGAAAAGGTGTACGGTAGTGTGAGCTACAGTTCTTAATAAAATAATCAGGTTTTTGATAGTTGGCTAAATAGTTGGATTGGAGGCTATTCCTCAATATTGTGAAAGGTGGATCCACTTATTATGTGATTGGGGAATTCATGTTAGGTTAATAAATATACTTTTTCATGTTCAAACTATTTATGGATGTTCCCTGTAGAATGGTGAGCAGGGCTAGTAAAGAGGTCCATTTATGGCTTCATGGTCATTCTGGCTAGAGGACTTAAATTGTACTTGTAGTTTTCTCATGACATTGTTCTTCTGTCTTTTGGATGATGAAGAGTGTCAATCATTTTGGGCACAACCCAACTGCAAAAAGATTTTTCTTATAAGAAGGACAATAAATTAGAAAATGCTGGTAACACAAACAGGCAACTGAGAAGGCATCCATTACTTGAGCATGAAAAGATGAAGATATTAGAAGCAACTAATGGACATCTCTTCATGAAAATCCTTATGTTCCTGTTTCTTCTAATGAACCAAAAAATGGCAAGAGTGACCAAAGCACTCTGTTTCACAAATCCTACATCATGGATTAAGAGAGTCTGTAATTGATCTTTTTCTTAGAGACCTTTGTAAGATGCTTGTTTTAGGTTAACATAGTTAAGAGTAGTTTGATGGTGTCAACTGGCGCATGACTTTGTCTACTCTTTCCTCCTCAACGGGATGCAAGATCTATAATTTGCTGCTTATTTCTTGGCCGACCGTTTCTCCTCTTTAACGGACCCGGTACTGTCATGATGAAAATTGAGAAGATTATGCTAGACTTCCCTTGGCCAGGTGTAGGGGAGAGAGATCATTATATTAGTTGGGATAGTTTATAGAGCAAAATTTGCTGGAGTTGCCAGGTCTTTGAGTTGTGGAGTCTAAGAAAATCTCCTTATACAGACACATTTTTTTTTTTTTTTTTTGAGTTAGAAGTCACTTTAGCATTATGTGATTCTGAGGCTAAGAGAAGGAATGTGAAGAATGGAGAAAATGTTACTTATTTGAGCATTTCGAAATTCATCTCTCAGCTTGATGATCCATCCTCCAGCCAGTAAATACAAAAGTACTTGTAGACCCTCCCCTCAACCAGTGTTTACTTCTGCTAGACACATGATTTGTGGGAGGCAGTGGATATTTTTCCAGTCCCAAGTATTTTTCCACTCTCACGTGGCCCAAATTTTGGATTTTGGATTTTGGATTTTTTTATGAGATTTTTTTATGAGATTTTTTTTTTTAATCTTTCCTTGATCATCCGCTTATGTTGCTCATGTCCCTATTGCTCTTTTTCACTCAATTGCAAGGCCAAGGTTCCATCTGCAACTAATGGTGTCGCTCATGTCCCTATTGTTGGATTTTGTCAACAACTTATTGCAATCAAAGATGACTTATGAGATTTCTTGGTTCTGACACTTGTGGTATATGCTCCCCATTTTGACAAGATTTGGGGTCATTTTCTTCTTGTATTGCTTATGTTTCAGCATCTTGAGATATATGGACCTTTTTGGAGTAGCTGGACATAGGGGATGTCCACAGTTCTCAACAAATTTCAATGGCTTCGGTACACGATTTAGGACATGAAAAATATGGTATTGTATAGTATGCACTATTTGAAGTGATATTATGGTGTCTTTAGATTGATTGAAAATGCAAGGATCCTGAAAGGAAATGACATTGAATTGAATGACTCGGTGATCAAAATGATAAGATGAAGTATAATTGTACCCAATGTTTTTAACTGCATAACACAAAAAAATGCAACGAGGTTCCCAGAGTCGCACTCTAAATGTATATATACTTCACTCCTCGATGAATATATCCTGTCAACTTTAGAATTTAAGGTATATATTTCTTTATCTTTAGATGCCATTGTAGCTTGAAAGATAAGTAGTTGAGATTACAAGATCAGAAGATGGATTATTGTACCAATAATTGTAGGACATGATGCATCATGCCAGTAAGTTGGGATTTCATTTTTTTGTCGGGTGGAATTGGCATATATTACCGGTTACTCTTCTTGAGGAAGTATTCTGTTTTCTTTTCGCTAATAACATCTCTTGGACAGGAAAAGAGAGATAAGTAGAATCGAATTGTAGTATCTAAATCTTACATTACAGTAAAACCATTAGCATCTAAATCTTTTTATGTTTGATGTTCATGTTCAGATCAATAAGCTTATTCAATAGGTCTCTCTAACAAGTTATTTTTTTTTTTGCATTACTTGGTGAAGCTGCATCAGGATGTGATTGTAAGTTATAAGAATAAAAGAATTACTTTAAATGAGTCCATTAGTTTTTGCTGTTTTATACCAATGTGGATAATGTAAAATGCTAAGTGTAGTAAAATTGGAGAGGATTATTGTGATGGAGCTACACATGATATTCATTGATTTAGAAAAAACATATGATAGGGTTCTTAGAGAATTATTGTGGTGGGCGTTGATGAAAAAAGGAATATCTTTGAGATATATTAATCTCATTAAAGATATGTATGAGGGAGCTACAACCGGTGTTAGAACTTGCGGGGGTTTGAGCGATAGTTTTTCTATTAACATTAGACTCCATAAAGGTTCGGCATTAAGTCCCCTCCTTTTTGCAATAGTGATAGACGAAATTACAAAAAATATCCAAGATGAAATACCATGGTGTATGCTTTTTGCAGATGATATAGTGCTAGTTGATAAAACTAGAGAGAATGTTAGTGCTAAACTAGAATTATGAAGACTCACACTAGAATCCAGAGGGTTTAGATTGAGTAGATCGAAAAGCGAATATATAAGATGTAGGTTTAGCAATAGTTATAGGAATGATGAAGAAACGATTAGATTAGATGGTCAAGATGTCCCAAAAAATGTCCGATTTAGATATCTAGCCTCTATTATTCAAAATGATGGTAATATAGATGGAGATGTGAACCATAGGATTCAATCGGGTTGGATGAAATAGAGAAAGGCATCCGGAGTTCTTTGCGATCGGACGATGCCATTACACCTGAAGGGAAAGTTCTATAGAACCACGGTTAGACCTACACTATTGTATGGTACTGAGTGTTGGGTTATTAAACAACAACAAGAACAAAAGATGGCTGTAGCAGAAATGAGAATGTTTAGGTGGATGTGTGGAAAAACTAGAAAAGATAAAATTAGAAATAAAAAGATTCGTAACAAGTTGGGAGTTGGTTCAATTGTGGATAAGATGCGAGAGTGTCGTTTGAGGTGGTTCGGGCATGTGCAAAGAAGACCTAAAGATGCACCAGTTAGGAGAACAGAGAATTTAATTATAGGAGATTTAGTAAAACGTAGAGATAGATCATTAAAAACTTGGATGCAAATTATCCGTAAAGACATGGAGCTAAGGGTTTAGAAGAGAAAATGGTTTTAGATAGGAATGGATAGCGTAATAGAATCCAAATAAATTAAATCAATATATTTATGATATTTATCTATTAACTTTTATTTATTTTTATTTTATTTTTCTCTTATTTTATTTTCTTTATTTTCTTTTTCTTTTTATTTATTTTTATCTATATATATTTTATTCTTGTTTTTCTCTTTTTTCTATCTTATATAAATTCGTCTCTCAAATGACCGACCCCAAATTTTGGGAATAAGGCTCGGTTTGTTGTTGTAGTAAAATTGGAGAGGAAAAACTTATTGAGGATTGGTGGATAAAACAGGTAAAGAAGGTGATTACTGTTCTTGCTGAGAGGATAGGATAGTGGGAATGGGAGTGGGTGGGTTACTATATGATTACCAAGCCATACGATAAAGGAGATATGCTGTAGTTGTGAATTACCTATCACGGTAATTAACAAAATGCTTTGTGTAGCTCCAATAAGAATATTGGAGGAAATAATCAGGTTGGTGGCAAGGAGAACAGAAATTGACTGGTACAAAATGATTTGGTCACTAACTTTTAGATCTTTTCGGTGCCTCCTGAAGGGAGATATGGGGCCTGTGAAATTGGATTCATGACTGTGCATGGAATTTATGGTTCCAGCCTTCTACAAAGACAGCCTAATTATTTTTAATTTTTAGAAGGATGAGAAAAAATGCAGGGTGCTTTGAACAACTTTATGCTGTTTGCTCTTTTTTTTTAAAAAAAAGAAAACACTTTGTGGTGTTCTGAATGGATTCAAACTCCCATTTTGTGTGCGGGCCTTGTGTTAGTGCCAGTCTTTGTTGCCTATCATGTATAACTAAATTGCTCGTTTGGAAAATGTGCAAGCAATGATAGCATTGCAAGTGGTTGATCGGTATTAAACTTGATGGCTTGGCATTCTGGTCTCATTCTTCACATGCTGTCTCCATGTATCGCTTTTGACTTGGTGCTAGACACCAAGTGCTTTATGCGAGTTCTATTGTGATCAATTGAACATGACATTTGTAGTCAGAAATTGGAATCCTGTTAGAATGATACACTAATTCTAGTTTCTGGTATTGTTATTTGTTCATAAAGAAGAATTACGATTTCCTCAGCATCAGGAGAACTCTAATACAGGGGGGTTTTGAACTGTGGAAATAAGGAAATAGAACCCCCCCCAGGTGCACACACTATCTTTTGTCCTTCTATTCAGATATACCGATGTTTATTTGCCCAATATCTTATAACTTTTCCTTTTTCCATTTCTTACAAACATTTCTGATTCTTCCGCAGCTGATTTCTTTGTCTGCAAAAAAAGGGTGGAAGTAAAAGTGGGTACAAGCCATTTGTTGCTTCCAGATCCATATGTTGAATGATGCCTCTGTAACTTAGTCCTGGAATTGTCTACTGTTGATCAACTGCTCCTGCTTAACCAAGAGGTCGTATCTCAGCTTCATACCAAAGTAATAAGTTGTTACTGTTGCAGCCTATATAATTTTTCTGAAGGAAATGCCAAACAATCATCTGTGTTATGTTCTTATGCCATTCTCTTAGCAACTTTTATTTATGTAATCAAATTTTGCAATGAGGAGGCCTTAGATCAGACCTCTGTAGCAAAGCAATAGAATAACGCAAATGACATTCTAATAATTTGAGGAGAGGAATATTTCTCCTGCAGCATTTGTGTTATTGTTTCAGAAGGAAGGTAGTCACTGCAGCCATCATCTTCTTTCCTTTTTGTTAGCAATGACAAGGAGACATCCTTTTTTTCACCATAATTTTCTTGTTCACTTTTCTTTATTAGAGCATGATGAACAATGCACTTCTCTTTCTAATGAATGGAAAGTCTGCTTTAAAATCATTCTGCGCCAACCTCCCAGGCATATGTTTCAACAAGAATCACCAAGGGCAGATTGATTAAATAGAAAGACACCCATGGTAAAAGCTTCCACATGACCCCGCTTATAAAATGCATTAAGCAGTCGATTTTAGGGATCTGCGGCTTGCCATTCAGTGACTTTGGCAGGAGGGCAGGAGACATTCGAAAACTCAAAACGAGTAGTATTCTGAGCCACTTCTTCACTAGATCTTAGAAGTTGCACATGATATAAGAAAGAGACCGATCCTGGCCCAATAAGGTATCTTTGTATTTTATTCGGTCAAAATACAGTTCATGCTTGATGGGCATTGGCACCGAGCTCAGCAACTAACCCAGATAATATGCCAACTCTTTACCTTTTCTTTTTAAACAATGGAACTTCACAAATTCAGGTTGACCCATGTGGTCACTGGATGGTTACTCGTTATAATTTATCTAATATAATATCCTTTGCGTTTAGTTTGAAGGAATGAGATGAAAAAGAAGTGGGAAAGGGCTTCCCATTTTATGGTTACCTAATGGTAATCCTTCTTCCCTCTTATCTTCCCCATGTGATGCCAAAGAAGCTAGGACTGTCACAAAGAATCCAACAGCATCCCCCACCTTTTTAACCATTGATCTTAAAAGAAGCTAGCACTAGCTCAAATGACTGATAATCAGGGTGGTACCTCCCTCCCAACCAATAGCTTAGGGCCAATCGGGATTGGATCACAAACATGTGAAGCTACATTGACAATCTTAGAAACTGGGGAAGAAGTTTTCCCTTCCCGACAGACAAATACTATTTTGGAAGAGAAAGGATGCAAGTGAGGTAACTACGTATTGCAGAACCCAAAAAAAAAAAAGAAGGAATATATCCATGAGCTTGTCAATGTTCTTACTGTTTCATTTGTTGCTTGGTATACTAGGATACGTTTTCAAACCCTTTACTTGTATAAGAATGCAACATAGGATAATCCACTCTGATTATGATTGAAAAAAATAAGAAAAGAAAAGAACGAGCGAAAAGATTTCTGATACTAATTAAATTATCCTTCATAAAAAACATAAGATGGTTTGGCATAGACTGGGAACCGGGCCGGTTTGGGCCCGAAAACCGGCCCGGCTGGCCCGGGTCAAGCCCGAACCGGAACCGGCCCAAGGCTACAGTAAAACCGGCCCGGCCCGGAACCGTTTCCTGTAGCGGGCCGGGCCGGTTCAAAAAAAAATTGAACCGGGAACCGGCCCGGAACCGGCCCGGAACCGGCCCGGTTTGGAAAAGCGAACCGGACCGAACCGGCCCGGAACCGGAACCGGCCCGGGCCCGGAACCGGCACGGAACCGGACCTGAACCGGCTGGAACCGCCGGTTCAGGCCCGGAACCGGCCCGGCCCGGCCGGTTCCGGTTCAAATTTCCCCCTTTTTTTTGAATTTTGAAATTTTTTTTCCAATTTTACCCCTCCCAACAGCTATAAAACGGCTACTTTTGAGGTTATTTTGGTCCATAGGGTCAAAAAATTTTCCTATAAATACCTTATACCCCATTTCCAAAATTTCCACAACAAAATCTCTCTTTCTCTCTCACATCTACATTCTCTCAATATTACTATATTCTCTCATTATTATTTCCTTTGTATTACCATTTTTTATATCATTTCCATCATTTCCTACACTATTATCTACACCATTTCCATCAATTTTTACACCATTTCATCACCTTATACACCATTTTCATTTTCTCCATTATCTACATTTCCACAATTATTTACATTTCCATCAATTTTTACACCATTTCTATTCTCTTATACCACATTACCTACACCATTTTTTTTACTATTTCCATTAAATTCTACACCATTTCCATCAAAATTTACACTATTTCATCACCTTATACACCATTTTCATTTTCTCCATTATCTACATTTCCACAATTATTTACATTTCCACCAATTTCTACACCATTTCTATTCTTTTATACCACATTACCTACACCAATTTTTTTACCATTTCCATTAAATTCTACACCATTTCCATCAAAATTTACACCATTTCATCACCTTATACCCCATTATCTACATTAATCAAGATTTGAGAAGATTTCAAGGTTGGGAGCTCATTCAAGATTTTGCAAAAAACAACTGCGGTATTCGTCAAATCGGTATTTTTTTATTTTTTGCATATTTATTTTTTTGCATTTGCATTACATTTGTATTATCTTTTTAAAAAATTTAATTTTAAATTTCCTTTAAAAAATTTTATCGTATATATTATTTTAAAAATTTTAATCTTAATTTTTTTTTATAAAATGGCCGGAACACACTCTTCACAATCTTCTCAACAATCTCCTCTTCCTCCATTTTTTGAAATTCCCGATCATATAGATATTGAAACTTTTTTGGAAGAAACCGAACCTAGTAACACTGAATCTAACACAACACAAACTAAAAAAAATGATTTTAATATATGGACATTTTTTGAAAGAAAAAATGATGAACAAAAAGCAATTTGTAAAATTTGTCATCAAAAATATAAATTTTTAAAAGGTTGGGGGGTAGGCACACTTAAGAGACACTTAATTAATAATCATCCAGATAAATTACCACAAACAAAACAAACACAAATTTCTACGGGGGGAGGTAATATAATTGGTACATTTAAATATAATTCGGATAAAGAAAAAATTGGACAAATAGAATGGCTAGCAAGAAAAGAATTACCACTTAGTATAGTTGCATGTCCTGTATTTGAAGAATATGTCCAAAAATATTTACAACCCGGTTATAAAAAAAGTAGTAAAAAATCCGGTAGGAGGAGATCATTAGATAGATATCAGGAATTAAAAAATGGTATACTTACAGAATTTATGACTAGTCAATGTAAATTTTCATTAACTTCGGATAGTTGGAAAAGTGAGCATAAAAAAGAATATTATATTGTAGTAACATGTCATTGGATAAATAATTCATGGTCTTTACAAAAAAGAATTTTAGCTTTTCAACGTTGGGAATTTTCACATTCTGGTGCACATATAGCTAGAATAATTTCAAATGTTGTTTATGATTATGGAATAAGTGATAGAATTTTTTCAATTTCTTTTGATAATGCTTCGGCTAATACTACTGCGGTTAATAGTTTAAAAAATTCTTTAAAAACAATTTTAAATGGAGCTTTTTTTCATGTTAGATGTGCATGTCATATAATTAATTTATGTGTTAAGGATGGTTTAGCAATGGGAGAACTATTTTTACAACCTATTCGCGATTTAATTCATCAAATAAGAAATTCTGCTGTAAAAACTCAAGAAATGAGACAATTATGTATTTTACATAACAAAAAATATAAAAAATTTAAAATGGAATGTGACACTAGGTGGAATTCAACATATGACATGTTACAAGGTGTTCTTCCTTTTCAAAATATTTTAATTGAATTTGCAAATTCAAATTACGAATATGGTTTTATTGATAATACCGCTTTTGAATTTGCGTCTACACTTACAAAATTATTGGAAATTTTTTATTTATGTACAAAATTATTTTCTGGATATTATTATCCAACCACTCATTTAATGCTACCAAATCTTTGTAAAATTATTTATGTATTTAATCAATTTGAAAATGAAGAAAGATTTGGTGAAATTGTTCTTTCAATGAAAACAAAATTTTTAAAATATTATGAAGAAATTCCAATTTTATATTTAGTTGCAAGTGCATTAGATCCACGTGTTAAGGTTGAAGGTGCTGAAATGTTAATAGATTGTTTTGCACAAGCTTTTCCATCTGAAATGTCTATTAACCCACATTTTTTAAAACAACAAACATCTCATACTTTACAATCAATATTTGAATTATATGAAAAGGAAAGTAATAATTTAAATACTAATAATATAGCTAGTAGTAGTAGTAATAGTATTCAATCATCTTCATTTTCATTTAATCCCTTACACATGTTAGGAAAAAAACAAAGAACTTCTTCATCATCATTTAATGAATTACTTTTATATAAACAAACACCTAGATTAGAAGGTTTTGATGATGTAGATTTATATGATATATTAGGTTGGTGGAAAAATAATGCATCATATTATCCAATTTTGGCCCAAGTGGCTAAAGATGTACTAACCCCTCCGGTATCTACAGTACCATCCGAAAGTGCTTTTAGTGCAGGTGGTCGAGTGTTAACCGAAAAACGTACAAATTTAGCGGACGACACTTTAGAAGCTTTAATATGCATTAAAGATTGGAAGGATGCAGAAAAAAGAATGCAAGGAATTATCAAAGCCTCGGAAGATGATGAACAAGAAGTTGAAGAAGAAGAAGAAGAAGAATAATAATAATAATAATATTAATATTTTCCTTTTGTTTACAAGTCATTTTAAATAGAAAAAAAAAATCAAAGTGATGTAATTATCAAAATAATGTAAAAAAAAATAGTGGATTTAAAAATCCAAGTGATGAGCTTGGTAGTGGACGTACACCGAATTCGGTGGAACCACTCTAAAAATCTTGTGTCTCTAATTTTTAATTACAAGTGAATTATCAAAAGTTAATTAAAAAAAAAACAAAGTAAAAAAAAATGGAGTTATAAAATTAAAATGGAATTAAAAAATATAGTTAGAAAAAAATTTAGAAAAACGCAATAGAAAGAAAAAAAAAAAAAAAAAAAAAAAAAAAAAAAAAAACCGAACCGGGCCCGGCCCTGAACCGGCCCGGCCAGGAACCGCCGGTTCCGGTTCAGCGGGCCGGGCCGGTTCCACAAGGAAAAAAAATTGGAACCGGCCCGGCACGGCCCGGTCTGGCCTAGGAACCGCTGCCGGCCCGGCCCGCGGTTCCTTGAACCGTCATTGAACCGGCCCGGGCCCGGCCCGGCCCGGCCCGGTTACTTCACTGGTTTGGCATTGCAAATCAATAAGACCCACTCGAGGAGGGTTGCATTTTAGAAGTAAAACTATGAGAGACGAATTATAAATATCAATATTTTATTTTACTAAAATTATATAACAGAATAAAAATATGAGTATTATTATCGTATAAATAAAATAATCATACTACGATTTTTTAGTTTAGTGGAAGAATGAGTTCTTAATCAAAATTTTTAATTCGAATTTTAAAAATTAAAAAATATGCACAATAAATTTAGTTTATATATTAGATTTTATAATTATTCAAATCAAATTAGTTGTGTTTTTAGATATCGATCGTAAAATAAAAAAAATAAATAATTTTATAAGTAAATATGTGATATGTAATATATATATATATATATATAGAAGAAGGAACCATGTAATTTGAGGTAATGATTTGATTATTGTTGTATTATAATATTATATATATACATCAAAATTTAAAATACAACACAATAAGAATAGCATAGCACATCGCGGATCACTTGTCGGGGTCCCATCCCAAGATTGAATAAGTATGTTTCAACGCACTTCTTCTCGGTGTCTTGTCTTCTCTTACTTAGGTCAAATCCCAAAAACAAAGCCTAAAATACGCACAGGGAGGAAATGGGAGCGGCAAGTAAGGTGGGAGATTGGGCGTTCAAAGCATTCACTTTGGGACTGGGCGTTGCGACTATTTACCTCACTGCTACTTTCTCTGTTAATGTCTATCGTGGTCTTTCTTGGCACAACGCTCAATCCGTACTCTCTATCTCTGGCTTATTGAAAATTTTCCAAGTGCCCCTGAGATACCCAAATAGCTCATCGTTATCTTGCTTGTGTTCTTATTGCCTGTGCTTGTGCTTTTGCGTGGACTTTGATATTTCTACAACCCCAATTCTTGGTTTGGCCTAGTTTTATGCAAAAAAGGGTATCAATTTGTATGTTGGCGGTCTATGACACTGATGAATGTTGAACCTTATACTTACAAATGATTGCTGGTGAGCATAGGTTAAATTTGGAGGGCTATTTCTTAGATTTCAAATGTATGGATGGTCCCATAGGGATGTTATTTAAGCTTTCTGCACATGGTATGCAAGCTTGATTTGATTATTTTTGGTGATTATGATATCTTCACATCATATTAGGAATCATATCTGTCTTCTTGTTCGCGATAAAACATTCATGATAGTGGGTTTCTTGATACAGCAGGAGCTGATGTTTGGGATGTGTAGCCCACCTAATAGGTGTATAAGTTCAATATACGAGCGAAGCAGTTCCTTGAAATCCTTGAAATTCAGTGAAGTTTGGCCCGACAGAACAAATACCACCAATGGTAATGAAAAATTTTGGCAACATGAGTGGGCGAAATATGGATGCTGTACAAATTTGTCATCTTTGGCTTATTTTCAAGGGGTCATAGATGTCTACAAAAATTTTCCCATACTCAAATATTTACAAGGTTTTTAAATCTTAAACTTAGTAATTTATTTATAAAACATATTTTAAATTTATTTTGATACCCTTTTTTTTGTAGATCAAGGTATCTGTCCAGGCATCCCATTTAAAGTACAAGAACTTCACGATGCTATAGTCAAGGAAGGTGGATTCCGTCCATGCGTTGTATGTGATGGCAACAAACTTTAGGAACCTCGGATTTGCTTTGATACTCCGGCTCTTCAAAGACTCAAGGCAATCGATTGCAGTCCACTCAGCCTACCCAACCCACCGAGCCCACCTAGTCCACTGCCACCACCCAACTGTGAAAGGGAGGAGGCGAAAATTATAGCTCTTCCTAAAGCCTAGGATTTGATATGGAAGCTATATATGTTGATCTAATATTATTACACTATGAATAAGGCTTTTGAGCAGTAAGAATAAGCTATATATTATTCTTAGTGTAATAATATTATATCAACATATATAGCTTCCATATCAAATCCTAGACTTTAGGAAGAGTTATAATCTTAGCCTCCTCCTTTTCGCAGTTGGGTGGTGGCAGTGGACTGGGTGGACTGGGTGGTGGGCTGGGTGGACTGCAATCGATAGCCTTGAATCCTTGAAAAGTCGGAGTATCAAACCAAATCCGAAATTCTTGAAGTTTGTTGTCATCACATATAATGTATGGACGAAATCCACCTTCCTTGACTATAGTATCGTGAAGTTCTTGTACTTTAAATGGAATGCCTGGACGGATACCTTGATCTAAAAAAAAAATAGTATCAAAATAAACTTAGAACATGTTTTATAAATAAATCACTAAGTTTAAAATTTAAAAATCTTGTAAATATTTGATTATGGGAAAATTGTTGTAGACATCTATGACCCTTTGAAAATAAAGCAAAAATGACAAATTTGTAGAGTGTCCGTGTTTCGCCCACTCATGTTGCCAGCATTGGTGGTATTTGTTCTGTCTGGCCAAACTTCACTCAAAGAGCAGCCTAAATGAGCTTTGGTGCTCAAGCTGGTCTCAATCAAGATATGGCGAGCTCAAGCTTAAGCTCAAGCCTAAGTCCAGCTCTAATGTTCATGCTTGAGCTCCGCTTGTTAAAGGGAGAATAAAAAAGGCTTGAGCTCCATTCATCTGGCTTGATACCACTAAATGAGCTTGAGCTCGGGCTCACAAACTTATCAGGCTCTCTTAAAAGCTTCTCAAGCTATGATCAATCGAAAGAAAGAAATGATTCCATACTTGAACAAAGACTTCTGCCAGAAATTACCCAAATAAAAGAATATCAAGTGACCGAAAATGGTCTGTGACAACCGGCATATGTAATTGATCTTGAAACCACATCAAGAAAATCTATTTCTTTATAGAAGAGGGAGGTAGTTGAGCTGTGAGAGGACGAGCGATACATAGAAGATATGTGTGTTGGTGCTAGTGGATGCAGTTTTCGAGGTGATATGATTGGAGGAGTGGAGGGTTTGAACTTTAGATATGGGTGTCAAGAGTTTAGTTGAAGAGATGACTTTGGATACGAATGAGAATCGTAGGAGAATTTGAACTAATTGAATTATTATTATTATTATTATTATTATTATTTTATGTTTCTGTGGATAGCTTATTTTTACTTATTTTTTTCATTATTTTTATTCTTATTTTTTAGTTTTATTTTCTCTATTTTTGTTTTCAAACTTTTTTTTACGGCCGACCCCAAAATTTGAGATTAAGGCTCAGTTTGTTGTTGTAATGGAGAGTCTAGACTTTTGCAACTGCAATTATATTTTGTCATGGGGTTCTTTATGCGGAAGTCCTTGTTTAATTATTTATGCTTAAATAAGGTGTATTCCTACAAAAATTTAGCGAAGCTTTTTTTTTTGTTTTTTTTTTTTTTGAGTTTGTTAATGAGCCTATAAACAAGCTATCTACCTAGCCAGCTTGCATGCCCAACGAGCCCAGTTTGCCAATATCTGAACTTGGCTCGTTTTTTAGTTAAGCCCAAAGGTGGAGCTCAGGGTCAACTTGTTTTCCAAAGAAACAAATTCGACCAAGCTTTTTTGCAAACAACTTTTTTCATTTTGCAGTCTAATTCCATTCCATGCCACATACCAGTTTAACCGTGCTCTCACATTCCGCTGGTGGCTTTTTTTGTGTTGAATGTGTCTAAAGTAACTAGCTCACATAGGCGCTAATATGATACTGAGACTACTTGTTAAGATGAGAAGGAAATTTTGAATCAATGGTTGAAAACAACTGACAGCACTGGAAGTGCCAGTTGATGTGGTATATTAACAACTCAGATTTTTGACTTCTAGAGGATGAGATACTAAAGATGATGAAGTAGTTAAATTAGTTCTTTTTACTTATTTTTAGTTTCAACTCATTGCTGCTGCAATTCCTAAAATAACATGCTTAACTGAACAACGAGATGGTATCGTTCGGTTTGCAAGTCATGGATACCATCCTTAATAAAACCATAAAAACTTTAGTTTGTAGCTGACACATTTAACTTGTTGAACAATTTGATTTTGCATATAAACAATGAGTTTTTTTTGGGTTATGGTGCTTCATCTCTTTCTTAGTGCCACAACTTTGTCCTAGAATTACTGTTGTATTTCCTATAGTGATTGGTTTACTCTTGAAAGGGGAGATGGACTTCGAGGAGGTATTCTTATGGATTAAGGGAAGAAAGAGAGAGAGAAAAAAAAAGGAATAAGATCAGTTGAAGAATTTAAAAATAAAGGAACGGCCTCCACTATTTCCCTGTGAAGCTTCATGCATTTAAATCTCAGTCTATAAGTAATATAGCCATTTATTTTTTATGTCCAATCCTTAAAGAGAAAATTTTATTTGCACATAAACTGCAGAATGTGACATGCTTGATAGAGCGGAACTTCCAAATCAGATATTATGATATTTAAAACATTTGAGGGATAAATTTCACCATAACATGTGATGAGATGATCTTTAAAAACTATGCAACAACATTCTTTCAAGGTTTAACTGCTGGAATTTTCAGAGGAAGCAATTACCCGAGTTGATGAACTGAAAGTCTTGCAACATGCCTTTATTTGAAATGTCTCAATAAAAATTGTATATCCTTTTTTTGGGGTGGGGAGCAGGGTACATAGTGAGATGATGGTTTGAGATGTTAGTGTATATGTGTGGTGGGACAGGTGATGAGAATTCTAGGGGGACTCTGTGTTGGAAGGCTAAGGTCCTTGCTGGAATTCACTTTTCTGGACGGGAGGCCAATGGAGAAAGAGTTTTCCTCAAGGAAATATGCAAAGAAGGCCATGAATCTTTAAGTGTGCTGTCTATAAAATGGAAACTTAATTGGTTATACGCATTTTATCATGCTGCTCTGGCATAAAATCTCTTGGAGCATGGTTTATTCATAATACTGCAGGTCTTCTTTGGTTTTGAAAGTGGATGGATAGAGGAAAGATGCTTCCTCTTTTTTGCCTCAAAAACCTTCTAGCTAGTTTGTTTAATTGTGAGGAAGACAAGTTTTAATGGTTTTGCCCATGCGCACTTTGTAGAGCTCTCAATCTTGGACTGAACTTGGACTTGTACCCTAGCAAAATTCATATTCTAAATTTTGTATATTTCCTTTCTAGTACTTTATTTGCTTGGTAAATTGTGGGGTGAGGGTTAGGTCTGAGGGGTTGGTGGAAGATACCATTAGGCCAAGAGGTCTTTCATTTGTACTTGATTGCACTTCTTTGGTGCTCCTTTTTTTTTTTTTTTTTTTTTTTTTTTTATAGATAGAAAGAAGAAATTGTATCATTTTTATTGAAGAATGTAAAAAAATTCCAAGGATGATGTATCCTGACAGATGGAAAAAAGAACAATACATAAACTAATAAATAACTGCATTCTAATCCCTCCTCAACTCTTCTAAGGTATAATCTTTATCAATTGTGGAGGCATGAGCTCAGAGAAGTATAAAATACAATCTTATCCCATAGAAGAAAATTATTTACACCAACAATACCCAATTGCTCAGTAACATAATAGAAGGAGATCAGCTTTGTTGTTATTCTGTTGCTTATTCATTTTCCTAGAATCCTGTATTTTCTAAAGACAAATGCTTCAGTGCTTTTCTATTTCTTCTTGTGGATCCATTTGTCACGGGAACAATCAGATTTCATTTTGTGGATCATTACATCTCAGATGCTTGGATGATATAATACTGTGATTCTGTTGTACATTTTTGTTGCATATCCAAGGTCTTGTGTGAGATATGAGTGTCAAGAGTTTAGTTGAGAAGATAACTTTAGATAGAAATGAGTAGCGTAAGAGAATACGAAACAGTTAAATTATCTTTTTTATTATTTTAAGTTTTTATGAATAGTTTTTTTTCTTTATTCGTATTCTTATTCTTATATTTTTATTATTTTTTTTAGTGTTATCTTCTCTATTTATACTTTCAAACTGGCAGCGCTTTCCTAGGCAAGGCATCAAGATGGATCAGCAATGTTATTGGGTAGTTTAAACATTAAAGGAGGCAACTTTTAGGTGTACAGCATTAGTAACATGCAAAGAACTTCTATTGCTATAAGTATCACTGCTGTCAACTGTAGCTGAGAAATACTTAGCCAAGCTCATGCTATAGGCCAATGGTGTGAAAAGCTAGTCACACATTGTGATTGCTTCTCTTTTGGAATTTGACCTGCTGAAATAATCTTGGATTTTCAGTGCTTGTGTTGCTAGTTTATCTCCCAACATTTTCAAGTCTTTTTTTTTTTCAGCTGTACGTGTAATATACAGCTTATCTCTTTAATACACACACACACACACACACACAAAATATATATCCCCACACACCCACCCGCCCACAGACATACACACATAAAAGAAATACTTCAAGTTTGGATAGATAAACGGGTCTCTCTGTGTCCAGCAAAGTGTTAAGCACAAGGAACAGAATCTGAAATTTAGTGTCACTAGTCTTATACCAGCTGAAGTTCCAAAAATATTGGTTATGGCATTTGGTATCAGTAAACTACTTGGTTACTGTTTAAACTCATAAATTTAGAAATATGTTATTGTGAGTGTCCTCTTTGCTCTATTCCATGTTGTAACATATAGATAGGGTTGTGGGTTTGCATGGTAGGGAAGGGTTCTCCTGAGGTGTTAGTGGGCTATCTAATCGATATTGGCTTTGTTTTTGTACAGAAAATTGAGAAGCAGAGGTCACATGAAGAAAATCCATGACTGAAGACTCTTGCTGTTGTTCCCAGAAATCATATAATTGAATTTTTGATACAATGTAAACATTCTAGCAGTTACTCGTTGCACTAAATGAAGTAAGTATTGCTCAACAACTATAACTCAACTGGGCTTGTTTGTACTATGTAGTTTGATTAATAAAAAATTTCCTTCTCATTTGTGTTCTGTCATTTCTTTTTTTTTTTTGTTGAATGTTCTGTCATTTCTGAGATAAGGTTGTTCACACCACCTGCACTGCTACCAAGTAATGTTCTCTTTTACCAACAAGCATAGTTTCCATTTACCAGGTTCAAGGTTCTTAATTGGAATTCAACCTTGTGGGATTTAGGAGGCAAGTCACCTTAGAGTCAGCTTGGGGTTTTGTAAATATCTTGCAGAGCTACTATAGTTTTGCAACTAAGCCAAAATTATCAAAATTACAAAAATCCTCCCCCAACCTTGGAAGTATTTACAAATATGGCTTAAGCTGTTGCCGAATTGCAATTATTTAACCCGCTTAGTAGATGACATCAATTTTTCTGTCTATTCCCCAAAATTTGCCTCGATGTTCCCACGCTTGATGTCATGTCCCCGGCCTCTCTTCTTTGTTTCCGGTGAGAGAAAGAAAGCGAGCAAGGAAAAGATAGATGAGAGAAAGACTAATGGATAGTCGGCTTAGTAACATAGAGTATTAAATTCCCTGACTAGATCTCAAGTTAGAAACTTAAGAATCAAAAAGATTATGTTGGGAAAGCATCTTTTATATAGAGACTTCGCAAATGCTCGAATCGAATAAGTTGAAATTATATTTCATCCACCAGTGATGGGAAGAGAGAGAGAGAGAGAGAGAGAGAGAGAGAGAAGGCATTATCAAAATTAGCATGTTCAGTTGGCATTTTTGGACTAACAAAGGCCAATGATTCTGATTCTTTCCTGGGTCCACTTTGAGGAGTGGGCAATTTTTGGGAAGAACTGTTACATAGACTTCCACTGCAGTCCAAGCAAAGTCCAGGAAAGAGTCACCACCAAAGGCCAGGGACTAGAGAGCCAAGATGCAAACCTGCCAAGCACCAAACTCACATGAAGCATGTGTTCTAAGTACCTAATCTTTTGAAGCTAGGAAGAGGCACATCAAGTTCCTGATTATAGGTTTGAGTAAAGAAAAGGTTTTCGGTCCACGCCTGAAGTTGAAGTCTTAATGACAAGCATCATAGGCAAAAAGCTTCGACTGTGGTATTATGGATGCACTCAAGTAAAATTATTACATGTGCCACCATAGGCACATCTTTTCATGCACACTGCCGGAACAAGAAACGTATGGCCAATATCTGCCATGTGTAGGAGAAAAATTGTTACAAGGACAAAAGAAAACCCACTTTGAGTTTTGAAAAAAGGGAAAAAAAATTCATGTATTTTTTTCTTAGAACGACAATTTCTTTTCCTCTGTATTCACATCCCAATCTCCATATTTGGACTGTGGCATTTCGGGGCTCTGCACATGTACGTAATATCTGGAGGAAGACATCTCTGGATGCAGATCATCTAGCAAAAAAAAAAAAAAAAACCCACAAAAAAATTAAATAAATTAGACATGGGAACTCCAACAAAGTGAACCATAGAACTACAGAAATAGGGAAGAAAAATTTAATAAATCCAGTCCAGACAATTTCGGTGGAGACCCACAATATGATGGTGTTAAACAAACAATTGCCTTTGTACCCAAAATTGTTCCACTGTAATATTGAGAACCAGCCAGCTAGTCTACCTAATAAAGGTGAGTTTGAAAAAGGTGCATCTTTTGGCTCAAAGTACAACCCTAGCAATAAGTGCGAGCAGTGCTAACATTTACCGTATGTTCACTAAATGGTATGCGGTTCTCAAGGACATTTTCGAAAGCTTAAATATGAATCTGGGACTACTGTATTTTGTACAGCTAGGTCCGGAAATAACAAGTAAAGTTCATTCGGTCCTAAGCATTTCCCAAAATATTTTAGGTTTTTTGTCACTTTAGGATGGGATAGACATCAACCAAACAAATGAGATGCAGAGAAAGGATGAACAATGATTATAAGAATACATAAGCAGGGAATGAATAGAAATAACCATACCAGCTAGCCAGAAGTTGCGCAAACTAGTGAAGTCCGAATGAATTATTAGGATGTATTAATGTTTTGTGTAATTCCATTCATAGGGCCATCTGAAATGCTTCTAGAGTTGCTGTGAATTTCAGCTAAGGGATTGACTATGAATCCGCCACCCCCCTGGGATCTAAATCTCCTCTTCTGCATATTGAGAAGTTGAGTGTTATTGCTGTTATTACCCATATCATGCATGGTACCTACTGACGGAGTTCCTCTGAAAGACGAGAATTGTGAGATTGAATGCCTGTCTTCAGCTCTCCTGCGAAGCTTGGAGCTCAAAAAATCTGCTCCAGGAAATATGCAACATGTGGTCACTGCAGATTCGGCATTTGACATTCTACCAGATGTCGCAGCCAAGTCAAAAGAGATCTCATCTAATGCCATCTCTAGCCCTTGCACCCGTGTCTCCAGAGATTGCATCCCATGCTGCGAGCTTCCCATGAATTTCTAAATCAAGAAAAGAATGAGCCCTTACGAAGAGTATAAGCTGGTGCGAATTCTGTGAGTAGTTTAGGATAAAAAGGGGCAAAAAAAAAAAAAAAAAGAGAGAGAGAGAGAGAGAACAAATACAAATGTCTTTAAATTGAAAAATTCCTCCATCAGTTCCTAACATACCTGAGTAGTTTGTTCAACCAAAAAAGAAAGAAAATAACTTATATACTAAAAATGTAATTTATGGCACAAGATCAGTCATCCAAATGTGTGGACTTCTTAATCAACAAAAAGGATAACCAAACCTTTCAGAGTATAAAACCAATCAAAGTCAAAATATTTCACAAAAGATTTCTTTCTGTGTCATCTTTTAACTACCCAAATATGGTGCTAGCCTATGTGCATTTTTGGTGACCTCATAGCTGTTGGTTGATGGTTGCATTAATTTTAGCAGCCTTAAATTAGGATGAAATTTTACAAATATTACATAGATTATCAACTTAAAGTCTTGCTCTATTTGAAGTCCAGTTGATTAACAAAGTACCACATAACTATGCTGCATGAGATAAAGCCAATTTGAGGTTTACAGTTGTCATAAGGTAAGTTGATGCTAGAAAACTTAGCAATAGAGAGGTTCCTTGGTGGAAATTCAGACAATATTATTTCATAAAGTAAGCTCCAAGAGAGGATGAAAACAAGTTGTATGAATTTCTATTGCTACATGACATTGCAAACAGTAAGAAGAAAGATCACCTGGAGGAGATCAAATAGACTTGATTGCTGGTTTTCAATCTGAACAAGCTGCTTCTGGATCAGAGAAAGTTCTTCACACTCTTTGTGGTTCCAACAGATATCCTCTGTATTATTGCTGACAACAACAGTGGATTCAGGGCCACAATCAGGACAAGGCGATACACGAGACCCAGATCTAAAACCACCAGATTTCTGCATCTTTTCATCTGAATTTTTATTGGCCTGTTTTGCTTCAGGCTTTGAAAACCTCTTTCTGTTGTCTTTACCCTTATGGTCATCTTCATGTCCCTCAGCAACAGCAGCTTCAGATTTCCGATCAGAAATATTCTTGCAGTCCAGCTTTTGAAAGGAAGAACTTGTTTTCTTGTCACCACTTTTTAACAAGCTTCTCTTCCCTGTTGCAGGTGAAGTACTAGTTGGAGGTGGAATCCTAGTAGAGCCACATCTTGTCATTGTTTTAAGAACTTCAGTACCATGGATACCAGAATTTTTGCATCCTGGTGGATACCGATCATCACCAGTTATTTCTTGAGCATCACAATAGAGAACACAAGAAAAATTTCCAATAAGAACCTATAATCATCATCATCAAGAACAAAAATACATGTGACATGATATAAAGATCTTAGACTTTAACATCAAAAAAGACCAATTTCATGGCAACAAGATAATTCAATCGTCCGGACTACGCAACCAGAGAAAAAATATCTGCTTGTGCAAATGGGTAAACAAATTTAAACAATTGCTATGAATAGGAATTAAGCACTAGCTGATCAAGAGAACTAAATGCTATTGGGATGGCATCAAAAATCAATTATGAAATTCATGATTATCGACCAATCTGAAGATAAGATTGACAATGCATTGTCCTTATATACTAAGATTGGCAATGAATTGTCTAACTATTCTTCAATGGTTGACATTGCGGAGGTGAATTCTAAACCGTTGAATTTTGTACTTAATTTTGAACTCTTATGATTAACCGGGACTTCCCCCTTCATATACTACAATCATTAAGTTCCATGAAATTATAGAAATCAAGAATCATTTTGCTATTCTCAACATTTGCCGAAACAATGTACATGCATTAAGTTGATACCTCTTGAAGAAGAATGAGATCGAGGAGGAGGTGAGACCTCCTCGGATTCATCAGGAACCTCCTTCCATTCCTCCGACATCTGATTCATCGACTCCCTCACAGCCTTCACCTGCGAATCATCAAAACCCAAATCCAAGAACATTAAAATTTTAAACAAAAATTACCCAGTTAAAGCAGCAATTCAACATTCATAAATTACCTTATCAAATCTCCTACTCTCGAAGAGCTTCAAACAAGAACTTTTAAACTCAGACAATGAATCTCTCTCCACAACCGCCAATTTTGCTAGCGATTCTGAGGCCGATTTCCTCGCAGTCCAATCCTCAGAATACAAGAATTCACTCAAACAATTCACCAAATTCTTCATCACACTGGGGCTTTCACATCCAACGACTCCGATCACACTCCCAATCAAGCTCAAAACGGCCGATTTTGCCTTGAAACTCTCACACTTCGCCAGTTTCACAATCCGCGGCAACAATTTCTCCAATTGCTCCAAATCCGGTTCCGGCGACGACTCGATCGCCGCCGCCAAACACATTGCAAATCCGGTCTGAGAATTCAGATCCTGCTCAGTGAACAGCGATTCGATTAAAGGCTTCGAGATCGCGGAAAATGGCGGTTTGGTCACGTGAGAGGCAATGGCGGAGACGGCGGCAAAACAAGCCGTGCGTACGGCGGAGTCGGAATCCCTTAATCGGCGGACAACGGCCGAGAGGAGTTTGGAGATGTGAGTAGAGAGAGAGTTGCCGTGGGTTAGAGAGAGAAAGGTAACGAGTTTCACGCATTGCTGCCTGACCGGAGATTTGTCGGCGGAATCAGTAGACTGGAGGCAGGAGAGGAATGGAGAGAAGGAATCTGAAGAGAGAGTTTTTGCGATCGATTCGAGCTCTGCGGCGGCGACGGAATGTGTGTCACGGTCGGAGAGCTTGTTCAGGCACGTGAAAACTCGGTGCTTCAGGTCACGTGCCGCGGTATTCGGAGACTGTTTTGGTGGTGGTTTTCTATTCGACATCGTGCAGAGAGAGAGAGAGAGAGAGGAGAGAGAAATTTAGAGAGAGAATTATGCGTGATGTACCGCCGCCATGGACGGTGGTGGCATTGGAGAATTTGGCGGTGGTCGTGGCGGTTGGGGAAGTTTTGCGTTGGGCGTTTTAAACAGACAGAGGAAGAGAGACCAGAGGCGTTGAATGGAAATGTGATGTCAGTCGGAGTAAGCCGACAAAATATGAAACGGCGTCGTTTTATCACTAATTTTGCAGCACTTTTTTCCTACTTCTAATATTTGGATTCAATTCATGGAATTAAGAATATTTAATATTATTTACTTGTATATTAATTAAATTCAGAAATAGTTTTAAACCTATGAATGTGTCCAATGCACATTATTTATGATTTATTATATGTATTTAATAGATTCATCTATTCATACCGATTCATATTCAGAAAAAAAAATCAATATTTTAAATATTATTTAAAAAATTGATAAATTTTTCTTTTTAACTTTACGATATTTTTTAATATAGTAAAATAAAATTTTGGTGACAAGTATTTTGCTTTCATATACTGAATAAGTGTTACAGCGTCAAATATATAATATTCTGGTTCGAATCATATGGTTAAGTATATATTTATCATTTTTCATATTTTCTAAAATTTCAAAACTACCATATGAGAAGGGGAACTTTGGTTAAAATATTGTGACATGAATCCAAACCAAAAAAAGAATTTTAGGGTTTGATATCTTTTTTTTTTTCATAATAAATCCTTTTGTGAAAATACTTTCTATTTATATGAGATTTAAAATATCTTCGGTAATAGTAACAGAATATCGTTATTTAGATTTATTTAAAAAAGTTGAAATTAGATTTAATTAAAATTAAATAAAATTTTCAACGAGATAATGATAATTAATTCTCTTTTATAGAAAAATAAAATAAAATAAATATAAATCGAGAAAAAAAGAAACAAAAAGCATGCACAATTGATTTAAAGAAAAATATAAAAGAAAAATTCAGATAACATAAGGACCAGAAAACAAAGGTGGCCCTAAAGTAAAGGGTAATTGCCAATGCATGTGAGGATCATATACTGCAGTTATTAAAGCAGGGTAGGTTAGTCTGCATTAAATTTTACATGTGCACGGTGCAGTGGCAATGGTTATGATTAGGGCATGTACCTCTTCCAATGACAAGGCCCCTGGCTTTTGCAGCTTATCATGTCACCTCTCCATGTCCCAATGCTTTGGTGTGTCCATAAACTTTTGCCCATTTCAATGGCTTTATGTTTTTGTAATAACTGGACATTAAAATCCCAACAAGGGTATAGTTTGGTGACAACAATTTTTTTAATTATTATTAATATTTAAATTATATTTTGACTAATTCAGTTCGAATATCTATAAATACTTTATTTAGGAAGCAGTCACATAAGTTTTTTTCATTTTTAAATTTTAAACATATAATTTGATATCAGCATGCATTATAAGTATTTTAAATAATCTTTTAAACGGCAATTATTTAAAAATTAATAGTTTATAAATTTAATTTATAATATCTTTTAATATATTATATTTTCGTCTAATTTTGGGTTTTTTCTTTTTTAAACATATAATATAGAAGAATAGGATTTTGTCAAAATCTGATGAAAAGTTTGACTTTTAAACATATCTGTCCCATCCTCATGTATGAAAGACTTCAATGAATGACACGGTCTACTAGGGTTGTGTGTCCAATGGGGTATCTCCTTCCTAGTAGATGGGAAAAAAAAGTTGTACATACATTATACAATTCTATTGTTAAGGCCCTACGTACGGTCCCCACTCTTGCAATTTCTCTTGACTTGGTGTGATTCCATCATTGTTGGGCCCCTAGCTTGCTCACATTGATGAAAATGTTTATATAATAAATTTTTATGTCTTACGATAATCATATCTTATGATAATTATGAAGAAAATAATATAAGATTTCGAACTCTAGATCTATATTATTCGGTCATTTGGCCAATGGTGATTGAGCACATAGCTGCATCATGATCAAAGATCTCTTCCAAGGCACATTGACCATTGTGATGATTAAGGAAGGGCATATAGAGTGTGGGGGTTAAAGCCTATAATCATAGTGTTTGGAAGTTCTTAACCATATAGAGAAGAAACCTGTTGAAAGAAAAGGAAGTGAAGGGAAAATTGGTGTAGGGTTTGTTGAAATGCTTCAAAAGGATTACGATGACTTTTATATTTTTTTTATGATTTTTGATATTTAAATCTATATTTCGATTAATTCAACTCGAATTGTTATTAGATTTATTTTAAAAAGTTTTTGTGATATAATTATTTTTATTTTTAAAATTTAATTTTAAGTATTGATTATGCGATCAAATATTTTTTCTATTAAGTAAATTATACGTTAATATCATATTATGATGGCTTTTATGTGTACTACAAAGCGAAGGAAACCAAAATTGGCCCTCCGATTTGGGTACGGAGTCTCCTTTAGTTCGGTTGGATCCAACACATAGCCTAGCAATCTTCATGCACTTTTATTGCTTGAATTAATTTTTGTGCCATCATTTTTCTATTCTGCTTGCAAAAGTCAGTGGACTGGAGATGTGAGAGAAATCAAGGCATTGAGACTTTTTTTGGGTGGGGGGGGGGGTTGGGGTGGGATTTCATTACATGGGGGATAGAAAAAGGATACTAGATGCACTTTAAGTCAGTCTTAAGGGATCTATGTGGTGAGTGTCTTGTTGGTTGACTGAGATGAGAGGCATAGCTCTCTCTCTCTCTCTCTCTCTCACTCTCTCTCTCTCAATGCCAATAATTTAGCTCCATCACTCCATGTGCATATTCTTAACATGTCACAACACATGAATCTAAATCTATGAGAAGACTGGACACATAAATAGTGATAATAGATGATTTTTTTTTTTTATCATGGTTAAGTCACCAACTCAGTATTTGGGATTTCGTCCGACTAATCTGGGTCGACTACTTGCAGGGTCTAATTGAGGAGGTAAATCTTCCAGTGCTGATTTTTCTGTTCCCATGGCGATTGAACTCTCGACCATGATTAAGGAGTATCAGTTTCTGAACCAACTGAACTATCAGACGTTGAAAGTGACAATAGATTAAGGAATGAAGAACAAGATGAATCTCCTACAAAAGGTTATTCTTTAGTTTGGCTAGTCTTATAATTCTCCTTGCCTTTAGAGTGAAATCAAAATTTGTGTAAGAATTTAGAGTGAAATCAAAAATTTGTGTAAGAATTTAGGATTGACAATACTCACAAAGAATGAGAGTTCTAAATTTTTAAAATATAATGATATTTTTAAATTTTCAAAAGCACCATCTTGCCCCCTCAGTTAGTCTGTCTTTATCCTGATATGAATCTCATCATCAACAGATCTACCAAAACTATGGAACCCCACCTGGATCCATCATGAGTATAGTCATTCCTTGGTCTTTGTTTGTTCTTCCCATTTGTATAAGTTGAAACAGAAATATAATTTTCTTTTCTTTTTTCTTTTTATTCCCATTTTGTAGCAAAATATTTAAGCCAACCTCTGATTAATCCTTTCTTTGAACATGATACTGCATGCAGAGTGATGGGGTTAATGAAGTTAAAAGTAATTATATAAAACTTTGATATATGTTGGAAGAGGTATAGTGCATGGCAGACACCAACAGATTCTGCCACATTGTGAGCTTCACAATATTCCTTTTTCTCACAATTTTGATCACAAAATGAACCAAATTTGGACCAATCACTTGATGGGTCACAGAGATCACACAGAGGCCATTGTTGGGTCTGTGTCGGATTAGGAGGGTCTGCTGCTTTGTTGTTAGGTCAGATGTAGAGAGGTGAACTAATTTGAGACATGACATTTTAGAGTATTCATTGATTTTTTTTTAAGCATTACTTATCATCGATATTTGTGTTTCGTCAAACTAATCCGAATAAGAATTATAGGGTCCATTAAGGTACCGACTCTCCTAAATTATATTTCTCTATTTGTATGATTCGAATCCAAAATTTATGGTTAAAAAGATATAATATCCTGCACCCATAAAAATTTGATTCACGGTCTTCGATATGCATTAGCCACATACCTGCAATTTTTTTATCCTAAACAAAACAAATCTTTGTAAGCACGGGAAGCTGGACACTTATGTTTTCATGAAGCTGGCAAAAGGTTTTATCATGGGATGAGACGCATGTTCTCGAGACATCAAGAGCATTAGGGCTGCCGACAACCAATAGTTAGACCATATTTCTGTTTTTCAGTAATAAATTCAAAGTGCTTTCTGAATTCACATATCGTGAGACTGGATCTATACATGGAGCTCTCTGTACAATATATTTTACTTAATCTAATACATGAAATTTCTAAATTCTCTCTTTTCTCTTTGATCGAAACTTTTATTTTTTACGTTTTCAAAATATTTAACCCGCCTGATAGCCTTTTATATTTGTGAAAAAACTAGTACGAGATTTTTCTCTAGATTTTGTGGTCTAATTATATTTTGATACTCGACACACCGATATTTAAAATTATATTTTGACTAAATCGGTCCAAATTATTATTCACAAATCACTTGATTCGTGGTACAATTATTTTTTTTGGTACTATAGCTTAAATATCACTCAGTATTCGGAGTTTCAATTCGATTGTAAGGTCCCACTTTATGGGAGCTAGTCTCCCAATATTGTTTTTTCGTGTTCAGGGGGAATCGAACTTTCAACCTGATTAAGAGATGAAAATATCCATTTTATCTACGTCAATAAGTGTTGGTATCTGTGGTACAATTATATAGTAGGCTTCAACAAACAACTTAGTCTTCCCACAAAAAAAAAACAGAAAAAAAGAAACAAACAAACAACTTAGCGCAGACATTTTATTAGGCCACTTGCGACCAAGGATAGTTGCTAGGTGCCTAGAGAGCACATCCACAAGACTCTTATTGGGTTGAAGCCGGCCTAGCTTGAGCTCAGGTTTGTCTAGTCCAAGCCCGCCCAAATTATTAATTCGGGCATACTTCCAATTCCAATCCCAGCCGAGCTAGGATCTGAGCCTTAAGTCTGCCAAAACAGTTGCCGGGCCCAATCATCTGGGGACCCGCTAGGCCCATGCTCAGATCCACCCAATAACCAAGGCTCACCACTTTTGAATAACATATGTTATATACCATCTGACATTTAATAATTATGTTGAATTCAATTAAATTCAATTCAAATTGAGTTAAACTCTTAATAAGTAAAACTCTTTTGACATCTATTTTTTCTATTCAAAAGACTCGTGCATGAAATTTGTTTAAGAAATACCAGTGCTTAACCAATGGATCAATTATGTGTCCGTGGGAGCCATAATATTCATAGGTTGGCCCAAAGATGGACAAGTGAATTCATATTTCTAATTCTAATATTCGAAATTTCACACCATTTTTTACTTAAATCTATAATTGCTTGCCTACCATATTGAAGAGCAAAATAATTTATTCTTTTAATTGGAATTTAAAATTTAAGAACATTAAACTCCAAAAATCAATAGTATAGTTGATTTTTTTTTTAATTTTCTCATCCCTATCAATGTGTTCAAAAAAGAAAATAAATATTGTGTAAATTTATTTAATTCTAATATTTAGTTTTAAGGAGTGGAAAGTTTATAGGTGTGAAGGATCAAAGAGATCATAAATCAAAGCTCAAATAACATATAAGAGAATGTGAGCATGAAAAACAATATAAAAAAAAATGAAATTCTATTAAAGAAATCCATATAAAAACTTATTATTATAAATATGAAAAATAAAAATAAAAAAGTAAAATATTATTAAAAATAAATAAACTATTAATTTATTCTGATACATAATATTTTATAATAATCTTATGCTCGGACACGTGTTTTGGTATATAGCTAATTGCATTGAATCAAAATTTATATTATCCCGTTGAGCCGAATCTAATGATTATATCTTGAATAAATTAATCTTTTTATTATAATATATTTTTACGATAATAAATTTAAGATCAAACTAATTTTAATTTTACAATTTGATACAATTTGATCATTAGTATTCATGATAGTTTCCTTTCAGGATAAAATTCGAATATTAACAACGATTTGAATTTATTTAATGATTATATAAGCAGAGTTACTCCCGGACTAGACATATGTAAAGATTGATACTATGAGCATGTTTAGCTTAGTTTTTTCGTGTTAAAAATTTTTATTTTTAACTTATAAATTAATGTGAAAAATAAAAGATTAAAAGTTTAAGTGAGAAGTGGTATACTAATTTCCAAAAAAAAAAAAAAAACTTTTTTCTTAGATAGATTATGTAGTAAAATAATTTATATAACTTTTAATATTTAATGAAATTATTTATAATAAAAGACAATTGATATTAAAGTTTCATAAATAATTATAAAATATTCAAAAATTAAAAATAAATATTTTAAGTTCATAAATATTATAAAATATTTATAAATATTTAAAATTTATACATTTATGGGATAATTTTGTAAATATATTAATCAAATACATTATTCTTAAATCAATGTAATTTTAGATATTATTCAATATGATAATTTAGTAGGAGTACAATTAAGGGAATAAATTTATTTTAATCAAATCAAGAATTTGGGAATGGATTATTCCTTTTAATTAATAGCTTTACCAAAAACAAAAAATGAAAGGTATAATATATATAATATTTATATATATTATATATAATATATATAAAATATATATTAGATGAGAAATAAACATAAAAAAAATTATCGACAAAAAATTACCGATCTATAATATATTTATTCCTTTTATTAAATTTTTCTTTTAAGAAATTAAATAATTTTGAAATATTAACACAACCTCTATCAATTAAACATGAAGTATCAACTTTCTCTCTCTTTCTCTCTTTCCCTATCCTATATTTATAATCATCGCATAGAGTTTGATCTTTTTTGGGATAAACTACTGGTATCTTACTCAAGCCAAATTGGGTCATAAAGGGATAAAACTCTTTCGATATTTATTTTCTCTATAATCAATATTTGAAATCAAAACATTTTCCTAACAAAGATCATTAAATAAAAACAAAAATTAAAATCTCCAGACTACGTTTTCCTAAATTAATATTTAGTTTTGAGATATATATATTTAGTTTTGAACCTATGAACACATATGCAATGCAAGTGCAGTCCAAAACTAGTTGAGAGAGAGAGGGATGAGAATGGTAAATTGTGACTGATGTTTGATAGTTCAATTGGTTCGAAAACTGACGCCATTTAATTATAGTCGGAGTTCGATCTCCCATGGGAATGAAAAAATCAGCGCTGGAAAACCTGCCCCCTCAATTGGGCTCTGCAACCAGTCGACCCAAATTAGTCGGGGCGAAATCTCAGATATTGGGTTGGTGGCCTAGTTATGATACAAAAAAAAATGGTAAATTGTGATATAAGCATATCATGAATATGTATCAAAATCTGAAATTATCTAAAAGAATTACTTTTTAGTATCTCCAAATATCATATCTTGCCTTCTTAACACCGACAAAATTAGAAATTATCTCATCTTTGAGGTTTTAGGCTGTCTGTAGGGTTGTATTTCAAAAATTTCAGTTGAACTTAACTTATTTTATATAAATTAAATTTTCTCGTAAAAAAGATTTAAATTATCATTATATATTTATTTTAAAAATCTCATTTAATTTCAATTAAATTAATTTAAACCTTTGAAGATAGATCCTTATAAAACTTCCCCCCCCCCCCCCACAATCATAGAACATGAGACCATCTTTTAAGATAATATTTGGTTTTCCAATACGAGAAAGAAAAGGTATATAGATTGATATTTAAAATTATACTTTAATTAATTTATTTTGAATGAGACCCTATTTAGGAAATAACTTTTCAGCGTATTCTTTTTTATTTCTAAATTTTGAATTCAAAATTTGATTAAAAAATTTAATATCTCATCCTATTAGACTGACTATTTGTTGATAAAAGTATTATGTTTTGTTTGCACAGATGCGAACAAAATTTAAAATTATCTATCTTTTAGATAAAAATAAGTAAAATTTTCTACATTTTAAAATTTTAATATATTTTTTCAATTTTATATGTTTTTTAAAAATCAACCCCCACCCTATATTCTAAATCGTATTTACTGCTAAGTACAAGATAATTGATACTCACTTGGTTCAATCACCGTGAGTATTGATATATTTTAAATATTATTTTGAATTTAAATATTATATATGATAAAAGTAAAAGTCGAAAAATTTTGTTTACCTAATCTAATTTGAATTAAATTTAATTAGATTTAACGTAATTATAGAATATCAGTAGTTTATAAAAAAAAAAATTATTATCTTACATAAAGTCATAGTAAATTAAGTGTAGGACTATTAGTACCTTAATCGGTGATAATATCATTTCTTTTTTTTTTAATTATTATATAAGTATTTGAGTAGTAAATAATTTTTATTTAAGTGATTTTTATGAGATTTGGTGTTTAAAATTTAGTAAATACGTATATTTTTATAATTTCTGGGATGTTTGTAAAAAAATTATTTCTTTTTTTCAAAAGAAAACCGAGAAATAATATAAGTTGATATGCGAAAGAATATTTTTTAATTAAATCCCAAAAAAAAAAAAATTAGATGCCTCATCGGTTCCAATAATTTATTATAATTTATTTAAAGTCTATAATTAATGCCGGTAAATCACAACTGGATTACACTCAGACAGAAACAGAGGGATGGAAAATTCTTGCCCATCGGGGCAAACGACGTCGTCCTTCGCACAATTGCGTCATATTACCACTTTCACCCCTACGTCTTTTTCGAAAATTCTTTGTCAGCTCGAAAATTCTCAAAAAATCCAGGGTATAATCGTAACTGAGCTCCTATATATACAGGGAAGATCGACGGTTGGTAGCGAGTCTGACACACCGAGAGGCAAATTGATCGAGTTAGAGCGAGAGAGCGAGCGGACCAGAGGAGTTTCCGTTATCCATTCAATCTCTCTGTTTCTCTCTCCTAGCTCTCTCTCTGCAATATTTTTGAAAAAAGAAAAATTAGGGTTTTGTTTGAAATTCATCACCAAGAAGTCATGGTTTCTGATTCGATCATGAACGCATCTATTCCTGCTGCTACCAAAGATTTCAACAAGAAGAAGAGGGTAAGTCTCTTTCTCTCTCTATCTCTCTGTCTCCTCTCTGTCTTTCTCTCTCTAAAATTGGTTGAATTTTTGTTTTCAGGCGAATAGGTCGGCGAAATTGAAGCAGTGTAAACTCGATGCTCGTCGTGAGCAATGGCTTTCTCAAGGTATATATTTTTTTTCTTGATGTGCATTTGTTTTTGATTTTTTTTTTGAGATTTATATCTCATTTGTGAAATTAGGGTTTTTGCTTTGAATTGATTATTGGGGTTTTATTTATTAAATATAGTGAAAAACAAGGGTGGAAAAGAGGAGATGAATGGGGTTAACGAGAGTAATAACCGTAATTTGGAGACGAGGGAGAGGAGGAGGAGAGAGGAGAATGAGAATAACAATGGATCTATTATGATTCAGCATGATAGCGATTCAGAGTTGTCGCCTACCAATAGCCCGACCAGTTGTTTGTTGGGAAATAGCGAGTCAAGGAAGAATTATCAGGGGAGTAGCAGCAGTAGCATTGCTAGTAGCAGCGGTGGGTGTTGTTCTGGAAGCATCACGGAGGAGGATGAGGAAGATGATGGGTGCTTGGATGATTGGGAGGCCGTTGCGGATGCATTGGCAGCCGATGATAAGCAGCCACAGCGGAAACCTAGTATGGAGCAAAGCGAAGTTATGGTGGATAAGACTGTTCCCGCGCCTGAATTGGAAAGCGGAGAATTGGGTTTGGGGGTTGAGATTCTGAAGCAGGGGAATTTGGGGGTAGGGCAGAGGGGTACGAGAGCATGGAGTCCGGATGATGTTTTTCGGCCTCAGAGTCTTCCGAATTTGTCAAAGCAGAATAGTTTTCCGATGAATGCAGAGCGGCGATGTGGAGGAGTTGGTTTTGTTCCATGGGCTGCTTTTAGTGCTCCTTCGACTTGTCCCATTTGCTATGAGGATTTGGATTTGACGGATACGAGTTTCCTCCCATGTTTGTGTGGGTTCCGGCTCTGTCTTTTCTGCCACAAGCGAATTCTGGAGGAAGATGGCCGCTGCCCTGGATGCAGAAAGCCGTATGCATCTATTGATGGTGACGCAGGTTTAGCTGGAGGTAATGGTAATGGCAACATGGTGTTTCGGCTGGCTCGGTCTTGTAGCTTGATCACGAGGTCTTAAAGGGTCTGTTTTTCTTCAGTCCTGTATGTTGGGGCTCTTTTCTTGTGTGTCTTTGGTGTTCTGTTACTTTTAGAACTTTTAATTTTCATAGGGGTAGATGTGGGTATAGCATTATGTTTTAATGCACCCCGGAATTGAGCTATTTCTTCTATGGGTTTGGTTCTTATCTGTATGGTGCATGTGGTGATGTAGAGAACTCATGTTGGTATGTGAATACATAAGGTGGTATAGAAAATTGAATACATGAGGTCATTTACATGTGTTTATCTTCTTAATCCATGTTTTTGAATCTCTTGACGAATGAAGTGAAATAATTTCTCTCTTTCTGGCATTTATATACTTGTGGTGCTTCATTGGAATGCAATTAAGATACATTCAGGTTAAACTTTGTCTCTCGACCGCTGCTTTATTTGTACTTGTACAAAATGGTTGTGATTGCTAATGTAACTGTTGACATAGATTTGCTCAATGAGCAGCACTGCATCATTATCCGCTTGTTGGTTCTTTAAGGATCGGTGCAGCTGCGGCGCATTATCTGGAATATCTACTAATTATAGGTCTCTAGTAGGATTTTGTTTGATACACATATGTAAGAAAATGTTGAGCTATTGCATTTAATGGATTTAAACTAACATCATTGAATTAGTAATTTCTGCAGGTTGTTCTGAGTGGCAGCTTTTACTGGCAAGAGTTCATTCTTAAATCTCATTAACGCAATTATGTACTAGTTATCTCCCAATGTTGTTGACTCTCCTCTATGATGCAAGTTTGACTGCTAAACATCATTAATACCTTGCTTAGAAGAAGTTTGCTTTATTACTAATTATCATTGTAAAGGACCACAAAGATTATACTTTTGCCATGTTTTTACCCCTGGCTTTTTGTGGTTTATCACAGTTTTCTCATGCTTTTGAAGTTTTCTTTTCTACTCTATGGACTTGTTTTTCATTAGGATATGGCTTTTCTTACATACAACAGTATTTGACTATTTATGTTATTGGATGGCTATACGTTCAGCCCCAGATAATAATTTCACCATATTTTGGTGCACTTCATGGGGCTAATAATCTTGCAATGACATGGGGAATGCTTATCACCCATCAAGGTTGAGACGTTGGTTATAGTTTGGTGTTTGTTTATGCTGTTTAATTCCGAATTGCCAGGCACCATGCTGTTTTACTGGGGTTCTTATTTTATTGATCATTGTTGATGTGATTTTTTGAGAGAGAATGACCTCGACTTTATTTGGGTAAAATAGGTTCTTGGTGATGTCATTTGTCTTGTGAAAAGCAAGTGCAGTTACGTTCTCTAGTCACCAGTTATGGTAAATGACTATGGGGCCATGATAAAGAGCATCAAGTGACTTGTAATATAAGGGGCTTTTCAGAACGAAGCTTGCATGATTAGTGTTGCCGGTTGTTGGGAAGGTCAAAGATCTGTTGTCTTGCCTCTGGAAGCAAGGAGGTCAATGTTGTGATGTTTTGGATTCAGGCAATGCTTTTTAGTGTCCTTTGAGCATTACACTCTACAGTTTCCTTCTTGTTGGTTCTCTCATTTACTTGAGGTCTCTGAGCATCTTATAGACGTGGTAATTATGCCCTAATTTTTTATTAAAAGATTGCTATTTTGATGTTTATGTACTTGTTGAATTTACCAAGTGGAATTGGTTGATGTTTGAATGTGCAACATATTTTCCCATTCTTGTTTGCCTTGCCATGGAATGCAGAGACTATAGGAGTTAGAAAGTTTTGAACTTTTGGTCTCTCAAGTGTTTTCTCCCCATGGCTGTGAACATGCTTAAAAAGACCAGTTTCATAATGGTTGTGGATGGAAACATAAACTCATTGACCATCTACAAGGTGATTGGGGTACGAGGCTTTGTTGAATTGAGAATTTAGAAAACTTAGATGGTTTTTTAAGAGTTAGACAATGCAAGTTCACAAATTTTTGCTGTTTCATAAGTGGCTTTTTGATGAATTAGATGTGCATTTCCAGTATCCTTCAAAATCATGTTTCCTGACTAGAAGCTCAAGTTACAAACTTTTTGTATGCATTTCCAAATCATGGTTATGAACATGTGCGGCTCACCAGTTTATGTTAGTGACAAAAGGCTTTGACTAAGATAGTCTCATCTGAAAGATTCAAAGTCATTACCTGTGTTACGGGTCCACAGTTTGAGTCTAGCCCTCTTCCCATTGCCAAGAAAAAAAAAAAGGAACACCAGTTTTATGTTATTACATGGGGCTCTGAAGAATGAAAAACAAGTTCATTAGCCAGTTTCAGATTATGAGCTTATGAGGATCTATTTTCTGTCCCAAAAAAAAAATATTATGAGGATCTGTTTGATAGGCGATTCAGATAAATGCTTAGGTTGGGAAAATGTTTGGTCAGAAGAAAACTTGTTCTTTAATGCAGCAGAATGAGAAGTACAGAAAATTTTATTCCTTGCAAAGTGATTGATGGAACTGTTGGGAGAGGAATATAATGGTAGAGGATTAGAATGGCTGTGAAAACAATTTTACATTTTGAGGGAGTTACCTGGGCGGCTAGGACTGGCATAGAGTGATGTGGCTGTGTTTCATTTGTGGTGGATGATTCATGTGATAAACTGTTATTCATCTGAGTCGTCCAATTTTTTGGTAGAGGGAGTTTTATTAGGAAGAAAGCATGAAGGACAATATTCTGATTGCAAAGGACAAACATCCCTTGAAATAAAAGTAACACATGAAAGGGGCCCACCAAAAAGGAAGATATCATGGTCTGTGTATCTTCAAAAGTGTAACAAAGGCCCATTTGAGACTAAGTTATTTATTTTGAAAAGGGGAAATATGTTGGGTATGGTATCTTAGAAAATGGGAAGTTGAAAAGATGACATACACCTCTATTCTCTTCAAAAGTTTATTGATTTATTTTTATTTTTATTTTTTCATTTTTCATTTTTCCTTCTCATAGAAGTGCAACAAAACCTGAAGAATGAATCTCTTCACAAATAGTGTTACAAAACTTCATATTATATACATACATACATATATATATATATAGCTATGATGGAATTTTAAATTTTCGTTCTAGACAATTAATAATTTGTTTCTGGTCATATTAAATTCTATAACGTTTCAATAGATTTGAGTTTCTTAGTGCTTCCTTTGCTATTCTAACAGTTCAGTCTTTCATTTCTTCCAATGTAATGTCAGGATTAAGGAAAAACAGACTGAGAACAGACAGACGTGACATCATATATTGTAACCATGAATATTGTTTAAAATTAATAGAATGGAAAAGAAATTAATTTGCATGGATGACCTCTATTAGTCGAGTAGGTTCGGTGCACCACTTCCCACGTTTCTTTATGTAAACTGAGTGATGAGGAGTTTGATAACTTGTGCAATGCTGATTTTCTTCTGGTATTTGGATGAAGGATTTCTTGTTGTTGGGGCTGTCAGGTGCTTTCCGGGGTTAGTAGGTGGAACACTTCTATTTTGTCTGTTGTCCTGTGGCACTGGGATGAGTTCTGCAGTTGTTAGGGTTGTTAGGTGCTTTTTGTAAATTAAGTTCGAGTATTGGCACATAATCAAGGTCTGTTATGGTTATCTAGGCGAGAAATATGAACTCTATTTATGTGCAACTGAAGTGCTGTTAGAATGCTGTGCAGATCCTGTAAAAGTTGTTAATTCTAGGTTACTCAAGCCTAAGGAGGAAGCCAACAAAGCTTGTAATATAAAACTGGGCTGGAGTTAAGGGTGTTCTCAGAAAGATTATTAACTCAAATGTTTTAGAGATTCTTGTAATCAGTGAGCCACTGAGGTTGTCTTGTAGATAAGAAATATAGGTTAAATGGGCTCATTGTTAAGACCGTTGTACTGCTGTGGCATGGGAATTGAGTACTGATTTGAACAAAGCCATCTGACCTAGGCGGTATGGGAACATTATCATCTTTCGGATAGGGCAACTGATCGTGATTGGAGGGGAACTTTTCAAATTGTGAATGTTCCAAGGAAAAAGTTGGTGTAAAAAGGAGAGAAGATTCAGTTACTAGGGATACTGCAGATCATAAGGCCTGTAGCTATCGACAACTTTTCGAACATCTGAATGGATATGAGTGCTGGACAATGGGTGTTAAGTTGATCAGAAGTGTTCTGTGAAGGAAGTCGTAACCATTCAGAAGTACAGTTCTTTTGATCAGATGGTACGTATCATAATATTGCTTGATGAATGATATAGGTCATAATTAGTGTTACACTGTGTTTCTAAGGAATAAGTATTTCACTCTGTCCATGGGTGTTGAGATGATCGTATTCCTTTTGGATATGAGAGATAATAAGGTATTGTTCTTTTGTCTATACATAGACAAGGGCCTCACCAACATCACAAGGAGTTCTGACCCCCTCGCAAACAAGTCAAGGGTACTACTTGGGGAAAACCTTGTTGAAGTATCCAGTGGAGTTTTAGGAGCCCTCAAGTGCAGCATTATTTTTGGATATCCAACTGTTGGTGGGTTCATCTAGAATTGTGGAGGAAGGCCGTCACTGTCAGTTTTATGGCACATCAAGTTATTCAAGTTAGTTTAGATGTGGAATGGTCTCATTTCTTGCATATTTGTATTGAAGATTCTCTCTTTTCTGTTGGCAATCGGTTGCTTTTGGATCTTCAAGAGCGTGTGGAATGCTTGTTTTCTCTGAAAATTTTAGTAAATGATTTCAACCTGATGTTAGGAGTATGATTATATAGTTAATAATGATGCAAACTGAGATGTCTGTTCCCTCTGTGAAAAATGTATTTGGAACTATACTCTGAAACCGAGATGCTTGAAAATCATTGTCTTGTAACTGCTGATTTTGCTGCTTGAAACTCCTATAAAATTGCACTATTGCATGCCGGTGATCCAAGTCTAATATCATTGACTGCTTCGCGGCTGTTAACATTTCGTGGGTTTAGTGGTAGGACACTAAATTTCTTTAATTAAAATCTCAAATTCGATTTTTAGAAATAGAAAAACAGACATTTGGGTCCTATAACGCTTGAAGTGTATTAATCGAGCAATCAGGATAGGTTGGAGGAAAAAAAAATTTCTGCTTCGTAGTGAGTAATTGCCTCTCCTCTATGAGAAACTAGGAAGATTGCTCTTTTCTCTCGAGTATGCCAGTTCAGATCTTGATGTAAAATGTAGGGGAGCATTTTCCACCGCTTAACAAATGTGGAGTCCTCCAATGGCACGTCCAAGCATATGCCTCCTTGCCACGAAGCCATTTTAACATGCTTTGCTCATGGGGAAGGTTGAAAAGTGCTTGCATGGCTCTGCTCTCTGCTCTTTCCCCGGCTTTTTACTGGTTTCTAATTCACTTAGTTTTTAATAGCAATTTTTCTTTTTTTTCCTCTTCACCCGTTTTCAATTTTAATTCAGTTAATTTTACGATGGAATTAATACATTTTCTTAATTTCTTTTATTTTTTTTATTGGTACCATAGTTAGGCCACCAATCCAGTATCTTGGGTTTCGTCCCGACTAATTTGGGTCGACCACTTGTAAGGTCTAATTGAGGGGCAGATCTCCTACCACTGATTTTTTTGTTTCCATGAGAGATCGAACTCTCGATAATGGCTAAAGGGCGTCAGTTTCCGAACCAACTGAAATATCAGATATCGGTTATTTTCTTAATTTCTGAGAGTAAAAAAGTAATGATAATGTATAATCGAATTAATGGGTAAATGTATTATATTTTTAATTAAATTTTGAATTCAAAACTTAAAAATAAAAAAAGTTACTGAAATAACTGTTATAACATACTCCAAGTGAAAAAAATATTTCTACTCTTTTTTATTTTTTTTTAATGGCAAGACCTTATACCTTTATATTGTCTATTTGAAATCACCAATATGCTATCCATCGAGTAAGAAGCCAAAGTTCACAATTTCATTATAATTGTATAAGTAGGAATTCGATAAAATCTTTAAATTGCCCAAGAATAGGAAAAATATTCCTTTTAAATGTAATAAAATGTGATAAAAAATGAATATTGTAATTTTTGGATATAAATAAGCGGTATTCAGTAATCACGTTATATCTGATTAAATCTAATTTGAATCAAATTAAACTCTTAAAAAGTAAAATTCTCTTAATATCTGTTTTTCATACACAAAATTTGAAAACGAAACCAAATTTTTTTAGTTTGAATAGTCAACTCCAACTTCAGAATGACGAAAAAAGATTTGAGAGAATTTAATCTCTAAAATGGACCTTACAATATTCAAACTGTATTAGTCGGACAAAAGTTAAATACCAGAAGTGAAAGCAAAATAAAAAAATCGAAAACGAAACCTTACTTATGAAGTACAATTGGACTAGCTAGCTATCGGTGGATGAATGGATCATTCATTATCATCTCCTTCTTAACCACAAAAAAAAAAAAAGAATTTATTGAAATATGTAAACCCTGAATTGCGTTTTCATGTGGGCTTTCGAGCTTCCTTTTTTCGTTTTTACGTTTTGAGAATTTGTGGATCCTTCTTTTAACCCACTCTCGTCATGGTTTGCCTATGGAAAAGGCTCAAATGAGAAATTGATACCACCAAAATTAATATATAGTGTTTTGGGAAAACTTTTATGCCAGATTTTAATAGATTGCATTTGATACGAACCATTGTTATATGTCTGCTACGTATTTATTTGCAGAGAAATTTTATTTTGTTTTATTTTTTGAAAAGTTTAAGGTCTCATATAAATTCTATGAAACACGAAGTCGCGGGGTGGTGGCGCAGTTGGCTAGCGCGTAGGTCTCATAGCTTCTGAGTTATCCTGAGGTCGAGAGTTCGAGCCTCTCTCACCCCACAAGTTCTTTTTTGACTTTTTATTTATCCGAAAAGACACTGTCCAAGAGATGTCGGAAGGGCATGATCGACAAGCAGTGTGTGAGGCCTTTATCATATTGATCCCTACTTGAATGATACTACCTAAGACATTTGAATGCGATTAGATTCTAGTAAATGCTCCCTATAGAATGACTTGGAATGGTCCCCAGTGTCATCGTGTCACAAACAAGTGGGATGCATGCGCTTAGCAATAGCATTTGCAGATAATAAGCAAACTGAGGTTGGTAACAGGCAGGACGAGACGGTCTGAAACTTGTTACAGCTTATGACTATGAGAGGTCCCTTTCCATCTATTTGGACGTGCACTTGTATTGCCCCCCTTAAGCTTTACTTCGAACACAATGGATGTATTTTATGTCTGTCAATTTTGGATCAGACTGGTAGGAAAGAAAACCAACTCACAAGTAGGCAGTTCTAAGCTGAAGCATCCATGTCAGTTTACATGTTTCCACCTTTCTTCTGGGTATACCTACATCGAAGATCCTCTGCAACTGAAAAATCTATCCTGCCCATACATCTGCTTCTTAAGGCTCTGAATTTATCTAAAAGAGCACTTGTTTCTTCTTTCCTTTTTATCTGGGGGCATTGCATAATCTATGGACATTCTCACGCTCTTTTAATAAGCATTTTTGGACATAATGAAAGAAAGAAATCCAATTAGCTGAAAAACAATAAAGAGTTACTGCTGAGCGAATAGATTCAGTGTTATCCAGAAATGCATGTGTCTGCAACTCGATAATGGTATGCCCCTTGAGTTGAGTTGTTTCAGTTTTTTGGCACGGGTCTACATAAAGCGAAGGCATATCCAAGCATCTTTCCTGATTGATGATGTTATGCAGGATATCCAGTTGCATTCTTAGATACTACTATCGGGCCATGATGGATTAATTTCATACTGCCTATTAGGTAGGACAACATAGATCTATACAACTTGAATGGACACCGTGTCTAAGTAAATCAAAGTAATCCAATAATATAGCATATGAAACACGCATGCATAGTTTGAATATCGGAGGAAATGTTCTTGAATCATTCAGCCTGATGCCTAAGCCAACAAACCTCCAAGCCTTGATAATGCATTGCAAATCAACTTTGGAGATGCAGTGTCTAAAAATCACTAAGAATCATCAAACAGTGATGGTTGGATTTCAGACATCTCCTCCACTAGTTCTGCTTTTGGTTGTTGATCAGCCAGATGGAAAACACTTCTTAAAAATCATCATCAGAGTCACTGGAGGATGCAGTCCTATTAGACACAATATTTAGCATCAAGTTTGGGAGTTTCATCATGATCCTTGGGGGTGGTGACTGCGGGGGTGATGATCCTACACTTACCGAAACATTTCTCTTCTGTTGCTTCTGTCTAATATCAAGGCAGGCTTGGTCAACCGCGGCAAGAAAATCCTTAACTATAACAAACAGTTGCAGAGGATTTGGCCATCTATCCTTGGCATCTGCTTGGTAATATTCTGTTGTTCTCTTCACAAGTTCCATTACTCTTGTTTGCTCATCTTTCACTACCTTAAGTTCCTCATCAGACTCCTCTAAGAATCCCTTCATTTCCTGTACAAAGCTGCCTCGCTCTCCACTGCCACAAAGTGTCACAAGATGACGAATTTCAGAAACACGATCTTTGAGAGTAGTGCACATGTTTAAGAAGGTGTCATAGTCTACCGTGGCTGCTTTCTTTACATTAGAAAATTCGCTACTTAAGCCTTCTAATGCTGGTAAACCTAGCATGGTATACTCTTCCTCTCTTTCTTCTTCTGCAATTGTACTTTCTGAACTTGGATCCATACTAACAATTTTCTTACCTGGGCTTTTTCCAAGGCTATGGTCCCTATTGATGACACATCGTTTTCCCTCAGATCGAACTACTTGTTCTACAACAAAATGAAGCAGAGTTGTCTTCCCATCAGTGCTTTTCACATCAGAGACTTTTCTCAGAGCAGTAAGACTAAAGGCTTGTGCATTGCCTCTGGCAGTTCCAGCATTCATCCTGTTGCCAGCTTTGAGAATGGCTTCGAGGAGCTTCATGAAAAGACCTCGACTTCTTAGTTCCTTACAAGCCATATCAAGTATTTGCAAGGACTCTTTAAGATGAAGGATTTCAGGGTCATAATTTGATCTGAAAAGCATTGCATTGAGACGGGTAAATGCTGATGGAACAGCTTTTAGTATGTGGTAGAGGAAAGATTCTGCATCTGCTAGTTTTGTAGGGTTGCCATTGAAATGTTGGATCTTGGATTCTTCTTCTTGGTTTGGGGCAATTTTGGTCAGTTTTTCAAGGGTGTCAGTGTCAAGTCCACGGCCATCAAGAAGTGCATCAAGGATCTCTTTTCGTGAAACAGCCAGAGATCTAAGTACAATTGCGGTGTTTTGAGACTTACGAGGCTCAAGAATGAAGGTTTGAGAATGTGTGCCTGGTTTGGAACTTCTTGTATTTGATGGGCTGCTGCCAGTTTCTGAAGCTCTTTGGTTGTCAGTGGAGTAACCAAACAATGTTACCATTAGCCGATCATCAAATCTGAGGGACATACATAAATCAGCAACAAGAAATGGAAAGTGACTGCACAAAAGAAAAAATTTTAAAGAAGCAGAGATTTGGAGATGCAGTACCTGAAAGATCCATCATTGATCTCATCCCACACCATGGAATGATCAACATTAGCAGTAACCTTATCCCAATGCAGAGGCTTCAGTTTTGTTGGACTAGCATCAGCTTCTTTTATGCTCTCCTTGATGGGCGCCTCTACCCTGCTATTGCTCCTTACTTTCCTTCTTGGTGCTGGTGGGGGTTTCAAAGATGATGCCAAGGCGCCCTTCTGAGGTGGTGGTGCAGGGTTTTTCTTTGCAGGAATTGGAGGTGGAGGAGGTGGTTCAGGAACCTTCTTTGGTGTAGTTGGAGGTGGACTTGGTGGTGGAGATGGAGGAGGAGTAAGAGCAGGTGGAGGTGGAGACCTTGCAGCAGGAAGCTGGGGATTTGGAATTTGCATTACTTGTTTACTCTTCTTCTCAGGAATACTTTCGAGTGATGGATCATGAATCAAAGAAGTCCCCTGAATCGAATCAGACCTTCTAGGCTTTTCTCCTTTATCAATCTTCTTGTCTTCAACATCTTCCTCATAATTTGGATTAAACATAACCTTGCAACAACCGCACCCAAATTGTCCATCAGATTTTCTGCAGCAAAGAACATCCAATCCATTCTTATCAACGACGATACCTTTTAGCGCCCCATCAAGCTGCTTGAATTCTTCATGAATCACTGCACCCTCTTCTCTCCTAAAACTAGAGTCAATTTTCTTTCTTTGCGATCCTTTAGCTCTTGCACGTCTCCATCTCCGATAAAGCAAGAAGAGAACCATAGAAATAACTAGAGTACCTCCAACAGTAGCAGCCACAACCACAACAGCTACGTGACTATGTGAAGATGGAGAGGGAGATGATGAGATTGATTGTCCAATCTGTGATGTGGGTGTACAATTTTGTGGAGAATTTGGTTGAGAAAATGAAAGATAAACAACAGAGAAGAACAAGAAGAATACAAAGAAGGAAGAAATGGGTGCTGAACTGTGACACACATGAAAAAGCTGCAGAAAAAACTCAATTCAAAACTAAAGGAGACAGTGAAAGAAGAAAGAAAATGTGGTGTTCATTTTTACAGTTTCTTTCTTTTGGGCAAGGCGATGCAATGCAACAGTGGCTTTTGAATTTTGGTTGCTGACACCTTCAAAGAAGGTGGTTGTTGATGGCAGGCAATATTTTAAACTCTTTGTTGGGACTATTCTCGAATTGCGAATTAACTACAATGTCCTTGCAGAGACTTCAATAGAAAAATCCATCAGATAGCAGAGCCTTATAATGAACTCTATTCTTCTTCTTCTTCTTCTTCTTCTTCTTCTATTTTTTTTTTTCCTATGATTAGTCATGCGCCAGCTAAGGTGGTTTACGCCGCTTCAACCCCCCTCCCGGCGCACCTATTGTAATTCTCGCCAAACACGTGCAACCCAGGCTAGGCACCTTTCCTTTCCTTTTTTTTTTTTTTTTTTTTTTTTTTTTTTTTTTCCCCTTGAGAAATAATTAGTAAGCCTTTATCATAGTTAACACGGAAACAGGAATGCGAAAATAAAAACGGATATGCAACGATAACGATATTTTATAAAAATATAGAAAATAGAAATATGAAAAAATACATAAATATATAAAATATAAATATTTTTATATGAATATTAATTATTTTATAAAAATAATAGAATAACCATATTTTATAATAAAAAATTAAAATGATTAAATATGTAATTATTAATTATAAAATAAATAATATAATAATTAAAAATTATAATTAAATAAATAAATAATTCATTAAATATAAAAAAATATGTAAATATATATATTAATTAATTTATTGTATTATGACGTTTTAGAAGTAAAAAATATTTCAGAAATGTTTCAAAAGGAAAATGTCACTGTTGAGAACTTTTTGTATATTAGAGCCTATAACCGCAAAATTTCTTGTTTGCAAACTAATAACAATTTTTATATCAGAATAAATTAGTAATTGATTTTATTTTAAAAATATTTAAATTTTTTATTTTTATATTTGTATATTTGTAATTTAATGGATTTTCTTTTTTTTTTTTTTACATAAACTCAATTTATCGTAAATTTACTGAAACAATGCATCATGTCATGCCTTGACTCTCAGGTTTGAGCACATGACAATTGCCACGAGATCTAGAAATATGTATAGTCACCGATATATATCTTAAGATATTGTTAGGCTAAAATGATACCGTTTTCAACTTAAGAAAATCTAGTACACGAAATATGATTTTCAAAATATAAATTTAACTTTAGGAAAGCATATATATAAAATATACTACATTTTAAAAAAGAAAAAGACCTCCAATGGAATCGTCTACATGCCTCTAAAATCCACAACTAAGAAAAACTAATATCAATAGTTGGTTTGAGAAGACTCTTTCCTCGACTGAATCTAACTAGCGGTGAAGTGAATTTTTTCTCTACATTTTCTCTGAAAAGAATAGAAATGAAGAAATGAGTATAAAAATACTCAATAAATGGGGTGCAATGACATATTTGTGTAAAAAATGAGTGTAAGAGTAAAAGTGTTAAACAATATTTTCAAAATCACATTTTTGATTCACTAAAAATATCATATAGTTATCTTAACATTTCTCAAAATGTCAAAATTTTCTTAAAACATAATAAGCATTCAAAATTTATATTTTCAAATCAAGGAGTTTGTCTCATAATCTCTCCACCAAAGAGTTGGCTCAGATTAATGGTAGAACCACCAAGGAATTTTCCCAATTATAAATATCATCTCAACCTTAACGTTAGCTCGTGACGTCCGAGATGGTACAACCAAGTTAGTTCAATAGGGATTGGGAGATGTCTCTCTCTACCGTGCCCGTCCCTCCCCAAGTCTAACAAAAACTCTAATCACACCACCTCATCGAGACCGTAAAAGTTTATACTAGTCATTACATTTACGTAAGTGCTTACATGCCAAACATGTACCATTTCACAAAAAGTATATCATGTACCGTAGAAAATTAATAAAATTCTAAATTTATGAATTTCACAACAATATCTATAAAGAAATTTAGCATGACACAAAATATATTTACAAATGCATAGATTTTATGGTTCAAATTAAAATATTTCTAGGGACACTTAGCATTCTCAAAATATTAAATAAATTTAAGTTAAGAAAATTATTTTAAAAACAAAAAAAAAACATTTTCTTATTAACAGACACAACAATCCATCTACTCAAAGTGTTAGGGAGGATAGTCACTACTAAATTTCTCCGTAGCAAGGGTTTTGTCTCAATCAGTTTTGTCAAATCCCTAAGAGACATCATCAAATAAGCACAATCATCAATATCAATCGATTCAACTCAACCTAAAAATCCTAACATTCAAAACATATTTTTTCTCTCACTTAATGTAACTTTAAATTTTTTAAATTCAAGTGAACAAGTAGTTAGGTAAATTAAAGATTGGGATAGGAAGATTATACTACCTTAATTTCAACTCCAAAGGATCTTTCCAGTTTTGAGCTATACCAAACCCCTTGATTCTCTCTTTCTTGTGACAACTCTAGATTCTGAAACCTTTATCCAAAATTAAGGTTACAATTTAATTTTGGGGAGTTGGATGTATAGTATGGAACACTTGACCTTAAGTTTTGACAGTAAATCGATTGGATTTGGGAGAAAAGAAAAAAAATAGTTTAAAAAGTGAGGTGAAATTCTTGGGTTTCGTAGGTTTTAGAATCTTATTTCTGTTTTAACTCGTTTTCAATATTTGTTCAGTAATCCTCTTATATTTTTAAATTACACAAAGTGTCAAATATGTCCTTTTTTGATTATTGAGAAAGTCAACCTATGAATTTAGGTGTTTGAAATTATATTTTGTTGAAAAAATAAATTAGAAATAATAAAAAATATGGAATGTTCAAAAATATAATATATAATATAAATTGTGTATTATATGATTAAAGGATTTGAATAGTCTAATGGTGAAAAACTTTTCAAGGACTTGAGTGCTAAGATTCAAATCTCCATCACTATAAGTTTCACAATTTTCATTTACAAAGTAACAGACAGATAGATGTTTACAAGTTTCACACTACTCCAGCAAGTGCTCCAACACCAATAAAGAAATAGTCCAAAACTCTATCTCTTGAGAGTCTATTAATCGAGTCTCAAAGAGGACAATCTGGTGATCACAATCACTCTCCCCCAATTCTGAGATTTAGAGTTCGAATTCTTATGTAACAAAAAAAAGAGTCTATTAATTGAAATTTTAAAAAAATTCTCATACAATGATTTTTTAGAGTCGACATCACAATCGGATGTTCCCAATATTACACATCATTAGAGTTTCACATTCGTATATTGCTTTCATACTTTAATTTTCTAATACTAATTATTATCAATAGCTCGATAGTCAAACTAGACATACATTTAAATACTTTATATGATTCCTTCCATTTCCCCCCTAGTCTATGTTGACTTAATTCTATACATAGTTTCCATTTTCTTGAACCATATACATGTATTATGAAATGAAGTCAACATTGGGTGCTCTCTTGGCTTTGAAGTTGAAAGGCTTCTGGTAGAGCACCAAGAGCAGGCCAATTTTCCTTGTTTGGGGTGCTGTCATTGCACAATAAATTAGAATTTTATGTTGTCCTAATGGTTGACATATGTACCATCAAAGAGGTCTTTTAATGTCACAACAACCCACAAAGTGAGTGACCCAACACCTTTTCCCCACATCGATCCCTGTCTTCCACAGTTCAACCACACCGATCGATATCATCAAAGCAAAAAATAAAATGTTGAAAATAAAAGAAAAAAAAATTGAAGAGTCTACGTGTATTCTTTATTTTGATCCAGACAATGTTTGGTACCTTAAACAACATAGAAAACAACATAGAAGTAATTATGCAGCTAAAATATTTTTCGCTAAGTTCTTGTTTTTTCTCTCCTCTAGAATCAGCCAAAAACAACAAATTTGGCTAACCTTTGCTACCAAAATAACAAAATGTGATCCCCAAACTTCAATACCAATTGGCCTTTTTTTTCTATAGCGGTTCTATAATATAAAGTGTTATACAACGTGTAGTTACTTTGACAAGTGCACTTCTCAAGGTCTTAGGTTTTAGTTTTGTGTACGAAAAAAATAGACGTAAAGAAAACTCTATCCTTTAAAGATAACTCAACTTGAATTAAATTTAGTTGGGACAAATATGTGTGTTATTTGTCTTTAAAATTATCGAAAATTAAATTCTCTCGAAAAATGAGTCCATGCAACATTTTTATGTATTTGTTGATATGAATTATTTATTGGGTATTGCTCATATTTGTCAATATGGCATGGTCACATTCCCTTGCAACATAGAGCAACGAAGAAGTGCAGTACACCATAAAGTAATGCATTTAATACTTCATAATTTTGACTGAAAATCTTAATGTTGGAGTTGCCATTCAAATCGTTGCACAATATATGATCTAACAGGTGCGTCTGCAAGTGGGTACCGAGAGCAACCAACCAATTTATAGCTTGGTGATAATTGAAGAAGATAAGGCCCTGTATTGAATATTTCATAGCTGCATGCTTTATATTTGGGAAACAGATTTCAGTGTTGAATTGGTTTCACCACATTTAGATGGTCTACTCGATGAGCCTGTGGTCCCTTGAAAATAAAGAGCCAAAAACACCCAAAAAAACAAAAGGGAACCCGCGGATCTTCTAGCCAAACAGCATTCAATCTATTTCATTTCACCATTGTCAGAAGGAGATGAGGGTGTGAACATTTATTTTTACTAGAAAGAAGCTCTCGTACTATTCTGAGGGTTGTTCCACTATGACAGTTTTAAATACAGATGATGTCAAACTATATGGTTAGTGTAATAAGATAGAATGTTAAATTTCTTAATTAATTCTCGGATTTGAAATTTGAGAATGAAAAAAATTATGACGGGAGAGTCATCCTCTAAATAAGGTTCTCACAGACGCTCAAATTGAGTTAATTGAAATATGATTTCAGATATCAGAGAATCGATAAAAATTGAATCTGGTCAATTATCTCGTTTTACAAAGCCTAGTATCTATTGGATTGTCTTCCGATGGTTATCAACTTTATAAGTATTAATAGCTCCAACTGTCCTTGATTGTGCGTATTCATAAACCCAGTAGGCACCTCTATCAAACAAATGCACCAAATTAATACATAAACTCAAATGTTTCCTAATATAATTATTAACTTAAAAGAAACAAAGATCTCGTATTAAGCTGAATCAGATTTGACAATCCAAAGATATTACGCGTCTGATCACTTTTAAGAGACAAACCTGGTTTCATGATCTTTGAGAACAAAAAACCTGAAATTATTGCATTAAAAGCTGGAACTGTGGTCCTCTTGCTCGCATAGAGCTGCCAAATAAATTGAAAACCCCCAAGACGCAAATGGGGCTTTGGTTGGGTTCTCAAGCACTGTTCCTGAGGGCTATTTACAAGCGACTCAATAGAATTTCTATTCTCATTTTGCGTGGAGAGAGAAAGAGCCGACCTCACCCATGGACCATCACCGTAATGAATAAAAATGTTAGATCTTTTAATTAAATTTTAAATTTAAAACTTAAAAATAAAAAAAATTATATTAAGAGAGTTACTCCTAAATTGGACCCAACAACTCTCGAACTGAAATACTCCGAACATGACTCTGAATTCCGATTGGTTATACCAAAAAGGAAAAAGAGAGCTGACCTCCCACAACAACCATATACGAAAAAACAGAACAAATAGCAGAAAATTCGTGTTAGGAACCATTTGAAAAACAATGCATTAGAAAGTTGAAATACAAATCTGCAAACCAAAAAGGAGATTTCACTTGACTTGTGCCAGCAATTTTCAAACTTAATGGGCTACAAAATAAACCATATAATTCAAGTATATTTGTCACTTTTGCTTTGGAATTTTTGGGATGACATTAATCATGTTAGCATCTGCGGACAAGTACAAAATGCATAACAAATAACTAAATCCACCAAAAAAAAAAAAACAAAAACATAGACAAAGGGAGAGAGAGAGAGAGAGAGAGAGAGAGCAGAGAAAAAGTTCAACATTCATGTGTTGAACCTGAAGCAGGAAGGTTATGGGCCGAAGAAGAGTCAGCCTTGCAATCTAGGCCGCTTCAAACGGTGCTCTAAGAACTTAAATGAGGATGAAGCTGAAGTAGTGGAGGAAGCTAGATCATGAGACGACAAAGGCAACGACGGTAATGGATCTTCTTCATTTTTTCCCCTCTCTCCTTTAGTCAGTATATTTTTCAAGCGTTTCACGTCTGAGAGTTTCACCGGCTTCACTATAAACTCCTCAGCTCCTTCCTCCAAACACCTGACATTCACCGTTGGATTATTCAAAACATGATGTAATCTTACTTTATGTTAATGATGAAATAAGAGAACAGACAGCATAAAAGATAAATGCAACAACTGTAAACCTCAATAGATTGGGAATCGATCCAGATAGCAATGATGTCATGAAAAGGTTTTCACAATAATAATTTACCAGTCTGTCATCATCAAAAGCATCACAAATGCAGTTGATGGAATTGCAATGACACCATAGATTTGGACATGTTAAGATCTATAAAGAATTGCACTTATGCATGCCTATCGACATTGCATGTAGACAAAGATGATTCTGGGCATAATCATATGAGCGACAATGAGCAGGTCTTTATTGTCGCAGTTTGGTTATTTTCATGCTCGTTTATAATCACTAGGAAAAATGATTTTTCCTTTCTTTGGTACATGAAAAAACAGTGCCGTATTGGCTAAATAAAATGACTGAGGATCTTTTATTGTGGTGCATTGAGAGAAGGTTCAATTATATGATGGAAAAATAGAACCATTAGTCATGGAGAGTGACACATCATTTTGCAAGGAGTATAGATGTGATGAATCAAACAAAAAATAAAATAAAATAAAACAGAAAACTAGACTTGGTCGTAAAAATGCTAAGAGAAAGGCACCTTATAGAAGGCAATAAGGATTAATCTTCACATTCACTCTGGGGCATTTGGTGTGGTGGTATGATTCTCGCTTAGGGTGCAATAGGACCCAAGTTATCCAAATAAGAGTTATGGATGGTTTTGAATACAGAAATTGAGGATGTCTAAACGGATCAATTTTAAATCTGAAACGGCAACTAAGCAACAAGTTTAACCAAGTCTTGTCAATAGACCGCAACTTACATATTCCCTTACGACAGACAAATTATATGAATCTTTTTAGGTCAAGTTCAATTCACCATCACTACTAAATCATATCTGTCTTCATTGAAGACAAATTCATATAAAGAGCATCCATCAAGCATATTCGAACTGTGAGGAATGCCCCATTTCCAAACTATTTTTTCAAACATCTAAGAATAATCTTGATCTTTGATTCCATTTTGTTCTTTAAAAGTTATTCTAATTGAAATGATCAAAAAAATATCTTGCACATATACTTCCAAAAATGAGCATTCTCATGTCTTATATTCAAGACAATCACATTGTGTCGACACAAGACCATACGATACTTTTTAACTTACAATAGTGTATGTTGTTATGTCATAGTTATGTCATGTCGTGTCCCGTAGACATTGACACAATACATTGAACTTCATAATATTAATGCAAAAGATTGGACCATGGATGTGCTAAAGAACTACCATACCATTCTTACTACTCATCAAGCATGATCACTGACCAACCATCATCCTATTTTGTGCCAACCACCTCAATCCACCGGGGCAAAGGAAGCATGGGCAGGGAGCCAGCTCCCCCCCCCCCGGGGGGCCCAAAAAAAAAAATTGTATATAATTTCAATAGTTATAACCACAAATACTGTTTTGCGCCCCCATAAATTTAACCCCAAATGCAAGTTGTGTTTCACCCACATCATACAAATTTTTGGTTTTGCCACTAACCCACGCATAAATATTTGAAAATTACAATTTGAGTACTCTGTCTCCTATTCCATTTTCTAGATAGAAATTTCATTAACCGCAGGTCCTACCAGGCCAATCTGTATACATAATGATAAATAACTGAAAATAGTAATGCAACTGCTATAGACACCAAAGTTATTGAGCGGTGAGGGCTAGTACCTATCAACACGAGTTAATATGTTCTCAGAGGACATGATCACTACCGGTATCTCCTTCAAAGTGGATGATTCCTGCCAAAGAGATCCATAATTAGAATTTGTAGAGAGAGAGAGAGAGAGAGAGAGAGAGAGAGAGAGAGAGAGAGAGAGAGAGAGATGAAACCTTGATTTTCTTAAGCAATTCAAATCCATTCATTCCAGGCATAGAATAATCCGTCATTATCAAATTCACCTTCAAACCCTTTAATCAAACCAACAACTTCAATTATTTAAAAAACCCAAAAATTCAGAAAACATAACTTTTTTGGAAATTTCATGTAAATTAATAGTCATACATCGAACCCTGTAGTCTTTTTCTCCTCCCCATCAAGTCCAAGAAACTGCAAAGCCCTAATCCCACTTTCCACCGCAGTAACTGCCCAAAAAAAAATTGAAAATTAACAAAAGTTGGCCCAGATAACCAAAATCAAACTTTTTTTTCCTTGGTATGAATCAAAGAGAAACCTTTGCAAGAAGAGATTTTGAGCAAACGTTCGACGAATTTCCGATCAACAACGGAATCATCGACAGCAAGGACATGAAGTTGATGCGAGCAATCTCGGCGGGAAACTAATCCGGCGGTTGACATCTGATATGGAGAGAGGCTTTAAAAGAGAAACAATTGAAATAAGACTCGTAAAACATAGGTTTAATATAAATATGGAGAGAGAGAGAGAGAGAGAGAGAGAGAGAGAGAGAGAGAGAGAGAATGATTATGGTTGTCGGGGAGTCAAAAATCTAAGATCTGACGAAGACTTGAGGTCTTGGATTTTGGGGGGGAGGGGGAGTGACAGCGATGTGAGATCAAGGAAAAATCTGAGAGATTACGAGAATCGACTTTTGTGCGATCTGCAAAATCCCCTCGAATTTTCTCTCTCTTGTCCTTTTCTCCCCTCTCTCTCTCTCTCTCTCTCCCCTTTCATATTCATCACCCACTCGCTAGTCCCACGTCTAATCAATTGTGTTCTCTCTCTCTCTCCACATGAAAGCAAGTCGTTTCGTTCGCGGAAATTCATGTGTCATAATGAAACTACGTCGTTTCTTCATGGTAGTGCGCTTGAGCGGAATATAATTTAACAGTTTTTTTTTTCTTGACAATTTTCTCCCGCTATTTTCTTGACTTTTTTTTTTTGTTGGTTTCTGTTCAAAAATTAAAATCAAAATCAAAATTAAATATTTTATAAATTAAAATCAGAATTTGATTCGAATTTTAAAATAAATATAATTATTATTGTTGAAATTTGATTTATATATTTTTCAAAATAAAAAGTTTATAATTATTAATTTTATTTTGATAAAAAATATTTTAAAATTTTATTTTATTTTTAAAAATTAGAATTATAATTATTATCTATTTTATTTTATTTTATTAATTTTATAATTTATAATTTTACTCTTTATAAAAATTTTATTTTTATAATTGTGTTGTTAATATTTTAATTAATCCATCACAAGACTCTTATTTAAATACTATCTCACCTAAAGCACGAGAAAACTCCACATTAATGATTCATACTCTCACAACTATCCCCACTATTAGTATAAGTACCCATTTGGTAAGGTTTTTTTTTACTTTTCTTCTCCACAAAAATTAATAGATTTTAAAATTAAATTAAAAATTATTTAGTATTTTTATTTTTAAAAATAAACTGATTTTATAATTTTTGAAATAAAGTTAAAAATTAAAAGTTAAAATTAAAGTTAAAGATAAAGACAGGATATGAGAGTAAATAAGTTTATGATATGGATATATTTGAAATTTTATATCTTTCAAACGAAAATATAAATAGAATAAAAAAAATTTCTTAAAAAGTTAACGCGTTTTTAAAAAAAGAAACAAAAGCTCACCTCAGGAGCTTTTACATTTTTTTGTTTTTTTTCATAAAAAAAAAAAAAACTCTTGTTTTTAAGAGTTTCTAAAAAATTTATTTGTCAGAATTTTATTTTAAAATAAAATAAAAAAGAAAAACTGAAAAAAAATTTTGTCAAACGGACACCGAAGCAAATACTTAAGCAAATACTTCCAATGCCTAAATGCCTTCTCAGACTCAATGACAAGTAGTGTATCATTCAGAGTCTCTCCCACTACCTGAATAGTGCCCGAATCGGATTTCTTCTCAAACCCCGGTTTCTAATTCCTCTTTCTTCCTTGCTATTTCTACCATTTGCATCAGGGGATTGGCTCCCTTTTGCAACACCTATAGTGACCAAATCCTTTTCAACCCCACCTCTGTCCTCATTCTCATTCTTCGACCCCTTGACTGGCTAGGGCTACTTGGGCTAAGATTGCTGCTATGGCTTGGTTGTGAGACGACATCAATTAGGGTTCCTGGGTTTCTTGAGGAGGAAGAAGACGAAGGAGGAGCATTTGAGTGAGAGAGAGAGAGAGAGAGGAGCTTTTTCCTTCTGGTGCGAAAACGGATCGGAGTTGGTTGTTTGTCCAATTAATTAAAGGAAGAGAGAGAGCGATGGGAGGTGCCGAGGGAGTTTCAAAAATTGAGAGAGAGAGAGAGAGATGAATAGAAGGGTATGGGTTTGAGGGTTTCAGTCGAAACCTATGGTTTTATTTAGGTTTCACAAAATTTATAGCCGAAGAGTTTTAAATCTATACATTTATTTTCATTCTATTAATTCAAATAATTAATATAGATTTTATTCCTATTTCTGAAACTCATGCCCTTTAATCAAACACCCTTAAATATTATTTGATTTTTAACTTAGATAAAATCTGATCAAAGATTTGATTATTTATTATTTTTATTTGGTACATTTAGACTTAACATGTTTTTTATTTTATTAAAATCGACTTTGAAATACTTCAAACACTTTAAAATTTGGCTTAAATGCTAAGGATGATATCCAGTCGGGATGAAGTCACAAATTTACAATAAAAGTGAAGTATATCTTGTCTTTGGAATATAAATTTACGAGGTAAATGATATAATTTGAGAAAAATAAACAATATTTAAAATTATTCAAATATAACTTTTTTCTTTAATTGCAGAGGTATTTTTTATGTATAAGTCACAAATATTCGATAAATGTATTGGATATGAGTAAATTCGATTCAAATTGTATTAGATTTTTAAACGATAAAATTTTTCTTATATCTATTTATTATACACAATAGTCGAATTTGAAATTTTAATTAAAAAATATCAGTGTAGTGCTATCAAACCTAGCTCTCCCCTCCCTTTATGTGGATCCAGCCACACTTGCTTCAGCTCAGTAACAAACTTAAGTGCAATCCATTCTCATGATCCTGAATACACTAATGGGTCGACCTGAGACCAACCCGCTTCCTCTTCCACTGCCTCAATAGAACGCTTTTTATAGAAGTTCAAAACTTTTGAGGGAAGCTTGTCACACAAAACTTTTGAGAGAAGTCACGAGAGGAAGCTTACAAGTGAAGCTTCATGTGCATCCTGAGATGAAATTTATAGATGAAATTTTAAAGGTGAAGCTTACAAGTGAAGTTTCATGCGCATCCCGAGACAAAACTTATAAAGGAAACTTCAAGGGTGGTTTCTAAGAGAAGCCTCATGTAGCTTCCAAGAGAAGTCTCGGAAGGTTATAAATACGAGTTTCAAGGCAAACTTGAAAAAAGAACTTGATATAGAACTTGAAATAGAGCTGGAGAGAGAAAGAGAGAAAGAACTCTCGAACTTGAAAAAGAGTTTAATAATCTCTACTCTTTCAGTATAAAACTGATTTTCTGTCAAAACTCTTTGTAAAGAAATCATCAAAAAAGGATTTGGGTTGTGGTTTGTGAGTGGATTCCGTCCTGTGATTCCACATCCAATCAAAAGAGTATGTGATTCATCCATCCTGATCCAAAATCCACGATATCAAACAAGAGATACTATTTTTCTTTAATTCCTTGTCTAATATATCCCCTTACATGAATAGATTTTGATTTTGACATTTTATATCATAATACATGGAAGTATTAAATATTTTTATATACAGTCATCTTATCAAAAGTCCATTGGTGAGATGGTACCTTCCTTCATCGTAATAGCTTTCGGGTGCCGCTGCACCACTAAAAATTTTTCTAGCAAGGAAAAAAAATGGATTGTCATGCTTTGTTGGGTATTGGTACTCATTTTACACTTTAGATTTTTGATTTATGGGCTTAGAAGGGCTCTAAAACCCTAACAAGATCAGAGTTAGGGATGCATACCGGTGGAATCTACATCATGGACCGGCTCATTCAGCTAACAATCCACACCTCCATTTGTTTCTTTTTTCTCTATTTATTTTTCTTTTTGTTTTCATTGACTGGTATTTGAATCTCAATCAATTAATTCAGTTCAAATATTGTAGAGTTCATATGAGATTAGCTCTCTCAAATCTTATTTTTTTATTCCTAAGAATCGAATTTGAGATTATGATTAAAAAAGTACAACGTACTATCATTATACTTATAAAAATTTGGTCCACACCTCCGTTTGTTTCCATGCTTGTATGTATATTTATTTGTTACTTATCTTACCCTAAAGACCGAGAAAGGTATATACTTATTTATTACTGTCCGATGATATTTTGCTCTAGAGAAGGGGTGCCCTTATAAAGTAGGGTTATTCCTCTTCCTTGGCTTTCAACAATGGAATGTTGTCAATTTGCATGCCCTTTTTGATATAGTTGTTAAAATAATAATTATAAAATTTATATAACATGACATTTCTTTTTTGATTAATCTTTCTGTAAAATATATTTTAAAATTATTAATTTGATTTAATTATCAAATTATGGATCAAGAATATATGGCATTATTTTTTTATGTTTTATTTAATTTTTTTTCAATAAAATGGGTAAATAATATTGGGAAAAAACAAAAAGTTTGAAGTTCATTTTTGTATTTCTATTAAACTCAAAACGCTGCGTCTCACGTGGCAAGTGCAAGATAAAGGGGAGAAAAGTCCATCTCCGTCCTGCGTTTTGAAGCTCGAAAACTCAACAACCATGGAGGAAGAGAAAGCCGCGGCGTACTACGACGAGCTGACACGCAAAGGCGAAGGGGCCGCAAGATTCAAACAAGGCCTCGGCTTCTCTTCTTCTCATTCTTCAGACTCCAACAAGCCCTTAGCTTCTTCATCTACACTTTGGTCTTCTTCGTTTCTCAGCACATTCGTCAAAGCGTCAAGCCCTAATTCCTCTTCTGACCTTCAGAAACAATCTCAACTTCAATCCATCCAGAACAAGCTCAAGAAAAAGCCGGAATCATCTTCAGACTCGCATTGTAGGGTTTCGGAATCGCGAAGTCGGAGATCGTCGAGTGGGGAGAGAGATAGAGAGAGGAGAGAGAGAAGGAGTAGTAGGAGTAGGAGTAGAGAAAGGAGAGAGAGAAGGAGAGAGCGGTCGAGGAGTAGAGAAAGAAGAAGTAGTAGGAGTCGAGAAAGGAGAGAGAGAAGGCGGGAGCGATCAAGAAGCAGAGAGAGAAGACATGAGAGGGAGGATAGAAGGCATGAGAGAGACAGGAGTAGAGAAAGAAGAGATGAGAAAGAGAAGCGCAAAGGAGGGATTGATTACTCAAAGCTGATTGAAGGATATGCAGACATGGTATGCTCTGAGTCCTTAATTGCAATTTTTCATTATTTGAATTTTTCTGAAATTTTAGGGTTATGAGATTTTGAATTTGAAACAAATTGTAATGATATATCTCAGCTGCTTATGAAATTAAGTACAAGGTTCAAGACAGTTAAGAGGTGTTTTCATCGCACTTATGTAAAAAAAATTTGATCTCTTAATTGGTTGTGTACGAGGAAAGCCAAAAATTTATATTGGGGGGGAGGGGACAATGCGTCTGAGGTTGTAATTTCAGAGGGTGGGAGTTCAAATTTCCAAGGTGCAGTTGCCCCCTCCTTTCGCCCTGGTTTTGTAAATGAGGGTATGTTGCAGACACAGTGTGTGTCCATGTAAGCCCCCTTTCGACACAATAGCTCTATGACTTCGTCTTGCTGCTGTGTTTATGTCGTGTAGTGTCGTATCTTGTCCATGCTACATAGCTTACTGAGCGATGCTTATATTTAGGAAATTTGTGGGAGATTCATGCTTGGTGGTGGTTGATTAGAACCGGATGCAGTGCTTGATCTTTGTTGTATTGCATAAGAATTTGAGAAGTGCTTCTTGAGTATGAGAGGATCAGTATTGTTTCTAGTATGTGAAAATCCAATGTTTTGTTTGTTAATTGTCATGCTCTGAAATTGTGGTAACCCTACATCAGTCTTTTTGGTTGTTCAAAGGATTTTGATTTGGAGTTCCAGACATTCTCATAAAGTTCACACGTAGTGGTTGGTGGTATTGGAACATATTATTTTGCACAGTATAGGAGTTTGTATCACTTGTTGCACCTAAATTGCATGAAACTTCTAAGAATGAGCATATACTACGCTTTCCCTCGTGTAACCCAAGAAGAAGCAAAAGATAAACTTGTCATCACTGGAAAATAAAACTGAGCTGTAGGCATCAAGGTAAGTGACCAAGATTACATGCTGTTGGGATTGGTTTGAAGATTAAAGTAGCATGATTGGCCGAGTGGTTGGAAATAAAGAAAAAATGATCAACTGGTTGCAGGTCCCCTGGATCATGGGCAAGAGCTACTTGGGTGGAGACCATTGCATATCATTTGGACAGACCACGTGCTTTGACATGACATGATACAAAACTTGTAACTTAAGATGGTGCAAAATTTTACAACTTTGCCATGTCACTTTGTTCATGTCATGTCCGTGCTTCATATTGCCACTGCACCTAACTGCTATTGCCTCATAGTGATTATATTATGGTGTTGATTGTTTTGTTATATTCTGTTCAATGTGCAACGTCATGAGTTTTCTTCTGGTTTAAACAGACACCAGCTGAAAGAGTTAAAGCCAAGATGAAATTTCAGCTTTCTGAGACAGGTAAGTCTCTGATGCTTCTGAAAATATTATCCAATCCACTGGTCTTCAATACTCTGATGCTTGCATTTAGTAGTTTTGCTATCACTGACTTTTTTAATAGCAGAACAATTGTTTTGTTGATTAGATTTTTATGAAAAATGAAAATGAAGCAACAATAGTAGCAAGTGGTAGAGAATTGTTTGAGGGGTCTTCAGAATTGGAAGACCTGGGTCTTCAGAATTGGAAGACCTGAGTGGTAGTAAGAAAGTACTTCGGAGACCATAATTCGAACTGGGTTTTTTTTTTTTTTTTTCTAATTTGAATTGTCTGAGCATACAGCAGAGAATGCTAGATTCTGTTATATGACATCATGAACCTGAATTAGTGAATGATTTTGTGTTATTTTTCTTTATGTGAAGCTGCAAAAGACACAACAAAGACTATGGGCTCAGGATGGGAAAGATTTGAGTTTAATAAGGATGCTCCGCTTGATGATGAGGAAGTTGAAGGTAAGATGAATTCTGAAGTCCTAGAAAAAGTAAACCTAATAACAATATATGCCCATGTGGTCTTTATTTGGCCCCTCTTTGTACTTCAAACAAAATTGTACATGTGCATGGGAAGATGGAAATGTTGGCAATGTAGGTATCACTATGAGAACTAAGAAAAGAAGATCTTAAAAGAAGATGTTCAATCCACGATCTTAAAAGAAGATGTTCAATCCACGATCTTAAAGGTGATTGAGCCATATAATAGGCGGTCTCTCCCTTTACCCATGAAACCCCCAACCTAGTGCAGGAGGATTTGATCTCAAGAATTCTTCTTTCCAACTCAACAATCTTTACCAAATAATTAAAATTAGTTGTTTACTCTATGGCAAAAGTAATCATCCTTAAAACCTATATGGGTAGTGAAGATTTTTGAGTTAGGTGTTTCATTGTTGAGTAAGTTGTTTACTCATTTTTGGTAAAGATTGCAAAAGTACTCATCCATAACACTACCCCTTGCAAAAGTAACAATTTGAGAATTAAAATTTACTCTTGTAAAAGTTACTCCCATAGCGATACTCAAACCGGTATGGATACTCAAACCAGTATGGTTCCGGTGAGATTACCCTCCCTTCCATTTCAAGTGTGTTGTAAGTATTGGCACTGACCATACATCCTCCCTTTGTTTACAGAGGCAGAAGATGATGCCGCATTAGTAAAGCACATTGGTCAGACTTTTCGGTTTTCGGCAGTTGAGGTATGATGCACCACCTTTACTACGCGTTAATAATTCTAGTTTTGAGGTCATGGCAAGTTGAAATTACATGATACTTGAGATAAGACTGCAACAAAAAAGGTTCAGTTTCTGGCAGAAGTCAAGAGTAAACAACAGTTTCTGATATAGTTTGTTTCTGATCTGGACAGTCACGTAGGAAGGAGGATATGCAGGCTGCTCATGATGAAGCCATGTTTGGAGCCCCAACGCCTTCCACTATTATGTCAGCTTTTCATTCTGACAATGAACCAGAAAGGGAGGATTGTACAAAGGATGGAAATGAAAGCTTAACAGCAAGTCTTATTAGTGATAAGGTAAGAGTTGAGGGGAATATCTCTCTCTCTCTCTCCCCCCATGGAATTTGTATTTTAAGCATTATTGTACCATATCTGCAGGTATTAGCGAAGCAACAAGGTTCTTGGCGGGATCGAGCTCGAAAAGTGTAGTTGGAGTTGATTGTAGAGTTTAGGGTTGGATGGAGATGACTCGCCGCTTGAGAGAGAGAGAGAGAGAGAGAGAGAGAGAGGTGAGAGAAGAATTTGTGTTAAATTTAAATTCTAATGTAATATTAATTTTACCCTCATCAAAATTTTGAAACTTTGGGTTTTGTAAAGGGATGTTATAATATAAAATTGTTACATTTTCTTGAAGCACTTCATATTATAAATAGAAGTTAAAATTTTTCTATGATCCCCTCCACAAAACATCAGTCTGCATAACTGAATCATTGCAATGCAATGATCGCTTGCTTGATTCTAGTTCAGGTGCAAAACCAGTTAGTGTACAATCCCTCACATGTAGGGGTGCCTCAGTCTGGCTGTCCTGCCACATGAGCAAACGGACATGACCGCTTTGCCCCAACCGAATCGTGTCCCTATGGCTTTTGGCAGCTTGGCTTGCCCCTGCCCCTCTTATGGACTATAAGTACTTGTAAAACCATCTGTACATGGCTCAAATCAAGGAGTAGAAGAGCATATGTGAAGCTGAAACTAGATCATTCCTATTACAACAGAGAAAATACAGAGTCCAAAGCAGACCAACATTTAAAACATCAACTTAGTTGTTCATCCAATGCTTATTTCATACATTCAACCACGTCCAGAAATATAAATCACATCCTCAATCACATTTACAATGCCAAACAGCGATGGCGCTTGAAGTTCCTTTAAGGACTCAAACGTGTTACACATGATGAAGTTTGCATATGCAAGATATTTAGCTTCGTTCTGGGTCAGCAAAGAAGCTGTTGAGGGTTGGCATGATTTCTGGACGCTTACCACGAACAAATTTTCTGAGGAAATGTTCAGCATACTTCTCACCCTCTGCTTGGTTTTCCAACACTCCAGCAGCCCTATTTTCTTTGGACACCCTGGTACACATTATCAAACAGACCATGGTAAGAAAAAGCAAGTTAATCAAACCATAAAAATGACTAGCGTATTGGTTATCCATTTTCCTATATATAGTTAAAAGACACTCTCAACTTTGTACTAACTGTGACCAATGATAAATTTTGAGGTGTGATATATACTATAGTCCTAACACCAGTATCCATTACCATTACCACCATAGTTTTCGCACAAAGTGCGTGAGGAAAATTTTAGAATATATAAAGTGAAGAAAGATTTAAAGAAAAAAAAAAGACATCTACAGCCTGCTTTTATTGCTTCAACAGAAGTCAATAGGGTCTTAAAAACAAACTGACCACAAGGAGATGCTAATTTAATATGACTGGGGAGATATAACAATAATGGAGGTTACGAATACGATGTTACAATAAACTTTGTAAACAAACATATATAAGAGAAATTTAACTTCCATAGAATGATCATAAACAGCCCTGATGTATGTAATAGATACCCTTTAGAACAATCATGGAAAAATGATAGAACAATCAAGCTTTTTGACGCATAAGATGGAAGCCACTATAAATGGTTGGTTTTCATAATCTTTTAGACATGTTCAGGCACTGAATTACAGGACATACCTAAATGCTAAGAGGAATTACACTTTCTAGGATACCCAAACGACTTCCAAGTGCAAGCTCAGAAAATTGTAGTTAATGGCCCTAATATTACCCTGAAAAGAAGTTGGCCTTTAGCTTCATTAACTTTCCACTCCTAAATGTTTCAATTACTTGGGAAAACCTTCATCATCCAAAACGTGTACTTCAAGAATTTTACAAGCAAATCTCAGGGGGAAGACACACGTATAGAGTGCATCAGAATTAGTCCAAAAACAAACATAACCATCATAGTGCAGTATTATTTTAAATCCATAAAACCAAGAAGCTGTACATCAAGCCTTTTATTTTCTTTTAATTCTCTATAACTTAGTCTAGAATTCCAAATAAATCTCCACCTCATAATTTTCAAAAAGTTAAATCCAAAACCATTGGAAAGTAAATAAATAAACTAGTGACATCTCATTTGGGGAAGTTGAGACTTATCTCAACTGAAGTTAGATGGGGTGAATACAATCATAATTTTAGTCCCTTTTATTACAATTATTGATTTCTACTTGCAAACCCCATATTACATACCAAAAATTTTTTACTTTAGCAGGAAAAGGTTACAAGTAGAATAAGAAAGTTGAGCCAAGTTGAGGTTTCTCACACAGGCCTTGGAAATCCAGTAACCAATACATCCAAATCCCCTAGACATACCTTAAAATGATATGCCAAAAATCCAAAATAACCATTTATATATTTTTTTAAAAAAAATCAAATTCAAATCTAGTCAAAATCACACCTGGTACAATAAGATCAAAATCAGTAAGTCCAAAATCACATGACCCAGATTCAACATAGGAAAAAATAGGTAGTTTTAACAAATTTAATTACAAAATGAAGACACCAACTTTGAGATGGAACCCAAACAAACAGATCAAATAAACATAAAAAAGCACCAGAATTTTTGGGAGAAAAATAAGGTTCAGACCTGACTTCAGGGTTGATGCATATATTTCGGACTAACTGAAATCCGCAGATCCCGATTGCAACCCCTACAGCCCCAAACAACGGATACACCTACACATCATCTCCCCACACAAATTAGATATAAATTTAAGGGAGAGAGAGACAGAGACAGAGACAGAGAGAGGATCTGAATAAAACCTCAGGCCTGATCCAGCGACCGCCTGCCATTAATCAGGATTTGGATAGAGATCAAAGGAGAAAAAGAGAGAGAGAGAGAGTTGGCGAGGAAGTTTATCGTGTGCAGACAACTAGGGTTTGGGGATTTAAATAATTTATTTATTTATTTCTCTATTTTACTTTTTGGCAATTAGTTCGAACAACTTGAGGTCTTATTGGCTTATCAAAGCTGAAAGCGGACCTCAGTTGGCAGGCCCACAGTGAAATGGCGGGTAAAACTAACCAATCAACTGTCGACACGTACACAATTCATGTTCTTGTCCTGTAATTGGCCGTCACCCTAAAAGATGAATATGCCATCGCTTAATTCCATATACTCTTCACAAGCTTTCTTAATTTTATTTTTTCTTTTTTATTTAATTCTATTTTATAGCTATTTTTCCGGATGCATGCGAGCGTAAATCACAACGAACTAAACCCTAATTTTACTTACCTAGATGGGATGGACACCTTCGTCCTTCAAACAAATCGATTGTTTGACTCTCTCTAAACACAAAAAAAATAATATTGAAAGATCCGTTTTTTCAAAGTAAACTCTACAGCGATCGATCCAGATTAGTCAGAATAAAATTTCAGATATTGGACAATGACCAATTCAAGATACAAAAAAACACCCTAATTTTAAATTTTAGATTCAATCATTTCATATCAATACAATAGAAACGAAACAATTTCCTATTTGACTCTCTCATGATCTTGGTAAAATTTTTATATTGACCGTCAATTTATTGCGAAGTTGTGTACAAATATAAAACTTTATAAAAATAATCGTTAAAAATTAATTTTATATTTTTAATAATTCATCAGTTTAGTTTGTGATTACCAATGTCAACTATCGACACATTTTAAATAAACTCTCGAATTTGAATATTGTGTATAAAGAAAATAATTGTCGAGAAAATTTTATCTTCTTAAAGATTTAACCCAACTTAAATTAAATTTAATCAGATTCAATATATTACCAAATAATGATAGCTTATTTTAAAAAAAAAAAAAAAGTTTAGTTTGTATTTTTTTATTATTTTTTTCCTATTTAACTCTTTTCATTTTCATTAATTTAGAAAATGACTAATACACAAAATATTTTTCTCAAGAGAATTATTATAGGTTGTTTTTCAAGGAAGTTGATGACGAGAAAATTAGTGAAAATTGAATTTTGTATTTTTGGTTTATCTGCTTGGTTTGTGAATTTGTTGAACACTTTAATTTTTTTTTTTTTTAATTTTTTTCCCCTCTCGACTCTTTCCATGGTCTAGAAATGGAGGTTTTATATATATACAGATTTTATCAACTTCCTCAAAAAACAATACATAATATTCCTCTCTTGAGAAAATATTTCCCAAACAGATAATAATTGTACATGTAATATAATTCATATTTGACACAAGAGAGAGGCCAAATGGCTCAGACAACAATGTCAATACTTTGGTATAGCATTTTTTCCCTTTTAAATAAAATTGCCATTTGAATACGATTAAGTGACAAACATCAATACTTTTTTGTTCATACCCCAAAAAAAAAAAAATCATGACTTTTTTGTGATTAATATTCATGGGGTGGTAGGGTTTTTACAATGCAGTACTCACCGGAAATATTGGCCATCTACCATGGAAGAAAATGGAGCTGCACCAAAAAAAAAAAAAAAAAATAGAAGAAAATGGAGGCTGAGTCAATGATGAATTATGAGACCAACGGATAATTGATTTAATAAAATAGAATGTTAAATCTCTTAATTAAATCTCGAATTCGAAACTCAAAAATAAAAACACTAATTAGGAGAGTCGTCCCTTAAAAAAGATCCTTACAAACATTTGGATCGGATTAGTCGAAATATGACTCTAGATACCGGTGGTCTATTAAAAAAATGATGAATTATGGGAAAATCAGACGAAGTCCTCATGAATTGGAAGCCCCAAGTTTGAAGTACCTGAGAAGACCATATGTCGTATCAACACACAAAAAGACCTAAAACATCAAAGGACTAATGAACTGCTTTACTGGCACTAGGATACCTATTTAAAGAAAAAACCCCAACCCCCCCCCCCCCAAAAAAAAAAAAAGAAGTATACTTCTAAACTCCTGCGCCATTAGAACTTGGACTATATTTCCTTCAGATTGACCTATCTAAAGTTCCCATCCAAATTACCGTCACCACAAAAGTGCAGGGAAGTACCTCCTTGATGGAATTGTCTACTAATCAGTTGTGTAATTCAGAAAGTTAGGGAGGAAAATGTTCATCATCCATTGAAGGGAACCCGGACTGTGCCACTCTCATCAATCTAAGGAGACTTTTTGCTGTTTCCTTCTCCTGCAACCAATAATGGATGAATATGTGAAGATGCAATGAAGCTGATCTAGAGCCTTTAAAAAGAGGTATTTCAGTTTGCATGATGGCAACTCAGGTTTGTGAGAATTCTGTAGCAACATTAAGGATAAAATAACTTACTGGACCAGTATAATCCAAAAGACGTGTACAATAAACTTCAGCTTCCTCAAATCTTTTCTGAGCCTTGAAATGCGTAGCAAGAAACAGCAAAGCTTCAATCATGTTTGGTCCTTCCCTCTCCTCAGCTTCCATCCTCTCCAAATCTTTTTTGTAGTAGAATGCAGCCTCTTCAGAACGACCAAGCTCGGCATGAAGCTTGGCTAGTTGATGCAGGGCAATTGCTTCCCTGTCATCACAATTTGCTGCCCTTCTGTAGCACTTGATTGCCTCCTCAAGCATATGAAGTTGTTCAGTCTCGTAGCACTGAGCCATGGCTATCCACAACCTAGGATCATTTGGTTGCAAAAACATAGACTTCTTGAAATAGTGAAGTGCATACAAAGGCATACCCATCACCTCATATGCCTGTCCTAAACCATACCAGGCTCGATAATCACAGGGATTTATATCTACAGCATGCCGATAAGCATCAATTGCAGCTGCTGTATTCTTCATCTCAACATATTCATGACCCATAAGCGTCCAAGCAGATAAATAGTTTTTGTTCAACCTCAGTGCCCTCCTAAAATATACAACAGACTTTTCATGCTGCCCCTTCAAACTGTAATAGTTCCCAATAATACAGCAAGATTCAGGTCGGTATTTATCAGTCATAAATACACTATGGGCAAGGTAACTAAGGGTCGAGAAGCATTCCTTTGCATAAAGCACATTGGAATACATATCCAGGTCTTCAATTCGATAAGGATCGTTTCTTAGAAGGTCCTCAAATATCAACTCCACTTGATCAAAGTCTTTCAGACTGTATTGAGCTTTCGCAATTTGAGCCTGGATATAGTTGCTAAAACTGAAAGTCCCTTGAAGGGATTCATACTTCGCCAAGGATTCATGGTGCATCCTAAGTTCTTGATATGCATAGGCAAGAAAGAAGTCTTTCATCCAATGATTGTTGAGATTAAGGCTGTTTAAGGTTTCAACTTTCGTACAAAGTGACTGCAGCTCTGACCAGGCACTCCAGTTCCAAGGGTAGCTATTAACAGATTGTACGAGAACTGTACAAGCAAGATTTTCTGTTCCATTCGATTTCAGCACAAGACCATATAAATACAGCCCAAAAGGATCAATTGTACCATTTTTGTGTAATGCTGACAACTCCTGTTCAAGAGAGACTAGCTCGCAATTCACAGGATCACTCTTCCCCAGAGGTCCTTCAAGTTCTATTGCCTCTTCGTCTTTCCGCTTCTCTCCATACTTCACAAAGCAACAGAAACAAGATAATGACTAATTGCAACTTTTGTATTGTTTTCTTTGCTCTATATGCAATCATATAAACATTTATAATTTATCGACAGCATCAAAATGTCGCACAAGCAAATCAACCACGAGCAACGATGTTTTTCGACAGCATCGAGATGTCACACAGGCAAACTAACCACCACAATTGATGATGTTATACAATATCAGCCACATCATAAAACCACATGAGCAGGATATAGGAATGCCTGAAACTTTCACATGATTTTGACTAGTGGTTGATGACCGCAAACCGTTGGTATACAAGAGTTACTTGAGAGATGCCAAGTGCTGCAAATATGGCATGTCTCTTAGTCTTAAAAATATGATGTTGGTTGTGACTTTCCGCACAAGGCAATTACCATAAATCATATCAATTCAGAAGATTTAAAATGATAAATCTCTGATATGCAGCTGATAAGCTGCTTATCTTAATACAATTTCAAAGAACAAGGCACTGAAATCATATAACCTGATTTAATAAACTCGAGCTTAAGAATTCAAAACCATGGCTTCTAGATAACTATTCTTCAACAAATGATGCCTAGGAAGAAGATTACATGCGACAGCTTGGAAAGCAGATCAGATGGTAAGAATAATGCAACAGCATTAAAAAAAAAAAAAAAATCCTATCACCCTCAAAATTAATTATTGTTTCCCATCTGAGGAAATGAATTCCACAAGAGACAAAAAGGACATCTGCTTTAATTCTTCTGCAAGTGAGAGAACATCCTTTGTCTTGCCATCAGTCCTACCAGGCCCCAAAACCTATGGATTAAAATTGACAGAATGTCTAATTTGAACCCCCATTTAACAATCGAGTTCAGAGCTATGCATCAGACATTCATCTGGTCATCAGGCAAGGCTGAGATTGCATAAATGCAAACTTTTGTAAGCAGAAACTATGAATAAGGCCTTCCTTTAATTCCCAGAAGATTAAATATGAAGCTAAAACATAGTGCATAATGAATAGCATACTTCCACTGCCATGTTATTGGAACTCAGAGAGTAAAAGGGTGTGAAAAGTCATAATAAAATTTGTTTAGCCACAAGGAACCCTTTCAATCCTTCAGCTCTCTGGTCTCTCCAGGTCTCGCCCTATATAAATCATTTGGGAACGCTTCTGTGAATACTTGGACATGACATTATCTTAGCTACTTATTATTCATATTGCACCTTCAACACTAGCAAATTTCTCCTCATTACTACCACAATCTATATTATAACACATGATGACTTTTCTCTTCAAGATGTCTCCCCCAAAGACAAAAAAGCTTTCTGTACTTGAAAAGAACCTCTTATCACTGAACAGTCTTGGTGATATATTTCACATGCCAGAAAGATCAAAAAATATCATTGCCATATTCATGATCCCATTAAGCATTATCCATAGATCAAAAATGTGGATTTTTATGATTTTTTCATACATAGTCAAAAATTGCAAGGTTTTACATCAAAACCTAACTACACTCAATAGAGTCATCTCCAGCCTTTTTAAGCAAAAGCGAGATAAGCCCTGGAAGCAGTTCTGCAGCAGGCAAAGTAAAGTGAATGGCAGACTTATAGCAGGTCCAAAGGTTGGGCTTTTGAATTTTTGTTTCACAACAGATTTGAAGTTGTAAACTTTCACTCATGTTCTCATGATAAAGCTAAAACATTTTTCAGAAGGTAATTTATATTAGTTCTGCAATCATTTTTTGATGCAAAAAACATCATGCATCCAAGGTCCCAAATACCTTGGAAGTCCATTTAAGTCCTTCGCCCATGCAATATTTAAATGGTACGATCCAATTACAGTGGTCCTAATCCTTTATATGCTGCAATAGTTTTTGACATGAGATTTTTCCCTTCTAGGTGCCAGTTGCAATAAAGCGCATTGGCTGATCATATAGTGCTGTACATTTGAACCAAGTGCGCTCAGTATCCAATTAGAATTATATCCTATTCAAAGTACTTAAGGAGGAAAAAAGATTAGAAGCGCATTTAACCTAGCTAGCAAAAATGGCCGATCCATGTCATTATGACACTGTTAAGTTTCAATTTGACCGAGCCCAAAATAGCGAGCTTGAATGACTAAGCTGCTCAATCTATGTCAGCAGGCAAATAAGCATGTGAAATTAAACAAAATTAGATCCTCTCCCTCAACATCTTGTCTCTTAACTGATATTAACTAATTCCCATTAAGTGTCACATATTCTGATAATCGCATAACACTTATAACCCTAAAAAGCCCATGATTGAGACTGAGCATAAAAACAGAATGTCATAGCATTCATGATGGTAAAACATATAGCTTCAAAATCACCAAATGTAACAAAACAAAATTCAAAAAAACTTGCCAAATTAAGCACCATAACACCACAAAATTAAGGATAGCGGTGGGATTATCATGTTATATTTAAAACCCCATTAGATCCATGATAAGGCATCAAAACAAAATCTCACCATATTTATTACATAACTCCCAACTCCAAAACAACAACTTTAACAATGCTGAATTGGAAAAGAGGAAAAAAAAAAAGCACTCATGAAATAAAAGGTGTCACACTATAAAAACATGGGTTTCCACCAAATACCATCAAAGAGGATTTCCAAACACATTCTGATGATCACATTTTACTAAATAAGCATCAGAACAAAATCCATAACTACACGACATATATACCATCCAATGAATCAAACGCAGCAAGAAATTAAGCTTTTTAAAGGGGAATATGTACTTAATGAGCATGGAAACTAACCAAACCCCATTAAAGAGGTTGCTTTCCAATATAACCACATTGTACTTAATAAGCATCAAAACACAATCTCATAAAATGTATATTCAAATTAACAATACAAATAACACAAAAGACGAAAGAACTCACCAAATAAAGGGCATAACACCGGAGAAACACGGCTTTTCTTCCAGTCTGATCGCGGAGGACATGAGCAGCCCTCCTATACTCACGACAATCAAAATAAGACTTGGCAAGAAGATACCAATCACTATCAACGGAATCCTCCTCCTCCAACACAGGAGTAGTCACGTAAGACGCCCCAGCTATGGGAGTCGAAGAAGAAGGCTCACCTGTTTTGAACCTTCGTCGAATACTTGAACTGCCTCGCTGGAATCTCGTGTGTGACGGCGTGAACTTTTCTGGATCTTGCTCGATTCCGACTAATTGTTCTGATGCCCTACACAAAATCAACAAGGTTAAAATGAATTCAGTAAAAGAAGGAGATTTAGGGCTCTTTAGAGAGAGCGGAAGAGAGAGAGAGACCATTTGGATGCAGAGTAGAGGCAGCGATCGGAGAGTTGACGAATGGCGGTTCGTAGTTCGCATGTGCAACTTTCTCTTGTACTCATTTCTCTTTCTTTTTCACTGCATTCAAAATCTAAGTGATGAACTTCTCGCGCTCCTCCTCGACTTGGGAGACGAAGGTTTAATTTCGCCGGGGTTAGAGTCTATCGTGCGCCGCGGGTGTGACTGTTGGATTTGGCACTTGCTTCTGAGGAGCATACCGGAGTCCGCGCTTGTTATTTTAAAAATACTCTGCTTTTAAAAAAATAAAAAAAATTAAAATTAAAATTAAAATAAAATAAAAATAAATTACTACTATTTTTTAAGGTAAAAATGAAAATAGTATATCTTCATTTTCTATAAACAAAGTTTAAATCAAAATTTAATACGTAGTTTTACTAAAACCATTTAACTATTATCGTGTATTTTATATTTTGTACTAGAAATATATATAAAATGATATGAAAAAATAATATTTTATAAAAATATAAAAAATAAAAACATGAAAAATATATAAATATAAAAATATAAAAATTTTAATGTAATTATTGTATAAAATAAATTTTGATGATAATTAGATATAATTAAAAATAATTATGATTAATTACTTGAGATTTTACTAACGTAAAAAAATTATTAAAATCAAATAAAATATGAGCAAGTCAACCGGTATTATAAAAAAGTTGACATGCACACTTAAAATGTTTAGACATAACCTAGGGTGTTGACCTACACTCTATACAAGTCGATCCATCAGGTCATCAGGTCAACCTGACTATAGTTCTTCATAGACCTAGAATTTAAAATTTTAAAAAATTAACCAAGTATAAAATATCACAAGTTGACTTATAATTCAAAAATTTTAAAATTAACCAAGTATGGAATATCACAAGTCAACCTAAAATTCAAAAATTTAAAAATTAACTAAATATGGAATATTATAAATTGACCTAGGATGTAGACAAATCGATCCGAAAAAAACATCTCTGAAAAATCTATCTACAAAACATTAAGTCGACTTGTATAAGAGACCAAGTCAACTTGAGTAATTTAAATCTTAGAAGTCTAAGTTTGTTGAACTACAAGTCGACATGCTAGATGGACAATTTGACTTAACCTAATGACAAAATGACTATGAGTCGACCCTGACCATAAACAAGTCGACTTACTTTTTGTATGACCTTAAGTTGACCCAATATTTGTATAGACAAATGAACTCAAAATTTAGTCAAGTCAACTTAGACTTAAATTGAGTCGACATATCATTTAGAGAAATCAATCTAATAAAAACTATTTAGAAAATTTCTAATTATAAAAAAATTAAGTTGATCTAGAAAGAGAGCAAGTTGACTTAGTAACACTATAGGTTGACCTAAGGACATAATGAGTCAATCTGAACAAAGTAGTTCTCAGAAGTCTAAATGTGTAACATAACTAGGTCGACTTAAAGACAAAATGAGCCAACCTAAACAAAATAACTCTCTGAAATCTAAGTTTGCAACATAACTAGGTTGACATGGGGAATAACCAAGTCGACTCACTAAGATGTGAGGTGACACAAAGATTGAACTATAGGTTAGATAAGTCGACCTGATTAGGATATAGGTCACCTTGATCTAGATGATAAACCACTATAAGTTAACCTAGTCAAAACATAAGTCAACATGACTTAAAATCAAATCAGAAGTCCATTTGGATCAACGTATTCTCAAAAATATAATTTTTGAAATATAAATAAATTGACCTAAAGTAAAGACAAGTCTTAAACATAAATTCATATTACATATATCGACTTAACAATATTTTAAGATGACCCATGTTTAGGAGAAGTATAAGCCAACCTGTCAATTTCATAGAATGTTAGTAAGTTAATTCACAATCATATCAAGTCGATTTGAACAATTCAAAATTCAAAAACAGTTTGACTTGAAACTTAGTTTACACGTTATAAGTAACAGATAAATGTTTAGAAAATCTTTTTGAAAATTAAACAAAATTTCAACCACTTCCAACAACTACTATGATGCATTCAATGGAAATAATGTTGCTCAACGACTAATTTGAATTCTCCAACTATAAATACAACACAAGCAAAAGATAAATTAAGACTTTTGAAGAATTGAAAAGTGTTAAGTTGCAATTGTGCATTTCTATTTTTCAAATCTTCTGTCATATTTTTTTTTTAAATTGTAACGAACACATCTAAAGTTTAAATCTTTATTCGTGCTTTAATTTCACACTGTAATCACTGTCAAAGATCAGAAAATTAGTTTTCTTGAACTTGAGTTGAGCTGTAACGAGTGAAATATTGTTGGATTTGATTACTCTTGAAAAAATACAAGCGTAAGTATTTAAAAAAATACTTGTAAAGTTCACTAACACATGAGAAATTAGTCATGTATAATATTTGCGATAATAGTGGATTAAGAAATCAATTTGAGAGTGAATATACACCAAGATAGAACCACTATAAATGTTTTGTCCCCTCTTCCCCCCTTTCTCTCTGTCTTTAATTTTCCCTTTTAATTTCTAGTAAAGCCAAAATTTTTTAACAATCTATTCACCACTCTAAATTATTATATTTAGTATCTATACAAATATTAATTATTTTATAAAAAATAATAGAATAATAATATTTTATAATAAAAATTTTAAATGATTAAATATGTAATTATTAATTATAAGTTAAATAATATAAAATTATAATTAAAATTAAATAAATAAAATAATTGATTAAATATAAAAAAATATATAAATATAAAAAATACAAAAAAAATTATATAAATATTAATTAATTCAACGTTTTGAAACGTTTCAAAAGGAGAAATTATTTCAAAAAAAAAATAAAAAATATTAGTGTTGAAAATTTTACGGGTATAAGAGATTTCATACAATATTTTTTCTTGTATTAGAAATGTAAATACTTTATTTGTTATTTTTTTTAAGATTATAGATATAATATATGACTTTTTTTATTGTGCACAGTGGTATCTATTTGAATTTTATTTTATATATATTATATTTAAATTAAACTTTTTTTGGGTAAAGCAACATAAACTTTTATTTTAAATTTAAAAAAAATTAATAATTGAAATAATAATAAGGTATTATAATTTTTATTCATGTAGACATATAATAAAATCTTTTATTCATATCTCTGTTAATAATACTAGTTTTTCTTTTCTCATTTTGTTCTCCACCAACGGCCAAAGGTTGTTGTACTTCTAAAATTCTGCACTCCAAATGTTTGTTTATATTCCCCTGGGGAAATTTATAATGCCATGAGTAAGGGAGTTGTTCAAGAATCGGTCTTGAGCTGATCTTTTGTGAAGATTAGCCAATTTTGAAGATACCCAAACAGAGCGTAGAAATGTTTCGAATGAGCAAACAAGATTTTGATTCAATTTGATGCACATGCATCAGATTTCAAAATGGAATCATGTTTCAACAAAACTCAAAAATTTTTTTTTTTTTTAAATAATCCAAACAAAAAAATATTTTCACCCGTATTTGTGGGGAGTTGAAAACACGATACAGTGTGTGAGTCCACAGAGGAGGGAGAGAGAGAGGGGAGGAGAGCGGCGGGGGGCAAAGGGGGGAGGGAGGAGTGCGGCGGGGGGTGGAGGGGGAAGGAGAGAGAGAGGGGAGGGCGGCGGAGCCGTGCTCCTCCTCTGTTCTCTCTCTCCCCCCTCCGTCCCCGCAGCCCTTCCCTCTGTCTCTCCGTCCCTCCCCCTTCGCCCCCCGCGGCCCTCTCCTCTCTCTCTTTCCCCCCTCTGTACCCCGCCGCGCCCCTCCCCTCTCTCTCTCCTTCCCCCTCCGCCCCTGTCACGCTCCTCCCCTCTTTCTTTCTCTCCCTCCCCCGGCGTACCACCCACCGCCCTCCCCTCTCTCTCCCTCCCTCCCCCCTCCCCTCTCTCTCTCTCCCTCCCCCTTTGCATCTCGCTACGGTCCTCCCCTCTCTCTCCTTCCCCCTCCGCCCCCTCTCTCTCCTCCCTCCCCCTACGCCCCCTCTCTCTCCCTCCCCGCGGACTCCTCTCTCTCTCGGGACTTTGTCACGGGTTAATGACGCAACACATTATGTCGCGTTTTCAACTCCTTACAAATGCGGATAGAAACAGAAATATTTTTCTGTTTGGGTTATTTTAAATTTTTTTTATTTTTTGAGTTTTTTCGGAGCATGACTCTTAAAAATGCATACTCAAGCTCCCAATGTCTCTTCCATCTCACAAAATACGCACTTCCTTCTTCATCAGGTTCAAACTTTGCACACTATCCACAATTGCATCACCTGAAACACCACAACCCCAAGAAATTCAAATTGCCAACATCATCCTCCAATCCCACAACCCCAAAACGGTAAACCAAGAAATACTCTCTGTAGAATGGACACCAGACTTAGTTCACAGAGTTCTTCAACGTCTTTGGAATCATGGAACCAAAGCCCTCCAATTCTTCAAGCTGTTAGACCACCACCCAACATATTCTCACTCCTCCACTGCATTCGATCATGTCATCGATATCGCAGCTCGAATTCGCGATTACAAGACCATCTGGACTCTTAGCACGCATGCAAGCTCGGCGAATTGGCCCTTCGCCAAAGACATTTGCTATTGTTGCTGAGAGATTTGTCTCTGCAGGTTTTTTTTTTTTTGTTAATAGGTGAATTTGGTTGTGCCCGTGATTTGAACACGGTTGATGAATAAAGCTATATGTGCTGAATTATTTGTTGATCTCTGAAAACACATCACTTTACAAAGTACAATCGTTTAATCATTGAAATAATGCTAACTTGTATCCTAATACTAGATTAACCTATGGAGATGCATCTCTCTCTAGTCTAAGGTTTGACTTTTAGAAATGTTAGTAACGAGGTTTGGTTAATTGTCTCTGCAGGCAAACCCCACAAAGCAATCAAGCTGTTTTTGTCAATGCATGAACGTGGTTGTCCTCAGGATTTGAATTCTTTCAATATAATACTTGATATACTCTGCAAGTTCAAAAGGGTTGAGATGGCTTATAATTTGTTTAAGGTTTTTAAGGGCAGGTTTAGGGCTGATACTGTTAGTTACAGTATAATTGCAAATGGGCGGTGTTTGGTTGAGCGTACTCCAAAGGCATTGGAGGTTTTGAAGGTTATGGTGGAAAAGGGTTTGAATCCGACACTCACTACGTATAATATATTGCTTAAAGGGTATTTTGGGGCTGGTCAATTGAAGGAAGCTTGGGAATTTTTCTTGCAGATGAAGAAGCAGAAATGTGGACTTGATGTGATTACTCACACTACTGTGGTTCATGGGTTTGGGGTTGCAGGCGAGGTTGATAAGGCTAGAGGAGTTTTTGGGGAGATGGTTAAAAATGGGGTTTTGCCAACGGTGGCAACTTATAATGCTTTGATTCAGGTATTGTGCAAGAAAGATAGTGTGGAAAATGCTATAGTGGTGTTTGAAGAGATGGTTAGGAAGGGCTATGTGCCCAATTTGGTGATATATGAAACAAATTGAGAGTTCAATTGTGTATAAGATGTGAGAGTGTCGTTTGAAGTGGTTCGGACATGTGTAAAGAAGATCTAAAGATGTACCGGTTAGGAGAACTGAGAATTTAAATATAGTAGATTTAGTAAAACATAGAGGTAGACTATTGAAAATTTGGATGCAAATTATCCGTAAAAACATGAAAGTTAAGGGTTTAGAAGAGAAAATTGTTTTAAATAGGAATGAATGGTGTAGTAGAATACACACAAATTAAATCAATATATTTCAGATATTTATCTATTGACTTATATATTTATTTATTTTTTTTTAAATTTGTTCTCTTATTTTATTTTATTTATTTTCTTTTTCTTTTTATTTATTTATATATATATATATTTTTTTTTTATTCTTGTTTTTTTCTTTTTTCTATCTTTTATAAATTTGTCTCTCAAATGACCGATCCCAAATTTTGATAATAAGGCTCAGTTTGTTGTTGTTGTTGTAGGATTATGTCATGTAGGGCCAATGGATAGGGCTGTGCAATTCATGGGAAGAATGAAGGATGATGAGTGTGAGCCAAATGTTCAGACATACAATCTTTTGACACGCAATTATTGTGATGAGGGAGAACTTGAGAAGGCTTTAGAAGTGTTTCAGAAGATGGGTAGTGGGAATTGCCTGCCCAATTTGGATACATATAATGTACTCATAAGTTCGATGTTTGTGAGGAAGAAACCGGATGACTTACTGGTAGCAGGCAAGTTGTTGATAGAGAGGGTTGATGGAGGTTATTTACCCAGAAAATTTACTTTGAATTGAGTTCTAAATGGTCTATTGCTTGCTGGCAATCAAGATTTTGCGAAGAAGATTCTTAGATTACAAGCAAGTGTGGACGTCTGCCCCGTCATTTTAAACTATGAAGAACAAGTGTTTAGCTGGAGCATATAAACTCTGTATCAACCACTTGAAACTGGGAGACAGCAAAGCCAGTTTACCATTAAGTGGGTCTTTGCAATTGAATCTCCTGCTCGACCCTGATTAGAAAATTTTGCAATCCGGTCACTGTAGCATCGATATGGAGATTTGAAGCCTTGTCTACTGGCATGTAAGGTGCTCCAAAAGGGGGTGGGGAATAGAGTTTGTATGAAAAGTCCCCCCCTCCCGGGGGGGAGAGTTTGTATAAAAAGTTCAAGGACCCAGTGCCTGCTGTGGCAAGTATCAGGGTCCAAGTTACTGTGCAAGCCATGGCTAAGCACGGTGTGCTTGAGAGGTCTTGTTTTGGCTTGAAGGCCATAGCAAGGATCATCGAGATGGTAGACTATACTAGTTGGCAATGGTCAGCTCGCAGAACAAACTGATATTGAGGGCTGGCAGATAATGGCTCATACTGTGATTTTGTCCATTTGTTTCAGTTCTACCGTTTTGGTAGCTCTTGTTGCTAAGTAAAGCTTTGAAAGCTTGGCTTATTTGAGTTCATAATTCTGTTATAAGTCAAGTTTAATATCTATTTTTCTTTAGCCCGTAAACCAACATTGCATAGTGGTATCTTAATTTTGTGGCTGAAATTTAGCAGGTAACATCCTCTAGAAGGTTATGTTCCTTTACTCATCCGTTGATGAATTATGACTATTGTACTCTGGTGCTTTGAGAATGTTTGATTTTGTGAGATACTATAAATGTGTCCCCTATGCCTTTCCGTATGCACTCTTCCATGCTCATATTCTATGCCACATGACAGCAGTAGTTTAACATGTCAGAAATACATTGGATTAATGAAGTCTCACATTCTATAAACTGTGCTCTAACTAAGATTTGCACAGATGATGTAAGTTATATTTCTTATTGGATCCACCTTGGTGTTTTCACTGCTCATTCTTGTTTTATGTTGGAGGAGGCACATCCTGGCTGCTGCCAGATTCGTTTTTTTGGTCTAATGTGAGTGAGCCACATGATAGGGGATAGGCCCCCTACCTAATAAACTCCTCAACTAGTTAAAGCAGACTTTGATTTGGAATCTCTTGATACAACATTAAGGGTTTTTACCAGCTAACTAGTTGACATTAGTCTATCACCGGTCCTTTGATATGTCATATCGCACTTCCTTGGCATAAAAGTTGTCTTCTAGTAATGAGGACCTCGCCATATCTTTTAGCTAAGATGGTTTGAATATTGTGTCTATGCTACTTATTCATGGCATTGCTCTTCCTCATTCCTGCAGACCCTTTCTGTGGTTCATAGATCTCCAATCTCTCGTATTAAGTTTGGCAGTTCAAGTAGTCTTCACAAACTGGTCCCTCTCCTACATTCTTTTGAATCATTTCCACGAGCAATATAGATTTTGTATGCTCCAGGATCATCGTTCTAGTTCTGCAATGCTACATCAGAATCCGACCGTCTACCTACTTCTAGTCCTGGTGACATTTGAGTATCTCCATCAATCCTGTTTTCTGGTGGCATTGGTTAAAGACGGGAACGCCTGTGGACTGTTTGACTGAAATCTCTAACCCCAGCTGCTTCTCTTGCAGAACGTTTTCCTGATAACCCATGCACAGAAAAGACATGTTCTCCTGTCCTGTTGTGGCACTGAGGCATATGGAGCTTAGTATCTATGGTTTTTTCCTCTTGGTAAAAGGAAAACGATAAACTCAAACCTAGGACCTTATTACAAGCATTGATTTCAAAGTCCATTGAGTGAGCAATAGCTAGAGAATTTGGTTGCCATAAATGGTTACTTCAAAGTTTGCAACAATGTCTTCTCTTAGGTGTTTGATTGCTTATGCTTTAATTTCAAAACTCAAAGTTCCATTTTTGAGAGCTGAGATTTTTCCTTTTTCTGGTGATGAGATGAAAATTTGTCTTAATCTATTAGTCTTGTAGAAGGTGTTATGACCCAAAGGATTGGTTTCCTTTATCCACTTTTGTTTGAAATTTAATACATTTAAATATACTTAAAATGTACCGAATCATCTAATACTATATCGACAAAATTCAAATTTAGTTCATGAATTCTTTTTTTTTTTAGTATTTTTTGGAATAAATACATTCATCGCGAATACTAAATAATAAATTTTTCTTTGAAATTTAATATATTGAAATATACTTAAAATTAATCGATCATCTAATACTATATCAGTGAAATCAAAATTCAGTTTATAAATTCTATTTTTTTAGTATTTTTTGGGGTAAATGCACTTACCATGAATATTAAATAATAAAAATTTCTTTGAAATTTAATATAATGAAATATACTTAAAATATATCGCATCATCTAATACTACATCGGCAAAATCATAATTCAATTCATATTTTCTTTTTTTCTTTTTTTGGTATTTTTTTAGAGTAAATGCATTCACCATGAAAACTATTATTTGAAATTTAATATATTGAAATATATTTAAAATGTATCGTATCATCTAATATTATGCTAGTGAAATCAAAATTCAATCTATAAATTCTCTTTTTTCTTTTTTTTATGGTATTTTTTAGAGTAAATGCATTCATCATGAATACTAAATAAAAAAGTTTTCTTTAGAATTTAATATACTGAAGTGTACTTAAAATGTACTATATTATCTAATACTATATAGGCAAAATCAAAATTCACTTTATAAATTCTTTTTTTTTCTTTTTTTAGTATTTTTTGGAGTAAATGCATTCACCATAAATACTAAATAATAAAATTTTTTCTTATTTCTTATATCCTACGTTCAAAGCAACGACTCAGTAAAGTATACACAAATTTGTGATTTTACGCTTGTTGATCTTAATTTAAATTAAAAATTAATGGCCAGATTAATTGAGATTTATGATTATTAGTCGGTCCTCCCATTGGACGTAACTTATTAACGGATTTATGATTATTAGTCTATTTTTCTATTTAGCGTAACTTATTAATAAAGAATTATATCATTAAATCTGAAAATTTAATTTTAAATTTAGAATTATTTTATTTTTCAAATATGCACGCATGAAAATGAAACGCGCTTAAATCATTTTCTTTTATTGTCACTTGCTTATTATCTAATCTTTAAAATATGAATTATTTTATTTTTATTTATAATTAAAATTATAACATATTTTAATCTGGTTAAATGTATTTACCAGTTTCAATTCATTTCCGAGTGGGGACCTACTTTCTGACCTAGATGCAAAATTTACGAACAATGTCCCTATCACGTGCCTAATGGTCACGTTTAGTTGAGGACAAAACCGGGAATTCACCATGCGTAACGGGCAAGGGGTACAGGTGTAGGGTCCAGATCTAATCTGAATTTGAACTCCCGCTCCTTCGCGCTCACTCCGTTGTTCAAACTTCGAAAATCTCGGATTGCATTTTTTTCCCTCCCTCTTTCTCTAAAAACCCTTATATCGTGTCCCTTCTTCCTTCCTTCTTCAACCAGTCTCTCTTTCTCTCTATCTGAAACCCTTATACCCTCTCCCTTTTTCCTTCTTCAACCCGTCTCTCTCTCTCTCTCTCTCTCTCTCGGATTTTTGATAAGTAGATCTGTATGGAAATGACTTTGGTTGAAGTGAATGCGCCCGTATCGAAGAGTCAAACATACAGTCGGAAGCAGAAATCTCTCGGTCTCTTGTGTACAAAGTACCCTTTCTTTCTCTCTCTCTATCTCTTTCTATAGATCTGCTTTCTGGGTCTATTAATTTGTGGAAAACAATAAATGATTTTATTTTTATTTTTTATTTTTTTCCTTTTCCTTTTCATTTATTTATTTTTTTGTGATGCAGCTTCATAAAGTTGTACAATCGTGATGATGTTCACTTGATCGGACTCGATAATGCTGCAAGTCTATTGGGTATTCTTTAAAACCCTAATTCTGTGCTTTTTCTTGAATCTCGATGACTGTGTAGTGTGTTTAATTTGACACTTTGGGGGGGGGGGTGATTTGCAGGAGTTGAAAGGCGTCGGATTTATGACATAGTCAATGTTTTGGAGAGCATAGGAGTGAGTAGAGCTTAGATCTATGAAGTTGTGTTTGTTCTAATTTTGTAATTTTCTTTTTCTTAAAATTCTTTTGTTGATGATTTTAGGTTCTTTCGAGAAAGGCCAAGAATCAGTATGCTTGGAAAGGGTTTAAAGGAATTCCTGGAGCTTTGGAAGAGCTTAGGGTTAGTGAAAATCTTGACTATTAATGTGTCATTTTGTTTATGTACGTGTGTTTTGGGTACTAAATTTGATTTTTATTCCTTTGATAGGAAGAGGGTATGAGGGAAGGTTTCATTGCCTATCAATATCACGCAATTCGTGATGCCAAAGTAGGTTAATTGTGGACCTTTTTTTGACTTGTTTTTCTTTTTCTATTGGGTTTTGTTTTAACTTTTAATTAAACTAGGGCTTATGGTGAAGTTCTCATTAGGGTTTGTTTCTATTTAGGTTTCGGACGATGATGGGGATGACTATGATGATGATGATGACTACGATAGGGGGTCAAATCCTAATAGTTCTAGTCGGCCTGATAGACCAATCCCAAGCTCCGCTCCTAAACCTCTTGGAGCATCCAAGTCAGGTATTCTTTTTCCCAACTAACCAAAGCTCAGTATCAGAATTGAAGTGATGGGAATGATATTTTTCTATATTCAGCAGATCAAACATGGGAATCTTTTATTCTAAATCTTGTTGCTGGTTGTTAAAGTTATGATTCTACTTGATTGGTTTCAAGGGCAGAGTTTGTGGAATTCGGTTGGGATTTTTCAAAAACTTTGAATCAAATTGGTAATAAAATTGAATACTTGGAATTGTTGTTGTAACCTGAATTGTGTCTTGAAACATGACTTACACCCGTAAAATAATTCAGAATTCTAGAATTCAGATTGGATTTTAATTTATGTTATATGGCATGCTTCACAGACAACAAGAGAGAAAAGTCTCTGGGACTTCTTACACAGAATTTTGTGAAGCTTTTTGTCTGCTCTAATGTAAGTGAACTCTGAGTATGTTGTTTTCTACTGTTAATGAGGGTCACTCAAATTGACCACTCCGTGTCATGGCATATTCTTTAGATAGAGTTGATTTCGCTTGAAGAGGCTGCAAGGATTTTGCTTGGGGATGGACAACATGCATATATAATGAGAAGTAATAATTCAAACTTTGATTTTGAAATTCTGTTCCAATCCAAGGAAGATTTGATACACTTGACTAACACTCTCGACTTAAGATAATTCTGCAGCAAAAGTTAGAAGGCTATATGACATTGCGAATGTTCTGTCTTCCATGCACCTCATTGAGAAGGTAAAATAATATTCCTAGTGTCTATAACTCTTACAATATTCTTCTCACAATTGATATGAATAAGCTCACCCATTTACAAAATTTTTAACATTTTTTTTGATTGAAAAGGTCCATCACCCTGAGACGAGAAAGCCTGCATTCAGATGGTTGGGGTTGAAATTTGCAGATGTTGCTGCAACCAGTGTCGACCAGAACGAGTCTAAGAAAAGGATGTTTGGCACTGAGATTACAAACACTAGTTATAAAAGGAACAGGGTTGACTCTGTTGAAAAGAATATATACCCGAAACTCAAAACACAAGTGCATGTGAAGAATGAAACTCTGGAAAATAAGGTTCAGATGAATGTGTTGGATCTGGATATGAATCAAAGTTCAAAGAGCTACAGATTTGGCCCCTTTGCTCCCAACAGCATGCCTAAATCTAAAGCCATTGTACCTCAGGGTAGCAGGATAAGAAAAGTCCATGATTTTGAAAGTCTTGCCAATATGTATCGTCCTCAGTATCAGAATCAAGGTAATCTAACACTTCCCAAATTTTCTGTGATACTTGTGTTTTAATCTATAGTGAAAAAGCTCTAGTGTCCGATTTGTACAAATTGTGTGATTAGCAGTCATTCAGAATCCTTATATTGCACTGGGCAATAGCTCAAACCATCTGAAACAAAATACAACAGTATTGGTGATCTTTGTGATTTAAGTGGATCAGCACAGGAACATATAACAAATGTAGGTCTTTTTAGAAGGCACTCTCTATGTTTCTTTGGAGCTAGATGCTTGGATGACCATTGAAAATTTTTTTCCTTAGGCCTTGTCCTGTTGGCTGCTTATAGTCACGTCCTATGATTTCCGGGGCATAGATGCAGATTAACACTTTGAAGTGTATCAACTTGTCCTTTTCTGTTATTCAACTGAAGTTGTATGTTCAACCTCTTGCCATTACCATCTAGATTCTTGAAATATTTGATGCCATTTAGGTTGATAATGGAAGGTTTTTCAATGATCTTGCAGCTTTGAAAGACCTCTTTGATCACTATGTTCAGGCATGGAAAACTTGGAATGTTGAAGTTGCTGGGACCAAACCCATACCTCATTTATCCTGAAGGGTTTCCACACTATTCTCTGTGTGCTCTTCTTCATAGTTTTAGACTTAGTACAGAACTACATCATTGACATACCCTTTTTTTGTTGCTCACATTGGAAAGTAAAGAGATGGCCTCATGTTGGGATGCATAGACTGCATCAACTTAGGATGGATACTCTTTGGAAATACCTTCTTTCAAGCTCTTTTGTTTGTCTTTTTCTGTTTGTGCAATTGCTAACACCTTTGTCAGATAGAGCATATTGTATTTCATGTTCCTGAAAGTTTTAGAACAAAAAGATTGAATATAGATGTGTCCTTTGATAATTGTATTCATAATCTTTAGTTTTACTTTTAGTTGAAATTGGGGTGAATGATTGCCACCAAAATCATCCGTTCCCCCCTTTGGAAAGGCATCCTCTAAGCTAAGCAATAAGTTTTGAATGGGATTTGCTTCAAAATTGGGGATGGGGAGTCTTTGAATATACTGAATAATCCCTCGGATCCTAAACACTTCGTTGTTCAGTCCCTGAGAATATTATCCTTAAGGGCGTTACAGGGTCAAAGATCTATCATGTCATCAACATTGTGGGATGAAGACAGTTTGAGATCGTTTGCCTGCAAGTTTAGCAGAGAAGATTCTTTCTATCCACTCATTATCCTTGAACCCATCCACTCATTATCCACTCTTGAGGGACATTCTCTCAGAAGTTGACATGTTAGTTGGACTGTCAAGAGGTTGATTCAAAGCAATGAATATGGGGATTCTCAAATGAGAGGAAGCTTATTATGAGAGAACCGTGTGGCTTTGGAGAATCTACCATGATATCCTTCCGACTGAGGAGAGATTAAACAGAATTTTGAAGATTCTCAAATGTAGCCTATTGAGATATTTGTAATGGCCCGATCAGAACCCATCAATTTATTATACCGAAATCAGGTTTTTTGCATGACACGTCCAGGGATTTCCTTAGAACAATGGGCATGTGTTTTCTCCACTGAATCAGAGTATGTACCACTCTCTATCCAACTTCAAACTAGCAGAGAAGCATAAACTCCAGAGAATTGCCAGAACACAGGCAACCAAAGCATCAACTCCGCCATCACTGATGTGGGCAACATCTGCAGTTTTGAATGTCAATCACGAGCTTAGAAGAATTCATGTGCTTCCGTAGCCACTATTGTCTTGCTTTTGAAACTTTCATAGATTTGTCTTGGAAAATTCTTTTTATTGTAGAAAAATAAGATATAAATCACATTGTTATATAATTATCGATCAATTTTACTTAATGTCAAGGCAGAAACATCTATTCAAATGGATAATAGCTTCTGCGCCACTTAGATATTTGAAAAACGCCATGAGAATTTTTCTTGTGATAAATAGCGTGCGGGCAAGGACCATACCCCAAATAGGCATCTGCGATGTTCTACAAAACCGATATAATTTGCAATAGCCAACATCAAGATTGTTTTTTTTTTGGTGCTGACATCAAGATTGTTACACTAATAGCCGCGTGGATGCTCCGGGACCCACACATGATTGGACTTTCCCCCATCAAGGGTTCAAGGGTTCAAGGGTGCCTCGTGTGACATAGGTATGGATGTGGTCAATTTTTTTTTTTGTTTTTTGGGTGAATCTATCTATTGGTATTCGGGTTTCAACCGACTAATCCGATCTGAGTACTGTGATAGTCATTTAACTCTCACAGATCTTTTTTCTCCATTTCCAATATTCAAACTCGAAATCTTTGATTAAAAGAGTAGAGTGTTTAACCACTTAACCTAAAAGAGTTTAGTATGGATGTAGTCGATGACCATCGCTGATATGTATCGTATAAAATTTAGTCCGATTCATTTAGTTTATAAAACATTATTTGACAAATGGATGCGAATTTCTTAATTAAGACTCGAGTTTAAAATTTGAAAATGAAAAATATTATGTTAAGAAAATTGTCGGACCCTTGCAGGTGGTTGAAGTGAATTACTCAGAGTATGAATCCGAATATTGATGATAGATACAAAAAAAATATCATTTGAAAAACAAATTTCATTATAGTAAGTTAAACGATAGTATGATCTATACTTATTACAAGTGAAAATCAAAAGTGTTTAGAAAAGAAAGCACAAGAACAAATCCAATTACCTTAATTTTCTTTCCAAAATTGAAGAGCCGCAAACAAATGTTCATAGTTTATAAACTGCCCAAAACAGAATAACCTATCTGAGAAGGGTTGCTTGTACCTTAAATCTAATAACCAGAGTACCAACACACGAACATGTGAATAGATGGACTAAAGAAGACATGCAACCCCATAGTTGCTTTGGAGGCCTCTGCAGATTATAGTTCTTAAGTCACAAAATGATCTCGTTTTGAACACTAATATTAAGAGTCTTATTAGGGAGGACAATGCTGTTGATCACCACGACTTCATCCTCGACACCTACAGCTCCACCTGAAGCAAAAAGGGAACCATTTTTTTTTTTAAAATATTCATTAGAAAGTAGTACAAGAAGCAAAAGAGAGCAAGATAAAAGTACCAAGGATTGTGACTCCAAGTTTTGCATTGTAGTCTCCTTCAGCCTAAAACAAGTTCGACAAATGTAAATTTCAGTTTTCAGGAATAAGCAAAGAAAAGAAAATAGAATTACAAAGGCTCCGCAGGCTTGTGCAACCATGCTTCAAGGACACCCTTCAAACACACACATACATATACCTATAGAAGACTAGGCATCTAAAGTATGATTCTGATTATCACTGTGTGCACAGAAGCGAAAGATGAGACAACACATTTACCTGAACGCGTGACCATCTCCCAATTGAAGACTTCCATCCAACAATTGCATGTATGACAACTGCATTATCCTATAAGGAAAACAACATTGCTAAGTTAATGCTGTATAAAACCAAACTGATTACGTCCACTAATTTGCTACTTTACCTTGATTTCAACATCATCAAGGATGATGCAACTTATAAGCCTTGCACCTGCTCCAATACGAGCATTTGCAGATATTGAGACATTGGGACCAATCTGCTCAAAAGAGGACAATATATGAGTACTCCAGATGAAATGATCAGGCATAGAAAGTGACAATCACGGTTGCTGAATGATTTATTCAAATATCGTAAATGTTCTGTTTGGGAGCACCCCTATGGAGGTTGTCCCCATAACTGGAGTAGTAGCTGCTGCAATATGGAGGGTATCTCAGCATTACAGAGCCACAATGCTTTTCTAGCACCGACCAGCCCTTCATGTCCCTTCCGACCATATGGCCAAATACTGTGAAAGAAACAACGAAGACTGCTACAGCCTTAACCATGACCATGTCCAATTTTTATTTCATCAATGGTGGCCCCCATTTGGGTGGGAACAAATGACTAGATTACTGATTCCATAAATCATCAGTAAGGTAATCAATTGTGGTGATCACCATGTGGTACTTATCATGCCACTACGGGTCTGAATGATTACACACCAAAAAATGTGCACTGATTATGTACTAAGAAGTTTACACAAATACAAATAAATATAAAAGTTGAGCAATAACAAATAACATGGGTGAACAATGCTGTATTGAAGAAAGAGAAGCCTCAGAATGTTATACTGCGCACATAGAAAACAAATAAAAAATCAGGTACAATATATAGAAAACCATCATAATAATTAAAGTGATATAGTATATATGTGTGCTTTTCATAGTAAAAAATAAAAACACATTTACCTTGGCTGTTGGGTGTACTTTTGCAGATGGATGAATGTAGACATCACCAATGATGGCAGCACTCTTAGTACCATCACCACTAGCAAGAAGATGGTGGGAGGTATGTCGGAATTGGCCAAGATACAGGCCCGAACATTTTAATGACATCCTGTAGAATATTTGACCATAAGTCACTTTTAGGTTTTGAAAAATGTGGAATGTAAATGTACAACAAGCACTTTGGCACATTAGGCATACCCCGGAGTCTTTATCTGTTCCCAGAAGTCCATGGTCTCATAGGTATATAACTGCTTCTTTCCTGCAAGAGGTGTCAGGATATCTTGATCTAGTCTTACAAAATTTGAAGGAAGAGCCCTGTTGAGAGAACTTTTATCAGAATAGCTAAGAGGACTCACTGGCACATTGGAAAAATCATCTAGTTTCTTAAGATACGGAAATGTAGTGGATAGGTAAAATAACACAAGGAACATTATAGGTAAATGTTGCAGCTGCTCAGAGTTGAATTTGGCTCCATCAATTTTCTAATAGTAACTGTGATCCTACAAATTGCAAGAATGAGTAACAGGTTCCATGAAATTCAAACTTTCAATTATGTTAAACTTGTTAGTGCTTTCAGGGACTTATGTTTGCCTAAAAATGTTAGAAACAAATAGTTCTATACAGATCAATTTGCTGGACAGCTCATATCTTGTAACAGTCTAACCATCGAGTAACATCATACATTATACTCCATTCATCATATATTATACTCCATTCCTGTAGAATATAGAATAGAAGCTAGTCCCTATTAGAAACCTCAGGATTCTTATAGGGACTAGCTTATTAATATTATGTATTAATATATTATACTCCATTCATCATATATTATACTCCATTCAATTGGAATGGCAAAGATTCCAAAACACGCACATAGAGAGCAGCAAGATGTTCTCTTCCATAAGTACCCTAAATGAAGTGGTTTGGTCAACATTTCAAGGTTAAAATAGGAAAGTTCTCCAATTGTATTGTCTACCGTTGAAGCAGACACTAACTTTGGTATGAAAGGCATTTGAAAGTCAAATTGGCTTTGGAGGGAGTAAGATGAAACACTATTAATATTTAGCTAGATCTTTTGATACCAGAATCTACAAGTACTCTTAGAGTTTCTTACAGTGGGCTAAATATCCAAATAGATTCAAGCCCAAGTGTAGGAAAATACCATCTCCCTACTAACCGATCAACATTTAGATAAGCTGGTGAACTATAAGTTCACCCTTTTGATCTGATCCTTTCATGCCTCCCTAGGTACAATTCTACTCAAGTCTTAAATGGAAGTAGTATGTTTGCATTTTTTAGCTATAAGCTCCCATATCTCTATCTTCATTAAATTAAATTTAATGGCACTCATGCATTATTGATTTTGTATTAGGTAAAAACTTTAGATCATCACAGGTCAAAACTAATTAAGAGATGGACCACTAAAGTTGCAAGCCAGGAGAGAGGCTATACCTTGTTGGGTATTGAAGGACATCAAAGCTGGACATCCGTCTTAGATTAGCTGCAGCTACCAAAGAGTACAGATCAAAAGGTTGCCAATTTACATTTAAACACCACTAGTTTTGTGCTCTACTACTCTATTGTGAACATCAAACTTCAAAGTATTCACTTATGTAATAAACAGTTGGCAATTAATTCAAGAAAATTTGCAAATGAATATTTCCACCCCAACCACCAAAAACTGAAGATTCTAAAAGAACGCAGTATTTATTCGTTAAAAAACTCATGTCATTCCAAGGCATAAGGGAGTTTAGTCAGCAAAACGTAGTTTTTAGCTGGACACCTAGGAGCTTCATCATTCCAAGCATAAAATATGAAGCAAACCATATAAAACTAAAACTATATTTCACAAAGACAAAGTCAACTATACTTTGTTTCATATATTTGAAATAATTCGAGAGGGCAAGAATCAAAGATATCAAACAAAGCTGCCAACTTTCAATTCTTTAAACACAAACAGAAACAGAAAACTGAGTTTGTATATGCCATGAAATTCTTGAAAACCGGAGGACTATGTAAATGACATTGGACATTAAGTACTAGAGGTAGAAATTTTGTAAGTTATGCATCACGGATCTTTACAAGATGGTGATATGATCTGCAACTTTTCATCCCCTGCCTAAGCGTTGGCACCACATTATCCCATGAAACATGGAATAGGAATGAATAATGGTACATGCTCTGTAGCACTTTATGGTTCAAAACAATCAAATTTATGCTTCTAGATTACCTGTAAAGAAATCTGCAATTTGAATGCTCAGAAGTTACTCATTAGGAACCTAATGCTATGGGAAGATAACTCTATACTACTTGAATGCTGCAGGATGATAATTCTATATTACTTAGATCTGAGAAGATGCATATGTTGCTCAGTCGAAACAGAAGAAGCAAGCATTGCTCAACCCCAGACTATTACATTTGAAAATAACACAGATTTGCACCATGCAAACTTCATTTATGATTAATACATATAGACCAATTGAAAGAGTCTGAGTCAATTACCTCTATCTTTACGCTGTGTAGAAGCACCCAGAATAGCAGTAAATATCTCTGGTGTAAATACATAGACACCACAATTTATCCGGTCACTAACCTGAATGACATGATAAGTTGGTATTTAATTACTACACTAATCAACATTGCACTGATTGAGCATTAAAAGCAACAAAAGACAAAAGTGTAAAATTCTGTTATTCTGTACTCACAAAAGTTTCAGGTTTCTCAGTGTAGTGCAACAGTTCATTGGTGACTGGATCAGCCACCAGTTCCCCAAACTGACTAGCGGATTCAGCAGAAACCTGACAAAGCCAAGAAAAGACATTCCAATTAAGCCATGATCCAACAAACACAGGCAAGTTATAAAGATAAAACACGAAAAGGAAAAGCCAATGCCTTGACTAACCCTAATTACAAGGATTGTTCCCATCCCACCATATTTTTTGTGAGCATCTGCAAGAGTGAATAACAAATTGAAGCAATTAACTTCAGATCTTACTCAACAGGTATGCTAAATTCCAAATATCATGATTGCTTTTTCATGTAATGAGAAAAGAGAATTACCAAGCATCTCAGGCAATGGAAAACTGCAGCAAACATCACAATTAAGAAGGAAAATATGAGACTGCAGGAGGGAAGATACATGAAGCAAATTATACTCCAATCATGGGTGAAAAACGAAATCCAGCAAAAAAATGGCAATTGAGAACCAAGTAGCTGAGTGAAAGGGGTCTTTACTGGGTTGTCTTCCATGATCAGATCTCGGAAGTTATAAAGCCCGCCAGCAGAACCATGTGGCCTATCCTCCCTCAGGTATCTAAAGCAACAAATACAACAAAGAAAGCACCAAAATTCTGGGTCATGAAAAAGTAGAACAATCACAGAAATGAAGGCACAAGTAAACTAGGAAATTCACCTTACAGGGACTTTAAACTTATTTGAAATTGAAGATACAAATAATGCAAATTCACGCTCCTCATAGAATCCAACAAGATAGATCTGTGCTAAGTTTGGAATCTATCCCCACAAAATTACTTTCAATGAGAATGACTTCAACAAAACAGAAATTAAAATAAACTCAAAAAAAGCAATATAGTCCTAAACATACCCTTTTACAAGCAGAAATCGGATGATGAACCATAGGTTGTCCTGCTAGAGGGAACAAAGGCTTCGGTATATTCAGTGACAATGGCCGAAACCGAGTACCTGCAAAAGAAATCAACGCATGATTCAAAATTCATAAACCCATTTAACCATTTCTTTTTCTGATTCAGCAAAACATTAAGATCTCGATAAAAATTGAACAGAATTCCACAAACCCAATTGTATGATTTTGCGAATGTGGAAGCTCTATACGAGAACTAGGAAATGCAGTTACATTATTCATGTGCAAATGGACAAGATTTCCACAAAGCCAGTTGAATTATGGATGTGATCATCATCATTTAAGCTGAGAATTTGAATGGGTGAACTACAATTATAATTGAAGCTGCTGAACGAAATCTTACAAACCCAATTGAGTTTATAACATGATTAACTAAATAATTAAGTTCTCCAAAAGAATTGACAAATGTAACTACTTTTTCAGACGTAAAATTTGAAAAATTGGTACCTTTAGTTGGACCCCCAACCATGATCACAGCAACAACTTTTTCCTGTGAAGCTCCCATTATCAATGAAGAAAAGCAAAACCCAGATCTCAAAAGTAATTACTTATTGAGAATTTTGCTGTTTAGAACGTGCAATTTCCACTCTTAACACAAATGCGTCATTGGTGAACTTAAATGGAATGTTTTTATCTGTAGGAATGAAAAAGATTACGAGAATGTCAGTGCTTGCAGTTGTACAGTTTCACATGACGAGAGAGAGAGAGAGAGAGCAAAGGTGGAAACTTCGCATTCGCAGAAAGCATTTGCCTCGGTGGCTGTGTCAGTGTCCGTATATGTCGCAAGCAAGTGGTCCATCTCAAAGATGAATAATAATATTGCATTAATTAAAGATGGAAACTAATCTAAATTATTTTGAAAAAAATAAAAAGTATTCGTGCAACAATGGATCAACCATGGACTTGAGTACTGATTATGAATTTTGAGTGAATGAAGCGATGGCTGAAAGCTAAGCAATGGGCTATTTTTGTTTGTTGGTATTTTTTCTTTTCTTTTCTTTTGGTTAGCTTATTAATTCAATTCTCCTTATTCTCTGACATTCATGATCATATATCCTACTTACTCTAGACCTTTGGTGCCAATGGCATGCAAAACGGGAAGGTACTTTGTTTGTTTGTGTGCGTCTTTGTCTTGTTTTTGTCAGTTTAAAATGATTTTTTTTTTCTTTTTAAAAGATAAATTCTGGTTTACATTACAATTAAAATAATTTTTAAATTAAGTAATAAATTTATTAAAATAGATTATCGCATTAAATTCTAACCTATTTAAGGTAATTTGATTGATTCCTCTTTCATCTTGTCTCCAATTTAATTCTGCTCGAAGACATCTTTATTCATTGCTAAGAACAACAAAGTTATACTAGTTTAATTTGCGGGTGTAGGATGCATTTTTTTAATTAATTTGATATTTGATTATTTGAATAATTCGATTCGAATAATATATGATTTATTTTAGAGGTTGATTCTTCCAACGTTTAACTTTTCATTTTCAATATTCGAATTTGAGATTTTAATTAAGAAACTTTAGGATTTGATATTAGATTCATAGAAAATTGATGGGTGCTGATGGGTGTGGTGCATATTTTCTCTCGTAAGGTTTCAGAGACAACCTATGTGTAAATTAGGAGGGTCAAGCTTAGGAACTGACATTTAATGCCAACTAATTGCTTAATCAAAGAATGCTTTCTAAGGATTTGTCTTGCATTTTTGTGTAAATCACGAAGAATATCCTAAGATTCTTCTGCATTTGCTTGCATAAGCATACCCCACATTATGGGAAAATCATAGCCCACTTTTCATGCCTTCTCTTGGGTCAAGTATATCTCTCCATGACATGATTGACCTTTTTGGCAATTTCCTCAAATTTACAGTGTATGGGAAGCAATCAAAGAAATGTTTTAAGGGCAAGAGAGAAGAGTGGGTTGCAAGGTAAATGGGCATTTGATTTAGATGGAATTATAAAAGGCAAGGGGTTGAGTTGCAATTATCCTCACCTATACTCTTCCTAGGGTGGGTATCCAAATGGATTCCCTCAGATCATAATTTGTTGATTAATTTTCTAAGTAATTCTCTTTTCATTCTTCTGTTCATTAATAAAAAGTGAATATAAATTAATGTACTAATGTATCATTCAAACGAGCAATTAAGATTATTTATTGGGAATTTATTTTACCATTGTTGTGGGCATAAATCCGAGAGTGATTAGCTTGCTTTATAAAGATCACATATGACTATTAGCTCTATATATCAATGCCAACAGACAGTCGGTATAGTAAGTAAAGATATTAGATTTTTTAATAAATATCGGATTTAAAACTTGGGAATGAAAAAAACTATATTGAAAGAGTTTTCCATAAATTAGGTCTAATAGTGGTTGGATTGAATTAATTAAAATATAATTTCAGATACCGATCAATTAAAAAAAAAAAGCTCCAAATGTCAATACCAAGGTGAATAATATTTATATTTGGCATTCCCATGAGTCCATGATAGCCATTATTTTTCTTGCTTGATTAACTTGGAAGGTTACTTTTTCAAGGAAATAAAAAAAAAAAAAACTTGAATTGTAATATATGTATACCAAAGAGTCAAAATCAAAATAATCAAATTTAATAGGGCAATAATTCAACCCTTATCTACCTAATCATATACTACGTAAAATCTTTCCCTCAAACATTTTGTACCCTACAATACAATATTCCTCCAAGAATTTGGACATTTGTTTGCAATTATGTCTAACGTATTGAAGTGACTCAAAGCTGATTGTTTGAGTAGATTCAGTCATTATCATGTCAGTAATACATTGTTTGTTTGCAGATTATGTCCGAAAGCTTCTAAACAACTCAATTGATAACTGGATTATATAGATCGACGGTCATTATCACCATTTATGTTCAAAACTACATGACCAAAAAGTTTCATTCTTCAAACAATTTGTACCCTTTTTGTACAGGGTTTGGGTGGGGATTTTTGTTTTATATACTCGATCATCAATATTTGAAAATCTGGCTAATTCGATTCAAATAACTACATGTCCAATTTAGAGACTAACTCTCCCAATATTTATTTTTCTATTTTCAACACTCAAACTTTAGATCTTAATTCAAAAAATTTAGTATTTTGTCACTAAATTATTGGTGGGCTTGGGTTATTTTATCTCTTCTTTCTAAAGATTCCGACAATTATAAGTTGAATGGTTTCTTTTGTTTTTGCAAGGATTGTTTGTCAATGGTTTCAATAACCTAGCATCCAACCATTATGAATGGTGTCATGAATGTCATACCAACCCTCATGTAATTAATAATGCACGATAACTTTTCTTTTTCAATTTTTTTTTTTAATGTGGAACACCCATAATAAAATCATTGCCTCCTTTATCCTCCTAAGATTCATATTCCAAACATTTCGCTTATACATCTATTAAGAATTGAACGCCTGTCTGCATATTAAGTCTTAAAGGTATCCTAATAACTCAAAATTGAGAGTTCTAGATCCACTGTCATTATGACCATCTATATTGCTTAACCTTGTACATGTTCAAAACTCAATGAGCCAAGAATTTCATACTTCAAACATTTTTTAAAGAAATACTTTTTGAGATATAGATATAATAGAATTAAGCCTTTTGAGAAACTGAAATTGTTTTTCTTTTATTTCTTTAATTACATCACTGTGTATACGTACAAAATGCTTGAATACAAGAATACTTATAAGAGATCTCTACTTATAAAAGATCTCTACTCATCAAAAGATATTTTACATTTAATAGATTCATAATATTCAAAGAAACATTTTAAGAATTTTATGAGTTTATCTGAATATTAAGAGCTATTCATGAATCACACATATTAAAAAATATTATTACATTTAATCAAATTTTAACTTCTAGAAAAAAAATCTTAATATTCTTAATATTACTCCTCCTTGAGATTTTTTTTAAACACTCCCAGCAACGCCCTTAGCTTCTCAAACTTGGATTTATGAAGTGTCTTTGTCAAAATGTCTACAAGCCGATCTTTAGATTTGCAGTGATCCATTTGAATTTCTTGATTTGCTTCCAACTGTCTTAAAACATGAAATTTAACTTTTATATGCTTAGACTTACCATGAAATACTAGATTTCGAGCCATATGAATAGCTGATTTGTTGTCCACTTTGATAACAATAGTACAGATAGGAGCCATTTCTAAATCAGTAAGCAATTTTCTCAGCCATACAACATGATTAGCCGCACCTGCTACTGCAATATACTTTGTTTCAGCAGAAGATTAACAACTTCTTATTTTTTAGAACTCCAAGAGAAAGCTCCATTTCCAAATATAAAAATGTAACCAGAGGTACTTTTGCAGTCATCAACACTCCCTGCCTAATCATTATCAGAATATTCCAACAAACATCCATTTCGAGCTAACTAAACCATAACCCATAATCTGTTATGCCTCTAACATATCGCAAAACCCTTTTAGCAATGCCAAAATGAGATTTCTTTGGAGAATGCATATACCTGGACAACACACTTACTGCATACATCAAATCTGACTTGGTATTTGTGAGATACAAAAGGTTCCCAATCAAGTTTCTATATAATGAGATATCTACCTTTTCACCGGCATCATCTTTAGAAATTTTTTCATTATATACAAGAGGAGTGGCCATTGATTTGAATTTATACATTTTGAATCTTTTAAGCATATTCAATGCATATTTATGTTGAGATACAAAAATACCTTCTTGTGATTGTGAAATCTCCATTCCTAGAAAATAATGCATTTCTCCGTCAGACATCTCAAACACATCTTGAATTTTGCTTTTGAATTCCATAATCATACTTTCATCATTTCCTGTTATCAAGAGATTATCAACATATAATGAAACAATCACCATTTTTCCATTCTTCTCATTTTTTGTATACAATGTAGCTTTTGTCATGCTTCTTCTGAAACCCCATTCATTAAAAAAAGTATCAATCTTATTATACCATGCTCTTGGAGCCTGTTTAAGGCCATACAAAGCCTTATTTAGCTTATACACCATGCCATCTCCATTTAAAACTTCATAACCTTGGGGTTGTTCAACAAATATCTCCTCCTGTAGTTCACCATTTAGAAATGCTGATTTTACATCTTGATGATAGACCTTCCACTTGTATTGAGCAACAAGAGCTAATAAAAATTTAATGGTGTCATGTCTAGCCACTGGTGCAAAAACTTCACTGTATTCTGTCTTTTGCTGTTGAACATACCCTCTGACTACCAATCTTGCTTTCAATTTATTGAGAGAACCGTCTAAATTGAGTTTAACTCTATAAACCCATTTTAGCCCCAATACATTTTTATTTTTGGGTCTGAGAACTAATTCCCAAGTTTCATTTTTTCTGTATCATTTTCATCTTCTCATGCATTGCATTAACCTATCCAACATTCTTGTAAGCTTCCTCAAAATTTACAGGTTCTTTTATCATCAAATTGCATCTTTCATAAATATCAACAAGACTCATTGTTTATATTTTCTCCAAATCATCATCATCATTCAATTCCTCCTTGTGGTTGTTTGAAGAAGCTGAAAAATGGCCTTTTGAACTGGAAACCAAATTATCAATTGGAATTTCATTATTTTGCTGCTCAACCTTATTTGAATTCCAATTTCAAAATGGATTTTCATTTACTACAACATCCCTGCTAATTATCACTCTCTTCTCCTTCAAATTATAAATTCTATAGCCCTTTGTCGTTGAAGCATATCCTAAGAAAATTCTCACTTATGCTTTTTTATCTAATTTTATTCTTCTAGCAACAGGAACATGCACATAGCAGCATGAGCCAAATACTCTCATGTGCTTCACAGATGGCTTGACTTGACTCCAAGCTTTTATTGGTGTCTTCCCAACCTGTTCAATAGATAAACTGTGGTGTGTGTCGCCTCGGCCCAAAATTAATTTGGCATATTCTTTCCATCCAACATTGCTCTAACCATTTCCACTACGACTCTGTTCTTTCTCTCCACCACTCCATTTTGCTCAGGAGTGTATGCATTTGTAAGTTGATGATGAATACCGGCATTTTCACAAATTTTTTTGAAATCTTTAGAATTATATTCCATTCCATTATCAGTTCTTAAAGTCTTGAGTTTGCACCCACTTTGAATCTCAATTAGCATTTTGAACATATTGAACACTTAAAAATCCTGTGATTTATTTCTTATAAAATAAATCCAAGTCATCCGTGTCATATCATCAACAAAGAGCACAAAATACTTGTTTTTATTCATGGACTCTGTTTGCATAGGTCCACAAATATCATTATGAACTAGTTGAAGCCTTTCACTAGCTTGCCATTTTGAATTTGCCGGAAAAGGCTCCTTGTGTTGCTTCCCCATTTGACATGAGCTACAAACACCATCATGTTTTCTTACTTCAGGCATAAATCTCACCAAATTTTGCCTCCACAATTGAGTCAAAGCATTATAATTGCAATGACCACATCTACAATGCCACAACCTTGATTCATCTTCTTTAACAAAATTAACTCCTTTACCAACACAAGCCCAATTTAAAGGAAAACATTTGTCCACCATTGACAATTTTGCAATTAGCACAATTGCATCATCATAAATAAAGCATGCCATTCTCTTAAAAAATATTGAATAACCATTTTTCACCATCTGAGCCACACTCAATAAATTTTGAGCAAGAGAAGGCACAAATAAAACATCATACATAAATTTAGTACCTTGTTTAGTTTGAGCCATGATAGATCCTTTTCCATGAGACTCCACAATCTGTCCATTCCCAAGCTTAACTTTTATCTTGCTGGTTTTATCCAGATTCGTGAACAATGCTTCATCTTTAGCTATATGATTTGTGCAGCAACTGTCAATAAACCAAGAACAGCTAGCAACTTCATGTGTCTCTTGCACAGCCATAAACATGCTTGCTTTTGGCTCCTCCTCTTCTTCAATGAAGTTAGCCTTTTGAAATGGCTTTTCTTGGCCTTGCTTTTGCTTATGTCTGCAATTCTTCTCAATATGGCCTATTTTTTTTTTTTGGCAAACCTGCACTAAATTCTGGCTTGCCTTTGAACCAACAATCTTCTTCCGTGTGATTTGTTCGGCGACAATGACTATAGGTGAGAAATTTTCCCTTTCTCCCCTGTTCTTGTGAATTCTGACTATATTTGCCTTTACCAAGATTTTCCTTTATAGGTTTCTTGGCTTCCTTGTTGCCTATCCTTCCTGTTTGCTTTGCTTGAAATGCTCCTTCAACAACTTCATCCTCATGAGTTAGTATCCTTTGTTCATAAGCTTGAAGTTTGCTAATGAGTTCAGCAATTTTCAAGGCTTCAACATCACATGATTCTTTAATAGCTGACACATTTTATTCAAACTTTGCAGGTAGGCTTACAAGGACTTTCTCCACTACCTTTGTATCTGGAAAATTTTCTTCCATCCATCTAATCTTATTAACCAGATCTAGGAGTTTAGTTGAGTACTCTTTAATCAGCTCCACTTCTTTCATTTTTAACATTTCGAACTCCCTTTTAAGAGTAAGAATTTTGATAGTCTTCACCCTTTCATTTCCTTCACATTGTTCCTTTAATGTGTCCCACACTTCCTTCATTGTCTGGCATGCCATGATTCTGGTGAAGATAGTATCAGATAATGCTGAATGAAGACATGTTAAAGCTCTTGGTCTCCTTGCCATTTTTTCTTATAAGTCCTAATCTATGATAGAGTTGGATCAGCTCCTAGTGATTCTGGTTCTCCTTCATCTTCTACAGCTCCCCATAGATTTAGAGACATCAAATAAGCTTTCATTTTAATGGCCCAAATGTGATAATTTTTCCCAGAAAACTCAGGAGGACATGCTCCAAGAAAATTATTTGAGGACATTCTTACTGGTTTCACCTTTTGTTACAGTAAAGTTTGTGCACAGCACCCTTAAGAAAATAGCTCTGATACCATTTGACAGAAATGCTTTTTGAGATATAGATGCAATAGAATTAAACCTTTTGAGAAGCTAGAATTGTTCTTCTTTTATTTCCTTAATTGCATCATTGCATACATACAAAATGATTCAAAAAAACCATTATTAGTTAAGCCCGCCAAATACGTATCCTTTTAGAGGAGAAGATTTCAGCTGGTCTTCACTCATATTAACCTTACACCTCTAAAATGAAGAAGACAAAATTTCCCCTCACTGCCTTCTCTCAAAGTTGCTGCTTCTGCTGCAAATCCAAATCTAGAAAACGAGATTCCGATCAAATCCCAGAAAACCCTTTTCTCCTTGGACTCAATCCGAAGAGCCCACATTTCATCTTCCTCAATTTCACCTTCAAAATGGTCACATTCATCTAAGACATGAATAGCCAATATAGTTGGCTAATCTTTGCGTTCTTCTTCTTTTCTTTTGCAACCAATATCAAATCTCAACACACTGTTGAAGGTGGTGATGAAACACAATCAGATGTAGATTCCTGGCATTTTCCTGTCTTATGACTTCGTTTCTCGAAGCAAAAGATATCCCCGTGTCAAGAACGCGTCTGCACAATCTTGGGCGTTCAATTCCACAGCCAAAGTGTTGAATACCGGAACAAGTGAGCTCAGATCTTGGAAGATCTTTGTCGGGTCTCAACACCAGGAAATTTTAGTCTTGGTTAGTGGAGGGGTTGCTATTGATGATGACCATTTACCTGCCGCCGTTGACTTATTTTTCAGGATACCCTCAAACGGATTTGAAAACATGCATTGATACAGCTAGAGATCTAGACCAAATCCAAGCCAAACTTGAGATTAAAGGAACTCAATTTGGGGTTAAGCCACCGGGTATTCCCATGCCCAAAACAATTAAGCTTGTAAATGATGGATACCAATGTCCTGCTTCAAAAGTTAATAGTAAGTAGCAAGTCTATTTCTTTGAATTTGCACTAGTTAAAGACAATAAGTACACGAATGAATATATCATTGTAGATCAGGTTAAGTTTTTGGAGCAGTTGGTAGTTCAATTCTTCGTTTACATATTTTGCTCTTCTTTTATAGAGAGTTTGATGCATGTATGTTGTACAAGAAATCCGAAAATTAAAGTCAAAGAGACAGTACTAAAGTATTTGCCGAGCCAAGATGAAGACTTACTGATCTCCTATGATGTTATGCAAGCATATAAAGAAAACTATCTCGCCCAAGTGACAATGGAGAATAATCACCCTTTAGGGCGTCTCGATGGATGGAACTTGACATGGGAGTGGATGAGGGGGAGTTTATCATCACAATGAGAGGAGCATACACTCGTGAAAAAGATTGTATTGATTGCATCAATGGACCTGCTGCAGAATACTATATGTCACTGGATTTCTCCAAAGTCATGAATTGCTAAAAGCATCCAATCATGTCGGATTTACCACCAATGATGAGCAAATTGGGAACTTGCCCCACTGTTGTAAGAATGGATCTCTTTTTCCAACAACACTGAATGAAACCAAATCCAAGGCAGTATTCCAGGTCCAAGTTTCCAAGATTCCACCGGATTTGAGCATAACTACAATCTATCCACCTCAAAAATGGAAAGTAGTCGGAATTCTCAATCCAGACTACAAATGTGAGGCACCTATAAGAATATACAATGCAAAATTTCCTGACACAAGTGGCTTAAATGCAACTGTTTCTGCCATTGCAAGCTGGCAAGTGATTTGGAACATCACAAAACAAAAGTGTGGGAACTCTAGATGCTGTGTTTCCTTTAACGCATACTACAATCAATCTGTTATCCCCTGTGACACGTGTTGTGGATGTAAAGATACCGATCAATGCAACCCTAATGCAAGGGCAATGCTTCTTCCTTCCGAGGCACTTCTTGTCCCATTTGTGAATAGAACTGCAGGCTCTAGCGTGGGCTAGGATGAAGCACGGTGACAATTGTGGAGTTGGTATATTGGCATCTCAATTCAGACTATAGTGGCGGGTGGACCACTTGAATGACTATATTCAATTGGAAACAATTAAATTTTGAGGATTGGTTTGCTGCAGTTCAGATTCCAAAAGCTTATCTGGGTATGAAGATGTTTACTCTTTCAATGGAACAAAAGTGTCTAGTTCTAATAATACAATATTATTCCAAGGCTTGAAAGGCTCGAATTATTTGATTGGTATTACAAATTCATCAAAACCAGAAAAAGAACCAATATATCAGGTAAGCAGCAATCATTTTGTTCAGAAAAAAGGTTTACTCGAGGTATAAACGTGGAAAAGGGAGATGGATTTCCAACTAAGGTGTATTTTTTTTTTTGGTGAGTAAAGAGGAGAAACAAAAGGAAGAAACTACTCAGGCAGACCAAAGCCTCCAGGTTTGGCCATCCTGGTTTGACTCTTAAAGTCTTTTCCCTCAAAACATCGGCTTGAAGTAACGAAGCTATAGAAGACGGAGCAAGATAAAAAACGTGAAGGCCTGGACTGCAGTCATGCCCGAGAGCAGCCATATGATCAGCACATTTGTTGCCTTCCCTCAACTTATGGTGGATCTGAACCACCCTAATCTCGTTCATCAAAACATGGCAGTCCTTGATAATGCATTCGAAAGGATGATTAGAAGATAATTCCTCCCTAAGCAAATTGTAAACCCCTAAAGCATCCACCTCCAATTCTATATTCATTAGACCTATCTTGTTCGCTAGAAGGAGGTCCTCCCTGACACCCCAAAGTTCTGCAACAACCACTGAGCAAGTGCCAACGTTGACCGTGAATCCCACTATCCACTCTCCATTTTCATTTATGAAAATGCCGCCTGCTGCAGTGTGCCCACCTGCCATTACTGATCGGTCTGTGTTGAGTTTGAGTCTACCACTACCGGGAGGAGATCGGCTAATCCATTTCTTACTACCAAGGTTTCTTCTGACCTCTCTAAAAGTAGCACGCTTAATTTCTTGGCTGAGATTTAGAGCCCACCTAGTAACCTGCACAATAGGCATGTGCTCCTTCTGATGAATGCGCCTGCATCTAGCCTTTCAAATAATCCACACGGTGGCTAGAAACTTGCTACCATCTATATGCATCATACCTGTGCATGATTTCTTGGTTCCATTTTTTATCCAATTGGTCACATCTGCAGACCAGAAGTTGTCCTCGCCCGCAATCCCCGGAAGGACAATGCTCCAAACTTCTTTGGCTACGCTGCAATCTCTGAGACAGTGCAACACCGTCTCCTTCGTCCCTCTGCAGTGAGTGCAATCTTCCTCTAACGTGAAGTATCTTCTCTTCCTCTGAGTATTTGTTATGATTTTGTTGTTAACAACAAGCCATAAGAAGAATTTTATTCTCTCAGGGCCATCCACCTTCCAAATCCAAGACTGGTCCTCTTCCTCCTGACCTCCTCCATGCCTTAGAGAATTCCATATCTTATAAGCTGAGGCTACCGAGAAGCTGCCGTCCCCATTTCCGTCCCAACAGAAATCATCTGTTGCGTTGCTATTCCTGGGAATCATCACACTACGAATCTCTTCCACTTTCTCTTTTGGGAGGCAGGCTGAGCTTCTCAGTATTCCACTCTCTACTGTCAGAGATGAAATAGCTAACCTTCACATCAGCAGGAACTTGATTTGAGGAAGTAGTAGAGCCATTGAACAAAGGTTCCTTCTCCAACCACAAGTCATGCCAGAACATGATTTTACTTCCATCTCCTATCTTCTATCTCATACCTTTTACTAGGAGATCTCTGCTTTTAATGATTCGTTTCCAAACCACTGAAACACATGATTTGTAGTTATAATTGAACAACTTTCTCCTTTTAAGTATTTACTTCTAAGGACTTTACACCACAGACTTTCGTCTCCCTTGGCCAGTTTCCAACCCAACTTAGCATAAGTGCCATATTAGAGACTCTAGCTGTTTTCAGGCCCAAACTGCCTTTTTTTTTGGAACTGCAAACCTTCTCCGTATTTACTAGGTGAACTCGCTTGTGATCCCCAAACCAACCCCCACAAAAAGTCCCGGTTGATTTGATCTAACTTCTTACAAATGGCTTCAGGAAACCAGCTTGTTTGCATAAAGTGGATAGGAAGAGCGGCATTGAAAGATTGGATTAATGCTTCCCCCAGCCGTAGAGAGCAACTTAGCTTTCCAATTCTCAAGTCTTCTCTGAACCTTTTCCACTATGAAGTCAAAGGTTTGTCTTTGCACTCTCGAATGGATGATAGGCGTACCCAGATACTTCCCTAAGTCACAAGTAATGGGGAACTTACTTATAGCCATGAGGGAGTCCTTAAGGGTCAAGGAACTTTGGGGGAGAACCACAGCTTCGACTTGTTAGCATTTATGGATAAACCACTTTCAGCAGTGAATTTTTTTAGACAATCCAATATGTTGCTCATATTAAGATGGTCTGCTTTAACAAACAGGAGGAGATCATCAGCATAAAAAAGATGAGAAATCAACGGGCCGCCTCTGTTAAGCTTTATAGGCTGCCAATCACCTCTCTTGACTCTGTCTTGAATCATATAAGCCAATCGCTCTATGACAAGGATGAAGGATAAGGAGAGAGGGGTCCCCCTGCCTTAAGCCATGACCGGGTTTGAATGAAGGAAGAGCTTCTCCATTCCACAACACCGAAATGTTGCCTACAGAGACAGTAAACATTTTGAGCTTAACTAAGTCACGGGGCATATTGAAGTCTAGCAGCACACGCCTAAGGTACTCCCAACTGACACTATCATAAGCTTTCTTAAGGTCATCTTTAAGAATCATGGAGTGATTCTTGCTTTTGGAAGTTCTTAGAGAGTGGATAGTCTCCTGCATGATCACAGTATAGTCTATAGTACTTCTATTCGGAAGAAAACTGCACTGATGCTCTCCTACGAGATTCTGTAGCAAAGGCCTCAAGCGTTGAACAATAACTTTGGTCAGCACTTTATAAGAGGAATTCATAAGACTTATCAGCCTGAGATCATTCATACTTTTTGGATTAGGAATTTTAGGAATGAGGACCAGAAAAGCGTCGGTGAGAGTAGGCCAGAATTATCCATCTTTAAAAGCTTTATACACAAAATTATAGAGGGAAGTCTTGACTCTGTCCCAATGCTACTGGAGGAAGATTGCTTGAACACCATCCGGCCTCGGAGCCTTCAAACCTTTCATAGAGAAAAGAGCAGCTTTAATCTCCTCCCTGCAACTGGTCTACTGAGATTCTCTTGGTCCTCCTTATCCAGCTTCCTGAGCCAACTATAGTACCTATCACTGGTTACTCCTACTGTCCTGCAATCGAAAAGATTCTGGATGAATTCAATAGCCATACATTGCAGCTTCTCCTGATCAAAACACCAAGAATTATCCACCTTCAGAGCTGCAATCTTGTTCTTATTTCTCTTAACTTTGGTTTACATGTGGAAAAATTTAGTATTTTTGTCGCCTTTGGACAGCCAGCCCACTCTAGATTTTTGCAACCAAAAAATTTCCTCTTGCTCAAGGATTTGATGATACTCTTTCAATAAATTATCTTCAAGCTTCTGGAGAAAGGAAGAGTGACAATAATTTTCTGATTTCTGTAAGTCTCTTATCCTCCTTTGGAGCTCCCTTTTCTTTTAAAAATGTTCCCGAAGACTTCACTGTTCCAGACCTTCAACTCCTTACATATATGGTCAATGAACTACAAAAGACAGTTACCTCCCGCCGCCCAAGTGTCTTCGAAAATCGACTTGAAATCCAGATGGGTGAGCCAAGCCGCTTCCTATCTGAACGGCTTATTCTCCCTACGAGGCGGGCATGTGACTCTAGCACCGGAGAGTGGTCTCCATGGATCCTCGGGAGATTAATAACTCGAAGCTTAGGGAAGTCTATAAGAGCGTGCTGGTTGGCTAGCACCCTATCCAACCTCTGCTGCAACACAGTCCTTCCATTGAGAAATTTATACCACGTAAATTTGGATCCCAGAGCATCGAGACTTGAGAGATTGCAGTTGTCCCACTATCTCCGAACTGTCTGAAATTTACTCCAAGAGTTAATGTTTTTATTACTGGTTTCTTCAGCACTATAAATGTCATTTAGATCCCCCATCACGAACCAAGAAGAGTGGATTCTACTCACTATATTAGTCATCTCATTCCAAAATTCTTTTTTAGCCTGTTCGTTTGACTAAATGTAGGCGAAAGAAACTAGAGTGTTCTCAGCTCGTTCACTACTTCTGCATGGATCATTTGACAAGAGTGGTAAAGCACTTTGATCTTAATTCTATTCGGATTCCAAACTAACCAGAGCCCTCCCTTAAAACCATTCGGGGGAACTCTGAGCTCTTCCTTCTAGCCCATCCTCTTTATGAACGACGGATAATTCTGGGATCTGGTTTCAAGCAGACAAAGAACCTCAGGCTCATGCGTTCTTAGCATCTCTCTGCAAGCTCATCTAAACTTGCTATTTCCTATACCTCTGCAATCCACACTATCATTTTAATCTTCATTAGGAGACAGGACAAGAAAGCGAGGGAAGATAGCTCAGAATTCCATGTCGGTGAGGTCCTCGATCCTCTCCTTCCCAGCATTGTTTTCACTTTGTTTCCCCTCCAAAATGTCAGACATTTCATTTGGTCTCATTACCGTTACATTTGAAAAATCACCCCTCGGGCCTTCCTCTTGTTCAAGTCTAAATGGGCTCCTTTCTCTCTCTCGGGTCGAGATCATATTTTTCGAGGCCCAACATACTTTCAATGCTTGAAGGGCCTATTTTCATCTCCCTCCAAGGAAGCAGCCCATGAATGTTTGATCCACGTTCCCCATTCCAGATGATGGGTCATTGTCTACGGCCCATTTTTCCAGCCTCCACAAAGCCCACATCCAGAATAATAAGGCTATCTTTCCCTCTTGTCTTGATCTTGTTGTCATCTCGAAATTGCAGACTCACCTCTTCCACTAGTTCCCTCTCCTCCCGATATTGAGTTGACTTCTCGCCCTCACTAATCTGCAACTGCTGAAGCCTTTCTTCCACCTTTGGTTGTACCATCGCTGCCGCAGTCGCTGATAGTGTTGTGCACTTTCGCTTTCTTCTCTTTTCCTTTCCCCGACCACACCTCTATCTCCTTCTCGATAGTCTCCCCCATAACCTGCTCCTCTTCTGACACCTCGTTGGTCCACCTCAGACTTGCAAATCTGTTCTGTCTCGCCTTGTTGATTTCCTCTTTTCCCCTGTTTTTACTTATTTTGGTAATCTTAGGTTTTCGGGCAACAATCATCCAAGGCCCTAATTTTTCATTGGATTCCGCCACATTCGGTTCATCCTCCGCTGTTCCTGCTGCCATTCTTTCTCTTTCTTCTTCCTCTTTTCCTTTGTTGCAAGTCTCCTTCGTGTGTCCCACTCTTTCACACTTAAAAGCACAGAACATGTATTCCCTTATACTCTATTCTTTGAACTTTCTTAGCGATTTTTACCTTTGGGATCAGAGGTTTGTTAAGGTCGATCTCCACGCACACCCGAGCGTACTTGCCTCACAGGGCATTGGCTGTGTTAGCATCTACTCTGATAGGTTTGCCGATCAACTTCCCCACCTCCAGCAGAATCTCTTCGTTAAAAAACTCGATGGAAAGTTGGGGAAACCGCACCCAAATTGCTGTGCGTTCAATCTTTACAGCTGAAGGAGAAAACCATGGTCTCCATTTTCGAACCGTAAGATAATGATCATGGATCATCCACGGTCCATCAAGCAAAACCCGGTTATAGTCTTGCTGCAATTCAATTTTAACTAGATGGAAACCTTCTCCCAAGTCTAGCAGTTCAAAATTCCCTTCCAATCGCCACATACTAGTAACTTTGGCAAGCATTAGGTGATATCCGATTGACTTTCCCAATAATTTTATAATTAGTGACTTTCGCCATGGCTGCCATAACTTCTTGAGTTCATCATGTGGGATTGTCATTGCAGGAAAAGGGCAATTAATATCTTCCAAATCCGCCTCTTCCTCCGGCCAAGCTCTCTCCTTAGTTTCACAGTCCAATTACCCATCCTCTTCCATCCAGGTAGTTGTATGATCCCATCCCATTAACATGTCCTTGAATGAAACTTTTGATGGCTCCCCTGCTACGGTAGTCTCTTGCATTGGCTTCACCTTTTTTTTGCTTCTTTGCGGATGATCCTCTTCTTCGTTAGAGATCTCGTGGTCTGCAGGTTCGCCATCTCCGCCATCTCTCTCTTTCATGAGTTCTGTCGCGGTCTACGATAGTCTCCTCAGTTTCATAGTCCGATTGACTTTCGAATTTTAACCAAGGTGTATTTTAGTGGTGAAGAATGCACACTTCCTTGCAATTGCCATCTAGTGGTGAATACAGATCTCATGTGAATATAGTGCAATTAATCACTCTTGCAGTCATGAACTTTTTGCTCATGACCTTGTAAAGAAGGAAAAATCCTTAGTAGGAAGATGTCGAATAGACTTGGTTGAACAGCCGGGTGAGGTAGCATTAGTTGATGTTCCACTTGCTAGTTGTAACTCCAACATATTTTCGAAGAAAGTGTTGCCATAGATAGCAAAGATTAACTTCGTTATATGATTCAAGTCTGTAGACCTCTTTCCTCAGACTACCTGCCTTCATTCATCTCATAATTTCGATCAGGTCTCCATATATTACACCATAGGGGCATGGATCATTCCCAAGTAATCTCTCTAAATCATTACCATGGACTCATAAAATCGCTCTGTGATTCCACCGGACAGCAAATTGTTCCGAATAGTGCTGACAATGTTGATTGATAAAGTGAATGTGTGAAGGGTCAGTGAGGAAGTGCACATAATTCAGAACAATGACTAGAAATTAGGTCTACTAGAGAAGTCCGAAAGATCTTTTTGCAGTTCCCTCATTTGGTCTTTAAGAAAAATAAAGAGTAACTTCCCCTATTTTGAGTCATCTATGTAATTTTGTGCAATACTCCTAAAGTAAAGAAGATTGGTGATTAATATGTTTATAGAGAAAATTGAGTTTCTCACGGTTTTGCTATGAAATTAGTGTGAAGTGAACTCATCTTTATGCAGACATTGTTGTTTCCTTTTGGCAGCTTAGCGTAGACCGTGATGTCTTTTAGGTTGCACCATGTCAATGGATGCATACCAACTCATATGCTACTGCTTTACCTCCCTCTTTTATTTCAATGAAAAATGACAAGCCTAACAAACGTCAAGCAACAATAACCAGAATCAAAAGAACACTCCTATGACCAGCTAAATCAATTAAGGAAAAAAAAAAAGAATCATACCGAATCAAGAATCTAAATTTTATTATCATTTCCTCTCATAGTTTTTCCAACATTAAGTTGTACATGTTAATTTGGTCTCTTTAGGTCCTTGAGGGGGGCACTGCAGTTAATTTGGTCTCACCTTCCCCCATTATTTCAGACAGGATATATTGAGAATGTGGTACTTGGCTTGAACCTTTTACAACTTTGATGGAGGTGTATACCAACCCCACGGTTCATCTGAGATGTACCTTGTGACCTGCTTCACTGTCAAATAATTATCAAGTCCCCTGCAAAAATGACAGTAACCGATTATGCCTAATTGTGTACCCAATAGAGACCATGTAATACAGGAAAAATCAGGAGAAATTATATGTGAAAAACCAAACAAAAATCTATAAATGGCCTAATGGTCAGTTTATGCTTTAAGTCTTACTGATGAGTAAGGAAGTTCTAGGGAAAGTGGTTAGGATGAACCTGCTGAGACTAAGAAAATTGTAGCCCTTTGGGCATTCTTGTCTAACGTGGTTGGATTCAAATAACACAAAGGGTCTTACCATTCTCCTAATTCGCGTCCAAAACCGCTACGTTTATTTCCTCCCCAAGGAGCTTGACAGAAGCATGGCTGTGAGCAATTGATCCACACAATTCCTGCCTGAACAGCCTGTGCACCATATATTACTTTAGAACCAACATAGAGTTCATGAATAAGAAAATTTAAAATTCAGTTTTTCTAGTGTTTTAAAGCATTTCAAATTACTTAAATCTATGCGGCACCATCAAAGCAAGTGGGAGGGGGATCCAGAGAAGGATCTTCTATGTGAAAACTCGTAGAACTAATGAGAAACATATCAATCTCACCTTTGTTATCCTGTCACATCTGTCAAGATCTCTAGATATCACAGCAGCCCCGAGGCCATATCTGAAAAAATGCATAACCAATGTCAGGAAACTATGGAACATAATGGTAGCAAAACAATTTGCAATATGAAATCTTCTCCGGGCAAGTCAATCAAGTTCAACTCACTGAGTGTCATTTGCCAGTTTGATAGCCTCATCCTCAGTACTAAATGTTTTAACACATAGAACTGGTCCAAAGACCTCCTCTCTCCAAATTTGCATGGAGGTAGTCACGTCGGTTATAATAGTAGGCTCAATGTAGAATCCTTTCTTCAGATGCTGCAATTCATTATTAAAGAAATTCTCATCAGAAGATAGTCATTTCCCACTAGTATTTGTCTTGGGTTCAATAAGCTGAGAATTTACCGGGGGACGACCTCCACCACACAAAATGGTTGCACCTTCACTCTTTGCTGTTGAGACAAACTTCAATATTTTCTCATACTGAATGGGAGAAGAATAAAAAATATTAGAAACATACATCAACCGGGCATATCCCCAGAATTTAGCTCATGGAAAAAAGAATAGAACTACTTTTCACATGTAAATCACTATAAAGTATCAACTTCTAACCTTATTTTTTTGTTGAATAATAAGGGTTGCAGGGGGCAACCTATGTTGATATCCCCTGCGGTTGTCACCTTGTAATTCTTTTACAAATTGAATAACATAAGCATCTATCAATTACCATACTAATTCATAATGTCTCATGTCATCTAATCTGTGGAACGCAATGATTGTAGTCATGTTAGGCGATTGCAAGCTACTACTTTCTTAAAGGCCAAGATCTCCAAGTTGTATGTAGTGGCAAGTATAGTGTGGGACACTACTAAAGCAGTTTCCATGGGAAGCTTCATTTAGAAAGCTAGCTAACATCAGCTTGAAATGATAATTCATTCCTTGGTGCAGACCGACTACATAACAAACTAAAATGTAAGATGCTTCGAAAGTTACATGGACTCTAATGAACATTAATAATCAAGACCTACAGATCAAAGAATAAGAAATTAATGCATGCTATGCAACATGGATATCGGGTGAAGACATTCAGAAGAACCAACTGACAAAAAAAACCCTCCATCTTAAATTTAAATCCAAACTATAATTTTTATCTGCCAAAATATTACTAGGTGATAGGAATGCAGCCATGACAATGAACTTCATTTCATTTACGATGATGGAGAGAGACCAATAATAACACTTCATTTTATTTAGTTTCAAGAAACTTTTTTAAAATTCATAAAAAATTATAAAGTTTGAACAAATCCAATTTTTGCATAAATTGCGAAAAAGTTGCCAATGAAGACCATAATTAAGTATTCTTTTCAAGAGAGATATAGACATATTACCAACTATTGAAAATTGTTTAATAAGACATTCTGAAAAATCCTTCAAAATATTTGGTCAGTATTAAGAGGTATTTGTCTGTAATACATAAACACATTGAGCTTGATTCAAGAAAATAAGATATTCCTTTTCATGATGTCGTCATAGAGGGGATGTTGATATCCTGGTGTATGTCCAAAACTACATGTGCCAAAAAATTATACTTCAATCAATTCGTAACCAGCAGTATACCTCATCAAGAATTGAACGTTTATCTGTAGAGTATGTCAAACACATCCAAGTTACTCAAAATTGATAAGTTCTAGTGGACTGAAGAACTTACTTATAGATTATACATGTAGGCTGAGGTGAATGGATATCACTGACCATATCCTAATGAAGTATTATATTTTGTACTTGTGTAGCATTGGCAGGAAAAAAGAGACAAAATACACAATATTTGCAGTGCCACTCATAAAATGGTTCATTTTAAGCACGGATTTAATACATTCCAACAATTTTTGGAAAAAGGAAAAAAAGCGAAGAAAATTCCTAAGCAAGAACAGCACTACCTGCCCTCCACTAACAACGGGACCAAGCCTGCAACCATCTTCCAAAGGATCTGAAATCTTAATGTTTTTGCACCATTTCACAAGTTTGTCCAGAAACTCTCTAGCAATACTTTCCTGAAAAAAGAAATAATTTAATTCATGATTATGAGAAAGAATACTATCTAGAAAAGTTAGATCGCAAGATGCGCGCGCGCGCGTGTGTCTGGGTCAAAGGGCATTAATCAAAGGTGGTAGACTAAATGAAATATTGCCTAAAAGGTTCTATGAGTTTTGATTTAATATTGTCAATAGTGTATTTGATCTTCTGCCAGTCCACAAGAGGTGTGATTCTTTGACCCTTCAAGTCTGGATGCTATTCTTCCAAAATGGTTACATATGTAGGGCACAAATATATTCAAATGCAAACAAAGTTGATTTTCTAAACAATCAGATATCCAACTGTAATGGAAACATATTGCTAACAGGCAGCAAAGAATTTATTGGCATCCCATACGAAAACTGTTGATTGTCTAGAGAAGCAACTGGGAAGGCAAGAGAAATGCATAAAAAAGGGCAACATAGACTTGCCTTGAAGACTTTAGCTTAGACAGGTCAAAATATGGACAGCTTCATAATAACAAATCATTAAAATTTCACATGAGTAAAGACAAGACAAGACACATCACAGCTAATCAACTTCCATCCTAGGGAAAAATAGAACACCAAGTCTGATATCTTTGCAAAGTATGAAATCTTACTGTCATACCCAACTAGGTAAAACGAGTTAAGGGGCTGAAAGCAATTCATTGCATTACTTCGATATTCACAACCCAACTAAAATTTACAACATTTATGCAATCTTATGATTTTTTTATGCAAAAACATCATCTGACGGTCATAGTGCAACACAAAAAAGCCACATATATTTAACTGAGCTAAGGAGTGCACCCAACACTTAGCACAATCTGTTGAAACTATGAAAAAAATTGAATAACAAGAAAGTATAAAACTAATAGAAACTCGATTGCATTTCAAAATGAGAATACATAAAGATTTTGAGCATTTGTTCATGCTTTACAAGGGAAAAGGTCTTAGATATTTATAGAACACAAAAGACACAAGCGAGAGAGAGAAAAGAGAGAGGAGAGGCAGGAGAGGGCACTGCCCTCTCCTGCCTGCCAGCTTCCACTAACTGTTGGAGGGCCCATTTAAGGCCTGTTAAGGATCCCATTCCACTAGCGATTGGAGGGCCCAGCTAGGCCTATTTTGGGGCCTTAAGGACCCCATGCTTGGGCCCATTTAGGGCTTGTTAAGGATCCCTAAATGGACCTAAATTCTGTTTATTTTTAACACTCTCCCTCAAGTTGGGTGCGCATATGTCTATAGTGCCCAACTTGCCCATTATATCTTGAAGATGAGCCAATATTCCTCCTTTGGTGAAGATGTCTGCCAATTGATCATTTCCTTTGATATGAGATGTGGCAATAAGCTTTTCTTCTATCTTTTGTCGAATAAAATGACAATCAACCTCTATGTGTTTGGTGCGCTCATGGAAGACCGGATGAAAGGCAATATGGATTGCGGATTGATTGTCACAATAAAGCTTGATTGGCGTTGAGACTCTAAACCCTAGCTTTTCTACTAAGACCTTTAACCATACTATCTCACAAGCGCGTGCGGCCATGGTCTTATATTCGGCTTCTGCACTTGATCTAGACACAACCCTCTGTTTGTTGCTTTTCCAAGCAACAAGGTTTCCTCCTACGAACATGCAAAACCCAGTGGTAGATCTTCTATCCTTAGAATCATCTGCCCGGTCTGCATCACAGTATCCCTCGATTTTTATACTTTCATTTTTTTTCATCCAAATTCCTAATCCGAGAGAACCTTTGATGTAGTGGAGGATTCTTTTAGCTACTCTCCAATGTCCCTTCTTAGGAGTATGCATGTACCAGCTTATTTGACTCACGGCATAGGCTATATCCGGTCTAATGATAATGAGATAGATAAACCTTCCTACAAGCCGCTGGTATCGCTCAACATTCTCGTAGGATTCCATATCATCTTCTAAGGGTCCGGAGGTGGAGATAGGACTACAAGCAGGTCTGACTCCTGGCTTTCCTGTTTCCTGTAATAAGTCAAGAGCATATTTTCTTTGGGATAAAACTAACCTATTGTGGCAATAAACTAGCTCAATTCCTAGAAAATACTTTAGACTCTCTAGATCTTTAATTCAAACCTAGATTTTAAGAAATTTCTAACAATATCAATGAGATGCATGTCATTACCTATTATTGTAATGTCATCTACATAAATTAAGACAATTACTACTTTATCATCAATTTTTTTAATAAATAAGGATGAATCGCTATTGCATTTTGTGAAACCCTTACTAAGAAGAGCAAGCAAGGCTTAGTTTTGCGTACCATACTCTTGGAAATTGCTTGAACCCATAAATTGATTTATGTAGCCTGCATACATTTCCTTCTTGATGTTTGAGGTCTTGAGGAAGTTGCATATACACTTTTTCATCTAAATCTCTCTAAAGGACTGCATTTGCTACATCTATTTGGAACATATTCCATTCATAATTGGCTCTAAGCGAAAGTAATACTCGAACGGTGTTCATCTTAACAACCGGTGTGAAAGTTTCCTTGTAATCAACCCCGTATACTTGAGTATATCCCTTTGCTACTAGCCTTGTTTTGTATCTTTCGATGAAGCTATCACTTTTATATATGATTTTGAACACCCACTTGCATCCTACGACCTTCTTTCCTCTTGGTAGAGGGGTGATCTCCCAAGTGCCATTCTTAGTTAGAGCTTCTAATTTCTTGTTCATTGTTTCATTCCATCTAGGATCCTTGGTAGATTCTTCGAACGTTCTTGGTTCTAATTCTTTATCTATGCCACTCAAAAAAACTTGATGGATCAAAAAGATGTGAGAGATAGTGTAGTAATCATAAATAGGGTATTTCTGGTTGACCCATTCTGATGATGGAAGTCTAAATCTTGTTTATCTCCTAAGCTAAACGAGAGGGTCACTCGGCTATTCTGAACTTGGTGAGGAATTCTCATCCTCACTTGTTCTTTGATCTCTCCCTGAATCAAGTGGTGAGTCTTCATCCGTAGGGTTTGATCCTTCTTCCTCATTTTGAGAACTTCCTTCGGCTACTTGAGGATTGATTGGATTTTCAACTTCTTGAGTAGTATTGGGAGTCACTAGAAAATCCCAAATGGTTGTTTGAGAGCTTTCCTTTGAATTTTCGTTTACTTCTTCTCCTGAAAAGTAAAACTCATTCTCCAAGAATATCACATCATTCGATGTGTATGTGCGGTTAGTAGAACAATCATAGTATCTATATCATTTTTCAAAAGATGCATACCCAAGAAATACACATTTTCTTCCTCTATGTTCTAATTTGTTTCTTAAATGTGTAGACACATGAACATAGCATGTGCAACCAAATGTTCTAAGGTGAGAAAGTTTTGATTTTTTTCCTAAAAGGAGTTCTAAGGGAGATTGGCCTTTCAAAATATCGGATGATACGAGATTAATTACATGAACCGCGGTTTTAACCGCGTCATACCAAAATTTCTTAGGGGTGTTTGCATGAAACATTATAGTTATAGCAATTTCTAGTATATGTCTATTCTTACGTTCAGCTACCCCATTTTATTGGGGTGTGTAGACACATGATAGTTGATAGATAATGCCTTTGTTCTTAAGATAATTTTCAAAATTGTGGTTTGCAAATTCATCACTATGGTCGGATTTTAGGACTTTAATGTTGGCATTATAAAGTTTGGTCACATATTTCACGTAACTCTTAAGAACTTCAAGAGATTGCTCTTTGATGTTTAAAAGATACACCCATATATACGTAGTCTTATGATCAATGAATGTGATGAAATGTTTGTATTCTAAAATGAAATAACGGGAGAAGTCCAAACATCCAAATGAACCAAATCAAATGCATTTTCATATATTGTTTCAGAAATAGGATACATAGTTCGGGTTTCTTTAGTCAAAATACAAACTTTACAATGTCTATTCTCATAGTTTAAGTTTGGGAATAGACATTTTAAAGTTCGGTTACTAGGATGCCCTAACAGTCCATGCCAAAGAGATGAATCTTCCTTGATATGTGCCGTAAGTGCATGCTATTTTTTATCCAAAAAGTAAAGTCCTCCTTTTATAGAACCCTTGCCAATCAATCGATTCGACTTGAGGTCCTAAAAAGAAACGGAATTTGGGTCAAAAACAACTCTACATCTTGATCCTTAGTGATTTTACTTATAAACAATAGATTTGAAATAAGTTTGGAAACATATAAAACATTTGTAGTTTTTCCAAAAATATCAATTTCCCCAACTTGATTTACCTTCAAATCTTGCCAATTAGCAACTCGTACTATCTTATGATTATGAAGGTTTTTAAGTCTCTTAATTTTTGAAATATCCCTAACCATATGGTAGTCGGTGCCCGAATCTATGAGAATTTTCTGAATACAAATTAGTAAGTGGTTTTTGAATTGTACTTTCAAGAGGAGAGATTTGTTGAAGCCTTTTTGTGACACTCTCAAGAGTGGTTTTGAGGGCAGCAAGCTCAGCCATTGTTGGATCATGAGAAGTTGCTTGTTGGGCAATAGCTTGAGCTACAAAACTTGGGCCTCCTTGTTGGTCTTTTAGCTTGAAATTCTTTAGTCTTAGATGAGGATGTAAGAACCAACATTTATCCCTTGTATGCTCTTTCTTTTTGCGATGAGAGCATACCTCCCTTTTGATGATCTTGGCAGTCGTGAGGTCTTGAAAAGCCATGAATCCGTGAGCTTCAATCTTTAGCTTGGAGCTTTCCTCAATCCTCATGCTTACTTCAACCCTTTGCATCATGTTTTGCACTTCCCCAAATGTAGGAAATTCCTACATGCGTAGAATTTTTTGTCGGAGATGAGTGAAGGAGTCATCCAACCCCATTAGAAGTGCAAACGTTTTGTCCTCCTCTCTTCTCTTTTGGATGACTTTAAGATCGATTGAATCTGGTCGGAGAGTCATTAGCTCGTTCCATAAGTCGGTGAGCTCACCAAAGTATTGAGGAAGAGACTTTCCCTCCTTGATGCTAGCAATTTGTTTCTTCAACTCAAAGATCCTCCCTCGATTGGACTCTTGGCCATATAGGGAGAACATTATGTCCCACACCAATTTGGCGTTAAGAGCACAAGTCACCATGGCTTTATGAGTTTCATCTAAGGAGTTTAGTAAGATGATGAAAACATGATCATCTCTTTTCTTCCGTTCCCTATATGAGCGATTGCTCTCATCAAAAGGATCATCAAGAATATGCTCCTCTAAATTTTGAAGATTGAGTCATCTCTTCATGATGTTCACTCATTGATAATAATTTCCTTCTTTTAATTGAATAGAGGGAATAAAGAAATTGTTTTGAATTTGGGGGAGGTTTATGGAAGGAAGAGGGTCACCCAACCTTGAAAAGGATGGGATCGTTTGATGCTCTGATATCATGTTGAAACTATTAAAAAAATTGAATAATAAGAAAGTATAAAACTAATAGAAACTTGATTGCACTTCAAAGTGAAAACACATAGAGATTTTGAGCATTTTTGTTCATGCTTTACAAGAGAAAAGGTCTTAGCTATTTATACGACACAACAGACACAAAAGAGAGAGAGAAAAGAGTGAGGAGTGCCCTCTCCTGCCTCCCAGCTTCCAACGGCTAGTTTTCCACTAGCTGTTTGAGGGACCAGCTGGGCCCTTTCTCAAGGACCAAGTTGGGCCTATTTTGGGGTCTTAAAGACCCCATGCTTGGGCCCATTTAGGGCCTGTTAAGGATCCCATTCCACTAGCTGTTGGAGGGCCCAGCTGGGCCCTTTCTCAAGAGCCAAGCTGGGCCTATTTTGGGCTCTTAAGGACCCCATGCTCGGGCCCATTTAGGGCTTGTTAAGGATCCCTAAATAGGCATAAATTCTGTTTATTTTAAACACAATCGTTCAGATGCAAAGGGCCACAACTAATCCCAAAAAAGGTAGACAAAAGAAAGGAATGTCCCAGATGAATCATCAGACCAGCGCGTGCACTAGGTACCTTATTCCAGAACAGTTTTAAATGAAATTAAAATGTGAGGAGGGAGTTGATGATGAAACAAAATATACCAACGGAGATCCAAAAAAATAACTACAGTATTTCGCACTACAGAATTGCCACAACTAGAACTAAGAAAAAAATGGTATAGCCAATAAAATTTTAATATGAACCAGGAAAATACTTAATTAAACAGTGACAAAAGTTCTCACTAATATGTTATCACAAACCTTAACTATTAAGACTTAGACCTAAACATTAATATTCTAAGAAAAATGTGTTGCATATATATTGGAAAAAGGGAAACAGGCACAAGTTTGAGTGGCCAAGTGTAGTGAGATTAAAGGCTACAAAAGAATCCAGAAAATCTACCAAAATGCCTATAAATATTTTCTCCAACACTTTATATACCCAAGGGGGCTTCAAATAAAATGACATAAAATATGAAGTCTTTTCTTTACATCATGAAAGCATTCTATTTCTCTTAAAGGCAAATAACTTCCCTCTCACTACACAAGCTACAAATCTAGAGAACACCCTCGAGTGCAAAGAACCCCAACCAAGAATATACCTAACATTAAAGCTTCCTTACCAATTGGCGCAGAAGTAAAACCCTCTCTTCTGCACGTTGCTCATTAGTAAGAATTTTAGCCATATCAACTTCCTCAAAAGACATATTTGGCTTCATTGCACATAGTGCATCCTGATCTCCTTTCAACACTCCATAAGGCTCAATGGTAAGATTTCACCTAAACAAGCTGTTCTCTAAACCCTTTCTTCAAACTTAATTGTGGAACTATTCAAGTTTTTGATGATCCAATAAAACAGCTAGCAGTTTAGGATAAATTCTATCAGCTACCAAGGACACAAAATTCATCTACCTGGAGGGGTAATTGAATGATTTTTGCAACATAAGGACACAAAGTTCATCTTTTAAAGCATCATCGTTCAACCGAAATTCCAAGGGCATACTGCACCTTTATAATCAACAAGAAAGGTTAAAAAATTAAGACAATGATTCAGAAAATGAGCAATAATCAGGGTAAACAATTGCACTCAACTCTTAAATATTATGGATGTAAGCATATATAATTACTGATTCATCAATAACACAACGTTTGTAAAAGTTATGGCAAGGAGGAAAATTCACCCCCCCAAAACGCAATTCCCAGAAATTTGCAAATTGACATAACATGATTAATTTGTTAATAGAATATGATTTTCCAACTATCATACTCACATGAACAATGAGACGAGATGTTGCACTGCATATCTGACCGTTAGTCCAAAAGCAGCCGAAAAGAGTCCACTCAACAGCTGCAAAATGATTGAGAGACCGAAGTGAGTGCTGATAATAGCCTAAACACAGTTCCTTTGTAAAAAAAACTTGTTTCAAGTAACAAAAGCTTCTCTGTCAGAAAAAAACATTAATTCTAAAAGCTTTCTCCTAATGCTAATGCTAAGAATCCAATATAGAAAGCGGCAGCTCTTAATGCAGGGTTATGTTTCAGAAGCCACTAACCCTTATCAAGGTCCACATCCTCAAACACGAGAATTGGACTTTTCCCTCCAAGTTCCAATGAGAGAGGCTGCAGGAATCCGATATATAAGTTCAATCATAAATACTAGTACAAATGAAGCCAAAGCATATACTATTAGCTTTTAATGCTTTAACATGCCTTGACCCGTTGAGCTGCAGCTTGCATGATCTTGCTCCCTGTAGCATTGCTTCCGGTAAATGCAACCTGTGAAAATGCAATATACAATATAACATATCACATGCTGGATTACATGAGGATGAACAAAAAAGCTAAATTGGTGAATATCTAACTGAGAAAAAAGATATCCGCCAAATATTTTGAGTGAAAAAATTTTACCTTATCAACATCGGGATGAGCTGCCAAAGGAGCACCAGCTTCTGGGCCTAGTCCAGTTAGAATATTAAGTACACCTGCTGGAAGGCCAACCTCTTTACATACATCTGCAAGCTCCAAACATGTCCTGAAATACAAAACATGGCATCACTAAACAGGCTATTGCAAATAAAGAATGATTGTTACAACAAAATAAAAGTGAGCATAATTGAGTTACTATAAGTAAAGTGAGACGCACACAGATGATAATTCAGAAGGCTTCAATATTGCAGAACATCCAGCAGCAAGGGCAGGAGCCACTTTCCATGTAGCCATCAGAAGGGGGTAATTCCTGTGGAGGGAAAGGTCAGCAGATCAGTCACAAAAAAAAAAAAAATAAAATAAAATAAAGTAAAAGAAAAAAGATCACAATCCCCATTCAAATGAATTTTAAAAGACAATCAAAAAGGTCCTTAAAACCAACTGTAGCCATTCAAGAAAACAATGATACAAGAGTTTTCATGACTTCTCATCTTCAACGTCATAAACTATCATCACTTCCCAAACAATGGAACCTGGAACCCAATTGGCGGCTATGAATTGGATTGGCTCAAAAAATCAATTCATGGATAACTAAGAAACAACCAAGATGGGTTGCAGTTTCTTATATTAGTTCTTGACTCTGGAATCAATCTATGTCATATGCATATAGCAAATAGCACGTCTGATTAAATGTTGTACGCTCAAGTCTTATTAATACAGTAATAATAAATATAAAAAAAAATTACATGACATGCACTAATAGCAACATAACTAGAAGTGGTAATTTTGTGTGAAAAGCAACAGGTATGAGTAGCAGATCTATAGAAAGAACACTATTCACATGCTGGAAGGTACCAAAATATGCATATAGATTTAGTCAGTGTTAACCAATAAAGTAAAAAACAAGGAGAAATTAGCAGATCTATAGAAAGAACACTGTTCACATGCTGGAAGGTACCAAAATATGCATATAGATTTAGTCAGTGTTAACCAATAAAATCAGAAACAAGGAGAAACTAAATGCATATGAGTAAACATGTAGACTTAATTTGAATTATATCTATGATAGAAGCTCATTGACTCCTTACATGCTCCAAATATCCATCCATTCACAGACAAACATGGTTTTGACCACCTGAACTATTGACTTGCTATTCTAGGAGAAATACTACAAGAGACTATTAACAACACACTGGAATTAACACAACTAAGACTCTCAATCATTAGAAACAGAAAAATACCATGGAGTGATCAATGCCACAACACCTATTGGTTCTTTAAGAACATGACATTTAAATGTCTCCATAGGAAGCGGCACAGGAGTTTTTTGTTTCTTATCCAAAGCTTCCGCAAGGTCCGCATAATACTCAAAGCATGCTGCTACATCATCCTGAATACATCAAAGAAGCACACAAATCATGTAAGTTATGTGCACCACTACAGTTCGTCAAAAGTAAATCTTGTGGACATGGTAAACATACTATATCCCACAAAGCTTCTTCAAGCGGTTTCCCACAATCAAGTGACTCAAGCTTTGCCAGCTCAGACTTTCTCTCCTTGACCTACAACCCAAATGAATAAATTGATGAAAACCACCAAAATAAAAACAAAATATCTGTACAATGCAATTATTCTCAAAAAATGTATAGTGGAGATCTGCACTACATTTAGTGCAGTGGGGACATCCACTCCAAAATGTACCTATTGTCCTACATATAACTACAAGATCTAGTATTACCCAATCCAATAATCAAAGATCACTTTGCCTAAAAAAAAAATTAATACAAATGATAACATTAATAATAATAATAAAAATGATAACATTAATAATATTAACAATTAAAATAATGATAACATACTAATAATAACAAAGATTCTATGGTGTTAACGGTAACAATAACAATGATGATAACAGCATTTTATCCTTTATCAGATTCCAAAACCCATATGTCAAATAATCAATTTGGAGATCAAGTATTCGAATTCCCAACTCAAAAGGGGAATTATTTCATTGAATCAAAAATTTTGCATTCTAGGTCAAAATCAAATTTTGAAAAAGAAAGTTTCAACGTATTCATCATGAACCAACCACTAAATTCCAAATCCGATTCCAGCATCGCCAACTCAGGGTTTTCTCTCCTTCGTCCACACTCAAAAAGTAACTTTAAAACTAGCTAAAACTAAAACTTTGCATCGATAAACTGAAAAATCAATCATTTCATAAATCAACACAGAATTCACAACTCAAGAAACAAATGTATATTGTTAAATTCCAAAACCTTGAATTCATATCCAAATTCCAAATTTCGAAACACGAAATGGAAATACCTTCTCAGCAATAGCACGCAAGTACTTTGCACGATGAGCACCAGAAGCAGAAGCCCATTCGTTGCCTCTGTTCCTACTCAGTGCTTTACGCGCCGCATCTACTGCTCGTTCAACATCCTCCCCCGTCGCCGCCGGAATATCACCTGCAGAACCCAAAGCAGTGAATCGAAAAACCCTCGACTAACTTCGAAAATTGAAACAATTGAAGATCAAAATCAGTGATTTTGAAAAACCAACCGATGATTTCTTCGTTCGCAGGATTGATGATCGGGATGCGTTTTCCCAGTACCGGTTCGGTCCACTGACCATCAATGAAGAGTTGACGTGAAGGAATTTTAATCACCATCTCTCTCTCTCTCTCTGTCTATGTTTTTCACTCTCAGTGTATGGTGAGTGCGGTGCTTTGTGATTTGTGATTTGTTTTATATTTGACCATTTTGATCATTTTTCCTCTTGCTTCCTTTTTCTTCAATGCCATCCTACAAAGCGTGGGACCCACTAGAGTCCTAGAATGTCGGTTATAAATATTAACTTAATTCGAGGTTAATTAAGTTCAAAATATTAAATTAATTAGGTTGCATGATAACACAAATAAGAATCGCATATGAATGGACATCATAAACACGAAACCTTATAAGAATACAAAAATTAAAAATATTGATAAATACATAAATATAAAAAATATAAAAAAAATTTATATAAATATTAATTAATTTAGTATGTTGAAATATTTTAAAAAAAATTGATATTGAAAAATTTTTATAAATATTAATTAAAATTATTAATATAAAATTGATATTAGGTGAAAGATAAGTCTGTTTACAGGAAAATTAACATAGGCAGGAAAGTTTGTTTTTGTATTGGTTGAAACATTGTGAACTCTCTCTCTCTCTTCCCCCCCCCCTCTCTCTCTTTCAAAAATTAACATAAACAGAAAATTTTGTTTTGGTACTAGTCGAAACGATTTAAACCCTTTCTCTCTCTCACACACAAATTAACATAAACAGAAAAATTAACATAGATAGGAAAATTAGCAATGAAATGTGAGGTTAGCCAAGAATCTTTTAAAATCTCAAAATTTTTAGACTTTATGATATCTTATTCAAGTTCACCGTTCAGCTAATGAATTTTGATTCAAGTGACATCTTCTCCGTTCCTCATATAATAAGTTTAGATTCAAATCCCAGTATATAATAAAAAAAAAAAATTCAAGTTTACCGTTCATCACTCGGGACACTTTCATTGCATCAGTCCATTTGAAGGGTAGTGCAATGATTATTTTGTTCATATTTAGAAATATTTGTTTTATGTTAAAATAGAAAAATAATATATTTTTCTTATTTTTATATTTCTATATTATAGTAATTGTTTTTATATTTATAAAAATTAATTTTGGATTATCCATACACTATCTTTGATATTTAATCACATCTATATTTATTTATCTTTTATATTCATATTATTTTATTTATTTTTATCATGATGTCAGAACTATCTTTGCAAAATGAATTATTTATCCACCTGCATGTGTTTTTAGCAGTCAAAACCAATGTTAGAACTAATCAGTCAGAGTTGAAACCAATGTCAGAGCCAAGGCATGAGCCAAGAGCTAGATCCTGGGCTTGCTTGAGCTCAGAGTTAGAGCCACAGTTAGAGTTAGAGGCAGAACTAAAGCTGGCGCTTAAAGCCGGTGCAAGAGTTGCAAAACAATCTATAATTTTAGATTTTCTATTCAAATCGTTTCTAAAATTAAGTTATTCTCATTATACCATATTAGGTTTGAGAGAATATTAAAAAATATATTATATATCAAACCAAATTAATTATTACTTTAATTGAAATATATATTTAATTTTTCTTATTTTTATATTTATAAATTTATAACATCTGTTTAAATATTTGTAATAATTAGTTTTCTATATAAATCTAATATATTATAATAATTCAATAAAACAATTGAGAATTAAATTTGATATTATTATATTTCTCTGCATGCATGCTTTGTAATTGTTTTAAATCTAATATATTATAAGACAACGGACATGCATGCTTCTTCAACACAAATGCCCAACCTCATATTAATGACATAAAGATTCCAAACAGTCGTCGGGAACAAGGTATTGTTGAAACTTTTGTTTGGGTAATTGTTTCTCTTTTTTAGGGGGTTCTCCTGTATAATATCCGATATTAACACTAATTTTCATTAAGTTTTAAGCTTATAAATATAAAGTCAATGATGTATATATACAAATCACTCTTCTCTCATCTCCATCATAGCTCATACCATGTTAAGATTTAATGTTGGATTCTCTAACAGGTAATGCCAAGAGGTTTTCAGAGTTTGTATTGCCTACGAACCAAAACATTCTAAGAGCAAACGATCTCGATGGCATGAGGGCCATAACTGTGGTTGATACTGAGGTTTTTGGTGCCTCTTATCCGTCGTCTGCTGGTGCAAGAAGCATCAATTGGGTTCATGACAGACATTTGTAAGTAGTGGGAGTCACAAAGTGCACCCCTTCTGGTCGATGTGTATCCTTTGCGTTGAACCTATTGTTGGGGATGGAGATTTGAGCAACACCAATCTTTTTGATGCTGTCTTGGATGCATTTTTTTGGGCCATGAAAAAGGTGGGTGTGACCCTAGTGAATTTTTAGAGAGCGGATAGCCATCTGCTGGCAATGGTGACTTCACAACCGATCCACAATAAGAATTTCATGAATCATGTTCTGAGTAAGAGTGAGACCCCAAAAAAACCAGGACTAGAGGCTTTATTTTTGCTATGTTTGATGAAGACCAAAAGGTTGCGGGAGTTTAAGCAAAATTTTGGATTGTTTTAACACTCGTGTTCTCTTTTTTTTTTTTTATAATCGATATTCAAAATCATATTTCTACGTTTATAAAATACTTTAGAGTAATGCATTTTCTTTAAATAGATTTTTGGGTTTTAGCTTTTAAGTGTTACAAGGGATATCATTGTAAATATATAGTTTTTCTTGTTCAGTATATATATATTTCGGTAAGAAAAGATGGAAAGAAAGAAAAATAAACTCGCCAAGCAGCAACCCTGAACCAAAAAAACTCAGACCCCAATTACTCCGATTCCCAGCTTCCGGTTGACAAGCCTACTCGACTCCTCACCATCTTTATCCGTCGACAGCAGTCTGAGCATGGACCTAGGAGGGGCTTCCAGCAGAGACAAACTTTCAGGATCCCCTTTTCCCAGCTCTGCAAGGTGATCCGCGCACCTACTTGCTTCTCTAAAGACATTCTGCACTTCAATATCTCCTTATCTTCTTAAAAGCTGCTTGCAGTCCATTATGGCAAGAAAGAGAGGGTGTGTGGCCTCGATATCCTTCTTCATCAGTTGGGACAAAACAAGCAGCCCGCTTCCACTTCTACATAAGCCGTTCTGATTGGCCATCCAAAGTGTCGGTAAATATGCTCACATAGAAACATTTACGGCAGATAGAAAAAAAAAAAAAAACTTTTAATTTGATTTCGGAGATAATGGGGATAATGGATCACCCATTATCCCCAATAACTCCCATTAACTCCTATATACTTTTCTCTCTCTTCTAACGTGTACCGGGTGATTTAACTTCTCCAATGGCTCAAGTGAAAAACTATGGATATTTACCTGAGAGAGAAGTTGAGAGAGGTACATATTCTTTGGAGTGAGAGTATCATGTGGGGTTTGTGAAATTTTTAAATAGGAAAATTTTTCCAAGTCGTTGGCTTCATCGAACTTTAGGTTGAGACGTCGTGGCATAATGTTGGTGATTCGATTTTATAATTACTATCCAGATCAAATGATCTATACAAGAGAGTTCGTAATTCACAGATTTTGGAGTACTATGCATTGAGTTATTTACCTAAAATTCCAAATTATTCAATTTTTGTGATTTATCACTTTTTCAATATGTGTGAATAAATCTAACACAAATCCCTCCCCTCAAAGCCCAGACTTCTGTAGTTATAGCATCAGCTCTTCCGATGTTCAGCTTGAATCTAACCACCCACCTTCCCTCCTCATCCCTCAGCAGGCCCCCCCGGCAGCTCACAGTGCCTGAGTCAATATCCACAGCCCCATCAGTGTTCAACTTAACTTTTCCTCTTTTAGGAGTCCACTTAACTCTGATGATTGGAGGCTGTTTCTGTAGCTGGCCACCTCTGTGAGCCTCCTTGCACTCCCTATTGAACTTCCTTACCATCCCCGCTGTCACCCAAGCAGGGATCCCGTCCCCGTCCATGATTATTCCGCATCTTCTCTTCCAAATAATCCAAAATGCTGCCACAAACATCCCACTCTCCTGCAGAATCCTTGCTTTGAATTTCCTCCCCATACCTTTCTTGATCCAGCTTGCAGTGGTCTCACTCCAGAAATCCCTTACCTTATCAATGTCTGGACGGATTAAGCTCCATATTTGCTTAATCTCCTTGCAATCTCTCAGCATATGAATAACAGATTCAGTACTCACCTTACATATCCCACACTTGTCATCATCAGTTAATCTTCTTTTCCTTCTCCATATTTGTCAGAATCCTTTCCTGAACAACTAACTTGATGAAACACTTCACTCTCTCGGGGCATTTGGATTTCCAAATCCACTTCCAATCACTATTCGGCTGAGACTGATCGGAATCATTTTCCCGCGGCAACCTATAGGCACTAGCCACCGACAAGCTACCATCGTTTGTCCCTCCCCATCATTTGGATTTCCCACACTCGTTCAATATTCACCGAAGGGAAGTAAGGTTTATATTCAATGGATCGACAATCTATTAGATACAAACCTTTTATTTTATATTAATTAATTTATTTCTTTGCATATTTTCTCTCTCACGATGGACTAGCACAAGGAGGGATGCGGGAATGTAACAAACGTAGTCCCCTTCTGCACAAAAAAAAAAAAAAAAAACGTAGTCCCAGCCCTGAGTGCCCATGCTGAATAACAATGGGCTAGACCTATTAACAACAATGGAATCTTAGTAAACGTAAAGAAAGAACTCAAGTCGAAGAACCTTTACCCACTTGGGCCAACAAATAGGGCAAGGCCCCAAGATCTTTTTTTTTTTGGGTGGATAAGGGGAAGGAAACAAAACAAACAAACCAGGGCCCAGCACGCCCAGAAACCCAACCCAATTACACTAGACTCCCAGACCCATGAGAAACAAGTCTGGTCGACTCAACACCAGCCTTGTCGTCCAGCAGCAGAGGTTGAAGGGATCTTGGAGGAACCTCCAGCAGGGACAGGCCTTGAGTACTGGTTTTCCCCAATCCCGTTAGATGATCTGCGCACTTGTTAGCTTCCCTGTATATATGCTTCACTTCAGTTATCCCTAGGTCTCTCATGAACTGCTTGCAGTCCATTAAAGCATGGAATAGAGGGTGTGTGATGCCATTGTCTTTCTTTAGCAATTGAGTTAAACCAAGGCAATCAACCCCCTACCTCAATCTCTGTTGATCCTTTAATCTTAGCAATCGAGAGGCTTCTCTCAGAGCCCAAACTTCTGCTGAAATTGCGTCTACTCTGCCTATATTCAGCATGAAGCCTATTACCCAATTTCCATCTTCGTCCCACAAGATGCCACTGCCACTAGCAATCCCAGAAGCTACATCCATAGTTCCATCAGTGTTTATATTAATTTTTCCTCTCTCAAGAGGATTCCATTAAATATTTAAGATGACAGTGTGAGTGCCTCACCCCACACCATGTTGATTCTTTTAGCCACCCCTAAGATCTTCAACTGTGGCTTGGCCGAAATGGGCATAAGTCTATTAATCTTATGGATTTTTTTCTTTTTTTTTTGGGTGAAATTAATCTAACGGATGTAAGAGCAAGTGGGATTCTCCTTTCTGGTTGCGTGACTGAATTATCATTGACCCAAGTAAATAAAACCCTATCAATTTCCATAATTAAATCAAACCCCAACATAATTTTTTTTTTGTTTTTTTGTGATGCCAATAAAAGTACAAGAATACAAATATTTTTTTGGTACTCGAAATCATATTCCAACTAATTTAATTCGAGATGTTGTTAGATTCTATCTCAACGTAAATTTTTTTTCTTTCTAATTTTGTTAAGAAACCAATGTCTTTTTCCACTTACACAATTATAATAACTTGTCCTGCCAAAATTGGGACAAGGGTTGGGGCGCTGCAAGGTCTCCCCCTCTTTCGTATTTAATTAATCGATATTTGAATTATTAAATAATCTATTTTAAGTATTATAGGACTTAATTTAGGTATTGGTTTTCATAATATCTATTTTTTTATTTTTTAAATTTAAACCGAAGAATTTAATTAAAAGATTATAATGCTCGGCCACTAGACCCACAAGATCTCTCTCTCTCTCTCCTTGATTGAGCCAATCCACCGAGAACGCTTCTGGTCCTGCCAAAATAGGGACAAGGCCCCACCCAGGGGGCCATGAATTGGCCTTCTCCTCTCTCTCTCTCTCTCTCTCAGGGGAACTATCCCACCAAAAAACCAGAATCAGATATAAAACTATACAAGCATAGGATAAAAATTCATAAAAAAAAAATGAAATATATAGACACCAAATAATATACAACAAAGGTAATCTCACGTAGCCATAAAAAAAAAAAAAAAAAAGAAATCAACAAATAGAACTCAAAAAAAACAAAAAAACAAAAGAAAACTATATGTAGAAAAATCTACTTTCCGGTAGTCTTATGATACTTGTCTTTAATCCAATGAAACCCAACAGAAGCACCAGTCTTGACCTTCTTGAATCCAGTTGAGGCTAAATCCTTTGTCTTCTCAAAGCCTTCTCCCATCTTTTTGCCATATTTTTGAGTCACACCATTACTTCCATTGCTCTTCTTGTTGGTCGCAACAGGATGTGGGTCGGGATTGCTGTAGTCCCATTGATCAGCCCATGATGTTTCATATGAACCGTTTGATGCCATAGTATCAACAATCAATATGTACCAAACTAGGTAGAGAGAGAGAGAGAGATAAAAGATAAGGGATTGGCATGGTTTTGAAGGTTTATATTTAATGTAAGGGTTCATTGGTCAAAAGATTTGGTATGATATTGTGAAGTAATTGAATTTGATACGAAGGGGGTGACGTATGAGACCTCAGCATCCCCATCGGAGAGTTGTAGACAAACCCCAAATTACATCATTCTTTTCTAACTAATAGTCAAATACCCAAAAATCAAAGCTATATGATTTTTATTTTTCAGTCGGTCCATCTATGGAACATGGCACTCCAATGGCTAAAGAGAGATTGTTTTTTTATTAATAGCATAGTAATATTTTAATTTTTAGTAATTATTATTATTATTAGTCTTAAGACACAAACATAATCCTGGCCCTGGGTGCCCACGTTCTTCCTTCTGGCAGGCTTTCCTTTAATTCAAAAGGCATAAACCATAAATCTGGTGACAGCCCAAGAAATCAAATAACATCTAGAACACTTTTGACCAATTCTGAGATTTGAACATTTTCATGAAATGGATCGAAGCTTCTTAGAATTTTTTAGGGCCGTCTTTTACTTTTTGGCCTTCAATGACGATAAGCATGAGGACATTCGCAAAACAGCTCTGACTGTCAAAATCACTCATGTAAAAGAAAATACTATAAAGAGCCGGCTACCTTCTCTTGCATGTTTTTTTGTTTATCCTCTGGACTTGATCTATTACCGAGTATTCAAAGTTTTACTTTGATTAATTTTAACTGAATTGCTGTCAGGTACCAATTGGGAAAGAGCTTTTTCAACGTCATTTTTATTATTATCAAGACTCGAATTTTGATTTTTAGTGTACGATACTAATACCCTTTCTACTACACCAATGAAGCGTTAGATACCTTCTCTTGCATTTTACTTGCACCTAAAGAAATCAAACTTCTAAGAAAAACTCTCCTAGTTTGTCTAATTATTTGGTTTGGAGTTCGGACCAAAGAAAAATACCGCAACTACTATATCGAAATCGAAATCAAAATCGAAATATAAAAGACAAAATTAAAATTTTTAAAATATATAAAAATCAAATTAAAAAAGCGTCTTGATTTTTCAATCTCATATCACAAGTATAAAATTTAAACTCATTTTTAGTTCATAGTTAGAGAGAGTTTTTTATTTTATGTTCATCTCTTTTTTATTTATTTATATTGGAACTCGAATCCGAGCTTATTACATGGGAGAAGAAAGAATGTGTCACTTGAATCAAAACTCATTGGTTTTATGTTGATCTTTGCAAATAAGATATATTATTTTTTATTTATATCACTCTTTTAGTCTAACATATTAAATGCTGCTTTAGTCTCTTAGATTGGTCATATGCCTTAGATAGTTTTCTCTCTAATTGGTGCCATCTCTAGGTCCCTAACTTCTTAATTGTCCAATCATTCTTTGATTCTTAACTATTTTCAATTTTTTTCACATGATTCTCTGTGATTAATTTGAAGAACGATAAATTTGAGTGATTTCATAATTTATTAAAACTAAACTATGGTATCTCTTTATTAATTTTGAAATATCAGGAATTAGTTATTGTTAGATTTATTTCTCATTAGCAGAAATATGATAATATTTTTGAAATAATAAAAGATTGAATTTTTTGGATATATTTCAGTAAATATATATCAAAAATCTGGAAATCACGAAACCTTTCTCGAGCGATTTTGTAGTCGGGATGATAACTACACAAATCAATTTATCACCACAATATCACAATGTCAAAATCCTTAAATCTGGAGATTAATTGATGAAAAAAATTTCCTATTTAAAATTATCTTGTAACCATTTATGTTTTTCTCTCTAGAAAAATGAAAAATATATATCTCTCGACAATACTCAATTTTTTCTACTTTCTTCACTTTCTCTTGTAAAGTCCAGAGCCTTTAGAGTTTCACTCAAACTCTTATTTTTAATAAGTTTTTAATTCATGCAAAACAGAAGTGATAGAGATTTTAGGGGGACAGGATAATCGGTAACCATCCATTATCTCAAATCTAAATTTTAAAATTTATATTTGTGATAAAATGTTTTTACATGAACATATTTACCAATGGATATTTATAAGAAAAATCAAGAAGATATTTTGGATTTTATCTCATAAATAAAATTTGGTAGAAACCCAAATAATTCCATTCAAGAAACCCAAATAAAATTTGATATCACGTCTATACTTGGAAAATGCTTTGGCTTCCGTTGAAGCTGGTTTGATCGATGTACAGACCAGCCCATCACCCCAAGTCAAATTATCATTTTGATCGTTTGATTCTGTAGGAATATGCCCATTATGGGCATTTGGGTAATTAAGGAATGGGGTAACTCCCATCCTTAATTACCACTTAATCAACCACCAAATGGGTAACTCCCCAATTAAATCTAAATGAGCCAAAAAAGATACCATGTGAATGAGTGTCTTCTTTCTCCCTTGCCCCACGTGAACAGTAACCATGTGCGGAGATGGCTAGGTTTTTACACAACATATTCTCTAGAGAGAGAATAGAGAGAGGGATGGAGATTTTCGCGTAGGAAAATCTCCCATCGTCAGACGATTCACCGGACACGAGGCTTGAGGCGTCATGGATTTGAGGTGGTGGTTCGATTGTGTGATCACCATCCGACCGTACGATCCGTTCGAGGGACATCGCGACACGGTGGATTTTGGAGACCGCCCAATAGAGGTATTTATCCCGAAAATTCCGATCTATTTAATTTTCGCTTCCGCATGCGCGATTAAATCCAACATTGGTATCAGAGCGATCGTTGGATTTAATTTAATAATTTTCGAAATTATTTTTGGGATTTTAAAAATTTTGGGGTCCGGATCACGGATGAGTTTCGTGAATCCGAGAACACCGTAGGAATACCCATGGCCCAAGGATTACAAATATATTTTTTGTTTAATTTTCGGAGCAAGTTTGGGCCATGAAAAGTCCGGTCGAAATTTGCGACCCTACGGACATAAAACCCTTAGATCTGTGGCTTTAGAGGGTGGATCGATGCATGAAAATGATATAAATGAGTTCCTTGCATCTAGATCTACGGTTTTATATATTTTATTGTGTGATTTGGGTGCCGGAAACTGGGATTTCCGAATGGCCGCAGAGGGCCGCGACTGGGGTGGTTTAATCCCACCATTTTTGGGCTTAAATCCTCCTAAAATCGAGTGTAGGATGTTTGGAGGATGCCCACAAATTTTTTCCAGCCGAAAAATGCAAGAAAAAAACAGCCAGATTGGTGTTTTCCAGAAAACGGGTCGAAAAACCCGTTGCAGGACCCGTCGGGCGAAGAAGACCAGGCCCAGACCCGCGGGCGCGTGACACTCACGCGCCAGGAGGAGCGTCTGCAAGGCGCGTGGATTTCACGCGCCACACAGGCGTGTGGAGCGGGGAGGCAGCGGATCGGGTCGGACCGTGACCCGGACCGACCCGCAAACCGGACCGTTGACCGGGTCGGACCGTACCGTTGACCGGGTCAGTCGGGTCAACCCTGACCCGTTGACCAACCCGGTCAAAACCCGGCTCAACGCGGCTCAGCGCGTGAAGGCGCGTGAAGGCGCGTGAGCCGCGCGCCGCGACTGGGCGCGCGTGAGCCGCGCGCCGCGACTGGGCGCGCGTGAGCCGCGCCGCCCCAGGCGCGTGGCAGCGCGTCTGAGCCGCGCCGCGCGTCTGGCGCGTGAGCCAAACTGCTGCCAGCGCGTGGAGGCGCGTGGCAGCGCGTGGAGGCCCACCGCCGGCGCGTGGAGGCGGGCGGCGGCGCGTGGAGTGCACCGCCGGCGAGCGGCGGCGCGTGTGGGCCCCGGGGTGGCGCGTGAAGTCGCTCAAAATTGAATTTTTTCAATTTTTGGGGGGTCCTATATCCATAAATGTGACTTTTTGTGGGTTTTTGTGCGTCGAATCACAATCCAAATGGTAAGATGCGATTCCAAGTTGTGGTGTATGGTGTCCGTTGACTCATACGCTCGCTTTGGGGTCGTACTCAAGTCATTTTGGTCTTGATGATTTGTAGGGCGTACAAAAATGTGATAATAAGCATCTCCAAGTCACAAATGTCTCTCTTAATGCGTTGAGAACTGTCGTATTAAATTTTTGTAAATTTTTGCAAGGAGAGTAAACTGAATGATATGATCTGCGCGATTTTATCAGTAGATTCAGTTTATTCTCGAGAGGCAAAATCTAACGGGAATCTGAGGCAAGAGATGATGGGCCCCAGGGTGGGCACCGCGCCTCAGGGTATACGAGATAAAGAGATTTATCGTGTATGGTATAAAAGATTTGCCAAGTTAGGGCAATGCTTATCAGTGGCATATACGATGACTTAATCTCGTTATTCGAGTCATATTCTATGGACATGTCGGTTCGACTCATCCCATAAGAGCATAGTGTTGCTCTCTTCGGCTCCTATGTGAGGACGCAGAAGAAAAGGGTTAATCATATAATGAAGCAAATGTCGAGTATGATCACCGAGTTAATATATATGGACGAGTAAATTTCGGATGAAATTTAGGTACTGGATATGATCCAGTTATTTACCTGATTCATAGGAAACCGTGAAATCCTATCTCACATTTGACGAAAGTATTCGTGCTTTCGTTGATATAAATACGTAATGTGAGCTCGATGAGGAGCACCTAGAGGCGAGTAGGCCACACTCGAGTCATGCTTATTCAGATGAGTCAAGTAAGGACTTCCTCGGCGCTAAGCCTAGCGAACGAGACTCGAGATCTAAGTAATAAAAATCATCCGACAAAACCGACAACGAGGTACAAGAACGCAAAAGGAAGGAATTTGTTTAGACCAAAGTAAATTGCTACGCTTGAGGTAGATTTGGTCATTTCGCTCGTGAGTGTGACGAGCAGAAATTAATATCCTTTTTCTTTACGTGGTTTGAGATTTGTCTCATTCACTATAATTCTCGCTGATTTCTCTCCTTTGAAATCAAGAGTAACCGACCACGTAACTCGAGACAGGAGTGCGTAAATATAGTTCCGTCAAGTATATTCTTAAGTTTGAAGGATTTACGTTAAGGACAAAGCATTTGTCGTTGTCAGAGGGAACGACACTTGTCATGACGTTCTTAATACTGTTGGCATTTGACGGATCTACAATTTAGTACATTGTCTAAAATTGACTACGATATGCGTGAAATCATTCCCTTGTTTTTAATACGATAATTTTCTAAATAATTCTGGTTTTAATCCATGATGGAATGTATGCATTGGGTATTACTCTTTCTAATGGTTTTTTAGTAGTTCTACTATTGACTTTACATCTGATTGCGTAGATGATGATGTAAATGAATGACATAGTAGACTTAGACACATGGGGTAAGAGATGATGAATCGGTTAGTAGCGAGAGGTTTATTGGACCCGCTAACCAGATTCGAGTTACCCGTATGTGAGTTTTGCCTAGTCGGCAAAATGACGAGAAAACCATTTAGCGATGCAATGAGAGCTGGGACTCCATTGCAGTTAACTATCATGCCTTCGTTCCTTTTATTGTGGTCTTATGAGCATGAGAGTCAGAAATGGAGTTGTGTAGATAATTATAGATGCTTACGTGCGTTTCGGTTCATCTATCTGATCTCGCACAAGTCTGAGGCATTAGACTGCTTGAGGAGGTTCATAAGCGAGATTGAGAATCGGTTAGATTTGAGAGTACAGACTCTCAAAACCGAGCGAGGACGCAAGTATTCGTCTAAAATACACATGGGGCTCTGTTTCGAGAAAAGTATTACGAGTCTACTGACTATTAGTCAGTTCCCCATTTGAGCTTTGGACAGGGAGACAGCCTGACCTTAGCCACTTGAGGTTATGGGGTTGTGCCACGATTTCTTGCATTCACACGGTGAGTTAGGCCCGCGAGAAAATATATGTTCCTAGGCGAACACGAACGGCACTATAATCGAGACTGAGTCTCGTAATACTATATTTCTTGAGAATGATTTCCCTAAGAGAAGTGAAATCAATTAGGACCTTACCCTTTATGCGATGGATGAGCCTAGTGGCTCAGGGAGCCCAGCGGCAGGATACAAGAATCCACTACGGATCTTGATCTCAGTGGGAGCGATCCATCAAGAGGTAAAGATTTTTTTCTCCTCCTAAGAGTGTCGAGAATGCGTATTTAAACGTTGTTTTCTCGATTGAGGGTGAGACCCTCATTGCGACTCTAGAGGATGATGAGAAATCTGAAACGGTCCGAGAGGCTCTCGAGAGTTTTGCAAAAGATGCAAAATACCGTTTATTGAAGGCCATAAATAAAGAGAAGGAATTGATGAAAATCAACGGGGTCTGGGACCTAGTTGAGTTGCCTAAGGGCGGAAAGACAAAGTCAAGATAAAGGTTAACGGATTGATGAAGAGATAAAGAACCCGTCTAATAACCAAGGGTTACACTTAGACTGAGGGGTGGACTATCGAGAAGTCATAGTCCAATTTATCTCAATCCGTTTATCTTTCAGCGATTGTCACGAACATGGATCAGGAGTCACATCACAAGGACGTAAAGACCGCTTTCGTAGTGGAAGTCTAGATGAGGCGATCTACATGGAGCATCCCTTTTGGGTTCGTTCTAGTAGATCAGGTGTATAAGGTCTATTGATTTTAGAAATCATAATACGACCTTAAGCCATCATCTAGACAGCGGCGCTTGAGATTTCACGAGAAGGTGATATCTTATGGTTTTGTAGTGATCGAGTAGGATCATTGCATATATCTGATACGTCCCGATGACTCCTTTATGAGGATGTTCTCATATGTAGGTGACATACTGTTGGCCGGGAACAACAGAGAGTATCCAATGACCATTGTAACATGGTTGCGAGGTTTTAGTTCATTCTCAGATTTTGGATCCATAGGGATCACTTAAGAATGGTGTTGACTCTTTAACAAGAGTTTTACATCAGGTAGATTCTTAAGCATTTCGAGAAGAGCGATGACAACTTAAAAGATACTCTAATCGCTAAAGATAAAAAGACTTGAATCTTGACACATGCCCTAGAATTTATAAAGAAATAAGGGAGATAAGTAGAATCCCTTACTCCAGTGCAAAATACATTTCTAGTGTATGCGATGAGGTATACACGTGTGATATACAATTTGATGTGTGCGATGAGTTATACATGACCAGACGTTTATTTAGCAGTCGATCTGGTGAGTAGGTATTAATAAAATCCTGAAAGGGATCACTGTAAAGCAGTGAAAAAGGATTCCGAAATATCTCATTTGAACTGCAGAGCTCTCCATGTGTTACGGATGAGGTGATTTGCGTTTTGTGGTTGAGATTCAGATACTGACTGGGAGTAGTGATCTGAATAAACGCAAAAGGTTTTATCTTCTTAGAGTAGTAAGAAGAGAACCTGTATATCTCTATTTACGATAAAGACTGAGCTTGTAGTGTGCTCAATTGCAGTTCATGAGAATGGTTGGCTTCAGAAATTTTCTGGAAGACTTAGAGGTTGTGACAGAGAGTGGGAGGTCAGTGATGATTATTGTGATAATCAGACCGACACTGTCATCAAATGAGACCCTAAGTGTAATAGTAAAGCCACATTAATACCGAAGACCACTGTGAGAGAAATTACTGAGAAGGGTATTGTGACATCTAAGTACACCTCAGCATGAGAGCTGATCTCTTCAGAAAACCCGTTGTGAGAGATTCCTTTGTGAGATAAGGAATCATTGGGTTTAGTGTACTTTAACATTTCTCCTTATATACTGTTTTAGATGCTTATTTTAATATATGACATGTATGCAGAATTGAGTCACATATTTATTTCATGCATCATTTGTTGTTATATATTGTGATCTTGTGATTAAAAGATGTGTCAGGCAGGCGTGGTCGACTTTCTCACACGAGTGACCACCTCCGACTCTGAGTGAGCAGAGATGAGACGGATTCTAGTCGTAAGAGGCTTTGAGAGTAGCCCTACTAGAATATAAGTCGCCCTGATATGTGTTCAGGATGAGGTCATATGCGATATGACCGACATGGAAATACCCACATCCATATTGCCTGTAAGTAGCCAGTTTGAGATCTCAGAAATCACCTGCGATTTGTGATATTGTCTCTGAGATGCTCTCTATGAGATCCTGGGTAAAGTCTTATGTGTAGACTGAGTCCCGTACCTGTACAGTGTTAGAGAAATCTGACATATGCCCTTTGAGAGATGGGGGAATAACACTGTGGCACATGTTTCATACCACGTGTGATGAGACGACCATGGGATAGTGGGAGCCATTATTTGAGACGATAGTTTGATCTTGATCCCCGTTCCCACTGTGTGAGACCTGAGATCCATTGGGTGGGATCTCTTATGCCCTTATTACTTTCGGCTGTTTCTAAAAGTTTTGGTTTAGTGTTGCTACTTTAGTCTGTTTACCTATGGCCCGGAAGATAAATTGAGGTCTAAGGGGCAGGTCTAGGAAAGCAGCTGAATTGAGACCGATAGATTCGAGTTTGGGAAAAGGAAGGCCAATAAACATTACATCATTGTCGTGTATTCATAGGTCGACCTATTATGTTAATCCATGTTGGGATTCAAACATAATAATGAATACATAGTCGAGCAAATTGATTGGGGATCACTTTCGATGAGGAAAGTGGCTCGATGGATGTAAATGCATTGAGTCTGGGGTATAGCGAGTTATTTTTATACTAACAGTGACTCTTCGATCATCCTAACAGGTGTATCGAGAGTCTTTGCTTGCAGGTGTACTCGCCGGTCGCACGACGCCCAATCCAGTATGAAAAGTCCAGTAGGGTGATGTGAGAGATCGCATGAGTTGCGATCTTGTGATTGACGAAAGTGAAATGCCCTCATGTGCAAGTGGGAGATGTAGGAATATGCCCATTATGGGCATTTGGGTAATTAAGGAATGGGGTAACTCCCATCCTTAATTACCACTTAATCAACCACCAAATGGGTAACTCCCCAATTAAACCTAAATGAGCCAAAAAAGATACCATGTAAATGAGTGTCTTCTTTCTCCCTTGCCCCACGTGAACAGTAACCATGTGAGGAGATGGCTAGATTTTTACACAACATATTCTCTAGAGAGAGAATAGAGAGAGGGATGGAGATTTTCGCGTAGGAAAATCTCCCATCGTCAGACGATTCACCGGACACGAGGCTTGAGGCGTCGTGGATTTGAGGTGGGGGTTCGATTGTGTGATCACCATCCGACCGTGCGATCCGTTCGAGGGACATCGCGACACGGTGGATTTTGGAGACCGCTCAATAGAGGTATTTATCCCGAAAATTCTGATCTATTTAATTTTCGCTTCCGCATGCACGATTAAATCCAACAGATTCTAATTCCAAGATGTTGGAGTGTTTCAGTTGTTTTTCATTCTTATATATCATGAATAATTAAAAGATTTTAAATTATATTAGAACTCTTGAAAAAAATTTCTAATGTGATTAATATATATTGGGATTAGAAATCTTATGGAACTAAAATTTAGTATCTAAACCTTTATATACGATTGATGAATAGTTGGTATAGTGGATAAATCATTGTATTTCTTAATTAAAATCACGAGTTCAATTCACGATTTGGACATAGAGTTGACAACGTTGATAGACTTTTATCCCCTAAAAGAGACTTCAGTCGGGTCAATCTGGATTAGTTAGGATAAAACTCCGAATATCGGATGGTGGATCGATTTCAAAGACACAAAAAAAAAAGAAAAAAATCTTTATTTCTTTTATTATATAAAAATTTAAATTTAAAATTATCAATATGAATGAAGGAATTATGAACATTAAACTTTTTCTTCGGGAAAACTAATATTATCTCTACATATTTTGTCCTTTCCATTTAATATATCAATTGTTTTTGCCTTTAACTCGATTGATAGGTGACAGAATTTCAGCTGATATTTTAAATGCTGCTAAATGCTAAGAAAGGTATTTGGTAACTTAGCCTAGAACTTCGATCGATACTCAGCGAAAGTTGCCAAAAGCTAAAAAAGATATTTAGATTAATTATTATTTTCTTAAATATTTGAAAATATGTATTTTCTTTTAAAATCATAGATATTTATATAATTTGTATAAATTTTTATAATATGTATTTGAATTAATTATTTTTTAAAAAATTATTAATATTATATTTATAAATTTTATATTTCGAATATTTATCAGTAATATGACAAGAAGTATTTAATAAATAAAATAGATTTAATTAATATAAACTTACACCATCTTAACCACAACTAAACCAAAGAAGACCCATAACGAAACTATGTTTTTTCTTGTCACTGTTTTATTTTGTGAAATTTTTATTTTTGGCTTCTTATTTGAATTCTAAATTCAATTTTTGGAAATCTCATAGTTTAGTGATCATAATTTTCTTTTTAATCCTGAAATTTAGCATTCGAATCCAGTAAAAAAAAAAAACAAGAAATCCTAGATTCAAGGCTTCTCTTCAATTTTAGGTGTATAATCCTGATCATTAGATTTGTCTACGATCAGTTTAATGAACCACTATTCTGTCTATCTGTCTTCCTCTCTCTCTCTCTCTACCACCGGGGAAACAAGCATAGGATTTTTGACCTTCCTTGGCAATTGTAAATCGACGTTTTCTTCTGGTGGGGTTTTGAACATTATTTAAAGACCAAAGGAACATATTACACGTACCTTTTTCGAGGATTTCAAAGTTAAGTTCCATCGCTCATTACACTAATTCTTCTTCTTCTTCTTCTTCTTCTTTTCAGTTCTCAGTAGTCTTGGCCAGCAGTACTCTAGAATTCTGGGGGGACTACATTTTCTTCATTACTCATCGTTGGAAGCACCAAATTCTTGTAAGTATTTTATGTACAGCTCGCGCGATATGTCAAGAGCATTTCCAATGCTGCTTGTTGGGAATGCACTCCTGTCATTCTGCCAGTCGTTGGTGAGTTTGATCCACTCTCTTCTCCAATCAGTCAATCGAAAACCATCCCCTTTCTCCAAGCTTTCTATCAAGAATTTGAAATATATTCCAGCTCGGGGTCCATAATAGGTATTCAGAAGCCCACTCCAGTATTTATTTGCTGGGAAAAAAGGAAAGGATTAGAAAGGGTAAAGTCTGGAACAATCATAGACAAACTCCTTTCATGGAAATTTGATCAGCGTCCATACCATAGTCACGCAGCAGACTTGGTTCCTTCTCCGTGTTGTCGAACCACATTGTTATTTGAGTTCTTGCATTCCATTCATACTGCAATTTTGAATGAGGGTTTAGTGAAGTAAGACAAACGGCTAAGCAGTTTGACATGTTTTAAGCATTTGCTTGAGACTTCACCTGCTTTTTGAGTTCCTCATTGTGGCCAAGTTTCTTTGCACTCTCTAACCAAGGACCCAGGAGAAATCCTTCCTGAGAGGCTAAAAGTCTATCCATATCTTGTACAAGGTCCATAAATTTCCTCGAATCGGAGATCACTCCTTGCAAATCATTTGATTGGTAAGCTTTGATAATTGTCAAGAACAGTTGGTTTGCATTTTTAGCCAGTGCTTGTCTTGTGAGATCAACAAGGTCATACCTGGGAATATTACCAAATTGCATACGACTTATTATAGAAAAAGAAAAAAGAGGAAACAAGTAATCAGCATAAAAAAAAGTTTAAACAACCTGAAAGTGTTACTTCCAGATAGTTCGTCTCCACTTGCAAGGAAAAGTTCTAAGGCGTGGATTGCTTCAGCAGTTGAATACCACAGGTGAGGCTGATCATAGGAGTTGCTTTCCTCCTCCAAAAGTCCCCTCCTCACAGTTCTGATAGAGTGGTAATTATCTTCAGGCATGGCCAATCCAGGTATGGAGATAAAAAAAGGATCAACATCCGGGAATGCCACAATCACATCCCTGTTTTTGTTCTGTTCATAGGTCGCAAGGGTACATGTTACTAAAACATTTCCTCATTTACTTCACACAGCCACTATTTTTTTTTGGTTACAACAGCCACCATCATCAATATGGACAGGTGAAGTGGAGAACACCAGAAACCGAATATATGTTTGCTTGATGAAGGTTATTTTCTAAACGTCATTCTTGGATCTCTTTCCGAACCAGGTTTCCTGGTATCACCCATTTGTTGTCCTTTAAAGAACAAGTGAATTGACGAGTACAAAGAGTACGCCCACATACATAATGGGTGAAGAAACTAAAACCTCACAACGGAATACAAAGAGCACCAAACGTTTAGAAACTCTGTGGTACATCAACTATAACTACATAGGACTTTCTCTCCCTTAAACTTTCCTGTTTCTCTCACTTTACTTCGACTAAAGAGTTAATAATCGAGTCCAAGACTGTGAATGCGTTGGGTTTGGCTACCATAGGAACAGTGCCCTATGCCATGGCATACAATGTCAAGCCTAATCACCATTTCGCCAAATGACATTCACATAATTATAGGTGTTGAGTTCATAATGCAGATGAAGGCCATGGGAGCAACTTAGTTGCACAGGTTACTTATTGCGGATAAGTAATCAGCCATGTTTTGAGGCGATTCCTTTATAATATATTCATAGTGAAACCCAGATTTGGGATGTGGACCAGACTCTCCAGAATCATTTGCAGTGGTGAATGATAGATTACCAAATTGAAATAAGGCTGGCATGAATATTGATCAGTGTGCTGCAACGGCCGAAGTGTAAGCCTCCAAGAAGATACTACTAAGATTTGTCCTAAATTATCTCCAAGCCTTCCAAACACTACTACACCTAGTTAGAAACAAATTAAAATCCATATCCAACAAAAATAGAGATATATATATATATATATATATATATATATATATACATATATTTTAATACAAGATAGCATTGATTGAAGGCTTCTGGTTCACAATAGATGCTTCGCACATATATCATTGGGGTGCTTCTTGTCTAACTTCCTTGCTCCATCTTTCGACTAAGCTTGTTATCTAAAATCAACTTATAAAGTCCTGATTGGTAAAAGTCGCCACAAGTTACAGAAATTCTCCTTTCCCATTTTGTACGATTTTAGGCCAAATTGATTTTATATTGAGAGTACATTTTGTTTTAAAATGTCCTCCATAGTTTCTCATGTCATGTCCTTGAGATCTAAGGACACCAATGATTGTATGTCATAACCTCTTCTAACTAGTTTGCTTTGTAGGATGACAAAACCATCTCGACCTCTCATTTTATCACCTTTAACACTTCCCTGATGTTCTCATTTCTAGTCATATCTTTTCTCATCAAACCAAGAGTAAGGAAGCCAGCTCCTTCACCTCTGCATGCTTGTAGGGAATTGAAAATGGGACAGTAAACTGTAGATTGTAATGTCATCTTGAAATTTGTTTAACGAACCTTACTAATACTAAATATCATTTAGTCTGATGGGCAAAAAAAAAAAAAAAAAACTCATGCTACTTGAGAAATTAGAACCTTCAAATAACATGCTTGGAACAAGTTTGAACAATGCCCTGTGCCTACAAAAATTAACTTGAGGAAGAGTAATATTCTTGTTATGTACTAAGAAACAAGTTGAGGCACTTACAAATTTGCCATCCGTACAATTGTAGAGAGTGTGGTATAATATATTCCAAGCATCTTTTATTGATGGAAGTGATCTTCCATACCGTCTCTCTGTGTAAAGCTCAATCCAAGTCTAGGAAGGAAAAAAGGAATCTATGAGGTCAACATATATTAAAGAAAATAACATATTTTGGTGAATGTTCCAAGTCCGCTACAAGTAATGATGTTAGGGGCAAGCTAAAACTAATAAAGCACTACTACCTGAAGTATTATCTTACTTTCATACTCACAAGGATTTATATTAAAAATTCAGATGGTTTACCTTTATATCTATCTTTTTATGCTGAAATGCCATTTCAGACATAAGATCGTAAACAACAGGATTCTGTTCAATAGCCTCCATTGACATTCCGACACCAACCTTTGGAGAAGAAGAAAGGCAGGGTTAGCTATATGTATAAAATGAAGAGAAGATATACTAGACATGAAATAGTAATTAACCTTTTGAGGTCATTGCTAGATATCAAGATGGTTCTAACAGATTGTGCAATACACAGACACCCATATGGGTGAGGGGTCTGGAGCCGAGGGTAGGCGAGAGAGAGGGGGGGGGGGAGAGAGAGATTCCAAATTTGAGGCCTTAAATTTTTTTTGCAATTTAATCTATGAAAACTCTTAGATGTTTGAAGTGTAGGTAGAGAATAGATCTCAGAAGACAGGATTAAATGATAATTGCCACATACAAGCACACAAAAGAAAAAAAGAAAATGAAGTATGAACAACAAGTTCAACTTTCCAAAACATATTTCTAAGTAAACATCATGAACAAACTACCTTTTCTTACAGCATTGTTCTTCAGTAGTCTAACAATAAATTAATAGTTAGTAGGCACAACAAACTAAAATTTGCCCTGTCAGGCTAAATTACATGCACTAAAAAATTTTGTTTATGGACACCACTTTGACCTACTGGATTCACATAATCTGATTAAAATCATGAACATTCGAAATATTTTGCCATGATAACAGAAAATGTTGCAAGTAGACTTACCATCGTTGAATCTTTGCTGGTTCGAGCTTCTATAGGTCCAGACCCTAATGAATCCAGCAAGCCATACATCTCAATGTTCCCAGCAAAATTGTGAAGCATGCACCTGTAAACCAAGTCAACAGAAAATCAAAGTTTCATTAAATCAAAACAGAACAGAGGTAGATTTAAGGATATATACTACAATCTTTGAAGAAAGAAAATTATATCTATTATGTTTTCATGTGGGACTTCTGATCCACATAGAATGGTAATTATTTATAATCCACACATGTCGGCCATCAGGGCATAAAGCATGATACAGGTTTGAACCTTGACCATGCAACTGGCCAAGATTTTCTTTTGAAAGCATTCGTGCTTGAACCTTATAGACCATAACATTAAGAAAACTGGACACTTGGGGGATGCTGCTTTAAATTATTATAACAAGAATACCAAGAATAGTGTGCCAGCTGTAAGGAACACCATAAAACAGCATTCACTCACCAATGTCTATATTAGGACACAGTTGGGACTATGCTAAGGATTATCACTACAGGAATACATGATGTATCTTACCAGATATAAGGAACTCCATAGAACTGCTCTGAAGTACTCCATACAGACTTCACTTCAGCAAACAGATCTAGGACAACTAATTTTCCCACAGGAACAGATTGCAACAGTGCCTGATAACAATGTACAGCGAATTGATCATATCATGAATGATAACTGATAGCTGAACGAAGTTATGTGCATTTGATGTTAGACTGTAGAAGGGACAGCTTTGATCATGGTATCATATATGCCAGAGATATAATATTGATGTAACATGTTCATTAGGTTTATCTGACTGGAGATGCATAGAAACCACGATTCACAATTTATATTAGAAAATTCCCTCACATAAAGCTTATTCTTAGCATTCTAAGTCCAATCTGTGCTAAGTAGTCCACATGGTCACACTTATAGTGTAACTTAATGATTCAGATATCCGTTTTCAGGCCTGCTGCATTTTGCACACTTCATGCTTCAAATGTAAAAACTAATGAACAAACTGTAGATCATGTACCACTCAACAATCAGTCACAAGCATATTCTCTTTAATATGATTGTACTTTCAGAAATATACATATTTTTTTAATAGAGAAGGAACAATAAACAAGTCCTCAAGTCAGACATAAAAAATAACCATGCAAAATTCTTAGAATTGGAAAATAGGGGAAGCAAGTTGATTTGTTACAGACGGCAACTGGGTATTACCTTCATTTGTGGAGGCCTCCAGAATGGGTCATATATGAATAGCCATCCCTACAAAAGAACCAAAATTCAATAGAAATTCTAAACAGAATGAGGAAAACAAAACTCCGTCAAGAAGTAACTTAAAAGTAAATCATTTACCATCAACATATCAAATTTACGATTTTTTTCCCAATCAAAGTTGAATATGGGAACAAATTTCATTGATTGGGCATCATTAAATGGGAAAACTAACAACAAAAATTATATTCGAGTATCCTCTCTAACAACCAAAACTAACAACCACTAAGCTGAATAAGTAACAATGGCAGGATGTAACTTCAACCTGCATTAACCAGACCGCATCATTGTCACCACTTTCCATTGCTTTGAAGATTGCAGACCCTAATGAGGAGATGTACTTTGGGTCATCAACAGGTGGAGTGTTCTCATCGAAAGTATCACTGCAAAACAACTAAAATAAGTAATGAGATGACTGTCTTCTTTGTGGATAAATCAAAAAGCATCTCTATAATTCAGAATTTTTTTTTTTTGATTGAAATGCAAGAAGCAGTTACACATAACTTTTACAACCATAACATATTTTTTGCTCCAGAATGAATTCATTATCTATAATAAAGAAATAATCCAAAGCAAATCACTTTCTTACCAATTGTATATATGTCCAGTCCTTCCATACTCTGAAGAAAAATCAATGTTGTCAGGAGCCAAATCAAAAATGAAACTTGAAATCTTGGAGTATGAATGCACGTAAGAAGGGAAAAGGAGGGGGGGGAGAGAACCTTCAAGCTGTTGCTCTATGAACGCCTTTCCAATTTCAACAAACAATGGATCGGTTGCATCAAGAAGATAGGTGCAGCACCATTGGGGATTACTACCAATGGAAAACCTAGATAGGAAAGATGCAATAATACAACTTGAGACAGGGTAAGAAATAGTCAAAATGATGACTAACGATATTAACATCCAGGATCTGCAGGTATCATCTTTAAATCCCTCAAAGGATGTACCCTTTGATTGATACAAGGATGTTGGTAAAGGGGGGAAGGAAAGGCCCAGTTAAAAGGATCAAATGAGTGTGTTTCAAAGCTTAAGAAGGGAATCCAGTTCAAAGTTAGCTTATCAACTTAGTAAATGAATCAACACTCACCAATTTCCTAGGCGCGTTATTTTAGCAGAAGGAAAGACATTTTTCAGTTGAGCAGGAACATTTCCAGAAAAGGCTGGCAGAACTGGAAAATAAGGAGAAAAGAAAAAAATATTTTCCTGAGACAAGAAATATAAGTAAGAAGGAATAACTACCATTTTCTCAAAACTGGATATTCAGTTCAAAGTATATTGTATTGATGAAAATATTCAGCTATTCCTGATGAAGCAACAATACCTTCCATTCCAAAGAAACAAAAATTATACAGGAAAGAAGAAAAAGGAAATTGAAAGTTAAAATCCAAGATAGCAAGCATCTAGCAACAAGAAGTACATTTTAGTTCTATTTTGGTGGTCTCAGAAAGGTAAATATCTGAATTGAGAAACTTCTTTAACTGTAAATATAATTAAGGCTCACATGATTACTTAGAATAGATGCTCCTATACTACAAGATATCTGTCTATCGTGGGATATTTAAGAAGTTAAAATAATGTTTGATATCTCTCCCATGTATTTTCTTTTCAATTTTGCAAGATTATCGAGTGGTGGACTCCGATTTAGAAACAACAAATAAGCACATGAATGAAGTAGAATGTTGCTAGACACCTGGATTCATCCCAAGTTCATACATTCTGGCAAGAATTCTTTTTTGAAGAATAAGTTGTTGATCAAGCCAACTCTGTGATAATGGTCCACCCCATCTGCATACACAGTCACAAGTAAAAAAAGGGAGTACAAAGAGAGGCTAGGAAATGAACAAAAAGGCACCAAGCCACAAGATAATGATTCTGAAACCAGAGAGTGGGAGCTCTACTGGCAGAACAGTTACGGGGGAGTAATCTGTAAATTTAATCAACATTAAAGTTCAAAACCAAATGCTACCGAATATTACTTAAGAATCCAGACAAATTCCTAGATGCCAGATGGTTACTTAAAGGGTAAAAAGCAGCAGGATTCTCATAGGTCTCAAATTTAACAACAACTAATTTTCTGTATGAAGATGGTAGCTCAATGCAGTTGGCTACCAAGACCAACAATATATTCATTACCTAGCCACTTGTGAGAAAAGTCAGTCACAATAGTTATTCAGACACAATACATTACTGGACACAGACTTTCATCTTACAGTATTGAAATAAAACTATTCTACTAACGTCTGTTGTGAATTCCTAAGCACGGAATCATATATTTCTTGTGACTCATATATTTGCCCTAATTATTGATGTCCTGATATAATCTTTTATGTTAATGTTGCTAAAAGGTTGGTCCTGGCAGTACAGTCACATTGCAACTGTTATTAGCCATGGCTTCAGATTATCAGCTTACAGGAATAAGTTTGTGTGCTCTAACCCTCTCCATACCCAGTTTGTTCACCGGGTTATCCTTTTTTGATATTCATGAAGTTCCTTCCTGTATCATTCTAGTTTTGTATTCCTTATGGCTTTAAGCATTGGATTTTACATGCACTGAAGTGATTGTAAATTCTTTTGATTTTAAGAGAAGATAATTTCATTTAATGTCATCTGAGCTAAATGGGTAGATCAGCGAATAAATTTGCAATCACAGATTAACCACATATTCCTAGTCACAAACAATATAAGAATTGAATTTGCGCAAGCAATCAAAACGCAACCATTACTGTGTCCAACAAAAATATTAGAAGAGGCTCACCCATGCAAGTTCCCCATACGTGACCATGCTAGAAATGCAGGGCCCCCAAAGAAATCATTCAGATCCAAGCGGCTAATATTGAATTTCTGTTAAAGGATCCATAGACAATTATTAAGGGCATATAATGTAGAAAATACAGTGTCTCGATTTGTGGAGTAGAACCTTCATTAGAATCAAAGCTAAGATCCTAGCATACAATTGGCAGAATAAACATCATAACAATGGGTGCAACTTTGATCCAATTGGAGCAAATGTGGTCATGTCCTACTGCCCATGTTGTAACTAGATCAAGGTGCTACATGGGCACTGTTAGGATCGTACATGAAATATCACTTGTCTACAACCATCGAAGCCCCTCAGTCCAGCCACCACAGAGGCAACCAGACATATTGGAGTGGGGCTTGACTGGAGCAAAGCCCCCACCCCCCACCCTAGTGATACGCATAGACAAACAACATGGATCTATGATCAAGACAACTTGAGAAACAATATCCTGCACAAGAGTAGCATGGATCCTTACTAGATGAGTTATCATCTCAGTGAACACAAAATATATAAAGAGAGAACATACCAATGGCAATCAAAAATTTGATCTGCATAATTTGCCAATGTCAATTAAAAGAGGTTAAATACTTATTTTGCCAAAGGCAACAGATGAGCAGGGGTGGTTCCATAATTAAAGATTGTACCAGTAAGCAATAACTAAACTTGATCACTTGATTTAATAAAGAAAAGGCAGGAATCCCTGTCATAATCGTGAGGAGTCATACATAAACATAACCACTATATAAGGATCAGTCTGCCATGCACAATGTTATTATCTTTGTACAGCTATATTTAATATGACAATTGACAAGAGTCACTATACTCAAATTGTCATAGGTTTTTTCTTTCTTCAATCTGCATGTCCCCCAGGGAAAACAAAACACTGGACTTTGTTGAGAAATTAATGCTGAACACATGCAACCAATAACAAGGATACATCAAAAAAATACCTGAAAAACCTTTTGCCAGATTGCCTCCTGTCCATTGAATGCTAAAGGCAAGTTTATCCCTTGGAGAGCCATCCAGTCAATTTCTTTTTCCCACCTTTCCCAGTCCCACCATGCAAATGTATCTAAAAAACATTGGAAAGCAATTTCAGGAGATTCCAGAAGACATTGAAAAGAAGGGTCAGAAAACAGCAAGCCCATTGAGAATGTAGACTTACAGCTAGATGTGACAGCATTCTGATAATAGTTCCAAGGGACTGGTCTTGTAACTAAGATAACACCATTTGGAACACGTGGAAGAGCTCCTGGTTTAGGTACTGAAGATAGTTGCACACCACCAGTTTTATCCCAAGATATATGTGCTCCACAAAAATTCTTCAAATAATAGTGCAGACCAGCTGAAAGCTCGACCCCTGTAGCTCCACTAATTCTATTCACATATAACCCAAGAAACATCAGAAAAATTGTTGCTGCTTTCTATTTCATTACAAATAAAAGGAACAATTATTAAAAAAAGAAAAAAGTATATGCAACCATAGATATCAATACAAGGTTCCTACTTGTGTAAGTATAATTTCCCAAACAGAATATTAAAAAATGTGATGTCCATTTGAATCCATTTTTGTTTTCTCTCCGGGCACAGGTCTCCATCTTCTATGAAGATCACCACTTCTCATTGATTAACGAGTAATCATGCAATTATCATCAAAAGGAAGAAAGACAAGTATTAATATATCTTATTGAAGCAACAATAGAGGTGGTGCCAATATTGTTAGGTTGTTCTTCTAATTTAAAATATTAGCTCCAGTTAAATATAAGGAGAAATTTATGGCGCTAAGCTTGGGAAGTCATATTTCTGCCCCCTTGAGTACATTGCTCTTACTAAATTTCCCAAAAATAAAACCAGTACATGAATGCTGTATGCAGATATTCACACAGCCATATTATGCTTGTTAGGATTGTGGATGCGGAATTGTAAGACTTTTGACTATGATAATTAGAGGGAAAAGGGTGATGACCCTTCCAAGGACAGAAAGTAGAAATTGAGTGTAAACAGTAAACTTATCCATTGTGTTATTAAAGAAACACTTCAAAAATTTCAAAGCGGAAAGTACTGGATATAAATGTTTCTTTCCAAAAAAAAAAGGATTAGTGCGTGTAAAGTTTCACACGGTAGGCTATCCACTCACAAAATCCTTTGATGTGCATTATCAATTATCTAAGTAGAAAACATCTGGAGAGAAATGAACACATTGTTTAGTAAAATATAACAAATACCAGATCGCAAGAAATGAAAAAAGAATCTCAGCATACAGGATTTCTGGAGACCCCAGTCCACTGTAAGAAGGATGATCACTAATCATAAAGCAAGAATCACCACCACAATTCCCCTATAAATAGAAACCTTGACAAGATCAGTTAACTCTGAACAGTACAATTGACAAAAATACAAATACAAATTCTAAAAATAGTAAGGTAAATTCAGCAAATGCAGGATTAAGGTCCATACAATCAACTTCCATTTGCTTAGTGACTTCAATTTACATCTGATGAAATTCCATCTAGATATCTGTTCGCATTATTCAAAAGAAATTGCATATATATACCTCAACTGGAATTACAAACTGCGGGTAATAACAGAAAATATATGAAGAAGCCGAAGTAAACCTCTGAAACATCTATTTGTCCTAGAAGTAAAATATCCCACCAATTCATCAAATAGAAAATAGAAATTTGTACCATTGAAATGTTGAATGTGGTGAGACCAAATAAGGTCTCTAAAACACACATACTTTGAAATGAAAACTCCACCTATCGTTAGTATTGTAACAAATACTTGTCCGAGAATCATCTAATACATGCTGGATACAAAGGAATCTTATGCTTAGTCACTACGGAATCATTCGGGTTCCCTTGCAACTAGTTTTGAAATACTTCCAGGAAAAACATGAGAGAGAGAGAGAGAGAGAGAGAGAGAGAGAGAGAGAACTACTAATAAAATCCCAAACTCCATGTACATAAAATGACTTTATTTTAATATTAGCCTTGCCATATGCAAAATTTTTGGAATTCCAAACTGATACATAGCTTTAACCGTGCGCATGCTTCATGGGATGCTTGTAACAAAATCAAAATAACACTGACAATTGGTCTATTCTTTACTACAGAAAGGATGCCCTCACATTGGAACAACATTTCGGGTTTACACTTACAATTAAACAAACTAACATACTATAAATAAGTGCATAGATCACAGTCCGCAATTTCTTTTGGGTCATTCTCATAAATTATTTGGTGTTGACCCAAATCTTAAGGTAATTCGATTTTCTGAAGCCTGAAATCTTAGTCACGATATGGGGGCATACACTATCAACTCAAGCTCTATTTTTTGAAGAATTAATGTTGCTTATAACTATGAATTTGTTAATATCTAATAGCTAAAAATAACATATTAATCACAATGAAATAACTCCCAATCACTTAAAACATAAAACGTAAACATCAAAATTTCAAAAAACTAAATCAAACAGATAAAACACCCAGCTGAAAACCATATTAATTACAACACTAGAAAGAGTCTGAGAAGCACATCCATGTACATGTGACACATACCCATGTATAATATGAAAGCAAGCATGTATTTATATGTATCATACATAGTAATGCATTATAAATATTAAAAAAAATAAAGAAATGTTTGAATAAATTAATAAATATGATATTGCATAAATTGCACTTACTGTCCAAACGATTCAATCAAATACACATACAACTGAATTCATATTGAACAGATTATGAACCTTAGAGACGATTCGGAACTCGAAGCTCGAAGAGTGCGAAGGGAGGAGCCGAGAGAGAACGCCGTTGGCGGCGGAGACCTGAACAGAAGGCGGAGCTCGCTCCCGGTCCTGGAGATCGAGGAGGCGAGAGATGGAGCGGACTCCAGGGGTGGAGCAGAGAGAGAAATGGAGGAGAGAGAAAAGAAGGAGAGAGAAAAGAGAGAGAAATGGTGGAGAAGCCATGAGAAGAGAGTGGGAGTGAGAGAGAGAGAGAGAGAGTGAAGAGATGGGGGAGATCTAGGAGTTGACGTTGGAGATTCTGACTTGAGAGTATGTTTGATCAGTGTGGTGACAAAAAATGGATTGCCGGCTTGAGTTGAAGAAAGTAGAGAGAGAGAGAGAGAGAGAGAGAGAGGAGGAGGAAGAGGGACGAGAATTTTAAAAAATGATCGTTGGTGTTTCTTCGATTAGAATAGTTGGGCCTGCAAATATTTTAATTTTGGATTACCTTAACGACCACTAAATAATTTCAATAAACGTAATATTATTATAATATTCATACAATATTCACAATTCTATTAATACAATACTTTAATACATTAAAACAATCTATTTATATAATTTAACATACCAAACTCTCATAAATACAACAGTAAAATATCGTATTTTCTTAGTCATAGTTCTCAGATTTGAGACATGAGAATAAAAAAATAAGATTTAGGAGAGTCAATCTATTATGATCTCATAATACTCAAATTGAATTAATCGGTTAAAAATTCAGATATCAGTTGATGATAAGAAAACAACGTTTACATAAAAAAATATATATTTCTTAAGTTATACATAATGATACACAATATTTCTTTTTTTTTTTTCCCTCTACACTAAGTAATAAAAAAATTTCTTAAAGTTGCAATGCCGCCAAACCATTATGAGCTAGATATATATTTTTTTTCAAAAAAATAAAATAAAACCCATGGCTTTAGTATTTTAGTTATTTTTATTATTAAGACTTAGATTTAATTGTAAAAGAGACCGTTAAATTTTAAATTTTGTACTGCGTCAGTAACATTACTTACACGATGATGTTGCTAAAAAAAAAATACAATAAATAGGGAAGTACATGAGCCGGAGTTGTTATCATTTATTAGACTGAGAAAAAGGAAAATAAGAAGTCATGAACAAAAGTTTGTTAAACTAATAATTAATTTAGAATTATAAGCTTCAAAGAACCTAACAAAGTTGTGTATTTCAAATGAATTTGTAATTTTCCAAATGCTTGTGTTTTCAAGTTTCGAATTTCGAGGGGATCATTTACACACACGTCCCATCTTTTATTTAAAAAAAAAAAATTTTATTTCTACCTACTCATAACTAGGCTAACAATTGAGTTTTCTAAGTCGGGTTTTACAAAATTCGGATATGACCCGTTTAAAATTTTGTAGACTCGAGTCCAAACCCAAATCAAGAAATCTCAAAAAATCAAGACTCGAGTTTGGCTCAAAAAATTAAAAGAGCGGTTCTATTTTGGGCTAGACTTGAGCTCATTTTAAGTCCAAAAAATTCAGAGAGAGAAAGAGAAAGAGAAAGAGGGAGAGGGAGAGAGAGAGGGAGAGTGAGAGAGAGAGAGGCAAAAGGTTGTACTCGAAATCCACAAAATTTCTATGAAAAATCGACTAAATCGGAACCAAAATCAATGGATCCAACGACAGTCTCATAAAATGGTATGTAGATTTGGAATAGAAGATCGAAGATCAAAAACTTCAGAAAACCCTAACCCTAAAAATCGATCTACAAAACAGAGAAATATGAAACTTAGATCACTCAATAGAGGATAGAGAGGAGAAGGCAAAACGAAAAATCAATTTGAAGGATTGGTGAAAAAAAGGAGATCGAATTGAGGTGAGAAGAGGAGAGAGAAATTAGGGGAGATGAAGAAAGAAGCAGGGTTGGTTTTAGTTGGGTAAGTTTGCATAAAACTAATGATTTCAAGGCGAGAATTTGATTTTCAAGATGATCTAATTGATCGATTGCAATCATCTTCTAGATTTCAAATCTGAAAATTGAATCTTCGAGATGAAAAATCATCAAGTAAGAATAGATCGACCAGAAAGAATTTAGATATATCGCGAATGCCGTGAGAGGGAGATGGAGGGAGAGAGCTCTGCAGAGTTTGCATGTAGTCTCCAATGAAGAAAAAAAAAGAAAAGAAAAGACAGAGAGAGACAGAGAAGGAGGGAGGGAGGGAGCTTTGCAGAGTTTGCATGTGGTCTCCAATGAAAAAGAGAAAGAGAGTGAGGGAGAGAGCTATGCAGAGTTTGCATGTGGCAATGAAGAGAGCGAGAGAGAAGGATATGAAGTGGAGTCATGTACAAAATTAAATCTTAAAAAAATTTAAAACAACCTCAAAATAATAAAATTCAAAAAATAATCTCATTTTATAGCAAGTTGGACCCGCGACACCACGTGGTAGTACCTGATTGGGCGAACGCCACGTCTCACGTCTTCAAAATGCGACATAGCTTGTCGTGTCTTGAAGAAACGACAGTCCGCCTGTCTGCGCCGCCCGCAGCGCTGCTTTTCACCCCCTCCCTCCCCTCGCAGCTCTCTCTCTCCCTCCCCCCGCAGCTCGCGATGCTCCTCTCTCCCTCCCTCCCCCTGCGACTCTCTCTCTCCCTCCCTCCCCCATGGCTCTCTCTCTCCCCCTCGACGCCAGCGACCCCTCCCTCTGCCACCCGCGATTGTCTCTCTCCCTCCCCTACCCGCGGCTCTCTCTCTCCCTCCCTCCCCCCACGGCTCTCTCTCTCTCCCCCATTGCGACACTCCTCTCTCTCTCCCTTCCTTCCCCCGCGGCACTCCTCTTTCTCTCTCTCTCTCCCCCCGTGGCACTTCTCCCTCTCCCTCCCTCCTCCACAGCCGCAGGAGCTTCCTTTTCCCTCCCTCCCCCACTACCACCCACTGTAGTGGGAGTCCTCTCCCTCCCTCCCGCGGTGGCGCAGGAGCTGCTGCGTCTTCAAGACGCTACATAAGATGATCATAAACGGAATTATTTTCCATCAGAGGTTGTTTAAATTTTTTTTTTTGGATTTAGATCCGTATAGGTCTCTATGAAGTGTGGTCTCCAATGAAAAAAAATAAAAAATAATAAGAGAGAGAGAGAGAGAGAGAGAGAGAGAGAGAGAGAGAGAGAGAGAGAGAGAGAGAGAGAGAGAGAGCTGTGTAGAGTTTGCCTATAGCATTGAGAGAGAGAAAAGGACATGAGTCATTAATGCACTCACCTCCCTCCTTTTTGTTAAAAATATATATATATATATATATATATATATATATAAAATTTTAAACAGCTTATAGATGACATAATTCACTGATATCCAGACTCGATCAATATTTAAAACGAGCTTAGAAAATGGATCTAATCTCAACCCGGTCTTAAAATGAACGGAGCTCGGGTCTACAGATATCTAATAATCAATTTCATTAATCCAATTATTTCGATTCGAGTTAATTATTAGTTTCATTAAAGAGTAAACTCTTTCAATATCTTTTTTTTATTATTTTATTTTTTTTATTTTTTTTATTTGTAAAATTCGAATATGAAATCTTAAATAAAAAAATTTAATACTCTTAACATTAAAGCAATAAAAAATATTGATATATGTGTAACATGTGATTAATGGAATAGTTTAACTTTTCAATTATTTTCGTATTTTTTTATCAAATTAGTAGTGGATTCATCTTAGGAGTTGATTATTAATAAATAAAAAGGCCAAAATCAAAAATTCAAACCCTTAACGCGCCCTCAATGTGCATTCCTTCATGGCCAAAAGAGTTGTTAGCAGAACTCATATTTATCCATAAAATGTCAAAAAAAATATTAAAAATAACTCATGTTTTTAAAAAATAAAATGTTTTTATTTACATATCAAGTTTTATTATTCAAATATATTTGGATTTCTTATTTAAAAGAGATGGTTATGATTTAATTTAGATCAAACTAATGATTTTGATTTTGAATCTGATTATGATCTAGAATTTGAAGGTTTCGATTCTATTTAGATTCCAATTTCTACTGCTTTGATTTTCCCATTGGGGGGGGGGGGGGGAGGGGGTTCCTTCCATAATTCATAAATTTTTGGGCTAAAAGGAAGAACATCAAGTATTTTGGGTTACTGGGTTGAGCCTTAGACAAACACCGACGAATTGCTGCATTGAATAGATAGATAGATGGGCTAGGTGAGCTGAACCCCCCCCCCCCCCCAACAACTCCAGCCCACTTTGGCTGACCACCTCACACCGGCCAATCTTTATATATATATATATTTTTTTTGTTCATACTAAAATTCAAAACTGAATCTATTATAAAAGAGAGGAGGATTGATAACACTTGAATTAAAACTCATTAGCATCTTTATATCTGTATATAACTCATCGGTACTCGAAATTATATTTTCACTAATTCGATCCAAACATTACCGACCCAATTTAGAGAAGAACTGTCCCAATATACTCTTTTCCATTCTCGAGTTTCGAATTCGAGACTTGATCAAAGGATTTACCACTTTACCTATTAGGTCAATTGTCTATTGATAATATTGTTCAACCTTTCATATTTTTTATATAAACCACTGTCAATTAATAATTACATTGAATTCAATTAATATGATATAATATGAATTGACTCTTTAAGAAATAAAACTTTTTTTACATCCATCTTAATTATATATAAAATTTAAATTTGAGATCTTATTTAAACAGTATCGGTGTCCGAATATTAAACCAACTGAGGCATTTGTGCCAACTCCTGGACCAACGAGGCGCTTGTGCCAACCTTCCCCATGCAAAATTATTTCAAACTCATTGCTCTTTAACATTTTTCTGGACCAACATGTCCCGTGGCAGATTAAATATTTTAATGGATAATATATATATATATATATATATATATATATCTATTTTTCCCACCAATAGTGATGATGGTAGGTAGCAGTGGAAGTTTCCCCAGCATTACACTACACCAGCATCACACATACATTTGATTAGAAGCTTTCCAGGTCCAATGGCTCTTGTCTGTACATTCAGGAGTGCCAGTGTTGTGTGTGTGTGTGTGTGTGTGTGTGTGTGTGTGTGTGTGTGTGTGAGAGAGAGAGAGAGAGAGAGAGAGAGAGAGAGAGAGAGAGAGCGATGTGGGACCTCCCAACAAAATTTGGAGAAGACCCTTCAAGTTGTGCTGGCGTTCAATTTTCTTTGATAGGAAAGAGTAAACTTCGTTCAATTTATTTTTATTTATCAATAATATTACTTGATAAAAATAAAAAAAATTAACAAAATATAAAACTTTTGTAAATAAAAAATTAATTTTTATTAAAAATAATTAAAAATATTATTGTACCAATAATTTATTATACTAAAAGCCAATCTTAATCTCAATTACATATAGCATTAACTTTTTCAAACACTGTTTTATAACCCTAGAGTCTATTATGATTAGCAATTTTCCTTATATAGAGATAATCAATAAAAATTGTATATATGCCCATATTTTTTTTCATAAGTAAATATCTAATAAAATAATAAATCAAAACAAAAAACTAATAGACGAATCAATCGTTTAATAATCAGTTTTTATTTATTGAATCGAAAAATTTAACTCGAAGAGTTAGCAATTTAACACTTTGCAAATCAATTTGAGCATAAGCATTTAGCTATAATATGTGCTAGCAAAGTTCATTTGGGACTAATGGAGCTGGGGGGTGGGGAGGGGTGATATGAACTATGGAATCTTGAACTGAACCAGGAAAAAATGTCCTAAATGGGAGATTTCTCATGCTTTCCTATCAAAACACTATGGGTGACAAGTATTTACCGCCCCCCTATGGGCTATGCCCCAATACAATGACCCTACCAAATGCTAACAAACTTGTTATGAACTATCAACTTTTCACCGATGGATAATTAATCTAGTAAAAAATACTAAAATTTTTGAATAATACTCGGATTCGAATCTTAAAAATGAAAAAACTATTGAGAGAATTCTTCTTATAGAGGGTTCAGACGAATTAGTTGGAGTTTAACTTCGGATATCGGTTGGTCAAGGAACCAAGAAAATAAAAATTAAAATCAATCTTTTCTATCTTTTTCAAACGTTCAAAATTGGTCCTCAAGCACATTGATGCTTTTGGATGAAGCTGGAGAAAAATGAAATTTTCTTGCCTGGGAAATGAAATTAGGAGATGTGACATAGGCTTCACATGCCCAAAACCTCCTCCATCCATTGCATCACTAGAAAGAAGCCCAACCAAAGAGAAAAGTCACCTAAAACCATATGGGAGTTTCTATGAAAAAACCTAAAAAGAGCCTAAGAAAAGTCCAAAAATTATTGAACACTTAGATGATTCTCTTTTACCTCACACATGCTTTAAGAAAGTCATTAACGGATAAGTCATTTTCACCAAGAAATGGGGAAAGAAGTACATAGATTTGAAGCAATACCATTTCTCAAGCTACATGGAAGCGGTAAAAATGTAAACAGAACCATATGCCTTTTTTCTGGAAAGCAGATGAGGAAAAATGTAATCTTCTAGTCCTCTATCTACCAAAAACATATATCTACAACAGATGTTGATGTCCGCATGAGAAACAGGAAATTTATCAGCATCACTGATCCTCAAGCAGAGAAAATATGTATGGTGATAGCCTTTTTTTTTTCCTTATTGAAATCATTACTAATTCGACCCGAACTGCTATTGAATCCCTAGGATCTTACGTAGTTATTTTTATTCCTAAGATTCGAATTCGAATTTTGGTTAAGTAATTTGTGTGTGTGTGTGTGTGTGTGTGTGTGTGTGTGTGTGTGTGTGTGTGAGTGAGTGAGAAATGGAGTGTGTGTGTGTGTGTGTGTGTGAGTGAGTGAGAAATGGAGCAGGCAAGAAATAGCAACAGTAAAATGGGGCACGCAAGAAATGGCAGCAGTAAAATGCATAGATGATAGGTGTTACTAACAGGGTCCATAATGGGTCCCAAGTTCGAGTAGGAATTGATGCGAGTCCAGTAAAGCTAATGTACCTTATACACAGGGGAGGGGAAAGCAGCCATTTGGCCAAATGGCAAGCAGCCACCTAATGTACCTTATTAAAGAGAGTTGGCCACTAAAGGGAGACAAGCAAGTTAGACATAAAGTTTTTTGGCCATTGGTGCATACTTTGCTTAACCAACATGGTCCCAGATTCCACCAAGTCTGACATACTCCACTCTCACACAAAAACACAACCACTTGTTTATCATTTCCCTGCATAGTAACCCACAATTAAATCATTAAACAACAGATGATAAAAAGCTTCACGAGGGGTTCAATTTTCATGGTAATCCTGCCTTTTAGGCGCATAATCTACGTAAGAGTATGCAGTTCACAAAATCCTACCGGCTAAATCCTCGGAAGAAGGTCCAGAGGAATCTTAGCAAAGAAAATATTACACTAGAATGAATGTTTTAAAAACGAGGAAGAAAAAAAAATGAAGAAAAACCTCCATTGCCTCTAAAGGAATGAATCTTAAACAGGAACAGAATCCAAGATTCTATTTTCTAATAGTATCATCCAGCAGGTTGATTAATAAAGACAAAGCCTAACATTAAATAAAAAACCCCAAGTTAAATGCATACCCCGTTTCATGTTTTAACACAGAAGAAACCTCCCACAAATGGGACAGTAGTAGGTCCAAGCATATGAAGCAAAATTTGAATTTTCTTCTAATCCAAAAAAAAAAAAAAAAACCCCTATGTAAAAAGGACAATGTTTTCCTAGATTTCCAAAATTTAGTAATAATTTAAACTATAAATGCAGTCCAAATATACAATCAACTGTGAAAGATTATGTGATAAGTGGTGCCGTTGTTAAAGTCATCGGCTGCTGCAGAGAATATGTCCTCAAAGAGCAACTAAAATACAGTGGTCAAAGTCTATCACCAATTCTCCTTCCATAAGCAGTGAATGTGGAGGGGCTATATGAAGAAAGGGAGATAGGAGTGACTTAAATATTGAATTCGTCAAGCATAGAGAATTCCTGGTGGTTTCTTGGAAGACTATGGACTGAGGACTTTTGCTCTAGCATAAAAAAGTTCAATTCATATTCAACAAAGTAGTTTTGATTTCTAAGGCAAGAATACAGAACAATATTTCGCTGAAAATTTCCAAGGACTGATAACCTGCTGACCCTCATTTTAAGGTAGATATGAAACTGATGATCCTATTTTTCATATTCAACCTTCAATCAAAAGAAAAATTAAGTTTTTAATACTAAAACCAAACTTCAGATGGGTCTATCATGGTAGATAAGCCAGATGGGTGCACAAACTGAATCCATCCATGTCAAACTCCTACTAATAAGTTTTTATGTCATGATCTTGAACATATATGCTCTTAGTGTAAGACATAATGAGAGAGATCCAGATGGGGTTGTCCTCCACTACTGGGGATGGAAACAGAAAGAGCAAAACAGTTACAAGGATAACACGTATTTCTTTTCCATGATTTTCTATTCTGCACACCAACCTGCCAACGATTAAATGTAATTTCTTCCTAGCAATGAAAGCTTTCACATTAAGTTTCTCCAATCTTTATGGTTGTCCTTTAAGTACCTGGTTGTCCTATGAACAAATGAGTCCCCACCAATGAATGCAAGGTACAACCTTTCATAATCAGAGTTCCCTTCTTTAATTGGTTTTATAAAGTAAATCGCTGTCAACTTCAGCTTGCCACCTACTAACAACTGTTGACATTTACAAACTGTTCCTGGCTTTCAAAACAAATTATAACAGGTTGATATTAGATAACATATATTAGCCTGATATTGCAAATACAAATTCCGTATCCACTTGGAGAATACCCAACACTTTTACCAAAACATGCCACGATAGTATGGTAGGCCAAAATTTGGAACTCATAAATATGAACAAACCTTATCAATCACAATAAGGCCAAGCATGCTATGCTCTGTCCAGCCTCTTCTATATGGAAGTATCTAAAATATTTTGTGCAGACATGAGAGAAAGAGAGCATAAATTACTTCCAATCTTACTATTTTAAATAGTTTAGCCAAGGGCCTTTTTTGCTAAAATGCGCCTTAATGCATCGAATCTCCCCTATATATTAAATCCAGTCCCTCACCATCTTGTACTCCCTCTCACCATCTCGGTAAGACTATAACACGAGAATCATGACATCCCACCAACCTTTTCATTCAGATGATGACTCTCAATCTCACTCTAGCCATCTTCACTTATCCTCCAAATATCTCTCTTCCCAGCCAAATCTGCCATCAGTTAATTCTGTTCTCCAGCAAGAGCAGAATATTTCAGCCACCATCAGTGCCTGTTGTATCACCACTCTCACAGGCCACACATCTTATATATCTTCTCTGGCCATAGGAGGTAAATTCCTCTATACAGGCTCCTCTGACAAAGATATCCGTGCATGGATCCGAAACCCATTAAACTCTGGACAAGAAAAGGGGAATCTAACTGACAATATAGTTGCTGTAGGCAAGGGTGCAGTTAAATCCCTGGTTGTCTCAGCTGATAAACTTTTTAGCTCACACCAAGATCATAAAATCCGAGTATGGAGAATCAATAACCATGAAAATTATCAACAAAAGTGCATACACATAGCCACTCTCCCCACTTTGGCTGATCGTGCTCTCAAACTTCTTACACCAAACAGCCACGTTCAGGTCCGAAGGCACAAGAAATGCACGTGGGTCCATCATGTGGACACCGTATCAGCACTGGCCTTAGCACAGGACCAGTCCGTACTGTACTCTGCTTCATGGGATAGATCATTTAAAATTTGGAAAACATCAGACCTCAGATGTTTAGAGTCAGTAGAGAATGCGCATGATGATGCTATAAACGCACTAGTACTATCAGACGACGGACATGTTTACACGGGATCAGCAGATAAAAAGATCAAGGTGTGGAGAAAAATTCCAGGGGAGAAGAAGCATTCTTTGGTGAGCACACTAGAGAAACACAACTCGGGCATTAATGCACTAGCCCTGAGCACTGATGGGTTAGTGTTGTACTCAGGAGCATGTGACGGATCAATAGTTGTCTGGGAAAAAGAAGATGGGGGTCATATGATGGTTGTCGATGCACTTAGTGGGCATGCCAAGGCCATATTGTGCTTAGCTGTGGTATCAGATTTGGTATTTAGTGGTTCTGCCGACAAAACTATTAGAATCTGGAGATGTGCTCAGAGAAGTTATTCTTGTTTGACAATCTTAGAAGGGCATGGAGGCCCAGTTAAATGCTTAACCACAGCATTTGATCATGATAATCCAACTGAGAAATCATCTGGTTATCTTCTTTACAGTGGCAGCTTGGATTGTGACATAAAGGTGTGGCAGATCCAAATCCCTGTTCCTTAATGCAGTCCCCCCTCACATCCCGCAAGTCTGTATATCTTGACAAGATTGTGCGTTCTAACTTTTGTTTATCATTTTTATCATTCATTATGGATGTTACTATTTGCTTTGTGATATGACCAATATTTTTAACAGCTATGGTTTGGATACTATTATATATAAGAATATCCACATATTGAGCTATAGGGGGTTTTTAGTAAGTCTTTGGAGTACTACTGTATTATATCTTTCAGTTAAGAATTTTATGGATACTTCGCTGCTCACAAGTCACAAGTTTGACCATGATGTTGATCACATTCGCAATAAACTGGTGATTCTAGTGAAATTAAGGGCAATAGGTGAAGCATGATAAGCAACCTCAAGGCCTTACTTTGGTTTCTCTCGGTGTAACATACCCTTAGAATGACTGTAACAGGAGGTCAAAACACTAGGAATATATTCACCTAATTACCTAATACTTCATATGAATTAGTTATCATCTCTGTCAACAGGTAATGCATGAAAAGTTCTGTCTTGAGAATTTGACAAAACAAGAAGGGAGCATATGCTTTTTTTTCAGACCTTTTAAGAGACATATTTTATTGCCAATATGCTATTGATGCTACTTTATTTCTCTCCTTATTTTAATCCAAAAACTAAATGGCTGTGGGATTCCAACAAGCAGAAGACATAAAGAACACGCACTGGCTTTCCATAAATATATAGGTAAAGCTTAATCCACCAATAATTTTTAATAACACGATCATTTAATCTTTTATTCATGGTGGGTTTCAAGAATTTCCCCATAATTCTTTTCCTATTGTGACTATGGCATCAGATAAACAGAAAATTATATCTATGTTTAATCAAACTACTTATTTATGCTAAATCAAATCATACCAGAAACACAATACAGGAAAAGGGATGCATAGAAAACATCTATTCTTGCACACGTACAAGCAATAGACATCATGAATAGAATTTCTCTAACGAATGGTTTCTTATTTGCACATGACTTGAAAATGTATGCAAATTAACAAGCAAAAGGTCAAAATCTATGCCAAATACGAAGCAGCACTGTAATTAGAATGTAGAATTCAAATTTAAGTGTAGCTTGAAAGGTAAAGTGAAGCTCTAAAGGTTCAAAATAATTTTATAAAATTACATGTGATCGTTGTATGGTCCAGCATTTATTTGGCAATGCAACAGATGCTTACCTAGAAATTCAATAAAAAATAGGACAAAAATAAAAATAAAAATGAAAAAACAGAATGCTGAACTGGAGTTCCACCAGGCTCATATCTAAAGTATAAGCATACTTTCTTGAGCAAACCATTCGCTGAACTTTTTAAACCTGACTGTCAAGATCCCACAACCCACATTCATCTCATCAATTGTTATTCGTTATCACTAACAACTTTAATGAAATGAAAATATCTTTCACTGGGCCCGTACGTGCCCTGTATGATCAGGCTCAAATGTTAACAGATTCAATTACTCGATGGGTAGTCTTTGAATAATCTAGAAAACAAAATATTAAAAAAAGAAGAAACCAAAATAAGATGATCATATTACATGCTTCATTTATAGCCTATAAACAGGAATTTTGGTGCAACGTCAGCCTGGAAGCCTGATGTTTACAGAAAGCAAACCTTTGAATTTTACAAGTATTTAGGAAGAATTTTACAAGTGACCATTCTATGACCATCACACAATATATCTTCATAACCAGGCATTTATATTCCAATGAATAAAATTAACTATTAACTCATATCCCTAAAAAGTTGGGATCCATTATGTAAATGTCTTTCCATCATTCAGCTTTGTCTAGCATCATTATAGTAAATATGCTTAAGAATCACTCCACTGGAAAAAAGAGGTAAGCAAGAAGAATACCTCTGCTCTTCCACGTACAGCCTGCACGTTCGATTATCCAATGTGATCGACTGCATTCTCCAAAAACACGCAATGCTTTTGTTCATCGACTCCAAAGGCGTCACTTTCCAACCTAACCATCACAAAACAAAAAAAAACTACCATTTTAACCATTTAAGCAACTCATCATCTACAGCATTAAACCCTAGTCATTCAGACCTGTTACCCATTAGGAAAAGGAAAAAAAAAATTGGAACATAGTCAAAAGATTGGTCATGTCAGGAAAATTACTTGGACAAGCAATAGCCAAAATTAATCCGGGAAGTCCTGCATCGCTTCCAACATCAACAAAACTGAAGATTATCAAATGAATTAGCACAATATGAGAGATAAGAGTAGTGACTTGGAGGAACTATAGCAAGTAAATCCTCCACATGTCTTTCCATCACTTCACTTTCCACCATCACAGCAGTCAAATTCATTCTCAGCAAAACCAAAAAAAAAAAAATCAAGTTAAATCACCCAACCGAGAGAGTGACAGAGAGACAGAGAGAGGCAGGTTCCAAGGGAGAGCCTACTGATCACAACCACTCCCCAACCCGTGATCCTGGGTTTAAATTCCAATGTAACAAAAAAAAAAAAAGACAGAGAGGCAGAGAGAGAAGCAGAGAGACAGATAGAGTGACTGACCCGGTTCCAGTGAAGAAGAGTGTCGACGTAGAGATTGATGAGAGAGAAGGAAATGGAGAAGCCGTGGCCGCTAATAACGAACGTAAAAAATTTTGAAATATAATTAAGCGTTAGAGTTAGCCGTTGAACGTCTTGGGCATTGGACCATCTAATGGGTCATTTGTCTACTTGGGCTTGGGCTGATTGGTGAAGTTTGAGTTGCATAAGGTCTTTCGGCTGATGGGTCACAAGAGTCTTAAATGGAAAACAGGACTAGAAAAAGAAAATTCATGATATAGACCGGCGATTAGTTGACCTACTTATATATAATGTTAAATTGTTTAATCAAAATTTTGAATTCGATTCATAACCTGAATATAAAATAAACTATGTTAGGAGAATAGCCCCCTAAATGGACCACTAAAACCGGATTAGTTAGAGCATGATTACGAAAACCGACTAATATAATATCAAAAAAAAATTTATGTCGTAGATAAATACTATATTGACAAAAGTAAATTATTAAAAATACAAAACTTAGTATAATTTATTTTAGCATAAACCATCAATATCCGGCAATCATGTAATATGTTCAAACAGGGTTGGACTCCTCAATGAGCAAAATTTTTCTTACAACTGTTTTCTCCATATATATATATATATATATATATATAAGATTTGAACCAAAATGGGATATTAGTGACGGGTCACCGGACAAACTTGGTGTTAGTATTTAGTATTATAATAAATTTTGTAATTTTGTCATCGTCAATCAATAACGACAAATCTAAAAATTTATATAAGGAAAACAAAATATCAAATGCATTCAAGATTATAATTTCAGTGAGGAAATGTTATAATTTTTAAATAAATAATTTTACGATTATAATTTTAAAATTATACATCTACATATTTTATCTTTAAAATTTCTAATGGTGGCCACTCCTTAGCCCGTCCCTTTGCCCCATCTTGTAGACGCCGGTAATTGTGAAATTAAATTATTAATATTTTAAAGGACAGTCTAGTGGTATAAATCACCTCTCCCAATATGATAATTTTAAATTCAAATTCTTATATAATTAAAAAAAATTATTGCACCAAAAAAAATTAATAATTAGTTCTTAGAGAATTTTGACGGAATTAAAAATTAAAGTCCAACAATCGAATGGCTAATGCATTGAAAAAGGGTATTCTTTTCGCCCATTTCTTTATTTTTTTAGCCAAAAACGAGGGAAAAAATCATTTGACTTGGGGATGGAATAAGATGACATATGGTTCAACAATCCACTATCACTAGAATCATCTGAGCCCATTAACCCAAATAGTCCATGAACGTCTAAACATGCTTTCGGTCATTTGGTTGAGCGCTCTAACCTAGACCTTTTGGCGCTCTCGATTTTACTCTCTTGGGGAGTCGGTTACTTCCTGACCTCTCGATCATTCCAACTCTCGACTCTTGGATTTTTTGGTTATCTTAATCCTTGATAGATACGTTCTATTAATACAAGTATGATTCATTCCATTACGTGATAAGCACAATTTGAAATCATCTATTAAGGAAGTAAATCTCTAATGAATTTAAAATCTTTCTTAATTGGATTTGAACCTTCCATTTAGGAAGGTCTCTTTTTGTAAGAAAACAGATTTCGGTAATCACTCCTAATTAGGTAGTAAATTTTCATAACAATTTGAACTTTTCTCAACTAACTAAACTCTAAATTTCTTTGAGAATTTTTACTACGGTCCATACAATTTTGAAAAATTCTCAATAATTTCTACAAAGAAATTAGGGTTTCTACCCCCTAAATACATACGGGACTTACCATGTGCACATGTTATATATTTTCAATATGGACAACCAATTAGATATGTTTTCAGGAACTCTATACTTCTCATATAAAGATAACATAGGACTATTTCATAGATTTCTCAATCTATTTCTTATTTTCTCAAAATCATTTTTTTTGATCTAAGCGTCAGAATCTCCTTCGTAGAAACACTCTCCGATGATATTGCAGGTCTCATTATTCATGAAGGCCCCAAAAACTTCTCGTCAATCCGGTTTCACAGAGTTAATGGCGCAAGTATTTGTGGAGCAAACACATCTCCGTGGTAATACATAAGGTAGCAAATTTAAACACGAGAAGACATCATACATGGACATGCATGAGATGAGGTGAGAGGGGGCATCAGCATTAAAACATGAAAACAAGAAGAAAATCAAGTCAATACCCACTATCTAACTCATCAAAGCCGCAAGCTCCACCACCAAGAATGGTTAGAGAGAGAGAGAGAGGACGAGGATTGCTTGTGTTATCCCGAGAGAAAGTGATGTCAAGCAAGCCATCCTTTTGAAGGCGAAGCATTATCTCTACACGGTCTGATTCGGAAGGTGTATATACATAAATTGGGTAAGTCTGGAAACTTGGGGACTTCTTTTCATCTTTGAACTTCATATGCTTGGGACTTTTCATTGTACATTACTGGGAACAAAGGCCCAGTGTTGAGCACAGCAGCAGTGGAATGTTTTGGGCTTTATAGCATTTTTATTTTTTATTTTTTGGTGAGATTTATAGCATTTTTATAAGATAGGCTAAACTGGACTTAAGTGCCCTGGTCCTTAAAACCTTCATCCCCATATTTTCCACAGGCCTTATCACTATACTTGTTGTCACCTTAATGTGGGTCTCGTTAATTACTTTTTTTTCTTTTTATCAACGGATAGTTGATCTAATGAGATATGATACTAAATCTCTTAATCAAGTTTTCGAGTTTGACTTGCGCCTTAGGGATGGAAAAAACTACATTGGGAGGGTAGACTCCTTAAATGGGTCATTATAAGTCTCAAACCGAATTAATTAGAATATGATTTTGGATACTGATTGGTATAGTATCTAAAAATTTAATTACCTCTTTTTTTTTTGCCTTGATTGTCTAATAAATTACGAGTGAATTGTAATAAATAAATTGCAAATTTTTTTATTTAGATATTTAAATTAAGTGATATGTGCAAAAGAAATTTAGTGAAAAGTTTTAAAATATAAATCTAAAAAAAATGCGGAAAAGAGAAATTATCGTTGATTATAGAAAACTTGTTGGATGGCTTTTTTTTTTCAAAAAAAAAAAGCATGTTAGTGATTTATTTAGATATTTAAATTCTTGTATTGCCTTTTTATATATATATTTTTTAAAATTTTTATGCAAGGAATAGAATTTTAACATTTAATGGTATTAAAGAGCAAAATCGATAAATTTCGATCACCATAACACGATATTCTCTATATTAATAGTTAAGGATTTTTTCTCTTTTTTTTAATGTAAATTTTAGCTAAGGACGATTGTTAACTCAAGATATCTTGTTAAACAAAATATACAAGAATTAATCATTATCTTGCTCTTATTCTTCTCATTCAGCGCTCCTCTCGCTCTCATACTCCGACTAATTCGGTTTGAAACTTAAAGAAATGTACGCATCTGACCCCAAAAGAAAAAAAAAATTTTAAAACAACCCTTGAATCAAAAAAATTCCAAAACTAACCCACGTTTGTCGTGGGTGGAAGACGCGACGGGCTATGGCGCGTTTTGCACCCGCGACGTTGTGACGTGTCGGTAGCAGAGACGTGTTGCGTCTCCAAGACGCGACATCAGCGCTCCTCTCGCTCTCGCTGCACTCCGCCGCGGAGGGAGAGAGAGAGAGGGAGGACTGCCGTAGGCTCCGGGAAGGAGTGCCGCGGGAGCCGCGCAGGGGGAGAGAGGGACAGCCGCAGGGGGGAGAGAGAGAAGACGCGAGGCTGGGGGAGGGAGGACTGCCGCGGGCTGCGGGGGAGGGAGGAAGAGAGGACCGCCGCGGGCTGGGGGAGAGAGGGAAGACTGCCGCGGGGGAGGGAGGACTGCCGTGGGCGGAGGAGGGAGGGAGAGCACCGCGGTTGGCGGAGGGAGGGAGAGAGGACAGCCGGCGGTGGCGGGGAGGAGATAGAGAGAGAGCCACGGCTGGAGGAGGGAGAGAGAGAGCCGCACGCGGGAGGGAGTGAGAGAGTCGCGGGCGGAGGAGCGCTGCGGGTGGCGGAGGAACCCATGTCGCGGGTTCAAGACGCGACATAGCCTGTCGTGTCTTCCACCCACGACAAACGTGAGTTAGTTTTGAAAATTTTTTTATTCAAGGGTTATTTTAAAATTTTTTTTCTTTTGGCGTCAGATGCGTAATCTCTCTGAAACTTACAGTGGCCCATTCAGGAGACTACCATCTCAATATAATCTGTTCTATATTCAAGTTGCAAGTCAAATTTAGAATCTTGGTAAAAGAATTTTGTACTACATCATATTAAATCAACTGATTATCAATGCTATGCACAGTGACTATATTTCATAATTAAAGCTACCCCACATGTTTCTTAAACTTATGGACTTGCGTTTCTAAGAGGTGGTCAAAATCTCTCTCCCCTGATCTAGAAATCTCACGTTCGAATCCCTACGGAAAAAAAAAAAAAAAAAAAAAACTTATGGACTTGTGAACGATGTAGATATTCATGATTTAGCCTAGGAAAATGATATAATAGTAAATTATTATTTATTTATTTTTATATTTTCTTCTTTTTTTTTTGAGGGGAGGGGAACAGCATTCCCTAGCATATAAATAATATAATTGAAAAGAAAGGGTGTGAGGATGTAAGGGAAGGAAAGTAAGAAACCCATTTCCTGCTTGTAATGATTAGAGACAGGTGGAGGAGGCAAAACAGGTCACAAGTACTCCAGTCAGGCTCGGGGAAATACACAACTTTTCTCCATTCAGTAATGTCCAAGACCCATTCACTGCCTCCTCTGCGCAGCACATGATCTAGGGCCCCTTGTCTTTTCCTCCATGGGGGGCAGCTGGGGTGGCTGGTGTGCTCTTGTGATTGCTTTCTTTGTGGTGTGGTGTGATCTTTCCTTTCTCTTGCCCATTAAAAAATTGATATTAGCTCTCGGAATCTTTGTCAGTAAAATTTTGGGTGGAAATGAGTTAAAATTGATGTTGGCCTTTTCTTCCTTCTTTTATTTTCCGAATACATGGATACCAGTGGTGACGAAAATTAAAACCCTAGACTCTAAATCTAAAACCTAATTACAAAAGTATTAAAAAAATTATAAAATACTTATTCAAATAACAAATATGAACTAATATTAATATTAATTATCTTTTTCTTTTTTAATTTTAAAGATTATAAAATATTTTTTATTAATTTAAAATATGTGATGTTGATATCATACTTTATTTTTATTTGTGATGAGTTTTTGAAAAAAAAATTATATGTAATTTAATCAAATAAATAAGTTTTAAAAAAAAAGATAAATGAGAGTAAAATTATAATTAAATGAGTGTAAAATAAATATAGATCATAAATATTAATTGAATTTTAAAAAATTGAGAAAGTGCAATTGCTCCGTGCCTTACATAGGTCCGCCACTCGATACCAGACATGGCTTGGAACTCTAAAAAAATATTTATATCTTTCTTTTCAAATTGAGTTCAAAACAGAGAAAACAAGTTTTGTTTGTTCAATAACTATTCTCTCCTCATCAAGAGGCTTTGAAAATAATCGGAATCGAAGTACAAAAACTTACCATTGGCAACAATGGCGTTGGTATTGAGATGGAACTTCTTCAACTAGAATCTTGTGAAATTGATAATGGAGATTATTTTTTGATGATGAAGAGATTGTATTGAGAGTTTAAACGAACAGAAAAAGACATTAGTGGACAGTCGCTCTAATGAGATAGAGTATTAGGTCGTTTAATCAAATTTCGGGTTGAAATCTCGAAGCGAAAAAAGTTAAAATATAGTTTCGGATACCGATAGTAAAAAAAAAGAAGAAGAAGAAAAAGAAGCAATCAAATGAGATAGGAATAACTTGCCAAAACTGTCACAATGAGGAGGCAGTGTATCAATTTTGAAAATCAGAGGGGGCAATTTGAAAACACATAGGGTTCTTTTGTAATTTATCCAAAGCCGTAGATGGAAAAGGTTTTTTTTTATTTTATTTTGATATTTATTATTAATATCTGATATCATATTCTAACTAATTCGGTTTAAACGTCTGTGAACTCTATTTAGGGAGTGATTCTTCCAATATAATCTTTTCAATTACAAAGTTTCAAACTCAAGACTTATTAATAGATATATTATCTCATTCTACTCAATTGACTCTATACGGGGAAAAGTTCATAACACAATATTATGTGCTTACTGAGGAGCACATTGATGGAGACTCATAAGAAGGAGACATGAAAAACTTTGTAACTTAGGGTTTGAACTTTGTTTGGGTGTTAAAAAAGATTTGAATCCATGGCAATAATTCTACTTTTTTCTAGACCACCTACTTTTCCTCTTCACATACCTCATCTACTTGAGAAAAGTGAAAAAAAGAAAGGCTGGTTTTATGTGGGAAACTTTATCGGAGTCAAACATCAAGGCATTGAGCAAGAGATTCCATTAAGTCGGTTTCCTATTTTCTTACCCGCATGCTCTTTGTCAATACAATAGTTTTAATTTCAAATTTTGAAATCGTCGATTCGAAAGATCAATATAGAAGATAGAAGAATCTATACTCTTTGTCAATATAAAGAGAAAATAAATTATTATATACGTGCTAATAAAGAGCTCAAACTAAGCTCACTCTTAATGGGTTTTTTGGGGATTTTATCATAATACATTAAAGGCGAGGCTTGGAAAAATAAAATAATTAATTTATTAATTAAAGAAGAAAAGAGATTATACAGAAGGGTCTCAAGCCGGGACCAGTCCCAAACAAATGCTCCTCACTTTTGCTCGGGAGAAAGGAACAAAGGAGAGATGGGTATAAACACTTTTGTTTATCTTTTTGTTTATGTACTGTACCGATTGATATTTGAAATCATATTCTGATTAATCTGATCTGAAATTTACAGTGATCTGTTTAAACGACTAGTTTTTTAACGTAATTTACTCTATATCTAAATCGCGAGTCAAACTCAAGATTTTAATTAAAAAAATAATATCATATTTTATTAGACTAACTGAACGTTGATAACACTTTTGTTTATCACCGCCAAACTATTACGGTTTAATATCTAAACTTTATTTTGGCCCCCGGGGGGGGCCTTCAACTCGACGAAAATGGGGTTTGTTCATGGTTGATTGCTTGACAGAAACAACGGGAGGTGATTAAAAATGAGGTGAATTTACCGAAATTATCCAAAAAAAAAACATGTAGGAAGATTCAAAATCTTCAAACCTATCTGGGATAGTCCGGTCATTTCACCTAGACAAAAATGACCAAGGGTAACTCGAATCCATTAATAATGCTAAAAGGAAGTACAAGGGTCACATTTTTGGTTAAATGCATAGCTAGAAAAATTATTCTCTGACATCTTAAAGAAAAAACATCGAACCTCTGAAAATGGAATCATCAAATGCGATACGATGAAAGAAGAAACCAACATTTCTTTGTCTCTATTTAAATTACCAAAAGAGCAATTTTTTGGTTTGCAGCCATGGCCAACATACCCAGTAGTCTGCTTTTTGTGTACACGCCCAAGTAACTAAAGGGCAATTCTGATCTCTCTCTCTCTCTCTCTCTCTCTCTCTCTCTCTCTCTCTCTCTCTCTCTCCTGTCACTTACTAATTTCTATAATTATTTCTGGAATTCTGAAAATTATTTACTACTAAAATGTGGTCTGCCCAACTCATAGCCCAGGAAAGCTTAAGCATTCCCATTCATCTACGGTCGGAAACAGAATTTTCCTGTTCCAAAAGATACATAGCCAACCAAATATAAAAGACAACAAAAATATTATTCACCTTCTGTCTCTGTCCTCACCCCATGTAAAGCAAATTGAAAAATGTCTTTCCTTATAGAAACATTCTCTCGCTAGTTTTCTTATGAGGGGTAGATGTTATATTTCATGATCTATATTATTCATAAAATACTTTTCTTATAGATATTAAATAAAATTAATGATAATCTTTTTTTAAAAAATATATAACAAATTAATTTAAAAAAAAAACAATTTATAATTATAATTTTATAAATATATATAATTTTGACTACACCTAATGGGTTCAATGGTTAGACACTGATTCCTTAAATAACATTTCGGATTCAAATCTTATATATAGAGAAAATAGATATCAGTGAGAGTTTCACCCTTAAGGGTCCGAACCCAATTTAGTCGGGCCAACGTGAGCAATGACATATAAAAAGAATTATATATATAATTTTTATCTTAAAAATTTCAGGGGCAGCTGTCTGCTGTCCCCTTCATTCGCCCCTTTTTAGATCTACTATGAAATTTGATAATTTTGTATAATGTTAAGAAATTAGACTAAGAAATTTGTCACTTAAGCCATTCGAGTTGTCATAAAACTTTTAGACAACACCCAAATGATTGAATGTTATGATTTTGTTGGTCAGAAATTGTATCTATACCAAGCATTCATTCTAAATTAATAACTAATAAAAAATTTGAAATATTGATTTAGTATTTTTGTTCTTATTTAACATTAGTAATTACTAATTTTATTTTATAGTGCTTGAGAGGATAAAAAGGGTTAGTAAAAGGTAACATTCTTGTAGTACTTTGAAGTGGCAAACAATATTTATCTCTACTTTTGAAAGGGATATGCATGTTTAGCTTAGCTTATATTATGTGTCAAAAGTTGACAAATTGCTCAGTTACAGGGTAAAAAGTTGACACAGTGCTTACTGTATAATTGCATACCTATCTAGGAGGAGGGGAGAGAGAGAGAGAGAGAGAGACCTCATCTATTAGAGAGAGAAAGAGAGAACATAGATGGTACGCAACACTTTGGAATTTTGTTCAAGCATTCAACGCCAGCTCCCAACAGCAATCATCATGCCCTCCTCTTCCATCTCTCTGACTCTTCACCACCACCATCATGATTACACTCACACCTCCAAAACCGAAACAAAATTATATTTTTCTTCTTTTCTTATCATCATCATCCACCAACCACCTCGCCATCACAACTCATCAAACCAAACACCCCACCAACAAGCTGAAGATGAGGGAGAAAAAATAGATCAGGAAGAAGACGACGAAGAAGGAAATGAAGGGTTGTTAGGTTATCATGAGAAACCCTAACCTTAGTTTTCCTTGCTTGGAAGAAGAACAACTCATGGGGAATTAAGCATCATGGTCCGACTGTTTGCCAGATGAAGCAAATCTCTGCATCTTCTTTTATCGCAAGTTTAGGCTTCATATGTGGTACTACTATTATCTTCATAGTCACTTTATTTCACATATCAAAAAAAAAAATTATATTGTTGATATATATGCTATCTATCGATGAACAAGATTTGTGGGTTTGATGTATTATTGCTTGTGTTTGAAGAGAACATTACTCTCTCTCTCTCTCTCTCTCTCTCTCTCTCTCTCTCTCCCCCCTCCCTCCCTCCCCACCCCCCCCCCCCGCAAAAAAAATCCCTAAACAAAACTTCACGTGTTTTTGGTGTTTGTGGGAAATTTGTTTGGATGCAATTGAAAGGTTTTTCTTCTATTAATGGAGGAGGGATCTGAGATCTCTTTTTTGTGTTGATATTTCTTACATGGCAATAAATGTTTTCTCTTTACTTTTTATTCTTGTTCTTTTTGGATCCGAGTGCATATGATGCTACAAATCTTTGCTCTCGATGTGTGTGAGCTATTCATCATGATCTACTTTGTTGACTACTTGCCGTTTTGCATAATACCATCTATTGAAAGTTTTGTTTGTCTGGCCAAAACCCCACAAAGTACACTTCTATCAGAAATTAGGGTTTTGATAAATTTGATAAGTTTCCCATTTTTCCTTCAATGGGACATAATAAATAAAACTAATTTAAGTGGAGAACATGTCACAGAATATCCATCATGATGGATTAGACCATGTTTAATGATATCTGGCTATGGATTGATGCATATATTACGTGCATGATGAAATTAATATCAAGATAAAGCATATCTATGTTATGGGTATGTCTCACATTTTCTAGACATGTATGAATTTGTGTGATATGCATCTCTTTCATATTTGTGGGAGATATATTACTCAGATACCTAGAGATTTGTGTAGCTGGTGAATCGAATTTGCCTATGACAAAGATCCTAATTGCTCAAACTTGCCCCTCTCCATCATCTAAAGGTAGGTATCTGAATTGGTTAGCAGTAGTCAGTGATAAATTTAAGTTTTCAATAAATGCTATTTTGTTATTCTTGTACGGATGACCTAACATATTTTTTGTAAGTTTAGGGTTATACAATAAGATCATACAACCCGTGAATAAATTAAAATAATTATTAAAACTTGAGTTCACTTCATTTAGAAAAGTTAATAGGTGCATCATCTCATCCGAAATGTCAGCAACGTATACATTAATCTTCACTTCACCGGGTGATGTTTATCCATCGAGAGGGAAATAGTTGTACTGACGCTCTTGTTAGATTACGACAGATAATCCCAATGGAATATCATGAGTTACTCTCCCCTTCTAATGAAGTGTACCACTCTCTGAAATGCGATAATAGGTATATGACCTTTTTCAAAAGTTAGTTTCCCCCTCGATTGTATTACCAAAAAAAAAGATGTGCACACCATGTCAGGTTATGCATCCTTGTGTGACCATAGCATATTACATGACTAAATATGTTTTCTTTTTCTCTGTGTGATCTGAAGTGTGCTTGTGCTCCATGAGCATGCAACTATTTGAAGCAGTCTTTCCTAAATTTGGGTATGCATGACCAAGTTACACATTTTATGCCCTTCCTAAGCTTGACTTCGATGATTTATTTGATGGGTATTAAGGAGATCAGTTAGACATATATCGATCAAGGAATTAGAGTTTTTCTTTGGTATTATTTTGGCATGAATTATATATATTATCATCTACCCACCATAGTTATCCAATTAATTACCTAGTGTTTGCACATTAGTTTTACTGATCATTGCCATTCCATTTTAGCCCTTTTTTCTAGAGTAACCCTTAATGGCTTTGCTTTTTGATAAATTCTTTCACAAGATCAATTGAAATATGAGAAAAAAAACATATGTTTGTCACATTTTTCAAAATTTTTCATTTGAGAACGATCACATACATATTTCACAATTTCTGCGTACGTATTTCTATCTCTGCCAACTCCTTTTCCCCTAAATTTGTTTCGCATAGTGTCTCTCCTTTCGATTGGAATAGTTGTTTGGTCGACCTTAAGGTATCTCTATGCTGAATTCTTATTCTTTTCTTTATTCTTCTTCTTCTTGTTTTCTTTCATTTTTCTTCCTTTAGGTTTAGCTAATAACTCAGAAATCATGTGTACCAATAAACTTGCCTAAATTACAAGGCAAAAAACATCGCATTATCGAATCACAACCACTAGAACAAATTTTATTCTCATTCAGTTTTTATATTGCAGCATTTGATTTCCCATGCTTTTGGCTAAAGCCAAGTTCGGTATCGGTTCTTTTTTTTTGTTATTTGACCGATTAGTAACAAATAATCAACTTTATTGGTTCAATTATTCTTATTTGAGTTAATTATCGGACTTATTTACGGGAGAGCTTTCTCGACATCTGTTTTTCTGTTTTCAATATTCGAATTCAAAATTTTAATTAAGAAAATCCATCGGACCAATTGGATCAACAAAGCATTTGTCGGTTCCAATGCGTTTCAAAATTTCCAGGTTGAATTTCGGTTTCATCTAATGCATGTGTGGAACTTTTGTACATTGTGTTCATTAACTAAGGAAACTTATGTTTAATTAAAAAAAAAAAAAAAACCCATATGAATAGAGCAGAGGGGTGATTAACATTGCTACCTCGTACATTATAATGAAATTATCCACCTATTATCGAATGTCTGATTTAATATTTACCCCTATGTGTGATATTATAGCGTTGCTTTAGCAACTATATCCTTTTGATTATTCATGTATTTTAAAGTTTATGATTCAGTCGATTGAATCGTTGGATCCTTAGTTTAATCATTGATTTTTTTATTATTTTAAAATATAAAGATATATATAATTATTTTTTATTATTTTAAAATGTAAAAATCCACAGATCACAATGATTAAAAATCGACTTGCTATAGGGTCGTGGTTTTATACAAATTAACTATATAAATGGCTCAATTTTTGAACCGATTCATAGAATGTATGGGTTGAGTGTCAACCGGCTCCGACCAACAAGTCGATCTAAGTTTAGTAACTATATTTTTGAGGATTAATTAGAAATTAGATAGTGTAATAAAAATTCCCTTCAAACACCCATTGTACACATTTGTCTAACCTCTCTCTCTCTCTCTCTCTCTCTCTCTCTCTCTCTCTCTCTCTCTCTCTCTCTCTCTCTCTCTCTCTCTCTCTCTCTCTCTCTCTCTCTCTCTCTCTCATCAAATTTGCTAAATGTGGGGAGTTGAAGAGGCTAAGAGTCCACGATCTATGATAAAATCTTGTATACCATAAAAATTTATAACGAATGTGGTATTTTATAAGCAATTAGAATTAAGAATTAACTTGTGATTTCAAACTATGTCACTTTCTATTAAATGTAAGATCCACATCTAAGGTGAGGTATGAACAAAGGTATTTATTTAAGACATACTTTTTTTTTTCCTCGAAAGGGGTATTATATCGTCGGGGAATTTTTCCGTTTTTTCTTTTGTCTCCAAATTTATCAATGTAAATGTATCGACTAACTCATTCTTCTAAATGTAGTATATAAATATGAGAACTTTTCACCTTAACGGCTAATTTTTAAGATAGGAGTTAAACTCTAATGCAGTATTTATTATAACCATTTCGAAACCTAAATTCATTTCGTGTTGGAGTTAGTTCAAATCTGTTCCAGAGGATATTTTTGAGGTCAAAAGATAGGATTCATTTCAAAATCTAATATGCTAGTTTTTAAAGTAGAAACCACATTTATCCTAATGGTTCAAAAGATAGTAAACCAACGAACAGTCGGTCTAGTGAGATCAGAACTAGATCTCTTAATTAAATCTCATGCTCAATTCTTTGGAATGAAAAAAACTATACTAGGAGAGTCACCTAGAGACCTTACAGATCTCAAAATAGATTAGTCAAAATATGGATTCGGATACTACCATTGGAAATAAAAAAAAAAATTATATATGATTTAGTGAATTGGGCCACTTTGAGGGATGGATTAAGTCTGCTAGATTTGACCCTTTCTTGGGCTGAAAACTGCCCAGCTGTCTATTAAAGAAGGCCTTTTGAGTTTGTAGAAATGGGCTGCTCAATGTCTCCCAATTGACATTGATTTTAGAAATCAAAAATATTATTCTTCCTTTTTTTTTTTTGGGTAATGTCTTGGACACTACCTGATATTCAGGGTTTTGTTCTGACTAATATTATTTTTCAATGAGTAAATGAATCTAGAAATTATATTCAAATTTGATTTATTTAACTAGTTGAATAAGATCGTTAAACCGTAAACAAGTCTACTCACATGAACTATCTAAACACTATATTCAAGTACCAACGTTTAATAAATAAATTGTATTTTTATTCAAATTTCGTTACGAATTTGGATAAATACCTATAAAAGCATCTACCTAATACAATGTAAATAATTTAATTGGAAAGTCTCTTAATTTTATTGAAAAAATTTTTAAGAGTTAAATTAGTTTTTATACCCAAGTAATCAAATAGATCAAACACTTAATTTACATCGTAAGAAATATTTGTATTGAAATAATATGATAGGAATTCCCTCTAGGTTGCAAAATTAGGCTAAGGTTCAAAAGGGGTATCTTTAATTTAAAGCCTGGAAGTCTCTTGCTTCTCACTGATCCTAAATTCTCTTTCCTGTCCTCCATGGGAGATTGAGAGGAGAAGACCAAAGTTTTTCTTTTTTATATTTTAATGCTATATAAGCTTGTAAAGAAATTGTTCGTTTGATGGGTCTTCACTTGTGAATAAAGAATCCCATGTGGGGGTGAGTTTCTTTGGGACCCAGCCGGCATCCCCCCTGAATTTGTCTGCTTTTTTTTTTTTTTTTTAAGTCTTTTCACTGAAACAGTACCCACTTTTTTTTTTATTTTCATTACCAGTATCTCGATTTTATCCGACTGATTTTTTTCGAAACCTAATTTAGAGATTGACTCTCCCAATTCTTTTTTCATCATTCTCAGAGAACTCAAGATTTCTGATTAAGAGGGTAGAATATTCGATCACTCAACCCACTTTGGATCGCTTCGTGACTTCGCTTGTATTTTTTTGTTGGGTCATTCTTAAAATTATATTTTAATTAATTCGATTTGAATATTTGTACATAATTTTTTCTATTTTTAAACTTCTAACTCCAAAATTAATTAAAAAAATTTAACATTTTATCTCATTAATCTAATTATATATTAATCCTTTGCATTGTTAACCGTTTGAATGTACACAAACCAAAGTGGTAAAACCAAAATAAATTGGAGAAGAAGATGTTGCAGCTGTTCATACTCATTACAAACAAAGCTAAAAGCTATATGCCGATGCAGATGCATAGAGTGACATCAATTTGACTTTGCAGGTTACAAGTATAAATCAGAATGTGAACACAAACATCATCTCGCCTGAATTATTGATCCATCAGAAAAAGCTGATTAAGACGTTTGTTGCACCAGCCTCGCCCTAATGAATTTTAAATGTTTGACCCATCACCCAATGATTTATAACTTTAAAAAGGCCGTAATAATTAAAAAATTATTACAAAATTTGTTAAATTAGTTAATAATTATTAAATTGATTAATAGCAGGTTGAAATGAGTAAAATTATTAAATAGAAATAATATAAATAGTAACGAATGGATTCCTTTTCTTCCTTATTATATTCTTTCTCCCTCTCTATCTCTTTCTATCTCTCTCTCTATTTTTTTTTCTCTCTCTAGATTTTGCCCGTGACAAAGTCCAAAAACGCTCAAGGAGCCATCCCTCGTCAAGATGCATGCAATCAGTGATTCGGAGCGTCATCAAGTAATATCGATGATCGTTGATATTTAATTAGTTTAATAATTGATCATTAATATCTTTTAAATAAAATTTTAAATTTAAATTTTTTATATAAAAAAAAATCTAATCTAATTCAAATCATATTTAATTAAATATAACATAATTATCAGATATCGATAATTTATTTTTAAAAAATGTAATACGAATGATTCCCTAGTTTTTTCTACGATTAGAGTTCAAAATCTGATTTTTCTACATTTCCCTATTTGTAATAAGGTATAATCCATCCAATTTAACTATTAAAAGAAAATGGGAATTTTTTTACACTTGATCTCTCAACTACAATCATCGTGCATACTCTCCTCTCCCCAAATTGTAATAGGTATAATCATCCCGTTCAACTAAAGACAAAAATAAAATAAGGGTATCTTGCATATTTTCCCTCGACTACAACTCCATTCAAGCTAAAGACGAAAAATCTCGAGCTCTCTCCTTCCGATCTCTTCTCGGCTGTTCTCTTCCTTTCTTCTCTCTAATCTTTCTATATCATTTTCTTTATAGCTTGAATGGCTTTATTATTTTCTAATTTAGGTGCAATTAATGGTATTTTGAGTGCAAATATTTACTTTTTTTTGTTATATAGTGCAAAAATACAACTATTGTTTTGTTCCCTGAATTTGATCCATCGTCGAGTATTTGAAGTTTTGTTCCTATTAATTTTTGTTGAACTGTTGTCGGGTTTAATTAGGAGAGAGTTCTCCCGACGTCGTTTTTTACACTATCAAGACTCGAAGTCTAATTTTTGGTATAGGATGTTGTATTTTTTCTATTAGAACAACAAAATGTTGATATAAAAATACAGGCATTGATCAAGATTCGAATATGAGATTTTGGGAAAGACATTTATACAAGAACTCTTTATTACAGGACAAGTGCAAATATTCAGCTTCACCATTGTCGCGGTGTGATCATTGATACTCACCATCGGCTCTTGCTCCACTACATCACTTCTTTGTACTTTATATTCTCACAAGGCATACAATGTGCTCATATTCTTAAAAGAAAAAATATATATATAATATATATAGATATGCTTTTCAGATAATCTTTGATTTCTCATCCAGGATGCCCCTCGATATTCAAGTTGCTCATAGCACGAGCCACATTTACTGGGGAATTCTCCCTGTTTTTTTTCATTACCTACCCCAAGCCCCCCAAGAAAAAAAAAGAAAAGAAAAAACAGATACCGTCATTGTAAGAGGATTTAGAATTCCTAACTGGTTGCAAGATTTTGAGCTCCATTTCCCACCCTTGTTCGAGAGAGAGAGTCTCTGCTATTTTCTCTGGAAGAACTTCATGTTTTCGGCCTTTTGTAATTGAAAACGTTGCATATTTTCCATTTGGTCTGTAAGCAATGATTGGTTAGGCAATCAAATCAGTTCCCATGTTAATTTTGTGGTCTTTAAAGCTAAAACCTAATCTCTACATTTTCACATTCATGATACGACAACCCAGTAACCAAGTCATTGTTTTGGGGTATGTCTCCTCTGCCAAGTCTATTTTCATCGACAACTCAGCAAGTTTAGGATAGAATTTTGCACCATGAAAAAACTCTTTAAATTCATTTGGAATACCCGGCAAAAAAGAAGGAAGGGAGAGAGTATTCATTAAACTATAATTCAATGGTATATAAGTAATATGCTATATACGTGCACAAATATTGATATTTATGAAAACAGTGACAAAGGAATTCAAACATATTCTATTATTTTTTAAATAATCAAGATTTATTCTATGTACCATGATTATAATTATCGATATTCATGAAAATTATATAAAAAAAATAGAACAAGAGGTTATGTGGAGATTGAGTTCCATCTGCTATTGAAATTCCTTGAAAGCAAGACACTCACTCTGTAGCCGTGAGTGAGGGAAAGGCTACAAAAAGAAGTGGAAAATTTTGTGCAGAATATATCACGGGAAAGAAAAAGGTAAGAAGGACGTGCAGAATCTGCTACCTTTTAACTAGATAGTGTCCCAATTTTGTTGCTTGTGAAATCATCGTTCATCAAAATGGAGCAAATCAGTGTGTTGTGGTGTCATGTGGGTATGACCGCAAAAGTCTATTCCTTCTTTCCCCCTGTAAAATCTTCATGAGAACGACTAGAATGACTATTCACTAAAATATTACACACATCTTCACATCATGCTAGATGGGAATTGTGATCCTTCTTAGCCTACTGAGGTGCCAACCTATTGCATGAATTATGCTCCTTGTGTGATCTCAAATGAGAGTAACTTTTAACATGGGTTTCACCAAAAAGAAAAAACTTTTAACATGGGCTATAATATATTTTCCAGTGAAGACTTAGTTAATGTAAATACTTGGGAAAGGTGATTCAAAAGATTGAAAACTAATAAAACAAAAGGAAAAGACCCTAATCAAAACAACCAAATGAATCGATTATGTTGTTAGCAAAAGGATTGCATCCAAGAAAGTATATGCCTGTGTATTTTTTTTTTAGGTCTGTCTATCATCAATCAGTATTCAAATTATCAAACTAATATCGTTTCGGATGCAATGGGTACGTGATGTTACTGTATAAACACAATTTATTGGGAGGCCAACAAGAGGTCACCATCATTCTTCTTCTTCTTCTTTGTCCTTTGATGATGGGTCGCTCCACAATTTTCACTTTCACACTTGAAAAGAAATTGTGTTCACATTACTTGAATTTATAGTCTCTATTTATAGTGAGAGACTTTTATAATTATACTCAAAGAAGGATAAAGTCACTGCCTCCCTAACCGGTCACTTTTGAAAGATAAAACATGGGTTGAAGAATCCTATATTTGGACAAAGTCCAAAAGTTAATGTGGTCATATGGTTCCTAAACTTAGGATGGATGGTCAACATCATCCAAAACCTTGTCATAGAATCCCCGATTAAATTAACCATCGAAATTAAAACCGGGTCAATGTCTGCAGCCCACCCGAGACATGGCCATGGTTTGTTGGGGGGGGGATGTTCCAGGAAACTGTTGTCTAGAGAGAGAAGATTTCTTAGTTTTGACGATGTTTCTTGGATGGAGCTTGCTAACCTTTTCAAGAAAGACGAGAAACGAAAATAAAAATAAAATAAAATAAAAAAAAACCCTTATTATAAGTTCTTACCACTACTATCAAAATAATAATAATAATAATAATAATAATAATAAAGTTTCAAAAGTAGATCTCGTGATAAATCCCCTTTTCACTATTGTGTGGATATTGATCTGTAAGCCATAAAGGATTATAAGAAAGAGCAAAATCAATTGTCCATCAACCATACTTAATTTTAAGACTTCTTATTTTTAAGTATAATAAGGTCCGTCTCAAGTCCATCAAATTCGCTCGATACTAAATTTTTTTCAGAAAATTAATTAAGATCCTATTCTTGATGATTAAAAAAGAAAATTGTTGCATGAAATTAGAGATATAAAGAGGTGAAAATAGAACGAATTGAGATGAATTCACCCAACTCGATCAAATTTTATTCGGCCTATAGCTCATCTCAATCTTTTGGATCTAATTTTTTGTTCAAACTCGGCACGCACAAAGTTCACGAGTGGCTCGAAAACTATAATTACACGTTCACAATATAAACTAAAACCAATAAATCATTTAACATTAAAAAGCAATCGTAGCTAGAAAATTAATAAGATCTATAGATTGTCTAATGTCATACAGAATAAAATATAAAAAGAACATGAAATAAGGTAAATTTGAAAAATTATGATTTGTATTTATAAGTTTAGAGATTATGGTTGTAGACTCCGCAAATTGTACAAAGAAACAAAGTCTTGGCACTTAATACACTCTATAAATCTCTTATAGAAAGTAATGGACCGCGAATTTCAGTTTAGTAAATAAAAATATTATATTTTTTTATTAAATCTTTAGTTCAAACCTGAAAATAAAAAATAGAAAGCTCTCCCTAAATTGGTCTTAAAAATATTCTAATCGAATAGTCAGAATATGAATCTACATATTGAACGGTTATTAAAAAGAAAGGGAAATTAAGTGGGTGATTTTAATTTATTTATAAATTATATAAGGGGAAGTTAGATTTATGTATGGTTGCTTTCAACTTTAAAGCGCAATGAACCACCCTTTGACCTTGTGCTTGAAGCTTCTCATTTGGATTCAGACAAAGGGGTCAAAGGCCTAGCTGGAGCCATTTGGCTGGATATGCAAAAAAAATTGGATTCGATTGCTCCTCTTCAATACACCAAGTTTTAAATAAACTGACCCAAATTAAAATTTATGTCATAACTAAAATTAAAAAAAAAAAAATCCTATTTGAGTTAATTAGTAGGACCCCAGTTGAATATTCATAAATCCATCCTTTTTCATGAATCTAAAGTCTATTTAAATTCAATTAATTTCATCAAAAAATTAAAATGCGTTTAAATTATATATAAATTACTATAGATTTCGTTTGAAACTTTGTCTAATAAATATGAAGTACCATTAAACTAAAATCATTTCTAAAATTTATCATCAACCAAAAGTGAAGGGAGATGGTGACTGCACCTGTAATTTGAAAATAAAATACTCATAGTTTATAATTATATTTTAAATATTACTTACCCTCTTATAAAATTATAAGTCTTTTTTTTTCCTGAATAAACTATCAGTATCTTGTAATCACGTTGAATTCGACTAAATACAGTTCAAATTGAAATGAATTAAATTGTTAAGTGATAAAATCCTTCTTATATGTATTTTTTTCATGTATAAAACTTGAACCCGTTGTTTAAGAATACTAGTATCTTGCCGCTGAACCAATTTGATAATAGTAATTCTGTTATTAAATTATAATTTTTGGTTTATTTTTTAAAATTTAGTAGTATAATCTATAGTAAAATTTAATTTTTAAAAGTTTTATAAATTGAAGTAATAAATTTGATTATTATGAAAATTGTTATTTCTCGGGATTAAATTTGCCATGATAAAATTTTATAATTGAGATAACACAAATCTTTAATATTCTGTTTCCAACGGAGAAGATGGGAAAAAGAAAAACAAAAATGAGAAATGTCCCCCAGCATCTCACATGATCCACTGATCCTAATCAAGGGGCAAGGGGCAAGGGGCATGAGGAGGTTACTGCTGTCGATAAATATTAAGTCGCAGGTCAAACAAAGAAGCAGCCGTTCAAGGACTCTCCCTACTCCCCCTTCGGCTTCTCCTCGAGTCCTCTCCTGAAAAACCCCTGCGCCATCTCTTTCTGGATTCCCCGGTTATCCCAAATTGAAGATCCAACTTCAAGATTAACTTTCCTACCCTCTCTCTCTCTCTCTCATATATCAAACCAACACGATGATTTTCTCTCTCTTCATTTCACATCTCGAATCTGAGCTCTGAACAAGTTCATAGAGAGATTTTGCGGAGACAATGGGAAGTGGGAAGAATCGATGGAAAATCTTTCACAGGTCATCGTCGCCAACTTCATCTTCACCCAAAAACGAAACCAAACAACCCCAGAAGGAATTTCTCTGTCCAATCTCAGGAACCCTTATGTCAGACCCAGTAATAGTTTCTTCAGGCCAAACTTTCGAGCGCCTCTACGTTCAAGTCTGCAAAGATTTAGACTTCAATCCAACTCTTCAAGATGGTTCCAAACCTGATTTCTCCACAGTCATCCCCAATTTAGCTCTCAAATCCACAATCCTCACCTGGTGCAGCACTCATGGCATCCCCAATCCCTCTCCTCCAGAATACCTCACCGTCGAGAAAATTGTTCGAACTTTAATCGCATCAAGCCCAAGCCTAGAAGAGACCTCTTCCCAAATTGGGGTTTCTGAGAGAGAATTGCTAGAAAGAGTTCCGGAGAAACCCCAAGTGATTTTCTCCCATGCCGCGACCGAATTGGGTCACAGGGTGAACCATTTCAGCTCAGGCAGTAGCTCAGAAGAGTCAGTCATCGCCAACATTCCACAAACTCCGGTTCATCTCTTTACGACTAGACCCAGTTGCTATTCCTCGTCGGCTTCGTCTTCTTCTTCTTCTTCGTCGTTGGAGATCGTAAACGATGAAACCCTAACTTCAGCTCAAAACCCTAATTCCAATTCCGAGGAGGGGGAGATTTGGGCTAATTTGAAGAGTCCAGACGTGTTTATGCAAGAAGAAGGAGTGATTGAGCTGAGAAAGATTACTAGAAACAGAGAGGAAACTAGGGTTTCACTATGTACGCCGCGGATACTCTCAGCCCTTAGATCGTTGATCTTGTCCAGATACGTGAAGGTGCAGAGTAACGCAGTTGCAGCGGTTGTCAATTTGTCGTTGGAAAAGTTAAACAAGGTGAAGATCGTACGGTCAGGGATGGTTCCGCCGTTGATCGATGCTTTGAAGGGGGGATTCCCCGAGACGCAGGAACATGTTTCCGGTGCACTCTTCTCCTTGGCCTTAGAAGATGACAACAAAACTGCAATTGGAGTTCTGGGTGCTCTGCCTCCGCTTCTCCACGCGCTGAGATCGGAAATCGAACGCACGCGCCACGACTCGGCCTTGGCCCTCTACCATCTCACACTTGTTCATAGCAATAGGATCAAGCTTGTCAAACTCAATGTCATACCTAGTTTGTTGACGTTGACCAAGTCAAATGCTGACATGGCAGGGAGGACAATATTGATCCTATGTAACTTGGCAGCTTGCCCAGAAGGAAAATCAGCTATTTTGGACTCCAATGGAGTCGAATGTTTGGTTACTATGTTAAGGAATGGAGTGACAACGTTGTCGAAGTCTACCATGGAAAATTGTGTGGTGGCATTGTACTCATTGTCTATTGGGAGCTTGAGATTCAAGGGTTTGGCTAAGGAGGCTGGCGCGGCCGAGGTTCTGCACGCGGTCGAGGCGGCGGGGAGTGAGCGGGCGAGGGAGAAGGCCAAGAGGATGCTGCAAATGATGAGAGAGAGAGGTGGGGAGGATGGTAATGGTGAAGAGGTTGACTGGGAAGAGGTTCTGAATTCAGATGGTTTGAGCAGGACTAGGTGTAGGTTTGGTGCTGGTCTTGGGGGTGGTGGGAAAAATGTGAATGCCGCCAACTCAACTGATTTTTGAGGTTTATGATTTTTTGGATGGTGTAATTAGTTTTTGGATTTGATGGGGTTGGGGATTTCTGGGTATGGGCTTTTCCTTTTTTTTTTTTAAATAAACTTTATTATGTGTAAATAATAGAGTTTTGTAGGGGGAGATTTGAAAGAGAACACTTCTGTATTTAATATTTCTATTTTTTTTTTGTTTGTCACTATTGTGAAATGATGTGAAACAAAAAAAAAAAAAAGGAATTTCACCCGCTTACTTCCTTTTTCTCTGTATTTATATATATATATATAGTTTTTAAAACTTAATCGATAAGTATTTAAAATTATATTTCAATTAATCTGACTTAAATTATTATCATATCTTCATTAAATGAATTTCTCTTAATATAATTTTTTTTCATTTTTAATATTTGAAATCTAGTGTATTTTTCATTAATCTAATTATCCATTAATAGAGAGATAGTGAAGAATATTTGGTCAAACCAAATCAAAATAATTAAAATTAAAAAAACACTCCGTGCGAGATAGGAGTTCAAACATGCATATGATTGGGAATTCATAGGCCCCTACTAATATTTGCTAGCCTAGCAAATATAGTCCTTTTTCTTTTGGCCTAAGTTTAATATCAAATTTCCCCATTCATATATGTATGTGACTGGGAATTCATATCCCCCTACCAATATTTTACACTACATATTAATTGATTTTATAATGTGGCTGCGTTTTTATTGAATTTGCTACCTTCTTGTGTCTTGTGCCATGCGTGATGCTTCGTATTGGATATCTAAACATGCAAGATAACCTCAGAGCCAAAATCTTAATTTTGAGATTAAAAGCATAATTACTTCTTAATTTGAGATTGATACTCTTGTGGTCGGTTTTGATTCCGTAGGTAAAGTGATTTTTGGACTCGAGTGGAGAACCAATATCAATGTGTATGTTGAATCTTTGTTGATGAAAAGACATGTAAAATACCCGTCGAAAATAATCTGATCGAGAAAGTCCAATGTTCAAATAAGGAGTAATAGTAAATAGAGAGAACATAGTAAGAGCCTTAAATTAACTCTATGCAGCCTTGTATAATGTGTGTATGTAATGCTGAATGAGCATACATGATGAGTCGCTTTTATTTTGTATATATAGTGTATGTATGCATAGTTAATCTCTTGTTTAGAGGTATAAAAATTCTACTTAACTTATGGAGAAATCATATGAGATCTTTCAAAGTTACTGAAATTATAGTCAAAGACTTTTAGGGAAATTATAATCCCTTGAGATTAAGAAAAGTTTCAGCTATGAAGATTTCTTTTCTAATTGAATGAGATTATTTTTTAGATTATGAAAATTTCAAATTTTAGATGATCATGATTTTGATTTATTTAATCGGAGACGTTTTCTAATGAAAGACCAATTGGTAGTAATTGGGAGGTTTAATCGAGAGTATAACTGAGTAGTGGTTAAGAGACATAAACAAGAATGTTTGACCCAAAAAAAAACCAGGTAGGGGTTTATCAAGAGGCTCCTGTGTGGGTCGTGGTTGTGACCTAATGGGCCTGATAATCTCTAAATTTTATTATTATGAATTATTAGATCATGTATAATCAGATACTATAAAATATAAATTATTTATATTTTTAACCTTATATAACCTCAATTTTTGAGTTTGGTTCGGTCCCAACAATCCATACTCCATCCAAATAATTGGACCAACCCACCATATAGAAAGTATAACTTGAGGATATATCTAAGTATTTCAAGAACTAATTATGATGGAAATGACCATAATTGTTGGGATTCATGTTGAAAAGACAAAGCTGACTCTTTTTACAAGTGGGTGCCAATTTATTAAACTAAAGGCATGACTTTTCATATTTGTGTTTTTTTTTTTTTTCTGATTACATGACTTTTCATAGTTTCTTTAGTGCTGAGAGAGCACAATAATTCATAAAAAGCCCTTAAAGTAGAGAATTGTTCTAGATACCTATCACTTGCTTTTTGTTTTTGCCTGCACATGGACATACTACTTGTATGAGCCATAATAGTGATCGTCAAACTGTACCCACCTTAGCTTTTGTTTGTCAGATTCTAAATTCTACTTTAGCTATAGGCTTTGCTTAATAATTATTTTTAATGAATTAAAATTTTTTTAATTCATTTTCTGTTTAATGCAAAAGAACCCAAAATAGACATTCTTTCCATCTAGGAGGATTGAGAGGGGCAAAATTACATCTTTATTGTGTAAAAGCTATATTTGTATATTTATTTTTTATAAATCACTTGTATCTTATAATTTTATCGATTCTAACTAAATTTAATTTGAATTAAATTGAAAACTTTAGGAGCAAATCTCTTTCGGGTGTCCCGGGTCCAGTTCAGAGTCGGGTGTGGCGTACTGTTTGCCCCGTTGATGCTCCGTATATCTCTCTCTACCGGAGAGATGTATGGCGGGTTTACCCGCCCCATAGGTCTCCCTAAATTTCTCAAATAATCCTATTTAAATTCAATTTTCCAGTGTCTTAGTCCAATCCAATATTATTCCGACACTACCAATCAAACTAATCCAACACAGTATCAGTTTCCAAATCCCTGAAATCACCTTCTTCATCAATCCTACCCAGTTTGATAAGAAAACAATGAACAAAAGTCGAAAGAGAAGGCAGAGTGAGCCAAATCTAAAACCAAGAAAATCTCCAATTAAACCTATCGAAGACCCATTCCCAACTCATTGTAGGCCAACCCCACAAGAATGCCTCTCAATCAGAGACCAACTCTTGACCCTTCATGGCTTCCCTCAAGAATTTGCAAAGTACAAAGACAGAAGACAACAACAAAATCACAACAGTTCTGATGGGTTGTCTCCAGAAGAGAGTGTTTTGGATGGGCTTGTGAGCACCATACTGTCTCAGAATACCACTGATGTTAATTCTCAGAGAGCTTTTGCTTCTCTCAAATCTGTTTTCCCCACTTGGGATGACGTACGTTCTTCTCTTTAATGTGATTTGCGCTAATGGGGTTTGTGGAATTTTGAATTATTTGGGATTTTTTTTGGAGTGTTTAAGGAGCTTATTTTAGAGGATTATGTTTTTGTTGTCTACTGATTTCATGTACTGTACAATGTTGTTATTTGTGCTCTTGTTGTTTGCTTCTGTGGGCTATATTCAGCCGCTTGTTCATTGAATTCTTGTACATGCACTGGTTGCTTGGAATTAATTAAATTGGAATGCACAATGGGCAACATATGTATGTTGGAGAAGTTATGCTGTTTTAGTAGCTGCATTTGTGGCTTGTATGTAATTTATTCTCCTAATTGTCCTGTTGACTTGATTTTCTCTACTGGGCTTTTGCAATTTTTAACTATTTTGGTGTTTGAAGTGTTTCAGGATCTAATTTTAGTGGGTGACTTGTGATTTTGCGTGAACTTTTGGACTTCGCTTTATGTGCTTTGGTAATTATTATGGTAGATTGCATTCTGCTCTAGAGTTTTTAGTGTTTAGTTTTGTTTACAACAGAAGATGGTTGTTTCTGTGTTAGCATTTGCTTTACAGGACCTGAATTAACAATTGTCACAGGTTCTGCTCCTCTCGTTTAGAACATTTTTCTCTTTTTGTTGGCTCGTGGGGCAAATTATAGTCAATGCAGCACTTGGATCAATAGTGACAATAAATTTGGACGATTTTTGTTGTCTTAGAAGCTGCATTGGTTGTTTTTACATGTTTTGCATGATTCGTTTGAGGTTCGGCTTGTTGCATACTGATTATATCTATTTTTTATGCTTGTTTACAAAGTTGTAAGTTCTCTTGAGCTGGTGCTGTTTCAATAATTGGTCTGTTTTCTGTTTGTGTTCAGGTTCTGGCTGCTGAACCAAAACGTGTAGAGGATGCTATACGATGTGGGGGGTTAGCCAAGACAAAAGCTGCCTGTATTAAGAATATTTTGAGTAGCTTGCTCAAGAAAAAGGGAAAGCTGTGTTTGGAGTATCTGCGAGATTTATCTATTGATGAAATCAAGGCTGAACTGTCTTGTTTCAAAGGAATTGGACCCAAGACAGTAAGTTAGCCCTCTTGTTTTTAATTTTAATATTAATCTTGGTTTTAATTTGTTGAAACTAACACATTCATCGTTAGCTGTATTGCCAGATGTTCACATTACCTTATTTGGTTGAAAATTATTATCCTCCTCTAAAACAACGAATAAATTTTGTTTCTTTCACATAAGACATGTTAATGATGTTGGTTGTGATAGGTGTATAAGATGAGTCTTTGTGTTTGTCCAAAGTAAAATTTGATACAAAATATAAAACATTCCAGTTTTGTCTTTCATGGCATTAAAGGGATTCCTGTTGCCCTTTTTTTTTTTGCATGTTGGATTAGAGCAATTGATATGGCAAGGTTTGCCTCTGATGCTTAACTGAGAACCCCCATCCCACTTGTTTGTTCACTACTTTTAACTCATTCAATGATCCTTCTTATATAGGTTACACTTGCTATCAACTGTATAGCACCTTTGTTGTCACCCCTCAACTTGTATCACTCCCAAAATTCTCCTTGTCTTTGCAGTTAATCAAACCAGAGCCATAACATGTCCTACAAATGGAGTGATTTACCAGCTTTTCTCATTTAACCAGCTTTTCTCATCTTTAGCTTGCCAAAGGTGGAGGGATTTACCGACTTATTATCTAGTCCTGTTGTGGTCTTTTATTTTCTGGAAGGAAAACATATTCTGAGAAACCATTACCTTAGAAATTTTGATTTAGTGAACTACTGCCTTTTGTTGCTGTCAGCAAATCTGACTTGCATAGTGGTGGTATCAGATTATTCTATTGTTTTTCTGCTTGCTCATGTGTCAGCTCATCCTTTCTTACTAGCTGATTGTTGGTGCTGTTCTCATTGCCACTTTAGCCCTATTCTTCACCGGCATTGATTGATTGCAGGTTCTGTGTTTTGGCAATTTGAATTGATGTTTGATCTTGTCTCTCGCTAGGGTCTTCCATCATCTGCTTTTACCTGTGGACCATATATACCCCGCTTTTGTTTCTCTACACATTATCTATATTCATGGTCCATACTTTCCCATTGGTAACAGAAAACTGGAGACCCTTCATGCTCCAGATCTTTAAGGCCTCCTTCCTCCCCAGTTTGAATCTCCTCTTCATGGCTTCACAGACTTAAATAGTCATCCTGATCCTCTAGTATCATTTTGAAGACATCATTGCACCTGAAAGCCAATTCACATCCTCCACAGATCTACCATGGACACAATATGGTTTGCACATGCCTCTGTTTGTAGCTCAACAGGGAGACCATGTATTTGGACCCAATAACTTGAGTAAAATGAATCTTCTCAAAGTTTGTGATGGCTTCCAGACCAAAAGTACAAAGTGATTGCCCATTACCTTGCAGGGGCCATCGAGCATTACACTGTGGCTATCTCCTTTGGTAAACACAATGGCAGATATTTCGGTTCAGGCTTTTGTTAGATTGCTAGTGAGTGCAACTTTTTTGATTGAGAAGTTCACTGGATCTGACGTTACATTTCATTGCAAATGATGGGTATTGGCATATGGTAAATCGAAAGCTACTCAAATCAATCATTTATTTCTCAGTTATTGATCAACATTTGCCAGACTTGGAGGAGGGTATTATGACTGTTCAATTTTGTTGATCATTAGTGGATTCAGTTTTCAGTTTGGTAATTGGTATGGGCCCAATAATCTCAGATGGGGAATGCAGGTATATCAAAGAGGGTTGTATAGGTGATGCATAACGAGAAAAGGGAAGAAAGGTATGGAAAGGGAGCTGGTGCTAGTGCAGCTTAGATTGTCCAATTGGTTGGAGGGAAGGTGTGGATACAATTTTCTTTTTTTGGAGGGGGGGTTTAAAGGAGTCCAAACCGGAGACATAATGGAGGAGGGGAACACCACAAAGGATATTGGAGAGTCTCTCAGAGAGACACGGAGAGATTCTCACAGAGGAGATGGAATCAGTCCTTTTGTGGTCTAGATACTTCTTTATTCTTTAGCTAGTTATCTAGGATAAGAGTGAATACCGGTCTAACTCTTCTAATAATTTTAGCTGAAATCGGACTAAGGTCTGTGACACCTAGTGTGCTAAACATGGACTGATCCTGACAGTTGTGGTGATACATAACATGATGCATGGTTCTTTTTGAAGTTCCAAAAGTAAATAGGCTTGTAAAGAGAAAAGCAGGGAAAAGCACTGAGGTGGTATTTCGCAGCTCTTGAACCTTTTTCCAATGATTAAATCAAGGCAAGGGCTAAGATGGAAATTGATCCAGGAAAGCCAATCTAGCCAATCTTGCTGGAAATTTAAGTGGCTCCCAAGAATTTGTGAAAAATTTTATTTTCATTCTTCTATGGTTACTAGAACTTCAAATATGTGAAAAGGCAACCAATACTAGTTTTGAAAAGTGTCGAGGCTTTCTGCAGGTGCAGAGCATCACACAGTGAAGGCTCTTATATTTTGAGGTCTCTGGATATGGGAACATTTTTGTGCAATGAAAACCTGGCATTTGATCAAGGGTTTTAAATCAAGGATAGGGTTTTTGGGTGGGGGGGGGCAATATGGGGAGGATTAAATGATGGGAACGAGATGCTTTTGTTGCTAAAGATGTCTTACAAAAGCAGATCTAGCAACTTATGTGTGTTTAAATCATGATTTTTTCCTAGTCATTTCATAGTTCCTTTTCTGTCCTTAAATCTCTTGAAAAATGTCAACTAATGTGGGTGGCTGATGATTTTCCATCTTAGAAGGGGTTCATGAATTATTAGACCATGGATCTTCTATTACTAGAATTTCCACCGTATTGATTATAATATTCGCTATTTTTTATGATTATTGTTGTAACTTTTCTGCTTAACTACCTTCTCCACATTAGTCTGTCAGATTTCCTCCTTAAAGTATCATGTTTACATACTGTTGATTTTTTTTTGGTCTGCATTGAATTCTTGTGCCAGCTCTGAGAGATTGTAAGAAAGTAGTTTATTTACTTGTGAATATTTAAGGTTGGCAAATTTTCATGAAGACTTGATCATGGCAGGTTGCTTGTGTGTTGATGTTCCATCTTCAGCTAGATGATTTCCCGGTAGACACACATGTGAGTAAAACTAATTTTACGAATGCCCTCTGAAAATTTTTGAGTTTTCTCATCCATTTTTCTTAATTTTCTTTTGATTTGCGAGATTTATACAGATTTTTCAAATCGCCAAAGCGATGGGGTGGATACCTGCAGCCTCAGACTTGAAGAAAGCATACATCCATCTCAACCAGTGGATACCAAATGAACTAAAATTTGATCTGAATTGCCTTTTGTTCACTCACGGCAAGCTCTGTAAGAAGTGCTCCAAGAAAGGATGTCACCAGTTAATAGAGGAATCTCAAGACAATTCCTGTCCTTTGTTAAAGTATCGCACTTCTGATTGTAATGAATCCTTGGTTAATTCAGACACCTGATCTAGCGCTTCTTTATGATTCATCAACGCATTTCTTTTACACCAAAAGAAAAAATGTATGACTAGCAAGTTTATTGATCGAGTTGATCCCACCACCCCAAGAAGGCACCAAAGCATCCCATGTCCTTAAAGCTCGAACTCCTAAAAGGTCACCATCACCTAAAATAGAGAGGGCACATTTGCAATTTGAAGCTCAACAATGTCCAAGTTGGTAAATAATGTAAAGTACCAAAGACATCTATAAAAGAAGCTGAGCACACATAATAACACTTGCACAAGACTTCACAATTTTGTAATTCATGATAATTCAGACATTGAGAAAACTGCACTTCGAGAAGGTGTTAGCTAGCACTGGCAAAGAAACTCATGGCTGCTTGTATGATTTTGTTGCTTGGAGTTTTGCTGTTTTGCCTTACAATTCAGGTGCGTCCGCTGGTCTTCTTGTTGTGTGCATTCTGAAATTTGTAACTTTTGTTTATACTTTTAGCCTTACAATTGAACTTCTGCGTGCAAACTTTTGCAGGTTTCTTCTGATTTGAAGATTGAAGATGAGATCCCACATCTTAGTCAGGTACCCTCTCTCTCTCTCTCTCTCTCTCTCATTTTCAAGTGATCAAACTATTTTTATGGGTCCTGCTAATTTTTGTGTAATTGGACTATATATGTGTAGGTGGCTGTGAGAGATGGGAACAGAAGGCTCTTGCAAGAAATTGGTAGGTTTCTGGATTTGCTGCTTACGACTTGCTTCGCTCCTTGCTTACTTTCATGTTAGTTGGGTCTTCTTTTTGCTGAAAAAATTCCAACCGTTGGCAGAATCCGAAGTTTATGTGTAGAAAATCAAATTTAGATTCGGGGTTTATGACGTTAATTATTGTTAGTCAAAGTTGAACAAACCTTAAAGTAAATTAATATGAATTTCTTCTTTATCATAGATTGTGATGGACTATGCAAGCAGAGGTGCAGTGCACAATCAAGACCAAATGCCCCAAGGGCATGTGGCACATGCTGTGTGAGGTGCAAGTGTGTGCCACCAGGCACTTCAGGGAATAGAGAAGTGTCCCGGAAACGTTATACTGACATGACCACCCATGGCAACAGGACCAAATGCCCATAAAGATCATTAGCCTCTTCGTCCCTCTTGCGGGCCTCAATATATTCTTTTTACCTATATAAAAATTGCAACTGAGAATTTCTCTACGTGCACATGACTAGGTTTGGTGTGGGTGGAGTGTTTAGAGCTTGTCTGTTGAATGGGCTTGTATGTAATTTTCTAGACTTGTGCATTTATGTTTTTACTCTATTGTTATTGTGCCTTTGGGAACCCCTTTTGTTTATTTTTTGGGGTTTAGATACTAAATTTAATGTAATATATTTGGCTTTAGAATTTTGTATTTTGGGGCATATCTTTGTATCAATGTGCAATCAGGCATTTGCTATAATTTTTGGGTGTCAAAAATTAGAGAAGTTATGTTTCAACTCATTTTTGAGGTTATAATGAAACTTGATGGTAGATGATCCAAATAGTTCATCACCATAAACATTAGAAACTACCAACCCAATTAGGCCCGTAATTATAAATTTCATAGACTACCAAGGGGGCTTCTCAGCCATTCTTGGTTAGACCTCTCGGTCATCTTGGTTAAATCCTCTCAGTTACGCTGCTTGCTCACCTCTTGGTTGAGTGCTCTCAACTATTATTAAATAGTCTCTTGGCAAACAACGCTCTCGCTTAGCAAATCGAGATCGTGATTATTCAAGATTTGAATCTCCCGTAATTTTGAAGTAATATTTCTCGATAAAAAAAATGAAATTTTTATAATTATTCCAATAAAACAGAAAATTTTCATGACAACTTGAATTTTAGTTAATCAATAGAATCCTAAATCTCCTAAATATATTTGATTACGATACTCGTAATCTCATAAAATTTCCAACAATCTCTTCACAAGTGAACTAAGGTTCCTATCCCTTTCAATAGAGACTTACTATTCATACATATGCTATATATACGAGAGATAAACAACCTATGAAAGATATGCAATACACTTAATTCTACACTTATTATACAAAGACTACACAGAATTATTCTATGACTTTACTCGGTCTGTTTCTTCTCTCATCATCGTTCTTTCTGACTTAAGTATCAGAGTTTCCTCGTAGAAGTCACCTTTGATAGTATTTGTAGGTCTCATCATCTAAGAAGATCTAAAAGATTCATTAGCTCCAGTTTCCCACTTGGGTCAACAGAACAGTTATCTGTGAAGTAAAACTCAATTTCAACAAAACTGAATCAAAAGAGGTACAAAAATGAAGATTTCACGTAGAAAATCGTCAAGTTTATATATATATTTTGGTATATTTCGGAAAAAGAGAAAATGATGGTACTAATTAAACTACTACTGATTGTACATCAAGTTTATATATTCTAAATACAAAATGATGCATGGAGGAAAACATCACTTTGTGACAGTGTGCGCGCGCGAGGGAGATCACCGGGTCATTGAGATCCGACCCGCTTCAAAATTCGAGTACACAATTTTTTTTTTTTTTTTTTTTTTTTTTTTTTTTACCTTAATTCGCATACACAATAGCGATCAAGTAAAAAAAATGGTTGCAATGCTATATCGACTAAATGTTGTCATTTTTAGTAATACCTTTAAATGATAAAAAACCAGAAGGTGTATGGTAGCAATTTTTTTTTCAAAATTAATTAATTTTCTAATGATAAAATTACTTTTAAATCAAGTTAAAAAAAATTTAAAATATATTGATATAGAAAATCTCTTCTAACTCAATTAATGCCTAATTGGTCCACCGGACATTAATCTCCCTTGAAGTCCCGAATTCGAGTCTTGTATATAACGAAACAAACACATGAAGAGTTTTACTATTTAAACATTTAATTTACGAATCAGATTTAATAGAATTTAAAATGATTATATTCAGACTCATTTTGGATCCGGAGATTGTCACGCGGTTGGCCACGTTGGTTGGTGTATCTTGTTGTATTGTGGACAACCAGACAATAAGCCCATGGAACTCCTCTACATTGGCCTTGTGACATCCCACGAGCATCAAGGTCAATCTAGCTAAAATGTTGTCATTTTCTGATCTGGAACTGTACACTGGGCCTTTACTTAGCCCAAGGTTCCATGTTTACTTCTACGTCCATTAAGCAGTAAGACAGCCACTTTGGCCCAATACCAACATGGAGTGGATAAGAGATGAGTATCCACAATTCATTCCTAATAATTGGCTTACAAATAAGGACACTCCCAAGTTTTTCTTTTCCTTCACCCTTTTGTCCCAGAGGGGGGCCAAAAGCCCAAGAGCAAAGAAAACATCAGGCAACAGGCCCAGAACGTAGCAAACAAAAAATGATACATTCATAGGATCCACGTTGCTCTGCCGACGCTTTATTGATCTAATGATGGATAATTAACTTAATAAGAATGATGGAAGGTTCCTTAACTAAGAATCAAATTCGAATCTTATGAATGAAAAAAACTACGTTGGAAGAGCTTTTTCAATAGAAGGTCTGATAGTAAGTCAAATTGAATTAGTCTGTGGATATTAATTGATCAAAGACAAAAAAAAAAAAACTTCGGATATCGGTCGGTCAAATATCACAAAAAGATGAGGATATCATATTCTTTTAACTAACTTATTAGATTTGATCCTTAAAAACAGATATAGAGAGGGTTCATCCTTTTATAGATTTGATAATTAATTTGAATCAAATTAATTAAAACTAATAAATTGATTAAGAAAAAAAAGATGAAAGTACCTGCAAGTCTTTTCCAATGTCAACCTCAACCCCTGGTGGGACACTTCAAGTTTGATAAAAGGCGTATCCACTCTCTCAAAAATTATTAAATAGGAAGGCGCAAGAGCCTGGTATGCACTTTGGGGTCTCTAGCATGGTCTGGAACATGGGAGATTAGATCTCTGGCACTGGATATGGATTCCGAGACTGCCATACACCCAATAAAAGGTGAAGAAAAAAAAATTCTATTCTTTGTCCATAATCATCAACAAATGCAAAAGCCTGATTGACCCATTTCGATTTCCCATATCAACGATATCTATAGAAAAACTAATGCCTAACTATAGAGAGCAAGAGTACTATACTAGATACTTAAGCATATTGCGATTAATAATAATTATTATAATTTGCCGGTTCATGACAAAAGCTCCTTTTGAGGTCCCTCTTTGATTAGGGTAAAGTAGTGAGATTTTTGGTATAAAGTTGAGATTTCATGAGCAAGCCGCATATTTGTTTTTCATAACTTTATGCCTAGTGGAAGATAGATGGTTTAAACCCTAATCTAGTTTAATGATTTGGACACACAAATATGAGACGGGAGCCATACCAATGACCTGTAGATCTAGTGACAAGATATTAGAAATAAAAAAACAGGTATTTGGAGAGTTAATTCTTAAATCAGACTCCGTAACTGTTTAAACCGAATTAATCAAATTTTTTAAATTTCAAAAAAAAATAATTATTTAAATTTTGTAGGTACCCAAAGATGCCAACTTTGACTGACCGGATCCAAACTAGATTGGCCGAATTCTAGGAAATAAGAACAAATTCATGTGGAGTAGGGCAACAAAAGAACAAAAACCCTAACCTCTTGGAAGTTGCTCTTAGATCCTAGAGCTCATAACACCCAACAAACAACCTAATCTCTTAGGAAGTTGCTCCGATACTCATGCCATGCGAGGCACTATCCTCTTCTCTTTGGCTCCGAGCTATTCTCACCATTCTGTCAATTATAAATTTATAATATTATTGGATGCCTTGAAGTTGCATGAGCATTTTGGTAATAATCACTGCCTTGATTTCTGCAACAAATAAATTTATCATGCCCACATGATGGGCAACTATCTGTATGAAATGTAATTTAATATAGTTTTCGATCGGTATCAAAATTTTGAATTCGTGTCTCTCATATATATATATATATATATATATATATATATATATATGTAAAACTTTCGAATCCCCCACTCATGGAAACTATGGCGGAGGCAGGAAGCTGAGGGACATTTGCTCCTCAAATTGAAAAAAATTATATCTCCTCGGTATTTTTTGTATCTCAAAAGGTTATAATTTCGATTTCATATGAAACTATAATTTCAAATATATGTTTTAGTTCAGCCTAATAATATAAATTATATGTCGTACTATAACTTATGTTGTTTACAGATCCTCATTTTGCAAAACTTTTTCAAAATCCTTTATGTGATTATTTAGTATATATTAGAATATGCATGAAACTATTTAGGCAAAATTCAGATTATGAGATTAAAAACTCAATTAATCCTTATTTTGGAGTTATTTTCAAATTATTTTTTGTTAAGAGAATGATGAGTCATATATTTCACATTATTAACACTTTCAAATTATTTCTGATCAAGGAGATTGACCGTATAATATAGAACCGATATAACTGAACAAACCCTAAAAATTAAACATAATTTTTAAATAAACTTAAAAGATGAATTATCTTAATTTTAAATACTATAATTAAATTTATTTATGGGAAAATTATAATTTATATATATATATATATATATATATATATATTTTACAAGGGACACTAACTAACGTCTAGTTGATCTAGTGGTCGGGTATTGATATTCTAAATAAGAGTTCGGTTTCAATTATTGTGTACAGTAAAAATAAGATGTTAGAAGAGTTTTGTCTTTTAAAGAGTCAGTTGAATTCAAATCAAATTTAATCAGATATCTACGTAATTATCGATAATTTATATTAAAACCAAATTTCTATTAGTGTAGCGATCGAACGTTGCACTCTCTTAATTATAGATCTCAAGTTTGAATTATAGGAATAGAGAAATAAAATTTAAGAGAGTCAATATTTTAATGGATTTTATAATATTCAAATCAGATTAATAAAAAAATGGAATCCGGATAACAAACATGTGAAAACCAAAAAAATGATTTATATTATAAAAACATGGGGACACCAAGTAGTAGGGCCCCAAATCAAAGCGAGCAAAAACAGGGAAAAGCCAAGATGGGGTAACCCTTGGACCATATCCATGTAGCCCTCACACGTGATTTCAATGTCACCTATTGATCGGTGCTTAAAAATTGATTGGATTATTGGGGTCCATGTGTCCTAATTTCATGTGGGTTACTGCCAATTTGGCCCCACCAAATTAGCCAGCTTTTCGTGGATCACTCCCTTGCCTTGGCGCTGCTCTTTCCTGGTCATGACTCCTCGTGCATGAGTCATAACTTGTCTCTTGAACAGGGTGAAGGGATACCAGTGTGGTCCATCCAGGGCTTTCGGGGTGGAATCAAATATAGAAAAGTGACCCAAATTTTTATAATGATTCTATAAAATTTTCATGTGGGCGCTCTTAAAATTCAATCGTACTTATCTTGTATTTTCCGCAAAATTCCATCTTCACAAAAATTTATATTAAAATTGAAGTAAAAATTAAAATGAAATTTTATTAATACTTATTTACAGATTATTGATATTACGAATAATAAAAAGCTATAAAATAATTTTTTTTTCAATTAAAATGATTTTTTTTTTAAAAAAAAATAGAGTTTTACAATTAATGATATAATTTTTTTACAAAACGGAATTTAAATTATCATTATGTTAATAAATTTTTATAATTAACCTAAAAGCACACTTGAATCCATGCACAATCATCCTCTTTTAGAGCAAAACTCGGAGCCATTAACTTTTTATGAATATGAGAATTTGATTCGTAGAGAATCAGACCGTCTTTTATTTTAGATAAAAATAATAAGAAATACATATATAAGAAGAAATTTATCTTTATCAGGTAACCCGAATGCCCAAAAAGAAGGTAGAACATAAAGTCCTTCGCATTTCATGTAAATTCAATTGATAATGATAGTTTTGGAGATATGATTCAAAAGTTTTTGTATTATTGTTTGTTGGGTGCTTTCCGAAAGACTCTAGACTGCCCATTTGCATAAAAAATCACGTTTGTGCTATGGGGAATGGTACTTAGACGGTAATGCGGCCAAAAGGAGAAAGATCCTTGATTTCACAAGTTTCAATCCAAACAAAACTAGGGTAGCAAAAGAATAGGCCAAGAAACAGTGGTAATATATATATATATATATATATATGTATGTATGTATGTATGTATGTATGTATGTATGTATGTATGTGTGTATGTGTGTCTCTAAATGGGTCTTACAAACGTTCATATCAAATTAATCAGAATATAATTACAGATATCGATTAGTATAGTATCAAAAAAATGATTTTTTTGAGGTGAATGCATTCAAATTTACCTATTTGACTCGGGAGAGGGAAAAGGAAAAAGAAAAAAATATAAATTTTCATGTAAAAAATGATTAAATTATACATAAAAGAAGGTCAAAAAAAGGAATAATTAAATACTTTGTTTTTTTACGATAACAAATTTATTAATTATTGAAATAAAAGTATGATCTGTCGGGAGAGAGAAAAAGAAAGAAAAAACACAAAATCTTTTTTCATTTTAAAATCTTTTTCAAAATAATTAAAGCTAGGATATAAATTTTTCGATCTTTTGACAAATAATAAAAATTTAATAATTCATAAAATGAATGATGAAATATTTTTTTTATACGTTTGATATTTTCTCCTACCAGACAAGAGAAGGGAAAATATTTTCTTTGTTTCTATGTTATTATTTCTCTTTATTTATTTATTTATTTATTTATTTTTATCTTCTTTGGCCGTACATCTCAAAAGAGAGAATCAAACCTTCCATTAGTTGAATCTCTCGGTCGCAAGCCAAGTACCATATACTCGATGGAAGGGAAATGCCGGCATTAATAAGTAAAAGCTGCTATTTAGCAGAGATGATACTGGAGCTCATTCATGGCGTCTTTCTTTTTTTTCCTTCATATATATATATTTTTTTAAATGAGAAGTCGCCATTAATGGTGTGAACTGTTTAGATTTATGATAATGGGTATTAACAGATAAAAAGCTTTTTTTTGAGGAAAAATTTTATATGGACTTCATATGATTCAGTTAAAACGATAACAAATATTGAGTGGGTAATATTAATTTTTTTGGTATAGTAATTGAATATTAATATTATTTAAATAAGATATTAAATTTGAATTTTGTATAAAAAAATATATTAAAAAAATTTCGATCTTTTATATATAAAGAAAATAGAAATAAAAATAATTTATCCTTTAATAATTACCAAGGAAAGAATAAAATTTAATATAATTTATACCAAAAGGTTAAAAGGGTATCTGGCCCTCCATATCTTATAATCTAAATGCCTTTAGCTTGTAGGCCATTACTCACGTGAAATGGGGAAGAGAAATAAAGAGAATACAGACATGGGAATTTGAAAACACTACAAGATAGGAGCTCGAAAGGAAGCTTCGTGCAAGCAGCTAATCATTTGGAAGCAATTACAATAAATAATAATATTTTATTTAATACAAAAAAATAAAAAATAAAAGGGGGGGGGAAGGCACAAGTTTCAAGACATGCTCCAATCATGGCATTAAAAAGGGGGTCTAAAAGGACTATTGATTTGCCATGGCTCTCATCCTTGAAGAAACATCATGATTTGGCTTCTTATCCATAAATAAATATATAAATAGAAATTAATGTGAAAGAGGACACAAGTGCCTTTCTCCTCAAAAACCCTTTTAGACGTTTTGTGTAGTCATTTGGATGCATGTGCCATGCAGACGCGAGATGAACGGTACTTAATGTTTTCTATGGTACTGTGTTGTTGCCTTGGTCTTTCGGCCTGCCGTTGGAGGGGACCTGTGGTATCATTCCCAAGTTTGGATGGATCCATTGGGAAAAGATAAGAGAAGAACTCCTATATTTGGTTCATATATTTCAATTAATGAAACTATTTTGTATCAAATATTTTCACTTTTGGACCATATTTGATTTTGATCCCACAAAAAAGAATTCAATAAGCTTAAACTTTATAATTTAGCAAAAATATGACTTATTTTAATATTAAACTCCAAGCTTAAATAACGACGATATCAACAATAATCAAACTTTTATTCCACTAAATAGGATTATCTATTGGATTCTTATACGTCATTGTACTCTATTTCATATTGTGCGTTCATCTGTATGATTTTTTTTCTTTATATGATCACAATAATCATATTTTTATCTCAATATATGTGATCAGCAATATGGATACTTATATATTTTGTACTCTATATTGTATCATATTTTTATCTATTTTTAGATAATTCATATTATTTATTGTCGTTATCCAAATCTTCTTAATTTGTCATACAAAAAATTAATATTATGTTAATTTCATGATATTTAAATTATTTTATGGCTCATTTTTCTTCGAAAGGAAGAGTCTGCAAACTGAAACCTCCATTTAGGGAAGAACTACAATCAAACTTCTAACCGCCATCAATAGGTTCATCGACTCTAAACTCATTTCGTTATAAAAATAGATATCAGAAAACATTATATTGCAAACCCGAAAACAAAGAGAGAGAGAGAGAGATCTCACTACAAAAAAACCAGCTTTTAGCCACAAATTTAGCGACAAAAATTTAATAAAAATTCGTTGCTAAAACGTTAGAGACGAAATTAGCGACGAAAAATTTTTCGTCGCTAATAACGCGTCGCAAAAATTTAGCGACGAAAAATTAGAAATTCGTCGCTAAATTTAGCGACGAATAATTTTTTGTCGCTAAATTCGTCGCAAAATTAGCGACGAATTCCAAAATTCGTCACAAAATTAATTAATTAATTAATTAATATATATTAATATTTTATTTTATTTAATTATTTTTCAAATTTAGCAACGAATTCCGGAATTCGTCGCTAATTTTGCGACGACTTTCGGAATTCGTCGCAAAATTAATTAATTTTTTAATAAATATATATTAATATTTTATTTTATTATTTTTCAAATTTTGCGACGAATTCCGGAATTCGTCGCAAAATTAGCGACGAATTCCAGAATTCGTCGCAAAATTAATTAATTATTTAATAAATATATATTAATATTTTATTTTATTTAATTATTTTTCAAATTTAGCGACGGATATAAATTCGTCGCTAAATCCGTCGCTAAATTAGCAATGAAAAAAAAAATGCGCTCCCGCCCGCCCACCCGAGCCAGTATCCGCCCGCATGTTCGCCCGAGCCGGCGCCCACAAGCCCTCCCTCACTTAATTCTTGAAAATGTCTACATTTTGCTCCCACCATGGTTCGAACCCTTGCACTTCTGTAAACGTTTAAGACCCTGTAACCATCAAGCTAAATGTTAGTATTTGTTATAAGTTTTTTTTTTTTTTACTTATTATCTTTCTTCACAAATTTCTAATAATAATAAAACAATATAAAATAACAATTTATTATAAAATAATAAAATATTAGTTTAAAATAAAATAATAAAAGATAAAAAAAATAATAATACTATTTTTAAAAAAGATAAAATAAAAATAAAATATAAGATATTAATTAAAAATAATAAATGTGATAATTATATTAAAATAAAAAATAAAAAATATATATTAATATTTTATTTTTTTTTATTTTTTTTCAAATTTTGCGACGAATTTGAAAATTCGTTGCAAAATTTGCGACGAATTTAGAATTCGTTGCAAAATTAGCGACGAATTTAGAATTCGTCGCAAAATTAATTAATTATTTAATAAATATATATAAATAAATTTATTTTTTTTCAAATTTTGCGACGAATTCGAAAATTCGTTGCAAAATTAGCGACGAATTTAGAATTCGTCGCAAAATTAATTAATTATTTAATAAATATATATTAATTTTTTATTTTATTTTATTTTTTTTTCAAAATTTGCGACGAATTCCGAAATTTGTCGCAAAATTAGCGACGAATTTATAAATTCGTCGCAAAATTAATTAATTATTTAATAAATATATATAAATAATTTTTTTTTTTCAAATTTTGCGACGAATTAGAAAATTCGTTGCAAAATTAGCGACGAATTTAAAATTCGTCGCAAAATTAATTAATAATTTAATTAATATATATTAATATTTTATTTTTTTTTTATTTTTTTTTTCAAATTTTGCGACGAATTCGAAAATTCGTTGCAAAATTAGCGACGAATTTAGAATTCGTCGCAAAATTAATTAATTATTTAATAAATATTTATTAATTTTTTATTTTTTTTTATTTTTTTTTCAAAATTTGCGACGAATTCCGAAATTTGTCGCAAAATTAGCGACGAATTTATAAATTCGTCGCAAAATTAATTATTTATTTAATAAATATATATAAATAATTTTTTTTTTTCAAATTTTGCGACGAATTAGAAAATTCGTTGCAAAATTAGCGACGAATTTAAAATTCGTCGCAAAATTAATTAATTATTTAATTAATATATATTAATATTTTATTTTTTTTTTCAAATTTTGCGACGAATTCGAAAATTCGTCGCAAAATTAATTAATTATTTAATAAATATATATTAATTTTTTATTTTTTTTTATTTTTTTTTCAAAATTTGCGACGAATTCCGAAATTTGTCGCAAAATTAGCGACGAATTTATAAATTCGTCGCAAAATTAGCGACGAATTTATAAATTCGTCGCAAAATTAATTAATTATTTAATAAATATATATAAATAATTTTTTTTTTCAAATTTTGCGACGAATTAGAAAATTCGTTGCAAAATTAGCGACGAATTTAAAATTCGTCGCAAAATTAATTAATTATTTAATTAATATATATTAATATTTTATTTTTTTTTTCAAATTTTGCGACGAATTCGAAAATTCGTTGCAAAATTAGCGACGAATTTAGAATTCGTCGCAAAATTAATTAATTATTTAATAAATATATATTAATATTTTATTTTTTTTTATTTTTTTTTCAAATTTTGTGACGAATTCCGAAATTTGTCGCAAAATTAGCGACGAATTTCTAAATTCGTCGCAAAATTAATTAATTATTTAATAAATATATATAAATAATTTTTTTTTTCAAATTTTGCGACGAATTTGGCGACGAATTTGCGGTCGTCGCTAAATTAGCTACAACTTTTTTTTCGTTGGAAATTTCGTTGCAAATAGCGACAAAAAAAGTTTTCGTCGTAAAATTCGTCGCAAAATTGAAACGAAAAAAATTTGTCGCTAAAGTTCGTCGCAAAAAACGTGTTTTTTTGTAGTGTCTCTTACATTAGAATCATTTGTGAATTTTATATTGATACTTCATAGTTCATACTCCCCAAGTCCCAACCAATTAATAGAGTTTATTAGATCCAATCATATATATAACTATACTACGCGTACATTTCTTTTGCTCCGTGGCCATGCAAGGCCTCCTCGCGTGATTGCTTGCATAAGTTTTTTGGTTAATTACAATATGTTATATCTCGGAGAGAATCAAAAAAACATTCATATCGAAATATTATATAGTTCAATTTTAGTAAGAAATTGTAAATTAACAATAAAGAAGGAATTTCGAAATCAACTCTGAGATAGTTTTGGGATTATATATACTTCAATTACTAGGATTATATATACTTCGATTACTAGTAAATAACCTTTTTATAACTAAACTCAAAGATTATTTCCATAGAAATTCAATTGATTCTAAAAAAAGAAAATCTAGAAATAAATAAAGAGGATGGTGCCCAAATTTAGCTTAGACAAATTATTAATATAATAATAATTATGTAAAATTTTTTATTATTACTTATAAAATCTCATATTTACTTATTATATTTTTTTATTTTAATTAAAAATTATTATAATTTAAACAAGCCAAGATATAGATAAATTAAAATAGATTACAAAGAAATGACATATCCTAAACACCGTCAAGAACATACATGGCAATGATTTTGATTTTGGACAGAATATTAGATTCTTTTAATTAATATCTTAAATTCGAGTCTTAGAAATGGAAAAACAGGTATGAGGAGAGTCAATTCCTAAAATAGATCTCAGAGTATTTGAAACGAATTAATCGGGTAATTTAAATATTAGTTGGTAAAGAAAAAAAAAAGAGTTAACTAAGATTTTGTATTTAATATGAGCCCATTAAGCACGCCTACTTTTCTTCTTTGATTTTTTGTAATTAATCTTTTGTGTTTTAGGTGTTGGGGGAGGGGTTTAGATGAGTCATCAATAATTTTTGTAGGGTAATCTAGGCGATGAATTCTATCACACTCGATCAACTTGATTTGAGTTTTGTTTTATACCTTTTTATGACATGGGTAATGAAAGTTTTTCTTCTTCTTCTTCTTCTTCTTCTTCATTTTTTTTTTTTACCCTAATGGGTGGGGAGATTGATGTTACGTATAGGGCACCCTAAACTTGACCTACCTTCCCTAAATGGAACCTCATCCTCATAAAGAAGCCCTAGTTAGCTTTAAATTCTCGGTAGAAAACACATTTTGCATGCAAAAAGCACTTGTTCTAACATTTAATGCATATTTAGTTTGAAAATGAAGATAGGGTTTGCTTCAAAGAACTAAAATGTGAATAATGATTCTCACCAAAAAAAAAAAAAAATCTGAATAATGACAGAGTCCGATGTCTATTTGTCCAGCAATAGAAAGGAAATGACCAAAAGAGAGAAGATTACTATGAAGCGGAAAAATATAATTAAAAGGTTTTGGATATGGAACAGAATACGTTGAGAAAGTAGCCCCTATTATAAGTCTCAAATCGGATTAGTCAGAGTATGATTCTGGATATCGATTAGTATAGATCAAAAAAATATAATTAAAAGGTCTAATACATAATAATAAGATTTGAAAATAATCTATACTAATAATTTACAATAGTGGCCCCTTGCAAAGGAATGGGGTTTGGAGTTTAGGGTTTAAATGGATATAATATATATTTTACGATTCTGAAATTCTTATTTTGAATCTGATTAATGAAAATTATTTATTAAAATAAATTTGGAACATTTAAAATATGAAGCAATTTGTGACTCTTAGATATTTTGTTATGGTTATATTGATGCACTTACCCAAAATTAATAGCTATATTTCAAAATAAACATTTTATTTCGTATAAAAATTTTGACGGCAATACTCAAACAGAGGATAATAGCGATAATCGCTCAAGTTGCCCCTTGCAAAAATATGTTGTATTTTAAATTTCTCTTCATTTTTTTTTTTGGAAAAAATGATGAGAAAATTGACTATCGTATTAATAGAGTAATTTTTCTCATTGGAATTCCTATTATAAAAAATATATATATATATTTGGATGGAGTCATAATCCATAATAACTTGACTCAGAGGTGATCATTTGGATAAGAAAACTATAATCAAAATAAACAAATGATCAAAATTTATTTTCAATTGCATCTGATTATAACATAAATTACCATTATAAAAAAGGGGTTCAAATTCGAGACATCTAAAGATAAAGGGATTATATGTTTCTCACAAATTATAGAATCTCTCAACTTTCATTCTCCCTTTCTCGATTTGAATCTATTTGATTGCATTTCATTTTATCAAAAAAAATAATAAAATAATTATATCAATCGAGTTATCCCGTCACATCAAAAGTTTTATAAATAGTAAAGTAAATAATTATTAATCTTTTACCTTTACTTTTTGGTGGGGGGTGGGGTGTCCTTGAAAAGAAAGGATAGGTTGATGACTCCTCAAAACTTTCACTGCTTTCTTGAGTCCTTTTTAAACTATTCATTTCTTTTTCTTTTAATCATAATAAAATAAATATTAATAATTTATTTAGTCAATATAATAATAAATGCATATATTTTTTTTTCTATATATTATATTTCTCAAGAATATTTTTGGAAATAAAGTGGCCTTTAGTTAATGAAGTCAAAGCAAATAATATTTTTAGTATAGTATACAAAAAATTCATAGAACTAAAGATCTCTTTTTGAAATTGGCAACTGGCATATGTAGGAATTTAAGTTTTTCTACCAACCCTAAATATGGTGAGGAGCTCCAACATCAACACAAATCTTCAACTTTGATACTTACCCTTAAAAAGTTTGATGGGTTATTATATGCATAATTAATCTTTTATGTATTTATTCATAAATATGTGAGTTTAAATTTACATTCTAATATAATTATTAAATAAATCAGATTTATATAATGGATGGTTAATAGCTGACGATCGATCAGAAATGATTAATAACAATTGTTGTTTATTGATATTGACATAAAAAGCACAATAAAAAATAGTTTGCTAAGAACTATACTAAATTTATTTTTTAGTATATAGAGAAATTTAAATTTAAAAATTTTCTCGGAAAAGAGAGATGATATCAGTTGATAAGATCCTGTTAAAGGCAAAAGCCCCACCAAATTACGGGCAAAACTCGTCGTTTTGTTTGAAATCCAAATGGAACGGTGAAAATGGGGACCCTATTATTTTTCACCACAAAGGAGAGTGGAGATCACGCACTTGAAGTGCAACTAAAACAAGAACCACAAGCAACTCTCAAACGTGCGACAACCGCGTACACGTGCCCCCTTGTTTGTCCCGCATTCGTTTACGCGCTTTCTCAGTGGGTCCCAGTATCACCTTCTAGCTTCGGCATCCTCTTCTGCTGCTCAAACAAAACCAAACCTCTCTTCTCTCCTCTCTCTCTCTCTCTCTCTCTCTATCTCTCTCTCTCTCTCTCTCTCTCTCTCTCGGCAAAAAAATTTTCACCGAGCTAAAGAACGGCCAAAATCCAATTGAGATATGGATGAATGGGTTAATTTTGGACCGTACCCCTCATTTATAAACATTATTTGGGCTCTGTATTATTCGCTTCTACTCCCAAATATCTTTTGCTTTGAGTGTTCTTGGACTCCCTAGGAGAATAATCAGGAGTCCCTGCAGTTGTTATCACATAAACAACGTTAGTATTCTTTTGGATTTTTTTTTTCTTTTTGAGTTTGTAATCATCGGAAATGGCACAAAAGAGGCAACAGGAAGATGGGAAATATCGTACATCCGAGGACGGGAATGCCGAGGATAAGCGGAGGAAGCTGCGTTCTTTTAAGAGGTTGTTTTCTCGTACATTAACTATGAAATCTTTGATTAGTAGTATTGATGGGGTTTGATTATTTTGATCGAATTTTAAAGTATTGGAACGTTGTGAATATGCATGACCTACTTGGAATTGGTGCTGGGATTGTTCTTTTGGGGTTAAAATTGGTGGCTTTTTTTTCACATGAATTTCAACCTTGCTTATTCGTTATCAGAAATTTTTTATTGTTATTCTTGATGTGGTTTGATTATTTTGATTGAATTTTGAATTGGGCGTGTTTTTTATTGAGCATTTTTGGAAATGTGCATGGCATACTTGGAACTGGTATTTCTTGATAAAAAAAATTGATGCGGAGTTTTGACATGAATTTCAACTACACCTGTTGCCTTTTTGTAATCAATGTTGTAAATATGCATGATCCGCTTGGGGTTGAGCTTGGAATTGATGTGGGGACTGTTGTTTCTTGATAAAAAATTGCTTGGTTTTTTTCGCATGAATTTCAACTATTGTTGTTTCAGTTGCTGTTAGAGATTTAGGAATTGTGTAATGGTGGTGAGAATTTGGAAGGATTTGGGTTCCACGGCCGTGGTTTGTCTTGGTTGCATGTTCACTGCGTTTTATTTATTGTTGGGAGGGGAACTATAGTTGATAACTTCAGTGCCCTCTGCTTTTGGCTATTGGTAGTCTAATCTTGTTGTCAATAATTCAACAGTGTGGTTATGGAGGTGTTGAAAATGCAGTCGCTGCAGGATTCGCTGGAACCCTTGATTCGAAGAGTTGTAAGTGCATCATTCATAGCTTAGTGTCTTGAAAACAATTTCTTGATCATTCTAGAATTTGGCCCAATATTCTTATATTTGTTGCAGAAGAAATGCAGAATTTGTGCTGAAAAACCAAATAGATGCCTTTTGCATGTCTTTTTGGTTAATAAGGGACAATACATTGTGGAAACTTATGTTATCCTCTTGCTTCTCTTGTGCTAAACTATGACAAGTAGTCTGGCATTTCTTCTTTGGAGAGAGTGCGCGAGTTATTTATGATTTTTTTTGGGAATATATTCCAACGTCAAGTGAACAATTTGTGAGCGGTAGTTTATGACTTTAGTGCATTTAACCCCTGGCAAACAGGTTTATGACATCTTGATAATTTTTTTAAGGAGTCAATTTCTAGTATTGGGGTTTCCATAAGTTGGGGAATCTATAAAACTGAACTATCAGGGTGTGTTTTGCACATGGTTCTATATACTTTGATACATTTATATCTCCTGTTTGCCTCCCATGTTAACTGAAATTGTTGTGCTCCAACCTAAGTATATGGACTTCGAATTTTGGAATCTTGGATTTCCAAGAGTTTAAACATGCAATCACTTCTCTTTATCTTTCATCTAAAAATTCTTCCTACACTTATAATAGATATGTCCACTTATAATTTCTTTCCATGTTCCTGTTGTTTATGGTTTTGATCTGTGCTTTTATCATTATAAATTCTCACCTTGCTTTTTTTACTTTAAAGACCACAAATGACCAGAGTTGAATTCTGTTTCCTTTTGCACGTTATGTTTTGGTAACTTTCTCTATACTGAGTTCACAGATGGGTGATGCTTGTTACATTTTTTGTGCTATCAGGTAAAAGAGGAAGTTGAAGCAGCTTTGAAAAAATATTTAACTAATATGAAGCGGTGAGAATTGCACCTTCTGATAAGACTGTCCAAATGCAGAGCTTTGATCAGCAAAAATAAATAGCATGATTAAAATATTTTCGTGCTTGTCTTCTTGTTCAGGAATTATGACAAAGATGTATACCCTTCTGAATTGAGAAATTTACAACTGAAGTTTGTAAATAATCTCTCTCTTCCTGTATTCACTGGAAGCCGAATTGAAGGAGAAGATAGTTGCATCTTAAAAGTAGCTTTAGTTGATGCTTTTACCGAACAAATTATTAGCTCTGGCCCTGAGTCATTAGCAAAGGTGGAGATTGTTGTTCTTGAGGGAGACTTTGATAGCGACGAAGGTAATAACTGGACTCTGGAAGAGTTCAAGACTAACATTGTCAGAGAAAGGGAAGGAAAGAAGCCCCTCCTGACTGGGGATACTTTTGTGAATCTACAAGAGGGTATTGGATTAGTGGGTGAGATTTCGTTCACAGATAATTCAAGCTGGACAAGGAGCCGCAAGTTCAGACTAGGGGCAAGAGTTGTGGATAACTCGGATGAAACTCGAGTGAGGGAAGCAAAGACAGAATCTTTTATTGTTAGAGATCATCGCGGTGAATGTGAGTACCTTTTTGTTTGTTCTCTAAATGCTATCTCTAGTTTTTCACTATTAACTTGTCTAAATGAATCTTTAACATGTTGAGATTTTCTATTTCCATGTTGTGGTGCATGCAGCCTATAGATAGTATGATGCAATGTCCAAAGAGTTGGTAAACATTATGGAGCAATTAGCTCCAGATGTAAATTATGTGAGCATGTGAAAAGGTGAACTGGTATAACTAAAGGCGTGAGCTAACTGAGGAATTGAAAGGGTAGAGAATAGAGCCTTTTTATTCTTTGAAAACAAACATGTTACTTGACTGGTTTCTGTGTTTCTATGAAGATATCTAGAATTTAAGGCATGACACAAAGAACTTTTGGTTAATAATGATTTTACTTATTTGCATATTCTATTAATCTATTCCCAAAATGCTCCTATAGTGGGGAATTAGAACTACTTTTGTTGGTTTTTTTGGTTAATTTTGATTTTGATTATTGGTACTACTTTAGCATATCCAGAAGTCAGGGTACAGGAAATCATAGTTTAACTCACTATGTTCCCTATTCAGTTACGGTCAATTATTCCTCCTTTTGAGACACTGCATATTTCTGAGTTGCAATTTGCATCTGGTCCACTGTGTTATGTTCTAGGATGTCAGGGATGTTAATTCGATATAGAAATGTGTGGATGGTCATGGATGAATTGTATTATGGTGTCTGGTATATTTGTCTCTTATTACTATTTGCTCAAATGAGGAGAAACGAGCTTGCATGATTACAAAAAGATTAAAGTTATAAGATTGGGTTCAAACATGTAGCTTTGGGTACATATTGCGGTGATAAATTGCTTGTTGGAAATAATGAAGGAAAGATTCTCATTCAGTTTGTGGTTCCTTTTCCAGTGTACAAGAAGCACTATCCTCCATCTTTGTTTGATGAAGTGTGGCGACTAGAGAAGATTGGAAAAGATGGGGCTTTCCATAAGCGTTTGAGTAGAGAGAGCATCCACACAGTAAAGGATTTCCTCACGCTACTTGTCCTGGATTCTCCGAGGCTTCGAAATGTAATTCTTCAATTTCGTCCTTTTTGTGGTGTTATTAAACATGTCATAAGTTTTTGCATTTGTGTCATTTTAAGATTAATATATTTGACAAAGGAACATATTACCGCAGCCTTTTTTTTTTAAACTTTTTTACCTGTTCAAGGTATGGGCTAAGATGTAGGATATCCATGTTAGTGCAAATTGGTGATTTTAAGGTGTGGCGTCGTCTTCAAGGGCAATGAAGATTTTAAGATTACACTATGTTGCAAGATTGAGTGGGCTGAAGGGAACCAGACAACAGATGGTTTTGCATCTAGTTTAAGTTTTTGGGAGTCACCTTTCCCTCTAGTATGTCCCCTCGCCTGATCTAGGATGAAGGGTTTGTTTTCATAATGCGTTAAGCAACACTATGGTGCAAACACTGGGGATCAACTCTCATAATGGCCAATTAGAGCCTCTATATGATTTTTGGTCATGAAAATTAATTATATCATCTGTCTTTCAAATTTGACATTGTGACAGATTTGTTCATTGGATGCCTACAGATTCTGGGTACTGGCATGTCAGCAAAAATGTGGGAAGTCACAGTGGAACATGCTCGGACATGTATGTTGGATAAGAAGTTGTACATCTATCCCCCTTCTGGCTCTCAACAAAAATCTGGTGTTGTTTTCAATGTTGTGGGTCAAGTGATGGGAGCATATATGGAAGGACACTTTGTTTCAATCAACGAGATTTCGGATACTGAAAAGGCAGGCTTTTTCCCCTCTCTCCTTTTCCTGTCTTCTGCTCCTAACTATTAGCTTCGTTCTCTTCTAAATAATCCCTTGATGTTCAGGCTGAAGCTCAAAACTTGGTTATCACTGCTTTCAAACATTGGGATCAAGTAGAGGCCTTTGATGACGATACCATTCTCACAGCTGGATCTTCCCAAATTTCTAATATTCAATATCCATCAAGCTCACCCAAGACAGAGAGTTCAAACGGCAGTAAATCTTTGACGTCTCAAAAGATTGGGCAATTTGGTTATGCACAAGCACAACCAACTGCCTCATCACCAGACATAATCTCATCCATCTACTCCATCGGGGGCATGAGTAGCTTGGATGATTTAACCATGCATGGTATTGACTCAGTGGATCTAAGATATGACCAGCAGTTGAATTTGCCTGTTGAAGTGAACAACTCCTTAATCTGTGACACAGAAAGCATGATGACCCAGGCTCTCTGTGGAGATGAACATTTGCAGTTCTTCAATGCGGAATGTCCCCTCCAATTACAGGAATCGCAAGCTGATCTGCAAAGCGTTGTTTGTAATTTCCTTCAATCCCGCTCTATAGATAAGGCTCAAAGAAGATGGAGAAAGGTGTACAGTGTGCTGAAATGGTTCTCCATTAGAAAGATTGTGACTTTGAGAAGGAATCTCTTGGAAAATGCCGAGATCTGCAGAATATGATTTTCTAGGTCCGATGCTTAGTGGGTGCTACCTGGGTCACAGTCATTCATATGCAGTCGTAGAACGGGAGAAGTTGGAGATTTTACCGCTTGTCAATACTGTTTTTGGTTCTAAAACCTTTCATGTCTTCCAGGTCTTCCCGCTGGAAATCAGACAGGCGTTTTTTTCATGCATGTCAAAATGGTTAAGTATGTGTATGTTTTTTTTTTCTTTTTTCCGCAGTTTTAGTCTGGTTTCTGGCTGTGAAGGCTTTGTTAAATTTTCAACAAGAAGCAGTAAATGTAGATGCTTAGAATTCATGAGTGGCCTTTCCTATTTATCATTTTTGTAACAAAATGTCAGTTCAATGAAGGTGAATTTTCGACACCATAAATTCTTTTCCATGACAAGCTCCCTGCAAGTTCTAATACTGAATGATATCTTGTGATAAGCACCTAGCTGTGTTTGATAAAATCGAACTAAAAATGCCAAAAAGTAAACTTTTTTTTTTTTTTTTTTTTTGTAAGTCTGCATGGTTTACATGGTATCAATGATTGTTTCTTAGTGATATTCATTAAAATCCCAGTTGCACAGAAACACAATCAGGAAAATGGAAAAACAGAAACAGATATAAAATGATAAGAGAAAATCGCATTTTGTGAAAATACCGAAAACGAAAACAAATACAAACATGTAAATATAAGGATTTTTATAATAATCATATTTTATAATGAAATTCTAAAATAATTAAATATGTATTTATTAATAGTAAGATAAATAATATAAAAATAAAAATTATAAATAAATAAATAAATAATTTATTGAATATAAAAAAATGTATAAATATAGAAAATATAAATATTTTTATATAAATATTAATTAATTTAATGTGTTAAAATATTTAAAAATTGGGACTCATTTCAAAAATGATTGGAAAACACCTGAAATTTTCCTGCATTATAGATGACTACTGGCTATGCTCTGCGTGAAGTTGCAGCGGGAACGTTGCTTTTCCCTTTGTGGTTTGCTGGCTTTGAAATCACTTAATCATATTGTGGTTGAAAACCTCTTTAAATTATTATAATTATTATTATTATTATTTTGCTTTCTTTTTTTTGTCGAACAAGGAGGGCATAGCCTTTCTACCAGGAAAAAGGTGCTCAAAACTTTAAATCTAAATTATCATGACGTAAGAGCTCATATCACTCAATCAAAGGGACTGGTGGTATTAGTTTTTACTTTTTATGCGGAACAAGTCATGCTTTCCTTGGAATTTAAGCTATGGACAATGACATAAGCGGTGCATTTAATCTTATCGGTTTCTTTGTACTCCATAGAAAGGAACAGTTCATTCGGAGCATGGATTGGTTGACCCATGTGATGATACCCCTTTCCTTATATTTGTTTAATTGTGACTATTAGAGGTGCCCTTTGAGAAATTTCCATTGGTCTATCCAATTGCAGAGAAGCGCATGGAGGGAGACTTTTCCCTCTCTTGCTTTCGAATTTGTCTATGTGGGGCTCTCTAGCCTTGTCTATAAATGAATGATCATGATGAGAAAATGCAGGATTGAATAAACGCATGGAGACTCAAAAGGGTCACGTTGTAGTGCTCACATACCCTGCACAAGGCCACATAAACCCACTTCTACAGTTTGCAAAGCGCTTAGCCTCCAAAGGACTAAAAGCAACCCTAGCCACCACTCCCTACACTGTCAAGTCCATCCATGTTGTATCCGCCGGGGTCCAGGTTGAGCCAATCTCTGACGGGTTCGATGAGGGTGGGTACAAACAAGCTCCAAGTCCACAAGCCTACCTGGAGTCATTCAAACAGGCTGGTTCAAGAACACTAGCTGAGCTAATAAAGAAATTCAGCAACACAGATGCAGCCGTTAGCTGTATTGTCTATGACTCAATCCTCACATGGGCTCTTGATGTGGCAAGAGAATTAAACATTTATTCAGCTTCCTTTGTTCCGGTTTCAGCTACTGTTATTTCTTTGTTTTGGAGCATTCATCATGGTCATTTGCATCTTCCTGTGAATCCACAAGCCAGACTCACTTCACTGCCCGGCTTGCCTCCTCTTGACTTTTCAGACTTGCCAAGCTTTATTGCGGAACCAGTGACCCACTCTGCGTATCTGACAGCAATCATGGAGCAGCAATCTATTATAAAGCAGAATGATTGGGTCTTTGGGAATACTTTTGAAGAGTTGGAAAGTGAGGTTAGTATTTCAAAGCTCGCTCAAAAGAGTTTCATAGAGAGAGAGAGAGAGAGAGAGAGAGAGAGAGAATGCTTGTCTTAGCCGAAAGAGAGATTTTTAATACTCCCATTTTTGTTTTGGTATAATCAATCAGCATTCAGAACTATACTTTAACTAATTTGATTCAAGCATAATTATATCTAACTTAAGGGGGAGCTCTCCCAAAATAACTTTTTCGATTTTCAAATTTTTAATTCTAAAATTTAATTAAAAGATTTAATATTTTTATCTATTAAACTGACTTTTCGAAAAGAGTGATCGGTAATAGTTGTCAATCAGAAATAATGAACACGCTTTCTTGGCTGAGGTGCATAATGATTCACAGATTATTTCAGAAAGGGCTTGGAGAAAAAATTCTGGCCATTCACGGCATGCTCTACTTTCACAAAATTCACAAGTATTACTGTTAGAATTGAGAATTTTCAAGAATAATTCAAAAAAATATTTTGTTACTTTAGTCGGTAAAGTATTAGTTAAAAAACGAGTAAAGATCCTTATTTTGTAGTATTTTGGGTAGGTAGACCAGCCCATAGAAAAGAACGTATTGTAGCATGTAGTTGGTGTGTATGAACAAAACAGAGAGTTGATGCTTCCTCTCCTTTTGCTGCGTCACCTCTTCTTCTTCCTTTTCTTCTTCTTCTTCCTTGATTTATATTTTGACAGTTACACACAAGAGTAGTTCATAGTTTCATCGATGCATTTCTCCTTTTAACGTTTTGCCTTTCTTGGTCATGAGTCTGTGAACAGCTAGTGAAGGCCATGTCGAGACTTTGGCCGATGGTGATGATTGGTCCAATGGTGCCATCAGCCTATCTAGACCAACAAATTGAAGGTGACACATCATATGGGGCTAGCCTGTGGAACCCGACAAGCGACCAGTACTTGAAATGGTTAGACACTAAACCCCTCAACTCTGTGATCTACGTATCATTTGGAAGCATGGTTAGTATTGCAGCTAACCAAATAGAGGAAATCGCATATGGCTTGAGAGCAAGCAACAGGCATTTCTTGTGGATCATGAAAGACCATGAAACTGAGAAGTTGTCCATGGAGTTCCTACGTTCTATTGACGACTTGGGCTTAATCATAAACTGGTGCAATCAACTAGAGGTGCTATCTCACCGGTCTATCAGCTGCTACATAACTCATTGTGGGTGGAACTCAATACTGGAAGGGTTGAGCCTAGGTGTGCCAATGGTAGGAGTACCTCAGTGGAGTGATCAGCCAACGAATGCGAAGTTTGTGGAGGATGTATGGAGAGTTGGAGTCAGGGCTAAGACAAATGAACAGGGTGTTGTGAGTAGAGAAGAGATAGAGAAGTGCATAAGCAAGGTTATGGTTGGAGAAAGAAGTAAGGAGATTAAGAGAAGTTGTTGTCAATGGAGAGAGAGTGCTAGGAGGGCTGTTAGCAAAGGTGGAAGCTCTGATAAGAACATTGATGCATTCATAGGTGAACTACTCAAGAAAAAGAGCAAGTCAAGTTGAATTTCTAGGATCTGTACGATGTGGTTATTTGGGTCATGAGATGCCTTCAAATAAGTGTTATGAAGTAGGCCAAACACTTCCTTGTGTTTCTTGGGTGATTAATGTTTGATTTCACCTAAGAAACTACAGGTAATGTAATGATAAGAGACATGTACGTTGCCTTAATGACCGTAATCTCTTCTCGGGCTGCATATAAAATAGAAAAAATTATCGGATGTATAATGATAAAAACATGTACAAGTGAATTTCAACTGGGATTATGAAGATAATGGAAAAGCGTTTGATTTTTTTTTATTTTTGGAACTTAAATCGATCGGTATTTAATTTATTTTTCGATTAATCCAATTTAAATTACTATTATACCCTCTTTGAGGGGAGAATTCTTTTAACATAATTATTTCTATTCCCAATATTCAAAATCAAGTGTTAATTAAATAATGTAACATTCTTTTCTTTGGATTAATTGTCCATCGGTGGAAAAGTGCATGATGATGAAGAATTGACTGCTACTTGTTCCTAAAGCTTGAATAAAAACCAACAAGAAGATACTAAATTGCTTAATCAAGATTCCCGATTTAACTCTCGACTTACACATAGAACGGACCATGTTGAATGGATAAACCCCTAAATGGACCCTGCAAATTTTAAACCAGATTAATCAGAGTATATATCCAAATACCAATTGATATAATTAAAAAAAAAAAACCAAGAGAGAGAGAGCGCGCTTGAATAACAAAGCAGAGTTGGTAAGCCGACAAGCCATATTCAACAACAAAGCAGAATTGGTATGCCGACAAGCCATATTCAACAATAGACCACACAAAAACCATTAAGATATAAAGTGATGCATAAGGAGGCTGGCTCTAAAACTTGATCTTGGATTTCAGATTTCGAATTCCTCCGAGAAATCCTCGTTTCCATGCATGGATTACAAGAAATCCTCGTATCCACGCATGGATTACAAGAGGATTACCCGCAACAGTTACCGGTTGATACCATCTTCGTGTGTGATGTAGCGATGGCAAGCGGAGCTGAATTACAAGGATAAACAAAAACTAGGGATGTTTCCCCCAAAGATAGGAAAAGCAACATTCAAAACAAATGACAGAACTTTTTGAATGCCTGGCATGGGATCCATCCTCCCCTATAGGGCAGTCCCCTGGCGGCCGAGCAAAATTCAAGAAACAGATGAACCAGTAAAGCACAGACTAAGAGTTATTTCATGGAATGACATCTAGGGGTAGCTTTACAAGCCATCCCACCCCTAGTTTGAGGCTCAAACCTTGAGGTATCTTTGATGTATTTTGGCATCTAAATGAAGAGTCCAATCTGATCAGCCTCTCAAACATCTAATCATAGTTGAAATGAAACTCAAGATCCATAGACAAATAAATCCATGACGGATTCTTTCAAAATGAGAGTAACATGTTGGACGGTCAGTACCCTCTTATTCTGAAGGGCAAGTTGATAGCACTTGAAGAAAATTAAGAGAACCGCATAATCTGCTGCTCAAGAATCAGCAATACGATCAAGCACTTTCACCAGCTGCATTCGCTTGTTTTCTAGCCTCTTCTCGCATTGTTGCTTTAACATAGATTTCATAGCAACAGCCTGAAATATAGAAGCATTGATCACCAAATCATTTAGGCATATACAAAATGACACGTGGAATTCCAAGGACAAAGAAAGCACTTTGCTATAGTATTTTTTTCCCCCAACTCTAAATGTCAAAGAAATCTCAAATTCTGATGACTAATTTAGTCCTTTGCATGTATGAAGGAAAGGGAAACAAGTTTGAAAGCAACTATCAAGCAATCTCTGGTAAAGTGTTTAACAAGTTCGTAAAGAGTATAGCATCTCTGTGGTTGAAGAGCAGTTCATGGTGGTGAATAACAGATCCCGTGAGTAGCGGTTCCAGGACACTTAACAGGAGCAAGTTGATCATGCAGTTATTGAAGGTTATGGCACACAATATCACAGAACAACAAGGATTAAATCCAAACATCACATGTTTTGCTGGCGGATGGAAGCTGGTAGCTGGGAAAGAACATTGAGCCCAAGGAGCAAACAAGCTAGGTAAAGCAACCGGAAAACCAAAATAGCCTCTTAAGAGACATCAAAGACCGTGATCTTTAACAGAACACGCATCTAGACAAAACTGAATCATAAAAGACAAAACTGAATCATCAAAAATTGTACGAATACCCAGCCAAAATTATTTGTAGTATAAGGTTGGGCTGAGATTTTAAGAAACTCTCAAACCACGGGAACCATCAACCAAGTGTTGGTAACTTATTACTGGCAAATCAGTTTGCACAATGACAGGACTAACAAACATCTGCAATTCAGTAATTAATTCATCCAACTGTCACCACATTAAATTAGTAATTCTAATATAAAGCAAAAAACATCATACCAGCTACAACAACAATAGTGAGAACATCTCCAACTCTCTTAAGCCTCCATACACTCTTCTTATATGATTTGAATCGGGCGAATGATGGATCCTCTGCCAAAAGCTGCAAGGTTGTCAACTTAGTTTTCGAAACCGAGTTGCTGATATATATTAGATGAAAGTTGCAATATGCAATAAAATAAAATAAAATAAAATAAAATAAAAAATTGCAGGACTCATCTTTAGATATTAAAGATCAAAAATGTCAAATAACTCCTTAATTGAATGGACAGAAGAGCAAACTTAAAAAGTGCACTTAAGGCAACTGTAGAGAAAAGGGGAAGGGAATAAAAACATGCATGTGTGTGCATGCACAAACACATAAAGACACCTAATGCATGCCCCCGAATAGAACCTCAATGACACACTCCCTCCAAAAAGTTGAAAATATACATTAAGCCCACTAAATCATGCCCATGAATTACAGATCCAATACCAGGATGGGGATTTTTTTTTTTTTTTTCCTCCAAGGGTAGCACCAACCATTAATGCAACAGTAAGACAAGAAACATAAGAAATGCATTTCTTGCCTTTCTTCTTTAGTTTCTCATAGTACAGAATTAATGATATCATTTGATCGGCCTATCAAACATGAAAGTTGTTTTGCTTATCGAATTATTTCAGAAAAACACAGAGAACTACATTTCATGAAAACTGAAGGTGTAAGAACCTACAGCAAAAGATAAAACAAACCAAGAAAAAGACACCAATAGGACTACCAAATACCTGCAACAAAGACCCCAACAAACAAAACTTCAACCTCGAAGGCAACAATAGAAAAGGAGAAAGAAGAAAACACAATACAGACTCAAGTGCACCGCAAACCTCATACCAACCAAGCCATGGAAGCATTTCAAGAAAAGCAAGAAAGCAGCCAAATGGCCGTTGGAAAAAGAAAATCCTCTACGATCAAAAGACACTGGGGAGAACTGTTAGAAAGTGAGTAGCCAATCCATCAAAGCTCGGCAATCATGAGGAAAACTGAAGTTGAGACATTAGCAGAACACTTCACAAAAACTCTTCAACCAAAAACAAAAATGCTAAACTAACAACCAACCGCGCACCTCCGTTCATTCCTCTTCTTCAGTCATCAAAATGAGCATTTCAACATTCAGTTCAAAGGAATTTCTGATAAACTATAGACCTACCTAAACCTCAATTCACAATGTCTCCAAAGCCTCCTTTCTGGTTCTACTCGTTTTTACTACTATGTCAGTTGTGAAATCTCATACTTTCTACCTGAATTCCCTTGCCTCAGTGTATGACCATTGATCCACTCTGGCAACTACTTATTCTATCCCACTCAACTGGCTCTGTAAAATCCTTACTTTGGACCAGCTTCCCATCAGGTAGACTGGCCCTTGTCGGGGCTGCATCCATTGCTAGGCCCTCCAATTGCAAGAGCACCATAAATTTTTTTTTCTTCAATAGGAAACATGGCTCTTGATGACCACCTAGAATAAGGACAGCTTGCTGCATCAACAGGAAACTGAAAGATATGAACAGAAAATCCTGAGTGGAAGAGAAGTTCCCTTTCATGTCTGTTTCAATGTATCAAGGAGGATAGTAATTCTTTACAATCTAAGAAAGAACTCATGGGTAGGTACACTAATATACTTTTCCATGGTTCTGAATTCATGTTAAGAGGCAGTACATCTGATTCTGACTTCAAGGTAGAAGAAAAATAGTTGATAGAGAGCCTTCTAATTAACACAAAGAAGTTTAGATGAGGAAAATAAGGTAATTGCCCGGAGATTCTTTATTTTTACAAAGAAAGAAAGTCTAAGGAAGACACTGTTTTTGATAGTTCATCTGGGCATTGTTAATTTTTCGTGTCAAAATAATGACTCCAGCCAAAGAGAGATTATCAGAAGGGGATTGCTCAAATAACATCAAATGCATCAACAAGATTGGCAGTTCATTAATAGTTAATCAGGGCATGTTATTCTTCCCATTCCTACAGAGACTTCTGCAGCAATTTCTCCCATATTTTCCATAGTAACTCAAGAATAGAATGCAGAGTTGACTGCTGAAAACCATGAAATGCAAAAAACCACCAAACTTCTCACATTTCCGAAAACGAATTAGGATTGGAAATCAGTATAAGTGCCTCATGCGGGAAGGTTTGAAGAAAGGTATCTTCCTAATTTCAAGGGGAAACAAGGAGAAGAAAATAGTAATAATAATAAACTGTGCAAGAATTACTAGGCCTTTTCGCACATGACTTTCTTAGTTTACTCTTTTTCTGGGAATTTCTACTTTCGTGCTGTTAATAGATTCTTTATTCAACTCTTGGTATGCAGACCCTCATTTTCCCCTTCCTTGTTTGCCTGAATCAACATTGTACAAGGAATCAACGTTTCCTCCAACAAGGACAAAATACCATTTTCAAATCCCCAATGCGAAAACATAGAGTCAAACAAGTAGCTTCTAGCCTTATCAGTTAAGTATACTATATGATACAACTTACGCCATGCAGACACCTCTAACACTTCTAGAAATGACGGTGTTCGTGTCCTATGCATGTCACACGTTCTTAGACTCGACATAGCATTGTAACTTATAGTAGTATAAAATTTTTTATAATTCTGCTGTGTCATATACACATATTGTGTCCAGCCCTGTGTCCCATGTTCGTCTTTAGGCTCCAAAGGACACAACTAATCTACTTTCCTAAGTCAATAATTTGTCCACTCAAATCCAAAATCCAATTTCATAACATTTATAACACACAAACACATAAAAGCAAAATCGACAATTCCAAATCGACGATCTTTTCATCACAAACACACTCACAAAACGCATACTCAAGCAATGAGACAGAGAAATACAAAACCCTAACTTATCAAACACTAAGATCATCAATAGACAAACAAAGAACAAAATAGGAGAAAAGTAAAAACACTAAACAGGATCTAAGTGAATCAATAAACCTAAGGATCAAAAAGTAGAGATGTTAAGTGCTTACAGCTTTCTCGCGTACCCCTGGTTCGATGTGAAATCCTCTACGCGAAAGCAGAAGCGGATCCTATAGAGAGAGAGAGGTAAGCAAATAGCAAAGAATACATAGAGAGAAAAAGTTAAGACCTTACCTGAGAAGAAGATCGAAGGCAAGAGAGGACTTGGGACTTGTTGACAAAGAAAGCCATGATCAGCGAAACCCAGGTGAGAGCTGAGAGAGAGAGAAAGAGAGAGGCGAGTGAAGTGGACCCAGCAGAAATGCGGCGATGTATCCTCAATGATAATTAGAAAATAGGAGCGAAAATTCTGCATCTGTATCCCCTGTTTTTTTAAGTTTTATTGATCGTCTCCCATCAAAATTCATAATGTTTTTATTTGTTTTTTTTAATTTATTTTTAATACTCAATTTACATAAACTTAGACCCTCATAGATCATGTTTTCCTAGCAAAAAATTAATTACGTCCCTCGGCGACAACTCAAGCAGTAGAGTCTCTCCATTTTTATCCTTCCTTCCCCGATTCGATCCTGTTTTATTATATCTCCTTATAAAAAAAATTAATTATATAAATAAATAGCCTAATTATAAATTAAAAACTTTATTTGAAAAATTATTTAATAAGACAAATTTAATATTTTTGTTCATAATATTACAAACAAAAGTTTGCATTATTTAAAAAAAAATTAATTATAAGATAAAATCATCAATTTGATCCTATTTTTTCATTCTCTCACCCTATTGAAGGTACGTTTGCATTTTATATCAAAGTTTCAAGAAAAACTGATAAAATATTCCTGTGTTAAAGCCATTTTCCCTTTACCTGCGATCGCTCCTAAATTTTCAATGACTTCTCTTTATTTTTTAATTGCTTTTGAAACTCATTTCATAAAAAATAAAAAATAAAAATAAAAAATCTCTCTATCCGGTATTGAGGAATTATTTTAAAATACACTTAGTCAAATATATCAAATTATAATTTCAGTCGAATAAGTATTAATTAGATTTTTTTATTTTGATATCATGGCTAGGCCATCAACCCAGTATCCGAAATTTCACCCCGACTAATCTGGGTCGACCGCTTGTAAGATCCAATTGAGGGGATAGATCTCCCAGCGTTGATTTTTTCATTCTTATGAGGGATCGAACTCTCGGTTATGATTAAGAGGCGTCAGTCCCCGAATCAACTGAGTTATCAGACGTTAGCTTAATTAGATATACTTAGATATATAATTTTGATTTTATTTTATTTTATTTTATAAATTTTTTCGGTCTATTTAAACTCCGGTAAATAGTATATAGATATACAAAAAAAAATCATTTTTCAATCTTCTATATCCTAAACCTAAGTTGATCACCAAATTTACCATTGTGGATCAATTGATGGAATACATTAGTTGAAGGATATAAATGCATCACGATGAACTCAAGTCCATTGGAACAACAAAGCAATTTCGTTACTTCATAGGGCATTGGAAAATCCTAAATGCTCGCAAAACAAGTTTTCATTCTCTGCTTGTTATATTATAAATCTCAAGTTCGATTCATAAAAATAGAGAAATAGCATTTGGGAGAGCCCTTCCACAGAGACCCCATAGTACTCAAGTCGAATTAATCGGATAAAATTCGGATACCGTTTGGTATCAAGTAATCCACTTAAAAAAAAAATTGAATAAGAAAAAACAAATTTTATTTTGGCCAAAAGGGGGGATGAAACTATAGCCTTTAAGAAAAATGCTATGGAATCTAGGACCTCAAGAATTTCTTTGGTTTTTCTCAGGGGGGCCAAACCCCAAAACAATGCCTGCGGATTTTAAGCCCCATAACATCCATATTAGCAGGAAGAGACTGAGAGGTGGGAGGTTGCTCGGTAAGGCCTCTTTGGGCTAGGTCCACAGGTTAGGTCCCAATAACATCTATTAAAATTGGGGCCAAACCCCAGTTTTCACCGACTTCTGTGGATTCATGAGCCATAGTTTTTAAGGAAAGTTGAGAGAAGATTGTGTTGATAAGCTTGTGACTGTCTTTGTAGGACTTTGATTTCGCATTATGACTTAAAATGGGGCAACAGCCTATAGACCAAAAACACTTGAATGTAAGAGCTTTAAAGGCCTAAGGGCTGGAAGCAAGCTCAAAAAACAAGGGTATTAGGTCCAATGGTATATAGCACTTTCCAATTTTGGATGCCTGATTTGTTGGACCTGCATAGTTGCAAATATTTTGTTGCATCGGCTGCAAAATCCCAGTGGGAGGAAGGAAACGCCGGAGCTTTTTTTATTTTTTATTTTTTTATTTTATAAATCATCGGTGTCTAATAACACATTATATTAAGAGTTAATAGTTTTCAGTCATTGAATCAATTAAACATTTTCACTCTGCATAATACTCAAACCCGAAACTTTACTTAAGAGTTACTGGTATTCATCCACATTTAAACCCTCAACTAGAAGGGTAATGAAAAATTTTTTTTTTGACAATATTATAAATTTAATATTCCTAATAGCCTAGACTTCCAAGGCCACTTGTCAATAAGCTTGGATTGAGCTTTTATGCTATTGGGAGGATTTAGGGCTCGATTAGGTTCATAGGCTTGAAAAGTCTCAGCCCGGAAAGGGCTCATTGGACTGAACTCAACAACATAAATTTGAATCAAAATGATAAATTCTGGATCGTTGCATAGTAAATTTAGTAGCTCTTTTTTTATTTTATTTTAAAAAAAATTTTCTTATCATCGATCGGTATTTAAATTTTATTTAACTAATTTGATCTGAATATTATGGTATTTATTAAGATGTTGACTTTCTCAAATTCTATTTACTCATTTTATGATTCAAATTCAAGATTTATGATTAAAAAATTATAACGATCTATCCTTAACCATGCGAGTTTGGTGAAGCTTTGTTTGAAATTAATATACTTTTTAGGACAGCTAATGGCGCCTAAAGTTTTGACCGAAAAAAGAAATGTATCATAGAGACAGAGAAGTGAGTGTTTCTTTTTGGCTTGGTCTAGAGTATTTTATGAATTGGATAATAGAGAGAGAGAGAGAGAGAGAGAGAGAGAGAGAGAGAGAGAGAGAGAGAGAGAGAGAGAGAGAGAGAGAGAGAGAGAGAGAGAGAGAGAGAGAGAGAGAGAGGGATGAGTGTGAGTCACATCAAACAAAAAACAAAAGCCATAACTTGGTAAGCCTTTGTTGTCTCTTCACGAATTTGATACGTGGGGTAAGTGAGATCCGGTTCATCTTTCGGCTCCAAAGTTGGCTTCTTGACTTTACACGACAAAACTAAGGAAGTTCATACATGGTATTCGTTTTCTTGGATTTTTTTTTCTTAAGTTTTTCAAATGACAATTCCCCCCTTTCTTTTTTTTTTTTTTTTTTTTTCTTTTACTTTCTTTGGTAGAAGAAGAATCCAAGTTTTGAATAAATTTATTTTCCCTTTCAAAGTAAAATTGACTAAGTAATTCACGAATTACTAAACTTATTTTATTGAAATAGTAATTTTTACTACCCATCATACCCATGACAGTATTCATCCATTTAATTAAATTTGTTAAATTCACATATTTTTCTATTTTCATTTTGGCTATACCCAAATCTTACTTTTTTTTAATTTGATTTGTATTAGGAACGACAATATCTATCCCAATCTAATGGATATCAAATCCGATCGAGTAAAATGGACTTTTTCTTTTGAAAGACGGGTTGGGTATGAATTTTAATTCAATCCGACTCGTTACTTAATTTAATATTTTATTATTAAAAAATTATTTATATTAAATTTATTAAGATATTTAATTAAAAGAAACGTGGCCTATCCCTTTGCCTCCCTCGTCCCCACCCTTCATACCTTCACTTTCCCACCAACACTGCCAACAATGACAAGCAACAATCGACCGATCGTCCATAATCAATCCACTCATACATATAATCACACCAAGAGAGAGAGAGTTAGCTGATAATAACAGTAGTCGATAGATCGCGATAATCATACTTACAATGCCACCGTCACCCGACTCTTCATCTTCACCGACCGCACCCATACGGCCACACTAAGAAAGAGAGAGCGAGTCAAATAGCCACTTTGACAAATTTTAAAGGTTATAGGGTTGGGTCAGGTCGAGCCAATTTCTTATAAAAACCTACAAGCTCGGATATATTTTTTATTTCACTGATCCGAGTAAAATTTGGATATAGTTTTGGGACAAATATGGTATTAGCAAAACCCATATACTATATCTGCACTATTATCGTCCCTAATTTGTATAAATGTTTTACGATTCGTTTGGATTGAGTATTTTGGTAAAAAATTAAAAAAGAAAAATAGAGGATTTTGAAAGAATTCATTCATGTTTAACAAAATAATTTATTAAAAAGAAAAATTTTGGAGAACTTACTTTTATAATTTCTATTTTAAGAAGGAATAAAATTCAGAAATGATAAAATAATAAATTTATATATATTTTTTTACGTCTAATCAAATATAATTTTTTATTTATTTGGAGAGAGAGAGAGAGAGAGAGAGAGAGAGAGAGAGAGAGAGAGAGAGAGAGAGAGAGAGAGAGAGAGAGAGAGCCTATGTTGTGTCACCTCAAGTGCTAGAAGGGAAAAAAAGAGGGGAAAAAAATAGTTGGAAAATATATATATCTGTATGTTTGTATGTATATTATATATCACATGCTTTGTACTGACCAAAAGGAAAAAAACAAAAAGTTCACAAATAATTATGGATCATTTCACGGCTCATGGTTTCTCATTTTTTCTTTTTCTTTGAAATGGTTTGAAAATATTAAATTAAATTATTATAATAACAACAAGCATAGGAGTTTATTCAGATAAATAAGATCAATTATATGAATTATTTTATATTATTATATTACATTTTGTATTATAAATTCATCTATTAATATAATATTATAAACACTCCGTATATAAATTTTTATCTTAATTTTACGCTGATAGGGTATCTAACATAACCCTTTTCTTTTACCCGGTTCTAGAACTGAACATGACAGAATTATTAAATTAAAATTATTACATGGTAGAAGTATGAATAGGCGATGGTTTAAAATTTTTCTAGATATCACTATAAAATTGCTATATTTAAAAATTTTTGAAAAAAATTCTCAATTATTACTATACAACAATAAAAATATTTAATTTAAATTATATCTAATTTTAAAATTTCGAGTGTATCACTAAGATGTTACTTTAAAATAAGCCAAAAACATTTGACATTCTTAGATAAAATATCAAAAATGTCCTCCAATAGAAATGGTAAGAGGTAGCTAGTCTTATGTTGTAATAATTTGTCCGATTCCAAAGCAGAGACAAGTGTAGTCCAATTCCTGACAAATTGAACTCCCTTCTCTGCTTCTCTGAGCTGTTAAACTCAGACTAAACTAGGAGAGAGAGAGAGAGAGAGAGAGAGAGAGAGAGCTGAAATTACAAGGACAGGTTGTTTTCAACATCTGGGGAGTTGATTAAAGAGATAGATATTCAAAAGTCTGACTTTTGAAGAAGCAGCTGAAGAAGATCCGATGAGGATGGCAAGTTTTGGGGGAACAACACAGAAGTGCAAAGCATGTGAGAAGACTGTTTATTTGGTTGATCAACTCACTGCTGATGGCAAAGTCTATCACAAGTCGTGCTTTAGATGTCACCACTGCAAGGGTACTTTGAAGGTTATCTCTCTCTCTCTCTCTCTTACATTGATCCATATGTTACCCTTTTCGTTTCATGATGATCATGATCGGAAAGTTGTTTTTGGCTTTTTCATATTGTCAGGTGATTGACTTGGAGTTGTTCGGAGTTTGGGGGATGATTGGGGGCCTGTTTGCACTTGTTTGGATGATGCTAATAAAAATGATTTCTGCATAAAAATAATTAACTTAAAATTCGATTGTTGATCATAGGTTCATCGGTTAGAGGGAGTAAAGAAAACCTCTGCAGAGAAGATTTTGCATTACTTTTGTTGAGTGAATTGAGTCTTATTATTTAATATTTAAGGTTTGGAAGTCTAGGAAATGTCTCGAATTTCATTAAGGTACCATTGGAGCATGTTGGTAGGCGTACAGTGGCTTGGACTTGAATCAAAAGATATAAGATTTGATGATTGGATCCCAATATGCCATTACTTCCCAACTTTCCAAATTTGTTTTAATACAAATGGCATCTACAAGGAATTTTGTATCATCTAGGTCTATGTTATTCATCCCAAGATATCGGGTATTTCGATGTGTCTCCTGTGATCCTTTATTTTGTTAACGTGCTTGATGAAACATGGGCATCTTGGATGTAATCTGAAACAAGTGATTTGTCACTGTATTTCATGCGCTACATGCTAACCTGTTCAATTTGTGGATTGTTTAGCAAAGATTATGAGAAAATGGTCTAATTGATTGTCAAGGCAATCTTGCTGATGATGCATATCCAAGCATTACATGTTTTAAGTTCCTCAACATTTTTCATTAACTTTGGTTGCATACTATATAACGCATTCTTGGCTTGCACACCCATATTGGTTAGCATCTAGTACAAAATGTAACTGATCTGATTTCTCAGCTGGTGAAGCATTACACGCCAGTCTCTATGGTTGTATCCTTAGAATGTCAAAAGGGTTATTTTGCAAGTCATTGTGCGGGCTATGTTCCCGCAGTCCTGCACTTTGCTTCTGCATCTATTCTTCATTGTCAAAAATGGTGTCGAGCATATTTCTGCTTAATTTTTAATTTCTTTTTCCTGGAAATTTGTGAGTTTTTGGAACTGTATGGGAAATTTTATATTCTGATAACTCTTTAGCATCTGTCTGATAATTTTGCAATTCTCATTTTGCAGCTGAGCAGCTACTCATCCTTCGAGGGCGTGTTGTATTGTAAGCCTCACTTTGATCAACTGTTCAAGATGACTGGCAGCTTGGATAAAAGCTTTGAAGGTGGTTCATTTTTCTTTCTTAATTGTTCTTATATTCCTATTTCTATGCATAGGCAGAAATTACACAGTGTGAAATCCTTTGCTAGTTTTCGATCCTTATGTCTATATTTCCTCCTCCAAATCTTCATTTCTGAATCCTCTTTCTGCCCCTCCTGTTATTTTCGCATTCATATAGGTGGTCCAAAGTCTAAAGCTGAAAGAGCAGTTGATCTGGTATTTCCTTAACCAATTTTTTGTACTTTTTTGGCTGGGGTTATATCCAATTATTGAGCATATTACAAATGACATTTGCAGAGCCAAACCAATAGCAGAGTTTCAAGCTTGTTTGCTGGAACTCAAGAGAAGTGTGTTGCTTGCAAGAAGACCGTTTACCCTCTAGAAAAGGTACAATTCTTAGTGTTATCTGCTACCTTGTCATAGCCTGTAATGGTTGGTCAATGATCATGTAAAAGGACATTTAACAAAAAAGATCTAGGTAATCACAATATACCACCAGAAATTTCCAAAAATAGGTGCTTATTGCTGCTCATTCAGGTGGCTGTTGATGGAACATCATACCATAGGGCTTGTTTCAAGTGTGCCCATGGAGGTTGCGTGATCAGCCCATCTAACTACATTGCCCACGAGACACGGCTCTATTGTAGGCACCACCATAGCCAACTTTTCAAACAGAAGGGTAACTTCAGTCAACTTGTGCAGCATGAGCAAATTAAAGTGATGCCTGAGAACACTACTGCTGCAGCTGCAACGGAGTGATGCTGCAAAAAGCTTCATGTTGTTCATCCTACGATGAACTATCAGGCTCAAAAAGGGTTTTAGAGCAAGTGTGAGGCAGAGATCATTGCCTTTACACAAATATTGTGAAGAGGAAATTTTTGGACATCGGAGTCTATGCATGTTTGTTGCTTTTTTTTTTTTGGGGTGTGAGCTTATTATAAATTATTGTCGTATATCTGCTTTTGTTGTCCAAGTAAAACCTCTGTTGCCTTGGAAAATGTAAGATTTATATGATTTTTCGGTGTGAGTTTGAACATGGTACATTCCGCTGCAAAGACATTCTTCAATGAAACAAATTCTGGTCATGGTTTTTGCAGATTTTGTAAGATGTGCGAGCCATATTTTATAAGTCGATACTATCAAACTGTTCACTTTGGCAAACTACATAATGATAAAGCATGAAAATTTCTATGAAGGCAAATTGCTTCTGCAACATGTACTCGAACTCGCATTTATTTAAGTACCATTTAGGTGCAATCTCATAAATTGGGCACAAAATATGTGTTCTGCAAAACTTCTGAACCCCTGCAAGGGTATTGTTAATTCAAGTAGAAGCCTGAAATAGGAATAGCACTCCGATGACCAAGGCAAGAACTTGGTTGCTATTGGATTCAAGTTAACTGTTGCAACCCAAAAAAAAAAAAAAAAAACACACCTTGTGATTTCGATTTGCTTGAGCCGCATGATACCATAGGAGTCCCTCAACCTTGTGCAAAATTTAAACTCAGGCACCAACCCCATCCCAAGGGACTTTCTCAATTGAATTATTACTTCTTTTGGGGGGGGGGGATATATACCTAATGTTAATTTTAATGAGATTAATGTGGACTGGATCGATCATAAAAAAATTTAAGCTTCCTTTTTGCAATCAGTGAAGGGGAAAAAATTAACAAAATAAAAAAAAAATTGAAAAGCCTTATATCAGATTGCCAAATAGTCCTTTTAGTTCAAACCTACAAACATGGTATAGCAGTCTTTTCATTGGCATACCTTGTGGTATAAGAGTGACACCCATTGCATTTTCCTGCACAATTGCGAAAACGTAATCAAATGCCTGTTTTTAAACCAAGATCAATACCTAAGGACTTGTTAGGCTTCAGAAAACATTTCAAATTTAAATCTTTCCTCTGTTTCTGTTCATCACCCAGTTTTCCCGCCATTCCCATCCAAACAAACTCTACTTCATTTCTTTTTCCAAATCCTAGAACTCTCTCTCAATTACTAAACCAACGTCAAAGACTCCCAAAACTCAAACAAATTCATGCCCAAATTGTGACTCAAGACTTATGTTCTCCTTCCCTTATTAGCTCTCTAATTCATCGGTACCTTAATGTTGGAAACCTAACCTTTGCAAGAATCTTATTTAATTCCTATCCTTCTTCTTCACCCCCAATCATTTTATGGAATTTGATGATCAGGGCTTATTCAAAAATCCAGTTTTGCTTAGAACCCTTTAATCTTTTCTGCAAAATGATTTATGGGTCAGTGATAGTTTTCCCTGATAAGTACACATTTACCTTTGTGATCACTTCATGTTCACATCAAAAGTCTGTTGTGCATGGAGAAGTTGTTCATGGGTCCGTGATAAAAAATGGTTTTGATTCAGATTTGTTTGTGGGCAATTCAATGATAAATATGTATTCTGTTTTTGGAAAAATTAAGGATGCCCGCAAAGTTTTCGATGAAATGGCGGAAAGAGACGTATTTTCATGGACTAGTCTTGTTAGTGGGTATGCAAAAAATGGTAAGATGGGCAAGGCTGCTGAGTTGTTCAAGGTGATGCCTGTGCGTAATGCTGTGTCTTGGGGGGCAATGGTTTCGGGCTATGTAGATAATGAGAGGTATGTGGAAGCCCTTCATTGTTTTCATGGCATGTTATGTGATGATAAGGTGAAGCCTAATGAGGCTGTTCTTGTTTGTGTGCTTTCTGCTTGTGCTCATCTTGGGGCTTTAGACCAGGGGAATTGGATTCATGTATATATAGACAAGAATGGGATAACACAAACTTCTAATATTTCGACTGCTCTAATTGATATGTATGCAAAATGTGGGAGAATAGATTGTGCAAGTCGAGTTTTTAATGGACTTACTAAGCGTGATGAGCTCAATTATACAAGTATGATTTCTGGGTTATCAATTCATGGTCTTGGTAGGGACGCTTTGCAGGTTTGGTCTCAAATGTTGCTCGAAAATGTTAAGCCAAATGATATCACAGTTCTAGCTATTCTAAATGGGTGCAGCCATGCCGGTCTAATTGAGGAGGGCTGTTCAATTTTTGGCAGTATGGAGGGTTGCTGGGGTATTGTGCCTAAGATTGAGCACTATGGGTGCTACATTGATCTACTAGGTCGAGCAGGCCAACTGAAAAAGGCTCTTGAGTTTGTCAAGAGTATGCCTATAAAGCCTGATATTGTTGTTTGGAGGTCTTTACTTAATGCTTGTAGAATTTATCGTGATTATCAATTTGCGGAGCATACCGTGAGTCATATAAAGGAACTGGACTACGGTGGTCAAAATATAGGTCAGGTCCTGCTGTCAAATTTATATGCTTCACTTGGTAAATGGGATAGGGTTGCTGAAGTGAGGAAGCAAATGGGCAAGAAAAGGAAGAAATCAGACCTTGGATGTAGTTGGATTGAGATCAATGGTGTTGTTCATGAATTTCGAGTTGCTGATCAGTTGCATCCCCAGATTGCAGACATCAAAATTAAGTTGAATGAAATCTTAAGAAGGGCTAGAATGGAAGGATATATTCCTAACACAATGCAGGTTTCTTTTGACTTGAGTGAGGAAGATAAGGAGCAAGCGGTTGCTTGGCACAGTGAGAAGTTAGCTCTTGCTTTTGGATTGATGAGTACTGATCCAGGAATATCAATACGAGTTGTGAAAAATCTTAGGACATGTGAAGATTGTCATTCGGTAATAAAGATCATTTCCAAAGTTTATGACAGAGAAATCATAGTTAGAGATCGTTCTCGCTTTCACTATTTCAATGATGGAAGCTGCTCCTGCAATGATTATTGGTAGTGGTCAATCATTCTATTCTTCTGTTTTAAGCAATTAAACTGAATGAAGTTCCTCTGATCAATTTTGCACACCTTGGGCATTCTGAAGGTCAATTCTTGGTATAGGCAACAATGTTGTCCATAAAAGCATCATGGATCTAGGCATGTGCAACAAAGGCATAAATAGCTTTGGGACTTGCAACTGAATGCTGGGATCGATCATGCAAGAGGGAATTGTTGATGGCTCCATTAGCCAATGGTTACGTTACCTTTCATGGAAAAATGAAACTTGTATTGTAAGCTTCTCAATCTTGAAGTAATCAGGCAAGATCACAAAATTTGTCTGCTAGTCACTGTAATCATATAGGTCAATAGCTGCAAACGCATGACACATAAAGTTGTGGAGTGTTTGGGAACAACACTGAATCATGCCATAGATTTCCAACCATGGCTATTATTGCCAATTCACATGCAGGAAACCCACCCTCATTCTTCTATGTTTCTCTTCATCTTTTTCACAAGGTCTTGGAAGCCATCTGTACCTCATAGTTCTCATAATCATTGTGCTTAATTTACTTAATGCGTGCTGAGAATAATTATGCCTTTCTATCAACTTATCCAAATACTTTTCTGAATTCTGTTGGTATCTGTTGGTTTTATGATCTAGACATTGTTGCTTGGTAAAACTGAGAATGAGAAAAAAGGCGGCGCAATGGCATTATGAAGGACTCCGCCACCATTGCACACGCAGGAACAATTTTATGGTTGTCTGGAAGTCAACAATGTACACCATCATAATTAAAGGTATTTCATGTTTTATCCGCTTTTCTAAAGAGTATTTGTTATGAATGGAGAGAACCTGATTGCAGTATGGCTAGCTGCGCACATATCCTTACCTAGTTGATTTCAGTTCAGACTCTCCTGTGTAAGCTTCTGTCACATAATAAAATCCTAAAATTTTAGCTTTTAATTTGATTATGCTATGAAAACTTCTTGTGACAAAAGGGTATCAAATGTTGGTTACTTTTAACTTTCTAATGATGGGAGAAATCCATCCTTAATTGTTTATATAAATTCAGAACGCTCTGCAATTTGAAGTGTGCCATCCACTATACATAAACTTTTCCAAGGGGTACCCCTCATGAGGAGACACTACAGTAATGGTAATGAAAATGGAATCCAAAGAAAGTATTGATCTAATGACTCAACTATGGAAAAAGATTTCTTTTAAAAGGTGACGGCTACACTTCCCATAAATTGGTTCTAAAGCTGTTGATTCTCTGAAAATATCATCTTGCTTGTAAATACTATTTCTTTGCATCTCCATTACCAGCTTTTTCAAATCTCTCTCTTGGCCTTTTGAGGTTGGATTTATCATGATTTTTCCCTTTTTTTCTTTTCCCTGTATGAAAATACTATTTATCAAGGTAAAAGTAATCGTTACAATATTGAATGATCTGCTATTTGTGATGGCCAAAAATACTCGTTAACATTCATGTATGTACGTATCACGTAAGCAACGGACAATCTTGGATGATATCAAATTATAAAAAATTACGTTCAAGAAACCTTTAATTCCTTGTTCATGCTATTTCCATTAATTAAGAGAAAATTGGTTAATTCTCTTGGCCTTTTGAAATAGAACTTACCATGTAAGTCATAGGTAAAGCTCATGCCTCGGTTTCTATGCTTGTAATCTGTGAAAACCTTTAATTCCTTGTTCAAACACTCTCATACTAATATTATTAAAAAAAAAAAAAGAAAGAAAGAAAAACATATGGTACAGCTTAATCATATGAACAAAGCACAGACTCTTCAAAAAAATTACACCTGTTTCTATTCCAAATACTTAAGGTGGTAAGTTCTATTTCCGTTGAAGAACACTGACAACAACTAACAACAACAGAATCTCACTCTTTCTATTGCCACAAACTCTGGAAACCACTCAAGACTTGGGAACCTGCCCTTCACAAATAACAAACAGGTGTATTTCATTTTGATCACTCACTGTTTACTGTGGACTTAATCCTCAAATTTTATAAGTACGAGAAGCCCATCAGAGACTGATTGATCCGTATATTTGATCTGATCAATTGCTGTCTTGTGTCTTTGGTGTAAAAGTTTTCTAACCCCATTAAAGACTCGATCAAATTGCAGCCTCTGAAATGCTTTGCAGCGAAGGATGCCATAATTTATACCTTGCTGTACTTGAGCTCGTCGATGTGGTCCTTGGTCTGTGTCTCTCATGGCTCAACCCCTGAAGCATCCGATGAAAAAGAGTATTAGAGATGGAAAATAAATTAAACAATGCTTCTGAGAGATTTGAACGAGGCAAGTACACCTGTTTGTTATTTTCCAAGAGAGATTTTCTTTCTAGTGCTTCATATCCTAAGCTTTGATGCTTCTCTGCTGAGTCCGTCTTGCACTTTGTCCTTGAATGCTTCTTCGCCGACAAGCTTCTCATCACATCTGAGAAAAACCCATTAACCGGATAAGCTTTAAGATTAAAATTCTCAATTCAAATCGTCTAAAATGACTAAAAACTGTAAGAAGGGAAACCTTGAGTGGTGATGAGGCGATAAACTTGACCAAGAACAAGAGTATCTGTCGGTCGGAGGAGCTTGACCCGGGTGGAGAACCTCACATTGCTGGAGCTCCTGTGGTCATCGATGCCACTTGAAGGAGTTAGAGGACTGGTGCTGATGAAGAGAGCAACATAGTGACCAGGATTCATCTTTATGACTTCACTGGCACTGATAGGCCAGTAGAAGTTGTCTATCTTCCCATTTGGGTGTTGTATGACTAGAGTTGCTGCATCTATGGCTTGGCAATTTCCCATCTCCCTCTCTCTCTCTCCCTCTCTCTCAGGCTTTACCTAGGTAGGAAGGACCGGTGAAGTAAACGGGGTGGTGTTTTTATAGAAGCATATGCCTACCCACCCCACCACTAGCCTTAGGGTGTTAAAGAGGTGAAGGCCTAGGCTTCTGTCTCTATTCAGTAACTTCACTTCCAACTTGTTGGCTGCACTACATGTTTTACTATTTCCTTCTTGTCATTATTGACATGTTTTTTATAAGGAAAAATGCTATCATATAATAAAGTACTCTATTTTTTATAGTTCAGTAAACAAAATAATTTGATAACTTCTCGATCTTTAATATATATATGTATATATGAACACCATCGTCCTCAGTCCAATAATTATGTCATATCATTAATATATTTCCTAATTTATTTCATCGTGCTCTGATTTCATGCTCTGAACACCAACGTATAATTGATCTAATAGTTGAATATAGATTCTTTTTAAATAAGATCTCGATTCAAATTTTATACATGAAAAAAACAAGTAAGAAAAGTTTTATCATTTAAGCGTTTAATCCATCTTGAATCAAATTTAATCAAAATCAATATAATTTTTGGATATCGTTGATTTATAAAAAATAATAATAATAATTTTTGTGTATATTTTTATCTCAAAATTATTTATTGCAGCGATACAATATTTATTAAATTAAATAAATGAATCGAGAGATCAAAGATCCACTCTACTCTCACCTTTATCTATTTGAAATTGTAAAATTCATCCCTAATACAAAAAAAAAAAGACAAGAAAATGAAAATCAACATTATATAATAACCAAATGTCAATTAAAAATTTTGTAACAATAGACTATTATGGAGATAAAAAAAATCAAAAACCAAATAAAAAATTGAACCGTTCATTTTAATATATTTTAATCGATTTAAAATTATTTAAACAATTAATTTTTAAATACAAGTTAGGATAATTTGAAAACTTTAATTTTGTTATTAATTTAAATTATAGTTAATTTGTTTAATTTTTAATTTATTTTATCCAAATTAGACCGGTCGGCGTACGGACCACAGCCGGACCGAATGAAACGCGTGAAAATGTGTGGGCGAAACCAAACCCGTGAAAACCATGGGGTCTGGCCCGTGGGTTTCCTTCTGTGTGTCCCACCACTGCATCGTTCCTTCACTCATCAAAGAATTTTTGAGAGAGAGAGAGAGAGAGAGAGAGGTAATAAGTGGGTGTCGCGTGTGATGCGTTTGGCACTCATTAGCTTTTCAGGTTCGTTACACGAAGGAAAGAACAAAAAAATGAAGACTCCCAAAAAGTTTGTGCCCTTAGAAAAGCTTTTATTGGCTTTACAACGGCAGTGAGGACTTTTGAGTCTCTTAAAAATATGGGCTCTTTTCTTAATTTGATCTCTACGATTCGAAATCTCATCTGTAACAAATGAAAAATAAATATCTATAATTAATTAATCCATTGATCCGATATTAATTTTTTCTTAAATAAAATTTTAAATTTAACTTTTTTAATTTGATTTTGACCGATCGATATTCAAAATCATATTTCGATTAATCCGACTTAAGATACGATCTGACTCCTTAAAAGGGAATTTCTCGTAATATAGTTTTTTATATTCTCAAAACTCAAACCCGACTTCTTGATTAAAGGGTCCTAACGCTCTTACTAAATATCCATTGGTATTTCAGATTTAACTCTTATATATAAAAAAATATATATATATTAATAAAATTTTATCGCTTAAAGATTCAATCCAATTCGAATCCAATTCAATAAAATCCAAATAATATTTATAAAAAATAAATAAAGTAAAACCATAACACAGGCAAAAAGCTCTCCTCGGTTCCTCCAACCATAGAAGATTTTATTCTCTTTTCCACCACCCCTTGTTTTCTTCAAAACTATTTTAATTTGAAAATGATGTGGGGGCTTTGTACTTTTTACGGGTGTTGAATAATCCCTACTTCAAAATAATTTTTTTTTTTAATAAAAGGAAAGTTATAAAGTCAAGGGCTAAAAAAATTAATAATAAACTAAAATAAAATTAAAAGACTCGTCTCGATCATACTTATTGGAATTAAAATAAAATAAAATTTTTTTACGGGTATTTATCTCCTTCAAAATGTATTTAGTAAACAAATTTTTTCTTAAAAATTAAAACTGAGATAATTTTTTTATATAAATTATCAGTATTTAATAATCACATTAGATTTAATTAAAACCGGTTCGAGTTGAGTTGAACCCTTAAGGGATAAAATTTACCTGACGTATATTTTTACTATACACAAAATTTAAATTGAGATCTTATTTAAGGGTCCAACCGCGTGAAGATAATAATTAGTTCATAAGTAAATGCCACCAAAGTTAAGATAGGGTGAAAGGGTGAGAAAAAGCTAAATAATAATAATAATAATATAAAAATGATGAAACTTATTTTTTTTTTTTTTAATATTTTAATGATTTCCTCTCTCCTCTTTTTTTTTTTGTAATTTTGAAAGAGGGAAAATTGATTAAAAAATACCATAAAAAATCGTCAAATGTAAAAATTTCTCTTAGGAATGATGATACAACTCAATGCACCATCTACTTCCCCTTTATTTTAAGAATGGTTTGGTGGTATAGCATCAAAAATGAATACCCTAAAAGTGATTTAATCAAAATTTTTATTATTTTATTTAAAATTAAATTTAAAATAATATCAGACTGAGTTTTTAATATATATTTTCTCGATACACGATATGCGCGTTGTAACGTTATATTTTTCTAGATACATTCATAAATATCACCAATGATTTTTTTTTTTTGAAAAAAAAAGGCACAATAATTCTATTATGCAAATTTCTCATTTTTTAAAAATTAAAAAAAAGGAGGGATGGTGAATGTGACATGGGACCATGGATGATGGTAGGATGCCCGGTTGTTCAAACTGCAGACAAACAATTGATGCGTCCAATTCATACCCCCAAATCGAGTGGTAGGGTCACCAGAATTTGTGTCCTCAAATGGGACGATTGCCAAGTCATTTGCCCTAATAATCAACAATTATGAAACAGGTAGGGTTTTGCAGTACTTGGTAGCATTATTTTGCTTACACCCACTCTACACATTTCATGGAATACCCTTTCAATATTGCAGTGTCTCTTGTGGGTGTCCAAATCCAGATTAAAGAGGAGAGTTATGATAGATTGACAGTCAGCATAAAACCTATATCAAAACCAAAACGAGAGACTGTCTCTTATGGGTCTTGTATGTTCGTAATCATTTGTGATTAATTTTTAAGTCGTTGATTCTCGGATGCTAATCTTTTCTTGAAACACCATTACTTTGAAGTGGGGACTCTTTTTTTTTTCTCTTAATTCTACCCTACCACTCCCCCTTAGTATCTCATTGATCAAGATAGATATAAAAAACTTATATAAGATATATAACATGCATTTGAAATTATTATTTTAAAATATAATATATGTAATTTTTTTAAAAAAATTACTTACTAGTCATATTTTTTTAGAATAATATATATTTTTTTTTAAATTATTGGGCAGCCATTGCTGCTCCCCTCTCTTCGCCAAGCAGTTGCAATAATCGGGTTCATTCAGAGGCACTTGATTCACACTTGGAAGTCAAAATTGGATTTAGAATAAAAAATTTTGAAAATAGATTTTAGAAACCCATATTTTTACTTGAGTTTCAAAAATCTCATAATTTTTTATTTCATTTCTAAACTTTGTTTCCATTTTATTAATATAAATAAATCATATGGATTTTAACCTAATTTTTTATTTTTATTCACTTTATCCAACGGACTCTTTGATATTCTTGGTTTCCTTGACATTCACAATATGACCAAGTCACAAGCAAGCAAAACTTGAGTAAGCAAGCAAAACTTGAGTTCCTTTCTCTTTGCCCATTCTGCAAGGAGAAATCTAAAAATTGAAGACAAGTATGAACAAAATTAAATGGCAATCAAACCCTGAAAGTGGGGGGGAGGGGGACTCGAGCACTAGCCTTGAGAAAGAAGACCACAAATGATATGTTAGGACAATCATGCAGCCCACAATCATTTATTTCTGTTTGAATGTTTGAGCACAAGAAGAATGAAAACAACATAAGCCAGTAAAATACCATTCAAATTTAAAGAACAAAAGATATATACCCACACTTGATCTTTTGAGAATTTTTTATGTGCTCCAGAATTCCTTGATCAGCGTAGTCCCACCCACCATTAATGTGATGTAAATCAAGGGTTTTGAGAAAAAATGGCAATCTCATGAACTGGACACAGCACCGGCAGCTTTGAAAATCCAGGGTTTTGAGAAAAATCAAATTTGGGTGGCCTAGGAAATTTGTGTAGAACTTGTCTTGGTGATGTAACAATCTCAATAACAATCTCAATAATGTGATTTATTTATGCAGCAAATATATTGGCTTCGTTTTCTTCTCACATTAAATATTTCATAGAAATGGTGCATGGCTGTGGGTCACCAGACCCACTGCAATGAGCTTTTCCATGGAGGATCCTGTGACTAGAATCTTTACATTCTTCCTTCGCTGTGTGTAAGGTAAGGTCTTTAACTTTTGTTTTATTTTGTTGTTGATGTAGCATAAACTTGTGGGTGTCCTTAATCTACTATTCTTTTTCATGAACTAAATTGTATTGGGTGGCAATTGGTCCCATGGTCACTATCTTAGCCTTTAAAACAATATGACTCAAACCCCCTAAAGCAAAGAGGATTATGTGAACCAACGGATAATCGGTCTAGTAAGATAGGGTATTAGATTTCTAATCAATTTTCAGATTTGAAACTTGAGAATATAATAAATTATGCTGGAAGAACAACTCTTAAAATAGGATCCTCACGGCCGATCGAACTGGATAAGTAAAAGTATGACTAATCAAAAAAATATATATATATATATTGGCCTCTCTTTTCCTTCATAAGTTATAAGAGCTGATGCCCTAACGTTAAGGCCCGCTCTCGACATCAAGCGTCACATTGCATCCTATGGACCAGTAGTTTAGTGGTAGTAGTTTATAATACGATTTCTATTTTTGTTATCTTCTTTCTTTACTTGTAATTTTCTATATTTCAGAAGCATTCATTTCTAAGCATTTCAATGTTTGCTGGTGTCGGCAGAGGAATGACTTAAGAAGCTCCTTAGGGGCAACACGATAACGAACTAATTCTAGTTTTACGAGAATCCCTACACCGGCAAATTGTATTCACTCTTTCTGATTAATAAAATTTATTGCCTACAACAGAGTCCCCAACGATAAACAACGACGACGACATAATCGTTATTTTGAACAATTAAGGTCGATCATTTGAAATAAGTATGGAGATAATAAAAAAAAGATATTTATATAGATAACATTTTTTATAATTTACATCCATATTTATATTATCATCATTTTGAATGATAAAACCAATATATATAAATCATTCACTTTTTGATACATTTTATCTATCTAATTTAAACGTTTTTTCATCATTCTAATGATTATCGCTAAATTTACATTTTATATACTCAATTTTCGATCCACTCGATCTAAACTCTCTGAATTCTATTATGACTCTCCATAACTCTAATTTAACACTAATATCTTCCATAATTTTATCAATCAACACTATATTATCTATAAAAACATATATCATGAGAATAGAGAAATAAAATTTGAGAAAACCAACCCTTAACAGGCTCTACAACACTCGAACTGAATTAATGAGTAAATTTCAAATATTGGTCTGTAAAAAAAAAAAAAAAACCATAATTTTATCCATATAGCATGACAGAACATACTAAGCATGTTTAGTATGTTCTGTCATGCCATATGGCGTTTTCTTCTCCTTTGTATCACCCAAAAAAAATACTAAGCATGGGTATTTCTAAACGCGTGCTAAATCCCAACCCAATGGTGCTGATGTAGGCCCAACCCAATGGCTGCCTGCTAGGTCAAGAGTAAATTCATCATAGCGGAGGAGGAGCATGAGCTCGTTTTATGAAGAAACCTTTCTGGTCTTTGTATGAAGAAACCTTTCATCCGCACAAGGATGTGATAGATTGTGCATGGGAAAAGGCCGTTCTACAAGACCCGAGTTGCATTGGCATGCTCGTGTCCAATACCAACACAATGCTACATTTGAGCACAAGGCATTCATAGAATGAATAGAAATATGCAGAGGGCTGATAGCAATACAATTGTTTCATTGCCTATTGAAACATTTTTCACCCCAAGGCATTACAACAACAAAATGAGAGATAAAAGAAACACCCTAACAGTGTCCTATAATGGGATGCATCAATTATATGACTATAGTGTGTGACAACATTCACAAGAAACGAGGGAATGGTGATTAGTATGTTGTGATTTGGGCAGCACGCAAAGAGCTAATGGGAACGCAAAGTGAACAACTCTCCTCTGAACTTTCTATCCTTGTCACACAGATGGGAAGTACTTGTCAAGACTAAATGGCAAGGAGTAGAATTCCCCACTTCTTGAATCAGTTTTGAATGACCGGAACTTGTCCCACCAATGCTTCCCTCTGTCTTTTCTAACTGCATCGTCCTTTCGGTGCAATGTGAGGTCCAAAAAGAATGCCAAGATCCCCGCAACAAAAGCTTTTGATGAAAAAGGGACGTTGACAATATCATTGAACTGCAGAGAGGAAAAGGCAATTTTGTTAGAGGAGATCCAAGCAACAAAAAGCCACATGATAATCTACTTATTTTTGTACTTTTTTTTTTGTCATACCCATCTTGCACTGCTGTGAACTGGACCATAACCATTGACGGCCGTATATTCGTTGAAGTACTGAGGAACTGACAAGCCCATAAAAATGGAGAAGCCTAATATGAAAATCGTACGGAAGCTGTTCAAATTGCAGAATTGAAGGAAGCTAAGACCTCCCGAACCTGTACAGGTATCAAAAACATTTTTAAATGATCAAAATGAATCAGAGAAACAAGGACTAGCTTGCTATCACCAACTCATATGTTTAGCAAAAGTACCAACGTAGGCAAAGAGAAGGCAATACAAGGCAGCGAAAATTGGAGGTGGAATTTGTGCAAAAAAAGCCCCAAACTTTCCTGTATGACATGTAAACATTTTGTTTGTAATTAGGATGATATTATCCAATTAACTAAAAATAAAATAAAAGGAAAAAAAGAAAAGTTAGAAACCAAAGTGTAGGTCCCATTCCCAAGAGCTTGTGTGAGAGCATACCAAGAATCGAAAAGAAAATCATAAACCCAGCAGAGATCTGCACAACTCTCCTGCTTCCAACTCTTGTCAACGCCAAGAGACCAGCATTTTCACTAAAGGAAAATCAAAGAAGACAATTCAGGTGTACAACCTAAGCCAATCTAATTGATTAGGGTGAAAACATATGCAAAAGGAAGTTTTCTTTCTGGGTCTTACATAGATACAGAAGAACCATTGACCGTCCCAAAGATCCCTGAGAATAAAATAGCTATTCCCTGACAATGGAAGTAACAATAAGTACATAACCAGCCACATTGCTACATAATTATACTGACCCTGAGAACGTGAGAGATCAAAAAAATTAAAAAGTGACAATATTTGTATCAAACTTCTGCTCCAGTCCAATTAAATACCTGGATAATATTGTCTCAAGATTAAATCGCTGGATTTTCAAATCAGTTGCTACTACACCATGGTACATCAAAAGCTAAATAATTGGATGCTAACTAGAAGCATTCAGGCTTTATCAAATACAAATTGATTTCTTCAAAACGACAGCTATTAATCCTCTTTCATTTTGGTAAAATTTGGATGCAAACTAGAAGCATTCAGGCTTTATCAATATTTGTATCAAGAGATGTCTCTTTGGTAAAATTTGGCTCCACACATATCCTGATTGCTAGCAAAGTTTTCATTTGCCTCATCCGCAGGGCCATAAATAGAACTAATTAGAATATGCAACACCAGTACTTTAAGTGAAGGATACACTGAACAAGAAGAATGTCAATAAATCTAACAGAAGACTTGACAGTTTTATCAGAAAGGTAAAATATTTGTAACCTACCTGCCATCCAACACCTCGGCTGAGAATGGAAGGTGGCATGGGGGTTGCACTTGCAAACCTTGACACCGCAATAAAGGCACCAGTTGACTGCCCATGTCATCACAAGTCAGTAAATCGAGAGGTCCACATTTAAGCTCTTTCATGAAAGCAATTACTACAAAACATGTAATATACTGCCATTGACATGTCAGTGATGAGCAAGTTACAAACCTCAACAAGAGCAACAAATGATGCAACCATCATGGCAAAGGCTTCACCAGCATCAAAAGAAGGTGGTCCCCACTGGAACGGATATGGAACTCTTATCCTGCACATTAAAACACCAGCAGAATTGTTAAAAACAATTTCCCCATGCAAACCCATGTTACAATGACCAAACTTGTAGGATGAAAGTCATTTTAGCACAGATGGTATGAGCCCTCTTACGAGCGTAAGCAATTAGAAGCCAGTAAGTAGAAAGTAGAAACCAGTTGAAAGGGCTGTTTTATCTCTTCATTGTTTCCTCCCTGCCCATCTTATTGTCCTTGTCCTTGTAAAACCTCAAATAAGCTGAATAAATTCTCCTACCATGTCACCTTCTAGTTGAACTGTGCAACCTCACCAAAAAGAGCTAACCAACAGCTGGAAAAAAGGTTCTATCTTCCTATTAAAGTTTCTAAGGGTTTAGGACACTGTCAACATCATATGCAGGATCTAAGAGAAGCAGGCTCGATCCTGGTGATCTTGCAGGGAGATGTATCTAATCACAAACAAAAACATTACAACCATTTCTACATCAGCTCTAACAAGGTCAGTGTCACAGTTTTACCAATCAATCAACGAGACAGAAGTTTGCTCATAATTCATATTAATTAAACAATCTATCAGCTCAAGTGTCTCATGAACTGGTTCAATGTTGTCAATTGGGCACGTTATTCCTAACCAAGAAATTTCCTTATATGCACATCATGTATGCATGCCCTACTTGCCTTAACTATCCCTGAGTTAGAGCATAATCCAGATTGGACCCATTATTTTAATTTAGCGATTTCATGCACCACAAATCCACATCTCAAATCTACTTACTTTTGGCTCAGAAGCATTAACTTGAAAACTGAAATTTCGAGTTTGTCCAAAACAAGTTTGTTCTATTTGGATGTTTAAATTATCTGTATGTAGAATATCAGGAGATCAATGCAGTGCTTGAATTTGCTTCTTCTGCTTTCTTAGCAAATGTGACAATGACAACCCTAGTTGATGAAACTCAGACCACATCTAGAGCTTGACTACACTCATTTTGAATCATGCATGCATAAGGTAATTTCTGCATGGCTTAACAAGGCACTTGTTGAGACTTGATAAGCATCTTTGCTCATAAGGCCAGAGCACATATGTAATATGGTTAACAAATAGCCTAAGAGTGTGTCCTACCAAGGCGCTGCACCAACAAGTCCAGCACGATCTGTACGGCAACTTGCTTGCGTCCGAGGAGAACTACCATTATAGGCCCCACCAACAGTGAGAACGTGGGCATAGATCCACACAATTTTCACTGCAACTATGACAGCAAAACGTTCAGAGACATGTCTTGACTTAAACACAAGGGGCACATACTGCAACCAAACATTTGAGATGCAAGTTTTAGTTTAATCTAACAGGACCAGCAATAAAAACTGAAGACAAGAAAATTGTAATAAATCTTGAAGTAGCACCTGTGATAAGACCACTAAAATGAGAAGCTCTGGCAATCCAGTCTCAATACATTTTGCAACCTAAATGAACAAGCAAGAAGCCAATAATAGTATTAGAGGCAAATAAATAAATAAAGCACCTAACCACTTAAATGCAAACAAATTTAAGGCAGGCAATACAACATGCACACCCTTCTCCGAATAAGATAAATATTTTGGGACACATGGTATTCTGATTTTGTATTGAACATAACATGCTTACCCCAGGAAAACCAAGTTCATATAGTCCAAAACCGGCCAAAGCTACCAAGGGAACAGCAGAAAGTGGACTTAAGAACCTGCTCAGACAAAAAGATTGGGATAAACATTGCATGAAAGCAGGTCAAAGGAATACCTGGCTTTAGTTGCACTAGCTCGATAGTGAATTATAAAATACACTCAACTGAAAAACAAAGGTGAGCTATAATTATTTAACTCAGGCCAATATTCATGTACCCGGTCAATTTTAATCAACATTTACAAATGTGTCGTGATTTAGTGAATGTTGTTTGCATTTTCTCCAGTTTGCTTTAATTGGTTCATATGTGATCCAACAAAATCATTAAAATAAAACATAAAGGAATATTGACTCAAATTATGTTAGGTTTGTGCATACCGTGTCACATTACGCCAAAGACCGCTGAAACCTAGAACAATCTGAAGAGTTGAAGCAACAATTAGGGCACCTTGGATCCCCCGCATTGTCCTTTTGAACCGCTGAAAGAATTTCAGATATTCAATAGCAGAATGAGACAAATGTCAGTGCATCCAAAAGCACGGATTTTTTAATTATTATTATTTAAATCAATGTGCGATTTAAGCCTGCAGAGTTAGATATTGGGAAGTTTTGTACCCCTTAAGCTTCCAAGCGTCCTCAATTAGCAGGAAACAGTGACTAACATTAATATGCATCATTGAAAAACATTGTTTTGAAAGAATGCAGAATGACAGCTGGCTGTTGCAATTATTTAAAATGCCTAATTCTTTTATCATTTCTCCAATTTTGTAAGAAGATGGGTTTAGGCATATGGCACCGTTATAGGGTCTGCAACATTGCTGTATCGACCAGCCAGAATAATTGATATTGTGGTTGGAACAAATGTGTATGACCCTCCGATCACGGCAGGTAAACGAGTCCCAAACAAGGTCTGAAGCAAAGTGTTCAAGCCAGCAACAAAGAGTAGTGTCTGGATCACATCAGCTTTCTCTTCCTAAAAAAAATCCACAAGGGTAGTTCAATTAGGGATGGAAGGTTGCCCTTGTGAAGAACAATAACATAATAATTAAGTTAAAGTTACTGCAGGTTCAACAAACTTGAGAAATTAAACAAGAAAAATTTCTCTTGTGAAAACATTTTTACACTAAGCTCACATTTCCTCCTCCCATTTGAGGAACAAGGGCAGTGGGAATTAGGACCGTTGTGCCAAGCATCACAATGTAATGTTGGAAACCCAACAGGATAGCCTCGGCTGCATCAAAAGAACCAAGAAACTAGGTAAATCATGTAAGAACTCTCAGCTGAAAGAATGTATAACTGAAAGGCTAACAACGGATGAAGCACGTCTCACTAGAAATTTATCAACACAAACAGTTAGCTGCAATAGACTTAGTTGCTGTAAGGTTGAGCGTTGTTCAGTTGACTTTGTTCAAAAAAGGAGTACTTGAACTGACTATACAGCAGAAGCAAGATTAAATACTTAAGTTGGGTTTCCACATATAAAAGCCAGATCCAGATTTGCAAGTAAAATCCTAGCCATAAGCAAAGATACCAATTCAATCAATAGACAACACTTAAATTGTGCCTTTGACAGAAAAACAGACTCTAGACCATTTTAATTAGGGAAAGAAAAAAGGAGAGCATAAAAAAGGTATGAAAAGAAAACCCCATGCTACTTTCGCCAATAAAAATACAGAAAGAATGTACCAGATTTCAGGAATAATTAACAAATATATCACAGACTTTTCAAAAAGAAATCTCGTTGGAGTAATAAGAATAAGCAAAAATAACTAAAACTCCTAAGGATAGCATAACCAGAGAAAAAGGCAAAAAAGGGAAAACCCCATTAGTGAAAAATTAACAAAATTTCCAGATTAAAAGGACACTCACGCCATGGAGGAGGACTATTGATGCAGTAGGAAATGTTGGGAAGCTGTTCTTTAGGTGGGTGAGGTTGTGGTTCATCTGCCTTTGCTGGACCTCCACCTCCTGCCATTCTCTCTCTCTCTCTCTCTCTCTCTCTCTCCAGAAATCTGTGTCTCTCTCTACAAAATCTAGCAACCCAGTGAAGAATTCAAAAAATCTACAAAATCCCAGATCCTAAATCTTCATAAAATCCACTGAAACGACTCAAAAAGTGGCAAAAGCAAAACTAAGGAACAATGACAACCCTGAAAGCTGACCCCTTACCGAACGCCGAGTGTATCTGTTTTCAACCTAATGGTCAAAGAAATAATGGACCCTCACACTGACATTAGTGTACACGACAAAGAAACAGTGACAAGACTCCAACATTATCAAAAAAAAAAATGAAAAGGTGACAATAATTGTAGAAAGAAAGATAAAAACCAACCGCAGATATTCAACAAGCTTTTTAACACAAACTTCCGCAGCCAAATCAAGTGAAATGCTAAAAAGGCATAGTTATTAATCGGGTATTTATCAAAATATTATAAATTAAAAAAAAATTATTTAAATATAGTGATTTCTTTTTTTCCACAATATTGATTTAGCACTTTGGAGTCGAAATCAACATTTTTAAATTTTTTATTTTTTATTTTTTAAAAAATCGATTTAGTGACAAACCAGTTCGAGTGGAATCAGTTTCGCACTCAGTTTGGTTTCGAACCCGAACCGATTTCCTATTTTTTTTGTTTCAATTTGTTTCAAAAAATGTAAATACGTAATTCGAATCTCAAACTTAAAACTATGAAATATTGAAATGATAACCACTAGATCACAATATGTTGTAGGGATGTTGTTATTGTTTTTTTTTTTAATTTTTAAACAACTCGATATATTAAAATAATTAATATTTTTATAAAAATTCTTTAATATATTTTATTACATATTTTCTCATATTTGATAAATTATTTTTTATTTGATCATAATTGTATTTTTTATATTATTTGTTTTACAATTAAACAACTTAATATATTAAAATAATTAATTTTTTTATTAAAATTTTTTTATATTTTATATTACATATTTTCTCACATTTGATAAAATATTTTTTATTCGATCATAATTTTAATTTTTTTATTATTTATTTTATAATTAATAATTATATATTTATTAAATAAATAATTATAAAAAAAATAATATAAAAAATAAAATTATGGTCGAATAAAAAAATAATTTATCAAATGTGTGAAAATATGTAATATAAAATATAAAAGAATTATTATATATGTAATTTTAATTATTTTAATATATTGAGTTGTTTAATTATAAACAAATAATATAAAAATAAAATTATGATCACATAAGAAAATAATTTATCAAATATGAGAAAATACGTAATATAAAATATAAAAGAATTTTTTATAAATATTAATTATTTTAATATATTAAGTTATTTAATTATAAAACAAATAGTATAAAAAATAAAATTATGATCAAATAAAAAAATAATTTATCAAATGTTAGAAAATATGTAATATAAAATATAAAAGAATTTTTTATAAAAATATTAATTATTTTAATGTATTGAGTTGTTTAAGAATTAAAAAATAAAAGAAAAAAAAAACAACAACCATACAAATGTTGTAGTCCGGTGATTATCACTTTAATGTCTCATAATCTCAAATTTAAGATTCGAATCCACATATTTGTATTTTTTCAAACAAAAAAAGAGTGGAAAACTGTTTGAGTGAGAAACTGGTTTTGCATTCTAAGAGTGCGAAACTAGTTTCGTACCTTGAGAGTGCAAAAATAAAAAAAGAGTGGAAAACCGGTGTGAGTGAGAAATCAGTTTTGCACTCTCAAAGTGTGAAACCGGCTTCACTCGAACCGGTTTCACACTGAACCGGTTTTTTTGATAATAAAAAAATTTTTAATTTAAAAAATACTGATTTTGTACTTGCGAAATCAACTTTTTGGGAACAAAAAAATCACTATATTTAAATAATTTTTTTAATTTATAATATTTTGATAAATACCCCTATTAACACTGATCACGAATTAATGTGGGCATCTTAAAATTTATAGTTCGTTAGATTATTGATTCAATCTATATCATTTTTTACCATTTTAAAATTTTAAAATATATATAATTATATTTTTTAAATATAAAATATCAATTTTAATTAAATATTTTAGGAGGAAGGAGGACAATCAATAGCGCGTGAAGACAACTAATGGGTATTGAATAGTTCAATATTTTTCTTTTTTTGTATATATATATGAGAATTCGAGTTCGAGCATATTACATGAAGAGAGGAAGGTATTATTTGAGCTGAAACTCTTTGGCATTCAATATTTTTCTATGGTTATATATTTCACACTCGCCATTCTATTGCATTGCTACATTTTGACCAAATTACTCTTACTCCTTGATAGTATAGAATTCTAATAGAGTAAATTAGTTGTTTGGTCCTTAAAGTTCGTTCGATTTTCATAAGTAGTTCATAATTTGGATTTAAATATCTCAAAAGATATAGAAATAAATAAATGTATAGATACCGATAGACATTTACTATTTATGATAGTTTAAATAGGGAATGTCTAAGAATAACTTAAGAATAGTATGAAAGTTACCTAAATTTATGTGAATCGGGTAAGATAATTTGAATAAACTAAATAGTTAAATTTTAATTATGAATTTAGAAGTAAAATCATCCCTATAACTATAAATAAGGGTTATGGTCCTTGGGTCAGTAAATTACTCTTCTCCCTAATACTCTCATCATATAGAGAGATTTTGTGAGAATACATTTGACCTGGAAGGCCGTGGTCAGGATTCTGCCCAGACGAAGGTCGAATCAAGTTTGTATTCTATTCGGTTTTCGGCTATGGAGTCAGATACACTTCCATCTAACTTGAATTTCAGTTTTTTTTTAGTTATTAAGTTTTGATTCCTATAATTTAATACGATATTCGACATATTTTTGTATCAAGTAATTTTTCCCAACAAGTGGTATCAGAACCTCTCGTATTTGAATCATCGAGATTTTTCTGTGTATTTAAGATTTACTATGATTTTAATATTTTATGATTTTTTTTTGATATTTTGGTTTTCGGGAAAAATATATATATACATATATATATTATATATATATTCAAGTTTTTTTTTTGTGAACTTCGATTAAGGAAAATGTTATGGAAAATTTTTTATTTAAAGTCGATCTTCAGTTCTTATTAAAAGTCGGCATCCAGTATTTCCAAAAAATTGGAAAATTTTTTATCAAAGTCAACATTCGGTGCTTCAAAAAGGGTATTTTTTATCACAAAAAAAGGAGGACTTTCTTTTTTTTTGTGTGAAATAGAATAAAAAAAATGAATAAATTGTAACTCCGAGAACGCAGAAACATGGTAAGTACTTTTGGAATATATATATATATATTTTAAGGAAGTTAATTTTTCTTTTATGAAAAGTTTCTTTTTTTTTTATACAAGAATCTTTGTTATTTATCACTTTCTGGGACAAATATTTTTTTTAAAGGAAATTGATTTTTTTTTGGGTCCCATCGACTTAAAAAAAACAGTTAAGGAAACTTTTGTTTTGGGAAACAATAAAAATAAATAAATGAAATATTCAGATTTTAGTTTCCTTTTTTTTTAAGAATGATATCTCAATTTCAGTATAAAACTTTCAGCTTCCAATAAAATGAAACTTTTCTTTTATTGCAAATCCACGTCACCAAAAAAAAAAAAAAACCGAGGGATATGGGCCATTTTGGGCCCAAACAGACTCAATTTTGGGTGTTAAAAGTTTTGGAACTCATTGGACTCAATTAAACCCATTTTCATTCTCATCATTCTTTACTGTCTTTTTTATATTCAAAATTTGTCATTTTTTTAGTATGCGATAGCATGACATGTCTAAGAATATTTTGTCAACAAGACGGAGATAAGTTTAAGGTTGGTTGGTTTTTAAGCAATTCTAAATGAACTCACCACTTATCTGAGAACTTTCCTGGCGTCCTCTGCTACAGAATAGGGATTGGCCAAGTTTTGGATCAGTTGTCGGCAAAAGGTTAAAACTTTGGTTTTATGCCGACAACGAAAGCATAGGGATGAAAAAGAAAAATAATGGAGACAAATTTAATAACATTGGGTTTCCTCCGGTACCAAAAAAAAGCATTGGGTTTCCTTTTTTGAACCCAATTTAAAGTTTATAAGATTGGGGTTTAAATGACCCAATCCTCCAGATATTGAGTCCATCAGGATAAAATTGGAATTTTTTCCAATTACGGATATTATTCAAATATGAATATGGTTTTGTATATATTTCGAGATACATTAATTGAAGTAATATTTCGCCAAAGTGATCTCTCTTGTGGAAATTAATTTATTTTTGAAATATTAAAAGTTGTATGTATGCAATTCATGTGAATACCGATCGGCCCAAAGGATGGTCCGTATTTGACAGAATTGCATATGCACATTGTGGTAATAAATGCGTAACAATTTATCGATTTTTTTCATGTAATCAATTCATCGACCCAAAGGAAGATAGTCGGTTGATATGCTCTTATTGTCAGTATTTGATTACTACATTAAGATACATTTACAAGTTAATTATTTTGTTCAAAAATAAAATATTAATGGAATTATCGGTATCTTATGATGGAAATTTCTCATATCTGACTTTATTTGGTTTTAAAGTTCCATTTGAGTATATATTGATCATCGTTCTCTATTTTGACAGTTAACATTATTTCCACCAATATCAATACCCAACACAACTCTATTCCAATATTGAATGGCTCAAACTTCAAATCATGGCGAGAAAATCTTCTGATTATTCTCGAGGTTATGGATATGGACTTTGCGTTAAGTACCGACTGTCCTCCACCAATTACAGATAAGAGTATCTCTGATAAAAAGAAGGAATTTGAAATGTGGGAGAGATCGAACCACATTAATCTCATGATTATGAAGAAGGTCATTCCAGAAAGTTTTAGGGCACTATATCTGATATATTGTTATAGCTAAGGACTTCCTTGCTGATATTAAAAAAAGGTTTGCCAAGAATGAAAAGTCAGAAATTGGTACACTTTTGACAAATCTTGTATCAATGAAGTATAAAGGTGAAGACAATATTAGGGAGTACATTATGGAGATGTCTCATATCGCTTCAAAGTTAAGAGCACTCAAGCTTGTCATCTCTGAGGACTTGTTTGTGCATTTGGTTTTGATATCTCTTTCGGGACAGTTCAATTAGTTTAAAATGAGCTATAATTGTCAGAAAGAGACTTGGTCTCTGAATGAGCTTATTTGTTACTGTGTCCAAGAAGAGAAACGGTTGAAACAAGATCGGACAGAAAGTGCTCACCTAGCCTCGACTAAAGGCAAGAAAAGGAAAAGAAAGGATATTTCTTTTGTGGTGCCGAGGGATATAGAAAGAAAGAGTATACCAATTATCACGTCTGGTGTGCAAAGAAAGGTATGCCTCTATCTTTGGTTTGTTCTGAGATTAATTTAATTTCAGTACCAGGACATACTTGGTGACTAGATTCCGCTGCAAAAACTCACATCAATGTGTCCATGCAGGGTTGCCTAAATTATCGACCGCCAAATGATGGTGAAAGATACATCTACGTAGGCGACGGCAATAAGATTCCAGTTGAAGCCATATGACGGTTTAGATTATTGTTAAGAACCGGATTCTTTTTGGATCTGCATGAAACATTTATTGTATCGTCTTTTAAACGGAATTTGATTCATTTCTGTATTGGACAAATTAAGTTTTACTTGTTATTTCAGAAATGAGAAAGTTAGTTTGTTTCTTGATTCAAAATTAGTTGGTTCCGGTTCTTTATTAGGATCTGATAATTTTTATTTACTTGATATTGTGACTTGTTTTAATGAATCTTTGCATACTGATACTCGAAATGTAAGACGCAAATTAATCAATGAGAATTCCTCTTCGTTATGGCATAAAAGATTAGGTCATATCTCCAAATGGAGAATAGAGAAAATTGTGTCAGAAGAAATTCTTAATTCCCTTGATTTCACAGATTTTAACGTTTGTGTAAATTGTATAAAGGGTAAACAAACTAATAAAAGGAATTATGAGCCCAACAGGACTTCAGACGTCTTAGAACTAATTCATACGGATATCTATGGACCATTCCTTTCAGCTTCTTGGAATGATCAATGATATTTTATCACGTTTATAGACGATTATTTAAGATATGGCTACATTTATCTCCTTACAGAAAAGTCTCAATCTGTGGATATGTTCAAAATTTATAAAGCTGAAGTTGAAAACCAACTCGGCAAACAGGACTTTTCAAGATATGGTAAAAAGCATGATTGCTCATTCTGCCTTACCTGATTTACTCTAGGGAGAGGCACTCAAGACTGCAGCATACCTTCTAAACAGGGTTCCTACTAAGGTAATTACCAAAACCCCTTACGAACTTTGGACTGGCAGACGTCCTAGTTTGAAGCAATTGCGCGTTTGGGGTTGTCCAACTGAGACTATTCCTTTTAGACCCAATAAAAGGAAACTGGATGTTAAAACTGTTAGTTGCTATTTTGTACGATACTCTGAAAAATCTAAGAGGTACAAATTTTATGATCACATAAATAAGGTCATTTTTTAGTCAGGAAATGTCTGGTTCTTTGAAGATGTTAAGTTTGCAGGGGCGATATGGTTAGAGACATTGTCTTTCAAGAGAAATATATTGATATTTTCATAAGTGTTATTGGACTTGACCAGGTTTCTGTCCCTGATTCTGTTCAAAATACAATAAAGTCAGACAATGTTGAAAAACCCTCCAATTCGGAAGAACAAACTCTACCATCTCAAAAAACCTATACCATTAAAAAGATCCACTAGAGAAAGAAGAAATGCAATTCCGGATGATTATGTTGTATTTCTTCAGGAACATGATATTGACATTGGAGTGATGGAAGATGATCGGATCAACTTCCATCAAGCCATTGAATGTTGTAACTCTCAAAAGTGGATCGATACCATGAATGAGGAGATGAAGTCCATGAAGGACAATGACGTTTGGGATCTCGTCCCATTGCCTGAAGGAGCAAAAGCCATTGGTTGTAAATGGATATTTAAAACCAAAAGAGATTCGAAAGGCAATATGAAGAGATATAAATCTTGTTTTGTCGCAAAAGATTTCACACAAAAAGAAAGTATCGATTATAAAGAGACTTTCTCTCAAGTTTTTTCGAAAGACTCTTGTAGGATTATAATAGTATTAGTGGCGCATTTTGATCTTGTGTTAAATCAAATGGATGTAAAGACGACGTTTCTCAATGGTGATATTGATGAAACGATCTATATGTTGCAACCAGAAAACTTTGTGTCGGGAGATCCAAAAAAATATGGTTTGCAAACTTAAAAAATCCATCTACGGAATCAAGCAAACATCTCGACAATGGTATTTTAAATTTTATCAAGTAATCATCTCTTTTGGTTTTGAGATGAATTTAGTTGATAAATGTATATACCATAAATTTTGTGGGAGTAAGTATATTTTTTTAATTTTATATGTCGATGACATATTGTTTGCCAGTAACGATAAAGACCTATTATATGAAACCAAAATTTTTCTCAATAAGAAATTTGAAATGAAAGACCTTGGGAAAAACTCTTTCGTATTGGGCATTCAGATATACCGAGATCGTTCTCAGGGTATTTTGTAATTGTCCCAAAAGAGATATATTGAAAAGGTCTTAACGAGATATGGCATACAAAATTATAAATCAGGTGATACCCCTATATCTAAGAGAGACAAATTTAGTCTAAAACAGCGCCCTCAAAATGATATTGAGAAACGAAAAATATAAAAAATTCCTTATGTATCAGCAGTAGGAAGTCTGATGTATGCTCAGGTATATACGCATCCGGATATTGCGTACATTACAGGAATGTTTGGCAGATACTTAAACAATCCTGGAATGGACCATTGGAAAACTGTCAAACGGGTCTTCCGATATATACAGAGAATGAATGAATATATGCTCACGTATCGGAGGTCGGAATGGTTTGAGATCATTGGGTATACTGACTCCGACTTTGTGGGATGCTAAAATAGCATGAAATCTACAACAGGCTATATCTACATATTGGCGGGAGGAGCTATTTTTTTAAAGAGTGCTAAACAGTCTCTTATAGCATCTTCCACAATGGCAGCAGAATTCATAGCGTGTCATGAGGCATCCAACCATGGAATATGATTGAGAACTTTTGTCACGGGACTGTAGATAATGGATAGCATTGATAAGCCACTCAAATTATTTTGTGACAACAAATCGGCAGTCCTATATTCAAATAACAACAGGAGTTCGACAAAGTCCAAACACATAGATATCAAGTTCCTGGTTGTTAAAGAAAGAGTACAAAGTGGTCAAATATCTATAGAACATATAGGAACAAACTCCATGATTACGGATTTGCTTACAAAGGGTTTGCCACCCAAAGTATTCCTTGAGCATGTTGCTTGTATGGGCGTAATGCCGCTTAAGGATATATAGTTTTAGTGGAAGTTTATAAATTATGAATATTCTATTGATGTAAAGTTTAAGTCAATTCTGCAGAAATAGAGATTCGGTTTTTATTCACTCTAATTTGGTATGATCTCACTAAAGAGCATCAGTTGGAAATAAGCATGTCAAAGATCACATTGCATGACATTTTCGTGCTACGCATCCATATCATGATCCATGTCATTTGGTTATATCAATTTACGTAACCATTGAAAGTTTAGTTGCGAAATGCAACAAATGCCACCTTGATCCTAAGTTGATATAATTGATGGACGGGATTGGTTGTAAATACATTTTAGTATTGATAGAGAAGTTGAGCTCATTCGGTTATTTAGCAATTACACAATTATAAAGTCTCACATATAGCTCAAGTGGGAGATTGTTAGATCATTAATCCAACATTAGGCTTATATGTTAAAATAATTATGTATTGTATACTGTCAAACCCATAAGATAAACTTATATGAAAGTGATCTGAAAAATTTGAAAAATTCAATAATTTGGGTTTAAGTATCTCAAAGGATATGAAAATAAATAAATGTGTAGATACCAATGGACATTTACTATTTATGATGGGTTAAATAGGGAATGTCTAAGTGTGACTTGAGAATAGCATGAAAGTTACCTAAATTCATGTGAATTGGGTAAGATAACTTGAATAAACTAAATAGGCAAATTATAATTATGAATTTGGAAGTAAAGTCATCTATACAACTATAAATAAGGGTTATGGTTTCTGGATCGGTGAATTACTATTCTTCCTAATACTCCCATCATATAGAAAGATTTTATGAGAATACATTTGATCTGAAAGGCCGTGGCCATGATTCTACCCAGACGAAAGTCGAATCAAGTTTGTATTCTATTCAATTTCTGACTATGGATTCAGGTACACTTCCATCCAACTTGAATTTCAGTTTTTTTTAGTTATTAAGTTTTGATTCCGATAATTTAATACGATATTTGATATATTTTTGTATCAAGTAATTTTTCCCAACAGGTTGTTCATGAAATGGGGTTATGATAGAAAGGTACAATCCATTTGGTCTGAGATGGAGAGGGATGGCATTGGCCCCGAAGATAGAAAGGTACAATCCATCTGTCTTCAACAACCCACTCCCACTTCATTTTTTCCATTTAAAAGAAACCCAAGATAATAAAATTCAGCAAAATTGTCACCCTCCATTGGTCTTTCCTCTTCCTCGGTTTCATGCTCTGTTTTCTTCCTCGGTTTTGATACAGAGTGTGTTTTACTCTGTCCTTTGTTGGGTTGTTGTAATTTACGGTGCTTGATTCATGGAGCGTGCTTGTAGACTTGTAAACTGGGCAATTCTTCAGATATTAATCTCGGATTCAAAGCAGCACGGAGACAATGAATTGTCCGAGGTTAATCTGGTAAGGTATTCCCCTACATGGTATGTTTCATAGTTATCTCGTTCGCTTGTTTTCAGGAAAAAAACATTGAATCCGATAGTTTGTTTCGTAGAAATCTGTTTAACAATGTTGGATTCCAAATGGAGTCCCAAATGCGATCCATTTTGGTCGAAACATTAAAACCTAGCGATACTTTCCCTTGCCAACATAACTCGACAACCCCAGAAGGTGGAGTAAAATGGCCGAATTGTGTGGGGGGAGAGAGAGAGAGAGTCGTGGAGCAACGGGTCAAAGAAGTAGAAGAGGATGGTGGGATCTATCGTAAGAAAAGTAACAATCAGCATGTCTTGAGAGAAATATTGGTGGTGCCACGTCATCAACTTGACAGATTAGTTTTGTCACGTCAGTAATTTCCTAACGTAACAACATGAGATGTCTTTAGATGTTAACATAAGAACGACAAGTTAACATCCGTACGACAAGTAAACTGTTATGTCAATAGTTAACGATCAGTCTGTTGTCATCATTGACAGAACGATCAATTCGTTACACTTTTTAAAGTTTAAGTACTATAAGATACTATTTCTAATTATAAGAATTAATTTATGAAAATCGAACAAAACTTTATGAAACGGGTAAGTAATTTACTTAATTCTAACTTATATTTGGTAATGAAAAATAATTAAAATGAGGAAAAAGAAAATAATGAAAAGAAGAAAGGAGGAGTGGGGAATAAAAGGAAAGGCCGACGTGGGGCATTGATTGCAGCGTGCAGTTGGCAGAAGATATTTTTTGCTTTTGGGAAAACCAACCACTTGTTTATTGTTCTATAACCTCTCTCTCTATCTCTCTCTCTCTCTCTCTCTCTCTCACTTTTCATATTCTTCTTCTCTAGCCGTTGCAGCAGCTTCCGAGTTACTCTCTCTCTCTCTCGCGTTCCTCGCCATTTGCCGAGTTACATTCTTCATTCTCGCCGCTCGCCGTTAGTGCCTCCGCGACCGAATCTTTCCGGTTACTCTCTCTCTCTCTCTGTTGGCTCTAAAAACCCGCGGGTCACACGATTTCCCGATTAACCCGCATTGACCCACGGCTTTTTTCGGGTCACTTACATAAACGGTTCATCTAAGGAACCGATCCGTATACTGTGCTGATGGAGAGTTGACCCGGCCCGATCGACGGGTCGGTCCGAGCTTAATAACCATGAAAAAGGTTCAATAACCCCGAAAAACACATACCATACCCCACAGTGACATCAAAAGGCTCACCACTAGAAGTGCACGAGAGAGATAGAGAGAGAGAGAGAGAGAGAGAGAGAGAGAGAGAGAGAGAGTATAAAAAGAACAGAGAGATACCCAGGTGTTTAGTAGCATAAGAGCCTCAAAAGGTGTTGGAGAGTGAAAGGGCAATGATATTAGGATTAATAATAATAATAATAATAAAAGTTGGTCCTTTTGGTATACTAAAATTTAAAATATTTTATTTTATCCTTTTAAATAATATGTAAAATTATATCATATTTGTTATATTGTTTATTCAATGAATAACTTAATGACTAGTCAAAAAAAAAGACCAAACAACAAGGAATTTTTTTTAATAATGATGGATACTCTAAAGTCATATATGTCAATAAATTAAATAAATAAATGATCTTAGAATATAAACATCTTTTTAATACAGTCATTCTCAAATTTGGATAAAGATGAGAGTTACGGTAAGTTGACGGTTAATATATAAATTTTGTTAATACCGTAAGAGAAATTTTCTCACTTCTCCTGTGTTGGTCTTAAACAACTGATTCTAAAATTTAGGATTTATTATTCAATTTATTATATATAAAAGTACAACTTAAATTTTTATAAAAGAATTGAAGTTATTATATTAATAATTTTTATAATTAAAATTTAACTTAAGCTCAATTAAAATTAATCTTAATCTTTTAAATAGGCCTAAATGGAGATAAATGTATGTCCCTTGTAGAAAGTAATAATAATAATAATAAAAAAAAAAAAAAAAACTTCTAATATTTTCACATGCCTATGGATTCTCACAACATCCATCATTAATTCTTTTTTTTTTTTTTTTGCTTTTGCAAACAGACTATTTTATTAAAGGTTTTTTGGTTTTGGTGTAATCCTTGTATTCTACTGAAACTTTGATGATATGATAATGATGGGTTTGTGAAATTGATAAATTAAAGGAGTTTGATTCTGCCGAGACAAACGCACAACAGAGCGAAGAGTTACATCCTACGTGCTAAAAAACAAGAGAAGGGGTCAAATGACCAATATTACCCTTCTGAAAGAAGAAATATTTATTGAATCTCTGATTTATTGTTGGGCAATGTTGACTTTTGGGCAAAAATCACGTTCATATGTGCGCTCAAAAGGGATGACTCTGTGAGGCAACCCAATGAGATTTAAAGAAAAATAAGGGAAAAGGATAGGCCATAGATTCCCCTTTATCCATCTCTCTCTCCATTTTACGGACCCGTATCCATATCCGATTTTTATCTGATTAATTCGATCCAAATACTATGAGATCTATAAAGAGGTTGATTATCTCAAATCTCATTTCTTTATTTTCATGACGTAAACCCTAAACCTATGATTAACAAATTACAATATCTTAACCTTACACCTGAAAAAAATTGATCATTTTTCCATCTCTTTTATTTATTTTTTGGTCTCTGACCCCCGGTATTCAGTATTTCATTTCAACTAATCCGCGTCGATCTGATTGTCAAGCCTCCTATAAAGGGAAAAGTCTCTCAAAATAATTTTTTTTATTCTTAAGAAGGCTCAAACCCTAGCATTTAATTAAGAGACTCAGAGTTCTTCTCACTGCACTAACTGATCTTTGGTTCCATCTCTCTTTATCTTCAACTTTTTTTTTTTTTTGGTAGCAAAGAGAAAAGAACAAAACCCAAGCCCAACAAACAAAACTACAAGCCCACAACTGAAGCCCAGGAAGGCTTGGCTTAACCCTACGTTAAGCCTCCCTGCTCCCGCCAAATCCTCCATCTGTAAGTCGACCATCTCCTGAGGAGGAGAGTCTAGGACTGTAACTCCAGACCCCGCGCTTCCCATCTTGGCAAGAAAGTCTGCACTTCGATTCATTTCACGAAAGACATGAGAGATTTGCGAAACTCCCAGCTCTGCCATCAGATCTTTGCATTCACCGCTAGTTACATGAAGAGGATGGTCGGCTTCCTCTTCTCCTTCCAAGAAGTTGATTAAGGAACGACTGTCGACTTCAACCTGCAGCTGTCTGACCAATTCTCAACTCTTTGGCTAGCTTAAGATCTTCTCTCAACCCCCACAGCTCAGCAGAGATGGTATCAGTACTGCCAATGTTGATGGTGTACCCCCTCACCCAACTCCCATCCTCTCTCCTCAGGAGGCCTTCTACGCTAGCCTTTCCTGTTACCAGAGAAAAAGCCCCATCAGAGTTGAGTTTAATCTTACCTGGTTTGGGGGGACACCTAGCTGATCTTCAACCTCTATTCCTTCTGCATGTTGTCCCCTCATACAGTTCACCCACAACTTGGATCAAGTTGATGGGTGTTGCTTGGATCAATTAATATGAAGAAGTGATGGGTTCTACCATTTCATATTCTTTTGGGCAGTCATACATTTTGATATTTATTATAGGTCTCATAATTCCAACCCCTCTTCTTCATGTTAAAATAAGGTTTTTATAAATACATTAAAAAAATTAAGTTAACACTGGGGAATTTATTAAATTCAAATACTTTTTTTTTTCTTCAAACTAATTCTGAATTGATACAACAATTGTAATTTCTTATGTATATATTAATCTCGATATATAATGACTAATTTTTTGTTTTTATCAGTTTCTATGTGATCAATCTTTACATATTGGACCAAAATAATTTATTCTTTGGGGTTAAATGAGAAAGCCACATAGGGTGATCTTAATAATGGGGGAATATTTAATTTTTTCATTAATAATTTGCTTAAGTTTTCAATCACCTTATAATTCCACCATAGATCAAAATGATGTCATGCTCTCTCACTTATCGAACCAGAAGGGTCAATGTCCATCTATTGTTGCATTTCCAACAACCTAGTTACTCTATCACGCGAATACGTGGAGTGCCCATAAGATGTGGATTATATTTTTTTAACTGTATAAATATTTGTTAGATTTATAATTAATTTAATATTTGAACTAAATTATTATCTAAATCAGTAAAAAATACAATAAATATAGTAACAGAAAAAAAAAAAGAGCCTAACCATTGAAATCTTAAAAAAAAACCAACGAATGACATAAAAAAAAGGGATAATAAGTTGAGGACAAAGGTTATAGATATAAAAGAATGATCATCGATGAGCCCAAAAAAAGAAAAAACCTATGCTAAAAAAACAAGCAAAGGACTCAAAACAAAAAAGAGTAAAAAAAAAAAAAAAAAAACAAGAAGGTGAATGAAAAAAATAAAAATTGTGATCTAAAAATGAAAAGATGACTATCTATAGGGCAAAAAAAAGAAAAAACTTATATTCAAAAAAGTCGAAAAACTAAGATGAAAAAAATGGGTCAAAAAAGGGACTTGAATGGACAAGTTGGGCTCAAAAATAGGAAAAAAAAAACCTACATTTAAAAAAAAGAATGATTTAAGGAAAAAAATTGGGTCCCAAAAAAAAAAAGTAAGGATCTAAACAGAAAAAATAAAAAGCTGTAGTCTAAAAATAAAGAGATATCCATCAATGGGACAAAAAAAATAAAACTGGAAAAAATCTATATAAAAAAAAGGACTTAGGAGGAAAAAAAACTATATTAAAAAATGAAAAAAAATAAGGATTTGAATGAAAAAAACTACGGTCTAAAAATAAGAGGAGAACCTTCTTCCGGGCAAAAAAATAAAAGGGAAAAAACCTATGTCCCAAAACAACGAACGAATTAAGTGAAAAAATGGTGTAAAAAAAGTGAAAGGATTTAAATGAAAAAAAAATAAAAGTGGTCCCATAAAGATGAAAGACAAAAGGGAAAAAAGGGTCCGAATAAAGTACAAGGACTCAAATGAAACAAAAAAAAAGTGTGATCACAAAAAAACAACGGACTTAAGCAAAAAAAAGAGGTTAGAATAAAAAAGTACAAGAAATTGAATAAAAAACAAAATAGTGGATGGCCTCTCAGGGGCGTTCGAATCCTCACATGAACAGTAAGTGCTGAGGGGCTTTACATCTATGGTAATTCCTTACAACCGCAGGGACCCTTTTTTTTCTAGTTTCCTCTGGTCAACAATTTTTTATACAGCCCCTTTTGACCACACTATTGGCGTAATCTCGTGAAATTTTTGGATTGAATGCTCAAATACTCTATTTTTTTAATTAAATATTTTTTAGTTTGAGTTATGAGAATAAAAAAAAAAATTTAAAAACGTCAATCCTTTAATGGATCATATAATACTCGGAGCGAATTAATCAGATAAAACCCGAATATCAATTGGTCTAGTATCCAAAAAAAACAAACAAACTATTGGCATAATTTGAGTGGCCCTTACTCACCGACTTCTTACTTCTTTGGAGAAAGAAAGGAAAATTGGTAGTACGTTTCTAGGGTTAATTCATGGGAAGCTATCAAATGTAATAACCATTAAATTATCTCAGTTGCACTGCTATAACAAGAATTATAGTGGGAGAGTTCTCCCTATAGAAGGTGTATAATAACTCAAATCAAATTAATTAAAATATGATTTCGAATATCGATTGATCAAATTAAAAAAATGCTATAACAAGTTAGATTTGATTTCATATTTTGTTTATTTAATAAAATTTGCTTTTTCACATCTTTTTAGTTGTAAGAAAATATCAGAATCGGATCTAATTCGACATAAATGAAATTTAATTGAATTAATATAACTTTAAATATCGATAACTTATACCAAGAAAAAGAAAACATTGGAATCTTGAATGTAGGGGCCTAAGTGAGAACTTCAATTATGTCTTCTAAACAAAGATCGTTAAGATTTACTTTACCATGAGCTCAATAAGGACATGGCTTTGGCTTATAACATCATAATAGAAAATTGGAATTATCTTTTTATCTTTTGTTTAAATTTCAAGAACTCAAATGATTGTCTCCGTTATGCAACCATGACTTCTAGTTGGTCAGATACAAATTACTTTTTTTTGTATCATGTGTTGGATATCGTTCGGTATTTGAGGTTTCGATCCGATTAATTCAGACCGATAACGGGAAATGCTCCATATACATAAGAGTCTAATACTCCCAGCAAGATTTAAATTTTGACATGTTTAAGAATATTCAATTTTATATTCAATTGAGTCAATTTACGTTAGTGACAGATGCAAATTATGATATAAAGCTCCGTGACCCACTTTGCCAATATTCAAAAAGTGGGAAAAAAGGGAAATAAACTTTTGCAAAATTGAAAAAGAAACGGTGGGCATATGGTTTTTTGTCTCCTTCATCATGTCTCACGGATTTCTTTTTCAGCTCTTGTAGCCCATGAGGACACGCCATTACTTCATTGGTCAAGAATCGAAATTAACCCTTTTTCCATTTTTTAGGTACCTTTTGCTACCCACCACGTCCCAGCTTACAAACTTTCTTGAATAGCAAAGGAGGTAGGTAACGGCGTCGATTTAATAGGATACATTATCAGAATTTTTAATTAAATTTTAAATTCAAAATTTAAAAATAAAAAAAAAAATTATATTAGAAAAATCAGTTCTTAAATAAGATTTCTGTAAATTTTTAAATCAAATTAATTGAAATATAGTTTCAAATATTTATGATAAAAACAAAAAATGGATTGGTTTATTTAACAGCATCTAATTAGTAAAAGATTACAAACTTCTTGTTGAAAATAAAGAACAGAAGTAGTGTTGGCATAAGCATAGTTGCCAATGTTAGTAATACACTTGTTTGGATTTTTTTTTTTTTTGTGTAAGTAGATAATTTATTATGAATGAATATTTAGAATTTGTCGAACTAATCCGGTTCAAGTATTTGGAGAAGCGTGAGCTAGTTGTATGATGAAACCTTTCATCCGCACAAGGATGTGATATATTGTACACAAGAAAAGGCCGTTCTACATGCCCCCTAGTTGCATTGGCATGCTCGTGTTCAATGCCAACACATTGCTACACTTGAGCACAGGCATTCATAGAATGAATAGTAATGTGCATGGTGCAGAAAGCATAGTATTGTTTCATGCCAGTTGAAACATTTTTCACCCGTAGGCTTTACAACTACAAAATGAGAGATACAAGAAATACCCTAACAGTGTCCTATAATGGGATACATCGATTATATGACTATAGTGTGTGACAACATTCACAAGAAATGAGGGAATGGTGATCAGTATGTTGTGATTTGGGCAGCACACACTAAAGGGAACTCAAAGTGAACAACTCGTCTGAACTTTCTATCCCCGTTGTCACACAGATGGGAAGTACTTGTTAAGACTAAATGGCAAGGAGTAGAATTCCTCACTTCTTGAATCAGTTTTGAATGACCGGAACTTGTCCCACCAATGCTTCCCTCTGTCTTTTCTAACTGTACCGTCCTTTCGGTGCAATGTGAGGTCCAAAAAGAATGCCAAGATCCCCGCAACAAAAGCTTTTGATGAAAAAGGGACGTTGACAATATCATTGAACTGCAGAGAGGAAAAAGCAATTTTGTTAGAGGAGATCCAAGCAACAAAAAGCCACATGATAATCTACTTATTTTTGTACTTTTTTTTTGTCATACCCATCTTGCACTGCTGTGAACTGGACCATAACGATTGACAGCCGTATATTCGTTGAAGTACTGAGGAACTGACAAGCCCATAAAAATGGAGAAGCCTAATATGAAAATCGTACGGAAGCTGTTCAAATTGCAGAATTGAAGGAAGCTAAGACCTCCCGAACCTGTACAGGTATCAAAAACATTTTTAAATGATCAAAATGAATCAGAGAAACAAGGACATGCTTGATATCACTGACTCATGTTTAGCAAACGCACCAACATAGGCAAAGAGAAGGCAATATAAGGCAGCGAAAATTGGAGGTGGAATCGATGCAAAAACAGCCCCAAACTTTCCTGTATGACATGCAAACATTTTGTTTGTAATTAGGATGATATTGTTCAAGTAACTAAAAAAATAAAAGGAAAAAAGAAAAGTTAGAAACTAAAGTGTAGGTCTCATTCCCAAGTGAGAACATACCGAGAATTGAAAAGAAAATCATAAACCCAGCAGAAATCTGCACGACTCTCCTGCTTCCAACTCTTGTCAATGCCAAGAGACCAGCATTTTCACTAAAGGAAGATCAAAGAAGACAATTCAGGTGTACAACTTAAGCCAATCTAATTGATTAAGGTGAAAACATATGCAAAAGGAAGTTTTCTTTCTGGGTCTTACATAGATACAGAAGAACCATTGACCGTCCCAAAGACCCCTGAGAATAAAATAGCTATTCCCTGGAAATGGAAGTAACAATAAGTACATAGCCAGCCACATTGCTACATGATTATATTGACCTCGAGAATGTGAGAGATCAAAGCAAAAGAGAAGTGAAAATATTTGTATCAAACTTCGGCTCCAGTCCACTTAAACACCTGGATAGTATTGTCCTCGTTGGATTTTCCAATCAGTTGTTACCATTCATGGTACATCAAAAAGCTAAATAATTAGATGCAGACTAGAAGCATTGAATAGATCTAGAGTGCAGGCTTTATCAAGTACAAATTGATTTCTTCAAAATGACAGCTATTAATCCTCTTTCATTTTAAATAATTTTACCTTACTTCTACTAAAGCATCTCTGGTATTCGGAATGCACATTTAGGTCTACCATTTATTTCAAGATATGTCTATTTGGTAAAATTTGGCTCCACAAATATCCTGATTGCTAGCAAAGTTTTCATTTGCCTCATCCACAGGGCCATAAATAGAAATAATTAGAATATACAACACCCGTACTTTAAGTGAAGGATACATGGAACAAGAAGAATGTCAATCAATCTTGACTGAAGACTTGACAGTTTTATCAGAAAGGTAAAATATTTGTTACCTACCTGCCATCCAACACCTCGGCTGAGAATGGAAGGTGGCATGGGGGTTGCACTTGCGAACCTTGACACCGCAATAAAGGCACCAGTTGACTGCCCATGTCATCACAAGTCAGTAAATAGAATATCTACATTTATTATTATTATTATTATTAGGAAAAGAGAGGTCCATGTTTAAACTTTTTCATGAAAGCAATAACTACAAAATATGTAATATACTGCCATTGACATGTCAGTGATGAGCAAGTTACAAACCTCAACAAGAGCAACAAACGATGCAACCATCATGGCAAAGGCTTCACCAGCATCAAAAGAAGGTGGTCCCCACTGGAACGGATATGGAACTCTTATCCTGCACATTAAAACACCAGCAGAAGTGTAAAAAAACAATTTCCCCATGCAAACCCATGTTACAATGACCAAACTTGGATGAAAATTTTTTGGCACAGATGCTATGAGCCCTCTTAGAAGCGTAAGCAATTAGAAGACAGTAAGTAAAGAGTAGGAACCGGTTGAAAGGCTGTTTTATCTCTTTGTTGTTTGCTCCCTGCCCATCTTTTTGATCTTGTCCTTGTACCACCTCAAATAAGTTTAATAAATTCTCCTACCATGTCACCTAGTTGAACTGTGCAACCTCACGAAAAGAGCTAACCAAGGGCTGGAAAAAAGGTTACATATTCCTATTAAAAATTCTAAGGGTTTAGGACACTGTCAACATCATATGCAGGATCTAAGAGAAGCAGGCTCGATCCTGGTAATCTTGCGGGGAGATGTATCTAATCACAAACAAAAGTATCACAACCATTGCTACATCAGCTCAAACAAGGTCAGTGTTGCGGTTTTCCAAGTCAATCAACAGGACAGAAGTTTGCTCATAATTCATATTAATTGAACAATCTATCAGCTCAAGTATCTCATGATCTAGTTCAATGTCGTCAATTGGGCACCTTATTCCTAACCAAGAAATTTCCCAATGTGCACACAATATATGCATGCCCTACTTGCCCTAACCATCCCTGAGTTGGAGCATAATCCAGATTGGACCCATTATTTTAATTTAGTGATTTGACGCACCACAAATCCACATCTAAAATCTACTTACTTTTGGTTCAGAAGCATTAACTTGAAAACTGAAATTTTGAATTTGTCCAAAACAAGTTTAAACTATTTGGATGGTTAAACTATCTGTATGAAGAATATCAGGAGATCAATGCAGTGCTTGAATTTGCTTCTTCTGCTTTCTCAGTAGATGTGACAATGACAACCCTAGTTAATGAAACTCAGACCACATCTAGAGCTTGACTGCACTTATTGAGAATCATGCGTGCATAAGCTAATTTCTGCATGGCTTAACAATGCACTTATAGAGATTTGATTAACAAGTTGACAAGTATCATTGCTCATAAGGCCAGAGCACATATGTAATATGGTTAGCAGCATATCCTAAGTGGGTGAGTCCTACTACCAAGGTGCAGCATCAATAAGTCCAGCACGATCTGTACGGCAACTTGCTTGAGTCTGAGGAGATCTACCATTGTAGGCCCCACCAACAGTGAGAATGTGGGCATAGATCCACACAATTATCACTGCAAATATGACAGCAAAACGTTCAAAGACATGACTTCCTGACTTCAACACATGGGGCACATACTGCAAACAAGCATTTCAGATGAAAGTTTTAGTTAAGCTACCAGGATCAGCAATAAAAACTGAAGACAAGAAAATTGTGATAAATCTTGAAGTGGCACCTGTGATAAGACCACTAAAATCAGAAGCTGTGGCAATCCAATCTCAATGCATTTCGCTACCTAAATGAACAAGCATGAAGCCAATAACAGTATTAGAGGCAAAAAAATAAATAAAGCACCTAAACACTTAAATGCAAACAAATTTAAGGCAGGCAATGCAACATGCACATCCTTGTCCAAATAAAGATAAATATTTTGGGACACATAATATTCCGATTTCGTATTGAACATAACATGCTTACCCCAGGAAAACCAAGCTCATATAGTCCAAAACCAGCCAAAGCTACCAAGGGAACAACAGAAAGTGGACTTAAGAACCTGCTCAGACAAAAAGATTGGGATAAACATTGCATGCAAGCAAGTCAAAGGAATAACTCGCCTTAGTTGCCTAGCCCGATTATAGTGAATTATAAAATATACTCAACTGACTAACAAAGGTGAGCTATAATTATTTAACTCAAGCCAAGATTCATGTACCCTGTCAATTTTAACTAACACTTATAAATTTGTTGTGATTTAGTGAATGTTGCTTGCATTGCTTTAATTGGTTCATATATGATCCAACAAAATCACCAAAATAAAACGTGAAGGAGTATTGCCTCAAATTGTGTTAGGTTTGTGCATACCGTGCCACATTACGCCAAAGACCGCTGAAGCCTAGAACAATCTGAAGAGTTGAAGCAACAATTAGGGCACCTTGTATCCCCCGCATTGTCCTTTTGAACCGCTGAAAGAATTTCAGATATTCAATATCAGAATGAGACAAATGTCAGTGCATCCAAAAGCATGGATTTTATTATTATTATTATTTAAATCAATGTGAGATTTAAGCCTGCCGACTTAGATATTGGGAAGTTTTATGCTCCTCAGGCTTCCAAGCATCCTAAATAGCGGGAAACAGTGACAAACTTTAATATGCATTATTGAAAAACATTGTTTTGAAAGAATGCAGAATGACTGCTGGCTGTTGCAATTGTTTCAAATGCCTAATTCTGTTTTCAATCCACCAATTTTGTAGAAGATGGGTTTAGGCTTGTGGCACCGTTATAGGGTCTGCAACATTGCTGTATCGCCCAGCCAGAATAATTGATATTGTGGTTGGAACAAATGTGTATGACCCTCCGATCACAGCAGGTAAACGAGTCCCAAACAAGGTCTGAAGCAAAGTGTTCAAGCCAGCAACAAAGAGTAGTGTCTGGATCACCTTAGCTTTCTCTTCCTAAAACAAATCCACAAGGCTAGTTCAATTAAGGATGGAAGGTTGCCCTTGTGAAGAACAACAACATAATAATTAAGTCAAAGTTAACGCAGGTTCAACAAACTTGAGAAATTAAACAAGAAAAATTTATCTAGTGAAATCATTTTGACACTAAGCTCACATTTCCTCCTCCCATTTGAGGAACAAGGGCAGTGGGAATTAGGACCGTTGTGCCAAGCATCACAAGATAATGTTGGAAACCCAACAGGATAGCCTCGGCTGCATCAAAAGAACCAAGAAACTTGGTAAATCAAGTAAGAACTCTCAGCTGAAAGAATGTAAAACTAAAATGATGACAACCGATGAAGCGCGTCTCACTAGAAATTTATGGACACAAACATTTAGCTGCAAAATAGACTTAGTTGCTGTAAGGTTGAGTATTGTTCAGTTGACTTTGTTCAAAAGGACTACTTGAACTGACTATACAGTAGAGGCAATACTAAATACTTAAGTTGGGTTTCCACAAATAAGAGCCAGATCCAGATTTGCAAGTAAAATCCTGGCCATAACCAAAGATTCCAATTCAATCAAAAGACAACACTTAAATTGAGCCTTTTGCAGAAAAACAGATTCTAGACCTTTTTAATTAGGGAAAGAGAAAAGGAACTGAACATAAAAGAAATGAAAAGAAACCCCCATGCTACTTTCACCAATAAAATACAGAAAGAACGTACTAGATTTCAGGAATGATTAACAAATATATCAGACTTTTCAAAAGAAATCTCTTTGGAGTAATATGAATAAGCAAAAATGACTACAACTGCTAAGGATAGCATAACTAGAGAAAAACAAAAGGAAAAAAAAAGGCGGAAGACCCCATTAATGAAAAATTAACAAAAATTTCAGATTAAAAGGACACTCACGCCATGGAGGAGGACTGGTAATGCAGAAGGAAATGTTAGGAAGCTGTTCTTTTGGTGGGTGTGGTTGTGGCTCATCTGCCTTTGCAGCCATTCTCTCTCTCTCTCTCTCTCTCTCTCTCTCTCTCTCTCTCTCTCTGTGCCCAGAAATATGTGTCTCTCTACAAAATCTAGCAACCCAGTGAAGAATTCCAAAAGCCTACAAAATCCCAGATCCTAGATCTTCATAAAACCCACAAAAATGACTCAAAAAGTGGACAAAACTGAGGAACAATGACAACCCAGAAAGCTGAACCCTTACCAAACGCCGACTGTTCTTGCTTTCAACCTAATAGTTAAAAGGAATGATGACACTGTCGCTGATATGACTGTAAACCACAAAGAAACAGTGACAAGACTCCAACATTATCAAAAACAAAAATGAAAAGTAACAAAAATTGTAGAACGAAAGATAAAAAACCAACCCGCAGAAATTCAACTAGCTTTTTAACACAAACTTCCGCAGCCAAATCAAGTGTAATGCAAAAAAGGGCTATAACCCTGAAAAACACATACCCCACCAACGGCATCAAAAGGCTCACCACTAGAAGGGCATGAGAGACACAGAGAGGGGGAAAGTACAAAAAGAAGAGAGAGAAGTCAGGTGTTTTGTATCATAAGTAGACTCAAAGAGTATTGAGGAGGCAAAGGATAATGGTATTAGGATTAATAATAATAATAATAATAATAATTTTTTTATCCTTTTAGATAATATGTAAAATTATATCATATTTATTAGATTTTGTTTATTCAATCAATAACTTATCGACTGGTCAGAAAAATGACCAAACAATAAAGATTTTTTTTTTAAAATAATGATGGATACTCTTAAGTTATATATGTCAATAAATTTATTAAATAAATCACAAATATACATGCCAAGTGAAGTTAGTCTGTCCAATAGAGTACCAAAATTCTGTTTGGAAAATCTTAATTGTCTGATTTAATCTCAATTTTATTTTTAATTTTTAAATTAAAATAAAATTTTTAAAAATATGTAAAAGTAAAACTTAAATATAAACATCTTTTTAATACAATCGATCTCAAATTCAGAAAAAAAATGAGAGTTTCAATAGATTGACAGTCAATATAAAAATTTTGTCAATACCATGAGGAAAATTTTCTCTTTTCTCCTTTCTGTTTCCTATGTTAATTTCAAATAACTGATCCTAAAATTTAAAATTAAAATTTAATTTATTATATATAAAGTAAAACTTAAATTTTCATAAAAGAATTAAAGTTATTATATTAATAATTTATTATGTATTCTTCTGAAACTTTTATGATATGATAGGGATGGGTTTGTGAAATTGATAAATTAAAGGAATTTGATCCTGCCAAGGCAAACGCACACCGGAGCCAAGTGTCCCATTCTACATGCCAACAAGAAAGGGATGAAATGACCAATATTACCCTTCTGAAAGAAGAAATATTTATTGAATCTCTGATTTCTTGTTGGGCAATGTTGACTTTTGGGCAAAAAATCATTTTCATATGCGCGGTGTGTTCAAAAGGGATGACTCTGTGACGCTGCCCAAAAAAAGAACCCAATGAGATTCAAAGAAAAAAAAGGAAAAAGGACAGGCCATAGATTCCCCTTCATCCATATCTCTGATCTTCAGCCTCAATTCCTTCTGCTGCATGTTGTCCCCTCATACGGTTCACCTACAACTTGGAACAAGTTGATGGGTGTTGCTTGGATCAATTAATACGAAGAAGTGATAGGTTTTACCATTTCATATTCTTTTGGGTAGTCATACATTTTGATATTTATTATAGGTTTCACAATCCCAACCACTCTGCTTCATGTTAAAATATGTTTTTTTTCCTTATATATACAATAAATTAAATTAATACCCAAAAATTTATTAATTCAAATATATCTTTCTTTTAAGTTAAGTTACTCGAGGAAGAGGAAGACCTAAAAAAAGAACGACAGTAAACCATAATATAAATGATACAAAATAGAGTATAATAGCGTAAGTGTATTTATATTGCTGACTCGCTTACAAAAATAAAAGTATGATCATTATTTTTTTATTAAAAAACAAATATATAGATAAATATGCAATATAAAATAAAATATAATAACATATAATAATCCACATAACCGATTTCATTTACTGAGATAAATATTTGATTATTGTTGTTTTAATTTAATGTAAGGGCGAACCGCTACAACAATTCTATTTTCTTATTTAAATCTTAATCTCAATATATAGCGATCGATTCTTTATTCTTATCGATTAAAAGAAACAAATTTCTTTCTTATGTGATCAATCTTTACATATTAGTCCAGAATCATCTCTTCTTTGGGGGGTTAAATAAGAGAGTCACAATAGGGTGATCTTAAGAATGGGAATATTTATTTTTTAATAAATAATTTGCTTAAAATTTCAATCACCTTATAATTCCTCCATAGATCAAAATGAAGTCATGCTCTATCACTCATTGGACTAAAAGGGTCACTGTCCATCTATCATCTCATTTACAATAAAGTCGTCACAACCGCAAGAATCCCCATTTTTCCTAGGCTTTCTAGTGTTTTTCTAACCACACTATTGGAATATCTGAGTGGCCCTCACTCGCCGACTTCTTCTTTGGATAAGGAAAGGAAAATTGGTGGTAGGTTTCGGGGGTTAATTCATGGGAAGCTATCATATGTAATAAGCATTAAATTATGTTAGTCTATACTCTTATAACAAGAATTATATTGTAAAAATTAATCTTCAACGTTAATTCAAATCGAATTAATCAGAATATAATTTTGAATACCGAATTATTAAATTAAAAAAAAAACAATAACGAGTTATATTTGATTTCATATTTTATTTATATTTACCAAAATTTGTTTTTTTTCATCTCTTCTTAATTGCTAGAAAATATTGAAATCAGATTCAATTCGATTCTAATTAAATTTTGTTGTATCGATATAATTATTAAATACCGATAATCTATACCAAAAAATAGAAAAGAAAACATTGGAATAGAAAATTGTAATTATCCTTTTGTCTTTTGTTTAAATTTCAAGAACTCAATCGATTGTCTCCCTTATGCAACCTTGACTTCTAGTTGGAGAGACACGAATTTATGGATATAGAGCTCCATGACCCACTTGTCGATATTCAAAAAGTGGGAAAAAATGGGAAATCAACTTTTGCAAAATTGAAAAAGAAATGGTGGGGCATATGGTGTTTTGTCTTCTTCAAAGAGATTGGTACGAGTTTAAAATTTGAAAATAAAAAAAATTATATTGAGAGAACTATTTTTTAAATAAATTTTTTTATAAATATTTAAATCAAATTAATTAGAATATAATTTCGAATACTAATAGTAAAAGAAAGAATATGATGATTTAATGGATTTAAATTAGTAAAAAGTTACAAACTCGTTGTTGAAAATAAAGAATAAAAGTAGTGTTGGCATATGTATAGGTGCCAATGTTAGTAATACACAACTCGTTTGAATTATAAATATTGCTTTTCGAATAAATTCATTAACATATCATAATTAAAATTTTAAACAATTATAACCGTTTTAAAATTTGGGTCGAAAATGATTTGATAAATAAAGAATTTAAAAAAATAAAGTTAAAATCAAACATCTTTATAGATGTCATGGGAAAGGTGAGCTAAACTTCTAAGCCTCATGCCAAAGGCCTCTAGGCATACGCTATCTTGATATATGTTTGGTCTCCCTAACTATACCCTTAGAGAAAATATTGATATGAATTAAAAAAAAAAAAGGTTTCCCACATACTCCCCCTCCCTCCCCTACAAAAGAAAAAGAATATCTTTATTTTATTTTACTAGTTTAATAGAAAAATGGAGCACCTAAGAGGAAATGCTTCTATTGCAAAGGAAAAAACAAAGATGTTTGGTGGGGGGGGGGATTATGAGAGTTAAAACTCGGGATCATTAGCACAAGTGAGACAGAATTATACTATCAGGCTAAATGCCGTATTATATTTTGTAAAATTATTAAAGATTATTTATATTTCGAACAATTATGGCATACTCAATACCTTCTTCTATGTTGTTTTGCGGATATTATTTTGTAAATTCTATTTTGGTAAGAATTCTTAATTAGAACTTGCATACACAATTTGCTACACTAATTTGCTTGTTCTTGTGATTGAAATCCCCCTAATTGAGATTTGCTACATTCTTATAAGAAAGGCTGGATTGAATGTTAGGACAATGATCGTGATGGTGGAAGATGGAAATATGTGATAGGCATAATAATTAGCTAAGTATGGAATAGCAAGAGATAATGATCGATGATTAATTTAGTGGGAAGAATATTTAATTTTTTAATTAATATTCGAATTTAAAATTTAAAAATAAAAAAAATTATATTGAAAAAATTTTTCTTTGAAAAAAATCTGATAATATATTAAATTAAATTAATCTCGGATTAAAGCGGAACACAAAACAAGAAATAGAAACGTAGGTGTTGTTGCTTTCGATTCTTTACACGACAATACCCAAATCACCCACCCGGGACCACTCCACTCCATGTCCATCCTCACTCATGCTCATGCATATCCTCTCTGCTCTTTCTCTCTCTCTCGCTCTCAGGTGGTGGGTATACTTTCTCTTTCAAGGGAGAATCGGCCTTCTAACAAATGGATTCGTGGAAGAAATCATTAATGGGCGCACCTACTTTTGGCTTTTATAAGTTTATTGAATGGCTTTGTTCACTTGTTTGTGCATATAATTGGAACTAATATGGCCACGCCTTCTTGAAGTCTCCATTTACTTTAATTTACTCCTATTTTATTTTATTTTATTTTATTTTATTTTATTTTATTTATAATATAACAATTTTAATCAAAATAAATTTTCTTAAAAAATATAAGATTTTTTTATTAAAAATAAAATAAATATTAGCATTTCTTATGTTGTACATATTCATATATACAAGGAAGTATGTGATTGTAGGGATAGTTTATTGATAAAAATTTTTTATTTAAATATTTTTTAAAAAAATTAATGTTTGAATCTCTTTTTTTATTTTCATTATCGGTATCCGAATTTTATTCAATTAATCCGATTCGAATATTGTAGAACCTATTTTTAGAAATTAACTCTTTTAAATCCTTTTTTACCACTCACACGGCTCAATTTGAGATATCTGGTTAAGAGGGTAGACTATCTTTGATTATTCAACCTAAAAGAGTTTGATAGTGTTTGAATTCTTATAAACATTTATATTTTTGTTATTTTTGTGACTTTTATATAACAAAAAAATATACAAAAAAATATGATAGTGTACATAATAGCTTTTTTTGACAGAATAAATTCAAAATTTATTAATAATTCCAGTTTATTTAGGTAACTACATAAAGAGTGTGGCTCCCCACTGTATTTTTTTTTTTTTATGTATCATGGTTAGCTCACTGCCCAGTATCCAAAATTTTACCCTGATTATTCTGGACTGACCGTTATAGGGCTTATTTTGCGGAGATGGATCTCCCAACATTCATTTTTTTCTACTTTCATCCAGAATTGAATTTTGGAAGTGATGGAATGGTACAGTCCTCTTGTTCAATTGCACCGAGCAATGTTGGTGGCTCCCTGGCGATATTCTTTAACGAATAAGGCTCCTATCAAAAAAAGGGAAAAGTTTCTTATGTGATCCCAAGTTTGTGTAATCATGAAAATTGTAAAGATATCAACGGACAATCGATTTAATAAAATAGCGTATTAAATCATTTAATTAAATATTGAATTCAAAATTTAAAAATAAAAAATATTAATTTGAAAAAATCGTCCCTAAAATAAAACCTCCACTAGACCTTTTATGACACTTAGATAGTGTATGGATACCCGTGATATTACCGGGTCAAAACTCGACTTGAGCTCGAGCTTGATCCTAATTGTGTCGTGCTCGAGCTTGATCCTAATTGTGTCAAGCTCGAAGGCTTAATAAGCCCAATAAATTATATTTTTAAAATAATTTTTATCTTTTAAAATAATTTTTATTGTTAAAATAATTATATTTTTTAAAATAAGTTATGACACTATCTGATAACATTTCGAGTTCAAGCTCAAGAAATATAAACTCGACAAGGATGTGCTTGAGCTCACCTAAACAACATTTGAATCGAGTTCGGATATCGACACCAGTCGATTAGATCCGAATGTCATAATACCTCAAATCTTTACACATATTCAAATTGAATTAGTCAGAGTATATTTTGAATACTAGTAGTGGAAAAAAACATTATAAAGATTTACTAGCATTTTGTTGCATTATTATATATAGCTAATGAATTTATCTATATACAAATGGAAGATTATAGGAGAGATTTCCGCCAATATGGTAAAAAGAACTCAAATTTATAGCCATGTTATATATATTTTAAAAAAAAAAACCCTCGAGTTGCAACTCGATTTCCAAGACCCAAAAAATCTGGATCCATCAATCTTGGAATATATTTCCAATAACATAGGCCTAAGTTCATCCCTGAGGTCCACCTAATCTCTTTTTTATTTATTGGGTGAAAGATGAGACAAAACAAAAGCAGGAGCTTAGCGTCCCGAAAAGGATAATCTAATGGTATAAATCTCTCTCTCAATCTTTCCAATCTGATGATCTTAAATTGAGAAGATTGAAAGAGAAAAATTCATACCCCTAAATTATCCTTCTCGGGACGCTAAGCTCCTACCGTTAGTGACTCCGACACCTTCCCAAACCATGCTTATTACATCGGTCAAAAATAAATAAACAAAACCAAACAAAAGTTAACTTTGTCTAAGATAAAAGGAAAACACATTTAGTGTAATATGTATATGGAAATATGAAAAAAGATTTTACAATTTATTTAACTAAAATTTTATTTTTTATTTTACTTGATCGACCGGTATCTGACAACCATTTTATTGGTCCCTATTAAATCCGTTTGAGCTAATTATTGGACATATTAAGAGATAAATTCTCTTAACGTTTTCTATTTCTAAAATTTGAATATGAGAATTTAATTAAGAAAATTGATAAATTTTATCTATTTTTTAATAACAATGATTTTGGTTTTGTGAAAAATATTAATTTGCTAAGTAAAAGAGTTGACAACAAGGGTTCGATTCCCATATTTTCATAATTTTTTGTTTTATTCATGATATTGGCACAAGGGTATTTTGGCCTCATTGTCTCTTCCCAATCATAAATAAAAAGGATGCCAATTCTTATCCCAAATAGAAGCTTTGTTTTACTAATGTTTAGCTTAGTTGGTACAGTAATTGGATACTCATTTTTCATAACAAAAATCTCATATTCAAATCTTTTATATATATATATATAGAGAGAAAATAAAAATTAACTTCAACTTAAATCAAATTTAATTAAGGTCAATATTGTTATTGGATATCAGTAGGCTTTTTTTTTGGGTGTAAGTAGATATTTTGCCACCAATCGGTATCCGATTTCGTCTGACTAATCTGATCGAGTATTGTGGAGTCCATTATAGGTTCGGCTCACCCAAATCCAATTTCTCTATTCCCATACTTGAATCCAAAACTTATAGTTAAGGAGGTACGGTGTCTTATCACTACACTAAGAGTTTTTGGATGCTGATAGTTTATTTAAGAGAGAGAAGCTTTGTTATCAACGGACAGTTGGTTTAGTTAGATGTGGTGTTAGGTCACTTAATCAAGTTTTCGAGTTCGACTCACTGCCTGGTTATGAAAAAAACTATGTTGGGAGGGTAGTCCCTTTAAATGGGTCACTGTAAGTTTTAAAGCGAATTAGTCAGAGTATGACTCTGTATACTGGTCGATATAATAAAATAAAATAAAAAAAAAAAGAGAGAAGCTTTGTTTTTTCCACGTTCACATGGGAAATTGGGCCTACTGCATCTACCCAAATCCAAGGTTTTTTGTTGTGTGTTTTACTGGGAAGCCAAGGCCCCACAACGTGAAACTAACTGGCTCGGAGATGGCCCAACCCTAAAGGCCCTAACTGGACCACACCACCAACAGGAAACCCGTCCTCAAAGAGTGCAGAGGGTATTTTTGGTCTCTTCATCTCTTCCGGATCATAAATAAAAGAGAGGCATTCAGTACCCAAAATAAATAAATAAATAAAAAGAGAGGCATTCTTTGGATCCCCCCCCCCCCAAAAGGAGGAAATTTGGCCTTTACCCATCTCAAATTTTTTGTTGGCGTTTGTTTCTTTTCTTTTTTCTTTTTTTTTTAAAATAGTTTTAAAGGGGCCAAGGCCCACAATGGGATACAAACTGGTTCGGCGACAAGCCCAACCCTACAGCTCCAACCGGACCAAATGACCAAGAGTAGACCTGCTGTGAAGGAGTGCAAAACTCAGAACACGGTACGACAGAGATGAAAAAAGGCCAATTAGTCCCTTATAGACGGTTCAAGTGGTAGACCCAAAAAAAAAAAAAGAAAACAGGCCAATTAGCTATAATTCTACTTCTACCGTCCCTTTTTCCCTCGAGGCTTCGAGTATGAATCTCCCTTATATAACCAAAAAAAAAAAAGGAAAAGAAAAGAAAAAGTGATGCAAAAAGGTCCACCACAAGGAATTAGAAATATTAAGCCCAAGAAGCAATAGCCCACCCAATCATGAAGACTCCCCATTGGGCCTGCTGCATGTTGAAATGGCCCATCCCCGAGAGGGCCCAAAATGAATGCTGCCAAGAATTAATGAGGGACGATTTCAGAGGTGCCACACGAACGCCCAAAACAGCAGAAGCGTTCTCCCGCCGCAGAAGGACCGGAGTCGCTTGCAAGGGTTGAAGAGCCGTCTCAAACTTGGAACGCCGTCAGAAACTTATCTAACCCAAAGTTGCAGTGGAAGTTAACAATCAGATTCACATTCGCGGAGAGCTCCTCTTTCAAACATTTTCCCAAACGTCTTCTGATCACAAACCCCATTTTGCCAAAACACCAGGTATGCAAAGACAACTCAATCATTTGCTCAAGTTTCATTTTATGGGTATTGCTTTAATTTCTATTCTGATTTTTATATCTATAGATTTCACAACTACATGCTGTGATATGAGACGTCTTCACTTTTTTTTTTCCTCGGAATCGAATGCACCATTATGTAGGAATTGTAGCATCTTATAATGTTTAAATTTGCTTTTTCCTTTTTTTTTTCTCTTCTTGGTTTTGCATTAATTTTCCTTATGATTAGTATTTTTATATGTTTCACTGCCCTATGCTGTGAGATGATATGACATGTCTGTGTGTTGACAGAACTTTGGGGGTTTATGGGTCTTCCAAAACTCCAGTTTGCTCTTATCATACTTGTTCATAACTCTTTCTTTGGGAATTTACTATGTGAAAGTATAGTATAATGTTTGTTAGAAGAGTATTTGGGAGGACATTATTTGCAGCGGCCAAATCTGAGTCTTCGGCTGCTGGTGCTGCTGCGGCCACGTCAACAAATAGGGCACCATCCAACCCCCTTGAGCAGTTCTTTGAGGCAGATAGAAGCCCTGATGAGGACAAGCTTGTTGTGTATGGTATAATATACATGCCTTTTGTTTTTACTTAAGTCTTGTAATATAGTCTTCTTTTGCTGTTATGAGTTGTATTGCTCAGATTTTATTTGTTTTGATGAAGCGAAAAGGGTGAATAGAAAGTGTGTGGCATTAAAAGCAAGCCGTAGGGGTTTAAACAGAAACCCACATAAAAACTTGAAATTTCTTCCATTTTTATATTCAAGAGATTGGTCATTAATTTTTAGAAGGAAGAGAGAAATGTGAATGAAGAGCCTGTGTCTTTTGTAGTTTCTATTGCTCAAATTTTGTTTATGATAATGAAGAAGATATGTGATATTTGTAATGGAAAATGACCCAGAATGGTTAAAAGGAAAACACCCACCTGAAAAGTTTTGGGTGTATGCTATGGTTCCATGATTTTGAGAGGACAAAGTTTTAAAATGTGCTCTAAAATAAATAAATAATGGTTTAAATGTTGATTGGTTGATTCCATCATAGCTTTGATTGGATGATTTTCCTAACATAGTCAAACAGTTATGGACTATCATCTCCGCTGTCCATTTTTTGAGATAAGGAAGTTAATTTGCATAAATCTTTGGCATAGAGAACTTGGCATCAGAATCCACTGACCTAAATTTCTAGACCAGGTTTCGAAGCTGTGGTTAATGCTGATGGGTAGTTGCATGTTGAATTGCAATGTCTTGAGGTTTTAATTGTAACGCCTAAGTCTGAGTTATATCTAACAACTACAATAACCCGAGGCTTAATCTCATTATTTTGGGGTCGGCCTTTTGAGAGACAAGCATGAGAATTTAAAATATATATATATATATATATATAAATATAAATATATAATAATAATAATAATAATAATAATAATGATAATAATAATAATAATAATAATAATAAAATAAATAGATAAAAAATAAATAAATATGATAGTTTAATTTATACGAATTTTTCTACGTTGCTCATTCTTATCCAATATCACCCTCTCGTCTAAATTTTTAATTATCATGTCTGTACTGATAATTTACATACAAATTTTCAGCGGTCTACCTCTACGTTTTACTAGATCTCCTATATTCAAGTTTTCTACTCTTCTAATCGGTACGTTTTCGGGTCTTTGCACATGCCTAAACCATCTTAGCCGACACTCTTGTATTTTATCCACAATTAAACTAATTCTCAATTTGCTACGAATCTCTTCATTTCTGATTCTATCTCTTCTAGTTTTACCATACATCCACCTAAATATTCTCATTTCTGCTACCACCATTTTTTGTTCTTGTTGTTTTTTAATTGCCCAACATTCAGTACCATATAAGGTCTTACTGTAATTCTATAGAACTTTCTTTTCAAATGTAGTGGTATCGTGCATTCACAAAGAACTGCGGATGCCTTTCTCTATTTCATTTAATCCACTTGAATCCTATAATTCACATCTCCATCTACATTGCCATCATTTTGAATGATAGAACCAAAATATCTAAATCGTTCATTTTTTGGTACATCTTGTCCATCTAACCTAATCGTTTCTTCATCGTTCTGATCATTGTTGTTAAACCTACATCTCATGTATTTAGTTTTCGATCTACTCAATCTAAACCCTCTGGATTCCAGTATGTTCCTTCATAACTCTAATTTAGTATCAATACTTTCTCTAGTTTTATCAACCAACACTATATCATTTGCAAAAAATCATATACAATGGTATTTCATCTTAAATATTTTTTGTGATTTCGTCTATTACTATTGCAAAAAAGATGAGACTTAATACCGAATCTTGATGGAGCCCAATGTTAATGGGAAAAGTATCGCTATATCCCCTCAAGTTCTTACATTGGTTGCAACTCCATCTAACGACTACTCTAATTATTTGTTCGGTTAAAAATTGAACGGAAAAGACATAAATTTATTGAGATTTAGCATGGTGAGTAGTGGAAAAATTTGTTGCACAGCCTTTTCTTCTGGATACGTGATTTGATCCTAAAGCACCAAATTATATTGTTAAATTCAGGTCAAGGAGGTCTGCTTTTACACTTAAAAATCGTGGAAACAAAATTTCAATCCAATCAGTTTGACACTAAATTGTGATGAAATGGCATTGGTCTTGATATTGCTGTGTTCACTTTTAAATGTAAATCTAACCATTGATTTCTTTCACTCTGTGCTTTTTTCTGAGGTATAAAGCTTAAGTAAGTGCATAAAGTAGCACATATTATGAGTTTTTAGAACATTTATATTTCTCTGCAATCAGTTTCATTTTCAAGGCGAAGTTGTGGTGTGATAGGCAAAGCACCCAAGGCAGCTTCATGGTTTGTGTTCAACTTTCTATACATTATTTGGGAAATGTTGACTTGATCAAACTGTAATACTCCAAGCATCCTTGGATATCATGTGGCACTTTTCTCCTGCTTCAAAAATTAAGACTTCCTTTCCTGTGTTAGTTATTGTAAACTTTCTGCGTTGTGTGTGGGGATGGCTTGATGTTTATGAAGCTTGTGGGCTGGTTGTGTATTCAGATTGCATTAGATGTGTGGATATCTGATTCATATCTATTTCTAGGTCGAAGCTGGAAAGCTTCTGAATTGCGCCTAAAGTCTTGGGATGATCTACAAAAGCTATGGTATGTTCTGTTGAAGGAGAAAAATATGCTGATGACTCAGCGCCAGATACTTCATGCTCAGAACCTACGATTTCCTAATCCTGAACGATTACCTAAGGTATAGCTTATCATCTTTTCCTGAATCTATTGTTTGTTCCCCTTTGTCATATTGTAGAAGGTGAAGTCTCCTTCAAACCCATAGAATTTCCCACTTCTCTTGTAATAACAGCATATGACAAATTCGCAACGCAAAACAATTACAAGAGATGTTCTTACATCAGGAATAAAATACTAATATCTGTTCTCCTATGGCATTACCATGAAGATTTTCACACTGATTAGGGTATAATAACTGTTGAAGGTTGTAACAATTAAAAGGGCTCACCCGATGCACAAAGTATTCCCTGGCTAAGTGCGGGGGTGGGTGGTGGGGTCGTCGTATTTGAAGTTTGTAACAATTATGATATCATAATATGAAATGATTAAAAAGCAACACATGAATATAATTCTATCAAACGTTCAGTTATTCTGTTCCTTTTGTGACATTTCTGCATAGTTTGGTAAGACATAGGAGACAGTGCTCGTCTAGGGAAATTAAGTAGGCACCACAAATATGACTCCATAAATCATTTCTGTCAGTTCCACTTCATCAGAATCCTTATCCATTAAGATAATTCTGCCATTTCTTATGAAATGCAAGCCTAAGAAAGTACCAGTTTTTGTCCGAACCATATATTTTGTGAAGGATAAGGTGTTAGGCTGCAGTCACTTTTTCTCCTTGTTGGCCTTAAATTCAATGGTGGTCCAACATTCCTTTGCTGCAGCTCAATTAAGACGATGCCGCAAGGTATTCGTTCATAAACCAAAGCTGCAAATGTTAGCTCAAGGAGGGATGGGTTATGAAGGATCCTTGAATGCTATTGAGTGTTGAAAGTTTGGTAGCTCAAGGTCTTTAGTCAAGAGTGCAAAACTCATACTCACCGCTTTCCAGTTGCTTTTTCTAAATTTAACTCTCAAATACTAGCTGTGCTATGGTCGTTAGATTAGCTGTTCCATCCAAAGACAAGTGTGGGGGTTGATTTTTAGCCAGCTTTTAGGTAAGCCTTAGCTGAGAGCTAATTGACTTTAGAGGACTCTTCAGAAGCCTTGGGTGAAAGTCTATAAGGCTTTGGATTACAGGGTTTTTCTTCTCTGTCTTTTGGTGGACCCTGTTTATGTTTAATTAATCTAGTTTCCAAGAAGGAGAAAGTCTTAAAGCCTTAAATGAACATTCAAACACCAACTTGCAAGAAGCAATGCATAACATTGAATGCACAATGTTTTCATCGTTCCGGCCTCCTTTGGTTGCTGGTAGTAATATTAGTGATATTTAGACTAGGTTCTCTTGAGAGGGGAGCACGGAATTGAAAATGAAGCAAACAATTTTGAACTGAGTTATGCAATTGATGTCCCTATCCTTTCTATTTGTCTTTGATAAGTTGTACAAATAAGTAAATGTTTTTGCAGCATAATTCGATGCCTTGGTCTCTGAATATCTATCTTCAGATGCTAGATATCACATTTGGACATATGAATGTTGATGTTAGGGCACTTGTGTGTGAGTATGTGGAGATATAACTGGGCATCTTTTTTTTTTTTCCTTCCCTTTTTTCCTTTCATGTATAAGTAAATTTTAACATTTTCCAAGAAAGGAGGCAGATAGCATGTGTGAAGCATATGAAGAAACTTGTTTAGGGCACAATATCCAACTAACTAGAGAAACTTGAAGAGTTATCAGTTAAGAGTGGATACCAATTAAGCAAAGTTCTTAAGGTAGTGCCTGATCTTCTCTAATTGAGCATTGACTTATTATCTTTCCTCTCCAAGTTGTCCACATCAAGTGGAGCTTTGACTTGTGTCTTCCCCCTTGAAATTGCCCACATCAAGTCGAATAAGGAAACTTTGAATAAGGCACTCCATTCACCTGACCTGGATGGTCTAAAACTATGCATCATGAACTCCCCATTCTTCTTGCTGTGCTTTAAATTAGTCATTTAGAGTTCTTCATGGACTGTGTTCTCTCTTATGCCAATTACAACATCCCAAAACTACAAACATGTTGGTTTCTATGTTTAATTTCCAAATGAAAAGTTTGCGTCTAACATATGCAGGATGTGATGTTGAATTGTACACATATCTTGTGAAACTTGCTCTGCCATTCGACTATTGCTATGAATTACTGAGTCCAGATCACTGATGCTAGCGCATCAGCAACAAAGCAGAGAGAACAGGAATAGTTTTGTCATTCCATTCATATGAATTTCAAATATTTGGGAAATTTTGGCCCTCAGTTAGTGTTTTGTTCTCCACACTTACATTTGGCTGAAAATAGCCGTGTTACATCTGTGGGATGCCTGCAGGAAAATGTTGCAATATTTGCTGCATTCCCCCCACCCCAAAAAAAACACACGGACACACTTATTTAAAACTGGTTGGACCCCTTGAATAACTGAACTATTGTGATTGGACTCTTTATTTTTCCAGCCATCTGCATGTCAAGGTGACATGATATGGCATGGGTGTCAGCAACTATGCTTTAGTGGGTGCACTTTTTCGTGCCCAACATGCATCCGTGCCTGACATCTGCATTTGATTCCATCCAAAGTAGTCAAAAGTACTTAGCACTAGCAGGTGACCATCTAAGAAAGTTACTATGTGCTGAAGCACATCAAAAGTTTCTTCACCACATTTTTCACATTTTATTGCTCTGAATTGCTTCTTGATGAGGTTTGTTTTGGTGCTGATGCACCCTACATTATAGGTAGAGAGAGGAGAGAGATGAGGGAGATATATATGTGGTTCAACAAGATAATTCACTGGAATATATGAGGGTGTGTGTAATTAGTTAAGCAATAATCATGTCTTATCTAGCTTCTATCAGGTTTATAAATAGAAGATGCCTGAAAATCTGAAAATCAATTTAATGGGAAACTAAGAGTCAGGAAACAGATAGCTTAGTGGTATGAATCAATCAGTTGGCTCCTTCTCTGTGGAGTATTTATACTAGCCTGGAAGTAAGCATGGGAGTTTGTGCGATATTTGAAATGAGAGAGAGACTGAACTGCCACAAGTAATGTCTACAAACTTCCCTCAGTTCTAGCCAAATCATCTCTTCACTGGCAACTGTGATCTTCAATTTTCAGATCTCCTAACAATGCTAGCACCTTTCCTATCTATAAATGTTGTCGCAGGCTCTCAGTAAACAATGACCAATGCCATTCAAGAATGTCATCATCTCTGTTTTTTTGCCAGGTTTGGATGATGATTTGCTTCTGAAATCTATGGAGTGTGCCTCCTAGTCATTTTCTTATTAATATCCCAAGAAACACAGACCCTTGTTGATGACTTGTTGACAGTAAATATTTTTTATCTTGAAAAATTATAGGTGTTGTTAATTAGTCTTTGAACCTTATTGGACATGCTGAAAAATTAAGTGGTGAAAAGGGTCAGATATGGATGGTGGTTGGGCAACTGGCTTGAGAAGAATCTGATCCCTTGAAATTCATATCCCCTTAATAAGAACATAGGCAGATGAGGATGTAAGGTCTGAAATGTTAACTAAATCGAGTTTATATTTTTCAAGCTGGTTCTCAAGTTTCTTCCGTCTGTGGCTGAATTCATGTTCCTAGAACCTTAATTAGCCTTGATCATGATGCAGTTTTTTAATCAAACAAAAACACATTTTGTGTGTTCAATTGGGCCAACACTGTGCCTTTTTCTCCCAAGATAAAACATATTATTTGGTATCTGATTATTGTTAGAGCCCAATGATTCAGGTAAGGAAGTCTATGTGCCGAATCAAGCACGTACTGACTGAAAGAGCAATTGAAGAACCGGATCCCAGAAGATCTGCTGAGATGAAGAGGATGATTAACGCCCTGTGATGATATTGTCCTTGTCTGTCGGCATTGATTTTGGTCTATTGACTGCTGTCAGAAATAGCATCTTGCTTGGGTATAAGGCAAGGAACTTCCAATCATTCAAAAAAGTATCTGCAGTTTTAAAAAAGACATGTTGCAGACTTTTGGTGATCAGAGTAGTATGAATAGGCCATTGTGGCTCTGCTTTTGGTTACTGAACTTGGCATAGAATGTGCATCCATGGCTCCTTCATTGAAAATTGTGTGTGTTTATCGTGCTTGTTTATTGCAAGAGTCATGAAATTCCTAGTCTTACCTTGCCTTGCTAAACTTAAAAGAGTTATCATGTTTTTAAGCCTCTTGGTTCATGGTGATATAAAAGCGAGCATAGGAAACCACTATTGAAGGACTACCCTCTCTCAAGGTAATAAATTCTTTGAGGTTTGGCTTCAACCCGGTCCCTAGTTTAGTTTGAATAAGAAGCTGAATTACTCAGGCTCTGAAAGCATTTCGGTTTCGGTGTATATAAATGCAACTTTGATGAAGACTTACTATTGCAGACTCTCAATCAATTTCAAGCAGCTCATCAACTTCTGAGTTGGCTTCTGAACTGGCTTGGTGAAAACTTGCTCTGATTCACATAGCAACGAAAACAGGTGTGTGCCATTCAATTCATGTGGTTGGTATTCACTATGAATGAGGTAATTTAATAGACCTTTAAAAAATGGTTGAGACCAGTCAAACGATAATCATTATACCACTTGCATGCCAATCAATACGTCTGCTTATGAAAACCATTGTTCATAAGACCCACATTTGCTTATGCAATCAAGAACTTCATATATGTTGATATCTACAATAATTTATTATACCGGCGTTTATGTTAAGATTTTACTCTAATTGGAGCAAGCAGCGCCTCTAGCGGTGAGCCCCACATCTCTCTCTCTCTCTCTCTCTCTCTCTTTTTGGTACTTGGACACCGTTCGGTATCTGGAATTTCGCCCTGACTAATTCGTATTGACCGCTTCAGTGGTACCTTTTCGGAGGGCGGGTCTCTCTCTCTCGCTTTATTTTTTTTACCACTAGTATTTGGAATCATATTCTGACTAATTTGGTTCGAGCGTCTGTGGGGTCATTTATGTGTAGTCTCTTCTATTCTCAAGTTTCGAACTCAAAATTTGATTAAAAGATCTAATGTTTCATTCCATTATACATTTGAAAAATCTAGACTAAAATCAATTCACTAACTAAAATCAATGTACCATGGGTCTAGTGGCAGAGCATTAGACTCCGTCAATCAAGATCTCAAATTCCGAGTTTTAGAAATGAAAAAATAAATATTAAGAGAGTTAGTTTTTGAATTAATTTTAATAACTGTTCGATTTAGAATAGTTAGATTTTTGGATACAGATGGTTTAAAAAAAAAAAAAAAAAAAAACTGAGGCCCACATCTTTTAGGAAAAAAAAAAAAAAAGGAAAATGCATCTTCCATGGTTCTCTCATATGCATATGATGCCCTGCACTATTAAGCAGCAAGAAAGAGGTACTTTTTGACGTAGAAAATTATTAATCAAGTCCAGAAAATAATCATTTTCAGACTAAGTACCCATGAAACCAAAGAAGGAAATCTACAAATTTCCATACTAAGATCAATGACTAGTTCTATATTCTTCGTATGGAATCAAAATTGTACTTCAAGTTACTCTCTTGTCGCAACTTGAACTCTTCTCACGGTCTTTTTCAAAAGTGAGATTACAAAATTGGCTATTTATTTATAAAAATGAACACAACATACAAAAAGCCAGGCACGCGGTCACATTCAAAATCATTTTCACTTACAACATGGCATTGAAAAATTGTTGTGAGAGAAAGGAAAGCAATTCCTTGACCTTATTCACAGAAATGGCAAACTCAAAAAAGGGGTTTCTAGAAACAAGAAGCCAAACCCATCTTTCACTTTTGTTTTTGATGTTATTTTTGGCATCTACTTTCTAAGATCTATTTTTCTTGTTTTAGGAAGCAATGAAAACAAATGAAGCTGTCTGTTTTGCCCATAGACGTAGGGATGCAAATGAAAGCCAGTAATTTGTGAAAAACTACATGCTTAGCTTTCTATTTAACTTGCCTTGTTAATTTAACTAAGCCGAGAGCATGAATGATAGGCTGAAAGGGTGTCGATAGACATTCTCCCTTCTCATATTTTCACGAGAGTTTTCGCCTTTTTCAACGATGTTATTAGTACAGGAGTCTCTTAGGAATGTCTGATTTGAGTTATAATTATAATTATTATATTTTTATAAATAATTTTTATTATTTAAACTGGAATTTAGAATTTCAATATTATGAAATTTGTATCGGATTCATTTAAATAAGTATCGGTTAGAACAAATATAATATAAATGGGTTTGGCGACTAGATGCTCGTCGTCCATTAATGACTGTATAACTTGCGTCTTTTTTTTTTATTTTTATTTTTTATAAAAAAAATATAAACAAATAGCAGTGAATCGAGAAATAGATATTGAAAGTGAGAAGGTTCAATCATTTAAATTGTCGTTATTTAATGAGTGAAGTACGACAACATATCGAACAAACTTATGGGATCATTTAGCTTAAACTCGTTTAAAACTCGATATTTCTTGTTTAATTAATTAATCGGTTTGTTAATAATGCATTATAATTCAATCAGTATTTATTATTTTTTTATAATAAGTTTTGAATTCAACTTATTGATAAACACGTGGACAATACTGATTGGTGGTGAGTCATGTATCCAACCTCGTGGAGTGATCCAATGATTTTCCCTAATAAACACATGCGACAACAAAAGTAAGAAAAGGAGCTGGGGGCGGGGGAGGGGGGGGGGGGCCAAAAAATGATTGTGTCCACTGACAGAAATCACTTACCAAAATGAAAATGAAAATCTCTCTTCCTCTTCCTCATACCATTTTGGTTTTTAAATAAAAACGAAAAGTCAAAACCTCCCCCAACGTCAGTCAACAATACCCAAAGAAGTCCGGCTCCCCGCGTTTTCATCGCCTCTATGTGACCCGCACGTCATTCTATCGTTACCCTTGCCCCAACTGCCCGTTCTTCCCTCTCGAAACTGCCCTGCTCTAACCAAAGTACCAAGTACAACCTTTCCTTTTGCCGTCTGGAGAGGTCTCGGGCACACACAAAAACACCATTTTCCTCTCTCTCTCTCTCTCTCTCTCTCCCCCCCCCCCAAATCTTCTGTCTTCTCTCTCTAGATCGTGGAATCCCCCCTCTCGTGTTTTAAAAGGCGGCTTAAGTTCTATTCCTCTCTCTCTCTCTCTCTCTCTCTCTCTCTCTCTAAAATTGGATCTGGGGGATTGGATCGAGGAATTGATTGGAGATTGAAGAAACCCTAGAATTTGGGGAATCGGTTAAAGGCGATCTGGGTTTTGAATATTAAGAGTTTTTGGGTTCTTGGTGCGTGTGAAGATTGGGAATTGAAGGTTGGGGTTGAGGAATTTGGGAAACCGAAGAAACCCTAGAATTTGGGGGATTGGTGAGATACGATCTGGGTTTTGAAAGTTTGGGGCTTTTTGGTATTGGGTGTGTTTGAAGATTTGGAAGATTGAAAGAACCCTAGAAATTGGGGAAGATGCGTTCTAGGGTTTGAGAAGTAGAGTTTTTGGTGAAATTGGGGATTGTGATGGTTGGAATTAGGTTTGAGGAAGATAGAAAAATAGGGGAAGATGCAAGAAGGGGATTGGTATTATGCTGGTGCATGGAAGGGAATGTGAGGCTAATAGGAGACGGCATCGTCGGCACATGTGGTCTGTCCCTGTGACGACTACTCTAGCTGATGATTCTAATTCATTCTTCAAGGTATTTACTTGGTGGATTTTTTTTTTTCAAAATTTTTTGCTTCTCTTGTGTTTATGTTTGTAATTTTGTCAGACCTGTGATTAATGCAAATTTGGATGTTTCCTTGGTTTGTGCACCATAGTGATTGTGTTGTTTGATCAATGGTCTTGTTATGGTGTTAATTTCAACCAATTATTTTAATTTGTGTAATAGTTTTGGATTTTGCAAAGCTGGTGCTTTTTTTGTGATGGAACCATTGTTTGAGTTTATTATGCAACAAATGGTCTTGTTTTTCTATGATGGAGTGCTCATGGTTTGTTCTTTGGAGAAATTAATTTGTTGTAATTAGGTCTAATTTTGTCAAAGCTGCGAGTTTCAATAATCAAGGTTGTCTATTTTAAATTTTGCAAAGTTGGTATTTTGTGGCTGTTTGTGTCGTTTGAAATTTGTTATGTGATAAAGTGTCATATTTTGATGTCAAGTCGGGATTGATTTTTGGAGAAATTTAGGTTTTTTTTGGGTTACTTTTATCCGATAGAGCAACAGTAAATTTAAGAAGTTTGAATTTGGATTCTTGTACTATTTCATCAATTGAACTGGAAAGAAGTGTGAAAGTGGGGACCGAATATGTGAACTCTAATTGAATGGCCAATCTGAGGTTAAATCTATATAGTGTGGAAGTTGGGTTGTCTCATTGGGACTTAACATATTGCTCTAATGGGGTGATGAGAATTGTTATTCTGCCACTTTGTTGTTAGTTATAAAGAGATGCTCAATTTTCTTGATGTTTTCCTGGTTTAATAATTTTACAATTGGGAGTGTGGTATAGTAAATGGGTAAATTGAGTTTAGCATTGCGGCCTTTTACAGCTCTATGGATATTTAACAAGCTTGTAAAATCTTGTGGGGGGAAATGTAACGTTCCTTAAATTATATGTATCAAACACTGCATGATTAGAACCTCAAGTTTGCTGGAGGAGATAAGGTCAAAGTTTGTGCCTTGGCAAGGTTAAAATTTGAATGGTCTGGAACATAGGCATGTTTGGTGAATTATGCCAAGCATGGGAGCAACTGTACTACCAAAATCAATGAAGAAAGGACTTTCTTCTTGAGACCAAGAAACAAGTTTTTTATTTTGCCCTTTAGGCAATTGAAAATGTGTTTGATAATGGCAAAATATCAGTGTTTATGGACCTCCATGGTCATTTAGAGCATAGTTGTTGCCTCTCACCTTAAGCCATAAGCACATGTGGGAACTGATTTGCATTTTCCCAGGTATTTCTTGGAATGCAGCTTGCTTTCTCCTTTTTAACCGCCTAAAGGACACATTTTCTGAATAATCTGTACTTTTTGTGAACCATTTATATTGATCGCTTTTTGCGACAAACATTTCTGCATTCACTTCTGCGTTAAGATCAGTCTTGCCAATGGGATTTTCCAGTATCATGTGAATTGTGCAGTTGCAATCCAAATGAATGGAGGAAAGGAGTCGGTGCTGTGGTGATTTGAAGGGGGGAAAGGAAAAAAAAATGAGAAACTTTAAGTTCTCAGTATTTTTTCTGGTTTCTAGGTTGTGAAGTTCTTGACTAGTTGACTGTTGATGAGTGGTTGATTCTTCTTCTGAAATAAAGAAAAGTTTTGTGGACAGTTGATTGGGGGACTTTGGTCGGAACATATCTCATGAGGCATATTTGTGCAACCCAAGCTTTATCCCTTTTTTTATTATTACTTTCGGTTTCTGACCCTTTTGTTGATTCTGCTAAAATTAGCGCTTACAGTTCCCCTATCTCCTCTCTAACAGGATTAGTCCTTTCGCTTTCTAAGAATACTTTTCATGTTTGGCAGGATGGTCGCAAGATAAGTGTTGGTGATTGTGCACTTTTCAAACCGCCTCAGGATTCCCCGCCGTTCATTGGAATAATTCGGTGTTTAGCACCAAGTAAAGATTCCAAAGACCATAATTTGAATTTGAGTGTCAATTGGCTCTATCGACCTGCTGAAGTAAAGCTTGGCAAAGGCATCCTTTTGGAAGCTGCGCCAAACGAAGTCTTCTATTCCTTTCACAAGGATGAGATACCTGCTGCATCGTTACTCCATCCGTGTAAAGTCGCATTCCTTCCTAAAGGTGTTGAACTTCCTTCAGGGGTATCCTCATTTGTGTGCCGTCGGGTCTATGACATTGCAAACAAGTGTTTATGGTGGCTAACTGATCAAGATTATATTCATGTAAGTTTAAATTTCTTTTTGTTATTTTTTGGAGTAGTATTACCCTAAAATTCGTATCTTTCGTATTTTCAGGAGCGACAAGAAGAAGTAGATAAGTTGTTATTTAAGACTCGAATAGAAATGAATGTTACAGTGCAGCCAGGTGGTCGTTCTCCAAAGCCAGTTAATGTTCCATCCTCAATGTCACAATTAAAATCTGGTTCAGATGGTGTGCAGAACAGCAACACAGCTGTTCCTTCACAAGTTAAGGGAAAGAAGAGAGAGCGAGGAGATCAGAGCTCTGAGCCCATCAAACGGGAGCGTTCATTGAAAACTGATGAGGTTGATTCTTTTCACTCACGGGATGGCATGTTGAAGTCTGAGATTGCGAAAATTACTGAAAGGGGTGGGCTTATAGATTCTGAAGGTGTTGAGAGGCTGGTGCAGCTCATGCAACCTGAGAGAATTGACAAGAAAATTGATTTGACTGGTCGCACAATACTTGCCGGTGTTATTGCTGCTACAGATAGGTTTGATTGCCTTGGTAGGTTTGTGCAGCTCAGAGGTCTGCCCATATTGGATGAATGGCTCCAAGACATCCATAAAGGAAAGATAGGTGATGGTGGTAGCCCAAAGGAGAGTGATAGATCGGTTGAGGACTTTCTCTTAGTTTTACTTCGTGCTCTGGATAAGCTACCTGTTAATTTAAATGCTTTACAAATGTGTAATATTGGGAAATCTGTAAATCACTTGCGTAGTCATAAGAACTTGGAAATTCAGAAGAAAGCTAGAAGCTTAGTTGATACTTGGAAGAAACGTGTTGAGGCTGAAATGAATATCAATGATGCAAAGTCAGGCTCGAATCAGACGGTTCCATGGTCTGCCAAACCAGGACTTCCTGAAGTTTCTCATGGTGCTAGCAGACGCACAGGTGGCTCATCTGAGGTTGCCATGAAGGGCTCTGTCCTGCAGCCTTCTGCATCTAAAGCTTCAGGTAAGCATCAGGGGGAACTGGTTGCCAAGGCTGCAACTAGCCCTGGAGGACCTAACAAGTCTGTCCCGATGTCTAACACAAAGGATCATCAGCCAAGAGCTCCTGTTGCTGGTTCTTCTGAACCCAATCAAACAACTGCAAAAGATGAGAAGAGCAGCAGCTCTAGTCAGTCGCATAATAATAGTCAATCTTGTTCGAGTGACCATGGCAAAGCATTGGGTTTCTCCGGGAAGGAAGATGCAAGAAGCTCAACCGCTGGATCAGCGAGTATGAATAAGGTTTCAGGTGCTCATCGGCATAGGAAATCTGTGAATGGCTTCCCAGGAAGTAATGTCTCTGGTCATAAAGAATCCGGGTCAAACCGAAGTTCCTCCCACAGAAATTCGGCTCCTGAAAAATTATCACAGTCTGGTCTAACATGTGATAAGGCATTTGATGCACCTAATATTGAAGGGAGCAGTCACAAGCTTGTAGTTAAGATCCCAAATCGAGGCCGCAGTCCTGCACAAAGTGCTAGTGGAGGATCTTTCGAAGACCCCTCTATTATGAACAGTAGAGCTTCATCCCCTGTTCTTTCTGAGAAACATGAGCAATTTGATCGTAATAGCAAGGAAAAGGGTGATGCTTATAGAGCTAATGCTGCTTCAGATGTGCATACCGAGTCCTGGCAGAGTAATGATTTCAAAGATGTTCTAACTGGATCTGATGAGGGGGATGGATCTCCTGCTGCTGTAACTGATGAGGAGCATGGCAAAACTACTGATGATAGTCGAAAAATGACAGAAACATCAATAGCTGCTTCCTCTTCATCAGGTAACGAACTTAAGCCAGGGAAATTACATGATGCTTCTTTCAGTGCATTGATCGAAAGTTGTGTCAAGTGCTCAGAAGCTGATACATCTGTTCCTGTTGGGGATGATGTTGGAATGAATCTGCTCGCAAGTGTTGCTGCAGGGGAGATGCTCAAGTCTGACCCGGTTTCACCAAGTGCTTCTCCTCAAAGAGAGGCCCTCGCCATCGATCGTTCTTGCACTGGCAACAGTGTCATGGTAAAAGAATCAAGTAGTAACGAGAATGCTCAGGAACAAGGTCAGAGTAATGATGGTACTGGTGGTACAGGTAATGTTGAGATGCAAGTGGCTGTTGAGGGCAATTCATTGTCTAAGGATGGCTTGCAACATATTGGTAGAAAAGAATCAGCTGATCTATCTGGAGACCGCAAAGTCATTAATCCCATTTCGGAAGGGAAGCCAGGGGCAGATTGCAAAGATACCATTGATGCTTCTAGTAACAAGTCGCTTCTAATATCAGTGCCAGGTTTGGAATCCAATAGAAGAAAGGATGAAACAACTGTTGCTCCCTCCGTGTCTGAGCCAGTGGTAAAAACAATCAGTAATGGTACAAATGGAGGTGATTGTAAGCAACTTAATGAGAAACAGCCAGTTGTTTGTGGGGTGAATGTTGATGACACTTCAGATGCTAAACCAACAGTGAGAAGTTCTTTGCCAGCTGAAGACAAGGTAAGTGTTTCTTCCGGTGCAGAAGTTGGGAAGGAAGTTGTTGAAGGTTTGTCCAGACCATTATTAGATGTTGATGGAGAATTCAAGAATAATGTGCATGAGAATGATAGGTCTAAAAGTGGAATCATGCCAGAGTTAAAGCCACTAACAGTGAGTATGCATTCTGAAATGACAAAGAGCACCAATGAAAAGGGGTTGGTCCTTACTGGTTCTTGCAAGGATCGGGCTGCAGAAAATATATATAGTTCCAAGGAGGAAAAGCCTGATGATGTGGTTGCGAAGAACCATTCTAGTTGGCCGGATAATCAGAGAACTGGGAAGGAAATTGAAGCTTCCCCAACTTGTGGTAAAAAAATCATTTCAGCATCTGGTACAATGATGGCAGATAGGAAGACTGAGTGTCAGGAGGATAATTCAGAAGGTAAAGAGGTTCTTGAGCACTTTTCTGGAGGGGATCCTGTTGTCAGAGATGAAGCTACAATTGCTGTACAGCAAACTGAGTTACATGGAAGAACGAGAGTACCTAAATCAAATGGTGCAGACGCTGGTGAATCAGATGAATGTGTGTCCACTACAGTTGATGGTTCCTTCTCTGCTATGGGCGGCTCAGATCCAGATGCAAAGTTGGAATTTGATTTGAATGAGGGGTTTAATGCTGATGATGGAAAATATGGTGAGTCAAACAGTGTGGTGGCTCCTAGCTTGTCAGGGGCAATTCATATTATTAACCCCTTGCCTATTCCTGTTCCTTCAGCGTCCACGGGACTTCCGGCTCCAATCACAGTGAAGGGGCCTTTTATGCCACCAGAGGATCTGTTGAGAAGTAAGGGAGAATTTGGATGGAAGGGATCAGCAGCCACGAGTGCCTTTCGGCCAGCTGAACCCAGAAAGGTGTTGGAGACACCAGTTAGCACTGCTAATGTTCCTCCTCCCAATTCTACGGTTATAAAACCTGCACGTGCACCATTAGATTTTGACCTGAATGTGGCAGATGAAAGAATTCTTGAAGATCTGGCTTCCCAAAGTGCTGCTCCTGATACATGTCACATGTCAGAAGCTGCAAACAGTCATCATGTAACTTGTGATGTGATGGCAAATTCTCAACCTGCTCATTCTTCTGGAGGGCTTGATCTTGATTTGAACCGAGCTGATGAAGCCACTGAATTGGGGCAGCAGTTTTCAACAACAAACCATCGAAGGATGGAGGCTCCCCTTCTGTCTGTGAAACCATCTTTATCAGGCGCAAATTCTAGTGTTGAGATGAGTGCTAGAAGGGACTTTGATTTGAACAATGGGCCTGTTCTTGATGAGATGGGTGCAGAGTCATCTGCCTTGAGCCAGCATTCCAGAGGTGCCTTTCCATCTCAGCAGCCTGTTGCTTCCATGAGATTAAATAATGCAGATCTTGGGAACTTTTCGACTTCTTGGTTTACTCCAGGGAGCACGTATCCAGCTGTCACAATTCCGTCAATTTTGCCTGATAGAGAGCAGCCCTTTTCAATTGTTTCTTCTGGTGGTGCACAAAGAATATTAGGCCCCCCCACGGGTGTCAATCCATTTAGTCCTGATGTTTTCCGGGGTCCAGTATTGTCATCCTCTCCTGCAGTGCCATTTCCCTCTACCCACTTTCAGTATCCCTTCCCTTTTGGTACTGTACCTTCTGCAATGGTTCCTGGTGGCTCAACAACATACGCGGATTCATCGTCTGCTGGGAGGCTTTGTTTTCCTGCTGTTCAGACATCATTACTTGGACCTGCTGGTGCGATTCCATCGCATTTTCCTAGACCTTATGCTGTAGGCCTTCCAGATGGTGGCAATAGTGGTGGTGTTGAAAGCAATAGAAGGTCAGGAAGGCATGGTCTAGACCTTAATGCTGGCCCTGGTGGTGGAGATGCAGAAGGGAGAGATGAAGCATTGGCTCTGCCATCTAGGCAACTCCCTGTTACCGCCCTAGCAGAGGAGCAAGCAAGGATGTTTCAGATGGCTGGTGGCCTTTTGAAGAGGAAGGAACCTGAGGGAGGGTGGGATTCTGACAGGTTTAGCTACAAGCCGTCTTCTTGGCAATAGGACTTTAGCAGGGCAGAATTTGGTGACTTTTTAAATCCTTGGTAAGTTTTCTTTATGTGCTGTATCAGCTAGGGGAGATGGCACATGTTTGTGAAAATCAATCATGCATTTACTAAAAATGAACCAAGGATTTATTCACTTAAATGCCTTTTATCCTACTTGTGCATTTCTCGTCTTCATTCATTAGAGAGTCAAATTAGGTGGGAGGACCAAGTTTTTTGTGGTTTTGCTTATTTTTCACAGCTCCCTGTGCTGGAGCACCCGGAAAAGAAGGGGGTGAATATCCTTTCAGTTGGTTCCTTTTAATGTTGTTTCTGAAGAATGGCATATGGGTGTGATTCCGGGTAGTATCATAGCCATTTCACATCTCATATTTTCTGGGTTTAGTTATGCTGGTCCAGCTTGGCCCCCATTCCCACTAGTTGAATATGGCACTTTCTAATTGCGTTTTTTCTGTAATATGTTAGAGCTTAGAGATTACTCACATTGATTACGGTGTTCAAGAATGTTCATGTGGGAAAACATGGATGATTGGTTGTTGAAATTTGTTATTCCCAACAACCACGAGGTTGCTGATTTTGATTTTCCATTTTTTGCTTCTTGCTTTCCTAAGAGATGTCTTTGGTATATATATTTTTTTTCTCGGTGTTATTTATTTATTATTGGGAATAATATAATGTTAAAACTAGGAAACCAGAGGATTGTCTGATGACATTAAGGTGGAAATCAAAGGGCAGAATGCTATGGGAGTTTGCTTGTGCTTTTTGTATTTGATGGAAGTTTAGATCTAGATAAAGTACTTCAATAATTTTCATTTTGCTATCAAAACCCTTCTATTGATCCACACACCATTCGTTGTTCCTCTCTTCATGTTTCCAGTTATTTGAGAATGTGCAACTGCTTGCTCCTGGAAGTCGCCATCTAATTTTCGCAATCAGAGGATGGGTGGTAAGTGAGTTATTTGATGTGTTCATAGTCTCTGATCCCCACCTCTGTCACTGTATGAAACATATTTTTAAGGTGTCTTTCCAGGGTCTGCAAGCTGTTTGTGTTTTTTGATCAGCTTTGGGTGGCTGCCAGATAATTTTCCCCATGTAGATATATTACTGTTGAAAAGCTTTTGCCTGTGCTGCCCAGTTAATACTTGATTCCCGCACTGTTGTTCAGTGCTCGACTCGTGAAATGTTGGACTTAACACCACCTTTATCCAAACATGGATATTGGATTTGTGAACTACAAACACAAGCCCTTTGTACGTGTCAGGCTGTTAATTTCATCGTTCCCTTCGGTTTCTTTTTTTCTCTTCCATTTGCACATATAAGAAGAGCGACAAATTTTTGATAGTTGAGCTTTCTTATTCTTGCATATGTTTAGTTGTGTTGCCCAATGATGTGTAATAATACTTTGTTCATGATATAATTCAAGCTTCATGCAGCACCATATGCAACCTCTCATGTTTTTGACAAATCCTGAGAAAACCCTACATTATGAGACTGCTTATTTCGGTCTACATCTTTTTTTCCTTAATTCGGTTGGGGAGGATGCTTTTCTTCTTGCTGTTTGCGGATGGTGCATTGGAAACTATGGCTTGTAGTAGAGATCATTTTGCTGGTGAACATGATCTGAAACTATATATATCAACTAGTAATTTGCTATTATCTTTATCTGGACCATTTGATTGGAGAATGCTTTGATCAAGTTTTCCTCTCTGCTTGAAAGTTTGTATTTTGGTGATGCATTTAGTCCATTTTTGTAGTGATTGTGTGTGGGTGTGAAACTAGGAGTCATAAATATTGCAGCTACTTGTACAGCTTGTGGTGCTCCTACTTGGTACATTTTGTTGACACTATGCTTGATGTGAGTTACAGCAGGATTGGTATCTAAAGCCATGGGGCTGGGCTAAGCTGATGCCTATGATGCTGCTGATCCTTCCCATGCAATTTGATAGAAGTGTTGTTGCCCCACAACAATGTTAGGGAGTTATCTTGCCCGGAAAGCACTAGACAATGCTAATTTCTCATTACAAGAAGATAGCTTGGGGTGTTTTTCACATTGGTTGTACATTCATTTTTAGTTTTAGATAGTGTAGCTTTGATTTGAGGTATGCATGCCTGGCAGGGTTTTCTTGCACTTGTACCTGAGACAGGTGACTGAGAATGATTTCAGTTCAACATTTGTAAAAGGACACACCACACAAAATGCCCGTATCTATACTCATGTTAACAATGCCCCTTTTAAATTATGATAATGACTATACATTAACCTAGGTGGAAATTCTATGTTTTTATGTTCACAAATTGCCCCTATTAGGGGACAGAAGTGGCCAATTTGTGGGACACTGCTTCTGGAGTACTAAGTAGTGTCTTTGTTGTCCTGTGATACATGGTTTTTGTGGAAGTGGATCACATTGCCTGCGACCAAGACGATAACTATAGTTTCATGGCAGGATCTACATTTGTTGAGCCATGGAAAGTCCCCTATGCACTTCTTAAGAGTGGATGAAGAGGTGGGGTAGATTGTCTTTGAAAATGGTTCAAATAGATGTTGCAATGAGAGATAAGGAAAGACCACGTTTGGAGAGCTGTCTCATAAATAGGATTTTTGTAGATGTTCGAATCAGATTAGTTGGAATATGGTTTTGGATACTAACAAAAAAAGAGGGAAAAAAAAATTAGAGTGAAGGGAACACGCCTTCCAACAACAGGGAATATCAGTTGTAGTAACCAGAATGCATCAATCAAAGGTAGTGTTGTGGTTTCACCTAAAAAAATAAAAAAGGTAGTGTTGTGGATAGTAACTATACTGCAATCACGAGATCCCTACAGCTGAAGGGGATGATAATGCGTGAACCTACCTTACAATATAAGCTATGTAAAACAATATTTGTTGGGTTGAACATGTGACACGAGTGTATGAGAGGCTCATGTATATCTCAAGGTTCTGGTTAAGCACATTTTTACTTTCTTTTTCATTTTTTTTTTTAATTTGAGAATAGTGATGATATTTCTAATTAATTCTCTTAATAATGTATCAATGGACGTGATATTTTTAATTATTTTCTCAATCTTGCTAAAGTTACAATAGTGAACCGTTATTTTTACCCACCAAACCTTGGTTTAAAAATGGCAAAATTGAGACTTGATAACAAAATCCCAGAATCCTAGACAATTACACAAGAAACCCTAAAAATAAACTTGATCTAAATTACACTGTTTATCCTAAAAAATTCAGAATTTTAATTTAATTTGTAGTAAAATGAAAAGGACAATTCAGCTCTCTCTTTAGGGCATTGTACATATATTTGAGCCATTTAAAAAAACAAAAAAACCCCATCTTCTACCAAGGTAGGCAGTGCCACAATTCTCAATAGGCAGGCAATGTTGATCACAGAGACAAATTGCATGTGGGAAATATTGAATCTTGGCATCACTGCAGGCAAAGGCGTGATGCCTCTTCAAAAGCATTTCCATGGCTCAACAAATCATGCAAAGGCACACAAATATTGTTCGTCCCATGTCAAAGTGGTGAATTGACCCTTGGTCCAATGAATGCTTTTCTCACTAAGCTTTATTTTTTTTTCAACCATCATCGGTATCTGAAACCATATTTCTATTAATCTATTTTGGGTGAATGCGAGGACCCTATTTAGGGGTGGCTTTTGCTGTGTAGTTTTTTTTTTTTTTTTTTTTTTTTTTTTTTTATTTCTAAGTTTTGGACTCGAAATTGAATTAAAAAATTTGGTACGCCATCTCATAGGCCTATTATCTTACGGTTCTTTTCTCACCAATCTAATTCTTGTTATTTTCATACGTGTCTTGTTCCATGTACCATTTCTACAATAAATCATCCATCATGCAAGTCTAAAAGTGATGTTTTCAATTTTTCTTTATGTTTTAGTCTTCAACTTTTTCAAACTGATAAAAGTGAAAATCTTATATAAATAATTAAATCACAATACAAAAAAAGTGTGGAAGGTGTTAAGTGTGCCCCAGAACATAAGAGGATATTTCAAATAACGCACTCACTGCCTCTTGCCCAGACTCTGCATGAATTGGCAAAAACGCTGGTCTCCCTTGCTCATCGAAGGGGCCCCCCAAGGCCAAAGATTGTAGAGTATTTCAAGATCATGAAAAGGCTTTTGAAAGACATCAGGCCTTGCCCGTATCGACTTCTAAAGTTACAAAAATCCAATGCTCCCCACATGCATTTTGTGCCGAATTGTGACACTACCTGCCTTGGAAGAAGTGGGGTAGACTGTCTTTTAAAATGGTTCAAATATATGTCGCAATGTACCCCACAGAGAGAGAGAGAGAGAGAGAGAGAGAGAGAGAGAGCGAGCGAGCCTGTAAGTGCTCATTTTTCAAGAATTCAATGGTTGATCCTTTACAATTAACAAACCTCAAACTAACAAATTGAATAAGAATATCAGTTGTTTCTAGTTCCTAAAATACACCAATGAAAACCTATTCAAACAAGTAAAATATACAAATAATATTCTGCATTCTAAACATCGCAATGTATTGGAAGGTAGACTGCAATCACAAGATACCAACGGCTTCGACTTCTAAAGCCATTTGTTTCACTTGAAGCAGACGAGGCTCCTCCCTCCTAAGACATTCCTGGAATAGGAAGAGACAGAAATGTATTAGTTCAAAGAGGACTTTGTTTCAAAACCGCGAAAAATATACGGAAATAAAGCAATGTTCTCCCGCAGCACAAATATGTGGGAAAAATCCCAAGTTAGTCCCGGGAGACAAATTCATAAATAATACTTGACTTATTCCGAAAGAGCTTCTCATAGTTGTTCAAATGAAGTCCTAACTTCCTTTCCTCAAGAATAATTGGCACCATCCATAAAGACATGCAGGAGTATATCATCATGGAAGTTAGAGTAAATTTATTGTTGACAGAGAACCCATTGATTTAGACCATGGACATGCTCTTATGGAGTGAAATTTTAGGGCAGGATCTTGGCTTTTAGGTCATTTTAATTAAAGACTAATATCTAATTGAGCCAACAACAATGAGCAAGAAACTCACTTTTGGTGTTGGAAATCATCAAAATAACAGCGAAAAACATTTGGCATAAACAAACAAAAGCTGCTTAGGACAATGCAATGCACAAAAATAATTCCATGCTTAAGAAGCTGAAATAGACAAATAGTTCCCAAGCCATCACTGTGATCCCTTCAGATGTCTCAAACAGGGGGAATGAAGGGGGAAAAGGCACTGGCATTCTTGAGTATGGGCATTTTTATTCTAACAGTATCCCTCCAGCTTAACATAATGAATAGGGAGCCAGATCTCAGTCTTAAGCTCAACACAGGCTTGACCCTGTAGGCAACAATAATGTGATTTCCCATTCCATGCAACTCATCCTTTAAGATGATAAAAGATTATGAGACAACCGAAAAATTAAAGTTGATTACACCTACCATCTAATTATTATTGAACGTAGAATTCCTCTTGTAGCTGCAAGGTTGCTACAAATTGTCATTTCTCTAGTTCCTCTGCGAAAGGTATTTTCTCTAGTTCCATCTAGCTAGTCATAACATTTTCTACCTAAAATAAATGCTCTCTGCACAATCATTGATTTCAGTTCAGAATTAGTACACCTGCACAATTCCCATCCTTTTTTTTTGAGTTACGAGGATACCAATTGTCTCCAATTACAAATTGTTTCAGGACATTAATTTGTGACTAGCCTGCGGTATGCTTCCCAATAATTTTCAGTTTTATATTGTTTTTTGTTCTACTGGAAAAGAAAAGATTAAGGGCTTTCACTTCTATGTCTATAATCTTGCCTTCCAAGATATTAAAATCATGATACTTCTAATTGAAAGTTCCAAAATGATCAGAGGTGCAAATCAACAATTTTATGCTTGCTGATCAATTATAATGGTGATAGAGAATATAAAACTGTGAAACATCTACATACCAAGATAGTTGGTAATATATAATTCGTGCTGGACCAACACGCTCATGACATGTATCAAATGCAAATGAATAATGTAAGACAGACTAATCAACGGACAGTTGGCATGGTGGGATGTGACACTAGGACAGACTAACCAAGGACAGGTGCTCTTCACATCTGGAGAACTCAGCTACTTTAGTACGAGACATGTATGGAAATGACCCTTAAAAAAAACTACCGCAAAAAAAATTTTCAAACGTGACCCAGGATTGTCGAGTGTTGAACACTCGACCAACATAGTCGAGTCTTCAACACTCCTCAAACTGTTTGTTGAGTGTTGAAGACTCAACAATCTCGCGGCTGAAACCCTAACCCTAAGATTTCTTCCAAAGTGAGCCTTCCTTTCCTCTGCATCTTCACCGCCACACGATGCCTGCACCAGCTGCCACTTCCAGAAACAGTCCCATGTTGAATTTTTTTGCAGAGGTTTAATTTTGCAAGTTAGAGAGAGAGAGAGAGAGGAAGGTTGATGAAGTAAGAGTAATTCAGACCTGAGCCTTATTTGATCTAGTTATTCTCAGACTTCATTGAATTCCATGCAACAGCTTCTGCTTCTTCGTCTTCTTCTTCTTCTCCTTCTTCGTCTGTCCTTGTTACTGCTCTTCTTCATCTGCGCTTCCAGAAACAGTCCCTGCCCACATCTCCACCCCCAGCTCGTCTCCCTTACCCAAAACTTGTTTGTCGAGTGTTGAAGACTCGATCAACGTGGGTCACATTTGAAAATTTTTTTCTCAATAGGTCTTTTTAGGAAATATTTATTTTTATTTTCCTATAAGGTCATTTCCGTACATGTTTCACTTTAGTACTATCCAATACAATCAACAGTGTTATTCTGTTGCAGATCTGCTTGGTAAAAATAGCAACTTTAACCTAAGTACCAGGGAAACATTTACTACCAAGCACATCACGGATTACTGTCAGCATGTGAAGGAGTGCTCTTACTTCCCTTCAGCTTAAGATCTAATCAGATTGGAAATACAGATAAGTGCAAGAAATGCTTCCAACCATTCAGTTCTATGAGTGATGCATAATTGCCATCATTTGTCACCTATGCTAAATATAACAGCAAAACTACGAATAAAACTTAGACAGCAAAAGACGAGAACAGCATCAGATATCAAAGAGAAGGGGACTAACACTAAGCATCCTCGCTGTGGCTTTTTCTTCTTTTCCTTTGGCTTCTGCGGTGGCTTGATAACCACCTTGATTGCAGTATCAAAAACTGCTTTCACATTCTGATTCAGAGAAAAAGAGTGGTAAAACCATAAAAGTTCCACACGAATAGATTAAAAGCATCTAACTGGCTAACTAGAATATCATATTACAAAGCAATTATGCTATTTAGTGAGGCAGCCACCACCCCCAAACAATGGGACGAAAGTACTAAAATAATGTGTTGATTGGTGTCTATTCAGTCACCATCGAGTGTCTAATCGTTACTTTCAACATCACAGATCTGGTAAAGTTTAAGCGAATCAAGTACAGTAAGAAAGTCACATCTTCCAAAAAAGCCATCTAAAAACAGATTTCTTAGTGCCTGCCTTTTGGTTAAGGTTGTTAGCTAACAGCTCTATTTGAATCAGTAGAAACTTTGGTAAAAATAGGGTATAATTGATTTGTATATTAATGAACTTTGGGAGTACTCTAAATCAAAGCACAAATAATTATGGTTAGCTACTACACCTTTATCCAAGTTCTGTATCATGTCAGGCAAGTGTATTTTATTCTGGAGAAAACCCTTTTGAGCGGCAAACCAAGGAACATGTCATCAATCTAAAGTGTTTGACAAAAAATTATCTAACTTGTGTTTAGGCAAACAATCTTAGTAATCAATGTCAGGTATGTTTCATCTCGATCTCATAAACCTTGTATCATCATAAATGTAGCACCTCACAAACTAGCTGTTAAGGCTTACCAATTAAATGCGTAGCAAATAGTTAAGTTTTCCTTTACTGACAACAAAGAGCCCCCAGCAAAGGAAGTCTAGGTATGCATAATGAAATTAATAGAGCTCCTGATTCTTGACATTATCTGTTACTATGGTAGTGAATGTTCCATTTTTGGTAGGCTTATTATGAAAAGCTACCATAGTATATTAGATATATCAAAAGATGTATCTAATATATTATGGTAGTTTTTCATAATAAAAAGATATCAACGTCTGATGACTCAGTTGGTTCGGAGACTGACGCCCCTTAACTATGATCGGGAGTTCGATCCTCTATGGGAACGGAAAAATCAGCGCTGGGAGACCTGCCCCCTCAATTGGGCCCTGCAAGCGGTCGACCTAGATTAGTCGGGGCGAAACCCTGGATACTGAGTTGGTGGCCTAACTATGGTACCAAAAAAAAAAAAATATATATATATATATATATATATATATATATATATATATATATCAAAAGATGAGAATTTTAGCTTACCTATTCCAGGATTAGTGCCAGCAAGAATTTTGTTAAGCATTCCAGGAATGGCCTGGCATATCATGGATGTGATACATGAACTATATAAATGACCTGAGACTCCTGGCATGCGAATCCTCAACTTACAATACGAATTAAACAAACTGCAATAATACATGGTATTCGTATGTTACCTGCTGAGTTTTTGAGCTACACTCAATGTAATATGCAGCACCAATTTGTTTACGAAGCTCCTCTCCCTAGTCAAGGACAGTGTGATCATTATCAGCATCAATCAGTACAAGATTTAGATAGAGAAGATTCAATCAATGACCAGGAAAGTCACCTGCGCAGTTGTAACAGGCACCAGTCCAGGATGATCAGCCAAATAGTGCTTGTCCTCACGAAGATCTAGATGGCAGTCATAAACAATACACTGGGAACATCAATGAACAAAATCATAGGTAATAATAAGCATCTAATGAATGATGAGTTTCAAATTCATGTCAAAGGATTGGTTCCTAAATCGTGTTGTAACATCCGTAACAGGTCACTTGACGCTAAATTGAAAACCTCATGATGTCAGACGCTAGCCAGGGTGACCCCTGTTCAAACCAAAAGATCTACTTCACCTCACTTAAGAAGAAGTAGTTGGAGCTGGGTTCTGGACTAAGAGCAGTCTGATCTATATTCAAGCAAAGTTTTATCCCTTAACTTACAAAATGGGGAGGTATCATTTGCAAATGTCTGACATGGTTGGATGATCATTGTTTTTGAGTGTAAAACCATACAATGTTATGCATAAGCCGCAAGCCATACACAACTTGGGGAACATATGGTTCCCACTAAAAAAGGCAACATTATTCTTGTAAGGATGTAAAAGATAGACATAGATATAATAAGGGTCTTGTTTTATCTTTCAAGCTTTGAAGAAGCTTATAAAAGCCGTAGTTGGAAAAACTCTAAGTGAATAAGCAGCTTATGGAAGTCAAGTAATCAGTTGACCATTAGCAAGAAAATAAAAGAAAAAGGAAGAAAATTAAAAACGAACTTAAAAGAAAATAATTTGCTGAATATAGAAATGGACCTAATTTATAAGTCGTAAAATCAGAGCATATGACTCCAGCCAGCAAGGCATGAACAGGACAAAAAGGGGGTCCGATGTTGGAGCTCCAACTCCGACATGCTGAAAACTTTGATATCCTAAAAGTTAAGATGGAAGCATGTGCATTCATGACAAGCAATTGTTCCTCACTCACCTAGTTTTGTGCCTACCAGAACCACTGGTATTCCAGGAGCGAAATGCTGAAGTTCCGGGATCCACTGAAGAAACAATTATGGATAAGAAATTACACATAAACATAATCTTAATTGCGGATGCGATAATCAAAAATAAAAAATTCAAGAGGAGATGTACCTTTTTCATTACATTCTCATAGCTAGCACAACTAACTAATGAGAAAGCTAAGACAAATACATCTGCCCCTCTGTAGCTCAAGGGCCTCAATCTATTGTAATCCTCCTGCCCTGTGAATGAAAAACACGATCCCAAATCCAAAATTTTCCAATTAAGCATCAGTGGACAAATTTAGTTAATCAACTTTTACATTACAATCTCTAAAATGCAAATGAAAGTGGAATGAAATCTATGAATAATTGGAAACTCACCAGCTGTGTCCCAGAGACCTAAGTTGACGGTGGTACCTTCAACTACTACATTAGCACTGAAATTATCAAAAACTGTGGGTACGTAGTCCTGGCAAAATAAAGAAACTTTAAGAACACAGAAAATTCTCAATTGGCTACTTAAAGCAAACAAATGAAGAGATGCAATCAAAACCCAAATTACAACTTAGGAAAAAGGAGATAATTTAGGTTATGAAGCATCAGACCCAGATGCAAAAGCTTATGATCAACCAATTGATATAAACCCAGGAGAAAAAAACAAAAGCCCATCAAAATTTGGAGAAACCCGGATTTCTAACAGAATTAATTTTGCATTGACAAAATCAAAAGTGGTGTATGTATTCCTAACATAATGCACAAACTTTGAGGAACACATACGCAGACTACAATCGAAACTCTCAGCATAGTGAAAAAATTAAAACCTAAATTATAGACTAGGGTGTCAGAAATGTTTGAGGACTATATCGCTCCAGAAAATGAAATAAACCAAGAAAGGGAAATAAAAAAAAATCAAAATTCGAAGAAACCCAGAAAGATTATTGAGGGAGAGAGAATTATGGGAAACAGGCTTAAAACACCATACCCAGATGCAAAAACAATACAATAACCAAAAAATGAAATAATCCCAGAAAAAGCAGAACCCATCGAATTTTCAAGAAAACCAAGAAAGATTATTGAGAAAAAAGACAACTCACAGTGGGAAACTTGTTACTTGTATAGCAAATAAGCATGCAAGTCTTCCCAACAGCACCATCTCCAACGGTCACACATTTGATAAACCTTGAAGCGCTTGAAGCCATGAATTGAACAACACTCGAACAAGAGAAAGTTGGAAATTATAAGAAATCAATATAAAAACAACAGAAAAGAGAAACGAAAGAGGGGGTTTATGGTTCAACAATTTTCTTGCTTGTGAAAAGAAACAAACGACTAAAACTGGTAATAGCAAATTGAGGTTGAAGGGATCACATGATTCTCACACACACACACACACACACACACTCTCTCTCTCTCGGTGCTGTTTGTATGTCGCTGTATACCAACTCCTGCTTTTAACTTTTAGTACTCATTTGTTTTTGAGGATAGAGATTGGGCTTTTTAAAATGGCATACCTTGCTCCTTTTAAATAATATCCATAACCGTATTATAATTTCTGTATATTAATGTTATTTTGACTAAATAATACTTATTATGTCATATGGTAAAATTTTTCTTTGAGGCACAGAGAGAGAGAGAGAGAGAGAGAGAGAGAGAGAGAGAGAGAGGAGTATTTAAGATGAAGATGATGCCCCTAAACCTGGACCGTCCCTCCATGGTCGGCGCACCCGTGCCCGGCGCGTGCTCGCGTGACAATTAATTTGCCCCTTTGTAATTAGCGGCGAATGTGGGCCTGGCCGGGTTGAAGAAGGAAGTTTTGAGCCCAGGTGACTTTCATTTTTTTTTAACATTAACGATCGATATTTAATAATTAATTTATTAATCTCAATTAATTCGATTTAAATTAACTATCAGAACTTTTAAATGATAAATTCTTTCTATATTTATTTTTTTTATTTTCAAAATTTAAATATAAGAATTTGAATAAAACAATTTAGTACGAACCCTTAAGTGATTGATGAAGGTAAGGTGATGTATGAATTAACACGCAATTAAACAATAGACTAAGAATGATTTAATTTTCTGAATATCATATAAAATCTCACAACAAAATAAGTTTTTTAGTTTTAATTATAAATTTTGTTTTAAATTAAAATAGATTTTCAACTATTTATCTATAAATGAATTGGGGTATATATTTCTATTTGAATAGAGATTGTCCTTTTTTTTTATTATACGAGAATTTGAATCTAAAATCACCAGATTGGAGGAGGGAGGTTTATAGCACTAAACTATCCCCTTAAAAGAGATTATTCTTCTCTCGATCGAAGTAGCCATGACTTTTATCTTAGGCAATTTAACCATATAAACTCAATTTCCTTGCGACGATATTTATATCGATAAGAATGACTAAATTTTATAATTTGATCGGATGTTCGCCTTATATTAGAAAATCATCTCACTCTATGCTCAACATAGAGATTACTAATTAGTCTGCCCAGCTATGCAAAAGTCCGGTTAATAATCTCTTTACCTTCTTTACTAAAATAATTTCTTTACCTTCATAATTCTTGGTTTTACCAACCAAAGGTGGGGGCTATAACCCTTCAAGAAATGGAAATGCTCAAACTCCAGACGAGTTTGAGAGATAAGAGATTGAATCAGCTTAAGGATGGGTGGTACCCTTTCCTTTTTGTCCTCGTGGGATCGTGCAGAAAGCTAGGGCTTGATAAAACACTTTACTAGCCTTGGTAAAGAATTCAAAACTTGTAATTGTGTAGACTCTTTGATCATAAGGAAAACTTACACTAGCCATTGCCATTCTGAAATTTTAATTAAAAAATTATATACATTATATAATTTTTAAAATTATAACTCCAAATATTATTTGTCATTTTCAAAAGTTATAACTCTTACTCATTGAAATTAACAACCCCAGTTATATATTTACATTGTCTTCTTACTATAGATTTTTATTTTTGTCCCCTTATAGTATGCCACCATCAGTATATATACTATTTTTCAAATCTCTCTCTCTCTCTCTCTCTCTCTCTCTCTCTCTCTCTCTCTCTCTCTCTCTCGCTCTCTCTCTCTAGTACCATACCATAAATATTTTAATCCATATTCTGACTAATTCAATTCGAGTATTTATGTGATCTTATTTAGGCGTGTCTCTTCTAATATAATTTTTTCCTATTTTTAAATTTTGAATCTAAAACTTGATTAAAAAATATAATATTTCATTCCATTAGTCCTACTTTACGTTTCTCTCTCTCTCTCTTTCTCAAGTTTCAACTCTTAGATATAACTTTGTTCTTTATTCTTTGAGTCTTAATGAATATGTAATATGAATCATTTAGCAACGAAGGACATGTATAAAGTTTGTGGGCAATGCCGATATATGTTGAAGACTTGAAGTGAGCACCCAACGCGCCAGCCCCCTGGCCACTCTAAGTATGGATCACCACAAAACACAACACAACACAAACAAGAAGTAGCAATAGTAGTTGGGATAATAAAACCGAAATATTTAGGATGTGAGGGATATTGGGGGGTCCATAGGAGATGGCAAGGGGAGGGACATTTAGTTTTCATTAAAGCTGGAATGAATTTCTCTTTCCACCAAAAAAAATATTAAAGCTGGAACGAACAAAATCCTATGCACAACCATTGCGTTCTATAACAATCATTCTCTATCCATTTTTCAAGCACCCATTGACCCACCAGGGCAACATCATCCGATGCGATGGGCATTTGGATCATGGGCATCCAATGAGAAGGACATGGGTTTTCGAATATATATATATATATATATATATATATATATTTTATTATATAAGAATTCAAATTTTAAATTTTAAGATTTAAAGAAAGAAATTGTGATTACCAAACTGTCTCATTAAGAACTTTTAATCGGATATTATTTCGATGCTTCCAAGGAGAAAAACTATTTGTTATGACCAAATTCAAGTATAAATATTAGGGGTACAAAGCATGAGTTAAAGCAATTTTTTACACAAAATATTGTGTTATTGTTTTTATTAACATTAAAAACGACAAAATGTTTGAGTAAATTGCTGCTGCTAGTTTCATTAATTTGTTATTAAATCAATATCACTCGCAAAATATTTAACTTACAACAAGGACGAAGGAAGAAGAGTAAGGAGCAAGTGTCCTTACACTAAATATATATATATATATATATATATTTTTTTTTTTGACATTTTATAACCGTTGCTACAGGTTGGGATGAAAAAAGAAAAAATATTAAAAAAGTGAGAAAATATCCCGATGTTTGTAACAAGACGTTGGAAAAGACTAACCTTTTTCGACGTTTGTGAACAATTGCAAAAATTTCGATTTGTTCGCATTTTGTAGACGAAAAATGTCAAGAAATGTGAGTCTTTCTAGACGTCTGAAAACAAACGTAGGAAAAAGTTAAAACATTTGTCATCGTTCGTAAAGATATTAATATTCAAAACTATATAGCATTGCTATATAGTTTTGAATATTAATGTCTTTTTAAAATATTTAATTTGGCTCTTGAATTATAATTTAAAATATATGAATACATTGTGATATTAATATAATTTTTTTACCTCACTCTCAATTTAGAAATTAGAAAAATAAGTATATTTAAGCTCCATTTCAATAAATATATGAATTTTTTTTTCACAATCTTATTAACTTTTTCACAACTTTTGAAGCCAAAATGCAAAGTGGATTCAACGGTATTAGAAAATGTTGAACGTGGATTTGACTCCATAGATAATTGCTTTACTAACTCGAATGGGATGAATTATCTATCTAGAAAACTTGATCAAAAAGACCTTCAAAAATATCGCTGGAGGGTATTCCAGCGAGAGAGATTCTGAAACTCAAGTTAAAGAGCAGTTTTTCAAAAGGAAGAAAACTGACTGATATCAAAAGAGAAAGAGAGCAAGAAGGCTCCGTATGCTTGTATGCTAGAATCACGTCTCCGTTGCTATAAATAAGGTATGTATGACTCAACATAATATGAGAGAGATCCTGTGTATTTTATGAGTGATTTTGTGGGTTTCTATTGCTGAGAATCTTCATTTCTGAGAGATGACTCGATTATGAGTTTTGAACCCCAAAACCTCATGGTTTAGAAAACTTTTGTTGATGCGAGGTTGCATAAAAATGGGACTACCGATGCGAGGTCCCATCATGTTGTTTGCTGGTCAGGCTTTGTGGTGGAAACCGTCAAAATTCTCATTCGAGTTCTCGACCTCATGCATGGAGAGATATTTTCCTGTAGAGAAAACTCTCTTCCCAAGGTCAGAACCATCGCTCGGTCACTCGGTATAGCAGAGGTTGTCTGAAAGACTTCTGCTAGAAAGCGTTTGTGCCTTATGCTAGAAAGGGTTTGCAACTTTTACCCTCATCAATTCTACCACTCGACGGTGGTTTGATCGATTGCAGAGGCTTCTATAGTCTTCTGGTCCTGATCATGCAACATCGAGGAGTCGTGGGGCTTCTTCTAGTTCTCGTTTGACTTTCTATTATAGATTCCTCATGTATCTTTTTCGATATAACTCGTTTCGTTTTAGGGATTTATAAGTCGTATTTGACTGTGTATTCTAATATGTATTCGTTTTCTTGAAATAAGAGTTTTTGTTACTTACTTGTCGATCTTTCTTTTGAGTAATCATCTTGCCATTGATGGTTTGTTGATGTGAATGACAAGTGTCGCTAATAACTTAACTGATAGAATCTAACCGATTGGAGACTCCGTGGCCGACTGGTTTTCTTGCTAGCAGGATGTTGCTCTTTCGTTCTCTATGTAATCTTTGACTAAGAGAGTGAGTTTACTTAGGTAGGCGGTTCTGTTCATTTGAGAGCTTAACTGAGTAAGAGGGCCATGTGCATCTTGTTTAACAGAGTCGTCCATTAACACGCTCGTTCATTAAATGGGGAGATACTTGCCTATTCGGGAGGATAGGTCCCAATGAAAAGCTCCATTCAGTGGTTCGTTCACGGAGATAGATCGCTAACGATAGATTCTGTTCGGGAGGACGAGATGACACTGGCCATTCGGAAAGATAAATCGTAAACGATAGACTCCATTCGATAAGACTGAGTGACATTGGCCTATTCGGGGGGAAAGATCCCAAACGATAGACTCATTCGGGAGGACCGGGTGATATTAGTCCATTTAGGGGAATAGATTCCTTATTGATATCATGTCCTGGGAAGTAAAAGAACAGATCGATATGTTAGCACAATAAGATAGAAGGCCGTGGGGGTTTTACTTGATCGTCCGATCATGCACGAAATAGGATGTGTTTCTGTGATAGAGTATTGACCTTTATTGGTAATAGGTGCGTAGGTTCTCGAAGTTCCATGTTCTAGGTACAGTCGTGCCATCTAAGTGGTCGATGTGATAAGTGGCTAGGCAAACTTCTGAGCATATCCTATAATGACCTTCCTAATTGAGCGCTAGCTTGCCTCCTAGTTGGGATTGAGTGGTGGCTTCCACCTTCCTGAGAACCAAGTCATTTGGTTTGAACATTTTGATTATGACCTGTCAGTTGTAGTACCTATGGCCATTCGAACAGAGGTGGTCTCCTTTAACACGGGAAGTAGGTCTAGGCGTTCGCATAGTATGGACTCGTTTCGCCCTTGTTCGTACTGGTTTATCCTTAGTGAGTGAATCTCAATCTCAACTAGTATAATGCCTCGCAACCATATATAAGTTTGAACGATATCTCGCCCGTTGCCTTTTAGGGTGTTATTCGATAAGCCCAAAGAATACTATAAAGTTCATATATCTAGCAGCCTTCAACTTCATCTAGTGCGGCTTTTAGTTCTTGTAGGATCGTTTGATTGGTTATTTTTGTGAGACCATTGGTTTGTGGGTAGATGACAGAAGTGAAGCGATATTGGATCTCCAACCTACTGCAGAAATCTCAGAAGCTTCTATTATCAAACTACTTATCATTGTCCGTGATTAGGACGTGGGTATGCTGAACCCGGTGATGATGGATGTCTACACGAAGTGTTATATCTTGCCGGAGATGATTTAAGCTAATAGTTTGATTTCTACCCACTTTGTGAAATAGTCTATGGCTACGATTTGGAACCTTTGCTGCCTGGTCGCTAGGTCGCTAGGAGAACGACCTTAGGATGTCCAACCCCCATTGGGCGAATGTTCGCATCGGCTTTTATGGTTAACCAGTAATACCCTTGTTGAAGGGCTTTGTTTGCTAGATTTCGGGCGCTCGAATGACTACCGCATATTCCCTGATTTCATTGAGGATGTAGTTTGCTTCTTCAGGTGTCAGACACTTCAGATATGGATGGGTGTAAGATTTCTTGTAGAGGTCACTGTTGATGATAGTATAATGGGTTGCCTTGTGCTTCGACTTATTGGCTTCGAAACGCGAGCTCGACAATTGCTCATGCTTCAGATAGTCTTCTATGGGGTCTTTCCAAATCGATAAGCTGTTTGCCAACAAGATCTGTTTAGACTCTTCAATGCTGGGGCATGGCAAGTTCTCTATGTGGACAGTGCAGCTGGTCGTTATTGAATCAGAGTTAGCTAACTTCAAGAGTATATTGGTTCGTATGTTTTCAAACTGAGAGATTTGTTATATATCCACTTTGTCGAATTTGTTCATCACTTAGTGTATCATGAATAGATATTTCACCATCATCGAATCTTTAGTCTCGTAGACCACCTTGATCTACTTGACGACCAACTAGCTATTAGTAAATACTCGTATGCTTTGGGCCCTTAGTGATGTGGTGATTTGCAGTCCAGTTATAAGGGTCTCGTATTCAGCTTGGTTATTGGTTGCTTGGAAGTCAAAATAGAGAGCGTATTCCACTTTAAAATTATCTGGCCCTACTACAATGAATCTGACTCTACTTCCTAAGGAATTGGATGACCCTCGACATCGAAGATCCATTCGGGTTGCGAGTGTTCTTTTTTGTCATCAGTGGGAGATTGTTTGGTAGATATCGCGAATGTACACTCAAGGATAAAGTCTGTGAATGTTTGGCCCTTGATAACCGGTCTCGTCTCGTATTCAATGTTGAACTCACCTAGTTTGATACTCCACTTAATGAGTCGGTCTGAGGTATCCCTCATTTGTAAGATCTACTTCAGGAGCTGGTTGGTCAGTATCACGGTCATATAGGTTTAGAAGTAACGTCGGAGGCACCTGGTGGTGATGATCAAGGCAAAAGCTATCTTATCGATGGGTCAATAGTTGATTTCAGACTCGTGAAGTATGCGACTAACATAGTATACTAGCTTCTGTGCGGTGGATTCTTGTCTAACAAAGACATAGTAGAGTGTTTGATCAAATATAGAAATATAAAGATACAGTTTCTCACCAGGGACCGACCGAAAGAGGAGTGAAGGAGACATGAGATATTTCTTGAGCTTTTTGAATGTGGCCTAGCATTCAGGGGACCACACGAACTTCTGAGACTTTTTCAAGGTATCGTAGAAGTGTTTATACTTTTCCCCCACTTTCGATATGAAAGGGTTCATAGTTGCAATCCTGCCCATGAGACATTACATGTCATTTACTATCCTCGCTAATGTCATGTCTAATATGATTTCAATTTTCTTTGGATTCGCCTCAATTCCCGGTGGGTAATTAGAAAGCTTAGGAACTTCCCAGATGTGATCCCGAAGATACATTTCATGGGGTTCAGCCTCATGTTGTGTTGTTCAAACATTTGAAATATCTATTCTAGATCTGCGACGTGATCGTCGATATTAGAGTTTTTGAAGAGCATATCGTCGACATAGTCTTCCACGTTTCTGTGTCAAGTTGCCCACTGAAGATCTTATTGACCGGGCATTGAAAGATTGCTCCATGTTCTTAAGGCCGAACGACATGACTTTGTAACAATAGGTACTGAATTTCGTAATGAAATTGGTTTTTTCCTTATCTTTAGAGGCCACACGTAATTGATTGTAATTAGAGTATGCGTCCATAAAACTGAAGAGTTAGTGAGCAGATAATTGTCGACTAGTTTGTCAATATTGAGAAGCGGATAGCTATCTTTTGGACACACCTTGTGGAGATCTGTGAAATCTATGCATATTCTCCACTTTCCGTTTGCTTTTTTCATCATGATCACGTTGACTAACCACTCCGGGTACTTCACTTCTTGGATGAATCATGCTGTTAAAAGCTTTTGAATATCTTCTTGTATCGTACGTTGGTATTCTAGTGTGAATACCCTTTTCTTTTGCTTGATGGGCTTGTGACGTACGTCTATAGTCAGCTTGTGAATTATGACTGAGAGGTGAATGCTGAGCATGTATCGGGGGACCTCACGAGGACTCTAGAGTGGCGTCGAAACAATCCACGATTGCCTTTTGAAGGGATGTCGGTAACTAAGCATCGACTTGCACAGTTTGACTGGGTGTGTCTGATGGAAACCACAATTAGCTCTTCTCCAGGTTGAGGTTTGGATTATTGCTCAGTATCATCTCAGAATTCCATGGTGTCAATTGCTAAGATTTTCCCTTCTCCTCCCACTTTGGGGATGGTTAATGGATTGGGGTCGTTGTGAAATATTGCGATCCCTAAGAGCATTTTGAATTTGACCTTCATGTGTTTAGTATTCAGTAGTATTTTGAGACCGTATAGGCTAAAACGATCCTGGATGGTATTGTAAGGGGACGAAAGTTTCACCACGTAAAAAGTGGTTCTAGTAACGATATGATGAGGAGTTGTTTCTAGTGATACAACGAGTGAAATAAGACCTTCTGGTTGTATGTATTCACCAGCGAACCCTCTAATGGGCTGATCGGGGGATTGAATTCGAGATGGGACAAAACTCACCTGCTGAAAGGCATCCTAAAAGAGAATATTGTGCTCGGATCCTTAATCCACGAAGGTCCTCTTGAGGAGGTAAGAATCAATTCTTGATATGATAATTAACGGATCATTTTGGTGGGTATCAACTCTTATCAAATCATCATTATCGAAACCAATTATTGGTCTCATTCTTTTGACTCAAGTCATGATGGAGAGAAGAAGATGGTAGCACGGGTTGTTTTGGGTCGGGAATCAATCTGTTCTAACGGACGGTGCCAATCTGTTGGAGGTGGATTTGGCTCCACATATAATAGCTCTGCTAACTCGAATGGGACAAATTGACTATCTAGAGAACTCGATCAAAGAGACCTGCAAAAAGACTACCGGAGGATGGTTCGGCGGGGGAGGTTCTGATGATCAAGTTAGAGAGTACTTTTTTAAAAGTAAGGAAACAAACTGATATTGAAAGAGAAAGAGAGTGAGAAGGCTCCATATGCTTGTGTGCTATGTGTAAGTCCATAGGACTTATCTGGATGGTTGGTGTATAGAAGCTTATATATCTTTTTTTTGTGAGAGTCGTATGTGTGCGGAGTGATAAAACTTTAGTTTCCTTATGAAAATATCTTGAGATTTCGGGGAGTTAGATCATAGCACTCTCAAAGATTATGAAATCTTACACATTTAGAAAGTATAGATCGTCAGGGAGATTTTTTTCCTTATCAGCTATGGTTGTAAATCTTTTTTCCATTTACATAAAATTCTTTCCATTTCTTTAGGGAAGCAAATATTGTCTTAGTGGATTGGACAGTTCATATCGGGTGTCTAAGAGGTCTAGGGACTATTCAATTGAGGTTCCAAGCAGTCAGCTATCGAGAGAGAGAAAAAAAGTGATCGGTGAGTACCAACGAGATCTGTTGACGTTTGTGGGCTTGACAGGTATAGACTCCACACGATTTGGGCTATATACTATCAGAAAATATCATGTATTAAAATCAAATTAATTATTAAAAAAATATTATGTATTAAATAAATCAATAATTAATTTTTAGAATATTTGATTTTCTTTTATTTTTATATTTTCATAATTATAACAATATGCTTTTTAACATATTGTAATATTTTATTGAAAGCAATCGTTTTCTTTTAGAGACAGAAGGATCCTATAGTCAATCGGTTTGTTGGGTAAAGTCGTCAGGTCCATTAATCAAGATTTTGAATTCGATTCGTAATTTGGGTATGGAGTAGATTACGTTAAACCCCGCCCTCTAAAGGGAAACCTTCAGATGTGTTGGTTTGGATTGATCAGGGTGAAATCTCAGATACCAGACAGTCAGGGAAATGTCACATGTAGAGAGGGATCCTTTGCCCTCTTTGTTGCCTCTAGGTTTTTCTAGGTTATTTTAGCCAAATAAATGAACGATAATTTGTAGTCAATATTAGTAGGAGGGTGGATTCTATTGACGAGGACTAATGCTCTTTTATGTTGAAACAGAGGTACCTTCATAATGTGAGAAAAATTGGGTAGAGCATATGTAAAGTTCAAGCAACATTAATAAAAGCATGTTAAACAATAGTTTTTCCCTTTCTTTAGAGAAGGAAAAGATGAGACTAAATAGGAGAAATAAAAATGCCCGGATGCATGTATAGATCATACCAAACGACGTCGTTTCTTAGCTCTGCCTCCCATCAGTGCAAGATAGCTGTGTATGAACCTTGAATAGGACATTTATTAATAGGTTACGTCTTTATGCTCTTTGTAATGAATGCTTGATTGGACGTGAATGAATTAGCACTTCTGCATTTGTTTTCCAGTACAGAAGGATTATGAATATGAAGCTCCAGTAAAGCTATTAGACAAAAACTTACACTTGCATTCATTGCCACAGTCATACCCTTGAAAGTTGGTACGTTATCAAACAACTAAAATAAAATACTTACTTCATTAAAAATAAATATACGACAAATAAAATCAAATTCATAAAAATTAACGAATTTATTTCTTTAAAAAAAATAAAAATAAAATAAAAATATAGAGAATTTAAATTTAACTAAACTAATAAAATAAATCAACAAAATCAACTAAAATAAAACAATTAAATAATACCTACTAAAAGAAAAAATATGAATAAAAATAAAACCTAACTAAAAGAATTATATCTGCATTGATTTCATTCGATTGATTATTGACTTACTTAAAAATTTCAACAATTATAGATAAATTGGTTATAGTTATCGACAAATACCTAACGATCAATCTCTCCTTATTTCGTTCATAATTAAGAGAAACTCGTTAATTATTTTCTTAATCGGGAATCAATTCTAAAGAAACTCTTAAAATTTAAAATTTCAACAGTATTAAAATTTAGATAAACCCAATTCTCATTAACAAACATATGACGGATTCAATTAAATTAGATTATTCAATTTCATGACATAAAGTCATTCATCACTTTATTAAAACTAACAAACAATTACGAATTAGTCATTTTAATTAGTTGTAAATTATTCTAAAATTATTAAATATTGGCCACTATTCAATAAACCCTAAAAAATCATGATCCATGAAGTGTAGGAATTAAATAAATATTTATGATAAATTAAATTAATATGTTCAATTAGATCTCACAATCATTGAATATCAAGATTTCAATAAACTTTCGATTAGAAAATTAATTTAGTAAAAGGACATAGTAAAAGAAAATCTCACTAAATGATTTTATTGTTATTGAAGAAAGAACATGGAACAAAGAAATCAATGTGCTGCCCGGCTTTAGTCTTCTTTTCCATAATATGTGCTTCTTCCCAAAGTCAACAATAAAAGAATGTACCTAAATCTATGGCTGCCGACCGCAGCCCTTTTGGGGGCTGCACACCATACTCTTCTCTCCAAAAAATTATGTAACACTCCTATAAATAAAAAGAAAGTATAAATTAAACTTTCTAAAAAATAGCATTATAAGGTATTTACATATTTAAAAATTTATTTTCTAAAATATTAGGAATTAAATAAAATTTTTCAAAATTTTCGATATCTCAAATTTTCTCTTAAATGTACAATTGGGAAAGAAAATTTTACTATAGTAAATCTTCAAAAGTTTGCATTGCCTTTTGTAATTAACTTGCCCACATACTAATAAAAAAATATTATTGTCCAATTTTTCATATTTTGTAAAATTGCTCCAATTTAATTTGTTTTTCTTAATTTTCTTAATAAATCTGGTCTTAAATCAAATGTTATAAAATATAAATATGAGTATAATATTTATTTAAAAATAAAGTAAATTCAATTATAAATATTAAATTCATTTAAGTCTTATCAAAGTGTTCGTAGCTGATATTAATATTGGGTTTGGGGACATTGTTAATACCCAGCTAAGATGGCCCACATCAGAGGAGAATTATATTGGTAGCTCTCAACTCTTATTTACATGTGGGTGCTTTCAGCCATTTGCAATGGGTACTTGCTTTCAATGGCAAGTGCTTGGCCAGTATAGTGGAGAGCTGTGAAGCTTAATTTTTGAAGTTCAAAAACCCAAGAGCAAGAATGCCAAACACTTGTCCTCCGGACCAAGGATGACAAAGCTGCAACACGAGATATCCTCACAACTCATTGCATACCTTCAGCAATGTCCGATGATCACAAGACATGAGACCACGTTTATTTTTTTTTTGATTCATAGTGAGACTCGAACCCGAGTATATTAGAAAGGGGAGTGGGATTGGTACCACTTGAGCAGAAGCTCAATGGCAGACATGAGACTACGTTGTTGATATTGAAGAAGTCCTCGTATCTGTTCTGTGTCTGAAACTGCCTCATCCCCGTATTTCATGTTGGAGGCCCCTTCTGTAATACCAGCTATACCAGGAGAAAGCCTTACATCCCAAAAAGCATATTCAGGAAGAACTTTATGACATGGTGTTGGGGTATGCCAAATGCCTTAAAGAAATCGAGAATCAAGACACAAAGCCATTGAATTTTGACAATTTATTGTAAGGGATTTCTATTATACTTCCTTGTATCATTTTAATGGCTTCTTTCTGGGGTAACAATTCTTTAGTTTGCATTATTTGCTTATGGCAAATCAGAATATCTTGTACATACTATAGATTTCTTCAAAATGTATAATTCACGTTTTACATATGAATCCACCGACCCCAACATCGGCTAATCATTTCTTTCGTTCTGAAGCAGAGGCTCTTCATCCGAGTATGAAGGCAGCTTACCAACTTCCCGGGCTTCATCTTTTTCCTTGGATTGTGCCCACACCACTCCATAAAACCCAAAAGCAATCACAATAGAACCAATCACACTGCCAAAAAAGAGAATGGGAAGAAATAAGCATTCACTATCAAGCTTGAGTGAATTTAATGTAGGTTGTTTTCTACCAGAAACGCAAGGTGTGGCATCCTTGTTTAGCTAAACTAGCAAATGAAAGCTGTTGCAAAATTTTCCTCCTCTATTTCTCAAACATGGTGGCAAGCATGCTAGCTAAGTGAGAGAGAGAGAGAGATGCTACCTTCCAACGTAAAGTGTGTCACCAAGAAAGATAGCACCCAATATTGCAGCGATTGGAATATGCAAGGGCTTAAACATGGCTACAAACACAGGCCCCTTCTTATTTATGCGCCAAGCTTGTCCCCAAAAGGTAACTACAGTTCCTAAAAGAGCCTGTGAATGAGCAAAAGAAGAGAGAACACTTGGTAAGAGATCCCATTTCCATGGCTTTGAGACAAGTTGGCAGTAATCCATATACAAAAGAACCAACTAAAATGGAAACAGGAAGCCAGGAGACAATCTGGATGGCTTACCGAGTACAAGATAGAAACAAACTCTATATCAGGCCGCAGGATCCCAGCATTTAGGTTTCTCTCTGCAATTAAGGCTATCACTGCACTTTGAAGAGTTCCAAATAAACAGCAAAAGGCTACTAAGCTCAGCTCTGATGGATACTCTTTCAAAACTGCTGCCTTCAAATTTGTACACAAAACTCAATATCACCCATATCTTACAATCATGAAGAAGTTTGCACATGCAATTTAAATTGAGCATTACCTGAAGAATGGTATATACAGAAACAGATAAGCCAGCAGCCGTAAGAAAAAGACCTCCAATTATCCAATTGTTTTCTGCTCCAAACACGGTTGAGGAAGATGTTTGTAGTGCAAATTCATGGCCTTAAGATGGCCCAGACTCTTGTCTGATGGGAAAGATTGGATGGCCCTGGTAAAAGATTACAAGTAATGCCCCAGAAATTAATACTGCCGTGCCCATGATCTTGATCAGGCTGTTTGAGCTTCTTATGTCCAACTTCTCCATCCTGTAGGAGGCAAAACACAGAACTTCTTTTCAGTAACTTACTTTTTGCCCATCTGATTTCCTTTATCCAATATTTTGAATTCAATACTCGGATTCATAAAGCCGGCCGAACCCAATTTGGAGACAAAATGCATACTCGAGGTAGAATACCTCAAGTTCAATAAGTTATCCATTCACGTAAGCAAGAACAGTAACTCTTACAGAATATCTATCCACTTGACTCACTAATAACAAAGGTTGTTAAATCATGATTGTACTTGAGTATTTTCAAAAGAATAACCATAAAATCATGTTAGAATTCTATAAATTTTTGAATCTCAAGATCATACAGGTCGAATCCGGATTTGAGTAGCTCCACCTATAACATTCTCTTATTCACTAAGGTAGTTGCCATACATATAGTGATATTTTATTTTATTTATTTATTTTTTAAATGCAAGAGTCTTGAATATGCAATACATGTAACCCAGATCCCAGTAACTTGTAAAAGGGCAAATCTCTCTCTCTCTCTCTCTCTCTCTCTCTCCAGGTATAAAGGATACAACACACAATAACTGGTTGAGAGTTGAACCTGAACATTACAGCCAGCAAGAAAGTGAAGGCAGGGATTTGGTTGCTCAAGCTGAAGCTAAGGTAGGAGAGCTGTAGCTTATCTCAGTAAACACACAGTTTTGCATCACGGTAATCCTGCAAAACCCCCGACAGAAAGAAGATTGATAAACCATGGATGTAAAATATTTCACAAAAATAAACAAAATCCAGTTCAGTAGATGAACATAAAACTCAATTAAATTGAAATTACAAACCCAACAAGACCAAGAAGGAAGAATTTGCACAAGAGAGAGAATGTCAAGGGAGCTCTCTTTGTCCTGCATATAAGAAGAAAATCAAAATTAGCCCCAGAAAAGTTTATATATTTTGTGAAAATAGGGAGGGGTCTTGAAGAGAGAGACCTTTGGAAAACAAAAATGTAAGGAAAGAGGAGGAGGGCAGCAAAAGCATTGGAATAGACAACAAACACAAAGTTATTCATTCCATTCGACATGGCTGCTTTGCTTATTGTGGTCAAACCCACATCCAAACACTCTATCACCACCATTAGGACAAAGGGTATCATTTCTACCAACAGCGACTTCTCCCTCATCCCTCTCTCTCTCTCTCTCTCTCTCTTCGGGAGTCAGCAGCAATATGGTGCTGCTATAGTTAATGTTTGTCCGAGAATTGGGAAAGGAGCATAAGAAAGTCATGATAGCAGAACAAAGTCAATGTTATATTTATTTTATTCATGTCATTCTCAAATTCAAGAGGAGTAAGTCACGCATAAAAATTTTAATCCGGATTAAGTGGGCACGTTGCCAACCTAATTCTTTGAGTTATTTTTTGGGGGCATTGTAATATATTATTTATTAATTCATATATATTTTAAGAAGATATGAATAAAAATGAATGGAGCTGAATTCTGCTGACAAATTTTATTAATTTTGAAACTCAATTTATTTTCTAATGTGTTATCTATTTAAAGTTCAGTATTCATTAATCAGATTAAAATTGTTAAACTAAATATCTAAATTAAATAATTAAGTATAATTACAAAATATTCAACAAGAAAAATTATTAATTGACATTTGTAAATTATTTAATATCATTAAAAACTCAAAATAAAATAATTCAAGAGACTTTTGAAATTTCTTTCCAAATTTCAAAAGATTTTTGAAATTTCTTTTTGGTTTTCATAATCGGTATTCGAGATTTGTTTGACTAATCTAATTCGAGTATTGTGAGACCATTTTTAAGGATTGATTTTTCTAAATTATTTTTCATCATTTCCAGAGATCAAACTAGAGACCACCACTAAATGCTCACCGATGAGTCCTTTGTTGATTTGAGTTTTTCCTTTTATTTTTATATTTTTTGTTTTTTAACATGTGAAAATTTAGTTCTAAAATAAACTTAATAAATTTTAATGTATATGTATTAAAAGCTCAAAAATAAAATACACACACAAACATTTATATAATATCAAGTCAACTCACAAATTAAATGATCGAACGATCTTACTCAAATTCATCTTTTATTTCATGTGAATTAAAATTATAGCTCACAAATTATCTATTAAACTCATGAGTTTAATTCATTGAACTAATTATCTAATCAAATCATCTAACGGATGATGAATTTACTTGATTCATTTTTATCTTTAAAGGGATCAAAAATTTACACGGAACAAAACACTATAAACAACACCACCCCGAATAGGCCTGACAACACACCAAAGCAGCCGAGGCTACCGCGCATTCTAGACGAAGGAGAAATTTATTTATTTTTTTAATACACAAAACGTTCGAACTTGATGCTTTTGAAAGGGAAGGAATCGATGCCTATTAAGCTAGGCAAAGAAGATATATCCCTCTTCTTGGCCCAAAATCCTCATTATTTTCTACAAGTGATATTGCAGGATGATATATCCAATGCCGAAATGGTGAAGGTACCCTTTTTTTTTTCCACACAATTTGAATTTCGAATTACTAGATAAGGAAAATTGTGGCCATTTGGTTGTCCCTTATGATTTATGGGTGAGCAATTTTGTTTTGGAAGAAGGAAATTGTTGAAGCCATTAATGAAACACAAGAATCATATTGTGTCCAAGTTCAGATGATTCAACATTTTGTTTTGGAAGAAGGAAATTGTTGAAGCCATTAATGAGACACAAGAATCATATTGTGTCCAAGTTCAGATGATTCAACATTAATGTCTTCCAATCTAATTTCGATGTGGTCTAAGGGATGTGATAGTATGTATCTCAAGTTACATTAGAATGACACGTACTTGTTTAACACATGGATTTAATACCCAAGAAGGTGGGGATTTCCAATATAATAACAGCTTTTAACGGTGAACTAGATCATAAGAGAGTCGTATATGCTCAAATCAATATAAAAAATTCAGGTCGTGGTTGAAAACTAGGATGGTAGGAATAAAACAGTAACAATCCATACACCCTCAACACACACAAACAAGAACAGTTTATGCTTACCACTCTAAGGTACACAATGAAAGAGATACAGATGCGATTAACTCACCACTCTAAAGATACAGATTAAACCATCACTTTAGAGATACAATTGTTAACCACTTACAGATCTCGAAAAGAGCCAAATGGCCTTGTTGAAACTTTTTACATTCAAATGTAAGAACAGGAGGGTGGCCCATCACCCTCCATGCCCTGCAAAATCATCCCTGAAAATAAGGGCTTTCACTCACCAAAGGGGTAACCAAATATGGGCCTCAATAATGGTTGTTGATGGCACAACCATTATAAATAGGGGCAACCATAGCAAGGATCCCTAATCTCAATTCATTAGTCTCACACACCATCTAGAGAGAGAATTGAGAGTTTGGAAGACTTCTTGCACGTCCAGAGGTGCTGCCAAAGGGAGTTCAGGCTCGCCGGAATCCATGGCTGGAGGTACACTTGCTTCCGCTTGTTCTATGGTTCAATTTTGCTTTTAAATTCATGTATTAGACTTGCATGGATGTTTTACATTTGGTATCAGAACTATTAGAACCTCTGTCTGCATTTTCCGTCAATGAATTTCAATTTTTTTGCTTCTGAATTTTTTTTAAAATTGGCCCAAATTTGAGTAAATTTTGGGGTTTTGAGTTTGGAAATGAGTTTTGCATAAAATTTTGAATGATTTTATGTTTTCAGAGCAAAAAATGGAGTTTTTTTGGCACTTTTTCGCGATATTCCGGCATTCAGACCCACCGGATCCGGGTCGGGACCCTCGGGGTCCATTCGGGTGAAGAAGACCCAGATGCAGAACAAAACGACGTCGTTTTGGTCTGCAATTTTTAAAATAATGGATCTGCCCGAAAACTTTCTGTAATTACGAAATCGCTCAAAACGTTTTTGATCTGTTACAATATGGTCCCTGTAACCTTTCAAAAACTCACAAAACTTTAAGATATTGCACATTGGTCCCCGGCCTTTATACAAAAGCCGATAAACGTTGAAATGTTACAGTTTGGTCCCAACATATTTTGAAATGTTATACATTAGTCCTTTGGACTTAAAAAAAAAATGGAAAATTTAATTTTTAATTTTAAATTCATATTTGGGTCATTTTTGAGAATTTGAAATTAAAATTTTTGATTTATGTGTATTATGGTATCACACATAAATGAAAAATTATGTATTTTACACAAATTAATTTTTATATGGTTTTTTACACATTGAGAGACGTGTAAAATAAAGATTAAGACCCGTACAAAATTATAAAATTATTGAAACTTTATGATTTTGTATAAATCAATTTTTGTATGGTTTTTGCATATAAAGACGCATGCAAAATAAAGTTTAAAACCTGCATAAAATTGAAGAAAAATATTCTTGTAGTTCGTATGATTTCTGATTGTTGGGGTATGGCCACAGCAGCTCTAATATGGAAGAAATTATATATTGAGATAGTTTTGACCACATAAAATAAAGAATATTATTTGTGATTATTTATTTTTGTGTGACAAATTTTATCCCACAGGAATTTTTGTCGTATTAAAGATAATTAATCAGAATTAGATGGCAAGATTGGATAACCTAATTATGTGGATAGTCTACCTGATTTTAGAGTTTTTTTTCTACAAGGTTTTTCGAGCTCAGCAGATCAAGTGCATGTCTAGGAAAGTCCTGTCAACAAGACGAGGATAAGTCTAAGGTTGGTTGGTTCTTAAGCGGTCCCATGTGACCCACCACCTACTTGGGGACTTTCCTGGTGCACGAGTGATGCTGTTTTGTAGGGAAGCTCTAATTCAGGGAAAGATTTTCTATATAATTTCTCCTAATTAGCTTACAGGCATTAGGAAATTAAGTAATCTTGTCAATCTTTTCATAAAATATAATAAATCTAATCTGAATTAGAAATTTAGCCCACAGACAATTTCTATGTCAGGAGATTTATTTTATATGTTTTACATTGATAAACATATGTTAAAACCTCAACTAAAATTTGTAAGCATTTTTGTTGCAGCTATACAAACCGTTGATATCGTTGAAATTCTCATATTAAATTGTGAGAACTATAAGGTGTGGAAGGAGAAAATACTTCTCAATTTGGGATGGCGTGACTTGGATTATGCTATCAGGCATGACGAGCCACTTAGGATAACGTGTCACGCCCCGACCCACTCCCGAGCCAGGCACGCAACGAGCCCGCCGCGGCACCCAGAGGCGTATCCGGGCACAACAGGTGCCTCTACCAAATGTCCTTCGTAGCTACGGAATGCCATAGGAAGCATATCATCATCATCACAGTATCCACAGGGGCATCCAGCCCAAATCACATATTTCAAGCCAAATCATCAAGCCCTATCATTTCAAAAGTATGTGCCAATATGCAATGGAAGCATAAAATCATGTGGATATATCAAAGTGTGGCACAATCATCAAGTATCAAAATCATGGATGCATATCGATATAAACAAGTTGGGACACTCCATATATCACAAAATATTTTCATAAATCCAGGAGAATAGGTCAATCATACCATTTTAAATCATGTTTTTGAAAGCTTTTTAAAACACGGTATCAATTAAAAGTAGATGTCAAGTCCCACTCACAGTTAGGGGAGGATAACGCACTCCCCAATATTTCCACAAAGCGTAAATCAAGTGTCCCCTCCGTTCAACTCAAATAACTCTTAGGGAGACAAACAGTCCGCAGATTTTTAACCTGCGCAGTCATGGAAAACAGACTATAACTTTGGCTGTACCAATCCAAATCAGATGATTCTTATCTCATTTTAACGCTAAGGGATAGCACTATAACTTTCATTTTGCACACTTCCTCAGATTCAAATCACAGAATTCCCGGTAAGCCTCATTTTGTTACAGCCATATTTAAGTTTCAGATTCTGTCCAGTTTTCGTACAGAAGCTATAACTTTCATCCTACTCATCAAAGTCTAATGCAATTTTAACATGTTATAGCTAAGATGCAGATCTACAACTTTCGTGTTTTGAGTTTTATCTAAATATGTCTGGAAGGGGTTGAACAAAATTCACGAACAGGACAGATACGTTTTAGTGAAACATACAGTTTCTGTCAACACAGTTTTAAGGAAAATTGTATAACTTTCAATTTCCTCATGCGAAATGGCTGAACGTTTTATATGTTATAGCCAAGGCATATATCTATAACTTTCATGTTTTGTGTTTCTTCAAACTAAGACTGGAGAGGGGTTGTTTTTACTCACTACTGTCAAGGTTCGAAACAGGACGCTTCTATGTCGAGTTTCAGGAAAAGTGCCATAACTTTTGGCACAGACATCAGATTTTGGTGATTCTTACCTCGTTAGAAAGATAAGACGTAGATCTACAATTCATATAACTATCACATTTTCAAATTCTGGCTCTAAGATGCCTTAAAACAGAGATGAATCACGGACAGAAATAACATTTAAAGTAAGACAGGATAAAATTTCTTACCTCACTTTCTTTGTCTTCCTCTCTTGCTTCTCTCCTTGTTCTCACGAATTTGGGAAGAATGAACAAGCATTCTAAGGCCTTCTTCTTTTATTATTGTTTTAATAAGTTACCACCCTTGGATCAAATCTCTAATTAATCTAAACCATAGGATCATTTTGACTATTGCATGTGTTTTGATTGGTTCTTTTTTTTTTGTGTGCATGTGTTCTCATTGGCCCACCTTGCCTTTTTCATCTCCATTTGGCCAACACTTGTCCTACTCACTATAACACTTGTTCAACACAAGAATACACTTGTCACATTTCATTTAAGTTTTGTTAATTGCTAACAAGTCCTTTGACTTATAAAAATTCTAATTTGACCCCTAAAATTTTCATAATTTCATACTAGGCCCAAAATCTTATATTAGACCTAATTTAATTTATTTAATATGAAATTAAGGTTTTGAATCTCTTTGAGTCAAAATTGATCCGATTTGTATTTTACCGTCAAATATCATTTTTTTTTGTGAAAATTCATGAACCTGTAGTAATAGAAACAACATATATATATATATATATATGAAATGAAATTCACTATAAAATACACCGAGGGTCGGTGTTACATTTTCCTAATCCCCTAAAAACAAGTTTCGTCCCCGAAACTAAAAGAAAACCATATAGGGAAAGGAAAATTACTCAGTAAATAGATGAGGGTACTGTCTCCTCATAGTCTTCTCGGACTCCCAAGTCTCCTCCTCGACTTGGTCATTACGCCACAAAATGCGTACTAACGGGACATCCTTGCTTCGTAGTCTACAGATCTGCTTGTCAAGGACTGCTACTGGTTGTACAGGTAAACTCAGGTCCTCCCGTAGCTCAACTGGTGGAGGTTCTAAAACATGAGAAGGGTCAGACATATATCTCCTAAGCACCGAGACATGGAACACATCATGAATACGTGCCAACTCCTCTGGCAGGTCCAATCTGTATGCCACATTTCCGATCCTCTCAAGAATACGAAAGGGCCCAATATACCTGGGGCTCAGCTTGCCCCGCTGCCTAAAACGGATCACCCCTTTCCAGGGTGAGATCCTCAAGAATACCATGTCTCTCTCCTGAAACTCCAGTGGTCGCCGCCTACGGTCTGCATACGCCCTTTGTCGATCCTGGGCGGCTCTCATCCTCTGTCGGATGATCTTGACCTTCTCCCTCGTCTCCTCAACAAGCTCCACACTGCTGAGGTGCCTCTCACCGACCTCGTCCCAACATAAAGGTGTGCGGCATCGCCTCCCATACAATGCCTCGTATGGAGGCATCCCGATACTCGCCTGATAGCTGTTATTATATGCAAACTTTACAAGTGGTAAATGCCGATCCCAGCTACCATGAAAATCAATAACACAAGCCCGAAGCATATCCTCAAGTGTTTGAATCGTGCGCTCTGACTGGCCATCTGTCTGAGGATGATAGGCTGTGCTAAAGTTTAGTCTAGTACCCAATGCCTCCAACAAACTGGGCCAAAACCTAGACGTGAACCTGGGGTCCCTGTCTGAAACAATCGACACAGGCACCCCGTGAAGTCGTACTATGGTGTCCATATAGAGACGTGCAAGTACCTCCAAGGAGTAGTCACCACGGATGGGGATAAAGTGTGCAGATTTGGTGAGTCGATCAACAATCACCCAAATCGCATCATGCTGCGTGAAAGTCCTCGGTAACCCCATCACGAAATCTATAGTAATATGTTCCCACTTCCACTCAGGAATGGGAAGTGGCTGTAAAATACCTGTTGGTTTCTGGTGCTCAGCCTTCACCTACTGGCACACCAAGCACCGTGCTACAAACTCTGCTATCTCCAGCTTCATGCCCGACCACCAATAACTGCCTCTGATGGTGCGGTACATTTTTGTACCCCCGGGATGCATAGCATAAGCCGAAGAGTGTGCCTCCTCAAGAATAGCACGTCGAAGATCAACATCAGCTAGAATACACACTCTGTCTCTGAGAACCACGAGTCCATCAGTACGGACTCGGAAATCCCCGCCCTCTCCTCGGCGAATCCGATCGTGAATAGCCTGGAGCTCTACATTTATACCCTGAAGTTCTCTGATGTGGTCAAGTAGTGTAGGCCGCACTTCAAATCTGGCTAACAGTGTACCCTGCTCATCGCTAGCCAAGCTGACTCCCAAAGCTCGGAGTCCTACCAAGCAGGAGATGTAAGCTCTCTCTGTTGCCTGAGAAGTGGTAGAAGAAGATGACTTCCGGCTCAAGGCATCTGCTACTACATTTGCCTTGCCTGGATGGTAGTCAATAACCAAGTCGTAGTCCTTCAGCAGCTCTAACCATCTTCTCTGTCTCAGGTTTAGCTCTCTCTGAGTAAATAAATACTTCAAACTCTTATGGTCTGTGAAAACCCTACAAGTAACTCCATATAAGTAATGCCGCCATATTCTCAGTGCGAAGACTATGGCTGCCAGCTCTAGATCGTGAGTAGGGTAGTTCACCTCATGCTTCTTCAACTGTCTCGAAGCATAGGCGATCACCCGTCCATCCTGCATCAATACGCAACCCAACCCCTGCCGGCTGGCATCACTATACACAACATACTCTCTGCCACTGGTAGGGAGAGCCAAGATAGGTGCCGATGTTAGTCGTTGTTTGAGCTCCTGAAAGCTCGCCTCACAGCGGTCATCCCAACAGAACTTGACGTCTTTCCTCGTCAATCGGGAGAGTGGAGCAGCAATTTTTGAGAAACCCTCTACGAATCGTCTGTAATAACCAGCAAGTCCAAGAAAACTCCGGATCTCAGTAATGGTCTGCGGCTGCTCCCACCTCAATATGGCCTCTACTTTCGGCGGATCAACAAAAATCCCCTCCGCATAAACAATGTGGCCCAGAAATCCAATCTCCCTTATCCAAAATTCACACTTGGTGAATTTGGCATATAACTGCTGCTCACGGAGAGTCTGTAAGACCACCCTCAGGTGCTGTACATGCTCCTCATCACTCCGTGAATATACCAAAATGTTATCAATAAAGACGATAACGACACGATCTAGGTAGTTATGGAAAACCCGGTTCATCAAATCCATAAAAGCCGCTGGAGCATTAGTCAATCCAAACGGCATCACTAAAAACTCAAAGTGACCATAGCGAGTGCGGAATGCAGTCTTGGGCACGTCCTCGGCCCGAATCCGTAACTGATGATAACCATACCGCAAATCGATCTTCGAAAAGACCCGTGCACCCTGAAGCTGGTCAAATAGGTCATCAATACGTGGCAGAGGATACCGATTCTTGACGTTCACCTTATTCAACTGCCGATAATCCATGCACAGTCGTAGGGTCCCATCCTTTTTCTTCACAAACAATACCGGAGCACCCCAAGACGAAGTGCTCGGACGGATAAAGCCCTTGTCTAGTAATTCCTGCAACTGGACCTTGAGCTCTCTCAGCTCAGCTGGCGCCATTCTGTATGGCGGAATAGATATAGGGGCGGCTCCCGGAGCTATGTCGATCTCAAAGTCAAACTCCCGAGCCGGTGGAAGGCCGGGTAGCTCCTCAGGGAAAACATCTGCAAACTCCTGTACTACAAGGACATCCTCATTCCTAGGTCCCTTCACAGTAGTATCCACAACATGGGCCAAGTACGCCGTGCAGCCTTGGCGTATTAACCTTCTGGCATCCATTACCGAAATAACACAGCGAGGCAGTACTCTCCTCTCACCAGAAAATCTCAAAGTAAGCCCCTCTGATCTCCGAAACTCAACCTCCTTAGTAAAACAATCAACGGAGGCTCTGTGTTTGCTCAGCCAATCCATGCCAAGGATGGCATCAATATCGGTCAGGTCCAAAGGGATCAAATTTGCCTCAAATACGGTGTTTCCAATCATAATCTCTATCCCTCTATAGACTGAATCTCTCAAGAACTGTTCACCGAGAGGAGTGAAAACCAATATCTCCTTTCCAAGCGGCGTCAAAGGCTTACCCATCAGGTGGGCAAAGGACGTTCTCACATACGAGTAGTTCGACCCGGTGTCGATAAGGACACGAGCGTCGACTCCATAAATCCTCATAGTTCCTAAATGTGGGGAAAGTAAAGAGATCACTTTAAATAAAGGTGATAATAGATACTCATCATATATATCTCAAAAGTATATGTATCTCAAAAATAGGTACAGCTAACATAGTCAAGCCTCTAAGGCTTTGGCTTATGTTGAGTCTCAAAATAAAAGTACAGAGGAAATCTCTAAGTGTGTGAGTCAGAAAGGGGAGTACCAATAATGACATCGGGGTTCGTCTGCGCATCCTCCTGCGTCATCGCGTACACTCGGGCCTGAGCCCTCGGCGATTGCCGCGATGGTCCTGGTGCCATACTACTCCCAGCTACTACTCGTGGGGCTGTGGGGGTAGAGTGTGCCGGTGCTCCCTGCTGTCCCCCTCGTGGAGCACTAGACTGAATAGAAATTGCCAGACCCCCTGCTCCAAGATCAGGGCACTGGCTCTTGATGTGCCCGTCTCCCACACTGGAAGCAAGTCACTATCACCCCGCAAGCTCCGAAGGGGTGATGTCTGCCGCATCGACGACAAAAAGGGTATCGTCGGGCTATAGTTTGAGTGGAGGCACTCGGGGCTGGTGCTCTAAACCCCTGGGACTGCGATCCCTGCCTCTGGGAAGGGTCCCCGCGAAACCCTGAGGTTCTCCCTTTCTTCAAACTCTGGCCCCCAGAAAACTCGGGCCTCTTCCTCCTCTGCTCCCTCCTCTCTCTCTGTCGTCCCTCAGCATGGATGATCTCCTCAGCCCGGAGTGCTGAGTCTACTATCTCTGGCAATGAGAAGTTAGGGGTCACCGTCATATACCTCCGGACGTTCAAGTTGAGGCCATCCTCAAACTTGAACCTCAGCTGACTGGGTGTGGCTAGGTCCGGAACAAAAGCGGCCAGTCTCCTTAACTCGGCCTCATACTCGGTCACAGTCCGAGTCCCTTGCCGCAGGTGGTGGAACTCCGTCCTCTTCCTGTTCTGCTGGAATGCTGAAAAATATCTGCGGTTGAACTCCCGCAGAAAGTCCTCCCAACTCCTGGGCTCCGCTGCATCATCACAAACTGCCTCCCACCACGAGAGGGCATCTCCATCCAATAATCTCTCGGCCACTCGGAGTCTGAACTCCTCAGTCAAGCCAAGGTCTGTCAACACTCGGCGGGTGCGGTTGATCCAGTGCTTCGCAGCAGTGGAATCACCCACCCCAGAGAACTCGGTACAGCCTAGCTGTCTCGCCTCCTTCACGAGCTGGGTGAGCTCGTGAATCCGTCTCAACGTCGAAGAAGTACTGTCGCTGGGTTTAGAAATTGCAGATGGACTAACAACAGGTGGAGGCTCTGGTGCGACTGGTTGTGGCACGGCCGTAGGGGTTGGCTCAGCCATCGGTGGTGGTGGTGGTGGTGGCATTTGAATGCCGTGGGCAGCGTACCACTCGAACACCTGTCGGTAGGCATCCAGCGGTGGCGGTGGTGGTAGATCTGCGGCCGTGGTGGTCGGTGGTGTAGGCACTGAAGGAGAACCGTGTGAGGAAGACATGTCCTCCGATACACTAGGGGGCTCAGTAGGTAAGAAGTGGGTACCTCGCCTAGTCGTCATATTTCTGTGAGGAAAAAGGCACTAATCAGACAGATATATAAGAATTAGGGTTAGTTATGGAATAACTAACCCCCTAAAAGAAATCAACTTGGCATCGGAACCAATGGATAAGGTATGCTAGGTTAGATATGACCCGTGTCCAAACCTCTAAAAATGGATGAACTTATCTGCCTATGACCATGTACTGGGGAATGACTGTACAGTAACTTTCACATGCATTGAGGACTTTCAAAATCAGATTTACCTGGGGATATATATATTATTATTATTATTTTTTTTTGAAATCAGTTTCTCAACTCAGCTCTAACCTAGAGCTCTGATACCAACCGAGGCCTGTCACGCCCCGACCCACTCCCGAGCCAGGCACGCAACGAGCCCGCCGCGGCACCCAGATGCACGGGTACCACGTCCCGTACATCAAAGCACCGTAAGACTGTCAACATTCACATAATCCAAGGTTCCAAATCACAGAGATCTCCAAGTGATAAAAATAATACATGTATGCCTCAATGTAAATTAAAATGAGTGAAAGTTAACCTTATACAGACCAGAAGAATTATAAATACAGTCATTCCAATTTAAACAAATACAATAGTCATCCTAACTTCCTCAAGATGAAACAATTATCTCAATATATAGCGGAAGAGCGGGTAGTCATACCCCAGCCCAGTAGTCTCCAAAGAATATCCAATACAACAATGCGCACAAATCTCTCAGTCCGAGTCTACCCCTGTAGGAGGGAAATGTGAGGGGTGAGTACCATAGAGAGGGGGGTTGGTACTCAGCAAGTCGGGGGGAATGACATGCTACAATTAATTTTTTTTTGGGTGAATTAGGAGTGCCAAAATTATGTCCCAATAAATCCATAGTATGAAAAAAAAAATATTATGACATCTCAATAAATCATTTACAGCATACATATCAAATCAAATATGCATCCAGTATGTATGTCCGTTATATCGTATAGAGCCAGCCGAAAATATCCCGGCAAGGGCCGACCATGGCCAAGGACGGGCAACGTTGGGGGTTTTCACAGTGCAAGTAATAAAATAAGGCTCTCTACCCCAACGTTGGCCACAGACTACTCCAACTAGCCTGTATATATATATCGTACACGTATCAAAGATCAAGCGTGTATGGAAACCCGCCGGTGCTAGACCTACCAAGGTCCTCCCCGAAGTGGTTCAACCGACGACTGTCCATACAATATGTATGACGATCTGGCGGATACCCCCTGCAGAGGCGTATCCGGGCACAACAGATGCCTCTACCAAATGTCCTTCGTAGCTACGGAATGCCATAGGAAGCATATCATCATCATCACAGTATCCATAGGGGCATCCAGCCCAAATCACATATTTCAAGCCAAATCATCAAGCCCTATCATGTCAAAAGTATGTGCCAATATGCAATGGAAGCATAAAATCATGTGGATATATCAAAGTGTAGCACAATCATCAAGTATCAAAATCATGGATGCATATCGATATAAACAAGTTGGGACACTCCATATATCACAAAATATTTTCATAAATCCAGGAGAATAGGTCAATCATACCATTTTAAATCATGCTTTTGAAAACTTTTTAAAACACGGTATCAATTAAAAGTAGATGTCAAGTCCCACTCACAGTTAGGGGAGGATAACGCACTCCCCAATATTTCCACAAAGCGTAAATCAAGTGTCCCCTCCGTTCAACTCAAATAACTCTTAGGGAGACAAACAGTCCGCAGATTTTTAACCTGCGCAGTCATGGAAAACAGACTATAACTTTGGCTGTACCAATCCAAATCAGATGATTCTTATCTCATTTTACAGCTAAGGGATAGCACTATAACTTTCATTTTGCACACTTCCTCAGATTCAAATCAGAGAATTCCCGGTAAGCCTCATTTTGTTACAGCCATATTTAAGTTTCAGATTCTGTCCCGTTTTCGTACAGAAGCTATAACTTTCATCCTACTCATCAAAGTCTAATGAAATTTTAACATGTTATAGCTAAGATGTAGATCTACAACTTTTGTGTTTTGAGTTTTATCTAAATATGTCTGGAAGGGGTTGAACAAAATTCACGAACAGGACAGATACGTTTTAGTGAAACATACAGTTTCTGTCAACACAGTTTTAAGGAAAATTGTATAACTTTCAATTTCCTCATGCGAAATGGCTGAAAGTTTTATATGTTATAGCCAAGGCATATATCTATAACTTTCATGTTTTGCGTTTCTTCAAACTAAGACTGGAGAGGGGTTGTTTTTACTCACTACTGTCAAGGTTCGAAACAGGACGCTTCTATGTCGAGTTTCAGGAAAAGTGCCATAACTTTTGGCACAGGCATCAGAATTTGGTGATTCGTACCTCGTTGGAAAGCTAAGACCTAGATCTACAATTCATATAACTATCACATTTTCAAATTCTGGCTCTAAGATGCCTTAAAACAGAGATGAATCACGGACAGAAATAACATTTAAAGTAAGACAGGATAAAATTTCTTACCTCACTTTCTTTGTCTTCCTCTCTTGCTTCTCTCCTTGTTCTCACGAATTTGGGAAGAATGAACAAGCATTCTAAGGCCTTCTTATTTTATTATTGTGTTAATAAGTCACCACCCTTGGATCAAATCTCCAATTAATCTAAACCATAGGATCATTTTGACTATTGCATGTGTTTTGATTGGTTCTTTTTTTTTTGTGTGCATGTGTTCTCATTGGCCCACCTTGCCTTTCTCATCTCCATTTGGCCAACACTTGTCCTACTCACTATAACACTTGTTCAACACAAGAATACACTTGTCACATTTCATTTAAGTTTTGTTAATTGCTAACAAGTCCTTTGACTTATAAAAATTCTAATTTGACCCCTAAAATTTTCATAATTTTATACTAGGCCCAAAATCTTATATTAGACCTAATTTAATTTATTTAATATGAAATTAAGGTTTTGAATCTCTTTGAGTCAAAATTGATCCGATTTGTATTTTACCGTCAAATATCATTTTTTTTTTATGAAAATTCATGAACTTGTAGTAATAGAAACAACATATATATATATATATATATGAAATGGAATTCACTATAGAATACACCGAGGGTCGGTGTTACATAACGGATGCCAGCTCTACAGCGGACAAAGCTCTTTATGAGCGCTGGGAGCGATCTAATCGTCTCAGTACGATGTTCATTAAGGATAAAATATTAACTGGCATCCGCGGCTCCGTCAATCAGCATAATGACGTCCGTGCCCTTCTTAAGGCAATTGATGAGCAATTCGAGGCGTCTAATAAAGCTCTTGCTAGTACCTTGATTATGGAGTTTTCATCGAAGAAACTCACCACTATCCACGGAGTGCGCGAGCACATCATGAGGATCCGGGATATAGTGGCCCAACTAAAGACTCTTGAGGTTGAGATGTCTGAATCCTTCCTAGTGCACTATATTCTGAATACCCTTCCACAGCCTTATAATCCCTTCAAAATTTCCTATAACACACATAAGGCTAAATGGTCCATCAATGAGTTGATGACCATGTGTGTACAGGAAGAAGGGAGGTTGCTCATGGAAATGAAGGAGGGAACCAATAGTGCACATTTCGTCATGAAAGGAAAGGCGAAGGGAAAAGCCAAACTGAAAGGAAAAGCAAAGGGACTTACCCCAATTGTAAAAAAGGAGTCTACGTGTTTCTTTTGTAAAAAGAAGGAACACATAAAGAAGGACTGTGCCAAATTTCAGAAATGGCTTGCTGCCAGAGGTACATAAATCTCTTTTGTATGTTATGAATCTCTTATAACTGAGATTTCTTATGACACATGGTGGATTGATTCTGGATGCTCAATTCATATTACGAATGTGTTGCAGGGCTTGCAAAACCCGCGGAAACCAGTGGGCCGTGAGCAATTCATCTATTCAGGAAACAAGATGAGTTCGCATGTAGAAGCCATTGGAGATCGCAAGCTCATTTTGACCAATGGACATGTCTTGCAGTTGGAAAGAATTTTTTATGTACCAAGTTTTTCTAGAAATCTAATTTCTGTATCAAAACTTGTACAATTCGGATATTCTTTCTAATTCAATAATACAATGACATTACTTTTGCATTCAAATGTCGTTGGTACAGGTCTATTGATTGACGGACTATATGGAATTAATTTGCAAGATAATACATGTTGCAACACAATACATATTGGTGTGAAAAGGTGTGCCATAAATGAAAATTCCTCTATGTTGTGGCATCGGAGATTATGACATATCTCCATCGAAAGGGTTAAAAAGTTGGTAAAGGATAGAGTACTTAGTACTCTACATTTTAGTGACTTTGAAACCTGTGTGGACTGTATTAAGGGTAAACAGTCCAATAAGTCAAAAAAGGGTACCAAGAGGAGCTCAGATCTATTAGAGATTATTCATACAGACATATGTTGTCCGGATATGGACTCATATGACCAAAGGTATTTCATCACTTTTATTGATGATTACTCACGTTATATGTATTTCTATCTTCTTCGCTATAAGGATGAGGCGTTGGATGCCTTTAAGGTTTTTAAGACAGAAGTAGAGAAACAATGCGATAAGCAAATAAAGATAGTGAGATCGGATAGAGGTGGAGAATACTATGGGAGGTATACTGAAGATGGACAAGCACCAGGTCTATTTGCTCGATTTCTTCAAGAAACTGGGATTGTCGCCCAATATACCATGCCTGGTTCTCCAAACCAAAATGGTGTGGCTGAAAGAAGAAATCGGACATTATTTGACATGGTAAGGAGCATGATGTCTAGCTCTAAATTGCCTAAATCCTTGTGGATTGAAGCTCTTAAAACCGCTGTGTACATATTAAATAGGGTTCCAACTGAGGCGGTTTCCAAAACCCCATTTGAAATGTTCAAAGGTTGAAAACCCAGTTTGCGACATGTACGCATTTGGGGATGCCCGTCAGAAGTAAGAGTTTATAATCCACAAGAAAAGAAACTGGATCCAAGGACCATTAGTGGGTATTTTGTTAGATATGTTGAAAGGTCCAAGGGATACAGATTCTATTATCCATCTTATCATACTAGATTTGTGGAATCGAGAAATGCGAAATTTCTTGAGGATCACTTGATTAGTGGGAGAGATTCCTTTCAAGACTTAGTCCCTGAAAAGAATCTATCAAGTATGCCTTCCACTTCAAGTGAAAGGATGATTGTCATTCAAAGCGTCCCTCCAGTACCCATGGACGTTGACCCAATTATAGATGACAATCAAAATATTCCACAATCTGCTGACACCGGAACAGGTCAAGTTGGACAGTCCTTTCCTAGAGAGACTGTTGAGCCAACATTAAGGAGATCTGTTAGGATTAAGAGGTCAGCAATATCTAGTGATTATGTAGTATACCTCCAGGAGTCTGATTACAATGTTGGTGCCGTAGATGATCCTGAGTCGTTTTCACAAGCCATAAACTCTAACAATTCGAGTTTGTGGCTGGAAGTCATGAAAGATGAGATGGACTCCATGACGAGTAATGGAGTTTGGGATCTTGTAAAGTTGCCTGATGGGGTAAAACCCATAGGATGTAAATGGGTTTTTAAGACAAAAACTGACTCATTTGGCAACATTGAGAAATACAAGGCCAGACTTGTTGCTAAAGGGTTCACTCAAAGGGAAGGAATCGATTATTCGGAGATCTTTTCTCCAGTATCTAAGAAAGATTCCCTCCGTATTATTTTGGCGATTGTTGCACATTTTGACTTAGAGTTGCAACAAATGGATGTGAAAACGGCATTTTTGAATGGAGAATTAGAGGAAGAGGTTTACATGTATCAACCTGAAGGATTTTCCTCTAGTAATTGTGAGAATTTGGTTTGCAAACTTAATAAATCTATATATGGATTGAAGCAAGCCTCCCGCCAATGGTATTTGAAATTCCATGAGACAGTCTCTTCATTCGGTTTTGAAGAAAATGTTGTGGATCAGTGTATATACCAGAAGGTAAGTGGGAGTAAAATTTGCTTTCTAGTGCTATATGTGGATGATATTCTACTTGCAACCAATGATAAAGGGATGTTGCATGAGGTGAAACAATTCTTTTTTAAGAACTTTGCTATGAAAGATTTAGGTGATGCGTCTTATGTCATTGGCATTAAGATACATCGAGATAGATTTCATAAGATTCTCGGACTATCTCAAGAAACCTATATTAAGAAAGTTCTTAAGAAATACAGAATGCAGGACTTCTCACCGAGTGTATCTCCTATCGTCAAAGGTGACCGGTTTAGTTTGGACCAGTGTCCCAAGACGGAATTGGAAAGGGAACAGATGACCAATATTCCGTATGCTTCTGTAGTTGGAAGCCTTATGTATGCACAGGTCTGTACTCGACCTGATATAGCATATGCAGTTAGAATGTTAGGACGATATCAAAGTAATCCTGGTTTGGAGTATTGGAAGGCTGCAAAGAAGGTGTTGCGGTACTTGCAAGGCACCAAGAACTACATGCTCACATATAGGAGGACCGACAATTTTGAGGTGGTCGGATACTCAGACTCGGACTTTGCTGGCTATGTTGATTCTCGAAAGTCAACATCTGGATATATTTTTGTTCTGGCCGGTGGAGCTATATCGTGGAGGAGTGCTAAGCAGACATTGACTGCGACCTCTACTATGGAAGCTGAATTTGTGGCGTGTTTTGAGGCTACGTCACAGGTGGTGTGGCTACGAAGTTTCATGGCTGGGTTAAGGATTTTTGACTCTATACCTAAGCCATTAAGCATATTTTGTGATAATTTGGCTGCGGTGTTTCTGGCTAAAAATAATAAGAGTGGTAGTCGAAGTAAACATATCGACATTAAGTATTTAGCCATAAGGGAACGTATATTAGAAAATAAGGTTGTAATCCAACATCTAAGCATCGAATGTATGCTTGCTGATCCCCTGACTAAAGGCATGCCTCCAGTTAAATTCAGGGATCATATTGTAAATATGGGTTTAAATCCCAATTTTAATGGAATTTCGAATTGAATTTTCTCGTATAAAAAATTTGTGCACATTCCAGTTTTGAGAAAATTTAATGAAAATGGATCCCAAATAAATATAGGGTTTATTCATAAAGATGGTTGCCATAAGGATAGGGAGTAGCATGCATTGTGATACACAGGAGACAATACTCGCTGAATTAGAGGACTTGTCACTGTGATTCATGTGTGCTTTTTCCATTAAGTATCGGCTTGGTTAAAGTCACCAAGTCGGGTGAGTGAACCAAGTGGGAGAATGTAAGAACAGGAGGGTGGCTCATCACCCTCCATGCCCTGCAAAACCATCTCTGAAAATAAGGGATTTCACTCACCAAAGGGGTAACCAAGTATGGGCCTCAATAATGGTTGTTGATGGCACAACCATTATAAATAGGGGCAACCATAGCAAGGGTCCCTAAGCTCAATTCATTAGTCTCACACACCATCTAGAGAAAGAATTGAGAGCTTGGAAGGCTTCTTGCACGTCCAGAGGTGCTGCCAAAGGGAGTTTAGGCTCGCCGAAATCCATGGCTGGAGGTACACTTGCTTCCGCTTGTTCTATGGTTCAATTTTGCTTTTAAATTCATGTATTAGACTTGCATGGATGTTTTACATCAAAATGCAACAGCTGACTAAAATGCATAATAGATGGGAATATTCAAGATGATAGAATTAAGGCCAAAATAAATTACTATGACAGAAAACTAGACAAATATTGAGAATTTAACGATTTTGACTTGTTGGAAAAACAAACAGTCGCATATTAAGCTACATTGACAATCTGCATTGCAAAATTAAAACAGCAGGGCAGTGAAAGATTTCAAGAGCATTGCATGGTTGGCAAAAAGCACCAACTTGTGAGAATGTAATTACATTGCCTATCTTAAGTGGGTGCTTGTGTTGGGTATGTGTTAGTCCTATTCACCAAGGGTTGCTTGAATTTATGATGTCTTGGGTGAATTACTGCTTTGTATGCCAATTGAATGTAGATACATACAAACTCCTTCTATATGGAGCCTAGGAAAAAGTGTTGTTTGTGCTGCTTTGGTGGTGGGAGCCTGTTGGAGCATAACTTTACCTTTTGGACATGTTGCTGGTTTTGATGTTGAAGCTACTAAGGTTCAGATGTCACCCTTTTATTGATACATCATTTTTATTTATAGAGGGGCTAATTGACTATATATTATATTCCAGGAGTCATTTGAAACACTTTTGGAGTTCATGCTTGTTTCTCTTGTTACAATCATCATAACTGTGCTCTTTACACTCTACAATGTCCTCCCAAAGGAGTTAGAGCTATTAGGTTTGGTTTATAAGATTGTTCCACTAAAGTTTTGCTTCCTTAACGTTTTGATTTCCTTTCATGATAGACTGGATTGCGGTTTTTATGCTATTGGTTCTTGAGCTTGTGCTTCCTCTTTCAACCCATACCATTCTTGTTTAACTCCATTGCTGTGAAATTCAGGTGCCCTGCTAACGGCGGGAGTGCTAACGGCTGGTTTAATAAGCTTCAGACAAGGGAATTCTCAGTTGGGTCAGAAGCTGATGAGAGCTCGTGTTGTTGTCCAAGGTGCCACCGTTGCACTTATGGTTGGCACTGCTTATTACTATGGTGAAACATTTAAGAAGTGAACTCTCACAAATCCTGTTCAATTCTGTAAAACGGCTGCCCGACTCTCTTAGGTTCTGTCATATCTGCCCTCTGATGGCCATGCAAGCCGTATATTGTATTTCAAGTTAAATATGCAGAGACTGTCTAAAAGCTCCATTGGAGTATATGATGGCAGACTAGCGGCCCTTGTGCAGTTGATTTATTAAAATAATCTCAGTTTCAATAATTTTGTTATGTGGTCCTAGTTTTATTTATCTTCCTTCTTATGCATTTGATGTTGAAGGCATTTGAACAACCTTAAATGCAAGAGAACAAATAAAATTGTTTGAGAATAAAGTCCCCCAAACCAATAACCATTTCCCTCAATCTTTATATTTATGGTGCACGAACACCTCCAAAAATGAGCTGTTTGTGTTGATTCTGTCTATTGTCGTGTGGTTGTGTCATTACTCATCTGTGAACATATATACATGGAAATTATGATTTAGATCGTTGTGGTGAGGTGGCAGTCCAATCTAGGTGGATATGAGCTGTATTGCATTCGGGGACTACGGGGACTAAATATGTGATAGAAGTTACAACATTGTGATAACAAAAAATTTGTGGCTACTGTGGGTGTTGAGGGAGCTGTCAATGCATGTGCCTTCGGCTCCCATGGGAAGCCATCGGTATTCTGCCACCTTCATACCCAACACTACATTTTGGGCCACCCCCTTGGGGACTTCAGTCCACAACTTCATGCCTCTTAACATGTGTTCCTTCACATGCTCACTCTCTTCCCTGATATATACCCCTCATGCAACCCCATTTTCTTCATCAATCTCTCAAAAATCCCTCTCTCTCTCTCTCTGTGTAGCTTATGGGTTCATATCAAGGAAGATGTAAAGGCGTGATTGAGAACCGGAGGAGAAGGGTTGCTCGTAAATTGCTCAGAGGGAAGGTTGAGACGCTCAGGAGGCTGGTGCCGGGTGGGGATGAAGGCAAAGTTGACCAGCTTTACCTTAGGACTGCATGTTACATAGTGCATTTGAGGTCTCAAGTTTTAATCTTGGAAGCTATTGTTAAGTCACTCAATTCATCTCATCTTTCTTCCGAGTGATATATAGTAATCTCATAGTTGCAACTTTTCTCTTTCAAATTTTGCAGTTTAATCAACTTATATAAAAATTCTTTCCTTTTTCTTTCTTTTTTTTGGGGGGGGGGGGTTGGGCGTGTGGCAATTATCATATGGCTTGATTCTTGCAAGATCAAATGAAGACTATCATTTAATATTTCTTTTTCTCGCTCTTTCTGTATTTTTTTTTAAATATCATTTGAATTAATGACTCACATATCATATATTAAACTAATAAGAACAGATACTGCACTTCATCTTTGTCAAAAGGTTGAGAAAGGTATCTCTTCCTAGTTTGTACAGAATAATGGATCTTAGGGCATAGAAGACCTTCAAAACTTTCCGCATTTTCACCAAATGATTTGAATCACTGCTTATTTGTCAATTTACATTTGCTTATTTGTCAATTCTTGTGGCAGCCTTGTGACGAGCCATAAGCTCGTGCAAGGGCGGTTCTAAAAATTTTTCTTGTATACAAAGACTAATTTAAAAATTTTTTATTAAAATAAATACGTTTGAAAAGTTGAAAAATTAAACACCATGGGATACTTTATTTGCCTTTTTTTGATCCTTAAATTTCGGAAAAATAATACTTTTGCCTGAAGGGGCAGAGTCCAGAAGTATAGAGGCAAAGGATATTCTCAAAGGTACAGTTTAGTGGTACAAATCTTCTCTTCCAATCTGGTGATTTTAGATTTAAATCTTTATACAATAAAAAAAATAAAAGCAAAGGACCTAATGCAGACCGAGGAGAGAGACCCAAAATGGGCAAAAAAGGGCCTAACAAAAAGGGGGAGTCCCATAACACCGAGAGAAATCTTTATATCTTCTTTTTTTTCTTCCTAATAATTAATTTATTGATTCTGATTAATTTTGTTTGAGTTAATTATTAAACTCATTAAAAGATAAACTCTCATAATATCTTTTTTTTATATTTTTATTTTTAAAATTTAAATTTAAAGATTTAATTAAGAGAATACATTCTCTTCCGATCAAATAAATAAATCTTGCAATCAAATCAATAAATCATTGACTTCTACGTCTCTTCGGATGATAAGAGCACTACTTCAACTTTTGTTTACTTATTTATTTTTTAATGCAAATTACTTAATCCTGCATTTAGGTTTCAAGAGAGAGTCACTCATGCTATGGTCTATGGAGCTTAATATCGATGTATCTTGAATCTATTTTTGCTATTGGATTGCATTTATTAATTATTAAAATATGATGCCAGTCATCTGATGCATTTTGACCGTTGATCGTGACATCAAATAAACACAGACACCAAACCCAACCAACAAAATATTTGATTCCCTTTTTTATTCAATTTTATTGATATGGTATTTTGGTAAAGTCTGAATTTTGAGTTTATAAAATTAATTAATTCTGATATTGGTAAATTACAAATTATTTTGGATCAACTTTCAAATTGTTTTTGAGTTTGTTGAGCTATTAACTTTGATGGCTCAATTATTAAGTTAATCATATCCGATGTCAACCGTAATAATATTTACTAGAATATTAATCGTTGGGGGTTTGAGCATTAAAACATCAATCTTGTTGGCATGAAAATATTATAAAGTGGACTCACATGCAGTTCAAAAGCTTTTCAAAGGAAACGTTTAGTTTAGTTTAATGGTTATAATTTTCTCCTCCAAACCCTATGATTAGATTTTAAATCCCGTTGTAAAAGAAAAAAAAATCAAAAGGCATTGAAAATTAAAAATAAAAAAAGAAAGATTATTTTAATATCGATTGATTGCTCAATCATTTTCCGTCATATATGGCCTCAATTTATTAATTGTTACCATTTAGATTCCATTGGATGATTAAAATTTAGAAAGCAATGAAACCTCAATTTGATTGGGTATATCTGTGATGGAAATCTCAATTACCTTTTTTTCATATTGAGATTTTGATTATTGCTTGATATCATCTCGAAATTCAATGATGTCAATTGCTAAGATTTTCCCTTCTCCTAAATTCTATGATGTCAATTACTAAGATTTTCCCTTCTCCTCCCACTATACGGATGATTAATGGATCGGAATCATTGTAAAATGTTACGATCCTTAAAGGCGTTTTGAATTTAACTTTCATATGTTTAGTACTCGATAGTATTTTGAGACCGTTTAGGCTAAGATGATCCAGGATGGTATTGTAAGGGGATGAAAGTTTCACTACGTAAAAAGTGGTTCTAGTAACGATATGATGAGGAGTCGTTTCTAGTGATACAACGAGCGAGATAAGACCTTCTAGTTGTATGTATTCACCAACGAGCACTCTAATAGGCTGATCGGGGGATTGAATTCGAGATGGGACAAAACCCACCTGTTGAAAGGCATCCCAGAAAAGAATATTGTGCCTGATCCTTGATCCAGGAAGTTTCTTTTGACGAGGTAAGAACCAATTCTTGATGTGATAATTAACGGATCATTTTGGTGAATCAACTCCCGTCAAATCATCATCATCGAAACCAATCATTAGGCTCATTCTTTTGACTCAAGTCCTGATGGAGAGAAGAAGATGGTAGTAAGGGTTGTTTTGGGTCGGGAATCAATCTGTTCTCACGGATGGTGCCAATCTGCTGGAGGTGGATTTAGCTCTATAGATAATAGCTCTGCTAACTCGAATGGGACAAATTGGTTGTCTAGAGAACTCAATCAAAGAGACCTACAAAGAGACTACCGGAGGGTGGTTCGGCGGGGGAGGTTCTGATGATCAAGTTAGAGAGTGGTTTTTTAAAAGGAAGGAAACAAACTGATATTGAAAGAGAAAGAGAGCGAGAAGACTCCATATGCTTGTGTGCTCTGTGTAGGTCCGGATGACTTACCTGGATGGCTGGTGTATAGAAGCTTATATATCTTTTTTTTTTGTGAGAGTCGTGTGTGTGCGGAGTGATGAAACTCTAGTTCCTTATAAGAGTATCTTGAGACTTTGAGGAGTTAGATCATAGCACTCTCAAAAATTGTAAAATCTTACCCATTTAGGAAGTATAGATTGTCAGGGAGATTCTTTTCTTTATCAGTTACGGTTGCAGATCTTTTTTTCATTTACATAAAATTTTTTCCATGCCTAGGAGGTCTAGGGACTATTCGATCGAGGTTCCAAGCAGTCAGCTATCGAGAGAGAGAGGAAAAAAAGTGATCGGTGAGTACATGGATGTTATGACACTCCAGCCGAGTCGGGTATTACCAATACCCGAGCTTGGCTCGAGTGCTTTTTACTTAAGCTCGAGCTCATCGAACTTGGAATTTTGGAGCTCGAGCTCGAAGTGTCATCGAGAAACTCGAACTCGAGTATTGTGAGCTTGACGGATGAAGGATTGGACCCGAGCTTGAGCTCGAACCCGAGCCCGAGATCAAACTCGAGCCCGAGCTCTAGCCCCAACCCGAGATAGTATCTGAGCCCGAGCCCAGGATCATACCCGAGCCCGAACTCAAACCCGGGATCATACCCGAGCTCGAGTGTCATTATTCACTTATTTAATCTATGAGATTGCTGTAAAAGATTGCTAATTCTTATGTTGGTTTTGTTATGCCATAAAATCTGAATTCAAGATAAATAGTAAAGATGGGCACATTTGAAATTCAATAAATCTACTGAAGCTTCAAGCCAATTCAGAACACGAAAATATGTTGGGAAAAAGCAAGTTATGCCCGCATCTTTGCGTCTCATTAGTAGTGCCAAAAATCAACTCAAGCATCATTTAATTCCTTAAGCTCAAAAAAACAAAAATATCCAAGAACAATAAAATTTTTCCAGACAACTTTCAGAACATAACAGAAATAATAGAAGATCACAGCATTTTATGTGTGAGCAAGTGCAGGAGCTCCAGCCCCAAGGTGAGGTCCTTGACATGTTTTCCTTGGCACATCATCCTAAATAGAGGGAAAATTAGTAAATCAGTGTTTAGGAAAGAGCAACACCAAATAATACAAAATGGTTGAAAACCTTATTTGTCAAACAAGGAAAAGCAAAAACAGTAGCAGCTGAATGGAAAACATATTTTGTATTTCAAAGTTACTCCAGAATCCAACACAAGTTCAATTGTTTGAGCAAAATAATTTCATCAAATTTTATGCAAGCCAACATATTTGCAAACCAAGGATTGGAAGTGGTTGTGCCTGGAAAGATATGCTAAATGGTGTTGTCCAATGCTTGTCTGCTACAATCCATGATTGATGTGGATCATGGAGGATATCCTTATGTTCTATCTAGTGGGGCTAGACTAAGCCTTTAACCATTGGTTATAATAATAGAAACCCACTTTCTTACATGGTTATAATAGAAAGACAGAGAGTAAGAGATTTTTGTGGACAACAAACATAATAGAAAGACCGGAAAATATGGTTATAATTTCTTACATGATACCCACTTTCTTAATCATATCTAAATCACGCAAAAAAATTATTTATTTAATCTTATCAATTTTTTCGGTTTGTGTTCTTTTCTATTGGTATTCTGTATGGACATCTAGTGAGTGATCTGCAAGTTATTTTAACAGAATATTGTCCCAAACAAATGCAAGCAATTATAAAGACAGATATCAAGACAACAGAAAGAGAGAATTTTTTACATGCTTGCAAGGAATTCCAAGTTTCTCAAGCTTGAGGCTGTAGGTCACGAGCAATTTCTGAAAGTCACCAATATCTAGAGAAAACCCACATTTTCCCGGTATTTCAGGTGTAAAAAGAATGAATAGTGAATTCTAGAGAAAACCCACAACAAAACAGAGCTTGAAGGAGGTGAGAAATAAAAGTATATGGTCTGTCAATTGCAGAAACTCAAAAACCCCAAAGAGAGAAAGAGAGAGAGAGAGAGAGAGTTTACCTTGAGAGAACAGGATCTTCGTCACACACAGAACCTGAACTTTGATTCGAGGTCGAGAGGCGAGAAATAAAAGCATATGGTCAGTCACGTGTAGAAAATCAAAAACCCTAGAGAGAGAGACGTAGAGAGAGAGAGAGAGAGAGAGAGAGAGAGAGTTTATCTTCGATTCAACCTCTGAGTAGTGAAATTGCAGCACCGATGGAGAGGAGAACAAGATCTTTGTTGCGCACACACAACAGCTTCAGGTTCGATTTGAGGTCGAGAGGTAAGAGCTAGGTCACCATGGAGAGAGGAAACCTTCGTTCGTGAATCATGATCTAATTCCAGAATGGGCAATGAGAATGGGATTAGGGTAAATGAAAGGTAAAAGACATTTTCGTCCTTCAAAATTTTAAAACCTCAAGAATTATGAGCGAGGGCATATATGTAATTTCACACTTACCGGGTAGCTCGACGAGCCTTCGAGCTCGGCACATTGTAGGTTCGAGCTCGAGCTCGATGTAAGACTAGCCGAGTTCGAGCTCGACCCGAGCTCAAGTTGACCGAGCTTCAGCTCGAGCTTTGACCGGGTAGTGTCACGGGTACCCGTGACACTACCTGGGTATCTTAACACCCCTAGTGAGTACCAATGAGATCTGTTGATGTTTGTGGGTTTGATAGGTATGGACTCCACACGATTTGGGTTATGTACTATAAAAAAATATCATATATTAAAATCAAATTAATTATTGAAAAAATATTATGTATTAAGTAAATCAATAATTAATTTTTAGAATATTTGATTTTCTTTTATTTTTATATTTTCATAATTATAACAATATGTTTTTTTTATAAATACAACATATTATAATATTTTATCGGAAACAATCGTTTTCTTTTAGAGACAGAGGCATCCTATAGTCAGTCGGTTTGTTGGGTAAAGTTGTCAGGTTTCTTAATCAAAATCTTGAGTTCGACTTGCGATTTGAGTACGGAGTAACTACGTTAGACCCCGCTCTCCAAAGGGAGACCTCCAGACGGGTTAGTCTAAATTAGTCAGAGTGAAATCTCAAATACCAGACAGTCGGGGAAATGTCACATGTAGACCAAAAAAAAAGAGACTGAGGGATCCTTTGCCCCCTTTGTTGCCTCTAGGTTTTTCTAGGTTATTTTAGCCAAGTAAATGAACGATAATTTGTAGTCAATATTAGTAGAAGGGTGGATTCTATTGACGAGGACTAATGCTCTTTTATGTTGAAACAGAGATACCTTCATAATGTGAGAAAAATTGGATAGCAAAAGGTTTATCATTGCATCTCATAAAGTAGAGCATATGTAAAGTTCAAGCAACATTAATAAAAGCATGTTAAACAATAGTTTTTCCCTATTTTTAGAGAAGAAAAAGATGAGACTAAATAGGAGAAATAAAAATGCCCAGATGCCTGTATAGATCCTACCAAACGACGTCGTTTCTTAGCTCTGCCTCCCATCAGTGCAAGATAGCTGTGTATGAACCTTGAATAGGGCATTTATTAATAGGTTATGTCTTTATGCTCTTTGTATTGAAAGCTTGATTGGATGTGAATGAATTAGCACTTCTACATTTGTATTCCAGTACAGAAGGATTATGAATATGAAGCTCCAGTAAACCTATTAGACAAAAACTTGCATTCATTGTACACTTGCATTCATTGCCACAGTCAAACCCTTAAAAGGTTGTTACGTCATCAAATAACTAAAAATAAAATACTTATTTCATTAAAAACAATAAAATACTTATTTCCTTAAAAACGAATTTAAGATAAACAAAATCGAATCCATAATAAACGATAAATTTATTTTTGTTAAGAAAAATAAAAATAAAATAAAAATATAGGGAGTTTGAATTTAACTAAATTAATAAAATAAATTAACAAAATCAACTAAAATAAGACAATTAAATAATACCTACTAAAAGAGATAATATGAATAAAAATAAACTCTAACCAAAATAATTATATCCACATTGATTTCATTCGATTGATTATCGATCTATCTAAAAATTTCAACAATCATAAATAAATTGGTTATAATCATCGACAAACGCCCGACGACCAATCTCTCTTTATTTCGTCGATAATTAAGAGAAACTCGTTAATTATTTTCTTAATCAAGAATCAACTTTAGAGAAACTCTTAGAATTTAAAGTCTCAAAACATTAAGATTTAGAGAGAATCAATTCTAATTAACAAACATATAACGGGTTCATTTAAATTAGATTATTCAATTCTATGACATAAAGTCATTCACCACTTTATTAAAACTAACAAACAATTACGGATTTGTCATTTTAATTAGTTATAAATTATTCTAAAATTATTAAATATTGACCACTATTTAATAAATCCTAGAAATCATGATCCATGAAGTACAGAAATTAAATAAATATTTATGATAAATTAAATTAATATGTCCAATTAGATCTCACAATTATTGAATATCAAAGTTTCAATAAACTTTTGACTAGAAAATTAATTTAGCAAAAGGATATAGTAAAAGAAAATCTCACTAAATGGTTTTATTGCTACCGAAGAAAGAACATGGAACAAAGAAATCAATGTGCTGCCGAGTTGTAGTCTTCTTTTCCATAATATGTGCTTCTTTCCTAAGTCAACAATAAAAGAATGTATCTAAATCTATGACTACCGGTTGCAGCCCTTTTGGTGGCTGCACACCACACGCTTCTCTCCAAAAAATTATGTAACACTCCTATAAATAAAAAGAAAGTATAAATTAAACTTTCAAAAAATAGTATTATAAGAGATTTACATATTTAAAAATTCATTTTTCGAAATATTAGAAATGAAAAAAAAATTTTCAAAATGTTCAATATCTCCAATTTCACTCAAATTTTCTGTTGAATATGCAATTGAGAAAGAAAATTTTACTGTACTAAATCTTCAAAACCTTACATTGCCTTTTGTAATTAATTTGCCCACATGCAAATAAAAAAGTATTGCTATCCAATTTTTCATACTTGGTAAAATTGTTCCAATTTAACTTATTTTTTTCACTTTCCTTAATAAGTCTACTCCTAAATCAAATGTTATAAAATATAAATATTAGTGTAATATTTATTCAAAAATAAAATAAATTCAATTACAAATATTACACTCATTTAAATCTTATCAAAGATGTTCGTATCTGATATTAATATTGGGTTTGGGGACATTGTTAATACCCAGTTAAGATGGGCCACATCAGAGTAGAATTATGTTGGTAGCTCTCAACTCTTATTTACATGTGGGTGCTTTCAGCCATTTGCAATGGGTACTTGCTTGCAATGGCAAGTGCTTGGCCAGTATAGTGGAGAGCTGTGAAGCTGAATTTTTGAAGTTCAAAAACCCAAGAGCAAGAGTGCCAAACAATTGTCCTCCGGACCAAGGATGACAAAGCTGCAACACGAGATATCCTCACAACTCATTGCATACCTTCAGCAATGTCCAATGATCTCAAGACATGAGACCATATTTTTTTTTTGGTTCACAGTAAGACTCGAACCTGAGTTTATTAGAAGGGGGAGGGGGATTGTTACCACTTGAGCTGAAACTCATTGGCAGACATGAGACCACCACGTTGTTGATATTGAAGATGTCCTCGTATCTGTTCTGTCTGAAACTGCCTCATCCCCGTATTTCATGTTGGAGGCCCCTTCTGTAATACCAGCTACACCAAGAGAAAGCCTTACATCCCAAAAAGCATATTCAGGAAGAACTTTATGACATGGTGTTGGGGTATGCCAAATGCCTCAATGAAATTGATGTGTTCCGGTCTTCAAGAGAGAGCAAAGGAGAAATTTTCTTCTTGAAGCTAGCTTGGCGTTCAACTCTTTGCTGCATGTCACTAAGACTTTTACACTTTTTTTATTAGTAAAAGGCGAAAGAATAATTCGCTATGCAATCATCGCACGACTGCGTAGACTTTTACACTAGTTTTCTCGGTGATCTAGCTTATCGAGAATCAAGACACGAAGTCATTGAATTTTGACAATTTATTGTAAAGGATTTGCATTATACTTGTATTATTTTAATGGCTTATTTCTGGGGTAACAATTCTCTAGTTTGCATTATTTGCCTATGGCAATTCAGAAAATCATGTACAATCGAGAATCAAGACACAAAGTCATTGAATTTTGACAATTTATTGTAAGGGATTTCTATTATACTTCCTTGTATTATTTTAATGGTTTCTTTCTGGGGTAACAATTCTTTAGTTTGCATTATTTGCTTATGGCAAATCAGAATATCTTGTACATACTATAGATTTCTTCAAAATGTATAATTCACGTTTTACATATGAATCCACCGACCCCAACATCGGCTAATCATTTCTTTCGTTCTGAAGCAGAGGCTCTTCATCCGAGTATGAAGGCAGCTTACCAACTTCCCGGGCTTCATCTTTTTCCTTGGATTGTGCCCACACCACTCCATAAAACCCAAAAGCAATCACAATAGAACCAATCACACTGCCAAAAAAGAGAATGGGAAGAAATAAGCATTCACTATCAAGCTTGAGTGAATTTAGTGTAGGTTGTTTTCCACCAGAAATGCAAGGTGTGGCATCCTTGTTTATTTAAACTAGCAAATGAAAGCTGTTGCAAAGTTTTCCTCCTCTGTTTCTCAAACATGGTGGCAAGCATGCTAGCTAGGTGAGAGAGAGAGAGAGAGAGAGAGAGAGAGATGCTACCTTCCAACGTAAAGTGTGTCACCAAGAAAGATGGCACCCAATATCGCAGCGATTGCAATACGCAAGGGCTTAAACATAGCTACAAACACAGGCCCCTTCTTATTTATGCACCAAGCTTGTCCCCAAAAGGTAACTACAGTTCCTAAAAGAGCCTGTGAATGAGCAAAAGAAGAAAGAACACTTGGTAAGAGATCCCATTTCCATGGCTTTGAGACAAGTTGGCAGTAATCCATATACAAAAGAACCAACTAAAATGGAAACAGGAAGCCAGGAGACAATCTGGATGGCTTACCGAGTACAAGATAGAAACAAGCTCTATATCAGGCCGCAGGATCCAAGCATTTAGGTTTCTCACTGCAATCAAGGCTATCACTGCACTTTGAAGAGTTCCAAATAAACAGCAAAAGGCTACTAAGCTCAGCTCTGATGGATACTCTTTCAAAACTGCTGCCTTCAAATTTGTACACAAAACTCAATATCACCCATATCTTACAATCATGAAGAAGTTTGCACATGCAATTTGAATTGAGCATTACCTGAAGAATGGTATATACAGAAACAGATAAGCCAGCAGCTGTAAGAAAAAGACCTCCAATTATCCAATTGTTTTCTGCTCCAAACACGGTTGAGGAAGATGTTTGTAGTGCAAATTCATGGCCTAAAGATGGCCCAGACTCTTGTCTGATGGGAAAGATTGGATGGCCCTGGTAAAAGATTACAAGAAATGCTCCAGAAATTAGTACTGCCGTGCCCATGATCTTGATCAGGCTGTTTGAGCTTCTTATGTCCAACTTCTCCATCCTGAAGAAGGCAAAACATAGAACTTCTTTTCAGTAACTTACTTTTTGCCCTTCTGATTTCCTTTATCCAATACTTTGAATTCAATAATCAGATTCATAAAGCCGGCCGAACCCAATTTGGAGACAAAATGCATACTCGAGGTAGAAAACCTCAAGTTCAATAAGTTATCCATTCACATAAGCAAGAACAGTAACTATTACAGAATATCTATCTACTTGACTCACTAATAACAAAGGTTGTTAAATCATGATTGTACTTGACTATTTTCGAAAGAATAACCATAAAATCATGTTAGAATTCTATAAATTTTTGAATCTCAAGATCATACAGGTCGAATCCGGATTTGAATAGCTACACTTATAACATTCTCTTATTCACTAAGGTAGTTGCCATACATATTGTGATATTTTATTTTATTTATTTATTTTTTAAATGCAAGAGTCTTGAATATGCAATAGATGTAACCCAGATCCCAGTAACTTGTAAAAGGGCAAATCTCTCTCTCTCTCTCTCTCTCTCTCTCTCTCTCCCCAGGTATAAAGGATACAATACACAATAACTGGTTAGAGTTGAACCTGAACATTACAGCAAGCAAGAAAGTGAAGGCAGGGATTTGGTTGCTCAAAGCTGAAGCTAAGGTGGGAGAGCTGTAGCTTATCCCAGTAAACACACAGTTTTGCATCACGGTAATCCTGCAAAATCCCCGACAGAAAGAAGATTGATAAGCCATGGATGTCAAATATTTCACAAAAAAAAACAAAATCCAGTTCAGTAGATGAACATAAAACTCAATTAAATTGAAATTACAAACCCAACAAGACCAAGAAGGAAGAATTTGCACAAGAGAGAGAATGTCAAGGGAGCTCTCTTTGTCCTGCATATAAGAAGAAAATCAAAATTAGTCCCAGAAAAGTTTATATATTTTGTGAAAATAGGGAGGGGTCTTGAAGAGAGAGACCTTTGGAAAACAAAAATGTAAGGAAAGAGGAGGAGAGCAGCAAAAGCATTGGAATAGACAACAAACACAAAGTTACTCATTCCATTCGACATGGCTGCTTTGCTTATTGTGGTCAAACCCACATCCAAACACTCTATCACCACCATTACCACAAAGGGTATCATTTCTACCAACAGCAACTTCTCCCTCATCCCCCTCTCTCTCTCCTCTCTCCTCTCTCCCTCTCTCTTTCTCTCTCTCTCTTTCTGTGTCTTCGGGAGTCAGCAGCAATATGTTGCTTCTATAGTTTCAGCTAAATAATGTCTGTCCGAGAATTAGGAAAGGAGCATAAGAAAGTTATGATAGCAGAACAAAGTCAATGTTGTATTATTTTATTCTTGTCATTCTCAAATTCAAGAGGAGTAAGTCACGCATAAAAATTTTAATCCGGATTAGGTGGGCACGTTGCCAACCTAATTCTTTGAGTTATTTTTTTGGGGCATTGTAATATATTATTTATTAATTTAGTATTTTAATTTATTAATTCATATATACTTTAAGAAGATATGAATAAAAATGAGTGGAGCTGAATTCAGCTGACAAATTTTATTAATTTTGAAACTCAATTTATTTTCTAATGAGTTATCTGTTTAAAGTTCAGTATTTATTAATCTAATTAAAATTGTTAAACTAAATATCTAAATTAAATAATTAAGTATAATTACAAAATATTTGTAAATTATTCGATATCATTAAAAATTGAAAATAAAATAATTTAAGAGATTTTTGAAATTTCTTTTCAAATTTCAAAAGATTTTTGAAATTTCTTTTTGATTTTCATAATCGGTATATGAGATTTGTTCGACTAATCTGATTCGAGTACTGTAAGATCATTTTAAGAATTGATTCTCTTAAATCATTTTTCATCATTCATAGAAATCAAACTAGATACCACCACTAAATACTCACTAATGAGTTCTTTGTTGTTTTGGGTTTTTTCTTTTATTTTTATTTTTATTTTTTTTTAACGTGTGAAAATTTAGTTCTAAAATAAACCTAATAAATTTTAATGTATATGTATTAAAAGCTAAAATATAAAATACACACATAAACATTTATATAATATCAAGTCAACTCACAAATTAAATGGCCGAACACTCTCTCACTCAAAGTCATCTTTTATTTTATGGGAATTAAAAATATAGCTCACAGATTATCTATTTAACTCAAGAGTTTAATTCATTTAACTAATTATCTAATCAAATCATCTGACGGATGATGAATTTACTTAATTCATTTTTATCGTTAAAGGGGTCAAAAATTTAGACGGAACAAAATATTATAAACAAAACTACCATAAATAAGCCTGACAACACACCAAAGCAGCCGAGGCTACCGCGCATTCTAGACAAAGGAGAATTTTTTTTTTTTTTTTTTGAACATAGAAAATGTTCAAACTCGATGCTTTTGAAAGAGAAAGGAATCGATGCCTTTTAAACCAGGCAAAGAAGATATCTCCCTCTTCTTTGCCCAAAATCACCGATATGTTTTATAGCATTTGATATAAGAAAAGACTTATTATGGAAAGAGAAAAAAAATAAGTTCGATTGGAGTAATTTTATAAAATATAAAAAATTGGATAGTAATACTTTTTCATTAACATGTGAGCATGTGCATGTCAAAAGGTAAGTAAGAAGTTTTGAAAATTTATTATAGTAAAATTTCCTTTCCCAATTATACATTCAAGAGAAAATTGGAGTGGAATTAGAAATATTAAAGATTTTAAAAAAATTTATTTCATTACTAATATTTAGGAAAAGAAATTTTTAAAAATATAAATCTCTTAGAGTATTATTTTTTAGAAAGTTTACTTTATACTTTTTTTATTTATTCAGTAGTAATGCAGGGTTACACTCCTATATATATATATATATATATATATAAGAGTGTTACATAATTTTTTGGAGAGAAGAGTGTGGTGTGCATCCCCCAAAAGGGCTGCAGTCTGCTCGGTAGACGTAGATTTAGATACATTCTTTCATTGTTAACTTTGGGAAGAAGCACATATTATGGAAAAGAAGGTTACAGCCGGACAGCACGTTGATTTCTTTGTTCCATGTTCTTTCTTCGGCAGCAATAAAACCATTTAGTAAGATTTTCTTTTTTTTTAAAAAAAAAATCTTCTTTGCTATATTAATTTAGATTTTTTATTTTTTTTCATAAATAAAAATGAAAAAAATGCAAAAAAAAAATTCCTGCACTTTTACTATGTCTTTTTGCTAAATTAATTTTTTAGTCGAAAGTTTATTGAAATCTTAATATTTAATGATTGTGAAATCTAATTGGACATATTAATTCAATTTATCATAGATATTTATTTAATTTTTACATTTCATGGATCATAATTTTCTAGAATTTATTGAATAGTGACCAATATTTAATAGTTTTAGAATAATTTATAACTAATTAAAAAGACAAATCCATAATTATTTGTTAGTTTTAATAAAGTGGTGAATGGTTTTATGTTATGAAACTGAATAATCTAATTTAACTAAACACGTCGTGTGTTTGTTAATTAGAATTTGATATCTCTAAATCTTAATGTTATTGAGACTTTAAATTTTAAGAGTTTTTATAGGGTTAACTCTCGATTAGGAAAATAATTAACGAACTTCTATTAATTATCGACGAAATAAGGAGAGATTGGTCGTTGGACGTTTGTCGACAACAATAACTAATTTATCTATGGTTGTAGAAATTTTTAAGTAAGTTGATAATCAATCGAATGAAATCAAGGTGGATATAATTCTTTTGACTAGATTTTATTATAATTGATATTTTCTCCTTTAGTAGGTATTATTTAATTGTCTTAATTGATTTTGTTGATTTATTTTATTAGTTTAGTTAAATTCAAACCCCCATATTTTTTATTCATTTTTATTTTTTTTAGAAGAGACAAATCTGCCGTTCTCTGTGGATTCGATTCTGCTTACTCTAAACTTGTCTTTATTGAAGTAGATATTTTATTTTTGGTTGTTTAACGACACATGAATGAGATGGTGGAGTTATTTTGTTGGTCAATCTGTAGACTAATTAATTTTTTTTGAAGTAAATATCATATTTATCAAAATACTAAATCTTTAAATAATATATAATAAACAGATTTAGAATTTAATATTAAACTATCAAAAAATAAGAGTTGTATGTGCTTATATTTAATTAAAAGAGTCTGCGGCTCAATTTTAGGTTTATTTATTAAATTGGTCGACTTTGACTAAGAAAATATTTAATTTAATCTTAATTTTTGTATTTGAGTTAAAATTCTTTTATTTGTACCCCTCTACTTATTTTTATATGCTCTTTTCCCAAAAGGGGAAGAAAGAAGGATCAGATCGAATTGGGTCGGACCTGAATCGAACCAAAACAAGCCAACCTGGTTCGGTGGTGGGCTCACCGCTTGGGACCTTCTTCACCTATTTCCACCCAAAACCTCTTAATGCCACCGTCTTTCTCTCTCTACTTAACTTGTGGTTTTTGGTTTCTGGGCATGGCAATGGAAAAGGTTGGAACGACAGAACCAAATGTGAAGGAACTATTCGAACCCCATAAGCGGGTCAAGAACCCTCTTGTTCCCATTGGTATGCAACTTGCAATACTTTCCCCAACCCCTTTATTTCTTCCATTGATTTTTTTCTTGGGTGCAATTTTTTTTTGGGTCCCTTATGTGTTTTTCATTTTCTGATTCCCTGCTTGGAATAGTATTGGTGGGTTTGTTGCTGAACTCAGTTGATCTCGGTTTGTATTCAATGGGTTTTGCTTAGTTTGGGTTAATTGAATTGATGTCGGTTTTTAAAGTCACCTGTCCATCATACCCTTTTCCATTGCTTTGAAAAATTTTGAATCTTATGGAACTTATTATTGCTCGTTGCTGATAAAAATTTGTTCTTTTTGATTGATAATTTGAGAAATTGGATGGTAGGAGTTGTTTTCAGATAAAAGGGGTGTTTTCTTACATGTATGATCAAGCGAAGATGTGAATGTATGAAGAAGATATGTCTTTCCCGGAAAGATTTGCCTAGTTGGCATTGAGATCTATATATGAACTTAGGATACTGTTTGGTATCATGAATATTTTTTTTATATATTATAAAATAAAGGAAAATGTCTTTTTTCAGGAATGGTGCAGAAAAAAGAAAAAAAAAAGTTGTCTATTAGCAGTTTGTCACTTAGACTATGTTGGCTTTGAGTTTCAACATTGACATATACCTTAGGATCGAGTGTTTTAAGTATGATGAGATTATGATTAAAGGTTATAGAATGCCCTAATTGTACATTGTTGAATGGTATTCCTGTAGATAATATCATGTAATTAGCTGAAAGGAAGAGGGTAGCCATGAAAAATGACTGAGGTGAATAGTTTTGCAGTGTTGCGTGATTGGTTCTACATTTCAATGTTGAAGACATACTGGTGCGATGGTTCTGTAGGTGGATTTATACATAGCAGATAGTCTGGGTGTTATGTGACTCACTGGTATCTCAGGAAGAGTTCAAGCAGTTTATTAATCATTAGATTTTTCAATAATCGGCAATCAGCACTTGAAAAAACGAAGTTGTTACAAGCTGGTTGTAGCAACAACCAAGAATGATTTATGGGTGAGCAATTTTGTTTTGGAAGAAGGAAATTGTTGAAGCCATTAATGAAACACATGAATCATATTGTGTCCAAGTTCAGATGATTCAACATTAATGTCTTCCAATCTAATTTCGATGTGGTCTAAGGGATGTGATAGTATGTATCTCAAGTTACATTAGAATGACACGTACTTGTTTAACACATGGATTTAATACCCAAGAAGGTGGGGATTTCCAATATAATAACAGCTTTTAACGCTGAACTAGATCATAAGAGAGTAGTATATGCTCAAATCAATATAAAAAATTCAGGTCGTGGTTGAAAACTAGGATGGTAGGAATAAAACAGTAACAATCCATACACCCTCAACACACACAAACAAGAACAGTTTATGCTTACCACTCTAAGGTACACAATGAAAGAGATACAGATGCGATTAACTCACCACTCTAAAGATACAGATTAAACCATCACTTTAGAGATACAATTGTTAACCACTTACAGATCTCGAAAAGAGCCAAAGGCGTTGTTGAAACTTTTTACATTCAAAATGCAACAGCTGATTAAAATGCATAATAGATGGGAATATTCAAGATGATAGAATTAAGGCCAAAATAAATGACTATGACAGAAAACTAGACAAAGATTGAGAATTTAACGACTTTGACTTGTTGGAAAAACAAACAGTCGCATATTAAGCTACATTGACAATCTGCATGGCAAAATTAAAACAGCGGGGCAGTGAAAGATTTCAAGAGCATTGCCTGGTTGGCAAAAAGCCCCAACTTGTGAGAATGTAATTATATTGCCTATCTTGTGGCTTAAGAGGGTGCTTGTGTTGGGTATGTGTTAGTCCTATTCACCAAGGGTTGCTTGAATTTATGATGTCTTGGGTGAATTACTGCTTTGTATGCCAATTGAATGTAGATACATACAAACTCCTTCTATATGGAGCCTAGGAAAAAGTGTTGTTTGTGCTGCTTTGGTGGTGGGAGCCTGTTGGAGCTTAACTTTACCTTTTGGACATGTTGCTGGTTTTGATGTTGAAGCTACTAAGGTTCAGATGTCACCCTTTTATTGATACATCATTTTTATTTATAGAGGGGCTAATTGACTATTATATATTATATTCCAGGAGTCATTTGAAACACTTTTGGAGTTCATGCTTGTTTCTCTTGTTACAATCATCATAACTGTGCTCTTTACACTCTACAATGAGGATGTTTCCTCCCAAAGGAGTTAGAGCTATTAGGTTTGGTTTATAAGATTGTTCTGCTAAAATTTTGCTTCCTTAACGTTTTGATTTCCTTTCATGATAGACTGGATTGCGGTTTTTATGCTATTGGTTCTTGAGCTTGTGCTTCCTCTTTCAACCCAAACCATTCTTGTTTAACTCCATTGCTGTGAAATTCAGGTGCCCTGCTAACGGCGGGAGTGCTAACGGCTGGTTTAATAAGTTTCAGACAAGGGAATTCTCAGTTGGGTCAGAAGCTGATGAGGGCTCGTGTTGTTGTCCAAGGTGCCACCGTTGCACTTATGGTTGGCACTGCTTATTACTATGGTGAAACATTTAAGAAGTGATCTCTCACAAATCCTGTTCAATTCTGTAAAATGGCTGCCCGACTCTCTTAGGTTCTGTCATATCTGCCCTCTGATGGCCATTCAAGCCATATATTGTATTTCAAGTTAAATATGCAGAGACTGTCTAAAAGCTCCATTGGAGTATATGATGGCAGACTAGCGGCCCTTGTGCAGTTGATTTATTAAAATAATCTCAGTTTCAATAATTTTGTTATATGGTCCTAGTTTTATTTATCTTCCTTCTTATGCAGTTGATGTTGAAGGCATTTGAACAACCTTAAATGCAAGAGAACAAATAAAATTGTTTGAGAATAAAGTCCCGCAAACCAATAACCATTAACCTCAATCTTTATATTTATGGTGCACGAACACCTCCAAAAATGAGCTGTTTGTGTTGATTCTGTCTATTGTCGTGTGGTTGTGTGTCATTACTCATCTGTGAACATTTATACATGGAAATTATGATTTAGATCGTTGTGGTGAGGTGGCAGTCCAATCTAGGTGGATATGAGCTGTATTGCATTCGGGGACTACGGGGACTAGATATGTGATAGAAGTTACAACATTGTGATAACAAAAAATTTGTGGCTACTGTGGGTGTTGAGGGAGCTGTCAATGCATGTGCCTTCGGCTCCCATGGGAAGCCATGGGGATTCTGCCACCTTCATACCCAACACTACATTTTGGGCCACCCCCTTGGGGACTTCAGTCCACAACTTCATGCCTCTTAATATGTGTTCCTTCACATGCTCACTCTCTTCCCTGATTTATACTCATGCAACCCCATTTTCTTCATCAATCTCTCAAAAATCCCCTCTCTCTCTCTCTCTCTGTGGAGCTTATGGGTTCAGATCAAGGAAAATGTAAAGGCGTGATTGAGAACTGGAGGAGAAGGGTTGCTCGTAGATTGCTCAGAGTGAAGGTTGAGACACTCAGGAGGCTGGTGCTGGGTGGGGATGAAGGCAAAGTTGACCAGCTTTACCTTAGGACTGCATGTTACATGGTGCATTTGAGGTCTCAAGTTTTAATCTTAGAAGCTATTGTTAAGTCACTCAATTCATCCCATCTTTCTTCCCAGTGATATATACTAATCTCATAGTTGCAACTTTTCCCTTTCAAATTTTGCGGTTTAATCAACTTATATAAAAATTCTTTCCTTTTTCTTTCTTTTTTTTTTCCCGGGGGGGGGGGGCGTGTGGCAATTATCATATGGCTTGATTCTTGCAAGATCAAATGAAGACTATCATTTAACATTTCTTTTTTTCGCTCTTTCTGTATTATTTTTTAATATCATTTGAATCAATGACTCACGTATAAGATATTAAATCGATAAAAATAAATATTACACTTCATCTTAGTCAAAAGGCTGAGAAAGGCATCTCTACCTAGTTTGTACACAATAAAACTATCCCCATTTGCACCAAATGATTTGAATCACTGCTTATTTGTCGATTTACATTTGCTTATTTGTCAATTCTTGTGGTAGCCTTGTGACGACCCATCATCTCATGCAAAGGCAGTTCTAAATTTTCTCATCCAATCTAATAATTTCAGATTCAAATTTTTATACAACCAAAAATAAAATAGAGGCAAAGAGCCTAATGCAGACCGAGGAGAGAGACCCAAAATGGGCAAAAAAGGGCCTAGCAAAAAGGGGGAGTCCCAGAACACCAAGAGAAATCTTTATATCTCCTATTTTTTTCTTCACGAATTGATATCTAATAATTAATTTATTGATTGTAATTAATTCTGTTTGAGTTAATTATTAAACGTATTAAAAAAATAAACTCTTTTGATATTTTTTTTATATTTTTATTTTTAAAATTCAAATTTAAAGATTTAGTTAAGAGAATACGATTCTCTTACGGTCAAATCAATAAATCTTGCTATCAAATAAAAAAATCATTGACTTCTACATCTCTTCGGACGATAAGAGCACTGCTTCAACTTTTGTTTATTTGTTTATTTTTTAATGCAAATTACTTAATCCCGCATTTAGGTTTCAAGAGAGAGTTACTCATGTTATGGTCTATAGAGCTTTGTATTAATGTATCTTTAATTTTTTTTTTTAAATATCACCTGTAGAAAAAAATTTTAAAAATGACGTAACATGTCGAGTTTTGAAAATTCGACATACACATTATATATGTTGAGTTTTCAAAATTCAAAATTACTCTTCCCTCTTCGGGTGTCTCTCCCGCACTCTCTCCCTCCCCCTCAGGGGTGGGTCCCATCCCCGCTCTCTCTCTCTCTCCTTCCCCTTCTTAAATGAGAGGGGAGGGAGGGGGTGGACCCCCTCCGGCCTCTCTATCCCCCGAGATGTTTCGAGAGGGGAGGGTTCTTTGATTTAGAGAAGGGGAGGGAAAGAGGGGTGGGACCCATCCCCCCTCCCCCTCTCTCTCTCTCCCTGAAACATTTTGGGGGAGAGAGAAGAGATAGGGCCCACCAGAAACATTTCAAGGAAGAGAGAAGGGGTGGGACCAACCTCCTCCTCTCCTCCTCTCCTCCTCTCCTCTCTCTCTCTCCCATAAACATTTGGGGGAGGGGTCCCTCCCTCCCTCCAAGAAAGTGGGGAGATGAAGGGGGTGGGTCCCACCCCTCTCTCCCTTCCCTTTTAAATGAGAGAGAGGGGGTGAGACCTATCCCCACCCCTGAGGGAGAGGGATAGGGTCGGGAGAGGGAGAGAGTACGCGCAGAAAGTGGGAAGAGACATGTTTTAGTGTTAAAAATTTGACATGCATAGTGTGTATGTCGAGTTTTTTAAGACTCGACATATTATGTTATTTTTGGATTTTTTACTGAGTGATGTTTAATTTTTTTTTTTAAATATATCGGTACAAAGCTCATGATCTATGGTCTATATCGTCATTGTTAAGCCTAAAGCTATACCTTAATTTACGGTTAGTTTGAAAAAAAAAAAACCTCCGGTGCCTCCAAAGAGAGAGAAAATAAAATTTTTAATCTCAACAATTATCACATAAGTGTTATATATTTGTCTTTCAATAATGGTATAAGCGATAGAATTTTTTCACTTTTATCTTTCTTTTTTCTGTTTAATTTCATTTGATTATATTTCGTTATACCAAAAAACAATCATTGTTATATATTTTTTTCTTTAAATAAATATAAAATCATTTCAATTCTAATGTGGTAAGATTTGATTTTAAAAGTTTTTAATATTATTTTAAAACTTTTTTATCAATTAAATAGATTAACACTAATAACAAATATATCATAAAATGATTACAAGGTTAATTAATATCTTCAATACTTGAGAGTTAAGAAAACATTTTTCTATTAAAATTGGTATATAAGTGAATTAATTATATATTTCTAAATTAGTAATAATTTTTTCAAAGTTTTTAAAATTTTTAAATTTCTTGAAATCTCCTATTTTCGGTCTTTACACACGAAAAGGTGGAGCCTATTGATCAAATTATAATTTCATAATTCTTTTTTTTATTATATTAAGATTTGAATCCGAGATTATCAAATTGGGAGAACACAGTTGTGATCATTAGACATTCTCTTAAGGATAATTTCATAGCTCTTTAGCATGAAAAACCGAGTCTATCCAAAGAAAAAAAAAATCTATTTTTCATTATTCTAGTTTATTTGATAAATTAGGAAATCAGCCCAAGAATGAATCCCCCCTCAAACTACCGGACCATGAAGGTGGAGGCATTTTTTTTTATTAATCTTTCCATTTTTTTCTTTACTCAAAATTTGGAAAAAAACGAAACAAAATTTTTGGAAAATAGCAAAAATGCATTATATATGTGTATATATTTGAAATCTTTTGCGGTAAAACTTGCATTCCACGTTGCATAAACTTGAAATCAACACGTGCTTATGGATGCGTTCATCATCGTATCCCTCACTCACCCACATAAAACTCTCTCTCTCTCTAAAGTCTTTTCTATGTACCGTAAACGTTTTTCTCTTCTGTTTTTTCTCTCTGGATCTTTAGAAAATAAAAGAATTTCTCTATGAATTAATTTGGGTTTCGACGATTTCTGTTGTTCTTTCAGTAAATTTCTGAAATTAAAATAATTTCAATCGGTTTAAGAAGAGGAAGAAAAGAGCGATCTTGCATTTTTGAGCACTTTCTCACCAACTGTTCATTTGGGTTAGTGTTTCTGTCTTCTGAGCATTTTTCGTTCTCTTCAAATTAATTGTTGCAAATGCTTGTTTGATGGATTATGATTGTGGGTGTTGTTCTGTTCGGTTAAAGTTCTGTGTTGGATCTTTTGTTTTTCACGTAATTTTGTTGTTAATTGATGTTGAATTTGTGAAATTCATGAGAATCTCTGAAAAGGGCTGATGGGTTTTTGGGAAAATTCTAGTTTTTTTTTTCCCCCGAAAATTCCTAGGAAGTGATTCTGCTGAGGTTGTTGTTTGGAAGACCAATCCATAAGAGAAAAGGACTGGAGAGGCAAAAGGGTACTTGGAATTGTATTTTGGTTACTAGGTTTCTAAAAGGCTGCTTTATAAACGAAACGCATGCGTGTGCCTATTTCCCAGGTTTGGAATTATAAAATTTTAAGATTCTAATGTTGCTGCAGATTATCTTTCATTTTTACACTTCCCGTGCTTGTCTGCAAATATGGTTATCGCTTAATTGTTTCTAAATTGTTTTTTGGTTCTTGGGAGTATATTTTGGATATTGATTTGTGATGGACACGTAACAGGTTGGAATTTGAACAGGGTTTAAAGATGTCTTCACCAACCAAAAGGCGAGAGATGGATGTCATGAAGTTGTATGTATTTTTTGTGAATTATATTGTTCCAAGTGTTTCAACTTGTTGGACATTGTTGCGCTAGTAGTTTGTATTCTTGTCGATTTATCCTAGGGCCTCCAATCTTGCAAACCTGAAATTAGGCATCCCCAGAAAGTGGGCCAATCGTGTGTTTAGTTAGAACTTGTTTGTACATAAAGTGGTTCTAAATCCAAGCATCCCTCACATGTTCTTTGCAATGGAAGCTCATTCTCTTGAACTTTGTTAGATGTGTGTAATCCAATTCTAGTCCATTACTAGCAAAAGAAGCAGATTAGCAGATAACATATCTCATTCTTCATGATATGACTTGCTATGAGAGGTGATAAAATATGATATGACGACTTCTAAGATAACCAATGACATGACTTTCAGTAGAGCTGAATGGAAAACACGAATTCATATAGTCAACTACAACTAAATTGGGCTCGAGACTTAGTTGAGTCGAGATATAACGTTCATGATATGGCCTTTATGTAAGGGAGTTTAGAATACCTTGTGTGATCATACAAAAGGAAATTCAGGGTTTCACTTCTTTCTATGTGGATCATGACTTGATTGTGGAGACGAGTATGTGGATTTTCCATATCCAAGAGCACAAGTTGAGTAAAATTGGTCCTCTGTTTTCATCGGTTGGTGTTTGTGGGCCCCTGCCTTTAGTTGCAAGCTTGGTTGGTTTTTGACCTTTTGTGGTCAGTCGTAGACTAGGTTCTGCTTGTGGCTGGTTGCCATATATTTTGGTCATGAAAATCGCGAGTGTGGACTGCTGTTGGGCTCTCCTACTTGGGATGCCGTACTTCCCTGGAAACTTGGTTGGGCTTGAGGTAAATTTCTCTTCTTTGCACACAACATGGTTAAAGTTGTCAGGTCCCTGGCTCACTTGGGTTTAAGAGTGCAAAGGCTGGTTTTGCCATTTACTATTATTGTTCTGAATGGCCTTTAGTTTCTGTCTTGCCCGCAAAGTTGCTTTTTACCATGCAGTTGATCCTTGTCAAATCTGCATATTTCTAGCAATTCATGTTGCTCCATCCATGAAGAATCTATCCTGTTAGTTGCATAGAAACAACAAAGCTAGCATATGATGCTGCACATTGGTGACTGTCATTCTCTTGACGACCCAGATCTATTGAAAATTTTTGGTTTCGAATTACTTTCTTTTCTTCTTCATGTGATGTTGTCTTATTAATATCCTTCTACTGCATGCTACATCCTTTTGATTTGTTTGTGGTTTGAACTTTTAAATTGTAAACCTCTTACCTTTCGTTAGCAAATGCTTTTCATTTTACTCACTAAGATGTCTATTGCTTGTTAAACATTGCACTGGTTCTTACGTGTATTGTTGATTTTATCCAGGATGATGAGTGACTTCACAGTGGAGACAATAAACGATGGACTCAGTGAATTTAATGTGATATTTAATGGTCCAAATGAAAGTACGGACATTACTATTCCTTGTGTTTTTATTTTGACCAGATGTGGTTGTCTGATCCTGTGCTATTGCTGCATTTTTGCTTTTTGAAAACTGTGATTAGAGGACTCCCATGTATTTTTTTCTCATTTTTGCTAAGGGAAGCATTGATGGTCACTTCTTTCTGAATTGAATAAGCTGAATGCTGTAAAATATAGATTTTTAACCTGGTTGTTTTGTACTCTATATTATGGATACATCTGAAAGGGTTCACTAGGAAGTAGAAAGTCACAATGATATGCATTGTTGCAAATAGAATGTTGTCACAGAACTATCCACCAGGTAGCAATTTCAGATATGATGACAAAGATAGGAAATTAAACCAAGCTTCACATAAACATTCTTGGCAGATGATTAGGAAGAGATCATACTATGGAATTCTTCCTCTCTAGGTTTGATGCTCTCTCTCTCTCTCTCTCTCTCTCTCTCTCTCTCTCTCTCTCTCATACACACACACACACACACACACACACACACACACACACACACACACACACACACACACACAAAAGGAACTTCCACTTTTCTAAGGTAGTCCTCAGTCATGCTTAATGGGACATAATAAACTTATTCCTTTTCCATATTTTTTTATCTCAATATGATGTTACTACTTTTGTGTTAATCATCTTGTAGCCATTTTTCTAAGGTAGTCCTTTTCCATATTTTTATCTTAATAAATTGTTACTACTTATCTGCTAATCATCTTGTAGCCATTTCTTTGTGTCACTCACAGGCCTTTATGAAGGTGGAGTATGGAAAGTTCGTGTTGAGCTTCCTGATGCTTATCCATACAAGTCTCCATCTATTGGATTTGTGAACAAAATCTTCCACCCTAATGTTGATGAGCTGTAAGTTTATGAAACCCTGTAAATAAACTAAGCCATTTGTTGTCATTCTTTGTAACAAATTCTATAATGCATATCTTGTTAAAAGTATTGCCTGTGCATCATCTTGCAGGCAATTGTTATTTTACTTAATGAAAGTAGCTGCTTGACTTCTTCTATTTTGTTTTATTGGCCTTAAAACTTCCTACTTTGTTGGATGCTTTGAGAGCTGACATACCCATTATTTTCTTTTCATCTGCAGCTCTGGCTCTGTTTGCCTGGATGTTATTAATCAATCATGGAGTCCAATGTTTGGTAAAATTTATGCACATTTTCTCCACTTGCATGACCTGTACTATATGAAATTACCATTTTTTGTTTCTCTCCCCCTTCTGATCAGTAAAGCATAAAAATCTATGTTACATGGACTCGGCGTTTAATCTTGCCATATCCATGTCGATCGCTTGAGACACTGGTATCGGTATAAATGTGATACACTTCATTTTGGTGAAAACTTGGTCAACATGTGCCCAAGTTTGATATGTATCCATGCCTGAGTTCGTCCAACATGGATGGAAATTTGCTTTGATTTGTAATAAAGATTATCCCTTACAGATGGTTATTATAATGCAGATCTTTTGAATGTATTTGAAAGTTTTCTGCCACAACTCTTGCTCTACCCAAATCCTTCAGATCCACTTAATGGCGATGCAGCTTCTTTACTGATGAAGGACAAAAACCAATATGAGCAGAAAGTAAAAGGTGACAACTTTTCTCCAGCTTGTACTTCTTTTTTGGTCCAAGTGCATCTAGAACAATTTAAAGTGTCTCAGTTGAGTCGAAACTTATGGATATGTACATCGAGAACCTAAAATGTTGGTCAGCACCTGTAATGCAACTTGGTTCTGACAGCTTGATTTCTTGAATAAACATGAATTTAGAGTATATATGAGTAAGACTTCTTCCTGGTAAGCAGGTGTTGCTTTGGAAAAGTTCATCCTCTTATTTTACAGTATTTGAAATATACACTTGGTCTTTTTTCCTGAAATAGTGTTTACTGTCCCATCTTCTGAACCTTCAGGCATATAAAACCAGTTCAAGATTCCTCAAAGATTCTCTCTCTCTCCCTCTCTCTCTCTCTCTCTCTCTCTCTCTCTCTCTCTCACACTCTCACACACACACACATGCACGCACGCGCGCACGCACGATAGTGTCGTGCAAAATTGTTCCCCTGAAATAAGATCTAAAGGTGACAAGAAATGCATTCTGAAGCTTATATAGCACAATGATCCAACCTTCATTTTTTTGCATCTTAGAAATTGGCCACTAAGCAATTTATAGGAAGATGTGAATAGAATAATTTGGATGCAATTTTTATGGGCCTTTTATTTTCTTTATTATTTTTGTTTTGGTTTCATTTTTTTTCCTTTTACCCCCATTCTTTCTGTATCTCTTCTGTTGCCCTTAAAGTTGGTGGCCGGTGGTGTTGATTTGTGTAATCCTCGAAGCAGAATACTGTGAAAGATATGCAAAGAAGGAGGACATAACCAACACCAACGCTGAGGAAGAAAGTGATGATGAGGACGTAAGCGATGGCAATACTGCTTCCACAGATGATGAAATTGCAGGACATGCAGACCCCTAAAGTTCTGGGGGCATATGGAATATTCGATCAAAACCCAACAACAAATTTCCATATATACATCTTTTAAATCTAGTTATGTAACCATATCTTCATTTTCTTGTAATCAAAATCAGTATTTTTGGAAGAAATTGTTTGCATCTTGCCTGTACTGAAGTATTTTAATAACAATGAAATGGAAAATAGAAGAGATTCAAGATCCAGTTATTTGCTTTAGGATTGGTCTCTGTGTGTGTGTGTGTGTGTGTGTGTGTGTGTGTGTGAGGAAGGCTGGTTTTATGTCTCTAATGCTACTCAGATTATGCTGAAAATTGCTATCTCTAGCATGCATGTGACAATGAATCCAAAAGGGTTTCTTATTGCAACCGTTTGCATTTTTTTTTGTCACCAGCATACTTATATGCAGACCTTCCATTAAGAGAGAATAATCTTTGGGCATGACCAAGTCTCAGGAGCTCGATCACCGATAGTGGGGGTGCAGTTCGATGAGTGTGAAAGCAACACTTAGAATTCCAGGGTTAGAATATTGTTTCTTAATTGTAACAACCAGGCGCTGTTCAATTGTCCAATAGCCAATTTCAAATTAGACTTGTTCAACCTGCCGGCCGGCATCTACAATATTATACTCTATTTTGAGCCATTTGGCAATCATGTTGTAGTACGAAAAAATTTTCACAAATGCTAGAATACAAATCGTGGTTGTGAAATCAGTCGATCATCAATCAGTACTTAGTCAGCATTGTTACAGTAGGTTACAATGTTGTGCAACTTACACGATACATAAAAGAAGACAAGTCAAAAGAAAGAGCTAATTTTTCACAAACATTTCCATATCTTCAAAAAATGTCTCAATTCCCCATCTGGGTATTGGCCATTTTGATCTATCTCAGCTTTCAAGTTGCCAATTCAGAAGATTATTTCGTGAAGCATTCACTTGTTCGATTCATGGACAAACTAACTGCAGGAAACAGTGTTCAGAGAGATCAGAATTCGGGTTGGAATTTGACTTCAGATCCATGTAATGACGAATGGGCGGGTGTTGAATGCAATTCTCAAATGCAAAATGTAAGAAAGGTAGTTCTTAACAAGCTCAATTTCTCAGGAACCCTTGATACTGGTTTGCTTTGCATGGCAAAGTCATTAGTTTATCTCAGCCTTGAAGACAACAATCTCTCGGGAGAAATTCAAGGAGACATAGCAAACTGCAAGCGCTTGACTCACGTGTATCTAAGTGGAAATCGCTTGTCCGGTAAACTACCTGACTCTTTGTCTCATTTAAACAACTTGAAGAGGCTTGAGATATACAACAATAGCTTCTCTGGTGAGCTTCCAGATTTGGCTAGAATATCTGGCCTTCTAACTTTCAGAGCTCAAAACAACAATCTCAGTGGACCAATCCCTCAATTTGATTTTACCAATATTCTTAGCTTTGATGTCTCGAACAACAATTTCAGCGGTCCGGTTCCTGATGTTCATGGCACTATCCCTGCAAGCAGCTTTGCGGGTAATCCTGGATTGTGTGGAGATCCATTGCCAAATGCATGCCCTCCAAGCCCACCACCAAAGAAGTCATCGAAAAAGTTATCACTTGATAAGTTTCTTATCTACTCTGGCTATGCTATTCTAGGCGTTGCTATTTTGGCCTTCATTGCATACAAACTACTCAACAGAAAGAAACCGAAAGATCAAAACAATGTGAGAGAACAACAGAATGTTGCGAAGAATGAAAATTCAAATCCTAAAAACAAAAATATAAGCTATCCTTCTAGTGAGGTCAAGAATAGTCCTGACAGGTCTGAGTACTCAATTACCTCAGTTGAGAGCGGGATGGTTTCATCGTCACTTGTTTTACTTACTAATTCAGCGGTTAAAGAGCTGAAGTTTGAGGAGTTGCTTAGGGCTCCCGCTGAGCTTCTAGGGAGAGGGAAGCATGGAACTGTTTACAAGGTGATACTTGTTAATAGGATGACTCTTGTGGTGAGAAGACTAAGGGGTTGGGACATCCCAAAAGAAGATTTCAAGGGAAGAATGCAGAGGATGGATCAAGTGAGACATCCAAATGTGTTGCCAGTCATCGCCTTCTATTGTTCAAAGCAAGAGAAGCTCTTGGTCTATGAATATCAACAAAAAGGCAGTCTCTTTAATCTACTACACGGTAAGTTTTTCTTCGTCAGTATCACATTGCATATATGTTAGAAAAGAAACATCATCGTTATTCTATAAATTCATGTTTTGTTTCTCGATCCCAGGGTCTCAATATGGTCAAGTGTTTGAATGGGGAAGCAGATTGAGCATTGCAGCCACTATTGCCACTGCTTTGGCTCATATGCATGAGGAGCTAGGCGAAGATGGGATTGCTCATGGCAATCTGAAATCCTCAAACATTCTCTTCGACAACAATATGGATCCATGTATAAGCGAATATGGTCTAATGGAGGCTGAAAATCATAATCAACCGTATCTTGCACAAAGCAATCGTTTTTCATTCAACATCACAAGTAGTGAAAGTGAAAGCACGGATAATTCCTTCAAGAGTGATGTATATGGGTTCGGTGTGATTCTCTTTGAGCTACTAACTGGGAAGTTGGTTCAGAACAACGGGTTCAATTTAGTTCACTCAGTGGTTCAAGAAGAATGGACTTCTGAAGTGTTTGATAGAGCTTTGGTTTCTGAGGGCGCGAGTGAAGAGAGGATGGTTAATATGTTACAGGTGGCGTTGAAGTGCATCAATCCTAATCCTGATGCAAGGCCAATCATGAATCAAGTTGCTTCAATGTTAAATTCAATAAAAGAGGAAGAAGAGAGATCCTTATCCTTTGATCCGTGATAAAATACATGCTACAAATACAAAGCATGGAAAAAATGTGAAATTTTTGGAAGTCATTGATTGTTTCTTGTATAGTGGTGTTTGCTTTCTTTGCACAATTCATTTGAGATTTTTCATAAGCTATTATACACCAAAAGTAGTTCTAATTCAAATGGTCCTACAACGCTAGTGCTTCGAATCAAAACAAAAGGCTCACCTCTCTCTTTTTGTTCTCCATGTTCAATTTCAACCTTGGTATGGCATCAACAAACAGGATTCTTAACCACCAGTTACATGATCAGTCATAATCACTACCTCGGTGGGGAACATAGCGGTGCTATTAGATGCATGCGTGCAAGCTAAAGCAAGTTTGGACCAACCAACATAGTTTTGTTGTCACGCCTCGAACCGGGATCGTGAACAGCCGCCTGTTATCCCCATAAATCGAAGGTTTCCCATATACAATTTCACCTGTATATCACATTCATCTTGTAAATAAACAAATGGTCATCCCGGCCTCTCTCCAAAATCAACAAATACCACAGCCAACATCCAGAATAACGTAAATCTATAAAATTTCTAGCAGCTCTAGCAACAGACCTCTACTGTCATGCCCAACTAGAGTATGAGCCGCCGCCACACCGAGTGGATCTAAATTCTATGCATATATAAAATGAATTCCCAAGTTATTTTTAAATATTCACAAATGTCTCAATGCAATGAAATAAATCAATACGAGAGTTTCATGAATAAATGTCCATAATTTATACAGTCATCCCAAAAAATTAGATAAATATATTGGTCAAATTAAAATCTTCAATACATAACGATATCACCAATCATCATAACGGAAGAGATGAAAATATCCATACCCAAACCTAGTGATATCACGTTCGCGTCACAAGTATACAAACTCAACAATATCTCCTCGGTCCAACACTAATCCTGTGGGAAAGAAAGCGAGGGGTGAGTATCTATGGAAGGATACTCAGTAAGTGAGGGGATTGATATCATATTATCAATATCGATGGTGAATTTGGAGTGTCAAAGTATAAGATAAAAAAATATCCACAGTGTGCAAACCGATCATGTTATTTCAAAATCATATATCATACGCACACATCAGAAAGCAAGATATGCATTCAATATTTACATCAATATCATGAAGAGCCGGTCAATGAAATATTCCCGGCAATGGTCTACCTTGACCAAGAACGGCGATTGGGGGGTTTTTCCAAATGCAAGTATTAAATAATGGCTCTCTACCCCAATGTTGGCCACAGGCTACTCCAACTAGCCTGTAAATAATAATAATGTACATATAACTAGTTGGCCGTGTATGGTGCCCCCGCCTGGTGCTAGACGGAGCCGTACTCAACTTCCTCTCCGATGAGGGTCAACCTGGGACACCCATACACATGACGATCTGGCGGATACCTCCAGCCGAAACGTATCCGGACACAAGGGGTGCCTCTACCAGATATCCTTCGTAGCTACGGATTACAATATCATATCGGCCGGGCACGTAGCCCCATGCATCCCATCACCATGTCGGCCGGGCATATAGCCCCATGCATCATATCATAACGTCGGCCGGGCATATAGCCCAAATATATAAGTAAATCCATTTAAAACCATGTGCCAATGCAGTGGAAGCATTAAAAATATGTCAATATGTCGAAAATGTGGCACAATATTCAGTTATCAAAACTCATGGATGCATATCAATAAAGTCATAAATTAAGACACTCCAAAAGTCACAAAATATTTCATAAAATATTCGAAAATTCTAACAATCATACATTTTGCAGAAACATGTCATTTAAAAAGTATTTTTGAAATATGGTTTTCAATCAATAGCGAATGTCAAAGTCCCACTCATCATTCTAGGGAGGGTGGTCACTCCCTATTTTCGAAACAAATCCACTTTGATTTCTCGAGTCTCCAAAAAGATCAACCTAATCATATCATCAAAATTGAATATCAATTTCTCAAGTATCTTTAGGGTTTATCCGAAAGACATGAAATGTACAATATCCTCCACTTTACAGCTCATTTCATATCAACCCTACAATCCAGATACTTTCATGCATATTTCAAAGTTTAACTCTAAGGGAAACTATTTGAATTAACTCGACATGATTTTATGATTCTATAATATGCTTCTTTCGTATCAGATCATCTAGTTTCTGTAACATTCTATACTTAACCTTCAAAGTCACATATAATCATTTCAGAAATTGTATTCTATTCGCATGCTATTTACACTCTAAACATATACAAAACCTTTCATTTTAGATTCAATCCTAGATTCATTCAATTTATCAATTAGAGCCGAAATCTCCTCACCTAAGGTTTTCTCGAAGCGCCGAGTCTCGTCCGAATGTCTCTTCGGTCACCTCAAAGTCTGTAGTGTTTTCTATCAAAATAAGATTTATTTGTTAGATCTAAACACTTAGATCAGAATCAAAACTCTCAATTAGTTACCTGCGTGGAGGTTAGTGGGCTGTCACGGGCTCACGGGCCGTCGCGGGCCATCGTGGGCTCTTGGGCCGTCATGGGCTTATGGGCCGTCGTGGGCTACAATGGGTTCGTGGGTTCACGGGTCAACGGGGCAGTGGCTTCGGCTAGCGGGCTCACTGGTCTGTGGGCCAGTGGGCTAGCGGGTCGGCAGGCCTGCGGGCTGGTGGGCCTGCGGGTTGGCGGGCCTGTAGGCTGGCGGGCCTGCGGGTGATGGGCCTACGACTGGCGGGCCGATGGGCCGATGGGCCTGCAGCTGATGGGCCTGTGGGCCGACAGTAGCTCGCGGGCCACAGTGGCTTGCGGGCTGGTGCTCGTGCGCTGGCTCGCAGCTTGGCGTGCGCTGCGGGCTCGGTCTTGCTCGTGACCTGGGCTCGCGCTGCGGGCTCGGTCTTGCTCGCGGCCTGGGCTCGCTCTACGGGCTCGATTGTGTGTAAGGACGGGTTGCGCTCGCGGAGGCTCTGCAGTCGCGCACTGTGGCGTGCGGTGGTGCTCGATCGTGGGAGATCGTGAGAGGGAGAGAAAGAAACAGTGAGATAGAGAGAGAAACCGAGAGGAAAAGAAAGAAGAAGAAGAAGAAGAAGAAGAAGAAGAAGAAGAAGAAGAAGAAGAAGAAGAAGAAGAAGAAGAAGAAGAAGAAGATGGTGGTGATGGTGGTGGCTGTGGCGGAGGAAGACGAACGGCCGCGGAAGAGGAAAAGTCGGGGAGAGAGAGAGAGAGAGAGAGAGAGAGAGAGAGAGAGAGAGAAAAGGAGGTTAGGGTTTTAACCCTAATCCCCAATTTGGGGACGCAGCGTTTTGCCCCAAAACGCTGCGTCTCCAATCCTTTTTTTTTTTTTTTTTTTGGTGTTACATTTGTCCACCTTTTCTTTTTTTTTTTGGTGTTACATTTGTCCACCTTGGAGATTTGGTCATGTCACTGCACTCACGCGTTTAGACAAGTAACACAACCTTAATCTCAATGTCAATCAGTTGAGGCCACTTAAAGTCTAGATTAGGACCCTGAGCGTGTTAAAAAAAAATAATGCCTTACAAAAAAATAAAAAACCTGATTTCATACTCTCAGAATACGAAATCAATAGTTTAGAAAAGAAATAAAAAACAATAATTTTGATTAAAAAAAAAAACAATATTTTTGTAAACCTTTTTATGGAATTAGGGTTTGATTTGGGGAATATGCATTATAGTTGGTGAATTGTGGAAGCCATCCTATGGCAGCTCCCAATAATGTATTTTACAACATGACTGAAATAACGAAATTATGAATTCATTTTACTTGCAAGAGTTATGTGCTATGGATGCCAAGCACAATGTACTGATATAATGTAAAATATCTTTAAATTATTTTATTGATCTTATTTGAATCATTTGGTTATTTATAATCTTCCAAACAAAAATGAAAGCCAAGTTTTTTTCATTTCTTTTTCTTTCAAATTAAATTTTGAATGTTCTAATTTTCGGAACACAATGTACGTAAACTATCTACTATTTATTTGAATTAGCATAAAGGGTCGGGCAAAGGCTGGTTGCCTAAATTTCCGTCGTAGGCATTTCACAATCTCTTAAATTTTGTGTTTAAATTTAGTTAAATCAAATTACATGGTAAATATATTTTTGGATCTCTTATGGTTATAAAAAGGGTTTTTTTGATTGCTTAAGATCTCGGTAGAATTGTACTCACGATTTCTCCTAAAATATGAGTTTTGATCAAAGTGAATATTTTATGAGTGTAGAGTTTTAAGTTTAATACTCATTTTTTTAGTTGATTATCGGTATTTAAAAATCTGATTAATCCAGTTTGAGTAATTGTGGAGTCCAATTAAGAGAGTTGATCTCCCGATACCTGTTTTTTCATTTTTAAAATTTAAATTCGAGATTTTGATTAAAAAAATTCAGTATTTTGCTACTAAATTCACGTATTATTGGTAATATATATAGTCTAACTTTAAGAACATGTTCAAACACACTTTATATTTGTAGTATAACCAAAATTTTAAGGAGTTTAGCCAAACTCGACTTATTTAATAAATCAATCTATTCACAAACAACTTGATTTTCTTTTTTGGGTATTTGATCATCGGCATATGAAAACTTTAATTCACTTCGAGTAGTTATGCAACTCAATTAAATGTTGACTCTTTTGGTGTCTATTTTTATATTTTCAAAGTTTAAATTTGAGATTTTGATTAAGTAATTATAGTGTTCTACCATTAGATTAGACTCACGGATCATTAGTGAACAACTTGATTTATTTGTAAGCCTAAGGGAAACATAAACGACTCGAGGCATCGAAGAATTAATGCCTACCGTACACTCCTCTAGCAAAGGAGTAAAGATAAATTAGATTTGTCTAATCAACACATGAGTAGAATAATAATTGTTAGATCCATTTTCAACCATGGAGGATTATATAATCGTCATGAATATTAATACCTATGGACTTTTAAAAGATGTTCATGACCTTTTGAGTATCTTGCGAGGTTCTTTGTGAGACAACTAAGGCCCCAAATACCTTACAAAGGCCTTTATAAGGCACCCACTCTGTCTTCTTATCTAACAAGGGCACCCGACTCCCAATATTTTTTGGGTATTAAATCACATCCTTTTTATTGTAAATGGATCTTTTGCAAACTTGAACACAATGGTAAGGATAGTGTGTTTACAAAGGAATAATTCCTTTCATTTCAATCTTTTCTCATTTGAGGTTGCAATTCTCTAATATCAAACATAAAAAGAAAAAAAATAAGTACATGAAAAGTATTTAAATTAATTAAAGAACACCTTTAATATAGGGAAAATAGTGTATATGAATTAAGGGCGTCCAACTTGGGATAATTTTGTAGTCATGTTACCTCCAGTCCAGGGTAGCCTTTGCCTAGTAGATGGCATGATCGCCTCTGGGAGAAAAGATACCTGAGCCAAATGTGGAGCGAGTCATTTGATCAAAGAGAGGAAGCTGGAGGAGTGCAAATAAAGTTACAGGAAGGGAAGCCAGGAGAACAAGAGGCACGATGAACCATGCATAGTGATGGCTGGCAACAATCCTTAGTGCTGCGGTGAAAGCTGTAACCATAGCTGCTACGGACACGAACAATGTAGCAAGTCCTAGAATCAATCTCGTGGGCAAAGACCAAAGAAAATCATCCTCTGAATACCGAGCAGTTAAGACGGACAAAAACATGAGCAGTGATGTGGATGATGAGAAGAGTGCTATAACATCTGACACCATAAATACCATGAATGAGGTATTTTTTAAGAAGATGGGGATGCCGCTCTCTTGGTTGTTTCCGCCGGGAACTGTAAAAGCTGCGGCGAATGCCACTGTTGCAATGAGTGTAGTTACAACCATGCATGATGTTGCAGTATCCTTCATCCACTTCTCCCCCTTTTCTAGCAAGCTTGCGTGCTCTTCAGTGAACAAGGCACGAGGAGTTTTCCCTTTTGAATTCATCAATAATTTGCAAGAGGGATCCACAACATTTTCAACTGCCTAAGACAAAATAAAACACCTTCAATAAGCTGACAAACTAGAGAAATCACACCCTTCAAAGAACAGCAATTATCAAACATGTTTAACGTTATTAATTACTGAATCCAATTAATCTTTAGTACATAATTAATGGTTGTCGAACAAAAATATCTAAAGTACCTTGAACCACTGAAGTTCTCGCTGCATTTGTAGGGCAGCACCGGAGACAGAATTAAGCTGGACAGGAGGTGCTAATTTTGCTGCAACGTGCAACATGGTGTCGCCCTCATCAACTCTAAAAGCTCCCAAGACCTTCTTGTGTGCACTCAACCCGTATATCAGGTTGAAGATCTTCTCCTGGCGATTCTCAATGGCAATGTGAAATACACTTCTCCCATTGGTTAACAGCCACAATAGATCAGGGAAGTAACGAATACACTCGATCACAAGCTCTACTATTCCATTTTCCGTTGCAGTGCTCAAGATGTTTGCCTTCAAAAAGTACTTATATATCTCCGAACTGTCCATTGTTGAGATCTTGTCTAATATGAACTTCGTTAGTCTTATAGACTGGTTATGCTTTAGTTTTATATTGTAAACATCCTTAATGAGAGGAACTGTCAATTCCAATTCAAACAAGTCATGAATGATTATATCATGTTTCTTAATCAAAAAGCATTATCTAATGAAGGCTTACACACCATGTGCCGCAAAACTCCAAATGTGGTCTTTCATTCTCTTGTTTACTACATTCATCATAAAATTGAGCATTTGATCAAAAAGTTTGAATTGGTTTGCTCTAAAGGTTGATCTCATATAATGTAGTACCTGTAACCATGCATGCGAATGGAAGAAGAAATAGCTTCTTTGCATGTGTGTTGGCTGGATTTGTTGAGGGATTCTCCATGTCTCCTCTGCCATGATATTGGGAGAAGTCTTTGTTCCGACTGTTCAAACTAATGACTTCCATAAACAATTTGCAGAGGAAAGTGTCAAGAGGTATAAATCAACTATTTTGTCCTCCAAAATTCTACAGAAAAAATGGATTTAAAACACAAAAAGGACTAACATGAGTATATGAGGTGCTGCCAGAAATTAAGGTGACTTGCGCTTGAAAATGCTGAAGGCCTTTGTGCCAACACATCTAGGGGTGTAACTTTATTTTCATCGCTACACAATGCTAGCTCTGGGTATTTCTGAAGTAGTTCAAGTGCCACATCTATACAAAGAAAGATGAATCATCATTCGCCATGGTACTAATTTCCATTAGGAATGTCAAAAGTAGACTCACCGTAGTGATCGCTGGCGATTATGCTGTTCAACAACCTGCCACCAGCTTGATCGCTAAGGGGACTATTTGGTCCTTCATTACGTGTCACAGAGCACAGATATGAGAGTACATCCTTCGAACCAATTAAAGCAGCATCAAGAATGGGCGTTCTGCCATTTTTATCTATTAGTTGAGTTAATTTTGGATTTCTGGACACCATGGCCCTTGCAGCCTCAATGCAACCAGCCATGGCAGCAAAGGTCAAAGCTGTTCGGCCATGAACATCGCATAGCTCTAGGGCTTCTATAGACATTCTATTCATCATATTTATCACAAAACGAGCGTGCCCTGCACCAGCTGCAAGATGGAGAGCATTTTCCTGGAAGAATGTGATTTCTGCTGTCAATGCAGATTCATTACTGTCAAAGATAGCTTTGGCTGTTTCCCAATCACCTCTCAGAGCAGCTTTGTATAGAGGAAGGTACTTATTCAGATTTTCTCTTGCTTGAGCTGCACAATTATTCCTAAAAGCTTATTTATGTCATATGACAAAAAAATACTTGGCATTGATAAAGCATCATCACCAGCTCACCTTGTCTTTGTGACGAAGCAGCCAACTGAACCATATCCTCCTCGACAATAGGACCTAGTGTATTAGAACGGATAACAGCACTCCTTGGATGGTTCGGACTAGAATTTTCTTGTTGAATGAGAGATTGCAACAACTGTAGCACTTCCTCTGGAATGGGGGGCATTCTGTGGTTGAATCTATTTGATAACCTTTGGAATGAAGGGCATTCTGTGGTTGATGGTATTTTTATAACTGAGGAAAAGAGAAAATAGTGGTGAATAAAGTACTAGGAAAAGAAGAGAATTGCTTGTGGATGCAGGCTTTAGAAAGAAAGAGTAACTTGTTCATTAAGAGAAGTATATATCCAAAGAGGGTAAAACCAATGTGAATGGGAGATATATGGACTGAAATTAGAGCATAAATTGCTTGGATAAATTCTCAGTTGCTCCCGTTGATTTGTAGATAGGAACACTTTATCTATGCATCTGAATCCGCAAGAGAGAAGAAACTAAAACGGCAAGCAATCCTCTGTCCTTATTTTAAATTGAGCTAACACTTCTTTTCATTAACAATAGTGTTCCCAAAATTTGTGGCCGTAAAAACTTTTTGCACTAAACCAAGGTCAAAAGCTAGTAAGTTGCATGTTAACACTTCCAATCAAATATGCCTGACCCTGCAGTCATAGTTGTCGATGGAGCATAGTTCAAAAGCCTATTATCAAAAAATTTGAAATCCTTTGAGCCCATAATCCAACAGACAAAACGCATTAGAATGCACTGAAACGGATCATCTATATAGGATATACCTCTCAAATTGGTAGACACAGCCTACTCTCTTTGTATGACTAGATCCTTCTTGGTAGTAGGCTGATCAGCCCACAGTGATGGTGGCCATTGGATGGCCATGGCTTATCTAGCCCACCATTTTCATCGCAGGGATGGTAGAGATTCTGTTACAGATGTCTTGAAACTTTCGGCAGTTTAAATCTTGCAATACCATGTAATAAAAACGAAAAGCATTCATTTGTCCACTCCAACACTGCAACATGGCAAGTGCATTCTTCTGCTCAAAGAAACGAGGTAAATTTCTCTGGTTGCAGCCTATGTTTTATCGATGCTTCAAGACCCTAAATGTTTCTTTGTTTCTGCTTTTTAAAGGGTAAGGATAACGAGGCTTAAGTGTCTAAGATTCTGAAAACTGCAGGATGTCATCCTTGTTTTGATCTTGTCACTCCTTCCATTAAAAGGAGCAGAAAGGACTAGTATTGTTGCTTTATGCCCAGAGGCATTTGTGGACATACACTGGTAGGTTGCCTCTCCACAATATCAGCAGCGCTAGGATAGCTTAATGGCCTGACCATGAACTTCAAGTGTGAAGGACTAACTACGAACCTTGAATGAATTACGAAGTCCACTTTGTTCTAAATTGTGGGCATAAGGATCATCTTGGTATATGGAAATCCTACACGATTCGTTAAAAAGAAAAAACATATTTTAGATTGTCCATTGAGCTTGATATCTCATTGTGGAATTTCAAAATTTTGTATATCGTTTTTGCATCATGATTTAGGGAAGCCAAACTCTTTAAGGTTAAGTCACAATGAGAAATAACCCAACCAAAAAGAGTTCATTCTTTGGAGAACTACAAACACAAGGGCTTAATGACTGAAGGTAGGAAACAATACACACAAGATAAACTCCACTTGATAGCATTCATTATTATTATTATTATTATTTGAAATTCTGTAATATATATCAATGTACCATATTCTGATATCAACCAACTCCAAAGCTCCTTTCAATGTTGCTTTGTTTAGAAAGGTTGAAGTCTTGAAGGGGGATAAGGATAAAAGAGAACAGTAACCTATCTTTAAATTGTAGAGTTACTGCTATATTTTTTATTTTATTGGGCATGTTTAACATATAAACCAAAAGTCTTGGGTTCCCTTCTGAGCAAAACATTGCAGTCTTCTCTAGCTGCTTTCCAGACTCCAATTCTTTTTCCTCAATCTCTTCCCTTAATTTTGTGATACATCCTTTTACACACGGCGAAACTGTTTGCTAGTAAATTAGAAGGTTATGGTTTCTACATCCTGTATGATGCTTATAATAATTCCTCATAAAGTATAGGCATCCTTAACAGCATCTATGCTAATGTTGGAGTCATCTTCTTGTTCTTGACTTCCAACTCAATAGTTGCAAGAATTCCATCACACAATCCCCTGCATCCGACCTTCAAAATAGACTTCAAGCGGTAGTTAGAGGTCTCTTCATACAGGACTTTTTGCTGACTGTCTAATTCAAATCACTGGCACTCAAGTTTCTACAGGACAGCTTGTTGCTACCAAACTGAGCTAACAATAACCAGACTTGGCCAACATAATTTGCTTGCAAAACATTTCATTAGTCTTGTAAGAACTATCTTTTGGAAGCAAGCCCTGCCTTATCTATTAATAGTGGTCAGTTAGAAGCAAGCAATGTCAGTCAACAAATTAAAAGCACAAAAACAATCAAATGAAGACAAGACATATGTGGTTCAGCTAGATAACCCCCATGCATGGGTCGAAGGAGGATCAGTTCACTATGTCAGAGAGAGGTACAAAGTGTAAAGAGTATACAGGAAGACGGCTGCCCCGAAACCCATAATATATCCAAAAAGAAGTAACTCTCCCACAAAACCCTAAAGGGTTACAACACGTGTATGACCCACGGTTATGGGTCAAATCTGAACCCCCCTAGGCCCGCGCCAAGATGTCCCCTTTTGTTTCAATCCAAGGAGTTAGACACCGAACTCATGATGTCAGCTGCTCCATCATAATGATTTCACTCACATTTGGCACCCATTTTTTTTCCCCATGTCGCTTTATCCAATACTCTTTCATGTTATAGGATGGTGGTCGCTCAATAATGTAAACTTGGATAGTCAGCACTGGCTGGTGGGAAGGCCGAGCTCCTGTCAATGCAGATGGTGTTTTTGTAGTTGGTTTCTTATGCACGTGTTTAATTGGTGGTTTCATTTATATCAACAGGTCATCCTCTTTTTCTCACTTATTGTTATTATCATTATAATTTCTCCTTTTCTTTTCCTATCATGTTTTTAGTGCCTTTGTTTAACCAGGGAATTTATGTCTTGCAGAGTGAAGTCCCCAAAGTCCTTCACGCAGCGAGCATATCAATCTTTAAAACTTATTGTCATCATTGCAAGCCTATACTGCTTATGGTGTGTGAGCCAGATATACCGGGTAAATCCTCGTCAAGCACCAGTCGGTGAAGAAGCTGATCTTGGAATTCTTGTTTTCCTAGCTGTATACTTCTTTTTCCATCATTACTTGTGCATATTGTCAATGGGTTCAAAGGATCATACTAGCACAAGGGAGCTTCTTCCGTGCTGGGAACAACAGCATTAATAAAAAATTCTGATTTTGCTCTGCCCTCTTCCTGAGGAACTTGCTAATGATACCTCTGCAATGATGGAATGGAATTGCAGGAACTATCTGTGTAACATTCAATGTAATTTTACATAGAGATTGTGAAATGATTGTAACCCATGAGTGTTAAAAATGTTGTTCAGACAAATGCATACAATGGAATGAAATTGTTGTATTGCCTGCATGACCATACATCAGTACCCTCAAATTTCAGAACATTTTTGTCTCCTTGATTGGCCATTAAATGTTAATGGTGATGACAATTGAGAACATTTTGTTTCATGCAGTGCTCTTGAGCCCTCGTCCTCAAGAAAAAAGCAAACCGGTCCTTAAAATGCGAAGTATTGTATGGTATTAACGACCAAAGTGTAGGGCATATCTTTATATTTAGCTCTGCAGGTAAAATTTATTATAAGCCCATTCAAGATAACCTCAATCAGTTTTATTACATCCAAACTCTGAGCTTTATAAGAGCTCTGATTAGCAGAACCATACGATGCAGAAGGCTGCTGCATGGATCTGAATAAAATAAGTGCAAAAGAAAAGGGAAAAGTCATCACCAAAAATGCATGAGCGTGGAAAAATTTTAGGTGGGAAGCACAATTACTCTTATAAACTTGAAGGGATTTTCCCCCCCAATTCCATAATCATCATTATTCCTTAGCATCAATGACCGAACTACCAAGCCAAATGCTTTCTGTAATTAGAGAACAAATAATATTTTAAAACCTTTAAATACATTTTAAAGATTTTTAATACTAATTCTAATATTGGTGATATAATGGAGATGTACTAAGAATGGTAGTAAATGATGACAGAATATTCTGATAATGGTAATGACATCATATATATATATATATATATTAACACATAAGATGGTTTCAAGTGCATCCTCCCAAAATAATATTTATTTAAAGATGCCAAAAGTAAATGGAGGACAACTTTGTGTTCAAATGAACGAGAAGAAGGAAAATGAAGAGGCCTGACATCCAGAGATTCATGGCCGGTTTTCGCAGAATCATCCACCAGGCCAGGTTAAAAAAATGCTATATTGGTTAATAAATTATAGTTTAATTTGCATCGTCGACGTGTAAAGATTTCGAATTTGAATTTCTCTCTGTATTAAAAAAAAAAATGATATATTGGGTTTTGAATTTTTACGTGTAAAGAACATAGGAAATGGACTTGGCTCGGCATAAAATTTTTAGTAGTTGTTGCAATGAATTTGTCTTGTAGGAGAGGCACATTTACATAAAGGTACAGAAGATTTTGTTTCAAGGGAAGTCAAAGTACCAAAGTATGATGGTGTTTCAGGTCGCATGATTTTTACTTAATTTCGAATGTGTTTTGAAAACTTGCAAACCAATTCTTAAAATATATGATATATTGTTATTTTAAGAAAATAATAACTCTTTCTCATTTAATTATTTAATCTCATTTAATTATTTAATTAAAAATTATAATTGTTTTTTCACACTTTATATACTTCTATAAAATTAAAAAAGTAGAGAACCAGAGACTTGGATTCCAACTATCAAATCTATCTAATAGAAACAAAAGCAGGGGAAAAGAAAACTATTGCCCAACTTCCTGGGCCGAGCCTATAAGAAGAGTCTCCCCTATCACTTAACACCATGCCACTTGGGCCGCGGGTCCCGAGCTGAATTTATTATTATTATTTTTTCTATTACTGTTATTTGAAATTATATTTCGATTAATTCGATCTAATTATCTGCGAGATCCCTATTTAGAAGATGGCTCTCTTACTGTAATTTTTTCTATTATCAAATTTTGAGTTTAAAATTTGATTTAGCGATCTATTATCCCATCCCACTAAATTGATTGTCCGTTGATGAGATGAGTTTATTTTGCGATTAAACTGGTCCCTTTTCTAGTAGAGGAGGTTTTTTTTTTTTCATTTTTTTCTTTGGTGAAGAGGAAGACAAAAGTCAAGAGGGGCTCACCGAGACCCAGACCCCGCCCAATAAGCATACAATTTGAATCATTTCCTGGCTGCCTAAGCAACTTAACTCCCTCGACATCTTCTTTCAATTATACAAAGGAGAGTTACTTTATCTAATTCGAGATAAATTAATTAAATATAAATAATAAAAAATAGATTATGGGTAGAAAACAAAACAACAAATAAATATTATAGTAGTTCATTTCTTATTACATGTTTCTCTATTTGGGCTTTCATTATCTCTGGTTATTGATAGAATACTGATATCCATAAAACTCTTGTTAGACCTGGTGGCTTGTGTCTTGTTTAGCATGCTAAACAATAATCCACCAAAGAAAATTATCACTCGATCTGTTTATTTTATGTTCATCAGAACGTGTCATCAGTAGGGGATCTATCTTCTCATTGGGTGGACACGGCCTCTCCTATCGAACGAACGTATCATCGGTAAGAGATCTATCTCCCTGTTGGGTGGACACGGCCCTTTTATCGAACGAATATGCTATCAATAAGGGATTTATCACCTCGTTGGGTGAACAAGGTCTCTCCTTCGAATGAACCTGTCATCAGTAAGAAATTTATCTCCCCATTGGGTGGACACGACCCCTCCTATTAGACGAACATATCGTCAGTAAGGGATCTATCTACCCGTTAAGTGGACACAACCTAGTGAGTGCTCTCAGACTAAGGAACGGTTAACACGAGGAAACCCCTACACGGGTAAAGGTAGCTCACTCTCTCGGTTGCAGTCAACATGATAAGAACAATGATGTCTCGGGTCTAGCAACTAAGTACGCCTACCGACCAAGAAACATGCCATCTACCAAGCCAGTTACTCGATGGTTCAGTGGAATACTGACAGACAAGGCGATTATTCTAAAGCGAAAACGACAAGTAACAAAATTCACTTTTCATTTCAGAACGATGAGTACATATTAAAGTACATAATCGGATACAACGTGAAAGAAAATCTATGAGTCCTTGAGTCAGATTGAATTACATCGAAAGAAATACAAGTGAAACCTACAATAGAAAGCCAACTGGATGCAAACTGAAAAATGGAAGAAACTCTACGGCCCACCAGTGTCACACAATCGGGACAAGAAGACTGTAGAAAGGAATTGAGGAAAGTACAATATGGCTAAAAGAGACAGAAAAGATATATCAAGTCTCCGATCACCTCTTATAGCCCAACTCGATAGAGCGGCAATAAGTATTTTCAACAACACCTACCTTGAGAAGAGAGATTCCATTATGAACAAAAATCTCTCCTCACCCAAGGCCAGAATCCTGATGGAAGCCCCAACCGATTCCACCACGATGCCTGAATTTCGGATGACATGATGGAAGCTTGTATTGGTTGTCCCATCCTTGATGGAGCCTTGTATCGGCAGAAATCCTCCAAACAACCGGGTTTTGTTGCTCAAAACTAACGCACAATCTATCTTTCAAAAGCACTAACTCATAACAGAAGGGATTCACAGAACTATTCTCGAAAATACTCCACATCATTCTGATGCAATGTGGCAATCCCCCATCGCTTATTTATAATCGTAAAGACGTGACCCACATGATCTCAAGCAAGCGAAATGACCCAACAAGAAACATGTATAATGAATGGAGAAATCATGTTTTTTAACTCCCATGTAATATTTATTTCAGGATCATTTATTGGGTAGATATGCATATTTACGCTTCCATGACCTTCCAAGGTATGACCCTTTGTTTACTCCTCATGCCTCTCATTTAAAGTGACATAAGGAGTAGGGAGCAAATGATGGTATTGATTATACTGGGCCTAGCATCACGTCAAACGACACTCGCTCAGCATTTACCGACCATACCCCTCCTCGATAGCCAATTGTTCAGCCCAACGCTAATTGGTACTTAGACCTCCTCAGTGCTCAGTAATCATTACATGATTCGGTAAGGTAACATTCACTCTTCCTAAATCACGGGGGGCAATCTTACATAAATAGAAAGGAAACATGCAGTCGTAGCTGATAAGAAAAAGAATTCCTATGATGACATGGACTTTTCAGACCGGTAAGAGTTTGAAATCTTTGAGAATCCTATATGATGATTCTCATAATCTCGGGGTGCTCTTAAAAGAAAACTAGGATTTCAATACCCCGTATGTATACAATTCTCACACGCGAAAGGTATATATACATTATTAAGTCAATCCGTTAGGTACGCTCTCTTAACTCACACATTGCACACAAGGCATATTGAGCTCTCTTTTAGTCTGTTTCTTTCTCTTCAAAAGCTGCTTTTTAATTTGAGTGTCAGAATCTCTCTGCCGGAGTACCCTCTGGTGGTCCTTTGTAGGTCTTATCAATCAAGGCCATCAGACGACTAGATCATTTCATTCGAGTTAGCATAACTATTATCTGTACAATCAAATCCACCTTCAACAGAAGTAATTGCCCACCAATTCAAAGAGCCTCTCTCTCTATTATATTATATTATATTGTATATTGTAAATTTGTATGGAGATTTTACAATATGACAAAGAATTAAATTCGCATACTCTTTACTTTTTATCTTTGGAATAAAATATTACTTTAAACATCTATTCAACCTTTCAAATCTACAATCCCATGTTCAATTTTAATGTTTCAAGAGAATTCCGTAATGGGATTTCTAGCGAAGTGGAAAACGTCCCTTCTAGTAGTCACAATCATGCAAGTGTAGAAGACATTGTCACCATAAAGAGTGTGTTTTCAGTGAGGCTTGGAAAATTTAGAAGCTTAAACAATGCAAGTAAAAATGATGAATTATATGGTCAGATTAGTAATTGTACTTTAGATGCAAAGGAGGTGTTAATCCTTGGGCGCATTTCAATATGCTGTTGCTGATTCGGACCTTCAAGTGGAACTCTCACATGGGAATGTTGGTGGTGAAGTGGGTGATGGTGGTCAAGAGAAAGAGAGGATTTCTTGTGGGAATAAAGTTGATAGCTTCTCTGTTTCCAAGATTTGGCTTTGGTATAAGAAGAGCAAATTACCAAGTTGTTTAAGCACAAATGTTATTATTGCTTCTGGCCTTAATGGGCTAAAATTGCTTTCAACCAAGAGAAGTCAAGCTTTGTGATTTGTTTCTCTCAACATCTTGTATTTCAATTTGTTAGATCAATTAGTTCATAATCTACTAACCATTGCTTGTAGAAATCTGCTCTCCCCCTCCCAATTTAAAAGATCTTGGTTCCAAATAGAATGCCTAAACAGAGCTTTTCTAGCAGATGTTGGTTATGTGCGAGAGTTACGTGCTATGGATGTCGTGCTGTCAGACCCTCCTTGGGGGACCTCTCCTAACATAGTTCTCTCCATTCCAAAGATTCGAATATTGAGTTTTGGTTAAGTGACTTAACGTATTTTTCACTAAATTAACTGTTTAAGTTATTTTATTGATCTCATTTGAATTACTTAGTTATGGAAAATTAATTATTAATCTTCGAAACAAAGAAAACTGAAAGTCCTTTTCTTTTAAATTAAAATTTGGTTATTCAATTCAAATATTCAGAACACAATGTATGCATACTTACAACTATCTATTTGAATTAGCATAAAGGGTCGGGCAAAAGCTGATTACCCAAATTTCCCTCGTAAGGATTTCACAATCTCTTAAATTCATAGTTTAAATTTAATTAAATCAAATTATTAGATAATTATAGTTTGAGTTTCTTAATGTTATAAAAGGGTTCGTTCATTGCTTAAGATCATGGTAGAATTGTGGTGACGATTTATCAAACATGAGTTATGATCAAATAGAATTGATGGGTGTCAATCCAACCAAAAATAAATTCTCCTACTTCTAATAATACGAGTATTGTGCGAGTAGAGTCGTATCCACAGGGAACAACGGATCTATTTCTTTTAAATAAAATAAAAATATGAGGGGGGTTTGTGAAAATTATCGAAAACGTAACAACGCAAATCAAACAATGAGAATTACTTGAGCAAGACAATAAAATAACTTCAATTAAAAGAATTAATATCAATGATAATAAAATCTAACCAAATGAATTATTTATATCTTGATATACTTGATTGATTATCAATACAAAAATCACTCGATATTATGCGAATAAATTGGTTATAGTCGCTAAATATTACGAAACGACTAATCTCTTCTTATTTTTTCGGTAATCAAGATACCATCGTTAATTACTTTTTTAATCGAAAGACAACCCAAGAGACGTTCATTGGATTTAGTATTCCGATAGTATTAAGATCTAGAGAGATCCAATTCTAATCAATAAATTCCGATCTTATAAAAAAAATTAAATTGAATTCATAATAAAAGAAAACTCACAAAAATAATATTATTGCTTCCGAGGAATGAGAAGTGACAAAAAAGAATGGATTCCTCTTTCCTACGGTTGCAGCCTCCCCTATTTTTTTTTTGTGTCCCTAAAGTCAAGAATAAGGAAATATATATAGACTAAGAGGGAGCCGACTGCAATCTTTAAAGCAAAAAGGTAAAATCTTTTTTTTTTGCCTTAGTAACATTATTCAAAATGCTTTCTAAAATTGAATGAAATTCCTTAAGCAATAAAATCTTTCAAATAAAAGAAAATCCTAAATAAAATGTTTTTGACATTAACAACTTCCCAAAATTTCACACTCCTAAATATTAAGAATGTAAAAAAAAGAATATTCAAAAGTCTTGAATTTTTTCTTGAATTTAGTGTGCGTACGTGCTAATGAAAGGTCACTTCTGTCCGCTTTTCCATCTTTGCATAGTTGCTCCGATTAAACCTCTTTTTTTTTTTTTTTTTTTTCATATTTCTCCGTACCTCTCTTCCGACCAATCTGACATATTAATCACCACAATTAGTATAATATTTTCTCAAAATAAAAATCAAATATAAATACTATACTTATTTTATTCCTATCAAATTCCCCCACACTTAAATGATACTTGTCCTCAAGCATTCCTAACTCATATAAAACTAGAACTAACCATCTGTTTTTCTTCCAAGTCCCTAAGTCAATAAACACCATAAAAGTTAAATCGAAAACATAATCGAAACAGATAGTACTTCACAGTGTTCTACACCAAAACAACCACCTCACATCTTAATAGCTTCTTATGAATCCAAATAGCAAGATCCAACAATCCTCTCCAATGGGTCACTCCAATGCACTCGAAAGGGTGTAAAATACATATATCACTTAAATCAACAACATGGAATATTATTACCATATGTTTGCAAATATATTAAATCTCTACCACTTAGAATTTGAATTTCATGCACCAATCTAAATGTTTTTTATTGGGTTGTAACGAGACTAGGGTTAAGGGTAGAATAAAAGAGATGTTTAGGGTTAAAATGTACCAAATAAAATAAATAATCAACCATACAATTTTCATGACATTAATCGATCTTTGCCTTAAACAAATAGCAAACAAAATTGACTTCTTGCTTCCCAGATGAATAATCAATAGTGAACAGTATACAAGAATGTCAAATGATTTCTCAATTTTCATAACTGAAATGAGATATGAATGAATTTTCAATCAAAATACAATACTTCTCTTTCTCATCTCTTTTTTTTTCTTTCTTTTTTTCTTTTTTTTTCTTTTTTTTTCTTTTTTTTTTCTTTTTTTTTCTTTTTTTTTTCTTTTTTTTCTTTTTTTTTCTGAACATACATCATTTCCACGAAAATGTCAATCTCAAAATTCCAATCATCATTTTCCTATTGAGACAAATATATAACCAAAATCATGTGATTAATTATATATACCTTTGATATAAGGGTTTGAAACGAAAGCTAAAATCAAAGGTTAGGTTTTGTATTGAGTAGGTTTTAAAGAAGAAAAATGATAAAGGCTCAAATTGGGTTAACTACGGATTTATGAAATTAGGGTAGGGATTTTTAGAAAGCCAAAAAGGGGTAAAACCTAAGTTTTTTTTGTCATTTCAATGCATGAAATTCTAGAATATGGTATCGATATACATAACAATGCAAGTTCTAGAATAAACATTCCAAGTGTGATAATCACTCATCAAGAAAAATAATATCGAGCAAAAAGAGTGAATTTGCTCGTTTTTGGGTCAAAATCTCACTATTTAAATAAGGTTTGCATCAAATCTTGCATGTTCATCATTCAAAGGAAACTATCTAGGACATGAGCAGCCATCTTAAGCACAAAAACACCATTGATACAAGCTATTTTTCATACATTTTCAGCCACCAAAATAGCATACATCAACAAAGGAAATTTGAATTTTTTTTTTAATAAAAGAAAACAGAACTCAACAATTTCAAATGAAAGAAATGCCTATAAAGAATGTTCATATGTATGAATCCAAAGAATGGCTAACCTCCCCCATACCTAGACCATATATTGTCCCCAATGTATACTCAGAATGAGAAAGAATGCAAGAAAAAGAATAAAACAATTCAGAAATAAAGGAAGAAACAAAGTGAGATGAAAGAATACTCCCCTAAGGTGGAGGAGGAAACGGAGGGGTGAAGCCAACGAAATCGAAAAATGACATAAGGTTTAGCTCCATGCGAGACAGGCGTTCATTGAGGGACTGCAATGTGGGCATGGAAGTGGTGACTGCAAAGGGTAGAGGGACAGCCTCAGGGATTGAAGAACCTGTATGAGGACGAGAAAATTGCTTTGGACGTTCACCCGGGGGGTTAAAAGTGTAATGTCCATGTGAAACCAAGAGAACACCCATTTGTACTAAACATTCTGAGTCTAATTGGTCTATGGGGCATGCTACATTTAAATCATGATTATTCAAGTCCAACACGCCCAAATTCACTGCCAAAAAGGTAATGAGGGAGCCTAAAATCAAAGGTCGCCTTGGTTTGTTTACACAAGATAGGAATTGAGAGGCTGCCCAATACCCGAAAGAAACCCGTTGGTTGGTGTGCATGCACGGAAAAAGAGTTCAGGTTTAGTACAAATGGCTAAGATACCTTTTGGCCGAAAAACTAAAGGCAAGGATCCTATAAATGATTTGCAAGGCATTATCTGTCAAATAACTACTCTTAGAATGACTAGGGTGGTAAGGTACATGATCCACTGTCTTGTTAGACCAGATTCGCATATATTCAGTCAAGGATAGATTGAAAGAGTGATTCATCAAGTGAAATTGAATTAACTTAGGAGTGTAGGCAGTGAAATCCGTAGGTGTGTGAAAGTAAAAGTGGTGTAGAACTCGTAATTTAATTCAAGCAATGCAGGATAACTGAGATTCAAGTATTGTTCCCAGCCAATAGCAGAAAGATATCGAACAATGGAGTCATGAATATTGAGCAGTTGCAACGAAGGAAAATTAAAAGATTTACAAGGAATAATAGGCCGAACAGAAATAGAAGAGTACCTCTGTCGTGCCTTAGCTGGAATCGAAGACTGCCGCGAAGGTGAGTACGCGGCGGAGGGAGTACAAACTTCCCTTTCACTACCCTTAAATGGACCCGAGACCATCTCGGATGTGAAGAGGATGGTTCGGCCACTGCATCAGGAACATGGGTCGATTGAGTCGGAGAGGGGTCGATTGAGTCGGAGAGGGGTCAATAGGAGCTGAAGGGGCTGGATGGGGGTTAGGGTTGTGAGAGGGGCTGGAATGGGAATTGGGGTTTGGAGAAGGGGGTAATTGAGGATTAGGGTTTGGAAGGGAGGGCTTACGATCACTTGAAGAGGACGAGGAGGGAGGTCTGTGTTGGCCTGTGGGTGAACTGGAGGGTTGAGTTTGGACAGGATCGAGAGGTAGAGGCCAAGGGGTTTGCAGAAGGAGACGAAGGAGATTCGTCGCCATCAGAGGAGAGAGAGATACGAGTTTGGGCCAGACTTTTCGACCATTGGGGCCAGTGTAGACAGAGGCCTGGGTGGTGGCGGTGGATTTGTTTCTTTGCCATCGGTGGCGACAGTGGAGGATGAAGTGGCCGAGGAAGATGAAGTTGGGCGGCGATAATGACTTCAAAGGTGAAAGGAAGAAGAAAGAAACCCTAGAAAACAAAATCATGAAGAAGTGTGTCTCTGTCTTACATTATTCAAAATGCTTTCTAAAATTGAATGAAATTTCCTGAGGAATAAAATCTTTCAAATAAAAGAAAATTCTAAATAAAATGTTTTTGACATTTACAAATTTTCAAAATTTCTCACTTCTAAATATTAGGAATGGAAAAATAGAATATTCAAAAGTCTTGCATTTTTCCTTGAATTCAGCGTGCCCACGTGCTAATGAAAGGTCACTTCTATCCGCTCTTCCATTTGCATAGTTACTCCAGTTAAGCCTCTTTTTCTTCATATTTCTCTATACCTCTCTTTTGACCAATCTGGCATATCAATCACCATAATTAGTATAATATTTGCTTAAAATAATACAAAAATCAATTATAAATACTATATTTATTTTATTCCTATCAAGAATATTTTATGAGTGTAAAGTGTAAACTTAAAACTCGTTTATAGATTAACTTTAAGAACATGTTCAAGTACGCTACATATATCTAGTATAACCAAAATTCTAATGAGTATAGTGATGTCAAGAAGTTTAAGCCATTTTTGTCAGATCCGGACCAATCCACTAATCGGACCAATTCAACCGACCTTTCAGACATTTCACGATTCAGTCCAATTATAATATCATTTCTTAATTGAATCTTAAATTTTTACAGGTCAATTGCAGGTGAACCACGACCCATGTGACCTGTAGGTTTTTTTTTTTGGAGGATAAAAAAATCTACACTATCTTTAATGAAGATGATGACCGACGATGTCCTCGTTGGTGACTGACGATGAAGATGAAATCAACCACTATAGATAACTAGTGTCCGTCGCTAATGATGGATTCCAAGATGATGACGATGATCTGCAACTCGAATCAATGGCCATGAACTATGTCGATTAGGTTTTTTGATGAATCGTCTCCCTTCCTTCTTATGTGAACAACCATTGTGACGGTGCAACCTGATGTCTGATTGTTCATCCCCTTTCAGGTTAGTGTCACCGGCCTAAGGGCCAGGAAGGAGATTCCAGTGAGAGGAGGACTGGGAAGGTTGGGTTCGGCTTTCTGTGAAGGCCTTGAAACTGGAGACAAATAAAGAGAGAGAGAGAGAGAGGAGATGACAGTAGGGGTGTTATGACACTCGAGTTGAGTCGGATAGTGTTGATATCCAAACTTGGCTTGAGTGATGTTTAGGTGAGCTCGAAATGTTATCGGGTAGTGTCACTTATTTTAAAAAATAAAAACTATTTTAAAAATATAATTTATCGGGCTTGTTGAGCCTTCGAGCTACACATAGTCAGGCTTGAGCTCAAGTTCAATACCTAACTACTGTCTTAGCCTTAGAAAACGGAGAGAGAGAGAGAAAGTTTATTATTTTATTTTTTACTATTGTTGATTTTATATTTATTAAAATTTTATTTTTAAATTTTATACGAAAATATAAAATTAATATATATTTATTTTAAAAAATTAATTATATATATAATTTTAATTATTATTAAAAAAACCTACAGTTCAACTATATTGATTCATGGTTGAATCGATTAAATCATAATTTTGAATTTTGCACATTGATATACGATATGTTTAAGATAACATTAGTTTAAACTCTATACCTACACTTACTTATTTAACAAATGAGCTAAGTCTCAATGTATTCATAAACAACTTGATTTATTTGCAAGCCTGGGGGAAAACATAAATGACTCGCGGCATGGAAGAATAAATGCCTACCATACCCACCACCAGCAAAGGAGTAAGGATAAATTAGATTTGCCTAATAAAAAAAAGTAGAGTAATAATTGTTAGATCCATTTTCAACAATCGACGATTATATAATTGTCATGAATATCAATACCTCTGAACCTTTAGACGGTATCATAGATATTTTGGATAACTTGCAAATTTCTTCGTAAGACACCAAGGCCCCAAATACCTTACAAAGGCCTTTATAAGGGACCCAATACCTCTTGTTTATCTAACAAGAGCTCCCGAATGCCAAGATTTTCTGGGTATTAAATCGCATCTTTTGTGTAGTAAATGGATTTATTGCAAACTTGGATACAATGGTAAGGATAGTGTATTTACAAAGGAAGAATTCCTTTCATTTCTATCTTTTCTGATTTGAGGTTGCCATCTCTGATATCTAACTTTCTTAAAAGAGCCGAGGGGTTTTATCTACAGTAAACTTTTTCAGCCAATTTTTTTGTGATTATGTATTTTTGGTTGGGGTATTTTTGTCTATTCATGTATTGTTGTGCCTTAAAAATAAAATATGTAATCCCTCATCGTTGATTGGCTGCCAAAAACATTTATTTGAAGAAAGGGCTGCGGGGCCCATTAAGGTTCGTTTGTCATATTTCTGCAAGCCCTTTCAGCATTTTCAAAAAGTGAAACGCATCATTTTAAAATCACTTTAAAAGGGTGCACCCGGGCCCCAACCAAACGCATCGTTTGTCATTTATTTTTAATTTTATTTTATTTTGGAGCAATTCTATCATCTTTGAAAGTTTTTTCGGGGGATACTGAAAGTTTGATAAATAGGCTCCTAGCTATTTATATTTTTTCATAAATTTGACGAGTTATATTCTATCTACTCATATTTTTATTTCGCATCGTTAACTAAAAACTATTTAAATAAAAAATTTAAAAATTTATATAAAAAGTACTTACAAGTTATAAATACTCTGAAAATATATCCAAATGAAATATACCTTTCTCAAAGAAAGCTTAAATTCGGAAGAATTATTTAATAAAATGGATGTATACAATCTCTTATATGTTATGTTCAATAAAAATGACATATTTTATAATTTGATTCATATTACAAAAATAATTCATTTACTTTTTATTAGTAAAAATCACATGAACTTGTTTTATAAGATCATTTGTGATATCTTGATTGTATCTAACTTTCTTAAAAGAGCCTAGGGTCTTGCCTTCAATGAGTTTTTTCGGTTGGTTTTTTTTATTTTTTTATTTTTTTGATGATTATGTGTTCTTTTGTTAGAGAACGTTTGTCTATCCATGAACTATGGTGTCTTGTTGGTATTTTTGCCTCTGATTTTATGGATTTACTGCTTCCACATTTTCTTACCCCCATTTTCCTATATTTAGTTAATAATTTTTACTGTTTTACTTTTTTTCAATCGATTTTGTTATAATTACGTGATATTTTGAGATGAAAGATTATATCTTTTTCAATTCTGTCTCAATTTTGAGTCATTGTTCGTGTGCTTTTAAAGATTGCATTTAGTAAACACATATTTCTCTTTATTCATAAACAAACTTAATTATCTGATGAACTATTCATGATAAGATTGTCATTTTTTCTCTTATTAAAAGATCAAAATCTTGAAATCATAGCAAGATTAAACACATTTACAAATTAATTTAATGATAGTAATATTCAACATTAGTTATATTTAAATTACATTATTTGTATTATATGAATTATAAAATACAATATCATTGTTTATCGAAAAGACAAAAAATAACACAATCATATGCATCTATAAATCAAAAGATTGGCTATTCAAATTCGATGACAAATACATAGTGTATAACTAAGAAAAATTTATGGATAAACACCTTATTAACAAAAGGATACACAATCACATTTACACAACCATCAAATTATATATATCGAATCGAAATATTTAATTAAAATCTTATTGAAGAGCATAAGTCATATTAATGATGATAAAACTATTAAGAATATAATTCATATTTTAATTATAACACAACTATTGTATTAAATACTGATATTCTTTTTCATCTTTAAATGTGATTATTTTATTTCTACAATCAAGTGCCAATAGTTGTCCTTGCAGTTAATTTCTATAAACATCGTAACTACATAAAAAAACATAAACACAAAATGTTTACAAAACAAAATAAGTAATAAATCCAAACTATACTTTAGATAACTTACAAAAATCATTATTAAAAAAAATCACTCAAAAGTATTTAAAAAAATTTATCAACGAAACATGTACGGAATAAAACTCATAAAAATCATTGTAATATTTATTTCATCAAGCAGGGCACTCCTGCGCGTAGAGCAGGAAAGCAAGCCTAGTCAAAGATAAAAAGAAAAAAAAAAAAAAAAAGACCTTTATTTAGAATAGGGAAAATAGAGTATAGGAATTATGGGCGAGGATGGGCCTTTACATGACACACATGGTTGAGCCTGAACTTAGGAAAGAACGGGCCGATTCTAATTGGTCCCTTGAGTGGCCCGTCTAACTTGGGATAATTTTGCAGTCATGTTACCTCCATTGCATGGTCTCGCAGAGGTGATCATTTTTTTTTTGTATCATGGCTAGATTACCAACTCAATATCTGAGATTTTATTCCGACTAATCTGGATCGACCGCTTGTAGAACTCAATTGAGGGGGCAGGTCTCCCAGCGTTAATTTTTTCGTTCCCATAGGGAATCGAACTCCCTACCATGGTTAAGGGGCATCAGTCCCCGAACCAACGGAGCCATTTCTAGAGGTGATCATGTCATCCGCTAAGGCTACCCTTTTTTGTACTTGATAAATCATTATTTAGAATTATATTATAATTAATTCAATTTAAGTTAATATTGAACCCTCTTTAGGGGATCTCTCCTCTGACGTAATTTTTTTCATCTAAAAAGCACCCCTAAAGAAGGTTATACAGCAGTTTGAGTCGAATTAGTTAAAATATAGTTTCGAATACCTATTAGTCAAGTGAAATAAAGGGTAACCTTTACTTAGTAGATGACATGATCACCTCTAGGAGAAAAGATACCTGAACCAAATGTGGAGCGAGTCATTTGAACAAACAGAGGAAACTGGAGGAGTGCAAAAAAAGTTACAGGAAGGGAAGCTAGGAGAACAAGAGGCACGATGAACCATGCATAATGATGGCTGGCAACAATCCTTAGTGCTGCAGTGAAAGCTGTAACCATAGCTGCTACGGACACGAACAACGTAGCAAGTCCTAGAATCAATCTCGTGGGCAATGACCAAAGAAAATCATCCTCTGAATACCGAGCAGTTAAGATGGACAAAAACATGAGCAGTGATGTGGATGATGAGAAGAGTGCTACAACATCTGACACCATAAATACCATGAACGAGGTATTTTTTAAGAAGATGGGGACGCCGCTGTCTTGGTTGTTTCCGCCGGGAACTGTAAAAGCTGCGGCGAATGCCACTGTTGCAATGAGTGTAGTTACAACCATGCATGATGTTGCAGTATCCTTCATCCACTTCTCCCCCTTTTCTAGCAAGTTCGCGTGCTCTTCAGTGAACAAGGCACGAGGAGTTTTCCCTTTTGAATTCGTCAATAATTTGCAAGAGGGATCCACAACATTTTCAACTTCCTGAAAAAAAATAAAACACCTTAAATAAGCCGACAAACTAGAGAAATCACACCCTTCAAAGAACAGCATTTATCAAAAATGTTTAATGTTATTAATTATGGAATCCAATTAATCTTTAGTACATAATTAATGGTTGTCGAGCAAAAATATCTAAAGTACCTTGAACCACTGAAGTTCTCGCTGCATTTGTAGAGCAGCACCGGAGACAGAATTAAGCTGGAAAGGAGGTGCTAATTTTGCTGCAAGGTGCAACATGGTGTCGCCCTTATCAACTCTAAAAGCTCCCAACACCTTCCTGTGTGCACTCAACCCGTATATCAGGTTGAAGATCTTCTCCTGGCGATTCTCAATGGCAATGTGAAATACACTTCTCCCATTGGCTAACAGCCACAATAGATCAGGGAAGTAACGAAAGCACTCGATCACAAGCTCTACTATTCCGTTTTCAGTTGCAGTGCTTAAGATGTGTGCCTTCAAAAAGTACTCATATATCTCTGAACTGTCCATAGTTGAGATGTTGTCTAATATGAACTTCGTCAGTCTTATAGACTGGTTATGCTTTAATTTTATATTGTAAACATCCTTAATGAGAGGAACTGCCAATTCCAATTCAAACAAGTCATGAATGATTATATCATGTTCCTTAATCAAAAAGCATTATCTAATGAAGGCTTACATACCATGTGCCGCAAAACTCCAAAATGGGTCTTTTATTCTCTTGTATACTACATTCATCATAAAATTGAACATTTGATCAAAAAGTTTGAATTGGTTTGCTCTAAAGTTTGATCTCATGTAATATAGTACCTGTAACCATCCATGCGAATGGAAGAAGAATTAGCTTATTTGCATGTGTGTTGGCTGGATTTGGCGAGGGATTCTCCATGTCTCCTTTGCCATGATATCGGGAGATGTCTTTGTTCCGGTTGTTCGGACTAATGACTTCCCATAAACAATTTGCATAGGAAAGTGTCAAGAGCTATAAATCAACTATATTGTCCTCCAAAATTCTCCAGATAAAATGGACTTAAAACTCAGAAAGGACTAACATGAGTATATGAGGTACTGCCAGAAATTAAGGTGAGTTGCGCTTGAAAATGCTGAAGGCCTTTGTGCCAACACGTCTAGGGGTGTGACTTATTTTACAATGCTAGCTCCGGGTACTTCTGAAGTAGCTCAAGTGCCACATCTATACAAAGAAGGACGCATCATCATTCGCCATGGTACTAATTTCCATTAAGAGTGTCAAAAGTAGACTCACCGTAGTGATCGCTGGCGATTATGTTGTTCAACAACCTGCCACCAGCTTGACCGCTAAGCGGACTATTTGGTTCCTCATTACGTGTTACAGAGCACAGATATGAGAGTACATCCTTCGAACCAATTAAAGCAGCATCAAGAATGGGCGCTCTGCCATTTTTATCCATTAGTTGAGTTAATTTTGAATTTCTGGACACCAAAGCCCTTGCAGCCTCAATGCAGCCAGCCATGGCAGCAAATGTCAAAGCTGTTCGGCCATGAACATCGCGTAGCTCTAGGGCTTCGACAGACATTCTATTCATCATATTTATCACAAAACAAGCATGCCCTGCACCAGCTGCAAGATGGAGAGCATTTTTCTGGAAGAATGTGATTTCTGCTGTCAATGCCGATTCATCACTATCAAAGCTAGTTTTGGCTGTTTCCCAGTCACCTCTCAGAGCAGCTTTGTATAGAGGAAGGTACTTATTCAGATTTTCTCTTGCTCGAGCTGCACAATCATTACTAAAAACTTATTTATGTTACATGACAAAAACTACTTGATATTGATAAAGCATCATCACTAGCTCACCTTGTCTTTCTGATAGCTGAACTGGATCTGGACCGACATCAGGACCTAGTGTATTGGCACGGGAAACAACAGTCCTTGGATGGTTGGGACTAGAATTCTGATCTTGCATAAGGGATTGCAACAGTAGGAACTGTAGCTCTTCCTTTGGAATGGGGGGCATTCTGTGGTTGAATCTATTTGATAACCTTTGGAATGAGGGGCATTCTGTGGTTGATAATATTTTTATAACAGAGGAAAAGAGAAAAAATAAATGGTGAATAAAGTGCTTATCAAATACAAGGAAAAGAAGAGAATTGCTTGTGTGTGCAGGCTTGGGAAAGAAAAAGAGATAACTTGCTCACTAAGAAAATTACATATGCAAAGGGTAAAACCAATGCGAATGTGAGATATATGGACTGAAAGTAGAGCATAAAGTGCTTGGATAAATTCTCAGATGCTCCCGTGGATTCGTAGATAGGAACACTTTATCTAAGCATCTGAATCTGCCAGACAGCAGAAACCAAAACGGCAAGCAATCCTCCGTCCTAATTTTAAAAATCGAGCTTACACTTCTTTTCATTAACAATAGTGTACCCAAAAAATCGGGCAGTAAAAACTTTTTGCACTAGACCAACGACATAAGCTAGTAAATTGCATGTTTATCTCTTACGATCAAATATGCCCGACCCTGCAGTCATATTTGTCTTGAGATCATTAGTTGTCTTCTTTTGTATTGTGGTTTTTAGATCTTATAATTGATGGGGTTATGACACCCACAGCGACGATTGCCATTGGATGGCGAAGACTTATAATGCCCACCATTTTGGTCATAGTGATGGTTGAGATTCTGTTGCAGATGTATTGAACGTTTTAGCAGTTTAAATCTTGCAATTCCATGTAATAAGAAAACACTCATTTGTCCACTCCAACTCCTCAATTGGCAGGTGCATTCTTCTGCTCATAGAAACAAGGTAAATGTCTCCGGTTGCAGCCTATGATCGATTGATGCATGAACTCCCTAAATGTTTCTTTGTTTCGGCTTTTTAAAGGGTAAGGATAAGTGTCGAAGAGTCTGAAAACTGCTGGACGTCATCCTTGTTTTGATCTTGTCTCTCCTTCCATTAAAAGGAGCAGAAAGGACTAGTATCCTTGCTCTATGCCTAGAGGTGCTTGAGGGCATACACTGCTAGGTTACCCCTTCACAATATCAACAGCGCTAGGATAGCAATGTCCCGACCATGAACTGCAAGTGGAAAGGACAAACTACGTACCTCGAATGAGTTTCGAAGTCCGCTTTGTTCTAAATGGTAGGCATAAGGATATCTCATTTTGGAATTTTTAGTGTCCGTTGAGCTTGATCCAGAGGGCAAGTAGAAATTATTTCTTTTAATGATGTTGAAGTGACGAGTTTAAAATATAAAATCAATCTCTTTATAAAAATATAAAAAAAAGATTATATATATATATATCCATCCTCTCTGTCTTGCACTAAATTATAAAACACTTTATTTATATATCGAGTGAATCCATTGAGCTTAATCTAATTGTGGAATTTCATAATTTCGTATATCAGTTCTTGCATGATGATATACGGAAGCCAAACCCTTTAGGGTCAAGTCACAATGTGAGATATAACCCAACCAAAAACAGCTCATTGTTTGGAGTAACTTCCGCGAGGTCAAATCCTTTGACAAAGAGAAAACCAAAAAGTTCCCTACCCTCGAGAAGACCAAAATGAACCCCCTTAAGAGACCAACTCACTACAATGGAAAAGGAAGGGGTAGAAATACATTTCATAATCCAAATCCCATGTGTTTAGAGACAAACCAATGTACCCTCGGATTTTCTTCTTACCCTTATCAGCCGCACCCAGGTTGCACTGTTTTGCAGTCTCATCAGCACGTGTTGTCCTTAGCATTGCGAAGGCAAGAGACTCTTTGTTGTCCTCGGGGACCCTTGTTTTTTGGGCCTCTGCCTCCTCCTTCACCCCAAAACAAAAAAGGAAATACAATCTCTTGTCTTCATGACCATGACGTGTGAGTGTGAAAATGACCACATTCCGAACAAGCCACTTACAGATTGACCCCAGTCCTTTTTCTGGGCATGGTTAATAAATTTTGCAATATCGCCGTTGGCTGTTTGAACAATCAATAGTTTATTTATTCATCGACTCTATGTTTTTCTTTTTTATTTTTTTAAAATAAACTACCAGTATTTTAAATCAAATTAAATTTGATTTACATTTTTATAATAAAACTCTCTGTACACTTATTTTCTCTTTCTATAAATTTTATTTAAAAAATATAAATATTGGATCACTGAAGCAATTAAGTGTTAGTATTCATCAATTGTGTTATGAACTAAATATTGATTGTTAGTGTAGTAATTAGAAATTGATATTTTTTAAATAAAAATTTAAATTCAAATTTTATGTACAGTATCAAAAGATTTTGATTCTTTTAAAAATCTAATCCGACTTAAACCAGAGCTTCATGATCTACTTTTATTTGGATTTCCAATTCGCAATTGTAGGAGAAATGATCAGGCAAAGGAAAGCAGTTGGCCTCTTCACAACAAATCAAGGGTAGAATATTGACAATGGCCCCACAAGAAAGAGAATTTTATAATTTATATTTGCTTATAGGCCGTGATATTAAACCCATTATTACAGTGCATAATCTTTCCATTCAGAGCCTTCGTTAATTCTTTCTCGGATCAGCTAAGATTAAGCTTTCTTTATAGGAAATTAAACCAAGATTAAGCACTCTTTATAGGAAATTAAATCAATCTTCTGCCAATCAACCCGCAGAAATTGCATGCTCGATTTTGAGCCAAATCGGCATGTCGCCCACCAAGGTTCAACACACAGAAATGCCATATGGATGAATTGCTGACTGTGGTGACGTGGCACCTGCCACCTACCATTTGAACATTTTAGTTAATTTTTTCCACATTAGACTTTGGATAGAAAGAAAAAGAGGCACCACCTTAACATCACCGCACACCATCACCATCGACCATCACCAGGAAGTCCAATTTTTCCAAATTAATGTCTTGACTCTCTCATTATTCTTCCTCTTAACCTTGATTAAAGCTCAAATTCATATTTTCGATCCCCGAACACTGACAATTTCTGGGAAAAAGAAGAGAGAGAATAGAGTTGTGGTGCAAGAGAAACTTGGGTTGAGAAATCACATTTACCAACTTCGACTTAAGGAAAAAGCGTAGAGAAACAAGTTTGATTGAAGTAACTTGGGTTGCTTTACATAAGTGGTTTCTGGTGGCACAAGTGACTTGGTTATCATGTGACTGAATATTTTGATGTTTATGAGAGAGATTTTAGAAAGAGAGAGCAAGAAGGGAGTGATGCGTTTGCTAGCCTTTCTTTGGCAAATTCGATGGTGATTGTCTAGCCCTTTAGGGCAAATTCTGTCTAGCCTTCGATCATCTTCTCTCCTCGGTGAGAGATTGGCTCAACAATGATTGTTGCTAGCGGCTGAGGGCCTCTCTTCGCCCACCGGAGGTGAAGGCGGGAGAGGTCACCGTGGCGGCAGGGATTGGTCTGCCGCCATGAGGCTAATGGCTGCTGCGCGAGAGAGAGGCTCCCCCCCCTCCGCGGGGGGGCGAAGAGTTAACCTAGGCTGAACAACAAATTTGCACCAAATTTGAAGAGTACAACAATCTGAGGACCAACTTTACCATCGTTGCGTGTGCCAATGTGGCATGTATAAGTGTCAATACTGCTGGCATGGCAAGTGCCATGCCAGCATTTTCGATCAAAGTGTGATACCGGATTAGCAAGTGAAAAGTCCACCTCAAACATCAAGTCATTCAAGATCAACAATTAACGGCCCGCCATTAGTGACGAAAAGGCTAATATGTCACATTTTTCAAAGTTCGAATATTCAATCATTGGAACTTAATTGTGAATTTGATGCAAAATTTAGTGATCGAATAAATAATTTTCTTGCTATAAAAATGATATGGAATTAGTGACACGTTTAGGTAGAAGAATTACTTGGACAAAGATCATGGAATATTTTGTGCCAAAGGAGAGGAATGGCCTACCACTAACATGGTGTGGACACAGGTGATAACCAAACTAGGGTAGGCATGATACGAGACAAGAGCCTTTGGAGGCCAACTGGAACAATTTGCGTCCTTTTGTGGGGTTGGAGGGTTGTGTTTCTTTGCCTAATCCAATCCATAATTTCTCCTTCCATGTGAAATTGACTCATGCTTGTTGGTTGCACTCAGAAGGAATTAGGTATCCATATCTCTCCCTGATTTTCACAGCTCCTGTCTTGGATTATCTTGAGATCCTACGCCTCTTCACTTTACTTCCTGAATCTCTCTCTCTCTCTCAATTGGCAAATTGATCCTTTCACTTCTTTACTACCTGAAATCTCAACTTTTTAAAGGACCTTTCCTTCCATAACTGCAACTTCTACGTTGTTTTCTCAAATAAGGTCAAATTTAGGAAGCCTCGACATGAAGAAAGGGATTTGAGGAGCAGCATGAAATTTGTTACTAATGATGTTATGCCTACTGGCTTTGCAACCTAATGGCATTCGATTCAAGCCTCCCCATGTCCTTGTATAAGGACCAAAAATGGTCTATTAAAAACAGATTTCAGAAATATAGCCCTTCCTTGACCGAGATGGGCCGTCAGTAGAGGTAAGCAAATGTCCAAACAAGATGTCTTCAAAACCTAGTATCCCATCTATCTATTCACTAAAATAAAAGCTCTTGAGAGGTCTCTCAGCGACAACTCAAGCGATAGAAGGTCCACATTTCTATCATTCCACTTAATTGCATCTCCTTGTATCAAAAATAAATGAGAATTTAGAAATGATATAGATAAGTTGCAGTACCGAATCGATTGCAATACTTCTGGGTAGATAAATTTAACTAAAGAGTTTTCGAACAAGGAATGACTGCCTGGAGAGGAAGAGAAGACAGGACAAGGGATTTGACTGAAGGAAGGAAACAATACACACAGGATAAACTCCACTAGATAGAATTTTTTATTCATTATTATTATTATTTGAAATTCTGCCATATATATATCAATGTACCAAATTCTGATATCAACCAACTCCAAAGCTCCTTTCAATGTTGCTTTGTTTAGAAGGTTGAAGTCTTGAAGAGGGATAAGGATAAAAGAGAACAATTAAAAGGAAGAACTCCTTGACTTGCTGCTTAGATAACAAATCTTTAAATTGTAGAGAAACTGATATTTTTTTTCTTTTATTTTAATGGGCATGTTTAACATATAAACCAAAAGTCTTGGGTTCCTTTCCAAGCAAAACATTGCAGTCAATTCTTTTTCCTCAATCTCTTCCCTTCGATTTTGTGATACATTCTTGTACACAAGGCGAAACTGTTTGCTAGTAAATTAGAAGGTTATGGTTTCTACATCCAGTATGATTCTTATAGTAATTCCTCAAAAAGTATAGGCATCCTTAACAGCATCTATATTGGGTTTTGAATTTTTACATGTAAAGTTTGGTTTCCTCAACCAACTCACACTATCTCCCGTAAAGATTTCGAGTTTGAGTCTCCCTTCGTACTAAAAAAACTTCTATATTGGGTTTTGAATTTTTACATGTAAAGAACATAGGAAATGGACTTGGCTCGGCATAAACATTTTATTAGTTATTGCAATGAATTTGTCTTGTAGGAGAGGCACATTACATAAAGGTACAGATGATTTTGTTTCAAGGGAAGTCAAAGTACCAAAGTATGACGGTGTTTCAGGTCACATGATTTTTACTTAATTTCGAATGTGTTTTGAAAACTTGCAAACCAATTCTTAAAATATATGATATATTGTTATTTTAAGAAAATAGTAACTCTTTCTCGTTTAAGTATCTAATTAAAAATTCTACAATTTTTTTCACATTTTATATATGATAGGATTTAAATAAATGTAATATTTAAGATTGATTTTGCTTTATTTTTGAATAAATATTATACTAATATTTATGTTTTGTGATATTTTAGATGTTAGGAATGATGAAAAAGATTTATTAAGGAAAGTGAAGAAAAATGAGTTAAATTGGAGTAACTATGCAAATGGTGGAAAATTGAATAGCCATACAGTTTCATTAGCACGTTGGCATGTTGGCACGTTGATTACAAAAGACAATGTAAGATTTTGAAAATTTATTGTTGTAAAAATTTCATTTTTCAATTGCACATTCAAAAGGAAATTGGAATATAATTGGAGTATTGAAAATTTTTATTCAATTCCTAATATTTAAGAAAATGAATTTTTGAAAATATAAATCTCGTAAAATATTATCTTTTAACAAGTTTACTTTTTACTTTCTTTTTATTTATTTAGTAATTATCTAGAGGTTAGGAACCGGCTACCTATATATATTCCTCTTTATTTTCTTAACTTTTAGGGGACACTTGGGAGGAGGCAGCCCCAAGGAGGCAGCAACCACCTTTTCTCCTGGAGAAGCAGCTGGTAGTTTTTTTTTTTTTCCATCTTTTTCCAATAGTAATAAAAATCCATTTTGTAAGTTTTCTTTTTCCATACTTTGTTTTTAATTTATTTTTCTAGTAAAAAATTTATTGAAATCTTGATTTTTAATAATTGTGAGATCTAATTGGCTATATTAATTCAATATATTATATATATTTATTTAATTCCTATTCTTCATGGATCATAACCTTTTAGACTTTATTGAATAGTGACCAATATTTAATAATTTTAGAATAATCTACAACCACTTAAAATTTGGTCTCTTTCGATCTTAATGCTATCGAAACTTTAAATTCTAAAAATTTCTCTAGAGTTGTCTTTTGATTAGGAAAATAGTTAAAGAGTTTTTCTTAATTATTGACGAAGTAAGGAAAGATTGGTCGTTCGGCATTCTTTGAGCGACTATAACCAATTTATTTATAATTGTTGAAAACTTTAGATAGATCGATGATTAATCGGATGAAATCAAGGTGAATATAATTCTTTTGGCTAGATATTATTCTCATTGATATTTTCTTTATTTAATTGATAGTATTTAATTTTCTTGATTTAGTTAATTTTATTGATTTATTTATTTTTTAGTTTTCGATAATTTCTCAAACCCCTATATTTTTTTCCTTAAAAGAAATAGATCCGCCGTTCCCTATGGATTCGACCCTATTTGTACTTCACTCATATTATTTGAAGTCGATATTTTTATTTTTGGTTGGATTGAGGATGTTAGATGTTTTCTTCTTTATTTTTAACACTATATTTGTTTTCTTTGCTACATTAATTTAGATTTTGTTTCTTCAAAAAAAAATAAAAAGAGAAAAAAAAAATTCCGAGCTTTCTTAGTCGACACGTGCTACACTCATTTTCATGGAGATGATGTATATTTGAAAAAAAAGGAAAAAAAAAAAGAAAAATGATTAAAAAAAAGAAAAAAAAGGAAAAAGAAAGAAAAAGAGATAAGAAAGAGAAGTGTTGTACCTTGACTGAAAATTCATTTATTTACATTTCAGTTATGGAATGTGAGAGATCGATTGACATTCTTGTATGTTGTTGGTCATAAGTTATTCAATTACATTTGAACAACAAGAAATTACTTTTGTATATTGTTTGCTTAAGGTAAAAATCGATCAATATTATGAAAATTGTGTGGTTAATTATATATGGTTTTTGATACATTTCAACTCTTAAATATCTCTTTTATCCTACTCTTAACCCAAACTCCATTACAATCAAATAAAAAACTTTTAGATTGATGGATAAAATTCAATTTTTTAAGTGGTGGAGATTTGATATATTTGCAAACATATGGTAATAACATTTCATATTGTTGATTTAAGAGATATATATATATATTCTTTACCCTTTTGAGTACATTTGAGTGAAACCATTGGAGAGCATTGTTGAATTTTGCTGTTTGGATTTCGGAAGGAGCTGTTAGGATGTGCAGTGGTTATTTTAGTGCAGAATGCTGTGACGTACTTGTTGTTCTGATTACGCTTTTAGATTAACATTTATGGTATTTATTGACTTGAAAGCTTGGAAGATAAAAAAATGTTGGTTAGTTTAGTTTTGGATCGAGTTAGAGATGCCTGAGAATAAGTATCATCTAGGTGTGGGGGAATTTGACATGTAATACCTTAAAAAAAACAAAAAAAAAAGAGAGAAGAAGGAGAGGGGGGAAGGAAGCGCAACGTTTTGGACCAAAACGCTGTACTTTCTCCCCAAGTGTGAAGTTAGGGCAAAAAGCCCTAATTTCTCTCTCTCTTCCTCCCGTCTCTCTCTCTTCCTCTACTCTTACTCTGTATTTCTCTCTTGAATCTCCATCTCTCTGTCTCTCCCGATTCTCTTTCGAATCTCCGCCACTCTTTCCACCTCCGACCATCGTGTGCGACCGCTTCTCTCTCTGGTTCGCTCTCTGCTTTCTCTCTCTCTCGCGTGCGCGAACAGAGTTCTCCTCTCTCTTCCTCGTGTGCGACAGTAGCACTTTGTCTCTCTCCCTTGCTCGCTCGTGCGCGCTGCTCTCTGCGAGCACCACCTTTCTGCAACCTTCGCATAAGCCTCAAGCCGGCAGTAGCAGTGACCCTCGAAAACCCTAGGTCGCGATTCCTCCACTACTGATGTCTTGAATTGGACATCCAAGAACCCTAGGCCGACTGCAGATCCATCTCTGTGCAGGTAAGAACAGATTTCTGAATTCTAGTTCTAGAGTTTTGAGTTTTCTAGGTGATTGAACTAACTTACCATACCTTGTTTTGGTAAAGAAGCATTGCAGATCACCAATAGAACTGAGGAGACATTCGAACGAGGTTGCGAAATGTGAATACCCTAGGTGAGGGGATTTCTGATCCTTTCGATAAGTTGAATGAATCTACGGTTAATGTAGGGTGAGAAGTTCTATATATTTCTAGAATGTATGTTGGATCTGAATAGAATGCATTTATGAAATTCTATATATGATTATTAGAGTTAAGTCCGAAATTCTATAGGAATTTAGATTGTCTAGTATGAGAAAACATGTTATAGAATAATAGAACCTTATTGGGTTGATTTGAATAGCTTTTCTTGAAGTTCAAATGGAATGTTCATGAAAATATTAGAATTTGGGGTTGGAATGGAATATTCTGCAAAATGAAGGATACTGTTACATCCAATATCTTTCTTAGATTGTTTTTGAGTTGTTAATTGCATAATGGTTTGTATATGGAAGGATAGTTTAAAAATTGGGGTTAGAGCTTAAGGATTGATGTAGCCTTTTTCATTTTAAATTGTTCTGTATATAGGTAATTCAAATGCAATCTCCGTATTATGAAACTAGATCTTCACACCTTGAAAATGACATATGGTTTGAAACGTTTGGATGAGAATTGAAAAGTTAATGATTTTTTGAAGAATTTCTACCTAGTAGAAAACTAATTATTCATGCTTATTTTTGATTTTGAGGGGTCTTTTAGGTTAAATTAGACTCGACTTTGATCATGTTATTTATCTATAATGAAATGCAATTGATAACATTAGAGGGTATTTATAAATTGGAAAAGTAGGATTTGTACAAAATTCAGGAAAATTTATAAACCCTAAAACTAATTGGAAATTGATGATATAATCGTAATTTTGGATTTAGGAAAATCAATTGAGAATCGGAGTAAGATTTTATTGGACTGAATTGTGAAAATAGGGAGTGGATATCCTCCTTAGAGGTGAGTGGATGGTTCATTATGTTCTTAAATGAGTAACTTGTTTTAAAATTGTTTTATAAATGGTTTTATAAGATTTTTACATGTTTTATATAAATTGTTTTGTGATTATGAGATGTTTGAACTGGATTGTGAAGTATGAATGCATCCACCGTATTTATGAATGCATGTGTACCATATGTTATTTGATGTTGGTTTATGAATTGTTATGACAAGAAATTTATGATTATTTGTTGGAAATTATGGCACATGATTTGTGAAACGAGGTGTTTGAGAAATGAAGGGTGCTAGTAGTTAATGGCTATAGTCATTCCCACCATGGAGCGACCCGATGGGGTGGCGTGGTTGGGGTTAGATGTGCGGGGGAGTTAGACGTCCCTCCCTCTGTTAAAGTCGTGCTATATCTGGTTTGCACCCCGGTGAGGTACGAGCCAATGCTAAGGAAGGGGGTAGTGTTTTGAAATACTGAAATGGAAAACTCCTTGACGGGCTTCCATCTGGGTTCGGCCAAACTTAGGTGGAAGTGATTTCGATGGGACCCTTGCGATCTTCTAAAGGAATATTTGATATTGATACATACTTTGTGAACTATCTGATTTATTGAAAATGTTTTTATATATATAAAGTGTTATTTATGAAATATACTTTGATTTTCCCACATACACCCCTTATTTATCACACAATCATACCATTGCACTCCACTCATTGAGTATTCCCCAATACTCACTCCTCTCTCTCAATTTTTAGAGAATACTTAGTACAGAGATTGGACGTTGGAGTTTGCAAAGGATATTTTGCTAATTTGCATAAGTATTTAGTAGCGTAGGATTTTTGGAAATTGTAGAATGTAGAACTATGGAAAGAAAGTTCTGTACATCTCATACCGGGTGGATTTTACTGATACTAGTTGAGTTATTCGACAAGTATTGGTAAAATTCGACGATTATGATTTAAGATTTCATTATTTTTATTAAACCGTTTTTACAAAAATGTTTTATCTTATACTGGGATATTTGGATTAAAATGTTAAATCTACAATTATGATTTGAGTTTTCTTTCATTTTGATTTGAAATATCTTTGAAATGTTTTATTTGTACTGAAAATTCTGGATTGGTTGGGATGGCCACACTGCATGCGTGCATGTACAAGAACTACCTTCCCAAATGTGTGTGCCAACGCATGCTGATGTATATAGGGATGGATCAGATGTGTTCTTTGCATGTGTACTGTATATATATGATTTTCTTATTTGAGGAATTTGTATATTGGAAGATTTATTGTACAATTGGAATGTCTTGCGCTATCTCGATATATGAGGAGGTCATGCCCGTATGCCGAGATAACGCAACAGTTGTTATGTGGTCGATTCGATAATCGGGGCATGACATGACAGGCTTTAAATGCGTATAATATTTATGTCTGATTTTACTTTATTTTTGAATAAATATTACACTAATATTTATATTTTGTGATATTTGATATATTAGGAATGATGAAAGAGATTTATTAAGAAAAGTGAAAAAAAATGAGTTAAATTGGAGCAACTATGCAAAGAATGGAAAATTGGACAGCAATACTATTTTATTAATACATGGGCACGTTGATTACAAGAGATAATGCAATATTTTGAATATTTACTGTAGTAAAAATTTCCTTTTCCAATTGTACATTCAAGAGAAAATTGGAATGTAATTAGAGATATTGAAAATTTTGAAAATTTTTATTCCATTCCTAATATTTATGAAAAGAAATTTTTAAAAATGTAAATCTCTTAAAATATTATCTTTTAACAAGTTTATTTTTTACTTTCTTTTTATGTATTTAGTAATTATCCAGGGTTAGGAGTCGGCTGCCGATATATATTTTTCTTTATTTTCTTGACTTTTGGGGGCACTTGGGAGGAGGCAGCAGCCACCTTTTCTTCGGGAGAAGTAGTTGGCAATTTTTTTCCATCTTTTTCCAGCAATGATAAAATTCCATTTAGTGAGTTTTCTTTTTCCATGCTTTGTTTTTATTTTATTTTTCTAGTTAAAAATTTATTGAAATCTTGATTTTCAATGATTGTGAAATCTAATTGGACATACTAATTTAATATATTATCGTTATTTATTTAATTTTAACACTTTATGAATCATGATTTTCTAGCGTTTATTGAATAATGACAAATATTTAATAGTTTTAAAATAATTTATAACCAATTAAAACGATAAATTTATAATTGTTTGTTAGTTTTAATAAAGTGGTGAATGACTTCCGTGTCATGGAGTTGAATAATCTAATATCAGTACTCCTGTTGTGTATTTGCCACTTAGAATTTGGTCTTTCTCAATTTTAATGTTATTGAAACTTTAATTCTAAGAAATTTTCTACAGTTGTCTTTCAAGTAGAGAAATTGTTAAAAAGATTTTCTTAATTATCGACGAAATAAGGAGAGATTGATTGTTCGGTGTTCGTTGAGCGACTATAACCAATTTATTTATGGTTGTTGAAATTTTTAGATAGATCGATGATCAATCGAATAAAATCAAAGTAATTTCTTTGGCTAGATGTTATTTTCATTGACATTTCCTTTATTTAGTTGATAGTATTTAATTTTCTAGGTTTATTAATTTTATTGATTTCTTTATTTTGTTGATTTTCGATAATTTCTCATACCTCCACATTTTTATTTTCCTTAAAAGAAGTAGATCTGTCGTTCCCTATGGAATCGACTCTACTTGCACTTTACTCATATTATTTAAAATATGTATTTTATTTTTGGTTGGATTGACACTGATAGGAACAAAGTAAGTGTAATATTTGTAATTGATTTTTGCATTATTTTGAGAAAATATTACACTAATTGTGGTGATTGATGTGTTAAATTAGTCAGACAAAAGGCGGGGAGAAATATGAAGAAAAAGAGACTTAATTGGAGCAATTATGCAAGGATGAAAGAACAGACAGAAATGACTTTTCATTAGCATGTAGGCGCGCTGAATTCAAGGAGAAATACAAGACTTTTGAAGATTCTATTTTCCATTCCTAATATTTAGGAATGTGAAATTTTGAAAAGTTGTGAATAAAAAATAAAAAAACCATTTTTTTTTGTTTTACTTGAAGTTTTTAAGATTTTATTCTTTAGAATATTTCATTCAATTTTAAAGAATATTATGGAGTAATTTTACTAAGTAAAATAGTAGGATTTACTATTCCTTTAGGGTTCTAGCCGCCCCCCACTAGAAGAGGTATTTAAGCTTTGTGTTCTTGACTTTTGGGGGTGTGCAGAAGAAAGAAAACAGCAGGCTGCAGCTTCAGCCGGGAGAAAAAACTCTTTGTTCTTTTCTTCATTCCTTAGAAGCAATATTTATTTTTTTTGTGAGTTTTCTGTCATTATGTTTTCATTTTAATTTCTTTTCTAGTCAAAAGATTATTGAACCCTTGATGAATGATGATTATGAGATCTAAATAATCTTATTTGCTTGATATTTGTGGGTATTTATTTAATCTCTATGCTTAGTGTTTATGATTATTTTGGGATTGTTAAATAGAGCGCTATGTTTAATAACCATAGAATAGTCTACTACCATTTAAAAATAGCAAGATTTGTGTGTTTTTAATGGAGTGGTAATTGACATAATTTTATGACCTCGCAAGCGGTGGGATTTATGTCAAGAGATTAGGTAATCTAATTTAAATAAATTCAGGTTGGAATTTACTGATTAGAATTGGGTCTCTCTAGATCTTAATGCTGTCGGAACACTAAATCCAACGAGGGTCTCTTGGGTTGTCTTTCGATTAGGGAAGTAATTAACGATGGTATCTTGATTACCGAAAAAATAAGGAGAAATTGGTTGCTTCGTGGTACTTAGCAGCTATAACAAATTTATTCGCATAATATCGAGTAATTTTTGTATCGATGATCAATCAAACACATCAAGGCGGAAATAACTCCTTTGGATAGGTTTTATCTTAATTGACATCTTTTCCTTTAATTGATATTATCTCATCATTTTATTTTAATAAATTTTCAGTGATTTGTTTGCTTAGTTATTTTAGATTATTTCATCAAAACCCCCATATTTTATTTTCATTTTTATTAAAAGAAATAGATCTGCTGTTCTCTATGGATACAATCCTACTCGCACTATATTCGTATCGTTTGAATTAGGTATTTTATATTTGGCTATTTGACGACACACCAAATTTTGGCGCCGCTGCTAGGGAACGGTGTTGATAGATTTATTTCATTTAAAATTTTACTTTCATATTTTTTTTGGTATATGCCTCGTTCTGCTCGTACAGGTGAACTTGTGTTTGACCCAGAGATCGAGAAAACAGCCCGAAAACTGAAAAAGGAGACTCAAGAAGCAAAGAAGACAGCAAGTTCATCACTAGGAAACAATCTGGCCAACCAACTCTTAGACTCAGACGTTGACGTTGAAGAGAAGGAGGTCAAAGAAACAAACATGGCAGCTCAATGGACTTTAAGGGAGTTGGCAACCCCTGAATTTAATCAGCAACCTTTGTGTATTAATTTTTCCAATATTACAACTCCATTCGAATTAAGATCTGGACTGATTCATTTATTGCCTAAATTTCATGGTCTTATAGGGGAAGATCCTCACAAATATCTTAAGGAGTTTCACTTTGTCTGTTCTACCATGAGGCCACAGGGAGTAACCGAATAACAACTTAAACTTGTTGTTTTTCCTTTTTCTTTGATAGATAAGGCCAAGTATTGGCTCTTTTATTTGCCTTCTGGCTCTATTACTACTTGGCCTGACTTGGAGAGGATGTTTTTAGAAAAATTTTTTCCAGCGTCTCGTGCAGCTACTATTAGAAAGAAAATTTGTGGAATAAGGCAGTACAATGGGGAAACCTTATATGAATATTGGGAAAGATTTAAACAACTATGTGCTAGCTGTCCTCAACATCAAATTCCAGAACAGTTGTTGATCCAATATTTCTATGAAGGTCTTTCCCCAATGGAACGGAACATGATTGATGCTGCAAGTAGAGGAGCATTGGTGAACAAGACACCCGATGATGCGAGAAATTTGATCTCAAACATGGCAGCCAATGCCCAACAATTCGGAGGGAGACAAGAGGCCCCAAAAACGGTCAATGAGGTGAGTAGTTCTTCTCTCGAACATAAAATAGATTTCTTAACTTCTATTGTGGAAAGGTTGGTTGTAGGACAAATCCAACAAGTGAAAGCATGTGGTATTTGCTCGAACATGGGACACCCAACCGATATGTGTCCTACTCTTCAAGAGAAGTGCAGCGAACAAATGAATGCAATTGGGGGATTTTCGGGACAACCACAACGGAAGTATGATCCCTATTCAAACACCTACAACCCTGGACGGAAGGATCATCCAAATTTTAGTTATGGGAATCGACAATAAGGGTTTCAACAGCAACCTCGACAACAATTTCAATCGCATCAACCCTCCTCAAATCAAGGTATGTCTATAGAAGAAATTGTTAAAAGTTTGGCTAACAGCACTCAATTGTTTCAACAGGAAACCCAACGGTTGCAACAGGAGAACCAACGATTTCAACTAGAGACAAGAACCAGCATAAAAAACTTGGAAAATCAGATATCACAATTGACAACGACCGTGAATCGAATGGAGAAAAACAATGGGAAACTACCCTCTCAAGTAGAAATCAACCCGAGAGAAAACGTGAGTGCTATGGCAGTTAAGAATGAAAGGAAAATGCAGGACAACTCATCAACAATTGAAGAAGATAAAGAGGCCGAACAAAACAAAACATCAATATTGAATGAATCGGCCACAAAGGTAAGTAAAGAAACTGATGCTTCTAAGACTAGAGTTGTAATTCCACCTCCTTTTCCTAGCAGGTTAGCAATATTGAAGAAAGAGAATGAGGAGAAGGAAATCTTAGATACTTTTTGAAAAGTGGAAATCAACATCCCGCTCTTGGATGCGATCCGACAAGTGTCACGGTATATAAAATTTCTCAAAGAACTATGCACTAGGAAGACAAAACTAGGGGGCAGTGATAAGATTTGTGTTAATGAGAATGTTTCAGCCATCATCCAAAGAAAATTACTCCCTAAGTGTAAGGACCCTGGTATGTTCACCATACCAATAATCGTAGGGGTTAAGAGTATAGAAAAGGCAATGCTTGATCTAGGTGCATCAATCAATGTTATGCCCTTAACTGTTTTTAGGTACTTGAATTTAGAACCTTTGAAGAAAACTAATGTGATCATACAATTAGCTGATAGGTACACATCATATCCTGAGGGAATTGTTGAAGATGTCTTAGTCAAGGTCAATGAATTAATTTTTTGAATTGATTTTTATATCATTGACATAGATGATGCTTGTTCACCAAACCCTGCTCTCATATTGCTTGGAAGGCCTTTTATGAAAACAACAAAAACTAAGATTGATGTTGATAAAGGAACCTTGTCATTTGAATTTGATGGAGAGATTGTCACATTTAATATTTTTCATGCCATGCAACATCCAAATGATTCGGAATCCATTTTTCATGTTAGCATTATTGATTCTGTTGTGAATGAGAATGTTGAACAACATTTGGTACTTGATAAACTTGATCTTGTGCTGAAAAAGAGATGGACAGATAAACAAACCGAGGTAACTCGAGATGAAGACACTGATGAAACTATCATGACTTTGCAGTCTACACCGGAGTTACCCCTCAGGCAAGTTAGTAATTTCCTACCATTACCTCTTTCTAACGAGAAAATTCTTCCTTCTACAATGCAGGTTCCAAAGCTCGAGTTAAAGCCTTTACCTGAACATCTTAAGTATGCATACTTGGGTGACAACGAAACCCTACCAGTAATCATAGCCAAGGACTTGACCGAAAATCAAGAAGAGAGCTTAATGCGGGTATTGAGAGAATACAAGATGGCTATTGGATGGACCTTGGCAAACATAAAAGGTATCGGCCTTTCTGTGTGTATGCATCGCATTCTGCTCGAACCCAATTCCAAATCGGTAAGGGAACTTCAACGAAAACTCAATCCCACCATGAAAGAAATTGTTTTGAAGGAAATTTTGAAACTGTTAGAGTTAGGAATTATATATCCTATTTCCGATAGTCAATGGGTAAGTCCAGTTCATGTTGTTCCTAAAAAGAGTGGATTTCAATTGGTAAAAAATGAGAATAATGAGCAGGTACCAATGAGACTTCAAATCGGATGGCGAATGTGCATTGACTTTAGAAAATTCAATACCGCCACTCGGAAGGATCATTTCCCTTTACCCTTCATTGATCAAATGCTAGAAAGATTGGCGGGTAAATTATTTTTCTGTTTCTTGGATGGGTACTCAGGCTATTATCAAATAGTTGTAGCTCAAGAAGATCAGGAAAATACTATCTTTACTTGTCTATTTGGAACATTTGCATATCGTAGGATGCCCTTTGGACTTTGTAATGCACCGGAAACATTTCAAAGATGCATGATGAGTATATTTTCTGATTTAATTGAAGATTGCATCGAAATTTTCATGGATGATTTTACGGTGTATGGTGATTCATTCAATCAATATTTAGATAATTTGTGTAAAGTTCTTAAGAGATGCATTGATACTAATCTAGTCCTTAACTATAAGAAATGTCATTTTATGGTGAAGGAGGGAATAGTGTTAGGTCATGTAATTTCTTCAAGAGGCATTGAAGTTGACAAAGCCAAGGTGGATTTAATTGCTAACTTGTCATATCCTACTAATGTGCGAGAAATTCGAAATTTTCTTGGCCATGTAGGTTTCTATCGACGATTCATCAAGGATTTCTCGAAAATAGCTTAACCACTCTCGAGATTGTTGCAACATGATGTTATATTCGATTTTGGAAATAAGTGTAAGGAAGCTTTTGATACATTGAAAACTTTACCAACTTCAACTCCAGTTTTACAGGCACCCAATTGGGATATACCTTTTGAGTTGATGTGCGATGCAAGTCACTATGCTATGGGAGCTGTGCTCGGACAAAAGGAAGGGAAGCAATCTCATGCCATTTACTATGCATCGAGGATACTCAATCCAGCGCAATGCAACTATACCACAACTGAAAAGGAGCTTTTTGCCATAGTTTTTGCTTTTGAGAAATTTGTATCTTATTTGTTAGGCTCTAAAGTTGTCGTTTACTCTGATCATGCAGCCTTGAAATATTTGCTTTCGAAGAAGGAGTCAAAACCACGACTTATACGATGGGTATTGCTTTTGCAAGAATTCGATTGGGAGATTAAGGATAGGAAAGGACTTGAAAATTCTGTAGCTGATCATTTGAGTCGCTTGGTGCGAGAAGAAGAATCCTTACCTATATCTGAAACATTTCCGGATGAGCAATTGTTTACCCTACAAGGTAAGACAGGTAAGGAACCTTGGTTTGCTGACATTGTAAATTTTCTTGTAACTGGGATTTTTCCTCATGACCTAAGTATTGCACAACGGAACAAGCTTAGGAATGACTCGAAGTACTACATTTGGGATGAACCGTACTTGTGGAAAATAAGATCTGATCAAATCATTCGTAAATGTGTGCCTAACGATGAAATTCATTCCATTCTTGCTCATTGTCATAGTCATGCATGTGGTGGTCATTTTGGTCCCAAAAGAACAGCTAGAAAAATTCTGGATAATGGGTTTTATTGGGAAACACTCTTTAAGGATGTATACCAATATTGTAAGGGTTGTGTGAATTGTCAAAGGATGGGCAACATATCTTCTAGGGATGAAATGCCTCAAACACCAATTTTATTTTGTGAAATTTTCGATGTATGGGGTATGGATTTTATGGGACCCTTTCCTAGTTCATGTGGTTTTCTATAATTTTGCTTGCAGTAGACTATGTCTCGAAATGGGTAAATGCAAAAGCTACCCGTACTAATGATTCTACGGTTGTTGTAGATTTCCTTAAATCTAACATTTTCTGTAGGTTTGGGGTACCGAAGGCGATCATCAGTGATCAAGGTACACATTTTTGCAATCGTATGGTGGAAGCTTTAATGCGCAAATATGGAGTTAATCACCGAGTAGCCACCGCATACCATCCTTAAACCAATGGGCAAGCAGAAGTTTCTAACCATGAGATCAAGAGCATTTTGGAAAAAACAGTAAATCCAAGCCGTAAGGATTGGAGTTTACGATTGGAGGATGCACTCTGGGCCTATCGAACTGCATTCAAAACCCCAATTGGAATGTCACCATACCGATTAGTCTTTGGTAAGTTATGTCATTTACCGGTTGCTATTGAACATCGTGCTTTTTGGGCAGTCAAGCAATGCAACTTAGATGCCAAGGAAGTTGGAAGGGAGAGGAAGCTGCAACTTCAGGAGTTGGAAGAGATTCGTTTGGAAGCTTACAACAATGCAAGGCTTTACAAAGAAAGGACTAAACTTGTTCACGATAAACTTCGTCAGCAAAAACATTTCTTTGAAGGTCAAAAAGTGCTTCTTTTCAATTCCAAATTGAAGTTTATGCCCGGTAAGTTAAGGTCTCGATGGACAGGACCATATTCGGTAGTAAGTATCTCTCCTCATGATGCTATTGAAATTAAAAATATAGAGACTAATAACACTTTTAAGGTGAATGGACAATGATTGAAACCATTTATTGACAGATTTGATGTTTCTACAGTGGAGGAAGTTCATTTGGCACATCCCACATACAAGGAGGAGTAAGACGAGAAGACAATGTCGAGCCAAAGACGATAAACAAAGACACTCATTGGGAGGCAACCCAATAGTCCTATTTTTATTTTTATTTATTTATTTATTATTATTATTATTATTATTATTATTATTATTATTATTATTTATTTTATTTATTTATTCATTTTCTTTATTTTCCTTCTTTAAACTTGCTTTAGGAGTGATTTTTCAAAAAAAAAAAAAAAAAAATCAGAAGCGGTCGCACTATAGGGCGTGGCCACACCCTATCTCCTACTCACATCTGCCCACCTCATTTACACAGACAGACATCATTTTCCCTTAAGGCGTGCCCACGCCATAATTACTTTTCACATCTGTCCATATTACTCCCACTGGCAGACGTACTCCCACGATAGGGCGTGACCACGCTTTACGATCCGTCCACGTCTGGCCCTGCGACCATTAGACGGACAGAATCTCACTTCATTTAAGGCGTGCCCACGCCTTAAATTCAGACCACTTCTGCATTTTATAAAAAAAAAAAAAATGAAAGACGAAGAGAAGAATCAACATTAACTTGTCTGCTCTAACCTTTCACCATTTGTTTTCTAGGGTTTTCTCTCCTCTTTCGCCTTCGACGCTATCTCCGCTGCCGCCACCGATGGCCAAGAAACAGATACACCCTCACCACCACCGCCGTCGCTCTGGTCTCCGCCCACGTTGGCCCCAGGGACCGAAGAGTCAAGGTGCATCTCGCATCTCTCTCTCCTCCGATAGGACGAATCGCCTTCATCGCCTCCCGCAAACCCTTCACCTTCCACCTCTCGATCCCATCTACACTTACCCTCCAGTCCACCCACGGGCCATCACAGATCTCCATCTTCATCTCCTTTGAGTGATCGCACTCCCCACTCGCCTCCTATTGATCCCTCTCCGACTCCTAAAGTTCCTGAACCAGCGACAGCAGCCGAACCCTCCTCTTCCACTCCAAAAAGGCCTCGCGTCCGTTCAAGGGTGGCGAGAGGGAAATCTGTCCTTCCCCCGCCGCGTACTCACCTTCGCGGCTGTTTGTGATTTCATTCTGCTGGAGCGCGACAAAGGTACTCTGCTATTTATGTTCGACGTATCATTCCTTGTAAATCCTTTCATTTTCCATCGTTGCAAGTACTGAATATGCATGACTCCATTGCCCCGATATCTCTCTGCTATTGGCTGGGAGCAATACTTGAATTGTACTTTCCCTGCCCTACTTGAGTTAACTTATGAATTTTACACCACTTTTCGCTTTCACACACCCACGGATTTCACTGTCTACACCCCTAACTTAATTCATTTTCGCCTGATGAATCACTCCTTTCATCTCTCCTTAACTGAATTTAACATTGCTTTAGGGTTCCTTAGTGAGGCCCACACCCAGTCCTCTGCATATCAGACTAGTTTCTGTGATTTCCCTCCCAATTTTAACTCTACATACATGCGCATCTGGACTGAGCTGACTGTAGATCCTGTTCCTTATCACCCTAGTCATTCTAAGGGTAGCTATTTGAAGGATAATGCATTGCGACTCATTCATAGGGTTCTGGCCTTTAGTTTCTCTGGCCGCAAGGATAGCTCCGCCGTTTGCACTAAACCTGAACTTTTTTTTCTATGGTGCATGCACACCAACCAACTGGTTAATTTCGGGTATTGGGTAGCTTCTCAATTCCTGTCTTGTGTGAACAAACCAAGGCGACAATTAATTTTGGGCTCCCTCATTACCCTTTTGGCCGTGAATTTGGGCGTGTTGGACTTGACTAATCATGATTTACATGTAGCATGCCCCATAGAACCATTGGATTTGGATTGTTTAATACGTATGGGTGTTTTATCGGTTTCAGATGGGCATTACACTTTTAACCCTCCGGGTGCACGCCCGAAGCACTGTTCTTGTCCTCGTGCAGGTTCTCCCATCCCTGAGGCAGTCCTTCTTCCCTCTGCAGTCCCCATTTCCGCACCCATACTTCAATCTATCGACAACCGTTTGTCTCGCATGGAAAACAACCTTATGGCATATTTCGCGTTCGTTGGCTTTCGTCCTCCGTTTCCACCTCCACCATAGGGGAGTATTGTTCTATCTTACCTTTTTGTTTGTTTCTTCATTTTTGCATGTTTTCTTGTTTTCTTTTGCTCTTTCTTCATTTAGGCATACATTGGGGACACTGTATGATTTAGGTGTGGGGGAGGTTAGCTATTCTTTTAGATTCATACATAGAAGCATTCTTTATAGGCATTTTGATTTGACAAGAAAAAAAAAATTTCAAGTTCCCTTCGTTGATGTATGCTATTTGGGAGGCTGGAGATGTATGACAAATGGCTTGTATCAATGGTGTTTTTTTTGTGCTTGAGATGGCTGCTCATGTCTTTAATAGTTTTCTTTGAATGATGAATATGCAAGATTTGACACAAACTCTACTTAAAAAGTGAGGTTTTGAGCCATAAATGAGCAAATTCGTTCTTTGTGCTCGACGTTATTTTTCTTTATGAGTGATTATCACACTTGGATTGCACATTCTAGAACTTGTATTGTTATGCATTTCGAGACTACATATAGGATTTTATGCATTGAAATGATAAAGACACTTAGGTTTTACCCTATTTTTGCCTTCATAAAAATCTCTACCTTGATTTATAATCCCCTTAGTGAACCAAATTGAGCCTGAGGCCTTTTCTGTCTTCAAAACCCTTCAATACAACACTATAACCCTATTTTGGCTGAAGTTTCAACCCTTGTACCAGGGATATATGCACTTAATTGCATGATATTAGTTATATGATTGCCTCATGAGATGTGTATTGATTAGAGTTTTGATGATGATATTTGTTACATATGAAAAAAAAGGGAAGAAAAAAAAGTTTGACTTTGTTCATCTTTGAGCTAAAATGTTCTTCAGAAAAAAAAAAAAAAGAAGAAGAAGAAGAAAGATGCATTCTTGATAAATTCATTTCAATCATGGATCATAGAGAAAAAGGTTGACATATTTATGTGATTTGGAATGTTAGCTATGTTGAGCACACGTGGGTGATAAGATCATGAATTTTTTGTGTGTTACCTGTGTGGGGCAAAGGTGTTATTGCAGAAAGAATTGTGTAGTTAATTGCATATTATCTTTGGTACATTTCAACCCTTGATATTCCCTTTTATCCTACCCCTAACCCTAGCCACGTTACAACCAAATGAAAGACCTTTAGATTAATGCATGAAATTCTAATTTTTAAGTGGTGGAGATTTGATATATTTGCAAGCATATGGTAATGCTAATTCCAATGTGTTGATTTGAGTGTTATTGAAATATTCTTTACCCTTTCGAGTGCATTAGAGTGACCCCTTGGAGAGGATTGTCGAATCTTGTTGTTTGGATTTCATAAGTGACTGTTGGGATATATAGTGGTTGTTTTAGTACGGAACACTGTGAAATACTTGCTGTTTTGATTATGCTTTCAACTTAACTTTTTAATAGTAATTGTTGACTTGGGGACTTGGAAGAAAACAAGCAGGTTTTTAGTTTCCGTTTTAGATGAGTTAGGAATGCTTGAGGACAAGCATCATCTAGGTGTGGGAGAATTTGATAGGAACAAAATAAGTGTAATATTTGTAATTGATTTTTGTATTATTTTGAGAAAATATTACACTAATGGTGGTGATTGATGTGTTAGATTAGTCAGACAAAAGGCGGGGAGAAATATGAAGAAAAAGAGACTTAATTGGAGCAATTATACAAGGATGAAAGAACAGACAAAAATGACTTTTCATTAGCACGTGGGCGCGCTAAATTCAAAGAGAAATACAAGACTTTTGAAGATTCTATTCTCTATTCCTAATATTTAGGAATGTGAAATTTTGAAAAGTTGTGAATAAAAAATAAAAAAACCATTTTTTTTTGTTTTACTTGAAGTTTTTAGGATTTTATTCTTTAAGATATTTCATTCAATTTTAGAGAATATTATGGAGTAATTTTACTAAGGTAAAATAGTAGGATTTACTATTCCTTTAGGGTTCTAGCCGTCCCCCCCACTAGAAGAGGTATTTAAGCTTTGTGTTCTTGACTTTTGGGGGTATGCAGAAGCAAGAAAACAGCAGGCTGCAGCTTCAGTCGGGAGGGAAAACTCTTTGTTCTTTTCTTCATTCCTTAGAAGCAACATTTATTTTTTTTTGTAAGTTTTCTTTCATTATGTTTTCATTTTAATTTCTTTTCTAGTCAAAGGATTATTGAACCCTTGATGAATGATAATTGTGAGATCTAAATGATCTTATTTGCTTGATATTTGTGGGTATTTATTTAATTTCCATACTTAGTGTTTATGATTATTTTGGAATTGTTAAATAGAGCGCTATGTTTAATAACCCTAGAATAGTCTACTACCATTTAAAAATAGCAAGGTTTGTGTGTTTTTAATGGAGTGGTAATTGACATAATTTTATGGCCTCGCAAGCGGTAGGATTTATGTCAAGAGATTAGGTAATCTAATTTAAATAAATCCAGATTGGAATTTACTGATTAGAATTGGGTCTCTCTAGATCTTAATGCTGTCGGAACACTAAATCCAATGAGGGTCTCTTGGGTTGTCTTTCGATTAGGGAAGTAATTAACGATGGTATCTTGATTACCGAAAAAGTAAGGAGAGATTGGTTGTTTCGTGGTATTTAGCGGCTATAACCAATTTATTCGCATAATATTGAGTAATTTTTGTATCGATAATCAATCAAACATATCAAGGCAGAAATAACTCATTTGGCTAGATTTTATTTTAATTGACATCTTTTTCTTTAATTGATATTATCTTATCATTTTATTTTAGTAAATTTTCAGTGATTTGTTTACTTAGTTATTTTAGATTATTTCATCAAAACCCCCCATATTTTATTTTTATTTTTATTAAAAGAAATAGATCTGCCGTTCTCTGTGGATACGACCCTACTCGCGCTATATTCGTATCGTTTGAAGTAGATATTTTATATTTGGCTGTTTGACGACACACCAGATACCCACAAATATACTTCTATAAAATTAAAAAAACAGAGAACAAAAGACTTACAATTGGATTCCATGAAAACCACTTGCAAAAAAGTTAGTTTGGGTTGTAATTACCTATTTGGTGTTTCCATTCTCAAAGCATACAATGTACATGGGAACACAATATTGATCTCAACTATCAAATCTATCTAATAGAAACAAAAGCAAGGGAAAAGAAAACTATTGCCCAACTTCCTGGGCCGAGCCTATAAGCAGAGTCTTCCCTTTTTTTTTTTTAGTTTTCACCACCAGTATCCAGGTGCAGAGTCTTCCCCATCACTTAACACCATGCTGCTTAGGCCACGGGTTCCAACGGTATTCGGAGTCATATTTCAACTAATCCATTCTGACCGTCTGCGAGGCCTCCATTTAGAAGGCAGCTCTCATATTGTGATTTTTTCTATTTTCAAATTTTGAATTCGAATTTGATTAAGTGATCTATTAGCCCATCCTGCTAGGCCGACTGTCCATCGATGAGATGAATTTATTTTGCAATTAGACTAGTCCATTTTTCTAGTAGAGGAGTTTTTTTTTTTTTTTTTTTTTTTTTTTTTTTTTCATTTTTTGTCTTTGGTGAAGGGGAAGGAAAAAATCAAGAGCATACAATTTGAATCATTTCCTGGCCACCTAGGCAACTTAACTCCCTCAGAATCTTCTCTCAATTATATGAAGGAGAGTTACTCTATCCAATTCGAGATAAATTAATTAAATATAAATAATAAAAAACAAATAATGGGTAGAAAACAAAACAACAAAAACAGATTGTAGTGGGTCATTTCTAATTACATGATTATCTATTTGGAGTTTCATTATCTCTAGTTATCGACAGATTACCAATATCCAAAAAACTCTTGTTAGACCTTGTAGCTTCTGTCTCGTTAAGTAAAGAATTAGCATGCTAAACAATAATCCACCAAAGAAAACTATCACTCGATTTGTCTATTTTGTGTTTGTCGGAACGTGTCGTCGGTATGGGATCTATCTCCCCATTGGGTGGACATGGCCCTCTTATCAAACGAACGTGCCATCAGTAAGGGATCTATCTCCCCGTTGGGTGGACATGACCTCTTCTATTGAACTAACGTGTCATCAGTAAGGTAGATATGCATATGTACACTTCCACGAAGTGACATAAGGAGTAGGAAGCAAGTGATGACCAAAGGCTTGTCAAATGGCACTCTGTAACACCAAAACAAAAAAATTGAAAATTAAAATTAGGGCTTAAAGCCCTAATTCTTCTTCATTTCCCTCTCTCTCTCTCTCTCTCTCTCTCTCTCTCTTTCTCTCTCTCTCTCTCTCTCTCTCTCTTTCTCCCTCTCTCCCTCGGTCTCACACTCTCTCTCTACCTCTCGCTGCTCTCTCTTACTATCCCTCCGTCGCTCTCTCCTCCTCCCGCGAGCACACACCACCGCGCTCGGCAGCGGCTCCCCTCACCCCTTCGCGCGCGACTGCAGCTTGCGTTTCCCCGCACTAGCGTGAGCACGCGATCGCGAGAGCACACGACCGTGTGCCTACGCACGAGCTGCACGATCCCTGCACCAGCTCCAGTGCTGCCTCCTCGAGCCAAGGCGCGATCTCCAGCGACCCAGCGCGCGACCCAGCACGAGCCAGCTCGTGGCCCAACGCGCGACCCAGCTCACTACCCAGCGCGAGCCAGCGCGCGACCCAGCGCGAGCCCTATCCCGTGAGCGGGCCAGCCCACCAGCGGCCCAAGGCCCAGTCCAGCAGCGGCCCACTGCAATCCACGAAGCCCGTTACGGCCAGCAAGCTGGGCTGAGATCCCGCGAGCCACCAGCGGGCCAGCCCGCTAGCCCGCCAGCCCACCGGCCCGCGAGCCTGTGACGGCCGAGAGCCCGCGACCTGCTTTTCCCTTCGAGAGCTCACCTGCATCTTCTGTACTGCAGGTAACGACTATATTTGGTTGAACTTCTAGATTTTGGTGTTAGAAATTTAGTTATTTCTAATATAATTGAAATTTGAAAATATTACAGCTTTTAGACCAATCCGACGGACGAACGAAAGCTAGATCCGGAATCTGAGAAACCCTAGGTGAGAGAAATGCAACCTTTTTAACATTTGAATTAATTCTATCGAAATTAGGTCGAATTTAGATCGAGAGTTACATAATATATTGAAATGTGTGAAATTCGAGGAAAATTAGACAAAAAAATGAGAAATATTAGAAACTTGACCATTTGTGAGTCAGATGATTCGAAATTGAGGAAACGAGAATCTATAACAAAGTTTTGTAAATTAGGTAGTATAAATTTGGAAGGGAAAAATTGAAAATCCCTGATTTGGCTTTTATTTGATATTAAATGTTGATAATCTGATTTAGGTTGATCTTTTGGAGACTCGAGCAGTCAGCTCCGATTTGGCTTGTCAGTAGGGAGTGACTTCCCTCTCGTAAACTGTGAGTGGGACTCTAATATCTTGCATAAAATAGTAAAACGTGTTTCTGCCGTGTTTTCGATAAAACATGCTTTGATATGCATTCGTTTGACGTATGATATTGAATTTCAAAACTGTTTTTGATTATTGGAGTGTCTTGAATTATATTTACAATGACTATGCATCCATGGTTTGAAATGAAACAATAATTGTGCAATTACTTGAAAATGTATAAATTTCATTTTATACTGTTGCATTGATATGCTGTTTTGAAATGAATTGATGAAACGTATTGGCATGCAGATTTGAAATGTTTTGATGAACTATGTGGGTTGGATGCCCACTAGTTATGAGATGATGTGATGTTACTTGTGGGACGTTGTGCCCTTTGTGATACTATGGGACGTTGTGCCCTTGTGATACTATGATGATTCCGTAGCTACGAAGGGCGTTTGTAGAGGTACGGGTTGCCCGGATACGCTTCTGCAGGAGGTATCCGCAAACGTCATTTATTCTAAAGGCTATAGGTTCGGCCGGTTGAACCCACGTAGGGGGAGGACGTGTGTGACGCCACCGTCTAGCACTGGGCGGGGTCCTATACACGTTGATGAGTTGGCCCCAGCGAACTCATGGCCAACGTCGGGGTAGAGAACGTTTTAAAGTCTATGTATAATAAAACCCCCGATGCGCCTGTTCTTGGTCACGGTTGACCTTTGCCAGGACCATTTTTGGCTCGCTCTGATATTACTTGATTTTAAATGGATGCATACATGCTTGCTATCGTGTGATTGATTAAATGATTTCAAATTGATAAACATATCCTGTTTTGCTGTAAAATGTAAATTTTTGTTTCAAATGATGTTATTTGACACTTCAATTGTTCACCCATGCTATTTATGCTTGATATTATCCCCCTCACTCATTGAGTATCTTCCCATGATACTCACCCCTCTTTTTTCCCTCCTCAGACAGGTTTATTGTGATAGGGCGACGTTACAGGCTCTAGAACGGATTTGGTGTTCCCGACGGTGAGATTTACTTTAAATAGAAATATGAACTCTAAATTTAGTTTCGACCTTGCGAGGTCTTGATATTGGGGTCCGTAGTTGGCCGTGTACTTATTTTGGAATGACTGTATAATTTAAATCTCATATTTCCTTTGCATTGAGGCGATTGTACGTATTGAGTGTTACTTGGGAAAATTATTGTATCTTTCATAAAATTCAGGTCCGCTCGGTATGGCGGCTGTTCATGCTCTAGTTGGGCATGACAGTAGAGGTCTGTGGCTAGGACTGCTAGAAACTTGTAGCCTTGCGTTGTTTTGGATGCTGGCGGTGGTGTTTGTTGATTTTGGAGAGGCCGGGATGGCCATTTATTTAGATTATAGATTGGTTTTGATTATACAGGTTTAATTGTATACGGGAAACCTCCGATTTATGGGGAGGTTCTGCCCGATTTTCTGTAAAAATACAGCTGGCATCTTAGGACAACGGGTGGCTGTTCACGATCCCGGTTTGGGGCGTAACAGTTCTATTGGTATCAGAGCCTCTAGGTTGAGTGCTATATAGGAAGAAAATCTTGAAAATATTCCCGAGTGTGTTTGCGTTTAAAGTCCTCAATGCATGAGAGTTTCATACAGTCATTTATATCCCTGCATATGGTCTTAGGAATTTGGTTTATCTATTTTAGGGGGTTAGATACTAATTCTTATCTAACCTAGCATTTCTTCATTTTCAAAGAAGGAACCAATGGAGATGGTTCTTAAATTGATGATTTCATTCATTTTAGGGGGTTAGTTGTAACTAACCCTAATCCTTGAACAATGCCTAATGAGAATTCTCATATTGCGGAACCATGACGATTACATGGAGCGCTAGATATGTACCCCCTGATTCACTTAAAGAGAGCGAGGATACTTCCTCATTTCTGGCGCCCCTTTCGGTGCCGAAGAATACATCCTCAAGGTGTGTGTTTTCTTCAACACCTTCTCAGCCAGCTATTATACCAACGTCTCCACCATTCACTCTTGATATTTTCGGGCAAGTGTACGAGTGGTATACGGCACATGGGGTCCAGATGTCACCCCATCACCTTTGATGGCAATGCCGATATCTACGGCTGCGCTTATTTCTCCTACAGTAGTTCTTACTCAAGTGGCACCAAATTGTCCATCGGTGGTCGTTCTTCTTACAATTTCGAATCTGAGTGATAATAATTGCACCATACTTAAGTGCATCCCCGAGATGACCCAGCTAGTCACGGTAGCTCGACAGTTGGGATGCACAGATTTTTGGACTTGGTGATGCTACGGTAGCAAAGCACTGAGTCAACTGAATCCGACGGATCTTGATAGATCTAGGCTTGCGCGAGGAGTATAGTCTACGAGTAACTGAGAGACTATTCGATAGGGAAGCCCTCACTTGATGGGAGGCTATTTGCGATGAGGCTATAAGCCATTGCGGCAAAGCGATTTCCTAATGGAATTCGACCGCAGATATTTCACGGAGTTTTAGCGGGACCATGTCCCCGGTGGTTATATCACCAGTCCTAGTGCCATGAGCTAGGCTACTGCTCAATGACCTTTTCTTTGCCGCATATGTGGCAAGCACCACGCTCGAATAAATATGTAGAGCACTTATTACATGCTTCCACTATGAGAAGCCGGGACATAGCAAGAGTTTATGCCCTGATTTGTGACTTGGAGGTTAGTTGGCTTCGAGTCATCGCAATACACCACATGTAGGACAGCAGGGAATACCTGCGCATTCTAGTAACACTGCTCCACGGACTGCAGCTGGGAGCAATATAGTATTAGGTTTTCACGAGAGTAGTTGAGGGTGCAGGCCCTTGTGTATGCGATGACTCAGGAGGACACTCTGGCGAATCCAGATATGATCATGGGTAATCCTCCTGCGGATCCTTCCGTTTAGAGGTCCTTATGCACTGTTTCTTTTCAAATCATGTATTTTGTGATGATATGTATAGACATGATTGTTACAGTTCTAGAGGCTTATCTATTTTGATATATAGGTGTATATCCATATTCTTTCCGTACTCTTAGTAAATTCTTTTTATTTTATTTTATTTTATTTTATTTATTTATTTATTTTTATCTTGGTGCTATGGAAATACACGGAGTCGACGTTTGTGTTCTTATTGGCACAAGGTCGAACTATTTCTATGTGAGAGTTTCTTTCGCTCAACAGTCGGATGGGCTGTTATCGTTACTTGATGAGGAGCTATTAGTTGTCGTTCCTCTTGGTGAGCAGTTGGTTAGAGAATTCGTATATAGAGAGTATGATGTCATGGCAGGTGGGACAGTGCTGAGAGCAAATCTGATCCCACTGGATATGACAGATTTCGATGCCATCTTAGAGATAGATTAATTGTATACTTATAGAGTTTCCTTAGACTGTTTTATCAAGAAAGATGATTTTTGGAGGCCTGAAGGGCCACCACTGACGTTTGCGAGTAAGAGACGGATGTTACCCCATGGTATTGTATTAGTGAGGAAAGCCAAACGTATAATATGTCGGGGATGTATGACAGATATGACACATATGATCGATACCACCATATAGAATCCGAGACTTGATGAGATTCTAGTGGTACAGAAGTTTCCTGAAGTATTTCCCGAGGAGCCACCCTAATTATCATTGATTCGGAAGTTCAATTTTGAGATTGATCTGGCTTTAGGGATTTCTCTTATTTCTATTCCGCTACATAGAATGGTACCATTTGAGCTGAGAAAGCTCAAGATTTAACTACAGAAATTGTTTGATAAATAATTCATCCATCCAAACACCACACCTTAGGGTGCTTCGGTATTATTTGTAAAGAAGAAATATAGAACACTTAAACTTGTTATGGATTATTGGCAGTTGACTGAGGTCACTACCAAGGATTGATATTCATTTTCCCACATCGATGATTTGTTTGATCAGCTTCTCGGTGACAAGGTCTTTTCGAAGATAAATCTTCGATCGTGTTATACTCGGTTACGGGTTAGGGTCGAGGATCTGTCCAAAAAATCGCATTCCGTATCAGCATGGACACTTTGAGTCCTTGGTCATGCCATTTGGGTTGACCAATGTCCTAGTTGCATTTATGGACCTAATAGATCGGGTCTTTTATGAATTTCCTAGATCGATTTGTTATCGTTTCCACTGATGACATCCTAGTCAGCTTGCAGAGTGTTGAGGAGCATGCTCAGTGTCTTCCTCTCAGACGATAGAGAGAGTGCTTACCCCTCTTTATTGGTGGGACTTCGTACCTTAGGAGTCAGTGTGGTTAATGATGTGTAAGAAGCATCATTAGCCAGATATGAGGACAGGCAGACCTTGTTCAACCATGTCAGAGACTTCGGATTCCGAGAGAACGGATAGATAGTGTTTGGAGAACGGATTTGTATTTCAGTTGACATTGATTTTCGCAAGGCCATACTTAAGGAGGCACACTCCTCAACTTAAGCATTCATCCAGGTAGTACCAAGATGTATTGGACTATTCGGGATAGTTATTGGTGGCCTAACATGAAACGAGAAATTGAGGATTTTGTGGCAAGATGTTTAGCTCGCCAATAGGTAATAGGCCGAGCACCAGCGTTTAGCTAGTACTTCACAGCCTTTTTTTTTGTTTTCCCATTCTTGAGTGGGAGTGGGAGTATGTCACGATAGACTTCGTAGTAGAGTTGCATCAGACTTGGGCACAGTATGATGCCATTTGGGTGATAGCTAATAAATTTACTCGGTCCGTACATTTTCTCCTTAATCACAGCAGAAGCGTGTTGAGCCCAGAATGCAAGAGGCTTTGGGCACGCGGCCTAGTTTTAGTACAACATATCACCCACAGACAGATGGTCAGTCGGAGAGGACCATTCAGACGCGCGAGGATTTGCTTCAGGTTTGTGTTATGGATTTTCGGGGTAGTTGGTACAGGCATTTACCGCTGATGGAGTTTGCGTATAATAATAGTTATCAGGCTAGTATCGGCATGCCACCCTATGAGGCACTCTACGGTAGGAAGTGTCGTACCCCATTGTGCTGGGATGAGGGAAGCGAGAGACTCCTTACCACTGTTGAGCTAGTCGAGGAGACTAAAGAAAAGGTCAGAGTGATCCGCGAGCGGATGAAAGCCGCCCAAGATAGATAGAGGGCATATGCGGATCGAAGACGTCGACCTTTAGAGTTTGAGGTGGGCATATGGTGTTCTTGAGGATTTCTCCCTTGAGGGGACTAGTACGACATCGGCAGCGGGGCAAGTTGAGCCCCAGGTATATTGGCCCGTTCCGTATCCTCAGTAGGGTTGGGAGCATGGCATACAGGCTAGAGCTGCCAGATGAACTATCTCGGATCCATGATGTCTTCCATGTATCAGTGTTGAGGAAGTACATCTCAGATCCTTCACACATTTTGGAGCCTCCGCCGATAGAAATGCAAGAGGACTTGAGCTTACCTGTCCAGCCCGTGACTATTTTGGATCGACAGGTCAGAAAGCTATGGAACAAAGAGATTCCTCTTGTTAGAGCTTTGTGTAGGAGCGACCAGGTCGAGTAACAGACCTGGGAGCCTGAGGAAGCCATGAGAAGACAACACCCCCAACTTTTCTCTGTATAGTTTCTTTTAGTCTCGAGGACGAGACTTGTTTTTAGGGGGTTAGAAAATGTAACACAAAAAAAAGGGGGGAAAATTAAAATTAGGGCTTAAAGCCCTAATTCTTCTTCATTTTCCCCTCTCTCTCTCTCTCTCTCTTTCTCCCTCTCTCCCTTGGTCTCACACTCTCTCTCTACCTCTCGCTGCTCTCTCTTACTATCCCTCCGTCGCTCTCTCCTCCTCCCGCGAGCACACACCACCACGCTCGGCAGCGGCTCCCCTCTTCCCTTCGCGCGCGACTGCAGCTTGCGTTTCCCCGCACGAGCGTGAGCACCCGATCGCGCGAGCACATGACCGTGCGCCTGCGCACGAGCTGCGCGATCCCTGCACCAGCTCCAGTGCTGCCTCCTCGAGCCAAGGCGCGATCTCCAGCGACCTAGCGTGCGACCCAGCACGAGCCAGCGCGCGAGCCAGAGTGAGCCAGCGCCTTACCCAGCTCGCGAGCCAGCGCGAGCCCTAGCCCATGAGCGGGCCAGCCCACCAGCGGTCCAAGGCCTAGTCCAGCCGCGGCCTACTGCAACCCACGAAGCCCGCTGCGGCCAGCAAGCCGGGCTGAGAGCCCACGAGCCACCAGCGGGCCAGCCCGCTAGCCCGCCAGCCACCGGCCCGCGAGCCCGTGACGGCACGAGAGCCCGCGACCGGCTTTCCCCTTCGAGAGCTCACCTGCATCTTCTGTACTGCAAGTAACGACTATATTTGGTTGAAGTTCTAGAGTTTGGTGTTAGAAATTTAGTTGTTTCTAATATAATTGAAATTTGGAAATATTACAGGTTTTAGACCAATCCGACGGACGAACGAAAGCTAGATCCGGAATCCGAGAAATCCTAGGTGAGAGAAATGCAACATTTTTAACATTTGAATTAATTCTATCGAAATTAGGTCGAATTTAGATCGAGAGTTACATAATATATTGAAATGTGTGAAATTCGAGGAAAATTAGACAAAAAAACTGAGAAATATTAGAAACTTGACCATTTGTGAGTCAGATGATTCAAAATTGAGGAAACGAGAATCTATAACAAAGTTTTGTAAATTAGGTAGTATAAATTTGGAAGGGAAAAATTGAAAATCCCTGATTTGGCTTTTATTTGATATTAAATGTTAATAATCTGATTTAGGTTGATCTTTTGGAGACTCGAGCGGTCAGGTCCGATTTGGCTTGTCAGTAGGGAGTGACTTTCCTCTCGTAAACTATGAGTGAGACTCTAATATCTTGCATAAAATAGTAAAACGTGTTTTCTGCTGTGTTTTTGATAAAACATGCTTTGATATGCATTCGTTTGACGTATGATATTGAATTTCAAAACTGTTTTCTGATTATTGGAGTATCTTGAATTATATTTACAATGACTATGCATCCATGGTTTGAAATGAAACAATAATTGTGCCATTACTTGAAAATATATAAATTTCATTTTATACCGTTGCATTGATATGTTGTTTTGAAATGAATTGATGAAACGTATTGGCATGCAGATTTGAAATGTTTTAATGAACTGTGTGGGTTGGATGCCCACTAGTTATGAGATGATGTGATGTTACTTGTGGGACGTTGTGCCCTTTGTGATACTATGGGACGTTGTGCCCTTGTGATACTATGATGATTCCGTAGCTACGAAGGGCGTTTGTAGAGGCACGGGTTGCCCGGATACGCTTCTGCAGGAGGTATCCGCAAACGTCATTTATTCTAAAGGTTATAGACGCGGCCGGTTGAACCCACGTAGGGGGAGGACGTGTGTGACGCCACCGTCTAGTACCGGGCGGGGTCCTATACACGTTGATGAGTTGGCCCCAGCGAACTCATGGCCAACGTCGGGGTAGAGAGCGTTTTAAAGTCTATGCATAATAAAACCCCCGATGCGCCTGTCCTTGGTCACGGTTGACCTTTGCCAGGACCATTTTTGGCTCGCTCTGATATTACTTGATTTTAAATGGATGCATACATGCTTGCTATCGTGTGATTGATTAAATGATTTCAAATTGATAAACATATCCTGTTTTGCTGTAAAATGTAAATTTTTGTTTCAAATGATGTTATTTGACACTCCAATTGTTCACCCATGCTATTTATGCTTGATATTATCCCCCTCACTCACTGAGTATCTTCCCATGATATTCACACCTCTCTTTTCCCTCATCAGACAGGTTTATTGTGATAGGACGACGTTACAGGCTCTAGAATGGATTTGGTATTCCCGATGGTGAGATTTACTTTAAATAGAAATATGAACTCTAAATTTAGTTTCGACCCTACAAAGTCTTGACATTGGGGTCCGTAGTTGGCCGTGTACTTATTTTGGAATGACTGTATAATTTAAATCTCATATTTCCTTTGCATTGAGGCGATTGTATGTATTGAGTGTTACTTCGGAAAATTATTGTATGTTTCATAAAATTCAGGTCCGCTTGGTGTGGCGGCTATTCATGCTCTAGTTGGGCATGACTGTAGAGGTCTGTGGCTAGGACTGCTAGAAACTTGTAGCCTTGCTTTGTTCTGGATGCTGACGGTGGTGTTTGTTGATTTTGGAGAGACCAGGATGGCCATTTATTTAGATTATAGAATGGTTTTGATTATACAGGTTTAATTGTATACGGGAAACCTCCGATTTATGGGGAGATTCTGCCCGATTTTCTGTAAAAATACAGTCGGCATCTTAGGACAACGGGCGGCTGTTCACGATCCCGGTTTGGGGCGTGACAGTTCACTTGGCATTTACTAACCATACCCCTCCTCGATAGCCAATTGTTCGGCTCAACGCAAATAGGTACCTAGACCTCCTCGCTGCTCGGTAGTCATTACAGGATCCGGTAATAAGATAACATTCACTCTCCCCAAATCACCGGGAACAATCTTACGTAAATAGAAAGGAAACCTACGGTCGTAGTTGATAAGGAAAAGAATCTCCATGATGACTTAGATTTTCCAAATTGGTAAGAGTTTGAAATCTTTGAAAATCCTACATGATGATTTTCATAATCTTAAGGTGCTCTCGTAAAGAAACTAGGGTTTTAACACCCTGTATGCATATGATTCTCACACGCGGATGGTATATATATATATATAATTAACCCAACCAGTCAGGTACGCTCTCTCAACTCACACATTGCACACAAGGCATACTGAGCTTTCTTTTTGTTTGCTTTTTTCTCTTCAAAAACTGTTGTCTAACTTGAATATCAGAGTCTTTCCTATTAAACCACCCTCCAGCGGTCCTTTGCAGATCTCATCAATGACTAGATCATCTCGTTTGAATTAGCAAAACCATTATCTATTAAGTCAAATCCACCTCCAACAAAAGTAATTGTCCACCAATCCAAAGAGCCTCTCTCTCTATATTATATTATATTATATTATATTATATTATATTGTATATTTGTATACAGATTTTACTATGTGACACAGAATTAAATTTCCATGCTCTTTACTTTTTATCTTTGGAATAAAATATTACTTTAAAATCTATTCAACCTCCCAAATCCACAATCCCATGTTCAATTTTGATGTTTCAAGAGAATTCCGTAATGGGATTTCTAGCGAAGTAGAAAACGTCCCTTCTAGTAGTCACAATCATGAAGTGTAGAAGACATTGTCACCGTAAAGAGTGTGTTTTCAGTGAGGCTTGGAAAATTTAGAAGCAAAAGCAATGCAGTAAAAGTGATGAAATAGATGGTGAGATTGGTAGTTGTACTTTAGATGCAAAGGAGGTGTTAATCCTTGGGCACATTTCAATATGTTGTTGCTGATTCTGACCATCAAGAGGAACTCTTACATGGGAATGTTGGTGGTGAAGTGGGTGATGGTGGTCTAGAGAAAGAGAGGATTTCTTGTGGGAATAAAGTTGATAGCTTCTCTGTTTCCAAGATTTGGCTTTGGTCTAGGAAGAGCAAATTACCAAGTTGTTTAAACACAAACCATTGCTTGTAGAAATCTGCTCTCTTCCCCCCCCCAATTTTAAAGATCTTGGTTCCAAATAGAATGCTTAAACAGAACCAGCATGCGTTGGCATGTGATGGATATCGTGCTGTTGGACCCTCTTTTGGGGAGGTTTCCTAACATAGTTTTCTCCATTTTTAAGGTTCAAATCTAAGTTTTGGTTAAACGACTTAACGTATATTCCACTAAACCAATTGTCTAGGTTATTTTATTGATCTCGTTTGAATTACTTAGTTATGGAAAATTAATTATTAATCTTCCAAACAAAGAAAACTGAAAGTCCTTTTCTTTTAAATTAAATTTTGGTTGTTCAATTCAAATATTCAGAACACAATGTATGCATACTTACAACTATCTATTTGAATTAGGGCAAAGGCCGATTACCCAAATTTCCCTCGTAAGCATTTCACAATCTCTTAAATTCATAGTTTAAATTTAGTTAAATCAGATTACTAGATAATTATAGTTTGAGTCTCTTAATGTTATAAAAAGGGTTCTTTCATTGGTTAAGATCATGGTAGAATTGTGGTGACGATTTATCAAAGATAAGTTATGATCAAATTGAATATTTTATGAGTGTAAAGTGTAAACTTAAAACTCGTTTATAGATTAACTTTAAGAACATGTTCAAGCATGCTACATATATCTAGGATAACCAAAATTCTAATGAGTGTAGCCATGTCAAGAAGTTTAAGCCATTTTTATCATATCCGGACCAATCCATTGATCGAACAAGTTCAACCGACCTATCAGACATTTCGCGACTCTGTCCAATTATAATATCATTTCTATATTAAATCTTAAATTTTTGTGGTCAATTTTGCGGGTGAACCACGACCCATGTGAGTGCAGGTTTTTTTCTTTTTAGGATAAAAATATCTTCACTTTCTTTAATGAAGATGATGACCGACAATGTCCTTGTTGGCGACCGACGATGAAGATGAAATCGATCACTATAGACGATGTAGGTTATTTATGCCCATTGTGGGGCAATTTGGTAAGAATGAGATAATGGGGTAACTCCCATTATTACTTACCAATATTAACCAATATTATTTGGTAACTCCCAAATCTTAACCCTAATGGCTATTATTCTTTTTGATTCATTTTTGAGAAAGAATTATTCCTACCTTGTGTATGGAGAGCAGCCATGGGGGGGGGGGGCAACCAAGAAGGTGGCTAGGGTTTCTGCACTTCTCTAGAGAGAGAGAATAGAGAGAGGGATGGAGATTTTCGCGTAGGAAAATCTCCCATCGTCAGACGATTCACCGGACACGAGGCTTGAGGCGTCGTGGATTTGAGGTGGTGGTTCGATTGCGTGATCACCATCCGACCGTGCGATCCGTTCGAGGGACATCGCGACACGGTGGATTTTGGAGACCGCCCTATAGAGGTATTTATCCCAAAAATTCCGATCTATTTAATTCTCGATTCCGCATGCGTGATTAAATCCAACATTGGTATCAGAGCGGTCGTTGGATTTAATTTAATAATTTTCGGAATTATTTTTGGGGTTTTTAAAATTTTGGGGTTCGGATCACGGATGAGTTTCGTGAATCCGAGAACACTGCAAGAATACCCATGGCCCAGGGATTACAAACATATTTTTTATTTAATTTTCGGAGCATGTTTGGGCCATGAAATGTCCGGTCGAAGTTTGCGACCGTACGGACATAAAAAACCTAGATTTACGGCTATAGAGGGCGGATCGATGCATGAAAATGATATAAATGAGTTCTTTGCATCTAGATCTACGGTTTTATATATTTTATTGTGTGTTTTGGATGCCGGAAACTGGGATTTCTGAATGGCCGCGGAGGGCCGCGACTGGGGTGGTTGAATCCCACCATTTTTGGGCTTGAATCCTCCTAAAATCGAGTGTAGGATGTTTGGAGGATGTTCACAAATTTTTCCCAGTCGAAAAATGCAAGAAAAAACAGCCGGATTGGTGCTTTCCAGAAAACGGGTCGAAAAACCCGTTGCAGGACCCGTCGGGCGAATAAGACCCGACCCAGACCAGCGGGCGCATGACACACACGCGCCAGAAGACGCGTCTGACTGGCTCGTGTAGTACACGCGCCACACAGGCGCGTGAACAGGCTGGGTCAGCGGTCGGGTCGGACCCTGACCCGGACCGACCCGCAACCGACCCGACCGGGTCGGGTCGAACCGTTGACCGGGTCAACGGGTCAACCTGACCCGTTGACCGACCCGATCTTACCCCGGCTCAAGGCGGCTCAGCGCGTGAGGGCGCGTGAGCCGCGCGCCGCGACTGGGCGCGCGTGAGCCGAGTCGGCCCTGGCGCGTGGCGGCGCGTCTGAGCCGCGCCGCGCGTCTGGCGCGTGAGCCAGACTGCTGCCAGCGCGTGGAGGCGCGTGGCAGCGCGTGGAGGCTCACCGCCGGCGCGTGGAGGCTGCGGCGGCGCGTGGAAGGCGCTGCCGGCGAGCGGCGGCGCGTTTGGGCCCCGGGTGGCGCGTGAGAACGCTTAAAATTGAATTTTTTCAATTTTTAGGGGTCTTAAATCCATAAATGTGACTTGTTGTGGGTTTTTGTGTGCCGAATCACAATCCAAATGGTAAGATGCGATTCCAAGTTGTGGTGTATGGTGTCCGTTGACTCATACGCTCACTTTGGGGTCGTACTCAAGTCATTTTGGTCTTGATGATTCGTAGGGCGTACAAAAATGTGATAATAAGCATCTCCAAGTCACAAATATTTCTCTTAATACGTTGAGAACTGTCGTATTAAATTTTTTGTAAATTTTTGCAAGGAGAGTAAACTGAATGATATGATCTGCGCGATTTTATCAGTAGATTCAGGTTATTCTCGAGAGGCAAAATCTAACGAGAATCTGAGGCAAGAGATGATGGGCCCCAGGGTGGGCACCGAGCCTCAGGGCATACGAGATAAAGAGATCTAGTGTGTATGGTACAAAAGATTTGCCAAGTTAGGGCAACGCTTAACAGTGGCATACACGATGACTTAGTCTCGTTTTTCGAGTCATATTCTATGAACATGTCGGTTCGACTCGTCCCTAAAGAGCATAGTGTTGCTCTCTTCGGCTCCTATGTGAGGATGCAGAAGAAAATGGTTAATCATACAATGAAGCAAATGTCGAGTATGATCACCGAGTTAATATATACGGACGAGTAAATTTCGGATGAAATTTAGGTACTGGATGTGATCCAGTTTTTACCTGATTCATGGGAAACCGTGAAATCCTATTTCACATTTGACGAAAGTAATACATATTGTGAGCTCGATGAGGAGCACCTAGAGGCGAGTAGGCCACACTCGAGTCATGCTTATTCAGAGGAGTCGAGTAAGGACTTCCCAGGCGCTAAGCCAATAGCATAAGCAGGCGAACGAGACTCGAGATCTAGGTAATAAAAATCATCCGAGAAAACCGACAACGAGGTACAAGAACGCAAGAAGAAGAAATTTGATTAGACCAATGTAATTGCTACGTTTGAGGTAGATTTGGTCATTTCGCTCGTGAGAGTGACGAGCAGAAATTAATATCATTCTTCTTTACGTGGTTGTCTCATGCACTATAATGCTCGCTGATTTCTCTCCTTTGAAATCAGGAGCAACCGACCACGTAACTCGAGATAGGAGTGCGTAATCCGTCAAGTGAATCCTTAAGTTTGGAGGATTTACGTTAAGGACAGAGCATTTGTCGTTGTCAGAGTAAACGACACTTACTATGACGTCCTCAATATTGTAGGCATTCGACGGATCTACAATTTTGTACCTTGTCTAAAATTGACTACGAAATGCGTGAAATTATTCCCTTGTTTTTAATACGACAATTTTCTGAATTATTCTGGTTATAATCCATGATGGAATGTATGCACCGGGTGTTACTCCTTCTAATGGTTTTTTGTTGTTCTACTATTGTCTTTACATTTGATTGCGTAGATGATAATGTAAATGAATGACATAGTAGACTTAGACACATGGGGTAAGAGATAATGAATCGGTTAGTAGCGAGAGGTTTCTTGGACCCGCTGACCAGATTCGAGTTACCCGTATCTGAGTTTTGTCTAGCCAGCAAAATGACGAGAAAACCATTTGGCGATGTAATGAGAGCTGGGACTCCATTGCAGTTAAACTATTGTGCCTTCCTTCTTTTTATTGTGGTCTTATGAGCATGAGAGTCAGAAATGGAGTTGTGTAGATAATTATAGACGCTTACGTACGTTTTGGTTCATCTATCTCATCTTGCATAAGTCTGAGGCATTAGACTGCTTCAGGAGGTTCATAAGCGAGATAGAAAATCAGTTAGATTTGAGAGTAGAGACTCTTAGAACCGAGCGAGAACGCAAGTATTCGTCTAAACTACACATGGGGCTCTGTTTCGAGAAGAGTTTTACGAGGCAACTGACTATTAGTCAGTTCCCCATTGAGCTTTGGACAGGGAGGTAGCCTGACCTTAGCTATTTGAGGTTATGGGGTTGTGCCACGATTTCTCGCATACACACGGTGAGTTAGACCCGCGAGAAAATATGTGTTCCTAGGTGAACACGAACGGCACTATAATCGAGATTGAGTCTCGTAATACTATATTTCTTGAGAATGATTTCCCTAAGAGAGGTGAAATCAATTAGGACCTTACCCTTTATGTGATGGATGAGCCTAGTGGCTCGGGGAGCCCAGCGGCGGGATACAAGAATCCACTACGGATCTTGATCTCAGTGGGAGCGATCCATCAAGAGGTAAAGATTTTTTCTCTCCTCCTAAGAGTGTCGAGAATGCGTATTTAAACGTTGTTTCTCGATTGAGGGTGAGACCCTCGTTGCGATTGTAGAGGATGATGAGAAATCTAAAACGGTCTGAGAGGCTCTCGAGAGTTCTGCAAAAGATGCAAAATACCGTTTATTGAAGGTCATAAATGAAGAGAAGGAATTGATGAGAATCAACGGGGTCTGGGACCTAGTTGATTTGCTTAAGGGCGGAAGAACTATTGGGAACAAGTAGGTTCTCAAAGTCAAGATAAAGGTTAACGGATTGATGAAGAAATAAAGGACCCGTTTAGTAACCAAAGGTTACACTTAGACTGAGGGGTGGACTATCGAGGAGTCATAGTCCAATTTATCTCGATCCGTTTATCTTTCAGCGATTGTCACGAACATGGATTAGGAGTCACATAACAAGGACGTAAAGACCGTTTTCGTAGTGGAAGTATAGATGAGGCGATCTACATGGAGCATCCCTCTGGGTTCGTTCTAGTAGATCAGGTGTATAAGGTCTATTGATTTTCGAAATCAACATATGACCTTAAGCCATCATCTAGACAGCGGTGCTTGAGATTTCACGAGAAGGTGATATCTTATGGTTTTGTAATGATCGAGTAGGATCATTGCATATATCTGATACGTCCTGATGACTCCTTTATGAGAATGTTCTCATATGTAGGTGACATACTGTTGGCTGGGAACAACAGAGAGTATCCAATGACCATTGTAACATGGTTATGAGGTTTTAGTTCATTCTCAGATTTTGGATCCATAGGGATCGCTTGAGAATGGTGTTGACTCTTTAACAAGAGTTTTACATCAGGTAGATTCTTAAGCATTTCGAGAATAACGAACACAACCTAAAAGATACTCTAATCGCTAAAGATAAAAAGACCTGAATCTTGACACATGCCCTATAATTTATAAAGAAATAAGGGAGATGAGCAGAATCCCTTATTCTAGTGCAAAATACATTTCTAGTGTGTGCGATGAGGTATACACGTGTGATATACAATTTGATGTATGCGATGAGGCATACATGACCAGACATTTATTTTATGGTTAATCTGGTGAGTAGGTATTAATAGAATCCTGGAAGGGATCACTGTAGAGCAGTGAAAAAGGATTCCGAAATATCTCATTTGAACTGCAGAGCTCTCCATGTGTTACGGATGAGGTGATTTGCGTTTTGTGGTTGAGATTCAGATACTGACTGGGAGTAGTGATCTGAATAAACGCGAAAGGTTTTATCTTCTTAGAGCAGTAAGAAGAGAACTTGTATATCTCTATTTACGATAGAGATTGAGCTTGTAGTGTGCTCAATTGCAGTTCATGAGAATGGTTGGCTTCAGAAATCTTTTGGAAGACTTAGGGATTGTGACGGATAGTGGGAGGTCAGTGATGATTATTGTGATAATCAGACCGACACTGTTAACAATTGAAACCCTAAGTGTAATAGCAAAGCCAAACACATTGATACCGAAGACCACTTTGTAAGAGAAATTACCGAGAAGGGTATTGTGACATCTAAGTACACCTCAGCATGAGAGCTGATCTCTTCAGAAAACCCGTTGTGAGAGATTCCTTTGTGAGATAAGGAATCATTGGGTTTAGTGTACTTTAACATTTCTCTTTATATACTGTTTTAGATGCTTATTTTAATATATGACATGTATGCATTATTGAGTCACATATTTATTTCATGCATCATTTGTTGTCATATATTATGATCTTGTGATAAAAGATGTGTCAGGCAGGCGTGGTTGACTCTCTCACACGAGTGACCACCTCCGACTCTGAGTGAGCGGAGATGAGACGGATTCTAGTTGTAAGAGGCTTTGAGAGTAGCCCTACTAGAACATAAGTCGCCCTGATATGTGTTCAGGATGAGGTCATATGCGATATGACCGGCATGGAAATACCCACATCCATGTTGCCTGTAAGTAGTCAGGTTTGAGATCTCAGATATCACCTGCGATTTGTGATATTGTCTCTGAGTTGCTCTCTCTGAGATCTCTGGGTAAAGTCTTATGTGTAGACTGAGTCCCGTACCTGTACAGTGTTAGAGAAATCTGACATATGCCCTTTGAGAGATGGGGGAATAACACTGTGGCACGTGTTTCATACCACGTGTGATGAGACGACCATGGGATAGTGGGAGCTATTATTTGAGACGATAGTTTGATCATGATCCCCGTTCCCACTGTGTGAGACCTGAGATCCATTGGGTGGGATCTCTTATGCCCTTATTACTTTCGGCTGTCTCTAGAAGTATTGGTTCAGTGTTGCTACTTTAGTCTGTTTACCTATGGCCCGGAAGATAAATTGAGCTCTAAGGGGCAGGTCTAGGAAAGCAGCTGAATTGAGACCGATAGATTCGAGTTTGGGAAAAGGAAGGCTAATAGACATTACATCATTGTCATGTATTCATAGGTCGACCTATTGTGTTAATCCATGTTGGGATTCAAACATAATAATGAAAACATAGTCGAGCAAATTGATTGGGGATCACTTTCGATGAGGAAAGTGGCTCGATGGATGTAAATGCATTGAGTCTGGGGTATAGCGAGTTATTTTTATACTAACAGTGACTTCTCAATCATCCTAACAGGTGTATCGAGAAGTCTTTGCTTGCAGGTGTACTCGCCGGTCGCACGACGCCCAATCCAGTATGAAAGTCCAGTAGGGTGATGTGAGAGATCGCATGAGTTACGATCTTGTGATTGACGGAAATGAAATGCCCTAATGTGCAAGTGGGAGATGTAGGTTATTTATGCCCATTGTGGGGCAATTTGGTAAGAATGAGATAATGGGGTAACTCCCATTATTACTTACCAATATTAACCAATATTATTTGGTAACTCCCAAATCTTAACCCTAATGGCTATTATTCTTTTTGATTCATTTTTGAGAAAGAATTATTCCTACCTTGTGTATGGAGAGCAGCCATGGGGGGGCAACCAAGAAGGTGGCTAGGGTTTCTGCACTTCTCTAGAGAGAGAGAATAGAGAGAGGGATGGAGATTTTCGCGTAGGAAAATCTCCCATCGTCAGACGATTCACCGGACACGAGGCTTGAGGCGTCGTGGATTTGAGGTGGTGGTTCGATTGCGTGATCACCATCCGACCGTGCGATCCGTTCGAGGGACATCGCGACACGGTGGATTTTGGAGACCGCCCTATAGAGGTATTTATCCCAAAAATTCCGATCTATTTAATTCTCGCTTCCGCATGCGTGATTAAATCCAACAGACGACTAGTGGCCATCACTAATGATAGATTCCAAGATGATGACGATGATCCACAACTCAAATCGATGGCCATGAAGGATTTCGACTCAGTTTCTTGATGAACCGTCTCCCTTCCTTCTTACGAGAACAACCACTGTGACAGTGCAACCTGCAATCTGATTGTACATCACCGGCCTAAGGGCTGGGAAGGAGATTCCAGTGAGAGGAGGACTGGGAAGGTTGGGCTCAGCTTTTTGTAAAGGCCTTGAAATTGGGGAGGGAAAGAGAGAGATAGAGAGATGACAGTAGGGGTGTTACGATACTCGAGTCGAATCGGGTAGTGTTGATACCCAAAGTCAGCAGTGTTGTTTATGTAAGCTCGAAGTGTTATCGGAAACTATCACTTATTTTAAAAATTAAAAATTATTTAAAAAATATAATTTATTGGACTCGTTGAGCCTTCGAGCTAGATATAATTGGGCTCGGGCTCGAGCTCAATACCTAACTACCGTCTTAGCATTAGAAACCGGAGAGAGAGAGAGAGAGAGAGAGAGAGAGAGAGAGAGAGAGAGAGAGAGAGAGATGCTTATCCTCATGCTTTTTAATCTATTTTTATGAAATCGTTCGAGAGAGAGAGAGAGAGATTTTATTATTATTTTTATTATTATTGATTTTATATTTATTAAAATTTTATTTTTAAATTTTATATGAAAATATAAAATTAATATATATTTACTTTAAAAAATTAATTATATAAATAATCTTAATTATTATTAAAAAATCAACAGTTTGACTATATTGACTTATGGTTGAATCGGTTGAATCATAATTTTGGGTATATTAAATGGCATCTTTTGTGTAGTTAATGGATTTATTACAAACTTGGATACAATGGAAAGGATAGCGTATTTACAAAGGAAGAATTCCTTTCATTTCTGACATCTCTAATATCAAAGATAAAAGGAAAAAAAAAGTACATGAGAGGTTTTTAAATTAATTAATGAAGACCTTTATTTAATATGGGGAAAAAAGTGTATAAGAATTATGGGTGAGGACGGGCTTTTTTTGAGACTCGGGACTGTGCTAGTAGATGACATGATCACCTCTAGGAGAAAAGATACCTGAACCAAATGTGGAGCGAGTCATTTGAACAAACAGAGGAAACTGGAGGAGTGCAAAAAAAGTTACAGGAAGGGAAGCTAGGAGAACAAGAGGCACGATGAACCATGCATAATGATGGCTGGCAACAATCCTTAGTGCTGCAGTGAAAGCTGTAACCATAGCTGCTACGGACACGAACAATGTAGCAAGTCCTAGAATCAATCTCGTGGGCAATGACCAAAGAAAATCATCCTCTGAATACCGAGCAGTTAAGATGGACAAAAACATGAGCAGTGATGTGGATGATGAGAAGAGTGCTACAACATCTGACACCAAAAATACCATGAACGAGGTATTTTTTAAGAAGATGGGGACGCCGCTGTCTTGGTTGTTTCCACCGGGAACTGTAAAAGCTGCGGCGAATGCCACTGTTGCAATGAGTGTAGTTACAACCATGCATGATGTTGCAGTATCCTTCATCCACTTCTCCCCCTTTTCTAGCAAGTTCGCGTGCTCCTCAGTGAACAAGGCACGAGGAGTTTTCCCTTTTGAATTCGTCAATAATTTGCAAGAGGGATCCACAACATTTTCAACTTCCTGAAAAAAAAAATAAAACACCTTAAATAAGCCGACAAACTAGAGAAATCACACCCTTCAAAGAACAGCATTTATCAAACATGTTTAATGTTATTAATTATGGAATCCAATTAATCTTTAGTACATAATTAATGGTTGTCGAACAAAAATATCTAAAGTACCTTGAACCACTGAAGTTCTCGCTGCATTTGTAAAGCAGCACCGGAGACAGAATTAAGCTGGAAAGGAGGTGCTAATTTTGCTGCAAGGTGCAACATGGTGTCGCCCTTATCAACTCTAAAAGCTCCCAACACCTTCCTGTGTGCACTCAACCCGTATATCAGGTTGAAGATCTTCTCTTGGCGTTTCTCAATGGCAATGTGAAATACACTTCTCCCATTGGCTAACAGCCACAATAGATCAGGGAAGTAACGAAAGCACTCGATCACAAGCTCTACTATTCCGTTTTCCGTTGCAGTGCTTAAGATGTGTGCCTTCAAAAAGTAGTCATATATCTCTGAACTGTCCATAGTTGAGATCTTGTCTAATATGAACTTCGTTAGTCTTATAGACTGGTTATGCTTTAATTTTATATTGTAAACATCCTTAATGAGAGGAACTGCCAATTCCAATTCAAACAAGTCATGAACGATTATGTCATGTTCCTTAATCAAAAAGCATTATCTAATGAAGGCTTACATACCATGTGCCGCAAAACTCCAAAATGGGTCTTTTATTCTCTTGTATACTACATTCATCATAAAATTGAACATTTGATCAAAAAGTTTGAATTGGTTTGCTCTAAAGGTTGATCTCATGTAATATAGTACCTGTAACCATGCATGCGAATGGAAGAAGAATTGGCTCCTTTGCATGTGTGTTGGCTGGATTTGTTAAGGGATTCTCCATGTCTCCTCTGCCATGATATCGGGATAAGTCTTTGTTCCGATTGTTCAAACTAATGACTTCCCATAAACAATTTGCAGAGGAAAGTGTCAAGAGGTATGAATCAACTATCTTCTCCTCCAAAATTCTACAGACAAATTGGATTTAAAACACAAAAAGGACTAACATGAGTATATGAGGTGCTGCCAGAAATTGAGGTGTGTTGCACTCGCAAATGCTGAAGGCCTCTGTGCCAATACATCTAGTGGTGTGACTTTATGTTCATCTCTACACAATGCTAGCTCTGGGTACTTCTGAAGTAGTTCAAGTGCCACGTCTATACAAATAAAGATGCATCATTATTCGCCATGGTACTAATTTCCAATGAGAATGTCAAAAGTAGACTCACCGTAGTGATCGCTGGCGATTATGGTGTTCAACAACCAGCCACCTTTTTCACCACTAAGGGGACTATTTGGTTCTTCATTATGCGTTACAGAGCACAGATATGAGAGTACATCTTTCGAACCAATTAAAGCAGCATCATGAATGGGCACTCTGCCATTTTTATCCATTAGTTGAGTTAACTTTGGATTTCTGGACACCATAGCCCTTGCAGCCTCAGTGCAGCCAGCCATGGCAGCAAAGGTCAAAGCCGTTCGGCCATGAACATCGCGTAGCTCTAGGGCTTCGACAGACATTCTATTCATCATATTTATCACAAAACGAGTGTGCCCTGCACCAGCTGCAAGATGGAGCGCATTTTCCAGGAAGAATGTGATTTCTGCTGTCAATGCAGATTCATCACCGTCAAAGATAGCTTTGGCTGTTTCCCAATCGCCTCTCAGAGCAGCTTTGTATAGAGGAAGGTACTTATTCAGATTTTCTCTTGCTTGAGCTGCAGAATCATTACTAAAAACTTATTTATGTGACATGACAAAAAATATTTGATATTGATAAAGCATCATCACAAGCTCACCTTGTTTTTGTGACGAAGCAGCCAACTGAACTGTATCCTCATCGACATTAGGACCTAGTGTATTAGCACGGGAAACAACACTCCTTGGATGGTTGGGACTAGAATTTTCATCTTGCATGAGAGATTGCAACAGTAAAAACTGTAGCACTTCCTTTGGAGTGGGGGGCATTCTGTGGTTGAATCTATTTGGTAACCTTTGGAATGAAGTGCATTCTGTGGCTGATGGTATTTTTATAACAGAGGAAAAGAGAAAATAGTGGTGAATAAAGTACTAGGAAAAGAAGAGAATTGCTTGGGGATGCAGGCTTGAGAAAGAAAGAATAACTTGTTCATTAAGAAAATTATACATCCAAAGAGGGTAAAACCAAAGTGAATGTGAGATATATGGACTGAAATTTGAGCATAAAGTGCTTGGATAAATTCTCAGTTGCTCCCGTTGATTTGTAGATAGGAACACTTTATCTAAGCATCTGAATCTGCGAGAGAGAAGAAACCAAAACGGCAAGTAATCCTCCGTCCTTATTTTGAATTGAGCTAACACTTCTTTTCATTAACAATAGTGTTCCCAAAAATTGTGGCAGTAAAAACTTTTTGCACTAAACAAAGGGCAAAAGCTAGTAAATTGCATGTTAACTCTTCTGATCAAATATGCCCGACCCTGCAGTTATAGTTGTCGACGAAGCATGGTTCATAAGCCATTTATCATAAAATTTGAAATCCTCTGATCCCATAGTCCAACTGACAAAACGCGCTAGAATGCGTTAAAACAAATCATCTACATGAGATATACCTCCTAAATGGGTAGACACGGCCCACTCTCTCTGTACTCATCGACTAGATACTTCTCAATAGTAGGCTGATCGGCCCCAAGACTTTCTCGGTGTTTGGTATCTGGTCAACTCATAGCAATATTCGTCTTGATGTAAGTCACGAAAATAACATTTTGTAATTAGAAAGAAAATTTTTAAACCCTTATCCGTAAGGAAGGTAATCCATTGATAGCCCGGACCTTCTCAATAGGAAGGAATCCAAATCTTCTAGGAATTTTTCAATAATCTCGGGACACCTCGATAAGAAAACTAAGGTTTCAACATCCCGGATACACACGAGACTCATATGGGTGTGTGCGTGTGTGTGTATACATACATACATCAGACATCATCTGCTAGGTATGCTCTGTTGACTCTATACTAGGCACACAAAAGGCATTGCGAAGCTCTCTCTCTTTCAGTTTGTTTCAATTTTCGTAAATCACTCTTTGACTTGAGTGTCAGAGTTTTCCCATCGGAGCATCCTCCGGTGGTCTTTTGCAAGTCTCATCGATCAAGATCGTTCAACGGATAGTCATCTCATTCGAATCAGAAGAGTCATTATCTGTGGAGTAAGACCTACCGCTAACAAATTCATTAGTTTTTTTCTTTTGTATTGTGGTTTTTAGAGCTTATTATTGATGAGGTTATGATACCCATAGTGATGGCGGCCATTGGATGGCCATGGCTTATCTAGACCACCATTTTCATCATAGGGATGGTAGAGATTCTGTTACAGATGTATTGAAACTTTCAGCAGTTTAAATCTTGCAATACCATGTAATAGAAAAGAAAAACATTCATTTGTCCACCCCGACACCGCAACATGGCAAGTGCATTCTTCAGCTCATAGAAACAAGGAAAATTTCTCCGCTTGCAGCCTGCGTTTGATTGGTTGCAGCCTATGTTTGATCGATGATTCAGCACCCTAAATGTTTCTTTGTTTCTACTTTTTAAAGGTAAGGACAACGAGGTTTAAGTGTCTAAGATTCTGAAAACTGCAGAACGTCATCCTTGTTTTGATGTTGTCACTCCTTCCATTGAAAGGAGCAGAAAGGACTAGCATTGTTGCTTCATGCCTAGAGGTATTTGTGGACATACATTGGTAGGTTGCACCTCCACAACATCAACAGCGCAAGGATAACTTAATGGCCCGACCATGAACTTCAAGTGTGAAGGACTAACTACGTACCTTGAATGAGTTACGAAGTCCACTTTGTTCTAAATTGTGGGCATAAGGATCATCTGGGTATATGGAAATCCTACACGATTCATTAAAAAGAAAAAACATTTTTTAGATTGTCCATTGAGCTTGATATCTCATTGTGGAATTTCATAATTTTGTTTATCGTTCTTGCATTATGATTTACGGAAGCCAAACTCTTTAAGGTCAAGTCACAACGAGAAATAACCCAACCAAAAAGAGTTGATTCTTTGGAGAACTACAAAAACGTAATGAACTACAAACACAAGGGCTTAGTGTGTTTGTGCTCAAATATTACAAAATCAAATTGTTCCTTTGAAATTATTGATATAAATTAATAAAAAAGATAGAATTTTATTTATGGTAGATAATGGGAGATTTGGATCTTATCTAGTTTCATTCTTATGTTGCAAGAAAAAAAAAGAATGCCAACGAACTTTATCTCAAGTGGTACCAATCCCCCTCCCTCTTGTAATAAACTCGGGTTCAAGTCTCACTATGAACTAAAAAAAAAAAGGAAAAAAAAAGAACCAGCACTATCTTGAACTGATTATATGAAAGTCTTTGGAGCAAAATCTGACATATGGAAGTTCATAGTACTCGGCCCAAATCATGCTGGCCTAGTGTTAACCTAGACCCAGCTCGTTAAACGATGCTCACTCGGCATTTACCATCCATACCCCTCCTCGGTAGCCAATTGTTCGGCTCAATGCTGATCGGCACCTGGACCCCCTTAGCGCTCGGTAATCATTATACGATTCAGTAAGGTAACATTCACTCTCCCCAAATCAAGGGGGCAATTTTACATAAATAAAAAGGAAACCTACAGTCGTAACTGATAAGGAAAAGAATCCCCATGATGAACTGGACTTTCCAAATTGATAAGATTTTGAAATATTTGAGAATTCTACATGATGATTCTCGTAATCTTAGAGTGCTCTCATAAGCAAACTAGGGTTTCAATACTCTGCATGCATACGATTCTCACATGTGAAACATATATATACATCATTAAACTAACTAGTCAGGTATGCTTTCTCCACTCACACATTGTTCACAAGGCATACTGACCTCTCTTTCAATATGTTTTTTTCTTTTTGAAAACCACTCTTTAATTTGAGTGATAGAATCTCCCCCATCGAAGCACTCTCCGGCAGTCATTTGTAGATCTCATCAATCAAGGCCATTAGATGACCAGATCATCTAATTCGAGTTAACAAAACTATTATCTGTAGAGTTAAATCCACCTCCAACAGATTGACACTATTTTTGGAAAACAAACTGATTCCGAACCAAATAGGTCTCATCACCGCCTTCTTCTTTCCCCAATCATCCCTCAGTTATAGGTCACAAACTGGTCATAGATGCCAGTCAGAAGCCTATTAAGCAAAAGAAAAGGGTATTCACAATAGAATGCCAACGTGAGATACAAGAAGCTCTTAGCAGCCGGATTCATTCGAGAGGTAAAATACCCAAAGTGGTTAGCCAATATAGTCATGGTAAAGAAAGCGAATGGCAAGTGAAAAATATGTGTGGACTTCACCGACCTCAACAAAGCATATCCGAAAGACAGCTACCCGCTCCTTAATATCGACGAGTTGGTAGATAATTCATTATATCACAAACTCTTAAGCTTTATGGATGCCTACTCCGGTTACAATCAGATGTGCATGGCTTCAAAGGACGAGGAGAAAACTAGCTTCATTACTGAGTTCGATACTTACTATTATAAGGTCATGCCGTTTGGTCTCAAGAATGCTGGAGTGACTTTCTAATGCTTGGTCAACAAAGTCTTCAACAAACAACTAGGTAGAAACGTCGAAGCCTATGTCGACGACATGTTCGTCAAGAGTACTAATGTCGAAGATAACATCGCAGATCTAAAAGAGACGTTTCAAACATTCGAACATTATAACATGAGACTAAATCCAACAAAGTGCCCTTTTGGAATAACCTCCGGGAAATTCTTGGGTTTCCTAGTTCCCCATCGAGGAATCAAGGTGAATTCGGAGAAGATTCAAGCTATACTTGATATGGTGCTATTAAGAATAGTTAAAGACATGTAACGCCTCAACGGTAGAATTGTAACTTTGAATCGATTCATGTTGACAGAAGGGGAGAAGTATAAGCACTTCTATGACGCTCTGAAGAAGTCTCAAAAAATCGCATGGATGCCCGAGTGTGAAGCTGTGTTTAAACAACTTAAAGAATATCTTATATCACCCCCACTCCTTTCTCGGTTGGTTCCTAGTGAGATGCTCTATCTTTACCTCTCTATTTTTGATCAAGCGCTATGCTTTGACCTGTGAGACAGGAGTCCGCCGCACAAAACCTGGTATACTATATTAATCGCATACTTTACAAGTTGAGGTCAACTATCGACCTATCGAGAGGATAGCCTTCTCCTTGGTCATCATTGCCAGACGCCTCCAGCCTTACTTCCAAGCTCACACTATTATGGTACTAACTAACCAACCTGTGAAGCAAATTCTACAGAAGAGAGACGCTTCAGGTCAACTCATCAAATGGAGTATTGAATTAGGCAAATTCGATATTGAATACCAGCCAAGACCAGTTATTAAAGGCCAAGCCCTTTCAATTTCATCCTCAAATGCACGTTCCCAATACCCATCGAGCAAGCTCCTACCGATAACCAAGAGGAATGCACACAACCCGAATGGACCGTTCATGTTGACGGGTCGTCTAATTCTTCAGGAAGTAGAGCTTGACTCATCCTAGTGAGGTCGGATAATTTCAAAGCCAAATACACCCTTCGCTTCAACTTCCAAGTGACCAATAATTAGGCCAAGTACAAAGCTCTTCTGATCGGACTGCAGATTGTAGCGTTGCTAGGGGCCCAAAGCATAGAGATCTTCACCGACAACCAGTTGATTATCAAGCAGATCAAAAGGATTTATGAAACTAAAGAGCTAATGATGATAAAATATCTATCTAAAATATGTGAGTTATGAGCAAATTCAATAGGGTAGACATATAGCAGATTCCTCGATCAGAGAATGCACGGCCTATCAAAGTTAGCCAACTCTGACTAGATAGCAACCAGTTGAGCTATTTACATAAAGAGCCTGCCATACCCAAGTATCGAAGAGTCAAAACAGGTCCTATCGACAAGCAGCTCACCGAATGGGAAAGATCCCATAGAAACCTATTTGAAGCATGAGCAGCTACCGAGCTTATCTTCTGAAGCCACTAAGCTGAGGCGCAAAGCCACCTACCATGCCATCATCAATGGAGGCCTCTACAAAAAATCTTACACTGATTCGTACCTGATGTGACTAACCCCTGAGGAAGGGGATTGTGTACTCAGAGAGATCCATGAGGGGATATGTGACAATCACCTAGCTGCTTGATATCTGGCGAACAAAGCCCTTTGACAAGGGTACCATAGGCCTACCATGAAGGCCAATGCAGATAACTATGTCAAAAGGTGTGACAAATTCCTGTACTTCTCATCGATACCACACCAGCCCTCCACCAAGCTCTGCCCAATAGCCAACCTATGGCCATTCTCCTAATGAGGAATCGACATCTTAAAACCTTTCCCTCAGCCACCGAATAGCAAAAATTCTTAGTCATGACCATTAACACCAAATGGGTAGAAACTAAGCCATTGGCTCAAATTACCAACGACAAGATGTAGCATTTTGTATGGACATCCATCATCACCAGGTTCAGTATGCTTCTGATTCTGATTATTGACAACAGCAAGTAATTCGACAACGGAAGCTTCCGAGACTTCTGCAGTAGGCTGGAGATTCAGCATTGTTTCACTTCCATCCCCTACTTGCAAACCAATGATCCCACATAAGTAACTAACAGAACTATCCTGTAAGGGCTAAAAGCCATCCTAGACGAAGTTAAAGGTTGCTGGGTAGATAAGCTCTATAGCATTCTTTAGACCTCCCGAATAACATCCCGAAGGGCAATAGGAGAAACGCCGTTCGTTTTAATGAACAATTGATAACAGTGATACCAATGGAGATTGGAATTCATTCACTATGGTTGGACTAGTATAAAGAAGGACGGAACGAATTGACACTGCGTGAACGACTAGACTTACTCCCTGAGCTGAGAGAACTCGTGCCTGTTCAAATGGCCGTTTATCAATAACAGATAGTATGGCACTACAATAGATGAGTCATAACTAGAACATTCAAGCCGGGCAACCTTGGTCCTCAGGAAGGTGGAAGCCATTGGCTAGCCTCAACTTAGGGGCAAATTAGCGCTCAACTGGGAAGATCCTTACAGGATACGCTTAAAAGTTCGCCCTGGCACATATTGCCTCGATCGCCTAGATGGTTTAATTATATCCAGAACCTAGAATTCTGAGAACTTGCGTATCTATTATCAATGACGATTGATACTCTCCCATAGGAATATTCTCTATTCCATACTAGGCCAAACGATCATGTAAGACCTCCATGACTCTCTCTCTCTCTCTCTCTCTCTCTCTCATTATGCTACCCTATCACTTGATCGGTCTATTTTATGTTCATAAGAATGTATTGTTAGTAAGGAATCTATCTCCTCGTTGGGTGGATACGACCCCTTGTATCGAACGAATATGTCATCAATAAGAGATCTATCACCTGTTAGGTAGACACAGCCTTTCTTACCGAATGAGCGTACCATCAGTAAGGGATGGACATGGCCTCTCCTATCTAGTGAATGTGTCCTCATTAAAGGATCTATCTCCCCGTTGGGTAGATACGGCCTCTCTTATCAAACGAACGTATCGTCAGTACGAGATCTATCTCCCCATTAGGTGGACACAACCCACTCAGATGGTTGAGTGCTCTCAAACAAACGAACATTTAACACGAGGAAACCCATGTATGGGTAAAGGTAGCTCACTCTCTTTGTTGTCGTCAACATGATAAGAACAGCGATGTCCCGCATCCAGCAACTAAGTAAGCCTACCGACCAAGAAACATGCCCTCGACCAAGCCACTCACTCGGTGGTTCAGTAAAATACCGACAAACAAGGCGATTATTCTAAAACAAAAACGACAAGCAACAAAATTCTCTTTTTAGTACATATCAGAGTACATAGTCAGATACAATGCGGAAGAAAATCTACAAGTCCCTAAGTCGGACTGAATTACACCGAAAGAAATACAAGTGAAACCTACGATAGAAAGCCAACTGGATACAAACTGAAAAACAGATGAAACTCTGTAACCCACCAGTGTTACATAATCAGGACAAGAAGGCTATAGAAAGGAATTGAGGAGAGTATAATATAGCCAAAAGAGACAACAAAGATACATCAAGCCTCCGACCACCTCTTATTGCCCAACTCGATAGAGCAGCAAGAAGTATCTTCAACAACCCCTGCTACACCTATCGGTTGGATTATAATCCTAACCTTGAGAAGAAAGATTCCATTACAAGCAAAAATTTCTCCTCACCCAAGGCCAGAATCCTGATGGAAGCCCCAACAAGTTCCATCATGATGCTTGAATTCTGAACGACATGATGGAACTTTGTATCGGTTGTCTCATCCTTGATAGAGCCTTGTATCAGCAGAAATCTTGTAAACTACTAGGTTTTGTGGCTCAAAACACATGCACAATCTATCTTTCATAAGCACTATCTCACAACAGAAGGGATTCACAGAACCACTCTCGAAAATACTCTACATCATTCTGATGTATTGTGGCAGTCCCCATTGCCTATTTATAATCGTAAATATGTGACCCACTAATAATGTACAAAATGTTATATTTATTATTGATATTATAAATTGATTTTGGATTAGTTAGTACTCTAATGGATGGTTTTATGACTTTTTATTTTTAGAAGATCAAAATTGGAGATTGGATCAAAGTGAGCTTAAGTAGGTATTTTTGGAGCTAAATAGTTCAAGATATCATTTGGGCCTACAAAGGAAGGAAGAAGCATCTACAGTGAAGGATTTATTTGTAGTAGAATTTTACTCAAAGTAAATTATTTTTTGAGTTAATTGTTCTCTATTTTGGAGGGCTTATCCTAACCCTTTGATTGGAGAATCTTTTTAGATCTAGGTCACAAGAAGAAAAGACTCCTCATTCACCTGGGGAGTTGTTGACTCATGGCTATATATACTTCTCCAATGGGGTGGCAGCTAGACATTGCAACATAGCACACATAGCACATATTGCACAATTCTTTTCCCTTCCTAGGTTTTATTTTTCCTTTGTCATTCAAGTACATTTGTCTTTTGTTGATTCAAGAATATTGTTACCACCATGAGTAGGTAATTTCTTTCTTCTGATTCAAGGGATATTTTCATTTGATTGTTTTCACTGTGAGCTTATGTATTTCATTTAATTTCTTACATTTTTAATTCAAATATTTATCTTGATTTATTTACACGAAATATTTGTATTGTTTAATCTGAAAATTTAATTTAATATTAATTTTTCTATTACTATCTAGAATTTTAGTGATTCGTAATTATTATGAATGAATAGTATAAGTAATAACTAGCTTATTTATATTTATGAGTCTTTTACCAATATTCATATTTAACCTAAAAAATTGATAGAACAAAATTAAATAATTGCGGCTAACTTAATTATTTGTATTTTGATTTAACTGTTTTTACAGAACTTAATGTTATCATTATATTGATATGAAATGTTATTGTATCCAGTTGATTAATAATAAATTTTGATTGGATACCGGGTTTGATCAATTAATTTAAGAAAACGCAAAATTTATTACAGTTATCCTGATAAATCTAAGGTTAAATGCATGAATTGTAAGAATAATATCTTTTAGCCCATGATCAGTGAAACAATCAAATGTGTGAACCCTTGGATCAGAGTTTGATTGATTGAATTTCTTTTTTAATTTTCAATATTTTTGCGTAGTTGATTTGAGTTAAGTTAATTTAGTTCTCATGAAATTCGACCTGATACCACTATTGTTACAAGTTTGTTTGCATTGGGGGAATTAGTAATAATTTGAGGGTTTCGACAACCCATCCAAATTTTGATGTCGTTGCCGGGAAACTACATTAATTTCTTAATTTGTATTTTTCACTTGTTTACTCATTTTTGACAAGGAAGAAAAGATGACAAATCATCAAAGGACTCTGAAGGAGTTAGCCGCACCAATTCTGAACCAACAACCCTTGTGTATCGAGAACCCAGCTCTTGAGATAACATTCGAACTCAAATCTGGTTTGATTCACTTACTTCCTATTTTTCATGGTCTTCCAGCTAAGGATTTATATAAACACTTGAAAGAATTTTACGTTATCTGTTTGAGTATGAAACTCCAAGGTGTGACTGAGGAACAGATAAAATTGAGAGTCTTTCCTTTTTCCCTAAAGGATAAAGCAAAAGAATGGTTGTACTATCTACCTCCCGATTTGATAAATATATGAAATGGAATACAGAGATTATTTTTAAAGAAATTTTTTCCTGCATTTAGATCTGCCAACATCAAAAAGGAAATATGGGGGATCATACAGATTAGCGGAGAGACACTATATGAATATTTTGAGAGATTCAAACACTTTGTGCCAACTGCCCACATCGTCAAATACCGGATCAGCTCTTGATTCAATATTTTTATAAAGGTCTTCTACCCATGGATAAAAGTATGGTAGATGCAGCCAGTGGAGGAGTTTTGTCAATAAAACACCTGAAGAAGACAGATAGTTGATTTCAAACATGGCAGAAAATTCTCAACAATTTGAGATGAGAGTGGATGGAACTACAAAACGTGTCAATGAGGTAAATCACTCAAACCATGAAAATCAAATTTCTGAACTGACTATTTTGGTTCGTCAGTTAGCTGTAGGGCAAATGTAGGTAACCAAAGTTTGTGGGATATGCTCAATTTCTAGACATCCGATGGATATGTGTCAATCCCTACAAGAAGATCCTACTCATCAAGCGAATGCCATAGAAAGATTTCCTAGTCAACCTTAAAGGAAATACGATTCTCATTCCACTTATTACAATCTTGGATGGAGAGATCATCCAAATCTAAGCTATGGAAATCAAGGAGGACAGATAAGATATCCACCTCAACATTTCAATAGACAAACACCCACACCTGCACAACCCTCAAATTCTGGTTTGTTTTTAGAGGATATAGTGAAAGCTCTTCTGACTAACACTCAACAAATTCAATCGGAAATGAGAATGAGTATACAGAATTTGGAGCACCAGATTTCCCAACTAGCAATCTCAGTTAGTAAGTTGGAGATACAAAATTCTGGAAAATTGCCCTCACAAACGGTAGTAAATCCCAAGGAGAACGTTAGCACAATAACGTTGAGAAATGAGAAGGAACTTCATTTGAGTTTCACTCTATCTAAGAAGGTGGATGAAAGGAAAGATATGGACAAAGAAGATGAACGCAAGTATGAAAATTCAATCAAGGTAACATCCAAGTCTTCTTTGTCTAATGTTTCTAGTACAATTGTGTTACATTTTTCTTGTAGGTTTGAGGAATCCAAGATGGAAAAATACGAGAAAGAAGTAGGGAAGATAAGAGGTGATGAGATGGTGAGAATGTATCTGATATCATCAAGATAACTTTACCCAAAAAAATATACAGATCCAGATATGTTCACTCTACCTTGTATTATTGATAAGAAAAATAGAGCATACCATGCTAGATTTAGGAGAACCTTTTAATATCATGCCTTACTAAATTTATAGTGCTATGAAATTTGGTCCCTTAAAAAAACTGAGAATGTTATTCAGTTAGCTGACCACTCTTATGCTTACCTAGAGGGGATTGCTGAAGATGTTTTAGTGTAGGTTAACGAATTAATTTTTTCAACTGATTTTTACATCTTGAAATGGAAGGAGATACTATCGTAGATTCAGATCCACTTCTATTAGGACGACCATTTATGAAAACAGCAAAGACTAAAATAGATATGGATGAGGGTATTCTCTCCGTTGAGTTCGACGGTGAAATTGTTAAATTTATTATTTTTGATCCTATGAAGTACCTAAATGAGTCTCAATCAATTTGTTCTACTGATATTTTTGATTTAATTGTATAGGAAATTTGTGAAGAAAAATGTGGATTTTGAATTGAATATACAATTAGATACAAAGGAAGAGTTATATAAGCCTCCCAAAGTAAAGTTGAAGCCTTCTTGAAGAGAAACAAGTGAAGAACGTCAAGCATAAAGGCGTTAAACAATTGCTCTTGTTGGGAGGCAACCCAAACATTTTCTAAGAGTTGTTTTAGTTGATTATAGATTTTTTTTTTAATTTGGGTATTGTTTAGTGCCATTTGTTCTTTTTATTTATTTATTTATTGATTTATTTTTATTTTCTAGGTGCCTAAGATGGAGGATTTTTATAGTTGCATTTATCCAAGTCAAAAGTGGGTAGAAGCAGTCTTCCACATAAGGCGCAATCACGCGGTTTTCAAAAATGAAGTTCAAAGGTCAGACAGAAGCAATCTTCTGTTTAAGACATGATCATGTGGTTTTAGGCAAAAAAAAGGGGGGGTTCTGACAAGCTTTCCATTGTTTTGTCCTCTTTCAATTCTCACCATTGAGCCCAAATCACAAACCCTAATCGACTCTCATCATCAATCATCATCGACCGAAGACTTTGTTTCGTTCTCCATCTTCAATCACCACCATAATCAATCGAAGGTTTTCCCATTTGCAATCCCCCCTTTTTTATTGAAACCCTAGGTTTTGTCTTGTATCTCTCCATCATCAGTCCCGATTCGATTGAAGGTCTGTTCCCACACTCCCAATTTTGCTACAACCTAAATCCATTAATGGGAAAGAAGAGGGTTGCTGAACATAGGTATGGACTTCGAGATCGACAACTTGTTTCTTCATCAAGCGAAGCCCCGTCCTAACAAGCACGAATCCAAACCCTAACGGAGAGCCAATTTCACTTTCCTCCGACGATCAACCTTCTCCATGTGCAACTTCCTCCATGCAATCATCCCCACAAACCCCTGCCCCCCGTCACAATAGCAAGAATCGCATACTGGGCCTGGGGTGCGAATGCCCAAACCGAAGGATCCATAGAGAAAGCCTTGCAAGTTGCTCCCACGGTCAACTGCAATCTCCTCTAGTGCCAACACTACAAATTAACCTCCTTCCCCTCCAATGGAACCTGTAGATTCAGCACACACAGACCAGCAGCAACCATCTTATTCAAGAAGATCTAAGTCACGGTCTCGAGTTGCCAAAGGGACGGCGATCATTCCTCTACAACCATTGAAGTTAGGAGGCTGTCTCAAATTCAATTCTGCAAAACACAAGTGCAGGTATTCTGATATCTCCATTAGACCTGTTTTTTCTTGCAAGTATTTTCATGTTTCTATACTAGAGTCACTTGGCTTACTTGATAGAATCACTGGTTTGTTTTCTGTAATTGGTTGGAGTAATTATATGAATTTGTCATATCCTGCCTTTAGAGAACTCACATGTAAATTCTACACTACATTTAGGTTTGATACCACTTCATAGTTAACAGTAGACACTCCAGGGATTATTGAATTCAGACTGACGAACCGTGCATTTCATTTTTCTTTGACACAATTTAATGAGCCTTTAGGGTTTGTGGACACATCTGTTTATAGAACATCTGCTTATTTTTCTGTTTGCGATTACACACCTCATTTCAATTCATATTGCTCAAGTATTTGGTCTGAAATGTATTGGGATTAAGATTTAGTTTGTTGTGGTTGTATTTGGTCTGAAATGATAAATGACCCTAACTATTTCGATCCTAGTCATTCAAAAAGTCATTGTCTTATGGATCATGCATTGCAAATTATACAAAGATTTTTGGCTTTTAGTTTTCTAGGAGAAAAGCCAGTTCTGCTGTTTGTACGAAACCCAAACTGTTTTTCTTATGGTCTATGACCCAAATTCAAAAAGTTAATCTTGGTTACTGGCTTGCTATCCAAATTCGGAGTGTTGTGAACTCTTTTGCGAGACCATTAATTCTTGGATCATTAATCACACACTTGGCTGTCAATTTGAGAGTTTTAGACTTGACACATTATAACATGAATATTGCTTGTTCGGCTGAACCATTTGATTTTGAGTGCTTGTTGAGAATGGGTGTTGTCTCTATGAAGGATGGTGTTTATCATTTACCTCACCGGGTGACATCCGGTCGAGAGCTCGTTCTAGTTTGTAGGTCCTTCAGATACTTCGAGACCATTGTCTTTCACTTCTCTGGCTCAAACTGTGCACGACATACAACAACATATCTCTCGATTGAAGAGGAACATTCAAGCACTCACCGACTTTGTAGGATTTTAACTTCCATTCCTGCCATCATCTTAGGGGAGTTCTCTAGTTCTTATTCATCTTTTCATTCTCCTACTTCATAGATTAACATCTTTCATTTTTCTTGTAACGCCGACTCTGTGATTCCGTACTTTTGTACGAGAAATTTTATTTATTTATATTGATTTTTTATGTTGGAGTATTTAAATGAAATTTTTGGTGTATTTAAAATTATTTTCGTATCCGTGAAAATTGGGTAAAAATGAATATATATATATATAATAATAAAGAAAAGAGAAAAAAAAATTAAAATTTGGGCTTAAAGCCCTAATTTTCTTCCTTTTCCCCTCTCTCTCTCTCTCTCTCTTTCTCTCTCTCTCTCTCTCCCACAGCCGCCGCCAGCACCGCCGCTTGCCACCATCGCCACCGCACCCAGCCGCCGCTGCTGCTCCTCCCTCCTTACGCCAGCGCGCTAGCCGCGGCGCCTTCCTCCTCCGCGCAGCACGATCTCCCTCGAGCTGCGCGAGCCCAGCCGAGCGCGATCTGCTGCCAACGCTCCACAGCACAAGCGCGCGACTGCCCGAGCACTCCAGCCCACAGCACGTGAGCCCAGAACGCGATCCCTGCACGATCGCTAGCGCACCAGCGTGCGACAGCTCCAGAGCGCGCGACAGTGCAGAGCACTGCGCCCTCTCCCAAGCACGAGCGCACACTGCGCGAGCCTCTGCACGCTCCTGTGCGAGCGCCAACGTGCCCTTGCGAGCCCCTACGCGCCCCTACGCGCCCCAGCGCGCCCCAGCACGGGCTCCCCTGCGCCAGCGCGCCCTCCAGCACGCCCCAACACGAGCACAGCGCGCTCCAGCGCGCGATCCACTGCTCGAGCGCGCCCCAGCATGAGCGCAAGCGCTCCAGGGCGCGACCCACTGCGTGAGCGCTCGATCCAGCTCGCGAGCGCGAGCCCTAGCTACTGCGACCCAATCCGGCCCGTGGCCCACTACAGACCCGCAGGCCCGCAAGACCCATCAGGCCCGCAGGCCCACCAGGCCCGCCAGCCCATCAGCCCGCCAGCCCCCGGCCCACGAACGCGCAACGGCCCGTGACAGTCCGTGAGCCTCTGCGAAGGTAAATGACTCAAAGTTTCGATTTTCGCACTAGGGTTTGAATTTCTTTAGTGATTGGACTTAAATTGGTCACAATTGTTTCAAATTTGGAAACATTCAGGTTTTAGACGAAACCGACGGGCGAACGAAAACTAGAACCGAGATCCGAGGAACCCTAGGTGAGAGAAAAGAAATCTCTTTAACTCTTGAATAAATTTTGTCAAATTAGGTAGTTTTGGTTGGAAAGAAAATTGAAGATCCATAACTAGGTCTTTATTTGATATCGAATTATGATGATTAATTAGGAAAATCTCATTGGAGACTCGAGCGGTCAAATTCGAATTGGTTTTTAAAATAGGGAGTGATCACCCTCCCGTATACTGTGAGTGAGATTTATTTCAATACTTTTGTTTAATATGTAAACTCTATTTTACAACATTTGATGAATGAGCATGATTTGTTGTATGATTGAAATGTTTTGACTGGTTTTAAAATTGATTTTTTGTGAACCGATGGGGTGTCCAAAAACTGTGTTGAATTATGAAATTATGCATCCATGTGGTTGAAATGTATAATGTGCCATTTTATGCTATATGTTGCATTTGGTTTGTAAACCTGATTTCGGCACATTTTTGATACGATATTGATTTTAGTCTTGAGGGCTTTGGATTGTATTGTTCCGTAGCTACGAAGGACACCATGAGAGACGCTTGGGTGGCATCCGAATATGCCTAGACCTGGGGTATCCCACGAGTTGTTGTGATTTGATTATCGAAACGGTACTAGCCTGGTTGAACCCAAAAGGGGGAGGATTTGGATTTGGATTTGGATATCCTCTCCAAGTCTAGCACCTGGATGAGGTTCATCGCCAACGCCGGGGTAGAGAGCACTTTAAATAAACTTGCATATAACACCCCCGGTGCGCCTGTCATAGGTCGCGGTAGACCTCTGCCAGGACATTTTCGGCTGGCAGCTCTATGATTTTAATGACAGTGCTTTGGATGCATATTTGACTTGATAATGCGTGCAAATGACATATTGTTGAAATGAAAAGCAAGATAATTTGAAATATGATTTGTATACTTATGTTTTGACACTCTAGTTTCACACTCCATATTTGACGATTGCATTGACCCACTCACTCACTGAGTATTCTTCCCCGAGTATTCACCCCTCATTTCCCTTCTTGTTTCAGAGATAGTATTTGGCAAGGAGCGTTGCTTTTAGGACGCTCAGTATCATTGGGAGATTTGATCTGGATCTGAGAAGTTATTGTATATTTTCGCTGTAATTTCATGAGTTAGCAATTGTATTGGTGATGTATATGTATTATGAGGTCGATAGACGACCATTGTAAAATTTTGGGATGACTGTATAAATATGAACATGTTATTGCATAACATTGCATTGAGACACTTTTGGTTTATTGTGTAAGTACTTGGGAATGTGTCATGTCTTAGAAGTGTACTCCAGGATCGCTCGGTGCCTCCTCTAAATCACAAGAGGGGCGACTGGCGGCTGTCTATGCCTTTGACGGGGGCATGGCAATAGAGGTCTGTGATTAGGACTGTGGAAATTCGTTGTTATAGCCTGCGTTGTTCTGGATATTGGTTGATTTTGGAGAGATCATGATGGCTATTTGTTTATTTTATAGGATGAATATTGATATCCAGGTGAAATTGTACATGAGAGATCTCTGATTTATGGGGAGTTTTTGTCCGATTTTTCGTAAAAATACATCCGGCATCCAGGACAACGGGCGGCTATTCACGATCCCGCTTCGGGGCGTGACAGTTGGATTGGTATCAGAGCGACTTGGTGGAAAGCTATGTAGGAAGAGAGTCTTGAAAACATTCTCGCGTGTGTTTGTGTTGAAAGTTCTCAATGCATGAGAGTTTCATACAGTCATGGAGTCCCAGTGCATGGTCATAAGTAAATGAGTTCATCTATTTTAGGGGGTTAGATACGGTTGCATCTAACCTAACATGCAATTTTTCCTATTGAACTAAGAATTTTATTCTTTTGTGAGGTTAGTCATGCTATGATTAGTCCAAAATTCTTGAACCGTGCCTATTTTTTTTATGATACTTAATTAGGATCCTTCTCTTGCAGAATTATGCCACCTCGACGTGGTAGGAGAGGTGCTAAATTCGCATCACTTGAGGGTCTGTTAGTGCCAGATGCATCTCGGGCACCCGAGACCCCATGAGTACCAGAGAAATTAGACGAGCCGAAGGATCGTACTTCGACTCGCGTGCCACCACTGGCACCTACTCAACCAGCTGCTCAGGCTGAGACTCCCGTACCCACACTCGACGCCTTTCGGTAGGTGTACGAGTGGTACGCTTCGCATGGGGTCCAGATTCTGCCCCCACTACCTCCTACAGCGGCACCTGCACCTGCAACAGTGCCAGTTCCTACGGCACCGGTTCCACCGCTGATGGCCGGTCCTTCTACTTTGTCCGAGCCAAGTGAGAATACATTGGCTATTCTTAGACGGGTACATGAGTTGACTCAGTTGGTAAAGGAGGTCCGTCAGCTAGGTGCACAGATTTTGCAGGGCTTGGTGATGCTGCGGCAGCTAAGCATTGGATCAACCGCACCCGCAGGATTCTAACCGATCTGGGGATTGGAGAGGAGCTCTGCCTAAAAGTGGTAGAGAGATTATTAGAGGGAGGGCCCTCTCATGGTGGGAGGCCCTCACTAATGAGGCGACAGTGCCACTGCGGTGGGACGACTTCTTTCGGGAGTTTGACCGTAGATTTTTTTCACTCTACCAGTAGGACTGGATGAGGTCAGAGTTTGGACGACTTACACAGGGGTCCATATCTGTCTCGGAGTATAAGACAGATATGCGGAGACTTGTCACATTCGTACCGGATCTAGCTACACCTCAGTATTTACGCTTCAAATTTGAGAACGGTCTTAGCCTCAGCATAAAGAAGTATATGACTGTTACCCCGCAGTTTACACTGGCCGAGGTGATAGACTCTGCTCACCGTACGGAGGCTTTGGTCTGCGCAGAGGCTAGGCAGAAAGAGAGCAGAGAGCAGAAAAGAAAGAAAGAGCAGTCTCATTTTACGCAAAACTCCAAAAGGGGCAGGGGATCCAGTTCGCACGGAGGCGGATTTGGATCTGGATTTTCTGAGTTGGGACGGGGACAGTACTCCCATGGGTTTAGACAGCCTGCTCCGACTCACCCTGCACAGTGTACTGCTCAGCGGCATCCTTATTGCCGTAGGTGCAATAGGTCCCATCCGATAGGAGCTTGTTCAGTGACAGTCACTTGCTTCCACAGTGGGAAGCCGGGGCATATTCAGAGTTTTTGCCCTGAGTTAGGACTCTGAGGACAGAGTTCACTGAGCCGCACTAGTACTCCTCGTATGGGACAGCAGGGGCAGCTTGCACGGCCAGTAACTTCTACTCCCAGGGTGACCACCGGGAGTAACACAGTGCAGACCTAGGCATGACAGCAGCCTAGGGCTCAGGCCCAAGTTTATGCCATGACGCAGGAGGACGCCCAGGCGAACCCCGACATCATCATGGGTACTCTACCTATCTTCGGAATAGATGCTCGTATCCTTATTAACATGGGGTCTAACTATTCGTATGTGAGCGATCAATTCTTCCGACATCCTGACAGGCCGCTCTCACCTTTGGATGAGGAGCTATTAGTCATCACTCCTCTGGATGAGCAGATTGTGCGCGATACAGTGTATAGAGAATGTGAGATCAAAGTTGGGGATACAGTGTTGAAGGCAGATCTAATCCCCCTCGCCATGACTGATTTTGATACCATCTTGGGGATGAATTGGCTACATATGCATCGGGTTTCAGTTGACTGCTTTAAGAAGCAGGTGGAGTTTCGAAAACCCGATCAGCCAGTGTTGATTTTTGAGGGAGAGAGGCGGGTTTTACCCCGCTGTGTCATTTCAGTTTTTGAGGCCAGATGCATGATTCACCATGGATGTGCGGCTTACCTAGCTCATATCATTGACACCACTACTCAGGGACCGAGACTGGTGGATGTCCCAGTGGTACAGTACTTTCCGGATATTTTCCCCGAGGAGCTATCTGGATTACCACCGGTTCGGGAGTTTGACTTTGAAATCGATTTAGCTCCGGGGACTACCCCTATCTCTATGCCGCCATACAGGATGGTGCCGGCTGAGCTAAGGGAGCTCAAGGTTCAGCTGCAGGAGTTGCTGGATAAGGGGTTTATCTGTCCTAGCACGTCCCCTTGGGGCACTCCAGTGATGTTTGTAAAGAAGAAGGACGGCTCATTGAGATTGTGTGTGGATTATAGGCAACTTAATCGGGTGACTGTGAAGAACAGATATCCACTACCTCGCATAGATGATTTATTTGATCAATTGCAAGGTGCTCAAGTTTTCTCGAAAATTGATCTTCGATCGGGATATCATCAGTTGAGGATTAGGAGTCAAGACGTGCCAAAGACAGCTTTCCGCACTCGATACGGGCATTACGAATTTCTAGTCATGCCGTTTGGGCTGACTAATGCCCCCGCTGCATTCATAGACTTGATGAATCGACTTTTTCACGATTATTTGTGTAATACCCAAAAAAAAAAAAGGAAATTTAAAATTAGGGCTTAAAGCCATAATTTTTCTTTCATTTCCCCTTTCTCTCTCTCTCTCTCTCTCTCTCTCTCTCTTCTCCTGATCCCCCGCCGCCGTGCCTCTCTCTCCCGCTGCCGTCCTCCGCCGAGGGCGATCGCTGCACCACAGCGAGCGCACCAGCGTGCGCGACAGCGCCAGAGAGCGCGGCAGCGCAGAGCACTGCACGCTCTCCCGAGAGCCAGCGTGCCCCTGCGCGAGCGCCTGCGCGCGACCCTCTGCGCTAGCTCGTGCACCCCCCAGCACGCGATCTCCAGCGAGCTCTAGCGCGCGACCCCCTGCGCACCTCTGAACGCTCCTGCACGAGCGCCAGCGACCCCAGCGTGACCCCTGCGCGAGCAGCGCGCGATCCAGCTCACAAGCGCGTGAGCCAGCACGCGAGCCAGTGCCCGAGCCAACGCGACCCAGCGCGCGACTCAGCGTATGACCCAGCACGAGCCAGCGCGAGCGCCAGCGCGAGCGCGCTCCAGCGCGCGATCCAGCTCGCGAGGCCCACCAGGCCCGCAGACCCAGCAGCCCGCAGGCCCACCAGGCCGCAGACCCAGCAGCCCGCAGGCGCAGCAGCCCGCAGTCCCCAGGCCCGCAAGCCCATTGCGGCCCACGGCCTACTGTGGCCCACGGCTCGCAGCCCAAGAAGGCCTATGACAGTCCGCGAGTCCCTTCGAAGGTTTTAGACCAAAGTGACGGGCGAACGAAAGCTAGATCCGAGATCCGAGGAATCCTAGGTGAGAGAAAGGAAATCTCTTTAACTCTTGAATAAATTTTGTCAAATTAGATAGTTTTGGTTGGAAAGAAAAATTGAAGATTTATAACTATGCCCTTATTTGATATCGAACCGTGGTGATTTGATTAGGTTAGCTATTTTGGTGATTCAATTGAGGGGAGCATTGTTCTACGTATTGTGGTTTTATTGGGGAGTGCGCTATCCTCCCCAAAAACTGTGAGTGAGATTTATTTCAATGATTTTATTTAATATGTAAACTCTGTTTTACAACATTTTGGTAATGAGCATGATTTGTCGTATATTTGAAATATTTTGACTGATTTTAAAATTGATTTTTGTGAACCAATAGAGTGTCCAAAAACCGTGTTGAATTATGAAATTATGCATCCATGTGGTTTAAATGTATAATGTGCCATTTTATACTCTATCTTGCATTGGTTTATGAACCTGACTTTGGCACATTTTGATATGATATTGATTTTGGCCTTGAGGGCTTTGATATGTATTGTTCCGTAGCTACGAAGGACACCGTGAGAGACGCTTTGGTGGCGTCTGAATATGCCTAGGCCTGGGGTATCCCACGAGTTGTCGTGATTTAATTATCGATACGGTACTAGCCAGGTTGAACCCGAAAGGGGGAGGATTTGGATTTGGATTTGGATTGGATATCCTCTCCAAGTCTAGCACCTGGACGAGGTTCGTCGCCAACGCCGGGGTAGAGAGCACTTTAAAGAAATTTGCATATAACACCCCCGGTGCGCCTGTCATAGGTCGCGGTAGACCTCTGCCAGGACATTTTCGGCTGGCAGCTCTGCTTTTAAATGATGGTACTTTGGATGCATATTTGACTTGAAAATGCGTAAAATGATACATTGTTAAAATGAAAAGCATGATGATTTGAAATATGATTTATATACTTATGTTTTGACACTCCAGTTTCACACTCCATATTTGACGATTGCATTGACCCACTCACTCACTGAATATTCTTCCCCGAGTACTCACCCCTCATTTCCCTTCTTGTTTCAGAGATAGTGTTTGACAAGGAGCGTTACTTTTAGAACGCTCAGTATCATTGGGAGATTTGATCTGGATCTGAGGAGTTATTGTATATTTTCGCTACAATTTCATGAGTTAGTAATTGTATTGGTGATATATATGTATTATGAGATTGATAGACGACCATTGTATAATTCTGGGATGACTGTATAAATGTGGACACGTCATTGCATAACATTGCATTGAGGCATTTCTGGTTCATTGTGTAAGTATTTGGGAATGTGTCATGTCTTAGAAGTGTCCTCTAGGATCGCTCGATGCCTCCTCTAAATCACAGGAGGGGCGACTGGCGGCTGTCCATGCCTTTGACGGGGGCATGGCAGTAGAGGTCTGTGACTAGGTTATTGAAAAATTTTTATAGCCTTGCGTTATCTAGATGTCGGCTGTGATATTGGTTGATTTTGGAGAGGCCGGAATGGTCATTTGATTTTAATACAGGATGATTGTGTTTTATACAGGGTAAATTGTATTTGGAAAACCTCCGAAATATAGGGAGGTTCTGTCCGATTTTCTGTAAAAATACAGCTGACATTCAGGATAACGGGCGGCTGTTCACGATCCCGGTTCGGGGCGTGACAGTTGGATTGGTATCAGAGACTCCAGGTTTAGGTTGAAAGCTATGTAGGAAGAGAGTTTTGGAAACATTCCCGAATATGTTGGTTTTTAAAGTCCTCAATGCATGAGAGTTTCATACAGTCATGAAGTCCCAGTACATGGTCATAGGCATATGAGTTCATCTATTTTAGGGGGTTAGATACGGTTGTATCTAACCTAACTTGCTATATTCTTCTCCTATTGAACCAAGAATCTCATCCCTTTGTGAAGGTAGCCATGCTATGATTAGTCCAAAATTCTTGAACCATGTCTATTCTTTTTATGATAATAAGCATCTTTCTCTTGCAGAATTATGCCACCTAGACATGAAAGGAGAGGTGCTAGATTCGCATCGCTTGAGGGTCTGTTAGTGCCAGATGCACCTCGGGTACCCGAGACCCCACGAGTACCAGAGGACTTAGACGAGCCGGAGGATCGTACCTCGACTCGCGTGCCACCACCGGCACCTACTCAGCCAGCTGCTCAGGCTGAGACTCCCGTACCCACACTCGACGCCTTTCGGCAGGTGTACGAGTGGTACGCTTCACATGGGATACAGATTCTGCCCCCACCACCTCCTACAGCGGCGCCTGCACCTGCAGCAGCGCCAGTTCCTACGGCACCGGTTTCACCGCCGATGACCGATCCTTCTACTTTGTCCGAGCCGAGTGAGACTACATCGGCTATTCTTAGATGGGTACATGAGTTGACTCAGTTGGTTAAAGAGGCCCGTCAGCTGGGGTGCACGGATTTCCCAAGGCTTGGTGATGCTGCGGCAGCTAAGTATTAGATCAACCGCACCCGCAGGATTCTGACTGATCTGGGAATTGGAGAGGAGCTTTGCCTGAAAGTGGCAGAGCGATTACTAGAAGGAGAGGCCGTCTCATGGCGGGAGACCCTCACTGATGAGACAACAGAGCCACTGCGGTGGGACGACTTCCTTCGGGAGTTTGACTGCAGATTTTTCCTACTCTACCAACAGGACCGGATGAGGTCAGAGTTGGGACGGCTTACGCAGGGGTCCAGATCTGTCTCAGAGTATGAGCCAGACATGCGGAGACTTGCCGCATTTGTACCAGATCTAGTCATACCTCAGTATTTGTGCTTCAAATTTGAGGACGGTCTTAGCCTCATCATAAAGAGGTATATGACTGTTACTCCAAAGTTTACACTGGCTGAGGTGATAGACTCTGCTCACCGCGCGGAGGCTTTGGTCCGCGCTAAGACTAGGCAGAGAGAGAGCAGAGAGCAGAAGAGAAAGAAGGAGAAGTCTTATTTTACGGAAAATTCCAAGAGGGGCAAGGGATCCAGTTCGCATAGAGGCGGATTTGGATCTGGATTTTCTGAGTTGGGATGGGGACAGTACTCCCAGGGGTTTAGACAGCCTGCACCAACTCACCCTGCACAGTTTACTACTCAGCGGCACCCTTATTACCGCAGGTACAGTCGGTCCCATCCGAGCGGCCGGGATGGTCATTTGATTTTAATACAGGATGATTGTGTTTTATACAGAGTAAATTATACTTGGGAAACTTTCGAAATATGGGGAGGTTTTGTTCGATTTTCTGTAAAAATACAGCTGGCATTCAGGATAACGGGCGGCTGTTCACGATCCCGGTTCGGGGCGTGACAATTTGGACCGGTTCGTTATTGTTTTTATTGATGATAACTTAGTCTACTCGCGGAGTGATGATGAGCATGCTCAGCACCTTGGGGTGATTCTGCAGACTCTTCGTGAGAGACAGCTTTATGCCAAGTTCACCAAGTGTGAATTTTGGCTGCTGCAGATGGGTTTTCTTGGCCACATAGTTTCTGCGGAGGGTATTTTTTTCGATCCGCAGAAATTCGATGCCATTACGAGATGGGAGCAGCCACAGACAGTGACTGAGATTAGGAGTTTTCTTGGTCTAGTTGGGTATTACCGCAGATTTTTTGAGGGGTTTTTTCGGATAGCTGCTCCATTGTGTAGATTGACGTGAAAGGGTGTCAAGTTTGTATGGGATGACCGTTGTGAGGTGAGCTTTCAGGAGCTCAAACAGCGGTTAACGTCTACTTCGATTCTAGCCCTTCCCACAAGTAGTCGAGAGTATGTGGTGTATAGTGACGCCAGCAGGTAGGGATTGGGCTGTGTATTGATATAGGATGGTAGAGTTATCGCCTATGCTTCGTGACAGCTGTAATACCCAAAAAAAAAGGGGGAAAATTAAAATTAGGTCTTAAAGCCCTAATTCTTCTTCATTTTCCCCTCTCTCTCTCTCTCTCTCTTTCACTCTCTCTCTCTCACTCCGTCTCTTCCTCTCCTGCTGCTATCGCCAGCATCGCCGCTCGCCACCATCGCCACCGCACCCAGCCGCCGCTGCTCCTCCCTCCTCACGCGAGCGCGCTAGCCGCAGTGCCTTCCTCCTCCGCACAGCTTGATCTCCTGCTGCCATCCTCCGCCGAGCGCGATCGCTGCACCACCGCGAGTGCACCAGTGCACGCGACAGCTGCAGCGCGCGAGCCCAGCGCGAGCCCAGCACGAGCCAGCACGCAAGCCCTACGCGAGCCAGCACACGAGCCCAGTGCGAGCAGTGCGTGACCCTCTGCACGAGCCCCTGCGCGCCTCTGCACGCTCCTTCACGAGCGCCAGCGCGCCTGCGCGCCTCTGTATGAGCCCCTGCGCGCCCCAGCGTGCCCCAGCACGGGCTCCCCTGTGCCAACGCGCCCTCCAGCACACCCCAGCACGAGCACAGCGTGCTCCAGCATGCGATCTACTACTCGAGCGCGCCCCAGCACGAGCGCGAGCGCTCCAGCGCGTGACCCACTACGCGAGCACTCGATCCAGCTCGCGAGCGCGAGCCCTAGCCACTGCGGCCCAGTCCAGCACGTGGCCCAGTCTGGCCCGCTGCCTACCAAACCCATCAGACCCGCAGGCCTACCAGGCCCGCCAGCCCATCAGCCCACCAGCTCGCGGCCCACGAGCCCGCGACGGCCCGTGACAGTTCGTGAGCCTCTGCGAAGGTTTTAGACCAAACCGATCGGCGAACGAAAGCTAAATCCGAGATCCGAGGTCCGAGGAACCCTGGGTGAGAGAAAGAAAATCTCTTTAACTCTTGAATAAATTTTGTCAAATTAGGTAGTTTTGGCTGAAAAGAAAAATTGAAGATTCATAACTAGGCCCTTATTTGATATCGAACCGTGGTGATTTCATTAGGTTGGCTATTTTGGTGATTCGATTGAGGGGAGCATTGCTCTACGTATTGTGGTTTTATTTGGGAGTGCGCTATCCTCCCCAAAACAGTGAGTGAGATTTATTTCAATGATTTTGTTTAATATATAAACTCTGTTTTACAACATTTTGATGAATGAACATGATTTGTCGTATGCTTGAAATGTTTTGACTATTTTTAAAATTGATTTTTGTGAACCGATAGAGTGTCCAAAAACTGTGTTGAATTATGAAATTATGCATCCATGTGGTTGAAATGTATAATGTGCCATTTTATGCTATATGTTGCATTTGGTTTGTAAACCTGATTTCGGCATATTTTTTATGCGATATTGATTTTAGCCTTGAGGGCTTTGGATTGTATTGTTCCGTAGCTACGAAGGACACCGTGAGAGACGCTTTGGTGGCGTCCGGATATGCCTAGGCCTGGGGTATCCCACGAGTTGTCGTGATTTGATTATCGACACGGTACTAGCCAAGTTGAACCCGAAAGGGGGAGGATTTGGATTTGGATTTTTATATCCTCTCCAAGTCTAGCACCTGGATGAGGTTCGTCGCCAACGCCGGGGTAGAGAGTACTTTAAATAAACTTGCATATAACACCCTCGGTGCGCCTGTCATAAGTCACGGTAGACCTCTGCCAGGACATTTTCGGCTGGCAGTTCTATGATTTTAATGACAGTGCTTTGGATGCATATTTGACTTGATAATGCATGCAAATGACATATTGTTGAAATGAAAAGCATGATGATTTGAAATATGATTTGTATACTTGTGTTTTGACACTCCAGCTTCACACTTCATATTTGACGATTGCATTGACCCACTCACTCACTGAGTATTCTTCCCCGAGTACTCACCTCTCATTTCCCTTCTTGTTTCAGAGATAGTATTTGGCAAGGAGCGTTGCTTTTAGGACGCTCAGTATCATTGGGAGATTTGATCTGGATCTGAGAAGTTATTGTATATTTTCGCTATAATTTCGTGAGTTAGCAATTGTATTGGTGATATATATGTATTATGAGGTCGATAGACGACCATTGTATAATTCTGGGATGACTGTATAAATGTGGACACGTCATTGCATAACATTGCATTGAGGCATTTTTGGTTCATTGTGTAAGTATTTGGGAATGTGTCATGTCTTAGAAGTGTCCTCTAGGATCGCTTGGTGTCTCCTCTAAATCACAGGAGGGGCGACTGGCGGCTGTCCATGCCTTTGACGAGGGCATGGTAGTAGAGGTCTATGGCTAGGTTATTGGAAATTTTTATAGCCTTGCGTTATCTGGATGTCGGCTGTGAGATTGGTTGATTTTGGAGAGGCCAGGATGGCCATTTTATTTTAATACAGGATAATTGTGTTTTATACAGGGTAAATTGTACTTGGGAAAGCTCCGAAATATGGGGAGATTCTGCCCGATTTTCTGTAAAAATACAGCCGGCATTCAGGATAACTGGTGGCTGTTCACGATCCCGGTTCGGGGTGTGACAACAGCTAAAGAAGTATGAGGTGAACTATCCTACGCACGATTTGGAGTTGACGGCCATAGTCTTTGCACTAAATATATGGTGCCACTATTTATATGGGGTCACATGTCTGAAGTATCTGTTCACTCAGAGGGAGCTGAATTTGAGGTAGTAGAGATGGTTAGAGCTGCTAAAGGATTATGAACTCCTTATTGACTATCATCCGGGCAAGGCTAATGTAGTGGCTGATGCCTTGAGTCGGAAGTCGTCTTCCTCTTCTCAGACTACCGAGAGTACTTATCTCTCATGTTTATTGGGACTTCGAATCCTGGAAGTCAGGTTGGCTAGTGATGATCAGGGAGCTATACTAGCCAGATTTAAGGTTCGGCCGAGTTTGCTCGACCGTATCAGGGAGTTTCAGCAGAGTGATGAAGAGCTCCAAGGTATTTATGAGAAAGCCAGCAGAAGTGATATTGATGACTTTAGAGTTCGCAAGGATAGATTATTGGTTTTTCGAGATCGGGTATGTGTACCAGCAGATAGTGATCTTCGCAGGGCTATTCTTGAGGAGGCCCATTCATCTACCTATGCTTTACATCCCGGCAGTACTAAAATGTACCGTACCATCAGAGACAGTTATTGGTGGTCGGGTATGAAACGGGAAATTACAGAATTTATTGCTCGTTGCCTTGTATGTCAGTAGATACAGGCTGAACACTAGCGTCCAGCTGGCACTTTGCAGCCCCTTCCCATTCCTGAGTGGAAGTGGGAGCATATCACGATGGATTTCGTAGTGGGGTTACCGCGGACTTCGGCACAGCATGATGCTATTTGGGTGATAGTTGACTGACTTACTAAGTTCGCACACTTCATCCCGATTAGGAGTGATTACTCACTTGAGGCGTTGGCACGCCTCTATATTGATATAATTGTGAGACTGCATGAGGTTCCAGTGTCAATAGTATCAGATCGAGACCCCAGATTTACATCCTGTTTTTGGCCAAGTCTGCAGGAGGCTTTAGGTACTAGACTGAATTTCAGCACAGTGTATCACCCCCAGACAGATGGTCAGTCAGAGAGGACCATTCAGACTTTAGAGGATATGCTTAGGGCATGTGTTATGGATTTCTAAGGGAGTTGGGATCGATATCTTCCGTTAGTGGAGTTCGCCTATAATAATAGCTATTAGGCAAGCATTGGCATGCCACCTTACGAGGCATTGTATGGGAGGAAGTGTCGTACCCTGTTGTGCTGGGATGAAGTTGGTGAGCGACGACTCACCAATGTTGAGCTGGTAAAGGAGACGAAGGAGAAAGTGAGGATTATCCGTACGAGGATGAAAGCCGCTCAGGATAGACAAAAATCCTATGCAGATCGTAGGCGGCGACCTCTAGAGTTTACTGTGAGAGACATGGTATTCTTAAAGATATCTCCCTTGAAGGGAGTCATTCGATTTGGGTAGCGAGGGAAATTGAGTTCCAGGTATATTTGGCCCTTCCGTATCCTTGAGAGAGTCGGAAGTGTACTATATAAATTGGAGCTGCCAGCAGACCTATCGCGTATTCACGATGTATTTCATATCTCAGTACTTAGGAAATATCAGCCAGATCCCTCACACATTTTAGAGGCTCCGCCAGTTGAGTTTCGAGAGGACTTGAGCTTACCTGTCCAGCCCGTGACTATTCTAGATCGACAGGTCAGAAAGCTACGGAGCAAAGAGGTTCCTCTTGTTAGAGTTTTGTGGAGGAGCGACCAGGTCGAGGAACAGACCTGGGAGCCTGAGGAAGTCATGAGGAGACAGCACCCCCAACATTTCTCTGTATAGTTTCTTTTAGTTTCGAGGACGAAACTTGATTTTAGGGGGTTAAAAAATGTAACGCCGACTCTGTGATACCGTATTTTTGTACGAGAAATTTTATTTATTTATATTGATTTTTGATTTTGGGGTATTTAAATGAAATTTTTGGTGTATTTAAAATTATTGTCGTATCCGTGAAAATTGGGTAAAAATGAATATATATATATATATATACTTATATATATAAATAATAATAATAAAAAAAAGAGAAGAGAAGAGAAAGTAAAAAACAAAATGGAAAATTAAAATTAGGGCTTAAAGCCCTGATTTTCTTCCTTTTCCTCTCTCTCTCTCTCTCTCTCTCTCTCTCTCTCTCTCTTTCTCTCTCTCTCTCTCATTTCGTCTCCTCCTCTCCCGCAGCTGCCGCTAGCACCGCCGCTCACCACCATCGCCACCGCACCCAGCCGCCGCTGCTCCTCCCTCCTCACGCGAGCGCGCTAGCTGCAGCGCCTTCCTCCTCCGCGCAACATGATCTCCCGCAAGCTTCGCAAGCCCAGCCGAGCGCGATCTGCTGCCAACGCTCCACAGCACGAGTGCGCGACTGCCCGAGCACTCTAGCCCACAGCACGCGAGCCCAGTGCGCGATCCCTGCACGATCGCTAAAGCACCAGCGCGTGACAGTGCCAGATCAAGCGACAGCGCCAGAGCGTACGACAGCTCAGAGCACTGCGCACTCTCCCAAGCTCAAGCGGGCACTGCGCGAGCCTCTGCACGCCTCTGCACTCTCTTGCGCGAGCGCCAGCGCGCCCCTGCGCACCTCTGCACAAGCACTTGCGCTCCCCAGCACGGGCTCCCCTGTGCCAGCGCGCCCTCCAGCACGCCCCAGCACTAGCACAGCGTGCTCCAGCGCGCGATCCACTGCTCGAGCGCTCCCCAGCACGAGCGCGAGCGCTCCAGGCCGCGACCCACTGCCCGAACGCTCGTTCCAGCTCGCGAGCGCGAGCCCTAGCCACTGCGGCCCAGTCCGGCCACCGGCCCACTGCTGACTCGCAGGCCTTCCAGGCCCTCCAGACCCATCAGGCCCATAGGCCCACCAGGCCCGCCAGCCCATTGGCCCGCCAGCCCATCAGCCCATCAGCCCGCCAGCCCGTCAGCCCGCGAGCCCGCGGCCCACGAGTCTGCGACGGCCTGTGACAGTCCGTGAGCCTCTGCGAAGGTAAATGACTCAAAATTTCGATTTTCGCACTAGGGTTTGAATTTCTTTAGTAATTGAACTTAAATTGTTCACAATTGTTTCAAATTTGGAAACATTCAGGTTTTAGACCAAACCTACGGACGAACGAAAGCTAGATCTGAGATCCGAGGAACCTTAGGTGAGAGAAAGGAAATCTCTTTAACTCTTGAATAAATTGTCAAATTAGGTAGTTTTGGTTGGAAAGAAAATTGAAGATCCATAACTAGACCTTTATTTGATATCGAATTGTGATGATTAATTAGGAAAATCTCATTGAAAACTCGAGCGGTCAGATTCGAATTGGTTTTTAAAATAGGGAGTGATCACCCTCCCGTATACTGTGAGTGAGATTTATTTCAATACTTTTGTTTAATATGTAAACTCTGTTTTACAACGTTTTGATGAATGAGCATGATTTGTTGTATGCTTGAAATGTTTTGATTGGTTTTAAAATTGATCTTTTGTGAAACGATGGGGTGTCCAAAAACTGTGTTGAATTATGAAATTATGCATCCATGTGGTTGAAATGTATAATGTGTCATTTTATGCTATATGTTGCATTTGGTTTGTAAACCTGATTTCGGTACATTTTTTATACGATATTGATTTTAGCCTTGAGGGCTTTGGATTGTATTGTTCCGTAACTACGAAGGACATCGTAAGAGACGCTTGGGTGGCGTCCAGATATGCCTAGGCCTGGGGTATCCCACGAGTTGTCATGATTTGATTATCGACACGGTACTAGCCAGGTTGAACTCGAAAGGGGGAGGATTTGGATTTGGATTTGGATATCCTCTCCAAGTCTAGCACCTGGACGAGATTCGTCGCCAATGTCGGGGTAGAGAGCACTTTAAATAAACTTGTATATAACACCCCCGGTGCGCCTGTCATAGGTCGCGGTAGACCTCTGCCAGGACATTTTCGATTGGCAGCTCTATGATTTTAATGACAGTGCTTTGGATGCATATTTGACTTGATAATGCGTGCAAATGACATATTCTTGAAATGAAAAGCATGATGATTTGAAATATAATTTGTATACTTATGTTTTGACACTCCAGCTTCACACTCCATATTTGACGATTGCATTGACCCACTCACTTACTGAGTATTCTTCCCCAGGTACTCACCCCTCATTTCCCTTCTTGTTTCAGAGATAGTATTTGGCAGGGAGCATTGCTTTTAGGACGCTCAGTATTATTAGGAGATTTGATCTGGATCTGAGAAGTTATTGTATATTTCCGCTACAATTTCGTGAGTTAGCAATTGTATTGGTGATGTATATGTATTATGAGGTCGATAGATGACCATTGTAAAATTCTGGGATGACTATATAAATATGGACATGTCATTGCATAACATTGCATTGAGGCATTTCTGGTTCATTGTATAAATACTTGGGAATGTGTCATATCTTAGAAGTGTACTCTAGGATCACTCGGTGCCTCCTCTAAATCACAGAAGGGGCGACTGGCGGCTGTCCATGCCTTTGACGGGGGCATGGCGGTAGAGGTCTGTGTTTAAGACTGTGGAAATTCGTTGTTATAGCCTACATTGTTTTGGATATTGGTTGTGGGATTAGTTGATTTTGGAGAGGTCAGGATGGCCATTTGTTTATTTTATAGGATGAATATTGATATACAGGTGAAATTGTACATGGGAGATCTCCGATTTATGGAGAGGTTCTGCCCGATTTTTCGTAAAAATACAGCCGGCTTTCAGGGCAACGGGCGGCTGTTCACGATCCCGGTTCGGGGCGTGACATTTCTTTTCTTTCCTATCTTATTGTGTTAGGTGTTTTTCTGAGACTTGTTTAAAGTTGTGTTGGTTGTGAGTTGTTTTAGCTTTGTGCCTTAGTTTTTTATCGTTTGCATACATTGAGGACATTGTAGTATTTAGGTGTGGGGGAGGATCTTCATGTCAATGTCATTTCTTCTGTTTTCTTTGAAATTTCGTACTCTTTTGATTTTTGTCTGAAAATAATTTTGATTTGGTATACATTGTTGATTTGAGTTGAAATACATCAAAGAGACAAGTGTAATTAGTTGTTTTTGGATAAAATTGGTTTAACTGTCCCATTGAATTTGATGATTGAATTAAATAAAAATGTGTAGATTTGATACAAATTAAACACTTCTGTGAGCTTTTGAGCCTTAAGAGCATACCATTATTTTTGCTCTAAATTTTCTTTGAGACCACATCCATGAGTTCATGCGTTAATGATGGGGGCATTTTGGTTTACCATTTTTAGCTCTCGAAAAAAAAGACCTTCTCATGCATAATATTTCCCTAGTGAACCCATTTGAGCTTATACCCATTTTCTTTGCTATAACCTCATTAACTGACACATATCCTTCTTTTTACGCTTAACCCTCTTTTTCATCCTTATATCAAAAAAGTATGTGTTTAGAGCATAAATTGAGTTGTTATTTGTAAAAGGGAATTGGGTAACTTTATTTTGAGGATTTTTTTTAGGGATTCGATCATATGATTGGGGTGATTTGTGTATGTGCTATATTTTCATTCATTATCAAGTTAGACTGTCTTCAAAAAAAATGAAAAATAAAAAAAAAATGATGATGAGAAAAAAAACAGAGAAAAGAAAAAAAAGAAGAAAAATTCTCAAAACTTTAAATCGGGGAATTTAGAGAAATTCAAAAGTTTTGATTGAGGATTGAAATGCTTTTGATTAGGTTATTTTTCTTTTAAGTTGATTGTATTTCATGATATGGGATATGTTTAATAGTGGGAAATAGTTTTGTATTCTTAACATACTTTTTTTGATATATACATTACACATCACATTTATCATTTTTATCCTACCTTTACCCAAGTCACATTACAACCCTTATAAAGATTCCTGGATTTTTTTTTTTTTTGAATTCATATAATTAGTGGTGGGGATTTGATAAATAAGCATACTTATGGTAATGACATACTTTGCTTTGACTTTGAGAGTTATTGATAAATTCGCTTAAACACTTTGAGTGTAAGAGTGAATTCCTTGTGAAGATATTGGATTTTGATATATTGAATTTTGATGAGATTATTGAGTTTGATGGGATACTTATATTTCTTTTAAGGTTATGATATTATAATCACTTGCTCTCTGGATTGTTATTTTGACTTGGATTTTTCGATGTGTTGATTTATGATTGTTTGAAGATGAATTGAAGGAGGGGAATGAGTGAAAAAGAGAATGGTTGTATGTTATTAGTCTAGTGAATGCTTGAGGACAAATATTGGTTTGGTGTTGGGGAATTTGATAATGTGCAAAATGTTATATTTATTATTGATATTATGAATTGATTTTGGATTAGTTAGTGATCTAATGGATGGTTTTATGACATTTTGTTTTTAGGGGATTAAAGTAGGTTTAAGGAGGCATTTTTTGAATTAAATAGTTCAAGATATTATTTGGGTCTACAAAGCAAGGAAGAAACATCTAGAGTAGAGGATTTATTTGCAGTAGAATTTTACTCCCAAGTAAATTGTTTTTGGAGTTAATTGTTCCCTATTTTGGAGGGGTTATCCTAACCCTTTGATTGAAGAATTTTTTTAGATCTAGATCTAGATTTACATCACAACAAGAAAAAGACTTCTCATTCACCTGGGGAGTTGTTGACTCATGGCTATATATACTTATCCAATGGGTTGGTGGCTGGACACCATAACATAGCACACATAGCACAATTTTTTTCCCTTCCTAGGTTTTATTTTTCTTTTTTCATTCGATGATTCAAAAATATTGCTACCACCATGAGTGGCTAATTTATTTCTTTTGATTCAAGGAAAATTTTTATATGATTGTTTTTACTATGAGATTATGTGTTTCATTTAATTTCTTGGTCTTTTAATTCAAATATTTGTCGATTTTTGATTTATTTATATGAAAAATTTGTATTGGTTAATCTAATAATTTAATTCAATATTAATTTTTCTATTGCTATTCAAAATTTCAGTGATCCATAATTGTCATGAATGAATGGTACAAGTAACAACTAAGTTATTTATATTTATGGGTCTTTTATCAAAATTCATGTTTAAGATAAAAAATCGATGGAATAAAGCCCAATTATTTGTATTTTTGTTTAACTGTTTTCACAAAACTTAATACTATTATTATATTGATATAGAACGCTATCGTGTCCAGTCGATTAATGATAAGTTTTAATTGGATGTTGGGTTTGGTCAATTAATTTAGAAAAACACAATATTTATTACGGCTATCTGGATAAATCTAAGATTAAATGCATGAATTGTAAAAATAATATTTTTTAACCCATGATCAGTGAAACAATCGAATGTGTGAACTCTTGGATCAGAGTTTGATAGATTGAATTTCCTTTCTAATTTTAAGTATTTTTGCATAATTGATTTGTCTCTTAATTTTAGGTTATTAATATTTTATTTAAAATTTTATTTGATAAATCTTTCATTTTATTTTGGTAATAACTAAGAAATTAAGTTAATTTAGTTCTCGTGGGATTCGATCTGATACCACCATTGCTACAAGTTTGTTTGTATTGGAAGAATCAGTAATAATTTGAAGGATTCAACAACCCGTCCATCCACATGATCTCGAGCAAGCGAAATGACCCCAATGAGAAACGTGTACAATGAATGGAGAAATCAAGTTTTTTCAACTCTCATGTAACATTTATTTCGGGATCATTTATCGGGTAGATATGCATATTTACGCTTCCACGACCTTCCAAGGTATGACCCTTAGCTTACTCCTCATGCCTCACCTTCGAAGTGACATAAGGAGTAGGGAGCAAGTGATGGTACTCATGCTAAGCCCAGCTTTAACCGAGTCTACGGCTCGTCAAACGACACTCACTCGGCATTTACCTACCATACCCCTCCTCGGTAGCCAATTGTTCAGCCCAATGCTAATCGGCATCTAGACCTCCTCAGTGCTCAGTAATCATTACATGATCTGGTATGGTAACATTCACTCTCCCTAAATCACAGGGGGCAATCTTATGTAAATAAAAAGAAAACCTATAGTCGTACCGATAAGAGTTTGAAAACCTATAATCTATGATGACCTAGACTTTTCTAACTAGTAAGAGTTTGAAATCTTTGAGAATCCTACACGATAATTCACATAATCTCGGGATACTCTCATAAGGAAATTAGGGTTTCAACACCCTATATGCATATGACTCTCATACGCGAAAGGTATATATACATCATTAAACCAGCCAGTCAGGTACACTCTCTCGACTCACACATTGCATACAAGGCATATTGAACTCTCTTTTAGTTTGTTTCTTTCTATTCAAAAACTGTTTTCTAACTTGAGTGTCGAAATCTCCCCACTAGAGCACCCTTCAACGGTTCTTTGTAGGTCTCATCAATCAAGGTTATCATACGATTAGTGTCACGCCCCGAACCGGGATCGTGAACAGTCGTCCGTTGTCCCTGGATGCCGGCTGTATTTTTACAGAAAATCGGGCAGAACCTCCCCATAAATCGGACGTTTTCCATGTACAATTTCACCTGTATATGACATTCATCCTGTAAAAATAAACAATTGGCCATCCCGGCCTCTCCAAAATCAACAAATACCACAACCAACATTCAAAACAACGCAATGCTATAAAGTTTCTAGCAGTCCTAGCAACAGACCTCTACTGTCATGCCCAACTAGAGCATGAGCAGCCGCCACACTGAGCGGACTTAAATTCTACGCATATATAAAATAAATTCTCAAGTTATTTTTAAATATTTACAAATGCCTCAATGCAATGAAATAAATCAATATGAGAGTTTCATGAATAAATGTCCATAATTTATACAAAAATTTGATAAATAGATTGGTCAAATTAAAATCTCCAATACATAACAATATCACCAATCATCGTAACGGAAGATATGGAAAATATTCATACCCAAACCCAGTGATATCTCCTCGATCCAACACTAATCCTGTGGGAAAGAAAGCGAGGGGTGAGTATCTATGGGAGGATACTCAGTAAGTGAGGGGATTGACATCATACTATCAATATCTATGGTGAACTTGGAGTGTCAAAGCATAAGATAAAAAAATATCCACAGTGTGCAAACCAATCATGTTATTTCAAAATCATATATCATACGCACACATCAGAAGGCAAGATATGCATCCAATATTTACATCAATGTCATGAAGAGCTGGCCAATGAAATATTCCTGGCAATGGTCTACCTCGACCAAGGACGGCGCATTGGGGGTTTTTCCAAATGCAAGTATTAAATAATGGCTCTCTACCCCAATGTTGGCCACAGACTATCCCAACTAGCCTGTAAATAATCATAATGTACATATAACTAGTCGGCCGTGTATGGTGCCCCCGCCTGGTGCTAGACGGAGCCGTACTCAACGTCCTCTCCGATGAGAGTCAACCTAGGACACCCATACACATGACGATTTGGCGGATACCTTCGGCCGAATCGTATCCGGGTACAAGGGGTGCCTCTACCAGATGTCTTTCGTAGCTACGGATCACAATATCATATCGGTCGGGCACATAGCCCCATGCATCCCATCACCATGTCGGCCGAGCATATAGCCCCATGCATAATATCATAACGTCGACCGAGCATACAGCCCAAATATGTAAGTAAATCCATTTAAAACTATGTGCCAATGCAGTAGAAACATTAAAGCATATCAATATGTCGAAAATGTAGCACAATATTCAATTATCAGAACTCATGATGCATATCGATAAAGTCAGAAATTAAGACACTCCAAAGGTCAAAAAACATTTCATAAAATATTCGAAAATTCTAACAATCATACATTTTGCAGAAACATGTCATTTAAAAAATATTTTTGAAATATGGTTTTCAATCAATAGCGAATGTCAAAATCCCACTCATAGTTCTACGGGAGGGAAGTCACTCCCTACTGACAAGCCAAATCGGATCTGACCGCTCGAGTCTTCAAAAGATCAACCTAAATCAGATTATCAACATTTAATATCAAATAAAAGCCAAATCAGGGATTTTCAATTTTTCCCTTCCAAATATATACCACCTAATTTACAAAACTTCGTTATAGATTCTCGTTTCCTCAGTTTCGACTCATCTGACTCACCAATGGTCAAGTTTCTAATATTTCTCATTTTTTTTGTCTAATTTTCCTCGGATTTCACACATTTCAATATATTATGTAACTCTCGATCTAAATTCGACCTAATTTTGATAGAATTAATTCAAATGTTGAAAAGGTTGCATTTCTCTCACCTAGGGTTTCTCGGATTTCCGGATCTAGCTTTCGTTCGTCCATCAACCTGGTCTAAAACCAGTAATGTTTACCATTTGAAACACAAGTGAGAAATTTAAGTCAAATTACCTATAATTTTCGAAACTCTAGTACGTACACGGAATCGAGAATTCATTTACCTACGCAGAGGGTCACGGGTCGTCGTGGACTCGCGGGCCAGGGGCCAGACTGGGCCGCGGGCCGTATTGGGCCTACGGGCTTGGACGGGCTGTCTGGCCTGGTGGGCCCGTGGGCTTGCTGCTGATGGGCCTGCGGCGGATGGGCCTCGGCGCTGGTGCTCCCCCGTGCGCTGGTGCGCGCTCGTGCGCTGCTGCACTCCCGTGCGCTGGGCCGCGTGCCCGTGCGCTGGGCCGCGCGCCCGTGCACGCTGGGCCGCGTGTGCCCGTGCGCTAGGCCGCGCGTGCTAGTGCGCTGGGCCTCACGCGCTCGCGGCCTCGCTCGCGCTCGCGGCCTCAGTCCTGCTCGTGGCCTGGGCTAGCGCAGCAGGCTGGGTCCTGCTCGCGGCCTGGGCTCGCGCTGCGGGCTGGGTCCTGCTCGGGGCCTGGCTCGCGCTGTGGGCTAGGGGATCGCACTGTGAGCTGGGGGATCGCGCTGCGGGCTCGAGCTGTGGCGGAAGGCGGTGCTCGAGGAGGCTCGCGGCGGAGGAAGGCGAGGCGGAGAGAGAGCGATCGCGGGAGATTGCGAGAGAGAGAGAAACAGTGAGATAGAGAGAAACCGAGAGGGAAAGGAAGAAGAAGAAGAAGAAGAAGAAGAAGGAGAAGAAGGAGCCGGGAAGAACCCACGGCGGCAAGGGCATGGGAGAAGCACGGCGGTAGGGAAGGGGAATCGCCGCAGAAGAGAGAGAGAGAGAGAGAGAGAGAGAGAGAGAGAGAGGAAGATGAAGCGAATTAGGGCTTTAGCCCTAATTCGATTTGGGGAGGGCCAAAACGCTGCGTTTTGGCTCTCCTTCTTTTTTTTTTTTTAAATATATATATATAATTTCGGTGTTACATTTTCTAACCCCCTAAAAACAAGTTTCGTTCTCGAAACTAAAAGAAAACTATCCCGTGCACAAGTGGGGGTATTGTCTCCTCATCAAGTGGCAACAGAGGCTTACTCAATGTGTGGGCAAAAGACACTCTCACATACGAATGGTTTGACCCGGTGTCAATAAGGACACGAGCGTCAACTTTTCATATTTTTATAACTCCAATGTGAGGAAATAAAAGATTAGTTGATAAATATAGAGGAAAATATATGCTCACATAGATATATATATATATATATATATATATATATATATCAAAATGTATGTACAAACCAACATAGTTAAGCATCTACGGCTTTAACTAGCGATGGTTCTCAAAAAAATACATGGATATCTCTAACCACTGCTTGTAGAAATCTGCTCCCCCCCCAATTTAAAAGATCTTGGTTCCAAATAGAATGCCTAAACAAAGCCTGTCTAGCAGATGTTGGTTATGTGCAAGAGTTACGTGCTATGGATGTTGTGCTGTCAGACCGTCTTTTGGGGAGCTCTTCTAATATAATTCTCTCTATTCCCAAGATTTGAATCCAAGTTTTGGTTAAATGACTTAGTGTATTTTTTACTAACCAAATTGTCTAGATTATTTTATTGATCTCGTTTGAATTACTTAGTTAAGGAAAATTAATTATTAATCTTCCAAACAAAGAAAACTTAAAGAGGTTTTTCTTTTAAATTAAATTTTGGTTGTTCAATTCAAATATTCGGAACACAATGTATGCATACTTACAACTATCTATTTGAATTAGCATAAAGGGTCGGGAAAAGGCTGATTACCCAAATTTCCCTCGTAAGCATTTCACAATCTATTAAATTCACAATTTAAATTTAGTTAAATCAAATTACTAAGTAATTATAGTTTGAGTATCTTAATGTTATAAAAAGGGTTCTTTCATTGCTTAAGATCACGGTAGAGTTGTGGTGACCATTTATCAAAGATGAGTTATGATCAAATTGAATATTTTATGAGTGTAAAGTGTAAACTTAAAACTCGTTAATAGATTAACTTTACGAACATGTTCAAGCACGCTACATATATCTGGTATAACCAAAATTCTAATGAGTGTAGCCATGTCTAGAAGTTTAAGCCATTTTTGTCAAATTCGGACCAATCCATTGATCGGACCAGTTCAACTGACCTTTTAGACATTTCACGATTCAATCCAATTATAATATCATTTCTATATTGAATCTTAAATTTTTGCAAGTCAATTGCGGGTGAACCACGACCCATGTGACCCGTAGGTTTTTTTTTTTTGAGGATAAAAAAGATCTCCATTGCCTTTAATGAAGATGATGACCGATAATGTCCTCATTGGCAGTTGACGATGAAGATGAAATCGACCAATATAGACAACAAGTGGCGATCGCTAATGATGGATTCCAAGATGATGACGATGATCCGCAACTCGAATCATTGGCCATGAATGATGTCGACTTGGTTTCTTGATGAATCATCTCCCTTCCTTCTTACGTGAACAACCATTGTGATAGTACAACCTGAAGTCTAATTGTTCGTCCTCTTTTAGGTCAGCGGTGTCGACCTAAAGGCCAGGAAGGAGATTCTAGTGAGAGGAGGACCGGGAAGGTTGGGTTCGGCTTTTTGTGAAGGCTTTGAAACTAGGAGGCGAAAGAGAGAGAGAGAGACGACAGCAGGGGTGTTATGACACTTGAATCGAGTCGGGTAGTGTCGATATCCAAACTTAACTCGAGTGTTGTTTAGGTGAGCTTGAAATGTCATCGGGTAGCATCATTTATTTTAAAAAATAAAAATTATTTTAAAAATATAATTTAGTGGGCTCGTTGAGCCTTCGAGCTGGACATAGTTGGGTTCGAACTCGAGCTCAATACCTAACTACCATCTTAGCATTAGAAACCGGAGAGAGAGAGAGATATTTTATTATTATTTTTATTATTGTTGATTTTATATTTATTAAAATTTTATTTTTAAATTTTATATGAAAATATAAAATTAATATATATTTACTTTAAAAAATTAATTATATATATAATTTTAATTATTATTAAAAAATCAACGGTTTGACTATGTTGATTTATGGTTGAATCGGTTGAATTATAATTTTGAATTTTATATGTTGATATAAGATACGCTTCGGACACTTGACTCGTTTAACAAACGTGCTAAGTCTCAATCTATTCGGCAACAACTTGATTTATTTGTAAGCCTAGGGGAAACATAAATGACTTGCGGCATGGAAGAATAAATGCCTACCATACCCACCACTAGCAAAGGAGTAAGGATATATTAGATTTGCCTAATCAAAAAGAGTAGAGTAATAATTGTTAGATCCATTTTCAACAATGGAGGATTATATAATCGTCACGAATATCAATACCTCTCTGAACCTTTAGAAGGTATCCAAGACATTTTGGGTATCTTGGGAATTTCTTCGTGAGACACCTAAGACCCCAAATACCTTACAAAGGCCTTTATAAGGGACCAATATCTCTTCTTTATCTAACAAGAGCTCCCGAATACCAAGATTTTTTGGCTATATTAAATGGCATCTTTTGTGTAGTAAATGGATTTATTACAAACTTGGATACAATGGAAAGGATAGTGTATTTGCAAAGGAAGAATTCCTTTCATTTCTATCTTTTCTGATTTGAGGTTGACATCTCTGATACCAAAGATAAAAAGAAAAAAAAAAGTACATGAGAGGTTTTTAAATTAATTAAAGAAGACCTTTATTTAATATGGGGAAAAAAGTGTATAAGAATTATGGGCGAGGACGGGCTTTTTTTTAGACTCGGGACTGTGCTAGTAGATGACATGATCACCTCTAGGAGAAAAGATACCTGAACCAAATGTGGAGCGAGTCATTTGAACAAACAGAGGAAACTGGAGGAGTGCAAAAAAAGTTACAGGAAGGGAAGCTAGGAGAACAAGAGGCACGATGAACCATGCATAATGATGGCTGGCAACAATCCTTAGTGCTGCAGTGAAAGCTGTAACCATAGCTGCTACGGACACGAACAATGTAGCAAGTCCTAGAATCAATCTCGTGGGCAATGACCAAAGAAAATCATTCTCTGAATACCGAGCAGTTAAGATGGACAAAAACATGAGCAGTGATGTGGATGATGAGAAGAGTGCTACAACATCTGACACCATAAATACCATGAACGAGGTATTTTTTAAGAAGATGGGGACGCCGCTGTTTTGGTTGTTTCCACCGGGAACTGTAAAAGCTGCGGCGAATGCCACTGTTGCAATGAGTGTAGTTACAACCATGCATGATGTTGCAGTATCCTTCATCCACTTCTCCCCCTTTTCTAGCAAGTTCGCGTGCTCTTCAGTGAACAAGGCACGAGGAGTTGTCCCTTTTGAATTCGTCAATAATTTGCAAGAGGGATCCACAACATTTTCAACTTCCTGAAAAAAAATAAAACACCTTAAATAAGCCGACAAACTAGAGAAATCACACCCTTCAAAGAACAGCATTTATCAAACATGTTTAATGTTATTAATTTTGGAATCCAATTAATCTTTAGTACATAATTAATGGTTGTCGAACAAAAATATCTGAAGTACCTTGAACCACTGAAGTTCTCGCTGCATTTGTAGAGCAGCACCGGAGACAGAATTAAGCTGGAAAGGAGGTGCTAATTTTGCTGCAAGGTGCAACATGGTGTCGCCCTTACCAACTCTAAAAGCTCCCAACACCTTCCTTTGTGCACTCAACCCGTATATCAGGTTGAAGATCTTCTCCTGGCGATTCTCAATGGCAATGTGAAACACACTTCTCCCATTGGCTAACAGCCACAATAGATCAGGGAAGTAATGGAAGCACTCGATCACAAGCTCCACTATGCCATTTTCCGTTGCAGTGCTTAAGATGTGTGCATTCAAAAAGTACTCATATATCTCTGAACTGTCCATAGTTGAGATCTTGTCTAATATGAACTTCGTTAGTCTTATAGACTGGTTATGCTTTAATTTTATGTTGTAAACATCCTTAATGAGAGGAACTGCCAATTCCAATTCAAACAAGTCATGAATGATTACATGTTCCTTAATCAAAAAGCATTATCTAATGAAGGCTTACATACCATGTGCTGCAAAACTCCAAAATGGGTCTTTCATTCTCTTGTATACTACATTCCTCATAAAATTGAACATTTGATCAGAAAGTTTGAATTGGTTTGCTGTAAAGTTTGATCTCATGTAATATAGTACCTGAAACCATGCATGCGAATGGAAGAAGAATTAGCTTCTTTGCATGTTTGTTGGCCGGATTTGGTGAGGGATTCTCCATGTCTCCTCTGCCATGAAATCGGGAGATATCTTTGTTCCGGTTGTTCAAACTAATGACTTCCCATAAAAATTTGCATAGAAAAGTGTCAGGTGCTATGAATCAACTATATTGTCCTCCAAAATTCTACAGATATAATGGACTTAGAAAGGACTAACATGAGTATATGAGGTGCTGCCAGAAATTAAGGTGAGTTGCGCTTGAAAATGCTGAAGGCCTTTGCGCCAACACATCTAGGGGTGTGACTTTAGTTTCATCTCTACACAATGCTAGCTCCGGGTACTTCTGAAGTAGTTCAAGTGCCACATCTATACAAAGAAAGACGCATCATCATTCGCCATGGTACTAATTTCCATTAAGAATGTCAAAGGTAGACTCACCATAGTGATCACTGGCGATTATGTTGTTCAACAACCTGCCACCAGCTTGACCGCTAAGGGGACTATTTGGTTCTTCATTACGTGTTACAGAGCACAGATATGAGAGTACATCCTTCGAACCAATTAAAGCAGCATCAAGAATGGGCGCTCTGCCATTTTTATCCATTAGTTGAGTTAATTTTGGATTTCTGGACACCATAGCCCTTGCAGCCTCAGTGCAGCCAGCCATGGCGGCAAAGGTCAAAGCTGTTCGGCCATGAACATCGCGTAGCTCTAGGGCTTCGACAGACATTCTATTCATCATATTTATCACAAAGCGAGCGTGCCCTGCACCAGCTGCAAGATGGAGAGCATTTTCCTGGAAGAATGTGATTTCCGCTGTCAATGCAGATTCATCACCGCCAAAGATAGCTTTGGCTGTTTCCCAATCACCTCTGAGAGCAGCTTTGTATAGAGGAAGGTACTTATTCAGATTTTCTCTTACTCGAGCTGCACAATCATTACTAAAAACTTACTTATGTTAAATGACAAAAACTACTTGATATTGATAAAGCATCATCACTAGCTAACCTTGTCTTTCTGATAGCTGATCCGGATCTGGACCGACATCAGGACCTAGTGTATTAGCACGGGAAACAACAGTCCTTGGATGGTTGGGATTAGAATTTTGATCTTGCATAAGAGATTGCAACAGTAGAAACTGTAGCACTTCCTTTGGAATGGGTGGCATTCTGTGGTTGAATCTATTTGATAACCTTTGGAATGGGGGGCATTCTGTGGTTGATAATATTTTTATAACAGAGGAAAAAGGAGAAAAAATGGTGAATAAAGTGCTTATAAAATACTAGGAAAAGAAGAGAATTGCTTGTGTATGCAGGCTTGAGAAAGAAAAAGAGTAACTTGCTCATTAAGAAAATTACAAATGCAAAGGGTAAAACCAATGTGAATGTGAGATAAGTGAACTGAAAGTAGAGCATAAAGTGCCTGGATAAATTCTCAGATGCTCCCATTGATTCGTAGATAGGAACACTTTATCTAAGCATCTGAATCTGCAAGACAGCAGAAACCAAAACGGCAAGCAATCCTCTCCTTATTTTAAAAATCGAGCTTACACTTTGTAGGTAGTTATGCCCACAATGGGGCTTTTTTTTTTTGTAGGTTAGTGTTGGAATTATGCCCACGTGGACATTTAAATAATGGGTGGTTATCCCATTTCCAAAGATCCACCCAAGTAACTTCCAGTTTCAAAATAGAACGGGTGTCTCCACTCCTACCCTTTGGTAGAAGTGTGTATGCGTGAACGATGAACACATCACAGACAAGCATTTTGTTTTCTTTTGAGAATAAATGAAGGCAAAATTGAATCATGTTTGAGATCATGATTCCCAAGAGAAAAAGTTGGGAGAGAGACAAAGCATATATTCTCCTGAGTGAGAATCCGATTGGAAAATTAAGAAATTTTTGAGCGAAGTTGGTTTATTGGAGCCCTATATATTAAGGTATTTATACAAAAATTCTGAATTTTTAATTTATACACTTCCGCATACGCATATAATGTAATAAATTCTTTATTGGTATCCGAGCGAAATTAGATTTTTTAAAATATTTTTTTCGGAATTTTTTTTTTGCATAAAAATATAGGGTCAAAAATTTGAGACTCGAATCATGAATGACTTTCATGAATCCGATTATACCATGATATTGTCCATGATGTGTAGATCATAAATATTTTTTGTTAAATTTTTTGAGCATATTAAGGCCATGAAAAGTTCGGTCGAAATTTTCGACCCTACAGACACAAAACCTTAGATCTATGAAATTTATAGATGAATCAATATGTAATAATGGTTTAGAAATGTTTGTTATGCTCAGATCTGCATTTTGAGATATTAGTTGTGATTTTTGCATTACCGGAAATTGACTTTTGAAAATTGGATGCTACGGTCGTGAAAGTGAATTTCAAAGTCATCTGATTTAAGTTATTTTTCCAATAAATCAAGTTTAAGATGAATTGAAAATGTAGAATTTCGAATTACAGTCGAAATCTGAGTGAAAATCAGCTCAGAAAAGTGTTTTTCCGGTAGCTTGGTCGAACAGACCCGGTTGCAGACTTGTCATGTGGAGAAGACCCAACCCGCGGCGCATGCATTACACACACGCAGATGGAGCGTGAAGCTCCTGGTTGTGACACGTGAACAGTATCACTGGTCGATTATGACCCAGACGCCCAATTCGACCCACCCATACCTGTTAAAAAAATCGACCCGGACACCCAGTTCGACCCGCCCATACCCGTTAAAAAAAATGCTCAAAAGATATAGGTGCCTAGATTCAAACCTGAGATGGAATGACTTGCTTTGAGCAGCTCGCACCACCAAGCTAAAGTGTGCGGCTATAGCATATTTTATCTCACGCAGTAAATATTTCCTTGCTGAGCGTGTCCTGCATGTCACGTGTCGCGCACGTGCGGGCACGTGCCAAACGCTTTGCGCGTCTAGCGCGTGTGTGCACGTAGAGGTGACTCCGACGGCGCGTGGAGGAGCGTGGTGGTCCCGGCTACCAGTTCGACAGCTCTAAATTGGATTTTTCCAATTTTCCGAAAGTTTCACGTTCACATTTGTGATTTTGTGTGGGTTTTTGTGTGCCGAATCATTCTCCGAATGGTAAGATATGATTTCGGTTTATGGTGTATGATATCCGTTGACTCATACACTCAAATTAGAGTCAACACTCGAATAATTTGGGATTTGTTGATTTGAAAAGTACACAAAATATGAGAATAAGCGTCAATAAGTCACTAAAATCTCTTTAGCTATATAGAAAACTGTCATAATAGATTTTTACAAAAATGATAAACCAAATGGTGCCAAATATAAGATTTTATACCAGTAGATTCAGTTTATTCTCAATGAGTAAGATTTATATGAAAATTCTAAGGTATAAGATGGTGGATCCCAGGGAGGGTACCACACCTCAATATAGATGGAACAATGAAGTCTATTGTGCGTTGAAGAAAAAGGATAGTCAAATTAGGGCAATCCTTCTGAGCACCATGCACGACGATGTGATCCTGATTTTTTTAGCAATATCCTACGGTTATATCGGTTTGGCTCATCCTAAATGAGCATTGTAGTGCTCTTATAACTCCTATGGTGAGCATGCTGACTTGTTTATAACTTATAAGAAAGAGGTTGATCATATAATTATGCAACATTTGAAGCAAATGTCGAGTATGATCACTGAGTTAGGAATGCGAGTAAGCCTATTTCGGATGAGGTTCAGGTACTGAGTGTGATCCAGTCTTTTACCTGATTCATGGAGATCATGAAAATCTGTCTCACATCCAACGAAAGTATTCATACTTTCACTAATGTGAACAGGTACAGTTAGCTCCAAATAGAGCGCTTGAAGGCGATTAGATCACACTCGGGTCATGCTTACATAGCAGAGTCGAGTAAGGACTCCTATAGCACCTAATGAATTGTATAAGTATGAGAAGAAGACTCGATGTCCAAGCAAGAGATAAACTATCTGAGAAATCCAACAGTAAAGTACAAAAGCGCAAAAAGAAGAATTTTTGTAAGACTAATCGAAATGCTACATCTGTAGTAGAGTTGGTTATTTTGCTCGTAAGTGTAATGAGCGGAATAAATGTCTTTCTTCTTTATGTGGTTTAAAATTTGTGTTATCTATTGTAATACTCACTGATTTCTTTCCTTAGTGGATAATAGACTCAAGAGTCATCAACCATGTAACTCAAGATAGTAGTGCTTATCGCCAAATGAATTCTCAGGTTATGAGGATTTACGTAAGGAACGGATCATTTGTCGTCAGTAGAAGAATTCACACTTGCAAGTTCGAGTTGCAAAGTAGCCAAAATCTATATTTATATGACGTTCCTTACAGTTTTGGATATTTGATGAAACTTAATTTATGTACTTTGTTTGTATTGCCGAGGATATGTTTTGCCTTTTGGAAACTCTAATATTTCTATTAGTTATGACAGTTCTTTCGTTTGTTCTGGTTTTGTCCTTAATGGACTGTATTTACTGTATGTTATTCTTTTTAATGGTATTTTTTGTTATTCTTCTATTGTCTTTACATTCGACTACATAGATGATAATGTAAATGTATGGTATATAAGATTTGGATACATAGGGCAAGAGAAGTTGAATCGGTTAGCAGCAAGTGGTCTGTTGGACTTGCTAACTATGGTCGACTTGCTTATATGTGAATTTTTGCCTAACTGGCAAAATGACAAGAACACCATTTGGTAAAACTATGAAAGTTGAGACTCTATTGCAATTAGTTAACTCTAATATCTATGACCCTATGAGTATGAGAACCCAAAATAGAGCTGTGTAGTTTATTACACTTGTAGATGATTACACTTATATCGGTTACATTTATCTGATCTCGCACAATTTTGAGGTATTAGAATACTTTAGAAAATTTATTAGCGAAATTGAAAATCAGTTAAACTTGAGAGTGAAGACTCTCAAAACCGATGTGGGCGCAAGTATTTGTCAGAACTATACAGAGAGCTCTGTTTTAAGAAATGTATTAAGAGACAGGTGAATATTCCTGCTACTTCTCAAATGAATGAGTAGCCGAGAAGAAGAATATGACTCTGTTGAAGATAATGAGGTCTATGATGGCACAGGTGAATTTATCAATCTCCTATTGGGAGATATTTCATTGACTGCAGCTTACGTTCTCGATCGTATCTCATTAAAGTTCGAAATCAGTACCCCATTTAAGTTTTGGACATGGAGATAGTCTGACTTTAACCACTCAAGACCATGGGTTGTGTCGCGTATAATTACGATTTCTCGAATTCACATAGTAAGTTAGATCCGCGAGAAAAGAAATGTATATTTAATAAGATACCAAGAACACTCCATAGGACATGTGTTCTTAGTTTAGCATACTGACAGCATTGCTACTGAGATTGACTATCATGATATCATATCCTTTAAGAATGATTTCTTTAAGAGAGGTGAAATTAATTAGGACTCTACCTTTTATTTGATGGATAAGTTTAATAGTTTAATTAAGCCTAGCAACGGGATCGAAAAACCGATTAAGGAGGTTCGTCCCGGTGGGAGCGATCCATCAAGAGGTAAAATCGATCGAGACTTTACCTTCTATGATATGGATGAGTTTAGTGACTCAAGTGAGCCCGTGGTAGAATATAAGAATCCATTACGGATTTTCGTCCCAATGGGAGAGATCCATCGAGAAGTGAAATCTATTGGGACTTTACCTTCTATTAGATGGATGAGTCTAGTAGATTATGTGAGCCCAACGGTAGGACACAAGAACCCATTATAGATTTTGATCCTCGTGGGAGCGATCCATCTAAAGGTGAAGAAGTTCTCTCTCCTCGTAGAAATATTGAGGACACGTACTTAAACGTTGATTCCCAAATGTGGGTAAGACCCTCATTGCAACTCTTAAGGATAATGAGAAATTTAAAGCAGTCCTAAAGGCTCTCGTAGGTTTTTACAAAAAAAAAAAAAAAACATTTATTGAATGTCATAGATGAAGAGAATGAGTCGATGAAAATCAACAGTGTCTGGAATCTAGTTGATTTGCCTGATGGCAAAAAGACCATTGAGAACGAATAAATTCTCAATGACCTAGCTGATTTGCCTAAGGGCAGAAGAATCATTGGGAATAAAAAGGTTCTCAAGGTTAAGAGAAAGGCCAACGGATCGATGGGAATGTATTAGGCTTGTCTGGTAGCCACGGTTATATGCAAACTAAGGATTTGGACTACCGAGTAGTTATGGTCCAATTTACCTCGATCCTGTGACATTTTATCGGATGGGAACAATAAAGAGTATCTAATGACCATTGAAATATGGTTAGACTTAGTTCATTCTCGAAAATATGATCCAAAGGGATCGCTTGAAAATTGTGTTGACTCCTTAACAAAAGTTCTACATCAGATAAATTCTTGAGTATTTCGAGATAAGCGATAACAACCTATTAGATACTCTTATCGCTAAAGACAAATACCTGAATCTTGAAATGTGCCATATAACTTAAGAAAAAATAAGAGAGTTGAGTAGAATCCCTTATATCAGTGCAATGTGCAGTCTAATATATACAATGAGGCATACATGACCAGACATTTGTTTTGCAGTCGATCTAATAAATAAGTATCAATTGAATCATGGAAGGGGTCATTGGAGAACAATGAAAAAAATTTTAAAATATCTCAAGAGAATTGTAGACCTCTCCTTGTGTTATGAAAGAGGTGATTAATGTTTCGTTGGATATCCAGACACTGATGAGTGTAGCAATCTAGATAGACACAAATCGATATCAGTTTTTGTTATCTTGCTAGATAAATGGTACCATGTCTTGGAAAAGTAAGAAACAAATCTGTGTATATCTATTTACAATAGAAACTGAGCTTGTGGCATACTTAGTGGCAGTTCAAGGGAGTGTTTTGGTTTTGGAGATTTCTAGATGACTTGGGGGTTGTGGCAGAAAGTGAGAGGTCAGTGAAGATTTATAATGATAATTAGGCTGATATTGCCTACAATTGAAACCCTAAGTATCACAGTAAGGCCAAACATATTAATACCAGATATCATTTTGTGAGAGATATCACCGATAAGGGTGTAATGACGATTGAATACATTTTTATATAGCAAGGTGGCTGACCCTTCATCAAACCCATTTTGACAGATTCCTCTGTTAGATATATAGAATCATTGGATTTATATCTATTTTGACATTTTTCATTATGTACTGATTGTGATACTTATTAATATATATGACATATGTGCATTATACAGTTATAAGTTTAATTTGTTACACTTGTTTGTTATCATATATTATGAAGTGTGATGATAAAAGATATGTTACATAGGCGTGGTTGACTCTCTTACACGAGTAACCACCTCCAACTCTGAGTAAGTGGAGATGAGACGGTTTTTAGTCGTAAGAGATTTCGAGAGTTACCCTGGTAGAACATAAGTCGCCTTGATATGTGTTCAGAATGAAATCATATGTGACATGACCGACATTGGACATACCCACATCCATGTTGCCTATGAAAAGCCAGGTTGAAATCTCAGACATCACCTGCGTCAAGTGATATCATCTTTGAGATACTCTATCTGAGATCTCTGGGGTAAAGTCTTATGTAAACTGAGATCCATACCTATACAGTGTTAGAGAATTCTGATATATGCTCTTTTTGAGAGATAAAGGAATAACACTATGACATGTGTTTCATACCGCGTGTAATAAGACGATTAATGGATAGTGAGAACTATTATTTGAGACAATAATACGATTAAATATCCTCGTTCCCATTTGTGTGAAACCCGAGATTCATTGGATGAGATCTCTTGTACCCTTATGATTTCCTTTGTTTCTTGAAATTTTATTTTGGTGTTACTACTTTAGTATGTCACCAAAAATTCATGGTTGATTCAGTTTGGTGGTGTATGTCTAAGAAAGCAGTTAAAATGAGATTGAAAGTTAGTAATATGAAATGAAAACCAATCGGCATTATATCATAGTATAGTATTCACTGGTCGACCTGTTATGTTAATCCATATTGGATGGTTCGATGGATATAATTACGTTGAGTTTAGGGTACAACAAGTTCTTTTTTATACTAACAATGGCTTCTCGATCATCCTAACAGGTGTATCGATAAATTTTTTCTTGCAGGTGTACTCGTCGGTTGCACAACACTCAATCCTATATAAAAGTCTAATATGATGATATAATAGATAGTATTAGTTATAATATTGTGACGGACATAAAATGTCTTTGTGTCCAAGTGGGAGATGTTGGAATTATGCCCACATGGATATTTAAATAATGGGTGGTTATCTTATTTCCAAAGATAACCACCCAAGTAACTCCCAGTTTCAAAATAAAACGGGTCTCCTCTTCTACTCTTTGGTAGAAGTGTGTATACATGAATGATAAACACGTCACGGAAAAGCATTTTGTTTTCTTTTGAGAATAAATGAAGACAAAATTGAATCATGTTTGAGATCATGATTCCCAAGAGAAAAAGTTGAGAGAGAGACAAAGCATATATTCTCTGGATTGAGAATCCAATTGAGGAATTGAGAAATTTTCGAGTATGAAAATTTCTCCTGTCATTTGGGTCATCGGATATTGGGTTGAGACGTCGTGGATCCATGGTGATGATTTGTTTCGTAATTACCATCCTGACCGAGTGATTCGTATGAGAAATTATACGATTTCGATTGATTTATTGGAACCCTATATATTGAGATATTTATATCAAAATTTTGAATTTTTATTTTATACATTTCCGCATACGCATATAGTGTAATAAATCTTTCGATTAGTTTTCTTTTTAAATTATCCCTTAATTACCCAAATTCAAATTTAAGAAAAAAATAAAAGTAACTACCCCCTCTGTCTCTCTCACTCTCTCTCGATCCTTCTCCAGCACACAATTAGAATAGAAGATCATTTTTTTATGTGTAGCAGCGAAGGCACTGTGGAGTGTATTACTGAAGGAAGGTATTCATTTTTTGGAGGCCGTAAAAATGTGTTGCTAGGAGCACATTCCAAAAAGGAAAAGGTTAAGAGAGATAAATCATGTATTCTCTAAAATAGAAATACGATAAAAAGATTGAGAAATTTTTATATAGGAAAATTTCTCTCGTCATTGAGTATATCGGACTTTGGATTGAGACGTCGTGAAATAGTGATGGTGGCTCGATTCTATAATCATCATCCTGACCGAGTGATCCGTATGAAAAAATTCGCGTTTCGGTTAATTATTTTTCTTAATAATTTATATATCAAGATATTTATCTATAAATTTCAAAAATTTTAATTTATACATTTTCGCATACATATATATTATGTAATAAATCCAACACCCTTCTTTTCCTTAACAACAGTGTACCCAAAAAATCAGGCGGTAAAAACTTTTTGCACTAAATCAAGGACATAAGCTAGTAAATTGCATATTTAACCCTTACGATCAAATATGCCCGACCCTGCAGTCATATTTGTCTTGAGATCATTAGTTGTTTTCTTTTGTATTGTGGTTTTTAGATCTTATAATTGATGGGGTTATGACACGTGTGCGAGTCCGTGTGAAATTATACAAAATTATCTGTACAAATAAATCAAGTAAACAGAACTCCAATTACGACGAGTAGAATAATTTAAATCCTTTAATATTAATAAATATTGTAAATGTACAACATTACTAGTTTTATAATAAAACAAAACACCCCCTATCAATCGTAAGATATATCCCGTGTCTATCGTAAAATATGATGATCATCTGCATCGTGGGGTAACTCACCAATAAAATTTGACAATCACGGCATATTCAATGTAGTGCCCCTAAAAGCCGTGGGCAAAACTCTAACACCTAATATTCTCTCACACAGCGTAACTCATAAGAAACTAGTCATCCTAACTACTACGGGTATCCCATCTACAAGTAAAACTAAAATAACATCTACATTCTGTAGAGTAACTGTAAGTTCATCATGAGGCATATGAAATGTGTGTCTCTTGTTTTTATTTCTCTACTAAAACTGTGATGAGATGTTAATCTAACCGAATGAAACAAAGTCGAGCAATCCTAAAAAGCATGAAACTTGCTTCAAGCTTAAGCCAGTTGGGCATGGAATTCTACTACGGAACAAGAAAAATAAGCTACCTTCTCCGAGCTTACCGAGCTTAGGGAGGTAGTATACAACACCACGAGGACTAGAAGCCATGCCTATGTAAAAATCACATCACAAAAACATGTTTTTGCCCTCTTTCACATTTTTTTCTTTTTCTTCTTTTTTTTTTTATTACGATAAATGGAAATTTTACCTTCTTTCACTTTCTCTCAACATGTAACATGTGATATGTTTGTCCTATTTTGAAAATTATTTAAGAAAGTAAATCATAAGCGAGTAGCTTGCAGACGTAACCAGCTCATAGGAGTAATCTTCATTGTTTGACTTGACATCTTACGTTAACCCCATCATATTTACATGGAAATTTCTCCATTGGAGTATAATGTTTGTCACAAGTGTCAAGAAAAAGGGTTCATAAACCCTAAAACAAAGTTGACCACTAATGTCACATTCATAAACCCTTTTTTAAATACATTTTGCTTTATTACAAAAAACAAGAAACAATTGAAAATTAAACCTAATCCTAAACCCCACTTCCATTCTTTCCCTAATAATAACTTATATGAATAAAAAAAAAAGAAAAGAAAACCAAAAAACAAAAACAAAATTGAAATAGATAATTATGGCGTCAAAGTCCTAGAGCGCGCACTGCATGTAGAGGCGCATTTTGGCAGGGACCAGAACAGCCGAAACCATTTCGCGAGGTTTTCACGAGAAAATTGGCCCTTTTGTTTTTTTGTCAAAATCCATAGAAGATTTCGTTGATATTGAGATTGAAGCGTAGGAATCGTCCCATTCCTGGGAATTCTCATCGCTGTGGTTCATGAAATTACCACTCCACCCACGGCTCTCATCGAAATTCATAGCGTAACTGTTAATTGGCGTTACATATTTGGGAAAATTAAGGGTATTTTTGGAATGAAATGAACAGTTGGACAATTTGAGCCCTTGTAGGATGATATCATGATTGAATCGTAGGAATTGAGGTGCCTTGTGGGCTTTCATTTGTATTAAAAAAATTGTGCAATTTAAGGTGATGGGGTCCGATGCTTAGGCGTTAAATTGACATAAGAATGATTAGGGAATCTTAAAGAAAGAAATATCCTCCTCTCGCACCCCCTTGCAAGCATTTGATGATTTCTCTTTAACGTGTTTGAATTAATTTTCTATCCATATTTTTTGAATCAATCAAAATATACTAATAATTTTATCAATAACTGTTTCACATGTATCGATATTTGTTTGTTCAAACATTTCTTATCTAGTCGGAAAAAGATTCCGTGCATACAACATTACTCCTCAAATAGAATAGAAAGAGTTGTGGTGAGTATCAATCCAATTAAAAATAAAAATATTTACTTCACAAAAGATGACTCTATAATAAGTAAGGTCATATCCACAAAAAACATCAAACCTATTTCTTTTGAAAAAAATATAAGAAGTTTGTAAAATTATCTGGAACTAATAAAAATAAATTAATTAATGAAATTAAGTAAAACAAGAAAAATAAATTAATTAATGAAATTAAGTAAAACAAGAAAATTAACTAATACCAATTAAATAAGAAAAATATCAATGAGGATAAAATCTAGTTAAAAGAATTATATTCACTTTGTTTTTACAAGATTGATTATCGATCCACTTAAAGATTTCATCAACTATAGATAAATTAGTTATAATCACTCAATAAATACCAAATAACCAATCTCTCCTTATTTTATCGATAATTAAAAAAAGTTTTTTAACTATTTTCATAACTAAAAGACAATTTTAAAAAAGATCTTAGGATTTAAAGTTTTGATAACATTGAAATTGAGATAGAGCCAATTCTAAGTGACAAACACACAACAGGTTTATTTAAATTAGATTATTCAATTTCATAATATAGATGTTATTCACTACTAAAAATAAATAAACAATTACGGATTTGTAGCTTTAATTGATTATAAATTATTTTAAAATTATTAAATATTTGTCACTATTCAATAAATCTTAAAAAATCATGATTCATGGAGTGTAGAAATTAAATAAATACATATAATATGTTAAATTAATATACTCAATTAGATTTCATAAATATTAAAAATCAAAATTTTAATAAATTTATTATTAAAAAAATAAATTAAAATAAATTCATGAAAAAAGAAAATTTACAATTGAATTTATTGATGCTCAAGGCAATGTGAACGACAATCCAAAAAGACTTTTCCCGAATGCTATTTTTCTTCCCCAAAATATCCCCTTTTCAAGTCCAAAAGCAAGGAAAAAATTCCTCCTAAAGTTGCCGACCGTAGCTCTCTCGGGTTGCACATCTCTCCACACTTTTGCAACATGAAACACCCCAAATATATATATATATATATATATAGAGGAACAGTAACCCTAAAATAAGATAGAGTTTTTCTTATTATTTTTCTTTGGAAATTATTTAAATTAAAATAAAATTTTTTAAAAGATAATATTCTAAAAATTTCATATAAAAGAAAATCTTAAAAAATAAAATATCTTGAGAGTTAGATTTTCAAAATTTGTTATCCTTAAATATTAGAAATGGAATAAAATATTCAATATCTTTAATATCTCCAAAAAATATTGTTATCTTACGCATGTCCAACGTGCTAATAAAAAAGTATTATTATCTAATTTTATACAATTACTGTAATTTAATTTTTTTTTTCACTTTTCTTAATAAAGCTCCTCTATCAGTTTTACCATATCAAATATTACAAAATAAAAAATTAGTATAATATTTATTCAAAAATAAAATAAAATCAATTATAAATATTACATTCACGTAAACTCCGTTAAGTTGCATCTTTTTACAACAAAAAAGCCTTAAAAAGAGAAAATCACTCTTTCAATTCAAAACTTAAGGTTAAATATTAAAATTTTAAAAAACCTAACAAATTAGTGAATCGCTAATGGAGAGAAAGACAAAGTGTAACAAGTGGTATCAACATTTTAGTTATTTTTTCCATATCAGATTTTGGATAGATAGAAAAATAGAGAGCAAGATAGTTTCAGAGAATGTGTGCGAGGGAGAGAGAGAGAGAGGAGAGTTTCAAAAACTCAGAAATGAAGTTTAGATCTTGGTCCAACTTTCAGAAAAACTTCGATTCATTCTGCATTCCAACTCTGTATTCCAACTCAAAATGAAGTTTTGATGGTTCAAAATTGGTGGTTTAAAATTTACGATGGTAAGAATTTGAGACCACAACAAGATCTCTGGTCACATATGCCATGGATGTTCCGTAAATCCTTCGAACAACCAGAAAAAATGGACCAAATTCTGAGTGTTAAGATACAAAAAATGACATTTTAAATGGAATTAAGACTCACCATTTTATAGTTGAGAGCAGACAAAAAGCTTTTTGCGCCAAATCTGGAAAAAAAAAAAAAAAAAAAAAGCAACCACGAATGCCGCTAAAAGTAGAACAAATGACGGTAAAGTAAGTATTTTAGTGGCATTTCTGGGTTTTTGTGTTTCTTCTTCCTAAACTATCCCCATCTTCCTCGTCACCACAACTTAGTTTTCTATCATTGATTTCATGTTTCTCTCACTGAAGAGACCACCTTAACATCACCGCACACCATCACCATCAGCCATCACCGCTAAGTCCAATTTTTCCAAATTAATGTCTTGACTCTCTCATTATTCTTCCTCTTAACCTCGATTAAAGCTCAAATTCAAATTTCGGATCCCCGAACAGTTCCAATTTCTGGGAAAAAGAAGACAGAGAATAGAGTTGTGGTGCAAGAGAAACTTGGGTTGAGAAGTCACATTTACCAGATTTGACTTAGGAAAAAGCATAGAAACAAGTTTGATTGAAGTAACTTGGGTTGCTTTACATAAGTGGTTTCTGATGGCACAAGTGACTTGGTTATCATGTGATTGAATATTTTGATGTTTGTGAGAGAGATTTTAGAAAGAGAGAGCAAGAAGGGAGTGATGGGTTTGCTAGCCATTCTTAGGCAAATTCGATGATGATTGTCTAGCCCTTTAGGGCAAATTCTGTCTAGCCTTCGATCATTTTCTCTCCTCGGTGAGAGATTGGCTCAATGATTGTAGCTAGCGGCTGAGGGCCTCTCTCCGCCTACCGGAGGTGAAGGCGGAGAGAGGTCACCGTTGCAGCAGGGAATGGTCTGCCGCCCTGAGTAGTGACACGTTTAAGTAGAGGGATTACTTGGTCAAAGATCATGGAATATTTTGTACCTTAGGAGAGGAATGGCCTACCAGTAACATGGTGTGGACACAGGTGATAACCAAACTAGGGTAGGCATGATGCGAGACGAGCCATTGGAGGCCAACAGGAACAATTTGCGTCCTTTTGTGGGGGTTGGAGGGTTATGTTTCTTTGCCTAATCCAATCCATAATTTCTCCCTTCCATGTGAAATTGACTCATGCATGTTGATTGTACTCGGAAGGAATTAGGTATCCATATCTCTCCCTGATTTTCACTACTCCTGTCTTGGATTATCTTGAGATCTTACGCCTCCACTTTACTTCCTGAATCCCTCTCTCTCTCTCTCTCTCTCTCTCTCTCAATTGGCAAAATTGACCCTTTCACTTCTTTACTACTTGAAATCTCAACTTTTTAAGGGGCCATTCCTCCCATAACCGCAACTTCTACGTTGTTTTCTCAGATAAGGTCAAATTTAGGAAACCTTGATATGAAGAAAGGGATTTGAGGAGCAGCATGAAAGTTGTTACTAATGATGTTATGCCTACTGGCTTTGCAACCTAATGGCATTCTATTCAAGCCTCCCCATAGGACCAAAAATGGTATATTAAAAACAGATTTCAGAAATATAACCTCCTCCTTGATCGAGATGGGCCATCAGTAGTGCTAAGCAAATGTCCCAACAAAATGTCTTCAAAACCTAGTATCCCATCTATCTATTCACTAAAATAAAAGCTCTTGAAAGGTCTCTGAGAGACAGCTCAAGTAATAAAATCTCTTCATTTCCATCGGCCCACTTAATTGTATCTCCTTGTACCAAAAATAAATTAATAAATAAATAAATAAATAAAAGCCCTTGAAAGACAGATTTCCTTTTATCAGAAGATGCACAAAGACAGTTCTGAGTTCGGTTGTGTACCTGTGTTATATTAAAAGCCTATCAGGGCCAAAGCCTTGACTCCTAACATAATCATTCATGCTTTTGGATGAGCGATCCAAAATTCAAATTCTCAACAAACCCCCCCCCCCCCGCGGCAAAAAAAACACGGGCACAAAAATTGACACGATTTCCAGAAATACATGCGTTGAGAAAAGTTATTCATGCAATCAATGCCGAAATCCTGACGAACAAACTGCTAAAAACGGAACACCAAGGGGATTGAACCACTGTTGAGAGAATGTTTGCACCTAGCGACCAATCTCTCAACTCATGCCCACACTCACCACAGGAAGCAATCTTTCATAATCTTAGCCATCCATTAACCTCGTCCTAGATAAACATGACCTTACAAGGACTAGCCCAACGGAAAATGCTATGTCACCATAGAAGCTCACCAATTTGTCCCACCCCGCATTTTAGAGAAAAGATCTTATACCTTGTTTTTCTCTAACAGAAAATACTTCCAATGGACTGTTGCAGGGCAATATCTAGCATTTTCCATAGCAAATTACACAAATTCACTCGCAAGTACACCCCCTCCCTTAGGTCACTGAAATCCCCCCACCAAGTTGACTACCAAATAGCGCGATCTCATTCTTGGTATCGATCACAATGAACAAGGCCACCAAAATCCCATTCTACGAATGACTAATAATCGTGTGATTAACATCATCAACACAATAAAAGCAACAATACCAAAGTAGGTACTAACATTGATAGAAAGCTTATATTCATTGTACACAGCTAGGTTTCACACACCAAGGCTATTGCATCATTGTCTTCGCCTACAAAGATCATACAATCAGCTATTTTCACAAAATCTACGAGTGATAGAAAGCTAACATTGTCCTAATACCGCAATCAGGGAATTCACATACAATGAAAATCCTTAACTTTATGAATATCACTTACATTGCAAGAGCTTCACCAATTTGCCCACCATGAACACGAACAAAAACATTACCAGCAACATCTGATTTCCCTGAATCCAGTGCAATTGCTTCAAAAATCGCCCGAAAAGCACCGCAGACAACAGTGGGAACAGAGGAGTTGGTTTTTGGAGAAACCCTAACCACATTCTCTAGCCCCAACCGCATTGCATCGACAGCACACGACGATTCCACATTTGAAATCTCTGATATCCTACCGTTGAGATCTTTCCCAGACATGTCTATGTTCATATCACAATTCTCTTCTTTTACTCGGATTGGGATCAACAATATTAAAAAAATATTAAAAAATTAGTTCTTTATTTGGGTTAAGTGTCGAGGTCAAACTTAGGGACAAATATAGATAAATTTGTATTTATAAATAAAAGAACAAGTCCATGCTACCAAGTTTTGAAAATATATCATCAAAATTAGACATGCTCAAAATTCTAAACCAAATAAATCGTAGATGATTTTGATTTCATGAAAAGAACAATTGTAAATAAACTTTCCGATTCGCATTCCCTTCAAGTTGGGTTTCAATTCTAAAATTGTTTTGTTCTAATTTTGATTTAATTTTACTTTTATTGTTTATACAGTTTTTTTTTTTGTTTATTTTATTTTTTCTAGTTTGATTCAGAATTTTTAAACTTTGGATTCCGACCTTAAAAATTAAAAATCAAAACTAAGTCAATTAATTATTTTGTGGTTTCGATTCTAAAATAAAACAAAAATCATTTTGAAAATTTTAATTTAGTTTTATATAAACCGGTTTGAATTCTATTCCAATACAAAACCAGAGGTTTGCTCATGTCTGGTCAAAATGTTTAATGAGCAGATCAAAATGGACATAGATTTGCATGCCAAATCGATGGATAGATTAGGCCATAATTTATACCATGTTGGGTTGTTGTTGCAACAACCACATAACTTAGTATCATAAGAGGATTATTTAACGGTGACAATCTCCCTCCTCTAATGTGATAATTTTATATTCGAATTTATGTGTAATAAAAAAATAAAAAAAAACATGACCAAGTAAGTAGGTAAAAATATGGCTTTCCATGTATAGAAAGAGATACAAGTATCTTCCCAACCTTTGCTAATATTTATGTACTAATGATTTATCGGCAATTTGGGTAACATATCTAGCTAAAGTGGCATGAGAATTCAAAATAAAAAGAAGAGTATAATTTTGTAAAATCAATGCAAACGATATTATCTAAGTTTAAGTTTTATTTATTTGTTCAGTAATTAGAATTAATTTACGTTTTCAATCTTATTTTAACTGATAAAATTATCAGAATATAATAAGAAAAAATTCTATTACCTTAACTTCATTTGTTAAAAGACATTTTCTTTCTCAAATACTCCTAAATTAATTTGTTTCATCTACTTTTAAAAATAAAGAAAATAGTAATGAAATTTCTTATTAAATGGACCAAAGAGAAAGATTTAGTTTACCATATTTACGAAATCGTACTCAATTTAAATTAAGAATTACCATGATTGAAAAAGGTAAGGCCTTGAGGATTCTTCTCAGATATTAGTTAATTATTTATAGAAAAGATTTCTATTTTTAGTATAAATATTTTTTTCAGTTAAAAAATAATATAAGTACAATAATATAGAATGAAATATTGGATACGTAGAGAGAACAGAAAAAGAGAAGACGCAAGGTGAGGGCCCCCAATGGCATTCAGCTGCTCGGTTAAACCTCCTCATCTTCAACTTCACGAACCAAGAAAGCAAAGGATTCCAATCCACAGACACAACACTCTTCAACTCTCCCAAATCTAGAGAGAGAGAGAGAGAGAGAGAGAGAGAGAGAGAGAGAGCGAGCGAGAGAGATGCCGGGTCCAGGTCCAAACATGATGTACACATTAAGCACAGGCATAGCACTCACAACTCTTTCAAATGGCAAATTCAGTCCACACCATTCTCTCACCTACTCTATCAACGCCTTCTTCGGCCCCGACATTGGCTCTTTCACTGAATGGCTTACTCTCACTCTTGGGTTTGCTCAATCTTTGGGGTCTGCTGTACATGATGTTGTTCGCAACCCGTTTTACTTTGTCCTTCTCCTAGGGTTCCCTCTCTCTCTTTCTCTCTCTCTCCTCTACAGTTATCTTTCCGGACTTGCTCTTCACAAGGGTTTGCTTTATTCTGCTTCTGGGGTTTGTGTTTTCTGTCCCTCTAACCTTAATTTTGGCCGTTTTGCTTTCAAATTTTTCTGGGGTTTAGTGATTTGGGTTTTTTCCCCTTTATTGAGATCTTTTAATGTTCCTAACCCAACTCATCATTTAAATAAATAAAATTATTTTGCTTCATTTTTAGATTGAAGAGCTCAGATGAGCTTCAGTGTAGTTTCTAATTGTGCTTGATTGTGATTGTTCTCCTTTCCTTTTTTCTGATCTTCTAGGATAAATGTATCTCATTTTCCAATTGGGAAATGTTTGGCTGAAATGAGTTTTTTATTTTTTATTATTATTTTTTTAATGCTTTAATATGGCCTTTAACTACCTTTCTTTTGAGTTTCTAATTTGGTTATGTTTTTCTTGATATGTTGCAGGTGCCTCTTAATCGAAAACAGTGCTTCTTATTGGTGGCCGCTGTCTCATTCTCTCATTTTTTCTTAGACCATTTATTTGAGGTAATATTAAAACTTAAGAAAGAGCTTCGAATAGTGTGAAATTTTCATATTTTTCCTTGCAAAATTACTTAGCAAAAACGTAGTTAGTGTTTAATGAGACATCCGATAATTGTTTGACTCTTAATTTCAGTTGCTAAATTTAAGAAAACTAGATATTCTAATCTACCATAAATGTCACACATAAGGTTCATGTTTTTGTGGCATGTATCAGCTGGCTTACGTATGATTACCATTTGTTTTCCTTTTTTGGGATCAGAAACCTTTTTTGGGTCCTGATGCAATGAAATTTTGGAAAACTGTGGTGTTTCAGTTGTGGATTGTGTGAAATTGAAAACTCAATATTAGATTTTTTGTTTTAGATTTTTTCCATAACCTTAAAATTTTGTGTATTTAGTTTTGGTGTTTGCTATTGATGAACTAGTTTTGGAACTACAGAGCTGGAAAGAGTGCTTTGTGGAATGAGTGATAAGTCGAAGTCATATCAAAGATGCAAATAGATACATAGCTTTACAATAAGGGGGATTTATGGTATAATTGAGAACAAACAATGTTATGTTTAGAAATCATATACTATACTGTGTATTAAAGGGAGGGTATATTGCACAAAGAATAATTATGAAGTGCTTTACGACACTGAGAATAATTTTGTGTTGCCTGGTCTTTTCTTCTATGACCTCTTCATCTTCTCAATTAGATTGTCAAATTTACAATTAAGTGCTCAATGTATTTCAACACAATAAAATTATTCTCAACATTAGGTTTATGGAGAAAGTTATGATGACCAGGATTGTTTTCTTTGAGGTCTCAGCAAAGTTAGTAAGGTAATACCTGCACTCAACATTTGTCACTCACTATCAAAAAGAACACAAGCACACATACACAAATCACAGTAATGGAGTTTTGCAAAACACGTGTACAAATAATTTCAAGTCCTGTGCAGATGAACTAGTACTGCACCATGGTAGGGCACCCAAATATTAGGAGTGGATTGAATTCCTGGAAAATTGGGGCAGAGTCAAGAGAGCACTTGTGCAAAAAAAAAAAAAAAAAAAAAAAAAAAATTGATATTAAAATATTAGAGCAAAAATGACCAATATTAGACCGCTCGGCCAAACTGTGTTGCTTTTACCCATGCAAAATTATTTAGCATTGGTAACTACCAGATCTTGTCGGTTCAAATACTTTTACATCTTCCAAACTAGTTAAAAGAGGAATTTATCATTTGAAAATGAGAATTTAGATATGATACAGATAAGTTGCAGTACTGCATCGATTGCGATACTTCTTGGTAGATTAATTTGACTAAAGAGTTTTTGAACAAGGAATCACTGCTTGGAGAGGAAGAGAAGACAGGACAAGGGATTTGACTGAAGGAAGGAAACAATACACACTAGTATTATTATTATTATTATTATTATTATTATTATTATTATTATTATTATTATTATTATTATTATTATTATTTGAAATTCTGTAATATATATCAATGTACTAAATTCTGATATCAACCAACTACAAAAAGCTCCTTTCAATGTTGCTTTCTTTAGAAGGTTGAAGTCTTGAAGGGGGATAAGGATAAAAGAGAACAATAGCCTATCTTTAAATTGTAGAGAAACTGCTATTTTTTTTATTTATTTTATTGGGCATGTTTAACATATAAACCAAAATCTTGGGTTCCTTTCCAAGCAAAACATTGCAGTCTTCTCTAGCTGCTTTCCAGACTCCACTATAGAAATTCTTTTTCCTCAATCTCTTCCCTTCAATTTTGTGACACATTCTTGTACACATGGCAAAACTGTTTGCTAGTAAATTAGAAGGTTATGGTTTCTACATCCTGTATGATGCTTATAATAATTTCTCATAAAGTATGGGCATCCTTAACAGTATCTATGCTAATGTTGGAGTCATCTTCTTGTTCTTGTCTTCCAACTCAATAGTTGCAAGAATTCCATCACGCAATCCCCTGCATCCGACCTTCAAAATAGACTTCAAGTGGTAGTTAGAGGTCTCTTCATACAGGACTTTTTGCTGACTGTCTAATACAAATCACTGGAACTCAAATTTCTACAGGACAGCTTGTTGCTACCAAACTGGGCTAACAATAAGCCACTAGACTTGGCCAACATAACTTGCTCGCAATACATTTCATTAGTCTTGTAAGAACTATCTTTTGTGAGCAAGTCCTGCCTTATCTATTTATAGTGGTCCGTTGTTAGAAGCAAGTGATGTCAATCAACAGATTACAAGCACAAAGACAATAAAATGAAGACAAGAGTTATGTGGTTCGGCTAGATAACCTCCATGCATGGGTGGAGAGAGGATCAGTTCACTATGTCAGAGAGAGGTGCAAAGTGTAAAGAGTATACAGGAAGACGGCTGCTCCGAAACCCATAATATATCCAAAACGAAGTTACTCTCCTACAAAACCCTAAAGGGTTACAAAACATGTATGACCCACAGTTATGGGTCAGATCTGAACCCCCTAGGTCTGCGCCAAGATGTCCCCTTTTGTCTCAGGATATTTGCATAAAAGGCACCAACATAACATCAACAATCAATTTTCAATGACAGCCAATTGCAAATGAGGAAAAGAGTCTGTCCTTATTGCTGGAATCATTCTTTTAGAAATCTTGATGGTGCTGCACTGTTGTTGATCCAAGGAGTTAGACACTGAATTCATGATGTCAACTTGCTGGAGCGGCTGCTCCATCATAATGATTTCACTCACATTAGGCACCCATTTTTTTTTCCCATGTTGCTCTATCCTATACTCTTTCATGTTATAGGATGGTGGTCACTCGATAATGTATACTTGGATAATCAGCACTGGCTGGTGGGAAGGCCGAGCTCCTGTCAATCCCGATGGTGTTTTAGTAGTTGGTTTCTTATGCACGTGTTTAATTGGGGGTTTCATTTATATCAACATGTCATCCTCTTTTTCTCATTTATTGTTACTATCATTATAATTTCTCCTTTCCTTTTCCTATCATGTTTTTTGGTGCCTTTGTTTAACCGGGGAATTTATGTCTTGCAGAGTGAAGTCCCCAAAGTCCTTCACGCAGCGAGCATATCAATCTTTGAAACTTATTATCATCATTGCAAGCCTATACTGCTTATGGTGTGTGAGCCAGATATACTGGGTAAATCCTCGTCAAGCACCAGTTGGTGAAGAAGCTGATCTTGGAATTCTTGTATTCCTAGCTGTATACTTCTTTTTCCCTCATTACTTGTGCATATTGTCAATGGGTTCAAAGGATCATACTAGCACAAGGGAGCTTCTTCCGTGCTGGGAACAACAGCATTAATAAAAAATTCTGATTTTGCTCTGCCCTCTTCTTGAGGAACTTGCTAATGATACCTCTGCAATGGTGGAATGGAATTGCAGGCAGTATCTAAGATATAATGTTATTTTACATAGAGATTGTGAAATGATTGTAACCTGTGAGTGTTACAAATGTTGTCCAGACAAATGCATACAATGGAATGAAATTGTTGTATTGCCTACATGACCATACATCAAAACCCTCAAATTTCATAACATTTTTGTCTCCTTGATTGGCCATTCAATGGTAATGGCGATGATAATTGAGAACATTCTGTTTCTTGTAGTATTCTTGCGCCCTCGTCCTCAAGAAAAAAGTAAACCGGTCCTTAAAATGCGAAGTATTGTATGGCATTAACGACCAAAGTGTAGGGTGTATCTTTACATTTAGCTCTGCAGATAGAATTTATTTTAAGCCCCTTCAAGATAACTTCCATCACCATCTTATTACATCCGAACTCTGAGCTTTGTAAGAGCTCTGATTAGCAGAACCATACGAGGCAGAAGGCTGCAGCATGGATCTGAATAAAATAGGTGCAAAAAAAAGGGAAAAGTCATCACCAAAATGTAAGTGTGTGGAAAAATTTTAGGTGGGAAGCAAAATTACTCTCACAAACTTGAAGGGATCCCCTCCCCCCCCCCCCCTCGCCGGGGGGGGCATTCCACAATCATCATTACTCCTTAGCATCAATGACAGAACTACCAAGCCAAATGCTTTCTGTAATTGAAGAACAAATAATATTTTAAAACCTTTAAATATATTTTTAAGACTTTTTAATACTAATTCTAAAACTGGTGATATAATGGAGGTGTACTAAGAATGGTATAGTAAATGATGACAGAATATTCTGATAATGGTAATGACATCATATATATATTAACACATACGATGGTTTCAAGTCCATCCTCCCAAAATACTTTTTATTTAAAGATGCCAAAAGTAAATGGAGGACAACCTTGTGTTCAAATGAACGAGAAGAAGGAAAATGAAGAGGCCTTATATCCAGAGATTCATGGCCGGTTTTCGCAGGATCATCCGCTATGGCCAGATTAAAAAAAATGCTATAATGATCAATAAATTATAGTTTAACTCGTCTCCCTGTAAACTTTTCGAGTTCAAACTAAAAAAAAAAAAAAAGCTATATTGGGTTTTGAATTTTTATCGGTTATTGCAATGAATTTGTCTTGAAGGAGAGGCACATTACATAAAGGTACAGAAGATTTTGTTTCAAAGGAGGTCAAAGTAACAAAGTATGATGGTGTTTCAGGTCACATGATTTTTACCTTCAGCTTATAAATAGTTGATTAATCAAATATGTTGATTATGTGTTCACACATTATCATTCAAGAAACTGGGTTTGAAAACTTGCAAACCAGTTCTTAAAATATATGATATATTGTTATTTTAAGAAAATAGTAGAGAACAAAAGACTTACAATTGGATTCCATGAAAACCACTTGCGAAAAAGTTAGTTAGGGAAGCAATTACCTATTTGGTGTTTCCATTCTCAGAGCATCCAATGTACACCGGAGCACAATATTAATCTCAACTATTGCCCAACTTCCTGGTCCGAGCCTATAAGAAGATTGCTCCCCATCACTTAACACCATGCCGCTTGGGCCGCGGGTCCTGAAATGAGTTTATTATTGTTATTATTAGTTTTTTTTGGTGATATTATTATTAGTTTTTCCATCATCAATATTTGAAATCATATTTTAACTAATCGATTCTGACAATTTGCGAGGTCCCTATTTAGAAGATAATTTTTCTATTATAATTTTTTCTATTTTCAAATTTTGAGTCTAAAATTCAATTGAACAATTTATTATTTTATTGCACTACATTAACCGGCTGTTGGTGGGATGTTGGTGGGTTGAGTTTATTTTGCAATAATACTAGTCCCTTTTTCTAGTTTTTTTCATTTTTTTTCTTTGGCCAAGGAGAAAACAAAAATCAAGAGGGGCTCACCCGAGACCCAGATCCCGCCCAATAAACATACAATTTGAATCATTTCCTGGCCGCCTAAGCAACTTAACTCTCGTCTTCTCTCAATTATATGAAGGAGAGTTTCTCTATCCAATTCGAGATAAATTAATTAAATATAAATAATAAAACAGATATGGGTAAAAAACAAAACAACAAAAAAATATTGTCGTAGTTCATTTCTAATTACATGATTCTCTATTCGGAGTTTCATTATCTCTAGTTATGGATAGATTACCAATACCCATAAAACTCTTGCTAGACCCGGTGGCTTGTGTCTCATTAAGTAAAAGAATTAGCATGCTAAACAATAATCCACCAAAGAAAATTATCGGACGGGGTTTCCTTAAATCAAGTGGCAAAGCATCTATGGAAGGAAAGGGTTCAATAAACAAGTTTACAAGCGAAAAGAGAGGGCAGAAGATCAATCTTAAGAAAAAGGAGAGGGCGGTCACCGAGGGATAATCGATTTAATGGGATGATTATTAAATTTTTTAATCAAATTTCAAATTCGAAATTTAAAAATAAAAAAAAAATTATATTAGAAAAACTGTTTTCTAAATAGAGCTCTCGCAAACATTTGAATCGAATTAATTGAAATTTGATTTTGAATTTGATGGCAAGTATTTTAAATAAAAAAAAGTACCTGCGCACATATGCTCCTAAGTGTAGCAACTTTGAAAAGTGATCATATTTGAGATTTTGTCTCTGACGATCCATTATGCTTAGAAATATTTTTTTATGTCATCGTAGATTTATTTTGTAAGAAAGCAAAGTATTTAATTATTTTTAAAATTTTGAATATATTTCATTCTTATTAATTTTTAGGGAGTCGGGAAGAATTTGTAATTAAAATTATGAAAAAGAAATATGTGGGGTGTGTGCAAGAGTGTGCAAGCTAAACCCACTTAAAAGTATAAGATCTTAGCACTACGGAATCTCAATCCGCATGATTCTAACTCGCATAGGTGCAAAAATAGCAACATATTTTAATAATATATGTATCATATGGTTATCATTGTGCCGCCATGAATGTCATCCCCGCCATGAATGTCATCCCTTTGATGCCTTCCCTGAATTTCACCTCTCTCTCTCTCTCTCTCTCTCTCTCTCTCTCTCTCTCTCTCTCTCTCTCAAGCAAATTTTTAAAAGTATGGATTTGACTCAAGAAAAGTCTTCACTTCAACACTCTAGAAATCATAATTTTCTCATATAAAAATAGAGTTTTAGACTGTACTAAAATTGACAATAGAAGAGCTTACCATCTGTGTGTCAAAAATTACAAAACCTCTCTTGGATTTTCAAGCTCTGATACCAATTTTGTTGGACTTGAACTAGACTAGAGAGAAATTTCATAAGATATTCATGATGGAATTACATAATAGTTTCTCACTCTTATAGAGTGACTTTCAACACTCTTCATAAATACATGGAATGACTACCTCTATATAATAGCATTTAGACATACTAAGAGATATCTAGTAATCACGTCCTGAATTTTTGAGACCTTACGTTTATTTGACGTAATAAACTCATTACTCTTCATCCTCACCATAAATTTAGAATTTTAAAATTTACCTTATAATTATAGACTCTTAACATGATTTTAGACTATTCTACCTTGAGACTCTTAGTCTCCTTTATTTTCGACAAAATGAGAAAGTTCATTAATTCTATCATTAGTAGATGGCATGACCACCGCTGGGAGAAAAGATACCAGAGCCAAATGTGGAGCGAGTCATTTGAACAAAGAGAGGAAACCGGAGGAATGCAAATAAAGTTACAGGAAGGGAAGCCAGGAGAACAAGAGGCACTATGAACCATGCATAATGATTGTCATGCCCCGAATCGGGATCGTGAACAGCCACCCGTTATCTTAAATGCCGACTTTAATTTTACAGAAAATGGGAAAATATTAGTTTTAAGAAGTCACAATGGAAGCAAATATTAGAATAAAAGTACTTTTATTTCTTATTTTAATACAAATTAGAAGCTACTCTCCTTTCTTATCTAACGTTAATGACATGAGAATTATTTAACTTGAATTGTACAAAAAGTCATTTTCTATCTTTTCTAACATATATTGGCCCACCAATATTTGCATTACTCAAAAAAAAAAAGTAGCTTGGTAACAAAAGTGAACTCCAACTAAACCCACTTAAAAGTATATGATATTAGCATCGGGGAATCTCAATACGCATGATTCTAACCCGCATAGGTGCAAAAATAGCAACATATTTTAATAATATATGTATTATATGGTTATCATTGTGCCGTCATGAATGTCATCTCTTTGTTTTAGAACAAAACAACATAAAACCACCCGTTGATGCCTTCTCTGAATGCCACCTCTCTCTCTCTTTCTCTCTCTCTCAAGCAAATTTTTAATTTGTAGGGTCATACTCTTATCACTGTTTACATCGATTTCTATTATCTTTATAAGTCGTTTTCCCTGTCCTTACCCATGTGATTTTCAGCTGAATTGGGAATAGGAACCGCCTGAAATCGTCTTCATATTTATCAACTAGAGAGAGAGAGAGACGGGGAGAGAGATCATGGCAAGAGGAGTGATGTCAACCATGAACAATAGAAAAGAGAAGTCCTGATGAATTAAAATATAAGAAGAGTAGCAAACAAATAAAAGCAAGGATTAAAGGTGGATTGGCTTAATAGTAGAGATGCGACGTGATTTATTTAAATTTTAAAAATAAAAAAAATTATATTAAGAGAATTATTTACTCGATATTTATTTTTCTCGACATATCTCGATCTCCACGAGAGGTCTCTCTATCGTAGACAATGTACCCTCTGTTTCTGATTCGAAAAATGATGTATGGGTCACTGCTTTAAATATCTCTCTTTGCAAGATTATATCCTCTGATAACGTGGATTCTCAACAAAACAAGAAAAATCATCATTGCAACTAAAACACTCAAATTTTTTTTTTTTTTTTTTTTTTGATTGTCCTCGTCCTTGAGAGCAGGAGAGTAGTTATGCAAGGGAGTTGGTGGGAAGTTACATTTATAATTATGTCCACGTGGGCATATTAAACTAACATACTGCATGAACCAATTGGTGTTGCTGGACAAATTATCCAATGGAATTTTCCCTTGGTCACGTTTGCTTGGAAAATCGGTCCTGCATTAGCATGCGGTAATACGGTTATCCTCAAGACCGCAGAGCACACTCCATTGACGGCTCTCTATGCAGCAAAGCTACCCCATGACGTATGATCACCCAAAGATTTTATTACTTTTGACAGTAACTAATCTTGTCCTAAACTGGATATTGATGTACAAATATGACAATTTTAGGCAAATTTTGTTTTGGGTGACAGGCTGGTCTTCCTCCAGGTGTCTTAAACGTAGTTTCTGGATATGGTCCAACCGCTTGTGCTGCCCTTCCGAGTCATATCTAACAATCAAAAATAAAATACCTATTTCATTAAAAAAAAATCTAAGATGAGCAGAATCGAATCCACAGGAAACGACGGATTTATATGTTTCAAGAAAAATAAAAATATGGGGAGTGTGGGCAATTATCTAAATCTAATAAAAATAAATAACTTAATGAAAATTAACTAAAAAAAATAATTAAATAATGCCAATTAAAAGAGAGAACGTTAATGAGAGAAAATCTAGATAAAGAAGTTATTTTCATCTTGATGTATTTGATTAATTATCGATATAAAAATTATTCGACATTATATGAATAAATTTGTTATAACCGTTAAATATCACGAAACGATCAATCTCTCCTTACTTTTTCGACAATCAAGATATCATCATTAATTATTTCCCTAATCGAAAGACAACCCAAGAGACTTTCGTTGGATTTAATGTTCTGACAGTATTACAATCTAAAGAAACCCAATTCTAATCAGTAAATTCCAATCTGAATTTATTTAAATTAGATTATCTAATCTCTTGATATAAATCCTACCGTTTGCGAGATCATAAAACTATACAAATTATCCAATTGAATTTTCCCGCAGCGCGATCCCACAGCTCGCAGCGCGATCCCCCAGCCCACAGCACGAGCCAGGCCCCGAACAGGACCCAACCCGCAGCGCGAGCCCAGGCCGCGAGCATGACCCAGCCCGCAGCGCGAGCCCAGGCCGCGAGCAGGACCCAGGCTGCGAGCGTGAGCGAGGCAGCCCGCGAGCACGCGCGAGCCAACGCAGGAGCACGCACCAGCTCAGCACACGAGCGCGCGCGAGCCAGCGCACGGGCGAGCACCAGCCCGCAGGCCCATAGGCCGCAGGCCCATCAGCCCATCGGCCCGCCAGTCGCAGGCCCATCACCCGTAGGCCCACCAGCCCGCAGGCCCATCAGCCAGAGGCCCGCCAGTCCGCAGGCCAGCCAGCCTGCAAGCCCATCAGCCGCAGGCCCGCCAGCCCGCCGTCCCGCTAGCCCGTCAGCCCACTGGCCCGCAGACCAGCGAGCCTGCTAGCTGTAGCCCACGAGCCCGTGACGGCCCGTGAGCCCGTGACGGCCCGTGAACCTCCATGCAGGTAACTAATTTAGGATTTTAATTCTGATCTAAGTGTTTAGATCTAACAAATAAATCTTGTTTTGATAGGAAACCCTACAGACTTTGGAGTGACTGAAACGACATTCGGACGAGATTCTGCGCTTCGAGAAAACCCTAGGTGAGGAGATTTCGGCTCTAATTGATAAATTGAATGAATCTAGGATTGAATCTAAGATGAAAGGTTCTGTATATGTTTAGAGTGTAAGTAACATGCGAATAGAATACAATTTCTGAAATGATTATATGTGACTTTAAAGGTTAAGTATAGAATGTTACAGAAACTAGATGATCTGATACGAAATGAGCATATTATAGAATCATAAAATTATGTCGAGTTAATTCGAATCGTTTCCTTTAGAGTTACCACCCTCCTTAGAACTGTGAGTGAAATTTTGACATTCGCTATTGATTGAAAACCATGTTTCAAAAATATTTTTTAAATGACATGTTTCTACAGATGTATGATTGTTAGAACTTTCGAATATTTTATGAAATGTTTTGTGACCTTTGGAGTGTCTTAAATTCTGACTTTATTGATATGCATCAATGAGTTTTGATAATTGAATATTATGCCACATTTTTTACATATTGATATGTTGTAATGCTTCCACTGCATTGGCACATGGTTTTAAATGGATTTGCTTACATATTTAGGTTGTATGCCCGGCCGACGTTATGATATTATGCATGGGGCTATATGCCCGGCCGACATGGTGATGGGATGCATGGGACTACATGCCCGGCCAATATGATATTGTGATCCGTAGCTACGAAGGACATCTGGTAGAGGCACCCATTGTGTCCGGACACGCTTCGGCCGGAGGTATCCGCCAGATCGTCATATGTATGGGTGTCCCAGGTTGACCCTCATCGGAGAGGACGTTGAGTAGGCTCCGTCTAGCACCAGGCGGGGGCACCATACACGGCCGACTAGTTATATGTACATTATCATTATTTAGATGCTAGTTGGGGTAATCTGTGGCCAACATTAGGGCAGAAAACCATTATTTAATACTTACACTTGGAAAAACCCCCAATGCATCGTCCTTGGTCGAGGTAGACCATTGTAGGGAACATTTCATTGGCCGGCTCTTCATGACATTGATATAAATATTAGATGCATATCTTGTCTTCTGATGTGTGCGTATGATATATGATTTTGAAATAACATGATCGGTTTGCACACTGTGGATATTTTTTATCTTATACTTTGACACTCCAAGTTCACCCTTGATATTGATAGTATGATGTAAATTCCCTCACTTACTGAGTATCCTCCCATAGATACTCACCCCTCGCTTTCTTTCCCACAGGATTAGTGTTGGACCGAGGAGATATCACTGGGCTTGGGCATGGATATTTTCCATCTCTTCCGCTACGATGATTGGTGATATTATTATGTATTGGAGATTTTAGTTTGATCAATGTATTTATCAAAATTTTTTTTGGGATGACTGTATAAAATATGGATATTTATTCGTGAAACCCTCGTATTGATTTATTTCATTGCATTGAGGCATTTGAATATTTAAAAATAAATTGGGAATTTATTTTATATATATGCGTAGAATTTAAGTCCGCTCGGTGTGGCGACTGCTCATGCTCTAGTTGAACATGACAGTAGAGGTCTGTTGCTAGGACTGCTAGAAACTTTATAATATTGCGTTGTTCTGAATGTTGGCTGTGGTATTTGTTGATTTTGGAGAGATCGGGATGGCCAATTGTTTATTTTACAGGATAAATGTGATATACAGGTGAAATTGTATATGGGAAACCTTCGATTTATGGGGAGATTCTGTCCGATTTTCTATAAAAATGCAGTCGGCATCCAAGGACAACGAGCGGCTGTTTACGATCCCGGTTCGGGGCGTGACAGCGTGATCTCCCACGAGCAGCGCCTTCCTCCTCTACACGAGCCAAGCGCCCCTGGGCGATCCCTGCACGAGCTCCAGCGCGACCCTCTGCGCGAGCACAGTACGCACAACGCGTGACCTACTACGCGAGCGCGCGCGCCTCACAGCACGCGATCCTGTCGCGAGAGAGCGCTCCAGCCCGAGCGCTTCAGCTCACGAGCACGAGCCCTAGCCCGAGAGCGCGCCAGCCCACACGCCCCAGCCCGTGAGGGCGCCAGTCCGCACGCCCTAGCCGGCCAACCCGCCGGCCCTCGAGCCCGTGACGGCCCGTGAGCCCGCAACCGGCTTTCTCCTTCAAGAGCTCACCTGCATCTTCACTGTAGGTAACGACTATGATTTGGTTGAAGTTCTAGAGTTTTGTGTTAGAAATTTAGTTATTGTTAATATCGTTCAAATTTGAAAATATTACAGGTTTTAGACCAATCCGACAGGCGAATGATAGCTAGATCTGAAATCCGAGAAACCCTAGGTGAGAGAAACGCATACAAAGTTTGAATAAATTTTATTGATTTTAGGTTGAATTTAAAATCGAAAGTTATATATCTATTCGGAAATGTGTTAAATTCGAAAAAAAATTAGAGAAAATGAGAAATATTAGAAATTTGATCATTGGTAAGCCGAATGATTCGAAATTTGATGAAACGAGAATTTAGAAATGATTGTATAAATTAAGATTATAGTAAATTGGAAAAAAAATTGAAAATCCCTTATTATAGTTTTATTTGATATAAAATTTGATAATTTGATTAGATTTGTCTTTTAGAGACTCAAGAAGTCAATTTGATTGATTTAAAAAATAAGGAGTGACCACCCTCCCTAGATAAGTGAGTGAGACCCTAATCTCTTGCATAAAATAGTTAAACGTGTTTTTTGCCGTGTTTTCGATAACACATGCTTTTGATATGTATTGATTTGAAGTATGATATTAAATTTCAAATCTGTTTTGTGATTATTGAAATGTCTTAAATTATGTTTACGATAACTATGTATCCAGGGTTTGAAATGAAACAAAAATTGTGCCATTACTTGAAAATTGATAATTTACTTTTCTACCGTTGCATTGATATGTTGTTTTGAAATGATTTGATGAAACGTATTGACACGCAGATTTGAAATGTTTTGATGAACTATATGGGTTGGATGCCCACTAGTTATGCGATGATATGATTTTACTTGTGGGATGTTGTGCCCTAAGACGTTGTGCCTTAAGACGTTGTGCCCTTGTGATACTATGATGATGATATTGATAATTCCGTAACTACAAAAGGCGTTTGTAGAGGCACGGGTTGCCCGGATACATTTCTATAGGAGGTAACCGCAAACGTCATTGATTCTAAGGGCTATAGGCGCCGCTGGTTGAACCCACGTAGGGGGAGGACGTGTGTGACGCCACCGTCTAGCACTGGACGGGATCCTATATACGATGATGAGTTAACTCCAACAAACTCATGACCAATATCGGGGTAGAGAGCGATTTTAAAGTTTATGTATAACAAAACCCCCGATGCGCCTGTTCTTGGTCATGGTTGACTTTGTCAATATTATTTTTAGCTTGCTCTACTATTATTTGATTTTTAAATGGATGCATACATGTTTGTATCGTGTGATTGATTAAATGATTTCAAATTGTTAAACATATTATGTTTTGTTGCGAAATGTAAATTTTTATTTCAAATGATATTATTTGACACTCCAATGGTTCACACACACTATTTATGCTTGATATTATCCCCCTCACTCACTGGGTATCTTCCCATGATACTCACCCCTCTTTTTTCCCTCAGACAGGATTATTGTTGTGTTGGAGCGACGCTTCAGATTTTAGAGATTTTGGTAGATTTGGGTGATTCACGACGGTGAGATTTAAGTTTAAATTTGAAAGATGAATTCTGTAATTTATTTTCGACCCTACGAGATTTTGACATTGAGATTCGCAGTTGGTCATGTATTTATTTTGGGATGATTGTATAATTTATATATATTTAGTTGTGAAACTCTCATATTTCGTTTGCGTTGAAGCGATTGTACCTATTTGAATATTATTTGAGAAAATTATTATATAAAAGATAAAAGTTAGGTCCGCTCGGTGTGACGGCTGTTCATATTCTAGTTGGGCATGACAGTAGAGATCTGTTACTAGGATTGCTAGAAATTTTATAGTCTTGCGTTGTTCTGGATATTGGCTGTGGTAATTGTTGATTTTGGAGAGACCGAGATAGTCATTTGTTTATTTTACAGGATGAATGTGATATACAGGTAAAATTGTATACAGAACCTCCCATAAATCGGAGGTTTCCCATGTACAATTTCACCTGTATATGACATTCATCCTGTAAAAATAAACAATTGGCCATCTCGACCTCTCCAAATTCAACAAATACCACAGCCAACATCCAGAACAACGCAAGGTTATAAAATTTCTAACAGTCCTACCAACAGACCTCTACTGTCATGCCCAACTAGAGCATGAGCAGCCGCCACACCGAGCGGACATAAATTCTACGCATATATATAAAATAAATTCTCAAGTTATTTTTAAATATTTACAAATGCCTAAATGCAATGAAATAAATCAATACGAGAGTTTCAAGAATAAATATCCATAATTTATACAGTCAAATCTCTAATACATAATAATTTCACCAATTATCGTAGCGGAAGAGATGGAAAATATCCATACCCAAACCCAGTGATATCTCCTCGGTCCAACACTAATCATGTGGGAAAGAAAGTGAGGGGTGAGTATCTATGGAAGGATACTCAGTAAGTGAGGGGATTGACATCATACTATCAATATCTAGGGTGAACTTGGAGTATCAAAACATAAGAAAATATCCACAGTGTGCAAACCGATCATATTATTTCAAAATCATATATAATACGCACACATCAAAAAGCAAAATATGCATCCAATATTTACATCAATGTCGTGAAGAGCCGGCCAATGAAATATTCCCGGCAATGGTCTACCTCGACCAAGGACGGCGCATTGGGGGTTTTTCCAAATGCAAGTATTAAATAATGGCTCTCTGCCCCAATGTTGGCCACAGGCTACCCCAACTAGCCTGCAAATAATAATAATGTACATATAACTAGTCGGCCGTGTATGGTGCCCCCGCCTGGTGCTAGACGGAGCCGTACTCAACGTCCTCTCCGATGAGGGTCAACCTGGGGCACCCATACACACGACGATCTGGCGAATACCTCCGGCCGAAGCGTATCCGGACATAAGGGGTGCCTCTACCAGATGTCCTTCGTAGCTACGGATCACAATATCATATCGGCCGGGCACGTAGCCCCATGTATCCCATCACCAAGTCGGCCGGGCATATAGCCCCATGCATAATATCATAACGTCGGCCGGGCATACAGCCCAAATGCATGATATCATAAAGTTGGCCGGGCATACAGCCCAAAACATAATATCATAAAGTCGGCCGGGCATACAGCCCAAATATGTAAGTAAATCCATTTAAAACTATGTACCAATGCAATGGAAGTATTAAAACATATCAATATGTCGAAATTATGGCACAATATTCAATTATCAAAACTTATGGATGCATATCAATAAGGTCAGCAATTTAGACACTCCAAAGGTCGCAAAACACTTCATAAAATATTCGAAAGTTCTAACAATCATACATTTGCAGAAACATGTCATTTAAAAAGTATTTTTGAAACATGGTTTTTCAATCAATAGTGAATGTCAAAGTCCCACTCACTGTTCTAGGGAGGGTGGTCACTCCCTATTTTTAAAACCAATCAAATCTGATCTGCTTCCTCGAGTTTCCAAAAAGATCAATCTAATCAGATTATCAAAATTGAATATCATTTTCTCAAGCATTTTTAGGGTTTATCCGAAAGACATGAAATGTATAATATCCTCCACTTTACGGCTCATTTCAATCCAACCCTACAATCCAGATACTTTCATGCATATTCTAAAGTTTAACTCTAAAGAAACTATTCGAATTCACTCGACATGATTTTGTGATTCTATAATACGCTTTTTTCGTATCAGATCATTTAATTTCTATAACATTCTATACTTAACCTTCAAAGTCACATATAATCATTTCAGAATTGGTATTCTATTCGCATTCTACTTACACTCTGAGCATATACAGAACCTTTCATCTTAAATTTAATCCTAGATTCATTGAATGTATTAGTTAGAGCCGAAATCTCCTCACCTAGGGTTTTCTCAAAGTGCCGAGTCTCGTTCGAAAGTCGTTTCGGTCACTCCAAAGTCTGTAGGGTTTCCTATCAAAACAAGATTTATTTGTTAGATCTATACACTTAGATTCGAAGCAAAACCCTAAGTCATTTACCAGCGTGGAAGTTCGTGGGCTGTCACGGGCTCACGGGCTGTCGCGGGCTCGTGGGCTACAGCTAGCGGGCTCACTGGTCTGCGGGCCAGTGGGTTGACGGGCTAGCGGGCCGGCGGGCAGCGGGCCTCTGGCTGATGGGCCTGCGGGCTGGCGGGCCGATGGGCTGTCGGGCCTGGTGGGCCCGTGGGCTTGCTGCTGATGGGCTCGCGGGCCGACAGTGGCTCGCAGGCTGGTGCTCGCCCGTGCGCTGGTGCGTGCTTGCGCGCGCTCGTGCGCTGCTGCGCACTGGGCCGCGGGCCCATGCACACTCGTGCACTGGGCCGCAGGCCCGTGCACACTCATGCGCTGGGCCGCGCGCTCGTGCACGCTGGGTCGCGCCTGCTCGTGCGCTGGGTCCGCACCCGCTCGTGCGCTGGCTCGTGCTCGTGGCCTGGGATCGCGCTCGCGGCCTGGGCTCGCGCTCGCGGCCTGGGCTCGTGCTGTGGCTGGAGGATCGCGCTGCAGAAGGCGCTACAGTCGCGTGTGGTGGCGGAAGGCAGTGCTCGCGGAGGCTCGCGGCGTGCGGTGGTGCTCGATCGTGGCTCGCGGCGGTGTGCGGCGAGGCGGGGAGAAGGCGATTGTAGAAGATCGCGAGAGGGAGAGAAGACAGAGTGAGGTAGAGAGAGAAACCGCGAGGGAAGAAGAAGGAGAAGAAGAAGGAGAAGGAGAAGGAGATGCCGGCGGAGCTCGCGAGGAAGAGCAGCGCCGCGGTGGGGGAGGGAGACGAAGGGTCGGCGGAGAGAGGAGAGAGAGAGAGAGAGAGAGAGAGAGAGAGAGAGAGAGAGAGAGACGAATTAGGGCTTTAGCCCTAATTCAATTTGGGGAGGGCGAAAACGCTGCGTTTTGGCTCTCCCTCTTTCTTTTTTTTTTTTTTTTTTTTTTTTTTTTTGCTTGGTGTTACAGTGACAGTGTTTGGATAAAAGTAGGTCATAAAGTGCTTGGATAAATTCTCAGATGCTCTCGTTGATTCATATGAACCGAAAGTAGGTCATAAAGTGCTTGGATAAAAGTAGGGTGCTTGGATAAATTCTCATATGCTCTCGTTGATTCATATGAACCGAAAGTAAGCATAAAGTGTCTGGATAAATTCTCAGATGCTCTTGTTGATTCATATGAACCGAAAGTAGGTCACATATGAAGCGAAAGTAGGGCATAAAGTGCTTGGATAAATTCGTATGAACCGAAAGTAGGGCATAAAGTGCTTGGATAAATTCTCAGATGCTCTCGTTGATTCGTAGATAGGAACACTTTATCTAAGCATCTAAATCTGCAAGACAGCAGAAACCAAAACGGCAAGCAATCCTCTGTCCTTATTTAAAAATCGAGCTTACACTTCTTTTCATTAACAATAGTGTACCCAAAAAATCGGGCAGAAAAAACTTTTTGCACTAGACCAACGACATAAGCAAGTAATCTGCATGTAACTCTTACGATCAAATATGCCCGACCCTGCAGTCATATTTGTCTTGAGATCATTAGTTGTTTCTTTTGTATTGTGGTTTTTGGATCTTATAACTGATGGGGTTATGACACCCACAGCGACGGTTGACATTGGATGGCGAAGGCTTATCATGCCCACCATTCTGGTCACAGGGATGGTTGAGATTCTGTTGCGGATGTATTGAACCTTTCAACAGTTTAAATCTTGCAATACCACGTAATAAGAAAACATTCATTTGTCCACTCCAACTCCGCAACAGGGCAAGTGCATTTTCTGTTCATAGAAACGAAGTAAATTTCTCCGGTTGCAGCCTTTGATCGATTGATGCATGAACTCCCTAAATGTTTCTTTGTTTCGGCTTTTTAAAAGGTAAGGATAAAGAGGCTCAAGTGTCTAAGAGTCTGAAAACTGCTGGACGTCATCCTTGTTTTGATCTTGTCTCTCCTTCCATTAAAAGGAGCAGAAAGGACTAGTATCCTTGCTCTATGCCTAAATGTGCTTGAGGCATACACTGCTAGGTTACTCCTTCACAATATCAACAGCGCTAGGATAGCTTAATGGCCCGACCATGAACTGCAGGTGGAAAGGGCTAACTACGTACCTTGAATGGGTTTCGAAGTCCGCTTTGTTCTAAATGGTAGGCATAAAGATATCTCATTGTGGATTTTTAGTGTGTCCATTAAACTTGATCTAGAGGGTAAGTTTTAACGTAACGATGAAATTACTCCTTTAGTGACTTTAGGGTTACAAATTTGAGGTGTTAAAATAAACTTTTTATAAAAATATGAGAGAATAGCTGTGTACATATATATTTATCATCCCTAATCTCGTATTAAGTTGGAAAGTAATTTATGTACTGAGTAAACACATTAAGCTTTATCTAATTGTGGAATTTCATAATTTCGTATATCAGTTCTTGCATCATGATATATGAAAGCCAAACTCTTTGAGGTTAAGTCACAATGCGAGATATAACCCAACCAAAAACAGCTCATTGTTTGGAGCAACTTCCATGAGGTCAAATCCTTAAATAAAGAGACAACCAAAAAGTTCCCTACCCTCGAGAAGGCCAAAATGAACCCCCTTAGGAGACCAACTCACTGCAATGGAAAAGGAAGGGGTTAAAGTACATTTCATAATCCCAATCCCATATGTTTAGAGAGACAAACCAATGTACCCTCGGATTTTCTTCTTACCCTTATCAGCTGCACCCAGGTTGCACTGTTTTGCAGTCTCCTCAGCACGTGTTGTCCTTAGCATTGGGAAGGCAAGACTCTTGTTATCCTCGGTGACCCTTTGTTTTTTGGGCCTCTGCCTCCTCCTTCACCCCAAAACAAAAAAGGAAATACAATCTCGTGTTTTAATATGCATGAACATGAAGTGTGAGTGTGAAAATGAACACATTACGAACAAGCCACTTAAGGATTGACCCCAATCCTTATTCTGGGCATGGTTAATAAATTTTGCAGTATCGCCATTGGCTGTTTGAACAATCAATAGTTTATTTATTCATTGACTCTGTTTTTTTTTTTTTTTAAATGAATATCAGTCACAATATTCATTGAACGGAAACCGGAAAACATAAAAAGGTACAAAATGACAAGAAACGACACTGAGTGAGTGAGAGTATAGAAAATAAAAATGTAGATAAATATGTAAATATAAAATAAAATATATATAAGAATTTTATGTAAAAATTAATTATTTTATGAAAATAATAGAATAGTTATATTTTATAATGAAAATCCAAAATCATCAGATATGTATTTATTAATTATAAGATAAATAATATAAAAATTAAAAAATATAATTCAAATATTAATTAATTTAATATGTTAAAACGTTTTAAAAATATAAAAATATTTAAAAATGGGGAAATATTAGTTTTAAGAAGTCACAATGGAAGCAAATATTAGAATAAAAGTACTTTTATTTCTTATTTTAATGCAAATTAGAAGCTACTCTCCTTTCTTATCTAACGTTAATGACATGAGAATTATTTAACTTGAATTGTACAAAAAGTCATTTTCTATCTGTTCTAACATATATTGGCCCACCAATATTTGCATTACTCAAAAAAAAAAAGTAGCTTGGTAACAAAAGTGAACTCCAACTAAACCCACTTAAAAGTATATGATATTAGCATCGGGGAATCTCAATACGCATGATTCTAACCCGCATAGGTGCAAAAATAGCAACATATTTTAATAATATATGTATTATATGGTTATCATTGTGCCGTCATGAATGTCATCTCTTTGTTTTAGAACAAAACAACATAAAACCACCCGTTGATGCCTTCTCTGAATGCCACCTCTCTCTCTCTTTCTCTCTCTCTCAAGCAAATTTTTAATTTGTAGGGTCATACTCTTATCACTGTTTACATCGATTTCTATTATCTTTATAAGTCGTTTTCCCTGTCCTTACCCATGTGATTTTCAGCTGAATTGGGAATAGGAACCGCCTGAAATCGTCTTCATATTTATCAACTAGAGAGAGAGAGAGACGGGGAGAGAGATCATGGCAAGAGGAGTGATGTCAACCATGAACAATAGAAAAGAGAAGTCCTGATGAATTAAAATATAAGAAGAGTAGCAAACAAATAAAAGCAAGGATTAAAGGTGGATTGGCTTAATAGTAGAGATGCGACGTGATTTATTTAAATTTTAAAAATAAAAAAAATTATATTAAGAGAATTATTTACTCGATATTTATTTTTCTCGACATATCTCGATCTCCACGAGAGGTCTCTCTATCGTAGACAATGTACCCTCTGTTTCTGATTCGAAAAATGATGTATGGGTCACTGCTTTAAATATCTCTCTTTGCAAGATTATATCCTCTGATAACGTGGATTCTCAACAAAACAAGAAAAATCATCATTGCAACTAAAACACTCAAATTTTTTTTTTTTTTTTTTTTTTTGATTGTCCTCGTCCTTGAGAGCAGGAGAGTAGTTATGCAAGGGAGTTGGTGGGAAGTTACATTTATAATTATGTCCACGTGGGCATATTAAACTAACATACTGCATGAACCAATTGGTGTTGCTGGACAAATTATCCAATGGAATTTTCCCTTGGTCACGTTTGCTTGGAAAATCGGTCCTGCATTAGCATGCGGTAATACGGTTATCCTCAAGACCGCAGAGCACACTCCATTGACGGCTCTCTATGCAGCAAAGCTACCCCATGACGTATGATCACCCAAAGATTTTATTACTTTTGACAGTAACTAATCTTGTCCTAAACTGGATATTGATGTACAAATATGACAATTTTAGGCAAATTTTGTTTTGGGTGACAGGCTGGTCTTCCTCCAGGTGTCTTAAACGTAGTTTCTGGATATGGTCCAACCGCTTGTGCTGCCCTTCCGAGTCATATGAATGTGAAACAATCAAAAATAAAATACCTACTTCATTAAAAACAAATTTAAGATGAGCAGAATCGAATTCATAGAAAATGACAGATTTATATCTTTCAAGAAAAATAAAAATATGGAGAGTGTGGGCAATTATCTAAATCTAATAAAAATAAATAATTTTGTAATACCCAATTAAAAAAAAAAGGAGAAAAATAAAAATTAGGGCTTAAAGCCCTAATTTTCTCCCCTCTCTCTCCCTCTCTCTCTTTCCCCCTCTCTTCTCTCTCTCCCTCTTCTTCTCTCCCTCTTTCTTCTCTCTTTTCCCTTCTCCCCGCCGCCGTGTCTCTTCCCTCCCGCTGTCGCCGCCAACACCGCCGGTCACCACCAGCGCCACCCACAGCCACTGCAGCTCCTCCCTCCCGCGAGCGAGCCGCTGCAGCTCCTCTCTGCACAAGCGCCGCTGCAGTTCCTCTCCTTCGCACAACAGCGCGCGAGCTAGCAGCGAGCGAGCGAGCAGCGCGCGAGCAGCCGCGATCCCCAGCGCGCCCCAGCACGCCCCAGCACAAGCGCGAGCGCTCCAGCGTGCGATCCACAGCGCGAGCAGCGCACGATCCAGCTTGTGAGTGCGCTTCAGCGCGCGAGCCAGCGCCAGCGCCAGCGCACTCCAGCACGCGATCCGGCTTGCCAGGCCCACCAGGCCGCAGGCCCACTAGGCCGCAGACCCATCAGGCCCGCAGGCCCACCGGCCCGCCAGCCCATCAGCCGCGGCCCACGGCCTGCGACGGCCCGTGACAGTCTGTGAGCCTCTGCGAAGGTAAATGACTCTAAATTTTGATTTTTCGCACTTGTGTTTCGAATCTCTTTAGTAATTGGACTTAAATTGTTCACAATTGTTTTAAATTTGGAAACATTCAGCTTTTAGACCAAACCGACGAGCGAACGAAAGTTAAATCTGAGATCCGAAGAATCCTAGGTGAGTGGGATTTATTTCAATGCTTTTGTTTAATATGTAAATCCTGTTTTACAACATTTTGATAATGAGCATGATTTGTCGTATGTTGGAAATGTTTTGACTGGTTTTAAAATTGACTTTTGTGAACCGATGGAGTGTCCAAAAACTGTATTGAATTATGAAATTATGCATCCATGTGGTTGAAATGTATAATGTGCCATTTTATACTCTATGTTGCATCGGTTTATGAACCTGACTTTGGCACAATTTGATATGATATTGATTTTGGCCTTGAGGGTTTTGATATGTATTGTTCCGTAGCTACGAAGGATACCGTGAGAGACGCTTTGGTGGCGTCCGGATATGCCTAGGCCTGGGGTATCCCACGAGTTGTCGTGATTTGATTATCTACACGGTACTAGCCAGGTTGAATCCGAAAGGGGGAGGATTTGGATTTGGATTGGATATCCTCTCCAAGTCTAGCACCTGGACGAGGTTCGTCGCCAACGCCGGGGTAGAGAGCACTTTAAAGAAATTTGCATATAACACCCCCGGTGCGCCTGGTATAGGTCGCGGTAGACCTCTGCCAGGATATTTTCGACTGGCAGCTCTATGATTTTAAATAATGGTACTTTGGATGCATATTTGACTTGAAAATGCGTGAAATGATATATTATTGAAATGAAGAGCATGATGATTTGAAATATGACTTATATACTTATGTTTTGACACTCCAGTTTCACACTCCATATTTGATGACTGCATTGACCCACTCACTCACTGAGTATTCTTTCCCGAGTACTCACCCCTCATTTTCCTTTTGTTTCAGAGATAGTATTTGACAAGGAGTGTCGCTTTTAGGACGCTCAGTATCTTTGGGAGATCAGGCCTGGACTTGAGGAGTCATTGTGTATTTCCGCTGTAAATTTGTATTGGTGATGTATATGTATTTTGAGATCTATAGATGACCATTTTTATAATTCTGGGATGACTGTATAAATATGGACATTTAAATTGTGGAACTCTCATGCCACTGCATGACATTGCATTGAGGCATTTCTTTTCGTTGCGTCTATATTTGGGAATGTGTCATGTCTTAGATGTGTCCTCTAGGATCGCTCAGTGCCTCCTCTAAATCACAGGAGGGGCGACTGGCGGCTGTCCATGCCTTTGATGGAGGCATGGCAGTAGAGGTCTGTGGTTAGGACTGTGGAGAATTGTTTGTTAACCTTGCGTTGCCCTGAATTGTACAGTAGGATGATCTGGTTTATTGTTGAGGATAATATATGCATTTTGAGGCCGGGATGGTCCCTTTTGGACAGGTAACAGGTTTATTTTAATATGCGAGACCTCCGATATATGGGGAGGTTCTGCCCGATTTTCTGTAAAAATACAGCCGGCATCCAGGGTAACGGGCGGCTGCTCACGCTCCCGGTTCGGGTGTGACAGTTGGATTGGTATCAGAGCGACTTGGTTGAGAGCTATGTAGGAAGAGAGTTTTGAAAACATTCCCACTTGTGTTGTGTTTAAAATCCTCAATGCATGAGAGTTTCATACAGTCATGAAGTCCCAGTGCATGGTCATAGGCATATGAGTTCATCTATTTTAGGGGGTTAGATACGGTTGTATCTAACCTAACTTACTATATTCTTCTCCTATTGAACTAAGAATTTCATTCTTTTGTGAGGGTAGTCATGCTATGATTAGTTCAAAATTCTTGAACCGTGCCTATTCTTTTTATGATAATAAGCATCTTTCTCTTGCAGAATTATGCCACCTAGACGTGGAAGGAGAGGTGCTAGATTCGCATCGCTTGAGGGTCTGTTAGTGCCAGATGCACCTCGGGCACCCGAGACCCCACGAGTACCAGAGGACTTAGACGAGCCAGAGGATCGTACCTCGACTCGCGTGCCACCACCGGCACCTACTCAGCCAGCTGCTCAGGCTGAGACTCCCGTACCCACACTCGACGCCTTTAGGCAGGTGTACGAGTGGTACGCTTCGCATGGGGTCCAGATTCCGCCCCCACCACCTCCTACAGCGGCGCCTGCACCAGTAGCAGCGCCAGTTCCTACGACACCGGTTCCACCGCCGATGGCCGGTCCTTCTACTTTGTCCGAGCCGAGTGAGAGCACATCGGCTATTCTTAGACGGGTACATGAGTTGACTCAGTTGGTTAAGCAGGCCCGTCAGCTAGGGTGCACAGATTTTGCAGGGCTTGGTGATGCTGCGGCAGCCAAGCATTGGATCAACCGCACCCGCAGGATTCTGACTGATCTCGGGATTGGAGAGGAGCTCTGCCTGAAAGTGCCAGAGCGATTATTAGAGGGAGAGGCCCTCTCATGGTGGGAGGCCCTCTCATGGTGGGAGGCCCTCACTGATGAGGCGATAGAGCCACTGCGGTGGGACGACTTCCTTCGGGAGTTTGACCGCAGATTTTTCCCACTCTACCAGCAGGACCGGATGAGGTCAGAGTTGGGACGGCTTACACAGGGGTCCAGATCTATCTCGGAGTATGAGGCAGACATGCGGAGACTTGCCGCATTTATACCAGATCTGGCCACACCTCAGTATTTGCGCTTCAAATTTGAGGACGGTCTTAGCCTCAGCATAAAGAGGTATATGACTGTTACTCCACAGTTTACAGTGGCTGAGGTGATAGACTCTGCTCACCGCGCGGAGGCTTTGGTCCGCGCTGAGACTAGGCAGAGAGAGAGCAGAGAGCAGAAAAGAAAGAAGGAGAAGTCTCATTTTGCGGAGAATTCCAAGAGGGGCAAGGGATCCAGTTCGTACAGAGGCGGATTTGGATCTAGATTTCCTGAGCTGGGACGGGGACAGTACTCCCAGGGGTTTAGACAGCCCGCACCGACTCACCCTGCACAGTTTACTACTCAGCGGCACCCTTATTGCCGCAGGTGCAGTCAGTCCCATCCGAGCGGAGCTTGTTCAGTGACGGTCACTTGCTTCCACTGTGGGAAGTCGGGGCATATTAGGAATTTTTGCCCTGAGTTAGGACTCGGAGCATAGAGTTCACTGAGCTGCACTAGTACTCTTCGTATGGGACAGCAGGGGCAGCCTGTTCGGCCAGCAGCTTCTACTCCCAGGGTGACCACTGGGAGTAACACAGTGCAGACTCAGGCACGACAGCAGCCTAGGGCTCAGGCCCGGGTTTATGCCATGACGCATGAGGACGCCTAGGCGAACCCCGACATCATCATGGGTACTCCTCCTTCTGATCCTGTAGAATAGGATCTCTATTCGTATTTTCACTTCTTTTGAGGATGTCAGCATTGTATCAGTCGTATAGGTATTGTATGTTGTGTTCCCTTTTGTCGACATGATACTACTCTGACATCTTTATACACCGAGGTTGTAGAAGCCCTAGAGGCTCAACTATTTTGACATATATATATACATGTCAAGTTTGAAATTATTCTAAGTTTATGTGCATTTGTGCAAATGATAGGTACTCTACCCATTTTCGGAATAGATGCCCGTACTCTTATTGACACGGGGTCTAACTATTCGTATGTGAGCGATCAATTCTTCCGACATTCTGACAGGCCGCTCTCACCTTTGGACTAGGAGCTATTGGTCATCACTCCTCTGGGTGAGCAGATTGTGCGCGACACAGTGTATAGAGAATGTGAGATCAAAGTTGGGGATACAGTGCTGAAAGCAGATCTAATCCCTCTCGCCATGACTGATTTTGATGCCATCTTGGGGATGGATTGGCTACATATGCATCGGGCTTCGGTTGACTGCTTTAAGAAGCAGGTGGAGTTTCGAAAACCCGATCAGCCAGTGTTGATTTTTGAGGGCGAGAGGCGGGTTTTACCCCGCTGTGTCATTTCAGTTTTGGAGGCCAGACGCATGATTCGCCGCGGATGTGCGACTTACCTGGCTCATATCATTGACACCACTGCTCAGGGACCGAGACTGGAGGATGTCCCAGTGGTACAGGACTTTCCTGATGTTTTCCCCGAGGAGCTGCCCGGACTACCACCTGTTCGGGAGTTTGACTTTGAGATCGATTTAGTTCCGGGGACTACCCCTATCTCTATGCCGCCATACAGGATGGCGCCGGCTGAGCTGAGAGAGCTCAAGGTCCAGCTGCAGGAGTTATTGGATAAGGGGTTTATTCGTCCTAGCACGTCTCCGTGGGGTGCACCGGTGTTGTTTGTGAAAAAGAAGGACGGCACATTTCGGCTATGTGTAGATTATAGACAGTTGAACAAAGTTACCGTTAAAAATCGGTACCCACTACCACGTATTGATGATCTCTTTGATCAATTACAGGGTGTCAGAGTATTCTCGAAGATAGATCTCTGGTCGGGTTACCATCAACTGCGGATTAGGGCCGAGGATGTGCCTAAGACGGCTTTCCGCACCCGATACGGACATTATGAGTTTTTGGTCATGCCGTTTGGGTTGACTAATGCCCCTGCCGCATTTATGGACCTAATGAACCGAATTTTTCACGATTATTTGGATCGGTTCGTCATTGTTTTTATTGATGATATCTTAGTCTACTCGCGGAGTGATGATGAGCATGCTCAGCACCTTAGGGTGATTTTACAGACTCTTCGTGAGAGACAGCTTTATGCCAAGTTCACCAAGTGTGAATTTTGGTTGCGGCAGATTGGTTTTCTTGGCCATGTAGTTTCTGCGGAGGGTATCTTTGTTGATCCGCAGAAAGTTGAGGTTATATTGAGATGGGAGCAGCCACAGACAGTATCAGAAATCAGGAGTTTTCTTGGTCTAGCTGGGTATTACCGCAGATTTGTAGAGGACTTTTCTCGAATTGCTGCTCCGTTATCTAGATTGACGCGAAAAGGTGTAAAGTTTGTATGGGATGATCGTTGTGAGGTGAGCTTTCAGGAGCTCAAACAGCGATTGACGTCCGCTTCGATTCTAGCCCTTCCCACGAGTAGTCGAGAGTATGTGGTGTATAGTGACGCCAGCAGGCAGGGATTGGGCTGTGTATTGATGCAGGATGGTAGAGTTATCGCCTATGCTTCGCGACAGCTAAAGAAGCATGAGGTGAATTATCCTACGCACGATTTGGAGTTGGTGGCCATAGTCTTTGCGCTAAAGATATGGCGCTACTATTTATATGGGGTCACATACAGAGTGTTTACAGATCACAAAAGTCTAAAGTATCTGTTCACTCAGAGGGAGCTGAATTTGAGACAGCGGAGATGGTTAGAGCTGCTAAAGGATTATGACCTCATTATTGATTATCATCCGGGCAAGACTAATGTGGTGGCTGATGCCTTGAGTCGGAAGTCATCTTCCTCTTCTCAGACTGCCGAGAGTACTTATCTCTCGTGTTTATTGGGACTCCGAGTTTTGGGAGTCAGGTTGGCTAGTGATGATCAGGGAGCTATACTAGCCAGATTTGAGGTTCGGCCGAGTTTGCTCGATCGTATCAGGGAGCTTCAGCAGAGTGACGAAGAGCTCCGAGGTATTTATGAGAAAGCCAGCAGAGGTGATATTGACGACTTTAAAGTTCGCAAGGATAAACTGTTGGTTTTTCGAGATCGGGTATGTGTACCAGCAGATAGTGATCTTCGCAGGGCTATTCTCGAGGAGGCCCATTCATCTGCCTATGCTTTACATCCCGGTAGTACTAAAATGTACCGTACCATCAGAGATAGTTATTGGTGGTCGGGTATGAAACGGAAAATTGTAGAATTCATTGCTCGTTGCCTTGTATGTCAGCAGGTGAAGGCTGAGCACCAGCGTCCAGCTGGCACTTTGCAGCCCCTTCCCATTCCTGAGTGGAAGTGGGAGCATATCACGATGGATTTTGTAGTGGGATTACCGCGGACTTCGGCACAGCATGATGCTATTTGGGTGATAGTTGACCGACTTACTAAGTCCGCACACTTCATCCCGATTAGGAATGATTACTCACTTGAGAGGTTGGCACGCCTCTATATTGATATGATTGTGAGGCTGCATGGGGTTCCAGTGTCGATAATATCAGATCGAGACCCCAGATTTACATCCCGTTTTTGGCCAAGTCTGCAGGAGGCTTTGGGTACTAGACTGAATTTCAGCACAGCGTATCACCCCCAGACAGATGGTTAGTCAGAGAGGACTATTCAGACTTTAGAGGACATGCTTAGGGCATATGTTGTGGATTTCCGGGGGAGTTGGGATCGGCATCTTCCGTTGGTGGAATTCGCCTATAATAATAGCTATCAGGTGAGCATTGGCATGCCACCTTACGAGGCATTGTATGGGAGGAAGTGTCATACCCCGTTGTGCTGGGATGAGGTTGGTGAGCGACGACTCACCAATGTTGAGCTGGTAGAGGAGACGAAGGAGAAAGTGAGGATTATCCGTACGCGGATGAAAGCCGCCCAGGATAGACAGAAATCCTATGCAGATCGTAGGTGGCGACCTCTAGAGTTTACTGTGGGAGACATAGTATTCTTAAAGATATCTCCCTTGAAGGGAGTCATTCGATTTGGGCAGTAAGGGAAGTTGAGCCCCAGGTATATTGGGCCCTTCCGTATCCTTGAGAGGGTCGGAAGTGTAGCATATAAATTGGAACTGCCAGCAGACCTATCACGTGTTCACGATGTATTTCATGTCTCAGTACTTAGGAGATATCAGCCAGATCCCTCACACATTTTAGAGGCTCCGCCAGTTGAGCTTCGAGAGGACTTGAGCTTACCTGTCCAGCCCGTGACTATTTTGGATCGACAGGTCAGAAAGCTACGGAGCAAAGAGATTCCTCTTGTTAGAGTTTTGTGGAGGAGCGACCAGGTCGAGGAACAGACCTGGGAGCCTGAGGAAGCCATGAAAAGACAGCACCCTCAACTTTTCTCTGTATAGTTTCTTTTAGTCTCGAGGACGAGACTTGTTTTTAGGGGGTTAGAAAATGTAATACCCAATTAAAAAAAAAAAAAAAGGGGAAAAATAAAAATTAGGGCTTAAAGCCCTAATTTTCTCCCCTCTCTCTCCCTCTCTCTCTTTCCCCCTCTCTTCTCTCTCTCCCTCTTCTTCTCTCACTCTTTCTTCTCTCTTTTCCCTTCTCCCCGCCGCCGTGTCTCTTCCCTCCCGCTGCCGCCGCCAACACCGCCGGTCACCACCAACGCCACCCACAGCCGCTGCAGCTCCTCCCTCCCGCGAGCGAGCCGCTGCAGCTCCTCTCTGCACAAGCGCCGCTGCAGTTCCTCTCCTTCGCACAACAGCACGCGAGCTAGCGCGAGCCAGCTCGAGCAGCGAGCGAGCGAGCAGCGCGCGAGCAGCCGCGATCCCCAGCGCTCCCCAGCACGCCCCAGCACGAGCGCGAGCGCTCCAGCGTGCGATCCACAGCGCGAGCAGCGCACGATCCAGCTTGTGAGTGCGCTTCAGCGCGCGAGCCAACGCCAGCGCCAGCACCAGCGCGAGCGCGCTCCAGCGCGCGATCCGGCTTGCCAGGCCCACCAGGCCGCAGGCCCACTAGGCCGCAGACCCATCAGGCCCGCAGGCCCACCGGCCCGCCAGCCCATCAGCCGCGGCCCACGACCTGCGACGGCCCGTGACAGTCTGTGAGCCTCTGCGAAGGTAAATGACTCTAAGTTTTGATTTTTCGCACTTGTGTTTCGAATCTCTTTAGTAATTGGACTTAAATTGTTCACAATTGTTTTAAATTTAGAAACATTCAGCTTTTAGACAAAACCGACGGGCGAACGAAAGTTAAATCTGAGATCCGAAGAATCCTAGGTGAGTGGGATTTATTTCAATGCTTTTGTTTAATATGTAAATCCTGTTTTACAACATTTTGATAATGAGCATGATTTGTCGTATGTTGGAAATGTTTTGACTGGTTTTAAAATTGACTTTTGTGAACCGATGGAGTGTCCAAAAACTGTATTGAATTATGAAATTATGCATCCATGTGGTTGAAATGTATAATGTGTCATTTTATACTCTATGTTGTATCGGTTTATGACCTGACTTTGGCACAATTTGATATGATATTGATTTTGGCCTTGAGGGTTTTGATATGTATTGTTCCGTAGCTACGAAGGACACCGTGAGAGACGCTTTGGTGGCGTCCGGATATGCCTAGGCCTGGGGTATCCCACGAGTTGTCGTGATTTGATTATCTACACGGTACTAGCCAGGTTGAACCCGAAAGGGGGAGGATTTGGATTTGGATTGGATATCCTCTCCAAGTCTAGCACCTGGACGAGGTTCGTCGCCAACGCCGGGGTAGAGAGCACTTTAAAGAAATTTGCATATAACACCCCCGGTGCGCCTGGTATAGGTCGCTGTAGACCTCTTCCAGGATATTTTCGACTGGCAACTCTATGATTTTAAATGATGGTACTTTGGATGCATATTTGACTTGAAAATGCGTGAAATGATATATTGTTGAAATGAAGAGCATGATGATTTGAAATATGACTTATATACTTATGTTTTGACACTCCAGTTTCACACTCCATATTTGATGACTGCATTGACCCACTCACTCACTGAGTATTCTTTCCCGAGTACTCACCCCTCATTTTCCTTTTGTTTCAGAGATAATATTTGACAAGGAGTGTCGCTTTTAGGACGCTCAGTATCTTTGGGAGATCAGGCCTGGACTTGAGGAGTCATTGTGTATTTTCGCTGTAAATTTGTATTGGTGATGTATATGTATTTTGAGATCTATAGATGACCATTTTTATAATTCTGGGATGACTGTATAAATATGAACATTTAAATTGTGGAACTCTCATGCCATTGCATGACATTGCATTGAGGCATTTCTTTTCGTTGCGTCTATATTTGGGAATGTGTCATGTCTTAGAAGTGTCCTCTAGGATCGCTCAGTGCCTCCTCTAAATCACAGGAGGGGCGACTGGCGGCTGTCCATGCCTTTGATGGGGGCATGGTAGTAGAGGTCTGTGGTTAGGACTGTGAAGAATTGTTTGTTAGCCTTGCGTTGCCCTGGATTGTGCAGTAGGATGATCTGGTTTATTGTTGAGGATAATATATGCATTTTGAGGCCGGGATGGCCCCTTTTGGACAGGTAACAGGTTTATTTTAATATGGGAGACCTCCGATATATGGGGAGGTTCTGCCCGATTTTCTGTAAAAATACAGCCGGCATCCAGGGTAACGGGCGGCTGCTCACGCTCCCGGTTCGGGGCGTGACAGTTGGATTGGTATCAGAGCGACTTGGTTGAGAGCTATGTAGGTGAGAGCAAAGAAGGAAAAAAATAAAAGATAAAGGTGAGAGCAATACTTCCCTAGGGTGAAGTGGATATGTGACACCGAGAAAATGTCAAAGAAGGAAAAAAAAAAATGGGCCCCACCACCACCACCTACACTTTCCCTTCTTCTTTTTCTTTCTTTTTCTTCTTCTTTTCTCTTTCTCTTTTCCTCCCCTGCTCCCGACTTTCTTTTCACGCCTATGTTCGTCTCTTCGCTCTCTTGTTCAATCTCCCACCAAACTTTAATAAATTTTCAATTTAATTGCACCCACCAACCATTTATACTTCAAATGATTCTTGGAATAGAGGATTGAAGCGAGAAAACCTAGGAATTTGCTTGAATGGAGAAAAACTAGGGTCTTGAAACCCAAATTTTGGATTTTACTTCTTTATTATCATATTTAAATGTATTGTAGAGATTTGATGGAAATCTCTTAGAAAAGACAAACCCTAGAAATTTTGTGAATAGTGAAGTAGGGAGAAAGGAACTGAAAACTTGTATTATTCTGTGATGGTAAAAATAATAATAATAATAATAATAATAATAATAAAATTTGTAAACCCTTAAATTTAAGGAGAATGACCTGAAATTGTTATTGTTGGTTTAGGAGAATCGATTGGGGCTTGAAAATATACTTCTTGGAATAATAATGTATATGGAGTGAATATCCTCACGAAAGGTGAGTGGATGGCTATGTTTCATATGAATGAGAAATTGTTTTCAACCATGGTTTCTCAATTGAATTTTTAAATGAATTTGTGGAATAGAATTATAAATGTTTTGTGATTGTGGTGAGCCTTGAAATGAATTTTGTGACTAAGCCATAACTCTTGAATTTGAATGATGATTTCTTTGCACCATATTACGATTGAATATTCATATGAATTGTGAAATGTTGCTCTATTTTATACATTGAGTATGAATTGATTATGAAATTGAATGTGATAACGTGGTGTTGGAAATGAAATGACTATAGTCTAAATCTTGTCACGGACCGGGCCATCGGGGTGGTGTGGTTAAAGCTGGTTAAATTGGCTTGGGGGTAGGTGGGTTGGAGAGCCTCCACCAGCCGCTGGATAACGTGGTAGCACTCCACGAAGCTCCGGGCTAACGCCAAGGAAAAAAAAATGATTTTATAAAAACTGTGGAAAACCCCTTGGCGGATCCTGCTAACGGCCATTGATAGGATGATATTTTCAGCACACCCCAAAATTATGAAAAAAAAATGAATATAAACTGTTTGATTCGATTAAATGAGTCATGGTGGTTTGATATGAATGATTTAATGTGAATGAATTTCTAATTGCATTAAATTATATTTGATACATGTATTTGGTATCACCATCTTCACCCCTCATTTATATGCTGTATACCATTGCACTCCACTCACCGGGTATTTTAAATACTCGCCCCTCCCTTCAAATTTTTCAGAGGAAGTATAGCTCAAGGACGTCTCGTAGTAGTGGTTCAAGATTTTTTTTGTAAATTTTTGGTAAGTTATGATTATACATTTTATTTTTGAATTAGGATTATGGAAATCCATGGGAATGAAGTTTTGTATATCTCATACTGTTTAGATTTTATTTGATACTAGCTTAATTCCCTTGAGCAAGTATTGAAAAAATCTGAAAAACTATGATTTGAGACTTCATCATTTTATACGAATCTATCTTTGAAAGCCGTTTATTTTGTATTGGGACATTTAAAACATTTCTTTGGTTTGTAAATTTATGAAATGTTTAATAACTCTGGAATGGTTAGGATGGCCAAATCTGTAAGTCTGTACAAGGATTCTTGATTGTGTGAAAATGCATGCATGTATGTACATAGATGGGTCGGATGGGTCCCTTGCATGTGTGCTATATGGAAGAATTCTTATTTTGATGGATTTTATATTTTGGAAGATTTATTGTATAATTAAGATACCTAGCGCTATCCCGATATATGGAGAGGTCATGCCCGTATGTCGAGATAACACGGCGGTTATTAAGTGCTCAATGAGAGAGTGGGGGCGTGACAGGAGAATGTAGGATCAATGTAAACGAACTTGTAGAAAGAGCTATGACGTGGACATGCTGTAAATATCAAGCATTTCGGTCTATTCTTGAGGCTTTAAAGTGAAGAGAGAAATCTTAAAAAAAATAAAAGACAAAATGTGAGAAGTTAAGTTCAATTGTTTCTCTCTCTCTCCTTTTTTTTTAATTTTTTTGGGCCAGAAATGAATTTGGCTTAAAGCGTGGGCACGCCTTAAACAAGGAGCACTTCTGTTTTTTTTTTTTTTTTTAAACAGAAGTGAAGTGTGTTTAGAGTGTGGACACGCCTTAAATGAAGAGTGCTTTTGTCCATCCATAAAATCACCCTTTTTTTAGAAATGAACTTAATTTAGTGCGTGGCACCCCTTAATAAAAGAGTATGTCTGGCCATGTGCTGCTGTGGGAGGCAACCCAATATTTTGATAGTTAGTTTTAAATTTGATCTCATCGTGGTACAGCAGCACATGGACTGTACCACGCAAGTTGACTTCAACTTGTGTGGTATGAATTTTAATTTTGAATTAAAATAAAAGACTTTTTGGCTTACCATAAATTATTTTCGATATAGGAGTTTGTCTTGAAAAAATTTCTCTCATTGTGCAAAATTATTTGTAAAATTCTCCTAAAATACAAATCCAATTTATTTTGCACAAAAGAGTCATGAACAATGAAATCTATCTCCTTCTCATCATCTTGCTCCTCGGAAAATGCCCACCTACTAGGAAAAGGAGGAGAGATAGTTAGTTTCAAATTTGAGTTGTTCGGTTCATCACTTACCTTCATGGTCGATTCATTCAATATCGATATTTTGTTTTGTTTGGCCTCTTTATCTTTTTTAGTTATCGAGGAGTTGTCCTGCAATTTCCTTTCATTCTTGACTACCATAACACTCACGTTTTCTCTCGAGTTGATCTCTACTTGAGAGGGTAGCTTTCCATTATTTTCCTCCATTCGACTCACTGTCGTTGTCAATTGCGACACCTGATTTTTCAAGTTTTGGATGTTGGTTCTTGTCTCTAGCTGAAATTATTGAGTGCTGTTAGCCAAACTTTTAACAATTTCATCTAGAGACGTACCTTGATTCAAAGAGGGTTGCTGAGATTGAAATTTTGGTTGGCATTATGATTGTTGTGGGAACTCTTGTTGCCAATTTCCTTAACTGAAGTTTGGTTGATCCCACCATCCTTGTTATAGATGTTCGAATATGGATCATCATAAAGAATGGAATACTTATCGGTTGAATGATCCATCTCTAAATAAATTCCACAGTTTGTACCGATTACCTTTGTCCTACAATAAAATTACGCATAAGAGAAGTTAGTTCTTTCAATTCTTGACAAAGGGAAAAATCACTTATCTCATTGATCCTCTTTGGAACTTTTTGCCTTATTTCAAATTGTTAACCATTGGCTGTCATGTTTAGAAAATCACCGCAAAATGAACCTTCATTAAAATCAGAGAATAATAACTCCCTTAAAGTTTTTTGGTTGGCCATATCTTCGTGGTTAAAGTCCTTTTCTTCTATATCCTCGATAATTTTCGGCAAGTTCCCTGAAAATGATTAGTTTTCAAAACAAGGAGAAAAAAAAAACAAAAACTTAAAAGAAATAAATCACTTAACACCGCTCCCCGACAATAAAACCAAAATTTGATGTGTCGTCAAACAATCAAAAATAAAATATTTACTTTACTAAAGACAAATCTAGGGTGAGCAGAGTCGAATCCACAGAGAACGGCAGATTTATCTCTTTCAAGAAAAATGAAAATATGGGGGGTTAAAGCAATTATCTAAATCTAACAAAAATAAATAATTCAATGAAAATTAACTAAAATAAAACAACTAAATAATGTCAATTAAAAGAAAGAATGTCAACGAGAGAAAATCTAGCTAAACGAGTTATTTCTACCTTGATATATTTGATTGATTATCGATACAAAAATTACTCGACATTATATGAATATATTGATTATAATCGTTAAATACCACAAAACAACCAATCTCTCCTTACTTTTTCAACAATCAAGATACCATCGTTAATTACTTTTCTAATTGAAAGACAACCCAAGAGACCCTCATTGGATTTAATGTTCCGACAGTATTACGATTTAAAGAGACTCAATTCTAATCAGTAAATTTCAATTTGGATTTATTTAAATTAGATTATCTAATCTCTTGACATAAATCCTACCGTTTGCGAAACCATAAAACTATGTCAATTACCACTCTATTAAAAATTTACAAATCTTGCTGTTTTTAAATGGTGGTAGACTATTTTAGAGTTATTAAACATAGACCTCTATTTAACAATGTCAAAACAATCATAAATATTAAATATAGAGATGCAATAAATATTCGCAAATATCAAGCAAATAAGATCATTTACATCTCACAATCCTTATTTATCAAGGTTTCAATATTCTTTTGACTAGAAAAATAAATTAAAAATAAAACATAAAAGAAAAACTCACAAAATTGATTTCTCTTGATGTTAGAAAAGAAAAATGACACTATAAGAAGAATGTCCTTCCCAACTACTCACTTTTTCTCCCTAATATGTGCCTCCTCAAGTCAAGAAACAAGTTTCCATGTGATGCCAGCTACCTCTCCCGGAGAAAAGGTGGCTGCTGCCCCCTTGGGGCTGCACCCTCCAAAACATTCATACTCATATATATATATATAAGAGTGTAACGTTAAACTATTACTAAATAAATAAAAAAAAAGTAAAAAGTAAAATTTCTAAAAGATAATAATATAAGAGATTTACATTTTTAAAAATTCATTTTTCTAAATATTAGGAATGAAATAAAATTTTTTAAAATTTTCAATATTCCAATTCCACTTCAATTTTCTCTTAAATATGTTATTGGGAAAGAAAATTTTTATTGCCGTAAATCTTCAAGATCTTGCATTGTCTCTTGAAATCTATGTGCCCACGTACTAATAAAAAAGTATTACTGTCTAATTTTCCATATTTTGTAAAATTACTCCAATTTAACTTTTTTTTTCTTTCCATAATAAATTTCCTTCTAAATCAAATGTTATAAAATATAAATATTAGTATAATATTTATTCAAAAATAATAAAAAATCAATCATAAATATTACTTATCTTTAAACTCTATCAAGGTGGACATGGTATTAGAAACCCTTCAGCTTTTGCATTTTGTTTTTGATCATTTTGTGAGATGGGAATGTCTGAATTTACTGAATTAGTTTCAGGTGGATTATTAATTGTGGTTAATCATTTCCGTTAAGTCAAAATCTATGATGACGGGAGATAAGAGTCATAACATAACATCGACAGCACTCATTATTCTGGAAGTTTCATTTATCTACAAATTTTTTGTTATATTTGTGTTTTGAATTATATGGACACCTAAACTCTACGGTAATCGTTGTATGGCTGGATCGGCCAACCCAGCCTAGGTCACATGAGATCTCCTCATTATGCCATGTGGGGTTGCAGTGGCAATCCACTTGTGCATTTAGATTACTTGCCTCCTCTGTTTTTGTGCTAACTTTGTGTTTTGGCTCACTCTAACATTCCCAGTTACCTTATTTTGCATACGAGACCTCTAAAGGTGCGTATATTCTCTTTGTAGCTTGCGTTTACAGGATCAACAGAGACGGGCAAGATAGTACTTGAATTGGCTGCAAGGAGTAATCTCAAGCCTGTGACTCTGGAGATTGGAGGGAAATCACCGATGATTGTCTGTGAGGATGCTGATACTGATCAGGCTGTGGAACTTGCACACCAAGCGTTATTCTTTAATCAGGCTGGCTCAAAACATGAAATTTGATAAATTTAGAGAAATATGAATTTCAGTAGCAGAATGCGGTTGTCTGACACGCTGTGGCTTTGCAGGGATAATGTTGCTCCGCTGGGTCACATACATTTGTTCATGAAAAGAAATATGATGAATTCTTGGAAAAAGCAAAGGCAAGGGCCATGAAACGCACTTTGGGCGACTCCTTCAAGCCGGGTATTGAAAATGGGCCTCAGGTTTTACTGCAGAGTTCCTCTGCATTAAACTCTAATTTGGATGTAAGATACACAAAGTTATTAACTAGAATTCCATACTAACATTGTTCAAATACCTAATATGAAACCTAGTTTGACTCGGAGCAGTTTGGGAAGATACTGCGGTATATTCGATCTGGGGTTGACGGCAATGCTACACTTGAATGTGGGGGTGACAGATTAGGCTCTAAAGGTTACTATATTCAGCCTACTATTTTCTCGAATGTTGAAGACAACATGTTGATAGCAACCGACGAAATCTTTGGGCCGTGCAAACAATCCCGAAATTCAAGTGAGTTTTGAAAATTTTCCAAAATACTATGATATGAAAAGTGCAGTGGAATTAGAAATTTTCATTTTTTCTGCTTGAATTGAATCCTAGGGACCTCGGCGAAGTGATTCAGAGAGCAAACAGAACAAAATATGGTCTAGCAGCTGGAATTTTCAGCCGTAACATTGACACCATCAACACTTTATCAAGGGCATTGAGAGCTGGGACAATTTGGGTGAACTGCTATAATGTGTAATCGATGCTGCGGATCCTTTTGGCGGATACAAAATGAGTGGGCAAGGCAGAGAAAAGGGTGTCTATAGCCTAATGAACTACCTGCAAGCAAAGGCTATTGTCACTCCTCTCAAGAATCCGGCATGGTTATAGAAGACTTTTTTTTTTTTTGATCCAGATACTTGTCTGTCTTGAATAAGAAATGGACATCCCCAATTTCTTATGTGATGTGGGAGAGAGATTAAACAAATAGAAGGAAACCATGAAAGGGAAAAATGGATTTAATAAGATGAACCATTTTAAATTAAAAAGTGTGACCACATAACTCTAAGATGATTGAATCATTAAATTACTAATCATTATTTGAGACAACCTATCAAATTTTATCTGACACCTATTTGCTCCACTGGACACCAGTATCTTTTGAATAAAGTTTTGAGTTTGATTTAATCGAATTTAATCATATTCTTAAATATCGTTATTTTATATAAAAAAAACAAATTCTTAATTTATTTTTAATGATGTTTTAGGGTATAGAAGTAAAAGATAGCTCTTACAAGAAATGAAACAAAATGGGCAGAGCAAAACTTTTTGATAATCTAATTGCAAGGCTGAATTCATTTGCGCTGTTAATGCGGAAAACAAATCTTGGAATATAAATTTATTTGGAAAAATAATATAAAAAAACAGTTATCACCGAGTGATATTTCATAATTAATTATATATTTTTATAAAGTCACATCAATATTATAATTAATTTAAACATATGGAGATTTCAAATAATGGCCTCTAAAGCTGAAAATGATTTTTTTTGACAAAAATAAAAACACATCCATTATTTTTCTCAATAATTTTCTTACCCTTCTCTCTCTCAAAAAAAAAGGGGGGGGGGTTTCTGACACTATTGCCATCCTTTGCATCGAACTTGTGTTCCTCTTAACATCTCTAGCCGTTCCATCTTAAAACCAACTCGTTAAAAATATGATCTTGAGCGAAAGTTTAAAGTCGAACTACGAGAGAGAGAGAGAGAGAGAGAGAGAGAAAGAGAGAGAGAGGTTTGTTCTCAAGTTCTGAACTTGCCTAGTTGTAGAACACAGCCAAGTGTGCAACCACCACCGCCTGATCAACATCAGCATCATCAAACACGATAAAAGGCGACTTCCCGCCTAACTCTAATGTCACGCTCTTAAGCTTACTCCTTGCAGACAATTCAAGTACAATCTTGCCGGTCTCTGTTGACCCTGTAAAAGCAAGCTTCAAAAGGGGCTGTTTAGATTCTAAGACTGAAATTACACATGAAGTAGAAAATTAGGCTACTTGGTAGCTCGTCGACATCCATGTGACAAGCAAGAGAAGCACCAGCAGCTGGACCACATCCTGAGACTATATTTAGGACACCTCATGAAAAAGCTTTGCTGGATAGAGAGCAGTCAAGGGTGTTCGCTCGGCCGTCTCGAGGACAACTGGATTACCACATGTTAGTGCAGGTGCAACCTTACAAGTAAACTTCATAAGGGAAAGTTCCATGGAATAATCTGTCCTGCAACCTCAATTGGTTCGTGCAATGCTTGATGATGGCAATTGCCATCAGCAGGAACCGTCGGACCATGAATTTTGTCTGCCCAACCTAGACATACATAATTCCAAGGACAGAACATTCATAGTACTATGGCAGAGAAAATCAGAAGACAATATATTGAGGTCATAGGTTTTGATGTAGAGAAAGAAAAATAATTAAAAACTAATTACGGGATATTTTGAAGGGATTACCAGACAAAGAATCAACAAATTCCCCATTAATGAGATGTTTGGTATAGTTAATCTCGACAGGTGGAATAAGTGGTTCCTCAGCTAGAGCAGCTCTGCCAAACTTGCACATTGCATTTCCCTTGTGCGGAATCCAGAAAATGTAAAAATAATAATAATAGGAAGTGAAGAACCACAACATAAAAGAATAATAACTTGCCAAATAAACTAAATTCTACCTAACAGTACACCTTAATATATTTTTAAAAATTAATTACTTGACTTAAAATACTTTGATCAATTCAAAATTACTCAAGCTTGAAAGTTTCTGATTCTCTACCTGATTGCTATACTAGATTCTGGTTCTTGACTATTCGATCTATGTATCATTACTCAAATATAAAACCAAAAGAAAAACTTTTAGAAGGTGAAGATGGTTATTGATATCTGGTGTCATTGCAGGAACAATCTTGCTGCGCTGGGTCATGCACATTTGTACATGAAAAGATATATGATGAGTTTGCGGAAAAAGCAGAGGCAAAGGCTATGAATTGCGTTGTTGATGACCCCTTCAAGACAGGTATTCAACAAGGGCCTCAGGTAACTCTCTCCCTCACATATTTAAGCAAACAAGAAAAAAATTCCCTGAGTGACATTGATCAAGTATTTGATGATATTCCCAGATTGACTTCGATCAATTTGAAAAAGTAAGTAAGTACATTAGATTTGGTATTGAAAGCAATGCAACCCTTGAATATGGAGGTGAGAGATTGGGATCCAAAGGTTTCTATATTTGGCCTGCCGCCTTCTCATATATTCAAATATGATCAATTTCTGCAGTCTTTCAATTTTTCTTAAAGCAAGGAAACATAGAGCTAAATTCAAATACAAGGGATTCGGATAACATGTTGATAGCTACCTAAGGATGAGATCTTTGGACCTGTCCAATCAATCCTTAAATTCAAGTAATTCTAAAGCCTTTACACTTGGTTCTTATAGTCTTAAAATCTAAACAATCCCTTTTGCAGCTTGCTTTTACAGGCTCAACAGAGAAGGGCAAGATTGTACTTGAATTGGCAGCAAGGAGTAATCTTAAGCCCGTGTCATTAGACCTAGGTGGGAAATCGCCTTTTATTGTGTTCGATGATGCTGATGTTGATCAGGCTGTGGAGGTTGCACACTTGGCTGTGTTCTACAACCAGGCAAGTTCAGAACTTGAGAACAAACATTCCTAGAAGAAAAACTTTTCTGATGAAGATGGTGATTGATATCTGATGTCATTGCAGGGACAATCTTACTGTGCTGGGTGACGCACATTTGTAGATGAAAGGATATATGATGAGTTTGTAGAAAACGCAAAGGCAAAGGCTATGAATCGCGTTGTTAGTGATCCCTTCAAGATGGGTATTCAACAAGGGCCTCAGGTACTCCTTCACACATTTAGGCAAACTTAAAAAATTTCCCTGATTGACACTGATCAAGTATTTGCTGAAATTCCCAGATTGACTTGGATCAATTTGAAAAGTACTTATGTACATTCGATCTGGCATTGAAAGCAATGCAACCCTTGAATGTGGAGGTGAGAGATTGGGATCCAAAGGTTTCTATATTCGGCCTACCATCTTCTCAAATATTCAGGTATGATACATTTATGCAGTCCTATGATTTTTCTTAAAGCAAGGAAACATAGAGCTAAATTCAGATATATGTGATCAGGATAACATGCTGATAGCTAAGGATGAGATCTTTGGACCTGTCCAATCAATCCTTGAATTCAAGAAAGTCGAAAGCCTTTACACTTGGCTCTTATAGTCTTTGTCCAGTAGAATTTATGAGCATAATTTGCTTGTTCAATGGTATAGGGGCATAGATGAAGTTATTAGAAGAGCAAACGACATGCGACATGGCCTAGCAGCTATTTTCAGCCAGAATATCGACACTGTCAACACGGTGTCAAGGGCGTTGAGGGCTGGGATCATTTGGGTCAAGTGCTATAATGTGGTCAATGCTGCAGTTCCCTTTGGTAGGTACAAGATGAGCGGGCATGGCAGAGAAAATAGTTTCTATATCCTACAGAACTACCTTCAAGTAAAGGCCGTTGTCACTCCTCTCAACATTCCGGCTTTGTTGTAGTACTACCTTTGTTTTTCCATCTAAATTCTTGTCTCTGTTGAACAAGCATGGCCTTACTTCTACCAGTCATTTCCTGAGTTGGTTGTGTTGTGTAGCATTTCCAACAAATTCAGAGACTTAGGTTGTCATGTTTGGGATGTTGTGTACTGTAATCAATGGGTGCTTCTATTTATCATCTTAACAGTTTCATCATTTTTTCGGTTGTGTAAGTGGTCCTAACCCTATAAGGTAAAAGCAGGCACACTTGATTTCGCAATTTTGATAGGTGATTTTAGTAGACTCGGACAATTTTCTCAAGGTTCAAACTTTATATGTGCGTAATTCTAAACTTTCTGAATTAAAACTTATATCTCAGTCGAATACAATTAAATTAAATTTATATAAAATTTAATTCAATTTAAATATTTTGACTTGTGATTTCAATAACTTATAACTATAAAATCAAAATCATACTCATAATTCTAATTCGTATTTGAATAGATCGATCACTTTTCTCAATTCAAACTTTCTAAGTTAACAATATTTGTAATTTCAAATTTTTAGATTTAGAACTTATACGTCTATTAATATGATTAAATTAAATCTATACGAAATCCAACTCAATTCCAAAACTTAGTTTAAAATTTATAATAAACTTGACCTAAAAACCCCAAACTAAAATAATCTCAAAATTTAAACCTAAAAAATACCCAAATGAGCCAAATATTAGGGGGATAAGCTTTGCCCAAATTTGACCTATTGTAAAACCCAAAACAGCACTGATATTTATTGGCATCGATGGGACGTGCATTTTTGTCTTTTAATAGTTTGACTCTCTCTAAGTACAAAAAAAATAATATTGAAAACCCGTCTTCATAAAATAAATTCTGTAATGATCGATTCAAATTAATCAAAATAAAACTTTAAATAATAAGTGATAATCAAACTATAGTATATTTAAAAAAAAAAATTAAAAAAAAAAAAAAAACCTCAAAACAGCAATATCTTTTTTTTTTTTTTCCTCTCTATTTCTAAGGCCCAAAACATCCCGACAGCCCTAGTTATTTATTCCAAGTGCCGTTCAAGATCTTGACTTTTGAGGCCACAGAATTATCATCATCGAACTTCCACGGTTGGAAGTCATCCACATAATTTTTCTTTTATTATTATACTATTTATGTTTATAGTTATATTTTAATTAATTTAATTAAATATTTATAAAATTTTTATTTAAAAATCAATGCTCTTAATAAATTATTTTTTATTCTCAAATTTTAAATCAAAATTTTAATTAAAATATATAATATCTCTTCTCATTAAACCAACACTGAAATCAACCTTCTTCGATCCAACGTCAACGCAATTGATCTTCAAATGTAAGGATAAAAGAGTTCTTTCCACTTTCGCTTTCGTCCGCTCCCAAGTTCCAATCATAGTTACTATTTTATTCTTTTAAACATGAAATCTTCAACAACAAATGATTAGTTTAGTATCGAATAACCACAATTTTTCTACGATTATCCTATTTAATGATCGATATAAACACTTTTATGTTTTTGGGTCCTCTAATTTGTACAACATTTTCCATTTGAGACATTCCTTCCCCCCCCCCCCCCACGCCACCCAAAACAACGTGCAAATCAGGGCACCACGAATCTGTGGACCAATCATTTGACAAAGTTTCTTGAATTCTTGCAGAGAATGCGACAATATCCTCATCCACCTCATTGACCTATGACTTTTTTCGAGTGTTTCGAGATATTCGGATCAGATGAAGATATCTCGGTTTACTTTGTAGTCTTTAGGCCTTGTCACGTTGGTGGATACCAAAGTCAACTTTAAACGAAGGATAATTAAAAATCATATTAAAATTCATATATTTTATTTAAATTAATATAATAAAAATAAATTTAGAAATAAAATTATTAAATTATTAACCTTTTGAAACCCAAATAAAAAAATAGATTTTTAAAATAAACCTAATTTCAATTTTGAACTTGTATCATTCAACTTCATAATAATGGGATGCTTGCTATTTTAATTTTCAACTCCTTTTTCCAAAGGCATTCTAGAAAAGTCAAAAAAAAATTATGGTTAGCAATTTTTTTTTTTTTTTTTTTTAAGTTAAGATTGGAAAGATATGCTTGACATCCGTATCCATCATTATCTATTTTTAATTAATAATAATATAATTTATAATTTTATACAGATTATAAACAAATATTTTATATTTAATCTGTGTCAAAACTAGTGCACAACATGAATCGATTTCCAAGACATGTGGTCTAACATCAATATCTTTCTATGAAAGGTACCACTAATGCATGTGGCTCCTACAAAAGTTCTCCGCCTTATATATATATATATATATATATATATATATATATATAATCGATATAAAGATATATAAAGTTATGTTCTGACTATTTCAATTCAAACGTTTATTAATTTTATTTTAAAGAGTAACTCTCTTTACGTAATTTTTTTATTCTTAAATTTAAAATTTAAAATTTAATTAAAAAATATAATATTATTATCCGCTGAATCGGCTTCCCTCTAATCCTTTTGATTTAACAAAAGTTAAAGAATGAGTGGGGTCGAGAGGAGAGATTGTTTATCATATTCCCACCCTCCTACTTTAAGTGTGACAAAAAATTAAATTAAGGAAGTATTAATTATTAGTTTTTAATTATATTTTTATTTTTTATTATTTCATTAAGTGTTCAATTTTTTTTTTTTTTGGGTGAGTTAAGTGTTCAATTTTCAATATATAACAAAATTGAATTTTTAAAAGATAATTTAGTCATTAATGATATTTTTTCTAAAATTATGATTGTTCAATGATTTATTTAATTTTTGTGTAATTATCTTTCTTTTCTACTCCTTTGCAAATCGATATCTGTTTTAGCATGAAAGATTTATCATTTTCTCGCTCGTCACAAAAATAATCTTCTCTATTTTCCAAGAAACAAAGGAAACAAAAGAAAAAAATCCTATAAGGCTTCTAACAAAAAAGAAAAATTTTTGAATGTTCAAAAAAGAAATTTTTGCTAAATTTTAAAATTGGGATTTGACTTTGAATAAATTTAAGTAAAGTTATCTAACTCGAGCTAATATTTGGCTCTTGAAGATATAATTTTTTTTTTTGGTATAATAAATCGATATTAGTAACTATATTCTGATTAATCTGAACTAAGCGTTGTCAGATTCAATTTAGAAGAAACTCTCTTAACGTAATATTTTCTATTCGTAAATTTCGAATTGAAGATATACAATGGTGAACCTAAGACCTAGAAACAGGGAGCGCAAAAAAATTATAAGATATTTGTTCAAATAACAAATATGAATTATAAATTTATATTAGAAAACCTAAAATATCAACAATAAAATAATTAAATCATAATATTTTAAAAATTAAAAATTTTAATTGAAAAATATGTACTTTTTTTATGGGACAAATAATGGATTTTTCTTCAAATTTGAAAATAATTTCAATGATTAATTAGAAAAAATTGGAAATGGAAATTTTAGTGTTTGATAAATGAAAAAACTAAATAGAAGGAATTAGGAAAGTGGAAACAAGAGAGATAGCCGAGAGCCGGAGGAAATGGATATGAGAGAAGAAAAGGATCAAAGGGGAAAAGGATCAAAGGGGGAGGAGAGAAAAACAAAATGGAGGGGAAGAGAGGTCCAGAGGGAGAGGGAAAGTTGGGGGAAGGAGGGGGAAAAAATGAAAAGTGTCAAAGCAGGGTTGATAATGTCAAATTAATATCTATCAGAATTACAATCTTATTTATTTTTTTATTTCTTAACTTTAAACATTACAAAATATTTTTTTATTGATTTACGATATGTAATAGTGATATTATATTTTATTTTTATTATGTGATAAATTTTTGAAAAAAAATATATGAAATTTAGTCTAATAAATGAATTCTAAAAAAGATAAATGAGATAAAATTATAATTAAATAAATGTAAAATAAATATGGGTTATAAACATTAATTAAATCCATAGATCATTTGATCGGTGTCAATTTTTTTTTTTTAAAACCAATTACTTAGTTATAAATAAATCAGTCGAATTAACTTACACCTGAATTAGATAATTTCTTCTAAACTCGGGTTTGCTCGGAGTTTGGATCTAAGTATTTAACCTTAATTCGCTAAAATCTGCAAGCCGGTTGATAAGGCCAATGAATTTGAAAAACTAAGGCCACACAATCTTTTTTTTTTTTTTTTTTTATTCTTTATTTCTTTTGTCTTACAAAGAGGACATAGCCTTTTGGGGGCGGAGGATGATTGAGTTTATGCCACTCAAGCAAGGTAACCAGTCCCCGATTAAAATAGGCAAGTTAATTAAGAAGAATAGGTTGTCCGGCCCGACCCGGCCTGGCCATGATCAGATTTTTGACATATTTGGAGTATTTGGACAGGCACGTGATTGGAAAATTGTGAAGGCACGTTTTGTAGAAGGAAATTCCAAGGTGGGGTGGGTGATTGCCGACTCCATGATCGTTGTATATTATCTTAGAATTTGGGTTCTTTCTGTGTGACTTAACAGCTAATGGGCGACTTTCTGACTCCTCACACCACTTGTCCCTCATCTCATCTTTTGTTTTTGTATTTTTTTTCACGATTAGACTTTTAAAATTAAGAAAACCCATTTCCTGAAAAGTTGTAAATCAGTGGAAAAACGCATTAGGAGGATAATTATTTACAGTCAGCTTCACCCGAGAGAGAGAAAGAGAGAGAGAGAAAGAGCGCTGTGTCTGTGGCTATGGCCACTAGGAGGATCTCATCTTTAATCTCTCGTTCTTTGAGTTCTGCACCTTCTGCTCTCTTTCTTTCTCATGGTATGTGACTTGAACTCTTTTTTTTTTGTATTACTAGTACTCAATTCTTCATTTATTCTTCATCAATGTTTGCTAGTTTAACTGTTCTATAATTCTTCATGCAAGCTTAGTTTTCTCTACTTGATGATTGAATTTAAAGATTCTATCTCTCTCTCTCTCTCTCTCTCTCTCTCTGTATTTGTGAGGTTGATATTGGTAGTTTTGATACTAGATGTGATGTGGATCAGTGTTATTTTCCAGAGTTATTTATGTCTATGACTTCTCTTTAATCTCTCTGTTTGTCTCTGCTCTGTTATCCATCCAGTTCTAGTAGAAATTTCACTTGTTTTCCCCTTCACTATTATGTCACCTTTGATTCGTTTTTCAAAAGCTTAAAATTTGGAATTTTTAAATTTCTGAATTTTGTTCATAATAAGAGTGAGTGAATTCGTACTTCTGAATTTTGTCAGAAATCAGTATTAAAAAATTCTGTTTGTCCTTGAATTGTTGTCAGGCAAATACTCAAGGTGGGGAAGGAACATTCACAGGTATAGCACAGCTGCACTAGCTGAGGAGCCAATTACTCCACCTGTCCATGTTAATTACACCAAGCTTCTCATTAATGGGGACTTTGTAGATTCTGCATCGGGTAAATCCAAACTGTTTTTTTTTATTTTCCTTCATTTTTTTTAAAGTCCAAAGATGTTGCAGTGATATCACTTCCTCTTCCAATAAATCCTCCGACTCAACTGCAAATGGTATTAGATCCCCGTTTTGGGGTATCAAGATTTTACTAGCTAAACTAGATTTCTGTTAAATGTGACATAAGTTGTCAATTTGATGTCTTTATGACAAAACATTTTATGATTGAAAACTTGGTATTCTTTGACCACGGGAAAAATTATTTGGGAGGATTGATAGTTAAATGACCTTTTAATGTAGGCAAAACATTTCCTACCTTGGACCCTCGGACTGGAGAAGTCATTGCCCATGTTGCTGAGGGTGATGCAGAAGATATTGATCGTGCTGTTGTTGCTGCTCGCAAGGCATTTGATGAGGGACCTTGGCCTAAGATGACAGCTTATGTAAGATGCCCTTGAATTGACTTTTACTGATGCGGTGCATATGTTTGACATTTAGCATGAATGTGTAACTTCACAATTTGTTTCTCTTTCGTTTGTTTAGGAAAGATCACGAATACTGTTGCGCTTTGCTGATTTGGTTGAAAAGCACAATGATGAGCTTGCAGCTCTTGAGACTTGGGATAATGGGAAACCTCATGAACAAGCTGCCAAGGCTGAAGTCCCTATGTTTGCGCGTTTATTTCACTATTATGCTGGTAATATTTTTGAAGTGTATTTAACATCGTTATTGACAACATATACTTTTTGGAAAGTCATGTGCTTGAATTTCTAAGTTCCCTTCCCTTGAATTACCAGGCTGGGCAGACAAAATCCATGGTCTAACTGTTCCTGCCGATGGCAATTACCATCATCAAACCTTGCACGAACCTATAGGTGTTGCAGGTCAAATTATCCCATGGAACTTTCCTCTTCTCATGTTTGCTTGGAAAGTTGGGCCTGCACTAGCAACTGGTAATACCATTGTCCTAAAGTCTGCAGAGCAAACACCTTTGACTGCTCTCTATGCTGCAAAGCTACTTCATGAGGTAATTTTTCTTGGGAAATATATCAATGATTCTTCTTTTGCCTCCTCCCCCCCCCCCCCTTTCTCATTGTATATGTTTAATGACACTTATGCAAACTGAGTTTTTTTTTTTTTTTTAATAACTTTATTTGTGGTAGGCTGGTCTTCCTCCGGGTGCTCTAAATGTAGTTTCTGGATATGGTCCCACTGCTGGTGCTGCTCTTGCCAGTCACATGGATGTCGATAAGGTAACATGGAAACTACCGTATTATTGGTATTTTATTGCACGTGTTACGGTTTCCAAGGGTCTATGCCACCAGTTGAGATTATACAAATGCCTTCTATGCCAATGTTGGTAGTGTCATAGCTCATTGTGCCTGAAGACCTGAAGTTGGAAAAGAAAAAGATAAGACAGGAAAGTTGCATTAGTTCCTTTTGTTTTCAGCTTGAAATGATTCTTCAAATGGTTGATTGGCCTAAGAAATCTAAAAATATTAGATATAGTTATTGATCCCTTCAATCTGAAAAGAGAGGTCAAACCAAATTTGGATAAGTGGAGTCACTAGCTGCAGACTAAAATCTGTTGCTCCAGTAAAGTAGTGGATAGAGTTGAGCAGATCTGAGCCATCGACTTCGAGGACTTTGCTGCGATTTTTCATGGAGTTGTACGACGGAAATGCTATATTGACATGCAACTATCTAATAATCTTGTTGACATTTCATAAGGAGGCTTTATTCTGATTTCATTTGTGTCAACCTCTTAAAAATCAAGATATCCCTCTGCAGCTTGCTTTTACAGGATCAACAGACACTGGCAAGATTGTACTTGAATTGGCAGCCAAGAGCAATCTTAAGCCGGTGACATTGGAGCTTGGTGGGAAATCACCTTTTATTGTATGCGAGGATGCTGATGTTGATAAGGCCGTGGAGCTTGCCCACTTTGCACTTTTCTTCAACCAGGTGTGGTCAAAATCTAAAATCAACTGTCCTAGAAGCTGCAGTTTAAGATGTGAAGGCAATTTATCCAAAATCATGTTCCATTGCAGGGCCAATGTTGCTGTGCAGGTTCCAGGACTTTTGTACATGAGAAGATATATGATGAGTTTTTAGAGAAAGCCAGGGCAAGGGCTGCCAGACGTACTGTTGGTGATCCGTTCAAGAAAGGCATTGAGCAAGGGCCTCAGGTACTGTGTCTCTTTTTCTCTCTCTTCTCAATTGTATTTCTTGATAACAACGTGTCGGAAATGCTAATATGAAGTAGCTTGAAGTGAAAAATGCTGCACCTTTCCTCTGCATTATGCTCATTTTTAAAGCTGGCAAGTCACTGAGCTCATTTACTTGATTCAAACCCCAGATTGATTCGGAGCAATTTGATAAGATTCTCCGCTATATTCGATCTGGCATTGAAAGCAATGCTACCCTTGAGTGCGGGGGTGAGAGACTGGGCTCCAAAGGATATTTCATTCAGCCAACAGTTTTCTCAAATGTTCAGGTACAAACAATCATCTCCGCTATACTTATCCTGTACCTTTTTAAGTCTTAAGGTCTTAAACAGATTATTGATTTCAGAAAAACTTGACTAACATGATTTGTAACCTTTGAATGGACCAGGATGACATGCTAATTGCACAGGATGAGATCTTCGGACCTGTTCAGTCTATCTTAAAATTCAAGTGAGTTGTACTTTTTGATTGCTAAGACCTGGTATTGCTAGTCCCTTTAAAGGCGAAATCAAAGTAACATCGCCTGGTGCTCATTTTCTAGTCAAACAGCTTTACGGAACTTTCTTGTTGAATACTAGGGACCTCACGGAAGTGATTTCGAGAGCAAATCAAACACGATATGGTTTAGCAGCTGGAGTTTTCACTCAAAACATAGACACCGCAAACACCCTATCACGAGCATTACGGGTTGGGACAGTTTGGATCAATTGCTTTGATGTTTTTGATGCTGCAATCCCATTCGGAGGATACAAGATGAGCGGGCAAGGCAGAGAAAAGGGTATCTATAGTCTCAACAACTACTTGCAGGTGAAGGCTGTTGTTACGCCATTGAAGAACACTGCATGGTTGTAGAAGAACGTCTGTCCATGTCTTTTAAGGCCTTTTTTTTTTGGCAATAAACACAAGTTAAAATCTTTGCACGGGAAGTGTAAAAGTGTCTTGCTACCAAACCAACATACTCTCTGGCGTGTAATTGTTGCAAAGTCATTGCTTGTATTTGGTTGCCATGGCAGTTGTATTTGCATTTCTACCAGAATCTCGGTGACTTATGCGTTATCAATTTTATGTTCTATATTTTCACTTTTTATTAGGCCTATACTGTTCGTATGCAATGCGTATGCAATGCGGTGAAGCGCAGGGGGTGAAGAAATTTTTTTTGGGTATTATATATCATGGATGGGTGCTGATGCAAAGTTTCTGATCTGAAGAAACAGTCGAGATAGAAACTTGGACCCTAGTTGCTAAAAAGATAAGGTTGTTGACCAGTCACCTGTCTTCCTCTTCCTTATTCATTTTTATCAAAGATTTTAGGCATTGAACAAGCAATTAGATAAAGAGTTGATCCCTAGAAAGATTTGATAGTATTTAGATCAGATTTAATTTGTTTAAATTTAGATACCAATTGATAATAAGTATACTTATATATATAAAAAAAGAAAAAAAAGCTTGAAGCCCAACCCAAATTGTAAAGCCAGCCCTACAAGCAAGTGATGCCGAGATAAGTTAGTCTCATAAATAAGTTCATCAAATCCTTTAATCAAGATTTTAAGTTTAAATTTTAAAAATAAAATAAATTATATTAAGAGAATTTTATCTTTTTAAATAAAAATCTCTAATAAATTAAATCATATTAGTCAAGACGAAATCTTAAATATCAATCGTAGGAAAATATCTCCGGCACCACAAAAAAAAAGGGGAGGGGGGAATCAAGTGATCAAATTGAATTAGGTTTGTACTTGGGCATCACTAAATCAATCATACCGAGGGTGATTAAGACTAATGGAGCGTGTGGTATCTGTTTTCAAGTAATTGGCCCACGTTTACTTGGTATGATAAGTGAATGTAGGTGGGAAACAAACATAATACCCAAGGAAGACAAGAACAGGGCATGCCACGTGTACGCCTTGCACATGTAATGCTGTCTTGTCAATAATCAGGAGACAGCCACGTTAATTTGACAATGTTTGAATATAACCTAACATAATCAAAAGATTAATAAATCTAATTAACGTGTGGATTCAGTCCCTTTCCTTCATGAAAGGGGAAGGTTTTGATTAGATTTTTCAATTTTATTATAGTGGAGATCAGCTGACCACGTATGGATACCATGCCTTTTATCCTCTGCCATGAGGTAAGGCCACCCTATGGAGTTAGGTTGAATTGATTCGATTCAAGAATAAATTCTTCAAAGATGTAATTTTTCATTCTTAAATTTAATTTCAAAACAGAAATTTAATATTCTGCCATTAAATACACGTGATATTGATAGATGAATTAATATAGGTTTTACACATACTCGGGAAAAAATTGGTTCTAAAGATATTCGTTTATAATTTAAAACAACTCTCTATAATATACATATATGGGTGTGTGCGTGTCTGTCCCGTGTTGATACAGATTTATTTAGTCTGATAGTTACAGTTGAGAGAGAATTAAACATAATATTCTATTTAAGGTGGTGTTCGAGAAATGTCAAATTCGTTCAACGTGTTTGGATTGATGTTTATTTATAACGTTTCAACTAAAGTATAAGAGTTTTATAAAAAAATATAAGATTTTGTAAGTAAAAATCAAATTTCATTTTAAAAAGAATTAAAATTATTATTGTTTTAATAATTTTTTAATTAATTTTCCCAATTTCAGTATAATCTAAATCCTTACATAGATGCACCACATAATTATCCTTACATAGATAGTTGATTAGTTGAGTAATTAGGAAAGTTGATTGGTTAGTCAGTAGCTAAACAAAAGCAATTAGAAATAAGGTATAAATAGTTTGAAAGAAGAGAAGGAAAGGTATGAAATGGAATTGAATTAATTTCTTAACATACTCTCTCTTCATCTCCCTTTCCCTCTCTCTTCCTCTTTCTTTCTCTCTCTATCTCACTCCCTCTCTCTATCTCTTTCTCTCTTAATAATTCTCTCTTTCTTTTCCTACCTCTACTCTACCTATTATAATCATCTTCTACATCTCCATTGTTCTCTGTTACAAACTCCGTTTCTCCGCAAATGTATCTATTTTTTTCTCTTTGAGCTGGATTGTTATATACAACAATCAAACTTTTATCTTATTAAGTATAATCGACTATATAAAATTTTTTACGTCTACTCTATTTCTTCTCTTATACTCAACTATATGATTTTTTATACGATAATAATGATCGCGCTTTCATAAAACGAAATTGATTAAGATAAATTTTTTCTATACAAAAATCATTATTATAATAATAATTTTACTTACTTTTATTATAAAATTCGTCTCTTAATTGCAAAACTCTATATTTTCTTAAAACAATTACTTCAATTGAAAAATATTTTAAAAAAAGAAAAGGAAAATCAATTAAAAAAGAAGTTAAGATTAATCAAATTCTTACTATCTATTAACAAAACACTTGATCTTAGCTCAAGCAGTATAAAATTTTTGTTCAGAACTAAATAAATTCTTAAAAGATTATAAAGTTTATTTCTAATTCTGATTTTTATTATTTGAAAAAGAATATAAAGTTCATTTCTAACACCAATTTCAAATTAAAAAAAAATTGTAAATGAAATCTAAGTTGTAATTATTATGTTATCATGATTTAATGAAATCTAAAAAAGAAAAAAAAAAGAATAAAATAAATTATATATATATATATATATATATATATTTTTTAATTTTTGGTTTCATATAATTCTAACAATAAGGTAAAAGATTTTGCCCTTTCAATGCTGAGATGATCGCCGAGAGTTAGACAATCGTTCTAAATAGAATATTAAAATGAATAAAAAAATCGTATTAAAATTCATATGATTTGTTTTAATTAATAAAATCAAAATGATTTTTAAAATTCAAGTAAAGATATAGGTTTCTTAAACTCATTTTTAAAATTTTTTATTTCAAATCTAATTTTGATTTTCGAATGCGAATCAAATGCCCCTTGATTGGTTTGTAATAAACAAAAAAAATTTACTTTTTTAAAATATTTTATTTAGAAAGTATTTTGATTTTAAGATTTTTTATTTTAAAAAATATTTTTACTTAGTATTTTTTGAAAGAATTCTTTTCTGAGCAGGATTCTAATTCCAGTAGGATTATATTATCTTTTTGCTCTATAAATAAGGTAATATTTCATTCTTAATTAGTAGAATTAATTTATTGGAAACCTTTTAAATCTAAGAAATTTCAATAAATCACTTTACTCGTAACTTTTTTAAAATTTTAACCGGTGCAAATGAGAATAATTCGATTCGATTATTATAAGATTTATTTTAGATATTAACTCTTTTAAATTTTTTTTTATCATTTTCGATTTAAAATTAAAATTTTTTATTAAATGATAGGAAACCCAATTGAAAGGAATTTAGTTTCATTTTGCTTGTAACTGCATAGTCATGATTTATCCAATTGCCTGTCGGTGGGGTTTCTTCGGGGCTCGGAGTCCATTGTCTGTCCTCCCACCATAGCTGACCTCTTCCCTAATCCTCCGGTAACACGTCACCATCCTGACCGTGTCCACGTGTCGAAGTCGGTTTGTAGGGCCCACAGCCCTCCACCACAGACCCTCAGACCCACTGTAATCAGACACGTGTCATCGTAAGTCGCCAACCCTGTATGTATAGGTCATGTAACTGAAACTACAAGGCTACATAGGTTCATACTTGGTACGAATTTTTGTTACCTTTGCTTCAACACCCGTCAAATGAAACAAAAATGTGAACCCTGGGATCGCCGGATTCTGACATCTCCGGCGGTTCGTCCATGCGAGGGTATTTCTCCGGCGACACTTCTATCCTCCACGATCAATCTTGCTAGTGAAATTTGTAATTATAGATTTAAAGTTTTTGCTACACAGAAAAGGAATGCGCGCGGATTGATTCGTATGATTACAATTCTCCTCGGGTTCTTTGAAGAAATTCAGGAAACCCCACCTTCAATGATTTCAAAGTCTATGATTCTAAGCTTTTCCGAGCTTCACCTCACATTTCAAAAAATTCAATTCTTGTTAGAAGATTGTTCAAGAGAAGGAGCTCAAATTTATGTGCTAATGAAGTCACAAATCATTGCGAATCAACTTCGAGTACTAGCAAGAGATATAGCAACTGCTCTTGATGTGCTTCCAAGGAAACAAATCAGTGTAGGCATTGAGATGCAAGAGTTGGTTGAGCTAATAGCAAAGCAAGCTCAGAAGGCGAAATTCGAACTAGACCCAGGTGATGAATTGGCTGCAAAACAAGTTGCTACAGTTCTGGAACAATTTGAGAACAGATTTCAACCCGATTCTAGCGTTCTCAAGCAAGTTCTTGATTATCTAGAGATCAAAAGTTGGAGTTCGTGTGATGGGGAAATCAGATTTTTGGAAGAAGAAATTTGTTTCCAAAGCTCGGAAGGCGATAAGAGAGAGGTGTCTATGCTAAGTAGTCTTGTAGGGTTCATGACCTATTGTAGAGGAGTCATATTTGAAAAGTTGGATTATAGAAGCAATTATCAAGCAGAGAACAAGAACGGTGAAGAGCTGATGAAATGCCTGAATCCAGAGGATTTTCGATGTCCGATTTCTCTGGAGCTCATGACTGATCCAGTCACTCTCTCCACCGGCCAGACCTATGATCGATCTTCAATTCAAAAATGGCTTGAATCAGGTAACACAATTTGTCCAAAAACAGGAAAAAGGCTAAAAAATACAGAATTGGTACCCAACACAGCCCTCAGAAAGCTCATCTTCCAGTTCTGCTGGAGCAATGGAATCTCACTAGCAAAGTCCAGAACTACTAGTCACAGCAAGACAAGAACAATTGTCGCAGGATCTGCATCGGCTGCAGAAGCTATCCTTGCAGAGTTTCTAGCAAGCAGGCTTGCATTTGGATCGGACGTTGAGAAAAACAAGGCTGCTTATGAAATTCGCTTGCTTGGAAAATCAAGTATGTTCAATGGGGCATGTTTGATTGAAGCAGGTACAGTGCCACCACTCTTGAGCTTACTAACATCTACCACTAATCCAACCACTCAAGAAAATGCGATTGCAGCGCTATTGAAGCTCTCAAAACACAATAGAGGCAAAAGGGTTATTGTGGAAAATGGGTTAGGTGATGTTATTGGAGTTCTTGGAAAAGGACTAAAGGTCGAGTGTCAACAAATAGCTGCAGCAGTGATATTTTACTTGGCTTCGACTGAAGAATATCGAAAATTGATAGGAGAAACAGAAGGGGCAATTCCAAAGCTAGTGGAGCTTATTAGGAATGGAACACCTTGCGGAAAGAAGAATTCCTTAGTTGCGATTCTTGGACTAATTTTGTGCAAAGAGAATCACAAAAGAGTGCTTGAAGCAAATGCAGTTCCACCTATTGTTGATATTTTGTGCTCCTCTGATGGAAGTGATCTTGTGACAGACTCCTTGGCTGTTCTTGCATCCTTAAGTGAATCCATTGAAGGAGCAGTCACCGTTAAAGAATCGTCCGCAATGCATTTGGTGATGGGAATTCTTCAGACTTCAACATCTAGAGCCGGGAAAGAGTACTGTGTCTCAATTTTGCTTTCTATGTGTATTCATTTGGGCACAGAAGTGATTGCAGTGTTATCTAATGAATGTGCACTCACTACTTCACTCTATTCCCTTCTCATCGATGGCACCTCTCACGCCAAGAAGAAGGCAAGGTCGCTTCTCAAAATCATCCATAGATTTCATGAAGCATATTCCTCAGGCTTCATATGTTCAGATGCTGCTGAAGAACAGTTTGTTCATGTTTGGTGAAAAGAATACTATTCTTTTTTGGAGTCTATTCATGTAAAATATGCAGTCTAGAGTTATAAGTTACACTTTTTTTATTTTAATTTCATATTTTTGATTTAGCTCGAGTTTTTGAGAGCTAATAGTCATTTTTTGCTTATGAAACTATGTAAATACATACATAGACACTCTTACCTCATCTTTGTTAAGGTTTGCTGCAACTTTATCTTTGTTTTGAAATTTTTCTATAAAAAAAAAAGGAAAAAAAAAAACTTTATATGACATTTCTTGTTTTGGGGACCAAGGATTTGATCAAAATGGTGCAATTTATGTAGTAGCATTCTAAGATTGTATCCCAACAGAACCGATTTTGTTCTTGTTAGGCAACAAATTCCCCCAAATGCTGTCACTAAAGGTTTTACCCATCCAGCCAAGTGCAGTGTGCTTCTATTTTTGATGAGATATTGAAGGTCCTATGACCTAACCAATGATGCATTCAACTAGATATCCGAGGAAAATGATCTCAAGATTTTTGAAGTTTGATAAAAATAAAATTTTGGAGAGTCACATCCTTAGAAAAGTTAACAGGAATAGAAATTAAGTTTATATTAGTTTTTCTCCATAGGGCTGTGTTTGATATAATTATTCAAAGAAAATATGATTTGGGTTTTTGTTATTTAAAAGGAAAAATGTAATATCCAAAAACACAAAGAAATTACTTTAAAAAATTATAAGGGAAAATAGACTATCAATCCAAATGAGAAAGAGTTTCAAAGAAATTGGTGGGTTTGGACTTATTCACCAACTTGCATTAATCCCACCTACTCAAATGTGATAAAATCACAACCCCTTTTCAATAGATTAGATTTTGTCAAAACCTTAATGGTATTAAGTTTGCATAATCCAAGAAAATCCTAATTAGAGGTCTGCATTTAACGGTGAAAAGTCAATTAATTGGAGCCAGAAACCTAATTGGTTCATTCGGATATTTCTATAGATGACCGGACATTAGGGCTAACAAGGGTGACCACAACATGACTCTTAATTTCTCTCGACCTAACTCTCTCAATAATGCGATAATTCCAAATAAGTGCCACTTGGAGCACCAATGTCCACTAATTATTCAGCTTATGGCAGTTGCTCTCAATTCTCTCCAATTTTCCACACAAGAAAATGGAATTTGAAGGGTAAGAATGCATAATCCTTGTTGCTACTATTTCATTTTGAGAGAGAGAGAGAGAGAGAGAATGATTTTTACTACGTAAAGGGCCAAAGGGGTGCACGAGGGTGGAGAGCTCAAGCCATAAATGTCATGCTAAGTATCTGTTGGGTATACTCGGCATTGGATTACTTGTAAACTTGAATATCAGACAATTCGAATAAAGATTACTCCACACTTAGAATCAAATATTTGTGTTTGGCCAATGATCGAGTGCATGCAAAATGCCTAAGACCACTTAAAAATACTTAAATTTTAGTATACATATCAAATCAAATTTTTTCACCCAAATCCTAGATTTAAATTTAAGGAATAAGACTAAATAAATCAAATGAGTCAAAAATGAATTAAACCACATATTACAGGAAGCGCTACATTGCTATCGTTGGCTCTGGTTATTCTCGGGATGGGTAGTTGGCTGTTGTCACAGGGTCGTAGTCCCGTCCTCGCACAAATTGCTAGATAAAATGGGTTCTCTGTTCTATCTGAATATTGATTTGTTTTCAGATCTGACTTCTCATTTAGCAGGTGTCTAGATTTCGTCCAAGATGAGTAATGGTTTATAGGTATGTGGATTTATGGTGAATCTTGGGTTTCAAATCCATTTACTGCAGAGCTATATAGTGTCAGGGAGGGTCTTCCCCTTCTGAGCTATACAAAGTATTTCCCGCTTATCCTTAAGATCAACTCAATCAAGCTTGTGTTGACTCTTTTCTTCGATGTAGCTCCCTCGAATTCTGGATATTATATTATTCGGAAATGTCAAGCAAGGTCTTCTCCTTCCGGTGCATAAGGTGTTTTTTGTTTACGGAGAGAGTAATAACTGTGTTGATATTCTTACAAGATTAGGGTCGTCAGTCCATTCTAGAGCTTCATGAGTTCTGCTCTCTTCCTTATGAGGTGTACTGATTTTTTGAAACATGATATCTAAGACATGATTTCTTTTAACATTCTTTTTGACAAAAAAAAGCAACCTGCATCAACATGTTTTGATTTATTGATATAGATAATATGATTGAAAATTAATTAGATATGCTAATACGTATTATCATGTAAGATTGGTTTTTTGGATTCTTAATTCATTGAGTTTTCTTATTGATTTTGATAACTCAAATCATTGATATTGACTTAAATAGTTATTAAAAAGAGACTTAAATATTTTAACAATATTGGTCCAATATTATAGTCTTAATTTTTTTATTAGGAAGGTAAAACTTGGTTTGAAGTGAAGCCAAAAGTATAATTTTGTAGAGTCGATATGTAATAATACAATTATAGACCTGGTTAACGGTTCGGTTTGATCCAAAATAGATTAAAGTTAATCTGAATCAAACTGGATTAAAATTAATAGCTTTTCAAAATCATTGTATGAATCATATTGAATTTGTCTAGAGCCATTATCGATTAAAATTGAATTGGTTTTTATAATTTCGAGTCACGTTCATCTCTCTTTAGACTCGGTTTTAAACCAATTCTGATTAGAGAAACATATTTATTTCTTTTCTTATAAAAGTTATTAAAAACTTCAATTAATAGTGTGAATTGTCCCATTTGAAGCAAACCATGAACAAGCCTATCACTCCTACACATTTGTAGGCACAAAGAAATCCATTGACCGAAAATTATTTTATTATTTTAATTCTTATTAAAAAATCATTTTATAATTATAAATTTTATAGAGTTTCGATTTTGAAAGCGAATCTTAACCCAATAGTTGATTTTTTTTTTTTTTTTGTATCATGACTAGGTCACAAACCCAGTATTTAGGATTTCGTCCCGACTAATATGGGTCGACCTCTTATAGGGCCCAATTGAGGGGTAGATCTCCCGACGCTGATTTTTTCATTCCCATGAGGGATCAAACTCCCGATCATAATTAAGGGGCGTCAATTTCCAAACCAACTGAGTTCTCAAACGTTCTCTTTTGCTAACTTTGAAATCATGAGTTCGAGACGTAAAAATAATTTATTTGTAAAAAGATATAAAGAAAAGACTGTGTATATATATACCCACCATCCTCCTACCCTAGAGCTAAACCGGAGTGATCCCTTTATAGAGTTTCGATTTTACAAACACAAATTATAGACATGGTCAAAGCATGAACGTTTAGATAGTTGAGTGACTTAATAATGATGATTTTTTTTAAGTAAAATTTTAAATTTAAATATGTTTTGAATCAGATTTAATAATTTACTAAAAATTAAAAATAGAAACGGTGAAAACAATTCACACCAACCGCACTCAAACCCCTTTATAGAGTTTCGATTTTACAAACACAAATTTAGATATGGTTAAAGTACGAAGCCTTACTTGGTTTAGTGACGGAGTACGGTTAAGTAAAATTTTAAATTCAAATTTGTTTTGAAATAGGTTTAATAATTTACTAAAAAGAATAAAAAGAGACGTGGCGAAAGCAATTCACACCGAATGGAAGTATAATAAAAATGCTTTCTTTACATGATTTATGCGCCTTTTACATAAGTAGAAATTCTTTCCCTGACGAAGAGTCAAAGAGGAGTAAACGGCGAGCGACAATCCCAGCACTCGATCAACTCTCAGTAAGCTTTTTAAATTTCTCTTTTAATTTTTAGGGTTTTTAATGTTTAGATTGATCGCAGTGAACTACTATTTAGATTGATTCAATCAGGGTTGTATCATTAGCGATTAACGTCAAATTTGATTCCGCAAGTTCAAAATTTCATTAATTGTATGAATGCGTGTAGGAATTATGGCGGCAGAACCAAAGGCGGCGACTGAGGAGGCAAAGATCGATCTCTTCGAAGACGATGACGAGTTCGAAGAGTTTGAAATCAATGAAGGTGATATCTCTGCTTTTGTTCTTGCCCTAATTTTGATCTGTTACTCAAAATTGAATGCTAATTTGTGAAGCTTGACCTTGTGTCTTGATGTTTGGGCTTTTATTTGCTTCACTCTATGTTGCCTTGTTAAGTATTGATCTGATCCATTAGTCTTTTGCAATTTTCAGTCTTAAAGAGACAGCAGTAGTATGAAGGGGCATACTTCATTCTGTTAGAAGAATGTAGGGAGGCAAAAGATTGTCCATCTACCTTGAAAGCAATTGTTAAAATGGCTCGCTATAAGGGAAAAAAGGTTGTTTGTTTGTTGATTGAGTTGCAGTTAGGGAAGAGAGCCATAGGATATATCGATAACAGTTAGGGGCCTCTAGTTTCGACTGTGAATTTCATGCTTGCAAAGCCCCTCTTAACTTTCTTCTTGGCGTTTCATCCTTGGTGTTTGATGGTTCCTGTTCATCCTCATTGTTGGCGTCAATAGTAAAATCTTTTCTTTAATCCTATACTTTCTTTATCTCCAAATAATGATCTTGAATGCACCAGGAAAAATAGCTTGTACTGTACGGAAAATAGAAATTGTTACTGCAGATATAGGTGAGCAAATATAGGAAAAAGATCCATATGGCATGCTTAGGGTGGTTGGGGATGTCTAATTTCAAGCTTAAGATTTCTGAATTTTGGAGTTTGGGTGAAATCATGCGTTTGGAAGGAATATAACTATCTGGTGTACCAGTGTGGTGTCCAATGACTTGTGTTCTTCCTCGCAGTTGACATTTGGTCAAATTCTTTTCTGTAACCTTTTTCATTCTCTGTCTCCAAATATCTAATTTTGGTGCTTGTTCAAGTTTAGGAGAGCTTTTATCCATAACTAAAATTTCTGGTATGCCCAAAAGGTAGCATATGTCATGGTGTGGTGACATGTTTTCACTTCAAGGAAAGAGTAATACACCGATGCATTTTCTCTTACATCTCAAGTGGGCAAATGTATCATTTCATTTACCGTCTCCCTAATAAATGATTTCTTTTCCTAACCCCAACCACCCCCCCCCCCAACAAAAAGAAGCATAAGTGGGTTTCTGGAAGAGGTTGAGTTGGACTCTTTTATGGAAGGAGTACATCATTCCCTTGCGTTTCATATTCTGATTAGTGGATAGTTGACCCTGTTTACAGGTTGTTCTAGTTTTCACTACACTAACAGTTAATTAATCAATTGAGGTTCTTATCAAATCAAGTTCCTCGTATTCGAGCTGCATGGCCATGTCACATTTAACTTTCCTTCTAATTTATTTTTGATGCTATCTCCAATTGGTCAAATATCGACATATTTCTTATAAATCTATAGCTTTACTTTGTGATGCTTTCTTTCATTGTTCACTATTCAAATATCTTCTTCACGAGACGAATGCTGTATTTTAATGTATCTGTACCTGAACTATATATATGGTGAAAAAGTAATTTGTAGCTGAAGGTTTGCGAATCCATAAACCAGTGTTTTTACCACGTGGTATGATGTTTTGCTAGCTATACACACATGAAGAAGTCTTGACTTAATCGGCAAGCACTGTGGACATCTGGCAATCTTAAAAAAATGGCATTTATCCATATTGTATCTAAAATGGAGAGAGTTTTGTCCCAAAAACATGAGTCTTTCTGGATTTTATAGGTGGCCAACATTTGTGGATGGACTAGATGCTAGTATTAGTCATGTTTGGGCAAGCCATGGTTTTTATTTCTTGGTGATGATACTTCCCAAGTCATTGGAGGAATCAAATGATGCTGAATTACCTCTGCATATGTACATTTTTCCACAAAGATGTGATGGGTTTTCAACTTGTGACAACTTGCTAGTTCTTATTTCTTTCGCAGACTCACTATTGCTACTACTTATCTCATGGTTGCTCTAATTGATGGTAATTTGTTTGTAATTTTTCTGAAGGGATGAAGATTGGTTAAAGACAAGAGAAGATGCATTTTTTGCCTTGATTATTTTGTTTTCTTTGTGCTTTTCCATAAACTTATCGTTGCTTTTTTGGAATACTAGCAGAGTGGGAGGACAAAGAAGCCACAAAAGAGGTGACCCAGCAGTGGGAAGATGATTGGGATGATGATGACGTTAATGATGACTTCTCCTTGCAACTGAGGAGGGAGCTTGAGGGTCATACAGAGAAGAAATAGAGAAACACATTATTGGTTAATGCTTGTAATGGTTTGCATCATCTCTTTGTATGCGCCAGAATGCCATCTCTGTCATAAAAATTACCAAAGCTGTGATCCCGGGAGTTAAAGGAACCATGATTTTTGTATCTCGATTGGTCCTTTCCCACCGAATCCTGAATCATTCTATAATGGTGCTAATTGAACTAAAGATTTTCACGATTAAAGAGTGGCTACATTGCATGATAATGTTGCTAATTGGATTTTGAGCCATTGATCTGATTTATATTCTTTAGGGCAGTGAAGAGAGGGCAGGCAACTGATGGACCAATTAATATGTCCTCCAGGCTGCAGCAACCACATACTACCTAGGGATAGTCTATCATAGATAAGTAAGCATGCGCCCACAGTATTATTGTATTTAAGGATATCAAGTGCTACATTGTGTTATTCATTGTTGCAGACGACAAAGACTCCTGCTTTACTAAGGATGGCCTGTACATTTGCAACAACCTTATCATTCTCTTACTTGTTTTCTTCGATGTGGTTTGAGAGTTTTATTTTATTTTATTTTTAATCTTATTTTTGACTTAGGAAAATTGTGTACCTAATGGACCAGGCTTGAGTTTTGACTTACCAAAAACTCTTCAATTCGCTATTCAAATTAATGTGACTAGTGCAAGTCTCTTTTCATTATTGTTAATCTTGCAAAACAAAATATTGCTTTTGTGAGTGACCGATGATTACCGGCGACTCCGACTTCAATCCAATGCTATCGTGAGTTTTATGGAGATGGAAAAAAAAATATCTACATATATATGATTTTTAGCTTAATTGTGTACTTATTGGTATGACTTTGTAAAAAAAAAAAAAAAAATACCAATAGAACTTTTAATACAATGTATTGAAAGTGATTTAGTATAGGTACTCTTTAAATAAGATATTGAGTTTAAGTATTGTGTAAAAAAAAAAAATAACAAAGAGATTTGTCTAATTTAATTCAATTCGAATCAGATTTAATTATAGTTTATTTTTTACTTTAAAAAAATAATATATTAATAAAATTATTGTTACATAATTAATATATTAAATGTTACACGATACCACTTGCCCCATTTTATGAACTTATTTGACACCTTAAAAACATGTTTTATATTGCTTTCTATTGCATTTCGACACAATATCGAATTTGTACTTGTACACAGTATAGAATAGGAGGAAGTGAAGAGCAAAATGTTCTATAAACACAAAACATAACCCCACAATGACTATCTTCTAATCCCACCTTGTTGGCAAAAGCACCGACATAGCACTCATAATTCCACAATTATTACCGTGGAATGAATTATTTGATGGCCTTTGTAATCGGTGAAAGCAGCACACGAAAGTGTCACAACCAAGTTCCAATTTCCTGCTTCTCCATCAAAACTAGCTCCTGACCCTACCCAGCCCACAAGATTGAGACTGTAGGACTAACCTCCCATGAGCAGGTCCTGCTTTTCAATGGAGCCGCCCTGGTCTCATGGGACCGATGGCTTCAAATTATCACCAAACCCGCTAAAAAGGTGGGATCTGCCCGGGCCAGGAGAGCAAGCCCACCCATTCTCCTGTCGGCCGGAAGTTTGCTCCCCTTGCCCCTTGGAAAACTTCCTTGAGCTTTTTCATTTCGATACGAGGAAATCCAAAGCAAAAACCTTTCTAGTAATGAGATGTTGTATTTTAGAAAGACGCGAGGCTAGGACTAGATGTTGAACTTTGTATTGTATAAACCAAGAGAAACTTAGTCCACTTGAAACAAAGCATAGACAATCAAAAAGGCAGAGAAAAACACATACATTTTTAGATGTTTGCATACCTTTGTTCAAGCCAATTCAATCTCATCCTCTCTTGACCCATTACTTTGTTCAGGTAAAAAGCTGTCGGTCTTGGAAGATTTAGCAGACGTTCGACAAATTGGACAAATGGGTGTTTTCAACAACCATGAATCTATGCATTGAGCGTGAAAGCCATGCTTGCAATTAGGCAATAGCCTACACTTATCACCCACTTTTAAACTCTCCAAACACACTGCGCAGTCAACACTATTCCCACCACCATTTTCCTTCTCATCTGCTCCATCTTTGTAATCAAAACAAGGAAGCTTTTTCAAGTCCTCTCTTGACATGCTTGTGCTTCTATTCCCACCACTTTGAATCATTATGCTCCCACTTCTGTGGCTTCTAAAAGCCCTCCCAACTATACAAATATGAATTGCGACTAAAACAGCAATACCAACAAAAAGCAAAAGCACAGAAACAATCATCTCCATAACCATAACCTCTTCTTCTTCTTCTTCTTCTTCTTCTTCTTCCAAAATCTAAAAACTGAAACCTGTCAAATACTTATTTTATGCAATTGTAAAAACTGCGCCCGCAGAAAGACAATACCATAATGTTTTTCTTTCCCCTTAAAGCAAAAAACTTGTGATGGGTGTTGATCAAAATCATTGGTTTTGTTGAAATCCGAAACTTGTTTAGATGTTTTAGAGAGGTTTCTGAAGAAGAAGAAGAATGAGGAGAACGGGAAAGAAGGTATTCACTTTACAGGTGTTTGTGTATGGTTTGAGAGGTTTAGAGAAGAAAATAGAAACTGAAAGATGTAATTTTTGTCACAAGTGGGCTCTTGTGTGTCTTTTATTAAATTACAGAAAGCTTCTGCAACTGACCAATAATATTCACATTATCTTACCTTTCATAGATACTCAAAAACCTAATTATAATAAATATGACTTCAGCTAAGACAACTTGCAACCACCAATTATTATTGGGCAACATCAACCACCAACTTTTGATTAGCACTCAATTCGAAGACTACAATTATGATTATTGGTAGACACTAATAACTAGTGATAATAATAGACCAATTTTTGCAAAAGGGTAGTCACCATTTCAACTTCTCACACTGCCTTAACTTGGAAAATGAATTAATCAGACACTTTGTCATATTCGATAGCCCTTCCCAACCCTCTAGTACAAATCTTTAGTATTTTTACCTTGCCCAATTGATTTTGATTTTGTTCATTACCATTTTTTTCTCCCCGACTAGGGGGCAATACCCTTTACAAGAGGGCAATGGGTCATGGAGACTCGAGTCCTCACCACTAGAGAGGGACTTGGCCCTTTCACCGATGGGTCAAGAGGCTGATGGTACCATTTAGCAGAACTTGCCTGTGTATAGGCTTTTTATATGTGGGGAGGCTGGCAAAATATGTGAGAATAAAAAAAAAAAAAATTCCAGCAACTTTTCAAAAATACCATCATAATACTTTTGGTGGCATTGGGAGATAGTTCTATATCCTTGGGTAGGGAGGGTACCACCGCCAGCATCCGACCAATAAGCTCAATCCCATTCACTTTGTTTTCACTCTAAGATATCGCAAGGTGGACTAAATTAGTGGGACAACTTTTTTTTTGGGGGGGGGTCCTTAAATGAAAACCTGAACCTCTTATATCATGGCTAGAGAAGAAATTGGGTACTACAAAATTTACAATTTTCAAAGCAAGGAAAATCTTGCTTATCTTGCTTATGTGGGCATTTCACCAGTACCCTATCATCCAAACGACTAACTGGACTTACTAAAGTACTCAAATTGAGAAGTTAGGACTTAATCATACTTCAAAACTAGAGTTGTATGCACTTTGTATGTTCCCAAGATAAAGGGAACATAGGAGAGCCAAAGGGACATAGAGCACCCAACAAGTTTTGCCTTATTCCCCATTGATAAGTATATTATAATTTGGTCATTTTTCCCGTGAGAAAGATGAGATGTCAGCATCATTTTTGCATTAAATGTCAAAGTACAGGTTGGAAGAAATAAAATACAAGCAAGACCGGCCTAATATTTTTAAACATAAAGGAATAAATATGATAGGGCCAAATAAGAATGGACAGGGCTAACGCACATGAAAAGGAGCATACAAGGAATTTATAGTCAATATGAAGTTCATACCCTCTCAGCTTCATAAATTCAATTGTACAAAAACCACATAAAAACAGGCATATATACTGCACCTTAAGAGGTGGCGTTAATGAGGTGGAGTTAGCCGATAAGAATTTAATTCACCAAAATTGGCAAACTAAATGGAATAGGTTTAATATTTAACTATGGTTAGAAATTTTGAATCTCAACCTTAAAAGCTAAACATTAAGTGAAGAATTCTAGATTTATATACTCTGCAAGGAGGCCATCAAATTTCACTGCAATAGCATTCAATTCCTTAGGAATGACATGATCTAACTTTAGATCGCTTAAGTTGTATCCGTGTCATTAACACCAAATGGAATATGAATATGATGAATATTCATTTTGGATAAGATTGCAAAGGAGATATGGTAGTTTATGGCGACTTGAGGAGAGTAGCTATTTTTTTTTTGTACTCACCACAAATATCCAGGTTACCGGACTAATACGATTTGATCATTGTGAAACCCAATTTAGAGGCGAGCTTTCCCGGTGCCTGTTTTTCTATTTCATAGACTCGAACTCAAGATCTTGATTAATGGAGTTTAGTACCTTACCACTAGACCCCTAGGACGTTGGCCCAGGAGAGCAGCTATTAGCAACCGCCAAGATATCAAAGAAAAAAAAAATGCAAGAACATCATTTTGTCAATGTCATATACAAGCCATCTCTGTATATTGAAGAACATAGGCTTATCTATTTTTTTTTCTTTTTCATAATTTGAATTATTTTATTGAGTGATTATATGAACGGAGAATTGTTTCCAATGATTGAAGATGGTAGAAGGCATAGGCATACCATTGCCTCTTCTTCAATAAAAGACTATATTGACTTTAACATCACAGACCACTGTTTTAGAAAAATTCCAAATAACTAGGTTCAAGTAGAATTCAATTATATATTCTGAAAAAAAAAAAAAAGAACAACTTGATATCAAACAGCAAAACCAATTGTATCTGTTTAGGTTGGTTCCATGATTTCTCCACCAAGTCCATACTCACAAAGGGTCCAGTTCATCCGCGGTTAGGTCATGACCATCCAATGGGTCTTGGAAGCCAAGCAAGAAGGGGAAAATGGTGTCCTAGCATGGAGTTGCGTCTGGTTCACTTAGCATTGGAAAATTTCAAGACAAAGAAATTGGCAAAACAACATGGAATCTTTACGTTCCCCCAAAAAGTAGAGTTTGCTTTCATTTGTCAACCATGTCGGGTCATCCATTTTTGTCTCTCATTTGAATTATTCAGGCCAGTGGCCCCTTCAATAATGAGGAAAGTTTAGAGACCCGAAAAGACATGTTTTGTTTCCTGATATGTCATTATATACACAAAGCATATTATTATGGGTTTCCAGTACAATAATTATAATTAACCCAGATAATAAAAATTAGATAAACCAAGGGGGGAGTATCAGAGAGTATGAATTATGAATGGAGAGTATGTACATTGAGAGAATGAACCATATATTTTGTTTGGTAAGGGGGATTGTTGGTTGAGAAATCAGAGTTGGTAAAAGCACGCACCAAAAAATAAAAGAGTTGGTAAAAGCAATTAACATCATATACAAGGTTGAAGCCCTTGTCTAGTAGTGGTTATTATCACTAATGAACTTTTTGAATAGTAAGGCATGTGAAATTATTGATGATTTTGATGTTTGAAAAAGTATAAATCAAAAACTAAAATGATGCATGCATAGGATTAATGTTTGCATTAGCCGCCAATGATTAGTTGGAGTAGGATTTTGCTCTGGTTGGAGTAAAGCTACTCCCCCTAATTTGCAATCAATATTTGCTGGCGCCTTGATGAAGTTGCCAATCCAGCCAACTAAGGGTACCTTTGTTTTGCTCCAACTGAAAATTAAGCTGGGGTCATATCAAGTCTAACCCGCAGGACATCAGACCCAGATAAAAGAATCAAGAGCCAACATACCAAGCAAAAACTTCCTAGGAGACCTACAGCCAGAGGGGCAACTACCCGGAAAGTCCAGCTCAAGGTGCAGAACTCAAACAGATGCATGCACATCAAACCAGCCCAGCGAGATGCAACTTGCAGCGTAAAAAATAAGATTCGCAGAACCTTAACATGAACATAGTCATAAAGGTCACTTAGCCGTGACCATCATGAAAGTCCATTCAATCTCTTGAATAATCAAGCTCAACAAATTTTCCCATCACATCCGAAGCAACCCTATGGAAATAAGATAACAAGAACATCACCATTCAGGTCCAAAGGGGGCAAAAATTAATTCCATCACGCGTTTGAAAAATCAATGACTCAATTACATTCACCGCCCTCTTCATACTATAGTGGTCAGATATGAACCAGTTTCCTGATTCTTCCCAAAGAAGAGCTGAATTTTACATATACACCACTTCTTTAAAGAACGTAAACATAACGATCTGCTCAAAACTTCTCTACCAGAAAAACCCTTCACCAGCTCATTTACATGCCCAAACCAATACTTTGTGTATCCACAAATCTCTATCTTTAATGTAATAAATGGAATTTGGAAAACAATAGCAAAAGAGATTACTCGCTATATTTTGTGGTACTCTCCTTCACCACATAGCATCCAATATCAGGAGCCAAAAACAAGACCTTCTCTAGCAACACTGGTAACACGGAGAACGGCTTGAGCACTTAAAGGAGATAGTTTTGACTGGCAGAAGAGCTCCCACGAACTCAATTCAGCAGGCTCAGGATCAACTGATGCTGAAGTTTTGGATTTTTCATACACAGATTGCAGTTCAAAGAGGAGGGACCGAGCAGCCTCTCTTGACTCTGGGAGCTGGTCACTAAGCTGGGAGGCAGCAATTTGGATCAGTTTATCAATACCAAAAGCTTTAATTCCTTCTGTTCCCTGTAAATTTCATTCCAGGTTTCAAAAACATTAAAAATGTATCAATTGCCTTTCTGGAGTTAGCAGAAGAGATCCAGCAATAAAATTAAATTATTTATGCTTGAATACACCACACATACACAACAGGCATACACACAGACAAAAAGAAGCTACACCATTAATATCCATGATTGCTTCATAAGATGTAACAGAAAGTGTTTCAAAAGCTCCAAGCCAATGCTTCAAAGAATTGGTGCATCTGTGTAAGTACCAATGCATTTGCAAAAAGGAAATTACATGGCCCTATATGATAGATCCGGGCAGTTTTTTCTTCACTTCAAGTAATCTTCAGTTTCACTAAGTTGAGTTCGGTGCCAATATTAGATTCTGTGGAAGTAAAACTTGCCTTAAGGTACTTGATCGTTTTAGTTGGTGCTATTACTGATTTAATGTGAGATGCGGATCAAGCTTCCATATCCTCCTGGTTTTTAATAGCTAGTGGTCAATGCTATCCAAATTCTCAAATGGTACTGTGGGTGAAGCACTACAAATCTTTGGGAATTATGTCCTTGAAGTCCTTTAATCAGATTAAACGAATGCAATCCTCTGATCAGATTGGTCAAGTATTCTAACATCTTGTTGGATCATAGACATTCAGTTTAAGACATTATAGACGCAAAACCGGTCTTTTGAAGCTTTGGGTTATCTCCAACCACATATGCCGAGTCCGCAGATGCAAATGGCAGAGTTGTTGGTAGCACAATTGCACAAACTACTTTTGAGAAGTAAGGGCTATCCTTTAATCAGAGTGGGGGCTTCCTTTAATTTGTATCTGCCAAATAAGGGTGTAGAAACTAAGAAATAGCAGTGAGCCACACAAATGTAGAACTACAGTGGAAACAGTTGGAAGAAAAAAATGACAACTTGCATTTGAAAACAGTTGGTATAGGTGTGCTCTTATGTGAGATAGTGGAAGCCCAAAACTTACATGATGAAAGCTATTATGTGCCTCCGAGCGATATGCACTAGCATGGTCCCAGAAGTTTCTGGCTTTTCAGGGTTCAAAAGCAAGATCATATTTCAGTTCTCTAGCTTCTAAGTTGAAATACTTCAAATCCTCCAGTTTTAAGTTCTCTTAAACTTTTTGGAGTTTATCCCAGGCCTTTTTCCAGGTAATGGTTAGATTTATGAGTGGTTCAGATTTTACTCATGCTAGACATTTCTTTTCCCAGAAGTGGTTCTGCTGCTTCATCTTCTGTCAAGAAGTTGCTGTTCAGCTCGCCTCTATCCTAATTTCCAACTTCCTATTTTGGTGGCAATCTCCATTTTTTCATTTGTTCACCGCCTCATTGTAGCTTGTAATAATGGACTGTGGGTGCTAGGACCGTTTCCTTTAGTCCTGGGGTATAAGGCCTCCCTCTATTCTTATGCAATTGGTCTCTGAGTTCCCATATGCTAATAGTGATCCTTTCCGCCTACTGCCTCCTAGGGCCTCAGTTTTCTCGGGGGTGCCCAATCATGTGGGATCATTTCTTTTTAGAATTCAAATCCTTTTATTTCCAAATAAAATTTTGTGATTTTCAAAAGATTGACGACAAGAGGAAAAACAATTTTGCTCAACCTCATTACTATGGAAGATTCATAAGAAGTTTCTCTAACCGATTGGTGTTCATGATTAAGCCAAGTAACCTTGTCTCACAAACTTTTTGCATAAAAGTTCATCTAACTTTCTCAAGTAAGAGTATCAATTACTTAATACTTAAGCCATGACCATGTGTCTTAAGGACCTACTCAACTACATTAGACAGCATCAGTGAGCCAAACCAGCTAAGTTCATCTGCCCATGGACATGCAAGAAGATTCTGTGAATGCAACATTCATGCCTCAAAAAAGTCATAATTTAGGTTCTATTTGGAGCCAAGCAAGATCTCTTTTTGGTCAAGAAGGTTTATTCAATGAATTAAAATTTCAGCTGCACAACACCTAGTAGGAAAGCAGCAAGTAAAGCTGATTCAGAACCATTTTAAGCCAGTTCTCTTTTACTCTTGAGGTAACTCAAGATGGAGAAATTAAGCTATAGTTAAAAGGATGGCATAGGAACCTCAACAACAAGCAAGACGACATTCTCCAAATTGAGAAATAGATGGCTTACAACCAAGACAGTCATAATGGAGTATTCTAAGTTAACAATTCAGAACAGTGAAGTAAAGATTATAGTAGAGTATATAAAAGAAATCACCGATGATAAGAAAAATCTTCGGTCGGGAATATACAGTCACAAACACCATAGATCAAACATGCAGGCAATAAGGAAGGCTCAATGAAGTTTGTGAACTTACCAGTCGCTGTACACTGCGGGAAAAGCACATAGATGTTTTTGCTCGTATACGAGGATTTTTGTGCTTCAGATATGGCTGCAACTTCGGTAACAATAATGTTGGCGAAACCCAATTAGTCATTGCTACTAAAGCTCTCTCAGCAGCCTCGCACACAAAGCGCTTGTCTTGTGAAGCCTTCAGAAGTAGTTGTACGAGCTGTACCAAGAAAAGTCAATTTGGATCAAAGGGTTTGCACGACATAAACTAAAGGAGAACTAAATAACATTATAGTAAAGCATTAACGGCTCTGAGAAGAACCCAACAAACAGGAATGAGATTAGTAAATACCATAGGGTCAAACAAGTCAATTATAAGATCACCATATGCTTTAAAGATGTCCTCAGATGACATAATTGCTGTTTTACAAAGAGCACTCCTAGGGTTCTTCATGGATTTCACAACAAGTGAAACAACTTGGTCCCTGATTGCAAACATAACCGTAAATATGGAAAAAAAAAAAAAAGAATAATCATGACTGCTAAATAATTTACCAGACAAGAATCAAATATCAGAAACTCTTGATCAAATAGCAAAGAGTAAATGGCGTAAACCTACAGTATATCATGCATCAACTCCTTGTGAAATATTGACAACCGACGTACATTATTGAGGGCTTCACATACCAAAATCCAATCCTTAGAGTCCAGTTCAGCCAAAAGTGTCTGAAAACATAATCTAAATAAGAAAGTGGCCATTGAAAGTGCTAGATATCACAAATTTTACTAGAATAACAAACTCTTAACCTTCCAGACATTCAAAAAAAAATATGTCAACTTTTCACACTTTACCTAGATATGGATAACTAAGATAAACATAGAGAATAATGATGAAAAAGAAAAAGACTGAACACTTACCTGGAGAACTTTCTCTTTGTTGTCCACGTCATTTAGATTCTCTGATTCTACATATTCTACTTCAGTAGATCCTACATCAGTCATAGTGGGTGCAACTTCAGCTTCTTTTGCTATGGAGGAGACCACCAGAGTAGAATTTCTAGCCGGGACCTTCTCTGGATCTCCATTTGAGTTGTCAGCCAGAGGTTTAATTATAACTGATTTATTGAGGCTCTCACTTTCCATCTCAGATAGAGGGAGTGCATTGAGGTCCCTCAAAGCCTTTCCAGACATCTCTAGTTTTACTGTAGGTCTAAACAAATGAAACAAATACAATATCAGCTACCTCAGAACTATCAGAAATGGTGTTTTAGCAAAAGCTACATACAAGGGTGTTGTAACAATAGATGAATATGGAAATGATACAAGTGATAGAAAAACACCAATTTAAGATGAATTAGAGTGCACAGATTACATGCAGAGACAGGTTAACGGAAAGACGATAATTCTGATTGAGCAAAAGTATCTTCCATTAAAGAGCAGTTGGGACTAATTTAAAGCAAGTGATGTAGACTATACAGGGAATTGCTACATGCATGCATTGACAGGTTAGCTTCTAATCAAGTTTCCTAAAAATCCAGCCCATTATCATTGATGCATATTCGTCATGGATTGAAATGTTTATTTAACATTCAACTGATGCCACTTGAAAAATGGAAACATAATTTTGTTTAGTAAACGGGATCATATTGAATACACTCCAAATTTATGACCCATGGCAACAGGTAACTACCTAAGTTGACAACCTATCACCACCAGTCTTAAAAGAACTTTAGAATCATCTTTCTCTACTCAGGACTACTGATGCACACTCTATCTTTACAAGAAGGCAGCAAAGAATGACTGGCTTAAAGGTTGAAAATATAGGTATGTTCTAAAACTTGCACTTTGTAGGTATTTCTTTGTTAGCTTTGGTACGGTTAGGGACAACTACACCATCCAAAATATGGGAGTAAATTAGTTTGCCTTTTCTCTTTCACTAATTTTACAATGTCAAAACTATTATAACTGAACATGTGGTTGATAAAATTTAACATCTCAAATTATGATCTTTGAATCAAGATAAGATATGTATATAACGACAACCGACAAACATAATGAAAGCAACTCAATCCATTCATGGGCTAGTTCAGTTCACAGCTTACTGTTTGTGGTTCATTATAACTCCTCAGTTCAGGAACCAGGAAACTTTTACACTTTTTGCACACCATAGAGTTCACTCATAAACAACAATAACAACCTAAGCCTTAATCCCTACTTAGAGTTCACTCATAAACAAAGAAAATTTGCAGGAAAAGAAGAAGGTCCCCATGAGTCTAAGAGAAACAGGTAGATGCATATGCATTTAACTACTAGTTCAGCCACTCAAAGCACACTGTCATCGCTATGTATGGAGATAACCCATCAAGCAGCAAAGGCTAACCACTTTAACCTTTATTTGACACTAAAAAGGCCAAGAAGAGGATGGGATAATCATATTACTGCTTTACTTAGTTTTGTGACCTTCTTAAGATATTGATAATTATTTGCTTACCAACAATCAAAACCTGTATATAAGGATTTCAAATGGTCCAACGATGTTTAATCTCCTACCCCATGGCAGGAAAATATACTAATCCTAATTTCTTTGCTGAATAACTACGGCCACCAGCAAGATGTTGTGCCTTTGGTTTTAAATGGTTATCTACACATAGATGGTGGTGGCTATTGACAGGCCTTATACAGACTAGGAACAAGAAAACGGCCTCGAACCTAATGGATCTGTTCCCATCGATTTTCTCCAAGTTGCAAGATAATTTTTTACTATTCCATACAAGTCCACATATTCCTATGGCATCATACCATTGGCTTCTAAAGAGAGGAGACCTGAACTCATATCAGCCTTTCCCTACTCAGTAAATGAAATAAATTTACATTGAGATCAGAAATGTAGTTCAGATTTTAAAGAAAGCAGCAGATGAATGGAACTAAGAAGCTCTATACAAAGACATACAACGTCGCAGAAAATGGGAAGGTGGCCTCAGAATTTCAAAGCTAAGAGATTCTATTCTTTCTGTACAAATAGTCTTGGTAATATGTATAATCACAGAAATACCTACGAAGAAATACCAGGCATGACAAAAGTTGGCCTCAGAATTTCATGCCTTTTGTCTTTCCAGTTGATCTCTCTATCTTAATTAAGTACACTAAAAGAGATCAAAAAGGACCTTTTTTCCGGTCAAATTAAATGCAAATAGATTAAGTCAAGAAAGCCCTCAGAATACTTGGAGTTGTACAGAGAGATCAACCGGAAAGACAAAAGGCATGACAAAAAAATGGGAAACTGCTGTCATGAATACAAATATAGGGAAGTTCTAGGTTTTACATGAGTTGACCAAATGAAGAGTATCATTATCAATAAGTCAAAAAACAGTCATGAATATACCTAAAAAGCTGTGCTAAAAGATTTTGTCCATTACTTGATTATCTCATAAATCATGACTGATGAGAATCACATAATAGCATTGCCCCAAGTTCAATTGCAGAGGACAAAAACAACTAAATTTAAAAACCCAAAAAGACCAACGACAAGAAATCAAAAAAAAAAAAAAAAAAAAAAAAACACCATTAAGCGATCATTTTTTGATTCACAAAGTTGAGAACCCACTTCCATAGGACAGCCATAGAAAGAGAAATCATTAGAAACTGGACAAAAATTGTTGGGCAAGCAGTTACCAAACATAAACATCTAAGAGAATAGCATTGGCCATGGTTTAATGACAGAGGGCAAAAAAGAACTACAAAAATAAAAAAATAAAAAAAAAAATTGAAATCACGAACTAGATATCAAAAAACTCATCTAAGAGATCTTTTTGGATTCGCAAAGTTGTAAACCCGCTTTCATATGACACCCATAGTTAGAGAAATCCTTAAGAGAAATGCAAAAGTTATTGGGCATGTTGTTATCAAACATGAACATGTCCCAAAAACCCAATGATGGAAAATGAAATGACGCGCAAGTATATAACCAAATTAAGAAAAATTTTTAAACACAAAAAAACCCCAAGTCAACACAATTTCCATCAAACTAAAAAAAGCCCGATTCTTCAAATTACATCAAGAAATTATAAATCTCAACATTAGAGAAGCAAAAATTCAACTTAATTCGCATATCTCAATTACAGAATGGCAACATTTCCCATAAATCAACAGTTAAAACCAATAAAAACCAATAAAAACCCTAAAGGAGAAAACACAGAGAGATCTGAAGAGTGTTCACTACATTTACATAAAAGCATTTCAAGTTAAAAATAGAGAGAGAGAGAGAATTGAAGATTCGGTAGAGAGAGATAGATGAAGTAAGTAGTTACCGGAGATAGAGAAGAGTGAGAGAAAGATCTGTCGGTCGACTAGAGAGTGAGAGAGGGGTGCGGTGTCTTGTAGAAAGAGAGAGAGATTTATTAGGGAGAGAGATGGCAAGGATGGGGTGGGGGGTGTCAGTTTCACCACCCGATTTTGGCCGGCGGTACAGTGTGAGGAAGCGCGCATGTGAGACCGCACCGCTCTCCTCTTGTCACTTACAACGGTACACGTGGAAGACAATTATTCAGTTTAACCTCTGAGTGGGCCACCTCCAAGATATTGACTCGCGACTTGACTTTTTCTTTTTTCTTTTCTATTTTTTTTTTAATTTTAAACAGAAAAATATTCTTATAAATTCGTCACATCATACCGGGTCCGCATAAATAATAGGGAGAAAATCATCCAAAATTATCTGATATCTCTTTACACATAACTCTAAATAAATAAATAAATAAATAAATAAATAAATAAATAAAACATTGTGTTCCGATTGAAAAATCTGAAGAATAAATGTTCAAATAAAACATTTATTATTTTTACAGATTACTAATATTTATTCTATTAAATTTAATTAAATTTGATTCGAAATATTTTGATCTCTTAAATAACAAAACTCTTCCACGTTTGTTACTCAATCTAACGCCTTTGAGTGATATCGATATCCAGCTACCAGATCAGCATCGATCCAAACAAAATATTTATATAATCACTACTTTAAAATTATTAATTTAAATATATATTATGTTACCTATAATGCTAATTATTAATTTTAAATATATACTTAAAATTATTAAACAAAAAAAATGCTAATTATTTTTCAAAGGTGAGGATTAACTTTTAGGTTTCGACCATATTGGGAAAGTAAGTTAAAAGGCATTAAATAATGAGGCTGACGTGCGACCGCTTTATTTGCATTCATTTAATAAATAATCATTCATATTGGGTAAAGTAAAGCAAGTCGACCGTCGTATACTAATTATCTATAATTAGGCAATAAATTATGTCATTAAAAGAGAAATTTGCTCTTGTAATTTAGGGCACTAATTTTCAAAAAAGTGTGATCACATTTTTTCTTTTTAATAACAGTAAAAATTACCGAAGTTGTGAAACACATGAAATAACAACACGATGGCTAAATTTTTATCTCATTAAATCAGGTAGATATATGAATACATTTATATCATTATATTTTATTTTATATCGCATATTCATTTATATGATTATTTTCTGTGTACGATAATAATATTCATATTTTTGTTCTTCTATATAATTATATTCCATGTTATAATCATACGAATTTAATATTTTTTGAAGTGCTATTCATATACGTATTATTCATATTTTTTGGATTTTTTTCTTTTCTTGTTTACTAGAGAAAATTTTCATTGATTAAAAAATAAACAATGAAATTTTTAAAAAATGAAAAAGAAAATAATAATTTTAACGAAATTACAAATTAGAATAGACGATTATTCCTTCAAACATATGAAAATGTACCCAAAATCATAAAAACTACGGATCAAGTACATACACTTGAATTTTTATTTTTATTTTTAAAAAAAAGATTTATTATATCATATTGAGGATTTCACAAAACAATGAACAATCATTGGACATGATCGAATTAAGAAGCTAGACTCACTCTTGTCCACATCCCTCATGAAATTTGGTCTTCCATGGCTACATTGGGAGCAAGTTGAAACAAATAAGCCATTCATCCATGATTACAAAGACAAGTGCCTAAATGGACATCACACAGTTTATAACTTCCAAATTATCTATGTGAATCTTGATGAAGTAACCGAATATCAGTATCTCTTAAATAAGATATCGGGTTAGAGTTTTATATATAAAAAATATATATATCGAGAGAGTTTTATTTCTTAAAATCTAATTTAATTAAAATCAGATTTAGTCAAATTCAAAATAATTATCGAATATAGATGATTTATAAAACAATAACGCTACTCGTGCTTCCACTTTTTTTATGTGAAAAAGGGTATTTGATTCTGAATTTATTTCAAACAACATTAAAATGGTTATTAATGGGTAAAAAGTAAATTCATGGTTTGGATGAATCAAGGGCTTGAACAAAAGAGGATTTCATTTTCTCCGTAGACGCCGAACACATCATTCATGGAATGGTGCTGTCACATGGCCCAAAATGGTTGTTGCCTTGGCCATGGTTGTTAGTGAGGAACATGTGATAGCAACAGCACATCAAACACTTATCTATTGCTCCACCTTCTGCAACAGTCTAGCATGGACCTCTTTTGGTCTTTCATATTGCTATTGTTTTAATAACATTTGTCAGGTACCGCTCCAAAAATTAAGATTAGATTAAATTTATATTATAGATAAATTTTTTATATAAAATATTATCAATATAATGATAAAGAGATCGAAAAAAATACCCATAACAAAAATACCCTTCTGCATTAATGTTAACACTGAGAGACAGACGAAAGATACAAAAGTGATCAGAGATGAATTAAATAAATCGATCAAAGTTGAGATATCCATTGAAAAAAAAAACCCTAGAATCCCACTATACCAACTATACCAAATATTAGTATTATTTACATTTGGCATGAGATTTAAAATTGCACTACACACAACATGGCATGCCAACCATATGAAGTGATTTTAGCCTATAGTTTGCATATCGTAATCATATTACTTTTTTATTTCCTGTCATTAGGGAGACCTAAGGGGGGAAGGAAGGGGAATGACACCTTGAATGGTTAAATCATAAATTTCATATTTTCTTTTGGTAGTTTATGTGCGTTTTTTAATATTGGGGTTAGTTCAATTGAAATTGGTTATGATTTTACAATATAAAACATATTAATATTATAACAATTTAAATTTTTATAGGAAAATTTGATTTTTACTTGAAATACCCTACTTTGTCTAGTAAAAATTTAAAAAATATTATACATAAAATTATGAAATTTCTCAAATGCCGCAGCTACAATTGTTGATGCAAAGCATTTTGTATTCTACTATTTCAGATATTATGTTAATGTTTGCCTGAATTGTCCTTAATCAAAATCTAATAATTCCCAATTATGCTTTGGCAACAAGAAAAAAACCCTTTTAATCTTAACTCACACCACAATTTTCTGTCCATTAAAACTAGTAAAAGTATTGCTAAATAAATCACAACTAGGAAATATAATATATCATGTCATCGACCGAGCAACTGCGAGCAAGGATAATTGAATGAGCGGACGCAAAGGCAACGGAGCGATGTTGTGTTAAACTTAAAAGTATATTTGAGTGTTAGTATATGTATGTGTGTTTGATTATGAGCATTTTATTCATGAAATGGGTTGTATACTGACTCGTAATATTCTACATAATTGAATTTTATATAAAATAATCTTTTACTAAAACTAATATTACTAATTTTAGTACAATCATGTTTTGATAATCCGAGATGATATTGTGTTAAAAGCGGGAGACCAAGGTTTGAATTCAAGTCTTTCTTAAGTCAAGAGAGAAACCCTTCCTACTACCAAATATAAAGACCCTTGCACAATATTCTTCCTTTTTTAGTACAATTTAGTTTATCTAAACCTCTTAATCTCCCTTGACAATAATTCTACCTATCCTAAATGTTTAGGCTAAAAACTAGGATCCATAAAATCTCATTTTTATAACTTTGTTAGTCAAAATCTAAGGTTAAAATACAATTATCCAAAAAATTATCTATTCGATACAGATAATTTATCTAAACTGATTATAAAATTAATTAAATTCTATAAAAAAAATGTATTCAAAAAGAGAGAGAAAATAACGTGCAACCATGCTTTTATCGTCATGGATAATCGTCCCACCGCAATCAGTAGCAACATATTAAGCAAATTTTCCCAGATTTAGAGCTTAGCATATTCAAATGAATTATATGCACCATTTTCAAATCTCACTTTCTTCCTAAAATCTTCTTCTCCTAGTTTACATCTCTAGAGGAATAAATTTGTAGACATGGCTAATAGAGATACAATAAGAACCATTATTGGTATCATAGGTTTGTCCCCGAAACATCCTACATTTTCATCTTCATTTCTCTTTTGTAATTTTGTTTGTTTTCTTAATATTTATTCACTATCGGTGAAAGGGTTTCCATCGCATGCACAACTTCTTCTTCATGTTCTTTTTTCTTGCGCTGAAGTTTTGTTTCTCCTCTTTCGTGCAGGAAATGTCATTTCCTTTGGCCTCTTTGCCTCTCCCATGTAATCTCTCTTTCTCACACATAGAGACACACATATTATGCACATACACTTACTCTTTTTGAGACAGAAAGGGTGACGGGCGATCAGTGTTACTAACTTTTTAAATGTTATTTATTACACCGATACATACATTATCACGGATAATATATTAAATCTCTTTCTTTTTTACCCTTTTTTGGTTGAGCAGTCCAACATTTGTGAAAATAATAAAGGACAAGTCCGTGGGAGAATTCAAGCCAGATCCATACCTAGCAACCACATTGAACTGCATGATGTGGATTCTCTATGGCCTCCCAGTTGTGCATCCAGACAGTATTCTTGTCATCACCAACTGTTATGATACCCGGGTAGTGTCACGGGTACCCGTGACACTACCGGTCAAAACTCGAACTAGAGCTCGGTCAACTTGAGCTCGAGCTCAACGAGTCCTGTCTCAAGCTCGAGCTCGAGCCCATACTCAGTGAAGCTCGAAGCTCGTCAAGCTACCCGGATGTCACTTTTCCTTTCATTTACCCTAACCCCGCCTTCACCCAATTATCATTTCCCACTTCCCAGTTGCGGTCTCCTTCTTCCTCACCATGGCGATCGGTCTTCTCTTGGTCTCCTTCTCTCACCATCGCAAAAGATCTCTTCTCCCTCCCATGGCGATCGGTCTCGATCTCATTCTCTCACCATAGCAGAAGGTCCCCTTCTCCCTCACCATGGCAACCGGTCTCAGTCTTCTTCTCTCACCATCGCAATCCTCTCACCATCGCAAAAGGTCTCCTCCCTCACCATAACGATCGGTCTCGGTCTCCTTTTCTCACTATCGCGATTGAAGGTAATTTGCCCGCCGAGCCTACGATCTCCTTCTCTCAACATCGCGATTGATCGAAGGTCTGATCTCCTTCTCTCTCTCTCTCTCTCTCTCTCTCTCTCTCTCTCTCTCTCTGTTGGTTTTGCTTTTGCCTGCTCTCCCCCATCAAGCCCTCGGGTGATTTGTTTCGGGTTCAGGCTTGGGTTCGGGTGTTGTTTTGGACTCGGGCTCGATCCCAATCTTGTCCTGCGAGCCCGCAACACTCGAGTTTAAACTCCTCGATGACCCTTCGAGTCGAGCTCGAGCTCTAGAACTACAGACTCAACGAGCTCGAGCTCGCCTACCGGAGACTTGAACAGAGCTCGGGTATTGTGATATCCGAGCTCGATCTGGGTATCATAACACCCCTAGTCATCACCATCAATGATGTAGGCCTTGTCATAGAGGCAGCTTATCTCGTTGTTTTTTTCACATATGCTACATCGAAGAAAAGAGTAAGCAAGAAAATTATATAATCTATTCTTACTTCATGTATTATGTCCGATCGAAAAACATTTAACCCTTATTTTCTTATTGTTGAAATTTTGCAGAAAAATGTCATTTTTGTTCTTCTCATTGAAATAATTTTCATGGCCATCTTGGCTTTCATAACCATTCAATTCTTCCGCACCCACGACAGCAGATCTATGTTTGTTGGTATTTTGTGTTGCGTTTTCAACGTCATTATGTACGCTTCTCCTCTTACTGTTATGGTATGCTCTCTCTCTCTCTCTCTCTCTCTCTCTCTCTCTCTCTCTCTCTCTCTCTCTCTCTCTCTCTCTCTCTCTCTCTCTCTCTCTCTCTCTCTCTCTCTCTCTCTCTCTCTCTCTCTCTCTCTCTCTCTCTCTCTCTCTCTCTCTCTCTCTACAAGTAGGAAAAACTTTTATTAGATAGCTTCAAATAGAACTGTTACCCTGTCAGGAGGGTTGCGGCACAAGATAATAGAATGCTCGGGAAGACATGTCTTTGCTAATGCATCCCCTCCCCCCTCTCCCATTCTCACCGTCAATATCCGAAATCATATTTCGACTAATCCAATTCGACGTCTGCAATAGCCTTATTTTGAAGACGACTCCCCCAAAGTAATATTTTTTATTCCTAAATTTTAAACCTAAAACATAATTAAAAAATCTAACACTCCATCTGCTAGACCTATCTCTCCAAAATTTTTCTTGTCACTTAAAATATTTTTTCAGAAAAAATTTAAGAAAAATGCTTTTTTTTTTTTTTCGGGAGGACATGCTCATAATTTTTAACCCATTTTACAAGTCTTGCAACAACTGGATATTACCGATCATAAAACATTAGTACAAGAAAACTTTATCCATTTACAATTTAATACAAAAACTAGGAAAATGACATGAGAAAACCCCTCTTTAGCAGAACTAATCATCAAAATCAGATTGTTCTTGGTAATTGCATATTTATCTGCCTAGCAAAAATAATAATAATAATAAAATTATTTATATATCTATTTATTTTATTTTATTTTATTTCTTTGATGCAGGGTCGTGTAATAAAAACAAAGAGCGTAAAGTACATGCCATTCTTATTAACACTTGCAAATTTTTTCAATGGACTTGTTTGGTCCGTTTACGCACTCCTTCCTGTTGATCCCTACATCTTGGTAATTTCCTTTATCCTTTTTCCCACTTTCAAGTTGGTTTTAATGTTAGACACTGCACACACTTTCCCATGATATGAACAAACAGTAGAAGTGTGTTTGAGACGACTAATATGGGTAATAACAAGTGTCTTTTTGTGGGGTAGGTTCCAAATGGATTGGGATTACTTCTGACTGTAGGTCAGTTGATGCTTTATATTGCCTACTACAAATCTACGCCCAGATAAGATGAAAACGAAAACAAATCCGAGATCGAACTCTCACAGACTGCTTGATATTCTAACTTTGTGCTCTTTCTATGTTGATTTCCTATAGCTTTTGTTGGAAGAGGTTAATGTACAATGAGAACAGAAGAAAGGAGATACTCGATCAATTTACATGATAGATATACTTTTTGATTTTGTAAGTAAAATAGGTTTGCAGCAGGTTTTTGTTTCTCTCGATCCGACGTCAAACATTTTGCTGCTGTGCATAGGTTTTTATTGTTGTATTTTATGGTATTAATTATTCAATATTTGTTTTTTATTATATATATAGGAGAGACTCGAACTCATGAATCAAAAAGAAAATAGCGTCAGTTAAACTATAAGTCCGTATTTATAGTGTTGAAACCGTTTGGAAAATTTGCCTTGTTTTATGCTCTCATCAAAGTACATAACATCCTCTATTACACCATTTGGTTCCCCCACCTTATATCAGTTTATTTTTATTTTATTTTATTTTGCTCACGTATTTTTTAATTTATACATACATATATATATATATATATATATATAATGATATACATGCAATTTAAGATATCACATAAAGGATATGAGCAACATAATTGTCACTTTCTTCCTAAAACCTCATAAGTCAAATCCTCTCCAAAAAGGAAATTTGATCCATGCAAATGGATCGTTTTCATCAATTAGAAGACAATTAATATAGATTCCCACTTCAATTAATGTATATAAGTTCCATTGATTGAATCTGAATAAATTTCAAAAAGACTGATCAAAGATCATGCTTTTGTCTTATTCAGTACCTATTTTTATTTATAGGTTCAATCATGAACAGATGGAACAAGCCAACCAAAGATTGATATAGGACCCCAAAATACTTTTTGAGGCCAATGTTCACAGCTTTTGTCATTGAAAATTTCTTAAATCTATCACAAAATACTAGGAAAAAGGAAAATTCGAGTACAAGTAATAGAGGTCATTTGACTTTTCCCAATGTTGTTTAGTTTAAACGTCGCTAAAAGAAATATATTGACAACCCATTGCTTAAACATCGGAAGAAAAAGGACGACAAAGGTTATATTTTTTTGTAGTGAGAGTCGGTTAGAGAAGCAGCTTCCTGACTAGCACTTCTAAGCTATAAACCTGCATATAAATATAAATACATGTATTTGAAACCTCCCTCTCCCTTGCCCTGGCAGAAACGAAAAAGAAGATTTGCATATAAAGAGAGCTCTTCAATGTCTAAAGAGGAGAATTGTGTTTGTATAGCTTTGCGGAAGGAAGTACAACTACACACTAACATGCCTCCTGGTTTAATCCTTTAGGAGTTGTGTGTTCAATAAGGGTCCACGTTCCCTACGGAAGCAAAGACAACCTTGAGACTGGGGGATCTTACTTCCACCTTTTGATGTATCATTGGCCTCCAATAGGGAAATTATTGTAAAACATCCATGCAAGTCTAATACATGAATTTAAAAGAAAAATTGAACCATAGAACAAGCGGAAGCAAGTGTACCTCCAGCCATGGATTCCGGCGAGTCTGAACTCCCTTTGGCAGCACCTCTGGACGTGCAAGAAGCCTTCCAAGCTCTCAATTCTCTCTCTAGATGGTGTGTGAGACTAATGAATTGAGCTTAGGGACCCTTGCTATGGTTGCCCCTATTTATAATGGTTGTGTCATCAACAACCATTATTGAGGCCCATACTTGGTTACCCCTTTGGTGAGTGAAATCCCTTATTTTCAGGGATGGTTTTGCAGGGCATGGAGGGTGATGGGCCACCCTCCTGTTCTTACATTCTCCCACTTGGTCCACTCACCCGACTTGGTGACTTTATCCAAGCCGATACTTAATGGAAAAAGCACACATGAATCACAGTGACAAGTCCTCTAATTCAGCGAGTATTGTCTCCTGTGTATCACAATGCATGCTACTCCCTATCCTTATGGTAACCATCTTTATGAATAAACCCTATGTTTATTCGGGATCCATTTTCAAGAAATTTTCTCAAAACTGGAATGTGCACAAATTTTTTTTTATACGAGAAAATTTAATTCGAAATTCCATTAAAATTGGGATTTAAACCCATATTTACAATATGATCCCTGAATTTAACTGGAGGCATGCCTTTAGTCAGGGGATCAGCAAGCATACATTCGGTGCTTAGATGTTGGATTATAACCTTATTTTCCAATATACGTTCCCTTATGGCTAAATACTTAATGTCGATGTGCTTACTTCGACTACCACTCTTATTATTTTTAGCCAGAAACACCGCAGCCAAATTATCACAAAATATACTTAATGGCTTAGGTACAGAGTCAAAAATCCTTAACCCAGCCATGAAACTTCGTAACCACACCGCCTGTGACGTGGCCTCAAAACACGCCACAAATTCAGCTTCCATAGTAGAGGTCGCAGTCAATGTCTGCTTAGCACTCCTCCACGATATAGCTCCACCGGCCAGAACAAAAATATATCCAGATGTTGACTTTCGAGAATCAACACAGCCAGCGAAGTCCGAGTCCGAGTATCCGACCACCTCAAAATTGTCGGTCCTCCTATATGTGAGCATGTAGTTCTTGGTGCCTTGCAAGTACCGTAACACCTTCTTTGCAGCCTTCCAATGCTCCAAACCAGGATTACTTTGATATCGTCCTAACATTCCAACTGCATATGCTATATCAGGTCGAGTACAGACCTGTGCATACATAAGGCTTCCAACTACGGAAGCATACGGAATATTGGTCATCTGTTCCCTTTCCAATTCCGTCTTGGGACACTGGTCCAAACTAAACCGGTCACCTTTGACGATAGGAGATACACTTGGTGAACAGTCCTGCATTCTGTATTTCTTAAGAACTTTCTTAATATAGGTTTCTTGAGATAGTCCGAGAATCTTATGAAATCTATCTCGATGTATCTTAATGCCAATGACGTAAGACGCATCACCTAAATCTTTCATAGCAAAGTTCTTAGAAAAGAATTGTTTCACCTCATGCAACATCCCTTTATCATTGGTTGCAAGTAAAATATCATCCACATACAGCACTAGGAAGCAAATTTTACTCCCACTTACCTTCTGGTATATACACTGATCCACAACATTTTCTTCAGAACCGAATGAAGAGACTGTCTCATGGAATTTCAAATACCATTGGCGGGAGGCTTGCTTCAATCCATATATAGATTTATTAAGTTTGCAAACCAAATTCTCACCATTACTAGAGGAAAATCCTTCAGGTTGATACATGTAAACCTCTTCCTCTAATTCTCCATTCAAAAATGCCGTTTTCACATCCATTTGTTGCAACTCTAAGTCAAAATGTGCAACAATCGCCAAAATAATACGGAGGGAATCTTTCTTAGATACTGGAGAAAAGGTCTCCGAATAATCGATTCCTTCCCTTTGAGTGAACCCTTTAGCAACAAGTCTGGCCTTGTATTTCTCAATGTTGCCAAATGAGTCAGTTTTTGTCTTAAAAACCCATTTACATCCAATGGGTTTTACCCCATCAGGCAACTTTACAAGATCCCAAACTCCATTACTCGTCATGGAGTCCATCTCATCTTTCATGGCTTCCAGCCACAAACTCGAATTGTTAGAGTTTATGGCTTCTGAAAACGACTCAGGATCATCTACGGCACCAACATTGTAATCAGACTCCTGGAGGTATACTACATAATCACTAGATATTGCTGACCTCTTAATCCTAACAGATCTCCTTAATGTTGGCTCAACAGTCTCTCTAGGAAAGGGCTGTCCAACTTGACCTGTTCCGGTGTCAGCAGATTGTGGAATATTTTGATTGTCATCTGTAATTGGGTCAACGTCCATGGGTACTGGAGGGACGCTTTGAATGACAATCATCCTTTCACTTGAAGTGGAAGGCATACTTGATAGATTCTTTTCAGGGACTAAGTCTTGAAAGGAATCCCTCCCACTAATCAAGTGATCCTCAAGAAATTTCGCGTTTCTCGATTCCACAAATCTAGTATGATAAGATGGACAATAGAATCTGTATCCCTTGGACCTCTCAGCGTATCCAACAAAATACCCACTAATGGTCCTTGGATCCAGTTTCTTTTCTTGTGGATTATAAACTCTTACTTCTGACGGGCATCCCCAAATGCGTACATGTCGCAAACTGGGTTTCCAACCTTTGAACATTTCAAATGGGGTTTTGGAAACCGCCTTAGTTGGAACCCTATTTAATATGTATACAGCCGTTTTAAGAGCTTCAATCCACAAGGATTTAGGCAATTTAGAGCTAGACATCATGCTCCTTACCATGTCCAATAATGTCCGATTTCTTCTTTCAGCCACACCATTTTGGTTTGGAGAACCAGGCATGGTATATTGGGCGACAATCCCAGTTTCTTGAAGAAATCGAGCAAATGGACCAGGTGCTTGTCCATCTTCAGTATACCTCCCATAGTATTCTCCACCTCTATCCGATCTCACTATCTTTATTTGCTTATCGCATTGTTTCTCTACTTCTGCCTTGAAAACCTTAAAGGCATCCAACGCCTCATCCTTATGGTGAAGAAGATAGAGATACATATAACGTGAGTAATCATCAATAAAAGTGATGAAATACCTTTGGTCATATGAGTCCATATCCGGACAACATATGTCTGTATGAATGATCTCTAATAGATCTGAGCTCCTCTTGGCACCCTTTTTTGACTTATTGGACTGTTTACCCTTAATACAGTCCACACAGGTTTCAAAGTCACTAAAATCTAGAGTACTAAGTACTCTATCCTTTACCAACTTTTTAACCCTTTCGATGGAGATATGTCCTAATCTCCGATACCACAACATAGAGGAATTTTCATTTATGGCACACATTTTCACACCAATATGTATTGTGTTGCAACATGTATTATCTTGCAAATTAATTCTATATAGTCCGTCAATCAATAGACCTGTACCAACGACATTTGAATGCAAAAGTAATGTCATTGTATTATTGAATTGGAAAGAATATCCGAATTGTACAAGTTTTGATACAGAAATTAGATTTCTAGAAAAACTTGGTACATAAAAAATTCTTTCCAACTGCAAGACATGTCCATTAGTCAAAATGAGCTTGCGATCTCCAATGGCTTCTACATGCGAACTCATCTTGTTTCCTGAATAGATGAATTGCTCACGGCCCACCGGTTTCCGCGGGTTTTGCAAGCCCTGCAACACATTCGTAATATGAATTGAGCATCCAAAATCAATCCACCATGTGTCATAAGAAGTCTCAATTATAAGAGATTCATAACATACAAAAGAGATTTCTGTACCTCTGGCAGCAAGCCATTTCTGAAATTTGGCACAGTCCTTCTTTATGTGTCCCTTCTTTTTACAGAAGAAACACGTAGACTCCTTTTTTACAATTGGGGTAGGTCCCTTTGCTTTTCCTTTCAATCTGGCTTTTCCCTTTGCCTTTCCTTTCATGACGAAATGTGCACTATTGGTTCCTTCCTTCATTTCCATGAGCAACCTCCCTTCTTCCTGTACACACATGGTCATCAACTCATTGATGGACCATTTAGTCTTATGTGTGTTATAGGAAATTTTGAAGGGACTATAAGGCTGTGGAAGGGTATTCAGAATATAGTGCACTAGAAAGGATTCAGACATCTCAACCTCAAGAGTCTTTAGTTGGGCCACTATATCCCGGATCCTCATGATGTGCTCGCGCACTCCATGGATAGTGGTGAGTTTCTTCGATGAGAACTCCATAATCAAGGTGCTAGCAAGAGCTTTATCAGACGTCTCGAATTGCTCATCAATTGCCTTAAGAAGGGCACGGACGTCATTATGCTGATTGACGGAGCCGCGGATGCCAGTTAATATTTTATCCTTAATGAACATCGTACTGAGACGATTAGATCGCTCCCAGCGCTCATAAAGAGCTTTGTCCGCTGTAGAGCTGGCATCCGTTATCCTAAGTGGCTCGTCATGCCTGATAGCATAATCCAAGTCACGCCATCCCAAATTGAGAAGTATTTTCTCCTTCCACACCTTATAGTTCTCACCATTTAATATGGGAACTTCAACGATATCAACGGTTTGTATAGCTGCAACAAAAATGCTTACAAATTTTAGTTGAGGCTTTAACATATGTTTACCAATGTAAAACATATAAAATAAATCTCCTGACATAGAAATTGCCTGTGGGCTAAATTTCTAATTCAGATTAGATTTATTATACTTTATGAAAAGATTGACAAGATTACTTAATTTCCTAATGCCTGTAGGCTAATTAGGATAAATTATATAGAAAATCTTTCCCTGAATTAGAGCTTCCCTACAAAACAGCATCACTCATGCACCAGGAAAGTCCCCAGGTAGGTGGTGGGTCACATGGGACCGCTTAAGAACCAACCAACCTTAGACTTATCCCCGTCTTGTTGACAGGACTTTCCTAGACATGCACTTGATCTGCTGAGCTCGAAAAAACCTTGTAGGAGAAAACTCTAAAGTCAAGTAGACCATCCACATAATTTAGGTTATCCAATCTTGCCATCTAATCCTGATTAATTATTTTTAATACGACAAAAATTCCTGTGGGATAAAATTTGTCACACAAAAATAAATTATCACAAATAATATTCTTTATTTTATGTGGTCAAAACTATCCCAATATATAATTTCTTTCATATTAGAGCTGCTGTGGCTATACCCTAACAATCAGAAATCATACGAACCACAAGAATATTTTCCTTCAATTTTATGTAGGTTTTAACCTTTATTTTGCATGCGTCTTTATATGCAAAAACCATACAAAAATTAATTTATACAAAATCATAAAATTTCAATGATTTTATAATTTTGTACGGGTCTTAACCTTTATTTTACACGTCTTTCAATGTGTAAAAGACCATATAAAAATTAATTTGTGTAAAATACACAATTTTTCATTTATGTGTGATACCATAATACACATAAATCAAAAATTTTAATTTCAAATTCTCAAAAATGACCCAAATATGAATTTAAAATTAAAAATTAAAATTTTCAATTTTTTTTTTTTTTTTTAAGTCCAAAGGACTAATGTGTAACATTTCAAAATATGTTGGGACCAAACTGTAACATTTCAAGGTTTATCGGCTTTTGTATAAAGGCCGGGGACCAATGTGCAATATCTTAAAGTTTTGTGAGTTTTTGAAAGGTTACAGGGACCATATTGCAACAGATCAAAAACGTTTTGGGCGATTTCGTAATTACAGAAAGTTTTCGGGCAGATCCATTATTTCAAAAATTGCAGACCAAAACGACGTCGTTTTGGTCTGCATCCGGGTCTTCTTCACCCGAATGGACCCCCGAGGGTCCCGACCCGAATCCGGCGGGTCTGAATGCCGGAATGTCGCGGAAAAGTGCCAAAAAACTCCATTTTTTGCTCTGAAAACATAAAATCATCGAAAAGTTTATGCAAAACTCATTTCCAAACTCAAAACCCCAAAATTTACTCAAATTTGGGCCAATTTTTAAAAAAAAATTCAGAAGCCAAAAATTGAAATTCATTGCCGGAAAATGCAGACAGAGGTTCTAATGGCTCTGATACCAAATGCAAAACATCCATGCAAGTCTAATACATGAATTTAAAAGCAAAATTGAATCATAGAACAAGCGGAAGCAAGTGTACCTCCAGCCATGGATTCCGGCGAGTCTGAACTCCCTTTGGCAGCACCTCTGGACGTGCAAGAAGCCTTCCAAGCTCTCAATTCTCTCTCTAGATGGTGTGTGAGACTAATGAATTGAGCTTAGGGACCCTTGCTATGGTTGCCCCTATTTATAATGGTTGTGCCATCAACAACCATTATTGAGGCCCATACTTGGTTACCCCTTTGGTGAGTGAAATCCCTTATTTTCAGGGATGGTTTTGCATGGCATGGAGGGTGATGGGCCACCCTCCTGTTCTTACAATTATCTCATCCATCTCTTGTCCTTTTTCCGGGTTAGGGAAAGAGAGCATCGGTGACATAGGAAAATTGAAATGTTCACAGAAGTCACCTCGCATGTCACAACAATAAATCTCCCACAAACAACTGCGAAAGCTGTAGACGTCACATTTCCTGTAACTAGGATTCCCATTGAGAACCTGCAATACCCCAAATTCATCATGCTATTAGCATTCTTTTTCGATGCAAAATGGTTTGGTCTAGAATCCGATGAATCACACGATGAACACCTGTCTTTCATTTCTTAAGAAATTCAATAAGATTGCATTTTATTATAAATTTCTTATTGAATTTAAAAGAAAAAGATCCATGGTAATATTTTCTTAGAAAGACGAGACTAATAATTAGCAAAAGGAGGACTAATAGTTGTTAACCGGACTAAATTTAATTTAAATCAAATTAGACTCTTAAAGGAAAAAAACTCTCCCACTAATAATATTATAATAATATTATAGTGTGGAAGTGGGACTCCATCTTACTTCCGTCCAAAACTAGTAGTCCGGTCAACAACCTGGTCACTGGTCAAGGTTAGGTGAACAATAAGACTGAATCGGGTTAGACCCGGATATGGTCGATGTGGAAAAGCGGGTCGGGTCGATTTTCTCCCCTTGTTTTCCATTAGATAATCTTTTAATTACCATGAAATAATGAATTCTGTTAGTGTAAGGATAAAGAGATAAGGATAAAGAAATAGAGAGAATGGTAAGGTTTTATCATTTTGGATACTCACCCAACAACTCAATCTCTAATGTGCATATCTGAACCAAATTTGGAGTTAAGTTGTTACGGGGCTTCTGCTTAGTATATTTAAATCTTCAAAACCCACTTCCTTCCTAAATCTCCTAAAGGAATAAAATTATAAACATGGTTCACACAGAGACGATTAGAACTATTGTAGGCGTCATAGGTTTGTCCTCAAACCACCCTACGTTGTCATTTTCATCTTTCTTTCTTCAGATGTCATGAGTGGTGAAAGGGTTTCTATTGCGTGCACAACTTTTCTTTCTTGCTTTTGGCTAAATCTCAATCTTTCTTGCAGGAAATGTCATTTCCTTCGGCCTGTTTGCCTCTCCCATGTAATCTCTCTCTCTCTCTCCCCCCCTCTCTGTCGTACGCATGATTATCAAGAGATAATATATTGAAAAGCCTTTGTTTTTGAACTTTCTTTTTTTTATTTTTTGCTTGAGCAGCCCAACATTCGTGAAAATATTAAAAGAAAAGTCCGTAGGAGAATTCAAGCCAGATCCATACCTAGCAACCACACTGAACTGCATGATGTGGGTTCTCTATGGCCTCCCATTTGTGCATCCAGACAGTATTCTTGTCGTCACCATCAACGGCATAGGTCTTGTCATGGAGGCAGCCTACCTCACTATCTTTTTTACATATGCTCCATGGAATAAAAGAGTAAGCAATAAAATTGTGTGATTTATTTTTATTCTGTTATATGTATTGAAAAATATTTAACCCTTTTTTCTTATTATTGAAATTTTGCAGAGAAAGGTCATTTTTGCTCTTCTAATTGAAATAATTTTCATGACTATCGTAATTTTCATTACTATGCAATTCTTTCACACCCACTCAAGAAGATCTATGTTCGTTGGTATTTTGTGTTGCATTTTCGGTATCATTATGTATGGTTCTCCTCTTACCATAATGGTATGTATATTCTCTCTCTCTCTCTCTCTCTCTCTCTCTCTTTCAAAAGGGAGAAATTTCATTTGATAATAACTTGCTCTCCCTCACATCAAGGTTTTTCTTTCACTGGATAATGTTTTCACAAAAGATTAACACAAAGTATCGCACAAATTTTTGCATTTATTTCATTACATATATTAATTTTATTTTATATCTTCCATGCAGGGTCGGGTAATTAGAACAAGGAGCGTAAAATACATGCCATTTTTACTATCACTTGCAAATTTCGCAAATGGACTTGTTTGGTCCATTTACGCACTTCTTCGTTTTGATCCCTACGTCTTGGTAATTTTCATTTTTATTATTTTGTACCTTGGTATTAACATAAATATAATGTTGTTTATTTTGGAAAATTCATGTTCCGAATAATTTTCATGTAAAGTATGTCACCAAAGAGAAGTAGGAGATTAGAACATTAGAGTGAGAGATTGCAGTTTAGTGGTAATTGTGTTGATATCTTTCTCTATCATTTTCATTCAGTCCAACAACATGGACTTACCAAGGGTTTTGTTTACCCTTCTTTTGTTGGGATAGGTTCCAAATGGATTGGGGTTCTTGCTAGCAGTAGCTCAGATCGTCCTTTATGTAACCTACTGCAAAGCTACACCCCGAGAAGATGGAAACAGGGCAGAGGTCGAACTCTCCCAGACTGCTTGATATTCTAACTGAGGTGCTTCTTCTTTGATGAGGGGTGGATCAAGGCAACCAAACTTAAATATGACAGCTTTTGTTCTTTTTCTTTTTTTCTTTTTCTTTTTAAGATGCAATATTGCTTATAATAGTTTTATTTGATTTTTGAGATTATGACGGAAATAAAATGTTAACTTTAAAAAATTAATGAATCAGGTCGAAGCTAACTGCGAACATGATGAGATTTTAATAATGGGATAATTTCATAAATTATAGAGAAAATTAGGAAGTGATTAGGTTTCAGTTGTCTAATTAAGATGATAGATTATAAAGCCTTAATTCTTATATATTTCTTTTAAATTAACTGTGCTGTAATTTTCTTAAAATATAGTATTTTAATGTATTAATTAGTGAAAACAAGTATTCGAAAAATTTTATCTTTTAATATTCTAATTTGGCTCGATTGTATCTTAAAAAAACTTCCTCTATTACACCTTTGTGACTTTTTTATTCAACTCGATTTTATTTTATTTTATTCATAATATTTTTAACTAAAATAAAATTTTTTAACGAAAAATATATATTTATATAATTAAATATCAATTTTTATAGAATAAAAATATAAGATGATTAAAATGTTTTAAGAAAAAAATTACCCATAAAATATTTTTTTTAAAATTCCAATGTTATTTGTTTTTATTTTTCATTTAGAGAGCAATTCAATGCAATGAAGAAGCAGCCCATGTTTTTTCTTTTTCTATTTTTTTAAATTTTTTTCCTTTGTTCTCCCTCTTTCTTCTCTCCCACTCATCTAAACCCTCTCTACCTCTCTCTTTCTCTCTCTCTCTCTCTCTCTCTCTCTCTCTCTCTATCTCCCCCTTTCTTTTTTCTAAAAAAATAATTAATCAATTTTCTTCTTTAATTGATTAATTTCTTCAAAGAACAAAATTGCTATCCGCAAAAGGATTTTTATAATTTAATGAATTTAAGTAAATTCAAGGTATTCTGTTTACCTTAATATATGTATTTATTCATATAATATTTTTAAAAAATTCAATGCATAAGGACTACAAGACTTCAAAAAAAAAAAAAAAACAGATCTCATGATTATGTAAAATCCTATTACTCAATTTGTTTATATTTTTTAAATTCAGTTTTATTTTAACATATTATTAAAATTATTTATTTTTTTAGATATTCAAATCCTTTAATTCTAAATTTTTAATATGCTCGAGATTAACATCTTGCACTTTATTTTATTTCCCTAAAACCATCTTGCGACAGAACATGAGAACATTTCAATCCAAGTAATCAAAGAATCCAAATACTCTTATATTTTGATGATTTTTAGTATTAATTTCTCAAAAAAAAATCAAATGTAATATTTCCTAAAGCAGTTCGGATATGATTTGAATGGTAAAATATGGAATGGAGAGTGAATGTCAAATTTGTAGTGTCTAAATACCCATTTGGTAGGGTTTTTTTCAACTTTTCTTCTGCTTATAAAGAGAATCATAAATTAATAATTTTTGAAATACAAACTTATTTCATAACTTTTAAAATAAACTTAAAAGCTTAAAGTTCAAACTTAAAATTAAAGAGGAATAGTCGGTGTAGATCTGAAAGATATGAGCATAAATAAATTTATGGCATGATCATATTTGAAATTTTATATTCTTGAGAATATAAATTGAATAAAAAAATATAATTTCTAAAAAGCTGACGTATAAAAAATAAGGAGAATAAAATAACTTTTTCTTAAAAACTATTTTTAAAATTTTTATTCATAAAAAAAAAAAACTATTTTTTTAAGGAGAAGAGAATGTATTTAGTAGGGTTTTTTCTTATAAAGAGAAGAGATGGCACTAAATATAGAATGAGTGCGCCTCGCAGCCATGCAATGCAACCAAGGAGTCCCAGTTTCTCCAGTCTGTGTCCTTAGGATTTGAAGCCTCACATCGACTGTCTTTTTCTTTTTTTCTTTTTGGGATGAAGGAAAAATATATTAATCCGTTTGCATAATTCTAGCTGGTTTTTCTATCAGATAAGTTTTGGATTACTATATTTAACGAATTCTATTAATATAAGGGGGGAGGGGGAGAGAGAGAGAGAGAGAGGGAGGGAGAGAGGGAGGGAGGGAGGGAGGGAGGGAGGGAGAGAGAATGTGCGGCTAGGCTGCTTAATCTCTAAAATGCATGTATTATGCAAACCCTCCCAAATTTAGAGTTAAGTTGTTATGGTGCTTAGTATATTTAAATCGATTTTGGCACAATCTTCAAAACTCACTTTCTCCAAATCTTCATCTCATTGTTCACGTCTCTGTGTTTAAATTGATAAACATGGTGAACACAGAGACGATTAGAACAATTGTTGGCATCATAGGTGTGTCTTACTCTGTACACCTTGCTTTATCATTTTCATCTTTCTCTCAATATTTGTCTTCAGATCCCATTAATGGCGAAAAGGGTTTCTATTGCATGCACAGCTTTCCTTTTGTTCTTTTTGGTTCCCCTTTTCGGCTAACTTTTTCTCTCTCAATCTTTCATGCAGGAAATGTCATTTCCTTTGGCCTATTTACCTCTCCCATGTAATCTCTCTCTCTCTCTCTCTCTCTCTCTCTCTCTCTTAACCCCCTCCCTCTCTCTCACATACAGAGACACATTATACACAGACACATAATATACTAAATCTCTTTTTGTTTTTTTATTCTCTTTTTTGGTTGAGCAGTCCAACATTTGTGAAAATAATAAAGGACAAGTCCGTGGGAGAATTCAAGCCAGATCCATACCTAGCAACCACATTGAACTGCATGATGTGGGTGCTATTTGGCCTTCCCTTTGTGCATCCAAACAGTATGCTTGTCATCACCATCAATGGTACAGGTCTTTTCATTGAGGCAGCTTATCTCATTATTTTCTTCACATATGCTACATCGAAGAAAAGAGTAAGCAATAAAATTCTATAATTTGTTCTTACTTCATATATTATGTATGATCGAAAATTATTTAACCCTTCTTTTCTTATTGTTGAAATTTTGCAGAAAAATGTCATTCTTGTTCTTCTCGTTGAACTAATCTTCATGGCGATCGTGGCTTTCATAACCCTACATTTCTTCCACACCCACGACAGCAGATCTATGTTTGTTGGTATCTTGTGTTGCATTTTCAATGTCATTATGTACGCTTCTCCTCTTACTGTCATGGTATGTTCCTTTCCTCTCTCTCTCCTATTAAGAAAGGAGAAATTTCATTAGATAATAACTTCAAATACAATAAAAGGGTAAATTATATAATCATAAAATAATACATAAACACCTATACTTAATTGGTCCGGTGGCTGAGTACTCTTATGATCTCGAATTCAAATTTTATTAATGAAAAAAAAATAAAAATTTAAAGAGTTCGAGATCAATCAAATTTAAATTGAATTTAGACTGTTTTAATATAATTATCAGATATCGGTGATTTATAAAAAAAATAGTGTAGAAGTCTATCTATGAAGGGTTTTCTTGTCAAAAACAAGTAGGATATCTTTTCATCATATATCTATTCACTTTTTCTTTGTTTTTTTTTTTTTTTTTCCATGCAGAGTCAAGTAATTAGAACGAGGAGCGTCAAATACATGCCGTTCTTACTAACACTTGCAAATTTCTCAAATGCACTCGTTTGGTCCATTTATGCACTCCTTCCTATTGATCCCTATATCTTGGTAATTTCTCTTTTTATTAATCTGCGTGATGGTATTAATAGTAGACAGTATACACAGTTATATCCTAATTAATATGATCTAATGTCGTCGTAGAAAATTTATACTAGTTTGTGTATTATAATTACATATTTTTCAAACATTCTAGTATTTTTTTTTTACCGTCAATATCCAGATTTTATCCGATAATCCGATTCGAGTACTGTGAGATCATTTTGGATTCAGTTTTCTCAAATTCTTTTTTGCACCTCTAGTTAAGAGAGTAAAGTGTCTGACCACTCAATTTAAAGAATTTTGGTTCGGACATTATACTATTCATCTCTAGAATAACCCACCAATGAGATATGATCACCCTTTTACTCTTCACTTTTAACCCGGAAATTTAAAGAAAAATATGTATTACATATAATATAAATTTATAATTTTATAATTTCAAATGCTCTTTGCTTCGAAAATTATAATTCCAATCTCTCCTGTGATTATAATCTCAAACGTTAAAGTGAAAATTGCAATTTTGTGGTAATTGTGTTGATATCTTTCTCTATCATTTTCATTGAGAGTCCAAGAAAATGCTTCTACTAAAGTATAATGATAAGTGTTCTGATTTTTTTTTTTTTTTTTTTTTTTTACCTTCTTTTATTGGGACAGTTCCCAAATGGATCGGGAGTTTTGCTAGCAGTGGCTCAGCTCATCCTTTATGCAACCTACTACAAATCTACACCCAAAGAAGATGGAAACAAAGGCGAGGTCGAACTCTCCCAGACTGCTTGAGATTCTAGCTCGGGCTCTTCCATGTTTATTTCCCATAGTCTATGTTGGACGACAGGCCATTGAACCAAGAGAAGAGAACAAAGGAGAAAGTTGATACCTTTATTCAATGTAATAATTTTAATATATGGAAAAATAAAATTTTTACGTCGAAATTTTGGCTTTAGTTCAGATATGAACGGGTCACTCAACCCTTTTTTTTTTTTTTTTGGTTGGGATGAACCCTTTTTTAATTCATAGATGTTCACTTAATTATGAGAAATTTTAATTTTAATTTTTCTGTTCATATTCTATTAAATTTATGGTTAAAATGAAATAATAACAAAATACAATAAAATAATTGAATTAATTTCTAAATAATAATAATAATAATAATAAAGAATTTTGTTACTGAAATCCCTCTTTTTCACTGTTCATCATCTCTCTCCCCTCTCCCCTCTCCCCTCTGCCCACTGAAGAAGAAATGAAGGCATGGCCTTGTTTTTAAACTTTTTTTCTTGAAAAAAGGAAAAGGAATAATACTCTTAATTTGCTGTGAAAATGGAAGAAAAATCCGGATTTTTTGATGTTGATGGGCATCAACAGCCCCTTCACCTGCACCAACAATGATGACAGACAAGAAATAACCAATTCAACCCAAACCCAATAAACAAAACCCACAATGATGACAGACAAGTATCTGAATTGCCAAACGGCGGAGAAAGGTATAGTTTCTGAATTTCATGACGGACTTTGTTTCTTCCTCCCCCCCCCCCGGCCAAAAAAAATCATTCACCGGAGATTGTTTGAGGGCTTTGGATTGAATTTATAGCTATTGTTTGTTTGCTTTTTTTTTTTTTTTTTTGATGAGATATAGCTATTGTTTGTTGGCAATGGAAAAGTGAATACTAAGAAAGACGGTCCCTAAACTGAATACTATAATTATTCAAACTACATTACAAATACCGATTGTCGCAGAAAAAAAAAGGGGGAAAGCTGTTGTTTGTCTGAAGAACAGAGGAATCAGAAGTTGAGAAAAACATTTTGGGGTTTGACACATGAACGTTATGAAGGAGTCTCCACTCACTTTTGGTTTTCTTATGTTAAGCTAAGGTCCAAATTGACAAATTTGTAACACCCCACCAAAATCCTGTGGCTTTTGTAACAAGGCATTACCCTCTCTTCATCTAGGGTCTCAAGTACGAGCGATAGAAATAAAAAAATGAGATTTGAAAAAATCAACTCTTTAATGAATCCTACAATACTCAAATCAGATCAATCGGGTCAAAAAAAAAACTTAAATACCGATTGGTGGTAAGTAATCCAAAAAATAAAAAAATAAAAAATAAAATTGTAACACCCTAAATCTCCCGCCTCCCCTTGCCCAAGAGAGAACTCTCGCAACCCTTCCTTTGAAACCCCCACATCCCTTCTCTATTTCTGCAATTCAATATTTCTGCAAATTCAGTTTTCATCCACCTCGAATCACCTTTAAACCTTCCAATTTCACCTCGTCATCTATGATTCAGACGGGGAGCACCATAGCTATGACCTTCAAGCTGCATTTCTCTCTAATCAAGCATAGCTTTGAACATGTTTAGGAAACTCACACATGACAGAATCAAACATCAATTCAAAGAATCAAAAGCTTACCAGCAGCAATTCAAGCTCGAAAGATCACGGCCATAACGGATTCCAGCATCTTTGAAAAGATTGTTCGGAAGTTCCTCCGCTGATTGTTTGGAAGTTCCTCTGCTATATACCATTTGGTTTCCTTCAACTTATGTGGCCTTACCTCTATTCTATTTTATTTTATTTTTAATATTTTTCAACCAAAAGAAATTCATAATAAATAAGGACTTTCACAAATATAAGTAAACTTTCTCAAAATACAAAAGTAATTGTTATGTCTACCTAAAACCTCAACAAGCAAATTGTCACCAAGAAGGAACTTCAATCCCCACAAATAGGTCATTTTCTTTCTTTCTCTCTTTCTTTCTTTCTTTCTTTCTCTCTTTCTTTCTTTCTTTCTTTCTTTCTTTCTTTTTGATTTAATAGGAGTCTTGTGGGTCTAACGTTATGTCGTGAGAGCTAATATTTCTCCTCAAAACCACTAAATAAACTAAATAAACTAAAATCAGTATTAAAACTTGACTCCACTCCTTTGAGGAAAGCTACCAAATACATTAATCGTCAGGCTACCTCTGTGTTATACATAATATGTAATTTTCACCAACGTCTGATGGCTCAGTTGGTTCGGGGATTGACACCCCTTAACCATGGTCGGGAGTTTGATCCCCCATGGGAACAGAAAAATCAACGCGAGAAGACCTGCCCCTCAATTGGGTCCTGCAAGCGGTCGACCCAGATTAATCAGGGCGAAACCCCGTATACTGAGTTGGTGGTCTAACCATGGTACCAAAAAAAAAAAATAATATGTAATTTTCATCAATTAAAAGAATTTGCCATGGGAGAACTATAATATTTACACCCATTACAAATAATGCTGCTTGATCTTATTCGGTACCTATTTTTAGGTTCATATCATAAATAGAAGAAGCCAATGAGCAATAACTCAACCGACATCGTCCTCCCTCCCCCCTGTGATCTCAGAGTTCAATCATTCTTATGTACCAAAAATATATATATCATAAATAGAAGAAAGAAGCCAACCAAAGATTATGGATAGGACAACTCAACATACCCTTAAAAGGCCAACAGACACGCTAACAATGTTTCTGAGAGAGAACCTCTTTCTTAAAGGTTCATTTTGATAAATAAAAAATAAAAATCAGTAAATCTATTACAAGATACTAGAAAAAAATGAGAAAAAAAAAAGCGCAAGTACAAGTGATTCAGATCATTCTTATGCATTATAATGCCAATAATGAATATATATTAACTTGTAAATTTTACAAGAAAGGTTGAAGACCCGCCCTGTGACTAGCTCTACCAGCTACTAAACTTGGATATCAATACATGTATTTGAAACCCAACCCCCAGGGCCCCCCCCCCAAAAAAAAGCAGGAATGGATTTGAATATAAAGAAAGCTCTTAAAGCTCTAACAGAGAGAATTGTGTTTGTAGTGCTACATGGAATAAACTACAACTACACTAAGATCCCTCCAAATGCATATTTAGGTACTTATAACATAGTTTTAAGCTGTTGAATCCATCGTGAATGCTGTGTTCAATTAAGGTCCACGTTTCCTACGGAAGCAAAAACAACCTTGAGACTGATCAAGAGGGATCATACCTCCACCTTTTGATGTGTCAATGGCCTCCAACATGGAAACAACCTCATCCATCTCTGGTCTCTTGTCTGGGTTAGCATCCCAGCATCGCCTCATTACATTTGCCAAAGAGCTTGGGCAGCAGCGTGGAATCTCTGGCCTCAGATTCTGCAATATTAAACAGATTATGTAATGAGAGAGAGAGAGGAGAGCAAGAGAGAGCAATGAAATCTTAAATCAGACGCAATATACCTGACGGACAACAGCAGAAGTCACTTCAGAGAAACTGAGGTCAGGATATGGCATGTCACAACAATAGATCTCCCACAAACAAATACCAAAACTGTAGACGTCACATTTCCTGTTATAAGGATTCCCATTGAGAACCTGTGATACAGCAAATTCGCAAAGATATCAGAACTCATTTGATACAAAGGGGTTTCTTCTAGAATCAAACAAATCACATGTACAGACGTTACACCCGGCACTTGAAACACTGTCATTTAATTAAGTTATTCTCTCATACCAAAGTGGATTATGTTTTATTATTAATTTCTCAGGGAAATTTAAAAGAAAAAAATGTAATGTTTCCTTTGAAAGACAAGAACAATAATTAGCAAAAGCAAGGAAAAGGATTTGGTCCTGATCTCAACTCTACTTTTAGACCAGGAAAAAGCATCCAAGACTAAACATTATAGAGTAAGCACAAGTCCTAGTCTAAATATAGAATAAGTACCTCAGGGGCCATGTAACCAAGGGTCCCTGTTTCTCCAGTCATGTCACTAGGATTTGAAGCCTCAACTCGGGCAACCCCAAAATCCGCTATTTTCAGTGTCCGTGTTTTATCCAATAGCATGTTTTCCGTCTTTACATCTCTGTGGACAATCTTTTGTGAATGCAAGTAGCTTAACCTGCAGTCAAATTCATTTGCATAATCCTTAGCTTAATAAGGTGACACAACAAAATCAAATGGAGTGCAAGAAAGTGAAAATTAGAAATTATACAGATGGCAACTACCCTCGAGCAAGATCAAGGGCCAGTTGAATGACAACTTTGAAGGCCAGTTTTCTCCTCCTGTTTTTTATCAGATAATTTTTTAGGGCACCGCCAGGAAGATACTCCACAACAACGCAGCAGATGTTACTGGGCATGCCAATTACACCATTTTCAGTTTGTATACTCAGCTCTGCAGAGCCCATTGTTGCCCCAATAAACTGCAAGTGGTTGGAAATAATTTGTTAGGACCAGATCATGTGCAGACACTAGACAAAACCACATAAGACCAGTACTAGGTTCCCAAGTTAGGCTATGCAAATAATGTTATATAGTTTTGCGAAACTGACACAATCAACAAGCCTGCAGCCTGTAGGCCTAAAACTCTGTCATAGTGGATATAAAAGATTTTACTTAAAGCAATATGGAAAAACCAATGGACCTGCACAGGCAGTTGGCAGAGCAAAGGCTGAAACAGGGAAGTGAATTCGAAATGAGTAGAACAAAAGAGGTGGAAAATATCAGGCAAAGCAAAGGACCAGAAGATAAGAGAAATTTTCCTGTTCTTTTCTCCTTCCTGTAACCATTCTGTTCCAAGTAACATCAATTATAGGTCCTCAATTTACACTTAATCTAGTAAATGAACTTAAGGATTCATGGCACTGACTACTAGGGCCATATCATGCTCTCAGATGACAGAACTTAGTATCATACAGCACTTGTGCAATTGAAAAAAATGTCCAGACAATCCTATATGCAGGATCCTCAAAATCCAGGCTTAAACAAACAGCAAAAATTATGAAGAGAAATTGGTCATATAATTCCCAGGAGTTATGATCCAAATAGTCAAATCTCCCTTTCTTTATTTTTTTTCTGATTCCAAATTTAGCACTTCTCAAATTGCATAACAGACTAGAGTCGAAGAAAAGCAAAGTTTAGCAAGAAATTAATAGGATTGATATGTCAATATGGTAAGTGAACAAATGTGATGTGTGAGGCATTTTATGTCAATCTACTCTCTACTTAAGGCCTGAAAACAAGTCTAAACTGTTTCGGTAAAAAGCTGGCAGCTAGGCCTTTTAAAGAGTAATGGGGATGAAATCTCGTGTCACCAGCACAGTTCCCCTGGATAAGCTGCAAACCTTACTCTACACACATGTTTTACTTTTTGAATAGGATAACAAGTGCCTCTAAGATTCCTCTAGCAATTAAAGGACCCACATACCCCAAGTGGCCGAACAACAATAGAAATTAAGGCTATTGGAGCATCAGAGGATTAGTATGCCAGCCCCCGACCCCCCCCCCCCCCAAAAAAGAAAAGGCATTTCCACCTTAGAATGCTAGACAGAATTCTTCATCATCATAATAATAGCAAAGCAGTCTCAATATGGTACTCAAAGAATGATTTTACAATTTAGTAGCCTTGAGTCTGGGGCAGTGACAAGCTTTTACAATCTAACAAGTTGAAACTCCTTAATTACTCCTTTAAAACCAATGGAGGCTGGTGGGAAAATGATGATGCTTTAACACAAGTTGCAGAAAAAAGAAAAGATTCCGAATTTGTGATGCTGGAGACCTAAAGCAATACAGGTCTGATTAGAATGGCCCATTTGAGAAAAGGGAAACCTTTCTGGGTCATGTCTTTCAAAAAAGGGCACTAAAGGATCCCTAAGGAGCTCCACCTAAAAGAGCATGTAGAAATATCCAGTGGATTGTCCTCCAACTGTATCAAATGTGCAATTCAAAGGAATATGATCCTTCCGAAAAGCTTGGGTGTTTACAAGAAAACCACAAAAAGCTATCACCGAAAGCCTTCAATTTGTCAACGCCCTGCTTTATGAGGGCGGCATAGTAGCCTACCCAACAATCCATTTAATAAATATGATGAAGAAATATATATTCACTTAACGTCAACCGCTCTAGATGGGAATTAACCAGAAGAATATCTCCTCCGGGCACAAAATTCAATGGTTCAGCCTACCAAAAAAGGTACAATTAAGCCTATAGCACAAAATAAGGAGAAAGATTACCTTAGTTACATTTGGATGATCAAGCTTATGCCACACAGCTACTTCTTGCGTAAAGGCTGCCCTTAGCGAAGCTATCTCAGCTTCTGATCTGTGGCCTTCTACACCCCAGTCAAGTAGCTTAACTATTAATCAATAGAAAAAGCCGATGAATAGTCTTAACCACAACAACATAAAACGTACTGTATAAGTGCATATGCTGTTTACGAAATCGAAATCCATCTTAAATCAGCATTAAAATTTTCAGAACAATAAACGGGGTCCTTGGCTACACGGCATATGTATGTTTCTTATGATTTACAGCCCAAAATGACACAAATGAACTGTTGGGATCACATGAAAGTACCAGAACAATGACATTATCCAAAATTAATTGGAAATTATCTACCAATTCAACCTAACCCGTGCATTGAATCACGGTTGCTGAAAAGCTTGCATTTAAAAGTTTGATCACTTGTCACTCCATGGCAACCTCAAGCTCAATAGTGACCAAAATCCCAGAAATTTCCCAGAATTAATGAGAGACAAAAACACAAATAAATAAAATAAAATGCACAGATTTCACATTTAATTATCACCCCATTCCAGGACCACAAAAACCCATTAAAGTTCCCAATTTTCTAAATCTATATTCCATAAAAGCATATATTATGAATGAAAAAAAAGGATAATAATACGAAGAATAATAACATAACATATCCAAACCAATGATTGATTAATTGAAAACCCAATAGTGGAATATTGATTGAGAGACTAACCAGCAACATCTTGACCATCATAGACACCACGATGGACGGTCCCAAAAGTGCCACGTGCAATAACACTTTTGATTATGAGCTTAGAGGGATCAATTTCCCAATCTTGTCTCGTCTTATGAGCACGATCTCCTCCTCCAAACCATTGTTGATCATCTTCTTTTTCTTTGTTCTTGTTCTCAATAGTCCAAGCCCTATTCAAATGCCTCTCTAATTGCTCATCCAAGCTCTTCAAATCTATCTGGTCTGCTCTGACAAACCCATCACTGCTTTCCTTCATTTCTCTCTCTTTTTCTCTCTCCTCTCTCTTTCTACAAATTCTGAAGACCCAGATGAGCAAAACTATAAACGGGTTGTGGGGTTTGCCACAATAGTTACTTCAAAGTGATAAGTACACAGCGTTGGTCACTCTAACATCCATGTGGGCACATGGAATTGCCACTTACAACAACGTGCGTTTCTGACCCACTTCGTTTTTTGATTTCACCGGCTTCTTCAATATCTATCAAATAAAAGAAAAAAATAAAAGAGAGAGAGAGAGAGAGAGAGAGAGAGAGAGTAGGAGTAGGATTTTGTTACCGGAGGATTTAGATTTTGAACGTGTGGGGTGGGGGTTCAGAGTCAAATGGGGGGAGTGGAACTTTTATTGGGTTCGTTTGTTTTTGACGCTTTTTTTGTGGGGCGGGTGGGGGGGGGGGGGAGGGGGAGTCAGATGGGAAGTTCCTTTTTAACTTGGCTTTGTTTGCTTCACGGACAGAAACGTATAGAAGTTAGAAAGTTGCTTCAACCGCCTCCCCGGGTTTCCAAGTCCAACTTTGGATTGATGTATGACCAGTATGATAGCTCCCTCCTTCGCTCTCCGTCTCTCTCTCTCTCTCTCTCTCTCTCTCATTTTTTTAGCATTTTTTGTAGTGACCAAGTGAGAATGAGACTAGGAAATGCCACAGCAAAGGGCCGGTTTGATCCTTTCTTCTTGTTCGCGGTGCAGGAGATATACACATCGACCCCAGTCCAATGATACAAATTCCTCTAATACCATATTTAAATTCTTATATAATAAAAAAATATATACAATTATTTTGGAGAAGTCCGTAAAGATCTCTTTAAATGCCTCAAATTTACCTGACATTTATCTAGATTTTCTCTATTTATCTTATTTTAATTTTAATATTTTTTAATTAAAATAAAATTATTTTACAAAAATATAAAATTTTATTAGTAAAATTTAAATTATTTAATCAAAAATAAAATTATGATACTAATAATTTTTTATATTAAAAAATTTACCTAAATTTATCAGAATTTTCATATTTCACGGCACTACATAATTGTCCGGTCTATATAATTTCTGAGTCACATCGGCAAAGTTTACATAATACACATTTTTTATTAATAGTCATTCTCCTCGATTCGTATATTTTTTATTTGGTCAATAGAGTTGTATATGAACTAATTTTTTTTATTTTTAAATTTTAAAATCATGATTTAATTAAAAAATCTAATATTTTTATCCACTAAATTAAGCATCATCATTGAGTTTTCACCATTGTTGACAAGTAAAAGTGAGATGTGACGTCTATTGCCATGGGTGAGTTTATAGTAAAATTTGAAAATTTTTTAATTTAAACTCAATTTCTTATCAATAATTTATTTTTTTAGTAAAATAAAAATATTTTTATAAAACAATATATAATTGTTTAAGTAAAAATCAATTATTTTCATAAAAAAATAATTATTATTAAATAATATCACAAATTTTTAAAACAAAGATTTAACAAAAATTTAAAACTTGGTCAAGCTTTCAAAAGCTTCAAATCAAGTTAGACCATCCAAACATATGGATGATGATTACCCATTGGCTATAAATTATAATAATACTTTGAAAATAGTGTTTCAACATTTTTCTTTTATAAACAAGCGGATGATCAATAGTCGACCAATGGTTGATCAATGATCGATTAATCACGATTCATTTGATTCGGATTTAACTTTTAAAAAATAAAATTTTCTCGAAATGTATTTTTTTCATATACAAAAATTGAATTTAAAATGTTATTTAAAATAAATCAACGACCAATTACTATATAGATAGACATTTGAACAGTGCTTTAACATTATGAGTTTAATTGGGCCAAAACTCGCCTTGATTAAGCTCATATATTAAAAGAAACTTATCAGTGGAATCGAACCAATGAGAACCAACTAGGCTTTATCATGAGCGGTAGTCCATGCAAGCTCATGTCTACCCTTTTGCTTGTAGTTTTCCCTTAAAAGAAAAGCTTTCCCATGATTTAATTTCAAATTATTAGTTTATTTAGCTGTGAAAGTCAATCGGGCAGTCCAAATTTTAGAAGAATATTATATGTATATTTAGAGTAGCCAAGCAAAAGGCAGCCACTAAACTAGAGTACCTTACCAAATCATTTGGGAAGGGGAGGTTGATTGCATGTATTAAATTAGTTGAATTATTAATAATCTATAGATTAACAGGATCTAATCAAGGATTTTTACCCTCTTTTTATGGATACGATGACTTTACATCTCTTAATCAAAATTCGAAAAACACGACTTTCAAGTACACATCTTCCAACCCCAGAATCCCCTGAAGCATTCGCCCTTTGCTCTCCCTTGTAATAAAAAAAGAGGAGGGAAGAAAGGAATTTCACTATTCTTGTTAAATTGTGCTACTGTTTTTACATATCATAAATGAAAAATGGCTTGTTATCAAATATGATTGCAGCCATGCGGTGAGCTACTAAAAACAATCAAATATGATTCTAGATTTCTCAAATTCTAAGTAGAAGCTACACTTTTCCATCCGAGATTTCTTTTTCTTTTTTAATCCAAAATCTAAAATAGATTTGTGATGAAGACTAGGCTTCAGATGTGAAATTAAGCATAGTGACATGCTTGTGGCCCATTAAACTTTTGGACTAGTTTGAATGGATACTCGGATGGTGGCACAACAAGCAAATCTAAGCTCTGTGACCGTTAAAAAGTAAGGTCCGGTACCATTGCACCTTTATTATTATTATTTTTTTATACAATGACTTGACCATCCTTCAATATTTGAAATTTCATCTCAATTAATTTATATCAACCGTTTTAGAATCCACCGAGGTGAGAGGAGTCTTCCAACAAATGCATTTCTATTCTCATAAGGAGTCGAACTCCCGCATAGTTAAGGGACAATAAATTCTTTAATACCTGCACCGGTCTTTGTTGGTATCAATATACCTTTATGGACCATCTAGAACAAAGACTAGTACTTTTCAATTATTATTTTTTATTTAATATGTAACAAAGATATGAACTTGACACTTTTAATAAAAAAGAGAATAATATCAACTGAATTATAATTCATTAATATATATTTCAATTAAAACATGGGAAGAAAAGGAATAAATAAATAAATAACCTAATAGACCTTGATTAAATTTCATTTATGGGTTGACAGCATATGTCGAACGAGAGGCTTAAGAGTTTAAGTAAAAAAAAAAAAAAAAAAAAAAAAACAACAACATCAGGTAATTTCAATCTTGGTCACTTAGTCTCAAGAGCAGCTGCAATGGGACTGTTTTTTATTTTTTATTTTTTTTTAATATTTAAAATCATATTATGACTAATTTGATTCGAGTATTTATGGATGTCTTATTTAGAGGGTGACACTCTTAGTGTAATCCTTTTTATTTTCAAATTTTAAATCTAAAATTTAATTAAAAGTTCTAATATCTCATCTAATTAGACCCATCATTTATTATTGGTGCAATGGGACTATATAATTGCTCTAAGTGTGACTACAGAACTTTATTTCCTTCGTGGAGTCAAACCAATTGCACATAAAAAAGGATTCAAAATTGGGTTTTGTCATAGTCAGTAAATCAATTTGACGGTGCTCGATATCTTGGATGGGCCATTTTCAGGTGACCACAAGCTAATTATTCAAGGTTGGCCTTGGACTAAAGTCTATGTGCGTGTCTATCAAGTAACCGACCTAACATCACACAATTGTGACTTGTGGAGGAGATAAGTCTCATTCAACACACCAATTGAAGACCCCAATGTAAGGTTTTTTGTCTTCACACATTTTGGGATTGTTAGTACACACTATGCGTGTGAATGAAAGATTAGAGAGAGAGAATACTTTTCTTGTTATTGTCCAATAATTGTTTGTTTGTTCATAGATAACTATGGTATACGATAAAAGTTTTTAAAGAAATAGTTTAATGATCAAAATCTTTTATTCTTGATCTAAAAATCCCAGATCGTACAATAAAAAAAAAATGGTGCACGATAGGGCTACTCTTCTTTGTGTTATATATTTTTCTAATTTGTAGCAGCTAGATTTGATCTTACTCTTATGTCACCAAACTTCTTTAATTAATTTAGTTACTAATTGAAATTTTTTTAGACAACTAGAATGGGAAGGGTTTGTATTTAATTAATTTTCACAATTTTTAATGATTCAAAAATATTTATTTTAAATTTATACCAAAAAAATTATCAAATAAATGTATTAAACTAGTCTAAGCAAACAAACTCCTACCGTACACATATTATATACATATAATATATATATATATATATATATATATATGTATGTATACATAACTCCGTGTGTGTTTTTCTAATACTATCGGTCTCAAGTTCGGGTAAAGAAAAAAAATTGCGTCAGATTGACGATCAGTGTAAAATAATTTTTAATACTGTCGATTTTAAGTCCAGAAAAAAGAAAAGAGAGTTACGATAGGTTGATAGCCGGTATAAAACTTTTATCAACATGAGACTCCTATATTAGTATCTTAAGTCTGTTGTGTATATATGTGTGTGTACATGGTGTAGATTGTCCAATGAAAGACAAAGGTGGCAGGGACTTCCCCGGGTATCATCTCAAGTGTATTTCAATTTGTTTGGATTTATCTTTGTTTTATTTTATTTATAACTTTTTTTAGCTATAGTAAAAAATTTTGTAAAAGATATTAGTTTTATAAATAAAATTCAAATTTCTCCGGGTGATTTTAAAAAAACTTCAATTTCTAAAAAATTATCTCGATTTTATCTTATTTTATTTGTATTTTTTTGCGAAAAAGATAAGATTTTACGATTGAAAGCTACTTTTTTTAGCAAAAGGAATAAAAAATATTTATTATTATGTTGATAATTTATTATATTAAAAGTTTTTATTAAATCTTAACCAAAGACTAACCTAAATTTTTTTTCAAATGAGATTCAAGTTTTAGATTTAATTTTTTTCAAATAAGGAGGTAGAACGTTGAGAATGATCCAATCATGAAGTCCCAAGGAAACAATCTAGTAGACACAATTCCTCCCCAATCCTGTGATCTGGAATCAAATCTCAGTGTGATAGAAAAAAAAAATAATAATTCAATCTTGAAAACTCAATGTACATGGCATTCAAAATGAGCATCATGATCCAAAATTTTGATAAGGCTGATGTAAATGTGGGGGGTCCTCCATTTAGGCATGAGTTGAATATTTGATGTCAATTATTAACGAAGGGGAACTTCATTACCCCACTTTGGATTGGACATGAAGACCCAAAATGCCCCACCAAAACAATGTGTTTCCCTATTTGAGTCCATGTAGCACTCTTTCTTCATTTCTTTCTCGAGGCTTCAACTTGGACCATTATATCGGTTTGTCCTTTGCTTCGGGGAAAGGTTAAAAGGTGATTTCTCTTTTTTGGTTGGATATATATATATCAATCAAATTATGACCCTTTACATAACTAAAATGATGATTTGATGTAAAAATAATCGAACAAAGATGTTAAGTGTTTGATTGAATGAATATTTTTTGATATATCGGTATTCAGTAATTAATTTATTGATTTTAATTAATTTGATTTAAATTAATAGTCAAATTTGTTAAGAGATGAATTCTTTGGATATTTATTTTCTTTTATTTTTAAGACTCAAATATAAAAATTAGTTACCGGAACTCTGGTTGGTTGATTGAATGAATTTAAAATATTCATCCAATAGGTTTTAGAAAATTTATGTGGACCAACGATTGTGAATTCTATCATAAGAGCTTAAATCCTACGGATATTGTCTTTAATGAGATATTCTAGTGGTCACATTTCCTCTTCTCTTCTCTTCTCTTCTCTTCTCTGACTCAATAATCCAGAATTCGAATCTCGTTATTAAAAAAAAAAAAAAAATCCCTTGGATATTGGGCAGGGACATCCCCATTAGGCTGTCTGGGAAGCGCGTGTACCGGGCCTTCTCTATAGAGCTGATTTTTTTTTTTTTTTGGGTGTCCAAATCTATACTCTTGGTGATTCGATTTGAGTGCTATCATATCTATCTTATGATATAATTCTCTCAATACAATTTTTTTTATTATTAAATTTTAAATTTAAAATTTAATTAAAAAATCTAATATTATTATGCATTAAACCGAATAGAGTTAGAAAATTTTAAATAAGTTAATCTTTGTGTGTGATGGCCCGACGTTGGTTCTTTTATCAATGTTTTGAATTGTGTGGATACGATGAAATTTTAAAACTTTTGATGGAAGATCAAGTTCTTTGGCTTGGCTAAGAGTTTGGTAGATATCTTCATTTTCTGTTTGGATTTCTTGAAATTTTATGGATACCGATGTAACTTTTTTTTTTTTAATTCGAAGTTGAATTTAAATTAAGGAACAGACAACTTAGAAAATTTTTTATTAAAAAAACATAGTTTGGTTTTGAAAAACCACATATGTACGTACATTGGGTTACTCAAATCCGTGTAATGCATTTGGAAGAAGCTGTTCTTTCTTTGAAAATTCAAGGCTCCTTATCTTTTGTTAAAACGCCTGAGATATGTTTCATGCCTGAGCGACTGCATAACAGAAAAAAAATCTGTCTCTGATTGGGATTGGGTGATTGTTACCTCATTAATTATTGTCCCCCCCGCTGTTAGGACCTGAAGGTACAAAAGTTGGGGTAAAACCCTGAGCATCCACACAGACACACACACACACTCTCTCTCTCTCTCTCTCTCTCTCTCCCTCCCTCCCTTGTTCTTGGTTTTTGCTTGAGTTGTCCTCTGGATACAAATCTGAAAATGGCTAGAAGAAGAGAAATTAGCATTTTCTAAGTAGACCTTCTTTGAATACTATTCTTCTTAGTAACTTCATGCAATTCTTAAACATTGCATGCTTGTTTGAATTATAGTCAACTCAATGTAGAATGTATCGGACATACCTATCTGCTATTTATGTTGGATATTTTTTATGACTCATTTACGCACAGCGGAAGCATACAATAATTTTCGAAAAAATAAAATGATCGGGATACCAATATGCAGATCTTCAAAATCAACCAAATGGTATGTCCCTCGATTGGATCTCACGGTCGAGATGATGATCACGATGTTAATTGAATCACCACCGCAATATCATAGCTTCTCAATCCAAGTCCAGTGATTTTTTGACGAGAAAGATTTTCCTACGCGAAAATCTCCGACCTTCATAGTGTTTTCTTTCTCTAGATATTTTTGCATCTTCTCTCAAGAAGACCTAGCCGCCTAATTCTCTATGGAAGAAGTTGCACTCACCTTAGACACTCTCCAAGGGTCATCAGGATTTCTTAATCATGAGCGGTTAAAATGAGATTATGGAGCGATAAAAATGGGATAAGAGGAGTTGCCTCATTATCCTCTAAATTACCAAAATGCCCCTCTTGGGCATATATTACCAATATCTCCCACTTGCACATGAGGGCATTTTACGTCCGCCAAAAAATCGCAACTTATGCAATCCATCACATCACCCTACTGGATTTTTATACATGATTAGACGTCGTGCGACCGACGAGTACACCTGCAAATAAAGACTACTCGATACACCTGTTAGGATGATCGAACAATCACTGTTAGTATAAAAATAACTCGATGCACCCTAAATCCAAGAGTAATTACATCCATCGAACTATTTTCCTCAACGAAAGTAATTCCCAATAAATGCCCGACTGTGTATCCACTATTATGCTTACATCCCAACATGGATAAGCATAATAAGCATGCCGGTGAATACAACACAATGATATAATGTCAATTAGTCTTCCTTTTCCCAAACTCGAATTTATTAGTCTCAATTCAGCTGTTTTCCTAAACATATCCCTCAAATCTCAATTTATCTTCCGGGCAATTGGTAAACAGACTAAATTAACAACACTGAGCCAAAACTTCTAGAAATAGCCGAAAGTGATAAGAGTACAAGATATCCCACCCAATGGATCTCGGGTCTTATACAGTGGGAACGGGGATCCAAATTATATGATGTCTTAAACAATGCTCCCACTATCCCTGGTCGACATATCACACGCGGTAAGAAACGCGTGTCACCGTGTTATTCCTGCATCTCTCAAAGGGTATATGTCAGATTTCTCTAACACTGTGCAAGTGTGGGACTCAGTCTACACATAAAACTTTACCCAAAAATCTCAGAGAGAGTATCACAAAAACAATATCACTAGTCACAGGTGATATCTAAGATCTCAAATCTAGCTACTTACAAGTAACATGGATGTGAGTAAGTCCATATCGATCATATTGTATATGATTTCATCCTGAACACGTATCAGGTCCCACGTGCCTCCACGCGCCGACGGCGCCTTCACAAGCACCGCCAGCTGCCTGGGGCACGAGTCAAACGCGCGGCACGTCGCACACGCGCGGCCACGCTCCTGAGCGGCTCAGCTCGGCTACACGCGCCCAGTCGCATCGCGCGGTCATGCACTGCCACGCGCCTGGCTTGGCTCGGCTCAAGTGTACCGAGTTGCGGCGCACGTCTCATGTGCCTCACGCGCTGAGCCGTGTCGAGCCGAGTACGGACCGGGTCGGGCAACGGGTCAGGGGTGACCCGACTGACCGGTCAACGGGTCAGGATTCAACCCGGTCAGGTCGGCCCGAGTTGGGGGACACGTGTCCGGGTCATAACCGACCCGGATGACCCAGACCGGTTCATGCGCCTTTCCCGTGCGTGAACCTCACGCGCCTTCTTGTTTCCTATTGACGCGCCTCAACGTGCGTGAGGTGTACGTGTCCTTGGGTTGGAACTCTTCGTCTTCACACGAATTTTTCTGTAATCGGGTCTTTCGACCCGGACGCCAGAAAACCCATTTTTCAGCTCTATTTTTTATCGGATTTTTTAAGAAATCTCTTATTCCATTTATTCCAAACATCCTTGACTAGATTTTTGGAATAATCAAACCCTAATCTCAGCGTATTTTATATCCAAAATTCCGGCCCTCCAAGGTCAATTTTGAAACTCCATTTTTCGGCCACAATAATATGCAATATATATATATCAAATCGAAGAGCATAAAACAAGGAACACAAATCTATGATTTTCATGCATTGATTTATCCTAAAACTCGATAAATCTGGAGTTGAATAGTTCAGTCACTATTCACAGCCGAAACTTTCAACCGGAATTTTCTTTATCTAAACGTGTTCAGAAAATTACGAAAAAATTATTTTCGTATTCTACGGATCATTGGTAACACAGTGGTATTTTTTGATTCACAAAACTTATTCGTGATCCGAATTCCAAATTTTATACTCTAAAATTAAATTCGAAAATTATTTTTAATAATCCAACGTAAACTCTTATACCAATGTTGGATATTTTTGGTGACTCATTCACACACAGCAAAAGCAGACAATAATTTTCGGAAAAATAAAATGATCGGGGTATCTCAATATACTAATCTTCAAAATCAACGGAACGGCATGTCCCTCGATCGGATCTTACGGTCGAGATGGTGATCATGATATTAATCGAATCACCACCGCAATATCACAACGCCTCAATCCAAATCCGGTGATTTCTTTGATGAGAGAAATTTTCCTATGTGAAAATATCCAACTCTTATCGTGTTTTCTCTCTCTAGAGATTTTTGCATCTTCTCTCAAGAAGACCTAGCCGCCTAATTATCTATGGAAGAAGTTGCACTCACTTTAGGCACTCTCTAAGGGTCATTAGGGTTTCTTAATCATGAATGGTTAAAATGGAATTATAGAGTGGTAAAAATGGGATAATGGGAATTACCCCATTATCCTCTAAATTACCAAAATATCCCTCTTTGGTATGTATTACTTCCCATTATCCTCTAAATTACCAAAATATCCCTCTTTGGTATATATTACCAACAGCTTGGTACTTGAAGCATTCTATGTTCAAATGACTCTTTGCCTGCGGTGGAAACATTTTCCTTTAGGTTGACCATTAGATTTCTTTTGACGCTTTGAAGAATGTTTCTTCACTCCAATATTTCTTAGTTGGGTTTCTCCTTTTTCCTTGAACTTTCCGCCCTTCGACTTAGGTCCAAAAGAGGACCATTCGACCACATGAACTACACTCCGGGTCCCTACGCCGCCTTAAGTTCCTTCATCAGTTCTGTAAGACTCATTTCTCACTTCGACATGTTATAGTTCAACTAAAGTGATCGAAGTTTTCTAACAAAGTCTTCAAAACCATATCCATTTGGCTTTGGGGATCAATCTTAACGCCTATATCATGTGGATCTAATAGTAAGATAATAAATTTTCTAAATCAATAATTCGAATTTAAATTTATAAAAAAAAGAAAAAACAAAACAGAACTCACTTCTAAATTAAGTCATAGAATAATCAAACCGAATTAGTTAATTAAATTAAACATCAGTTAGCAAGTTAATAAAAAAAAAAAAGAGACATGCATGGTCAAAAACATGCCATGGTTTAGAAATTTGACCGGAGGTCTTTATTTGTTGAGAGAAATAGAATCGTGCATGGTGTGACGCGCACGAGTTCAAATATTCGAATTTATTGGTGCTCTAAGGTTGCACTTTGCAATTTATCGTACAATCCAATTATTTGATGGTTATTCATGTTACATCCTAGAAAAGAGAGAATGCCATGAATAATAATAGTAAAACATAATATGCCATAATTAAAGGTTCTCATCTGATGAGGATGGATTTTGCAAAAAAAAAAAATATATATATATATATATATATTTCCAAAAACATTGTTTTCCATGATACAAATACTGAGGTATCCTAGGACCATTCAACATTCAAAATTCAAAATCTGAAATTGAAAATAGGAATAACAACCACAACAACAAATGGGATTCGATTATTGAATAAAATTACCCACCTCTCTCTCTCTCTCTCTCTCTCTCTCTCTCTCTCTCTCTCTCTCTCTCTCTCTCTCTCAGCAGTCAGTAGTAGCTTAAAATAAACGTGTGAGAAAGCCGGGCCTGGCCAAATTGACTTTGACCATTTCAAATGTTCTAGTAGTTTTCCCCCGTGCACTTGGGTGTTGCCTACCATTACCACTCTCTTAATCCTAGGACAGCGACCCATAAGAGCGATTTCAATCCCCATCTCGCCTTAGAATTAAGGGTTGTCTCACTTTATGCTCGAGCATTCATGCCCGTAAGAATGGTGATCAGTACAAATTTCTTATTATCTACGATGTTTTAAAATTATTTTAATATTAAAATTTTGATTAATCAATATTCTGAATCTTGAGAAAATACAGGAATAAGAGTTTTTTACTATTCGAATATTCTTACAAAAACAATATATATCTTAATTTTTATGATATATGATGTGGTATAGTAATTGATGCATTGAATAACTTCCTTCATCAGAGTGGATTTGATTCATAATGGTATTCATGTTTATTTAATGGTAGAGGATCCATAAGTGTTGCCTCTTAATACATAATTTGTGCTAATTACCATCTAATAGTCAGGATTCTCGTAATTATTAATGCTCAGGTAGATCATAGAAAATTCATAAAATTGATATACTATGAAATTATTAGTTATATATACTTATGTACTAAATTAATTGTCGTTAATATTGTCACAATGCGTTGCATTAGTGAGAGAGAGAGAGAGAGAGAGCTTGGAAGTCTTATGGGCAAATATAGTTGCATTACAACACCAATATAAACCCGAAGGACAGGTACAAACCCTATACTTGGGGAAATCACATAGACCTCCAATTTATGCTTACCATGGTAAAAGAGACCACTTCACCTATTTATTTAGTATAACTTTTAGATCTACATCCCTTTAGTACATTGAAATATATGTTATATCCTTACCCAAAAAAAAATATATATATATATATATATATATATTATATCTTAATATTTCACTTTGCTTAAAAATCTTGAGATTTACATTGAGCTAATTAGCTTTTGCAATCTTTGGCACACCCTTGAAGTCTCTACCCCAACTCTTGAACTTTTGACCTGCAAAGTTTGTTCACAGTAGTAAACTTGAATTAGCATGATTAAATGTGCTTGGAGACTATCTTCATTAAGCCGAGAAAAATTATCCCTTTTCAACAGGCTAGACCCACTAAGCCAAGGTCCAGATTAGGAGAGAATTCGATTCAGAATTAAGTTTTCTCCTAATACATTAACAACACTACGTCAAAACCCAAATTAGTTTCATTGGTTGAGATTGGTTTTTTTCATGTCATTTATGGATTATTTCACATATGTATAGAGCTAGTCATTCGGAAGAAGACGTTGAATCTGAAATCGACTAACTAAATATTCAGAACATGATATATCAATCTGAGAGTTTGTAACTTAGTAATTAGCTATAAAAATGAAAAATGCACTTCGCTTCTAATAGTCCGAATAAACCCGGATTACCAAAAAGAAAATTGAACATAATATGGATAGATTTTAGGATACTTAAGTAGTTACCTGGGCATGAAGTGTATAGAAGACCTTATTTCTCACAGTGGTAAGACTAGCACTAACAACATTAGCTCCTTCTTCCTCGAGAACAGTAATGACTTCATATAACATGAAGTTCTTTCTTAATCCACTTATCAAATTCACTTCTAAGTTTAACCCATAATCTCTAAATTCAAGCACGGGCAATTGTAAACCAGTCCCCATGTCATCTCTAGGATCTAGGTCACCTTGTTCTTTATCCATCATTAGTCTTTGCTTTTTTTCCTTTAGTCCCTCAACCCTTTCTTTCAAATGCATTATGTATGTTGTGGCCATATCCAGCAGATCTTGTTGTGCTAACATATGCTGCAAAAATTGAAGTTAATGGATGAATATGTAAACATATATATAAATGCGCATGCAGACATGCATTTCGACCATAGCAAACGTTGTGTGAATATATACGTGTATGGCATAAATTATTGATTTTTGCAAGAAATGTGACACAAAAATGACTTATCAAACATATAAGTTGAAGGTGTTTGATTGAAAAATGTAGATAAGGCTAAGTGTATGTGTTTCCCAGTGGAGCTCCATGGTAAAATTAAATGCTTTGGGACCCCAGGAAAAAGGTCTATGGCTTTCAAACAAACTTTTTCAAATATGAAGACAAGATATATAAATACTCGCAGTGTACAAAGTGATTAATGCATTATCCTCTACTGGATGTCCTTTCTGTTGTCTCATATAGAAGAAAGAATACATGGGGTCCCTAAGCACGTAGCAAGAAGGAGAGTTATTAGATAAAGGAAACCCAGAAAGAAATAGTTTTTGTTTCCTTTAGAATTGCACTTTGTCTGATAAAAACATATAGGAAACATGTACAACAAATCGGAAAGAGCAACACCGATAGAAAACACCAATTCTGCCAATCAGCTGTAGCTTGGCACTATATTTTCCTTTAAAATTCTCGAAAAAAAAAAATTCTTCTATTAATTTATATGATTTTGATGGTGGCTTTAATCATGCATTATGATCATCATACAAGATTTCTTACAAAGTTCAAACTAGGTTAATCTTCTATACCCAATGCACGCTTATTGTAATTTGAGAGCTGCATGGTACCTATTCTGTAGGGCATAACCCCGGCTGTATTATATTTAGTACTTTAACTTTTATCACAGTCAGTCTTAAATCAGATTGAGAAGAAGGGCAGTCGTAGTTTTGCAGACAAACATCAAAATGTTTTGTAGCCCACCAATATCCTACGATGTTTAGTTTTTTATTTTAATCAATTATTTCATTTCGTCTCCCAAAAGAAGGGTTTTATGATGTTTCAATGATGTTCTTTAAGAAGACTCTATTTTTCAAGGTTAATTCTCATTTCATGCGTACTCAGATACAAATTGCATTTTGTAGAAAGTGGTCAATGATCAAAAGAGATTTTCTCACACTGGTATTACACTTTCAAAACAAAATGATGGAACCACAAAAATTATTTGTAATTCCACGCCAAAAACATGCAAAGAAAAGGTTTCTTAAAAGAACCATAATTCCATAGTTTCATTGCTAATTTCCGAGACTAACCAAGGTTCATGAACCTGCCGCTTTCAATGCATTACAAGTTCAAAAACCTTTTCTAATGCTTTTAACCTACCAAAGTAATTAAAGAAAGAGACAAAGACATTGGGGGCAAGAGAGAGAGAGAGAGAGAGAGAGAGAGAGAGAGAGAGAGAGAGTACCTTAGAGGTTTTGAAATTGTGAGAAGGAATGAGAGAAGCAAGTTTGTTGCAAAGACCTTTCATATGAATTCTCCTGTTTCTCTCAACAGTCTTCCTATCAAGTTTGGAATTAGAACTTGTATTATTCCTCTCCATTTGGATTTCGTCTTCAAAACTCAAAATTCACTTCCACAAACACCAGGGGGAGAGAGAGAGAGAGAGAGAGAGAGCAGTTCATGTAAGAGAGAGTTCGGATTATGAGTTCCAACTCCTTTGCATTATATATATACGACTTGATTAGGGGGTGGGGGAGAGAGAATGGTCTATGTGATGATTAAAACTTTAATAATACATGATTTTGTTTGTATTAAAATGAGGATGAAGGCAATGAAGGGGGGGGGGGTCCCTTCTTTAACTATTTTTTGTCATGAAAGGTGGGCGGGTATATACCCTAATTGGAGAGGTTTTCTTTTTGACTTTTGACTTCCTCCTCTTTCTCTTCTTACTCTACTCGATTCATTTTTCAGGTCAATAATCTCCTAGCCGCGCTTTCACCGACCATAGCATTATCAACAATTAATCTCAAAAACTCTCCCTACTAATCCCCAAAATGGTTATTTTCTAATTTCAAAAGCAATTTAATATATTCATATTTATATTTATATTTATATTTAAATGCATGTGTGTGTGTGTAAAAATCCCTATGCCCTCAATTCAAGAGGCTTCGGAGTTTGATCTTTTGTATAGATTTTTTTTTTAATAAATCACAGTGAAACTCTCCCCGCACTCAAAGTCAAAAACTTGTTTAAAGAATTTAAAAAGTATTAGTATTTAATCACTGTATCAATTAAACATTAGTATAAATTATGATTATGAAATTTTGGCCTTACTTTCCCACGAAATTGCCATGAAAAGATTAACCTAGGGAGGGCAATATACTTGGATCACATTAAACCAAGTTAGGTCAAATAAGTTCAAATTAAAGCGAGTTAAGCATATATGATAAATATTGAACAAATCTTATTTAAATTATACGGGTGCAATATAGACCCTAATCGATCCATTTTAAGTACGTCAAATTTATTATCACTCATTTTTCTACCATAATTTGTTAATTAAGAAAAACCCCAACGTAAATCGTTCAATGTATTAGTAATTTATATTACTAAATAAATAACAAATCAACATAAAATACGTAAATTTAAGGTTTAATCAAGATTATAAGTTGACAAAACTAATTCATGTGTATACTCTAGACTTAATTATTTTAAATAACATAAAAAAATAATGAGTCATATTTATCCGTTGGGTCAGTAAGTGTAAATCCAAAACGAGATTGATTTAATAAATGGATGGAATAACATGATGCCCACCGCTGAAAACGATAGGGCTAGTTCATAGGGTAGGTTTGAAATTGCCTTCCCTAATCGTAGGGAAAGGGATGAGGCCATCTTGGCTCCCAAAACCCACCTTTTTCCCTTCGATGGCGTTAATGCAATCCTTCTCCGGTCCTCGAAGGGGATGGAGGCCAAGAACATTTTGCTTAATAAGGGATACCATCACTTATAAAATCTAACTCAACCTCAAGCATAGTTATTAAACTCGAATCAACTCGAGTCAAATCGGGTATATTCTTAATCCATATATTTCATAAGTCAATTCATAAATTGAACGATTTATACAATAAAACTATTCAGATTTATTGATCAATAACAAATTTACCTGCAACCCGAATGACTCACAGGTTTTTACAAAACCTACGTATAGTTATTATAATTTTTTTTGATTTTCGTGTTGACTTTTGATATATTCAAAAATCTCAAAACAAAAGGAAAAAAAAAAAGTCACAAAACCAATGAGAGTCGCAATGATCCTTTCTTCCATGTTCAAACAATGGAGAGTCTCGAATGAAGAAAACCTGTAACATACTCTGAAAACTTAGGAAGAAAAGAATTTAATCGATCTTTTAATAAGAATACCCCAAAAAAGTAAGAGTTTAAAGAAAATTATGTATAAAATATCTTTTATAAATAATATTAAGGGAAGTATCTCTCCCATTAATGAAGATAAATTTGGAGTAATAGAATTGGAGTAACGGAGAAATTTTTATTTTACAATATTATAAAATATTATTTATGATTCAAATTTAAAATATATATTATTCTTTATAAATATTGTGATTAATATTTTATATTTAAAAATGAAGCTATATGTATATTTTTTATATTTTAAAATAATAAAATAATCATCAATTAAACCAGTGATTCAATAATTTAATTAGATTAAACCATAAATTTTAAAAACATGTGAATGGGTTGAGTTTAATAACTATTGACCTCAGGTCTCTGGATACCCCATTCTTTGGCTAGCTTCAAACCATGCCATGGGGCTCATAACTCAGCCATGTTCGCGCATAATAGACTAGATTTTCTGTAGAAATCCTTCGTCTAAAAATTTCTAATAAGACCGGTTGCACCAGCTTCATCCTCGTTGCCAATGGAATCTACCAACGCTTAGTTTGAAGCGATTATGGGATCTAGGAGGATTTTTTTTTAATATACATGATCGATCAATTGATATTAATATTCGAAATCATATTTTAATTAATATAATCCAAATGTTATCATATCTAATTTATAAAGAGTTCTTCCAACGTGACATTATAAAAAAATAGTCTTTTAGTCACAAATTTAACGACAAAAATTTTTAAAAAATTCATCACTAAAAACATTAACGACGGATTTAGCGATGAAAAATTTTTCATCGCTAATAATGTGTCGCAAAAATTTAGCGACGAAAATTAGAACTCCGTCTCTAAATTTAGCGACGAAAATCTGAAATCCATCGCTAAATTTAGCAATAAATAATTTTTCGTTACTAAAATTCGTCACAAAATTTAGCGACAAAAAATTATTCGTCACTAAATTAACGGCATAAAAAAATCCGTTACTAGATTTAGCAACAAAAATCTAAAATTCGTCGCTAAATTTAGCGACAGATGAATTTTGTCACTAAAATCCATCGCTAATTTAGGAAAAAAAAAAGTCTGTCAAAAAATTATCCGTCCCTAATTTAGCGACGAATAAAAAAATCCGTCGCTGAATTAGCGATGGATTTGGAATTCGTCGCTCATTCCAAATTCGTCGAACTACCCGGGGAGAGCACGTGCCCGGATGGGCCCTTGCCCACCCGAGCCAGCACGTGCCTAGATGGCCCTGCCCACGAGCCAACACTAGCATGGAAGCCACGTGCCTGGATGGGCACCACCCACCCCCATCCACCCGAGCCAACACCAACCTGCAAGCTACCTGCCCGCCCGAGCCAATACCCCGACTCCAGCCGCTCTCTTCACTTAATTGCTGAAAAATGCCGCTTTGCTTCCTAGTTCCACCGTAATTCGAACTTCCGCACACCTGTACGCACACGCATAAGCATAACCTGTAAACCATCAAGCAAAATGATATTATGTGATATAAATTTTTCTTTTTTACTTATTATCTTTACTTTATATTTTTCTAATAATAATAAAATAATATATAATAACAATTTAAAATAATAAATATAATAATTTTTTTTATTTAAATCACCAACCTAAAATAATATTAATTAAAAATAGTAAATATGATAATTTTTAATGAAATAAAAAATAATAAAATACTAATTTAAAATAAAATAATAAATTAATTAAAAAATATATTAATATTATATTTCGTTTTCTTCTATTTTTCTTTTCTTTTATTATTTTATTATTATTTTTTATTTTTATTTTATTTTTTTACTCCATAGTTTAAAAATGGATTACGGCATCTCAATAATATAAAATTATAATTATCAATAAATTAGAATATATTAATAATTTAAAAAATCTATATATTTAATCACAAAATATTTTTATTCGTTTGAATATATAAGAAATTTCAATATAATTATTATATATAAGAAATTTCAAATAGAAAAAAAAAACCAAAAATAGAGATGATAATAAGAAAAAGGAAAAAAAAAGTGAGAATAGAAAACAAATGAGGAAAAAAGAAAGTAAAAAAAAATTATTATCACATAATACTAAGTTGTGGTGTAGTGGTGACATGTTTTCCGTTCAAATGCGAGATTCAAGTTCGAATCCTTCAATAGCATTTTTTTATCATTAAAACAATGAAGGGCGGGCGCCCACTGCGCGGGTGCCCAGGCACGTGGGTGCACGCAGGGCGCGGGAGCCCGAGCGGGCATGCGCGGGTGCCCAGGCAGGCGCGCACCTGCCTGCGCCTAGCACCTGTGCGCGCAGGCCGCGGATGCCCGAGCGGGCATGTGTGGGCGCCCAGGCAGGTGCACGCCTGCCTGCGCCTGGCGCCCGTGCGTGCATGCACGGGTGCCCGAGCAAGCTCGCGCCCGGCGCCCGCGCAAGCTCGCGCCCGGCGCCCGCGCAAGCTCGCGCCCAACATGTTCGGATTAATATTTAATTTAAAAAATTATATTATTAAATAAAATAATATAAATAAAATAAAAGTTATCAATACAATAATAAAAAATATTAAATCAAACAAAAAAAGAAAAAATAATAATAAATTAATTAAAATATATATATAATTTAAATAAAATAAAATATATGGTTTTTTTTAAGAATTAAATAATATTATTCTTTTTAAAAAATGAAATATAATATAATAAAATAAAATGTAAATTAAAATATTATAACATAATAATATGATTTGTTAATATAAATTAATAAAATAAAATAAAATTCTAATTAAAAAAAGAATAAATTCAACGACGGATTCGGATCCGTCACTGAAACAGCGATGGATTTTAATCCGTCGCTAAATTACCACCGGATAAATTTCGTCGTTGCTAAATTAATTTTTTAATTTAAATATTATATTAATATTTTATTTTATTTAATTATATATAAAAAATTTAGTGACGGATTAGGATTTTCGACGCTAAATTTAGCGATGGAAAACAAATCCGTCACTAAATTAATTTTTAACTTAAATATAACATATTAATATAATAAAAAGAAAAATAGAAAAAATAAAATTCTACTTAAAAAAATTAAATTTTGCGACAGATTTTAAATCCATCACAAAATTTAGCCACGAAATATTATTCATCGCTAATTAGCAACGAAATTTGCAACGAAAAATTTTTTATCGTCAATTAGCGACGAATTTAGTCACGAAAATTTTTTCGTCACTAATTAGCAATGAATTTAGTTATGAATGATGTGTCCGTCGCTAATTTAGCCACGACTTCATTTTCGTCGTAAATTTTGTGACAAATTAACGATAAAAAAGTTTTTGTCATTAAATTTATCGCAAAATGACGACGAATTTTTTTCATTGTGAAAATCTGTAACTAAAATCGTGTTTTTTTTAGTGTGATGTCTTTTTTTTTGTTACACGAGATTTAAAATTCAGATTGAAGAGGGGGTTATGATTATTAAGCTATTCACTTAAAGATCTAACGTATTTTTTTTATTTTCAAATTTTAAATTTAAAAATTAATTAAATAATTTAATATTTTTATTCATTAGACCGATAAATTGGGTCCTGGAGGACAGCTCAAGTGCCATGTGTTACTGCAAACACCAAGGTGTTTTTCACTAAACTTTGGAACCAAATAGGTATATGCTCTACATTTTCCGAGTTTCTCTAAAGCTAATTGCGGACTCTTGAAAAAAAAAAACATGTGAAACATTAAATCGACTTGGATTAATTACAAAAATTCTATAGAAAAGAAAAATTGATTTTGATTTTTTATTGATTTAAAAATGATTGAATCTTATAACTGAGACGATATCTTTTATTATATTACGGTTTAAAAACTTTTATTAATTATATTTTAAGGTTCAATTTTCTTTGAAATATTGATATTTATAAAATTGCAATCATTACATTATCATTCAACTCTCATTATTTTTTATGAAATTTAAAAAATAATTAATAATCATTAGATAAATATCCAATAATCATAAATATAATAAATATTAATATTCATAAAAATAAAAAAATTACCACGGTTAAAGGGTTTGGATTTGTTCTTTAACTACGACTCTTGACATTTGTCCTTCAACGTGGACGGAAGGGCCTCCACCGACCAAAGGACCGAGCTTTGACATGAACCCTCAATCTTGTGTTTTTCTACTGGAAGAAAGCCGACAACCTTCAATTCGTGCTGCTTGTGGATGCGAAGGCTGAACCCTGTACACACGTCCGAGGAACTAAATTCAAAATCAAACTTTCAAAGTTTTCTTCATTTCTAGTCCACTCGATCCAGCTCCCATCGAGATGTTAAATTCACCTACAGTATTTCAAAGTTTTACTTAAAGAATATTAGGATTCAGTCATTGGTCTAATGCAGTTATTAGATTATCATGCAACTATCACTATTTTTTTATGAAATAGAAAAATAATTAATAAATGTTAGATAAATATCCGATAATCACAAATGCAACTAATATTATTATTCATAAAAATCGTAGAATTACTGCTCTCAAAGGTACTGTTTGTCCTTTAACGTGGACGTAGGGGCTGATGCTGACTTGGTCGACACCGGCCAAAGGAGGGAGCTGTCACGTGAACCCTCAGTCTTTTGTTGTTCGACATGAAGAAAGCTGACAACTTTCAATTTCTGTTGCTTATGAACGCGAAGGTTGAATTCTGTCTACACGTCCAAGGAATTAAATTCAAAACCCAACGTCCAAAGTTTTCGTCATCCCTAGCTTACTCCAGCTGCCATCAAGATGTTAAATTTACCTACTGATGCACCGACTTTATAATTCTTCTTCTTCTTCTTCATCATCATCATCATCATCATCGACATCGTCATCATTATTATTAGAATTTTATATCACGAGATTAAATTGTGTCATGTCGGGTAGAATAATTTACATATGAGTATATTTAGTCTAGCGGTCGTATACATAATAGTTTTTCGTAGTGAAATAGATTTAAATGTTAGTGGGTTCGGTTTGATTAATAATCGTTTAACAAAGAGTTATTCTAATATATAAATTTAATCCGTGGACCTCTTAATGTATAAAGAAACATAAATTGTTATGTAAAAATGTCATTAGATATGCTCTCTCTCTCTCTCTCTCTCTCTCTCTCTCTCTCTCTCTCTCTCTCTCTCTCTCTCATGAATGAATGAAAATGAAAGAGTTGAAGTTTGATTTTTCTTATTTTTCACATGGTCCCTAACTTTAGCTACATAGTTTCCTTCCTATCAGTGTCATAACATTTGGTTAAATACCGATATTTATTAAATAAAAATTCAAATTTAAGTATTGTATATAAAAAAAAATAGGTATTAGAAAATTTAACTTGATTTAAATCAAATTTAGTCAAGTTCAAAGAAATTATCTAAAAGAAAAATTAGTATTTTCTTATGTTATTTCATTTGTCCTTGTCATTTTTAAAATGTCATTTTCAAAACGAAAGTTTGTATAATAATTTTCGGAAAAGAGTAGCAAACACAGGTGAGATGGGGCCAAAGAAGAAGATTTTTTCTTCAAAAAATGTCAAAATTCATTTCTACACTATTATTGTTCAACACGAATATTATGAAATTGTTAGAGATTTTCTATGAACTAAAAAAAAAAAAAAGAATATTTTGAAATCTTAAATAGCTTAGGTCGGAGCAACATGCCATGCGATATCAGGCGTGAATGTCTGAAAGTCGTCATTTTACGCTCCCTGGTGTGAAGGCGAGGCGTGAAGAAAGGGGACAGTGGACAGGACCCATCAGTAGCAAATTCTGCATACAATTAGGGGTGCTTATCCAAAAGATGATTCAAATGCTTCTGAATCATTGTCTCATTAGTTGACATTTCATACCAAATGAAAGTTTGAATAATAATTCTCTAAGAGAGTAGCAAACACATGTGAGATGGGGCCAAAGAAGAAGATGTTTTTCTCAATTATTGTTCAACAAGAATGTTTTCACTACAGCTCCGAAGAAGATATTTAATGGGGTGAGAGACTACAACTTGCACTTAGGAAGAAGGTATCCAATTTGACATTTTCCTCTCCAATTTGATATTTTTAATATTTGTGTACAAACGGTCAATTAATGTAGGGAAATATGATATTAAATCGCTTAACTAAACTCATATATTCGACTCACGATTTAAATATGAAATAAACTACGTTAGGAAGATAATCCTTTAAATGAACCACTACGAGTTTTGAACCGAATTAATTAGAATATAATTTCAGATACCGATTGATAAGTAAAAAAAAAAAAAAAAAAAAAAAAAACATATGTATCCATACCAACTACAAACTAAAAATTGTTGCTTCAATGCCCACCTCTCTATCATTGTCCTTGCCCCATGCAACGAGGGAAATAGGCATGACCCTAACACAAATTGCCAAAAGCAGTCCTTCCTCATGGTACATGAACTTACCTGGGAACCCTCTACACCTTTTTTTAATTATTTATAAATATAAATTATTATTGTTATTTATATTATATCTAGGAGGATTTTCGGCACTGAGGTCTCAAGTTTTATTTATTTCATTTTTGCTAATTTATTTGCTAAAGTAGGATTGGTTGAACCACGCACTTGAAATTCTTTTTAAAATATTGATATCATTTTTGCTAATACGATTTTCTCAATTTTAGAAATTTCTTCGTTAAGTATTCGGATAGCCGAGGTATAAGATAATTTATCCTAAAAAATTAAGGAAATATTTAAAAAAAATTAGTCATGAAAATCAAAAGATAATATTTTTATTTTATTTGAATACTAATATTTAAAAATCTGACTTATTCGATTTGAATAATTATTTTTTATTTTTAAAATTTTAAGATTTTTATTTAAAAAAATTAATATTTTACTATCAAATTCGTAGATGTTTCATTCAAAGGTAGTCTTCCCGATGGATGATGACGATGATGACAAAAGCTTTGGACACGGTTGTTTGACTTTGACTGAATCAAACAATCGGCCATAGGATACAATATACCGCTATGCTGACGTAATCAACCCATGATGACAAGGATTGAGAAGTAGGTGGGTGACCTTGACAGCACAATTTCCACGCGGCCCAGATGCTGAATGGTGGGCCCAAATTTAGGCCCAATAAGATTCTTAGTCCAAATGTGGTCGGTGGGGCCCGTTTGTTAGTTAATTCCAAAAACTTGGGATAAAAAAGAAATAAAATAAAAATAAGAGAAATTTTGCGGTACCCTTCGTGACCGAGACTTTTGCACGTTCGATGAATTTAACGCTAATGGTCTTTTTACCATTTAATTTTGATTTATAATATAATATTATCATTAATTTGCTTTGTTGGCAAACCAAATGCTATCCCAACAAATGCACTTAGGTATATAATATTTATTTATTCTAAAATATTTAATTTAAATTATAATTATTATCCGTAATTCATTATCATAACATTTCAAAATATTAAATACTCAACGTGTCTAAAATTTATATTTTTTGTTAATATTTAATATTTTAATATGGTTCGTGTCTTACAAAATGGTGAATTTATTCTATTAGTTAAATTTTTCTTACATTTTTATTATGAATAATAAGTGTAATAAAGTGATAATTTTTTTTTTTGTGGGTATTAGATGATGCTATATTAGTTAAAGTGAATTGAAATCAAAAATCGAATTAAAGTCTATATGATTCATTTGAATTAATAAAATTAGAATCATTTAGGAATAAAACCTTCAAATTGTTGAGTTTATGAAATTCAAGTGAATAAATGGGTTTTTAAAATTTATTTTTTATATTTTTTATTTTAAATCTAATTTTGATTTTTAAGAGAAACCAACGTAGCTAAATTAAATGTTATAAATTTCAAAGGTTTTTGCAGCACAAATCTCAAAAATCACAAAAGATAGTGACCCCACTCTTAAGGGACATCCATACCTAAATAAGGAGTGAAAAATCACAAAAGATAGTGATCTCGTTCTGCCGACGTTTTATTGGTCTAGTAAAAAAAATACTAACACTTCACATTAAGAATCGGGATTCGAATCTTAGTAGTGATAAAAATGACGTTAGAAGAGCTCACTCTCGATTGAGACCCGACAGTAACTTAACCGAAATTAATCATAATAAAATTTTGAATACTTAACGGTAAATCAAATCTAGAAAAAAAAAATATAGTGATCCCATTCCCAAGGGACATCCGCACCTAAATAAGGAGTGATCGACCCTAATGTAATCTTTATCAGAGATTATCATTATGAAATCGCCCCTAGATTGACCCAAAACAAGGTAAACTCTTTAAAATTGACTTTGAAAATAGAGGAAATATGAAAATGATCGTCCGAAAAGGGACAAAGTGCAAATGAATTTGTGGACTTTTGGAATCATGAAACTTTCTAAAACCACTGCACATACAATTTTTGAATCACAGATGAAGAATTCATGTAAAATGCCATAGACTTGCATTTTGTATTTGTGAGATTATGTATTGACATATTTTGAGAAAAATAAAAGAGACAAGAGATTGCTCAGCTGGTCAAAGCTTGACGGCATTGTTTAATGTGAAGGGTGTAACCCTGGTATAATTTTCTTCCAACTACTGAGATTTTACTCGCAATTTAAGTACAGAGAAAAAAAAAATCTCTAATGAGCAATTATTAATTAGTATTGAAAGTATTTCATTAAAATCTTATACTATTTTACAAAATTTTCAACAAAAATTAGATCAAACAAACAATTTAAATAATATATTTATAAAATATACACACATATGCGTATGATAATATCTTCTCTTTTTGTGTGTGTGTTTAAGGGGCAAAGCATGAGGAAAACCGAAATGCCCCAAGACTAATCAAGGGTTACAACCCTGCTATGACTTAAAAAAATAATAATAAAATAAAAACGATCTGATTTTTAATTTCAAATTTTGAAAACGATCTCAAAAAAACAGACATGAGAGCGGAAGACAATTGAAGAGATGCTACCCACTTATGACCAAGCTCTAAATGGCTACCCTTTAAGGCAACAAGCTTATCTGTGGACTAATTATTAATCCATATTTTTCGTTAAAACTAAGATTATATTATCTTCACTTATAATTCTAATCGTAGATATTTCATTGGAACAACAAAAAGATTACCCTTGATCTTCTTTTAAGAAAAACGGGTTCTTGTACCCTTTCACAGTATTAGAAGATTATGATTCTGAATCGATTCTAATGATTTTTCTCACATAAAGGATCTATCTTTTGGTATCGAAAAAAAACTTCTATATTCCAAAAAAGTAAATAACATTGATAAAAGGAAAATTCAGATTTAACATTATCCTTTGCCAAATTCTCTTTTGCCAAATTCACTTTACCGTTACGCGTACCATCGTGTGTTAGCTTTGGAAACAAAGTTATTCCTAAAATTTTGGTTATGCATCAACTTTGCAAGCTAGCATTTACATTAGATCCAACGGTCAACGATTATTTTATTTGATGATCATGGCATTATTATTCTCATAGTTGGTGGGGTTCCTTTGTAGATACCTATAATTGGTTCTCACCAGAAAAAATGTATGGAACCAATAGAAAATTATTGTTACACGTGTGTGCAAGACCAAACCCAATCTCAGATGTGTGGGGCTATACCTAATCTTGTTCATTAGAAACTCAGAATGGTCAACAACGGTTGCTTTTTTAGTTTCAAAGGCCTCCTAAAAGCGGCCCCAAATGATGTGGATTCTAACATAGGATAAACAAAAGTGGGCACCTCCAAGAAGGCCAAAATTTTGAGCCAAACCCAATATGCATGGATATGTTTGTCGAGATTAGTGTGGTTTAGATTAAATATTAAGGACAAGTGTCCTGACAATGCAACATTAGTCTACGACCGATCCTTTAATCGATAAACAATTGATTTAATAAAAAATATATTAAATTTTTTAATCAAAACTCGAATTCGAATCTTATATTTGAAGAATTCTTTCTTAAAAATAAATCTAATAGTAACTTAAATCAAATTAATTAAAATATAATTTTAAATATAAAAAAATAATAATAATAACGACCAAACCCTCCGAACCCCACCAATCGGGATGCCAACTTTTCTAGGGAGAGGCTTTGACTCTTTTCCCCATTGTTTTATATTTTGTGTAACTATCATTACTTTTGGAAACTTAAACTTACATAGAGATGTATTATTAATTATTTTATATTTTAATACTCTCATTCTCATTCTGAGTAATTCATTCAATCACATACAAGATTTTTAAATAGAATATAATAAAACCCAGCATGATTTCCTACTCTATACTATCTTATATTTTGTATAATTACCATCATTTTTTTAAATTTTTTCAAAAATTTAAACCAATATATAGAGGAAATATTTTTAATTTTTTTTTTTTAATATTTACGTTCTCTTCATGTGTTGTCGAGTAGTGGCTCTCATGGATAGTGGCAGAGCCAAGGGGAGCAAGAGAAGCAATTGCCCTCTCACTTTTTTGAAAAAATCCATAAACCTCTTTAATTTCTTTTTATTGCCTCATAAATAAAAAATAATAAGAGGCTTGCCCCATCTCATAAATAACTATAAATAATTTCTAATTCCCATTATTTTTATCTTTTTTTTATAATTTTGGTAATACAATATTTATGTAATATACACTATAATATTTTTTAATATTTTTTAATTACTCTATTTTCCCTTCATTTTTCAAAAATTTGTCTGACATTTTAAAATTCAAACCCTAATAAAATATCTAAATATTGAGATATATCTTTTACATTTTCAATAGCATGCACAATTTTTAAAATTTTAAAACCTTTATCACTCATTTATTTTCTCTTCTCACAAATGTCTTTTTTTTTTTCTTATTTTAAAAAAGAACAGATTTGAATTAAAGAAAAATAAAAAATTCTGTTTACAAAAGTTCCGATTTTTATATTTTACATTTTAAATAATAATATCTTTATATTTACTATACTTTCAATTTATATATATATATATATATATAATATAAATACATAGATTTATAAATCTACACATACAAAGCATTCTTGAACTTGAGACTTGGAATAATGGCTTGTCAAACTCAATCTACGCACTCCATGCCAGAATATTACTCACCACTTGCAAAAGCAAGACACGCATGCTCATGAATCAGATCCTAAAGTTATCGACAAACGGTTAATTTAATAGAAAGAATGTCAGCCCTCTTAATTAAAACTCAAATTTAAATATTAAGAATGAAAAAAAATTATATTGAAAGATCTCTTCTTAAAAAGAGTCAAACAATAACTCGAACTAAATTAATTAGAATATAATTTTAAATATCAGTTGATCTATTATCAAAAAAAAAAGAATAAGATCCTAAAGATGAATTATTTTCAAAACCAAGAAAAAAATAGGAATTATTTCATGAAAGAAAAGAAGAAAAAAGGAATGTTGGTTTGTGCATTTCTTGGACCAGACTCAAAAAATGCTGCAGGTTGTAAAGCTTTAGTGGGTGAGAAAATCAATTAAAGCAGCTTTGGTAAAGATTATAGCATGGACACATACACAGGTTAAGGTGGCATGGCATGCTCCTCTGCCTTACTCCACTTTTGACTCTTTGCGACTCTGCAAGCACACCCGCCTGCAGTTTCCTTTCCACTACAACATGCGCACTTATCGTTTCCCACTGGTTTCAGCTTTTTGGTAATGTCTTTTAGGCCTTACAACCTATGGTCTTCCTCTTAGGTCTATTCTATTCAATATGGTCATGTCACCGTGGGAGAGTGAAACTTTATGATGTTAAATTGAAGTGTCTGTTATTCCTCCACATACTATCCACCATTTTTTTTCCTGTTATTGATGTTAAAGTAATCTCTCTCTCTCTCTCTCTCTCTCTCTCTCTCTCTCTCTCTCCAGAGAGAGCCTTGGAATAAAGATCTGAATCGAGCCATAACTCATTGACCCCCTGTCTCTCTCTCTCCCCATTGAGATTTTCTCTTTTATGGCACGCTGAATGGGTCAAATTCCTTAAATTTACCTTGTTTCATGCTCTCTTACATTTTTAAATAGATAATCAATTTCCCATCCACCCAATTAGCTTATATTTGTTTAGATCATGCGGTGCTCACCATGGTATTCATGAATGATGAATCGAGGGACAAAAAATAATTATTGAAGGGACAAAAAAAAGGCATAAAGGGTCTTTGTTTCTTTATTTTGGTAAACACTTTAAGTCTACAATAAGCAAAATATCGAACCAACCATGGAGGGACCAAGAGAATCTCGACCAACCCTGCAGGAAAGCACCTCGATTTATTTGTTCTCTTTCCCAAAAATACCAAAAATCAGAGCAAGTGACACCACAAAAATAGAAGATAAATCTGAAATTTCAAATTAATCAGCTATGGTCCAAGTCATGTCATTTTCAAATATCCAATGGCAAACCTCGATTTGGCCCGGTCCAAACCCGAGTGCCATGAAAGCTCCATGACCCGGACTCCATGCTGATGTGTCAAGGTGACAAATGGCGACCCCATGATTGATCTGAACCTTGGACTCAACACTTAGTATGTCCACTTCATAAACCTTAACTTTAGGGACAGAGTGACAATAGTATAACAAGTAGGGAAACAAGCTCTGATGGCATGACACTGATCTGGTTACTTTCCCACCGTTGATCCCTCTGACCGGTCCGATCATCACATTTGACTTTGACCCTTGAATATTTTCCGTGGTTCGAACCACCACATTGTGGCCCAAAACTAACACGGCAAAGTCTATCATGTCCTCGATCGAGCCCACACATCGCTTGGTCTCACCAGGGCTCGGACTCCGCTCGCACTCGGCTAGCGCGTTGACCAACACGCTCTCCATTGCCATGTTCCCTGCCGCATGGAAGATCTTCTTCAGCTCTGAGAGCCCTGAGGATGAAAATGGTAATTTTGATAAAATACTGCGGGGCAAAAATGACCTTTTGGGCATCTTGTCGCTTATATCAGGCATCCTCATAACTGACCCTTCTTTCAACATAAACTCCCTGAAGAATTTGCCCGTCTCAACCCACTTATTTACCAGACTGCCACTGACAGTTGAAAAGTTAGTTGAAGCCCCTGTTTTGCTATACTGAGCAAATGTGACACCCTTTTTAGCATAGTCCTTGAATGTGTTGTTCAAACCATAGCCCTTGAATCCAATCATCGGACGGATTGCACTTTTACCGTATTCTCGGAATGTATCAGGGCCCACGTTGAACGATTTGCCATAGTTCCCGAAGTTCGCCGTCGCCGAATTCGAGTTCCTTCCATAGGATTGGAATGTATCATCACCTGCATTGGCTTGATCTCTATAGTTTATAAAGCTATCAGTAGAAGAATTACCTCCAAGACCATAGCCCTTGAAATTATTATGTGGATTGTTACCATTTAGCCCATAACCCTTGAAAGTGTCGTTTTCGGTCTTGGCCAACTCGCCGTAACCCGAGAATGTTGAATCAACCGAGTTTGACTCGGTCCCATAATTTATGAACTCACTGGGTATGCCATTCCCATTTTTGCCATAGCTTATAAACTGTTCACGTCCAACGTTTGCCTCGTCCGTGTAACTATTGAAAGACAGTGTATGTCTATTTCCGTCCGAGTCATACGATGTGAATCGTAGGTTTGGCACGTTGACTTGGGACTCATAGCTTCTGAACTCGCCAGACCCACCCGATGAGCGTGGCCCGTAGTTGGTGAAACTTGAGTTTGCCACGTTAGCATCGTCCGAATAACTCGCGAATGACTCGGTGTGATTCGCTGCCCCACTACTATACCTCTTGAACGAGTCATGAGGAATGTTGACTCCACCCGAGTAGTTTTTGAAGGAGTCGACTCCACCCCGCCGACTGGGGCCGTAACTTGAGAAGTTCACATTAGTATATAGTGCAAAATTGGAGTCTTTTTTGGTGGGAGCCTTCTGTTGGGTGTCAGAAAAACAAAATAAATTTGCTGAAGAACAGAAGAGGTCAATGTGGGAAGAGAGAGAGTGTTGGGAAATGTGTTGAATGAGAAGAGATAAATTGAAAGCAGTGAGTGGTGAGGCTTTAGAGAGAAGAAATTGGGGTTTTGGGTAAGTGTTAGAAATGTGCTTGTTCCAGTAGCGAATGATAAACGCTTTTGGTGTAAATGGGTTAGGGTTTTTTTGGTGGTCTACTGATTCTGTGATTGAGAAAGATGAGAATGAAAAGAACAAGAAGAAGATGAAGAATAGTAGTCTTGAAGTGATAGCTTGGCCTATCATTTTGGTATAGAGAGAGAGAGAGAGAGAGAGAAGATACTAAGAAATACTTGAAAAGGGAACGGAACCCTGTGGTTTTGGTGGGGGGAAATGCTTTAAAATGAGCACTTGCTCTCCTCTAGTTTTGCACGCAAAAATTTGAGAGAGAGAGGAGAATCTTTGTGCAGGAAGAAAGCTTGTTTAAAGTAAGAGTAGGCTAGCTCTTACAGCTTGCACGATAAAGGGGAGTACACAAAATTGGGCATCAGATGACTATTAAAGTGGAAACTAAAAGGAAAAATTCTTTCTTTTTCTTAGGCATTCGGGAAACCATCTTGGTCATTTGTGACACAACGTTAACCCTGCCATCCTAGGTGTTTCTTGCTTCAGATATAAGATATAGAAAATGAGAGAGAGAGAGAGGTATCAAATATAATGCAACACAATTTTGTTGGTTAGCGGAATTAACATGTTTGCATAACATATGCCTTTTAATGGCAAGAATGAGAGGGGAATGGTGACCCTGGTTATTTAGACAAGGTTCTTGAATGGTGGGTGGGGGTGTGTTTTAAAGAATCAAGAACGTGAAATTGCTCAGAGTCACGTTGTGAACAATATCTTAGTGGAATCACTGCATAGATAGGAGAGACATTGTGAAAAATATCTTAATGGAATCACCGCATAGATCGGAGAGACATTGCCATTGCTAGAGACAAAAAATGTATTTGTTAAAATAACACGTAGCCCTCGATGTTCTTCCTTAACTTCTATTAATTTTTTCTCTTCTGTCCCTTTTCAGATTGGGCCTTGATTTTCTAATTTAATATACAATATCTTTAACCCTCAAATATGCTTCTAAGTTGGCTCTTTCCAAGCATTACTAAAGACAAACTTCTGGGTCACACTTCATGGCCCCATTAGATTTACATGTGCACTGACATTGGCACAGGCAATCTTGCAATTTGTTTGTGGTATAAATGTTGTTTCAGATAAATTATAGAGATGCACAAGTACCATGACCAAATATTTGTTTAACAAATGTTTTCTGTTTAATGCCATGTTTGGGGAACATTGGCTTTTTGAATTTGTCATAGTTGGCAGTTGAGCTGCATGTAGGTGAAGAAGGAAAGAATGTACCATTGTTCTGTGAGTGTAGAGATCGACTACTAGATTTGCTTAACCAAAATCTCAGGTTTGAGTCTTTAGAATGAAAAGATAAGTATCGGGAGAGTTGATCTCTAAATGAGTTCTTTAATACTCGAATTAGATTAGTCGGGTAAATCAGAAACTGATAAGTCAACACAAAAAAAAGAAGGAAAGAATGCTAACCGCAAGATAGAAACAAACGTGGTGCTAAAAGTAATAAAGAGAAATTTCCTATAAATTTAGAGTTATACAATAGAGAGTAATTCATTTAATACAATTATTAAATAAATCAGAATTAATTTAAATTTTTTCCTTTAAAAAGAAACTATTGGGTGTACAAACTTCAAGATTATACTCTTGTATAGAATGCACGGAGGTGAAGAACAAAATAATGCTAACCACGGGATTGAGAACAAAGGGGGGTGCTAAAAATAAAATAGAGAAATGTCCTATAAATTTAGAGTTATACAATATTAAAGAGTAATTCTTTTAATATAATTATTAAATAAATCAGAATCACGACTAAAATTTAAAATTTTTTCTCCTTAAAAGGAAAATATCAGGCATACAAATCAAAGGACTATACTTCTGGTGTACAATTTTTTTTAATACCCACGTAACGTTCTTCTTACAATTAATTAGTTTTAAGTGTAGTAAGTTTAGGAGTCACAACAAAGAGATATAGTTTTGCATGTTTCTCTTTTTACCTCATTTACTTAGTCTAATGTTCGAGGCTTTTTTATATTTTAATTTGTAATTGTTGGATTTATGGAGTCCCCTCAATTACACTAGAGAGGGATAGACTACCTTTATTTATGACAATGAAGATGCAGCGCCACCAAGGGTGACAAGCTTGAAGAATACTGCGTCTAGGACAGTCTCTGGATTTTGGTGATGACCTTTCCTTTGTAGGAGATCCTATGAGAGAATGGTCCATTACATGGGCTATTCCTTTCCTATTCAAATGACACCATCATCGGCCATCATTCACTCTTTCGTCTCTCAATAATGTATTTTCAATCAAAAAAGTTAATAATCAAAGTAAAAAATTTTAGTATAACATAAAATGTTATTATTTGGATCATTTTTATTTTATCTCCATAATATTTGGATCCCAACATTATATATTGTTTATCGCATTTCCTATACTCTGTCACCCTTGTTCTAGTTTTTAATCTGCAAGTTGTAAGAAGTATAAGCCATTAATAGGAAGTGATGGTGGTTGTTCCCACAGGAATTTCAGCGGCAAAAGAGGCCTGGTGATAAGACAATTCATGATTTTTCTTATACAAGAAGCAACTAAGGATTGGTGGTCATGTTAGAAAGATACTGAAGCTGGTATCAATTGGGTTCAAGGTGATAGTGGTATGAAGCCACTTGTCGTCCATGGCCAAGGAGTTCAAGCTCAAGAATTTCCTGTCTGATTATTCTAATCTCTCTCTCTCTCTCTCTCTCTGAAACTCGCAGCCTGCCACAAATAAATTTGAACCTATTATTAACCGAAGTTATAGTTCTCGTCTGACCAAGCGGCAAAAAGAAGGAATGGTTGTCCCCCAGTTCTCAATAAGCCTGTTTTCTCCCACGGAGGATGTTTCCATCTTGGGGTCAACGCCTACACAACAACTGAGCAAAGTCTAGATTTATTGGTACATTTTGTCATATTTTGTTTCCAAAGCCAAAGACCCCATTTGTTGAAGGCTTATTTGGAGTCTGCATCGTCTCCCACAAGTCCACTTGATAGCCTAATAGGCTACTATTATCACTATGAAGATGCAGAGCCACCAAGAGTGACGACGCTAGAAGAACATTTTGTCTAGACACGAAATTGTGGATTTTGGTGAAGAACATTATTTTGTAGCAGACAATAGTGGTCATGAGAGAGCACCTATACTAGTTATCTTGTTTCTCCTTTGTGCTCATGACCCATTTGGCAGGTAATCATATATAAAGACACAAAAAAATGGCCTTTTACAGGAGAAATAGTTGTCTTCCAATTTCATTAGAGCTTGGTGAGATGGCAATCAAACCCTAACGTGTCAGATTCTCGTAGGTTTGATCTATCAAAGGTGTGAGCGTGCTGTGTAAACTGTTTGGAAACAAAGGACTAGACCCAGACAAGTCTGATGTACGTCCACCCTCCCCTTACCCCGCACTTAGTCGGGAAGCATTTTGTGTACCGGATAAGTCCTAATTAAGGTAGTCCGCTAGATTAACCAAAGGTTGATTCTCAAATTAGCCTACTGGGTGCAGCAAGTGTCGTCATAAGCAATTAAGAGAAAGCTTCCCAAACATTCTAAAAATAGTTCCTTTTCCGAAAAAAAAAGAAAGTGCTTTTTTACTTTTGTAACAAGTACTTCTAATAGAAAGTCAACCAGGACATTTTTTTTAAGAATTTCTTCTAATTGAACTACATTTTCGTTTCTCTTCTTTTTCCAACTTACTTAGCATGCAAAGATGGTGCATATTTTGCAGGTTTTCTGCCCTAAAACTTATTTAGTTCGTTCTCGAAGCCAAAATCGCTGGTTTTCTACATTCGGGTATTTGATTCTGCAAACGATTTGGTCAAATGTATGAAACCTGCAAGCACCATGATATCTTCAACATAGGGAGAGAAGAGAAATTGACTTCTATTCACTATAGGTAGGTCCACACCGTTGCCCTACTTGAAGATTGCCCTTTTTGTTTCTTGAATTCATATACTTCAAGATTTTTGCTAATCTAATTTGATATCTGATCTTTGTGTGCAGGTAAGGTGGATGAGGGTTGTGAAAATTTGTAGGACAACCATGAGAACTATGGGCATGGAACAATCTAATTCAAGGGTTGGTGATTTTGACCATGATTAGCTTAAAGGAGACCATGGTGAGATCTATCCTTTCATGTGAACTTCCCATGGAGAGACTCAACACAAGGGACATTATGGATTCAAAATTGAAAGCAGATTGACAAGTTTTAAACTTCAAACTTTGGATACCGTAATCTATACCATGTGAAAACACTCCATAGAAAGTTTCGGCCCATTAAATTTCGTTGCTCTGAGCTTGTCCTTAAGTTTCCCACTAGTCATGTTGGAAGAAATTGGAAAAGTTTAAACCTAGGAGATCCTATTCTTATTCCATGTAACACTCAATTGCTTCAAAAGCTTAATCTTATGGCGGCATTCTTGAATATGTGAAGTGTTGGCATGGATATGCTTCAGGTTTCTGCATCAGATAGCATATCTCCAAGCATCAAGCCTTCACCCATCATGATGGAACCCCAAATGAAAGCATTGCAGACATGTTTATTTGTGTTACACAGCTTATGTCCATTAACGAAACACAATACTCAGGAGACACTGTCATCATAGTATCCCCCGATTCTGACAATTTGACCATCTTGCAAGCTGGTTTAGTTGGACATGATCTCCGCAGGTAATCCCACCATTTGCATCTAGAAGTGATATTTAATGTAGCATTCTTGTCTTGAAGATTCAGGGTTGGTATGTTGTCTGCAGGCATAGGGATCTATCTTTTGCTCCCGGAGAGGTCAGAGTTGTTGATGCCAATAGCATACCAGTTTCCAAGCTGCACCTAAACTAATTTCGGATGATTGGACATGATTAGTCCATTCCCACCCAGCAGCACAAAATGATGGAAAGTTATGGGCAGGAAATTCTACTATGATCTGGAGCCTAAATGATCTTCTACCAGATAAATTCATATGGCATATGCTTGTCTAGTTAGGTTTAAGGGCTTGAAATTTTGCAGTGATGCCTATGCAAAACGTCAAGTAGCTAGGTCATAAGGCTTTATCCTGGTTACTCATGTTCTACTGTATCCTGTTAGAGGTCCATGAGTTACTATTATATCTCAGATAGATGGTGGAAAATGGTTGCGTAGTATATTTACATATGGGTGATAACTTTTTGGATTGCCGTGCCACTGAAAAATTCCTAACACTACCTTAGGCTTAAAAATCATATGATTTTCCACTGATCTGCTTCTGTATTCTTGGCTGAGTTCTTCTCAACTTGGATTTTGATGGAAACATCAGCAGCAGATTTTTTGGTCATTTGGTATGCTATTGCTAGGCACAAAACAAGATTGGGATCAAACCACAGTTTTCTCTATGAACTTCTTTACATCAAAACGGGTTCTCAACATGATTTTTTGATCACTTGACTGAAATGAAATGCAGTTCATTTTTTCCTCTACTATTGTTGCACAAGTTTGAGCTTCTCCATCCTCAAGAAGAAGAAGAAGAAGAAGAAGAAGAAGAAGAAGAAGAAGAAGAAGAAGGCCGCAAGAAGAAGTGAGACCCAAGCGAACCACGTAAGCAGCCCCGCAAGATCCAACGCGGCATCAACTTGCAAGGCCGTACAAGACTCAAACCTCTATCATCCCCTGTCTGTCCTATATTGAATTCGAAGATGCCATGGTCCCTCCTTGTTCCTATGTGCAGAAGTTTCTCGGTCCCGATCTTTTCTGTTTTTGAAACAAATGTATATATTAAATTAATTATTATTTATATTAAAATTTATATATTATTTATATTATTTATAATTTTTTTATCTATTTAATTATAATTATTATATTTTATAATTTTATTTTATAATCAATAACTATAGATTTAATCATTTTAAATTTTATAAAATAAGATAATTTTATTATTTTTATAACATAGTTAATATTTATATAAAAATTTTTATATTTTTATATTTATGTGTTTTTTATTTCTATTTTTTGTATTCTTATAAAAACCATTTTGTCATATTATTTTATATCTATTTTCATCTCTGTTTCATTTTGTGTAACTCCTAATCTCCTGCGACCAAAATTACAAACAACAATAATAATAAACTAAATTTTAATCCTAAATTTTGAAATCAACCATTTAAGAAATCAGTATAAAAAAATGAGAGAAAAAACAGATTAAATTAAATTAAAATTTAAAAACAAAAATTAAAAAAATTAAATTAAAAAATAAAAATAATAAAAAAAGTAAAAATAAATAATTCATAAAAATTTAAAATAATAATAATAATAATAATAGTAATAATAGTAAAATTTTATTAATTCCATATTTTTTAACATTTATTATTATCTAAATTTTTCTTTCGATTAAATACTTAATATTAATATTTTTTTAAATAAAAGTAAAAATAAAAAAGTAAAAATTATTATTATTATTATTATTATTATTATTATTATTATTATTATTATTATTATTATTATTATTACTACTTAACATTATTAACATTGTTAAATCACCTTATACTCCTATCAACAAAACTACATTTTTCATTAAAGAAAAAGAATCACGAAACTGTTTTAAAGAAGTGATTAAATATATTCTATTTCTTTAATAGAAATTTTTTATTTAAGATTTAATAATGATAAAAAAGAATTTAAAAAAATCAATCCTAATAGGTATTATAGTATTTAAACCAGATTAATTAAGTAAAATTTAAATATCGATGATTTATGATATTTGAATCAAATTAATTAGATAAAATTTGGGTTACGGCGAAGTGAAATAAATGATCGCTTAAAAAATAAAAAAATAAATAAAACGTACACACACACAAAACTAACGCCGTCATTCCCACCGGCGGAACGTCCCATCATGAACATTGCTTGCCCTTTCCCTCCCATCCCATGCCCACACCCAACGTCGTGTCAATCTCCACTCTCTACCCCTCTCTCTCTCTCTCTCTCTCTCTCTAAGGTTTTTCGATTATTCCCTTGAGCAAAAGATTTGCTTCAAATTTGACTCAGATTCGGTTCTCTCTCTCTCCCCCCCTCTTCTGATTCAGAGACTCTCACTCATTCTCCACTCCCCACAATTAATGCTTTCGTCTCTCTCGAGAAGAACATGCCTCTTCGGTTCGGCTTTCTCTTCAAATTGTTCGTGAAATGAAAATCGAGTCTCTCACTGGAAATTGATCAAAATCCATCCAGGGTTCCTGGGTTTTTCTTGATACCTGCAATGGCTATCAGAGGTGTTGATTTCAAGTGGTAAGCTAGCTTCTCTTTATGGCCATCATAGGTGTTGATTTCCAAGATGAATTCTTTCAGCCGCTTCTTGATTCAATTTTCTCCCTCCCCCCACTTTTGCAGGTACGATGGGTTTTTCCTGTCCATGCTCGCGACAAGTGTGTATCCTTATTTCTTTCCTAAATTTTATGGCTTCAAAATTTATAGGTCCAATATTGGTGATTTAGTTAACCTAGTTAAGGTTTTATATCTGAATTTGTAATTTTTTCTTATGTTGTCTTCTTTAACGTTAGTATTTAGTATCATTGTTGCTATTAACTGGAAGCATTACCATCTTTGTACATACCCTTTGCATATATGGATTGTGGTGAGTATTTCGATTTCCCACATTTGATTATGGTCTCTGGGTCTACACTAGTAAAATTTTCGGGCACATGTACGTGGAGGGGCGAAGAACAATATGCATCTGGCGTTATAGTGTTTGAAATCATACATAAATGTTCTTTCTTAAAATTTCATGGGCAGTTGCCGCCTCTGCCTTCGCCCCCTGTGCACATGCACCAGACAAGCAAACCGGATATGTTTATATTGGTCTTACTTAGTGTTTTTTAGGCACTTAGTTGTATCAAGTGAAGTCTGATTGATGTTGTGTTTTTATGTTTATAGGTGGATTATACAACAGTGTTTGTTTTTCGTCTCTTGATGTTCGTTGATAATTGGCTTTCTTCTGGAATGGGCTTGTAAGGACTGCTCTTCTTTACATTTGAGGATATTATGAGTTTCTGTGAAGGATATGTTTGGGTGTTTTATGGCTGTTTATGTTTATCTTATGTTTTATAATTGCATGATGTTAATATAGGATTTCTAGGATTGTCTTTTGTAGGAGCCCTTAATGCACCTTCCTTATCATTTTTTTTTTTTTTTTGTTCTGTGACACTAATGGAGAACACTTTATGAATTCCTTGCTCAATTTAATGTGAGGTTAGGAGTTATAAAGCCCTACAAGCTTAATGAAATAGTGGCAGGACAAGACAATAGATTACTAGAAACAAATGTAAAGGCAAGAAGGTGGAATTTGATGATAAATGAGGCTGCAGAAAAGAGGCTGCGATGTACTAAATTTTCTTGCAACTACAGATTTTCTTCTCTCTTTATCTTTTCCCCCCTGTTTTTTTTAATTTTCTTTGAGGATGGGTGTGTTGGGAGTTTTCAGCCTTACCTTTATGTGTGGAGAAGTTATTGCCATGCTTTGATTCAATATACCTAGTTGTTAATGGAGCAACCTTTAGGCTATTAAGAATTGTGTACGTGAGGTTAAAGGCATAACAGGGCAAGGGAGCAACAAGGAGGATTTCATTAAGTCGGTGATTAGGAATGCTGGTGTATTGTTTACTAATGGCAAATATATAAATAAATATATATACACATGTATACTTTGGGGAGTAGTTTGACAATTGATTAAAGCTCAGGGGGCAAATTTGTGTATTTCCCTTTTCTTTAAGTCGAATACTATTGTTCTCAAGTGTTTCTAAAGTGCTGCGAGGCTTTCACTTCAACTTGAGTAATGAACAGTTCATGTGGAGGATGTAATTCTTTCCACCTGCATTGCATGCAGGGATCTTGGTTGGCAGCAGAGATATGCACGCTTTTGTGGAAGAATAGTGGTTCTTTCAATTCTTTCTCTTCTAATCTACCCCTTTCTTTGGGCATGGACCATAATTGGTACTTTGTGGTTCACTAGTGCAAAAGATTGTGTAAGTTCTTCAAATTTGGTTCTTGATTCCTGGGGCCATTGAATAAGCGATTAATCTTTTGAAAAAGGTTAAATATATTCTTATCAGTTGCCTGAAGAAGGCCAGAAGTGGGGCTTCCTGATTTGGTTGCTTTTCAGCTACTGTGGTCTCCTTTGCATTGCTTGCTTGTGTACAGGGAAGGTGGCTCTTTACTTTTACTTTGTGTATTTCCCCCACAATTTTTTAAGTCACTTATTCTTCCCTTACTGCTGCCTTAGTCTTTGAAACTTTCTGCTGACAGTGGTTAACACGAAGGCAAGCACATCTGCTACGTGCCCAACAGGGCATTCCGGTTTCAGAATATGGAGTAAGCTCAACATCTGTATTTTTCTTCTCTAAAGTGTTTGTCTTCTTTGGGCATGGGCTTTTAATTGTTGTGGTTCATCATGCACATATTGAGTGGGCTTGATAAATGTTCTGAGGCCTATAATATCTTCTACCCTTGAGTTAAACATTTGGTGTTCTTGCATGGTGTGCTAGGCCTCTTCTTTCTGTCCCTCCTTAACATAAACTTATAAAATGCCTAGATTGGGGAATTTGGAAATGTTTCGCTGCACATTGTATCATTTGAAGAGCTAATCCTGTAGTTTGACATGTTGGGTAACTATAACTATGCTTGGTTGGGTCAAAATGCTTGAGCAAATATAGAAAACCAAACTTGTTTGCTGTATGTGGTATTTGATGTAATTAGTAAAAGTTCAGAATTGATGCTACTTTCGGTTTATCAATGCGCTGGGACTTTGCTAGGAAATCCTAGGGCTTGGAGCTTACAAAGAACATAAACATTAATTTAATAATCATTTTGGAAAAGAAATGCTATTGCAGTATCACGTAAAATGTGGCTTATGTGCTCCGGTTTGAGTTTAATTATACAAGTTAATCACCGTTTGACAAAGCAATGTAAGACTTTTCTTCTTCTTTCAGGTTTTGGTTGACATGATCCGAGTTCCGGATTGGGCTTTTGAGGCTGCAGGTCAAGAACTGAGAGGCTTGGGACAGGATGCTGCTGCATACCAACCTGGACTTTATTTGACTCCTGCGCAGGTAACTCTTGCTGTATGTAGGTTTAGTTTAAGCTACGCTACGTAATGGATTATTTTGCTGCTGTACTAGGTTGAGATAGAAATATACGCAAACTATGTTTAAAGACCATAAAATTAATACTTCGGTGGAACTGCTAAATAAACGGATCAAAGACTTTATTTAATGAAGGTTCGCTTGTGCCTGGTTGGTCCTTAGCTATTTCTGTATTTTGGCATAGCATCCTATGTCTTTAAATTTTAACTTGTGGCTTTTGTGAAGAACTTGCATTCCTAGTATCTCCAGCAACATTATTGAGCCCTGTTGGGACTTGCTGGTATAGATTGTGCATATGTGGAACCTTTGTAGCAAGATGCATCCTTGTAGCAAGAATGTTTTCTATGCTTCTCAGTGGGTGCATGCTTTAGGAGTCATTAGGATTGTAATCTAGAGGATTTGATGAGGGATTGGAAAGCAATCCTTCATTCTTTTTTGTTATCCTTATGTCTATTCTCTTTTCTCTCTAATACAATTCTTTGTGTAAAAGAATAATAGTGATCGGGGATGCAGCCTTGGGTAGAAGAAGAAAAAATAGCTGAGAGGAATGCATGTTTTATAATCCATTTTCTAACTCTGTTGATAAGTAGCCCCATAAGTGAACAATGTTTTGTTAGAAGACTAAATTTTTTATTGCCTTCTGAGAAAAAAAGCTTCATGTCATGATTGTTTCTTTCCATACTAAATACCCAACTCACCAGATTTTGACCCCATCCACCACCAAACAATCCTCTTGATTTTTTATGACAACCTGGAACCAGCAAAAAGAATGAAAAATAGAAACTTCACCTTAAGTTATGTACATTAGGACCAATTTGTGGACCTCTTTGACCTATCGTGTCTTAATCAGCTTGTTGCAGTGTCCCGGCATTCAAGTTGGGAAGTACAATTTAACTGTCTCCCTTTGTTCATGCCTAGGATATCTCTCAATTAATAAGTCAAAGTGACCAGGAATTCTTTGTGGCACTCATTAATATAAAATCTGATCAAGATTGGAAAAAAGTAACCCTTATTAGTGAAAGAAAAAAAGGAAGGATGAACCTATAGAACACTACAACCCTTATCAGTGAAAGAAAAAAGGAAGGATGAACCTATAGAACACTATAAAAAAGGTGCATAGTAAAAGATTTTCTCTTGTTTTTTCTGGCCTTGGCATCTTGATTATGCTATCCTGATGGTCTGGCTTTTACTTGTTTTGCATGTAGAGAGAAGCAGTGGAGGCACTCATTCAGGAACTCCCAAAATTCAGACTAAAGGCTGTTCCAACAGATTGTAGTGAATGCCCTATCTGCATAGAGGAGTTCCATGTGGGAAATGAGGTAAATGTCTTTATAGTCTAGCAAATCTACTTCCAGAATTATAATGCGTACAAACATGGTGAATTATTTTATTTTCCTTTGTTTTTCTTCTCTTGATTTAGTATTCTCAAAAGCTCCCTGCACACAAATGTTAGTATTTTAACATTGTTGGTGTTTCTTTTCTGTTTATTTAACTTCTGTTTTAGTTTTCTTGAACTGCCTGCATGTATATGTTTGTATTTAATGGTTTTGGAATATCCTGGTGGTTGAACTTTGTTTATTGCCTTTAAACAACTTTTTGGGTGGTGTAGGTGCGTGGCCTGCCTTGTGCTCACAACTTCCATGTAGAGTGCATCGATGAGTGGCTTCGACTGAATGTAAAATGTCCAAGGTGTCGCTGCTCTGTCTTCCCTAACCTGGACCTTAGCGCCCTGACCAATCTCCGTGTCGAGTCTGAACGGTCAACTGCTAGTGTGGTGACGACTACAAGATATGTTCGAGCCCAACCTCCAAGCCAGAGCTATCTGTTGAGATTGCAAGGTCTTCTCCGTCCTGTTCGGACAGAAAATGCTGGGGGAGGACCTGACTTTGAAGTGGAATCTGCCGAGAATGGAGGCGTGACTGTTCATGGCCATAGCCCTACTAGTGCAACAGCAGCTCCAGTTCTTGAACATGTGCATGTTGATCAGCCCTCCATGCATCAACACTAAAATATTTCTGTTTAATCTCTTGCAACATTGCTTTTGTCCTAACCCATGTGCTAAGAGCAGCAAAAAATGAAGTATATCTCTTTTTGTGCTTAGCTTGAGATGCCTGTACTGGTTTCTTCACCGTTTTGGGGAAGAATTCGCTGATTGATCCACCTGTGTCTATGACTTGAATGTCATGATCGCTAGGAGCTGTAATATTACCCGTTTTTTGCCAGCTAATGACATTTATGGTCAATATGGTTTCCATATTTTGTGTTTGTTATCTTCCTTTTTGCTACCTTATTTCTTGAGATGATGACAAGGACCGGGGCATCCCCATCTGGGGCAAAATTGTGCCATATTCAAGGATTTGAATGTTGTGGTACTGGTTGAAAGGTTTTTCTATGTGGTGTTTATTGAGCTTGTGGCTAATTAATTGCTCTTCTTATTCATTCAAATGCAATTATGTGGTGGTGGAAAATTGATGGATTTCTGGTTTACTTGTATAGATGGTGACTATTAGTGGGACCCTATCACATGTCCAAGCTAGGATGTAAGACCAATCTCATTTTTTTGTTTTTCTTTTTTTTGGTGCTTTACATAAGAAATGTTTATACCCACGGTCTATTGTTATACCGCAATTTCCTTTTAGTGTCACTACAAGAGTCTACACTTAGACACCTATTTAGAAATGCCCATTTTAATTTATTGACATGGTTGTGGCATAGGATCTCATAAAAGAAACCCACATGATTTTCTTTCGGTACTTTGGTTGCACTTGCAGGGCTGTGAAGAAAAATTTGAACCTTCCGTCTTCTTTCCACTACAAATCACATAGGATTTGATGGTTGAATCAACTTTTACAAGCATCTTTGGTTGTCATAGTCCCAGAAATGAACCTCATTTATTAACATATCTTAAACTAACAATAAAGTTTCATCTGATTTTTCAATAAAGCGTGGTCTTAAAAACATTATTCCTGTATCTCTGAAAGGACAACTTAATGGTCACCGTTCTTCTTTTCTAATCCCATGATTCGGGGAGCACCATTCCTATCATGATTTATATTTGTAGAACAATTTTTTTTGTACTTTTGGATTTAGTTCATTACTCGGTATTCAGAGTTTCATTCTGACTAATTTGGATCAACCCGACTAAGATCATTCTTAGGAGATAGAGTCTCCTAACGTAATCAACTCCATATCCAAGTCGTGACCTTTATAAAACATTTATGTACCTAGAAAACCAGGTGCAATCCACCGTTATCATACTTCAATTCCACAGAGTTATTTGCCCTTTGAACAATGTACACAGAGAGCCATTATACATATTTTATTTATTTACCCTTGTCATAATTTTCTAAAATTTTTTCTTTTTACAAAGGGGGATAACAAGAGTCGACCAATCTTATTATTACTTCTAAGCAACTCAAGTTTTACGTGCTATGATTTAATGGTGCTTGTTACAAGCTTCGTTAAAGAGTTTAGTCAAATTTTGTACGATTTGAATATTTTTATTATATTTTTATGAATAAATTTTATTAATTTACTTCAAAATCAAAATTGTTTTAATATATAAATTATCCATCTAGTAATCAAATTAAATTCAAGAGTTAAATATTTAAAAAATAAAATTTTTTTAATAATTATTTTCTCCATATATAAGATTTAAATATAATATTTTATTTAAGCAAATCAATTGTCAAACACCGTACAGTACAGATCAAGATCTTGGGACCAAGGAGTGCGTTGCGTTGGCTTGGCCAGCCACCCCAAAATTAATGGGCCACATGATTGTTGTCATGTATTCACACACAAACATATTGTTTCGAGTATTATATCCCAGGGCGATTCTATCCATAATTTTATCATTGAAGAAGAGAGAGAAGTGAAAAGGGCCTTTAAGCGAAACCCTGTGACTTGCAAGAGAGAGCGAGAGAGAGAGAGAGAGAGAGAGAGAGAGAGAGATGGCGGTGGCGAATACATGGGGGGGAGTCATGGGACGAACAGTCCCAATGATGCCGCAATTAACCCAATCTTCGTCATCTGCATCTTCTTCTTCATCTTCTCTCAATTGGGTCCTTTACAAACCTGTTTTTGGTGGTTATTATTACAAGAATACCCACAAAAGCAATTCAAGTTCAAACCTTCTCTGTTGTCGTTGCCGCAGCCATAGTCACTCTTCAATTACTTCATCAAACTGGGATTGGAATCGTTGGTCTCGCCACTTCTCTGAAATTGAACAAGCTGAGAGCTTTTCTTCTGTTCTCAAGGTCTCTCTTTCTTCGTTAATTTCTATGTCCTTTTTTCTTGGGTTCTATTCAAAATTTTACTAGCTGAAAAGGGTATTACAAAGGAATTAATTAAGTACGCCTAATCAATTGGAAATTTTTTGTGCATTAAGTATCCCAATTCGGAAAGTTAATTTCAATTCTCGGATGAGAATAATGTAATGGATAATGATAATGTGAGAGCTTCGCCTCTATTCTCTCTATCTCTCTCAGTGTTAATTTCTGTGGTGTTTTGTTGGGTTGAATTTTCTTTAACTGCCGAATTGAGTTGAGAGATTTTTCTATGCCTAATGAGTTGAACTTTTGTTCATTAATCAGTCCAATTTTGCATTTTAATCTGTGTAAGTTAATGGCTAATGCGGTTAATATTTGCAATAGAACTTATTTAGACTTGGGAAGTTTTTTATTTTGATTCTGTGCTATATGTGCATAGATATAGGTGGTGGTACAAAATGCCTCTTTAGGTATCTGATTAGTGTAGCAAGTTCTTTCTTTTGTTTCATCCTATGAATTAGGGGCGCGGACAAGGACACACTAAACAGGACACACACTACTTGGACAGTGTGACCCGGCAAAGTTATAAAAATATTTTATTCTATTATAAATTACAAAGTGTTGTATCTTATTATATTTAACAACCGAGTCATGTCAGACCTGGTCATTTTTAGAAATGTCGGTGCAATATAGTTTTTAGGTACCGCATCGCATCCCCTTTTTGCATTGTTTTGCAAACTAAGAGGTCAATTCAACAAAGTCATATAACTCAATTACTTGGACTGGTACTTGGCTCTGGTTTTGCAGTCCAAGCCTTGTTTATATGTTAGAAATTGCCTTCTATGCTTCCCAACTACCTCATTTTTTCTTTCCTTGGATTTGCTCTTCTTTTTCTATTCCATCAACCTTGTTGAGATAACTTCTCTCTACTCCAATCTTCATTTGAGCTCAACCAAAATCCATGTACCCCTCTAGCTTTCACATTTTCAGTTATTTATTCACCTCTTCTTGTTGGAGTCATTACCTACTTCAGGTTAAACACTAATTGCCCTTGTTGCATTTCATGAACGATAGCTATCACTATATTTTTGTAACATGCAACAGTATAGTTATAGTTTCCTCCTCATCCATTAGAAATCCATCTGCTTCTTCTGAATACCAATGAGTGATCAGACAACAGCAGAAAAATGGTCGTTTTTTGGTTCTTTCATGTCTGTAAGTTTTCTCATGGGAGTTTAAGGTGTCAATCTCATGCTATTCTTTTGTATTCGTTCTTGATTTTCTCTAATCTATAATGGGGAAAACAGGAAAAAGGGACCATAGGAGTGGTGTCCATAAACCAAATTCCTACTAAAAGTTTTGAAATCTTCGAGACACCAAATATTCACTCCTTGTCTGAACTAAATTGCTGTGAGAAAGAATATGTAAATTGCCAATTACACGACTTCTCATACTGGAATCAATGGCAAATGCGCATGATTTCATAGTATTCTTCTGGATGAAGGTTTCTGAGCTGGTCTATAATTGTTCTGCTCCAAATTGAATTTGGGGCATCTGCATGTCATTTCTTCTTCTCAACAGTTTTCATTTCATTGGCGTGTGAAGCATCTAAAAGTGGTGCAGCTGGTCTCTCTTTCCTGCATTATTGTGCAAGTGATTCTTGGCATGACTTTTTAGGAGTACAATGGTGTTGCTACCCTACTAATATCATTCTCTTTTGGTTTAAGGTTCAGAAGTAGGAAATACAGATGTTCTTTGTGTTGTGGTAGTGAAACATTGAACATAAACCACTGTAGGGATGCCTTCCCAAGTTTCATTTACTTTCCTTTTGGGTCATCTTGAGGGTTAAGGTTCTGTATTTCTTCCCCCCCTTTTTTTGGTTGGAAGGTCTTTAATTTCATTATACAAAGAATTGTGCACTTACATGGCTAAACAATTTATTTAAGGTTCGCTCACGACACTGCTGAAAGCAGATTGTATTTGAAGCAGCAAAAATTCTTTAGATCTCATAACCTAACCTCAACGTGTATAATTCTTAAATTTATATGTGACTTAACTGTGTTTTGAGCAAGTGGAGCTTTATTTATTTCTGGTCTTCCTTTATATAAAGTCAACACAGAACAGTCTGCCCACATTCAAACGGTAGTTGCTTTTTTCAAATTGTAATTTGCCTTCTTTTGGCTCACGGGTATGGACTACTTCCATTTTGCTTTTACAAATTTATGCTGAATTCTCTTTTCCAGGGCTTGAGGAACTATAAATATTTAATCATGTAAAACTTGTATAACTTTCATTTTTCTCTCGCTTCATTTTATGCCTAAATTTTACATCCATTACAGTTCCAATTAGAAGAAGCAATTGAGAGAGAAGATTTTCAAGAAGCTGCAAAGTTAAAAAGGGCTATCACAGAAGCTACGTCAATGGACAGTGTTGCTAAAATCATGTCTGAGTTGAAGGTTAGATTAGTCGAATCACTTCTTGCTGGAAACTTGAATTTGCCTGATGTATCTTGGATCTTGATATGTCTTTTTGTTTCGATCCAGGATGCTATTGACGAAGAGCGCTACCATGATGCCTCACAGTTGAGTAAAAATACAGGAAGTGGGCTGGTAATCCTCGGACTTTCAGATTCATGTGTATTTTTCTATTATATAGTTAATTCCAACTGATGTTTTACTGAGCGTCTTTGGTATTGATGGTAAGGGCTCACCCCATGCACAAAGTGCTTCCCGACTTAGTGCGGGGGTAGGGGGAGGGTGGGCGTATATGTACACAGTCTTCCCTTTGCATTTTTGCAAAGAGACTATTTTCACGCCTCGAATCCGTAATCTCGAGATCATCAAAGGAGCAACTCAACTGTTGCACCAAGGCTCGCCCTCCGTATCTGGTATTGATGGTTTCTAATAAAAATTGTGTAGTGCTTGCCTTATGGCCTTGTTTCCATTGATCTAGTGTCACATGAGCCTCTAAGGCTTGTAATATCAAGAAAAGCTTATGCTTGTCTTGCCCTATAGTTTCACTATGTTGACATGGCTGATGGTTTCTTCCTGATGGTTGGGAGAAAAATACCTGTGAATGTTGAAATTTGGAGTGCGGAATCTTTGGTAGTTGAGCTTAGGTTTTGGTGAGCAATGATTGAAGGTTTGAATGTGGTTTGAAGATGTTGATGAACAACAAGAGAAAGAAAGCTTTGAATGTGTGTGAATGAACACAATGTTATTTCTTTGATGAAATAAATGAAAAAATTTGTAGAGACACTTTTGAGAGAATTTTTTCTCTAAGAATGCTTGAAGAGGACAATGCTCCAAAATATTTTACAAGTGAAGAGAGGAGACTTATTTATAGTCTAAAAGGTCCTACCGACCGATAGACACAAAAATTAGCCAGTAAACACAAAACCAAGAACTAGCCGTTATAAATTCTGCCCATTCTGCCCCTACATTGTTTGAGCTTCTTCTTGGGCCGTGAATAAGGTTTTCTTGAGGCCTTTTAATGTGTTTTGATGCTTCATTATACAGCAAATTGAGTTTTAATCGCAATATTTGGGATCGGTCATTTGAGAAATAAATTTGAAAAAGATAGAAAAATGAAAAATGAAATAAAAATATATATATATATAAATAAAAAGAAAATAAAAATAAAAATAAATAAATAAATCAATAGATAAATATATAAAATATATCGATTTAATTTGTGTGGGTTCTTTTACGCCATACATTCCTATCCAAAACCATTTTCTCTTCTAAACTCTTAACTTCCTTGTCTCGGTTCTACAATTGAACTAACTCCCAACTTGTTACGAATTTCTTCATTTCTAATTCTATCTCTTCTAGTTTTTCCACACGTCCCACACATCCCACACATCCACCTAAGTATCCTCATTTCTGCTATAGTCATCTTTTATTCTTATTGTTGTTTAATAGCCCAATATTTAATACCATACAATAGTGTAGATCTAACCGCGATTCTATAGAACTTTCCCTTCAAACTTAATAGCATCGTGCGATCGCAAAGAACTCCGGATGCATCTTGCCCTTCTCCATTTCATCCAATCCGCTTGAATCTTATGATTCACATTTCCATCTATATTGTCATCATTTTGAATGATAGAATCTAAATATCTAAATCATTCATTTTTGGGTACATCTTGCGTATCTAATCTAATCGTTTTTTCATCATTCCTATAACTGTCGTTAAACCTACATCTCATATATTCGATTTTCGATTTACTCAATCTAAACCTTCTGGATTCCAGTGTGAGTCTCCATAACTCTAATTTAGCATTAACACTCTTTCTAGTTTCATCAATTAGCATTATATCATTTGCAAAAAGTATACATCATGATATTTTATCTTTGATATTTTTTGCGATCTCGTCTATCATTATTACAAAGAGGAGGTGACTTAATGCTGATCCTTGATAGAGTCCAATCTTAATGGGAAAAATATCGCTTAAACTCCCGCAAGTTTTTATGCTGATTACAGCTCCCTCATATATATATCTCTAATGAGATTAATGTATCTCAAGGATATCTCTTTCTTTATCACGCCCATCACAGTAAGTCTCTAGGAACCCTATCATTTGCTTTGTCTAGATAAATGAATACCATATGTAGGTATTTCTTCTATACTCTATATGTTTCCATCAAATATTTTAATAAGTGGATTGTTTCCGTGGTAGATCTTACTGGCATAAATCTAAATTGATTTTGAGATACTTTTATCTTCAATCTCAATCTATGCTCTATTACTCTCTCTCATAATTTTATGGTATGGCTCATAATTTCATGGTATGGCTCATAAGTTTAATTCTTCTATAGTTTGAGCAATCTTGTATGTTTTCTTTATTCTTATATAGCGGTATAATTACACTTTTCCTCCATATATGAGGAATTCTTTTCGTTTGCTAAATTTTATTGAAAATATCTGTTAATACTTTAATACCAAATTCACCCAAATATTTCCACATTTCTATAGGAATGTCATTAGGTCCTATGACTTTATTATTCTTCATTCTTTTTAGAGCCTCCTTCACTTCATGAGGGTGAATTTTGCTTTTAAAATCTCTATTAATCTCTTCTACAGGTATCTCAATATTTCTATATCTGTTGTACTCTTAACATTAAAAAGATCGTCAAAATAATCACGCCAACGCTTTCTTATATCTTCATCCTTTACAAATATATTATTAGTGTCACTCTTAATGCACATAACACCATTTAAATCTTTACCCTTTCTTTCTCTTAACTTGGAAATTCTGTAGATCACTCTCTCTCCGTCTTTAGTCTCCAATCTTTTATATAGTTCATTATACACCTTATTTTTTGACTCTTGGATACTCCTTTTCACCTCTTTTTTTGTATTTTTGTATTTGTCATATGTATTGATACTACTATTACCTTTAAGGTTCCTACACCACTCTCGTTTGGTATTGATAGTCATTTGAATTTCTTCATTCCACCACCATGATTCTTTGCTTATTGGGACCTGACCCTTAGATACACCAAGAACCTCCTTACCTATGCTCATGATGTTGTTAGATATCTCTTTCCACATTGTTTACGAATCATCATTAGTGGACCAATTTATCATTTGAATTAATTTATCTCTAAAAACCGTTACATTTTCTCCTTTCAGATTCCACACCACTTAATTCTTGACTCTGTTTTGATGCTTCATTATGTAGACTAAAAACCCTAATTGGCCGGCCCATTTAGGGCCTCTTTTTGGGCTTCTAATTGGATTTACATTCTGCCCATTTTTTATGATGACATTGAGGGCTTTTGTGAGGCCCATTTGAATGCTAAGCAAAGCCCTTTCTTCTTTCCTTTCCTTGGATTTTTTATGTGCATTTGCCATCTAAGGTTTAGGGGGCAACCATTCGCATGTTTCCTTGAATGCTTCATCGTCACTTTCAATAGTGAATACTATAAAAGTTCATGACAACATATGAATCTGGTTGCAGTTGGACTGCCACCATTCACTGTATTGACTTAGCCTGACCCAGAAGCTGTTAGAGTTTGCTTTCTCTTCCTTCCTTTCCTTCTTAGTCAAACAAGTACATGCTCAATGGGATCATATGGAAGAATATTGCTAGTCTAGAGCTGAATGCAGTGAAGAAATTTTGAACCTGCTCTTGCACTTTTTTTTTTCCTTCTCTCTCTCTCTCTTTTCATGGGGGGGGGGAGTTATGAGTTTGGTTTGTTTGTTATATCTGTTTTATTTCTTTTTTCATTTGAATATGTAACATTTGCATAAAACTTAGAGAAGGCCCCTTTTATAACAAGGATGATATCATGTTTGACATGGAAATTGGGCATGCACATGTGGTCTTTTGAATACTGGGTTGATTTTATATTTGAAGTGAGTTGATATTGATAGAAACAACATTTTCATATAAAAGTCTTGATTTGGTTCCCATTTCTGAAAACCAGACCTTGCCTTGACTTCATGTGAGTCATGGTAGCCAAAGAATATATGTGTTTCTCTATTAGAGATCATATGTTGACTAACTTTTTTCTCCATGCAGGTTGGCTGGTGGGTTGGCTGTTCCAAGGATTCTGATGATCCCTATGGCAGAATCATTCGTATAACTCCTGGTGTTGGAAGATTTGTTGGCAGGAGTTACAGTCCAAGGTACACAAATAGAACAAATATAGGAAAAATGTGGAAGTCCAAGTTTTTCTTTGTTCATTTATGTTTAACCAGGTGTGATAGTAACAGTTGTTTGCTAAACAGGCAGTTGGTCACTGCATCTCCTGGTTCTCCAATGTTTGAAATTTTTGTTGTCAAAGAGGTAGATGATACATATGTTATGCAGGTTAGTGGTTTTACTTTCTATTCTTAAGACTGTCAGATTTTGAATATAATACAGATTGGGTATACATTTCTGCCATGTTACACATGAACAGGTAGTATTTTTGCAGCGAGCCAAAGGAAGTTCCTCCTCATCCTCCATTTTACCTTCAACTACCTCAGAAAGCCCCACAAAATCTGAAACTGAAAATGCATCTGTAGAAGACATTAAGGGGAATGAAGACAAGACAGATAAAAGTGAAGAAAAGAGTGTTACTATTGAGGGAGCAACTGAGGAAGGAATAAAAAACGTGATTAACTTTCTTAAAGATAAAATTCCCGGATTGAAAGTAAAGGTCATGAATGTCGACATCACTGAAGAAGTGATAGAGGATACCGAGTCTATAAAGCAGTCAATTCAAGAAGATGATGATAAGTCAAAATCTGATGAGATTTCTGAGGATGAAGCTAGTACTTTGGATGATATCCAGCCTGATGGAGTTACTCTTGGTGAAGGCAGTGGCACCATAGAGGATGGAAAGGATTTGGATGTAAAGCTTTTCATTGGGGGGGTTTTACATAATAAGGAGGATAAGCCAACCAAGGATGATTATCTTCGTCTCCCAGCTTACATTAATGAGGTGGAAAAAGACTCCTTTGTGCTGCATGTTCCTGGGAGAAGCCATGATCAAGATACTGGAGAAAATAAAGTGTCTAAAGTCAAAGTGGCTGCAATAGCAGCTCAAGGGGTTTCCGAGCTGATGCCTTCTGAGGTTGCTAAGGCATTTTGGAGTGCCGATAAGGTTTCGCCAAAGGTGAGAGATGGACTTAATTGCTGAACCACTTACATGATGCTTAAAAGGAAAAATCTTGCCATCTCATTTGAGTGGTGGATTCAGTTCTGTTCAAAGAAGTGTGGATATCAATAAGGATTGATAGAATCTGGCATTGAAAATCTCAATTGTCATGTCCTATTATCCTCTCTCTTACTTTGTCCACCCATCATGAGTTTTAACTTTTTCTTGGCATGTTATCTTGACCAATTGATATTTAGCACAGGTGTCCAGAGATGTGCGCGAAATAGTCAAACTCGCCATTAGTCAGGCACAGAAGCGGAATAGATTATCTGAATTTTCAACATTTAATCGGATTATGACCTCTAAAGACACTTTGGATCCATTTGATGGTCAGTTTGCCCCCATTTCTTTCCTTGGAATAGTGTTTATTTTTGTAACTTCTTACATTTCTAGTCTGATATAATGGCTAATAAGGAGGCTGATTGAAGTGTAGGCCTATACGTTGGTGCATTTGGACCTTATGGAACAGAGGTGGTGCAATTGAGTCGTAAATTTGGCCACTGGAATGTTGGGGATGATGAAAGCAAGGATGTTGAGTTCTTTGAATATGTTGAGGCAGTGAAGTTGACAGGGGATCTCAATGTTCCTGCTGGCCAGGTTCATGGATTTTCTCATGTTTGTTTATTGTTTGTGTCTAATTCGATAATGTTTCTACTTGCATCCTCAATGAAGTGTGAGCATTCATGCTAATTTTCTTGCCTATGTTTCTTCAGGTGACATTTCGCGCTAAGATTGGTAAAGGCAGTAGAATCTCCAACCGTGGCATGTACCCAGATGAACTTGGAGTGGTAATTTGCTTGCAGTTGGCTATTCATCTCCTTCTCTGTCTTTGCATCACGTTAGGGCCAAATCCTTTTCTTTGGAGCAGTTTAAAATTTTAAAAATACTAGATGCCAAAGGTTGACTAAGAAATGAAGCTTGAAAGTAAGAAGACACTTACAAAGTAGGCATTAAAGAAGGTGGATCTTTGAGCTTTTAACACTGATTAACCAGCATCTGAAGCTTGAAATACAAGACTTGCTTTTTTCTTTCCTTTTTATTTTGATTTTGTTGGCAAAGGTGACTTGTTTATTACCGACTACTGAAGTTTCTTTCACTAACCAGCCACAATGCTAAAGCCCATTAGATACCATGCATCTGCATTTGGAACTACCATGTGTCCGAACAACTGTTTAATAAGTTCCCATTACAGGTTGCGAGTTACAAAGGTCAAGGAAGGATAGCTGAATTTGGATTCAAAAATCCAAAGTGGGTAGACGGCGAACTTCTCCAACTCAGTGGCAAGGTAATCGAACCTTTTCATTCTAGATCTTTACAGGCATTATGCAGTTGTTCTAAGTTCTGTATTGCCTAAATTATTATAGCTTCTCCTTTAATGATATGCAATTAATCTCAATATTGATGATTAATTTTAGGGCATGGGACCATATGTCAAAGGAGCAGATCTAGGTTTTCTTTATATTGTACCTGAACAGAGTTTCTTAGTCTTATTCAACCGCTTGAAACTCCCAGAATAAGCAATGCGTCTCTCATTTTTGTTTAATCTGAACCCCCTTTTGATGCGGCAAGACATTAGTCCATGCTGAGTAGAGATTTATTGTATAATGTGTTTGAGCAAAGGCAGCTTGTAGACTTGCTATCTTAGCAAAATGTTTATGATTTTCTGTTTTTGATGCAGATCAGTTTTCTTTCTCTTCTAGTTCTCTCTCTCTCTCTCTGTGGGGAAAGCAGAATTTGTTGTGGTGTCTATTTGTTGTTGATTTTGAGGCAATTTCAGTTGAATCCCATTCACTGGCTAGACGTGATGAGAGAAAGGATGGAAATGCTTTACTTGGTTTGCTTTAGGTAAAAAGCATGGTGTTGTGTCCATGGTCCACATTTTGATAGGTCCCCTTTCTTGTTGTTGTGTAAAGAGTCTAGTTGTGAGTGTTACTTCGGAAGAAAATGAAAAAAGGAAGAAAGGAAGATATGGTGGAATCCATGCTTTTGGAATAAAAATAAAGAAAGCCCTCCATCTAAAGAAAGAAACAAACTTTATTTTGTGCATCACAAAAGTGTTCTTTGGTATGCTTGCTTGAGCATGATAGGGTGTTGCTTTGTCCTTCCCTTCTTTATTTCTCCCACACCCTTTTGTTCCTTTAATCTTTATTAAAGTGGAAGCGTTCAAAGACTCATGGTGTATGAGAATAGAATTTTCGATATCCTCTGAGTTTTTGCAGAGTCGGTGAATATTAGATGATCGTTCGATGATTATTAGTTTTTTTTTTTTTCGTTTACCATTGTGTGATATGAATACTTGTGGAATAGTAAAATAATGTGTGCGAAGATTTAGTGATTGATAGTCTTGGAAATTAATTAGGGTTATGATCGGGCTAATTGTTGGAATTATAAGTCACAAATTAGCATTTTATTTACTAACTTTTGTGTGCTGCTTTTGCACTTTGGACTCTGCTTTTGCTTTAGCATTGCTTTTTGTTGGAGCATGATAATGCTAGTGTGAGGTCAGGTGTTTGTAGGAAATGGGTAGAAAAGTGATATGGAAAAACATGTGTGTGCCTGTGTGGAGAAAAATAACTTGCAAGGAAAGGTGACTGCTTACCATAGCTACCAAAGCCCCCCCCCCTTTTTTTTCCCCTTTTGGTTCCTTTTTACTTGCTTTTTGAATTTGTAACAATTAAGAAAGAAAATTTTTTGTATTGATATTAAGGAAAATAATCTTCATTGGATCCTCAATACGATAAATAAATTCAAGTTGTTCCAAAATTTACAGTAAAAGATTTAAAAAAAGAAGGGTTAGGATTTGTCATCATTAGTATCCAACGATCATTATTTTTTGAGTTTTATTTACGAAATTGATAAAATAGATTTTGAAAAAAAAAAGAAGATATGTAAAATTTTGTGCAAAATATGACATATTTCTAGTAGCTTTAGCTAGGAATTGGTAATATTAGTTGACATTCAAATTTATGGCTACATGGATGATGACATTTGTAAATTTAGTTTCCTTATATGCGTGCGATCGAGTGTGTAATTACGTTAATATCTCTATTTTTTTTTCGTTTCGCTAAATAAATAATTCAAATATCGTGTCATAAAAATCAAACGTAAATAATATTATTAAGTTAATTTCTTGATTAAATATTTAAAAAGTAATTATTCTTGACAAAAATTTATCATTCGGGTGTTAATCTAATTTTCTCAATTTCTTATTGCTCGAGTCGATCTAAATTAACATAACATTAACTAGAAATATTATTGGAAACTCCAACCATAAATGGTTGAAAGTTAGGACATCCATAAATATGTGTTCATATTTTCCATTTTTGTGGATAAAAAATATAACATAAATTTTCTCATGCATTCATATTCACATTTATTGTAATAATTTACGAACTATATATTTTTTAAATGAGTGTCTTGATTTATGAGTACTTTGGTAAAAGTATAGCAAAAAAATAATAATTATAACTTAAATTAAATATTTTTCTTATAAAATTCTTAACGAAAAAAAAGATCTTCATATCTAATATTCTTTGTATTTTTCAAAATATTTAAAATTTAAAAAATAAAAAATCCAACAATAGCAAAACTTATTCCGCTAGGTAGGGTTGAATTTATGAATTCTTTTATCCTACTGTATTTTATTTTATATCACATATTCAAATAGTAATAATCGTATTTTTATCAGAGACGACAATATAAATATTTTTACGTAATTATACTATATATCATATTTTTTATATATTTAAATATTTCATATTATATTTTATTATCGTTATCTAAATCTTTTTAAATCTCTCTTTCTCCCTACTTATTATAATTTCACATCGTCTAATCAGGTCGTTTATGTACGTGTTTATATTATTTTAATCATATTTCTTTCAATAAAATGAAAAATATATCTGCACATATAAAATATTGAGAAATAAAATATAAATAACTTACCTTTTTATTTTTTATTTGGCAAAAAATATTATATAAATAATATTTATATGAAATCATATTAATATATGTGATAATATGATAAGAAGAGTAATTGAGATTCGATTTCGAATAAAGAACGACGTCGTATTCATTTTAGTAATAGCGCAATAATGGCGCAGAATCTATGCTGGAGGCCACGTGGCAGTGCAGTAACGTTGACGAAAAAACATCTCAAAGACCCAAAGTAGAGAGTTAAAGCCCTCTACTTTTCCTTGTTTGCTTTGCTCTCTCTCTCTCTCCCTCCGAAAATCAAAAGGAAACACTCCTTGAAATCCAATTCCCAACTTTCAAAAACCAGAGAGAGAGAGAATGAAAAACCATGAAAACAATAAGATGAAGAAAAAACCCTCTAAATCTAATTCAATGGACAAGAAAGACACAGGAAACGAAGATGAAGACGAAGACGTTGAATCTTCGCCTCTCCGTTTCTACTCTCCTCTCCGCTCCGACCAATTCGATCCTTCTCCAGCGTCACAACCACCCCAACCGCCGCCTCTGCAGCAGCCACCGCCGGAGGTGTCTCACCATTCAAAAGCCCTAACAGTCATCGAGAAACCTCCTCCGCGCAAGGAGCCAGCAAAGCCGGTCTTTACTTCTCCTCCGCCCCAGCCGGAGAGTGTGGCGGTGAAGGCGCAGTCGCAGAGTCCGGTCGTGGTGCAGTTTAATAGGTCGGTTAGTGATGAGTTTACGGCGGTGACGAAGGTGGAGCAGGGAAGAGAAGTGAGGGATGGTGAGGGGGGAGCAATGAATTCGATATTGTGGAGATCGGCGAGAGAGAAATTGTTGAAGAAAGTGGAATTGGGGTTTAGGGTTTTAGAAGCAGTGCTTTGTTTGATTTCCTTTTCCGTTTTGGCTGCTGATAAGACTCAGGGTTGGTCTGGCGATTCCTTTGATCGTTACAAAGAGTACAGGTCCCTGACTCTCTCTCTCTCTCTCTCTCTCATATGTAGCGTCAAAATTTGAATTTTTGATAACTTAGGAACTGATATTCGCGACTTTATGTGATTTAGGTGCAGGGATTGCTAATTAGTCCTCGTTTGGTTCCTTGAGACTGAGAGGGTAATTTAGGATTGAACTGTTTGTTCTGATATTTATTTATTGTAGTGTTTGGCTGACGTTAGATTATTTGTTGGGATAGGACAAAAATCAAATTTTGAATTCGCTAAAATTTAGTACCAAAAAAAAATTGAATTTAAAGTAAATTCATATTTCTTGGTCCTTGCCCCTCTTTGATGTGACAATCTGACCTAGGAGACTGTAGTGTGATGGGGGTTTGTTCGGATTTTTTGTCCAATTCCATAATCTAATCCTGAATCTAAACGAAACCTTAGATTTTTTTATGGTTGATGAATTAAGGAATGACAAGATTTATGACAGCTGACTCCTTTCTGGGCAGTGAGTTGTTGTATTTTAGCCGACTATCTTGGTGGCTCTTCCTGATCACATCATTTTTTTTCCCTTAATAAAATCGATTGGTTAACTACACCATTGCCAGTCCAATTAGTAGGATCTTTGCTTAATGTTGTTGTGCTGAAATGTTGTGTTAGATTTATGCCATGCAAGCAAGAGAAAAAAAAAATGTAAAAAGTTAAAAGTTAAAAAGAATGACCTTCATGAACACCCCCAGGCCCCCGGCCCGGGACCCGCACCAAATATTCTTGATATTGGATTGACTGGATAAGATCGAGACAGAAGAGAGTTTTAAATTGAAGCAGTTTACCCTTCTTCAGAGCAATGAACTTGGGGTTTTTAATCTGATCTTTGTTATTAAGCTGCACTCAGATTAGCTAATTTTGACCGAACCCCTTGAATTGTATGTAGAGGCATATTTAGTAGTTTGTGTAACGCATGGGAGTACCTAAGTTCGTGTACATCTTGTTAAGATGTTTCAGGAATGTATCTGTTGAGTAAAGATCTATCTCTTTGGCCCATACCTCAGAAAGATTTGTAAATGTTTCTCTTCTTGTAACATCAGAATGTATCTGTACTGTATCTATCATCTTCTTCTCTCTAGTATTGGTAGTCATTTTTGCAAAATTGGATGAAAGATCTGTTTTTACGTAATTATGGAAAATGAAAAATTTTTTCCTGTGTGTAAAAATTTTATCAACTTATATAGTAGTTTCAGAATTCATTTTTGGACCTGGTCTTTGCTTCTGGAATCAGCTCATGCATTATCTCCTAATTGTTCCCAATGTATTCTGTTTTATCCTATCTATTTGTACTTTATGATTTGTCTGTGGTCAACATACTGATTTTAAAACATGATGCATAAATGTCCATTGGTTGATTGAACTGAAACTGAAACCTTAAGAGTGTACAATAGAGCATCAGTTGCCAGTATTTTTGGCCTGGCATTTCCTGTGACATACTTGTAATGTCAAATTAGATGCAATGTAAAAGTTTTGCACATAAAAGAAAAATATTGCTCTTACTTTTTTTTTTTTTTATAAATTTCTGTAATGGTTAATTTTCTATTCCTTTGATTCTTACCTTGCACTGATAAGCCTTTCTGATTATAGGTATTGTGTTGCAATAAATGTCATTGCTTTTGCATATTCGGGATTTCAAGCATGTAATCTAGCATACAAGTGGGTTGCAGGAAAACGTGTCGTCCAATACCAACTCTGTCGCCGCTTTGATTTCACCGTTGATCAGGCAAAATATATTCTTTTTCATAGATCTATATTTAAATGCTTGCTATTTATTTCTATGGGAATTCTTTATGCACCTTATTTTAACTCTTTTAAGTATGTCTACAATGAATGTCTGGATCCTTGACTTTCCTGTACGCCCTGTTGAACCTTGTTTTGAATTATTGCTTGGCTGCTTCATGCCCCTCTTAATCTGCATTTACTTGTGGCTCTGCAAATTTTTTTCTCAAAATTTTCCCGCCCCTTTAGCGGGTTGAATTGAACTCTCTGATTTAGTAACATTTGCTTTCTCTTTTGGGCTGTCTATGGACATTGCTGAGCACTGCTCAAAATTTATTTTGGGTTCCACAGCCTACATAGTCTGATGAAGGAATCAACTAAGACACACGCTCTTATGCAAATATCTCTGAACTTCTGATGTTCGCAACAAGTCTGCTTTGAAGTTTCATTTTCACAGCCTTATTTTGTAGAATTGACTACATTGTTTCTTTTTATAAGTCATTTCCCTTCTGATCGTAATACATTGATTAATCTAGCAGATACTTGCTTATCTTTTGATGTCGGCATCATCATCAGCAGCCACCCGAGTTGATGACTGGGTTTCAAATTGGGGGAAGGACAAGTTCACGGAGATGGCAACTGCATCGATTTCTGTATCCTTCTTGGCTTTTTTTGCATTTGCCACTAGCTCACTCATCTCCGGGTACAATCTCGTTGCTCGCGATTGAAGTTGATGTTCGAGCAAAGTCTTCGTACTCATTATTTAGGGTTTACAATAGTGCTTGTAAAGCAAGAGAACATTAACTAAGGTGAAGCAATTCTCGGATGAGAAGATACAAACAAGCCATTTACGTGATAAATTCAACAGTTTTCTTTCTGAGCCTTTCTTTTTTTTTTTTTTTCCTTTTTTGGGACCGGTTTTGAGAATTTTGGGCTGGTGACTAATGAAAAGAACTTGAAGTTGTGAACTTTGATTTGCATTGATTATTCACGTAAGTGTTGATGATGTTGATGCAACATTAGAGGGCAGAAGATGAACTTGAGCAAACCCCCCCCCCCGGGGGGAGTGGAGGATGTCTCATTTTGGGTGTTGATTGAACTAATTAGTTAAAACACGTTGTCATGATGAAGCATTCTCCAACACGGAAGAAGACAGAAATCCTATTGGTTGGTCCTGTCGACACACGTAACCACCTTAATCATATTGTCACAACCCTGGTCGATTGGGGGGAGGCGGTTGACTTGGAAAAATGGCAATCAGCAGGATGTTGCGATGATTCGACGGAAGAAGGCAAACGGTCGACTGCTTGTTGTAAACAGTCGATTGAAAGTGAAGGAAGTATACCCAAAGGAAGGGTTAGAGAGAGAAGAAGCTAGTGGGAGAAAGAGAGATAGAAAGAAGGGGGAGAGAGAGAGGAAAAGAGCTAGAAAGAGAAGAAATAGAGAAAGAGAAAAGGGGAGAGAGTAACAAGAAATCAATTCATCTATTCCATATCGAATTCATTTCTTATACCATTTATTTATGTTGTCTTCCCTAATTACTCACTAACCATTAACTAATTTCCATAATCAGTTAACAACTCAGTTACTAATTTTCTAACTATTAACTTTTTAGCTACTAAAACTAACTATTAAAACTACTAAAAGTACAAACTATTATATCACTATCAGTAGTTGTTACACATATCCAAAGTATCCTCCCACCATTGTTTTTTTTATGTAAGTGGATAATTGATACCAACTAGTATCTAGATTTCACATAACTAATCCGGCCGAACATTATAGGGTCCATTAAAGGGTTAGCTTCCATAATGGTTGTCTTTTTATTCTCAATATTGAAAATTTGATTAAAAGAATTTAGCGTCTGATTATTACACTCACCGATCATTGGTTCCTCCCATCTTGTTGGGGCAAAGCATAGTATTCATCATACCTTTCTTGGTCTTTTGGCTAAGATCAAGCATAGTATTCATTAGTAGACATAAGAATTGATTAGACCTATCAACGGTCAGTTGACCTAATAGAATATGGTATTAAATCCCTTAATCAATATCTCAAGTTAAACTCACGACTTGAGCATGGAACAAACTACATTGGGAGGGTAACCCCCCAAATAGGTCATTGTAAATCTCGAAACAAATTAATCAGATTATAATTCTGGATATTGGTTGATATAACAAAAAAAAAAGAATTGACAAGGGCTATCATAAGGCCAGGCTTGGCTTGTCCTCTAATCTTGGGCCAAACGGGGCAGCAGTGGGCTATTCAGAGGGAGATTTCCGAACTCAAAATACAATGGAACTTAAACACTCGGGACCAATTTGAAAATTGGGCTTGACGATAATGGCCAAGCTTGTCCATTGTTGGTCCCAAAGACAACCAAAAAGGGGGGGTTGAATTAGTTGTCCTAAATTGGCTTTTCAAAAATCTAACTCTACCTAAATTCAATAATTAAACCTATGGTCAATCTAATGCAATGAAAGAGATAAGAGTAAGGAGACAAATCTGTTTTTATAGTGGTTCGGTCTTGTGCCTATGTCCACTCTTCCAGCCAACCAAGCCAGGGTCTAGCTACTAGTTAGTTTCCACTATAATCGAATCAACAATATACACTTCACTTGTCGACTTTTGATTTTCATATCATGAAAATTCCTTCGTCCAACAATGGAAAATAATTCACATAATAATTTACTCACTCAATACACTTTTACAACTTAAACCAAATGAATATTAAGGTAGAAAATCAGAAATGTAGCAGCAGAATTTTGATGTTCAGAATGCAAAACTTATTGTTCAGAATTCAGAGATTTTTTTGTTCTTTTCTCTCAGAGAGTTGTTATTAAAAAGTGTTCTGTTCAATACTCTCAAATCACTTGAATTTCAAAGCTCCTTATTGTTGAAAAATCGACTATTTCAAAATTCAAAATCCTGTAGTAAAAACTCCTCAAAATTACCAGCAACAGCTCCACCAACCTCCTGAAAAATAGGTTTCAAATCCTTCTTGAATAATGATGTTTAAAAGCAGTAAATATTTTTCTTCTAAAATTTAAATATCCCTCTAAAATATTCAAAAGTTGGTTGGATTATATTTAAATGATTGCATTCCCAAAAAATTCAAAATCAATCCAGGAAATCAGCCTTATGTTCTGAATTTTTCAAAACAACTAGCCAACTTTGCCCATTTATTTCTCCACCAAAATCTCAAGATAAATGTGTCACAAATTATCATATTTGTTGTTCAACTGTAGTATAATAATGTTGAATAAATAAACTCATAAGTCCCTGATTTGTAGTGAAGTTATCGAGATCCAAATATCAACTGAAAACCATATTCTGTCCTGAATTTCTACTATGTAAAATGAGTGATCAAGTAACTTCTAGCTGAATTTTCTCTATCATTCCAACAAAATAATTGTACTATAATTACTTAAATTTGAAGTTCCATATATTCTCTTTGAAATACAATTTTTGTTATTGAAAGTATTTCAGCATATATGAAAATATGAACGTCCAAATATGATCAAATGATTACTATTTTATATTTAGAAAAATTTCTAAGTGATGGAATATGAAATTTTCTCATGTCGGGGCATTTTTGTGTACATCTAGAATCGATTATAAGTTAAGTGTAGTACCCAAGTTACACTTACCTTGTTGGCTTGGTTTTCAACCAAAATCAAAAAATTTTACTTCCATAACTCAAATAAATTTTGCCTCCATGACTAGTTTTATGGCTAATTTTATAACTTTTTTTAATAAAATCTTTTCAATAAATATAAACTCTGCATACTAAATAAAACTGTTAGAACACTATGAGGGATTTTGTTATCATCAAAACTAAGAAAACAACACAATAATTTCCAACATTCTCATCCTTTTTTATGACAACAAAACCTTAAAAAAAATGTCACAAAAAAATTCAATAAAGCATATTTAGATTACTTTTCAAACACATCAAAAAAATAAAGCTTATTCTTGTCCAAATGATAAAATGGCATTTAGCTCTCATTTCAAAACTCTTTCTAAATTTATGCCTTTGTTTATTATCCTTTTAAGCAAAAGATTTATTATTTGTTCTTTGTTCTCCCCCTCAATGTGTGCAGTTTTCTATTTATGCAGTTTGCAGTGCTGTCTTTCATTTATTTTTTGTGCAGAAGTTTATTTGCAGTGCTTGCTGTCTTTCTTTTATTTTTTAACCTTATTCTCCCCCTTTTTGTTGTCTAAAAAAGAAATCAATCATAACAATGGATAGAAGAAAACAGAAAATTTCATTGAAGTCTGACAAAAAATAAAAATACACCAGTAAAGCATAAAAGAGCCAGCCCTTGTCAGAACATTGAAACTAAAGACAGAAAACAGAGATAGATAAAAGAAATCCTATAAACCAGAAAATCAGAACAAGAAGTATATAAGTTTAGGATGAATTCTTTGACAATAAATTCAAAATTTCAGTGAGTTTAGATTGAGTGTCTCTTTGTTGTTATAGACACATATCAAGCTTCTTTTCAATCCTATCTTTCCAGTCATCATCACCAATCTTAGCATGTTTATTCTTCCTCCTTGAAGATTCACCATGGACAAAAGTGGATCTTGGAATATTTTCAGTGGGTGGCTCAGAAAATGAACAAACAATGCCACCACTTCTTTGAAATTTGCCTTTCTAAAAAGAATTATCCTGGACTTTCCAAACATTGCTGTTAGAAATGGTTATTCCCATATGAGAAACCATTAATTCTCCTAAAACAGATAGTTCTAGGATAGAATCTTTGAAGGCTGAAAAATCAAAATTTTTAAATTCAAATAATCTCATAAGAACATTTTCATAGAGTTTGCTGCCTTTGTTCTTGTAAATGTGATGAAGGACCACATTAACCAGTCAAGTTCTCTCCCAAAAAGTATTGCAACTAGAATTTTGGCATCCTCCACAGTCACTGTTGTTGTGTTTTCATACCTAGGAATCATGCACATTACAACAACCTTGTGCAGTATTCTAACTAATAAATGAAAATACTTATCATACAGATATCCAATTCCAGAGTGAGTATGTGCATGAAACAATCTATAAACCTCTTTTTTTGTCATGCGTTCTAAAGACTTATCCTCTGTTTGCTTAAATCCTAAACACCAAACGAGATCATCTTTGGTAATCTCAACAAGAAAGCCTAATATCTTGAACTTCAAAACATCAGGAATTTCAATATTCAGATTCTTGTACAAATTAAAGATTAGTTTCCTTATACAGTTTTGATTTGTGTTGCACAAACCAACATTTTCAATCCTCATAAGAACAGTATGCATCTCCAAACCCACTCGTTCAAAGTAATCAAAATCCACAAATCGGCAAGATCCATTTTCGAATATGATTGGTCTAGATCGAATGTAGGGGACTTGAATTCGAAGAGGTTGAGGTATTTCTTCTTCGGAAAAATCTTGTTGAGCGTTTTGATAAGAAGATTGGGTTTGATTTTGAGTAGATTGGGATGAAGAATTATGAATAGACACTGAATTTGATTGAGAATTCAAACTGTGTTCATTAAGGTGAGAGCATGAAGAGTCGGAACTTGAAAATTTTGACTTTGAAGAATCCAAACTAGAGACATTAATCGGTGAAGAAGATGGAAGATTGGATGATTTCTTGATGATTCTTGAAGATTTGCGAGTTGCCATTCCAAATGTAGATTTAGGGTTCTGTGTAGAGTTTCGAAAGGAGAGAAATAACGGACACGATGGAGGTTTTATGAGTTCTGTTTACATAAAGTTTTATGTCCCCTTTTATAAATTTTATTTATTTATTTATTTTTTAAGATTGTTTATTTTAAAATTGAAAACACACTCCTCATTTCTAATGCTTTCAAATCTTTCTTTGTCTAAAGGTTTTGTAAAAATATCAGCAAGTTGATTTTGTGTCTCTACATATTCCAAAATTATATCTCCATTTAAAACATGATCTCTAATAAAATGGTACCTAATTTCGATATGTTTTCATCTTGAATGATTTATGGGATTTTTGGTAAGACAAATGACACTTGTATTGTCACATTTTATGACAATGTTTTTATAATCTAACCCATAATCTCTAAGTTATTATTTTAACCACAAAATTGGAGCACAACAATTTTCTATTGAGACATATTCTGATTCGGCTGTTGACAATACAACTGAATTTTATTTTTTAGATACCCAACTTATGATTTTGTCACCTAAAAATTGACAAATATCTGAGGTACTTTTGTGATCAATTTTGCAACCGACATAGTCGGCATCCGAATATCTAATTAATTCAAAATTTGAATTCTTTGGATACCATATTCCTAAATTTTTGGTACCGGTTATGTATTTTAAAATTCTTTTCATGGCTCTAAAATAAGATTCCTTAGCTTTGTTTTGAAATTTTACACAAAAACATACACTAAATAAGATATCGGGTTTAAAACCGGTCAAATATAACAATGAATCTATCATGCTTCTATAGAGTTATATCTTTCCATTCTTTATCTAAATCTAATTTAATAGAGATAGATATAGGGGTATTAACATATTTTGAATTTTTCATACCAAAATTTTTAATTAATTATTTTACATACTTTTCTTGACTTATAAATATACCATGAGAAAATTGTTTTATTTGTAATCCAAGAAAAAAATTTAATTCACCCATTATTGACATTTCAAATTCATTTTTCATGATATTACTAAAATTATTACACAAATGCTCATTTGTAAATCCAAACACAATATTATCAACACATATTTGAGCAACAAGAATATCATCATTAACATGTTTGATAAATAAAGTGGTGTCTATATTTCCCTTTTTGAAATTATTTTCACAAGATATTCACTTAGTCTATCATACCATACACTTGGTGCTTGTTTTAGACCATACAATACTTTTTTGTAATTTATAGATATAATATTCCTTATTATATTCTTCAAAATCGGGTGGTTGACTAAGATATACTTATTCTTTTATGTAACCATTTAAAAATACACTCTTAACATCCATTTGATATAATTTAAAATTTTTAAAGCATGTAAAAGCTAAAAGTAGTCGTTTTGCCTCTAATCTAGCAACGGGTGCAAAAGTTTTATCATAATCAATTCCTTTCTCTTGTGAATATTCTTTTACAACTAGTCTAGTTTTATTTCTTACAACATTTCTATTTTCATCCAATTTATTTCGAAAAACTCATTTAATTCATATTATTGATTTATCTTTGGATTTCGGTTCTAAAGTCCAAACATTATTTTTTTTAAATTGATTTAATACTTCTTACATAACCTCTATCCAACTTTCATTTTCTACAGTTTCTTCTATGGATTTCTGTTCTATAGTAGAGATTAAAGAGAATTGATTTTCAATATTTCTATAATTTGATCTAGTTTTTATTTCTCACTTATATCTCTCATTATATCATTAGGTGAATGACTATATAAGAATTTCTAACTTCTAACTATTTCATCTCTTTATTCATTTTGATCATCTTGTTTTGCATTTTGATTTTCAAGGAGGATTTCATGATCATCTTCCATTTCGACATTTTGAAATTTATTTTCATGAAACTTGACATTTATTATTTTTCTACAATTTTAGACTTTTTATTGAAAACCCTATAAACCTTGCTATTTAAAGAATAACCTAGAAATATTCCTTCAATGGCTTTTTCATCCAATTTACCTCTAATATTCATACTATTTTTCAAAATAGAGCATATGCATCCAAATATTTAAAAATAAGAGATATTTAGTTTTCTTTTTTTAAAAATTTCATAGGGGGTTTTGTTTGTTATAGATTTTGTGTAGACTCTATTTATTATATAACATGTTGTAGATGTGGTTTCAGTCCAAAAAAATTTTTCAACATCACTATCATTTAACATAATTCTAGTCATTTCTTAAATGGTTTTATTTTTACGTTCAACAACCCTATTTCGTTGTGGTATATAAGGTGTTGAAAAATTTTGATTAATTCCCTTTTTATCACAATATTGTATAAAATCTAAATTATCAAATTTTTTTCCATGGTCGGTGCTAAGACTCATTATTTTTAAATCTTTTTCATTTTGAATTTTCTTTACAAAAATTTTAAATATTTCAAAGGTTTCATTTTTGTGGATTAAAAATAAAATTCAAGTGAATCTAGAAAAATTATCAACAATAATTAGTCCATATTTGTTTCCTCCAAAACTTAGGTTCCTAACCGGTCCAAATAAATTCATATGCAATATTTCTAATGGTCTAGATGTAGAAATGTGATTTTTACGCTTACATGATATCTTTATTTGTTTGTTCAAGGAGCATGCACTATATGTTATAGGTTCTTTCAATGAAAATTCAGGAATTCCTCTAACCATATTTTCTTTGGACAATTTTTCTATTTGCTTGAAGTTTATATGTCCTAATTTTTTATATCATGTAAACATATCATTATTAAATGACATTAAGTAATTTTCTTTTAAACTATTTAACATTGTAGAGTCTATTATATAGATATTATCTAATCTTATTATTTAAAAAATTTGTTCATGCGATTCATTATCTAATACTATACATTTATCACTTTTGAATAATACATTATAATTTAGATCACACAATTGGTTTACACTCAACAAATTATGTATTAATTTATCAACAAAAAGCATATTTTTTATTGAGGTGAAATTTATACCTACGGTGTCTTTTCCAATTATTTTGCCTTTTTGATGATTTTCAAAAGTCACCACACTATGGTTTCTTCTTTTAAACTTCTTGAACAATGAATCATCATCGGTCATATGTCTTGAACATCCACTATCAACATACAATTTTTTTTTTATTTTTGTCTCTTGTTCCTACACATAAAGAAAAACGATTATCTGTTTTTGGAAATCCAAACATATTTGGGTCCTTTTGAAAACAAGTTTGCATATGTATTAAATTTGTCTTGATAAGCACTAAGATTGTTTAAAAAATAATTTCTAGCAAAATGACCAATTTTATGACATATATAATATGAAGTAATATTATTTTTCTTTCTTGCATAGTTAGGTCTATAAGTGAAATAATTTTACATACTGTCAAATTTGTTATATATAAATGCAGAATAAAATTTTCTGTAAAAATAATATTTTTCACCAGATCTTTTATGGGTATTTCCATGGATACTTCTATGGATACTTCTGTGTTCATTTCTATGTGTCATTCTGTAATATTTTTTTGCAATTTGAAAAAAGTTTCTGTGTATATTTTGTGTAGAATATGAGTGTGTTTTTTACAGGTTTTGTGAGATTTATTGGATAATTTTTTAAGCATAAATCTTGGTTTTCTCAACAGTCATTTGTAAACTTCTGTGAGTATTTATTGCAGGCAAAACTATGCTATTATTTTCTGTTTTTATAGTTTTAACAAACCTACCATTATTAGAAGTCGATACTATATCATGATCATGAACATAACCTAAACCTTTCATGGAAAAATCCATTCTTTGTATGGAATGTAACTTGGTTAATTTTTCATCATTCTCATGAAACTTTTGAAATGAATTGTCTATTGATTTTGATAGTTCAGCAATTCTATTTTTCAGAATATGTATTTCATTTTTCAGTTCACAATTTTCAGTTTTTAGTACCTCATTTTCAGTTCTAATGGTTTCATTTTCAAAATTCAACAAGTTCTTGGTTTGCCTAAACAAATTCTTCTCATTTTCCAATATGTTAATTTTATTTTTCAGTTCTAAAAATATATTTAACATGTTGTCAGATTCAGTAATGTCTATTGAGTTATCAGATATCACCTCATCTTTTGCCATAAGACAAAGATTAATCTCCTCTAATATTTCAGAATTTTCATCATCTGAGTTTTCATCTTCTGAATCACTCAATGTCACCATCATGGCTTTACTTTTCTTTTTGAATGTTTCGATTTTTTTCAGTAGTACTGGATACTCATATTTGATGTGTTCTTTCTTCTTACATTCATAACAGATTTTATCATCATTTTATTCCATTTTTCTGCTGTCATTTTCTGCATTGGACTTAAACTTTTGTGAGTTCTGAAAATTTTTATATTTAAAGAACTTTTTACCCCCTTTTATAAAGGCACGAGAGAGTTTCTTGGCCAGTATGTTGATATCTTGATCACTACTGTCTTCTTCTGCAGAGTTATCATTTTCTTCAGCCGTAAATGCTATGGACTTCTTCTTATTTTCAGATTTTGCAGTATGAAAAACTTCAACCTCATAGAATATCAATTTTCCTCTCAATTCATTGAATGACAGCTTGTTCAAGTCTTGTGCTTCCTCAATAGCAGTCTTCTTGGCATCCCAAGTTCTTGGCAAGACTCGAAAAACCTTCCTCACTTGATCTGAATCCGAAATTCTTTTTCCAAGTGAATCAAGTTCGTTAGTTATTGTAGAAAATCTATTAAACATGTTCTTTACATTTTCTCCTTGTTGAAATCGAAATAATTCATATTTTTGCATCAAAAGACTGATTCGAGTATCTTTGACAGTGCTGGTTCCTTCGTGTGTAATGCACAACCTGTCCTAAACTTTCTTTACTGTTGTACATGAAGAAACTAGATTAAATTCAGTTGGTGAGATTGCACATAAAAGCAAATGTTTAACACAAGAATTAATAGACATCTTTCTCTTGTTATTCTCTGTGATTATGGGTAACTTAACGTCTAAATTTCAAGAAGTAATCACTTCTCAAGTCTCATAATCAGTGACTTGAACGAATGTCTACATCCTATATTTCCAATGAGAAAAATTTGTACCATCAAAATATGGTGTCCTATTCACAGTCTGACCAAACTTATAGGGAAAAGCCATGGATTAAACACTCTAAAGAAGTCTGTTTAATGGAGTAGAGAACTAGTTCTGATACCAATTGTTGGTCCCAAAGACAACTAAGAAGGGGGGTTGAATTGGTTGTCCTAAATTGGCTTTTCAAAAATCTAACTCCACCTAGATTCAATAATTAAACCTATGGTCAATCTAATACAATGAAAGATATAAGAGTAAGGTAACATATCTATTTTTATAGTGGTTCGTTATTGTGTCTACGTCCACTCTTCCAGTCAACCAAGCCGGGGTCTAGCCACTAGATAGTTTCCACTATGATCGAATCAACAACATACACTCCACTTGTCGACTTCTGATCTTCATACCATGAAAATTCTTTCGTCCAACAATGAAAAATAATTCACACAATAATTCACTCACTCAACACAATTTTACAACTTAAACCATGCTTAAACCAAATGAATATTAAGGTAGAAAATCAGAAATGCAGCAGCAGAAATTTTATGTTCAAAATGCAGAACTTGTTGCTCAGAATTCAGAGATTTTTTTGTTCTTTTCTCTCATAGAGTTGCTATTAAAAAGTACTATGTTCAATGCTCTCAAATCACTTGAATTTCGAAATTCCTTATTACTGAAAAATCTGTTCTTTTAAAATTCAAAACCCTACAGTAAAAACTCTCCAAAGTTATCAGCAACAGCTCCACCAACCTCCTGAAAAATAGGCTTCAAATCCTCCTTAAATAATGATATTTACCGGCAGTAAATATTTTTCTTTTGAAGTTTAAATATCCCTCTAAAATATTCAAAAGTTGGTTTGATTATATCTAGATGATTGCATTCTCAAAAAATTCGAAATTAGTCCAGAAAATCAGCCTTATGTTTTGAATTTTTCAGAACAACCAGTCAACTTTGCCCATTTATTTCTCTACCAAAATCTCAAGGTAAATGTGTCACGAATCATCATATTTGTTATTCAACTATAGTATAATAATGTTGAATAAATAAATTCATAAATCCCTAACCTGTAATGAAGTTATTGAGGTCCAAATACTCATTGAAAACTATATTCTGTCCAGAATTTCTGTTATGTAAAATGAGTGATCAAGCAATTTTTAACTGAATTTTCTCCATCATTCCAACAAAATAATTGTATTGTAATTACTTGAATTTGAAATTCCATATATTCTCTTTGAAACACAATTTTCGATATTGAAAGTATTTCAACATATATGTAGATATGAACGTCCAAATATGCTCAAATGATCATTGTTTTATACTTAGAAAAATTTCTAAGTGGTGGAATATAAAGTGCTCTCATATTGAGGCATTTTTGTGTATATCTAGAATCAATTATAGGTTAAGTGTAGTATACAAACTACACTTACCTTGTTGGCTAGGTCTTCAACCAAAATCAAAAAATCTTACTTCTATGGCCCAAAAAAACCTTACTTCCATGACTAATTCTATGCTGGTTCTATTATTTTTCTTTAATAAAATCTTTTTAGTAAATATAAACTCTTCACATTAAATAAAACCGTTAGAACACTATGAGAGATTTTATTGTCATCAAAACTAAGGAGACAACATAATAATTTCCAACACCCATAAATGGAGCCAGGTTATAGGCTTGGCAGAGTATCTTTTTTTTTTGTATAAAAATTTGAATCTGAGATCACCACCTTAAATCACCAAATTGAGGGATAGGGATTTATACAACTAGGTTGTCCCCTTTGGTACGCAGAGTATCCTTCAGCACAAACACGATTGGAGTTTCTCGGTGTTCTCCCCAATCATAAGCAGTAGATATACTAGGGATTTCACATTCTACGCACCATAAGCCTCTTATCAGTTCAATCATCTGGCGTGCAAATATTTATTTTTGGAACACATCATTGTGAAAACAATGTTACAAACTACAACAGATAGGAAAAATGGTGCAATGTGAAGCTCATCGATAGAGAGATTAAAGAAGCTTCTTCCTCTCAAAGAAGGTTTTCAAATGCCAAAATTGCAAGCCAGCCACAGACAGGCAAACCAAAAGCGAAAGAAAACTCAACCATGCCATTTTCGAGTTGGTCGAATTGTTGAGTTCCTGCATTTCCTCTTCCCTGGAACAAGTGTTAAGCATTGTTAGTTTGCCAAATATGGCATCTTGAAAAGGGAAAATTTTGTGAAGAAATGTATATAAATCCATTAGAACAGATTAAATGATCAAAGAGAACTTGCCTTTCTCGGAGATAAAACATTTCCTCGTGAATGGATGTAACAGTGTCAAATAACTTCTTCAGCTCTAGTTCCATCACCTGTGATACAAATACATGAGAATCTGTGAAGTTTCTGTAACCTCTTCGCTGTTTGTAAACAACACAATAATTTGGTAAAAATAACGATTTACTTTCCGTCAAGCATGTAGTCACAACCGAAATGAATATAATATCTATGTGAGATCAAGCAGATGACATCCAATGAAACACTTCAAATATCAAGACATGAAGGTATACAAGCGTCCAAAAAGAGATTTTGCAGGCATCTTGTATGTGATGACTTTATTCTTTATAAAGGATATCAAGTGATGGGAGTGTCTAAGAGGCATCACTGGAAATAGCTAACGCGCAACAACAACAACAACAAATTGAGCTTTAATCCCAACAATTTGGGGTCGGCCATTTGATAGATAAAGTTGGAGATAATTAAAAAGAAAAGAAAGAAAGAAAATCATCTTTATTATGATTGGAAAAGTTGGAGACAAAGTTGGAAATAGCTAACATGCAATACTACAAAAATCATAATATTGTCTAATTGGGAAATAGTTATGATCCTAAGGCTGAATTGAAATCGTTCTTTATCATTGCCTCTTTTCCTTTCTGATTGGTTTGGCGGTGGAACTATCAAATGTTGAAATTGAAACCCGTCACATAAAAAAATTGTATTGATCAACTAGACCAATAGTAGTGGAACTTTTACCATAAATGTTGCATTAAAAATTTTACATCTTATCTGTAAGACCGGAACTCCAACTAATGTGTAGTGTTCCCATTTCTGAAACCATCGTCAAGTAATGGTATACACTTTCAACAATATATGCCCCTGGTGACATGAGAATTATGCGTAAACTACTCCTATATCCACAGCACTATGGATCACAGCTTTCCAGAGACACCAATGAATCAGTTTATCATTCAACATAAGTCCGTTCTCGCCAAAGTAGAGCTTTTACAGTCCAGAATACATGATTTTATTAAACATAGAGGAACAGTACATAGACGTAAAAGCTTCTAGTTGGCAAGCCAATAAAGATATATGTAGGGCAGAGAACAGACCCCTTTTCTCTAACAAGCACTCAACAAATAGAAAAAACAAAATGCTTGTCATGGGGTCGGTCATGTAAACAACAATTTCTTAATTTCGTTCCATGATATTCATCCTTTGCACATGACGATAATATGGTTACTCCGTAGGCCAGGTGCTTTAAGGAAAATATTGAATTCACTTATCTAAGGTGAGAGTCCTACAATAAGAAGAATGACCTAGTTCTCAAGCTAGAAATGGGTTTATAAGATGGAAGTTATATTAGTATACCTATGATCTATTGAGAAAAGGAACTACTGTTGCCAAGTGAATATCTTACATGCACTTGGACAAACTTCCTTTTGACGGAGATCCACAGTTAAATTATCAAGTCATAGGTTCACTGTTACTTTGAACTCAGTCATGCAGGAGTGAAGATCTATTTGATGTTTGTCACAAGGAGACATTTTTCACAGAGAAGCGAAACCGGTCAACAATCTGGTTCATAAAGGAAATAGGGGGATCAAATTTATGCTGTCTATGGAGTCACGATGTAACATACAAGAAACAAATTTTCAACCTTAAGACCTTGGCTATCGCAGATTTATAAGAATAGGATAGAAAGACCTGCAAAGGTAAGTTTAGTCTACATAAGGCATTGTGATTAAACAAAAGCTTTTTTAAGGTTTTGCTTAGGATGTAAACTGCAACCTAATTGGGAAACAAAATCATTGACACCGAAACTATGTTATAAGCCTCCAAATTGGCTTTAATTCATTGTCATCATGTTAATAGACAGCAACAAATGCAAACTCAAGAAACTTATGGAATAGTTCATGCACTAAACCTCTTTACATTTTTGCAATTTATAATGCACGCTCAAAATTCTCAGGTTTAGTCCATTTTTATCCAGTCAAACAAACTGCAAATAACCACCAAAAGTCTACTCCTTAGAAGCTGCAAAAGTGACAAAAAATTTAACCTCCGATTGTTTAATAAACACAACTAAAGAGATAGAAAGGGACTCACATCGATCTGTTCTTTCTTAGCAACATTTGACCAGTCCTTGGCTGCAACACCACTCTTCCAATCAAAATCAATTGTCAATGTTGTCTGTGGATTATGATCCACTGCCCAAAAGCAAGCCATATAGTCACCAGCCTCAGCTGTTGTGAATGCAAACTGCCCGGAATCTATATGATCTGCATAGTGATAGCTGTTTCCATAAGCGGAAGTAACCTAAGTACAAAACACCCAAATCAAAATGAAAACCTAATTTTACAAGAAGTTCAATTTCAATTAAAATAAGTGAAATACAATTTGAGGACCTACAAAAGACAGACGCAGACACGGAAAAAGGACATGAAAACACAGACATCGGATGCAGGACACATGCACAAACTTCAATTTAAGTTAAAACAAAAAAGAAAGAACTCGCTACTGGTCCAAGTAAAAGATTTAAGCTTACTAATATGTTATCAAAATTCATACTTTAACATTGATTTTTGTAAATCAAAGCCAAACCCTAACTCAACAACAAATTTCCATTTCCAATTAAAATCAACCAAAGATTACTATTTTCATTGGGGGGAGACAAATTCATACTCTTATCACAAAATCCAATTCAAGTTAAAATCAGAGACAAAGATAACTAATGTGGGAAAAAGTTCACATAAAATCAACCAAACCCTAATTTAGCAACATGGTTTTAACTCAAATAAAAAATGAAGAACAAGGGTAACTAATACAGCAACAATCCAAACCCTTATTAAGAAACAAGGGTCGATTCAAATCCAAATAAACGATGTTCATACAAAATCAACCAAACCTTAATATGACAACAAAGTTCAACTTAAGTCAAAAATGAACAACAAGGGTTACAAATACGGGAACATAATCCAAAACCCTAATTAAGAAAATTTGAAGTCCAAATTTACTAATTTAGGAAACAAAACGTTCATATACCCTGACAGTGATTTTGTGTGTGTCTGGCATAGGATAGCCTTCGTTGGGATTAACGATTGAGTATTTTCCGACAGTCATAGAATTGCTCTTGATGTCTTCGGATATGCATTTCGTGTGACCCGATTGCAGATCGAACCTCAGTGATTCAGAGTAGTTGATTAGAACCAAACCCAGAAAGAGAATTAAGCTTACAGAGAGAATTCGATTCATGGTTAAGTAAAATCCTTAGATTAAGGAAGGGTACAAGGTGTTTTTTTTAGTCAGAGAGAGAGGTTGAGAGAGAGAGAGAGAGAGAGAGAGAGAGGTTGATGATGGTCGTTTGCTTTTCCGCGCATGTTACTTCACGAGGTGCCGATGAGTCAAATGATGACAATGGGCTAATGGGCTCTGAGAAGGCCTACTTGAGACAGAGGCCCAAGGTAAGTCTTAGGCCTGGCCTAGGAAAGGAGCTCGGACCAAATTGTCGGCCCATGTGAGTCCCAAGACTAATTAACGACGTCATCAAATATCAATTTTACGTCGACCAAACTCTTTTGAATTGAATGATAAGTACTCTATTTCTTAATCAGAAATCTCGACTTTGAGTCTTAGGGATAAAGAAAAGGGATTAGAGAGAGCCAACCACTAAAATAGATTTTACAGTATTTGAATCAGATTAATCAGGTAAAATCTAGAAAAATCGATACTCCAAAAAAAAAAATCCTATGTCAAATTATCGTCACGTAAGGCTGATACCACGAGGAGGACCCTACTTCAATGGGAGGGCTTTTCTTTTTATATCCTCCCCAATAAAACAAAAAATTTATAAGTAAGACAACCTGACAATCAAATTTAAAATATATTATAAACTAAACAAAAAAAAAAGAAAAAAAACATAAAAATCAACAGGTAAAAAAATCTTAAATCGAGGTGAAAATTTACGATCCACTGTGTAAGAAAAAGACGTAAAACCAGGAGTTTTGAAATCACTACACACTAAAATCAATATTTAATTGATTTAGCGAATGAAAATTGATATTTCTTATATAAAAATTTAGGTTCGATTTTTATATATATAAAATATATATATAAGAGTTTTATTTCTTAAAAATTATAATTTGATTCAAATCAAATTTAATTAAATTTAAAATAATTATCAAATATCGATAATTTATTAAAAAAAAATCAACTATACAATTATTAAATATTTATATGCACTATATGCATATGCATAACGATAAAACTCTAATTCAAAATGTGATAGATCTATATTTCTGGAGTTCTGCTTATTCTTCCAAAATTGGATCAATGGGGATATTTAGGATCGATCTTTTAATCAAATCTCTTTGCTACTGGCATAGATCTTTAAAATTGCTCATAATAAAGAACTTTTTCTGTATAGGCACAACAAAATTTATATCACGATACTCATGAAAAACAAATTTCGAGACGAGATATCTTTGTCAAATCTATATTAGAACGAGAATAAGAACGGATTTGATTTGAGTATAGTAACAGCTAGGTTAAACAAATTCAACTGTCACAACATTAGAATGCTTGGGTTCAGAAACATAGCACTCAAATCTACCTTTTAATTGGCATGCATTAATACTTCAGTCCAAGCTCAGCTCTTTAACATCACAGAGCAGAGTTTAAGTTCACTAAACATTTTTACGACCATCACCAGTACAACACGTTGGATCCTTAATCCAAACAGAAGAAGTACTAGAAAACGACTGGGACTCCCTTGGATATTCCACAGAAAAGGGCGTGCTTGAAATGATTGAGATTAGATTCAAAATCTTAGAAGAGAAAAGAGAAAATCTTGTTTGCAGTGTTTTTTTTTTTTTTTACCATATATTGAATATCGTTTGATATCTGAATATTCATTCTAACTAATCCAAACCAATTGTTATAATGACTCTTTTTAGAAGACAGATCTCCCAACAGAAAATATTTTATACATATAAGGGTCTGATACTTTTAGTATGAGTCAAATCTCAATTATACTTAAAAGAACTCAATCACACGTCCAATTAAAACAATTCACGTTGATATTCGTGTTTCTTTTGTCTTCCTCTCGATGGGAAGATCTGGCTGGGCACCAATGAGGATAACAAGAGCATATACCAAAATGAAGAAAAGGAAGAAAAGAAATGATGTGGACAAGTGATATCAGAGCGGAGACAAATCCCTTACAAAACCCACACATTGCCAGCTCCTGATTAGAGGGCACATGCCCTTAGAAGCATGCCCACAACCTCCATTCAATCTCCTTCCTTACATCCTAACGGACACATGGAGCCCAGTTGAGTAGGCATGTGCTTCCCACGCTCTCCCTCCCTCTCTCTCTCTCTCTCCTCTTCACAGTAGGCCTCTCATGCCCACCAATCGCGCATTCATCTTTCGCCGCTTCCCATGCAGGTGTAACTATAGCCCACAGTTCAACTTGATTCCCATTATTTATTTATTGTATTTATATTATTTTTAAATAAAATAAATAAGAAAAGAGTGTACGGAAATAAAATTGAATGGAGGGAAAGAAAGAGGTGGTTTAACTACCAAATAATTGACCAAATCGTACTATTATTAAATCTTTTAATTAAATTTAAGTTTTTATTTTAAAATTAAAAATAATTATTTTCTCTCTAAAATGATTCGATAATATCTCGAATAGGATAAGTCACGACTCCAAGGAACATCGGGAATGGGGCACTTGGGACCCACGTCATTCAGCTAAGGTCTCTGTGGGCATGTCGAACAAGCCGTATGGACCTGGGAATGGGGCACGTGGGACCCACGTCATTCAGCTAAGGTCTCCGTGGACATGTTGAACAAGCCGTATGGACCTTCCGCATACGGCCTCTCTCTCTCTCTCTCTCTCTCTCTCTCTCTCTCTCTCTCTCTCTCTCTCACTCAAGGTTGAGTGACCCTCCCAAAACAACTGAATAGGAAGATAAGTACCGGTATTGGTTACTTCAATTAGTAAAAGTAATTAAAAAAAAAGAAAAAGAAAAATAAAAATATACTATTAACGTGATATCAAAAAATTCTAGCACTGAAGTCTACCAACAATACAATTATGCAATAGGCAAGATTAATTCAGATACACAGTAAAAAAGTAAGAAAAATATAATTTCAACCATAATTAACCTTAAATGACATTATGATTAACATATCTTACTTCAATTTCTTAGTGGTTGCTATTAAATTTAGGACAATCACCTATTACCGACCAATGAGGGAAACATAGGATGAAACAAAAAAAAAAAAAAAAAAAAAAAAAAAAATTCCACCAAACAAGCCTTTAAAGCTCTCACTGTTTGGAGGTTGATAAAGACCGATGCAACAACATACCCTGGAGTTTGATTGAGCATAAATGGTCTATTGGATTTCAATTGTCTAAGCATATTCCATAAAAATAAAATAAAAATTACCCATTTCAACTCACCATGTTCCCTAGAATTGGGTGTCTTGCCCTCTGCCATTTTGGGTATTTTGCCTAATTATCTTCTTATGGTCTAATAGAGTCACTTCTTTGGCAAACATCATAACATGTCAATTAACCCTAACGTCTCCTTGAAATCTAACAGCCTAAACATAAGAAGCTGTAAATCAGGTGCAAACACGTTTTCGGATAATCGGAAATATGGTGACTCCGTTAAAAATAGTTTGAAATATAAATAGAAATGGTTTGTAATAACCATGTTCCGATCATAAATATGGTGAAATTATTTTTTCTATTCTTTCTTCGAATCCCGCTACTAAGAAAAATGTTCGGTTCTTAAACTATTTTGTACATATATAGATGAAAACAGAGAAACAAGTCAGATTTATGCTGATGAGAGAAAGAGTAACAATAATGTTTATAATGCTATAGCAATATAGCAACAAGTATAATAAGCAAAATTATACTAACAAAGGGGCTAAAACAAAATAACTGAATGTATTGAATGGTCATCAAGCGGTTGATATAATCTTTCAAAGGTCAAAACTTGTTTCGGAGGGCGAATCTATCAGCTAGTGGTACCGGCCCGCCCTAGCCGGTTCTAAAGTAAAAGCCCAATAAAACACGGAGGAAAACGGTGGGTGATTTACAAAATCGCCTAAACATGAGAGAGAGATCACGATGGAAAAAAATTTGAGCAATGAACAAATATCCTTGATGAGAAAAGCATTTAACCTCTTCGACACTGACTTGCATGGCAAGATCACCGTGTCGGAACTCGGAATCTTGATGTGGTCTCTCAGAAGAAACATGACAGAATCTCAACCCAAATAGATCATAACTCAGAAAAATCTCACATCTCCCTTTGATTTCCCTCGGTTTCTCTGGCTCATGTCCACCCATCTCAAACTCGAGCCCTTGTCCTTAAGGGGATAGTCTGATAGTCATAATTCCCCTCGGTCATAATCTCCCTCCCCAACCCTGAGATGCAGGTTCAAATGCACGTATAACCAAAAAAAAAAACTCGAGCCCTTTGATCATCAACTCCGTGACGCTTTCAAGGTCATCGACAAGGATGGTCTCGGTTTTGTCACCATTTCCGAGGCACATCTTGAAGAAACTATGGATCCGCGAGATCGATATTGCGTCTAATGGGAAAATCAAGTATGGAGAATTCTTTGCTCGCATCGTCACCAAGTGATATTTTTTTCTTAGGTAGGTTTTGGATTTTTAAGGTAATTTGATTTTTGTCTAATTTATCGTAGGGTTTCTCCATTAAAAACTACTAAACTGGTTTGGCATGGTAGGCTTAGTTTAGTGGGTCAGGTAAGTTTCAACTAAATATTTTTTGAAATTAGCCCGGAATATGTCTCGAAATTACGACTAAACCAAGCAGCAGCCAAACCAAGCGGCGGTTCTTGGGCCCATCCCAAATTTGCTAGAAATCGGCCCAATCTGACTCGAATCCAACTCTAAGAAAATGCCTTTGCATAAGGGGATTAGTGAAGTCAATTCGATGTCACAACCCAAGACCCAAAAGGGAGGATTTAACTCCGGTAGTCATTACCTTCGAGAAAATCTCAAAAACAGAGTATGAAAATTGATAAACAGAGTATGAAAACGTGAGTTTTACACGTGTTAATGAGTATGATGGTAATAAAAGGAATGCTGTGGAATGTGATAGATTGAAAGAATGATTGAAGAGGGAGAGAGAGAGAGTTACATAGAGAAAAGAAGAGAGAGATACAGGGGAGAGCAGGAACAAAGCATAGAGGAAGAGAAATCAATAATCATTTTTCTTCTTCTTTTCCTTTCAATCATATATATATATATATATATATATATATATATATATTTAAAGGTTACTTCTAACACTCTCTCAATTAATTCTTAACAAAATCAAGTGGATCGATTACAAACAACTAAACTAAACCGGCTTTTATCTACTTATCGTTTTATTTGAGTCCCTGGCTTGCCTGTTACATTCGAGTAAAAATAGGAGTAGCATTATTATTTTTTTGGGGGCGGGGGGGGAACAAAAGCAGGTGGCAAAGTAGTCCATATGCAAAAAAAACATTGGTTCAAATAAAAAAAAGAAAAAGAAAATAGTTAGAAGTCATTATCAGGAATACCCCTGTTTGTCTCCTCAGAAGTGGATCTGCCCACGTTCTCAATGGTACTCCCTCTGTTTTTTCACGCTGAGAGAGAGAGAGAGGGGGGGGGGGGAGGGAGAGAAACACAATAGAGAGAGATAGAGAGAGAGAGTCGTTTTAGTTGTTGAGGTTGAGTTTGTGGTTAGTGGTAACGGAATGTCATGTCTTCCTCTTTCCTATTCTCTACTGAAAAACCATTTCATTCGCTGATACCGACGACTCTCTCTCCCTCTCTCTCATCTGTAAAGTTCTCACTCCTTAGCTCGTGAGTTCTCTAAAAAAGGCGATAATTGTACGATCTTAATCTTCTGCAACTTTCGCGCCAAAAATGGCGTCTTTTCCTGCTTGATCTCCCTTAATAATGGCTTTCTTCTTCACTTGAAAGCTCGACTTTTAAGTTCTCAATCAACGATTTCTTAAGTTGCAATCACATTTCTGTTCAAAATCAGGTCTTTTTCCCTGAAAATTCCCCTCAGATCAGTTCATTTAGGGTTTGAAGCGGAGGATTCAAAACATGGATATATTGCTGTGGGATTAGGGTTTCTAGGTTAACAAGATTGAAGAGATTAGGGCAAATTTAAGGTTTTGATGGTTTGATTTTTCAATCAAATGAAGAAATTCCAGTGGTTTAAGAAGATCTCCAACACTGGGAAGTTGGAAAGGAGGCTCTCGCTTGGGGAATACAGGAGAGCAATATCATGGTCGAAGTACTTGGTGTCTTCTGGAGCTGAAATTAAAGGGGAAGATGAAGCGGAGTGGAGTGCAGACATGTCACAGTTGTATATAGGGAACAAGTTTGCATCGGGAAGGCATAGTAGGATTTACAGAGGGATATATAAGCAGAGAGATGTGGCTATTAAGATGATTAGTCAGCCTGAAGAGGATGAGGGTTTGGCTAATCTGCTTGAGAAGCAGTTCACTTCTGAGGTTGCTTTGCTTTTTCGGCTTAAGCATCCCAATATTATCACTGTAAGTAGGTTTTTGTTAATGGGTCTTTTGTTCATCTGAATGCATGTTTGGTTCGTTAATTTGTTAACATTTTTGTGATCTCTAGTCTTGGATTTCGTTCATGTTTCCGTGTATGGTGTTTTTATGTCAAATATACCAAATTGACTGAATTATACGTGGCAGTCTACCTTAGAGTTTTTATTTTTTGGCTTGATTCATGAGGTATTTTTACCAATTCAAAATCACTCAAGTTTGCAAGGTTCTAATTTTTGTCTATAAGGATTATCACGTAAGATTTGGTAAATTTAGTTCACATTGCATTACTCTTTTATGTTTGATGTGTGTGCAAATATTGGAGCAATGAGCCATGGATGTTGCCTTATTGGCAAGAAAGTTTGATCCTCCATGGGAAAAATTTTGATGAATTTGCTATGTCTAGAGCGTAGATCAGCCTGCTTGATCGGCCTAGGGTGGGAATCATTGAAGCGAAACCCAGGAACCTTTTATTTTATAATCAAACAAAAAAAAAAAAACATGGATGATTGAGTATGAATATGATGTGGTATGATTTTATTGGTTGTTGGGAGCTTATGATAGTACATGGTACGATTTCTCAACCAATGTAAGTATGCAACATCAGTTTTGGTAATTTTGGTTTTTTGACTAATGTGAAATATAGCAAACAGGGGTGGAGTATATATCTGGGTACATGTAAAGTATATTGTCGAAGTGAGATGATGGGGACAATGTGAACGGAAAAGATATGAATCATCCGTACACTTGGCTGGTCAAAGAGAATAGTGGGGAGGAATGTCTTAGCTCTTGTTTGGGAAACTTGGTTTTCCTCAGTTTGCCTGTATTTTGTCTTGTTCTACTTGTAATATTATTTAATTAAAGTGAAAAGTTTTTTTTCACAAAATGTAGAGTATTATTATGTCAATATATATATATATATATATATATATATATATATATTTTGCATTAATAAACCCACTATTTTTTTTCGTTGCATTAATAAACCCGCTTTATCTTAACTGAAGCTAACCTCAATCTTTAGAAACAGGCCGAAGGTTGTGACCACTTATTGAATGACTTTCTGCTGAACTTCTCCTTCATTCCATCGTTTGGTCCTCACACATAGTTTTTGGACTTTTTATCTCTGTGTTCCTTTAAAACTAAAGTTGAAACGGTTCCTTTAAACCACCGGGAAAAGTACAAGTTGTTTCCCTTTTGGCCACTTGAAGAGTAAGACGAAATGAATAAGGTTCAGAGTCAAAGTGCTTTTGCATTTATTTCTTTAAACATGGATTCTTTTTTCCCGTGGTTCTACAATTTGCTTACCAAGCTTTTAGATGTCTGAGATTGTAATATATCATATCATTTCACCAAATACATATTATCTTTTATTCTCTCATTTTTCATATTATTTTGATTGATTTGATGTCAAAGTAAAGCGATATTTATTTATCAAAACCCTTCTTAAATCTATACTCATGAACTTAATATATGATAAATATATCATAGCCTACCTTGTTTAAAAATTATAACTTTAAATATTATTTATATTTTAAAAATTATAAATTCTATGTCTGAAATTACAATTCCAAATATATATTTAAATTATGTGACTTGTCTCAGTAAGTAAGGTGCATTCATGGTCTAGTTCACAATATTTAAACCCCAAAAGTTGCTCATTTCAATCTTATGGATTTGTAATTGTATCTATAAAATACCCTCAATTTAGGAGGTCCATGTCCAATTGGTACTTGTTATTTATTGCTCTTTTCTTGGCTAGGAGAAAGCTGAAACTGCAGGTCTATCTTAGATGGTTCTGTCTTTCAGTGGAAGCTAAATAAGACATTGCATTAACATTTTATAGTTAGGGTTTGTTTGTAACTTGTCTGATTACTGGTCCTGGTACTAGTTTGTTTTATGCTGCTTCTATCAAAGACTAAATTTGGTATGGTTGTTAATGCATTGGTTTGGTGGATTGTTATCATTGACAGCAATCCATGATTCTGCTTTATTTGTGCAGTTTATTGCTGCATGCAAGAAGCCTCCAGTATTTTGCATTATCATGGAATATCTGGCTGGGGGCTCTTTGAGGAAATACCTCCATCAGCAGGAGCCATATTCGGTTCCACTCAACCTGGTTCTTAAATTGGCCCTTGACATTGCGCGAGGGATGCAGTACCTTCATTCCCAAGGCATACTCCATAGGGATCTTAAATCAGAAAATTTACTGCTTGGGGCAGATTTGTGCATCAAGGTTGCTGATTTTGGCATCTCATGTTTAGAATCTCAATGCGGTAGTGCAAAAGGGTTCACTGGTACATACCGGTGGATGGCACCAGAAATGATCAAAGAAAAACATCACACAAAGAAGGTTGATGTTTACAGTTTTGGCATAGTCCTGTGGGAACTTCTGACTGCATTGATCCCATTTGACAACATGACTCCTGAACAAGCAGCTTTTGCTGTCTGCCAGAAGGTACTTGTCAACCGGATATATGTTTAGATGTTTGCCTATGCTTGCAATCCCAACGAATTTCTTTCATAAAATACTTGCACACCCCAGTTTCTAACTAATAAGAAATACTTTTGAACTAGACTTTCAGGGTACATTGAGACAACAAAATCCACCTCAGGGCTTTGGCTGTTAAATAAATATCAATGTCTATCACTTACCTAGGTAAGATGAGCCCGACTAAGAGTGAAAAAACTTTCTTTTTCCCTCTTTAAATTCTCTCAATTCATTTTGTATGGCAACTGGAGTCAGTGAGAAGTGCATCTCCAGCTTTGCAGTTACCGGCCCTTTTTCTTCTCTTCCCAACTAATTGACATTATTATAAGTTATCATTAGCAATAGAAAGAACAGTTTTTGTTTATGGCATGACTTATCTAGTCTGTGATTTGCTAATCCTCAAGTCTTATCCATTTCCAATCAGCTAGATGGTTTGTCACGATTTGCAATAACTGCTTGAGTTTGAGTTGAGGTATGCTATCACTACTCATAATTAGGTCACTGTATGACCAAATTCTAATAATACATTCTCCTTATGATAATCCTTTTCCATTTTGCTTGAATAGATCCTACTTATTACTCCTGATGCCCTTTTACATACTCTTAACTGGTCAATAGTGCCCCAAAAGGGAGGGTTATCTGCCTAACATGGTAACACTAGAAGACAACTGATGGCTAGAAGGCCTAACTTAGACAACCCCGATAGGAATCCTCCCAAACAAATCCAAGGCCGGTGCTGGGTCAGGGAGATGGAAACAGTAACAACCTAGCCAGGAAGTGAAATTTTCAGCATGTTCTTCTTCATTTTGGTCATTGTAGTAATATTTGAGTTTTTTTTTTTGGCAATTGGAAGTAATACCAATGATTCTTCCTTACGGAAGTTGTTTAAAAGCTTTCACGAAAGCATCATTTGGTTTGATGGTGATACTTCTCTGGATTCATGCTCTTTTCAATAAATATCTTGGTTCACATTTCTTGTGATCTTTGAACACCTTTTCAGTACATAGGTAAATGAAGATGTATTTGTTCAGGAGACAGAAGAAAATAAATAATGAACAGATAAAAGGAAAGGAAAAGAAAAAGAAAGCTTTGTATTGCAAGCTATTGGGTCTATTTCTGTACTGTTTAAATGCAGTCAAAGTTCTATATTGATTCTCTATGGTCTTAATTTCTTCTTTCTAGTTGAAGTTGGGTCTTTCCATCCTGTGTTATCCATTGCATTCTAGTTGAGGTTAGTTGAAACACCTGTGAGCCACTTAAAGTGAAGCACCTGTAAAATAGGAAATTTCTAGGGACATCTATCAGTGTGTTGGTCTTCTACTGGATTATAAAGGAAAATGCATTGAACCAAAAGAATGTATCTCTTAATACATTATCTAGGTTGAGTTTGACTAAAGTTTGTGTATTAATGCCTTTTTGGTTATCCTTTTTCTTTCTTTCTTACATCATATATCAGTGATGTTTGGAGAAAGGTCTCTTTTGGCTGACCAATCCTCATCCTTTGTTAGGTGTAATGACTTAAACGTATAGGCTACTTATGAGCCAGAGATCGCATGAATCTAGAAAAGAATTTTTAGTTGTGCATTTAACTCTGATTTGTTTTGCTTACATCTATCTTTCTCTCTCAGTCAAATGCATTATCGCCCTATCCTCCCACCCCGTAAACACCTCACCTAATCTTGCATTGAGCATTAGCATTTCGTCTTGGTTTTTATTTACATTTTTCTGAAAACAGGTTAACTTTTTTGACAATGTGGCAAAGATATGGTCATGGATGAAAATCTTATGAGCTACTTGGCACTTACATTGTCTAGTTGGGATTTCTTTACAGAATGCAAGACCACCATTAACGTCTGCTTGCCCCTTGGCAATGAGCCACCTCATCAACAGATGCTGGTCAAGCAATCCAGGTAAACGGCCACACTTTGAAGAGATTGTTTCGATACTGGAAAGCTATTCCAAGTCATATAAGCAGGACCCAGAATTTTTCTCCTCTTACATACCTCCCCAGGATCATTCTCTCTTAAAATGCCTACCAAATTGCATTGCAGCCCGAAGATCTGCTACAGTAGAAGCCTGAGTTGAATAATTTCGAGTATGGTGTGTTTAATGCTACCAAGTGTACCATATTTCCTTTGAATGTTGACCATGTTTGCTGATCTACTTAACGGCCAATGAAGATTGGTTGGTAAAAGCCAAATCCTTCCATTGCTTCTTTTAATAAGGTGTTGCAGCTGCAAGATATTATTGGACTCGTGATCACCAGAGAACAAGATCATCAAAACCAAGACAGTTTGGCCGAGTGGTCTAAGGCTTCAGATTTAGGATCTGGTCGGCGTGGGTTCAATTTCCACAGCTCTCATATATATATATATATATATATATATATATATATATATTATTTTTGAAAAATATTATAAAAAAATAAAACAAGCTGAAGTTTCTAAAACTAGTAAGAAGAAAACGAACTAAAATATTTATATTTTTTGGGAAATTCTAGTTTTATGCGACGCCCCCTGAACAAGTACGCTGAGCTTTAGGCATCTCCATTTGATGCTCGGTTAGCTTCAACCATGTGTTAGGTTCTTCTGGACTTGATCTGTGGGCTCAACTTTTTTTCATTAATAATCTTTGTAATCCTCGCTTCGTCGATATATACTCAGACTCAGATCTATATGTAAAACATCATCTTTATATGGGGGCTTGTGATTTTCTCTTTGTCAAACAGTATACCAAGCAAATAAGAAAAAATAAAATAAATATAAACAATGAGTGTTAATTGACAGGCTTCGTTCCAACCCATCACCAATCATTGTTCCAACCGTCCAGCTAGTTGCAGAGTGGAGAGAATTTCCAGATATTGGATTCTTGATCTACAACTACATTAGATACCATGGATGGGCCAAAAAAATATGATGCTTACTTCCAAGTAGTTCTCGCCTTTTTTTTCTTTTTCTTTTTTCCCTTGATGGACCGATATCCGATAACCAATTTATTAATTCTGATTAATTCGACTTGAGTTAATTGTCAAATTTATTAAGAAATGAATTCTCCCGATACTTGTTTTCTCTATTCTCAAGACTCGCCCAAGAATTTGATTAAAAAAATTTCATACCCTTGCTATGGGACCAACAAGATGTCGATTATTTCTTGCATTTTCCAGGAGACAAGACTCTGCAAAGAATTCCTTACTCTCCCATACCCACTTGAGAGAGTACTTGAAAATTTTCAATTATTGATTGTATATATTTTTTAAGGTATAACTATCGTTGGATACCCAAATCAGTTCACCCTCGAACTATGCAAATTCACCCGCCCCAATGATAATTTACAACAATTGGGTTCCTTATTGGAGTCCCCCCCTTCTTTCTTTTGGGTTCTAAACAAAGAAACCCAAAAGACTAAGAGAGCAAAAGGACCTCCTGTACCACGAGCAGGGGAATCCATGATTGCAGTTCAAGTATTAATGTTAGCTTATATCCCTCCCCCTCCCCCTCCCCCTCCCCCAGCTTATATAACATTCTTATTCATCTAATGACAGTCAAGAGATTCTGCTCTTTCCTTTGTCCTAATCATGTTGTGCAGTTGAAGGGGCAAAGGCACAAGACCCAACATTTTTAAATATGTTTATTGGGTACATGATTGCTGTCCAGAGTTTGGAAGAAGTTGAGATATAGCTTGTTCTTGATCATTTGTTCTACACTAGTTAGGGTTGGCAGAGGTATATCCTATCGTATGTATTTTTTCTAAGACAAATTTCATTCAGTTTTATTCTAAGTGGATGCTCCATTGTGTTTGTAAAGAATTAAGAAACAGGTGAACGAGTTACGAGCAATCACGAAATAGATCAAATTTTACAAAGAATACATAAAATTATTAAAATATTGAATAGATCCTTTTTTTTTTACAAAGAATTCATAATTTTTGTAAAAAGAAATAATAAAAAAATATTATAAATAAAATAAAATTAAAACAAGTTGAACTTGGGAAAAAATTGCCATTGAATTGTCTAAAAAGAAGTAAAAACTCATTAAACCACTTTGATTACAAAAGGATTGTAGCTGAACTTACTTTGTCTGTCATCCATCAAAAGATCATAACAATAAACGGTGGTATAGATGGATAGAAATATCTTTATCTCTTAATTATGTGAGAGTTCGAATCTCAGTATAAGCATAAAAACCCTTTATTAGGAGATTCGTCCTCACGTTAGTATCTCAAATACCGGAAGATAACTAAGCCAAAATATCAAAATATCACCAAAATAATTGGGGGAAAGCTCTACTCTTATATATATATATGCCCTTTTTGTACCTACCACCCGGTGACAAATCTACAACCAAAGGTTTCCATCAATAAATAGGAATTAATATTTTTTGAGATGGAATCTTATTTACCTTTCCCTTTCTTGACTTTAAAAATTAATATATTTTATTTTTATTATGTGATGAGTTTTTTTTAAAAATTTATGTAAAATTTAATCAAATAAATAAATTATAAAAAATATAAATAGAGGTAAAATTATAATTAAATACGGGCAAAATAGATAGGACTTTATGTAAGTCCCCCATTATTACCACTGGTATTGGGAATTATCTCTCGAATAATCTGGTTCGAGTATCTATAAAACTATCTAAAAGACAATTTTCCAAGCGTGGTCTTGTATATGCCCATGCACTTTGTTTCTCTTGTATTGGATGACCCCATACCAAAATGCACTTCTACACCCATTATGGACTCCACGAGGAACAATCAAAAGATAAAGTATCAAATGTAGTAATAGGTTTAGAACTAGAAGCAAAATTAAAAATATACACGAAAACAGGTAAAATATAATATATAGTAAACTATAGCTAAAAGTAGTAATACACTATGATATACAAAATTTTTTTAACACTAATATTTATTGTTTTTAAAATATTTCAACATATTAAATTAATTAATATTTATAAAAAAAAATCTTTATATTTTTTTTTATATTTATATATATTTTTTATATTTAATGAATTATTTGTTTCTTTAATTATAATTTTAAATTTTTATGTTATTTATCTTATGATTAATAATTATATATTTGATTATTTTATATTTTTATTATAAAAGACAGTTATTTTATTTTTTAAAAAAATAATTAATATTTATATATATACATATTTTTCATATTAATGCGTTTCTCAATATTTTCATTTCCTATATTCTTATAAATTATCCTTTTTTTTTTTATTATTTCATATCAAATTTTATTTCGATACGATCCGTGTAATACCTAATATGGAATAACATATAACAATATTAAATTTGATACGGAGGACACTAGATTAGTAACGACCCAACCCATGGGGGCGAATTGAAAACAACAGAACAGAGTAATTGTTAAAAATCTTTAAAAAATGTGTTTTTTTCTTTTTTTTTTTTTTAATTTTGAAACCATCAACTATCACAAAATTATTAGAGAAGAGAGGGCGATCTTAACTATTACAAAACATAATGATGAATACCCTATATCACAAAAGATTGCATGGATCATAGCTAGAGATGAACATGGAGATTTTTTCCACTACACCGGAAATGAACATGCTACCGGCAGACGATCAATATAATTGAATAGGATACTAGATGTCTTAACTAAATATCGGATTTAAAATTTGAGATCATAAAAAATTATATTTGAATAGTCATTTTTAAAATAAAATTTTGTAAACGTTCAAATCAAAATAATCGAAATATAAATCTGGATATTGGATATTAGATAATAAACAAAGAGGAGCACGATCCAAGAGAAGATCATCTAGCCAAGGCTTGGGTCCTAAACCCTTTTTCTTTAGATATGGAAACATAGAAAGAGTAAGTCAAAAGGACTTGATGCGCATAACGACTTTGGCTATGTACATATAAAAATAATCATAAAAAGGAGCTGGGGTTACCTTTCAAAATTGAGGCATTTTGCAAATATATATATATATATATATATATATATATTATCAAAATAGACAATTTAGTATAATTCAAAATATGACTAAATTGCAAACATTCAATAGATAATATTAAAATAATCGAACGACGTATGTGATAACAAAGATTTTCTCGAAAGACGAGTTGAATAACGAAATGTTGGTGCCCCATTGAATAACCCGAAGCGGAAGGCGATAGACGAGATATCTGAAAAACATAACATGTTGTTGCATTTGAAAAACATTTATGTGTATTTCAAAATATTATCAAATCATTTAAGATATTTTTGTCAAGTTACTTTTCAATATCAAAGAGTCCCCAAATTATTTTCTAAAATATATCAAACTAATTTTTTCATATACAATCTTTTTTCTGTTTTTTGTTTTTTTCTTTTTTTTTTTTGTGAGGCGGGCAAAGTGAGCACTACATGCCCAAACCCAAACCTCTAGAAGAGAACCACATGGATCTTCTTTTAGACCTTAAAAATTTAACACCCAAAGAATCATCTTGGAGTAGGCTAGACATGGAAGGTGGGGGCATGGCAAATTCATACAAGTCTGGGCTGCATCTATGGCCAAGAGCAACCAGGTGGTCCGCACACTTGTTCCCCTCTTTGAACATATGACGGGTCTCGGTCACCATAACCTCACTCATAAGCTTCCGTAGTCTTTAATTATCTCTCCAAGAGGATGGTCATCTGAAGTTCTCTCTCCGAGAAGATTGAAGACTGTTAGCGAGTCCATCTCCTACTCAATGCTCTTTAAACCCTTCTTGTTCGCATGAAGGAGCCCCTCTCTGACTCCCCATAGCTTAGCATCGATGGCTGAACATGATCCCACGTTAACTGTAAATCCCGCTATCCATGCTCCTTTATCATTCTTCAAAATGCCCCCTACTACAACATGACCATCAGTCATAACCGTACCATCTGTATTGAGTTTGAATCTATTACATCTAGGTGGAAACTAGTTATCTACTCTTTCCTGCATGTGCTCTCATCCAGCTCCTTGGCACTAGCAAGCTTGATTTCCCTACTGAAATTCATTACCCACCTAGCCACAACAATGACTGACATCTGCTCATTTTGGTAAATGCGTCTGCATCGGGCCTGCCAAATGATCCAGACGGTGGCCAAAAACTTGCTTCTATCAATGTGGAAAGTTCTTGTACTGAAGCCCTTAGAATCAATCTTAATACATCTGATCACATCCTCAGTCCAAAAGCGGTCCACACCCTCCACACCCGGGAGAACAAGGCTCCACACCTCTTTAGCTGCAGAGTAGTCTCTGAGATAGTGGAGGGTGGTTTCCTTGGATCTTCTACAGAAAGAACAATCATCCTCTATCGTGAAGTATCTCTTCTTTCTCTCGATATTTGTCATGATTTTGTTACTAGCAGCTAGCTACAAGAAGAATTTAACTCTTTTAAGGCCATCAGTTTTCCAAATCCAAATCCAATCTTCCTCTTCTTGAATCCCTCCATCTCTTAAAGAGAGTCAGTACTTGTATGCCGAAACAACCGAGAAGCTCCCATCTCTACTTCCAACCCAGCAGAAATCATCAATAACCCTGATGTTCCTGTGAATCATTATGCTTTTTATCTCTGCAATCTTTGTCACTAGGATGCAAGCATGAAGCTTCTCAAAATTCCATTCATAAAGTGGCTAACTTTGACATCAGGAGGTAAGTCAATGGAAGAAGTATGATGGCTATTGATCGGTGATTCTTTTTAAATCCAGAGAACAGACCATAACCTAATTTTACTGTCATCCCCAACCTCCCATCTCATGCCTTTAAGTAGGAGGTCTTTGCTTTTGATGATGCCTTTCCAGATCACCAAAACACCATGTCTATATCTATGATTTAACAAGTCTCCATCTTTCAAATATTTATTCCTAATGACTCTGCACCATAGACTTTCATCACCCCTTATGATTTTCTATCCCAACTTAGCCATGAGGGCAAAATTGGAGTCCCTTGTCATTCTCAAACCTATCCCACCATTCTTCTTAACTTTGCAGACCATTTTCCAACTAACAAGGTGAACTTTTTTGTGATCTCTTGTCCACCTCTAGAGGAAATCCCTGTTGATCTAAAGAGTATCATGGCTCAGTTATCGAACCAACTAGAAGTTGATAAAATTTAATTTCAATCGACCGTAATTTTGACTTAACTTTAAAGGTAGTGATATATTCACGTTGACCCTGAGTACCAAGTTTTTCCCATTTATTAGGAGTAATAAATAGGTGAAGCCCATTTTGTACGGATAGCATCTTCGGTTCCTTCTTTTCCTTTTTTTTAAACGGATTTATTTTACTATTAATTGATATTTGAATTTCGTCTTACTAATTCGATTTAAATATTATAAGGCCTATTAAAAAATTAATTCTCGATATTTACTAGTTAATATTTTTCCTTAAAAAAGATTCATGAGAATGACTTAAAATGTGAAATTTTGAACCTAATTTAACTATTAGAAAATACATATTTTGTTTAGCAGAAAAGTCTCAATTCTTTGAATTATATTACTAACGTTTTGAATCTACAAGCAAAGTATGCCTAATGTATATGTACTTAGTGCTTTGTAATCTGTTGTGCCGCAACGAATTAGTTTACAATTCACCAAAAAGGTTGATTAAGTTGAAATAAAAAAAGAAAAATAAGATTTTTTTTTTCATATTATTTAGAGGAAATGTCTCAAAACCCAAAAAATATATTCCCCAATGGAAGCAAAATCAGGAAATATACTATTTGAAAATTTATGCTAAATATTGTTTTCCAAATAGGAAAAAGAAGAGGGAAGAGGAAAATCGACAAAAATAAAAAATTAAAATTGGTAATTTCCTATTCTCATATGTTTTTTTTTAATAACCGAATATATTACTTAAAAAATAAAATTTATTTTTTAATAGGTTTAATAGAACTAATTTTAATGATATGTTGCATCAACTATGTATCAAAGTTCATCTAAGATTTATTATATTTAGCAAAATGTTATTTTATTTTAACTAGAAAAAGTTAATATTTTTTATTTTTAAATGAGTTTTTTATTTTGTTTTTGATGCTCTTTAGGATTTATTTATGGATATACTCCATACCTATATTTATTAAATTTTCTTTACATTTTATTTGTTCTTTCATTTGACGCAAAATTAGAAAATTTTTCAAATATTGAAATTTTTTATAAGAATTCGATCGTGTAGAAAAAGTGTTTTCTAAATAATTTTTTTAAAAAAATAATTTGAAAATATTTTCCGATTGAAATTGATCAAATTTTTTCTTTTTTTGTTTTTGTTGATGAAATAGAATGAAAATGGTCAATTTCTTTTTATCAAATTTTTTTGGGTTGAGTGATCGGATAATCTATTTCCTTAACTAAAGATCTCAAGTTCGAATCATGACAAAAAAAGATTTGAGAGAACCAACCCCTAAAATGTATCACATAATATTCGTATCGAATTAATCGAGTAAAGTTCGGATACAGATGATAAAAACAAAAAGAAACGGTCAATTTCTTTTTTTTTTCTTTTAAGGAATGGGATTTTTCCTATATGACCCAAGAAATAAATCATAAACGCATTTAACATTATTGGAAAGAAAACCAAGGGCAGGATCGTCATAGTAAACAGCAAATATCAAGTGCCACGTGGAGGTTTTGTGTCAGTCTGAAGAAAACAACGGAAAACAAACCGGCGGTCATAGGCGGTGGTGGGAGAAAAGTCGATTCTCATTCACATAGATGTTCCACCTCTACAATTTTTTGTTAATTTTAAATTCACCCCTCAAATTTTCCAACTCATTCTTTTTTATCCCCATTTTGCCCTCTCACCTTTCTTCATAATTTGGCAAGAAATTAATATCCCATCTCCCTCTCCTCCCCCCTCTCCCTCTCTCTCTCTCTAACTTCTATATAGTACCCAGATAGCCTATTCCCTTTTAGCGTCCCTTCTTCCATAGCTGATTGTTCTTCGTTTTAAGGTGACATCTCTTTTACATTTGTATTGACTGTTTTATTGTCTGGGTTTTTGCAATTTAATGTTTTTCATTGATTACTCGATCAGTTTGCGGAAGTCAACTACGGTTTATGTACTAATTTGTGTTCATACTTCTTGGTTTTTCATTATATTTGATTCTGGGTTTAGTGTTCTTTATTGATCGGGTTTTTCGATCTACTAGGTAAAGACTGAATCATTTGTTTTTTGTTTAGAAAGTGTTATTTGTGTTCATTTGTTGGTAAATGTAAGAATTTTATTTGTTTTGTGCATTTGTTTGCTCCCATGTTTTAGTCCATTTGGATCTATTATGTGAGAATGTTTTGTTTATGATCATGGGTCAGTTATTTGGACTTGGAATGATATAGTAGTGCATAGAGACTATATATGCATCTACATGGTTTTGGGAGGGATTTAGGTTCTTTCACTTTTAGTGTTTATTTTGTCATATGAAATGCTTGATGCAGAATATATATATCTATACAAGTTTGAGGGTCTTTGCTTTGTGCATCTTAAGATGCCTGGAATTGTTATGGATGAGGTCAATGAGGAGGGGATAGTGAATGAATTGAATGGAAATTCTACACATCATAAGGAGCATATTGCTCCAGATAAGTCACCTGGTAGCAATTTGAGTCCACGCAGGGGAAGGTGTGCAGCGGCTGAGCTGCCTGCGGAGGGTGTGGTTGATACATCCATTGAGCAGCTCTTTGACAATCTATGTGAGATGCAGAGTTCGGATCAGTCACCATCGAGGATTAGTTTTGGTTCGGAAGGTGAAGATTCTAGGATTGATTCTGAATTGCGCCATCTTGTAGGAGGAGAGATGAGGGAGGTGGAGATAATGGAGGAGGAAGTGGAGAGGCCAATGGATGATTTTAATGGCGATTCTGCCTCACAGAGGGAGAGTTCTTCTGCAGATAAGAAGTCGTTAAAGATGGATAAGACCCAATCTGCAAGCTTGAAGTCCCCTTCTTCTGGACAGTCGAAGAAGGGTTCTCACTTCCAGGTGGATTCTGAAGCATCACCAAAGTTGAGTCCTAAGACCAAAAGTCCACCAGAGAAACCTTCTCGGAGTGATAAGAATTTAAGGAAATCAAGTAATGGAGTTTCTTCAAAGAAACAAAGGAATACTCCTTTGGGCGGAACAGAATTAGTGAATGGAACTGTGGATCCATCTGAAACAGGGTTAGATAACCCAGATTTAGGGCCTTTTCTGCTCAAGCAAGCGAGAGAGTTGATATCATCAGCAGATAATCCTCTAAGAGCTCTTGAATTGGCTCTTCGAGCAGTAAAGTCATTTGAGAAATGCTCAAATGGAAAACCCAGTTTGGAGATGGTAATGTGTTTGCATGTTACAGCTGCAATATACTGCAGCTTAGGTCAGTACACTGATGCAATTCCATTGCTCGAGCACTCAGTTGAGATTCCATCAATTGAGGAAGGCCCAGATCATGCACTGGCAAAATTCGCTGGTTATATGCAGTTGGGTGATACATATGCCATGTTGGGTCAGCTTGAAAATTCCATTTATTGTTACACCACTGGGTTGGAAGTTCAGAGTCAAACTTTGGGAGAAATGGACCCAAGAGTTGCTGAAACTTGCCGATACTTGGCTGAAGCTCATGTTCAAGCCTTGCATTTTGATGAGGCTGAGAAATTGTGTCAGATGGCTCTTGACATCCATAAGGAAAAAGGTGCCCCTGCGACTCTAGAAGAGGCAGCAGATAGGCGGCTTATGGGCCTTATATGTGAGACAAAGGGAGATCATGAAGCTGCTCTCGAGCATCTTGTTTTAGCTAGCATGGCCATGGTGGCCAGTGGCCAAGAACTGGAGGTGGCTTCAGTTGATTGCAGTATAGGTGATACATACTTATCCCTGGGACGGTATGATGAGGCTGTTTTTGCTTATCAGAAAGCACTGACCGTTTTCAAGACCAGCAGAGGAGAGAATCATCCATCTGTGGCTTCAGTTTTTGTTCGTCTTGCTGATTTGTACAACAAAACCGGAAAATTGAGAGATGCAAAATCATACTGTGAAAATGCCCTTAGAATCTATACGAAGCCCATTCCAGGAATCGCTCAAGAGGAGATTGCAACGGGTCTTACTGATGTTTCCGCTATCTATGAGTCTATGAATGAGCTCGAGCAGGCACTTAAGTTGCTGCAGAGGGCTCTGAAGATATACAATGACTCACCTGGTCAGCAAAGTACTATTGCAGGAATTGAAGCTCAGATGGGGGTTATGTATTATATGTTGGATAACTATTCTGAATCGTACTCCTCATTCAAGAATGCAATTTCAAAGCTTCGTGCATGTGGGGAGAAGAAGTCTGCTTTCTTTGGTGTTGCTTTGAACCAGATGGGGCTTGCTTGTGTTCAGCAATATGCGATAAATGAGGCCGCAGAATTGTTTGAAGAGGCGAGAGGTGTATTGGAGCAAGAATATGGACCATATCACCCTGACACACTTGGTGTATATAGCAACCTTGCTGGCACATACGACGCAATTGGCAGGTATAGACCTTTCTCATTCTTATTTTTGATAACCTACCATAAGAACTTTTGTTTTGTTTATCGTTGATTGAACTACTGCTGAATTGGCTTGTCCTGATGTGTAATTAGAGAATAGTGAATAATATCTACATTAAATTTGTTTACACTTCATTGGATTTTGCCACTGGCTTTGTGTAAAGTAGAAGTATATATATCATCCCACTAGGTTCATGCATTGTCCTTTTCTAGTGTTAGAGGTCCTCAACCAAGTCTAAAGGCTTTTTTTAGGTCAAATGGTAACATATGTTGACTAGTAATGGATAAAAATGGACAACCAGTCCCTTTGATTGAGTGGTATTAGCTCTTGCCCACCATTAGTTTTAGATTTCGAGCATTCCCCCTCCCAAAAGGCTATGCCCTCTTGTGAGACCCTAAAAATGAGAAAGAGGTAAAGGATTAGGCAGAATTCTTTGTTTTTGGGCTCCAAGTTGGGACAGATTTTTCTTCTCATGATTCTTGGGTAAAGTAGGCAAAAAGCAATTACAGATGCATAAAGAGCAAGTGATGCTTGCATAACATTGCATGGTTTGCATTACTTTTACGAGAAAATTATTTGTATCACTTGAACTCCTTTTTTGTATTACTAAAACTCTTGTCTGATTTGATCAGGTTGGATGATGCAATAGAAATCTTAGAATATGTTGTTGGGATGAGGGAGGAAAAGCTTGGGACAGCCAACCCGGATGTGGATGATGAGAAGAGGAGGTTGGATGAGTTGCTCAAAGAAGCGGGCAGGGTTCGTAGCCGAAAAGGGAGGTCTTTGGAAACTCTTCTTGATGCCAATTCCCATGCCGTAAACAAAGATGGCATTACAGTGGGATAAGACGATTAGTTCTTCATGAATTATGTAAATATAATATATATTATTCAAAGCGGCAAAAAGAAGTAGATGGTGGATGTTATACTAGATTTAAGATGGAGGGAAGTCAAATTTTATAACTTATTGCTGAAATTTCAGATGTAATATTTGATTGATTATATCATATTTATCAAATGTCACTGGATTTGTATTTACATTATTGAAGTTACAATTGAAATTCAATTGCAACATTTACCACCCTCTACCCGATTCTACCAACACATGAAACATTCCTCCTATTTTTCTAGAGCAGCCGTTCTGAAAGATGGGACTTCTAATCCTATAAGAACTGTTTTTGATGTATAGATCTCGAGTAATAAAGATGAAAGAGATGTCTGTGGACGTATCTAATGTTCGCAGCTTGTGTATGTACTCAAAATTTTTCTAATATAACTATGATTGAATTTTTTATTTTGATCAGAAAGAGGCGCATTTCTTAAGACTGGATTGGAATTTGGAAGTGACAGCATATTGAAATTGTACACTTTAATTAATAAACAATCTATTTACTAAGATAAAATATTAAATTTCTTAATCAACTCTCAGTTTTAAAATTTAGAAATGAAAAACAATTATATTAGACGAGCTATTCTTACTCGAACCAAATTAATCAAAATATGACTCCATATACCATAATAAAAAAAAATATGCAGTTTAAAGATGTGATCCTCTTTGAGATAATGTTGCATAAGAGTTTGGCTTTGATAGCCCCAGTTAGGAATCAACAATTTAATAATCATCAAGATGGTTGGTGTGGGTAGACAGTTGGTTTCATGCACATCTCAACCTGTCTTTTAATATGTTTCAAGATATAAATGCCTTGGTAAGCAACGAGCATGATTTGTCTGCTTCATCTTTTATTGCTATGGTATCCCAATCATAACCAGTTCTCCGGGTTGCTTTTAAGTTTGAAGTCACTTGGACCAATTAGAAGAAGAATTACAATTTCTTGAATCAATACTTTAGCACTGTCTTAAATTTGTTTTATTTTACTTTTTTTTTTCAGGTATCATAGTAAAGTTTAAAATGACATAAAAATATCAGTAATACAGTTTTAGTGTTGTCATATGTAAGTGAGATATAAAAATGTATGATTATGCTTTCAAAATTGAAGAGACACTAAAGCAAGTTGTCAAGTCCTTGTACTTGACAATATGTTTTATGATTAAAGAAACACACGAGCTAATAAGTTTGTAGGTCTCTAAAGTAGATTATATTGTACTAAATGGCACAAACTGTCAAATCTCACATTCGAATTATGGGATTGAATTCTTAACTTTAACTTCAACCATTTAATGGGTATCTCCCACAACAAAGCTTTAACAGTTTGGTGTAAGATTCCCATCAAAATATAACATTCGAGCATTTGAGTCGATGCCAACGAGCAAAAAGGAGCCCATGATTTATGATGCCAAAAATACCCTTTAACATGAGTCGTAAACTTGAGAATTTTAAGAATGACAGTGAAGAGACTAACGGACATATCCTTTAACATAAGTCGCATACTTCAGAATTTTAAGAACGAGAGTGAAGAGACTTAACGGATAATTGAATTAATGTAATGAGATATTAGATCTCTTAATTAAATTTTAAATTTAAAATTTATGAATAAAAAAGATTATACGGGAGAACTGTCTCTTAAATAAGGATCTCGTAAATATTTAAGTCGGATTAATGAGAATATGGCTTTGGATACAGACATAGGTACCAGAAAAAAAGAATGACAGATAAGAGAAATGAGAATCAGGTCATGTCTTAGTAGGATTACAAGAAGAAGCTTTATTTACATATACCATTCATTTTCGGTTTTCTTCCTTCACAAATGATTTTCAAGAAAACATGTTGCACATATTCACGTATACCACTGCGAAAGGAAAGCCTGATTGTCACCCTTAGAGCAATGCCTGTTTGATGAAAATTTAAGCACAATCACTTCTGCATGAAATTCCAATCTCTCAATCATCCAACCTCTCTGGGATAAAAAAGTTTCAGATTCCCACCCGCACTCTCTCTCTCCTTTTCTTTTTTTAGCTTGTCCGGTAAAGTTCTGTACCAACCAATGAAAGTAGAGGAACTGAAGGCAATGACCTTTTTGTTGCCAACAGCCAACTGATGCTTTATTTTGTTAATGCTCAAATCATTTCAAACGACACTCTCACATTTTATTCATAATTAAACTGACTCTTAACTTGTTACGAATCTCTTCATTTCTAATTCTATCTCTTCTAATTTTGTCACACATCCAACTAAATAGAATCATTTCTACTACACCTATTTTTTATTCTTATTATTATTTAATAGGTCAATACTCAGTACCATACAATAATACAGATCTAACCGTGGTTCTATAGAACTTTCTCTTCAAATGCATTGGTATCATGCGATCGGATAGAATTTTGGATATTTTTTTCCATTTCATTCAACCCACTTGAATCATATAGTTCACATTTTCATCTATATTGTCATCATTTTAAATGATGAAATCTAGATATGTAAACCGTTTATTTTTGGCTATATCTTATCCATCTAATCTAATTATTTTTTTATCATTTCGATAATAGTTGCTAAATCTACATTTCATATACTTAGTTTTTTATCTATTCAATCTAAACCCTCTGAATTTTAGTGTGACTCTCCATAACTCTAATTTAATATGAATATCTTTCATAATTTTATCAACTATAACTATATCATATGTAAAAAGTATATACCATGAATTTTATTTTGAATATTTTTTATAATTTCGTTTATTACTATTGCAAAGAAAAAGGGACTTAATACCGAATTTTGATGGAGTCCGATATTAATGGGGAATCTATTGTTCAAGCCCCCGCAAGTTTTTATATTAGTTACAACTCTCTTATATATATCTCTAATAAAATTAATATATTTCGAGAAAATCCTTTTCTTCATTAGCGCCTACCACAATACGTCTCTAGAAACTCATATATTTTTTTAGAACAATGAATACTATATGTAAGTCACTCTTATGTGCTCTATATGTCTCCATAAAATATTTTAATAAGTAGATTGTTTCCGTGGTAGATTTCCTAAATATAAATCCAAATTGATTTAGAGATATATTTATCTCCAATTTCAATCTATATTCTATCATTCTCTCCCATAGTTTTATGGTATGACTCATAAATTTAATTTCTTTATAGTTGGAATAATCTTGTATATCTCTTTTATTCTTATATAGTGGTACGATTATACTCTTTCTCCATATTTGGGATATTCTTTTGATTTGTCAAATTTTGTTGAAAATATCAGTTAATTTTATTATATCAAATTCACCTAAACATTTTCACACTTCTATGGGGATGCCATCAGATCCTATGATTTTATTATTTTTCATTCTTTTTAAAGCTTCCTTCACTTCATGAAGACGAATTTTACGTTGAAAGTTTCTAGTAATCTCTTCTACAGTTATTTCAATATTTCATATATTTGTTGTACTCTTAATATTGAAAAATTTATCAAAATAATTTTTCTAACGCTTTGTTATATTTTCATTTCTTATAAGTATTTCATTAATTTCATTCTTAATACACCTAATATCATTTAGTTCTTTTTCTTTTTTTTCCTTATCTTGGTAATTTTTTAAATTTCTCTTTTTCTGTTTTTAGTCTTTGATCTCTTGTATAGTACATTATACCTCTTACTTTTTGATTGTTGAATAATTTTTCTTATATATTTTTTATACTTTTATATTTTTCATACCTATCATTACTATTATCAAAGAGAAGCACATAATAAAAGAACCAAAATACAAGCTACTCGACTTGGGTACAACTTAAACTCCTGAATCATCTGACGAAGGATAGAAAAAGAATCAACATAACAATGAGATTGTTGGAACCCGGAAATCATTGTATTCCATGAAACAGAATCCTTCTTGCAACATCGTACCAGCATTCTCAATATCCCCACATTTCCAATACATATCCAATAGGTAATTGGCGACAGAAATATCATCATACTCGCCCAATTTCAGCAGAAATTCATGAATCTGCCTTCCCATTTCCAAATCCCAATTGCCACAAACAGCCTTAATCAGAGGCGAAAAGCTCGAAAACTCAAGAATCAAACCAACCGGCAAACCATTATTTAGCAATTCCATGAAAATTCTTATAGCCTGTAGTCAGTAAACTCCCAAACCATCTTATTAGCCTCTAAAACATTGATCAAACACATTATCCTAGAAAACCCAGAATCCTTAACTTGTTTCTGAGATGGGGTTTCTTCAATTTCAACAGAAACACTCTTCGTACTCTGTTTGCTGGAAAACCCACCTGATGAAATGTAATTCTGAGGTGGGTTTGGTTCAAGTTCACGAAAGATTGTATTTTTAGTGTTATTAACATTAGATATTTGAAGACTGTGACAGCAAAGAACTGAATTTCTTCTTGGGAAAGCATGCGCAAATGAAGAGAGCGATTGCAGTAAGGTACCTTTGGTTGTGCTTTAAGGTGGTGATAATTAGAGTATGGAAAATTCAATTGAGGCCCAAGAACATTGTCATCGTAGACTCCGAAGACGGCCACGTTTGTATGCTTCAAGATAATCTATGTTGGAGTTTTCTCTTCATCTCTCGCTTTTAGCATGGTTTCGTTTTTTGCTTCTTGGTCTGACACTTGGTTTCTAGTTTCACGTTTTAGAGAAGATTTGAGAAATTAGGGAAAGACTCCAAAATTTTTCATATTCAGGTTCGTGCCCCAACCCAAGCTTCTTTTCACACAATTAACCTCCCCAGCCACATCCGGTTAGACATGAATACCAAGTATTGAACGTGACACAACACTCGAAAAGGTCACGTTTAGAATTATTTGGGAAACATAGGTCACAACCGTAATCACCTTATCTCCTTAGTACCATTAGTTGCGAAAGTGACCAAACTCCGAATGATGCAGTGATAGGACACTACATTTTATTAATAATAGATTTTATATTGAGAATGTAAAAATAGAATTTGAAAAAATTAATTATTTATTAGTCTTATAGTATTTAGATTGAATTAATAGAATAACATTCGAATACTGATCGATAAAAATATCTACTTAAAAAATAGTTGTTAAAGCGTAAAACTTTTAACAATATAAAACTTTTATGATTTTATTTTGTCGGCTCATTTTATCGAGCTCATTTTATTGTGCATGCTCATGTCCTATATATGTGTTCGTACCTTATAATCCATGCTTCTCTAATTTGGGAAAACTTCTTAGTGAACCCTAAATGAGAAGGAAAATTATGTTCATTGTATCTTCAAACGTGGTGCATCAAAATTCAACAAGTCAAATCAAATTAAGTTTGCACAAAATTAACACCAGGGGATTTTGGATCCCAGAAACAACGACTTATGACCCGCACTTCCATCATGTTTTGTTTTTTTTATTAACGGTCAGTTAATTTAATGGAACATGACGTTAACTTCTTTAATTAAGTTTCTGAGTTTAATTCACGACTTGGATGACTACGTTAGGAGAATTACCCCTTAAATAGATTACTGTAAATCCTGAATTAGATTAATCGAAATATAACTTCAGATACCGATTAATATAGTATCAAAAGAAAAAATATGTTGTCTTCTTTAAAAAATTGTACTTTATAAATTATTAAAAACATTTTTTTAAAACAGAGATGTATTTTCAAGCCATTCTAAAGCTTTTCTTTGAAAAAACGAGGAAAGTGTTGATCCAAAAGCTCCCTCAAAGGAAAAAAGCTCCCTCAAAGGCTTCCCCCCTAATTAGAGGCGCATGCATGATCAAGAATGTTTGGGACTCATTTAACTGGACCAAATGGGGCCCAAAATAACAAACAATTCAAGGCCCAATATAGATGGCCCTTTTCCGCATTAAAGTCAAAAAAGAATGAATGCAAGAGTTTTTCCTTTTTTTTTTTTTTATATTTTTGGTCCCCGGCTTGCACCGTTCAGTAGTCGAGATTTCTTCACAACTTATTTGGACTGATCCGCTATCAAGCTCGCTTTTGGGGGATCTTCCAACGTGGATTTTGCTGTTTTCATGCATGATTAAAAGGTCTCAACACTTTTATCACTGAGCCAACCAAATGTTGGTAGAGTTTCTTTATATATATGCACAAATACACACACATACTTACTATGAGTATTTGAAAATCCAACTAATATAATTCAAGTAATTGTAAAGTTTAATTTAAAGATTGATTCTTTTAACGTTTGATTTTTGATTTCTAATACTCGAATTTAAAATTTTGAGTAAAAGACTCTATTGTCCCGTTACTAAATTCGTTGGTCAAGAGTTTCTTTGGTGATAGATGAAAGAGGAGCAACCGGCATGTGAGGCACCTAGGATGGGAATTTGCTGCTGAGCTTGTGTGTTTTCCTTTTCGTTTTCTTCACGCATGATGAAGAAAGTCTTTGAAATAGAACAAGACACTGAATTAGATCTATAAATTTAGTGATAAACCATTAAACACTTTTAATTAAAATTTTAAATTTGAGTCTTAAAAATAAAAAATAAGTATAGAAAGAGCCAACCACTAAATTTGATCTCTATATATTTGAATCGGATTAATTGAGTTTTCGAATATCGATAGTCAAATATCAAAAAAAATATTGATAGACACAACACTGGTATTTTTTTTGGTACCTGGATCTTCCGGTATACGGAGTTTTAACCCGATTAATTTGAAATCGACCTGAGTGTCGGACCTCATTTTGAGGGGAAGGTCTTCCAATATTGTTTTCTCTGATTCAGTAAGAGTTGAACTCCGACCTGATTAAGAGACGAAAGTGTTCTCCTACCTACGCCAACAAGTATCAGTTACACAACATTGATACAATGACATAGAAAAATAGACAATCATTTATTGTCATGCAATATAGGTGATTCTATAATTTTATAAATAATTCTGAAATAAAAATTATATAATTTTTTTTTGATATCATGATTAGGCCACAAACTTAGTATTCAGGATTTCGTCCTGACTAATATGAGTCGACCGTTTGCAGGGCCCAATTGAGGGAGCATGTCTCCTAACATTGATTTTTTCGTTCCCATGGGAGATCGAAATTCTGACCATAGTTAAAGGACGTCAGTTGTCGAATCAACTGAATCATTAGACGTCGGTAAAATTATATAATTTTAACCTAATTCTATGAATACCTCTAAAAACAGTAAGCATGCACGTAAATACTTCGCTTCACCCTCGTCTACTTCTTCTAAATCCATGCTTTTCCCACAAATATTCCCAAATCTTCCTTCAAATTTCTTGGGCAATTTTCTATCCTTCATTTTATATGAGTTAAAGAGCGTAAGGGGCACACAGACAACGGCGGAGTCCAACGAGGCACGATAGCCCAAGAACTCAGCTATGCCCCCCAAGGCAGAAGGGCTCCAGACAACACTACAATCCAGAAATCACCCTAATTTCGTAGGGAAAGCTATGAGGCATATTGGCCTAAGAGGTCTCCAGACAGCCTACCATAGCCTGTGAGCTGAGTTCTCATAAAGAAAAGTTGGCCCGGAGAAAAAAAGATAGGGCAACTTGTTGGTAAAAATCTAAGTACAAATTTTTATATTATATATAATGATATTTATATGTGTGTGTATAAATATAATTTTAGGCGAGAAAAAACAATTTGCAATTACACGTCCTTTTGGGGGATAAGATAAGGATCTCATCACATCCCATCGGGTGAGATTCTTCTGATGTAGCAATTCGGATTGATATTTTTTAAATAAAATTTTAAATTTAAATTTTATATAATAAAAATAGATATTAAAAAAGATTTATTTTTTAAAAATTTAATTCAACTCAAATAAAATTTAATCGAATTTAATATAATTATTAAATATTGATGGTTAAAAAAGAAAAAAAAAAGAGAGAGAATACCATATCCTAAGAAATAGGGTTTGGAAAGTCATTGATGTGTTACACCGCTCATATGCTTAATGTTGGATTTAATCGCACATGCGGAAGCGAGAATTAAATAGATCGAAATTTTTGGGATAAATACCTCGATAGGGCAGTCTCCAAAATCCACCGTGTCGCGATGTCCCTCGAACGAATCGCTCGGTCGGATGGTGATCACGCAATCGAACCACCACCTCAAATCCACGACGTCTCAAGCCTCGTGTCCGGTGAATCGTCTGACGATGAGAGATTTTCCTACGCGAAAATCTCCATCCCTCTAACTATTTTCTCTCTCTAGAGGATGTGTGAAACCCTAGCCTCCATCATTGTTACTGTTCACCACAAGGAAGGAGAAGGAAGACTTTCCTCTATTGTGCCCTCTCACAGAAGGAAGGTAAGACCAATTTCACTTAATTGGTGGGGGTTACCAAAGTATGGTTAATGCTAATTAAGGATGGGAGTTACCCCATTCCTTAATTACCCAAATGCCCATAATGGGCATAAATAACCAACACTTAATATAATAATAATTTAAATTTTTTTTACATATTATAAATTTATACCACAAAACTATATATTTCTTATTAAAATTTTTCACTTAAACTTAAATATTTTATAAATTAAATATAGAATAAAATAAAATAACTCGAGAAAAGCCAAGAGAAGAAATGATTTTTCTTAAGAATGCTATATACATATATTTTTTTATAAACCATATATATTCTATAATCACATTAAATACGATTAAATTTGATTTAAGTTGAGTTAAACTCTTAAAAAACAAAATTTTTCGATATCTGTTTTTATTATACACAATAATCAAATTCAAAATCTTATTTAAAAAATATCAGTGTCTATAGTTATTGAACGGACTTAGCATTGTTTAAGAATGTTATACTAATTGCTTAATTGGCTGAAGTACAAAATTATTATAATTATTATAAATATTAGGAGTCTCCCACACTGTCCTCTCTCTCTCCCTCTCCCTCTCTCTCATTCTTTGATCAAATCCATAGTCCTGTTCAAGATGAAACTTGAGAGACCCAAATTGCATGCTTTTCCCCTCAGTAATAATTTTGTACTATACCTTTTCCCTTGTTTTATACAATTTAATGCATTCAGAGTAGCCTCACATGTTCCAAGTCCCTCAATTGGCTTTTGTATCTTTTTCCATTTGGCTTCTTCATACCCCCTCCCTCCCTCTGATTACAACCCCCCCCCCCCCTCCCTCTGATTCAAGAAATCCCTCTACCATGATGGGATACAAAAGGCCATGTATGATACAGAAACCCTTTTGCTCTAATTTTGTTAGTATAGAGCTAAGAGTTTTATCGGCAAAAAGAAAGATTACAATTTGCAAAAAAAAAAAAAAAAAAAAACTAATATAGCTCTATTGCTATATTATTTTACGTATTTATTTAAAAACTTAAATTTATATAAAAATTTTTATTAGCAAAAATTTAAAATTTATTGGTAATTGGTGATGAAGAAATAAGTGGGGAGAGAGAATGAAAGAGAGTGATAATTCTCGGCATTTATATATATTTAATGCATTAAACAATTCATTATTGATAAAAATTAGAGTATGAGTTCTTGTAAAGATATCTGAGTGGTAAAAAACTTTAATTTAAATATATTTTTTAAGATTTATTATTTAAATTTTTATACATATATATATATTTTTAAAATTTGCGTAATCCTGATATATATAAAAATATATATATACCTACATTTTTAATACATAGGTTGTTATTATTAAAAGGAAGATAATTCAAACAAAATCTACACAAAATCAAAATTCCATGCCAAATTTTGACCTTTCACTTTCTTCTACTGGCAGGAAAAATTTGGACAAAAGCCTGATTTGAGGCTTGAAAGAGTCCAAATTAATTGGGGTGTCTTTTCGACCTTTTGCACATTCGATTTGTTTTATTTTTTGTTTTTTATTTTATTTTATTTTACTTTTTTGTTGGGCGCCGGGACCGGGGGGCTCACAACACAAGACCTGAGCTCACGGGTGCAACCTCTTGGGTTCAGTCTAGAATCAAATGTTTCGTACCAGTACGGACGCAAGGCAACATATTTGCATGTGAAAACTAACTGAGGTCAGAAATCAACAGAGCCCTTTCGAACACGAGAGGGAGAGGGAGACGGGGAAATAATTTGGGCAGTCAAGAAATTAATCATTGATCTCAAGTTCCCTTTTTTATTTCCGACGCCGATATTTAAATTAATTCGATTTAAATATTTATAAAAACTCTATTTAAATGATAATTTTTGGGTATAATTTTTTTATTTTTAAATTTTGAGTAAAACTTGTTAAGAAATCTAATATGTCATCTCACTATATCAATTATCCGTTAACAGATCTTGTTTAATGATGCATTATTTTGAGAATCTAACGGTCAAATCAAACTAATGAGTTAGAGATGGACCGATACTTTCTCTTTCCTATAGAGATTCTTTTTAAAGATTTTAAATTCAATCGTCTCCTGTGTATTAAGAAACCAATCAAGATTTGATAAGATAGGTTTTGGGAGTATTGTTTTACATTGTAAGTAACCCTTCTTTAAGATTGGCAATTTTAATTTTGATATGTTATGAAACTTCAGCTGTAAATTTAGATTATTCTCAAATGGTATACAAACTTACAAATTCTCATTGAGTCGATAGTTTAGTGTTTTGAAAATATAACACAGCTGAGCCCATATATTAATTAGAATAGGTTTTTGGAGTATTCCATTACTTTGCACCCCAACTCTTCTTTAAAATTGACTATAGATTATCTTTAAGTTGTGTATATAATTATTATTTGATGAAGTTTGAGAGAGAGAGAAAAGGGAAGACAATTATCAAACTCTTTTAAATTGAGTGATTGGACACTTTATCGCTTAAGCAGAGCTCTCAAGTTCGAATTTTGAGAATAACGAAAAAAGGATTTGAAAAAATGAATCTTTAAAATGGGTCTCACAGTATTCAAATCAGATTAATCGGATAAAATTCAGATACTAACGATAAAAACAGACAAAAAGAAAACAATGATGTGACCTAGCTTTTTTGTAGACAGCCATGAATTCTTTCACAACCAATACACCCTACTATATCAAGTTGAGGTCATAATTTTTTGTTGGCTCCTATAATATTATTTTATTTATTTTTAAATCTCATTTTAATTAATTTAAAATTTTGACATAATATATAAATATGAAATTTTTTTATCTTAGAAATTAAATTTTAAAGTATGAATGAGATTCAATGCTAACATGATATTAGAATTATTTCAAAATTCAAATTGATTCTGTCAAATTCTGTTAAAATTAATTATTTATGCTTCTACCTTACAAAGAAACTTTTGAAATAAAAGCCAAGTTCTCAATCTTTCAAGTTTCACATTGGTTTTGTTCCCACTTTTTGCCCCATCGCATCAATGCCTCCTTGTCCCTTCTCAACAGAGATAGGGTTTGTAGCTTTCAAATTGCAATCCTTCACTTGCCCAATAATTTAGATGATGTGTTGTTGAATATTTAATTTCCCATTAAAAAATTTTAGAAATTCACCTTAATAATATAGCCACACTTTTCGAACATGTAATTTTGGAAGTTATATTATATCTTGTGAGTTTTCATTTTGATCTTTTTTATTATAAAAATAAATTAATATGCAATTCAGCATGCGATATTATGATATAAATATTATAGAAATATTTAGATTGAATGGCAATACTAATCATTCCTTCCGCCATTCTTTTTACGGCTCGTAAAAGAAAAAGGAAAAAAAGATGCAATTTTGAGAACTTGTAATATTTATCCAACTTATAATCAATATTGATATGGTCAAATTCTTTTTAGTTGAGTGGTCGGATACTGTATCTCTTAATCAGAAAATTAAGCTCAAACCTTGAAAATGAAAAAAAAAAAGATTTTGGAGAGTCAATTTCTTAATAGATCCATAATACTCGGACTGAATTAATTATGTGAAATTCGGATATTGATTGATCTAGTATTACTATATTTTATGATATTGATAATATTCAAGTTTGATGCTATCAAAAGTTGTACGATCCAAAATACAAAAAAAAAAAAAAAAAAGAAAACTTTCCAAGATTTTGTAAAACTCTTTTGTCATATTTATGTTGTGGCCCTACATTGGTAGAATTATTAAATCTTGGATGGGTCGACTTTATAACTTTATTCACATCTAATTGACGTGGAATAATAGAAGATTATATCCAACTTAGCATAACCAATATTCTATGGATCTAGTAATAGAGCATTAAATTTCATTAATTAAACTTTTGAATTCAAATTTTGAAAATAGAAAAATAGATATTAAGAAAGTCTGTCTTTAAATTGGATTTCGCAGTACTCAAACTGAATTAATCAGATAACTCAAATACCGATTTGTTAAAAGAATAGAAATAATGAACTTAGGGTCTAAGGTGCAGTTGTCGTTTCATGGTCGACATTAGCGGTATGAATCAATGAGAGTAGTCCACATTACTAACGAACAATTAATGGACGGAAAGAATATTAAATTTTTTAATCAAAATTTAAATTTAAATTTTGAGAATTGAAAAAATTATTTTGAGAGAAATTTTCTTACAGAACGTCTGATAATAATTGAATCGAATTAATTTAAATATGATTTTATATATCGATTAATCAAATGTGTATATATATATAAACATATATATATCGCATAGGACTAATCGACAATGTGAAGGTTATGTAAAGGTTGAGGATAGATATAGATATGGTTAAAAAATTATTAATACAATGATAATTTTTTTTTCACTACCTCATTTTAACTGTACAATGATAATTTTATCACCGTCTTTCTCTCTTTCTTCACCGACTCTTTCTCATCTTCTGTGGCTGCCATCGCTGTCGGTGAAGAATACTCCTCCATGCAAGTGGGGTTTGGGGCTTGGATGTGAATGGAGGGAAAGGGACTTATAATATTTTCTAGAATAGTGGGAAAGCGCAGAAGGCATGCATAGGAGTTTTCACATGAGTGTTGAGCTCTGAATAAAATTCTTCCCCTACAAGAGTGTAAACTTGGGATAAAATTTTGAGAAATCTCATTCCTCTCTCTTTCACAGTGTCTCCTTCTCTCACCTTTCATTTTATTTCTTTAAATTTAATATTCTAATTTAAACTTTATTATAATTTAAAAATTTGTATCCTAATCTAAATTGGGAATAAATTTAATTAATATTATTCTAATAAAATCTCAATAAATTAAAAAATATTTTATTAAAAATGAAAATAGTAAAAAAATATATATAATACACCTAACTCATTCGATTACAAAGTCAATTCGAGAATCAAGATAGGGTTTAAAATTTTGAATCGAAACAAACCAAAATGCTCTAACCTATGTTGCATTGAAACGAAAAGTACAGGTAGGGAAATGAATATAAAATGATACAACGGAATGACATTTTATATAAAAGTGCATGAAATGGAAATGTGGACATATGCGTAAATATAAAAAATACAAAGATTTTTATATAAATATTATTATTTTATGAAAATAATAGAATAGTCATATTTTATGACTAAAATTTAAAATGATCAAATATATAATTATTAATCATAAGATAATTAATATAAAAACTAAAAATTATAATTAATTAAATAAATAATTTATTAACTATAGAAAAATGTGTAATTATAGAAAATATAAGGATTTTTATATCAATATAAATTAATTTAACATGTTGAAAGGTTTTGAAAACGAAAAATATTTCGGAAATGTTTCGAAAATGAAAAATATTTTGAAAATGGAAAACGTTTGGATTGAGAAGTTTTTGTGGGTAAACTTCAACAAGGGACCGTAGGTTTTGCTGCCAAAAGATTTTCTTTGCTTCCTCTTCGGCAAAGGAAGGATGTGCCCGAATGTTTTTGCTTTTATTTTTATTAGTTTTCTCTAAGCACATGCAGAAAAAAAAAAATTTTAATTTTTTCTTTTCTCTAGCATTTATTGTCAATTTTACAGTTTTTTTTTTTAATTTTTTAAGAAACTAATTATTTAGTTTTTTAGTATTGTATTGCGATAAGTTTAATTAAATTGTTTCTAAGTTTTACAAATGTATTTTTAATTAAAAAAGTTTATTTTCGAATATTATATTTAAAAAGATTATTTCAGAAAATGATGGGTAGGAGAAGGGGCAAGAAAACCCGTGGGAATCGTATTCCAATTATCAACAAGTACCTTTTAACTCCGATATACAAAAATTTATCGATACTAATATTTTTTCGTTTCTAAAATATTTTTTATTTTTAAAATATCTTAACTAACTAAATTAATTAATATTTATATAAAAGATTTTATATTTTTTATATTTATACATTTTTTATATTTAATGAATTATTTGTTTATTGAATTATAATTTTTATTTTTTTTGTTATTTTTCTTATGATTAATAATTATATATTTGATTATTTTATATTTTAATTATAAAATAAGTTTATCCTATTATTTTCAGAAAAAATAATTAATATTTATACAAAAATTTTTATATTTTTTTTTATATTTTCATTTCTTTTATTTTTTCAACATATATTTGTCTATATCATTTCGTTGTTTATTGAATTATAATTTTTATTTTTTTGTTATTTTTCTTATGATTAATAATTATATATTTGATTATTTTAGATTTTAATTATAAAATAAGTTTATCCTATTATTTTCATAAAAAATAATTAATATTTATACAAAAATTTTTATATTTTTTTCATATTTTCATTTCTTTTTATTTTTACAACATATATTTGTCTATATCATTTCGTATCTACCCTTCAAACCAATGAATTAATCAATGGTCAAAGTTTGTTGATAAATTTATTAGGGAAAGTATTGCAGTAAATGATCATAATTGTAATTTTTTAATTTTATTTTTTGAAATTAAAAATGTGAATATTTATAGTCTATGGTAAATGGTCAAACCAACTCTCTGGTGGAGAAGCCTGCATACAAAGATTGAATTAATCCCTACCTTTCTAATTTTAGAGATATATTATATCTACTTTTTACTTGTATGGAGAAATTGGAAATCGAAGAGTAAATGTGAGTTGGGCTACCACCTGCAGAAATATAAATGTGATTAATAATTAATATTCAAAAAGAGAAATGGTGAATGAGGAAAAAAGGATTGATCCCTTTTGGTTGCATCCTTTAAAGCTTTTCCATAAGAAGATTTTTGTAATTTAAATTCAAAAATATTTTAATTATTTCATATTAAACGCTTTATAGAATAAATCATTCAACTTTGATGAAATAATTAAGCATTGAATAGTATGATTCGGTGTTTTGGAGAAATTAAACTATTAGATTCATATTATATCGAAGTTTTCATTATAAATAACATTTTGTAACTAGAATAAAAATATGTGATAAATGACTAGTTAGTCTGATGATTGAATACTGGTTTCTTTTAAATAAGATGTCAGATTTAAGTTTTGTATATAAAAAAATAGATGATCAGAAGAATGTGTCCCTTAAAAACACAACTCGACACAAACGAATTTAGTTAGGTTTATAAAAAAATAAAATAAAATCACGTGAGATTGTGATACGACAAACAACTCTCTCTCTCTCTCTCTCTCTCTCTCTCATACAAGTTCAAAGGAATTGAGCCATTGGATGTGAGGGGAGCTTGCTCTTTATTTATCCCAAAAAAAAATCCCTTTTATTTATATCTAATTCTCAAGTGAACCAGTAAAAAGCCATATATAAATTCTAATGTTCAACTATTAGGAATTGCACTTGAAAACATTTTTTTGGGTATTTTATTATCTGTGTCTGAATTATTCGACTATTTCGATTCGAGTACGATAGAGTTCAATTTAACAATGAATTCTTCAGACATATTTTTTTCATATATGATTTGCTTACCCTCCTTGACTAACGCGAGTGACTTATAGATTATTGCACGTATTTATTATATTTTTTTATTAATATCTAAAAGATAATTACTAAGATTACTACATTATATAAATGAGTGCCAATCTTATGTAAGAAATTTGAACATAGAATTTTTTGCACCATCCTAAAATTTTTGATTTGTTATGCTTTAGTTGACAACAGTAGTTTTAGACATTTTAAAAAAAAAAAAATTTATTGTTGAGAAAAAAACAAAGGAATCGGTACCCTTCGCGGTTCTGATTTCAAAGACGTACAAAATTTTGGGAAATGTGCATTTAAATTACAGAGGTAATCGCCATTGTTACCCACGCAAAGCAATCAAATTTATTTGTCCAAATGCTCATTACAGCTCTCTCTCTGAGGCACTGACTCACGGAAACTTCCAAACATGAACAGCATCTTTTCCCTGCTGTGACCCATCTCCATCTTTTTCCTCAACTTCTGCGATTGGGATCTGATCATGACCGTCCAACTTTCTATAACCTGTCAGAATATCAGCAATGATTTTGTGTTTGTGTGTGTGTGTGTGTGTGATACCCATATAGACTTCACAAGTATATATTATAGTGTGTAGTTTGTGTCGTGGGCAAAAGGACATGGCCGACAATCTGCAATTGAAAACAAAATGATCATATGACCCAACCAAACCAATCTTTTCATCCCCAAGGCGCAGGTTTTGCACATGATCTATCAACTTTTATAAATAAAAATAAAGTAATATAAATACTTGTCCAATTTCTGAATTATATAGTTAACTTACAATTATATCTCTGGACTTGAAAATCCCATGATTGAATCCTCAATTTTCATCGATATAACAATTTAGTCTTTCAATCACCAATCTTGTCGGGTTAACCTTTAAATATTGAAGTAAAATGATATGATGCCTGAAGTAGGATGACACATAGTAATTTGACATCATATGCAGAGCAAAGTGTTGACATGACAAATATCACACGATCAGAATGATAACATAATATATATCGTATAATATATTTTAATTTAATCGAATGAAAGAGATTTATTATTTAAAATTTAACTTTATTGTGCATGGTAAGGTAGGACATAGGTTTTGAGGGATGCCATAACAGTCACATTCAATTAGATAATTGATTTGATTAGCAATGAAAATGAGGAGGAGAGTGGACCATTGGAAGATAGTCTTTAAGGTAAAAAAACAAAATTTCTTTACACTTTGAATGATAGCTTTACCTTTTCATACGGACAAACCCTTGCCCTCCCAATCATTTAAAAAAAAAAAAAAAAGTGAAGAATAACCCTCTTGGGATACAAACCATAAACTACAAATTGTCATTTTATAATATCATAGCAAATAATTATCATTTTATAATATCATTTTATCATTTTACAAAAACTTCACAGACCATTATGTTTTTGTTATGCCTCCTGTTAAATACATGTAAGTGCATGTTAGAGAATTAAACGGACAGTCAGTCTAGTAAATAAGAATACTAAATTCTTTAACTATATTTCGGGTCAAAGTTTAAGACTTAAAAATAAAAAAATAATTAGTGTATAACTCAAGATATCCATTAATTATTAAAAAAAAAATACACACTTAGTCTCTTTCTCTCTCTTTTCTCTCTCTCTCTCTCTCTCTCTCTCTCTCTCTCTCTCTCTCTCTCTCTCTCTCTCTCTCTCTCTCTCTCTCTCTCTCTCTCTCTCTCAAATTTTGGGAATCTCAATAAAATAACATCTTTCCCAGTTTTATATAAAGAGAATCGGTCTCTCACCAAAGCTAGCTTGTAAGTGATCTTTTGTGCTGCCACAGTGGTTCATAGAAGCATTCAATCTTCAACAATAAAAAAAAAAAAAAAATAGAAGCATTCAAACACTTACACTCTATATTGTACTCTCTCCCCCCTCTCACTAGAGTAAGAATGGAAGGAGGAAATAGTGAGTACAAAATTGGGTTGTGGACGGTGGAGGAAGACAGAATTCTCATGGACTACATAAGAGCACATGGCAAAGGAAGGTGGAATCAAGTTGCTAAGGTCACAGGTAACAAATTTGGGAAACCTTCTTCTTCTTCTTCTTTTTTTTTTTTTCAAAAAATCTGTGCATGATTTTGTAATGTGGGTTTCCTCAATTATTAGTGTCTTAAGAATTTACGTTGTATGACTAACTTTTGTTTATTTGATTGATTGTGTATATTGTGTAAATTTATGTAGGTTTGAAGAGGCGTGGCAAGAGTTGCAGGTTGAGATGGATAAATTATCTAAGTCCAAGTGTCAAGAAAGGTGATTTTTCGGAGGAAGAAGATGACCTTATCATTAGACTTCATAATCTTCTAGGAAACAGGTTTCTTCTACTTCTTCTTCTTCTTCTACTGTGCACAATTGAGAGAGAGAGAGAGAGAGAGAGAGAGAGAGTACCATATTCATCATGTGTGTTCTCACAAGTTTCCAACTATCCAAACGTAGCAGTCTTGGACTTTCTCGTCTCAAATGCCGGTTTCTGGTACATACACTTTGGTTATCAATATGAGTTCTGCAATTTGATTGATGTGGTTTTGTTCCTACTGTGGCTTGATTGATGTGTATAGTTCCTACTGTTGTTTTGCAACTATCTTTGATTTTATTTTTACCTTTCCTATTTTTCATTTCATATATCTAAAAATAAATTAAAAAAAAAGCTTAAATTGCCAATTTGACTCCCTTTCTTTTCCCATTTGTATCATTGTTGAGGTTTTCAAACTTTTCTTATTGGTTATACTAATAATCAATTAGGTGGTCATTAATTGCTGGACGAGTTCCAGGAAGAACCGATAATCAGGTAAAGAATCGTTGGAACACTCATTTGAGCAAGAAGCATGGCATCAAGAAGGGAAAAATCAGAGTTAAGGGATCTCCACAAAAACGTTCTACAGGACTAGAGAAGGATTCTGACATCGGTTCTTGTTCAACTAAATCACTTTTAGCTCAAAAACTTGAGGAAGTTAATCAAAGTATTGTCGAAGAAGAGTCTCACGGGGAGGGGGTGTTGCATCAATCAAAGCCTAGAATGAGCAAGGATTGTGAGAACTCATTTTGGTTTGCCAGTGATGATTTATATACTAATACATCTAGTTTTTTAGGCTTTCCGGATGGTTTCCCACTTGATCTTGTTTGGCTTGACTTGTAAAGTTTCTCATTTTGCAATAACAATTGCTTTATAATTTACATCATTTTCTCTATGGTGTCACAAAAAGTTTCGGCGTTGGATCAAATTAATAATGATGGATGCCTGCAAAAAGTATGCATGCCACAAAGTTTTGCAGATGTATTTGACTACCATTTCTTGGAAAAAACTATATAATTCAAAAAATATGACATTCTCTTGCTTGGGGAAAAAAAGCCTAACTTTTTCTTTGTTTTCTTTACATACATGCATACAATGCAATATTTGAACATGTTACCAATGTTCAGTTAATCTAATGGTTGGGATTGGTACTCTAGGAGAGTTTTGTTGCTTAAAAACCTAATCTATTTTGAATTGAATTTAATCAAATTCAATATGATAAGTTATCAGATATTAGTGGTTTATATAAATATATATATATATATATATATATATATATTTGAATCAAATTCTTTTGAATAGAATGATTGAATACTTTACTTTCTTAATCAAAAATCTTGAATTCAAACTCTTAGAATTAAAAAATGATTTGAAAGAACTAACCCTTTAATAGATTCTAAAAAAATTTATATTTGAACCCGTTGGGATTCTCTCTGAATCGAAGACCCAACAATGAAGCCCACTGTAGTGGGGCCCAATAATGAATTCAAAGGAAAAAACGATGAAAACCTAATAATGCCTCAAATTTTTGTTTTCGGTGCTAATAATGCCTCAATTTGAGATCAAGATCTCATTAACTTCCTCGAAAGAACTATGAATTTCTCACTTTGGATTAGGGGTGCCTATCGGACGCCACAAGTGCATTCCATAACTTTCCTCTCTCTCTCTCTCTCTCTCTCGCTCTCTCTCTCTCTCTTGGGTGCATCCATAACTTTCCTCATGGTTGTTCACTTTTCTACTATTCAAGGCCTTGTCAACAAAATCAATAGGCGCCCCTACGCCTACTAAAGTGGAAATGGGAGTGAAAGTTTTCATCATCTTTTCTTCACTTAAAATTGTTTCAAAATTTTGCTTTTGGTTTTTTTTCTTAGAACAAGGATGCCTTTCTTTCCCACTTGTGGGCTCACGGGTTATAATTCGTCCTCACGACACCAGTCTCATGTACCCATGAAATCATTCAATCATACAACATCATATATATATATATATATCGTATAATTTATGATTTTGATTTTATTTTGGAACTAATGTCACGTAATATAATAAAAAAATATTATAATAAAAAATTAATAATACAATGTTTGATTAATATTTTTTATGTCACATTAATAGGAGTCAAAGTCAATGTGGAAATAATTTATTTCAGATTTAATATTTATATTTTTGATCTTGAGTGTAGTTTGTTGGAGAATCTTTTGAGCCCACTAGGTTGAACCAAGACAAAATGGAGGCAGATAAGCCCGTGATGTAATGGGTCCATTCCAATAGCTTTTTTGGCAAAGCTATTGTCAATGAATTCCCATGAATTCCCGAGCAATTCTCAACCAAGATATGCAATTTATTCCCATAAAGATTGTAACACATAGTCCTGACCTTAGGAGTGGGGTAAGTTATACATCCGGTGAGTGCCGGTGAAGAGCACAAGCAAAGCTGGAACAAGAGAGGGAAAATGTGTAGAGAGAGAGAAACAAAGAGAATTAAGAGATAGAGGGAGAAAGACTATAGAGAAAAAGAGAGGGAGAATACAAGAGAGAAAAAGAGATTACATTTATTTTTTATTAAATTTCATACAAATACATGTCATTATATTCCTATTTTTACTAACTATTTAATCATTTCTATTAACTACCAACTAATACATTAACTACTAATTAATATTTCTAATTATGATTAACTACCAATCATAGTCATTATAATACTTTCCCTCTTAAGAATATCCTTGTGGAAAATCAAGAATTGAATTTAAATTCATGAATCTTAAACCATGGTTTGCATTTGTATTGAAAGACAAAATGACGAAGACGAACAATCGATATGACTTGAGTTACATGAAAAGTAGTGAGAGAAAAATAAAAATGAGAGAGTTTGATAGAGATATTTCTTGAATTTCTTTTTGGTGAATGATTTTTCTTAACGAACAATGAAAATTCAATTTTTGAAGAGTTTGGCAAGTATCTACAATCAAAAACTTTTTTCTTGGACAATTGAAATCTTGCTTCATTAATGGGTTCTTCATTAGTCATTAGTGATCTTCCTTCCACTTTCAACATTTTTTCACCAGAAGTGGATATAATGAAATATTCAAAAAATATATCAATACCTTGTTCTTCCATGTGTATTGATATTATTTCATTTATCATTTGAGTTGTTTCATTGTTTTTCAATTTCTTTTCATTTTCTTGCTCCTTGTCCACAAAAGTTTTTGTATCCTCATCAATACCAATTTTTAATGATAAAACATTGATTCGAGAGTCCATATTGCTCAAGATCGACTCCCATTTCTAATTTTGCTCACGCAGACTTTGGCGTAATTCTTCCATTTGTTTATTGAATTGAAGGCGTTGCTATCTAGTTTCATTTGCCATTTCCTGCACTCTGGCTTCAATTTTCCTGAATCGATCATCAGTTGCCTTCTGTTGAGTGCCTTCTGCCATCAATTCCTTCACACGTCCAAAGACTGTAAAACTCTGATACTAATTTATAACAATTCTCTCTAGAGATGGAAAATGTATAGAGAGAGATAGAAAGAGAGAGAGAAAGAAAGAGAATTAAGAGATAGAGAGAGAAAGACTATAGAGAAAGAGAGAGTAAGAATATAAGAGAAAAAGATAGATTACATTTACTTTTTATCAAATTCCACACCAATACATGTCATTACATTCCTATTTATACAATTTTTACTAACTATTTAACTATTTTTTTAACTACCAACTAATACATTAATTATTAACTAATATTTCTAACTATAATTAACTACTAACCATAATCATTACAAATAAGTGATACATCCGGCAAATGCCGGTGAGGAGCGCAAGCAAAGTTGGAGCTCGGGTATTGTTATATTCTATCAAGAGAAAGAAGGCAGACCGCTAAGAAGGCAAACCATATAGGGGGAGCGAACTAAAAAGCTCAGCTTTGCGGAGCGGACCAATATGGTCCGAAGAAACTCGATAGTTGTTCCATGTATTTTTGAAAAAAAGTAGACACGAAATTTGTAATAAGTAATACACAAAGACACAAAGAAAGGTAGAACTAGAGAAAGAAGCTCGTGAGGAGATCCTAGTTGCCATGGTTCCGCTACATCACAAGGAGCAATTATGAGGAGTTTTAGAAAAAGCATTTGCTTTCCTTCATTCACTAATTGCTTTGTTTCTTGGGAAGAAAGACTTGTCAAAAATCACTGGTTGAGAAGCTCAAAGAGCTTTCTTCGCATGCTTGAGCGTATTTTTCCTCCTTCTATAAGTAAGGCTGGTTGTCAAAAGGTTTTCGGCCAGGAGATTGATGGAAGAATCTAGCCTTTGCTTAACTTCTTATTCTGTAAACTGATCACTGGTTGATCTGATCAAACGTCGAAGAGAAGCGAGTAAACTTGCCTGCACCCTATTTATTCAAATTGGAAATGAATCAAACGGATGAGGATAAACTCTTCTCCCTCGCCCATCCCACTGGAGAAACTAGCTAATAAAGGCGGTGGAGTATAATAATTAAATAGTGTTTTAAACCACTCGTTGGAAACCTAGCATAGGTAGAGAAGAGATAGCAAGGGATATTGTAATGGCCCGCTATTGCTAGCCCGAAGGACTTGACACCCACCTTTTTTTTTCATCACTGATATCCAGACTTAACCTGATTAATTTCATTCAAGTACTGTGAGGACCATTTTAGGGGTTGGTTCTCCAAAATGCTTTTTTACAATTCCAAAAATTTAAACCAATATTTCTGATTAAAGGGGTAGAGTATCTGATCATTCAACTAAAAAAGTTTGATGACACCCATTTTTTAGCAAATCAGAAGTGACTCAAATGCTTCCCCTAGCTAAGCCATGAAACGATGATGTTTCACTAATGAGTGTTCTCTTTTGGGTGAGAGCCGAATATCCTAACCAATTAAACTACAACGGAATGTTAATGAGTGCTCTCTTTGAATGAATGGACACGTTCTTTTTCTTCTTTTTCCTTCACATCTGGTTCTTGCTTTCCATTACGGGTGTAGGCCATTCTTTTTCTTCTTTTTTCCTTGAAATGAGATATTTGTAAAATGTTTTTGCCTCAACCAGCACCTTCTCCTTTCTCTTAAAAGTTTTAAGTTCGAATCTTTCTATATTAGAGAGAGAGAGAGAGAGAGAGAGAGAGAGAGAGAGAGAGAGAGAGAGAGAGAGAGTTCATGATGTAAACCCTTTTTTTTGGGTACTTGGCAGCTGCAAGCTTAATTCCATCTTATTTACGCTAACTTGCCCCATAAATGGTTTAAATTGATGAGTTCAAATAAGGTTCGTTTATTGAACTTTTGGGCTTCGGTTGTGGGGTTGCTTTGGTGGCCCAACCATTTTGGACAATGTTGATGATGATGATGATGGGACAATCTTGTTGCCCTAATAAGATATATATATATATATATGCCCAGACCTACCTCCTTTGCCATCCGTGTGTCACGTGTTGACACGTCTTACACACTAAGCATCCAACACTAGCACTCTCTAATATATATATATATATATATATAACCAACGGAATTCAAATCGAGAAAAATATGATGAGAGTTAAAAAATTCTACGATTTAAGTTATTCATGAGAAACTTCTCTTTCTAATATTAACTAAAAGCGTTACCAGTTAATACTAAACTTGTATCTTTATCTAAGTATTAAAAACGTGAAGAAGGAACGCAAGTGAGAGAATTTGTAAAAAATTTTGTTGACTTATATTCACAACTTCAATTGATCGTTTGATTGATGGTTACAAGTAAGTCAGAGATCTTGAAAGTTCTAGAAAATATTACCAAGTTGTCCACAATATTCAGTTTTCAGAATATCTCTAAAATTTTTACAAATCTCTACATACCATCTTATATGCAAGTGTAGGCCATTCTACCGCATTCAAGAGTGATCCAGAATGTTCCAAAACCTCCATGGTTTATGAGCCATAATTGGGTCTCTTAGACCAAGATTTGGGTTGAGAATGTGCGGTCTGTGTCCCATGCCTTTAGTATCATCTTTTAGTACCCAGTAGAGTATTGATATATTTTAAATAAAATTTTAAATTCGAATCTTATATATATAAAAAAAAAACAAATGTCATAAAAGTTTTGCTTCTTCAAATCTCAATTTTACTTGAATCAAATTTAATTGGATATAACGTGATTATCCAGTACTTTATTAAAAAAATTAAAATCGATACAGAGGGACAAACCCTTAACTTTTTTCTTTTTTCTTTAAATTTTTTTTACCTGGATTCATTTTCCAAACTTGGTTGTTTATTGTATGGAGCAAGGAAAGGAGATGGAAATTGAGTGGAAAAAGTATGAAAGACTTTTTTTTTTCTTTCCTTGTTGGAAGGGAGAAAAGGAAAAAAAAAAAAGCCAAAAATAAAACCCTAATTATAAATTATGGTAAAATAGAAATTGATAAATTATAAAATGTATTGATTTTAAAAATTAAAATTAAAATTTTTAAGAATAAATAATATTTAAAATTATAATTATTTAAATTATAAATACAACTTTTTATTAAAGTTGTTGGGTAGCTACCTAATGCCCTCTCTTTTCGACCTTGGCTATGATATGGTAATATAGTAATATAATAATCATGAACACATACAACAAAGTGAAAATCTTAATTTTAAATCAAATTCATAGTCCAAAACACTAAAAAAAATATTAAAATTTCTTCCTCCTTTCTTTATTCTAAAAAAGAAAGAAATTATTGCATGTATTACACAATTACGAAAAACAAATTCGATGAGAAAATATATTAAATAGGTGTAATAATTCAAATATTTGATAAATTATAGAAATTATTTTTTATATTAAATAAAAAATAAAAGGGCAAAACATCCAATGTGATGGAAAAAATGAAAATTAGAAATTATTTTTGTCAACAATTTCAGTAGAACAATTTATTTATCGGAAACAAAAAGCTTCTCCCTCACAAAAAGATGGGAAAACTAAAAATGGAAATGGAAATTATCCAAAACAAAAAGGTCGGAGAGTCGGCTGCGAGACGATGAGAAGAGCATTGGATTTCAATGGCGTCACTCATTAACACCGCATCGGGATGAGCAATACCCTTTGGCTTCTCTCTCTCTAACAAACATATCCCGATCATTTTGTCTCGTGCATACATCGGTACCGTACAGATACAGAGGAGTTGGATTGCGGAGGCTCTGACTCTCTCTCTCTCTCTCTCTCTCTCTCTCTCAAAGCCAATCAAAATCAAAAATAAAATTGAACTTTTTAAAGGGGGTTTTGTTGAATTTGAGGGAGAAGCAATAAGGAGTTGATTCCATGGCAACTCAATCCAATACCCCTTCTGCGAATTTAACGACAGAGAGTCCCCAACTTTCAGGTAAGGTTGCTTTCTGAGTTCGTGTCAATTTAGGTCGTTCTAACCCTGATTTGATCATGAAAGTCATCACCTTTTTCAGGGAAATGCTAAATAATTTCTGGGTCTTGACTGTTTAAGCTTAAAATATGTTCTTGACAATTCATCTTAGCTTCTCTGCTTAATGGGTCTTTGTTCTTTTTCATTCTTTGTATATATGTTTTTGTTTGAATCAACAAACACTCACTTATGTTAGTGAGTTGTCTCATCTCCTTTTTTCTTTTGTTTTTTTTTTCTTCCAGGGAAATGCTTAATAATTTCTGGGTCTTGATTGTTGAAGCTTAAATTTTGTTCTTGACAGTTCGACTTGGCTTCATATCGCTTTGTGCTCAAATGGGTCCTTTTTCTTTTTCAGCCTTAATGTATACGTTATCGATTTTCTTAATGTTTGAATCAAAGTACACTCAGATGTAGTGAATCTAGTTTCTTTGTTCCTTTTTTCTTGGTTAAAGAGATTTACTTTCTTCTACTTATTTGGGTTTTTCATTTTTCCGGGTTTTATTTTCCCAATTGAAACTATTGGATTTTGTAGAAATTACCTCCCAGTGTGGAAGCCTTAATGCAGTTTTTGAGGTAGTTATGGATGCCTTGAACCCTATGGATTGTAGAACATTTTATAAGCACTGGTGATTCTTCCCTCTTCTTTCCAGAACTTCAGAAGCTATTCTTGTATTGATTTGTTGAATGAAATTGTAATGAAAAGTTCATTGCGTAAGTTCATGTCTTCTACTAATCTATCATTTTCTCAAGGCTTGTGTAACTTTGATGCGTTCTTTTCGTAATCGATATGGGTTCATATAGGTTGTGTTGCGGGTATAATTGATGTTTAACATGCGAGTTTATTTAAATGTAGTTGAAATGATCTGGGAGGTCTAGAAATGTCTGTACTATGATGAGATTTGTGGCTTGGTTATGAGTGTGTGATATGGCTCTGACATTCTGACACCGGTTATAACACAGCATGGACGTGTCTGGCCATTAAAGAGAAGAAGATACATCCATTATACATAGAGATGAAAAGGCTTTTTCTCAATTAAATTCTTAGATCTTGTTTAATGGATCTATCCTGCAGAAAAATGTCATTTTTTTTCTCTCCCCTGCTCCATATAACCTCCCATATCTCCTATTGAGGAACTGCTTTTTCATCTACTTTTCTCCAATAGATACTTTCTTTTTGTATTTTTCTTTTTCGGAAATTGTATACATGATGTGATTCTCATTTGTATAATAGCTTCAGAGATTACACAAGCAACTGGTGAAGATGTGCAAGATGCAAAAGCAAGCCCTACACCATCAGTTTTTGTGAATACAGAACCAATGCGAGAGGACCAAGTGCAAAATGCTGTAAAGTTCCTGTCACACCCCAAAGTTAGGGGTTCCCCAGTCATCTACCGACGCTCATTTCTAGAGAGGAAGGGCCTTACTAAGGAGGAGATAGATGAGGCCTTTCGCCGTGTGCCTGTGTGTAACTATTTTCATATTTCATCCAAATATTTTCTATGCTATGTGCAATTAGTACATTTATATTATCCTATGTAACCTTCAACTTGCAACATGTCAGGATCCTCCTCCCACAGCTACTAGTGCTCAGCCTGCAAATATAAATCAGGGTAAGATTTCAGTGTTAAGTGGAACTTTTAATTTATGTACTGTGAACTGTTAGTTACTTCAAAGGGTTTTGGGTTTGAGAAGTCTTTGCCACCTGGTGTGTATCTGATGTCCTATTATGTATAGTAGATGAGCAGTTGCCATCAACAAATGCTCTACCACAAGCTCCAACAAAAGTGCTGCAGCCTCCAGCTGCTGCTCCTGGATCTGGTGCTATTTTAACAATGGGGACTTTGGCGCAGTCACGGTTCCACTGGTATCACACTCTGCTGGCAGTTGGAGTACTTGCAGTTTCAGGAGCTGGGACAGCTTTGCTCTTCAAGGTATTAATTGAATTCATTAAATTGTAATATCATTATTAAAAGCTCTAGTTCTAAAGATTTTAATCTTTTCTCTCTGCTCTCACCTATCTTGTGTACAGCAAAATAGTTGTCTCTTTACTTCTTAAATTTCTGCAAGTGTTTTCATTCTGGGCGTCATTTTTCTTGTTTAGAATGCCATTGTTCCTAGATTGAAGTCTTGGATTCGCAATGTTGTTTTGGAAGAAGATGAACTTGCGAAGAAACTAAACTCAAAACCAAGTTTGGCAGAAGAAACAGCGGCTGCTGCAAAAGCAGCTGCAGCTGCAGCTGCAGATGTGGCAAAAGCAAGCCAGGAAATGGTGAACTCAAAAAATCAGGGTGCCGTTTTAAAACCTTGCTACAATTTCTTTGAAATGAATTTTTATCTACCTTATATATTGCTGCTAATCTCTTTCACATAACACTTTCATAGACATGATATTCTAAAGCTTCTATCTTAAGCTTCTCAGAGAAAATGTACTTCATGGAGTTTATGAACATGTTGGATGCCCAACAGCGGGAAATGAAGTCATTAAGCAATTCCATCAGGAAGTTGGAAGGTAGTAGAGAATTTCCTTTTTGTTGGACATTTATATCTTCTCTTTTTGAGTTTCCGTTATTTAAACTTTGTCTACCTGAATATAAAGATCTATCTTCTACATAGAATATAGTTTGTTTGCTGTTACCCATATCAATTTTGCATCATGTTTTTGTTGTCTTCATTTTTGGAATAATTGGAAAATTCCATCTTATCTCCAATTCAAGCAACTTTACTCCTTTCCTCCTGTTGAAGGGCACCATGGACCTATGCTTTTACAGGGTGCTGCACTTGTGCTTCATGGGAAATAATTCGTACAAAACAATCAAATTGATGTTCCACATTTGATGCATGACAGACATGCTGGACACCGTACTTGGTGTGTCCAGATGTCTTATCATTTTTTAGAATACAAAGCATACAGAATGGGCTCAGGTGTTAGACACGGGTTTTTGAATATCATTTGATCTCCCTTTTCCCATACATGGCTTAATTTGTTGAACATAAAAGTATCAAGCTGAATGGAAAATGAGATCATCATAATTTGAAACCTTCACCACTTAAACCATGTCATTGGTGCTGATCAGTACTAAAAATTTCAAAATTTGTTTTTCCTATTTGATAATTTATCATTCATTTTTTTTCCTTGTCTTTAATAACTAATTTTGATCTTGGGCTGCATGTTTCTTTATTCTTTTTTTTTTATATATATAAATGTTTCTTTATTCTTTATATTGATTCGGACATGGGAACACAACTTTTGGAGTTGTCTGTAGAGATTGTTTATTACTGGAAGTTGCTATATTGAAACACTATGAAAAGATGTTTGTAGAATATGAACATTGATTATTTCTTTGTTCATATGTTTATATGCATGCATTTTTTTGGTCATATATGCATGTATTGTCTTCTTCTTTATGAAGGTTTGCCATCTTGTTGTGCCCATTGCCTATTATTTCTAAAACTCAAAAATAGATAACAATACAAATCACCTATGTGCAAGAGTTGCTTTATCTCCATCTAGTTATTCGTATTTGCTTCTAATATAATTTTCTTTTCCTATCCCAAAAAAAAAAAAAGAGGAAATTCTCTATGTAGTGAACTGGTGTAATTTTACAATATTGCTAATATTATTAGCTATATCTATTGTACATCCAGTATACTATGACAGTCTGCCTTGGTCACTCAGGTGCTCTTTCTTGATGAGTACATTCAATTAGTGCATTCTTCCTAATTTTGTCTAATCAAGACCATTTTTAATACATCTTGCTTCCAAAGCCTGTCTATTAAACCATGTTTAATAAATCTTGCCTTTTAATATGAGAGATCATATCTCTTGGCTATGCAATCTTATTTTAGAAGCTTTATAGAAGTAGAAAGTGATTGATAAAGAAGTATTCAATGGTAACGGCATTTGGTGAAAGGAAAAGTTCTTTTAAGAATCATTTACAGAAAACCTGGACTGCTTATGTAGAGGTTCTCATGTTAAAGGTTTGGTGCTTTTCATTCTTGTTAACTTGTTTTGTTGTGAAGCTGTATACACTTTTGGAGCAATAAATGCTTCTCTGCCACTTGTAAGAAATTGAAGATCTACCAAATGGGACTTGAAATTGCCCTGTTTTGTGTTGATCAATAATTAACATATTTTTAAGTAGGTAAATTATTCTAGATAACTATTCACTTTCTTCTTCATTTGAAGTACAGCGAACAGTACTCTCTTCTCGAGATTTGTTAGTTTTTCCTATCATCGCTACCCCACAAGTGCAAATTTCTATTCTCTTGGATATTAGTTTTAGGGTACCCTATAGCTTGTGCCTAAAGTTTGAAAACACTCGCACATTAATTTTAAAATCCTAGGTCCTTCCAACATCTGCTCTCCTCCTGTGTTTCTATCTCCATTATTGATTGACTAAGAAGTCTTTCTTTACATGCCTTCTTGAAGGACAAAGCAAAGGCCTAGGAAGAAACTCTTTTGTTGAACAAGAAGACAATAGAGGTGCAGCTTATACTAGTTCAAAGGTGAGTAAGAGTAGCTGGAGTGGTGGCATGCTTACCTTATCTCATGGCAATTTAATTATGTAATCGAATGAATGTTTTCTCAGTAGTTATTGTGATGTGTAATATGTTTATTTTTTTTCTCAGCAGCCTGTTACGAATGGCAAGGCGGACTTTGATGTTGGCCCAGGTTGATACTCATTGATTGACTGCTCAATCTTTCCTTTCCATTTTTTGGTTAAATTTACAAATTCGTATGCAACTCCAAGTTGTATAACTGGGCATTTTTTGCAGTGAGATCTTCATCATCACCAGCTTCTGCAGAGCAGCCACCACATCCAAAGTCATATATGGAGGCAAGTTTCTCATGATCTTGGCACATTTACTGGTTATTTTTGAAAGTGTTATATTTATCATTGCCTACTAGTGTCACTCTTATGTGGTGTAGTCTTTAGTCCCACTGGTGAAGCACCGTGCAGGATTGTATATTGTTCCCTAGCTTTCAAAATAGCATTTTCCATAAAAAGATCGTTGTTGATGTTATTGCTACAACTTTGTTCTGATTTTAGTCAGGGACCCACTCTAGCATTCACTTTCCCATTCTTATAATTACAAATTGGCATCCACTCCACTGCTTAGCATTTAGGAGCATAGCATGTGAAAAATGTTTACTTGGGGAAAACATGACAATAAATTGTAGACTTCTCTGTCCAAATATTATTTAAATTTTATTTGAAGATTAACTCTAAATTTTTTTTTGGCTGAATTTGAGCAGTAAATGCTCTCATAACATCCCTGCTCTTTTTTCCTCCTCTAGCTTTTCCTGGATTTGATATTTTTCATACTTGTACTATTCAACTATAAAATTTTTGCCTGGAAGCAAATTTATGATATCCTTTGGGAAGCTGTTCCATGAATTTCGTGGTGATTTCTAATTTCATACACTGAATATTTAGTTTGAGACAGACCCCTTGTGTGGGAAACAATGTGTGGGAATTATGTGGTTTCCCAGTGTTTGGGAAGTGGAAGGGAAGAGTTGCAGGAAGGGACCCCCTCCCCAAGCACCATCACCACCACACGCACTCAAAAAGACCAAGAAAGAAAGGAACTTTTTGACACACTTAACATAAAATGATTCTTCTTCTCTCCCAAACAAGAAAGGGGGTGGGGGAGAATTTCTTTCTTTGCCTTCAGTTTCTTCCAAAATCATTCCTTTGATTCTCTCTCTCTCTCTCTCTCTCTCTCTCTCACAAAGCATCAAAGTGGATGATAGATGTACTATATATTGTGACTGTATCATCTGTACAGGTGTCATTTAGATGTTGGTCGATGCTGAAGCCTTTTTAGACAGTGATCTGGGACATATTTTGACTTTTATGATATTTTTCTTCTTTTTCAGATAATGGCTATGGTTCAAAGAGGGGAAAGACCTCCTAATATAAAGGTAAAATATAATTTATAATGATTGATTTGGTTTTTGATCCTGATCTCTAAACTGCTTTTGACCTCAGGACATTAATGACCTACCCCCAAATCCTAATCAGCCATTGTCAAATCCGCGCATGGCTCCAAGAGCTAAGGTTTGTGTTTGAATTTTCTTGACCCATTTTTATGTGTTGGTAGCTGGTTAAGATCACTATAAATTAGTTGGCAGTTTAAGTACCAAAGGCTGACCAAAGTACCAGAATTGGTACGATTGACATGCTTTCTTGCGGATTATTCTATAACATAATTCTATGGAAAGTTGATGGGACAGGGAATGATTTGCATTATTACTTTTTGATGCTAACCTTGGTAGTCGGGTGGCTTGGCATTTGAAATTCTGGTTATAAGAATTGATATTACAGTTTTTATTTTTTATTTTTTTTTCTTTGTGGCAATTGCTGATCATCAAGCAGTGGTTAGTTTTTCTGAGCTGACTACTTGTAATATGCTGTAACATTGGCTCTAAAATAAATTAAAGCGAAAAGGTTTTTGCAATGTTAACATCTCTTGGCACAAAAGATGCTTAAAGGATTATTGACTTCTTCGTTTTCTCCTTTCTACACTTGATAGCCTTGGGAGACTGCTCCAGCACAGAACATGTATGGCTCAGACATGAAGGCCCAGGATAGTGGGGTCACATACGAAATGAATGGTGATAATCCAGCACCTTGGTGGCAAAGAAAGAATGTGAAGATTACAGAAATTGAGCAAGATGAGACTAAAACTACACCTTACAGTATGCCAGCCAATGATCGACCCATACAACGAACATGGGTTCCTCCCCAGCCCCCTCCGGTTGCAATGCCAGAAGCAGTAGCTGCTATCAGACAGCCAAAGTCATCCATTCAGAAGGATGGACTAACTGATGATCAGCTCCTGGTCCGTGCTTCTGATGGAACTGATGAGCTGCAGAGAATCACTAAAATATCTGAGTCAGGAGGTGCCCTAGAGATGAATGGCGGTAGCTCAGGACAGGACTCCAGTGAAATACGACGGGAAAGAGAGAACGGGTATGAAGAGCACTAAGTGATGAGCATTGCTCAAGGTACTCACACTCCTAAATAATGTTAAATACTTTATTACCTGCATTTCTCCTCTTTCCTTTGTGCTACTTGGAGAATTTATTAGATTGCGAAAGAGATGATACAAGCTCTTGGCTGTCATTTTCACAATTGCGATACTATTGCTGATGATCATCTTTGAGTCATATTCTAAAACCTTTTTCTTCTACTTAGTGCTGTACTCTGTAGATAAGTGGGCATATGTCAAATAATTTGACTAAATTATGGTAACGTTAGGATTCATATATTGTTGAATGCTAGAATCAAGCACTGAGCTTGGTGGCTGTCTGTGTCTGGATGATAATATTGTAGAAGCACCTTTGCTTTTCTACCTGTATGGAAAAACAGTAATCGTATATTACTTTCTATGATACCTAAGATTACTTTCTGAAACTTTCATGCAATGTTGAACATGCGAATTCTATAATTAACTTTTCATGTCTTTTGTTCATATTTTATGTTTTTTGGTGTACTTGATCTGCGTATAAGCAATGGATAATCCTACCTATTTGGCATTCCTAATGTCTGAGTTTATGCCAATAATTGACCTTGAAGGATAAGATGCCTGATCCGATAATATACTATAGTTCATCTGTTATTATTTTAAAGCATTAGGCACAGTTCATACACTTGTTAACAGAATATTTTTCATGATCACTACATTAAGTGATTATTATTCTCTTAGCTAAGCAGCACTTTTGACAAAATGAACTTTCGGCAGCTTATGCTGATTAGTTTCTTCTTGTTTATTACTTTGCGCACTGTTGCTTTGTGATATTGTAAATTATTGTGCAATGGAGGCCATTTGAGACTAGTTTCATCCGTCTAATTTCAAATCATACCAAGGCATAGTCAACCATATGGGTAATGGTGTTAGGCATTTTAATCTAATCTCGGGTTCAAAACTTGGAAATGGAAAAAATTATGTTGAGAGAGCTCTTTCTAAATCGGGTCCGATGACTCACAGACCGAATTAGTTGGAGAATGATTCTGGATACCGGTTGGTTATTAAAAAAAAATCAATTTCAATATTATAAAATACGCATATTATATATTAAAAAGGAAAAAACTTGTACTTTTCAAAGGGCTTTTATTTTAAGATTATTATGGCTGAAAAAGTGAAGAATAGAAATAACAGAGTCCGATCTCCTCTGTAGTAAGATTAAAAGTTTCATCGGATATGTTCTATTGGCGAGTGAAATTATTTAATGTAGGAGCTTGTCATTTTGGTTATTTTTTTAGTACAGATAACACTAATCGTGTACCTCTGTACTACCATGTTTGGTCTAACCTCTTTCCTATGTCAAAGAAAAAGAATCCTGATTGATTCATCAGCATGGGTGCCAATTAAGAGTATCATCTCCTAAGAGAGAGAATAAATTTGTGTTTCAAAATCCATTTTTGCCAGAAAAATTCTCTCTCTCTCTCTCTCTCTCTCTCTCTCTCTCTCTCTCTCGTCGGTGGGTGTGCTTGTCATGCAAAAAACAAGAGAAGGGGTCGGGGACGGGATTGGATGGCATGAATTTGGCCTGTATTTGATGGAAGTCGTGAATCATGTTTTTTGTTAATTTTCTCTTTCTATGTCTGTACTGTACAATCTTAGGAACATTAATTTGAGTCAAAGCAAATTGTATGGGACTGAAATTTTGTAGACGCCGGTTCAAACAATATCTTTGAAAAGGGCATCAAAAGGTTTCTATTCAAACATGTGATTGACTTTCTAAGGGGAATCTCGGTAATTATTTTCAAAATTTAAGGTTTTATATATATATATATATATACCATCACATTCCGTTGAATATGTTAGCTTGAGTAAATTTGGTTTGTGTCAATTTACGTCTTTAAGAGATAAAATTTTCTCGATATCTATTTTTGTTATATATAAAATTCGAATTCGAAATCTTACTAAAAGAATACTAGTTTAGTTATTTTTGAGCCCGGTGCAGAAACATTGGAATACCCTCATCGAAAAAAAAAAAAAAAGATTACCAAGATCATGATATGAGAATTAGAATATGCTAAATCAAAGGATGATTTTCTCTATTAATTCACATGAAATGGATGGTTCAAGTCTATTCTTGTAAGGGTAGAATGGGCAAAAGGACAAGGGTTGAGTATGGCCTTCTAAATGCTAAATCATTAGCTGGCTTTCTTGAACGGGCTACTCTATTTTTTAATACCCTTCAACTTAGGAATTAGGTATTAGGAGTCGCCTTTGAGGAAAATTTCTTTGGAATTCAACATAGGCTGGCCACTGCATGTCTTCATGTAAGTGGCTGGCCATATTTTATTATTTTAGATTATACTTTACAAAAAAAGGAAAAAAATTCTATTTTTTGGGACAATAAAAAGATTTTTATAACCGTATCAAATATTCAATTTACCTATTTATATACGGAGACAAATATGTCATAATATGATATTAATTTATGAGATTACCGACAACAGATTTGAATATTAATTTTTTAAAATAGAAAGTTTAATATTCAAAATAAAAATTTGAACTCTTTGCAAAAAGATTTCAAAAACACCATTAGGGTTTTAGGTCTGATCCAAATTCGGATCATTAATTAAGTTGTCTATCACTCGTGGTATATATCAAATAATTTTATTTTTCAAAACGATTTCAGCAATAGTAACCAGATCTCCAAAAATCCTACCATGCATCCTCACGTGTCGTCAAAAGTTGCTGGTCCGACTTGCCATGTGTGTAGAGGTTAAAGACAACTCAAAACGATATTGTTTAGATCCTTCACCATTCTCTTAATCTCTAACGCGTGCCATTCTCTTATTAGTTTTTTGATTGGTCACAAATTATCTGGTTGGCACCACGTCTTATAGATGACACCACGTATTGAACTATATCTGCATAAATATATCATCTCTTTCAAATTCAAGTGATTTCGAGAAAATATTAGAAAAAAATTATAAAAATATTTATTTTCTTTTTATTTTTATATGTCCACATCTGTAACGATAATTTCGTATTCAAATTTTTTATAATACGGTATCATAATCATATTCGAATTTCATTTGATAATAAATATTCAAGGAACCTATTTGCATACCAAGACAAAATATTTGATAGTAAGATGCTAATTTATGAGTAATGGTTAAAGATTTGAATATTAATTTTTAAAATAGAAAGTGATGATTGAAAGCTAATTGTATTAGAGGAGCAACTTTCATAGTATCATAGGACACACAACCCCCCACATACATAATATTTTGACGATGGAATTGCAGAAAAATATTTTTTTTTCTTAGAATATTAATAAAAAAAATATAAAATAGATATAATGGGAGGAATATTTTTAAATTCATTTGCACAAATCTTGTTTGAAGTACACCATATCTTATAATAATTAATTCTTGTGCACTACCGGTCAAACAAGGGGATCAATAATATAAAAAGTGAACGTGCGACACGTGTCACGTGAAGAACGAGGGGGTATTGGATGAAACGACGCCGTATGAATATATTGGGAGACAGAGACATGAAAAATAATAGTAAACAGCACCGAGGCAGTGGTTGAAGACAAGCGGCAAGCGGTCACTCGCAGCATCCCGTAGTCCACCACATGACCTGATTCCTCTCTCGTCTTCTCTCTCTCTCTCTCTTCTCTTTCTCTCGCTCTCTTCTCTCAGTCTCTTTATATATACACCAAACATTCGTATTCTGCATTAACCACATAATATTCCAGTACTCTCTGTGTCTCTCTCCACGTTTTCTTTGGGTGGCAATTGGACTGAATTGAGCTAAAGATGGCTCTGAATATGCTTTCTCCAGCTGAGCTTAAAGCAATTTCCTTCTTAGACTCTTCCAAATCCACCCTTCCTAAGCTTCAAGGTTCATTCTCTCTCTCTCTCTCTCTCTCTCTCTCTCTGGTTGTTCATTTGTATTTGCTTTGATGTTGAGTCGAATTACTCATTAGAATTTGAAGTTTGATTTCTTCGATTGTGGGTTATATGCAAATTAATCAGGTTTATTAGAATTCAATTTATTCATGGGGAATTAATATTTTAAAAAAATAAAAACTTTTTTTAAAAATTCAAGTGCTTGAGGGAGACATGATTGGGCTAAGTTTGAGTATATGATGATTATATTCATTTTGATTTGTTACGCATATCTTTGTGATTCCTATGTTACATCATTCATCAAAGTTTGGTGCTTAAAGTTTGATGAGTCTCTAGCTAGGGGTTGTTCTGCCGTCCCTCGGGTTTGGTGGTCGTCATCTGCCAACATTTCCCATGAGATGGGATGATAGAGTGATCAGTGGCTACTAGATTATCATCCAATGGTCACTAAACCCGTGAGTTATCTGTGGGGGTATCAGTATTTGGAGGTGGCAGAAATTTCTCCTCTAAAATCCCCAAGCAAATTAGATCATGAAAAGTTGTACAAAAAGGGCAATTTTTTGGTACCGGTTTGACACTTTTGACAGTCAGACGTGTGAAAAATGTTGTGTAAAAGATTCTGAACTGGTTTTTCCCCCTTGTTCTTAGGGGTATCTTAACTGGGGATTTTATGTATATAATATTAAAATTTATAGTATTAAATGTTGGTAGTCCCTAAAATTATAACTCTAAATGTATGTTGTAATTCGCTATTCCCTTATACAAATTTCTGGCTTGCCCTTTGTAGACTCCAAATTTGAAATGACCATAGAGTATAGGTTCTTTTTGTTGATTGTACCTAGACTTGGTTATAATATGATGATGGTGGTGGTGGTGGTGGTCTATTAATGAAAATGAGAATTAAAAAATGAATTGAATTAATCAAGTGCATATGTTGGGCTTTCTTAATAGTTCTTTGACTACATAAGTTCTGAGGGTGGAACCGGCTTTGGGTAATCTATTCTTATTTACTTTTTTATGTATTTGGAGTTTGGTCAAGTCAATTATGCTGGTCTTTGAAGCCAACTTTTAAGATTGATTGTTATGTTATCAGGTGGGGTTTCTTTAAAAAGGAAGGAGTACGGAGCTGCATCAAAAAGAATCAATTGTTCGGTTTCTGCACAGCCACCTCCTCCGGCATGGCCGGGGCGTGCTGTACCTGAGCAAAGTCGTAAAACTTGGGATGGTCCAAAGCCCATTTCTATTGTCGGGTCAACTGGTTCCATTGGAACTCAGGTGAAATTATTTTGACTTTGATGCTTATGTAGTACTCTTACATATGGTTTAATCTTAGTAATGGTTGATCAGTGATGAAGAATTTAGTGATGTGTGGTTGTGGGTGTTCTTCTGGATATGTTGATAAAACTGGTGCATAACTGTAAGAGTTGTGGATTGGGTAAATGGCTTTATCCAGTGCCTAATGCATGATAACAGGGGCATAAAATTGTGGATATTCAAGAACTGACAATCACTTTAATCTTAAGCTTTTCCTATCCTGTCTCACAATTCACATGCCCAAGTTAAAATTCATAGTGATTACAGATAGCTACATTTTTCAATGATGCTTTTATTTTAAATAACAGTATGGAACCATAAACTGTGCCTAACATTTTCTTTCTCAAAATGCTTTTCTCTTCTGCGTAGGGATTCACTCATTAGGTGTAATGTTCAAGAAGTTAACAATTTGATGATTTTTTTTTTATTCACTTCTCATATTACTTGATTTTGTGATGTGCTTCACAGACATTGGACATTGTTGCGGAGAATCCAGACAAGTTCAGAGTTGTGGCACTTGCAGCTGGTTCAAATGTGACCCTGCTTGTTGATCAGGTAATGTTGCTGGTACTTTTAGATTGTAAATGGAATTGGTTTAGAGCTTCTATGTTACCACAAACAAGTTTGAAGCAAAGTTCTGACTGGAATAAGCCATAAAATATCTTGGAAGATTTAACGGTCAGTTACATTTACCATTTATAGGTTAAAACATTCAAACCTCAACTTGTTGCTGTTAGAAATGAGTCTCTAGTAGATGAGCTGAAAGAGGCTTTGGCTGATGTTGAAGACAAGCCTGAGATAATTCCTGGAGAGCAAGGTGTGGTTGAGGTAACCATTACTTCATTCTTCCTTTGATTTTGGGTATGACTTCTATAATTTCTGTATGATAAATGTTTATTTCTATCTATAGGTTGCTCGCCATCCGGATGCTGTAAGTGTGGTCACTGGAATAGTTGGTTGTGCTGGTTTGAAGGTAGCTTTCTTGTCTTTTGGATCCATTTAGCTTGAATACCTGAAACTGGAATTAAGATATCGACCATCTGATGATATCCTTTTAAAATTTGGTACTTATACATGCCACTCATATTTATCAATCTAGGAGTAAGATTCTAAATGTCATATCGTTTGCTGTCCCATAATAAGTTTGCCTAACAAATGATACAAAGACTGAATAAGTGAGGTGCCATGAGTTTAGAGGCATAGTGTGACTTCAAAGGAGGAACGTTGAAACAGGGAAATCAGACATTATAAATCAGTTTGAATCATAATGGATTGCTCAGCAGAAAGCTGAAGATACTCCTCAAAGGGAATCTCACTTAAAGTAATAAGATACTTTGGAATCATTAAGACCAAGAAAAGGGACAATGTGGTTTGCATCTTCAAGGATGCTTTTAGAATGCCTTATGTGACTTATTTGCCTGTTCTTACTGCTAAAGCCAGAAAGGATGTGCCACAAACAAAGTAGAGCACGTCCTGCAGTAATTAATGAGTCTGCTTTTGATGAATTAGCATCCCCAGTTTTCCATAGGCTAGAATATAATACTGCATTGATTTACAAGCAGTCGGAATTCAAACTGTATCTGGTATAAAATTTAGCTGAATGATGGTATGCCCAATGGGGATTCAAAGTCAAACTACTCTCATAGTGAATATGAATAGCTAAGCTAAAATTTCAAGAGTATGAAGCGCCTTGGGGGGAATGGTTTGGAACAGAAAAAAGCATAATGACATCTGCATTTGCAAAATGGGCCCATCGCATAAAAACCTTACGTTCGTGAGTTATTGATGTGAATAAAACTTGTTCCCATAGTTAAATATTATCGGCTAATGGAGATTCTTCATAATGATTTGCTGAGAGATCTGAACTAGCATGCTGAAATCTTTTTATGTTCTCTTGTTTAGCCTACAGTGGCTGCAATAGAAGCAGGAAAGGACATAGCCTTGGCTAATAAAGAGACTTTAATTGCTGGAGGACCTTTTGTTCTTCCTCTTGCACACAAACATAACGTGAAGATTCTTCCAGCGGATTCTGAACATTCTGCCATATTCCAGGTACTAATAAGTGCATTATACTAATTGATGGATAAGTCGGACAGGATACTATGGTAAATTAAGGACTTATGATAAATTGTACCCCTTTTTTAACATCTTTATAATATTAATTTGTGTAATGGTTCATGTCTCTGGGCTGATTGTGTTGCTTTTATACAGTGTATTCAGGGGTTGCCCGAAGGTGCACTTCGCCGTATCATACTGACTGCTTCAGGGGGGGCCTTCAGGTGAAAAAATCAACATTAAGCTAGAATTAGTTGAACTTGTCACTTCAGACATCTGAAATTGCTATTTTGAAAACTCAATTCTATGGCTGCTTGATTTCTTATTGACAGGGATTGGCCTGTAGAGAAATTGAAACACGCTAGAGTTTCTGATGCTTTGAAACATCCCAATTGGAATATGGGGAAAAAGATTACTGTGGACTCTGCTACACTTTTTAACAAGGTCTATATATTTTATAATCTTTTGTATTCCATGTATCAAGCACAGTTCATGCATGCATTACATCACTTGAACCTGTGTTCAAAGTAGTAAAATTCATTTCCTCTTCTTTCTATTTGACAGGGTCTAGAAGTTATTGAGGCCCACTATCTTTTTGGAGCGGAGTATGATAACATTGAGATTGTTATTCACCCACAATCTATCATCCATTCAATGATTGAAACACAGGTTTGGCTCCTTCCTTAATATGGCTAGCCAAGGTGTTAGTCTCTGGTTTCTTTTTTTTTTTTTTAATTGTTGCTGTAGAGTAAATGACAAGATGTTGAACTAGTAGAATGTTCATTCTTACTTTGCATTTTTCTCCAGGATTCATCAATCATTGCACAGCTGGGGTGGCCAGATATGCGCTTGCCAATCCTCTATACCATGTCGTGGCCTGACAGAATTTACTGCTCCGAGGTTACATGGCCTCGCCTAGATCTGTGCAAGTATTAATCTTCTTCTTTGTCAGAACACTGGTGTAAAATTCACTTTTGGAGTTCCTAGGCTTTTACTGGATTAACGCAGTTTGATGCATTCATTTTGTAAGTGGCTCGGTAAATTTGCTTGTCATGATAACCAAGATGAGATATTGCAGGCTTGGTTCATTAACATTCAAAGCTCCAGACAATGTTAAATACCCATCGATGGATCTTGCTTTTGCTGCTGGACGGGCTGGAGGTACCATGACTGGAGTTCTTAGTGCAGCTAATGAGAAAGCCGTGGAGATGTTCATCAATGAGAAGTATGTATACTTTTTCTGATCTCAAAACTTTGTCACTAACCTGGACACCATTTGTGTGCGCTAAAAAAGTTTTAAGACAATGTCCCTGACACATAGAAGTGACCTATATGGACCTTGTAACAAATATGATTGTTTATTTGCCTATTTATCATATCATTCAGCTAATCTAAGTTCTGATAACTTTCAGGATTGGCTATTTGGACATCTTCAAAGTTGTAGAGCTTACATGCGACAAGCACCGGGCAGAGCTCGTTGCCTCACCTTCCCTTGAGGAAATCATTCATTACGACTTGTGGGCGCGAGACTATGCTGCCAGCTTACAACCCTCGTCTGGTTTGAGCCCCGTCCCTGCATAATCGGCCAGGCATACTGCAATGGTAAGGGCAATGATGCATTTGATTTGTGAACTGGGGAGATGTGATGTGATTGATTCTTGACTTGCCTCATTGTCAAGTCGTAGTTTGAGGCATTAAGCACCTGTATCATATGTTGCGAGCAAAATGCTCATATAAATGTCATCCCCCTTTTTTTGTTTGGCATAAAAAATAAATGTATGATCACATATTTTGCCAAATGAAAATCAGTTTCAATTTTAGTGTCAAGAGGAAAGGATCAAAGTTGTTGAGACTCCATCTTGTCTTAATATACATAAATATATGGAATATGGAAGCCTAAGCTTTCTTCTACTTTTCCTCCAGTATTCTTTTGGATCTTGTCCCTAGCAATATCTCCTACCAGTCAAGCACGTTAGAATTCAAGGGCCAGTTAGGGGTGTTTAATTTGAATTTCTTCCACAACATTATTAATTTAATTGCAATTGCCGGGAAATCGAACTGTGAGAAGGCAAAAATACTTACCACTATACTACAAACAATTGGGTAGTTAAGATTCTAATGCTAGATAATGAAATTTAAAATAAAATATGTCAGGGAAAAAAAAAAAGATAGAAACTTGCAGTAAACAATGCTAGATAGAGATTTAATACCAAACTTGGTTAGATCGCATAAATCTGCACGCATAATGTGGATTTTTTAGCCAATTTACTTCTTGGTACAAATTTTGTTACCAACTCTAATAATCAAGTTAGAGTCTAAATAAACTCTATTTAAATTTACATTTTTTAGTTGATATCAAAAACAATAATTTCGAACTTCAAAACTGATTAAAGTGTCTTAGGGGATGCTTCGTGCGATTTGCTTCATATGCTATTAAGCTAACGGAACTCATGATCAAGGGGAAGGGCGGAGCCATTGAATGAGGGTGGTTTGATCCTGGAAGTCTTGGAAACAGATAAAGCCCTTGGCCAGCCATGCAAGATCAGTCTATTGTTTATACGTTTTTTAGCTGACCACCATTATCTTAAAGTTTGACTAATCGGGTTTGAACAATTATGGAGCTCAATTCAAGAGTTAGTACTCCTAGTAGTATTTTTTTATTCTTAAAACTTGAACTTGAGACCTTTATTGATTATGACTAAGTCTAGTGTTCTGTTATTAAATCCATATGATATTAGTATCTAGAAAACTCGGTCTATTGTTCATACTTATTAAAGAGACTCAAGTCATGAAAAATGGCCCCATGAGATGAGCTACCCATGGCTCTAGTAGTAACGCACTAGACTCTTTTAAACAATATCTCCATTTCAAGTCTTGGAATTGAAAAAATAGATGATGAGAGAGTCGGCCATTAAATTGAGTATCATAGTTGTTCAAATCAAATTAGTCAAATTTTTAGATATCGATGATCAAATAAAAAAAAAAACTCATACCATATTAAAAGAAGAATAAGAAGAAGAATGTCACTCGAGTAAGACTAAACGAGTCAAAGAGCAAATAATTTAAATCTTATATAGTAATTTCATCTCACTATATTTTAAATTTTTTATTGTTTGATTTAAAATATATTTTGAATAATTTAAAATTACTCAAATTTCAAAGCTTATAATTTTTGTATTATTATGAACTGTTATTTAAAATTTAATTTATTTAATTTTTGACTTATTTGATTTGTGTAACGTTACTCTCACAAAAGCCACAAGTATCTTCTTGTTTATCTTATAAGCTCTTCATTAATGGTTCATATGCATCACTATTTTTTTGTCCAATAAATTATTCTACTAAAATTTCAAACAAATAAATCAATTATTCATCAATTTATTATTGCCTAATCTTGATTTCATTCTTTGATGGCTTACCTCTGCATGACAACACATAATTCATATTCAGCCATCAGCATTTAAAGTTATGTTTGTCTGTTTGATCGTCCTAGTTCTCTCGCTCTCTTTTTCATATCAATCAGTATTTGAAATCATATTTCGATTAATTCAACTCAAGATACGATCAGACCCTCTATTAAGAGAATTTTTCTAACATAGTTCTTTTCACTTTTAAGATTGAAATTTAAGTTTTGATTAATAGATCTAACTTTTTTTTTATTAAACCAACTATCCATTGAACTGTCTTTAATCATCGAGGAACAAAGTCTTGAGACCGAGGGAGAAACCTATACTCACTGATGAGGGATTCAGCATAATTTTTTTAAAGCTATGCACAAGACACGCCATGGCAAGGACCAGATATTTTTAAGATATGCGAAAAAGGCCAAACATAACATCTTTAATGATATTTTATTTGGAATGATCATATTTTTAGTCCTAAACCATTTGTATGTATTTGTGTTTTTTTTTTAATTTAGTTTTAAAAGTTTAAATTTTTTCAATTCAGTGTTCAAACCGAATCAATCGGATACTATCCAAAAAAAAAATTAATCCATCGCAAAGTTAAGTGATAGTTTTTCATTTTAGTCCGATAAAAAGCACAGTTGTTAAAAAAAAATCAGAGTAACTATTAGAACTCAAATTGGTTTTATATAAAAAAAGTTATGAATACATAACCGTTGAAATATTACTGTCTGTGCTAAATAATAGTTTAAGTTAAAAAGCTGAAGCCATAAATGGTGAATATAAAATATGGCTGTGGCATAAGTAACCCATTTCTTCAAGGACCCCTTATATACGAACTACATGATAAAGATATTTAAGGAATGAGAGAGGGAAAGATCCCAAAACAAGGGTGTTTTTTTTTTTTTTTTTTGTTACAAGAAGGGAAAAGCCTCGCCTAAACTCCAAGAGAGGCCACGCCACTCAAATACCAGGGGACGAGTGAAGCTTATGCACCCCGGAGGGACTCTATAACCCAACTTGGCAATAGCATCTCTGCACAAGAATTCCCTTCTCTAGGGACATATCGAATTTCTCGAATTGTGAGCTTCCGAATACATGTATATAACCAAGTTCCCAAAGTTCCCAAGTAGTCTAATGAGACGTGATATTAGATTTTTTAATCAAATTTTTTATTTTAACTCATGATTTGGATATGAAAAAAACTACGTTAAAAGCGTAACCCTCTTAAATGGATTATTGTAAATTCTAAACCGGATTAATCAGTATATAATTTCAGATACTAATTAGTATAGTAAAAAAAAAAACATGTATATAACTTTTTTTATTCCCTTTGTAATAGACCGGGGTTAATGATCTTGCTTTTGCTTTTTAATATTATTTTATACAAGAAAAAAGGAAAAAAAAAAGAGAAGAATACAAGAAAAACCCACTTGAATTCGGGTTTTTGAAATTAACTCATTTACCTATTCTTTTCACCAAATTAAATCAAACACCAGATTTGTTAATTTGAAATAATAATAATTAAGACCATAAAATGGTTGCTTTTTTCATACAAGCAAATGAATCAAAATAACAAATAAATAACAAAGGCAAGAATAGATATCGATGAAATTGCCTCAATTAGCATTCTGTAGTAAATGTTTGGACCAATGATACAATCAACAAAATACAAAAAAAAAAAAAAAAAAATAGTTGATAAAATTTCTATAAATAGGAAAGAATTTTTTTTTTTCTCAACAACATGATATTCTATGATTATATTCAAAAGGAGGGTATTTGAAACTCTGGAGACTATATCAAATTCTTTTGGATTGAGTGATCGAGTGTTCTTAATCAGAAATCTCGAATTCAATTTTAACAATGATGAAAAAGGATTTAAGATAGCCAATCTCTAAAATATGCCTCACAATGCTAAAACCGAATTAGTTGGATAAAAACCAGATTAAAAACAAAAAAAAAAGAAACGCAAGAGACTATGGATAATAACAAAAGCAAATAAATACTTTAATGTTTTTTTTTTCGTAAGAAGCATCTATAATGGTTGATGCATCATTTTTTTTGGTACGTTAACTTAGTTATCGTTTGGTATCTGAGATTTCGTCTAACTAATTTGGATTAACCGGTTGTGAAACCCACTTATATGGAGGTGGGTCTCCCAACAAAGGGTTCTCTATGCCTATACTGAGGTTCGAACCCCTGTATAGTTAAAGGGTGAAGATATCCCACCCATCTACACCACCGTTTGTTGATTGGTTGATGCATAATTTTGTAGTACCAAAAGCGACAAAGCCATCAACTGCAAGAGTTAATGAAATAGTGAAAGAACTAGTAGATCGAGATCACGAACCACCTAGACAAAACGACTGGTTCACCATTGAGTCGGAGATCGAATATTTTGCAATGGATGGTTGAGTTTGTTGTAGGGTTCTTCATCCATTTTAAATCAAAACTACATCAAATAATGAAGAACTGTTGGGTGCAAAGGTATAAGTGGAGTCTTAAAATAACCAGACAAATGATCACAATGGAAACTTTTGTATATTCCAAACAAATTGCCATATATGATCACAATAAAGAGATTTTTTGTCTTCAATGTTTTGAAGCTATTGCATTTTCATCCACCAGAATTTGAAGATTTGTCAATTTGATTTTTGGTGGGAGAGAGAGAGAGAGAGAGAGAGAGAGAGAGAGAGAGAGAGAGAGAGAGAGAGAGAGAGAGGGGGGGGGGACCCATGATAAATTCCCAAAAATTATTGAACCCTCAAGATAAAATTTTGTGTTATTTTTCCTACATTTTGTTTATAAGTCAAAGCAGGAATCAGAAATTTGTTATTGCAAGAAAATTTGGCCAAATATTTATTTTTCATGCATACTACCGCAAAGAATTAGAAACTTTAAAAGCCATATGGCATCATTCCCTCCTTCTTCGTGATCTTGTTCTTTGTGATCTTGAGTTCGAATTTTTCTTTCTTATGTATAAAAAAGAAAAAAAAATTTTAAAACCCAAGTTATGCCAAATAAATAAATAAATAAATAATGTGGGATTGATACGACGAAAGAATTTTACCTTCATCTATCTTTTGGTAAATTGCTTATGCAGTCCTTCTTTCAAGAATGCTGGCCTCTTGTCACCTAATCGCCTTGTCATTTTCAGCAACTCAAAAACCGAGCAAAATGGAAAAAAGAAAATAACTATTATGAAGTGTTTACCTTCATCTCTATGCAGAAAAATATGTTGCAAGGATGAACAAAAGCCAATGCCTATTGTTTTAAACTATATAAACATACTTTCTTGCAAAAGAAAACCAGCTCCAAAGCTATTTTTTGATGAACCTCTAGTTGCACCTGTTATTTCACTACTAGAAAAACTAGCATAAGTGACAGATAAATACCAACAGAAAAAAATATGTCGGTAATACTAACGGATTAGCAACGGACTGAATACCGACGGATTAGAAACAGATTAGCGATAGAAATAATTCCGTCGCTAAACCAAAAATAAATAAATAAATAAATAATTATAAAATTATCAACGACAAATTACCGACAGAATATTTAGCGATAGAATATTCCATAGATAATCCGTCGGTGAATTGGTGAAGGAAAAAAAAAATTTTTTAAAATAACACAATCATTAGCGACGGATTAGCGACGGAAAAATTATAGACGGATTACTGACGGATTAGGACGGATTTTTTTTAATTTTTTAATTTTTTAATTTTTTAATTTTATTTAATAATTTTTTAATTTTAATTTTTATTTTATTTTTTAGAATAATAATATTATTTTATTTTTGCCAAATTTTTTATTATTTTATTTTAATTATAATTTTATAATTTTTAATTTTATTATAATTTTATATTATTTTATTATTATTAAAAAATATGAGATAAAGATAATAAGTAAATAAAATAAAGATATATAATTAAAAGATAAACTTAGTCTGGTGGTTAGCGCTGTTTCAGCGACGGGTTTTTTCTATCGCTAATCCGACGTTGATATTTGTGACGGAAAAAAAATCAGTCGTTAAAAATTAGCGGTGTCACTTTTTACAACAGATTTAGCAACAGAAAATGGATTTTTAGTGACGGATTTTTCTGTCGCTGAAAATCCGTTTTCTAGTAGTGTTTTTTTTTTTTGTATCTTAGTTTGGTCATCGTTCGGTATATGAGATTTCATCCCGACTAATCCGGACCGACCGAATGTAGGACCCACTTATGTGGGTGCGGATCTTCCAACAAAGGGTTCTCCATGCCCATGCCGAGGTTCGAACGCTCGCATGATTAAGGGGTGAAGATGTCCCTACCCATCTATACTACCATTTGTTAGTACCTTGTTGTTATGTATACACACATATAATATATATTTAATTGTTTGCTTATAAATATATATATATGGGTATTAGGCATAAATAGGATTTCATGAAACTAAACGTCATTAAATTGACATGTCAAATTCTAATACGCTCCTATTTTTTTGTCTATAATAAATCTGCTGCTTATCAAATTAAACCACCTTACCTTATTTTTTTGACATCCCAAATTCAATTTCTAATTCTATCTGGTCTGCTTATATATATAATCACAATTATTAAGAAATATTGAATATTTGAATAAATGAATAATGATTTGATTTAATATTTGACTTTTTTTATAATAATGAGTATATGTATTCTATAAATTGAAATAATAGATTATTATGATTTCATATTCTTATATTGCTACACATGCTATGGCGTCTTCACTAATATTCAAATAGACGACCCCTTTTCTGAATGTAAAGTTTTTGGCTTCTCACTCAAGTTTGATTGCACCATTCGCACTTTACTATTCGAATAGACGACCCCTTTTCAGAATATTTTGTTTGATCATTGTTGCCGGGAATCGAACCTGGGTTGTTTACGTGACAGGCAGGAATACTCACCAATATACTATAATAATTTGATGACAAGTGCAAAAAACTTTTAAAAATTCACGGTGATAGATAGATGAGATTTTAATACGAAAATTAAATCTTTTCTTTATTGTTCTTTTAAATCTTAACCTAGCTATCTTTCTCACAAGTGAAGCCTAATATTGCTAAAGGCCCAAAGAAGTGACGTGCAAGCAAAGCCGAAAGCACAATAGGCCCATGATAGATTTAAGCACTTACCAACGACCACCTTACCACAAGATACTTTTTTTTTGTGTTTTTACTTACTACCGGTATTCAATTCTATATGACCCCTATCTTTCTTCTCATTTTCCTCCTGTTTTCGTTGGATCTTGTCACTAACTATGTCTCAAACTAATCAAAGCCGATTAGAATTGCAAAAGTTAGGGAGTGTTAGATTTGAATTTGGTCAACAAAATAATTTGTTTGATTGCCATTCCAGGGAACGAAGTTGGGTCGCCTATGTGACAGGCAAAAATGCTTGCCACTATGCAACGACTTGATAACAAGTGTAAAAAACTTTAAAAAATTCACAGTGGTAAATAGATGAGATTTAATGCCAAAATTAAATATTTTCCTTATTATTCTTTACAATTTTAACCTAGCTATCTTTCCCACAAGTGAAACCCAATCATGCTGTCCCCAAGAAGATAGCCTAGTGGTATAAATTCCTCTCCCCCAATTTAGTGATTCCAGATTTAAATCCTTATATAAAAAAAAGACCCAATAATGCTAAAGGACCAAAGAAGTGACATGAAAGCAAAGCCGAAAGCCCAATTGACCCATGATAGATTTAAGCACCTACCTATCGCTACATTACCACAAGTTACTTTCTTTTCTTTTTTTTTTTAATTTTCTACTCGTATCCAGAGTCATATGACGACTATTTTTCTTCACATTTTCTCCTATTTTCCTCCTAGTCGTATGACGACTAGAATTTAGGGGTCGCAAAAGTTTAAATTTAGTCAACATAATAATTTGTTCGATCGCCGTTGCTGGGAATCGAAACCGGGTCGCCTGTGTGACAAACAGAAATACTCACCACTATACTACAACTTGATGACTAGTGTAAAAAAATTTAAAATTTTAACAGTGGTAGGAGGAAGAGATTTTAATGCCTAAATTAAATCTTTTCCTCATTGATCTTTACAATTTTAACCTAGCTATGTTTTCCACAAGTGAAACCCAATATTGCTTAAGGCCCAAAGAAGTGAGGTGCAAGCAAAGCCGAAACCCCAATTGGCCCATGATAGATTTAAGCACCTTCCTTTTTTTTTTTAGTCCCTAACCCCTCGGTATTCGGAGTTTTGTTCCGACTAATTCGAGTCGACTTGATTGTCGGGCCTCCTATAGAGAGGGAGATCTCTCAAAGTAGTCTTTTCCGTTCTCAAGGAGGCTCGAACCCGAGTACTTGGTTAAGGGACACAAAGCCTTTCTTACTGCACCGATTGACCTTTGGTATGTAAGCACCTTCCTATCGCCACCTTTCCACGAGTGACTTTTTTTTTTTTCTTTTACAATTCATCGGTAGCCAGAGTCATACAAGCCTAGTCTTTCATTTTCCTTCTCTTGTTTACTTTGGATCTTGTTACTAGCAATGTCTCCAACAATCAAAGCCCATTAGAATCTAGGTGCCGTTAAAGTTAGGGAGTGTTAGTTTTGAATATGGTCAATAGAATAATTTGTTTAATCGCCGTTGTCGAGGATCGAACTCGGGTTACCTGCATAACAAGCAGAAATACTCATCACTGTACCACAACGACTTAATAACAAGTACAAAAAAATTTTAAAAAAATCACGGTGCTAGATAAATGAGATTTTAATGGCACAATCAAATCTTTTCCTTATTATTCTTTTTAATCTTAACCTAGCTATCTTTCCCACAAGTGAAGCCCAATATTGCTAAAGACCCAAAGAAGTGGCCTGCAAGCAAAGCCAAAAGCCCAATAGGCCCATGATAGATCTAAGCACCTACCTACCATCACCTTACCACAAGTTACCTTTTTCATTTACCAATCACCGGTATCTAGAGTCTTTTGTCCTATTTTCTTTGGATCTAGTCACTAGCTATGTCTCCAACCAATCAAAGCCCTTTGGAATATAAGTGCTGCGAAAGGTAGGGAGTGTTAGGTTTGAATTTGGTCAACAAAATAATTTGTTTGATCACCGTTGCCGGCGATCGAACCTGGGGTCACCTACATGACGAGCAGGAATACTCACCACTATACTACAACGACTTGATGACAAGTGCAAAAAAATTTTAAAAATTCAGAGTGGTAGATAGATGAGGATTTAATGCCAAAATTAAATTTTTTCCTCATTGTTCTTTACAATTTTAACCTAACTATAATTCACACAAGTGAAACCCAATATTGCTTAAGGCCCAAAGAAGTGATGTGCAAGCAAAGCCGAAACCCCAATTGGCCCATGATAGATTTAAGCACCTACCTACCATCACCTTTCCACAAGTTACTCTCTATTTTTTTTTTTTACTTTCCACCGGTATCCAGAATCATGAGCTCAATCTTTCTTCTCATTTTCCTCCTATTTTCTTTGGATCTTGTTACTAGCTATGTCTCCAACAAATCAAAGCCCATTAGAATTTAGGTGCCGCAAAAGTTAGGGAGTGTTAGTTTTGAATTTGGCCAACAAAATAATTTGTTTGATCGCTATAGTTAGGGATCGAACCAGTGTCACCTGCGTGACAGGCAGGAACATTCACCACTATACAATAACGACTTGATGGCAAGTATAAAAAAATTTTAAAAATTCATAGCTCTAGATAGATGAGATTTTAATGCAAAATTAAATATTTTCCTTATTGTTCTTTTTAATCTTAACCTAACTATCTTTCCATCAAGTGAAGCCGAATATTGCTAAAGACCCAAAGAAGTAACATGCAAGCAAAGCCAAAAGCCCAACAGGCCCATGATAGATTTAATCACCTACCTACCACCACCTTACGACAAGTTACCTTTTTTCTTTTACATATCACATGTATCCAGAGCATTCTTCCTATTTTCTTTGGATCTTGACACTAGCTATGTCTCCAACTAATCAAAGCCATTCGAATTTAGGTGCCGCGAAAGTTAGGGAGTTTTAGGTTTGAATTCGTTCAACAAAATAATTTGTTTGATCGCCGTTGCCGGGGATCGAACTCGGGTCGCCTGCGTGACAGGCAGAAATACTCACCACTATACTACGACTTGATGACAAGTGTAAAAAGTTTTAAAAATTTCACGGTGGTAGGAGAATGAGATTTTAATGCCTAAATTAAATCTTTTCTCATTGTTCTTTACAATCTTAACCTAGTTATCTTTCCCACAAGTGAAATCTAATATTGCGAAAGGCACAAAGAAGTAACATAGCTAGTGACAAGATCAAAAGAAAATAGGAGGAAAGGCTATGGATACCAGTGATAGGTAATCAAAAAAAAAAAAAAAAAAAATTTAACCTGTGGTAGGTAGGTTCTTAAATCTATCATGGGCCTATTGGGCTTTTGCTTTGCTTGAACGTCACTTCTTTGGGCCTTTAGAAATATTGGGTTTCACTTGCGGAAAAGATAGATAGTTTAAGATTTAAAAAAACAGTGAGGAAAAGATTTAATTTTGGCATTAAAATCTCATCTATCTACCACCATAAATTAAATTTTTTTTTCACTAGTTATCAAGTTGTTGTAGTATAGTAGTGAGTATTCCTGCCAGTCATGCGCGGGGTTTGATCTCCAGCAACAGCGATCAAACAAAATATTATGTTGACCAAATTTAAACCTAACACTCCCTAGCTTTTGCAGCACCTAAATTCTAATGGGCTTGGACTAGTTGGAGACATAGCTAGTGACAAGATCCAAAGAAAAGAGGAGGAAAATGAGAAGAAAGATAGGGGTCGTTTGACTTTGAACACCGGTGAAAAGTAAAACAAAAAAAGAAAAAGGAAGTAACTTGTGCTAAGGTGGTGCTAAGTAGGTGCTTAAATTTATCATGGGCCAATTAGGCTTTCGACTTTGCTTGCGCATCACTTTTTTTGGCCTTTAGCAATATTGGGTTTCACCTGTGGGAAAAATAGCTAGGTTAAAATTTTAAAGAACGATGATGAAAAGATTTAATTTTGGCACTAAAATCTCATCTATCTACCACCGTTAATTTTTAAAATTTTTTTACACTTGTCATTCAGTCGCTATAGTATAGTTGTGAGTATTCCTACCTATCAGCAACTATCCCGGGTTCGATCCCCGCCAACGGAGGTCTAACAAATTATTTTATTGACCAAATTCAAATCTAGCACTCTCTAGCTTTTACGGCACCTAAAATCTAATGGGCTTGGGTTAGTTGGAGACATAGCTAGGGACAAGATCCAAAGAAAACAAGAGGAAAATGGGAAGAAATATATGGGTTGTGTGACTCTGGATATCAGTGGAAAGTTAAAAAAAAAATAAAGTAACTTGTGGTAAGGAGGTGGTAGGACCAATGTGGGTCGGTTTAACTGGATGTGAAATTGAGTACCCTTAAGTATGACCGAGATTCGACTCCCGTTGGGAGTATCGGACCCTCATGTGTATGGAGCGTTCCCTGTTGGGAGACCCGCTCTCCGAAAGGAGCCACTGCAATAGTCAGTCTGAATTAGTCGGGACGAAACCCCGAATACCTGATGGTATCCAAGACATGGTACCAAAAAAACAAAAGGTGGCGGTAGGTAGGTGCTTAAATCTATCATGGGGCAATTGGGCTTTTGGCTTTGATGCACATCACTTCTTTGGGCCTTTAGCAGTATTGGGTTCACTTGTGGGAAAGACAGCTAGGTTAAAATTTTAAAGAACAATGAGAAAAAGATTTAATTTTGGCATTAAAATCTCATCTATCTACCACTGTGAATTTTTTTAATTTTTTTTACACTTGTCATCCAATCGATGTAGTATAGTGGTGAGTATTCTGCCTATCACGTAGGCGACTCAGGCTCTATCCCCTGCAATGGCGATCACAACAAATTATTTTGTTGACCAAATTCAAACATAACACTCTCTGGCTTTTGTAGCGCCTAAATTGTAATGGGATTTGATTTGTTGGAAACGTAGCTAGTGAAAAGATCCAAAGAAAACAGGAGGCAAATGAGAAGAAAGATCGAGGTACATGACTCTGGATACCAGGGGAAAGTTAAAAAAAAAAAAGAAAAAATAACTTGTGGTTAGGTGGCGGTAGGCAGATGCTTAGTTGGAGACATAGCTAGTGACAAGATCCAAAGAAAACAAGAGGAAAAGCTCTGGATACCGGTAATAGGTTAAAAAAATAAATAAATAACTTATGGTAAGGTGGTGGTATGTAGGTGCTTACATCTATCATAGGCCTATTGGGCTTTTTGCTTTGGTTGCACGTCACTCTGGGCCTTTAGCAATATTGGGCCTTCACTTGTGGGAAAATATATATAGTTTAAGATTTAAAAGAACAATGAGGAAAAGATTTACTCCTGGTATTAAAATCTCATCTATCATTTTTAAAATTTTTTTTACACTAGTCATCGAGTCGTTGTAATATAGTGGTGAGTATTCATGCCTATCAAGCAGGGGACTGGGATTAATCCCTGGCAACAGCAATCAAACAAATTATTTTGTTGACCAAATTGGGCTTCACATGTGGGAAGGTGGTGGTAGGTAGGGGCTTAAATCTATCATGGGTCTATTGGGCTTCTGGCTTTGCTTGCACATCACGTCTATGGGCCTCTAGCAATATTGGGCTTCACTTGTGGGAAAAATTGCTAGACTAAGATTTATAAGAATAATGAGCAAAAGATTAAATTTTGGCATTAAAATCTCTTCTATCTACCCACAATTCATAAAGATGTCGTAGTATAGTGGTGAGTATTACTGCTTGTCAGGCAGACGACCTGGGTTCGATCCCGGCAATGGCAATCAAACCAATTATTCTATTGACCAAAACATATTAATGATTTTGATATATTCAAATAAATATTTTATTAAAAATTAGTCAAAATATAGTAATTTGAAATGTCATTTGAAATTTAGTCAATTTAGTTTTTAATTCATTTGGTTTACGTGAGATTAATCTACATTCTTCGTTAATGCTTCATATGTACTATTTTTTGCTTATCCAATATATTATTTAGGCAAATATTCAAGAAATAAATTGATAATTCATCAATTTATTACCGACTATTCCTGAATTTCTCATTCTTTGATGGCTTGACGCTCCAAGAAAACGCATGATTCATATGCTGCCGTCAACTTTATGAAGATCATTGATCGAAGTTTCGTAATCCCTCCCATTCATAGTTTCGTAGGGTCATATGCTTCTTCGTATAATTCTTCACTCACTTCCTGTTCATGTCTTTTGGTTGCCATTTTTAGTCTGCCACAATCTATTATCAAACCCCCGATGAGGTTCAGCTCAAGTGGTATTTTTCCCCTTTCCCCATATAATAGACTCGAGTTCGAGTCTCAATATCTAAAAACAAAAAAAAACAATCTATTATCAAACCACCTTTGAGACAATAACAAAAACAATTATGGGGTTACAGATGCAATTATATCACCAATAGACACAAATTTAAATCATGTCTGTTTGTCTGATTGTCTCCTAGTTACACCTCACTTTCTCTCTCTCCGGCGAGAAATTCTGTGGTGCATGGGATTCAGCAACATTGTTACATGAATCATGATTTGTAGCACTAACAATGATTTGGCTTGGTATAATGTTTCATTACCAAAATACTAATGCTGTAATCAAGCCCTTTATCTGCACGTCTTTTCTCTTGCACTCTTCCTATTATTATAATGTCTTTGTGGATAATAGCATTGACCCAAATTCGAAAAATCACAAACCCTTGTTACAAATTCAAGTACCAACTGTGGGACACTCAGAGAAGAAGTCAATATTTGAAATTCTTTTCGGCTGACCAAAAATGATATACATATTATTAACATCATATCTAGGCTTGTTCATAAGTTTTTGACGATGCATGGGATTTAACTACTAGTTGAGCTGATGAACTTTAGTTTAATTGACATCGTCCTCTTTTCCCTTGTAATAGGCCTTCTCATATACCAAGTACTAGTTGAGACATGCAAATTCTGTGCTCTTTGTCTTCACTCTTTTAACTTTTGTTTTATGGTACATTTGTGTTTGGGGAAAAGGTATATATTGAATATGACCTCTTCAAACCTAAACACATTGGATCACGTCCCATGTTAGAAATTATAGTCCAAATGTACACTAAAGATTTGCACTAATAAAATGAAAATTCCAGGATCTATATGTTAGTGATCGACATGTCAAGGTTTTTTTCCAAGTGGGTCCAACCCATTATAGGAAAATTAGTATCCCACACATAGGCTTTTGCAAAGCATCAATATCTTTCGTTTTCTTACTTTCCTTAAGAGATAAAAAGCAAGTGTAGGGCTCTTCATGATGTGTCTTTTCCATTCAATTTTGAACACTGAAATTGTTGGTTGCTTGTGTTTCCATGGAGTTGATTGAGATGTGCATCATGTATCTCAAATTTTTGTTAAGGGGTAAATGCATAATGAGCACACGTGGACATGGTCTGCCAATATTTGGAAGAGGAAAAGCAAGGGAGGATAGTAAAGTGGGGTTCTCGTGAACATAGCTTCAAATAAAGGATTGTCACCCACTCTTCATAATTTGGATATTGAAATTCAGTTTGGTTCTTGAAAAGAATCTCTCTCTCTCTCTCTCTCTCTCTCTCTCTCTCTCTCTCTCTCTCTCTTCTCTCTCTCTCTCTCTCTCTCTCTCATACTAATAATTCAAGAACAAACACAAAGGTAGCTAGAACATTTTTGATAGGGTATAGTGAACCTTAAGTGCTTGGTAGTGCATAATTGTCCATCCTCCTCTGCCTAATCGGAAATACCGTAGCAATTTCTTGAGTTCGAATGGGATGATTTAAAGGCGGCAACACTTCTGTTTGTTTGCTTGTTTTCTTATTTTGGCGAAGATAGCAATACGTTATTGCTAGATATTATCACATTCATTTCACTATTGACATTAAGCTTATAGGTTAGGTCAAAACAACCAATCGAATCAGAGTTTACATCAACAAATTAGAATATCTCTATAGTTGTTTTACTTATAAAAAATGATTTAACTTATATAATTATTTTGACTTAAAATGAAGTAAGATATTAGTAATAAGTAGTGGTGTCATGCCATTGATTAATGGGAAATCCTAAAAAAAAATAAAAGAAATACAGAGAGAGAGAGAGAGAGAGAGAGAGAGAGAGAATCAACATATATGGAGGATTTACATTGTATATGGTATTTGGCAGATAATCTAAATGAAATGACAATTGGTTCATGCCTCATGGCATCATATTTTCAATGTATTTTATGGGGTTTCCCCTTTTTTGGGTGTCATTTTGTTTGGGGTTTCCTTGTTCAAGTACCCTTCCTACTTCCATGAGGGGTTTTTTTTTTTTTTGAAATATTGTTGCATTTCTATATTCTAGATAATAATATTCATGAGAAAATAAATTATTACGACAAAATTTATAATACCCCTCTTAAAAATACACGTTCAAATTTGTTTTCATAATTTAAATGATTTATTATTTAATTACGATATAATTAATTACATTAAATACTTCTTAAAAATCTAATATTAGAAATTAATTAATTATTTAATTAATTGCATTGAATACTTCTTAAAAATTATATTATGTTAGAGACATTAACCCTTTTATCTAACCTTTTTTATAAACATTTTCAAACTCAAAGAAATAAAAAATTGGTGATTTTATTCCAATTAAATAAAAATTAAATAAACTATAGAATCTGATAAAAGAAGAAAAGAGAGGGAATGATTTGAAAGTGAAAGAAGGGCTGCAGAGTAGAGAGTCCCATATGATTTGAAAGACATGGAGGGACTCTAAGAGGATTTGGTTAGTTTCCCAAGAGATTTGGCCAATCTGTGGATTTCTCAGCCTTTCTTATGTATGCTGCAAAAAAAGGTAAAAAATGATGAGTGTGAGACACCACCAAAGACTAATATGTAGAGAGAGACCCCACAATTTAAAAATAAAAAAAAATTATATTTAAAAAATCATCTGCCAAATAAAATTAAATAAATATTCTAAAGATCATTGATAAATATAAAAAAATAAAAATAGAGCAATGCAAGATGATTGGATATTAATAATATTTAAATAATATTTTAAATTTTATATGATAAAAATAAATATAAAAATTATATTTTTAAAAAATTTAATTCGATTGCCGGAATCAACGTGATGACCTTTTTATTAAAAAATACGTGTAGCCTCTTACCCTCTCCAATCATTTACTACTAATTTATTACTCTCTTTTACCCTGTGAAATTGCTTTTGCGAGGACTTAAAATGTAAGTGGGAGTAGGAGTGAGGACGGGTGACCCTAGAAAGTGGGAGCAGAAGCCTGCAGGGTTCTTGCTTGACTGCCGGATGGATATGCACCGCACTCTCTTTCTGCAGGAATAAAACAATTCCTTCTCTTCTTTGACTCTGCACTTTTTTGAACTACTGTTGAAAATCAGTACTACTGCACAAACACGAGAGGAGACAGGGAGAGAGAGAGGGGCAAGACTTTTGCTTTACCCCAGTTTCCAAGGCTCAGTGGAAGTTTGGCAGTGGGAAACGGACTGATTATCTTAAGAGAAAACGATGTTGTGAGGAATTGATGGAATCAGAGACAAAAAGCAACACAACTGACGATTCAAATGCTTGGGACCCAACATTGAATGCAAGATGCTAACAATAAGGAATTTGCCAATTTTTCTCTTATATTCACCATTATCTGTTACCCAAAAACAAAATCCCTACCTTGGCTTTCATCAAAATATCTTGGCCAATTGTTAATATCAATGTAATTTTGACAATAAAATTTCGAGGGTATATTTATTTAACATGTTAAATATACATTAAGAGTATATTACGGATTGACTTTCATGTTAATCATGGGACTATTCACTATATATATATATATATATCAACGCTTAATTGATTCAGTAACCGAATACTGATATTCATTAAATAAAATTTTAAATTCAAAAATTATATATAAAGAAAACAGCAATCAGAAAAGATGTATCTCTTAAGAACTCAACTCGTTAAACCAATTCTAACTTAATTATCGAATACTGTTAATTTATTAAAAAAACTATATATGCCACCGTTAGAGTTTCTTTGTTTAGTTTATTTGATACATAACTTGAATATAAGAAATTTAATAAAATCTAGAGATAGAGTATTAAAAAATTACATATAATTTATTCGTAAAAACATGATAATTAAGGATTTAAACGAGAAAATGATTTTAAATAAAAATGATTAACTTATAAGATTCCACATAAATTAAACCATCATATTTATTTATTATTTATTATTTTTTTATTTTTATACTTATCTCTCAAATGATCTAAGATTAAGCCTAAGCTTATTGTTCTTTTTGGTTAGAACATCTATTAAAAGATTATTGTTTGATTTATTTTTCATATTATTGAAAAAGAACACATAGGTTTAGAATTTTCGAAAGTCATGCAATTGATGTAGGAATTTTTTTTTCTTTTTTCATGCACCTCCGCAAGGCTTTGGCTTGTAAATCTGAACACCAAGACAAAGTTTGCGTCCTTTCACCGGTATAGGTCGGTTTAATTATATGTTGGATTGAATATCTTTAAATATGATCAAAATTTAACTCTTATTGAAAGTATTAAACTCTCATGTATATGGAACATTCTTTATTAAGAGATCTGTCTTTTGAAAAGAGCCACTATAATGATCGATCTGAATTACTTTAGACAAAACTTTAAATATCAGGCAATCTCAAGACATGATAAAAAAAAAAAAAAAAAAAGTTTGCATCCTTCGGACAAAAGAAGGAAGAAAGAGACATGTCTGGAAGATGAAGTCAGGATAGATGTTGATGGTAGTAATGTAGGGCCAGCAGACCTGGTAAATGGTTGTCATTCAATAGCCAGTTGCCATTTATTGTGCCAGTGAGGCTTTTGGCTTAATGTTGTTACTTTTTTCACATCTCAATTCCACCACCAATGACTAGCAATTGAAGAAGTAACACTCACAGTCAATTAATGCCAACGAACGCCCAGAGAGAGTAATACGTGTGCTTTTTCTTTTTTCGTTTTTTTTTTTCATAAAAATATACTCAAATAAGATCAAACTAAAAAAAGAAAGATATAGAGAAATTCCATCCGAAGGACAGAGTAACATGTGTGTGGACACTCTCTCTAAAATAGGTACTACGGTCCCCCACGGTCCGTGAGCTTCCCTCTCCCCCTAATAAGGTCCATCGCTATTTGTTAAAGGATATTCGGAGTTTAGCTTTGTTGAGGGGACTAAACCTTCTCCCTTCTTTTATCACCTAAAAAAAATCAACACCAATCAATATTAATTGGTTTGATAATTAAATACTGATTCTTTATAAATAAAGTCTTAATTTTAACTCTATACTTAAAAACAGACATAATTAGAATTTTATTTTTGAAAATTCAAATTGATTGAAATTGAATTTAACATAATTACAAAATATTAATAATTTATAAAAGTAAAATTTTCGATGATATTGTAAAAATAAAAGGATAGACGAGAGAAGAGTTTTGAGTCTCTTGCTATACATGCTTGTATTTTATATTAGTAGAGATCAAGTCATATAAACTTAAATCGGATTTCATTTCAACTAAGTTTATATAAGTAATAAAACAAAAATATGTATATATATATACACGAAATTAAAATTCGTAATATGATGTGAAGAAATTATTTGCACCGTCACAATTTGTTGTCGTTTAAGCAAAATAATAGCTCTAAAGTTTACATAAACCCAAAAGTTTATATTTTAAAAAATAAAAATAAATCATGTATATGATAATTATGTTAAATTTAACTAAATTTGATTCAAATAAATTAATTTATATTTTAAAAAATATATATTTTAATATATAATTTAAAATTTTATTTAAAAAATATCGATAAACGATTATCATCAGACCAATTAACGCGGATGCCCAACTCTCATGGTAGCTATGCACAAGATAACATTTCCAAATCCAATAAAAATTTCTGCGGTCCAATCCTGCAATATGCAATAATTAATTTCAAAAAAGAGAGATTCTAAGGTTGTGATGTGATTTTTCAGTAGTTCAATATTCATGGAGTACTCGATCTACATTATAGTACACAAATCTAACTTTAAACTTCAAAATAATAAATAAAGTATGTTAAATCTTTACTTTATGAATACTCAAGCCAATCCCTAAGAGAACAGTTTAGTGATCATAATCTCCTCTCTCAATATTCAAAGCAAGACATGTATCGATTTAAATAAAAAAATTAAAATAACCTATGAACTAAAATAATTTCAAAATTAACTCTCATTTATCGTAGATAGAACCCGCGATAAGTTATGTCGTAAGTTGAACCTGCGACATAGTGTCATGTTGTCATGGTAGAGGGTAAAGCGAGTCACATCTCCAAAACGTAATACAAGGTTTCGCATCTCCATGACACGACATCCCTCGCCCGTGGCGCTCCTCTCACTCGTGCGCCACTTCGCCGCGGTGGGGGAGAGAGAGAGATACGAGTGTCGCGAGGGGAGAGAGGGAGGGAGGGAGGACTGCGATCCGCAGAGGGGGAGGACTACCACGGGGGGAGAGAGGGAGATACGAGTGTCGCGGGGGGAGGGAGGGAGGGAGGGAGAGAGGGAGGACTGCGATTTGCGAAAGGGGAGGACTACCGCGGGGGAGAGAGAAAGAGAGAGCCACGGGGGGAGAGAGAGGGAGGGAGGATTGCTGCGGGGGGAGAGAGGGAGGACTACCGCAGGGGGAGGAAGGAAGGACAGCCGCGGGGGTGGGGGAGGGAGGGAGAGAGGAGAGCCACGGGCGGTGGGAGGAGAGAGAGAGAGAGAGAGAGAGGGTATTAGATATGTTAGGTATTAATATGGCTTTCTGTCGAGTATTAGATATGTTGAACCATTATTTTAACACTTTCCAGCAGGAAATTACTTAAAGTCAAAATTTTTCTAATATAAAAGGAGGGTTTTTTGCGGATTAAATTAGAGTCAATGTCAACTTGTCTTCTAGTGGGAAAAGGAAGAGTTGTCAACAACTTCCTTGGTTTTATCAATGGCGCGTCATGAGAAAAATAAAAGATGTAAGTTCATACAAAGTGATTCTTGAAAATTTTTTTCTTTATTTATTTATTTATTATTAAAATAAAAAATATAAAGTTATATAGTCAAATTTTTTATAAATAAAATTTAAATTATCATTATATCAATAAAATTTATAAATTCATATTAAAAATTTTATTTATCGTAAATAGTTTGAATTTTTCTAAATAAGATAAGACTAATTCAAAATACATCTCTACTTCTAAATAGTATTTTAAATTCATGAGAATTTAAAGCTTGTATATAATTTTTGTATTGGTTACCATTATTTGAGACTTGGTTACAGAGGATGTGAATGTGTCTCTAAGGAGACAACCAGTGAACACGACCCCTCATCCAATTTCTTGATGTGGGGTTCCAATCTCTAAATAACAAAAAAAAAAAAAGGATGTGAATGTTATTAATGCACTCTTAATTTCTTCTTTCCTTGGCATTATTAGCACATGGGCATTTCTTGTTGGTGGAGGGCAGGGAGGAAAATGGTTGGAATTGTCCGATCCATACAATCTAATCAAGAAATGATCATAAAGTAAGAGAAAATAATGTCTCTTGTGGGGCGTGGAGGAGAGAAGGGGTGGGGGGGTTAAGCAAATATCTAGTTTTGCCCTTGTCTTAATCATATCTGTTTGAGCTTTGCTTTCAAAGTAATGTCTAGTTCTATTCTAATAATATACCTTGAAAAAGTCCCCTAATTAATTCATCATCCCAGCCATGATCCAGCCTAGTGGCCTCTAGATGTGAAGTCAAGAAAAATTAGAAAAAGGATTTTGCAAAGTGAAGCCTGTAACAACAACCGCAGCACGCACAGAAATCAAATTGATTTATCGAGAAAAAATATTAAATTTTTAATCAAATTTTAAATTTAAAATTAAAAAAAATTAAATTAAAAAATTTATCTTTCAAATAAAATTTTATATATATTTAAATTAAATTAATTAAAACATAATTTTAAATCGGAATAAAAAAGTGAGAGACTTCTTCCCGAAAAACTTAATAATGAAACCGATGATATTTACCAACTTTCTTATATTCCTAAAAAAATGGCCACCGACAATGAAAACGCATCTAACCTCCAATATTCCGGCTAAAAAGTTATCAATTACCTAAATTGATCAAACTCATCATTCAAACGTAAGACATAGGAATTTCCCATTTCCCATTTTTCTAATAGCATTTTTATTTTTTTTTTCAATTTTTATGAAGTGGGAGTTCCTATTTTTGGACAGATAATCGAGGATCATATCCACAATCAATCAATCACACATCTTCTGGTTGCTCATACATCATTCATTTCTCAAATTGCATTTTTTTTAATAAATAAAAGAGCCAAATTACTCACACAAATTTACAGAAAAAGAGGAACCCAAAGCTCTCACCTTAAAATTAATAAAAACCCCACAAAAATCTATATATATTTCTCAAAAAAAGGAAAAACCCTAACAAAATCCACTGCAAGTAAATCGGAAATCTATGAGAACTTTCTAGAAAGGATGCAAATTCCTACTCAACCCATTGACGTTGGTAATGAACCCGACCAGATCTTGTCTATACGGCAAAAAAGTCCTCCGTTTAACGACGTCGTTTTCACTCTTCACCTCCTTCGAAGGTTGCTCCTCTTCTTTGTTCTTCTTTATCTTCCTCGAATTGGAGGGGCTCAAAAAGACGAAAGTGTCCTTGCCGTCACTGTTACTCCTTTGATGATGAAGAAGATCCTTAAACTTCCATCTCTTCGACGATCCTGTAGAATTGCTCTTCTTGCATCTCTCCTCGGCTCTCGCTTTCGGCGTCCAAACGCAGTACGTTTCCGGCGGAATTCCTTCGAGGTCATCGGCCTCCGACGACGATGACGACGACGACGTAGGATCTCGCTCCTCGAACAACAGCTTCCTTAGAGGAAATCGAATGGGTTTTGGACTAGGATTCAATTCATGCGTTTCAATCGTTTGATGTTTGTCCTGGGAGTGTAACAGAGACGTATCGAAGAGCGGGAAAGCTGGTCGAATTTGGCCGTTGTAGAAGATTTCGTCAGCTGAAATCGGAGACATCGGTGAATCTTTACCAACGAAAGAGAATTCAAACTCCTCTTCTGCTTCATCATCTTCGTCATTATTCACATCTCCCTCGGATTTATCAAAGTTTTGTTCAATCTCCGCGTGGAATTCATCGAATTTAGATTCTTGTGAGAACTCCCGAACCACTCTCGCAGCGATTTCAGCTAGTTTATCCGATGAATAACTGTTGAAACTCGGAGAGAGCGACAGTAATGGACTCGCCTCTTGCATTTCTGAGTTCTGAACAACTGAAGAGAGAGAAAACTGGGTTGTAGAGAGAGAGAGAGAGAGATAGAGAGGTGGTTTATGGAAATGGCCGAAAATGTGAGGCTTTTTCTTGGGATATAAAGGTGAAAAGTGCGTGAGTGGTTGTAGAAATTGGCCGACAGCCGAAAAATGAGCGAGAGAGAGAGAGAGAGAGAGAGAGAGAGAGAGAGAGAGAACGCGTGGAAGTGTTTGGGCTATGGGTTTTTGGGCCTTCAACGATTTCTGATTCGGCCTTTGTTCCTTGATTCACAAGTAAACAGGAGTTGTGTGGGAACTGTTGGTGTTTTCACACGTAGGTATGTGTGGCGCGGAAAGGATAGGATACCAGAAAAGGATGTCCTTGTCGATTTTTCTGCTGCGTATGTGTGGCGCGGAGAGGGTAGGATACTAGAAAAGGATGTTCTTGTCAATTTCAATTTTCTGCTGTCATATCGTTGGTTGGTCTTCAGTGTTTCCTTTTTCTTTTTTCATATCATCCTACGTATAAAAATTTTGAATACATCTCTTATCTTATAATTTTTAAAACTTATTATTTTATAATTTTATCTCCCGTCCCACGTGTAAGTAAGGTGCAAGTCCAACACATGAAGTTTTAGGGTAAATAATCGAATTAAAATTTATATAGTTTATTTGAATTAATAAAACAAAAATGGAATTAAAATTTGAATAGTTTATTTGAATTAATAAAATAAAAATATGTTTAAAAATAAAACCTATAAATTATGAGATTTTTTTTTTTTAAATTCAAGTGAAAATATAGGTTTTTGAAATCTATTCTCAAAATTTTTGATTTCAAATCTGATTCTAATTTTGGAGTACAAACCAAGCGCTACTTAATGTTGAATCAGCATAAAATTCCATCACTTGATTAGATTTAAATAAATTTCAACTTTACACCTTTCGGTGAAAAAGATCGATTGATGATAAATACCGTAGAAACGGATATAACTTTGGACTTATGAGTTAGGTTAGACCAAAAACATACAAAATTAAAAATATATATTAAGAGATCAAATATAATAAATATTTCAAATTATAATTTTATAAAACTAGAATTATGCTCGGTTTCAATGCGCATCAATTAAATTTATTACAAATATAAAAGGTGGATACAACTTTCTTGAAAATTTGATTTATTCCATATTTGGAATTTGTTTCTAGTCGATTTTAGATTTTATTTTTATTTTTTTCAGAAATAGTTAGTACTAATTAAGGTAAGCTGTAGCCTTGCTAGCTTGTAATGAATATGGTGAATTAGGCTTGAAGGCTAAGCCGAAGAAAAAAGCCTCAGAAGGAGACCTAACAAATGATCTTATTGTTTCCCAAGACAAGCTAGTGATACCTACAATAAATCAAATAAAAAATAAAATTATTTTTAGCTTAATTTACACCCTTCAATCTATGTCCCATCTCTTATACTCTTTTCTTGAGTTTAATGATTTAAAAATTCATAAAATTTAAATTTTAAATAAAAGATAAATGATATGCACTCTAGCAGAATATAATAGAATTATAAAACATATTAAAATACTTTTATCTGTTAAAAAAAATACAATATTTGAAAAAAAAAATGAAAAATAGCGGTCTCTATTTTCCATTTATTCATTAGATTTTTTAAAAAAATAAATTTTTAATATTTAATTAAATTAAATTTTAATTGAATTAAATTTGAATAAAATTATTTTAATATTAATATTTATTATATGTAAAATTTGAATTAGGTATTTTAATCAAAAGGTAATATATTAACCAAAAAAATAAAAAAAGAGTGTTGTTCACCTGTCCATTGGATAAGAAAGGGACGGTGGGTGGCTATTAAATTAAACACTTTTTTTCTGATTTAAGAAGGTGCGCCTAACAGGCTGTGAATAACTAGGCCGACACGTTTCAACATGATATTTAATGAATCTTTTGCGGTCTCTTCTTAATTGTTCTGTGCAAAGTGATACCTACGGCGGCAGTTGTCCCAAATTCATAGGACAGGGCCTTTGGTTTTGATATGTCGGGACTTCCTATTCAGTAAGTCAAATATCTCTTGTTTTTCTTACACTTACATCCCTCTCATGCTTGGCCTCTTCCTTCGTTCCCCACATTTTTTTTACTTTGTTCTATTATATAGATCAATAATCAAAATTATATTTAGTTAATTTACTTTAAATACTTATTAAATTTATTTTAAAAATAACTCTCTTAATATATCTTTTTCTATTTCTAAATTTAAAATTTAAAATTTGATTAAAAAATTTAATATTTTTACTCATAAATTTATGGTGTAATTTAAAAAATTTAATTATAAAATTATAAAATGCAACAATAAAAAAGAACTAAAATAATAATTTGGTCTAAAAAAGAAAAAACTATAATAAATTACAAATTATTGTAGACTTATTTTTATTATAATAATTGAAAAGTTTAAATTATAACGTATTATGTAGCTTAGTCGGGGAAGTGGTAGGGGCTTAGCCTTGTTAAGAATGCGGAAGGCCTTTCGATCGGGGTTTCTCAGCCAATCTGTGAATCCATCGGATGAATATGGCTAAGCCATAGGCCTAGGTTGGCTTGCAACGAGTCAAATATCTAGATAAGAAGTCGCGAAGCCAATGTAGGGCAATGCGTGCGGCGGCCCCAATTATTAAAAAATAATTTTCTGCTTTCGTGTAATAGACTAACTGATCATGGTACACATGCCGTGGGCACATGCCAAAGGCACAACGTCCTAAAAAATAATAGCACATACCCTAGAAAAAGGTGGCACGTGCCCTAGAAAAAACGTACGTGTATTCAAAAGTCACCAAACAAAACTATAAACAAAATAGATTGCAGCTCGGTCATAGGGTTATTAGGCTTAACAAGAGATCCAACCACCAATTCATATCAAGTGATCCATAGGAATAGCAATCATAGTCCACAAACTAAAGTCCTTTTTATCTTAAATTGTTATCGTAACTATCATAGTTCAATTGAGGTTGCCATAAAGCAGACAAAACATATAAAAAATTTCATCATAACAACTTATATCAAGGGGATAATATAGTAATCACAATCTCACAATCTCTCTTCTCAATCTAAAATTTTTAAATTCAAATCTTTATAATAAAAAAATAGAAAAAAAATCTTAGTTACTATATGAGCTTGCGGTCTTCTAAGATCCTTATGGTAACTCCCATGTCTCATTGTAGTATACAATGCATTTGCAGAATGAGGAACTCGATGTAAAAAAAAAATAGAAGAAGAATGAAGAACTCGATTCCCCGGGCCTCTATTATCCAACAACACTGGGGGTTTCGATTGCTGGACTATTCTAAGCACAAAAGGACCAATCCAATCTAGTAACAAGGTCTATGAACAAATGGGAGGACGAAGAAAATATGAAGAATAAGTTGGATCTTATGCAAGAAGGAAGAAAAGGAAGAGACTTACAGATTAGGGTGGTCGAGGGGAGAGGAGTGAATATAAGGAAAAATCTGTGAGGTTAAACTTTTGAGTGATTATAAAAATGTTTTTTATTAATGGTGAGTTGATTTAGTAAAATATGACATTATGTTTTTTTAACCAAGAGCTTGAGTTTGAATTGTAATTTGAATATAAAACAGATTACGTTGAAGGATAATCTCATAAATGGGTCACTGTAAGTCCGAATCAAATTAATTGAAATATGAGTATAAATACCAATTGATATAGTATCAAAAATAAAATATAAAAGTACCCCATGTGGATTACTTTATGTAGTTATAAAGAATTTTGGGTTCCTCTTACAAAACATATAAGAAACTCACATTTTGATTCTTTCAACTTGAGAAGGGTTTGCGAAAAACTTGTTTGAGAGCAAAAGGAAGTGGCTCAACCCTTAACTCACAACACGACACGCAGAACATTGAAGAGGACAAAGACATGACTCTACTTGGGACTCTAGACAAGAGAGAGATTTTCAAAATTGGAAAACATTCCAAAATGCATTGAATAATTTTTTTTTAGTTACATGATATTTGAAATCGAATTACGGGATTGACGAAGAGAATTATAACTACTAGATTGTCCCTCAGGGACATTGAGTAACATCCTTGATTTTTTTTTTATTATTTTTATCATTAGTGTTCAAGTTTTATCCGATTAATCTAGTTTGAATACTGTTGGATTTATTTTAGGGGTTATGTTTCTTAAATTATTTTTCGTCATTTCGAGAATTCGAAATCGAGATCTTTGATTAAAAAAATAAAATGTCTGATCATTTAATTCAAAAGAGTTTGACATAACATCCTTAACTCTCACGTAGAATTGTCAATCCGGAGAACTCTGGAGTATGAAAATTTTCGGACATTACACTTCATCCTTCTAGACATCTAATGTCTATAAATTGAAATGAACTAAAAGTAGTGGTCTCTTCGATCAAGTAAGATCTTGCTTGCTTCCACCCCTTCTTCGCCTAGTGAAATAGAGTAAAAAGCTGGTCCAAGATAACTGGACATGTGACATATACTGCAGAATGAATAAAGGAAAGCCAATTGTTATGCTGATTGGCTAGCTCTCTGAGACCACAATGTTCTAGGGTTCACGCCATACATAGTTCCTCCCACGTCTCTAAAGTTTCTTTTGCTCAAGGACCTGGCTAAGGTCACTCCGCCAGGTTGTATCCGGTCTCTTTGCTGGGTTTGTTTTGGTGTTTGGGGGATTCCACATGTTCCAAACTACAAAAAAAAAAAAAAGATATTGATAATCTTAATTTATTAGTAATCCTATAACTGGCTATACGTTTATACATTTGAAGAATAAATTTTTTTAAAATGAAAATGATTTAAACTATCATGATGTCAAAAGCCGAAGGGTAATGATAAAGGTATTCAAAGTAACTTAGTCAGATTTAGCTAGTGATATGAAATCCCTATTACTATATGTTATTAATTGAACGCTTAATTACCGGAACCTTTAATCTAGTGACATTATAGATTTTTCTCTTAATTTAAGATTTTGAGCTCGAACTTAAAACCTTAAACAAGTGAAAATAATAGAATTTAAAGTGATCGCGGCTCCTTAAAAAAGTTAAGAATATGCTTGGCTCAGTTTAAATATATTTTTTATTATTAATAAGAAAATTTGACTTTTACCATAAATTATATATATAAATATATTTTAGTTAAAAAGTCTTATTAATGAATAAAATTAAAAATACATTGAATCAAATTAAAATTTTTCGTGTATCAGTGATTACATGAACTATGTCATGTAATGATACGTAAACGTGACATGGGTCCTTCAACATGCAAATCTATCTTAGCATGAATTCATCAAGTTGTACAAGAAGAGTCTTCGGCCGCCATTGGGGCCGCAGAACACGAGAGTCAAGAGAGGCAACAAGTCAGGTCAATGACCCAATTAAGGCAAACATATGATCCCAGAAAGGTTATTGAAAAATACTTTGGCCAAGTTGGGGAAGAAAACTAAAAAGGCAGATGTCGCAAGAAGTGACGTTGATAGACCAAACCAAACCTTGCTCCGCAAGAACATTTAAATATGACACGCCCAACCCCATGTGTGAATGCCCTCAAGAAATATAGTCAACCTCATGCCCAACAATTTATTATAAGAAATTTGTCTAGGAGTTCAAGCAATTAAAAATTCATTCGATGTTTGAATGCTATCCCTAAATATGTTTTTGATATAAATCACTTACATTCGATGTTGAATTTAATCGACATATCATGCGCATATGAAAATGTAGAAAATCAATCGAAAATTTTCGGGTTCCCACAACATGTAAGGTCTCCAAAATTTTGCAGAGTCACGAACTCTCTTGAACGTTCGGTCGGGATAGTGATCACGTGATTGAATCACCATCGCAGTACAACGATATCTCGATTCTCAAGTTCGATGATGAGTGTATCACGAAAAATTCCCTATTCAAAATTTTTCCAAACCCTCATTTTTGTTTCTCTCTAGAGAAGTGTTCTTTCACTAGAAACCATAGCCTCCCATTCTCCATTGAAGAGGAAGTAGCCACTCCCTTCACGTAAACATATCTAGGTTAATTAAGGAGATATAATTAGGGTTGGTTAATGTGATAATGAGAGTTATCTCATTATCCCACAATTATCAAAATGTCTCACAATGGGCATAAAAATCAACATCTAATAATTATGTTAAATTCGACTGAATTCTATTTAAATCGAGTTAAGTTTTTAAAATATAAATCTCTTTTGATATCTATTCTTTTTATTTACAAGACTCGAATTTAAAATTTTATTTAATGGATTCCATAAACCAATTAGGTATCGGTGATATGGCTAAATGTGTTGCGGGATAAACAACATATAAATAATTTTACTTTCTTTTCATTAAAAGGAGTTCGTATATTGGAGTTGAGCGCCATGGCGCCCACCACTTGATCATTTGCTCGATAAATTTTCTCAACCCTTTTGAGATCTCACAAAGATAAAACCAATTAAAAGAATACTAAATACAAAATAAGATTAAACCTTTTTTTTAACGTACAGAGTTGACAATAAACATTAATTTTTAAATTAATTTTTGCCAATAAATATTTTTGAATTAGTATAATGAGATTCTTGTATTTAATTTTATTAATACAATAAATGACAAATTTATGAATAATGGGTGAATCACGCTTCAATTATATATATATATATATATATATTTTCAAAAAATAATAATCAAGTTGTTTTGATGAAATGAAATAAACATGATAAAAAAGAGATTTCCATGAAAGGTTGCCCCACCTCTCAACTTTCTCCATAATCAGCGCATCCTCTGAGCTATTTGAATGTTTTCCATGGACACGTCCATATAGATTTCTTCAAGTAATTGAAAATATTTTGTCTTCATGTCTTGGGTTGCTGTCACCATGAGTGCTTTTGTTTGTAAAATTGGAAAACTTAGGCAAGGCTCGATAGCAAACACCAGAAAACTTTCAAATTAAGGAAGTAGAGGCAAGATGTACTCTAAAAGAACTCTTACAATTTAGAGATTCTAGAAACTAATTCCCTCTTAACAAAAATAAAAATAATAAGAGTACTACTGCATCTATCCAAAAAAAATTAAAAAAAAAATTTGAGTTCGTTACAATATAATTTTATTAATTAAAATATTTATTACAGTATGAGAGTCAGTAGAGACTATATTCAAACTCGGCTCATATATTTTTTAGGCTTAACAAATGAATTTGTATCATATCGGATTTTGATAATGTCAATATATATAAATAGAATTAAAATAACAATATAATCTTGAAGGGTATGTTAAATGGACAAGCTGTGGGGAGATCATTGATGGAAAATTTCTCTCCTACCCTCGCCTAGAGGCCACAACGAAGAAGAACAAATTAATCTCTCTCTCTCTCTCTCTCTCTCTCTCTCTCTCTCACTCATGAGAAGAAGAGGAGATTTAAATTTTGACTTACCGGTGGGGGAAAAATCAAACTAAATTACAAGGACCTGTCAGTAATAAATCGCATTATTTCTTGGGGGCGCCAATGGTTATATAGACTTGGGGTTGTCCACTGTCTCAAGGGCTTCGTCCTATTACTGCTTTTCCTTGGGCGTTACCGTGGTCGCGAGCCGAATTTAAAAACAATACGGGAAGACAATTTTTTTTTTTTTTTTGGTTTGTCATTATACTCCATTAAAAAATGGGCCTCACTGGTTTTTCATTTTTCTTTTCTTTTGCCATGGAACACTTCTCTCTCTCTTTTTTGTTACATTTTTTTAACATAAAATATTCAAACTTAAGAAAAGTAGAAAGAATAGTGACAGTTGAATTATAAGTTATTGGTACCGTGAAACACTTTTTTAGCGATTGATATCTGAAATTATATTTTGACTAATATGGTCCAACTCATAACATGCCCTTTTTCAGAGAGAGATCTTTCGATATATATTTTTTTTCTTATTTTCAAGATTCAAATTCGGGTTTTAATTAAGAGATCTAATACTCTTTCTATCAAGGTAACTGTCCATTGATCATTTGTTTTCATCATATTGTTATAAAATACAATATAGGCTCAACAGTTAGTTGATTTAGTGGGATGTGATGTTAAGTTTCTTAATTAAGGTCATAAGTTCGACTCTCAATTTGGATATAGAGCAGACTACGTTGGAAGAGTAACCCCTTTAAATGGGCCACTGTAAGTTTCGAATCAAATTAATTAAAATATAATTCTAAATATATATTGGTATAGTAAAAAAAAAAAATACAATATAGGGCATTATTTGGGCCTTAGTAATTGGACTTCAACCTTTCCAAGTGTGTTCTATTGTAGGAAAAACTTGTGGTTTAGCCTTTCAAAATTAGGGATTAGCAAGGTTTTAACAAGAGAAAAAAATTGATGAGATTAAGGCTATTTAGTTACAAGATCATTTTCTATTTTCTATTCTTGTGTTTTCATATAAAAAATTAGGAACTGTACTCGAATGTCTGTACACAAATAATTGTTACTATTAGAAACTACGCAAAATAGATTTAAACTGTTTCAACTAAGTAATAAGTTGGAAAATAGAAAATTAGAAAACTCCTTCCTTATTTTTGAAAAAAGAAAAAAAAAAACCCTTTTCAATTTTTCGATTTTGAAAAATTTTTAGAAACAAAACTGTTTTCTGTAACTAAACAACTCCTCGGGTTCTTTTTTTTTTTTTTTTTACTATACCAATCGATATCCGGAATTATATTTTGATTAATCTGGTTCGGGATTTGTAATGACCTATTTAAGGGACTACCCTTCCAATATAATTTTTTCCATCCTCAAACCGCAAGTCGAACTCGAAAACTTGATTAAGGGATCTAACATCACATCCCACTAGACCAACTGTCTGTTGGTACAACTCTGGTTCTCTGTGCAACGATTTGGGCACAATTTGGGTAGGGTTTAATTTTGCTATGATTGGTATGATAAGCAGATACTTCCCTAAGATGTGAGAATCCTACGTGCTTAGAAGCAACAAGATTATCAAACTTTAGCTGCTTTCATAACCTTATTACTTCATTAATGCATAGAAGCTAGGCTGCACGGAAACGGAAACTTCAACCGGTGACAGGCAAATGTTATGGCCCACGACAAAGGGATGGCATCAAAAGGAAATGTGCACCATAATATCATGCCGCTTTGAATGCTAAAAACAACAAAACCACTTCACCAATGGAAGCTTATTCAAAGCCTAAAAGTCAATTGTTCAGACCAGTATAATTTCATCTTTCTTGGAAGAGGGGTTACTCTAGGAGGTTGGTTTGATCTACTATTCAATGGTTCAATCCCGACCTTCCAGTATACGAAGGGTCTTCGAGGTTTTAATCAGGGGAGGTTTCTACGTAGTTTTCCCTGCTCCCTCTTATTCCAAGGAAAAGAGGAAAGGTTCTACCATTTAATCTTCTGTGCTCACTGAGCAGCATACATCAAAGAACTCGATTGGTTTGATCTGTGCAGATCACAAAGATTAAAGAATTCGATAAAATGATTTATTACCTAAAATGATTGATTACAACATGCTATTTAAAACTCTTTCCAAACTTCAAGGATCGTGAATCGTGAGTTAGGATTCTTACCCTACAAAAAACTTTCTAAGCATTTCACCTAAGTTAAGAAAGTATTGAAATGTTTAAGAAGATGTACGTCCAACATTAGCATAGAAATGACGGACCTTAACACTGCAACTCCCAGGAAAAGGGAGAAGCACATATGATTCTCTGCATATTAGCAAAATCACCAAAGTAGTCTAATAACATCCCAAAGACAAAGAAGATCAAATGCATTTGCGACAATAATACAAACTTTAGTTGCAAATATAGAAATAAGCTTGATGCTTCAAAGATATACGTTGAGAATCTTGGGACTGTCGTAAATAAAAAAGCTTTGTATATACTCCTAGTATGGTATCTCTCCTATCAATCCGCCATGTCTTTGTCAAAATCAAAGGTCGAAACCACATATAAACTTAGCTGGATATGCTCGCCTGATGAGGTTAACTTCACAGTTGATTAAACATTAACTAAAATTCATACTACAATACATGTAATAAAAGACTTGCACATAAACTTGATTTCAGAGACAGAGGTCTCAGGAGAATCTCATTATAGCTGGAAAAAAGTCTACGAGAGCTGAACTAATCTCCTCTGTGATAAAAGTTGAGTTCAATCAAGTTCTTTCAAGATCTTATTTGGGTATTTTTAGTTCATTTCAATTTACTTCCAACTTATATCTACTTTTTTCAAATATAAAAATAACCCAAGTTATATCCAAATAATTTAATTAATTCAATACGTAAAGAAGTGAATTAGTGACACTGGGAGGGTGTAGTATGCCGCAGGACAGCTTGCATTCAAGAAGAAAGAGAAGCAAGTGCTGGTTCAGCAACAAGAACATGCATCTTACATAGGACAGCAGCAAACTGGTGATTCTTTAACATTGGGCTAATTTGGAGTATAAGCTCATTCGCCTTGGAATCCAGAAAACTGGAAAATTGATACAAAACCAAAGAAGGGATGCCTCATACCAAAAGAGAATATCATTCACACAAACAATTGCCAGCCACTATGATTTTCGATTTGATTGATGATTGATTCATATTCAAAATGAAGAACCCAGATGAACTATCAAACTCGAGAAATTCACATTTTCCTGCTTACACTAGATACCAAAAACCCCGAACTCCACAGGTTTCATGTTGGTCTGGTGCATTTTTTGTATTGCTTTCAGCTATCTAAAGAAATCGGTCAGCTTCATGAAGAGTTATCTTCCTCAGTCTGATGCCAACAGAAAACTGTGTAAAAAGAGAATTTATCATCATCCAAAGTGAGAAGTCAGTTCAGCGATTATATTGCGTGCCTCAGAGAATAGGGCACCAGCTGTTGCTCTAGTTTCTGCCACCTGTTGGTGAAATGCTGGTTGGTGACTTGAGGTGCTGCATAGAATGAAAATGAGAAGCTTTAGTCATGTTAGAACGATGAAGAAGGGAGTAAATTAAAAAAAAAAAAAGGAGTGAAGAACTAGAGGCATCATGGGATCCATTTTTAACATGGCCACTATCGGGGAATAATACTTCAGATATCTGATTAACAACCAAATCACATACGAAATAATTTTAAGTGATTCCATATTCTTAAAGTTGTGGCCCAACTTCCACCAGCACAAGGAACTAGTAAATGCCATGGCCCACAACAAAGGGATGGCATCAAGATGCAACTGAAATAGGATATGTCCTCTTTCTAAGCACATGCTATAACAGCTTTGTGCACAACTCTATCATGCTGCTCTGAATGCCAAAAAACAAGAAAATCACTTCAACCAAGGAAGCTTATTCAAAGCTTAAAAGTCAGTTATTAAGACAGTAAAATTTTCATCAATCTTGGGAGAGGGGTCACTCAAGGAGGTTGGTGTACTATTCAATAGCCCAATCCAGACCTTCATTATGGAAGGGGTCTTTGTGGTTATAATCAGGGGAGATTTCTAAGCTAGTTGCCCCTGCTCCCTCTCATGCCAAGAAAAAGAGGAAAGGTCCTATCATCGAATCCCCTGTCCTCACTGAGCAGCATACAAAAATATTTATGATTTCTACATTAAAGTTGTAAAGTAGACTAAGGCCTCAGCATCTAATAACAGCATGGAAATCCTATTGCCAAATTGTCATACTATATTCTACGATCAGTACACTACGCTTGATGGTTGAACAAGACAGAGGTCCTCGCGCTATTCATGGTTGCTAACAACAGCCATACAAAAGCTAATTGTTGTGATAACTATTGGTAATATATCCTATGTCAAGAAAGCAAATAAGTTCAGGAATGGACATTGACCAGAAAGAATCATAATTAATAATACACAACTAAATAACATTTCAAAGTAGTACATACACCTGACAGGCAGAAAATTAAATGGCGTATATGAATTATAGGGTGCAACACACATTCAAGGTCATATAAGATGCAACAGATAACCCTGAAGCTTCCACTGACTAGCAATAGCTACAGAACACCGAGCAAGCATTCCAGGCTTATAGTGACTGCTCAATGCAAATTACTCATACAAATGTTTCGACCCCGAATAGATATGAAACTATTCTATTACAAGAGGTCATACCTTAGCTCGAAAGGATTTAATGACTGCAATAAGCAACCTGTCTCCAGCAATTTGCCTCACATGCCGTATCAGTTCATGTCTCGTAATCTTCTTAGACTGAAGAACACAAAAAGCGCAAATTAAGAACCAAAGTTCTGCCGATGCACAGTGAAGTAAAATTACTGCTTACCTTATGTTCACTATGATACTTGGTCATTAGATTGATTTTAGCAGGTGGCAAGTAATTCGAAAGTACAGAGATCAGTAATGGAAATGGCATCCAAGGCGAAGTTGGTCTCAAGGGCTCTTGAACCCTAAGACGACCTGCATAAGTATAAAGGCAGACCAAGTGAGTTGATCATCATCCAACTAAACATAACCAGAACAACTTCTTCTACAATACACAAACAAGAGACAATCCAAATATAGGGGTTCAGCTTACCCTCCGAGCATGGGGGTGTCCTGAAACTCATCACATATTCCGGCAAAATGTGAGTGTTCATTTGACTACTCCACACAATATACTTCTTGGGAGCAAGAATATTATCAACCCCAGAATCGAATTCTTCGGAACTAGGATGGCACTGCTTAGATCCTGGAGGTACAACTTCAGATTTACCCAGTATAACACGGCAAAGCAAAGTATGCCTTATGCCATCTCTATCAACAACCGAGGATTTCATACTGCAAAAAAAAAAAAAAACCAAAATCACACGTCAGAAAACAATTCAATCCAATTCGAAACAACTCTTAACCAATACAAAGATTCACACATTCCTACCTCTCAATTGAGGAATCATCAGGCACAAGATACAAACCGCAGCCGTAAACCCCACGGCCTTCGACATTTCCACAGTGACTAAAACCATGAGAAATCACGTTACAAATCGAACCCTTGGAGGACGAAAACCACGCATACTTCATATTTGCATGACCTCCACGTTTCTTCTGCATTGCCTGTGCATATATCTGAAAACTGTGCAACCTAGCTTGTCCGATAAAATCCGAATACGCAATCCGATGGATACCCACAACTGAAGTCTGTGATCCAAGCAATCCTAGACCCGAAATAAAACGACGCTTGATTATATCAAAAAGTCTATCATCCTCGTCTAGTCTAACAAAGCCATCATCAAACAGTTGGCGATCATCAAAATTGGACCCACTCACGCCGCTTTCGCAATCAGAAACTGCTTGTTCTTGATTAGGTACTGGGTTGGAAATCGAATTCCCGAAATGGGTATCGCCCATTCCTTCTTTAACAGATCGAACTCTTGATGAAACACGTTTCTGTCTCTTGTTCATACTAACAAAAGTATTTGGAAAAAAAAAAGAAAATCAAGAAACTAATCTAGAAGATCGGAATTAGAAAAGGGTCATATGAACAGATTTTATTTGGAGAAGATCAAGAAAACAAAGAAAAATCAGGAAGAGATTGAAAACCCATGAATGAAATCTACTAACATTGAAATCTAAACTTTACACAAATTAGAAGAATCAGAACCCAAGAAGACAGAAAAACTAAGAACAAAAAAGAAGATATATTTCGATGAGAGAGAGAGAGAGAGAGAGAGAGAGAGAGGTTTGAATTTGGAACGATTGATTGGGAGAGTGAAGGCTCTGAGGAGTTATAGAGAGGAAATAGAACCGCCTATTGGATTTTTAGAAACTTTTTTGAAATCGATTTTTAGAAAGTTTTTTGAAATTGGGATTTAGAAAGTTTCTAATTCCACAAGCGATGCCGTTGGAGCTAATAGTTTTTAGGAGCCTGCCGTTTTTCAATTTCCTATCAACCCACGCCTTTCCCGAGGCGGTACCAAATTACCATTGTTGTATTTTTAATGCGCGGTGGAAAAGGATTATTTCTTTTATCTTTACAGATTAGGTAAGTCATGGAAAATAGAAGAGAAGTGGGATTTTTTATTTTTTATTTTTTATTTTTAGGGTAAGATTGGTAGCTTGGCTTAGGGAATTTAAATTGGGTACTTTGTAATTCAATTGGCTTCTTCCTTGGGATGGTTTCAAATAATTAAATAGAGAGAGAGAGAGAGAGAGAGAGAGAGAGAGAGAGAGAGAGAGAGAGAGAGAGAGAGAGAGAGAGAGAGAGAGATTTATTGTAGTTTTCTTGAAGGTCAATTTATTGATCAATCAACTGAAATTATCGATTTAAATTTGTTTTCTTTAAATGAAATTACTGATATGAGATATATCAGTCATCAGTATACTGCTTCTTTATCAATATTATAAAAATAAATATACAATGTGTAATACATTATAATGAATTTAATTAAAATTGGAAAGAATGGATAATCATAATCCTATTAGTGATTCAAGATTAAGGTATTAATAAAGTTAAATTGATTAAATAAATCAAAATAAACTATACATAATTATCTATATTAATATTTTTCAATTAAATAACTAATATATTTTGACAAATTTTAAAATATAATAATATTTAAAATAATATGTTTTAGTTTAGCTTTTTAACCTTAGTTCATATAAGTGCTTAAAATTTAATAAAAGACAATAAGCAAATTCAATTCCCTCCAATTTTAGGACCAACCCATAGATTATTGAGTCCCGTCCACCCTTTTTGCTACATGGGTTAAGGAATAAGCAGATTTATGCAAAAACAAATTTCGGATAAGTTAGTTTAATAGGATGTGATGTTAAATCTCTTAATCAAGTTTTTGAATTCAACTCGCGATTTGAATATGAAAAAAACTATATTAAGAAAATAGATCTCTTTTAAATGAGTCATTACAAATCTTAAATTGTAATAAAAAAACAACCTTGGCTTGACCGTCACACAAAACATATTACCCAACATTAGGCTGTTTTTGGCAACTGTGTAAGACCACCCACCCAATCTCATCAAACTACATGCATTTTAATTATTTATGGACTGTATAATAATATTTATTTGTGTGCAATGAGCACAAATTACGGCTTCGATTCATCTTCCACACATATAGGGTATACTTAAATCAATGATGATAATAATAATAATGAAATCTTTATCTCATTGGATAAGATCGAATATATATTTTTCATTAGATTATTTTTGGCAACCGTATAAATCCTCCAACCCAATTTTATCAAACTATATGCATCTTAATTATTTATGGACTTTATAACAATGTTTATTTGCATGCAATGAACACAAATTATGGCTCCAATTCATTTTCCACACAGATAGGGTATACCCTAAAACACAATCAAATCTTTATCCCATTAAATATGATCGAATATATTAATTTTTATTTATTTACGAAAATAGATTTTAATAAGATATCTTTTTCGTACTTGAAATAATTAGCTTTATGTATATATGTGTGTTATTAACATATATGTACACGTGTACTCATATGTCTGGTATGTGTCGTCATTTATTATCATTTTTTTTATACCATGGTTAGACCACTAACTCAATATCCAGAGTATCGTTTTGATTAATGTGGGTCGATCGCTTGCAGAGTCCAATTGAGAAAGCAGATCTCCCAGCGTTGATTTTTCCGTTCCTATAAGGGATTGAACTCCCGACCATCATTAAGGAGTATCAGTCTCCAAACTAATTGAGTAATAAGATATTGATCATTTATTATCATATTCGTAATTGTTTCATATATGTCAAGTTATATTAAGGTATGTATCATAATATATCAATATGTTTATACGTGGCAAATTATTGCAATTTTCTTAATATAAAGATTTTTCCTTTCTTGTAATACTCTAATCAATATAAATATCCTATTTTTATATTATATTAGATGCACAGAAATATAGAAAATTCCAAATCTCTTTTTTTTTTCCACTTATTTTTTCATGATAACTCTATTTATTAAAAGGGTTATAAAAACACATTTATACTTTTAAATTCTCTTAAACTCTTATCTTAACTATCTTTAAAGTCATCCGTGTGTAACGTTAGTGTTGACTTACAGGAGGTTGCAACGGGTGAGAGCACAAATCAGTGCATATGGCCCATTGAATCTTGCAGAATACAACCACCTTTAGTATATATATATATATATTTATTGGTCTTGATCGATCTATATTTAGTTTATTTGATTAATCCGATTCGAATATTGTGAAACCTAATTTAAGGGGTTGACACTTCCAACACCTGTTTGTTTGTTTGTTTTTTTTTTTTTTTTTTTTTTATGATTCGAACTTGAGTATTGAGTATTGATATATGATATGATATATGTTAACATATAAAAATAAATGGGAGTTCAAAAGAAAAGGCATAGACTTAAAGTCATTGTCATATTAATTTTAAAAGTCAAGTATAAAGGTGAAAGTTTATAAATTTATGAACTATGTTTTCAAGGTGGAGTTAATTGGAATTCGAATCGAATTGAAATTTAGATGTATAAATAATTTATGTTCTTAATTGTGTTATAGTAAGTATAATTTTAATTAAATAATTTATAATAAATTAAGATAATTATAGAATTAAGTAGTTTTTATAAAATCTTAATTTACCTCTATTTTATTTATCTTATTCTACTTGTAATATTTTTTATTAAAACAAAAATTGCATAAATAAAAATTTAAATTCTTATAATTTTTTAAATAAAAAAATTGGTTGAAATTCTCAAACGGCTAGTTCTGATCTTTTTTGTCAGAGAAAAAGACGCTTGCAAGAAGAAGAACCTTTTTAGTTGACCCCCTAACCCACCAAGAGGACATGTTGTGTTAGAATGGCATAATGAGATCATGACCTAAATTTGAAACTTGGCCCCACCCATCGGAATTGGGTCCATGGATTTAAAATGGGCACAACGAAATGAAAGTCGCATAAAGATGAGAGATGTGGATTCTTCATCCCCACAATGGATGGCTCCCTGAGAAATAAATGCACAATTTTTATTTATTTATTTATTTACTTTTTGACATTTTGCTTTTCCCAGAGTATGATGTGGCTACTTATCCGGTGGTCAGCGGCCCATTGGATTCAATAATATATATATATATATATATATATATATATATAATATTATTAAACTGACTAACTGACGATATTAATTTTTTAATAGATTTAAAACTTAAGAATAAAAAATATTATGTAGGAAGAATTTTTTCCTAATTTGAGTTTGATAACACTCAAATTGAATTAATTAGAATAAAATTTTAAATACTGATTAATTATATCAATATATATATTTATATAATACGGGACGGTGAGAGACTTTATTTTTTAATGGGCCTGATAAATATCTTGACCCGATTATCCTGGATCAATAAATTTGTTAAATAAGTTAAAAAAAAAGGATGAAGGTTAATTTTTTTCGGTTATTTAATTATTATTAAAAAGGGCATCTATCACCTTATATACAAAACCAATCTTGCATCGAAGATTGTCCCATAAATTATTTGCCTTATTTGAAATTTACTTTATGTCTCGAATTTACAAAATATAGACTATCGTCTCCTCCCGGTTCACTTCCTTTGTAACTACTCTTTATGTTCTCTTTCTCATCTCTCTGTCCCCCACACACACTGACGACACACACATGAAGTTCCTTTTGTAAATGTCTCTATCACTTCGACTCAGCTCAAACCTCTTCTATATTTTTTAAAGTAAATTGAGAGAGAGAGAGAGAGAGAGAGAGAGAGAGAGAGAGAGAGAGAGAGAGAGAGAATCAAAACTATATGTATTACGTGCATATCCTAAAATGTCAAAATTAACAAGGTGCTTTTCTAATATTAGACTTTGGTTGTAGACATTTTAGACGCCGATGCCAATCTTAATTCTTTTGAAAATGATAGAGAAGTGAGAACGAGTAGGACGTGTGGACGCACACGCTCACACACACACACACACACACACACACACACACACACACACACACACACACACACACACACACACACACACACACACACACACACACACACACACACACACACACACACACACACACACACACACACACACACACACACACACACACACACACACACACGTATATATATTGATTTTTATCGATTGGTATATAAATTTTGTTTGATTAATTTTATCCCGAATGCTATAAGATTTATTAAGACGTTGATTCTATCGAATCTCATTTCTTTATTTTTATGGGTTAAACGCGAGATCTATAGTTAAGAAAATAGAGTACCTTACTGTTGTACCCACGAGAGTTTGGTACACATGCACTATATATATATATATATAAGTAATCTTGGAATCCAAGAAATGCTGATATTTGGTTTTGGTACGACCCTTAAGCTACAAGCTTTTATTTTTTGGGTCAGCAAAAATTAGAAGGGTGTTTTGTATTCTTATTGACCCTCTTCCTACTTCAATAATTATAGAGATATCATATCTTCTTGCCAAGGCAAAGAAAACTTGGCTACAAAGTAATAGTTGTAACTGTACCGATTTGTATGTTGAATATTAGGGTCTCTTTGTTTGTAATACGTATATTGGTACATTATGATCCGCAAGATTTGAGAGAAACGTTTGTCTAGGAATTTTCATCGAACTCATTCTAAAAAATATTATCAAATAATTCTGATACAAACTTATTATAATGATTAAAAGAGAAAGCAACACTAGTTATCACAGCTAGCTATCCTTCTGACTTAAAAGAAAAAAGAGATAATGATACTACTGTCAAGATTTAATATTGAGTTTTCAGAGAATAAAAATGAAGATCTATACAAAAGTTTAATAAATTCCGACTTTCTTTCGCTATGATATTCTCATCAGATTCTAGAACTTCAATCTTTTATATTAAGCTATTTATCAATCATGGCAGGCTTTTATTCTCTTTGATTATACCAATTATTAACTTTCTTAGCCTCTAAGTTGTAGAGTTTCTCCTTTCTATTAGTTGGGGGATGAATATGCTAAAGCTTGAAATCATATGCAAAAGTTGGCAACACAAAAGGGTCAACACGCAAGGATGGCTTTTGAAATCATGCAAATAAGTGAAACTTTGCATTTTTTTTGGATGTAAGGCCAAAACAGAAAGAGAATCAATCAAGGGGTTTGTGCTTCAACATCATCCCACTACTTAAAGAAACACCCTTTGAATCATTGTGTAGATTTTGATACTTTCCAGCGTTGGATTCCCGAGAAGTGTATTCATATCTAACTTCCCTAAAATGTTTGATTATTAGAAGTGGTATGAGAATTTGCAGTCTTGCAGTTTTTAGACTTTGGAAATAAGATAGAAGATTTCAAATACATTATGGGTATTGAATGGTGGGCAAATTTTGTATGGTAAAAATTTGTCAAGATATGACTTATTAGGATTTTGTGAATTTATGATTAATGGTGTTAGGTAACATTTTTATCCTAGTTAATCTAGAGTTTTTGAGAGGAAAAAAAAAATGGAAAGCCAAAGTAAGACTCCCTAAACAATTAGCCTAACTAGGTTTATTCCTTTGTCTCATCAACTCTCTCTCTCTCTCTCTGGGTGTTGAGGAATGTGTATGTAAAGGAAACTGAGGTTTGTGCCGGACAATTTGACTTGTAGTGAAGTGAAACAATGTGCTCGGAAACTTACTAATAATCATAACTTTTCCAGTTATTGGGATAAGAAGTGTGCGTCTCTCCAATTAAAACTATATATTATATTCCGGCATCCACAGGACAGATGGAACTGTCCTTCCATTCCATAGAAAAGTGCAAACTGGATAGAAAACAATTGGCTGTGGTGAAACCCCAGTTGGAAAACAATGTTGGTTCAGTCCATCACTTCATGTTGGAGACTTTTTTTTCCTCTGCTGGAATGTTTCAACTTGTTCTTGGGGAACTTCATGTCTGTTAACTCAAATACATCAATCTAAACTATTTATAATCCCAATTGTTAATGATGCATAAAAATATGATGATATTGGGCTATACAACTCTTTTATATAAATCATGATTACTAATAACTCTTTTGGTCCATATATTTTGAAAGTGATAGTCCTATTCTCCCCCTAGTTGGGGGCCAGAGGTTGGACTGACCAATATTCCTTCCCCCACCCCCGCAATTGTTACCCAGCACTAGAAAATGCAGCTCTTTGGACGCCGCATAGCTCAGTTTGATTAAGAATGATGCTGGTTGAGCCTATGCATAAAAGTGTGTTTAGTGTTAGGACAAGAGTGAACTGAGTTAATCAACATTCACTCCCTTATTTGATTTCAAACAACGGTACCTCCTGATTAGACCACTTGTGCACACTAAATACACCTGTGTGGATTGACAAGTTCAATTCACCTTTCTAGAAGATTTGACAATAAATTTATCCATATTTTAGTGAAAAGATATATTCCAAATAAAATAAAATAAAATAAATTGAAAATAAACTAAGCCAAGCTTAGTTTTCTCATCGGCCAGCTGTAGATTGAAACATTACATTTTGACTCGGGGCTTTAGGGAGAATCCTTCGCTTTTAAACCCAAAGGGAAAAGGGCCAATGGAATAAAATAAAATGATCAAGGAAAGCAAAACAAAGCAAGTTGTATTGTAAGGGCCAAGCCATGGAAAAAGACAAGTCCATTATGGTATTATAGGTCCAAATCAATCAAATAAACTTCTACTTCAAACCCATAAAAGCATATCTTTGCCCAACACAGGAAATCTATCGAAGGCCTCCGGTTTTGGTCAGAAGCACCACGGTTTGTGCAATGGCTAGATGTATTACCTCAAAACAATTGCGAAACAGAATGGCCACAAGGAAGTTTTGTAAGCACCAAATAGAACTTTTTCATTATTTCTGCAATTTTACATCCTATATTTTGGGCCAAACACCATGTTCGATATTGCCCATAATACATTTACAAGAAAATATAATAGTGAAGATCATAGACAAATCATGACATTTTCATCTCTAATAAAGAAAAAGATTCAAAAAAAAGGAAAGAAATGAGATGTTGAACTCGTATGTACAAGTAGTATCTTAGATATATTGCACAGACAAGACACCAATTAAAGCCCATACAGTCTCTCCCAAAGTTGTGAACGAGGGAAAATCCTCGAGGACAAAAAGGAATATGCCGCCTGTACAAGTGTGATTGGGTTCAAATGGTGCCAGAACACAATAACATCTCCCTCACAACCAAGCCCCCCATCCAGGATACAATTGACACAAGCGCTCTGGATCAATGGCATCTTGAATGAGTTGTTGAACCTATCACAGAACAGAAACAGCTAAAGTTTACTCTCATGGTGTCTGAAAAGTAAACATAGGTTCATCAAAATCATAGTACACGTGGAAGGAAAAAGCAGCTGAGGAAAGAGGGAAGAGAGGGTGGCGCACGTGCGCAGAGGGGGGGGGCTGAGTGTATTTGGTTTTGGTTAGCAGCCTTAGAGCTTCACAAACTCTGACTAAGATAGGAGAGAGCAACTGTATATTAAGAAATGGAGAACCACCTGCCCATGAACGCTCCTCATTTCTCCCCCTTCGTATCCATCTAATTTTTGTTTCACACGCAAAAGAGCACGTGTTGCATCCTTGTTTCCTTCAAATTCATCTTGCGAGCCCTCCAAGCTTGTCTCTGACTCGTCGTCTGTTTCCTGCATATCAGCACAAAGGCTCATGAGCAGCCATGTAATACTTACCACAGAATTGCATCTATACATCTGGAAGAAGTTCAAAGAAAGCTAGAGAGACCATAAAATCCTGAGAGACTTAGCTCAAGTGATCAGAGGATACATGTGAAATAAACAACAGATTTAATGGGTCTATAAACCCATCATTTGTTGAGGCAAATTTTCATGAAGTAGAACAATTTTCTGCACATCACAGGATTATCATAATCTCATTCAACCTGCAGCTGTGTGCCTTCACAGACAGTTTATACATTATAAAGCAATCAATTTGTCACCGAGAGATGTACGGAAATCACAGTTACTATGGTGCGCTTATCAAGATATTAGATTCATTTTATGAGAATTGCCATGACACTAATTTCAAATGTCTCCAACTCACCTGCTACATGGACTTTGTATTTGGCAGACCTTGCAATTGGTTTGCCAGATCACATGAAGTCCAAACCATTTGAGACATGTCTAATGCATTTTTCCTCCTCCCATGTAACTCCAAACATGCATTAGCTTTTCCATGTAAGAAAGAATTGAATAGACTTCAGATTTATTTCATATCAGGATCTATGGCACGACAACATCTATTCAACTTACCATGGATAGAAAAAGGACTATTGAGTCTGGAGAGCAAGTTTTTTGTGCAGCTAAATGGACAATTAGCATCAATCTAATTTTGGAGAACACTGCACTCGGTCACTACTGGTGGGGAACAAGTTCCATTATGGAGGAAGAGAAAACAAAACAAAGGAAAGACGAATCTCATTCATCTCTTCGTGTCTAAGAAAAAGATATCTCAACAATGCCATATTACTGTAAATAGGTGAAGGTTTGAGTCAAATGTTTGGAAATAGTTTTCAACCAGAAATTCCACTAGCTGCGACATTGCCCCAAGTGCAAAGATAAGGTTATAAATGAAGATTACAAGATTATATTTTGCCAAGAAATGGAGTTCCTTTTAGTTGATTGTTCTCGATTTCTCAACTCCTACCTCAAAAGTTTAATCCATGACAATTAATACAATCAAATGCAGGAAACAGTTTTTTAGTAGTGTCTTCAGTGAGTTGATCATGTTGAAATGAAATATGGTGTTTGTTCATGATAAATTAAGCCATTCATGTTTGCATTTGTCTTGTTTAATGTAGTCACAGGTATACACCGATTTTACTTTTGTACAAGTACAACAACAACAACAACAACAAAAAACTAGACCTTAATCCCAATTTTAGGGTCGGCCATGAGAGATAAATATCGGGGGGGGGGGGGGGATGTTGATTTAATTGGTGTGAATTCTCCTACGCTATTCATTCCTATCGAAGAACATTCCCTCAATTAAACTCTTAACAATCATGTCTTTATGGATAACTTGCATTCAACTTTTTAACGGTCTATCTCTACATTTTACTAAATCTCTTATATTTAAGTTTTCGGTTCTCTTAACCGACGGTCTATCTCTACATTTTACTAAATCTCTTATATTTAAGTTTTCGGTTCTCCTAACCGGTGCGTCTTTGGGTATTCGTTGCACATGCCCAAACCATCTCAGACAATATTTTCGCATCTTATCCAAAATTGAATTCCTAATTTATTACGTATCTCTTCATTTCTAGTTCTATCTTTTCTAGCTTTGCCACACATCCAAGCGTTCTCATTCCAGCTATAACCATTTTATGCTCTTGTTGTTATCATTCGACATTTGACCATATTGAAGAGAGGTCACAAGATACACATTTCTTCCTTTTTTATCCAAATAACCATGTTGCCATGTCCCGTCCCCCAACCTTAAATGCAAAATTGCTTTGATTCCCTAGATTATACATGCGAGGAATTCAGAAAAACTGCCTAGATTATACATGCTAGGAATTCAGAAAAACAGAGTAAAATTTTTTAAATACCTTCTGACGTTGCAAAGCCTTAAGTGGGGAGAGTGCCCACTTATATAAAGGATCGTGGATAAAAACCTGCAGCAAATTTCCACATATTAGAGGAAAAAAATAAAAATACTGTTTCATATGACTCAGAAATATTATGTTATCATACTTCAACAATGGTTAGCAAAGCTTCTTTATTTGTTCGCATGACAGAAAGGGTTTCCTCACAACATTTTCTGAAAACCCCTTCAACTCCAGTAACTCCCATCCCATCTATGATATCTCTGGTTAGCCTGAAGGGAATCTGCAGAAATTGGTGGCAATGCATAAAAGAAGGTGATATGATTCATGGTTAGTATACCATTGGCCAAAGAAAGTAGGAAGATGTAGCCATATTAAGGTGTAAAGATCAAAGATACCCGCTCTGGCGTTTTCAGCATAAGGCCTTGTTCAAAGGCAACACCAAGATCTATATGGACAACTTCTGCAGTCGATTGGTCCATGAGAATATTCATTGAATGCCGATCTCCAAGTCCAACAATATAACCAACCTTAAACAAAGGTATGAAATGTCATTCTCCAAGTCCAACAATTGAACAAAGGCATGAAATGTCCTTACAAAAATCCTACTCTGCGAAAAAAGCACCATCATTTTTCAAATTTTGGAATACATAAGATGATTGTATTCAATTCCATAATGATGGCTCATGGTGAAAAATTATCCACACAGGTAGCAGAAAAATAGATCTAAACTGGGATTATAAGAGCTAAAACACGACCATGACACTTTTTCAATGCCAAAAGGCCTGTTTATCAGGAGTGCAACTTCCATTAAAGAACACCCATTATGCCTCCAGCACTGTTACACTGCTGCAGCCATGACTGCCGTTCAAATCCATGGCTAGAAGTTCCACAGAGTATGTCTATTTTTCTAAGTCAAACAAGGGATGCCCCACTAATATCTCAGAAGTTGAAATGAAAAGTATATGACATATAAAAGATAAACAGACCTCAAACCTAGAACTCACTCTCTTTCTTCCACTCGCATGTACACAAATGGCACATCTACACAATCACACATTAAGTAAAAGGATATTGACCACAATTTACTGAAAGGTTAAAGCTATCAAATGGACAATTTTTAGCTGACTTATCTAATTTGCTGCGACTGACATTTTTAGCTTGAAAATTTGAGAGGCACAAAACAAAACCCCATAATAAAGCATCATCTAATGTACATGCCTAGGAGGTTGTTTTCCATTGCTTGATAGATTCATGTGGGCAAGGTTCAGCACGTCCTTACAAGTGGTTAAATGTTTAGGTAAGTATAACTAGCATGTTGAGCAACTTGCTCCCCTCTACCTCTCTTATGAGTCATTTCTAGCCCACTGATGTTCCTGCTGCTCATTAGAGTTAGAATGCACCAGTGCACAGACTATGTTCATTGATAAGCTTCTATTAGGATTGAATCATATAAAAGACAAATATAAAGAACAACGTACTCACTACAGTCATTACCTTGTGATGCTTGTGCCCCATTCATTAAAATTCTTAAGAGTTATATACACAAAAAATAGTTAAATTTCTGCCTCAACTTCTCAACCAGTTTCCACAACTTTGAGGTTTAGTACCTATTTTTCCTCTTGTAACAGACAACCCTCATAAAATACAAGAAGCCTCTAAAGATTCAACAACTTGGTAGGAGCGCCACACATTCACCCATGATCTAATCTAGGAGAAGCGAAGAACCATTTTGTATCACATTTCTTCCCCTACAATTTGACAGATGCTGCACAAAAACATCCCATTTTATGACCGTTCTTTATGGCTTAGTTCTCCTAGCATTGTTACCCAGGTCACTCCACCCTTAAGCCACCATGATTTTAATCATGAGCTGAGCCATGTTTCATTTGCTATTCAAATCACCAAAATGTGTGATCCACATAGTGCATAGGTTTCAAGGGCACAATAAAACGAAATATTTGATTGAAAGAACAAAAACTAAGAGGCAGCAAAATTAGAAAGCATTTTTTTTTAAAAAAGAAATCTTGCCGAATATAATGTAGTATACATGGGGGTTGTTACAATTGCTCAAGTATGATTCTTGAGTGTTTATGTCTTAATGAAACATGAAAAAAAAAAAAAAAGGAAAATCCATCCACTACACAAAAAACCATCCACTAGTCTGAGCAAAGAATGCTTTTAAAAATTATGGTTTGAGTTCCATTAGACTCCATAAAAAAGTGAGGATTTAAATTTCAAAATAAACTACAAGAGAGTTTGTGAATCCTACATAATTCTATCATTGATGCTACGAGATAGCAATATTAAAAATGAATTACAGGATTACTTTGGTTGCTTCAAGTGACTGAATTCAATTGAATTCCATATTTTACAACTCCCAAGTTATTTTTTGAAATGAATTAAAGAGTTCAATTAAATAAATTGAATTTATTTTTCATTTTGTTCCAAACACAATATTAGAGTACAACTATCAAATTCTCAATTCAGTTTTGTGAATTGAGCTTCAATAAAACAAATAGTATAAGAAAAGATAGCACAGCATCATTCTAAAGGTGAGTTGCAATTCAGCACTATACCTGGTCTTTTAGAATGATATATTTAAATAAATTGAATTTATTTTTCATTTTGTTCCAAACACAATATTAGAGTACAACTATCAAATTCTCAATTCAGTTTTGTGAATTGAGCTTCAATAAAACAAATAGTATAAGAAAAGATAGCACAGCATCATTCTAAAGGTGAGTTGCAATTCAGCACTATACCTGGTCTTTTAGAATGATATATTTATATATGTACGTATTAAACATCCGCTAGACGTGTCAGGAAGTGAGAATATACAAACCATTGAGCTTGCTGCGACACTTCGGGTATAAGCAAGCCTCTTCTCAAACCAGTCCGCTGGTTGCAAAAATCTCTCCAAGAAAAAGAAATGCATGACAGGCCTGCATGAGAATAATATCCAGGATTACATTCAAGTCAACTTAAGCACATCTCACAAGCACATAAAAGGAAAACCAAATAAGTTAATGAAACCTGAAGTTATCACAGACTTCCTGGAATGCCTTCCGCTTGTCGTTTTCCTGATGATCAATCAAAATAGACATCCTAGTTAATTTATAACATCTCAAACAATGACAAAGTTTGAACCATTGTTTTTCTCAAACATTCCTCGTTATTTTGCAATTTTGTGGGTTCTGAAAATTACTTTTCATAACCAATGCTACGCGGATTGCAACCTCATGTTAAGACATGAACTGTTCCAGAATGAAACAATATTCGTGCAACAAGCCTGACCTAGAAATTTGCTACCTAATGCATTTAATAGTTCAATGGAGCAAGAACTTTAAGGTGTTGAATAGCTTATATCCAATGAAGACTATAAGCGGTCACATTTGCTGAAACGATAAAATATAGGCCTGAGGTCCCTGTAACCTGATTTATAGATAGCGCTTTATAGACTTTTGCTACATTATGCTGAATGAAAACATATGACAAGGAGCTCAGCATTGTGCTTGGGTGGGCGTTTTGACCATCAAGGTCAGTAGCACCTTCAGAAAAGAAGGCTCAAAAGTAAAATCCCTATATAATGTTATAGAGGTTACTTTGGCTTGAAAAGAAATGGAGATTCTCTCTCATGTTATTACTTCAAACAAACAGTAGACGAGGAAAACTGAATAGCATAATCAGAATCATAGCAATATCATGAGCAGAAGTTCATTTCAAGGGCATAAAGAACTTGCATTTGTCATGTGCTCTCGGCATTTGAGAAAGCTCCAGTCTCCAATTCCATAGCGTCCATGTGCTCCTCCATTCCTCATACTGAAATTAGTTTTCATGGTTACGCTCTTTCCATGAACTACAAGAAACTGAAAATCATGCTAAGATCGTAACTTATTCTTCTACTTACCTTCCTATAAGGTATTCGCCAAGAGGAACAGTACCAGTTACCCATTCTAGAACACCAGCACTAGGAGTGAAAGGAACCACCTGTTACAATAATATTTAGGTCAAAGGCCTTTTGAGATCAGACTATGAAAAGTCAAAATCTTTATTAGCACAATGCATCAATAAAGGCCACAATTTGGAGTCTTTTTAACAAGAATCCATCTGTTAAAAAGCAGAGTATGCTGAATATCAAAAGTTAACTTTGATAAGTAGGCCCAAATAAGGGTCTACAATGTTTACACCTACTGAGAAGGCAAAAAAAAAAAAAAAGAAAAAAAAGAAAAAAAGGTTATATATATATATTTTTGGTCTTTCTTTCAGCCTGATGGTAGGCGATGTATAAATTTCAATCTCCGACCTATTGAAATTTTGAGTAATTAAATATTGTAATTTATTTTTAGTGATCAATGATTTCTCTATGTAAATTGTTTTCACAAAAATAATGGTTTCTGTATGTAGATTGTGTTTACAAAAAACATGTGACATATTGTTGCTTATGCACTTCAAATAATATAACTAGATGAGGCTTCAGTAAACACAGCAAAATGCAAGGACAAGCCAAATAAAGCCAAATAAAGCCAAAGAAAGATGGGTCAGAAAATATGATAATGCGATAGATATCTAATGATTGAAGCAATAGAATTGTTATCTTTGACTTTGCAGTGAATTGAAGAATCGAAAATCCAAAAGTCTAATTAAACCATTATGTATGAAAGAATTCTGAAGAAACTAGCTCAAAACAGATACAAAATCCTGCACCATTACAACCAAGTTTAATCGCATTCTGAGAATTGGAAGGAAAAAGATACCTTGTATGTACGTATTCCTAGTCTTCTTTTCCATGTATCACGATGGTTCTGCAAAAAAGTATTTACTAGACCAAAAAATTGTTCCATAACCTGCATATTTATTGAGAAGATCTAGTAATTTCAGAAAGAATACAGCAAAGGACAAAGGTCCAGAAAGCTTTAATGGCGAATGAAAAGGGTCAAAAAAGAAATAATTATACAATAGAAACCTAGTCGACATACTATCCATAAAGAGATTCAAGACAATGCATGCAAGTTGGTTGAAGGAGAGAGAAGTGCAGTCCTATTCCTTAAAAATGCCATTAAAGCCAACATCATGTTATTGTTGAGACTCGTGAGAGAGATTATAAACCAGGTAATGGAAGACAAAAATGTCACAGCCATTAACAACAGTGTTGCATCATGTTGAGGCCTTAAAGGTTGTTACTACTTGCATATTGAGCCATAATTATTGCAGTTGTAGCAGCTCATTCTTAAATCTATGATACAGCTTGAATGTAAACTCTCTATCTTTGTATCTTATTCCTAGGTGATTCCTCAACATCACAGAGATAACAATGGATATATAGTTGTGATGAAACAAAAGATGCAAATCAAAACAATGCAACTAAGGCTTACAGATCATAACATGGTAATCCTTTGGATTGACATAAAATATTTCTTGAAAAAAAAAATTGGGTCTTAGAGATTAAAGATACAAGGTTAAAAGTTCTGGACAGAAATGGAAATACCTATATCCTTACGAGGAAATAACAGGAACGTCATGTGAAAATAGAGATGGAGAGATTTGTTATGATTTATCTTCTCTATGAGGGACTTGACATTGCTTAGTCAAAAAGTAATTGACAGAAGGCTGACACCTATGTCTTGCACATTGCTGGAAATTTAAAGGAGTACAAAAGGATAAGAGAAGAAAGAAAAAACAGTCATAGGAAAAAGAAAGAGAGAGAAGCGAGGGAAAGTAGAGAAGAGAAATGAGGTGAAGAAGAAATTTCCATTCAAGTTTTGAAGTCTTTCATTGTAATGGATCAGGGATTTAATGGAAGCATTTATTTTCTTCATATTCTGAGATGAAAACAGCAAAAGTCACCGGATGACTGGAGTATTAACATGGAAAAATGGTCCAGTTAGGTTATTAAAGCAAAGGGGATAGTCCAGATTACAAACTGTTATATTACCATGGAAAAACACAAAATTACAACAGAAATTTTGGAAATAACATAGTTTGTACAAGCTACTCTAGTGACTAGAGAGTTGATGACATATTGTAGCAAGGTGACAACAAACAAAATTAAGAGAAAAAGGCCTCTAATGTCAAGAAAATAGACCGGACAGAATGGACACAAGCCTGAAGGAGTTTCTCACATGTAAATGACCAATTAAAGATGCAATTCACTAGATCTATATGAGTTCTAAATCGTCAACTAGGAACTAGTGTTATTCATAAGTCAGACATTATGTTTAACTGATCTAGGATGCAAAATAAGAGTTATTAGTTCCAAGATTACGATCCGGCTCAAATAGAATAGCCATGGTATTTAAAGGAATGAATTTTTGTAGGAAACCGAACAGATGTGTTTCTCTTCTCATGAAATAAGGTCCACATATTTTCCACCATACTGAGAACCTTAACTCATTTTCTCTTCTCCTGAGAGTACACTTTGTGTGCAAGATTTTTGGGATTGCACTTGAGATACAAATAGCCTATGGAAGTACATCGGGTGACTATGTCCTTTGGGGGCTGCCTATGCACATATAGCAAACAACAACAACAATAACAATAAAAAAGTGAACCTTAATCCCAATATTTGGGGTCGGCCATATGAGAGACAATAATTATGACATCAGTCGTGATAGGGCCAAGGTATGGACCACCTCCTCTTGGGTCCTGATGAATGATTCAGTTATATGATGAAGCTAGTGTATGGACTAGGTCCCCTTGAGCCATCAACAGTGATTTAGTTATACAATATATCGAGGATGAGGGTATGGGCCACATCCTGTTGGTCCCTCATCGACTATCATTGGACGGGAAACTATCATTAGATAAGAGTTGATGGGCAAATTATTGTTTTGATTTTAAATGGAACATAACATGATTGATAACTATTTATATTTGAAAAGAATGTTCCAAACTTGATATGAACTTTGTGCTAAAAAATTATTTAAAAAGGAGATGTTTCCATGTTTGAAGACTTTTTAAATAGAATTCATATTTGGTAGAAAATGCTATTATGCATTCACTGGGTGGTAGCTCTTTTACTTTTTCCAAAAATGTCAAGTTTCTGACACCTTTGGATCAAGCAGCACCAGTTTTTGCCAGTTTTCCTCTTTTGGCTGAGGTAGGTTTAGAGTAAAAAGAGGATTTTTGTGCTTTATCTCTAGTATTTTAGTGTGGAGGCTAGGATATATATGTAAGTTCCAAAATAAACTGATGTGCTATAAAATATGTATGTGTTTAAACTTGTGAGTGATTTACTTTATGGACCTATGAGAGCAATAATGAATTTTCTTAGCATGAGTGTGTCCCAAAAGGACTTGTCATGGATTTGAATTACATTAGATATTAAATTTAAATAAAACATAAAAGCACTTCTTTTACGAATACATCTGGTTCCATCTTTCTCTCGTTAGTTAATCCACCCCTTTCTAATAGGGATTGTAGTAATTTTGGTTTTATTGGCGAAGGCCGATGCTACAGTAAGATAAAAACTAGGTTAAGGTTACGAAGTCTCTTGGTCAAACTATAAAGAAGGGAGGCTAAGGTTACGAAGTAAAGTCAACTGCTTAAGGAAAGCACAGGTTATGAAATCACTTATCCATTAACTAATTTAGTAGTGAGACGTAAGTACGGAGTTGCATCACCCTTGAACCAATAACCATCTTTCGGCTAACTTAGCCTCCTCCGTCACTCGGAAGCAACAAGAGGTAGTGCAGAAATATTCACCCGTTGTCCATCGACCATGCCTTTGGGCCCTGATCTTATGCCCTAGCTCACCCTCCATGAACGAACCTTGTGGAGGAATCCTTAGGTTTTTTGGGGCATTGGATTCTCACCGATGTTTGCGTTACTCAAGCCAACATACTCGCTTCCGCTTCGTCCACACTTGCTTATACAGGGTCTTCCCTCTAAGGTGGAACGCTCCCCTACCAATGCATTTTTACATCCCACAACTTCAGCAGATCACTTAGCCCCATTCATCTTTGGCGCAGGAGTGCTCAGTTAGTGAGCCATTACACACCCTTTCAAAGGTGGCTGCTAATTATGATTAGATAGATGTTAAAAGGCTTGCATGGATCTCAATGGGCAAGAGGGCTCACCGAGTCTCTCACGCCGCTCATGCTCTAGAAATGGGGCATGAAATGAAAATGCCTTGAAGCAAGTAATTAGAACAAATTCTAAAGCTACTAGAAAAAATAAGACAGAAAATTCTTCATAAACGGGATAACAAATCCAAATGTCAATGGACAACTTGGTTTAAGTCCAGCTTCCAAAATATATTACTCAAGCTAGTTGCATACAATATTATTCAAGTCACACCCATTACAGAAAATTGAGAACTACAGATTTCATAGATGCCTTTTGGTATAACAAAAGATAATAACTGTTCCTTTGAGTAGTTTTATGAGGTTTATGCTGCGTTCAGCTATCACAAGGGAAAATAACTCTCCAATTATATTAAGCACGGACACTTCAAAGTTAAAGCTACATCAAAGTCAAATGCGTTTCAAATAGCATACTTAAGACTCCTTGTGAAATATGCATTAGTATTTTATCTTTTTTAACACTAGATACTAGTCAGAAATTCGAACGATTCACTTAATAGGCCATGCAACTTTTTTTAACTATCATTTTGCTAAACAAGTGGGCTAGAATTATTTATACGAATCACCAATAAAATATCAAAGTATTTTCTACACTGTCTTCGTACTTTCTACATGCTTTACAGACGGCATCACTTCAATCATGATTGACCAGACATACACTTTAACAAGCAGTAAAGCTAGAGGAAAAACAACCATGGGCATTTAAGGTACTCATTTCAACCTATTCCCAAGGAAGAATTACTTGGAGAAAATATCAATGCAGTATTAAATCAACATAGAGTGCAATTTTAAACTAGTTGTGGTGAAGCAGTTTCATTATGGACATTATCCGCTATGAAAGTAGAAGAAATGTAAATCTTATGCTTTGATGAGAAACCAGAAAGATAGCAACTCTTATACTTTTTTAAACCAAGAAAGAAGAAAGGGAAAAAGGAAAGCTCTAATCTTACAGCATCTTGTCTAAGATCATCATTTCCAGATTTTGCGAGTTGCCGATATAGATGACCATCAGAACCCAGGCATTCAACTACTTTTGGTGCGTTAATACCATTCATTACCCTGTGGATCACAACAACAGGAATAAACAATGAGCAATCGAACTTATAAGACACTAAACAACATAATTTACAGATTGACCAAGTTTTTGCCGAAAGTAGTACATACAAAACTGAATCTGCCAATCCCTTGAAATGAGGAAAAGAACCTTCATGATATCGACAACTACGGTCAACTGGAAAATTAGATGTTACTACAGGCACCTGAAGATCCAAAAAAGGGTCATAAGATATTATGCTTCTGCAAAAGCCTCAAAAGCTAGAATGGAAAGTTGGAAATATCAGGAGAAATGGGGTATATTGCACTGATAGCAACAATCAAGGATTATACAAATCAATTTGTAAAACAGATAACAAACTCAATTATGCATCCACCTTTGCTTTTGTGAGATATGATTGTCTTTTTCAATATTTTATTTTATAAAATCTTTTGTACTTTTGTCCTTGTAGTTCTTTTCTTTTTCTAGGAGGACATCATATCCTTGGTGTGTCTATCTATAAGAACCCCCAACTTGTGAGATACTGTCGAAATTAGCCTGAAAGCTTCACGGTTTTGTTCGTAACGGGCGCCTCACTATGCTGAGGATGTAGTCACATATATATAGCCAAGGATCACTCTAGTGCTAGCCAATGTAGATTCAAGTTCTCCTACACCCTCAACCGATAAGGGATGTTACAAACTCCCCCTTTCAAGGTCCTCGGATCCCAGCACTGATATCAAGTGTGATGACAACCCAATGTTGAGGTATTTTCTCCTTTGACCTGAAGGGCTCATGGTTTTGTCCACAAAAGGGATCTCATAATGTCAGGAGTGTGGTCACATATGTATGGCCAAGGATCAGTAGTGCTACCAAAGGTAAAATTTGAACTCCACTGAACCAACATCCCACACCCTCAACCCATGTGGAATGTTACACTACTTTCTTAAAATTATGTGCACTCTTATGCTCCGTGATCCATGTGAGTTGAGGAACTCTTCATGACTATGTAACAACAGACGTTGGAAAAAGAAAAATTCCGGAATATCTTTTTGTTATTAACAATTTCAAATTGCCTTTCATGACGGAAGGGATGGCAATCATGGAGTATAACTTCCCTGAATTAAATTTCTACTTCCCTTATAAAATGAACATCATAAAAACACACTACAAATTCGTATTAGTGCAGGTATGCTGCTTTATTTTTTTTTTGGGGGGGGGAGGGGAGGAGAGTTGCTTTCCACATGCTAGGAGTCACTGGCATTCTAGAGGCATACTAGGATGATTCTAATTAAATCACTGTTAAAACTTGCCGATTTTAATGATCAGAGGAAAATTAGTCCTCCAGGAAGAAAATTTCATGTTAGTCACATTGCACAGCCCATTAAAAAAGATTTTCAAGATATTATCATCATCAGTTTACATCATACATGGTTACATGTGTCTTGTATTGCTATACCACCATCTAGTTAGACCCTCTTCCTTACTATGTAATGATTAACCTTTCAACACCTACCAGACAATCCTTAGATGATGATTAAATAAATTCCACAAAATTAATGAGCTCTATTGAGGGAGGAAAAGGAAAAGAAGACAAAATCCAGATAACCGGATACTGGTTAGAGTGCAGCACTTACAAGCTCAAGTTGACGTAAACTGCGAATATCTCTTGGCAATGCTATTTTTTTATTTGTGTCCTGTCCGAAAATTGTGTTAGGTCAATGACAACAACTATATTTATTTCTTCTTGTTGCAGTGGCAAAGCATGGTAAATTTACTAAAAACAAGATAGCCAGAATAACTGAAAAGCTGGCAGAAGTGAACCAAAGACTACTGGACCAACCTCTTTTCTGGTTTCTAGCTCAGCAAGTTTGATGTAAACTTCCACCATTTGCTTCATCTATACATAACCAAAGCAAAGACATTTTATAGTTTGTTTTGAGAATGCTAAGAGATTCCAACAATTGCAAACTGGGTTCACTAATGGATGACATGGATAACAGAATTGTCTGATATTTTGTACATCTTAAATAAAATCACTTTCTTTCTTACAAAAGAAACAATGTACCTGTCTGATAATAGCCCCATGATATTTCAGCAGCTCCTGTAAAAGCTTTTCAGCTGCAAGCTTTTTATCCATATCCACCACAAACGAATTTCTACTACGCTGTTTGTCCTTAATGCGGTCACCATTTGCCAGAGCTAGAAGCTAGATCCAAGGAAAGATAGGTTTAAAATATATTGATATGTTATTTTACTTTTAGAAACAAAGAAAAATGTACCTGAGGACAATAAAAATGATTATATAATTACATGGTCAAATTCAGGGTAGTGAGTTAAATTTTAATATCCAGGTTTCATTTGTCCTTAATGCTTTGGTGTTTGAGATGATCTCCGATCTTAAGATTAGCATGGCTAAGAGTAATATATAAGCTATAACAATGGCCGATGAATATGTAATGAGATTGTTTTGAGAGTTAAGTGTAGTAAGGGATTGTGGCCTAGTTCCTTTCTTGTGACGCCCTTTTAGGAGGTAACCCAAGTTCCCTCAATTTGTGGCACTTGATGGATTTTACGGTCTCAAAGTGGTTCAATGTTTAAGAAATAGCTCTCTTTAGTCTGGGGCACATCACTTCAATGCAGGAACGCCTTTCCAATATTCCCCTTTACTACCGTTTCTCCTTTTTAGATTCCCATTACAGTTGGCTGATGAGTTGGAGAGGAGAATGTGAAGCTCTTGTGGTTCGGGAGTGGTGCGGGTAAAAAGGATCATCCAGTTAGTTGAAAGGTAGTTTGTAAGCCCAAGTGATGGAGGTTTATGTCTTGGTATCTAGGTGCCCAGAAGCATCACTAGCAGATAAGTGGCTGTGACAAATTCACTGAGAATCCAATTCTTGATGGCATAAGGTTATCAATAGCATATAGAGGGGGACGATGGGTCCCACCCCATGTCTCTCTCTGCCGCCCTCCCCCCCTCTCTCTCCATTTTGGGAGAGAGAGGGGCAGGGCGGCAGAGAGAGAGGTAGGGGTGGGACCCACGGAGAGAGAGAGGGAGACTGAGAGAAAGAGAGAGAGAGGGAGAGGGGAGATGTAGGGAGGGAGAGAGAGAGAGAAGCAAGGAGCGACAGTTGATGCATGTCGAACCTTGAAGACTCGGCATGTTATTTTTTTTAAGTATGTCGAGTCTTGAAGACTCGACATGCATGAACAGTGCATGTCGAGCCTTCAAGACTCGACATAGATGTATTATTTTTTAAATTAGTTTCGCGGGTAGGTTATTTTAAAAATAAGTTTGCCCGTTGGGGTCATTTCCGTACAAAGCTCCATATTTGTTTGTGGGAGATGATTGGATTTGGGATCCACTCTCTCTGCTAGAGTTAAGATTTTTTCTGATACACATAATATCCCTAACCCAGAGTTTGGATTTCATGAATTGTCAATAGCTTTTGAACTTTCACCGCCCTGTTGCCATCTAAATGATAGGAAGGTTCTTGAGCTTACAAATGTTTTATTTTGGCTGATTCTTTTTGACCAACCATAACCAACATCCCAGATAGCAAAGTTTGGACTCAATAACACCAGTCTTTTCTCTTGTAATTCACTTCGTATCTTATTTATAATTCTAAAGGCTTGAGTTTCTCTTAGTAATTTCATTTGGAAGGCCAAAATTCCCTTTGAGGTTGAGACTTTTGTTTGGACTGTGGTTCTTGGTAGAATTAATACAAACAATTTCTGCATGCAATGAGACCAAATAGAGTTTAAGACTCCAATTGTGTTATGTGTTGTAAGAATGATGAGAGAGTTAAGTTCAATGCAAAAATTATTGTCAACTAGTTTGTTCAATTTACTTTATTTTTGCTCAAAAAAAGAAAATCTTATTCACAAGAGCCAAAGAAACAAATGGTGAAGAGCACAGAGGATGAGCTTATCCACCAGAACTGTAGGAGAAAAAATCTACAAAGTCAGCAACCACAATTACCGATGCAAATGACTTAAAAGGGAGACAAGAAAAAGCAGTTTAGAAATTGTCCATAAAAGCAGATAAGGTTTCTCGACAATCTAAAAATTTTTTTCCTATTTGGTTTCCCAACCAATCAAAACACAGCTAGAGGAATTGTCCCTAAAACTCTCTCTGCTGTACAAACTCTCAGATCAAGAGGTAGGTTGTTTCTTATCTCGGGGGATGCTTTGGGACTGGATTATGGCGCCAATAAGTGTTAGTTGTTAGGAGAAACTCTTGAATCTTCAAGCAACAGACTCTTCCCGGTGTTAGGATGTGGGAGAAGACTGATAATTCAGCTTCTCTTTGGGCCCTGGAAGCAGGTGCCTTTTGAGGACATATTTCAGGGATATCTGTAGGGATGCAAATGCTACATTGTTATGATTGCTTTTCCCTTTCCTTTTTGGTTTTGTTGAGGACGTCTTCTATATCTATGATATGCTTTCCCGCAGCTATAGAATAGAAATACTAAAATTGTGGTAAAGTGAGACTTTTAAATTTAAGAATAAAAGTATTTAAGCTCTTTAGACCTTTTCTGAGGTTTGCATGAAGTGTGCAATGTAAACAACAAAAATTTCTAGTAATTCCTCATTTATCCAAACTGCAAAAATTGAAGCGCAACTTTTAACTACCTGAAAAATCGTATGATAAGGATGGTCTATAGCCATTTTCTTTACTAGAGAAACCAAAGCAAACTGCAAAACCATAGAAAGTAACCTCATGTTAATGAAAAGCTTCAAGGAGAACAGGAAATAACACAATATGATATACCTGGAAACTATGTGGTCCCTGATTATCTTTTGAGCCACCCATCCGTGAAGCAATTTGGTAAACTAGGGGTATGAATTTGTAAGATTGAACCTGCACAATATAGAACTTCTAGAATTAGAACAAAGTCAAGTACCAAAAACATACTGTTCTACAACACAAGAAGCCACCACACATTCATATTGCTACAAGGTCTATGTAGAAAGTATGTATTAGAATTATATAAACAATTATTGCTGTTCTGTCTACCTCATTAATTGTGCCAAGCATGCTATCAATGACATTTGGTCTAGACGAGAGATTGAACCACAGAGAAATTAGTCGGAACACCTGTAATTCAGAGTAGTCACATAGATCAGGAACCACAGGCTGCAGCTTCATTAGTGATCTTTGGCACGGGGTCCTTGAAGGGAAAACTTAATTTGCCCCCAAGGCTCAAAAAATTTTTGTTTGACAAGAATGAGTCCTAGTTTCAATCCACAATTTAATGACCTTAATTATATTCCCAGGTCAAACAAGCAATTTGCATGTTCAACAGTTCAGTGATAAATAATTAGGACAATAGGAAAAGGAGTACAATGGAATCGCACGTACAACTCTCACATCATATTTCTCTCCTATGACCAAGCAACGTTTATATCCCTCCAGTGCCAGAGAAAGGAAGTTGTCCCTGTCATTCTGTTAATCAAGAAATAGGTAAAAGAATCAAACTTGAAGTATCGTGCACAGCATTTAACAGAGTCAAGCAAGGTCCATTTCAATTGCAAACCACCCAGGGACTGGAAAATAATATGAATTTCAGATTTCATTGCAAGACTTTGACCTGGAATTTTTTGGCCTCCTCTATATCCATCGCTAGTTGCCTTTTCAGCTCCAGTATTTTAAGTGAATACTCGGATTTCTCCTCCTGAGTATAAAGAGGAAGAGGAAATAAGGGACATGAATACCTCACTTCATGGAACAAATTTTAATGGCATAGGAAACAGAGAGCAAAGAAGGATGGACTTGCCGCTGATGACTTATTATAACGATTAGTAAGTGCATCTAATTCTGTTTCCTGCAAGATAAACACATCATCAGTAAAGCAACTAGTATAGGAGGTGATTACTCATATCTGCGTAGTGTGCCTTGTGTATACTTATCTTTAGTTCTTCACTTTATATGTTTGAAGAAAATGTCTACCTTGTGTTTCCTTAATTGCATAGCTGCTTGCCATTCATTAGAATTCAGTCTTTCCTCATAACTCCTAAACAGAGCATCTGCATAGTGTGCAAGATGGAAATGTGGTTGGCTTTGTCTGTCAATGGACATCTTGTTTGTAGTCTTTTGATCTTCAGCTAGTAAAACTGCATGTTTTAGATAGCTATCCAAGATAGTCCTTGAGCTGGATAAATATCACAAGCAGAAATGTGTAAGTTTGTAACGGCACAATAAATACAAAAGCATTTGCACAAACCAAAAGATTTGGTACACTACTTACTTGCCACATCGAGTTTCTGCTAGCCACTTCCCAATCAAGCGATAAATGTCTGAAATATTGTCATTTAACTTGTAACTTTCTGAGATATACTTTGCAAGGTTTATAGCCATTTCATTCTGACCTTGGGTTCGAAGAAGTTTGGCTTCTTCAAGCTGTCAATGCATCCATAACTGAATCAATTGTACTCAAAGCAATTCAACTGTTTTTGAACTATCAAAAATAGTTCTAAAATTATCAAAAGTATCAATGATGAGTTTGGCTTGGCCCAATTCAAGTTTGGTAATGAGCACCAAACTTCAAATAATACAGGTCCAGGATCATCAATGAAGTACAAAAAATTTGGTTGGAGGAAATTTTATCTATTTGAGTGGTGTTCCAGTGCAACTCTGCAGCAGAATTAGTTGACCACTTGGTATTGTGATGCATGGTGGTGGATGAGTTCCCTTTTTATCACAATATTAAATGGTGTCAGATGAGTGACGCCCCAAGGATTAACAAGTGTTGTTTAACTGGAGACTCATGAATCACGGGGGAAAATCCCTAGTTGCATGCTGTATATGAGATTTGTACAACTTTGAAAGGGCTTACACAAATGCAGCGGAGACAAATATAGTGAGTTTGAAAATGTCATATAATGAACAAAGGTACTTCTGAGTTTTCTAATTTCTGTGTCATAGTCTTCTGTTGCTCTTTATCTTAATAACTTTTCTTGTTACCAACCAAAAATGAAGTTATCATACCACATTGTTTTGTATGGGAAATCCATTAGAAAGCTAAATGTAATGACCAAAAACTCAAGGTGATATGGCCTAAACCTAATTGACCTGGTAGGTTGCCACCTCCACTTCACAATCTAAAGTTCATGTGAGATCAAAAAAAAGCTAAAATCTTGCAGCCATGTTATGACATTGAAGTGGTCCTGAACATCTTAAAGTTACAGAGAGATTATGATGGAATGAGTTCCAATTGGTATTATTTTCTTTAATCTCATTATTAATTAATTAATTTATATATTTATTTTTTGATCAGAAGAAGAAAAAGATAGAAGGGATCCCAAGGCCAAACAGGTGGAACCCCAATCAACTACAAAGACAATTCAAAATATCCCATTATATTGTAAAGGCACATTATGGCAGTGGACTAAGACAAGGTAAATTGCACTAATTGATGGTTCTAGACATCAATCTACAAGACAGATAGGGTGGCCTTTCTCTAGAGGACAGCAAGACAAAATATGAAGTTTCATACCCTTCCAAGCCAATAAGATGCTGTGTTTTGTTCCCCAGTTACAGCACTGAGGAACTTCAACTCGTGCAAAGCGGCAGCAGCTTGAGAAAACATAGCCCCCTGCAGAATCATATTACATAGAACATGACAAACATCCAGTCCTGGAGGTAAAAATGCCAAATACTAAGGTGATACCTTTCGTAGTGTTGATGCAGATTGCAGGAGATGTTGAATGGTACAGTCCTTGCAACCCAAAATTCGAAGTAGGACTCCCCGAAATGCTATGAAAGGTTCTAATAAATTCATATGCAGCTGTGTTTGTTTTACAATGCGGCTCCACTCCATATTCATCCACAACAGCTAAGTTGCCAAATTATTAAGTATTTGTTAGGCATCTACATCTATTATATCCCACAAAATAAGGACAACTCCAAATACCCTAACACATAAACTGGCAGTAATATGCAATCATGAGAGTAACACATCGGCAGAATGTGATGGCTTTTATTGACAAGATACTACACACAATTAAGTGATGCGATGCTAAAAGCTATGGAAATTCCTTTTCTCAATGTTCGCATGTGTACATGTATACTTATCAAAACATAAGGGCAAAGATGCATACTGTACCATTAGGACGCACAGATAATGACATGAGGCACAAGCATAAACTGGCACGCACACGGGTCTAAACAAATACTATTATTAGTACCAAAACAACTGATACTATCATTTTCATGTTTATGCATACAAATTTCTCAGAATTCATAAGTTTTGCCTACAAATATTGTAACATCAGCAGGTAAATGATTTTTATACTTCCAAAAGGCAACTACAGAAATTTACTTTTTAATTGCGAGACACATTCAAGTTTTTACTAACAATAATGTAAAGTATCTAAAAAGTGATTGAGAAGCTTCCAAGAAATGTCCAATTTTTAAAAGAATAATAAATTACAAGTCATGTGGTGTCTCCAATTTGCAAACAACATGCCCACTTGTGTCAGAACAACTCCATAGACATGCCTAGAGGCATATTTCCATATGTTACCATATGTTTGTACATGTAAGGATTCACAAGGAAGTGGCTGGTGTTAGTATGTTCTACATCTCCCTTGACACTCCATTGACACATAATGTCTGAATAAAAAACAATTAACAGGATCATGGACACAACCCGAAAGGATCTAGTAGACACATAGGAAGGGGCAAATACAAAGTGAAGACCACTTCAATTGTAGTCGAACTTAGATACCACTAATTTGCTTTTATACTGGACTGCTTGAAAATGCCAATATAGCTTGGACACTGGTTAATATTTTAAGTCCTAAAGTTGAATATACATGCAAAAGGCGGTTCATATCTCCTACTTGAACACAAGTAATCATGTTATTATCACATTTTTGCACATTATTGTTTATATTGTACTGATAAATACAGATGTTCATATACAAATAACCACGTTGATAACGTTTCATTTCCCTATTTCATCTTTTTTGGCTTTGTTGTCAACCTCTCAATGTTAGTTCATGTCCCATATTTGCATCCATGCTTCATAACTAATGAATAGAACAATCATAAGGAAGTAGTCACTAAGAGATACAGATTTGAGCACTTCAACTTCCCAAGGCAAAACACATCAAAACCAGAACTTGTGCATGACAAGCAAAGAAAAATAAATGAATACCAAGTGAAATTCCTCTGAAAATGAAGCACTAATCAACAATGCCATTTGAAATAAGATTAAACATTTTTCATAGGAAAAGTGAATTGTCTAATGAAGAGACAGAGACCTTTGAATGTGTATCAAGTTTACATACAAAGACGCATTCATAAGTATAACTTTGACTCATTAATTGAACTGAAAACAGAGATGATGAGATATACTATACCTGATCCATTGTGGGGATGACAGGTTCAGAGTATATCTTTTGCTTCACAGGATTTACTTTTTGAAGTTCATATGTTGGCCAGCGTAAATCCCATGCCATGCCAAGATGATGAAAGATCTGCAGAAATTCTAGTTAGCACTGGAAGCTAAAGAGAGAGAAGTTACTGGGAGGTCAGTAACAGATGACATTTTTAGATAAACAAAGATATTCATTTAGGTGGAATTTATTTTTCCTTTTTGGGTTTGGAAAATGATATGGCCGTTTTTGGGTTGGCCCCAAAGTAATTTCAAGGGTCATATCAGTTGACACGTCGGCATTACTTTCATTTTTTATTCTAACCAATGGCCAGAGAACATTCTCCTAAATAGCGTTTTCCACAATGCCTTTTCAAATAATGTTTTTATGTGTTTGGTAAAGCAAAGTTATTTAATTAAATATAAAAAAGATGACAACGTTATTTAGGACAATGTTTTCACTGGAAACTAAAGCATACCACTCCCTCTTCTCCAGTGTCAGTGTTCCTCCTTTGTAGAAGTCAATTCAATTTGCCTTATGGTTGATCTGATAGACTGGATGATGTATTTGACTATATTGACATTCCTAAACCCTCACTCTGAATCAGAATTGGGTGCTATCATATAGCTTTGCATCAGCTAGGTTCTCTAGTTGGAGCTAAGCAGACTTACTGCGCCTTCACCATCTATCCCAAAACTGTTCCTGGTACTCTACTTTTCTTCTTGGAATCATTATGTGCCCTCAGTTTCAATCAATATCAACCAAAGCATCCTAACTTATATCCAATATCTAAGACTCGAAAGCTCTCTGATCTATTGTTTGAATCAGCAGAAGCAGGTAGAGAAATAAATATCATTGAAAGCCAAAGGTGACCATCAAAACTGCAATGAACTCGACCACAACACAATGAGTCAAAGCATACATGTTCCATGTAATTATCATTTTCAACCAATATGAAGGGAAATCTCAACTCCACCTCCAAAAAAGTAATTTTGAAATGGATCAAGGAAAAAAAAATATTGATTTTTCTATTTACCAGTCAGATTAAATCAAAACTTACTAAACAATTGAAATTGATTAAAAAAAAAACAAATTTCTTGGTGTGCTCGTTGGTTTTCAAAGGAATATGAATTGAATAGGTAATCGAAGTCCTCCAGATTGTGTCCTGATGCATGAGACCACAAATGACTGTAAATTAGCTTGCTGAATAGTTTTTGTCAACACAAGGAAAATCAAAAAATTTCTTTGGTCATTTATGATAATATTTTTATTATTGTCTTAGCTATGAAGTAAAACCAGGTCTGATCTGACAGAACAGTCTTGAGATGTTGATTTTGGCAGCAGAGCAGTCATCAATGCTGAAGAGCCACCAGAGCAGAAGAGAGGTGAAATTTGGTTTTCACGGAAGATGTGGTTTTGGATAACATTCTTTTGTTTTGTTTTGCTTTTTCTAATTAAAAAAAAATTAAATGACTTTGCTTTTTCCAAACCCATAAAAAAGTTATTCGAAAGGTCTTTTAGAAAACATTATATAGGAGAACATTTCAAGTCACACACTAAAAGAACAGGGGAAAAAAAAAGTAATGCTGATATGTCAGTTGATGGTCAAACCCCAAAGACTGAAATTACTTCCAGGTCACAAGTATTCTACTTTTCAACACTCCTCCTTCGACCCCCCCACCGAACCAAATAAATAAATAAATAAAATCTCCTATCCATTGAACCTTCCCAGGAATAAACTCAAAATTTCCATTTTCTAAATCATATTCTCAGAATCATTATATCTACCACACTTTTTAATTTCTGACAGAGCCATTCTCATACATCTCAGTGCACCTAGCTGGTAGACAAGCTCTCTCTCACTTATATGGATGCAACACCTTAAAACAATGCTAACCTTTTGTTTGGCTAATTTAATTAAAGATAAAGGTATTGACTTCATCACATTGTATTGAGAATTAACTCACAATCCTAGTCTGTCTTTTATTTATCCATTCATAGAATTATTCATTCTGGCTAGGATAAAGTTAGGACCACAGACAGTTCCTATCATTTAATATTGAAGAAGGAATATTCTAGTACCTATGTCATAGTCTTCAATTATTTATCCTTTAGCTCCCATCTTTACTGAAAATTGAGAAACGAATGACTGCCATTTGATAGCATTTAAACATTTTCATTTCTCACAGTCCTTATCAGGATATAAGAGCTCGTCATGACAATCCATGCAGGACAAATAATTTATTCAAAGCCAGCATTAGACAAAATAAAAGGCTCAAAAAGCCTGGCCATTATTCCTGCAGTTATTGATTAAAACAATTCCTCAAACATTATTAATTTGTAAACCTCTGCAAGTCAGTTACACCAACTGACTTGAATCATGAGCCAAACAAAACTGTTAGCAGACTCCCTGCCTTGAAACAAGTGTTGAGAAAGTTGAGCACACCCAATCACCAGCCTCAGGCGTGATGTAAGGTGACAACAAAAGTGAGGTGTATTAGCATCAGATTTTCTATTGATCAGGCTTAGTGAAGGATGAGCCTTTAATTAGTTCCTTCCTTTGGTCTGCTGTTCTTATTTTTCACTTTGGTCTCCTTTTCTTCTTATTTTTTATTTGAGAAACTCAACCAACTTTCAAAACATACTCAAGCATCTGGCATACAACAAGGCTCAACTCCTCACAGACAAGAATCACTATGTGCAGGAAATACATAATGTACCTGAAGCTTTATTATTGCTGAATGGACAGATTCAGTACTCTCCTTGTTGGCATGACAGAGAGACAACACGAGCTCCTAGAGGAAAAAAAAATGTAAGATCATAAGAAATGCAACGGAAAAGAGTTTCAGCCACAAAAACTCACCTGCTTACAATCATTTAACCTTGCACAAAACTCGTAAACATCTCCCTCCTGCAATGCTCTCAAACAGCTAACATTCCAGCCGGGCAAAAAGGAAAACCAATTGTTACGTCAGAAAATAAGATTATATTCTGCAATGGATTATGAACTATGCCAAAATCAGGATTAGGAAGAAAAAGAATAGTTATAGTACTTCAAAAACCAGGATTCCTAGAATATCAGGAGAGAGATCATAGATCCATTGGGTATAATACAACATAAAGAGATTAGAAATAGGACAGCACAGCACGAGGCTGCAAGATTTCTTGGAATCCACCAAAAGACCTTTGGAAGCCACCAAATAAAACATAATACTGGTGGATCCAAACTAAGTTCGAATTGCCCATTTTAGTGATCTATGACAGCATAATACATGAATCATAGATCGCTAGAGGGTAGAGTGATCCTAGTAACTATGTTTTATAGTCTATATTGCCTATATTTAATCCAAGACATTTGGACTCAGTCAGCTGCAGTCAGATTTGAACACGCATCTCTCAGATAATGTTGAATTGGATGGCCCCTTCATTTTCCTTTTTAAAAGAAAGAAAAGGAGAATCACAACAGATGAAGAACTACATCTTCTACAAAATGAAAACAACAGGGTGATGTGGAGAGGTTCCATAAGCAACTTCAGCAGCTTATTTTTCAATACTTGTAAGGACTCAATTTATGTTTTGTGAAAAGTTTTAGCATTATCAAGCAGGCCTGTGGTTGCATTAACTTATGCTCAAGGATTAGGAGGTCATTGCCAAAAGAATGAGAATGGTTTCTTATTGCAGGAAAAAGAATTCATGGTTTGACCACTGACAAACCAACATTGGCACTATTATCATTATATTCGCAGCAAGAGAAGCCAGCATAAAAGAAATGCGTCTCTCAATCCTTATCGTGTCTTGGACCTGGTAATCCCTTGAAAATTAGTGGTGCCCTTCCATCAATTTCTTTTCATTATTGACCCTGTCACCATACTTAACCCATTAGATTTCTCACGAGGTGCCCATGGAATCTAAATGCAGCATCCACTGATTCTTTGATTAGGGGAAAATGTTTGTGTCTTCAGCAAGCAAATCCTTCCAACCAATATGAAGTGGATAGAACATTTAGGAATTAACTTGATGTGTTGGTATTTATTGCATATAAAACATAAAAGGAAATAAATGTGTGGTCCAAATTGAGCTACCTGTGCAGATTCTCATTAAAATGGCCACACTCCAAGTGTTGGATTGGTGTTAAAAAATCAGAGCCCAAATAAAGTAACGAAAAATCCCAGTTCCCTGCTCGCCATGCTGCCTCATACTGAATTTAAGTGCCAAGAAAAAGCAAGCAAAAGTTAATATATGCAATTAAATCAGCACCAGGAAGCACCTTCTACTCAAATAATTGATTCAAAAAGTAGTAGAAGCCAAAAAAAGAAATGAAAATATCTTATTCAACAGGGAGACCTGCAATTCAGTGAATTCTGAATCATGCTGAAATTGGCCTTCCTTAGAAGTTAACCCATGACAGTATGTATCCAGCAAATGGGTACATCCCATTCGTTGCAAAGACCTAATAAGACCTTTAAAAGGCATCCTTTGTTTTGTCCTGTCCCCTGATGCCGAAAGCATATTATGAGCTGCAGGTTGAGAAAGCTTAGACAAAGACTTTCCAGGACCTTCAGTCTGAACCATTGCATCTGATCTGATTTGTAAGTCATAACACTCGAGAACTTTACTCCAGTTGCCCTCATGTTCCAAGGTGATGACTTGAGAGATCAGCTGTTTCATAATCAACATTGTCACAACGTATATATAAGAGCTAATACACATACACATATATACACACATCAACAATACATGATTTTTCTCTCTCTAGGCTAGGTAGGACAGGGAAAGGGTTCTTAGACAATATTTGAAAGAGGTATAACAATACATGATTTTTCTCTAGGCTAGGTAGGACAGGGAAAGGTTTCCCAGACAATATTTGAAAGAGGTATAACATATTGGACATGGCCAAACGGCCCTGGTCTCTTTGTTCTCATCTCATTTGGAATCATCCATTTTTTTCACTGTACTGCATTTATTTCTTTATATTATTGTGCCAAATAATGCATCAACTTAACACACTTTCACTTACAAATTTTGCACAAGACATCCTTCAAATGCCATATATCTGTACATGAAGTATTGATGGAATAATTATAGTTGTTGAACATTTCCCTTCTACTTCAATCAATAACTTTGGGTTGGACATTTGCAAATCTGGATGAAACTACAACCCCCAAGCTAAAATGCCAAGTTAAAGTTATAGACTAAGCTTTTTTAATTTTTTCATGGCAATACAAAAATGTGGACCACGTGGCATGAAATAGAAAAAGAAACATATTGACCAAATTGTACCGACGAACCTTGTGTGACTGTATGATTCCATACAAGCTGTCTGGCTCATTGATTTGTTTAACCGCCGAGATTAGTATATCAATATGATTTGGCAGCTGGGACGAAAGAAAAGCAAGCATTAATAGAATCCATTTCAGGGAAAGCAATGTAGCATGTAAGTATTACGAAATTGTTAAAAAGAAAAAAAGACAGCATCAGTAAAATAATTTAAACAGAAAGCAGCACCAGGGGCACTCCTTCATTAATCTGGCAGATGAAGAAACTAGACCAGATCATAGAACATAGAAGAGATTTTAGAAAAGTTGAAATTTGGGTGTTGGATCAGATTTTAATTAAGGTTCTAGTGCCTGATCAAAACACAAAATTTAGCCGCTTGACCAGCCACACAAGCATGAAGACATTAACTTCAGTGATGGTTTCATTTGATGTCAAAAGACTGTTTTTATTTGCATAAAAGAAGTATTAAGGATAGCATTTTTGAAACTGTTACTCTAAATACCAGTCTCATGGCAATGTGGTGAACCAGGCCCCTCAGATTAGAAACAACATTGATCCAACAATAGAACAATATCAAAAACTAAATTTTGCCCATAACTTTATCCAGATTACCTAATTTAAAAGTTGTGGTATTTAATTTCCAGAAGTCCATGATTTGGGAACCTACCATTTCCAGATGAGAAAAATCAGGGTTCCCCAATGTAAGGCCTCTAAAATGTTCCTCGCACCAATATTCAACGTACATTACAGAAGTAAAATAAGAACCGCACATCTGTTAATGATAAATTCAAGTCACTTGCTAGAAGAATGTTACAGAAATAATTTTAAGATAGTAGAAATCAAACATAAATAAGATTATAAGAACAAAGAGGACAAGAAAAAGGAAGCCGATATGGAAGTTGCAACTCACAAGTGCCGATTTTGCAACAAGAAGATAATCAATAGGTAGCCAGTAAACCTTGACAAATGCACAAAAAGAGAAAACCAAAATGTTACGCTGGAAGAGAAAATCAATCTCATTCATGAAAAAAGAAAATAATAATAAGAAACATTTGCTAGACCTACCGTACACCTATCTTCCAGAACTATCATGCAAATGAAAATGGCACGCTTACTAAAGTTGAATTAACAATTTGGCTATCAACCAACTAATCACCCATACTTTTATGATAAAGCCACAGACACATTTTACCTTCATGAAGAGAAAGAGTCCCAGTGTCTATCCAGTCAGCTGTATGCATTGCAATCCACATGGAAAGAACAAAACACTTTTTCACACACAAACATGATTGCAATGAATCTGTCGCATGTCAAGAGTCATATGGCTGACTAGGCAAGTAACACATAAGTAGTTTCAGTCACAATTTCTGCACTACATTTAAAACTCATTCCGGACTTTGTTCACTAATATTTAGTTTTCCCTTAATTGCTTACCTTTTCATGCAAAGATGTTCAAGTGTGAGACAAAAACATACCTTGTCCCACAAAGATGTCGGCATAACTGAAACACCAATCATTGCAGCTGAATCTTTTGTCCTCGCAGAGGAAGATCGAGATCTTGAGCCATAACTTGAAGGTTTGCTACACTGCAACAAGAGTTTAGTTAGACACGATTTACCTTAAATGAGAAAAGAAAGAGGAATCCATGAAGTGAGTCACCTTGTGTGCATCATAAGGACACAGATGTCTAGAGTAAGACATGTTTAATAGGTGTCTTAATGCTGTTGGCAAAAAACTACTCTAGACGCAGATGATGTTTAAACACTTCTATCGTGAATTAACACACACACACACACACACACACACACACATATAATATTTTATACAGAAAATAATTATATTCATGGGAGACAAAACTATACATATGGTAAAGAGTCGGGAGTAATTTATTTCTTCCTGTCACTTTTGGAGCAGATAAAGTCTGAAGGATAGATAATGAATACATATCAATTTTAGAAATTCTAGGATATCAATAACAACTGCATTTAAAATTATTATGATTCATAGCAATAAACAACCAACAACCAGCCTTTGATTTTCATGTAAAAATAAAGAGGAAAAATGAAGAGCAGAAGCAAGCACTTAGATTATAAAGCCATAGTGTTTCAGAAGCCATCAAATTATTCAGTCCACCCAGTTAAAAAAAAGTGACTCTGCTGCATCTCCAGTTACTTGTTGACCCCTTAAATCTATCTTCTGCATCCATTCGGGTTGAAGCACACAGAGCATACACAGTACCTGGTAAACTTATCCAACCTAATCCATGAGTTTGTCAACTTATTAAAAATATTCCCACGTTTAAATATTGAAAAAACAAAAATTTTCAGCTAAAAAACTTCTTCAGGTAGCATAACAAAATTTGCGGTAGATATTTGTAGTTGAGGGTAGAGGGTCCCAACTTGTCAGCTATTGCTGATATTTAACATAATTCTGCATAATTGTGACTTCACATTATACAGGTCAAGTTACCCATGGAAATAGCTTTGGAACTTAATCACTGCTGTTCTTTTAGATATCATTAATTTTAATATTTTCCCACAAAATCTTTAGCATGAACAAAGAATAATGGCATAGACATATTGGAATAAATAAACTAATAAGTAATGCTTCAAAAATAATTAAATCAGCAAAAATAAACTTTAAAGGCATATCAGAACCTTAAGAGTACGTTAACACACTCACCTTTGAAGCTTCTCGCTTGGAAGATCTCGGTGTTGAAGTTCTATCCATCATATAGCAAATTCGAAGTTCATTTAGTGCATCCAAGAGAACCCGAACTGATTTAATTAGCTTATTTGAGTCATTGAATAAATGCTCCTGCACCTACACAGATAAAGAGTTGATATTAATGCAAGAACACTATATATCTCAGACAAGGGGAGCAACAAGCTTTGGCAATGCATTCAAACTTTTAGGCTTTTATTTACAGAGTTGAACAACTGAGAAAGGGTGCAAGTCTAAAACAAAATGCACCTTTTCCAAACTGAAATAGCAAAAGTTTAAGGTTGCATAAACAGTGTAGGTAGTAGGCCTTGTTTAACTGAAAGTCTCAATAAAATTGAACTATCTTACTTTGAAAACTCAGGATCTGGAGACCATCAGGCTTCAGGAAGATTACAGGCTCTTTGAAATAGTATAATCAAAGAAAAATACTGCAATAATATTACAATCTAGTGCTAAGTGTTAAATAAGAAGTTATGTTTTTCTTCCTTTATACAGGTATAATGGAATGTGGTCACATTAATGCAGTCAACACTGGGAACTTCAGAATTTTTACCCCACCCAATTTAGCTCCTTTTTTACCAAAGCAGCTTGTAGCATGACGATAGTCAATCATAAGACATTTTTATTATCAGGGAGTTATGTTAGTGGCAGATAAAGATTTGGAAGATGTGCTTGTCATACTCTAAATATGAGAATAGGTGGATGTAAAGGATAAACTAGAACCTTTCTCTCCATCTTCGATTATAACTTGGTAGGGAAGCAGCTAATCCCCAGGGTTCAGCTTTCATTAGAGATCATTTGATATGGCAATTTTCAGATCAAGATGTTACAGCTTCATCATTAATTTCATTTTTTTTATTTTTTATTTTTTTATTTTTAATTTCTTCAATTTTGGCTCTACTGACTTAAACTCAAATCAAATATCTTGACCATAAGAGGGCTAACTAAGTGTATAAGCACTAGATCTGGGACTAATGTGAGATTTATTGTTAGCCTACTGATGGATTAGAAGAGTTCAAAGATCAAAGAGCTCAGGCAAAGCTTCTCAAAGATAAAAGCAGAATAGTCAATCAGTTTTGTGATTATTTGATTATACACTGCATGTGCTACTGTTCAGTGCTGACTCTGGTATCCTTTGTGCATAGTTTTTCTTGGTCATCTTCAATGTCAGCTGGCATTAGGATGATAAGGTCTTTGGTTGCTACCAAAATATGTAATTTCCTGAGATTTATTATTGATTGCTTGTGAAAAAGAATACTCATTTAATAGTAATAGGGATGTTTGCTGTTCTTGAATGCTATCTGGTAGTCTAAAATAGCCTCATCAACATCTAGAGGTGATAGTAGAGGGTCAGCATCAGGAACTCTTTACTTCAGAGTAGCCCAAGTGAAACTTAAGGAAAGCTTGTCGTAATTTACAGAGATTTATTATTGATTGCTTGTGAAAAAGAATGCTCATTTAATAGTAATAGGGATGTTTGCTGTTCTTGAATGCTATCTGGTAGTCTAAAATAGCCTCATCAACATCTAGAGGTGATAGTAGAGGGTCAGCATCAGGAACTCTTTACTTCAGAGTAGCCCAAGTGAAACTTAAGGAAAGCTTGTCATGCCCGGTCTGAATTCAGCTTATAGTTCCAAGGCTCAAAGAATGTAAGGGTAAAAATAAAAAATAAAAAAGCTAATAAATAATTCCTCCATCATAGGAGGCAGAGCTGTGGCTGTAAACTCTAGTCAACAACTTCGCACATGGTTATTCATTGACCAACTCCTCTTGGGAAATTTGGCATGCTGCCATGTGCAGAGTGATGTAAAAAACCCTACCAGATGAACAGGACTGGTTTAGCCTTGTGTTTGTATAGCTACAGAAGCCTGTCTAACACAAATACAAGCTGTCAGAAGCAAGTTAACCAGAAAAGTTGGCTTTTTGCACCCTGAGGTAGGAGTAAGAACCTCTTGGGAGGATCAGTAAAATATGTGAAAAGCTGATGTACAACCAACTGCTTAAAAGCTAAAGATTATGGAGAAAGGTACGTAAATTCACCCTCACATGTGGACTATGATGAGTTATACAATGGTCCACTCCACTCATCCTACAATATCAAATGAAACACCAACTACTCCAAAACATTAAGCTTATTGAGAAAGGTATGTTTATTGTTTTGAATTCTAGCAAATTGAACCACCAATTAAAAGCTTCTCAATGCAAGGTCTACAAAAATGGACTCTTCCAATGATCATTTTTATAGTATAACTTATTGGCCATTTTATCATATGGCTCTAGAGTGGCTGAGTCTGAGTTACAGGATGTGACTTGATGTTCAAACTTATCCAGAGAACATCCATGCATTTGTTGATAAGTTCATGCCTTTCGGAGTCCATGCACTGGTCCAGAGCTTACCATGATGGAGACCAGAACTTGGTGAGCTGATCATTCATAGGACATGGTAGAGCCTGGGGAAGTAGTGGTCCAACAAAAGAAAAAAAAAAAAAAAAACTAATACGTTATCCAAAAACTTTTCAGCATATTACATCAATCAGTAGAATCTCCACCACATAAAATTATTTCACATTTGTTCATGGAGTCCTACAATCACCCTCGTGGACAACTGAAAACTCAGCCAAGCATTAATTCCAATGATAGTTAGGACTGATTATATGAAGACATTTCTTCCATTCAGCTCTATTTAAGGCCATTCAGTCATATTTCACTACCGCAATCAGGGTTTTCTTAGACCATTCTCTAGTTCTTGGAGCACCTCTTTACGGAAAAACCAAAAGGACAAAACAGATCACTTCATAGGTGCAACACTGATGATGAAAAGGAGGATGGTAGAGCTTCCTGGATGATGAACTAATTCTACTACTCTCTTCAGTTGAAAGGAAAAAATTTTCCTGGATCTAGAAGAAATTTCCACATCCATCTTGCACATCCACAGAAGTGTCAATTTCTTTAAATATGACAGTTAATCATGTGTGGATTACTTTCATTTCTACGGAATCTTTTTCAAATAAAACACACTAGAACAATCAACTCTATTCCTATTTTGACCTTAGAATTGAAAGAGAACATGATTGGCTATGTCGGTCATATTAGCAACATCATTTTGTCAATAGTCACACCACATAATTTGAACTATATTCATATGTCTGGCTCTTCCTTACCTACAAGCATTGGCAATTTAATGTTAATTTAATCATAGATATAGGCGAACCCCAACAGAGATAGAAATTTCATTTTCACTGATAATATGACCCAATTGTGAACACAAATAAAATAAATACAGGATAATGCAATGTTAACAATTGAAATACAAACCTGCAGCGAGATTTGATTGCGAAGGTCAACTGTCAAATCCTTTCTCCCTGCAAGATTTACTATGACACTTGACAACAATAGCTCTGCAACTTCATCCTTCAGCAATACTATATCCTGGCATAATCTAAAAAGAGCACAAGTACAAAATTTAGCATTTATATGGATGAATATCGCAGCTATATTTCATTCAAGCTCAACACAGACAACATAATGACCAGGATGCAAAGCAGCAGTACCTCAAAATGACATCATTGGAGTAACCAATAAGTGAGTATACAAGTTGACAAACCCACATCTCATATGTCTTTCCACTAGTCTCCCATATGCTGGACTTCTCCAGGGAAATTTCTTTAGCTGGTGATAAGATCATACGATCCATTGCATGCTCAGTACGTAAGTTATGGAAAGCTGACCATACTAATGAAAAAAGCAACCATTTTACATTCCTCGATCGAAAAGCAAAGGAGACGTATAGGAATAAATTCTACATTTGCAAGCCCAGCAGCAAGAGATAAAAAATTTTTAAAAGCAAAAACAATGACTTTTAAATGTTATTGGAATTCATAAAATATTATACTATAAAAACAATGGAAACATATTGATTTGGCAATTAACACTAAAGAGGAAATTGGAACTTCCTCTCTGGAGCCTTGATCCTTACCTCAACAAGAACAATATCTAGAGCGAGACATCAATTTGGGGTCATGAAGTATAACTCTGATCTAAAGCAAAATGAGATATGAAAAAGAAAAATAGAATGATCAATACAAATGGTTTTTTTTTTTTTTTTTGAAAAGAAAAAAGAGACCATTTAAGTGATTTCCATGGATATTTATATTATGCATTGCAAGGTATTTGAAACTAGAGACATCTTCCAACATTACCCTATAGCTGGGAAGACATGGAATTGCCTCCTTACAGTTTGTGATTTTAATTTTGTCCAAAAACTCTACCTGCTTTGCTTTTAGAGGCTTTGCAGCAAAGAAAAGATGCTTCTTTCCTTTGAAGGTGTGCTCTGACAACTCTTCTTAGGTGTATTTGGATAAAGAGAAACACAGACCAGTGGTCCTTCTGTTCCTTGGGACAAGATTGTTTTCTCTACTTCTCTTAGGGCTCATGTGTTTGAGTTCAAGATTATAGTCTTGAAAACTTAAAGGGGGAGGGGAAAGCAATCCTCCATTAGTTTATGATTTTCTTTGTTTTTCCCATCCTCTGAGCCATATTTACTTTTTCTTCTCTCTTTAATATAATTTTTCCTTATCCCACAAAAAAAGAGCAAACAAAAAATAAATAAATAAATAAACAAAACAAAAAAGATCCATATATATGAATTTACTCAACGGGCCAAGATCACCCAATATATTGTAGTTTAAACCCTCAAAATCGCAGATGTAGCATCTCGCTCAAATGGATTTGTATACAGGTGTTCTTTTTGACCAGAGAGAAGAGGATGAGAAAAAAGTGGGGTCAAATGCCTAACGCATGACCTTTAAGTGGACGAAATCCTAATTCCCTCCACTTACAGGGATAATTGACTTTCATTTTAGAAGTTTTGGGGGGGGGGTAATCAATGCAAAAAATAAAAAATAAAAAAATAATTTGGGATTAATTGAAAAAAAAGCCTAAAGTTTATTTGGTTATTCATGGTTTTTGGATTTAATTGTAAATAAACTTCCAATTAAAGATAATGGTATGAAGTACGGAACTGGTAAGCTGGAACAATGCACTCTCAAATAACTTCCAGATGGTTGAACATGCAACCATTCACTGCTTAGATCTAAGCAAATGCAAATGGAGAATTGAATTCCAAAAACAAAGTGGACACCTACCACTAAACTTTCTTCCAAGATTGAAGAGGATCTTCTCCACCAAATCTAAGTTAACACCCTTTGAGTGAATCTGTAAAGTAAGAAAAAAAATAGTTGAATTTTCAGTAACAAAATCTCTTGGATAATTAAGGAAAATTATTATGGAATACCTCATTGATAACCTATAGGCAGTCATGCAAGATAGTATGTAAAGGTTGGCATACAAAAATCAGAGTCTCCTATTCCCATCATCAACTGTCAGCATTAAAAAAAATTCATGGTTGAAATTTTTTCTGCACATTTTTAATAGGAAAAATTTTCAAACTTGTGCATGATTCCAGTTTTATAACCACTTAACCAATAATACAAGAAAAAAGTTTCAGAAAAGATATATAAATCAAGCCATGATCCGGAGACAGACAGACAGATTGGACACACAATGGCAGAAGAGTCACATGAATATCCAAAATGCAGACCTAGCAAATATTGGGTATGAGCATGTTCTTGAACAGATCCATTCTTTGATGGCAGAATTGTCCCTCGAATCAAGCCAAGAGGCAAATGCAAGTATTTCAAAAAGTATAGACCATAAGCATGTTAACTAATTTCCGAAGCCCAATATCATTCACAACTTGCAAAAGTGCAGTTAAATGCTAGGACAAATGAAAGAGTAGTCAGCAAAGGCATTCAGAAATTGAGTGAACCAAACATTAGAACTTCTAGAAGAGGGGTCTGAGCATACAAATATATATATACACATATATACATATATATGTGTGCGTATATCTATACATATATATGTTGTCATTGAATATGTATCAAGAAATCATATTTCTCTCGCATGTTCCATGTCACTATCATAAATAGATGGCTTACAGGTAACCATCAACCCACATGGATAACCATGATATAAAGTATTTCAAAACACATATCGATTGACTGAATCTTATCAAGAAAAGAAAAACAGAAAAATAAAATAAAATATTACCTCAATAAGAGACCTCTCATAAGAGCTAAAAGATTTTAAAGCCCTTTGACCCCTTTCAGTCGAGAGTATTCCCTGTGTTAAAGAAACAGAAGTTAACAGGTCATGACAGATGCAGTGATGCATACCAAAAGTGCATTGTTGGCAGAATAGTCACGAAACTACAATCAACTTCTAGATTATAGTGGAAGGTTAAAGAAATCTTTTCTCAGGGATTGAAAAAGGGCTGTGACTTTAAAAAAACACTGTTGGTAATGCAGAGAACCATGACGCTGTCATCATAACAACTAATATCAATTATTTTATTCTTTCTTAAAACTTTTACTATAAATCTCTGCAACCAGGTCCATTAGATACTGCCCATGGTGTCTCAAAATCGTTGCATCAACAACTGCAATCTAACAATGTTTGCAGCAACAATGACCAGTCTTTATTCAAAATTGCTTCACCACAGCATCTGAGATTTTAGATGAAACTTTTAATAGACAATTAATCCCAAAGAGCCAACCTTTGCCATAGGTCTATAAGAGAAGAATTTATATAATTGTTTAGCAGTCCATGGGATTTTACATCCCGGCCAGGTTAGAAAGTCCAAACATCATCATTGCTCTTTGGCAATAATAATTCTCTAGTTTTATGTTTCCTTGCAAAAAGATCAAGCTTAAGCTTTTCATACGAAAAGCTTAAGTTGAGGGATAAAGCTGTCTTAGTTTCCTCCTCCAAAAACAAGTAGAATGTGATACCGGGTTCATGAGTTGTGGTAAGTTTTTAACTTAGACCACCAACTTCAATACCATATGAAACGGCTTCCTTAAAAAACTTAAGCTAATTGAGAAGTGCTCTTATAATTTTATATCTTAACACGAATAATGATTTTTCTTTTTCTTTTCAAATAACAAAAGCAAAGAACACTCAATTGTAGATTATTGGTGGAAAAGCAAACGTTGTGAAGCAAGGATGTGAAGACAAATGCAACAATGCAAATATCAACAATGGAACACGAGACACAGCAATTAAGCAGTTCTTATGCATTTATTCCCTGATATTTTTTGCAGACAAATAATTTAAACTTATCAAATATATTATGGAACCCAAAAGCCCCATATATTGGTTAGTCCCATAGATATTCTAACATAATACCTTAGATGAAAGGATCCAGTGGTGTATCTAATAGTGTTCCACATGACACAAGTTTAGCTATGAAGTATACATGCTTCATACACCCACATGACCAAGCCCGTCACATTCCACATGAATGGAGGCATTAAGTGCAAAAAATGCCTACAATACCATTGAACCACGCTACATTTAGGATACCTAGCATTTTAATGCACTCCAAGCTACTTCTCAATAGGAACTCTACTCCTGGCAGGGACGAAGCTGCTGATGTATAAAATTGTGAGCTATAGAAGGTCCCACTCAATAAAGCAAAAAGTTGAGTATAAGAATGGCCATTCCAATTTGGTGGACAAAAACAATTCAACACAAAAAAAAATGGCGGAAAACCTATAGTTTGACCAACTGCTGAAGAAATTTGTGAGTTTCCAAGACGAGCTTCACCAACAATAAAAGACCAGCAAAAATTGCTCCGCGATCTACATGTACTATTGTGGAGAATCTTGAGGAGCAGAAGCACATAACAGGCTTGAGATAGATAGAGAGCACAAACAAAAGATGGAACTACATGAATATATGGAAAGATTTTTTTTCCCTCTTTTGATTGCAAGAACATACCCTAAGAGCTTGTGATGTCATATCAATTGTGTGAACAGAATCATTCATTAGGTACTTCTTCAAAAGTTTAATAAGGGCAAGTAGAAGTTCTTCAGAAATTCCACTATCCATATGAGACTTTGTTTTACTGCTGTCACAATTTGATTGGCTAATAAGCAACTCAGTGCCATCCCCCGGCAGACGAAGAACAACGCAATGTGGATCTCCAATACCAACCTGCACTAAAAAGAAATAAAGAAATAAACACAAAAGCTGTTAATTAATAGAGTCAACCATGGTTAAGAAGGTATTTCATAGAGATGCTATTGCAGGAATTGGCATATGGCAGTACCCTCGAAATAACATCAGCCACTAATGCTCGAAAGCCAACTGCATCATCTGAACCACACATACGCACTAGCATCCAGACTGCCTGCACGATATCGGATTGACAATGCCAATGTTCATCCTCCTTTCTATTATATTCAGCATTTGTTTCCAATGGTAAAATCTCCCCAGAAAACAGTTTGTTCTGCAGCAGTTGCAAGCTGCAAATAAAACAAAGCAAATGTGAGCGGATGGCAATCTAATGTACTGTCCACAGGTCATAAGACTTTACTTAAATTAATTCCTATAGTTCAGAACAGTGCTGATTAAACCAAAGAGTGAAATTTCTAGAAATTCTTGATTCCCTAGCCATGTTGCGTTTCATTCAAATTACAAGATAGGAGCTCAACTGGCATTGCATATTTTCTTATTTTTTTGCAAGATGTCAGTGAATGTAAATATTCAAAAGATATACAGAATAGGAACAAAAAAATTATAAGCAAGACAGCGTCTCACCTCCAGCGGAGCAATCTAGGTGGAATGTAGCAGGATCTCTTTACAAACTGCAATTCAAGACAAAGGATACAACAATACAATCAAAGTATTAAGAAAACGTCAAGTGACTGAAATAGAAGAAAGGAGAAAAACCTTTTAAATTGCGCAATGTACCTTCGCTAAGTGCTGTCTGGAAGAGTATTCAAGATTCAGCTCCTGATGGAACTTCCGTATGCCACTAAAAATTTCAAGTTCAGGGAAAGGTTCCAACTCCTAAGATGGAAAAGAGTTGCATGAAGAATTCAAAAGCCATTCATTTTTAAAACCAGGAAAAAGAATCTTAAGTGCGTTGTTAAAATAAATCAGGAACATTTTCAACAGTTTACAAAACCTATAAAATTTTAAGCTAAAAACAAGGGATCTTTCTGCGGCCGAAATTGTTGGAGCATACCCTTATATAATCATGAAGAGACGGATCAGAATCCACAATTAATTGGTGCAGTACAGAAAGAATGCAAGATGATTGCCCTTCAGGAGATAATCCAGTGGCAGAAGAGGGAATGCAGGAAGCAACCAACTTGGATACTAAAAACTGCATTGCCAACAGCAACGCATTTTCAATGGAAATTAAGGCATTTAATGAATAGTGAAAGTGTTATTTGTAGAGGTAAAAAAAATTAAAAAAAAAAAACCTGAAGCTGTTCACCAAGCACGGTAATAGATTCAGTTGATGGGCTGCCCTTGAAAATATTAATCAATGCCAATATTACCCGACAACATTGTTCTTGCAAAGCAGAATAAATAACAAACTGCCCAACCATGTTGAAAAGATAACTGAAAAAACAAACTTTAGGTTAAAATTTGAAATTTTTGAATAAGCACATAGGCTATCACCTCCAGATAAATACTAAATCAGCAAACTCACAAAAGACAGACACCAACTCAATAATAATAGAGCCACATACAAGAAAGGGGAAGAAGAATAATTAAAAAGAAGAAAGGGCGAAAATGAAAGGAATTGCATGAAGGCCAACCATAGACAATGACATTTATAAATTGTTACGAGTATGTGCATGATCCAATTAGTTGGAGAGAAATACCAAAGTTTCAAAAAACAATTCCTCCTCCATTCCCTTGCTATCAAATTCTTCCTATCGGTTGACAAATTGTGTTTGTATCCTTTCTTCGGGCTTCAGCTACAGGAGCTTTTCAAGGCTACTCTGTTAGCAAATATTTGTAGAGATTGAAATGCTTCACTATTTAGAATGTTCTTGTCTTTATCTTTTGATATGGACAGAATGCGTCCTCTATTTCTTCTTATGTACTGTGTTTTAAATCTGTACTATACTTTCTTTGAATATCTCCTCCCCCCACCCCCCCAAAAAATAAAATAAAATAAAAACAACATCACCCATACTAATTGCTAAATGCTCCATAGAGATGAGAAAAGGATCAGAGGATAGTGGTAAGAGATGAAGATATGATAAGGAATTATCTGGAAAAGCTAATGAAAGAGATAAATATAAAGTGTAGGACCACCCAATAATTCTCATGAAACAAGGAAAAAAATTACTGGCGCATTGGGAAAATTAGAATCTTTAGTAAAAGGGACTGCAATAATCCAAAACAGCTATAAAACGGAAGAAATGAAAATAACGGTATTTCATATAAATATTGAAAGTTCTTGGAGGTCAAGGGTGCAATCTAAGCTATGAAAAAGCTGGCCACTCCAGCTAAAACAAATGAAGACTAGTATAATATTTGTTATGTATTGTAACTCTTCAGTATACCTTTGTTTCATGTTCATTTACAAGATAATATTGATAGACGACCTCCAAAAGCTCAAGAGGTGGACCTCAAAAGTAAAAATGGAGAGAGGGTTTCATTTTAGTTTTTAAGGTGGCCCAAACTCCTTAGAGGATATATTTCGGAAGTTGGATGAGTTGGGTAGGAACAAGGACGCCTCAGTTTGTGTGGCTAGGAGTATTCTTTTGATTAGGAAAAAACAAAAAAAAGTAAACTTGCAGGAAACAAAAAAAAAAAAACACAAGGGAAAGAGCACCAAGATATTGCCACCCACCACAAGTCTAAGAAGCCAAAGAATCTACAAAACAAACAACTCTACAAAAGACAAAAACAACTTGGAAAACAACTGTAAATACATACTACAATGACCACAAAACTCAACAAAGGGTTTCTCCACCCCCCAAAAAAATACTCCTATTCCATTCCCTATAAACCAATCAAAGTCATCCAAAGGGAGCAACCTAACTCCCCACTTTGTTGCTAAACTGCATTTTAGCAAGTAGCATGGAGATTCATTGGCCATGCGCAAAATGCTTTTGGGAGAGTGTTTTCTTTGTGCTTTATTTCTGATGGGTGCTGGCCCAGCAAAGTTGTGCATACTTAGTTCTGGGCATGAAGGGACATAAGGTGTTGCAGCAATGAAGAAGAAAACTATTCCTTTGAAGCTTCTGGAAATTTTCTGTAAACAAGGAAGAAAAGAAATGCAAGAGTCTCTAAGCGTTGTGAGAGGGTCCTCATTGCTTGAGCAAAATTGTTCGCTCACAGCACTTTATTTTCTGATCTTCAGTATTTCATATCTGATGAGATATTTTATTCTGGATCCATTGCTATAAGCAGTTGAAGGTGCGTCATTTGCATGTTGTTTCAGCGCATTATAGATATATGATATTTTTCCCCCATGCATGTGGACCTGTGTCTCATGATTTTAAGGAGGGTTCCCAAGAAATGGAATAAAGAATGGGGAAATGAAGTTCCGGATTGTTTGGAGCTCCTGCTTTCAGAGATTGTTTAAATGATTATCTAAAAGCTAAAACGTACAGAAAGATAGTACCTTACTCATTCTATATTCTCACCCGTAATTTCATGTTATATAAACTAGGACAGCTCAACTGGGGACATTTGGGAAACCTACTTGCCTCTACTCTCCTCTATTTGTCTCTATTTTATCATATTCCACGTATAACATTTTTCCATTAAAGTGAATAAAGTATAAGTTAATTTTTTAATAAAAATTACTAAACTAATTATGATATCAATAATTTTTTGCATTGAAAACCTCAACCAACCTCTACATTCCCAAACACCCCAATATTAAAGCCTCTGAAGGAAAACTTTGTGCGGAAGAAGAAAAAACTCCCAGTGGCATCAAGTAACACCAAAAAGGTATTTGAGGAGATCCCTGAAAAAAATGGAGTGGATCTAGCAAAAGAAAGGAATCAATGAATGTTATATAGTTTTAGTTAAGCATATATATAATGGCAGAAAGTCTAGGAATACAATAGAAGACAAAAGAGGGAAAAAGTAGATATACACTCAAATGAGTATAGTTACTTATCATTTTTGTTGTTTAGATATACTTAATTGATAAGCAAGGCATAGTTATTGTATATCGACTGACTTGGAAGTACTTGACACTGTAGCTCTGTGCCCAAGGATGTTAACAAGCACTTCAATCCCGGCCAACCAATGACACTTGTGTCTGGGATGAGCTGCTGCGGTAACTTTATAATGTGTTTCCATCAGAAGCTGCCAAATTACGACGAAATATGAAGTAAATGCAGGCAATAGATCAACTCAACAAATGCATAGTAGTAGTTTAGTCAGTGACCCCATACCAGAACCCAAGATAAAGAGGAAAATCACAAGAGAAAGGGTGTGCGCATAGGAAATATAGAAAACAAGAAATCATACTAGTACCATGAATACTCTATCAGGCCGAAATATGTTAATCTTGTCGGTGACTCCAACTTTGGTTTGATAATCTTCCCTACAAGATTTTGTAACTCATGAAAATTAAATCCAAATTTTTCACAGCAAGCAAAATAATAATAATAATAATAAAAATCAATAGCGCACATCTCCATGAATCCATCAACAACTGTTTGAATTGCACGCACAACTGCATCCGCAGAAGAGTAAGGAAATGCAGGGTCAGGACCACAAGAGGCCAGTGACAGAATGTGGCTCACAATGGAAACCTGCAAAACAAAATGAGGAAAATACTTCTTAGGATGAGAATATCTCTTTAATGAAGTTTTCGTAATACAAGTTTAATCAACAAAGTTAGTAGCCATAGCTGTTTTTAATAGTCTATAAACAATATAATATTACTAATAAAGGAAAAGATAACTCTAAGGTCTAAAGCAATATTTGAGCAAGGCATAGAACAAAGATTTGGAATATGATACTCAACAGGCCCAAAACACAAAGATTCAGTCTCAAGGAAACAAGTCTCAGCACCTAAAAGGGGTGACCTGACAAAAAATAAAGAACAGCATATACTCAGACAACTAATCAGGCTTCTTAAAAGCCAACCCAACATTTAATCAACAAAATTGGTGATAATCAAGGGGCACATGAATTTGCAATACTAAGAAAAATACTGACAAAGTGTGGGTAACAACCCAAAGTCGAAATGCTTTGCCTCCTAGAACCCCAAAATAGTTCAAACATGAGAGAGTACTGTAAACGAAGTACAAACCATATGTTTCTTTATAAATAAATCCCTTTCATCCTCGGACATCTCGGCAATCTGCAGAATAGAACTTTGAAGAACCAATGCTCCCTTTTCTGACTCGGACATCTTGCTGCAGTGCAATACCATGCATGTTGAAAATATCGCCACAAAATGGTTTCTGACTAGAAGCGGCAAAGGTTCCTGAGCAAACTGAAAGCAACTAACTCTGTTAGAGAGAAACAACTCCCAGACCAGGTATGAGTACATGCAACACCACATAAGTAAGAGAAAATGGGTGATACCCAAAACATAAAGACAAACATTTTTTCCGGAGAAAATGGGTGATACCCAAAACATGAAGGCAAACATTTTTTCCATGAAGATTTAATCATCCTAGTATAAGTAACAAATGGGCAATTATAGCTACTTACCTTAGAGAGCAAATTCATATTAGGCATGTCCATTTGCAAAATGAGAGCAGGGAGAAGCCAATGGCAGCAATACTGCACAAAGTTACTGGGTTCCGAACCAGGTAAGAAGAGATCCCTAGCCTGCAAATCAAACTTTATGAACAGTGGACAATCTTTTTTATATGTACTCCACAAAAGATACAGCACAAATAGTAGACATGCCAAGAATTAAAATGGTGACAATCAATATCCAGGGGTAATAAATTACTTCATCACTCTCTAATATGTAGAGCTAGGAGAAGGTCAACATCAGCTGGAACTAAATCCTATAATGATTATAAACTCTTATGACTAATTCAGATGGGATGCTACTTGGCATGTTAATTTGCAAATCGAAGGTTCCAGCCCAAAAATTGTGACTTTAGTGTTCCGTGTTCGCTTGACTAAATTAAATTTAGGTTTGAATTATGGCCAGATTAGAGGGCTTGGAGAGAAGATGTGTCCGTGTCTGTCCGCAATTATGTCAACCTATTTTAGGCTTATTTGCATTATGTTTAATACGACTGGAGTTCTTTGTTTTACACAATCTCAGAGATTGATGGATTTGTAGTATTGTTGAAACCTTGACTGCATTATAATAAATACAAAATGATCAGGTATATTTTGTTCTCTTTCAGAACAGGGACAAAACTTCGATGAGATCAGTGATATGCAAGTGCTTTATATATGTTCCTACCCTTTATTTACTTACATTTTGGCTCAATTTTACAATATCCTCAAGCCATTACACTTTGTTTTTGTGTATTTGTTTGTAGAAAGAACTTAGAGACAAAAAAGCATGGATTGAAGGCTTTGGAGAAGGAAATTTTACATGCAAAAATCATACTTAGAGAAATGCAGGGTGCACCTATGGTATATACATGCACTTGTGGTCAGAGCATTCCTAGAGTAGCTGCACCATATAAGCACAACTATGTCCAAAATCCAAATTCTTCACATCTGAGTGCACTTGCAAAATATGCTCACACTTGCACCTAGATGGAAGCAACACCTTCTCTAATCTCTCATAAAAGGCAATTTGGGAACTCCACTTTGTAATTTATATTTTGATGCTTTGTGTGAGGGATTATTTAGTAATTTATGCATTCCCTTGTTACCTAATTTCCTAATCTTGAGAGGGGGTTATAAATGTTAGAGAAAGAATTGAACAGGGACTTCGAGACATTCTCTGAAGAAGCAAGGAGGAGAGAAACTTTTCCATTATAGGGGTTTCTTCTACCCCTCTTTTCTTCAATGTTTTCTTTCAATTTTGGTTGTTTACTTCATTCCATAAGTACAAGGGCTCCATTGTAAAACTATGATGGTTAGCGTGTTTAATGCAATAGTTGTTGCTGTTCTTTTAAAAGAATTGTTTGATTATCATTGTTCTTAATGCCGCTCATTGGCCATCTTTTAGATCATTATGGCACTCATAATATGATTGACAGGAATTATTATGAATTAAATTTAATGATAATCAATATACGTTGAATGCATTAAAAAAAATAGTGGGTTGACATGTACAATCATTTAGGAAGCTTGTTCTAACATATTGTTTTATAATTAAATTCACACTAGAGATAGGTGAATCATTATAGAACAATAAGGTTAGTTTGACTTGAGAAAGTAAATTAGGTTAATTAGGGTTTTTATTGCTAATTCCGAAAAGAGTAATTCAACACTTAATTTTTGGAAAACAAACCCAATAGTAAATACAATTGAATGTGCTGGTGATAGTTAAACATGTTGAATTTATCTTTATCAATTTATACATCATATTTATTTAGTAGACTTCAGTTAGATATTATCTCATATCAATTTCGTCCCCTAAATATTACACGCAGTTGACCCTCAAGGTAATGTCTTCTATTTCATCACTTTATTACTTAAAGATTCATATACTTGCAAATTTTCACACTAATTAGATTCTGGGTTTTTCTAGTCTTGGCCTTTGATCGAGACACGATGCATTTGTTTCATGTTGAGTGGTTTGAGGTTTATTTCATTGGAAAAACATTTTATTTTTGTCAATTGGTGAAGAATAAGGGGAGTAAATGCCTTGGTCTGATTTCTCTTGGCCTAGATTGCACCCAATGGTTGGTTGGCTCATTGGATAAGATTTTAGGCAACTTGGAAGCTTAATTCCAAGCAGAGGCTTTCAAAATACAGACTCATTTGGAAGAGTAGACACAACAACAATTGTGGTCCATCACTGGAAATTGTCTACTATGGTTGACGAGATAAAGGCAAGATCTTTTACTTTGTGGTGATGGGTATAAGGTTGGTATGTCCTACGTTAGAAACTCAGGGCAACTCTACATGGTAGAAGGGTTAGAAGTTCTTGTAAAGACATTCATGACAAGACTAGAGTCACACAAGTTAGAGAAAATAAGAGGTAAATTCCAAAGGTAGAAGAAGGGCATACTCCATCAAGCAAAAGGTGGAGGACAGTAGGCAGCAACTCAGATATTCGGTTGATATGGTGAAGGGTAGTTCTGGCCATAAAAAGCAGATTCTCAGTGACAGAACTCAGGCAAACAAATAAACTCTTCTGTGGCCAGAACACAGCAAGGGAACTAATGAATATCCGAGACACATTTAGTGGCTAGAAACAAACAGGTTGAACTGGCAATTCAAATTCAAATTCAAATTCTGAAGATTTTGGGTGATTTGATCGGTTAACCATGGAAGGCAGGGATTTTGGGCATGATTTGATCAGAATAATTTCTTCAGTTTTATGGGCTCTAATGATAGGCTGCTACAGGAGGAGATTAGAAATCTTGGGGACGAAAAATTAACTAAATTTGATGTGGAGGTTGTTAATGAAGAGGCCATCTTGTGTCGTGATGCTTCATTTCAGGTGATAGCCCTAAAAGTGACCAGCAAGGCATGGGTATTGACGGTCTAGGCACAATGAAAGGGTGCAGAAAATCCCTCTTTCACTTCTTTAAACCAATGGATTGTCAAGTTAGATCTGAGAGCTGTTCAATTTTGTGTTGTTGTACTGGTGGTCGCAGTGCAAGTAATCAATCCCATCTTGCTATTGTACAGATGCTTGCAAGTGACCATATTAGTTCCAGTAACCTAAATGTTGGTACAGAATTGAGTTCTTCAAGCAAGGGTTTAGAACGGTGCGGCAAGGGTTCCATTAATGGTATTTAATACTTCCATAGTTCAATCGTTCCATTAAATGAACTATTTAATGGAACATGGAACTATTAAAAATCTTTAATAGAACTATAAACTAAAAACTATTTGCAATCGGTGTAAATCTGATACCATTAATGGAACTATTGAGCTATGGAACCATGATGGATGGTGTTGCTCAGTTCAGATTTTAGTTTGCAAAGAGTTTTCAGTTCATAGTTCCATTAATAGTTTCATGTCCCATTAAATGGTTGATTAATGGTCAGATATGGAACTAATATGGTCATTAATAGGCTAAGAGATGGAAGGACTTCATTATATAGCCGCTTGTCGGTGACCATGTTAGTTCCAATAAAGGTAGGGCACACACGGTTATTGCCCCAGAAGATGAGAGAGAGAGTCAGCAACAATCCATCGTAACAAGTTAGATTTGAGGTTGTCAAAGCCTAGTGTAACCCATATTGAACCCAACCCCACTCAAAGGAAGGTGTTTAGTTAGAGGGGGTGGAAGATAATCTGGTCAATTCCATCTGGGATTCAAGGTTTAAGGGTTGGTAGTGTCTTCTTTCTAGTTGTTCATTGAGCAGGACAATTATTATTTGAGATATTAAAACTCTACAATGTCTTGATAGCCTTCATGGAGATTTACTTGCTTGTATGGTCCAAATACAAGTAGATTTCGTTGTTCTTTTCAGGAGGAGATTTATGGAGATTCCTCCCATATTACAGGTAAGGGCATGTCAATTCTGCCTATGCTTAACCTAGGATTCTTTTTTTTCTTCTTTTCTTTTTGATTGTAAAGGAATTGCATTGGATAGGAAACAAGCGTGTGGATGTGTGTGCATATATATATTCCACAAAAGATAAGAAATCTTCAGTCAAAAAGAACGATAAAAAAAAGTGAAAACTAGTGAAGGTTTCACATCAAATCCTCAAGCACATAGTCTCCATAAAATCCTAAAGCATGAGCCCAAAGAAAAACATAAAAGTCAATCTCATCCCAAAGGAGAGAAGATCCAATCTTTCGACCTTTGAAAGCCTTAACATTTTGTTCCTTCCAAAATACACCAAAAATAGCAATAAAAGCATATCTCCGAAACCAAGAAGCATCTTTCCGCCTACCAAAGCCAAGAAACTTTGCCAAGAACAAATCAGGGACAGTTTTAGGACTGACCTATTGATTACCAAACATAGCAAAGAGGCAACTCCATATCTCTTAGAGAACTGTAAAAATAGGTGATCTCTGATTTCAGAATGTTTCCCGCACATCATACAAATGTCCAGTGAAATAGTTTTGAATGGCCACCTCATAGTAGATCATTTGTATTAATCTTGTTAAGCATCATAGACCAAGTAAAAGCTTTATGTTGGCCGGTATTAACCTTGTATTCTGTAAGTCATGTCCCAAAACTTTCCCATAAATCTTTTGTCTATTTGCTCCAGAATGAGTGATTTACACAGTAAAGTTGAATTACATCCCTCTTCTTATTTGTCTAAGAAACTGGGAATGGGGAGAACAAATTGCATTCTTGATGATGGTGGATATTGTTTCCATCTAAGATTTTGGGACTTGCATGAGGTCAGGCTCTGATGGCAATGCTCTTAACAAGCACCAAAGCTTACATCACCCATTATTTCTAATTAGGGCGAGTCATTTCCTAGTTAATAGGACAGTCCATCGCAAAGCTTACCATTTTATGCTTGAGTGGTGACCAAGATAACATGAGAGGAAATAGAATGATATTGTTTGGAAATGAACATAGAGGACTTCTTAATGCCCATGATATACAAGTTAAAGGTTCCCCAAGAACTAAAGGATGTCCAAATAGAACTCCAGGAGAGGTGGTTAAACACCCTATTAACTTAGTGATTATAAAGAGATATTAACTTAACAGGCTATAAATAGAATTAAATGGAAAACCTGGATTTAAAAAGCTGACCCTCAACTAATTTAGGACCAAGGCTTACTTGAGTTGAATTCAGTTTGAGTTGTATGCTTGAGAGACTATTAATAAGCATAATCATAACTCTCATCCTCACAGTAATAATGGCATTACCTAAGCTAGTTAGATGGGATGTTAATGGGGCAATGATGGAATAACAATGGCAACAACTACCAATCATGCAAAAAACATGGTTTTGTAATGGATTGCTCACAAGCTAATGACACTTTTGTTGTGAGGAAGCATTAACACTTGCTGTAACTATGTTGGTGTAAGCAAAGGAAATTGAAACAGTTAGGAAGTTCAATAGAAACAACGTTTATAACTAATCATGTTGGTGATGCATTATTAAAAAAGGGTTTGTTCTATTGTGCATGCCAGCTTAAACGTCCTTTGAATCAAACAGACAATGGTCCCTAAGATTCCCCCATGTCAAAAGGCATGTTGAAAAAGGGTTTGTTCTATTATGCATGCCAGCCTAAACATCCTTTGAATCAAACAGACAATGGACTCTGAGATTCCCCCCGTGTCAAAAGGCATGTTGAATGCTATCGATAATTCATCAATTGATGCCTTCAGCTAGATTAAGAAACTTCTAGAAGAACAAGAAAGAGTAACACTAAATTCCAGAAAGAAGGGGTGCAGCCAAAGGCATTACCTCAACCAATGCAGTTAGATTTACACCACAAGCCACCCAGCTGAAGAGGATTGGCCCCATGAGTTCCTCTAGGTACTGCAAGAAATCACAGAAGTAACCCAAAAAGATGAGCATGGGTTTGAAGAAGTTAGTCATGGATAGAAGACAAAGGCATTTTAGATTGATTTCGTGCAACTTTCATTTTCACCTCGAAAGAAAACTTAGTTAATTCCTAGAATTCAATAGTATCATAAACTCCTTTCAACCAGCAATAAATAATGCACAACAAAGAAAGATACTCACCTTTGTCCTTGCCGCATACTCCAGCCTTTTTGATAGATTATCAAGAATAGCATGGATTAATACCCTGGTCCCGAAAAGCTTTATTTCAGTAGTACAAAAATACAAACATATAAACAACAACAAACTGAACCTTAATCCCAATATTTGGGGCAAAAAGCAAATGTTCAATGACATGTAGACCTAATCAAGTTGAATACCTCAGGCAAGGATCAGTGGCTGATATCACACATGTCATAAAAACAGCCTGCATGGGCAATAAAATACAAAATGATGCCAGCACAAAGCTCCTTCAAAATGTCATTGGTACAAGGAAACTACAATATAGTACACATAAAAGGTTTACAAACAAATATTCTTGAAAATCACCATGAATCAAACCAGATTTCATAAGAATTAAGTCCAGGTCAGATGGATCCATAATGTGAATAGTAATACTTGTACCTCCAATTCTATCATCTCACTATGATATGCAAGATGAGCAAGAGTAATGACAATAGTTTCCATCCTTGGACGAGGCTGAGTGCCTATGGATTGCACTTCCATTACAGTGACAGGCTTTTCTTTTGAGCGACCAATCAACTTCACACCAAAGTTATGGCTATAGCAACACCAGAAAATAGAAGGTATGAGAAACAATTCAAGAGAGCCTACAGTTGTCGGTTGCAATTTAGTATTTTTTCTATTAGCATCATTAGAAGTTGTCAATTAACCCATAGCATAGGTATAACTATAGCAACTCTTAACCAACTCTATTCTTTGTTATGTTCTTTTTTAAATATAAATAATACAATTTGTTAAAACATAAGACAAGCTGCTTTCATAAGGACAACAAAAAGCATATGGGAAAGATATTTCTCTGGCAAATGCAACAGTGGGGCACAGTGAATCAACTAAAGCATATCAGTTAACAGGTATCTTAGATGACTGGAATTCACTCAATACGAAAACATCACAACAGGATCAAGAATACCCCACATTAACAGGTCAAAACGTTATAGAGAAAGAAAATAACGTAAACCTATAGAGCTTTTCAATCATGCATGATTTCAATGATGAGCGATCTGCAATCAAGGTACCAACCAATAATAAGTTAACTAAACTCAACCCAACTGATCCATATAAGCCAAGCATCTTGAGGTCAGCTACGTGAATCTAGTTTTTTCCATTCAATTCTAAGTAAGACCAATCCAATAGTCATATCAAGTGTTAGCATGTCCTTTCCTAATAACTTCAACATTTGTTCAATCTTCCCTAGCTCTGGAAATTTGAGAAACCTTCTGCTTGGTCAATATCTGTGTTGACAGCTGCAGAATCTCCTAAATTATAGGATGTAAAATTGTAAATCACTTAAATTAGTGATCTCCTAAATTATAGGATGTAAAATTATAAATAACTTAAATTAGGGTTGTATATTTAGTCTATTATTTTTAGCCTTATTTTTAGTCTTTATTTCATACTTATTATTTTAAAAATATTGTATAAATAGGTATGTAATTCATAGTATGAGCAAGAGAAAGTAGAATAAAAAATATTTTATTCCTTTTTCTCTCTTATTTACATCATGGTATCAGAGCCTGGCTGCCTTTAGCAGACAGGATTCTCAAGGGTTTAGGCCATTGTCATCTCAATTTTGTAGAATCGTCTTAGTAACAGACGCCTCTTTTTCTGCCTTTTCCTTCGAGTATGGCGGATGGAAAAATATTTGTTACTGAAAACAAGGCTGGTCTCTTAGATGATAATCCCTCTTTGCAAATCAGTCCTGTAAAGCTGGATGGTACAAATTACCTTTCTTGGTCAAGGTTGTGTTTGTTGTTCATCCAAGGACGTGGCTTGGGCTATGTTACAGGGGAAAAACCAAATCCAGCAATTACAGATTCAACCTACAACCAATGGGAGGCTGAAAACTCACTTGTTATGTCATGGCTTATAAATTCCATGCAGCCCCATATTTCTAAAGGTTAATTGTTGTTTAATACTGCTCATAAAATTTGGAGTGCAGTATCTTTAACCTATTCTTAGGCGGGCAACGATGTACATGGAACTAAACAAGGTGAGATGACTATTGCTCAATATTTTGCTGAATTGAGTGATTTATGACAAGAACTTGATTGCTACCAAGATTTTCAGGCTGTTTGCCCTAAAGATGCGACCAAATTTCAGAAATTGGTAGAAAATGAGCGCATATATGATTTCCTTGATGGGTTGAATATGAAATATGATCAAATACGGGTTCAAGTACTTGGTAAGGACCCTTTGCCATCATTAAGGCAAACATATTCCTATGTACAACAAGAGGAAAGCAAAAGGAGTGCTATGATACACAGTTTCAGTAGAGAAAGCTGGCCTGGTGTCTAAGACTACTCGTGAACAAACGAAAACCGGTGATTCAAGCACATCAGATAAAGATCAATTGAAGTGTGATTATTGTGGAAAACCTGAGCACACTAAAGACAAGTGTTGGAAGCTTCATGGTTGACCAAATAAGAGCCGAGGAGGAAAGTATAAAATGTCACCAAGACCACAGGCAAACATATTTGAAACTGTTGAAACACCAATGTCTAGCGAGATCACCAATGGAGGCTTTTCCAACGAAGAGGTACAAACTTTAAGGCATTTTTTTGTCCCGGTTAGATTCTCACTCAACCACTACTGTTTCTGCTTCTTCCAATTTTGCCAATTCAGGTACTTCGTTTCTCGCAAATTACTCTACAAAAATTAATAATCCTTGGACCATAGATTCTGGAGCATCAGATCACGACTGGCTGCTCCAATAATTCTCTAACCTACTCTCTGTGTTCTGATAAAGTCCGTATTGCAGACAGGTCTTTATCTTCTATTTCTGGAAAAGGTTCTATTAATTGTAGTTCCTCTCTCAAATTAACTTCAATCCTTCATATTCCAAGTTTTCAAAATAATCTTTTATCTGTTAGTAAACTCACAAAAGAGTTCAACTGTAAAGCTAAATTCTATCCTTCTTATTGTTTCTTTCAGGAACTGAAAAAAGGGAAAACGATTTGTTATGGTAGAGAGCAAGATGGCTTATATCTGCTAGAGGAAAGTAATTACCATTTGATTGCTGTTCAAAATCAAGCCCTATTAGGAGATTCAATGACTACTAATCAACAATTAATTCAGTGGCATAGAAGATTAGGCACCCATCTTTTTCTATTTTGGAGAAATTAAATCCTAGTTTGTTTAAGCAATGCAATTTGGATTCATTAGTTTGTGATGCTTGTGAGTATGCTAAACATACAAGGACTTCTTATCCTTCGGTTAATATTAAAAGTACAGTTTATATCAAAAAAAAAATATTAAAAGTACAGTTCCTTTCAACAATTCATTCAGATGTATGGGGCCCTACACATACTGTTTCATTGTGAGGTTATAAAAGGTTTGTTACCTTTATTGATTGTTGTACTAGAATGACATGGGTTTATTTGATGAAAGCAAAGAATGAAGTTTTTACTTGTTTTCAATCATTTCATAACATGATTTGTACACAATTTAATAGTAAGGTTCAGGTTTTGAGAACCGACAATGGTACAAAATATATGGACAGTGCCTTTCGAGTCTATCTCGATTCCCATGGTATATTGCATCAAACTAGTTGTGTTTATACATGTGCACAAAATGGAGTCTCTGAAAGGAAGAACAAACATTTATTAGAAGTGGCTAGGTCTCTCATGTTCACTATGAATGTTCCAAAAATCTAAAGGGGGGGTGCAGTGCTTTCAGCTGCATACCTTATTAATAGAATGCCCTTAAGGACACTGAATTTTAAAAGTCCTTTAGAAGTTCTGCAGGGTACCAATTCCTATACTGTTCCTCCTAAAGTTTTTGGATGTGTGTGCTTTGTCCATAAGAGGAATGTGGGGAAATTAGATCCTAGGGCCCTTAAGTGTGTGTTTGTTGGGTACTCCTCCAGTCAAAAGGGTTATACGTGTTATCATCCTCCAAGTAGAAAATACCTTGTGAGTATGGATGTTACTTTTCGAGAATTTGAGCCTTACTTCCCTTCACTCCAATCACCTCTTCAGGGGAGGATAAAAAAGAAGAGGTGATATCTTTTGCACCAATACAATTTTCTAACCCAATCATTAGTGACAGTGATGAAAATGATAAACAACCTCATGTTGGGAGACTAAATAGGGCAGATTTGAGGACTTATACATGCAGGGACAAAGCAGATAAAGCCATGGAGCATGTTCTACCTAGTGAAACGCCTCCTTTGAATTCGGTAACTCAAGATTCATGTTGTGAGTCTCCTTCAACCATTGATACTCCTAATTCTGATTCTAGTGTCAATAATCTTGATGTACCAATTGCTTTTAGAAAAGGTGTTAGAACTTGTACTAAACATCCTATTTCAAATTTCGTTTCTTACAATTCGTTGTCTCCTTCCTATAGAGCCTTTGTATCGTCCATGTCTTCTGTCTCCATTCCATAGGGTTGGCAAGAAGCATATAAGGATCCTAAATGGAAAGAAGCAATGGTTGATAAGATAAAGGCCTTGACAAAAAATGAAACATGGGAACTTGTTCCTCTACCATTGGAAAAGAAACCAGTTGGATGCAAATGAGTGTTCACTGTTAAACACAAGGCTGATGGAACAATAGAAAGGTACAAAGCTCGACTAGTGGCGAAAGGATTCTCTCAAACCTATGGAATGGACTATCAAGAGACCTTTGCACCAGTTGTAAAAATGAATACTATTAGAATTCTGTTGTCATGTGCAGCTAACCTTGATTGAGATCTGTTACAGTTAGATGTCAAGAATGCTTTCCTACATAGAGATTTAGAAGAAGAAGTATATATGGAAATTCCTCCTTGATTTGACTGTAAGAAAACTAAAGGAAAGGTTTGTCGTTTAAAGAAAGCCTTGTATGGCTTGAAGCAGTCACCTAGAGCATGGTTTGGCAAGTTTAGTAAAGCCATGGTCTCATTTGAATATCGCCAAAGCAATGCTGACCATACTTTGTTCTTCAAAGATCGCAATGATAAAATTACTATGCTTACTGTTTATGTTGATGATATTGTTGTCACAGGGTATAATATGGAAGAAATTGATAGACTAAAAAAAAACTACTAACTCAGGAGTTTGATATTAAGGATTTGGGGAGATTACGATATTTCCTTGAAATTGAGGTCACGAGATCAGACAAGGGAAATTTTATTTCTCAAAGGAAATAAATTTTAGATCTTCTATAGGAAACTGGTATGTTAGGGTGTAAGCCTATTGATTCTCCTATTGAAGCTAATCATAAATTGCAAGCTGGTTTTGGAAAACCTGTTAATATGGGTCGATATCAGAGATTGGTTGGAAGATTGATCTATCTCTCTCACACCAAGCCAGATATAGCCTATGCTGTAAGTGTGCTGAGTCAGTATATGCATGATCCTAGAGATTCTCATCTAGATGCTATTTTTCGAGTACTAAAATATCTAAAATCTGCACCTGGAAAAGGATTACTCTTTGCAAAGCATGGTCATTGAAAATACATGGATTTACAGATGCAGATTGGGCTGGATGTCCTGATGATAGAAGGTCTACATCTGGTTATTGCACATTTGTAGGTGGAAATTTAGTCACTTGGAGAAGCAAGAAACAAACTGTGGAAGCTCAATCAAGTGCAGAGGCAGAATATAGAGTTATAGCAATGGGTGTTTTTGAATTATTATGGCTTCGAAAATTAATGGAAGAATTACAGCTATTAGAAGGAAACTACTTGTCTTTATATTGTGATAACAAGGCTACCATCAATATTGCTCATAATCCGGTTCAACATGATCGAACAAAGCACATAGAGATTGATCGACATTTTATCAAGGAGAAAATATCTAATGGAGTCTTGGTTATTTATCACGTGACTTCTGAGAACCAGCTAGCTGGTGTTCTTACTAAGGGATTTGGTAGTAGATCATTTCATATTCTAGTTTGCAAGATAGGCATGTGTGATATCTATGCACCATCTTGAGGAGGAGTGTTGACAGCCGTAAAATCTCCTAAATTATAGGATGTAAAATTGTAAATCACTTAAATTAGTGATCTCCTAAATTATAAGATGTAAAATTATAAATAACTTAAATTAGGGCTGTATATTTAGTCTCTTATTTTTAACCTTATTTTTAGCCTTTATTTCATACTTTCTATTTTAGAAATATTGTATAAATAGGCATGTAATTCATAGCATGAGCAAGAGAAAGTAGAATAAAAAATAATTTATTCCTTTTCTCTCTTATTTACATCAATCTATCCATCCAGCAAAGCATTTAACATAAACTTTATACATTAACAAACCTTACAGAATATATTATCTATCATTCTTAACTTGATTTGGTCCACGCCTGAGGCCTGACCAACGATTTCCCCAACCCATTTCTAATCTTTATTATTTCTTGCAAAACAACAAATCCAATTACACATCTCCACAACTTTTATACAAGATAGTTTCCAATAGTGAAATAACCCATGCCATAGATAGCTAATCTGTTGCTACAACCACAACAAATTAAGCCTTAATTCCAAATTTTGAGGTCGGCCGTTTGAGACTAATATAGCTAATCTGCTGCTAACTTCCATAATACTTTCAGTAATTAGAACTCGGTCACACAGCAATCCTCAGCATCGACTAAATATTCTCCTAAAAGCCACAAAGCTGATTTCCCCTTAGTGACACCCATTACTCCAAATATTGTTCGTGTCGTCAATGCAACATAAATCTGTCATGTTTCACTGACCACTAATAAGTATGGATTACTAGTGGCTTCTTCAAAGTAACCTCTTATTTCTTCTTTTTTTAATATGCAACTTAAGAAAAGGATTCAAACTCAGAATACTTTGAATCAAATGGTGAATATTTGTTAACAAACCATTTGCACCAAATTATAGGTGTTATTGTTTGTAAAGTATAACCTATATCTAACGTCTTTACTTGGATCATGGCAAATGGCAAGATCTACATTTGGTGAGCCTGAGCCACAGGCAAGAAGAGGTCCACAGTGTTATACAGACTGCTACATGGTGGCCTAACAGATTTCTTCCCAAAATGAACAGATGGCTCAAATCATCATCACAAAAAGCAGTGTCATTAACAAAACATTAGAAATATTCATTTGGACATTTTAGTGATCAAATTTTTCAGTTCAAATGGTGTTCTCCCAAAAAAATAAAGCAAGCACCTTTCTTTAAAATTCTACCCAGCTGACCTTTTAGTCTCAGTGAGGAAACTGGAGGAATTTTTTTCCCCACAAAAGGATAAATCTGGAAACACTATGACCATGAATTCTCAAAGAAAAAACTCCTCGCCTTCTCAAATACATTTTAGTAATGTTGTTTTGTTGATTCAACTTGCATCAGCTTCGTGCTCATGTAGTATAATCAAAAGCATAGGACTAAAAATTGAAAGAAAAGGAAGTAAAATGTGAACTCAAAAAGGAACTCTAGAAATAGGCCACATAGTGTCATATACAAAAATTCAATTTGCAAAAGTTGGCTGTCATGGCCACGTTTACCGAGTGTATACAAATTTATATGAGCATCTACCCATGTAGCATTCGAACAAGTCATACTTCCACATCACATTAAGGCAAGTAAGTTCGGCCAGAAAAGCAACCAGCCCTTGTTTAAACACAAAGCAACAGTGACACAGGCTAATGACAATGGGACAGGAAGTTAAACAGCAATAATTAGTATCAAGGTAATCTAAAACCAAAAGGAGAGCAGAATTAAAGTTTTAACAAAATCCAACAACATGAACCAAGAGAATTCTTATCAATACATGTACATATATATATGAACTAAGAGAACCATCCAACTAAGAAAATGGCGCTCATAAATTATTAATACAGCACATGGGGGTAAAGAATCTAAAAAGAAACCCACCATATGTCATTGAAAAGCTCAATGTGGCCATCCCACGTCTGGAAGAGAACACCAATCCGTCCAGCCAGGGAAAATCTAACTCGATAATCAGAATCTTGGAGCATCATCAGAAGCTTTTCTATCATTGTCTGCTCAAAGCCAATCCATTGTAAACCCACAACAGATAAGTTATAGATAATGCAAATCGACAGTGTTCCACAAAAGAAAATACCATAACCATATATATGTGTATATATATCTCACAGATAGTACATAAGGATGAATAGCATAGAGATAAATATAAATCATTAGTATTAAGATAGATAACAAATATGTATTTTAGTATACAGTCAAAAATGCCTCTCATACCGCTACACTACCTCCCAATTTTAAACTTCCATGAAGAGTGTCACCAAAGTTTCTTCTTTTATACTTCGAAACAAAAAATATATTTACGAAAAGCCAGGGTAGTGGACAGGCACAGACGCTACACAAATGGTCCAAGGTCAAACATTTGATGAGAGAAACTATACTAGCTTCACATAAACAAAGGGTACAAAACTCTGGCTTGCTTTACCCAATTCTAGTCCAGCCTAACTGTTTAATGTTCTACAAGACACTTTTGGAAAATCAGATTGCATTGACTACAAATAAGGTAAATGATGTCTCCTCAAATTATCAACAACCAAAAAAAGGTCACACAGAGTTTTAAGAGTAAAAGACAATCAATTATCATAGAATGTTATCCCGCATGCGAAAAAGTCAAACACGTATCTTCTGCTTTGGATCAATCACCTGACCAACTTCGGGGCTGACTAAAATAAAGTTGCATATACAGTGGACCAACTTAACACGTCCAAGCCAATCAAGAACACCTGCTTCTGCAACTCTATTCAGCAAGTCCCCAAGATTTAACAAGTCCTGTCAAAGAATCAAATCAAACCTAAATTCTCAACACAGGCCCGGTAAGCATCCCAGAAGGGATTTATAGACAGAAAGGGATGACATATTCGAAAGAACATAATTTCACTGACAAGTTTTTTTTTCTTTTTTGATAGAAAGAATTCTATGAGATGTAGTAGAAAGAAAACATGGGTCTCAAACTGAGAATTCCTTAGAGGCAAGACAAGCAAAGAGCACAAACAAGAACTAAATTAGAACAGCTTTCCAATTCCCTTATAAGTCCTCTAAACCATAGTCTCTAAAGACTCCTAAAGCTTGAGCCTAAAGAGATGATAAAAACAATACGTTCTAAAGGGGGGAAGAACCAATAGCAATAAGCAGCACTAAGTGTCTAGTTGGTCCACCTCTTAGCCCACTGTGTAAATCAACAAAAGTCAGCAGCTTAAATAAACAGAGAAATGACTAAAAGAGCAGCATCTTAACAATCACAGGAGGCTGGGAGTTGTGGGGAAACACATCCACAACATAGGGATGACTATTTGAAAATAAGTAGAACAATAAGAGAAAAGACAGCAGGCAAACTGAGCAGTTCTATAAAATGTGGCAAGATGAAGTCATAACAATCTGAAACACGCAAGACTAGAATCCAAATATAACAAGGCAAAAAAAAGGTACCTCTTCAGATGCCCCTTGCTCCCAAAGGGTAGACTATCATCCTTCTGTTTTCTACCAGTTTCCCAAGATAACAGAAGCCCTACCAAAGCACAGATAGCTTCAAGTATGTTGAAGCAGGGGAGCATAAGGTCCACTTGCACCTCTATCTTTTTTTTCATTATATTAACCTGCAAAAATAGGAATTAGTATATTATCATACAGTTCAGACTTATAGAGATTTATATGCCAAGAATTGAATAAGTACATTATGGTCAATAAGGCATAAAAAAGATGGCAAAAATTGTGATTAATACAATATTTGGCACAATCAGGTTAATGCACAGTGAATTGAATGAATACCAGATCAGCAAGCTTGGCAGGGGAGGACTTATTGAACTGCTGGCAAAGGTTGTATAGAATCCTCTCACTGACCTGCACAAGAATAGAGAAAGTACAGTACCATGTTTACACTAATAAGAAGGTTTAAAAAGTAAGAATTCCATAAGACCACAGTAATATACATGAAAAGGGAATACCTTAGGAACCTTCTCTTTTTCCATCAAGTCAAAAAGAATTTCCCATGTGGCAACTGGTAAAACTGAGAAGAAATTCGAAATCAAAGATATCATATCCAACTTCCACTTCAAAACAGGATACAAAGTGCCACCAGCAAGGTTTCCATTCACCGACAGGAGATCTGCATCTTTAATATCCTGATTCACATCCAACTCCATGTCCATAAACATACTTTTACTACCAGTACATTGGTAAGAGTTTGGTACAGGAGAATCAGATGATAAGTCTGACATGATAGTTTCAGACTCGAGCCTTTCTGTGTACTGGGAACATTCTTCATACAGTTTAGCAAAAGCCCTTAACAGGTTCTCAACAGATTGTATTATTGCACTATATGGTACAAAATCAGTACCATTTTGATCTGTGCAGTTCATGAAAAGAGGAGAGGAAAGAAGTCGTCTAAGTGGGACCAAGAGAGAGCAGCCTTCATCAATAAGGGAACCAGAGCCAAAAGCATCCGGAATTTGAAAATCAGTATGCTTTTCTTCAATGACTGAAACAACTTGACTCAAAAATTCTAGCAAGTGTTGGCTCATTTTGGTGAGGAAAGATAAGACATCCCCTGCCTGAACTAGCAGAAAACACAATAATTTACTAGAATGGAAGCTGGCAGCATAAGCTCAGAAATAGACAGCTTATAAGGAGCAAGATAATGCCAGGGAAAAAGACACATTGCTTAGCTTGGACAGAAATTATGCCCTAAGCTTCTCCCCCAGCCATAAAATGAGCAGTTTGAAATCCAATCAGAGAATTCCACAAACACTCAAAACCCTGTTATGCTGCTAAATAAGGTATGTGCCACAAACATTCATAAACTGGTCGAAGAATTACACTGTCATACTCAAAAGTATGAATTTGAAAATGCTAAACAAAGATTGAGGAACTAATTCCCATGCAGTTGCTAACAAGCAGTTCCTTTCCATTTCCATACAAAAGCCCAGTGACCTTAACTTGTCAGCATGCATAACATGGGGCAAATGGCTCACAGCATTTTTAACTTTCTTTTTCCCCTTTGTTAGTTTTGTAGATAAAGGTGATAAAGATAATTGAGAAAATATAAAAATAAAAAATGGGAAAGGCATCCTCCCCCCCAAGAGAAAAAGATCAAAACATTTGAAATTTGAGAATTACTCGGCAATGTTCTTAGAAACCCAATCACCAAGACCCAACCTAACAGGCTTGACAACAGTCTTCCAGCTCCAAGAATAATCCTCTCTTATCCAACCTACTTCCTGACCAGAGGAAATTCCTCACCATTTCCCAATCTATTAGCCACCCCAACTAATATTTATAACAGCATGAATTCCATCTGGCACCAAGTAGCCTGGATAAGAATAATGTGATTCCTCTCACGGCAGAAGAGCCCATTTCAAACCTACCTCGCCTTTCTAATCTCTGATCTACACCCAAACAGAGGTAGATCTGAGTTCAACTCCCAATGGCACAAATAGATGAGAAATGGGCGAAAATTTATGTCACAGCTGGCTATAGAAACAAGTCCATCAAAGATCTACTCCTGCACATCAATTCCTAGAGTGACACTCCACATTTTCTACATCATATTTACTTATCCCGATGAACACTTTCCTAGGAGCAAAATGCACCAGAATTGCCTTCTTATATTTGGAGGTAGAGAAATGCTACGTAGTAATGGCAATACTAACACTAACAATAATTCAAATACTAAAAATAATACGTCTGTACAGCATATAATCTTATAAAAAATAAACTCCTGCAATTGAGAATTATTATGAATAACATAGGCCTCCAACGTATGAAAAGAGAACAAAGATCAAAGCGGGGAAAGGACAAAAGAAGCCACACCTCATTTCCAGGAAGTAGTAAAGGATGTTAGATAAAAAGGCACATATATATAGCATGTCAGATAGAAGCATCTTTTCAACTTTGGTATTCACAATGGCCCTAAGAATAGAGCTTTCCATTTCATGCAACAATGGATCCCTCAGTCGATGAGGTAGGCGAATTCCCAGGTGGCATTGGCTTTGAGGATCCTAGAAATGAGAAACTATAAGAAATATTCACAACTAAACAAATTACAACTGGTAAAGGTATTTCTAGAAAAATGTACCATTACCTCAACACTAGAAACCTTCTGGTTAATTTCTGAAAGAACTTCTACAGAGCATTCAAAAATCTCAAGAGGACCAACTGGCTCAATTTTGTCTAACTAAAACCAAAAATAAAGTTCAACACAACAAAGAAACTTAGAATTCCTCTACCAATCATAGTGGAAGTTAATTTTTTAAAACAGTAACCAAAAAAAATGCCAGCATCACATGGATCACAAAGTGCTAAAATCTAGACAAAATCGCTTAAAGCATACCTTAGCCCAGTCCTCCTGCAACTCAGAAGCATCTGAAAAGGACTGCAGCGTCAAGAGGCCATCACAACAGATAATAGGAGAACTACCAGTACAAAGAGCATATATAGCTGCAGGCAGCAATACAACCAGATGCTCATTCAACAAGAGGGACTCCTGAAAAAAAAAAGGAAGATCGTCTGACACATTAAATCTTACACTTCAGGCGTGAGCAATATATAACATATCAAACTATACTAAAAAGTAAAAAAAAGAAAGAAGAAGAAGCCCTCAAAACTTCAAAAAGGAGCAAATAGAAATGTACAAACAACAGAGAATAAGAAACTCCTTTGACTGATGGTGTTATGTGGAAAAGCAACGCAGAACAACAAAGAGAGATGCAAAGAACACAATGTGTTGGCTGAAACTGCAAATGACATGCACACACGCATGTGGCACCACTAAAGCCTGAAAAAGTATAAAGTCTCTGTCCCCCCTAAGCATCTTTTTTGTTTTCTCTTGTTGGGATGATGATCCAATATGGAGATAAACGTGGCAAATATCTCAGTTAGTACTTTAGTAGAAATACAAACAACAACAAAAGACTAAAGTAAGATAGAGAAATCAGCAATTTCAATCATTTGTGGTTTTTAATGAAATGAGCATGTGTAGCAGGGAAAAAAATCATAATAATAATAATATTTAAAAAAAAAAACCTATCTTGCAACATTCAATTTAAAATGAAAAATGAGCCAAACACTTTAACAGGAAGACAAAGTAGGAGAAGAATGTCCATGAGAGAACAGAAAGCAAACAAACCTGCCAATTGAACAAACTCATAACTGCTCTCAACATATTTTGTCTCAGACGTAAAACATCTCCAAGATCACCCTATGTAAATAGATTGAACAAATAAAAGGTCAGCCAGGTCAACTATTAATAAATTAATTGTCCAAAAAGCATCAAAAGTCAGCAGGAACAATCATAGTTTGCAGAAAATATATAGTTTCACTCATTGCCTGGGGCGGAACCTAGAATCAACATCTTGACAATGACAGCACTAAGTTACAAAAATGTCGTCATCACATATGGAAAAAGTCAACAAGTAAATCTACGGCATAGTAAATACAGTTCGAAGGAGAATCTCCATGACCATTTTCCTATAAGACCAGTGATTTCAGGATCCATGATGCTAAGCTCCAAAATACCTTCAAATTTAGTTTGATACCCAACCCCCGCCCCCCAACGTTTAAAAGATTTAAAAAAAAAAAAAAATCAATGGCTGAATGAAATGGCATTCTGGATTCAACAACAATGTATCCGATTGAAAACTGCACATTTAACCCCAACCTGAGAAGTGCAGTCACCATAGATACAGGAGATAACACAACAGGCACCAAAAAATATATATATGAAGTGCTGTAATACATAAGTGATACAAAAATAAATAGCAGCCATCGATTTTCATATGCTTTCTTCTTATTTTCTATGAAAAGAAATCCACAAATTTACGAAGCATCATGTTCCCTGTGTCAATTTTAAGTGGAAAAAGAAACTCAGAAGTATCAAAAAAGTGTTCTTCTGCTTCAAATATTTAATTAAAAAAAAAAAGGTGAATAAAAATATGTCATGTCCAACAAGTGACATTAGAGTGCAGTACAACTATCATGTCCCAAAAATGCCTAAAGGGGACATAGCTCCTTCCAAAGTTGTAGAAGTAACACAGCCATCAATTCTTCTAGGTCCTAATGAATACTGCACTGACCTACACTATATATAAGCTCCACGCATGCAGAGATTGTGATTTCTAAGTTATGTAAAATTAAGATCTTATTTACAACACAATTAAAATCAAATGTAGGTCCTGCTCCAATTTAGTCTGAAAGATTATCATATTTGGCAACTCAAATTTTGATAAATTCATGAATGAGACAGCTAATTCACATAAGAACAACTTACGCTATTAATAGAGGATAGATATGGAAGAAAAGAATAACAAACTGTGATTTCTGAGAGCTTACTTGAGAGGTTTTGGTGGAGAAGTAAAAGGAAATGAAATACAAAACAGACCTGTACAAACATCATAACCTGAGAATTAGATTACAATATATAAAAGTGCAATACAAGTTCAAAACCTCAACATGAACTTTAAAAGGCAAAAAGAGGAAATTAAATTTCCCCATGGCCATCATTTTGGATCAAATAGATAGAACATGATGCCGCCCAAGCCAAATAGTAATAGCTAGATCAGTGTGTAACATAAACGTAGGCCAAACCAAAATCGCCTTTGATGATTGTTGGCGAGTTGGAACAACATTAAGTTTCCTAGAGATCTAAAAGTTCTGTCTCGTTAGGATATAAGAATAACTAGGCCCCTTTGACCCAATTGGTGTTCGACATGATTGAGACCCTCTTATAAGTTCTCATAGGCTCTCAACGAGGGGCACTGTTAAGACATGAAATTAATAAAGTATCTTAGACCATCAGCTTAAACTTTTGGAACAAATGGTTTTCTCACTCAACATAAATATCTCAAACTCAAGGAACATTTATGATTAACTGAATCAAACTAATCCAAGATGCATATTTCTAATCTTCCCAGCTCTACCTGATGCTGAATAGAAGTACACCACCCACAATAATAAGCCAAAACCAAACAATGAAAAGAAAGCTTTGATCTCATCCACACCTTCATCTAACCACAACACCCCAAATTTTTGGGTTTAAGAATCGGTTTGTTGTTGTTGTCGTTATCATTTCATTTTCATGTGAAACTGAAAAATGAAAGAATATGGAGTTATCTTCTCCATTGATGAATATCATAAAGTATTGAGTATCCTATATGTTGATAACTCACGAGCCGAAAGCATAGCATTTTCAAGGATACCATGCTCATATCCTCAAAAAAATTGTCATGGACAGCCAAACCACATAGTTAAATCCATGAAGTTGGTTCTACAATAATTAACCAGATCATGAGGGAGAAAGTAGCCCAACATCTATTATGACAGGAAAACAGCTTAGTCAAGACCATATTTGCACAAGAAGCATCCAGACAAATTGGCAGTGTAATACAACATGCTAACAATACACAGCTTACTCTGATGGTCCCTGTTTGAACAACCTAAGTTCCCATAAGTCTTGAGGTATTACACAAGTAATGGTTGGTACCTGAAAAGATAACTCATAGAAAACATAATGTAATTTGAAATGATCAGCATGGATATTATCATCCGTTGTAAAACTTTAAAGCTTAACAATATAAGAGAAAAGATTGCAAACCTACATTTACGATCAGGTTGGCAAGGAGCATCAATGCGGCATCAGCCTATAAGGAAGAACAAGAGGCACAATGTCAACGTGCATTTTAAGGGCTGTTATGACAGCCATCTTGAACTGAGCTTTAAGATAAAAGGGATTAATACAGATGACCTTGTTCAAAAGAATTCAAGACATTGAGTTGTATATAAACAAAAGTAACAAGTTTTAACCAAAAAAATTAATATTAAAATTAAGAAAATAATTATTCCCCAAAAAAAATTCTAACATGTTAAAACAACAGGAAATGATCGACAATTTGTCATGGAGGAAAAGCTTGTGGACAAGTTCTACGCTGTGTATACTTTTGATTGACTTCTTAAGTCTCTGGAATCTTACATAGATGTTGTCGATTCCAAAGAGACTTTTGATGTAGCCTCTTATGGAGAGCACCTCCTTGGTGCTCTTACATGGTTTAATTTTTTTTCTTTCATTGTGAATAAAATTCTTTCTTTTCCAATAAAAGAAAAAAGATCAAAATAGAGCAGTTCCATAGTCGCTCTTCAACAATTTTAGGGATACTCTTTTGATAGCCCCCAGCAACCATAACTCATATTGAAGCAAGAAAAGAGAAAATCCCATCACAAATGATGAAAACAAAGACATCAATTTTTTTTTAAATCTTTTCTTTCCAACCAAATAAACGAAAGAGACATCCAATTTGCATAATTCCAAAGGATTTCAGTATCAGTAGAGGACCCAAACTTCTTAAATTAACCTCCATAAATTCATCCAAACTTTGGGGGTGCCACCATCATTCGCAATATATTAATGATATTGATCCGCAAAAATCTAGAAACTGGAAACTTTTCATTATAAGTGAGACATAAAGCAAAAATTAAATAAAGAAGAAGAAGAAGAAACGCAGCTGAAAACAAGCAACATCCTCCTCAAAGGAAAGGCAAAAAAAATGGTGGTGTGAAGTCCAACAGGAAAAAAAAAATAGAAAAAAAGAAGTGTTAAGCCAAAAAGTCAACAAAACTAAGAACCTTCTCGATCTTCTCAAAAGGATCTAGAAATTAGAGAATGCAGGAAAGACTATCTCAGGATTCACTTCTTCACTAACACATTACAAAAAACCTACCATGTCAACTCTATTAATTCCATTTAACTTATCCATGTGAAGGCCTTAATAATTTACAAAACCTTAATCATAATACTTTAAAGTCTTGTCACAATCAAGAGGAAGATTATGATTCACCTGATTACTAAGCAATAAGTTCAAAGAATACTTTGCAAGATAAGTAACCAGAAGCATGAACAGTCCGCATCCTTTTATAAGGGATATTAGGGATGTATGAGAAACAATATGCTCCCAAACAATAAATTAGGGGGAGTGGGTTCCAGAGCTTCCCCATCTTTCCAATTTCTAAAGGCCTGTTTAGTTGTCCCATAAAACTATGTGCTTATACAACAACCAACCCTTTGTCGGGTCAACCATATATATGGATCTTTATACGCCATTGTATCTTATTTCATAACTATGTGCATTTTATGTAAAATAAATAAATAAATAAAAAGCACTCATGAGAAATGATCTTTTGCACCTTTGGAAAATGAAACCATTCGAATTTGTTATGTATCCAAATGTAACTATTTAATGGGTACATTAATTGTGATGAAATAGTTCATTTATGAAAAATTTCCGTTCAAAACGTAGAACAAATAAAAAAGAAGCCATTTTGGATTCCAAATGGATCTTAAGAAATGAAGATACCTAGATACATCTCAATTATTAACACACATAAGGGCAAAATACAACCACAGATATGAAAAGGTTTATGAAAAATTATTGCAACACGATTATCGGTTATTAATGCATCCTTCAAAAAATCAAACATCCCAATAGAGACATCCCATAAACAATGTAAATGATAAGAATACTCCATTGCAATTAAAAGCATAAAGTGAAAATCTCAATAGAACAGAAATAAAAGAATTATATGAAAATTTTCCATCAGCTTCAATAAAAGTAACTTACAATTATGGAGACATTGCTAATCATAGGTAAGCCATGCAATACACAACTCCATACGGCATGCCAACCCAACTCAACCTGCAAATGTTTGTCCAACCACAAGGCAACATAGCTCAAACCATTGTGAAAGAAACCAAGTACCAAAACGCAAATTGGTCAATATCAAGATAAATTTCCCACAATTGTGGATTGATTATGGAATATTATTGAGTAAACCAAACAAGTCTTTGGCCTTGAAACTAGCCAGAGGAAAATCACATTTTGAGTAATATTATCCTTGACTTCCTGTATCTTGTCTCTCTATGATTTCCATGTTTAATCATGGCCCTGTTCGGACGTAATTTTGTAAAGGTATCACTCAATTATTGGATAAAGTGTACAGATTAGAGATCTTCGAAGCATGGAAGAGGCATTCTTCGTCCAACTACACAGAGGACTCCACCAAATTTAAAATCCACTTTACGTGTTGTTCCTGATTAACTCCTGCGTGGCTAATTAACTCCTGTGTGGCTAAAAGGCTTGAGAGAATTTATGGGGAAGAAAAACATGTGTGAAAATCAGAAGGAAGAAAAGAACAGGCAGAAGCTGAGAGGAAGTCAAGAAGCCTACTAGTAAAGGAGGTCAAAGGATCAGGTCTCTAGTGGATATAAACAAAGCCTTGTTACGAAATTGCTATGGAATTTCAGGGTGGAGAGCAAACTGTAGTGGAGGGAAGTGATTGAGGAAATTTGAATTTAAGTAGGTGTCCAGCCGGAATGATGATTGAAGTTACCCAAACTCCATGGTAACTCTTCAAAGTCGTATGTTTTGACTAAATGCCTTAGTTTTTTGTATGGCAGGGAAGGGGACAAGGTGATTCCATCTAGTAGAATGTGGATTTTGCTAGGAAACGTCAATGAGCTTCTTTGAAAGGATGGGAAAATTCCATATAGAGAAGACTAGTTGGTCTGGACGGGGAATTAATGTGTGGCACTTTGAGGTTAAACAGTTCCACAAGGCAAAGTACAAAGATAGAAGCAACCCTACTTCTCCGGTGCAAAGCTATTTGGTATGCTTTGTGCCTGCGAAAGGATGCCTTTCCCACTCAGGAGATCACTTTGTGTACTTCTGTTATTCTGCTTATGATGTAGCAAATTTGTTGATTCTCTCACTTCTGTAATCAGGAGAATGTTTAGTTTAGGATTTTGACCCAAGCCAATCTTAAAAGAAGAAAGATAATCTAGTCAATGTATGTACTTCATAAGACAGAATTTAAAGTGATAGGTCATTTATTGATTCATTATCAACATTATCAAGGAAAACATATAAGTGGGAGACCACTGCCTCCATGCTTCATATCTAATGGGAGCCTGTGAAGGATATGCTTTAAAGAAAGAAAGACTCTATATTCATAATATTATTTATCTTTATTCCCGATCTCTTACTTTTTTTACCAATTTACTTTTATTTAGATTTTTACATATTTACTCAGTAAAATTATTGACCTATACTTATTTATTATCTGATATTAAATTACATTACAATTAATTTGTTGATTTTATATTTATTATATTTAATATTTATATTATGATTATTATATTCACTTATATTTATATTTATTTAATATGTTTTCATTTTAATCATTTTGGTTATAAATTAATTAGTTTTTAATTTTTAATTTATTTTAAATTTAATTATTAAGGTTGAAGGGGTGTGTGATGTACTATTAGAAAAAGGAATTTGTTCCATTGAATGCTCTAGTGATATTTTGGTTAATATGAGGCAGACAAATGCTAGTCCCAAAGAGTTGCAAGAGGCCCCTCTCTCGTTTTTAGATCCTTAGTTCATGGTACTATGATCTTTGTTTTCCCATTAGTTTTTTGTATCCAATGAAGAGTTACTCTTTTAAATTCCTTGCTAATCTAGGTTGCCATAGTGGCCACAAGGTTCTCTACTGATCCATTTCTTTCCTCTTTTCCATCAGCAATACATAGATAAAAAGGCTCTTGAATACTTTCCTCCAAACCAGCCATTATAGACTCCTGATATATGGGTAAAAAGTGCAGAATATTCATGCTTCGGTAGCTTTTCTTGTAGACCTATGACTAATATTGGCCCCAATTGTTTCACAGAAAAATCAAATATCTTTTCATAGGACATTTTCCAGAAGTTCTATAATTTAGCCAGAAAATCAAATGATACCATCTATTAACAACTTAGAACTCTATAACATGCTCCATTTCAAGTAGTGGATTGATAAGAATTTTATTTTCTCAAAATATAAAAAAAAATAACAAAACAAAAACAAACCAAATATAGAATCTACATCTGTTAAAATTTGATGATATTTAGGAAAAGTTTTTCCTTTTTGAGACAACGAAAAAGGGAAATAGCAAAAAGATTTCAATAAGTAATTTTTTATGAAACAAAGAAAGTCTTATTCACCACCATTGCCCTATTTCTTTGGATAACCTTTTTGAATGTGAAGATAACATTCAAGAAGAAGGCTTTGAACATGGAACGTGATTTTGAAAGAATTAAAACAAGATCATATTCAGGACAGAGACTCCTCTACTTGTCATACAGGTATCAAACCAATAGATCATCTCTTTTTGCATTTCCTGAACAAATGTTTAGCATCATCTTTTTTTTGTTCAATGCAGGAAATCTCATAAAAATTTAGAAGTTTCTACAGCCACTCTTTTAAAGTTTTTGCTTTTCAAAAGATGCCAAGAAACACGGAACTTACGCTCAGCGGTTCTTTGGTGCTTTTAGAGATCACAACTCAACTAAGCCATCAGCCCCAAATTAGTTGGAGTGAGTACTGAAGAATCTCTTACTTATAAAGTGCAATGTCTTTCTTCTTTTTTCTACCAAAATAACTAAACAATTAACATGTCTTACTTGAATTTCAATGGCTGAGATTGTTTTCTTAGCTACCTTGCACTTACTAGTGGCTGGAATGTTCAAGGGAATCTCCTTGGAAACAATTTAAAAGTGGATATTTTTTCTACTTTATTCTAATGCTTCTCAATGAGGATTGGTTATCTCCTTTTCTTGTGCTCTTTTCATCCCCTCTAACAATTTCTTTCTTTTCTATCAAGAAAAACGAAAAAAAAATCCCTTACTTGAACAACCTCCACTATGATTGGAAGTGGCAGCACAGACCATAAGCTCAAACCAATACAGGGTCCGAATGTCTTTTCTTGTGTTTTTTTTCTTTTTTCTTCCCCTCTAATAAATTCTTTCTTTTTCTTCATAGGAAAAGAAAATCTCATAGAGGCAAGCCGATGCCTAAGCTCACACCACTACAGGGTCTGTTGAGGGTCCAACGTGTATATGCTTAGCCTTGCAAGCAGAGCATCTATTTCTGTTATTTGAACCCATGACCTCCAAGGAAACAATGGAATAGCACTAGAATTGTACCATGGCCCTGCCTTACCACATCCATAGCAGATGTAAAGAGGATTAACTCTGTTTTCATCAACTAAAATTCATATATTATGCAAAAGAAACAATAAGGAAAGACTGCCAGAGCAGCAGAGTGTTTTAGGAAAGATTAGCAGAGCTTAATTTCTAGATTAACTACAACCATCTCTACACAAACAATATTTTAACCATTTCAGCAAACTCACTTAGCAAAACAACATCAGGGCAGATCAAGACAATGGACAAGGCTAACTAGCATTATCTTTGACAGACAAATTTCTAGACACGTGTGGAAGCCTTTCAGATCAACTTTGCTTTTTCCAGCTGAGTTAGGAAAGGATTCCCTTATACCTGCCCTATTTATTTTATGATACACAAAGAAACAGAAAAATAGAGTCAGATGCCTGCAAACAAATTTTAATAGTGTTGCACTTTCCTGAAGCATGTTTCAATTGCATTTCAGTAACCAAGGCCATGCATGCATGTTTCTAAAACCTTCCTATATTTTGAATTTTATTGAGATCTAATTAAAGAAGAAAATCAAGCATGTGAAAATAGTACCTCACCAGATGCCATTGATGTAACTCGTGAATTCTTCATACTTGAAACTGGAACCTGTAGAACTCTAGAAAGCTCCTGCAAGCTCCTTGAGTAGGGTAGCAAACATTAGATTGAATTCCACAAGAAGATAATTACATGCCACAAAACAAACATCAGAAAGTTTAAACATTATTTATACACAACCGATATTTAGATCTAGAAAATGACAAGCACAAGAGCATCTGGTCTAAGAACAGAAAAAGCAGCTCATACACTTGAGACTAACTACAACCAACATAACTGAAAACACGCTAACAGAGAGTAGCATACCTTAGTGTCCACAGCAAACCATCATAATAACGTTCTGTGTTTGCATCATTCAATATTCTGCCATAAGCAACATGTGGTCATTTAAAAGTTATTTGCATACAATATTCTATAAGCTTTACAGACAATTATGTGATGGTGAAGAAGACTGGGAAGTGCAATTGTAACTGAGAAACTTCAGTTGGTAGTATTCCAATTTCAGATTCACCATGTCAAATGACAAAGCATGACAATTACAATAACGCCATGGTACTTCCTAGAGGGAACCTTGCCAGTTTTTCTTTCGTTTTTTAGAGGATTAAGGCAGGGTAATCCTGTTGCTCATCAAATTTAGATATGTTTAGGGTGCAACAGCAACTAAAGACCATGGGAGTGGAATAATGAATGGCTTTAGGGAAGAATGGAGTACAGGAGGAGAGGTGTTCTCCCATCTACTGGTTGCAGGCAATTCACTCTGTTAAGAACCAATATTAAATTTTTACATAAGTGCAGGCAAAACTTATCAACCTAAATGAGTTTGACAAAAATGACAATTATCTGAGAAAGGTTTTTGGGTGTGATGTGGGTTGATTGCTGTTCACCTGTTTAGAGCTCCCTGTTTGGGCCAGGATGTCAGATCATACCATCAACCAGGTTGAATAGAAGCTAGTTGTTTTCAATGGAAGGAAGTTAGTCTTCAAAAAGCAGACGGTCCTTCCCCAATATCTAGATTTAGTCATTATTTCCTATTACTCAATGAATTCTTTGATGGAGACATCTTATCTTTTTATCCTGTTTCATTGCACTTCATTCTGTCTCTTTAATTAGTATATCTTCTTTTTCTATCAAAAAGGGGATTCATCAGTCAGAGGCAAAATTACTGAAAAATGATTCAAGAGCAAAATTAAAGAAATCAAGTGGCGCAAAACTGGCCTAATTAGGCTTGATGACCACAGGAATCACTTAGAAAGAAAATTCAGTGAAAACAATAAACTGTCCCATGCAACAGATATTTAGAATAAATTTGATTAGCAAGTTGCTTATTTTATGCAATACTGAATTGAAGTTAGTAGTCTGGCCTAACATTTGCAGAATTATCAGTCTCAGCTCCCAGCAGGAGCAGCAATCTTGCAAATTGTCCATCCCATAGAAGCAAGAACATTAAATGCTCTTGACAACTAGTTTGTGCCACTGAACATACAACCAAGCCTACTGAGTTAAAGTGAACTTGTGCCTAAACAGCTTGTTCACATCAGTTCCTCCAAAAATGTGATCTTCTGCATCACAAAACAGGCAAAAGTTGATGCAAAACTGAATTTTATTAAGCATCAACATATTTGGAATTCCTCCGATACTCATAGAAGCCTCCCAATCTCCTAGTTTTAGCATTCAACACCACTGATTCTTTATTATTATTATTTTAAATACAATCAACTCAGCAGTGCTCAGACACTTCTCCAACACTTTTCTTAAAAATACTTTAAATAATTATTACCATCAAAAACAGTATCCATATATGACATAATATGCTTATAAGTGCCTTTTTTTTAATGCAAATGGCATTTTTCTTTTTTTCTTTTTTTTGGTGGATAAAAAAGGAGAATTACATTAAGTAAAGGAAAGAATGTACAAAATCTTCAAGGATGGGAAAACCTCAGAATTGACAAGAAAAGCAAAAGAAAAAAGGGGGCTAAAACAAAAGTGACCTCCAATCTCTCCTCAACTCTTCTAAGCTCTACACCTTTTGCAATAGGCACTCCACAAATGCAAATTGTAATATTTGAAATATATAAATAGCTTATACACAATTTATCAAATAAATAAATAAATCACTTATACACTAATTTTGCAATCCTTATAATTAATTTGTTAATGCTATTTAAATTACACACCTATTTATGGAAAAAAGAGTATTTCTTTATAACATGCTCTAACCATGTATACATCCATTCTGTACCTAAAATTTCACACATTCGTGTCCATGCCTATTCAATGAAATGTCCATGTTCGGGCTTCATGTGTCTCAGCCTCCCTAACTCTTTCTCTTTTATATAAATCCACAGCTCTCTATTCCTTTATTGCTTTCATCATGGTTGCCTAGATTTTGTTAAGGACGAAAGTTAGTGAAACTTAGGTTTCATTCTATACATCAATGCAAAACCTAATTCAGACCCTCAGAAGAATTAATGGGAAGACAGGTTGTGCCAACAAAAGGTGAGAAAGCCTTAAGGGATAGGCTTGTGAAATTTTACAAGATTTTATTACTCCAACTTTTCAGGTATTATTCACTTTGTACTAGGAAATAGATTTAAATTTTGTTTATGATCTATGATTCAACAAATGATGCAGCATTATCCCGTTGGCTGATCACTTTCAAGGTCTCAATCATTTGGTTACAAAGATACTATTGTACCTAATCTCTAAGAAAAGTGGCAGATATGACAATTAGTATCACTTTTGTCCAAATTTTCAAATTGTTGTACTAGTTAGAGTTGGATGAAATGAATAGGATAGCGTGTCTAAGGGTGATTTCTACACTATCTTTAATAGAAAAGGATAAGTAATATTAAAAATAAAACAAAAACAACAACAACAAAGAAGACACTTTTTTATACTTCCACAACAACCATTGAAAGGGAAGACTTTATGACCCACCCTCATGAAAGAGCATGTGGAAGAGAGTTTTCTTGGGAGGCTTGTCATTGGTAAAAGGATGCTTTTGTGGAAAAGGAATCAATTCTATGAGGCACCCCATCATTGATTCAACTCAATATTTTTGGTTTGGTTTAGCACAAACAAAAACGTTGGGCCCAAAAGGAGAAGAAAGAGTCCTTTCAATCCTTACAAAACACTGGCTGAAAATACTTTTTGAGTTTGTGTATTGGTGCATTGTTGACTTGAATTATTCAATATTTTGGACATTTCTTGGCCATTTCCCTAAAAAAATAAATAAATAAATAAGTTCCAAGATTACTAGGACTAGCACCAACTTGGCGCTTCTGTTTGCTAGCAAAGGAAAAGCAGCATATGCCAAACCCTATTGAAACTCTAGAATAGAGGGCTTTGTGTCCCCCTTTTACCTGCAAACTAAAATTGGTTAAATATACTAAACACCACTGTACCTTGAATATGACAAAAGCAATAGATATACAACTACAAAATGTAACCACATAGTGTCACTCTTACCTTTCAAGATTAGAATATATGCCTTCAAACCAGTAGATAAACAGATCCTTTTTGATGCGAGAGTAATAATTACGTATTAGACAACAAAAGGCTGCATTCCTGTCCCCCCCAAAAAAAAATGATCTCATCACTGAAATGATCAAAATCAACAAAAGGAAACAAATGCCTCTAAATCCAGAATCACAACAACACCAAGCACAACACAAATGCACAAAAATTAAATCACAAGAAACCTGCATTTATGTCTCCATACATCAATCTACAGGTCAGGTATAATCATGTTACTCTGAAACCCAGTCACCACAAGCTCAAAAGTCTTCAGATTGAAGCAACCATCCTCCAATTCAACAAGAGTCTGTGATAATTACAATCATGACATCTACCTAGTGTTTCAAGCTATCATTAATTATGCAGTTTTTTCACTCCTGTTAAGGGTACCACGCCTATGTTAAAATATTATTATGAACCAGTCATGTCCTGGCCCTTACCCCCCAGGCATTGCGAGCAAACTCACATAAATCAAGAATGAATTAAGATATAGTGTAAAATGTACAAAGAAGATATAGTAGGCCAGGATAGTACAAGCAAAAGAAAGAAGCTAGTAGATATGCTCCAAGAAATTGGGCAATGTAAAAAGAGATGACTACTGAGAAAAAAGGAATATATATAAAAAAAAAAAAAAAAAACCTACCGTGTAAAAGAGATTCAGAAGTTCTTTTAGACTACAACAAACCATTAGTACTAATCCTACAGAATAGGCCTTTGTTTCCAGATACAGGAAAAAAGAAAGAAAATTACAGCTCTTAACAGGATAATCAAGAAAGACACAAAAACTTCCTACATAGCTTCAAGTCATAGGATTGGGCTAAGATTCTATAAGAGTTTTGAATTGGCAATGTACAGATTTTAACAACTACGAACTCAAGAAATAATTAAACGAACAAACATTTTTTTTGATAGAAAAAGAATTGTATTAGATGTGGTAAAAAAATGTACAAAAACTCTAAGGATGAGAAATCCCCATAACCGAGTGAAGAGTAATACATATACAAGTAGAAGACCATTTTCCAATCCCTCTTTATCTCCTCTAACGATAACTGTTATAAACATCAAAGCATGGACCTGGGGATAAGCATAAAACACAATCCGATTCCAAAGAAGAGAATGATCAACACTCTAATTTCTAAAGAATTATGTCATTCCCTTTCCTCCAATTACACCAAAGAATAACCACAAAACCATATTTTGAAAGCATATAAGTATCTTTCAATCCTTCAAAACCTTTGAATTTTGTTATTGAGGCTCCTTGCACAAACTCATTATCACACAAAGCAAAGAAGCGATTTTGCATCTCCTGCGCAATTGAATAATGCAAAAACATGTGGTCTAGTTTCAGAATTCTTGTAACACAAGACAACAACCAAGGAAATAGCATTAAAATATCTAGTCTTTTGTAACAAATCATTTGCATTGATCATGTTAAGCACAGACCAAATAAAAGTTTTAATTTTGGCAGAACCTTCACCTTTTAAATGAAACCGATTAAGAAGAAAGGAGAGGATGACAAAAAAGAGATTTGCAAGAAATACAAACAGTATATCAAGATTCCAAATTTGGAGTATCAGGAGCATTATGGGAAGGTTCATTTTCTTGTAACATGGAAATTTGGGAAGAAAACTCAATTAAAAGATCCCAAGAGATCAAAATCCATTTCCCATTATAAAAATCTTTTATAGGACCCAAGGATAGACAACCGATAAAAATATGCAAAAGTAATCATGCATTGCTTTGAAATTCAACTGAAAAATAAAGGCAACACAACACAAAGATTGTTGTGGTATGGGTGGTTTAAGTTACAAGTAAATGAGTGATCCAAAAAAGGGGATTTTAGGGCATTAAGAAACGACAAGATTGCCTACTAATCAGTAAACATGATGTTGGAAAAAATAATAAGGAATTTGTATATTTCCAAGTAATGGGAGCTTATGAGCTGAACAAACAAAATCTAACAAAAACAACATACATCATGGATCCTGTGGGGTCAAAATGAATTCTTAAAGATCACAAGAAGCAACAAAAATGGAAAGGATGTTGCTTTAGGAAAAGGAATGGATTAGAAATACAATGCAACCAAAAAGCAACCAAATAGACTAAAAGACCATAGATCAAATGATTCCAAGATTCTCCTCCACTAATGCATTGGAGAAAAAAAAAAAACAGTATCCAGCAGTCCTTTTCCTACTAGTCACTCATGGAACTTTTGTTAGTGCCATTGAATAAACATGATATTACCACCCAAGGTGATAGGCAATGCTCACTGCATCTAGTACAACCCATGAAGCACTAAGATGCACACGAGAAATTAACACAAAAATATAAAAATGATAAAGTTACCCGGTCTTGTTTCTTGTTGGGTCTATGAACACAATATAGATATAATCAATTTCAGAAGTGTTGGTGCAACATAGGTTACAAAAAATCAGTCTTTTCCAATCAGACTCACCACAGCCATTTTCCTTCTGTGAGACCCTCTCTTAGATGAGCAGTTGCATGCTCTTTCCTAGCTCGTTTTCCTCCCGGTGGTGGTCTAACAACACAAACAGTTGCCTAGGAAAAATCAGAACATACCCGTTAGCTAGTCATGTAGATTAATCTTAGCAAACAAGGATATTAAAGCTGAGAAACCAGAAAGAACTGATAATTCAGGTTAAAGGAGACAATAGAAAGCGAGTGGACCATTCAATCGTCAGGCAGCATAGAACACAGTGAGCTAGATTATAAGGATGCCCTTAGAGAACAAAAAAAAAGGCACTTGAAATGATTTCTTGGACTATCATGGAAATTAAAAATTTATGTGGGAAAAAAAATCATCATGCCAACTCAGCTGCTAGACCATCATACTACACTGCATCTCCCTAGAAAATACCTGATACAAAACATAGGCTGCCAGCTCCACCAATCTGTACTGCGTGCCAGTCAGGGTTCCAAATTTATCGTCCTTGACTGTGTCACTCCTGATTGGTATATGCAAAAGACCATGCATTGAAAAAGTCCATCAACATAAAGATTCTCCAGAAAACGAAATGGAAACTGTAATCTGGATTCTGGATAAATAGATTAATAACTGACCGGGCCACAGCACTAACAAGTATGTTGCTTTGATCCAATTCTTTACCAACTATATCTAGAAGTTGTTCCAAGAGAACACTCCTGTCATCAGCTGACCTTGCTAGGTTTAGCTGTAACTTCGAGTATAGAATAAGCTGATCCTGTAAATTGTATATGTACTATAGTGTTTTAGTCATGCCACCGTAAAATATAGATGAATTTATCATTTATACCACGTCTGCTAAATGACCTTGAGGCTCCGGTCATGGGATGTGAGCCAACAGCGAAACACAAATTGCGGGAGAGCTTTGTGGATTTCCAAAGACTGGCAATCCAAATTTGGGCCATCCTTCAGGAAAAATGTATTAATACATTCAAGTAGCTTGCGCAAAATCTTTCCCTCATCCCTAAAAGAATTTAAATTATCAAAAGTTTCATATGCAGAATTTCATGCCAAGCAATCAATAATTGAAGAACGTGACAATAAATATACAGGACAAATGAAAATAAACTGATAAATGGCCACATTATACCTCACAAGAGAGAAAACCCTGACAAACCCTTTGACAATATCTTCTCTAGCCTTGTCTGGAAAATCTCCAGGTGGATTTTCTAGTAGCGAATGTAGGGTGAGGATGCAACGAAATAGCTCCTCTTTGGGATTATATTGACTAGTATCCTTGACACTCAAGCTTGATTCCACCTTCCCCATGAATAGAAGCACCAAACCTTGCCAACGACATTAAATTTCAACAGTGACACCACAAACAGTAGAATCTAGATATTACAATTGAACAAAAAGACTCACCACAATATATTTTCTTCCTCATGTGAAATCTGTAGTCCTTAGCAGCCAAAATATGCCGCAAAGTAGTCCCATACTCAGACTGGAAGCTTGGGACTCCGTCTAAGATGTCCAATATATGATGAAAGAGAAATTTAACCACAGTTACCAAAGGCAGTGGCTTCCCTGACATAGGCAAATAAAGATATGAATGTAAGACCCATCATTGTCATTGAAAAGCGCCTTTTTATTTAAACAATTACAATATCTAAATGAGTAAATGATGCACGGACCCAAAAGAAAAATAGCACAAATAAGTAAAATGGGGTCTTTGGCCATCATTAAAAGAAATGGAAGAATCAGTTCATATTACTCCACCATTAAAACAAAAGGAATGCTATTAGGACCAATAAAATTCAATGACCCAGACGACAAAATTTTAACATGGCATTATTTTATTAAAGCTGTAAAATTAAAAGATTCCACAGTGTACCTTTAGTCACCAAAGCAACCATGCCTTGTCACATTCCATCAATCCAATCATCAACGAATTCGCTCTTAGTTGCATCGTACATAAAATTGGGCCACATCAAATTTAGTGGATAATGACTTTTTTTTTATCAAAATAGCTTTTCTTATATAGAATGGGATCTACCAGTAGCAACATAAAACAACAATTCTACTTTAACCCAAATGGGTCGTTACTCATTTAATATTATCTATAATGAAATTCAATGAAACTTTAATCCTTATTATTGAATTGGTTAGGCACCTGAATACTTCGAATCCTCAGCTCGCTGAATGACAATTCGAAGTGTTTTTGCAAATACCAACTTGGGCAAACGCCTTTTGCTCGATCGTACTTCTTTCGATATGCAGTCAACAAGCAATTTGACAAGAAACGGCCACGTTTCAGCTGAAAAAAAAAAAAAAAAAAAAAAAAAAAGCCAAGTCGTGAACATTTTTCAGAATGCAATGAAGTGAAAAATATGAAAATGATTGCTTACGGTGAGGAGTCTGATTAGGTTTAAGCTTTGAAGTTTTGAAACCGAGATATTTACAGAAAGGAACCGATCTTTCGCCTTCCAACCAAGTGTTTAACAACTTAATCCCATCCTACAATGCACAGCATTGAAAATGGCAATCGGAATCAAACACAATTCAGTTGCATTCTTATTGATGAATATGAATAATGAGAGAGAGAGAGAGAGAGAGTTACTTCGCGAGTCTTGGCACTGTCGGACGATAGTTTGCCGATGATGTCTTGAACGTCCCCAGAAGTCACCATGGCTTTACAACAACTGATGTGTGAGAGAGAGAGAGATGTTAAGAAGTGATCGGTTGTGCAGGGAGAGAAAAATGGCGGGAAAAAAATGAGAGGATGGTTTGGAAGCTTTGGAGACGAAGACGAAGTTGGAGAGAGAGAGAGAGAGGGAGGCTTTTGAGGGTTTTGGGGTGGACTGAGAAGAAGAAGCCAAGGCGTGTTTTCCGGGGATTGGGCAAGAATCTAGCGAACAACATAGTCTAATGGGCTGGGCATGGGCTGGCTAAAGCTTCTCTTTTTTTTTTTTTTTTTTTGGTGCAAAGGCTAAAGCTTCTCTTCATCGGGAGTTTGCTGGACTGTTTTTTTCTTTTTATATTTATAAAATATCGATATCGAAAATCTTATTAGATTTAATTGATCCAATTCGATTTAATTTAAATCCTTAAATATAAAATTCTATTGATATTTAATTTTATCATACATAAAATAATGAAAAAATACATAAATATAAAAAAAAAATTAAAGATTTTTATATAAATATTAATTATTTTATAAAAATAATAGGACAGTTATATTTTATAATAAAATTTTAAAATAAATAAATATATAATTATTAATTATAAAAATAAAAATATATTATAATTAAATAAAAATATAATTCATTAAATATGAAAAATATGTAAATATTAAAAATATAAAAAATTTTATATAAATATTAATTAATTTAGTTTGTTAAGACGTTTTAAAAATGGAAAAAAGTTAATATTAAGAAATTTTTATATTTAAGAAATCACATTTGTGAAATATTTTAGAGCGACAAAATTTGAACTAATATTATTAATAATATTTACCCTTCTTTACTAATTTAAACCTAAGAACAAACACTTAAGCAAATAATCTCAAGTTCAATCAACTCTTCTTGTATCTATGACTTGATCCAAGTTTTCTAACCAAGTAATTCAAAATGGATACCAAATTTGCAAATTTATTTTTTGGACAAAAACCAGCCAAACTAGGTTTACTCGATCCTGTTTGGCCCCCTTAGTCGAAGCTCCAAGAGGACCTCCAATGTACATGCTTTCGCAGATCTGCAGCGAGCACCCACAAGGATGGGGATTGAATCATCGCATCAGATGATGAAACTGAAGATGCAGAAGCACCTTTTATCTTAAAGTTATTTGGAAATCTTTTTTTTTTGTTTCGAAGTGATCGGTATCCAGTTTTGTCTGATTAATCCGATCTGATCACTATAAGTTATGTTAAGAGCTCTCTCAAATCCTTTTTCTTTGTTTCCAAACTCAATTCGAGAACTTTAGTTAAGAGAGTAGAGTGTTCGAACACTCAACCCAAACAAATTTGGTTGTGATTTAGAATTCTAAGAATACACTATACTTGAATAAGAGGAGGGTGTTTCGGGATTCTAGCTGGTGCCTACCTCAGCAATTACCTTGCATTGTGCTCAAGAAGCTGTTCAATAAGAAAGAAGTTCGTTGGTTGAGATCATTTCATTTTCCTGTGGAATGGGATTGTTTGCAACTTGTCTTATTCTTTTGGAAACTTGGAATCTTCATGTTTATGCTCCTCCTGGTTGGATTCTCAGTGCAGCTGATAAATGAATGGTATGCTTTGTATCGACAACCAAAGAGACTTGACACTTTTGGGAATAACTAAAACTAGCTTCACTTGGCTTCCTCTTGTTCTTCTTTCCACATGGGTGGATTAAAAACATTGATAGCATTTTCCCTTCAATGCATTCTGGAGGACAAACAGGAGTCGGCATTCCAAGCAACGGACCATGGATGAAAGCAACTGAGAGAATTGACAAGGGATAGCTTTAGCAAAGACGGAATTAGTGCTCCGAATGATCCCTCCACAAGTAATACGAGGTGGGGTGGCTTTTGGGGTGGGGAAAGGAGTGGAAGCTCATCAATGACTTGATCTTCGGATTATAAGTCAGGACCAAAGGATTGTACAAATATTTACAAACCATTTTTACTTTCAAGTGAAGCTCTTGCCATATTGTATCCCAGTTGAAACTTTGTTTTTTCCTTTATGAGTATTGAGGATGCAAAGTTTTGTTTGGCATATGGTGTATATTAAGTAGCTAGCTTAGGTTACTGTTGCATCGTATCCCTAGGCTGGACAGGCTTAATACAATGTAAACAATTTCAGGCCTTCTCCCACCCTGGCCCAACCAGCAGCCCAAAAGCTTCTACTCGATCTTAGTGCTGTGTGCATGGGAAGCGACACTTCGATCGTATGTCCCCGAAGCGACACTTCGATTTTCTCCTCCATGGATCTAATGTCTTGAAAATAAAAATAGGCTAAATTTTATGTAAAATTTTACATCAACATATTTTTATAAATTATTAATTAAATATTTATTTTAATAAAATCGTATATTGAAAAAAACTTTGTGTAGATATTCAAGAGCAAAAAAAAAAAAAAAAAGACAAAAATCCCATTCAAATCTTGGGTGTATTTACAAATATTCTCCAAAAATACAAGTGGAGCCTAATAACCCCTCGAACTTTTAAAATATCATTCATGTAACTCTAGTGAACCAAGTTAGTATTTCATCCAACTTTTTGTCATATGTCTTTCCTGTTATTTCTTATTTCTTTTCCAAATTAACGTATGATGGAAGAGCGAAACTCTGATGCGAATTTGTCACGTATAGATTCTGATGGATACCAGAGCACACTCTTCCTCGACAAATATTCCCTCAAACTTTTTTTACATTGATAGGATTATATGAATATCATTTAAAAGTTTGAACGATCAACTGATTATAGTGAATTCTAAAGAGAAATTTGTAAGTATTTCCAAAAGAAAAGAGGTAATACTTAGCAAAGTATTGGATGAAGTTGTAACATGATATCTGGGATGAGGAATAATGTATAAAGATCTATATTTTCAAAATAAAAATTCTATTTCGAATCGTGAATTCTACGAGAATTATATAGGGCGCCAAAGGCCAACTTAATGCTCGATCGTCTTGCGGGACTTCTTTGCCCCAATGATGATTTAGGATCCAAGGAAGCAACTTGGTCATGCCTGGCATAGGAAATGACCATGTTACTTTGGACATTGGAGGGCACCATGGAAAAATAAAAATAAAACCCAATAGTTATATCATCACGTGTTTTTCATGAGTGTGATGTGCTTTTCAATACCTGCAGTAGGAATTCGATCATTATCCTATAGAAGTTGACTTCTAATTCCGGTGGCATGGGTCATTTTGGCTAAATAAGAAGTATAAGAGTTAGATGTAAATAGTACACTTGAGTTAAAGATTTTTGCTAACTAAATAAAAAATAATACCAGGTGGATTATAAAGATATTAAATCTTAAATCGTAGTTTTTATTAATTTTTAAACAAATTATCAGTATATTTTGATATCAGAATCATTTTCTAACTAATTGGTTTGAGTTATTGTCAAACCTTCTATAAGGGAGATTCTCATAATATAGTTCTTTTCATTCTGAAAATTCGAATTTAAGTATTAATTAAGAGATTTAACGTTTTTCTCATTAAATCAACTGTTCGTGAATAAATTTTATCCTTTTATTATGCAATATTAACGATCAATCTAATATCACGATTAGAGGAGTGAAAACTGACTCACCATATGATAATAACAGCACTGAAGCTGACAAAAAGGAGAGACAATGGGAAGAGACACACTATGGTCACTTCATTTGAATGAGGTCCCAATGGTTTTGAATTTATTTATAGCAAGTCTGCAACATTGTCCCTCCAAATTCATAGTGTGTTGGAAATTAAAGTAAAAACAAGAGCTGGGCATTAAGAGTCAAAGGAAAGGGATTGCATGAGTTAGTGTCGAGTGGCGAAGCGTACGTGGTTTGTTTTGGATTTTGTGTGCCATGCGCCGTAGTCGACGTGGAAGTTGTCACGCGTGCGCTTGGCTTGTTAACGTCAAGGCTTTGAATGCCACTACATTGCTCACCCAACCCCCATTGTTTGGCATGATTTTGCTCTAACCATTCGGCGGCCAGACCTCATAATCATTGATTTTGCTCTTTCTAAAAAAAATATAAAAATTATTATGAAAAAAAATTCTCGAAATTAAAAATTTTTCCTAATCCAACAATACGAGGAGCCAGAATAATCATCTAAAAATAAATTTTATGCTCTAAATTATTAATTTCCTACGGCACAAGGTCTTAGGAGGATTAAATCACATAGGTTAGTGATATCGGGTATAGACTAAAACTAAGGTTTACTTGCAGAGCTATAGTCTATTATCATGTATTATGCATGGAAAACTTCATGATTTTGTGGTATTTAGTTTTTTCCGATCTGCAATCCCTCTTTGTTGCTCCTCTATGCTTTGGGGAGAGAACAATTTTTCAGTCAAATCACATGTACCCAAATCGTGGGTTGTGAACAAAATTCAAGTAGCTCTTGAGTTGAAACATAATTCGTGAAATAATGCAAATTAAATTAAAATATAGTCGGATGGTAGAAAAATAGAAAATATATGGCAAAAGAGACGAGATATTATACAAGGGACCGAAACTATAATAATGAATTCATATTTAAATATTAATTATAATTTAAATAAACCATTGTGAGATTTCTGAGTTAATTGTAGTTGCTTACGAGAAAAATAAAAAATAACTAAAAAGTAAGATTAAGAAACTAAAGTTAAGTGCTAAATTAGAAATTTATATGAAGAATAAAATATTATACATTTTGAATTATAGACCAGCACTATTGTATAGTACTGATTGTTGAGTTATTAAACAAAAACAAAAACAAAAAATTATAGTAACAGAAGTGAGAATATTTAGGTGGATATGTGAAAAAATTAGAAAAAATAGAATTAAAAATAAAGAGATTCATAATAAGTTAAAAATTAGTTCAATTGTGAATAAAATACAATAGCATTGTTTGATATGGTTTGCGCATGTGCAAAGAAGATCCAAGTACGTCTCGATTAAGAAAGTCGAGAACTTAAATATAGGAGATTTAGTAAAATATATAGATAAACCGTTAAAAATTTAGATACAAATTATTTGTAAAGACATGATAGTTAAGCGTTTACACAAAAAGATGATCTTGATAGGAATGAGCGGTGTAAAAGTATTCGCATCAAATTAAACTAATATATTTTAGATATATATATATATATTTTTATATGTATTTATTAATTTATTTATTTTTCTTTTTTTAAACATTTTTAAATTTGTCTTTCGAATGACCGATTCTAAATTATTGGGATTAAGAATCCTGTTATTATATTACGAAAGTTATCTTTTAAATTGACAAGTAATATTTAAAATTATAATTCCTTAAAATTGTATGGACTTTTAGATATGGGTGTCCGTCATAGATCAAGCAGATCTGCTTTATAGCTAAGGGCATGTGATTCATGCGAGTAGATGAACCACCCACGGGTGTTAAGTAAAGAGTTAGAACTCTTAATCTCATACGTCTCTTCTTTTGTCCCTATCATTTTGTTATAAATGAAAGTTTATTAATTTTTTTTATTTGATCACGATATAAATAAATATTTATATATTTATGTTAAAAGTATATTTTTTGAATCATCAAGGTTCTCTCAAGAGAAGAGAGAGAGAGAGAGAGATTAGAGAGAGACTTTTTCACTATAAAAATGGAATGTATTTCTTATTATTTATTATTATAATTGTTCGTAAATATTGATTTTAGATTGATTGATATAATTTTTGTACCGTGAAAATGGGAAATATTTGTTATTATGATTATAATATAAATATTATAGTTTTTTTCAGGTGATATAATTCTAATATTTTTAATAATGTTTTGTAATTTATGATATATAAATTAAATTACTCGATTATATATTTTTTTAAATAAAATATCTATTTTTTTTTTAATTGCACCCTCCCTTTGCCCTTGATCACCATGGTTCCGAATCAACTTGGAAGTTTATAATCTTTTGAGGGCATGATGACCATAGAATACACATTTACATGTGACCAGTGAGCCCACAGCTTTGGTGGACCCAATGGTGTTGTGCGGCCATGGTGACCTAAGACTGCACCTGTTACGAGGTCGAATCATTTGACCAACATCATCATCATCATCATCATCACCACCAAATCTCATTTGGGCAAAGAACAAAGAGGACCACACCATAGCTCTCCTATGGTTTTATCCCATTTGAGCTTTTCTTCGCTCAATGTTCACCCCCAACTCCTGTTCTTTCAAATTTGAATTGTGGGAGAGGCTCTTGCATAGTTTTGAAGATGTCCCTCCTACCCCAATTGTTCAAAACTTTTGGAGGTTTTCCGGACAAAAAGCAATATTATTTTAACCCTATTTTTTATTTTATTTATAATAAAATATAAATCTTTATTAATTTTTTAATTAAAATTGTCATCTAATCCACTTTTAATTTACCCGTATATATATATATATATATATATTTTTTTTTTTCATAAGTTATTGATATTCAGAATTATATTGAATTTGATTAAATTCAGTTCGAATTGGATTGAACCCTTAAAGGATAAAACTTCCCGACTCTTATTTTCATCGTACATAAAACTTGAATTTAAAACTATATTTAAAAAATATTAGTATTCAATCACTCAATATACTATTTTCTAACAAATTCTTATCTTATCAAACACTCATGTACTAGCTTGATAGATTTGATAGATCATTTTTAAGCAAGAATTTATTTAATTAAAATATATTGTATCTCGCCCTCTAAATAATATGACTAATGTTTGAAAAATTATAAAACTATAATCGTAGTATAATTTTATATTCTCATGTTTTGAACAAGTGTGCCTTGAGATGATATTATGGCGCCAATTGTTGTCTTTCTCCTACCTTGAGATAAAGATTCAAGTGAATAAATAACGTACTTTTGAAGAAGAAAGAGAATAAAACTTTCATGCACTCCTCCTATTGATTGGCCTTTTGATAACCTTTCATTTGAACCAAAGGAAGAACACAAAAAAAGAAAAGAAAAGAAAAGCAGTAAATGTACAAAAATACAAAGTAAAAGCAAGATGCTTGGTAGCTTGAGAGTTACAATCATGGCTTCCCTAAATTATTTTAATTATCTACTCATCATAGGTAAAATAATTTTAAAAACATTCTTGTCAACCAAATTTAAAACAACACCTTGTTGCATGCAAAGCAAACATGTGCATTATGCTTTCCTAAAGAGACAAAAGGAGCCATTGTTTGGCATATTTCATGCAAAGGATCAGTATTGTTGAATTTGATAACCATGTTGTATTTTAGTTTTTGATATGAATTTTCTGATTTCGTTTTTCTTCGAAATTCAAACATGAGAATTATTTATTGAGTGTCAACTCTATTACAAGATAATAATATAAAACTGGACCGACATTATGCAAATTGGGAAATCATTTTGAGACAAGATCCTATCTTGTGGTTGAAGAAACGAATGTTGATTAAAGACAATGGTGGAAAGCAATGTAGCTCATATTCACATTTAATAAACATTAGGGTTTATATCCAAGAGTGAAGGATCACAAATATAGACAATCTTGTCCTATATGTGGAGTGAAGATGAAGAGCACTGAGTCAGTGCACTTGCTCAGACAATGTCAACCACCATGGCCTGCTTCAAAGATGCTTTCTTAGACTTATTTATAAGAAATTTAAACCCTCTTTTAAAGAAGCTTTTTACCACTCCTCCCTACTTGAATTAAAAGAGAGAGAAAAGGAAAAATAAATAGAAGAAACAAATGAGGAATATGATAGGATGAGTCCTGGATAAATATAAACCCCCCCCCTCTCTCTCTCTCTCTCTCTTTCTCTCTCAAAAAAAATGAAAAGAAAAAATGAAAAAAGAAAAAAGAAAGGCTTTTCCTTTCAACCCACAAAGCACTTGTGTGGCAAAGGAAAAAAAAAATATTTGTACATTTTAATCTCTACTTAATTAATCAGATATGCATATTTTTCATGTAAATTTTAAAATCTAATTGTAATATCTCCTTTGCACATTATATTTATTTAGTGTGCATGTTTGTAAGTTATTACAAATATTAATAGATTTATTAGTTTTTTTGATAAATTGGTATCCGATAATCATTTTAAATCTGACTAAATTTAGTTTTAATAGGATAAAACTATCTCGGTAGCTTTTATATATATATATATATATATAATTTGAACTCAGAAATTTTATTTTATAAAAATTAGTGTCGAACCAAGGTTGTGTTGATAGATTTATCAGTACAAATACAAGAAAAATGCTTCTATTATTTTCTTAACGAAAAGATACAAAAATAATCTTATTATTATTTTCAAAGCCGAAAAATCTAAATTGGGAACTAAATCCCAGGTTTTAAGGTGGTATCCCCCTCATCATTCTAACATGGGACTTTTTCATGTGTCGTGTACCCTAAAGATCGGGCTGGTCGGGTGTAGCTAGGTCACTATGGTTGGACCACAAATCTAAGACCCTTCATGCATGTTTGACCAAACGTTTTAATCATCACTTATCCAATAAATTTTTAGGGCCCATTAGGAAAGCTAAAATTAAATTCAATAAAAATTTTAAAATAAGAACTATTGAAATAATATCAATTTTTAGTCATTTTAATAAAATATTTTTTTATAATTTTCATTTTAATTGAAATATTATACATAAAAATTGGAAATATGTTGAATTAAGTTAAAATAAGCTGATTTGAGGGCCCCTATAAGGGGGGATGAAAGCAATGCCATGATAGAATTAATAATGATTAAGGTAGTTGAATTCCTATGATTGGAATGATTATTTTAACATAGAAAATTAAAATCTATTAATACTATACAAAACCTTATTTTATTTATGGCGTAAAAGTTTTTATATTATCGAATTCATTTAATAAAATAAAAAAAATGATTATTATGTCATATAAAGAAAATAATCATATAAATAAATATGAAATATGAAATAGAATACAATAATATAAAAAAATTTATATAATTCATCACGTTTAATCAGATAAAAGTTCACTTATTATTGTGGTTATTGTCGCATGATTTTAAACTATTACGTGTGTTAGGTAAAATGTGAATCACGGGAGTACACACATAACCATTTATCTACTATTCCTTTTTTCTATCTCCTAATTGATAAATATATGTTCCTAATATATATTCTTAAAAGATATTCTAAGTGGATAGATAATCTTTTTTTCCATTTACACTACAACCAAACTACATTAATTCATTTAGGTATTATAACATTGAAATTTTAGATTCAGATATAAACTAATAAAAAATATTTGTGAAAATACGAAAAAAAAATGTTCAAGTGAAAAATTTGAGGTTACTTCATATTTTGATAAAAATGTGGTAATAGATTTTTTTGAAAATAATACGTATATTATAATTCAAATTTTGATATACTCCGGATAAAATCTTTCGGGTGAGAATAAAAAACAATAATAATTGAGATCAAAACCGGTATATATGAGGGGAAGTTATAATACATATTTGCAAAAATTGAATAAATTAACCAAATTTCAAATAGTCAACTATATTTAATTAATTAGTAAAGTTTTTAGGGTGTAAAATGGAAAAAATGAAACAAGTTTCATATGTAGAAATTTTGGAGGATCTTGGGGTGATTTGCTGGGTCTAATAGTTGCCAAATTAGAACTTTGAAATGACCCCAAGGATTCAAACAATTTAAAGTACAGTTCACACATATTGCTCAATTATTTTAAAGGAACCAACTTGCTATTTTATTTTTTATTATATAATTGGCAAGTTTAGAGGGATACTATTTTTCACGGGTCAGGACTTTTTTTTTAATTATTGATATCTGATAATCATATTAAATCATATTAAATTTAATTTAAGAGATATTAAATTTTTAAAATATAAAACTCTTTTTCATTTATTTTTTCATACATAAAATTCGAAACCAACATCTTAATCAACAACCCTTATCTGCTTAAGCCTGTACTTGGCCTCTAATCAAACAAATTGCCCGTAAAAACCAAAGGGACACAATCATTTCATACATCTAACTTTTTTGGGTCGTTATTTAAGTAGATGATGACTTGACATGTTCAAATGTTTTTGGGGCCATTCCATATTAATTCATTAGAACATAATCTCCTAAGTAATTTCAGCTACGAGGTAGGGATGTTGGATTAAGCCATCTAGACTTTCATAATCCACATATGGATTTGGTTTTCTAATTAAAATAAAAATCTTTCACACGGTGAGTGGGTTCAGTGAGTGTGAATGAGTGTGGCCACTCGGAAATAAGAAATTAACTAATCGCATGCTCTAGCTCGTGATGCCAATAGACGGTAGCGAGGAAGGAGGTAGAGAGAGAGTGAGGAATCTATCCTTTGCTTGCGAGAGGCGATCGCGTGGGTCCAACATTTTGATGAAGAAGGCATATGGTGGACCCTCTCTTCTAATAGAGTGCTCTTTCGGTATTGCTCTTTATCGAGGACCCAAATATTCTCTCTCTCTCTCTCTCTCTCTCGTGTCCCGTCAGACAAAAATATGACTCTGTGATTGTCTGACGTGTCTTCTCTCCGATTATCCCGAAAGAATCCAAATATAAGATCTAAGAATGTTGGTGACATCAGAGCCGTCGGTTTGTTTGACTGACAATAGAGAGAGAGAAAGAGAGAGAGAGAGAGAGAGAGAGTAGGACCCAGTTGTTTCAGACAATGGTGAGACATAGATGGACCCTACGAAAGTTGTCACCGACGGCCCAACTTTTTCTTCCTTCTTATTCACAACCCACTTCACCCCTCCCGTCTCAACCACCCATCACGCCCGGCACAACCCATCCTCTCTCTCTCTCTCTCTCTCTCTCTCTCTCTCTCTCTCTCTCTCTCTCTCTCTCTTTCTTCCAAGCAGTGAGGAGTGAAATTGTCATTGAAGTGTTTGTGAAGGATTTTGGTGGCGAAATACACATTTTGCAGTGAACTTTTGTTTGATGGGTCTTACTTCTCTACAAGTCTGCATGGATTCATCCGATTGGCTACAGGTAAAAATTTACATGTCATAAGTTTATGACTACTAACATTAATCACTAAATTTATCATGGCATGTTCGATTTTAACAAAGTTGAATTAAAAAACAAAATTCAAATAATTAATCTGAATCGATTTTAGCCGGGCTGAGTTGATAAAAAATTCATTGGTGCAAAGCGCGAGTCAATAGTAGACCTCAATTTCTCTGGAGAAAAATTCTACATTCTAGAAAAGCATTTTAATTTTTATTTTTAAAGAAGAATAAGTTTGAAATTCATTTTTTTGCCACAATCCGATGATAGATCCAGAATTTTAGCAAATATGTTTCGTGGGTGTTGTGTTCTGTCATTCTTTGTACCAGCTTCCTTGACTACTGATCTTTTTTTTTGTGGGAATGATGATGAACGTATGTTGTATTCTAGGTTGTTGTCCAAAGCTTCCAACAGGCCAAAGAGTCAAGCTGATCAGTAGAGTTTGATCAGAAAATAAAATGGCTTTAATTAGAAATTATGGAAACAGCCATATAAATTACTAATGCAAAAAGGAAACTGAGGCATAACTTCTGGTCATATCTTCTACAAATTTTAGTTTTAAATAATTTGTGATAGTTGGACTGTGAGCATGAAACCCGGTTGTCTTTTTAGTTTTCATCTGACAAATTAGGTGTCAGACATTCCAACTGGTACTTGAAAGGACAATAGAATGCGCCTCACTTACCATGATTGGTGTGAATTCTCTGACAACAATTTTCTTTTGTATAGGGCACAATGCACGAGGAGACAGGAATAGATTCTTCTTCACCATCTGGGGACATGATCACATGTTCAAGACCTTTAATAGAGAGGAGGCTAAGGCCACAACATGACCAAGCACTAAAGTGTCCAAGGTGTGACTCTACCCACACCAAATTTTGTTACTACAACAATTATAGTCTCTCTCAACCAAGGTACTTCTGCAAGACTTGTAGAAGGTATTGGACTAAAGGAGGTACCCTTAGGAACATCCCTGTTGGAGGTGGGTGTAGGAAGAACAAGAAGGTTTCGTCCAAGAAATCTAATGATAATCAGACTATGAATCAAAATCACCCCGGATCATCGATTCCAAATCCAACTGATCTCCACCTCTCATTCCCTGAGGTGCAACTCTCTCACCTCACCAATTTGATAGGCTCACATGGTGGTGGCATGGTTAGTTCAAGTTTCATGGAGGGCAGGTACAATGGCATGCTTGAAAACCCCATACCTATTGACTTCATGGAAAGTAAGATTGAAGCTATTGTTGGGAATTCAAGAAATCATGATTTTGTAGTGAGTGGTGATTTGGGAATGGTTGGTGGTGGGCTGGCCGGAGACCATATGGGACATGTTTTGGGCCCAAGTAATTTTCATGGACTTTTCTCTCCTTTTGCTATGAGTAACATGGAAGGGAATAGTGGGAGTTATATAGACACTTGCCAAAGGCTAATGCTGCCTTATGCAACAAATGAGGATGAAAATGACATAGATGTGAAGCCAAATGGCAAGCTCTTGTCCCTTGATTGGCATGATCAAGGCTGTTCAGATGGCGGAAGAGATTCATTCGCTTACCTCAATAGTCTAGGTTCATGGACCGCAGGCATGATCAACGGCTATGGATCATCCACGACAAATCCACTGGTGTGATATAATGTTGTGGAACACATCTTCAAAAAACTCTCATTAGTATAGGCTTATCCAACTAGAAGCTTAAATGGGGTATTATGCCTTAATGGAAAGGTTGGTTTTCTGTTTTTTGTTTTTCTGTTTTTTTGTTTTTTGTTTTTGTGAAGGTGGCCTTGTTTGCGATTGAGTTAACATGAGACAACGCAGTGTGAACTGGTGCTTATAAAGAGTTCAAAAATGGCTGCCCCTTAATGACTCTTTTGTTGGTCTTTTTACTCTTTTAGTAATTTTTCTTCTACTTTTATTTATAGTAATTTCTTTTTCTTTTTTTTTTAATATTGTTGCGTTTAGAGGTGTGCATGGAAAGACATTTCAAAGATTGTTGGATTTTGGTACAGTACCACAGCGAGAAAGATATCTGGATAGTGCTTTTTAGTTATATAAAAAAAAAAAAAAAAAGTGTTTTGGTACTTCCTACTTACAGCCTTCTTCGTTGGATCTTTTGTCTCTATGGTGGTGGTGCCTGGTGTTTTGGTTTTTGTTAAAGGTTGTGGGAGTGACCACATGAATGGGGATTGGAAAGAGAGAGGGGGGGGTTCTAAGAGATAGTTTAATAGTCATAATTTCTCTTTCCTAATTTGAAGTTTTTAAATTTAAATTTTTGTATAATAAGAAAAAGAGAGCAAACATCAGGAATGGTCCATGCCCCATTGGGAAGAGCTGGGCACATGCATGACACACGGCCCAAGGAAAATTTTTTCTTCTAAACTCTGCTTCCCCCCTCTCTCTGGTACGTGAATGGAGTAAGCGAGAGAGAACTTTAATTCAAAAATCACTCTATTTGAAATTTTCTCAGACCAACACCAAAGAGATTGGGAATCAGCATCCAAGTTGCTCTTATTTTGTTAGAGATGGGGCTGGATGCAGTGTAGCAAGGCGTGCGCCCATGAGGCGCATTTACATATCTTGCTTGAGAAAGACTGCTTTCTTGTTGGAAATCTCAAGTCCAAACTTGGACTACATTAGGAATTTGAAATAGCAAAGTATTAGTTCAAATACTATAATGTAAGTAATTTTTTGGAATGGCTTTGATTAAATCCCAACCATTTTTTTTAAATACTTAATTTATGAGCCCGCTTTATGTAAATACCTTATTGACCGGACTTCGCCGATCTTTTTTTTTTATTTTTTTGGAACATGTAACTCTTGTGAGTAAAAAAAAAAAAAAAGTTTCAACTCTCAACTCAACTCATATGGTTTAAACAGAGTATATTTAGGATTGAGGTTGAATTTATAATCTTAGTTAAAATCCTCTAGTTGAATTTTTTCTTTTGTACTTGAATATTGTTATTTAGAAATCTGACTAATTCAGTTTGAATAGTTATAGAACCTAATTTAAAGATTGATTCTTCCAGATTTTTCATTTTCAAAATTGAAACTTGAAATCTTAATTAAAAAAGTTAGTGTCGTGTCACTAGATCCATTAAAATATATATTTTTTAATTTTTTAATTTTTTAATTTTAATTTAAATTTTTTTCTTTACATTATATTTGTCTCCCAAATGATCAATGCCAAAATTTGTGATTAAGATTCAAGTACAAGAAATTAAATATATAAATTATTTCATATAAACTCTTTTTTTTTTTTGAAATTTTGAGAAGACGATATAATAATATGAATGATTTCATCACATGCCCAAATTCGTCAATTATGTCAAAGTCTGATAAAAAAAAAAAATCTGATAAATCGGGCCATATGGGGGTGACTTCCCTCCGCGGCGCTAACTCACATTGACCCATTCAGCCCACTAATTGGAAGCCCAAAACTTTGGTAGTTCCAGTGCCTCAGGCCCAAAGTAGAAACCCATTTCCTCTTGAGTTGTTTGTGACTACTATGGCGCGCTCTCTCTCTCTCTCTCTCTCTCTCTCCTTCTCTGTACTTCTAAGAAGTCACCAACGTTTATCTCTCTTACAGTGCTCGGCGAAGGAAAGATCAGCAGCACAAAACGCCAACACTTCGAAGTAAACACTTATTCTAATCCTGTAAAGTTGCCATTTTCTATTTCATCTTTATTTTCTGTTAATTATGATTTTTTTAAGGTCTTTTGTTTTCAGTTTCTTCTAATCCTCGTATATTTAGTATTCTAGGGCTATGATCTGATGCTGCTTCTTTTCTTATTCCTTAATTTTATGTAATTCATGTATATGCATCTGTGTTTGAGTATATGCACTGCATTTGAACAACGAGCGAAACCTGTTCGATAAAATGCTTCAGTTAGTATGCTGGGTTTTTCTTCCATTTTCTTTAGCTTGAATTGGTAATCTTAATGAATATTTGGGTTTTCTAGAGGTTAATGGTATCAGGTTGAGGACCCATGATAGCTTTTACTTGGAAATTTCTTGATTGTCTCTGTGTTTTTTGCAATTTTTTTATGCATAGACAACCGGAGTTACCCAATTATTGGTTCCATGCGTTGTTTTGTATTGTTTGGAGATTATTTGACAAATTTCATATGAGTTGTGAGTGCGACTGGATGAATTTGCTATGCTATAGTGGGACTGTCTTGTCAATTGAGATATGTGTATGTAGGTGTATGTTTCGTAAAAGAAATGCTATTCATCAAGCAGCTGGCAGTAGATGGCATGCAGTGGTTGGCCAGATTTTTTTAGAGGTGCTATTCATCAGTTCCCTGGAATAATGCTATTCATCAAGCAATTATCTAGGCAATTTTTACAATTGCAGAAATTTTTTCCAGCAATTAGCATATATTCCTTTAATTCATGCTTGATTACTAACTAAACTCATGAAAGATTTTATTAGCATTTTCATCATTTGTTGTTGTTTTTGTTGCCGTTGTTGTTGTCCTTATGCACATCTATGCCAACTACAATCCTACGGAAATCAGGCCAGCTTGAGGAATAGAGGTGCTTGTTTGTTCTTATGGAACTGATTATACTTTGTATATATTTTTGCTAGCCCTTAAATTGGATGATTAGACATGGGAGAATTTTAGATTTGAAGTGAACGCATATATCTTCTATCCGTGCAGGTGTCTGATTTCCCTTCAGAGTCTGCAGTCAATTAATCATCCACTACCTTTTAATAAAAAACTTCTGCTGATATCATCTTGCAATAATTTGTCTGATGAACCATTGGTGTCACTGATCCCGGGAATAATGAAGCTCTTTGCACTTATAAAACCAATTCGTACACGTTCGGCATTGCTCCATATATCTGGAGTTTTGCAGACTCGTTCTTTTCAACATGATTTTGTTCCAAGAGATCCAAAGGCTTAGCCAAAAAGGTACAAAGTACCCTGCTTTCTACAATCCATATGGACCTAGACCTCCCCCTTGTGATAAAATTATCCAACTAGCTGAAAGAATTGCAGCCTTGCCACCTGAAGAACGTGCACAAATTGGTCCTGCTCTGAGAGAGAGGATAAGGCATCCCAAGATGCAACCAATTTCAACAGAAGGCCTAGACATGGGTCCACAAGGTGGGGCTTCTGCCGGGGCTGCAAAAGCTGAAGAAAAGAAGGTGGAAAAGACATCATTTGATGTGAAGTTGGAAAAGTTTGACGCAGCTGCTAAAATCAAGGTCATCAAAGAAATCAGGGCATTTACTAACTTGGGTTTGAAGGAGGCAAAGGATCTGGTTGAGAAGGCACCTGTTTGCTGAAACAAGGAGTCAACAAAGAGGAGGCAAATGGCATGATTGAGAAGATAAAGGCTGCTGGAGGGGTTGCTGTCATGGAGTGAAAACTTGTGCTATTTTTGGCACGTGGACTCTATTTGAACTCATGGAACTGGTCCTGATTAGTTTGGGAAAATCAAGGATTGATGAGTTGAGAGTGTTGGATCATATTCTAAGAGTTCAGATTTTGTAATGAAGAATTGGGTTATCAAGTTACGGAATTTTTGCTTGGCTTTAAGACAGTCTTCGTGTTTTCCAGGTTGAGGGAGAATAATGACCTCTATCCTTAAAATGCATCCCTTGGTAGATTCAGTCAAGTCTACAAACTTCCTATTTCCCAGCTTGTAGATTCATTGCAGGGCTTGTTGTGGTAACTTGGTTTCTTTCCTTTTAAGCTACTTCTGTCTTAGAAATCATTTAAGATGGTTACACTGTCTCATGCTCATAAGGAGTAGTCTAGCCCTAGCTTAACAAGGAGCTGAATTCATCTGTTCAAGTGGAAAACTCTGCATGTTTTGGGTGTGTCAACATAAACTTTTGGTTCAGATCACAAGTGGAAAACATGGTGCAACGCGCAAGAGATTTCAAGAATTCCAACAAGCTAAATTTAGGAGCTCAAAATGGGGAATATTGAATTTATGGAACGGGGAAAAAAAATACATGATTCTACCTATTTTGAGCTGTTTTTCTTTATACACAAATTATCTCTTTTAAAATAATTGATATCCACCTTTTCCTCTGTCCTGTTATCTTGAAAACAGAATACTATAAAGAGAGGAAGAAAATCCAACCAATGCTGCTCTTTTATTTAAGTTAAGCCAGCTAAATCCTAAGCAAGTGCTGGAACCCAAAAAGGAACAGAACATACAAGAAGCCAATGTTTTTAAATGGCTTGCAATGCCAAATGCTCTCTATGGGACTGAATTCATTAGTTTAAACATCAAAACGTTCACAGGGAGAGAGAGAGAGAGAGAGAGAGAGAGAACAAGAGCAAAAATTAGTACGTTTTAGAAAGGACCTGAGTAACTGCAGTCTACTAACTAAAATAAAATTAAGATACTCGACACTACACAATTATGCTAACTATTGTGTTAAACCCTTTTGAGGATCCCTCTGACACATTTTCCTGCTCTGATCTTTTTCCCACTCTTCTTTTTCTCCTTGGGTTGAAGATTGCTTATCTACAAGGGGTTATTTGCTGCTGAGCCAGTAAACTGCAATCCATTTTCCACCAAGTCAGATTCAAATTTGAGCTTTTGTGGTAGGCTAGTTGTAAGCTTGACTCCCTGAAGCTTTGAAACTTGTTTCCTTTTCCTTCTTCATCAAGTGTGCTATGAAACGGATAATATTCAAATTCATGTAGCTAGTCCCAAAAAGTTTAGGAAAATCGAATAGGGTTGTCGTTTCTTAAGTCGGGAAATTCTTGCTTGCCTTTGAACAGTCATTTCTTATCCCAGGTTGAGACAGAATGACGAACTCATAGGGACACAAAGGTTTCGACCTGAGGAATTATAACCCATATCGGGAGCCCTATGCACGACTCATTGTTAGCATCCTAGGTGTGGTGCTCTTATAAATATATATATATATATATAAATAAGAGCTACTTTTGCCTTGAAAACAAGTTAAAATGGCTATTTGTCTCATGCTTATCAGTAATGGTCCGATTCTACCACCTTAATCAGAAGTCTTGAATTTGAATTCCGAAAATGACGAAAAAAGATTTGAAAGAATCAATCCCTAAATGGACCCCACAATACTCGAACAGGATTAGTCGGATAAAACCCAGATACCAGCGGTGAAAAAAAAAAAAAAAAAAAATTTCATGGAGATGGGCTTGAAACTTCACCTGTCGCCGAGTGTTTAAAGGGGAATGCATGACTCTGCCTGCTGTGAGCTGTTTTTCCCTAGAGAGAGAGAGAGAAAGAAAGAGGACCAAGTCCTGGTTTAAATAAGTGGGGAGCCAAAACCAGTGGTCACTAGATGCCTTTCATTTAACTTGAACCAGCTAAATCCTATGCGAATGTCGAAGCAAAAAAAGAGAAGAACAAGAAGCTGATGATTTTAAATGGTTTACATGCCGATTGCTCTCTCAATGAGACTGAATTCATTGGTTTAAACGTCAAACTTTCCGATAGAAAGAAGAGAGATAAAGAGAGAACAAAAGCAGCAAGCATTACATGTTCAAAAGGACCCTCCTAACTGCAGCTTACGAACTACAATAAAATTAAGATAACTCCATACTACTTAAACAGCCTGACTAGACTAGCTCAAGCCAACCATCGTGCTAACCCTTTTAAGGAGGCCTCGAATCTCACCTTCTAATTTTGCTCTCATCTCTGGCGAGAGACTGTCTCCCGATTTCTCCAGCATGGATGTCATCATCTCAAGATTCTTCCTTATTAAGGCAAGTGAAGAAGACTCTTCTGAGTTAGAATCTGCATTCGAAGTCTTACCGGAAGTTGCCAAAATCTCAGGCGAGGACATATGCTTGTTCAACTCTAAAGCCCTGGCTGCAGTCGACAGATCTTGTAGCCGATATCCCACAAGCGCCGGACCAAATGGGTTGTCTGTCTCCAAGCTTCGAAATGCATCCGCAGCATCAGCATTCATTGAGAATACAACCTGTGCGGTTCTGGAGTCTGCAAAAGTCTGAGTCTCTGACTCTTTCAAGGACCCAAATTTAGAAAATGTAGACTCTAGAAGCTCTTTTGAAGGCAATAGATGGTCTGCAGAAAATGTCAAAAGAAGGGCTACTCCCAAATTTTGATAGGGAACTGATACCCTAGCAGGTCTTTTCGGATGCACTGAACTGCCTTCTCCTCTTTTTCTCCTCTTTTTCGGCTCAGTATTATTTCCAGGTGAGAGGTTGGTCATGCCCCGCATGTCCTTGCCAACCAGGTTAGGATCAACACCATTTCCATTCAAATCAGGGATACCCGCAGGAAGGTTACCAGCTGGATGCTCCGGTGTAGCTTTCTCTTTCTTCTTTCTCTTCCTAACCTGAAGTTTACCACCAGGAGACAGCAAGTTTGCCTGTGGATCATTCAACATCACATTTGGATTTGCATTGTCCACAGCTGGAGAGGTAACAGTAAATTGGGTCGGGAAAATTCCAACTACTTGGCTCACTACCTGCACATTTTGAGGCAATGAAGTTGGAGCCGCATTGATTGAATTTGTATCTAGTGTGCCAGCAGTGGGGGGAATAACTTTCTTCTTTCTTCCTCTTTTCTTTGGTTCAGTTCCACTTTTGGTTGTAGTAGGGCTTATCAGTTGAAAACCTTCTGCAGAAAAGACGGCTGCACCACTTCCACTGTTTAGGTCTGGTATGGCTGATGCAGAAGTCGGTTGTAGATGGTCTGAGCCAGAAGCAGCCTTTAGCTCAAATTTACCCCCAGGAGTTATAGACTCCGCCAACTGTATATCAACAAACAACAGAGTCGGTGTAGCATTATTCCCATTCAAATCTGGTACTCCAGGCATTGATTGAGCATGAACAAGCTCTGGATTTGCCCCTTGCTTTTTCTGTGGTTCCTTTCTTTCAGGTTTGGTTACAACACTGCCACTAACTTGGAAACTTGGCGCTGCCGCATTACCTGTAGCAATACTTGAAATGGTATCCGTTATGCTGGAAACCAGTTTCATCTTGGATGCTTCTGAGAATATTCCCTGCTTTGGTTTCCTCCCTCTCTTCTTTTTCTTATTGGGTTCAAGGTTGCTCATCTCCAATGGGATATTTGCTGCTGAGCCTGCCTGCAATCCATTCTCCATCAAGCCAGATTCAAAGTTGAGCATTTGTGGTAGGCTAGTGGTAAGCTGGACTCCCTGAAGCTGTGAAACTTGTTTCCTCTTCCTCCTTTTCTTCATCTCAGGTTTGCTAGCAGATGATACACCGTCTATGCTAGACTCAGCAGTCAGAGTAGCTTTCTGACCAACTTTATGTTTGCCATCCATTTCCAAGCTGGACCAATCAAGATAGACCAACTGTTTGAATCTCAAAACAAAGCCCTTTACAAATTCAAGATTACCATTTTCACCCGTATAAAAGCAGTCTCTAGCCATGGAGTGGACCACAGAGAGCACACCAGCTGAAGATGCATCACATCCCTCTGGTATTTTTAGTAGCTGGTTTTGTTTTGGAACCCTCTTACACATTTTCTGCAATGTCTTCTCCACAAACTCTGCAGTTGGAGAATAAAGAGCTGAGCCTTCCACGCTTCCATCTGTTTGTGGTACTTCATCAAACTTTTTCTTTCCGGATTCGGGCTCTCCAACACCAGGAAGGCCTTTGCGTCCATAATCTATATGAACATATGGTGGGGACAAATACTTGCTCTTCTTCCGACCTCTTGAGCTAGCATCCTTATCTGCCTTTTCTTCAGTTCCAACGGTAGCATCTCTAACCCCAACATCTGTATCCTCTGTAGCCGTGAGAGATCCTAAAACTCCTGAATCATCCTTGACCTTGGATGGAGGGTATAAATTGCAGGCATCATGGCCTTCAGCCCCATTATTTATTTCTCTAACCACAGAGTGCTTTTTCCTCTTTCTCTTCACTTCTGTTTCCACAACACCATTACCAGAGTTTTCTATGGCAATGTCCATGCCCCCACCTCCAAGCTTTCCAGTGCTTTTATCATCCTCTGCAGCTCCTGTTTCGCCAAATTCACAGTATTGGCCCTTGGACAGATTTTCACCATTAATAGCAACTTCAGTGCTAGAAACTTCATAAAGTTGATGCATAGGCAACTGGCAATGCCCTTGGGACTGATTGAAGGCAGATAAACAACCCCGAATCAAGGCAAGCTCAAGGTTGCTGGGTTTACAAGCACCCAGAGGAAGATCTTTAATAGTTTCAAGAAAACTGACAGGTTCAAACTGAGCAACTGAGAATTCACCACTTCTGCTCTTTGGTTCAGGAACTCCTTCCACATTACCAGCATTGCCACCAACATGAGTGGAAAAATTTTCCAGGTTTTCCCCAGAAATACAACAACAAGTCATCACCAACTTTACACGCTTAACAATCTCATCAGCAGCTTTCCCCACAGCCTGGAGGAAATTCATGGTATTGCTATTAGTTGACATCTGTTCAAAGTTCTCCTGAAATGGCATCATATATGAAGTGCTGCACCAAGCCAAATTTCCACTCCCAAAGTATCTGACTAGAATGACATTCTTCTGGGTGTTCTTAGGAGTACTTTTTGATCCATCTGATGGATCAAATATCTGTCCAGGCCACCAAGACTGATTTTTCATCTTAATCCAGACCAAATCACCAATCATGAAATTGTGGTCTTGATTAAAAAGAGCCTCTTCCTCCTCATTTGCCACTTTGTTTCTCTCATGATCACCATTTCTACTTTTCATTTCACCAACAATAGAATCAAACTGGTTTGCATCTGGCACACTTGATTCTGCAATTGCGGTTTCCTTACTTGACAACATTGGCTCCGAGCAATTCACATTACCAATACCTTGAGTAGTTTCATCTGGAGGACAACTAACATCCACGAAAAGATTAATCCCATCTGCCGAAGCCTTTCCCACAATACCTGAAACGGCCTCATTCGCCGGAGCCTCACTACTCGAAACCACTTGAGGGACTGCGCCAACTTCTCTCAATTCCTCAATTGCATTCTCTCCAAACATTGCAAACACTCCCTCTTCTACTGAACTCCCCCCGACACCTTGCACCCAATTTTCCGTGAAACACCCACTTCCCAACCCTCCTTGAACCATTGTATCTGAAGCAACCCCAAAACTACCAACTTCACTCCTTTTAGTATAAGTTGGAGCAGGGTGCTCGGAACCTTTGACTTGAGTTTTAGCCACTGCATTGCTCTCCTCATTGTTGGTACAACCAACAGAAACCATACCGTCATTCTCAGGCTTGTCATTCAAACCACAAAATCCGGATGCCCCGAAAACTTCTTCTAGGGTTTCAACCTTTCTCTGCCCACCTGGGCTTTCTAGGGTTTCTGGGTCATCCATTACATGTAAGAATCCAAAAGATCACTCCTTTTCCCCAATTTATCAACAATCAGACACTTTGCAACAAAAACATGAAAAACCCAGAAAGCAAAAAACAAAAACACACAAATATCAACAAAAATGCATCAAAATTTAAGTTAAAAAAATTTAAAAAAAAACCCATAAAATAAATAAAAAACAACATCTAAAGTAAACAAATCCAAACAGAAAACTAAAAGCCCCAATTACCTGCTCAGAAAAATCGAAACTTTTGCGTCCTCTAACGATTCAATCCTCGATCTTGCACCGACCCATTTGTCGAAACTCTAAGAAAACCCTATTTTGAGTGGGAGAAAGAGGAGTGTGATTTATCAAGGGTTCACATATAACATTACGTTTTTGGTTCCATCGTCCGTAATAGTTTTTTTTTTTTTTTTTTTTTTAAAAAGGATGCCCTCTCGAGTCTTGTGGGCCTCCTTTTTTCTTTTGGAAAGAAAAGAGAGAGAACACTTCAAAGTCCGAAGTAGTAGGGGGTGGGGGTGGGATTGGTTAGGTAAGTTAAGAAGAGTTGAGGGGTTTCCCTTTTCATCACACGAATGGTTTGATTTATCCAAAGGGCAATGACTAATCAACTTCTATTTATGGGACTTTTGTCTGGTGTTTGATTATAAATGGTTACCTCGGAAAATTTAACATTATTAGTATGAATTGTGTGTATAGATCTTCATTTTTTTTTCTTTAGCTGCTGTGCTATGTATTTAAACATAATATAAAGAAATTTTACTTTCTATGCTTTACCCTGCAACTGCAACCCTAAAACCAAAAAAGGAAAAAGAAAATGCTTTTTCTTTGGCAGGAAAAGAAAATTAGGCAGCAAATGAGGAAAATAAGGTAGGCAAGTTTATTTTATGAAATTTGGTATAATTTTTGAATATTTTGATTTTTTTTTAATCTCATGCAATATAATTAATATTTATAAGAAAATATAAATTATATATTAAGATTTTTATCTCAAATAATCATTTAAAAGATTTTAAAATTCATGTTTGTGATAAATATTTAAGGACTAGTTATTTGAATATTGGTAGAAATCTCCTTCTTTACCTTTGAAGTATGGATTTACTATCAAATTGTGGACAAACACATTGTGCAAGTTTCATAAGCCGGATCAATAGATTTCTATTACAATTTTTCAATAATCAAACTTAGATCTTTTTAAAGAAAAATAAAATAAAATATCATATCTCGTATTCGTGTATTTTAAATTTGAATTATTACTTATATTTTTTCTTATAATAAAACTCAGAACACACGTATTTATATAATATTAAAGTAAAAAGATTATAGATATTTCTCACATATTTAAATTGAATAAAATACAAAAGGAATCAGGATTGAATAAAATAATATGTTTCAAAATTTTATTTTAAACAATTTAAAAATTATTTTATTTTAATCCGAATTATATGACATAATTTACATAACTAAGAGAGAGAGAAGCTATTGAAAAGACAAAGAGGGACCTCCATCAACATATGTTGATGTAGGTAGGAAAGGAACATTTGTCCTTTAATTAGGTCGGAAGTTTGACTCCCATTGGATACGAAAAAAATATTATTGAGAGAGAATTCTCTCAATTGAGACCTGACAGACACTTCAATCCGAATTAGTCGGAGCGAAATTCTAGATACCGGATGATTAAATTAAAAAAAAAAAAAAAGAAGAAGACCTCCCCAAAAAAAAACATTTGTTTTCACAAAATCTACAAATTTTATAAGACCCAAACTTTTTAGTTATATCCCCATTTTCTCTTAAAAATTTTTTATACCTTAAATGGTAGTAACAAGTACTTTTCACCTATTCACTTTGGTTCTCTCCATCCGATCATTCCCAAGACCAGAAAACAAGGACAACCTTGAACTCCCAATAAGTCCTATTGAAAAACCTATTTCATTTATATCAAAAAAAACCTTTTTCATTATGCTGACACCCAGGTATAACTCTTCCCGCAACATATTAGGTATGGATTCGAGCAATCCCTAGCCAAAAAGGCTTTGCCCCATGTGTGAGAGAGAGAGAGAGAGAGAGAGAGAGAGTTTGTATGATACGCATTCATCATATGTGCTTGTTTCTAAGCATATTCCTCAAAAATATTGATTCAATGATCCCAAAATAAGGATATGTTACATAATCATCTTTTATGGTACAAACAACACATCTAAACTACTTATTCCATTCTTTTCTTTTTTTGGATAAGCAATTGTTGAGAGTCTTCAACTTCCTTGAAACGTAAGTTACAAACGGAGGGTTACCATCTGGATAATGAAAAGTGAAGGGTACTGTGCAGATGCTGAAACCGAAGGTCTGAATGTTTTTACTTTCATCAAAGGGTTTACATAACAGTTTGCCAACCCAGGAAATGAAGATAACGTAGACCAGATATTGAATCTCTTGACATTTTATCTGGCTGGTTCATATCTGCAAACGCAGTCGTATATGTTTCCTTTGATTAATTTTTCTGCTAACCTTTGGTTTTTCACCATAGCAAGCTGCAGAATAAATTTGTTCATGTTAACCGGTCCAAAAAAATAAAGAGAAAAAGAACAGAACTATAAACAAAAAGAATCGTGCTACAGAGGAACTCGGGTTAGGTGTGTTGAAAATAGATACAGCAAGATCTACAATTCATCATAAAATGAATTAGAATTTCAGCCCATCTCTAAGCCCATTGAAAGGTGACTTCAAGAATATAAAAAGAAACTCCAAATCAAGCTCAAGTCGAATCGATTGATTGGTAAGAGTTCTAGAAAAGGAGATCTTTATTTTTTGAATCAAGAACAACATGCACTCATAGCTCATATCAAGGAATATTCATCTCTTTGATATAGGCGTTTAGGGTATTGTGATCGAACTTTAAAATGTTTATTTTTAACTTTAAATTATGAGAATAGATATTGTAACTTGTATTTTGACAAAGAAAATCCGAACAATGTATCTCATTTCTGAAACTATATATAAGAATGCTTTTGATTTAGTTCATTGGATGCTTAAATTTCTCCTATTGTTTCGCATTTAGATTATAAATACTTTATTATATTCATTTATCATAAAATTAAGTATACTTGGATATACCTTTTAAATACCAAAGACCAAGCCATTGATGCTTTCAAGAGTTACATGAAATATGTAACCAAACTATATAATACAATCATCAAAGTCCTAAAAACCGATCATGGTGGCGAATATACAACTCACATTTTTTAGAACTTTTTAAGGGACAATGGAATTATTTATCAAATGTCATGTGTTTACACAGCACAATAAAATAGGGTAGCCGAAAAGAAAAATGGGCATATGTTAGAAACCGCTAAAACCATCATGTTTTATGCAAATATGCCAAAAAAATTTTAGTGTGATGCGGTCAAGACCGCAATATACCTCATTAATCTTATGCCATCTGAAGTTCTAAAAGGGAAATCACCATTTGAGATCCTGTTAGGAAGAAAACCAAACATTTCTCACCTTAGAACGTTTGGGTGTGTATGTTATATTCACATTTCTACACACTTGAGAAATAAATTGGAACATAGAGGGAAAAAATGTTTATTTCTTGAGTATGTCTCGTTTGAAAAAGGATATAGATATTATGATACAATTACTAACAAAACATATACATCCAAAAATGTAATATTTGTTGGGGGGAAATTCTTTTTTATAGAAAAAGAGCAACAAGAGACTCCAAAGAAAGATACTCCTCCAACCACTTTGGACTTTCTAGTGACTTCCCATATTGATCAAGGGGCTGAAAATCCAATCAATTCTCAAGAAGCTGAATGAAGTCCCCAAAATGAGGAAGAATGATCAAGATATATGTATGAAAAATCATCACATGGTTCAGGGGGAGATCAAAGAACAAGTGAAGATGAAGACATCGAACCAAGTTTAGAAGAGTCAAATGAACCACCTCCCCAACCTAGGAGATTAACCAGACTTAGACTTCTACCATCAGAATGAATCAACCATAAATATCCAATTTATAATTATTACACTACCACATGTTTTTTTAGGCCATCAAGTATTCTTGAGTAGTATAGATAAGGAGCTATAGCCTAGGTCATTTGAAGAAGCATCAAAGGATCCTAGATGGAGGAGAGCAATGGAACAAGAATTAGGTGCTTTATCTAAGAATGATACATGGGAGATCACTACATTACCAAAGGGAAAGAATGATATAGGATACAAATGGGTATTCAAAATCAAATACAAAAGTGATGGTTCCATTGAACGATTCAAAGCAAGACTAATGGCAAAGGGGTATACTCAATCTTGTGGAATCAATTACAATGAGACTTTTGCACCGGTTGCAAAGATGGACGTCGTCCGGGTTTTGATATCTCTTGCAGCAAACCATGGTTGGAATATGTTCCAAATGGATGTGACTAATGCATTCCTTCAAAGAGATTTGAAAGAAGAAGTGTATATACAATTTCCTCAAGGACTACAACATCAAGAAGGGAATATATGTAAACTACGTAAAGCAATCTATGAGCTTAAATAATCTCCTAGAGTATGATACGCAAAACTTAGTCATACCCTTCTTAGTAATGGTTTTACTAAATGCAATAGTGATTCGTTTCTATTTGTTAAGAAAAACAATGATAAAGTAATTATTGCATTAGTATATGTTGATAACATTATCATCACAGGAAATGACATGCATCTAATTGATATCGTTAGAAATTTCTTAAAGTCTATATTTGAAATTAAGGATTTGGGAAAACTAAAATATTTTCTAGGAATTGAGCTAACATATTGTCAAAATGGGCTAGTTTTATCTCAAAGAAAATATGCTCTTGATTTGTTGCAGGAAACAGGTAAACTAGGGGCAAAACCAACTTGCAATCATGTTTCCACTTCCGGTTCCCCGGCTAATGATGAAGAGCCTTTCAAAGACATTGGGAGATATCAAAAACTTATAAGAAGACTAATCTATCTCACTATCACAAGACCAGACATAGCCTATGCCGTAAACCAAATAAGTCAGTTCATGCATGCTCTAAAAAAGAGACATTAGAGAGCAGCGGAGCGAGTTCTTCACTACATCAAAGGATCCCCTAGATTAGACATTGATGAAGAATAATAAAAGCTCAGAAATTGAAGGTTATTGCAATACGGATTGGGTAGGCGACTCTATAGATAGAAGATCCACTACCGGATATTGTATGTTTGTAGGAGGTAACTTAGTGGCATAGAAAAGCAAAAAACAGCACGTGGTATCTAGATCAAGTGCAGAAGCTGAGTATAGGGCAATGACAATAGCCGCTAAGGAGATAGTTTGGTTGAAAACTCTAGTAAAAGAATTAGGGTTTAAAGTCTCCACTCCTATCAAGTTTCATTGTGATAATCAGTCTACCATTCATATTGCCACCAATCCCATGTTTCGTGAGCATACAAAACACATAAAAGTAGATTGTCATTTCATTCGTCAAAAGGTAGAAGAAAAATTAATTGTCACTCTTCATATCAATGGAGGACTGCAACTTGCAGACATCTTTACTAAAGAAAGAACTACTAGTCACCTACAAAAATAATGAGCAAGTTGGGTACTATTGATATTTAAGCACCCAACTTGAAGGGGAATGTCGAAATAGGTATAGCAAGATCTACAATTCATCATAAAATAAACCAGAATTTCAGCCCATCCCTAGGCCCATTGAAAGGTGACTTCAAGAGTATAAAAAGAAGTTCTAAATAAAGCTAGGGTTTAGAAGAAGCCCAAAAGGTTGACCAACAAAAGTTGTCCGGAATGGCCCAATTGAAGCCATGTTCAAATCACATTCAAGTCAGCTCAAGGGATAGCAATTGAGGGAATTTAAGTACATTATGTTGGGCATAAAATGGCCCAAAAAGGGGGCCAAAGAAGGGCCTCCAACAGCTAGAAAATCTAGCTGTTGGAAACAGGGCTGTTAAGCTCTCTTACCCTCTTGTCTTGTCTCACTTTTTCACTCATTTTTCTTCCTCTATAAATAGCCTAAGATGTTATCTTTGTAACTCATGAACAAAGTTTCAAAATGTGTATGTCTCTTGCTCTACCAATTCAATAAAAGTCTGAAATTATTTTTCACCATCATTAGCATTCTTTGTTTCACATTTCAACAAGATGAACTCGGGTTAGATGAGAAAATGGGTCTAATGAACATAGCCTCATAAATAGGCAATACTAAAAGGTTGAGACTTGGATGATAACAATTTTTTCCAATATTCAAATCCAAGAAAAGAGCAAATCTCACCTTCAAGGCATCACATTTGAACTGGGCATTGAAGTTTGTATGGAGAGCCCGACCCATACCTTCCAAGATTATCTACAAGGCACGAAGGATAGAAACTGTGAATGAAAGAGCAAATCAAAATTTTCCAGGTCATATTCTCAGGGGCAAAAATAAGAGCATTGTACCAAATCAGCCTCTTTTGCAGCGGCAGCCAACTCTGAGCTGACCTGCCTCAAGTCTATACATGGACTCCCACATCCGTTTTCAACAACCATTAAGGGAACCGAAGATGAGTCCTCCTTAGAACCATCTTGGACATTCATGGCATCCACAAGCAGGCCTCCAGCTTCTGCAGCTCTGCGAAGAATGTCACAATGCTGCAGACTACAGTAATCAGTTTCATGGATACACACCAAAATATGTCATGTCAATACAACTATCAGTATTCTTATTTGAAGTATGCAGAATCATGACAAATTTCATCACATATTAGGTCAAGATGTTTCCTTTTTTTTTTATGAAATTTAAATCTCTTTCTTTGGGGTGTTTAGCACATGCCTCATTATACGCACATTTTGTTTATTAGGATATAATATGCTACCTGCTGGCAACACAAATAGTAGACAACTACCCATTTTACACTAGATAAGCCAAGACTAAAAAGAAAAAGGTTGAAGCATGGGCAGTAATGGCATTATGCAAATCCCATTACCAATTTCCTCTTTCCTTTTACGTAGAATCCTTGTAGCTAGCCCATACCTATAACTCATCCATGATACCAACCATGTAGGATGCAGCTAGGGTGAAGGAAGAGCCACAAACTAAGGCAGAACTAGTTTGCAGAATAAATAAATTCCAACAATTATGTTAAAAGACAAGAGCTAGAGGAGATTTCTCTTGTACAAACCTTTGCAGCTTCAGCTACAATATCAGGCAGCTCCATGGCAGTAACATCATTCAGGGCAGGGAGGGAATTTGCAACTAAAACAACCTGCAAAAAGAGCTTGACAATTTAATCTTTCACTAAAAGATAAAAGTACTGAAAAAGAAACAAAGCCTGCATGTGAACTCTAAATGCAAGTGCCAACAAACCATAAATCACATAAATCAGTTGAAACATGTCAGGCTAGGATGGCAATTTGATCCCCACCCATGGTTGACTGCCCGTGCCCCTGCTGTCATTGGGACAGGTATTACAATTTAACCAATTAATGGGGTCGTTTACGAGAATTAACCAAGCTAAAATTTGGGGGGGGGTGGAATTTAGTATTATAATGCCATGTGGATACCTTCCCAATGCTATCCTACTATTTTACACCGAGGTTTTAGGGAACACATGATTAGAGGTCTGAGGTCTTCAGAACATTCAGTGTTCTGTTCATCTCCTATCCTCTCTCTACCCAAAAGGCGCATGTTCACCTACACTCAACTCAATTTTCTTGCACTTTTTACAATTGCATGCCCTAAATTTAATCTTTGGCTCTCTTATTTGATTTTGCTATCACTCATTAGAGATATGTATAAGGGAGTTGTAACTAATGTAAGAACTCGCGAGAGTTTGAGCGATAGCTTTCCCATTAACATCGGACTCCATCAAGATTCAGCATTAAGTCCTCTCCTATTTGCAATAGTAATAAACGAAATTACAAAAAATTTTCAAGATAAAATACTATGGTATGTGCTATTTACAGATGATATAGTTCTAGTTGATGAAACTAGAGAGGGTATTCATGCTAAATTAGAGTTATGGAGGATCACGCTAGAATCCAGAGGGTTTCGATTGAGTAGATCGAAAACTAAGTATATGAGCTGTAGGTTTAACAATAATTATCAAAATGATGAAGAAACGATTAGGCTAGATGGACAAGATCTACCGGAAAATGAACGGTTTAGGTATCTAGGTTCCATCATTCAAAATGATGACAATACAGATGGAAATATGAACCTTAGGATTCAAGCAGGTCGGATGAAATGGAGAAAAGCATATGGAATTCTTTGCGATCGCACGAAACCAATGCATTTCAAGTTTTTAGTAAAGATATGATATTAAGGGATTAGATGAGAAGATGACCTTGGATAGAAATGAGTGGCGTAGAAAAATTCGCATAAATTAAACTAATATATTTTAGATATATATATATATATATATATATTTACTTTTTTATTATTATTATTTTTTTATTCTCTTCTATATTTATTTTTTTTTTGTATTTATTTATTTATTTTTCTTTTTAATCATAATTTGTCTCTCAAATGACCGACTCCAAATTATTGGGTTTAAGGCTCAATTTGTTGTTGTTGCTGTTGTTGTTGCTCTAAAGGAAATTGCGAATCCCATCCCATCTCTCTCTCCCTCTCCCCCCTTCTCTCTCTCTCTTTCTCTGTATGGTTCTTAGCAGATTTAATGCACTCTTCTCTCTCTCTCACTCAGGATTCTGCAAAGCAAGATGAACAGCTGGAGATTGTTTTTTCCTGTACTTCTGTAATATATGGTTCAGAATACGTCTATGAGATTTACTATTAATTCATGGTAGAACTATCCATTCTATTATTTTTCTGGCTTAGAACATGAAGCCGCCTAAGTCCTGCAATTTTCAGGATAATGATGTGATTTTTTTTCCTTTTTTTATTTTTATTTTTATCTTCTTTCAAATAGCAGGCTAGAACTGCAAACCATGGTTCCTTTTAGTTTTCCCATTTTTCTCGAGAATAAGTTGGATATTCTGCTATGTGGGAAAATTTTCAAGAAGCAGGGTGGGGCTGTCCTGTTAACCATGGGGTGAAGATGGTTAGCCAAATTTTCCCACCATTAAGAAACTGGGAATAACTGCACTGCACTTGGGAAGGGTGGGGTTGGGTGGGGTAGGCAGTATCTGCCTGCCCCATGCTGTTGCCATCCCTACTTTAGAGTGGTAGAACTATCATCTCCATGACAAAGAGTCCAATAGTCATGCATTCTTGGGAATTAATAAAATTTTGCAGATGCTTTTCCAAGCTAAAAGTTTACCCTAACCAACTCAAGACACAGAGAAACTGCTGAACTTACTTCAGTTCCACGTCGAAGAAGCTCTCTGGCTAAAGGAAGCATGCCTAGGACAATGTCGGCACCTGAATTGTCCACAAAGAGCAAAGCTCTTCTGTGTGGGCATGGCTTCTTATTTACTCCAGACCCTAACATCCTCTCCTTAAACATGTCAAAATCATCCACCTGAAACATTATGGCAAGCAATATTAAATTCCAAAAGAAATTCAAATTGGCATGATTTCACGCAAATAGTTTAGATCCACTTACCTGCCAAGGCCTACGCATCTTGTTGCGACTCATTCTATATATTTCAATAATGGTTCCTTTATGATAGAGATCCACACAAGCACGAGATCCCCAGTCAAAGATGTTTGCAGCAAGAACACCTTCTATAAGGGTAAGCAATCTCGTTTCCTGTATATTAAACATGAATGTAGATGTTAATAGAGTGGTGGATGCCAAGGGCAGTGTTAAAAGAACCACTTAGACAACAACAATGACTTATTGGGAATCTTATACAGATGCTCTTTCAGCTAGGACTAGATTCACATTTAGATTCAATCATTGGGGGGGGGGAATGTGGTCATCTATAGGTGCAACATACAGATCTGATGATGTCTCTTTAGTTTACTGAAGAAGTAAAGAATATTAATTTAATGATTATAAGTCACTATATAAGACGAAGCAGATATATACCTATTGTTTGAAATGATACAAAGTTACAATAAATGAAAAATCAAGTCAATTCATATTTGTGTAATACATTAAGCACATGATAAGTTACTTAACAAACTTCCACATACCTCGCTCATGCTATCAATCTCCATTAAAAGGTCAGGTAGAACAGCAAGAGATGCCTCATTTTCCCTACCAAAGCAGCAAAGAAGGGGCAAGGGCAGGAGAAGGTGTTCAGTGATTCTAGCATAATAATACCTTCATAGCTTCTAGGCAAATGCAAGGCTGTTAACTGCTTGATTGAAAACAATGATCACAAACATTTTCCTTCTTTTCCCCGTAGAAATAGCACAGCATCTCATATTCAAATTCATTTAACTGTACATCTGAGTATAGAAAAAATAAGCTATGGACGATTATATATTAGTTCTAATAAATCAAGGCGTTGGTGATTAATATTGTAGGATCATACACTTCTTGTGAATTACTTGACATGTGCTATGCTAAAACATATAACAATTAAAAGAAGAAACAAAACACATTAATTTAATGGTTCAAAACTAGAAAATTTTCAAGAAGAACAATAACCATGTGAATTATCATAGTTACCATAAGACATCCATATTTAAAGGCATGTACCTCTGTTTAATGCTTCTGTAGGCATCAACAAACTGAAACTCCCTCAAGCACTCTTCTCTTAGTTCCAAAAGGTTGGCTAGTCCCAACTTCCCATAAGCAGCAGGCTCCTCCATCAACCTATATGATCAAGTAACATGTGAATATCCATGTGCATTTATTTTGCATCTATATCCTATAAGCACCAGAAGATATCTTTATTAACATATCAGTAAAGTCTACACTACACTTCAATAAGCAGGTAATACTGTAGGCATGACTAATATAAAAAGTGCCATTGACATGTCATGAATCCTATTATCTGATTGACCTAAACCAGTGATCCTGAAAGGCGCCATGAACTGCCGATATTATGTTCAGTTGCAAGGAATTTTTGTTATTTGAGTAACATCAATATCTTTGGCAATCTTTAATCCTCACGGCACCAAAGCTTTCAACAATTTGGTCCAAATATCATAGGTCATGCACAAAGTTTAAATAAATAATTCATCAATTCACCTAGCCAAGTGAGCAGAAAATGCACGAGCAAATGCATCGCCCCTTCTTTTAGCATCATCTGTCCCTCCTTCACTTGCCACAGCCTACAACCATATTAGGAGAGAGAGAGAGGGGAAAAAAAAAAAAGAAAAAAGAAAGAAAAAAAGAAAAGAGGACTTAGGAACCAATATGTTGCCTGTTCAGAGACTTGAGGTCACATGTAAAACTTTTCAAGAATGATTAGAAACTTTCTTGGTTCCATGCATTGTTTTGAAATTGGACCAAATGATTCGGGTTGTTATTGCTACAAATAGCTTAAAAGGAGAGCACTAATACTTTTCTAAATCACTGTATCCAAAATTATTTTGGGCACTTCATCTTACTCTTGTAGCTGTTAGAAACGGTAGAATGACGTTACATAGTAATTTATCTGACCAAAAATTGGCTATTCAAATCCTTCGCCATAAACTTGGGTAGCATACTGAATTGGTGATTGTGGGCATGAAAATAAAGAAACGGGGGTGGAGGTAATGTAAGAGTACCTTATCCACAAGGTCTGGCAAATGTTCAGACAACACAGTGAACCAATACCTACAGCAGGCAGTACAAGTAAAATAAGCTAAAAACACTTCTGGCTTTCAGAGCTGAACCCTACATACATCTTAACAATGGAGAGAGTGATCAAATCAAATATGCAATGAATTTAGATTCCAGAACTCACTCTAGCTCACTGTGATCTGAGAGGTCAATAGTGTTGGGTTCATACCTGCAATGTCAAAGTCAGAAGATGTTAGAGTTCATTTGGTCACATTTGTTTAGCAACGAACAAAAGGACGTGTACCAAGCATAACTACAACTGGATTGCATAAAGCACAAATTAGTGAAACAATTAATACTAATGGGTATAAGATGTCATAAACCACACAAGGTAGCATAGCTAAAGGGTTAACTAGCAAGTAAACCTGAGGAAAGATTGTAAGCACGAACTGTTTGCATTTAAATTGTTTTCTCTTTCTTGAAATAGGATAGCACAACCATGCTTGTAAATATGAAGCTAGGAGTAGAAGAAACAAACAAGGTGCTAATCTATAAAGAAGTAAGGCCTACTACCACTATTGATCATGACATTATATGAATGTTGGTTTGATCACCAAAGCATCATTTCATGCAAACAAGATTTTAAATTACGAAGGTTTCGAAAGTAAAGAATAGTTAAAAGTATGATACAAGGCACATTTTCAGCTGATGTATATTACAAAAGGCAACAGCACCACCAGTTTACACAGTATTTACGTACTTTTTTGGATCTGACAGCAATGGAAAAACCTCCAAAGTTGGTACAAGATAGAGCACGCCAACATTTAATGCACTTGCGTCAGAACGTAATGTATCTCCTTTGGAAGAGGGAACTTCAAAACCTCCAAGGCCAGTAGTTCCTGGTGGAGCCATTGGAACAGGAGCAATGATCTCAGTTCCCTTGCGTACAAACTTTTCCATCCATGAAATCTGAAATTATGTTCAAACAGCTCATATAAGTATATTAAAGAAAAAAGGGGAATAAAGAGTGATTTCATGAGCTAAAGTCCCTGCTGCTATAAGACTAGTGCCTCATGCAGAAAAAGTTCCAGGACAAATGGTCACTGTCTATTACATTGAATACCATATTCAAGTAAATCAATAATTGACAAACTTTCTTGATGTTTCTAGCTACATGAGAAATGATAACTATGTATCCTTTGACCACACTAGCTTATCAGCTTTGTCAAAGTTTCTCTGATAGCAAGGATAATGCATATGATTCAAAGTTATTATAGGATGGTAAGGTTTCTTCGGCATAACACCCCCCCCAAAAAAAAAGAACACAAAAGCCCACCCACAAGTGCACCTGAGAAAAGGAAACAATATAAAAAGCTAAGAAGAAAATGAAAAGATACTGTTAATTTGAAATTTCAAACTATATTACATGATTGACCAATATGCAGCAAACACCTAAAGTACAAAGAACCAATTTCAGTGAGGAGTTATATAAAGGCAGCTGGTACAAATTTCCATTATTCTCTTTTCTGAGTTCAGATTATGCAGTTACATGTTCTTTTCGCTTTAACATATTCCCACCCTCTTCAAACAAACCTTGCATGATAAATTACTAGTTAAAGTAATATATGCCCACATGTATTCTACTTTGAAAACCTCAAGTTTGGTTTTTAGGCACGTATACAAACCTTGTAGCAAAGAACCATTACCACAGTGAAACTGTATTTTAAGACTCTCAATGATAGAAGGATAAATTAATTCAGAGTAGTAAGACGTAAAAGTAATATATAACCTGGATATGATTTCCTTTTTGTTAAGAGACTTGCAGAGAGGTCTATCAAGAACCATGTTTCAAAGTTATTAAGGCCAAATCACATAACAACACCCAAATAACCATGACCAGGACCAACAGGATTTTAGGTTTAGGCCAACCTTTTCCACACCTGGTTATAATACTTGCCTTCTCATTTAAATCCCCTAGTGGTGGACCATGAATTTTTCCACCCGTGTAAGGTGCACCCATTGGGAATCTTTCCACCAATTGATGGACCATCAAATCGACAAGTCCATGTTTTTCATAGTTCATGAATGCACCCAAAGCTCCTAGAAAACCTTCATGCCGCAAAAACATTGCTTGAGCCTCTCCTTTTGACCTAAAGAAAGAACAATTTGGAAAACCAATTAACACATTCATGATGAGTTGGACACAAAGTATAGATAACCATTAGTCTAAATATGCAACAACAAAAACAAAATTTGACATTCACCAGAATTGAACAGAAAATGAAATTGTGTCCATGGTATAAGCATGACCCCTAATGAAGAATCCTCCGAAAAATATTCTTTTGAGCCCAAAGCGAAGGGCATTCAAATAAGCTACCTGCAAATAACAAAGACAAAATTAATGGATAGGAAAGCAAACTAAAAACTTAAAAGCATTCCACTAAGCTCGCTGGTCCAAGATAGCAAATAATAATAAGAAAGTCCCTCCTAGGAAGTAAATTTCAGGTTTCCAGCAAATTATTCTTAAAATCTTCCTTGTTTGGCTGTCAACATCATTACGAGAACTATTATTTTTATAAAGCTGCAGAAAATGTATATCTTGAGGATGATATATCATCCTTCAAAGGTAAGAAAAAAGAAAAGGAAAAAGCAACTTGATCAAATCCTTAATCTGACAACAGCCTCCATCAGGTGCCTTTTCCAAGCTAGAAGCTTATTGACTACTCTGATAATTTCAATCAGAAATCTACTTCAGTCCCATCACTTAACCAAGCTTAAACCCATGAGTATAGCCAAGTATACCTCACAAGACATCATAGATATTTTGCTGCCCTTTGAGTAGAGTAAACCATGCATCAATTGCTCTGTAAGTAATGTCTAAAAACCATTCACTTGGAAGTGCGATTATCCGACTAAAGAGCTTTTCAAAGGTAGTTTGTCGATATATTATAGTTTTATGCCTTTGCTCAAAATACCTGCCCAATGTTGTATGATATCATTCGCAGAAGGGACAGTGAAATATCTTCAGGCCTGTAGTCCTCCAACTCCTTATTTTCAGAAATTGCCTTGCCAAAGCTAGAAGCAATAGTTGAAGCGGAGAGACCAATCTGTGAATGTAGAAGAAAAAGCCACCTAATAGATTCACATCAACTTCCAAAACCATACAAGTACTCATAATTATGAACACACACAAAGCTAGCTGGCATGACACATCAACCTCGGAGTAAATAAAACAGCTTGAGCTATGAACTCTTGAAAATATCATACTATTGGAACCCTCATCTGCCATAATAGTGTAAAGAAATTTTCTGATATGGGAATCCAAGGATCCTATTGTTGCAAATCACGTCATTCTTTAATCAGAATTCAGCATATAGACAGTGGGTCATGTATCACAATCCCAATAACCAATGAATTGCAACCTGAGATTGCATAAATCTTCACAGAATGAGTACATACCTTAGAGTAGTCCATACCACCATAAATGTCCCCAACAAGCATGTCTATGGTCCTATTATCTCCACGTTGGCTCAGCTCAAGCAATTCATCAAAGCTGGACAGAAAAAATAATAATAATAATAATAATAATAACAATATGCATTTTAATGGACTATTGACAGTACACACAAGGACAATAAATTATGAAACTTAAGCATCAGAAGATGAAATATAACCTTTTGCACTGCGTCAAAAGCCTTCCTAATCCCCAATAGGTACCACCACCAACATTTGTTCCACTAACTCGTTGAAACTTTCCATCCCTGTCAACCTATACCATACCAAAATATTACATAAACCCTTTACAGGACCAAAACTGAAGTGCTTATCTACAAACAAACAACAACAACAACAACAACAATCCGAGACTTTGCTTATCTACAAACAAACAACAGAATATCATACCTTAATCATACTAACACCAGAACCAATATTAACAAGAAGATATGGAAATAAGTCATTATGGTCAATCTGCACAAATTCCTTTTGACCCTCCATATGTGTGAAAGCCTCATGACGAATTGCCTATGCCAAGCATAGTTAGACATTATAAGTACACGTTAGATGCATTGATCATGCAATAATAGAACCACAAAATGCATTAAGAGATAAAAAGAAACTATAAAAACAACCAATTTATGCAAATAGTATATCCAATACGCAAAGACAAAGCTGATTAACCGGTAGTCATCAGCATAGTTCTCAGGTGGCCTAGTAGCAGCAGTATAAATCTGATGTCAAGCATATCACATGAATATCAACCCAGTCTGAGTTCATCCCTTATGATCTTCCAGCCAATCTATTGCATACCCAGGCACTAATGCTTAGTTTGCGGTGCCATCCAATGCTACATGTGTTTTGTGCTGTAGAAATGGTACAAGGCCTCTAGCCATGCCTAGTAACGAAAATGGGGAATTTTTGCCCATTTATCAAGACTGAGGTGGAAATGGCTCTTTTAGTCACGTTGAACGAATGATTAGAGGGGTCAGCTTCCTGAAGGACAACTTCTCTCACATTTTTCTCATTACTAACAGGCTCTAATGAGTTCCCTTTTTTTCTGTTTTTGGCAAAAGAAACAGTGCAATAAAGGAAATTAAAGGAGAGCTTCCTTGAAATGAAAGACCAAGCACAAAGGACAGAGAATAAAAGAAATCAGAGAAAGCATAAGCATCCAGACCCAACACCCTTGCTCTCGTCGATACAAGGTTTCAACTTCCAACCAAAATCAGCTGACACTACTAAGAGGTATCAAAAGAATCCCCCCGGCCCACAACCTATCTTCACCGAATCCACAATCCAAGAGATCACCAAAATCAATAACAGTAGACATGAATAGACTGGAATAACAGTGTCCTTTGGAACGAGCTCGGGTCAGTTCTCTCACAGTAAAATCTACATTTGCGATTCTGAATGCAAAGGAGATAGGTGGCTCGGGATCTTTAAGTAGTTTCTTTTATCCATCAAATAAAAATCAGATTCTCAAGCTTAGACAGAAGCTCTTTGAAAATTGTCAATGACAAATGAAACAATTTAAGCCTATAAAGGAGACATATCTGGAAACACTGTAGTAAAGTATATGCTGCACTTTTAACTGGGAGGCAAGCTAGCATTCATAAACAAGGCATAGGAATTCATGATTGGTTTACCTTGAGCAAAAAATTTGCCCCTGCCACTAGACAATCCATTTCATCTTCCTTGTCAAGGCTAACCCCAAGCCTGTCCTTGAAAAGATCTGCAAACTTGTAGGCTCCACCACCTGTGGCCTTCTCACAAATTCAGCTAGTTAATATAGAAATCATGTCAGCTGAAGCAGAGACCAAGAAAACTGTAACACTAAAACGATAAGCAACTTTTCCATTATGGTCCAGGGTAATAAATGTGATATTTCATTCATCCTGACATGGTAAGCAAAGACGTCAACCTTTAAATTAGCAATCTCTGAACTCTACTAATGTTGCCATATTCCCTTCGTTCACTTATTCCGAAGAGATTATTTTATAAACTATCGGTGAGTGTGGAAATGCACATCAGCTTGTGCAGGTTCCCATTTTTGAGGCAGCAAAATAGCTAATTCAATGTTGAAACTAGATCCTCAAGCAAATAAGGCATTAAGAATTAGGTTTTCATAAAATATTATCACAAGCTAATACAGCTGAAAAATAAGTAAGTCATTTCTAGAAGTCTTAACTAGCAAATATTGTCAGCCAGAGAAAGTTCTTCCAGCAAGCAGACCAGAAGAAATAAAGAGAAAAATTTTAGCAAACTTTGTCACATAATGCACATTATATAACTATATTACATAAAGGAATATACAGTATCTATATGTTTCTTCTTTCCCATTTTCCCTTCATCTATAGAACCTAGAATCAAGAACTCACTTCTTAATAAGTAGAACTGGCAATGCTAAAAAACTTGTCATCAAAACAAATATTACCTTAATAATAGCATTTGCATTATTTGAGGCTACAGATGTCCACCGACGTGGATCCAATCCTATAAAAGGAAAAATTTTCAGCTACACACCACAACAATAAGGAGCAATATTAGTAACAAGAACAAAAACTTCTAACTGGTCCACTTCAAGAAGATGCATACCACCCCGATGAAGCTGCTTGGAATTGATAAAATCCAAGCACTCATTGATTTTATGGGTCTCAAACTTCACAAAATGGAGCCTTCCTCCAAGAATTGGGTAGCTCCTCCTATTACCATTGGATATGCCAAATCTTTTCTTGATAGATTTCTTCCTTCTGTCATTGACCGGTCTATCCTCATGTCTTGAGAAATACACCAGCTTGATGAGAGATCCTGATGATAAGACATTCAGATTTTATAAGGTCTCAAAATGAACACACTGAGAGCTGCAAAAATATAAAGCTATATTTTGGAAATAGGCAACCAATGGACAGTTTGAAAGTTTTTGCACATTGCGCGAGATGAATTTCTACACTCAAGAAATAAGAAAATTTGCATTACCATTCTATATATAATAACTGCATCTTCTCATTTCAGACATGATTACCATTCTAAAAAATGAGACAACAACCAGAAAACAGACAAACTGATTTCAGGATCTTTTATAAATTCCAACTAGAAGTAGCAACTGTGAGAAATCTGTGCTGTATAAGAATAATGTCTATTGTCCATGCTTACTGCTGCCAACCACAACTCTTCCAATTCATAATACATGATTAAGAAATTGAGTTTATCAGCTACAGATGTCAATAAAACAACCGCAACTTGTACATCCTGAAATGGCCTACCATAATTACATTCAGTCCAGTCATAATAACAACTAATTAATTAATATGTAATTATTAATTAATATGCAATTAAACCAGATCGCTGGCTACAATGTTAAGTTTCAAGGCTTCACAACTCGAGCAGTCGAATATAGAAAGGAAGATTTACAGCAGAGAGAGTAACTATTTATCATCCTTTGCTGATTCTTCTAATCCCAAAATCTAACACAAACTATGGTAGTTTAAAGTTCAAAGAGAAATTAATAGTGGATATAAATAACTCCGAACAAAAGAAAACCAGAGTAGAGATAGTCAGAGCAGATTGTACTTCACTACTGATGGCCCAAAACTATGTACCAAGTGCATGCAAGGGCTTGAGTCATGTACGTATATATACCAAAAAAGAAATTTTTTTTTAAATAACCCCCAACGGAAATTAATTCCATTTCTAACTCCTATATTTCGCGGGTTCAACCCGTCGCGTCTTGAACCCGCGACATAGGTTCCCCCCGCTGCCCACGGCGCTCCTCCACCCACGGCTGTCTCCCTCCCTCCCCCATGCGGCTCTCTCTCTCCCACCCCCGCCCGTGGCTCTCTCTCTCTCTATCTCCTCCACCGCCGCCCGTGGCACTCCTCCCTACCTCCCCCCCGCCCGCGCCTCTCTCTCTCTCTCCCCCCACCGCCCGCGGCTCTCTCTCCCTCCCCCGCCCGCGCCTCTCTCACTCTATCTCTCCTCCTCCCTCCCTCCCCCCGCCCGCGGCGGTCCTCTCTCTCTCTCTCTCCCCCGCGGCTCTCTCTCCCCCCTGGTGCTGCTCTCTCTCTCTCCCCCCCCCCCCCGCAGCAGTCCTCCCCCCTGCGTGGCTCCCGCGGCACTCATCCCTCCCTCCCTCCCTCCCTCCCTTCCTCCCCCCGCGGTAGTCCTCCCTCCCTCCCTCTCTCCCCCCCGCACTCCTCTCTCTCTCTCTTCCCCCTCCACGGTAGAGTGCCGCGGGAGAAAGAGGAGCGCCGCCGGCGGGGGATGTCGCGTCTTGGAGACGTGAAACCCTGTGTCATGTCTTGGAGACGTGACTCCCTGTGCCCTATGCCATGGCAACACGACACTATGTCGCGGGTTCAACCAACGACAAATGGGGGTCACTTCCGGAATTAGTTTCCCTCATAAGTCATTTAAATTTTTTTTTTTATTCAAATCAGTACATGTCTCGCAAGGGCTTAACATATCGTCTAGAGCTGGACTATACTATAGATCAGCATGCCAAAATTAGTGGGCCCTCAGAAAACTTATGTCCTCCCCCTTGTACAATAAAGGGAAACTGCAAGGCACGGTTGTTTATAAACCCCAGAAGATTTCCAAAAAGAAAAAGATGCTCATAACAGTCCCTAAAGAGTTCCTGCAGGAATCAAAATAAAAGTAGAGAAAAAGCAACCTTTAAGCAAGCAACCAATCATTTTAACTACTAAAGATCACAATTATATTATATATATTATTTTTTGTGGTAACATACAAATTAACAAAACGTTAGAGGAAACTTTAGAATTAAACGGTAAATTGAATTTGCCTCCCATGTCAAGAGCCCCAGATAAGTCTTTTATGTTTTCCTTTTAAAAAAAAATTATAACAATCGCTCAGAAATTCATGCAAAAAAAGCAGCTAAAAACCACTACTAAGCAAGCGATCGATCAATAAAAACTGAAGATTACAATTGGCAACCGAACATGTTAAGTTCCTCAGAAGAACAAAAAATAACAAAAAACCAGAGAGAAAATTCTTCGATTTACAGTGGTGCTGACTTCAACACCTCGAATGTCATAAGAAAGAAAAAAAAATGATAAAAAAGTCCACAAAAATCACAAAAATAATTCAGGCAAAAATCAAATAAAAGTAGTAGAAAGAACCACCATTAAGAAGATATCAATTTGACTAATAAATTGGAAACTCACTGGAAAAATCCCTGAAAATTTCTTCTATGTTAAAAGGGTGTGTGAATTAAATTCACCTCCAATGTCAAGAGCAAGATGAGAGATGTCATCAGACTGATTAGGGAGCAAAATAGTGGGATCTCTCTCTTCAAAATTGCCTTGGATAGCAGCCCCACTAAGATCAAGCTGTGGTCTTGAACTTGACCTGTGAATACCCCCTGATGATGATGAAGTGGGTCCTTGTGATGGCACCATTTCTCTTTCCTCTTCCTCCTCAACTCTGTCTCTGTTTCTTTCTCTCACTTCAACAACAGGATCCTTCATATGATCGTTAATACCGAGAACTAGGTCGTCAGTTAGACCACCAGCGCCACCCATAATATCTCAACCCAAAATTTTTTTCCCGTCAACCGTTTTGGTTCAGCCAATTAAGCCCTTGTTTGTTTGGTCACTGGTCCCATAACCAAACACCAGAATTTTCCCCTCCTAATGAATCAACCTATCACCGACAAGCCACCAAACATTAACAACCACAAACAAAGAGTAAAAAATACAGAAAAGGAATCATCGGATCAAACAATTAACTGTAATCTAGTATTAACTGCGCAATAAAATTAAAGACCTAAGTTTTTAAATCCAAAAACTCACCCAATCCAACAAGAATTTAGAACCCCAGATGCGCAATACAAGAGTGCTGCAAAAAATAAAACACAATGAAACAAAATAAACTAAAAATTAAAAAATTTAAGTTTTTGTTTTGGTTAAAAAATGGAAACGGGGATGAAGAACGCCAAAAAAGTGTATGCATGAAACGAACCCCTTTCTAAGTTTGGTGTCATTGTTGGTGAACACTCACAAATTTTAGAATAATAAGAAAATTAAGTTTAAAAAAGAAATTTGCAGAGTGTGAAATGTTTACTTTCAGTTTCAGATGAAGAAGATTCTCTAGGGAAGAGAATGGAGTAATCGGGAAAGGAGACCAGAAGAGGAAAAGATTGAATAACGCGGAGAGGCGCGAGGGACAACGATAGAAATTTCTTGAGAAGGTTATTTATACTCGTTACTATTATGGAATGTAAACATCCGATCCGCACCATTTTTAAGGAAAACAACCCCGGCATTAGTGGCTGCTCCTGCGGCGGTTCCAAATTTATTTTAAGGAATCTCAAATTATTCAAACTTTACGGTAACAACCGACACTATATTCTATTTATTGGGTTTCATAAAAATAAAAATTTTTATATTATTATATTTCTATTTTATGTCGAATACTCTATGATAATTTTTATATAATAAAATTTTAATTATATAATATAATAAAATTTTAAAGAGTTAAATAGTTTTTTATTTTATTTTTAAAAATTTCATACAATAAATAATATTTTTAAAATTTTATAGAATCAATAAATTATAATTCAATCGATAGTATCTTTTTTTTCTTTAAAAATCTCGACTTCAATTTTTTCTTGGCATCAAAAAGAATTTATTGGTGTTATGGCTCCTCTTAGCGCACTTTAGGCCTGCCTTCCATAATAATAATACTAATAATAATAATTCGGTTAATCTTTATATGTAAAACGAAAGTTCAAGGTTTAAATTACATTTCATCATATGGTAAAGATTTGAAAGCATCTCCTTTGATTAGAAAAAATAAATAAATCTTTTTAAATATCGTAAAAGATAATTATTTATTTTTATGATGTTCTTTTTATTTTTTTAATTTTAAAATCAAGATCAATGAGAAGTTAATGGTACATATCAATGATCATAAACAAATATAAATACAACAAATGTCATGCACGTTTAGTGATAATATATTAAATTATTTTGATTAAAATTTTAAATCTGGGTATTGAGAATGTAAAAATAGATACGGGGAGAGTATTTTCTTAAATTGGATTTCATATTATTTGAATCGAATTAGTCAGATAAATTGAATATCGGTAGTCAAGTAAAAAAAATATGAGTGCTCGAGTTGTTGATATTTTGGGTCAATTTACTGATAGACGATCAGTCTAATGAGATAAATGTATTAAATCACTTAACAAAATCTCAAATTTGAAACTAAAAAAATGAAAAAAATCATGTTGAGAGAGATTTTCTTAAATTGAATTCAACAATATTTGAATCAGATTATTTAGAATATGGTTTCAGATATCGATTGATTATAAAATAGATACCAACATGGATCGACTCAACTAAATGTGGAGTTGAGTACACTCAGGCATCACGATTTGACTCATGCTATGAGTATCAGACCCTTATGTGTATGGAGTGTTCCCCGTTGAGAGACCCGCCCTCTAAAAGGAGCCACTGGAACAGTCGATCCGGATTTGTTGGAATGAAATCCCGGATACCGGGTCGTGTCCAAGACATGGTACAAAAAATAAATAAAAAGATTCTAGGCCCATTTTAGCCCAAATTATTTCATGATTATCAAATTTATTGGGCTTGAGTTCTTGGGCCTCTCCTACCACAACAACATTTAACTTTTGGGCTTTAACCATTACATTACCCACATTCTGCCATGTCAGTGCCTTAATTACAAATATCGAATTAGAGTTCTAAAAATATTAAAAAAAAATTACAAGAGCCAATTTTTAAAATAGACTCTATAATATTTGAATCGGATTAATTGAATAAAATCCGGATAACAGTCGTGAAAACCAAAAAAAAAAAAAAAAAAAAAGCCTTCTTCTCCTTGGACATCTACACGTTACTGCAATCTTTCCCACTTTTCGAAAATTCTTTTTCCAAATTATGTTTAATTTACTATTTTGGAGCAAGAAAGGAAGACCGGACAGGGTAGAGTTAATTGAGGCTCAGATAGAAATTTTAATGGAAATTTTTTTTAAAATAAAAGTTTTAACTTTTATTTGTAAATAATATATTTTCTATAAATTTTTAATTTTATAAAAATTATTATAAATAGAATAAAATAAAACGATGATACGTTAAAGTAAATTAAGCATTGTCGAGGTTTTCCAAACAGCACCAATGAAAATTCAATGGAAAAAAAAATGTCAAATTGCCATTAAAATTTAAAAGATAGAAAATTTAAAATGAAATATTATTCAGTCCAGTGTTTAAATTAACTGAGATTAGATAAAAAATTTTTAGTGTAATATTATATATAAAACTCTATATCTATTATAATTTTTATAATTTTTTAGTAAAAATATTATATATAAAATAAAATAAAATAAAATAAATCTAGTTGAAAAAAATTGCTGCAAGTTGAGCTTTCCCGGGCTGCCATTGAATTTCTGAAGACTCAGTAATCAAGTAAAACAATACATATGCATAGGCATAGGAATTGTGAAAAAGGTTCAAAATGCCAGCCCGTGCGGGCCCGATTTCAGATTGCGTGGGCCTCCCAGCCGATGAACAGGTCTACGCATGAAATAATTTCAGCCTTCACATTTCATGTCCTTTTTGGTTTCTCTTGGGAATGTGCACGAGCTATGAAACACAAGACAGACTCCTGATTTATTCAGTTAATAGCAACATAAACTCGGAACTTTGCTAAAATTCCGTCCATATTAGAATCCAAATTTCTGATAATTTACAACAGGAAAGGGGCCTCCTTCCTCCGTTCGAGGGAAGCTTCAGGTGCCCAAAGAGTTCAAAGACACAGATCATTATCAAAGACCACATAAGCCACCACTGAAACCAATAAACACGCCATCAAGCATCAGCAGCCTTCTCAACTGGTTCAGGGTTTTGAGCAGCACCTGATTTTGCACGCTTTGCTTCATAATCCTTGACAGCTGCCTTGATTGCATCCTCAGCAAGCATACTGCAGTGCAACTTGACTGGGGGAAGGGACAGATGTTTTGCAATTTCACTGCAGTGACATCAACATGAAAAGATTGCTCTTCAGAACCAGAAAACTAGAGTCAAGCATATAAAGGCACAACACCCGCTAAATAATCAAGTTTCCAAGTTGGTTTATAATAAGAGTGTGGTACCTTGAAGACGCATATATAACAACAATAACAACCACATGAACCTTAATCCTAGCATTTGGGGTCGGTCATTTAAGAGACAAGTATAGAGATGATAAAAAATAAAAAAATAAAAAAATAAAAAATATATATAATATATTGGTTTAATTTATTTAGATTCTTTTATACCACTTATTCCTATTCAATACCATCTTTTTATCTAAATCTTTAACTATCATGTCTTTACGGATAACTTGCATTCAAGTTTTCAGCGACCTACTTTCATGTTTTACTAGATTTCCTATATTTAAGTTCTCGATTCTTTTAACCGATGCATCTTTAGGTATTCTTTACAAATATCCAAACCACCTTAAACGACATTTTCGCATCTTATCCACAATTAAATTAATTCTCAATTTGTTACAAATTTCTTCATTTCTAATTCTATTTTTTCTATTTTTAGTACATTCATCTAAATATTTCCATTTCTACTACATCTATCTTTTGTTCTTGTTATTGTTTAATAACTCAACATTCAGTACCATACAATAGTGCATGTCTTACCACGATTCTATAGAACTTTTCCTTCAAATGCAATAGTATCGTGCGATCGCAAAAAATTCTGAATGCCCTTCTCCATTTCATCCAACCCGCTTGAATCTTATAATTCATATCTCCATCTATATTGCCACCATTTTAAATGATGGAATCAAGATATATAAATCATTTACTTTTTGGTAAATAGTGTATCATATGTCCTTCTAACTCCAAAGTGTACAGGATAAATGTGATTCATCCCCAAAAGTGTGATATTTCCCCCATATCAACCTCAAGGAGATCATCCTCCAAGGGGTAAGAGTAAGGTTTCATCCCTTGCTTGACATTAGTTCACCATGTATCTCCTTTTCCAAAAGAGATTTACATTAGGTCCATTTTCCTACTAATCTGGTTAAATGGTCCATTGTCCAATTTGAGGGCCACGGAGCACAAATACTTCAAAATGGAGGCTCTGTCAACGTCCAACATTTTCAAGGAGTATACACATTTGCACGCACCATGTAGAGTGTCCAACTTTTCATTGTTATCTTAGACACCAAAGGCTTCTGAAACAATTTTAGAATATTTTTATGACACTACAATGATTTTTTTTTCCTACATTATAATAATCAACATCAATTGGGATATTTATATTCTTAAATACCTTTGATTATGAGTATCTCTTGTTCAATAGAAAATTAATAAGACAATTGAAAGACATAGCTTGCTTGTCTATTTTTCTACCAATATTTTATTGGGCGAACTATTAGTATAATTCAAGTTTCACTACAGTAACCTCACTCTATTTTCAAAAGTTCATTATGTCACCATCTTCATATCATGTGGCATCTGTGTCTGATCATTCACCGCCACAAAGAAGCCTCTCTTCTCCCTAGTTTTCACCTGATAAATGGCAGTTGCAAGGTATTCATTCCCCCATTAAGACCCAAATTTATGGCATTCTTGGCCTCCAATATATCATGTGATGCAATACTTATTGAGCGAACTTCTGTGAACGAAAATTAGCTCAGTTATGATCAGCAATACCAAATCCTAGAACCAGATCACTATAACAAACTTTCTAAAAGTGAAATATATTCTTCTACCATGTGTAGATGTATCGCACTTCATTAACTAATGGCACATATTAATCTGAACAACCTTAACACCTGCTCTACCAAGGGGCTCTTAAAGCAATACACTAAGAGACGATGGAAATATAACTTTTTTCCAAACGCGTTTCAAGCCATGAACCATAGGAAGCAATGCAGCAAATAATTCAGAAGCAGCCTGCAAAATCAATCAATTGCACACAATGGTTTTTTGACTTTGGTTAAGGCCTGTATCAGTTGGACCAAATTTGGGAAACTGCAAAAGAAAACCAATCTGCTCCTGATATGTCACAATTAATTTAATATAAAGTTTTAAAGTGGTAAATCCTATTCTGGGAGTCTCATGGGCTTTCAAGTTCAATAATGAATGAGTTCAAATATCTTGGGGATCAGCCCACAGAATCAACAAATTCCATCAATCATGGCAGGTTTTGTGACTTTAGTTAAGGTCGCATTATCAGGACAGGCGCTTAAAAAAATGCTATACTCCATGGTCCATATTAGGGATGGAGCTCTTCCGTAATTGATATTAAAAAAAAAAAAAAAAACATGGGAAGTGAATTGGAAAAAAAAAAAGAAAAAAAGAACCCACAATGCTTGATAGTCACATCAGTAATTGAAACCATCAGGACTCATAGGAGAATAGCAGAGCCCTCCTATATGGAGGAAAAGAAAAGGATCAGGAGATTCTATTGAAGCAGCACGAAATCCACAAAACGATAAAACAATACTCTCGATCCACTTAGAGCTTAGTATAGCAATGGGGTAATACAAGGAAATAAGGTACTGAAAAAAACCACTCTTAGTCCCTATACGTACCCAGCAGATATATTTTGATTCCGATACATGAGTATTTGATGTACAGGCACTTCTGTGTTTCAGATTCTACATGGATCCCTCAGTTTTATGTGATTGCTAAAGTACATGAGCAACTTGAGGAACCTTGTTATCTCATCCTATGATGATTTGGAAAAAAAAAAAAAGGGACTTAACTTGAAATGAAGTAGATTGAGATGGATCAAAATGCAAGTTAATAATGTGATTCTCATCTCCCTTTCACCCACATCCATACTTCTAATTGACAGCTGTTGGGATCAAGAGAAAACAATTAAAAAAACAAAGAAGACCAAGATCTCTGACACTAAATTCTTCCCACTATATGCATCCAAACTAGAAGCATCAGAAATACAATGAGACGCGCAATAGCAATATGTAGGAAAATCAAAGTAGTTGTACCCTGCCTATTATGGCATCCATTTTATTTTTTTCCTTCCTTTTCCCTTTTCTGTTATCTAAATTGGTTGTTGATAAGGGTAGCATTCCAATGCCAAGGCAGAAATGTTTGGTAGACATATTTAGTAGGTTATAAAGACTAAAATACTTGCTTCAACTTTTATGATATTCTTCAATCAAAAAGCAAGAACAGGGTACTTTAGCAGAAATCCAAGAAAGCCAACTTTTTCACAGACAAATGGTGCATCAAACCAAACACCCAACTCTCTACTCCAACCAAAAGCTAGATGCTAATAACATGTAAAATGGACACTACACGAAGGCAAGCAGGCGGAAGCGCCGTTATAAATAAGCCATAAAAATGAAACTGAAATTGCTGACAGTAAGAACTCACGTATTTTTTATAGACAAAACTTCCTCCATTTGTTTTCCCTTTACCCATTCAGTGGCTGCAAGAGACAAAGTAGTAGATTAGAATCATCCAAAATGGAACCTTGCAAACAAGGGCGTAGTCAAAAATGCATATGCCAGGGGGGACAAACTATAATATGCATTTGGGACTATAATTTAGGGGGGATTGGGGCGTGGGGTTATAACTTTTAACAAGGCAAACAACATTTGAGGTTATAATTTTTGAAACCATATAAATAATTTTTTTTTCCTTCAAACTTCAAGATGGGGGTGCTTGAAAGACCACATCCCTTTTATCTGCATAGAAAGATAAAGTTAGACAATCAAAATCGTGGCCACACTTTGCACTACCAATTCAGAACACATGTTTATGTATTAAAGTTATGCTATGAAAGAATCACAGAACCAAAAAATCAGTTTAAATCAGCCATGAAACAAGCAATTTTACACAACGCCCACCTAAAAATGACAAAAGATAAAAGATAAAAAGAAATAAGACAAACCCATTTTCCTAATAACAAACAATAACGTAAGAACTAAGACAACCTCAGTTTCATCAAATTAGTCAGCCACAAGTTTCTTAGTTACAACATGCAAATACTCATTCCCTCTCTACTCTATTTACATCTAAAACAGCTATCATTTTCAGGAAAACTATAAAACGATAGAGACCCATATGAAATATTTTAGGATACAATCCAAATCCCCCGACCCAAAAAAAAAAAAAAAAACAAATGACAGAATCAGAGAAATACAAACACACACTTCTAATTGAAAAGAGAGAGAGAGAGAGAGAGAGAGAGAGACTTAATAGAGATATCCAAAATTATATTTTTCTTTTATAGAAGAAAAAACAAATTCAAGGAACACCAACCTACAGATGAGGACGCAATAGCAGATCCGCAGCCAAAGGTCTTGAAACAAGCATCCACAATCTTCCCAGTTTCCTCATCGACCTTGATTTGGAGCTTCATCACGTCTCCGCATGCCGGCGCTCCAACAAGCCCCGTTCCCACCGTCGGATCACTCTTGTCGAACGATCCAACGTTGCGCGGGTTGTTGTAGTGATCGATCACTCTCTCGTGGTAGAAACGTGGCAGAATCTGAACCGTCGGATGATTTATTGCTCTTTCTAACCCTAGAATTCTTCTGCAACCTTGACGAAGCATTGTCGATTCTCTCTCCCCCCCTCTCTCTCCTCTCTCTCTGTTAGCGAGCGTGCTTGTGGTGGTTCCTATAAGGGAGAAAGAGCCAAAGCGGGCGATAGGGTTCTTATTCGAGGGCGCGCGCGGCGACTGTCGAGATGTGACACGTGTACCCTTTTCCCAAAATTGTTGGATTGGAATCACGAAATATCTTTTTCTACAAAATAATATAAAATAAGAAAAATGAAAATAATAATGTAATGGTCAAGTTGCAAGATATCTAGGAAAAAAAATTATGTGGGGTGGTGAGTGAAAGAGAAGGATAAGGGATATGATAGAAAAGAGAAATTATTAGCGTAGGTAGGAAAAGTATTTTTATCTCGTTGAGAGTTTAACTTTTCTTGAATACGAAAAAAATAATATTGAGAGACTTTTCCCTCAACTGAGATTCGACAGTCAGATCAGTCTAGATTAGTTTGAGCGAAATCTCGAAAATCGGAAGATAGTCTAGTTATAGGAATAAAAAAAAAAAGAAAAAAAGAAAAAAGAAAAGAATAAAATTATGAGAGGAAAAATAAGTAACAGGGTACCTTTAGGTCGAATATGATTTTAGTGATCCGAATAGGATTAGAGTTAGATATAAATAATAAGATAATAATATCAAAAATTGTATCATATGTGTCTGTCGCCATCTCGGATTGAGATGAAAGATGGAAGAGAGAGAAGAAGAGAGAGAGAGAGGGTAGAGAAAAATAGAAATTTAAATTTTCTCTTCATGAACCGGGATACAACTAGTTCAAACATACGTAAGAAAAATCAAATAAATCTAATAGACGGTGCACCACGACTCTTTCCTCCCAATTCTTTGTTCTTAATTTAAATTCTTTTATTTTTTTTAAAGTTGGTATTTTAATTAATATTTGAAAACAAATATTAATTAAACAAAGCCAATTTGACCGAATTTTAATTAATATTTGAGAAAAATAATATTAAAATTTGCAATTTGCGTCTAACCAAGTTCACATCTGGCACGGTCGGTTTTGACCCAAACCGAGACCGGTTTGAAAAGGGCCGATTATGGGCCGATATGGTCGGCCCATGAAAAAGAAATATCGATTGTGTACGACCAAGAAGGGAAACCAATATATCACCAAGAACAAAAAGAAGGGAAACCAACCAAGAGGCAGAGAACTTGGATTTGGGCCGGACTTAGCCCAAGGAGATGAGGTCTATAAATTTCTGAGGCCCAATTGATAAAAAATCGTCCTAAGATTAGAGCAAAATTCATTGCATTCAATACCTACAAAAGCGTATCTAACTTCTTTGGGTTGAGGGGTCAAAAACTATACTCCTTTAACTAGAAATCTTGAATCCGAATCCTGAAAATGACGAAAAAGGATTTAAGAGAGCTAACCCCTAAAATGGGTCATATAGTGCTCGAACCAGATTAATCGGGTAAAACCCATATACTAGTGATAAAAACAAAAAAAAATAAAAACCTACAAAAGTGTGGTAACAACTCTCTCTCCCAACCCCATGATCCTAGTTTCAAATCTCATACAAAAAAAAAAAAAAATCTACAAAAGCAGAGATGAAGCGATAGACAGTCGGTTTAGTAGACGAAGGTATTGGATCTCTTAATTAAATATTATATGCGAAACTTAAAAATGAAAAATACTATATTGAGAAAGTTCCTCTAAATTAATCCCAATAACGCACAAATCGTATTAGTCAAAACATGATTTTTTATAACTATTGGTTAAAAAGAAAAAAAGAAAAAGAAAAAGAAAAAAAGCCCAAAAACAGAGATGAAATCCTCAATAGGAAAATTGATGAAAATAGTATGCAGTAAAAAAAATAGAAAAGAAATTAATAATAAAAACCTTTCCCTTGCCTCATGTATTAATATCAAAGCATGGACTTACTGAGATTTTTTTTTTTTTTTTCCATTTTTCTTTTCGGGATATAACCTTGTTCCCCTTTTGCCGTGCTATTCATATTCCAAGTAAACTACTAATAATGGAGGGAAAAATTTAGCTGATCTTCATTTTGAGCGACTGCTATACCATTTCAATTAGGGGGATTTAATTTCCTCACGTGGTGGTAGCAAGTCGGTTCGACTTTCAAACTATTTTCGTGAAACGCCCCAATGATTTATTAGTCGAATATTTTTCAAATATAAATTTGTTTTTGAATTTTATGTATAATAAAAATAAATTTTGAATAAATTTTGTTAAACTCTAATTTGATTTGAATCGAATTTAGTCATATTTAACGTAATTAATAAATATCAATGATTTATAAAATATATATATTTCTGGTAAGGGTTTATCAAATCTGACCGGAATAGAAACCTAAAATAAAAATTATTATATCTTATTCCTGATTAGGATTTTGCCAAACTAAAAAAAAAAAAAAAAAAAAAGGTGTAGTCTAGGTCTGCATTATTTCGATCGGTGTCGGATGGGATAACAGAAGATAATTGGATGCTAGCCTTGTCCCGTTTGCTCATTCTCGTACCAAAAATAGGATTACTCACCTTCCATGAGATAATAAAGTTTTTAAACCAAAGTTACGTGGATGTAAAGGTAACAAGTTATACTTCCTAATTATATATTTTAAATTTGAATCACGAGAATAAGAAAATAAAATTTAAGAAAGTCGATCTTTGAGTGGATTTAGTAATAGCCAAGTGAATTAATTAGTCAAAGTTTGAATGTAAATCGATGATAAAAAAAAAAGATTTTAGACTCTCCCTCTATTTCCTATGAAAGTGGACCTAAGCCTAGCCCTAAAATTGATCAGGCCTCTTCAGATCAAGCCGAGGTCCTGAAATAGCTATCCAAGCCTGGCAAAGGGATAGAGTGTTTGATTGAGACTTTCTAGAATCCCCACAAATACCCTGAAAAAAGGGACAAAAAGCCGATGGCAAGTTGTCTTATAAGGCTAACTTAAGGTATATGTGTAGGATCTCACTTTCGGGCGACTGAGGTGGAAACCACATATAACTAGCTTTTACTTTTGTTCATCATGTCCTACGTTATAGTTAAGGCTGACCCTCAAACCTGAGGTGTTACTTTGTTGCCATCTTCATGGTCCCAAAGAGATTTGACAAGGATCAAAACGGGGGGGCCAAAATAAGTCGGAAGAAAACCAAGCAAGCAAATCTCAGATCTCACCCTACAAAACATGCTTAATAGACATTTGACTGCAGATTACAAGAACCTATAGCCACCAACCTATGCAATATTTGCCGAATCAACGCGGACCATTTCTTACAAATCTGATTAACAGACAATCGATTTAATGTGATAGATATTAAATCTTTTATTCAAATTTCAAATTTAAAATTTAAGAAAAAAATACTATATTAAAATAATCATCTTTTAAATAAAACTCATGCATATATTCGAATTAGATTAATTATAATATGATTTTACATATCGATAGATTAAAAAACAATTCTCTTGCAAACCTGGCCAATTAGAGGTTCTGCCCATCCATGATGCCAAAACATTGGCAATTAAATCCGAACCTGTTCAAAAAAGTTCCGAGTAGCATCATTATATAGTCCAAAATTAATTAACAGTCATTATCATCATTCTTTTAATTCCATAAATTAGTCATCATTCTTTTAACTCCAAAAACCTACTCATTCCTATTTGAGTCTTGAAAATTAGATCAAAATTCATCACAGATCAACTGCTATGGTGGCCAGACAAAAGATAGAGACACAAGGAGATAGACCCAAAATCCCGAAGAGAATTTTTTCTTCTTACCACACGTTGGCAATGGTGGGTTAAGAGGGGCGATTAAAAGTTGGAAAAGTACTTTTTTATTATTTATTTTTTTATCATGTCATACTATTGAGTAAGGATTTTGAAACTATAATTTAATTGTTGGGTTTTCTCAATAGATAGACCATAATCGAAGAAAAAATAGCAAAGGGTATATTACCTATAATTTATTAGGACATAAGAAAGTGCCATATCCAAGAAGCTTAAGGTCTTTTTGGGGTGGCAGGACATAATGCCCTTCTAAAAGATGAGACATTATTATCGGAATGATGAAAAATAAGGACACTGACCGACGTATGATAGTTCAGTTAGTTCAGAAATTGATATCCCTTAACCATGATCAGGAGTTCGATCCTTCATGGAAACGAAAAAATCAGTGCTGAGGGACATACCTCCTTAATTGGGCTCTGCAAGCGGTCGATCTAGATTAGTCGAAACGAAACCCAGGTTACTGGATTGGTGGCCTAACCATGATACCAAAAAAAGAAAAATAAGGGCACTAAGAAAAATACATAGACCACAAAAAAATACATATCATAATTCATTAGAGTGTGTCTTACTAACGACGAATCCGGTAGATAAAAATATTAGTTTTCTTAACTAAGTCAAGGATTTAAAACTTAAAAATAGAAAAAATTATGTTGAGAGAGTTTTTTTTAATTAAATATTATAATATTTAAATCGAATTAGTCAGAATATAATTTTAAATAGTTAAAAAAAATATCTAATTTTTTTTTTTAAGAAAATCGAAGGTTAAGTAATTGACAATGAGGGTGGCAAACCAAAGAGAGCTTCTCCATGACTGGAATTAGAAACAAACAAATAGCTTAGTAGCTTGTACAATCAGAAAAAGAAAAGGCATAACTTTGATGCGATTGTACCTTTATTTTCATGTGTCTTGGTGTTAAGGGCTACTTAAATTATGAGATTCTTGTCGGAGGTCCACTGTCCCATCACCCCCAAAAAAAAGCTCGAGAAGTGACTTGTAAGTGTAAGGTTTCAACATGTAGCCGTTGATTGGCCTTTCTCACTCAAGTCCATCTGTCTAGATAGCTCAATAATTTCTCTTTTTCTAATTTGTTTTGAATTCAACAATTTGCCTGGAACTTGCTTGCTCATAGCCCATTGAAGTGAAGTAGGACTGGCTTTAAAGGGCAAAGAGAGGAGGTGAATTGCACCAGCAACGTTGACGATGACTAAGAAGGGTAGTAATATTCCTCCCTTACCTTTACTTTTTGTGCATCCACCCTCACATGAAGATGAACTACTTTGACCATCAAATCATTTGATCAATGATAATATATTCAATCATATTAGATTAATTTAAGTTCGATTCGAGCCATTCTATTAATATAAACCTAAAATTTTATTTACAAATTTGACAGAAATTACATTTATTATTATCTTAAACCTTTTGATCGATAACAACGATAGTACCATATGATCTGATATGTCATTTAACAATCAAAGGCACACATGGATGAGAAAACTTTCCTCAACTTCTAAGTGAACAAACCTCTTAGTGACACTGGAATTTTTCTGTTGCATTATTGCAATAATCTTCTGAATCCATCAAACCTTATTTAACCATTCCCTACCTCCATCGATTTAAATTGCATTGGTTAACCTTGACAATGACCCATCACCTCAACTGCTAAGAAATATTATTTTAGAAGAAATTCTAAAAATTCAAATTCAAATTGTCCCGAGGGGTTATTAATTGTCACCCCAACCGATAAGAATTTTTTTTTAAAAAAAAAATATAAAAATACAAATTCAAATTGTCCTAGGGATCATTAATAGTCAACTTCGGTACCTAAACCTCAATTAATATTCATAGATTTTTCTTCTTTTATTTTTAATAACAAAATTCATAATTTGCCTAATTTAAATTACGAATTATTTGACATTTTATGAAAAGCAATTGGAATCTTTTACCAAAAAGAAAACTTATTTTCTCTTACTTTTTTTTTTTTGGGTGAAATCAATCTTTTTCAACTATTCGAAGTCACGTTGGTTACATTTAACACAATCTTCGGCCTTGATTTGACCTTTGGCAGGCGGGAATAGCTGCATCATATGCAATGTGATGATACAAGGAAATAGGCAAATAGCATTCAAACAAAATCCATGCGGGGACCAAAACACTAAAAAATTACCAAACCTAAACTATGTGACCTAATTTCCATTCCCAAGCAAAGATTTTTAAATGTCCTTTGTTCATATTTTATTGGGCTTGCTTCTTTGTTTCCATGCTTGCTTGTTCAAAATAATAATAATAATTGATCGATCGATCAATCAATCAAGATATTACAAATTTCATGAAAGTTTTTTCAAAGATAGCTCACGTGATTGAGTCTTTCTATTTTCATCATTTTTTTTTCAATTCGATTTGGTTTGATTGTATTTCCTTATACGAATAGAAAAGTTAAACCATCGTGAAAGGACTAGACTCCCATCAAAATGAGATGATTAAAGTGCCTAGAAAAATTCAAAGCCACCCATAACTTGTCATGAAATGGGCGACATCCCCACAACAGTTTGCATGTAGTGCATTATAGAATTCATGAAATGTCATATGTGCTTGATGAGTAGGCAAACTTCATTAAAGCACAAAGGCCTTTTCTGTAAGACAAATGGAGATTCACCTTTCATAGGAATTAACATAAAGTGGACAGATAATTTGATTAATTAATTGTATATATTTATGTGGTCACGGACAAAACTAAAAATCTATATTAGAGAGCGAAATACAATATTTTATTTTTACACAAAATAATTTTTATGAATAATTTGATTAACAAAATAATTTTTATGCATAATTCGTTTCTATATCCTCAAAATTTTGTGAATAGAAACCAACGATTCAAATATGTTATTTTCATACATTTGATTATAAATTTGAAATACTTGTACCGATACAAATGTAGGAGAGAGAAAAAGACGTAAGCCAGACAAAAATATGACACATTGATATTAGATTTTCTTTTTTTTTTATTGTGCATTTTAAAGTAATTCGAAAAGAGAGATTATCGTATTTTTAATAAATTTTTATATAACAAGAGTATATATCTCGAACAAAAATTTTGACATTCAAATTTTGCGAAGAAAAATAAACTTATCAAAATTTGATTGACTTCAAAATCTGTATACATAAAACCGAATATAAAAAGGTATGAGAGTAATGTATATCATAAATGATTACCGTTATCGTAACGTAAATGGATAAAGATATTTTTATTCTTTAAGCATGTAAGGATTCAAATCTCAGTATAGGTATGGAAAACTCTCTGCTGAGAGATCCGGACAGTGGGCTAGTAATAGAAACCTTAAAAAAAAAATAAATGATTATCGTTGATTCTTTTTCTTTTATATTAAATGTTTATCATTGAATTCCAAAAAAAGATAATGTAGGCGTTGGCTTTTCTTAGCAATCATTTAGAAATTTGTCAATACAAGTACTTACAAAATAATTGAATACAGAAATCAGGGATTGGAGCAGCCGTCGGAGAAATCACAGAAACAGTTTGGACCCATCTATCAAATCAACATGAACCACAGGGAAAGTTGCTCAAGCCTTCGGCTTATCCTCTCGTTTTAAACTCAAGCGATGGATTCAAAACTAATAAAAAACGCAACCTATCCACGGATGGTTCTCTATCCGGAAGGCTCCCGCTTTGATGGGTAACTCTTTTTTTCTTTGGATGCTCTCGTTTTAATATTAGATAGTCTTTTTTTATCTTAGATGATTCTCACTCTGATATCAGAAAACTTTCTTCTAGATAATCTTTTTTTATATTGGACAGGAGGTTTCGGTAATATTTTATCATAAACTTAACTGATGAATCCAAATCAAATAAAAGAATTTAACTCAAAAGATCAATTTATTAAGTAAGAGAATCTATTAGAGTTAAAAGTTATTTTATGATTTCTTAAAAATTTAATGTGGGATTCGTAACACTTCTATCGTTAATGGCGACAATACAATATTATGAGGGCCAGATAATGGGCCTTACCTCACCTATCTCGTGAAGTTGCTTATATTTAAGGATTTTTTAATTTTTAATTTTTATTTGTTATTATCGATAATTAAAATTATATTTTAATTAATTCAATTTAATTATTTCTAATATAATTTTTTTCATTTCTAAATTTTAAATTTAAAAATTAATTAAAAAATCTAACATTTCATTTTACTAAATTAATTATCCATTAAGTTAAGTTTTTTTGTTTATGTGATGGTCTCCATTTGTGCTGCATTAAATATTGAATAGAAAGTGAAAAGTGAGAATCGCCTTTTATTTTAATTTTTATGTTATTGGGTGTGTAATTCCACCCTGCTCAAGGGATTAAACCCCCAGAATATCTTGATACCGGGTTCTGTACCTCCCAAAGGTCATTACAGGGTGGTAAAAGAGCTCTGACGAGATGTCTCATGTGACATGGGGTTATGTTACCAAAGAAATAAATGGATTTTTACATATTTAATATATTATAAAAGAGATATATATATATATAAATTAGACTATATATAATAAAGGAAAAATTTTAATATCAAAGCAAATCATAATTGATATATTGTGATATATATATTAACAAAGGTTACAAAGACTTCTGTAAAATTTCCAAAGGGGTTTTGATATCTTCCGAAAGCTCAAGGGTAATATTAGGCTGCATGGTGTATCACAATAATAATAATAATAACAAAGAAACTTGTATGCTTCAAGAGCATCATCATAGGATAATAGATAAATTTTCTTTTGATATGATATTATATATCTATCTTGTTGGGCATAGATATTTTTAGAATGCTTGAGCTGATTGGAACGTTACGTAATTCTACCCTGTGATCATCAAGCAAATTGCAGACACCAAGTTGGTGAAACTATCTAAACCAGGTGCACATATTTATCCAAAATCCACTGAGAGAAGTTTCAAAGAAACAGTGATGCAATGGGAGAAACCTTTTGAGCAAACTAGGTTGTCCTTTCTACCAGACAAGATAGACTTTATTTTGTTATCTTCTCATCTTTGTTTCAATCATCTTCTTCTGATCCTCGCCCACACCCTGACTCTTATCACTTATCTAAACCTAAATAAATCTCTCACAGCCAATAAGATCCCATGAAATTGCATATTACGTTAACCAACTTCTAAGCATTGCCTTAAGAGGCTCCAACCGGTCAATTCTCCATATTAGGTTACTGTTTCTAAAGTGAATTCGTAGTTACCACTAAATTATTTGGAACAAGTCCCTTTCGTTTATGTCCGGTTCAATAGGTATCGAAAGAGTCAATTCCTGAATTGGACTCCATATCTATTTAAACCAAATTAGTCAAATTTTTGAATATCGACAATTAAGTAAAAAATATATATATATTAAATTACCAAAACTTATAATAAGATGATAGATGAATATGTCTTAAGACACTTATGAGGGGTAGATGTATCTTTTGATTTCTTTTTTTATACATAAATAGACGATATTAATTGAGTTATAACTCATTGTCATCTCGTAATTTCTTTTAAAAAATAGATTTATATCTTAATTAATGACTCTTGTTTATTTAGTACTTGTATAAGAGAGAATTAATTAGTTCTGATTGAAAGGAAAAAAAAAAAAAGAAAAATCACCCAAAGGCAAATTTAGTACGAGGGAGGCAAAAGTTCATGTGGGTCATTTGATGTAACCTAGTAAGTTAACATTAAATAAGTATAAAACGGTATTACAGCGTGGATGACGGCATCATGCATTAGGCCAAAATTTGAATATTAAACGGCACTGACTCTATCGCTTAGATTTCTAATTTTTCATATAAACAAACCTCATCGATGTGTTTTCGGCAAATCATTTTCAACCAAGAGAGGATCACTCTGAAGAATTAAATTATCTTCCTGCAACGATGCAAAACAAGCAACTCTCTTCCATTTGCTGGAAGGCAATAAAATGATTTAATTAAATATGTGATATTTTATATTACTTGTATTATACTAGCGGCGACTCAAATAGTCGGATACTAAATTTTTTTAACCACGATTTTGAATTCGAGTATTAAAAATAAATAAACAGATGTAGAGAGAATCAACCTTTAAATTGAGTTCTATAACTATTTGAATTAGATTAATCAGATTTTCAGATATCAATCGATAAAAAAAAAAAATTATTTGTATTATTTACCTACGAGCAAATCAAGACTTCCCTATGTTTCTTTAAAAATCAAAATGGATTCTTTTGCACCAGAAGTCACACGAGTGTAAAGAGTAGAGACAAATGGAAATATTTTTTATAGGGGGTTGGCGTAGTTCTTAATTATCATGTAGTCGAGAGCCATCATAAGCAACAATTTTCAACTCTTAAGAAAGTGCTAGTCTGCCAGGCAAAATAAAAATAATAAAAATGGAGTCAAGTCATTTCTTGGACATGCGAAGTTTGTTGTTCTTTCTTTTGCCGAGGACAAATAAAGAAGAGAGAAAAGCTCGCGCAAACATACTGTAGTGATGCGCATATTGTGATGTACTACATAACCTGGCCCTGGCCATAGGCCAGTTGGGATGGTGAGCCGAGTTCTCTCTCAACCCCTTCAACCCTCCTCTCTCTCTCTCCTTTAATTTCTCTCTCTACTACTCATGTTTTCCTCATCTAAATTCGGAGAATTCAAACTCGATCGAAGATGGGATAGAGGACATGACTACAAAATAGATAATTGAAAGAGAAAACTAAATCGATTATCAACAATTTTTAGAACTTCTAAATTTGAATGTATAATATATATTTATGGTTAAAATCATATCAAAATTGAGAATTCTCATTGTCATAAAACTCAAACCAATAGGATCCATGAATCGAATCAGAACCATAAGAAATCAAGATGGAGATCACATTCGCCTTCCTAATTTTGGGCCAAATTCTTCTCCTATTGGAAATAGAACCATAGCTGCACTTTTGGTTCGGCGATGATTGAGCCTCATTGCACTTCCGGATGATTGAGCTCGTGACCATGGTAACATTAGGCATAAATTGGTAATATTTTTTTTTTTGTTACACAAGAATTCAAACTCTAAATCTCAGTATTGTAGAGGAGAATTGTGACCATCAGACTATCCCCTTAGAGACATAGATCGGCAACACTTCATGAAGTACTAAAAAACCTAACTTAGTCCTTGTGCTTTGACGTGGTAGAGAAAACTTAGAGAATTAAGTGTAAATATGTCATTACCCAATTTTCAATTGAAAGTGAATGCAATAGCCAAATTTATGATTGGCTAGCTGTGTATAATCAACAGGTTTAGGCAAGCTTAGCCGGGTATGGATCAGACTAGGCCGAGCTACACTGGACAAAAGATTACTATTTTATAAGTGAGCCATATTAATATGCTGTAAGTATACTAGGTTTAGTTGTCTATAATCATAATTGTGAAGTACTATTTTTAAATTTTGAAAAATGAACTTTTTTTAATTAATTGGATTGGAAAATGAAAATTAAGTAATAAATAATCAAGAATGGAGAAACCCTTTTCATGATGATGGGTTGCTCCCTAAGCTCATCCTTGATTTAACATGTGAAAATAGCCTAGATGGGAAACTTTTGTTGGGTCAAGAAAACAGCCTTTGCTTCTCTTTGGGGGGGATCAAGGCAATTTCAAATTCTCAACAAATGTTCATAAACCCACGAAAAAAAAAAATCCATCAACCATGAGAATTGAAATTAGTTCATCTCTCATGTTAATTAAAAGTTAATCCAATTTTTTTTGGTTAATTACAAAGACAAAGTATGCATTGAAGAGGAAAAAATTATCGGACAATTAATATTTTTTAAATATCGTTATTATTGAATTTTTTCAACATAGTAATAAGAAGATCTCGAATGTAAAATATATTTTGATCATTACACCTAGACCTAGACCTTTTGCCAAATTTAACATAGAAAAGAAGTGTAATTAACAAAATTTACTGGGGATAACTTAAATTCAACACAAAAATAATGATCAAGCACAAAAGAAAAAAGAAAAAAAATACCCCTCTTGTATTAGAGACGAATGAGGTTTGGCCCTCTAGTGGGTCAGTGTACCAAAGTCATGGGGGGGGGGACTCTTATTTATAGGACTCATTATTGTTTTTGAACCAAAAAGTATTTAGAAAAAATTATATAATGTGAGTATCCAATTTCAAACTTTGGTTGAAGAAAAGTATTATGTGAAAGGCAATAATGTTTTATTTCAAAAAGATTTTCTTGTGTTTTTCAAATAGCATTCGGTTCCACAAAACCCTCATCATTTATCCCAGGATGGGACTCTCTCTATAAAATATTTATTGACGAAAATAAGTTAATTAATTTAAAACTCAAAAAATTAAATTTTTTTTTTAAATTTAGAAAGATTTTGTAAGTAATATTTGGTAAAATATATGTGATCAACTGGGTTACTTGATAATACACAGATATTGTTACTTTATTTTAAAAAAAAATCTTTAAAAATTAAAATTATAATTTAAAATACTTTTTATTTGTGCTTAATATAACCAGAAAAAAGGATGGATGGTGAGAGAGTTTCATATTTTAATAAAAGTTTCAGTGTATAAATAAATAAGAAATATGTGCTTCCGTGCAAAGTTTTAGAGATAATATAAAAATTTGCAAATTATTGCTTGGGGTATTCTTGGTCGGCTTTGTATCAAAAGACAGGCTGACCAAATTGTGGTTTTCTTTCGTCAGCTCGAGGGTTGAGATTAGTTCAATACTTTTGTTAGATTTATATATATATATGTTTAATTGTAACCTTTTATGGGTAGGTCGAAACTTAAGATTTGTCTATCTTAAGATTTGATTTTATTTAAGGTTTGTGTGTTTTCTTGCACAATATTTTAAAATCTATTCTTTATGGCCATGCCCTCGTAATAAAGTCAAAAAATAATAACAAAATAGAGAGAGAGAGAGAGAGAGAGAGAGGGAGGGAGGGAGAGCGCTCTATCATGTCATGAGGGTTGACACAACTAATAAAAATTGCTTAGAGAAGAGAAGAACAGCAAATGCTTGACCTTCTCCAAAAATATTTAAGTCCGAAAAATGAAAGAAAACTTTTTTTTTTTTAAAAAAAAAGAGAGATCAAGAAAATGATAGAAATATATATGTTTACGGAGGTTCGAATACTAAATTTTAGAAAAGACACTATTCTTTACTATTTGGATATCGAGCGACAAAACATACACATGTTGTTGCCCCATAATATATTCAATAATGGATTTATTTAATAATTTAATGAAATACTTATTTTTGTCATTGTAGGGATAATTATATAGTGAAGATTTTTTATTCAAATATTTTTTTTAAAATCGAGATTTAGTGTTCAAACTTTTAGACCACTTGTGCAACAAAAGAAAAAAATTTGAGTAATTGTTTTCCTTAACAATATAGATATAAGCGTGAAAGACCCCCTACCACCTGGATTTCATCGTCCTCCAATTGGCGCAGGGTGATTGGTCGTTGGTGAGGTGGAGCTGATGTGGTCCGTTTTTCTTTTTTTCTTTTTTGGTTTTTTTTCCTGTCTTTTTTTGGTCTTTTCCTTGTGGTTTCTCTCTTTCTTTCTCTTTCTTTCTCTCTTGTTAGAAACATTAATGAAGTAGATTTTGTTGTTGATTTCACGGAAGACGTGCACAGAGTGGTTAGGAAAAAAAAGTATGTAACGTCATTCTTTTGGTACTCATTGCGATTAGACTTCTGTACTTTTGAGGGGAAAAAAAGTGTCTGAGGCCATCCCTCTATGCTTTTTGTATCTTCCTTTGTTATCTCTTCTTATCTTCTTCTCTGCATAAAAGTATGACGGTACTCTCTTTATCTGTTTCTCGCTCTCTCTCTCAATGGGGCGGATGGAGACGTTCGGTTTCAGGTTCGGCTTCTTTTTTATATCCGCTGTTTGGAGCTGATGAAGATAGCCACTGAGATTTTCTTTTGTTGTGTTTCTGACTGTGCCGAATATATTTACCCTCTGTGCTCAAGGTTTGTGTTTATTTTTCCTATTTTGGGATGCATTTTGAAAATTATTCTTCTCTTCTCTATTGTGATGGTTTGTCTTTATCTTTCCTTTTAAAGGTTTGTCTCTTTAGGTAGGAGGAATGGAGACGTTCGGCTTGGGACTTTTTCCGTTTCTTTTTTATATCCGCTTTTTGGTGTCGATGACGATGGTCACTGGGTTTTCTCTTGCTGTGTTTCCGAGTGTGCCGAATATATTTCCCCTCTGTGTTCAAGGTTTGTGTTTATTTTCCCAATTTTAGGATGCGTTATGAAAGTTATTCTTCTCTTCTCTGTTATAATGATTTGTCTTTGTGTTTCCTTTTGAAGGTTTACCTTTCTGGGTGGGGGGAATGGAGACATTTAGCTTCAAGTACTGATTATGGAAGTTATTCTTCTCTGTTGTGATGGTTTGTCTTTGTCTTTTCTTCTGCAATTACACTTTGTTGGTTCTGCAATAGCCCAGTTCTGTAGTTCTGCCGGTGGTTCTTTCTGTAACAGCACTTTAGTAATTCTGCAATAGTTCTGTAAAAACTCATTTCTATAATAACTTTACTCTGTAGTTCTGGGCTTAGGGTAGTTCTGCAATAACACTTTCAGTTCTGCAATAGCTTCACTCGGTTGTTCTGCAATCGTGAGCCTTGGGTCTACAGAACTCCATAGTTTGTTTGGTTGCTTTGTTAAAAACTTGTTTGGTTGCTCATTGTATTGTTTTTCTTTATATTGTTTTCTATACAGACCACCGTTATCGTTTGGTTTCTACATATGTCATTGATCTTTGTGTGTTATAATATATAAGTGGATTTACAATTGATACTTCAAAACTATTGATTTTGCAGAACAACTATAAGGAGTTGCAGAAGTACATTTTTTTTTAATAATAGCGTTTAAAAGTCTGGAATTTTTTATTGATGGATTTGGTTCTGCCTAGCATAAAACGATATGGTTCTGCTCCGTGCAGAATGACATGGTTCTGCTCCGCGCAGAATGACATGGTTCTGCGCCACACAGAATGACATGGTTCTACTAAAAAAAGTAGTTTTGCTAAAAAAAAAGATTTTTGGTTAGGAATGTTAAAAACAAAAAGTAGTTCTGCTACAAAAAAATATAGTTCTGTAATGCCATTAAAAAAATTGTTCTACAATTGTTCAAAAGTAGTTCTGTAAGAAAAAATAAGTTCTGTAGTTAGATATGTTCAAGAAAAGTACTTTTGTAATGCCATTGAAAAAAGTGATTCTGTTAAAAAAGAATAGTTATATAGTTTGGTACGTTAAAAAAAATGCTTCTATAGTTCTGTAGTTTTGTAGTTCTGTAGTTAGATATATTGTCGGCTATGTTTTCAAAAAAAAAATAGTTCTCTTAAAAAATATAGTTCTGTGGTTCTGTAATTCTGTATGTTCAAAAAAAGAGTAGTTTTGTAATTAGATATGTTGAAAAAAAAAAGTAGGTTTGATATGAAAAAAAAGTAGTTCTGTAATACCGTTAAAAAAAAAATAGTTCTGTAATTTGGTATGTTTAAAAACAAGGGTAATTCTACAACAAAAAAAGTAGTTTGTAATGCTACTAAAAAAAATTGTTCTGCTAAAAAAAAAGTTCAAAATAGTTTTACTAAAAGACAAAACGACATAGTTCTGCACCGTGCAGAACTACATTGTTATGCTAAAAAAAGGTAGTTTTGCTAAAAAAAAATAGTTCTTCCATTAGGTATGTTAAAAAAAAAAGTTGTGGTTAGGTATGTTAAAAAAAAAATTGAAGTAGTTCTGCTAAAAAAATGGTTATGTTATGCCATTAAAAAAAAAAGTAGTCTACTAAAAAAATAGTTCTATAGTTAAGTATGTTCGAAAGAAAAAATGACTTCTGCTACAAAAAAAAGTAGTTCTGTAATCTCATTAAAAAAAATAGTTCTACTAAAAAAAATAGTTCAAAAGTAATTTTGTAAGAAAAAATAGGTTCTGTAGATAGGTATGTTCAAAAAAAAGAGTTTTGTACTGCCTTTAAAAAAAAGTTGTTCAGTTAAAAAAGAATAGTTATGTAGTTTGGTATGTTAAAAAAAATACTTTTGTAGTTCTGTTGTTGGATATGCTGTCAGCTATGTTTTTAAAAAAATAGTTCTATCAAAAAAAAGTAGTTCTATAGTTCTGTAGTTAGGTATGTTTAAAAAAAAGTGTAGTTCTGTGGTTTTGTGGTTAGATATATTCAAAAAAAAAAAAGTAGAACTGATACGAAAAAAAAGGGGTTTTGTGATACCGTAAAAAAAAATTATGTACAAAAAAAAAGTAGTTCTGTAATTAAGTACGTTAAAAAAAATGTAGTTCTGCAACAAAAAAAAGTAGTTATGTAATGTCATTAAAAAAAAGAAAATAGTTCTGTTAAAAAACTTTGTTCAAAAGTACTTTTGCTAAAAGAACCATGTGGTTCTGCACAGCACAAAACGGCATGGTTCTGCACCACGCAGAACCATGTGGTTCTGCCTGGCGTAGAACAACATGGTTCTGCATTGTTCTGCTAAAAAAAATAGTTTTACTAAAAAAAAAAGTAGTTCAGAATAGTTCTGCTAAAAGAACCATGTGATTTTGCAGTGTGCAGAACTACATTGTTCTTCTAAAAAAAAGTAGTTTTGCTAAAAAACAAAATAGTTCCATAGTTAGGTTTGTTAAACAGTGCAGAATATGATATTTAGATAAAATATTACGATATTATAAAATTTAATATTATAATAATAAAAATATTAAGTAAAATGTATTTGGAAATATTTTTATACTAAAAAAACACATGGTTTTGCTTAGCAGAACTACAGCAGAACAATGTTGTTCTCAGAATCACATGGTTCTGTTGAGCAGCAGAACTATATGATTCTGTTGAGCAGCAGATCTACATCGTTCTGCTGCATAGCAGAACAGTGTCATTCTACTTGATAGAACTATGCATAACTACATAGCAGAACTACATAGTTTTGTTATGCAGAATTCCATAACTCTGCATACTACCGTATTTCTAGATATTTTTAATACAATTTCAAAAACTTTACAAAATTTAGCCCCTAAAAAAAAATTCATCAACAAAGGCATTACAAGTATTTTAGATATTTTTAATACAATCATAAAATTTTTTAATCACATTATTATTATTTTTTTTGATAGCATTATAATAATATGCTTTTAATTTTTTTAATCATTGATATTTTCAAAATTTTTAACTTGATATTTCTATAATCTTAAATAAATATTATTTTATCAAAATCACAATGAATGAAGTCATCATAGAAAAACTAAAAAAAAAAATCACCATCAAGTATGAAGTCACACCTGCGTCGATGAAACTGTATATTTTGGTCGACAAAACATTCATAGTCATTGTTCTTTTTCCTTTCTGGATTGCGTGAAAAAGAAAATAGATTATCTTTTTTTCTTTAACTAAACCACATTATTATGAAAAATTACAAATTCAACTTCAAAATGGTAATAAAATTTAATTAATTATGAATTTTTTTTAATTTTCAAAAAAATTTCAAGTATGGTGACGATCGGTATTTTTATTTTGATGTTGTGAAAAATTTTTGGTGCATATATAAAAATACTTTGATTTAATTTTATGATATTCGAAAAATTGGAATGTTAAAAATAATAAGAAAATTACATTTTACTGATATTTTTAGATTAAAAAAATACAGGTACTAGAATTGACAGAATTATCTGCGAAATGCAGAACCACGAGGGTAGTTCTGTAAAATGTATAACTATCAAAGTCGTTTTGCAAGGTGCAGAATCAACATAGTAGTTATGCGAAATGCAGAACCACCAGAATGGTTATGCGAAGTGCAGAACTACCCATGTAGTTCTGCGAAGTGCAGAACTACCCATGTAGTTCTGCGAAGTGCAGAACTACCCATGTAGTTCTGCGAAGTCCAGAACTACCCATGTAGTTCTGCGAAATGCAGAACTAACCATGTAATTCTGCTCATTTACCAAGATAGTTCTGCCAAGTGCAGAACTGACTAAATAATTTAATATTCAATTTAATATTTTATAAATTTTTTAATTTTAATATAATATTACAAGTAATAAACAATTTGGATATATATAAAAAATAGATAATATTTAATATATAAATTATTAAATACTAATTTTTAATATTACATATTAATATTAATACTAAAAAAAGTATTAAATTTGTAAGAATAAAATATTTAAAATATGTAATATTTTATTTTAAATCTTGAAGTATTAATATTTAATATATTAAAATATTAAAGCTAAAATTTATATATTAAAAAGTTTTACCATTTGTAAAATTTAAAAAATTCTTATCAATCGACCTCGGTGAGCTACCATTCAGCAACTTCACAAAATTTAACCCCTTAAAAAAAAATTATATCGAAGAAGGCATTACAAATATTTTAGATATTTTTAATACAATCACAAATATTTTAGATATTTGAAAAAAAATAAATGATCTATGATAAATTTTACATACTATTATAATAATGTAAAAAATATAATTATAAAAATATTAATTACAAAGGTGGAAATTTTTTAATATAAAAAAATTTTATTTCTTTGGACCATGTGTTGTTCGTATAATAATGATTTTGTTATAAATTTGTTTGATTACAGCAAAAATATGAAAAATATTATTTTTTTTATTATATACGAGTGTTGCTGACAAAAGTTTGGTGGTTTTGCGGTCCAGAACTATCGTAATTCTGCATTGTATAGAACTACTTATTGGTTCTGCATAGTGCGGAATTACCAATGCTTTCCATCGTCGACCTTCAATTGGGTATCTAAACAAAACAAAAACAAATATTTTCATGTGCTTTAAAAATAATAATAATATTTTGGAAGATTAAAAAACTTTATTGAATTAAAATTTTCATTTGTTATTTATAAACAAATCATTTAAAATTAATTACACCAACATGTCTTATTTAAAAGAAGAAAAAAAGTTTTTTTTTGACAGCATTTCGGATTTTAAAAAAAAAATTAATGCTTGTCTAAAAAAGCATGCAATTTCATCAGCAAAAGCATGTGGTTTTGCTTAGCAGAACTACAACAGAACAATATTGTTTTTAGAATCACAATGTAGTTCTGCAAAGTGTAGAACTATCCATGTAGTTCTGCTCATTCTGCCAAGTGCAGAACTGGCTAAATAATTTAATATTCAACTTAATATTTTATAAATTTTTTAATTTTAATATAATATTACAAGTAATAAACAATTTGGATATATATAAAAAATAGATAATATTTAATATATAAATTATTAAATACTAATTTTTAATATTACATATTAATATTAATACTAAAAAAAGTATTAAATTTGTAAGAATAAAATATTTAAAATATGTAATATTTTATTTTAAAACTTGAAGTATTAATATTTAATATATTAAAATATTAAAGCTAAAATTTATATATTAAAAAGTTTTACCAATTGTAAAATTTAAAAAATTCTTATCAGTCGACCTCGGTGAGCTACCATTCAGAAACTTCACAAAATTTAACCCCTTAAAAAAATTATATCGAAAAAGGCATTACAAATATTTTAGATATTTTTAATACAATCACAAATATTTTAGATATTTGAAAAAAAATAAATGATCTATGATAAATTTTTCATACTATTATAATAATGTAAAAAATATAATTATAAAAATATTAATTTCAAAGGTGGGAATTTTTTAATATTAAAAAATTTTATTTCTTTGGACCATGTGTTGTTCGTATAATAATGATTTTATTATAAATTTTTCTGATTACAGCAAAAATACGAAAAATATTATTTTTTTTTATTATATACGAGTGTTGCTCATAAAAGTTTGGTGGTTTTGCGGTGCAGAACTATCGTAATTCTGCATTGTATAGAACTACTTATTGGTTCTGCATAGTGCGAAACTACCAATGCTTTCCATCGTCGACCTTCATTCAGGCATCTAAACAAAACAAAAACAAATATTTTCATGTGCTTCAAAAATAATAATAATAATTTGGAATATTAAAAAACTTTATTGAATTAAAATTTTCATTTGTTATTGATAAACAAATCATTTAAAATTAATTACTCCAACATGTCTTATTTAAAAGAAGAAAAAAAGTTTTTTTTTTTGACAGCATTTCGGATTTAAAAAAAAAATTAATGCTTGTCAAAAAAAGCATGCAATTTCATCAGCAAAAGCATGTGGTTTTGCTTAGCAGAACTACAGCAGAACAATATTGTTTTTAGAATCACATGGTTCTGTTGCGAGGTGCAGAACTACCCATGTAGTTCTGCTCTTTCTGCCAAGTGCAGAATTGGCTAAATAATTTAATATTCAACTTAATATTTTATAAATTTTTTAATTTTAATATAATATTACAAGTAATAAACAATTTGGATATATATAAAAAATATATAATATTTAATATATAAATTATTAAATACTAATTTTTAATATTACATATTAATATTAATAATAAAAAAAGTATTAAATTTGTAAGAATAAAATATTTAAAATATGTAATATTTTATTGTAAAACTTGAAGTATTAATATTTAATATATTAAAATATTAAAGCTAAAATTTATATATTAAAAAGTTTTATCATTTGTAAAATTTAAAAAATTCTTATCAGTCGACCTCGGTGAGCTACCATTCAGAAACTTCACAAAATTTAACCCCGTAAAAAAAATTATATCGAAGAAGGCATTACAAATATTTTAGATATTTTTAATACAATCACAAATATTTTAGATATTTGAAAAAAAATAAATGATCTATGATAAATTTTCATACTATTATAATAATGTAAAAAATATAATTATAAAAATATTAATTACAAAGGTGGGAATTTTTTAATATTAAAAAATTTTATTTCTTTGGACCATGTGTTGTTCGTATAATAATGATTTTATTATAAATTTTTCTGATTACAGCAAAAATACGAAAAATATTATTATTTTTTATTATATATGAGTGTTGCTGACAAAAGTTTGGTGGTTTTGTGGTGCAGAACTATCGTAATTCTGCATTGTATAGAACTACTTATTGGTTCTGCATAGTGCGGAACTACCAATGCTTTCCATCGTCGACCTTCATTTGGGTATCTAAACAAAACAAAAACAAATATTTTCATGTGCTTTAAAAATAATAATAATAATTTGGAAGATTAAAAAACTTTATTGAATTAAAATTTTCATTTGTTATTTATAAACAAATCATTTAAAGTTAATTACACCAACATGTCTTATTTAAAAGAAGAAAAAAAGTTTTTTTTTACAGCATTTCGGATTTAAAAAAAAAAAATTAATGCTTGTCAAAAAAAGCATGCAATTTCATCAGCAAAAACATGTGGTTTTGCTTAGCAGAACTACAGCAGAACAATATTGTTTTTAGAATCACATGGTTCTGTTGCGAGGTGCAGAACCAACATAGTAGTTCTGCGAAGTGCAGAACTACCCATGTAGTTCTGCTTTTTTTTTTTAACTAAACCACACTATCATGAAAAAGTACAAATTCAATTTCAAAATAATAATTTAAATATATTAATTTTGATTTTTTTTTTAATTTTCAAAAAATTTCTAGTATCGTGACGATCGGTATTTTTATTTTAAAATTATGGAAAATTTTTAGTGCATGTATAAAAATATTTTCATTTAATCTCATGATATTAGAAAAATTAAAATTTTAAAAATACAAAAAAAATTATTTTAGAGATATTTTAAGACTGAAAAAATACACCACGATGGTTCTGTGAAGTGCAGAACAACCCATGTATTTCTTCAAAGTACAGAACCACCTGATGGTTCTGCACAAGTACCAAGATACTGCCAAGTGCAAAACTATCAAGGTAATGTAATATTCAATTTAATATTTTATAATATTTTTAATTTTGATTTAGTATTATAAGTAATCAACAGTTTGAATATATATAAAAAATATTTAATGTCTAATATATAAATTATTAAATACTAATTTTTAATATTATAAATTAGTATTAATACTAAAACAATATTAATGTTGTATGAATCAAATATTTAAAATATGTAATATTTTATTTTAAAACTTGATGTTTTAATATTTAATATATTAAAATATTAATGCTAAAATTTATATATTAAAAGGTTTTACAATTAGCAAAATGTAAAAAATTCATATTATTTGATCTTCGTGGGTTATCATTCAGAAACTTTATAAAATTTAGTCCCTCATAAAAAAAAATTTCGTCAATGAACGCATTACAAATATTTTAGATATTTTAAATACAATCATAAAATTTTTTAATCAGATTATTATTTAATCAGAACTACCATGGTAATTTAGTATTCAATTTAATATTTTATATAATTTTTTATTTTGATTTAATATTACAAATAATCAACAATTTGAATATATACAAAAAATATTTTATATTTAATATATAAATTATTAAATACTAATTTTTAATATTACAAATTAGTATTAATACTAAAAAATATTAATATTATAAGAATTAAATATTTACAATATGTAATATTTTATTTTAAAACCTGAAGTATTAATATTTAATATATTAAAATATTAATACTAAAATTTATATTTTAAAAGATTTTATAATTACTAAAATTTAAAAAATTCTTATCATATAATATTGGTGGGTTGTCATTCAGAAGTTTTATAAAATTTAGCGTCTCAGTTTGCAGCCAAAATCAAAATTGAAATTAATGCGAATTTTACTAAACCACACCGGACAACTCCCCTCAATTTGTAGTCAAAATCAAAACACTATACCGCGCGGTCATTCAATAATTTAATTTAAGTGAGTTTATAAATATTTTTATCTAATTTAAAATTATATAAGAATAAAACTTTTAATTTAATTATTTAGATATTTATTTAATATTAAATTTGTTATGTATTAAATATATTATAGTAAAATGGAAAAAAATATTTGTATAATGTTATATTTAAATATATATTTTATTTGGAAGAGTAAAGGTAGTTCTGCAAATTGCATAGCTATTCTGCTTTTTGGACATAAATAATATTTAATTTAGGGTTTAATATCTACGTTTATTATCTCATGTTTTGAAACACATGAACAGTCAAAATACTATGATATTATAATGCTATAAAAATTATAATTATAAAATATTAAATAAAAAAATATTGGAAAGTATCTTTATATTAAAAAAATATTTTTTTCAAGTGTTAGGTGATGTGTTGTTTATATAAATGCAGAGCTATAAGTGCACATGCAATTATGCAAAACTATCGAAATTGGACTTAATGTAGCGCAGAACCACAAAATGCAGAACGAGGTGATTTTGCGATGGTTCTGCGCAGTGCACAACCACATCGTTCTGCACTGGACAAAACCATGTGGTTTTGTGACAGTGCAGAACCATGGTTCTGCCCAATGCAGAACGATATGGTTCTGCGCTGCGCAGAATTTATATCATTTTTTTCAAATCTTTATTTTTATTTTTAAATTAAAAAATTTTATGATTATCTTAAAAATATCAAAAATATTTGAAATAAATGATATTTAAAACAAAAGAAAGATTTTTTTTTGACAAACTTTTAGATTTTTTAAAAATGACATTTGAGAAAATTTAAAAAGCAAATTAAAATTTCATAAAATTAAAAATTTATCTCTATTCATATACAAACTTAAATTGAAAAATAAAAAATAATGGCAAACTTAAAATCACAAAAAATTAAAAATTTTCTTATTATATGAGCCGAGTGGGTTGTCATCCTAAAACTTCACAAAATTTAGCCCCAAAAAAAAATTAATCAAATAATACAGAAAGTTATGAAGTTCTGCTATGTACCAGAACAACATACTTTTGCTGAGCAGAACAATATAGTTCTGTTGTAGTTCTGCTAACGTTATACATATTATATTATATTTTATTTAAGTAAACAAAATTTTTTGATTTTAGTTGGTGGTCTTAAAATAATATTTTAGAAGATGTAAGAGGTGCAGCTAAAATTAAAAATTTCATTTCTAATTAGTCTGTTATTTATACACAAACTATTAAAAATTTAATTATTGTTTCATATTTTTTTGTATGGATAGACATATTTTATTTAAAACAAAAGAAATCTTTTTTTTTTGACAAACTTTCAGATTTTTTTTAAATGACATTTAAGAAAATTTAAAAAGCCAACTTAAATTTCATAAGATTAAAAATTTATTTTCATTGATACCCAAACTTTAGCTGAAAAATAACAAATAAAAGCAAAATTAAAATCACAAAAAATTTAAAAATTTCTTACTATATAAGCCCAATGGATTGTCATCCAAAAGTTTTACAAAATTTTACCTCTAAAAAAAAAATTTATTGACGAACGCACGGAACTTAGAAGTCTGCTACTTAGCAGAATATTGTAGTTCTACTATTTCGCAGAACTACATAATTATGTTAAGTAGCAGAACTATAACGGAACTTCATAGTTCTGCTATTTAACAGAACTATGTAGTTTTGCTACATAGTAAAATTTTGAAGTTTTCCTACGTAGCAGAACTTATATTTAAATATATATAAATATAAATTTATACAAATATTTTTCTCATTTTAATATAATATATTTAATGTTAAATAAATATCCAGGTATTAAAACTAAATATCTAAATATTTTTATTTTTATATAGTTTTAAATTACATAAAAATACTTATCAATTTGTTTTGATTTATTGTTTAATATTTTTACATTTTATACGACAATTTAAATTTATATTAAGATTTTAAATATCTAAATATTAATATTTAAATATTTCACGTTTGAAATTATTTTTAATTCTAAAAAATATTTTAATATTTAAATTAATTTAGGAGAAATTATAACTTCCATAATATTTAACAAATGATCTCCTCGCACCTGATTGCTTTTCTAAATTGTGGAGGTGTCCCAAGAGAATATATTATGGATATTTGAAAAAATGTTTTGGAAGATGTATACAATATCCATTCCAATAAACGTGCAACTCTTAGAAGTAAGTTTCTCTCTGTGATGCAATTCTTAGAAGTAACTTCCATTGACTCTGGCTTTTACTTTTGTTATGTATGCCTGCATCCCTTTTTCAGAGAAAGAATACAAATTGAGTCCACACTCCTGTGTTGAGTTGTTGTTTTTTGTAAATTCTTTCATAACTTGATGAGTTTTTCTTAAGAATAATGATTAATGTCCGCAACTCTTACTGTTTCTGTACTTGATTTTTTGCCAAAATTTTTTTTATACCTTTGGTTGGATGTGATCATCTACGCTGTTGGTTTTAGGGCATGATTGTGCAGCTCAATGAACGCATAAAATTTTAGATGAACGCATTACAAATATTTTAGATATTTTAAATACAATCATAAAATTTTTTAATCAGAATATTATTTAATCAGAACTATCATGGTAATTTAATATTCAATTTAATATTTTATAAAATTTTTAATTTTGATTTAATATTACAAGTAATCAACAATTTGAATATATACAAAAAATATTTAATATTTAATATATAAATTATTAAATACTAATTTTTAATATTACAAATTAGTATTAATACTAAAAAATATTAATATTATAAGAATTAAATATTTATAATATATAATATTTTATTTTAAAACCTGAAGTATTAATATTTAATATATTAAAATATTAATACTAAAATTTATATTTTAAAAGGTTTTATAATTAGTAAAATTAAAAAAATTCTTATCATATAATATTGGTGGATTGCCATTCAGAAGTTTTATAAAATTTAACCCCTCACTTTGCAGCCAAAATCAAAATTGAAATTAATGCGAATTTTACTAAATCACATCGGGCAATTCCCCTCAATTTGTAGCCAAAATCAAAACACTACACCGCGCAGCGCGCGGTGTACACCTCCTAGTGAGAAAATAAACGCATAAGATATGTCATTAGGCTAAACCGAGAGTAGGTATACTTTTCAATAAAAAAATTATTAATATAACAATAATTTAAATCTTTTTTATTAAAAATTTTATATTTTCTTTTAAATTTGTTTATTTTAATTGAAAATATTATATATAAAATAAAGATAAATTAAGAAAAGTTAAGAAAAGTTTGAAAATTTCAAAATCTAGCATAAGCATATAGATTTATGGTTTATGTTCTAAATTTACGGTCGAGATTTTCATGGTGACGATATCAATGCGGCCCCTCAATTCCCTTTTCAATCAGAAGAAAATGCTAAAATAAGATTTGATTCTAATCTCAAAAGGCTTTATCAGCATTCTAGGCCTATTCTTAGGTTCGAGGAGGATGGGGGAATGCAGTTTGGTAATTTGGCCCCCGGGGTTTGGTTACTTACATTAATTTTTCAAAACACAAGGAAATAGGGATATTCCCCCCAAACCCCTAAGTTGGCCCTACTCAGCCTCCTTTTCTTCTCCACTTGCTGGTTTCACCAGGGACGTCTCTCTCTCTCTCTCTCTCTCTGTACTAAGGTAAGTAGAAAGAAAGTGGCAAGTATACATACCAATCAGTTCACAACCCATATTTTCTATTTTAAGTAATTATTGCTCCTTTTCAAATTTTCACTGCTCTCTCTCCCCCCCCCCCATAGGATTACATTACTCGTTTTGCTGCGTCACCATACACTACGCTACCTCAGTCACAGGAAAAAACCTTCCATTGCAGCGCAAATCTCTCTCTGTCTCTTTCCAGTTTCCATTCTAGTCTGATAACCTCTTTTGGGTGTACCTGAAATTTCTGTTCTGTTCTCCCCCAGGTCATGTAACTGCACCAAAATTACTACTTTCTGTTTCTGAGTTCTGAATTTGCAGTTTCCTCATCTGAGTCTTTTTCGTCGCAATGTAAATTTCCTACTTAGTGTTGTTTGTTAGATTAATAAGTATTTGTTATAAACTGTCCTAGGTCATTGGTACTAAGTTTGTGAATCGTGGGTAGTCCCTAATTAGCTGTTCTGAATCTTGTGACATTTGCTATTGTGACAAAGTTTGCACATTTTCTGTGTTTTGGCAAATTGGTCTTCGTTAATTCTAAGGATTTCTATTCCTATTGTGTTCTTGTGATCATCTTTTGCTTCAAATTGTTCTTTCTTTGTTGAATTTTCAGTGTTTTGGCAAATGGGTCTTCGTTAATTCCAAGGATTTCTATTCCTATTTGGCTTTCTAGTTTTAGGCCTTTAAGGGAAGTTTTGTTCAATCTCGGCATGTAAACTTCAAGTCACATAAATAATCTTATACATTTACCGAGAATTGTTGATGACTAGGAGGTGTATGTGGTTCTTGTGAAAGAGAGTTTATGGATCTGAGCTGCTTTGGAGTCAAACGTTAGTTGAGATCTGTGCACGTGGAGGTTCTGTGTCTTTCTCGTTAAGCCTTTCTTCATACGATGTATTCAATTCGCTAGTTAATTTGATTAGCATTCAGCTCTCGATTCCAAGTGAGTAAGCTCTTTCTTCAAACAACAAATTAGCTGGTCTAAATTAATTACTATTTGATTCTTTTATTCGTGATAGCCTAATCTATATCATTCTTTATAAATTACCCGAAATGTAAGAAGTCTGTAGAGTTAGATCCAATTCTTTTGGCAGACCACTTTAGGGGGGTCAGCTGGAGATGTTAGAAAAATAAATAGTTTTCTGCCCTTGTTTAACTTGATCATCATATTGGCCTCTTGAGTCCTTCAGCATCGTGTTTTCATTCAGTTATCTTGTTTTCTGTTTATTTCTTCAAGAGAAATAGAGAGTGAGAGTGTAGAGAGAAACAAAAAAGTAGAAAGAGTTGAACCTAGTCCCATATTGTTCGATTGAAGCTATAAACAATCATGGAGGAAACTTTTGTTCCTTTTCGTGGAATTAAGAATGATCTCAAAGCTAGAAGTTTGTGCTACAAGCAAGATTGGACCGGCGGAATCCGTGCAGGCATCAGGTTTTTCATTTTTTACTGGTTCATCTCTTACTATGATTCACAACATGTTATGAGCAATTCTGGTTTAAAGGGATGTGTGATCATTTGTAAATGCTAAACCTCTTGGTCTTAAATATGCTTCTTTATACAATTGATCAATTATCTGCTAAGATTATGAGGTTTTACATATCATATTTTTGGAGGCAACTTGGTAACTATTATCATCGGACTCTCTCATTCAGGATTCTTGCTCCAACGACATACATATTCTTTGCTTCTGCAATTCCGGTCATATCTTTTGGGGAGCAGTTAGAAAGAAACACAGGTAGATCATTTTTTTTCTTTATTCTTAACATATATGGTACTGTTCCTTTGATCGTAAATCTATTGCTTGTTTGCTTCTTGTAGAGGGATCTTTAACTGCAGTACAAACTCTTGCATCAACATCACTTTGTGGTGTGATTCACTCACTTATTGGTGGTCAGCCACTTCTTATACTTGGTGTGGCTGAGCCAACTGTGCTGATGTATACATTTATGTTCAACTTTGCAAAGGACCGCAAGGATCTCGGGCAAAAATTGTTCTTAGCCTGGACAGGATGGTACTTCCTTACAGCCTTTGTATTTCTTTTCTTGTTATTGGGAATACAATTGCTAAACTATTGTGTCTTTAGGGTCTGTGTCTGGACAGCTCTGTTGCTATTTTTGTTGGCCATTCTGGGTGCATGCTCTATAATTAATCGATTTACACGTCTTGCTGGTGAATTATTCGGTCTGCTTATTGCAATGCTTTTTATGCAGCAAGCTATCCGGGTTAGTGAAATTTATATTATCTCTTTTTATGAATTTCCATTGATTTGAAGGTTGAGAATTGAAATCATTCCTTTTTATGGTAATTTTTGACCTTTTCGCATGAGAAATTACCTTCATTTCCATAACAGCATTGCAGATATTCTACATTCATAAAAACTGAAAATACTGTACTTGTTACCAAGTCTTCTGATCGCATGCTATAATGTCAATGATGTTTGAAATTACACTTCCATCTCTAAGAATTCCACTGCCAACAGGGAGTTGTGGAGGAGTTTGGCATACCCCAGAGGGAAAATCCAAATCAAACTGCACTTTTACCTTCTTGGCGCTTTGGCAATGGAATGTTTGCATTGGTTCTGTCCTTTGGCCTTCTTCTGACTGCATTAAGGAGCCGGAAGGCTAGATTGTGGCGCTATGGGACAGGTGTATAATTCTGCTTCTCATCTTGGACATGACTGGAAGATGCATGCAAATTCCTCACCATATGGCTGGTGCTTCTGGGGCTCTCTAACTTTAATCATGTACCCTTTGCTCCATTGCAGGTTGGTTACGGGGGTTCATTGCAGACTATGGGGTCCCACTAATGGTGCTTGTTTGGACTGCCTTATCTTATATTCCAGCTGATGATGTTCCAAGAGGGATTCCAAGGCGGATTAGGACACCAAATCCATGGTCTCCTGGTGCTTACTCAAATTGGACAGTTGTCAAGGTGATTCATTTGGGAATTTCGTTTTGACATTTACAATGCATGGGATCACATCTACTGTGAAAGATACCATCTTTCTTGCTTAATGCTCTTAATAACTGTGCAGGACATGTTGGATGTCCCTCCATTATATATCATAGGAGCATTTATCCCAGCAACCATGATAGCTGTGCTGTACTACTTTGATCATAGTGTTGCTTCTCAACTTGCCCAGCAAAAGGAGTTCAATCTAAAGAAGCCAGCTTCATATCACTATGACCTTCTCCTCTTGGGTTTCTTGGTGAGTGCTTAGCCTGGTTGATCCTTGTCCTTGGGTTGCAATTCAGTCCTCAATTCCCTCCAGTCACTTACATGCCACATGAATATCTTCGTTGACCAGGTTATATTATGTGGTCTGATTGGCATTCCTCCTTCCAATGGTGTAATCCCCCAGTCTCCCATGCACACAAAAAGTTTGGCTACTCTGAAACATCAGGTATTAATCAATGACAAGATACTTCATATAAATTTTCATGATTTGTGCCATGTGGGTACCTGTTTGGATGTGAAGCTTGAACCATTCAAGGTTTATCCCAATGCTATTTCTACCCTACTTTTATCATATCTGACCATGGTTGAAGGAAATTGTCTGAGGTCTTAACTCTGTTCTGGCCTGTTTGCATACAACTGATAGAGATTCATGATTGCCATTCTTCTAAAGGATATGTTGAACTGCTTGATCCATTGTTTTAGGCAGAAGGAAAAACGAAACCTGCCCTTTGAAACTTCTCTTTTATAACTTAAAACTATCATAAAAAATGAGTATCACTCCTTCCTGAAACAAATCCTTGTTCTTCAATGTAAGGTGTCCTCCGCATTGTTGGCTTCTGCCTGAGCCAACTACGGACTCGGGAGTATTAATTGAACAGCATGCCTTTCATTATGTATGTTTTTATTAGCTTGAACACCTTTAACACTGGGTTGGACAATTTGTAACAGCTCTTACGGAACAAACTGGTAGCAACAGCCCGTAAGAGTATCAGTAAAAACTCAAACTTGGTTCAGTTGTACCAGAGCATGAAAGAAGCTTACAATGAAATGCAGACCCCTCTAGTCTATCAAGTTCCTCCTGCACTTGTAAGTTAATCTTTCTGATAATATGGGATGTGAAGATGAAATGAGTTAGAGGTTGCTATATTCTAATTTCCTTAAAAAACTTTACTTTGGAGTAGGGACTGAAGGAGCTGAAAGAATCTACCATCCAACTGGCTTCAAGTGCCGGATATATTGATGCCCCAGTTGATGAGACTGTCTTCGATGTGGATAAGGATGTTGATGATCTTTTACCTGTGGAAGTCAAGGAACAACGCCTTAGTAATTTGCTTCAGGCACTAATGGTTGGCGGCTGTGTTGCTGCAATGCCTATGTTGAAGAAAATTCCAACTGCTGTTCTCTGGGGCTACTTTGCTTTCATGGCTATTGAAAGCTTGCCTGGGAATCAATTTTGGGAAAGGATATTATTGCTTTTCACTGCTCCAAGCCGAAGATACAAGTAAGTTTTGCACCTGCTGCTGTCTGCTGATTACTTTTGGTTATTACCTACCAATGCTAACATTGCAAAATCTGTCAGGGTTTTGGAGCAAGATCATGCAACATTTGTTGAGACCGTTCCATTCAAATCCATTGCTACGCTCACCTTGTTCCAGACAGCATATTTGCTTTTATGCTTTGGCATTACATGGATCCCTATAGCTGGTGTCCTTTTCCCTTTGTTGATCATGCTTCTTGTCCCTGTGCGCCAGTACATTCTCCCTAAGTTTTTCAAAGGAGCTCATCTTCAAGACCTGGATGCTGCAGAATATGAAGAAGCTCCTGCAATAACTTACAACGTGTCATATGAAGTATGTTCTCTGAAACCATTTTCCTGTTTCATAATCTCAAAAGGCTTAGCATTTCTTAAACTGGTTCAATCGAGTACAGACATGTTCTGTTACATGCTTTCGCTTACCCTCAACCATTACCCTATCAGACTCTTTGGCTCAAATTGTCAACCAAATGACTTGAAACCCTTGCTGTATGAGTCTTGCCCCTCCTGTTATGAAATGAGTACTCAAATGTTCAGACATTGTATAATTCTTGACAGGATGGTCAGGCAAGAAGTCCTCACATTGACAGTGGAGAAATACTTGATGAAATGATCACAAGAAGCCGTGGTGAGATTTGCCATGTACACAGTCCAAAGGTCACAAGTTCAGCAACGACACCTCATGAGGGCATGAAGGGTGCATATAGCCCGAGGATGTCAGAGCGTGCATACAGCCCCCGTGTGAGTGAGCTCAGAGGGAAAATTATCCCCAAATCCCCAAAGGGACTTCAAACGAGGCAAACACCAAGTCCTGGGCCATCAATTATTGGACAAAGCCCTAGCACTTCATCTTCAAAATGAAAATCATTAGCTCATAGAGTCCTCATCTAGTTGTTAATGGTACTTGAGAGGTCTTGGTGAAAAACTCATGTCATGTGATCAAGCATTGTCTTGAAGTTTTCCTTTTTCCTTGTTCCTAACTTGTGAAGGCAGCACATTGCTTGGCATGGCTGTCACTGCTACTGTATTCAGCACTATAATTAATATAATCTGAGCAGAAATATACACTATATTCATGAAAGACATTTTTTTTCCCCGCAATTCAAGATACAGTTCAATGTAAGAAACAAATTTATATGCTCTTGTTGATAGATTCTCAGCAACACAATAGGCGTTTTTGAAATGTAAGAGTTGTAGGCCTTGCCCAAAAAAATGCCAGATAGATTCTTGTGATTGATTCCCAGCAATACAAATCTTTTATTTCCTTTTGCACCTAATTTATCTAAATGGAAACGATCAGATTTTGTAGCTTCATTTTGCATCTAATATTGGAAATTGTACAGTTAAGAAGTTCTCCCTTGAAAATTCTAAAGGACACATTTCTAGGCAAAAAACTTGAACCCGTAAGAAATGAGGTTTCTTGCGCAGTAGCATTTAAGTTTTTTGGGTTTGTTTAATTAAACGATTATTAAGCTAACATTTTTTTTTTCTCAAGACCTTTATGAGAGGGAGAGAGGTTGGTGTCAATTAAAAGAGGGAGGGAGAATGGTGTCAGTTAAATTATAGCAAGTTAAGCATTTAATTGTGATGCCAAACAGGGTTGATTGTAGTGGGCTCAGCTTGGCTTGACAGTCGGGTATAATCGGGTCAAATGATTGACCTACATGGGCTAATCCTCCTTTTGGTCCATGAGGAGGCCCGGGCCCAGAAGTCTGAGAGGCCCAAAACAAAACCAATGGAGGGGAGAGGGATGGGCAGACGGTAAACTAGAGTATCCTTCGGTGCAGAAGAACCTGCCGATCCCCCCCCACCCAAACAAAGGGAGACAATTACACCCGGAGAATGGGTATGAGTAAGATTGGCCAAAAAGCCAGCGTAGGCGTTTACTTCATGACAAATGTAAGAAATGGTGATTGAGGCACCAGTCCTTACAGAGACCTTGACCATGTTGTCTTCCTTGAGAGGGGGGGGGGGCGAGTGAACTTGGTTCATGAGAGACCTCAACTAGCTCACTAACTGCAAACCATGGAGAAGACCTCAAAGCCTCGCCTGCATCACATGCATGAACCTTGATCAACTAAAAACACACCCAATTACCCCATGATCATGGATAGTGTAGAACATAATATGAGAAAGAAACTTCTCTGTATTTTATTGTGTGTGTAATGGATATCAATATAAGTTAGGATACGTAGAAAAACTATAAAGTCAAATATTTTTCAAATATATAATATTTTAACGTATTGTGATAGAATATTGATATATTATGGTATTTGGAATAATGCGAGTTTATATAAAAAAAATTGTGATAATAACAAAAAAATATCTGATATAATAGTGTTATACGGTATCATGTGTATTTTTTAAAAATATTTATTTTTCATATATTAATATATGAAAATAAGCATATATGTTAACAAATATCACCTCGGACACCAGCTTTGAGGCCCCTGGTAGACATTTAATTTTTGGTCCGAAGTGAATTGGCCTAACTTCAAAGTAGGTCTAAACCTTTGACACGAGAAAATCCAAATTTATGCGCAACAGCAACACTATTAGCAAACTAAAATAGTTTTTAATTACCACCACGGCTCTGCAAAAAGTTTTCTTTTTAATTAAAAATTAAAACTTTTATATATAAAATTGTAATTTTTAAAACTTTTGTAATTTTAATTAAAAATATTATAAATGAAATAAAATAAAATAAAATAAAAAACAGATAGAAAGAAATTGAGGTTTATCGTGTGATTTTGAACCATTGATGAAGTCTATCACAACCCTAATTTTAGTAATTTATTTTTTCAGATCTCATCTCCTACCAAAATCCAAAAATACCAACTTTCATGGATTCATTAGTACTCCTCATCTAATCATGATCAGGTTGTTGGGGTTATCACAATTAATATATATATATATATATATATTTTGGTCTTGGTAAATATTCTCTTCGTCAAAACGTGAAGCAGACGTTTTTAAGAGTAACATAGAGTTGATTCCTCAGTGTGATCGTTTGCGAAAATGAGACCCCAAATCGTCTTGTTTGGAGACTCGATCACAGAGCAATCCTTCAGATCAGGTGGTTGGGGTGCTGCTCTTGCTGATTCTTACTCCCGAAAGGTATCCATTTTCTTTTCTTTTCTTTTTTGAATTTTAACATTATTTTTCCCTTTTGACAGCAAATATACTCATTTCTTTGTTAAGTCGATGATTTTCTTTTCTGGGTCAATCCTAAAATTATGTTTTTCGTTTGATTTTCGTTTGTGGGAGTGTGATAATGTTGTTATTGTGTTTTCTTTTTTTTGGTTGGTAATGTGCAGGCTGATGTTTTAGTTCGAGGATATGGTGGGTACAACACTAGATGGGCTTTGTTCTTGTTACATCATCTCTTTCCTCTGGTACGCTGTTTCAATTTTTGTCACCAAAATGTGTGTGTGTGTGTGGCTTTTTTTTTTTTTTCTCCCGTAACTATATTAACAGATTTTTTAGGTTTATATTGAAATAATTCAGTGAGATATGTACTGGGTTTGATTATTTCCTCACTCTTTTCTTCCAACTTATGTGTATGCTTCTTTGAATTTGGTTGCTTTAATGATGGTTAATTTGGGGAGATCATATCCCAGGAGGTTTGAAGCAAGAAGAAACTTCAGATTGGAGTTGAATTATTTATTTATTGGGTAAAATAAGCATGCCCCTTTGGGATGTCCATTTTGTTCCCAAATTAAGTGAGAGGTCTATTAACTTGTGATAGCTTTGGATGATTTAACAATTGAGATGTTATCAGCGTTTTGAAAATTAAATCCAAGAACAGTCGGATAAGATGAAAAAAAAAGGTTTATCGACATGAAATGGTTGGCATGATGATTGAATAGAAACTGGAGATTAGATTTGAAAATTTTTCGAATTTTTCTATCATACAAGTTCAAGCTTGTAATGGATTTTATCATAGTGGCTGTGATGATGGGCCTGGCCTGAAAATTTTGTACCTCGATCTTTTTACCCAAATTTTATATGAAAGTGTCCTGGGCTGATTTAAATTAAGATCGCTGAGTTCAGGTTTGTCTGGGATACAGGAGTGAAGCTGTTCTCTTGAGTGCGCGTCTACTTACCTCTTCCTTTTTCTTGTAAGGCTCCAGTACCTCTGCAATTGCTTCGTTGGGCAAGAATTTGGAGACGAGCTTGTATAGGCTACCACCCAGAATCTAGAATGAACTATTTAAGGCTTTGCTTGCTCAAACTTTCTCCTCCCATTAAATTCATCAACAACTTTGACACGTTTGCAATCACCATCCTCCTATTATGATAAGAAAACACTTTATCTGTAGTTCAATTAGCATAACCAATCTCTACCTTTCTATGAAAATTGATTCCAAAGGAATGAAACTCATATAAACAAGTACAGGTCTCTGCTCTTTGTTGATATCCTTTTGCATTCCGCATCCACTAAAAGGTTCCTCTCTATTATGCAAACTGGCTTTCTGATGGAAATATGGGTAATTTGTTGATGTCTGATTAAGTTGTTTTTCGGCTCATCGGGAAAACAGGAAATAAAAAAAGAATGGAAATATTGAAGTCATTTGTTTATGTGGCTCCTTCTGCAGGGATCTGCAAATCCTCCTGTTGCTGTCACAATATTTTTTGGGGCTAATGATGCAGCTCTCTCTGGGAGGACAAGCGAACGCCAGCATGTGCCTGTTGAGGAGTACAAGGAGAATCTAAGAAAAATTGTTCATCACCTGAAGGTCTAACACGTGTCCCTGTTAATTTTCTTCTTATCAATTGCTTCCTCTTTCAAACTGCAATTTTTCATGCTTCATTGTGGGGCTACCAATATAATGCAACTCTCCACCGATTATAACTTAGTTTTGTGTAATTATTACAGCATTGCTCATCTGTGATGCTTGTGGTGCTTATAACACCACCACCGATTGATGAAGGAGGGCGGATGGAATATGCACGGTATGTTATGCTTCATTCCTTGTTAAAATTGTATATAAGCATGCACAATGTGGATACCTGCTATATTTGTGTCCCTGCATTCTTGGGTAAATGTCTTTCTGATGGCTGCAATAAGGGCCGAAGCTACTTGACACTTTGTTCTTTATCCTACTTGTAGTCAATAAACCTCTTTTACAACTGCTAAACTACTGTTTTAAGCTTTGGTTCTATATCCTGCTAAACCTCTTTTACAACTGCTAAACTACTGTTTTAAGGTAGTTCTATATCCTGCTCTGGTTTCAACCTTTTCTCTATATAAGAGAGAGAATTGATATCCTTGTATCCTGCAATTATCATTTATAGGGGACATGGAAATTACCATTTTTATGTCTAAAGAAATTTTCAAATTCTTACTTATGAATGTTATTTTACTTCGTTGATAAGCTTTGACCTGTCTATGCAGATCCCTTTATGGTGATAAAGCAATGAAAGAGCCAGAAAGGACAAATGAGGCAGCAGGAGTTTACGCGAAGAACTGCGTGGATTTGGCTAAGGAACTGGGCCTACCCTTTGTTGATCTGTGGTCCAAGATGCAGGAAGCAGAAGGTTGGGAGAAAAAATTCCTGAAGTAAGTTATGTTAAATGGAATATTACATACACTAACCATGTGTCCTATGGCTCTCCATGTGTGATTTTTCATTACTAATCATGGCCTTAAAGATGGTGCCCAGGCATTTGGGGCTGAATGATTGTGGAGGCTTACACTAGTCCAAAATGACAAAACGTTAATGACTAAGTGAGTGCATATGTGAATGTTTTCTGTTGGGAGGAAGGGCAGGGGATCCAAAGTCTTCCCCCATTGGATGTAGTGAATTCTGGATAAACCTGTATAAGTTAGATTTGAAAGGATATAGTACCTTGACTAGACCCTTTGATCTGATGGTAATCCTGCTTGTGTTGATTGAGCTCATGTCGCTACGTCAGTGATTTTGACCAGATCTAACATCCTGGTAACTTTTAATATTTTGTGCTAATCGAATCTTATTTTAGTTATATCGTGTGCCAGACACTGTAAGTACTCTAGTCTATTCAAACATTGAAAATTTCTAATCATTTTATGCTGCATTTAGGACTTCATGCCTAGAATGTGCATATGTTTTTCCTCACGTTCAACACCTTCACTAGAATTTCTCTGTAATTAAATGACTTCAAGGGGTAGGATTTGTATGCCATGACTTGCTGAGCAAAGTTCCAAGATACATGCTCATCTTATGTTTCATCAATTGTAGTCGTATACATCATATTCAGGCACCTTGTCCTTTTGTTTGTCTCCTTAAATACGATACATGATCTCTTTGCCTCCAAGATTGGAGTTGCTATGTTTTTTGATTGGTCAAGGCTAAGAACTTCAAGACCAATTATCTGTGTCTAACTGCTTGCCTAAGAAACTTGTCAGGCATCCATTTTCTCTAATTTTCGAAGTCAATTATTTTGCTGAGCTTTTGTTGGTGAACGTATGACCTGGGGTCTCCACTAAATTCAGTTTTTTTCTCTGTTTCCAGTGATGGATTGCACTTGACACCAGAGGGGAATTCCATTGTCTACCAAGAAGTGCAACGAGTATTCAACGAAGCAGGGCTTTCTGCTGAACAACTGCCATATGACTTTCCTCATCACTCAGAAATTGATGGGAAAAACCCGGGAAAGGCTTTCCAGATACAGTGCTCATAGCATCAGAGTTTTCATCTGTTTCTTTTCCTCTGTTTCCAATTTACTGAATTTGTCACTGGTTTTTATTGAAAGAGAACAGCTTGTTGCTTTTTAACTATCTAGGTGACCTCTCATTCTTTTGTATCTTATTGATGCATACTGCAGTGGCTAGCCTGTTACTGCCTAGTTAGTTAGTATGAACTTCATACCAATGTTTTCCATAAAACGTTTTGAGTGGTAATTTCAGCTTTTAGGTCCCCAGACCAAGAGCTCCAATCAAGGCCCAGCTCGGCTCAAGCGTCGGACTTAACATGCTTGCTCAAAATATACCCAAGTGACCACAGGAAGCCGGGTGAAGCCCATGTTATTCTACTCTTGGATTGTATAAAAGCTGGCCCAGCTCTTACCCACCATCAGAACGAAGGGGGTGGTACCCACTTGAGAAACGGGGCTAAACCAAGGCTCCAGCCTACCCAAATTGAGTAATGCAGCAAATACTGGAAAATTCAATTACATCTATAGATTAAAATATTGTGCTATGGTATGGGGAAATCATTGGATCATTGGGCTTATTTGATAATATTTTTATAATATGCTATCTAGTATTGAATTTATTTGTTGTTCTATATTTTCGATTATCAGACGTTCTCGGTACACACCTTAAAACTCACCTAGTATGGCACCGGCGCTTACAACTCCACCACAAGTTGATGAAGATAGGCGGATGGAATTTTGGAAGGTTTGCTATTTTATATATTATACTTAGTTTTTTTTTCTCTCTCTGTTTTTTTTTTTTTATATAACAAGATGTAACCAAATGTGATAGAAGGGAAGGGAGGATGAAACTAGGAAGACTACCGTTTGAGGTGTTCCGGAGGGACATATTATACTTAGTTTCACGTTCCAAATGTGCAGGGGAGGGAGAGAGAGAGAGAGAGATGGCTGCATAATTTTTAACCTCGTCCAGAAGTCAAGAATACAATGTGCAGGGGAGGGGGAGAGAGAGAGAGAGAGAGAGAGAGAGAGAGAGATGGCTGCATAATTTTTAACCTTGTCCAGAAGTCAGGAATACATGCTTTTTGTGAGGACTGTACTACAGGTTGAAGCTGCCATAATCAGTCCCATGCGCGTTTGATTATGGCAGAAACAAAAATAATTATAAGCTTTGTTAGTACAGACGCTACCAGGCTAACACCATTCCAGATAGTGGTCTCTGACCACCCAATATCGGAAAATTTGCTGTTTTTTCTAATCATGAATGCCGTTTTAGTTTCCTCGGATATATGTGATCTTTGATCTTAGCCAAAAGACCGAACAAGGTAGGATATATGTGATCTTCGATACGACTCTGCAGGTCTCTTTATGGTGATGAAACTGCCGGGGAGGACAAATGAGATGGCTGGAGTTTGTGCTAAGCATTGGGTAGATCTGGGCCTAGCTTTTGGGCCTTCAATGATCTTTGGTCCGAGATGTAGGAAGCAGAGGGTTGACAGAAAAAGCTTCCAAAGGTTATGTTTTCACATTGGAGGCATTAATCGATATCAATAGTAGGACACAAAGTTCTTGTCTCTCGTGGGTGTAGCGGGCGGATACTAAATCTCCTTGACCATAGATCTCAACTTCTATACATAGAAATGGAAAAATAAAAATTGGGAGAGCTAATTTCTTAACGGGTCTTACAGTGTTCATCAAATTAGTTGAACGAAATCCAAATATCGATGGTGGCAAGTAACCATATGACAAATGATCTTATTTATGTCGGTCCCAATTTTCAAATATGACACTTACAAAAAGTTTTTGTAACTTTACAATGTTAGTGTGTCCGTGCGGTGTCATGTTTTATGTCCATTTCTGTGCTTCTTAGGCACATTTGCACATGTCATCTTGCACAGGCATGCTTGTCTCTTTAAACAAAAGAAACAGGAGGCCAATGAAAATGTGATATATGATATATATTTTCTCTAGACTTCTGAAGATTTAGGTATGAATTTGTAGCATTCGAGGTGTCTGGTGAGATCATTTCTTCAATGTTGCAGTGATGGGCTGCACTTGACAAGCAGAAAGGAATTCTATTATCCTCCTAGGACTAGTACGAGTCATCAATGAAGCCCAGTTCTCTGCCGAAGCAGTACCATATTTTTAGAAATGGATGCGAAAAACCCGAGAAGGCATTCCACACACCATGACAGGTGAACTTTTTTTCGTTGTTTTATGTCTAATGGACAATGAATCCAGTAGCCATTGAATCGATTGAAGGTGAATATGAGTCACTTTCCAATAATGCCGATTCTAACTGCATAAAAATTTTTTTAGAATAAATCTTCATTATCCAATAATTATCTCAAACTCGATTAAATTTGATTTGAATCAAATTTAACTCTTAAGAGGTTGTATTTTCACGATACATAAAATTCGAATCCAATATCTTATATAAATAACATTAGTGTTCAATCACTAACTAGCTAAGAGTTGGTTCTACCAACACTTCGTTGGTTTAGTGGAAATGACACTAATATTTCACATAAAAAATCAGGGTTTAAGTCTTAGTAGTAGTAAAAACGACATTGGAAGAGCTCCCTCTCGATTGGGATCTGACAATAACTTGGCTGAGATTAGTCGGAACAAAATTTCGGATACTTAGTGATGGATCAAGTCCGGTGGACAAAAAAAAAAGAGTTGGTTCTTAAAGTTGCATAAAAATGAAAATATGCAAATTAAAAAAGGGAAATTTTGAAATCAGTTGTGTGGATCCTACATTTTTTCAATAAATGCTATTAAATGATAATTTTAGAATTAAAAACCAAAATCTTTGTGTATATTTGTATGTTGGATGATCTTGGCTATTTTTTTTTATTTTTAAAAAATAATTGATTATTTTCTTGTAACCAAGGGGAGGATATTAACCTTCTCTTCCCTCCCCTTCAGTAATGAAGCCTACCTTCCCCTTCTTGAGGCCTCCAAATAAATTGTGTATTTTGCTGTGCTATCTTTAGTTGTTATTACAAACTATTGCTCCTATACCCAAAAGAACAGTCTAATGATCACAACGTACTTTCTCTAACTCCATGATTTGAGGTTTGAATCTCGTGTGAGCCCAAAAAAAAAAAAAAAAGAAACAAACAAACTATTTCCCTAAAAATTGGTGAAAGAGAAGAAACTTCTTTGGGATATGTTTGTTTCAAATATGGTTGAGATAACAACAAAAGTTTCTTCCATGTATAGGAAATAATTTCTAATTATTTAATAAAATTTTGTGATTATTTAATATTCTTTTATTTACTAAAAATTTTCGACTCAAATAAAAGATTTTAAGGTAGGGACGACAAAAAAGATAACATTTTTAACCAGAGCAACTACATTCATCACCATTGTATAGCTCTGAGTGTGTGTGATCAATACATGTTCATTATGATCATAATAGGGACAAAATTAGAAATTTATATTACCGAAGAAAAATACAATGTATATATTACGAAAATATACGTATTTATGAAAGTTAGAATATCAGATCGGGAAAGACTCAAGAGATCTTTACTACTCAAGAGATCTATGGAACACCAATTATTTACTTTTATTTATTTCGATTTTTTAATGCCAATTGATTTCACTTTGGCAACATAGACCAATTTTGTGATAAGGATGACATAGACAACATAGCGCCTTAACAAACTAAAACTAAATCGGAATAGTTAATGATATCTTAAATGTCTTGAATGTGTTTTCCATTAATTCAGACAAGTTTAATTTTGATCTTGGCCTTAATGGGGCATTAGTAAATATTAACATTAATGCAAGAGAGAGAGAGAGAGAGAGAGTTATAGAATTAAAGTAGAACCTCGTTTACTAGTGGTGAATTTATGTTTCGATATTTGTCATTAATCACTTGTAAAACAAAATTAAACCGTAAAATTACCTTAATGATCGTTCACCCTCGATTTGGCTAAGGTTTAGCTTAATCCGAAATTTAGCTTTAAAAAAAAAAAAAAATCAAATGCTATACTGAAGAAAAATTTAATTTCATATTTTGTTCTTAATTTTAATAAGCACAACTTGAATTTTCAAAAATTTCACAAGGGATTCAAACATCCCCTAAGTTTTTGTTACTCATTTCTTGGACTTATTCTAATAGATACAAGGATTAAATTTGGTTATATTAAAAGACATTTATTAAGAGTTTTAATTCATATTCCATGGGTATAATTTTTTGATTAATTATCCAACTTATTGAGGCCAAGTTCAGGACCAAACATAATGTTCTCAAGAGGGTGAGAGAGAGAGAGAGAGAGAGAGAGAGAGAGAGAGAGAGTAATTGTACAATAGGGTCAACGGTCCAAGAGTAATTAAGTATAATTAAATGCGTTTCACAAGCCCTTCTTTTAAGTAACACAATGCACTGTTAGCTTTAAAATTAAAATGTTGAGATGTTTTGGGTCCTCTCTTGTTACAAATCCTCATGGATTTTGACCCAAATTTTAGATCACACAACTTTGTCTCTCAATCGTCATCCTCTCAACAACAATTTTTGAAAGGCAATCTTCAACTAAAACCCGAAATTGGAGATGGGTTTTCCATGGAACTACCCTCCTCTACGTCAATGCCTTGTTCATACATGCAAGACTTGCACCACCTTGATCATCACTACCACTTCAACAACAACAATGCCTCCTCTTCATCTTCAAAACCCATCTGTGGAATCCAACAACCTACGTACTATGATCCGTATAACACGTTGGCTTACGGATCATCATCCAATGATGTTGATTTTTATGAGACCAAGCCATTTGCATTAGTGAATGGTGGTGTTGGGAATTCGTTGATTGATAATTTTCAGGATGGCGGCTTTTTGAACTATGTTCCTCCTCAACGAAATGTGTTCAATTCGACGGATAATGAGAGGAACCTTTTGCCTATGAATTATCAAGAGGTTAGGCCATTGAATTCTGGGATAAATATTCAGGAAAAGTATTCATGTGTGACAGCGGATAATGGAATTTTCAGAAATGTAGGATTGAATACTAAGAATCCAATTGGGTCAAGGAGAAGAGGTTTAAAATCTCGCACTAATAAGAAATCGACTGTTGTTAAAGGGCAGTGGACAGTGGAGGAAGATAGGTTTGAGTATTGTTTTTATTTCCTTCAAAATTTTGAATTTAGTTTAGTGCTTTTTTTTTTTTTAATGGGCTGATGTCTACATGCAGGATGTTGATTCAATTGGTAGAGCAATATGGAGTGAGGAAATGGTCTGTTATTGCTCAAACATTGCATGGAAGAATTGGAAAACAATGTAGAGAGAGATGGCATAATCATTTGAGGCCTAACATCAAGGTTTTCATTACTCTTCATGTTTTATTTGCTGCCTCTCACTCTCTCTCTCTCATATATATAACATTGCAAATGGCTATGATGGGGTTTAAGTACTTGTTATAACCTAGGAAAATAGATTTGTTTATGATGGGGTTTAAGTCTTTCATTATCTATGTATAATCTATGTTACTGTGTCCTTAATTTTATGAAGTAAAGAATACACATGATTTCTATATAGAAGCTATAATTTTTTCTTTTCCTTTCATGAATTGCTTTTGCATGTTTCACAATGCAGAAAGACATATGGACAGAAGAGGAGGACAAGATTCTAATCCAAGCCCACATGGAAATTGGAAACAAATGGGCAGAAATTGCAAAGAGATTGCCAGGGAGAACTGAAAACTCCATCAAAAACCATTGGAATGCAACAAAAAGAAGGAACTTCTCAAAGAGAAGATGCCGCACCTCAAAGTATGCCAAATCAGGCACTCTTCTGCAAAACTACATCAAGAGCTTGGAACCAGACTCTGACAAGAAAAATAACATCATCAACAATGAGGAGAAGACTCTGGCCGAGGAAAATGGCAGTGATGAACAACTAAACAAGGTTGCTTCTTCAAGTGATGATGCTCCCAAAAATAATGCTAGCGAGAGTTCGAAAATCAAGTCAAGCAATGTTCCTCTTGATAAAAAGGACCGAAAGAAGCCTCCTCCTCCAAGTGATGCTACTTCTATACCGATAATGGTCAAGTTAATTGGTCAAGTAGAGGAGGTGGACTACGCTGATCGCTTAGTACCAACATATGATTTCAACGAGCTACCAGATTTTTCTTTCGATGAAAATCTTTTTGAGGACAATTGTGAAAGCATTGATTCTCTTCACAATGAGGTTCCATGTGATCCTCAAATGGAGATACCAATGGATCATCATTATCATCATCATCATTTGTCTTGTGAAGTGGTGAAGAAGGAGCTGGATTTGGTGGAGATGCTCTCTCATGCAAATAATCACTAAAAGTCTTATTACTAACTTTGATATATCACAAACTCTTGAGACTATCATTTTTCTTTTTCTTTTTCTAAAACTATTATGGTTTCTTCTTGGTGGAGGGAGATTGAATTTGGCTGTCCTATAATGTCAAAAATAAAATAAGGGTTCTTGTTTTTATTTTGAGTTTTTTTTTTCTTTTTTATCTTATATAAATATATATATAGTTTTTCACTATACTCAAAACCAATTTCCATGTAAACATAAATGGTTAACCTTGTGGGTCACGATGTGGTTTTTTGTTGATGAAACCCAATATATTTTGAATCTATGTTATTCAATTATAGTATTTAAATATATATATTTACATATATATATATATATATATATATATATATATATATATAACAATGATAATAATTATACACATATTTTTTTTTACCAAAAATAAATATATTCATTTGTTATTACACTGAATTGGTTTATACAAAATTGGCTTAAGTAATTCTTTCCCCTATTTCCACGAGTGCCAAACCTATATCCGGTGGCGGAGATACAATTTGAATTCGGGGACAAAGAAAATTGTCCCCATAATTTTTATTTTTTGGGTTGAGAAATTTTTATTTCTATTTTTTAAAAAGAAAGAAATTTGTTATAAAAAAATATAAAAAAATAAAATCATTACCTTGAGAAATAGATTAGATAAGAAAGAAAAAAAAAGTGAGACATTTTCTAATTTATTTTTATTTTTCTTTTCTGTTTTCTTCCGGTAAGAAAATTGTTGTAACCATTCAACAAATTGGCAAGAGTCAAAATCAAACAAAAAAAATAAGGGGAAATATTAAAGTTTGAATTGGATTAGATATTAATTTTTTTGTGTGTTAATTCCTTTTTCTTTCTTTATCGATTACAAATAGTAAATATAAAAGGGGATATCATTGTCCTAAGAAATAGAATAGATAAGAGTCATAATCTTGCATAGGTTACATGAAATAAGTTAGACCATTGATCTAATAATTAGATATTTATTAGGATTTAAATTTTAAAATGTGCGACCATAGTTTAAAAAAAGCGAGAAATTGAGAAATATTATATATATTATTCGGTCTGTAATAGTTGTACGGAGCCGTATTTATATATAGTTCAATTTCTAATACTAGTACTGATCAATATATTATATTATATACATCAAATACACTCTTGATATAGTCTCAACAAAATACAAAAATTATTATGTTAATATAATAATGAATATTACGTGAATCTTAGTTGTATTACCAAAATTAGATAACAAAAAGAAGAAAATAATGAGAGTAAAAAATCGTTTATAGTTTGGTAGAGACAAATTACTAATATCTTTTATTTATGAAAAATATTAAGAAATTAAGCAGATTTACGAATTTTATCGTCATATTGTTTACTACTTACGTCTTTCAATTTTATAAATACTATATTCCAGAAAGAGTCTTAGAAAGAAAAAAAAAATAAAAATCAATATATCTAGAAATAAAAAATTTGAAATGATTTAAAATCAATTATCAGCGTTAGAGAGAGAAATTAATTTAATTTTTTAGAGAGAGATAATTGAAATCATTATATCTAAAGAGGAAAAAAATTAAAATATTGTAATTTTTAATAGAGAGAAAATTAACTAATGTACTTATTTTGGGGAGAGAAAAATAAAATTTTTGTTTCTATAATAGAAAAATTCAAAATAAATATACTTACAATGGGAAAATATGAACTAAATTGATTTTTTTAAATAGAAAAAAACTGATGTGTATAGCTTAAAGGAAGAAAATTTTAGTTTTTTAAAGGGAGAAAATTTAATATCAATTTGTTTGGGAGACAAAAGTTGAAATAATTGAACTTTTTAGAGAGGGAAAATTTTTGTATTTAGCTTTCAAGGGAGAAAAATTAAATTTATAGAAAGAGAAAATTTGAAATTTAGTTTTAAAGTACTTTGAAAAATTTTAATTTTTAGGAGAGCAAATTATTCTACTTAATTTAGAAAGAGAAAAACTAAATTTTAGTTTTTAAATGAGAGAAAACTTTAATACTAATGCATTTAGAAATAAAAATTAAAATAATGTAATTTTTCAATAGAGATAAAAAAATATGTATTAATTTTGAATAAAAAACTAAATTGATATGTTTAGAGAAAAATTGTCGCCCCCCAAAAAAATACAATAATTTTTTATTATTGGGTCCCAATTACTTATATTCTTATATTGATGGAATCAATTCTCTTTTAGATCATTAACTTAGGACAATAGTTTAAGTGAATTTGTCCTTTCGACCTTAGTTGCAACATTTAATGCAATATTTTTCGTTTAAGTTCTCATTCTCATGCTATCCAAATTGGGAAAATAAATCGAAAAGCTAGACTTAAAATGAAATATCTCTAAATGATAATTTAGTGGTCACAATCCATACTCCAATCCCGTGATCGGAGTTCAAATAACACAAAAAAAAATTAAAATGAAACTTTGACACTAATTCACATTACATTGTAATGATCAAGCAAAAATTTGTAAAATCATGTGCTATTACATTTTTTGGTACATCAAGCGCTTAGCAGCGACCGGGCCCTTTTCTACGTTGCATCAAAATGCCAATGATTTTTGACATTATCTTCGGTTCTACCCGGCAATTTTTGAGCTATTTTTACCCAACTATTTCCGTATGCGACCTGGACTGTTACTAAAATCTGATCTTCCTCGTCCATGTCCCTTAGATAACATAAGAGAAGAATTAATCTATAAATTTATACTAAAAAAAAACATATGTTTTTGGATTAACAATCACATAAGTTAGCAACTTTTGATATTTTCAACTAGCCGATAAATTATATGTATGAATATATATTAATGAGAATACTTGCATCCCTTGTTATTATTAAATAATCACTAGGGTATTAAACCCTTGATGAGAATTTGTCTCATCCCCAAGGAAAGATGATGAAATCAATGGTAAAGTTATTGGAACATTACAAGAGTCAATCAAAATTGTGCTTTGCAATCTTTAAAGCTACCTAGGACTACAAAATGAAAAATAATTAGGAAAAAAGGGCAAGAATTATGAAGAGTTTAATTTGTTACCTTGATACCAGGCCTCAAATGATAGAGCCATCGCTCTTGGCATTGCTTTCCTGATCTCGTACCCATCTTCTTAGATACACTAGTCCAATATGTTTTGCCTCCGATTGTATATATGCTTACCAACTCTCTCAGCAAGCTGCATAAGGATTTCACAAATATAAACTATAATTCGTTTGAAAAAAAACAAAGAAAAAAAATTCAAAATTAAATGAAAGCAAAAACACAAACCTGTCTTCATGATCATTCCATTGTTGCCTCCTTGGAAATACAAAATTATGAGTATGGTCCAAAGAAGGCTCAACTTCAGAGAAGCTATTGTTGAAACCTTGGAGGATTCCATTAGAAGCAGTTGTGAGTAGACCGCCATTGTTTTCATTGGTGTTTTGATAGTTATCATAGGACAAGTTTGGCTGAGAAGAAGAACAATTCCCCATTTGAGAGTGAGAGAGAGAGTAGAATGGGAAGAGGGACTCTTAGGAAGGTAGTATTACAAGAAAACACGACATGAGCGACGAAAAATTACCAATGGAAAAAAACCTGTCGGTAATAACGATGAATATACGACGGATTAATGTCAAACTGAATATCGAGAGATTAACGACGGATTAACAACGAAAATTAATTACGGAAATATTTCCATCGCTATAGTGGTCCACGGTATAAAAAATTGTAAATCTATCAACGACAGAGTACTGACAGAATTTTTAACGACAGAAAATATTCGTTGCTAATCCGTCGGTATAGTGGTGAAAGGAAAAAATATATATATCTATCAGCGATGGATTAACGACGGATTTTTAGCGATGGAAAATATCTGTCACTAATCCGTCACTAATAGTTGTACAATAAGCGACAGATTACTGATGAAAATTTTAGTGATGGATTTTTTTATATTATATTTTATTAATTTTATTTTTCTTCTCTTTTATTATTTTATAATTCTTTTACTTTTTTCTTCTATTTATTTTATTTTGTTATTTTTTCTTCTCTTTTATTATTTTATAATTCTTTTTCTTTTTTCTTTTATTTATTTTATTATTCAATTTAATGGGTAAATCAAAAAATTAATTTGTTATTCTATCTTAATTAATCAAATAAATATTTTATTTCTTTATTTAGCGCAACTTTAATAATATTAAATTTAAATAGTTACAAAAATTCAATAACAATATTCAATGAAAAAAAATTATCCCAAGATAAAGGAAAAAAAAAGATGTGAGTGAGATAAAAAAAATTGTGAGAGCAAGATAATTTTTTTTTTAGTGAAAGTGAGATTAATATTATAAAAAAAGTGAGAGTTAGATAATAAATACAAAAAAAGATATCACAAAACGGATTGTGGCATGGTGGTTGGACAACTCATCTTCTATTTCGGAGGTGCGAGTTCCATTCTGTGTAAAGATATTTTTCGCAAAACAAAATACAGTGTGAGCGGGTGGGTGCACGTGAGCGAGCGCGCGTGAGGGCGGGGTGTGCGTGCGTGTGAACGTTCTAGAATCAACGATTGAAAATATCGTCGTTGATTGTGAATTATAAGCGACGGAATTTTTAGCGACGAAAAAATTTCGTCGCTGATACTTTTACATATTTTCTTCTATCAACGACAGATTAGCGATAAATCGTCGTTAATCTGTTGCTAATCCCTTTAATGATCAGTGACGGAATTTTTAGCGACAAAAAAATTCCTTTGCTCTAAAAATTCTGTCACTAATCCATCGCTGATATTTTTACATATTTTCTTCTATTAGCGACAGATTAGCGACAGATCGTTGTTAATCCGTCGCTGATATTTAGCGACGGATAGTATTTCATTAGTAATATTTAACGGGGTGGTTTTTAACGACGGAAAAATCCATCACTAATCCCCTTTAGTGACGGATTTTTTACTTTCAACAATAGATATATCTATCACTAATATCTTATTTTCTAATTGTGTAGAGAGTTGTACTCTTTGGGTGTGTTGGTGAGTGATTATTTTTTGAATTAGATTTATAACGTAAGAAAGTATGTAAGTTATTTTAGGGGTTTTGGATATGAGGAAATTTTGTGTCACGTTTCAAAACTTAATGAATTTTTGCTTTCATGTTTGAGAGAGGCAGTTACTTTTGGGGTTTTGGATATTATGAAATTTTATGTCACAGGGGACCCAATGGAAAGAATCTAAGATGTCATTTCATAACTTTATGAATCAGTTACTTTTGAATTAGGTTTGTAATGTAAGAAAGTATGTAAGTTCCTTTGGGGGTTTTGGATGTCAAGAAATTTTGTGTCACAGACCTAAGACTTCATTTCAAAACTATAAGAATTTTTGCTTTCATGCCACAACATATATTTTTAAAGGTCTTTAATAATCTTTTATAAAAATTAATAATTCCTAATGTCACTTTAATCAATAAAAATTTTAGATTTTTCTTTCTTTTTTTTTTAATTTCAAATAATAAATCGTTTATAAAAGGTAATATTTATAAGTGTATTTTAATTAATTTATATGGTAAGATAAACTAGTTTATTAGATGCATTAAAAAAAGTTGGGTAAAATAATTTTTTTTTATTATTTAAAAGAGTTTATGAACTGTAAACATATTATTTTTAATATTTATAAATTTTTTTAACAAGAAATACAAAACAAATATAATCATATCATAACCTCAGGGCCTGCTTCCCTTTTGGGGTTTTTTTTTTTTTTTTTGTCTTCCTTCACAGAAAAAAGAAAAGAAAATAAAAGGACTGTTTTGTTTCTAGGTTGGGTAGCAAGCCCGGAGCTTGGTCCAACATGTCTGTAACAAACCAAAGTGAATGAGAAAAACTACTTGAATTAGGTCATGTGAAGACCTTGTTTTTAGGCGAGAATAAAGTAGCAGAATTTAGGAACCACAACCTAAAACTCCAACCCATGTATGGGAATGTGGTTTTTATTGGGGTCCCCTAATTCCCTTGGGACATACCCAACACCAAAAACCATGAAAGCAGCCCAATGACTTGACCATCGAAAGATGCATGACAGAAGATAAACCTCTAAAGAACCCCCCCAACTCATCCTCACTTTTGAGCAGAAGTGAGAAATAATGGCCAATAGTGACTTGTAACCAATATTGACACAATCATCTTCAGGTGTTTGTTTGTTTTAAATAACTAAAACATTATTTGGGTTAAAATAATATGTTAAATTCAGACACAAATTAACATAAAATGAAGAGAAAGTATTTTGACTAGTGAATGCCTTGCATAGTTTTACAATTTATTAATATTTAGATAGTATTATAATAATATATTTATTTTAAAAATAATAATATTTATAATTTAAATTGAATATTTTTATACTAATAATAATAATAGGGCTGGTAACTCCCGACAGGCAAAAGAAATACCTTGCAAAATTACTGCTGAGAAAAGTAATTTCAAGAAATTAGATATGAAAATGAAAAGAGATAATTACATGTTTATCGATAGGGCTTAAATGTATGTAATATTTATGATTGATTTTGTATTATTTTTGAATAAATATTATACTAATGTTCATATTTTATGACATTTCACATGGTAGAATTAATGGAGGGGATTCATTAAAGAAAGTGAAGAAAAATAAGGTAAATTGAAACAATTATGTAAAAATGGAAAATTGGACAATGTCTATCATTAGTATGTGGGCATGTGGATCTCAAGAGGCAAGCAAGAAGTTTTGAAGATTTACCACACTAAAATTTCCATTTTTCTGATCGATTTCCATTAATGGAGGGGATTCATATTTTCTGATCGATTTCATTCATTTTTTGATCGATTTCATCCATTTTTTTGGACCAACCGGAGATAACTTCCTTTGATTTCCATAATTGATTCTTGCATTTGCTCTTCGAAGATAAAGATTCGCGGAACATATACTCTAATACCAATCTGTCACAACCGAAGTAGGGTAAAGAAATAATATGAGAGAAAGAGAGAAATTGGGGAGAGAAGAAAGAGAAAGAGAGATAGAGAGGGAGAGGGCTAGAGAGAGAAAGAGAGAGAAAGAGAGAGAAAATACAAGAGAGAAAGAGAGAAAGAGAGAAAGAGAGAATTCATTACAATTTCATTACTTACTCATTATATGTATTTGAGTACTACTTATACTAATATCACTAACTATTTAACCAATGCACCTAACTCCATAATTAATTATTAACTATTTTTACTAATCATGATTAATTACTAACCCTATGATTAATAGTTGTTATAAATTTTTGCTAAAAGAATTGCTCGCACTGAGACGTTAAACTCTTCACGCACCAAAAAAGGCTTAAATTTTGGGAAAAATTTGTTATGCTCGATTCTAAAGATGAAAAAAAAATCAAATTAAATTTTGGAGTGAGGCAAAATAAGGGGATATTAATTAAAAGAGACCGTAAATGTTATTTTAAGGAGTTAAACGTTATTTACTCTTGATCTCTCTCACACTATATACATACATATATATATATATATATATATATATATATATGGATGCATATATTTCAAAATCTTTTAACACAATGTCACATAAATTTTGTAATATTTTACAATTTATTTTGCTAAATATTTTATGATCATTTGACAATGCGAATTCTAACGTAAAATTTACGGTATGCGTGTGTTTTGTTTGCTAATTACTTTATACCTTATTCTTTAGGGAGATTTAGTGAGAATTATTTAAATCATGCTAAAACTTTTTACCTCTCACATACAAAACGCATAAAATCTTATTGAATCTTACCAAATCTCACATATCATACCATGTACCAAATGCAATATGAAGATAAATTAATTGAATAGTGGCTATAAAAGACATCATTAATTGTTTAATGTAGAAGTAAACACCATACTATGAACTAGTGCCCATTGTAAATAATAGTAGAAAATTGAATATTTGAGGAATATACTCGAATACAAATTTCATTATTCTTTGTTAATAAAAATGTGTATTTAGTCTTACTATATAATAATATATAATAATCAATATATACAATATTTTCACATTTATGAAAATAATCAAGCCGACTTACATTCGTTTTGATCAAAATCTTTATAAATCTTTATAAATATTTATAAATATTTATAAATCTTATTTGTATTTTTTTCTATTAGTTAAATGCACCCATTGAGAATGATTTAATTTCTATAGCCTCACCCTAAGAGTGAGTTAATTGGAGTCAAATTCCAGTGTGCCAAGATTGGGGTTCATTGGCTTCGGCAAAATCCAGCTAATTTTAGTAAGGAAGTGGTTGTAAATTAAAAGAGAGGTGAGACTTAGTAAGAATTATTTAAATCTTGCTAATACTTATCATTTCACACATAAAATATGTAAAATTTCACGAATCTTACCGTATCTCGCGTATCGAATGGGATGTTAGAAAACTTATTTATATCATTAGTTACAAATTTTATAATAATGTTCTTAATAAGAAAATAAATCACATACTGTGAATGAGTTACGGTTGTCAATAGTTGTTAAGAATTAAACGTTTAATTAATATATATATATATATATATATGTATATATATATATTTCATTATTTTTTTTAGATAAAAACCGTTAATAGTCGTGATGGCATTGTCGAATGCATGACAATACCTTAACCATTGCAGCACAAAATAGAGAAATCAATAATTATGACTTAAATCTATTATAAAAATTTTTAATAATAGTAATAATAGTAATAAAAGATTTTACCAACTAAATGGTAATATTGTTCAAATCCCAAGTTATTTTGATCTTGACCTTAGGATTAGACCGGATAAAATGAAAGACTATATGATCCATTAATCCAACTCTATAAATAAGCAAAAATATAGCACTTATTCTCTCAAAGAAATCATAGCCCCAATTCTTCATGACTTTGAGGAAGAAAGATAAGCAAGAAGAAGATAAAGAAGACGAGGAGAAGAAGGTTGAAGAAAAAAGAATCGAATCTTCATTCAGAGATCAGATCAGTAATTTACCAGTGATAAGGTTTTTTTCTTTTTTTTTAAATCTTTCTTCAAAACTTAGTTTCTTCTAATATTACTCTACATTGATTCTCGTGCTTTTAAATATTTCTTTTTTTCTATTTTTTATGAGTTATAAGTTCTAAATACTTGAATTTATTGAAAAAAATAATGAATTAGATATTAGACATGATATACTCTCCTTATTTTATCTTTAAATTGTTTGTCTTTGTGTTGAAAAAATGGCTTATAAGAGAGAGATATAAGAATCCTTAATAGATGAACTTCCATGCCCACAAAAGTCGTATATAATTGATTAGCAAATACATACATACACATGTACATGTAAATATTTGTATATTAGAAGCATGGTATTTAACTTGATAGAGAATTTAATATTTGAATATTAAAATTTTTCTCCACTTTGTTGAATTTCCCTTTATTTGGGCCAACATACTTTTTTCCTTTAAGATATATACTTCACACATTGCTAATGAAATAGATGATGCTAAGGGGGTAATATAAACTTTTGAATTAGGTATTTATGTGCCAAATTAGGACTTTTTTGGTGTTGTGTTGTTATTTCTGCATCTCATACTATGAACCACATAATGTTTTGGGAAAAAATAAAAAGAGGGGAAAAAGAATAGTCCAAAATAATGATAATATGTAAATTTTTTTTTTGGGGGTGGGGAATCCAATATTATTCTCATTTAAATTCAATGAAACAAATCTCGTTTCTCTCTTTTCGCCAACTTTGCACTCTTAGAAAGTTTGTAATCACCAAAACACTACACAATGACAAATTAAGTTTTAATCTCAAATTCTGGAATCGACCATTTGAAGACCAACATAAAAAATAATAATAAACAAACAAATAAATAAAATATATCACAAAAAATAAATTATTATTCTCTTACCTAATAAAATGGAAGTTTTTGTATATATTAACAAAAAAAATATCAATATTTATTATGATAATTCTCACCAAAAAATGTTAATACATTCAATTCTCTTGAATCCCCTCAAAGCATATTGAAAGTAAAAAAGTGATTGAATGAAATTTAAATCAGTGCTAATGTATAATTGTTCATTTATTTATTATTTATCTTTTTTTAAAATTTATTACTATTTTTAAGCTTATATATCAAAATTATTCTATAAAGACCATACTCCTTTCACAAGTCACCTACACACTCCCAAGAGAAACTCTCAAACTCCCAAAAAATCCCTCCTCTCCCATTACTGTAATTTTCTCTCATTGTTCTCCCTCTCTCTCTCTCTCACTCACTCTGTAATGGAGAATTTTTATGCATCTCAACAAAACTCCTATGATGAGAACCAAATGGCTCGTATCCATCAACTTCCTCCAACTAGGCAATTATGGAATGATGATGAAGACAAGTTATGAAAATGACTTTATTTTTTATTTTTAGTACCCGTAATTTTAATTTTTTTTTTTCCATTTTTTATTATGACTAAATCTAGTATATTGTTCCAATGCAGCTGTCTAAGAGAGTTGGTTGAAGAACAAGTAAATGCACCCAAAATAGATTGGGTGCATATATCTATGATGATGGGTACTAGGTCGGGAAAGCAATGTCGAAAGAGATGGCTCAATCATCTAATGCCCGGTATCAAGGTAACTCGATTAATCGCATTATGGTTCATAGCCATTTTTAATAATTTTTAACTATTATTTTTTAATTATTTCTTTATTATTAATTCATAAATTTCTCATTCTCTTGTATCTTAGAAGGGACATTGGACCAAGGATGAAGAAGAGATTTTAACGATCGCCCATTTTGCATATGGCAATTGTTGGGTAAAGATTGCCGAGCATTTGCCTGGTCGAACCGATAATGACATCAGAAATCATTGGAATACAATGCAACGAAGAAAGAGGTGCATATGATTTTGTGTATTGTTATCTAACGGATACGATGTTTTGGTTAAATAAATATATATATTCAATGTTTCTCTCTAAGTTAGCCATTTTGTGTTGTCTTTTGGATCTTTTTTTTCCCCTCTAAATAGGGAAAAATAATGCAGTACTTATTTCAAGTCCCTTCAAACAAAATTTATTAAAAATATTTTCTTAATTAAATGATAGAAAATAGAATTTATTCCATCAATATAAGTAGTTGAGACTATATTGTATGCACTTGACACAATTTTATATTGAAAATTATTTTTTAAAAATAGATAAAATCAATCTAATATAATAAGTAAGATCGATAAATAATTTAGTAATACATCGTCTATATCTATGTCTGTACTATATATGAAAAATGAGAACAAACTAATATAAAGAAAGACTTAGAATTATTCCATTTTTAAGGAAAAATTTATGTTATTTACTCTTTGTCTCTCACAGTATATTTATATATTCATATATATTTTTTTCACTAAAAATTTTAACGAAATTTCACAATTTGTAACAAAAATTGATGCCTCTTAAAATTTTCCTAGAAACTTTGCTATTTTTATGGAAAAGAAATTTAATTTTTGTAATATACATATGTTTTGTTTGTCGATTAATTTGTACTATTTGAAAAAATACTGAATAAGATATTTAAAATAAGTAAAAATAAAGACAATATTTGACAATTTTAATTCTTCAAAAAGGAGTGTTGGTTGTAAATAGTTGTCTGGAACTGAATGTTTGAGTAATATACATATATATATATATATATATATATATATAATTTTATTATATACATATATAAAATTTTATTATATACATATATAATTTTTTACTCTTATTATTATAATAGTATATATGACTGTTAATAGCCATTAGAATATAATGAAGAACCCTATGCAAAAGAAAGATGAAAGAGAAGAAGAAAAAGAAAAGGACCAGGAGAAGGTGGAGGCTAGGTTGTACAAAAATGGAAATACAGAAACGAAAATGCTAATACTTTGTAAAAATACATCAAACGGGAATATGGAAAAGACGTAAATATAAAAAATATAAGAATTTTATGTAAATATTAATTATTTTATGAAAATAATAAAATAGTTATATTTTATAATAAAAATCTAAAATAATCAAATTTGTAATTATTAATTATAAGATAAATAATATAAAAATTATAATTATATTTAAATAAGTAAATAATTTATTAAATATGAAAAAATATATAAGTATAAAAAGTATAAAAACTTTTATATAAATATTAAATAATATAATTTATTGAGATATTTGGAAAATGAAAAATATTTTGAAAATGGAAAACGTTAGTGTTGAAAATTTTTCATACATTAAATGGTGGAGGAGAAAGAACCATTTCTTCATTTAGAGAATGATGAGATTTTTTCAAACTCTTCTTTCCTCCTTTTATCTTTTATTTTGTTTTATTATTTAAAAAAAAAAAAGCTTAGTTTCTTCTAAATTATTCTACTAATGATTCTAGTATTTTTTATATATTTCTATTTTAATTTTCTTCTTCTTTTTGAGGTTGAAATGTTTGAATTTAGATAAGAAAAAATGAATTAGCCATTCGAGAGAATCCATGGCTCAATCATTTGAAGTAGTTATCTGCCTCTAGTGCACAAAAACTTAACACTAACATTTCTCATTTTCAAAATGTCTCAACATGTTAAATTAATTAATATTTATACAAAAATTATTATATTTCTTATATATACACATTTTTCTATATTTAATGAATTATTTACTTATTTAATTATACTTATAATTTTTATATTATTTATCTTATTATTAATAATTACATGTTTGATTTTTTAAGATTCTTATTATAAAAAAATGACTATTTTATTATTTCCATAAAATAATTAATATTTACATTAAATTTTCTTATATATATGTATATATATTTCTTTATATTTACATGTTTTCATGTATCATTTTGTATATGTTTTTATTTTTCATTTTTGTTTCCATGCAACCTAGACTATCACTTTTCACAAACTCTCTTTATCTCTTCTGTTATCTTTACAAAACTATTTTCACTATTTTAGTTTTGATCATTCACTATAATTTTCTTATCATTTTCACTATTCTTCCAACACTCTAAGTCTCCAATTCACCATTGGTGCATTATCCCTCTCTTCTTTGAGACACAAGGCAAACGAACACTTTGATTTTATATTTCAGAGGCAGTATCATTCAAATACCCACTCACACTCTCATGAAGTGATTTCTTATACAAAAATAGGTGACATCCCCCGGTATTCAGAGTTTCACCTCTATTAATCCGGATCGACCGCTACAGTGATTTCTTTTCAAAGAGCGAGTCTTCCAATGGGAAACGCTCTATACACATGAGGGTCCAATACTCTCAACGGAAGTCGAATCTCAGTCATGTTGAAGGAAACTCAACATCACATCCAATTGAGCCAACCCACAGTGGTGGTATGTATTGTTCTAAACTTTAACTATTCTTTACTTTATATTTTGATTTGTTTAATTAAAAATATTTATTTTAGTTAGCAATTTGAAGAATTTAATTTTCTCAACTAGAAAATATGAATTTTTCTAGTATAGTCGTAATTGTATTTTTTTTTTCTTTTTATAAGAAAATTAATAAAAAAGAGATTGAACCGCAGAATTTAGTATATATATATATATATATATATATATATATATATATATTATTTTACTTGAAAAAATAAATACCCCCTCCCTCCAATAATCAATGAAATGGGGTTAATCTTTTTCATCGAAAGCCAATAAAAATCCATTCAATTCATATATCAAATTAAATTTAAACTCATTCCATTCATAAAATTTTCAGTCTTGCACAGAGATAAAAAGACAAATAATTATTTTATATTTATCTTGGTAAAATGATTTTTGATTATTTTTGCCCTCTTCCTCCTTATACAGACCCATACAGTTGAATACATACCGAGCATAAGGTTGTAAAATGAACGGTGATAATGAATTATTTTAGACTAAATACAATTACCTAATTCAAAATATTCAAGCCTTTGGGTGCTAGTAATTCATTAAGTGCCTGTTTGATAAGAATTTTTCTTGACTCTTTTTTTTTTCCTTATAAAGAGAAGTAAAAATTAATACTTTTTTTTAAATTAAGTTAAAAATTGTTTAGTATTTTTATTTTTAAAAATAAACTGATTTCATAAATTTTGAAATAAAATCAAAAGTTAAAAATTAAAAATTAAAAGTTAAAGTTAAAGAGAAAGTGAGGATATAAAAGTAAATAAATTTATGATATAAATATATTTAGAATTTTATATCTTTCAAATGAGAATATAAATAGAATAAAAAAACAGATTTCCTATAAAACTGACGTGTTTTTAAAATGAGAAACAAAAGCTCCTCGAGCTTTTGCTTTTTTTGTTTTTCTTCATTAAAAAAAACTCTCTTTTTTTAAGAGTTTATAAAAAAAAACTATTTAGTAGGGTTTTTTCTTAAAAGAAGAAAAGAAGTTAAAATAAAAACCTTGCCTAAAAGTATTAATTATTGCAAATTGCTTCAAACCCAAATTTGTTAACAGGCTTTCCTAATTAAATGATATAAAAGAGAATTGATTCCTTTGATATAAGTGTATGGAACAATCAGACAGATTTAATAATATTAATACAATGCTTTTTGAGCACATTGTCTATATCTATACTATATGAGAAAATGGGCATAGTTCGGTTGGTTTAATCAGATAAAACATTAGATCTCTTAGTTAATATTTTGAATTCAACTTATAATTTGGATATAAAATATATTACGTTGGGATGATAATCTCCTAAATGAACTATTGTAAATTCTAGAACAAATTAATCAAAATATGACTCCGTATACTAATCGATATAGTATCCAAATGAAAAATTATATGAGAAAATGGAAGACAACTATCCTAATTAAAGGCTTCACAAAGATGAAAAGAGATACGATTGAGCTTCAATCGAAACAATAGTTTATGTTCAATGTCTAATGGCTTAGTTGGTTCGACAACTGGGGCCCCTTAATCATGATCGGGAGTTCGATCCCTTAGAAGATTTACCCCCTCAATTGGGCCCTGTAAGCGGTAAACCCAGATTAGTTTGGACGAAACCCTAGATATTGGGTTGATGGTCTAGCCATTGGTACAAAAAAAAGAAACCGTAGTTTATGTATTTAATCCTTTTGTCAAATGTTTATAATTTTAATATTAAAATATATCATGTATCAATATCAATCAATAATTGATTCTTATCTTTAATATGGTATAAGAGTTCTCTTTAATTTAGAATCAAAGCTAGGATTAGAAGCAGAGTCAAAACTAGAGTGAGGTAAGAACTAGAACGTGCATGAGTTATATTCAACTATTTTTAAGATAAATTATAATCAGAAGTCAAGATAATCATTCATACACACCTCTAGAAAAAACTATTTCTTTTTTTTATTACACAAAAATTCGAATTATAGATCTTAGGGTTGGGGAGGAATATTGTGACCAGAATACCGTTCCCTTGGAGACAGGAAAAAACTGATTTTCTTTATTGCAAAAACATTTCTAAAATTTTAAATCTTTTATTCACGTTCTTTTTTAAATTTAAATGATTTTTAATATTATTGGACGTTGAATTTGTAAAGTGACGTGAGAATATATTATATATTATTTAAATTGATCACAAACAGGTTTGACTCGTTTCAAATCCGAAAGGAAAAGCTAATATTAACCTCAATTGAGATTAGATGGACTTTTTAATACAAAGATCAATTAATATTAGATGGACTTTTCAATACAAAAATCTACTAATATTATCAATGCAGAATCTTGTCAACAGCCCCGACAATAGCTGTTCTACTCCGAGACCCACAAAATAAATTGAAAAATTGGTGGGGAGAGGTTAACTCCCTTACAATCTAAGTTAAAGATAAAGTAAGGCTTAAAGATGAAGGAGATAAAGAGAGAGACCTGAGCCCGTGGAAGAGAGAGCTTTCTTGTTGTAGCCCCCTCTTGATCCAATGGCTCATATCCAATTGTTGTCATTTTTCTTAGATTATTTTATTTTACTAAATCGTTAATATTCAAAATCATATTTTAACTAATTCAATTTGAATATTTATAAAAATTTTATTTAGAGGACGACTCCCATCTCAAGTCTTGAAACCGTGACTTGATTAATGAATTTATCACTCCCATCCATAAAATCTTTTCTTTTCTTTTTTTTTTTTTTGGTACAAGGATTCTTTTCTTTAATTATTCTCATAAAATGTTTATCCTAAAGGAAAAGGGTTATGGTTCATAGGGCCTTTTGGGCCTCAAGTTTCATGGTCCGAGCACTTGAGTTTTGTTAAGTACAATGAATGAAATAATAATTTTAAGTCCTTTTATATATAATATAGCCAGAGAAGAAAATCTATTTATTCTATCAAAAAATTTTTACTTTGTTGAAAAATACAAATTAAACCAAGTTAAAATTTCCCACACCCATATCAATTTTATCTTGATGTCAGCCATTTTGGTTTCATTTCCATCTTGATTTCATTGTGGGAAACAAATTAGAAATTTGCTTATTCAGTGATGAAGAAAGAAATTTTCAATTCTCCAAAGGACAGTTTAGTAGTATAACTCTCATCTCCTAACCAAAATACGTGTAACCAAAAAAATAACAAAAAGCATTTTTCAAGTTATTTTTGGAAGTTGATTCTGCCCAAATCATTACATTTTGGCATGACCAAGTGGACACCCACCATTTATGCTGGGGCTTGGCAGCATTCCCTAAACCAGTGAGCCTAATTGATTCCAAATTCTGAACCTGCGAGCCAAACTTGATTTCCATCTTGAATAAATCGAGTTGGGAGCCCGTTGCCTGGCCCAAACCTATATTCCCTAGACAGGATGAGCCAGGACCAGCCTAACTTGCACGAGCTAAGGTCCATGTATCATTCTTTTTATAATGTTTCTCGTAAAGGCCTTGCCAGTTGCCATAATAAAGGGCTTAGGTTCCTTTGTGAGTCTGCGAGTCACAATCACCATTTATGTAACTCAAAAAGCGTCTCATGCGTGTCTAAAACCTGCACCAAACATAATGCGCATAATGTGAAGACCTATGAATAGAAAGCCAATTTGAACAGAAGTAAATGCATCTGTTTCCAAATAAACCTTGAAATTTCAAAGAATGGATTAACAAGTTCGAGGGATGGCAGATTTTGCCGCCAACAAATTTTTTTGTCACAGGATGTATAAGATAATCCTAGATAAACTAAAAATGGAAAAAAAAAAAAAAAAAGGCCAGTTAAACAAAGGAAATATCTCTGAGTTCTCTCCAGTCCAGGATATGAAGATTATCATCTTGACAGGATAAGAACCTGAATTACCTACAGTCATAGCATGCTTAAGTTGTCTTTGGCTTTGGCTTCAGACGCTTAACCTGTGAATAGAGAAATACACCAGCAAGCGCCACTGAAGTGCCTGCAAAGGCCATGAATTTTCATAAGCAAAGAACTTGATGTGGAAAAAATGGAAGAGAATGCATATGACCCTAATGTAGGAACATTTTAGCTACACAAATTTGTATGCTCTGTGTATGTTTTATTGCTCTAATGGGATGCAAGTACTTTACCTAAGGCATTGATAAATGAGACAGGTGTTGAGAAGAAAATAACAGAGGCGCAAATGACCACCACGCGCTTTACACAATTGCCCACAGAATGGGTAACTGGGGATACCCTTTCCAAAATCATGTAAGAAGCCTGCAAGATTTTTCAAGACAAACTCAGCTTGGCTTAAAGAAAAGTCATAGACATTCACAACAGTTTTCTACCGGTTAACTGTAAACCCACATTATTAGAATCACAGTTGAAGTATTGGCCATTCAGGAATGCAATGCTGCTCCATGAATGAATACCATCTCTATGGCTATCGTTTTGCTAAATATCTAGGTGATGCCTTCCATTATAATGCCTTCAATTTAATAATCTTATAAGAGCTAAAAAAAAGTTTAATTATTATATATTATCACCAGAGCAAAGAAAACAGATCTCAAGGTCAAAAATAATGGAGTCAACAAATTCACCAAGGTTTGGGAGGGCGGATTTCAGATTAAGGAATGCACAATCAGACCCCGTTAGCCAATACTTTTTCTCGCCCTGATCTCACTTGTTCAACCCACTATCCTAACATTAACCTGTCTAAAGTGTCTTCCCATTTTCTATCACTTATATCATTTAACAAAAACTCATCTTTTTCTATGTAGTCATTAATAAGATAACAATTTGGAATAAAGATGATTTGCAGTCTACTTTGAGAATTATATATATATTAGTGATGTTGTCAGCGTATACAGATTTTTTTGGTTGCTCAAAATAATTTTGCCCTGCTATGGGATTTAATACATGGCCACAGTTTGTTGTATTTAAAACCATAACTAACTCCCATTTTCCAAGATGATAATATTATCCTCACATCACTATGATCAAAAACAACAAGTTCAACATAACCAGATAATGTATCTTTGGCCTTCACCCTCCATATTTAGCAAGTTTCAAATCAATAGCATCTATTATTACATAACACGAGTAAGGAACACTTAGATGCCACAGAAAATAAGTCATGCCATAGCCTTAGGGGAGTATTATGTTACCAAGTTCTAAAAGATAGAGATAACATATTTCCTCTTTCTTCCTCTCCTCTTCTACATTTGTATATTTCAAGAGTAGGGCACACTTATAAGCATATATTACAAAAAAGAATACTGTTATAACTCCTATGATATTTCCCCTTCAGTGAATGCCTTCTTAAGCCTAAAATAGATTTATGATGGACAAATGTATGGTAATTTTCCTCAGGAACTACACTATCGTTAACATGAAATAATCTAATTACATGTCTCAGATAATAATCAAAAAATAAAAATAAAAATCCTCCATGTCAATATGACTAAGTATCAAAGTAGTTTTAAGTTCAAATTTCATAGATATTAACTTAATAAGAGATTAATCAGGTCATGTAAAAATTCTTAGCTAAGCGTATAGTTAAGCTCTAAACAATCACAAGTCAAGGTCAACAAAACAACCTTTTCATGAAAGAACACATTCTCCACCTATTTTGGGTGTCAATATACAAACTTGCAAAATCAATACAAAACCCACTTTGACCTGTCAAGTACTGCCTCATAACTGTCAGCCAATTAAATATAGGAAACAAATTTTAATTGCCTCCTTGGATTGGACTAATGTACATCCATCCATCTTTGAAATTTTTCTGACCCATTCATAAGTGGTAATGAAGTTCTAAAACACAAAATAATATGCTTCTAATAGAAGATTTTCCGAGCACCAGAACTCAGATTATACTTATAACAAAAGAAATTGCATCCCTTAGTTATGAAACATCAGCATCTATAGAAGAATCCACGTCCCCAGAAGAAATCCTATCCCCATAAACTAATTTATCGCATAGTTTGTGCCACTTAAAGATTAATAAACTCTCTTTCGGTGTTACAAATCACTTACAAAGAACCATTTTGACCTATTACTTCCAAAAGGGAAACCTATCAGACCATGCATGACCAATATTGCCAGAAAGAGCCCCTCTTTTTCTTTGAAACAAACTCCTTGTAAATCTTATATTTTACCCACATGAAAGGGGACTTTCTATAGGATTTCTCACTTTATAAAGAAAAGCAAAGAAACAGCTTAAAAAAAGGTCTCACCTGCTGGTATGCATGAAAGCAGAGCGCAGCTAGGAAAGACCTAGTATACACCTGGTTTATGCTCAATCCCTGCAATTCAACAAGAAGGAATTTAGAGACTCAATCCTCATGTGCAGTAAACTTAAGAATGAAAATATGATCTTATAATATATGCCAACATATATGAATTAAAACACTGCAAGTAGAAACTGACTGCCACTTCCAGCTCTAGAAAATTACTTACCGCAGACTGAAGGTATGCAGGGGTAAATTTGACTCCCTCCATAATAAGAGCTGCCGGGGCCAACAAAATAAAGGACATAATTGTAATGATAGAGAAGAGAGTAATGTTGTCCAAAGAATCCTGTTTACAAGGAAACCCCAAGTCAGACAGGGATTCATTCGAAAAGATAAGCATCATTTTGAAAGCAAATAGTGTAACAGCTTGCATCCAACTCAAATAAGAAAAATTGCCTGTATCAGGAAAATTACAGGGGAAAAGTCTAAAATTAACGCACAAAGTAGGAGATCTTTTATCAGGTAGATACCTCTTTCTTAACCATAAATTTTTTGCTTAGCACATTACGGGACTGGTTTCCAAGATTGGAAGCCATTGCACTCCAAAACCCAGCCCTATTTCACAGACAAAAGTATGAAGATGCATATTGGCAGTGAGATGAAACATATTCCAATAGACTGAACAGCAATTCCCTTTTTTGTAAATATTGAATCCCCATAAGAATCTGATTGTATGTTTACCAGTTAAAAGAAGCCTCTGTGGCTGATGCCAATGCCACACCACCAACAATTGGAACCAATGAGGTAATTACCCAGAAAGTTGGAAACTGTACCAAAAAAGTTAAAAGAAATAAATCAACTGGAGTAGATTTCTTTAGAAAAAATCTATTATTTCTATGAAATGAATGCAAATATCGAATGATTCTGATTTAAAAAGAAAATGGAAACACAAATCCATACCTCTCCTAGAAACATGGCTGAGAGAATAACAGTGAAGAAAGGCTCCAAAGCTTTGATTGTGTGAGTGAAGGAAACAGACACTTTTCCAAGACTCATGTTAGTGAAAAGGTTGCCCAATATGTGCACCACTGCCAGTGGCAGGATCGCTGCAAGCTATCATGCAAATCATTCACAGTAATATCAATACCAGGGAACAGAGATCCAATTATCTGTCAAAAAACAAGGCCGTGCAATAAAGAATACCTGTGCACTAGTAATTCTCGGCCTTTTATAAAGATTAAACATCCACATGATTGTGACAAGCAAAGTCCCAATGAAAAGTTGGAATACTGTTAAGGTTACTGGGTAAGGATAAACCTTCAAAACCTGGTGAACGGAAACCAACAGCATTATAAATTAGATCCACATAAAAGTAAATGCACATTATTCCTGCCTCAGGTTTCTATGATACACTGCTTCAAATCAAATCAGTTCCATAAATTTAATTCAATATGTAACTTTTATTACTTACAAGCTCAAAAAGTTTGGCGTTCAACCCTATATCCATAAGAGATGTAGATATAAATCCTTTTTAAAAAATCCTAAATTACTTGACAAAAGCTCATGACTCCAACATAAAAACTGACAAATAAATAAATAAGAAATGAAATATATGTCATATGATTTTTTTACCTAAGGAAAAAATTTTCTATACATTTAATTCCAAGCATAGCATAAAACAGTTAGTTAAGTATGTAGCACAGACCCAGACACAGCATGACAAAGTTATAGAAATTTCACATCATTTCAGGTCACAAATTGTCTTATCTTGTCACGTCAGAAAGGCATTAAAAACAGGGTCATAATCATTTCTAGAGGAGGCTGTGCGACATAGACAGCTAGAAACAATCATGCATCTTTTTAATATAGACGTAGTGTTGCAAATAACAAATTACACATACATTATGTGCTGAACACTTTAGAATGAGAAATTCTCACAATCTAATCGACTGTCCAACTCAAAATTCTCACCATGTCATTCCAAGTATAACTGGATAAACTTTCAGTAGTTTCAACGACAATAACATTAGACAGACCAAAATGCTTATTTTATTCTACTTTTATCATAAAATGATTATTCGATTCTTCACGGTTACTCAATAATTTCCACAAGCACAAATTCCAACTTTTATAGGCCCAAAAATTATTTCACATGAATCATGGGTTAAATCCTAAATGGCAGCCCACGCCGACAAATATCGACTCATTCCTATTCAAATTATCAGCATGTTTTTACTAAATCAAACCAACATGTTGACATGGAGCATCACCTAAGATTTATTTCATTTGGCGCCAAATATAAAATAAAATTTAAAGGCTCTGCTCACTAAAAGTCAATTAACTTTCATTGGACGGTTCTGAGCTCAAAAAAAAAAAAACAAAAATAAAGGTATCTATGCGAATGTAGTTCCAAATAGAGACAAAGCGATGTAACTTTGCATGCCATAATATTTCAACACTTTCTATCTCTAAAATGACGGAAACCCAATACATCTTCCATTCAAAAATATAATTAAATCAAAATTTTGCAAATTTTTCAACAATTTAAACAAAAAATACAAAAATTTAACGCTCCAAAAAGAGATCAATCAAACCTGCTTGTTGTAGATGTTGAAGTAAATGTTGAAGAGATACCAAAGACCGAACAAGAGTCCAAGTGTGAGAGTCTGAACAAGCTGGTTCGAATTGGAACTCTCTCCTGCACTTTGAGGTACAGACGTAGCCCTAGCTTTAACATCACTAGTTGACTCTCTCTTAGACTCTCGAAATTGAAGAGGATCGAAAGCGTTAAATCCAAACGAAGAAGAAGAAGAGCAAGAGATCGGCATGAGACGAGAAGTCGAGAAAGTTGAAAGGGAGACGCCATTAATTGGAGGAGAAGAGAAACGGAGAGGATCGAATCGAGAGAGCCGAAGAGGTGAAGATTTTGTCGTTGATTTCAAAAATGGAAAGGAGTGAGAAAATGAAATCGCTGTGCTCTGCATTTTGTTGTCCTAGATCTGGATCAACAGGGTAGAGAGAGAGAGAGAGAGAGAGAGAGAGAGAGACACGAAACGTTGGAGAGTCCGTTGGGAGACCAAGAAGCCGTTGTTGGTGGTGTGTCATTAAGTAGTGAGAGAGAGAGAGAGAGAGACTTTAAGTAGAGAGAGAGAGAGAGAGAGAGAGAGAGAGAATATAAAAATTATACCTCGTGTGGTCGTTTGTTCGGGCGGATTCTTGCATTTATAAGTTGGTTTTTCGCGAGAAATTGAATTTTTCTATGTGCTGTAAAATATCAAATGATATAATCTTTATTGATCTGAAATTGGAACTTTAATTTAATTTAATTTAATTTAATTTAATTTTTTATTAAAAAGATTTCAGCTTTTCTCTTGTTTGTCTCCATTTTTCAATTTTATTTTATTTTAATAATACTACTTTTAGTAAAAAAAAAAAATTTTGTAAATAAGTCGAAATTTTTATAAATTTTTAAATTATTATTACATTGATTTTTGTATTGAAAAATCTATTTAATTCTAATTGAATCTTATTTCATTTTTTTCAAATAAAATCTAAATGAGCAAATTTTTTGAAATTTTTTTTTAAAAAATTGATTTGGCTAGGGAATTGTTTTTAAAAATATTGACTTTTAAATCGAGTATAATATTTGAAAATATTAATTTTAAAAAATTTAAAAAAGCTTAGTTAAATTTATTCTATTGCCATTAGTTTCAACTCGATTCTACCTCTTGATACAAAAATTTAATTCAATCATGAATAATTACATTTTTAGATTTTTATTATATCTGATAAAAAATTAACTTTTGTTTTTGCTATAAATCTCCGAATTCTGATGATTACGTTGTATTCGATTAAATTATGTTCTATTATTTATTTTTTATCATATACAAAATTTAAGTTCAAAATTTTATTTAAAAAATATTAATATCTAACCATTAAATCAACTAGATATCGATATTCAAAAATAATCTATAGACTAAAAAATAATTCCTTCGTTTACTCTATGAAAATTATTTTCTTTGATAGTTATTAGAGAAATGAATAATAGATTATATTTTCTCAATAATATTATTTTTCAAAAAGGAATATTTTCTAAGAAGATATACTTTTTCATAAAACAAAGATGATGGCAAGACAAAAGGATATTGTCGCGAGAAAATGAATCTGTATGGTCTAAATGTATCTGAGCCGATAGTAAGGGAAAAGGGGAATGGAGTAGGAAACCGAAGGAGTAAAGAAAAGTGGGCTGAGACTAATGGGTTCGGTTAGACCAAGACCGTTGAATTCAACTTCTAACGGCTGGACCGGAATGAAATAATAAGAAAAAAAAGGGGGGAGGGGGGGGGGGTGGCGAAGGAATGGTTGACCCAGATATTCTCGAAATATATATTTTTTTAATTTGATTAATACGATCTTACTATTGGGACTTTTTTTTTTTTTTGAGAAATTCTCTTGATATTATTCTTTTTATTTTTAAAATTTAAATATAAATTTTGGAAAAAAAAACGTAATACTCTTCTCACTAGAGCAATTATTCTATAATTTTTATATAATTACAATTTCTATATATATAAAACATATATATCTTAAAAGATGTTGAATTAATACACATCTAACACTCTTTTTTTTATGTAAACCAAAAGTATCTGATAATCATATTGATTCGAATAAATCAGATTTGAGTTTAATTCATAATTCAGTTGTTAAAGGACAAAATTCTCCTGACGTCTATTTTTTTTTATACATAAAATTCAAATTTAGAATTTTATTAAACGTTGTTATCAAATTCTTAACTATTAAAAAATATATAATTTAAGTTAGATAAATATGTTATAATAAGCCTAATAAAATATCAAAAATCACAAAATCCAAGGTTTAGATTTCCATCATATTTCGTTATTTAGAATATCAAAATCAAACTCAATTCTCCAACTAACCTTTGTTGTATTTAGACCAATAATCCATCAGCCTCTTGAATTTGTATGCCGAAGAACATGAAATACTTTTTTTTAGTAACTTTTCTTTCTTTCTTTCTTTCTTTCTTTCTTTTCCTATAACTTTTGATAAAATAATTGTTAAAAATGTTCATTATTTGTACTGGCAGCTTAAATAATAATTTAAGCAGACGATGTTGACTAATTCCAAGAAAAAAATGGAGTAAATTGAACTCTTTAATCAAATAATATTAAATATGAGTTACACTTGCTTTGAGGGAACCTATTTAAAAGTCTAATATTAAAGCTAATGCTAATTATTTTTGAAAATATATGTCATAAAAGTATTTATAAATAAAGTTCAATTAAATCAAGAATAAATAGAATGAAACCTGTGGTATCTTTAAGTCACCCCTTTGTGGGCTTGGTGGGAAACATGGAAATCTTTTGCCAAAGTGGGTGAAGGTAGTTGTCCAGTGATTTTGGATTGGGAAACTAGTTGTCTATTTCCCTTTCCGCTACTAATGAGTTATTACCTCTACATGGAGTTGAGCTTAAAATTATCAATATAGACCACCAATAATCTTTACATGATCAGAAGTTGGTAAGATTATCCTCAACAACAGTCCAAGGATTTAGATAATGTGAGAAACTAAAACTTACATGTGCCTGAAAGTAATTTGTCAATCTTTCATGTTATACTAAGTTGGTTTTGACTATTATTTTCTTTTCTTTTTTTTTTTTTTAAAAGAAGGATTTTGAACCGTGGCTACGTAGAGATTCTGAAAACTGCGATGAGATTTCCATCCTATTATATATATTTTTTAAACAAAATAAAAATGCAACAATATATTCATAGATGTCGACCCCAAAAGATTTTATCAAAAACACGAAAAACCTAACAAAATTTTATTATTAAGATTCATACATTTAGAATTGTTTTTTTTTTCCAAAAGATTCTTAATTATTATTAAAATCGTAACTTTTCATGTACTAGAAAATAAATTTACTTGGGACAAAATTGGCTCGATTGATTACGTTAGAACTCAGAAAAAATAAAAAGATTTGGAAAGGACAAAAAGCACTTGGGGATCAAGAAAAGAGAGAGAGAGAAAGAGAGAGAGAGAGATAGACCATATTCAATATCAAAGTGAGAGATGCCTCACCAACATCTGATGGTTCAATTAGTTCGAGGACTAACACCCCTTAACTATGGTCGGGAATTCGATCTCCCATGGGAACGGAAAAATCAGCGCCGGGAGACCTACCCCCTCAATTGGGCCCTGTAAGCGGTTGACCCAGATTAGTCAGGGCGAAACCCTGAATACTGGGTTGGTGGCCTAACCATGATACCAAAAAAAAAAAAAGTGAGATGCCTCTTCCTCCAAATGCGAGGAATGCGTCGAGAAGAGAGACAAAAGTTAAGAGTGAAAAATGAAAAACGGAGAATTTAGACCAAGTGAGAGATACAAAATCTAAATATAATAGAGTGAAAAATATTGCTTGCCCACTTTATTTAGTTTACAACATATGAAAAATGCAAACTAAAAATATATAAATATTTTTTAATTTCGACAACCGATCAAAACACTTTTCAAATTTTGCAAAAGAGAATAAAATAAATATCAAATATATAAATATTTACTTGGATTTAGTTTGTTGCATGCATGCCCACTTATTTAGTTTAATATTGTTACTAAAATTTATTATTTCATTATGTGGATTTGTTACAAAAATTTCAATTTTTTACTTCTTATTTTTATAAACGGCAGGGACTCTTTACTAACATTATCTACATTAGGGGGTACTTTACTAATTTCTGAAACCTCAGGGAGCCAAATGGAAAACGAGCACAACCACAAGGGATATTTTGAAGTTTTTCCACTGAACTATCAAAATCTTCTGGAGAAAAAAAAATACATGTATGTATGAATATATGTGTATGTATATGGCTGGGATTTACAAAGCTCAGGCTTGGCTGGCACGGCTTGAGAAAGCCCAAAGAATTCGAGGCTCAAGCATGGCCCAAAAAAATTAAAAGAGTCTTGGGCCCATTTCACTACAAACTAGAGCTCGAATTATAAATTTTATTTTTTATATTTTTAACTCATTTTATAACATAATAAATATCAAATAAAAAAACATTAATTATCCAAATAAAATACAAAACAAATGCCACCATGAAAATTAATAATAATAATATCATAAACGATTAAAAAATTATATCAAGAATAATACATTAAAATCATCAAAACCCATATCAAAATACCACAATATTTGATTTTAAACGAACCAAATCCACTGATGTTTGGACACAACCCGTAATTAAAACGGATGCAAATGATGGACCCAAGTTTGACCTGACTCTAAAATGAGCCGAACTTGACCCTTCAAAATGGGCCCGAGCCAATTTTTTGGTAACTTGACCCTCCAGTATCCAGAGTTTCACCCCGACTAATCCAGACCGATGAGTCTTTCAGGCCTCAATTGAGGGGGTTCTCTCCTAACAATGTTTTTTCCGTACCCAGTGGGAATTAAACTCCCGACCTGGTTAAGGGACGAAAGTGCCCTTCTCACCTACGCCAACATATGATGCCACTCCTGTATATATTTCTAAAGATTTTTCACCATCTTTTCTTTTTTTTTTCTTTCAAACCAATCCCTATTTTACCAAAATTGTAATCTTTCCCATTATACTCGAAAAACAAATTATTTGGATCTAAATTCAACTTTTCTTCAGCATATGTTATTTGTTAAGATTGTCTTTTTTATTTTTAACATTTACATGAGTCCGTTACTTTATCATATTTCATTAGATTTAAAAATTCATTTTCTTGAAAATATTTAGCGATAAAAAATTATATTATCGATTTCTTAAACTATTAAATTCTTGTTATTTTATCAATCAAACCCATCTTTTATATTCACTCTATTCGTCTCAAGGACTCAGTTTTGTATTCTAAAGTTCGAGTACACAATCGAGTGAAAATAAAGTTTAGAGATCTAATTAAAATTTCCTATCAAAATTCAAAAACTAACCATGTAATATCCCCAACTTAAGAGGCATATTAAATCTAGCTGGTCTGGCTAATTAAGTGAGCTGCTTACCCATTAAGATCAAAAGTTGTTTTCTTAATTGACACATTTAGCCCAATACAAAAGCCGAGTCAGATCTTGATAAGCAGAGTCAACAGCTACACAAGCAACTCTTCCTTTGCATTCCTACTCATTGAAATAACTGATTCTATTCAATGCAGGATGGTGATTTTATCAAAATTACTTTGTTTTATCCCCAACTTAAGAGGCATATTACTTGGTTCATTATCTTAATGCAACAATACATTCATAGTCAACCCCCAAAAGATTTTATCAAAAACACAAAAAATCTTTCAAAATTTTATCAAAAATATTTATTATTAAAATTCATACATTTAGAATTGTTTTTTTTCCAAAAGATTCTTAATTATTATTAAAATTGTAACTTGTCACGAACTTGAAAATAAATTTACTTGGGTCAAAATTGGCTCGATTGATTACATTAGAACTCAGAAAAAAAAAAAGATTTGGAAAGGACAAAAAGCACTTGGGGATCAAGAAAAAGGAGAGAGAGAGAGAGAGAGAGAGAGAGAGAGACTATACTCCAAATCGAGGTGAGAGATGCCTTTTCCTCCAAATGCGGGGATTTAGACCAAGTGAGAGATGCAAAATGTGAATATAATAGAGAAAGTGATCAAAACACTTTTCAAATTTTGCAAAAGAAAAAAAAAATGAAGGATTTAGTTTATTGCATGCCCACTTATTTAGTTTCTCTAACATTGTTACTAAAATTTATTGTTTTAATCTATATGTGAATTTGTTAAGAAAAATTCAATTTTTTACTTATTATTTTACTAACTTTATCTACTCTTTACTTACTATTCTAAAGTTCAAGCACACAATCGAGTGAAAATAAAGTTTAGAGATCTAATTAAAATTTCTTATCAAAATTCAAGAACTAACCATGTAATATCCCCAACTTAAAAAGAATATTAAATCTAGCTGGTCTGGCTAATTAAGTGAGCTGCTTACCCATTTAGCAGAGCACATTTACTGAACAAATAAGATCAAAAGTTATTTTCTTAATTGACTCATTTAGCCTAATACATAAGCCGAGTCAGATCTTAACAAGTGGGGTCAAGAGCTACACACAAGCAACTCTTCCTTTGCAATCCTACTTATTGAGATAACTGATTCTATTCAATGCAGGATGGTGATGCCTCAGTTATAATTGCATCAGCAAAAGGGCAGAGAAGAAGGTGGCTACCGATAATCTTTTCCTAGATAGTGATGGATTCAACATGGTACTCAAAACCAAACAAGCAGCAGAAGCATCTTGCCCTGTAATTCAAACCCGCATGAAACCAAAAAAGTAAAATAAAATAAAATTCACTTCAAACATAATTGATATATTTTCAAATAAAAGTAACACAAGTTCTTATATTTTCAATTTCAGCTTGGATGCCCTTCATTCAATGTGGAATTTTGACGTTGAGATGGACTCATCCCCCAGGCATCCAAGGTTGCTGGGAACCTGTCAGAACCAAACTTCAAACTTGTCAACTCAATAACCTTTTCGCCAAAATGACGTCAGCCAAACCGATATGATTGCATTGTCAGGGCACATACTGTAGCTTCTCCCATTGCTGCCGCTTTGCTAACCACCTCAACAATTTCTCCACAACCTCCTTGGTGATCCAAACTACAATCAACAACTAATGCAAGCAGGCCCTCACGATATAGATCCAAGAATAGCAGTCAATGTGGATCCTCAAACCCCACAAACTTTCAACAATGCAAAATCAACCCTGAAGTAAGTATTATGTACAAATAGATCCATATACATTTTTTTTAATGCCTAGACCTCCCTTCAACTATGAAAAATGAAAAAGTTTGTGCTTTCAATCATGATTCTGATTCTCATGTGCAAGCCACATGCTTAGCCCCTCTGGCTATGCCCTCAAATGAAGAGAGAAAAAAGCTTAAAATAAGAACAACAGCAACAATAAACAAACAAACTAACAGAGAAAGAGAAGTCATAGCAATTCTCATTGCCTTCAAACTCAAACCTGTGCAAGCTGCCCCCTCAATTTCTCGTCTCTCTTTACAATGCTTTGATTTTATTTCAAATTCTCATATCTAAATTCAATATCACAACAAAATCAACCTCAAACCATCACTTCTTCATTGAAAAATCATCCACATGATTCTCTCTCTCTTCAATTCTTTTAAGTCACCTTTGATTTCTCACCATCACCACTCCCCTCACCAAATTGAGTTCTTAGGGGGAGGGGAAGACTCAGATTTTGGGCAAAATGACTCCAAATTTAATTTTTCAATTTTTTCTTTTATTTTTGGAGACAAAACTAGCGTTATTTTTTGAGACAAAATGATTCCAGTGTTCTGAAAGATGTTTTTTTGATGGGATGATTGAGTCCATTTTTGTTGGAAATTTTTGTTTTTAAATTCTATCTTTGATTTTTTTCACCCTCTTTTCTTTTCACTACTTTCTTTTGATTTCATAATAGGTATGGAACTGTAGGACAAGGTGAAATATTTAGTTTGTTAGGAAATGGGATTTAGAAATGGTGTAGGCAATCTCTAAAATCTTTCCTTTATAACTTTGATGTAAAGGAGATTAAATCATTCATATGTATCCCTCCATGTAGAATTGATTTGTGGGGGAAAGACTCCAGATTTTGGGCAAAATGATTCCAAATTTAATTTTATTTTTTTTGAGACTAAACTAACAATATTTTTGGAGACAAAATGATTGATGGGATGATTGAACCCACTTTTGTTGGGAGTTTTTTTTTTTGGGGGGGATTCTCTTTGATTTTTTTCCTTCCTTTTTCACTACGTTCTTATGATTTCACAATAGGTATGGAATTGTAGGAGGAAGAGGTGAAAGATTTAGTTTGTTAGGAAACTGGATTTAGAAATGTAGGCAATCTCTAAAATCTTTCCTTTTATACTTTGTAGCTTTGATGTAGACGAGAGTAGATCATTCGTATGTATCTATCCATGGAGAATTGATTTTTTTCCCTGGGGGGAGACGAGGGGCAAGAGTCCCGATTTTGGGAAAATGATTCCAAATTTAATTTTTTATTTTTTAATTTTGGAGACAAAACTAACATTATTTTTGGAGACAAAATAATTCGAGGGTTTCGGAAGGTGTTTTTTGATCAGATGGTTGAATCCATTTTTGTCGGGAATTTTTGTTTACTTTTTGATTCTTTTTTTCTTTTCATTTTTTTCACTACTTTCCTGTTATTTCACAATAGGTATGGAATTGTAGAAGGAGGTGAAAGATTTAGTTTGTCAAGAAAATGAGATTTAGAAATGAGGTAGGCAATTTCTAAAATTTTTCCTTTATACTCGGTAACTTTGATGTATAAGATGGTAAATCATTCATAAGTATCCTTCTGTCGAGAATGATTTTTTAGGGAAAGACTCTGGATTTTGGGTACAACGATTCCAAATTTAATTTTCTAATTTTTTCTTTTATTTTTGGAGACATAATAATTCTAGGGTTCTGAAAGCTGTTTCTTGATCAGATCATTGAATCCATTTTTGTTGAGTTTTATTTTTTTTTAATTCTCTCTTTGGTTTTTTACTTCTTAATCACTCTGTACATATAGAGGAAAGTCAATCATTCATATATATGCCTCCATGGAGAATTGATTTTGGGGGGGGGTGGGAGACAGGATTTTGGGCAAAATGATTCCAATTTCGATTTTCTAATTTCTTTCTTTTATTTTTGGAGACAAAGCTCAAATTATTTTTGAAGAAAAAATGATTCCAAGGTTCTGAAAGGTGTTTTTTGATCGGATGATTGAATGCGTTTTTGTTGGAATTTTTTTTTTTTGAATTCTCTCTTTGATTTTTTTTCTTTTTTGTTTTTTAACTACGTTCTTATGATTTCACAATAGGTATGGAGTTGTAGGAGAGGGAGGTGAAATATTTAGGTTGTCAAGAAATGAGATTTAGAAATAATGTAGGCAATCCCTAAAATCTTTCCTTTATACTGTGTAAATGTAAGATAACAACAAAATGAGCCATAATCCCAATACTCTGTAAATGTAGAGGAGAGTAAATCATTCATATGTATCCCCCCATGGAGAATTGATTTTTTTTGGGGGCAGGGGAAGAAGACTCCATATTTTGGGCAAAATGATTCCAATTTTAATTTTCTAATTTTTTCTTTTATTTTGGGAGACAAAACTCACATTATTTTTGGAGAAAATATGATTCCAAGACTCTAAGGTGTTTTTTGATCAGATGTTGAATCCATTTTTGATGGAACTTTTTTGGTTGAATTCTCTCTTTGATTCTTTTCTTTTTTTTTTCACTACTACTTATTTCATAGTAGGTATGGAATTGCAGTAAAAGAAGGCGAAAGATTCAGGGGGTGTTTGGTTAAAAAATATCGATTTTAAGAATGAGAATGAAACACATATCAATTGTTTGAATTAATGAAATAAGAATAAGGATAAGGAAATAAAACCTCAAATATGAGTTTTCTGAAACCCAAATAAAACAGTTTTCAAACCCTTGCAACTGATTGCCCTTCTATTCAACTCTCTCTCTCTCTCTCTCTCTCTCTCTCATTTTCTGAAACTCCTCCATCGCCTCCCATCTCTCTCTCTCTCTCTCTTTCCAAAATCCAGAAGAATTAACACTAACCAAAAACCCTAGAACCAGGTTAAGCAGACATGTCGGAGATGGCAACTACAGATCCAGAGGGAATCAATGGAGTTCGAATGACATGGAACGTATGGCCACGCACAAAAGTGGATTTTTGAAAGACCAGGAATGCAGAAAAGCTTTGTTTTTGCAAGGACGTGCGAAGGTCAAGCAACTTACTAAACTAGATGTTATGTAATATGATGATTTTTGAAAAAAAAAAAATCACGAAAACACTTTTGCCTTTTGGCCAAATCAGAAACTTTTCTTATTCTGGGTTGGATGTATTCAGCGCCTGCAACTTCTGAGCAACTACTTTAAAATGGGAGAGATCAGGAATGCAGAAGAGCTGTTTGTTGAAATTCCTGTGAAGAATGTGGTTTCCTGGTCCATCATGATTCTTGCGAGTGCTAAGAATCTTTTTGGTGGGAAATCTTTGGAATAGTTTAGGGAAATGAGCGTTTTGGTGTTGAAACCGAATAGTTTTACTGGATTGGAAGATTTGATGCTTGCCCAATGTGTTCATGGTTTGATTGTTAAGAGTGGGTTGGAGTTCGAGCCAATTGTAGGTACTGCATTGTTAGACGCATATGCAAAATTTGTCAGTGTAATTGATTCTTGCAAGATATTTGACCAGACAGAGAAGAGTTTAGTTTCTTGCAATGTGGTTATAATGGGTTTTTCATATAATGATGGCTTCGAAGAGGCTGTTTTATTGTTCAATCAACTGAGGATGGCTGGTCTTGTTCCTGATAGCACAACCCTGATAATTCTTATGCAGGGTTGTGTTGCTTTGCAGTCACAGGCACTGTGACTGTCAATACAAAGTTTGGTTAGAAAATTTGATTGGAAAATTTGCAACTTGGTTGGATACTTGACATAGTTATGCTATTGGAAATCATGTCCTTCAGACACAGTTAGGCTCCTAGTTGACAATTTTTTCAAGCAAAAAGGGGGTATTTGTAATTGTTACATAATTGATTCAATTAGGCTCCTAGTTGTAAATGCCTAAAGAATTCTCAGGTGAAGTTTATATTGAGTCTGGGTTTTTATGTTGTAAATTGGGAGATTATCATGAAGATGGTTTCTTGTAGCTTTGTATGAGTCTTGTTTGGCCTATTTTTCAATTAAATAGCTTTTGCCAAGGAAATTTTCACCAGGACATTTGCAGTCATTTAGATAAAGCTATTAAAAATTTCCATCAGAAACAAATGGGTATTCGGAAATGTTGCTTTATTTGTCCAATAGTTACCATGTAGAGTGGCTGATTCTGGTTCCTATATGCCAGAGACTCTTTGGAAAGAAGGTGATATTTATTACAGGCACGGATGAGCATGGGGAGAAATAGCTACTGCTGCTGCCAATGGTTTGAGCCCAAGATATCATTGTGACATTGTCTCATGCTTACAAGATGCTATGGAAAGTTGTATATTTTCATTTCTAGAAAATAATTGCGATTTATGTATCTTGTTATCAAATTTACAGGCAAAATATACTTTTGTGTCATAATTTTTATGTTGTGAATATATGATGCATATCATTTCAATTTTGTAATATAGTAACTAAAATATTTACAAAACAATTATTGAAATTAATTTTTTACAAAATGGTAAATTTGATAATTATAAAGTTAAAAAAATAATAATAAAATAAAATTAAAGATAATAAAATAAAATAAAACAGATGATATTTATAGTTTTAATTTTCAAAAATAAAATAAAATTTTAAAGGGCAAAATTGACAAGTTAATGATTCTTATTTCGAAAGATTTACGGATCAAACATCAACAATGGTATTCTAGAATTTAAACCAAACAGTTGATATCGGAATCCGATTCTAATTCCCATTTCTAAGGTTTTTTATTTTGATTCTGATTTCAATTTCTGAGTGCAAACCAAATGTCACGTTCATTTGTCAAGACATGGAATTTAAAAATGATATAGGCACTCTCTAAAATCTATCCTTTATACTTAGTAACTTTGATATAGAGGAGAGTAAATCATTCAAATGTATCCCTCCATGGAGAATTGATTTTTTTTGGAGGGGATACTCCGGATTTTGGATGAAATGATATCAAATTTAATTTTCTGATTTTTTCCTTATTTTTGGGGACAAAACTAACATTATTTTTGGAGAAAAAATGATTCCAAAATTTTGGAAAGTGTTTTTCGATTAGATAATTGAATCCATTTTTGTTGGGATTTTTTTCTTGAATTCTCTCTTCGATTTTTTCTTCTTCTTCTTCTTCATTTTTTTTATTATGTTCTTATGGTTTCACAGTAGATATGGAATTGTAGTAGCAAAGCGAGGTGAAAGACTCCCCGCTTTTGGGCAAAATGAATCCAAATTTAATTTTCTGATTTTTTCTTTTATTTTTGGGGCAAAACTAACATTATTTTTTTCTAACATTTTTATAGGTATTAGATTGATATATGCCAACAACAAAATAATGTTTTAGATCGACTGTCATCATTAAAATTATAACTGTAGATTTGTTTGAGAATAAATAATATCGCTTGCTCATTTTCTTCAAGTTGGAGAGAATCGTTGGGATGTTTATACAATCTTATACTTTGTTGGAAGTTCAACATAAATGTATAAGATAATTATCTATCTACAATATTGGTTTTATAATTTAATTACCAAGAATGTCGTTATCATCTACGAACTATGTGACTGTTGAGTTGAGCTTTGTTTTAATAGTATTAACTTCCTTAATGGTGGAAATTTTCATTATTATTTTAGAGTTCAGATCATTGCTTTTTAATGGTGAGAACAATGTCTCCAAAGTAGGCTTTTTCAAGGGACAATTGGATCTAATTATGTTGAGAATTTATTTTTGAATTCTCTTTTCGACCTCTCTTTTTATTCTTTGTTTGCACGATTCCAAAATGGGAAAAAAATTGTAGAGATTTGGTTTGTTAAGAGATGGAATTCACAAATCAGGTGAGCAACCTCTAAGTTCTATTCTTGTCTTCTCTTCTTCATTTATTTGTTGGAGAGTAGTTTTTTTAGGAAGGATTATACCAAAAAGATTTCAATCGTAAAATATCTTTTGGATAATTTCTCTTCTTCTGATTTAGTGGAGAATTATTTGCTTTTTCTTAAATGTATTATTTTGGGGGAGGGGGCAAAAAAACTAATGTTTGCCTCTGACATTGTGTCTCATTTTTTAATAGTTTAAACGGTGCTCGATTGATATTCAATCGGAAAAGAATAATGTTTTTAGAATGATTCTCATCGATAGAGATATGGTTGTAGAATCAATTGAGATTACAAAATATAAGCTTCCTTATTTCTGGTCAACGCGACATACAAGTGTTGGGATGTTTATACAATCCTTACACCTTGTTAGGAGTTTAGCACATATCTAAAAGATAATTATCTACTTTAGGATGTTGGGTTTATGTAATAGTGACCAACATTGTTCTTACGATATGTGAATAATAAACTTTATTTTCTCTTAATAGTATTTAACTTGATTAGTGAGAGAAATTTTCATTCTTATTTTAGTTACTTGTACTGTTGTTGCCATTTGTGAACCATCTTTGCTGATGAGTTGAACTTTAACTTGCTTTTATAGTATTAAAGTCACTAGCGGTTGAAATTTCATTGTTAGTTCAGATTTTAGATTTGTTTGTTTTCTCTGAAAACTTATTTACTTTTTTTTCCCTTTTTAGGATTTGAAAGGGTTTCGAATGAGGTTTTCCTCATTGAGCAATCAAAATTTATTTATGGTGGAAATTTCTTTTGAACTCTCTTCGATCATTTTTACTTCTAATAAGGTTTCATAATAGGGACTGAATTGTAGGAGGTGGGGGAGTGAATCGGTATGTCAAGAAATGAGTTTTTGATTTCATTGATATTAAAAACACAAACTTCCTCATTTTTCATAAAGTGGGCACAGAATTATCCATTCACAGAAAAGTTTGGCACACTTCTAGAAGATAATTACATATTTTATGATGGGTTTATAACTTAGTTACCGACATTGTTCTCACAATGTGCAAACTGTGTTATTAACTTTATTTTGTTTAAATAGTACCAACTATATTAGCATTAGAATTTTTGCTCTTATTTTAGATTTTATATTGTTACTTCTATGCGCAAATATACTTTTCCTTTTTAGAAATTGAGAGAGATTTAAATGGGGTATTTATTCTTTACATATGATTTCATGATGGGGATGAAATTATAACAGGTGGAGGAAAAAGATTTGCTTTGTGAAGAAATGGGAATTACAAATCAGGTAATCAATTATAAGATGTATCCTTTCTTCCAAGCTTTTTTCTTTAATTTGGTGGAAAGTAGATTGTTAGGGGAAAGATTGTACAAACAAAATCTAAGATTGTAAAAAATCATTTGGATATGCCTCTATAATTTGGTGCAGAATTGATTTTCAGGGGAAATATTAGTCAAAAAGATTTTATTCTGAAAAATTATTTTGAGGAGAAAACTAATGTATGCCTCTAACATAGAATTTGAATTTTTTTTTCAAGATATATTTTAAAGAAAGCCAACATTTGCTAACCACAAAATAGTGCTTTACAATAAATGTGAACATTAGAGGTGTGCATGTAGAGTTACGAAAGATATTAAAAAAATATGTTTCCTCATTTTTCTTATCTCAGATTGTGGCTATTTGTGCATATATAATTGCCGATTATTTTTACAATTTGACAGGGTTTTGAAATTGGTTTTTTGTCATCATGCAATAGAATCTAATTTTGTTGGGAATCTTTTCTTGAACTTTCTTTTTTCTTTTTCTTGTTTTCTTTTTCCTTTCTCTTCATTGAAATGATTTTGTTGAAAGACTTGGTTTGTCTAGAAATGGGACTTACAAATTGGGTTGGCAGACTCTAAGATGTATCTTTTGTTCTCTCTTTATGTCTAATTTGAGGAAAAGTAGATTTCTTGAGAAAGAGTGGGCAAAATTTTTCATATTTCAGTGTTTTCAAAAATATTGTGTTGGGAAGAAAGCTAACATGCACCTGTCTTTCTTGACATCATGTTTATTACTTTTTTATCTATGTTAAAAGGTTATATTAGGTTGATTTGGCTAACAACAAAACAGTGCTTTTGCAATGATTTCCATCATCAAAAGTATTGATATGGATAAATAGGGAAGTCTCTAGAATCGTTATACTTTCTTGGAGATTAGAATAGATCCAAAACATAATTAGTTATTTTACAATGATGAGTTTATAATTTAGTTACCAATATTGTTCTTTCAATATGCAAACTATGTTGCTAATGGGTTGAACTTTATTTGTTTTAATAGTATTAATTTCATTAGTGGTAGAAATTTTTATTCTTAAAACACGTTTTCTTTTTGGAATTTGAGAAGTTTTTTGAAAAAGGTTTTTAAACTTCATATATGATTTCATAATGGAGATGGAATTGCAACACGTGGAGGGGAATGATTTGATTTATGAAAAAATAGGATTTACAACTTAGATAATCAATCTATAAGGTCTATTGTTTCTTCTCATTTTCTTTCTTTGAATTTGTTTGAAAAAATTTTACAAAGAAGATTTTCATATCAAAAATCTTTTGGATGTACCCCTCCTCTTTCTATCTAAATTTGAAGGCGAATTGATTTTTAGGGGAAAGATTAGGCAAATAGATGTCATTCTGACTTTCTTTGATTAGGCATTGATATTTGCAAACAACAAAATAGATAATTATCTATTTTACAATATTAGACTTATATTTACTTATTGGTAGAGTAGCTATCCTTTGGAAATTGTCTTTCTAACATTCTAATTTTATTTGGCTTTTATTGGTGCTAGAAATTCAATTACTCATTTTGATTCTAGATTGTTGCTTTTTTGTCCAATGTAATTGCTCTATTTTTAGAATTTGCAAGGATTTCGAAAGGACTTTTTCTCATCTCAAGATTGAACCAAACTTTGTTGGGAATTTTCTTTGAATTCCCAACAAAGTTAGATTCCTCACTTGAAGTGGGTAGAGAAGAGCCAGAAGATTGTACAATTCTTCAACTTTGTTTGGTGGGAGTTTAGCATGGATTAAATTGACAATTATATTTATATTTACAAATCAGAAGAGTTGTTATCAGTTGGGAATTTTCTAATATTTGAACTTTATTTTGTTTTAATTGTATTAGCTTTATTGGTTCTAGAATTTCATTCTTTCTTTTAGATTTTGGAGGGTAGTGTTCTATTCTAATATAATTGCCCTTTATATTTAGAATTTGAATGGGTTTCGAAAGGAGTTTTTTTTTTTTTAATCAAAAGATCAAATCTTTGCTTGGAATTCTTTTGAACTCTCTCTTCAATTTTCTTTTTTATTTTTTTCTTGAACTCTTCGTTCATACGATTTCATGAAAAGATTCGGTTTGTAAAGAAATGAGGTTTCAAATTGGTAAGCAAATTCTAATATGTATCCTTTGTTCTCTGTTCCTTTGCCTGATTTAAGCATATTTTTAGAGAAACATTAAGGCAAAAATCTAAAATTTTCATTTTTGAAAAATAATATTTTTGGAAGTAACCCAACCTGCACATGTCGAACCAATATCGTGATTAATTATCTTTGTTTCTTTGCCTGATTTGTGGGAAAGCAGATTCTTAGGAAAACATTAAGTAAAAAATCTAAAATTTTCATTTTTGAAAATAATATTTCTAGGAGTAACCTAACCTGCACTTGTCTCTCCAATATCGAGATTATTTATACTTTTATCCCTTGTAAAGAATATTAGCATGATATTTGCTAAGTTTGGTTCATATTTTAGATTTTAGATTGTTGCTTTTTATGTGCACTTTTCCTTTTTTTTTTTTAAGAATTTGAGGCAGCATATTATTTTATGGTTGGTGACAGAACTGTAACGGGTGGAGGGGAAAGATTTGGTTTTGGAAGAAATACCATTTACAAATGAAGTAATCAATCTATAAGATCTATCCTACCTTTTAAATTCTTTCTATGATTTCTTGGAAAGATGATTGCTTGTGGAAAGATGGAAAGAAGATTTTGAGATTGTAAAAAATCTTTTGAATGGGCACTACTCTCTTTAAATTTGGTAAAGAATAGATTTTTTGGATAGGAATATTTGTCACAAAGACTTCTTTATGAAAAATAATTTTAGAATAGAAAACCAACCTGTGCCTATCCGTGACATCAAATTTGGATTTCTTTTTAGTTATATCATAAAGGAAGTTAGATTGATATTTGTTCAAATAGCATTTTTACAATGAATGTGATTATCATAGGAAGCTAGTAGATTTATGATTGAGATTAGAAAATTTTAGTTGCCAAGTGGCTGAGAAGTGATCAGAAGTTCATACAATCCAATATGCTTTCGTTGGGGGTTTAGAATAGATTTCAAGGATAATTGCTATTTTTCAATGTTCTATTTGTATTCACTTTATTTTAATTGTATTAACTTCATTAGTGATACAAATTTCATCATTATTTTAAATTTTAAAGATTGTTTCTTTTGTGTCCAAATATAATTGCTCTTGGTTTTTAGAATTTTACAGGGTTTTGATAGGGTTTTTTTTTTCCGATTGCATAATGAAATGTAACTTTGTTGGAATTTTTTTTTTTGAATTTTCTCTTCATTTTTTTTAACTCTCGCTCATAAGATTTGGGGAAAGTTTTGGTCCGGTAAGAATGGCATAAACAAATAGTAATATGTATGCATTGATCTCGCTTTGATTTGTGGAAGAGTAGAAATTTTGGGAAAGGTTAGAAAAAAATTTTTCAAATTTTATTTTTTTCAAATTATTATTTTTGGGGGTTTAGAATAGATTTCAAGGATAATTGCTATTTTTCAATGTTCTATTTGTATTCACTTCATTAGCGATAGAAATTTCATCATTATTTTAAAGATTGTTTCTTTTGTGTCCAAATATAATTGCTCTTGGTTTTCAGAATTTTACAGGGTTTTGATAGGGTTTTTTCTGATGGCATAATCGAATGTAACTTTGTTGGAATTTTTTTTTTTTTGGAATTTTCTCTTCATTTTTTTAATTCTCACTCATAAGATTTGGGGAAAGTTTTGGTCTGGTAAGAATGGCATAAACAAATGGTAATATGTATGCATTGATCTCACTTTGATTTGTGGAAGAGTAGAATTTTGGGAAAGATTAGAAAAAAATTGTCAAATTTTATTTTTTGAAAATTATTATTTTTGGGAGGAGGCTGCCTTCATTTATATGCTTTTATCTATTTTAAAATAATTAGGCTGAGAATAAAAAGACATAAGTTCCATCCTTTTTCTTGTTGAAGGCGGTAGCGCAGTGTTGAGATTAATACTGTCCTTATGCCCTTTCGGAGTTTAGCATAGATCTAGAAGATAAATATTAATTTACAAGGTTAGGGTGGATTGGGTCTCAATGATGCGATATCAAAGAACATTTCATTGGCAAGCAATGGCCACGGAAGATTTCCTCTAGAAATTCCCATGGTCAATTTGGAGAGAGGGAAATGCTAAATTTTCCATAACAAAGCTATTGACACATCTATTTTATTAGACAAAATTATTTTTATACTTTCTTGTAAGCTTACTCCTCATGGATTTGTAAAGATTATAGGTTATGAGATTTTAAGAGAGATTGGAGAATAGTAGTGCATTAAATTTTATTTTGTAATCATACCTTTTTACTTCTAAGAATTTGTATCCTTGAGTTTTGTACATTCTTTCAATCTTCTAACTTCGCTGGGAATTTTTTGAATTCACTCTTGATTTTTTTTTAACTCTTCATTCATATGATTTCACAAAAAGATTTGGTTTGTAAAGAAATGAGATTTCAAATTGATAAGCGAATTCTAAAATGTATGTTTTTGTTTCTTTGCCTGATTTGTGGGAAGCAAATTTTTAGGGAAACATGAAGCAAACAATTTAAAATTTCCACTTTCTGAAAAATATTATTTTTGGGAGTAAGATAAAAAGCATTAGCTTGATATTCGCTAACAAAAAAATACAATGTTTTTAAAATAATCGTCATTTGACAAAAGTATGGTTGTGGATTTAATTGAGAATAAATTTATAAGCTTCCTCATTTCAAGTGAATAAAGAAGTATGGGAAAGTATGTATCCTCCTAATACTTTGTTGGGAGTTTAGCAAATATCTAGATCATAATTACCAATTATCTTTAAAAATGATGCGTTTAAAATTTTGTTACCTACATTGTTCTTACAATGAGTAAACTGTGCTGCTAATGGGTTGAATTGTATTTTGTTTTAATAATACTAACTTCATTAGTGTTAGTAAGTTTGGTTCACATTTTAGATTTTTAGATTGTTGCTTTTTATTTGCATTTTTCCTTTTTTTAGAATTTGAGATGGGTACAAAACTGTAACAAGTGGAGGGTGAAAGATTTGGTTTGGGAAGAAACAAGATTTACAAATCGGGTAATCAATCTATAAGATATATCCTTTCTTCCCAATTCTTTCTTTGATTTCTTCGAAAGTAGATTGTTTGAGGAAAGATTGTGCAAAAAAGATTTTCAGATTGTATGAAATCTTTTGAATGTGCACCTTTCTCTTTAAATTTGGTAGAGAATAGATTTTTTTTTTTGGCGGGAGGAATATATTTTAACTTTTTTTTTGGCACAAAAACTTCTTTATGAAAAATAACTTTTGAATAGAAAACCAGCCTATGCCTCTCAGTGAAATCAATTTGGATTACTTTTTTAGATATATTTTATATTTTAAAGAAAGAAAGATTGATATTTGCCGACGACAAATAGCATTTTTACAATGAATGTGATTATCATAGGAAGCATGTATATTTACGACCGAGATCAGAAAATTTAAGTTTCTTCATTTTTCTTTGAGTGGGCTGAGAACTAATGAGAAGTTCATACAATCCAATATGCTTTGTTGAGAGTTTAGAATAGATTTCAAAGATAATTTCTATTTTTCAAAGTTTGATTTGTATTAATTTCATTAATACTAGAAATTTCATCATTATTTTAAATTATAGATTGTAGCTTTTATGTCCAAATATGATTACTCTTGGTTTTCATAATTTTACAAGGTTTTGAAAAGGGGTTTTTCTGATTGCATAATCAGAATGTAACTTTGTTGAGATTTTTTTTTTTTTTTTTTTTTTAACTCTTCGTTCATATGCTTTTGGGGAAAGCTTTGGTCTGTCAAGAATGGGATAAGCAAATTCTAATATGTATACATTGTTCTTTCTTTGTTTGATTTGTGGAAGAGTAGAAATTTTGGGAAGAATTAGGAAGAAATTTTCAAATTTCATTTTCGCAAAAATATTATTTTTAGGAGGAAGTTGCCCCAGTTTCACTAACATCATGTTTATTTATATTTATTTTATCTATTTTAAAATATATTAGGTTGATATTTGTTAAAAACAAAAGTGTATACAAAATGATCATCAACCATGGTTGTGGATTTAATTGAGGTTAAATAATATAAGCCTCCTCCTTTCAAGTGGGTAGAGAAGTGTTGGTTAATACTTCTCTAAAATAGATAATATAAGCCTCCCTCACACCTGAATTTACCAAATCCAAGGCATTCAAACTTCTCTCTCCTCCCTTTTTAGCAATTTCTAATATTTTTTTCCCCGGGAAAATTAACTTTATTTGCAATAAGAGGCAACAAACGGTCACAATTTACCTCCGAAAATGCCCAAATCAAACCAGCTTCTCTCTTTCTCTCTCTAGGGTTTCTCTTTCTCCCATCTCTGCTATCATCCCCAGATTCTTCTAATGGAGGATCAGACAACCACCCCATCAACAAACTCATCGTCCTCATCAAAGCTGAATCTCCCTTCTTCTCTCTCTCGCTCCTTTCTCTCTCTGGAACCAACAACCCCGTCTTGCCCAATGGTCAATTTAGGTTTGTTGGAAATTAGCATTGATCACGAAGATGATTACCTATTTCACAATGATAGGTCTATAATTTAGTTACTCAAATTGTTCTTACAATATGCAAACTGTGTCGCTAATAGTTTGAATTTTTTTTTGTTTTAATAATACTAATGGTAGAACTTTTGGTTCTTATTTTATTTTAGATTATGGAATGTTGCTTTTATGTGCAAATGAACCTTTTCTTTTATTAGAATTTGAGAGGGTTTCAAAAGAGATTTTTACTCTTCACATACGATTTGATGATGGCGAAGCTCTTCGTGTATGATTTTATGATTGGGAAGAAATTGTAACAAGTGGAGGAGAAAGAGTCGATTTGTGAAAAAATGGGTAACAAATAAGATAATCAATATATAAGATACTCGCTTTCTTTGATTTGGTGCAAAATAGAATGTTTGGGCAAATAACACACAAACAAGGTTGTTAGATCGTAAAAAAAATATTGGATGTGCTCCTCTTCCTCTTTAAATTTGGTAGAGATTTGATTTTGAAGGAAAATTTTAGATAAAAAGATTAAGTATTGGAATTTTTTTTAAATAAATCTTAAAGAAAGTCAAATTGATATTTGGTGATAATAAAATTGTGTTTTTATTATAAATGTCATCACTATAGGTGTGCTTGCAGATTTACAACTGAGATTGAAAAATATAAGTTTCCTCATTTTTCTTCATGAGGACTGAGGGGTCTAGGGAAGGTTATACACTCCATATAATTTGTTGGGAGTTTAACATAGATTTAAAAGAAAATTCTCTATTTTACAACGTTCGATTTATATTACTAATTGGTAGAGTTGTAACCATTTGGGAAGTGTTTTGTTGATAGCTGAATTTCATTTTACTTTAATTGTATTAACTTCATTAGTGCTAGAAGTTTTATTATTATCTTAGAATTTAGATTGTCGCTTTTTTGTTCAAATATAATTCTTTATTTTAAATTGTTGATTTCATACGATGACGAAATTGTAAAACTAGGAAGGAGAGGGTAAAGTTTTGATTTGTGAAGAAATGGGATTTACAAATTAGGTAAGCAAGGAATTGTAGGACTAGGAAGTGGAACGGAAAGATTTGGTTTGCGAAGAAATGGGATTTCCAAATTAGGCTAAATGTAGAAATTGCAGGCAATCCATAAGATCTTTCCTTTCTCTTTCTTTCTTTGATTTAGCTAAATGTAGAAATTATTGGAACAAAAAAGATTTTGGAATGTTAAAAATCTTATGGATGTCTCACCCTCTCTTTTTTATCAAGTGGATATTAGTTTTCAGGGAAAGATTCAAGGAAAAAAAAAAGATTTCAAATTTCATATTACGAAAAATATTATTTGAAGGGGCAAATCTAAAGTTGAGATTAGTTTTGTGCAAACAAAAAAAAATGTTTTTAAAGCGATTGTCATAACTAGATTTAGGATTGTAGATATGATTAAGATTAAGAAATATAAGATTCCTCATTTTTCTTCAAGTGGGCAAAGAATCATTGGAAAGTTTATACAATCAATAAATCTTGTTGGGAGTTTAGAATAGACCTAGAAGATAATTATGTACATTACAATGTTGGGTTTATAATTTAGTGACCAACACTGATGTCATCTTCTGTGAACTCTATGACTATTTGCTTTTATCTTTTGGAATTTCTCATGGGTTTATCTCATCCGACGATTAAATCTATTGTTGTTGGATTTTTTCTCATTTTAAATTTTCATTTTTCTTTTTCTTATTACTTTCATATGAGCACAAAAATTGTAAGAGGTTGAGGAAAAAGACTTGGTTTGTCGTCAAATGGGACTTACATAAGGGAAGCAATCTCTAAAGTCTATCCTATCTTCTCTCTATATCTTTGACATAGTGGTCTTTGGGGAAAGATTATGTAACAATCATTTCAGACTAACATATATCGGATGTCACCCTCTCCTCTTCTTACTATTTGGTAGAGAATTGATCTTTAGGGAGGAAAATAAGACAAAAGGATTTCAAATTTCATTTTATAGAAAATATTATTTTTGTGAAGAAAACAAACATGCACTTCTCTATTTGACATCATGCATATTTTTTTTTAAAAATATTTTAGAGCATGTTAGATTGATATGTGCCGACATCATAACTGTTTTTGGAATGATTGCATCATTTAGATTTGGAAGAAAATATAAGCATCCTCATTTTTCTTCAAGTGGGCACAAAACTGTTGGTAAGTTGTATGATTCTTATACTTTGTTGGAAGTTTAGCATAGATCTAGAAGATAACAATCTATTTTACATTGTTTGGTTTATAATTTAGTTAGCAATATTGTTCTTGCAAAATGCTAACTTCATTGGTTTTAGAAATTTACAATTTTGTTCAGGTTTTAGCTTGTTGCACTTTTGTGCAAATGTATTTGCTTTTTTAATTTTTAGAATTTGAAAGAGTTTCAGAGTGGTTTTTCTCATCGGATGATTTAACATTTGTTCAGACTTTTTTTTTTAATCTATTCACTTATTCTTCATCATAAGATATCATAATGGGGACTATAGGCAGAGAGGGGAAGGATTTATTTTGTGGACAAATGTGATTTAGAAGCAACATGAGCAAACTATAGGATCTATCCTTCTACTTTCTTTGATTTGGTGGATAATAGAATTTTTGGAAAAAAAAGATTGTAGAAAGAAGATTTTTAGAATTTAAAAAATATTTTGGATGTGGATAAAGGTTCCGGGGAAGGATTAAACAAAAAAAGATTATATTCTAAATAATATCATTCCTATAGAGAAAACTAAAGGGCACCACTCTCTTCAACATCATATTTGATTTTTTTCTCATACATATATTTTAAAGTGTATTACATTAATACTGGTTGAGAATAAAAGTGTTTTTAAAATGATCATGATCATTACTAGTAATATTATAGATTTGAATGAGGTTAAAAAATGCAAGCCTCCTTATATTTCTCAAGTGGGCAGAGACGGGTTGGGAAGTTTAACAATCCATATACTTTCTTGGGAATTTAGCATAGATTAAGAACATGAAATTTTTGCTCTTTGTTGTGGAGAGTTGAACTTTATCATGTTTTAATTGTGCATTAACTTCGATAGTAGTAGAAATTTAATTATTATTTTCAATTCTAGGTGGTTGTTTCCTTCAAAATATATTTCCTTTTTCTTTTAGAATTTGACACAGCTTTGAAAGTGTTTTCCTCTTAGAAGATTGAATGAAATTTTTTTGGTGATTTTTATTTCGAATTTCCTCTTTGATAAATATATATTTTTTACTCTTCATTCATATGATTTCATAAAAAGGATGGAATTGTAGATGATGGATGAGAAAGAACTGCAGAAGGTGGTCAGGACCTGTTCGTACATGACCTCTAGTTCTGGTGACTTCGCAGTTTCCCCTTAATTAGACTTTAGATTGTTGCCTTTCTATATAAAGATATTTACATCATTTTTGTTTTAGAAAATGGAGGCTTGGAAATGGATTTTTCTCAATGGAGGATCAAATCAAACTTCGTTGGGATTCTTTTTTTTTTTTCTTGTTGAATTCACTCTATTCCCCCCTTTATGATCTTCGTTCTTATGATTTCATAATAGGAAACAATGGTAGAAGTTGGAGGGGAAAGATTTGGATTGTCAAAAAATGAGATTTACAAATTAAGTAAGCTATTTTAAGACTTTTTTTCTTTTGTGGAACGAAAAAGGATTCGGATAGTTAAAAATCTTTCAGATGTGTCCTTTGTTATTTGGTGGATAATTGATTTTTTGGGAGAAAGATCAGGGGAAAAATATTCAAATTGAATTTTCTGAAAAATATTATCCTTGGGATAATACTAAAAAGTAGCTGTCTCTGTTTAACTCTCTTTGTGACTTTGTATTTGATTTTCTTTTTTCCTTTTTGTTTTACAATATAAAGGGTGTAAGATTGATATCTATCGACAACAAAACAATTGTTTAAAAATGATTACTGTCGTCATTAGATATATGGTTGTTGATTTGACTAAGATTAAAAAGACATAAGTTTCATCATTTTTCTTGTTCAAGGGGGTAGAGAAGTGTTGGGAAGTTAATACAATCCTTATACTCTTTTGGAGTTTAGCATAGATCTAGAAAATAATTATTAACTTACAAAATTAGGGTGAGTTGGGTCTCAGTAATGTGATATCCAATGTGATATCCAAGAACATTTCTTTGGCAAGCAATAGCCATGGAGATTCCCCTTAGAAACTCTCATGGATAGAGGGAAATGCTGAATTTTCCATAACAAACGTATCGACTCCTCTATTTTATTAGACAAAATTGTTTTTATACTTTCTTGTAAGCTTACACCTCAAGGATTTGTAGACATTATAGGTTATGAGATTTTAAGAGAGATTAGAGAATAGTGATGCATTTAAGATTAGAGAATAGTGACGCATTTATTTTTATTTTGTAATCATACTTTTTAGCTTCTGAGAATTTGTATCCTTAGGAGATTTGTACAATCTTTCAATCTTCTAATTTTTAAAAAGGTTGGGAAGTATTCTTACCATCTGTGAATCGTATTGCTGATAATTGACCTTCATTTTATTTGGATATTGTTAACTTCGTGAGGGATACAAAATATTATTTTAAATTTTAGATTGTTGCTTTTATGTCCAAATATTTTTCAGGTTTCAAAAGGGACTTTTCTTATTCGACGATCGGATCTAATTTTATTGGGAATTTATTTTTGAATTCTCTCTTATTTTCCCTTTTTTTAAAACTCTTTGTTCATATGATTCTATGATGGGGGCAGACTTTGTTGGAGACCGAGGAAAAGAGTTGATTTATCAGGAAATAGGATGAATTCAAATAAGCAATCTCTAAGATTTATCTTTTCTAAAAAAATATAATTTTGGGGAGAGCACCTCTCTCTCTTTCTCTAATATTTTGTCTTTAATTTTTTATATATAAAGGGTGTTAGATTAATATTTTTAGGCTAATTGTCATCATTAGAGAAATGATTGTTATTTTTTAGATTAAATATATAAACATGCTGATTTTTCTTCAAGTAGGATGAGAAGTGTTTGGAAGTTTAGATGATTCTTATTCTTCTCTTGGAGTTTAGCATAAATCTAAAAGATAAATATTAATTCATAGTGTTGGATATATATATTTTAGTTATTGGCTATATTATTATCATGTCTGAACTGGCTTGCTAATGAGTTAAATTTTGTTTTGCTTTAATATTATTAACTTCACCGGTGCTAGAAAGTTCAGAACTTTCAGAAATTTCAGAAATATTTTAGATTTTAGGTGGTCACTTTTCTATTATATATATATATATATTAAACAATTTGATTGGTTCTGAAAACGGTTTTTCACATCAGCCAATCGAATTTAATTTTGTTGTGATTTTTTTTCCCAAATTCTTTCACTTTTTTTGGCCCTTGTTCATACAATTTCATAATAGGGACAAAATTGTAGGAGGTTGGAGGAAAATATTTGGCTTGCTTGGGATTTACAAATCGGGTAACAATCTATAAGATTTATCTTTTCCTCTGTCTTTTGTTGGGGAAGATTGCACAAAAAAGACTTCAGATTGTAAAAAAACTTTTGCATGTGTCCCTCCCTCTACCTTTTCTTTCGATTTGATGGATAATTGATATTTAGGGAAAATATTGGACAAAGAGATTTCGAATTTCACTCTTTGAAAAATATAAGTCTCCCTCTCTGCGTCATCATGTTTGATTTTTAATTTTTTAGTAGTTTTATATTTTAAAGTGTGTTGGAGTGATATATGCCAACAACAAACTCTCTTTAATATGATTGTCATCATTAGAGGTATGGTTCTAGATTTGATGGAAATTAATATATATTCTACATTTTTTTGCATGTGGGTAGAGAAAGTGTGGGGAAGATTATACATTGTTATATATTTTATTGGAAGTTTAACAAAAATTCAAATTTGATGGTAATTACCAATTTATAATATTGGGTTTATCATTTAGCACTTGCAACGTGCTACCATTTACAATATGCCCGAGTTGAACTTTATTTCATTTAATAGCCCTCACTTTTTTAGTGGTAGAAAATTCATTATAATATCAGATTTTAGATTGTTGCTTTTTTGTGCAAACATCTAATACTTTCTCTTCTGTAGGCATCTCTATAAGGCAATTTGAACCTATGGCTCAACATCCCCAAAATCCACCTTAAATCCGTATTAAAGAAAAAAGAAGAAAACAAATAAAATGAAATTCTAGAGAAAAAGAAACACTTAAGAGTCTGCTTTAGGCAATTTGGGAAGCTTAAATCCATATTACAGAAATTTTACTGTAGGTATTAGAAACCCTAGAGAAGAGACGAAACTTTGGTTCACATATTTTAGATTTTAGATTGTTGCCTTTTATGTGGACTTTCCCCCTTGTTTTAGAATTTAAGACAGCATATTATTTCATAGTGGGAATGGAACTCTAACGGGTAGAGGGGAAAGATTTGGTTTGGGAAGAAATACCATTACAAATCAGGTAATCATTGCTTAGTAGCAAAGTTGTCACCATTTGGGAAGTGATAGTTAAACTTTATTTTGTTTTAATTGTATTAACTTCATTGGTGTTAGAAATTTCATTATCATTTTAGATTATAGATTGATGCTTTTGTGTCCAAATATAATTGCTTTTTGTTTTCAAAATTTTATAGGGTTTTGAAAGGGATCTTTTCTGATCATATAATCAAATGTAACTTTGTTGGGAACTCTTCGTTCATATGATTTTGGGGAAAGTTTTGGTCTGTCAAGAATGGGGTAAGCGGATTGTATTATGGAAGCAAATTGTATTAGGAAAAAAAATTTTCAAATGTTATTTTTTGAAAAATATTATTTTTGGGAGGAAGCTGGCCAGTTTCAGTAACACCATGTTTATTTATATTTCTATTATCTATTTTAAAATATATTATATTGATATTCGCTAACAACAAAACCATGTCTTTAAAATGATTGTCAAAGTGGTTCGTTTTTTATCACATCAAAGGGGTTCTTTTTTTATCACATAATCGAATGTAACTTTGTTGGAATTTTTTTTTTTTTTTGGGAATTCTCTCTTCAATCTTTTTTTTTTTAAGTCTTCGATCATATGATTTTGGGAAAAGTTTTGGTCTGTCAAGAATGGGGTAAACAAATTGTAAAATGTATGCATGCTTCTCTCTTTGTTTGATTTGTGGAAGAGCAGAAATTTTGGGAAAGATTAGAAAAATATTTTCAAATGTTATCTGTTGAAAATATTATTTTGGGGGGGAAGCTGCCCCAGCTTCAGAAACATCATGTTTATTTATATTTCTTTTATCCATTTTAAAATTTATTAGGTTGATATTTGCTAACAACAAAAGAGAGTTTTTAAAATGATTGTCAAAGCATGGTTGTGGATTTAATTGAGGTTAAATAATATAAGCCTCCTCATCTCAAGTGGGTAAAGAAGTGTTGGTTAATACAATCCTTAAGCTTTGTAGGTAATTAGCATTGATCTAGAAGATAATTAATTATTTCACAATGATGGGTTTATAATTTAGTGACCGACATTGTTCTTAAAATATGCAAACTGTGTAGGCTGAAATTTGTTTTGTTTTAATAGTACTAATGGAAGAACTTTGGGTTTTTATTTTAGATTATGGAATGTTCCTTTTATGTGCAAATGAGCCCTTTTCTTTTATTAGAATTTGAGAGGGTTTCAAAGGGGGTTTTTACTCTTTGCATATGATTTCATGGTGGAATAGAAATTGTAATAGGTGGGGGAGAAAGAGTCGATTTGTGAAAAAGTAAGAGTTACAAATCAGGTGATTGATATATAAGATCTATCCTTTCTCCTTGCTTTCTTTGATTTGGTGCAAAATAAAATGTTTGGCAAATATTGCATAGGATTTTAGATCATAAAAAAAAATTTGGATAAGCCCTTTTTCCTATTTAAATTTCGAGGAGATTTGATTTTGAGGGGGAAATTTAGACAAAAAAATTTTCACTCCAAAATAATTTTGGAGGAGAAATCTAATGTGCTTCTCTCGCACAAAGCATTGAAATTTTTTTAGATATATTTTAAAGTCATCTTGATATTTGGTAATAATAAAATTGTTTTTATAATGAATGTGATCATTATAGGTATGATTGTTGATTTATGACTGAGATTAAAAAATATAAATTTTCTCATTTTTCTTCAAATGAGCAAGTCCAGAGAAGTTTATACACTCCATATCATTTGTTGGGGGCTTAGCATAGATTTAAAGTACAAGGTTCAGTTTACATTACTAATCAGTAAAGTTGTTACCATTTGGGAAGTATTTTGCTAATAGTCGAATTTAATTTAATTTTAATTGTATTAACTTCGTTAGTGCTATAAATTTCATTATTATTTTAGATTTTAAATTATTGCTTTTTTGTTCAAATATAATTGTTCATTTTTGATTGTTGATTTCATATTATGACCGAATTGTAGAAATAAAAAAGGGGAGGGTAAAGACTTGATTTATGAAGAAATGGGATTTACAAATTAGGTAAGCAAGGAATTGTAGGACCAGGAAGTGGAATGGAGAAATATAACTATGTATGTTACAATGTTGGGTTTATAATTTAGTTACCAACACTATTGTTACCTTCTCTGAACTCTCTTACTATTTGCATTTTTCTTTTGGAATTTCTCATGGGTTTCTCTCATTGGACAATCAAATCTATTGTTATTGGTTATTTTTTTTCTTTTTTTCTTTTTCTTATTACTTTCATATGAGGTCAGAAACTATAAGAGGTTGAGGAGAAAGATTTGGTTTGTCATCAAATGGGACTTAGATAAAGGAAGCAATCTCTAAAGTCTATCCACTCCTCTCTTTATATCTTTGATTTAGTGGAGAGTAATTCTCTAAGGAAATATTATATAACAATCATTTCAAACTATAACATATCTTGATGTCACCCTCTCCTCTTTATTATTTGGTAGAGAATTGATTTTTGGGGGAAAAAATTGAGCAAAAGAATTTCAAATTTCATTTTATGGAAATTATTATTTTTATGAAGAAAACAAATGAGCATCTCTCTATTTGATATCATGCCTAATTATTGTTTTTATTACCTTAAGAGCATGTTAGATTGATATGTGATGACAACAGAACTATTTATGGAAAGATTGTATCATTAGACACATGGTTCTGGATTTGGAAGAAAAAAAAGCATCTTCATTTTTCTTCAAGTGGGCACAGAACCATTGGTAAGGTTATATGACCCTTATACTTTGTTGGAAGTTTAGCATAAATCTAGAAGATAACAATCTATTTTACATTTGTTGGTTTATAATTCAGTTAGCAATACCGTTCTTGCAATGTGCTAACTTCATTAGTTTTAAAAATTTCCATTCTTTTTGAGATTTAAGGTTGTTGCATTTTTTTCAAATGAACTTCCCTTTTTTTTTTAGAATTTGAAAGGATTTCAAAGTGGTTTTTCTCATCGGATGATTATAGTTCTCTTTTCACTTACTCTTCATTCATATGATTTCATAATGGGGACTATAGGTGGAAGGGAAAGATCTTTTTTTTCCTTGAGAAATGTGATTTAGAAGATATGTGGGCAATCTCTAGGATCTATCCTTCCACTACTTTCTTTGATTTGGTGGATAGTAGATTTAAAAAACAAAAAAAAAAATTGTAGAAAGAAGATTTTTAGAATGTAAAAATTTTTTTGGATGTGCATAAACGTTGAGGGAAAGATTAGACCAAAGAGATATTATTCTAAATAATATCATTTCTAGAGAGAAAACTAGTGGGTACCTCTCTTTAACATCGTATTTGAACCTTTTTTCATACATATATTTTATTGTGTTACATTTATATTTGTTGATAATAAAATAGTATTTTTAAAAAGATGATGATCATTACTAAGTACAGTTGTAGATTTGATTGAGGTTAAAAAATGCAAGCCTCCTTATATTTCTCAAGTGGGCAAAGAAGTGTCAGGAAGTTTAAAAATCCATATACTTTGATGGGAATTTAGCATAGATTTAGAAGATGAACTATTTGCTCTTCGTTATATCATGTTTTAATTGTGCATTGACTTCGTCAATGTTAGAAATTTAATTATTATTATTGATTCTATGTTGTGTTTTTCTTTGAAAATAGATTTCCTTTTTCTTTTAGAATTTAACAAGGCTTTGAAAGTGTTTTCCCCTTGGAAGATTAAATGATTTTTTTTTTTTTTTTGTAATTTTTGCTTTGAATTTCCTTTTTGATATATATAAATCATATGATTTCATAAGGATGGAATTGTAGAAGGTGGATGGGAAAGAACTTTAGAAGGTGGTGGGGGCCTGTTCGTACATGACCTCTAGTTCAGGGATGATTTGCAGTTTCCATTCATTTTTAGATTTTAGATTGTTCCTTTTCCATGTAAACATATTTGCATCATTTTTGTTTTAGACTATGATGGAGGTTTTGAAATGGATTTTTCTCATCGAAGGATCAAATCTAACTTGGTTGAGATTTTTTTTTTTTGAATTCATTCTTTTTTTTTTTTTTTTTTACTTTTTTTGCACTTCGTTCCTATGATTTCATAATAGGATACAATTGTAGAAGTCGGTGGGAAAAGATTTGGATTGTCAAGAAACGAGATTCAAAAATTTGGTAAACTATTTCTAAGACCTTTTCTCTCTTTCTTTTATTTAGTGGAAAGTAGATTTTGTGGAATGAAAAAGGTTTTAGATAGTTAAAAAATCTTTCCAATGTGTCCTCTTTTTTATTTCGTGGACAATTGATTTTTGGCGGAAAGATTAGGAAAAAAAATTCAAAATGCATTTTCTGAAAAATATTATTTTTGGAATGATACTTATGTGCAGCTGTCTCTCTTTCACTCTCTCTGTGACTTTGCATTTGATTTTTTTTCCTTCTTGTTTTATAATATAAAGGGTGGAAGATCGATATCTACCCACAACAAAACAATTGTATAAAAATAATTATTGCCATCATTAGATATATAGTTGTTGATTTGACTGAGATTAAAAGGACATAAGTTCCATCATTTTTCTTGTTGAAGGCAGTAGAGAAGTGTTGGGAAGTTAACACAGTCCTTGTACCCTTTTGGAGTTTAGCATAGATCTTGAAGATAATTATTAATTTACAAGATTAGGGTGGATTAGGTCTCAGGAATGTGACATCCAAGAATATTTCTTTGGCAAGCAATGGCCATGGAAAGTCCCTTTAGAAGCTCCCATAGTGCATTTGGAGAGGGAAATGCTGAATTTTCCATAACAAACCTATTGACTCCTCTATTTTATTAGAAAAAATTGTTTTTATACTTTCTTGTAAGCTTACGCCTCAAGGATTTGTAAAGATTATAGGTTGAGATTTTAAAAGAGATTGGAGAATAGCAATGCATTAGTTTTTACTTTGTAGTCATTAGTAGAGCATTAGTTTTTATTTTGTAACCATACTTTTTTACTTCTAAGAATTTGTATCCTTTTGTACATTCTTTCATTCTTCTAATATGTAATTTTTTTTCTATCCAAAAAGGTTGGGGAAGTATTGTTACCATATGTGAATCATGTTGCTCATAGTTGACCTTTATTTTATTTGGATAATATTAACTTCATGAGTGAAAGAAAATATTATTTTTAATTTCAGATTGTTGCTTTTATATCCAAATATATTTTAAGGTCTTAAAAGGAGCTTTACTTATTTGATGATCTAATATAATCTTATAGGGAATTTATTTTTGGATTCTCTCTTCTTTTCTTTTCTTTTTTTTTTTTAACTCTTTGTTCATATGATTTCATAATAGGGACAAAATTGTGGGAGACCGATGCCGAAAGAATTGATTTATCAGGAAATGGGATTTATAATTCACATAAGCAATCTTTAAGATTTATCTTTTCAAAAAAAAAATATAATTTTGGGAAGAGTGCCTCTCACTAATATTTTTTTCATTTTTCGATATATATATTTAAAGGGTGTTAGATTAATATTTGCTATCAACAAAATAATTTTTTTAGGATAAAGTCATCGTTAGAGATATAATTGTTATTTTTTATATTAAATATACAAACAACTTGATTTTCCTTCAAGTAGGCTGAGAAGTGTGTGTCTAACATAAATCTAAAAGATAATTATTAATTCACAGCAGGGACAAAATTGTAGGAGGCTGGAGGGAAAGATTTGGTTTGTTTGGGATTTACAAATCCAGTAAATAATCTCTAAGATTTATACTTTCCTCCGTCATTTGTTAGGGAAGATTGCACAAAATAGATTTTAGATCGTAAAAAAATCATTTTGATTCCATGGATAATTGATATTTAGGGAAAAGATTGGGCAAAGATATTTTCAATTTCTTTCTTTGAAAAATATAGGTCTTTCTCTGGTTGTGTCATTGTGTTTGAATTTTAATATTTTCAGGTCTATATTTTAAAGGGTGTTGGAGTGATTTTTGCCAACAACAAACAATGTTTTTAAAATGATTGTCATCATTAGAAGTATGGTTGTAGATATGATTGAAATTTAAAAATATAAGCTTATTTTTCTTAATATGTGTAGTGAAGTGTGGGAAAGTTTATACAATCGTTATATTTTATTGGGAGTTTAACAAAAATTCAGAAGGTAATTACGAATTTATAATGTTGGGTTTATCATTTAGCACTCGCTATGTGTTATCATCTGCCAACTGTCTGGATTGAATTTTATTTTATTTAATAGTATTTTCATTATAATATTAGAATTCATATTGTTGCTTTTTTGTGCAACCATCTAATACTTTCCCTTCTGTAGGCATCCCTATAAGGCAATTTGAACCTATGGCTCAACATCCCCAAATTCCACCTTAAATCCATATTAAAGAAAAAAGAAGCAAAACAAATAAAATGAAATTCTAGAGAAAAAGAAGCACAGATTCTGCTTTAGGCATCTTGGGAAGCTGACACAAGGCATTGACATAATACATATGGAGATCACATAAAATTTGTCCCAAAAAATAGAACTATTAAATTACATAATTACATTGCACTTTTTCCTACATAATCACAAATTTAACCTTAATATCCAATCCAGAACATGTATAAACTTTAAAACCTTAAACAAAGAAATCAGAAAGTACAAGAAAAGAATGAACTAATTGATTCACTTCACCAATCCAGAACATGCATAAGCTTTAAAACCTTAATGCAGAAAACAGAAAGTACATGAAAAGAATGAACTAATTGATTCATTTCACCAATCCAGAACATGTATAAACTTTAAAACCTTAATATCCAATTAAAATTCAAAGAGACTTGTGAAACCAAACACAAATATAAGACTATGTCTAGAAATTTCACTGCAGGTATTAGAAACCCTAGAGAAGAGACATACAATCATTCAAAGTTTTAAACAAAAAGCCTTACCCTGCATTCAAGAGACTCGAGAAATCAAATCCAGACACCAAAACCCTAAGAGCCGCCAGAAGCAACTGTTGAATTCTGCAAAATTATTCTCCAATTAAAACTCCAAATGAAACACAAGAACAGAAAATACATGGAAAGAATGAACAGAAAATACATGGAAAATATGAACTAATTCCTTCACTTCACCGATCCAGAACAAGTATAAGATCTAAAACCTTATTATCCAATTAAAATGAAAGAGACTTGAAAAACCAAACACAATTATACAATGATGTCTAGAAATTTCAGTGCAGGTATTAGAAACCTAAAGAATGACAAAATATTGCGATCACTTCACCGATCATTCAAAATCTTAAAGAAATCTTACCTTGCATTCGATCGCTGATTGCCGAGAGTCTCAAGAAACCAAATCCAGACACCAAAACCCTAATCACCGCAGAGACAACCGTTGAATTCTGCAAAAAGAAGACAAAATATTGCGATCACTTCACCGATCATTCAAAATTTTAAAGAAATCTTTGCGATCACTTCACCGATCATTCAAAATCTTAAAGAAATCTTACCTTGCATTCGATCGCTGATTGCCGAGAGTCTCAAGAAACCAAATCCAGAAACCAAAACCCTAATCACCCCAGAGACAACCGATGAATTCTGCAAAAAGAAGACAAAATATTGCGATCACTTCACCGATCATTCAAAATCTTAAAGAAATCTTAACTTACATTCGATCGCTGATTGCCGAGAGTCTCAAAAAACCAAATCCAGACACCAAAACCCTAATCACCCGAGAGACAACCGTTGAATTCTGTAAAAAGAAGACAACATATTGCGATCACTTCACCGATCATTCAAAATCTTAATGAAATCTTTGCGATCACTTCACCGATCATTCAAAATCTTAAAAGAAATGTTACCTTGCATTCGATCGCTAATTGCAGAGTCTCAAGAAACCAAATCCAGACGCCAAAACCCTAATCACCCCAGAGACAACCGTTGAATTCTGCAAAATGAAGAGAAGAGAGAGCTCTCTCTCTCTCTCCCCCCTCTCCCCCTCCCCCCTCTCTCACCTGATCTCTCTCTCCCTCCCCCCTCCCCCCCGCCCCCACCCCGGCTCTCTCATTCCCTCTAAAAAAGTGACCTACTGAACCGTTTTAAAGAAAGAAGTAAATACAGAAAAATGGAAGTTCCAAAAAATCTCAAAGGTCGTTAGCTTGGTGACAGCTGTACACGCAAGGGTATATAGGTAATTATGGATGACAACGGTCACGTCACCTTTATTTATGGTTTTGTTAATGTTTCAATAATTTTCTGTTTTGAAATATTAATTAATGGTTTAATAAATAATTTTAAATACATTAAATTTTCGCTCACCTAAAAAATATAGCAATGTGGTGACAATAAGAACGAAAATAATATATATTTTTGTAACATATTTACTAATTAATTTTATTTTTTGTTTTAAGAATCGTTAAGCAATCTCTTGATTTAATTATATTATAAATAATAAATTATTTTTTATATCCATATGAATTATTTATCATAAATTAAATTCTCATTTTTTATAAACTTTGTATATTCAGAGAATAACCCAACAAAAAACATGAAAGAAGAGATCTCCAACGATATAGCTTAATGGTTATAATCTCATCTTCCAATAATTACAATTTTATCTTTCAATTCTATTCTATAAATCGAGATTCAAATTATATATATATATATATATATATATATATATAAAGGCCCAGGGAATCGAAAATAAAAAATAAAAAGGCCCCTGAAAGAAGGGAGCAACCCCTACAAAGATTCAACCGAAGGGACATCCACAGACACCACAAGATATATCGAGAAAGATACTGAATGGTCTAACACGGGAAGGGGAAGGAGCCCAGAAAGATGTGGTGGATAGGACTTTTTGCAATAATATATAAAAGTGTATATTTAATAGAGTTATTTTTTTAATAATATTATTTTCGTTACATTTTATTAAAAATTTGAAGTTTTCTTTTTACTTTTATTCCATATATTTCTATTTTATTTGCTCAAGTTTGTACCTTATAAAATAACTAATTATATTTATACCCTTTTATGTCCTTCTATATTTATTAATTTAAATTTTATTTACGAGTTAATTATAATTTCAAAACTATTTTATTATGGACAGTGATCGGATACCAAGTTCCCAAAGATTATATTATAAATGGACGAAATTCCACAAAGGTGAAATAGCTTGCTAATGAAAATCTTTTTATTTTTTTGAAATATATTCCTAGCAAATCTTGCTAACTTTTATAAGAAAGCGATGGTATAAAAAAAAAAAAGTAAGAGACGAGAGATTTAGTGTAAATTATTTAAATCATGCTAATATTTATCATTTCTCACGTATAAAAGATATAAAATCTCATCAATCTCACAAATGCAACTTAAGGAAAAATTATTAGGGTCATTAATTTATTATATTAGCTACCAATCTTGTGCCAATTTTCTTAAAGAATAAGTAAATCATATATAATGAATATTTATTAATTTTTAATAAGAAAAATGTAGAAATAGGGCACTCATTTTTTCATAGAATCCTTAGCCACAATTTTTCATGGCTTTGTGGGAGGAAAAAGAAAAGAAGAGGAGGAAAAACAACAGGTTCTTCATCAAGATATCAGATTAGCAATTTGTCAAGGGAAAGCAGGCATAGTGCAAGTAGGCAACCATGGAATAATCATGAAGAGAGGTTATTTTGATTTTTCCTTATGCAGCTTGCTGAGAGAGTTGGTAAGCTTATATAGAAATGCTCCCAAAATATATTGGGCTCGTATATCTAGGAGAGGACCATGACACAGACTATGGAAAGGGCTTGATGTGTTGGAAATGGAAGGAGCACAAATTTGAAAATGCCCCACCGGAAAATCCAATTTTATATTTACCTAGACAATTAAATTTGTTTGAGAAGAGATCTTCACCGTGTTATTTGAGTTCCAATTTTGGCATATAATTTTGTAAATTGTTGTATGATTAATAAAATGTTTTGGTTCGGTAAAACTTTTTAAATTGTCGATCATTTTTTAATATAAACTATTAGGACTAAATTTTACGAGTCATGTTGCTCTATTTTTATAAGAGAAAATATTTTATAGACAAATAGTTTATATCAACCTAATATAATAAGGTAAAGATAGAGATGAGACTCGCCCGTTACGGCCCAAAAACAAGCCCAGTCAAGAATTCGGAACTGCCCAGCACGGGCCTAGAACCGGCCTGGCCTACAGCTCCTGAGCCCATCCAAGAACTGGACTGGAACTGACCCAGCCCGACCCAGTCTCATCTCTGGTTAGAGAGCTTTTACTCTATCAACGGACAATTGATCTAATAGGATGTAGTACTAAATCACTTAACCAAGTTCTCGAGTTCGACTCGCGGTTTGGATATAAAAAAATTACGTTGGGAGGGTAGCCCCCTTAATGGGTCACTACAAGTTCCGAACCGAATTAGTAGCAATATACTTTCGGATACTGATTAGTATAACATCAAAAAAAAAAAAAAAAAAAAAAAAAAAGAGAGAGAGCTTTTACTATTAGGCGCGTGTAGGTGAAGGTGAAAGGGGAGTGGCTGTTGTAGAAGGATTTTGATGCATAAGGTTTAAAAAGTATCGATGTTTTGGATTTTTTTTAATTATTTTTATGGGTATTAATGTACACAAAGTTGGTAATAATGGAATAGACAAATATCAAATTCTCATCATCTAACAAAATTTAAAATTATTATATAGTCAAGATTTGATTTTGGTCCATCCTATGGCCACCAATCCATCGACAAGGTTACAGAAAAGTTAATCGGCCAGAATGGATGGCCAAATATCAGAAGTGTTGATTCATTGAACAATCACACATCAGTGATTTTAAAGAATTTGACAGAAAGATAATAATAAAAGTGATAAAGTAGAAAAGCTAAATCGGCTTGTTTCATATATTAATTTATCTTATTATAAAAATGACTTATACTAGGTTCATTAAACTTTCTAGCTCTGCAACAGTCCCTTCTCCCATTTGCTTAATTTTCTCTCATTTCATTCTCTCGTTCAATCTCTAATAGAGAATTGTTATACTTCTCCCATGATAAGTACGAAAACACCAGCGAAGACAATGGCCGTCTACTCACAACTCCTAATGGATTTCTCCAAGGTTTCAGCAATAACTTCTTTGAGGTTGAGTTTGGATCATAACTGTGTATGTCCAACTACCCCACAAGTCCATCGGTGAATACCACAACAATGTGGTTTTTCAAATTTTCTACCAGCACACTATCCATGATCCATATTTTGGAGTCCAAATTGTACTAAATTCTCTTTCTTTTTACAAGTGAGGGTTGAACTCGAGACCTCCAAAAGGAGGGTGACCGGGATAGTGTCGGTTGATTTATAACTCATTGATATTTTAGACAATCTCTTACAAATTTAGACATAAATTACAAGTTGTTTGGATTTAAAAAGATTCACAGAGCTTTTAAAAATGAGATATTACTTACCCAAAACAAATGTAGTTTGACCTTTCAAATTGCAACAAAAATTAATGATTTATGTGTACTAACGACAATAATTTTCAAATTTAATTGCTAATATTTTCCCATCGTAACCCTTAACAACTCAAAATCTGCTAAAAGTAGGATGGCTTACTCATTTTGCATGTGCTCAACAAGCTGCATCTCCTCTTCCACAGTCTTGCTTGGAGGACACATCCAAGAATACTGCCCTATTTTAGAGGACATAAAGTTGTTGTCGAGTAAACATCTCGAATTTTGGAAATTAACAGTTTTTTTTTTAAGAATTATTACAATTGTATAATTAATAATTTTACAAAAAGATAAATAAAAAATAAATAACTCAACTTTTTTTTCTTTTTTTTTTTTTGGGATAGAATAAAGAAACCAACATGATAAACAATGCAATGTGAAATCTTTGATGTATTATCATTTTTTGTGAAAATTATCATATTATATATATAATATGTGTGTGTTTATATAGATTTTTGTATTATCATACTTAAAGCTATGTTAAAATTCTCATTTTTTTAAATGCAATGTTGATTATAGTGCAAAAAAAGTAAAAGTCCTAGCTTTAGGACTTGAAAATTTCGAGTGCCTCAAGAAAATTTAAATCCTATTTTTTTCCTCTTTCATTATTAACAGGTCTTTTAGAAATAAGTGACATAAAAGAATTCACAAAAATTATTATTTTTAATCATTTTTAAATATATCAAAAAATAACATTGACATGGGTGTGGGAAATTTTAACTTGGTTTAGTTTATATTTTTCAACAAAGTAAAAATTTTTTGATTGATTAAATTGATTTTCTTCTCGGGCTATATTATTTATAAAAGGACTTAAAATTATTATTTCATTTATTGTACTTAACAAAACTCAGTGCTCCGCCATGAACCAGTACCATGAAACTTAAGGCCCAAAGGGCCCTATGAACCATACCCCTTTGGGACTCGTTTTCCTTTGGGACAAACGTTTTATTTTTTGATACTTAGCCTGATTGGTATTTAGATTTTATTTGATTAATCAAATTTAAATATTATAAGACTCATTAAACGGTTGGCTCTCCCAAATCCTTTTTCTCCATTCGTAAAACTCAAACTCAAGTTCTCTGATTAAAAGAATTTAGTGTTCGATCACTCAATTTAAAAAAATTTGGTTATGACAAATATGTTATAAGAATAATCAGAGAAAAGACACTAACATATAATCGCGCTAATGAGATGAGATATTATGTCCGTTAATCAAGTCTCGGATTTGAAACTTGAAATAAAAAAGACAATATTAAGAGAGTCGCCTTATATATAATATTCCTATAAATATTTAAACTGAATTAATCGAAATATAATTTATACGTGTTTTGTGAGTCTTGGAGTGGATTTGCTATTTGTCGTGTGTTGACAAAATTTTGCATTTGAATGGGTTGTCATTTCATCTTTGTGAAGCCTTTAATTAAAGTAGGTTGTCTTCCATTTTCTTGAATAGTATATGTATAAACAAGGTACTCAAAAAGTAATTTGTCAATCTTACTTATTAGATTAGGATGATTTTGACTAAGATATTTTTTAAAGAAAACTGTAGTTAGTCAAGTATTCCCATATACTTGTATCAATAGAATTATATCATTTAATTAAGAAAATACTTTTAACATATTCAGGTTTGAACGGATCCGCAATAATTAATGCTTTTAATGAATTACTAAATAGTATATCGTTCCGATATATATAAAAATTTTCATTTATTTGAATTAGGTAATTGTATTTAGTCTAAAATAATTCATTGTCACCATTCATTTTGCAACCTTGTGTTCGGTATATATTTAACTTCTTTAAAATTGACTATGAAATGGGGATAGAAGTTAGCTGAAAAATCATTTGACATACAAATCCAACATAAAAACTCAAATCAGATTAATTAGATTACTGGATACCAATGATTAACTATTAAAAAAATAAATATATATTGGACGAATTTTATATACCAGCCACAATAACTCTATCTTTGGTTCTTAAAAATCAAGTTTTAAATTAGTGAATTTTTAATTGTTTTAAATTTTATTTTAATTATTTTTTATTGAAAAAATATTAAACACGAGTTACACTTGCTTTGAGGAACCTATTTAAAAGTTTAATAACAAAACTAATAGTAATTTTTTATGAAAATATATGTCATAAAAGTACTTATAAACAAAGTTCAATTAAATCAAGAATAAATAGAATGAAACATGTGGTATCTTTAAGTCATTTTTTTTTGTTACATCAGAATTTGAATCCGAGATCACCGGATTGGAAAAGAAGGAATTGTGACCACTAGACTGTCCCCTTGGGGACAGTTGGCACACCAAATGAAGCTAAGGGCAATCTAAAGCCTCTTTTGTAGAATTTTTTTTTTCATTTTTTTTATATTAAATCAACCGATATTCAGACTCATATCTTGACTAATTTAGTTCAAACATTGTCAGACCTGATTTACAGAGAGATCTCACAATGTAGTTTTTTTTTTTATTTCTAAATTTTGAACTCAATATTTAGTTAAGAAATGTAATATCCTTAACTACTGGACCAGCAATATGTTGATCCTCTTTTGTAGAAGATGGCCAAAGATCAAAGTGGGTAAGGGTAGTTGAATCCTTTGGCGATACACTAACGCTGGATTTTGTTGGTGCTAACCAAATATCCAGTGATTTTGGATTGGTAAAACTAGTAGTCTATTTCCCTCTCCCCTACTAATGAGTGATTACTTCTACATGGAGTTAAGCTCAAAATTATCTATAGAGTAGACAACCAATAATCTTTACATGATTGGAAGTTGGTAAGAATATCCTTAAGAAAAAGAAGTCCAAGGATTTAGATGAGAAACTAAAATTTACTATATAATGTTAATATCAAAAATTTACTTGTGCCCGATTTGAGTAGATTTTCTTCTTTTTTTTTTCATTAAAAAAAAAGAAGAATTTTGATCTATGGCTACATGGAGATTCTGAAAAATGCGATGAGATTTTCATCCTATCATATAATGCTAATATCAATGTATAATTTGCTTGGTTCATTATCTTAATGCAACAATATATTCATAGATGTCAACCCCTAAAAGATTTTATCAAAAACATGAAATTTTATCCAAAAAAATTTTATTATTAAGATTCATACATTTAGAATTGTTTTTTTTTTTCCAAAAGATTCTTAATTATTATTAAAATTATAACTTTTCACGTACTTAGAAAATAAGTTTACTTGGGGTCAAAATTGGCTCTATTGATTACATTAGAACTCATAAAACATAAAAAGATTTGGAAAGGACAAAAAGCACTTGAGGATCAAGAAAAAAAGGGGGGAGGGGGAGGGAGAGAGAGAGACTATATTCAAAATCGAGGTGAGAAATGCCTCTTCCTCCAAATGCGAGGAATGCGTCGAGGAGAGAGACAAGGTAAGAGAGAAAAGTAAAAAACAGAGATTTTAGACTAAGTGAGAGATGCAAAATCTGAATATAATAGAGAGAGTGAAAAATATTGCTTGCCCACTAATTTAGTTTATTGCATATGGAAAATGCAAACTAAAAATATATAAATATTTTTTAATTTTGAGAATTGATCAAAACACTTTTCAAATTTTGCAAAAGAAGAAAAAACAAAAAAAAATGAAAGGATTTATTTTATTGCATGCCCACTTATTTAGTTTCTCTAACATTGTTATTAATTTGTTTTTTTTTACTCTATACGTGGATTTGTTACGAAAATTTCAAAATTTCACTACTTATTTTTGTAAACGGCAGGGACCCTTAAATAACTTTATCTACATTATTAGTTAATGGCCCTGAAATGAGCCAAACTTGGCCCTTTCAAAATAGCCCGACCCAATTGCCACTCCTATATATATTTCTAAAGATTTTTCACCATCCTCTTTTTTTTCTTTCAAACCATTCCTAACCTTGCCAAAATTGTAATCTATCCCTTATTGTAAAGATTATCTTTTTAATTTTAATATTCACATGTTACTTTATCATATTTCATTGGCTTTAAAAATTCATTTGACTCAGTTTTGTATTCCGAAGTTCGAGCACACAAACGAGTGAAAAAAAAAAAAGTTATGAGATCTAATTAAAATTTCTTATCAAAATTCAAGAACTAACCATGTAATATCCCCAACTTAAGAAGCATATTAAATCTAGCTGGTCTGGCTAATTAAGTGAGCTTCTTACCCATTTAGCATAGTACATTTAATGAACAAATAAGATCAAAATATGTTTTCTTAATTGACTAATTTAGTCCAAGACATAAGCCGAGTCAGATCTTAACGTGGGGTCAAGAGTTACACTCAAGCAACTCTTCCTTTGCAATCCTACTCATTGAAATAACTGATTCTATTCAATGCAGGATGGTGATGCCTCGGTTATAATTGCATCAGCAAAAGGGCAGAGCAGAGGGTTGCTGCCGATAATCTTTTCCCAGATAGAGATGAATTCAACATGGCACTCAAAACTAAACAAGCAGGAGAAGTATCTTGCCCTGTAACTCAAAACCCGCGTGAAACCAAAAAATAAAATAAAATAAAATCCACTTCAACATACTTCCTCAATTTGAAAAAAAAAGAGTTCTTTTAAGAGTGCATCTTGCCTCTACTTCCTCAATTTGAAGGTTTTCTTGTGTTTGCTATCGAGCCTTGCCTAAGTTTTCCTATTTTACAAACAAAAGCATTCATGGTGATAGCAACCCAAGGCATGAAGACAAAATGTTTTCAATTACTTGAAGAAATCTATATGGATGTGTCCATGGAAAACATTTAATAGGTACAGAGGATGCGCTGATTATGGAGAAAGTTGAGAGGTGGGGCAACCTTTCGTGGAAATCTCTTTTTTATCATGTTTACAACTTGATTATTATTTTTTGAAAAAATATATATAATTGAAGCATGATTCACCCACTATTCATAAATTTGTCATTTATTGTACTAATAAAATTAAATACAAGAATCTCATTATACTAATTCAAAAATATTTATTGGCAAAACATTAATTTAAAAATTTAGTGTTCTTTTAATTGGTTTTATCTTTGTGAGATCTCAAAAGGGTTGAGAAAATATATCGAGTCAATGATCAAGCAGTGGGCGCCATAGCGCTTAACTCCTATAAACAAACTCCTTTTAATGAAAAGAAAGTAAAATTATTTATATGTTGCTTATCCTGCAACATAACATATTTGGCCATAGCACCAATACCTAATTGGTTTATAGGACTTATTAAATAAAATCTTGAATTCGACTCTTGTGAATAAAGAAAACAGATATCGAAAAAGAAGTTTTTTAAAAGTCTAATTCGATCTAAATCGAATTCAGTCGAATTTAACGTAATTATCGAATACAAGTAATTTATATAAAAAACATATTTAGAGATAGCATTCTAACATCAAATGAATTTTTAATTGCTTGAACTCCTAAATTAGACAAATTTCTTATGATAAATTGTTGGGCATGAGGTTGACTTTGTTTTTTGAGGGCATTCACACATGGGGTTCGGCGTGTCATATTTAAATGTTCTTGCGGAGCAAGGTTTTGTTTGGTCTATCAACGTCACTTCTTGCGACACCTCCCCTTTTAGTTTTCTTCTCCAACTTGCCCAAGTATTTGTCTGGAACCTTTTTGGGATCATATGTTTGCCTTAATTGGGTCATTGACCTGACTTGTCGCCTCTCTTGACTCTTGTGTTCTGCGGCCCCAAAGGCGGCCGCTGAGTCTTCTTGCACAACTTGAATTTATGCTTGGATAGATTTGCATGTCGAAGGACCCATGTCACGTTTACGTATTATTATATGACATAGTTAATGTAATCACTGATACACGAAAAATTTTAATTTGATTCAATGTATTTTTAATTTTATTTATTAATAAGATTTTTTTAACTAAAATATATTTATATATATATAATTTATAGTAAAAGTCAAATTTTCTTAATAATAATATTATATTTAAACCTTTTAATAATAATATTATAAAATATTCTTAACCTTTTTAAACGTATAGTAAAAGCCAATTGTTATGCTGATTGGCTAGCTCTCTAAGATCACAATGCTCTAGGCTTCACGCCATACATAGCTCCTTCCACGTCTCTAAAGTTTCTTTTGCTCAAAGACCTGGCTAAGGTCACTCCGCCAGTTTGTATCCGATCTCTTTGCTGGGTTTGTTTTGGTGTTTTGGGGATTCACCATGTTCCAAACTAATATATATATATATTGATAATCTTAATTTATTAGTAGTCCTTCTTATCCAATGGACAGCCGATCAACACTCTTTTTTTTTAAAAAATTAATATCTGTCCACCGATTTTAGTGATGTTTTAATTAATTCAATTCAAATTATTATGAGAAAAAAAATTCTCTTAATATAATTTTTTTATTATTAAAATTCAAATTTAAATCTTAATTAAGAGATCAACAGATGATCAACACTGTTGTGACTCTCTAATCAAACCTATTACCTTTTAAATAAAATATTAAATTCAAATTGTATATATAATAAAAATTGATATTAAAGCAATTTTATTCAAGATCAATTCAATTCGAATTGAATTCAGTCGAATATAAAATAATTATTAAATATCGTCAATTTATTTTTTAAAAAAAATCTAATGAATAAATGGAAAATAGAGACTGCTATTTTTCATTTTTTTTTTCAAACATTGTATTTTTTTAACAGATAAAAGTATTTTAATATGTTTTATAATTCTATTATATTCTGCTAGAGTGCATATCATTTATCTTTTATTTAAAATTTAAATTTTATGAATTTTTAAATCATTAAACTCAAGAAAAGAGTATAAGAGATGGGACATAGATTGAAGGGTGTAAATTAAGCTAAAAATAATTTTATTTTTTATTTGATTTATTGTAGGTATTACTAGCTTGTCTTGGGAAACAATAAGATCATTTGTTAGGTCTCCTTCTGAGGCTTTTTTCTTCGGCTTAGCCTTCAAGCCTAATTCACCATATTCATTACAAGCTAGCAAGGCTACAGCTTACCTTAATTAGTACTAACTATTTCTGAAAAAAATAATAAAAAAAATCTGACTAAAAACAAATTCCAAATCCCGAATAAATCAAAATTTGTAATAAATTTAATTGGTACGCATTGAAATCAACATGATTCTAATTTTATAAAATTATAATTTGAAATATTTATTATATTTGGTCTCTTGATTTATATTTTTAATTTCGTATGTTTTTGGTCTAACCCCACTTATAAAATCCAAAGTTCTGATCTTTTCATCGAAATGTGTAAAGCCGAAATTTATTTAGATTTGATCAAGTGATGAGATTTTATCTTGATTTAACATTAAGGGGTACTTGGTTTGTATCCCAAAATTAGAATCGAATTTGAAATAAAAAATTTTGAGAATAGATTTCAGAAACCTATATTTTTATTTAAATTTTAAAAAATCTCATAATTTGTAGGCTTCATTTTTAAACTCATTTTTACTTTATTAATTCAAATAAATTATAAAAATTTTAATTCGATTATTGATTTCAAATCATCTTAATCCCATGTCCCTAAAACTTCATGTGTTGGACTCGCCCTTACACGTTGGACGAGAGATAAAATTATAAAATAATATACTTGTTTAAATGTTTTAAAAATTATAAGATAAGAGATTTATTCAAAATGCTCATACGTTGGATCAATATGAAAAAGGAAACACTAACGACCAGCCATATCACTGCAGAAAATTGAAATTGACAAGGACATCCTTTTCGAGTATCCTATCCTCTCCGCGCCGCACATGCCTACATGTGAAAACATCCATAGTTCCCACACAACTTCTGTTTATTTGTGAGCCAAGGAGCAAAGGCCGAATCAGAAATCGTTCAAGGCCCAAAAACCGCAGCCCAAACACTTCCACGCGTTCTCCCTCTTTTTTTATTTGGTTGTACGCGTTCTCCCTCTCTCCCTCTCTCTCTCTCTCTCTCTCTCTCTCTCTCTCTCTCTCTCTCTCTCTCCCCCCTCCTTTTTCGGCTGTAGGCCAATTTCTACAACCACCCGCGCACTTTTCACCTATATATGCCAAGAAAAAGCCTCACACTTCCGACCATTTCAATAAACCACCTCTCGATCTCTCTCTCTTCCCCCTCTGTTTTCTCTCTCTTCAGTTGTTCAGAACTCAGAAAATGCAAGCGGTGGGTCCATTACTGTCGCTCTCGCCTAGTTTCAACGGTTATTCATCGAATAAACTAGCTGACATCGCCGCGAGAGTGGTTCGGGAGTTCTCACAAGAATCTAAATTCGATGAATTCCACGCGGAGATTGAACAAAACTTTGATAAATCCGAGGGAGACGTGAATAATGACGAAGATGATGAAGCAGAAGAGGAGTTTGAATTCTCTTTTGTTGGTAAAGACTCACAGATGTCTCCGATTTCAGCCGACGAAATCTTCTACAACGGCCAAATTCGACCGGTTTTCCCGCTCTTCGATACGTCTCTGTTACACTCCGAGGACAAACGTCAAACGATTGAAACGCATGAATTGAATCCTAGTCCAAAACCCATTCGATTTCCTCTAAAGAAGCTGTTGTTCGAGGAGCGAGATCCTCCGTCGTCGTCGTCGTCGGAGGCCGATGATCTCGAGAGAATTTCGCCGGAAACGTATTGCGTTTGGACGCCGAAAGCGAGAGCCGAGGAGAGATGCAAGAAGAGCAATTCTACAGGATCGTCGAAGAGATGGAAGTTTAAGGATCTTCATAATCAGAGGAGTAACAGTGACGGCAAGGACACTTTCGTCTTTTTGACCCCCTCCAATTCGTGGAAGATAAAGAAGAACAAAGAAGAGGAGAAACCTTCGAAGGAGGTGGTGAAGAGTGAAAACGACGTCGTTACACGGAGGTCTTTTTTGCCGTATAGACAAGATCTGGTCGGGTTCATTACCAACGTCAATGGGTTGAGTAGGAATTTGCATCCTTTCTAGAAAGTTTTCATAGGTTTCCGATTTACTAGCAGTGGATTTTGCTAGGGTTTTTCCCTTTTTTTTTTTTTTGAGAAATATGTATAGATTTTTGTGGGGTTTTTATTAATTTTAAGAGGAGAGCTTGGGGTTCCTCTTTTTCTGTAAATTTGTTTGAGTAATTTTTATTTATTTAATAAAAAAAAGGAATTTGAGATATGAATGATGTATGGGCAACTAGAAGATGTGTGATTGATTGATTGTGGATTTGATCCTCGATTATCTGTCCAAAAATAGGAACTCCCACTTCATAAAAATTGAAAAAAAAAATAAAAATGCTATTAGAAAAATGGGAAATGGGAAATTCCTATGTCTTACGTTTGAATGATGAGTTTGATGAATTTAGGTAATTGATGGCTTTTTAGCTGGAATATTGGAGGTTAGATGCGTTTTCATTGTCGGTGGCCATTTTTTTTAGGAATATAAGAAAGTTGGTAAATATCGTCGGTTTCGTTATTAAGTTTTTCGGGAAGAAGTCTCTCACTTTTTTGTTCTGATTTAAAATTATATTTTAATTAATTTAATTCAAACGTATATAAAATTTTATTTGAAAGATAATTTTTTTAATATAATTTTTTTTAATTTTAAATTTAAAATTTGAATAAAAATTTAATATTTTATGTCGATAAATCAATTTGATTTCTGTGCGTGCTGCGGTTGTTGTTACAGGCTTCACTTTGCAAAATCCTTTTTCTAATTTTTCTTGACTTCACATCTAGAGGCCACTAGGCTGGATCATGGCTGGGATGATGAATTAATTAGGGGACTTTTTCAAGGTATATTATTAGAATAGAACTAGACATTACTTTGAAAGCAAAGCTCAAACAGATATGATTAAGACAAGGGCAAAACTAGATATTTGCTTAACCCCCCACCCCTTCTCTCCTCCACGCCCCACAAGAGACATTATTTTCTCTTACTTTATGATCATTTCTTGATTAGATTGTATGGATCGGACAATTCCAACCATTTTCCTCCCTGCCCTCCACCAACAAGAAATGCCCATGTGCTAATAATGCCAAGGAAAGAAGAAATTAAGAGTGCATTAATAACATTCACATCCTTTTTTTTTTTTTGTTATTTAGAGATTGGAACCCCACATCAAGAAATTGGATGAGGGGTCGTGTTCACTGGTTGTCTCGTTAGAGACACATTCACTTCCTCTGTAACCAAGTCTCAAATAATGGTAACCAATACAAAAGTTATATACAAGTTTTAAATTCTTATGAATTTAAAATACTATTTAGAAGTAGAGATGTATATTGAATTAGTCTTATTTGTTTTAGAAAAGTTTAAACTATTTACGATAAATAAAATTTTTAATATAAATTTATAAATTTTATTAATATAATGATAATTTAAATTTTTTTATAAAAAATTTGACTCTGTTTATATGTTGATTTGTTTCTCTCTCTCTCTCTCTCTCTGTTTTTTTTAAAGGATTTCCCATTAATCAATTGCATGACACCACTACTTATTACTAATATCTTTACTACATTTTAAGTCAAAATAATTATATAAGTTAAATCATTTTTTATAAGTAAAACAACTATAGAGATATTCTAATTTGTTGATGTAAACTCTGATTCAATTGGTTGTTTTGACCTAAGCTATAAGCTCAATGTCAATAGTAAAATGAATGTGATAATATCTAGCAACAATGTATTGCTATCTTCGCCAAAATAAGAAAGCATGCAAACAAAAAAAAGTGTTGCCGCCTTTAAATCATCCCATTCGAACTCAAGAAATTGCTAGCGCATTTCCTATTAGGCAGAGGAGTACGGACAATTATGCTCTACCAGGCATTTAAGGTCACTATACCCTATCAAAAATGTTCTAGCCACCTTTGTGTTTGTCTTGAATTATTAGTATGAGAGAGAGAGAGAGAGAGAGAGAGAGAGAGAGAGAGAGAGAGAGAGAGAGAGAGAGAGAGAGAGAGAGAGCCAAAGTGAATTTCAATATCCAAATTAGTAAGCTTTTGATTAAATGATGAGTGGGTGACAATCCTTTATGTGAATAGCTAGCTGGCCATGTTCACGAGAACCCCACTTTACCATCCTCCCTTGCTTTTCCTCTTCCAAATATTGGCAGACCATGTCCAAGTGTGCTCATAATGCATTTACCCCTTAGAAAAAATTTAAGATACATGATGCCCATCTCAATCAACTCCATGGAAACACAAGCAACCAACAATTTCAGTTGACATTTGCAACTTGGTTGGATACTTGACATAGTTATGCTATGGGAAACCATGTCCTTCAGACACAGATATTAGGCTCCTAGTTGACATTTTTTTCGAGCAAAAAGGGGGTATTTGCAATTGTTACGTAATTGATTCAATTAGACTCCTAGTTGTAAATGCCTAAAGAATTCTCAGGTGGAGTTGATATTAAGTCTGGGTTTTTATGTTCTAAATTGGGAGATTATCATGAAGGTGATTTCTTGTAGTTTTGCTTGGGACATTTTCACCGGGACATTTGCAGTCATTTAGATAAAGCTATTAAAAATTTCCATCAGAAACAAATGTTTATTATGAAATGTTGCTTTATTTGTCCAATAATTACCATGTAGAGTGGCTGATTCTGGTTCCTATATGGCAGAGACTCCTTGGAAAGAAGGTGATATTCACAATGAATATTCACAATGTACGCAGCTTGCCGAGTCATGAGAAAGAGTTAAGCTTTTAAGAAAAGTAAAAGTTGCGAAACGTTTTTAGGTCACACATTTGCTGCATCTAGGCCACAGAATATCCACACAGTTCCAAATATTTGATTAAATGTTTTAAAATGTAACTCATATTTGCAATAACCAAAAAGAATATATAATTGTTTTTTTTAATATAGGTAAAGAAATATTATCAATTAAACTTAATTAAAAATTTTTAATTTAAAAAAAAATCGGAGGTCTTGGAATTATGTTTAAAAATAAGAGAATGTGCAAAATATATATATATATATATATATATATATATATATATATATTATATTTATACAGTTTGTTAAACCTATTTTGATATTCGCTGATTCAAATAGTTTTTCTCATTCACTACGGTTTGTTACAGACATGTTGGACGAAGCTCCGGGCTTGCTACCGAACCCGGAAACAAAACAGTCCTTTTCTTTTCTTTTATATTTTTTTGGACGAAGGAAAACAAAAAAACCCACACTCTATCATTTGATTTCAAAACAGTAACATAAAAAAAAAAAAATCATTTGAATTCAAAACGGTCCTTATTGAGAATATGGAGCTTCCTCCTCAAAATGTTAAAACACCATTCAACGATAAATACTAAAACATCAACGAAAATGAGCCTTCATCAAACCATACCCCACAAAACCATTCAATTAGGTTAGATCCAGATTTTGGACATTTTTATTCAAGTGAGTTAGATCTAGATTTTGAACATTTTCATTTAAGTGGGTTGGATCCATATTTTAAAGTCAAAAGTACACCATTTTATCAAATGTCATGTGGTGTTACTGAAAATATAACTTTTCCTCTTCAAAATGTTGAATCGGCATTCAATGATAAGTACCAAAATACCAACGAAAATAAGCCTTCTTCGAACCATAACCCACAAGACCATTCAATTAGGTTGGATCCAGATTTTGGGCATTTTCATTCAAGTGAGTTAGATCCGGATTTTTGACATTTCCATTCAAATGGAATGGATACATATTTTGGAGTCCAAAGTACACCATTTGATTAAATGTTATGTCGTGTTACTGAGAATATACCTCTTCCTCATCAAAATGTTGAAACAACATTCAACGAAAATTACCAAAATACCAACAAAAACATGCCTTCTTCGAACCATACCCTACAAGACTATTCAATTGGGTTGGATCCAGATTTTGGGTATCTCCATTCAAGTGGGTTGGATGCAAATTTTTGGAATTTCCATTTAAGTGGATTCGATCCATATTTTGAAGTCTAAAGTGTACCATTTAAACAAATGTCATGTGGTGTTATTAAGAATATGACACTTTTTCCTCAAAATATTAAAGCACCATTCAACAATAATTACCAAAATACCAATGAAAACAAGCATTCTTCGGACCATACCCCATAAGACCATTCAATTGAGTTGCATCCAAATTTTGGGCATTTCCATAAAAGTAGGTTAGATGTAGATTTAGGGCATTTTCATTCAAGTGGATCGGATCCATATTTGGGAGTTTAAAGTGCACCATTTGATCAAATGTCACATGGTGTTACTATGAAAATGGCTCTTCCTCCTTAAAATATTGAAACACCATTCCATGATATGTACCAAAATACTAACGAAAACAGACTTTCTTCGGACCATACCCCACAACACCATTCAATAGGGTTGGATCCAGATTTTGTGCATTTCCATTCAAGTGGATTGTATCCAGATTTTGGATATTTCCATTCAAGTGGGTTAAATCCATATTTTGAAGTCCAAAGTACACAATTTGATCAAATATCATGTGATATTACTGAGAATATAACTCTTCTTACTCAAAATGTTGAAACAACATTCAACAATAAGTACCAAAACACTAATGAAAACAATCTTTCTTCGAACCATGCCCCACAAGACTATTCAATTGAGTTAGATCTAGATTTTAGGCATTTCCATTCAAGTGGGGTGTATCCAGATTTTGGACATTTTCATTCAAATGAGTTGGATCTAGATTTTGTGTATTTCCATTCAAGTGGGTTGGATCCATATTTTGGAGTTCAAAGTGCATGATTTGATCAAATGTCATATGGTGTTACTGAAAATATGGCTCTTCCTCCTCAAAATATTAAAACACCATTCAACGATAAGTACCAAAACACCTACGAAAACATGACTTCTTCGGACCATACCCTACAAAACCATTCAATTGGATTGGATCAAGATTTTGGGCATTTCTAATCAAGTGGGTTGGATCCATATTTTGGATATTTCCATTCAAATGGGATGAATCCGTATTTTGGAAGATCAAATGTCATGTGGTGTTACTGAGAATATGACTCTTACTCCTCAAAATATTGAAACACCATTCAACAATAAGTATCAAAACACCAACGAAATCAGGCCTTCTTCGGCCCATACCCCACAAAACCATTCAATTGGGTTGGATCCAGATTTTGGATATTTTCATTCAAGTGGGTTGGATGCAGATTTTGAGTATTTCTATTCAAGTGTGTTGGATCCATATTTTGGAGTCCAAAATACACCATTTGATTCAATATCGTAGTGTTACTAAGAATATGTCTTTTCCTACTCAAAATATTGAAACATCATTCAACGATAAGTACCAAAACCCCAACAAAAACAGGCCTTCTTCGGATCATACCCCACAAAGCCATTCAATTGGGTTATATTCAGATTTTGGGCATTTCCATTCAAGTGCGTTGGATGCAGATTTTGAGTATTTCTATTCAAGTAAGTTCGATCCATACTTTGGAGTCCAACGTGCACCATTTCAAAAAATGTCATGTGGTATTACTGAGACTCTAACTCTTCTTCCTCAAAATGTTAAAGCACCATTCAACGATAAGTATCAAAATACCAACGAAAACAGGTCTTCTTCGTACCATACCCCATAAGACCATTAAATTGGGTTGGATCCATATTTTAGAATCTAAAGTACACCATTTGATCAAATGTCTATGATGTTATTGAGAATATGGCTCATTCTCCTCAAAATGTTGAAGCACCATTCAACGACAGTGCCAAAACACCAACAAAAAAAAGGCCTTCTTCGGACCACACCCCACAAGACCATTCAATTGGGTTGGATCAAGATTTTGGGCAATATTCAAATGAGTTGGATCCGGATTTTGAGTATTTCCATTCAAGTGGGTTAAATCTATATTTTGGAGTTTAAAATACACCATTTGATCAAATGCCATGAGATATTACTGAAAATATGGCTCTTACTCCTCAAAATATTGAAGAACCATTCAATGATAAATACCAAAACACCAACGAAAACAAGCCGTCTTTGGACGATACCCTATAAGACCATACAATTGGGTTGGATCCAGATTTTAAGCATTTCCATTCAAGTGAGTTGGATCCAGATTTTGGGCATTTCCATTCAAGTGGCATGGATCTAGATTTTGGGCATTTCCACTTAAGTGGCTTGGATCCATATTTTGGAGTCCAAATTGCACCATTTGATCAAATGTCATGTGGTGTTACTAAGAATATGACTCTTCCTCAAAATGTTGAAAAACCATTCAATGATAAGTACCAAAACACCAACGAAAACAGGCCTTCTTCGAACCATACCCTACAAGACCATTCAATTGGGTTGGATCCAGATTTTAGGCATTTTCATTCAAGTGGGTTGAATCCAGATTTGGGGTATTTCCATTCAACTAGGTTGGATTCAGGTTGGATTCAGATTTTAAACATTTCCATTCAAATGGGTTGAATCCAGATTTTAGGCATTTCCATTCAAGTGGCTTGGATCCATATTTTGGAGTTTAAAGTATACCATTTGATCAAATATCAAGTGATGTTACTGAGAATATAGCTCATCTTCAAAATGTTGAAGAACCATTCAACGATAAGTATCAAAATACCAACGAAAACAAGCTTCTTTGGACCATACCCCTCAAGACCATTCAATTGGGCTGGATCCAGATTTTAGATATTTTCATTCAAGTGGGTTGAATCCAGATTTTCAGTATTTCCATTGAAGTGGGTTGAATCCATATTTTGGAATTCAAAGTGCACCATTTGATCAAATGTTATGTGGTGTTACTAAGAATATGACTCTTTTTCCTCAAAATGTCGAAATTTCATTCAACGAAAAGTATCAAAACACTAACAAAAACAGGCCTTCTTCGGACTATACCCCATAAGACCATTCAATTGGATTGGATCTAGATTTTGGACATTTCCATTCAAGTGGGTTTGATCCAGATTTTGGGTATTTCCATTCAAGTGAGTTCGATCCAAATTTTGGGGTCCAAAGTGCACCATTCAAACAAATGTCATGTTGTGTTACTGAGAATATGGTTTTTTCTCGAAATGTTGCCATTCAACGATAAGTTCTAAAACACCAACAAAAATAGGCCTTTATCAGACCATACCGCACAAAACCATTCAATTGGGTTGGATGTAGATTTTGGGCATTTCTATTTAAGTGGGTTGGATCCATATTTTAGAGTCCAAAATACACCATTTAATTAAATGTCATGTGGTGTTACTGAGAATATGGCTCTTCATTCTCAAAATGTTGAATCACCATTCACGATAAGTACCAAAACACTAACAAAAACAGGCCTTCTTTGGACTATACCCCACAAAACCATTCAATTAGGTTGGATCCAGATTTTTGGCATTTCCATTCAAGTTGGTTGGATGCAGATTTTGAGCATTTCCATTCAAATGGATTCGATCCATTTTTTGAATTTCAAAGTGCACAATTTCATCAAATGTCATGTGGCGTTACTAGAATAAGGCTTTTCCGCCTCAGAATGTTGAAGCAGCATTCAATAATAAGTATCAAAATACCAATGAAAACAAGCCTTCTTCGGACCATAACCCACAAGACCATTCAATTGGGTTGGATCTAGATTTTAGGTCTTTCCATTCAAGTGGGTTAGATCCTGATTTTGGACATTTCCATTTAAGTGCATTTGATCCATATTTTGGAGTTCAAAGTATACCATTCAATTGGGTTGGATCCAGATTTTGGACATTTTTATTCAAGTGGGTTGGATCTATATTTTGGATTCCAAAGTGTACCATTTGATCAAATGTTATGTGGTGTTACAGAGAATATGACTCTTCTTCCTCAAAATGTTAAAGCATCATTCAACGATAAGTACCAAAATACTAACGAAAACAATCCTTCTTCGGACCATACCCCACAAGACCATTTAATTGAATTGGATCCAATTTTGGGCATTTTTATTCAAGTGGGTTGGATCAAGATTTTGGACAATTCCATTCAAATGGGTTAGATCCAGATTTTTGGTATTTCCATTTAAGTAAGTTGAATGCATATTTTGGAGTCCAAAATACACCATCCAGATTTTGGGCATTTCCTCAAAACATGCCTTTTTCGGACCATACCCCACAAGACCATTTAATTGAGTTGGATCAAAATTTTGGGTATTTTCATTCAAGTGGGTTGGATCCAAATTTTGGACATTTCCTTTCAAGTAGGTTAGATCCATATTTTGGAATTTAAAGTATACTATTTGATCAAATGTCATGTGGTGTTACTGAGAATATAACTCTTATTCCTAAAAAATGTTGAAACTCCATTCAACGATAAGTATCAAAACATTAACGTAAACAGACCTTCTTCGGACCATACCCTACAAAACCATTCAATTAGGTTGGATCTAAATTTTGGGCATTTCCATTCATGTGGGTTGGATCCAAATTTTGGACATTTCCATTCAAGTGGCTTGGATCCATATTTTGAAATTCAAAGTGTACCATTTGATTAAATGTCATGTGGTGTTATTGAGAATATGACTCTTCCTCCTCAAAATATTAAAGCACCATTCAACGATAAATACCAAAATACCAACAAAAGCAGGCCTTCTTCGGACCATACCCTATAAGACCATTCAATTGAGTTGGATCCAGATTTTGGACATTTCAATTCAAGTGAGTTGGATGCACATTTTGGGTATTTCTATTCAAATGGGTTGAATCCATATTTGGAATCCAAAGTGCACAATTTAATCAAATGTCTTGTGGTGTTACAGAAAATATGGCTTTTTTTCATCAAAATGTTGGAGTACCATTAAACGATAAGTACTAAAACAACAGGCCTTCTTCAGATTATACCCTACAAGACCATTTAATTGGTTTGGATCCATATTTTGGCCATTTTCATTTAAGTGGGTTGGATGTAGATTTTGAACATTTGCATTCAAGTGTGTTGGATCCATATTTTGGAGTTCAAAGTGTACCATTTGATCAAATGTCATGTGGTGTTACTGAGAATATGACTGTTTTCCCTCAAAATGTTGAATTACCAATCAATGATAAGTACCAAAACACCAACGAAAATAGGCATTTTTTGGATCGTGCCCCACAAGACCATTCAATTGGGTTTGATCCAGATTTTAGGCATTTTCATTCATGTGGGTTGGATGCAGATTTTGGGCATTTCCATTCAAATGGGTGGGATCAATATTTTGGAGTCCAAAGTGTCGCATTTGATCAAATGTAATGTGGTGATACTGAGAATATGGCTTTTCCACCTCAAAATGTTGAAATACCATTCAACGATAAGTACCAAAATATAAATGAAAACAGGCCTTCTTTGAATCATACCCCGCAAGACCATTCAATTAGGTTGGATCCAGATTTTGGACATTTCCATTTAAATGGGTAGGATCCATATTTTGGATTCCAAAGTGTACCATTTGATCAAATGTCATGTGGTGTTATAGAGAATTTGACTCTTATTTCTGAAAATGTTGAAGCACCATTCAACGATAAATACCAATACACTAACGAAAACAGACCTTCTTCGGATCGTACCCAATAAAATCATTCAATTTGGTTGAATTTAGATTTTGGGCATTTCTATTCAAGTGAGTTCGATGCAGATTTTGGACATTCCCATTCAAGTGGGTTGGATCCATATTTTGGAGTCCAAAGAGTATCATTTGATCAAATGTCATGTGGTGTTACTGAGAATATGGCTTTTCCTCCTCAAAATGTTGAATCTTCATGCAATGATAAGTATCAAAACACCAATGAAAACAAGCATTCTTCGGACCATACCCACCAAGACCATTCAATTGGGTTGGATCCAAATTTTTGACATTTCTATTCAAGTTGGTTGGATCCAGATTTTAGGCATTTCCATTCAAGTGAATTGGATCCATATTTTGGAGTACAAAGTATACCATTTGATCAAATGTCATGTGATATTACTAAAAATATGGCTCATCCTCCTTAAAATGTTGAAACACTATTTAACGATAAGTAACAAAATACCAACAAAAATAGGTCTTGTTTGAACCATACCCCATAAGACCATTTAATAGGGTTGGATCTACATTTTGGACATTTCCATTCAAGTGGGTTGGATCCAAATTTTGGGTATTTCCTTTCAAATGGATTGGATCTAAATTTTAAGAATTTCCATTCAAATGGTTTGGATTCATATTTTGCAATCCAAAGTGTACCATTTGATCAAATGTCATGTGGTGTTACTAAGAATATGACACTTTTTTCTCAAAATGTTGAAGCACCATTTGACGATAAATACCAAAACACAAACGAAAACAAACTTTCTTCAAACCATACCCCACAAGACTATTTAATTGGATTGGATCCAGATTTTGGACATTTACATTCAAGTGGGTTGGATGTAGTTTTTGGGAATTTCTATTCAAGTGGGTTCGATCCATATTTTGGATTCCAAAGCGCACCATTTGATTAAATGCCATGTGATGTTACTGAGAATATGACTTGTTCTCCTCAAAATGTTGAAACACCATTCAACGATAAGTATCAAAACACCAACAAAAGCAGGCCTTCTTCGGACCACACACCATAAGACCATTCAATTGGGTTGGATCCAGATTTTGGGTATTACCATTCAGTGGGTTGGATGTAAATTTTGGGCATTTCCATTCAAGTGGATTGGATCCATATTTTGGAGTCCGAAATACACCATTTAATCAAATATCATGTGGTGTTACTATGAATGTGACTCTTTCTCCTCAAAATGTTAAAATACCATTTAACGATAATTACGAAAAGACCATCAAAAATAGGCCTTCTTCGGACCATACCCCACAAAACCATTTAATTGGGTTGGATCCAGATTTTGGTCATTTCTATTCAAGTGGGTTGGATCCATATTTGGGAGTTCAAAGTGCACCATTTGTTCAAATGTCATGTGGTGTTACTGAAAATATGACTCTTCTTCCTCATAATGTTGAAACACCATTCAATGATAGGTACCAAAACACCAACGAAAACAGGCCTTCTTCAGACCACATCCCACAAGACCATTCAATTGAGTTTGATCCAATTTTTAGCATTTCCATTCAAGTGGGTTGGATCAAGATTTTGGACAATTCCGTTCAAATGGGTTGGATCAATATATTAGAGTCCAAAGTGCACCATTTGATCAAATGTCAAGTGAGGATACTGAGAATATGGCTCTTTCTTCTCAAAATGTTGAAACACCATTCAACAATACGTACAAAAACACCAACGAAACAAATCTTCTTCGGACCATACCCCACAAGACCATTCAATTGGATTGAATCCAGATTTTGCGTATTTTCTTTCAAGTAGGTTGGATCCATATTTTGGAATCCAAACTGAACCATTTGATCAAATGTCATGTGGTGTTATTGAAAATATGACTATTTTTCCTCAAAATGTTGAAGCACCATTCATTGATAAGTACTAAAACACCAACGAAAATAGGCCTTTTTCGGACTATACTCCACAAGACCATTGAATTGGGTTGTATCCAAATTTTGGGCATTTTTTTTTCTAGTGGGTTGGATGTAAATTTTGGACATTTCCATTCAAGTGGGTTGGATCCATATTTTGAATTCCAAAGTGCACCATTTCGTTAATTGTCATGTGGTGTTACTGAAAATATGGTTTTTCTTCCTCAAAATGTTGAAACACCATTCAACGATAAGTACCAAAATACTAACAAAAATAGGCACTCTTCGAACCATACCTCACAAAACCATTCAATTGGGTTGGATCTAGATTTCGGGTATTTCTATTAAAGTGGGTTGGATAGAGATTTTGGGTATTTCCATTCAAGTGGGTTGGATCCATATTTTGGATTCCAAAGTGTACCATTTCATCAAATGTCTTGTGGTGTTGCTAAGAATATGACTTTTCCTCTTCAAAATGTTAATGCACCATTCAACGATAAGTACCAAAATATCAACGAAAACAGGCTTTATTCGGACCGTACCCCACAAGACCATTAATTGGATTGGATCTAGATTTAGGGCATTTTCATTCAAGTGGGTTTGACGCAGATTTTGGGTATTTTCATTCAAGTGGGTTCGATCCATATGTTAAACTCCAAAATGCATTATTTGATCAAATGTCATGTCGTGTTACTGAGAATATGACTCTTCCTCCTCAAAATATTAAAGCACCATTCAACAATAAGTACCAAAGTACCAACGAAAATAGGATTTTTTCGGATCATACCGTACAAGACCATTCAAATGGGTTGGATCCAAATTTTGGACATTTTCATTCAAATTTGTTGGATCCAGATTTTAAGCATTTCCATTTAAGTAGGTTGGGTTCATATTTTGGAGTCCAAAGTGCATCATTTGATCAAATGTCATGTGATGTTACTGAAAATATGACTTATCCTCCTCAAAATGTTGAAGCACCATTCAGCGATCACTATCAGAACACCAACGAAAACAGGCCTTCTTCGGACCATACCCCACAAGAACATTCAATTGGGTTGGATCCAGATTTTATGGGTTGGATCCAGATTTTAGGTATTTCCATACAAATAGATTGGATCCAAATTTTGGACATTTCCCTTCAAATAGGTTGGATTTATATTTTGAAGTTCAAAGTACACCATTTGATCAAATGTGATGTGGTGTTATTGAAAATATGACTCTTTCTCCTCAAAATGCTGAAGCACCTTTCGACGATAAGTACCAAAATACCCATGAAAACAGGCTTTCTTTGGACCATACCCCACATGACCATTTAATTGGGTTGCATTCAGATTTTGGGTATTTCCATTCAAGTGGGTTGGATGCAGATTTTGGCCATTTCCATTCAAGTGTGTTGGATCCATATTTTGGAGTTCAAAGTTCACCATTTGATTAAATGTTATGTGACGTTACTGAGAATATTGCTCTTCCTCCTCAAAATGTTGAAGCACCATTCAACAATAAGTATCAAAATACTAATGAAGACGGGTCTTCTTCTGACCATACCCTACAAGACCATTTAATTGGGTTGGATCTAGATTTTGTATATTTCCATTCAAGTGGGTTAGATCCATATTTTGGAGTTCGAAGTTCACTATTGAATCAAATGTCTGTGATGTTACTGAGAATATGGCTCTTCCTCTTCAAAATGTTGAAGCACGATTCAACGATAAGTACCAAAACACCAATGAAGCCAGGTCTTCTTCTGACCATACCCTACAAGACCATTTAATTGGGTTGGATCTAAATTTTATGCATTTTCATTCAAGTGGATTGAATCCAGATTTTGGGTATTTCCATTCAAGTGTGTTGGATCTATATTTTGGATTTCAAAGTGTATCATTTCATCAAATGTCATATGGTGTTATTGAGAATATGGCTCTTCTTCCTCAAAATGTTGAAGTACCATTTGACGATAAGTATCAAAACACTAATGAAAACAAACCTTCTTTGGACCAGACTCCACAAGACCATTCAATTGGATTGGATCCAGATTTTAGACATTTCTATTCAAGTGGGTTGGATCCAAATTTTGGAGTTATCCAAGATTTCAACAATATTGAGCATTCTTTGAACCATACCCATGTATTTCCAACTACGAAACAAGTCCATTCATGTGGCTTGGATCCAAATTTTGGACTTCTCCAAGATTTTAGCCTTAATTTCATTGAGGTTGGGCATTCTTTGGACCATGCCCATATATATCCAACTACCCCACAAGACCATTCAATTGAGTTAGATCCAAATTTTAGACATTTCCATTCAAGTGGGTTGGATCTAGATTTTTAAGTCCAAAGTGCACCATTGGATCAAATATCACGTGGTGTTACTGAGAATGTAGCTCTTGATGAGGAACTAAATAGTGAAATTAATCCTTCTAATGGATTAATATCCGAATATGTGTTTGATCGGTGGGATAAACTCACTCCCTCCGATTGTGAGGAACTAAATAAACTTCTTGATGACGATCAAGTTGATTAGATTCAGGAGATCTATAATGATAAAGAGCAATACAAGTCCCTGGAACCAAATACAAGGGTAAGGATGGAACAATGGAATGGCGATGAAGACAGGTTTGTGTTTTTGCCTTCGTTTAATTTTCATTATTTTTTTATCAAACCAATTATAGTTATATTTGTGAAATCCTTATGCAGCTTGCTGAGAGAGTAGGTAAGCAAATATACAGAAGCGGGCAAAACAAATTGGATTGGTGCATCTAAGGAGATGGGCACGAGGTCAGCAAAGCAATTCTGAGAACAATGGATCAATCAATTGAAGTCTGATGTCAAGGTAACAAATTAATCTCTTCATAATTCTTGCCCTTTTTTCCTAATTATTTATCATTTTGTTGTCATAGGTAACTTTATAAGTTGCAAATCACAACTTTAATTGACTCGACATTTAGTTTGTAATGTTCAAACAACTTTACCATTGATTTCACCATCTTTCCTTGGGGGATGGGACAAATTCTCATCAAGGGTTTAATACCCTATGTGATTATTTAATAATATCAAGGGTTGCAAATCTTATGTTAGTAAGTTATGGGCTAGTTGTAAAAATCACAAGTCAGTAACATATGTACCAAAATACTATTTGATCAAATGTCATGTGATATTATTGAGAATATCGCTCATCCTCCTTAAAATGTTGAAACACCATTCAACGATAAATATCAAAATACCAACAAAAATAGGCATTTTTCATACCATACCCCCACAATACCATTTAATAGGGTTGGATTTATATTTTGGGTATTTCCATTCAAGTTGGTTGGATCCAGATTTTGGACATTTCCTTCCATATGGGTTGGATCCAAATTCTAGGAATTTTCATTCAAATGGTTTGGATCCATATTTTGGAATCCAAAGTGCACCATTTGATTAAATGTCATGTGATATTACTAAGAATATGGCTTTTATTTCTCAAAATGTTGAAGCACCATTTGACGATAAATACCAAAACACAAACGAAAACAAGCTTTCTTCAGACCATACCCCACAAGACCATTCAATTGGATTGGATCCAGATTTTGGACATTTACATTCAAGTAGGTTGGATGTAGTTTTTGGGAATTTCCATTCAAGTGGGTTCGGTCCATATTTTGGATTCCAAAGTGGACCATTTGATTAAATGTTATGTGGTGTTACTGAAAATATGACTCTTCCTCCTCAAAATGTTGAAACACCATTCAACGATAAATACCAAAACACCAACAAAAGCAGGCCTTCTTCGGACCATACCCCACAAAACCATTCAATTGGATTGGATCCAGATTTTGGGCATTACCATTCAAGTGGGTTGGATATAAATTTTGGACATTTCCAATCAAGTGGGTTGGATCCATATTTTGGAGTCTAAAGTACACCATTTAATCAAATGTCATGTGGTGTTTCTAAGAATGTGGCTTTTTCTTTTCAAAATGTTGAAATATCATTTAACGATAAATACGAAAACACTATCGAAAATAGGCCTTCTTTGGACCATACCCTACAAGATCATTGAATTGGGTTGTATTCAGATTTTGGTCATTACCATTCAAGTGGGTTGGATGCAGATTCTGGGCATTTCCATTCAAGTGAGTTGGATCCATATTTTGGAGTTCAAAGTGCACAATTTGATCAAATGTCATGTGGTGTTACTGAACATATGACTCTTCCTCATCAAAATGTTGAAACACCATTCAATGATAGGTACCAAAACACCAATGAAAACAGGATTTCTTCAGACTATACCCCACAAGACCATTCAATTGAGTTGGATCCAATTTTGAGCATTTCCATTCAAGTGAGTTGGATCAAGATTTTGGACAATTCTATTCAAATGGGTTGGATCAGTATATTGGAGTCCAAAGTGCACCATTTGATCAAATGTCAAGTAGGGATACTGAAAATATGGTTCTTCCTTCTCAAAATGTTGAAACGCCATTAAACAAGACGCACAAAAACACCAACGAAAACAAGTCTTCTTCGGACCATACCTTACAAGACCATTTAATTGGGTTGGATCCAGATTTTGTGTATTTCCTTTCAAGTAGGTTGGATCCATATTTTTGAATCCAAAGTACACCATTTGATCATATGTCATGTGGTATTACTGAAAATATGACTCTTTTTTCTCAAAATGTTGAAGCACCATTTATCGATAAATACTAAAACACCAATGAAAACAGGTTTTCTTCAGGCCATACCCCGTAAGACCATTGAATTGGGTTGTATCCAGATTTTGGACATTTTTTTTCTAGTGGGTTGGATGCAAATTTCGGGCATTTCCATTCAAGTGGGTTAGATCCATATTTTGGAGTCCAAAGTGCACCATTTCATTAATTGTCAGCGTTTTCTCCTCAAAATGTTGAAACACCATTCAACAATAAGTACCAAAACACCAACAAAAACAGGCATTTTTCGGACCATACCCCACAAGACCATTCAATTGGATTGGATCTAGATTTTGGACATTTCTATTAAAGTGGGTTGGATGGAGATTTTGGATATTTCCATTCAAGTGGGTTGGATCCATATTTTGGATTCCAAAGTGCACCATTTCATCAAATGTCTTGCGGTGTTACTGAGAATATGACTTTTCCTTTTCAAAATGTTGAAACACCATTCAACGATAAGTACCAAAATACCAACGAAAATAGGTCTTCTTTGGACCGTATCCCATAAGACCATTAAATTGGGTTGGATCCAAATTTTGGGCATTTCCATTCAAGTGGGTTGGACGCAGATTTTGGGCATTTCCATTCAAGTGGGTTGGATCCATATTTTAGAGTCCAAAGTACACTATTTGATCAAATGTCATGTGGTATTATTGAGAATATGACATTTCCATCCCAAAATGTTGAAACGCCATTCAACAATAAGTACCAAAGTACTAATGAAAACAAGATTTTTTCTGACCAAACTATACAAGACCATTCAATTGGGTTGGATCCAAATTTTGGGCATTTCCATTCAAGTTGGTTGAATCTAGATTTTAAGTATTTCCATTCAAGTGGGTTGGATCCATATTTTGGAGTGCAAAGTGTATCATTTGATCAAATGTCATGTGATATTACTGAGAATATGGCTCATCCTCCTTAAAATGTTGAAGCACCATTCAGCGATAAGTATCAAAACATCAACGAAAATAGGCCTTCTTCGGACCATACCCCACAAGAACATTAATTGGGTTGGATCCTGATTTTGTGGGTTGGATCCAGATTTTGGGTATTTCCATTCAAATGGGTTGGATCCAAATTTTGGACATTTCCCTTCAAGTAGGTTGGATCTATATTTTGGAGTTCAAAATATACCATTTGATCAAATGTGATGTAGTGTTATTGAAAATATGGCTCTTTCTCCTCAAAATGTTGAAGCACCCTTCGACGATAAGTATCAAAATACCCACGAAAACAGGCTTTTTTCGGACCATACCCCACAAGACTATTTAATTGGATTGCATTCAGATTTTGGGTATTTCCATTCAAGTGGGTTGGATGCAGATTTTGGATATTTCCATTCAAGTAGGTTGGATCCATATTTTGGAGTTCAAAGTTCACCATTTGATCAAATGTCATGTGATATTTACTGAAAATATGGCTCTTCCTCCTTAAAATGTTGAAGCACTATTCAACGATAAGTACCAAAATACCAATGAAGACGGGTTTTCTTCTGACCATACCCCCACAAGACCATTCAATTTGTTTGGATCTAGATTTTGTGCATTTCCATTCAAGTGAGCATTTCCATTCAAGTGAGTTGGATCCATATTTTGGAGTTCAAATTTCACCATTTGATCAAATGTCATGTGATGTTATTGAGAATATGGCTCTTCCTCTTCAAAATATTGAAGTACCATTTAACGATAAGTACCAAAACACCAATGAAGCCAGGTCTTCTTCTGACCATACCTCACAAAACCATTTAATTTGGTTGGATCTAGATTTTGTGCATTTCCATTCAAGTGGATTGGATCCAGATTTTAGGTATTTCCATTCAAGTGTGTTGGATCCATATTTTGGATTTCAAAGTACATCATTTCATCAATTGTCATATGGTGTTATTGAGAATATGGCTCTTCCTCCTCAAATTGTTGAAGCACCATTTGACGATAAGTACCAAAATACCAACGAAAATAAGCCTTCTTTGGACCAGACTCCACAAGACCATTCAATTGGATTGGATCTAGATTTTAGACATTTCCATTCAAATGAGTTGGATCCAGATTTTCGAGTTATCCAAGATTTCAACAATATTGAGCATTCTTTGAACCATACCCATGTATTTCCAACTACGCAACAAGTCCATTCAAGTGGGTTGGATCCAAATTTTGAACTCCTTCAAGATTTCAGCCTTAATTTCATTGAGGTTGGGCATTCTTTGGACCATGCCCATGTATATCCAACTACTCTACAAGACCATTCAATTGAATTAGATCCAGATTTTAGACATTTCCATTCAAGTAGGTTGGATCCAAATTTTTGAGTCCAAAGTACACCATTGGATCTAATGTCATGTGGTGTTATTGAAAATGTGGCCTTGATGAGGAACTAAATAGTGAAATTAATCCTTCTAATGGATTAATATCCGAAGATGTGTTTGATCAGTGGGATAAACTCACTCCCTCCGATTATGAGGAACTAAATAAACTTCTTGATGACGATCAAGTTGATTAGATTCAGGAGATCTATAATGATAAAGAGCAATACAAGTCCCTGGAACCAAATACAAGGGTAAGGAGGGAACAATGGAATGGCGATGAAGACAGGTTTGTGTTTTTGCCTTCGTTTAATTTTCATTATTTTTTTATCAAACCAATTATAGTTATATTTGTGAAATCCTTATGCAGCTTGCTGAGAGAGTAGGTAAGCAAATATACAGAAGCGGGCAAAACAAATTGGATTGGTGTATCTAAGGAGATGGGCACAAGGTCAGCAAAGCAATTCTGAGAACAATGGATCAATCAATTGAAGTCTGATGTCAAGGTAACAAATTAATCTCTTCATAATTCTTACCCTTTTTTCCTAATTATTTATCATTTTGTTGTCCTAGGTAACTTTATAAGTTGCAAAGCACAACTTTAATTGACTCGACATTTAGTTTGTAATGTTCAAACAACTTTACCATTGATTTCACCATCTTTCCTTGGGGGATGGGACAAATTCTCATTAAGGGTTTAATACCCTATGTGATTATTTAATAATATTAAGGGTTGCAAATCTTATGTTAGTAAGTTATGAGATAGTTGTAAAAATAAAAAGTCAGTAACCTATGTGATCATTAATCCAAAAACATAATAATGTTTTTTTTTTTAGTATAAATTTAGAGAATAATCTTTCTCTTATGTTACAGATGGGACCATGGACCAACAAGGAAGATAAGATTTTTATAATAGCCCAAGCCGCATACGGAAATAGTTGGGTAAAAATAGCTCAAAAATTACCCAACAGAACCAAAGATAATATTAAAAGTCATTGGCAGCCGATGCAACTCAGAAAAGGGCTCAGTCGCTCCTAAGCGCTTGATGTGCTGAAAAATATAAAAGCAATGCTGGGTCGAACCGTCGATAATATCAAAATGTATTTTTTTTTTTTTGACAACATTTGTGGTTTTGAACTTGCAATAATATCAAAATATAAAATCAATGCAATTTGTTTTTTTATTATTACTTTTTTGAACCATATATTGGTACCTCCATATATTACTTTTTTTGACAACATTTGTGGATTTGACAATATTTCACGGCTCGGTCCAAGACCATGGAGAAACCGCGGGCGGATCAAACCACCGAGGCCGCAGGTTAGTTTGATTTATATTTTTTTTCCGATAATTAAATAAGGAACTATTAATTGTACACGAAATCAAAATTAGATTTAAAATAAAACATTCTATAAATAAATTTCAAAATTTTATATTTTTATTTGAATTTAAAAAATTTTATAATTTAAAATTTTTACTTTTAAACCCTTACTCTCTCATTCTTGTAATATGAATAAATGATATAAGTTTTAATTCAATTTTTAATTATGATTTATTTTAACCGGTTACCCGTGAATTCACTTCTTTAATAAGTTTTTGATTAATTTTTATATTTTTTTCTCTTATTTAGAAAAGCCGACAAGTATTATTATTTTTTTAAATAATACAAAAAATATTTGTTCATGTTTATAATATATCTAATTTGAAGTATAACTAATAACTATACAAAACACACTTTATTCTTTCAAAAGATAAAAAATTTTAAATTAAAATCCGCAAGACATGAAATTTTCATGAAAATATTTATGTATGATAAGATAGAAATAGTTTGTTGTCTCTTAAATTTGACTCACTAGAAATTCTTTTAATACATCACTCGCTTGACGTCACTCGCCCCCCCAACTTATGCTGAGGACGTTGTGCCAAGGCATGCAGAGGGGCCACGTGACAAAAAAGAATCCCACCATTCTAATCTCATCTCTCTCTCTCTCTCTCTCTCTAGAATTTTATTTTGTGTCATATTGTGTTCCAACACTCGCAACTATTCTACATAATTGATTGCCCCATTCCACGTGTTTGGAATGCCACGTGTCATAACCTTTTTGGACAAATGATTTTAATTGAGCTGTTTGGTTGCATATGAATTGCCTGAATTTTCCTGGGCAACAAGCGTGCAGACCATTTGGCAAATTTAGAAATCTATGGTATTCTATGGTTTTGGGTATGTTTGGTAGGGCTAACTGGGCAAACGTTCTGCTTATCTGAGGGGTTAAAAAAAATAAAAAATTAGTGCCCAGGAAAAAAGACCTGAACTTATCGTTTTGGTAATACTAATGATTTTTAGTCAGTGCGGTTGACATGCAAAATCAGGACTCATTTTCACCGTATAATTGGATTGGGCTCCTTTTTCTTTCTTTTTTTTTTTTCCCTGGGAAAAATTGGAGAATCGAAAAACTTTACAGAGCCCCGTCGAAGGAGAACAAATGGATGCAAAGAAAGTACCAAAAAAAAGTAAAGAACCGTTCCCCATAAAAAAAAAAAGAAAGCTCAATAAATACGATGCAATATAATGCCATTTTTTTTTTGATAGAGCTGTAATGCCATTTACACGCACTCTCAACATGTAAAGCTTGGTCGGTAGATTTTAAGAGAACAGTTTAATGGTATAAATCTTTTATCTCAATTTAGTAATTTCAGATTTAAATGTTTATTAAAAAAAAAATTGATTGGTCACATTTGGTGCACAACTCCGTCTCAACATGCAATCTTTGAGAAAAAGTCTAGTTCTATTTTGCTTGCTTTTCTTTTTTTGTATCTTAGTTTGGCTACCATCTAATATTCGATATATCGTCTTGACTAATTAGGACTGACGGTTGCAGAGCCCACTTTGTGGGGGCGGGTGTACCAATATTGTTCAGAAAAAGTCGAACTCTCGACATAATTAAGAGACGAAAGTGTCTACTTTATTTACGCCAACAAATATTGGTTCTTTACTTGCCTTTCATCATCCACCATTAGTTGCATACTGTTTTTTTCATCAAGATTTAAACTAAGATTATCGGATTAAGAGAGTGATTGTTATTCGAAAACAATAATAAAAAAGGGGGAAATTGAAAGTCAAAGAGTTAAAAAGAAACAAGGGACAGATAGAGCTAAATGGCAGCCAGTGCCACCCACACTTTCATTTTTAAGCTAAACCAATCTGTTACGTACAATTCACAATTTCAGTGACACGCGAAACTATGATCTTCTAATTTAAGTAAATATGATCTTTACTCGTAAGTAATGACATCATAAGTGTTTAGATAACTGTCTCTCGTATACATATGTATGTTAAGATATATACGAAACAATTACTAATATGATAATAAATGACGACACATACGATGCCATATGAGTACACATGTGTACAGATATGTTAATAACACACAAATAAACATTATTATAAAGTCCGTAAATAATTGTCTTGGGTATATCTTATCTGTGTGGAAGATGAATTGGAGCCATAATTTGTGTTCATTGCACACAAATAAACACTATTATAAAGTCCATAAATAAATTATTAAGATGTAGCATGATACGATTGGGTCGATGGTCTTACATGATTGCCAAAAACAGCCTAACGTTGGGTAGTATGTTTTGTGTGACAGTCAAGCCAAGATTGTTTCTTCGTCACAAGGATGTCAGCTATGGCCAACACCTACTCTCTCTCTCTCTCTCTCTCTCTCTCTCTCTCTCTCTCTCTCTCTCTCTCTCTCTCTCTCTCTCTCTCTCTCTCTCCCCCCTAAGTTCGTTTTGCATACGTCTGCTTATTCCTTACCCCACATAGCAAAAAGGGTGGGCGGGACTCACCAATCTCTGGTTTGGTCCTAAATTTTGAGGGAATGGAATTTGCTCATTGTCTTTTATTAAATTTTAAGCACTTATAAGAACTAAGGTTAAAAAGTTAAAATAAGAAATATTAATTTATTATTTAATATTAAAAAATTATCTTGTTACGGAATATTTTTAAATAATATTAAATAGACTAAATAAGTTATGAATTAAGCAGATTAAATAAAATTTTATATTTTAATTAATATTAATATATTTTGACCAAATTCTAATTATTATATTACATAAATCTATTAATTATTTAATTAAAAATTAATTGATAAATATTAATACAGATAATCACGTATGATTCATTTAATCAATTTAACATTATTCAAAATCTTAATCTTGAATCACTATATGGTAAGATTGCAATAGTAGTCATGAATCACACATGTAATTCATGAATCACACATTATTTAAATTTTCCAAACTTCCAATTCCACCATTTCTTGCTTACCCCAAAAGTAAAATAAAAAATAAAAAATAAAAAATCCCACTTCTCTTCTATTTTCCATGACTAATCGAATCTGTCAGATAAAGGAAATTTCCCTTTTCCGCGCGCGCATTGAAAAAACAACAGGTGTAAAACTGGAACTCCGGATGGAACTCCGGACCAAGACCAGCACAGGACAGGTAATTTTGTGCCCTGCCGCCTCCGGAAACGCGGGGGTTGAAAGGAAATTAGAGACGCAGGCTCCCAGAATCTATTAGCTCTAACGGCCCCGCCAGGAGAATTAGAAACTTTCTAAATCCCAATTGCAAAATACTTTCTAAAAATCGATTTTAAAAAAGTTTCTAAAAATCCAATAGGCCGTTACATCTCCTCTCCTCTCTATAAGTCCTCAGACCCTTCACTCTCCCAATCAATCGTTCCAAATTCAAATCTATATTAATAGCTCTACTCTTTTTTTTTTTTTTTTGGGTATAGTCGGTGGGTTTAGATTAGTTTCTTGATATTTTTTTTTTCCAAATACTTTTGTTAGTTCAATCTGTTAAAGAAGGAATGGGCGATACCCATTTCGGGAATTCGATTTCCAACCCAGTACCTAATCAAGAACAAGCAGTTTCTGATTGCGAAAGCGGCGTGTGTGAGTCCAGTTTCGATTATCGCCAACTGTTTGATCATGGCTTTGTTAGACTAGACGAGGATAATGGACTTTTTGATAAAATCAAGCGTCTTTTTATTTCGGGTCTAGGATTGCTTGGATTACAGACTTCAGTTGTGGGTATTCATCGGATTGCGTATTCGGATTTTATCGGACAAGCTAGGTGGCACAGTTTTAAGATATATGCACAGGCAATGCAGAAGAAACGTGGAGGTCATGCAAATCTGAAGTATGCGTAGTTTTCGTCCTCCAAGGGTTCGATTTGTGACGTGATTTCTCATGGTTTTAGTCACTGCGGAAATGTTGAAGGTCATGGGGTTTACGGCTGCGGTTTGTATCTTGTGCCTGATGATTCCTCAATTGAGAGGTAGGAATGTGTGAATCTTTGCATTGGTTAAGAGTTGTTTCGAATCGGATTGAATTTTTTTTTTTTTTTTTTGATGTGTGATTTTGTTTTCTGTTTTTATTTTATTTTATTTTTTTTCCAGTATGAAATCCTCGGTTGTTGATGGAGATGGCATAAGGCATACTTTGCTTTGCCGTGTTATACTGGGTAAATCTGAAGTTGTACCTCCAGGTTCTAAGCAGTGCCATCCTAGTTCCGAAGAATTCGATTCTGGGGTTGATAATATTCTTGCTCCCAAGAAGTATATTGTGTGGAGTAGTCAAATAAACACTCACATTTGGCCGGAATATGTGATAAGTTTCAGGACACCCCCATGCTCGGAGGGTAAGCTGAACCCTATATTTGGATTGTCTCTTGTTTGAGTATTGTAGAAGAAGTTGTTCTGGTTATGTTTAGTTGGATGATGATCAACTCACTTGGTCTGCGTTTATATTTATGCAGGTCGTCTTAGGGTTCAAGAGCTCTTGAGACCGTCACTGATCTCTGTACTTTCGAATTTCTTGCCACCTGCTAAAAGCCATCTAATGACCAAGTATCATAGTGAATATAAGGTAAGCAGTAATTTTACTTCACCGTGCATCGGCAGAACTTTGGTTCTTAATATGCGCTTTTTGTGTTCTTCAGGCAAAGAAGATTGCGAGACATGAACTGACACGGCATATGAGGCAAATTGCTGGAGACAGGTTGCTTATTGCAGTCATTAGATCCTTTCGAGCTAAGGTATGACCTCTTGTAATAGAATTGTTTGATATCTATTAGGGGTCGAAACATTTTAATGAGTAATTTGCATTGAGCAATCACTATAAGCCCGGAATGCTTGCTCGGTGTTCTGTAGCTATTGCTAGTTGGTGGAAGATTCAGGGTTATCTGTTGCATGGTATATGACCTTGAATGTGTGTTGCATCGTATAGGACCTTCAGGAGATCAATAATGATAAAGAGCAATACAAATCCCTGGAGCCAAATACAAGGGCAAGGAGGCAACTATGGAATGAACATGAAGACATGTTTGTGTTTTTGCCTTCGTTTAATTTTGAATTTTTTTTTCTTTTTTTTTTCAAATCAATTATAATTTATATTTGTGAAATCCTTATACAGCTTGCTGAGAGAGTTGGTAAGCAAATATACAGAAGCAGGCAAAACACATTGGATTAGTGTATCTAAGGAGATGGGCACGAGGTCAGCAAAGCAATGCCGAGAAAAATGGCGCAATCAATTGAAGTCTGATGTCAAGGTAACAAATTAATCTCTTCATAATTCTTCCCTTTTTTTCCTAATTATTTTTCATTTTGTTGCCCTAGGTATAGCTTTAAAGGTTGCAAAGCACAATTTTGATTGACTCGACGTTTAGCTTGTAATGTTCAAACGGCCTTACCATTGATTTCACCATCTTTGATGAAAAATTCTCATCAAGGCTTTAATATCATATGTGATTATTTAATAATATCAAGTGTTGCAAATATTATCATTAATACATGTTCATACATGTAATTTATCGGCTAGTTGTAAATATCAAAAATTGCTGAGCTATGCGATTATTAGTCCAAAAATGTAATTATGTTTTTTTAGTATAAATTTATAGATTAATCATTTTCTTATGTTACAGAAGGGACCATGGACCAAGGAGGATGAGCAGGATTTGATACAAGCCCAAGCAACATGGGGAAATAAATGGGCAATGATTGCTAATAAACTGGGTCGAACCGAAAATGAAGTAAAAAATCGTTGGCATTCAATGCAACGCAGAAAAGGCCACACTCGCTTCTTAAGCGATGACATTTGATCTCTTCATAATTCTTGTCCCTTTTTCCTAATTATTTTTCATTTTGTTATCCTAGGTAGCTTTAAAGGTTGCAAAGCACAATTTTGATTGACTCGACGTTTAGCTTGACGTTTAGCTTGTAATGTTCAAACAACTTACCATTGATTTCACAACTTTTTCATTCTCATCAAGGGTTTAATGCCCTACGTGATTATTTAATAATATCAAGGGTTACAAATCTTATATTAGTAATTTATGGGCTGGTTGTAAAAATCAAAAGTCAGTAACCTATGTGATCATTAATCCAAAAATATAATTATGTTTTTCTTTTACTTAGTATAAATTTATAGAGTAATCCTTCTCTTATGTTACAGATGGGACCATGGACCAACAAGGAAGAGATCAGATTTTTATAACAGCCCAAGTGGCATACGGACATGGTTGGATAAAAATAGCTCAAAAATTACCCAGTAAAACCGAAGACAATGTCAAAAAATCATTGGCATTCGATGCAACATAGAAAAGGGCCCGGTCACTTCTAAGCGCTTGATATACTCAAAAATATAAAAGCATCGTCGGGTCGAACCGTCAATAAAATCAAAATGTCATTTTACAACATTTGTGGTTTTGAACTTAGAATAATATCAAAATGTAAAATCAATGCAATGTTTTTTTACTTTTTTGAACCATATATTAATCATTATTTTACGGTAATTTTTTATTAATATTTTTTTCAATTATCATGAAAAATAATTCTATTTTGAAATAATATTGCTAAATTTGCCGAACACATATCGTCATCACTCTCTCTCTCTCTCTCTCTCTGCCTTACCATGCAGGTGACTCGGGTTTGGGCAACAAATAAAAGTTTTTGGAAATCCTAATGGGCACATTAGGGTTTATGGAAAGGGAGAGTGACTTTAGGGAAGAAGACCTAAAATTTGAAATTAACAAAATCAAGAGAAGAAAGTCTTCACTTTCATTCCTTGAATCATTATTTCACTTATTATGATGTAAGAGTTAAATTTGATTTTTCTTGTTTAATTTGGAAAAAAAGTGATAATGAGTTGGTGTTCATAATTTGCCTATTCAAACTCCTCAATTAATATTCAATTTTGATGTTTCTTTTCAACTTCACCTTCATTTATTTTTTTATTTTAATACAAAAATAAAAACTTTTTTTTTTATTTATTTTGTGTCATATTTAATTTTTATTTAATTTTTTATTTATTTCTAGATATATTGGTTTTTAATTTAAGGAGAACATTGATGGGGTCTGGAATCTGTGGATCGGCAGCCTTTCTAGAAGGAATTTTCCCGTATTGATTAGATAGCATCGGGGGGTTCTTAAATCAGTTGACTACAGGTTTTCTAGGAAGAATTTTCCTGTTCTGGTTCAGGTATCATGCCCTGATTGCCCCATTCCTACGTGTTTGGAAATGCCACGTGTCATGACCTCTTTGGACAAATGATTTCAATTGAGCTGTTTGGTTGCATATAATGTGCCTGCATTATAATGCCTTTTTTTTTTTTTTTTTTTTTGGTAGAGCTGTAATGCCATTTACACACACACACTCTCAACATGTAAAGCTTGGTTGGTCACATTTGGTGCACAACTCATCTCAACAAGTAATCTTCAAGAAAAAGTCCGGTTTTTCTCTACTTGCTTTTCACCAACCACCATTAGTTGCAAACTCTTTTTTTTTTTTTTTTAACATTAACATTTGAATCTAAAATCACCGGATTAGAAAAGTGTGATTGTTACCGGAAAACAATAATATCAAAATTTGAATCTCGAAAAGGGGAAACTCGAAAGTCAGAGAGTAAAAAAGAAACAAGGGGTAGATATAGCAAAAAGGCAGACAATGCCACCCACACATTCATTTTTAAGCTAAACCAATCTGTCACGTACAATTCACAATTGCAGTGACACCCACAACTATGACCATTTTAGTTTAAGTAAATATGATCTTTACTCACAGGCAATAACATCGCAAGTGTTTAGATAACTGACCCTCGTGTACATATGTGTATGTTAAGACATGTATACTTGAACACTTGCAGTCTTCATTACCCGGCAGACAGGGCAAGTATCGATAAATCCTTCACAATCCTTGCAGAGACACAGGTGTCTGCATGGCAGTACCAAAACAGATACTTCCTTACTCCTGCAAGCCCTGCAAATCATTTGCATCATGGGAATAGCATTTCCTGATCCACCTACAAAGGCCAGATGGTTTTGGTTAGTGTAAGAAGCTGCATCATCTTCCTCACTGTCACCACAGCCTTCCTTCACTTGCACAGCACCTTGTTGCATGACCTGCTTAAGATTGTTCTTCAGAACACTGACTACGGATTTGTTGTACTTGGCTCTGTAATGCCATGACTGTGCTTCCATAGCAACCTGCTTTATCCGATCAACTAGCTCCTTGTTCTTGCGATTCATGTTCTCAATTTCAAGCTCTTTCTCATGCAATTTTCTCCCAACACCATTTTCTAGAGCACTTAAGAAAGAAAGTGTGTGTCTCTGCCTCAGTTCCCTCACACCCTTTAACAAGTTTTGTTCCTGTTTGAAAGTTGCCGAGTTAGAACTGATATTAGGTGTTAGAAATGATTAATCACACAATACTGCTCTTTAGTCAATACATGCTTCAGACACTAGGTGAACTAGTGGATGAACTTCACATTTTGTTTGATTTGCATGTTTTAGGCATAATGCAAGTTGTACAAAAAGTACATCTTTGCAACATGGCTCTCAAGGATAAAACTAAGGAGTATGTCTGAACATGAAAAAGAATTTTCAATTTTGAAGGTAAAAATGATTTAAATATTAAAAAAAAAAAAGACAATTTCAGAGGATATACAGTACAAGACAACTCCTAATAGCTGGCATCAAAATATTGACCGTACAAGCCATGTAAAAGAAACAAAGTAAATATATCAAGAAGAAAATGATTAAAAGATCTCAATGGCAAAACTGTTCCACAAAGTGCCCTTGAACTCCTCACCTTCCAAACCGTTCTCATAAGACATAAAGAAAGCATCTTCCAAACTATTATTTTGAAATAGATTCACAATCTTCCAACTACAGAAATAGCCAATATGAATCCTTGGCATCACTCATGGATGGTCCCGAGATAGACAAAAGAAAAATAAATAAACAAATAACTGTTCCACAAGCAACAAAACAAAGAAACAAAATATGATCCATTGCATTCATCTTTGTAATACTTTTTCAATAAACGTTGCAACTTTCTAGGACCAATTTCTGCCAAGTACTCTTTCAAAAAAATGTACATATTACCACAACGACCATAAAAGACTCCATAGAACCACAAACTTAACACTAATCCATTAACTACAATGCATAGATGCACTTTCCTGGTAGCCATGTAGGCAAGCACCTCCTTGGTGCCTTTTTTGTGCATTTCTTTGCTTGCAAATAAAAATTTTCTTTTCTGATAAAACATCCACTAACCACAATTCCGGTCCAATCTCTAAATCAGTGTATCACCCCCCCTTTCCATCTGCTTCTTTCATAAAATTATTTTATTCCCCAAAACACAGCTATATAATATCTAAAATCACCAAATTTCTCCAACCCCCCCATGCCAGAGGGCATAACTCCCCTTACTGACATTGGAACAATTTCTCAGTAATACTTTATTTACGGATAGTTTTCAAATCTGTAACTCCCAATCTCTAACTGCAAAAAGATTGCATTTGTGTCAACTAATCGAATGCCCCATTCGCCTTCTTGATCTCCTTGCATACTCTTCCAGCATTGGACTACTCACAGAGTTTACAAGGGGCAAACAGTTAATGATATTATTAAGAAGAAACTAAAACCTTCTTTCAACTTGCTTAGCTACTTTTCCAATCTTCTGCTACTAGGATTCCATAATATTTGCCTTAACATAGCACCTCTCATGATATGAATTTAAAATACTATTTAAAAAAAAAAGAGATGCATTTTTAATAAGGCCAAGGTGGCCTAAGTTGAAACCGATCTCATTTACTGATAAATAAAATTTTTAATATAAATTTATAAAGTGTCTAGATGGATTTTTTTCTATAGAAATTTTTAAACTAATCACGCACTTTGGTTGCTTTTTTCTATAGAAATTTTGTCTAGATGGATTTTTTTTGGCTACGTAAGAATTCAAACCCTGATTCTTAGAGTTAGTGGAGAAGAATTGTGACTATCAAGCTGTCCATTTAGAGACATCTAGATGGTTTACAAACGAGCATTTTTCCATCTGGATAAGAGTTGATTATGACAAAATTATAATTTCTAATATTAGATTTTTCAGAAGTATTCGATATAATTAATTATATTGTAACTAAATAATAAATCATTTAATTTATGAAAACAAATTTGAATGTATATTTTTGAGAGAAGGGTATTATAAACTTTGTCGTAATAATTCATTTTCTCAAGATTATTATTATCTAGAATATAGAAATGCAACAATATTTCAAAAAAAAAAAAGCCCTCATGGAAGTAGGAAGGGTTCTTGAGCAAGGAACCCCAAACAAATTGACACCCAAAAAAGGGGAAACCCCATAAAATATACTGAAAATATGATGCCATGAGGCATGACCCAATTGTCATTTCATTTAGATTATCTGCCCAAATACTATATACCATGTCAATCCTCCATATATGTTGATTTTTTTCTCTCCCTCTCTCTCTCTCTCTCTCTCTCTCTCTCTCTCTCTCTCTCTCTCTCTCTCTCTTTAAGGATTTCCCATTAATCAATTGCATGACACCACTACGTATTACTAATATCTTACTTCATTTTAAGTCTAAATAATTATATAAGTTAAATCATTTTTTATAAGTAAACAACTATAGAGATATTCTAATTTGTTGATGTAAACTCTGATTCAATTGGTTGTTTTGACCTAAGCTATAAGCTCAATGTCAATAGTAAAATGAATGTGATAATATCTAGCAACAATGTATTGCTATCTTCGCCAAAATAAGAAAGCATGCAAACAAACAAAAGTGTTGCCGCCTTTAAATCATCCCATTCGAACTCAAGAAATTGCTAGCGTATTTCCTTTTAGGCAGAGGAGTACGGACAATTATGCATTACCAGGCATTTAAGGTCACTATACCCTATCAAAAATGTTCTAGCTACCTTTGTGTTTGTCTTGAATTAGTAGTATGAGAGAGAGAGAGAGAGATTCTTTTCAAGAACCAAAGTGAATTTCAATATCCAAATTAGTAAGCTTTTGATTAAATGAAGAGCGGGCGACAATCCTTTATTTGAATAGCTGGCTGGCCATGTTCACGAGAACCCCACTTTACTATCCTCCCTTGCTTTTCCTCTTCCAAATATTGGCATACCATGTCCAAGTGTGCTCATAATGCATTTACCCCTTAGAAAAAATTTAAGATACATGATGCCCATCTCAATCAACTCCATGGAAACACAAGCAACCAACAATTTCAGTGTTCAAAATTGAATGGAAAAGACACATCACGAAGAGCCCCACACTTGCTTTTTATCTCTTAGGGGAAGTAAGAGAAAGAAAGAGATTGATGCTTTGCAAAAGCCTATGTGTGGGGTACTAATTTTCCTATAATGGGTTGGACCCACTTAGAAAAAAACTTGATATGTCAATCACTAACATATAGATCCTGGAATTTTCATTTTGTCGGTGCAAATCTTTAGGGTACATTTGGACTATAATTTCTAACATGGGACGTGATCCATAGTGTTTGTGTTTGAAGAGATCATATTCAATATATACCTTTTGCCCCAAACACAAAAGTAAAGAATGAAGACAAAGAACACAGAATTTGTATGTCTCAACTAGTACTTGGTACATGAAAAAACTCGAAGTTGAGACCATTACAGGGGAAATGGGGACTGTGATAGTTGAATTAAAGCTCATCGACTCAACTACTAGTTAAATCCCCATGCATTGCTAAGAACTTATGAACAATCCTAGATTTTTTTTTTGATATCTTGACCATCCGGTATCCAGAATTTTATCCTGATTAATACGGATCGAGCAATCTATCAGATCTCAATTGATGTTAATAATATATATCGTTTTTAGTCGGCCAAAAACTATTTCAACCCTCATGTTAATAATATTTTTTCCCTACCCGATGAGAGTCGAACTCTCAATCTGGTTAAGGGACGAAGGTGCCCCTAAATATGATGTTAATAATATATATCATTTTTAGTCGGCCAAAAACTATTTCAACCCTATCAATGTTGGAGAAACGAAGGCGTGAGGAAATGTTTATGGCAATATCAGAATACAAAATATCAGCGGGAGAAATATTTGTCGCTGAAAGAAAAGATTCTGTCATTAAAAAGTATTAGCGATGGAAATTACCTTCGCTAATTTCGTCACTTTCGTCGTTGAAAACATCATCGTTAATAGCGATGGAAAAAAGGTCATCGGAAAATTTTCCGATGGAGTTGCGAAGGCAATTTAAATCGTTAATATTTCCGTCACTGACAGTTTAAAATCAGTGACGGATTAATGACAGAAACTGAAAATCCGTCGCTGATTTCACAATAGGTATGGAGTTGTAGGAAGAGGACGTAAAAGATTTATTTTGTCAAGAAATTAGATTTAAAAATGATGTAGACAATCCCTAAAATCTTCTTACTCTGTAAATATAGAGGAGAGTAAATCATTTATATGTATCCCATGAAGAATTGATTTTTAGAGGGGAAAGACTCCAGATTTACGACAAAATGATTCCAATTTTAATTTTTTAATTTTTTAATTTTATTTTTGGAGAGAAATCTCACATTATTTTTTAAGAAAAAATTATTTCAAGACTAGGTGTTTTTTGTTCGGATGATTGAATCCATTTTTCTTGAGAATTTTTTTTTGTTGAATTCTCTATTTGATTTTTTTTCTTTTTTTCTCATGAAAAAAATCTAAAGATCAAAGGGTATGGATTTTAGATATGGAAATGAAACTCATATCGAATAAGAATAAAGGTAAAAGAATAAACGCACAAAATAATTTGAGTTTTGTGAAAGTCAAACAACACGGCGGGTATTGGCCAAAACCCATCTCTCGCACCCCTGCAACTGATTGCCCTTCCATTCAAGTCTCTCTCTCTTAATTTCTGAAACTCCCCCATCACCTCCCCTCTCTCTCTCTCTCTCTCTCCTTTTTGTGGTGACCCTCGCCTCTTTCTCTCTCTCTTGCGATGAGGGGTCGCCACTCTCTCCCTCTCTCTCTCTCTGTTTCCAAAATCCAGAAGAATTAACCCTAACCGAAAACCCTAGAACCAGGTGAGGCAGCCATGTCGGAGATGACGACAACAGATCCAGAGGGAATCGATGAAGTTCAAATGAAGTGGAACGTGTGGCCACGCACGAAAGTGGATTTTTGAAAGACCAGGAAAGCAGAAAGCTTTGTTTTTGCAAGAACGTGCGAATGTCAAGCAACTTTTGTAATATGATGATTTTTAAAAAAATCAGGAAAACCCTTTTGCCTTTTGGCCAAATCAGAAACTTTTCTTATTCTGGGTTGGATGTATTCAGCGTCTGCAAGCTTCTGGGCAACTACTCTAAAATGGGAGAGATCGGGAATGCAGAAAAGCTGTTTGTTGAAATTCCTGTAAAGAATGTGGTTTCCTGGTCTATTGTGGTTCTTGGGTGTGCTAAGAATGGTTTTGGTGGGAAGTCTTTGGAATTGTTTATGGAAATGAGGGTTTTGGGGTTGAAACCGAATAGTTTTACTATTGTGGGTGTTATGGTTGGAGTGGGAGGTTGGAAGAATTGGTGCTTGCCCAATGCTTTCATGGTTTGATTGTTAAGAGTGGGTTGGAGTTCTAGTCAATTGTAGGTAATGCATTTTTTGATGCATACGCAAAAATGTGACAGTGTAGTCGATTGTTGCAAGTTATTTGACCAGATGGAGAAGAATTTAGTTTCTTGCGATGCAGTTTTAACGGGTTTTGCATCTGATGATTGCTTGGAAGAGGCTGTTTTATTGTTCAATCAACTAAGGATGGCTGGTCTTGTTCCTGATAGCACCACCCTGATAATTCTTATTCAGGGTTGTGTTGCTTTGCAGTAACAGGCACTGTGACTGTCATAAAGTTTGGTTGGAAAATTTGATTGGAAATTTGCAACTTGGTTGGATACTTGACATAGTTATGCTATGGGAAACCATGTCCTTCAGACACAGATATTAGGCTCCTAGTTGACAATTTTTTCGAGCAAAAAGGGGGTATTTGCAATTGTTACATAATTGATTCAATTGGGCTCCTAGTTGTAAATGCCTAAAGAATTCTCAGGTGGAGTTGATATTGAGTCTGGGTTTTTATGTTGTAAATTGGGAGATGATCATGAAGGTGGTTTCTTGTAGTTTTGTATGAGTCTTGTTTGGCCTATTTTTCAATTAAATAGCTTTTGCTTGGGAAATTTTCACCAGGACATTTGCAGTCATTTAGATAAAGCTATTAAAAATTTCCATCAGAAACAAATGGGTATTTGAAATGTTGCTTTATTTGTCTAATAATTACCATGTAGAGTGGCTGATTCTGGTTCCTATATGGCAGAGACTCTTTGGAAAGAAGGTGATATTCACAATGAATATTCACAATGTACGCAGCTTGCCAAGTCATGAGAAAGAGTTAAGCTTTTAAGAAAAGTGAAAGTCGCAAAACGTTTTTAGGTCACACAATAGCTGCATCTGAGCCACAGAATATCCACACGGCTCCAAATATTTGATTAAATGTTTTAAATTGTAACTCATATTTGCAATAACCAAAAAGAATATATAATTGTTTTTTTTTAATATAGGTAAAGAAATATTATCAATTAAACTTAATTAAAAAATTTTAATTTTAAGAATAAAATCGGAGGTCTTGCAATTATGTTGATATTCGCTAATTCAAATGGTTTTTCTCATTCACTCTGGTTTGTTACAGACATGTTGGACGAAGCTCCGGGCATGCTACCGAACCTAGAAACAAAACAATCCTCTTCTTTTCTTTTCTTTTTTCTGTGAAGGAAGACAAACAAAAAAAACCCACACTCTATCATTTGAATTCAAAACAGTTTCTCATTCACTTTGGTTTGTTACAGACATGTTGGACGAAGCTCCGGGCTACCGAACCTAGAAACAAAACAGTCTTCTTTTCTTTTCTTTTTTCTGTGAAGGAAGACAAAAAAAAAAAACCCCCACACTCTATCATTTGAATTCAAAACAGTTCCTCATTCACATTGGTTTGTTACGGACATGTTGGACGAAGCTCTGGGCTCGCTACCGAACCTAGAAACAAAACATTCCTCTTCTTTTCTTTTCTTTTTTCTGTGAAGGAAGACAAAAAAAATAAAACCCACACTCTATCATTTGAATTCAAAACAGGTCCTCATTCGCATTGGTTTGTTACAGACATGTTGGACGAAGCTCTGGGCTCGCTACCGAACCTAGAAACAAAACATTCCTCTTCTTTTCTTTTCTCTTTTCTGTGAAGGAAGACAAAAAAATACCCACACTCTATCATTTGAATTCAAAACAGTCCTTTTCTTTTCTTTGTTCTGTTTTCATCAAACGAAATGTTCAACCCACACTCTATCCATCAACTTCCGTCACGTGATGTTACGGACAATATGGCTGTTCCTCCTCCTCAAAGTCAACTTCCGTCATGTGATGTTACGGACAATGTGGCTGTTCCTCCTCCTCAAAATGTTGAAGCACCGTTCAACTATCAGTATCAAAGGCCTTCTTTGGACCATACCCCACAAGATCATTTGATTGGGTTGGATTTAGATTTTGGACATTTTCATTCAACTGGGATGGATCCAGATTCTGGGCATTTCCATTCAAGTGGGTTAAATACAAGTTTTGGGCATTTCCATTCAAGTGGATTGGACCCAGATTTTGAAGTCATCCAAGATTTCAACAATATTGGGCATTTTTTGGACCACACTCATGTATTTCCGTCATGTGATGTTACGGACAATATGGCTGTTCCTCCTCCTCAAAATCAACTTCCGTCATGTGATGTTATGGACTATATGGCTGTTCCTCCTCCTCAAAATGTTGAAGCACCATTCAACTATCAGTATCAAAGGCCTTCTTTGGACCATACCCCACAAGATCATTTGATTGGGTTGGATCCAGATTTTGAAATCATCCAAGATTTCAACAATATTGGGCATTCTGTGGACCATACCCATGTATTTCCAACCACCCAATAAGTCCATTCAAGTGTGTTGGATCCAGATTTTGGAGTCCCCCAAGATTTCAGCCACTATGCCATTGAGGTTGGGCATTCTTTGGACCATACCCATGTATTTCCAACTATCCTACAAGACCATTTAATTGGGTTGGATTTAGATTTTGGGCATTTCCATTCAAGTGGGTTGGATCTGATTTTGGAGTCCAAAGTGCACCATTTGATCAAATGTCACATGGTGTTATTGAGAATATGGCTCTTGATGAGGAACTAAATGGTGAAATTAATCCTTCTAATGGATTAATATCCGAAGATGTGTTTGATCAGTTGGATAAACTCACTCCCTCCACTTATGAGGACCTAAATAAACTTCCTCATGATGATCAAGTTGATCAAATTCAGGAGCTCAATAATGATAAAGAGCAATACGAGTCCCTGGAGCCAAATACAAGGGTAAGGAGGCAACAATGGACTGACTATGAAGACAGGTTTGTGTTTTTGCCTTTGTTTAATTTTGAATTTTTTTTTTCATTTTTTTTTTCAAATCAATTATAGTTTATATTTGTGAAATTCTTATGCAGCTTGCTCAGAGAGTTGGTAAGCAAATATGCAATAGAAGGCAAAACAAATTGGGCCAGTGTGTCTATGGACATGGGTACGAGGTCAGGAAAGCGATGCCAAGATGGGATAATCATTTGAGGCCTGGTGTTAAGGTAACAAATTAAACTCTTCATGATTTTTTGCCATTTTTTCCTAAATATTTTTCATTTTGTTGTCCTAGGTAACTTTTGTAAGTTGCAAAGCCCAATTTTGATTGACTCGATGTTTAGCATGTAATGTTCAAACAACTTTACCATTGATTTCACCATCTTTCTATGGGGATGAGACAAATTCTCATCAAGGGTTTAATACCCTAAGTGATTATTTAATAATATCAAGGGTTGCAAATATTATCATTAATATATGTTCCTACATGTAATTTATCGGCTAGTTGTAAATATCAAAAGTTGCTTAGCTATGCGATTATTGGTTCGAAAAAGTAATTATGCTTTTTTAGTATGAATTTATAGATTAATCATTTTCTTATGTTACAGAAGGGACAATGGACCAAGGAGGATAAGCAGGCTTTGATACAAGACCAAGCAACATGGGGAAATAAATGGACAATGATTGCTGAGAAACTGGGTCGAACCGAAAATAATGTCAAAAATCGTTGGTATTCAATGCAACGCAGAAAAGGCCACACTCGCTCCTTAAGCGCTTGATATATTGAAAAATATAAAAGCACTGCTGGTGTAATCTTTGTTGCACATGATTTTACAAATTGTGGCAACAATATCCTACAAAATTTTGCTTTCGTAGGGATAGGGTGGGTATGGGGGTGCTTCTCCCCGCCCCCCTCTCTCTCTCTCACTCGTATATCTTGTGTTTGATGTTTGATATCTGATGTCTTTTGACTGATATTCTCATTGCGGACAACACGGTATTGATATTACATATAAATGATAAGGGTATCAGTCCTGTGTCCCTCAGTGCCACGTCATTGTTATAACACGGATCAAATGCGGGATGCCAAAAAGAACCAAGTTTGATGTTACTTTCTTACATGTATCCTAAAATACTTCACAAGACATATGATGAATTGGAAGACCTTTGGTTACGTATCGTGGCCTAACACCTCAATCATTGAGCTCCAATGGTTAACACTGTAAATTGCAATACTCGATGGGTGTTCTGTTTATTTATTTGTTATGTATAAATGTGAAAAGGGAAGATGGATATAAGCGATTGAAAGTATAATTATAAGTCAGCTGTTACGAATTTATCAAATTATCAGTGGTTCAAAGAATGACAGCCACATTTGCCTCTTGTTGCTTTCTTCCATATTGGGCATCTATAGGAATGAAAATGCCCCCTAATCCAAGGAAGAGTAAGTCCCCCCCCTCTCTCTCAGAGAAAAGGGTTGCAAATCTTATGTTAGTAATTTATGGGCTAGTCGTAAAAATCAAAGGTCAGTAACCTATGTGATCATTAATCCAAAAACACAAATCTTAGCTACGCGATTATTGGTTCGAAAAAGTAATTATGTTTTTTTAGTATGAATTTATAGATTAATCATTTTCTTATGTTACAGAAGGGACAATGGACCAAGGAGGATGAGCAGGCTTTGATACAAGACCAAGCAACATGGGGAAATAAATGTACAATGATTTCTGAGAAATTGGGTCGAACCGAAAATGATGTCAAAAATTGTTGGTATTCAATGCAACGCAGAAAAGGCCACACTCGCTCCTTAAGCGCTTGATATATTGAAAAATATAAAAGCACTGCTGGTGTAATCTTTGTTGCACCTGATTTTACAAATTGTGGCAACAATATCCTAAAAAATTTTGCTTTCGTAGGGATGGGGTGGGTATGGGGGTGTTTCTCCCCGCCCCCCTCTCTCTCTCTCCCTCACTCGTATATCTTGTGTTTGATATTTGATATCTGATGTCTTCTGACTGATATTCTCATTACGGACAACACGGTATTGATATTACATATAAATGATAAGGGTATCAGTCCTGTGTCCCTCAGTGCCATGACATTGTTATAACACGGATCAAATGCGGGATGCCAAAAAGAACCAAGTTTGATGTTACTTTCTTACATGTATCCTAAAATACTTCAAAAGACATATGATGAATTGGAAGACTTTTGGTTATGTATCGTGGCCTAACACCTCAATCATTGAGCTCCAATGGTTAACACTATAAATTGCAATACTCGATGGGTGTTTTGTTTATTTATTTGTTATGTATAAATGTGAAAAAGGAAGATGGATATAAGCGATTGAAAGTATAATTATAAGTCAGCTGCTACGAATTTATCAAATTATCAGTGGTTCAAAGAATGCTTTCTTCCATATTGGGCATCTATAGTAATGAAAATGCCCCCTAATCCAGGAAGAGTAACGTCCCCCCCCCTTTCTCAGAGAAAAGGGTTGCAAATCTTATGTTAGTAATTTATGAGCAAGTCGTATAAATCAAAGGTCAGAAACCTATGTGATCATTAATCCAAAACCACAAATCTTAGCTATGCGATTATTGGTTCGAAAAAGTAATTATGTTCTTTTAGTATGAATTTATAGATTAATCATTTTCTTATGTTACAGAAGGGACAATGGACCAAGGAGGATGAGCAGGCTTTGATACAAGACCAAGCAACATGGGGAAATAAATGGACAATGATTGCTGAGAAACTGGGTCGAACCGAAAATGATGTCAAAAATCGTTGGTATTCAATGCAACGCAGAAAAGGCCACACTCGCTCCTTAAGCGCTTGATATATTGAAAAATATAAAAACACTGCTGGTGTAATCTTTGTTGCACATGATTTTACAAATTGTGGCAACAATATCCTACAAAATTTTGCTTTCGTAGCGATGGAGTGGGTATGGGGGCGCTTCTCCCCGCCCCCTCCTCTCTCTCTCACTCGTATATCTTGTGTTTGATGTTTGATATCTGATGTTTTTTGACTGATATTCTCATTGCGGACAACACGGTATTGATATTACATATAAATGATAAGGGTATCAGTCCTGTGTCCCTCAGTGCCACGTCATTGTTATAACACGGATCAAATAAGGGATGCCAAAAAGAACCAAGTTTGATGTTACTTTCTTATATGTATCCTAAAATACTTCACAAGACATGATGAATTGGAAGACCTTTGATTACGTATCGTGGCCTAACACCTCAATCATTGAGCTCCAATGGTTAACACTGTAAATTGCAATACTCGATGGGTGTTCTGTTTATTTATTTGTTATGTATAAATGTGAAAAGGGAAGATGGATATAAGCGATTGAAAGTATAATTATAACTCAACTGCTACGAATTTATCAAATTATCAGTGGTTCAAAGAATGACAGCCACATTTGCCTCTTGTTGCTTTCTTCCATATTGGGCATCTATAGGAATGAAAATGTCCCCAAATCCAAGGAAGAGTAACGTCGCCCCCCTCTCTTAGAGAAAAGGGTTGCAAATCTTATGTTAGTAATTTATGGGCTAGTCGTAAAAATCAAAAGTCAGTAACCTATGTGATCATTAACCCAAAAACACAAATCTTAGCTACGCGATTATTGGTTCGAAAAAGTAATTATGTTTTTTTAATATGAATTTATAAATTAATCATTTTCTTATGTTACAGAAGGGACAATGGACCAAGGAGGATGAGCAGGCTTTGATATAAGACCAAGCAACATGGGGAAATAAAAGGACAATGATTGCTGAGAAACTGGGTCGAACCGAAAATGATGTCAAAAATCGTTGGTATTCAATGCAACGCACAAAATGCCACACTCGCTCCTTAAGCGCTTGATATTTTGAAAAATATAAAAGCACTGCTGGTGTAATCTGTGTTGCACATGATTTTACAAATTGTGGCAACAATATCCTACAAAATTTTGCTTTCGTAGGGATAGGGTGGGTATGGGGGTGCTTCTCCCCGCCCCCCTTCTCTCTCTCACTCGTATATCTTGTGTTTGATGTTTGATATCTGATGTCTTTTGACTGATATTCTCATTGCGGACAACACGGTATCGACATTACATATAAATGATAAGGGTATCAGTCCTGTGTCCTTCAGTGCCACGTCATTGTTATAACACGGATCAAATGCGGGATGCCAAAAAGAACCAAGTTTGATGTTACTTTCTTACGTGTATCCTAAAATACTTCACAAGACATATGATGAATTGGAAGACCTTTGGTTACGTATCGTGGCCTAACACCTCCATCATTGAGCTCCAATGGTTAACACTGTAAATTACAATACTCGATGGGTGTTCTGTTTATTTATTTGTTATGTATAAATGTGAAAAAGGAAGATGGATATAAGCGATTGAAAGTATAATTATAAGTCAGCTGCTACGAATTTATCAAATTATCAGTGGTTCAGAGAATGACAACCACATTTGCCTCTTGTTGCTTTCTTCCATATTGGGCATCTATAGGAATGAAAATGCCCCCTAATCCAAGGAAGAGTAATGTCCCCCCCCTCTCAGAGAAAAGGGTTGCAAATCTTATGTTAGTAATTTATGGGCTAGTCGTAAAAATCAAAGGTCTGTAACCTATGTGATCATTAATCCAAAAACACAAATCTTAGCTCTGCGATTGTTGGTTCGAAAAAGTAATTATGTTTTTTTAATATGAATTTATAGATTAATCATTTTCTTATGTTATAGAAGGGACAATGGACCAAGGAGAATGAGCAGGCTTTGATACATGACCAAGCAACATGGGGAAATAAATGGACTATGATTGCTGAGAAACTGGGTCGAACCGAAAATGATGTCAAAAATCGTTAGTATTCAATGCAATGCAGAAAAGGCCACACTCGCTCCTTAAGCGCTTGATATATTGAAAAATATAAAAGCACTGCTGGTGTAATCTTTGTTGCATATGATTTTACAAATTGTGACAATAATATCCTACAAAATTTTGCTTTCGTAGGGATGGGGTGGGTATGGGGGTGCTTCTCCCCGCCTCCCCTCTCTCTCTCTCACTCGTATATCTTGTGTATGATGTTTGATATCTGATGTCTTTTGACTGATATTCTCATTGCGGACAACACGGTATTGATATTACATATAAATGATAAGGGTATCAGTCCTATGTCCCTCAGTGCCACGTCATTGTTATAACACTGATCAAATGCGGGATGCCAAAAAGAACCAAGTTTGATGTTACTTTCTTACATGTATGCTAAAATACTTCACTAGACATATGATGAATTGGAAGACCTTTGGTTACGTATCGTGGCCTAACACCTCAATCATTGAGCTCCAATGGTTAACACTGTAAATTGCAATACTCGATGGGTGTTCTGTTTATTTATTTGTTATGTATAAATATGAAAAAGGAATATGGATATAAGTGATTGAAAGTATAATTATAAGTTAGCTGCTACGAATTTATCATATTATCAGTGGTTCAAAGAATGACAACCACATTTGCCTCTTGTTGCTTTCTTCCATATTGGGCATCTATAGGAATGAAAATGCCCCCTAATCCAAGGAAGAGTAACGTCCCCCCCCCCTCTCAGAGAAAAGTGTTGCAAATCTTATGTTAGTAATTTATGGGCTAGTCGTAAAAATCAAAGGCCAGTAACCTATGTGATCATTAATCCAAAGACACAAATCTTAGCTATGTGATTATTGGTTCGAAAAAGTAATTATGTTTTTTTAGTATGAATTTATAGATTAATCATTTTTTTATGTTACAGAAGGGACAGTGGACCAAGGAGGATGAGCAGGCTTTGATACAAGACCAAGCAACATGGGGAAAGAAATGGACAATGATTGCTGAGAAACTGGGTCGAACCGAAAATGATGTCAAAAATCGTTGGTATTCAATGCAACGCAGAAAAGGCCACCCTCGCTCCTTAAGCGCTTGATATATTGAAAAATATAAAAGCACTGCTGATGTAATATTTGTTGCGCATGATTTTACAAATTGTGGCAACAATATCCTACAAAATTTTGCTTTCGTAGGGATGGGGTGGGTATGGGGGTGCTTCTCCCCTCCCCCCCCCTCTCTCTCTCTCACTCGTATATCTTGTGTTTGATGTTTGATATCTGATGTTTTTTGACTGATATTCTCATTGCGGACAACACGGTATTGATATTACATATAAATGATAAGGGTATCAGTCATGTGTCCCTCAGTGCCACGTCATTGTTATAACACGGATCAAATGCGGGATGCCAAAAAGAACCAAGTTTGATGTTACTTTCTTACATGTATCCTAAAATACTTCACAAGACATATGATGAATTGGAAGACCTTTGGTTACGTATCGTGGCCTAACACCTCAATCATTGAGCTCCAATGGTTAACACTGTAAATTGCAATACTCGATGGGTGTTTTGTTTATTTATTTGTTATGTATAAATGTGAAAAAGGAAGATGGATATAAGCGATTGAAAGTATAATTATAAGTCAGCTGCTATGAATTTATCAAATTATCAGTGGTTCAAAGAATAACAACCACATTTGCCTCTTGTTGCTTTCTTCCATATTGGGCATCTATAGGAATGAAAATGCGACCTAATCCAAGGAAGAGTAACGTCCCCCCCCTCTCTCAGAGAAAAGGGTTGCAAATCGTATGTTAGTAATTTATGGGCTAGTCGTAAAAATCAAAGGTCAGTAACCTATATGATCATTAATCCAAAAACACAAATCTTAGCTATGCGATTATTGGTTCGAAAAAGTAATTATGTTTTTTTAGTATGAATTTATAGATTAATCATTTTCTTATGTTACAGAAGGGACAATGAACCAAGGAGGATGAGCATGCTTTGATACAAGACCAAGCAACATGGGGAAATAAATGGGCAATGATTGCTAAGAAACGGGGTCGAACCGAAAATGATGTCAAAAATCGTTGGCATTCAATGCAACGCAGAAAAGGCCACACTCGCTCCTTAAGCGCTTGATATATTGAAAAATATAAAAGTACTGCTGATGTAATCTTTGTTGCGCATGATTTTACAAATTGTGGCAACAATATCCTACAAAATTTTGCTTTCGTAGGGATGGGGTGGGTATGGGGGTGCTTCTCCCCTCCCCCCCCTCTCTCTCACTCGTATATCTTGTGTTTGATGTTTGATATCTGATGTCTTTTGACTGATATTCTCATTGCGGACAACACGGTATTGATATTACATATAAATGATAAGGGTATCAGTCCTGTGTCACTCAGTGCCACGTCATTGTTATAACACGGATCAAATGCAGGATGCCAAAAAGAACCAAGTTTGATGTTACTTTCTTATATGTATCCTAAAATACTTCACAAGACATATGATGAATTGGAAGACCTTTGGTTACGTATCGTGGCCTAACACCTCAATCATTGAGCTCCAATGGTTAACACTGTAAATTGCAATACTCGATGGGTGTTCTGTTTATTTATTTGTTATGTATAAATGTGAAAAAGGAAGATGGATATAAGCGATTGAAAGTATAATTATAAGTCAGCTGCTACGAATTTATCAAATTATCAGTGGTTCAAAGAATAACAGCCACATTTGCCTCTTGTTGCTTTCTTCCATATTGGGCATCTATAGGAATGAAAATGCCCCCTAATCCAAGGAAGAGTAACGTCCCCCCCCTCTCTCAGAGAAAAGGGTTGCAAATCTTATGTTAGTAATTTATGGGCTAGTCGTAAAAATCAATGGTCAGTAACCTATGTGATCATTAATCCAAAAACACAAATCTTAGCTATGCGATTATTGGTTCGAAAAAGTAATTATGTTTTTTTAGTATGAATTTATAGATTAATCATTTTCTTATGTTACAGAAGGGACAATGGACCAAGAAGGATGAGCATGCTTTGATACAAGACCAAGCAACATGGGGAAATAAATGGGCAATGATTGCTAATAAACTGGGTCGAACCGAAAATGAAGTCAAAAATCGTTGGCATTCAATGCAACGCAGAAAAGGCCACACTCGCTTCTTAAGCGATGACATTTGATCTCTTCATAATTCTTGTCCCTTTTTCCTAATTATTTTTCATTTTGTTATCCTAGGTAGCTTTAAAGGTTGCGAAGCACAATTTTGATTGACTCGACGTTTAGCTTGTAATGTTCAAACAACTTACCATTGATTTCACAACTTTTCCATTCTCATCAAGGGTTTAATGCCCTACGTGATTATTTAATAATATCAAGGGTTACAAATCTTATATTAGTAATTTATGGGCTGGTTGTAAAAATCAAAAGTCAGTAACCTATGTGATCATTAATCCAAAAATATAATTATGTTTTTCTTTTACTTAGTATAAATTTATAGAGTAATCCTTCTCTTATGTTACAGATGGGACCATGGACCAACAAGGAAGAGATCAGATTTTTATAACAGCCCAAGTGGCATACGGACATGGTTGGATAAAAATAGCTCAAAAATTACCCAGTAAAACCGAAGACAATGTCAAAAAATCATTGGCATTCGATGCAACATAGAAAAGGGCCCGGTCACTTCTAAGCGCTTGATATACTCAAAAATATAAAAGCATCGTCGGGTCTAACCATCAATAAAATCAAAATGTCATTTTACAACATTTGTGGTTTTGAACTTAGAATAATATCAAAATGTAAAATCAATGCAATGTTTTTTTACTTTTTTGAACCATATATTAAGCATTATTTTACGGTAATTTTTTATTAATATTTTTTTCAATTATCATGAAAAATAATTCTATTTTGAAATAATATTGCTAAATTTGCCGAACACATATCGTCATCACTCGCTCTCTCTCTCTCTCTCTCTCTGTGCCTTACCATGCAGGTGACTCGGGTTTGGGCAACAAATAAAAGTTTTTGGAAATCCTAATGGGCACATTAGGGTTTATGGAAAGGGAGAGTGACTTTAGGGAAGAAGACCTAAAGTTTGAAATTAACAAAATCAAGAGAAGAAAGTCTTCACTTTCATTCCTTGAATCATTATTTTACTGATTATGATGTAAGAGTTAAATTCGATTTTTCTTTTTTTAATTTGGAAAAAAAGTGATAATGAGTTGGTGTTCATAATTTGCCCATTCAAACTCCTCAATTAATATTCAATTTTGATGTTTCTTTTCAACTTCACCTTCATTTATTTTTATATTTTAATACAAAAATAAAAACTTTTTTTTTTTATTTTGTGTCATATTTAATTTTTATTTAATTTTTTATTTATTTCTAGATATATTGGTTTTTAATTTAAGGAGAACATTGATGGGGTCTGGAATCTGTGGATCGGCAGCCTTTCTAGAAGGAATTTTCCCGTATTGATTAGATAACATCGGGGGCTTCTTAAATCAGTTGACTACAGGTTTTCTAGGAAGAATTTTCCTGTTCTGGTTCAGGTATCATGCCCTGATTGCCCCATTCCTACGTGTTTGGAAATGCCACGTGTCATGACCTCTTTGGACAAATGATTTCAATTGAGCTGTTTGGTTGCATATAATGTGCCTGCATTATAATGCCCTTTTTTTTTTTTTTTTTTTTTTTGGTAGAGCTGTAATGCCATTTACACACACACACTCTCAACATGTAAAGCTTGGTTGGTCACATTTGGTGCACAACTCATCTCAACAAGTAATCTTCAAGAAAAAGTCCGGTTTTTCTCTACTTGCTTTTCACCAACCACCATTAGTTGCAAACTCTTTTTTTTTTTTTTTAACATTATCATTTGAATCTAAAATCACCGGATTAGAAAAGTGTGATTGTTACCGGAAAACAATAATATCAAAATTTGAATCTCGAAAAGGGGAAACTCGAAAGTCAGAGAGTAAAAAAGAAACAAGGGGTAGATATAGCAAAAGGGCAGACAATGCCACCCACACATTCATTTTTAAGCTAAACCAATCTGTCACGTACAATTCACAATTGCAGTGACACCCACAACTATGACCATTTTAGTTTAAGTAAATATGATCTTTACTCACAGGCAATGACATCGCAAGTGTTTAGATAACTGACCCTCGTGTACATATGTGTATGTTAAGACATGTATACTTGAACACTTGCAGTCTTCATTACCCGGCAGACAGGGCAAGTATCGATAAATCCTTCACAATCCTTGCAGAGACACAGGTGTCTGCATGGCAGTACCAAAACAGATACTTCCTTACTCCTGCAAGCCCTGCAAATCATTTGCATCATGGGAATAGCATTTCCTGATCCACCTACAAAGGCCAGATGGTTTTGGTTAGTGTAAGAAGCTGCATCATCTTCCTCACTGTCACCACAGCCTTCCTTCACTTGCACAGCACCTTGTTGCATGACCTGCTTAAGATTGTTCTTCAGAACACTGACTACGGATTTGTTGTACTTGGCTCTGTAATGCCATGACTGTGCTTCCATAGCAACCTGCTTTATCCGATCAACTAGCTCCTTGTTCTTGCGATTCATGTTCTCAATTTCAAGCTCTTTCTCATGCAATTTTCTCCCAACACCATTTTCTAGAGCACTTAAGAAAGAAAGTGTGTGTCTCTGCCTCAGTTCCCTCACACCCTTTAACAAGTTTTGTTCCTGTTTGAAAGTTGCCGAGTTAGAACTGATATTAGGTGTTAGAAATGATTAATCACACAATACTGCTCTTTAGTCAATACATGCTTCAGACACTAGGTGAACTAGTGGATGAACTTCACATTTTGTTTGATTTGCATGTTTTAGGCATAATGCAAGTTGTACAAAAAGTACATCTTTGCAACATGGCTCTCAAGGATAAAACTAAGGAGTATGTCTGAACATGAAAAAGAATTTTCAATTTTGAAGGTAAAAATGATTTAAATATTAAAAAAAAAAAAGACAATTTCAGAGGATATACAGTACAAGACAACTCCTAATAGCTGGCATCAAAATATTGACCGTACAAGCCATGTAAAAGAAACAAAGTAAATATATCAAGAAGAAAATGATTAAAAGATCTCAATGGCAAAACTGTTCCACAAAGTGCCCTTGAACTCCTCACCTTCCAAACCGTTCTCATAAGACATAAAGAAAGCATCTTCCAAACTATTATTTTGAAATAGATTCACAATCTTCCAACTACAGAAATAGCCAATATGAATCCTTGGCATCACTCATGGATGGTCCCGAGATAGACAAAAGAAAAATAAATAAACAAATAACTGTTCCACAAGCAACAAAACAAAGAAACAAAATATGATCCATTGCATTCATCTTTGTAATACTTTTTCAATAAACGTTGCAACTTTCTAGGACCAATTTCTGCCAAGTACTCTTTCAAAAAAATGTACATATTACCACAACGACCATAAAAGACTCCATAGAACCACAAACTTAACACTAATCCATTAACTACAATGCATAGATGCACTTTCCTGGTAGCCATGTAGGCAAGCACCTCCTTGGTGCCTTTTTTGTGCATTTCTTTGCTTGCAAATAAAAATTTTCTTTTCTGATAAAACATCCACTAACCACAATTCCGGTCCAATCTCTAAATCAGTGTATCACCCCCCCTTTCCATCTGCTTCTTTCATAAAATTATTTTATTCCCCAAAACACAGCTATATAATATCTAAAATCACCAAATTTCTCCAACCCCCCCATGCCAGAGGGCATAACTCCCCTTACTGACATTGGAACAATTTCTCAGTAATACTTTATTTACGGATAGTTTTCAAATCGGCAACTCCCAATCTCTAACTGCAAAAAGATTGCATTTGTGTCAACTATTCGGATGCCCCATTCGCCTTCTTGATCTCCTTGCAAACTCTTCCAGCATTGGACTACTCACAGAGTTTATAAGGGGCAAACAGTTTGATATTATTAAGAATAACCTAAAACCTTCTTTCAACTAGCTTAGCTACTTTTCCAATCTTCTGCTACTAGGATTTCATAATATTTGCCTTAACATAGTACCTCCCAGATAGAGAGAGACAACTTTACAGCCAGGAAACCTAAATCCTCCACATCAACAGGAAAAATCTCACTTTTACTAGACTTACTAAAAGGAAACAGAAAATGGCATCAAAGAAAGCAGCTATTGTTAATTCATTCAAACTTGCACCTTATCCATCCAAACTTGAGGGATGGGCTATCTGAAGCTGTTCTCCCAGTTTGATTCACGGCCCCTCCTCAAAATAATTTAGTATCGTGCATGGGTGTCAAGCTGGATATTAGAACTGTATTATCATTCCTATCCTGCCTGTCAAAAGGGAGACCAAACCCACAGACTGGATACCCTCACAATGTATCAAACCCATTCTCATAAAATATCTAAGTGCTTTGTTACAAATAATAATGAGACTAGTGGATAAGACTTGAAATTTTTACCATTTAAAGTAGCAAAAACTGAAAGATATCTGGCCATTTGAAATACAAATTCAAGAGAGAGATTTTTCCATCCTCTTCCTAAAAGTCAGCACCAATCATAGCAATCAATTGCCTTCTCGATTTTCCTCTTTGTGAACAAGCCAAGAGCCTAGATCAAACTAGCTAGTCATCCATTCCTTTTATTAAAAATTAACAGAATTCTCCAATGATCTTGCATCTTCTAAGCCAAAACAAAACTTTCTTTATAAACTTAGACACCACTCAGCCTAACTAGTATATTCATCACTGCACCTTCTATGTGATAAAAGTGAGTAACATCAGGAAGTTTATCGGTCTCTCGAGACCAAGGGTCTTGCAAAATTTCCATCAAGTTAGCTTTTAAGAACACCCCAACTTTATTAGAAAGAACCATAGTTTATGGCTCCATCTCTGTTATTGGATAAAGTCCACTCAACACCTCTCCTAACTAAAACTGAGATAGCTTTTTCAGTTGTTTAATAGAGTGGAAATACCAACTCAGGGCCTTTATCCAACAATATCCCCCCACATAAATTCACAAGGAAAGCAACTCTCTCTTGCTCCTCACCTCATCTTTCTCGTATTATAATCCCTTCCATCAACATTCAGCAATCCAATTAATTCATAAAAGTATAGCATCAGTATATCATTTCCCACCACTAACAAAAGATAACAATCAAATTGACTAACAATCTCCATCAATTCCAAACAAACACATTGGACCATCTTTAAATGAAGTTCTCTTCTATTGACTTCAATTCCATTCTTTCGTCTCTTCAACATTTAAGTTATAACTGTAACACTGCTTTTTCTTGTATAGATGCCAAAAGTTTGCCCCGCCTGGATCCTGAGGATAAATCATACAAGATTACTTTCGAAGAAACATTGCAAACATTTTAAAGAAGGCTATTTAGTCAGACAGCCAGGGCAAAGAATATGTTAGCTGATTAAAAACACAATTGTGGGTCCAAACTACCTGTACTCTGATATACTGATCAAATTCTTCTTTCTGCTGATCAATCTCAGTCTTAAGATTATCACCGAGAGAGAAAATTACGGGAAGCACCGCCGACATGCTTTCACTTGCTGTAGTGATGGAAGAGTTGTGTTCATCTTCCTCATAGGAAAGTCTCAGCCCAGTCGATACCTGATTTGGATTTAGAATGCTTCCAGAATGACCAGCTTCATCTTGATGGAACTTATTCAATGACGTGTGAAGTTTTTGAGGTCTAGAAACAGATTCTGTCTCCCTACCTCTTTTTGCTGATCGATTCACTACATTTATATGCTCACTTCCCACATAATTTAGGGGATCAACACCGCACCCAACAGGATCTGAAACTAAAAATGCAAAGATAGTACTTGATAAGAACAAGCACCCAAGAACAGAACAAAACAGGGAACATAATAGTCCAAATGCATCATACAGTTGCACCTAAACAAGGGAACATGGGAAAGAGAGCTAGAGAGATGGAGAATGTGTCAAAAGAAAGATATTGGCATTATAATGGAGTCTGGAAAGTGCTAAAACCAGAGTAAATGTGTCACATTCGGGGGAGAGAGTTGAAAAACAAGACAGCACAGAATGGAATTCTGTTAACCTTTAAAAACTTAAAAAATGTATGTATGCAAATGAAATAGATAATGCAGGCTGTCAACAAAAAGAGCAGCAAGAATGGCACCCTTGAGTACTCTTGCAGTCACCAATGTATGAAGGATGCACAATCATAATAAAATGTTAGCTGAACCATGAAGAAGGATACAGTGCCTAGCAAATGAACTTTTAACATGATAAAATGACCAAGAACTGACATAAATCATTTACAGTTTCACATGATATTGGGACACAGGAAAACATGTTTTTGATTCTGTTACCCCCACCAAAGTTGGCCAGTCAATCTTTTACCCTTGATCTAACCACAATTATATGACCCCAAAATTTAATACTGCTTGCACAATTATTTAAAAGAAAAAAAAATATTTCGTTCATGCTTACCGGTGGCACTCAATCTGCAATTTGAAGTGAACAAAAAGAGCATACCAGGGAAAAAAGTATAAATTTCTTATTGCTTATTGGCCTGGCACCATACCACAATCATGTGATAAGGAGGTGTATGCCACTGGCTTTATGAACACTTGTCATGATCCATTTTCGAAAAAGAAAATGTCAAGGGACTAAATCCTAAAGTACCAAGTGCTACCAAGGATCAAGGTCATATACAATGCAATCACGTGACTAGGAGCAAAAGAAAGTCCAAATCAAATAGGTTATAATAGTCATATACGTATCGTGTAGAAATTTTTCAAAAACTGCATCAGCAACAATTTAATAGACAAATGGGCGGCATCCCATGTCATATGTGTGATAATGACCATAAGTATCCAGTGCCAAGGCAATGTTGAAGCATTGTAAAGTGACTTGAGACATGAAAGAACTTGCACCTCTCTCACATGAATGCCAGATCACATATCTTTCAATAGTGGTCATGAACAGGTCGCAACCTTGAACCGAAGAAAAAATTTTACCTTTTACAGTATTATAAATAACAAGAACTGTTTTGTAGGGTAACCAACATACCCAGAAATTTCTAAGTGTTGATGCAATAAAGGTCATTACTTACATTGTCCTTGCACAAGTGCGGTCTCATTTCTCAAATTAATTGTCATACCAGTGGCTATTACAAATCCCATTACTCTACTAATACAAGAAGCATGCCTAGTCTTCTATATATTAGTAAAAAGCCTGATCTTCCACACATTGAATTTGATAAGTTCTTCCACAAGACCAATGGAGCATATTGATCATCCTTGAAACTTACTCATATTGAATGAAGAAGTCTTATCTAGGTTAAACTTTCATCTGATGCTATTTGAAATCTATGAACAAGCATAACTTGATAAAAGATCGATAGTGAGCAAGATCTACTGTTTCTATGTCCTATTTGATTTAGTTTTCGGATAATTTCGAGCAGCCACAAGAAATTGAAGAGTCCTCGAACTGTGACAGTTCAATGAGCTGTTGAATTATTGAGCTCAGAAAGGAGAAAATGAAAGTATGAAGCATCAAAAGTTGCTTTTTGTCCAATTTTAAAAGTGTCTATTATTGTATAGACTGGCCTTTACCTCCAATTGCTCATAACTCTGGTGGATAAAGAGATTCTCCCCTCTTTCATCAAACTTTGCATAATTCACAAGCTGGTGTAAGTTTTCTCCAAATACATCCACTGGCAACAAGTTGGATTATAACAAGAACTATCTTTTGAATTATGCTAAGATAGAACTTCCTATTGTCTGTATCACATATTTAGCATATTAAATCTACACTAGCCAATTATTTATCCTTTTTTCCACACAATATAACTGAAAAATTAGGGAATGAATAATGTTTTCAAAGCAGCACATTCTTAACAAGACCAGATAAAAAGAACCAAAATAGATGCCATTATAAGAATGAAGTGAACACTACACAGAAGATGCATAGTGTAAACTAGAATCAATTAGCATGAAGAACTGGATATTTACAATAACAAACATGCTTGGCATAAGGGAAAAGGATGGAAGGGTATATTCTAAAAATATGAGACCATGCCTGTAGTGCTTTATATTAGGATGGCTCATGCTTTTGCACTAAATACGCGATATAATGCTGCCAAAAAGAAAAACAATTTCCCCTAGCGAAGCAAGGTTACACCCCACCTTGAGGGCATATCATCCCCTCATTGTTGTAAAAAGGCATGATGCGTGTTAATACAAAACTCTGCACACGTTGGATTACTTTTCTTAAATATGCCCCTATGAGGGCCAAAGTTAGAATCGGGGAGTGAAGTAGAAGACATACCTCGGATTCTAATTTGAGGAGATGGTTATAAGTTTTAGTGGAGCAAACAACATATGGGTTGTAATGTTTTAAATTATATACGTAATTTTTCCTAAAAGTTTCAGGGATCCCTGCCCCCGCCCCTCACCCTTGCTCTACATCCTTTGCCCTTGTATCAAACATGGCCTACCCTACAAAATATCCCCATTGCAAATCCTAGCTAAATGCAAACAACAATGATCGATCTATTAGGCATACGAAGCGAAAGCCAACATAATTACAGAAATTAAAAGCACTATAGCTGGAGAATAAAAGATACGAAATCATGGTATCATAAAATGTGAGAATCCTCTTTCTCTCTCTAAACTCTTAGAGGAGAGCGGAATCCCCCAAAGTCCACCGGACTCAAAACAACCTAAACAAGAAAAAAAAATGTGAGAATCAAGTAAACAGGAAAACTCACAATCTCCGAATAACTGAAGTTGGGGCAACGAATTGGCATCAAACTGAAACCGACTTTCCTCCAGGTACACAGGAAACACAGGATTGGTATTATCACCTCCAAACATATTTTCCTAAATCAAAATCAACAAATATTGAAATCAAACATAATACATTACATCAAACAGATATTACATTACAACCTCAGCAAATTTCGAAATACCTAGAAATAGAAATTTATCAGAAGAAGAGCCCAGATTATGTACACCTGCAACACAAATCCCCGCAAAATTCACAAAGATTACACAGCAACCGCATAATAACCACTCAAAAAGATCAACATCATCCGACCCAGCAAAGTAAAATAAAAATAAAAATAAATATAAATTTGACTCGGTAGTAGCTCTATACTGATTCATCCAACCACATCATGACTCCTAAACACAAATTTTACCAAAGAAGTACAAAAATGACTCAATTGCGCTATACTGATTCATGCAACAAGATCATATTTTGATTAAAAAAAGGAAAAAAAAAAAACAAAATTTCCGGAAAAACATTGAGTACCCAAATTTCCGGAAAAACATTGAGAAGCTAAGTAAAAATTTTAACGGATAATGAAAAGAGGATGAAAAAAAGGACATGAACATGAAACCTTGAAACAGAAAATATAAGAAAATAGATCAAAACAACCACTCAAACTCACCGATTTAGACTTTAAAAAATAGAAAAAAAAAAAGAACAAACAGTAAAAGAGATCTGATTAATCAGATCATCAACATTAGAAACAAAACCCAAAAAAGAAATTAACCCAAAAGAGCAAAGCAGAAACGGGGTTTAATCAGTACCTCAACAAGCAAAGATTCTGATGATTAGATGTGAAGTTTGGGTTTGAACAAGGAAATAACTAAAACAGAGAGTGGAGAGAGAGAGGGAAAGAGATAGAGGTTTTGGAAATGCATGAGAAATTGAGAGAAAGAGAGTCGGATAAGAAGATGAGGAAGAAGAGGAAGAAGGAAATGTAAACGGAATCGAGCGGTGGCACGGGGAATCGATGAAATCATCTTCTTCTCTCTCTCTTCTCAACCTCCCCCACCCTCTGCATTTTTTCTCTTTTTCGTTTTCTCCACCGGTAAAAATTTTTTTCCCACTATTTATTATTAGTTCCGTTGCGGGTGCTCTCTTCTTAATTTACCTTTTTGTCCCTCTCGTTTTTTAAACTTGGGGTTATTTTTAATTAGTTTTCCTTTTTAAAAAAAAATATTAAATCAAATAAATCAAATTCTCAATAATAATCATTTCTAACAAGTTTTACAAATTTTTTTATTCAATTTTAAATATATTTTGATAAATTTAAAATTATTAATATCAATTATGATATAAAATTTGATTTATTTGATTTTTAATTCATTCCATTTGTCTAGTATTAAAGGAAGGAGTTAGAAAGAGTCATAGTCATTAAATTTGGTTTTTATTGATTTCAAACGTTAACTTTTTATATTAAAATGGGGAATCATTACAAAAGTGTGAAGCTTTAGACATCCTTAATATCTAGAATATACATTTGTTTTCTTTCTTCTTATCTACTCACCTAAACGACACAATAATACTTCAAATCATATAAATAAGATGACCCCTTAATATTCAATTTTCTACTGATATATAGAAGTATTCTCTGATTAATCTAATTTCGAGTATATGTACGAACTCTATTTAGAAGACTATTTTTAATATTTTTTATTCTCAAATTTTGATTTTAAAATTTAATTAAAAAATCTAATATCTTATCTTACTGAACTGACTGTCTATTGGTGTCCCTAAATATTCAGTGTCACACTATGAGGTATTTACCTTAATATTGTGATTTTTAATAAATTTTTTTAAGTATTGTTATTTAAATAATATCAGATGATTTCGCACTCTCAGAGTATAAAACTAATAGTTTGGACTCAAAAGAAAAATTAATAATATTTAAATAATTTTTATTAAAAATTCACCATATTAAGGTAAATATCCCGTCACACTATAGTAGCATAAAATTACTCATTTAAAAAACTAGCAATTAATTCCATTTTGTTTGAACACTACAGAGGCAATTTAGCCCACAAGGAAGACACACCTGCAAGTGGACAACCGCACCAGTCTGCTTGCAGCCCGCATCATAAATGTCCAAACCAAATCCCCAACCAAAATCCACAGGGTCATTTTCGTCCTCACACTCACTACCTCTTGCAAGGTTTCTCGAAATTATCATTTCTTGTTTGCCCTAATAATTCTCTCTCTCTCTCTCTCCCCTTCCCTCTTCTCTTTTTTTTTTTTTTTTTTGTGTTTTTAAAGAAAGACCAAAATTTCACGGTTTTGCAGGTGGTGGTCGGCTCGGTCCAAGACCATGGAGAAACCGCGGGAAAAATAAAGTGCAACTCTGAACGGATCAGGCCAAGAAATCTGCGGGTTAGTTTGATTTACATTTTTTTTTCCTTAGGGAACTATTAATTGTACACGAAAATCAAAATTGGATTTAAAATAAAAAATTCTATAAATAGATTTAAAAATTTTATATTTTTATCTGAATTTCTAAAATTGTTATAATTTAAAATTTTTATTTTTAAACTCTCACTTCCATTCTTTTAATTTAAATAAATCATATAATTACGAATCATTTTAACCAATTATCCCTAAATTCTCTTCTCTATTAAGCTTTGGATTATTTTTGAAAATATGATGTTTGGCCTTTATATTTTTTTCTCTTATTTAGAAAAGCGGACAAGTATTATTATTTTTTAAATAACATAAAAAAATATTTGCTTTTTTTTCTATATATCTAATTTGAAGAATAACTAAGAACTATACAATACACACTTTATTCTTTCAAAAGATAAAAATTTTAAATTAATATCCACAGGACAGAAATTCTTTTAATTTGTAAATTTAAATTTAAATTATTTATTAAATATTTTATTTCAAGTATCAAATTAATCATTTTATAGGGTTTTTATGTAATAAAAATTAAGTAAAACATACTCTTTACATGAGTTTTATTGAATTCAACTTTCAAACTTCATAGGGTTTCTATAATTTTTTTTCTTTTTTGTAATTAAAATTTCAGTCACATCATTTCCCATCTAAACTTTCAAACTTGGCTCCTCTCCATGGTTTGAAAATTCTTTAATTGCCTCTGTTTTCATACTCTTCTTGCCACCTAACATCTATGACAAACGTGCATAATGCCAAAGAATTTAAGTTGGTCCACCCCATTCTCGTGCCTAGACCCTTCTTAGATAATAATTTTGTTGTAAGCATCTTGGCCTGCCAAGCCTTGGCACATATAAATGAAAATGATAATGTAGTTTATAAATTGACTCGGTGATGAAAAAATATTAAATTTTTTAATCAAAATTCATATTTAAATTTTAAAAATGAAAAGAATTACGTTAGAACAGTTTCTCTAGAGAGAGTCTGACCCGATTAATCGGATTATAGTTTCAGATACCAGTTGATCAAAATATCATCTTATTTTGTAATAAAGTTTATAAAAATTCATTTCAAGCCATTAGAATAATAATTTAGCTAACTTATGAGATGGGGGTAGGCCACCTCTTGTTTTATCTTAGGGGAGAGGGGACTGTATTATGAAGTTATATTACTTGTCATGCATGATAAAATGGATCAAGAAATGTTACATGCAGTGGGAAAGTTGTGGAGAGTTTTTTCATCTAATTTATATGCACAACAATTTATTAATCCATTAATATTATAAATAAGTTTATTTAATAAAGTTGTAAAAAAATTTCATATCTTAAAAATAAAAAATTTGGAATTTCCAAATAGAGAATCCATTAAATTACCACTTTAACTTGAATAGATGATATAAGGCTGACAAGAGCCCATGGGAGACTCTTAATGTGGCATCTTTGACTGACCCCATGATCGATTGTATGAATAAGAAAGCCTCTTAATTAACGATAGATCATAGACTATCCTAGATATGATCTCCAAGAGAGAAAAAAAAAAAAAAAAAAAAAAAAAAAAAAAGGTAACGAGCACCTTTGCTCATAAAATACTTAATAAAAAATTTATTCTTTTTTTAAAATCAATTAGTATTCGAAATTATATTTTAATTAATCTGATTTAAACTATATTCGGATCATCAATAAGTAAAACTCTTTTAACGTAACTTTTTTTATTTTTAAAATTCGAACTCATATCTTAATTAAAGGAATTAATGTACTTCTCACAAGACCAACTTTTTGTATAAAAGTTTATTCATTTACATGTCTTTCTTATTTTGCACATCAAACTAGAGATACGACGGTTGTACAAGAGGGAACCCAAGCATGGACTCTCTCCTTTTCTTTTGCATTTTTTTCTAGTGCCGTAGAGGGGGATTAAGCGCGGAGTAAGGAAGGCTCAAAGGAGCCAACACCCACTAGCACTAACCCTGCAAGCATCGACTTTGCTAACTAAATAATTGACTTTGCCTTGTTCTTCTTGGAGACTATTAACTCGACACAAAATCTTGGTGCATTAATTTGCTTTGATATAAATCTCCTTAACTATTATGAAGAGTATTTCAACTTAAATTATGATAGAAGTTACGATCACTATTTACAAAGTGTTTACCGAGAAACTAATTAGATTTATGCTATCTAATTTATTATGTATTAAGATTAAACTTATATGTCCTTAAAGAGACAATTTAATGGTCAAAATCTATCTCCCTTTACCTAGAGATCTCAAATTCGAATTTCTGTACAACAAAAAAGAAGATTAAACTTATATATGAACTTGTTTAATAAATTTACAAAATGCTTTTCATGTTGCAAAATCAAAAAATCGGGATCTAGAAACAAAGAATCTTTTTTTTTTCCCACTATTATCCATGGTTACATGAATGGTTCCTTGTTAAACTAAAGATGCGATGTTTGTCCCTTCGGGGACATCCGATAAAATTGGAGAGATGGGATGTTTGTGTGAGAAAGAAACCAAGCATCGAGAGAGTTAATTGAATAAATGGCTTTGCATTATTCTTCTAGGAGACTATTAACTTAATCGAAAAGTTTGGTGTATTCGTCTACTTTGAATTGGGGTGTTTTGAAATTCTCCAAATTAAGTTTGGGAGATTTATATAAGGTTTTGTAAAATCCTATGATAGTGTTACAAATTTTATATAACTACTCACATCAATATTATTTGATAAATTTTTAATCAAATGTATGTTTAAACCGATAAAAATATGATAATAATTAATTGAAATAAACGTTAATCAAGATTTTCTCTCTCCTCACTGTAATTTTTTAACGCTGACTTTGACCAAATGTCGTAAATTCTTTTATAATTTGAAAAAATTTCAGATTTTGCATTTCTTTCTAACCATGTATGAGAAAACAACCCCCCCCCCCAACAAAAAAAATGGGTGTTGCTGGGTGCCACTGGTGTGACAGATCATCCTGCCTTTGAAAAATTCCTTCAAGCTTTTTCACCGCAACAACCACAAAATATACAAATCTATTATGCCGACACTTGTTGACGTTAATAGAAAGGATATCTTGATCTTTTAAGTAGGTTGGGAGTTCAACTCCCACTAGATACAGAAAAAATAATGTTGAGAGATTTTTCCCTCAAAATGAAACCCAACAGTCAAGTCGATTTCGGATTAGAAGGTCGAGATAACCAAAAAAAAAAAAAAATCAAATATGGTCATTATTCCAAAAATGAAAAATATTGACTGATTTATTCTGGCACACGGCATTGGGCTCCACATGTTGTCCTACCGAAATGGCCCACGAAATGTGAAAAGAGAAACTGGGTCAGGCCCAATAAGGATACGCCCATTAATTACAAACAAGGGCTCAACAAAACGAATGTTTTTTTTCCTTTTTTTTATTAATTTTTTCCTGAATCAACAGGTATACAAAATCATATTTCTGATAATATGACTCAACCTGCTATCAGACCCTTTTTAAAAGAAGAGCTCTTCCAATATAATTTTTTTTTTTATTTCTAATATTCGAATCCAATCCTATTTAAGGGACCCAGCGTTCTTTCTCATAATCCAACTGTCTGAACCAAATTACTCCTGGCTTGGTGGTTGTGGTTATCAACCAGCAAGGGTTCGATTCCTGGTACTAACATAATGCAACTGTCTGTTGGTTCAACAAAACCACTGTGATGACTCCATTTGAGTCATTCTTAGGTCGTCCAGACATTTAATTTTTATGAGAGCCGTGTAGTTTGTCATTATTATACGTAATTTTTTATTAAAATTTAATGATTAAGGATTTCTAACATTACTTTTTAATATATTTGAACTTAAAATCTTATTACAGGTAATAGTTTCAAATTATTTATCTCATCATTTGATTCAAAACTTTGATAAATGTTATACTATTAAAATTAAAAAATAATAATAAGGGTTAATCACTAATTCGAATTTTATGTATGATAAAAATATGTGTAAAAAAAGTTTTGCTCCCTTAAGATCTAACTTACCTTAAATCATATTTAACCAACGGTTTATAAAACAAAAAAAATGAACAAATCTATGGCCAATCATAAAAATAGATTAAACTTATATCTTGATTAAAATTTTCAAGTCACCTCTATCTTTTAGTTTAGACAATATTAACTTAATTTTATATTTAGAAAGGTGAATCAATGTGCTGATTAGGGTTGTTATGATATTCGGGTAGTGTCACGGGTACCCGTGACACTGCCTGATCAAAGCTCAAGCCTGACCTAGGTCAGCTCGAGCTCGGGTCGAGCTCGAGCTTGGCTAGTCCTGCCTCAAGCTCGAGCCCATATTATGTTAAGCTCGAAGGCTTGTCAAGCAACCCGGTAAATGTGAAATTACGTATATGCCCATCCTCAATTTAATAAAGTATATATAATCATTTTTATGTTTTAAAAAATTGAAAGATGAAAATGTAATTTTATATTATATTTAACCTAACTCCTTGACCTATTCTCATTTCTCATTCGGCCACAGCCCTAATCGTGATCGAAATTCAAAGGTCTCCTTCTCCTCTCACCATGGTGACCTAGCTCTCGCCTCTCAACTCTCGCCCTCGAATTGAATTTCAAGCTGCGTGTAAGACAAAAATCTTGCTTTCGTCTCCATCGCTACTGCAATTTCACTGCTTAGAGGTTGAATTAAAGGTACACACTCTCTATCTCTGTCTCTCTGGTTTGTTTTTTATTTTTTCTCTCGTCGAACCAAATTTCAAGCTCTTGGGTTCAAGTTCTGTGATTTTTGCTCTCTAGGGACTAGTTGAATGTGGTTTGGAAGATGGTGCTCTCGGGTTTAAGCTCTTTGATTTTTGCTCTGTGATTTTTGTTCTCTAAAACTGCTGGTAATGCTGATGAGGTGTCTCAACCTTGGGTATGATCCCGGGTTCAGGCTCGGGATCGGGCTCGGGCTCGGGCTCGGATATGATCTCGGGTTCAAGGGGCTCGGGTCTGATCTTGCACCCGCAAGGCCTACGACACTCGAGCTCGAGCTTCTCCTTTTTTTTTTTTTTGATTGCACAGAGATTCAAATCTGAAATCATCAAGTTGAGGGAAGGGGCTGTCACCGCCAGATTGTTCCCTCAGGGACTTTTCAAGCTCGAGCTCTAGAATTATAAGCTTGACGAGCTCGAGCTCAACTAAAAAAAATCGAGTCGAGCTCGGGTATTGATAATATACGACTTGACTCGAGTGTCATAATAGCTTTAGTGCTGATTGGCTCAGCCAGTTCGATACTTTGATTTGGGCATGGGCTTTTCAAGCATCCTCTATTGTTGTTGGGCCTATGGGCTCCATTGTAACAAAAAAGGAATCCAACTATCCTCATAAATGAGAGGCCCAAACATATTCAAGAGCATCAAACGCATGGCAAATCGAGTCATCCCTAGGATGCCACGTGTAACTGTTTTTTCCCATAATTTGCAAAAATCTGGCAACCCCACTTCATTTCTCACACACACGTCCATAATATCCTACCTTCTCCATTTCCTAAATCTACCCTCCAAGCCATCGGACACCAACGCCAGCAATTAAGGTTAAAACCGTCTTTACACTCTCCGAACATAGAAATGGCATATCCCGGAAAAAACGCGCGTACACGTTTGCCAACTCCGCTTCCCCCTTCTCTCTCTCTCTCTCTCTCTCTCTCTCCTCTAGATCTTTGAAAAATTATAAGATCCAAAAAGAAAAAAAAAAAAAAAAATTGAAATTGAAGCAAATGCATACATTGGGGTTTAAAATTGTAACGGATTTCAATGCAAAGGTGGCAAATTGTGGTTTTGTGAATCGAAGCCGAAGCTATGGCGATGTCGTGGATTTTGAGAGAGTGAAATGGACGACGATCAGATGTCGTCCTCGAAGAAATTTTAGTATCGTCGCTTGTTCTTCTTCGTCGTCGTCGTCGTCATCGGACAGAAATGTCGGAGCGCAGAATTCGAGCTCTGGGGAACCGAGTTCGTTTCTGTCGAGGAGCCACACATATGCTTTGTTAAAACAACAATTGGAAATTGCTGCCAAATCTGAGGTAAATTTGGTCGGCTTATTAAATTTTTTCTTAGAATTATAGATTATTGATAAAATATTGATGTCGCATGGTTTCTCTCTCTCTCTCTCTCTCTCTCTCTCTCTCTCTCTCTGTTGTGACGGTGATTTTGTGCTGGTGAAATTTGAGGGTTTTAGGCCTCATTTTTTTTTTTTTTTTTTTTTTTTTTTTTTTTAGCATAACATGTTTGGGTTTCTAGATAAAGTTGAACTATAATGGTGAATCAGAATTGGGGTTTCAAGGTTCAAGTATTGTCAACAAATGATTTTTGGAAAGTATTTTACAGGAATTTTACTTGTCACGTTTCTATACTTTTAATTCATAATTAATTATTCACCAGATAGCATGAGCAAATTTAAAAGTTTGCACTTGAAGGGTATACCCGTTCTAATCGTGCACTTAGTCTTCCAAAGTTGGATTTTGGTTGGCAAAGATTTGGTTTGTTTTTGTTGCTGTTGTTGGCGGGAAGCTTAATAAATGGATAATTCTGGGGTGTTGATATAAGGATTAGTGTGCTTTGCCTTTCACTCGAATTATTGGGGTTGACAATTGTTTTTGGAAATACTCCCTTGCCAGTGGTCAGACTTCAGCGGGGCTTACAAGTAAGCTGCATAGACCATAGAAATATTCACTGATTAAATGATAGGAATTAGACATTGAAGTGTACCATTGCTTTTAATCATGGTTAAACCATGGGACTTTGTATTCATCCAAGAGAAAAGTATACTACAGGAGGTCACTCTGACCCATCAATTAATTTTACTCGTCATGTCAAGTCGATTCTCAATTTTGGCTCCAATAGGGCTTGTTGGTGAGTGCACCATTTTTTGAGTTAACCCATGCAACATGAGTCATACATAGAGACTTGCAAACTTGATTCGTCTGACTGAAAGTTTTAAGTTATTAGTTGTTGGACCAACTCTAACACAACATTGGATTCAAGATTCACACATAATTTGACCAGCTTCGAAATAAGCTTGGTCTTGGTCTTTCATATCATCTCTAATAGCAATAGTGATGCTGCATATGCTTGCAAAGGTAGGTAGTGGAGTCCCTCTTTATCATCAAGCTAATTATATGTAGAAAAATCAGCTCCAGTGTAGTGTAAATGAGGAGTACCAATAGTTTGTTTCTTACCAAAGTTGAAAACTTAGGAAAGGTTACTTCCATGTGTTGGGATTGGAATGCCCTTTACTATATGAAAAGGTTGGTCTTTCAATTTGAAAAAGGTGTGTGGTCATCTGACAACGAGACAATTAACCATAAACCCTGACATGGAGAAAATTTGGTCTTGGTCCTTGATGTTGTAATTGATTGTGGATAAAAATCTGACTTTTCAATGGTTCATGCATAGAATTGATCCAAGACTAATCTATTACGTGCAAAGTGTAGGATTATGAAGAAGCAGCGAGGATTCGTGATTCATTGAGATCATTTGAGGAAGATATGCCAGTTCTGCGTCTTCGGAGATTGATGAAAGAAGCAGTTGCTGGTGAGAAATTTGAGGTAACTTAACCGACTACACGTGACTGAAGCCATGTTTTCAGCAGCAGACTTGATGTAGGCAAACATTGTTGAGTTGGTTTTCCTTTACTTCAATATAAATAGATTAGTTTGAAGAAAGTTCTGAGAAAAGCAGTTATTATGGTTGGAAAATGCCAAAGGTGTTCCAAAGATACCTCAACATTATCAACTCTCTGATTGAATTACATATTATTTTTCTGTTACTTGCTAACCACGTAAAGGCATCTTTTGATCCAAATAAATGGGCTGTTTACCTTATGTTTGTAAATTGGTTACATCTTTCTGGATGGTTTTAGGGTTCATAAGGTCTCTATGTGCTTTCTTTATTCTAAGTAACCAAATGGAGCACTCATTTCATCAAGGGAATAATTTGTTCTATAACTCTGAAGTAGTTGCTTGGGATTTTGATAGAATTTTGTGGAAGGCTTTGCTTGCTATTAGTTTCTTATGATTTGTTAATGTGGATGGTGTTCCTGGCTTCACATAGTTGTCTTGTACATAATACTATAGAGTGCATCCAGCAGGCAATCTGGCTTTCTTTGCAAGAAGAGTGGATACCACTGGTTCTGATTGCTTGGACCAATTTTGTAGTTATGCCATCTGAAGATATAATTCTAATACCTCATAACGCATCATAGGCTGCTTTTTGAACTATATTCCTATGAACAATATGAAAGTTATTAATTTCTGACATCCAAACTTCATGCTTAAGATAATGTTTCAGAAATTTGCTGCTTCTTTATCACAGTTTCTTGCATCTACTGAGGCTTCAATTTTGTTGTTCAATTGACTTTTCAGGATGCAGCTAGATATCGTGATGAATTGAAGGAAATTGCCCCACACTCTCTGCTGAAATGCACCAGTGATGCAACAACCTTGGTATGATATCTTTCTGGATATCCAGCAACAGTGGTTGGTGTGCTGAGGATTGATATTTCTGCCCTTTTCTTATACTGATTAATGACAGATTTTATGTGATTACCATGTCCATTACAACTTCACTCTGAAGGGCGGACATATGCCTTATGAGGCCGAAATTTTACATGTAGCAATTCTTCTTTGATGTTCATATCCTGGAAGAACCTGCTTGGATTTATGGTGTACTGAGTTGATGGGTTTCCTCAGATTCGCCGTCTCCACTTTTATGCACCCTTTTTTCTTCTTTCTCATTTTCTTGGATAAAAAGTATTTTACTAGAAAGAGATGTTCTCTACTGAAGAATAAGATCTGAGAGAAAAAAGATGAGTCATGCCTATGTTCGCAGGGTTTGGTTGACCAGTTTTTTTAAATCAGCAATTAGATGCACTCTCTACTTATTGTATCTTTGCTGACTAATGGTAGGGTCTCAGATTTCATGATAAACATCCTATTATTGTGAGGACTTATATTGGAGAAGTCCGGATATGTGTCAGCCATATTGAGAGGTGCCTTAGGGCTTGGGTGATATTCGCTGAAAAAGTGCATGATAGGTCATTTGTCATGGGACTTGCTTTAGTAGTAACTCTTTTAAGTTTTCATCCAAAAGTGTAGAACAAGAGGTGTGGTGTCTTTGTAATGTTTGGTTTATGGATGAGCATTGATACTTGCTCCTTGATTTATCATGCGGGTCCATTGTTTCTGGATATAGTGCTTGAAGTCCATGGGTGTAATCATGTTGTCTTGTCTCCAACATAGGAACTTCTAGGGCATACGTGTCCAATGAAACTGGATTATTTCTCTGGTTTACAAATATACTGGAAGTGGAATTCAAACCTTCATAGAATTTGAAAATGAAAGTTCAATTCTGAACAATGTCATTGCCAGTTTTCTTGAGTTATGGACCTATTCTGATGACACCTTATTTTGATTATGGAATTCAACAATGCTACTATCAAGGCTGAACAACTATACTAAATGGTTGTTTATCATTGTTTTTGGTTACTTAGCCATGTCCTTCAACTATAAGACAGATCTTTTTTCCTCTACTTCTGCTCAAGTTCCTATGTATATGAGAAAATTTAGTCATTGTATGAGTCCCAACCTAATGCTAAATATTTTATTTTGCAGGGGATCAGGGTCCAAGTCAGGAGTGTCTACATTGAAGGCCGAAGTCAGCCTTTCAAAGGGCTATATTATTTTGCCTATAGAATACGAATTACCAACAATTCAGACCGCCCTGTTCAACTTCTTAGGAGACATTGGATCATTACAGATGCCAAGGGGAAAACTGAGAATATCTGGTAAGATTACCTTTTCTTCAAAATATTTCCATGTTGTCAAACTTGCCTTATTTCATAGTTTTATTGTCAAACTTCTTTTGGAAAATTTGTAGGGTAGATGTTGACATATAAGTATATAACTAAACAGTTTTTCTTGTTCCAGGGGTATTGGGGTTATAGGAGAACAACCGGTTATACTTCCCAAGACAGGCTTTGAATATTCATCTGCATGCCCTTTAGGCACTCCCAATGGGAGAATGGTAAGATGGAAATATCTTGATTTGTTGTCTCTTCAATGAATGTATCACTTTACCTTTTCTTTTTGATAGAAAATGTATTTGTTTTTCCTTTTCTTTGTTGTGAACACAACTAGTCGGAGATCTGCTCCAACATTCAAATTTAGTCTTCTTTATGAGGTGTTATTAGTTCTTAAGGACTTTCTACCCAAAATTGAGGAAACTCTTATTCTCTGCTGTTGTGAAAATATGACGAATGTAAGATTTGGCATAGCTACGTGATTAGCAAAAGATATTTCATGTTTATTAGTACACATACAGTCACTATATGCAGTGCTTTTTAAGGCAGTGAAGAAGCATTACACTTTGGCTGCAACTTGCGCGGTGAGTCTTACTAACAATTTTCTGCATTGCAGGAGGGTGACTTTGAGATGAAACACATCGACAAAGGAGGCTCACAGACGTTTAATGTGGCTATTGCTCCATTTTCTCTCTCCATTCTTGGGGATGACTCGGACACATTCTAAAATATGAATCATGTATTTTTGCTACTTTGGCTATGCTCAAGGGATGCAGCTTGCCCCGGTTTTGATCTTATTGGGTTGAATGGCTAAGGAAGTTGACCTCGGCATCATGATTGTGTGCTTTGTATCATTATATTTCATTATAGATGTGAAATATATATATCTTTTGTTAGGTGTGATGTTAGAGGTTGTGAAGTACAGATTTTGTCATATAAATGTATGAAAATTCATCGGCCTTTGTTTTCTGGTCTTTGAGTATGGATTTTTGTTGCATACACCAAAATTTGACAGAAAAAGTGCTCTACAGTGAGCTGTGCAGATGGTGTGCAACAATGGTTGAGCTTTTTTCTCCTTTCATGTTTTTGGTGCTTATTTTGGGGACACTAGCCCATGCATTATTCATGTGAATCTGTTTTGATGAAAGCTTGAAAGCAACATGAATAAGGAAAACTGCCTTCTCAACCTGCTTTCTCATGCATGCCAACTCATGTATATATCATGCAGCAGTTTCACTTCATTACGCTCCTCCAACAGAGGACTATGCAACCTTGATTCCTTCCTGCCTATCCTTCAGGAGCTTAACTCAGGATTGACCCACCATGGAAGGTCACTCTCTCTCTCTCTCTTCATTTGTATATGCTCATATTAACTACTATTTTACTGAAGTTTGATTTGTCTGATAATTTCATGGTCTCTTACTAAAATATAGGTTTTTTTAATTGAAATGCCATGATAGTTCATGTCAATGGCATGAGATGAAGGCATAGAGTCTTGGCTCACGGATTTGAGCAAACCATAACTGTCAAAAAGATTGATCATTGATCCGTGTTGAACTATGAATATTCCCTTTTTTTTCTGGGGTCTTGGGAAAGTTTTGGATATTTTGAGGTTGTGCTATTAAAATTAACATAAATAAGCACAAGATTGAGACGCCATGGAATCCAAAACAACATCATTTTGCTTGGACAACCTCTTGATGTGGTTGGAAGAGTAAAACCATGTGACTTTACACCAATCTTATGTCTATTTCATGAACACCAACATTATATTTCAATGCTGATCAATGTCTTTTCGTGGATGTTTCCTTCATTGTCTGCTAGTCATTTTTTGGAATTCTTGTGTTTAGTTTGTTTAAGGGATAACCCTTTTTTATTAATCATTAATCAATGAATTGAGTTATTTACAAAAAAAAAACATATGACCCCTAGTCTAGATTTTAGTTAGGGTTCTAGATGTGATTCTTCTTCTTCTTTTTTTTTTTTTTATATAAATAATGAATATTCAGTAATCATATTAGATTTGGCTAAATTTGATTTGATATAAATTATTGATATTCGATAATCACATTTAATTCAACTAAATTTGATTAGAGTCAAGTTAGATTCTTAAAACACAAAATATTCTGAGTATCTGTTTTTATCATACATAAAAATTAATTCAAAATTTTACTTAAAGTTTATCGATATTCGTCACTGAATTAATTAAATATCCGTAGACATGATTTTTCAATTTATTCAACAAGAAGAATCTTGAGTATAAAATTAAAAATTTTATAATCTAAAATTTGATATACATATTTTTATAATGTATATGGTTACTCTAAATATTTTTAATATGTACGAATGATACTTCTTCACAAGTATTAAATTTTAAAATTTTGCAATTTATATTCCACAAAACATAATTAGTGTAGTAACTTTGGCCTTGGGGTCATTGAAAGATGGTCAAAGTCCGTCGAGAGGGTCCCTCAAGTTACAAATTTCTAATGGGGTGCCCTTCGATTAAACTTGCTTTGAGGATACGTATCAACATTTGTCATTTCAAAATCTAGGGCTGATTTCTATTCTGAGTCATGTCAGTCTCTTGGTTCTTCATTCAACCTTGAAGTTAATCTTTCATTTTCCCACACTAACCTATATGCTTTTTCACGTGGGATTTTTTTTTTCCTTCCCTGCCTGTCTTAAGCAATCGTAACCAGATTAATCAGATTAATCCGATTTGAATATTATAAAATCTAATTTAGAAGTTAACACTCGTCTGTTTTTTTATTTTTAATACTTGAATTCAAGATTTTAATTAAAAAAATTTAATATTCTGTTACTAATTTAATAGAACATAGATTTTTCTCTCTTATTTGAAACAGCAAAGACAAATAAAAATTCAATTGAGAAGAGTTTTCAAAGGAAAAGATTGTTCATATAAAAGATAAATCAAATCTTTTTTATAAATAATTTTTATTTTTATTCAAATAATTTTATTTTTGAAATTACAAATAATATATAAAAAATCGAGCCAAATTGAATTATTTCAAATAGCAAGAAATTTTAAGTTAAAAAAATGATAAATTTAAGTTTTAGAAGATGTCAAGATACCTATGTATATTGAATTCAGTATCTTACACGCCACATGCTGCCACCCAATTCAAATATACCTATGTATACTTATGGGGAAGGCAGAGATCTATGCGTTTCTCATTTATATTTAGATGTAGCAATTCTGTCCGACGGTAATTGACCCGACACGATCTAAAATGGGTTTGATACTAATATGTTACGATTAAAAATCGTATCGGTTTTTTATAACTTGAATACGATATGATTAATAAATATGTTATACTATATAATTAACATTGTTATTTTGATTTGATTTTTACTAATAAATAAATACTAAGCTATATAGATTTTTATCATGTCAAGTAGACCTTCTGATTCGTGTCTTATCGTATCTATTCGTATCGCTTAATTGCGTTCGTATCCTTTAATCAGCTCGAATTTTTATCCATTATTTAGAGGCTTTGTTAACTAAAATAACCTTTTATAATCAAGTAAAGCAACGATAGGTCCCTTTCTACTTGTGATTTTTAAAATTTTTGCTAATTAGTTTTTTCCATTTTTACTAGCAAAATCAAAAGAATAAAATTCTTATTGAATTGATAATTTCTTGATTTTGAAGTCCTATTTTTTCCAATGATTTATTAAAAAAAAATCATATGTAAATTAAATTAAATAGAAAGTAAATGTTGAGAGGACAATTATCATAAAAAATTATTATTTTTTTAAAATTATTTTGACTAATGATGAATCTTATGTTGACAAAATTGAGAAAAATGATAAAAAGAAAGCATTATTTATATGTGTGTGTCAAAATTTCAACCAAGATTTCCCATTTCTTAGCAAAAAGAAAAAAAGAAAAAAAGAAAAAAGAAAAAGGAAAAAAAATCACATTTTCCATTAAATTTTAAATTGAACTTTATTCGCTTTCCTTTATAAGGGAGCTCAGAATAAACACATACCAAGGCTGTTCCTCCCACTGCAAAAAGCATCACCCCATTCACCACCCAACATTTATTCCCCACGGCAGATATCATTATGACATTTCTCTCTACAGTAATTTCTATATTAACAAATTCCCGTTTCAAAAATTCTCTGTCTCTCTATCTCTCTCTCTCTCTTAAGAATTTGAAACTAAACAAAGACTAGGCAATCCAACAAAAAGGGGACAAACAAATTTCACTGTCTTAGGATTATTGTTTTTGCATGGATTGTGAAATACAATACACATATACACACGCATAGATTGAAACTTGCAAGATTGGTCTATAAAATGGACTCACTACATATGTCATGGAGATCATAAAAAGGTGAAGCTTATGCTCAAAGGTCACAACCCTTTTACTCTCTCTCTCTCTCTCTCTCTCTCTCTCTCTCTACAAAGCAAAGAAGCAAAGCATCACCGCTTGTGTTTTTTTTTCCTCTCTCTTTCCCTTTTAAGTATCTCATCTTTCCTTTGCTTACAATTAATAACTTGTTCCCTTCTCCTTCTTTATGTCTCATATTTTGATATAAAATGAATATTGAATTTTTTTCCCTAAACCCCATTTGAAGTTTGGAATACTTTCTTGGTTTGAAATCATTTATGTGTTCTATTTTGCGTTGGGTGTTGGTTTCCTGAATCGCTCTTTGCTGGGGTTGTCCAACAAGTGAAAGTGTACTGATCGTTAAGCGTCGTTGATTCATAAATGTGATTAATTTACATTTATTGATTTTTGGTGTGTATAAGTTTGCACATTATTTGGCATGGATTCATCCCTTTTGTTCTTCCTTGCGGGTTCTCATTTTTTTTTTCCTTCTCGAATTTGATTGCTATTTAATCTGGTCTTTTTTTGGATATTTCCAGAACTCTCTGGGATTAGTAAATTTATTTGAGGCTGTTCTGTACTCGGTTCCTAGTTTTTTCCTTACTCTTCTAATCTCCGGATTGCAGTTTGTTGTTTTCTTTGGGTTATTTGGCTAAATTCTAAAAGTATCTCCAATTTATAAAAATTGATTTCAGGTAGTTCAATTTTTTCTCATTTTTATAATCTCCAGGTTGTAATTTCCTGTTGAAGTCCTTCTTCTTTTGGGTGTTGCCGATTCAATTTTAGTGTTTTTCCTTTGTGGTCTTTATTCCCACATTTTCCTCAACAAGGATTTCAAATTAGAAACCACTGAACAGAAATCATACAATGGACAATCAGATGAGTGACTCCTGGAGTTTTCTAACAGGATCAAAGAAAAATAGTTGGCAGCCAACAATGACTGCCAATACAGCCAACTCAGGTTACTGGCTGAACTGGAGGGTCTTGCTTTGTGCAATATGGGTTTTAGTCTCTATGGTTTTGGCAGCAATTTGTATATTGAAAAATGAAGGAAACCGCGGTTCAAGACCTGAAAGCGGCGAGAATGAGAAAGAGAAGGAAGGCTTTTTGTACGAGGATGAAACTTGGAGATCATGTTTGAAAGAAATTCATCCAGCTTGGTTGCTAGCTTTTCGAGTCATATGTTTCTTTGTGCTTCTGGTATTGCTTTTTGTTACCGCGGTTGTGGATGGAGTCTGCATATTCTACTACTACACACAGTAAGCTTCTTTCACTTATGCTAATCCTCTTTTGAGTTCAAGTTTCGAACAAATGCTCTCTGATATGACCTCAAATATATAAGCTGAACTTACTGACATGCATAGAAAGATCCACATTTGCTTCTATGAAAGATGGACTGGGTTATTAGTTTTGAATTCATTAGTGCAGGAGTTCTAAACGTGTATCTGATCATAGGAAAAGCTTAAGGCTAGTTTTAGTAGACATTCTGAAATGGTGATTGATGTTTCTCCATGATTGTTTTTTTATTGAACAGATGGACCTTTGTATTGGTCACCATCTACTTTGGGGTATGCCATAGCCTTCTTTCTCTTTATTGTGTTGCTTCTGATTATGTATTTGTTTTTGTCCCTTCTTTTCCTCCTTTTGCCTCTGATTTTCACTTACACTTGCAGCTTGGATCTCTGCTCTCAATGTATGGTTGTTACCAGTATCATAATAGAGTTCGCGGCGACATAGTTACTCATGGATATTTGGATACAGAGCAGGGCGCTTACACAAATGAAGCAAGTAGAGAAAATTCCAATAGGTCTAACATACCGAAGAACTTAGGCCAAAACGAACCATATAATGACCGCCAACCTGCAGGATTTTGGGGCTATGTTTTTCAGATCATTTTCCAGGTACATTCATGATTTAACTCGAAAGCAGCATGAACTATTTCGGTGCAAGAGACTGCAACAACTTTACTTTCTCATATCAGCTGGCTGTGGGTAGTCTCGTTTATCTATTCTTCTTTCTTTTCATGGACAGATGAATGCTGGTGCTGTTATGCTTACAGATTGCGTCTTTTGGTTTGTGATTGTTCCCTTTCTTGCCATCAAAGATTATAATCTCAATTTCGTAAGTATCATTTGGTGCTTCAATCAACTTTTCAGAAAATATGCAGCCAAGTCTTCATAGATTCTGCTTGTGACAAACAATGCTTTTGACTGTCATATGGCTCTTGGCTCACAGTTGATCGTCAATATGCACTCAATCAATGTTGTTCTCCTACTGGGGGATACCGCTTTGAATTGCTTGGTGAGTGGCAACAACTTCTTTTCAAATTGAATTACCTTTCTCTCACTATTCTATATGAACAAATCCTAATTATATTTAATCTTCCAGCGGTTTCCATGGTTTCGAATTGGATACTTCTTTCTGTGGACTTGTGCCTATGTCATTTTCCAATGGATTGTTCACGCTTGTATCTTTTTCTGGTGGCCATATCCATTTCTTGATTTGTCCTCGCCATTTGCCCCTCTATGGTACTAAAACTTGATAAATCATCTCCTTCGTATTTCTTTTCGTATTCAATGCGTTGCAATTTAACCGCTCAGATGGATTTGCAGGTACTTCTCAGTAGCAGTGCTGCACATTCCATGCTTTGGAGTTTTTGCTCTGATTATGAAGTTGAAACACGTTTTATTGACAAGATGGTTTCCACAATCCTACCAGTGTATAAGATGAGCGGAAGTAGTTTCTTTCTTTCTTCTTTTACTGAAAATTCTGTAGAGCAGAAGAAGATGACCAGAATACAATGAGAGATTTACAGCATAATGGGAGAATTATAAGATCAGTGTTGTCTATAACTTTCACAATGTTCATAGTTGTGGAGAAAAGTATCCATTTTTTGTTCTTACGGCACCTAGAAGGTGTTAAAGGGAGGAAACAGAGAAAGAGAGCTAGAAATTTAGTTTTACGTCTGTATCTTGAATGTTATGAATGTTGTAAGGGATTGTAATGAAGAAGAATTATCTCCTTATTCTTTCGCATTTATGTTGCATCCCAACATCTTTTGCATTAAGCCTACCAAACATGCCTTAAGAAGGTATTTCACAATAACTTCGATTCTCTCTCTCTCTCTCTCTCGTTTTCACCGACCGCTATTTGAACTTTGTTTGATTAATTCAATCTGAGTACTGTGAGACTTGTTAAAGAATTGACTCTTCCAAATTCTATTTCTCTATTCCCATTACTCAAACCTAAGATCAATGATTAAAAGAGTATAACTTTCAACCGTTACACTAATAGAAGTTTGGTTCCGTCTCTTTGAACTGTTCTCAATTAGCTTATGGATATGGGAATTTTTTTGAGATTCCCTTGTGGCTGTCGATATAAAGTGACCCTCAAGGGGCCATTTGTTCCTCTAAAAACTTTAAGGGACAGTGGGGTATAGAGCTTGTCAGAAAAGAAACAAGTCAAAGACGGTGAAGAATAATGACATGTTCTCTCTTTATAAAGAGATGATTCAAGGAAAAAGGAGGAACTCATGATACTTTGATCAGATGCTTAAGAACAGACCATATCAATTGCCATTTGCCTTTTACTTCCCGTCATGAAAATAGATCCATAAACTAATCATTCAGAAGTGTTTCACAGTCATCAATGGCTTCCTTTTAACCCCTTCAACAAACTTTTGACGAATGAAATATTAGCCTCAGATCACCAGCTGGATTTGCAGAAAGGCTTTTGTGATGTAAAATGACTGATCAAACATTATGATGGATAATTTATATATAGAGCATATCCCATATCAAAAATCACATGCATTGATCAGCCAAGACAACCATCCACAACCGTACTAATTGTGATTTAACTTCTAATAAAGACAATTCTACTCTGTAAAACCAATTCCACTTGCATTTAGACCATCCCGATGGATAAAGGTGAAAATAGAAGTTACAACCATATTGCTTTCCAAAATTTTCCATCCTGCTCAGGTTGATTAACTTATCATTTCCGATGAATTGCAAGTATGTGATTGAAACTCATCTTGAAGTTAAACCCAAGGCCAGAAGGGAAATATGAGCAACTTCTCAAGCAATACATAGCGGATGTGAAATGGACCGGAGTGGATCCTAAGGCTTGACATGCTCCCTGATGAACTGCTCAACCTGGGATATCTCACCTGTTAGTGCAGAAGATTCTGCAACACTAACTTTGTTGTAACACTGAGCAAATGCAAACGCTTCTCCAGCTACACCAAGTGTATATTCATTAGCAATATCAGCATCAGATATGGCAGTTCTGGTTGCTCTCAACTTGTCGCTGCATTTACATTATTTAGGAAGAAAAGGAAAATTTTCAGTTTAGATGTAGAGTGGGAAGAAACATTATGTTAAAAGAACAGCCTCAAAAATTAGACTTAAGCCTGGGTCAGGCTTGAGCTGGCCTTTCATCCATCTTCCTTTTTTTTTTTTGTTTCAGGGCGAGGTCCGGGATTTAACCCTAATGAAAATCCAGCCCCTGCTCAGGCTTGCCATTTATTCCTTACTATTCCCTATAGGCTTGGCCTGGCCATACTCACGTCTACTAGTTAATCAAAGATAAGTTAAGCTTAATATTATTGAGAGCATGACTTAGACATGGAACTGTATCATTATTTTGTTAATGATTTAATAATTCAAATACAATATTCACATAGAGTTACGAATTCTAGACTCCTAATTCAATCAAGGTTGGAATTCAAGTCATTCAACAGCATTGCTTTCAACTAGTCTACTACCATAACAGGAAAAGTAGAGAAATAATTGGTCTTACATTTCTTTCTCCAGTTGTTTCCTGATGAAGTCTTTTGTGTGTGCAGTCACTTTATCGGTTTTGTTGCAGAGTAGAAGCACTGGAATTTTTCTCTTCACCACAATACCCTTAGTCAGAATGTCATACAGATACCTGTCACAAGAACATTTAGAAGTTAGCATTGTCTGCATACAGCAGGTTCCCAGGATTAAATATACTCAAACAATGGATTTTGTACATACTCAGCGGCAGCACGACAGTTTGGAAGAAATTCTAAAGCATCAACCACAAAAATAAGTCCAGCAGCCTGTGGTAAATAGTCATCGAGTTTTGGTCGAAGGCGGGAGTGACCAGGAACATCAACCAAATGAACGGGGTTTACTTTGCCCTTCTATCCAAAATGAAGATAACACATGTTAGCATATGATACTGATAACCAAACAATCCTCGTAATGCATAGTGCAAGAATAAAGGGAAAGTTGATTCTGCATGAGCAGATTTCATGCTTAATAATCAACAGAAGATGAGTTCTCAACTATCACTTGCCTTTTATTCCAAATCATGGTTAACACTTAATTAAGCATGAAATCTAGTTAGATCTGGATTTCTTGTTATGCTTAAAAACCCCAACAGTGAAAGAATTTGCATAGAAGGATATTAGCTGCATGAAACCGATCACTTGGACTCGACAGAAAGCTTTCAAAAATATTCTTTTCAACTTGAACAAACCAATTTACCAAACACATTATTTCTCCACTCAAGTAGGTAAATTTGGAAATGAGTAGGATGATTTTACTTAAATGCATCATATCACCTTAGAAGTCTCTGAGTGCAGTATAAAGGTGCCTTCATTTGGATCCATTGATGTAACAGTTCCTTGGTGAGAGGAACCATCTCGAAGCTGCCAGATTAAAAGGAAACAACGTCAGATAATCCATAAGGTAAGTATATGAATGCATATCTCCCATTGCAGAACAGTTCAAACAAATGCTTTCAGCAAATGAAGTATCGAATACCAAGAGCAAGATTGAGCTATGATTTTATCAGGTAATCAGCAAAAGTCTTACAAGAGGGCTATGATGGCAATTTTTAGCACTCTGATTTTGCCATATTCAAAATGTCCCCATGTTATGCATGCATATATGTTTAAGGCAGCTGAAATACCCAATGGCCTGTGAATCAGTACTTTGATTATGAACTTAATTCTATGCCTGTTTACCATGAGAAGAAGGTAAACAAATAAAGGCGAAAAAACTTCATAATTAGATTAGGGTTGACATATACAACAATCATCAAAATATGGCCAAACATGTAATAAGTGGAATGTGGATAGAGTTGTTCAAGCTACGCTATGCCCTTGTTTTTGTTCTTTAGAACTGATTAATTACAAAAATGATTTCTCCTCTACAAGTCCTCTAGTATTATGAAAAGGCGAAATCCCGCAATAGTCAACCCCTATAAATATAAAGGCCTAATGCCATTTGATTCTGAGAGAAGATCAGACCACATTCTAGCATGCTGATATCAATTAGAACAGTTCCAAGATAAGTGATAGGTTCCAAGGGAATGGACCATCTGTTCTGAACAACAGACTCAGAATGAAATTGCCTACCTGGTAGAAAAGAACCGTTTTCCCCCCACCGCTTAGACCAGCCAAAACAATAGTATTAGACTTTTTGCCTTTGAACAAGCGGGCTGCAACGTACAAATGATATACAATTATCATAAAAAATACTCTTCATACTATAAAGAGCACAAAATTGTACCCCAAAATCTAAATATTTTCACTTTCAAACCCCACATAACAAAAATTTGTAGTTTTACAATCTCATTTCAAAAATAAAAAAATATATAAATCTGAGGTCTAGCCCTCTAGTTCAGCTGCTAAGGACGCATACTCTCCGCAAGGGAGGTCCAAGGAAATAATTACTTATTTATTTAAAACCTCTGCTCTAGCCTTAGAAAACGAACCACTCGATTCAAGGGGAAAGGATATTAAAAAGAAAAAGAGAAATGATAAAGAACCCTCACTGCAGCATATGAATCAAACTCCGATTCAAAATGAAAAATGAAATTACTTGATAGAAATTTAAAAAAAAAAAAAAAAAAAAAAAATAAAACACCTTACCAAGCAAAAGCAAGAAAGTGGTGAAAACCAAAACCCCAATGGCGATGTAGAGCTGAGTAGGAGGTATCTGTTTGATAAAATTCTCTACTTCCACCACTAATTCCTGCAATTGGTGTTTCAATTCTTCCACATCCACCATCTTTCGTCTTCAATTCACAAATGGGTACCTAAATCTGTTCACAAACTCACAAAAAGAAGAAAAATTTACGAGAGAAGAAGATCAAATCTTTAAGATTTTTAGAGAATAATCGGGCATAAGATCGATTTCAACACCGAAACATTTATATACATATACATATATATATATAGAGAGAGAGAGAGAGAGTACCTAAGAGAACTGGGGGTTCGTTCGATTGAGCAAACCGATTCCTTTAGTGAAGAACAAAAAGAACAAAAGGGTAAAGTTAGGGTTTTGGCGATTGTAATCTTTTCCTTTCTCCGGCCTGTTCCGAACGAACAAACGGAAAACGATGAAAAGCAACCTCGTTATATTTTGACTCTTAAAGCTAATTTTTCTTTCTAAAAAAAAAAAAGAAAAAATAATTAATAAATAGATAATTTGTAAAGTTACTAAAACCTCAACCTCCAGATTTAAAAAAAAAAAAAAAAAAAAAAATTCTAAGTGTAATGTAAATCTTTTGATATTAAAATATAAAAAAAGGGATTTTAAAAACTCAATAAAATCACATCATATATAAGTTTCAATAAATCGATTAATTTTTTCTGATAATAATATTTTTAGAAAATTATAAAAATATTTATAAAACTAATATTTTATATTTTTTGTAGAAAGGTATTTTTCAATATTTGGAAGATTTAATAAGTCATATTTATCAAATTTTAATATTTAAGTAAAAATTACTATCTATGAGAGCTAGGACTAAAATATTTTTTTAAAAAAATTATAAAAAATTAAATTAGCAATGTTATTTAGGTCTTTTTATATTGACTCCAGAAAAGGTTTTTTTTTTTTTGTTTTTTAAATAAATATTTGGGAGATTCAAAGGGTTATATTTACTAAGTTTTGATATTTATCCAAATTAACACCTCCGACTGAAATTCTTTTTTTAGTTTTTCTTTTCTCCTCTTTTGAAAATATTTTTACATTTTTTTAAACTGGTTTTGTGATGGTTTATTTTTTCTTTTTTAATCAAACAAAAATACCCACAAAACTAAATCTAGAACGCTTATGCTGGTTGCATTGCATTCCTAGCTTCGCTTACGTGGGCAATAGCATGTGTTGCTATTGCCATCCTTTTGGGCTTGGCTAATTTTAAGTAAACAAATCTTAACAATTCAAAGCTCAGTCCATCTGCATTTGCAACTCCACAACTCAGAAAATGAAAGAGAGAGGTGTTTTAGATCTGCAATTTTTGGTGTGGATCAGGCAAGGTATGCTTTCTTGGTCAATCTTTGTCAAGGTTTCCTACAGTATGCTTTTCGGCAATATTTTGGCAGGTTTTGCTTGAGTTGCTGCCGGTAGTCTCCCGCTAATAGCTGAAGTGCATGAGCGTGCTCATGTCCGTGCCCACAGAGAGAGAGCAAGAGAGGGAGAGAGAATTTCATTTTATACCAACCAAGCATAATGTTACAGGAATGTGGTACCAAATATGTACATACAAGCAAAAGGAAAAAAAGGGTCTCCCAACCCTTAAAAGGACTCCACCAATTCTCACTTTTGATGGAGCATTTATTACCTGTGAGATGCAAATAATGAGCTCTTATGACTCTTTTTCCAAACCTAAATTGAACAATGTACAGTTGATCACAGAGGTGCACTAGGTGGTAAAGAACCCATTAAGATGACATTGTCATTGCCTTTACTTCCCAGTACATTTTCTTTCCTCATCTTCGAGAACAGCGTGGAGAGAAGTCCGCTGGGTGATTCCACTTTCCTCCCTAGCAGGTCCACAGTGCCTTGAGCCTCACTGCTAATTCCACTGCTTAGCCGTTTCAGAGGGGCGGTCACATTGCCCACATGAAGATCCACTCCACACGGACAACTTGCAAGCTTGTTGAAGCAATGTTTATGGAAGACTGATTCACAAGATTTACACCTCTCAACCTCACTTTCCTGCAAATATTAGCATGATCGTGTTAAACTCCGCATATTTAATGGATGACAGCGTCAAATACAAGATGCTGCAAGTATTAATAAGAGAAAAAGAAATATGATTACACCCCACAGCATTCAAAAATAAATTATTCGGCTATTCCAAAGTTCCAACACCCAACAAGTGGCCTTAGGTTAAAAGTTTTAGGGTTTGTAGCATTGTGGGTGCCAAAGCAAGAAAGGAGATTCACATGCTGTTTCACACCATCCAGGTTTTTTGCACTCTGTTGCTAGTCAAATGAGGGCACTCAAGAACAATTCACATATATATTTTGCCCAACATGTTCATAATGTGGATGAGTCATAACGGCAGGCTAGTGCACAAGACTCCGGTAAGTATGAAGTTTGGGAAGGTTAGGTGTCAGTTATGAACAAACAAGGATGACTGCTTTTGCAGTTACTCTGAGATTTCCTGGTTAGCATCTTGATAGTACTTCATTAAGCAACTGTAGACTACACATAATACCAACCTGAAAGGGAAAAATTAAAGATGATGGGTCATCACAAGCTTGTCGAGCTCCACAGGGCACACCGACATCACAGCATAGTAGACACTGCTCCGTAACATGCTCAATAATTTTCCTTGACACAGTTTCAACCAACACTGGGAGTGCTGCCAATCAGACAAAAAGGTCAAATAACCATGTTATCACAAAAGTAAATGCTGTTATAAGTTGAAGGTGCCACCAAGAGAAAATGTTAGACAGAAAGTATTATGATTCCTAAGGGGTACAGTTTCACAGGGAATGAAAAAGAATAATTTAGACACTAGTAGCAGCATTAATGCAATCTCACACCTCAGCATCTGAAGTTACTGGAAATGCTACATACCTCAATAAACCACAATGTATTGATGTAGAAAAACAGAAATGAAATTGCATTTGATTTGAATAGGCGGGGAATTAATACTAGTGAAGTATCTTACCACCATATCATGGAATAGCACAAATTTGTAATGGATATTTACCTGCAAATGCCCCTTTTGAGAGATCAATGAGATCTCTAAGGGCAAAAAAATCGTTTACTTCAAGAAGGTATCTTCGGGAGCCAAGAGCTCTAAAAATTGCCCTACGGAATGGACAGCGAACATATGGCAGCACAGCTCCCATCTTCTTCCTTAAACCCATAACATGGAGGAGTGCGGGAACTTTTGAAAATAGCAAGGGATTAACAGCACTAACACAAAGCATGGGCTGCAACATAGTGAAAAAAAAAGGACGGTTATGACGAGTTAAGATGAGGAGCAAGTAAGACACAAAAAGGTTTCAAGTGACCTCTGGATCCGAAAAGTGACAAATTAAAACACTTCTTTGCTTGTGAATATATGTGTTTATAAACTTCTTTCCAAAATTGATGGGACTCCAAGGTTGTCATCAAGATTAATGGATCCAAAGCTCCATTTTCAGAGGTTTAGCATGAAAACTATCAGAAAGTTTTAAGAGATCACAGGATACTGATAAGGAAAAATATTTATCCAGAAAACAAGAATTATCTGTCTTCTGTAGTTTTGGTGAACAGTTGCAACGAAACAATGGCATGCAATGTATGTTGGCAAGGCCTAGAAGCATCATTGGATCCACATATATCACCATGACTCGAAGTCCACCACATTGTGTTTCTATCATGCTAGTAAAAGGGAAGGTGTTATCAAGATTCTTGTTTGAAAAGATAGCATTCCTCGAAGACATCTAATACATAGGAAACTCTTACCATACTTTAGCTAAATCCAAATAAGCAATCTAGCTTGAACACAACAAAGATAACCTATAGATCAACCGTACATAAACTAGGATTTATATGCCACATCAGATCACCTGGTCATGTATAGAGTCCAGATAGGATTTAGCCAACTGAGAAACCGGATACTGCATGAAGTCCCAGTGATGTAACACCCTTGCTGGCAAAACTGCTGTATCATTTGTATGGCAAGAAGAACAAAACAACTGACCAGTGTATTCACAAAGTCGAGGTTTGCCCCACCCAAATGTCTGTACAAAATCATGCATAAATGTCCTTCCCTCATCAAAGTGTCTGTGGCATCCAGGACAAGTATAATGTTGTGCTTCTAACATCTGCTTCGTAGTTTTGTGTGGTCGAGTTTCAACTATGAATGATATTGTCACCCCTAACGTGCAGACATTTTCACGATCACCTTCACTGGTCAAATATGATGAGTGAGGCATTGGAGCACTTGGCACAGGAGAACCAGGAACAGCATTTTGGGGGGACAAAAACCAAACCAGAGTATTTGGTATGCTGGAAGAAAATCTGCAGTGGATGATGGACCGTAGACAATCTTGAATGAGAACACTTCTCTCAGCAACAACATCAGGAGAAGCATTCCCAAAAATCTTTCTTGACTCCCGTTCAACCAAGGACCAGGGGGGAGGAAGAATCCAACCTTGATCAGTGTACAATCTTTTCAGCCGACGATAGAGAGTGAAGAAATCACGGTATCGGCGTTCAATCTCCCATTGTTCTTGCCCACTCCACACTCTTATTCTATACACAGTGTACTCCTTCACCCCAACCAGTCTTTCACTGAGGGAGACATCGCCCTTCTTCTGCTTTGCACCAACTACTTCAACCCCATCAATTCTCCATGAAGGCTGTGTAAGTGGGTAAGTAAAATCTAGACCAGAAGTAGAAGCGGTAGATCCACCATCCCTTAAAGGACTAGGTAGCTGGGATTGGCCCAATTCTTTACTATGAGAGAACATCCTGGGAGACCCGCCAGAATCAAGTAAAATTTCCTCCATGTCAAGGACAACTTCATCATATGCTTCATTTGCCTCCGGATTCTTCATCTACAAGATATGAATCAGTGTTGAGAATGTGCCCCAAATGCTCCAGGACTTATTTACAAAATCAACATGTAATTCACATATTACGAAGCAAAGTACAGAAGAGTCTTATGTATCCTCTTGATACCAGATTCAGCACTTAAGGTTGAGATTTTTATGTTGCTATTACATGCTAATTTGATTTTTTTTTTTGGGGGGGGAACAAAAGCAAGAAATGAGAAATCAATGAAAGCAAAAGCAACATGAATAGCATCAGGCTGATGTAAATTGTGTTGGAAGCCATACTGACCTTAGTTGGTGCAGGGCAATTTTCATAGAGATCTCCCACAGCATGAATGTTGTCGGATGCCGCTCCATTTTCATCCTTATCCATCAAGGAAACTGAAGTCAATTGTTGTTGGCAGTTGAGGATATCTCTCCTGTTATTTTCAAAAGATGAAGGGTAACCGAGTCGGCCATTATTTGAATCAGAAAGAGGGTCAAACTGCAATTCTGGTTTCTCGCTGTCCTGGTTATCCAAAACTTGTTCACCAATACTGTGCATGATCCCATCAGCCCTTACAAATTGATGTTCCAGGGCAGCGCAGCCATCCTTGACAGTGGAAACAATTCCTGGTGGATCTAGTCCTGTTTTCCCCAACTTTCCACCTTCCAAAGTTTGACCACCATCAAACTCATTTAGTTCCTTGTTACTTATGTATTGGTGATCCTGTTCAATGCAATTGTAAATAAAGTTGGCCCCAGTTCTTGTTGGTTCTCCTTCTGATTTTCCCAAGTTTTCAGTTTCCAAGACTGAGTCATTATCAGGACCAACAATTTCCTCCGAGATGGTATAATTATGAATCTGATTCTTGGAAATATCAGTAAATTCTGAAACCTTCCTCAATAGATTTTCCTTTGTAAACTGATCCTCCTCTACTTGTCGAATATTTTTCACACAATGGCTCTGATTGCTGGAAGCTGATTTGTCAGTTTGTTGGACTTGACTGCTGGCTGGGGGAGCATCTCTCACATCTTCTCCTTCGACTCCACCTGATTCTTTTGAATCAACTGGAGCTGCATCGCCAAAACTTTGAAATTCAATCATACTTTCAAGGTTCTCTTCTTCATGTTTCTCACATTTCTTGAACATTTCTAATGCTGAGGTACTTTCTCCCCTCTCTTGCTCAAAATCATCCCAATCATCTGTACCAAAGGCAACCGATGAACCAATGAGCAGTGGAATTCCATTATTGGGTCTGTCTTCCTGCAAGGAATGAGCATGCTTCGTGAAATATGAATCTCTCTCACGCTCATCATCAGTACCATACCCAAACATTGAACCCTCATCTTCAGAATATTCATTCTTGGATGAAGTTTCATCTTCCTCACAGACTCTTTCCTGTTCCCTGCCTTCAAAGCCCAAAGCAGAACGAGAATCCATCCCACCAAAGTGACAAGCAACCCGTGCCTCAACCACACGAGTACTGGATTCTGTTTTATCCCCAGAAACAAGCAAATTCACCCCGTTATTCTCTGTATTATTGGATCTTTGACCCAGAGCACTTTCAGCAGGACCCAGAATTGAACAGCATTCACTTTCTCCCCTTTGTCTCACAAAAGCATCTTTGCTCAAATCCGTGAATGGGGCCGATTCTGATCCAACCCAAGTATTTGATTCAACAACACAACTAGTCAGTCCAAGAGCATCCTCCTGAGACAAAGAACTTTCTTCATAATCATACAACTTCATACCCTTTTTTATCCTAGCAAACCCTCCTTTTACCTCCAAATTATTTGTCCCATGAACCTTACTTTTCTCGCCACTTTCATGCGCATTAGAACCCTCCAATCCAATCAAACACCCATCATCATTAGAATCCTCAAATCTGAACAAACTCCTTCCATGCCCTAACAAAGAACTTTCTTCAGAATCAAACAATTTCAAACCCTTTTTAAAGCTAACCAACGCACCTCCTAGTCCCACATTACTCGCCTGCTCAACCTCACTTTTCCCTCCATTTCTACCATCACTCGCACCCTCCAATCCAATCAGACCACCATCGTCAAGCCGAAAACTCTTTTGATGCCCAAATTCGAAATCAAGAGAATCCCTAAAAATCGTTCCTACCGAACTACACACACTCGGTGTTCCCAAAGCCGAATTGGCACTACAATATCTATCAAACTCAGACTCTCCACAAGATGAATACTGAGATAAAACCGGTGATGAATCACCACCATCCAATTCCTGTCTCTCCCATGACAGAAACTGGTCGAACTGATGGGGAGAGGCGACTTCTGAGGGTTTCTCGTTAGTCTCCTCTCCATTTTTCATCTGAAACACTAAAAAAAACCACTACACAGCTCAAAAACTCAAATTGTTTAGATAAATATCAGATTCGATCAAAATTTAACTCGCAGTAGATGATTTTGTTTGCTATTTTGAATCTGAATGAAATCGATGGAGATTGCTTACTATTCTCACAACAAGAATCCGATTAGAGTGAGAGAGAGAGAGAGAGAGAGAGAGAGCTGACCTTGCAATCTGGCACGTAACTGAGAGAGAGAGAGAGAGAGAGAGAGAGTTTTACAGACTCGGTGACGAAATTGAAATCGAAGGGAAAGGAGTGAATTTGTATTTTAATAACGGGGAAGTTTGTAATTTCAGAAATTTAACTACCTGCCTACCAGTCGCTGCGTGTCTGAGGACACACGCGTAGCTTTCCGTAGGGACATGGTATCCTTGTTTATTTTTTGGCTCCCATGGTATCCTTGTTTATGTCGGATATATATATATATATTTTTTAAAAAATATATATTTTATTTTAAGTAATTTTTAGAAAGTAAGAGTTTATAAAATTTCAGAAAAAAAAGGTGTTAACGTGTGTCATGTTTTATTATAAAAGGACATAAAGTTTAAAAATGAGGAAAAAATACCTAATTTTAAAAAAACAATGTTTGACTTTTCGGATATTTTAATGTTTATGTTTACTAAATTTATAAATATTTAAAAACTCCATAAAAACATAAGGATTTGAGAGACGTCTTATGTATTAATTCTTGACCCCTCGTATTACTTTCAAGGAGTTTTTACAAAACTAAGTTGTGCTTACTCCTTTTAGTTTTTTAAGGTATTGTTGTCTACAATTGAATTTTGCTTGTGTAATTATTTTTATTTATTTGTTTTGCTTACGAAATGATTGTATTGAATTTTAATACATATAAATGCATTGCACATTGCAATTGCTTTTACATTGTTTAGTTGGCTTAACCCATGGGTAGTGGTATTTAAATGTATGTCATGTGTCTAGATTGAAGAAAAAATTAGGTTCGTGACATAGTTTTAGTGGTTTGCATTTGATTCGAATATGAAATACAACGGTGAATAGATTGTTTTGAATTTTTAAGAAATTTTTTTTTTAAGAATTTGGAAATTGAAACTTAGTTTTGAAAGCATTTGTGATACGAACAGAAAAGCAAAACAATAAAGGCTAGAAACCGGACACCAAGACTTTTATAGTGATTCTACCAATATTGGTATACGAGATGACCTTTTGGATTTTTTACTATCAGATAACGCTAATACAAATTTTACTTACAGGTATAAATCAACTTTTACAGAGTTTTTCTTCAAACTCTTTACAACCACTTTCTCTCACTAAAACTCATATCGGAGATCCTCTATAATTTTTTTCATGCTAATACACAAAGAGGGAGTGAAGTTGTTATAATTTTTTAATTTAAAGATTTCAAATGTAACGAATGTAGGCACTAATAAAATTTACAAGAATTTTGTTCAAGTTGTGTTTAACAACAATAATGACCTCTAGAAGTCCATACTCTTGTTTAAAGGTTAAGTATTTATGGATAAACCTTTTTTAATCGTCGGTGGATTCAAATTTTGAATGTCTAATTTAATCTATTTCGGTCAAAAGTGAATTATCTTTTGCAAATATGACGCTAAAAGTTGATTTTGATTGTTGAAGTGTTTAATGCTCACAATATTCTATTGAAATCTCATACATAATTGTTAGAAACAAAGCATAGTCAAATATATATTTAATTGGTTGAATGTTTTAAAGTCACTTATTGAACTCATTCAATCATTTTGGACATAACATTTAACTAGAATGGGCACTCTAGTTCAGATCAATTGAATGTTCATGTTCAATCGACCATCATAGGGAAAGTGTTTAGACTGATCGAATAGTTAGTCGTTTTGGTCAACTGATTTAGATATTATGCTTAAATTGGGTTTGACCGAGTTTTTCTTAATTCAACTGAGAAATATATGTCGGTGGAACAGTCCTTAAGCTCGGTTGAATGTTCTCTAAGAAATTGCCTAAAATCCATTTAATTGTCTATGTGATATGGTTGAATGTTACAATTCTATTCGACTAACAATATATTTTGGTTGAATGATTTCTTAAGATCTACCCAAGTGTTCAATCGACTGCTTGTGTGGATTAATAAAATTTTATAATCCTATTCATTTGAATAACTGTCTTAAACGAAGTGTAAATTTTTAAATTATAAGATCTATTCAACCATTTCAATAGATTGGTCGAATGCAACAGTCATATTCGATCGGTGAAATGTTCTAGTTAAAACTTTTGAGTACTAATATTCTTTTTGGTCAAATGCTTATAGAGAATGATCAAACTGCAAAATGAGTTTTAGGAATCTAAGTCATTCGAGTTATTTTCTGAGTTTTTATATCGAGTTATGAGTCTACTCATGAGTCAGAAATATAATTTTTTTATTGTGATTTTAAATCGATCGAATGAGTGAGCAAACCAGTTGATTCTAAGTTTGGAAACAGTTGAATGCTCATATGGCCATTCGACTGCTTAGTACTTATTATAGATCTTTTTTTAGGGTGTTATAACACTCGAATTAAGTTAGGTAGTGTTGCTACCCAATATCCGCTAGAGTGTTGGTCAGCTGAGCTCGAGCTTATTGAGTTTACATTTCTCAAGTTCGAGTTCGGCTTGAAATATTATCAGGTAGTGTCACGATCTCGATTAAATTATATTTTTTCATAATTAATTGATTTCGGATAATATATTCAAAATAATATATATATATATATATATATATATATATGAATATAATTTTACATATAAAAATTATTTTAAAATAATATAATTAATCGATCTCGGGTAATTTAATGAACTTTCAAATTTGACACAGTATGGGCTCGAGCTCAAGTCGAGCTTTGACGAAGTAGTGTTATGGGTTCCCGTGACGCTACCCGAGTCTCATACTCATGACACTATCCAAGTCTCATAACGCGCCAAGTCTAAGTCGGTCGAAGGGTCTGACTAGGCAATCGAACGGCCCCATTGGGGAGTTGAACGATCTATTGCTAAAAATTGAATTCAGTTGATTGATTTCATCATCATGCGGTTGGACTACTCTTTCTACTTGGTTCTAGTCAAATTATCAGATTATCAATTCAATTGTTTTCTATGATTTTTTAAAATATTGGTTGAATATAATTCACATCAGTCGAATGACTTAATTCTATAGTTGATTTCCAAATTTTGCATACTAATATCTTGAATTATTTTACTTATTATCGAAATCTAAATATACCAATAAATGAAATTTGAAAATTTAGATCGCAGAATGATATTCTACGTATGGGCTATGCTTTGCTAGCGTTTGAGCCCAAATTATCGAGTGAAACTCTAATTTTGATATTAAAAATATAATTATTTTTAACTTAAAACTTATAATAAATTATTTTTTATTAAATCAACGGCCGATTTAATTAGCATTTGACATTTAAAACAATTATCCAAAACAAATATTTTGAAACTATCATGGATAAGAACAGTTTTAAAACATTTGTTTCAAAAAGTTTTAGCTTAATTAATCACCAAAAACTTTATCTCTAATAGAGATTTTAAATTATTTTTTCTAGAGAATGGTATTTATACTATTGTCAAGCAATTTTAAACGAAGAGTTTCATGAAAAATGAAAAAGCATCTCCTACATGCACACTAATATGGCCTCAAGAATTTTAACCACAAATTGTTGGTATAAACTATAAAATGAAAATTAATTAAATCTTCAGCTTACAAATTAGAATTTGACTAACTTTTATCTCTTAAATCGTAATATTTTTTTTTTCCCATCTTGACAAATAAAACTTAAGAACATTTAACTATATGTTTAAAAGTATTTATTTCCTGTGTGAACTTCAAGGGATGGTTCAGTGCTGGAAATCATAATTAAAATCAAAATCATATCCTCTAGATTCGGTCCAATTCATCTGTTTGGTTCAGTACAATCGAATGGATATCACCATAGTTAGTGTTTGGTTGGCTTTTTTTTTTTTTTTTTTTTTTAAGAATAGGAATTAACAATTTTTTAATTTTACTTTTACTCCATTATACAATAAAAATTATGAATAATTTAAAATAAACTATTTTAAAATATTATATGAAATTAATTTTACTTGAAAAAATAAATACTATATGAATTTATCAAGTAAGCTTTATATTCCTTTCAAAAATAAAAAAAGTAACTTAATATCGAAAATTTTATATTTCTTCACTTGTTTATATATATATATATATATATATATAAAGTTTTGAACTCAAAATTTTAGAAAAGGGATTGAGACTTTGTATTAAAATTTATCTTGTAAAATTAATCATGATTTCATTTATTAAAAAATTGAAATTTAATTTTACAAAATTTTGAATTGATTAATTTTTTTTAAATTAGTCTAAAATTATTGTCCAATCAAAAATATGAATTTTCGATAACTTTTTTTAGAATGTAAAAAGACAACAAAGTGTAAGAATGAAGAGTAATAGATAATTTTGGATAAGTGTGAGACTAAATAATTATTTGGAAATCAAATGTATGTTTCCAACAAAACTTACTAATTTATTTGGGTTTTGCGGATTTTTAGATTTTTAAGATATGAATACAAAATGTTCATTCGTATAATATTAACACAAATATTATATTTCAATTTTATTCTCATTTTTTATTTCCATATACTTTTACCAAATGCTTCGTTAAAATTTTTAGCTGAAATAATTTTGATTTAAAATAATTTTAAGGGTTCATCGAAAAATTTTAATTTAACATAAGAAATCATATATTTTTGTATATAAATTTTTAATTCTATTCTCAAATAATATACACTCCATTTTTATTTTAGGCCATACCACGAACTCTTCCAAGTTGAGAAACCAAACATTTCCTAGAAGCTTAAAATTTACTAAAATTTTTAATCAAATATAATAACAATTTTTTCAAATAATCCTTAATTTAAATTTTATCTAACTAGACATCACCCATGCGACGCTCGATAGGAGACATTTTGAAAAACCGGGATAGCTTTGAGAAGGTTGTCTCGGAACTAAACCGGCCAGGATTGCCTTCAAAATAACCGGTACAAAATGAAACCGGTTTAATTCAGTATAATATTCTTGTAAAACCCTAACCCCTATAGAATCAAAAAACCGAAACAGAGAGAGAGAGAGAGAGAGAGAGAGAGAGTGGAGGAAGCTCATGTCGAATTCAAACCTTAACAATGGCGGACTTGAAGCCTTACAAAGGTTAAAGTCGACGGAGCCTCCATTGTTTCTCGCTCCATCACCAGACCTCTCTCAAGCAGCTCGCTTGGCGTCGCGATATATCTTCTCTCGACTCCAACCACACTGTCCCAAATCTCCTTTTGATAATCTACTTGTTGATGGGTTTGACGCGGAACAAATTTGGCAGCAGATTGATATTCAATCTCAGCCCTTGGTTTCAAGTCTGAGAAGAGAGTTGAATAAGTTCGGGAACAATCCGGAGTTAGTGTCAAAGGGTTTTGATAGATTTAAGGTTGAGAAGAAAACGCAGGAGAGAGAAATTGAGGAACAGTTTGACGAGATGGATGAAGATGAAGATGGTGATGGTGATAAAATGGACGATCTTGATGATGATGAAGAAATGGACGGTCTTGATGAAAGTGAAGACGACGACGATGAGGAGGAGGAAGAGGAGGAGGACGAAGAGGAGGAAAAGGAAGAAAAGGAAGAAAAGGAAGAAAAGGAAGAAAAGGAAGGAGGAGTAGCTGGAATTGAGGATAGGTTTTTGAAGGTGAAGGAGTTGGAGGAGTTTTTGGAGGATGGTGAAGCTAGAGAATATGGATTGGAGAAGGAAAAAGGTAATCGTAAAGTTGATAAGAAGGAGAAAAATAAAGGTTCTGATGAAGAAGATGAAGAAGAAGAAGAAGAACAAGACGAGGATGATGATGATGACGAAGACGACGACGACGACGAAGAAGACGAGGATGAGGAGGTGGGTAATTTGTGACTCGAATTGTTTATAAAAGTTATTATGGTTAATCCTTAATGGGTATTTTTAATTTGTTGTAGCTAACTGTTCATGGTCAATCCTTAATGAGTCCTATTCATGAATATGGTTTCTACTCCTATTTCTCTGTTATGGTCTGCACTCAACTCAACTTCATTCAACTAAACCTCAACCCCAATTGAAAATGTTGGAGTTTACTGATGTTAGAGGTTAAGTTCAAAACAAACATATCGAAGTGATATTATGGACCTGCGTCTATTTTGATTTGAAGGTGTTTTTTATTTTCTCTGTTGCATTTTTTTAATTGTATCTTTAATATTTCTAATTTGTTCTCTTAAAGCTTGGAGATCTGGGACTTAGCGATGAGGATGACGAAGGCTTGGATAAGTTGGGAAATGCTGGGTAATGTTTGTTCCGGTTTGTGCTTGGCCAATTTATTTATGTTAGTAAAAATTTACTTGTATTCCTTACTTTGTAACTACCTTTCCTCTTTGAAGTGCTTGTGGCGGTTTTATTTTCATGCATCACTTGCGGGCTGATGTTATGGACTAGACTTGTAGTAAAAATTTACTTGTATTCCTTACTTTGTAACTACGTTTCCTCTTTGAAGTGCTTATGGCGGTTTTATTTTCATGCATCACTTGCGGGCTGATGTTATGGACTAGACTTGTCCATGGGAATAAAGCAAAATAGTGGTAGATTGTTGTTATCTAGGAATCATAATGATGGGCGGTATAAGTTTAAGAGAACCCTGTCCTCAACAACGTAGCAAAGCATATTAGTTGGCTGTATGATGAGGCATTTACATCAGTGTCTCTGTTTCTTTATATGATTGATTTGAGTATCCCAAGAGAAGCCAAAATCTACAGTATGATATTGATTTCTGTGTCATTTTGTTGAGGTGAGGGGGAGGCAAGATTCAAAATCTTGACCTACCACTGTTTTAGGATTCCATTTCTCTTATGGACACTTCTTTAATTGTATATTATCATTTTTTTCTACATCTTAGTAGTTGAAAAATAAAAAGAAGATATCATGCCTTTGTTTTGGTTCTTGTGCATGCGCAGAACATGTTGTTAACATGCTTTCTTGTTGCCATCTTACTGAGTTTGTTGATTATAATTTCTCCTATTTTCATTTATGCTGCTTTATCTATGCAAATTGATCATTCAGCTATGAGGACTTCTTTGGTACTCAGAAGAAAAAGGGTTCAAAACATAAATCAAAACCTATCGAGGAGTCAGATGACTCTGATTTTGGCAATGATGAGGGATTTGGATCTAAGGTAACACTTAAAATCAAATTATTTAAATGAACTCACCTCTTAACCCCCTAAAAGATTTGTTTCTGTTTGCTAAAGTCGGCAAACCTTGTGCTTGTTTACAGCATGAAGAAATTCTTTCTACCCATGAAAGAGAAAGACTGAAGCATCAATCTGAAATTGAGCAGATGGAGAAAGCAAACCTTGAGCCAAAGACTTGGACTATGCAGGGAGAGGTATCTCTTGTTTCTAAATAGATATTATTATATTGCAGTGCTATTTCATGTTCCCCATGGATATTATGTCCCATTTGAATTTTGTTGACAGGTAACTGCTGCTAAGAGACCTAGAAATAGTGCATTAGAAGTTGATCTTGATTTTGAGCACAACATCAGACCAGCTCCGGTGATCACAGAAGAAGTTACAGCAACCATTGAAGAAATCATTCAGAAACGGATCCTTGAGGTGAATTCTGGCATAAATAATTAAGAGGTTATTGGGGGCACAACAAACAAAATAGTCTACTAATGCTTGTGTTACGATGATGTAGGGGCGTTTTGATGATGTGCAGAAGCCAGCTACATTACCATCTAAAGCACCACGAGAATATAAGGAAATGGTATGGATTGTTCCTGTTCAAGTGATCTTCTCTTCTTCAAAAATTCTTAAGGTCGAATTTCCTTTTTGATGCATTAGATCTAAACTAACTCGTGTGAGGTGTTTCATTGATAAATTTGCAGGATGAGAACAAGAGCAAGAAGGGGCTTGCTGAGGTTTATGAGGTCAGTGGTCTTTTGAGCACCATCTCCTTTGGTGATGGTGTTCCTTGCCCTGTTCATTTTAAGATGTCAATACCTTACTCTAAAGTCATATTTGTGATGGAATTTTAATGTTTTTCAAAGAACAAAAAATTGTAACCTTTTTCAACTTCTTCAGCTGACAAGAGAGCATTTGTTTTACAACTGCAGGAAGAGTATGTACAGAAGACAGATCCTGCTTCTGCGCCATTGACTTTCTCAGATGAACAAAAGAAGGAGGTAAAACTGTTGAATGATGCTTTTGCATCCCTTGTTATGTGGGTTCTGTATCCTAAACTCATATAGGATATTACTTGGGTATATTTCTGTGTCCACATGTACTAAACACCAACCACACGAGCAGATGCAGCTGATGCTTATTCTTAAAATTTGATATGTTGTGCAGAAAAAGTTCTCTTCTGCTGCATTTTGAGACCCCACTGCTCTCATTCCGCACATTCAGTGACATTTTGCAGCCTGTGCTATCTATTTCCAATACTACTTGCACATATCAATGTGATATAAGGGATATGGTTGAATCCCATTTGTTGACATGGTACATTTAATGATTGGGATTTCCATGTTAACTACATTTTTGTCAGAAAAGAACAAAATAAAAAAAAAGGTTTTTGAGCCCTGATGTATATTTAATGGTACATTTAATGATCGGGATTTCCTTTATTCTTCTAATATATTCTTGTTTTTCTATCCAAAAAAAAATGTTAACTACATCTTCTGTATGAGCAGATGAAGTGCTTTGTGCCCTGATGTTTGGTAGTTCATAGACAGTCATATATTGCAGTTCAGAGAGTGACTTGTTTGTTAGTCTTTTTCTTTGTTCTAGTGTAGAAATTTTTTGCCAATTGATGAACTGTTAGTCATTTGTTACTTCATCAGTTTCAATTATGGCTATTCAATGCTGGAACTAGATGTTTGATAACCTTTATGAGGTTTTTAGTTTCTTAAAGAGACATTAGAATCCTTAGCCTTGTGATTTGAATTTGTGCAGGCAAGTATGCTATTCAAGACACTTTGCTTGAAGTTGGATGCACTATCGCATTTCCACTTTGCTCCAAAACCTGTATGCTTCTCAACTAGTTTAATTGGACATATTTTGTTCATGATGTATGCTCTTTCTTTTGTGTGTGTGTGGGTGGTACTCATCCCTTATCGTCTGATGTTGACAGGTTATAGAAGATATGTCTATCCAAGCAAATGTTCCTGCCCTGGCAATGGAAGAGGTCAAGAGCTGTTATTTCCTTTCATTTGAGTTTAGATTGCTTTTCTAATTGCTAATTTTCATGCTTGACATTTTTAATTTTTGTGTGAATAGATTGCACCTGTGGCAATCTCAGATGCAGCTATGCTGGCACCTGAGGAAGTCTTTGCTGGCAAAGGAGATATTAAAGAGGAAGCTGAGCTGACCCAAGAAGACAGGAAGAGAAGAAGAGCAAATAAGAAAAGAAAATTTAAAGGTAAAAATTCTGTCATTGTATTGTTTCATGAATCAACTAAATCCTACTTTTTCATGTGATCAACAGTGGCAAAAAGGCTTGTCCTATTTGATTTTCAATGGCTTAAGGGCCAGATTTAAGTCTCTTTGACCCAAATTTACTATTCCCGGGTCAAATTGTATTTATTTATGGTGGTGTGATGGCAGAGATAATCTTTCCTCTTCTAATAAGATCTTAATCCTTATACCATCAGGGAAAAAAAATTATATATATATCCTTCTAGACTGGCCCAAAAGGGAAGAAAAACAAGAAAATTTTAATCATTCTTTTATTAGAAGGCCTTCTCAGGTACCGAAGTTTAGGTTGTTACTTGAATTTGACTAGTCAAATCCCATTGTGGTCTTCATAGATCAAGTATATACTTGACCCTACCAGTTATAATTCACAAAACTTCATGGCAAATGATGAACTATATGGGAAAATCCTTTCTTCTTTTTGTCTTTTACCCATTTGTTAAAATGAGATCCAACTCCAGGACGATCTCTTTTTCCTTTATTCCACAAGCATTCAGTTACTATTTTGTCTTTGAAATTTTGGAATTGCTGTTACAGCTGAGTCAGCAAAACGGATGGCAAATAAGGGTCAAGCCACCATAGTGAATCGTCATGAAGGTGGGTTCTTGAATGTCTAAAGCCTTAGCAAAAAAAAAAAAATGTCATATTAAATTTTCTAAGTCCTATTATTGTGTTTACTTGCAGCTAAGGATGCGTGATTTCCTGCACAACATTTTTATGTGAACTAGAGGTCCTGGTTGTGAAGTCATCTTGCGAAATTCAATTGCATCAGCGTTGCCGATTCCTGGGATACAGCAAAAACATATTTACTAAGAACTTGCATCTGATGTTTGATGGATGCTCACCCTTTAGGTTACAAAAGAGGTGACAAACAGAGAAAAGAGAGATTAACAGCCATGAAAGAAGCTTTAAACATTTGATTGTGGAAGTTCCCATCTATAGTAGGTCACTTGGAAAATTTGGTGGCTTATTGTATTAATAGGCTTTTGTTGGCTAGTCTTTATTCCTTTTCGTTGTTTTGTATCTATTGACTTTGGGGTGACTGATTATTTGTCAGGGATATAAATTAATGACTTGCCATTCTTTTTATAGTACATTGAGTGGTGCACGGTATCCCGTTTGTTAACATTATTTCAGATCATTCGTGCCCTTAACTGCATATGTTGCCTTAACATGCTTCGAATGCTTTTGACACTAGGGCATCGGACAGGTTAAAGGGTTTTCCTTGGATGCCATCAGGAGTACCAGGGATGGCTTGGGTGTGCGGTAGATGGTGTTGATTGAACAAACTAGTTAGCCTGTCATTTGGACCAACTAATTTGGTGCAGCTAGGCAACACATTCCTGGCATGGTTCAACAACTTTCATTTTCCATTGCCCGAACAAGTGGTGATGCTATGTCTGCATCATGCTCCAATTAGATGGTTTGATCGACATCCTCAACTAACCACTAATTCGTCTGAATCAACACCCTTGACCAGATTGAAGCCACTACTTGGTCCGATCAACATCCATATCTGTTTCCTGTGCCCAGACTAGATGGTTGGATAGACGTCCTTGACCGGATTGAAGGTCGGATCAACACAATTGACCAGACTTAAGCCACTAATTGTCCAAATTGACAGCCTTGACCAGATCGAAGCCACTAGTCAACCCAGTCACGACCATACCAACTAGTTAACTCTGACATGGGAACACATGGTAGGAATGTAGTTCCACACAAACCTTCCCCCCCCCCCCCCCCCAAAAAAAAATTTTGGGAACAAGTGATAAGGCCATGTCTCCATTACGCCCCCATTATCCAATCGGCTCTTCAATCAGACCCAAGCCACTCAAAATTGCATGACTACCTCCGGAACAACAGAATCCAAATCGATAAAGAATCAAATATTATGTCCATGAAAGGTTTAAAGACTTCACATGCCCCAGAAAAAGACAGATTAAAGATCAACGAAGAACAATTTACATTCAACTTTGTCATTCTATCTTCACCCCAAACAAAATCTTTTACATTCAAAAGAGAACCTCACAGATTAGTTTATACGTCTTGCTGATGGTAGAATGCGTGACTGCCCAAGAAACAATCGCAAGACATTCATATGACAGGGATTCTGTTTGAAAATAATCCTGAAAGGAAAGTGCCATCAAAATTTTCTCTGCAGGAGCCTGTTTTGTGGCCATGCATGTAATGGTTTTCTATTTAGTCAGGCTCCCTTCAAGCCTCTCAATTGCAGCACCAACACCACTTTTAGTTTCTCCCATTCCATCAGCCTCGGCTTTATTAGCTATAATTTCCTCATTTGCCTTGTCAACAAGCTTTAAATGGATCCAACCTGTCACAAAGAGGCAAAATTACCTCCCATGCCTCATGAAATTTCAGATAAAATAAATTGATGCATATCCAAATCCCAAAAACAACTGCAGAAGATGCACCTCTCAGGGCAAGGCCCATGGTTCGATTTTGGGAATTTTATATGGTGATTTTTAGCCCATGTGCATGTTTTGCCAGGTGTGCATGTTTAGTGCGCATGGTTTCTGAATTATCATGCATTGCTCAATAGATTTACTGTGTAGACCAGAAGGGCAGTAGAGCTGAGGTTCCCGCCATTATTAAAAAGAAATGGATGCTTCGGGGTAAGGAAGAAATCCCATTAAAAAAAAAAAACGCAATTAAAAGTTACAAAGTGCATATATGAGTTTCACAACCTTCGGAATTTCCACTTTTGCTAACATATTCTATGTCGAGTAAAACGATTATAGGATTTTACAGCTGTCTGGGAAGCACACAGTAACATAAGGTGTCATAGTCTTACCAAGAGGAAAGCAGAATGCTGCTCCCAGAGCTGAACCAAGGAGCACATTTCTTGCACGCCATGCCAATGATCCCGGCACTAGAAACACAAAGGAAGATTATATCAAGAGAGAATGATACTCGTGCATTTTTAATTCACTCTCTCCTGACTTAATGTCAAGACCAAAACCTGAACCTTCCAAAAAAGATGCAATTTGTAGTTTTCTATGATGATGTTAACAGCAAAAATTCTATCAATAAGAAAGAAAATGATAGTGATGATGCAGTGTGCCCACACAAGCACGATAGTTTATTTTATTTATCAATTTTTCAAAGACTAGCAAAATCAACAGGCTTGCAATTACGAATATAAACATTAATAAGCTAACTTGAGAAATTGGCATTATGATTAACTAGAAGAGCTTTGGGTTTTTTCACCAATTGTTTTGCCTGCCATGGGTCTTAAACCTAGAAAGCAAGAGAGTAATGCCAAGTTGGAAGGCATGCAGTATTTTACCCAAAAAAGGAAAAGAAAAACTTGAACTTTAATGCAGAATACTCGGGGAATGCCAAACCTTAGATATGGCTTAAATAAGGAAGAAGACATAGATTCATATGGCTAACCTTAACTACTTCCATTGGCAAGGAATGGAAGGGAAAGTCTTAGAATCAATTTACCTGGGCAAGTTCTAGATATAAAATTTTATTCACTACAAATACTTGATATTTAATGCACTCATGCTCATATAAGAGATGGACCAACAATCAATCTTTGCAGAAACATGTGTGAGACGGGCAAAATCCACAATAAATCACTCTGAGGAGATATGTAAAAAGAGTTTAACTTATATAGGAGTGGTAAAAGATCTCAAAAGTCAGTTCAAGATTATATCTGTGATACAACTACTGTTTATCTACTTAACAAGCGCAAGGAGCTAGAGAAGATGGATGATAAGAAAATTAAAAAAGCACTCTGCAACCGAGAAATTTGATTAATAATTGTTAGTATTAAATCAAGACTGAATCCTTACGAATCAAACCGAATGTTGCAGCAGTGAGTGAACCAGCGCCGGCAACATTGAAGACATCACGCACACCTCGCTTCTCAGCCAACAGGTCTTGCAAACCATAAAATGCAGCCGTAAACATTCCAAGGCGAATGCCACCAACTATTGAGCCACGGGTGACTCTAAGAAACCTTTTCTCCATTGCATCTCTCATTAATCGATACTGTTCACGCTTGTCTGGTGTACTCCCAAGCTTTAGCATCACTTCTGCATCTTTGCTCTACCAAATAGATCATAAAAATTATCATCCATGAAAAACTACAACAGTTTTTCTACTTATTGATTTTTAGAACGTGACCAATCCCAAATAATGTAATCATCAAGGCAAATGGAAAAAGTTGCAGACCACATATGACAACCCTATGGCTCCAAAAGGTGTTTATACAACAACAACAACAACAAACTGAACCTTATTCCCAAAATTTGAGATCAACCATTTGAGAGACAAATTTATAAAAGATAGGAAAAAGAGAAAAACAAGAATAAAATATATATATATATAAATAAATAAAAAGAAAAAGAAAATAAAGAAAATAAAATAAAGAGAAAAATAAAAATAAATATATAAATCAATAGATAAATATCTAAAATATATTGGTTTAATTTCTGCGGATTCTACTACGCCATCCATTGCTATCTAACACCATTTCCTCTTCTAAACCCTTAGCTTCCATGTCTTTACGGATAACTTCCATCCAAATTTTCAATGGTTTACCTCTACGTTTTACTAAATTTCCTATATTTAAATTCTTGATTCTCTTAACTGGAGTATCTTTAGATCTTCTTTACACATACCCGAACCATCTCAAACGACACTCTCGCATTTTATCCACAATTGAACTAACTCCCAACTTGTTACGAATATCTTTATTTCTAATTCTATCTCTTCTAGTTTTTCCACACATCTATCTAAATATCTTCATTTATGCTACAGTTATCTTTTGTTCTTGTTGTTGTTTAATAGCCCAACACTCATAACCATACAATAGTGTAGGTTTAACTGTGATTCTATAGAACTTTCCCTTCAGGTGTATTGGCATCATCTGATCGCAAAGAACTCCAGATGCCTTTCTCCATTTCATCCAACACGCTTGAATCCTATGATTCACATCTCCATCTATATTGCCATCATTTTGAATAATAGAGCCTAGATATCTAAATCGTTCATTTTTGGAGACATTTTGCCCAACTAATCTAATCTAATCGTTTCTTCATCATTCCTATAACTATCGCTAAACCTACATCTCATATATTCAGTTTTCGATCTACTCAATCTAAATTCTCTTGATTCTAGTGTGAATCTCCATAACTCAAGTTTAGCACTAACACTCACTTTAGTTTCATCAATTAGTACTATATCATCTGCAAAAAGTATACACCATGATATTTCATCTTAGATATTTTTTGTAATTTCGTCTATCACTATTGCAAAAAGGAGGGGATTTAATGACGAACCTTGATGGAGTCCAATGTTAATGGGGAAACTATTGCTCAAACCCCCGCAAGTCCTAACGCCGGTTGTAGCTCCCTCGTACATATCTTTAATGAGATTAATGTATCTCAAAGATATCCATTTTTTCATCAACGCCCACCACAATAAGATTATTGCCACCAGGAGGTGTTTATCTAATGAGATTTTATACATATGCAGTTGGATCCCTGATCACCACATCAAAACAAGCAGGGAGGGGTATTGAGAAACAATGCAGATGGTACAGTAGATCCAAGCCCTCCAAGATAGGTAAAGGACTAACCATGTTACCAAGCTATGCTATTTTAATGCTATTTTGTTACAAAGAAAGCACATATAGACAGAACGAACATAAAGAAAAGTTCCAAATTTAACCAAGAACTCTATAAACCTCAATTAAACATTCGGACTCCAAGTCTAACTTCTAGACAGGGATATTTCAAGTCTGTTCTTGGATCCTAGTTCAGGTTCCTTCTCACATTCCCTTAGTTCACAACTTATTCTCACCTAAGTACAGGGGCAGAACCTCGGAGGATCCCCAAAGTTTTCAAAATCGAAAGAAAATAAATATTTACCTTAGCCCTTCTAAGAACATTTGTCTAGGTCTGCCATTGTTTAAGTAAGAAAGAATCTTAGAAGATTGTTTGTTTTTATTTGTTATTTATTTATTTTTATTTTGTTTTCAGTAGACAAAATTAAGAATTATAGTTGAAAGCACTGCATGCACATCAAGCATAAAAGAAAAATCCAGACTCACAACAGAAGAAGCCGCTTCCTTGCTACCTCCATACAATAAGCCTGCAAAGACTCCAATAACTGTTGCTGTGCCCCAGTTGACCGTTCCAGGCGACCTTGTTCTTCCCTGATAAGTGAGCAAACAATGTTAATGCATAACAAGAGTGAGAAAATCACAAAACCAATGAAAGACCTATCTTCTTAACCTCCCAGTACAGCCAAATAATTAAATTACAACTTGTATATGTTACAGTCCAAGCTAGTCTGAAGATGGACATCACCAAGTCATATTCCAATTCCCAAACCTGGTTAAGTTAAAGCTTGATGATAAGGGAGACAAGCAAAAACATCTCATACAATATAAGGCAGTGGGGACATTTTATAAAAGCCTCTACTTGAAGTCAGCCTAGAATCATAGATTACTTGGCATCTATGATGCAGGGCTATTAGAAATGAACAAGTACGTGTCATATCTCTGCCAGACAATATTCCTTGGTGTGCCATGTTCTCTGTCTGTCTAGGTTGATGAATCATGGCTTGGCCTTTTTTATATAAGTCCATGGAATGAAAAAAAGAATGCAAAAAGGAAAAAAAAAATGATAAGATTGTTGAAATGATTTCAAGAATTGATATATACAACAACGACAACAACAACAACAACAACCAAGTAACCTTGACCTTTCATATAGGTCTTTCAGACCATTGAACTTTATAAAAAGGCATATAGCACCTGAACTTGCATACCAAACCATCTGAATTCAATTCTTTTGTATCAGATTGAAACCGAATACCTAGGAAAAATTTATTCAGCACAGAACCATATTCATTATAACTCATAAAAAAAAACATCGGTAAAAATTCAGTATTTCAAGAACTATCTTAATTAAGAAATAAAACCCAGAAAAAAAGAAAATTTCACGATTCATGAACAAAGAGAAGTCTAGAGAGAGAGAGAGGGTATAGCTAAATAAAACCCTAACAACCAATCAACCAGATATAACAATTTCTGAGACAACAATCTAAAAATTCAACAGAAGCAAAAAGAACCCATATTGGAAAAGGGATAATCGAGAGAGAGAGAGAGAGAGAGAGAGAGAGAGAGAGAGAGAATTTACATTTGATGATGCAGCTTCTTCAGATTTTTCATTAGAGTCCATAATCGAGAAATCAAAGCAAAGCCCAGAATGGATTTTGGGAAGACAATACAGGGATGAAGTTTTAAACTAAGGTCTCCACCTGAACCGCCATTGATGCAAACGAGTGAAGCAGAAGCGAGTGATATTTTTGGTGCGGAACGAAGCAAGAAAATGGGTTAAAAAAATAAAATAAAATTCAAACGTGGAGTTTTACGTGGTTTTTTTTTTTTTTTTTGAAAATATGACTAAACGATGGGCCGAGCTCAGACAGACGTTAATAGGCCCGGCCGGCAAAGGCTAATAACAAAGAAAGGAATGGCCTAAATTAGAACAAATTGAGCCTTCAATATCCTTTTGTTTTTCTTTTTTTTTTTTACAAGATTTGAATTTGGAATCGGTAAATTGAAAAATATGATTATGATCACTAAAATATTTCTTTAGAGATTGAATCTTCAATATTCAAAATTGACAGATTTATACTTAGATATATATATATATATATATATATATATATATATATATATATATTATAAATCATCGGTGATTATCGGATCAAACTAAGTTTCGTGAACAAAAAGAGAAATGGGCTGTATTAGAGGAAATTGAGCCATCTATATTCAAAACTGGCCTATTTATATTTGGTTTATTTTTTTTTTAATATAAATTATCGATATTTAATAATCAGTATGATTAAATTTGGTTAGAGTCGCGTTAGGCTTTACTCAATGCACAAAATGCTTCTTGACTTGGTGCAGAGGTAGGGGAGGTGGGCGTATATATCACAACCTTCCCTTTGTACTTTTTGCAAATGAACTGTTTTCATATATCGAATCCCATAATCTCGAAATCATCAAAAGAGTAATTCTACTGTTACGTCAAGATTCGTCTTCAATTATTGTCGCGTTAAATTCTTAAAAAACATTTCGATATTTGTTTTCTCTATATATAGCACTTGAATTTGATATTTTATTTAAAAAATTATTGGTGTATATATTTGCAATATGCTAGCCTTGTAGGGTGTGATTTTTCTCAAATCACGACTTAATCACATGAGAAGAATTATTCATTTGAGAATTTTGTGCACCCCACGATATATTGATATTATCTATTGCTATTGTTATAACTTATAAGGTCAAAATTATTAATTTTTTTTTTCAACCTTCTTTTTTGAACACGAAAAAAAAGAAAAACCATTGCAATTGTTTTAACTTAGTTTTTTTCTTGATGTGATTGCAAGATATATCCTTTATATAAAGAATACTTGCAAGAAAATAGTTTTTTTTCTTAGTGTTGATTAATCGAAAATGCCTAAATATTAGTGAGAATCCAATACTCCAAAAACCAAGAGAATTCCTACGTGATTGAGTTGCAAAAAATTTTGGGTAGACTGAATACCATTTGTAAGTAGTTGAAGAAAACTACAAATTTTGATGGTGGTTTCAATATCTAATAGGAGTTCATCTCATAGGAGGTATTTGATAAAGATTTCATGAATTCGTCTTTCTTGGCTATATACATGTGGGATTACGACAAAAGAAAAGAAATATATAAAATTACATATCTTAATCAACTTTTTTTGAGTCATAATTTCATTGCAAATATATTTACCAAATTTACATAAGATATGTTAATGTTACATATTACTTTAGCCATCATAAAAGATATGCGATGCTAATATCCGGTTGATGCAGTGATTGATCATTGATATTCAAGTAAAATTTAGGGTTTGATTTTTGTTTATAACAAAAATAGACATCAAAAGAGTTTTGCTCCTTAAATTTTAATTTATCTCAAACTATATTTAATTAAGTTTAATATAATTATTAGATACCAGTTCTCTTGGCGACAAATAACTCTACGATAAAGGTTTTCCTTTCTTTACCAATTTAGGAAGAATTGAGAGCTAATCCATGTTGGTTCGGCAAGAACTTAATAGATTGCAATGGTAAAGCAAAAGAACATATGCAATCGTTCTTGGATCATAGTGGGCATGAATTTTTGAGTTTAATATTTGAATAATTTGGTAAGAATGAGCATAAATGGCTTGACCATAAAGCGATGTGGAATAAAATTTGTTTAGTTTTTCTCTTACGGCAAGGCCCAAAAGGAGAGTAAAGTATAAAAAGAACCACAAAAGTTTACCAAACCATGTGAAAAAAACAAATCATTTCCCCTAAAAAAGTTGAAGAACCAAGCAACAAAATAATCAAATTCTTCAACACTACATGTGAATAAAGTCCCCACAAATCATTCCAAAAAATATATGCATCTCCTTAGCAATTCAAGCAAAGCATTATTATTATTTTTTTATGGCTAAGCTATTGACCCAGTATCCGAGATTTCGTTCCGATTAATCTGGATCGATCGGTTACAGAGTCCAATTGAGGGACATGTCTCTAAGTAAAGTATTATTTGCTTCACCCCCCCCCCCTCCTTTCACAAACACAAGAAGTGTTTGTCTCTTGCACATTATCTCTCACTCTTCTTCAACAACGTATTTCTTCTAAGCCATCACTCTTCTTCTACTCACTCTCCACTTCATATTTCAATCATGCATCCCGATAGTTTTTGGCAATGTCCACATCAACCCTTGTAGAGCATATTGTGGAAACATAACCATAGATTACCCTTTTGCCCTCCAAGCCGGGATGCTGGCATCCGGTTTTCGTCCGGGTTTTGGACATCGATTATGCTTACCAAGCCCTAACCCTTCATGATCCACACCTGTCCAACTGTGAATCAATCTCTCTGGGAGGAAAAGGGAACGATTTATGGTCGAGCAATGGCGGGCCCTCTACTTGAACCCAGTACCCGACAATGTGTTCATGCTAATCGGTTGCAGTGCTCAATCCCCACTTTTCCAAGGTTTCCCTAGCCCTTACCTTGTCACAATGCTTCGGGTATGGGTTGCAAGGAGTACTATAATTGTCCGGCCTGGAATATAGTGGGCCCAAAAGGTTTGGGCCTATCCCACTCACCGGAGTGTTGTTCCACGTCATATGAAGCAATCAAATCAATCAATCTTAGTAAGCTTGAGTGTGAGGGCTATGCTAGTGCATTGCGCCGTTGAGGTTAGAAGGGCCTCATGAGTGGTCCCATGGGACAAGGGTCAAGTACACTTTGCAAGGAGATGATGCATCCTGTCGTGCATGCGAAGCGTCCGGTGGTTCGTGTGCGTATAACGTTGATGGGGTGAAGCCAGTGTGCTTGTGTAACGGGTGGAATTCATCATCAAATTGTGATTCAGGTGAGAAAAATTTGCTTTTGATGGTTTTTTCCTTGTCTTGGTTAGCATGGGGCACAAATTTTATTTTTTTTTTTAGTTTTCATCGGTATCTAAATTTTATCTAACTAATCTAATTTGAATACTGTTGGGTCAATTTTAAAGATTGTCTCTATCCGAAGTCACAAACTTTATGTGTGTGTATATGAATGCTCTGAACCATTTGTGTAGAAATGAGTCTGAAGACCTTTCCCGGCCTTTCGGCTAAGATCAAGAAATGAGTCTGAATTTAGGCCCATGATCTGTAGATTCTATCGGCCCCAGCCCGGTTATGGAGCCCATATCATAGCCTCGTTTAATGAAATGCCACTTGTTTTGCAGTAAGGTCATCATCAAGTGGGGAAACATCAGCTGCATTTACATTACCAGGTAAACAAAGACATTAGTAAGGTCATTTCCACACCATTCTCCTCCCTCCCCTCTCTTGTTAACGAAGACATGTTCAAAGTTGTTATGCAGGAATCTGGGTTTCTTTTATTACTTGGGTGATTACCATTTTGAGTTGAAGATTTAATAGAGGCCACAGTGTTCCTCAAGAAGAAATATTGGTACACCTCCCACCAAAGAACAGAAATTACTGAGGAGGTTCTTTACTGCTTTGACATATTAAGTTTTATCTGGTTTTTATTTTATTGTTTTGCTTTCATTGAATTCACATTGTAGATCAAGTTTTGAGAATGTATCTATGCTCAAATTTATCTCCATACTCACAGAATGATAAAATGCCTGGCAATAAATAAATAAATAAATAAATAAGCAAATTATAAAATGTGAGACAGACTCATAAATGACATGTTTATTTATATGCACGTGATATGGTATTTTATCTGGTTGGTCTTGAATGGAGAAAATATAAGAAGAAAATGAAGAGAAAATGAACATTTCCCCTTTCTCCAAGAGGCTACAACAGAACTTGTTTGGGAATGATAATTACAGTGTCATCTAGAAAGATGGACTCCCCCCGCTTCCCCTACCAAAAGAGTATTTCAAGAACCATATAATCATTTATGCATAACAAAATCATACCCTTCATCTCACAAAGAGAAATTTGACCAAACACAAGCACTCTATGCTCAAAACAAAAAAAAAAAAGAAAAAAAAAGCCTAATGGAGTTTCAATAAGTGTGCGTATAAGCTCCCATTGTGTAACCATTTTGTATCCTTGTTATTGCAACTTGTCCTTGCATTCCATCTTTTGTATACTGTTGCCACATCATCTGCTCCTCAACCAACAACTTCTGCTTCTTCTCCAACTCTGACATCTGCACATAAGCCGGTGGTGCCACCCCCAATGATGCTGCAAATGGGTCGACCTCGGTCGCTGACGTGGTGGTGCTACCGTCAGCTGTTGGCGGGGCGGGCAATGCAAGCATAGCTGGCCGGCCCGCGGACCCAAAAGCAACACTACTAGCACTCCCACTAGTGTTCTGCCCAATACCTGCCATAGCTGCATTTGCCTTGGCTTGGTGGTACATTCCGTCAAGCATCAAGTTGTCAAAACCACCGCCAAGTGTAGCCTTCTGATCAGACAGATTGCTTGCGGACTCGACAAGGGCTGTCTCCCAATCAGAGTCTTCAGCGAATGCTTTCCAAGTGAGTGCAGGAGTAGAAGTAAAATTACTTGCTGCAGGTAGGCCATCAAACAGTGCCAATGCCAACCTGTTTCCATGCTCTTCACTAGACACTGCATCATCTCCCAAATGCAATAAATCAGCCTCGTGTTTTGTATCAACAATTGCTTTCTCTTCTTGCTTTGTCTCTTCTTTCTCTTCTGCTGCTGCTGCTTCTTTATTCTCAACAAAATCTTCTGGAGGAGGCAAGGCCTTAATAGCATTCATATCTTCTTCAACAACTTCTTCCTTTTCAGCTTCTTCTTCTTCTTTTTCTTCTTCTTCTTTCCTTTGATCAATGCTCTTTGCTCTCCTATTCTGTGCCATTATGGATTTTTCCCTTATGAATTCATCCATAACATCAAGTTTTTTCGGTGTGATCTTCTCTACTTCTGGGTACTCAGAGGATCGTGCAATGCCCGTTACTTTGCACCAGTTGTAGAAGGCATCTAGCTCATCAAATTGCTTCCCAACCCGGCAAAAGATCTCGTAGACTTTCACACAATCTGGCACTTCAAGCTCCATGAATCGATCGACTAAGATTCCCATGATTTCTGTTATGTCATAGTAGATTTGGAAGCTCTCTTTCACAATGGGGTACATTGCTACAATCACCAATCGATTCACTTTGGCTCCACCTGATCAAATTTGTAACTTATTACGCATGAAAATGTTTTCTAAGCTAGCAACTACCGTATGCTAATTCATTGTATTAATAATATTTCATTTTCCATTAGATTTAATTATATCCTATCCTATGTTGCATGAAAACGGAAAAAGGATACAAAACGATACGACAAAATGACATTTTGCAAAAAATATAGAAAACAGGAATGTGGACAAATGCGTAAATATAAAAAGTATAAAAATTTTTATAAAAATTTTAATTATTTTATGAAAATAATAGAATAGTCATATTTTATAATAAAAATCTAAAATAATCAAATATATAATTATTAATCATAAGACAATTAATATAAAAAATAAAAATTATAAATAAATAAATAAATAATTCATTAAATATAAAAAATACAATTATAGAAAATATAAAATTTTTTTATATAAATATACATAAATTTATCATGTTAAAACATTTCAGAAATAAAGAAATACTAATATTAAGAAATTTCCGTATATCATAAATCCTATCTACTACCCAAGGTACACATGGCTAGCAACACATAAAAAATATTCCACACAAACACAATTAAGAGATAATATATTCAATCACGCAGAATTTTTAAATGCAAAAAAAAAAAAAAAGATTTAGCATAACTCAAATTCAGAATATTTACTCTGATATTATTTTAAATTTTATAGAATAATTATCTTTTCCAAGCATTCAAATTTTTGAAGAAAGGTGTCATTAATTATTTTATATTATAACAACATTGATAGGTTTGTCGATATCTGTGCAATGATCTACCCAACTTCAAGATGTTTCTTTAGAAAAATTCAATAAAAAATAAGATATTTCTATATATTTGTTATGGCTAGTTGAATGAATTTAGAGGCATGTGTGCTAAATCTCTTGTTAGACAAACCTGTTGGACGACAAGCTAGGAACCTCTCAAGAAGCTGCTGCAAATGCTGGGCCCTGGCAAAAATTTTCTCAATCTTTATATCTCTTACAGGCGTAACTTTAACCATGGCCCGTTCATTTGTTTCATGATGATCTTCGTCCTCATCATATCCAAAGGCACTCCCCCTCCCTCTCCTTCCTTGCATTCGGTACTCGAGCTTCTCATCCAGGTAAAGGGCATATGTCCTAACAAAGGCTGAAAAATCCCAGGAAAAATTGGACTTTGAAGTGTCGCGAAAATCAGACATATTGAGTATCCTAGTCCCACGCCTTGTGGCAAAGAAAATCTCTGTCTCATAACTTGCATCACCTTCGGAGAGCAAACGATGGATTAGCATCAGAGTTTTCAATGCAACGGTCCAGTTTCCCGTCTTGTTCAGGCGCCTAGAGATGAAGTTTACACAAGCACTTATCAGGGTTCTTGAGTAGCTTGTGAGGCTAATGATTTCGCGGATATGCCTCTCATCCGCAGGATGTTCTTCATGCCTTGTGGCCTTCACAATGGCGACTTCGAGGTCAGACAAGGAGTTGCTGCTCCCAACTTTGGCTAGGCCTATGCTGGTTCGGTCCTTGACTGCACCAAATGCTCTTCTTAGCTTGCTTGAACCCATTGTTTCCCAAGTTTTGATGTCTTCAGACTAGTATTTAGGATTCTTGAATATGATTTGCGACCCAACAAAACCTAAAACGATTGAATAGGATAATGTATATCAAATACAACGAAATTAAATTCCACATCATGATTTTAAGGGTAAAATTATATATAAATTCTATTAAATTTTATAAAAATCGTAACAGTGTAATTAAAATTTTAACGATTATCATAACCTTTTACGATAAATTAGAATTCTGCGTGTAATATTAAGTATTCTAAAATCATAAAAACAAAATCAAAATTTTGATAAATATGATATGATTAAAACAGAAAAAGGAAGTTACATGCACACAAAGATGGCATTGGCTAATGCAAAGAATGTAATGACCAGAAACTCACACTTATACTTCAAATCCTTTCCTCAAGAAGAGACCAATAAGAAGAATGTTGGAAAAGGAAAAGAAGAGAGAGAGTTAGCTTAATTTCTGTAGAGCTATCCCCTCCTCCCTCCCTGTCTTGGCTATTTCCTTTGTTTTTTTCCTTTTGTCCCTCTCTCTCTCTCTCTACCCCCTGATCTCTCGACCTGTGATCAGAACTGACCACATGAACGAGATGTTTCCCTTTATTGTGGCATTAAGAAACGGAGGGTTCTATTCTAGGGAAATTGGCCAAATGGCTTAACAAGGATGCTCACTGGTTGTCGCCTTTTCTTTTTCTTTTTTTCTTTTCCTATGAATGTCATTAGCTTGGCATTATTAGCCCTTGACTTTTTTGAGGTAAAATTTACAAAGGTTATTTGTGATGAGATTTTTGCGGAGAGCCTTTGTTTTCCATGCCAAACCCAAATTTCAGAGAGATTAGTTATTTTAGGAATTTAACATTAATTCTTTTTAAATAAAACCTCGAACTTAAATTTTGTGTAATAGATTGAGAGAATTTTATTTTTTAAAAATTCAATTCAATTTAAATCGAATTTAATAAAAAATAACATGATTATAAGATAATTTATCCTAAAAATAATATTATACATAATGCATTTTTTTTAATTTGATTGCTAATAAGTTAGTTTTGTGAAATATCTTATTATACATTTATTAATTTATTTATTTTTCGGTACAAAAGGAAGATTTTATTAAAAGAAAAACTATATACAATCTCTAACTAAATAAACCGTATTCGCATCTATATAATTTCAGAGTTTTTTATACATACAAAAAGACATAATATGATGGTATAGTTGAGAGCTTTCTTTAAAAATACAATCTAATATTAATAATAATTTAAATTTATTTAATAAGCATAAAGAGAAGGGTCGTTCCTAACCCTTAAATCATTAATCTAATTAAAAAAAAGGAGTTTTACATATAATCTGGTTTAACTTTTTTCTTTTGACAAATTAACGGTATTCGATATTTATTTTAAATTTAATTAAATTTGATTTGAATCGAGTTGAGTTTTTAAGAAATAAAACTCTCTTAATATTTATTTTTTTCATAAAAAATCAAATTTGACTTTTTGTTCAAAAGGTATTGAGTTGGGATTTAGTATAGTCTAGTTTATTTATTTTAATATAATATTAATCGATATTTGAAATTATATTTTAATTAATTTGATTCAAATATTTATCAGATCTATTTAAGATAATTTTCTTGATATAATTTTTTTTATTTTTAAATTTTAAACATGAGATTTAGTCCAAAATATCATATATGTCTCTCGAGACAAACAAGGCAGCTCTCCGACACATGATCGGCCCGCAGCCGGTAGGGGAAGAAAAATCTCGGGCCAGAATGGGCTGTGGGTCTGTTTGACCCGCTAATAATGGTTTAAACCCTAGTGGTTGGTTGTTAGTAATATATGTTTGTTGGCTCCTACGACTGCACAAATAAGAATGACAAGCTCACTACAAACAAAAAATATGAATAAGGGGATTAATCTCTGTAGCAATCTTATCCGATCCAATTTCGCTTCAGACATTTCCAAATCTCTAATTCGATCAATTTTCTAATCGAGAAGCAAACAAATATCTGAAAAATTTGCAGAATTTCGCTCCAAAAATGTGTACTGCATTTCGAATTCACCATCCAATTTCTCCATCTCTCTGCAATCGCAAACCCATCGGTTTAAAATTAGGGTTTCATAGGTCTAGTTTCGCAATGCCCAGAACAGAATTCAGCTTCTCAAACTCAACGGCATTGAAATCTGCTCTGCGAAGCGCGTGAGATATCCGATGGCTCTTCTTCATTCACATCATTCAACGATGTAAAGATTAATTTGATTTTGATTTTGATTTTGATTTTTTTACCGTTTTCTTCAAAATTTGAGATTTTTAATTTTGATTTGGGTTATGCGTCTTTTGCAGTTGGTTGAGTCGTTGATTAATCGAGTGGATTTGACTGAGGGTGAAGCTGAAGCATCTCTCGATTTCTTGTTGAATGAAGCAAACGAGGCATTAATCAGTGCTTTCCTTGTTCTGCTCAGAGCCAAAGGGGAGACATATGAAGAAGTATGTTGATCTTACATTGCATTATGTCGTAATATACTATGTTTTTTCTTTTGCTGATATTTATGGTTGGCTATTAGTATCACTTTTAATATCATTTAAAGTTTGGTTCAGTTTATTCAATTAGCTAAACACTCTAATTTTGAGTAAAATCTTCAAGTTTTGGCGGGTTTTGAAATCAACTAATTCGAATATCTCTTAAATTGACTCATTTATAGCCGCTATCATTATGTGGTGAGGAAAAAAATGAATTTTGATCTTGTTAAATAGTTGTATACTGGCTATGAATGCAACACATTTCGGTCTTGCATATATTTGCACCTCATTAAGCATGATAGTTGTCAAAATGCGAGCAAAAGTCACTGGGAAGAGAGAGAGATAGAGAATCAATATACCCATTCATTGACTTGGAACTATGAGATGGTTTGCCTCCCTAGATTGGCCTTAATTAGCTCGTATGAGGTGTTATTTATATCATTGATTGAAAACTTTATTTAAGCATGCCCACAAAGGAACATGCTTGACTACAAGGTAAGAAAATTTTCATTATGATGAGTGTATCTCATGCTTTATGCCATGAAAAGATTGCATAATCTTTGGATTTGCTGGTCAGGCCAAAGTAGAGAGGTTAAAATTTCGGGCACAAGGTTATAATTTTTATGAGTAAACAGCGTGTGGGGTTACAATTTTTATAATTTCAGAGTCCCTGCACCCACATAAGTCAATTCATATCTTGTAAAGTCGTACAAAAAGAATTTGTCTAATAGTTGATTGACATGCTAAAAACCAATGAGAAAAATGTAATGGTGAAAATCTTGATGATAAATCTCTTTCTCTCTCTCTCTCTCTAACTATTAGCATATTTATGTTTTCTTACTTCTACAAATTAGATTGTGGGCTTGGCAAGGGCAATGCTCAAATATGCAAGGAAGGTGGAAGGGTTGGAAGCTGTTGTAGATATTGTTGGGACCGGGGGTGACGGTGCAAACACAGTGAATATTTCAACAGGAGCTTCAATACTTGCTGCTTCATGTGGTGCCAAAGTTGCAAAGGTTGGAATGCTTCCTTTTTGGCATGATGTTTTGAAATTTCAGTAGTCTTTAATCTATTTTGGTCCTTTACTATGTATTGGTGACAATGATGAAATTCTGTTTATGGTTTTAGCAAGGAAATCGCTCAAGTTCTTCAGCTTGTGGAAGTGCTGATGTGTTGGAAGCTTTGGGAGTTGTCATTGACTTGGATCCTGAGGTGTGTGTCTTGTAATTCTTAGTTTTTCTGTTAGCTGCTGATTTTGTTTTGCTTTAGTTGGTGCATGAAATTGGCATATGGATTTGTGGAAATTGCCCCAAATTGCCCATCTGTTTCTGGCCTTTTTTGTTTAGATGATATAATTTTGCAAATTAGTTTGCTTTTTGTCATTCCAGCACCCATGATTTATGAAATAAAGATTTTTCATTTTTGTGGAACTGACTTGTAAGAGTTTAAACCAGATGCATTTTTATTTTCCGCATTAGCACCACAGATCGAAGTCATTATTAGTATTATTCTTAATGAACTTTGTCTGTTTACATATCCTATTATGCTTGACCATTCAGCCTCCATTGCTCTGCTGCCATCCTCTTTCATCTTATGGAGCCATAATATCATCCATACAAAGGCTCAATCTAATGTTTGTGGGTAGATATTAGCCTCGCAGCTGGCTAGGAGAAGATATATGTTAATGTACAAAACTTTAGTCCATCAAAATTTTTGTCACATTCCAAGTTATTGACCAATGTTATTTTTCAGCATAAAATATAAACCAGTTTTCCTAATTATGGACAGTATTGCTTCAAAGTTCACCATGATTGGCAGCTAGCAATGGAGGTGCTACAACTGTCCTCCAAATGAAACAACTCTGAAAGTTGTTTGCCTATAGTTCCCTTTAAAATTGTATGAGCACTATTTACTAGGCCCACTATAAACTGCAAATCACCTAAAATAGTGAACTTTGTTGTAATAAGATACTTTGAAGATTCTCTGCTTAATTTTAAAGCCATTAGTTAATCATATCTCAAGTATTGCTACATTATATAGACATATCTAAGCATTATCTAAGATTTTTCCATAAAAGTACCCAAATTCAAACAAGATTTTCCCAGCCAAAAGTTCTTCTTGACCCTCTGCCAAGGGGGGAATGAAACCCTTCAAGGAGTCTCTTTGGTGCCTTGAAATCATATTTGGCTCATTTATTGAGCTCGATGTCTTGTTCTAGACTGCAAAATGTGCAGTAAATTTCTCACGGGGGAGTTGTATTCATTTGTTAACAATTTTATCATTTTTTTTTTTTGAAACAGGGGGTTACACAATGCGTAAAAGAAGCTGGAATTGGATTTATGATGGCACCAATGTACCATCCAGCGATGAAGATTGTTGGTCCTGTGAGGAAAAAGCTAAAAGTGAAAACTGTATTCAATATCCTAGGTCCTATGCTAAACCCTGCTCGTGTCCCATTTGCTGTAGTTGGTGTGTATATGGAAGACCTCGATAGTGCATTAACCTATGTATCCTTTCTTGATTGATAAAGTTGAATGTTGATCTTCTGGATTTCTTCAACAGATTTCTTTCTGGAAATGCCTTGCCTGACAGATTCTGTTATAATTTATCTAATAGGCCCTTGTTGGCATGTTAACCAAATTGAACTGTAGAAATTAAACAGTGGGAAGCGAATATTGAATGTTCTTAATACAGTCGTCTTGTTGAAACTGAATTATCAAGTATTCAGATGAATAATTAAAGATTCACAAGGATGATCTTTCTACCAGCCTTCTTGTGAATAGAAAAATGCACATACACACTACTTTTCCCATGTTGATAGTCTGATAAATTTGAAGCATCTTGTTCTACCAATGATAGTCTCCTGGAATTTCAACCTTATGAGTTTTAACTTCAAACTAGGAGTTAATACTATGCTCCAACACTGTACTCTTTTTCTTATTGTTACTGTTATATACTGCATTAAATAAGGTCCGACCTGTATAATAATACTACTTGTTATATGTACTTTTTGGTAGGTTCTTAAAATGGCTAAGGCATTACAACGATTTGGCATGGAAAGAGCATTGGTGGTTCATTCGGAAGGTTTAGATGAAATAAGCCCCCTTGGTAAAGTTTCTTCTATTGTACTTTGGCATGGCCTGTTACTTGTTGATTCATCAGTGTACTCACTCTGAACCTTTATCATTTTTAACTGGCATCGACAGGACCTGGGCTTGTTTATGACATTACTCCAGATAAAATAAAGAAGTTTGCATTTGATCCCTGTAAGATTCTGATGCTACCATCTTGCTGCAAATATATCACCTTTGTTGCGGTGAATATAGACATTATTTCAAAAATAATGGTGCTTTTAAACATCTGAATAACTTAGATCATATGTTGGACAGTGGATTTTGGAATTCCTCGTTGTACAGTAGACGACTTGCGTGGTGGAGGTCCAGAATATAATGCAGATGTTCTAAAGCGTGTGCTCTCAGGGGAAACAGGGCCTATTGCTGATGCATTGGTAAGTTCCTTCTACGTATACCTTTTTGATCATAGGTACAGCCATTGTAGGCTCTACTCTTAAAATGATATCTCTTATTGTCACACAACATTAAGATTACAATCTTTTACTAGCTTATATATGGCTGAAGCTGCAGATTGATCCTAATGGATAATGTGGTTCATTAGTTTTTTTCTTGTGCTCTCTTCTTTTTTATCTAAATTAGACAATATGACCTGGAGAGCTCGTATTGCCAAATAACAGAATTTGTCTATCTGTTGAAAAAGACATAACCTTACGGGTACAAGCATCATTAGATGCTTAGCCATTTACGTGCAAATTCTTCAGTCATTTCATTGTTGCAATGTTTCTCAGGTCCTAAATGCTGCAGCAGCTCTCTTAGTTAGTTCCCATGTAAATACATTAGCAGAAGGTGTAGCCCTAGCTCGAGAAGCACAACAATCCGGAAAAGCTCTCAAGACCCTCTATTTATGGAAGTCTCTCTGCCGTAAGTAATAGTTTTTGGGTTTTGGACTAAATGTTGAGTTTGGGACTCAAAACATTGTTAACATCCATCTTATGCTAGTAATCTTTTGTTGCAGAAATTAAAAGGAGCAGCAGCTTTGTAGATTTGATCACATATTTCTGAGATCGAACATCAGTGTTGTACAATAATTGTTTCCTTGGGTAGCTCAAAGGTATATTCTTTATCGAAGAAACAAAATCCGTTGGATTCGCGGCAATGTAGGTGGGCATTGATATCAAATCTTGTTCTCTATTTTCTCATGTATTCAACATTTTATTACGGCCAAAATGTGAAGATTCACAGCCCATAAAGCAATGTCAATGCCGATTTTGAATAAACCTTAATCATGTTTTGAGTAGACCCTTTGAAATAAGGTACACACAGTTTATCGTAGAAAGGGAAAGGCGTCTTCATGGCCTTGGTTGTTATTTTAATCACATCATGCATTACAGCAAAATGAGATTTCTTCTTGCATTCAAGATTTCATGCTCTGCATGGACAGCGACGCAGCTGCACAAAGTAGGCACGTTGTTTTTTTTTTTTTTTTGTACCATGTCTTGGACACCACTTGGGATTCAGGATTTCGTCCCGATTAATTCGGATCGACTACTGTAATGGTTTCTTTCGGAGGGTGGGTCTCATAACGGGAAACATTCCATACATATGAGGGTTCGATATTCTTAGTGGGAATCGAATCTTGATCATACTTAAGGGTACTCAACTTTACACCGAGTTGAGTCAATTCACATCGGTGCTGATTCATGGGCCGAAAATTCCCGCACCCTGTAATGGGGCCTTTCCTTTCTTCAAATCCCATTTTCTGTCTCTATAATCCCTGTTATCATGTGAGGACCTGCTTTGGCCCAAAATTGTAATAGAGGGTTCGTCGGCCTTTGCCAATGTGAATCCAAAAGAAACTTCTTCTTTTTTATTTTTTATTTTTTTATTTTTTTTATTTTCATCATGTATCTGGATTTAATCCGATTAATTCAATTCGAATATTATAGGGTCCATTAAGGGATTAGTTTTTCTAAATTCTATTTTTTCATTCTCATGACTCGAACTCAAGATTTATGATTAAGGAAATGCAAAGTCTTGTTACTAAACCCATGAGAGTTTGGTAATCCAATCGAGTCTTCATGAAAACAGTTTAGTTGTACAAAGTTTCATCTCCAACTTGTTAATCCCAAATTTAAATTTTTATACAATAAAAAAATAATAAAAGTAATCCAATCAAAACTTCTATCACTAAACATATTGATTTAATTATTTCCAAAAACCAAAGTTAGTTTTTGTCTTTAAAACTGGATACATAAATTTTGAGAGTTACATTAATTTCATTTTTATTTTTTCTCTCTAAACATATCATTAGCCTCGGGTATCATCTGATGTACGATTGACAAAAGTTGGTAGGATTTTGTCGAAAGAAAAATGTTTCTTCTGCCACATTTTGGGCCTTATCATCACAAACGGGCAAATTTTCTTTAATATATTATTATTTTTTTATATATTTTCAGTTTTTGATCGTCCTATTAAATTTAATTAAATTTATTTCGAATCGACTTAAATTTAGAAATAAAAATCTTTTAATGCCTATTTTTTTATAGATAGAATTTGAATTCAAAATATTAATTAAGAGATAATAATGTCCGAAACAACCGGCATCGGTACTTTTTCTTTTTCTTTTATAGACTGTGACAAAATATTTATTACTTCACCTCATTTTTACTACATGTAACATTTGGTGAAAAATAAAAAATAAAAATTTGCGTTTACATATTTGTTGAGTGACTCACTTTGAAGATCCAATTCAATGGTCTTGTAAGTTGCTCCTAATTCAGACGGTAGCTGTTTCACTCGCTTGAAGAAACCGCAGTAGCTTTTACTGCATCCACAATTACCAAAAGCCTTGCTGAGAGAGATAGAGAGAGAACCTGAAGACCACAACAGGAGCTGAAGCGAACCCATCTTCTCTCTTCCTCCATACTTAAGTGAGAGATAGAGAGAATAGGTGTTAAAGAAATTGTAGCTTGTTTTGCTGGCAGACTGCGTGAGATTGCTGGCAAGTTGTCGCCAAAAGTTTATGCTCGTATTTCATATAAAACGACGACGTTTGATTTGGTACATGATTGTGTGCGTTCAAAGTTCAAATCATAAATAAAAAGGTTTAAACTAACAGAAAGCATTATGATAGGGCTTAAATAAGTGTAATATTTGCTATTGATTTTGTATTATTTTTGAATAAATATTACACTAATATTTATGTTTTGTGACATTTGATTTAGGAGGAGACTTATTTTGGAAAATGAAGAAAAATGAGCTAAATTGGAGCAATTTTGTAAAGTATGGAAAATTGGACAGCAATGCTCTTTCATTAGCACGTGGGCACGTGGATTTCAAGAGGCAAGCAAGAGGTTTTGAAAATTTACTGCAGTAAAAACTTCCTTTCCTAGTTACACATTCAAGATGAAGTTGAGATGGAATTGAAGATATTGAAGAATTTTATTTCATTCCTAATATTTAGGAAAGGAAATTTTTAAAGATGTAAATTTGTTAGATATTATGTTTTAGGATTTTTACTTTTTACTTTTTACTTTATTTTTATTTAGTAGTTATTAGGGTTAGAAATATTTACTTTTTACAAATAGGAAAAATTCTATTTTCTTTAGGGTTTTCTACTCCTATATATATAGGAGTATTCCATACCTTGAGAGAACCTTGGAGGAGGCAGCCAGGCAGCCCCTTGGGGGCAGCACTATTCACGTCTACAGTAACAGCCTTCAGCCGGGAGAGAAACTCTTTGTTCTTTTCTTCATTTCTTAGAAGCAATATTCATTTTTTATGAGTTTTCTTTTTATTATGCTTTGTTTCTAATTTCTTTTCTAGTCAAAGGATTATTGAAGTCTTGATGAATAATGATTGTGAGATCTAAATGATCTTATTTGCTAGATATTTGTGGGTATTTATTTAATCTCTATACTTAGTGTTTATGATTGTTTTGGGATTGTTAAATAGAGGCCTATGTTTAATAACCCTAAAATAGTCTACAACCATTTAAAAATAGCAAGGTTTGTGTATTTTTAATGGAGTGGTAATTGACATAATTTTATGGCCTCGCAAGCGGTAGGATTTATGTCAAGAGATTAGGTAATCTAATTTAAATAAATCCAGATTGGAATTTACTGATTAGAATTGGGTCTCTCTAGATCTTAATGCTGTCGGAACATTAAATCCAACGAGGGTCTCTTGGGTTGTCTTTCGATTAGGGAAGTAATTAACGATGGTATCTTGATTACCGAAGAAGTACGGAGAGATTGGTCGCTTCGTGGTACTTAGCGGCTATAACCAATTTATTCGCATAATATCGAGTAATTTTTGTATCGATGATCAATCAAATACATCAAGATGGAAATAACTCCTTTGGTTAGGTTTTCTCTCATTGATATCCATTCTTTTAATTGGCATTATTTAGTTGTTTTATTTTAGTTAATTTATTTATTTTTGTTAGATTTAGATCAACTCTCAAACCCCCATATTTTCATTTTCCTTGAAAGAGATAAATCCGCCGTTCTCTGTGGATACGACCCTACTCGCGCTATATTCGTATTGTTTGAAGTAGGTATTTTATTTTTGGTTGTTTGACGACACACCACGTTACCATTTTGTACATTTATCTTAACAAGTCCAAGAGGACATATCATTTGGTCCCATCCATAAGCACTAGACAATAGTAAGCTTTAAGCACAAGTTACTTAACTGCACGTCCTAAAAACATAACAACAAATCTTTTGAGGTTTCATTGACAGACCCATCCATTTGAAATGACAGTGCCATTTCGAGATTTAAGCAAGAACTCACCCTTTAAAACATAGCTTGCTCTCCCTCCTCCATATTCACATTTTATTCTCTTCATCAACTTGATCTGTGGTGCATGTCTCCTCCCCCTTTTCCTTTTCAGCAACTCGTTCAATACTACTGCCCTCTCCTTTTGTAACTCCATCCGCGCTGTGGCCCTCCTGTGGTTCTTCTTCACTAACCTTGTCAATGCCACTAGTTTTCTCCCTCTTTTCTTCTTCAGTAATTTCATCAGACCTATGGCTCTCCATCTTTGGTTCCCCTTCGGTAACTTGCTCAATGCCATTATTCCCCTCCTTTTCTTCTTCAGTAACTTGTCCAGCACTTTGGTTCTCCTCCTTTGGCTCCCCTTCGGTTGCTTGGTCAATGCCAAAAGTCTTTTCCTTCTCTTCTTCTTCAGTAGCTTGATCAGTGGCATGTCTCTCCTCACCCTTTTCTTCTTCTGTAACTTGATTGCTGGTGTGGCTAAGTGCTCCCGGACAAAGCCCCCTTAGGAATTGGCGTGGCCTAGAAAAGGGTGGTAATTTCTTGTTCAACTCTGTTGGTCTTGGCTTGTTATCCGATGATGAAGGTAAGGATGCACCAGCACTTGCAGTCCCCTCTTTACTAGAGCTTTTCCTAGCCAAAGCTCCTGATTGTTTTGCTTCTGGATCTTCTGTGCCAACTGCATTCTGGCTCTCTATGGGGACAGTATTCTGAACATCTGAGGTGCTATTCCCACCTTGTCCTTTGTCAAGAGACACTACGGAGGGTTCTTCGTGGTCAGTATCAGTGAACAAGTAAAGAAATATATTGAATCCTATTCTTAATCCATGAACAAAAGAACCTCGAGGATTATCCAGCCGCTTTATTTGTTCGTACATGCCATGCCATAAATTGATTGTCTGAACTAAATAGGACACCAAGAAGAGTGCTAGCAAAGTGATACCAACAGCCTTCTTTCCATGTTCATAGGGTTCCTGCTTTGAGAAAACCGTAATTGCAAACATTACCACTTCAGCCGTAACTGCAACAGTCTCAACAAACTGTAGTCTTCGCAAAATGAAGGGTTTTGTCAGAACAAGAAAGAAGAGCTGTAAAGAGGAGAGACTCAATAAAATGATTGCTGGGGCTTTGGTAGATGGATCATCCGGGAAGACACCGTTAAGAATCCCTTGTGTAACCTTGCTTACAAATTGGAGTATTGTGTAGTATATACCTGGACCAGCAAGAAACTTCCAGATGAAACTGAAAGGGTCACTTTGAGATTCATTGCTCAACTTTGAAGGTCCTTTAAGATCTTCAAATAAAGGGCCGAACTTTACTTCAAATTGGTTATTGGCTGTCCACTTCCCTTGTTTAGGAGGTCCTACCATTGCTCGTATGAAACGTTGTAACATTGGAGATGTTCCCATGTCTTCTTGCTGGGGGGTCTCTTCATATTCGATTAGCTTCCCACATGTGATCCCGATTAAAAGGAACAAAAATGAGGCCAGTAGAATGAATGATATAATGCCCCATATCAGAACACCGACTATTATTCCGGATGATGTTCTTCCTGAGATCATACAGTGCAATATCATATTAGGACCAATGAGTCAAATAAATAAAAATTCAGGGTCCAACCTGATTTAAATCCGATTTTGATGTTCAATAGAATTAGGTACAGTATGCAACAAACATGCGTTACTGGTTAAGTACCATGAATTAGAAAAGCCGAGGCCATGCTGATTTCAGATAATGCAAGAACTACGAGGAGAATCTCAATTCTTGGGAATGCGAGTGATCCAAAATTCCTCCCGTCTCCTGAACGACTTTTCTTGAATCTTAACATATAGAAGATGAAAACATGCACAACAACAAGAATACTTAGATCAATAACTCCCGTCCAGAACGTGAGCTTTTCGAAAACTTTCCACCTACAAGAAACAGCAGGAGTCAATTTAAGAAATTATCCAAACCAACAGAATGATCACAATAAAGCTTTTATCCCAAACCAAAATTGGTGCTTGGATTTGGACATGAGAAATGCATATGATATTGCATCTTATTATACAAGAAGCACAAACACATTCTCCATTACTCCCATAAGTTTTTTCTGAAAAAATAACTACATAAATTCCTTTCTTGTATTCTAAACTACCTGAATGACCAATTAATTCCAGTGGAATGAAGTGTCAAGATATCATTGTGACTTACCCACATGATTTTTCAGGTCCACCACAAAAATTTTTTGGCTTATTCTTGTTCTGCAAGAAGACAGTTCAGCTCAGACCAATGGTGCAAGAAGCAAAGGAAGATGAAAACTCCAAGCTGGAAGGAAAACAAGTCACTGGAAAAGCTACAGACCTCAAGTTCTCTTTCGATCTGCTCTGGAGTTGCTGGCATGGGTTTTGACAAGGATGACCGGAATATTGGAGCAAGTGGTGAGCTAAATACAGGAGCAAAGGAATCCCAGCTGTTTTCTTTCAGGCTGCTCTTTAAGTTTTGTGTATCATTGATTGAAGTGGCCGCGGGAGTTGAAACATGCCCATTTTTCTCCCAAGGTAATTTCAAATAAGGAATGCTCCACCCTAAACCCCGAACAAATTCATAATATTCAATTGGCAAATCAACTGCAATCCATCTAGAGAGTGCAAAAACTTGAATGTGGCCCAAAGTTCTCTGTTTCATCAGACAAGGCAAAATTCACTTTCATTCCTAACTTTTCGTAAAGAAAGTTCTTGCTAGCAAATAGATAAAGAAGCTTACTAGCCTACATGCTGATATATCTATAACTATTTTATCACATAGAACATATTGCATTGTAATAAACTCGGCTTTCCATACACAAGCAAGCCTAGCAACACACATGAAACAAGCATAAATCATCAACCATGTTCAGACACACAAAAAAAAAATCATGTCTAGATGCTTGAGTAGATCATCATGAAATCAGTCCTTTATTCATTTTCATTTTGTGTGTGGGTGTGTGTGTGTGTGTGGGGGGGGGGGGTTTAAAGATAAAAGCTAATTTTTTTCAAGTAAGCTTCAAAATTAATGTTCACAAGGAATGACAAACAGAAAAATTTTCATTTCTCACCCACAACATAACCATCAAGAAGAATACTAAAAGCAATGTGTTTCTATTGTATTGAAGCAAATAAGATGATAAACATACAAAAAGATTTTGAGAGGGATCTGGCATCAAAGGGGCGGATTGCGGAGACAGTACTGGATTAGCGTGAAGGGTTGCAATTGTTAGAGTGAGTACTCCGGAAGCTAAAGTTGTCAACCCAAAAGTAGAGGTAGTGAAGGTGGAAGCAGCAATAGATTCCTTTGGTACAGAGTTATCTGCAACATCAGACAAAATGACATCTCAAAACCAAGATTTGCAGTATTGTCCAAGACGTGTATACAAAAACATCTAGTAGGACATTGAGTTCTTACAATGGCCCACTTGTAGCATGTTTGATAATAGATTTTCATTTCCGGCAAAATCACTTGTCACATTTTCATTAATGCTGACAGATACGAGATCTTCATCTGCACCTATATCCACATCATATGTGCTCCCGGATTTATTATGAAAACTGGATATGGCAATGTAAGGAGGATGATCAGTAAAACTCAAACTCTGGATAGGTAAGGGTGCAATTCATGTCATAACTTTATTTCAAGTACTGAACCAACTGTTAACTTGCCTGAGCAAATGCCCTCCTTTGATTGATACATGAGAAGAGTTGAAACCGTAGACTGTCTTATTGAACACTATTCTAATAGGTATCCTGCTGTCCCTTGACCTCAAGATAGGGGTATATAAACTCACAGCAGGCCTCTGAGTATCTAAATATTATGTGCAAAAGTCACCATCAATTATCAGTTTCCACGACTAAAGATCATTCCACAATTTCCAGTTTTCTTTTGATGCAATTAAGGGAAAAAAAAAAAGATTATGTACCGTAAATGATAGTCATTGGCTCTATAGGAGGAACTGCAGTTCCTTGTCTGCTTATTATAGAATTCGGATTCATGGTTACTGTCACTATTGAAATGGGTGAGAGAATTTGGATCTGAATTACAAAAATAAAAAGTAAATTATAAGTAAAAATTCCATAAATGGAAATAATTCTACTACCAAGAATGATTCTTGGCCCGTTCTTGAACACTGACCTGATAGCTGAATCTGCGATTCCCAAGGGTGTCTTCGTTGGTCAGAAGAAGCTGACCTTCGCTTGTGCTGAGAGCATGTAAAATTTGTTCAGTGGAATTAAGAACAGGTTCTGCAAAGTACAGCCGCACTTTCAAATCGTTATAGTTGTTGGTAGCCAGCACCTTTCTATATTCGCCATCAATTTGAAATAGCTTTGCAGGAAAAGGTGTAGTCAAGTTCACAGCCACATCTCTTCTATCTGGTAAACAATCACCAAAACAGCATGCATGATGGACGCAAAATTAGTAGAAAATTTGGCAAATACAAGACTAAACACTTTGCTTTTTAAGATCCTTGAAATTCAGCAGATAGAGATCACCACATAAGAAATCTAGTTGAGAAAGATACATTCAGTTATGGTATGAGGAAGAACTAGAAACTGGAATCACCAAGAAATGTATGTCATCAAGTCCAAAAATGTTTTTATTTCATATACATGGGCAGCATAGACTAAAGAAATATTCTTAATCAATCCATATTTGCAACATCAACGTAGCGCTTTTATCCTCAGCAAAATCAAAGACTTGCTTATATAGTTGCAGCTTAATATTTGCAGGCATAACCATTTACACCAGAAGAACGATCCAATATTTAAAAGAAGCCTTTAGCCGGTGGGACAGACATTTGCCTCAGAAGTTATATCAATGACAACAGAAAAATTATTACACAGACATGTTGACCACATCAATAAGATCACACACTGATGTAGTTGATGAAACTTCCTCTTTCTATTGTTTTGCGGAAACATGTCAAGGAATGCAACATGAGCAATTAACTCAAAAGACTCACCAATTTGTATGGAGAGACTTGAATTTGATGTTCTTGCGAATTCGTTTCCAGCAATGTCTTTGCAGAAATTCTCGTCCATTACTAGTTGTACTTCTCCATACTGAACACCGGAAGATAACTCTACGATGAGAGAAAATTGAAGATTGGTTTGAAGGACGCTAAATGTAGATGGCAAAACTTGGCCAGCACCATGGACAAGAAGCTGTCAATGGGTTCATAATGAGACATTAGGGTATATACCAAAAGAACAAAATGATAGAAAACATTATAAGATCTGGTTCAGGGGAATTAACCAAGGCATTTGAAATTAGGCAGCTCATTGAAAAGAACATAAAATATCTCAGATAATGCTAGGTGAATTTCATATAAAGCACCCATACATTGCAGGCATCCGGAGCTGAGCATTTGAAACCACCATCACGTGTACAGGGTTCGCTGAAAGAAATATTAACAGAAATATTTTGAGCATTTGTAAATAATGTTGAGGCTGTAAGATAAGCTGTAGGACGGACTGTGTCTGCAAAAGGGAAACAAATAATTAGCACAAAGGAATAAATTTGCTAAAGCATCTCAGCTGAACCTAAAAGATAACTATAGTATTCATGCTTGAACTCATGTAAACGACCAATACTGATGGAATGACTAGGGAATTGGAGAAAATTAGAAGGAAAAGAACAAATTCTGGGTAAGAATTGTAGTTTTGAGGAGCTAAGCCCACAGTTGGTAATAATCCACATGGGCCAGTAACAGTAGGCAAAATCAGTCAAGTATTTTGTACAAGTAGAAAGAATCAAATTTCTTATTCACTGGCCTTTAACCATTATTCAAGAAGAGAAGACCTTCTATACTATCCTGTTCCATAAGAGCGCAGCACTCATGGAAGAAGTTGCTAAGAAGAAGACATTTTAAAAGGCTGTGAAAGAGGATCTCCTTACCAATAGTCCAGTAATAGCTGTTACAGCCAGCTTCTTGGGATTGATTTTCTGCGGCACAGACTTCAAATTTATGCTTTCCATCCTGCATGCTGGTGAAGGAAACATTCTTGTCTGCACAGTCTTGAGAGATCTGATTATCCAACTGAAGAAATGGTACATTTTAAAATGTCAGCAAGTATAATTTCTAATATTACCCCCAGCAAAGTAAAATGTAAAAAGGAAATGAACCAACAGCAGTGAAAGCAGAATATGAAATTCCCTGTAGCAGCCTCTTCAAAGGCAGTTCCGCAACAGCACATGAACAATACAGAAATTGGAATAATCCAACAAACATCCACCAAAAAAAAAAAAAAATTTCAGAACAAAAGTTCTTTTTTTATTTCAGCACAGCGATATGGATTCCAAGCATCATAACATTATTATGCTCTTTTTGATCACTGGAGTCACAAAATCTACTTTAGCTAAACAACGACAAAAGAGAAATATGACACTTCAAAAAGAAAAACGCAAAAAAGAGAGACCCAGAAATTAAACCAATGGTTGATAACATGAAACCATCTTACAATTTCATTTGAAGGGGGGTGGGGGGATGGAGCATATCTAACCTTGCAAATAACACAACTATAACAAGTACCACAAGTTCCATCATTCCCATTAATTGAGACTTCAAACACGAATGCTGCTGAAGTTCTATTTGTGACTGCAAGAGGAGTCTCTAAAAAATTCACAGAAACCTCTGAGCCCCCATGGTGTACTCCAAAACACAGAAGTGAAATAAACCAGTACACCCAAGCTAAGAAGAAAAACTTGCTGACAGCCATGTGTGCTTTGGTTTTGTTTGATATTTTGGGGCCTCTTTATTTGATGTCTTAAAGGTTGAAGGCATATTTACATACAAAAAGTAATCCTGATTTGGCTGGGAATTATTTTGGTTATGTTTACTTGAAAAGCAGCAAATAATTCCACATTTAACTTTTTTGTTACAATAAGCAAAATTCTTGTGAGAAAATCCCAGCCTCTACACTTAACATGCACACCACAAGCAAAGTTTAATAGTGACATTTGTTGAGGTCCTTAAAAGCAGGCCAACAAGGTGGTGTATGACATAAAAAAAAAGAAGAAGAGATTAAAGTGAAATTAATGCAGCAAATGCTAATCATTTGGGACGTAAACAAATGAATCTGTAGTGGTTACCAATACAGCACCATCAACCTTTGGAATAAACAAATAGATTTCAGTATTAAATAGTAAAGCTTCATCGCGCATATCTTCCTCACGAGGACCTAGAAAATGACATCAAGTTGTGCAGATAAGTGTGTGTGGGATCAGTGAAAAAAAAAAAGGATTTCAATAAAGGCAAGGTCACTAAAGTGTCATCTAACCCTTTAAACAAAGACCACAAAATTCACAACCAGCTTTATTCTTGCAAGAAAGCACATATTTCACAATTGAGAGTAGTCAATCAACAAGTATTTCCCAGCCTTTTGTTAACATTATCTGCGGTTGCTAGCTAGGGCCCTCAATATTTGTTTTTGTTGACTAAGACCATGGAATACATATGTGACTAACTTTAGGTTACAAACAAAGGGAAAAAAAGGTTTAATTAGGGTTTTTTATTCTACTCCCCCCGGAGAATTTTTTGTATTTATTTTGATTTTTTTTTTGTAATTTGCTCATAATTTTTCCCTATAAATATTTTCCAAATATATCCAAAAAAGACTAAGCATTATTCTGAAATGAACAAAATAAAAGTTCACAGGCAAAATCCTAATTTTAAGGTCAGAAATATAATTAAGTTTCTAATTTAAGATTTATAAAAACTGTTTTTGGTTAGACTGTAGTTTTAAAACCCAACTTTACGTATAATAGCACTAAAATCTCTATAAGGCCGCAAAGTTGAATAGAATCTTAAGCACTATGTGTGAAAAAAAGTGTAATTTTATTATTTTTTATTTTTTTAGTAATAATAGGGCATAATTTTTTTTCGATTAATTAAAAGAAATAAATCAAAACATGAGCCTTCAATAGGAGAGAGAAATAAAACATGTAAAGGGTGATTTTGTATATTTCAAGATGCATTCCTTTTTAAATCATTTCAATTCTCATAATAATCATTCCAATACGTTTAGGCTGGGAATTATTTTGTGAAAATGCGGCAAATAATTCCACATTTAAATTGTGAACTTTGACGCAACGGTAGAATTATTACTTTAATGAATTCGAGATTACAATTTCAAAATATAAAAATAGTCTTTTTGTAAAAAATGTAAGAGAAAAACTGTGTATATATATGCCCACCCTTCTCCTACCCCCGTACTAAGTCATGGGTGAGCCCTTTAAGCAAAATTCTTGTAAGAAAATCCCGACCTCCACACTTAACATGCATACCACAAGTGAGGTTTAATCGTGACCATTGTTGAGGTTCTCAAAAATAGGCTAACAAACTAAATTTTTTGAATTGAATGATCGGACATTCTATCCTTTTAATTAGAAGTTTCAAGTTCGAGATTTAAGAATGACAAAAAAGGATTTTAGAGAATTAACCTTAAAAATAGACTCCATAGTACTCGAACCGGATTAATCAGATAAAACTTGAATACTGTAAAAAAAAAAAAAAAAAAAAAACAGCCCAGCAAGTGTGGGATATGACAGAGAAAAAGATTAAAGTGAAATAATGCAGCAAACGTGAATCATTTGGGATGTAAACAAATGAATCTGTAGTGGTTTCCAATACAGCACCATCAACCCTTGGAGTAAACAAATAGATTTCAGTTTTAAATTGTAAAGTTTCATCTTGCATATATTCCTCGTGTGGACCTAGAAAATGACATCAAGTTGCGCAGAAAAGTGTGCGTGGGATGCACATAAACTTTTCACGGCTAATGTTCTTATTTTCGAAACATTTCATTATATCAAATTAATTAATATTTATATAAAAATCTTTATTTTTTATATTTATATATTTTTCTTATTTAGTGAATAATTTTTTATTTAATTATAATAATTATTTTTTATATTATTTATCTTATAATTAATAATTATATATTTGATCGTTTTAGATTTTTATTATAAAAAATATCTATTTTATTATTTTGATAAAATAATTAATATTTATATAAAAATTCTTATATTTTTTATATTTACATATTTGTCTACATTTTCATTTCCAATATTCTTACAAAGTATCTTTTTTTATATCGTTTCGCATTCGTTTTGGTTTTTCGTATCCGTTTTTGTGCAATCTAGTTGGTAAGTTCCTTCTACGTATACCTTTTTGATCATAGGCACAACCATCGTAAGCTCTACTCTGAAAATGATATCTTTTATTGTCACACAACATTAAGATTACAATCTTTTACTAGCTTATATATGGCTAAGCTGCAGATTAGTGCCAGTGGATCCCTGGATCATTGGTTCTTTCTTGTTATCTCTTCTCTTGATCTAAAGTAGACAATATGACCTGAAGAGCTCGTATTACCAAATAACAGAAACTTGTGAATCTGTTGAAAAAGACATATAACCTTATGAGTACAAGCATCATTAGACGCTTGGCCATTCACGTGCATATTCTGCAGTCATTTCATTGCTGGAATGTTTCTTAGGTACTAAATGCTGCAGCAGCTCTCTTAGTTCCCATGTAAATACATTAGCAGAAGGGGTAGCCCTAGCTCGAGAAACACAGCAATCTGGAAAAGCTCTCAAGACCCTTGATTTATGGAAGAGTATCTCCACTGTAAGTAACAATATTTGTGTTTTGTACTTAATGTTGAGTTTGGAACTCAAAACATTGTTACATCCGTCTTATGCCAGTAATCTTTTGTTTCAGAAATTAAAAGCTTTGTAGATTTGGTCACATATTTCTGAGATCGAACGTCACAGTGTTGTACAATAATTGTTTCCTTGGGTAGCTCAAAGGTATATTCTTCATTGAAGAAATGGAGCAAAATTCGTTGGATTCGCAGCAATGTAGGCGCGCATTGACATGTGTTAGAAGAGAACTAATTGATTTCTGAGATCCAACGTCTCAGTGTTGTACAATAATTGTTTCCTTGGGTAGCTCAAAGGTATATTCTTCATTGAAGAAAGAGAGCAAAATTTGTTGGATTCGCAGCAATGTAGGCGCGCATTGACATGTGTTAGAAGAGAACTTATTGAGAGAATAAATTCTATCATATTTTTAAACAATTGCATTCCACTATATATTGAGGGTTATAAGAGTGTATATATAGTTAATCATGGTTAGATACAAAATTGATTATTAATCTAAATATAAGATCGATTATTAGGCTAAATATAAGTCATAATATTAGTCTAAATGTAAGGTAGAATATTTTATCAATTAATATGTTAGATTTAAGAGTCAAATATTCTATCCTATCCTACAGTTGGAGCATAGGGAGGCCAAACCCTCATACTAGATCAGAAATCAAAGAAAAGTGATGAAGGTAAGCCCTTTGTGAATATGTCGGCATATGGGCACATGAAAAACTTTGATCTGTCTCGATGTGTTTAATGCATTGATATTTGACTGAATTATTAGAAAGAAAGAGGGACAATCTGAAGGAGAATTAAAGAAAAAAATCCAAGAAAAAGGAGAAGGGAAAGAAAGAAGAGAAAAAAAAGTTTTCATTAATTTTTTTATGATTTTTTTTAAGGTGACCAGAAGTTGAGAATGACATGGTAGAGATGTGGATCTAGGGTTCTAATACTGAAGTTGAACCCTTTTTTGAGAAAAATTTGGATCTGAATACAGAAAGAGGAGGATCACGAAGAAATTAACTAGACTTTTCTTTTTTTGAGAATAATTAGGATTTGAATAAACAAAGAGAATGAATTGGAAGAAATCAACTAAACTCCATTCTGATCTATAGGATCCTCATAAGAGACAAGTGCGGGGCATACAAGAGTTAGAAAGATTTTTTGACAGTGGTGGTGTAAAGAAAAGAATGATAGGTTTTCAATTGTGTTCTGATACCATATTAAAAGAGATTTATTGTGAAAATAAATTTTACTCTGTTTATGAACAATTGTATTCTACTATGTATAGAGAATTACAAAAGTATATATATATAGTCAATATATGACTAGATACAAAATTGATCATAATATTAGGCTAAATGTAAGGCAGAAAGTTCTATCAATCAATATACTAGACGTAAAAGTCAAATATTCTATCAACATCAAATCTTGTTCTTTATTTTCTCATGTATTCAACATTTTATTACAGACAAAATGAGAAGATTCACAGCCTATAAAGCAATATAAGTGCTGATTTTGGAAAAACCTTAATCATGTTTTGAGTAGACACTGTGAAATAAGGTGCACACCGTTTATTGTAGAAAGGGGAAGGTGTCTTCACGGCCTTGGTTATTATTTTAATCACATCATGCATTACAGCAAAGTGAGATTTCTTCTTGTAATCAAGATTTCAGGCTCCGCATGGACAGTGACACGGTTGCGCAAGTAGGCACTGTTAGCAATGGCTCCGGCTGCATGGAGCAGGGGCACACACGCCTTCCTTTCTTGTACGCTTCGACAAGATCTCCAATTTTCATGCACCAGAATTGCATGAGAAAAGAAAATTAATTAAAAAAATTTTCAAGTACCCTAATCAAGTTTTCAATCAAAGCCGGTCACGGGTTAGTAGAAAATCAAGATTTGGGTTCAAATAATAGAAATGAAAAGAATTATATTAAGAGAATTCTTTCTTAACGAGAATTTGATAATAGTTCAAGTAGAATTAATTAAAAAATATGATTTTGTATTAATTAAGTATAAAAAAAATAAATCCAAAAAACAAAAAACAGAGCCGCCGTCGGCTGAAAAAGCCTGCAACCTGTAACGGGGCCTTTCCCTCCTTCAAAGCCCATTTTCTCTTTGTATAATCCTTGTTATCATGTAAGGACCTGCTTGGGTCCAAAATTGAGATAGAGAGTTCGTCGGCCTTTGGGCCATTGTGAATCCAAACGAGACTACCGACCGTTGCACGAAATTAGAACTCAGATCAAAACCTATCAAAAAAAACAAAAAGAATTCAGATCGAAATATCTCCCAAGAGACAGTCTGGTAGTTATAATTCTCTTTTTCTAATCTTAAAATTCAATATTTGAATTCTTGTGTAATAAAAAAAAAAAAGAACTCAGATCAAAATATGATTTCTTAAAAAAAGAGAGAGAACTGGCGTTAAAATGTAGCTAGTTTTGCTGGCAGACCGCGTGAGATTGCTGGCAAGTTGACGCCAGATGTTTATGCTCGTATTTTGGGAACATATAAAACGACGACGTTCGATCGGGTACGTGATTGTGTGCGTTCAAAGTCACACCAACCTCCATTTGTCATGACTCAACTCTATTTTATGTTATTTTATAATATAATATAATATTTTTAATTAAAAAAAAATATTTTTAAAAAATATATAATTTCATAAATAAAAAATTCAATTTCCTTATAAAAGTTTAAATCATAACTAAATTTTTTGCACGTTAGATATTAGGGCACACTCTACTGCGGAGCCAAAAGCCCTTTGAGTGGCCTTTCTACTGAGTCGGAAGCAAGAGAACTTCTCATATTCTATATTATGTAAAACTTAAAAACATTTATTTTCCATCTCGTATGGTCAAATGATCTATTAAGAGGGCTGATGATACGATCAATATTAAAAATGGATCACTCTATAACCCAAAATATACATATAATCATACTCTGCAACCCTAAATATATAAATATAATCGTCATTCTAATTTAGTGGTATCAGTCTAAAAGTTGACATACAAGTATCTTTGAAATAAAATCTAGAATTCAAATTTTATGTGTAACGAAAAATACACCAGAATAACTTTGATTCTTAAACGTCCAACTAACTCGAATTGGATTTAATTGGATTCAATGTACTTAATATATAAAAATTCAGTATTTTTGACTTCTCATCGCTAAATATCTCACCGCTAAATATCTTTTGTATTTAGAGTTTCTAATTGTGATCGCGCTCTTTTTAATCGTAAAATTTTAATTGAAAATAATAATATAAAAGCTTAAACTAACACAAAGCATTACCATTTTGTGCATTTATCTGAACGAGTCCAAGAGGACAAACATTTTGGCCCAATAACTCTTCCTGACATTAACTTCATAAAAAAAAGCCACTAGACAATAGTAAGCTTTAAGCACTAGTTACTTACTGCACATCCTAAAAACATAAATAACAACAAATCCTTTGAGGTTCCGTTGACACATCCATTTGAAATGACTGTGTCATTTCAAGATTCAAGCAAGAACACACCCTTTAAGGCATAGCTAGCTCTCCCTCCATATTCACATCTTATTCTCTTCATCAACTTGATCTGTGGTGTGAGTCTCCTCCCTGTTTTCCTTTCTCTCTCCTTGTAACTCCATCGGCGCTGTGGCCCCCCTGTGGTTCTTCTTCACTAACCTTGTCAATGCCACTAGTTTTCTCCCCATTTTCTTCTTCAGTAATTTCATCAGACCTATGGCTCTCCATCCTTGGTTCCTTTTCGCTAACTTGCTCAATGCCACTATTTCCCTCCTTTTCTTCTTCAGTAACTCGATCAGCACTTTGGTTCTCCTCCTTAGGCTCTTCTTCAGTTGCTTGGTCAATGCCAGAAGTCTTTTCCTTCTTCTCTTCTTCAGTAACTTGATCGCTGGCATTGCCCTCCTTGCCCTTTTCTTCCTCTGTAACTTGATTGCTGGTATGGCTAAGTGCTCCCGGACAAAGCCCCCTGAGGAATTGGCGTGGCCTAGAAAAGGGTTGTAATTTTTTGTTCAACCCTGTCGGTCTTGGCTTGATATGAGATGATGAAGGTAAGGATGCACTAGCACATGCAGTCCCCTCTTTACTAGAGCTTTTCCTATCGAAAGCTCCTGATTGTTCTGCTTCTGGATCTTCTGCGCTATCTGCATTCTGGCTCTCGGTGATATTCCCATCTTCGTGGTCAGTATCAGTGAACAAGTAAAGAAATATATGGAATCCTATTCTTAATCCATGAACAAAAGAACCTCGAGGATGATCCAGCCGCTTTGTTTGTTCATACATGCCATGCCATAAATTGATTGTCTGAACTAAATAGGACACCAAGAAGAGTGCCAGCAAAGTGATACCAACAGCCTTCTTTCCATCTTCATAGGGTCCCTGCTTTGAGAAAACCATAATTGCAAACATTACCACTTCAGTCGTAACTGCAACAGTCTCAACAAACTGTAGTCTTCTCAAAATGAAGGGTTTTGTCAGAACAAGAAAGAAGAGCTGCAAAGAGGAGAGACTCAGTAAAATGATTGCTGGGGCTTTGGTAGATGGATCATCCGGGAAGACACCATTAAGAATCCCCTGTGTAACTTTGCTTACAAATTGGAGCATTGTGTAGTAGATTCCCGAACCAACAAGAAACTTCCAGCTGAAACTGGAAGGATCACTTTGAGTTTCATTGCTCAACTTTGAAGGTCCTCTAAAATCTTCAAATAAAGGGCCGAACTTTACTTCCAATTGGTTCTTGGCTGTCCACTTCCCTTGTTTAGCAAGTCCTACCATTGCTGGTCTGTAACGTTGTAACCATGGAATTGCTTGTCTGAAACATTGTAACCATGGAGATGTTCCCATGTCTTCTTGCTGGGGAGTCTCCTCATACGTGATTAGTTTCCCATATGTGATCCCAATAAAAAGGAACAAAAACGAGGCCAGTAGAATGAATGATAAAATTCCCCATATCAGAACACCGACTATTATTCCGCTTGTTGTTCTTCCTGAGATCATACGGTGCAAGATAACATTAGGACCAATGAGTCAAATAAATGAAACTTCAGGGTCCAACCTGATGTAAATCCGATTTTGATGTTCAATAGAATTGGGTAAAGAATATGCAACAAACATGTGTTACTGGTTTGAGTACCATGAATTAGAGAAGCTGAGGCCATGCTGATTTCAGATAATGCCATAACTATAAGGAGAATCTCAATTCTTGGGAATGCTAGTGATCCAAAATTCCTCTGGCATCCTGGACTTCTCTTGAATCTTAACATATAGAAGATGAAGACATGTACAACAACGAGAATACTTAGATCAATAACTCCCGTCCAGAACATGAGCTTTTCGAAAACTTTCCACCTACAAGAAACAGGAGGAGGAGTCAGTTTAAGAAATTATCCAAACTAATCAGAATGATAACTCAAAATAATTCTAAAGCTATTAAGGTTTTTATCCCAAAGCAAACTTGGGGCTTGGATTTGGACATGAGAAATGCACATGATATTGCATCTAATTATCCAAGATGCACAAATTCATTCTCCATTACTCCCATAGGTTTTTTCTACAAAAATGACTACATAAATTCCTTTCTTGTATTCTAAACTGCCTAAATGACCAATTCATTCCAGTGGAATGAAGTGTCAAGATATCAATGTGACTTACCCACGTGACTCTTCAGGTCCACGAGGAGAATTTTGTGGCCTCTCCTGCTAAAAAACAGTTCAGTTCAGACCAATGGTTAAAGAAGCAAGGAATATGAAAACTCCTTCATACTGGAAGGAAAACAAGTCACTGGAAGAGCTACAGACCACAGGTTGGCTTCTGTACTGAGTTGCTGGCACGCGTCTCGACGAGGATGACCGGAATATTGGAGCAAGTGGTGAGCTAAATACAGGAGCAAAGGAATCCCTGGTGTCTTCTTTCAGGATGGTCTTTAAGTTTTGTGTATCATGGAATGAAGGGGCCGGCGGAGTGGAAACATGCCCATTTTTCTCCCAGGGTAATTTCAAATAGGGAATGCTCCACCCTAAACCCCGAACAAATTCATAATAATCAATTGGCAAATCAACTGCAATCCATCGAGAGAGTGCAAAAACTTGAATGTGGCCCAAAGTTCTCTGTTTCATTAGAAAAAGCAAAATTCACTTTCATTCCATACTTTTGGTAAAGAAAGTTCTTGCTAGCAAAAAGATTGAGAAGCTTGACTAGCCTATAACATTAACAGATACATGCTGATATATCTATAACTATTTTATCACACGGAACCTATTGCATTGTAATAAACTCAGCTTTTCATACACAAGCAAACCTAGAAGTACCCATGAAACAAGCATAAATCATCCACCATGTTCAGACAGAAAAAAGCCATATCCTGATGCTTAAGTAGATCATCATGAAATAAGTCCTTTATTCATTTTCTTTTTTTTGGGGGGGGGGGGGAGGGGATGAGGGTTTAAAGATAAAAGCAAAATTTTTAAAGCTTCAAAATTAATGTTCACAAGGAATGACAAACCGCAAAATTTTCATTTCTCACCCATAACATAAACATCAAGAAGAATACTAAAAGCAATGTGTTTCTATTATATTTAAGCAAATAAGATGGTAAACGTACAAAAAGATTTTGAGAAGGATCTGGCATCAAAGGGGCAGATTGCGGAGACAGTGCTGGATTAGCCTGAAGTGTTGTAATTGTTAGAGTAAGTACTCCAGAAGCTAAAGTGGTCAACCCAAAAGTAGAGGTAGTGAAGGTGGAAGCAGCAATAGATTCCTTTGGTACAGAGTTATCTGCAACATCAGACAAAATGACATGTCAAAACCAAGATTTGCAGTATTGTCCAAGACTAGTATGCAAAAACATCTAGTAGGACATTGAGTTCTTACAGCGGCCCACTTTTAGCATTTTTGATACTAGATTCTTATTTCCCGCAATATCATTTGTCACATTTTCATTAATGCTGACAGATACGAGATCTTCATCTGCAACTATATCCACATCATATATGCTCCCGGTTTTACTATAAAAACTGGATATGGCAACGCAAGGAGGATGATCAGTAAGACTCAAAACTCTGGATAGGTGAGGGTTCAATTCATGTCATAACTTTATTTCAAGTAATGAACCAACTGTTAACTTGCCTAAGCACATGCCCTCCTTCGATTGATACATGAGAAGAGTTGAACCCGAAGACTGTCTTATCGAACTCTATTCTAATAGGTATCCTGCCGTCCCTTGTCCTCAAGATAGAGCTATATAAACTCACAGCAGGCCTCTGAGTATCTACATATTATGTGCAAAATACCATCAATTATCTGTTTCCACAACTAACGATCATTCCACAATTTCCAGTTTTCTTTTGATGCAATTAAGGAGAGAGAAAAAAAAAACGGATTTACCATAAAAGATAGTCATTGGCTCTATAGGAGGAACTGCAGTTCCTAGTCTGCTTATTATAGAATTCGGATTCATGGTTACTGTCACTATCGACATGGGTAAGAGATTTTGGATCTGAATTACAAAATAAAAAATTAATTATAAGTAAAAATTCCATAAATGTAGATAATTCTACTACCAAGAATGATTCTTGGCCCGTTCTTGAAAACAGACCTGATAGATGAATCTGCGATTCCCAAGGGTGTCTTCGTTGGTCGGAAGAAGCTGACCTTCGCTTGTGCTGAGAGCATGTAAAATTTGTTCAGAGGAATTAAGAACAGGTTCTGAAAAGTACAGCCACACTTTTAAGTCGTCATATTTGTTGGTAGCCAGCACTGTTCTAGATTGGCCATTAATTTGAAATAGCTTTGCAGGTGTAGTGAAGTTCAAAGCCTCAGGAGAAGGTGTAGGCGGCACTGTTCTATCTGGGTAAACAATCACCAAAACGACATGCATAATGGACACAAAATTAGTAGAAAATTTGGCAAATACAAGACTAAACACTTTGCTTATTAAGATCCTTGAATTTCTGAAGATAGAGATCACTACATTAGAAATCTTGTTAAGAAAGATACATTCAGTTATGGTATGAGGAGTTGATTAAGAATATTTCTTAATATATGTTCTTTTTCCCAACTTCATCTAACTATTGAAGTTCTCATTTAAGGTTGACCAACAAGTTCTCCTTTAAAGTTCATCTAGAAGGCAATATTAGGTGGATATAATTTTCTATCATTTCGTAGATATGATATTCATGAGATAATAGCGCGATTGGATGGCAGGGACAAAAATTTGGCAATCCAAGATATATCGACTGAAACGATTTATAAAAAATTTTGAATAATTAGAATTTGTCATAATTACTATTCAATGGCTACTATCCCAATAAGTAAATTTCATATTTTCTATAAAGAAGAAACTAATCACTAGTTCAATGGAATTAAGCAAGCATTCCTTATTCGCAAAAAGAAAGAATATCTTGTTTGATTTTGCACTATTATACTCATCGTGTGTAAGCATGCCCCCTGTAGCCTTTGTCAAATTGGATGTCAACCACCTTACTTTGATTGGTAGGCTTATTAGGTTAACAAGGATGATATGGGGATGAAATGGTACCAAATCATCATCTCATTTCTAGCTATATTTAATTTTTGTTGATTTCGAGATTTGCTCATGATTAATTGACTCATTTACAACAATTTATAGGGAGCACAATTTTTAGCTATGATATACAAAGCTCTTCTCTTTTCTGGGTTGGTCCAGTCAAGGGCAGAAAGAAATTCCAACTTGCTTATATTGTCAATGATAACAGAAGGAAGGCAACATTTAGGCAAAGGGTAAAGGGTTGATTGAAGAAGGTGCATGAGATCGCTGCACTTTTTTTTTTTTTTTTTTTTTTTTGTGATACAACCATTTACACTAGAAGAACGACCCCATATTTAAAAGAAGCCTTTAGAATGTGTGACAGATATTTGCCTTAGAAGTTATCAATGAAAACAGAAAAATTATTACACACACATGTTGACAGCATCTATAAGATCACAAACTGATGTTTGATGAAACTTCCTCTCTCTTGTTTTGACTGAAACATGTCAATAAATGCAACATAACTCAAAAGACTCACCGATTTGTATGGAGAGACTTGAATTTGATGTTCTTGCGAATTCGTTTCCAGCGGTGTCTTTGCAAAAATTCTCGTCCATTGCTAGTTGTACTTCTCCATACTGAACACTGGAAGACAACTCTATGATAAGAGAAAATTGAAGGTTTGGCTGAAGGACCCTAAGTGTAGATGGCAAAACTTGGCCAGCACCATGGACAAGAAGCTGTCAACAGGGATCATAATGAGACAACAGGGTAGATACCAGAAGAACAACATGATAGAAAACATTACAAGATCTGGTTCAGGGGAATTATCCAAGACATTTGAAATTAGGCAGCTCATTGAAAAGAACATAATATGTCAGATAATATTCAATGAATTTCGTAAGTAGCACCCGTACATTGCAGGCATCCAGAGCTGAGCATTTGAAGCCACCATCACCACCATCACGAGTGCAGGGTTCGCTGAAAGAAATATTAACAGAAATATTTTGGGCATTTGTTAATAACGTTGAGGCTGTAAGATAAGCTGTAGGTCGGACTGTGTCTGCAAAAGGGAAACAAATAATTAGCACAAAGTAATAAATTTGCTAAAGCATCTCAGGTGAACCTAAAAGATGATAATAGTATTCATGCTTGAACTCTTGTAAACGACCAATACTGATGGAATGATTAGGGAATTGGGAGAAAATTCAAAGGAAAAGAACAAATTCTGGGTAAGAATCGAAGTTTTGATAAGCTTAGCCTACGGTGGGTAATAATCCACAAGGGCCGTTAACAATAGGCAAAATCAGTCAAGTAATTTGTGCAAGAAGAAAGAATCAAATTTCTTATTCACTAGCCTTTAACCATTATTCAAGAAGAGATGACCTTCTATACCATCACGTTCTACAAGAGTGCAGAACACATGGAAGAAGTTGCTATTAGGAAGACTTTTTAAAAGGCCATGAAATATGATCTCCTTACCAATAGTCCAGTGATAGCTGTTACAGATAGCTTCTTGGGATTGATTTGCTGCAGCGCAGACTTCAAATTTGTGCTTTCCATCTGGCAAGCCGGCAAATGAAACATTCTTGTCTGCACAGTCTTCAGAGATCTGATTATCCAACTGAAGAAGGGGTACATTTTAAAATGTCAGCAAGTTATCACCCCTAGCAAAGCAAAATGTAAAAGGAAATGAACCAACAGCTGTGAAAGCAGAAGATGAAATTCCCTGTTGCAGCCTCTTCAAAGGCAGTTCCGCAGCAGCACATGAACATTACAGAAATTGGAATAATCCAACAAACATCCACCAAAAAGAAAAAATAAATCAGAAAAAAAGTTCTCTTTTTAATTCAGCACAGCGATATGCATTCCAAGCATCATAACAGTATTATGTTAGTCACAAAATCTACTTTAGCTAAACAACAACAAAAAAGAAACATAACACCTAAAAAAGAACACAAAATAGAGAGACCCAGAACTTAAAGCATTGGTTGATAACATGAAACCATCTTACAATTTCATTTGAAGAGGGGTTGGGGGGGGGGGTGGAATATACCTAACCTTGCAAATAACACAACTATAACAAGTACCACAGGTTCCATCATTCCCATTAATTGAGACTTCAAACACGAATGTAGCTGAAGTTATATTTGTGACTGCAAGAGGAGCCTCTAAGAAATTCACAGAAACCTCTGAGCCACCAGAGTGTACTCCAAAACACAGCAGTGAAAGAAACCAGTACACCCAAGCTAAGAAGAGTAACTTGCTGAAAGCCATGTGTGCTTTGGTTTTCTTTGATATTTTGGGGCCTCTTTGTTTGATGTCTTAAAGGTTCAAGGTATATTTATATGCAAAAGGCAATCCTGATTAGGCTGGGAATTATTTTAGTTATGTTTACTTGAAAAGTAGCAAATAATTCCACATTAAACTTTTTTGTTACAATAAGCAAAATTCTTGTGAGAAAATCCCGGCCTCTACACTTAGCACGCATACCACAGTGATGAGTGAGACCTACTTGCCGTTTGGAAATTCTGACACTGCATACATGCCTTAACTCCCACACTAAAGACTACAAAAGTTTAGCTCCTTTACCTATCTTGACGTTTAAATACGAGCACTTTGCACAAATTTTTTTATCTTAAACTATCAATTAGTACATGCCTTAAATTTTCGGGGAGCCTGTGAGCCTGTGAGGTTTATAACAATTACAGGTTATAAGAGTTGAAGCAGGATCGAAGAAGACCATGAATTATTAATTTTTGTATACATTATTTCTTACCTCTAATATAAATTTCTTTAGAGAGAGAGAGAGAGATCCATCAAAGTATCAGTTTACTCCATGGCTTTATTTGAAAAATTAGAGAAAATCACTAAGCTACTTCCAAGAGTGTTCTTTGAGTGCTAGTTATATCCTATGTTTTTTAAACCGAATCAGTACATAAATCGATCAACTTATCAGTTTTTTGGTTCATTGGTCAGATCGATCAGACCATTTTACGAATCGGATAACACTACAAAAAAAACATGATTTTTGTGACGAAATTTAGCGACAAACTTTTTTTGTTACTATTTTGCGACGAATTTAGTGACGAAAATCTTTTTCATCGCTATTTGCAACGAAATTTGCAACGAAAAAATAGTCGTAACTAATTTAGCGACGACCGGAAATCCGTCGCTAATTTTGCGATGAATTTCGAAATTCGTTGCTAATATTGCGACGAATTCCGAATTCATCACTAATTTTGTGACGAATTCAGCGACAAATTAATAAATCGTCGCAAAATTAGCGACGAATTTATATTTTGTTGCTAATTTTGTGACAAATTTTAGAATTTGTCGCTAAATTTGAAAAAATATTAAATTAAATAAAATATTAATATATATTTATTAAATAATAAATTAATTTAGTGACGAATTTCGGATTTCTTCGTTAATTTTGCGATGAATTTAGTGACAAATAAATAAATTGTCCAAAATTAGTGACGAATTTGCAATTTGTGACGAATTCGGTGACAAATTTAAAATTTGTCGCTAATTTTACGACAAATTTCAGAATTTGTCGCTAAATTTGAAATATAATTAAATAAAATAAAATATTAATATATATTTATTAAATAATAAATTAATTTTGCGACGAATTCCGCCTTTCGTCTCTAATTTTGCGACAAATTTCAGAATTCGTCGCTAAATTTGAAATATAATTAAATAAAATAAAATATTAATATATATTTTTTATTTTTTATTTAAAAAAATTATCACATTTATTCTTTTTAATTAATATGTTATATTTTATTTTTATTTTATCTTTTTAAAAAATAGTATTATTATTTTTTTATATCTTTTATTATTTTATTTTAAACTAATATTTTATTATTTTATAATAAATTGTTATTTTATATTGTTTTATTATTATTAGAAAAATACGAAGAAAATATAATAAGTAAAAAAAAAAACTTATAATAGATACTAACATTTAATTTGATGGCTACAGGATCTTAAAGGTTTACGGAAGCATAGGGGTTCGAACCATGGTGGGAGCAAAGCGGAGGCATTTTTCAAGAATTAAGTGAGGGAGGGCGTGCGGGCGGATGCTGGCTCGGGTGGGCGTGCGGGCGGATGCTGGCTCGGGTTCAAGGGGAGCATATTTTTTTTCATTGCTAATTTAGCGACGGATTTAGTGACGAATTTTTTTCGTCCCTAAATTAGCGACAAATAAGATTTCGTCGCTAAATTTGTGACGAATTTGGCAACGAAAAATTATCTGTCGCTAAATTTAGCGACGAATTTTAGATTTCGTCGCTAAATTTAGCGACGGATAATTTTTTATCGCAAAATTCGTCGCAAATTTAGTGACGAAAATTTATTCGTAGCTAAATTTAGCAACGAATTTTAGATTTTCGTCGCTAAATGTAGCGACGAATAATTTTTCGTCGTCGCTAAATTTGAGACGAATTTCGCGACAAAATATCATTCGTCGCTAAATTTAGCGACGAATTTCTAATTTTTCGTCGTTAAATTTTTACGACGCGTTATTAGCGACGAAAAATTTTTCGTCACTAACGTTTTTAGCGACGAATTTTTATTAAATTTTCATCGCTAAATTTGTGGCTAAAAATTTGTTTTTTTGTAGTGTAATATCACTGTGATATTATATATATAATTTGTATATTATATATTTTAGAATAAAATAAATCCATATAATTTCTTTGAATTGGTTTAAACGTTTCTTTGATTTTATCGATTTTAATCAATTTTAAATAATTGTGATCATATTTGATTTCATTCGATTAATATTGAAAATCGAATCAGACTATAGAATGGTCTCCAATTGAACCGGTCAAACAGGCAGGTCTGCTTCAGTTTTAAAAACACCGGTTATATACGGGGGGAAGTAACTCAACGATTCAAAGAGCATTACTTTGTCCCTCCAAAAAAAAAAGAGCATTACTTTATACTCACCGGGAAAGTGACATTTATTGAGGTTCTCAAAAAAGCAGTCCGACAAAGTGGGGTATGACACAGAAAAAGATTAAAGTGAAATAATGCAGCAAATATGAATCATGTGGGATGTAAACAAATGCACCTGTGGTGGTTACCATTTTACCACCATCAACCTTTAGAGTAAACCAATGGATGTCAGTATTAAATTGTAAAGCTTCATCGCGCATATATTCCTCATGAGGACCTAGAAAATGACATCAAGCTGTGCAGGTAAGTGTGTGGGGGATCAGTGAAGAAGATAATAGACAAAGAAGCATCAGAAGCTTGAAAAACAATGGATTTCAATTAAGGCAAGGTCACCAAAGTGTCATCTGTCACTACCAGCTTTATCCTTGCAAGAAAACACCTATTTCACAATTGAGAGGAGTCAGTCAGCAAGTATTTCCCAGCCTTTCGTTATCATTATTTGCGGTAGCTAGCTAGGGCCCTCTATATTTGTTTTTGTTGACCAAGACAATATGGATGACATATGTGACTAACTTTAGGTCCCAAACAAAGGGAAAAAAAAAAGGTTTAATTAGGGGTATTTATACTTATCCCACCCCCCTCTTTGAAAATTTTTAATCTTTATTTTAATCTTCAAACTAGATTTTTACATTCATATAGGGCAAAAACAATGAGACCCATCATGGGATATACAGTGTATTACAGACGTGCGATCATTACATTTCAAACCAGATTATTCTATTTCACTTCTTAGAAAAAAAAAAGAAATTAAATCATAATATTTAATAATATGACAATATATTTATATTTACATGATCCATTTTATTTATAAATTTTTATTATTTTCATCTTAAAAACTCAATTGACTGCACTATGTCTATTGTTAAATAAAATTTTTATACCTCTGGTATTTTGTTTTACTTACTATATTTCTCTATTAAGATAAAAAAAAATTAAAAAAATGTATGAATTTCTTAAAAATATTAAATTTTACTAATGAAAAAACTTATATGATAGTCTTGATGTAGCATAAGAGGATATAGACAACAGCTTAGATATTTTCCTTTTTTTTCTCGTACTTTGATGGTCAAGTTATAGTTCTTTTTCGGAAAGAAAGCACATGAATGAGATGGCATAGAGGAAAGTAGCAAAGGTTGATAGAATGTTCTTTTTTTTTTTTTATAAACCATATATAACTGATTAAATCAAATTCAAGTCAATTTGGATTTTTAAAGTGTTAAGATTAATTAAATCAGGTTTGAATCGAATTCGACGCTTGGGATATAAAACTTAAATCGTTAGCTTGCTTTAAAAGTATTAATATCCGGTCACCGACTAAATATTGATATAAAATGTCTTTTTTTAGAGAGAGGCCTAATTATGAAATTCAATAAATTGTTTTTAAAATTTAAAATACTTCTCTGAGATAATTAAATAGATATAATTATTTTTATTTGAAGTTTAGGGAAATTGAGCATACTTTGTACAAAACTTCAAGAAATATCAGCTACAATACTACAATTATTTTGCCTTTTTTGTGGATAATAGGGCCGAGAATAACTTTAAAAAAAAAAAAGGGAATAAACTTTTTTGGAAAAGTTTACATCAGCCCCCTCTTTTGACAATGATTAAGTTAAAGTTATCATTCTCGGCCAAGCATAGAAATCTCTCCCCCCTTCTCTCTCTCTCTCTCTCTCTCTCTCTCTCTCTCTCTCTCTCTCTCTCGCACATGCAACTAAGGACAAGTGATATAGAACAAGTTGATATTTTCGTACTTAAAATGGCTCAATATCGATCCAAGCAGTTTAGAAAATTTTAATTAATTTAAATTATTTTTTACATTTATAATATTCTATACTTAAAAGTTTGTAATATAAAATAAAAATTATATGAAAAAATTAAATTTTTATATAAAAGAGACCGAAATAATTACAATATTAAAAATTTTTTATATTAAAAATATTACTTACTTTTAAACTTTTAAGTTTTTAACTCTTTTTAGGGTATAGGGTAAAATCAACTTTTCAAGCAAGCCAAAAAACAAAAAGAAAAGAAAAGACACCATTGCTCATTTTGTAATGATGTTGGCCTACAGCTAATTCCCTTTTACCATAACTAGACAAATTAATTGATCCCTTTCCAAGCATGACTGGGACAGCCAGAATTATTGGTGGGTTAAAGATTCCAAAATGCCATGCGAGGACGAGGGCATAGAGCCTCACGAGTCAATTGGGTCATCTTCAAAAGTCACAGAAGGATAAAGCATATGCCCGATGTAAGCAATCACCTCATGTGGTGACCTCCTCTGCTCATGTCATCTATTCGTACAATTTCAAGGTTGTCCTCTCGTTCTTTTTTCACGGAGTAACGTAAGAAAAGCAAGATCCAATTTTTGTATAATTGTTTAAATCGAATTAATTAGATTTTTAAATAGTTATGATCAAGTAATAAAAAAAAAACTGGGGTTTAGATTAAATGGAATAAATTTTACTTAATAATTAACTTATTAATATATTTTGATGAATTTAAATAAATATTTAATTAAAAATTAATAAAAAAAATTATAGGTTTGAATTGTTAGGAAAAATTTAAGATGAGAGAGATAGAGAGGGGGAAGGACACCGGTGACAATATGCCTAATTTGTAGACTTAGATAAATTTATCAAAAAGGTATGGTGATGATTTTTCTAAATATAAGGTAGTGTGACCGGTGTGAGAAATGGATACCTCTGTCGGTCTTGGTCATGATTTAAAGTAATATAAAGGGGGGGGGGAATGGAAAATAAACACTCGACTCAAAAGACATTATGGCACTAACCAGCAGCCTCTTAACAACCCAAAGAGTGTGAAGTGAGATCATGCAGTGAACTCATGATTCCCTCTTAACAACCAAAAAGAGAAATGATAGGTACTAACAGTTGATCCGATACATAAATATAATAATTTTTTTAATTAAATATCATATTTAAAATTTAAAAATAAAAAAATATATATCGAAAGAATTTTATTTTATATATCGATTAATTATTAAAAAAAAAGTTATTTAGTTTCCCGGCAAGCATTAGTTGCTTTAAATTAAGGCTCCACTGCCGGGGCACAGGGCCCCTCTCGCTACCTTTGTGCGAGGTGACATTTTAGCCTTCCCTGACTAGGATCGCTCCAACGGCGATAGCGTTTGTGAACAACCTTCTCAACCTATGTATCTATCCAAAGGCAGGGTGTGGCACGACCCCCCCCCCCCACCCAACCAAGGGGTGGTTACGTCCAATATGACCCCCCTTGTTCCCGATTTGATGTATCGACTGGACAGTGCAGGGGAAAAGAAATGTACCTTTTAATTAAATGATATTAATCCAATTAGACACTGCCATAACATCATCCTTCCTTGTTAGGACCAAACAAAGAGCACTTTAGGCCAAAATTGGCAATTCAGAATAGCAGGAAAACCAAGCTTGAGAGGTGTTAAAAGCTATCTTAGTGCTTTGAAGTGCCAATTCGGCACTACCCCCACAACGCAGCATTACCATTTTGATTTCTCTTAAACAAGTCACCCTACCAAACATCTGCTTAATAGAAAAGCTACTGAAAGTGGCAAGCTCTAAGCAATAGTTACCTAAGACACTTCCTCACACACACAACAACTGGCACTGCTTTCAAGCTTTTGGCAAACGTGGGGTTCAGCATTACTGCTTGATTTCCATTCTTACAAGCTCCCTGGTTTGGATTCACATTTTGTTCTGCTTATTATCTTGATCAGTGGTTCAGGTCTCCTTCGTTTTTTCTTCTTTAGCAACCTGATCAGTGGTGGGGCTGCTCTCATTGTGATTCTCTTCCCCTGCAACTCGAGTTCCGATACGGTTCACTTTAGATAAACCTTGACAAAGCGCTTTTACAAAGGTGAAAAGGCTAGAAAAGGGCAGTAATTTCACTGCTGGATTTTCTGTAGCTCCTGTCCTCTGGGTCTCTTCACGACCTGCATTTTTACGATTGCAGCTATGTTAAAGTTATTATGGTTTTGGAAGCCGGTTCTTCTCATCTAGCTAGTCAAATCCCTCTGACCGAAAACCGTTTTAATCCAACTCTATGGCTAGAATCACGTTTGATTTCAACTTCAAAAACAGATTTCACCCTAAATGCATGGGCAAGAAGAGCCTTCTAAGATTCACGTGACAAAGAAGGAAGGGGACATCATATTCAACACTTGGTATCCTATGCACAAACAACTTAGTCATATTAGAGTGTACCACAAACATGCCATGAATTGGAGATGCGGAGGCCATGCAGAAATCAGATAATGCAAGAATTGCAAGGGAAATTTCAATTCAATTCTTGGGAAAGTAAGCACTCCAAAATTACAGGATGCTCCGCTCTAAACCCCGAAGAAATTCATAATACTGAATTCGCATATTGCCTGCAATCCATCTAGAGAGAGCAAAGACTTGAACGTGTCCCAGGTTCTCTGTTTCGCAACACACAGATCAAACTCAATTAGTCCTTTTGGCAAAGAAAATCATTGTTTTACCCAAAGAGCGAGAAAGAGAGAGACATGATTGGCTAGTCTATTGCATTGTCCAAATTTCATTATACTGTAACAAAGCCCATCTTTCATATATAAGCAAGCATACGAGACAGACGGAGGAAGCGTAATTTTAGATGTGTCCCGATTTTCGATTAGATCATCCAGAAGCAGTATTCTATTAGTGCAAGTTGAACACTTTTTTTTTTTTTAATTTGATTCAATAAATCAGTTTCAAATCTATTTTGAGTCTTGAGGTCAAATTCAGTGAGTTGAGTTGGCACCTAATTGGTTCAGTGTATGGATACTGATATTCTTTAACTAAGATTTTAAATTCAAATATTATATATAACAAAAATAGAAATTGTAAGAGTTTTGTCTATTATGGATTCAATTCGGTTCAATGGGGATATGGTCGGGTCAACATGGTGGTGATTTATAAAAGAAGAAAAAAAAATCATTGATTTGAACATTCGAATTCAGTTCATTGGTAATCTTAAATACTTACTATTCCCAATAAACGAAAAAGAAAGCCCACCCATAACGATTTCCCACAAAATATGGTCCCAAGGTTTGATCGGTAGCCCCGAGTAGAAGATTTTGGGCTATAGTTGGGCCACGGTTGGAAAAGGCCTGAAATCTTTCCAACTATAGTAGGACAGTCCAGCCCAATATTCATAGCCCTCGGAGTGTTGCCCCTGAAGTGAATCATGAACTACAATGGTAGCGTGCACCAGAGAATCTATTTACTAGATCTAGAAAGGCATCATCTTCATTTTTAACAAAGCAATGAAGGTAAATGGCAACAAAGAGTAACCTAAGCTACCTATTCAATATACACCATATGGCAAACAAATCTTTGCGTCCTCTATTTAAAAGGAGAAACAAGGTTTCAGTCTCCAATGAAACAATTTAGTGGTACAAACCTCTCTCTTCTAATCTGATAATTCCAGATTCAAATTTTTGTACAACAAAAAAAAAAAAAAAACAAGAAACAAGATTTCAATGGGGATATGATGTAGCAAGAACTTCACTTGGAAGAAAAAATGGCTTGTAAATCTTTGTACAATCCTTTCGGTCTTGACTTATAATCCGAAGATGAAGTCATAGATGAACTTCCGCTCCTTTTCCCACCCCAAAAACCACTCCACCTTGTATTACTCGTCGGACGATCATTCGGAGTACTAGTTCCATCTTTGCTAAAGCTATCCCTTGCCAATTCTTTCAGTTGTTTCATCCATGGTTTCTGTGTCACTCCTTAGTTTCGACTTACCCTATTCCAATTGCTTGGAATGCTGACTCCGGTTTGTCCTTCTCTAGAACGTGTTGAAGGGAAAATGCTATTGATGTTTTTGATGAACTTTTGCGGAATGAACAGCAAGAGGAAGCCAATTGCGGCAAGTTTTAGTCCTGATAAGAAGTTATCCTCACAAGTGTCAAGTCTCTTTGTTTGTCGATACAAAGCATACCATTCATTCGTAAGCTGCACAAAGAATCCAACGAGGAAGAGGATAAGCATGAAGATTCTGACTCTTGTCTCTGCTTCATAAGAAAAGTCAATCTCCAAAAGAACGAGACAAGTTGCAAACAATCCAATTTCACAGGAAACCAAAATGATCTCAACTAACTGAACTTTTTTCTTGATGAATGGCTTCTTGAGTACAAGAAAGAAGAACTGAAAACAGGCGATACTTAGCAAGGTAATTGCAGGGGTTCTCGATGACCAACTCTCCAAATAGGCACCGGCTAGAATCCCTAAACAAACCCTTTTCACCAATTCAAGCAAAGTGTAGTATATTCTTAGAATTCCAAATAGCTTTTGGATAAAAGGTGCTTCTGCATCTTCAGTCTCATCATCTGAGGCAATGATTCGTTCCCTGTCCTTGCGGGTGCTTGGTCCAGAGATCTGCGAAAGCATGTACTTTGGAAGTCCTCTTAGGTTTTCGAGTAAGGGGCCAAACATGATCAAGTAAACCGAGTTTGGCTGGTTTTTCCATGTCTACTGACCTCGTTCTCCGGGACCTAGAGTTTTTCGGACAAGTTCTTGATACCAGTGAAATTTACTGCCTACTTGATGGACTTCGTTGTACTGCAGAAGCTTTCCAAATGTGATCCCAACAGAAAGGAACAGAAATAAGGCGAGTAGAAAGAAGGATACAATTCCAAGCAGCAAAACAGCAACTATAACTCCAGATGGCGCACTCCCTGGAACAAACATTAGCAAATCAAGTGTAGTTTAGCGGCAGAAGTATTAATCGATGAGATACTATTCCATTTTTTGCTGGGTAACTTCAGTTACCTTTTAGTAGACAATCGGAGGCCATGCAAATACTCAGCAAAGCAATGATTGCGAGGAATATTTCGAATCTTGGGAAAGTGAGTGCTCAGAAATTCTTTTGGGTTTCTGAACAAATTTTCTTCAATCTTAGAATAAGAACAGCAACGCATGCAGCAAGATCAAGCTGCCTCCAATAACAGCCAACCAGAGCATGATCCTTGTCTGCAAGAGATAATGTCATTCTTTCGGTAATTCAGCTGAATAAACAATCAAAGTTTTTCCAAATCAATAAAGCAAAAAAGCAACAACCAATAATATAAAATATCCACATCGCTTCGATGGTTTTTCTACGAGGCAAACCTGATGCTAGACTCAATGAAGATGCATGTAAATGTTTATAGCTTTTCTAAGATTTCTTCTAAAGTACATGTATTTATCATATCATTTCCTTCGATTTTTTCTCTCAACAATTTGGAAATGATCAGTAAGAGAAATAAAATTGTAGTTACTTACCCGTTCGAATTATGTGAATTCCATAGAATTTCTGCTTCTGGCTTCATATCTTGGTTCTTCAAGGACAGAATAAATTCGCAGGGAAAATTAATATTCATTCTTTTTGATAGGCAAAAGAAATTATTATGACAAGTTCTTTATGTTGAAAAGGAAATGAGTTGGAAGACAAACCTCAAAAAATGATTTGTACTCCTCTGGAGTTAGTGACCACCCATACAATGGGGCAGCCAGAGCCTGGTTGCTATCTTCAGGCTGCATTGGCTCGGAATGGCCTGGATCGATGATTTTGGAATTGTATGCAGAGGCGGATGGTGGAGTTGAACCAATCATGATTGGATGCATATGCCCATCTTCCCATGGTAAGGTGAAATAGGCTATGCTCCACTCTAGTCCCCAAACGAAATCATAATATTCAATTGGTAAGTTAACTGCCAACCATCTGGAGAGTGCAAATATTTGAAGATGGCACAAAATTCTCTGTAACAAGACAGCTGATTAAGTTGGCCTCATTAGTTTTCATCATTCATACTGAAATTGACTGATCCTGTATTCTACAAAGTCTAAAAGAAGCCAATGCAGAATCAGTAAAAAAGAGGGAGAGCAGAGTACTTTTCAAATTTTATTATTCCAGTGATGTAGATTTAAATTTTCTATGCAGATTAAATGTGAGAACAAATATTCGAGAGACCTGTTCCAAACAATGACAATGGCAAGAACTTAATCTCTCCACACAAGGGCAGTTTAACTGACACACTGTAAAGCAACGTACAACTACTCTTGCGACAAGTGAATAAGTTTCATACGAATAGGTTCTGAGAAGGCTCTGATGTCAAAATGGCAGATTGCACCCGGAATGTATCAGCAGATTGAAGACTTGCAGTCCAAATAGTGAGAACTCCGGCACCTAAAGTTGTCAATCCAAAAGCAGCAGCAAAGAAAGTGTAAAATAAGGATGATTTGCAAAACCAGAATAAGGATTTGCACATATACCTGTTGTGGTAAGTTCCTTCTACATATACCTTTTTTATCATCGGCACATCCATTTTAAGCTCTACCCTGAAAATGATATCTTTTTATTGTCACACAACATTAAGATTACAATCTTTTACTGGCTTATATATGGCTGAAAGCCTCAGATTGGTGCCAGTGGATCTCTGGATCCTTTGTTCGTTCTTGTGCCCTCTTCTTTTGATCTAAACAAGACAATATGACCTGAAGAGCTCATATTGCCAAATAACAGAAACTTGTCAATCTGTTGAAGAAGACACACAGCCTTATGAGTACAAGTATAATTTATAAGGTCCCATCTCGAAAAATCATTAAAATATGCATTTGTATTTGTATTTTTATTCATTTTACTGAACATATTTAAATTTTTTGCATTGTAATGTGTTAAAATTCATAAAATTTTTTACTACCAATACATATTTTGGTTTTTATATTTATGGTTTTAACCATAAGTTAAACATATTAAAATTAATATAAACTAGTAAGACACACCAATAAAGGAGAATGGTCAGAATAAGATAACAAGAGAATTAAATTAAGATTTGGTGTGAAAAACACAAAAAAAAAAAGTCACGCCATCACAAGACATGCCACACCATCACATGACATGGCACACAACTTCTTGAAACATCGCCTAGGAAGAGAGTGTGAGAAGAGAGAGAGCCTAGCACACACTCTTCCCTTCCAAGAACCCTAGTCCCAAGTTTCATTTTTCTCTCACAAAGTCCACTCCAAATTCCATTAAAATCACAATTTAAGTTTGAAATAAACAATTTTCATCCATATACATGCTATTCGTAGTTTCTGAGAAACATAAAAGAGGTATAGAGAACATAGAAAACAATCTTGGAATCTAAAGAAAGTTTGGAGAGAAAGAGTTAGGAAATTCAAAGAAAAAAAATTACAAATTTGAGGCAGGTACTATTCTTATGTATGTTTAATTGATAATTAATGATCATGTATAACATATTTTTCATGTGGTCATGATATCAGAACAAGAATAGAATTGATTAAGAACAAAAAAATCACATTTTTGAATATAAAAAGATGAAAACTATGAATTCTGTATGTTGTGGACGTATCTCAGTATTAAGCTTATATCTGTTTTCTGCATAACTGTAAATCAAATGAGATTTTCTTTTAATGAAACTAGATTTTCATAATTTTAAAATGACATCTGATTCAAAAATTTTCATTAAAAATTGAATTTTTAATAATTTTTTAAAATGACACGTTTTCTGAAAGAAAAAAAAAAAACCTACCCTGTTTCTATCCTATTTCAGTTTTGAAATTTGCTTCAACTTTGAATAGCCTTCTAAGCTGAATTAGGATTAACTTTGAATATAAAAGTTATAGTTTTATGTTTCTTTTTAAATGAACACTTGAATCACCTCAATATGATATGTGCAAAATAAATTATGCTAATTTTCTAAGACTACTATGTTATGTTGTGAATTTCGGATTGCAATTTTGATTGATTTGGGTGTTCCTGTGTGATTGAAACTAGGCCTAATCATAAATATAAAAATTATGGCCTTATGTCTTTTTTTAAGTGGCAGTGAAATTATCTTAATTTGAGGACGGTAGTTCAAGTTATAGCACTTTTACTAAAAGTCATTTGTGTTGACAATTTGTTGAAATAGTTCTTTTGTGTATAATGAATTATTAAACTATATGGCATGCATAATTGTCATTTTTTATTGCAACTTTTGTATAAACCTTTGTGATAAATGGTGGTCTTTGTAATTATAATATTTTGGGAATCACAAAAAAATATAAAGAGAAAATGTGATCATAAAAATTACCTCTGAAAGCTTTGTGAAGTATACAGGCGAAGTTTGAGGGGTATAATTAGAATATATAGTTTCGAAAGTTTTACAAAGCTTGCGGATGAAATTTGAAGAGCATGGTTAAAGTATATAGTTCTGAAAGTTTTGCAAAACCTACAGGTGAAACTTGAGGAGCATGGTTCAGATATATAGTTTTGAAAGTTTTGCAAAACCTATAAACAAAACATGAGCAGCATAGTTGATATATATATTTTTGAAAACTTTGCGAAACCTACTCGTGAAATTTGAGGATCTATGAATATATCATTTCCGATGTGGCAATCGCACACATTTTTTTGAGAATGCTTTGGGATAATGCCTACTTTGTATCTCTCGATTTTAAATTGCAGTACATTCAAATATCATATTTTATATGACGATTCTGATTTTTTCATGCATGCTATGCCTGTTATTCATGTTATCAGTCCCCTGTATATTTGTTTAGTTTATACTGATTCCGTTATCCTTATCTTCAAATGATCTGGGATCTGAGAGAGAAACAGAGGGTAAAAGTCTTTAAGTCAAGGGATTTAGATCCCTATTCGTCTTCAACCTTTTATTTTTGTTAAGGCATTTTGTGTTCTTTTGAATAGTATGAATTATACTGTATGTCTAGATATATTGTTGTTAGACAATGAGATCTTTATGTATAAATTTGTTTATATTATGTTTATATACTATGATGTGTTATGTCGGGCGATTAAGAGAACTATTAATATTAGCTTGTTTGATAATAGAAATGTTTATTTGTTTTACCAAATTTCTATGCTAACCCTAAGTGGCTAAGCGGTTACTAAATATGTGAAAACTTTGTCAATATTTTTTTTGGAAAAAAACAAATAATTTATTTTCCTTTATTATAAATTTTCCTTCCGTATTATTACACACAGGGAGGGCAACCTTTGTGAATTTAGATGTTGCATTTTGAGCATAGTAGTTGCTTTTGCTTTTGCATTTGCATGCCTATCTCCTTGTACTATGGGTACAACACCTGTATAACGGGTCGTCGCAGTTGCTATCAAAATCTAAAATTTTGGATAATAAGGATTTGAGACCATTAGGTATGGGTTATTAGACAGAGAGTGGTTTATTTAACGAGTAACGTTATTTGACATGTATATTCATTAAGTTCTTAGCACATAACATGGTTAGGATCAGAATATTAGATCAAACGACTCTTAAGGGAGAACAAAAGGATGATGAGCAGAGGCAGAAGCTGTAGTCCCGGACTCCGGGTGTTCAAAGACCACATAGCCCGGACTTTCATTAGACTTTGAATGCTTTGTTGACTACAGTAGGCACTATACCTAGAGATACATGTAGATTGACAAAGAGACTGACTCAATCAATGATAGGGAAGGAGACTGTAGATGCTTCTCCAGCTACTCAAGCCACCACTACTCTCTCAACTATGACAGCTCCACCAACTCCGGCTGTATCAATTACTTTTGAGTTGGATTAAACAAGATCAGGTAGAGATCAAAGGAACATAGAGTACAAAGAGTGACACAGAGATAGGAGGAATAGATGTATATCTCGTGAGAACTGTCAATTTCAGAAACTAATGACTAAGTTGCCAAAAATAGAGCCGATGACCTTTCAAGAGAGTAATGATCCTCCGGTCACAAAGATTTGGATTGTTGAGATGTAAAATTTTTTTTCTAAGTTTATGGTTATAGGGGAGTACAAGTACAAACTTGCTATTCATTATATGAAGGAAACTATCTATAATTGGTAGAGTTCAGAGTTGAGAATCCAATATGAGAATAATCTACGGTATATCTCTTGGAGTGATTTCACTCAGATATTCCATGAGAAATATATACCTACCTTTATTAGAAATAAAAAAATGTCTAAATTTTTGAATTTGAGACAAGGTAGTCAAATTATCAATCAATATGAGGATTGTTTTGCTAAATTATCAATTTTTTCTCCTAAGTTAGTTGATACAGATGAAAAGAGAATAAAAAAGTTCAAAAAAGAATTGTGATCCTTTTTCAAAGGTATCTAGTGACTCAACATTTTCCAAAGGTATCTAGTCACTCAATCTTTTACCACCTATAGATATATACCACTTATATTGTTTCTTCTTTTCTTGCTTCTTTTTACTTAGAGTTTGAATTTTTACTAGTCTTTTTCGTTGTAACATATATTGTCTGTTCTCAACAACAATAAAAATAAATTGAGTTTTAATTTCAACAATTAGGTCGTTATTTGAGAGACAAATACGTAGATAAATTAAATTAAAATATATAAATATAAGTATATATATAAATATGTTGGTTCAATTAAGAGGGGGCGGAGAGAGAGAGGTGTTAAGAAAGTGGAGCTTGTCTTGCTGGCAGACTCTGCGTGAGACTGCTGGCAAGTTGATGCCAAAAGTTTATCCTTGTGTTTTTCGAACATATAAAACGACGACGTTCGATTGTATCCAAGATTGTGAGTTACACCAACCTCTATTTCTCGTAACGCGACTCCATGTTATGTTATTTTATAATATAATAAAATTTTTTTAATTAAAATATAAATATTTTTTTATAAAAAATATAATTTTATAAATAAAAATTCAATTTCCTTATAAAAGTTCAAATCATAAATAAAAAGGCTTAAACCAACGGAAAGCATTACCATTTTGTATTTATCTTAACAAGCCAAAGAGGACATATCAGCACCAGACAATAGTAAGCTTTAAGCACTAGTTACTTAACTGCACATCCTAAAAACAGAACAACAAAATCTTTTGAGGTTTCATTGACAGACATCCATTTGAAATGACTGCGTCATTTCAAGATTTAAGCAAAGACACGCCCTTTAAAACATAGCTTGCTCTTCCTCCTCCATATTCACATTTTATTCTCTTCATCAACTTGATCTGTGGTGTGAGTATCCTCCCACTTCTCCTTTTCTGCAATTGGTTGAACACCACTGCTCTATCCCTCTGTAACTTCATCGGCGCTGTGGCCCCCCTCTGGTTCTTCTTCACTAACCTTGTCAATGTCACTAGTTTTCTCCCTCTTTTCTTCTTCCGTAACCTCATCGGACCTATGGCTCTGCATCTTTGGTTCTTCTTCACTAACTTGCTCATTGCCATTATTCCCCTCCTTTTCTTCTTCAGTAACTCGATCAGCACTTTGGTTCTCCTCCTTTGGCTCTTCTTCAGTTGCTTGGTCAATGCCAGAAGTCTTTTCCTTCTTTTCTTCTTCAGTAACTTGATCAGTGGCAATGCCCTCCTTACACTTTTCTTCTTCTGTAACTTGACTGCTGGAGTGGCTAGGTACTCCTGGACAAAGCCCTCTTCGGAAATGGCCTGGCCTAGAAAAGGGTGGTGATTTCTTCTTCAATCCTGTTGGTCTTGGCTTGTTATCCGCTGACGAAGGTAAGGATGCACTAGCACTTGCAGTCTCTTCTTTTCTTGGGATTTTCCTAACCAAAGATCCTGATTGTTCTTCTCCTGGATCCTCTATGCCAGTTGCATTTCGGCTCCTTATAGGGATAGCATTCATCTCTGGTTCTTCTTCACTAACTTGCTCAATGCCATTATTCTCCTCGTTTTCTTCTTCAGTAACTCGATCAGCACTTTGGTCCTCCACCTTTGGCTCTTCTTCAGTTGCTTGGTCAATGCCAAAAGTCTTTTCCTTCTTTTCTTCTTCAGTGACTGGATCAGTGGCAATGCCCTCCTTACACTTTTCTTCTTCTGTAACTTGACTGCTGGAGTGGCTAAGTACTCCTGGACAAAGCCCTCTTCGGAAATGGCCTGGCCTAGAAAAGGGTGGTGATTTCTTCTTCAATCCTGTTGGTCTTGGCTTGTTATCCACTGACGAAGGTAAGGATGCACTAGCACTTGCAGTCTCTTCTTTTCTTGGGATTTTCCTAACCAAAGATCCTGATTGTTCTGCTCCTGGATCCTCTATGCCAGTTGCATTCCGGCTCCTTATAGGGATAGCATTCATCTCTGGTTCTTCTTCACTAACTTGCTCAATGCCATTATTCTCCTCGTTTTCTTCTTCAGTAACTCGATCAGCACTTTGGTCCTCCACCTTTGGCTCTTCTTCAGTTGCTTGGTCAATGCCAAAAGTTTTTTCAGTGGCATTGCCCTCCTCAAACTTTTCTTCTTCTGTAACTAGATTGCTGATGTGGCTACGTACTCCCGGACCAAGCCCTCTTAGGAATTGGCGTGGCCTAGAAGGGGGTGGCAATTTCTTGTTCAACCCTGTTGGTCTTGGCTTGTTATCCGCTGACGAAGGTAAGGATGCACTAGCACTTGCACTCCCCTCTTTACTAGAGATTTTCCTAACCAAAGCTCCTGATTGTTTTGCTTCTGGATCTTCTGTGCCAGCAGTATTCTGGCCCTCTATAGGGACAGTATTCATCTTTGTTTCTTCTTCACTAACTTGCTCATTGCCATTATTCCCCTCCTTTTCTTCTTCGGTAACTCGATCAGCACTTTGGTTCTCCACCTTTGGCTCTTCTTCAGTTGCTTGGTCAATGCCAAAAGTCTTTTCCTTCTTTTCTTCTTCAGTAACTGGATCAGTGGCATTGCCCTCCTCAAACTTTTCTTCTTCTCTAACTAGATTGCCGATGTGGCTAAGTACTCCTGGACCAATCCCTCTTAGGGATTGCCGTGGCCTTGAAGGAGGTGGTAATTTCTTGTTCAGCCCTGTTGGTCTTGGCTTGTTATCCAATGACGAAGGTAAGGATGCACTAGTACTTGCACTCCCCTCTTTACTAGAGATTTTCCTAACCAAAGCTCCTGATTGTTTTGCTTCCGGATCTTCTGTGCCAGCTGCATTCTGGCTCTCTATAGGGACAGCATTCATCTTTGGTTCTTCTTCAGTAACTTGATCAATGCCATTATTCCCCTCCTTTTCTTCTTTAGCAACTCGACCAGCAGTTTGGTTCCCCTCCTTTGGCTCTTCTTCAGTTGCTTGGTCAATGCCAAAAGTTTTTTCCTTCTTTTCTTCTTCAGTAACTGGATCAGTGGCATTGCCGTCCTCAAACTTTTCTTCTTCTGTAACTAGATTGCTGATGTGGCAAAGTACTCCTGGACAAAGCCCTCTTAGGAATTGGCGTGGCCTAGAAGGGGGTGGTAATTTCTTGTTCAACCCTGTATGTCTTGGCTTGTTATCCCATGATGAAGGTAAAGATGCACTAGCACTTGCAGTCCCCACTTTACTAGAGCTTTTCCTAACCAAAATTCCTGATTGTTTTGCTTCTGGATCTTCTGTGCCGGCTGCATTCTGTCTCTCTATAGGGACAGCATTCATCTTTGGTTCTTCTTCGCTAACTTGCCCAATGTCATTATTCCCCTCCTTTTCTTCTTCGGTAACTCGATCAGCACTTTGGTTCTCCACCTTTGGCTCTTCTTCAGTTGCTTGGTCCATGCCAAAAGTCTTTTCCTTCTTTTCTTCTTCAGTAACTGGATCAGTGGCATTGCCCTCCTCAAACTTTTCTTCTTCTGTGACTTGATTGCTGGTGTAGCTAAGTACTTCTGGACAAAGCCCTCTTACGAATTGGCGTGGCCTAGAAATGGTTGGTAGTTTCTTGTTCAACCCTGTGGGTCTTGGCTTGTTATCCGATGATGAAGGTAAGGATGCACTGGCACTTGCAGTCCCCTCTTTACTAGAGCTTTTCTTAACCAAAGCTCCTGATTGTTCTGCTTCTGGCTCTTCTGTGCCAGCTGCATTCTGGCTCTCGGTGCTATTCCCTTCTTCGAGGTTAGTATCATTGAACAAGTAAAGAAATATTTTGAATCCTATTCTTAATCCATGAACAAAAGAACCTCGACGATTATCCAGCCGCTTTATTTGTTCATACATGCCATGCCATAAATTGATTGTCTGAACTAAATAGGACACCAAAAAGAGTACCAGCAAAGTGATACCAACAGCCTTCTTTCCATGATCATAGGGTTCCTGCTTTGAGAAAACAGTACTTGCAAACATAACGACTTCAGTTGTAACTGCAACAGTCTCAACAAACTGTAGTCTTCTCAAAATGAAGGGTTTTGTCAGAACAAGAAAGAAAAGCTGTAAAGAGGAAAGACTTAGTAAAATGATTGCTGGGGCTTTGGTAGATGGATCATCTGGGAAGACACCGTTAAGAATCCCTTGTGTAACTTTGCTGACAAGTTGGAGTATTGTGTAGTATATTCCTGGACCAGCAAGAAACTTCCAGACGAAACTGAAAGAATCACTTTGAGTTTCATTGCTCAACTTTGAAGGTCCTCTAAGATCTTCAAATAAAGGGCCGAACTTGACTTTAAATTGGTTCTTGGATGTCCATTTCCCTTGTCTAGCCGGTCCTCCTATTGCTTGTGTGAAACATTGTAACCATGGAGATGTTCCCATGTCTTCTTGCTGTGGGGTCTCCTCATACTTAATTAGCTTCCCACAAGTGATCCCAATAAAAAGGAACCAAAATGAGGCCAGTAGAATGAATGATACAAATCCCAATATCAGAACACCGACTATTACTCCAGATGTTGTTCTTCCTGAGATCATAGAGTGCAATATCACATTAGGACCAATGAGTCAACAATTGGAACTTCAGGGTCCAACCTGATTTAAATCCAGTTTTGATGTTCAATAGAATTAGGTAAGTATGCAACAAACATGTGCTACTGGTTAAGTACCATGAATTAGAAAAGCCGAAGCCATGCTGACTTCAGATAATGCATGAACTATAAGGAGAATCTCAATTCTTGGGAATGCTAGTGATCCAAAATTCCTCTGGCCTCCTGAACGACTTTTCTTGAATCTTAACTTATAGAAGATGAAAACACGTGCAACAAGAATGCTTAGATCCAAAACTCCCGTCCAGAACATGAGCTTTTCAAAAACTTTCCACCTACAAGAAACAGCAGGAGTCAATTTAAGAAATTATCCAAATCAAACGGAATCATAACTCAAAATAATTTTAAAGCTATTAAGGATTTTATCCCAAAGCAAACTTGGTGCTTGGATTTGAACATAACAAATACACATGATATTGCATCTTATTATCCAAGATGTACAAATGCATTCTCCATTACTCCAATAAGCTTTTTCTGCAAAAATAACTACACGAATTCCTTTCTTGTATCCTGAACTACCCGAATGACCGATTCATTCCAGTGGAATGAAGTGCCAAGATATCAATGTGACTTACCCACATGACTTTTCAGGTCCACCACAAAAATTTTTTGTTTTATTCTTGTCCTGCAAGAAACAGTTCAGCTCAGGCAAATGGTGAACGAAGCAATGAAATATGAAAACTCCTTCATTCTGGAAGGAAAACAAGTCACTGGAAGAGCTACAGACCCCAAATTCTCTTTTGATCTGGGCTGGAGTTGCTGCCTTGAGTCTTGACGAGGATGACAGGAATATTGGAGCAAGTGGTGAGCTAAATACAGGAGCGAAGGAATCCCTGATGTCTTCTTTCAGGATGGTCTTTAAGTTTTGTGTATCATTGATTGAGGTGGCCGGCAGAGTTGAAACATGCCCATTTTTCTCCCAAGGTAATTTCAAATAGGGGATGCTCCACCCTAAACCCCGAACAAATTCATAATATTCAATTGGCAAATCAACTGCAATCCATCTAGAGAGTGCAAAAACTTGAATGTGGCCCAAAGTTCTCTGTTTCATTACAAAAAGCAAAATTCACTTTCATTCCATACTTTACGTAAAGAAAGTTCTTCTAGTAAAAAGATAAAGAAGCTTGACTAGCCTATAACATTACCAGATACATTCTGAAATACACATGAAATAAGCATAAATCATCAACCATGTTCAAGCAATGTGTTTCTATTGTATTGAAGCGAATAAGATGGTAAACGCACAAAAAGATTTTGAGAAGGATCTGGCATCAAAGGGGCAGATTGCGGAGACAGTGCTGGATTAGCCTGAAGGGTTGCAATTGTTAGAGTGAGTAATCCAGAAGCTAAAGTTGTCAACCCAAACGTAGAGGTAGTGAAGGTGGAAGCAACAATAGATTCCTCTGGTACAGAGTTATCTGCAACATCAGACAAAATGACATCTCAAAACCAAGATTTTCAGTATTGTGCAAGACTTGTATACAAAAACATCTAGTAGGACATTGAGTTCTTACAATGGCCCACTTGTAGCCTGTTTGATGCTAGATTTTCATTTCCAGCAATATCACTTGTCACATTTTCATTAATGCTGACAGATACGAGATCTTCATCTGCACCTATATCCACCTCATATTTGCTCTCGGTTTCACCATGAAAGCTGGATATGGCAACGTAAGGAGCATCATCAGTAAAACTCAAGCTCTGGAGAGGTAAAGGTGCAATTGATGGCATAACTTTATTTCAACTACTGAACCAACTGTTAACTTGCCTAAGCACATGCCCTCCTTTGATTGATACATGAGAACAGTTGAAACCGTAGACTTTCTTAGTGAACTCTATTCCAACAGGTATCCTGCTGTCCCTTGTCCTCAAGTTAGAGCTATATAAACGCACAGCAGGCCTCTGAGTATCTACACATTATGTGCAAAAGACCATCAATTATCAGTTTCCACGACTAAGGATCATTCCACAATTTCCAGTTTTCTTTTGATGCAGTTAAAGGAAAAAAAAAAAAGATTATGTACCATAGAAGATAGTCATTGGCTCTATAGGAGGAACTGCAGTTCCTTGTCTGCTTATTATAGAATTAGGATTCATGGTTACTGTCACTATCGAAATGGGTGGGAGAATTTGGATCTGAATTACCAAAAAAAAAATAAATTATAAGTAAAAATTTCATAAACGGAGATAATTCTACTACCAAGAATGATTCTTGGCCCGTTCTTGAACACTGACCTGATAGATGAATCTGCGATTCCCAAGGGTGTCTTCGTTGGTTGGAATAAGCTGACCTTCGCTTGTGCTGAGAGCATGTAAAATTTGTTCAGAGGAATTAAGAACAGGCTCAGCAAAGTACAGCCACACTTTTAAATCACCATTGTTGTTGGTAGCCAGCACAGTTACATATTCACCATCAATTTGAAATGGCTTTGCAGGAAAAGGTGTAGTCAAGTTCACAGCCACATCTCTTCTATCTGGGTAAACAGTCACCAAAACAGCATGCATAATGGACACAAAATTGGTAGAAATTTTGGCAAATACAAGACTAAACACTTTGCTTATTATGATCCTTGAATTTCTGCAGATAGAGATCACTACAAAAGAAATCTAGTTGAGAAAGATACATTCAGAACGAGAAACTGGAATCACAAAGAAATGTATGTCCTCGAGTCCAAAAATGTTTTTATTCTTAATCAAACCAAATTTGCAATATCAACGTAGCGACTTTATCCTCGGCAAAGTCAAGACTTGCTAATACAGTTGCAGCTTAATATTTACAGACATAACCATTTACACCAGAAGAACAATAGGGCTTACCCGGTGCTCAAAGAACAATAGGGCTTACACCAGAAGAACAATCCAATATTAAAAAGAAGCCTTTAGTTTGTGGGACAGACATTTGCCTTTGAAGTTATATCAATGACAACAGAAAAATTATTACAAAGACATGTTGACAGCATCAATAAGATCACAAATTGATGTAGTTGTTGAAACTTCCTCTTTCTATTGTTTCACAGAAACATGTCAATGAATGCAACTTGAGCAATTAACTCAAAAGACTCACCAATTTGTATGAAGAGACTTGAATTTGATGTTCTTGCAAATTCGTTTCCAGCAATGTCTTTGCAGAAATTCTCGTCCATTACTAGTTGAACTTCTCCATACAGAACACTGGAAGATAATTCTATGATAAGAGAAAATTGAAGGTTTGGTTGAAGGACTCTAAATGTAGATGGCAAAACTTGGCCAGCACCATGGACAAGAAGCTGTCAACGGGTTTCATAATGAGACATTAGGGTATATACCAAAAGAACAAAAGGATAGAAAACATTATAAGATCTGGGTCAGGGGAATTATCCAAGACATTAGAAATTAGGCAGCTTATTGAAAAGAACATAAAATATCTCAGATAATGTTCAGTGAATTTCGTAAGCAGCACCCATACATTGCAGGCATCCGGAGCTGAGCATTTGAAACCACCATCACCACCATCACGAGTACAGGGTTCGCTGAAAGAAATATTAACAGAAATATTTTGAGCACTTGTGAATAATGTTGAGGCTGTAAGATAAGCTGTAGGTTGGACTGTGTCTGCAAAAGGGAAACAACTAATTAGCACAAAGAAATAAATTTGCTAAAGCATCTCAGCTGAACCTAAAAGATAACAATAGTGTTCATGCTTGAACTCATGTAAACGACCAGTACTGATGGAATGACTAGGAAATTGGGAGAAAATTCAAAGGAAAAGAACAAATTCTGGGTAAGAATTGAAGTTTTGATAAGCTAAGCCTATGGTAGGTAATAGTCCACACGGGCCAGTAACAACAGGCAAAATCAGTCATGTATTTTGTACAAAAAGAAAGAATCAAATTCTTATTCACTGGTCTTTAACCATTATTCAAGAAGAGAAGACCTTCTATACCATCCTGTTCTACAAGAGTGCAGCACACATGGAAGAAGTTGCTATTAGGAAGACTTTTTAAAAGGCTATGAAAGATGATCTCCTTACCAACAGTCCAGTGATAGCTGTTACAGCCAGCTTCTTGGGATTGATTCGCGGCAGCACAGACTTCAAATTTATGCTTTCCATTCAGCAGACCAGTGAACGAAACATTCTTGTCTGCACAGTCCTCAGAGATCTGATTATCCAACTGAAGAAATGGTATATTTTAAGATGTCAGCAAGTATAATTTCTCTTCTCACCCCCGGCAAAGTAAAATATAAATAGGAAATGAACCAACAGCAGCGAAAGCAGAATATGAAATTCCCTGTAGCAGCCTCTTCAATGGCAGTTCCGCAGCAGCACATGAACAATACAGAAATAGGAATAATCCAACAAACATCCACCAAAAAGGGAAAAAAATTCAGAAAAAAAAAATTACTCCTTTTAATTCAGCACAGCGATATGCATTCCAAGCATCATAACAGTGTTATGCTCTTTTTGATCATTGGAGTCGCAAAATCTATTTTAGCTAAACAGCAACAAAAGAGAAACATAACACTTCAAAAAGAAAAACACAAAAGAGAGACCCAGAAATTAAACCAATGGTGGGGTGGGGGCATGGAGTATATCTAACCTTGCAAATAACACAACTATAACAAGTACCACAAGTTCCATCATTCCCATTAATTGTGACTTCAAACACGAAAGTAGCTGAAGTTATATTTGTGACTGCAAGAGGAGCCTCTAAAAAATTCACAGAAACCTCCGAGCCACCAGAGTGTACTCCAAAACACAGAAGTGAAAGAAACCAGTACACCCAAGCTAAGAAGAGTAACTTGCTGAAAGCCATGCGTGCTTTGGTTTTGTTTGATGTCTTAAAGGTAGAAGGCATGTTTTTATACAAAAAGCAATCCTGATTAGGCCAGGAATTATGTTAGTTATGTTAACTTGAAAGTAGCAAATAATTCCACATTAAACTTTTTTATTACAATAAGCAAAATTCTTGAGCAAAATTCTTGAGAGAAAATTGATGGGTGTCAATGGAACGAAAAATAAATTTCTCCTATTTTAAATAATACAAGTATAGTGTGAGTAAAATCGTATTCATAGGGAACAACGGATTTATTTCTCTTTAAAATAACAAAATAAATGTATGGGTTGAATTTAACTAAATGAATAAATTAATCAAACAAAATAAATAAATGATTCAAAGTAAATAACTAAATAAAAAGAAAATTCAATTGGTAATCACTTTCTAGCCAAAAAAATTTTATCTACCTTGATTTCATTTGATTGATCATCGATATAACTAAAAATTTTAACAATCATAGATAAATTGGTTATAGTCGATTAACGAATACCGAACAACTATACTCTCCTTATTTCGTCTATAATTAAGAGAAACTCTTTAACTATTTCCCTAACCGAAAGACAATTCTAGAGAATTTCTTAAAATTTAAAGTTTCGATAGTATTAAAATCGAGAGAAACTTAATTCTAAGTGACAAATACACAACGAAATTGCTGACATTAGATTATTCAATTCCACGACATAGATGTCATTCACCACTAAATTAAAACTAACAAACAATAATGGATTTACCATTTAAATTAGTTATAGATTATTCTAATATTATTAAATATTGACCACTATTTAATAAATTTTAAAAAATATGATTCATTAAATACAAGAATTAAATAAATATCTATTATATATTGAATTAATATACTTAATTAGATTTCACAATCATTAAAAATCAAATTTTTAATAAACTTTCGACTAAAAAAATAAATTAAAAATAAACTATAGAAAAGAAAACTCACAAAGAAAATATTATTGCTACTGAAAAGTGATGGAAAAACACAAAATGTCCACTGATGGCTGTGAATAGCTGATGCCCCCCTTGGGACTGCACCCCTCCAAAGTGCCCCTTTCAAGTCAAGAAATAAGGAAATATACATAGGTAGCTGGCTGCTAACCCTAGAAGATAGAATTTTTCTCATTTTTACCTGAAGAAAAATTATTCAAATCCCTAAAAGATAATATCTTAAAATTTTCAAATAAAAGAAAATTTCCTAAAAGATAAAATAACTTGACATTTACATTTTCAAAAATTTCTTTTTCTAAATATTAGAGAAGAAATAAAAATTTTCAATATCTTCAATTCGATCACAATTTTCTCTTGATTGTGCAATTAGGAAATGAAATTTTATTACAATAAATCTTCAAAATCTTGCATTGCTCCTTTGCAATCAATGTGCTCACGTGCTAATGAAAAAATATTATTATCTTATTTTCCATCATTTGTATAATTGCTCAAATTTAACTTATTTTTTTTCACTTTTCTTAATAAATCTCTTCTTTCAATTCTAACATGTCAAGTATTATAAAATATAAATATTAGTGTAATATTTATTCAAAATTATGAAAAATCAATCATAAATATTACACTCATTTAAACTCTATCAAATTCTCCTACATCTAGATGATACTTATCTTCAAACATCTCTAACTCGAATAAAACTAAAGCTATCCACATATTTTTCTTCCAACCTCCTAAGTCAATAGATACCACAAGAGTTAAACCGAAAGTATAATCGAAACAATAAAAACTTCACAATATTTTGCACTAAAACAACCTCCACACATCCCAACATCTTCTTATGAAATCCAAACAGTAAGATTCAACAATTCTTTCCAAGGGTTCACTTAAATGCACTCGAAAGGGTGAAGAATATATATGTCTCTCAAATCAACAACATGAAATGATATTATCATATGTTTGCAAATATATTAAACATCCACCATTTAAAAATTTTGAATTTCGTGTATCAATTTAAAAATCTTTCGTTTGGTTGTAACAGTGTTAGGGTTAAAGGTAAGATAAATGTGATGTTTAAGGATTAAAATGTACCAAAAATATATATATAATTAACCACACAATTTTCATGACATTAATCAATCTTTACCTTAAACAAATAGCAGATAAAATTGATTTGTTGCTTCCCATATGGATAGCCAATAGTAAATAGCATATAAGAATATCAACTGATTTCTCATTTTCCATAATTGAAGTATAAATGAATTTTCAATCAATATGCAACACTTCTCTTTCTCATCTTGTTTTCTTTTCTCTTTTTTTTTTCTTTTTTTCATCATTTTTTTTTCTTTTTTTTTTGAATGAAATACGAAAATATCAATATTAAGATTCCAATCATCATCTTTCTATTGGGTCAAACATATAATCAAAATTATACGATTAACTATATATATATTTAGTACAAGAGTTTAAAACAAAAGTTAAAATAAAAAACTTGGTGTTGTATTAAAGATGTTCTAAAGAAGAAAATGGGGTAAAAGGCTCAAATTGGGTTAACTACGGGTTTATGAAATCAAGGTAAGAATTTTTAAGAAGGCCAAAAGGGGTAAAACCTAAGTACCTTTATTATTTCGATATATGAAATCCTAAAATGTGGTATTGATATGTATAACAAAGTAAATTCTAAAATGTACAATTCAAATACGATAATCACTCATTAAGAAAAACAATTTCGAGCACAAAGAATGACATTGCTCGTTTTTTGCTCAAAATCTCACTATATAAGTAGGGTTTGTGTCAAATTTTATATGTTTATCATTTAAAGAAAACAATTAAAAACATGAATAGTCATTTCAAGTACAAAAAATATTGATACAAGCTATTTTTCATACATTTCCAACCAACCAAATAATATACATTAATTAAGAAAATTCAAAATTTTTTTTTATTTTTTTTTTCTTATTTTTTTATTTTTAAAGAAACAAAATATAAACTAATGTAACAAAAAAAACAAATATAATATCCAAAATAAAAAAGAAAACACCTAACATCTCCTACACCTAAATCATACATTATCCCCGATGTATGCTCAATTTGAGAGATAAAAAAAATGTATAAATCAATCAAGCAAAATAAAAGAAAGAGAACAAAGAAATAAAATATGAAGATGAAAATAATACTCCCCTAGGGTAGAGTGGAGAATGGATGATCACTTCCAACAAGCTCAAAGAAAGAGCTATAACGTGGGCACACTTTAAATATCAAACACTTCTATCCATTTCTTAGGCTTAAAGGTGGAAAGAGAAACTCTAAAAAGATTGTGTAAAATGTTATAATAGAAATGTGATTTCTCTTTCTCTTTCTCTTTTTACAGAAGTGGAGTGTGTTTAGGGTGTGGGCATGCCTTAACTCAAAAGCACTTCTGCATAATTTTTTTTATTTTTTGCAGAAGTGAAGGGGGTTTTGGGCATGGGTACGCCCTAAACTAAGAGTGTTTCTACCTAATGTGTGTGCTTTGGCCGAGGTGAAGTTTGTTTAGGGCGTGGACATGGCCTAAATCGAGAGTAAAATTATCCATGTAAAAGTTGTGGGCAGAAATGAATGGGATTTAGGGCATGGGCACGCCCTAAAGTAAGAGTATTGATGCCTATGTGTGTTTAGTGGACATGAGTTAAGGAGATTTAGGGCGTGGGCACGCCCTAAAGTGAGAGTATATTTGTCCTTGTATTTAGTGCCTGCATAAATAAAAGAGTGTTAAGGCGTGGCACGCCTTAACAAGAGTCCACTTCTGTCTTTTTTTTTTTTAGGAAAACTCATTTCTAAATCAAGTCTACATAAATGAAAATAAGTAACAAAATAACAAAGTAAATAAATAAATCATAATAAAAAAAATATTGGATTGCCTCCCAAGAAACGTCTTTGTTTAGTGTCTCTGGCTCGACATGATCTTCTCTTTTCAATCTCGCTCAAACATCGATCCAGTCCATTTAGACTTCAACTTGCCTACCATGAATTTCAATGTTGAAATGAAATGAAAGACTGTTTGGCGTACCATGGATTGCTTTCAGTGAGAGAGTTTATATTGGAAAAACATGCTCTATTGTACAACATTATTTATCAAATTCTTTTTAAATACAAAATCCAATTCACTTTGCACAAAATTAGCGTGTACAATGAAATCCAGATCTTTCTCATCATCTTGCTCCCCGGAACATGCCAACCTACCCGGAAAATGAGGAAAAATAGTTAGTTTCGAATTTGACTTATTCGGTTCCTCACTCACCTTTTTTGGTGTAATATCAAGAGACATTGTTTCCTTTCGTTTTCATCCTCTTTTTGTGTCTCCATTGATGAAGAATTATGCACTTGTTTTCTATCTCTGAGCAGTATAACACTTTTATTCTCCCTTGGAATAACCTCAACTTGAGACGACAACTTTTTCTTGATTAGTTTTGATTTTACTTATTGTCGTCACCAATTGTGACACTTGGATACCGAGAATTTGAATACTTGTTCTTGTTTTCTGCATAAAACTTTTGAAAAGATCCTCAAGATCCTCAAAGGCCGGTCCTCGATTTTGTGGAAGTTGTTGCAGTTGGAATGGTAGCCTTCCATAAAATTGCTGAGAAAATCCTTATTGTCCAGCCTCATAGTTTAAATTCGAATGATCTCCCCAACCTTGACTGTAGAAGTTTGAATAAGAATTGTACTGTCTTTGAGACTACCCTGAAAATCCAATTATAACATTCCATTGTTCATAACTCCTCTTGAAGTATAGGGCACCTGTCAATTGTGTGACCTATACTCGAACAAATTTCACATGCCTTCACTTGCTATACTTGTCGTACAACCAATCTTTCCACCTTAGAAATTAGAGCATCCAATTTGTGATCGAGGGAAGAAATACTTATCTCATTAATGTCTTTTGAGACATCTTGTCATTTCTCAAAATATGTTGTATTTGCTTTCACATTAAGAAAATCACTATAAAAAGAATTTTCATTAAAATCAAAGAATAAAAACTCATTTGAAGTCTTTTGAGTAGCCATATTTTCGTATCTAAAATGCTTCTTTTCTATATCCTTGACAATTTCCAGTAAATTCCCTGCAAAGGTTTAGTTTTGAAAATAAGGAGAAAACAAAATTAAAAAAAAAAATAAATCACTTAACACCATTTCCCAGCAATGGCTTCAAAATTTGGTGTGTGTCAATCCAACCAAAAATAAATTTCTTCTACATCAAACAAGACGAATATAATGCGAGTAGAGTCGTATCCATAGGAAACGATAAATTTATTTCTCTTAAGAAAAACAAAATAAATGTGGGGGTTGAGTTTAACTAAATGAATAAATAAATCGAACAAAATAAATAACAAAATAAAAAGAAATTTCAATTAGTAATCACTTTCTAGTCAAAAGAATTATATTTACCTTGATTTCATTCGATTAATTATCAATCTACTTAAAAATTTCAACAATCATAGATAAATTGATTATAGTCGATTAACGAATACCGAGCAACCAATCTCTCATTTCTTCATTGATAATTAAAAGAATCTCTTCAACTATTTCTCTAACTGAAAAATAATTCTAGAGAAATTTTTAGAATTTAAAGTTTTAATAGCATTAAGATTGAGAGAGACTCAATTCTAAGTGATAAACACATAACGGGATTGCTGAGATTAGATTATTCAATTTCATGATATAGATGTCATTCACCACTAAATTAAAATTAACAAACAATTGCGTATTTACCGTTTTAATTTGTTATAAATTATTCTAAAATTATTAAATATTGATCACTATTCAATAAATTCTAAAAAATCATGATCCATAAAATATAAAAATTAAATAAATACCTATAATATATTGAATTAATATACCCAATTCGATCTCATAATTATTGAAAATCAAAATTTCAATAAAATTTTGACTAAAAAAATAAATTAAAAATAAAACATGATAAAAAAACTCACAAAGAAAATGTTATTGCTGCTGAAAAGTGATGGAAAAACACAGAAATGTCCACTACTGACTGTGAGTAGCTGCTGTCCCCTTGGGGCTGCACTTGCACCCCTCCGAAGTGCCTCTTTCAAGTCAAAAAATAAGGAAATATATATAGGTAGTTGGCTACTAAAAGATAGAATTTTTCTCATTTTTACATTAGAAAAAATTATTCAAATCCCTAAAATATAATATTCTAAAATTTTCAAATAAAAGAAAATTTCCTAAAAAATAAAATAATTTTAGATTTATATTTTCAAAATTTTCTTTTTCTAAATATTAGAAATGGAATAAAAATTTTTAATATTTCAAATTCGATCTCAATTTTCTCTTGATTGTTCAATTTGGAAAGGAAATTTTATTGTACTAAATCTTCAAAATCGTGCATTGACCATTTGCAATCAATGTGTTCACGTGCTAATAAAAGAATATTACTGTCTCATTTTCCATCATTTGTATAATTACTCCAATTTAACTCATTTTTCTTCACTTTTCTTAATAAATTTCCTCTATCGATCATAATATGTCAAGTGTCATAAAATATAAATATTAGTATAATATTTATTCAAAATTATGTAAAATCAATCATAAATATTACGTTCATTTAAATCTTATCAAAAATCCAAACCTCTGCACTTAACATCCATACCACAGTCTTGAGTATGACCTACTTGCAGTTTGTAAATTCTAACACTGCATACGTGCTCAACTCCCACACTAAAGACTACAAAAGTTTAGCTCCTTTACCTATCTTGAATCATTTGGGATGTAAACAAATGAATCTGTAGTGGTTACCATTTTACCAACACAGCACCATCAACCTTTGGAGTAAACAAATAGATTTCAATATTAAATTTTTTTTTGGGGACCGGATCAACCAGTATAAAGAGCTGGTCCGACTAATTAGGTCCAAGCTATTGTCGGCCCTTTTTAAAAATAAAGTTCTCCCAATATAATTTTTTTCTTTTTCAAGATTCAAACTCGAGTCTAAATTAAAGAATCTAGATTTGAGCATTAAATTGTAAAGCTTCTTCGCGCATGTTTTCCTGATAAGGACCCGGAAAATGACATCAGCCTGTGCAGATAAGTGTGTGTGGGATCAATGAAGAAGACTATTTCAAACGCATTATTTCACATATTTCACAATTGGAGGAGTCAATCAGCAAGTATTTCCCAGCCTTTGGCTAACATTATTTGAGGTAGCTAGCTAGGGCCCTCTATATTTGTTTTTGTTGACCAAGACAATATAGATGACATGTCTGACTAACTTTAGGTCCCAAAAAAGGGAAAAGAAGGTTTAATTGGGAGTATTTATACTTCTTCCCTTCCCTCCTTGGGAATTTTTAATCTTTATGTTGATCTTCAAACTATTGATTTTTATGTTCATATGGGACTAAAAGAATGAGGCCTATTGTGGGATATACAATGCATCAAAGACATACAATTATTACATTTCAAACCGAATTATTCTATTTCACTTCTTAGAAAAAAAGAAATTAAATCATAATATCTCATGATATACCGATATATTTATATTTATATGATCCACTTCGGTCATAAATTTTTATTATTTTTTTATTAATTAAAAGAAATTAATCAAAACATGACTCAAGAGAAATATATCATGGAAAGGGTGATTTTGTATATTTCAAGATGCAATTGCACTTCCACATTTTTCTTTCTTCTTTTTTAAATCATTTCAATTTTCAAAATAATTATTTCAATACGTATAGATATAAAACGTCTTAAAGCCTCGAGTGACTGCACTACGTCTATTGTTAAATAAAAATTAAATTTTTATACTTGTGGTATTGTATTTTACTTTATTATTATATTTATCTATTAAGATAAAAAAATTTTGGACAAAAATGTATGAATTTCTTTAAAATATTAAATTTTACTAATAAAAAAACTTATATGATAGTCTTGATGTAGCATCAGGGAATATAGACAACAGTTTAGGGTTTTTTTTAAAAACTTATTTTTTATATTTATAATATTCTATACTTAAAAGTTTAAAATATAAAATAAAAAATTATACAAAAATTAAATTTTTATATAAAAGAGACCAAAATAATTACGATATTAATAATTTTTTATATTAAAAATATTACTTACTTTTAAACTTTAAGTAAATTTATTTTTAACTCTTTTTTTTTTTTGGGTAAAATCAACTTTCCAAGCAAGCCAAAAAAAACAAAAAGAAAAGGAAAGACATCATTTCCATTTTATAACGATGTTGGCCTCCAGCTAAGTAAACCCCCCCTTTCCAGTACAGTGAATAGATAAATTAATTGATCATTTTCCAAGAATGATTGGGACAGCCAGAATTATTGGTAGGTTAAGTCCAAGATGCCATGCGAGGAGGAGGACATGGAGCCTCATGAGTCAAGTGGGTCATCTTCAAAAGTCACAAAAAGATAAAAGCATATGCTATATGTAAGCACACCTCATGGAGTGACCTCCCTATGCTCATGTCATCCATTCATTCAATTTCAAGGTTTTCCTTTCATTTTTCTTTTTTCATAGAGTAATGTAAGATGGCTATGATTGAACTTCATAATTATTTAAATTGAATTAATCGAGTTTCTAAATACCCATTATTAAGTACTAAAAAAGAAAAAGAAAAGCCAAATTTTTGGATTAAATGGAACAAATTTTACTTAATAATTAAATTTTAAATATATTTTGATCAAATTAAATAAATATTTAATTAAAATTAATAAAAAATTATAAATATGAATTGTTACGTACTTCACCTAAAACTCATATGGTCAGTATAAATTATTCCTTTTCATTTCAGCCGAATAGAAATGTAAGAGAGAGAGGGGGGACAACACCAGTAACAATATGCCTAATTTGTAGACTAAGATAAATTTATCAAAAAGGTTTGGTGATGATTTTTCTAAATATAAGGTCATGTGACCAGTGTGAGAATTGGACACATCTGTCAGTCTTTGTCATGATTAAAAGTAATAAAAAGGGGGGGAAAATGGAAAGTAGACTCTCAACTAAAAAGACATTGTGGCACTAACTTGGAACCTCCACATCCTTGGTCTTCTTCCAAAAGAATGTGAAGCCAAATCATTCAGTCATCTCAATGTTCCATCTTAACAACAAAGAGAAATGCCATTTAGTTTCCCTGGCAAGCATCTGTTGCTCTTAACTAAGGCTCCTCCGCCGGGGCATAAGGGCCCTCTTGCTACCCATGTGCGAGGTGCCCTTATAGCCTTCCCTGACTAGAGGGTCGCTCCTACAGCAATAGTGGTTTGTGACCAACCTCCTCAAACTATGTATCAATTGAAAGGCAGGGCGGTGCAACCTTCCAACCAAGGGGGTGGTTACGTCCGGTATGACCCCCCTTATTCCCGATCTGATGTATCTACTCGACAGGTCATCCTAGATTCTGAGGAAAAAATGTGGTCATCCTTACTTGTTAGGACCAAACAAAGAGCACTTTAGGCCAAAAATGCCAGTTCGGAATAGCAGGAAAACCAAGCTTGAGAGGTGTTAAAATCTATCTTATTTCTTAATGCAGCATTACTATTTGCATCTCTTAAACAAGTCACCCTACCAAACATATGCTTAATAGAAAAGCTACTTGAAAGTGGTAAGATCTAAGCAATAGTTACCTAAGACACTTCCTGACACACACAACAAGTAATACCTTTTAAGTATAACAATAACAAACCGAGCCCTAATCTTAATAATTTGGGGTCGGCCAATACTATCTTTTAAGTACTTCCAAAATATAATTCATCACTTCAAGCTTTAGGCACACTTGGGGTTCTGCATTACTGCTTGATTTCCATCCTTAAAAGCTCCCTGGTTTGGATTCACACTTTGTCACATTTTGTTCTCCTTATCAACTTGATCATTGGTTCAAGTCTCCGGTTTTTCTTCTTTTGCAAACTGACCAGTTGTGGGGTTGCTCTCATTGTGCTTCTCTTCGTCTGCAACTCGATCACTGATGCAGTTCACTTTAGGTACACCTTGACAAAGCATTTTTACAAAGGGGAAAAGGCTAGAAAAGGGCAATAATTTCACTGCCGGATATTCTGTAGCTCCTGTCCTCTGGGTCTCTTCACGACCTGCATTCTCATCACTTGGAGTCATACTGATGAGGTATTTTTTGAAGGTGAACAAGCAAGGCCCTCCATTGAATGCTCTTCTCAATACACGAACAAAAATGCCAAGAATTCAGCTGCTTCATTTTCCGATAACAATCATACCATAAATTTAGCATTTGAACTGAATATGATATCAAGAAGAGTACCAGCAAGGAGACACCAACTACTTGTTTTCCATTAGAATAGGGTTAATCCTCCGACAGAGCTGTTATTGCGAACGTGACCACTTCGGTTATAACAGCAACAGTCTCAACAAACTGAAGTCTTCTCTCAATAAATGGCTTTGCAAGAAGAGGAAAGACAATCTGAAAATAAGAGAGACTCAGTAAAACAGTTTCTGGGGCTTTGGAAGACGGATCATTTGGGTAGAAATCAATGTGTCCCCTGCGAAACCTTGTTTTCAAATTGGATCATTGTGTAGTATATTCCTAAACCAGCAAGAAAGCTCCTGATACAGTCGAAAGGTGCTTGAGTTCCATTGCCCGTCTTAGGAGGTCCTCTTAGATCTTCAAATAAGGGGCCATACTTGAATCGTTTAATAGAATATGGTCGGTTCTTCCATACCCATTCCCCTTTTTCAGCAGGACCTACTGTTACTTGCATGAAACCTTGCAACATCTGAGATAATTTTGTGCGATTTCGGTTGGGGCGCTCCTCATGCTCATACTTAAAGTAGATTCCCACGTGTGATCCCAGAATAAAGGAAGAAGAATGAGAACAATAGAACGAGTGATACAATTCCCATCATCAAAATGCCTTTGGTGGCATTTTTACGATTGCAGCTATGTTATTGCTATTATGGTTTTGGAAGCCAGTACTTCTCATCTAGCTAGTCAAATCCCTCTTGACCGAAAATTGTTTTAATCCAACTCTATAGCTGGAATTATGTTTGATTTCAACTCCAAAAATCAGATTTCACCCCAAATACATGGGCAAGAAAAGATTCAAGTAACAAAGAAGGGGACATCATATACAACACTTGGTATTCAATGCAGAAATAACTTAGTCATATTAGAGTGTACCACGAACATGCCATGAATTAGAGATGCGGAGGCCATGCTGAAATCATGAAAATGCAAAGAATTGAAAGGGAAATTTCAATTCTTGGGTAAGTAAGCACTCCAAAGTTACAGGATGCTCCACTCTAAACCCCGAAGAAATTCATAATACTCAATTTGCATATTGCCTGCAATCCATCGAGAGAGTGCAAAGACTTGAACGTGGCCCCAGGTTCTCTGTTTTTAACACACAGATCAATCTCAATTAGTACTTTTGCCAAAGAAAATCATTGTTTTACCCAAAGAGAGAGAGAAATGATTGGCTAACCTTTTGCATTGTCCACATTTCATCATTCTGTAACAAAGCCCATCTTTTATATATAAGCAAGCATACAAGACAGAAGGAACAAGCGTAATTTCACGTGTCCCGACTTTCGATTAGATCATCCAAAAGCAGTATTCTATTAGTGCAAGTTAAACGCTATTTTTTAAAATTCGATTAGTTTAATAAAAAAGTTTCAAATCTGTTTTGGGTCCTGTTGTCATTTATTAATTTATTGAGTTATCAATACCTAGTTCATCGAGAACAATTATACTCGAATTTTGAGTTTAAATATTGTATATAACAAAAATAGGTATAGGGAAAGTTTTTCTCTTTAAGAACTCAATCTGATTTAAGTCAAATCTGATTGATTCAACAAAATTATCGAATGGCATGGTTTATGCCAAAAAAAAAAAAAAAAAAAAATCATTGATTTTAGCCTTTGAATCCAGTTCATTGGTAATCTTAAATACTTCTACTCCCCCGGTTGTATTAAATACTTCTACTCCCAATATGGGAAAAAGAAAGCCCACCCATTCCACAGGATATGGTCCCAAGGTTTGATCGGTAGCCCCGAATACAAGCTTTTGGGCTGATAGTTGGGCCAGGGTGGAAGAAGGCCTCAAAACTTTTGAATAATAGTAAGGCAGTCCAGCTCAATACTCATGGCCCGCAGAAATTTTTTTTTTTTTTTTTTTTTACAAGGAGATGCAACCATATGGGATTAAATCAGAAAATAGATTATGAAAGTGAAAAAACTTTACCACTTGAGCTATCTCTGAGGGACGACCTGCAAAATGTTGCCCTGAAGAGAATCATGAACTACAATAGTAGCATGCACAAGAGATTCTACTTACCATCTAACAGTAGAGTACTAAACTCTTTTAATCAAAATCTCAAATTCAAGTCTTAAAAATGAAAAAACGTATGTGCAAAAAATCAGTCCAATACTTGAATCGAATTAATCAGATAATCCAAATACTCCCGGACACCTGGTAGACAAAAAAGGGGGTCTATTTACCGGATCAAGAAAGGCCTTATCTTCATTTTTAACAAAGCAATGAAGGTAAATGGCAACAAAGAGTAACCTGAGCTAGCTACTCAATATACACCATATGGCAAACAATACTTTGCGTCCTCTATTTAAAAGGAGAGACAAGGTTTCAATGGGGATATGATGTAGCAAGAACTTCTTCACTTGGAAGAAAAAATGGCTTGCAAATCTTTGTACAACCCTTTTGGTCTTGACTTATAATCCGAAGATGAAGTCGTAGATGAACTTCTGCTCCTTTTCCCACCCCAAAAACCACTCCACCTTGTATTGCTTGTCGAAGGATCATTCGGAGTACTAGTTCCATCTTTGCTAAAGCTATCCCTTGCCAATTCTCTCAGTTGTTTCATCCATGGTTTCTCCGTTAGTCCTGAGTTTCGACTTACCCTATTCCCATCGCTTGGAATGCTGACTCCAGTTTTTCCTTCTCTGGAACATGATGAAGGGAAAATGCTATCGCTGTTTTTAATAAACTTATGCGGAATGAACAGCAAGAGGAAACCAACTGTGGCTAGTTTTAGTCCTGATAAGAAGTTATCCTCACAAGGGTCGAGTCTCCTTGTTTGTCGGTACAAAGCATACCATTCATTCATAAGCTGCACTAAGAATCCAACGAGGAAGAGCATAAGCATGAAGATTCCGACTCTTGTCTCTGCTTCATAAGAAAAGTCAATCTCCAAAAGAACGAGACAAGTTGCAAACAGTCCAATTTCACAGGAAACCGAAATGATCTCAACTAACTGAACTTTTTTCTTGATGAATGGCTTCTTGAGCACAAGAAAGAATAACTGAAAACAGGTGATACTTAGCAACGTAATTGCAGGGGTTCTCGAGGACCAACTCTCCAAATAGGCACCGGCTAGAATCCCTAAACAAACCCTTTTTACCATTTCAAGCAAAGTGTAGTATATTCTTAGAATTCCAAATAGCTTTTGGATAAAAGGTGCTTCTGCATCTTCAGTCTCATCATCTGAGGCAATGATTTGATCCCCACCCCTGCGGGTGCTTGCTCCAGAGATCTGCGAAAGCATGTACTTTGGAGGTCCTCTTAGGTCTTCGAATAAGGGGCCAAACATGATCAAGTAAACCAAGTTTGGCTGGGATTTCCATGTCCACTGACCTCGTTTACCGGGACCTAGAGTTACTCGGACAAGTTCTTGATACCAGTGAAATTTCCTGCCCACTCGATGGACTTCCTTGTACTGCAGTAGCTTCCCAAATGTGATCCCAACAGAAAGGAACAGAAATAAGGCGAGTAGAAAGAAGGAAACAATTCCAAGCAGCAAAACAGCAACTATAACTCCAGATGGCGCACTCCCTAGAACAAACATCAGCAAATCAAGCATTGTTTAGCGGCAGAAGTACTAATTGATGAGATACTATACTGTTTTTTGCTGGGTAACTTCAGTTACCTTTTAGTAGACAAACGGAGGCCATGCAAATGCTAGGCAAAGCAATGATTGCAAGGAATATTTCGAATCTTGGGAAAGTAAGTGCTCCAAAATTCTTTTGGGTTTCTGAACAAATTTTCTTCAATCTTAGAATAAGAACAAGCAATGCATGCAGCAAGACCAAGCTGCCACCAATAACAGCCAACCAGAACATGATCCTTTTGAAATCCCTCCATCTGCAGGAGATAATGTCATTCTTTTGGTAATTCAGCTGAATAAACAATCAAAGTTTTTCCAAATCAATAGAGCACAAAAGCAACAACAAATAGTATAAAATATCCACATTGCTTCAATGGTTTTTCTACAAGGCAAACCTGATGCTAGACTCTATGAAGATGGATGTAAATATCTATAGCTTGTCTAAGATTTCTTTTATAGTACATGTCTTTATCATATCATTTCCTTCATTTTTTTCTCACAACAATTTGGAAATGATCGGTAAGAATGATAGAAATAAAATTGTAGTTACTTACCCATTCGAATTATGTGAATTCCATAGAATATCTGCTTCTGGCTTCATATCTTGGCTCTTCATGAACAGAATAAATTTGCGGGGAAAATTAATATTCATTTTTTTTTATAGACAAAAGAAATTATTATGACAAGTTCTTTATGTTGAAAAGGAAATGAGTTGGAAGATGAGGTAACAAACCTCAAAAAATGATTTGTACTCCTCTGGAGTTAGCGACAACCCATATAATTGGCCAGCCAGAGCCTGGTTGCTATCTTCCAGCTGCATGGGCTCAGAATGACCTAGATTGAGGATTTTGGAATTGTATGCAGAAGTGGATGGTGGAGTTGAACCAATCATGATAGGATGCATATTGCCATATTCCCATGGTAAGGTGAAATAGGGTATGCTCCACTCTAGTCCCCTAATGAATTCATAATATCCAATTGGTAAGTTAACTGCCAACCATCTGGAGAGGGCAAATATTTGAAGATGGCACAAAATTCTCTGTTACAAGACAGCAGATTAAGTTGACCTCATTAGTTTTCATCATTCAAACTGAAATTGACTGATCCTGTATTCTACAAAGTCTAAAAGAAGCCAATGCGGAATTAGTAGAAAAGAGGGAAAGCAGAGTACTTTTCAAATTTTATTATTCTAGTGATGTAGACTTAAATTTTTCTATGCAGATTAAATGTGAGAACAGATATTCGAGAGACCAGTTCCAAACGATGACAACAGCAAGAACTTCATCTCTCCACACAAGGCCAGTTTAACTGACACACTATAAAGCAACGTACAACTACTCTTGTGACAAGTAAGATAAGTTTCATACGAATAGGTTCCGAGAAGGCTCTGATAGCAAAATGGCAGATTGCACCGGTAATGCATCTGCAGATTGAAGACTTGCAGTTGAAATAGTGAGAACTCCGGCACCTAAAGTTGTCAATCCAAAAGCAACAGTGACGAAAGTGTAAAATAGAGATGATATCATTGGTGTAGAATCTGCAAAACCAGAATAAGATGATATATGAAATTAAATAGGAAAATATGGGCATACTGATCAAATCACAAGATGGTAAGACAAAATCCTTACAGTGCCTCACTTGTAAAATATTAGAAGCTTGATTCCTGTTTCCAGCAACATCTCCCGTCACATTTTCAGGGACATTGATCAAAATGATATCGTCGTCTGCATGTATCTCTACAGTATATATGGCCCTACTTATTTGACGAAAGCTGGATGAAACAAATAATTCCACAAGACAGATAGAGATGGTCAGTGAAGTTCACATTTGACATGTGTGCTTCATTGTACAATTTATTTCAAATACACTAGTAAAGATTTACGAACTTCTGTACATGGCCCCCCGAGATCAATAAATGAGAAGAATTGAAGTCAAAGACAGGCTTCACAAACTTTACTGAAATAGGGATGCTTCGTTCTCTTGTCCTCTTACTTGATGTACTCAATGTAACAGTAGGTCTCTCATTATCTACATAGGGCATGTAATGACAAATCATCAATTTTCAGGTTCAAACACAAGATCTGAAATTAAAGGTTAGGTCTCTCATTTTCTCCATAGGGCATGTAATGATAAATCATCAATTTTCAGGTTCAAACAAGATCTGAAATTGAAGGTTTTTTTCCTTTATTTTTCCCCAGAAATATTGAGGGTACCATAAAGGAATGTCACTGGCGCAACTGGAGAAACCAGGGTTCCTTGTCTGCTCACTATAGAAACTGAATCAAGGGTTATTGTCACTACGGCAATGTCTTGGACATTTTGAACCTGAATCATGAAAGTTAAATGATACAAAATGAGCATCATGCAGAAATATAATTTGGCAGATAGAGGTACTCTATACTGATCCAACTTACCAAAAAGCCGAATCTTCGATTTCCAAGAGTATCTCTATTGGTTGGAACTAGTAAACCATCACTTGTGTTAAGTGAATTCAGGACCTCTGCAGATGAATTAAGGACAGGAACGGAGAAGTATAGGTACACCTTTAAGTTTTTATAGTTATTTGTGGCTTGCACCATTCTAGTTACACTGTCAAGCTGAAGTAGCTTTTCAGGAATGTGCGTCCTCAAGTTCACATACACATTTCTTCTATCTACACAAGAAATCCCACAGCAACATCTTTTAATGAAATATATCAATAATAACAAAATGCATCTTTTACATATTATTTTACATTTTAAATAAAAAATAGAAAGAAATGAAATATACTGACATACCAAAATGTAAGGTGAAAAAAGAGTTTGCTGTTCTTGTAAATACATTGCCAGCATTGTCTCTACAGAAATTCTTGTTCATTACCAGTATTACTCGGCCATATTCAACATCTGAAGATAACTTGACCAGAATGGAAAATGTGAGGTTAGGTTGAAGAACAGTGAGTGTGGATGGTATAACTTGGCCTGCACCATAGACTAGTAGCTGCAGAAGATAATTCAAAAGGTTAACATAAAGTTTATGAGCTGGAGTTGATCTATCAAATTAATGCGACACAATCCGAACTTCACTTACATTATTAGCAACATTGTCAGCACATGAGATGTTCCAAAACAGAAATAAATTTGTAAATGCCAAACTTACCTATTTTCTATTCATGTAGGAAATCTGAAATAAGCCACAGAATTAGGAGCCTATCACCAAGTAGCCTTCTACAGAATTGCGAAAGTATAATTTCAGTCACACCTGACAGAAGTTTGGCCAATCAAACCACTACCTTAAAACTACACAACGCTATGCTAACCCTAACATGTGACTGTTTCACATGTTGGCTTGTGAATATTTAACTTCACAAAGTTAAGATTTTTCAGGACCAACATAGAAGGCGCCTGAGTTGTCTTCACAACAACCTTAAGAGCTACTGCTCGTACCTATTGGCATACTTGTAATACCTACTAGTGCTAATCATTCTGGTCTCTGAACCAATCGGATTAATAACTGCAGAATATGTCATGCACATGATTCCACTCCTAGTTTAGTACAAACAACCGATTTACTATTTTTTAACTCGAAAAGTAAAAATTCAGCATGCACAGAAGTAATTGCGAATTTCCTAGAGATGTTAAATGAATTTGGTCAGCCAACCTACTCACGTTGCAGGCATTCACATCCGAGCATCCAAAGCCACCTCCTCTGATACAGGGTTCACTAAACGAAATATTTACAGAAATATTTTGAGCATTTGTGAAAGATGTTGAGGCTGTAATAGAAGCCGTAGGGGGCACCGTATCTGCAAAAAGTTAAAATGATTATAATGTGATTAGATGGATCTCAACTGCATGGCAATGACTCAAATCTCTTATATAACCAAAACAAGCATGAAGTTAAAGGATGATGTCCTAACCAACGATCCAGTTATAGGTAGCACAGCCATCTCCTTGAGACCCTTTGGTGCAGACTTCAAATGTATGACTTCCATCCTGCAAGCCTATATATGAAACATTCTTGGATTCACAATCTGATTCTGCAGCCATTTTATCGTCCAACTGCATAAATGGTATATTAAAAAAAGAAAATTAATACGATCGCAGAAGAGAGCATAATCTATTGAAAATCCTATGTAACTACTACAACTCCGGGGAACCCACAATCATATTTAAAAAAATGGACAAATTGAAGTGAAATGGAAGACCAGATAATCCATTGAATCCCTTGGGGACATTCATGCCGTGATTATCAATTAGGTTAACTTCACTGTTCACATATTAGAAAACAATTATGAAGCTAACACCCACAAAAAAAAAAAGAAAAAGAAAACAATTATGAAGCATAAAACATAGCCTTAATTAAAAAAAAATTACAAAAACACACAAACACACACTGAAAGCAAATAAGAAAAATGAGAAATAATCAACTCAATATTACAAGAAGTAAGAAAACACCAAGTAATCAAGGTGACAGCAACTAAAAAAGCAAAAATTGAGAGAAATAAGAAAAAATCACCAATGGACAATGACACTAACTTAAAGGAAATGAGCATATACCAACCACCATGACATTAGAATAAAAATAATAGAGAGAGAGAGAGAGAGAGTTGTCAAACCTTGCAAGTGATGCTACAGTTGACACAAGCACCCTCATTTGTGTAATTTGAAACGTCAAAAACAAATGTGGCTGAATTGGAATTAGAAAATGCATTGGGAAATTCCAAGAACTTCACAGAAACCTCAGAGTGAACTTCAAAGTTCATGAACAGAAGAACCCAACAGACCCAAACCGCCAAAATTGGAAATTTCTTGAACCCCATTTGAGGTTTGGGTCATGTATGGATGTTTCAAAGCTCAAAATCCAAAATTAGCAGAAAACATCTGTTTGGTTGCTCAAAATAAGTTCAAACACAAGCATTTGTTGGCCAGAGAGAGAGAGAGAGAGAGAGGGATTTGAGTTGAAGTGAATAATGCAGGAAATGGAAATCATTTGGTGGAAACAAAAAAAAAAATTAAATTTCTAGTGGTTGATGAAGGTTCGGTTGAAGATATTGCACATGCGACTGACGGTGCAAGACAGGTATTGTCGTGTAGATAAGAGAGAGAGAGAGAGAGAGGGAGAGGGAGAGGTTAGTGAAGAAGACAGAAGCTAAACAAACCAACATCAGAAGTAGAAAATAAACAAATGCTAGGAAAGAACAATCATACATAGTCATAGCTCATAGACCATCGTCATACCACTTTTATTAAACATCTCAAAAAAAAAAAATCAAAATTAGGTATAGAAGAAATATATATATTTTGAAAATGATGCCCATTGTGCAATACCATCTTGACATGTACACAAGAAAAACGAAAAAAGACAAAAATCTTTGTTGAAAATTGATTTAGCACCAGTCACTTACTGCATTTGAATTAAAATCAACTCATTTTACAAACTTTATTAGAATTCCTTAATTTCCAATTTCTTGTTCAGTCAGTACTTTCCTTTTTTCTTCCCAAAACATCAATTTCTAAGGTTTTTTTTCCCAGAGACATTAATTTGTAAGCTAAAGAATGAGTTGATAGCCTTTATTGTTCTCATATAAAATTTTCAAATGTTTGCAAAAAAGATTTTCGAAACCCCTTTTAATTTATTATCTATATATGCAAATATATATATATAAAAGACGAAATATAATACCCATTTCAGATTATAATTTTAAATATAAATTTTTTATAATATAAAATAATATTTTAAATTATAACTTTTAATATATATACTTTTTAAATTCATCTCTTTTGATCTGGATAAATACAGCATGGATGCCCTATTTTCCTTAATTTTTAATTTATGGTATCTCAGTATCAAGTACTGAGCAATTTAATTTTTGTTAATCAGTACAAACCCTTATAATAATATATGAAATAAAACATTAAAAAAATGTCTGGGACATTGACGTTTGTATAGAAATGGGAAAGAAAACCTTCCACATGGGATATGCAGCCACTGAAATCACGTTGTCTTCTCCTCTGAGATCCTTTCTAACTTCTTTCATGGATATCTGTTCTCTAAATTATAAGCAATTGGGTCCGCTCATCCAACTAATTCAAATGGACCCTCATCCTCAAAATCATTATCATCTTTATCTTTTTGATATTCCAACTCCTTCTTGTAACGTCTAATTGATACAATAATTGGATATTGATATTTTTTAAATAAACTTTTATATTCGAATCAAAAAAAACATATTTTTAAAAAGATTTATCTCTTAAAGAGTTCAATCTAATTCGAATCGAATTTAATTAAATTAACGTGGTTATTAGATATCCGTCATTTATTAAAAAATTAATTTCACTTTTTTATTTTCTAGGTAATATTTTTTTTTCCTTTTTTGAATGATAGGACTTAATGCAAGAACTATGATGAGTTAGTATTTCACAAAATATAAATGTTTTGTTATTATTAAAATTCTAGATCGACTCAAATAGTTGCAAGAGGTGATGTTATCTTGGCAAAATGTTGCAAGCTTGCAAGCAAGATGCCCTCACACCAGAGGCGATGGCTTTTCAAGCTGACACTGGCATTGCTCATGATCTTCAACTAAACTCTATTTTAATTGAAAGTGAAAAATCTCATATTTTGGCACTAAATAATAAATTTGTAAAAATCCAATCCATTAGGAATCCTTTTATCTCTTGTTTTTATTCTTATATAAGAAGGGGAGGTAATAATTTAATCCATAAATTGGCCAAATTACCTCTCGCCGGTGCAGATGAAAGTCTTCGGTGTGATAAAGACTATTCTTTTATCTCTCGGGTTAGAAACAAAAGTCGATGTATTTTTTTAATAAATTATCAGATAATTATATTAAATATAATTAATTTTGATTTGAAATAATTTATATTTTAAAAAATAAAATTCTCATTATATATATTTTTTTCATATATAATTTTTAAATCTAAAATTTTATTTAAAAGAAATAATCGATCAACTTTTGTTTTAAAAAGCTCCGTAAATAACAACAACAACAGTAGAAATCCTCTTTGCTAGTAATTTTGCAGACAAATAACGCTGCTTAACATCACTTGATCGATCATCCTAGAGGACAGCTGGTGTGGTATGCATCTGTTGGTTTTCGTACAAAGGAGAAACAGATGAAAAGGTGAGGCAGAGGGAAATATGTATACAAGTGGAAAGCAATTTATTAGCATTGCCCACCATTGTTTATTTGCTCTTTGCTGGATTAAATGAGTGCTCATTATTCAAGTCCAAAGCTGGTACTATGGACCCAGAAAGGTCCAAATCAAAATGCCTGCAACCCTTGGAAGTAAATGCAGAGACGAGAGAGAGAGAGAGAGAGACATAAATGAAAAAACCTAGCTGTTCTTGTTCCTCTATAAAGGTCACTAGAGGTCCCCAAAACAAGATGACTAGAAAGAGGAAGGACAATATAAAGGAAAAACACAATTCAAAATAATGCACCCATAAGCCTATACTTTCTTACCATTTTACAATTCTGTCCTAGGTTTTTTTTTTTTTGGTTTTCTTTATCGATATTCAAGATTTATCCCGACTAATCTAATTTGAATATTATGTGACCCATTTTAGGAGTTGACTCTCCCAAATTCTTATTCGTCATTTTCAGGTCTCGAACTCAAAATTTCTTATTAAAAAAATAAAGTATATGATCATTTAAGTCAAAAAAAATTGATTGTCCTTGGTTTTTTTAAGACCACGCAACATACTCTTTTCGCTGTCAACAGAAGTTAGAGATCTTGCATAACAGTATATATTTACAAATGATTTCTATTAGTCCAGAATAATGGATTTTATGCCACATTTTTTTTTGGACAAATTACAGGTATAAATTCTATTTGAGTTAGGTTAAACACTAAGCAAAACTCTCAGGTCACGTGTTTTCTCCGTATATCAAATTTGAATCCAAAATCTTGTTTAATGGCTATTAATAGATACCATTGTTGTATGTATTCTAACAACTATCTCAGTGGTAAGTCGGAGGACAATTACTCTATGCAAATGTTTCTTAAATATTAGCCTTACAAACCTTATCTCTCAAACCCATCAGAGAATTTCTCTCATTCTCTGTCCTTATGTGGTCGGTATGCTTCCTTCAATATCACCCACTTGGATCAAACAATCTGACAAAAAAGAAACCAACATAAAACTATAGAGATTCAATGTAAAAAAGATATAGCCAATCATCACATAGAAAAGATGCAAGTTAAATGGATAAAACAGACAAGATGGGTTTTTTATAACACTGCAAGTTTCATGGCCATGGTAGCTCAAAAACATCTCTGAGAAACCCAGTGAGAGATCAATCGTCTCACAATAAAGGTTAAAAAGGCAAAGTTGCAGTGTAACTGCGGTGATATCTGGACATCAATGTCAACACAGAAGCTTCACTTCACTCCCCGGTCTTATCACGAGAGATTTGAGTGCCACTTCTACAGCAGTTGACCTTCAAATTAGATAAAGGCCATATTTCTTTTGGCAATGCCATATACAAATTAATTCATGTTCGGAATGACAAAAATTTTCCCCTGTAGATGCGATTAAGAATTTTTTTTTTTTTTTGAATAAGTGATTTTCCGTTGTTTATCAAAGAGGTAGGGAGAGTTGTTGGTAAAGAGAGATAATTACCGTCTTCAGTGATGACAGAGAGAGAAGAAAGAGAAAAGAAGAGCGAGACTTATTGGTTGCCGGCGAAAAGAGAGAGAGAGAGAGAGAGATCCATCCAGCAAATATGAAAGAAAAAAGATCAAAAGGGTAAGAGAGTGCACCCAAGAAAATGGTCTTTTCCGCATTAGTAAGGAGTAAAAATCATTAATTTAAATTATTCAAAGGTTATCAATTATTTGAAGAGAAAAGTTTCTTCTCCCTAATTGAAATTAATTTTTCACCAGCACTGATAAACAAAATTTTGCCTTTGATAAAAGATTATGACTGGTAGGTCAGCACTGATACGCAGGGCAGCTGAGACACTATCATGGAATCTTGCTAAGCCAATTCAAAGGTAAGATTGAATTGAAGGATTATTGCAGGTGTTGGCTAGGAATGCCTCTCATGGTGAAAACAAATGAACTTGACATCAAATCTCAGCAACACATAGGTTGATGGGGTTTTTGGACAATGGGAGAGACATTAACCGACTCAAACACCTCTGGACCCAAACAGGATTGAAGCATTGCTCTCCAAGAACTCAAAGCGTTTGTAAATCGCATGATCATACAAGTAGGACTAGGATTGGAACAACTATAGGATCAACATGCCTATGGTCTGGTCTCTAACTTCCAAAGTATGCATAATCTGAAGGAAAATGGGAAAAGATTGATTTAAATAAGATACACTAGCACGTCAAAAGAGCAGCTGTACCAAAAGAATAAGTGAAACATGTACCCTGAGCACATTGAAAATACATGAATAACTAATCTGAAAAATTGACTAGATGCACTAGTAACTAATCTAGATACTTGGAGACCATTGAAAGATTTAGTTGAAAACTGAATTTAGGACCGGGACCTCATAAAACCCGCCCCAGCCAGAGCATACATGAATTTTGAGCAAGTACCGAGGTAAGCAAAGAATCAGACTTCTTTTGTTTTGGCTCCAAAGGAGGAAGTCGGTCCTTGTTACAACTGGGGGGACATGGCAAGTCTTAAACACGGATCAAATGGTCTGGGGTTGGACCCGGAACAACTAGGCCAAAGGCTGGAGGCTGGTAAAGACACGCAGTTTCCACCTTTAAGTATGGGCTCTTAGCAAGAAAACCAGCTTAATTAGATACAAGAATGCCCTCCTTAAGAGTCAAGTCAATAGCTTGTGTCGAGTGTTTTAAAGAAAATGCAATTTTCCTACCTAAGAATACCCCAAAGAGTATGACAACAGCGCCAATCTTTAAGAAAGAAAATATGCAACACCAGCAATATATTTTTTTTACGTCATATGACAACAGAAGTAGACAAAATGTTCCTACACAGACACAAGTTTACTTGCTCCATTTTTCCAAGTTACCAAAATATGCTATGAGTGATTCAGCTGATTTTTCCACCTCCATAACCATACATTACAATCATTTGCACATAAAACTGAATGATCAAAAGAGTAAAAAATGGCAAATACATACCAAATAAAATAGACCAATCATGTAAGTATCTCAGTTTGTGGCATCCAGACACGGAGAAGCCGGTCGTAGAATGAGCAAGTGGCCACAATGCTTGTCTTTCTATTACCTTCTTCGCACATGTTTCCTCTCTGCCAGTCGGCTCCATATGCAAGTGAGCCATGCTTACTATAAGTTTCCAGTATCTTAGGTTCTTGCCCTTTGATATTAATGACAGCAAAACCATTGTGCATACATGCCGCCAAGACTAGACCAGGAATAGATGGGTGATTCTTAATCCTCCAAACACCTCCCCCAAGAGAAGCTGAAGTTTCATGGACAGGCCTTGAAATAGATCTAACATCCCATACCCTCAAACGCTCATCATAGCAACCAGTAAGCAACACATTAGGGTCCGTGAGGCTCTTGGTAATACAACAAACGCCCATTTTATGAACTCTTGAATTCTGAAAAACCAAGTTTGATGGGCAATCTCTTATATCCCAGCAACTAAATTTGCAGTCATCTGAGCCTGTGTATACTAGTTGTGGTTGATGGATATCAAAGCATGTTGCCCAGAGCTCAAATTCATGTGCTTTCCAATCTTGTTGCACTTCTAGTTTGGATTCCGAGAAGGAAATAATTGAGACGGAGCCATCTGAAAGTCCTACAGATATGGATGTGGCCAAGGGGTTCCAATCCACACATAGGCACATGGATTCACTAACCTTTTCAGCACTGATCTCTTTAAGAAATCCTCCTGCATCAAGCATAAGTATAGGAAAATTTTCAAAATGAATTTTTTAGTAGAATATAATATCTGTAAATTTATGTTGGAGATAAGAAAACCCCCGGCATCAGGCATCAAGAATCAAGCTATAAGTGTACATGTCCTGAAATTTGAAACACATTGCCAGAACTGAATCTTCTCAGACATTACAAGATTCTTAATCCTATGAGCAACACATTTAAGAACAGAAATGTACCTTCTTCTCCATTTGATTCAAGGGAATGAACTCTCAAGTAACCAATAGCATCAGCTTGAGCAAGCAGGGGACTCACATTATCCCCAACAGGGTTCCACCTCATATCAAAAATCCCCGCCGTCTCAACGCGATGAAACAACTCAAGTTTATCCAAACCCGCATCAACATCGAACAGCGAAATGCTCCCTGACCTAGTTGGCTGCTCACCCTCTTGCAGTGTGTAAGTTGATGCAGCAAGAACATGCCGAAAGGACTCGTGCGGACAAAACTCGACACAGTCGGCATTGCCATCCAGATAGCAATGTGCTACATCCATAACGTAATGTGCCTGCATTGTAAACAAACAAAAACAGCAGAAGTTAGAATTTGCACAAACGTGAAAACTTTCGATTAGGCATTTTATCAAGCAGGTTATGGAATTGAAGTTAGGAGACAGTTAAATTAGTTAACCATTGGTGTTTTCGAGTAAAAGAGATGAGACCTTAGATGGGTCAATCTTAAATTTTGCTAACAGTGTTTCACAAACCTTGTTTTGAGTATACAAAAGAGAAATTTTTTCGAAGTTCGCAGGACGAAGTGTTCATCGGGTTCAGCTGGTCCTTTATATGCCGGCATAAGACCAATTTACGAATTGTTGGGCCGCCTTGACCCATGGGCCCTTCGATGTAATCAAATATTCCCAAAATTAGATTATATTCTACTGACTGATGTGATCAGAGTGCTTAATTATTCTAAATATATTTTTATGTGCTTTTGGTGGTGGAAGACCCACTTGTTCTTTCTATTTTTCTAATTTTATTATATTTTACTAAAATTTGTATATTACATTATATTTGTTAATACGAATTTACTTTTAATAATAGTATATACCAACGATTCATGAATTTAGTGATAAAATACTAAAATTTTTTAACTAAAATTTCAAACTTGAATTTTATGAATGAAAAGAGTCGGCTCATAAATTGAGTTTTTCAGTTATTCGAACCGAATTGCTTGGGTTTTCGAATACTGATCGTTAAATACCAAAAAAATAATAATAACTTATTTAAAAATGTATAAATGATATATTCGCCTTTTTATAGTATTACAAAAATAACACTGTTACTCTGATTACGGTAACAATTTTTTTTCACTTGCACATACTAGAAAGAAGCTAATGTTTGCTTTCTTTCTTTCTTTCTTTGTTATTTTGTATCGGGTAATATTGAATACGGAAAAGAAAAGAATTGTCGGGAGAGAAAAAGAAATTAAAATGGCGAATAAATTTTAAAATGGATTCTATTATCAAATAGCTTTTATGATGTTTGTTTTCTTTGTTTTTTGGATCTTAGATTAGGGTTCTACACAAATAAAAGGAGTTCTTAATGAAATATTGTATTTGATAATTACTATAAACACCTAATTTCATCCTTAGAAAAAATATTTAATAATCACTCAAAAAAGATTTATATCAAATCGTCACCCCTCTCTAAATCTCTTGAGAACAAAGCCTTTTATCACTCATTAAGCAAAGCCCTAAATTTTAATATATTTCAGCCACTTTAATAATTTTCTTTTTTAATATTATAAAAGTTTAAACAGATGAAATAACACTTTTAATATATATGAGTGTTTGTTTTTTTTTATATATTAGTTAAATTATAGTTTTGAAAATGAAAAAAAAATACATTAAGAGAGTCGACAATTAAATTGAGTTTCATAATTTTCAGATACCTGTCATCAAATATCAAAATAATATATATTAAATAATAAAAGATTACCTTCTCTGTAAATAAGTTTTGTTTCATTTCATATTAATAAGACAAAATAATTTAATTTTAGATTTTTTTACGATGATATTGAATATTTCATTTCAATTTTTTATCTTTTATTACTGTCAAATTAATTTAATAAAATTAAATATTGATATCTTTTAAATGAAATCTTATATTAAAGTTTTATATATGAAAAAAAAATATCAAAAAAATTTTAACTTTTAAAATTTTAAATTAAATCAAATTTAATTAAATTTAAAATAATTATCGAATATTAATAATTTATTTTAAAAAAATTTTTTAATATAGTTTTTTAAAAGTTATTATGGATAATTTCTTACTCAATTATCTATGTTGATTTGTCGGCGTCATTGGAAGAGGCAGCGGCCCAAGTGCCTCCTCGGGCTCCACAAATTCTCACCACCTTATAATTAAAGCTGCCGCTATAAACCCTACGTTACCACCCATTTAAATACTAATCCTAAAGCACTTTATGCGTTAAAAAAATAATTAAAAAAAAAAAAACTAATGTTCACAATACATGCTTTCCTCATGCCTCCGCCGCACTGTACCTGCATTGGATTGCACACACGAGCAAGCAAAATAAATACGAAATAATACAATACAATAAAATAATTTATATATATATTAATTATTTTATAAAAATAAGAAAGTAACTATATTTAATAATAAAAATCATAGAGATATGTGCATTACCAAATTAATTTAGATTTATAACTGAGAGATCTATTATAGAAATAATCCATTTGTTAAGATATTTTATGAAGACATATAGAGTATAGAAAAAGGTCTTACATAAGATATTTATCGATTTAGAAAAAACTTATGATAGAATTCTTAGAGATGTATTGTGGTGGATGATGAGAAAAAAAAATTTTCTTGAAATATATTAATTTTATTAAAAATATGTATAAGGAAACCGTAACTAATATAAAAACTTGTGAGGGTTAGTTTTCCAATTAGTATTGGATTCCATCAAAATTCGACATTAAATCATATGTTTTTTGCAATATGATAGACGAAATTATAAAAAATATTCAAAATGAAATATTATGGTGTATTCTTTTTGTAGATGATATGATATTAATTGATAAAATTAGAGAAAGTATTAGAATTAAATTAGAGTTATAGAATGTCGCACTAGAATTTAGAAAATTTAGGTTGAATAACTTGAAAACTGAGTATATGATATGTAAATTTAGCGACAATTACCAAAATGATAAAACGATTAAGTTAGATGGACAAAAGATACTAAAAGGTGAACGTTTTAAACATTTTAGTTTTATCATTCAAAATAATGACAATATAGATAGGAACGTAAATTATAAGATTCAAGAGATTTGGATAAAATGAAAAAAAAAGTATATGAAATTCTTTACGATCGTACGATACCACTGTATTTGAAGGGAATGTTTTATAAAATTACAATAAGACATGTACTATAATATAGTACTGAGTGTTGAAATATTAAACAATGTCAATAATATAAAATGATTATAATAGAAATGAAAATATTTAATTGGACGTGTGACAATACTAAAAGAGATAAAATTAGAAACGAAAAAATTCGTAACAAGTTGTAAATTAATTTTTATTATAGATAAAATACGAAAATATCATTTAAAGTGGTTTGAGTAAGTGTAAAGAAAATCATAAAACGCACCGATTTAAAAAACCAATAACTTAAATATAAGAGATTTAATAAAATGTAGAGATAAATCACTGAAAATTTGGATATAAATTATTCGTAAAAACATGATAGTTAAGAGTTTAAATGAGTAAATGACTTTGAATAGAAATGAGTGATATAGGAAAATTCGCACAAATTAAACCAATAATCTTTTTTTTATTATATTTATCTTTTAAATTATTGATCTCAATTATTAGAATTAAAATTCAAATTGTTGTTGTTGTATTTTATAATAAAAATCTAAATGATCAAATATATAATTATTAATTATAAAAAATTAATATATAAATAAAAATTATAATTGAATAAGAAAATAATTCATTTAATATAAAAATATGTAAAAATTTTTAATAAATTTTATGTAAATATTAATTAATTTATTATATTAAGAGATTTCAAAAAAAGAAAGGTTTCAAAAATAATTTAAAAATAAAAAATACTAGTGTTGAGAAATTTTTATACATAAGAGTTCCACGACCGTTGGTATTTTGTAAGTTTTTTCTAGCCCAGATGGTTAACACTTTTAGAGCCAAACCATATATTTATGTGAGAGAAGTAGAATATAATATATATTTAAAATTGTTATCTTGAAAAATATAAAAATTATAATTTTAGGAGATATATATTTTAACTCAAATTTTAAGAGGAGCTGCCATTTTCACTCGAGGATAATATGCAAATTATGAGCTTTGTCCCATTGAATGAGAATAATGAAAGTAGGTTCTTGAGCCGCAATGTCAATAAAATTTGAAAATTGGAAATGTAAATACATTTTAATAGTAATTCATAAATTAGATAATTTATTAATCAATATTAAGACTTTAATATTTTACGAAAATTACAACCGTAAATTCTCTTAATAAAAGATAATTATAATTATAAATAAAACTTATTAATTAGGATGATATATATATTTTAAATATATAAACATATTCTTGCATTCGAAAAGGGTAATATGGGAGTACACTTTTGAAGGCAAATCAATAAAATTATAGGACCCATCAAACAGAATTAATGTTAAATTCAATTGAAATTCAACAATTGTATCGGCATTGATATCAGTGTTGAGATCGTTCACAATTAATCTTGATCTCTAAGTGTTCAATACTATTCGAATCAAATTTAATTAGAATCAATATGATTACCAGATATCGATAATTTATCAAAAAAGAATTAAACTTGATTTTTCAAAATTTTAATTTTTATAATAATAAAATTTTTAAAGGGGTTAGAATTTATTTTGATTATTATTTGATGATAATTATTTCTAAACATATAAATATTTTTGGCTGGTAGAAAATTTATAAATATATTTTATATTTCTTATAATATGGAATATTATAAAAATGACTTAATATTTGAGTTTTTGGTATTTTATATTTTATTATAATATATTTGAATTTATATTCTAATTAAGAGTGTTATATGATGTAATTTAAAGGGAAATTAGTTTTTTTTTTTTAATTTTTTAATTTAAAATTTAAAATTTAATTTAAAAATCTGAATTTTTTATTCAATGGGTCAACGGTTGCGTATCACGTTGGTGCCTAGTGAAGCGAAAACAAAGGCTTAGGGGTATTTGAAGGAAAATGAGAAATTAGTATGAGTTGTATATGCTCTCACAAGGCATTGGCCATTCATATGACTCGTCGGACTTAGGGTGCTGCCCCAGACCATTTTTATTCTTCTGCAGCTATGTACCCTTCTTCTCCGGGCAAGTAAGAATGACTTCTGCCAATGCCCTATCAACGTGCGTGAGAAGCACGTGCTCCCAATTTCCAATTTTAGAAAATAGAAACATAAATAATATTATTAGAATAACAAAAAAAAAAGAAAAAATGTGAACCCATCAAGTTTTCTATAATTATTTTTTCGATCAAAATGATATGATTATAAACAAAGACAAAAATTAAAAATTTATATAAAAATAGATTAAAACATGCACTTAAACTTATAAATTCAAGAGCAAGATTTTAATCGGATAAATTTGAATTTAATTTTTAAAATTATTTATATAATTTTATTTAATAGATTAAATAATAAAATATAATATAAATTATTTAAATATAAATAAAAATATGATACAATAGAGAATATAATAAGATAAAAGTATTCATATTGTCGATCTTTTTTATTAAAATAAATATATAATTATCTTTATTATTATTATCGTATAAAAAAATAATTATATAGGTGAACATGCGATATAAAATAAAGAACAATGATATAGAAAAATCTATAAAATGATTTTAAAAATTAAAATTGTATTCAAATTATTTAAATAAAAATAAGTGATGAAATGCTCACAAATGATTCCTTCCATTTTTATTTATAAGTTCATATATTCAAGAAAAAAATAATATTATATAGATTAAGAAAATCATGAATTATCGAATATTAATATAAAATATTTAACTTATTTAATTTTTGATTCGTTTAGATCATTTGATGAAATTTGCGCTATTTTTTGGGTTGGAAAGTAGTGAAAACGCGAGAGTAGGGGCGCGTGAATTGAAAAAGGGAAGAATAGATTTGAAGAAGCTGATGGCTGAAGTTGAGGTGTAGGGGCCACCGGCCAGCTTCTGCTTGTCTGTACGCTAAAAATCACACCCTCCGAGAACTCTTCTCTCCTCTCTCTCTCTCTCTCTCTCTCTCTCACCTGCAATTTCATCTCACTCACTGCACTGCAAATATTCACTTTCTCAAATTTTCTCTCTTTTCCAATCCAAACCTCAAATCAATCAAATTTTAAACACACACACACACGCACACACTTCACCACCTCTCTCTCTCTCTCTCTCAACCACTGATGGAAGGCGAAATCTACGGTCTACACTCACCGGGAAATTACTCAACTCAACCACCTCTCCAACCGCTTCCACCACCGCCACCGCCACTAATGCCGCCGGACAACCTCCTCTCGCCGGCGAATTATCCGACGAACTTCCAAAACCCGTGTATTTTTCGATCCGATCATCAGCATCATCAACAACAACAACTATACTCATCTTCTTCAGTAGTCTCCGACGCTGTTTCAATGGTCGCTGCTGAAGACAATTTATCGAGCACAATTCGAGCCAAAATCTCTTCTCATCCTCTTTACCCTAGTCTCCTCCAAGCTTATATTGACTGTCAAAAGGTATAGAGAAAGTGTGTGTATTTTGGATTGTGAAGTCGCTATCGAGTTTGTTTACGGTTTCTTGATTCAGTGTCAGTTATGAGAAAGTGGGTGTGCTGATTTCTGTTGCGTTGCAGTTAGTTAATATAGTTAACAGTTTTCTTCCAAAACCGTTTTTGCTAAGCGCTTTGTTTTTTTTGGGGTATAGGTAGGTGCGCCGCCGGAGATAGCGAGTTCGTTAGACGAAATCACGAGGAAGAATGAGCTGTGTAGAAGAAATGCCGTCGTTTCGTCTTGCTTTGGTGCTGATCCTGAACTCGATGAGTTCATGGTCTCTCTCTTACTACACACACACACACGCTCTCTCTCTATTTATATAAAGCGACTTACCTCTCTCTCTCTCTCTCTCTCTTTACACTTTTCTTTTTTTGTTGCAAGGGATCGTATTGTGACATGTTGATGAAGTATAAATCAGATCTCGAAAAGCCGTTCGACGAAGCCACTACGTTTCTCAACAAGATAGAATCGCAGCTCAATTCTCTATGCAATTCCTCCTCTTCTAGAAGCTACGTTTCTGGTCTCTCTCTCTCTCTCTCTTTCTTTCTCTCTCTCTGTGTTATGCATTCTTGTGTTTTGTAGGGTTTTTTGGATAGTTACTTGTGGAGGCGCAAGTTAGCATGGAAAACTGGGCGCATTTTAGCGCATAAGAACAAACTCACATGAAGAGTATATTTCACATTCACCTGCTTTAATGGGGGTTGGGGGGTGTTCTGAGCAAAATCTGATCTGACTTATGAATGAGCATTTATGTTTGTTTTGCTGAATTTGAATAAACCCATGTTGTATCTTAAGCAAATAAAGACAAACGAACCATGAAACTGAAACCCTAGATTGGGGGGTGTTCCTGGGTTAGGTCTGAGTTCTTTTCAGCTAAACAGAAGATAGCACAGTAGAATGTTTTAAGACCTTCCATTTTTATGCATTCCTTATGACTTCTCCCTTTTGTGTTTGTGATTTTATAGGCTAACTCCATTACAATAATTAGAGGGTAATACTGTTCGAACCAGAAAAAGTCAATGATCGAAATAACAAAATTGAAAAAGTTTTTGCTGCTCTCAAATGACCAATGAAATAATACCACGTTAGATTCTATCCTTTCGTGATTGACTTTTCGGCCCAAGTAACATTAATGATAGGAACCTTTGAGGGTTCCAAGCTTTTCTAACTAGTTTGATGGGAAATGCTGTTAATCAAAAAAAAAAAAAAAATTGTTATCATAGTTTTATTCAGTTAGCCGGCATCCTATTATTGGATAACATTTTGAAAAATAGCTTTTTTCATGATTTTACATCCCAAACTTTGACCAAACTCTGCGTGACAGCTATGCTTATGTACATTTCCAATATGGTAGCCAAATAATAGTTTGGTTGATAGAAGACTCAGAATTGGAACTTTTACCATCTAACCTAGTAACTAACCTACATAATGAGATTTGTTTTTCTTGGGGGTGGGGTGGGGTGGGGGTGTGGCATTTAACAAATAAACATGTAACATTTGCCATTGGGGGCATTGTCATCGTTTGAATAAGTAGAAGTTTTATCCTTGTTCTAAATGTTGTTTGGTTCTGCTCTGGGAAGGAGGAAGTCTGTTTGCTTATTTGAATTTCCTTCTATATTTAAGAAAAAATTTACAATTTCATGCTGATAAATTAATAAGCTTGATTCATGCATGTATTGTGATTGCCATCACTATGCAATGCCTGCATTTGATTGTGTGTATATTGGTGTAACTGTACTGATGATTCAAAGGATTCCCAAATTAGGTGTTGTTTGTATCATGATGTAAACAACCTAAATTTGGTTTTTCTGCATTGTGTTTGTTGAAGAAAGAGCTTGAGGTCACCTGGCTTTAGCAGGCACGAGCGTTTTTATGTAGATATTTCTACTTAAATTATTATGTCCTTGAGCATTAGTTTGGAGGTGTTACATGACTAGACTCTTTTATATGCGAAGGGATTTCACTAGGAAAATGTCTCAGTGAATTTGGATCCATAACCCTGGCTTCTGATCCGCAGGATCCTGTTGGACTTTCTGTGGAGACCCCTCTCAATAAGTGTATTACACAAGAAATCGATTTTAGGCATTATATACAATTAGATATGCTTTTCCTAGACAAACGTGGGATTTGTTGTCCTGGATTATGAAATCCTTTTCTATCAAATAGGAAGCATTGTTGCACAAAATGCACTTCCAAGTACTTGCCCCTTACATTATGCTAATGATACATCCAAGTTCATTCTCTTGTACCTCATAGTCGATAAATAGAAGGATTTGTAACTTTATGTGTGACCTGAAGTAGTCTAGGTTCTGTTCTCTAGAATGTCGCTCATAGGAATTCGAAGTGTTTATTTATTTGACATTAGGTCCAATGAGGGGAGGAGTGCATGCTTGCAAGAGGGTTGGACGGTGGGTGGAGTGAATAAAAGCAGCAGAATGCTTGACTTTTAGTTTGTGATTTTTCAATTTCATGGGTAGTAGATGCTAGCAAGATTATATTTTCACTGTGCAAGTTCAAATTGGTATTAGAACAAAGTAACTCCGACAAGCAATCCTGTTCAGTCCACTACAAAAACAAATTCAAGTGGGGAGTCTGCTTTATATGCATCTTTTGTGGTGATATTGCGTGATGCTCTTCGGTGGTTCAATAGATTCAACTTCCAATAAGAAGAAGCATGAGTTGGACTGTCTAAAAAGAAAGTGAACTTATTGGAAATGGTGGACTGTTTAAACTATAAACTAGACATACGGTTGAAAGTATATCAATCTTTTTCCCCTTAATCATGTTCATCATCAATAAAGATGGATTCCTAGGAATTTTGTGACTCACACGTGAGCATGTGGCAGTGTTTAAGTACAGGAGTTAGTTTTCCAAAAAATCATGTTGCTTGTGTAAAGTACTTGATCTTGCATCCCAAGGCATCCATCTGTTCTTTCCAGTCCTTACAGACTTCCAGCATCATTCTTTCCTCAATATAATAATGGTTGAATCTTAAGCCATGTTTGAAACACATCAAATTGTCGTTAAACTGTTCACTTCTTAAAAATTTTATTAGGTCAAGCCAAGAAGATAACGGATATAGCATGTTCACATGCTTTCTTATACGATGCTTTGAGATGAAGCTACTCCTTTTTGCCATATTATCACTTGGAGGATAATTTCCTTTCCTCAAGTACAACAGCTTTAGATATAAATAGTCCTCCAATTAAAATCTTAGTTGCATCATGACTCAAACATATACTTTTGGCCAATCAACATAGTTTTGGGACGGGAAATCTGAATCTACCATATTAGCTTTAGTTGGCTTTGTTCTCCTCAATTTGCTGCGTGCTTAAATAATTCAATTTATCAGAATTAGCAGGTATTGGATTTTTTAAATCAATGTGCGAAATGCAATATTTCATTACCCCAGGAATTATGCCACTGGGTGCATAACCTCACCTGGTCTTGTTGCTCTTAGTCGATGGGGATAGTGTATATAAATAGTCGAATAGTAGTTATTTGTCATTGAATTGAACTAGTCAGACTTTTCTGGGTCCTAATTTAGGCATTCATTTTACAATATATATATTGTATATATTGTATATATTTGTGCTGTTGTTGAGAGTGCAATTTTTTTTTTTCTGTTAAGAATGCTGGTTGATGTAGCTAGTTTCCCTTCTTGCTTAAAGAAAAATAGTGTTGTAAGCAAAAATCAAAGCTTTTAGCTTGATGTTACACTGATTTCTTTCAATCAAGCCATGCATGTGAAGTTGTCTTATGGATGTGGTTGACTATTTGAGACTTAGAAGTCTTATAATTTGGACCAAGAGTTTTGGCTCAAACATTCACCCGAATGATTAGAGACTCTTGCATCCGGTAAAGGGCCTCGATCCAACTTGCCGTCTCCATGTTACTAAGCTAAATGGAATGAGATTCTAGAAGTCTTAAATGGGATGAGATCAAATACATTAAACCACTATTGTTTCTTTTCTCTGAAAAATTGTGGCCATCGTCATTTGATTGATTTGGGAAAATGAGGACAACATACCCACATTTTTTCTGCTTTTGTTCCACGTAGTCTGTGTATATTTGACATAAAACTTGTAAGCATTCCTAGTACTACGTAATTATTGTTTTGTCTGTAAATCCTGCAAGTTTGGTTATGTGGTTTTTATTTGAGTTTCTTCTGATTTCTCTCAATCACATTGCCTATGCTTACAACTATCATTTTATGGAAAATATTGGACAAATCTCCGAGCGCAAATGATGGGGCAAAGGATATCAACCTTGTTTAGTTTTGCGAAAAGGGTACTTTGAAAAATGTATAGCATAAATCCTTACCCACATCAGTCTTGCTCAGTATTGGTGTCCTTCACATTACTTAGGGTCATTACTATCACTGAGTTCACTGTCATCTTCTAGATTTATGCTTCAAGTTAATGTAATTCACTTATCTTGGAGTATGTCTGTGGGAGACGGTTCGTTGCTTCTGTGTTTTGGAAATTTTGCTTCTGGGAGTGACTGTTTGCATGTTTGGAGCTTCTTTGAGGTGAAAATTTGTTCTTGTATTGCTAGGAGATTCTTTGATCGCCTTTTCTTTTCTTTTCTTCTAGCTATCCTTGTGTTAAAGCAGCTGGATATTCATTAAAATCCCATTCACGTTTCTTAATTACGATTCACATTCATCAATTTATAAGTTTGTTGCAATTCTCAGCGGTTATTTTTTTTTCCTTTTTCAACTAAAAGTATGAAACGGCCACTTCAAAATTTGAGATTAAGCCTCAGTTTGTTTATTATTTTCAACTTAAAAGTATCAAGCGATTTTGTTTTAGAGAAGCATCATTCTGCATTGGTGTACAAGAAAACTAAATTCATATTGTTGCATGATATTCTCGCAAGGATGCTCCTAGGTTGTTTTCGGGGGTATCTCTTCTTGCAGGATGTTTCTTCATCATTGTTTCCTTTTTTGGGAGGGGGGGGCGTAAATCACATTGTAGTCCTTGTCTGTTGTCACTGCATCTTTTGCAGCAACTAAATGGGTTTCATTCAGCCATTGCTGTAATCCATATAGCATAACTCTTTGTCATTTGTGATTTTATTTGCTGTTGAGGAAAAAAAAAAAAAGCATTAGAGTCGCACGTGCTTTTGTTTAAGGATCAATGTATGTATCATGCACCGGGTCCACGGTGAAAACTCTGTTTTTTTTTTTTTTTTTTTTTTTTTGAGGGGGGAGGGGTTTACGCCACATGGACTCCCGCGCATCACGCTGGTAGACAGAGACACAACAAAGGCAGCTTTTGTTTTTTGTTTTTTTTTTTAACATTAAAATTCTGCCCTCTTCTCTCAACCTTAATCCCCCTCCCCCATATGCTGCTGTCTGTTTGTGGGCCTTTTCGGACTTACCTCTTTCTTTTTGCTGTCCATAAACAGTGTAATCTCTCAGCTTCTTCCTCTGATTCCTTTCTTCGGAAAAGCACTGGGATTTTGTCAAACCGCCATTAAAATAATAAAGCTGCAAAACAGCTGCAACTTTTCCTAAATCAATAGTTTTACTTAGAGTGCAATAGTTGTTAGTAACCGTGGGTTTTAACTTTGTCACTGTGTGTGGGGGTATTTTGGTAAAGCCATTTGATGTAACGATGCCGTACTAGTGCTGGGTGTTAACTTCGAGATCGAGAGAGGGAGAGAGAGAAGAGGTGTCTAGTGGTCTTCCCTCTTGCAGAGTAAAAGGAAGGGTACGTGCCTTGCGGGTTACCCTTCAGTGCTGGGATTGGACTCTCCTTTGAAAGGAACAATTTTTGAGAAATAAATTCACTTTTGGGTCTGAGATGAAATGATGCAAATGGGGTTCGTACTGTCAAAAGAGACCAATCTCACTGACTGGGACACGACATAACGAACCCCCTCCTTTTTTCAGAATCTTTCCTGCCCCCCTATCTCTCTAGGCCTAGATTATTTTTTTTATATGCTTTTTGAATGGGCTCCCAAATCCATGTTGGAGCTTTGTGTTATCACATCCATTAATGTAAGGCCATTGTTCTTGGGCCCCATTTTGGGAGGCCGTTCTTACTCGTCCATGAACCGGATGTTAGGTGTACTAGGGTTTTGCTCCTTATGCTTGATTCACCCGGGAACTAAAAAGATGCAGCTGTTCATGATCACTCCATGCATGCAATTTGTGGAAGTTCAGGTTAATTAGAATGAGCATAGAGAGATTAACCTGTGTCTCTATTGATTTTGAATCTACCTTCTTGTGAAGACGAATTCATTTAGAAGGGTGGTAAACTAGGGTTAGAAAACTTGGCTAAATATAGTCCTCTCCTGTGCATTGATTTTGAGTCTAGTAATTGTTGGAAGTCATGCCAGGTGAAAGTGTCCCACATGTGAACTTGACACCTATGAACTTAAAACTTTTAGAGCGAAGACAACACCAAAAAATTTCAACAGATTTTGATTATATTTGTTTCAATATTTGCTTTACTTTGTTTTGCTTTATCTTATTTCTTATTGCTTGCATTTCTCTTTTTGGGCCATTCATTCTGTTGCTTGATTTGGTTCTAGCACACGCCACTGTATTTGCAAAATTATTGTGCACAAATGTAATTTTAATTAAACTTGATTGGTATTTTGTGAATCATTGTTACTTAAATTAATATTATTCGTTTGTCATTAAACTTATTTTAACACTGTCACTGATTTTATTATCGTCTATTAGATTAAATATGTATAAATATATATATATATGTATATACACATATCTTTTAAATTAGTCTTCATGAGTATTTGATTTTTGACATGTTAGGCATCGTTTTTGTTTTATTTTGGTTGTTTGTACAGTCCATTATACTACAACCACCTTTCCGTCCATTATGTTGGAGATGTATGCATTTCACCACTGACACCTATAATGTAGTTGATGCTTGCGATGCATGCCTTGTTTTGGGGGCACAAGTAAATGGGAAATTTATTTCAAATCTTTGAACTTGTATATGCTCTGAGATAGAAGACAGCGGTAGCACAGAGTTTTTCCACGAATCGTAATTACTCAGCCCATTCTAAGGGGGTGGGTTGTTTTAATCAGACATCTATAGAGAATGGGGGTGTGCCTATAGATGCTACGTATCAGTATCATATGCGTATATCTGTAAATATTTGTAGAAGAATGGTCTGTTCCTTAATGTGATGTGTACGTGTTAGCCTGCAGCCACCCTAAGCTTATTTCGACTTTTGAAAAATTTTTATGCTAAATCTAGTATGGTCAGTAACTTATACCTTTAGCTGAATGTTGGTTTTTCTTTGGCAGATGATGCTGCTGGCTCATCTAAGGAAGACGGCTTCAGTGGAGGAGAGGTAGAGGCACATGAATGCCAGCGTGCTGGTCAAGACCGGGAGCTTAAGGATAAACTGCTTCGGAAATATAGTGGATACATTAGTTCTCTGAAGCAAGAATTTTCAAAAAAGAAGAAGAAGGGAAAGCTACCCAAAGATGCAAGACAAATCCTACTCGAGTGGTGGAACATTCACTACAAATGGCCCTATCCTACGGTATTGAAATACTTTCTTTGAACCATCAATAGTTGCATGCTTAACCTAGTCAATAAGTCACTTATCCATGATGTGTGTTTCTCGAGTCTCACTCCTGTCCTTGCTTTCACCACCGTTCCATATGTTGATGGTTTTGGATCATGACCAGTGTTGCATGAAAATTACTGTTTGCTCAATCCACCAATTAATTGCACTGTGAAAATTTGGTTTTGTTGCTTGTGATTCATATCTGAACCCAAAATTTTAGAACTTCATGTTATCTTTTATTCTTCATTTCGGGGCAATTGGATTGTAACCTCTATCGGGCTTTTCTCTTGTAGGGGTTGAACCGAATGCTAAAATTTATCATAGTAACTATTCCATTTGTCGATTGTACAATTGTGGTACAAAATCTCATATTTGTAGACGTAGTAGAGGGCAGTAGAGGATATCCAAACGGCCCCGAAGGGTGGATAGCTACTGACTACCTTGGAGTTTCTGCATAAAAATAAATTTAGTCCAGTTTGGTTCAAGTTTTATATAAGGATGCTTTTGTTAATTTCTCAGGAGGCAGACAAGTTAGCATTAGCGGAATCCACGGGTCTAGACCAGAAACAGATAAACAACTGGTTTATAAATCAAAGGAAGCGGCATTGGAAGCCATCGGAGAATATGCAGTTTGCTGTTATGGACAACCTTTATGGCCCATTCTTCATGGGAGACTAATGTTTTGTTTATCTTATTTTTATATTAATTTGGTTATGTATATTCTCAAGAACGAGCATTTTCTAATTAAACTAACTAAATGAAAGCCTTGCCCACTTATATAAAATATCTAACTAATTTTATTTTTGTGATGGCCAATTTTGATTTTTTTTCTTCTGGTTTTATTCTAGATAATAAGTTGGGTGGGGTAGATGGTTTTTTTTTTTTTTTTTTTTTTTTTAATTTTTGGTATTTGACCAGAAATTCGGTTAATCCGATTCAAGTGGTTGTGTGTCAATTTAGGGGTTGGTTCTTTTAGTTTAATTTTTTATTTAAAAAAAATTGGAATTTGAGATTTTGTTTAATAGAATTCAGGTGCTGTCATTAAACCGATGTTGGTGAAGGGGGTGCTAGAGTTGGTTCTGCAACTTGATGTCTGCACAGAAAAAGATTAGGTGTACTTAAGAGCAAACTGTGTCTTTTTTATGGGATTGTCTTTTTTCCTTTTGGGTCCAAAAAGGTGAGGGGGTTGTTTCCCTTCCCAACCCCCACCCCCAACTATAGGGCCATAAGCATTTTAATTCAAAACCTCTGGACCTTGATATTATTTTAAGGTTCTTTACAAAGTTGAAACATTTGGTGCCAGCCATTACAAGATTACCTATTATTATATAACTAGTTTTGTTTCTGGCCCTTAATCTTGGTGCGTTAGTAAGAGGGTTCAATAACTTTTGGAAAGTATCTAGGTCATGTAAGTGCTTGAAAATGCAGGACAAGTTGCATGGACTTCAGTCTAAGCAGGCTCATGCTTGTGTGATCTTTAGCATGTCAATCTTTCTAATAATGGGTGGACTTCATTGTTCAGGTTAACATGAGTTTTTATATTTATCGAGTTCAATATTTGAGAATAAAAGAAACTATGTTGGAAGAATCATTTTTGAAATAAGGTGACTGGAATTGGAGTAATAAAAATCTATAGGGTAGGCCACTCTTCTAATTAAAGCTTTTACCGTAGAAAGGAAAGGACAAATAGGCTTGCGGCTTTGGTTATCTGGATTACTTTTAAGAGGCAAAAGAAGAAAGTTGAATGGTGATGAATATACATATCGACCAAGAATTCTGACCCAAATAGTGATCCCAGTGACTCGATTTTTTTGTTATTATTATTATTATTATTATTATTTGAACTCAAGCAAGTAAACAAGGAGGAGATAAGGGTGGAAATTGGATTTATCCAACTTAGTTTTATTGAGCAATTAACCTTAAAACCCACCTGTTCTAGTCAGGAATGGTAGTTTATGATGCTTTTCTTATTACCTTTATTCTCTTTACCCATTAAGAGCCGATTGACGAGGCCTTTTTTAACTTCTCTTCTCTTTATAAGAATAAAAAGTTCTATCAAACAAAATTTTTTCCCCTTAAAAATATCTTTTTTTTTATGAAAAAAATAAAAAAAATAGTTTTAAACGAAAAATTCTTGAGAGAAGTTTTTTCTTCTCTCTTTTTTTAATACTCCAGTGTTTTGGGAATCATACTTTTTTATTTCATTTATATTTTTACTAGAATGATATGAAAATTTAAATATGCCCGTATTATAAATGTGTTCATAAATGTCATGATTTGGGTGGATTTAAATATATATTTTTTTTATAAATTTCAAATATATTCATAAATTCCAAATATATTCTTGAATATTTTTTTATTCCATTTTTTTGACTTGGATGTTCATAAATATATGACTTATGTTATTTTCAAAATTTTTAATTCTTTTTATTATATAAAAATTTTTATCTTTATCTATATTTGATTTTAATAGTTTAGAAAAATAATCAATTTATTTTTATTTTAATTATTAGTATTTATACCATTTATTTTTGAAATATAGATATGTGAATTTTAATCAATCGATGTGAGAAGAAAAAAATTATACTTTATGTGTATACTTTTTATGATAATTTTATTAAAAATAGAATTTATAAAAAATATTTTATCAAACACATTATTTATAAAAAGGAGTATAGAAACAATTTTAAAAAATAAAAATGATAAACAACTTTTATTTTTTTTTTTGAAAAAGAATTAATTTCGAGAAAATAAGAAAAAAAAATTTGATCAGATAAGGGTTGGAGCTCACCAAGTTCTATTGCATGTAGTTGGGTTTTGACTCTTGTGTATACTTTTTGTGATTCACCCGGTTGCCCCCCTTCAAACCAAGAAATGCAAATAGTTTTAGTTTATGTAAAAGAATTATTTTTGGGATGAAAATTCATTTTCTCGCAAATGTAGATGATTTTGCATGGTGTTAATGAATTATATTTCAATTAATATCGTTCTTTTCCTTTTTAAAAATCTCGATTTAGAATCTTTTTTATATATAAAAAAATATGATTTTACATAATTAATCCACCGCTCGAAAGTTGTAGTCAATAAAAAAGATTAAAAGGAAAAAAGCAAATAATATAATATTATTTGTTTTATAATTTCATAATTCTTATTTACAAATTTATTAAGTGAGAAAAAATTTTATATTAGAGGACAAATATCTTTAAGTTGCTTTTACTATTTTTCCCTTATAATTTTTTTAAAAAATTTTTTTAAGGTGAAGAAATAATAATTATAAAGGTGTTTTATTTTTTTATTTTTTAATGTGTGATTGCTCTAAGACATTGGCTGGGTGCAAGTCTTTTGCTGTCACTACTAAGCTTTATTGTTACAATAGAGTTTATACCTATTTTTGGAGAAAATTTTATATGTATATATATATATTTTAAAAAATTATTATATTTTTATGAAAAATTGTGTTTTAATTAAAAATATAAAAAATCAGATAAAAAATTATTTTGATTCTAAACTCTTGGCAAATGGTGCCTAAATTGCCCATAAGAGACGGGTGATGGGTCTTCTAATTTTCTTAGACATTGACGAGTCAAATCGAAGCATCGAACCGTAATGAGTTCTTACTTAAGTGTTTGTCTTGAGCTTAAAATCTAATATTCAAATTTTCAAGTTAGTATCAGTATCTTATTGTTTATGACAAAAATAGATATCAGGAAAGTTTTATCTCTTAAGAATATAATCTGATTCGAATCGGATTTAATCGAATTCGAAATAATTATTGAATATCGATAGTTTATAAAAAAGTTTATTGAATCTTGACGTTTATCAATGATATTCATTTTTGGTTTCCGTCGTATTGATCAATGTTGTTTTTTTTAATATTTTTGTTTTAAATATTTTCTCAAATAATTAAATATATATATAAAATTTGGGAATTAAAATGAAACGATAAGATAGAGTGACACCGGAAAAATCATCAATGATGCTAAGATATCATGTAAGCTCATTTTTTATTATCCACTCCCATTATAAAAGAAACCCTAGCATTTGGTGAAGCCGATTTTGAAGTTGAGTCACTCTTTTTTTTTCCTTTTATGATTTTTAAAAAATTACCCTAGAAAAGGAATTGATAATGCAGATAATTTTTAATTAATTTTAAATTCTAGTAAATCATCATAGCTCTGTCATTTCTATTAATTGAAAGTTTAAGAGAAGATTAGAAAGGAGCTGAGCTTGAGAAAGATAGAAAGAGAGAGAAAGAGATATAGAAAGAGAGAGATTGGAGAGAAGGAGATAGAGAGGGAGAGAGAGTTTCCAATACAATTCTATTTAATATCCTTTACAAGTTTTAAGATTACTATTTATACAATTTTTATTAATTGATTCTACTGATTTCTACTAACCAATTTATTAATTACTAATCAATTCATTAACTACTAATTAATCCAAGAAATTCTTTAACCTCTTCCAACCATTACACTAAGCTAGCTCCTAAGTCCTTGTTCTACTTTGTCCACCTCTCTCTCTCACGTTGGTGTGCTCAACTAATCATATCTAGAATTATATTTTAATTGATCTGACTCGAGTTATTGTCAGACCCTTTATAGAAAAAACTCTCATTACGTTTTTCTCTTAACGTAATTTTTTATATTTTTAAAATTCAAATCTAAAATCAAATATTTTTTTTTCTTTACGCCAACTATCCGTTGATTCTCTCTCTCGTGTTTATATGTCTGTTCAAAATAGCCGGCCCCCTCTTTTGATTTCATTTTCCAAGTCTCATGACCTTCTTTCAAATAGGATGAGGCAATCATATTTTATTTTGGTATTACTAGTTGAAGAGGAAAAGGCATGTTGTGTTGGGGAAGAACATTTAGAATAAAAAAGGTTTTTTATTTTTTATTTTTTATTTTTATTTTTTTGAGTTGAAGATCGGAAAAAGTATACTTTCCTAATGTAATTATAGAAATCTTTTCGATATAATATTTACTCAAAACCAATGAACTATATATTAATTGACATTTTTCCCCTTTTTCTTTTTAGAGTTTTTGAGTTCAGACATCTTTTATATATAAAAAAAAAACAATATGTACTTTAATTATAATTATGCGACAAATTTAGGTCGATCGAACTTTTATCTAAACAGTGGTTGTGTTAAGATTTATAAATGAGACATTAAGCTATGGAATCGGTGATCTGATTACTAATTGTATTTTATATGAATATAAATATAAAATATAATTAATTTTTGAAATTAGTTTATTTTGAGACCCATAATTTGATTTTTCAAAAATACGACACACCATCCAAATTCATTTTTTTTAAATATATATTTATTTCAGAGAAGTGCCATTTTGGTTAGTAATTAGTTTGTATAAAATGGGAAGTAAATATAAAAAATATTTCCACCTTTTGTACCAAATTTATTTATTTATTTATTTATTTTACCAAACGGATTTAGAAGTCATAAAAGAAAAGAGGGAGGTCAAATTGGGAATAACATACATGACTTCTACCCAAAGACTTCACGCCATTACACAGCACCGTTCGATCTACCCTGCTCTCTCTCTTCTCTCTCTCTCTCTCTCTCTCTCTCTCATATTTCATAGCCAAACCTTCTCTCTCGCTCTCTCTCGAATCACTCCACCATACACCCAGGTTCTTCTCTCTTCTCTCTCTCTCTCTCTCTCATCACTCCCCCTTTTCTTTTTTGATCTTTTTACTTAGTGATTGATGTCTTTTTTACTTGGTGGTTGATGTCTTGTTCATATGAGGACTATAGATCTTGTGAATTAGACTTGTGTGCACGCACGTAATGTGTTTGAAAAACTTTATGTTTTGGGGGTTATTCTGAAGCGTTTGCATGTGTTGTTTTCAGTGAGACTGATTCAAGTTGGTGCAAGGCTTTAATTTAGGTTTTAGTAGAATTGGTGATTTTTGTTTTTTCGTTGCGAAAGGGGTTCTTTTTCTGTTAAAAATTTGATCTTTTTTTGTTGGGAGTTAGAAATATATTGTTATTAGGGAATCGAATATTGGAGGGCGGAGAAAGTGTTTTTTCTTGGTCCAGGTTTAGGGTTCGTCTGCAATGTGGGTGTTATTCTAGAGAATTTACACGTTGATTTTCAATGAGTCTGTTCAAGTTGGTTAAGGCTCTAATTTAGGTTATACTAGAAATGGTGATGTTTGTTTGGGTTGCAAAAACGGTTCTTTATCTGTAAAAATTTTAATCTTTTCTGTTGGGAGATAGAAATTTGTTGTAATTTGTTGTTATTATGGAATATGGAAGGGTTGAGAAAGTGTTTTTTCTTTGTCTAGGGTTAGGTTTAGGGTTATCATTGTGATGGAAGGTGTACCTCTCTTGCCTGATATTCGATATTCTTGTTACTGTCAACGCACGTTGAAAACAAAATGGGTTTGTTTTACATTTTAGGGATTATTCTAGAGGATTTTCATATGTTGATTTTCAATGAGACTGATCCAAGTTGGTGTAAGGCTCTAATTTAGTTTACACTAGAAATTGTGATGTTTGTTTGTGTTGCAAAAGGGGTTCTGTTTCTGTGAGAATTTAAATCTTTTTTCTGTTGGGAAATATAAATATATTGTTATTATAGAATTGAATATCTGAGGGTAGAGAAAATGTTTTTTCTTTATCTACGGTTAGGTTTAGGGTCAACCTTATCAAGCGTAGCATACCAAGCTTGCCTGATATATGGTCTTCTTGTTATGAATTCGCTCAAGTCATGATGATTATCCATCTACATGAAATTTGTTGGTTGTTTTCGGGTTGGGGCCTTTTGTTCTCCTGTTTGTTTATTGGAGGTTGTGCTGTTGTTTCGTCGGAAAGCTGGGAATATAAATCGTGGGGAATCTTTTATAAGCTCTTTTGGGTATATTGGTTTGACATGGGATCTCTTGGGGTGATAATGACCAAAAATGTGGTTAGTACCCTGGATGGTTGTAGTCATTGAAAGTGTACAGAACAGGGAAGAGTAAATTCTTGCATTTTAATTGTGCTGTGTTGTACAAGATGTTTTGTATTGTTCTTGCACCTGACTCATTCTCAGTGTCTCCAGACACAATTACTCTATGCCCCTCATGATCACCTTGAGTGGTATGAACCTCATAAATAAAATCCACATATAAGAAAATTGTAAATTTACACTAAACATAGCATTAAAAACAGAAAACTAATGAAAGAATTTAGATGCAGCCTTATTTGAACCTAGTGACAAGCAATCAAAACTCAATGAAGCATAGGAATATGAATAAGGCCCATTAAACAACTCATTATAAGCTTATTTGGAGACAAGGAACAAATGGGATGTTACTCTATATTGTGCTCTTTGTATGCTGCTACTTGTTATATATGAGTCAATGTATTTCTTTCTCTAAGGATAACATGGAGTTCTCTTTGATCAATCTCTGGATAACCGCTTTTAGAAATACACTGTGGGTACAGTTTCCCAGAAAGTGGTTTTCCTGAGATTGTTCTGAGAAACATAGGAAGTGAAGTATTATCTTTGCTTGTAATTGTATTTGTCCTAATAGAATCCTTTGACTTTCTGAAGTATATGAGGCCAACGGGGGGTTGAAGTGACATGATGTTTTTCGGAGCTTTGTCATCTTTACACCTGCTTAACCATATAGTGATGCTTAAGTTAATTGCTTTCCCTGTAAGACAGTGTGAATTGTGTATACTATCAATCTCCACATGCTAGAAATCAGGTTTTTCTTTATTCAAATGAAAGGTGCATGATCCTAGGAGATGAGTTTGCTTATTTGTAGCTGGTACCCATATGGATGGTTCATGCAAAATGAGGAATTTAAAGCATGATGTATTAGATTGCATGGGCACTACTGTAATATTCTTTTACTTCATAATACTTTGGAGTGAGTGTTTCCATTACCTTCTAACTAGTGAAAATGGAAACCTTGCCATTGAGATCTTGGATGTTTGGAGATCAAGGCTTTTTTGGATTTAATAATTCCTTTCTTGCTTCAGAGTGAATTGCCAAGTGGATACTGCATTGCATAGATGCCTTGCAACTCTTCTATTTTTGAAATGAGGTGCAAATATGAATTTGCTTAGATTCTGTTAAATGTATCAATTCTTATATGTATATACTTTTTTCTTTTTCAGGATCTGAATCACGATCATCATGTCTTCATCATATCTCCCAGCAACAGATGATTCAATTAAGCAGGCCTTAGAAGTCAAAACCCCATCCGAGGCAATCTCCATCCTTTACCGCATACTTGACAACCCTTCATCTTCTTCTGAAGCCTTGCGCTTCAAAGAACAGGCAATAAACAATCTGACTGATCTTCTTAGACAAGAGAACAGAGCACAGGAGCTTCGAACCCTTCTGACACAGCTGAGACCCTTTTTCTCCTTGATACCTAAAGCAAAAACTGCTAAAATTGTTCGTGGGATAATTGATGCTGTGGCTAAAATTCCAGGGACATCAGAACTTCAGATCTCTCTTTGTAAGGAAATGGTGCAATGGACTTGTGCAGAGAAACGAACATTCCTTCGTCAACGAGTTGAGGCAAGATTGGCTGCACTGTTGATGGAAAACAAGGAGTACTCAGAAGCATTAAACCTTCTTTCAGGCCTTATTAAGGAAGTGAGAAGACTAGATGACAAGCTTCTACTTGTGGACATTGACTTGTTGGAGAGCAAGCTTCATTTCTCTCTTAGAAATCTTCCCAAGGCAAAGGCTGCACTAACTGCAGCAAGAACAGCAGCCAATGCTATTTATGTGCCTCCAGCACAACAGGGCACCATAGATTTGCAGAGTGGGATTCTCCATGCGGAAGAGAAAGATTACAAAACTGCTTATAGTTATTTTTTTGAAGCATTTGAAGCTTTCAATGCTCTTGATGATTCCCGAGCTGTTTTTAGCCTCAAGTACATGTTGCTGTGCAAAATCATGGTGAACCAGGCTGATGATGTAGCAGGAATAATATCATCCAAGGCAGGACTGCAATACTTGGGGCCAGAGCTTGATGCAATGAAAGCCGTCGCTGATGCCCACTCTAAGCGCTCCTTGAAGCTGTTTGAGATTGCTCTTCGTGATTTCAAGGCCCAGCTAGAGGAAGACCCTATTGTCCACAGGCATCTCTCCTCTTTATATGACACGCTGTTAGAGCAGAATCTTTGCAGGTTGATCGAACCATTCTCAAGGGTTGAGATTGCCCATATTGCAGAGCTGATTGAACTGCCGGTAGATCATGTGGAGAAGAAACTGTCTCAGATGATTTTAGATAAAAAATTTGCAGGGACATTAGATCAAGGAGCTGGATGCCTGATTATCTTCGAGGATCCCAAGACAGATGCAATCTACCCAGCGACTCTGGAAACCATTTCCAATATCGGGAAGGTTGTGGACAGTATGTTTGTGAGGTCTGCCAGGATAATGGTCTAAAACAGTAGCAGATGGACCTATTTCTGTTGCGCTTATCTTTATTTTTTCAATTGGGATTTATCACCTGGGCTGTATTCTATGAAATATTTTCAAAAAAAAAAAAAAAAACCCATGATTCTGGTGAATTCTCTCATATAAGTCAGGCCCTTTGGTTTGGAAACCAAGATGTTTAGTGGAATTTTAGTTGTGAATGCAGAACTCCTAGTTAAAAGTTTCTTATTGGAACTGTTTGGAGGCAGGAGAAACGGATTGTTTGCTGTCAGCTGGTGGGTCTTCATATGTGTTCGGAGACGGGTTTTAATCAAGCATTTCCTGTTTCTTGTTCCACTTCTAATGTTCTGAGTTGTCATGATTCGTGTTGTAGGGCTGAGTCCTTGGCAAGATGCTACAAACAACTAATGGTAGATCTTTTGAAGTAATCCTAAAATTTGACTTCTTGGCAACCATTTTTAACAACTAAAAATGATTTTTTGATTTTTAATTTCACCATTGGTATCCGGAAATCTAAATAATTCAGTTGGAGAAATTATGGGTGTAATTAAGGGATTGTCTCTCTTGATGTCTAATTTTCATTTTCAGAATTTGAATTTTTGTTTTTAATTTTCAAGACTCGATTTTCGATATTTTAATTAAGAAAGTTTAATTAAGTGTGTATAGGGATGTTTATTGGTCCCACTCAGCTCCTTTTTTTTTTTATTTTGTTAAATTATGGTCAAGGACATATTTGAACAAACACATCACAAATCAATAGGATTCGGCCATATGGTGGCATCTTTAAATATTTGGAGCGCATTATATTGAAAATTGCTTATTAAGTAGACCTATGAACGAGATAACCTATGCCTCGTTTCAATTCGTTTAATGAACTTTGGGAGTTATGGCATGGCCATGACTTGAATTTTGCAGGGAAGCTGAAGATCCCAAACTTTTGATCGAGATAACTCAGAAGTTGCAATCCTCACACTTAATCAATCCCTTCGAAAGTCAGAAGCTAACTCTAACCTAATAAGGGATTGCCAAAGAGTGTTGAAGAGGGGTTGAGAGTGTAAGGTGTTTCATGTATGGGAAGCTAATCTATGTACTTACTGACTAATGGCATAATCCCCCATTGGATAGGAAGTTAGGAAGGGATTTGCAGAGTGTGGACTTTCCTAGATTTTATGTTAAAGTCTTGGTCTTCAAGTCTCCATTTCCAAACCAACAAAAGGTATTGAATAAGTTATAAATGTCTTAATTTTAGTTAAAACTGTACCCATAAACAATTTGACCAACCTATCGAATTTATTCGTTGGATTGTTCATACCGTTTTACGAACCGAATAATATTTTCATAATATCATATATATATATATATATATATAATTTGTATATTATATATTTTAAAATAAAATAAAGTTTATATATTTTTTTAAATTGGTTCGAACAGTTCATCAATTTTATCAATTTTGATTGGTTTTAAATGATTTTAACCATATTTGAATTCATTGAGTTTAACAGTGAAAACCGAATTAGATTGTAGAATGATTCTCAGTCGAACTGACTGAATCGATTGGTCCAATCCGATTTTAAAAACCCTAGTTAAAAATGAATGAGTTTTAGATTATTGTTATAATTATTATTGTTCTCGAGCGGACAGTCTAGTGGTCACACTTTCCCTCCTCCAACCCTGTGATCGAGGGTTCGAATTCTTGTGTAACCAAAAAAATTATTATTATCGATGATATTGTGTTCTGGTTAATAAGAATCCAACCCAAATCTAATTGAAATCCAGAGTACAACCCAAATCTAAACCTACAACCAAACCCCGTTAAAGGACTTAGCCCACTTTTAATGGACCTGATGGCAAGCTTAAAGAAATGTGACATCTCAACAAAAACCTTGTTTTGGAGGTTGGGCAACAACTGATTGGTGCTTCATCTAATCCTGTTTAGAAATAATTTTAGCTTCCCTATCCATTGAAGAAAATACCCTAAAAATGTTCACTTGAAGCCCCCACAATATGAACTTCTTTTGCTTCCCCAACCTCCCCCTCTCTCTTAGAAGTGGGAGATGATCATTGAGAAAAATAAAAGGTTACAATTTGTGGGTACGAAAATCTAAATAATCATGACAGTATAAATGACCAGATAAATAAGAAAATAAGAATATAAAACAAAAGAAAAAAAATTAAAATACTCATTCTAATTAAAATGCAGGCATATAAATTTTATTTCAGTATGTCTCTAATTTAAAATTTTAGATAATGATTTATAATTATGGATGATTTTTGAGAATTTGACATTAGAGCCGGGTGACTTAATTAAATTAAGTATTTTTATTGACGAACTATCGGCTTATTAAGATGGGATAATAAGTTTTTTAATTAAATATCAAATTTGAAATTTAAAAATAGATATGATTATGTTGAAAGAGTTGTTTTCTAAATAAAATAACAGTAGATATTCAAAATGGATTAATCAATACGGCAGTAAAAAAGGGAGGAAAAAAAAAAGGGCATCCTCTAACGAGTCCAACGTGTGATGAGTTTTTTTTAAAGAGACCCACATTCTCAACACAGGGAAGACCCTCCCTCAAAGCTCATGGTTCCGCCACATTTGATGAAGTCCAGCTCCAGGCCATATTGCATGGTAAGAGAACTGGTCCATCTCACTCTCTCTCTCTCACACACAAGTTAGAGCCTGCGTGTCGGTTGGATGGCCCGTGGAGGGAGTTTGTTTTGGGAGTTCAAGATTTACCTATATTCTCTCTCTCCTGCTCTCCCCTCTCTCTCTCTCTCTCTCTCTCTCTCTCTCTCTCTCTCTCTCTCTCTCATCAGCATTTTAGGTGTAAATAAAGAAAAACAGGAAAAATTCAGTTAAACTTCTATCTCAACACTCTGTCTTTCCTCAAATCGAAATCCCATGTTTTCCAGAACAACCCTTTCTCTTCATTTTTCACATGATCACCATCATCAACTTCCACATTCACTAACAAGCTCTGCTCCTCTCCCTTCAATCAAACACATCAAATTCAAGAGAAAGGGAGAGGGCTAAAACACACACACACACACACACACACACACACACACACAGAGAGAGAGAGAGAATCGCATTTGAGCAAATCACTTTTTCTTCCCATAATCTTCAAATTTACACCAATAGACCCAAACTCTTGTCCGATTCAACCCAAATCCATCAAAAATTCATCTGGGTCTTCTTTATCTGCCCCGAAAGTGATTGCCCCGTTTGAGAAAATCAGATTTTCTCTCAATTGAAACACAAAAACCCCAATCCCATTTCAATTGGAAAACTACCCATTCGATAAAAATCACATTTTCATCCCATAATCCTAACCCCATTTCAATATGCCTTATTCAGCTCAGTTTTATCAAAATCTCACATGGGTTTTCCTGATTTGCTCAATTCTTTCCTTTCATTTCTCTCTCTCTGACCCTAGAAAATCTGAAGCCGGTATGTTCTGTGGAATAGATAACGTTACAGACACTGAATACGCAAATAAGCAATTGGTTGATGCTTTTAGAGCTGCACAATGGGATCTCGATACAGGAGAGCGGTCTGCAATCTCAAAATCGGATCTTTTCTATGTTTCTGTTCAATGTCATAGAGATCTTTCGCTTGATGATTGTGAAGAATGCTTCAATTATGGCAAACATAGAGTCAGTGCTTGCCTTCCTGCAAATGCAGGAAGACTTTATCTGGACGGATGTTTTTTTAGGTACGACATTAATGATTTTTCTCGGGAAGAATTTCATAAAATCGACAAAGTTGTGTGCAGTCCTGCTGATGATCTCACTAAGGATCTGGAAAGACTACAATTTGGGGTTAAGCTTGGGAATTTGATGAGTAGTTTGACGGATATAGCCATAGCAAGGAACGGTTTTGGGGCTAAAAGTGTGGAAGTGGAAGGAGATGGTTTTAGAGTTTATTCATTGGCACAGTGTGGGGCTGTGGATGAGCAAGTGTGTCTTCATTGTTTGACAAGCGCACGGACCAGAATTCTGGATTGTGTGCCTAGTTTTGAAGGGAGGGTGTTGAGTCCTAGCTGCTTTATGAGGTACTCTGGCCAGCAATTTTATGACCCTAAAGCAGAAGAGTATGACTACAGTAAGAATCTCTCTTTCTTTGGATGATAGATTGATGCATTACCAGTTCTTCCAAATGCTTAAGCTCATGGAGATTGTCCCGGTGTGTTAATTGTTTTTTAGCACTTAAATGCCATATGGGCCTATGGAAGGATAAGTATTAATATTATATGACCCAAATGAATCATGTATCAAATTCTATGTGAGAGTTCATATTAGCATGTATTGACCAATTCTTAATCTAATCATCAGCATGCTGTGACCAATTCAACTATCATGAAGGATGTGGTCTGTTTAGTCCATCTAACATTGCTCGATGATAACCTATAAAACATTTCATGCAAGTGAAATATTAAATGGGTTAAAAGAATGTGACAACTTCTGAAAGTCGAGTTTTTGACGAAACTAATTCCTATGCAAGTGTAGGCTCATAGAGAATAATGTGTGTTTCCTATTTTACAACTGGAAACTCCCTGATATATGTGGGTTCCTGATGATTTATAGAATGTTCCAAATTTGTGTAATATTAAATGAGGCTGAAGGGGTTCAGTCACATTATTACAATACCATTTTTTCAGGTAGCAAGGGAAGAGTTCGCCTAAACAAAAGAAGGAAAGATTTTCATATCAGAACATTGTATCTGAATAAGCTTTGATTGAATCTTTTCTGTACTGTGTCATAGGAGTTTGTCTTCCCAATCATGGGCTAAAAGTAAAGTAGTTTTGGCTGTTATCATTTGGTGATGAACACTATGAACTTTTGTATGACTATCACCTAAAATAACTTGAATCTCCCTTCTATGTTTGCAGCGAGACCTAATAATTCAGGTGCACTCTTGATTTTGATATTTCACTTTCGATTGTTGATCTGTTCTTTCATTTGGATTGTACTGAGGAATATCAATTTTATCTTGGATTTCATTTGGCGGGATTATAAGTTTTGGGAATCTAGAGAATTGTAGGGCTGAAATGGTCTCTATTTTGTTCTTTACTTATTCTCTCTTTTTTTCCCCTCTGAATTTAATGCTAGGTTTTAGTAAGTTTGACTTCAGTTAATCTTGGACAAGGTCAGATAATAAGTTGGCTTCTTAGACTTGTTGCTTCACACATCATGATATAAAGCCATTGCAGCATGATATATAATCTCCACTTTCAATTTGTATTCTTTATTGTTGCAGTGGTAGTGTTCCCAAGTTTTTTTATGAGCATCATTCCTTCTTTTCCTTGTGTTTCAGGATATCCTTTTGATCGGAGGATTTTGCTATTATTTTTAATTATTTGTATAATTTGTGGGCTTGTGCACTGTGGCATTGTTGTGGGCAAAAGAGCATCAGCAAAAAGAGAAGGTACAATTTCATCAGCCCTTACTGCCCGTGCAACTGACTGCAATTTTCATGTTTAAGTGGATGTACTCATGTCTTCTCAGGATACAACAGTGTTGATCGGATTTCAAGTTTCATAGGAAACTCTGCTTTGCATTTCAAGTATGAAGATCTTGAGTGGGCAACTGAGTCTTTCACTCCTGAAAGAAAGTTAGGCCAAGGAGCAGCTGGCACTGTGTTCAAGGGAACGCTTCCAGATGGAAGAACTGTTGCAGTCAAAAGATTGGCTTTTAATACCCGGCAGTGGGCAGATGAATTCTTCAATGAGGTTAATCTGATTAATGGAATTCAACACAAAAATCTGGTGAGGCTTTTGGGTTGCAGCATTGAGGGCCCAGAGAGTCTCCTAGTTTATGAATATGTTCCAAACAAGAGCCTTGACCAATTGCTTTTTGGTAAGAAACTTGAAGAGCTGCCATGTGGCAAATTGGCAAATAAACCTACTCTTTTGAATGGAATTTTCTAAGTCTCTTTCTTAAGGAACCAAACTTACTACTCATCATTATTCTTGATGCTTTCTAACAAGCTTATCATCCCAAATCTATGATTTAGTCCTCGTTTGCTATCATTTTCTACAATCAAAATGCATTTCAGCCTGTGGCCTGAAGATAATATGATAAATAATTGCCTTGCCAAAATTCCATTATATTCAGGTAAGAACATGACCCAAGTTCTAAACTGGCAGCAACGACTTAATATCATTGTTGGAATAGCTGAAGGGCTTGCATTCCTTCACGGTTGTCAAGAAAAAATCATCCACAGAGACATAAAAGGCAGCAATATAATGCTCAATGATGATCTTACTCCAAAGATTGCTGATTTTGGACTTGCTCGTCGCATTAGTGGTGATAAAACTCATGTTAGCACTGGCATTGCAGGCACACTGTAAGACGATCTCCATAAAGCTTTAGACTGATGTTCTTTACATTGTTATCATTTTGCTTAATTTACATTTCATGGAACCAGAGCAGAAAAGAAATGAGGCATGCAGCAAATTTCAAGTTAGATTTTCTTTAGGACTGTCCACATTAGCATACACCTTATGTAATGCAAATCTGTCTTTGCTGCAGGGGGTATTTGGCTCCTGAATATCTTGTTCGAGGGCAACTGACAGACAAGGCAGATGTGTATGCATTTGGGGTGCTAATTCTTGAGATTGTATGTGGTAAAAAGAACTCTGTTTTCACAGACAAGTCGAATTCACTGTTGCATATAGTAAGATCACTATCCTAGCTATTTTATCCATTTCAAGCTAATCAGTTCGTTTTTATATACTTGATATTATCACAGTTGTTAAATTTTTGTTGTACTTGATCATTATCGACTTTGAACATTAGATCCTTCTAGTTGAGTTTGAACATACGACTTTCCTTTTGCTCTAGTCACGCTACTTCAATAGGTCACTAACAAGCCCTACCGGGCAAATGGTTTAGAATCACATTCTACTGTATATGCTAAGCAACAGAACATGCCCATTAATGTTGCTTTTGACATGGGAAACAGATATTGGCTACCCAGGATCCATCTTTACATTTACAATTAACTCTCAACTTCTCAAAAGTTTTTCCCAGATCTGCAAAGACCAACATTCGTCTTCAACTTTTCATCTTTTTGAAGGATATAGGACCCCATATGAATTTCTCACATTTTTTCCCCATCTTGTGCTTTTGCTTTATGGACATCAGGTTTGGAAGAATTACAGGTCAAGTAAGATAACCGCATCTGTTGACCCCAAGTTGGATGGTCTTTTTCCTGAGAAAAAGGCATCAGATGTCCTCCAACTAGGGCTCTTATGCACACAAACTTCCATGACCGAGAGACCATCCATGACCGATGCAGTTAAGATGTTAACAGACGATATGTATGAGATCCCGCGGCCTAAGAAAGCTCCATTCCTCAATGCTAGTCTTCTAACTGATGATCCCAGCACTGGACAAACAACTTCATTTACAAGTTCAATAGTTTCTAGTTTGTTCACCGCTCCCGAGTCATCCTCGTTCTCCAGCTTCGATGATCTTGAGGCAAATGCTTCTTCCCAGAGTAGACGAAACAGTTCTCGGTGAATCTAAGAAGTGGGCTAAATTGGCGTGAGGTCTTGAAAGTGGTTCTTTCTATGCATCCAATTACTGTGGCAATGTGGATGCCATCCACAGACTTTTTCCTGAGGCAGCTTGAATCACTTGTACAAAGGAGCTTTGCTGTTGTGAAATAAGGAGATGGAAGCAAATCAAAGCAGGATTGAGTCCTCCCTCCATACAAAGGAAGCGGAAATGGTCATGCGGAGATACATGTTGCATGGAATAGAAGACATGTTTGCGTTGCCTTATGCTGTATACAACAGATGATGTTAAGCTGTTCTCCGAGAGTCCTAGTTAACCAGCCATTTTCTGGTCCTTTATCTATCTCAAGCCACCCGTTTCATAATGGTTAAGTGTGGGTGTGTTTGCAGGTTGAACGTTATATCCTAATTTATAAAAATACTCATTATTAAAAATTTCACCGATCATTGATTTAATAAAAAATTATTGTGAAACATTATATAATAACAACAAAAAGAAAATAATAATAAAAATTTAAAATTTAAAATAAAACCTATCAAATGAATTTAAGTTCACATCAATTACTTATTTAGAATTATATCAATGAAAAAGAAAATAATTAAAAAATTAGAAATCTGAAAACAGGTAATATACAGATATAATTATAATTTATAAATTAATAAAACTAAAACAAATAATATATATACATACACACAACAAACAGATCTTTTTGAGTCAATTGATATATATGGATCGTGAAATTTTTAAAAAATTTTTAAATTATATAATTAATATAAATTAATGAATTTTGATGTCAATACAGATAAGATATATATTTGAGTTTTATGAATTTATGCTCAACCCTGAACATTAAGATCAAGAGGGCAATAGTGAGCATGAGTAGGAAAAAATTATTACAGAAGGATTAAGTTGTAAAAAGTGTACATCAACTCAGCCATGCCTATCCGAAGTGTCGTTGGAATATGAGTAAAACTTCTAATTTATCTATCATTTTCTCTCTTTTTTTTCCTTAAAAAAAAAAAGCAAAATTCTGCAAATACAATAATTTGAGTGGCGTGAAATTATCCACAGAGAGACCGGAATCTTCAAACAAACAAAAGGACAGACTTCTGCATATGTTTTGTATTTTCAACAACAGCAATGGATTTTAGTGAAACCCTTTTTCAAAATTCAATCCAAACATTAGAATTAGATTTAAAGATGTGATTTTGAATTCTGGGTTTCATGCAGCAGCATAATGAGTTTGAATTCGGAGTCTAATCCTTCCCCCTTTGATTGGAAGTTCTCTCAAGTTTTCGGTGACCGTTCTCCTGGTGAAGATGTCCAAGACGGTAAGTGTTTCTCTCTCTCTCTCTCTCTCTCATGATTTTCAGGATGAATTTGAAAATTTTGCAATCGGGTACTTTCTATTTTTGTTGTGTGAACTTACATGAAGCTTGGGTTGCATGTGGTAGAAATCTCTCTCTTTCTCGCTCTCTCTCTCAATTTTGATTTTCAGGAGTGAATTTGAAAATTTTGTAATTGGGCACTTTCTAGTTTTGGCTGGTGTGAACTTGTTTGAAGCTCGAATTGCTTGGACTGTTGTGGATTATTCATTATAAGAAGCATTTTTCTTACTTAAAATTGTAGGAAATTTTAACTTTTATGATCAAAATTTGACTTAAAGCTCCTAGGATGAATTGCCATTGGACATAATGCCCAATCTTAGTTGGCTTGGTTTATGATTTAAATTAGGCCAAATAGGGTTTACAACAGGTAGATGATGTTGGTGGACTATGTCGAATTAAGAGATGCCCTATGCCCTTCTGGTGGTGATCGGAAGAATGTTGGCCCATTTGGGGACGTTGAGGATAGGGTCAACCGAGGTTAGGTGAGGTTTAATTACTATAATAATGATAATTTTAGTCCATTTTATAGAAAAAATTTTGACTTTTACTTGCAAAATCTATATTTACTACAAAAATTTTTCACTTTTGTTAAAAAAATATTATAAATCTAATAAAACAAAACAGATGTAAGTTGAGTTAAGTGGAGGCTAGATGAGGGTTTTCATACAGACCCTAACTTGCTTCATATAAACAGCCCTTAATGTGAATTTTCAATGTTAAGTCCGATTGATAACACATTGTAGAAACTGTTGAATTTTCAGTTCAAATGGAGAGTACGGTCGAAAAATTAAGTGAGAATCTGTTAGGGTATTACCAAATGCCAGAAGTATCATAAGCATGCCATTGCATACCATTAATGGTGAAAAACTTTAATCAGCTCATTTTTTTGTTTAGCCAATTCTTATGTTTACCTTAACAGAGATTATTTTTGGTGATTAATATTCAACACTTAGCTTTTAATTTATTGAGCATGCCCTAAGTAAACATTTAATGGCTGCTTCCCCTTGTGAATTAAAAATATCTAATGCATAGTGTAATTTGGAAAATCACCTTAAATGTCCACCAAGGATAGCACTAGATCCTTATTTGTTTGCATTGTAATAAGTAATCTCATAGGTGTATTCTGGGTGCTGTTTCTCGCTTAACTTGTTTACTAATGACATTGTATTAATTGAGGAGAGTAAGGAGCGTGTCAGTAAGAAATTAGAAAGAGGAGGTATGTTATAGAATCCAGTTTTAGAACTAGCAGAACAATGCAACTTTAATATGAATAATGATTTGATGAAAATGTAGTAAAAATTGAAGGACAATGGGTGTCTTAAGAGAGACAGCTTCTGTCATATCTATTATTCACAAATACAGTAATATTGAGGAAGATATTGCACATTGGATTAAAGCATGGTGGACGAAAACAGAGAAGTGTCTCTGGAGTGTTATGCAGTGTAACGTTTAGCGTAAACAAATATGCAAGTTTTGTGGAACTACAATAGAATTGGGAATGCTCTATGGTACAAATATTGGACTACTAAAAATTAACAAACATGAAAGATGAATGTAGCAGAAAAAAGAACGTAAAGTGGATGAGTGGAGTAACAGGAAAAGATAGAATTAGAAGTGAACATGTTAGAATAAAGATAGAAGCAGCCTCAATCGTAGATGAGATGAGGGGGGAAAAAGATTAAGATGGTTTGGACATGTTCAAAGAACACCATCTAATGTTCCTGTTTGAAGAAGTGAGTCAAGACTTAAGGGGTGATATTGCTTTCAATAGAGTCAAATGGAAAAGAAAGATTGATATAACCAAGCTCAACTAAGTTGGGGTAAAGGCTCAAATAAGTTGAGCTGAATGCATGGTGTGATTCGGCCCAAGTCGGATTGTTTGGTGCTTTTATGCTAACAAGAATCGTGTTTCAGTCTTCCTTGTAGTTTCTTACGCTTTGAACTTGAACTATCATACCCTTACTGGTCCCATTTTGGGGAGAGAAGTGGAGATCTTTCTCAGCAGAGGAGTGAGGCTGAAGTATGGACCTGGTCCAAATCTTAGTGTGGGCCAGAGTGTATCTATTTCATTGTATATTTGGTCTTTGCAATTAGGATCCTGTGAGCTTGTTCTGGGTGATTTCCCACTATTTTTTTCTTCTACCTCCTCTTTCTGATTATAATGGATTTACTGCTCCCTGGCCAATGGGATGTAAGCTCTTAAGCTGAACCACAGGATATTGTTGTGTCTTTTAACTTATTCCTTTGTTGTTTATGGTTGCCATTATCATAAAAATTTTCTAATGGGATGGGGTTTTTTACTGACATCATGTTGTTTTGCCTTTTCTAGTTGATATTATATCCGCAATTGAATTCCAGAAGAGTGGTGACTACCTCGCAATAGGAGATCGGGGTGGACGCATAGTAATTTTTGAAAATAAGGATGGGAAAGATGTGAGCATGTAGACAATGGCATTCTTTTGGCCATCTTTACTTCCAAATTAGTTTTGATGTTGTTTAATTTATTCTGAGCTTTCTATTTTCCTTTATCTTTCAAAAGCTGACTGTTGGTTGTTTGGAATCTGATCTTCGCCAAATTTCTGTGTCCTTTGATATTGGCTTCTTAGACTTCTAATCAGTGGTATTTGCGTGCCGAGTTGGAGCAATTTGATTTTACCCCTAAGCAGCATCCGAAGTTTGAATATAAGACTGAATTTCAGAGTCATGAACCTGAGGTACATTCTTACATTTCACCATGAGATACACTCAGGGCTGGGGGTTGGTGCCTGAGTGCTCATTGCTTTAATGTTAGTATATATAGGATTTCCTGTCAAAAAGGGGATCATTCCAATCCTCAAAAGCGGTAATACGTTACACTACCTAATGACAGTATTTTATTCCCTCTGGTCCTCTTGCTAACATATTCATGCCTTTTTTTTTTTGTTACACAAGAATTCGAACCCTGGATCTCAAGGTTGGGGGAGGGGGATTGTGACCACTAGACTGTCCCCTTGGGGACATACATATCTAATAATATAAAATAATGTGTAAATTATTAGCCGGTGAACATTACCTGACTTTTTTGACACCTGTGCTCAACCCACTTTGAATATGATGTTTATATCTTCATTATGTTAGTGCATGTATTTGCATGTATTTGGACTCTTCTATTTTCTTTGCAGATCCTGATAGTATTGCCTTGTATCTAGTTTGATTATTTGAAGAGTTTGGAAATTGAAGAGAAGATTAACAAAGTAAGATGGACTTCAACTTCAAATGGATCACAATTCCTTCTCTCCACAAATGATAAGACAATAAAATTGTGGAAGGTATGGAAGTTCTGAATAGAGCTCTAAATTGTAAGGCTCTTAATCCTAGTAAATATTAGTAGATATAATCATGAAGCCTTAAGATTCATCATTTCTTGCTTAACTACATTTCACATGCTTCTTTTATAGTGGCCCTCAGGCACAATTCCAACTCAGATATACGTATAGAGGGATGACCGTCAATAGTAATTGAACTGGTGACCCCTATACTGGAAACTAAAGCACTTTTATTCTATTATAAGCAGCTCTCAGCAACGAGATGCTTATCAGGTCTTGCTGCACTTGCAAGTGGAATATTGTCAGAGTTATGCCTGGTTTAGAAGGAGCCACAGTAGTGGAGGCATCATGTATCATTTCAACTATAAAGATGAAGTCATGGAGAGCTTCCTTGTTTACAAGATAAAAAAAAAATATTAGGAATATAATTTACTTTTCGTGGGTCTTTGATTATTGATTCATTTTGCGTCTGCTAATAAGTTATGGTACTTGTTTTGATTTTGCAAAAGATTGGTATCCTAGACTGATTGATGGACAGTTCAAACTTCATATTATTAAATTGAGTTGTTTATTAAATACTTTTACATCACCAAAAGAATAGAGAAAAAAAGTTCGTGTGTCAAATACACTGTATTCTTTTGTATCTTCAGTTTGTTTCACTTTAGATAATAGGGCTTTCCTGCCACAATGGTAAAAGTTTAAATTGTGCAATAAATTCATTTCACTGGTAGTTGAAAGGAAGCTTTTTGGCAAAATTTATGTGAATCTTCTTCTGGCTGCCTTAAGCTATATATATGTCATATTAATACCTTCTATGGTTTTGGAATCAGGTTAAGGAACACAAAGTAAAGAAAGTGAAAGAAATGGACCCTTGTCCATTTGTATCTTCAGAAAATTCACTTTTGGCTGAAAGGAGTTTTGTAAATGAGCAACAAGTACCTTCTGTTCCTAATGGCTATCGTTTGGAATGGACAGAAAAAATTGCGAAGAGCTGGACTCTGTCTCAGGATGGCCATACTAAGGTAGGGATATTCAATAGCTGGAAAGATCATTCATGATCCATATGCCTCAGTAGTATTCTCCAAGTATATGAGAAACTATCAGTTTGTCCTATCCAGGTGGCTAGTGTTGGAGATGCTGCTTATGCAAGATGCCGAAAGGTGTATGCTCATGCCCATGAATTTAATATCAACTCAATCTCACATAATAGGTATAATTTGTCATTCCTATGTTGTATTGCTAGAGTGAGACATGTTTTATCACCTGCAATACTAAACAGGATGCCGGAGAATGAACTCTCCTTTTATCCTGCTATGTTGTAAACAAGCAAGACCAATCTGTCTTTGGTCAAACTTGTTTCAATGTGGTCATTTGAGATTAGTTCTCCTTTTCTCAAGTTATTTGGAACAACATAAACAACGAGGTATAAAAATTTGATAAAAGATGATAGATATATTCTGCAACTATTTCTAACATGATAATTGGTTCGTTAATTTTGATACAGTGATGGCGAGACCTTTATTTCGGCCGACGACCTCAGGATAAACTTGTGGAATCTGGAGATCAGTGATCAATGTTTTAATATCGTTGACATGAAGCCATCTAACTTGGAGGATCTTACAGGCAACCTAACCATCCACTAACTTTTTTCTGCATTTCTTTGAATATTCAGATTTCTCTACATTTTTATCCTTTCTTGCAACCTCTATGTGATCGATTGTGGGATTAATTCTATCACTGATGGTAGGATAAACATCAAATTTTATGTTGCTTGAATATATGTCTAAATGTGCATAAAGCATGTGTAGCTTTAGATTGGACAACTTCCTGGGTGTAGACCTTCCATGAGATATCTAATTCATTCATGTGAGAATGGGAGATAAATCTTAGATCTGGCTGGGTCCAAAAATTAAGAAGCGTAGGCTGGGTTCTTATTGTGCGTGTAATCTAATAACATCATGTAGATTGTGATTGCTACATCTTAGTACTTTGAAGATATTAGTTGGAAGACAAGCTGGTAACCTGATTCAGAATGATCTGAAATGTGTGTTTTGACATTGTGGCTATAAAAAGTGTCTTTCAGCCATGTCTGATCATGCTGGTAACAAGGTCCAATTTACACATGCTGGCACACCTGAAGAGAACTTTTGCATCACGGAATGTCTATTGTGCTAATCACTTTGAAGACTATTTATTCCATACTTGTCTTTTCACTAGTTTCTTTGGCTAATTGATGTGATCCTTGTTCAGAGGTGATCACAGCAGGTGAGTTTCATCCTCTTCACTGTAATCTGCTGGCATACAGCAGCTCAAGAGGTTTTATTCGCTTGGTGGACATGCGGCAGTCAGCATTATGTGATCATAATGCAAAGATGTGAGTTCCATTCTATTTGTAATTCTATCATTCCTGGTTCATATGCTGCCTTTTCCATGTTGTCTTCATCCATTTGTATTTGAGACCAAATGGTTTATTTCCAAAAGTTGTCGATTGAATTTTGCAGAATACATGATGCTGAATGTTCTGGTTCTAAGTCATTTTTCACAGAAATAATTGCGTCCATATCTGACATAAAGTTTTCAAGTGATGGAAGGCACATATTAAGTCGTGATTACATGAATTTGAAGGTATTATGATAACTTTGTGCTTTCTTTTATTTATTTATTTATTTTTATTTCTGCCTGAGTGGCACAATAACTTGTTTCTATGAAATTCGTTTTCTGTTGTTGACTAATAACTTCACTCACAAATAGCAAGCCTTCCTAAGTGTTTCTGAAGCTGAATGACATAGGCACACTTGGCAGGTTCAGTCTTTAATTATTAACTTGTCCATCTCTTTTCTTGTAATCACTGTCCTTCCTTATGTTTTCAAATGGTGTTTTTTTTTCCTCTATTGTATTTACAAATTAATAGTCTCATCTTTTTCACCATGCATTATCTTTATATGTTCTTGAAGCAAACTCAGATATCCCTTGTTTAGTCTCATTCTAACTGAATTTTAATTTTCTGTAGCTTTGGGATTTGAACATGGAAACCTCTCCTGTGGTGACATATAAGATTCATGAGCACCTTCGCCCTAAGGTGTGTATTTGTGTAAATAAATGCACTTTAAGGAAACATTCTGTCTTTTACCTGTGTCCCTTGAAATTAACTCCTTTGTAACCTGTGATCAACCCTTGGTATACTCTTTTGTTTTTTCTTTATTTTCAATTAAAGCTTCTAAAACATCCTTCCCTTTTGAAATATGTTCTTTAGTTTATTCTATTTTAGGACTACTAAAAGGTAAACCAATTCTAGTTCCATAAGAAGCATGAGCTTGGTTCGACCTTCATATTTTTCTGCCCAGATTGTGGACAAGAGTTTTGATGTGGGGCATTTGATGTATATTCTGGATTTTTTGTTCTCTTACCTTGAATTTACTGAAGGGATAAGGTTGCCATATTCAAGTCAATACCCAATAGATGTGAATTTTATCTTCTTTTCTGTTTTATAATGTATGTTTTGAAGGCTAGATTGCCGAGGAGAGCTGTTCAGTAGAAATGAAACTTATCTAATTCTCAATTTTTTTTCAGCTATGTGACTTGTATGATAATGACTCCATATTTGATAAATTTGAGTGCTGCCTCAGCAAGGATGGGCTTCACTTTGCAACTGGCTCTTACAGGTTTGTCCTTGACTGCAGTCATTATGTGCCTCCAGCCCAAGGGGCAGTTCAAGAGGGTTGGTTTCCTAAAGCCAAATTTTAATATGAGGCTTTGTTTTATTTAATAAAATTAATATAGATTTGATTTAAGTTTTAATTTTCAAAATATTTGATTTGAGATGTAAAGTTATCAATTAAATTATTAGGCATTTTGGGAGAAGTGATTAATTAAGTTATCATTGAGTAATCAATGCGAATCGGAGAATGATATTTATTGGACACTAAGTTAGGAAGCTGTCGACTTGTTGGTAAGGCGAGAACTTCAAGCCCCCTTTTTAGAATGGCTCCAGTAGCTACATTAATGATAAGTCTGGTCACTTGGGCTGTTGTACCTTCTGATTATGATTATGGTATCGTCAGATCCCAACATAGGGTGGAAGGAATCTTTCTACTATTGCCGGAACAAGGATGAAAACCAAGGTTCTTGAGCCCCGGAAAAGACCACTAACACACTTGATTCCTAACCAAGGAATTATGGCTTTTGTGTTCCGAGGGTCAAAACTCTCATCTTTCTTGTTAGAAGACGTCCTTTTCACAGTAGGGATTGTAAAAGGTCATTCGTTTATAGTTCACTAATTAACATGAATAAGAGAAAATTAAATTTATTAGGCATTTTATCAAGAAAGATAGGGGGCCTAATCTAAAATGAATAAATATATGAATTATATAGCTAGTATACACAAAATTATTAAATTATGGGGCCTAAAATTAAAGGGGGCCTAAAGCAAAGGATTTACTGGCCTTATGCTTGAGCGGGCCTTGCTCTAGGGTTTTTGATATGCTATACAAACTGGTTTCTCACATGTGCTTATAGTTTACATTGCAATTGACTCACCTTTTTTCATGACATTGCCTTAGCAATTTATTGCGGACTTTTTTGTATGGGAACGGTGCCGAAGAAGGCATCACTATGGAAGTGAGCAAAAGCCCAAATAGGTAGGCCATGTTCTTCAAAAAAGAAGCCCTGTCTATAACACCCTTTCCTGCTGAATGCTTTGCATATGATGTGAAAATTTTAGTTTTTGTAATTTAAATATTCTGATATAGGGTTGCTCAGGTTTTTTTGGGGCAAATGAACAGAACCCCGCCAACTTATGCATGAGTATGCAGAAGCAAATATTTTTGTTGGGGTAGCTTGGCAACCTTTAGTACTCTAACTGCACAACAAGCATAAAATGGTCTTCATTGTAGCTTAAGGACACTATCCCACTCACCAAAAAAAAAAAAAAAACACCATTACATTGCATTTCTTCCTACCTTGAGATCGTTTTAGGGGACTCGGCATTTTTTTTTCTTTTTATTAAATTGAACTGCATTTTTTGTGAAATTGAATACAGGAAACCAAATCTCCAAGCTGCTCGGAGGGCTAGAAGGTCCTCGATCAGTAACATAACACGTGGGTTTTACAGGCAAGGTTGGAGTTTCATCTCTCTTCTCTTTCTAGCATTCGGTTTTTAGTTTCTGTTGAATCTAAATAGCTTCAGGGTAGGAACTGATCTTTTTTTTTTTCCTTTCTTTTTTGGAATTCGCAGGGCATGACAACTCGAGTTCGGGAAGTAATGAACATTCTTGTAATTTCAGCTCCAAGATCTTACATCTTGCATGGCATCCAACTTCAGACTTCATTGCTTGTGCAGCTGGGAACAGCTTGTTTCTGTATCATGCATAGAATAGAAGTGAATAATAGGCAGTAAGAAGTTATACTTTTGCCTCCATATACAACCCCCCCCCCCCCCAAAAAAAAACACAAAACACACACACACACACACACACACACACACAGACACACACACGAAGAGAGGGAGGGAGAAGTTGTAGAGTTCCATGTAAATTGAATGCAAAGATTCTAGCCTTCTACATGTTCAATTGTGGCTAATAAATCCCTCTCTCTCTCTCTCTCGCGTGTGAGTTTGTGCAAAGGTGACTCTTTGCTACTCTAGTTCAGGGAGAGGATGGGATTTTTATTTTTATTTTTTCTATTTTGCTTCTTCAGAATAGCATTGACTATTTCAAGAAGGTAATTTAATCAGCAATACATTGTTTTTGATTTGTATGTTGAAAATGTTGGCAGCCTTGAATTAGATTCTTGAGTGGATTTTCTTCATTGGTGGAGTTATCAATTGTTTGTGGCTTCGGAGTTGGGCATGCCGTTGCTGTATTCCAGGCAATTCCACAATTTTTCGTGTGAAACGACAAGAATAATAACTAATTCTTTATTTTACCGAGTCAATAGAATATAACCTTGTATTTTATTTTATATCGTATATTTACTTATATGATTATTTAATAAGAATAATAACTTTTATGTCGGGGTTAACACACAAGCAAAGCTTAAAAATCTCCAACACCACCTCAAAACTAGAAGCCATTATGGTTCTCCAAAAAACTTTGAAAATTGCTAGTTTTAGATCAATTCATTCCCTGGACTCTCTTTCCCCTTCTGAATCTCAATCGATTTGTCTCTCTCTTACCCTCTCTCAATTTTGACCTCACTCGCTATCATTGCAAATTGGGGGAGAAAAGAGAGAAAAAGAAAGAAAAGAGGGAGAACACGAGGAGTCCCAAGGAAGAGCGAGATGAGAGACGATGATCCGATGATGAACTCCCCAAGAGAATGAAAGAGAGGTCAATCATTTACAATCAAATGAGAGAGAGAGAGAGAGAACATATGGGAGGAGAAGATATAAGAAACACAGTGAATATCAATGTTAAGAGTGTTTCTCGATGTTTCGTTGGTTTAATAGAAAGGGTATTAGTATCTCATATAAAAAAATCGGAGTTCGAGTATAGACAGTAACAAAAATGATGTTGGGAGAGCTCCTTTCCGATTAGGATCCGATAGCAGGTCAGTCAAAATTAGTCAGAGCAAACCTCTATATACTCGACGATGAATCAAATCCGGGAGACAAAAAAAAAAAATATTAAGAGAGTGTTAGACGATATAGATATTAAAAGAGAATTTGAATCTTATGATTTAGCCAATAAGTTCAAAATTTCTCATATTTATACACTAGGGAGAATGCGACCAGTCCCAAGGGAGAGAGGAGATGAGAGATCATGATTTGATTGGGAGATAGAAAGACTAGTTAAAGATAGAGATTAAGCTAGAAGGCATGATTAGGACAAGACCCAAAAACTCCACTGGCTTTGATCCAGTTAAATCTATTTTTATTTTTAATTTTACTAAAAAAAATGTAAAAATCAAAATTTTATTTATTATTGTATTAATAACTTTTCATATAGAGAAGAATGAGAATAAGAAGTAAAACAATTGCAAAAAAATTATTTAAAATTTAAATAATGAGAAAAACTAACCTAATTTATTTATGTAAGTTTTCCTGGTTTTCTGAAGTGACTGCCAATGTCGGGATGGGGTCCTTGAAAAAGAAAGAGTGCATACTTATCTGAATGGACTTTTATTTTTTTTTCATCGGTATTCAGATTTTATTCGATTAATTTGATTTAAATATTATAGAGTTTATTTTAAAAGTTGACTTTTTCAATTTTTTTTTCATTATTCTCAGAATTCAAACTTAAAATCTCTGATTAAATAGATAAAATATCAGACCATTCAATCCAAAAGAAATTCATGAACAGAACTCATTAATGGAAGTAACAAGTGTAAATGACCTAAACAATCCTCCAAAAAAAACCCACTTAGGTCTTGGAAAAAGAAAGTTACAAAGTTAACTCTTTTCAAAATCATCATGTCAAGTGATTTTTATAAAAAATGATTTATTTGAATATATATATATATTTTTAATAATTGATTTGATTTTGATATATAATATTTTTTAAAAATTTTAATAGACTATATTTTACTTTTTTTCATTTTAGTGTTTAATTATATTTTGTCTCTATCATATAATGCCGTAGAATTTTTCATTATTATTTTTACTGAATTCTAAAAATTACATTTGAATAACTTTTTTCTTCATTTATTTTATTTTATTTTTCAATATTTCAATGAAAAATGGAAAGTCGTCTGCCTTTATATCAAATAAAAAAATTAAAATTTGTGAAAATCTCATAAATTTACAACCCCAAACTCATTCTACCACTTGATAATGAAATTCCTACCGACATCCTTAAAGGTAGCAGGGCTTGAATTTCACCCAAAGGGAGGGCTGCATAGGAATCTGTAGGCATGGACGAAAATTCATCTCTCCAAAGACACAGAATCCATTCTAAAGCTTACATGACTCTTATCGTCGATGTTTCTGATAATAAAAACAACAATAATAATAAATTAAATTTTAATTTTAAATTTTAGATCGATCGTTTTTGTGATATTTCAGTAGTGAGATAAAAAATTTTCTTACAAATTTATGTAGTGTGCTAGAATTGGTACAAATTTTAATGATAATTCTACCATGTCTGATCAAAATATTATATAATTTTTGACATTTTTGTTGGATTATTTAACCCAATATTGGACAAATATGTAAAAATAATTATATATTTGGAAGGTCGTTTAAAATTTTGAATCCATTTCCTTTAATGTGTAAAGATTTAAAGGATAATTCCTATTTTGTGATGGTTTAATATAAAAACACTGATAGATAACAAAATTATTTATATACAGTAGTCTTGGTTCCTAAATTTTTAACATCTTATCATTTCGAGAGAAATTAAGAGAAAAGCTAAGAAGGGTTTTTTTTTTTTTTTTTTTTTTTTAGTGAAAATGTGTAGATTTGAAAGGTTAACTACACAGTTTTAATCGACAATTGGTCATTATGAAATCAGGTACACGCTTTCTTTAATTTGTTTGACATTTCTCAGTGATGACTTATAAAACATATCTAAAAATTGGTAATAGATTTCATTAAATTGGAGTTTCTATTATATATATGAATATTACGTATTTCTTTTAATTAAATTAAATAACATGTTATTATTGTTATATTATATTATGTAGTTTAATGATTATAAGGTCTAATAGTACCATGTGTGATTTATATATGTAATTGTTTTGATGTCCTAAAATAAATTTTATAACTGATCGATAAAATTAAATATTTTATTATATATAGCTTAAGAGTGTTTTTAATCGGAATTTACCTAAATCAATTAATAAAGATTTGGGTTCAATTTCGTTGCATGTGACTATCGGGAGTGATTTCCTTAATATGTAGTTTATATACCCTCAATTTTGTATATATGTAGATGAATTTTCAAAATCTTGTATCTTTTAATACAACATGGAGAATTTTTATGAATAAAGAGTTTCGTACGATTGGTAATTAATATTATTAATTAGAATATGTATGTGCAACAAAAAATCTATATTATGTCAGAAATCACCACATTGAATCATATTAGTTAACAATTAATAATATGATTTTTGTATCATATTGGATGCATTGTAGTTTGTCAAATTTTATGGGTTGATGGAAGATAAATTAAACATTTTAAGATTTTCGCCTTTTGTACGAGAGATCTAACAAAATAAATAATTAAAGATGTAATAGTAATTTTTTTTCTTTCCCCCCCCCTCAATTAGAGGTACATAAAGGAGCAGCACGAAGAGATGCATATAGGTCACGAACAATCTTATAAATTTATATTTGTTTACTTATACAAATAAATTCAGAATTTATTTTGAAAGATAACTTTAATTATTCAGTAAAACTAATAAGAGTTGAAATATTGAATAATACTTCAAAATTCAAAATAAATATAATCTAAGTTTTTCTCTCTACCCTAATGTTCTATTAGTTCATTAACCTGTTGGTTGTGTGTTTATTTTGTGCTAGGAGTAATAATATATGTGAAGATTATGGAAATAAAAAAAAAAAAATGAGAGTTGGTCCGTAAAGGATTCAAGCTGTAAAATTTTTCAAAAATTATGCAGCTCCATACGTTTTGAAATACAACTATATTGAATTTAAATACCAATATGAAAGCATTTTAACCCTAAATTCTCAATGGATTAAGCATTTTTAGCCTCCAAATCCAAAATAAAATTTGAATGTTAACTAATTAATTAGTTAAAATAAAGATAAAATTTTGATTTTTAATTTTAAATTAATTCAAAATTTCAAAATGTAATATAATAAGTTAAGATAAAGTAACAGGTTGATTTTAAATCTAGCCTTCAAAGTTACGATAAATTTTGAATGTTAATTAATTAATTAGTTAAGATAAAAAACTGATTTTAAATTTAAATTTATTTAAACGGACAAGTATTAGATTTAAATGATAAGCTTACGAGAGATTTTCGTAATGTCTACATAAGAAAAATCACAAAATGTTCTTTGCCACACAAAACACTGAGCACACTTATACCGATAAGAAAAATAATGTTCTTTTCGGATACTTTAATTAAATATATATTTCATCATTAATATTATTTTTTCATTTTAATTCTTTTATCGCGTAAATATATTTTAGATTTATCTTTTAAACAAATAGATACAATTATTTTTTTAAAAATAAATCCAATAGAGTAAACTGTCACATAAATATAATTCGAAAATAATGAATATATATGTGGGGCATGAGCGGGAGAAGGATCTTTTAGTAAATTTCAACAAATGCTTTTTCTTTTGAGTTATCTTCCTTTTTCCTATCTTTTCTCCCTCTTCGCTTTAAATTTCACTCTATTGTTTGGGTAAGAGAATTTGAGAGAGATTTTAAATTGTTTGATGGATGGGATGAATAGGGAGATAAAGTATTATTTAATTTGAAAAATTATGTCATTAAAAATAAAATAAAAAAATAAATTAGAATTTATAATTTATAATTTTATATTTGTATTAATAAATATTTGGTAATTAATTTATTAATTTTGATTAGTTTGATTTGAAACTTATTAATATGATCACGATGATTGATTTGACAACCTCATCATTGTCATATGAAATGACCAAAGTGCCCCTAAATAATGCAATGCTGACCTCATTCTCTTCCTCCGCGCAAACTTTTTTTGAATTAATAAAAGCTTTTTATTGCCGGCGTACGGACTCTTCTCCTTTCCCTCACCTTCGATTTCTCTTTTTACCCCTATCATCCCTTTCCTCTGATTTGAAATTCATCTCTCTTTAGACCCATCAAGGTTTCTCTCTACTCAATCATCGTCCCTCTCATTCCTCTCTTTCCGCCTCTTTTTTTCTTTCACATTCAGTTTACCCCTTCTCTCTCTCTCTAAATGGTAGAAGGAACAATTTCCATCTGGGGCTCCATTAACAGCTAGTTCACACACCTTCTGTTCTCTTCGTTTTCCTCAACCTTGGGTACCACCGTCTTTGAACACAAAGAAACCTACAAAATCGACAACAATCAGCTACAGATTCATAGGAGCAACATTGCCACCAGGTCAAAATCCGATGTAAAAGCTTAGTGGTACAGAGATTGTTGAGAAATTGGCCGGCGAAGATCAAAGAACGGTATGCTAGAAAGAGACTTCCAGGCTGCTAACAGGATGGGAAGGAAAGAAAAGCAAAATTAATAAAATTTTTTGTTAATTTAAAAAATTTTCTAGGGTATTTCGGACATTTTCTAAGTGGACAAAATTGTCAAGAGAACTTTTTTGATCTTGTTTTGGGTGGGGTGTTTTTGTCCTTCTATCTGAGAATTTCAAAAAGCAGCGCCGAAGCGAAACCGGGTCCGCGTAACTGCCGCATTGTACGGACATTATGCCGTGTGTCCATGTGGCATAATCAAGACCGTCCCGAGCCACAATCTGAGCCTGCCAGATTTCATCAAGAGCAGGTTTGGAATTACACCCTTCTCTGCATTTGTAGCTGCCCACCTTGCTTCATCTTACCCCAGTTAGGACTTTTATTTTTGATAGTTTCTCTCTCAAAGAAAAACGGGTTTCATCAAATAGTATGAATAGCAATGATGATGAAGTAGAAACAAAACTAATTAGGAATCAAAAGAAGTTATTCCTTTTCAAATTTCAATGGTCATGAAATGAATTTTTTAAAAAGGTATGAAGCACACTTTTGCTTTATATGGAAGCTATTCATGTTGTTGGGTTTTTGCTACTTCTGTTTATTTATTTGATTTTTGATTTTATGCTGTCTGAAAAATGTATAATCATTTGGGTTTTGAATATTTGTATGAAATATTTTGTCTATTAGCATGTTTGCTTATTGGGAGGAGAATTTTGCTAAGTGGATCTGTTTAGAGATTCTACTATGTTTAGTGTGAAAAACAGTTTAGTTCACCTATTGTGGACCCCATTTGGAAGGCAGATTTTTGGGTATAAGAATGCTAACAGCCTGTTTGTGCAACATAATCTTAAAAGGCTTTATGGGTACTTTTATGGTTGTTAAAATCTCAATTCTACTACTATGATTTTAAGATTTTGTTAATTTACTTGCTTACCATTATAGATCCAATGATGTTAATAGTAGTGATGATGATGAAAAAGGAAGTAGTTAGGAACCATAAAAGTTGAGGTTGTGCCCTTTTCAAATGGTGTTGAGTTGATTTCATAGAATGTAAAAATAAACATTGCTTTGTTTGCAAGTCAGTCTTGTTGATATTTTTGTTGCTTGAGATCATCTGTTCATGGTCTACTGCTTGTTTGCTATGCTACTTTGCTGTTTATGCTTTATTATTTATCTATAATTCATTTGTCCCTTGTCAATTATTTTTATAATCAAGATAGACATTCAATTTGTTAGAATTTTCCTTTCTTAAGAAATGTTAATTATAGTAAAGTTATGAAGTTTTTCCCTTAATTGTCATTTCATAGGGAAATAAACATTCTTCTAATGTTCGTGATATTAGAATTTGGAGTTTTCATAGTTCGTATGTTTTCTTATGCAATCTCTTTTTTAATATCACATTTGCTTTCCCGAAACTCTTTCACTTACTTTAACTAATTTTATTTGGTGGAACCCAAGGGTTTCGGCAAAAGAGAATATATTTTATAGTTATCTAATCGAATGTTTATATCATGTGTGAGAATAATTCTGAAACTAGAGATCACATGTTTTTTCATTGTTCTATAGTAGAGTGGACGTGGAATTGTATACTTAATGTATGTAATAATGAGTAGGTTTATCTTAGTAGTCTCTTTGAGTTTTTGGAGGGTAAAAGGATACTAGTTTGCTTTTGCGAGGAGCTTTTTGTGGCTTTTTTAAGTGTATGGAGGGAGTCAACACTAGAAATTTTTGAAGTCAAGACTATTGGTTTTCTCCTGTTTGGAACAAATTGTGTTACATATATTTTTTTTTAACTCATACCTTTCGTATTTATAAAGTTTATCGCCCATAGGCATTGAACATGGATTCATAGCAGTCCTTTGTTAGTGTATGTATTGTTCTTTTCTGACTCACTTATGAGGATTGCTCATCCTTATTTTTTTATCTTGTCCGTTACATTTGATTTGCCCCTTTTCAATATAAAAAAGTTCATTTAAATCTATAAATATTTGCAACTGTTTCACATAAAAAGATGAAGAAATAAATTTAATGTAAATGTTATTCACCCATGAAGCAAATTGAAACTCTTTCAAAAGTTTTGGGGTGGGGAGTAATTGACTGCAATTAAAGTTTAAGCAGTTACTTAAAAATAGGCTTAAATCTTAAAGGAATGTTTGTGGTTTTGGTGTCTTTTAATCTAATTGATTAGGGGATCTCTAAGCCGATTTCTTTTCTTTTCTAAAGATGACTCAACCATCTAATTTATTGTGCCCCTTTAACAAGAAGGATTTACTCTTCATAATTGTGGATTATTATTTTCTAATTGATCTCTTACTCATCTTGCCTAAAATTGTAATTGTCCAAGTTATTCTCCGGTGGACTTCATCTAGAGGACTTAGAATCTCCTTATCAATAAAGGTTTTGGTTGGAGTTATGTGCTTCATGGGACTAATACTAACTTGTTCTAGATAAGGAGGCCAAATACAGGTTTGTCCCTTAGTATTCATTTCCATGTGTTGTGATATTGGGAGACAAGTAACCAACCATTCTTAAATTGTTTAGTGGTTTGAGCATTGAGGATTAGCTTTTTGGTAGTTTTGGGAGACTTAGGTGATTCTGTGCCGCGCCATTGAGGAACTTAATTCTTCAAAAGTTTCAATGCAAGGACATAAACATTGTCCATGAATGTACTACAATGATGGTCATATGATGTCTTTGGTTAGTGAGGAATGCTCGGATCTTTACAGGTCAATATCATCCCATTATCATGTATATTATGATTTTCTTTAAGAAAAAAATACGTTTTGCGGGAAAACATCATAGGTTTTGATTTCAAAATCCCAAATTCTCATAGCATTAATTCTTATTTTGTTGCTTAAGATCTTAATGGCAATTACTTGGTGTTTGGTTTCAAGGAAAGGTTAAAATTTATTAAGTTTTATTTCTTAGAGTTGGTTGAAACCTTGTTTGTTTAAGGATGAAAATGGGAGTTGAGTTTTGGGGAAGGTGAATGGTGTTGTTGGAGGCTTGACTGCATGATTTGAGTAAATATGATGTTTTGCTTCATCCATATTGGGCTAGAATTGAGTTTAGCAGGTAATATTTTTGGTTTTTGTATTGTAGTACTTGCTTATCCAAGCCATCCCAAATGATGTTAGAGTTGGGACTCATATAAATCATTTTTAGGAATTCACATTCTTGATTGCGGAAAAGCTATCTAAGACATCCATATTGGAGAAAGCACCAAGCTGATACCAGAGTTTGGCTTGGCAGTTTGCTGGGAAGGGTAGAATGTTGAAAAAGCCGCACATAAAAGTTTTGGTGGTTTAAATGAAAGGTAAAGAATAAGCCATAAAGTTGCCTTTTTCAGTTTTGGTAATTATCAAATTGCAGTATCCCTGCTGCGCCTCTTGACTCTGGTATTTTGGTAATTTGAGAAGCTAGGAGCAGAGCAATTGCCTTAAGCTATTGTAATTATTAGTTTATGCAATTGTATTAGTGGTCAAGGCATTGAAAATTCTTCTTTTTATTTTCTTCCAAGTATTTTTTGGGAGAGCTTTACATGTGTAACAGTTCCTTATGTTTAATCTATGAAATGATGTTTTGATGATTGGAACCATTCTTCTTATTAGTCCCATCCTGCTTGACTGTATTAGAACTGAACAAATATTCACCTAATATGAATACAATGATGACACAAATCTGTCATTCAATCTTATGCCTTTACTGCATTGCTGTGATGGTACTTATAAAAGATGATCTGCTTTCATAAACATTCTTCAAGCTGAATTGTTGCAAAACACATTCAGATGTTATAAACTTCAATACATGCATAACTATGAGAAATCTTTGCAACTCTGTTTAAGAAATTTGACAAAATTTGTCATGTGGAGATATTTGCTTTATCTGTTCTTATAACTGTTCTCCCTCCTTTATCAATTGCATGTGTTCTTATGTTTGAGGCCCTCTGTAGAGTAGTGGAATAAGGTCCAATCTGCAAAATAAATTTTTGTTCTTACATCCTAGGCCACTTAATAGAGTATGGTCTTTCTCTTATTTTCCTCTGTTGTTTAGTTTTGTCTTGTGTTTCTTTGTTGTGCATTTCTTCCTTTAGTAACTTATGTTACTTCTTTCATTACACTAGGTTTAGCCAGTTTCTTACTTATGTGTTTTGTATATAGTGCTCAAGATGAGATGGACACTTGGATGTTATGTAGCTGTCATGGGCTTGGAGAGGATGGTGTTAGAATTTCCAGAATAGATCCTGATTCACTTGTGACTGTAACTCAAGACGAAGAGTTTAAGTTACAAGTAGTTCAACATCAGCCTTCAAAATCCTATTTTGTTGGGCAAGAATCTCAATGCACTGACAAGAGTAGCTCTAGTATAGTTTTTCAGGGGCAATCTCCAATGGCTGACTCGAGCATTTCTTCTGCATCACCTCTATGTCCAGCACCTCTTTCTAGACAGTTTTGGAAGGCCGGAAACTATGATGATGAAAATGTTTCCAAAGCTGCTGTCCCAAGTATGTTGCTATTAATTGCACTATTTTAACTTATCTTTGGGTGATTAGATTGTACAAAGCTAGGTGTTACTCTTCCATCTTGCGGGAACCAACTCTATTACTATAACTACTGCATGTTTATTAGGACCTTCACCATTTCAGTGAAGGGAATCTAGTTGGATTTGTGGGTTGATCTTCGTGAACCTTTACATGTGTTGCATGAAGGCAATGCAGTTGTGGTACCTTATATATGTCATAGTTGATTGGCTGTGCTCTGATCATTATCATTTGGTTTGCAGAAAACACAGGCTATGTACATATTCACCCCAAGTTTCTACATTCAAATGCCAGTTCGCACAAGTGGGTCCTTGGTGGTATGCCTACCTCTCATTAACATCCTTCTGAAAGCCACCTTTGCTATTGTTATAGCTTCAACTCATTGCAACTGCTTATAGCGATTTAATATTTTCCTTCTATCTGTAGCTATTGCAGAGTTGGTTGATAATGCAGTTGATCAGGTAATCTGCAATTCTGGGTTGTTCTTTGGCTTTGCTTTATGGCAATAAATGCGTAGTGATGATATTATATTACACTTCCAATCAAGTTCCATGCCTGTATCCATTTTATTGTGGCAGATCTCTTCATAATTGAAGGTTTGTACTCTCAGACTTTCATCCTGTTATGGCCCTGTTTTGGTTTCCAGCTTATCAACTATATCAGGATGATTTTCTTCTTTCCCTAACTCTAGGATCTCCAAGACTTTCCTCATCTCATGGTTTTGATTGCCAATAAACTTCGATCTATCCCATCTTTTAGGTGCTCTCAAGCAGGCTTCAAAAGGACCGAAATAAGCAACATATCAACAGACAATCGGCTTAGTGGGTAAGGGTGCTAGATCTGTTGATTAAGTCTCGGATTCAAAACTTAGGAATAGAAAAGACTATATTGGGAGGGTTACCCCCTAAAATGGACCTGATAAGTGCTCGAATCGGATTAGTTAGAGTATGGTTCGAGATATCGGTTGGTATAGCACAAAAAAAAAAAAGAAATAAACAACAACATATTCTCAAACCCATAGGGAGTAAGCGACGTGTCCAGATGACATGAAAATAATCATGCCTTTTCTACCAATCAAACTGAAGAGGAAATCAATTCTCTTTCCACGTTCTTTTTTTCCCTCTCCTCTCATGACCTTTGGGGAATTATTCACTTATGATATCATCATCCTCCAGAACTACTCCATCAAAAGGTTCTACCAGTTCCAAATCTATCCTCTGTGTGAGGGACTCTGAGAATCCTACTTATCCCTCTCATTCACCTCGAAGCTAAAATAAAGGTCATTCCTGTCGAAACCATATTACCCTGCATCAGCTGATGATACTCTCACAATCCATGCCTACAAGGAATGGATAGAATGCTAACTCAGGAATAGTTCTTAGTATCACATGGACCATGTCTAATAGGATGCCTGCCTGGTTTAATTACATAAAAGACCAAAAATATCAAAGTACAAATAATTTGATGTTAGTATAAACAGAAAGGAGGAAAAGATATTGCAAGCGATCTATCAATCATGAGCAAGGAAAGACTGTGAACGAAAGCAGAAACAGACACTTGATGAGTGCGGAAAACAAATGATAATGCAACTTCAGAAAAATTTCCAGTTAGCACTCTAGTTTTGGCCATGGCAACATGCCATTTATTCCTTTTAGCTCCACAATATTTCCTTCACCCTAAAAATCACTTCATCTAGTCTTATTTGGCATTGTTAAAGGTAGTTGAAAACTCTAAGAAATTACTCCCTCTTTTCCACTTCAAGTGTTGCTTAGATTTTTTTTTTAATTTATTATTATTATTATTACTTCTTCTAGTGTCATTTTGGAAAATCATAGAAGTATTAATTAATTTTTTTTTTCAATTTTGCCCTCGTCTCTTGTTATCTCCTCTAAATACTTTATTATTGCATGTATTAATTGACTTTACCTATTACTTTATTTTGTGGTCCATTTCTTACTTTTTGTAGTCCCTTTGTATTTCTGATTCCATTAAAAGAATGCAATCTTCTTAGAATTGTGTTTATTCAATGTTTTCTTAATCTTTGCACAAAATTTTAAAAGACATTTGAATTGTAATAGGGGGAGTACAATGTTATCTTGGATATAATGAACAATAAAAAGTAGTAAGTAACATTTTCCTATCTAGTGATCTGCAAACTATTTTTATTAGGAATAGGCTTGACATGGTTGATGTAACCCTTTTTGGGTGCACTGCTCCTTGATACCTGTAAGCTAATGTTGGATGTCTAGTGCTTTATCTGTTCCTACTTGTGTTGTCCATCATATTATGTCTATCTATGAAATTGACAGATTATATATGGAGCCACTTTTATCAACATAGATAAAATTACAAATCCAAGTGATGGAACACCAGCTCTGCTATTTCAAGGTGCCTTTATTTCTGAACCCTCCGGAACCTTTAAAAAAAATGAAGTTCATGTAGATTTGGGGTGTCCAATGTGGGCTTCAAGGGATTCTGAATGCTATCTTCTTCTTGGTGTTAACCTTTCTTCCTTTTATGTGGACATTAATTAGATGATGGTGGAGGGATGGGCCCAGAAGCATTGCGCCGTTGTATGAGTTTTGGATTCTCGGATAAGAAATCAACATTAGCCATTGGACAATGTATCAATCATTTCCATTGATTATTTAGTTCTTTCTTTGTTTCCATTGATTATTTAGTTCTCTCTTGTCATCTCTGGTCTTATGAGTTTGTTGGCTCATTGCCTTCCAGATGGAAATGGTTTTAAGACCAGCTCAATGAGACTTGGAGCAGATGCTATAGTATTCAGCTGTCACGTGGACCATCGGTACAATAATTTTCTTTTGGGTATAATTTTTAAGCTCTTCGATAGGCCAAAAGAACTGATGCCTCGTTGTGTATGAGAGGGTCACTTTTTTCTGGAGAAGTAGTCGACTTTTAATACTTGTTATCAAGTAAGAGTAGCAACTTTTGAGCTGCCATATTGGTCCTTATAATTTTGTCCAGGTTGTATGCTCCTCTTGGTGCCAGCATGGCTTAATTTGTACAAATTTTGAGGTCCTATCAGTTTGACGTTGTTCCAAACTCATAGATTAATGTATAAATCAATGAACTTGTGGATCAGAACAAAATATGCTATCTGTGGATTAAAATAAAATATGCTAGTAAGTTTATTTTGACATCCTGGTTAAAGCCCCACATGGTATGAAGAATTTGCAAAATGTTATAAAGCGTCATGTTGATGCATGGTGATGGATAAGGGCTTTTCTTCTGACTTCTAAGAAAACAAAGATTCAACCAGTGTTCCAGAGAGAAGAAAAATAAATAACACAACCACCTAGTGGACTGAGATTACAGGCTGGCATCTATATATTTGCTGCTCGTTTTGATTGATCTTTTGATGATTTTGAAGTAGAAGTAGCAATTTAAAGAAAATTATTAGTTATAATATATTGACATTTCAATGCAAGCCTGTCTGTAAGCAATTGCATGCTTGATCTTCTCTCATTGGCTTTTGTATGGTCAGGAATGAGATAAACATTACTCAAAGTGTTGGGCTCGTCTCCTATACATTTTTGACGAAAATGGGATATAACAGAATAGTAGTACCTGTGGTGAGTTTCTCATCAAGTCCTTTATGGTTTGCTGAGTTTAGTGCCAATGTTTTCCGGTTTTAACTGTGAAGTCATTTTCCAATACTAGATTAGTGTCATCCATATATTTTGCAGATGTTTAATGGAGTTCTGTGTAGTTGTTATTTGTTAAATTTACCTGCTGGTTGTCATTTAAATTCTCTTAATCTCCTCTTATCTTTAGTGCACTAATCTAATGTTCCATATTTGTTGCAGGTGGATTATAAGTTCAACTCATCATCTGAAAAATATGAACCCTTGTATCTTTATGGTAGGGAACATTTCATGTTAAATCTTTCGATACTGTTGCAGTGGTCTCCTTATTCGACAGAATTAGAGCTTCTGAAGCAGGTAGGATTTTGCGTTGATGTTGTCACTGCCTGTGTCTTGGTTTTCTGAATTTTTGTTCATGGGTGTTGCCTGAACTACTTTTTGTTTTTAATGTAGCATTCTGTTTTCTTTTTCTCCTTTTCTTTGCACCATCACCCCCGACACAAAAACATGTTACAAAATCTTGCTTCACTTCTGAAGCTATATTGTCCCTGTATGCTTATATGGCCAGTTTGAGGACATTGGTTATCATGGCACAAAGATTATCATCTACAACTTATGGTGCGGTGATGATGGGAGTACGGAGCTGGATCTTGACTCGGATCCTGAGGTTGTTATCCATGTTCATATTTCCATTTGTTCCAAATATTTGTTTTGCACTGAGATCATTTCTTCAACTTGATACTGCAGGATATTCGAGTTGATGGACATGCTATAGAGATTGAGACTGGTCCTTATGCCAAATCAATAAGCAGAGAGCATATTGCTAATCAGTTTCATTATTCTCTTCGTGTAAGTGAAGCATTTATCCTTGCATTAAGCTTTTATTGCAAATCAAATTTTCTTATGACTGTCTTTCATGTTCCACAGGCATATTTGTCCATTTTGTACTTGAAGTTACCTCAATGTTTTACGGTCATCTTGCGAGGACGAGTCATTGAACACTATGTCATAGCCAACAATCTCAAATATCCGGAGTTTATTGTATATAAGCCCCAAAGTGGTGGAGTTGAGGAGGTTATTACTTGTCTTTATGCATTTGTTACCATAATAGTCAATCAAAATTAGTTTCTGCTGAAAACATTTATCATCAGAATTCATGATATTAAATCCTTATATATGGGCATCATTGACCTATTAGAGTTAGCCTCATGTCCTTCACTGACACTTCATGGGAGAACCCTCATGCTCCCTGCACCTACTTGGCTTAGAGGTTGGGTTTTATTAGCCCGAGATGCCTTTCTGGCATGTGAGATTGGTGAGCTAAATTGGAAGCTTTGTCTGTGTCTGGGACATGCCTTGACCTCTTGGAAAGTCTCAAGCGATGGTCGCATGACTAAACATTAAAATCCACCACCCATCACTAATGATACTCGTAATATCCCAGAAGCCACTCACTTTTTCTTCCTGGCCAGCATCTCTCTCTCTCTCTCTCTCTCTCTCTCTCTCTCTCTCACAACACTCAAAAGCTCCACCATTCTCTTCGCTCTCCGCTTAAGCTGGGGAGTCTTCTTTGCATGTTTGTCTATTTGCCTGCATGATTGCAACATTCACTTGCTTTTGAAGCCTGCCTTCTGATTGCAGTACGACCAGTACTAGACTTTCTTCTGTGTTGTTTAATTGCATGTGCATGGCTTGAACCTTTATTGTCAGCAAATCTTTGCTAATTGCTAGCAATGCTCCTAAAAAATATGATCCATGTTCAGTAGCTAACCGTCACATTGTGCTTTATGGTCTACAATACAGGGTACGATTCTTACTACCATTGGCTTTTTGAAGGAAGCTCCACATGTAAATATTCATGGGTTTAATGTGTATCACAAGAATCGTCTCATTCTAGTAAGTTTCTTAAGTCTGTTTGTGCTGTGTTTACTTTCATAAAATCCAAGTTCAAATAGTTGCTTTGTATATTTTGAAAGGATCAATTAGGATTGGCTCTTGTTTGTTTAGAAAATTTGGTTCGAGGAACTATATGTGTCACTGATGTAAATGTGGTAACGAAACACAAACACTCACTTAGTTGTTAGGATGGACAAACCTGATATCTTGGCAAACTTGTTTTTGCATTGAAGTGAACATGAATGTTGTGATATTTTGAATGGAAATCAGTGATTTGATTGATTCTGACATGCCTATTGATGATAGAAAAAATTTACTTATATTAGCTATAATGTGGCATTGAGGTAGTATTTTTCTTTTTTTCCATTTTCATAATATTACTATCAGATTATCTTTAAACTTTACCTATTGAGTCAAGTGGCAAAATAAATGCACACAAATTATTAACTGTGAGTGGGATGTCTGGGTGCTTCACACGGAGTAGTTAGTATAACGGAGTAATTCAATGCATGACACAGACTGCAAAATTTTGAATTGGAGTTCAAGTTTGGTTTCTGGTAGATGATTTCAGAGTTTTTATATCTATGATCTAAGCTAGTTTAGCTTTTTTAAGTTGTTCCCTCTGTTGATATATAGATTTGTATAGGGCAAAGGCTCTTACATTTCTTCACAATTTCCTTCCAACTGCAGCCATTCTACCGTGTCGCTCCACGCACGTCTCAGAAGGGTAGAGGGGTTGTTGGTAAGAGAACCTTGGCAAGTTCTCATTCTTAGTTTGTTAATTTGTTTCTGAATAAGTTCTTATTTTTAATTTTCAAGGTGTGCTGGAAGCGAATATTATAGAGCCTACCCACAACAAGCAAGAGTTTGAGAAAACTTCCCTCTTCCAAAAGCTTGAAGCTCGCTTAAAAGAGATGACAATTGAGTACTGGTAAGCTTTTTGCCAGGTCCTTATTTTTATTTGCTTGCCTCTGCCCTGTTCTTTTCATTAACATTTTTGCAGTATTTGAATATTACTTTGGTGATATCTCTTTAAACTTTCGCAATGCCTGCATTAAGAATCTGTCATTTTGCAAGAATTCATCTTACCTGTTTGCAAATCAGAAGTAAAGATTTGTCTTCACCATGTTAGGAAAGGATATTGTTAGGCTTTTAATTTTGTATAGAAGTACTCTACTTGATAGTACTTGGGGAGTGTTTTTATCACTTAGATAACAGGCTTGAGCCCTATTGAAACGTGTATGGCAATGTACTTTGGCAGGAATACTCATTTTCAATACATTGGCTATCGAAACCCTGTTCAAATTCTGCAACCATCACCGGTTTCATCTCACTCTGGACCAAAAGGGGCTCCAGAAAAACCTGCAAGAGTTATCAAAAGCTCCGTAGGTGTTATCTGCAGTGCCATAGGGGCAACTGCATCTAGAAACTGTCATTTTCAAGAAGACAAGTACAACCAACCGGAGGATGGGCAAGGGCAATCTACTGCCAACATGAATACAATCTTAGAACAAGGTTTAATCAAATCAATTTGGTATCTTTGATTCACATGGAATAAGTTCTGTGCCATTCATATGATGTTTTATTTTAAGTGTAGGAGTGAGCATGAAGAGAAAAGAACATGATTTTTCAGGGCCTGGACAGGTGAAAAGTCGACGAGAAGTGGGGACCAGGATGGTTGAATGCAACAGGGAACAGCAGGTTTGTGCATTGGGCCTTAAGTTGGATATGCTAAAAGCTTTTCACTAGGGTGATAACTTTGCTCTTTCAAGTTTTTTGATTATTTTCATTTTCCTCAAAGCCCTTAACATTAACACCAATTAACTGATTAGGTAAACAGATTCTTTTCTCCATTTCCTTCCTATAAAGCCATTTGTTCTCTTGTTTTATGCCAGTTTTTATATTTTTTTTCTCTTATCATGATATTCTCTACTCCCTTTTCTGGATGTCTCAAAATAGTTGTCCATTGTGATTGTCTAAAAGGGTCTTAACAATGTACCTTTTTTGTGGAAAGCATTTTGGGATCATATCTTCATAAGCTTGAAGATGTTGCATTTTAGGAATTCATTTGTATGCCAATACACTCTTAAGGCAATGTGTAAAGTTAAATGGCCCCAATTTGGGGTTAGGGGAGTATATGTAATTTTACTCTCAATAACATTCATGTTAATAACTTTCAATTCCCACAATATTTCTTTTTCATTGATTTTTCCTAGATTAATAACTCTGCTTGTGTCTGATCTCAAAATATAAACATCTTTTTAGCATAACTGGTTCCAAATCTGGATAAAGAAAGAGAGTTACAGTAGATTGATAGTCAGTGTAAAACTTTTGTCAATACCATGAGAGACTAAAAGAGAAAATTCATTGGGATGTTCTCTTCTGAGTGACGCGCTGTATTGGATCCTTGGTGTAGTGAAAAGTTGGTAAGGGTTGTTAGCGCATTGTCTGGAATCGACGTGCCACATTGCTGTCTAGATGTGGTGACAAGTAGGCAAGGGTTTTCACATTTATATGGGCACGTGCAGATAAAGAATTTAGTCCACAATGATAGAATCGTTTAACCATTTGGAACATAGAATCCTTAATTGGTAAGTGAGGAGAGATAGAAGAAGTAATGACCGGACGAACGATTAATATTATGTGTCTCCAAGAAACTAAGTGAATGAGGGAGAATGTTAGAGAAGTAGAGGTTTATGATTATAAGGTTTAGTATACAAATAAGGATAAAACAAAGAATAGATAAGAATAATGGTTCATAAAGACTTACGAGAAGATGTAGTGGAGATCAAACGAAAGAGAGATAGAATCTTGCTTGTTAAGGTTGTTAGTGAAGAAAATATAATTAATATAGTCAATATTTATACACCTCAAATAGGTGTAAATGCAATTAATAAACAACAGTTATGGAAAAAATTAGATGAATTTATACAAACAGCACATAGCGGGAAGAAGTTATTTATTTGAGAAAATTTAAATGGGTATGTAGGTGAGAATAATGAGAGATTTGAAGTCATACATGAAAACTTTGATTTTTGTAGTAGGAATGAGGTGAGAGTATTATTTTGCAGTTTGCCACAACATTTAATTCAATATTCATAAACACTTCAAGAAAAGAAAGTCGCATATAGTCACATATAAGAGTGGGTTGAATGTTAACCAAATAGATTTTTTATTTACTAGGAGGGACGATAGAATAATATGCAGGATTGTAAGGTTATATCATGTGAGAGTGTTGCAACTCAATATAGGCTTTTAGTTTTAAATGTGCATAAAAAAAATTGCGTACCCAGTGCTGAAGCTCCCACATTATGGGGTCTGGGGAAGGGAATACCTAGATGTGCGTATGTTTAAAAAACAAAAGAAGGTTTATCAACTTATGAAACAAAAAATTAAGTGGTAAAATCCATAAAAGGAAAATGTGACAATCTAAGAAGCTACCTGGTCTGCTAATGATGATTAAAAAACTATATGGATAGAAATATCTAATAATATTAAGAAATTATGTAAGGAGATTCTTGGCATATCCACGGATCGGACACCAAGAGGCAAGGAGTTATGATAGTAGAATAAGAAAATCCAATCTGTTATACGAATCAAAAGAGAATGTTATATGAATTTTAAAAGTAAGAGAGGTAGCGATACATTTGAAAAATACAAGGTTACAAAAAAAGATGTGAAAAAAATTATTCATGAATAAAGAGTAAGGTATATGATAAATTATATAAGAAATTAAGAAATAAGGATGAAAAAAAAAAGAAATTTATAGAATTGTCAAATTAGGAAGGGAAAAAATCTAAATAGTGTAAGGAATATCAAAAGTAAAACCAATAGTGTGTTTGTATGGAATGAGAACATAAGAAAACGTTAGAGTGACTATGTTTATAACTTTTTTAATGTTGAGGGTATAATTGATGATATTGTGATATTTATAGAGGATATCAACATGGATTTTAAATGCAAGATTTGTTCTTGTGAAGTAAGGGGAGTTTTAAAGAAAATGAAGAATAATAGGTCTAGATGACCCGATGGCATCCCTATTGAGGTACGGAAGTGTTTGGATGAAGTGGATATAGGAATATTGATAGATCTTTTTAATAAAATTTGGAAAAACAAGAAAATGCCCCAAACGTCTAGAGAGAGCACAATTGTATCACTATATAAGAATAAAGATAATCGATAAGATTGTTCCAATTATAATGGAATTAAACTTATTAGTCATACTATTAAGTTGTGGGATAAAGTGATGAAATATAGATTGAGATTAGAGATAAGTATGTTTTAGTATCAATTTGGATTTATGTCATAATGATCCACCATTGGACCCATTCACTTAGATATTGGATAGAGATGTTTAGAGTATAGAAAATAGATTTGCATATGATATTCATCGACTTAGAGCAAGCGTATGAAAGGGTTTTTAGAGACATTGTGGTGGACCTTGATGAAGAAGGAGATTTTCTTGAGATACATTGATTGAGCTTTTTCCAATGTAAGAATATGTAGGAGTGTGATAGCTTCCTAATTAACATTGAGTTTTATCAAAGTTTGGCATTAAGTCCTCTTTTTTTTGCAATAGTAATATATGAAATAATGAAGAGTATCAAAGATGAAGTATCGCTGTTAGATCTGTATTATTGTATGGTACTGAGTGTTGGATTATTAAACAATAACGACAAAAAATGATCATAGTAGAAATGTGAATACTTAGCTGGATGAGTGGTAAAACTAGAAGTGATAGAATTAGAAATAAAGAGATTCGTAACAAGTTGGGAGTTAGTTCAATTGTGGATAAAATGCGAGTATTGTCTAAGATGGTTTGGACATGTGCAAAAAATACTCAAAAATGCACCGGTTAAGAAAACTGACAACTTAAATATAGAAGAATTAGTAAAACGTAGGGGTATGTCACTGAAAACTTGGATGCAAGTTATTCGTAAAAATATGATAGTTAAGAATTTATACGAGAAGATGACTTTGGATAGGAATTAGTGACGTAGAAGAATCTGCACAAATTAACACTTTGGATAGGAATGAGTGACGTAGAAGAATCTGCACAAATTAACATAATATATTTTGGATATATATATTTATTTATCTATTTTTTTATTCCCTTTTTCTTTTGCTATTTATATATATATTTTTACTTTTAGTTTATTTATTTTAATATTTTACTTTTGTATTTATTTATTTATTTTTCTTTTTTTTAATCATTTCCAAATTTGTCTCTCAAATGGCCGACATCAAATTATTGGGTTTAAGACTCTGTTTGTTATTGTTTATCAAAGATGAAGTACCATAAGGTATGTTTTTTGCCGATAATATGGTACTGGTGAATGAAACTATGGAGGATATTAGCACTAGATTAGAGTAAATGAAGGACACACTAGAATTTAGAAAATTTAAATTGAGTCGGTCAACAACTGAATATATGAAATATACGTTTGATGGCAATCATCGGGATGATGAAAAACTATTCAATTAAGGGAACAAGATATATCAAAGAGTAAACGTTTTCGATGTTTTAAATCCGTCATTCGAAACGATGATAATATAGATGGATACGTGAATCGTAGAATCCAAAAAGGTTGGATGAAATTGAGAAATGTATTTGGAATTCTTTGCGATTGCACGTTGCCATTGCAGTTGATGGAGAGATTTTATAGAATTACAGGAAAAGCTGTATTATTGTATGACACCAAGTGTTGTGATATTAAACAACAATAAGAGTATAAAATGACTGTAATTGAAATGAGAATATTCAGATAGATATGCGGTAAAACTAAAAAATAGAGGATTAGAAATTAAAAGATACGTATCAAGTTGGAAGCGAATTTAATTGTAAATAAGATAAGAGAATATCATCTAAAGTGGTTTGGATATGTATAATGAAGATCCAAAAGATGCACCGGTTAAGAGGAGCATTATCTAAAATGTATGAGATTTAGTGAAATCTCAGAATAAACCGTTGAAAACGTGGATGCAAATTATTTGTAAAGATATGAGGTCAGGGATTTAGTTGAGAAGATAACTTTAGATAAGAATGAGTGATGTAAGAGAATTCGAATTAGTTGAATTTGTACACTATTATTATTGTTATTGTTATTTTAAGTTTTTATGGATATTTTTTTTCCCCTTGTATTGGTTTCAAACAGTCAACCACAAAATTTAGGATTAAGATTCAGTTTGTTATCATCTTTGCTTTTTCCTAGATCAACATACCGGTATTGGCATCTTGATTGTGCATATCTGAAGGACCTTAGCTCCTGTGCAGGAACATGCTATTGGGCATGACAAAGCTTTATATAAGACAGTCTAGAGCTGTCCGTACTAGCCTACTAGATTGATTACTAAATATTTGCCTATTCATATGGATGCCGTTGCGAGCACTTCTACACTGCTGTTCTTTTGACCATCTTCACATTTGCTGGCTGCGTTGTTGTGCGTTCATTGAATGCCACCCTTTCTACAGAGGGAGTTATTGATTTGTGTGGCATAAAATTGTTGTTGACTTAATATCCCAGCCCTGATACCCTCCCTTTGGCTTCTGAATTGAAATTTAATTAATCATAATCAATGCAGTTGAAGAGTAAAATGTTCAGCTCTAGACAAGCCTAGATTGAATTTTTTCAGGATGCTGTCTCATGGTAGTTGTCAATAAATACTCTGATTCTTCTGTTGCTTATATGAACGAACATGCATAGCTGGTTGCCCAACCCTTTCCGTTCTTCATTCTGCTTCAATTTCCAATTCTTGTGCCAATTTCTGCTGTTTTCAGGATCTCAATTCCAGCGGGATCCGGATAAATGATTGGGAGACATCTCATTTATTAGAAATGAACAAAAAGCTTCGAGCAGAGTGAGTGGATATAATCTATTTTTCCATGAAGAATTGTCAATGCGTACATGATAAGAATGGGTTAAACTAGAAAAAGCTGTACTTTCCCTACTTTCCTGCAGCAGAAAACGTTTGCAGCAATCTTAACGTCAAATCTTTCTTAAGCTTTATCCAAACAAGTTACAAACTTATTGCATGCCATTCTCAAGACTGCTGTTGATTAATTTTATTTTGTCCAGTTGCTTGGAGAAGGAGAAGGTGGAGGAAGAGCTTAACAGCAAGGTACGTCTTTATGATCATTGTGATTTCCTCATACTCATAAAACAAACATTTAGTATTGTAACCATTTCGAAGTTAAGACATGTTTTGGAAATCATTTAAAACAGATATATCCATTAGTAAATGGATGTTCCTTCCTCGGGCAAAAATCTGAAAAATGAGTGATTTACCGAAGATATGATTTTTCTTTGCTGTTTATCCTGCCAATCTCTGTAGCTGATGTAGCTCCTGCTTCGGTATCTGCCACAGAAGCAGATGCAATTTCTTTTATTGTTAGCATTGTCCCATTTTTTTTTTATATAGTCCCCTTTCATGTACAGGTTTTACAGCTTGCAAGTGAATTGGAAGAAGCCCAACAGGAATATGGGCGGTTGATCGCAGAGTTACGGCTGCTGGGGTTAGATGAGGGGATTTTCTGATGGGGTTGGAATCCTGTACTGGTGCTTTTTCCTCAGCCGCATTTTTGTAACACAATACTGTGGTCATGTTTTGGAGGGGAAGTTTACAACACTTTTGGGCTGCTCAGACATAGAGGAATAGGGTCTGTGTATATAGGCATAGGCACAATTAGGATGGTTGTTTGTAGCTTTTGGAAGCGAGGTATAGCATCCAGACTCTGTTAGGGAGAATGCGAGTCTGTATATAAACCATCTACCCAGAGAAATGCTAAACACAATTACAGTGAGTGTAAGAACCTTTTAGAAGCAACATGTAGCATTTAGACTGTCTCTCTCTCTCTCTCTCCCTCTCCCCCATCCCTTTAAACATGGTTATATATATATTTTTTTGTCAAAAGATTTCTTTAAATATGGTTATATTACATACCTGCAGTGAAATCAAATGTGATTAGATGCTGTTTTAGCCCATCGGGACGAGGGATTATCTCGTAGCTCTGATTTATGTTTATGTTTTCTTATTTTTGTTTTGTAAGAGTGTATAGTTTTGGTCTACTGGATAATTTGAAGATTGGGACTGAAATGTTTTGATGCACCTGGATACATCTGGGCAATACATGTCAGTGCTGATTGGCTGGATTTTACAACCACAAAAGGGTATGAAGGCTATTTCATTACATGAGAACATGAAAGTCCTTTAGGAAATCAGTCAGCATGAAAAGATGTTACAAAAAGAATTACAGAGTATCTTCAAAATAAGGTTAGGTATCGACGGATGGTCGGCTTAGTGTGATAAGGTGATATGTTTTTTAATCAAGTCTCAAATTCAAAAATGCTATCAGAGTGAAAAATGGTAAAAACAGAGAAGATCGAGAGAGGTCACTAACGAAGAGGTTTTTTTGAGATAGAACGGCTATTTTGTGTGGTAGAAAAAATCAATCTAAAGGTAAATTTTTTTTTTTCCAAAATTTTCTACTTTGATCATTAAAAAGAAATCCGATTTTAAACATCTAGCCGTGCTAAATGTCATTATTCCAGCACCTATAAAAAAAGGAAAAAAAGAAAAAAAAAACAGCATTAAGGCACTGGAATCTGTCTTTCATGTGAAAACTCAATCACCCTACCATCTCTCTTTTATTTGTTTGGGAGCAAGAGAGCCACCATGATACTCCTCATAGCCTCCAAAGTATGGGGAAAAAAAAAGGCTATTTCCCTTGAAAAGGGAAGAGATCGAAACTACCTGTCTATTAAAAAAAATACTTAGTATTCTTTAATGTTACCACAATTAATAATTTTCATTTTTGTGGATTCAAATCGAACCCTGATATAAAAGGTGGAATGAGATGGATTTGTATAACCCCATCAACCAAAGTTCTCTACTTGCACTCAAAAAAAAAAAAAAAAAAAAAACTATGACACCGTATTATTATTAATTTCTTTCATTAAAATTTCAAATTTTAGAATTCACAAGCCATTTTTTTTTGGGTACTTCACCATTAATATCCAAAAATTCGATTAATCTGTTTTGAGTAGCTGTAGAGTCTAATTTTTTAGTTAACTCTCTTTGTACCAGTTTTATTTTTTATTTTCAAGACTCGAAAATTTATATTTTTCAGAAATGGTGAAATTTTGATGGAATAGATAATTCCAAAACTAGTGCATTTATGATAATTTCCCACTTGGTAGTTGGCTGGCACTCTTTGATGATAGCTTTGGATAAATCTGATTAAATTAAACTTATACTAAAATATGATTTTTTTCCTTAATTTAATATTTTAGAATATAATCAAATCAAAGAATATAATATTTTTTTTTGTTTAATCCAGACAATATCTTGACAAATGGGATATGCGATATTTTCATAATATAAATTTTTTTCCATTTGTCAAATATTTGAAATGTCTCAACACGTAAAATTAATTAATATTTTATAATAATTTTTATATTTTTTTTATATTTATACATGGTTCCATATTTAATAAATTATTCACTTATTTAATTATAGTTTTTATTTATTATATTATTTATCGATTAATAATTACAAATTTTATCATTTTAGATTATTATTACAAACGGTAATTATTCTATTATTTCTATAAAATAATTAATATTTGTATGAAAATATTATAATTTTTATATTTATATGTTTTCCCGTATTTTAGTTTTCATACTTTTACAAAATATTATTTTTCTCATATCATTTCGAATTAATTTCTATTATTCTGTTTGACAAATAATTGATTTCGAATTTGACAAATAATTGATTTTTTCATTTTCAATAAGCAACAAATCTTCTAAAAGGTGATGTATGTTGATCCATGATACACATACATGACCTACAACATACATCTCATCAATATTTTGAATAATTCTTTTTTCTATTATATAAAAATTATAAAAATATATATATTTATAAAGATTCAAACATTATCTCTAGTAGGACAACAAATCTTCTCAAAAGTGATGGATGATGATGGATGATGCACATGCATAACCAACACCATACATCTCATCAAACATTTTGAAAATGGTTGAATGGAAGATGATAAGAATGCCCGAGTACAACTTGCTCTTGATTTAATACCCACATATATTTTCAGTGGGCGGTGCAAGGGCCCTGCCCAAGACATTCTTGTCAGCTTTGTGGGGGTAGATGATGCCATGCCTGCTGCCCTAAAAGAAAACCCTAAATCACAACCTTTACTCTTGCCATTATATTCCCACAGTCCTAAAGCTTATCTATAGCTTCATTTCTTGTTCTTCACCTTTTATGCTTCTTTTCTCAATGTTTTCTTTCTATCCTTTGATTGGTATGCTTAGGTTTAAAGAACTTTGTATTGCTTTTTTTTTTTTTCCTTCCATCCTTTCTTCACCTTTTCAACCCTTTTGTGGGAATTCTTTTTATTCCCATGTGTGTGTGTCTGTGGGTGTGGTTGGGTGGGTGGGTGGGGGGGGGGGGGTAGAGGTTGGTGGGATCAATGCTAAATTGAGTGGAGTTATTTGATAAAAATGGGATAATATAAAAATATGGTTTGGTGGATTTTTTTTTTTGTGAAAATAAATTATTGATGTAACGATAATTTTCAAATCATATACATAATCTATTTCTGCATGCAAAGCTCTTTTATTAATTTTGTATTTTAATTAAAAATATTATAATCAGATATAATATGATCGAGTGAAATTGAGATAAAATGAAATACAACGAGATTTTTTATATAGAATCAAAATTATAAAATTACTTATTTAGAGGAATGGGCTAGTACAATAGCCAAGGTACAAATACTACTATTTGAATCTTGGATCTTCTCTTACCAAAGATTCCCCAACCCTAATACTAGCAAACTTTAATTTAAGTCTTTTAATTATTTCGAAATTTTTTATTAATTAAATTAGCTATTAGTTTGGTGCCCTTTCACTCTACCTTTCTATCTTCCATATGCCATTTTTTTTTTTACTTTTTCTTGAGCATAAAAATAAATATAAAAGATTTTAATTCCGATAAGGAAAGATTATATTATATTTCCCTTCTTGTCTTGATCTCCCCAAGATAAAAAATGCAAACAAAGTGATAGGATCAATGCGTAGGACAACTTGTCCACTTTGCAGACCAACTTGCCAATTGTTAATGAATATCAAAATTTATGGGGTAGGCCATAGCCCCTTGCCCGCCACCCAATCAACAAGAAACCCTAGCTTTTGCATTTGCCCTAGTTGATCTCTTCATATATTTATATGTCCAAAGACCAAAGCCCCATGCCCTCATTCATATTTTTATGCCTTTTCTTCTCTCTTCTCCCTATTCTCTCTCTCTCTCTCTCTCTCTCTCTTTTCTATTCATATCATGCCTCATGCCTCATGCCTCAGGCCTCAGGCGCAGGCCAAGAAGAAGCTTGAGGTAGCATTATGTTAAATGTGAAGTGATCTCTACTATCTTTTGCTTTTCTTTATAATCATAAAAATTTTCACTACAACTCTTTTCAATATATTTATTTTTTTCATCATGGTTGAATTCTTATATCAGTTTAGGACATGGGTTTGATGAAAAATTTCTCAATCTTGTTCTGATCTTATTGTTTTTTTCATAAATAATATTCATCAGGTTAAAGAAGAAAGGCTAACTTTAGTTTATATTTGGTCTTTTTTTACCTTTTTTTTTTCCAAAATAAATGTTTAGGTCTGTATGTGCAAAAAACTTCCATCCGATTGCGACAAATTTTTGTGGGCAAAGCGGCCATATTTTGCACAAATTGACCAAATAAAGTACTAATATTAATATTATGTACTTTTGCTAATTTAAAGGAGGTTGATATGATCTTAATATTGACCTTCAAGGGAGATTTTAGCAAATATTTCTACTCAATTTTGTTTTTTCATATTAATATATTTTGATACGTCTTCGTTTTCTAATCATTATTGATTAAATCGACTTTTGAAAATTAAATTTATTTATTTTTAATATTTTAAAAAATTTTAAGACAATGAATATTTCGTTAATTACCCTTCTAATCTTTATTAATAAATTTATTCCGCTTTCCTATTGCTTAGAAGTCTTTCGTTGGTCCGGAGAGATTTTGTTAATGTTATTAGTTTGATGTAGAGAGATCAATGCCTGATTAATCCAATGGGTTGATAGAGTTTTATTTTTAAGAGTTTAATTTGTCTCGAATCAGATTTAAAATAATTATCGGATATTGATAGTTTATCGAAAGAAAAAAGAGAAAGAGGAGAGAGGAGGATAAGGAGAGAGAAAGATAAGATCTAGCCATTGAGAGAGAACGCATACATTTTTCTTTCGATTCTCTTTAATCTAAGACTCTCCTTTAACTCAAGATATGAAAGTTTAAGGGTCCAATCTCCTAAGAAAATATGAGGGCCTCTTATTTTTCCTTTATGCAAATTTGACCTTTAATATTCTGATTCAAACAAGTACAGAGTTTATGCAAAACATTCTAAATTCTTTAATAAAAACTAAAATGCACTATTTCTATTCCAATCAACACTGAAAGAATCCAATGGAAATAAAATATTGTCATTATTTTGCTAATATTTTTACAAGTGTAGATATAAAGCAAATTCATTTTTTAAGAAAATAATATTTTGACAATTTATTTAATACCCTGTACCGATCATTATAAAGAAATAAAAATTGAAAAACGAAAATGAATATGAAACGTTATGGTTTAGTTGATTCAGTAGCCAAATATCGTTGCTCCTTAAATAATGTTTGGGATTTAAGTTAACAGATATTTTTGGTTTTTTTTTTTATTTTTTTATCCCCTTGACTTGGTCCACCGTCGAGTATTCAAAACTTTACTCTAACTAATTTTGGCTGAACTGCTATCAAGTTTTAATTAGGACAGATCTCTTCCAACATCGTTTTTGTCACTATCAAGACTCGAATCTCGATTTTTATTATATAATACTAATGTACTTTTTACTAGATCAACGAAGCGTCGTAGATATTTTTGATTTATGCCAAAAGGAAAAAGTTAAATAATAAAAGTTGGATGTCGGTGATATGGAGCTGGGCCAGGCTACAAGAAGCTGAAATCTGAAATCTTCCTGTGAAAAGTTATGGGCCGAACACAACTGATTTTGAAAAAGAAGCCTAAAATTAGAAATTAGCTAAATACTTTATTTTTTATATATGGTTCAAAAATTTGACTAATCTGATTTAAATAATTTTGATATTCAATTTAGAAATCGATGCTCTTGACATCTATTTTTAATTTTCAAGATTTGAACTCAAAATAAATTTAAATCGGACTCACAGGGTCGCGGATAAAATTAAACACTTTATAACATATGACTAAAGTAGCTCACTTTGTCTTAGGACAGCCCAGTAGTTATATACTTACAACCCCATTCTTCAATCCATGATTTGGATTCAAATTTCATGTTAAAAAAAAAGCTCACTTTTATTCTTTTAGCATGCTAGCATCACCACTTTTTTCTTCCCTTTGGCCGTTTGGTGACATTTTATCGATCTTTTCCTTTATGCGTTCCAATGGGACGTCGTCATGTCAGCTTTCCAGCTTCCTCTACAATCGAAACTCATTTGTCGTAATCAGCCAACCAATAATTACCATACAGGTAAATATCGATGCTGATGAGATAGTAGAATAGTTTTTAATCATTTGACATGTAATTGGTCATTTCTTGTTCTTCTCTTTTGCCATTTGGTGACCTTAGCAATCTGTTCCTCTCTGCGCACTCCAGCAAAATGTTGCCATGTCATCTTTCCCGCTTCCTATACAGCTTAAGGTACGAGGTTTTGCATGAACATAATCTTGGCAAACCTTGCAAACAATAGCGTGAGTCATAGAGACAATCAATCCAATGAACAATAATCCAACCCAAGTTGAATATTCATGTGCATAAAAGGAAAAATAACTTTTTCTTCTGTACATTTTTTTTTCTCTTTGAATATATTGAAACCGGTCTTGGCAGCCGAAGTCACTGTATAGACCCTTTTCATTCACACATCCTTCTTCTCAAAACAATCATAAAGAACCAGTCAACATCAAAATCATACAAAGCCACACATCCAAAAAGTTTGAAAGAAAGGGAGAAATTTTTTCTCAGACCAATCTATGATCCATCGAATCCGAATCCACTTGGAAGTTAAAAATGCAGCTTCCTGCATAAATGGTCTCTTCTTGTGAAGGAACGAGAGCCATTGTATTTACTCTCCAGCAATCACTGATCCGTCTGGTCTCATCTCCATAAACCCATTTGTCTTCATCTCTTTTATGATTACCTCCACCTCCATCAGAGCTCAAAATCGCAACCTTTCTCCAATTACAGTATATTCTTAACATGATATATATCATGACTATACATATGACAGTGGAAGTGAACACAATGGCCACTACAATCCCTGCTACTTGAGTGTTGGACAGCCACTTTTTCTGCTGATTCATCGATGCCAAGCATGATGCCAATGGTGGGCCACAGAGCTCATCATTTCCCACAAAACTGCTTTGTGGGAATCCTGAAAAGGTTGAAGGAAGTTGTCCTTCAAGATGGTTATTTGACAAGTTTAGCACATGAAGGCTAGTCAATTTTCTGAGTGACGAAGGGACTTGTCCTTCGAGATCATTGAATGAAAGATTCAATCTTTCCAAATTCATTAGATTGCCTAAAGACATTGGGATCTCACCAGACAACTTGTTCTTGCTCAGGTCAAGGATCACTTGCAGCTCTGTTAGCCTTCCTAGCTCTGAAGGTATTGATCCTGTCAAGAGATTCTCAGACAGCCTCAGTTCATAGAGCTTCCCACATTGCTGAATTTCCAAAGGGATTGAGCCGGAGAGGTTGTTTCCTTGGAGATTGAGGACATTCAGAGAAGTAAGGTTGCCTATTTCCGGAGGAATCAAGCCAGACAATATGTTCCCATGAAGAGAGAGTTTGAGTAATCCTTCACAGTTTCCAAGCTCTGAAGGCACTGTTCCATTGAAATTATTGACAGAAAGATCTAACTCTCCTAGTTGTTGCAAGCTTCCTAGCCATGTAGGAATTGATCCCGAAAATTGGTTGTTGTTGAGCAGAAGATGACCAAGGTTGGTGCAATTTGAAAGCTCATCTTCCAACCCTCCGCTGAAATTATTGAACGATAAGTCAAGGAATTTGAGCTGTGTGAGTTGAGCAAATTCAGAGGGAATTACTCCGATTAGGTGATTCTGAGCAAGACGGAGACGGGTTAGGTTCTTTGACATGGTTAGTCTTGATGGAATAGGACCTGAAAAGCTGTTATTTGTCAAGTCTAACACAGTTAACAAATTCGAACCTGTCAATGGGAATATGCTTCCACTGAACCTATTGTGGGAAAAATTGATGATTCTGAGGGTTTTTAGAAGGAAAAGAGATTGTGGAAGAGGTCCTTCAAAGGAGTTGTTGTAGAGGGTAATGAGAGTGAGTTCTGAAAGGAATCTGAAAGTTGGTGGCAGGGTACCTGTCAGCTTGTTATCAGCCAATGTCAATAACTTAAGCCTTCTGCAATAGCCTAAGCTTGGTGGGATTTTACCTGACAAGTCATTTTGCCTCAGTTGAAGCAATACAAGATTTTTCAGCTTTCCGATAGTAGTGGGGATTGAACCAGTGAAATGATTTGCAAAGAAATCAATCTCTGTCAAGCTTGAGCAGTTTGTCAACTCCAAGGGTATGCTGCCAAACATTTGGTTGTTGTAGAGGTAAATGATTCTCAGCTTCTGCAGCTTTCCGATTTCCTCGGGAATCTGACCTGTGAAGTGATTGTCGAAGAGAAAAAGATTTTCCAAGTTGCTCAAATTGCCAATCTGAGGAGGCAAAACTCCTGAGAAGCTGTTGTTGTTGAGTACAAGGTCTGTGAGGCTCTCTAGCTTGTCAATGCTTGATGGGATCTCACCTTTGAAGTCATTGTCTGAGAGATCTAGTTGCTGCAGTGCAGTGCATTTCAGTAGCTGCAATGGAAAACCCCCAGAGAGATCATTTTGAGCAACAAATAGATGCTGTAAACTCGAATTGCTATTGCAGACGTTGCTTGGAATGTTTCCTACCATCTGATTATCAGACAGGACTAAAAACTGCAGACTCTTCATTTCTATAGCTGAGAGGCTTATACTTCCTGAAAGATTGTTTCTCGACAAGTCAAGGCTTTTGAGCTGACCAAGTTTGTTGAGCTCTGTAGAGATTTCACCACTCAATCTATTTCCAAGCAAGTTCAAGTATGTCAGATTTGCTAGACTGCCTAACTCGCCGGGAATGAAACCAGTAAAGCTGTTATTGGCCAAGTTGAGAGTTTGCAGTGATTCAAGCTCTCCAAGTAAAGTAGGAATTTTTCCTTCAAGCATATTATTTGAGAATGCCAAATTTTGAAGCTCTTTGCAGCCACTGATCTCGTCTGGTATTGAACCACGAAGATTGTTGCTCTGGAGATCAAGAGAAATCAGATGCTTCAAATGACCAATTTCAGCTGGAATACTTCCATTCAATTGGCAATAAGCAATGGCCAATACTCTCAACTCAGTCAAGTTACCAATAGTTTTTGGAATCTCACCGGTTAGCATGTTACCACCTATTCTGAGCACCCGCAATTCCTTCAGAGAACCAATCTCTGCAGGAATATAACCCGAGAGAGAATTTTCGTAGAGAAGCAATTCCCTTAGATTCTGAAGTAGTCCAAGTTCGCTTGGGATCAAACTGGTGAGGGAATTCATGGACAAATCAAGGATTTCAAGTGAAGTGAGGTGTGAGAATTCAGGTGAGATTAGACCCATTAGCCCTGAGCCAGATAGATTCAGACTCGCAACATGGGATTGATCATTTGAACATGTTATGCCATCCCAGGTACACATGTTGGTTCCTGAAATCCAATTATCGAGGACTCCGATTTGATCACCTAGCTTAGTTTTGATTCTCAGAAGCCAGAAGGAGTCTTCTGAAGCAAGAACAGCACTAAGTAGTGAAAAGAAAAGCACCAAATGAACGCTACCCATCTGAGAATTCTTGTTGAGCACAAAATATCAGACACAAGAATGCATTTGGATTTGTAAATGGGAACGAAAAGCAAGAGAGTGGGGATTGAATGAGAGAGGTTTAAACAGCTAGAAATGCTGAAAACTTGGACTTTATATAGGTTAATCGCACCGAGTATTCCTAATCACTAGTAAACAAAGTTTTCAACAAATAAATAATTTATCATTAGCAAGTGAAATAACCTTTCTCTTTATGAACAGAAAGTGAAATAACCTTAACCATGATTTATCTCTCTCTCTCCAAAAAAAACTTTTTTTTTTCAGACTTATTTTTTTTTCAGATTTGGAAAAAGTTATATGGGACTTTATGATGGAAATTCTTACCATGTTTTGAATACCTTGTAAGATGCGTAAGTGTATAAAGATAAGGTAGTGTTTGATGTGTATGGAGCAAAGTAAGAGCCAAAAAGCTAAGGCAGCACACCACTTGTTCCTTGTGAATTTAAAAATAGTGGGCCTGTGTCTGAAAATCGACTTGGGAGTTGTTTTTACAATGGATATCTTGTGTGTGACATACAACTTTTATGTGTATTCAGACACTATATAAAGAAGAAAATTTAGGATTCATAGTATCTACACCATTTGATGATTTTAGCATGCTTTGACCTTAAGGAGATATTGTCAATTTAGCTACAAAACAGTTGTCAACTAGATAGGTATAAAGCCATTATGTTACTGAGATGGAACATGCTGTTGACTCTTTTTTAAGTATAACAATTCACAAGGTCATTGCCATCAAATATGGATTTTGGGACTTTGCCAAAATCAGTTTTAGGGTTTTGTCCAGCCACATCACTATTAAAAAATAAAAAAAAAATTAATGGTTACAATTAGTTTTGGTCCTAATACCTACATATTTATTTTTCTTGATTTTTTTTTGTTTGTTGGTATATGTGTATCCATCACCAACTGGTATCCAAATTATCTGACTATTCCGGTCCGAATACTGTGGAACCCATTTTAGAGGCCAACTCTTCCAATTTTTGTTTGCCACTTCAAAGATTCAAATTTGAGATTTTGGTTAAGGGAGTTTAATCTCCAACCTGTACACCCATGGGACTTGATGTCTAATACCTACATATTTTTCTTTCTCAAATTACATGTTTTTAATTTCGTAAAATATTTCATATATTACGTACCTAACAACCAGGTTTGATTTTTTTTTTTTTTTGGTAGTAAGTAGTAGCTCAAGGACCCATTTTGACTTTTTGAACCAAGAGAATGGGATACATTTCCTTATTTTTGGCATTGTAATGGGCATAATTCATGAACGAGGCCAAGCTTGGCAGCAAAAATCTCCATCATAATCTTGTTTTGGATCATTTGTTTTGAGGGCCAAATCATACACCATTTTGCTTCCCCTCCTGAACCTAAACCCACCTAATACATACTTAAAATACAAGAGGAAAACAAGTTGAGCAAAACAACCACATTCATTAGTCTTCCTAGTGAAGACTAGCTTCTTAATCAGGTCCTCAAGACCATACTAAAGCCAAGAACATGTGAAGTTTTGGTATAAAAGACTCGACAGAAGGTGAAAAAAGTCTCTTTTTTGGTTGAGAGAGGGAGACAGAGACACAGATTCCTTCTCAAATGAGCACCAATATATAAGGACAAACAAGTGGCTGTCACCTGAATTTCATGAAATCGAACATGTGTTGACATCGCTTTCAGGGTTAGCTTTCCGTGCACATCGCACCTTCACCTTTAAGAGTTTTGGGGTTCGACTACGAGCATGCAACTCCAAATAAATCCCAATAAGGTTTGTCTCTACAAAATCTCCATCTAAGGAAACCATTTTAATCAGCTTTGTGCACCCGCGTCACCTTCTCTCTCTCTCTCTCTCCCCCCCCCCCCCCCCCCCAATATACATGTGTCGACTAAAACACCATAATTGGGGTGGAAAATTTTCATGCTCTAAGATATGTTCATATCCACCCAATACTTTTGTCTTCTAATAAATCCAACATGAAAAATGCCAAAATGAAATTCTCTTTTCTTCGTGCATGTCTCATGTTTTCTTGGAGATAAATAGTTTATTATAACATATTTAAGAAATTTTCTACTCTTTTAAAGAATAAACATTTTTGTCGATATTAATACTCGCGAATTTGATAATTGCTGAAATGTCAGCCAACAACCTACAATTATTTGACTATTAACTATTCTATTATTCCCACCGAAAACCTTTAGCTGTGGTAGCTGAACATTCTCAAAAAACTCCCAAGTCATTACATGGAGACCAATTTTTTCAATCTCCTACCTAATCATAGCATTTAGTCATTATCTTCAACATGATCAACCAAAAGATAAATCTACTCTACAACGTAGCATAAGAAAAATAGAAGGATTATTGAGCTAGCATTCAACTTATTGGACAAGGCTGACTAATAAATAAGGTACATAAATCCAAGGGGATAGGTCAATGATTGAAGACAATAAAAATACCAACGCCTTGTTCCAATGACAAGAACATCAAATTCTCTTAGCCAAATTCTCAAATTTGAGTTTTAGAAATGAAAAAAAAAAAAAAAAAAGTGTTGGAAGAGTTCACCCCCAACGGTTAGCTCAAAGAAAAAAATATATATACATTGTATGTGGCTAATCAACATTACACAATCCCTTCCTAGAACTATGTATTGCACTAAAAGGCACAAATATAAAAGAGCAAGTGTTTTAGATATTGAAAAAAGATATAGATATGGATGGGAGACGCAAAATAACATATATAAAACATATCAAAATTCACCTTCGTTCTACAGACAAATACTGTAAAATAAAACTTTAGCATGTTCAAGAAACATCAATGACTCAATGTTGACAAGAAGTGAAGACAATGGTCCCTGCATTGAAAAATCAAGTGAAAATTGCATGCCCGTGCGGGATGGAGAAGTGAAAAGACATGTCCAGCAAAAGGGTTCAAGAATCACATATCTTCATGCATGGGACCAAAGAGGAAGGCAAGATAATAATAAGAACATAAAAAGAATATCTGATCAAAGTTTTCCAGAATGCAGCTCCACCAGGTGAAACACATCATAATGAAAGGGCAATGGTCACAACAAGTAACACAATTTCACCAACCCAATCCATATTGTGATGCTAAGATTGCATTAAGATTCAAAAATATCTGGTCATTTTACTGACGGTACATAGAGTAGGTTGATCCAAGGTGAACATATGATTCACTTTTGACGCTCTGCTTACATTGAGAGCAAGAAATGGACAAACATCCATCGAGAACAAAAGGCAAATGTATAAAGAAGAATGATATACCTATGAGTTAATCCACATAAAAATGCATTGTTGTGAGGTAGAGAAGAAAGTTTTTACTATATAAACTTCCAAATAGTAGCCGAGTCGAAATATTTCGGAAATGTTGACTGCAAGATAGAAGAGTGACCCCTATATATGCTCCTATAAGTTCATGCTTTTGTATATCATCCACTAACCATCAGAATGTTGCCAGAAGAGAACCATCAAAACCGCACAAGAACTGTAAGTTATGACTAAGCTATCAGAAGCATGACAAAGTGGAGGACTCTTCTATATGTTGAAATAGTTATAAGGAAAGTTCATGCTCATAGGCCGTCGAAGGAGGGAAAAATCTCATGAGAAAGCTTGAGAGTGACCATATGCAGATGACTCCAAGCATTTGAACAACATTCAGAAGTGTACCCAAGGAGCTATTTATGGCCAGATTGTGTGAGGTCATATCAGCTCCTCTAACAGTAAAAGATAGGGCCGTGACTAGTTGAGCTGCTCTATTCAATTGGTGCAATCTATAAACCTGTAGATAAGAACACACCTTTAGTTCACAAATGAGGAATCAATGTCTATCCGTCAGTCATGGAACATTTCTAATATGCAGCTAATTTGTCATTTTGAAAGTTACAAATCAAAAATGCAAATTCTGACACCAGGAAAGGGAAAAAACCAATGGATTGTATCAATCTTAAAAAAATATAAACTTGGAGAATATCATCAGGAATGTCAGGTAAGCAATCATCACATTAACCTAAAGGCTTCTTCTAGCATTGTCAAATTATAGAAAGATTGTAGGAAAATAAGCAAACTACAAAATCTGAAAAGATTGTGCAAGTATGCCTTTGGGATGATTGATTGCTAACGGTAATAAAATTGAGACTCGAATCAAGAATCAAAAAGCTCATTTTTGGAATTGTGGATCGTAAGATTCGGCATTATGGTAATAGTAATGTTTGTTTTGTTATTGGAGAAACATTTGTGTTAAGAGTATGGTGTAAGAAACAGAAAACATGTCTCTTTGCTCTTCTTCTTCTTCTTCTTCTTCAGCCTTTGTCAACTGTCCTTTTTCAACAACATCTTCATCACTTCTGATCGGCAAAATAAGACCACTACCCACCTCAAAATTTTTCGACAGGCCTGTTCTCCAACATTTTATTTTGATATTAAAAAGAAATTATATTAGAAGAAAGAAGAATTTAAAAACCACTGAGGATATCTTCAGAAAAGAAAAGGCAAACAAAAGAATAAGATTCGGACTATATAGCTCATGATCTGGTACATCATAATGACAAAATGCCCATATCGAGTGTAATCTCCATCCATCATCCTCAGGCATGTGATTAAAAATACAGCTTTAGAGTGGTCCATGTATCAACCTTGCCGATTATCTCAAAGTACTTTCAGAAATTTAAGACTCTGGAGATGGCCTCATGCAACATTCATGTCGGAAAAAGCCTTTAGTTGATGAGATGGTTGTTCATATCATGTATGAAAACAGAGGAACTAAAGGATGCCATGATCAGTACCCCCATTCTTATGTTTTTTAGTTGATCAGTGAGACAGTAAAATTAAAGACAAAAAAGTCAAAACTAAACTTCTTTAATTACTGTCTTCAGAAATCAAATCATTTCCAGTTAGTTTTGTTCCTTTTGGCTTTCTTGCTTGAGGTTTTGGATCTTACTGGCTTTCTTTGTTTAATCAATTTTTTTTTTTTTCATCTAAAAAGATGAATATGAACTAGCTAGGCAAAGGAAAATTCATGCCTTGGTAACAATAAGGTAAAATGGGAGCAAAAATCCAGCAATTTATGGTTACATTATCCTTACTTGAAAGATGATTGGAATGACAGGCCAAGAAGGTGAATTTACGTATATCGCACAACGCTCAAATGCAAACTGGACAACAATTCCAACCAGGTAGGGTGCCAGTGTAGCAGAAGCTGCAGGGCCAGTCCATGGCCAGACCAAGCCCATAGTAACCATGGGAATTATGAGGCTAAGCACCAAAATAGCAACAGAAGAAATGCGTTGTCCGAACCTAGGGGCCAGGTTTTTCTCAGAATATGTCCCAGAAACGGACTTGACAGGTCTCTTTAAATTATCTAAGATCAGAAGAAAGGCTGCAACCCCACAGTAGAATAGAGCCTCCGTGAAGAACAGTATGAGGAAATCTGCAGAAACCAATAATCTTGAGAAAATGAAAAGAACTTTGTTGCTAAGCAATACACACACACATAGAGAGAGATTTAATGATGACAAGAGAATGAAGAGGAAAAAATCTTCTACAAAAGAAGTAAAGTGTAAGTTAAGGGCAAAATTCCTTTCTAGTTCCTTGTGTCACTTGGGATCCTCACCACCTTCCCTCTTAGTATCTAAAAGTTGTACCTCAATGCTCTCATCCATAACACTGTGTTCTATAACAATTTGATCATTTTTATTTCCCACAATTTTCTACATTTCACCCCCCAAGATGGAGGTACATCAATGTCTTTTTGTTTTAGGCAACATTGGCATCGATTTCGTCCACCAGTTGTTTTCTAATAACTTATTATTAGAGTCCAGAAAGCCTCATGGCATTACTCATGTTGATTGACTTATAGTTTGTGACATGCAAATCAAGCCATTCTTATAATGGTCCAGGTAGAATCCGAAGTAAAAGGAAAAGCAGATTGACACCAGCAAAACAATTCCTTGGTTGAGTTTGCCACCTTATTCTACTAAGGTGGCGTAGGTTTTTGTTTTTGTTTTCTTTTCTTTTCTCCCCCCCCCCATACCTAATAAGGCGACAGTTATATCAGCAAAATGTTGAAGGGTAAATGCCAAACAGGTTACACTATGCGATATGCATAGATGGGCTTACACTAGTTCAAATTTGTGCTCCTACAAAAACAAGGTAATGCTATGAGCTAAGAAGTGGGTCTTATATTACCACAGATCAAGAATTTATTCATTTAAACTAATTAAATAAGATGCTCTACATATCCTTGTTCTCCTGTCTAGGCTCATAGGTTCCGCCAAAAAAAAAAAAAAAAGCTCATAATAATAAGAGTAAGAATATAAATATATATCAATCTACTCTAAATGCAATTATGCAGTTATAAAGCATAAGAAAAAATCTAACCTGTCAGGAGAGAGTCTTCAAATACAGTCGACAGTATCTTGCGCAAGTACAGTGAGGGGAAAATAAAGGAAGCTACCAGAACTGTTGGAGCAACGAACCACAAAAGGCTATTGCGGGTCTTCTCAGGTCCAGCTGGAAGGCTTTCATCTTCTCTCTTGGGAAGGCAACTGTAAAATGAAACAAATCCAGGTTTTCCAAAACTACCATCAATATTACTGCTGGTGATGGGGATGTCTTCAGCAAGTTCAACACTAGAATGGTGCTTCTCCAGCTCGGGATCATCTACATTGAACTCTTCAGAAGCATCATTTCCTGAAATAGCAAAGAATAAGCATTGCCTTTTCCTAGATCTTTCCTTTAGCTTGGTTCCACATGTTATCTGGCACAACTCCAGCACTTTGGCTGTAGAGAGAAACAAAGAAGGTTAGATCAAGACAAAAAGTTGAAAGTCTCACAAATACTTCAACAAGCTTCAAGCTTACCCAAGTGAAGGCAACATACTAACAGACAAAAATCAACCCATATAAACTGGAACTAAATACGATCTCAGTTCACATCAAAGTCCTCCCATCCTTCAGATTGTCAAACCTTTTGGGCTGGGTGACAGAAAACAAGGGGAAGGGGGAGCTTAGAAGCCTAACATCAAGCTAGAAAGTCTACCTTTCATGCTTCTTTGCTGCTGCATATCATATTGCGGGTGAATGAGCAATGCTTGTGACAACTTTAAGTTTAGCTGGAGAAGAAACAGCCACAAATGTTACATAAGTCACACCCTTCTTACAGAGAACCATGTTAGCAATCATGAATTCATAAATTCAAAGAACAGCAATCTAGATGTTCTTTTGAGAATAAACGTGGGATACAGAACAAAAAACAAGAGGGTGAGAAACAAAAACAAATATAAGTGGTATAGATACTAACAACATCTTCATACTACGCAACTTCACCTATTTGAATCACTATTCACCGTAGAATTGTTCCGATACATGGACAGGAAAACAAGCATAAAACACAGGGTAACATATCCAAGTAATGCCAAACCGCATTCTGGATGATAATTCACAACCATAATTTCCACTAACTCTTCAAGAGGGAGGTTAAAAGGTGCTTTTCTAAATACAACTGGTATGCTTATAAGGCTTACAGGAGAAATTCGCATATAGCCATTATTTTTCTTTGCTTATTATCGTGCTTGTTGTAAAGCATTATTTTTAACTCTTAAAGAGACACCCCCTTCATCTTAATTTATTAATCCGGCACCGATGAGTTCAATGTTAAATAGATTTTGAGAGAAGATAAGCGATGACGACCAAAAACCGCCCTTTAAAATGTTGAGCAATACTAATGAAATCCAAAAGATGAAATTGAAGGAAAATCTACGTTATTAATTACCCTAAATTCAATGGAAACCATGTTTGCTACTAGAAGTATATTTAGCACTTTGGAATGTACAGTCCAAGAAATCGGTAATACAGGACAGAGGAAAGGAACGGAAAAATAAACTAAAAACTTTTCCTCATACACAATAGAAGAATTTAAAATTGTCAATGCCTAGCAGATGATATAATTCATATTATATATTACCAGGCTCAAATTGGGAATTTTGAACATCGTTCCCCTTCAACGAATTATTCTTCTGTTCTTCAAAGAAAAAAAAAATGGGATTTTGGATATAATATGACAACGTAAACAATATTTGCTATGTGTGAGACACTACAAGCAACTCCTTCTCCAGCTAAAAATGAATTTCCAATTGGCAGATGAAAAAAAATAAAAATGAAGATAGTGATTTTTAAAGAGCAAAGACAGAGACAAACTGGAGGTACCTGAGAAACCCTCTTGAATTGAAAAGAAGTAGAAGGGGAAGCAGAAACACAAGAAACAGAAGAACCCAGCTTGAGTGCCATAATCAAAACACAAGAAGAGCACAACCGAAGCCAATTAGAGAATCAAAGACCTCAGTTTTAGGGACTTCAAGAAAGACCCAATTGGTTTTAAGGAAAATTGACGGACACTCACTTGAGGAATCTGCAAAAGAAGGTTGAAAAACAAAAGACAAAATCAAAAACTTTGGTAGCTTTGAAGGTTTTTAGGTGGGTTTTGTGTTGCTAAGGTTCAGCAACGCGCGGGTGGACGAAGACAAGGCCGACATCGACTCCAACCTCTCAAGTCTCGGGCACCGTTCAGTGCTCACTTGGAAAAATGGTGAATGGGCCGGGCAGCCCACCGGCCCGATTCTGCGGACTTGGCGAGGTTTTTCTAGGCCCATATAAAATTAATTGGGCTAAGCCCACTTATGTCTAAACTTTTAAAACAATGATATTGGGCTTGACTCAAAATTTGGGTTGAGCTCGTCGCAGCATAAGTGTATGTGTATATATATATATTTTTAAAGGTAGTTGACCACATTACTCCGTCATTGAATTAACCCGTTTCAAAAATTGTGGAGTTTAATTTAGGAACGATCACTTCTAACAGTAAAATAAATTTAATATTCCGCCACTAGATTGACATAACACTATAAGTATATTTAATTCCTTTTTACTATGAATCCTCCCAAATTTACAATTTTCAATAATATTTTTTCATTTTGAAAATTACTATATCAATGCTAGTAATATAAAATCAATCATAATTTTTTTTGGTTGTAAAATCAATCATAATAATAATACATGATTAACATAGTTTTTATTGTAACATTTAGTGAGAGACAAATATAATAGAAATTGAAAAAATAAGTCTCTCAAAGGAAGAGCCTAGTGGTCAAAACCCCCTCTCCCAATCTAGTGATCTCAAATTCGAATATCAGGTAATTATATTTTATATATTAAAAAAAAAAAGCCAAACTTACACCCTTTATTCTTTTAACTTAAAAATTATAACAATTTTGCTTCACTCTTATTTACTTATAATTTTATTTTCATATGATTGGATTAGTGAGCCAACACTCATACACCCATAAAACTTCTACCTACATAGGCTTAGGCATTCATTTTGCATGTCTTGGGAACCGGAAAAGGATCCCATCATAAACCTTTATATCAAGTTTTTCTAGTTACTCATCTGTGCAAAACACTCCTTCATCCTTCCCCATACCTAAAAATTTCTCCCATTTCCAGTTGCATTCCCACGCAAACGGACATCGCCATGCAGTTCCAGATATCTGATTGATACGACAGTTGATTACTCAAAGAACTTTAACAAGAAGTCGATAATTTTTTTTTTTTTTTTTTTTTTTTGGGGTAAAAGGAAATCGATTATGCCGGGCGAGGAAAGTTGATAATACCACCGTATACATCAGCTATGAGAAACAAGAAGAAGTAGAATATTTCCACCATGTCTCAGAATCCCAGAAAATGAAGATCAACATAAGACTGGCATGAATAACTCATTAATAACAATCACCTTTAAACGTTACAGAAAAGAAGCAACCCAGCTTCTCAGAAACAACCCAGAGTCCTCAGGAAAGCAGAGAGCCCCAGAATAAAATGGGGTTCTCCATTCTACAATCTCTACCAGTCGAATGAGCTTACAAATAAATTCACTATCATCTCTACCATCAACAGGCTTTCCACAAAATGATGATTGCATGCCCTAAATGAGATTAGCCTTCTTTAGGAACCTGATCGTTCTACAATAGTGAGGCCATATTGATTCTACATAGTCCAGGTATTTCTCCATAAGCCACTCCTCCAGGTCTTTGAGTTTTCGTCTTGATAGTTGTTTGTAATCTGTGTTTTTAATATCAACCACAGGTTGCCAGAAACGAGCATGGATAACCTCCTTGAGTTTCCCTTGTGTAATGTAAATATATGCTGCCAGATAATAAGTTGGTAGGTTCTTCACTATTTTAACGGTCTGCTTGAAACTGAATACATAGAGAGCACATATCCCCCGAAACATCTTGATGTAGAGAGCAACAATTAGGGGACCAAAAATCCACAAAGGAGTCAACTCCTTAGAAACTTCAGCACCATAAATCACATTCACTGCCAAATACCAAGGGACACTACAAAGGCAGGACTACAGTCAGATAAAACTGAAAGAAGCAATTAGAAAGAATTCACATCAGTTTTCATCTAATCCCCTTCTAATGGGCTTCTGTCTACGTTAATAGATTCAAAATAAAAACAACTAAGCCAGCACATTATTTGTGTCAGATTTAAAATATCAGGGGAGCAGATGTCAAATGGTGGCAAGGAAGTTGAAGCCAATGGCAGCTATTGGTTTTCCAAAACCACATATACAATTTTCCATTAACAAAACATCTTTCACATTAATTATGAGTCGTGATTGACACATATACTTCAAGTTTTCCAGTTATCCCCCAATTCTCTCTTGAATATGATGACACTGATAATTAAATATCTGTACTGACATGCAATTGTAGTAAGCAAATTGCCTATGAAAATAGTAACAGCAGTTTTTAAATAAAATTGTAATCGTGTAGCAGTTTAAAACAAATAGGGCAAATCAAACTCAATTAATTTTCAAATTATTAAACAGGCATCGCTGTCTTCATCCCAGTGTTACATATGGGCTCTATAGCATCAGAAGGAAGCAATTATACACCAGAAAGAAAGCAACATGAACAGCTTTCTGAAAGCTCAAAACAAAGCAACCTAGACAGCTTATTCCATAAGTTAAGGCATGAGCTATTACTAATTTTTTTTAAAATTGTTTTAGAACATAATAGAGCCATAGACCAACAACATAGACCAACAAGCATGCTCAAAATGGAGGATAAAATGCTCAGATATGTGAATCACATGCTTCTTTCATTTTCTTTTCTTTTCTTTTTTTTTTTTTTCTTTTTTGTGCAGGTGTGTGGGGGGGGGGGGTTGGTAAAAGCAGTTGGCCATCTTCTTCCTCCTTTATTTATTTATTTATTTATTTTGGGCAGGGGGGGATTAAGGAAAGATAGGAATCTGATTTTTATTTTCTCTTGTTTTGAAAATGCAGTCAAATATCTACCAACTGAAGTGAGCCAGCACATGAGTGAGAGTTCTTACAATATTAGTAATGGCAATTTTATTGTCCAATCAAGACGCAAGAAGTGGTACCAAACTGTCTTCGAGATCTCAACTTTTTCTTGAGCTGGATCCCCAACTTCAGCCCCCGGTATTTCCCTTGGGATTGATCCTTCCCCCAAAACCTCATCTGCTACTTGCTCTGGTGATGGTGTGCGCAGCATTGTCAACCATTTCTTGAATAGATTCTGTATCGCCTGAGATCTCCCAATAGCTTCATCACCTCCAGAAGCACAAGAAAGAGGTTCATGCTGCAATTTTGGAGATTCCTCTCTGAGTTCTTCATTCCTCTGTGGTGCATAAGAAAGTTCTACAGGCTCATTTGTGATCTTAGATCTGCTTCCTCTGCTCCCTGCTTCATTGTTTTGGGGACTCCCTTTGAAGGCCAAAATTTTCAAGTTTTTCCTTTTTGTTCCTAGAGCAAAAGATGGCCCTATACTGTAGGCAAAAAATTATCTAAGTATCTTGCATTTACTGCAGAAATAACTTCAATTATAACAAAATGATTGGTTTTGCAAACACTAAAAGAAACAAATGCGGGCAAGTGAACTTTGTGACAGAATATGTACGGGACAGAACTTCTCTTTATAGGTCATAGCAATTCTCTCTGATCAAAGGAACTACACTGGTGGAATGTTTTGTCTTTTCCTTCTCAATTTCCACATTGTTTTTGGAAATCCGAAGAAGCTAGATCTGAATAGATTGCAAATAGCAATGCAGGAGAACATGATTATACAACTCACAACTCTAATAACCTACAAATCAATGTTGAGAGAGTACTTGGACGATCTCCTCACATGCAACAGACTGACTGCTTTCCGGTAGCTATTAAGAAACACAGATCAAATAAAAGCTTTGACTTTGATGTAAGGTAAAATCTTGCAAATGTAGCTGGTGAAATAAACAGGGTAGCAATTGAGAAACAAATAAGCTTTTTGATAAAAGAGAAACAAATACACTTGAACAAAAACTTCATGGCAAGGCAAGATCAACACAATCTTCAAGAGAGAGAGAGTGAGAGAGAGAGAGAGAGAGGGAGAGAGAGAGAACGGAGAATTCCATCTATCCTATCTGTCCAATAAATTTTTGACTACCCTAGAGAAAGATGGTAAATCTTCAATTAATCTTGGCATATCATGACCCAAAACCATTTCACTTCCCAGCAAAACTAAAGTCACTGGATTATTTCTGTTTTCATTTATTCACACATATTGTGAAGGGAAGTTTATAACATCATTCTATATATTTGAAGACTATAAATACAATTACTTTTATTAGAATAAAATTATATGGATTTTTACACCTCACAGAGAGGTAACATATCATTAATAATGGACAATGATCCTTCAATTTACAAGACCTACATGCATGACTTACCCCAGCTGCATTCAAAGTGCATGAGGTAAATGCTGAAATTAGAATGCTATTATATCTTCCACAATATCCTTTCTTATAAGAGAAATTCCATGAAAGCTTAATTTTAAAGCTCCTGCAGTCCCCCCTTTCTAAGCTTTCTATAACCTCATTCAAGAAAATTTGATCACACATACCTACAAATCTGGTTTTTCACTCTCAATTGCACCATCTATTACCTTTTCTCTTGTTAAAACCTAACTCTGACTTAGATGTGGTAGCCTTGGTTAAAGTTGTCATAATAGGACTACCTCAGGGCACATAATTCATGAAAGACAAAGACCAAATGATGTCTCCTTATTTATTTGCCACTTTTACTGCATTCTTGTTGATGTACCAAAATCAATGAGAAAGCATTCTTCATTTTCATCAAGGAAACTAGTTCTATTAAAGCACTTCATAGTATTACTAAGCTCTCTTTGTATGGAAAAAGAAGATATCATAAATAGAAATAGGGTTTATGAGGAAGAGGATCAGAAAACATGGAAAAATATAAGCTGCACTGAAGAAGCGCTGCTCTCTAATTCTTTCAGTGTCTCCCATGCTAAGACCTTTGAAAACCCAAGAATTTCAGATTTTACTGCCAGAGAACAAACCAAACAGGAACTTTCACAAATCATAGTCACAGCAGCAGGTTCTACTGTGATCCAAAATATCCTAGTCTCTACTTGGAAAATTTTTATATTTTCTCTCCTTGAATCCTAACGCAGTCATAAGCCACATGCAGGTAATTCCTTTCAATCACCATACACAGTCCAACTAGTTTGTTCAATGGTGTTTTTTTGTTTTTCTTTTATTTTTTTTTCCTCCATTTTTATAAAGAGGACAGCTAAAGCTTTCTGACTAAACTAACCAAGATGCCAGCAGATAGCGACTAAGGGTAAAACCTCAAGCAGTTCACAGTTCTCTTCCTTGGAATTCTCTGAATAATCTTTTCAATCATGTTGTGGTAGGAGCATTCCCTAGATGATTGTCAATTTGGCCCTCATCAGGATTTAGCATATAGAGGTTAAAATTTCAAGGAAAACAAATATCAGCAGAAAAGCATCACCTTAAACATAAACCGCGCATTGACAGCATACATCTATCTATTCTTCCAACCATGTGAACTGTTGTTGCAAAATTTCTCAACTTCATCCCTTTGGCACATGATTGAGTTCTTGAGGGAATTGTTCCACGAGAACCCTAAAATATAAAACTTCAGATAAGAAAAGAAGCCCAATTACATTGAGCAAATGCTTGATAACAAAAGGCGCAAATAGAATAGGATTTACAGCCTGACATGCATCAATGGGTATAGCAAGATAAGCAAAAAAAAAAAAAGGCAAAGGGCTTACATAAACTTCAAGTCATCACAACAATCATATGTTTCTTACAGAATTTTACTCACACATACCACTCTGCAAATATAAATGCAAGTATATATGCATGAGACATTTGCATGTGTGTTGGTGAGACGTGTAGATCCACTTTCACAACTTAGAAGCATCCCACGAAACTGCTCCTTCCTCGCTCTCGCTCTCCACCACCCAGATCTGTTCTCTCCTCATTCTCTCTCTCTCTCTCTCTCTCTCTCTCTCTCTCTCTCTCTCTCTCTCTCTCCTGATTCTGGTCGTTCTCCCACTGTGCCAATCGACCCCCAACTCTCATTCTTCCCTCATCTCAGGAGACCATCAATATAAAATATGTTATTATGAATTTAAAATTATTAAAATTTCAGTAAAATATATTACCTTTTTTTTTAATTTCGTTTATATATTATTATTTAAAAACTCCGCCGTGACTGGTCCCAAACCCAGATAAAGAAGTAGGATTGCAATAGATTGACAGCTAGCATAAAATCCCTTGTCCCCAAAAAAAAAAAAGATTGAGAGACAAATATAGGAAAAAAGACTCTAAGGTGTCGCCCAGAAGCAATACACTATATTGCTGCCTGGATGTGGTGCCAAATAGGCAACAGTTCCCACATTTATGTGGATAGGTGCGGTTAAAAAAATTATTCCATGAAATTAGAATTCGTCCTGCCATTTGGAATATAAGATCCTTAACCGGTAAGTTAGGAGAGATAGGAGAAGTAATTAATAGACGAAAGATTAATATCATGTGTCTCCAAGAAACTAAGTAAGTAAGGGAGATGGCTAAAATAGTAGAGCCTAATCAATTTTGGGAATATTTAAATGAATTTATACAAGCCATACCCAGTGGAGAAGAGTTATTTATTGGAAGAGACCTAAATGGACACGTGGGAGAGAATAATGAGGGATTTGAAGCTGTACATGAAAATTTTGACTTTGGAAGTAGGAATGAGGTGAGAGGTACCATTTTAGAGTTTGCCACAGTATTGATTTGGTACTCATAAATACCTTTTTCAAGAAAAAAGAGTCGTATGTAATTATATATAGAAGTGGGTCAAACGCCAACCAAATAGATTTCTTTCTCACCAAGAGGGGTGATAGAGTGACCTGTAAAGATTACAAAGTTATACCAAGAGAGGTATAGCAATTCAACATAGACTGTTAGTTTTAGATATACATATGCCTAAAAGATAAAAGAAGTATCGTCTATTTATGGAAACAAGAATTAAGTGATGGAATTTGAAAGAAGAAAAAGTAACGACTTTTAGAGACAAATTAATTCAAGTAGCAACTTAGTCTGCCAATTATGATTCCGAAACAATGTGGAAAAGGATGTCTAACAATATTAAGAGTATAGGTAGGGAGGCTCTTGGTGTATCTAGGGATCGAGCTAAAATAGGCAAAAAGTTATGATGGTAGAATGAGAAAATTCAAATTGTTATATGAACCAAATGAGAGTGTCATAAAAACCTTAAAAGTAACGAAAGTAGCAATGCATTTGAAAAATACAAAACTGCAAAAAATGTGAAAAATTTTATTCACGAATTAAAAAGTAAGGTGTATAATGAATTATACAAGAGACTAGAAACTAAGGATGGAGAAAAAGATATTTACAAAATTGCCAAACTAAGGGAGAGGAAGGAAAAAAATTTAAATGGTGTAAGGTATATTAAGAATGAAACCAATAATATACTTGTAAGGGATGAGAACATAAGAAAATGATTGAGGGATTATTTTGATAATCTTTTTAATGTTGAAGGTACAGGAGATATCGACAATATCATGATAACTATAGAATAGATTAATAGGGACTTTAAACGTATGATTCATCCCCATGAAATAAAAGAAGTCTTAAAGAGAATAAAGAATAATAAATCCAAAGGACCAGATGACATTTCTATTGAGGTGTAAAAATGTTTGAGTGAATTTAGGATAATAATGTTAACGGATTTTTTTAACAAAGTTTGACAAATCAAGAAAATACCTCAAGTATGGAAGGAGAGCACATTGGTACCACTGTATAAAAATAAAGGAGACATATAAAATTGTTCCAATTACAGGTGAATTAAACTTATAAATCATAATACGAAATGGAATATAAATTGAGATTGAAGATAAGCGTATTTCGGAATCAATTTAGATTCATATTAGAATGATCTATCACCGAAATAATTCACTTGCTATAACATTTGATAGAGACATTTAGAGCACAGAAGATAAAATTACATATGGTATCATTGATCTAGAAAAAACATATGATAGGATCTCTAGAGATGTATTGTAGTGAGCGTTGATGAAAAATGAAATCTTCCTGAGATACATTAATCTCATTAAACATATGTATGAAATAATTGTTACCAATATAAGAACGTGAGAGTTTAAGTAATAGTTTTCCAATAAACATTGGCCTTCACCAAGATTCGACATTAAGTTCCATCCTTTTTACAATAATAATAGATGAAATCACAAAGAGCATACAAGAGAAAATATCATGGTGTATGCTTTTTATAGATAATATAATGTTAGTCAATGAAACGAGAGAAGATATTAGTGCAAAACTGGAATTATAAAGGGTCACACTAGAATCCAAATAATTTAGATTGAATCGATCAAAAATTAAATATATGAGATGTACGTTTGATAGCAATCATCAAAAGGCTGAATAAACGATTAAATTAGAAAGAAATGTTGTACCAAAAAGTAAACGTTTTCGATATTTTGAATCTATCATGCAAAATGATGACAATATATAAATGGAAATATGAATCATAGGATTCAAATGGATGGGATGAAATGGGGAAGAGTATTTGGATTTCTTAGCAATCGTACGATACCACTGCATTTAAAGGGAAAGTTTTATAAAACGGTAATTAAACTTACACTATTGTATGATACTGAATGTTGGACCATCAAATAACAATAAGAGTATAAAATGGGTATAACAGAAATGAGAATATTTAGGTAGATGTATGGTAAAACTAAAAAATATAAAATTAGAAATGAAGAGATATGTACTAATTTGGAAGTAAACTCAATGGTGGATAAGATGCGCGAGTATCGGCTAAAGTATTTTGGACATGTAAAACAAAGATCCAAAGACACACCAATTAAGAGAACCCAGAACTTAATTATAAGAGATTTAATAAAACGTAGAGATAGGACGTTGAAAACTTGAATGCAATTTATCTGTAATGATATGATAGTTATGAATTTAGTTGAGGAAATGGCTCCAAATAGGAATGAGTGGTGTAAGAAAATTCAAACAAATTAAAGGATCTCTCTTGTCATTTTAAGTTTTTATAGATTTTTATTTTATTATTTTATTATTTTTATTTTTATTTATTTATTTTTTAAATATGAATGTTTTCATCTCTTTTGCATTTGTCTTTCAAATGATCAACCCCAAAATTTGGGATTAAGGTCTAGACTGTTGTTGTAAATGATATTGTCTATTATGTTTTATTGATATCAACATGAAATAGCATGATAGCTATAAAGAACAGGAGACAAAGGAAATTCAATAGCTCACTAAGAGCATGTTAAATTCCAGCAAAGTTTGTAGAATTTGATGTAGAATAAGGTGAACACCAGCAATTACAGAAGCACACAAACATTGATAACTCAGCTAATTTCATGAATAACATACAGTAAACTGGAATATTACCAATCATCCAAGTTGAATTACCTGTATTTGGTGGGTTACCAGTGCCATTGTTTTCACCTCTAGCTCTCAATCATCTACACAAGGAACCTAATCAAGGTAAGAGAAAACACATAATTACTACTACATTTCTCATAATAAATAAAAGGGAAGCACAGCCAAAAGAAAGGGGACCAACAAATTTCAACAACAGAAAAAATACCAAGAAAAGATGGCCCAAGCGACAAATCCAAGAACACATACAGTCCACTCCATTGTCTCCATAGGATGCTCCCCAATTCCTCTACCTCAAACTAACCAAAAACCAAAAGGGAGATCCTGATCACAAGGATCTCTCTTCTTGACTAAGTAAAAGAATAATTCGTGAAACACAAGTCATCCTCCACCAAGTCTGCCATAAAACCAGCCCAACCTAGCATACTAGCATACAAGCCATCCTGGGCCCTCCTAATCAAAGGGCAGTGCAGGACAATGTGTTTGTCCAATTCTAAACTGCATACACAAAGTACATACCAGTTTAGTAGCATGGTCTGACAATTATTATATGAATCCTGCATGCTGTAAATGTTGGCAAGGTACATAAACTATCAAAATTCTTAGCAATTCTGTTTCGCTTTGAGACATTATCGGTTTAAGCTCAGGTTCTCAAAAGTTGTCCTCTGATATATGAAAACAGAAATAAATACTCAAAATGGAACCAAATTCCACATATATGGAATTTAAAAGACTCCAATTACAGGACAAGAATAATCTCTATCTAGCCAATCTCCATCATCTCACACTCAATCATTGAAACATGAGGTCACGGAAAAAATAAATAAATTAGTGGGGGATCCCAAAAATGAAATTACAGAAACATTCATTTAATGCAGAATTTCAAACTGGATAGACAAATTTCAAACACCCTTAAACATATGAGGCTTTCTCGATCATCACATTAAGATGTGCAAGAAATTACGGTCAAAATTAGGCAAAAATCTTCAAAACTAGGCAAAAATCTTCAAAACCTAATCAAAACTCGGACATGAGAAGTCATATGATCGAAATATCGGATACCCACTTACCTAAATCGTAGAAAATGAACAAATAATCAGAGCTTTCAATTGAACAGAAATCTGGCAAAAGTTCTTACCTTGGTTTCTGGGATCTTCAGCTTTATTCCTTCAAAATCTTTCGGAGATGATATCTTGTTTCTGATTTTCCGCTGAAATTTTGTTTCAGGGGATAAACCCAATATATGATTTGATTAAATTAGGGTTTCAAAAGATAGGCCAAAGAAAATTTTCCTGTAAGAAAAGTCTGATCGGTGCCTGATATTTAGCCCGGGTACCATCCTGTGGTTCTAAAAAACTTTTATGGACGAAAACATCCCTGGGCTTGACCTTGGGGTCCATTACTCCAGCCCAAGCCTGTCTTCTCTAAAGGGTGGCCTTGGGCTTGAGGTTTTTGTCTAGGCTCGATCCCCCATTGGGCTAGAACAACCCAAAGTCCGATAAATCTTTTTTTTTTTTTTTTTTGGTATCTAGGCCACCAACCCAGTATTCAGGATTTTGCCTCGACTAATCTAAATCGACTGCTTGCAGGCCCAATTGAGGGGTAAGTCTCACAGTACTGATTTTTCCGTTCCCATGGGAGATCGAACTCCCGACCATGGTTAAGGGACGTCAGTCCCCGAACCAATTAAGCCATCAGACGTTGGTCGTCCGATCAATCTGATGGGTGCTTGATTGATTAATATTCGATAACTAATTTATTGATTCACTAAATTCGATTTGAATTAATCATGAGATCTATTTTTTTATTCCTAACATGCAAGTCAAAGAAGTTGGTCAAGAGAATTTAGTATTTTGATACCGGAACAACATCGGTGTCAACTGATTGCCCTTTTTTTTGGGTCGTTTGCTTGGTCAGTTTGGTCATTCAACTGATTCTAATGATATACAATAATCTCTCTCCCCACGGCCAAAGAAGTTTTGAATTTGCAAATAATTGGTACTTAACAAAGGGTGCAAGTCTGATTTTTCTATCAATGTCGGGATATAGCACTATTATCCAGAAGCTGTGTTATGAAGATTGTGACCCCAAAAAAGATGCAATCATTTAATCATGTCCGCGAAGAAGTACGTGATCTGGTTTCAAATATTCTAAAGTTATATCCCAAGAAAAAGAAGGTGCCTGTTAATCTCGGTGGAATATCACTGCCGCAAACAACATAATTTGTGTAGAAATGTGGCTAAAAAAAAAAAAAAAAGGTGGGAATGGAATCCCACATTGGATAGCAAGCAGGGGGAGGGTATATAGGTTCCCCCATCTGGTTGAACACACAAGATTGCTTTTGAATTTCAGATGATTTTTTTCTTCTTTTTGTAATATTTTATTGAATATCAGTGAAATATTATTTTGATAATATTTAAAAATATAGACATATTTAGTTAAATCTCATTAAACTTTGGTTTTTTTTCTTTATTTATTTGTTATTGTTGGTTATAGTTGTAATGATATATTGTGTTATTAAATTATCTATTTTGGGAAATTATTTTGGGATGATTTTTTAGTACAATCATTCATGTGCTATTCACACCCAAGCTTCTACAAAACCAATTTGCAGGTGTGTTCTTGGTAGAAATTATGAAAGAGATAGTGGGGATGGATTTGGACAAATGACAAAGAAGGTTTCACGGATTGTTCTTTCTTTTAGCTTTCAAGATTTGTTTTCATACATTGGGTGGATGGATATATTCAATGGCTTGGATGCAAGATTGGAAAAGTTTTTCAATTTCGTTGATAGTTCTCTTGATCATGCAACTAAAGAACATGAGAGGCTTCATTGAAACTCTTCTCAATATATAAGAAGGAAGGAATTGACTGCTGTGATCTCACTGATGAAGTCGTCAAGGGACTTCTACTGGTATGTCCCGCTCTTCTGGTCTTTGTCTATTTCATTCTCTCGGTGGTTTCAAATAAAAAACTTTGTTTGAGTTGCAGGACTTGCTGATGGGCGGAAAAAATACCAAGTTCAATGACGATTACATGGGCCATGGGAGCTTGCAAAATGTCCCACAAGAAGAGGTAAGAAGAGTTGTAGCGAAGCAAGCATAAATGTATTTCGATGATATCACTGAAATGGAGTTCTTAAGCCGTGCAATCAAAGAGACTCTAAGATTACACGCTCCAGCTCCTCTTTTAGTTGCTTGCAAGACATCTAAGCGGATCAAGCTTGACCATTATGATAAACCAGTGCAGATTAATGTATGGACAATTCAAAGGGACCTCAGATTATGGGACATGCTAGAAGACTTTTGTCCTGGACGATTTCATAATTGTCTGGTTGACTTCAAAGGCCAAGATATTTTATTTATTCCATTTGGTGCGGGAAGAAGGGGCTGTCCAGAACGTCATTTGGTGTTGCAAATGTTGGATATGGACTTGTGCCAAACTCTTTAACACTGGTTTGATTTGGTATCTGCAAAATGGAATGACTGCAAACGAGTTAGACATGACTGAACTCTTTGGGTTGGACATTGATATGAAAGATCCACTTTGCTTGGTGCCAACACCATACAATCCTTGACCTTTCAACACAATGTTTTATTTGCATTTATCACCTATTCTCTGCTCATTTAGACATGAGTGAAGTCTTCGGACTTGACATACATAAGAAACATCCTCTTCACCTGGGTGCCAACACCTTACTGTCCTTGCTTAATCAATAGCTCTCTCCTGTTTGTTGCTTGTTGGTTGGTTTTGAATAAATTTGTTGAAATTCAGACTGCTTTCAACACAAAAATCATGCTGAAATTTTTCTTTGGTCTGACTAAATCATTTCATTAACTGATAATTGACCGATGCCCTTCTTGGCATCATTCCTCTGCTTGATTTTTAACTTGTGATCAGTCCCAGCTCTTGGTTTGATGTGATTGACATCCATAATTGAATCACTTAAAAGAGTTGGAACAGTACGCCAGAACCAAGTGAATACGATGTAACTTTGAGCTTTTGCATCCTTGTTTCAGTAGATGCAACTTCCTGGATTGTGAGAAAAGACAAATTAATAATATTAATTTTTGTACATCAGTTAGGAACTAATAGAGGATTGGCTGTTTTCTTTCTTTTAAATGGGCACCAATAAGCCTTAGAAGCTTTGGCAGCCTTTAATGTGTTACCTTTGGTAAGCTGATGGACCTCGTAGACTTAGTTTTGCCAGTTCAAACTCTGGTCCAGGAAGGAGGTGTTCTCCTGGATTTCTTTAACTTTTCCAACAGCAAGATACGCGTACTTGCCAACCGCTAGTATAGGTTCACTTAGTCTCTTTCCAAGGACACAACCGCAGACTACATAAAGACTAAATGAATCGTATGAACTGGTTTCTGCCCAAGGACACAACCTCAGTTCCGTTCGAACAGTTCACAGTCCTTGATAGGTTCGGAAATCATATATTTGTAGTTAGGTGAACAATATCACGTGTGTGTGGTCTTATTTCTTCCCCTAATAAAAGCTATCCAATGCTTTGATTGTATGTAGCTCAATTGTGTTCGTATGAAAGATTTTTCTCAGAAGTCGAAAACGTAGTAGACATGCCAATTTCTGTTTGTCTAACAATATCAGGGAATTATTCCAATGAAACCACGTCATTTGTTTCTGTTTAGGTGTTTTCAATACTAATGTAGCAAATAAGAGTGTCCCAAGGGTAAAAGCGGAGGAGATCACAGCTACAGTTGAGAAATGGCTATTCATTCAATGCCATCATTCTTTCTCATTAATTAAGCTCAACAGGAGCTATAAAATGAAAATTTCCTCCATACCCTCCAAAACTACCATTGATTGGCAATCTCCACCACTCTATTGGAGTCCTCTATCGCAAGTATGGCCCCTTGATGCTCTTACACTTGGGACACTCTCCAACGCTAGTTGTTTCATCGGTGGAGATGGCTTGAGAAATCATGAATACCCGTGACAGAGTATGCAAACATGCATGTAACATGGGCTGCAAGCGTACTTTTCTATGGATGCAAAGAAGTTGTTTTTGGTCGATATTGTGAGAGCTGGAACCAATAGACAATCAGTTTAATGGGATAGGATATTAAATCTCTTAATCAAGTTTTGGGTTCGAAACTTTGAAACGGAGAAAATTGTGCTAGGAGAGCCGCCCCTAAACAAGCCCCTTATTGATGCTCGAATCAAATTAGTTAGCGTAAAACTCTGAATATTGGCAATAGGAACCAAGAAAAAAAAATTGTGAGAGCCGGAGAGAATTATGGAACTTCTGTGTTATTGTGCTTTTAATGCAGTCCTTTGATTTCATCCGGGAAGAGGAAACAGATGATCTGATTGCAATGTTACGGGATTTGTGCATAGAAAGGGTTCCTATTAATCTGGGTCAGATGTTCAATGATCTTATAACCAACATATAGTCAGGTGTGTTCTTGGTAAGAAGTATGAAGGGGATATTGGGCTAAGTATCGAAGAAGGCATTGGATCTCTGTCTGTCCTCCAGCTTCCGAGACTTCTTTCCCCACATTGCGTGGATGGATAATTTACTGGCTTGGACAGTAAAGTAAAATTGACGTTTGAAGAAGTTGATTGTTTCCTGGATCAAGCAATCAAAGAACAGGAGCACGAGAAGAATCACTAAAAGCAACCTGACAAGAAAAGCTTCATTGAAGTTCTTAGTCTTCAAAATGAAAGCATTGTTGGCATACTCGGTACATGTCGGGCTCTTTTTAGGAGGGTTCTCCCAATGTAATTGTTTTATTTTCATAAAACGAGCCTAACTCTTCGTTAAAGGATCAAACGTCCTTCCAACCACGTAAGCTGTCCCCGGCTCTCTCTCTCCTTCTCTGTGTCTCCCTCTGTTCAAAGTGCATGTAAATGTAGACAATTAGCTGCCTTCTTTCTTCAAAATGGGCACATAAGGCTGAAGTTTTGGCAGTCTTTCTAAAATTATATTCGTCTTTTTTTTTTATCATGTTCTAGGCAGTGCTCGATATTTCGGGATTTGTCCTAACTAATCCGGACCGACCGTTACGGTGACTCCTTTCGGAGGACGGATGGGGAACGCTCCATACACATGAAAACCCGATACTTCCAACGGAAGTCGAACTTCAATCATGTATAAAGGTATTTAACCTCACATCCAATTGAACCAATTCACATTGATAAAATTATAATCGTCTTGCATACACATATTTTGGATGTAATTGAACCAACCCTCGTTAATACGACTTCTAAATCAAAAAATTCGAATATCTTACATATGAATGATACAATCAGTCAAACTTCTAAAATCAAAAACAATTTTTAAATAACCCCACTATAAATATTATTTCAATTTTCAAATTTTCATTTCATATACTTAGTTTTATCTGTTCAGAAAAAGTAGATTACTTACTCTATAAACACATTTAGGTTCAAAGAGAGAATGCTTTCCTCAATCTATATAAACTCTTCTCAATCTAATTAATTCTCCTTTATTTGAATGACTTATGAATTCCTCTGAACTAAATTTTGATCAAATTCTTTTATTTATTTATTTTTTAAATAAATTATTGTCATCATATTAAATTTGATTTAATTATATTCTGAATAATTTTTTTTTTTTATTTACTATTCTCTCAACATAGGGATAAGAGTTAAATATAAGAAGGATTGCATTTGAAATTTTTTCAGCTTAGGTTTGAAATTTATCCAATATGTTTCTCCTCATGCGCAAGTTTGTAAAATCTTACAAAAATAAGGACTTATTTTCTCCTCGTTATAAAGTAAAAGTTATTGATAATATTTTTAACAATAATTACAATTACATAAATTTTGATTTAAAATATATTATATACTAAGATTCAAGCGGCGGTTTGGACAAAGGGAGGAATGAGTTTCAGAAATGGAAATGGAAATGAAACTCTTATCGTTTGTTTGGATTAATGGAATGAAAATGAAAGAATAAGAATCAAACCCTGAATCATCCATTCGGCGGAACCCATCCGTCAAACCCATGCCCTTCTATGCCTTTAATCTCTCTTTCTCTCTCTTTTCTCTCTCTTTCTCAAACCCATGCCCTTCATCTCTCAAACCCATCTCTCTTTCTCCTCGAGGCCGACGTGTCCCTTCATCTTCCTCTGAACGGCGACGACTGTGAAGGCGATCGAAGACGGAAGCGATGCAGGCAAATGGTGAATTGAACGGCGATGGTGTTTCTGACGGAGACAGATGAAGATTGAATGGCGGCTGATGGCTGGAATGGGAGGAGGTGGTGGCATTTGGTTTTGTTCAGATCCAACACTTCTGCTTGTATTGTGTTATTGCGAGTTTTTCGGGAATGCGGAATGGAGGATTGAGAGAGAGAGAGAGAGAGAGAGAGAGAGAGAGAGAGAGAGAGAGTTCACATTCAAAGGAATCAATTCCCACACTCTCTTGTCAGTTCCCTTGTCTCAATCAGCTACGCCACTACAAGCACAGCTCAGTATTTAATTTTCTTTGATTTTAGTATTTAATTTTAGTATTTGTATAATTATTTTTAATTATTAATTTTCTTTAATTTTACCCTAATTAATTTTTTTATTTGTATATTAATTTTAGTATTTAATTTAATTAGATTTTTATCATCATTTTTATCTATAATTGATTTTTTTATTATTTATATTGTTTGCATAAAAATATTTTTATTAAGAATAAAATTAATAATTATATGATTTTCATTACGAAAGAAATATAAATATCATATTAATTTTATAATTCGAACTAAACAGTTGATATTTAAATCAATTTTGATTCTGATTCTTAATATGTTTTATTTTGATTCTGATTTCGACTGAGCGCAAACAAAATGCCGCCAAAACCTTATCACTTATGTCACCCATTTCACCCCTTGGCCAGCAAAGAATCGAATTGACCAGCAAAGGTTGCAAAAATCCTATTCATTTGCTAAGAGTCCAAATCCTATTCATCTGCTAAGTAAATTTAGCTGGAAAGGGGGGAGATTCCAATTCCGATTCAAATTAGGGCAGGATGCCTCTAATTTCACTCCAAGATACAAGTAGGACACAAATCTCAAAAGATGGTCTTTTGCCTCACATCCAAGGGCAAAGAAAGGGGGGTAGTTGACCCCCTAAACCTCTAAATATATATACAATTTTAAAATTATAATAAAAAATATTATTTATCCCTTAAAATATAACCTTCAACCCCCAAAAATTATAACTAAATGCATGGGGTGCATCACTCTCCTAATAAAAATTTTTGACTTCGCCACCCAAGTCCTCTTGTGCTTACGTTGAACCACAAGCCATGTAGGGTTGAAACATAAAACTTCCACACAAAAAATTAACAAAAAATTACCAACAAACAATCCTCTTAATAACATAAAATGTTAAATCTCTTAATCAATTCTTGAATTCAAAATCTAAAAAAAAAAAAAACTAAAAAAAAAAAACAAAAACCTATGCTAGAAAAACCATCTCTTAAATATAATCCCTACAGACAATCAAATCAGATTAGTCATCACATATCTCCACATACTGGTGGTAGGAAAACATATATATATATCAACAAATTAGAGAAAATTGACTCCAAGATTTGGTATATGCCAAAACATAGCATTCATTAAACAAAATGATTTATCATAGTTGCATGATGCCCAAGATGGTGCCAATTCCGGGCCACCCAAGCTCTCCTACATACATATTTCATGGCGAAAATAACAAGAGCTTGATAAGAGCAGCCAATAGAGTCCTGGTCATTTCGTGAAACAGCACACAGCCATGCACAAAATGCCTCTTTCCATTTGGTTGCAATCTAGTCTGGTATTATATGGGAGGGCATGAACATCGTCTAAGGTTCCACAGCACACAACCGTAGCCTGACTACAAATATCTAAGAATGGGATACATTTTGTAAGAATAAAAAGGAGGAAATAGAAAAATTCAACCCGTGAGTACCTCCTTAATCTACCAGAAGTCATGTTGGATACATCGACCTTTTGCTCTCTACACTGCACAACACAAAGATTGCAATTAGTTACAAAAATGCAAATTTCAAACGTTCCCTAGCAAGAATTTGGCAAGATAGTCTCCTCCTTAATCATGCATCTCTCTCCAAATCTACGAGAAGTCAAATGAAGGTACTCAGTGTCCGATAGACAAAAAGGATATCGATGAAGTAAATTTTACAATTCCTTGAATATTTGGAGGGTCAAGCCACAGCGCAAGTCTGCATAGGGTTCATCTTCATCATACTCATAAAACCAATTCCAAAAATCATTCTCCATCATAACCAGTATCTGCTTGGGCTGTGTTGTTTTGTCGCCCATAAAAGTTTCCCCCACCTCGCCTTGAGTAACTCAGACCCCTATCCCTGAACCTAGCACCTGAACTATGGGAGCTATCTCTTTGTCCCTCAAAGTTTGCCGGCTTGGTATTATTATGTGGCCCTACTGGCTGGTACTCGTAATGTGAATTGCTCCTGTTCCTCTCCCGATTTGCAGATGGATTCCGATGCTTGTCATCTTGCCCAGGAGGACTCCGGTCACCACGCTGGGTCTCATGCCTTCGCCCAAAACGGCCATTTTGGTTTCCATTCCTGCGGAATCCCGAAGAAGCAGGCCGATTCTCAATTTGAGTATCGGCAGCTGAAATGACAGGTTCAACAAGGCCAGCAGGACCTTGGTTTGGAGAGTGAGGGCGCCCTTTAAATGCAGATACCTTTCTCTCTTGCTTAGAATCTCGATGCCTTGCAACTGGTGCATCAGCAACCTTAGAACTGTCCGTTGATTGATCATGGGATTCACTCATCTCCATGTCATGGTTTGAAGGATGATGAACCCCAGTTTGAGCGATGGAGTCCTTTTTAAGACCCTTTGTTTCAGCATCAACTTTTTGACCACCAGCCGGCCGAAATCCCCGTTGATTATGACCTGAATATGCCAGAGATTTAGGTTGCCATTGTGATGTCGACCTTTCAACAGTACGATTTTCTTTGGAACCTTCAACTCTGCCAGCTTGACTTGTTTCAAGGGCTGATGACTGATTATCACTTTTATCAGGAAGAACATCCTCATTATTTAGATTCTTGTGCTCAAGATCATGGTGGTGATGCCCAGAACCTTTATGTCCCCTGTAAGGGTGTCGCTTTCCTCTGCCTGAGTGTGCATGATCTCTTACAACAGCCAATGCAGCAGCCACAGTGGAGGTTGAATTATCAGTGTCATTCCAACCATCAGCGGTGTTCCACTCATCAGAATACTTCGAATGCCCTTGCACTGGATTCACTTCATCCTTATGTTGGTAGTGGTCAAAGGATTTTTGAACATCACTGCCAGGGTTAGACCCAAATGATGGCCCATCCTCCAAACCTTGTACACGGGCTGATTCTGTAGATGCCCGTTGGCGCCAGGATCCATGAACTTTCCCATGTTTATACTGTTTACCATCCCCATTCCTTTGTTCCTCTGCAGACCCTACGTTCCCAACTCCCGAGTTAACCGGTTGACTCTTGTCAATGCTCTGTGGAGCTTGACCAGTAGTCCCATCCGATGCAATCTGATTAACTAAAGAACTATGTTGTTGACTGCTTACTTGTTGAGCCAGTTCCTTTGCAACAGGCTTTGGAACATACCTCTCCATTTCAGCCCTCTTATTTTTCTGACTACTCTGCACCACATGATCAATCTTAGGTGGATTAGTAGTTTCCACAACTGCTTTACTGCTGGCCTCATCACTGGACTCATTTTTATTCTGTGAACGCACAGGTGCCCACACAACATTATCTACACCATGAAACTTTTCCATCGGTCTATTAGGTTGTACACTTCTCTGCACTCTGCGAGAGTGCTGAGACTTCCACTGATGATTACCTCTCCCATGGACCTCTTCACTGGCCGAAAAGGATTGCTGTTCTGATAACTGACTTGTATCCTTTGAATTGTTTTGTGTTTGTACTGAGGTTTGATCCGAAGGAGTCTCAGAAACTTTTGGCTTAGCACTTTCAACAGAATCTTTTCCATTATTTGTTTCTTTTTGCACTTCCAATGGTAAAGTCTCCCCAGCTGATACCTCTTCTGCCTTATGCTTGTTCTTGACACTCCTCGTGCTTTTGCGTCTCTGATTCACAGTAGGTTCAGCTACAATATCTGGATTAGTGTTCAGCTTCAACTCCATGCTCATAGGGATTTCATGGCTTGCAATGTCACCAAATGTAATGCTAGTAACAACCCCATCTGCAAGGGTCTTTGTTTCCTCCACCGAAGTGGTACTAACAGACTTTTCAGTTGATTTTTTCTCAACCGGCACACTATGCTTCTGTTTATAGCTAACCTGCCTCTGCTTGGGAACACTACTCTCACGGGTTTGCAGAAGACTTCTATGTTCACTCAAGTTGGCATAATTAGGACCTTGTCGCACTGATGCAGACTGGCTTTGCGTCGCACTGGCTTCCTCAAAGTCGTTCCTTGGGGCCTCCAATGGCTTACCTTGGGGCAAATTAATGGAACCTCCAGACCCACTAGTACTGCCTTCAACATGGACAACTACATTAGAGCTGGAAGCTGTTGCTGACCTTTGCTCACCATGTTTTCTAACTGGCACCGAGCGTTTAGCATGAGAATAAGGTTCTTCTTGCTTATGCTGCTTAATACCACATGGCTGATCATTTTCCACCTTCTGTGATGACCCTTCAGAGGCTTCTGCCTGTCTGTTCAACTCTTCCAGTTTTGCAAGAGCCCTAGCCTTCTGGTCTCTTGTGCGCTCTTCTTCCTCTTTCTGAAGCTGTCTAGCCCGTTGCTTGGCTAGCTCTCTCATCTTAGCACGCTGAAGGAAAAGGTCATATGGTCTGTAAATGTCTTCTTCTAAAGCATGACCACAGAGTAAAAAACTAGCTAAAGCATAACCCAAAATAAAGTACCTGCACCTGACCATCATTATCCGACATCAATATAGCAGAATCACCTTCATCTCTCCCTTGAAGTGATGAACCAGCCTGTTCAATAGACTCCAAAGATGAACTATGGTCATGTACATAAGTGTTTGGAGAAGCATGAAACTTAATAGCTGAAGCCTCAGTTCCAGAATTTCCAGCAGGAGACCTTTTGCGCCACCCATCATTTTCATGAGGATTGAACTTTCCCTTCGCATGATGATCAGATCTACCTTGCACCCCATGTGAATCTCTCCTGCAAATCTAAAATTTAGCAATTTTTACAGCACCTGATAAAGCAGTATTCAATCAAAAACGTAAAACACAGAAACCTGGACATGGATGCCACACTCCCAGTGGTTGATTCAATGCTCTTGTCACCAAAAGATACACCTTCATTATGGGTGGAAGGAATGACAGTTCCACTGGCATCATTTCCTTCATAACGTCTAGCTCCTGCAGTAAATTCATTACTCAATTGACTTCCCTTAGAATCAACTCGTGATCTTTTCTTTTCAGCCTCCCTGCTGGAAACAGATGAAATGTCATTTCTTACATCTGATGTCCTGGCTTTCACGTTCAAACCTTCTATTTTTTGAATTAGAGAGGAATCTTTGCTTGTAATCTGAGATTGTTGCAAACCTTCTGAAAAACCAGAAGCTGTAACTTTAGATTTCTTTTCCAAACTAACATCAACTGGTTTTGCACTTCCCACCCCCTCAGCTAAATTTGTCCAGTTTGGTGGAGAGGAACCTCCTTGATTAACAAAAGTTTCAGCTGGAGATCCTTCTCTCATTGATGTTCTTTTAGAACCCATCTCTTCATCCTTTCTATGATCTGCGTCCCAGTCACTATCATGCAAAGGTGGTTTCAACTGATCCATCTTTTCAGGATAGGTTGGATTCATCAACTCAGGGCTCTCCCACTTTTCATCTTTTCTATCTGAGGATGCATGTTGTTGCTTCAGTAAAACCTTGTACGATGCACGAGAATCATGATGTGGACCAGATTCCATTTGTTCAGGGCCCAAACCCTTCCCAGTTGTGCCGAATCCACCAGGTCTGGCTGGGGGAGCACCAGGGTCATGAGGATGTGGACTTGGGAACCTATTAAAAACAGCAGGGCCAGCTGCCATTGGCATAAATGGCATATCTCGGTCATTAGGATTGCAGTAGCCCATAGGAGGACCATAGTATCCCTCATAGGCCAAAGGACCTGGGTAAAAACCAGGCCTCATTGGCATGCCTGGTCGGATATAAGCATCAGGCATATGAGGCCTGTACATATCTCCACCTTTTGGATGAGGCCCTCTTGGTCCAGTGCCTGATGGAGGAACTGGCTGTGAATTGGGGAAAGCAGCTGCTTGCATTGAAGGGCGAAAGTAATGAAAAGGCTCCATAGGGAAGCCACCAGGACCGACAGGAGCTCCATAGGGACCTCCAGGAGGCCCTCTATACCAAACACCACCAGGTGGATTATTTATCGGGGCACCGTGCCAAGGGTCAAAGTGATGAGGAGGCATTCCAGCATTGGGGTATTGCGGAAGATCTCCATGCCATTTCTCCCTGCTAGGTCGACCCACATCTTCAGTATAAGTAGAACCATCTCTTCTCCAATTGTCTATTGCACTTGCCACATTTGTGTTACCTGAAACATCATCTGGAACAAAACAAAAATCAGCAATGGTCTTCTAAGGGAAGACTAAATTTCACAGAAAGTGGGTTAACAGAAAGGTAGGAAGGAGGTTGAGTAACACTTACCAACAGGAGAAGTTCCAGCTCTTTCTTTCACAGGAGGAGAAGTTCCAGCTTTTTCTTTCACAGGTGCAACTCCACCAGATGAGAAAGGACGTCCTAAAGAAACATCAAATTATGAACCATCAGCAACTGTTCTAAAGAGATAAAAGGAATTCATTATAACGATCTCAACCTCCCCACGTTCCGTGTCAACTATAATGCAGACAAATCCAGCCAGCAATTCTACAACTCTCAAACTCAATTGTTATGAAGATCAGTATGAGATCCTCACTGACGTATAAAGTGTGGTTTGCACATAAATCCCAAACATATAACAGCATTGTTTGGTACAGAAGTCAAGATGGTAAAGGAATTTACTGCATGCTGAAAACAAACACATACAAGTCAAAAATCATAGTAATACTGAACGAGGTAACATGAAAAACCATCAACTTCAAGTTTCCCCCAACATAAATGTCATCAAATCAACAAACTGTTAATGCTGCAAAAGAAATCAATAAGCATATTCCACTCAACATCCAAAATTGACCATAGAGCACTAAACCAACGCTAACATTCTTAACTTAGTTTTATGAATGATATATGACTGAAGCACTAGTGCTAGGCTCCCATGAGTGTACCTTGTGACTCAGTGTTCTTTCCAGAATTATCTTTTTCCGAACCAAGTGTAGGAAAATCCCCTGAACTCAAGGAAAACTCATCATTCTTGTTTGTCGACACTCCCTGCATTTGAAATAATATGCAATGAAAACCAATATTAAGTATTCCCCCCACCCACCAAAAAAAAAATGAGAGAGAGAGAGAGAGAAGTTGCATTTATTTCAAAAACTGACAGAGTACACAATATGGTCTTAAGGATTTGATATTAAAGAAAACAATCCAACAGAAATAGAAATGGGCGCATACCAACTTCTCCGCACCCCCACCCGGTCCCCATGCCATTGAATTTTCAGCTAGTGGTTCAGCAAACCGTGATAAATGCGAGCTGCCAGGTCTTGGTTCTGCACTGCTGGGGCGCAATGACATTCCTGATGCCTGATTTGATGACAAGGGCCCAGAAGCTGATGATGGCCTAGAATTTGAGCCCCATGCACTGCTAACAGGTTCTCCTGTTCTTTCACTACCAGCAGTTGAAGGTCTGGTGCCACTTCCTGATGATGGCCGGCCACTAAGACGACTTGGTGAACCACTACCAGCATCAGTAGGAGACAAAGTTGAAGAACCCCAAGCATTTGACATAGATGACTTGCTGCCCCAGCTAAGAGTGCCCCTGCCATCATCAAAAAGTGAGCATGTTCAAGAAGCATATACAAGATACTCAAAAATAATTAGTGAAACATCAGAGAGAGAGGGAGGGAGGGAGGGAGGAAGCCAGAGCTGTACTCACTTGGGAACAATTTCCACATTTGGGTCCAGGCCATGATTTTCTAACCTTAAAAAATAGGGAAAGATACAAAATTTCAGTAGGCAAATCAACTGCTCTTAAGGAAAGAAGATCAGCAAAACATCAAGTACCTTTGGCTGGGTAAGTTAATTGGTTTTGGAACAGCAACTTTGCCCAAAACAGTCATGCCACCTCTTCGAGCAGAGGCCCACCTACAAAAAATGGAGCCGGGAATGATGAGAAAAATACAAGAATATTCACTTGGACACCTTCCATAATGCAACAGGCAAAAGGCACTTTAAAGCTTGGCAACAATGCAAATGGAAAAGGAAAAATCCACCACACTAACACCAATACACAAAATAATAATAATAATAATAATATAACTGACAAAAAACAAGATACGATATCTTATTTGATGATGGAACAATAGAATAGAATGCAGGAAAATTTTCTGTAATTCTCGTTAAAGGAACAAAATAAATAAATAAAGCTACCCATATATGTAAGGGTAAAAGCAAACACTACTACCCCTGCAAATGGAATCATCATATTCATCAGCAAATTATAAATTACGAAGTCATTACTAAGAAGCAAACACTAAGGGCCATTTGCAGATAGCGAAGTCATTACTAGCCTCCAAACCAATATAAACTGAAACTTAAGAAGCTGAAATCAACAAAAAGACAACTCCTAAACACTATGTTTAGGGTTGAGAGGAGAGAGAAAAAAAGTTCATCATAGAATGGACATTCAATGCAGTGCCTGTCCTCTTGTCAATTGCCAAGAAAGTGATCACATTTTTCAATCATCGTTTACTTCAATTTTTTTATGACATATGAATTTCATTGCACGATAAAGAGGGCAAGAAGCATCTGACATCCTCCAATGAAAAGAATAGAAAAATGAAACAACACAAAAACCAAAATAACAAAATGATACTAGAGATCAAGCAAGTATAGGTCTCCATGTTTGTACGTCACAAAAAATGATCACTCCACAGGGGCCACCCAAATTAAGTCAATTGAGAGAAAACAATTAAGGAAAATTTTCTCAAATTCTCCTCTGACCAAAAGCACCAAGTCACCGAATTTTCTCACCCCTTTAAAGATGGTTAACACCCTTAGAGAGTCCAAAACCTTTAAAGTTGGAAATCAATAAGTTAACCCAAGTTAATCCAGGGATATCAAAGAAGATTTACTCCAAAGAAACCAAGAAAGATCGGAGTGAAGATTTACCCCTTTTTCATACATGTATTTTTTTCATGGTACCATCCTTGTTGAACACATCCATATATCAACGCCATCCATTCTCCCTTCTCTTAACCAAAACTGTCCATATCTAAATTAATATTTTTGTAAACTATTACTTTTTTTCTATCATTTACTCCATTTTTCCATGAACGTATTTCACATTTTATAATACTAGTTAAAAGAATTAGGTACTGATTACACACAATAGCTCCTTTTTTTCTATAAGCTTCTAACAAGCTCATACTCCAAACAATTGCAAAGTATTGTGTATTTTTCTGACTACCCTAGGCTATAATATGGTCTTGATCATCCTGATAGCTACACCTGTTAACATTCTAATAGCTACCTTGTTAGGTTAAATCTGTGGCTATCCCAACCAGTGCAAGGACATATGCTAATTATAATCTAAATTGATATACATATACACAACTCTTTTCATTCGATTTCACAAAGGACTTCTTGATTTGTAATAGTTCAAGTCTTAAATAATCCTATCTTTGCAAGATAAAGGGTAGTTAGATGGCTTCATTTCACAAACAAAAATGCATAATCCTGTGCTTCAGGAAACTGTGGTATTAAGTCATATGTTCACTAAAGGAGAAAGAAAAAAGTCCACACAATCACCGATACTGAAATGAATATCTGCAAATAACATGCAAACAAGTTCTAGAATACTCTAGCATCATATGCATACATAAGTTAGATCTATCTAAATGCATAATCCTGTGCTTCAGGAAATAGTGGTACCAAGTCATATGTTCACTAAAGGAGGAAGAAAAAAGTCCACACAATCACCAACACTGAAATGAATATCCGCAAATAACATGCGAACAAGTTCTAGAATATTCTAGCATCATATGCAAACATAAGTTAGATCTATCTAATAATAAATTTCCAACATAAGATCTCTCATAGATCCATTTCCCAAATCACTGCAAGAGAACCCAAGTTTAATACCTCCGCTCCTGCGTTAACATAGTCGATGTCATTGCTCACTTGAAATTCACAAATCATCCAACCAACGCCCACTACACCTGCACATAAAGAGCAAATATAACAACCCAATTACTCAATTAAAATTAACCCAACAATTACACAACCTGTGAACAATAGTTTCAAAGGTTGAGCCATACACAAACATGATAATCCTTACCCACAAAAAAAAAAAGAAAAGTGAAAGACAAGCATTTCTTCCACCCACTTCACTCATCCAAAAGCCCAATAAAAAGACCATCAAATCATCGGAGTCAATAGCTCTACATCAGATTTATAAACATATGTGTGTGTCTATGTATGTATTTAGTCTGTATCAATAAATAATCAAAGGCAATTACCCAATACAAAACAAATTAGGGTTCCATCAAAACATAACACAGTTACATATTAGACAAGAATAGCCAAAGATAGACCTATTTAAAGACATTGCTATGGATAAAAGAATCTAACGCTGTATCAAATAAGGGACAGTAGAAACCTAAACTGTGAAAGGATAAATCAAAAACCCTAGAAAATGAACGTATGAGAGAGAAAGAGAGATGAGATTCTACCAGATCGGATCATGCGAGGGTTTGAGAAGAATTGGGGGATAGAGAGAGAGAGAGAGAGAGAGAGAGAGAGAGAGAGAGATCGCGAAGAGCGAGAGAGAAATCGAGCGATGCGGGGGTTAGGCTTTTTTGTTGCTTGTTTCTTGCCCTTCGTACATACGCAGAACAATACGTCAGAGAGAGACAGAAAGAGAGGGAGCTACCATAAAACTCGTTTACGCTTTCACCATTTTATCCACTTTTATTGAGTACTTTTTATTTACATTTATTTTTCTAATTTTTTTAATTTTACCAAAATAAATACAATTTAGATAAAATAACATTGGTAGAATTTTTAATTAATAATATTAGAAAAATTATTCATTGTTGACCCTACTCGGTGAAAATAAAAGTATGGTCATTATTTTCAAATAAAAAATTAATCATACTAATATCTTGTGAGTTTGATAAATTCTTTTAATTAATATCTCAAATTTAAATTTTAAAAACAAAAAAATAAGAATGTTCTTCTGAATTGGATTTCATAATATTTGAACTGAATTAATCAAATAATTTAAATACAGGTGGTCAAGTAAAAAATAAAGAAAACAATCATATAAATAAATATACGATATGAAATAAAATCTTAGGAATGAAAAACAAGTGTTGAGAGAATTTGTTTCTAAATTTGATCCAATAATATTCGAACCGTATTAGTCTAATAATTTAGACACCAATGATCAAGTAAAAAAAATAAAAAAATAATCATATAAATGAATATACGATATAAAATAAAGTATAAAGTCATCCATATAACTGATCACATTTAATGAAATAAAAATTTAATTATTGTTATAATATTAGAAAAATATTTAATTTTTACCATCAGACTATACCTTGATTAACCGATCACTAATATTAAAAACCAAACAATTTGATGAAACTATACTAATGAGTTTGTTTATTAAATACTTTTGCCAAAATTTTATATTATAAGATAGGATTTGCTAAATATTAGCCCAGATGAATATAAATACTCTTAATATTTAATAAGTTGATATATGTAAAAGAATATTTAAAAGAATAAAATTGATATCATATATTAAAACTATATTTAATTATTTTTTATTAACAATTGTACCTTTATTTATTTCTTTCAAATTTAATTTAATTTTTTTATTTCTTCTTTTCTATGAATAAAATTCTTTTTTTTTTTGTATATCTCGTATACACGATACTACGAGCGATAATAACGCTAATATGTTTTTTTTTTTTTTGGAAATTATCATTCCATGGATTAAATTAAATAATTTTAAATAGATCAAAATATTTTATAAATTAAATAATAAATTTAAAATATTATTAAATAAGTTGAGTTGATTTAATGCCAAGTGTTCCTAACATTGTTCATCATTGCTCATTAAATTACAAAGACATTGCATTGAGGTACTGTATACATGAATCTTCTCCAATGAAAACGAACCGTTATTTCCTTTGATGCGTCTCTTCCCTTATAACCCTTCACTTCGCTAGAGAAGGGAACCAGAGATCTGGTACTCTCTCTCACTCCACAAGCAAGAGAGAGAGAGAGAGAGTGAGAGAGAGAGAACAAAGGGGGTTGCTGGGGGTGACGAAAGACATAGGATGAAGAAGGTATATGAACTATAAACGTTTGAATTTGACGCCAAATTTGACTCCAACAGATTGATTATGTTTGATCTGAGTGAACTTCATATGTCTTTGTTCTAATCTTATGAACAATAATATCAATTATCACTTCCTTCAAAGTTATATGAACTATAAACTTCATATGTCAGGCACGCTCGTCTTTGTTCTAATCTTATGCAGAGTTATACATGCCCGGTTGCTTTCAGCAGGATACGACAGATGGTGAGAGAATCGGACAATCGAGTTTGGTCTATGTCATTGGGAAGAGTGCAAAGAGCTTGCAAGGGCCACTGCAATCAATTCAAGCAGTTCAGACTGGCATCTGGTTCTAGCTGCAGAGGAAGCTTGTCTTCTCTTGGTGGTCAGTCTAAAAACTTTCCTCATATCTAGATTTTGGAACAACATCTTCCTGACATGTATTTAAAGCGAAAATTTTGAGTCTTTACTAATTATGGTCTCTTCCACCAGCCTCCAGGAATTGCTAACCATCTCACTGTTCATACTTTTAGTTAGTGTCCGGTCACAACACATCACTCACTGCATCCCCTTCCCCTCCCCACCAAAGGAAAAGGGAGAGGAAAAATAGACATAGGAAGGTTTAATTTTAATAACCATAAGAATTAACTTTCCAACAAAAAGGGTCCTTAACTGTTAATTTTGGTAAAAAATATTGGGTAATGTTTGCATGGGGTAGGTGAGATACTTAGCTGCTCGTACTAATAAATGGGCTGCCAGCTGCTAGGACTCCCTTTCCCTGAGAAATGATACGTGTTTGAGGACAGTAGTACCACCTGATATAAATGGCTCCCTTTCCTTTAGAAGGCTGCTGCTTGGATATCTTTGCCGTCTTATGCAGATGCAAGACGTAGACCAAACTAGAGATTAGCCGAAGCTATAAACGTACTAATACGTTTTTTGTAGTCTCATTCTTTCTTTTCTTTACTTTTTTTTTCTTTTTTTTGGGGGGGGTGTTGGATTTGGTTCACTAATTCTTTGTGATGGTTAATTACTTTTACGCAATCTATTAGACACAAAAGGTTTGTCTCAATAGAATCCGAAATTTTTCTCCACTTGGTTTCCATCTCGAGATTCTCTGCATCATTGACAATGGGTAAAATTTCGAGCTTTGGCTTTGGGCACACCTACCGGCTTGGATGACTCATAGTTTACTTGATCATATTCTCTGTCCAGGGCAAGATTATTAGCTATTATACATGGTTTGGAATAGGTTTGAGTAACAGGAGAGTCATTTAATCATCTTTCGACATCCCCCTTCCCCGAAATAAAAATAAAAAAATCAATAAATACGTAAATAAAGTTGATCATTGCAGAGTCTTCTGCTTAAAGCTGAACCATTTTTGGAACACGAGGCTAGACAATGATTTCTGTACAGCTCACGCAACTGGACCTGTCACGGGAGAATTTATGAGTAAATTACATATTCAGTCTCTAAGTTTATTTTATTTTTATAAATTAAACCTTATAATTAACGTTACTATAACGCGATATTCAAATTTTCAAAAAATTAACGAATTGATCTTTTAATCGATGATAGTGACATAGTAATCGTTACCATATCATTACCATATCAACGATCATAGACATCTCATAGTGTCACGTCAATAATTTATTTACATGACTTTGTCAATCTATCAAATTACTGACGTGGTATTGTCACGATAGAGAGGGTATTTTTGCCTAACGGTGACTTGAAGAGGGAATTTTGGTATTTTCAAGCCCAGACAGAATAGTTTCCTTTTTCCCGTGGCCCCCAAGATAACCCCTGAGCACGCCACGTCACGCTCCCAAGCTTCAAAGTTCAAACTTCTTCCGTCTTCCTTCTCTCTCTGCTCTGCAATTTCTCTCCCTTTCTCTCTCATCAGCAATCAAACAACCATGGCTTCTTCTCTTTCCTCGCCACTAAACCTCATCTACTTGATAGAACAAAGGGCAAGCCTCTGGATAATTATGGAATTAATACCTAGGGGAGTATTCAGAAATATCTCATTAGTGTAAATACCAAATAGGAGTTTGTTCTATCCTAGGACCAAAAAAATCTTGAGTATCTGATATTGTCTTAAAAGATATGAGCATATATATTGAGTGCAGGTTTAATAAATTGGTGTAGCAAATAGTTCTTGGACACTCGGTTATCTTGTGTCTATAGTTCTTGGACAGAGAGATTAGAAGGACGCGATTTATGTAATTTCCACAGCTTCTCTTAGAAGACCCCTGCGCGGTTTGGTGGATAGGAAGTAATTGTAGAGGCTGTTGATTTGGTGGATTCCTTGCTGTTGGATCACCTCCCTGGTGCTCATTTTCTTATTATGCATTATTGTCATCTCTTTTCCTGAAAAGAAATGGGGATGACTGGGAGGAGATGTGCATCATATGTGTGAATCTATTTTTATTCAAAAGCTTTGGAACTGGCTGTACTTTTACTCAGCAAGTTGCAAAATTGAACAACAACAGAAAAAAGCATGAATGCTGTTGCAAGACGTTGAATTAATTATTAGTTTTGCAAAGACAGAAAGGATAGGAAGTAATTATACCTTATTAGCTGAGAATAGTAGGATTTGTAATTTTAAGAGACCAAAGGTCAAGGTAAGCATAAAATGACAAAACATTGGTGCCATTAGTGTTGTAAATATTTGTTCAACAAAGGTAAAATAAAAAATGAGAGCTTGACAACAATTCTTTCTGCTATGAAATTGATTCCTAACCTCATCTACTTTGGTCAAAATAGAATTTGAGGCTGTCTAAGCCAGACTTCTTCTCATTCTGTGTTTGCTACTGCCTATGACAAGCTTAGAAGAAAAGTCGTAGGTTTATGATTTTGCTTTATATGGAAAACTACATTTCCCTAACCAAGTTTGCAGCTGTTGAACATCTGCCATGGCAATGCAATTTGCATTGCTTTGTATACTGTTGTATATCTGAACAAACTGTTCCTGTAGTCTCATCAACTTTTACCCTTTTGACCTTGATAATATGCAGGAAGTCGCGGAAAAGTTGCGGACTCTGAAGGAGAAGTTAGGGACAGGAGATTTCAGTGCACTAGGGAAGATTCGCGGTACAGTTTTGGAACTCACTGCTCCGCAACAGCTGGTACTCTCTCTTACTCATAGAACTAAGAATTACATTCAGGCTTTCAACACCAAACACCAATAACTACTTACCCAGGTGCAAGAACTGAAGACAAAGATGTAAAGTTCTGGAATGCCTTGGCCTGGTGATGAAGGTGAGCATCGATGGGTACAAGCTTGGCTGGCTATAAAGAAGGTTGGATGGTTTTTTCTTTTGTAAATTATGTTTCCCATATTTTTATGTTTCGATTTTTTGTGGTAGGAAGCAGCCTCTTAACTGTATCCAGAATCAGCTGATGTCTCTAATGGCCAATGTTTCTCCTTTCTTGCTGTCTTGGATAATTATCCAGTTTGATAAGGTTTAGTGGTGAGGAAAGATCAGAAGCAGCCATGGTTGTTTGATTGCTGATGAGAGAGAAAGGGAGAGAACTTGCAGAGCAGAGAGAGAGAGAGAGAGAGAAGGAAGACGGAAGAAGTTTGAACTTCGAAGCTTGGGAGCGTGACGTGGCGTACTTAGGGGTTATCTTGGGGGGCCATGGGAAAAAAGAAACCATCCTGTGTGGGCTTGAAAATACCAAGATGCCCTCTTATGAAGTCACCATCATACAAGAATGCCCTCTTGCCACGTTAGCAATTTGACAACTTGGCATAGCCACATCAGAAAATTGCTTACATGACACCATGAGATGTCTACAGTTGTTGACATGGCAGTGACATCTCAACACCCGAACAACTAGGTAGACAACCAATGGACACTGTGTCGCTATCATTGACGGAAGAACCAACTCGTTACACTTTTAGAAATCTGAGTACCACAAGATAATATTTTTTATTGTAAAGACTAATTTGTGAAAATCAAATAAACTTTAGGGTCCAGATATGTAATTTACTCAAAAATTTATCATGCTTTATTATAAAGTCATGTTTTTGACTCCACCTTAAGATTCAAGCCATTACTCTCCATCTGAAATTGTAAAGCAACCGTAGTGGTAACCAATATATCAGGTGTAGATTTGCTGCAGCTGACACCATAGAGTTGCAAACATGCTGGTATATTGACATGCGGGAATACACTGGAATTGACACAGAATATCATAGTTTAGTAGGTATATAAGGACAGAAATACCAGATACTTACGCAACCTCTGTCCAGATAGAGCATATATTTACATGGTCTAGCAAGCCAAATCTGCAGTTCAGTACTCGGCAACTTTGACTGATTTACAATCATCAAGTACAGAACCACTGATATCCACCCAAACTTCATTGATCCGCCCGAAGATTCTTAATGGAGGACTATATTGTGCTATTGAGTAAGCATAGACACTATCGGGAGAAGTTGCATTGGCCCATGGAGACCTGCTCAAGCTGACTGCAAGTTTCTCTGCTTCCTTCACAACATTACCGTCCATTGCAAATCCTGTGAATGTCCTGACTGCGAGGCAGCGACTAGGCCATACACTGTGTTCTAGGTTCAGTTCTGGTAGTGGAGTAGGAGGAGTTTTCTGGAACGCCACTGGCAAGTAGAATTGCACATAGTAGGCTGAAGAGTGAAGTGGCCCAGCATCAGGAACTACGCTTGTCAATAAAGGAGCTGTCATGGCTATTCGGGAGAAGTTCAAGTTGGCACCTTGGGTATACTCAAATAACCTGTTGTGTGAACAATAAGGAACGTACATAGTAGTGATGAAGCAAGTTCATTTCATCATAGATTTAACTGCTAGAAGAGAATAAAAGGATATTGAGATCCCCCCTCCAACTATGGCTAGAGTTACGGCCTTACAAATTCTTCTCATAAGGAATGCAAGGATTATACACCAAGCATTCAAATAGTGTTAACTTGAAAAGATGCATGTGGAATCATCATAAGAACAACCAGAAGATGCAAGACTTTAATCAGGGAGAGTAACTTAGAATTCAATTATGAATGTCTCAGTTATATTGGTACGAGCTTCAATATCCACAAGAAAAACTCCAGGAAGTTCTTGAAGAGTGGCAAACTCCTCAAGATCAACGAATCGCTAATATGATGAACAATAAGAGAAGACTCAAAGCACAGCCTCAACCAAATGTGAAGCAATTAAAGATCACAAATATAAAGATCGCCCGGTAATGCAGGGTGATCAGTTGTGAGTTACCAATACATCTCCTAATGCTCAACCAACTCGATAATAGTTGAATAAATATGCAATATAACCATCACCAAGGTGGTTGCATAAAACACAATAACCTAGGATACTGCTTGCAAGAGCACGCCTAGGACCTCCCAGGTTATGAGAGGCATTATGTATGGCTGCTAGGTACTCTGGATAGGTTGTGGTGACAAACTCACTCTGGGGCGGCAATCATGGCTCAAATCCAACATTCCGCAATGGATGGAGGATTGTAACACCCGGGTAGTAACAATGGTCAGTCCCCCGTGGCCACCCTTCGTTTAACGAAACAAATATGCATTGTTTCAAGGAGAAAATAAAACCTTAGGGGGGCTTAGTTTTCCTGGGTAGTGTTGAACTAAACCAAGTGAGTGTCCCTAGCAGAGCTAATCTCATCATCCCATCATGTCTGATTGATTACATAAATAATTTAGCAACGTAATGATTGACCAATCATTTCGGGTCACTTTAATACAACAGCAACACAGCAACACACTGAGACTTAATCATTTCATATCATTTTAATCCTGAAGCAAAATCAAAATGGGGGCCAGATTTATATTTTCCCACGAGTATTAAAACTTTAATTTGCAACTTTTCTTGAAACATCAGCTTTATGTTAGATACGGCTAATTCCCCAACCTAAACATCTATACCCTGATCAAGCTATCAAATCTTCGTGGCTGCTAAATTTAACTCCCCCAACAAATTAGTGGGATTATCTGCATCTTTTATGACATCTGTTGATTCTTTTAGAGGTCAAGAACAAAGACTCATCTCATATTCCAATTCCTACACATAAATTAAGCTAATTTCCTAGATTGGTTCTTAACATAAAGTGACTATGATGCAAATAAACACTAAAGGCGCGTTTAGTTTGTATTCGGGAATCGAAATCAAAATCGAAATAAAAAATCTTAAAATATGAATCGGAATCGGAATCTAAATCTTGTACCCTTTGTTTGTTTCAAACTCTGGAATGAATTTGATTACCAATATTGATTTTTGATTTATATATCTTTCGGAATAAAAATTATATAATTGTCAATTTTACCCTTGATAAAAATATTTTAAAATTAATATTTTTAAAATTTTATTTTATTTTGTAAAATTAAAACTATAATTATTATCTATTTTATTTTCTTTAATTTTCTTTAATTTAAATTTTTAAAATTAAATCTAAAATTAAAATATTTTAAAAATTAATATTTTATTTTATTTTTTAAAATACTTTAAAATTAATATTTTATGGAAAGATAAAAAGTGAAAAATAATTTTTCTTAAGTTTCATCCATAGGTTTCAACCAAAATCCATCATTTTACTTAAGTTTCACAAAACTCATAGATTGAAAGTTTCATATCCATATCTTGATTTTCATTCCCTTGAACCAAATAATTTATATAGGTTTAAAATTCATTCTTGATTCTCATACCCATTAATCAAACACTACCTAAATTAAGCTAATTCAGTAGCCAATATAAACTACTTATTCTTTGAGGGACCAATAACAAAGACCCATCTCATTTTCCAAGTCCTACGCACAAATTAAGCTAATTCCCGAGATGGGTTTTTAACATAAAGCAACCATGATGCAAATAAACACCGAAAATAAAGCAATCAGGCAGCAAAAATCATCCCAATCATCAAAATCAGTACTAACAAATTAAATTGCATTTAGCAAGTCAATCAATCACGTAATCAGTTATAGAGAGAGAGAGAGAGAGAGAGAGAGAGAGAGAGAGAGATTATACCTGTGAAAGCCCAATTTGGTGGCTTTTTCAAAGGAGAGTTCTTTAACAGCAGCAGACATCCATGAAGACTCTCTCATAAGTCTGATTTCAAAATTCGACTCTCTGTGAATAACTGTGTATTGGGGTGTTTCAATTGCTGAGCACAAAGCAATCAAGCATAGAACATTGACTGCCATGATCATCAACCTTGTTCTCCCCATCTCTCTCTCTCTCTCTCTCTCTCTCTCTCTCTCTCTCACTCCTCTGTGTCCCATAAAAAAATGAAATTTTGGAGTTTTATATCAGCGGACAGTATTACTATAGAAGGGGGTGGTATGTCAATTTACGATTTTGTACATGCTTAATTGATTTTTAATTGCATAAGTGAAGGGTAGTTCTGGAATGAGAATGAAAAAACAAATGGTTTAAGAGTCAATTTCCATTTATACACGCAAAGTATATGGAGCTAATTCTCAACAAACAAACAAACAAACAAAGCAATAAAAGATAAAAATTGTATTCTTCTCCAATTTTTAAATAAGGTTTTTTGAAGTCATATTTATGAAATTGTAGTTTGATGTTTCATTGGGGTTAAAATTTATCAAAGATACAATCAGAGAATTTCTTACTTTTGTGTTATTAATATTAAATTTTAATTAAATATTAATTTCTTTTTTTAAAAAATAAAATTACTGTATCCACTTTTTATAGATAAATTTGAAATCTACGATCCAAAATAAGATCAGTTCAGGATCTCGAGATCATTTTCAAAATGATCGAAATATATCCTTTTGTTTTTGTATTTAATTTCTATTAAATTCTTAGATAAATCAAATTAGATTTGTGCCCATTTTGTGTTTTGTTTATATTTTCTTTTTGTTCATGATTTTACCCTTTGAAAGACCAAAAAAATGGTAGATGCACTTTTCCTACAATAAAATGCTATTATAGTAAAAACACAAATATCAACCTATGTTTCTCTAGCTTGCTATCATGCCTTCTTCGAAAGTACAATGCATGGTTTTCGTACTTGTGTGTGCCTATCGGAAGGATTCGAGAGTAGTGCTTTCATTTCATTAAATTTTGGCAAGGGTGTTCTTAACCAAGCCTAGTATAGTGATGATATAAGCACCAAACTACAATTTGATCTTATTAATCGTACGGCCAAGATACAATCCAATTGAGATCCTTCGAGGAAATTGAGTACTCTTGCTTCCTTGGCCAATCCCACTTGCTTGGTCCTCCTACTCAACATATCAAGGAGGAAAAAGAAGGACATGAAAGAGTTTAGGACACTCAATTGAGGCCAAAATTCTTAGATGCCCTTGCTTTGGACTCTTATAACAAAACAGGTTTCTCATTCTCCTTCCACAGATTGACTCAAATTATTCACCATCTATATGAAATACCCCCCCCCCAAAATGTGAACATGAAATCAAATTTTCAATAAAGATGGCTCAAAATCAAGAGATAAGTATTTAGAGAGAGAGAGAGAGAGAGAGAGATATATATATATGTGCTGAGCAATTTGTTCCCCCCTTTTAATACCTACTATCGATATCCGAAATTATGATCTGACTAGATTGACTCGTCGTTTGTGCAATTTATCCCATATTTGATGAGTTAGAGTGGAGGAGAGCGGACCATGTATAAAATGCAAATTCAAGAATTAATTAAGAATACCTTTCTTGACTTTTTAACTAAAATGAAGTGTTGTATCTATTCTTATAACAGTTTAATATGGTCATTGATACGCATGATATAAAATTAATTTTTTAAGGGGAAGAGTTCACCCACAATAGCTTGCTACTGGGGCTTTCATGTGTTGCCCTTGCGTTACAGTATATTGCAAGGGCCTACACCCGCCATGAAAACAAGTTCGATGGTGTTTGTTTGTTTGTTTGTTTTTTGTTCTCTCTCTCTCTCTCTCTCTCTCTCTCTCCCAGCTTGCTTCGTTGTTCTTCAGCAACTAGAAGGACCTACATTCTCCTCTTTCTTTCTCTCTGTCCCTCTCTTCTGTCTCGTGTATACGTAAGGGGGATTAGAAGAGTAAATGTAGAAAATGCAAATTGTCATAAATTTTCCTTTTCATTGCTAACATGATTTGGTGCCACTTTGTTATGTATATCATGAAATCATACATGGTAACTTGTGTGTCAATAGTAACATAAATCTCACTTCCATGTTCTTGAACACTTGGAACTTCATTTGTTAGCCGAGGGAAAAAGTTGAGTTTTCTCTGTATCTGTATCTTTGAAGATGATGGGTAGTGTTTCTTCTGTGAAATACTCCTTTTTGAGAGTCTCCAAGGAAATGAACCTCACCTACAAGTACAACAAAATTGGAAGCTTAACATAATTTCATTATCCATGTCTTGCAACTCTGATTGATGGGTAAAACAAATCAAAAAGTCACTAATTTGAATGACAAATCTTAGAGGGGCAGATTGATGGGCTTAGCGATGCTCCTATCACAAGATGACTAATGAGGCGCCGCATAGACACTTAAAGGTTCAGAACACACACACACACACACTCTCTCTCTCTCTCTCTGTATCAAATGTATGAGGAAACTTGATAGTGCTTACCAGAGATGCATATGATTTTAACAGGGGCTTGACAAGCTGCCAAACCGGTTTGAAGATAAACGGAGCATCAACAAAGAGGACTTGAGCGAGCCGTTTGGGATAATAATAGTAGAACACATCAAACTGCAGGAAGGAAAATATGTCAAAATTCACGATGTACATAATTTAGTGGCCTACTAGTCGCCCACTTGTTCATACACCCTAAGCATGTATGAAAATAGACATAGCAACAACCTATAATGATCATATAGTTATATATATCATGACTTTCTTCGAAAGTCATCAGCAAAGCAAAGCCAAACAACAAGAGCTGCAGGCTCCCGGAATCATTCATATGAGGTGCACAAATGGTTAGATTAATCATTACTCAGACATGAGGCTGAAGAAGTCTTAAGAAAAACTTATGTCTTATTTCCTTTCAACTCTCAAAAATGCCATTCAACAGGCGTGCCATCAAACATTCCAAGATTTATGTTTACTCCAAAGTCTCAGAACATGCTAGGTTAGCATAGGACACCATTAAAATAGTACCAGCTAGACCAATGCTCAATTGGACCTGTTGAAGCAACTTAGTCACTTAGTTAAAGTGGTTCATGCTTGCTTTCCACAGTAAGAGCAATGGTACCTCAAAATGTCTGCAGCTTTCTTAAAATACTACCAGCTAGCAATTCCACATAATGTGTCCGAAACTTATAGGGAGGTCAGACCGATATTCTATTCAGATGAAAAAGAAATTAAAAATAAACAGATAATCAACTGCCAGACCACAAATATTACCAAAAATTTTATGAAGTTAAGATCTGCATTCTCGGTAGAAAAGCCACGAAGATCAACAATTCCAAGAATTTCATTTTTTCCAGGTGGCAGTCTGCTCAATGCCTTCTCAACCAGAAAAGCACATAGCTTCTTGTCCTCCGCAGGATCCTGCATCTATGGGCATAGCATGATATGATATAATCAGAAGTTACTTACAAGAGAAATAGGACAAAGTAACAAGGGAAGAATTCTCAAAATCAGAAGTTATCTACATCATTTTCTTTTTCCAGGAGAGGCACAGTAAGTAATTTAAACTTTGCAAACGTATTTTGGTAACAAACATCAACCATGATAAAGCCAGATTTCAACTACTTACTCCGTTGACTGTGCAACTAATTAAAGAAACATCAACTAATTTATGTGAGGTCAGATTTCATTTCGATCCCTTGTATTCTAAAAGTACTTACAGAGTTTGTGGAAGAACATACAGCTAAATGCACCACAAAAATAAATGGCTCTGCAGTTCTCCAATGTTTTCCTAATATAATTCCAGTATAAAGATATGTGGAATCTATCAAACAATATTTATAAAAATGAACCATCCCTGGAAGATCATAGCATAAAGAGAGGAATATAGGACCTTTTCAATCATAAAAAACAGATCAGATACTGGTAAGGCAACTACAGTTTTTTATGATATCAACAGCATTATTGTATAACCATATCATTTTTTCTTTTCCTTAAAATTATTTAAGATAGTGCATGTTCCTGGGAAAATGCCCAAACTATTTTCTGGGCAATATGCGCGGTAGCTAATGTAATTATAAGAATTTCATGAACTCGAAAATGACTATAGAAAAATTCAGTAATGTAACAGGCAGTTAATGTCTAGCTATGTACTCACTGCAGGAAAATGCTTGGCAGCGACCACTATGAGTACTGGCCTTCCACTGACATCAAGAAAATCATGTAGATAAGCCTTTCCCGTTTTAGCTATATTTTTCACGGACTGCTCTGTCAATTCTGATACTTTGAATTCTTCACGCCAACTCTAAAGTGTTAAAGGAAAATTCATATACATAAAGTTTATGCAACTAATAAGAAAACCCAGCAAATTTAGTTGGAAGCAGAAGATTGAAATGCAGGCTACATAAAAATTGTTGAAAGATTTTGACAAGATAAAACAAAAGAACTCATTCCAAAAACAAACTAGGACTAGGGAGCAGAGGCTGGCAACTGCATAATAAGTTATATAATTAAATTATATTAACGGAATTAGCACCAAAGAGATATACTTCAATGTTTCCCATGTGATTATAATTATATATCCTAAAGAATGAAGCTGATGGGTATGGATACAATGGCTTTACACAACTTTGCAACAGTTTCTTCAACAGAAAACTTCCGATCCTTCAGAAACCATAAGATCATGTCATCATCATCTCTTCCATTTTTGCCGACTGGAAGACTAGGATGATCTTTCTTAAGCTTCTCCTTTACTTGCAGTATTAGCTGCTGAATTTAAAAGATTAGTTCAATAAGAATTCGTGCCACCCTTGTAACATATGGAAATTAAGTATAACATATAAAAACTTTCAAGTAGGAAAAGAGTTCAGATATACTCATAATTTTGTTCAGTTGCTGAATCAAATCATCCATTATTCAACCAGCCATTTAGATTTCTTTCCAGCCCATGACTCTCATGTGCAAAGTAGATTTACTAGAAATACAAGAAGCCATTCTGTTTTTCGATGTACTAGGACTTATCGTGTTGCTTATAAATTACAAGCAGAAAAGTTAAAACTTGACGCTTCATGAAAAGGTGAATGACACCATTTTAAGCAGGACTCCTTCCTCAACAATTTATAGTCTAGGAATTAAGGATAAGAAATCAAACTGCATTACCATATAGAAAGAACAATTGTTAGATCAAAAACAAGAGTTGACAATATTAAATTAATGAAGAGATAATGATTTTTGCCCCCATTATTGTAACTTCCCAAATAGTAGCTTTACTTCCACACAAGGAAAAATGGATTGCAACGGTGGCCAAGTCTTTAGACTTGCTTACACCTCATACCTTACAAACAATACCTCAAAATTCCAAAACATATTTAGGTTGAGGCCAGAATTCCTCACAGTACCCACATTAAGATAAGAGTAGAAAGGCAAAACCCAAATTTGGGTTTTCTGTAAAAAGATCACCAAAAAGTACTTGAAAATGAAAATTGCCTCACAATTTTGCCTTTCCCTTTTGGGGAAGTGCTGGATCAGGGCAACAAAAAAGTGCCACTTTCACATTTTCAAAATTTGTTCAGCCAATTCTGGCTATGTACAATTAAAAGCATGTGAATCCACATTGTTTCTTTTCTTGATAAGCTCGGATTGAACTGAACCCACAAATTTTCAACCAAAATAATAATAATAATGATAACAATAATCAATTCATTAAAATTCAAAACCAAAAGACTACGCTACTGACTACTCTACTCTCTTTCAAGTTCTCTATACAAATGCAGTGAAAAATTAATATTTGTTAAATTATGAATCAAATACGCAAGTTTTAAACATGCCCAAGAAATTTGTATCCGACAAACAGTATACATTTGGGATTAAAATTTCAGAAGACGGGGTTATACTATAATTTTTGGACTCAAACGCACATTTTTCTTCCTTAAAATTTCAGGACCGCAGTTGTTCCCCTACCTCCCCCTCCCACTGCCTCTGCATACCCACTACAATCCCATAACCAATAGGACCCAGAAAAGCACAAACTTGAAAAGAATGAAATTGTTAATAGAAGAAAGAAGAGAGAACATTTCTTTTACCTTGTTTGTGTCATAAGCTGAGTGCTGAACACTGTGATTCTGAACAGAAAATCTGCAAAATTTGGTGGGCCTGTTGAGGTTTATGCTAATGGAGCTAACTGGGGTACCCAAGAATGGGCTTCTAGAGAACCGAACCGCCATGGCTCTAAAAAAGAACCCTTCTTCGTTTGCACAATCCAATATCCAATTGAGCAGAGTAGTATTTTTGGAATTAATACGACACCGTTTTAGTGGGTTGGACACGGCTCTCTCTCTCCCCCCGGGGGCCCCCGAGTCTCACGTAAGCCTAACGGCTTCCAACAACGTTGTTTGTATCGACGTGGTTGGCTCAATCGAAGATTGACCTTTTTTTTTTTTTAAGTGTGATTAAGATTTGATTCTTATAGGGAGTATCGAACTTCCATATATATGGAGTATTTTTTGTTGAGAGATCCACCTTTTGAAAAGGAGCTACTACAACAATCGGTGCCGATTAATCGAGATAAAATTCTGGATATCGAAACGTATTCAAGATAAAAAAAAAAAAAAACACAATGTTTGTTCAGAATTACTGTTTTAACTTCAAATTTTGGTTAGGTTGTTTTAAGCTGATCAAAGGTTGTTGAGACATAACTCATGCATTTTGCATTGATAACTAAGCCATAGAAACACAACCTCGTATCTGCGAGATTCTACATGTGTAAATTATTGCACATATTTAGATATTTGTTCACACATTGTTATTTAAAATTTAGAATTTGTATTATATTTTAGATTTATTATTCAGTTCATTAAAGTCATATTTAAGGATACTGAAACTTAATGTCATATTTAAAAATATTAAATATAAATTTAGGATGCATAAAAATTGCATTCAAATCCCAGGTAAAATTAGTAGGAAATATACTTTTTCATGAGTACAATCTATGATTCATTGTATGAAAATTATAATAGAAAGATTTTGAGTTTACATATATATTGTATCGATCCAGTGTGTCTATCTAATATATTTTGATTGTGAATTGTTGCCATAAATTTATCGATACTCATAAAATAGTTGCCAAAATTCTTATTTTCAAGATGCCATCCGAAATTTTCTCTCCTAATATCTTAATCTACTTCGGAGCTATATTGGAATATTACCACCGGCTCAAATGTATATGATAAATACTTCACAACCCCAAGATTCTAAATCTAAATGCCAAGGGGGGTTGAGTGTGAGACAGTACCATAAATCTAAATATAGGCCCATTTTTTTTATTTGAAGATCAATATTTAAAAATTTGATTAATTCGGTTCGAATAGTTATAAAATCTAATTTAGATTGATTTTTTCGATATCTATTTTTGTATTCTTAAAATTTGAACTCGAGATTTTAATTAAGAAAACGTAATACTCTCACTAAATTTTAAGGACGTTGGTCAAAATGTTGGCGATTGGGGTGGTAAATAAATATATAGGATTCTGTTTCTGAATCCTTTCCAAGCTTCTGAATGACAGCATTAATGAGGATCATCCGCTTAGCTCCAGTATTCAGGAATGCAAAAGCTTGATGGAGAACTTGAATGTGCAGCAGTTCCAACACATTTTCAGAGAAGCTAACACCCATGCGGATCATCTAGCCTTCCTGGTTCAAACGGAGGAGGAGAGGGTTCTGGAGCTCAGGGAACCGCCAACTTCCATGCTTCATCTGCTTCGAGAGGATATGCTGGGAACTGAGAGTTTAAGGGACAGGCTGCGTCCCTAGGGTTAGTTTGTTTGCTCTGTCTGCTGCGGTTTCTGTTTGTTCATTGTTGTGTCTTCTTTCCTGTGCCAATATTTTTTTTGGTACTGTTCCTGTGCCAATATTTTCTGTGCCAATACCTATATATAGGATTCTGTTTCCGGAGTTGACGGTTCATGTTTTGGGCCAGAAAGCCCAATTTCAAGTTTTCAAATTTCTTATGACATACAGGATCCATTTGGGCTAGAATCTGCAATCCCAACCCAATAAGGTGGACCTTTTTTTTTTTTTTTCAGATATAACAGATACAATCAATCGGAATCGAACAAAAAAAAATAAAGGATGGAAGTGAAGAGACTCTACCATTTGAGTTGTCACTCAAAGACCAATAAGGTGAACCTTGTTCTAATGAAAAAGAGCATGAACCGTACTCAACAATTCTTGAGGAGCAAACAGCCTGCTCAGGATCACTCATGATGCACGAACGACCTAAATGTATTTTATATGTCAATTTTTTTTTTCTTTTTTTATAGTTTAAAAATGTTAAAATTCATCTCGGTGCTTGCATAAGATATGGTTTGCTTTGATCTTTGTTTGTTATCATATATGATAATATTCAATAAACAAAATGCATAACTTATATTAAATATTCTAATATAAGAGGGGTTATCGCGATAATATCTACCTGAATATCTCTTTAAATACAGTTTTGTTTTGAGATTTTTTAAAAATGCTTTTTCTATTGTTTCGTAAGTGTTAATATTTACAAGATTAGTTGTCATTAAATTATTATTCAATAATCGGCGATCATTCTATTATTATGTATTTATGTAATGTCAGTAATGATTGAATGATGAAAATTTCATCTATAAAAATGTTTAAAAAGAATCCAAACAACTAATTTTTTCAACATAAATGCCCAAATTTTTCCTAAAAACATAATTATCCATAAGTATACAAGAACTCCATTTGAAACAGGAGGCATTTCCAATATCATCACATAATCATATCAAATATATCTTTGGAGTGCACTAAAGTGTTCCCTCCCTCTATACATTTATCAATTCTAGCGCACTCCTCCTCCTTTTGCCCTCTTGCATTTTACTCCACAATCACAGTGCAGAAGAATGAAAAATTAATCGGCACTAATGTATCGGATTCCATCAAAACTCAGTAGTTTACTGGAATGGGTGATCGAAAAAGTTTTCGTATTGCACCCTTTGTTTTTATATTAAAAAGAAATGGTTGTGTCCGGTGGGTGAGCAAGGTGGGAAAGTGCATTTCCCCAAGGGGAACAAGATCAATATTTGCATCATGACACCGCGTGAGAATCTATCACTATGTTAAAAAGCGAATATTGCCATTAGACCCCACTTCTTTAATAATTAGTAATTAAAAAGAATTGAATTTGCTATATTCTATTAGACCCCACTTAATAACATTTTTCCAAATAAAAGTTGAAATAATCCGAGACACGAAAAAATTTCTCAACACTGATATTTTTCGTTTTTAAAATATCTCAATATATTAAGTTAATTAATATTAAAATATTTACTTATTAATTAATATTGAAATATTTACTTATTTAATTATAATTTTGGTTTTTTGTTTTATTTATTTTATAATTAATGATTACATATTTAATTATTTTATATTCGTATTATAAAAGATGGATATTCTACTATTTTCATAAAATAATTAATCTTTGAATTAAAGTTTTTATATTTTTTATATTTATGTATTTGTTCACGTTTCCCTTTTTTGTATTTTTATAAAGTGTTATTTCTCCATCTCATTTTATATTCATTTTCGTTTCCTAGTTTGTGTTTTTATGCAATCTATCAAAAATTCATATTAGGGCGTGAAATACAATATACAAAAATGAAAGGTATAATTTTTTTTTTACAAAATAATTTATATTTTAGATTATTTTAATAATGGTTTAGGATCCTCCATATAATTTTAGTATTCTTTAAAAGTATTTTTAAAGTTTTAGTGGTATTAGACTGAAATATTACTAATAATAAAATTTTAGAGCATTGCCCAATGTCCTATTCCTTTGCCCCTGCTTTCAAGGCTTATCATCTTTTTAGAGAAAGGAAAGCTTAAATGTGGGGTCTAAAACATAATAATTACCTTACCAGTACAACTTCATATGCCCTCTTAAAAGGCATTTTCAAAAGAAAAAAAAAATGATTTTCTTGCTTTATCTTAGCATAATAATTTGATTATGAATGATATTAAAGGGAACGAAGGGCCAAAGAAAGGTTAGTCAAAGTAGGCCTACATATCCAATAATTCTCAAGACCCAACAGATCGCAATTAAAATAGAAGAATCACCATGTCAAAGCCAATTATGGCATAAAAGATTAGGTGGGTCTTACTCTTCATGGCAATTTTGAGCACCGTGGCTGTGTTGTATGCTAAGCAATAGTATTGGTTGCAGTCTGTTTCATTATCTTCTTCTCTCCACTTGGTAAATCATTTCATTCTCTTCTTTTCAGGTGCTACAATATGTCATGATCTTCTGCAAATCCAAATTTCTGCATTAATCATTTACCGGGCAAGAACTTTTGAATAATCTTCACTATTGCTGGTTTGAAAAACTGACCACGTTATTTTTGATTCAATCATAGTCCATTCCAATAAGTTATTGCAGAAAATTAAATGGTTTGGCTAATGACATTTAACGTAAGTTATTAACATATGTCTGCCTAGTCTTGTCTAATGTTGGAAATATTTGACAGAAAGTGGATGTCTGTTGTCTGATTTAAACCTTCATGATCTCATTTGGATGATGACACAGAAATACAATCCTAAATCAAAACAAGCAAGAAGATGTCTACCATACAGATTAGATCATACAATGTTTGTGAGTACGGACAAGGCTATTTCATACAAGTTCAAGGAATAAGGTTGCTTTAGGATGGAGACCGGCATCTTTGAGAGTCACACTCATCTGATCAGCACCATAAACTCTTCTTGGAAAGCTGGAAATCAGCTTATAGCTTCCAATGCCAGGCAGGTTCAGTGAATCGATGTATCTATAAACGGAGTGGATTTTATCTGTGGACAAAAAGCTTTGCTCCCTTCTCTCACCGTTTGGAAATCGAATCAAAATCTGCAAAGTTACCCACCATATGATTTGTTTCAACCTCTTCGAATACACTGATAACTCAATATATTTACCAGATACAATAAGAGTGAAAAATTGCGTGGATTATACCTGAGTGATTTGAGAGCCTTTATCTTGGATGTTAGTAGTCTTGTTTTGTTGTTTATCTCTGATTGTTGCAGATACTTTGGTTGAATTCCGCTGGATCTTTTCATTGTATGCTTTGTTTGAAGCTTCAGCCAGTTTTGGGACTCTCTCTTCCGATGCTAATTTCTTGAGTCTCTCTTTTTCCTTCAATGTGTATGTGGATTAATCTTACATAGACAAACATGACACCATATGATATGTAAATGCGTATATGTGACAGTACCTTATCTAGTTGAAGAGATGCAAGATAAGCTGCATCTTGCTCTTCCCTTAGCCGGTGATCTGTTCTAATCCTTTCATCCTCCTTGGCCCTTGAAATGCCAAAAGCAGGTCCTTGCTCCTCCACTGTCCTCTGCAGTATTTCCACCAATTGATCTGGGGAAATTGGCCCTTCTAGCTGCGCAAAATGTAGTATGAATATACAGGAAGCTTTTTATTCATACATGTTGTCTCACCTCAGCCAACTCAACCTGTTAGTGTGGTGTTAATTCTCAAGTTTAACAATTATGTTTTAAGGTAAGAATCAATGTTGTCTAATATAATATCAGAGCCATGAGCTTCATCCGTGAAAAATTCTCAGTCGTACTAGCTAAATTTTAAAGTAGACATTAAGTTCTCCAATAATATGGATTGACTAGTTTCTTATTAGTTCTATTTGGTGTTAAAGGATGCTTTCAAGATGTTGCTCGGTGATTTTTCTAAAACTTTATCCAATCATCATCGCACAACATTGAAGAGACCACTACTATGCAAAGCTCAAATAACCTCAAATATCACAAATTAGAGCAGATTGTGTTAAGTATCAAGGTTTTCTCATGTCATATACCTATTATAGGTGAAAGATTGAAAATCCAACTCGACTATACCTGTTGCAGTACAGCCAAGCTATTACCGGGAGCAGGAGCGACCACAGCATAGAAAGGGAAGCTTGCAGGGTGCAGAGTGGCAGACATATGTAGACCCTCACCTCGATTAGCAAGTGCACCCCAACAAACAAAATTGGCATCAAGAAACTGCCCTACTAATTCAGAACCAAGTGTCTCTCTACAAAAAATAGGTGTAAAGGGGTGGTCTGGTGAGTGAAGATACAAGAAAACAAACTTTTTATCATCCTCCGCCATCTTTAATACTTCCATGAATCGACAAGCATAGAAAAATGGATGTATGGAGCCATATTGTTGCTCATAACTAGCCAAGAAAGCCCACTCTTCTTGAATAATTGTCGGTTCTTGTGGATATGCAAAGCAGTTAGGTTGCAAAGCCTGATTTCTTCTTCCATGAGTATGACCTACTGCTCTTGAAAAACATCCTATGACGCTTCTAGGAAGATTCACAATTCGTCGAACAAATCCATTGGCCTCTCCTATTGCTCTTGACGTCTCTCTCCACATCGATGACATGGTGAATCGTAGGTTGTCGCTGATAAAAGATCAAAGAAATTGTTCTCAAACAAAATTATGCAGTAACCATCTAGGAGAATTTTGTAGTTTTTTTCCCCTTTTTTGATTTGATCTTTGGTTAAAGTTAGTGATTTTAGCTTTTCTTTTCATCTTGTGTCCAAATGTTCAAAGTAGATGCCTTGCGTTTACGAGAATCCTATGGTGAATTGTAGCTTGGGTTATATCTGTATATCAGTAAGATATGTAATAGTTCAGGAGATCAATAGATCATGATGGATTAAGCACCAAGTTCCTAAAAATTCTCTTGGTTCAATAATCGAAAAGCATATGTTCTTAGATTATGATGTTAACGGTTCTTAGTAAGTTTTCAAGCTTAAGTGCACAAATTCCTCCTACAGTGACATGACTCTGTTCTCTCACTATCATTGCCTTTCAAGAAAGCATAACATTTTCTTTGTAGAAGCTTGTTGTTCCATTGCCTTGTCACTGCACGCAGCCTTCAAAATGGGTAAATATTTATCATTCTTGGGATTATAGCAAAACCTATTTGTCTAGCCCCATTTGCATTGTCTTCTCGGTACAAGTCTCTCGATAGTGCTCGGTAGTCATTGAGTCTCTCGTACTTGTTTGAGAATGTTATTTGGAGTCTTCTCGGTAGCGAGTCTTTCGGTAGCTTGAATCGCTCAGTAGCCAATATATCTCGGCGAGCACTCTCTCATGTCTCTCGTGGTTTAAAAGAATTAAAATAAAAATATTTATTTTTATTCTTTTAAAGCATTAAATGCCTTGAATACATGTGTAACATTGCATTTAATACAAAATTGACCTTTTTGAGGAAGAACTTGTTCACAAGGAAAAGTGTTTGCTGGTGACACCTAGAAATTATGGGGAGAGAGAGAGAGAGAGAGAGAGAGAGAGAGAGAGAGAGAGAGCTTGTGTGCGTAACATTTAATACAAATGATTCAGGAAGCAAAAGTAGAGAAACAGAACTTTCTTGTTTCATAGAGAAAGTAAGGATGAGGTCCCCAAGTGACACTCTGTCTTCTTTTTAATCATCCCATATTTAAATTCTTATATAACAAAAAAAAAACGAGAGAAAAAGTAAGGATAAGAGAGAAGCATCTGCAACAAGTGGATTCTTTTTAAATTAACTTATGGGTTTTTCAAAGAGGCACAACTTCTTATAATCATTCCCTTTGTTGTGAATTCTAGGTTTTAGGCATAAACTTAAGATATCAAAACTCTGTAACCGATTATTTCTCATAGTGGATTTTTATTTGGTCTTGTATCTTGGTTTTCCCTTCTACACTAGAGGGTTTTTCACATAAATTTAGTGTTTTTAGTTTTCTTTATTTTTCTTACGATATTTGCTCTATTGGTTGTTTGTGGGCGGATGTTTCGTTGTGTTAGTGTTTCTTTTAACCCAATAATCATGAGGTGTAAGAGTGGAGGAACATCGACCGAAAAGCTCGGGGCATGCAATGACAAAATTCAATATAATGTAATTTTATCATATATTTTTGTCAATTCAACTATTGTCATTTTGAAAATGTAGAGATTAGATTTATTTTATTTTATTTTCTAATCAAGTAGAAATTAGATTTCCGACGAAAAACAAATTTTGTCGCCAGATGGGTATCACAGTCTAGATTCAGATTGACCTGGAAAACACAAAGACAAGGAAAAGAAAAGAGGAAAAATGGAGAATAGGTCTAGTCCTCAATTTTGATCATATTGCTTAGACTACTTGTTTGAATTGTTCAGTCTGCTTTTCTGGCAGCACAGTTAATTAGATTTGCTTCACTTTTCCTGCTAAAGAACAATGTTGATGTTGATTATTATGTTTGAAGTACAATTTTCCTTCTGGGGTTTTCCTTGTGCACAGTTCCCATTAGAAGTGATACTTAGCTGTGGTAGCAGCTAGTGTGTGTGCCACAAATCACGTAATTGGGTCTCGGTCTTGGATCTCTAGCATATTTTTGATGCTGTGGTGAATTTATTTATTTATTTTTTCTCCTTTGGCTAAAATCAAATATTCCTAGCCCTTTTCCTCAAGGTTCAACCCTTGTCCTTTGGCCCTCCGAAGGTTTGTGTCTCTTGCAGCTTCTGTAGTTGAATCTTTGTAGGGTGTGATCCTCTATAATGGGCAGATTTTGCCCCTAGTTTGAGCATCCTAATTTGTTGTGCCTCATCTGCCTACACTCCTCCCTTGAACAAAAGAAAAAAGAAAGACTTGAATTCCCATTCCTGGAATTCAAATAACAGTGATTTGGTTCCATTTCCATCAAGTTGAAACGAGATAACTTGCTAAATCTATACATAATCTGTCAAATTAAGCACCCTTTTGATTAAGTTAACTCAAAAGTCATTTGACAAATAGGTTGCTAAATCCCAAAGTACATTGATTGCTTGCTTTAAATTTGTCAAATATGACAACTAAAAAGATTTTTAACATTGATTCCTTAGCCATCAAGTTGATGCTTTTCTTCCCATTTACTTGCATACTTATCCAGATGTTTCAATTATTTTATAATTAACGTTTCATCGTACCGTCACAACTCATGACAATCACCGACCAAGTCTCTCCAAGTCTCTCTCTCTCTCTCTCTCTCTCATGATATGTTAGACCCTGATCAGAAAACACAAGCTGTAACACTTCAATTTTTTCAAAATGACCAAGTCTATTGCACATCGTCTTCCACTCCAAGTCTATTTCTAGCTTGTAGTTCACTCCTTTAGTGGTCTGGTCTCTGATAAAGTTATGGTAGTTTCAGCTTTTCTCTTATAAAGGTGGTGAAAGAAAGTTAAAAGTAAATCATATTACAAACATAAAGTGAACATCCACATGGTCACCTCATTCAATTCAAATTGGCCTCAATCCCGAAATATCTCAAAAATATGCATTGTCACTTAGTTGTCTATGTACTACACTGTAATAAAATCACTTGCAAAAAAAGAAAAAAAAAACCCTCTTTTTTTAGGGGGCAAATGTCCTTCTACAAGGAAATAAAGCTCAAATTTCCTAACTTGTCATGCTGTATTTGTTATTGCAATGCAAACCCTAATAAAATTAGGTTGTCTTTTGACGAATAGGCGAATATGGTTCAATAATTTTAAGGTCACAAAGGTAAATACTTTAGGCTATACCCTAAAAATCCTTTCAAGTTGGGGTTCATTTCTAATTTTGATGCACTGAATTTCTTGCCATGTACGCATGCGCATGCATGAGCAAAGTATGGTTTTGACAGCCTTTGTCTTGTAGCAAATAAGGATTTCATTTTAATATAATTGGTCCCATACCTCAATCACATCCTGTTATCCGAATTAGTATTATAGTATAGTCCACTAACATAAGGTTTAGGAAGACGAAGCCACCCTATATTGAACCTTAGCCTATGTTCTTATTTGCTAAGGTATGACATATGATCTTAGTTTAATCTTTTCAAGATTGTGGAGTTAAGAATCTATTCTCTCCAAAACCTACTTTACAAAGAGGCATGAATGATTTGAACAGGCGATAAGCTCATGAACCATTTTGACATACTAGTGGACCAATATTCCTCAATAGTATCTTTTTTATTGGTGTAGAGGTGGGTGGAGGTGTTACTTTGTGAAAAGAAGAGAGAGAGAGAGAGAGAGTTCGGCTAATGGGGCAAGTGTGTGTGGGTGTGTGTCTTTAAAAGTGGGCATATTGTGGCATGCAAGGCAATGCATCATTGCCCAAAACACTAAAAAGTGAAAGCATGTTTATGCCCCATTCCCTTGTGCTAGCTTGGCACAGGCTCACCCAATATCCACCAAACGATTCTTTTTTCTTTCCGATATTCCCTTCCAATCAAAGTCAGTTATGGTCTCCTACCAAACATACTTGTGGGTTTTTTCTACAACTGCCCATCATCTTTATGAATTTGGAGAAAGACCCCATGTGCATTCACCACAGCAAAGAGGAAAACAAATGGACATTCATTGTTGTTCATAACAATGTAAATATTTATTTTTTGTAGGTAGAAAATACATCTCTAGGTAACTTACGTTTAAATAAATTTTAGAATAAAAGAAAAATGATTAAACAAAAAGCGAATTTGAAAAACCTAGCCGCTTTTAGAAAGGTAATATTAGATTTATCCACGACACTAGAAGATGAAATATTCAGTGTGATTAGTTTTCGAATAACCCTCTTCCCATGCTAAGTATAATCTTATCGTAATTTGTAATAATATTTTATACGCTAAATTTATGATCGATTATACGTATCATATGAGTTTAGATTTAAATTTGTATTATAAAAAGAAATAACAATATTTATTATGATGTGATACAATGATAAAAGTGATATCGTTCGGCAGTGAGAGCCCATAGTAAAGAGGCCTTTTGTTGTTGCTCCCGGAAAGTTTAGTGGTGACCATTTCGGAGATTCCCTACTTATCGCAAAATGAGAAAACATAGACAATTAAACACACAATAACCAATTCTCTCTGGATGAGTTGGCTTATAATAATTTTGTGACAAGGATCTTGCCAAGTTTCAATGTTTGGAGAGAGAGAGAGAGAGAGAGAGAGAGGTATAATTATTAAGAGTTGAAATATTCGATTTTTTAATCAAATTTCATATTCGAAATTCAGAAATAAAAAAAAAATTACTTTAGGAGAATTGTTCCTAAATAAGAATCCTACATACGCCCGAATATGATTAATTAAAATATATTTTTAAGTACTGATAGTAAAAAAAAAGTGCAGCCAAAGACTTATGAAAATTGCTTCTATATACCAATTTCCTATGTGTGACGGTCGAACGCTATATTCAATTAATCATAAGTTTCAGATTCAAATATGTAAATGAAGAAATATGTTTGAGAGAGTTAATCACTCCATAAAAGTCCCACAATTTTCAAGTCGGATTAATCGAAAGAAACTTAGATACAGATTCGTGGTAAGTAATCCATTATAGAAAAAAAAAGTTCTTCGATATGCAATGTAAACATTGACTTTTACGATCAAAAACCCCCCATGTGGATCCCAATTGAAAGATTATGAAGCCCAGAGAAAAAGTAATTAAAGACAAATTAAAATTTACCATCTTTTACTATTAAAGAGAACGTTGTAGTTAGGGTGACTAGGGATAATGCCTCATTCCTATCCCGGATTCAAAGGATTAGGACACCCTTCAAGGTGACTTCCTCCTTTACAAGTTGTTTGATTTCACTTGGAACAAGTAGAATTTGACCTAAGGAAGAAGACTAGTTTGAGGGGACCCCTCTTTTATGATGCATTCTTATCAAATAATTACCAATTTTTTATACTTTTCCCAAAAAAATAAAAATAATTACATTAATTTGTCCCATTCAAACATTGGCTTTTGCTTTACTAGGAAGTTTCTTACCATTCTAAAGTCATCTTATTAGGAAAAAGAAACATAAGTATGAAAGAAAAAACATAGAGAATGACAAATCATATTTATTAGAAATTATTGAAAATGATAATTAGGGTTTTTTTCTTCTTCTTATCATTCTAATGTCTAAGTAATAATCATGGATATAAATTATTAAAAAAAAAATTTCTAATGGGCAATGATAAAAATTGCATACACATTTGATAGTATTTGCATTTTTTTCAAAAAAAAAAAAAAAAAAAAAAAACTTTTGAGCTAAGAAATCTTGGTTGGATCAGCAAATCAAAGTATTCCTGATCTAGTCATTTTTTTTAATTGCAAAAGAAACCTCAGTATTTTTTTAATTGCAATATATATTTCGAAGGTTGAGAATTGAGACTAGACCCTCCAATAATTTGGGTGGTCCGCTTATCCTTTTCGGCGGCCAAGCTAAGGTGATAAATTTATAGCACCAACGCTTCCCTTTCTTATATTTTCTTGTCAAACCAAATTTCTTTTGAATTGAGTTATCGGATACTTTACTTTTTTAATCAGAAATTTCGAGTTCGAATCCTGAAAATGACAAAAAAGGATTTAAGAGAGTCAACCCCTAAAATAAGCCTCACAGTGTTCAGTCGAATTAGTCGGGTAAAGTCTGAATACCGGTGGTGAAAAAAAATATTATCCGGCCAGACACCGTAGCTCAAGTAGCTAGACATTGATATTTTTTAAATAAAATCTCAATTTTAAATCTTTTGTACGAAGAAAATAAACGTTATGAGAGTTTTGTCTTTTCAAAGTTCAATTTATTTTAAATTAAATTTAGTTAAATCTAATATAATTATTAAATACCGATAATTTATAAAAAAAAAATTTTATTATAAGAATAGTTTGTATTGATATTGTTTTTAAGGAGAGTTTATTGCAATAATCCGATCAAAATACCAAATAGTGGTAATGTCTTTCATAATCAAAAAACCATTAAACTTAGTTTGACAAATATTTTTTTATGAATGAATTTCAATCGATCTCTCTCAAAATATTGAAAAGTTTGTCGCATCCACTTAAGCATACTCTCTCTCTCTCTCTCTCTCTCTCTCTCTCTCTATCTACGTATATCTATGCATGCGAATATATATGTGTATTTTATATGTATGTCACAGGTTAGAACTTGGTGAGAGAAAATGTTTGCCTGACCACCTAGAAAACAAACATGGAGCCTCTACTCCTGCGCCTCAACGCACATATTCATGCGTATCAGCGCAACAAGCGCACGGAGAGAGTGTTTCCTTCTCCAAAACAATGAGGAATTTGGCAAAAATTAACAATGGCGTGCAGAACTAAAGACTCAAAACTCCATAGTATTTTCCTTCAAATGAAACCCTAAACTTAGTTTCTTCATTTTTTTTTTCTTTTTTCTTTTTATTAATTAGAAATCTTATGAGCAGTCTCATGATAAGCAGTTCATTAATTTTTAAAATCAATGAAAGAGCGAACCAATGCACGTGCTCATTATGTATGCATAGTTCTTTGATTATTGTGAATTTCTTTTTTTCTTTTAATAAATTTTCGATATTCGATAATTATGTTAACCCTATTAAATTCGATTTGACCTGAATTAGACCATCGAAAAACAAAACCCTCCCGATAGCTATTTTCTTCATACACAAGATTTGAAGTTAAAATTTTGATTAAAGAGTATTCGTATTTGACTATTAAACCAATTAGATATCAGTAAAAATAATTATTGCATTAGGAGAGGTTATTGTGATATCCTTATTTTTAGAAAATAATATATATATATATATATATTTATATATTGGATACATAGTAAATTTTACATACAAGTTGGATTTTCTTGCTTAACGATTTTTTTTTTTTCATAAAGGCCACCAAATTTTCTCCTTTTTTTTTTCCCCCAAAAATTAGTTGAATGCAAATGAAAATGGCATAAAGGGCGTTTGAAACGGCTAAGATTAGGGCTGAGACGTAGAGATTTTAATACAAAATTATTGACATAATAATAATTTCATTTTTTTTTTAATTGGTGAAGCTTGATCTCTACTTCTAAAAGCTTATATTTTTAATAAAAAAATATTTATTTTAATAAAAATATTAAAAATAAAATAAAACAAAATAAAAAGAAATTTTTCTAGGATACCTCTCTTCTAAAAGTCACCATCACTATAGCACTATTAAAAAACAAAATATTGTACGGCAAAAGAAGCTAAATCTATGATAATGAGTGAAGAAAGACAATTTGAACAATTAAATCACTAAGAAGAGACGGGGAAATCAGGACACTAATGTGAAATCAGCAAAATCCCATCTAGGTTCCATACAAATTCAACATCAAAACTCAAATTTCAGTGTTTTGCAATATAAACAACCTGAACACACATTTCCCAAACTTGAAAACACCTCTCTCTCTCTCTCTCTCTCTCTCTCTCTCTCTCTCTCCCCCCCCCCCCTCCAATACGGTACATGCCAACAACAAAGTGAAAACTCCACTTATCCTGGTCTTATTTTAATAGGGTCATGCCTGGAGGTTCTGTATGTCAGAACACAAAACCAAGCCCATTAGAATCTCACCCCGTCTTGACAGTGAGTGAGAGAGAGAGAGAGAGAGAGAGAGGCTTTGTTTATTTTTTGAGTTTTCTATTTGGAGTGGTGAGTGAGCGAGATGTGTGAATTTGGTGTTTTGTTTAAGGACTGAGATTTTCTCTTTGAAATGTTGCTTCTGTTTTGGAGTGATTTCCATGGACAAAACTTAGGAATAAGTTGTGTTTTTTTCATTTCACAACAAGACAATCCAAATGCATACAAATACAAAGCATTTTAGTACAAAAAAACAGCATACCAACAACACTCTCCAGACATGGCTTCGCCCTCTACTTCTACGACTACTACACTAATCATTCCTACTTTTGTTACTTTCCTCCTTGTTCTCTCCTCTCTCTCCCCTATTCTCTCACTACCTACTCTTCTTGACTCCGGCCACCATTCGCCGGAAAACCAAACTTTCCGGCCACCCAAAGAGTCGCTCAAGTTGACGAGAGTGAGAAGTTACCTGAAGAAAATAAAAAAGTCTGCGGTCAAGACAATTCAGGCAATCCTTCATTTTTCTCAAATGATTCAAAAATTGGATTTCTTTTATGTTGATTTGACTGTTTTCTCAAATAGGTTTTTCCTTTTTGGGTTTCTTAATGTTATTTTTAATGTTTTCTCAAATGGGGGCGGTGTTACGGTTGGTTTTTAGTTTCTCTGAGATGGGTATTGTGTTTTTGATGCAAAGAAGATTGGATTGCTATGCCAGTTTGAATGTTTTCTCAAATTGGTAGGTGTTTTAGGGTAGTTTTGATCTGGGTTTTTGTTGTTTCGCTGTTTTTTTTATGTAGCAGAGTCCTGATGGTGATTTGATTGATTGTGTCTTTTCTCATCTTCAACCTGCTTTTGACCATCCTCAGCTTCAAGGACAAAAACCTTTGGTAAGTCTTAAAGGAAGACACTTTCTCACTCCCCCTCAAAAAAAAAAAGGACGAGTTCTTTCTTGATGCGTTGAACATGAATTCAATCTTTTTTTTTTTTTTTTTAATCTTTGCAGGAACCACCAAAGAGACCAAAAGGGTTTGATGAATCAGTGGATTTGGAAACCGAAAATTTTCAACTTTGGACAAGTTCAGGAGAATCATGCCCGGAAGGAACAATCCCAATCAGAAGAACAACAGAGGAAGATGTTCTAAGAGCAAGTTCACTGCACAGATTTGGAAGAAAATTAAATAGAAATGTGAGGAGAGACTCGACAAGCAGTAATCATGAGGTCAGTATCCAAAATCAAGAGCAGAGCAAAACAGAGGAATTTTTTTATTAGAAAATCTTGTAGTATTAGCCTTTGATTTGATCCATAGAAGCTAATGTCAAGTCCCTATCACTAGGCATTTCTTCCTACAAAGCCAACAACAAAAATGCATTAATTTTTTTTTTTTTTTATTTATTTCCTCAATTTTTTGGCGACAGACAAAGAACATTGAAAACATTTGTAGTTTTCACTGCAGAGTACTCTGTACTATGCATTTGACTTTTGAGCTCTATAACAGTGGACACCAAGATGATGAGCAAAACTTGTTTTAATAGCAAAAACCTCAACTGGAAATGGGATGTCATAAATTTTCATCGAAAGAGAAAAGAAATTTTAATGTTTCATGATTGTTGATGCAATTATTCATAATGCTCTTTCATGGTATTTTTTCCAGCATGCTGTTGTGTTTGTCAATGGAGATCAGTACTACGGAGCCAAGGCTAGCATTAATGTGTGGGCACCACATGTCTCTGATCAATATGAATTTAGCTTGTCCCAAATTTGGGTCATTTCTGGTTCATTTGGGAATGATCTCAACACCATTGAAGCTGGTTGGCAGGCACGTTTCTATAATTTTTCAGAACTTTCATTCAATTCAAGTTTGATTATGTAGCAAAGATGACCCCTAGATTCACCATTCAAACATAATTTCAATTAATCTTGTAATTTTCTATTTGTTTTATAATTTTGTGACACTAGATCATTGTACTGATCTGGGGATGACCCCTGTTGTTTTTCAGGTCAGTCCAGAGTTGTATGGTGACAACTATCCTAGATTCTTTACTTATTGGACAGTAAGTTCATCTAATGCTTCAATATTAAATAACCCATAAAAGCAAATTAGGTTTTAATTAAATTAAAATGGAATGTTTATATTTTTTTATTTACAGACTGATGCATACCAAGCCACAGGATGCTACAACTTGCTTTGCTCAGGTTTTGTGCAAACAAACAACAAGATTGCCATTGGAGCAGCAATCTCTCCTAGATCTTCTTACAATGGCAAGCAATTTGATATTGGAGTCATGGTTTGGAAGGTTAGTCCCAATTATCCATTTCAATTGTTTGAACCTACAGAGATTCTTTAGTGTGTGAAAATCCCTCGTGTACTTTTCATTCCAAATATGCCCTCCATACTCCTTTCTCCTACTATCTGATTCTTCTAGTCTAGTGATATTCATTTCTCTCTCACATGCATCACCTATGTCTTAAGAGGGTACTAGGTTTGACACAACAATGGTATGGAAGTAAAGCATGGCAAGGAGTTTTGGTTGGTGCTTTGAACATAAAAGAAGTAGCTTCCTAGATGACTAGCTTTGAAAAATGCATCCCTTGAAAAAGCCCTTTGAAGGCTAACATTAGGCAATGTAATAACTACCAAGAGTTTCATTTGGCTAAGACCTAGTCGATATAGCATGTGGGGTTGCATTAATTTTTTCTATCGTTTTAGTTATTAGATTCTGAAATTCTTTTTCTTTTTCTTGGTGGGTGGTTAGGATCCGAAGCATGGACATTGGTGGCTCGAATTCGGGCCGGGTCTATTAGTGGGTTATTGGCCATCCTTCTTGTTCACCCACTTAAGGGAACATGCCAACATGGTTCAGTTTGGAGGAGAGATTGTAAACACCGGACCTAATGGCATCCATACCTCAACACAAATGGGAAGTGGCCATTTTGCTACAGAAGGGTTTGGAAAAGCTTCCTATTTTCGAAACCTTCAAGTGGTTGATTGGGACAATAATTTGCTTCCTCTCTCAAATCTTCATTTCCTGGCTGATCATTCAAGTTGCTACGACATTAGAGCAGGGAAAAATAATGTCTGGGGTGATTATTTTTACTATGGAGGTCCAGGAAGGAATATAAGATGTCCTTAATCGAATTCACCAGGGGTAAAAGAGTCCAACCCTCTCCTCTCTCTCTTCTCTCTCTTACTCTTATAAAGATTGGTTTGGTTCTTTACCCTTTGTCATGTATTAGGGTTTTGAGTTATTTTTTTGGTCAACATTATTATATTTTTTACCCTTTATATGGTTTCAATTACTTACCCCAACTTTGGGAGGTTTTATGTAAATGTGAGGGAAATAGAAATTGGTAATATATTTTTGCTTGTTTTGAGTGGTCCATTTTCTTTAACATTCATGAAAAAATGTCACCGTCAAATTAGGTTTTTGAGGGACCAAAATGACCGAGACACTGCACAATCACCTAGTTTATGTGTACATTGAGCTGAGGAGCCACATGCATCTCTCTCTCTCTCTCTCTCGCTCACTTCCTTTAACAATCTTATTGGTAAACCACCCTTATAAATAGGGGTTTGCATGTGGGCTGAACATAGAAAATTGATTTGACACATAACTGGCCTAGTTGGGTGTAGTGACCTTTCCTAACAAGCAACAATAGAATACAATATCCTAGAAGACACCCTCCTTCCAAAACAAAGAAAAACTAATTAGAATACAGACAACCAGAGAAATACTATCTCACTTCAGCCATAATAGCTTTTTAAAGAAAAAAAAAAAGTTCAAAAGAATAAACAAGTCAACCAAATATAATATATGGAAAAAAGCATTCTTCTCTCCCTCAGTTTGTGCTGTCCTACATGTGGGGTTGCTTAGTGAAAAATACCAAGATAGGTACATCCAAACAACCATTCACCCTTGACAGCCAGATGGCATGTTTTCTAAGCCAATGTTGACACGCCTAATCTGATTTCTCTCTAATGTATAGGTTTCTTATATTTTCAAATGGACAAAATTATAAAAATTATGCACTATTTTAATTTAACTTATGCAATGTTGTATAGGGTCACGGCTACAAAGAGGAAGTGACACGACATGTAGATGCAGTACATTGCATAAATTCAAGAACATGACAACAACTGAGAAAGGGATGTTTGATAAAGAAACGGAAAAGTTATAAAGTACTAAAGCAAATAACAGAGAACTTTGTGGCATGTTATATGTGAAAATCAAGAGGCCTACGTTATCCAAAGTAGCAAGAACATATCGGTGTTTTGTGATTAAAAAAAAAAATTTAAGAAAATTCCTCAGAGTTTTTTCATCATCCGAATGTTTTGTTTCCCAGGACTATTAGTCAACATATTGTTAGCAATCTGGCAGATTCAATCAGGAATTACACGCTTTCGGTGATTGCTATCGTTCTCAAACATCAAGCTAAGGAAAAATCAAGCATTTGAGCAATAAGTGTTGAAGCCAATGCATCATCACCATTTCCACAGCTTACGTCTGACAAGCTTTGCAATCATAGCATAGCTCATTCTTTGCACGATGAGAGAAACAAACAAATTTCAACACTTGCAAGCTTTTTTGTGGTGAAATAATTAATGGAGAGAGACTACGGTACTATAATTTTCCTATTAAGAGATGAGAATTGTACACAAGAAGGCCTTGATGAGGACTCTTCACAAAAATTGCTGTAATTCTTGAAAATTGCTCATGGCTGTTTCAACAACTTTGGAATATGGAAGTTGCCCCTTAAAACTTTTATAGGTTATAAAGACTTTTAAGGATTTCATCAGTATGACTCGGTGATCCCATGCTGATTGCTCAAGCATATTATAATGTAACACATGAAATTTGTTCAGTTTTGCTGTGCACCCAATCAAAAAAGCATGTTTTCTGACCTTCTTATGTGCATCCAAAATGCCCTGAAACCAGGAAGCGTGTTGCATTTAGATTCTGTCATGAAACTTCTTTCACTACAAAGACCAGAAGTTGGCAAATGGGGCTCTGGAGAGAGAGCACTAAAGTGACTATATCAATGACAAAGAAGACTTTACTTCATTATACAATGGCAATAGGTTGAAAACCATAATCTACAATTTGCAAAAGAAAAAATGATATTGTGGTTATTTGAGAGGATTATGCCCTCCGGTCAATGTTTAGATGTTCAATATACAATGCAAATAATTGAAAGATAAAAGATAATGATGGATTTACTTATAGAAATCTCATAAAAGGTGGAATTGTTGCCACTTTGTGCTAAAATATCAAATCCAGGGAAACAACTTTTTCCCATTTATTGGCTCATTTTATTTTTCTATATCTAATCTCCAAGACATTTCGGTAACAAATAGGTCTTTTATGCAGGTGACATTGAACCAACATACCAGTTATTTGAAGATGATATTTAGCCCAGATACCATAGACAGCATCAAATATTGTAGCTATCTGTGGAGGGCATGCTTTCTCATTAACCACTCTTAGAGGAGTAAAGCATTTTTCAAGAATAATGCCAAAGAACTTGGAAGCTGTAAAACACCAAGAGAACTCTATGTATCTTATGATGTGTATGAACTTACAAACTCATACTTGGACTTGCATAAACCCATCCAAGACCAACTTCTCCATATAGTCTCCTCTAAAAGCCTGTTGAAATGATCATTAGCGCAAAATGTTTCTCGTAGAAAATATTTTAAAGAAATCAGAAAATAAATTATATAACATCTGGAGTAAAAACCTTCCCTGTCTTTGCATCTATATTAATTATAGGTTTTCTCTTGAAGTTCAAACAGGGTTGACATTTACACATCAGTCACAACTGTTAGCTTCATAGTCTTTTAAAGTATTAAATAGAGGAAAAAAGAATGAAAGAATGGCTATCACAGAATGCGGCTGTTACAGCATGACAGTTAAGCCTGGTAATCAAATTAGAAACGGGCAGGCATAAGCTACTTGGATTTACTTAAGTTAATCCATCATAACCTCTGTGAACTTCAAGGAACCCTTCACGAAAAGTGAGTTTTAACTACAACTAGGATGCTGCCCAAAGCAGAAAATGGTTCACACATTTCACAGTTACAAAACTGCAATCTATCTATTTATTGAAGAGAATGATGCCATGATATAGAGTCATACAATAGGAAATTCGTAAAATGATGAAAATCTGCACGAACATTATTTTTCGGTCACCATAAAGAACCAATGACGGAGTTAGAGGCCAATTGAATATAATCTGAGTTGAGACACAGCTTGCTTCCAATTTGTTTGAAGTGGTACTACTGTGCTACTAAAAGATATAACATCTTTATCATCACAAGTTGCTTGAATAAGAAAGCCAGTTCTAATGTGTTAATACAACTACATAACAAAATGAAATTAGGCATTCAGGATTCAAAGGGTAACATACTTCAACATCTGTGACCACAGTTCCATCAGACAGGATTGCATGAATCCTCCCCATAACCTACAAAATAAATAAAATTTAGTAATAAATACAAGAAATGCATTATTCTGTCCCGGCTAAGTTCATCTTCTGTTCCTAGGCTTCGCAAGAACATATTACTATTAAGCAAAACATTGGTGTTAATCCATCCTCGACTCATTTTAAATTTGATCATACATACATTCATACAACTAAGTGAATCAATGAAGTTAAAGATGTAAATAAACTCTGGTTGAGAGGTAATCCAGGAGGGCCTACTGAGCAAAGGTGAGCATTGAGCACCACATCCTGTTGTGCTGGCAAGTTACATACAGTTGACAACGGAGGAGGGGAAACAATATTCTTACAACTAGATTTGCTTTAGAGAGACAGAGTTTATGTGATGAAAGCTTGCATAAGTAACTAGCATTCAACACATATCTATACAAAAAAAAAAAATACAGCAAAAATTAAATACGACAATTTCCTATTAACATTAACTCCTAACTATTTATCATGGTGATTCTTCATATTTCGCAAAAGTGTGGAAACTTAGTTAATTCTCTCTAATTTTCAACACACTTCTCTACTTCTATTTCCAGCACTACATATTCAAGACAGGTAAGGCAATCATTTATCAAAGTAATTCTTCCAGGATGTTGGATGTTCTCTCAGTTCCTCCCACTTTGTAATGGGTCACGTAAATCTTCGCAACTGATAATCATACCTTTGGTTAGATTTTTTGGTGCTATACCAACGAGTATCTGGAGTGATACTCTGATCAATTCAGTTCAAGCACTTGTCGGGCCCATTTTAGAGGATAACTCTTTCAACGTATTCCTTATTGATTTTCCTACATACCTTCAGTTAGTTATCAATGTTATCATCGGCTGGGGAAGACTTCTGGTATGAAATCTCTTTGCGAGTTCAGGCAGTAAATGGGCTTATTGATAAATTGAGATTGTTTCAACATCCTCCTCACAACTGTTGTGGTTGATTCCAACCAGAAACCACAAGTCGGGTCAGAATAAAGTAAAAAGGAAGGCACCCCCAATGAGACGTTCTAAATGCCTTTAAAGATCTAGATGGAGGGGTAGAATATTTGGGAGGAAGTATGCCCATTTTCTCTTATTTATGAAGGCTTGCCGAAATTTCCTTGACAATCATATTTTGTCAACCACATGCACACGCGTGGGAGCACACACTCCATGTTTGCATAGAAATCAGGGAGTGGGGAGTGTGTGTTAAACCACATTGAACATAGACAACATTCCACATGCTAAGGTAACCAGGAACCAGCGCTTTGCCTATTTTTTTTTTGGTCCCTGAACTTGGTTCACCGCCGAATATCTGAAGGTTTATTTCAATTAATCTCGGCCGAGTTACTATCGGATCCCAATCCAGAGGGAGCTCTCCTAAAATTATTTTTATCACTACTAAGACTCGAACTCCTGTTCTTGATGTGGGATGTTAGTATCCTTTCTACTAGACCAATGAACTATTGCTCAGCCTAAGATGTGCTCCTCAGAAACCAACTCTAATGGTGTCCAGTTAACACAAGTTTCTCCTTTCCACTATTAAAATTAGGGTGCTTGGTCGGGTTGTCGAATCCCTCAAATTAATACTGATTCCCCCAATGCAACAAACTGTAGCAATAGTGGTTACCAGGTCGAATCCCAAGGGAACTATGTTAACTTAACTCCTTAGTAAATGCCAAAATAAAATAGGGGGGTTTACAAAATAAATTCCTAAATCAAAATTAAATAACTAAAATTAAAAGATAAATCAAATATGCAAAAAATACTAAAATTTAAAGAAGAAATTCAATTCACCAAACTCCGATCCAAGGGTTCATATATTCGATTGTCTTATTGATCATTGGTTAAAAATATTATTCTTGCAATTCAAACATTTAACTTTAAATCTATTAGGATAGCAATAATAAATTTTGTGTTTTCCTAAAATAATTGACCAAACCCAGCATCCAATCAAAACTTATCATTAATCGACTGGGCACGATAGCGTTCCATATCAAATAATGACAGCATTAAGTTCTATGAAAACAGTTAAACCAAAATACAAATAACAGGATAGCCGTACAATTATTCGATTTTGTTTTATCGATTCCTTAGGTTAAAATGAATATCGGCAAACGACCCATAAACATATATAACCTATTTGCTACTCGTACCATTCATTCATGACAATTACGGATCACTGAAATCCTGGATACAGTAGAAAAATTGATATTGAATTAAATTGTCAGATTAACCAATACCAATCTTTCATAAAAATAAACCAAGAATCGACGAATACTTGAATAAAAGACAAGAAATTAAATTAAGAACATAACCTCACAATGAAGAACAATCGATTAAAATTCCCCTTGAATCAGAATAAAGAAACTAGCCACTCATGGTGGTAAGTATCAACACAAGAAAATAAAAAATAATATTCCTAAAAAGAAAGAAAAAAATAAAAAATAAAACCTAATGAGAGATTGAATGAACAGTCATGAAGTTCCTCTCTTTTCTCCTTAAGATGCAGCTACCTCCTTGGAGTATTGTGTTTCTCTGCAGCAGCCCTCCCTTTTCTTGTGTAGAGAGTATTATATTGTGTTTCATTAAGTGCAGCCCTTCTGTATTTAAATAAGCAAGGCAGCCGGGCCCTTTTTGTGAAAATAGGAAACTTTCCTTCCTTCTAGTATTTCAATTTGATTAGGACTCTTCCTCTTCATAGAAAATAGGAAAGAAGACATTTTCTCCTAAAGAATAATGCAACTTTCCTTCCTTTTAGTTTTCTAATTTAATTAGGACTCTTCCTATTGAGAAAATTAGAAACTCTACTAGAATGCTGAAATTAAAATTCAAACTCATCTTCTTCAAAGTCCAATAAGATGTCTTAACCCAATTAGTTCCAAAATTGCCTTATTAAGCCCAATTTGCTCCAAATCTTCAATTTCAATCTCCTAAAAATAAAATTCAATAAAACCAACCATTAGTGCATTAAACAATTCAAATTCAAATCATGATAACAATAATAAATTGACAAAATTACATGTTATCAAATTCCCCCACACCAAACCAATGCTTGTCCTCAAGCATTCACAATGCCAATGCCATACAACCATTCTCCTCTTCACTCCTTCCCCTCCTTCATTTCATCATTCAACAATCTCAAGTAGCACACATTGAAACATTCAAACCAGAATCACAATCCAGAGAGCAAGTAATCATAGTTTGTATAACGTTAAAAGAAAATATAAGTATCCCAATAGATTCAACAATATCATCAGAAGTCAATGCAACAAGATCCGTTACCCTCACAAGGAGATCGCTCTATGAACTCAAGTGTTTAAAGGGAATTTATTGATAACTCTCAAAATCAAAGTATAGAATGCTATTACCATAAGCTTGCTTATTAATCAAATCTCCACCACTGAATATACGAATTCAGTACAAAAATCCGGGGGTCTTTACATGGGTTGTAACTTGGCTTAGATATGGGTAGGATAAGAGGGGATATGATGTGTAAATGCATATCAAAGAAAACAAACCGACAATGACGAGACTATTTCCCACTATCAAGCCCATCTCATTACATGGTGATACAATCAACCCAAAGAAAATTGACTAAACAAAACATTATCATTCCTCGATCAAATTTCTGAATACTTTTCTCTTCTCTTTTTTTTTTTTTTTTTTTTTTTTTTTTTTTGAAGAGAGAGAGAACAATCGAATATCAATCTCAAGGAAGAACATATAGTGCATATACAAATCTCATAAATCGAATGAATAAATTTCTAAAAGTACTCCCCAACATAAAACTATCCTATTTCCCTTTTGCAAATACCCATCCATTCAACCCCTAACACATGTTTCTTTGATATGAGGACCAAAAAGAAGGTTAAGCACAAAAAGAAGGCTGTGTGTCAATTTGCGAGGTTATAAACAAAGAAAAAAAGGATAAAGGCTCAATTTGGCTCACTAGGGAATAAGTATGCACGGGAATGTCTTTTAAGATAGATAAAGTGTTTAAACCTAATTGCCCCCATCATATTAATGCATGAATTCATGAATGTGATCTTGAAAAGTATTGCAAAGCAAGTTCTAGAATAAACACACTATGATTGATGCACACTCATAAAAAAAAATTAGAGCAAAAATGATAATATGCTCTCAAGGCTCAAATGCTCACAAAGTGTATAATATTGTATTGAATCTTGTACATTTGTATCTAATTCAATCATCAAAGTCAATTGAATGCTTAAAAGAATTTTTGTCCAAAATACAACTAATCATACTTGTCTCTTTCATGAGTTCCAACTCAAATCCACAATGTATACTAACTCAAGGATCATTTTCTGATGAAAATCAAAAGAGTATGGAATTTGAAGGAAAATAAAGAAATGACATGGATTCAAGAATTCCTCCCCCACACCTAAATGCGGCATTGTCCTCAATGTATGCAAAGATAATATGCCTAAACACAATGCAAAAATAATTCACCGCCAACACTATCCTAGCTCAGAGACTAGAAACAGAAAATGAAAACTTGATGCAATAAAAGAGATAAACCAATTAAAAAGTGAACTTAAAAATGAAGACAATGAAATGAAATGCTAAAATCGAAGACAATGAAGAAAAGAGAGAGAGAGAACTCCCCTAATCGCTGGTGCTTGCACGTTTGGATTTTTTTACTGGAGTGTGGGCTGGTGACAAGGCAAACGGTCGACCCCAAAGCCCGTACTTGTGCTCGGCAACGCACTTTTTTCCCATTGAGCAGAGTGAAATGCAGAAATTGTGGCCTGAAGATCGGAAGGAGTGCGTCTATCCGAAATCTGAATATCACTCCATTTGTGACTTGGCTTGAGAAAAGTGCTGGACACATGCAAAAAATTAAGAGAATGGATAAATAACACTAATAAAAAAATTTAACATTGAAAAAATGAAATAACTAAAAATTTAATCAAACTCTTAAAAAAAAAAAAAAAAAAACTTTGGGTTGCCTCCCAATAAGCGCAATTATTTAACGTCGTTATGCTCAACGGTCTTCATGTTTGATTTAGCCGGAAGAATAATTTGGAGGCATCAATGCAATGTCCAACATTGTAGAAATCTCCATCTCATCATGAAATATCTTCAACCTATGTCCATTCACTTTGAAACTCTTGTTTGTGTTAAGACTTTTGATTTCCACTGCACCATGAGAAAATACATTAGTGACAACAAATGGACCAATCCATCAAGAACGCAACTTACCTGGCATGAGTTTGAGTCGAGAATTATATAGAAGCACTTTTTGCCCAATCTCAAATTGTTTCCTTAAGATCATACCATCGTGAAACAATTTAGTTTTCTCTTTATAAATCCTCGAGTTCTCATAGGCCTCCAATCTCAACTCTTCAAGTTCTTGTAGTTGCAGTTTTCTTGACTCACCGGCTTCATCCATCTTCATATTGCAACGTTTGATTGCCCAATATGCTTTATGCTCAACTTCTACCGGTAAATGACAGGATTTCCCAAAAACTAACCTATAAGGAGACATCCCTATTGGCGTTTTGAAAGCTGTCCGGTACGCCCATAGTGCATCATCTAAACGTAAACTCCAATCTTTTCGTCCCGGGTTGACCATTTTCTCTAAAATGGATTTAACTTCACGGTTGGAAACTTCGGCTTGTCCATTTGTCTGAGGATGGTATGCCGTAGCAATCCGGTGATGTACACCATATTGTTTCATCAATGCTTCGATTGCGCGATTACAAAAATGGCTCCCTTGATCACTTATGATGGCTCTAGGGATCCCAAACTTGCTGAAAATGTTAGTTTTGATAAAACCTACAACAGACTTAGAATCGTCAGTCCTGGTGGCTTTTGCTTCCACCCATTTCGATGCATAATCAACAGCCAAAAGAATGTAAGTATATCCACAAGACGAAGGAAATGGACCCATAAAATCAATACCCCATATATCAAATATTTCACAAACAAGAATGGGAGTTTGGGGCATCTCATTTCTATGGGACAAAGATCCTGTTCTCTGACATGTGTCACAGTTTTTACAAAACAAGTAAGCATCCTTAAACAAGGTCTCCCAATATAACTCACTATCTAAAACTTTTCTTGCGATTCTCCGTGGTCCAAAATGTCCCCCACAAGTATAATTATGACAAAATGCTAAAATGGATCTATGTTCATTCTCTGGGACACATCTCCTAATTATTTGGTCAGAACAAAATTTTCACAAATATGGCTCATCCCACACATAATATTTTGCCTCACATCGAATTTTATCCTTCCTTGACTTACTAAGATCACTAGGCAAAATGTGTGTAACCAAATAATTCACAATATCTGCATACCAAGGAGTAATACCTTTCAAGTGAAATAACTGCTCATCAGGAAAATTTTCAGAAATAGATAATGGATCTTCTTCATTCACTAACCTGCTTAGATGATCAGCTACCAAGTTCTCAGCTCCACTTCGATCCTTGATGTTCAAATCAAATTCTTGCAACAGGAGAATCCACCGTATCAACCTGGGTTTCGACTCCTTTTTCGCCAATAGATATTTCAAAGCTGCATGATCAGAATACACAATTACTTTAGAACCAAGTAAATAGGATCTGAATTTATCTAAAGCAAAAACAATGGCTAAAAGCTCTTTTTCGGTGGTGGTGTAGTTGCATTGAGCAGCGTTCAATGTCCTTGAAGCGTAGTAAATGACGTGACTCTTCTTATCAATCCGCTGGCCAAGAACTGCTCCCACAGCAAAATTGCTTGCATCACACATGATCTCAAAAGGTAAATTCCAATCAGGTGGTTGAATGATTGGTGCAGTAATTAACAGGTTTTTGAGCTTGTCGAAGGCTTCCTTGCAATTTTCTCCGAACTCGAAAGGTACATCTTTCTGAAGCAACTTGGATAATGGCAAGGCAATTTTTGAGAAGTCTTGAATAAACCTGCGATAAAAACCTGCATGTCCAAGAAAACCACGTATTTCCCTAACATTTGTAGGGTAAGGTAAACTCTTGATCAAATCAACCTTCGCCTTATCTACCTCAATACCCCTATGAGAAATCACATGCCCTAACACTATGCCTTCTTTCACCATGAAATGACATTTTTCATAGTTCAAAACCAAGTTCGTTTCCATGCATCTTTTCAAAATTTTGATCAAATGCCCTAAACAACTATCAAACGAGTCACCGTAAACAGTGAAATCATCCATAAATACCTAAATACAATTTTCAATATATTCAGAAAAAATACTCAGCATGCATCTTTGGAATGTACATGGGGTATTACATAGACCGAAAGGCATCCTTCTATAAGCAAATGTTCCAAATGGACATGTGAATGTAGTCTTTTCTTGATCTTCCTGTGCAATCACGATCTGATAATAGCCTGAAAAACCATCAAGAAAACAAAAGAATGATTTTTCGGCTAATCTCTCTAACATTTGATCAATAAAGGGTAGAGGGAAGTGGTCCTTTCGAGTAGCTAAATTGAGCTTTCTAAAATCAATGACCATTCGCCAACCATTTTGCACTCGCATAGGTACCAACTCATTGTCTTGATTTCTTACCACCGTGATTCCTGTTTTCTTTGGTACCACATGAATTGGGCTAACCCACTTGCTGTCGGAAATTGGATAAATTATGTCTTCATCCAAAAGTTTGAGAATCTCCTTCATCACCACTTCTTTCATGATTGGATTCATCTTTCTTTGCGATTCCCTCATTGGCTTAGTGTCCTCTTCTAAAAGGATTCGATGCATGCAAATTGAGGGACTAATACCCTTTATATCGGCTAAAGTCCAACCAATTGCTGTCTTGTGCTCTTTTAGAACTTGGAGTAGCTGATTTTCTTGTTCTTCCGTCAACTCTCTTGCTATGATAACGGGTAAGGTCTCTTCATCACCTAAGTATACATATTTGAGATGATCCGGCAAAGTTTTCAATTCCAATGTTGGAGCCTGCAAAACGGAAGGTAACATTTTCTTGTAAGAAACAGGAAATGTGGTGCTCGAATTTAAAGACCTTGATTGTTGTTCCAATATTGATTCTGAAATTTCACAAGTTTCGGTCATCTCTTCTTTGGTGTTCAATTGCGTATCCAATTCAAAACTTGTGTCATTTTCTTCTTCAAAGATTTCCTGCACAATTGAATCAATGACATAGCGGAACAAATCGAATGACACTCATTTGGGTATCTCATGGCCTAAAAAATATTGAATTTAACAATCTCGCCGTCAAATTCGACGGAGAGTGTACCATCATCCACGTCTATTTTTGTTTTTTCCGTTTTCATGAACGGTCTCCCCAATAATAGCGGTGCTGAATTTGTAACGGTATCGTCATCCATTTTTAAGATATAAAAATCTGCTGGAAAAATTAACTCATTAACCCGCACCAAAACATCTTCAACAATCCCTTCTGGATACACGACAGAGCGGTCAGCCAATTGAATAATTACTTTAGTTTCCTTTAGGGGACCTAGATTTAGAGCAATATAAATAGAATATGGCATGACATTGATTGATGCTCCTAAATCTAGCATAGCACGTTCAAATTTCCTTAAACCGATAACACAGGGTAAAGTGAACATACCTGGATCTGAACACTTCTTGGGTAGGGATCTCTTTATGACAGCAGACACGTTCTCCCCCACCCTTATTTTCTCATTACCTCTCATTGTCCTCTTGTTTGTGCACAGTTCCTTCAAAAACTTTGCACATTTGGGAAATTGTTTGATGGCATCCAACAAAGGTATGTTTATTTCTACCTTCTTGAAAGTTTCCCAAACCTCCTTTTCATAGTCTTCCTTTTTGGATCTTTCAAACCTGCTAGGAAAAGGTGGTGCAACTGTGTTAGAACTCGTAGATAAAAGAGAATTCGAATTTACCTTGTTTGGATTTTCATTGGCAACTTCGGCTTCTTCTTCTTTATCTTTCTTCTCATTTCCCTTTTTGGGTGATGGTGGTTTTGATTGCACTTCGTTCCCACTCCTCAATACCATTACACTAGCATTTTCCTTAGGGTTTATTACCGTTTGTGAAGGTAATTTCCCTGCATTTTGACGCTCCAAATTGTTAACTGAAGTGGCTAGCTGAGTGATTTGATTTCCCAAGTTTTGAATGCTAGCTCTCGTTTCCTGTTGAAATTGTTGAGTGTTAGTCGTGAGAGCTTTTACAATATCTTCTAGGGACATACCTGAATTAGACGATTGTGTCGGTGTATGTGATGGCCTATTGAATTGCTGAGGAGGATATCTTGTCTGTCCTCATTGATTCCCGTAACTCAGATTTGGATGATCTCGCCAACCGGGATTATAATGAGTTGAGTAGGGATCGTACTTCCTTTGAGGTTGGCCAGGAAATCCTCCTACGGCATTTGCTTGATGAGTAGAATCTTCTTGCAGAGATGGACACATATCCGTAGGATGTCCAGGTATCGAGCATATGCCACAGACTTTGGTTGCATGTATTTGTCCTACAGCCATCTGATGAACCAAAGCAGTCAATTCAGAAATTTGATTTTCAAGGTGAGAATGACTTACCTCATTGACACGTTTCACAACTCCATCTGTTCTCAACCCAAATTGTTGAGAATTTTCTGCCATATTTGTGATCAATTGTCTGGCTTCTTGAGGTGTTTTATTTACCAAGGCTCATCCGCTGGCCGCATCTACCATACTTCTATCCATGGGTAGAAGTCCTTCATAAAAATACTGAATCAAGAGTTGTTCCGGTATTTGATGATGTGGACAGCTAGCACAGAGTTGTTTGAACCTCTCAAAGTATTCATATAATGTTTCTCCGCTAATCTGTCTGATCTCACATATCTCCTTTCGAATGTTGACAGCTCTAGATGCAGGGAAAAATTTTTCTAAAAATAATCTCTGCATCCCATTCCATGTATTTATTGAACCCGGAGGTAGGTAGTACAACCAATCATTTGCCTTATCTTTCAGGGAAAAGGGAAAGGCTCTCAACTTAATCTGTTCCTCAGTCACTCCTTGGGGTTTCATACTCGAACAGACAACATGAAATTCTTTCAAATGTTTATGTGGATCCTCACCTGGGAGACCACAAAAAGTAGGCAGTAAGTGAATCAAATCAGATTTAAGTTCGAATGCTACCTCAAGAGTTGGGTATTCAATGCACAAGGGTTGTTGATTTAGATTGGGTGCAGCCAATTCCTTCAAGGTTCGCTCACGGTCGGCCATCTTTTCCTTTTTTTTTTTCAAAAATAGACCTATCACAAATTGTCAAATCAATGTCAAAAATTGGTTTTCGACGTAACTTACCTTTCCTCTGTCTGGCCTCCTTTCTCAATCGGCGAGCAGTTTTCTCAATTTCAGGAATATATTCCAATTCACTTCCTTGAGAAGAACGGGTCATAAAAGGTCAGCAAAACAAATAATAAAGATAACACAATTAAGAAATCAAAATAGTTCCCCGGCAGCGGCGCCAAAATTTGGTCGGGTTGTCGAAACCCTCAAATTAATACTGATTCCCCCAATGCAACAAACTGTAGCAATAGTGGTTATCAGGTCGAATTCCAAGGGAACTATGTTAACTTAACTCCTTAGTAAATGCCAAAATAAAATAGGGGGTTTATAAAATAAATTCCTAAATCAAAATTAAATAACTAAAATTAAAAGACAAATCAAATATGCAAAAAATACTAAAATTTAAAGAAGAAATTCAATTCACCAAATTCCGATCCAAGGGTTCATATATTCGATTGTCTTATTGATCATTGGTTAAAAATATTATTCTTGCAATTCAAGTATTTAACCTTAAATCTATTAAGATATCCATAATAAATTTTGTGTTTTCATAAAATAATTGACCAAACCCAGCATCCAATCAAAACTTATCATTAATCGACTGGGCACGATAGCGTTCCATATCAAATAATGACAGCATTAAGTTCTATGAAAACAGTTAAATCAAAATACAAATAACCAGGATAGCTGTACAATTATTCGATTTTGTTTCATCGATTCCTTAGGTTAAAATGAATATCGGCAAACGACCCATAAATATATATAACCTATTTGCTACTCGTACCATTCATTCATGACAATTACGGATCACTGAAATCCTGGATGCAGTAGAAAAATTGATATTGAATTAAATTGTCAGATTAACCAATACCAATCTTTCATAAAAATAAACCAAGAATCGACGAATACTTGAATAAAAGACAAGAAATTAAATTAAGAACATAACCTCACAATGAAGAACAATCGATTAAAATTCCCCTTGAATCAGAATAAAGAAACTAGCCACTCATGGTGGTAAGTATCAACACAAGAAAATAAAAAATAATGTTCCTAAAAAGAAAGAAAAAAATAAAAAATAAAACCTAATGAGAGAGTGAATGAACAGTCATGAAGTTCCTTTCTTTTCTCCTTAAGATGCAGCCACCTCCTTGGAGTATTGTGTTTCTCTGCAGCAGCCCTCCCTTTTCTTGTGTAGAGAGTATTATGTTGTGTTTCATTGAGTGCAGCCTTCTGTATTTAAATAAGCAAGGCAGCCGGCCCCTTTTTGTGAAAATAGGAAACTTTCATTCCTTCTAATATTTCAATTTGATTAGAACTCTTCCTCTTCGTAGAAAATAGGAAAGAAGACATTTTCTCCTAAAGAATAATACAACTTTCCTTTCTTCTAGTTTTCTAATTTAATTAGAACTCTTCCTATTGAGAAAATTAGAAACTCTACTAGAATGCTGAAATTAAAATTCAAACTCATCTTCTTCAAAGTCCAATAAGATGTCTTAACCCAATTAGTTCCAAAATTACCTTATTAAGCCCAATTTGTTCCAAATCTTCAATTTCAATATCCTAAAAATAAAATTCAATAAAACCAACCATTAGTGCATTAAACAATTCAAATTCAAATTATGATAACAATAATAAATTGATAAAATTACATATTATCAGTGCTCCTTTTTCCTTCATCTCTCTCTTTCTCTAGTCTAATTAGTAATTACAGTGTACCTATCCTTCAACAATTTGCTTTCTCTTCTTATAAAATGTTTATACTTTATCCGAGAAATACACAGTGCAAAGTCAGAAGTGTGAAAACAAGAGGTGGGAAAATATCTAGGATAATCTGGTAGGCAATAGAGATGGCCAATGAAAAAAGAACAAATGGCTAAGAATCCAGTTTTGGTGCGAACCTTCACAAAATGCCAATCCTTCAAATAAAGAAAGGCTGGGCCATTATTGACTTGGCCGAACCACAACAAGACTCCTTAGTAGAGATCTTGGGCCACTGGTCAATGAACTCGGAGGCAGGCATTTCTATTCACTTCCGATCGGCGAACTTTACAACTACAATCTGCAACCCGCAAATAGAAAACCTCTAAAGTAATGTTCAACATGTAAAATATGCAGCAATCAAAACAAGGAGAAGATGACAAAACCAGGACGAAAATCACCGAAAGGAGAGTTATATGACACCCAAAAAAAAAAAAAAAAAAAGTGTTCTACTCAAAAAGGGCTATCATCGAGCGTGCTATAGCATGTCCAACTCAAAAAGGGCTATCTCACAACACAATGCTGTCGGAATGACAAGATGGAAGTACTATGACTAAACTCTTTTCAATTGCACAACTACTACAGATACAACATCTAATTCCCACACTCAAAAAGACAAAAACCCTTGTTTCAAATAACAAAAGAAGGAAAAAAAACATTACCCAATCAATAGAAACGCAATTGGACCCCAATATTCAAACATTACAAGCTTTCAATATTAAGAAAATGGAAAATGGTAAAAACTTGACATGGAACTCAAAATCATGAGATGGGTTCCGGTAGACATTGGAAAATAAAAAGAAAAAAAAAGACCCTGTTTTGAAGATTTTTAAGCTTGATTGAATATTTTAGCCAAAACCCATGAAAATCATTGTTTTGAGAGGCGGGAATAACACCAGACAAGCAAATTCAGTAGAAATAAGAAATTTTAATAGATCAACCAGCCAACTCATTCGAGTAAGTTAAGGTGTAAGGAAACAATCAAAAACTTCAACTTGCAAGGGTGCCAAAAATAACCTCAAACAACCTAGAATCATTTGAGGGACAAACTATTGGACGACAATCACTAAATAGACAAGCATTCGATATCACACTCAAAATCATGAGATGGGATTAATCACTAAAACGCAATTTTTTGGAAATTGCTAAAAGACCAACCCATTTCACAAAAACGCTACCGTTTTGAATTGTTTGGGAAATTAGAACAGAAGTGAGAAAATAGAAATAAGTGTAAAATTTCCATATTTATTTCCATCTTAAATAGAAAATTCTTTTCATCCGTCATCTATAAATAAAATTTCTTCACAAACGTAAATATAGCCCAAGAAAGTGAACTTGCTCCTCTCTCTCTCTCTGAGATACCCTAGGGAAATCTATGGCAGATCCGACTTCATCTGCTCCTGATCACGGCGAAGCCTCTTCCTCTTCGGACCCGTACGTGGTCTTCACCTTCTCTCTCTCTATTGATTCTTCACTTGTTCTTTGCTCTATCTTTTGGTGTTAGGATAGGATTTGAGTGTTGGTGCCTCTACTATCAATTATTGTTGATTTCTTATCTGGGTTTTTGGTTGGTTTTGGTTTTCTTTAGAGAAAGTCCAAAATTCAGAGGCTTTTCATGTGGAACTATGTTTGGGGTTAGGGAAGTGTTCTACTATCAAAATCTGTTGCATTTATTTCGTGGGTTTCGTTTAATCATAATTTTCTTCAGATAAAGATTCCCAATTTGTGTTTTTATAAAGAATTGTATTGTGGATGTTAGTAATCGGGTAGGTTTGATGGTTAGGATTTAGCTGCCAAGCAAGTGAGACTTTGATGATTCTTTATGGGGCATTTAGTTTAACTCTCTCTCTCTCTTCCCGTTTTATTTTTTCCTTTTCCCAATAGATTGCAACTTCTGTGTTTTAGTTGCTAAGACAGTACCACTATTTGTAGTTACATGTTGATTATGAGTTCTTGATGTTGATGCGAAGTATGAGGGAAGGTCTATGTGCCTCTATAGAATTATGAATTGGGTGTGGTGATTAGGTCTAATCTTGATTAAGTCTAGACAAGAAAGAAGAACTGAGATTATCTGTTTCAAGGTTAGGGCTTTGTTGAGGCCCTTTGAGTAGAAGATAGAATTTTGATTATTAGTGTGTTGAATGCAGCAGCCCACATGTAAATTTTAAGAAACCATGGAAGTTGCAAAGATTGTAGTTCTTTCTTTCTTTATTGGAGGAGGCAATGGGAAATATATGGCTGTAACCTGCTGCTCTGTTAAAGTGCAAATCTTTTCTTGACTGTAACCTTTTGAACAAAAGGATTGGATCATTGTCATCAATTTGGTTATATACTTGAATTTGATTAAGGAGGCTTTATTTGAATATAAAAAAAAATCTAAAATTCTTGAAAAGTTTAGATATTAAACTAGGTTATTCATCGTAAATTCTGGTGAAGTGCCTTTCCCAAGTCATTCAGTTGTAGGTCTTGTGGACAGGTTTAGTTAATAGGTCGGCACTCTAGTTAATAGTTTGGTAACCTCTGATAAGTCTCATAACACTCTTGAATGTAACAGATACTTCTGTTTGAAGTAATGCGTTATAAGGGTGAAAACCCTTGTCTGTTTTTTGGTCGTTAGTCTTCTGTTGAGTGACAGGTAACTCTAACTTTTCAATCTTTTGCCCTATCTTCTGGATCTGTTTGAATGTAGGAAAACTGGCAAGAGGGATTATTCCACTGCAATTCTGGAACGCAAGAAATCTCCCAACCGTCTTGTTGTTGATGAAGCAATAAATGATGACAACTCTGTTGTCTCAATGCACCCTGTTACGATGGAAAAGCTTCAGTTTTTCAGGGGAGACACAGTTCTGATAAAGGTGAGTATCCCCTTACTAAGTTTGAATGGACTTGCAGGATGGGGCTCGGAATTTGGTCAAACAACAGGCAACTGATTTTGTTCTTTTCATGGTACAGGGGAAAAAAAGAAAAGACACTGTTTGCATTGTTTTAGCTGATGATCAATGTGAAGAACCCAAAATAAGAATGAACAAAGTAGTCCGAGCTAATCTCAGGGTGCGCCTTGGAGATGTTGTGTCTGTTCATCAGTGCCCTGACGTGAAATATGGAAAGCGTGTTCACATTCTCCCAATTGATGATACGATTGAGGGGGTCACTGGAAACCTCTTTGATGCATATTTGAAGCGTAAGTTTTTCTAGAGTTTGGTCATGGTTCTCCGCAATCATTTTTCGTGCTTTCAAATTACAGTTTTTAGCTCATATACCTGACTTTTTCTTCTGATGTTCTAGCATATTTTCTGGAATCATATCGTCCTGTTAGAAAAGGCGATCTGTTTCTGGTTAGAGGAGGGATGAGGAGTGTCGAGTTTAAAGTAATAGAGGTTGACCCTGGCGAGTATTGTGTTATTGCACCTGATACAGAAATATTTTGTGAGGGTGAGCCTATTAAGCGTGAGGATGAGGAGAGATTAAATGAAGTTGGTTATGATGATGTTGGTGGTGTGAGGAAGCAAATGGCTCAAATTCGTGAGCTAGTAGAGCTTCCTTTAAGGCATCCTCAGCTTTTTAAATCAATTGGTGTGAAGCCCCCAAAGGGCATCTTACTCTATGGACCACCTGGTTCCGGAAAAACTTTGATTGCCAGAGCCGTTGCTAATGAGACAGGTGCATTCTTTTTCTTAATTAATGGTCCTGAAATCATGTCAAAGTTGGCCGGTGAAAGTGAAAGCAACTTGAGGAAGGCATTTGAAGAAGCAGAAAAGAATGCTCCATCAATTATCTTCATCGATGAACTAGATTCTATTGCTCCAAAGAGGGAAAAGACACATGGAGAGGTGGAGAGGCGTATAGTGTCACAACTTCTTACTTTAATGGATGGTCTTAAGACTCGGGCTCATGTGATTGTCATGGGCGCTACCAATAGGCCCAATAGTGTTGACCCAGCTCTTAGGAGATTTGGTAGATTCGATCGGGAGATTGACATTGGTGTGCCAGATGAAGTTGGGAGGTTGGAAGTTCTTCGTATCCACACAAAGAACATGAAACTTGCTGAAGATGTGAGATACCATCCCTATCTCCAGTGACATTAGACATTAAACATTATAATGGAAAATGAACTGATATTTTCTTTTAACTTCTTTCCAGGTTGATCTTGAACGAGTTGCAAAGGACACACACGGTTATGTTGGTGCTGATCTTGCTGCTTTATGCACAGAAGCTGCTCTTCAGTGTATCAGGGAGAAAATGGATGTCATTGATTTGGAAGATGATAATATTGATGCGGAAGTGTTGAATTCCATGGCTGTGACCAATGAACACTTCCAAACTGCTCTGGGCTCTTCCAATCCATCAGCCTTGCGCGAGACTGTAAGTCTTTAGTTTATCTTTTAATGGTTCACGCCTTCATTTCCCAACTGCCATGTTTTGAATGATAAGTCATTTCATAAAATTAGTTTGTTTTGAAATGAGATGCTGATAAATTCAATAGCCATGAAGGTTGTAGTGTATACCTCTAGCTAATGCATTCCTCAAGAATGCTGCTATACTTTCTATTCACCGTGTCTTGTATATTGAGGACAGCCTAAGGAACCTTCATAACTCTCTGTATAACCTCCTGCTATCACTTAACTGTGCTCATGACTATGACTTATGAATTATTCTTCAATTATTTCTGGGATCTGTGCTGTGAAATTGATGCATTCTTCATTCTAAATATGTAACGTGTTGGCAGGTTGTTGAGGTTCCTAATGTTTCCTGGGAAGATATTGGTGGGTTGGAAAATGTCAAGAGAGAGCTTCAGGAGGTAGATTCTAATTCCACTCATCCACCAGAATAAGCTTTCACATCCATTGGTGTTGATTATTTTCTTTTCAACTTTATAATTTCATTATGTTGGGTCTTTTGGATAAGTGAGGTCATTTTTCTAAAAGAATGCAGAGTCCATACCGCACTGAAATTGCAGAAAAGAACTGCTATTAATTTTTATCTTTGCTTTTGACCATTCAACACAAGAAGACAATGAACTATTTAGCTTTATGAATAATCAACTCAGTGCCAATAAAAGCTCTTAAATTAATTTCCCCCTGTCAAGTCCCTCATGAGGCATAATGGGATTAATTTCCAGAGTCTCCATCTTCAGTTTTCATCTCGACTTTCTTTCTGCATATAGTTCCTTCTTACGTATTTATCCAAAAAGAAAAACTAATGGTTGGGATGCCTGTTCTGTTCCCTTTTCCTTTTCTTGATATCTCTTTGAAGGTTAGTTATTTGACTTCAGTGTCTGCTTTTGTCTATGATGAATATAACTGAATCTTATGATGTCGGCAGACTGTACAATATCCAGTGGAGCATCCTGAGAAGTTTGAGAAATTTGGCATGTCACCTTCCAAAGGTGTACTGTTTTATGGGCCTCCTGGCTGTGGTAAAACCCTACTTGCCAAAGCCATTGCAAATGAATGCCAGGCAAACTTCATTAGTGTGAAAGGGCCTGAGTTGCTGACTATGTGGTTTGGAGAAAGTGAGGCAAACGTTCGTGAAATATTTGACAAAGCACGTCAATCAGCCCCTTGTGTACTTTTCTTTGATGAATTGGATTCAATTGCAACCCAGGTAGCTTCAGTTGCCTCACTTTTGAAAATGGATGGATGCTTATAGTTTCATCTGTGAATACTCCTTTTTCTTGTTATCATTTCTCTTTTTGTATATGCTTGGACTAAGTATGAAATCTGCAATGGTTTTAACACAGGAATAAATTAGAAAGCTGCTTTGACTGCCAGATTGTTGTAAACTATTCTACTTTCTTTTCAGCGTGGTAATTCAGTTGGGGATGCTGGTGGTGCCGCAGATAGAGTCTTGAACCAACTTTTGACAGAGATGGATGGGATGAATGCCAAAAAGACAGTTTTCATCATAGGGGCAACAAACAGGCCGGATATTATTGACCCAGCATTGCTCAGGCCTGGTCGTCTAGATCAATTGATTTATATCCCACTACCAGATGAGACTTCCCGTCTTCAGATTTTCAAAGCATGTCTAAGGAAGTCTCCAGTCTCCAGAGATGTTGATCTTGCTGCCCTGGCACGTTATACACATGGTTTCAGTGGTGCAGATATAACTGAAATCTGCCAACGTGCGTGCAAATATGCCATCAGGGAAAATATTGAGAAGGTAAGAGTGCTCCTCATGTAAATTTGTGTTTGTACTGCCATGCACTGTGCACATAATTTACTTGGTTTTAATTGAAACATTGAAGTGTCTACAGTCATTGCAGTTATAGATCAAAGCTTTAAATGGTCCTGCTAATGCTGAATCTATTGTAGTCATGCTCCCTTAAAACAGTTTTCCTTCCCATTGGGACAAAAAGTAATTTTTGTCTGTTACCTTCTTTGACAGGATATTGAAAGAGAGAGGAAGAAGAGAGAGAATCCAGAGGCAATGGAAGAAGATGATGTCGATGATGTTCCTGAGATTAAGGCAGCACATTTTGAGGAGTCCATGAAATTTGCCAGGCGCAGTGTTAGTGATGCTGATATCAGGAAGTACCAGCTATTTGCTCAAACCCTACAGCAGTCTCGTGGATTTGGATCTGAATTCAGGTTTCCTGACCGTCCAGAGAATACCACAACTGAAGCTGCAGACCCATTTGCTTCTGCCACTACTGCTGGGGACGACGATGACTTGTATAGCTAGAGTGAAGCGAATGCTGTTTATAGCACACAATCATCAGACAATGTTGATATAAATACATATGCTTTCTTTAGTGAACAATACGCAATGACTAGTCTTTACTTTGGCTCCCTTCTTCCCCCTTGGGCCAGTCTAGTAAGATCTACATTGTAAACTTCTGCGGCAAATCTTAGGATGAAATGTGAAACGCTCAACTGGATCCTCCTTTATCTTAGTATTTTTTCTTTGCTTTTCCCAGTAGCCCTCCTATTCTATGGATTGAATTCTACCATGCATGGTGGTACCATAGTGTGCAGGGCTAAAGCTTTTGGCTTCTTGCATGGGGCGTTTTCCAGTTGGCATTTCTTTGTATCCCATCCAACATGAACAGGTCATAATGATGTCTATTTCCCTAATCGATTGTTTGGGAGTTTTCAGGGGGAGGGAAGGGGAAAATTTGAGGAAGATGAATTTTGTGTATTTTTAGTTTTAATTTTTTTAATTAAAATTTAACTCTCATCCAAAATTTTTCAAGTGGGAGTGTATTCGTTTTTGCAAATTTTTTAAACACCCGACGGCATCATGGGTCATGCACGCTTTTCATTATAATTACCAAAGAAATAGCTCATCAACAATGTGCACAGTGTGCAGTGAAGAGAGAGTGGGATGAAGAGTTTGTGTTTTGTATAATTCCTACTTTTGTAATTATATTATCGACCCACTAAGATTGAGGCTTCATATGTTGCACCTGACTTGCATGTGAAAGGGAGAGGGCTAAAATTGCAAAATGACCTATTTATCCATACTTAGATATTGAAAAGCTTACTTTACGTGTAAGGGTTCTTATCCACCACTGCTGTTCACTTCAAGTCCCTAACTATTTTTGGGTGTGCAATGGTTTGTAGGGCATGCGCCCTATTATTATTTTTTTTCTTTGTGTTTGACTGACCCGTGACTGACCCGTGCTTGGTACCAATTTTATTGATCTTAATTATTTCAGATTGATTTAATTATCAGATCTATTAAAAAGCGGGTTTTTCTGGTATTTTTTTAATTTATAAAATTTGAATTTAAAATTTTAGTTAAATGAATTCGGTATTCTTTTACGACAACTATTGTGCTCTTAATTGATTCATAAGACTCTTCTCTTTCTTGGCTAGGGACTTAGCACAGCATCCTATTCCCAAGTGATGTTATCCTAGAAAGGAAGAAACAAAAACAAGCATACGTTTCATTGGTTTAGCACCCTATATTAAAAATCAGGATTCGAGTGTTGGTAGTGACAAAAACGATATTGGGATAGCTCACTCTCGATTGGAATCCGATAACAATTCGATCGAAATTAGTAGAAACAAAGTTCCAGACACTCGGTAATAGATCAAATTCAAAAGACCAAGAAAAACAAGCATTATATGTTATCAAGGATTAGTATAAGAATGATTCTTGTTAGTCACCCTATATGATCTTGATAACCGCATTAAGCCAAATTGGCTATAATTTGTGGATGCGGGATTTGAATACCCAATAATAAGCCATACCAAATTCAATATCTATTTTATATTTGTTCTTCAGTTTTATCAAAAACTATTTTATCATTGTATTTTTCATAATTTATCATATTAATCTTACCGGTATTATTAAAATATATTTTTTTGTTATAAACTGTCGATATTCGATAATCACGTTAAATTTAAGTAAATCTGATTCTAATCAAATTAAATATTTAATAAGCAAAACTCTTTCGATATCTGTTTTCTTTTCATATACAATACTCAAATTTTGAAACCTTATTTAAAAGAATCAATATTCAATTATTAAATCGATGTATTATTACAAAGTATAAAAGTATTTTATACCGTCACCGAAATGAAAGATAATAATTAATGAAAAAATAGACAAGAAGTCACCATCTTATATTCAAGAATCCCATAATTGAGAACCATAATTTGGGTTGTTATTATTGATAATTATGGAGATGTGACTGCAAAATTCGCCATGCTTGAGTAGAGTGTGCATTGTTTTTATTAGGAAAATATAGCTAACAACAGTTTGGTGATAAGTTGGTATGTTTGCACATGCCGACATGTGTTCTTTGTCCCATGAAATTGAGGTTTGGATTTTTGTATGTTTTTTCCCTTTCATTCTTGGATTCCTACATTACCCACATACGAGAGCTGTCTTTCACCGTCCTCATTCACTGCTTAAAATGAAGCATACCAAGATAATTTATTTCCCATTTTAGCCTTTCACACACACACACACACACACACACACACACACACACACACATATATATATATATATATATATTTACATAGAGCCGAATTTAAAACTTTTAAAGAAAATGAGACGGTATCAATTGAATTATAAATTATTTGATAATCCTTTCATGATTAAATTAAAATAATTTACTAGGTACTCAAAATGTCACGTGACATGAAGCATTCGAAAATTTTTTTATCATAAAACCAATAATTTTCTTGGTACTGAGATAAATTAATATTTGAAATCATATTTTGATTAATCTAATTATTGGACGAAAGAGCTCTTCTAATGTAGTTCTTTCTATTCACAAGATTTGAATTCAAATTTTGATTAAAAAAATTTAACGTTTTAACTACCCGTAGATTAAGAGAAAGAGAGAGAGAGAGGGGCATGTGAGAGACAATATATCCAAGCATGGGGAGGGAGGGCCCCCAGTACCTTGCCTAAAGATAAATGCAACAGATGGCCCTTATGGCCTACTTTTGGCATCTATACATGTCCTTATTATTAAGATCTCACTTTAGAAGATGGGCAATCAGCATAAGAATCACGATTCAAATGCTAATGTGTATCGTAAGGTGGCAAAGACGTTTGAGATAAAATTTATAACTTGGTAAATATGGATATTCGTCGTTGGCATCTAAGGGCACCATTCTATAAAATTAAAAAAAAAAAATTATATATATAATTTTAAAAATTATAAATCTAAATAAATTATAATTTTTGTTGTTAAAATTATAACTTCAAATACGTATTCATTTTATTTTCAAATTTGTATCCGATTCTTACGGTGATGAATAATACTAAATGGGTTCTCAAAATTCTTTAGATCTCATTTCAATGTATTTATATGAACCAAATGTTGTAGATGAGTTTCGGCTCAAATGACATCTTCTCCTTCTCCTTCTCCTGTGTAATAAGTTTGGATTCAAATATCAGTTTACATACCGAAAAAAAAAAAAAACATATTAGCTAGATCTTAGATAGATCTAAGATCTCATAATGGGACCCCATCAAAATTTAATGTCAAAGTACCCTGTAGTGCTCTCTTGCATGTGCGTCACGTGAGCCTGACAAAGGCTTGGCAGAGGTATCTTTCCCTTACCTGCACCTTAATACGTCCACTGCTACCCCATATAAAACTACGCCATGCGACCTTTGCAAGGGAACAGAACTGCCTTCTCTGGCTTCCACCAAGTTTTTTGTGTTATGTGCTGAAGTTTATGCTCGGGGGAGAGGGGGGGAACATAAAAAATGACTCTCTCTCTCTCTCTCTTTCTCTTTTTCTCTCTTTCTTTCATTGTAATCAATCAATATTTGAAATCATATTTCGATTAATCTGCTCTGAGTATTATTTGATCCAATTTAAGAGAAAATTTTTCTAACGTAGTCTCTCTCTCTTATATGTTGGACTAATTACGTGAGCAATTGAGTCTTATAGACAACTTGAAGTTCGGTTGGATTTGTTCTAAAATTACACATAACATTAATGTCTAATTTATTAAACTATATTAACTACTGGTATTACTTACAAGCAAAGTTGAGTTATGAACCATTGATAGATAATTTCACTGACTATAAATAAGGGAAGGGTTTTATAATTTGTTGATATTTTGATCAGTGTGTCTATAGAGATAGATCTGTTAAAAAATATTGTAATTATAATCCAAACTGATAATTCATGAAAATAATATTCTCGGTAATAACATTTCCTTCTTTTTCAGAAAGAAAAAAAAAAAAGAAATTAAACAATATACTAAAGGTTTTATAATTTATTGACATTTTGAAATATTGATGATAATACTAACGTGGATTGTTTCAACTGCATTTGGGGTTGAGTTCCCTTAAATATGACCGAGATTTAACTTCTGCAGGGAGTATCGGACTCTCATGTGTATGGAACGTTCCTTATTAGGAGACCCATCCTCCGAAAAAGAGCCACTATAGTGGTGGGTCCGGATTAATCAGATGAAACCCGTATACATGACGGCATCCAAAAACATGAGACCAAAAAAAAAAGAAATATCGATGATAATAAATCCGTTAAAATAGATCATAATTATATTTGAACCGATAATTCACACAAGTGATACCCTAAGTAATAAGGATTCTCCTTGCCCTTTCATCAAGGGGGAATTAAACAATATGAAACCAAGAAAAATAATCTACATACACACGTCCGCATGTGTCGGCGTGCGAATGTAAACCAACCATAATCATAAATATTTGGTTATGCAAGCAAGTGTTAGCCTAGAGCCAAAGCTACATGGAGTTTGGAGACAAAGGCTTGGTTTTGTCAGTATTTTTTTTTTCATGTTTTTTTAAATGCTGTATGTCTCTTGCTTTCACGTGGTGGGGGCCTTAGCTACCAAGTTAGCTCCATGCATCAATAGAAGAAGCTTCTCCCTTATCCTCCTTTGATCAATTTGATCATAAGGGTCACATACCCTATCATTGCTGCCAATTCCCCATAGCCACACACACATCCTCACCTCTCTCTCACTTCGCCGGGGGGGGGGGATGATCCTTGAAAATCTCTTTAAGCCTTTCGAAAGCCAGACAACACACGTTGCTATCAAGACATCCTGGTGACCCCTTTTCCATGAAATGATAGATAGTGACTTCTCAGTGAGGCAATTTTCACATTTGCTGTAGTTGTATAAAAATTTAAATACGGGATTAAAAGGTTGGGAAGAAAAATTTATACCACTAAATTTTTTTTTCTCGATATCTAAAGGGATTTGAACCTGTCTTTCCTATACCTAAAGGGATACACTAAGCTATTTTTTTTTTCAAATAAAAGCTGAGTTAAATGACTTATTAATTATTTTTATATTTATTTATTTATTTATTTTTTGTACGATATCTTGAATACCGCTCGGTATCTTACACTTTATCCTGATTAATTTAATCCGATCACTACAGTGACTCCTTTCGGAGGACAGGTCTCCCAATGAGGAATACTCTATACACATAAGAGTTTGATGCTTCCGACAGGAGTCGAATCTCGGTCATGCTTAAAGATACTCAACCTTACATTCAGTTAAATCAACCCATATTATTATCATTTTTATATTTATGTGAATAGTAAAGAGAAGGTGCAAATTCATTTGAAACAGTAGTATCAATCTTCATCTATACATCACTTTTGCCCATGCATTTGTCACACACTCAAAACATCCTTACTAACCCTTTACAATGCCCAAATTTATCCCTACTCTAAAAAACATAACATCAAATGTTCATGATTCTAGGATAACTAGTGGAAGAAGATGAGTAAGCCAATGAGCAATTTGATGACCCTTGTAGAAGCAACAATTTTGATGGGGTCACCGACGAAGATGAGAATGAAGCAACCTCCGAAACTTTAGGAAGGTTGTCATTAGGTTTTTGAGCATCACTTCCCATCATGGGCTCATGTCGAATTTCCCTTAACAATGCTGCAACATCCTTCATGGTGGGGCGATCTTCAGCACGATTACTGGTGCATAGTAGGGCAATCCCTAATGCTTGAAGAATTTCTTGTATTTGGGTTTCCGGATGACCTTGTAGCTTCTGATCGAGAATTTCAACCGGATCTTTCTTGAATTTTAGGTGATCTCGGACCCATTGAATGACATGTTGTCCATCCGGAAATGATGGATCGACCGGCTTCTTTCCGGTGATAATTTCTAATAAAACTACTCCGTAACTATAAACATCACTTTTTTCAGTAATTTTTAACATACAAGCATATTCTGCAAGTATAATAGAAAAAAAAAAAAAAGTCAGAATTTTCACCATGACATGCCATAGAATATGTAAGCAATGTAAACAAAAATTAAAACTTACCAGGTGCCATGTACCCATAAGACCCAGCAAATTGTGGATTCGCCGAAAATGTATTGTTTTCATCCTCCACTAGTCTTGCAAGGCCAAAGTCCGCTAAGCAAGCTTCGTATCGATCTCCAAGTAAAATATTGTGTGCTTTCACATCTCGATGCAAGATGGGTGGCACGCAATCGTGGTGCAAGTAGGCTAAGCCCTCAGCTAACCCCAGTGCTATCTTGAATCGAGTTTCCCACTCTATTGGCGCTCCGCAACCCTCATGTAACAATGCACCTAAGGTTCCATTAGGCAAATAGTCATAGAACAATAATTTTAGCTTTCGGTTTGAACCCCATCCCAAAAGTCTAACAATGTTCCTATGCCGAATTCTGGCTAGGGTTGCAATCTCTGATGAAAATGCTGAGGCTGAAACCTTCTCCAATGGTCGGAACCTTTTTATTGCGATGGTAAGACCTGAGGATAGATTTGCTTTGTAAACTATACCTGCTCAAATTCCAAATTATTCAATTTATACAATGTTAATGCATCAAGAATTTTAATATATTATATATAATTTATTATAATTTTAAAAAATACGATATATATTATATGCTAAAAGAAATGAAAATCTCAAACTTAACGTGACATGATTTCATGCAATTGTTCATGTTGTATGAATATGAATTTGTATAAGATTATTTTACCCGATCGTCCCTTGCCAATGACGTTGCCAGCTGTCAAGCACCGTGCCACGTCAGCAATAGACAAGTCGAGCTTCTGGTACAGTGTCACTTCCCAAGGTGGGCCCATCTCCAGGTCATCCCCACCTCCGCACTCGTGGTCCCCACCACCAAAACGATGCCGTTTCCACCTAGCGCCGAGCACGATGTAAAGAGCCGACGAAAGCAACAACACGGCCGCACAAAGCAACACGACCATTGCCACCCTAGCCGCCGCCACATGCCGAGCTGCTCCGCCCCTTCCCTCTGAGCATCGGTCGCCGGAGAAGCACAGGCCCGTATTCCCCGCGAGCACGCTCAAGGGAAGGTGGTTGAAAAAACCCGTATCCGGAACCCGACCCGAGAAATTATTATTAGATACGTTGAGGACCACCAGGTTCTCCAACTCCGCCAAATATCTCAAGTTACCGGTTAACTGATTATGTGAAATGTCCAAAATGCCCAGCTTATTTAAACCCGAAAAGTCCGCCGGAATCGCGCCGGTGATTCTGTTGCAGCTCAGATTCAGAGCGATTTCCAGCGCCGGAATCTTCCCCAAACTCTCCGGAATCGGGCCGGAGATTTGATTATTGCTCAAATCGAGAAGCTGAAGCTTTACGCAAGATCCGATCTCCGGCGGAATCACTCCGGAGATTCTGTTCTTCGAGAGAACGAGCTTCGTGAGCGATGTCAACGAGCCGAGACTCGAATTCAACGTTCCCTCGATTAGGTTATCGGAGACGTCGAGAAATTGAAGAATTTCGAGCTGATTAATGGTCTCCGGGAGAGTTCCCGCGAGAGAATTCGAGTGCAGATCCAGAAATGTCAGGTTCTTGCAATTCGAAATCTCCGGTGAAATTTCTCCGGTCAGCCGATTCGATCCGAGATCTAGGAAATTCAAGTTCTTCAGATTTCCGATCTGCGACGGAATCGAACCGGTGAATTTGTTGTTGTTTGCTCGGAATCGGATCAATGACGAGCAGTTTCCGATCGTCGGAGGAATCTCGCCGGAGAGATTGTTCGACAGAAGTAAAAGCTTATTCAGACTCTGTAAGTCGAAGAGTCCGCTCGGAATTATTCCGGTGAGCGAATTCTGTGATAAATCGATCGCTTCGAGACCCTTACAATTAGAAAGGGAGGAAGGAATGTTTCCTTCAAGCTTGTTCTGCCATAAATACAAGAGAGTGAGATTGAACAATTGACCTAATTCTGACGGAATTGCCCCTGCTAGCTGATTGTTATCAAGCTCAAGATGGGTCAAAGATGTCAATTTCCCCAGCTCACTTGGGATTTGCCCAGAAATTTGGTTGAAGCTGAGTTGAAGTTCCTGCAGAGAAGTCAGATTGCCAACTGCTTGTGGAATTGCTCCCGTGAGTGAATTCATCGATAAATCGATGACTGATAACTGTTTACAATTTCCGAGCTCAAAAGGAATCACACCCACGAAATTGTTCTGCCAGATGAGTAAATTGTGCAGGTTTTGGAGGTTACCTAGCCGGTTTGGGATCGAAGAGGTCAGGGAGTTCTCGTAGAGGTAGATGTTCTGCAAGTTAATGCAGTCTCCAATTTCAGGTGGAATTGGACCAGAGAGGAGTGCGGTGTAGATGGCGATGGTTTCAAGCTTCTTGAGCTGGCCTAGGGTGGATGGCAATGAGCCTGAAATGCTTGTTTCTGCTAGACCAAGCATGACCAAGTTTGTGCAATTGCCTATTTCTTCTGGTAGTGGTCCTTCAAGGTTTTTGTTGCCACCAGCCCTTATTGCTTCAAGACTCTTCATGTTGCCAATGGAGGAAGGAATAGTGCCACTAAGTTGGTTGTCATAGAGAATGAAGTATTTCAAGCTTGTAAGATTGCCAATGGAGTGAGGGATTGATCCCTCAAGCCGGTTCGAGTTGATGTAGAGTTGTTGGAGCTTGGACAAGTTGGAAATCTCACTCGGGATTTCACCTGTCAATGCATTGTCACTCAAATCCAAGTAATTCAATTCTTGGAGATTTCCAATCTCTTTTGGTATTGAGCCTGTAAGATTGGTCCCGGATAAGACCAGTTTGTTCAAGTACAAAAGTGTGGTGAGATTTGAAGGAACTTGGCCTAGCAAATCCAACTTCCTCAAATTCAATTCCACAACTTGATTGTTGAAGTTGCAAGTGATACCAAACCACCCACATGGAGTTACATCACTAGAGTCCCAATTGCTCAATTCTTCAAGTGATGCATTGAGGGTTTGTTTCCATGAGAGGAGAGCTTGGCCTTCTGGGTTTATGGCGAAAACAGCCTTTAGGAAAGGGAAGAGAAGAAAAGAGAAGAGAAGAAAGGAAGAAAAAAGAGGCCATGAATGTACAGGCATTACAACAAAACTAATGTACTACTATTACTCCTGCTGCTGCTGCTACAAACTCCAATGACACAAACACAAAGGAGGATATGTTTGTAAGGAGGAGCCTAGGAAAGGGCAATGAGAGGAGGAACCAAACCATGTTTTGTGGGCTATGTTTTTATAGATTATTTGTATAAACCTAAAAACTAAAAGACCCAGAATCTCCGGATCCAAGAAACAGCTAGGCCATGATGTTTGTGCAGACAGAAAAGGAATTTTAGATTGGTGTTTTGCATTTGTTTATGGTTATGGAGGATGGAGAGAGAGAGAGAGAGAGAGAGAGAGTAATGTTGCTTTTAAACGAAAGTGAGAGATGGGTGAGTGACTTTGTCCATATTTTCAAGTTTTATTATTATTTAACATAGACACTTTTTATTTCTTTATATGGACTTCTTATAGCAATCTTAATTTTTCCTATTTTGAAGTGATTTTTCCTTAAAAAAACAAGAAGATTCTTACTAAAAATATCACCATTGTCTATTGGGTAAGATCCCCCAAAAAATTGTTTTTTGGGTAACTCTTGGTTGATATTAAATCCAAACCTATCCTCAACCCTAATTTTTCCAAATAATTCATTTATCTAAATAAAATCTAATGTTCAATTATTAATAATTGTATCAGAGAAGTTGTCTGCTTATTAAATATATCGATATATACAGTGATAGAGTCAACAATTTTGAAATTTGAGAAAAAATAAATATGTATACTTTAATCGTTATTTCAAAAAATACGCTAAAATATTACTAAAAGTTTAAAAAACGCCACTAAAAATATTTAAAATAGTGATAAAATTTTTTAAAATATAATTTGCTTACCGAAAATTATAACCCCTGCCTTCTCCATCTTACATGTTGCATTTTGTCCCCTTAATATAATTTATTTTATTTTATTTTTATAAAGTATCGACATCAAAAAATCATGTTAAATTTGACTAAAATCAGTTCGAATCGAGTTAGATTAAAAAAACTCTCCCAATAATTATTTCTCCGTGTAAAAATCGAGTCTGATATTTTATTTAAGTGATACCGATATTCAGTCATTAGACTAACTAAACATTAATTCCTTAATATATTTCTATTTTTATTGTGAATATACACGTTCGAAAACTAGTAATTAAAATTCTTATTGCCCATAAAATTTTGAAAGGAGGAGACACAATAATATACACCTCCTAGCTACCTTATAGAAATTAAACTTTGATAAAGAATTTCTAAAACTAACACTAAGAATCAAGGAAGCACGTGATGCTGCGTGACCGTTCGACACATAATGCGAATATTATCATTAAATTAATTTAGTATATAGTTTGATTCCTATGGTATGGTCTCGTGACTATATGGGTGTGTTTGGATTGATATCATTTTACTTAAATTATCTTCCAAGTGTGTGCTGGGAATCCAAGCACGAGGTGGAGGGTCTCGCACATGGCTGCATGAGAGAGAGAGAGAGAAGGTCTTTATTTAAAAGGCCAAACCGTCCTAGAGCTTTTGAAGATGGAAGTCTTTCAAAAATTTTTGATCCACCGGTAAACAGGGGAAGAGACAACATCAAAAGTTGAGACACCTTTCTACTCCTCTTATCTCCACCGGCGCCACCACCCCTTTTTTTTTTCTATTATTGGTATCAAAAAATTATATTTCGATTAATTCGATTCGAATATATACGAGAATCTTATTTTAGAAGACGATTCTTTCAATATAGTATTTGTTATTCTCAAATTTTAAACTCGAGATTTGATTAAAAATTTAATCCCTATTTACGACCGTTCATTGATTCAGTGTTGGTCTAACACCACCACTCTTCACTGCTTACCCTTCACTACTTACAATTGTAAGGTGGACATTATCAGCCTAATCTTTTAGCTTATGAATATATCCAACTTCACTTTTATCATTATTTAATCATTACTCTTTTCCACAATTAAAATCAAATTTCACAAAAGATTGAAGTCAATTTGGTCCCCTAAAAGCTTATGAGTATTATACTAATGGAGGATGATCGGCTTATAATGTGATTGAGTTCTAGAATTTAATTTTGTTAGAAAATTGTGAGAAAATTTTTGGATGAATTCTTCAGCATTATTGTCTTTTTGTTTGAGGTGTCTAAACTGTATTTTTTTGGTACCATGTCTTAGACACCGTCTGGTATCCAGGATTTCGCCCCGATTAATCTAAACCGACCGTTACAGTGACTCTTTTCAGAAGGCGGGTCTTCCAGCGGGGAACGCTCCATACACATGAGGGCCCGATACTCCTAACGGGAATCGAATCTCGATCATGTTTAAGAGTATTCAATCACACATCCAGTTAAGATAACTCATGTTGGTTTAGTAACGTATTTTAGTTTAAGTTCAAAAACATATTTCTATGAAGGGATTTTTAGACTAACGATATTTAGGTTTAGTAACAGAAAATTAAATTTTTTTAATCAAAATCTCGAATTCAAATTTAAGAATAAAAAAACAAGTGTCGGGAGAATCAACCCCTAACTTGGATCCTATAACTGCTTGATTCAAATGAAGGTTGTTTGAAACTGAATTTTCACATGAGATTGTATCTTAAAACGTAATAAATTTAACTCAATTTAATATAAATAAATTAATATGGACATTTTGGGGGTTCTTAGGTTAACAAAACAAAGTTTCTATTCTCTTTTTAAAAGATAGAAATCATTACTTATAAATTTTTGTAGATTTCATAAATAGAAAGTTATTGGGATGATAGAAAGGTCTATCAATTTTGCAGGGTGCCCACCACTTGTCCTCTTCCACTGTTTGATGTTTTAATTCGGGGTCCTCAACCTTGCATGGGCCAGATTTAGAAACTATGGTTGGTCATTCACGTGCTGGAATCATAAGGGTTTAATATGATCTACAAGTGGGCCAAGGCACCTCAAATTCAAGACTATAATCGAAAACTGAAATGTCTTTGCTTGAAAAAACTTTCCCAATCAATCGCCTAGGGCAAGTGAAACAAAGTTTTTCCTTTTTACTGATAAGAAGGATGCGAAGAGACCACCGGTGTTCCTTTTTACTTTTTGTACTCGATTAAAAATTATCAAAATTATCCTATTAGTTCGATTCTAATATTATGCATATCAATTTATTTCTCTATTTTAAATATTTAAATTTAAAATTTTTATTATTTTAATCATTTGTTATTAGATTCAAATGATATCGATAATGATTAACATTATTTTTTTTATATTATAACTTGACCATCACTTAGTATTCAGAGTTTTGTTTTGACTAATTTAAAACGATCGTTATAGAGTCCACTTAGTGAGAGCGGGTCTTTCAATATTATTTTTTTTATGTTCAGGGGGAGTCGAACTCTCAATCTGATTAAGGGACGAAAGTGTCCATTCCACTTATATCAACATGTATCGGTATGATTAATGTTACTCACTTAATACCAAATATAACTCAAGCGTGGATAGTAGGCACCTAGTAAAAAATACCATTCTTCAAGATAAAAATATACAATGTTTAGAGGATGAATTTTAACACAACGTTGAATTACTCTTTCAGTGGTCTCAAAGTCACAAATTTAAAACGTAAAAATAATTTTTTTATAAAAATATAAGAGAAATATTACGTGTGTGTGTGTGTGTGTGTGTGTATAACTATTCTTTCTCTACCCCACACTAGGTCAAGGAGATAATATATTACAGGTACACTGAATTCTATAATTTTTTGGAAGAGAATCAATCATGAAAATCTTAAAGGACACCTACCCATGCCAAGGAAACAGTTTCAAGGGAGGTCTATTCCAAATATCAATTATTTACTTATTTTTTGGGTAGAAATTGGGAGGTCTGCCCCAAAGACATTAATAACTTCTTCTTTATAACAACCCATAATTTCTCTTTTCCATTTTCTCTCAAATTTATTTTCAAAAATTTCTCCTTTCTTCTCTAAGTTTTTTTTTTTTTGGGTTAAATTCATTCTAATTAAGTTGGTAAGGGTTGCTCTTTACATGCAAAACAGAATCTTTTTCCTTGTTTTCCTTTTTGTAATACAAAAACCAGCTCCCCTGGACATACTTTTCACTGTCTTTTCTAAATGCACATCATTGATCAATGCTTTTACCAACAGGAATACAATTATTGCGAAGGATGGCTAATTAAGCACCTCACATGTTTTTGTGGTAATGGGGTTGTATATAAATTAACATTGTCTTTATTAAACACCAAAATAGAAAATTATATTTGCATATCATATAATATTTGTTTTTAAGAGTATAAATTATTGGTATTCGATAATCAAGTTTAGTTCAATTAAACCTTATCTGAGTCGAGTTGATCCCTTAAGGAGGCAAAACTCTTCTGTGTCTATTTTTGTCATTCATAAGACTCGAATTCGAGATTTTATTTAAAGAATATCAATATTCGTCAATCACCGGATTAACTAGATATCATATTATATAATATTCTTTTGACTAACTAAATGAATTATAAAAATACTTTTAATTTCAAGATCTTGTTTGAGTATTGTGGTATTCGTTTTAGGGGTTATATCTCTCAAATCATTTTTCAGCATTCTTAGAACTCGAAATTGAGACCTTTGATTAAAGGAGTAGAGTGTCCGACCACTCAAACTAAAAGAGTTTGATGAATTTGTGGGGCATAACAAGAAAAGATGATATAGATCATAAACAACTTCATAGTTCCTATGACAAAAAGATGATCTTTTGTTAATCTATATATGATTTTGAGCTAAATATTATGGAAATGGAGATCTTTGTCCCCCCAAATCAAACTCATCATTCACAAATGTTTTCCTAAAATCTTTTATTTTAACATTATTTTTGAGACAAATGGATTCAATTCATGCATGGATACTTACAAATATTGTGGATTGTAGAGTGAGAAAGGCCAAGTAGGTGCAATCTTCATTATCCATGCATACACCTCTATAACAATGATATGAAATGGCATGCCATGCTTGAGAGGGTGCCCACTTCTTTTTTTTTTTTCTTTCTTTCTTTCTTTCTAATTTGTTTTTTCTCCCTATTTTTTGTTCTTACCTAATGTCTAGTAACATTAATTGATAGCATGTTATCTATTTTCATAGAGAAAAATGACAAGGAAAACATATCCAAAGGGACATAAAAAATTTGATTTGCATTAGTTTTAAACTACATTATCCTCTGTGATTTGATTTGCATGTGCCAGAATTAATAAAAAAAAGCAAATAGAACAAATCATATCATGAGATAAAATAGTAACCAAAAATCAAATAACATAACTTGAAAGTATAGAGAGGTAAAGTGATATAAGACTGCACCGAGCTTAAATATACTTTTCCCTACATTTTATTATTGTTAGCTTGCAATTCTAAATATTTCATTTCTCTCCTTCAAATTTCAAACTCATTTTGTTTGCAATACACATGGGTGCCGGGTACCGATACTTTTAAATAAAAGTTTATATTCGAATTTTGTGTACGATGAAAATAGACATTCGGAGAGTTTTTCATGTTTAAAGGTTTAATTCGACTCGAATCAAATTTATTCAGATCCGATATGATTACTAGTGATACAAACGTTTGATTATAAAAAATACACACACCGGAGGTTATGAAACTTTTGCCGGTACGAATTACATCTATCCAACGCAGAACATATGAACTCAACCTAACTGGGTGGGTGGTTTGCTGTAGCCATGATTGAGACAAGAATAATATGTGATGTCTGAAAAAATAGTATGAATTTAACAAAAAATAACTTAGGAGGAAAAAGGAGAATTTTTTGAAAATAAATTTGAGAGAAAAATGAAAAAGAGAAATTATGGGTAATAAAGAAGACATTAATGGTTTTTTTATTAGAAAAAAATTATTGATAGTTCACTCAAATAATTAACTAGTTTCTTATATGATACCTTCATAAGTGAAAATAGACAAAACAAATGTGATCGTTTATCCAAATTATTTTGCTAAATAATTCATAATAAGCATAAGATCCTGAATTCAAATCTTAATTAGAAAAAAATCATGTGTGCTCAGACTCCTCAAAGTTTGAAGACAAGATTTATGGTCTAACCAACGCTTCGGCAAGGTTGAGGCGATGGCCTTGTACTAAACGGAACTATGGCTCATATCATAGCAAATGAGATCTTTAATAGTAAATTAGGGTTTTGATAGAGTAGCAAATAGTGTTCTTGTAGGGATTCCAAACCGTAAAGAATTCTTATTCAAGTATCCTCCCGTGATATCAACAAATGCATGCACACAAATGCAATCCACTCACTTTTTTATTATCTTTTTTTTTTTAAATGCAATGATACGATAGAATGCGTAATCACACAAATCGTGATCATCTTGAATTAGCACATAAATATTATCGAGATTTAATTCCTAACGTACTCATAATATTAAACATAAGCTCCCCCATTTTGTTTTTATTTTTGGGTGGTAATGCAAAAGCTAGCGATAAAATATATTCCACTTAGATTATGGTAACAAAATAGGGGATTCTCATGGACATACCTTTCACAAAATTTTCTCATTCTTTCCAAAGCAAGAGCATATAGATGATCAATTCTTTTTCAAAACAATAAAATATAATTAGCATGATTTGTCACTAAATAAGAATTAAATATACTAAGTGATGTAATAATCTAGTAATATCGATATATTAATATTTTATATCTGTAAGGTTATGAGTTCGAATCTACGCTTAATAGTAAAGCTTGAATTAAATAGTCTGCATATAAATCTTAAATTTCTAATATTTTAATAGAGTTAAAATAATAAATTCGTCTTTCATTCTAATTGAATTAAATAATTAACACAATAATTAAGTAAATGCACTATTTTTTTTTGTACTATACCAACCGGTATGCAAAATCATGCTCTGACTAATTTGGTTTAAGAATTACAGTGATCTATTTAAAAGAACCATCCTCCCAACCCTAAGTAAATGTATTATGAAAATCCAGTCTTAGATGCTTTGTCTTTCAAAGACATGCAAAGAAAAATAACCTTAAAGATTCCAACACAAATTTTAGATTATAAACAACTACATATGTAGACGTACGTACGACATAAGATAATCTTTATGTGCCACATTAGAACGATTTTCTCTACCTTTATATTTGTTAATTAATCTTTAGCCAAATGATTATGAAATGGGGATCTTTGACTTGACCCCATAATCACACTCATCATTTGCAAACGTTTTCTTGCAAGTCTTTTGTACCCTTTCGGAAAGAGCTTTATTTACCAACACCTAACTGATTCATTTGTTGATTAGAGTTAAAAGATTTCGACTTCAAATGTTGTGTATGACAAATATAGATATTAAGAGAATTTTATCTCTTAAATATATAATCTAATTCGAATCATATTTAGTCAGATTTAACATAATTATCAAATATCGATAATTTAAAAAAAAAAAGCTATATTTTCTTTTTGAACTTCTTAATGTATCATATGCAATCTATATATGTGTATATTTCTGGCAAATGGATTCAATTCTTGCATGGCTAGGGAATGCTTAATATAAATCATGTACAATATATTCATGATCCAAAAGATATCATCCCTATTTCAATGATATGATTTTCTTGCGCCCATCTGAGAAATGGCATGACACTCCATATATCTTTATTATTATTATTTTTTTTTCTAATAAAGTTTTGTTTTCTCCCTCAACTTTTTGTAACCTAGCATCGCATTAATGGAAGACATTGTCCAAATAAGGATAGGAAAATTAAATAAAGGGAAAATGACAAAAGACATGGGAGATTGGGTGCACAATTTGATCCGTGTACATAAATATTTGTACATGCATATGGATGCCAAAATTGAGATGGCTAATCATTTTGGTTGAGGATCTAATATCTCTCTCTATCATAAAATAAAATAAAATTGCTACTAACGGACAGTCAACCTATGAGGTAGGTCCCTTGATAAAATTTGAGATTTGAAACTTGGAAATAAAAAAATAGAAAAACTATGTTGGGAGAGTCACTTCCTAAATATGACTCTTATAAATACTCGAACTGAATTAATTAGAGTATGATTCTAAATATCAATGGTAGAAATAAAAAATAAATAAATAAAATTGCTACTCTAGCAGAAAGAGTGTAATATACTATCAACTCTAGCTTAAGTAGAACATGAAGGCAATTAGTAATCTCTCAAACACGTACATCATTTCTTCTCATGCATGCATGCGTAAGCACACATAAACATCCACTGATAAAGGCTTGATGTCCTATCCTATTCCTAATGGCAGTAGAAGAAGCTAGTTCAATCCTACAATTGCTTTTGAACACATTATAAACAAGAATGCTATACAAATCCCCAAATAAAAGTTTAAGCTAATCAGCACTTTGGACAACAAAACTTGATCATTTTGACTAATGATAATGACCCTTCTTAAAGGCATTGCCCATATATTACCCAAAAGGGTCGACTCATCACGCAGTTGGGTGTCCAATACCACTCTTGCAAGGTGTCCTACAATTATTTTATAATTCACAGTATATGAATAAATTATATATAGATACATAAATATTCAAATGCACACCATTGATAAAAAGCTATTTTCTTTCCTTTGTTGATTCATCATATCTTCTTTGAAGTTATTTTAGTGATTGCTTTGTTGGTGGGTTAAGGGTTATGTACTATCTCCTAAAGTCCTATTAACATATAATTTAAGGGCACTCCTTTTGTTCGTAGAAATGTTCTTTCCCTTCTTTCAAGGTTAATGGCCTAACTTGCTTTTCTTCTTTCGGCATTAAAGACCGTATTAATTTATATTATATGATCAAAGATGGCTTAATACAATGCCAATTTGGATTTTTCACTTTTATGTTTGCACTTTCCTTTTCTTCCCAATGTAATTTAAAGCTTAGACTTGGTGTATTTTTTTTTTTCTACTATTCCAACCGGTATCTAAAATCATACTCTGACTAATTCAGTCCGAAATTTCCAGTGGTTCATTTAGGGGCTATCCTTCCAATATAGTTTACTCAATTTTCAAGTCGTGAGTTGAACTTGGGACTTGGTGTATACTTTGTTGAAGAAGCATTTGATGGTTTCCTTATTGGAATGTATGTCCTAAATCAACATTCTAAATAGCTAGATAATCATTGATAGAGCATAATATACAACTCAAATTTAAAATTTAAATATATATTAAAAATGAAAAAGTTCTATTTAGGTACAATTTTTTTCAAAATTAGTTGTATCGTAAATTTGTATTCTAAAACAATAAGTTAAAAATCAAATAGACCGAACTTTATGTGATCATTAATTTTTTTACTTAATTTTAAAAATATTTTGATCGATTTAAAATTAATTAAATTGATTTTTCCTAATAGGATAGTTACGTCGGATTTAATTTATATACCCCATGTAATATTATTCTCTTGAAATTATGCTTTTAGATTTTTTTTATATAATAAAAATTTTATAAGTCTAGAGAGACATTACACATATGACTAATGTTTAAATATTACAAGTGATTATGAAATCCACAATTTAATTAATTGCATATTTGTTAATTAAATCTTTCACCATTGAAATATTTCTTTCAAAACTATTGTTAGACTTCCATTATTTTAACTAGCAAATATACAATATAATCATGTAAATTTATATATATATATATATATATGTGTGTGTGTTTTTATTTTAAATTTTATAAAGTTTAGCTATTATATTTGCTCACTCCACAAAAATTCTAGCTTCACCCCCTCAATATTACATGAAACCAATTCAAGGGAACAAGAGGTGGGTCTGATTAGTCTGATTCGAATATTGTGGGGTTTATTTTAGAAGCTGACTCTATCAATGTCTGTTTTTTCATTCTCGGTTTGAATACTATGAGATCTATTTTAAAAATTAATTCTCTTGGTGTTTATTTTTTTATTTTTAGAATTCGAACATGAGATTTTAATTGAGAGAGATTGGTACCCTATCACAAAATCCACAAGATGTATGTGAGTTTTTTAATAATATGATGTTAAATATGATTTGGTGCTGCCTTAGTTATTGCTTAAGCTTATTTAAATTGGTCTAGACCTTTTTATTGGATAACCTAGCACTAGTCTTGAGGACCATCTTTTTATTTGTTAGGAATGGCCTTATCTGGTTCTGCTTTAGGTATTTTTTACGAAAATTTCTTTTTTGTAAGAAATATGTGCCCGACCCAACCTCACCCGTCCTGCATTGACAGCTCTCCTACTAAGTAATGAATTTCCAACCTCAGGAGGATAAGACTTCCTTCACTCATCAACATTATAGCCCTGCCTCTTTGGCCATCATGTTTGTTTTTAAGATTTCTTGTAACCTTGAAACTCAAATGAACCAACACTCAAATTCTGAGACATACTTATTATGTATATAACATGGTAGAATACTAGACTCCTTTGACTAAAATCTTGAATTTAAATTTTAAGAATGAAAAAATAAGTATTGAGAGAGTCAACTCTAAATTAAGTCTCACAGTACTCGAACTGAATTAGTCAAATAATCTAGATATTGATTGATCAAGACAAAAAAATTACATATTATGCATATGAAATAGATATTGCAATATAGCAAAAAGAATGCCTTAAGTTTTTTTTGGTATTATACCAATCAGTATTTGAAATCATATTTCGACTAATCCGGTTTAGAACTTGCAGTGGCCTCTTTAGGGGACTACTCTCCCTACATAGTCTCCTCCATGCCCAAGTAGCAAGTCAAACTCGGGTTTTTGATTAAGGGATTTAACGTTATATCCCACTAAAGTAACTGACCGTAGGTAGAATGCCTTAAGTTTTCCAAATAGAGAAAAATCAGCTCCACTTAAATTGTAACCGGGTTTGGTGAATGGGTCATTTCTCTAATTATTTTTGGGCCAAAAAAGTGGGCTACACGGGCTACGGGCCCAAACAACGCTAATTCTAAGTAAAAGAAAAAGGATCGTGTCTGTAAATTATTATTTGGGCCAGAAACGTTGGCTGTACTGGCCAAGGGCCCAATAGAGTGCTAATCTCAAGTAAAAGAAAATGGCGGGCAATACCTTAAAAACGCTTCTCTCTCTCTCTCTCTCTCTCTCCGTTTCAAAATCCGAACAGATCAAAGAGTGCTTTAAAAAAATTTTTTACTAAGAAAAATAAAATTCTTCGATTTGGACGAAAATGATGACAGGCAAAATCGAAGAACGAAGTGCGAGGGCGAAAATGGAGGAACTACGGCTGATCTGCGACAAAGACATTCAAATTCGGCAAGAGAAAATGGATTCTGCTGTCGCTTTGTTTCGCAAAACCCTAGACTCCATTAAGGCGCGAGCTGAGAGCACCGTTCAAAATCAAGGTCAACATTTTGTACTACTTCTGTTGCTTTCTCTGGATTCTGAAATTGGGTACTTTGTGATTCATAGTGATTTAGAAATGTGAGAGAGAGAGAGAGAGAGAGAGAGAGAGAGAGAGAGAGACTAAAAATCAAGGCCTGGTTTGTAGTTACCGTTTATTGAATTGATAACTTGTTTGTTATTTTGGATTTGATTTTAAGAAGTCTGCCATTGGTTAGAGAAATTAGGTTTTAGCGAGAGATTAAAGAACTACACTCTATTCAAAGTCAAGGTCAGGTTTGTAATTACGGTTTAGCGAATTCATAATTTGTTTGCTATTTTGGATTTGAAGTTAGAAATTTGTCATTGGTTAGAGAAATTAGGGTATGGAGAGAGAGAGAGAGAGTTTTGATGAGTTGTTTCTTTACCCTCCCTGTACATTTGTAGTCTGATGTAAGAGAAGGTGCTTGAGATGTGCGATTTAGAGAGGTTTAGTACTTCGTTTATTCACTGTGTAATTTTTTTTTTTCTAGTGAAAATGGGGAAGCTTAAGTCTCAGCTGAGAGAGGTTGAAGATGATCTAGTCAAAGCACTGGCAGGTACCTCTATCTTTTGTGTGTTTTATGCTATCCTTGTGTTTTGAAACCTTTTCTATATCGGAATTTTTTGGACTTTTAAGAATGCTATGGAAATTTTCATTATGAAAAATAAATAGGTTCAGCTGAAAAAATATTGCTTCTATCGAGGTGCAGAGCCAGTAATGTAAAACCCGGGGGGGGGGGTGCACAATGCAATTAAAGTTATAATTTTTAAGGGGCAGGGCTTATATATTTTTGGGGGCAAACCATATATGTAAGATTTTCTTTTCTTTAAATTCCTCGAGTGCAGCTGCTTCCCTTCCTCTGCCCTTGCTTCTATCTATAAGTGACATCTTCTAGCAAAATATATTGCATTTCTTCAATAGATATTATTGCTGAAGCAGTGAATGCTTATTGTTGGCCTGCAAAGGTAAATGTTATAAAAGGTGATGTTGGTGGATATTCATATCTCATACATTTATATTTAAAAGAAATTGAAGCACCATGTATTCGCCTTTGGAAAAGGCAGTCGAGTGTCAAATGGTCTTTTATATGATTGGTCATGATTGATTTTGTTGAGGATTTTGTATGATAATTTAAGTTGTGTGTTGAAGAGTTTTTTCAGATAGAGCCTAGTAAGATCTAGATTTTAGTAAATTCTTATCTTAGAAACAAGAGCATGTCGCGAATAAATGCATTCATTGAGTTGTGCAAAAATCAAAATATATTGGCATTTTTGAGATGTTTATTGCTATTTGGAAATAATTGCTGCCAATTAATTGAAACTTTAGGAGAACTTACTTGTGAGGAATGATCGAAATGGTTTAAGATTTCATAGAAGTTATGGTGCTCATTTTATTCCTAGGAATCTATGATGATACTTCAATTGTGAGGTACACATTAACAACGAGGGATTCTGAAGCAAGCCTTACACTATGTTGAAGGATTATAAAAATTCCGGATCATTTTTTGCTTATATGAATAAAGTTGAAATTTAGTTAGCTCTTTTAGTTCCAACTTTTGGAATTGACATCATTTTGCTTCCAAAATTGTTGTGCATTGGGACAAAAATTTAGCAGGTGAAGACTCAACACTCGTTTTCCACATTAGTTGGTGTTTCAAAAAACTCTAGGCTTTAGATGGATCTCAAATTCTCAGGAGACCTTGTGTTTGGATTAATTCTGAAGTAGGGACAATGGACATACAAAAGAGGAAGATCTTCAAAGTTGGCGCAGATATCATACTAACAGTGGTTCAATAATGGATTGAGCGGTTGATGAATTGTGATGATGCCATAAATGAATAATGTTAATATAGGAATATGAAAAATATTTTGTATATATTAGAATAATTAAGGAGCTACCAAATGTATTGGCAAAAACCAAAAAAAGAAAATGCTGTTATTTATTTATTTGTTTTAAATGTGAAACATTTTTTTTGACTTCCCTTATGAAAATTTACAACTTCCTATGATACAGGAAATTTCTGAAGTAATATAGTGGACACCATGTTATGTCTTGTATCTCTTGTCTAAATTATAGAAAGTCCGGTTTGCTTACATCGTGGTGATTAGATATGAGAGTCAGTTGAAGTTAGAGATGAAAAACAAGAGCTATGGAAGGTTGACTCTTTAAGAACTTTGGGCTCTGTACATGATGCTAAACAAGTAGAGTTTGAGCTCAATTCTGAACTCATCAATCTTATGTGTCAAGCTCAAAGAAAAAGCGACCTGGTCATGCTCATGTACTGTATAAATTAAGCAAACTACTTGAGCTACATCTAAGCTCCACTTGAATAGAGCTTTCTGAGCTTGACTGTGTGATTGTTCTTCTTTCAAACTTGCAAAATAAATTTTGTTGATTTCAACATACTACTAGGCACAACTCAGCTTGATTGTGCCCCTAATTGATATGGTCTAAAAATATGCTTGTAAAGTGAATGTGGTTATTGTGGTTTAATAGTGCTTTTATCTTCAGTAAGCACTCATATCAAATTCGAAACTGGAGGATCATCAAATGTGAAAATGACAACGAGTGCCTATAATGGTTACTCAAGAAACCACGGAAAACTGTGATTGAGTGGGTATTAAACTATTTACAATCTCAATAATCAGAAGAAAGTTCTATATAGAGAATCAGATAGCATGGTTATATGTGCATTGGTGTTGGGGCTATATTCTTGAATTTCTGCAGTCATGTGGTTCTATGCACCGCATCCATACAAAATTTTATAATCTAGTGAATTAAGTACTATTAAGGTCAGCCTATTGCTATTTTGTGTCCATTTATGAAACTGCAATATTACCTCTTTCCGTGGTAATAATTCAATTAACTCATGGTACTCTGCCTAGACACGTGATCCTGGCCATTCTTATGACTTTGTTTTTCCTTTGCTTTTATAGCTAAGACTCGCAAAGAGGCCAAGAGGATGGCTGTTGTTGACTCCATATCTGCCACAAAAGCTAGAATAGATGAAGTTAAAAAGATTGTACAAGATCAAAGGACTCGGAAAGATGAATTTGCAACAATCATCTCTCAACAATGTCTAGGTAAATTGCTATATGCTTTTTGATTTTAACTTTCTTGGGGAATATTTATTTTGTGCATAGACTTTCTTTTTTTTGGAAGTTTATTATTTTTCCAGAACATAGTAGATGCTGATTTTATCAACCCCTAAGTGCAGCGGGCATACAATGTTGTTGAATTAAGGCATTCTGTTTTGTGTATCTTCTTTTCCTTTCATTCCCATACATGGTAAATCCAGATGACGTGTATTCCTTGCTTGCTATGTGATAATAATATTTTAGGTTATATCCATTCATTGTCTGTTTTCTTTTACAATTTGTAGTTCTGTCATCTCTTGAAAACAAGGGTGATCAACAGAATGAACATAAAAAGGAAATACAGGAGGCAATTCTGTGGTATAATAAGGTGCTTGGTTTGAAGATTGAAGCTGGATATGGTAATCCACTTTTCTCTCATTTAATATTTGATATCTTTGGTTGTAGTTTTCCCATTTCCTTATACATTGTATTGTCTTGGTAGGAGTAAAATTCATTTTCACTGATATAAATATGAAGATCCCTGCCGAGGAGTACTTTTTTTCAGTTAGGCTTGAAAATGATGCTTACACCTGTAAGTAGCACATATTTTCTATACTCGTCCAATGTTCCATGTGAATGTTTGCTGGTACACATTTAACATGTTATTTATATTTGATCCTCTATCATTCAGTACTAGAATGCAATCCACACTTAAATGACACAAAAGAATTGATTCATGAATTAAACAAAACGAATGGCTTATTCAAGTTTGTCAGAATCATGAGAGCAAAGTTTCAAGAAGCTGCAGCAGCTGGTAACTCTCTTTCACTCTCTCATCTGTGTGCTGTTTCCTGTTACAAATCTGCTACTGGTGCTGCTAAATTTTTTGATAATCTGAAGACTACTGCAGCAGCTTCAATCATACTGATCTAACTAACAAAGACTCAATATCCATGGCTTACCAGGTTTTCAGCCAGAACACACATCTCTTTGTCAAGACTTTTTGACAGTCTCTGTTTCTGCCCCAGCACCATCAGTTGCAACTGAAAATATAAGTGAATCTCCAGCTGAGCAGAGAGTGCTGCATTATTCAACAGAAGCAGATTGGCTAGGCATGAAACTAAACCGTGGCAGAGGAAAACAAGTGACACAATCTCCTGGATCTGCAACATATCCCCATCGCTCTCCCCGTTTTAAGGTATCACCAAATTGTTTTGTTTCATATGTTGCTTTTGAATTTACTCTTGATGTTCGTTAACATGACAGGAAAATTGCTTTATCGTGACCGAGATGTCACAAGTTCAATCTTAGGCAGATGGTTAAAATTTCCTTTCCTTCGATAAATACAGAGCGGGGTTTTCCCTCCATTATTCTTAAATTATGAACTTAGAGAAAAGCTCATTTTACAAAACCAGTCGATGAGCTAATGTTACTGCATCAGCTTTTCTTTTCATTGGTCTACATTCTGTTCATGTTCCGGCATCATCTGGTTGTCAGCTTAATTTTTTTAGCTGTTGTGGTTGTTTTCTCATAGTCTTGATAGTAGAAAATTTTAAATTGTCTTGGCAGGTTAATCAATGAAGATCCTGCAGCCTATTGCATCTCTCTATCAAGATGTACCATCTACAAGATCCCTAACTTCAGGAGTGCTCAACAAATGCAGGGTGATGGTTTCTCTTCCCCAATTGTATGGCCTTTTAAGTAGAGCTTAGTGCATATTCCTTGGACAAATCAGCCTCACCATTGTCCTGGGATTTCTTTACCAATTGTTCTTTTAGTGTCGACATAGATCAACCTTGTTGGAATGTAAGAGTTAACAATCCCACGATTGTGAGTTGTAAGCGGATGGTATTCATTCCTTGTGATTATCTATAAGAAATATGATTTAATCATCTGCTTTCAATTCCAGAGTTGAAAAACTTGAGAGTTATGTGCAATGGGGGACATGAATGTGGCAATTACATCAAAGCTGATAATACTGTTGCTTCACTTTTATTCGGCACGACCATTTTATTATATTAGAGAACTTGATTTTAAGAATTTAATTCTTATTTTACAAGTTAGCTTTTAACATGAAAGTTCTCGCGGTTTATATGCATGCTGGAGTTATGAAATTAGTTGATGCGCGACTCCTTTCACCAAATAGTTTAATTTGGTCTCTTGTCATTTCCTCTTTATTTAATTTTCCTATCCTATTGAGATAATGTCTTCAATTAATGCTATGCTAGTTTTGTGGTCTCCTCAAAAGGTATTACTTTTATTAGATAATACTAGATTTCCAGAATAGTTTCTGTAATACCTAATCCCAGTAAGATTGCATTATTTCATGTGCATGACAAGTGATAGTTTACATGGCTGTGAGTTGAGATAGCTGTCTATGGATCAATGCTCGAGTCTGCTTCCAAATCTTCAGAGCTTCATATTCATCATTTGCTAGACTTGAGCAGCTACCCTCATTGCAGTCTGTAAAGTACTTCCCACTCACACCTTCAGTTTGGGGACTCAGACCAACATAACATGTAGTCGAAGCACCCTGCAAAATGTCCATGAATCATGAGAACTAAAGTCTGCAGCAGAAAAATGGTAAGTACCCTAAATGAGGACATACCTGAGATGTTGATTTCAAGAGCTTTGATGTGAGAAAGAAGAACGAATCTGCACAAAGATGATGCTTTCAATGACAAGGACTAGATTTTAGTTAATCTTGATGAAGATAGAGAGGTTAGATTACCTGTTATAATGCTTTTGTGAGCCCTTATAATTCCAGTCTTCACAATGCCTGGATGCACCGCATTGATCGTGACTCTTGCATTTCTTGCCTAAAAAATTTCAAGAACTAATCAGTTTTAGCTGATAAAGAAATCCCGGGTTCAAATCATCTTTGGACCGAAAAATAGTAGAAAATTTACCCTAAGTTGTTTCGCCATTTCCTTGGCATGAAGTATGTTAGCCAATTTGGATTGTGCATATGCGCATACACCATTGTACCTGCACGTGGAGAGATCATAAATTTCTTCTTTCATGTATGAGACAGATATATATGTGGTAGAAGAAGAGAAAAGAGAGCAGAGTTTTGTTACTTCTTCGGGTTGAGGAGTTTGTTGAAGCTAAAACTCTCTCTTTTCACCCAATGGTGAATCACCGACGACACATTGATTATTCTTCCTTCAATGCGTGTTCTCTCTGCTGTTTCTATCATTTTTTCTAACAGCAAGTCCGTCAAAAGATAGTGTCCTGCCCAAAAGACAAACTTTTGACAGATTTTACAGAATGATCAATATATGCTATTATGTAAACAAGGAAATATGTGTAGGGTTACCTAGGTAGTTTGTCGCAAAGGTTATCTCAATTTTGTCTTCTGAGAACTCCAAATTCTGAGAGTAGATTCCTGCATTGTTTCTGCACATTCATATTTGTTTTTAAGTATCAGTAAAAAACCTCGAAAACATGTATAAATATAGCTTAAAAGTAGACATCGGCATCAGTTGGGCCAAAAGGGTTTAGGACTGGCTGAATCTATAACATATGAAATCATAGGAAAGTTAAGTTTTTCAGTGTAAGGATCCCAACATCCAGACTGGAAGCTATGATAGTTTGGGTTCAAAAAGGCAGACCCAATTAAACGCTTAAAAAATTGAGAGAGAGATAAAGGCAAAAGCTAGTATAGTTTGGTGATTGCGTATTCCGATGAGTTGATACTTTTTTTTTAATAAACCACCGGTTCAACTCGAATTGGACCTTTGAAGGGGAAATTTCTCCCTATGTTTGTTTTTTTTTATCCACAAGATTCGAATTCAAAATCTTACTTAAAGGTATCAGTGTCCGGTCACTGCCCCAGCTAGGCGTTGGTACTCTGATAACTTCGTCTAACGAAGCAGTTTCGAGTTGTGTATGTGTATGGGAGTGTTGCCTCTATTTCAAGAATTGAGTGAGAGTGAGAGTGAGAGAGAGAGAGAGAAGAAGAAGAAGATGCTTACATGAGGATATTAAGAGGTAGTTCTAAGGACAAGAACTCAGAACAGAATCTCTTGACAGAAGCTAATGAACTTAGATCAATCTCCAACAATATGATTTCAGCTTCTGGAGTCTCTTTCAGAATTCCAATTTTCAATTCTTCAGCCTTCCTTAAATCTCTTGCTCCAACCACAACTCTCACCCCTCTCTTTGCTAGTACTCTTGCTGTCTCAGCTCCAATCCCTGATGTGGCGCCTATCAGACCAAATAGAAAATTCCAAATCTTATATTAAATTTTTATGTGTCACACATCAGAAAGTACATAAGAGTTTGAATCCTACGAAAAGCATATTCATTAAAATAATAGGATTCATAGAGCTAGATTATGTATTATATAAAGATGAAACTTTTAGCATTTTAAGAAGGCAATTGACGGTGTCAGTGATCTGGTTTTAGCCAATGAGAAAACAAAAGATGAGACAAAAACCATATCTTGGTACTGAAAAGGAACCCATTTAAGAAACATTATCTGGTATGTCCTAATTGAAGGAAGAAGAATAGAAACTACTCCAAAGACTCCCTGACTCTCTCTCTCTCTCTCTCTCTCTCTCCCTTAAAACATAGCGTATGAACATTTTTGGAAGAATTCCTTATCAAATGAATGTTTTTAAGAAAAAAACCAAAAATAAATAAATAAATAAATGAAGGATAGTTTCCCCACCAAGAAAGAACACACATCCAGAGAAGAATACATAAAAATGTCTAAATTTCAATATGCTATATCCCATTTTCTTAGACCTCAACTGCTAACTTTGAGACCCCAACTTAAAAATCTTTGAGCAAGTTTTCAGCACTAAATGAACCAAAGCAATGAAAAGGAAAAAAAAGGATCATACACACAAACAACCCAAATGATGAGATGAAGAAGCAAAGAAAAACAAGCGGGGGAGAGAGAGAGAGAGAGATGATCAAAGAAAGATCATATATTTTTCTCATCTCACACTTTATCCAATGCAACCATCTCTAAAATCTAAGAAAAGTGAAAAATGGGATAAAGCCCTTTTGAGACTGACCAGTGATTATCGCAGTGAGTTGAGAAGGAAAAAGAGAACAGTCTTGAGTAACTTGTTCTGCAGTTGAATTCGATCCATACCCACTAGGGCCTGCAAGACCTGCTAGATACCTCAGTGTTCCCTTCATGTGAGTACAACTACTTTGAATGAACCTTTGTAGTTTGATCAAATATGGTGAACACTCGACACTTCTTCCACTCTCTCTGTCTCAAAACAACTTTTCTTTCTTCTAGCTTTTTATCTCTGTGTCCAAAAGAAGAATTTCTTGTATTCCAAACACTTGTCCAAAGGCATTTGGCCCTTTTTATAGGTGTCATGGAAGTTGGGGCTCCTTGGAACTTCTATGGATACTAGCAAGTAAAGTGATTGGTGAGACTTGGTCATGTGTTGGGTCATCAAGGGACCTAGATGATCTTTTTTAATATTTAATTGAATAATTCTCAGGTTTTGTTTTACTAAATAATTAAATATTTTTAAAAAAAAAAAAAAAACGAAACTGTGTGAATTTTGTCGAATTCTAGGCTGAATGAATTATTCATCGTACCATTTTTATGCTTGGAAAAATTCATGTGGAGCTATGTCAAGGTTGAAGGATTGCTTCCATCGTGTATTGGGTTTGCACATGAAGATGTGGATTTGCTATGAATTCTAAGTTGGGAAAAATGAACTTTCTATTTTTTAATGAATTATTGCCTAATTCAAACTCAAAATTGTGTTGTTATTTCCAAATATCAAAACAGCATAAAAAGAACCTATTCAAATAGAAAGGCAATTTGGCAAATGCATTGAACAATGTTGGCATAAAAGAGATCATGCCTTGCGCCCATGACCGCCCAAAGCAACACAAAGGCATCTATGGCAGCCCAAGATGGCTAAATGAATCAATACATTACAAATACAAGCACACCAAAATAAATAAATAAAAACCCCAAAGGGACATTTTAAAAATCTGTAAATTTTCATGTCTTCACCCCTCTCCTTTTCTTTTGTACTATATCTATTGATATTTAAAATCATGTTCTGACTAATCCAATCTGAAACTTACAGTGACCCATTTAAGAGATTATCCTCCCAACATAGTCTGCTCTATACTTAAGTCGCGAGTCGAACTTAGAATCTTAATTAAGTGATCTAGTGCCACATCTCATTAAACCAACTGACCATCGGTTCTTCACTCTCTCTCTCTCTCTCTCTCTCTCTCTCTCTCTCTCTCCACCTTGACGAGTGAGAATTGTCTAAACCAGGCAAGTTTTGGTAGGAAAATTTTATAGTATCGTAATCCATACATAACAGTAAACAAAATTCATTTATTGTAAATAAAACCCCTAATTTATAATAAACTTTTTAATTTTTGGTAAAACATAGTCTGATAAATAAAACCCCATTACTGATAAAAAAAAGTCTCTACTTATATAATCATATTTACTATAGAATAAGAGTTTATCATAAATCAAGAGTTTTTTTTTTTTTTTATCATTGATAGATTTTATTTACTATAAATAGATTTTATTTATCATTATGATACCATATCATAAAAATCGGTAACGATAGAAATCTTTTTTTTTTTTTTTTGCTATTTCAAGCAAATTTTTATTGGTTCAAAAAGGTTTCATCATATGATATGAACACAGGTTAAATAAATGTATCAAACTATTTTAGGTTAAATAGTTAGGTATTTTATCCTTTAAACAGAGATTTTGAGTTTGATCCATGAGAATAGCAAAAAAGAAATTAAAAAAATTAATCTCTAAAATAGACTCCACAGTATTTGAACTGAATTAATTAAGTAAATCTTGAATACAGGTGATAAAAAAAAAAGTTAAAGAAACATACACCAAGTGATTGATATTTTGCACCCTCCTTGCTTTCCCACATTTGGATTTCATTTTGAACTCTAATCGGAAAAACCTAACCAAGGGGTGAAGACAGAATCAGTAATAGAAATATTTATTATTTATTATAGTATTAATAGTATATAAGTGTTCGTGTTTGTTTTTGGTATGGTAAGCTGATCTGAATTCTACTTGATTTGATAGAATCAATTCGTGATATAATATATGTAAAAAAAATATCCACCATGAACTTATTATATTTTGATTTAGAGTTTTATTTTTGTACAATCATAGACGATGAATATTAGGGTTTAGTGATTATTATTCGGTTTGTATGCATTCGAAAACTACACGTATACATCTCTCATATCGTAAAATTTTCCTTCTTTACTTGTGTTTTTTTTTTTTTTACCATTTTTGTGTATTGTTATTCTCTTTTCTTTTTCATATAAGGACATGTCTTTTTTTTTCCTTTTTTTTCCATTCTTAAGAGAAAATTTTGAAATGCAATGGCATTTCACATATAATCGTTGGGAAATCCTCTCACTCGTGTGCACACAGAAAGAACTATAATGACAACATGCAAAGTCTAGAAAGAATTTGAATTTATGTGGCAGAGAAAAAGGTGAAAAAGAAAGGAGCCATTTTAGGGGGACAACTTACTTTTGGTGCATGCGACCTTGTCACTTACGTCTCTCTTTTGTCTTTATGGCCATTTCTTCAACTTTATCTCAACTTTGAGAAGAGAATATGATGGGCGATGTTTGCACATTTGAAGGCCAAAAAAAGAGCTCTGAGGTTGACTCCTCAACAATATTGCAGTGCCCAAAAAATGAGCCACAAAAATCAATGAATAGTCGGCTAAATAGATAAAAGTATTAAATTTTTTAATTAAATCTCAATTTTAAAACTTAAAAATAGAAAAAAATATATTAAAAGAATACTCCTTAAATATTCGAACTAAAAATTATAATTTTAAATGTTGTCATGACTTGATTCCACTCAAATTATAATTTAAATATATATTATATTTCAATTTACAGATATAAATTTCTAATTTTGCCATATACCATATCTAACAAAATCCTCATCAATTTGAAGTAGTGAAAGTGTGCTAGCCAGTGGCAATGTCTAAATGGACCCCTCTTTGGTCCCCCAACTCTCAAACACCTTTCATGGTTCTTGCCACAAGTTTCTCAAGCATCATCTTCTCTTGTAGCTTCACATGTGGTCTTGCCTTCTCTCAATTGATTGCAATGTTTTTGCTCACAAAAGGTGGGATATTGATGGGAAAAACCAAATCTGTACTACCATACTCACTTTGTTGGAAACAAAAGGACTAGTCCCATGATTCTTTGTCTTAAAGTTGTATAGCTAGCCTTGTTGTGAAAAAGAAAGATATGGGGTCTTTAGATCTTGAAATCTAGCTTAGCTTATTAGTAATCTTTGTTTGTTCTTTGGGAAGAGTAGTTCTCATTTGATCATCAATCTATGATCTTTGCCTTTTTATGTATGTTTGTGGTTTATAGAGAAAAAGGGTAAGTTAAGGAAGACAAAGGACCATAAACCTCCTTGAAACCTTTTCTCTTATGGTATCTAATACTATTTGATTTCTCTTCTCTCTGGAGGATGAAATCAAAATAAAAGAATTTCAAATTGATTAAATAAAAGATAGCATTTCTTCAGGACAGTGTTTGTCTTTTCTATTTTTCTGGGGTATCTGATGGCAGCAGCTTCTACTCTTATTAACACAAATGTATGGAGGTATTCGAAAATTCTCACTTTGACAATTAAAGAAGCTTTAAAATCTTAATCATCTTTTCCATTTGTCAAACCAACCCCACCCTACAAATGCAAAAGCTAAGCTTTAAAGTAGCCACCCAACCAATTAAACATGATTTCAATGAGAACCAAAACTGAGTCCGTACTTCTTTGTTATCTTTTAAATAATATTTTAATTTTAAATATTATATAAAATAAAAATAAATATCGAGAGATTTTTATATTTTAAAACTCAATTCTATTCAAATTAGAGTCAGTTAGACGCCCAAAAATTATCTAATTTTCTTAAAAAAATGATTTCAAGGAGAAAAAAAGAAAAAAAAATGATTTTTATGTATATTTGTGGTTTATAAAATTATATAAATATTTAAATTAAATTAATCAAAATATAACTACAGTATCAACGGTGGGAACCACGTAGAGAGGGGGAGGGACGCAAGAGGGCCCAAGTAGAACAAGTGTGTTTCCCTCCTGTGAAGAAGTTTTCATACCTGAATTGATGTGTATTGATACCCCACAAAGCAAAACCTAATGCTACTGCCGACCAACTCAAAATTTCTTTGATGCCAATCTTGTCTTCGTTTTACCTTTTGTCAGCCATGAAAATTAACCATACAATCTTTAAATATCATCAATGCTTACCTCACGTGACTCTAGCCAATCGTGTGTTATGACAAAAGGTAAAAACTCATCAAAAATATGAAACTTCCCCTCTCCTCCTCCTCCTCCTCCTCCTCCTCCTCCTCCTCCTCCTTCTCCTTCTTCTTCTTCTTCTAAAAATTATGTCTTTAAGACATAATACAACATCAACAAAAGGGGTGTTTAATTTGATTGTAAGCAAAAATTTTAAATATAATCTATTTATTTTCAATATAAATATTGATTGAATGTTGTAATTAAGTTTAATTTGAAAATATTTAATTTATTTTTATTTTATATTTTTATATTTATAATAATGAACTTTTTAGAGACAATAACATGTATTTATATTAATTGAAAGAGACCGATACTTCGTTGGTTTGTGAGAAGGATTCTAACACTCCACACCAAAAATTGGGGTTCAAGTCTTGGTAGTGACAAAAACGATATTGGTAGAGCTCCCTCTCGATTGGGGCCGGATAGCAGTTCGGCCAAGATTAGTCAAAGCAAAATTTCGGATACTCGACAGTATACCAAGTCTATGGATAAATATATATATATATATATATTAATTGAAAGAGAGAGAGAGATCTCCAAAAAACTTAGATAATGTTAATAAAATATGATATGAATTATTTAAATATCTAAATATAGATGAAAATATGATACAAGATAAAATATAATAACGTAAAAGTATTTATATTACCGATCTAATTTAGCAGAATAAATACACGATTATTATTGTCATATAAAGAAAATAATAATATAACTAAATATGCGATACAAAATAGAATACGACAATATAGAAGGATTCATATAGCCAACATCACTTACTGGTATACAAATTTATTGTTGTTGTTATTGTAATAATGAATTTTTTATTTAAATTCAATATATTATAATATTTTATTTGAATCAATGAATTTTTAATGTTATATATATATATATATATATATATATATATATATTTTTTTTTCATATTTAATATGATATCATGGCCATATTCAAATAATATGGTATCAAATCTCTACATGTGCCATTGGTGGGCGAATCTCATCTTGCCCTTTAAAACTTTGAGTGCCTATGTTATCTTCAGAGAGCTCTATGTACTGTAAATTTTTAATACCTCAAGGAGCCAATCACGGGGTGAAGAGGGGGAGACAAAATCAATTAGTGTTAGTATTTGTCTTGATCTTATCTCCATCACATAGGCAATTAACAAAAAGGGGGTTTATTAATTTATCATTTGCATTAAAATATAATTATTCTGCAATGTTATTTCCTTTGTTCGGGGCCCATTGATGGGTGAAAACGTTGTTTGTCTTCGTCTTCATGCACCATATCCGACCAAAAAGAGAACAAGCTTTCAAGTGGGAATAGTAGCAAGGTCCAAGGAAATTTTAATACACTAAACATGATTATTCTAAGATCTTATCTAGTAGAATTTTGACCAAGGGAGTGGTACTCATGATCCTCCTCTCCAACTCCCACCTCGTAGAAAAATTTGAAGAAATGTTTCATTTTCTTTATATATATAACAGTCGTAAAAATTATAAAAATATACGTAATTGTAAAAATTTGAATATGAGATTTTAGGAAAAATAGTTGAATAAGAATTTTTTACCATTCGAGTATTCTTACAAGGACCGAAGAAATGTTTTCTAACATGTCTTAATGTAAGTCACTAGGAGTTGGGGGAGGGGGGAGTTTGGGGACAATAAAAATCATTTAAGAGAATTATTCAAAGACATACATAAGCATAAATGTTTGTTTGTTTGCCATTCCTAGTTGGTGGGTTGAGTGGAGGCACAATAGAGGGAAGGACAAAGGTAGAAATTCACCTATGTGGTTGAGGCCAGACCTTTGGATTAGTTTGCTTTTGTCAAAAGGCGAGATAATGAGCATTTTTGGTTATTGGGGGGGAGGGGTCTGATCTTTCTTATCTCCATCAACTCAGTGCCAAAATACAAAACTACCTTATCAGTTTAATCATAATCAAATCTTTCACCCAGTAGAAATGAACACTATGATAGCCATAGAAAATTCCTTGGCATTAAATTATGAAATTCTCGAATAACATATTGTTCCAGTTCGATACCGTCAAGAATTCTTAACTATTGCGGGGGAAGAGACTTATGAGTGAAAGACCAAAAAATTAGAAATTCAAGGGGATTTTTGTTCTTTGGTTCTCTAAGAAGAAGTGTTATTGCAAGACAAAAGGAGATAAAGGATGAAGTTGGTTTAACCGTTGATAAAGGCCCTTCACACTATGCCTTGCAATCAATGCAACGGGTGGATAGAGCTTTTCTATCTCTCATTCATGTTCCCTTTTCCGGGTTCATAGACATTAATAATGAATCATTGTATGGGATATACACATTTTCTGATTTCCTAAAGTCTAGAAAATCTGTTCTCGTAGGATATCCGAATGATAAAAAATTCTTATTCAACTGCCTCTCCCGAAATCTAGTATTTAAACTTTTTGTGGATACGTGTATTTTTATGATTTTTTGTAAATTTCATGTAACGAAAAAAAGTCTAGAAAATTTTATTAAAATGGGTTTAGAATTGGGATCAAATCCATATGGGCATATATTATGTGTCTCCAAAGTAGGATCTATTAATAATCGCATCAAGTTCACAAAGCCCCTTTCTCCAGTTGGTTTCTTTTCTTGTTGATCTATCTTCAAGATCAAGCTAAGTTGGCATTTATGTCTCCTTCTAGACTTTCTTATGAACCTTGCTTCGGCATACCAAGTTCGATCGAATCGAAATTAAATTAAATTCAAATCAGAACACGATGATTTTAATTTGGTGGAAAAAAGAACTATAACCAAAACTAGAACGATGATTTTGGTTCAAGTTTTTCGATTTCTTTCCTGATCGGTTCCGGTTTGACTTTTTTTATATATAATTTTTATATGGTTTTTTGTTGTTATTTTATAGTCTAATTTTATGATTCTTACAATATGTCTATTTTTTGCAATTTTGTGAAGTTCAAAACTGCAACATGTCTGTACTAAATATTGCAATTTTGTGAATTAAAATATAATCTTTATTTTAATGATTCCGAAGTTCAAATCGAAAACAAATTTTAGAGTCGCACATTATATACGTAAAAGTATATCAGAACTTAGTAATATACATCGTCCATTTTGTGACATTTTTATTCATTTGACATTTATACCCCCAATCAATTTTGTGAATTAAAGTATAATCTTTATTTTGATGATTCTGAAGTTCAAATCGAAAACAAATTTTAGAGTCACACATTATATACGTAAAATTATATCATAACTTAGTAACATACATCGACCATTTTGTGACATTTTTATTCATTTGACATTTATACCCCCAATAATTTTGAGCCTATCATGTGTTTTGTTATAAATGATCAATTTTTTCCGAATGACAAAATCCAACTTTCAATATATTTATACAAATACTCTTAAAAAAGTCTAAATTCAAGTATTGTGTATAAAGAAATTGATATCAAAAAAGTTTTGCTTCTTAAAAGATCAAATCAGTTCAAACTGAATTTAATCATATCTAATATGATTATCGGATACCATGATTTATCTCAAAAAAAAAAAATACTCCTAAAGCCTTATGATATGGTAATTAATAGTTTACTATATTTTTAGAATCGTTATGGTTTTCGAAAAAAATGTTAATTTATTTTTTTTGACTTTGGTTACTATACCGATGCTCAAAAAAATACAGTAACCTATCGTACTATTTTGTAAAAATGATACGGTTTTGCACTAAATGGTATATACTAAGGATTGCTCCTATTTTAGGTATGGTAACGCGATTTTCAAATTTTACTCGATTTTAATTTTGTATCATGTTAAACTCTCCTTATACCAAACGCATCTTTTGAATCATATAGATCAGTATTATGAACCATCTTGATCATTAGATTTTAGTATGATTTATCAAATACAAATGATTTTTACTCAGTAATGCCGTCTTAGGGGTCAGTTTTTCAAATTTTCAAACTTGTAATACATGCTATGAAGGTATTCATCAAGATCATGCAAGCTAGAGTAATCACATCCCAGGGGCTTCATTGCCTTTACAGGAGAGATGATATTAGTCAAAATATAAATTTATTTTTTTAAAAAAATTTGTATCAAGATTATGCTTGCCATAGGAATAGAAAAATAGGTGTACGAGAGAATTAACCACTAAATTAGAATCCAAAACTATTTAAACGAGATTAGTCGGTTTTTTATGTATCGGTGATCAAGTTAAAATAAAAATTGAGTTCATCTCTAAGAAGATGATCACAACTTCCTTCTCTAATCACGTTATCTGGGGTTCAAGTCTCCTATAACAAAAAAAAAAAAAATAGTATTATACCAAAAAAAAAAAAAATCAAGTCCATGAAGCCTGGGTTGGGCTGGACCGGCCCAATTAAATTGGGTTCACAAAATAAGTTTTGCAAAGTTTTCCTTGGTCCATGTTGGGGCCTTATTCGGCCCAAAAACCCATTTTCAGTGATTGGGGTTCTCCTCTTACCTTAGTTTCAAACTTCTTAATTCTAATGCTTTTCTCACTTCCAACGAAAAAATTTGCAGTTCTAGGGTTTGTTTTGGCCTTCTTAAATGTCGTCTCATCCCAATTTCGACGACGTGAGTTCTATGGTTTTTTTGGCGGTAATTTCATCCAATTTCATTATGTGGAATTTCATTTTAGGGTTTTTGATTTTGTTCCAGGAGGATGATTTCGGGGGCCATTTTACTGAAAATCATGGTGGTGCAAGACGTTCAGGTTTGGATTTTTCAGAGTCATGGTGATGTGAAAGATTGATTATTTGTTATGAGGTTTTGAAATTTTTGGGGAATTTCAGGAAGTAAGAGGAGTTTTGGAGATCTTGAAGATGATGAAGAGGATTTCTTTGCCTCCAAAATGGTATTCTTTTTCCAAGAGCTAGAGCTGTTGAATTAAAATTGTATGTGACGTGAATGCTGTGATTCTGATTTTGTCCTCAAGGGTGAAGTAGCTATACCGGTTCTTACATAGGACCTTGTTTATATGTCTTGTAGTGAATTTGGTTGAGAGCGTATAGAATCGGCAAGGGCGAAGCCAGAATTTTTGTATTGGAGAAGGGGGGACGAAATAAAAGTTGCATTCCGATTATAATTTGAGGGTGGTGGGGCAAAGGGTTATAATTTTTAAAGTAAATTTTATGCCTTAAATTTGAGGGAAGGCGGTTCTCTAAACCCTCAACCCTACCATCGCACCTGGGAGTTGTATTTTCGCTCTTAAATTTTGACATTTGATGGTCTTAGTTTGAATTATGTTGCACGAACACTTACTGAAATGTTTGTGTGTTGTGTGCTAATGAATTAATGAGTGTGCCTTGCGTGTCTGACGAATAATGTCAAGATGGACCAAAGCCTAGATGGCATTTCATTTCAGTATGTTTAAGAAAATTTTTTTTCTTGATTTGAAAGGTTTTTTGACCAATTCAAAATGACTCGAGTTTGAAAGGTTCTGAATTTTTTCTCTATGGATTACCGTGTAAGATTAGGTCGTGGACTCATTTGGTCCGGTTCATGTAACATTACTCATCATTAGAAGCATGTTTTTTCAATAACTTCCAATTGTGAAATTCTTTTATAACTTTGTGTTGTGTATCTATCATGATGCATCTCATGTCCATGCCCGTGCTGCTTAGAACCACCAAAATCCTATTATCTCCCTTAATTCAAGTCAGTGATATGGCTAGTTTTGCTTTGTTTAGTTCAATTATTTCTCTTTCTTTAGCATGTTAGCTTTTCAGGGTTGGATTATAGTTGTTAGACTTCTAGTTCCAAGTTTACAATCTTATGATTTTATAAATGCTTTACTCAAACTTTTGTAGAATTATACTATGATCTTACTCTTTAAGACTACCAAGTATACCAATAACAATGTGCTACCTATATTGATCAAATGGAAACACAAAGATAACTAAAAATGGTTATTTTTTTTTAGATTGAGTTCTCAATGGGTGCTGGTAAGTTTTTGAGTAGGGTTACAAGGGCAAGCACCAATGCTGTGGCTCAAAAAGGATAATTAAGTTTGGACCAAGGGTGGATCATGGACTAGATCTAGATAGAAGCTACTACATTGCTCACGGAGGTAAATTATGCATGTTCTAGGATGAAAGGAACCAAGCTGTCGATCTGGATGTCATGATTGGGGGTCTAGGTTGGAAACTGAGGAGTGAGATGAAAAATTGATCCAGTGTTGAGTTTGATGATATGATAGAAAATACATTAAAAAAAATGGATTAATTGCATGAAAATATTTTAATGCGTAAGTATTCCTTGTATTTAGATGTACATTTCAAACGAAAAGACAACAAGAATTTACCAATCTTACGACTGATGAGCTAGACACATAATTTTCCATGATAGACACATTCAAAGCACTTATGAAAGAGAGAAATAGACAAGAAATTGGATGTTGAGCAAATGATTGAGAATGCCACAGAGATCTTTCCTTATTAAAATAACCTGCACAAATTTGTCTTGATATTTTTTATATAGAAATTACTGCAGGGCTGGAAAACTGAGTTCTTTTTGCCTTATGTTACGATGATGACTATCCCTCCAACCCTAAGGCTTCTGTAAGGCCTAAGTTTTTAACTCACATTGAATACCTACAGGTGGAAAGAATGATCTCGATCTCACACAATTTTCTACTCTAGGAACAATGAAACAACACATAGTTTGTGTACAAAAGAAATATCAAGGAGGTTCTTATCCATCAAATGCATATCGACAGACTATTTATGAAATCAATGCATCTACAAAAGATTTAAAAGAACCTCAAAATTGACCAAAAGTAAAAATGCTTCATCCAGTTATTTACAAAAACCATGAATGAAGGGATGTTTCACACCCTCAAAAATTTTCTATTTGTTTTCCTCCAAACCAATCAAAACAGGACTAGAGAAAGATGCTGACAACTCTCGCCTTCATTGTATAGACTTCCACACCACTCCATGCCTACAACTCATTGCATATAGAGCTTGTAGTTGCCTAACTTTAGAGCAAAAGAGAGAAAAAGTTTACCTGACAAGGATCATGTTCATCTGCAATAAAGAGGCAAATGATCCACAGATTCAAGCTCTCTTTTGGATAACACACATCAGTTTACCAAAATAATGCCCCCTCTTTTGAGTGCTATCCAAAGTTGCATCCCTTACAAGCCAATCTTCCATGTGAAAAAGGCTACTCATTGGGGCGAAGCAGAATTCCATATCAACTTCCAATAAAAAGTAACCCTTTCCATGACCTTATCATTCAATCTAAGCATGTTATAGTAACTTTTGATACGAGAGGCCCTCGCTGGTAAACCCCTCAAAATTACAGTATCTTCCCTATGCAAATTATCTCAACTCTCTCTATTGTGTCAAATAAATTGAAGAACTCCTCCAGTTCCCAGTGATTTGCTTGTCTCCTAAAGTTTACATTGGAAAAGCAATGTCTCCTTGGAGAGAACCAAGAAGTCCACTGAATCCTATTCGTTTAACTGCCAGAGTGAGGCATCTATATGCCAAGACAATATCGTTCTTTGCAAATTATTTCGTGTCAACATATGACTCACCTCAACTTTTTTTTCATTTTAGAAAATTCACCTTAGATAGAGCAAGAGTCTTTCATATCACTCTGTAGGAAGATAGACATTTGAAGTGTGGAGACTTGCTTGGGAAGAGTGTCAAGATTATGGTGGAATGGAAAGAGAGATGTTATGGAGGGAGGTCATCATAGCTAAGGTCATTGAGGCTAAGTATGGGGTGCTTGTATGGGTGGGTGACCAAGGTTATCTGAGGCTTGTATGGTGTGGCCATGTGAAAACAGATTAGGAAGGATCGGATAAGTTTCATGCACGCTGTTGTCTAGAAGGTGGGCAGTGGTGAGAAACTCTCATTTAGCATTGATGTTTAGTATGCTTTAAATTCTTTAAAGAATACTTTCTAAGAGCTATATGAGATTGCAAGGGATAAGGAGGGCCTAATTAGCTCCGTGATAGGAGTGCTAGGGATCTTATTCATTAGAATGTGCATTTTGTGAGTTGTGCAAATTATTGGGAGTTGGAGACTTCTACAAAATTATTGAAGGGGTGGAGATCTACTTAAGAAAGGAATACGTGGCTGTTTGCTTTTGAGGCAATAGGGCTTTATTGAAGCATTTGTCTCAAAAAGAGGTAGAGGAGAGTGAGAGGACCTAGTATTCTCATGGAAAGCCATTTGGAGGGTTTCTGCTCTAGAAAAGTTGCTATGCTTTTCATATAGATGTTGCTTGAGGAAAATTTCTAGTCCAAGATAACTAGTGGCCAGTGTTATTACCCTAGTGAATAGATGTCTTCTGTGTAAAAGAGAGTTGGAAACCATCTATCATCATTTGAGTTTTGATGTATTCTTTGTTGGCAAGAAGGTTGAGGGAGGTCTTTTTTATCATGCTTCGTTAACATAGGATGCCTGCGAAAGATGTGCATGGTGAGCTGCTAAATTTGGAGAGAGATATGGAGTGCTGCAGAGGAGGAAAATTATTCTTTTGATCACTGTATTGATTTTTTGCAGGGTTTGGAGGCAAAAATGCTAGTCTTTGAAGGTCATGGGAAAATCCCTTTCTAGTGTCAAAGACTTTTGGTTTCAAGTTCTGGGTCTCTTTGCAGGTGTTTTTTTTTCTTTGGATGATGATGTCGTTACTTTTCCTTTTTAATAGGAGATGGTAGTTACCTCTCTCTCTAGCAGGTTGTTTCACTTGCACATCTTGGTGCATTTTAATGGGTTTTCCTTTCCTTTCAAAAGGTTGTAGACATTGCCTATGTTTTAGTTGAATGATGATTTCACATAGGTCTCTTTCCTAACTGGACCCTCTTAAAGGGCCCTTTCCACGGGGGGAAAAGCAGAAAATGGAATAAAAGAAGTAAGGAAGGCATCTCTTGTTCTCTCTTGATGCCTGACCACTACAATTTGTGTTCTCTCTTAAATTTTTCACTGATATTTTCACTTTCATCTGAAACTAACCAGCAATCGACTAAATCAACATAGTCCTGTTCTATTTATTGTTGAATGTTCTCCAGCAATTGATGTCTAGGACTGCACACTTCCAAATGCAGTCCACGTGAAACTTTTGGTGACTTCATTTACCAAAGGTGTGTAGGCTTGTCATGCTGCCACCTTTGCCTTCAATGACTCTGTTTATAGAACTTAGCTCGATTGGTTTAATGAAAAGATGTTCTATTTTCACATTTCCTATGTTCTTGTGTTTCCTATAGTTTGCTAGGGAAGGTGTAGGGTATATTAGCAGGACAATTGATACTAACTAGTCATTTTGAGGTGGATTGGATTTTAGTGGAAGTGCAACCAGAAGTGAAGAGTCATTTTACTGTGAGTCTCCTGCAGTGGTTCAAGTCTTTCTAAAGAGGGCATCAGGGATTTGATGGAAACACCTTCTATGAGACATGTTGGGAAAATGTTGTCATTTTGACACAGGCTTGTCTTATAGCAAGAAGCCACCTAAGGGGCACATGCTTTAACATGTACTGATCTACTGAAAGTAAATGCCCATGAGTTGATATTGGGATCAAGAAATTCTACAAATGTTCGGCCAAAGCATGGATCCGTGAAAGCTCGGACATAATTAGGAAATCTTTAATAAGCTGGTTATCAGTTGGTAATACATGTATATGCAAATGAAATGAAAATTTCCAAATTATCTATTGATTAAGAAACAAAAAGTATATTTGCTATAGTCCTCAATTGAAACTTAAGTCATAGCTTGATTTGGCAAATTTTGCCTGTCTTGTTAATTGATCTTCAATATTTTGTGCAATTTGTGCTCTGGCATTGCATTTTAGGGTGTTTCATTCTGACAGCTATGATTTGATTAAAATTAAACTGATTGCCTTCCTGCAAATCCAGATGTGTCTTTACTAGACCACTATGTTGCATAGACATCTCTAAAATGAGTGTCCGTGTTCGATAGGCACACACGTTCTTTAGACATCACACTATACCAAATTTTGTAATTTGCAATATCATAAACTTCTTATTACGAACTTTGTTTTGTTGCTTTGGTGGTCTTGTTTTCTAGCTGTGTCCATGCTTCTTAGATAGACCATCTCCTCATCTAACTGGTATCATGTTTATTTGAACATTTTGTGTTTGACATTCATCTCCCATCAAGTTAGAGTGTCTTTCTAAACTTTTTCTGTTTGACCATCGGGTGCCTTGTTTTGACTTTCCATGCTTTACTACAACTCGCAAAATATTTAAATTTGACACAAGCTAATTGCATTCTCTTGCCACACAGGGGAAATCAAAACTGGAGGAAACTGCTCCTGGTGTAGCAACCGGCATGATTTTGTCTCTTCGAGAGAGGTATCTGTAGATGTAGGATGAATTTTAGTTTGGTTGATATCGCCTTTGGATGTCATCTATAGTGGTATTATGGCCTCATATCTGGCTTTCTTGTTGTGATTGCAGTCTTCAAACCTGTAAGGATACCCTTGCAACATGTCAAGTATGTACTTTTTTAGCAACAAATTCTGTCCGTTTTATATTGTAAACCACCGCTATATTTTGATAAGCAACATTGTTGTTTAGATGAAGCAAAGTTACAAAAGATATGCCGAGCAAGAGTTGTCTTTATATTTATGTGTGTTGAATGATTTCTATGTTTGATAAGAAAAACGGTGTGCTAGATTTTTTTTTTATTCTATTAACCTTAAACAGACAATCGTTATGTTGCCTCTTCTCTCTGCAATTTAAATTAATTACTTGCAGTGCGATCATCATCCAGTTTTGTGTCTAAGCTGTTTTCAGCAAGGGCCCAGTTAGGGGCAGATGCATATTACTTTCAAGTCCTGAGCCTCATATAAGTTCTCCTGAATAAATATGTACAAGAAACCTTTTCAAGAGTCTTCTTTCTCTCCTATATTGGTCTCTTAAACGGCCAACCCCAAAATTTGGGATTAAAACTCAATTTTTTGTTGTTGTTTTTTATTGTGTGGTCACACGAAAGGATATATACAGTCACCATTTTAATGGATACAGATATGCTGATCAAGTTGATACTATTGATCTAGGCTGGCAAAATCCTAATGAAATTAAAAAGTTTGTTATATTTAGGTGTGCAGCATTTTCTTTGCCAATAACTAGGCTATTGCATCATTATTTCATCTATCTAGACTGAGCTTGAAGCTGCAAAATCTGAGATCCAGAAGTGGCAGTCTGCACTTCAGAACGAGTCCTTTATACCTACTGGCAGAACTCCAGGTCAGTCTTTTTATTCTCTTCTTTTCTTTGTTGTACATTGATCTGAGTCTCTACTGTGTCTGTGATTCTGCTGTTCTCATTTGGTGCCTAATTTTGATGTATTATACTTTTTTTACTGTGGAAAATTTATTGATTTCATTCTTTTTCAGAACCCAAGTTTGTAATGAACTACCTTCAGACACTTAGGTCATCTGAGGAGTCCTTAAGTGAACAGGTCTAGTATATGATCGATAGTGCTTTTATTTCCTCCTCCTTTTTTTTTTTTTTTTTTTTTTTTTTTTTTAAGAGGGAATAGAAGATGGATCTCTAGTTCTTATCATCTGTCGTAGAAAATTAAGCTGCCTCATACTGTCGTGCAGTTAGAGAAAGCAAAGAAAAAGGAAGCTGCATTTATTGTGACATTTGCAAAGAAGGAACAAGAGATAGCAGAGCTGAGGGTGAGTCTTCCATTTCTCTTGCTTGGATCTGTAGAGGTTTTAGTTTGTTTCGGTGTAGCAATCTTTGTCAGAGTGATTGTAGTGCAGTTGCATTTAAGTGAACCGGAGTCTATTACCAAAAGTTAAGTGCTTTAGTCCATATTCTGTAATCGACAATACCCATGGAGAGCCCCATGGTGTATGAAAAGATTTATTGAAGTCCAATGCCTAGTTCCTTCATAAGTTATGGATCCCTCCATGAATTGTGTGGATCATGGAGCATAGCATTGCTCTTACCAAATTGAGACTGCCATTTGGAGTAGTACCCAACATATCACTCTCTTCTTTGATATTTACACCCTTTTGGCTTGGGTTTTCTCAACAGTATACTCCATATTAACTTTAAAAGAAGGCAGTCTAAGATTACTTCCTTAGGAGCAGAACCATCTTGTTGATACCTTCAGATGAGAACATCAAGAACTTGTCCTAGATGCCATAAACAAAACTCTATCTCGTAACAAGGAGATAGACACGAACTGAACATTAAAGATGCACGCATTTCTCTCAAACCCGGATCCTACTAATAATTTGGAAAGATCACCTTCTCTGTAGATAGCACTATGCAGGAATATCTGGCTAAACTGGGTACAACAAGACATGTACTTGGCTTATTGAAACTTTTGACAGAATCGTTTTAGGGATGTAGAATTTGATATTTTTCTAGTCATTGGCATAAACATGTTGCAGGACATTATGCAGAAACTCATGAGTGAACCAATATATTCTCAGTTGGTTCCTTGACTGATAGTTATTATGGAAAGCATACAGATCTTGTTATGTTCTGTATTTTTATTGACATCATCTTAATTTCAGTCTGCTGTACGGGAGTTGAAGGCGCAATTGAAGCCACCTTCAGTGCAGGTACTATATACATTTAGTCTGCATTCCTAAATTTTGGGGTCAGGACTTAGCACCGAATTTCAGAATCTTCATACCTTGGTTCTGTGTTTATGTGATCACCTTTGAGCTATCCTTACTTTTTACTTTAGAGAAGAGTTCTCTTCAGCCCTCTATTCTTTTGACATGCTTAATATAATTCACATTTAACCTGGGTTTAAAAACCAGCTTAATGTGTATAGTTTAGTTGTATGATCTGTAAATTCTGGAAAATTAGCTGAATCTTGAGCTCATCTTACAGGCAAGAAAGTTATTGCTAGACCCTGCAATTCATGAAGAGTTTACGCGGTTAAAGGTATGTAATACTCCTACATTTAAATTTTGTGCTGCTTTATGTGTTGATTTGGTTTATTCCCTTTGGTTAGTGTTGTGCTATGCGATATGCAGAGGTATACCATCATCTAATGTTGCATGCATCATCTTAATTGTATCCTCTTGGAGCAATAGATAATTATGATAATTTCTTTTAGAATCTAAATTCAAATTTTTTGTGCTAGGCCAAAGCCAATAAAAAGGGCTTAAAGTTACTTTATGGCCCTTGAATGGTGGCCCAAAACTACTTCCACCCTTAATAATTAAAAAATGCTCTTAAGGCTTTTATACTCTGCAAAAGTGACACTTTTAGCATATATGTTAGTTTGACTCTGAATTAAGTATACATGGTTGTTAAATGCTTTTGTGGCATTTCCACATCATAAAAGATAAAAAAGAATCACACTAATGAAATGTAATTTTCACGACAGAAAATAAACCACATCAACAATTAAAAGAAAAAATTATTAAGTAGATTTTCATCATAAAAAAATACTTTCTAGTTGGGCAAAAAAATTATTCCTTAGCAAAAAAGGTCAACAAAATTTTGAAATAATTTATTCAATTGATGAGAAAAATAATTATTTTAAATAATATCACTTCAAGTAAAAAATTGTTTGTTGGTAAACTTGGGTCAAGCAAATGTTAGAAGTAGTTTATTTTACTTGACCAAAAATTTTTCTTTTCTTTTACTTGATTGTTAATATTTTGGATGCCTCTCTTTGTTAATTTTTTCAATTATTTTGTTTTGTAGCAGAGAATTATAGTTGTTTTAGCATTTGATTGCAATTAGATCCCTTTGTTTAAAGTCAAATTATTTTTAAATTTTATTTTATTTTTATATATATGGTTTAATTTTTTCTGACACGAATTTGTCACATCATCTTTTTCTGATGCGGAAATTCCATGAGCATCAATTTTTAGGACGTGGAAATGTGACAGGTATCTAACAACCATGTAGGTGTGGCTAACAGTCAAACTAATGAAATTACCAATAGTACCAACTTTTGCAAAGAATAGGCTCCTTGATATCATTTTTTAAAGGTATGGGACCAAAAATGGTATTGGGGTCATAGTTCAAGGTCCAAAAATGAACTTAAGCCAAATATATATATATATTTTCAAGACAAAGTATTGTGAAAGGCGCCTACGTACAAAGGTTGCTTAAAGCTTGATTTAGAAATTTGCAATTGTTTGAAGATTCCTTACCATATGGGGCATGAAAGTCCCCTTTCTAATAAATTGGTAAAGATGTTATTCTGTATGCTGAAATTTGAGTTCATTTTGAAGTGTATTCAGAATGATTCATAAGAGTTCTAGTATAAATGGTAGCACAATTTGATTGGGAGGTTTGCAAACAGTGAACAAATAAATTAAGATAAGGGTATTGTCACTGGTGCAATATCAGGAGGGTGATTTGCTGCACAGTGCCTTCTAGGTTTACTGTAGAAGTTTACTGCAAAGTTATATTTACATCATATATTGACCTTGTTGCTTTTTGGCTATTAAATATAGAATTTGGGCTTGACTCTGCCACGTTTATTTTGTCCTTTTGTTGACTTCTTGTTGGTGTTGGGTTCCTTTAATCTCATTGTTGTATAATTTCTGTCTTTTTTATTGCTGCTAACTATTCAACGTGATTAATTTTATCAATCTTAATGCGAATGATTCTAGAATTTGGTTGAGGAGAAGGAGAAAAAAGTGAAGGAACTGCAGGACAACGTTAATGCTGTAAATTTTACGCCACAAAGCAAGATGGGCAAGATGCTGATGGCAAAATGCAGGACATTGCAGGAAGAAAATGAGGAAATAGGGAATCAAGCCTCTGAAGGAAAGGTGCGGCCACTGCATATACTTGAATGCATTTTAGTTTATGTTGTTTTCTGTGAAAAGAATTTCAGAAAATTCAAGGCCTTAATTTTTTTTTTTTTACTATTTCTTATTTTTTTTTATTGTGGTAATGTGTTGGGTTTTGCTTCACTTATGTTCCACTAATGTTTGGTACAAGGGAAAGGGGATGTGTTTCAGTAATTAGTGATTTGCAGATTCAGGAAATTGAGTTCCTATTTAAATGGTGGCATGGATTCCAGTCCAAACAGGAGCCTATGCCTTGCTCTGACTTCAACAAAATTGAAAGATGAATATGCATATGTGCATGTGTAATTGAACAGTTAAATATGGAAGTGAAAGAGAGTATGCGGAAGGACCAATCTTTTTTGTTTGATACGTTCTTGTGTTATTTCTTATCAAGAAAAAAGATTTTTCTTTTTTTTTTGACCTTCAAGGATAGAATGGACAAGAATTATCTGAGTCATGGTCCAACTTGAGATGGTTACATCTTATTTAAGGATAAAAGAAAAGAAAAGAAAATTAGGAAGATGGTGTATCAGTTACCATCTTAGTTTATGTCTATTTCTGATTAGGCACCTGGGAGAATTTTTATTATGACAAAAAAATTTTATATTTTTACATTCTGTTGCTGAACATTTTTCCCATTTATTTGATATTTTGCTTATGTCAACATTCTTGGATCTGCAGATGCATGAGTTAGCAATGAAACTTGTTCTGCAAAAATCTCAAAATGCAGACCTCAAAAGTCAGCTTGAAGGTTCGTACCCTATCACAGTTGTTGATTTGTAAGGGATGATAATATTACCAACTCCATGGTGATTGACTGTTCTTTCCAATTGATTTGGCCGAAGTATGATTTATTGTCTTGGCTCTTCTGTATTTTTGGATGATAAGCAAAAGCACCGTATTAACCTATTAAGTGTAGGCCTAGTGAAAAATAAAAAAATAAACAAAAGAAAAAGAAAAAAAAAATGAAGTGGAGAAATGGTTGGGTAGGCTACAAAAAGGCTTTTGATATTGTGAATTTTGGGTTTCCCTCGGGTTGTGCCACCGTGAAGGCAGATGCGAACCACTTTTCACCCTTGAGAAAAGCCTCATCCAGTGATACTTCATATTTAATTTGGATCAGACCTTGGGAACCTTCCCTTCACTCGAGTAGATGCATTTCATAACCATGGGTTCCAATGCACGAGATCTTGAGCACCTAATTTAGAGAATTGGAGAGGTGACAAAACCCCTTTTGATTCATCCCTCAAGTAGAATACCTCATTTAAGAATTGTTTTTGATCAATCTGTGGGAATCAATAGAACCATCCCTTCACTAGATGCATATTTCTTCTTATGGTATTAAACTTGAAACATGGGGCTGCAGTTTCACTCGGTCATTAGCATATTAGTAAAGAGAAAAACACACTACATTATTACATGGGACAACCAAAGCTCTTATGGAGTAGTGTTTGGCCATGTTCTGATCTTTGTTATAGAATTCACTGCAGCTGTCTTTAGATACAGATTGACTTGTATTTGCGGTAAATTCAGCCTGTGAGTATAACCCTTTGTTTGCCCTTTCCTAAGATTCTGTGCATGGTATAAATAACATATTGTGCAGTCATAATATCTTCTTTGCTTTTAATCATGTTATGCTTTCTGTTTTTGCATGTTCATCCCGCACAGGTTTTGATCTTTCCTAGTTTTTCCTCACAGGATTTTATAAGCATATGGAGGGGCTGACGAATGACGTGGAAAAATCCAATGAAATGGTTTTCATCTCTCTTACACCTCTTTCTTTGTTCAGTTACCAGTTGTTAACATATGCATTACCATAGTTTAACATGATACCTGAGTTAAATAAAATAAAAAAAAGTGCTCTAGTTGGACAACTTCTTTTTGACGTTGCATTGGAACATCTAAATGAAGATCGATTCCTATTGTATGTGTGATTACTCAATCGAAGATTCATGTTTCGTTGTTTGCTGCAGGCTCTTATCTTGCAAGAGAGACTAGAGGAGAAAGATGCCGAGATCCAAAGATTGAAGCAGGAACTGCAGCAAAAGAGCCAAGTAGAAGAGGAGAAAGTTGATCTCCCCTCCAACCAAGAAGTTGGTGGCGACGACCCAATTCCTGGTGAAGCTGTAGACTTGAGATCGAGTGACTGAGGCAGCTTTTCATTTTCCTTGTACTTTTATTTTTCTCCGGAATCTTAAAATTTTCCCCAAACCCATTATTCTTATTGTCTGTACATTAAACGTTAATTGACATTCTTTTAGATACTTAGGCATCCTCATATCTATGGCTCCTATGGACATGCTTTACAAAGATGGAGGCATCTCTAACCATTTTCCTTGTTCTCAACCATCATGGCCCCTGTTGTTATAATTGGCATTTTAGTAATAGCATTTTTATCTTTCTTCTTTACCCATGTCCTCTTTTTTCAATTGTGCACTCTCTGCCTCCATGGGTCAGATTCTGATTACGGTCGGGTAGCATTTGGTATTCGGTAAAAAGGGTTAAAGGTTATTTGAGTAATTATTCACTCCCCTCTTTTCATGTTTTTGGTTTGTAAAATTTATCAAGGTTTGTAATAGAGAGAATAAAAGCATTTTTATAAGATAATAAAATAAAATAAAGTTAATTTAAAATAAAGTATTTTCTTTTTATTTATTTTCTCTTGAAGCTAGGATTTTCACATTGCATATGACCTTATGTCTGATGTCCTTCACTTGAATAATCATAGAGCTCCAATTGGAAAAAATCACCTAAGAACATGTGCATATTGTCATTTTATTCAGGAAAAAAAAAATTATTTAAGAGACATATCTCGAATGTAAATAAATTAAATTCGTCATATCAACATATATCTCAATGTTCAATCATATAGAAAAGAAAAATTTTTAACAAAGACAAAAAATACAGTCGTCCATGTAGTTTCCTCTACCAAAAAAACAAAAAAAAAAAAAAAAAAAAAAAAAAAACCAATAGCATGTTCAAATAAAAAGAAAAATTCACATCATCCTTTTGTTTTTCTTTGTACTATTGTCTTACCTTCCTTTTCCCGTCCTCTTCTCACTTACTTTTTCTTTCCTCTTCTTGACCATGGAACCAGAGTCCAAACATGGAAAGTCTTTTGCCTCAAATCCCCTAATTTCTTTTGGTTTTCACCGTCATATCTAGATTCTATCAAATTAATCTAGTTCAAACACTTTAAGATTTATTTTAAAGGTTGATTTTTTCAAATTTTTTTTCACTATTATTAGGGATTCGAACTCAAGACCTTTATTTAAGGGGATAGAATACCCTTAACTATTCAATCTAAAAGAGTTTAATCGAATCCCAGATTTTGTTACAAAGGTTGGCAACCAATCTGTGGTGCAAAAGGTTGCGGGCCAATAAAAAATATCTTATCAAGCCCTTAAACCCAAAATGAAGAAAAATATAACGATAATTATGTCTAATCATTTAGAAATATGTAGATTTTTAGAAAAATAAATACTCATAATAACAAGGATATATTTTTGAAAAAGGGGGAGCGCATTTATTTCAAAAACATCAAATTAAGACTTGTGAATGAATTTGAACGAAACCGAATTAAATGTTAAGACTAAATGATAATAAGCTGAACCAACGTAGATTGACTCAATTAGATATGAGATTAATTTCCTTTAAACATAATCGAGATTCAACGCTCTCATGTATATGAAGCGTTTCTCGTTGGGAGACCCGTCCTCTGAAAAAGAGTTACTGTAACGGTCAATCGGGATTAATCAGGATAAAATTTTAGATATCAAACGATATTCAAGACATGATTTCAAAAAGAAAATATATATATATATAATAATCTGATGCCAGACTTTCGTTAAGACCCTTTTGGGCCTCATCTTCCCCTCACTTACAATTCTCCGTCAGTCTAAATCTAGCCTCTAAATCAAACTTTAAGAGCCATTAGGTTAAAAGATATAAGTTTTAGAAATGAGAATAAAATTCATATTTATTATTTAGATTAATAGAATAAGAATAAAAGTTTGGAAATCAAACTCCCAATCGATGGTTGTATGAAATCCAAATAAATCGATGAGTTTCAAAAAACCCAACGTTTGAAATCTAGAACAAAAAATTTTCAATTTTTGCCCACAAATGAAACCCTCTCTCTCTACTCTCCTATGGAAAACCCGTGCGAGTAGAAGAAGAAAAAGAAGAAGAAACCTCTAAAAAATTAAATCTTAATTTTATGGTTTAAACTAAAATTACTTTTATTTTTATTTCAATATTATTTTACTCAAAAATATTTAACAAGTCACAATATTATAATATTTAATTAAAATCTCAATAGTATTTGTTTTTATTTTTTAATTAAAATATTTATAAAATAAAATAAAATAAAATAAAATAAAATAAAATAGATAATAATTTTAATTCTAATTTTAGAAAATAAAATAAAATTTTAAAAATATTAATTTTAAAACATCTTCTATCAAAGATAAAATTGACATTTACATGATTTTCATTCCAAAACATATACAAACCAAATATTAACAAAAGTAATGACATTCATTCCAAAATTTGTACCAAACAATCAATATCAGAGTTCGATTCTGATGCCTAAGATTTTTTATTCCGATTTCAATTCCAGCTCCCGAATGCAAACCAAATGCCACCCCAAACTTGACGATGCAAACCTCATGCCATCCAAAGGCCCTCCACTAAAGGGTTTTCTGGGTAAGCAAATTTTTCTTATTACCAATCGGTATCCAAACTGTCTGACTATTTTAATTCAAGCACTGTGAGACCCATTAAGAGATTAAATCTCTCAAATCTCATTTTTGTCATTCCCATGACCAAGAGATTACAGCCCCGTATTGCTAAGTTTGATGCCCCCTACTAAGGTTTGTGACGCCTTTTAATGCCCTTCAATAGAAACATTTTATGAGAACTGAATAGATATTCATTCTGTCATCCCATCCCAAGAGTAACTAATACTTATTTATGTCATGCATTTAAAAAGAACCTAGTAAAAGGATTCTGTATCCATTAATCAAATTTACGGTGCTTGAGGTGTATTTTTTAGAATCTACATGCAGATGCCGCATGCTAGATAACCTATGTGATGAGCAAAAATAAAGGCACTTAAATTCAAAACAAAATTTTGAGATGTCCACTTATTTAACAAGTGCTATGTTCTTCCATGGGGCCATCCTAGCCCTGCATTTCCTTTGTTTCCAACTGTTCGCAGTGGTTCCACCAAACCTGTCTGCGTCTTGCCAAGTGCCGTACCCTAGAGGTAAACAAGGTCAAACTGTTAATCACAGTTCCCAAAATAGTGGCTTTTTTTTTTTAAGCATGTCATGAATATAATCATGTTACCGTCCGGCAGAATTCTGTTCTCCGCTAAGAAATGAGGTAAATAGTATGAACTTTCAGAAATAAAATCCGGGTCAGGTCAGGTCAGTTTAATGGCTTTGTTTGCTTCACCATGTCATTTCATTGAGAAAATAGAGGAGTTGAAACGTTTACCTCTTTCCAGCCCATGGTCTTCATGATTTTCCTAGCATAACTATCAGCACCAAATGACATGTTCCAGGCTTCAGCTGCGGATTCATCTGTAGAATAAGATGTAGAAGGTGGTTGGTCAACATCATCACAAAACCATTTTTGTCCAGGGCCAATTCCAACACCCCCATGCAGGGCTCTTCTCTCGGCAGCTCTATCCCTATATGCATGACCATTGTGCTGTAAATGGAAAAGGAGTGAGTTGCAAGGAGGTTAACTCATAAGTGGCGGGACTTGGTAAGTGCGTGACAGCGTCTAACATGTCATTAATAAGTGATGACAGTGTCTAACATGTCATTAATAAGTGATGGCATAGGACTCTTTAGATGAGCCACTTGACATCATTACTCTTCATGAATTTATCTATAAATATCAAATAGTATCAGATAATGTAGAACACTGAATAATGAAACAGGGCAAGAACCCTCAGCCATGTGATTTGCTTGCTAGCCTTATTCAGCCATTTAGATAATCATCTATACCATCATTTTAAGAATATCATTGTTAAAAGAAATGAAGACTATTTACAAGAAAATGACTAACTATGAAACTTAATGCTTACCTTTCGAGAGGCAGATACATCATCTTGCAAAGTTGAAAATTTTTCTTTGAGGACTTTGTCAGTTGCTTTAGATTGGCAGATTCCACTGGGTTTGCTCACTTCATTTATTGATAATTCAGGAAAATCCCAATCGTTTGTGGGATTGGAAGAATCATATGTCAACAAAGAATTTAAGTAAGTCGTGCTAGGAGTCCTTAGCTTATATACTTGTCCTGCAAAAGGAATATATTATAACTTGAGAAAAAGAGAAGTAGAAAATAAAAACAAGTCCAAGTGGCCCATATAAATCATGAGAAGCTAGAAGCTATCAAAATCAGAAAATTGATCTCATGGGGGAGCAAGGTAGGAGAAGTGTGGTTTGTTTCTCCAGTCATTACATTAGCTTTTTAAGTGTTATGAACTAGTCCAGATCAAGGAATTCAAGCCTTTGTTCCCCATATATGGCTTAGACTTAAAAATGAGGGTGGGAGGAAAGGGGTTAAATGAGCTTAATGACATCTCAGCAATTCAAGAGAAGTTCATTTGTTCAGATTTCTTAAAAATAGTTATGTTTCTTACGGCAATCCGGAAGCATTTTCTGGTGATCAAGAAGGTAGGATAATACTAAGAAATGTTAGGTTGTTATGATGGAATTTCAAAAGCTCTGATAGGCTAAAAGAATCTTAACACTTCAAACAAAAACTTTGGATGAACTAAGGAAATTAGCCAACCTGATCTGACTCGTACCAGATCAAGATGTGTCTCACATATTGGAGCAGTTTTCAGAAGGGAAGCACTGGAAGGCATAGATGGATGAAGCTTAGCAGACTGCCTCACCACTCGTCCAACCAGCCTGATTACCTGTCGTTTCCCATCCTTTTTTACACCTGAGACTGTTTTCCAGTCCCATAAGTCAAGAACAGGCATAGCTGGAGCTGTCTCTTCTACAGACTTAATGACTTGACCATACTGAGCTCGCCAATTCTCCTCCTCCCATGAAGCACCTGATAAAGAAAAAGGTACAAATGACTTCAAGATGTTCAAGGCAAAGCTCAAACTTCGGGTATGTTTGCCAGCACTTCAATGGTTGTAGGGCCATTACCCATAAAAATAAGATCAAAGAAACCCATAATCGGCGGTAAAAAGCACAGTATTTCCATTTCTTTGACACCAATGTTATAATCTTACCTTGAAAAAGTAAAAAGCTAAAAATGTGCATACATAGAAGCAGTAATTTCATGCAAAGAATGAGCTCCAGACACTATTCAATGAATCTTAGTAAAAGAATTCTCCCATAGCAGAAAGAGATCATGGACTAAAACCCCTCTGAAACTTGTTCATTAACAGAATCGAGAAATCATTTTTCTGGATGGAGTGAATGTTTCTATGTCATGTAATGTATTGAAGGAGAGAAAAACATATGTACAAAGAAACTAGTATATCTTCTAAAGTTATGTACTATGAAATAAAATAAATAAATAAAACAACATGCGTATAAATAACAGGATAAGAAAACTAAGAGATATGTTGACAGAAAATGAAATTTTACCAAACTTATAACTACCATAACAAATGACGTACCTTCATCTATAACATTTCCACTTGAATCTGTTGTGCCACAATTGTGCTCCGGGATCCACTCCCCTTCTTCTAGTAGACTTGAACCGTTGCCACCTGCACTTTATCATTTTTTTTAAGTACAATAACAGAAAAGAGAAATTTGCCCTCCAATCATTGCAAGAATGTGTGACTAACCATCAGTAAATAACTTAGATGAATCACCTTCATTTATACTCAAGGATGTCTCGTCAGCAGCACTATATGATGGGTTGGAATAACCAGATAAATAAAGATCAATAAGCGTATCTTCTAACCTAAAGTACAAGTTTATTCTATTGTTAGGAACACAGAAATAAGTAATCCAAGAATCTTGAGATGCATATCTAGAGTTGCATACCACTCAGAAGGTGGTGGAGGATTTTCAGGTCCCTGATGACTGCCAGAGTCTGAGTAGCCAGCTGGGGAAAAGAACCTCAGTATTATCAAACTTGGTCAACGTATAAAGAAGAAGGGCGTTCATATCTAAGTTATGCTAGACCATCAAATAGGAAGATAAAATTTAGGAGGCTAATTAATCAGCAGTTGCAGATTCCACCAGGAAACGCAATAATATTAAACCCATAGGCAATGCACATCATAGACGAGGTAGAGATTGCACTAACCATTGTTACATAAATCATCATGAGTAGACACATCAGGAACATTATTTTTGGCTTGAAAACTTTTGGATTCATCTGCAAAAAATTCATTATTATCTATTATAGAAGATGGTCCAACTTGACTGCAATCACCATCAATTCCATTAGCCTGACAAACTTCCCAGTCATCCGCCTGTTATTAAAAAAAGGAATTGAATTCCAAGATAACTGAAAAGTGGCATAAAAGCAGGAAAAGAGAATAATCAGCAAATGCTTGGTATTATATCATTTGAAGAACATTGTACCTTCTTGGACTCAAGAAGCACATAATTGCCATCCTCAAATTTGTAATAAAGGCCATCTCTACTGCTATAATACCAGCCAGCATTTGCGTCATGATAAAAACCAGTACTGGATCAGAAAGCACAAGTTTCAATCACCAGAATTTCACAAATCACTACACTGAAGAAATATATGCCAAATCAATAGCTCTATATAGTTGCACAAAATTCCAAATGTTGACTAGCTAGGAAAAGCCTAAGTCTAATTTTGGTAAAAACATCAAATTCATCTTGCTAAGAGAATCTTAAGCTTAAGCTTGAGCATCAATGAAACCTAGGTTGATTTCATTAATGAGTCTTCACATAACCTCTTAGCCTTACTGAACAAGCAGGAAATACGCTCAAGCTAGATTGATTTCAAGTCAAACTTCATAATAATCCTGAGCTCATAGAAAAACATGTTATATTGTAAATCACACCTCAATTTATGTAAACTTGTGACTATCTTTCAAACATGAGTAATACATATAGCGCACATGCTTCCAAATTTAATGCTTGTGTGCCTAGTCTATGCAGAGTAGGTGCTATATTCAGCAATAAACGAGCTAATGCTTATTGGGCATTTTGGTTTGACACTGCTTCATGCCCAATATCGAAATAGCTTACTTCGAGAGAGTGAATATACAGTGAATACACAACATGGAACTGCCATGCACACTTTTATTTACAGGGGGTTGAAATTCCTCTCTTCTCATAACTTCGCCTAAACTAATCCCAAAAACCAATGACTTCGTACAGGAACAAACTTCCCTAATTACTAAAACTAGGTTTTAAATGTAAATAAGATCAAATCTAAATATCAGATATCTAATTATATGCCTATCTATCAACACTATCCAATCATCCCCCTATAAAATCCTTCAAAACCCGAACTCTAAAATTTTCCCAAATCAAGAAAAATATTTTGAGCGTACCCAGAATCATAATCTCGAGATTTTTTCTTATATCAAAATTAAAAATTCAACATCAAACGATTAGGGAATAAACGTGCAAAAGAATCATGATCAGAAAGATACTGACTTTCACTTATCTATTGAAAGGGGAAAAGGGCATAATTCCAGTTGTTAATTTCTTTTGTACAAGAGAAACCCTAATCAAAAGCAAAGATCGACTTTTTTTTCTGAGAAACAATTAAAGAATTTTGTAATTTTAATTGACCTGGCATGGAAATAGAGCTGAGATTGTTCGTCCCACACAAATGAACAATCGTCTTTCTGCAACTCCTGCGAATCGTAATCTTCTCTTCCCGCCAAATGCTCGTCTTCATCTGCCATTTTTGAGAGAGAGAGAGAGAGAGAGAGAGGGAGTGAGAGAGTCTCAAAGCGAACCGAGTCTGAACCCGTCACGGCCCGCCCTTTTTATTTTTAAGGCCTGTCAGTGATTATAGGCCCAAGGGCCCAATCAAGATGTTGCCTTGCCTAAATATTACTGGGCTCGAGTCTTTCCCTCTAGAAATGTACTTTGATCATAGCTTATTCGCGTACATGGCCCGGTCCATAGCTCGGTCGAGTAATTTTCTTTTCTTTTCTTTTCTTTTCTTTTTTCAACACCTAAGTCTGATTAATCTGATTCAAATATTTACGGGACCCTATTTAGGTGGTGGCTCTCTTAGCATAGTCTTTCTCATTCTCAAATTTCAAACCCGAGATTTGATTAAAAAATCTAATACCCTATCTCACTATACTGACCGTCTATTAGTCTCAGTCAAATAAATATAAATAACGCAAGAGTAAGTGCTATAAGTCGAATCGTATTTAATCGAATTCAATATAATTATTAAATACCGATCCTATATCAACAAAAAAATACCTATAATCTATATAAAATAACCGACAACTTGAAATATGTAGTTTTAACAATTTTTTTAAAACAAAATTTGAGAGTTTTTATTTTTGATGATACAATACTTTTTTAAAAGTGTTTTATTTATTAAATTAATATATAATTTTAAATATTTAAAAGAAAATTTGAATGAGGGATTATTTTTTTCATTGAGTTCCACTTAGATATTAATTTGCAAGGTTATTCAAAACATGATCCTTCGTCCGGCTTGAATGGCTCCTACTCGCATTTTGTGAATGGGCCCTTCCCGATTTTATGGTAATAGAGAGAGAAAAATATTCTCAAGAAAACAGTTTAGTGATCACAATCTTCCTCCCCTAAATCAGTAATTTCGAGTTTAAATTTCAGTGTAGTAAAAACAAGAGAGAGAAAAATATTCTTAATATTCTAAACCCTACACCGGATATGAACCCAACTATGTTACCACTTGGCTCAGTCACGTACCATTGTAGCCAAACCCTTAGGGCATACCACAGTCCCAATATTTAATTCACTCGGACCATCTTTAATAAACAACAATAACGACCAAACTTTTATCTTATTAAGTAGAGTTAGTTATATAAAATCTTTTACAATGTTATTCCCTATTTTATATCCTATGTTTATATATATAATCATTTTTTGTACGATAATAATAATCGTATTTTTATTTCATAAAATAAAATTGATAATATGAATATTTTTATATTATTATGCTTTTATTCCACAATTTATATCAAAGATAGAGAATGAAAATGAAAATGGAGTTATCTAATAGAATAAGATGTGACATCGTTGAACTAATTCAGATTTAAAATTTGAAAATAAAAAAGACTACCGAGAGAAATATCCTTTATAATGGGTTATTGTAGTACTCATATTATATTAATCGGACAAATCTTGGATCGGTGGTAAGACTCCGATGAAAAAAGAAAAAATGGAGCCGAAAGGGTAAAGGTGGGGGAATGGGGCCAGCGGGTGGGAGGGTGTCCAAGAAGACTCGAGAACGTTGGAAAGTGGTGGAGAGCAAGGCGCCCTAATTAAAGCCCATACCTTCCTGAAAACTCTCTTGTGCACAGGAAAAGTCCAAAAGAAAAGCAAGGTCCAGAAATCAGAATAAAGACAAATATATCAAATACAATGAATCTCTCTCTCTCTCTCTCTCTCTCTCTCTCTCTCTCTCTCTCTCTCTCTCTCTCTCTCTCTCTCTCTCTCTCTCTTTATGCCTTTCACGCTATTAGTTAGTTTCCCCTGATCTTCTGGACTACACTCCGGGATTTGAAGTTTCTTCCAACCCCAGTAACAGAGATTCTACAAGTCTCCATGAGTTCTTTAAAGGGATTAATGAATTGAGATATACACAAGTAACTATGTAATAACTTTAATATAAATAATTGAAATAATCATTTTATTTTTGTGAAAATTTATCTTTTACTCTATATTTTTATTAAAAAAATTTATTATAATTAGAGTATTATAAATATAATAAAATAAAAATAAGTTAGATAATAGATATATGAGTTTCCATACTCCATAATATTAACTCTAATAACTTAATAAGATATATATATTTTTGTGAAATGCAATGTAGCATATAATAAAATAGAAATTTTTATTTTTTGATAAATCATTTGTATTCGATAATTAATTTCGATCTGATTAAATATGATTAGAATCGGATTGATCTTTAAGAGACTATTAATATATATACATAAATAACTTTTTACAATATTTATCGAAGAACTTTCTTATGAAAAGGAAAAATTCTTTTGAGAGAAAAATTATTCAATTTTTAAATATGAACAATCATTTTTAATAATAAATGAGACAGAGTTCGACCAATGGCTTATATTACTCAATTAAAATGATTATCAATATTTTGAAAAGAATTTTCTTTTTCATTTTGAACCTCCAATGCCTCAAATTCATCATATGATGGAAAATTAAGGCAACTTCTCTCTCTCTCTCTCTCTCTCTCTCTCTCTCTCTCTCTCTTCCACATTTGTTTCTTACATTGCCTCACAGAATAAATTGATGTAATGACATAAATGGGGTTCAAAGGACAATGTCCATAAAGCAAAGGGGCGGCAGGACACACACACCTAAGACCTCCGACACACTTCTTTAACGAGACGAGGGAGCTTCATCACCACATGTCACTGACGCTTGAGGCATTAAAGTTGGATCCGCCCTTTCCACCAACCAATCAAAAAATTTTCCATGTTTTCAATATTATTTAAAATTCGTCTCTTTTTTCCCTTTTCTTTATTATTATACCATTTTTTAGGCCATTGAAGTCCTCATAAATAGGCCTCTCATGAATGAACACATGCGAATCAAAGTTTCCCTCACCAACTCGTCCCTTGTTCCCATTCTTCATCAGACCACGGCCAAGCCTTTCCCTTTGCAGCTCGCACACCACAACATTGTGAAAATTTCTCTATTTGGACTATAAACCCTCTCTGTAAATACCACACTTGGCACTTGCCTTCTCTTCATAAGAAAACAAATCTCTCTCTCTCTCTCTCTCTCTCTCTCTCTCTCTCTCTCTCTCTCTCTCTCTCTCTCTCTCTCTCTCTCTCTCTCTCTCTCTCTCTCTCTCATTTGTTAGCAAAATATCTTTTTTTCCCAATGGCTCCTAGCTTGACAAAAAATGCATTAGAGACAATGGGACTAGTGGATGGTGACCAAAAGTCATCAATCACACTAGAAGGATCAAATTTTTTGGCAGATGGCCATCCAGTTCTCACTGTTGTCCCTCCAAACATTGTGGCCACACCATCACCATTCAAGAACTCCATCGGATGCTTCGTGGGGTTTGATGCCGACATGCAGAGAAGCCGACACGTGGTCCCTATAGGCAAGCTCCATGGCATTAGGTTCACGAGCATATTTAGGTTTAAGGTTTGGTGGACAACTCACTGGATTGGAAGCAGTGGAAAAGATGTTGAAAATGAGACCCAAATGATCATTCTTGACAAAAACGATGAATTGGGTAGGCCTTATGTGATTCTACTTCCAATCCTCGAAGGCTCATTTAGGGCCTCATTGCAATCGGGTGAATATGACTACATTGACATGTGTGTGGAAAGTGGGTCCACACGTGTGAGCAGCTCTAGTTTTAGGAGTTGCTTGTACATGCATGTGGGTCATGACCCATATGATTTGGTCAAGAAGACCATGAAGGTCATTCAAGTACACTTAGGTACATTTAAACTACTAGATGAAAAAACCCCACCAAGTATAATTGACAAATTTGGTTGGTGTACTTGGGATGCTTTTTATCTCAAAGTATACCCAAAAGGGGTTTGGGAAGGTGTTAAGGGTCTAGTGGAGGGCAATTGCCCTCCAGGGTTAGTCCTAATTGATGATGGGTGGCAATCTATATGCCATGATGATGACCCAATCACAGATCAAGAAGGAATGAATCGAACCGTTGCGGGTGAACAAATGCCATGTAGATTAATCAAATTTGAAGAAAATTACAAATTTAGGGACTATGAGAGTCCTAAAGTTGAAGGGTGTAAGGGTATGGGTGCATTTGTAAGGGACTTAAAGGATGAGTTTAAGAGTGTGGAAAATGTGTACGTGTGGCATGCACTATGCGGGTATTGGGGTGGGATTAGATCAGATGTGCCTAATATGCCTAAGGCTAGAGTCATAACTCCTAGGCTTTCGCAGGGTTTGGAGAAGACAATGGAAGATTTGGCTGTTGAAAAAATTGTGAACAATGGGATTGGTTTGGTCCCACCAGAATTGGTCCACCAAATGTATGAAGGGCTTCACTCTCACCTCGAGTCTTGTGAAATTGATGGTGTCAAGGTTGATGTGATCCATGTAAGTTCCCCCTTTTGCCACTTTTCTTTTATACCGTGCATTTCTCTCCATTCAAAATTTTTTAGTATCAACCTATCATAGTTTCAAGACATTTAGCTAGTGTCATGCTCTTACTTTAATTGGTTGAGGCAGCTGCTAGAGTCATCCAGAACCAGCCAACACCCAACAATGCTTTTTGGGTCCATACCGTGCAGTGCTAAGGGGTCACGCAATATAGAACCAATAAGATGAATTAGGTGCTTGACTTGATCGCCATGCGTGTGTTCTGAAATAATATTTTTAATGCTATAATTAAAGATTAATTTTAATAAAAACTTATGAAATTTAACTCTGGCGAACCAGGGTGCAGAGTGATTAGCATTCTATACCTGTGTTTTTGATCTTACAAACAGCCTTCCAATGGGTCTGGGGTTGAGTCTAGGTAATGATTGTCAAGGCTTGGGTCATCCTAGGTTGTGAGAAAACTTTGGTGGCTTGAGTCATCTAGTTCATAGAGAAGTTTTTATTTGTTTATTTATTTATTTATTTTCAGCTGCTTGAGATGCTAGCAGAAGACTATGGTGGCAGGGTGGAGCTAGCCAAAGCCTATTATAAAGCACTTACAGCTTCAGTGAGGAAGCATTTCAAAGGAAATGGAGTAATTGCTAGCATGGAGCACTGCAATGATTTTATGTACCTTGGTACAGAGGCTATAGCCCTCGGTCGCGTCGGTACGTTTATGTGGTGTAGACAGTGTGCCTGCGTGCACGCTTGCAGGTGGGCTCCATGTCAAAGAGCAATAGACACTAAAATTCTTCTTTTTCTTTTTGTGAGGAACTCGCAGGAGATGATTTTTGGAGCACAGACACAATGACGGATCCAAATGGGACATATTGGCTACAAGGCTGTCACATGGTGCATTGTGCCTACAACAGCCTTTGGATGGGTAACTTCATCCAGCCTGATTGGGACATGTTCCAAACAACACACCCTTGTGCTGAATTCCATGCAGCCTCTCGGGCCATATCCGGCGGACCCATATATGTTAGTGACTCTGTTGGAAAACATGACTTCAAGTTGCTTAAGAGCTTTGTTTTGCCTGATGGTTCCATTTTGAGATGCCAACATTATGCTCTTCCTACTAGAGATTGCCTATTTGAGGACCCTTTGCATGATGGAAAAACCATGCTCAAAATTTGGAACCTTAACAAAGTAAGACTTCATTTTCATGTGGCTTTTTCTATTTCTTTCTCGAATTCTGTAGTAGTAGAAATTTTACGTACTAAACTAATTATAAATTATCTGATAGTTTACTGGAGTTCTCGGAGCGTTTAATTGCCAAGGAGGGGGATGGTCTCGCGAATTGCGTACTAACAAAGGGGCATCAGAGTTCTCATACCCCTTGACTTGTTTGGCAAGTCCTAAAGATGTTGAATGGAATAAAGGGAAGAGTCCAATTTCAACAAATGGAGTAACAATTTTTGCCATATACATGTACAAGGCAAAGAAGTTGAAGCTCCTGAAATCATCAGAGACTCTACAGATTACACTTGACTCATTTGATTTTGAGCTTCTAACAGTCTCTCCAGTAGCTGTTTTGCCCAAAAAGCTGGTTCAAATTGCTCCTATTGGACTAGTGAACATGCTCAATTCAGGGGGTGCAATCCAATCCCTTGATTTTGATGATGATGAGAATGTGGTGAGAATGGGAGTGAAAGGAAGCGGAGAAATGAAGGTTTTTGCATCAGAGGAACCATTGGCTTGCCAGATTGATGGAAAGAATGTTGATTTCAGCTATGGGGATCATACGGTCACAGTTCAAGTTCCTTGGCCTGGTTCTTCAAGATTGTCTATGATGGAATGCTCATTTTGATGTATATTTTGAGGGTTTTTTCTTTTCCCTTTTTTTAACTGGTTTTATGCAATGAAAGTTCTTTTTTTTTTTATTTTTATAATTCTCTTATTTTACAAAATTTGTGCTTCCTGATATATAAATTCTATAGTAAGAATACAGATGAGGTGAAGTTTTTTTTTTTTGAATATATATGATTTAAAAAATTATAATTTAAAATTTTTGTCCTTTAAAATTTATAATTTGTAATATCTTAAATCATAATTTCAAATAAATTCTATATTCTCTTTTGTATATAAATTTTTGATTTTATCGGTTTATATCTCTGACAAATGCCCGATTCGACCCGATCCAAACATAACTAATTTGTTAGCTATTGTCCATTTATTTGGGAACAACCAAACTTTTTGGTTGAAAGCAAAATAAGGGGAAAAAATATGCACAAGTAGTTCACCAACTAATCTAAAAGTAGTCAAAAGTATATAAATGGAAAAGAAAAGGGAGATGCAATTTATACCAAGTTGGGATGAATCTAGTGGATTCCATACACGGCAAGGCCCACGATGAATCATCTCACCCCACAACCAGAAACCTCTTTTACTATGACAGTACTGATGAATAGGAAGAAGCTGTAAATGAAATACCAAAGACAGCAAACCGACACACTTTATGTCAACAACATTAAGCCCTTTAGTGTTTCACACTCTCAAGATTCCACTCTCAAGGTGTGGACTAAAATCTCTCTCTCTCTCCCTCTCTCAAAATCATTGATCAGACTTCGTATAGTGTCTGATTATTTTGCTTCAAATATTTTTTGTTAACAGACATATGGTTCAGTGGGTCAATTTGATTCTGTGGGAAACAGAATGATAGTTTCAGTGATCGATCATAACATGAAAGAGCATGCCGAAATTCTGCTACAACGCGTTGACAGCCTCACCACGAGATTGTCTCAGCTAGAAAGAAGAATGTGCAACATTGAGACTTCAATGATGATTTCAAATCATCTGCTGCTTTCAATTATGGGAGAACTGAAAGAGATCTCAAACATTTGGAGACTATGCTCAATCAGGTATCTGTCTTGTGAAATTCTTCTTAATTCTGTTGCGCAAACACTTCCAAAAATGATTATATCAATGTCTGTGTTTAACTCTGTGAAATATGTTTGACAATTTTCAAGCAATTACAGGTGCAAAATTTTTCATAATTCTCGTCACTATATTAATCTCATGTTCCATGCTCTTCGATCGTGTCCTCTGCTATATAAGTGAATCAATTTCTATTTTTCATAATTTTATCATGGCACATATACTAAAGTTTTCCGATACAAGTAGCTTTTTGAGTCAAAGATATTTTTTGACTCATGCTCCCTTGTAGGTTCAAGATGGCGTGAAGTGTGTGAAAGATAAACAAGAAATACTTAAGACCCAGCTAGAGCTTGCTAGAATTCAAATGTTCAAAACAGGCATGAATTTGCAGAATCAGACTAGCCACCAATCGCTTGATAATTCATCACAGCTCAAGTCATTCTCTTTTTTTTTTTTTTTTTGGTTTTCACTACTGGTATTCAATCTTTACCCGACTAATTCTGTTCGAGTTCTGTGAAGCCCATTCTAGGGGTTGACTCTTTCATATCCTTATTCGTCATTCTCAGGACTCAAATTCGAAATGTCTGATTAAAAGGGCAGAGTATCCGACCACTCAATCTAAAAGAGTTTGATGCGTGAGTCATTCTCTGCACAAGAGGATTATAACCAGGACCTCATCTCCCTTAGTCCACCGACCAGACAGCCTTGCCTGCCTCCCATGCAGACTCCACAGCTTGAATTTTCACCACCAATTGTCCTACATCCATGGCCACCACCTTCCATGCTGCCTTTAGAACCTTGACATTGTTGCGTGGATTCCACAACTCCAATGCACGGCGAGCAAGTCTCTAGCATGCCTACTTTGAAGGCATCAAAGATCAATGATACCTACGGTGGGTATTCTTCCTGTTTTAGCAACTCTAACGAAGATCAATCAACATCAATATTTGATGGAAGCAGTCATTTACAGCTTCCAATTGTAAGATTGCTGGCAGAAGCATTGCCAACAGACTCTAGTGATGCCCAAAAGAGTGTTGCAATTGATGACATTGTTGAGAGGGCTATAGCTATGGAATTCAGAAGGCACTTTGTTAGATCAACAGTAAGGAAATTGATGGAAAATGAGCAAAAGGTGGAACTCAATTTGGTGCTAGATACACTCATGGGCAATAAGTAATTTTCAGTAGCAGAGTTGTTGGTTTTGGTCTATCTTCCTTAAGCCTTGTTCATTTGTTAGTCTGTGAATAAACTTGGGGCCGCAAGTCCAGGATTATCAGTTAGGTCCATGGAGAGACCTGCATGGGTGTGCCTCTTTTTGCTCTTTATTTGTAGATATTGTACTTGGAAAATGGTAAAGTTGATACTTATTGTTGTGAATACAAATTTTGTGGTTTGCCTGGATCTCGTAGTGTAATCAAAAAAAGAAAAAAAAAATCATATTTGTGTTTTTGGAATAAATTGGGTTGTCCCTAAAGGGACAGTCTAGTGGTATAAATCTTTCTCTCTCAATTTGATAATTTCAGATTTAAATTTTTATATAATAAAAAATAAATAAATTGGGCTGCAGCGTGTGATACCTAGAGAGGGCAAAACTAAGACCAGCGTGAGATATCTAGTGAGGGCAAAACTAAGACCAGCTTTGTGACAGTAACAGTCATTTTACTATTTATGGGTATAATTAATTAATATTTGAAGTCCATGCTCGATTAATTATTTTTGAAATATTATCAGGTTTAATTTAAAAAAAGAATTCTTTCCCTGTAATTTTTTTTATTTTGAATTTTTTAATTCAAAATTTAATTATAAGGTTTAATATCCGTCTTGCTAAAATGAAGTATCCGTTAATCGGTCATATTACCATTCGACACTCATATCAAAGCACTACGTGGTAGGCCCTCCTTCCCCATAGCTAAAACACATGAAGGCCTCGACAATTGGGCTCTAGGCCTTTGTGTGCACTTTCAATTTCAGAATCCTTGCAAGATTTTGGTTGGAGACCGGGCCAGGGCATTCGCCTGGTTACAAAACCGAGCTGTGTAACAATTCACTCTAAAAAGAAAGAAAAATATATAGAAAAGGAGATAGAAAGATGGGAGAGAACGACCTTACTTGAACAGGATCTGCTGTGTTGGCTTGTACCTCTGTATCCTTAATTGCAAAAGAGACCGGAAAGAGGGGAGAGAGAAATAACTAGAGAGAGAAAGAGAGAGAATTGAGAGACCGAGAGATAAAGACTAGAGAGAAAGTGAGGACAATATCAATTCAATTCTATATTCAATTCTATAATGTTTTCTCTAATCATTCACTAATCACTGACTAATTTCTTTAACCATTTAATTACTCAATTATTAAATTTTTAATTTCTTAACTACTAAACTAACTATTAAAATTATCAAAACTATTAACTAATATTTCTAATTATAATTAACTACTAACCATAATTATTACAATATTTCTCTCTTAAAGACATCTTTATTTTCAAGAATGGAAAATCAAAAATTAAGATTTTGAATCAACCCAGAATTGCATTTATATTGAAAGTTAAGATGATGTAGACGAATAACAAATATGACTTGCGTTGCAAAGAGAGTAGTAGAAGAAAAGTAGAGATGACGGAATTTGAGAGAAACCTTTTTTGAATTAGCTTTTGGTGGAGAATTTTTCTCGATGGATATTAAAAATTCAATCATAGGAAAACTTGGCAAGAAACTGCCATTAATATATTCTTTCTTGGACAATTGAAATCTTAATTCCAATGAAAAATTTTTCTCAATGAATCTTATAATTTCAACTTTCGGAAGTTTTGGTAAAAAATTACTATTAATAGATTCTTTCTTGATCATTTGTAACCATTCTTCCACCATTAATATTTCTTCAATAGGATAGGTAAAATAGAAAACTTAGAAAATATAATAATACATTGTTCTTCGTGCTTTTCTTTGCTATTCAATTTCTTTTTATTTTCTTGCCCCATTTTCACTAAAGTATTGATATCTTCATTAATGCCAAACATTTTTCAACACGGGTGTCATGAAAACATTCATTCTTTTGACATGTTCCTTCCATTCTTCCTAACAAATTTTTCGTTCTTTTTTATATTTTTTAAAATCAATCATTTTCTGTTATTGATTACGTTAAAAATTATGCGTTCTGATACCAATTTGTAACAATCCACTCTAGAGAGAGGAAAAAATGCATAGAGAGAGATAGAAAGAGGAGAGAGAGAAAGAACTAGAGAGAGAAAGAGAAAGAATAGAGAGATAGAGAGAGAAAGACTAGAGAGAGAAGATTAAAGAGAGAGTGAGCATATTATCAATTCCATTCCATATCCAACTTTTTTGTTACATTGTCTATTTATATTGTTTTCTCTAACTGATTATTAACCGCTAACTAATTTCTCTAATCATTTATCTATTCAATTGCTAATTTTCTAATTTCTTAACTATTAAACTAATTCTTTAAACTATCAAAACTATTAATTAATATTTTCAATTATGATTTTAACGATTTTAACTACTAATCATAGTTGTTCCAAGCTGCTCATTAAATTTCAGCCAACCTTGATCTGAGACCATGTAGGACCTTTAAATGGTAAGAGGCATTTATATTCTAAGTGAATATGGATTTAGCTCAACTGATCTATCGGACCCAGGGAACTAAGCCCACTAGATCTATTAGAAATTCGAAACGTGTGCATCTCCTATATTTGAATTTGAATTGTATTGATACTGGCGTCCTATATCTTTTGGTCAATCAACGGCTAATTGACCTAATAAATTGTGACGTTAGTTTTTTTAATTAATATTTGAAATTTGACTTACGACTTAGTCATAAAATAGATTGTGTTAAGAGGGTAGTCCCCCTAAATTTGTCATTGTAAATTTTAAACCGAATTAGTCAAAATATGATTCAAAATACTGATTGGTATAATACAAAAAAAAAAAATTCGACCAAAGAAAAACGGAGAGTTGTATTAGATTGAGGCTCAGTTATCAATGAACAATCGATCTAGTGAATAAAGATATTTGATCCTTTAATCAAGTTTTGGTTTAAAATTTTGAGAATGGAAAAAACCATATTGGAAAAGTTTCCTATAAATTAAATCCAATAATTTTCAGATAAAATTAATAAAAATATAAATTCGAATACTGATCGGTTATTAAAAAAGAAAAAAAAGATTGAGGGTCAGTTTAAAACTACGAATGATATACTTAATAAGATTATCAATTCCTACTAGTTTAAGGGCTTAAAATTTAATATACAGGCCTCTTCCTCTTAAGCGCCATAAGGTCCCACGGAAGCACAATCCCCAACTTGGAGGAGGGATCCATGTGAATACAACTCGGTACAGATGGTGGGAAGTGGAGGGAAAGCTAAAGAGAGAAACCTAACCCTCGTGTGCAGTGCACACGTTGGGGTTGCTCTTTCAAAAAGATTGCACTGTTTAGGAATATTAGTTGATTATTAGGGATGCTGCGCCTCAGGTATTTCTGTGAAGGTGTACTCGAGCCACACCTTTGCCAAACTGTACTACCATTCATGGGTTATTGAGAAACCATAAAAGATGGCCCCCCTCGGTACTCCAGGACCTTTCTTTTCTTTTTTTGTTTTGGTGGACACTCCAAGACCTTTCAAAGTGATCGTCAAGAGCATCTTCCTTTCTGGTTTTTTAATCTTCTTTTCTGATTTTAGAAACCATAAAAGATTGCAGAATCGCCTTTAGCCAAAAAAAAGGAAATTTCTTAATTACATAATACATATTATAGACAAATATATAATAAATAAGATGCTACACAATATAAATATAATGCGACTAGTTCATAAAATATATCATTATAAATTATAAAAGTATTAAAAGCTTCATATTCAAAAAAGAGTATTTATAATATAGTTACATTGCGATCTTAGTGGAGACCGAAATATGATCTTCACATATCTAATACGAATATATAAGAGATTTTATTCACTAAATTATCCTATATTTTCAATAATATAGGGTTTCTTTACGCTACAGTCCAAGAGTTCTTTTACCATAGCTGTAGGCCAAGAAGGTCGCCATAATGCATATGGAGAAAGAAACAAGAAAAAGTGAATGCAAGCATGAAGCATATAACATTGCCTTTTCCATTGAAGGGAGATTCTCCTTCAGGAATCTAAAATGCCAACTGATATGTGTCTGATTTTCTTCCAAAGAGAAGAAAACAAAAGAAAAGTTAATGTTTCCTTAGAAGGATCAAGTTGTGCATGCTGATATGAAACATCACCCTACCCTACCCAATTATTTTACCTAAGTTAACTCCATAAATTCCAGAGGAATCTTTTGGGGGAAGGGGGGTTGGGGGGTGGGAGGTTGGTCATTCATGGGGTTCACTTATTCTACTTGTCACTTTCTTCTCTTTTGGCATAATTTAGGCCACCAGATTAGAGAGAATTTCAAAGCTCTTCTTGAAAGTCCTATTTTTGTGCTATGAGCCCAAGGCATGAAGAATGGTGCCCATTTTACCCTAATCAAAGGTCATCTAGGGGACCTCATAAAAATTTAATAGTGCCCACTTCATGAGACAATGATTGGCTACACTCTGCAACTTGAGAAGGACCATCCATGCCCAAATGCCGCATTGAAGCTCTTATATTCTTTGGAGGACCCCTTGGCATCTTGGGGCAGATAGCGACTTGACTTAAATGTCGCATGCTCATGAGCCTTCAACCCTATATTGTCGCCACTAACTCACCCTAGGCATTTTATGTTTTGCCTTTTGTTTTACTAAAAAAGAAAAAGCCATTAAATCCTCAAAATTCGATTTTTTACATAAATATTTGATAATTTTAATATTATAAAAAATTGTTAAGCATTTGAAGACCCTATAGCCCCATTATATTTATTCCTGTGAATTTTCAAATAAACAAGAAACATTTTTCTTATACTTATAAGCTTTGGGGTAGAGTAAGAATAAGAGGATTACTATGACTTGCCTCTCATAATATTAATTAATTTGGTCCCACTAGCTAGTGGTAGGAACAGGAAAAAGTAAGCTCTTCCGTGGACCCTTAAATACTACGAGGTCCACGCTACTTGGACATCAACCATCATGGTTTGAGAGAAAAATTGGAGGGAAATAAATTTTCCTTTTCTTGGCACACAGAGAGAGAGAGAGAGAGAGAGAGAGAGAGAGGAAAATGACCATCAAAAGCTCTACATTCTAGGATGTTATAAAGATTTAACATGGGATAATGACCGGTATATAGGAAATAGAAATCGAGAGAGTTTTATTTCTTAAAAATTTAAACCGATTAGAATCAAATTTATTCAGTTTCAACATGATTATGAGTGATTTTTTAAAAAATTAATTTAATATCGATTTTCTTTGATACAAAAAAAAAGAGCTAAATAAAGAGATAATAATTTTCATTTTTCCTGTATCAAAAGTGAATAAATGGAACTATAGACTTTCGTAAATATAAATACAAGATATATACTATTAATATTGTTTAACTAAATGCTCCCAGAGTACGAGAGGACAGCAAAAAGGGTTGCACAATCACCTTTAAAATTTTAAATAAAAATTATATTATATAATTTATAATTTATAATCTCAAATAATCCTTTTAAAAATTATAATTTTAAATATATATTACAAGTTATTTTCTTAAACAAGTGGCTTCAATAATGGTACACCCTTTTACGGTCGAATTTACTAATTGTATTTCACTATTTTATTGATATGTTTAATTAAATCAATAAATTATAATTCAATTGATATAGTTCTTTTTCTTAATTTTTTAATTCAAGTCTCTCTTGTATTTATAATATATATATATATATATATATATATATTTATATATTCAAAATTTGATTCTAGTGATAATTGTTAATTTAAATGATCGTGAAGGGTGGCCAATGTAATTTTTCTTTTGCTAGGCCCATAGCTAAAAACCTACTTTCTTACGATTACGAGGGATTTGTTTGCTCATGGATTTGGTTTTTACTTTACTTCATTCAAATTATGGATTTATTGGATTTGTTAGAATACAAAAGAGCTTTTTTTATTTGAAAAAAAATCTATATATGAATCTATCTTATTCATAAAGAAAAAACTTGCATCAGTATCTCAATTTCAAATCAAACATAGGTTCGATTCACCCTCCATATTCTGAGAAATATTTACCATCCGAGAAGAGGAAAAAATGAAGTCTTTGTCTAAAAGAATGCGTTGTGCAGCTAAATTCTTTAATAGTATAGAGTCAAATACTAGAAATTATATTTCTAATAGATAACACTATTAAAAAGCTCGATGTCCTAATTCCAATTTTTCCGCTGATTGAATCAACGATCACGGTCACTTTACATTACAATACATAATAGGAAATTCTCCATTGCCATAGTTGGGAAAGAAACCAAACAAATAAAAAACACCACAATTTAATTGATTAATGAAAACAATATAGAAGTTGATAATTTTCTTTAATTTATTTTCAAATTAACTAAATTCTTATTATTAATTAATTAAAAGTAACTAACGATACTCCGTCTCCTAAAAAATATATCTCTCCTCATTTATAATATAATAATTTTTAATGGGTATTAAGTAATTTAATTATGAAACTTTTTATAGTAAAATTAAAATTTATGTGCATCATATTTATTAGGCATCCTGTTTCCACAAGAAGTAATGCTCATTAGTCTTTGTACCATATTTTTGGACTTTATGAAGTCTCATATGTGCAGCAAAGATGGGGACATTACATTGAAATGTCACATATCCTTTTCTTATTAAAAGAAAAAAAAAAGTTTTAATCTCCGATCAGAGCCAATGGGTGCCGGCCGACGAGGTTCATGCTACAAGAGGATAGACTATTCTTCGTCGTGTTTTGTTAATGATCTTAATTGGCGGATAGAATTTGAAATCGACCATTGTTGTTTAGAGTTTTAGAGTTTATCATTTCTCTGTTTTATCGATTCAAGTGTTAGAATTCAATAATTTTTTTAATCATAATTTTGAATTCAAATTTTAGAAATGAAAAATAAGTATTGAAAAAGTTTATTTTTAAATCAAATTTAATATTATTCAAATCTAATTAGTTAAATAATTCGGATATCATTCAAGTGAAAAAAGAAACGGGAAGATGTTTGAAGTGCAGTTGGTGGCACTCGAAAAATTTGTTAAAAAAAAAAGCTAAAAAAGCTAAGCTGAGACCCCCGGGAAGTAGAGAGAGAGAGAGAGAGAGAGAGAGAGAGAGAGAGCAGCTTTCTCAGTTCCCTGCCTATATCAAATCCCACCCTCGCCAACTTTATAAGAACCATCGAATCTACCTTTTCTTTTTTTTTTTTTGATCTCACTAAAATATTCTTTCTTATATTAAATCATTAGAGTGCATCGAATCCTCCTGCACTATATTTCTTGATTCTGTCAAAATTTTATCTTGTCGGGAACCCCTTTTTCTTATTATATTAATTAATATCTAAAATTTATAATAACTCATTTAAGAAATTACTCTCTTAATATAGTTTTTTCTATATCTAAAGTGTAAGTCGAACTTGTAATTTTAATTAAGAAATCTAATATCATATCTCACTAAACCAATTGATCGTTGATCGAATATCCCTTTTTTTAATTCACATAAAATATGTTCGAGTCAAAGTCATATAATTTTTCTTCCTTTTTTTAATAAATTTTTTATCAAAAATTGAAACATTTTAATATTAATATTTTCCAACAACGCTAATATTTTTTATTATTTAAACGTTTCCTATTTTAAAAATATTTTAATAAGTTAAATTAATTAATATATACATAAAAATTTTATATATTTTATATATATATATTTTCATGTGTTTTCATTTTTTGTAATCTTATACAATATCATTTTTTTATATTATTTCTGTTTTCTCGTTTTTGTTTCTCTATTTCTGTTTTCATGCGATCTAGATTTATATTACAGAAAAAATTTTAGTAGAAATTTCAAATTATCAAAGATATTAAATATTTTAACTTAAAAATACCAAAGATTAAAATTCTTTTGACAATAAAATTTTACTCATCATGTATTGACAATAAAATTTTACTCATCATGTATATCGTTATCTTTACGTATGCAAGGGTATTAACATACCCAAAACATAGACAAGATCAAAATGAGTCCAATAAGAAATAAATTAGGAAAAAATAAATTTTTTAAATGCAAATTTGAGACCATAGTGTGTAAAAAAAAACAATTATAAATAGCGATAGAGAGTTATCCGATAGTATTTCTTTTTAAGAAAAATAAAAGTCTTTAATACTTTATTCACATATTTAAATTTGGATTTTGATTTTTATCTATTTTTTAAAAAAAGTTTTTAATATCTAAAAGTATTATAAAAAACAAAATTCTAACACATTGAAAATCCTCATAACTACTTCCTCTTTTTATTGATAATTGTAGATTTTAGATTAAATAAAAAGTATCAAAGCAACAAAAATAAAATGCATAGCTTTATAGGGTTTTTTTTTTTTTTTACCATTATATTTCAAGGTTACAGAGGTAAACCCTTTAAGCATGCGTAATAGTTACAATTTACATGTGGCACATAAGCATTTTTTACGTGCTTTCTCCCTTGCAATATCCATTAGAGACTCATTAATGCATGTCTGGTTAGTTCAGTAACTAAAATATTGATATTTTTTTAAGTAAAGTTAAGTATAAAAAAAATAAATATCGAAAAATTTTTACCCATAAAAAACTCAATTCTACTCGAATTGAATTTAATCGATTATAATATAATTATCAAATATCGATAATTTATAAAAAAAAAATGAGAATGATACAAAAAGAGATGTTCTTTTTATCAAAACGATTTTACTAACACATTATTGTATCGTACATTATCATCAATTTTTTGTTAATAAATAATTTTCAGTTGATTTGATATAGTGTGATATATATATTTTAATCAAAACCTGATAAGATAAAATCTTGATTTGTCTTACTAAACTTGAAAAACCAAGTTGCCAAATGAACGTCTCTCTATATTTTTCTCTAGCCCATTATTATTATCATTTTTTTTAGGTTCTTATCATTGATATCCGAGTTTTTGTTAATTAATCCGGTTCGAGTACTGTGAAACCTATTTTTAAGATTGACTCTTTAAAATCATTTTTTATTATTCTCAAAATTTAAATTTGAGATTTTTGATTAAAAGATAAAATGTCCGATCATCCAACTTAAAACAATTTAATCTAACCCATTATATACACATGCTTACTTGAGTAGTTGATTAAAATTTCATAGCATTTGCTTATTAGTATAGATGAATAGATTTTCCTCAATCCATCAAGATTTTCAAAATGCAAGGGTTACAGAAAAGGGGTGCAGAAAGCAAAATAGAGGAAAAGAGCTTTTGGGTTCTGAATTTCTTCTCTTCATCCAAAAAAGAATACAATAGCTGTGAATATATACAAAATGCAAGGAAGAAAGAGAAAGAAAGGGAATTGAGAATATTCTAACTTCCTAACAATATGCAGCAAAAAGAAATGAAAATAAGTTAAAGAAACCTAACTTCATAACAACATACTCAATCATTTTTTGATGTGAATTACCCATTTCCCCCATTTCCTTTTTTGACTTAAGAAATAGAATAGTCTTTTTCTTTATGTTTCAATATCCCCCCACAAGATGGAGCGTAAATGTCAACTATGCCCATCTTGAGTAAATGTGAATGAAAAACAAAAGAAGTGAGACACTTAGTAAAGATATCTGCAAGTTGTCTATGGGTTGAAACATGTGATGTGTGAATGAGCCTAGCTTGGAGATGATCGCGAACAAGATGACAATATATTTCTATATGCTTTGTGCATTCGTGAAAAACTGGATCGGTAGCAATGTGAAGTGCTACTTGATTGTCACAATAGAGAAGAGATGCTTGAGGGTGAGTAATCTGCAGATCAACAAGAATATAATGCAGCCAAGTTAACTCTGCACATGTATGTGTCATAGCCTTATACTCTACTTCTACTGAGGATCTGGGCACTTGTTGTTGCTTCATTGATTTCAATGAAATCAATGAAGAACCTAAAAATATGCAAAAACCACTATTTGATTTTCAAGTATTTGGACAGGACGGCTAATTTAAGTCACAGAAAGCACGCAGTTGCAATTGTGAGGTGCTGGACAGCAATAGTCCTTGACCAGGTGAGGCACGAAGATACCTAAGAATGTGATGTACTGTACACATTGTGTTTGTAATTATTTCTACCATCCACATTGGTACATTAGTTCCAAGCTTATGCTGTATCTCTTGTTGTTGTATTATAGAGAAAACTTTATTCACAGTCGGTAAGGGATCAAGCAACATTATTTGTTCTCCTGTGTTAGCATAGGACTCATTTAAGCCCATGAGAAATTGTATTACACAATCCCGTTGATACTTATCCAAGAGAACTTTGAATTTTTCACAACTACAGTCTGGAATTGGATCATACATAGAAAGTTCATCCCACAACACCTTTAATTTTCCATAATAGACACTAACAGTGTCTTATTCTTGTGTCAAACTTGATAGTGTACCTTTTAATTGGAAAAATCGTAAGCCATTTTGTTGAGAATAATGATCTTGCTGTCCATTCCACATGCCTTTAGCATTATCTACAGAAGTTAAACTTGATTTCACAGTATTACTTATAGAATTCTGAATCCAACAAACCACCAAATTATTGTAGCACTCCCAGGCATCTAGTAGAGGATCTGTTGGGTCTCTAGGTCTCTAGGTCTTAGAAAGTCACCATTGATGAACCCAATTTTGTTCGTAGGCCTTAGTGCCCGTTGCAAAGATCATGACAAGGGGACATAATTCTCTCCGGTGAGCAAGTCTGCAACAAGGATTACAACCGGGTTATCCCCATTATCCGGTCTATATGGGCCATTTAGGTTATTGAAATTCAAGAATCGAGAGTCTATTAAGTTGGGGTTTGAGTCAAAGGTAATAGATGTAGTTGTTTCTGTTGTCATCATGTATCAACATTTTTTGATATTATAAAAAGCTTGAAAAAAATGGGTTACAGAAAGCAAAATAAAAGAAAAGAACTTTTGGGTTTTGAATTTTTTTTCTTCACTCGAAAAAGAATATAATAGTTATGAATATATACAAAATGTAAGGAAAAAAGAGAAAGAAAAGGAATCGAAAATATTCTTTCTAATAATGTGCAGCAAAAAGAAATAAAAATGAGTTAAAAGAAACCTAATTTCATAATAACATATTCCATCATTTTCTTACGTGAATTATCTATTTTTACCATTTTCTTTTTTGACTTCAGAAATAAATAGTCTTCTTCTTTATGCTTCAATGCCTTTGAAGCCAAAATGGGATTTTTGGGAATTTGGGGATTGTTTAGTAAAGCATTTAAACCACAGGATTCCCCATAGCTTTCTCTCTCTCCCTCCTCTGTAACCGCCAAAAAGGACTCTGCTCTGATTTTTTATTTTTCTCTATTGTCACAATCTGAAAGCAGAGTCCTTTACCCCAGAGTGTAGTGTTCAACGCGCGTATTTTTATGATTTTCGCAAGGTAGAAATTCACACATTTCGTCATCTGGTTTTCTTTTTCTTCTTCAATTTTTTTCAAGCCCTTTGATAGTTCTTCAAAGTCATTGCATTGAGTGAAGAGAAAGCTTAAACACCTCTGGTTCTTTTTTTTTTCTTTTTTTTTTCTTCCTCTGTTTCTTTGATTTCTGTGGGTTTTGATGGGGAAGATTACTGGGGTTTTTACCTGGGGGCATTTTTTGATTTTGTCTTTGGCTTTGAATGTTGGGTTTGTGCTTCGATTTGTTAATGAGGGTGTGATTTCGAGGGCAGAACAGAGTATGGGAAATGGGTTTTGTGTAGAGGAGAAGAAGATGATGAAGTTTAGTGAAACAGTTATGGCGGATGGGGAGGCGGATGTTAGCAAGCGCAGCGCTCATGTCTCTTCTTCAGTCAATGCTAGTACTGATGGTCAAGACAGAGTCATCAATCTCGACCAGTCAGTCTCTCTCTCTCTCTCTCTCTCTCTCTCTCTCTGTCGTTTGTTCTTACTAAATTTGCCAAATACATCTTATGCTTAGCTTGTAAGGATGCGCTTCTTTCAAGCAAGTCCCAGGTTCAGATTTTGAAAATTATTCTTAAAAAGTTCTAAGCCCAGTTAGAGTGTATTCCAAATATTTGATTAGTTTTGTATAGTTTATGAGCTGTTGAACCCGTTTAATTCATAGAATATCTGCAAACTCGGGCCAAGCTAGAAATTTATATCATATAGTATTTCAGATATAATTACAAGAACATAAGTCATAATTTTCAGAAAACAAACAGCATTCGTGTGTGTGTAATATGTTTTTTCTTAAAATTTGATGGGTGATAGAGTACAAAAACAACAACAATTGAACTTTAATCAGAACATTTGGGTTTGCAATGTGAAAGACAAATTTGGAGATGATTAAAAAAATAAAATAAATAAATAAATAGATACAATAAAATATATATATATATATATATATATATATATATATATATCTAAAATACAATGGTTGTGGATTCTTCTACGCACTCATTCCTATTCAAGACTTTCTTCTTGTTTAAACGTTTAATTATCATGTTTTTGCGGATATTTTGTATTCAAATTTTCAGCTGACTATCTATATGTTTTGCTAAATCTCCTATATTTAAGTTTTTGATTCATCTAACCGGTGCATTTTTGGTCTTCTTTGCATATATCCAAACCACCTCAGACGATATTTTTGTATTTTATTTACAATTGAACTAACTCCCAACTTATTAATAATCTTGAAGGGTGATAGAGTGTTGACAATTATTTAAAAAGAAAAAGAATTGCTATATTCATCAACATGACGAAAAAAGAATAGGATGTTTGGTCGGGTTGTCGAAACCCTCAAATTAATATTGATTTCCCCAATGCAACAACTGTAGCAATAGTGGTTACCAAATCGAATTCTAAGGGAACTAGTTAATTCAATCTCTTAGTTAATGAAAAAAAAAATTACGTTGGGGGTTTTCAAACAATTTGCTAAAATAAAATTTGCCGAATAAAAATTAATAACCTAAAAATAAGAAACAAATCAACAATACAAAATACTAAAATTTAAGGAAGAAATTCAATTTACTAAATTCCGATCCAAGGGTTCATATATTCGATTATCTTATTGATCATTGGTTGAAAATATTATTCTTGCAATTCAAGCATTTAGCCTTAAATTTATTAGGATAGCCATAATAAATCTTGAGTTTTCCTAAAATAATTAACCAAACCCAGCATCCAATCAAAACTTATTATTAATCGACCGGACACGATAGCGTTCCATATCAAATAATGACAGCATTAAGTTCTGTGAAAACAGTTAAAGCAAAATATAAATAATCAGGATAACCGTACAATTATTCGATTTTGTTCCATCGATTCCTTAGATTAAAATGAATATCGACAACGACCTATAAATATAAATAACCTATTTGTTACTCGTACCATTCATTCATGATAATTACGGATCACTAAAATCCTAGCTGCAGTAGAAAAATTAATATTGAATTAAATTGTCAGATTAACCAATACCAAACCTTCATAAAAATAAATCAAAAATCGACGAATACTTGAATTAAAAATGTAAGAAATTAAATAAAATACATAATCTCACAATAAAGACAATCAATGAAATTCCCCTTGAATCACAAGAAAAATTAATCACTCATGATATTAATCATGTTATTGAGAATAAACAAAAAAAAAAAAAATTGTTCTTCAAAGAGAAAGAAAGAAAAAAAATAAAACCTAAAACCTAAAGAGAGGAATGAGAATGTGCAGCCGCCACCTCCTTTTACAGTTGGATGAACAGTGCAGTGAACAGTAACGTGAATAGTGCCTTCTAGGGTTAATGAGAAGAGTCATTTTTTTAGTGTTCTAGGTCTCCAAGATTCTTCCAACCAAAAAATAAGGAAAAGATCCACCAAAATAGGAAAGTAAAAAATTTTACTCCTAACAACAATTTTTACTTAAAATAAAAATTTCTAAAATAAAATCTTTCACTCTTTGGTACTTTTTTCCTTTCCTTTGTAGGCCCAAATGATATCTTGAACCATTAAACTTCCAAAATTGCCTCCTTAAGCCCATTTTGATCAAATCTCCATTTTTGATCTCTAAAAATAAAAAGACCATAAAAACAATTATTAGGGCACTAACCAATCCAAAATCAAACCATAATATCAATAATAAAAATGACAATTTGTGCATTATCAGTGTCTCGTGAATTAATGTGTTTCTGTTAGTGCTTAGTTGTTAAAAATTTTTAAAATTTCCATAGTGATGTTTTGTAGTGTGGAGAAAGGGCAATTTTTTGTGGTAGTGTGCTGATAGGGAATTTCCATGATGCAACGTTAAGAGTGTAGAGGCACTCCCTAGTTTTAGGTGTTTTGCTTGGTTTGATGTTCCTTTTTTGGGTGTTGTAGTGGTGATGGTGGAGCCTAACATGCACCATGGGCGGTAGTGATGCTCATTGGACCAACACCATCATTCTCTTTTGTGGGTTGGACCTCAAACTCCTCATTTTTTTATTCCTTTTCTTTTAGTAGTATTTCTTTAATAACAAGGACAACATGGTGTATATTAGGTACAATTATGTGAAATGTGTTCGATAATAGCTCATAAAAGTTCAATCCTTATAGGTTTTTAGGACTGGTATAACTTTTTTACTTAGCCACAGAGATTTCTCAAATACCACCGTAACCTATTATAATTCATCGAAGATATTTAAAGTTTATAAGAAATTTTATTTGATAATTACCATGAGTAGTTGTTTAGGGCCCACCCTTCGGAATTGACTCTTTTGGGTGGGCCCCGAGATCTTCTACTAGTTTTAGGGTATCCGTCTAAATTCAAAACACAAACATAACAGATGTCAAATACGCTTGAGGTGAGTTCTTTGGAGTTGTATGATTTTTCATCTCACAACATTGTTTATGATTTTGAATCTTAAACTATTAAGACAAATCTTTTGGAATAACTTTTTATGATGTGAATAAATACATAAACTTATGAAATCAATTTTTTTTTTTTTAAGATTAATTAGAAAAGGCAATTGTGACTTCCAAGACAGCCTTTTCCGGATACACTTGCGGTGGGTGCATGTTAGGAGTACAGAACATGCCACTTGGGTTTAGCAAATTCATTGCTCATTCTCTGCGCAAATAAAGAAGCTTTACAGCTCCATGTTTCGTCCTTTGAGTTCATTGTTCATTCTCTTTGCAAATAAAGAAGCTTTACAGCTCCATGTATCGTCCTTTGACTTCATTGTTCATTCTCTTTGCAAATAAAGAAGCTTTACAGCTCCATGTATCGTCCTTTGAGATCTTTCAAAGGGTAATGTGCACAATTAACTGAAATGCGATGAGGTTTGATACTTTGGTCACCTAATTTTGTGAGTCACAACCCTTTTTTCCCCCCATACCCAAGCCCATGTGTGTTTGTCCTATACAGGAGAGGATGTGTTTCTTTTGTACTTTTAAAGGGTCTAGCATTTTGTGGGTCCACTTTGTGATCTGATGGATGCCAGTGATCTATCCAATCATTGATCTACTGATAGGAAAGGTCCCACCAATTTAGCCCTTCCCATAATCCATCCCTCCATGCAACATTTTTCTAGATTCCATTCCACTTATTCAACATTTTCTCTCGTAGTCTTTGTCTTCATACATGTGTCCTAGTACTTTTTTGCCCTAGTGATTCCTTTCTTTATGAGGTCACATGTCCATATTGAGAGTGGAATATCTCTTATGCCTTTGTTGATCATGTAAACAATGGCAAAGAAAGTTGGGGGGGGGAATATATATCTTTTTTGTTTGATGGCATCACTGATGGCATGTTATCAACCATGTGGCTATGGTTACTTGTTATGACCACTAGGATGGTGAAAAGAGACAGAGTAATGCTGGACATGAATTTTATGTCAGAACCACTGATTTGAACAAATTTGAATTCCCATGATTTTATTAGTTAAAAATTGTATTAACACTATCCTGTGTTTCTCACAAATTAGTGAATTTATGCTACTTTAGATTTGGTATGTTTGATGATTAACTTCTTGATGTAGATATAATTATTTAAAGGGATTATTTATCTTTAGTTATCTTCCTAAGGGTCTGTAATCAGGGATGCCAACATATTTTTTTAATATAACATTACCTATAAAGGACTAGTGGCCATAAATTGTTTAAACATGTGTAATTAAGGAGTGTTATTGCATATATATATATATATGTAATGACATTGTTTGGTAAATTCTGATTTCATTTATGAATGAATTCAGCGGTGATCCAACAATGTATGAGCAGTATTGGCAAAGAATGGGTGAGGAGACCACAATTGTGATTTCTGGGTGGCAGTCTATGAGCTATTTTTCAGATATCAAGAATCTTTGCTGGTTTCTGGAGCCTTTGTTTGCTAGTGAAATCATCAGACTGCATAAAACAGTTGGAAATGCCATCACTGAAGGATATCACATTGTTGTTGGGACTGGTTCAACGCAACTCTTTCAGGCTGCACTCTATGCTCTCTCACCATCTGAAGCATCCAAGCCCATCAATGTAGTCTCAGCAGCCCCCTACTACTCGGTAAAACTAGTCTCCTATTTTGCACTCACATTTTTAGAAATAACTGCAGTTCTGAGTCAAAACCATACAACACTTGGTAACTTTTCTATGTTTGTGATGCCTGCGTTGTGTCATGTCCAGTGCGTCATCTCTGTCTATTCCTGTGCTTTAGTTACTTTTCTATGTTTGTGATGTCTGCGTCATGTCATGTCCAGTGCGTCATCTCTCTGTCTATTCCTGTGCTTTGTAGCCAATTACCATATTCTCTAATTGGATCATTAGGTTTGATATAATGTCATATTATGTGTTAATCATTTTGCTTTGGTTAAATTTGCAGTCCTATCCATCCGTGACGGGCTACCTGAAGTCAGGGCTCTATAGATGGGCTGGAGATGCACACAGTTTCAGCAAGGATGAGCCTTACATTGAACTTGTTACTTCTCCTAACAATCCAGATGGATTTGTAAGGCAAGCTGTTGTTAACCGTCATCTAGGCATTGTGGTTCATGACTTTGCCTACTACTGGCCTCAATATACTCCAATATCATATCCTGCTAATCATGATCTCATGTTGTTCACTGTCTCCAAGAGCACGGGTCATGCAGGAATGCGCATCGGGTAAGCTTATCATACCATTCCTCCTCCCCAACATAAGCAGGAAACTCGATATTTTGGACAACTAATGAACTATGAACAGAAAATGAAACCATCTTCATCAGAGAAATTGTTAATACATTGTGAAAGAACATTGCAGATAGCAAAATTCTATTCCTTCAATCATGATTTTCTCAGGGCCTGATGTGTCCGATTACTATTGGTGGCATGCTTTTCTGTGAAATCACCTATATATATATTTTTATTTGTGAAACAGTTAGTAAAAAATACCACATCAATCTTGCGAAAATTAAGGTCAATTTCGAAAAAAAAAAAAAAAAAATTAGGCTCATGTATGCCATGATGAGTAGCATATCTTTTGCAGCTAATCATATTCTTGTTGGTCATACATATTTCTTGAATTTTGCAGATGGGCTCTGGTAAAAGATGAAGACGTTGCAAAAAGAATGACCAAGTTCATAGAGCTCAACACTATTGGCGTGTCGAAAGATTCACAGCTCCGTGCAGCAAAAATTCTACGAGCAGTATCTGATGGCTGCGAACAGGTTGATGGAAGGGGTGAAAACTTCTTTGAATTTGGTTACAATCTTATGGCAGGCCGATGGAGACAATTAAGAGCTGCTGCACATGAAAGTGGGCTTTTCAGCTTGCCAGAATTTCCTGCCGCATGCTGCAACTTCCTTGGCAGAGCTTTTGAACCACAGCCTGGTAAAACTGAAATAAATTTGTTGAACAGATAATCAAAGACCATGTACCAGTTATCAACTCACATACTTTCTTTTGGTTTCTCAGCATTTGCATGGCTTAAATGTGAAGGAGAAATAGAGGACTGTGAAAGCTTTCTTCGAAGCCATAAGATATTAACTCGAAGTGGGAGGCATTTTGGGGTCAGTCCTAAATATGTTAGAGTAAGTATGTTGGACCGCGATGAAATTTTTGATCTCTTTGTAGAGCGGTTGTCCAACATCCACTCATGACGAGGGGTTGAATAGTTTCGATATTGGTAGCAATTATAGTGTTCCCCCGTGATTTTGAGTTCACCAGTTTATGTGATCAATATTATAGTTCCCAGAGTTCTTGCACATTTTCTTCATTTGCATTTGGTTTTTCCTTCCCGGCCAGCAGCCCAAACCAAATTATAGTGATACACCAGTATGGGCTACCCTTGTGGCTGGCACTAGTGTCCCTTGTTTTTGCACCTTATTTATAGTGGTAGTTCGCAAAACAAGAACCTTGCGAATGAGTGGACCATTAGTATTTTGGTGGAATTATAATGATAGACTTGCCCAACGGGTAACAACCATGATTGGGAGCAGATATTTTATAATGGGTGAAGTCCCTTATGGTAACACCCATGAGCTTTAGCTACATTTATCTCTCATCCTTTGGGTTCGTGGAATCCTGTGCATCTGGATGCTTGTGCTACATATCTTCTGGGGTTTTTAAAGCGGAAATGTTAATCAAAGTTGAGAACATGCCCCATCTTTGATGTCATTAACAATGTTTAAGGTCTAAATTACAGGATCATGATAGCTTGTTACTCTGCTAATGGTAGAGTTTCTCTTTGCGTGCGTTCAAACCTCACCTGTGATATGCTTCCTGCTCTGGTGAAATGCAGATGCTGGACAAGGTAACCCTATGTTGAAATTCTACCAACTATGCTGGTTGTCCCATATTTTAATGAATGTGGATCTTGGAACAATGGTAAGAACCTGTCTGCCAGACAGTAAGGAAACGTCCGATCCTTGATATTCTTAATATCATTGTATATTTATTTAAATGTCTTTACTACTGAATTTTATTATTATTATGATTTTTTATTATAAGAGATTTGAACCCGGATTAAGGTATTTGGGGAGGGAATTGTGATCGCTAGATTATTCCCTTGGGTTGTCTTTACCACTGAATTAATAAGGCATCAGTCAGGCTTAAAGTTTGTGTTACTGGACCAACAAGCGTTGATTAGTCTTAAAGTTTGTGCAGTATTGTATAGTATACTTTTGGATTTGTGAAATGGTGCTATTTATGCAAGGGAAGGCCCTAACGCATATGGTATACTTTACAAAGTCAATGACTGTGTCAAATTCCTTAATTTCTTCAATCACCCTCTATTAATTGGGCCATAACAATATTATATTTTTTTTTGGTATCATGTTTTGGATATCGCTCGGTATTTGGGGTTTTGTCCCGACTATTCTGGATTGACTGCTGCAGTGGCTCCTTTCAAAGGACGGGTCTCTCAATGGAGAACGCTCGATACACATAAGGGTCCGATATTCCCAGCGGGAGTCGAATCTCGGTCATGCTTAAAGGTACTTAATCCCAGTCAACCCACGTCGATATAACAATATTACATTCATTAGCTGGGAAAGATAATAATACCATTGTTTGATTTAGTAATGGATGTTACTACCATAACAGAAACAAAGTAACACAAGGAAATTATAAAAAATTTACAGTGTTCTAAGCTACAAGTTCCAATATCGTATCATGTACGCGACCCTTTCTAGCCTCAGATTGTTAGATCTAAATAGAATAGCAGCCTCAAAGAGACAAAGTTCACATTTTTCTCTCAGTTTTGATAGTGGTATGGCCAAGGATGTGATATGCGTGTGGGAGAGTGCCCTCTTGTACAAGGGTTTCTTATTATTCAAAACCAGCTCAGAATTAGGAAAAATTGTAGCATGAAGTGGGCTCCAATATTGGAGAGGGCTAGAAGATTTGCATCTTCATCAAACTGGAAAACCTGGGTACTTTATCATTCTTGTGTTTAGTTGCAGCAGAGGGGGAGAGAGAGAGAGAGAGAGAGTTCGTCTGCCCTTTCCGCTGCCCCGTCCAATTCATTCTTCTTGTAACTTCACTCTGCATGGATTCAAGAAAACAATCGTCTTGCTGTCAAAAGTCTTCCCCTCTTCTCGTTACATCTTTGAGATTGACCGCAATAGAACAACTTGAGTTCTCTCCCCCAGCAAACTTGTGTCGAGCTTGAGCTAATAAGAATTATATTTTAAATGAACCTAGAACAAGGGAGGTCTCAGCTGTATCCATGGTGAACGCTCCCAAGACCAAGAGATATATTTTAAATGCCGATGGTGCGTCCCCAGAATGCAGGTCCCGCTGAGGCCTTATCCAAAATTACTTGGATCAATGGATTCCAGGAATGTAGGCTGTGCTTCGTTTGTCCTAACTGAGTTTTGTTGGGCCCTTAGAGATGGTCTATTTTTAGCCGATAACACCATTTTATTTTATTTTTTAACTTGACCATCGGTGGTCAGAAAAATCAATTAATCCCGGGACGCATCTTATGCTAATGTATTTTTCATTCATAAAACTCGAATTCAAATTTTAATTAACAAATTAAATTACATATATTTATTTTTTTCTATATCAATCGATATTCGTAATCATATTTTAATTAATTTAGTTTAAATGTTTATCGGATTTATTTTAAGGGATAATTTTCGTAACATAATTTTTTTTATTTTCAAATTTCAAATCTAAAATTTAATTAAGAGATCTAATATCCTTACCAACTAAACTGATTATCTATTAACATTAAATTACACATATCAAAGTCAATATTTTTATTCACCATCAATCAATGATTCGGAACTTTTGTAAATATTTTTAAAAATAAATACTAAAACTATTTTCGTACCTTAAACCAAATTACGATCAAAGGAGTTTTTTCTTATTTAAAATTTTTTATTAATATGTACTAAAGTTTTTTAGGAGATTAATAACTTTTCTTTTGTAACGACTAGGCTTTTGTAACGACTAGTTAAGTATGATATTTAGATAATTAAAATCACCCCTTGTGACCCTGAAAAAAGAGAAAAGAGGAGAAGGGGGTTGCGTTGGTCGGGAGAAACAATAGATTTCTGAAAAAAACGTGGCGTTTTGTTAATATAGCGTGTTTGTTGAGTCAGAGTCTTATGCTGGATTTGTTTTAAACAAAATTAATATCTTTTCTTAACCTCTCCGACGTTCCCGATGTAACCAGCCGATTAAGATCATTGCAAAGAATAAAAAAAAAATCAACCGAGAGCTGATTATCTTCAATTCGCTTTACCGAGAGCTACAATTGAATTGAATGTGAATGGAAGTCTCTATTGCCCCTTCATCTTCACTCCCCAGAACTCAATTGGTTTCCTTCCGAAATCCCAAACAAACCAAACCCACTAACAATTCCACAGGAAATTACATACCCAGATCACAATTTCTTCACAAAGTCAAGTCCTTGAAGTCCAGCGAACAAGGACGGCCACTATTGGACGATATTCCCACTTCAGACAGATTTGCTTGGAACAATTTGATTCAGACCCATCTCACAAATGGTGATTCCAAGCTTGCATTTTTGACTTATCATCAAATGTTGCTACGTGGGGTTCGTCCAGATAAGTACACTCTTCCTCGCATTTTAACTGCCTCGAGACTCTTAGGCTCTTTGTTCTATGGTTTACAAGTTCATGCACAGGTTTTGAAGCTTGGGCTTTTCTCTGACAAATACGTTATATCGGCTTTAATCCAAATGTATGGTCATCTTGATTCTGCTGACACTGCAAAACTTGTTTTCGATAAATGTGAATACCCTTTTAGGAGTAATTCTGTTTCTTGGACTTTGCTTGCTGAGATGTATATAGTTGAGGGTAAGCCAGGTTTGGGTCTTAACCTGTTTGATCAGATGGTTGAAAATGGTGTTGAGATTGATAAGGTGGCTCTCAGTACGGCAATTAGGGCTTGTGGATTGTTGCATTCTTTGCAAGAGGGGAGGAGGGTACATGAGATTGCTGCAAAGTGTGGTTTGGAGTTTGACATTTTGGTGAGCAATTCACTTGTAAGAATGTATCTTGACTGCGGTAGTGTTGAGGATGCTCGGGCTGTTTTTAATCGAATGGTGTCAAGGGATGCAATCTCATGGACCACAATGCTTCGTGGATATGTCAAGGAGGGAGGTTTCAATGAGGGTCTAAAGTTGTTTCGGAATATGGTCATGTTGGAGGGCATTAAACCCGATTCACTTGCCCTCTCGAGCATTCTCCCAGCCTGTGCTAGAATGGCAGCTCATAAAAATGGAAAAGAAATTCATGCCTACTTGCTTAGGGTTGGGACTGAGTTAAACATTGCAGTTCACAATGCTCTTATGGACATGTATGTGAAGTCGGGATTTATTGAATCCGCTTGTAAGATATTTGATAGGTTAGAGGAAAAAGATGTGGTTTCATGGACTATCATGATATTAGGCTATGGTTTGCATGGACAAGGGGAACTTGGAGTCGGTCTTTTCCGTGAGATGGAGAAAAGCATGATTGCTGAAATAGATCAGACTGCATATGCTGCTGCTCTCCATGCTTGTACCACTGCACGTATGGTTGAGGAAGGAAAGTACTACTTCAATTGCATCCAGAAACCTGAGGTTGCACATTGTGCTTTACTGGTTTTGCTTCTTGCTCGTGCTGGGCTTTTTGATGATGCCAGGAAATTCATTGAGGAAAGAAATATTGAGAGGTCTGCAGAAGTCCTGAGAGCAGTGCTTGCTGGATGCAGGACACGCAATAATTCTAATATGGGCAAGCGAATCATTGAGCAGCTCTGTGATTTAGAATCACTAAATGCTAACAATTATGTTTTGCTGTCAAACTGGTATGCTGAACGTGGAAAGTGGGACATGGTTGACAAATTAAAAGTAACTATTCAAGACATGGGTTTGAGACCAAAGAAGGCATACAGTTGGATAGAATTGCATAACAAAGTCCATGCCTTTGGAACAGGGGACGTGTCTCACCCAAGGTCAGTGGGCATATACTGGGAACTACAGCATTTGATGAAGGCAATGGAAGATAAAGGATGGTTTCCTAGTTCTGATTTTAGTTTTCATGATATAGATGAAGAGAGAGAGTGCACTCCAATTGGTCACAGTGAACTGCTGGCAATTTCTTTTGGGCTTTTAAGTACTCAACCAGGGATAACAATTCGTGTGACAAAAAATCTTGGTGTTTGTCTTAGGTGCCATGATATAGCAAAGTTCATTTCTAAAATGGTAGAACGGGAAATTATAATAAAGGACCCTGATTGTTTCCACCACTTCAAAGATGGGATCTGTTCTTGTTTGGAATGAATATGCAAAACAAAGCCTTTTCCAGGCTGTGGCTGCTGACCTGGGGCAAAAAGAACCTCTTATGTCAATAGTGATCGGGGAAAAAGGTACCACTCGCCATTAGGAAAGATATTTGTTGTTCTCTGTGCTTTTTAATTTGTGAAGTTATTCTTCATTTATTGAGAACTTTTGTAAATGATCAAAATAAGGATTAGTATATGTATCAATTGAGTGGAACTTTATAGTGACAAAAATTTGTCTTTGGAGTTGGAACAGTTTCTTTATTAATTGAAAGGATAATCATGTTTGCTTAGCAATGGGCTTGGGCTTCAACATGGTATTCCGGTAGGAACATCTCAGCTATTTCCTCCCGTCAACGCTTCAGAAACAGAAAGTTTAAACGCTGATTTACTCTCTTTCTGTCTCTCTCTCTCTCTCATGCATTGTCGCTGCTTGTACTTGGACCTTGTGCATGAGAAGTGCTAGAATCAACATAGTCTAGTTTCTTTGTTAGGCAGATCTATATTATCTTAGCTCCATGCAATTTGTATGGCTCTCCTTTTGTTTCAGGCTTTGATTTTTGCAACTCATTCCATGCTTTGTCTTGTACTGTTGTAAACTTGAAGTTACACTCTAAACAATTTTGGACAATATATTTAGATCAAAATTTTTAATGTAGCTAAAAGAAAATTAAGCTCGCTTATTGTAAGTGAAGTCAGAACTTCCACCGCATTGAAATGGAATTGTTGTTCATCAGCCATATGCGAGCTTTTCATCTATATGCTAGCTTTTCATCTTCCAACTAGTAGGCCAGTACAAACCTGGCCGTCCCTTCCTAGAGATGCTTCCCGTTCTACTGAGGGCATCACAATTTTAGAAAGTGTCACGACAATGTCACTCATCTCTGGTCTGTTCGACGGATCTCACTCAAACTCTTCTCGGCACAATGTCACTCATCTCTGGTCTGTTCGATGGATCTCACTCAAAACACTTCTCGGCAATTGCACCCATCTGCAACATGGGTTCTAGTATGCATGAGAACAGAGAATACAGATGTATATGCACAGAAATATGAGGGGTTATCTTTCTTATTCTGTAAGATTTTTATTTATCTATTTATTTTTGACGATTCTTGTATTTTTTCAAGATATTTGGTTTGGATATGTAAGCGAGAATCTTTGAAGGGAGGAACCAAGGTGATGGGGGTGAGGATAACTGAATCTGCCAACCCTCACAAATGAGATGTTTTCTGTTCAAATTTTCGTCATTTCTTTGTTACCCAACTTGCATGAAGAAGGAGGATAAGGAGGAAAAAAAAAAAAAAAAAAAAATTGAGACAAAGCTCGAAGAAAGCAAATATACCCATAGCCGGCTTTTGTTCTGCCAAACCATCTTTTGTAAGGCCAGTCGCAGCCTGAAATTTTGAGGGGATCTTTATACATATGATTTTTATTACTAGGGCCTAGGCCCATAGTCTTGAGCTACGTCAGCCGGCCTGAACAGGCCACTGGACCTAGACCATTCTTACCATAAAAGGCTACTGTTTCAATAGATAACACGTGGATTCATAATGTGTTTGACCCATCATGGAAGCTTGCTAATTTACCGCTCCCCCTCAGAGAGTTTCAGCTTCTTGGCATTGTTCATCTTCTTGAATTTATTACTGCTGCTTATGTGTCGTTGATGAAGTATGAAACTTCAAGTTGGATCTTACAACTTGACTGCTCTACCAATGAAGTAAAGATATAATTTAGTCTTTACGTACCTCGTATACTTCCACCAAAGGGCAGCTCCGCTGTAGGTTGATATCCACGTAGGCTTCCAGTGCAGCCTCTGAGTAGTCTGCCTTGAATATTGCTTTCATCTGTGCCAGAGTATCCCCAAACCACCGCCTAGAAAAGGAAATAAAGGAGAAAATAAAGCTATGTTACTTGATTCACAAGTCCCGACAGTAAGGAACTAATGGAAGGAAAGCTTTGGCACCAATAAATGCACATTTATATTAAAGAAGTACCATAAAGAAACTATTTCAATACTGCATTCTTACCCTGGGGCCATAATCTTATTAAACTTCAGTTGTCGGTTTAGCTACTTTTCATTTGGACACAATTATATCATGATACATATGGAAAGAGGATATTTTTAAGGGATGACACAGGCATGAAATGTTGGTTTTTGGCTCAATAATGGCTCAATAATGGAGTGTTGGAAATGAAAGTGGTCATCTTGTTGCATACCATGGTCGTTAAATTTAGTTCTGCTATTTCCTCTGCGCTGTTCTCCAGCATAAGGTCTTGGAGATGGCACAATTGACTTGCCTCTGGTGTTTATCGCATATTGGACATTGGCATTGGTTGTCTAAGTGGGCGGCTAAAGATTTTGTTTTATAGTTGAGAGAAAAAGGAACAAAGAAGGAAATATTTTTGGTTTGTGGTCTTATTTCTGAAGGCACTTTATCCTGCATTGAGTATTAGCAAGGACAGCTTGAGGATTTGTTATTTTTGAACTTCCTTCCTTTTATGTCTCCTTTACATGCCACCTCTTTTTCAGTTATGATAAATAGTACTCTGAGCATCATCAGCCTTCCTCAATCAAAGCTTATCTATCTTACTCTCTAGCGAGTTCTTGCCTATTTGCCTTTTCCTGCTCAGCTGTCCGCCCATGGTCCCTCCGCTGCCAAAGCTGGACCTCAGCTTTCATAAACTTAAGCTACTGGTGTTAGTTGGATTAGTTAATGCAGAATAAAATTAGACTAGAAAACTTGCTATTGAGAGATATATTACAGAACAAGATGAGCTTTTCCTAAGATTTGGGTTCAATTAGTACTATAGTTGTATTTATCTCTCTTGCACATTGTTTTTAAGACGAAGACCAAAGAGAGCTGGAAAATTTAAGCTTCTACTCATAGATGAAAGGAAAGATAAAGATAAGATGCAGTGGGAGAACATTACTATGTTCAAAACTAGATGAATTTTTCTGGCAATTTTCTCTGGTTAGTTGAAGATGCCCTTGATCAGGGCTCCATAGATGTTGACAAGTGAATTTATTAACCTTTTCTCCCTTCTAGATATCTTCATTTTATTTATAAATCCTTACCACCTGCAGGGAACCTGTTCTTTTCTCTTAATATTAGTCAGCTTCATGGAAGATCGATAGGCTAAGCAAAATTGACCGGAAAATGCTTGGAATTATTTCTTGGGTTCATGATTGTCGTGACTGAGTGCACGTTGACCAGTTATGAACTCTGCTAAAACCACTCCAAATGCAAGGACATCAGTTTTGCAGGTCATTTGTAGCTCACTTACAGACCTAACATGTTAACAGATGTAAGATCAGATATAAGTTGAGCCGTGTTGTTGCTTAAAATGGATTCTCTGAAATTTGCTGTTAGATATTCAACTTTAATATCTAGATTTAATAAGCATGCTGCAGATTAGGAGCAATGACTCACTCTGGAGGCAGGTACCCGGAAGGCAGGTACCCGGTGTTCCAACCGGACTTGTTGCTATGAAATCTTCTTCATTTGTTCATTCCACAAGGCTTGCTAGTCCAAAATCTGTAACCTATGAGAAAAAAATTCACCTAGTTTAAGAAATGGGTGTTAGATTTGGTAATTTGTTATAGGGAAAATTAATAAGACATTGCAGTGTTTTCTGCAACTGGTCACCAATGAATCATGCTGATTTTGTACGTGGAATTGCAGTAATGTCCTTTAGGATCTCTGTCGGTGTTGAGTCCCTTATCAAGTAGAATATTGCTTTTCTTTATATCTTGATGAACATAACGTGCTTTTGTGTGGTTGTGTGGTCATGCATATATTCAATTCCCCTTGCTACATCGAGTGCTATATTTGCTTGCCCATGAAAGAGGCCGGTGACCTGTTTACAGGTGTCAGAAGTTACAAACTTTTGCAGCATGTAGATCTTGACATGATATGCTCTGTGGCAAGTACTTAATTTCAATGTGATGTCTATAGCCAAGATAATTTTGTTGCCTCATTGCGTTTCATGTTCATAGGCGTGTACCTAGTTGTCATTTCTAGGTTAGACAACCACCTATTTTTTCTTATACTATATGATGTTGGATTTTTAATTTGGTAATGCAAATCATTTCTTAGTGCAGAAGTTCCTAAATACATGCCTGTAGAATTTATTCAAGTAATAGATATATAGAGGGTTCGTCGGTTGCTGAAGTACCTTTAGCAATGGGTTTTGAAGAAGGTCGCTAAGTGATCCATTTTGAACATATTCATATACCAAACATAGGTGGTCATCTCCACTTGCATATCCTAGCAGCTCCACCTAAGATGTAAATGTTATCAATGGTTAGCATACTGCTGCGTGACAGCTTATTGCTTCTTCTAGATGATTCTTACCACATTAATACGATGAATCTTGCATAACACCTTAAGCTCTGCAAAGAATTCTTTGGATTTGCTAGCTTTCATCATCTTTATTGCAACTTCCTGCTGCTTAAAATGGGGAACCGATTGGTGAATTGGACAGGGAAAAGCTAGAAGTGGTCACGGAAATTGGAGGAATGAAAACCTATTACCTGCTCTCCTAAAATGCCAAAATATACGGTTCCTTATCCACCTTCTCCCGGTTTCCTAGCAGCATCAAAGTGGTTTATAGCCTTGGCAATCTCCTCTACTCATAATATAACTGGTCTGCCTGATTCAATACTTTGTCATATCTGCACAACGGAATTTGCTTTTATTAATTGTTCTGTACATGGATCAATACATTGGCATTGTAATTTTCAGTATCGTCTGACCTTCAATTTGAAAAGAAGCTTTTCTACTGCTGAGGCTTTTGTGAATGACTTTTGGATCATCTTCTCTGCGCACTTGAACTTTTCTTCTTCGTCTGATAAGATACGATGCCATCACAGCAGTTGCGAGTATTGTCAGACCAGAAAGTATACCGATAAGAACCATGAATTTGTGCTGTCCTGATATCAAAAGAAGTTGCAGAATTCAGCAATTCATTTCATGAACTTTTTTCTCTTGAATCTGAAATTTTACTAAAATAGTTCATTCTTTCATTCTTATTGGAGACGATGAAACATATTTTGACAATCATGGAACTGAATAGTACCCTTCTGCATAGGAACGAACAGCACTCACCCAACATCTATGAAATTTGGATCTCTAACAACTCTGCTATTCCATGCCTATATCCCATTTAGATCTGCAGATAACAGGTTGGCGATATCCCATGCACCCACATACCAGATGCAAAATAGCATCGTTCCCAGATTTGAATCGCTCCTTTTCTCCTCCGACTGCCCAAGCTTGTCCTCTTCGATGTCATAGAGGTACCCCTCTGTGCCATTTACGTTTTTGCAAGTGCAGGGAACAGATACAAGGGAGTCTTGTTTGCCCCTGGTATAAACTCAGACGATCGAGCCGCATGGAAGGGTGGCCCTCTCCATACACCAAGAACCCCCCCGTCCTCTACCAAACATGAGACGTAAATCGAATCTTTATACCCACTTGGAAGAGACTCAAATTTCTTTGAAATCCTTTTGAAGATTATTTGAGACAAAATATTATCAGTCGAAGTAGCTAATACCTACGAGGACTCAAACCAGATGTCTGTACCACATTAACATCTCCTAGAATAGCTGATACCATTGTACTATGATCCGAGCATTATTGATTTTTTGTTTGTGTGACATTACATAATGTTTGTGATGATCAAACTTGTTACCTCTGATATGACGTGCATTTTATTGCATTCTCATGTAGGCTCACAAAATTTGCATTCCCTCACCCCCCGCAGGAATCAAAGGGTTTTGATGCACGAGTCTTGCCTAGTTGCCCATCGACTTTATGTATATTTTATATTTTAGGGGTTAGTACCGAATTCAAATCTTATGTATACGAAAAACAAATGAATTCAAATCTTATATACAGATAAACAGACAATCTTATTACGAAGATCATGCCATAGTTTATAAAAAAAATATTTTATAATCCATGGTCAAAAAGCTAATACCTTACTTTGGAGTCTTAATTCTGATAATCTTTATAGAATCGATATTGAGATTGATTGATGTATCCCTTCATATTTGTCAATCAAAATCATGAGTATTACCTTGGCATTTTGCAATCCATGATAAACGATATCAGTTGCCATACATTAACGTGTATTTGGCCTATTATTATTATTATAATAACAATAATAATAATAATTATTATTATTATTATTAATGCGACCAGAAATAATCTAGATCACCAGATTGCATCATTTGTAGTTGGTGTGAGATTTGCCCACATGGAGATGTAGGTAAGTGTGGGAAAAAATAATATTTTTCTTAATTTTCAGGAAGTAGGGAAAACAATAAACATACAATTACCACTATTTACAGACACATGCTAAACACCAACAAAATGAGGAGAGAAGCTAGCAGAATCTCCCATCCAAACCCAACCTCATTTTTTTATTACCAAAAAAAGACATTCTTAAAAAAAAAAAAAAAAAAAAAAAAAAAAAAAAACATAAAAGATAATTCACCATAGGACACAACAAAAGAAACATCCTCAAATTCAACCGGTTTTCCGCTTATATCAAAACAAAGCACCGCCCTTCCGCTGGGCGTCCTGGCCCATTTCCTTGACTTTCTCTTTCACTTGGCCCGCCGTCTCTTCAGCCCTTCCCTTAGCATGCTCCAAATTCTCAGGCAACTTCCCTTGTCTCAAGTAGTTCACAATCCATGAAAATGAGGAGAGTGCTGTGATCCCAAAGGCCCCAGATGTCAGAAAACCGGCTACCGCCAATGCGATGGTCAGGGCGGCGGGAACCAAAATTGGGCTGAAGATGATGAAGAGTGGGGTTGCAACGGCAAGCCCAATGAGTGACCCCGTTAGGGTCAGCCCAGAGAGGACCAGTAAGATACCACCTATTGGAAATAGAGTGATCACCGCTAGCACTGGTGATTTTGATGGGGTTTTCTCTGGGAGAAGACCCTTAATGCCCTCTACCGGTTGTGGCCTCACTTGGACTTGTTGTGGCTCAGCCATGGTTGATGAATGAATAGAGAGAGAGAGAGAGAGAGAGAGAGAGAGAGAGAGAGTGAGAGAAGGGTGTGAGCGAGAGAGAGTGAAGAGGTGTGTAGGATTTTAAAGTGGGGTTAAGGGAGGACGCGTGGAGGGGTGTGACACTTGTTTGATGAGAAGGATGTGAGGGCTTGCATGAGAAACGTGTATATGATATGTGTTGTGGGTTTTTTCTGCCTTTACGATTTGCTTTTGTGGGGTTTTCGTTTGCCATGTGGCGTCGTTGGCTGTATGTCTTTTGTTGCCAGTTGAAAAAACAGCGGGCCTCACCCAATTCAGACAGGACAACTGAAAATTTGCACCAAATGCTGGATATACCAAATAAATTATGAATTAAATAATTTAAATAAATTTATATATTTAAATTAATTAAAATGCTAAATTATTATATAAAAATTATTATATATTTAATTATTGTTTATTTGATTTAAATGACATTACTTGAGTTAAACAAAGTTAAAAGTTATCACAAAAAAATAGTTAAAAGTCCGATCTCTTTTGGCAAACAGGTCCTATTCTGCAATTGGTGGAACGGGAAGAATCTGTGGATTGGGCCAAGATATGCCCAGCCCAAATTGAACGCAACCCAAGTGCAACATTTTACATCTTCTGATGCTCGAGATCAAAGGTTGGCATTTTTTTTTTTTTTTTTTTTTTGTGGTTGACTAAAGAAGGAGAAAACACAAACAAAAGGAGAGAAAAAGCAAACGCAACCAGCAGAACGATAGAGCATGGAACAGCTGCTCAAGGCGGATGACTTCTGGGCCTTCTCAACTGGACAGCCCCCGAAGCATCAAGCTGGAGAAGCTCTTCCACTCCCACAGGAGGAAGCTTAGACTCACGAATTCCTGCAGGGGCCCCCTGCCCCATTTTAGCTAGCTTATCGGCGCACTGATTCGCCTCTCTGAACACGTGAGTAATCTGATTAATGCCTAGCTCTTGGAGGATCTCCCTGCAGTCAAGGATCAGATACCTTCAGGGATGATCTTCTCCCACACCTTCATTGACAGCTCTAACAATGGTAAGAGCATCACATTCCACCATCAAAGGACTCAACCTTCTCCTAACCTTCTCCTTCTTGCAATGTGCATACCCTAAAACTCAGCCATATCTCCCGACACTTGTTGACGTAGGTAGAATGAACATTTTCATCTTTTAACTAAGTCGGGAGTTTGACTCCCTCTGAACACAAAAAAAAACAATATCGGGAAATCCACTCTCACAAATGTGCCCAATAGTAGTCGATCCAAATTAGTCAGGGTGAAACTACAGGTAAAAAAAAAAAAAAAGGGTTGGCAATCATGTCGGCTAAAATTCTTATTTTTGAAGACTTTATTTTGGATTAAAAAAAGTAAAAAATCTAATGGTGTTGTTTGGGGAAGCACAAGCAGAGAGACGTGATCGACTCCTAAAAGTAAATTTGAATTTTAGTAATAACAATTTTATAATCAGAGAAACTTATTTCTTATTGTATTGATGGAGCATGGTCTAAAATCTCATTAGTGTAAAACATAAATCCGGAACCCAATAAACAAGATGCACTAAAGCGTGCTGAAGCATGTTATTCACGCCCTGTACACTCACTGCACATTTATTATTCCCTTCTCGGTAACTACCTTATTGGTTCTTTAATCTCATCGGTGGTGATCGGTGTCACTGCTTGGATGGATGGAGGCAATATTCATTTTTCAATAATATTCGGGAGACAATTTCCCGTAGTTGAAAAGGAAAGCTTCAATTATTACTAATAAAGAAAAGAAATCTTTGGTGTTCAAAACTTTCTTGTATAGTAATATTTTAAATTTTTATAATCTTTCACTATGATACTTTTAATCTCGGATATACTTTTAATCTCGGATATCCACGTAAGGAAATTAGGGTTCGAATACTTTGAAGGCATATCACACTTAGAGGCAACGACTATATACATCATTAAACCATCAGTCAGATATACTCTCTTTATTTACACATAACACACAAAGACATAACGGAGTTATCTTTCAATCTGTTTTTTTAATTGAAAACCATTCTCTGATTTGAATGTTAGAGTTTTTCCATTGGAGCACTATCCAACAGTTTTTTTTAGGTTTTATTAATCGAGATCAACGGACAATCAGACAACTCGTTCGAATCAGCAAAGCTATCATCTGTAAAGTCAAATCCATCTCTAACAAATTTGTGTCATCTATAGGAACAGACTGATTTTCCAAACTCCTATTGCCATTCATTTTTTCCTTTTTCCCATCATGACATCAATCAAAAGAAAGAGACCGATCATCAGTTTCGATGCCAACGATTTGATAGGGAATGAAAGACACTTATATAAGGAAACTAAGTTTTGAACACCCCCCAGAGTCGTATGGCACTCAAAGGTAAGGACTATATATACATGATTAAGCCATCAGGTTAGTATGCTCTCTTTACTCACACATAGCACACAAAGGTACAACTTATTTTTCTTTCGATCTATTTCTTTCTTATTGAAAATCACTTTCTGACTTGAACGTCGGAATTTTCCTAGTCGGAGCACCCTCCGACAACTTTTTGCAGATTTTATTAATCAAGATCGACTGACAATCAGACAACTCATTTGAATCAGTAGAGTCATTATCTATGAAGTCAAATCCACCTCCAACATGTATAACTCTATAGAGTTTATAGGTCTTAGGATAATATATCTTTATATATAAATATTTATATTGTTTTAGGAAGTCCCCAAGTGTTGGGGTCATGTAACATTAACTTTTGTTAGGGAATTTGAGAAGCACTCAAATTTTTTTAAAATATAAATCATCGATATCTATTAATCATTTTATCTTTGAATAAATTCGATTCGAATTAAATTTGATTCCCTAAAAGGCAAATCTCTTTTGACACATGTTTCTCTATACATAAGATTCAATCTAAAATCTTATTTAAGGAGTAATAATATCCGATCATCGAACCAATTAGATATTACAATTCATTTGGTCGTGAAGCTCCATCAAGTATTCATTGCATTAATCAAGTTAAGTAAGAGTTTATGTTATGCATTTATTAGAACACTTCACTACACATATGATGAAGGCTTGCATTTTCATATTTCATAATTTTGAAGATTAGGCGGTCTAACGGGGGCTTTTAAATAGAGTGCATTTAATATTTCAAAAAATTTAAGTAGTAATAGATTCATACGAACAATATTTAGTTATATAATTCAAATTAAATATTTTATATTGGATGGAAACTCTTATGGTAACACCTATGCATCTTGAAGCCTGTTTAACTCAACAAAAATAAAAACAATAAAAAAAGAACATCATTTGGATCAACATAGGGCGTTGTCATCCTTCATCTTTTTGAAGGTTAGGTTGAAGGATTGGGGGACAGCATGAGTCCTTCAATATTGAGTGCATTTTGTAGTTATTTAATATTTTGTTAAAATTATTTTGAGATAAATCACCGATAGTTGATAACTACTTTGACTACAACAAAATTCGGTTCGAACTATATTGGCAATAAAACTCTGTCGATGTCTACTTTTTTCATACATAAAAATCAAATTCGAGATTTTATTTAAAAAAATACTCGTGTTCAGTTACCGGATGAGCCAGATGTGATATTTAGATAAAATTACAGTGATAGATTCACTCTAACTTAAATAGTTAGGTAGTTCAAATTAAATATTTTACACTAAATAAAGACTTTTATAGTAATCCTGAAAGGGAAGAACCAATAATGACCGACTTAGTCATACATTTAAAACCAACCAAATAATAATAACATTTGCCTTTTTCTCTTCAATTAGTCATTCTTTTTCTTAAAATCAGTGGGCACAATCTCTTAAAGTAATATCAAAATATTCTGCAATCAATTCTATTTTTCTAAGGTTGAAAAGATTTATAAACAACAAAAGAACTATCCTCATTATATAAATCAAACGCTTTTAAGGAAAAAAAAAAGGAAAAGAGATGTTAATATAGAAACAAGTATCATATAAACAAATAAAAGATTACCCTCTTCCCTATGTTGGTATCATGTGAAGATTTTGCATTTGGTATCTCTATTATTGTTATGAGCCTTTAAAGGAGCAGAGATCCTTTATGGATTGGAGCAACTATTCTTTAAATCAATTAATTATTATGGTTTTAGTTTAATACCCCTCTGTTGATGACCTTCATAATGACCTTCATCATTAGCAATCTGTCAAAAGAACTACTTTTGGCACTTGAAAACCAAACCATACATAGAATAGAGACTGTATGTGTGCATGTATGTATGTATGTATGTGTGTGTGTGTGTTTCTCTATTAAAAGAGAAACATATAAATACTTCGGTGGAAATCATGAGCCATTAGGTCTCACATCGACCCCTCTTGAAGCTCACCATGTGCTTATACACGTCCCCTTCCCCACCCCACAACCCCCCCCCCCCCCCAAAAAAAAGGAAAATTATTAATCAAAATCACTGAATTGCATAGCACAATTTGATTGGTTAAAAAGTACTACTATGAAATTATGCCCCTTTAGGTATGATAATTATAATTAATCTCTTTTAATACACCTCATATTACTCATAAATGAAGGTTTTATTAATCAGCTGAATCGTAAAATCTTTTTTTATTTTTGTTTAGTATTTTTGTCTAACTTATTTTTCCCTTTCACATATAGAACCGATGTTGTAGACGATAAAACAGTCTTATACCACGGTCTATCTAGCCCTTTATCTTTTTAATCCTTATTTAAAAAAAAATAATAAAAAATATCAATTTTTACTAAAAACCTCCAACTTGCCTATTAAATATGATTTAATTCAAGAATCTCTTAAACTAAATTGATAGTTTTATTTTTATTTTTTGGGTATGGGGCAAGCATATGTAGCACAACCATATGCTCAATCCTTGGAGGACTTTTTGATAAAGAAGTGCAATTTAGGATTCGTTTATACATAGCATTGACCCATTAGTCTTCTTTATTATTCCATGAGGCTTAAGAAGCATAAAACTTAGATTTGGTGTACATGATGCATGTGACATTAGATCTACTCTGATGTCATTTAATTTTTTTTTTTGTACATAATGAGAATCGAACCTGAGATTTTTATAAGAGAGAGGGAAACGATGATAATTGAGTTGTAACTCATTGGATTTGATCTCATTTTAATTAGATGCCAAAGATGGAAACTTCAATTAATTTTATAATTAATGAATAACCTAACAATTCTTTTATCTTTCCTCATATATTTTCAAGGGTACAAAAGCACAATCATTGTTGTGTGGTCTCCATCTTTTAAGTCTAGTCAACTAAGTTACTTTCATTTTGGGTGCCAGGATTAACTGAGATTAGTATAATAATTATTAAAATTTTGATAATTTATAAGAAAATTCAATTTTGGCATTTATCTTTTAAGTGGGTATGAGTAAATTGTGTAAGAGAAATTAAAGTCTAGTTTAATACTAGTAAACTATCATTGATGCATGTATAATATGCAAGGAATGAAATCAAAGTCCTATCAACCATAAAAAAATTCCATGTCTTAAATTTGAAATTTTCAACCATCTTAGTTATTGATGCCCGCAAAATTGTGACGAATTTGAATATATTTTTTATATCATATTAAAGATAAAAATAATATAATAATATGATCCATTGTTTCTGTAAAAAAATTATTTTCTAACAAATAACTATTCAAGGTATTACTATTGAAAAGAATTAAATAATAATTTAAAAATAATCAAAATTTGTTCTAATCATCGTTCAGAAACTATCATTATTCAATAATTACCGAGTTAATGAGTTCTTGTTCTGACATCATTCTCCTTCCTTTTATAAAAGGTCCCAAGTTTTGTACAAAAATAAATAAATAATCACCGAACGACAGAATAAGTCCGCACATTAAAGTGGGAAAAGCTGATGGCCATGGAATGCAATCCAGGGTTCAGAAGACCAACAGCATATATAGACCCAAAAATTATTGTGGGGTGGGGTTTAAATGTTTGAAAGCCGGGAGGACCCGCAGATCCTATTTGACTGGGATAGGGTTACGTGAAATGCAGTGCCAAAGGTTTTTACCTGCTCTTTGCTTCTTTTTCACGTCTTGCAGAGAGGGGACGGATTTGATGTTTTGATGGATTCTGAAAAAACAACTGTTCCCATCTTTGCAAAAGAAAACAAACCCCGACAATAACTCCGAGCCTCCGAGCTCTGATACAACATAAAAAACCCCTTCCATCTTATCATCCCACGGTGCATCCATCAACTTGCTCCACACCTTCCCATCTCTCTTTGTTGATAATACCCAAACGAGCCAACTACATATCTATAGGCTCACTCTACTCTTATTATGTCCTATTCATTTGTTATTTATGAGGGTTTCACTGATTTATTTAAGAATTATTGTGACAATAAAACAGAATATAATATGAATTTAAAATTATATTTTCGAAAAAATTATATATATATATATATATATATATATATTAATTTCAGGGTTTGACGACCCATCACCTCTTACATTGCCCCTGATTTAACTATTTTTTCTTGTAGATCTTATCCTCTCGTTCTCCATTTTAGTAAAATTTAAGAAAAATAAATATTCTACGAAAAGGGTAATGATTTTTCTCAACAATTGCCTTGAAAGTATGGGTCATACGTGGGTTAATATATTGGTGCTCCTCACAGCCAAAAATATAGTTATCGTAAGTGTAATGATAGGACACTATACACACTTAATTAAAATTTTAAATTCGAGTTTTGAAAATAAAAAAATAGATATCAAAAGAGTCAATCTTTAAATTAAATTTCAAATCAGATTAGTCGAATTTATGGATATCGTACTCAAATAAAATAATAAAAAAACATAGTCCTATTGCCAAAGACTCACAAACTCATCTTTATCTCCCAAAAATAATTTAAGTGAAAAAAAAAAGAAAAACCTTTGTTTACCCAAGAGACAGAAAAATCAAGTCTTTTGAATTAATTTACGATAATGAGATACTTAAAATTCTAAACATACGTCTGATTCATCTTGAAATATAATACTGTATTTTTCATGCTCAAAATGACTTTAAAGAAAAACATAAATACTATTTATTAATACGAGACTAAGAGCTTTTCTTAATGGAAATTAGTATTATCTAATCTTTTTTTTTTGTTTTACTTGATATATATATATATTTTTTGCCTAGTGATAGAGCAGAAAATTTTAAATTCAATACTTTTATTATGGGTTTTGAGTTATTCCGATGATCATTTTAGATTTTTTTTCTTTGTTGGGGGGGGGGACTAGGATGATGGGCATGGACGTGTATGAGGGGTGCAATGGGATCCAAATTGGGATTGGAAGTGATATTTTGGGGGCAACAAAAACTCCGGCAGAGATAAAGGTAAAGGAGTCTTTTGGTGAACACGAGGAGGCCGAGGAATTGATGTTGAACCACTGTTGACATTTGGCAGTGAATCTCTGTAGAAAGTGCAGACAAACCCCTGATCCAGAAGAGAGAGAGAGAGAGAGAGAGAGAGAGAGAGAAGGGAAAGAGAGGTACAATTACAAAGCCTGGGGGGTGGGGGTAAGAAACAATAAGGATTCATCGTGGGGTTTGTTTTGTGATGACAGCTCTCGTACCTGCTACATGGTTCGCACATGTATCTCCTCTTCATATGAATTATTTATTTATTTTTTCATTTATTATCTAATTAATTCAATAATTAAATATTAAATAAGGATAACTTTTAAATAAAATTTTAAATTTAAATTTTATATATAAAAAAAATAAACAAGAGAACTTTATCCTTAAAAATCTAATCCGAATTGAATCAATTTTAATCGAACTTAAAACTAATTATAGAATAAAGGTGATAAATATATATATATATATATATAAAATATCAGCCCTATGATCTAAGTTATATGAAGCAGTGAAAATTTATGTTTATCTTGTGTTTTATGGTGAAAATGTAAAGTAATTATTCACAACCATTTATGGCTCTATGATATATTTTGGTAAAATATGATAAATAATATTAAAAAATACTGTTTATGTCATTACTGGGTTAAATTTTCTTCTCACTTATTTTCATGTTCAACATTCTAGGAAAACCCATGAAAATTTTCATGATTTTGTTAGGGATAATAATATTTATCACTCGACCAACTAATCGTCGATGGATACTAACTATATTAGCACTGAACATATTTCTTTAATGTCCCGATTGGTGACCATAATCGGGATAAAATCTGATCATCCAAATTTTATTATTAAAAGAATTTAAAAAAATTTTGGATATTCAAAAATTTGTCTTGAAATTATTTAATCTTCATTTTCATAAATATCAATACTTATGAAAAGAAAATAGAACAATTCATCTCTTTGGCACCCCCAAGGGAGGAGAAGCATTAGCTAATAGAGACAAATGAATCTACCCCTCTCCTCCCCTCTCTCATGTAATCAGAGATGTTGTGCTACAATCCTCCACAAGAATCTTAAGACTTATAACCCTAACCCTAATTTTTTTAAAGCTAAAAATTTTCCATATGAAGAAATACATTGTCTAAACACATGAAAAAGTTTTTTATCTTAGGAGGTTAATCACTTTTTAGTAATCATAACTGCAAGAAAATCTGACAAGCTTAACTTTTATGTGCCTAAACAATTCAAGCAAACTGAAGCCTGAAAAATCCTGATCATGTGAAGAACTATGAGTCACCTTTAGTCTAAATGAAGCATGTCAAATTGAGGACTCTAGTTCAAACCTTCACCTACAGGGCTAACTTTTCTTACCTTTTCCTAATTATAACAGCACATCAACACACTACACAGAGAGAGAGAGAGAGAGGGAATGCATATCTTTGAATGGTTCAGTTTGATATAATACAGTCTTTTATGCTAAATTTTTGTTATTTATGCTGATTTTGGAGTTCAATTAATAGTATTTCATGTTAATTAATAATGAGGGTTTGTACACAAATTTATTAAAAGTACTGAAAACAATATATAATTAAATAATATCCCAAAACTTGTACATAAAAAATTTTCCCCTTTTTTTTTTTAAACAAACTCTGACTATCAAATTAAATGTAGCAATTGGAAGGGAGAATAAAATCCTATGAACTATTTACATACACTGTTCTAGATAACTGCAGCCAGAGGGGTGGGTGAGTGTTGTCTGAGGTTCAAAACTAAGTAGCATAACTTCACAAAGGCAAGTTGAAATAACTTTTCCAGAAAATCTCCTTTTCTTTATATATATATATATATAATATATGAATTCACTTAAAAGCAAAAGCAAGAGAAATATCACTTGAACGTTAATCAAAGGTTGCAATTGAAAATAATATCATATATCATTAGAACAGCATGGACATGGGACATATGAATTCTGATTTGCCAAGCACAACAGATATAGCCCGTAAGGTTACACGAAAATGGAAAGAGATACAAACAATACAAGGAAGTGACACTTTAAAAGAATATAAGAAACAAAAATATACGAAAATGTGTAAATATAAATTTATAAGAATTTTTTATAAAAATATTAATTATATTATGAAAATAATAGAATAACTATCTTTTATAATAAAAATCTAATATGATAAAATATATAATTATTAATCATAACACAAATAACATAAAGTAAAAATTATAATTAAATAAATAAATAATTCATTAAATATGAAAAAATATTTAAATATAAACAATATGAGGATTTTTATATAAATGTTAATTAATTTAGTATATCGAAATGTTTTAAAAAGAGAAAATATTTTGGAAGCATTTTAAAAATGAGAAAATATTAGTATTGTGAAGTTTGTGTGCATCCATTTGAAAATCAAACTAGAACAGGGTTGTCGGCAAAAATTAATGGATGAGAGATACAAACGTGTTGAAAAGCAGAGGCTAGAGAAAGGTGGTCCTTAGGAACCAAATCAAAAATTCTAAGTGTAAATAAACAGTGTGAAAAAGGAAGACAAAAGATAATAGACTTATTAGGCCTGAGAGAATAATCCAATTAAAATAAGTAACATATTATTAATTATTATTCTATTTTATTATCAGAAAACATAAAGAATTAAAGGGGAAAATAATAGGAACTTCACATGCACATGCTTTACAATGGCAGCAAAACTTTAGGAAACTAGCAGCTACAAAAGATAGAAGTACCCAAGTAAGAGACTCTGATAAATGTTCTTTATAAGCTCACTTGGTATATATTCATGTCCCAAATTGCCAGAAATATTTAATAACACTGGCATCACCAAGCTTCTAGGATTTAGTAAGCATAATTACCAAATCCTCCAATTATTTGACTTACGAGATAGTACTCAAGCCAAGCTGTAGGAAGTCTATGAGAAAGAGAGAGAGACAGAGAGAGAGAGTAGCCCAGACACGATGCTTGACCATGACAATATATGTGTTTCACTTTATATATATATATGCCATACCTCAGATCTCTCCTTGCAAAAATTGTTGATGCGCTTGAAGGGGAGAGAGAGAAGAGAGAGATAAAACCCTATGTGGGAATTTTCTCTTCTCATCAAATATTGCTTCCTCCTTCATCCAAATCTTCGGAAGGGTTATCATACCATGAAGGTGGATAAGGAAAAGGAACACCAGGGTTTTGGTAGATATTCACTGGTGGCCTCTGGCGTGGAGTCATTGGCTGTTGAATCGAAGTCATAGCTGATGGTGCTGGCAGTGCAGTGGGGATGTCATTGCAAGCATAGCGGATCAGATCAGCGTTGGCAGCATCGAGCTCCTTTTGAAGCCTCTGGACTTGCTTTTGAAGGAAAGAGATTGCACTAACACAGCCATAAACGGGGTCTCTCACGCGTGCCTCAGCTTCATAGGCAAGGGAGTTCACTGCATCCTCTCTCTGGTGGGCGGGGAGTTCATTGAGGAGCTTCGTTACGTTGCTTGCACCAAAGATTTTGTGGACATTCGCAAACTTTTGAGGCTCCTCAGGTGGGAAATAAGGTGCACAAATGCAACCAGGCACGCATTTCCTCCTCAAAAACTTGCAGGCAGCACATGGTGAGTTGTATGAGCTTGATGATGCCATTTGATATTTGCACTTGCACTGCATACCAAAGTGAGAGATAGAGATCTACTTATCGATCTAAATTTTCTACAAGTTTTCCTTAATTTAGATTAAAAAGATCATTTTTCCTTGATCTTAATTTACTTAATTGAGCCACAATTTTCGTGTAAAACATGCCATATATATGTCCTTGACATAATATCTAAATTTTTATTATTTGGTGAGATCTTTTAACCTTCGAAACTCATGAGATTTAGTGGTCGTTGAATCGCTATCTAGCAGTCATGGATGAATTGTATTAATTATAGGGTACGCATGTACTTTTTTTCACAGGTAACTCAGAGATCATTTCTCTTTTTGTTCCATTTGGTCGAAAACCTGAACTTCTGAGTTAATTTCGTCTAAAGTTTGAAAAACTACCTGTTAAAACCTTCATAGACACCTACTCTCTCTCTCTTTCTCTGTATGAGACACAAACACAAGCATCCATAACAAATAGACAGGAAACATAGACACATGTTCATAAACAACATAATTTCCTCTGGTTGTTTTGATGATTTAGAGGGAAAGGACTATTTTCCTTTTGTTTTCTTTATTGATCTTTTATTAAAATTGATCTCTCTCCTTTCATCTTACCCTACACATGTCTGTCTGTCTCTCGCTCTGTCTCTCTGTCTCTCTGTTTCTCTCTCTCTCTCTCTCTCTCTCTCTCTTCCCCCACTAATTCTTACTAATTCTTTCTAAGAATCTGTTAGTTGTATCTTTCTAACTTTGGATCTGACTAGTGCAATTTAACCTATGATTCCTGATTTCTCATTTAGCAATATATAAGTGACCATACATGTCCACATGGCTTTCAGATCAATGCTTTCACATGCAGCTAAAAACCCTAGATCAGGAAGACTACTTGGTGAATCTCCCAAAAGGCATGTGTTCTCATCTTTCAAAATGTATTACTTTTTTCTACCTCCAAAAAAAGAACACAAGAACCAAAAAAAAAAAAAAAGGCATGTAAAGGAATAAAAGGGTTGCATGTGTGTTTACCTCTTTGTCTGATGATCTAGGTTTTTCCCCCCTTGATAAACAAAAGAGGAAGTACCCTTTTTCCCTGCTAGAGAGAGAGAGAGAGAGAGAGAAGAGGTGTTGCTTTCAAAATCTATTTTTGGGTTCCTTTTAAAAAGGGCTTTTACTATGGTGTATTTGAAGCCAATGAATGCAGTGATGAACTACACAAGATTGGAAACCCTAATTGGAGGAGGAGGAAAAGAAGCAGTAGAGAGAGAAAACACCTGAAAAAAAAATCACTCAGAAAAAAATATTATGTGGAGAAGAAAGAAGAACAAGAAGGAAGAAGAGTAGTGTTCTTTTTGTGTGGATGGAGAAGAGAATGGAGAGATCAAAAGGCAAAGGGTTTAATAAATGGGAGGGCACACATAAAAAAAGGATGACTGTGGCACTGCATCTTATAATTATTTCAAGAATGTGGGGATGTCTCCCGATTTACTACTTCCACAAAATATTTATCTCCCATGCATTCAGACAACAAAAATATCAGAATTTTATTCTCTCTCTCTCTTTCTCTCTCTCTCTCTCTCTCTCTCTCACACACACACACACACAAAATATATATATGAAAAGACAGGCTAAGTTTTTTTAGTGCATGTGATGAAACAAATATTTGAGAGTTCATTTGGTTTTTGCTGCATCCATTGTTTAATTGTAAGATGGCCACTTTTGTATCAAACAAGGGTAAAATGATGCAAACAAAATTGGGGTGTGAAATGTAATGAAATGAAATATTCCGCTGAATATGATAGCTTATTGGCTGTAATACAATTTTGATTTCTATGTAATTAGTCTTGCATCAATTGACAATTACAAGATTATGGGCTCTCAATGATAGGAAGAGAGTTGTTTCGTATTCAAATTCTCTTGTATACGTTGTCCATAGTGGGTTGCTTTACCATATTTCTCAATATTGATACTCACTTGAGAATTATATACCAAGCCTAAAGGTCAATATAGAGACATCTATGTTGTGTTTTAAAACTCAAGATGTATCAAGTGAACATTTATCTATATATAAATCACCAATACCCGATAATTACATTGAACCCGACTAAATTCTCTTCAAGCTGGTTTGATCCTTTCATGGACAAAACCTTATGCTTATTTTCTCCATTCATAAAATTCAAATATAAAATTTTATTTAAAAAATATTAATGTTTAATTATTGAACTAACTAGACATTAGTATCAAATAAACATCTCTAAAGGTATAACATGAAAGTTTTCAAATGGTGCGGGGTACAATGTGAAGCCTCGTGTTGTACCCCGGAAATTTTAGAGATACGCAAGAGTATTCTAAAAAGTTCGTTCATGGCTTCTGTTAACATTTTGTTCTATTTTCTGATTTTATTTTTTATAACGTTTTGTTTTAGCATGACTCAAATATGGACTTTTTATTGCAGGCAAAGATTCAAGTTTTTTGAAATGGGTATTTGAGTGAAAGCCTTTGATCAGCTTGCCTTAACTTCTAGGCCGTGCAAGGGATTTGCCTACTTTTCCCATTTTTCTGATCAATTAGAGTAACAAAAGATAATCTCAAATTTTCATTTTTGCTAGCCATCACTATCCAAAAAGTATCATATGGTCAAGTAATCAGCAATTGTCTAAACAAAAGGAGAGGTTAATCATGTGCCTATATAATCTATACAAAAATTGAGAAATGATTATAATTCATAAATAAATGGAGAGGTTTGAGCCCTTAAGTGTGCATTAGAAGAATTTGTTGATAATATTTTTACTAAATACAACTTTAACCAGTTATTCGGACATTCGAATAAACGCCATCTTTAATTATTAACGGTGTCTGAATAAGCATGTTTCGATCATCCTTAGAGCTTATTTAGTTAAACTTATTTTATACAATTTTCTATGCATTTAAAGTTGATAAATATTTTTAGGATTTATAAAATTTTACAAATGAGTTCTTATAAGTTATTTTTGGAGCTGAAATGATTAAAAAAGACACTGTGTTACTATAATTATGAAAATAACTATTTATTAATGCGAAAAGGATAAAAGTAGGATAATTTGATTAATTTACGGATCAAAATAAAATAGTTTATAGATTACATTAAATATTAGGGTGGAGACACCCTTTTTAAAGAGCTTATAAGCTTTTTTTTTTTTTTAAGTTACTAAATAATTTGTATAAGTTTATATAAGTTTAACCTAACAGACTCTTATATTTTTTGCACGAGGCGAACGAAAAAAAAAAAAAAAGTTTAATGGAGGAAGAAGGTGATTAATACATCAAACAAGTGCTCCCTAACTAATCAAATAATCTTATTATTTTCAATCACAAAACGAGTTCCATATCTGTTGCCAATTAAAAATCTTGAACAAAGAAATTTTTTTTTCCTAATCTTTTGTAGAAAAATGTCAAAGGGAGACAAAGAAAGAAGAAAATCTATGAGTGCAAATAAGAGATAGACCAACAGATTGTTGGTCTAATGAAAATGACACTAAATCTATTAATTAAGATTCAAATTCAAATTTTAAAAATAAAAATAACTATGTTGTGAGAGCTTTTGCTTAAAGAGGGATCGACAACAATTCAAGTCAGATTAGTTAGAGTATGGTTTTATATACCGATTAGTCAATTATCAATAGAGAGAGAAAGGGGGGGAGGGGGGAGAGAGAGATCTCAAAATCTAATTGTCTGATAAATGCTTGTTTTCATATACAACATAAAGTAACCAAAGGTCAAAAAATATAGTGCTTGAAAATTTTGAGTGGTTCAAAAGGAAATGATATGCATTTGCTTCTTTAAAGAATATTTTTAATATCAGCTCAAGTTCTCAACCAAAGGCCTCAATTTAGGTCTTATTTTAGAATCCCATTCTTTCTTTTCAAATTTAATTGGCACGCATGTTATTTAGTTACCCACAGATTTAAATATGCAAAACCCACCCATGATTCCCTACCCTCAGTTGCTTTTTGGCAATTATCTTAGCAAGTGGACCTTCAATGATGCCACTCTAAACTAACAGTATCTCTCTCTCTCTCTCTGCCCCCTTCTCTTTCTGTCTCTCTCAATATCCACATACCATAGTTTATACTCACGGCCTCTCACTAGTAGAAAAGCTACGTTTGGGCATGTGTCCCTACCATCTATATGGGTCTATATATATCTCAATCAACCACATACCAAAAACATTATACTATATAATGTGCAAGTTGGATACTTTTTTTACTTTAATGTTGTACATTCTCTCTCTCTCTCTCTCTCTCTCTCTCTTAGGTATATAGGGGGATGTCATAGTTGGGACAACCGCGATATGTACTCTGCACGCTTGCCCCCCCCCCTCTCTGGGAAAGTCTTCTCTAATATCTGCATTATATGTGGGTCATGTTACTACTGCATACAGAAGTGGGCTCCATAAATATCACCTTAAAAATACATTCATGTATACTACATAGCGTAGATATCAAGATAATTTAGACTATATAAAACTTGACCTCCCGCTAATGATTAGAGACGCGTTCACTGGTTTATACTCGATTTGTTATCATTAACCCAATTTATATTTTATTCCATTACTTTTTACTTTTTACATATTCGAGACGTGAAAATATCTTTTTTTATAAAAAAAAAATACAAAGAAAATATTATGTACATATACGTCCACCTTCCCCCAATCTCATAATAAGTGATGGATCACTCTGTGCACTGGGTGAACCTTTATTAAAAATTTTTTTAATAGTAAAATATTAAATGACTATGTTTGATGTTAAAATGTAAGTATCTTTTTAATACAGTTGGTATCAAACCCAGATAAAGAAGAAGAATTGCACTGGGTTGACAATTTGTGTAAAATTTTTGTCACCACGAGAGATTAAAATACAGTCAATTCCAAAATTTGAAATTAAAACTCAATCCCTTCCGTTCATATGCATAGGAGAAATTTCCCAAAATTTATTTTCAAATTTAAAAATATATCCTCGCGTGATGAAAAAAGGAGACTAGATTGTTCCAGAGGTTGAACATATTTAAATGTAAGGAAAGGGAAAAAGGTGAAAGAGTAGAGTACATGAATAGAAAATAGAATTATGGAACTACTTCATTGCAACTTTTGTGCACAAAAGTGATTGGTTCTTAGGATACAACCTAAGCTAGGGTGTGTTTTATTTCTTACATAGGCATGCATTTCTTTATTTGACCAATTCAAAGAGCTCCAAAGTGGCAAAAAACCAAGGGGAGAGAGAGAGAGAGAGAGAGAGAGAGAGAGAGGGAGAGAGGATGGTGTGTGTTTGGTTAACATCATTCTCTTTCTAAGAAACATTCTTATTCTTTATTTTAAAAGAGAGGCCAAATACCTCAGGCACCTTGTGTAGCAGAACAAAATAGGCTTTTAAAGAAAGGAAGTTCCAATCACATTGAGCCTTAAACTTAAAGCATAACCAATAGTATAAAGGAAAACACACACACACACACACACACACACACACACAAATCTCTAAGAAGGCAAAAAATTGATTGTGGGATTACTCATTTAATTAATTATTTATTAGTGGTTGGTTTATTCTTCAACAGAGGGTTGAGGAAGACCTGGAATCAGAAGTTTGGACCATCTTTGGCAAATTGAAATTCCCAATTGGCCACTGAGAATCAATTTAGCGGAATGGAATGTTATGTTTCTTAACCAAGTTTTGAATTCAAAATTAAGAACGGAAAAAACTACACTATTTTCGAACCAGATTAGTAGGAGTACTGTTCCAGGTGGAAACCAAAAAAATAAAAATTCCCAATGGGCCCGAATGAGCCTAAAAATTTAGACAGGCTCTTCTTTCTGAGCCCAAGCCCAATATGCATGGGTGGCTGCAAGCAATTAATAAGGGCAATCAGGGGTTAAAGCAAAATGAAGGGAAAAGCTATTTTTTCACGGCTGAAAATACCCAGAGAAATATGAGGGGATGGTGGCAGCTCTTCATTGAACAACACCTACTTTTTCCTTTTCATTTTCTTTTTCTCTTGGAAATACTGATCAATCAGAAGTTGGTCAACACTACTTCAGACTGATGAATAGCATAACTCATTAAACAGTATCATAGACAACCAAAAAGAGTGAACAAATTTAACTTTATAAATCAAGCAGTTTATGCAGTGTAGACGTATGTCCAAGCAATTCTATCTGCTCCTTCTCCCAAGAAAAGAACATGTAAAGCTCTACATATTTGGCAAATAAAAGGGAAGAAGGGTTCCAAGTTTTGGAATTTGGGCATTGAGATCCAGCTCATGCTTTGATTCATGCAAATTGATCAAGTTGGCTCCATTAGTCCTCAAGAAACAAAGAGAATTTGATATCTGCTATTTACATCAAGTGTAGGGAGCAGAAGCAAAGTAATTCATATTGTCAAGTCGCCTCCCAGTTCATAAATCACCTTCTCCATCTCATTCAGCATATCTGGCTTACAAAGAAAAACTGAATTATTGTATTTCGGAACCAAAACATGGGGAAATATGAGACCAGAGGGTATATCTTCAGTTTGGAACAAAACCGGCTTAAGAACCTTGTCTCAGCCTTCATATGCAAGCAACCAAAATTGTCCAAAGCTGTTTTACTCTATCGAGGTGTCACTCTTCCTAAATCACTGAATTTTTTGTGCAATTGAGAAAAACTGAATTATTGTATTTTGGAACCAAAACATGGAGAAATATGAGACCAGAGGGTACATCTTCAGTTTAGAACAAAACCGGCTTAAGAACCTTGTCTGAGCCTTCATATGCAAGCAACCAAAATTGTCCAAAGCTGTTTTACTCTATCGAGGTGCCACTCTTCCTAAATCACTGAATTTTGTTGCAATTGTATAGTCGGAGAGTTTAGACTTTACAGTATCATGTTTGAAATTATAACATGATATTAATGGTTTTTTTTTTTGGGGGGGGGGGGGGGCAGTCATTTTTGCATATGGAAGGAGTGGCTCTGGGATTCCACAAGGCTTTTAAGCAAATGCAGTTATATGGGTCCAAATGTACTATTGCTCATAACTATAGCTAAGATGATTAGACTTACCACAAAAAGATGAATCATTGATACCCTTCAAATAACTCTGCAAGAAAACCAGAGAATGAAAAGGAAAGGGAATGATTAGATATATCATATTCCCTTGATGTTTAACATGTTACTGAGGAATATTGGAGAGCAGAAATTGTACAGAATTATTAAAATGCACAGAAAACGTGATTGGATCATAGACAATGTGATTTCAGAGCTAGGAAGGTACCAAAAGTTGGGCCATGATATCAATATCCTCCAATGGTTTTGGTAGCTCTGAACATCCATAAGTCAACAATTATATTCAAACCAAAAAGATGGTATAAGGCTTCCGAAGATGATCATTACCTTCTTCAGCCTCAGCGCCACTGGAGAGGAGTACAGTGAAGCTAGGAGGCAAGGGTGAAGTCATGTCTGCATAACCATGACATAGTGTTGTTATCTCAGAACAACTCCATTGGACAACATCATGGTCTCTGAAAGGTTGCACCTGTGTGGTGTCCTTCCAAGTGGGATTTACAAGGTCCATGCCATCCTCAGCACTGTGATAAACAGTATCAATCATCACATTACAAATAAATGTAACAATTCGAAAGCATGCTGAAAAGAAACAGTTTCACATAAATCAGGAACAGAAAAGCTTGAATACCTCAGCTGGACTACATCTTGTGTAGTGAACTCAGTTTGAGTTAATACATCCAACTCAAAATTGCTGCTTGGAGCTGCAACATGGCCTGTACACCTCAGGCACTCCTGGGGGTAAATCATAATGACCAGAAGGGATTTAAGTTTAAATGTAATGGATATTGACAACTTAAGGAGCTGTAGATGCCTAGGTCAATCAAGAGTAAGATATTATAGCTTAAATACAGGTCATTGGTTAGCACCTTCAAAGAATGAATGAAAGTTTCTGCCTCTGAAGCGCTTGAAAAGCGCATTGCGAACTTCTGGACCTGTTGAATCAGCAAGCATTCAACTTAAATGCAATGACAACCTTTCTTACCTAACTTAGAAGATCCAATATGATGTCAATTAGGAGACCGAAGAAAATATGGATGCTTGCCTGGCCCTCAGAATCCTTATAGCTTGCAAATACCACTCTGCTAGCTCTCGTTGGACAGTCTTGGCCACATGAAACTTGAGGCCAAGAAAAATGCAGCTTGGAAATGAAATGTTCTTCCTGCAAACAACAACAGTGATACATCACATGACCATTTTAAAAGCTTAACATGCTTGCCATTAATCCTATCTGCAGGAGGGAACTAAATTTATGTTTGCAGAAATTGCTGGTTGGACTACTATCTTAGGCCTTAGGTCTGCCATCTGCAGTGCTTCCATATAAAAAAGAATTAATAAAGAAATACTACGGGTAGAACAGTATGCTATCGTGTATATGTTCCTATTCTTTGTTCGGGAAGATTGAATACACTACACTTGATACAAGGGGAACCAAAAATTATTTACGTTGCTACTGGCAAGTCGCTGTGTTGTACTACTGTAGTTACACAAACATATTCATAGGATTTTCTATTGTTCCCATGGGATCACAAGGATTGTAAAATGATCGGTGGGAGACCAATGGCGATCCAAGGCCACAAACCCCACGCATATCAATACCCAAGGGATGGTAGAAAAACACATTCATACATGTGCACCTTAGATTTCGCAGGGGGAAAAATCTGATTGTTGTCTACTTCTGAATCAAATAAGTTCAGCATAAGAAAACCATAATGATCTTTTATTTTTGCCCATACTCACACTCCATTGACGTCCAAAAGCCAATAAGAAAATCATATCAATTAAAACATGAATTGTGTTAATGGATGAACTATACATACATGTCATGAAAAACAAATGGCAATATACGACCCAATAAACCTGGCTAATGTGTCAACGTTTTACAAAATAGTTAAACAGAATTCAAACATTAAATCAGAACTCAGCATTGGGTGAGCTGCATTGACTCCCGGTCAGGGCCTAGGGGGCCAAACGAAACCATTTGATGCTCACGTCTAGCCCAATCCAATCTGATCTAAACCAGCTCCATAAGAAACAAAATAATGGCAAACTAGAATTTCCAACACATGGAAAGGTCCCAAACTCAACCTTCATCCGTTCCACTAAATAGGCAAGGCAACCAACATCTAATTGGTCCGATGTCCAAGTACCGATATCCTTTAAACAAAGTTTCGGATTTGAATATTATGTATAATGAAAATAAATATCAGGAGAATTTTACCTTTAAGAGTTTTATCCGATTTGAATTGGATTTAGTTAGACTCAACTAGTTACCAGATATCAGAAGCTTATATCAGAAGGAGGCCAGACCCAATTAAGCCCGTGGTTTAACACCATTACAGATTTGACTAAAAAGTTGAGCATAATCTGCGTGATAGTGGGGCCGGCATAAAATTGTAGCAGAGCCTGGGCTGGCCCAATCTAGGCTCAAGTTCATCGGAAGAAAAGAAACTCTAATCAAATAGTGATAAGGGTTTTAGGTTTTTTAACGAATCTTAAATTCAAGTGATTAAAAAGAACTATATTAAAAGACTTCTTCCTAAATTGGATCTAATAGTGATAGGATCGGATCAATCGAAATATAATTCTGGATATTCGTTAGTTATAACAAAAAAAATAAATAAATAAGTAAATGATTACGCATGAAAAGGCTGAATCTATTCCAAAGAAAAAAAAAAAAGAAAAACGGAAGAAAGTCAAAGAAAGTCAAGAAACCCAGAGCCAACAAGGGACTGAACATAATTCAGTTCCAATTCTAACCAAATTCTGACGGGTTCAAGAAACCTAGAACCAATAAATTGCCACCGGGTCGCCAAAGGGACAGCTGTTACGAATCCCGTATCATATTTATAAGAAATCATAAAATAGTATTTAAATTTAATATGTTCTCTCACCCAACAAGTCGATCTTTTGGGCTGAATTTTTCTATTGGACTTGAATCTATTTTTTGGTTCCGTGATAAATTGGTATCTCTGGTCTAACATGGAAAAGAACAACCTGAAAGAGAGCTATCTTTAAAAAGGCTACCTGATGCCAAAGTGAGAGTAGTCCAAAATGGAAAAGGGCTACCTGGTGTCAGAAAAGGGCTACCTGATGTCGGAGTGAGAGCCATCCAAAGAGGAAAATAGGCTATCCATCAGAGAGAAAACCGTCCGGAGTGCGAGCTGTCCAGGGTGAGAGTAGTCCGTGGACGTTCGGCTTCTCAAAGGGAGGGTAATGTTACGAATCCCATATCGGATCCCTAAAAAATCATAAAATAGTAATTAAGTCTAATAGGCTTTCTCACCCATCAGATCGATTTTTTAGGCTGAGTTCTCCTATTGGATTTGAATCCATTACTTGGGTCCATGACAACAATCTAATGATACAAATCACTTCCCCAACCTGGTGATTCTATGTTCAAATCCTTATACAACCAAAAAAATAAATAAATTGACACCGGGTCTGGCGTAACACTGTAGCGGGTCCGGCTAAACTGTAGCAGGTTCGGCCTGGCCCAATCTATCTTAAGTTTAAAGAAATAGAAATGTACCAGAAACTGCAAAAATTGAAACCTAATCGAAGAATCAAAGATTACCTAGTAAGGGGCTGAATCTAATCAATTCAAAAAGAAAACCAAACTCGAAGAAATTCGAACATACTCGAAGAAATTCGACATACCCAGAACCAACAAATTTCCCATTAGGAAGCTGAACCTAATAAAAGTTCAATTTCAAACTAAATTCAGAGAAGCTCAACGCCCCCAGAACCAACAAATTACCCATTAAGAGATTGAACATAAATTCAATTCAGAGTCCAACCAAATTCAAGAGAAGTTCAAGAGACCCAGAACCCTAAGCACTTGTGAATATTCCCTAGAAGAGAAATAAACCAAATTCAGAGAAATCCAAGAAACCCAGAGCGGAAAAATTAGCCAATAAAGGACAGAACATGAACTCAATTCAAATTCCAAAACCAATTCAAGAGAATTTCAAGAAACCCAGAACCCTAAACACTCACATAAATCTTCTCCTGAAGAGAAACAATGAGAGTCCACTGGGAAGCGTCATAATGGATAAGATCAAGAAAAGAAGTCGAAGAAGGAGAGGAAGAAATCCAAGTGCCTTTGGAGAGATTTCGCCTGCTTTCAGAGAGAGGTCGAAGAGACCAAGTCGAAGAATGAGGATGAAGAGCACGTGGGCGAGGTGGGTATTCGAAGAAACGCGAGTACTGAATCTCCCAGCGGTCTCTCATGGCCGAGACTTCCCTCCCTTCTACATTCTTTCCCGCCATTTTGGGTATTTTCGTTTATTTTAGAAGAACGAGAAATGTATCAACAGTGGGTCGTGAAGTCTTCGTCACGTGGGCTTTGCTACGACGGCATGAATACCCACTCTCAAAGTTGATTTTGATATTTTTAATTATTTCTAAAAAAAATCTTGTTTATTGATTTTTTTATTTCAAAAAATATCAATTTTATATAAAATCAAATAAAACGTACAATATAGAAATGTTCGATTTAAACCATAACTATTATTTTAGGAACTCGTCATTACATAACAAAAATATCAAAAAACCATAAATCTGTATTTCTAGATATCCGATGTAATTTATTTTTCACTTTTATACAATGGCAGCTTCGAACACTTTTATACACAATGGTACCTTCTAAACTTTGGAAATTTTCTTCACTTTGCATACCTTCTATGGGAATATGCAAGTTCTCTTCAGGTTTCAAGAAGATTTCTTTCTTTATGTTCCCAATTTGAATTGTGTCAGTCATGAAACCCAGAATAAGTGGTGAACTTGTCAAAAGAAAAGGTCCTCATTGAACTTGAAAAAGATTAAGCACAACCCACATAGGGGTTAGGTTGCTCCATTACGTGACTTTTAGTGTCCACAAAGAAAAGCAAACTTCTCCTCTCAATAGGTAATACATAAGTTTAATCAGAGTTGGATGCAATGAACTGATTACAAGTCATTCGACCTGTGGAGGCGGGGCCTTATATCTCCAGGACTGTCCCTGGTTCTTCACAGGTGGAGGAGGAGGGGGAAATGGTAGGCGAGATCCAAGGCAACGAAAAGGCACCACTTTCTTGCCATTGAAGACCAGAACTTCAGGACCTATGATCCCTTTGGTGCCAAGAGCCATCTTCATTGTGCCATGTGCACAGCCTGTTGTCCACAGCAAACTCTTCTCCCCACCTGCAGTTCCAAATGAATGTGATTTTAAAGAAAGCATTTCATCCTTTATATAAGCATTCTATCAACTTCTAAGTTCTGAATGGAAGTCTTTTGAAACAAGCATGAAGGAAATGTTCAATAAACATGAATGTTTCCAAGTAGCACTCAATAATGATAGTCCCGAGATACTTAACAAGCCTCCAGGGTCCATTATGCTGAGACATAGATAACCAAGATCATACTTAACAAAGTAGAGCATCTGTACCAGATGTAACTAGAGCAGATCCTGATGGAAAGCCACCAATAAGGAGGATTGACACCATTAGTGCAGCCACTTTCACCCGACGAGCACTCATCATGAACAAACTACTGAAGATCTATCTGGAAGTTCACCCTCTTACATATGAGAAGGATACCTGTAGAAACCAAGAAGCCAGATTTGAAGGATCAGATTTTGCCCTTTTCTTTTCCTCTTTGTTAGGTTCTGAATTTTCTAAGAAGCTGACTTGGACATAATCATCTTACGCTTATTTTAGCAGCATGGCTATTTACACTTCCCTGATTAGGTGGATCAAGATGAATTCAAAGTCCTCACTAAACCATTTACCGTCTCACTCATTGAATTATTGGGTTTGTCGATAGGGCAGGTGAGTCTACAATAATACTTTCTTGAAACAAAACAAAGTAAAGGTTTGAAATTGGAATCTACTTTCACATTCTCTCAATATTTGAGCAACCCTAGTTGACCATGGGGAAAAATCATATAGAAAGAACAGCTGGCACTACGTACTTTCAAGTTGCCGAGATGCTCATCCACTTAAAAACATGCTATGCCAATGACAGAAGCGTATAAAATTGACAAAAGTGTTGGGGGGGGGCACCAATTTGAAAGGAGAAATATAAAATATACAGCAATTAATGGATGACTCCAAGAATTGTCACCAACTCTCCCAACGGAAAACTATAAAGTTGTCATCTAATGAGCTTCTAGAGCAATTTTGGTGATCTTCAAATCGAAAGGTTTTTCCATAGGCATGATATCTGGACTCAAAATAAGGTCAGGCGGGCCTATTTACCTACCCTAGTCAATGCTCTAAGTTTCATTTTCTGGTTTTTCTTCCTTAGCCATAATGAAAGATACATTCTCATGAATAACATATTTTAATTTTTTTACCTCCTTACAGTTACCGCTGGAGCTAGTACAAACTGTGGACTAATTTGCCATTGGCATCAAGGGCAGCCAAAATGTTTACAGGCATATCATGAGTATGCATCTAGATCAACTTGTTGGTTTATCATTGTTTTGGAGGATGAAATATCCGCAGATGTTTTCATTAAATAAGAGCTCATCAATGATCCAGGTCAAATGAAAGCCAAAATGTAACTCCTTCAAGGCCCAAATCAAAGACAGTTCTAATAGTTTGCCCTAAAACTAAGAAAGCAAGCAAGTCTTAAGATAACTTTCTATGGCATATTGGTGAAGAGTTGGGAGGGTTCAAGAAGGATGTTCAGACTTCAGAGTGGTAAAGTTAATTCGCATACTCAGCTGATAATAACATATTCAACTAACGGTGTTCAAGAGAAAAGAGAGCCAAATGCCGTCAATCTGTACACAGTTCGCAAGCCAAGACTTTTTACACCTCAGATTCACACTCTGATGAACAATGACATATCAGAAAAAAATAAAAGCAAAAAAAATACAGTCGGCTTCTTCACAAAATAGAACTGTCAATTCATTTACCTCTAGCAGCTTCTTCTGATGTAGTTTCAACCTTGAATCTATGGTGCCGCTTGGTGTGAAGGTCAGCTAGCTCCTTAAATACTACCATCTCCGATCCAGCTGAGCCCAGGCATCTTCTTTAATCCTCCTCCAGAGAAGCTATCTCTTAGTTTGTTGACTTCATCCCACCTCCTATTGCCAGCATATATGTTAGAAAGCATAACCCTATAAGCAGTTTTGTCTGGTTTTGTCTCAATGAGCTTCTTAGCTACTATTTCACCCAACTCCGAGTTTCCATGAATATCACAGCATGACAGAAGTGCTCCCCAAATACCAGAATCTATCGGTTCAGGCAATGACAAGACAAAATCATATGCTTCTTCTAACTCCCCTTTCATCCCAAGAAGTTTTACCATGTGAACAAAGTGTTCAGTTTTAGCTTCAATACCGAAGACATTGGTCATCCTTCTGAATAGTTCACGCCCTTCTTTAGCAAGACCAGCATGGCAACATGCAGAAAGGAGGGCAGAAAAAGTGGACTCATCAGGTTTTAATCCCTCATCCAATAACTTGTCAAATGTTCTGAAGGCCTCAGAAGCAAGCCCATGCAAACCAAAGCCTAATATCAGGGAATTGTAAGATACTATATTCCTATCTGGCATAATGTCAAACACCCGAGTCCCCAATCCTATTAAACCACACTTCGAATACATGTCTATAAGTGCAGAGGACACCATTATATCTGACTGAAAACCAAGTCGAAAGACATAACCATGCAATTCCTTTCCTAAGCCTACAATTGCCAATTGGGCAGAAGCAGCCACTACACTAGCAACCAATACATTGTCTGCCTTCTTACCTTCCACATTCATTTTCCTGAAAAAAATAAAAGCCTTTTCATATTCTCCAGATTCAGAAAACCCAGTTATTAGTGCAGACCATGTAACTAGATCAGGCTGAACTAAATTGCTAAAAACACTATACGCAGAATTCATGCAGTTACACCTTGAGTACATGCTGACAAGTGCACTGCATATATGAACATTGGAATCAAAACCACATTTTATACAGAATGAATGCATGGCATGACCAACACCTACCAACCAGGAATCAGCCAACCCTGAAATCAACCCAATAATGGAAAACCCATCCGGACGTTGTCCGAATCTTCGCATCATGTTAAACACATCCCACCCTCTATCCCACAATCCAGAGCTACCAAAACCTGATATCATCGAATTCCACAAAACCAAGTCAGGTTCAAGAACCCCATCAAAAACCTTTGTTGCCTCAACAATAAAACCAAGTTTTGAATAAGCAGACACTAGTGCACTGCTACAAACAGAGTCAGACCCAAAACCACGCACTACCAACCCTCCATGAACAAGTCTTAGACACTTAAAGTCACAACTTTCAGAGCACATACGCAAAATACACGCAAAGGTGAAGTTGTCAGGCTTTGTTTCTGACCATAACATGTCTTTGAAGAGTGACAATGCATAATGAAACTTACGTGCGCGTGCATGAGCTCGAATTATGGAATTCCAGAGATAGACACTTCTATGAGGAGTTTTTTCAAACAAGTTTTGAGCAGAGAGAAGGTCGTTGTTGGATTCATAGAATCTGATGAGTTTTGTAGCATAAAATGGGTCATTTGATAGGTGGGTCTTTATGATAAGAGCGTGTAATTGCTTGCTTCTCAAAAGTGTTTGATGGGTCTTTGAGATTTCACAGAGAAGTGAAGTAAATTGAGTAAACATCCGATCCAAGTTGGTTATTCAAGAGTCTCTCTCTCTCTCTCTCTCTCTCTCTCATATGGATATTTCATGACCATCCCAAAGCTTATAACCCGCTTGTATGTCGCTAAAACAACATATTGTCTTGACCAAATGGAAAAGAAGAGAAATTATATTGCCGAACCTACATTTGCCACTTGCTGTCCCAATCATCAAACCCTCTCCCCCGCCTTCATGTCCAAAAACATCACATAACATAGGATAACATGAAACATAATGCAGAAAGCTGTACTATAACATGGTATACATATTTGGAGGCAACAAAAGTTAAACACGGAATGAACTTGCTTTGAGAAAATGGTCTTTGAATATTACCTATAAGCATAGGCACTATTTTCCATACTTTAAATGGGAGCTTTTTACTAAATCCTAAAATTTCGGAAAAGTTAAGAATTTAATTTTTTCCTTAAAAAACTTTGGCGTCAGCTGGCCTCTACCATGTTTGGGAGACTAGTTGCAAAATGGGGAAATAGAGGGGTTATTTTGTAGTTTGCCTTGTAACAAGAACTGCTTTACAGACCATGCATTGGACCCGCTGGTCTTACCTGATAGGGACAGGACTAACACCAGAGGCATAGAACCGATTAAAGTACCTATTAGATGGAGATGCAGAACCCCGAACCTCTCGCACTCAAAGAAGGTACTCTACGGTCAAGTAACACAAGCTGGTATGAATCCACGGATCCTATTCTTCATGGAAAGCAACAGTGCCTATGTGCAGCTTAGGGCGATCCGGTGACTCTGCCACTGCCCCTTTATATTTTTCAAAATAAATAAATAAATAAGCTAGACCTCCACAAAACCATAAATCTGTCTTTCCTTAAAAGATGGCAAAGTTGTTTGCAGTGGTTTTTTTTTCTCGAATTTTTAGATTTAATTCCAAGTAGTAGTCTCAAACTGTTTGCATATTATTTACCCCGAACACCATGTTTATGGTGGAGCACAATACCATATATCTAACATAAACAAGGTTAAGGAGATATTGAAGTACAAGTTGTGCTTCTGCTTAAGATGGAACCTCTGGTGCAGCAAAATTGGATGGTGAATCTGCGCAAAGATCATTTTGCGAGACCAGTGGTGATAGCGTAGGTGAACCTGTTGCTGCTGGTGGAGGTTGAGGAGCGGCAATGCCCTGGGATTTGGAGTGGGGCGTAGGCTTGGGATGGCAATCACCATTGGGTCCACAAGGGATCACATGCGGTGGTGGAGACACCCACTCACATGGAAAGCCTTGACAGCCATAGTCTTCTCCATCCACCACTTCATCTATCTTCACTTTGCCAAAGATAGACACAAAATCAACAAGTAAAACCACCAATACCAACAATGAGATGTGTGAGCCCTTCATTTCTAGTAAATGGGCATCTTAGAGCATGAAAAGCTTTAGTACTGGAAATCTTTCCAGTGAATTGAATTCCCCTGAATCACCATATTAACACTCCTGACGAGAAGTTAATTTGCGCAGGATTATAAAGCATGACATACTGACACAGAAAAGTCACAAAAATTTTACGCTATTCCGTATACGAGTGCCATGATGATTGTTAGAAATGTCCGGGCAACATGAAAAATTTCATCTCACTTTTACATTCATTTCCAGAATTCAAAAGATTGGACAGGTTAGAAAGGAAAATAAGCAAAGCCCGTCATGAATAACTTACTGGCCCGAGTAGTGTCAGAAATACATGCATGATTAAAACGTACAAACATTTCAAACATTTATGATCCTGCAAATCTACTTTTATGGCAAAAGCTGAAAAATAAAATCCAGAGCATCTAGAAGATGAGCTTTCCTAAACCTTAACTATGAATTTTAACTCTCTCCTTAATATTATGTTATGCTAACTGCAGCGCTGTAAATCTCTTGGAGATATACTATTGCCTACAGTGTTTGAGTTGACTGCCAGGATCGACTGAAAATGTCTGAGGTGCCTGAAAATCTTTGAATTTAACTTCAAGAGTGAAGAAAATGAGGTTATGGAGGAGAAAATCTATAGTATGTTCAAGATACCAACACGGGCGGAGCCAGGTTACACTGAGGTGGGCCAAATGATTATCCCGCTTCTCCTTTCAGACCAAGGACATTGGGCACAACCCAGGTCCTAAAAATGATGGGAAAGTCTTAGCAGATCGTCTGCGGTAAAGAATTTGTGTCATCTCTAGTCTGCAGGAGTGGGATTCATGCCCATATTGGAGTATACGATCTTCCATTTGGGATACTAGGATGGACCTAGAGAAAGAATCTACTTGGGCAATGCTGTGAAGTAAGCCAACTGTATAAAGCATGAATAGCAAAATGGGCAGCATCAGGTTTGTGGGACAGGCCTATTCCTTCTGTTTCCTTTGGAAATCTATTTGAACCTCTTGACTGAATCCTAAATACATAGGGTCCGACCACAGTAAAATCAGTCTCTACAATATCTTGCCAACCCTGCAATGGAAGTTCAATCCCTAAGTAGCTGCTATAGAACCCATAAAGAGTCATAAAACTCAGCTCTACCTTACTCTTCTCTTTCTTTCAATATATATATATATATATATTTTTTTTCAAGTGGGAATAAAATAAATATCCCACAATTCAACTTGATCACTTGTCTGTTCATCCAAGCAAGAAAAGAAAATCCCTTTTCTCATGTCGTATGTCAAATCAACTCACCCCAGCTGAGTTGGTAGAAAGAAATTTAATTAGTCTTTAAAACCATTAGCACATCAAACATTTGACCTAATTCTTAATTCTTATGTTATTTTAATATCAACGAAAGATTATGTTCGATAGAAAAGATTTGATTACTTAAAATTGTCGTATAAACAACGATTAAATAATAATAAAAATAATTTAATTAGAAACTTATTTGGATCTTATAGATAAATTTGGTTATGAATGTCGTTATCCACTTAGGTCAAATAACCCCATCCATCTTTTCTTCCCGAAGTTTAGTAATTTAAGCCCACAAGCTCAATTGGACATAGCTAGCATTTGCCTAACTTGGCATAAAGGTTGGCTCGAGATCCCTGGGCTAGACCTATGTTTTCTGTCTCTCGTGCTTCCCCTTTTGGCTTGAAATGTTTATGCCACATGGAGTTTAATTGCTTTGTTGAAAATTCAAACTTGGGCCAGTCAATTATGTAATTTTAAATTGTTGCCAAGTAAGAAAAGCTCCTAACAAAGGAAAACGAAGCATGCCAAATTGTGTTGTGCTGGTTTATGACGACCATATCATATTTTTCTCAATGCTGATCTCAAAGGCTATCGAGTCTCAGCAGCCTTTTGAAGAAGATTTAAACCATGGCTCATCCATGGCTAGAACTTCAGATCTTGGTTATAGACCTCAACTCAATACAGGGGTTCAAATTCAACAAGATAAGTCAAACAAATATAGGCAAACTCTCTCTTTTGATGTCATGTTTTCAAGCTGTTTGTGGTTGTAGCTTGTGAATCAGACATGTAGCATACGTTTTGGCTGAACCGTAATCATAGAATAAAACCCAGAATATTTCTTAGTAAGTGAAACACCCTTTTGGAAATGCTTAAATGAAGAAGATATGGTGGTGTCCATCAGACATTACAGCCCAACAGAGTATCGATTGTCAATGGACATGATGGTATGATGAAATTTAAACAGGTGAGTCAACAATCCACCAAAAATAGGGGGAGAGAGAGGGGGGATGATTAAGAGGATAAGATTAAATCCGGGAACTTAAATTCTTGAAATGATCAGCTTCACTACTAAGCTATTTATGCATGATTAAGCTCAGAACAATTTATAATACTGCAATCAGGAAAGCATCAGAAATTCTGCAATCCTGCAATCAGCTATTCTTCTAAATGACAGGAAAGTCATTGACACGTTTGAATAAGCAAGAATTTCAAACATTGCATAATTCAATATTTCTGACTCAAATACTGTTTCAAGTTTCTTGACAAAATAGATGAGAAAATTACTAATAGAGAAGGCAATCTCGCAAGCACTTGATCTTAGCCAAAAGGCGAGAAAGGTACACAGTCACACCAGATGAGCCAATAAGTTGAACACTAACGTGATGGAGGGGGGTCACTTGCAGTGGGTGTTGGCGGGGACAATGGAGTACTTGTTCTTAAGTTCCTTATAGCCAGCAGCTTTTTATTGAGAACTATCAGAGCTTTGGTTCCAGACCCATCATTTCCGGCAATTGCGCTTTTTCTCCAACCTATTTCTCCACATGCACACCAAAAGTAGGAATATATGAAAAATACCGAAGTTCACTGACCAGTATGAAGCATGGTTGAAGTGCACAGAAAAACTCGTAAAATTCACAAAAATTATCGACCTCAATTTGAAATTAGTGATGCATAAAATTTCAATACAAGGTTACTTATCAGACCCAAAAAACATGCAGACACAGGTATGAGTTTCTAAAGTGACTAGTCCATTAAATGAGATTAAGACATCAGTATCAAGTATCAACCCTGTCACAGAACTTTTGAAGATCTCTCCCCATGTAGCTAATTACAGAATAATGATAATTCAACTAAGAGAAAAACATCATGCATGACAAGAAGTACAGATCCACGTCTACATAAGGTTTGATAGAATATATCATATTCCTGTCCAGACCAAGCTGTAAAACACACTTCATTCCTTGTGATAAAACATCAGGCAGCATCAAGTGTAGACTTTTCATTTAAAATTCTTGAAGAAAGTTATGTAGCTTGACTATACCAAGTTCAAAGGCAGTAAAGGAGAACTATATTCAAAGCATAAATATTACCAGATACTTCTTGAGAACTGCCTGTGACTAGGAGAATTGCCAATATGGCTACCATCAACTTTACCATAAAACTTGTCATTGTAAGGACCTATATCTTGCTCGCTGGTGCTATGCACTCCAAAATGGAGGAATGATGAGGCAATACTTATTTGTCACTTCTTCCAAATTATTTAATCAACTCATTGACACTGAATGGATTTCAAATTTGAAAAGAAGTTGGATCTAGCCGCATTTTTCTGTTCATACACAGCAATCCATTTAGATCTGAAGGAACCGAATAGAATTATTAAATCGGGCCCCGCAAAAAGGAAAAAACATACATAGCACCACTTGTGATTATAATAGAAAGATGGCTTGGTGAATGAGATGCATCCAAAATAAGCTGACCAACTGATGTACCTAAGGACACAAGCAACGAACCTTATACGGAATTAAAAATTTGATGGTCAAGAATGTATACATATCATTCCAATTGTGATGTAAATTCTAGGAATATATAGTTGAAACCTGGAAGAAAAATTTAACTGGAGAAAGACTGCTAAATTAATGCCACATACAACTTCCTGATAGTTAATTTGTAGCTTCTTAATATTTACACGGCATAATGCCTCATTCAAAACTTTATTAACAAAAATTGGTCCTATGGTAGCTGAAAATGGCAATTTAGAATCAAATATATGAAGTCTAGGAAGACTAGGCTTGGAAACATAAAACAGATGACCAATTCTCCACAATAATTAATCAGTTATGCAAAACACAAATCCACAAGCACTACAATTGAAATATAACGCAGCATGTTATCCACTTAATGGCAGGGAAGTAAAATCAAAATAAAACAAAAAATCAACGTTTGTAGTCCTCTCAGTAATAATACACCTCAGAAATCTTACCATGGCAAAACCAGTGGAAGATGAACAAGCAGAAGCATTAATAGCTAGAAAGAGAAATGTGCTTCTCTTGTTTCTTAACTAATCTTAGGGACTCTGAAGCACTACACCTTTTATGCGTCTCACAAAGACCAAAGCACTATTAAAGCAGCAGACGGTCAGACTTCTTCTGAAACAGCAAATCTGTCCCACCCGGGGCCCTCTCCCAAACCAAAATAAATTTTAACGTATGGTGATTAACGGTGTACATTGCTGATTTCTTCAACAGATCAATTGCTGATTATAGGTTCAGAAATGAGGGAGGTTGAGGGAGGTCAATGTTTAAGGGGCATATTCAGGTGCAGAAGATTTTCTAGTACAAACCACAAAACATGGAGAAAAATGCATATGATGCCATATAACATGTAAGCAGGTCCAGAAATTCAAACACTAATAATATTTCATAACATTTTTCAAGGAAGTTTCCAACATGCTTAATGAAGAAAAAGTCTTTGCCTTCATTGTCAATGTTGCAAAGTGCGTAGTCATTATCGATGTTCACATCTATACCCACTCTGAAAACTCTCTCAAACGCTTGGCTGTTTGACAAAAGATAGACTATAGTATAGAGCACAAACATAAACATAACCAATATGACTGGGTCATTCCTTTTGTGTTATTCATAATCAGCAACAGTGGTCTAAAATCAGTGAGCAATAAAAGGAGATGACACTTTAAATAGAAGCATTACCATAGGAGTGAAATGAAGATACAGCCTGGAATCCACGGAAAACTAGTAGCATCTCAACTCTTCCACAAAACCACTCATTCTGAAATAAGTATGTAAAGTTCGCCTCTAAGATAAATCTATTTCCTGTCTGGTTATGTAACTTCTTCAATCAGTACTTGTTGGAGACTTCCCATACCATGCTTGCTTTTTGGATAACATCCTCTAACCAAAAAAGTACATCATGTCAAAGTTCAAATTCAAAAAAAATGAAATAAAATAAAATAAAATAAAAGGGAATTGCACTTGGTACCACCAGTGGTAGTATAAAATATGGATTTGGTGAAGGCACTATATTCAACAGACTACATTGGCTTAAGAGTTGATTTCACATATAAAATGACTTATACATCAGGTTGAAGCATTGGAGAGAAACTAATTATAGACAAAGGGGCATATAAGATAAGGCTTCATGAAACTGCCTACATTAGTGTTACAGTTTCCTGTCAACCCAGTCAATTGTTAAGTCAAATATTGAAGTTTGGTGTACAAATAGTATTTAAAACCTCTTCCCATGTTGATCCAAGAAAGTCGCCATACCAAATATGTAACCAGACAGGAAACTTTGAACAATTTATGAACAGAGATACAAATAACCTAATAAAAAGAGAGAGACAGAGACAAAGGGCCAAACACAGATATTAGGTTAAAATAACTTGAGGGGAAGCAAACAGTTCAAGCGGAAAATATGAATTACAAACATATCAGTGTAGACAACCACTCATAAATATCCTTAAATTTGTCATCTGATCAGCTCCTAAATAATCGAATGGCAGAACGCTATAGAACCATAAAATTATTAACACCTCAATTATAGTTTTTCAAAGATTTGTCTCAATGTTGCTGGCATAATAAAAAGACAAGAAGATTACAATCAGAGAAGCATTAAACAGACAATCATGGGATGCACTTGTTTATTGATGGGAACAAAATGAAACCTCCACACATGGTTGAGTAACTGGCATCCATAAGAAACATGGACATCCTCAATTAGATTTTCAGAACCTGTTTATATCTTATGAGCAAATCAACTTATGACTCCAGCAGCGGAGGAGGTGCCCCACCAACTTGCTTCTTTGTATTTGCAGTGGGTGCTGGTGGAGATAATGGAGTGCTTGTCCTTAGGCTGCATATAGACAATATTTCCTTGCCACGAAGGGACAGATCTTTGGACCCAAAATGACCTCTGCTTGCAACTGACACCTTTCTCAAACCTATTTCCCTACCTTCATAACAAAAGCAGAATACAGCAGGAAACATGGAGAATCATAAGTAAATTTGTTAAACTGTGGATAATGGTAAAATGATCACTTTAGATGGTAGTCTGATTCATAATTGATAGGCACTCTCACACGTGCTGGAGATGTTAGTTATCACTAGAAGGCTATAAGTCATAAGGTCCAGACCATCAAAAGATATTATCGCACAACTTGTTTTAAAAAAAGTCAAACATAGTTCCTTAAAAGTTTTTGGCTTAAATGACATGAAAATAATGGTAACTTGGATTGCAGAACAGAAATTCCACACCCTTGAGAATTTTTGTTGATCATATCACATTCGTAGTCTTGACACACAATTTCAATTGCTCTTACAGAAACTGCAACAGTGTTTGGCTGTTGTTCTAATTATTCAGAACCACCTATGAACTACGAAAAACCACAAGCACCAACATGCATGATTACTTGTAGTCTCTCCCATATAATCCTCTCCTTGGTAGTGCATGCTCTATTCAGATATCAAGTCCAAAGCAATAAAGGAAATCATATTCAACACAGAAACATTACCTGAGACTTCCTGAAAACTGTCGACCACCGAAGAAGTGCCAATGAGGCTGCTAACAACTTTGCCACAGAGTCACTCATCATGGAAGAAGTTTTTTATTCACCTCTGCTCTATGAAGTGGAAATGGAAAAACAAGAAAGCAATACTCATACAACCATCTTCTCTTCCTTAATATTAGTGAATGGAACAGAACTTTGAATAGGCCAATCTTGCCTCTGTCCGCGTTCAACATACCAACCTTCTCAGAGTCAATCATGTAACTGAATGAAGAGATTATATTGCATTGCAAAAGGCTCTTTCACCCACCAAAAAAAAAAGTGAGAAAATAAATATACAGAATACCACTTGTAATTATAATAAAGTTCTAGGTGAATAAAATACTTCCAAAGGAATCCAACCAGCTAGCAGACTCATCAAGCACAAGCATTTTCAGTCTGGCGTGTCTATATATGTAGACTCAAACTGTTAAAAGGCATACATATTGTCAATTCATCATCAGTTCTAGGCACATGGATCTGAACTATGGGCCAAAAGTCAAGGAAGACCGAAGATAATGGGTCCCCATATTTGTTATATAACACGATGTGTTCTTAATATTTTGGTTTGTCGATGGAATGATAACTACAAAATTAACCATTATTTGAATACCAATTGACAATATAAGTGGATAAACAATTTTGCTAACAATGAGGAAAATGATTAATTCTGCATACTCAAGGATGAAAACAATTAACCAGTACTGACAACGAAACATAAATGATACAAGAACAGGAAAATTTTTTATCACTATTGAGTTGTATAAATCATTTCAACAACTTCTCCAAAGAAATGTACAAACATTATAGGAAGAAGTACAATAGGTTACCACACTATCCCTTAAAAGGCATCCACATGTCTACATAACCTCGTATGGGGTGCGGCAATGCCATCTTCCATTTATCAACATCTGGAAATTTACCGGTTAAAGCAAGGGAGCTGTCATCTTTCCTATTTCCAAGGTTCAAAACATATAATTCATCCTGGAACACCATTTTCATCGCCCTTAAGGATTCATCCATAAGTACCTTCCCATCTCGACGCGAATCTTCAGCCTCAACACAACTCCCTCCAACATTAACCATGATTCTTCCACCTTTCCTTAAACTCCTCTTCAACTTCTCCCATGTGTCTGGATCCTGAAGTTCAGGAATTAAACTGCCTTTACTGAACAAATCAACCAAAACTCCTGCAAACCCATCCCTAAGACTAGCTTTCAATGCATTACCAATATAAATATGAAGCCTATCTGGGTATGATTTTTCAAGCTTGGAAAGGCCAAAAAACTCTCTACCAACTGAAATCACAGAAGGGTCTAATTCCCAACCATGAACGACAACATGTGGATAATATTCAAGTATTATTCTTGCAGCAGAACCTGCTCCAAACCCCAAAATCCCAATTGGTCCAGGAGGCAAAATTGGAGGCAATGTCGCAAAAACATCAAAGTAAGTCTTTGTAAGCAACTTGAAGAGAAAAGATATGCTGTGAATGTTACCGGGAGAGTCTAAAAGGAGGAGTCTCGAACCTGCAAAAGGGTGGTCAGCTCTTCTTGAGACCTCAAGAACCCTAATATAGTTGTATTTGGATTTGAATCTTGCTAGGGTTTTGATATATTCAACTGGGATTCCGTCATCTTGAGTGTTTTGGGTTTGTGTTTTTGTGATTTGAGTTGGTCGTGGATCAAGGTCTGAGGGTTTAATTTGATTAAGATTTTGTGAGGTTTTGCATATGCAGGATAGGGTTACAGTTGAGCGTCTGTTTGAGAAAGGTTTGAAATGGGGAAGTAGGGATTTATGAGACAAGGGGAGAACTAGTTGGTTTTGAGGCGGAGCGAATCCTACTGGAATTAACAGCATTGCAGCAATGCCTCTCTCTCTCTCTCTCTCAAGAAGGGTGCGGTCAAAACCGAGGTATGGTGCCGCCTTGCACTTTGGGCGCCATATGAGTACGTTGGCGCTTTAACCTGTGTGTGTGTGTGTGTGTGTGTGTGTGTGTGTGTGTGTGTGTGTGTGTGGTGCCGCCTTGCACTTTGGGCGCCATATGAGTACGTTGGCGCTTTAACTTGTGTGTGTGTGTGTGTGTGTGTGTGTGTGTGTGTGTGTGTGTGTGTGTGTGTGTGTGTGTGTGTGTGTGTGTGTGTGTGTGTGTGTGTGTGTGTGTGGGGGGGGGGGTGGGTGGGTGTTTTTTAAAACATGTACGGATTTATACTTAAAAATAAAATAAAATAAAATAACCTCAAATTAATTCCCACCCCACCCCTGTGATGCTTCTTTCTCTCTCGCAGCGATGGAAAGAGAGAGGAGTGCCACGGGGGAAGACAGAGGAGTGCCCCAGGGGGAGGGAGAGAGAGAGGAGTGCCGCAGGGGAGGAGAGAGGGAAAAGAGTGTTGCGAAGGAGAGAGAGAGGAGTGCCACGGAGGGGAAGGGAGAGAGGAGTGCCACAGGGGAGAGAGAAATAGGGGAGAGACAGAGAGAAGTGTTGTGGAGGGGGAGGGAGGGAGAGAGGAATGCCATGGGAGCAGAGAAACAGGGGAGAGAGAGGAGAGAGATCTGCGCCGAGGGGAGAGAGAAGAGCATTGCGGGAGGGAGAAAGGAGTGCCGCGGGGGGCGGGGATGTCACGGGTTGAACGCGCGACATATGGGTTCAGAAACAGAATTAATTTCTGTTATAGGTTATTTTAATTTTTTTTAAGGTATAGATCCGTACATGTTTCTTTTTTTTTTCCCTGGTTTGTTTAGCTCCTTTGTATGCAAATTGTTTTTTCTAACTTCACCTATTGATATCCGACTTACTCGATTAATCAGACTCAAGATTATAGAGTCTAATTTGAGATACTACCTCTTTCAATACGTGTTTTTCTATTTTCAAAACTACAAAATTCTCTTTTCTTTCCCCCTCTCTCCCAAACGACATGAATATTTTATTGATAGAATTGTAGATAAATCGAGTCAATCTTAACAACTTGAATGAATGTTAAACTGAGATTGGACCCGAATTCAAACGTATCCAATTTGATTCAATTCAACTCTTTTGAGTATCAATACTTTGAATAAATATATGTATATGTAATTTAACCCAAGCCATTTGATCTAATGGCATTTGAGCTTCCTTGCTTTTATCGTGATTGAAGTTTGAAACTCCATAACCTAACTCCTCGTCCATACAATAACAACAACAATAATAGTTTTAATTTTAAATTTTAAAATCAATCATTTGGGATATAAATATAAAATAAAAAATAATTAGAAAAACCGAAAAATAAATAACAAATAACAAACAAACAAACTAATTATTCGTATTAACCTATAATGATAAAAGGATGATTTAAATAATTATAATTCTCCTATATCACTCATTCTAATATCAAAACTATTTTCTTAATCAAACCTTTAATCATCATATTTTTATGGATACATTATATCGCCTACCTCAATCTTTCATTAAATCTCATATATTTAACCTATCGATTAAACCAGCTAAATCGATATTCTCGTATTTTATTTATAATTAAATTTACTTACAACTTATTATATATCTTTTCATTTTTAATTCTATTTTTTTCTAGTTTTACCACATATCCAATTAAGTATTGTCATCTCAGTTATAGTCATTTTATATTATTGTTGTTGTTTAATGACCCAATACCTGGTATCATACAATAGTACAGGCCCCACTATGATTCTATAAAATTTTCTCTTCAAATGCAATAATATTATGCAATCACAAAGAACTCCATATGTCATTCTCTATTTCATCCAATTTGATTGGATTCTATGATTCATATCCTCATTTATTTTAATATTGTTTTGAATGATAGATCCAAAATATAAAAAAAAATATCTAAAACGTTCACATTTTGATACGTCTTATCCTTCTAATTTAATTGTTTTTTCGTCATTTTGGTAATTGACTTTAAACATACATCTCATATATTTAATTTTTGATCGGTTTAATTTAAATTTTTTGAGTTTTAATATGTTCTTCCATAACTCCAATTTAACAGTGATACCCTATCTAATTTCATTGACCAACACTATATCTTACACCATAATATTTCATCTCGTATACTTTTTGTGATTTTATCTATCACTATTGTTAAAAGGATGAGACTTGATAAAATCCAATATTAATCAACAAATTATCACTTCACCCTAACAAGTTTTTACATCAGAAAAATAAGAAAAGTGTTCAGCCATCCCAACAAACAAAATAAAAAATATGCAGGAGAGAAGAAACTTTCACCTCAGCAACAATCAATTCACCGGTGACGGTTCCCATATACTTGGGGGATGAAACTTTCCAAGTGCAAAAATAAGGCATATCGTATGCATCTAACAGCTTTGAGAAAAGTGACACCAGTAATCAGTACAATGTAAAGGAAAATGGGTCATGACTTGAGTATAAATGCATCTAACAGCTTTGAGAAAAGTGACACAAGTCATTAATTGGTTTAGTGAGATACGTCCCTATCCCTTGACCAAGATCCTGAATTCAATTCATAACTTGAGTATAAATAAATTACATTGAAAAAATAACCCCCTAAATAAGTTACTACAAGTCTCGAATCGAATTAATCTGAATATAATTTCAGATATCGATCGATATAATAAAAAAAAAAAAGTAATCAATACAATGTAAAGGAAAATGTCACATCACAAACTCAAATGCCTTCTATGCACATAGGAAATATTGACAATATGTATCTATTGAACATCTTTAAAACAAAAGAGGCTTTCCCGGTAAAGGGGATAAAAGACCTGACAAGAGACAAGCAAAAGCCTACACCATCTCATCTCATCTCATCTCACCTCACCGAAAAGGTTACATTTAAAGTTCTTCAGAAGGGCATTTCTCCAAAAGACTAGTGTAAAGCCTCCTACTCCTAGAGAGTTCAGAAAATGTGACTAATCCACAACAGCACTTCTCCCAAAGTGCAGGATCGTGCATTCAGGGTGTACAGAACATTTGAACTGGGAGCCATGTGGATTGGTCAGTGTCAAGAAGGATGATCATCTTCCGTCGTTTTTTTCTTCTTTCACTTCACGAGCTACATTCCTGCATTAAGCACCACGCTTTCAATATCTAAGGCCAGTACTTAAATCTGAGAGAGAGAGAGAGAGAGAGAGAGAGAGAGAGATCGCAGAAACAACTTCTACCATCACAATTTCATGGCTCTCCAATAGAAACAGCTACTTACGTCTTTCAGCAATTGATAATAAGTACCTTCCCATACATATTTAAGTAAGTTTTCTAGTTTGTGAACCAGCCAGGATCTCCGAAGGTAAAATAAATTGGCAATAGCAATAGGACAAGAATTTTTTTTTTAAGATAAATTTTTGGCACAAACCCTACCATAATTTTTGAACCAGGTTTACTCAAATAAAACAATGTCCTATAAGGTTTGAGAGGATTTTCAACTTTATATTTATCTAAGCCCAATACCTAGCTAGATCTTTACTATGGTCTTAATAAAGAGCCTAAATCAGTGAACCTGGAATTATAAAATTTCATATGATGCGCATAGTGGAAAGCATTATTCAAGATACAGAATCAATGTCTTATTCTAGAATGACCATGTTAACTTTCCAGATGGCCTCATTCCAGATGATATGTTCCTGTATTAAAGGCCTTAGTAAGATGAAAAGGTCATATGACTTATAACTTCTACAGGATGATGAAATAGTGATGTAAGGGCAGCTGAATAAAGTTGGCGAAGGAAACCTTGAGGCTTCTAACTAATAACACTGGCATTCCAACCAGCAGAAAACATTTCTAAGCCTCACCTTGAGGTTGAATTTTCCATTGCATGATACTCAGTATGCAGAGCACGATGTCGTGGCTTCAGGTCCTCATCTAGATCAGATTCATAATCATCACCAGACCACATGCGTTGTTTAGGCCTCTTATCCATATCCTCTTCCATCTAAATATAAAATTTGATAAGGAATATTTAAGCACTTGGTAAAGGAGAAATAGTTCAGGTTTTTATTCATGAAAAGAAGTAACTTGAATATGTTTGGCCATAGTAAAGAACCTCATCCGGAAGCTCCCTAACGGGTGGTGTTGTCTGAAATGGTACACTGGGAGCATGTGGTAACCTTGACAGTTGCTCCAGCAGCATACTCCTGCCAAAAATAGGAGGATAGGATAAGATGAATTAGTTCTCTGTCAAGTTCTTCACTTGAATGAACTTAATGTGCACATGAATATTAAGATAGGCAGAGATATCCTACCCATATGAGGCAGCACCTTAAGATCTACACAAAATATGACAAAAGGCCAGCAATACTTAAAAAATAAAGTCATGCATTTAGCTTGATACAAGTTACTTCAGAGTATGGTTCTGTGCTGTCACAACTGTAAGCAAAGTAGGCCATCTCTTACCATCTGTCATTGAAGGCCATAATCCAAAGTAGGCCATCCTTGAGCAGCGTAAGCAAGGGGATCTTTCAAACATAAGGGAGTAAAGTGAAGGGATTTAAGAGAGATTTCCCCCAATATTTATTCTAGTTTTGTTGCCTCACATACCCATAATCACACCAAATAATGAACAACAATGATTGCAATTTAAAGGAACAAGTCAGTAACTTGAAGGAACAACGCCTGGGAGTACCGGAATCCAGAAGAGAGAAAAAAATCTGCTTCAAACGAGTTAATATTAGTTTCCCATCTTCACAAACTGCTACAAATGTTATTTAAACTGATGATTCAATGTTCAACCAGGCAAGGATATTCAGTGATAATTTATAATTCTAAAACTTTTCTGACAAGAATCAGTTCTTGAATGTAAATAGCACTACTAATGAACTTTAGATAACTTAACCCACCTAATTTTCTCCAAGTCAGCAGCTGAATTTAGATTCTCCATGTTGCTGGGTTCAACATGAAGAGTGTAATCTGGGCCAAAGTATTCATAGTATTCATTGTAAGGCAATTTATTATCAGGCTCCACTCCAACTGCAACTGCTGTCTGCAAAACACCACAAATTGAACTCAAAATTAATCTAGCCCAAGAGCAATGCTTAAGAACAGCTGGGGCTTGTACAAGTTTCTGTTTTGTGAATGTATGAGAGAGAGAGAGAGAGAGATAGAGAGAGAGAGAGAGAGAGAGAGAGAGAGAGAGAGAGAGAGAGAGACCTCATAACACCAGCAACGGGCTACATTTCGAATTGTGTAACCTCCACCACCCAGTACCATTAAAGGTACATTGAAAGATCTAAGAAAACGGAGACAATCTGCATGACCTTTCACAGACAGGTTGAAACAACCCAATCTGTCACCAGACAGTGAATCAGCTCCACATTGGAGAACAACTGCATCCGGCTGATAAACTTCCATGACTTTTTGGATTATAGGTCGAAACAATCCGCGGAAACTCTCATCATCCATGCCATCATTCAGAGGCACATTTAGAGCATAATTCTTCCCTGTTCCATGGCCAATGTCTTTGATGTGCCCAGTGCCAGGGAAAAAGTCTCCAAATTTGTGGAAAGATACAGTCATTACTCTGTCAGTGGTGTAAAAAGCCTCCTCAACACCATCTCCATGGTGGATGTCAATATCGACATATAGAACACGCTGCATGGCAATAATGAGACGTCAGACCACTTGGTAATCAAAATGACCAAGAAAAACAGCCGAGATTGATAACAAGAACGAACATAATTTGTTGGCTAGCAGACAGGTGCACCATAAAATCTTAGATCACACTAGATGATCTTTCTCTTGGCGTTGCTCTACTGCAATAATAAAATACTAGTATTAAGGTCAAAAGCCAGAAGACCTTGCTATGAGGTTAACTGAAAAATGCGTTATTTGGCATAGTCTTCCTAAAAAGAGATTACTAATGCCCCCTGAGTAATGTAGTCCAAACAGATAAGCTATTGGGGAGAGCACATATCATGGTTTTCAAGTCAACAATGAGAGAGATAAAGTCTTATCACATTATCAATGCCTCTGACTAGTTCAGGTGGATTCAACAATCAGTACCGTGTAATCCCATATTTGACCAAAAAAGTGAAAACACATTTTTCTTTTCAAAGTTTCTAGAGACATATCTACTAAGAGAAAACTTATGGCGATCACCATTAGTGATGCGAAAAGGGAGTTATCCAATCGGAGAGCACTCACACGTCATCGGGGATGTTCACAACTGAAAACTTACACCCTACAACAAGGGGCTTGACTCAAACAAATATTTCATAATTCTGAGAATAATGGAAGGAACTAATGGTCTGATATATATATATATATATATATATATATATATATATATAGAAAGAGAGAGGAGGAGAGAGAGTAAATTAGAAAATATTGGGGATTGAAGAGGCCTTTGACCTTATTCTTACAAGCATCCAATCAGGGGACAAGTCCTAGTTTTTCTTCATATCATTGTCAACCAAAGAACTTGCAAATAACAGCCAAGTTGAAGTTTGTTTAACAGATAGAAAGACATAAGTAACTACTCTATAATCTCATTTTGCCAATTAAGAGTAACAAGCAAAACTTACATATGGTGCAGAGAAACTTAGGCTATGCTTCTTACACCATCAAAGGTGTTCTAAAGAAGTGGTGTTGATTATCGTGTACAGCTCTCCATAATAGGGGATTAGTAGCTATGTCACACCTCGCTTCATATAATAGCTAGCCCACCCCAAAACCTAGCTCTTGGACCAACCAGAAAATATAATTTTTATCACAGATTCACAAGTTTATGGTTTCTTTGACCTATCAATACCTTTAAATGTAAATACAGAACCATAAATAATGATTTTATCCCAACTTTTATAAAAGAATGAAGAAAAAGAATCAATACATACAAAAAAAAAACCCAGGAGGTGCATTCATAGTCATAACAATATTAAACCCAATCAACAACCTATTATAAGAAAGAGAGGGGAAAGGAAAAAAAAATCTCATAAGAAAACCAGAAGGTACATAGTTTTAAACCACAGACTTGGAATACTATAAAGGCCTTTCAAACACCCAAAACACTCATATAGCTCCCCTGCTAAATCAACCAAAAGAATAGCTAGAGAGATCCAACAATTTTTTAATTAACAGGCTTCATATACCTCTTCCTCAATATGCTTAACAAACTGTTTCTTGCATAGTCAAAGCAATATAGCTTGTCACTAAAAAAGGGCATACTCATTCAAATTCGATCTTTAATATTCCCTAATGATTCAAAGAACTTTGGTTACACTCGTCTTTTCATCATGTCAATTGTGTGCGTCAAAATAGAAACACGTCTCTCATACATAATGTTAGAACTATTGAAAAACAACTCTTTGAAACAAAGCCTTCTGTCTAAAACTAGTTAAGGATTAAGAAAATGAAATACTGGGCTATTCAAGGCCACATCAGTAATTAAATTATTAACAGCATATCATGTCCCTAGATCCTCCAAAGTTCTTTCATGAACATAACCCAACACAACTATGGTTTACGTCCTAAAATAGTTACGGGTTAACCAAGCAAATCCATTTTCTCCATTTTTCTCAATATAAGGCTATATCTGCAAAAAGGCCTTTGGTGATTAATCCATCCACTAAGCATGAAGCTTCTAGTATGGACAATATTTAGATAATCTAATCTCCTTTTCTTAAGAAGAGGCTCCTTCAAGAGTTGAAACCAAGGTCTCAATTACTAATCCAAGCAACTTTATTATTGGGCCTTTGCTTGCCCAAAACAATTACCCATTTAAGGTTATACCAATAACTAAGTTATGCAATAGCATGCCATCACTACATCCTCCATTACCATAATCCCACCAATCAAAGGGCAACCAATAAAACCATACTTGGCTTAAGAATGTAGGGGAGTTTCTATCCTGACTATGGGCAGGTGTTTGCCCACTTCCCCCCAACCCCCTCCCCTTTATGTAGCAAAAGGGCCATGCTAAATAAGTAAACAAAAGAAAAGATAAACACAGTTATCACAAGATGAACCTTAAGTATATTAAGAATTCCAAGCACAATGTCATTCAAATAATGAAACCCATCTAAGCCTTATATCTCAAACTAGTTCGAGCTTAACCGAATGAATCCATTTTCTCCATAATGCTCTATTTAAGGCCATATCACTGGCCAAATTAAAAGTATAACATATCACATCATAATGTCCTCCATAACCATAACTCCACAAAACAACTAACAACAACCATCCCAAATCAACTCATCTCAGTTCAACTAAGCCTTAATACCAATTTAGCTGGGATTGGTCTCAAGGACATGCTTCCATTTTGCTAAATTCAAACACGTCAATAATAAATTCACTACCTAACTAAAGTTTTCTGAAATCCTCCTATACACAAAATGGATAAATCAAAGCAAAGATAAGCATAATTCCCAGAATCCCAAGAACAATACCATTAAATAACCAGAACCAACTAACTCTTACATGTCATCCACTCACAAATCTATTTTCTTTTTTCTATTCAACCATATTCAAGGCCATATCAGTAACCCAAAATCATATACAGTAAGTCATGTCACTATGCCCAATCACACAAGATAATGAAGAAATAAAGGGTAAAAAGAATCCAAAATTCTCACCCTATGAACCTTAAGCAACTCCAGAATCCCAAGCACAATATCATTGACATAACAAAACCCGGACGCCTCTGATTTCTTCGCATGATGCAACCCACCGGCCCAATTCAGCGCAATATCAGCATCCCCTCGATTCAACTTCACGGCGGCGCCAATCGAACCACCGGCCGAGGCACGACAGAAATTGAAAAGCCCTTCAAAAACGGGACAATCCTCTCCGACGTTAAACCGCTTAAGATGGCGGGAGTGAGCGTGATCGTGTAGGGTTTCGGGCGAGACGCTCGCGAGGAAGTCGACGTACTCGTCGGAGTGGAACTGGCGGATGTCATTGGCGTCAGCAAGGTAAGGGCGGTTGATTTCCATAAGACGGTGGAGAGAGTAGTGGATGATTAGGTTGTGAGCCATTCGGATTCGGTGAGGCTTCATAGGATGACCCTGGCCGTAATAGTAGTCACCGATTGTGGGTTCGTAGAAGTAGCTGACCCGCCGTTTCTTCCCGTCGGTACCAGTCGACGGCAACGATGCGCCGCCGATGTTCGTCTCCGCCATCACCATCAAGAATTCCGAGCGAGCAAACGAGCTCTTAGCTTCTCTCTCTCTCTCTCTCTCTAGAGAGAGAGGCTCTACAAGAAGAGTGAGAAATTAAAGGACGAGTCGAGAAAACGGGAGTGGGCGGGGATCCATACGGGCGACGATGGGGAACGTGGGCTTGGGTATTTTTTATTTTTTATATTTTTTTTTGTCATTTAACCCCGTCAAGTATTCAAAGTTTTATTTCAACTAATATCGACCGATCTACTATCGTATTTCAATTGGAAGAGAGTTTTCCCAATAACGTTTTTACTACTATCAAGAATCGAACCCCTATTCTTAATGTGGGGTTCTAATACCTTTTTAATTGGACCAAGCGTTGGTGGGCTTGGGTTTTGACCGACTGGCTTTACGGGTGGCTAACGAACCTGCATTGATTCTGTTTTTTTTTTTATCTTATTATTATTTTTTTATACTTAACGATCGATATTCAAAAATCAAATTAATTCGATTTAAATAATTATATATCTAATTAAGAAATTGACACTCTTAACTCATGTTTTATATTTTTAAGATTCAAACTCGATATTTTAATTAAAAGAATTTAGATCTCTATTATTATGTCAATAGTTCATCAGTATTTTCTTAATTTGTAAGAATTTTCTTTTTTTTTCTTTTAAGGATAGATGGATCCAAAGAATCATCGAGATTAGTTGTTTACTTTCCATTCGGTACTACAGTGCACTTACTTTTAATATTTTTTTCATGTTTTTCTTCCTGGCACATGTAAACAAAGGGATTTGAATCTTAGCATTCTAAAATTCCAAAAAATTTTCCACCACTAGACCACTTAAACTCTTTAATCACATAATACATCAATTATATTATATTTTATATTTTTGAACATTCTGCATTTTTAATTCATTTTACATAAATCTCAACTTTCTCTGCTCACCTTCAAAACACATTTCTCTCGAAAAAACCTATTTTCAAGAACTTAAACTAATAGGATTGAATTTCCAATAACCCAAAAAAGAGACATTCGGCTTTTTGTGCAATTTATAAGTGTAAGAGGACTATTGAGCAAATACTGAAGAACAGTTTGAAGATAAAAAAGAAGTGAGACTCTAAAACCCGAAAACACAAATTTCATCTCCTTTTAAACTACTCTTTTCTTTTCTTCTCTTCCAAACTGAAATCAATCTACCATCAAAACTCAAGATCAAAAGTTTCAAACTACTAATCCAACTCCCTAAATTTAGATTATAGCCTTAATTTAAAAAAAGTTTGAGGATTTGGAGTTGTCACAAAATGAGAGAATTAAGAGTTTTGGTATGACCCAAATCGGAAGAACTCTCTTTAGAGATAAAATCAAGATATTTTAATCGTGTTACCCCAAGTTTTAGTTTGCTTACATATTTTATTCATTTAGATTTGGAGAATTTAAATTACATTAAGTAAGAGAAAATAGGTTATTGAATGATGTTAGGGCCTATGGATTGTCATAGATTAATTAATATTGATTTTTGTGGTTATTTAATAATATTTCATAAGAGTTGAACAAAACTAATCGAGGCAACACTCTGACTGTGAAGAAATCTTGGAGTGATTATATTTCCTAATACTGTGAGTGGATGAATTGTTATATTTGTGAATAAGAAATTATTTTTCTTTATTTTTCAAAAAAAAAAGATTTTCAATTTGGTTTTATATTATATTTTGTGAATATAGAGTGTTCTTTGAAAGTATTTTGAAATTGAGATATGAATTTATGCACTTGAAATTATATCTTATATCATATTACACTTCCTGTTGGATATGGTTTTGGAAATCATGAATCGAAAACTTTGTTGATTTTCTATGGCACATGATATTTTTTTGGGATGGGGCATCCATAGGGTGTGAGCACCCATGAATATGTGATGATTGGTCTAAACTTTTATGGACTGATTCGATGGGGAGACATGGAGAGCATGTTAGACTTGTGGAGGTATGCACGGTAGAAAGATGCCCCCAAATCCCTGTCGGGCTAATTTGGTTGCACCACAAATGTACCAAGTTAACACCAAGGTTGAGAATAATGTTTATGATTTGTATTGATTGAAAACCTTTTGATGGTTTCACCATTGGTTCGGATGAAGTCATTGGTAGAAGGATTTTGAGATCAACCTCTTGGTTTTTAAAAGCAAGTGTATATTTAACACTTATCATATTTCATGAAAACTATGATATTTATCGAGAAATGTTTTGATGATTACATGATATTTTGTTAAATCAAAAATATGATTTTGAAAATATTATTTGACAATCTCATACTCTCACATTCACCACTTCTTTACTTACACAACTATGTCATTGCATTTCACTCACAAAGTAATTCCTTTATTTTATTATTTTTTTCAGAGGATGTGTAGGGATAAAGATCATTCTACCGCTAGTTAGATCCAGCCGAGGAGAGAGCTGCTCGGACTATCTATTAGTATTGATTCTTCTTAGATACAGATTTTTTGAGGCATGTAGATAGACTCATTGGAGGGTATTTCAAAGTTAAAACTCTTCATCTAATATGTTTTACATATGTGTATTTTATAAAGTTAGAAATTTCTATTTGTCAAAGTGATATTTTGAAATGTTAAATATTTATGTGTATTTTACATATTTTAAATTTCAATGTTTTGTGTGTTGGAATTTTGGAAACGGTATCACATAGTCTTGCATTATCTTAGGGTATGTGCTGGTGATTGCACGTACTTTTAAATCATGTGACAATTGTTGCATACTCGGACCCGAGGGTCATAGCGTGACACATAGTTATATACCACTTGATTGTGTTCTCTTTCACCTGGACTTAATCCATTGATCCGAGTGATTAAGGACCATGAGGTTTACCTTCTTAGAATTCCAAACAAGTGGAAGACCCCCTTTAACTCCCATAGGAGGGACTACAAATTCTCTCTCCATGCCATACTTGGCTAAAAACTTAGGTAGCTTATTGCTGTCCACCTTCGTTTCCAATAAACACAACATGCCAGGCCTATGATTTTTCACTATTTCTCTACAAACTCTCCTAAAATTGCTATGCCCCAGTCCTCTATAGTTTGACGAGATAGTAGTCGAAGGTTAGAAAGGAAAAAATAAAACAGAGACCAAACTCTCTCTAACAGAATTCCAACTCCATTCCTCCCTCCTCCATATCCTCTTCCTTCTGCATTTTCTTCATTTATATTCTCAGACACCTCTCCATCATTTGTGAGAAGAATCTCTTTAATTTTCCCTTGGACTTCATACCATCAATTATACGAGTTGATTGATTTTCATTTGATTAATTCAAAAAAAAAAAATCTATTAAGAAACCGTTCAAATACGATGCAATGAATTATTTATTTATTTAATTATAATTTTTATTTTTATATTATTTGTCTCATAATTAATAATCATATATTTGATCATTTTAGATTTTTATTATAAAGTATGACTATTTCATTATTTATATAAAATAATTAATATTTATATAAAAATTTTTATATTTTTTATATTTACGTATTTGTCTATGTTTATGTTTTCTATATTTTATAAAATATTATTTTCTCATATCGTTTCATATTTATTTATATTTCCATGCAATCTAGACTCAATTTTCCCTTCGCCTTAGCCCTAAATGAGAATGCGAGTGAGATTTTGTTCGTTTTGGTACTATTTCGAGGGGGATAAAAGTCAAAGAAAGTATCTTTGGTAATTTATATGAAATATTTTTATTTCTAATTGGATTAATAGATTAACTTAATTGTTGTTACCACTAACGAAATTAAATAAGAAGTTATTTGCTTTCAATCAAGAACACAACTTCAAACTCAATTTGAATAACAAGTCCTTATAAAAAAAAAAAATCCATGCCCACTCACATTGATCGGTATCCGAAATTATATTCTGACTAATTTTATTGAAACTTTTTTAAAGGAGGTCGTTCAATATAAATTTTTTTATTCTTAAAATTTGAATTTAAATATTAGTTAAAAAGATATGATATCCTTTCTATTAAATTAGCTGTCCGTTGATCAGGTCGAGGTGCCAATTCAGGGGGCATTGGTTGGATTGGGGCTGGCTTTTTGTTTCGCTTCGAAAATGCATTATCTTTTGTTTTGTACCATCATTTCAAGCCCAAGCCTAGAGGCAGTAGTGCCACAATTGCTTAGGCCTTTGAGCCCTACAAGACTGACCTAAACCCAAACTTAATGTAAGTCACCCGGATGGCCGTTCAATGCGCCAGTTTGCACAACTTCTCAAGGGTCTTTAAACTACATTAGAACCCTAAGAAGACATAGAATGGCCCAGAACTCAAAACCACCCATCTGGTTATTACAAATCAAACCACTTATTTTTAATACTTTTTGCTAAGTAAAAATGTAAAAATATTCAACTCTCAGCTAAGTATGAAAAATATTATAAAATATATGGTTTGATCGATAAAGGTTCGATGGTTTTATGGTGCATTCGATTCCACAATTTCATCAAAACGCCAAATGATCACTGAACTCCTCGAATCCGTATTTGGTCTCCAAGTTAAATTCGAAATCATGCAGAGACTACCTTTTGTGAGGTGATATTTACCCCTACTTAATAAGTTCGGAGATAAGTTTGAAAGCAAATCATCCCACAATACAACAAAACTAATGAAATTCGCAATTAGCCAAAATGAAGATTTTCCCAAGAGAGGGAGGAAAAATTGTATGTACAAGGCACTCTACAGCCTCCATTCCTAAGCAATTAAAAATCACGAAATTACCATTTTACGTGGATACAACCCTTAACCTATATATTGATTTAGTTTTGAGTCATAAGTTTATATTATAACGAACTATCATATGTCGAAATAATATTAATAAATAAGTTTACTCTTGTCCTTCCTTTCACATATAATTTTTTTTTTTGAAAATTGTCCTTGAATTATTTTAATAAAAGCTAAATTTGGAAGAGTTTGAAAAGAGAGGGTTACTCTTCTTTTTTTTTGGTACTTTGGTTAGGTCACCATCCAGTGTCTAGAGTTTTGTCCTGACTATTCTGGACTGATCGTTGTAGGGTCCGTTTTGCGGAGGCAGATCTCTCAATATTTATTTTTTCTGCTTCCACCCCGAGTCGAAACCCAGAAGTGGTGGAACGGTGTAACCCCCTTGGGCAGCTGTTGCACCAACCAATGATGGTAAAGGGTTACTCTTCTATCAAATGTATACCAAGTATAAACACATATTCTTTCTCTCTAGCCACCGAGAAAATGAACAAGAGAAAGAACATTACTTCATGGGTGGCCCAATTCTTCAATATCCAAAGACTTCGTAGAAGGCCATCACCTAAATCCCAAGCAAAGTTACGTTGAGTCTTGATTATATAAAGGCTCATAAGTAATGGCCAATTGATCGATCCACCAACTTGACACTAATTCTCCTTAAATAATACTTTTGAATTTGAATATTATGTATGAAAAAAATTATGAGAGTTTTTCCCTTGGATTCAATTTGACTCTAACTAAATTTAGTTGAATTCAACGTAATTACTGAATACCGATAGTTTATTAAAAAAAGCACCTATCGACAAAAATACCCTTCAATCACAAACTATAATTGCACATCTTTACCGGAACTAATTGGCCACAAAAAGGAAAATGAATTCTAAAAGAAATGATCAATTTAGTGCTAATGGGATACTAACATTAGAAATTTTCATTATATTTTTGTTTTCAATAAGCAATGAAACCATGATCCTTCGGATTTAATTACTTTTAGGTACTTGTTTTATTGTGGCAAATTATTACTTATAATTTTAGATGACCAAAATGCCCTTCGCTTTGGTCGGTAACTAATTCGTTTTCTTGAGGGAATTGAAGTTATATCAAATGAAAATCGGTTTAGTAAGATAGAATATTAGAATTTTTAGTTAAATTTTAAATTCAAAACATGGAAATAAAAAAGATTATATTGAAAGAGTCGTTCTTTAAATAAAGTTTTCGTAAATATTTAAATTAAATTAATTAAAATATAATTTCGAATACGGATAAGACCAATAAAAGGAATCAAAGGTATGCCCACAAAAATTTTGACCAGTGTCCCTTTTAAGAAGGTTTAGGACCAAAAGTGGGCTCGTGGTACGCCCGAAACGGCCCAATGAACGTAATCAAGCCTCATAACTTAGACGGTTGTGGCTTTAAAGTGCTATGTTGTCAAGTCAAGAGTCTTAATAGTTTGAAATTAGCTATATGGTTTGCCCTCAAATTGATTGTAGGCCTTTGAATAGAAAGCACAGCAGAAATTTTGAGAAAGGGAAAAGGCAATGCTCTGATCAATACCTTCTTCTCATTGGGTCTTTTGTCTTAATTGTCATAGTTCACATTGCGTCAAATTAGTTGCACATTCAAGGCAAGAGTAGACCAACACTTATTGGTATAATTAGTATGGATACTTTTATCTCTTAATTAGGTCAGGAGTTCAATTCCTATTTGACACAAAAGAAACAACGTTGAGAGATCCGCCCCCACAAAGTGGACATTGTAACGGTCGATTCAGATTAATCAGAACGAAATTTTGAATATTAGGTGGTGGTCGAAGCAAGATATTAAAAAAGAAAAGGCAAGAGTAGAAAACTGGGATTTAGATGCACCAAATTGATTGATATCTGCTTCCATGGAGTAGAAAATTCTGCTAGGGGTGAAAATTTGGACTTTGAGTTGATTTTTCTATTGGGGTTTGTCTAATCAAATAAAATTAGAAATAATTTGAATCAATGTCTAGTTAGTCTAATAGTTGACACCGGTACCTTCTAAGTGGTTAGTGGCTGACACTAGTACCTCTTAAGTAAGATCTATTTAGAGAGTTTTATTTTTTAAAAATCCAACCTGACTTAAATTGTATTTAGTCGGTTGCATATAAAACTTGTTTTTAAACATGTTTAGTTTGAATATATATTTTAGCTCATTTTTTTGGGACTTTGATTTCTAACTCATAGCTGATTTGCTCAAGTGACTAAACAAGTTAAATGTGAACAAGATTTCTAAACTGATTGATCCAATAGAATTGCATCTGACTCAAATTTTTATTCTGAAAATAGACTAAGATTGAAATATCTTCCGGACTAAACCTTTTTGTAGCTCTATATCCAAATATGAGGTTGGCTCTAGGGTGCTAAATATTCCTAGTTCATAGATTAAAATAATGCTACTACAGTTTCTAATGTTTACTAGAAAAACCATATCTCAAACTTTTTTCTTACTCCAATATAGAGGTTATCAATGTCAAAGTACAATTCTAAGGGCCACAAACCCATAATTAGAGTATGCAATTTGAATTCAATGGGACATATATACAACTTTGGGTAGAGATTAGGTTGATGATAGATAGCTAGGGTCCTTTTGTGGCTGAACGAGAGCGGGAGAGAAAATTACAACTTTTCTATCAAGTCCTACTTTGAGAAACTCAGCATTATATATAGTATATAAATTTTAAAATTCTACACCGTAAGAGTTTGTTTTTCGGTATAACTAAATCATAAATTTAAATTTATTCGATTCAGATTGTCTATTTTGATCAAACATTCATATATGAACGTAACCATGAATGACAAGAGAACATATAGTAAATGGATATCTTGTAAGCTTTTGTATGCTAAATAAATCAAATCAGCAAGAATTGAAAAGTATAGAATTTTAGGGTGTGGTAGAGAAGGTTCAATTGTCACATTCTAGGAAAGTAGATGCTGCATAATTCTAGGCTGTCCCCTATATTAATTTCTAAGATATGATTGGAAAATAAGAAATTCTTCATACAAAATATCAACATCAGTATTTCTTACATTTCGTTTACATACAAAATGAGACTTAAGACTAACAAAATTGCGTGAATTCAATAGAAAAGTAAGGAGAATGTGAGGGGTTTTATTGGTGTCAAATCATCAAATGAAACCAACAGGGGGACAGATAACTTTAATTATGGTTATCAACTTGCCTTTAGGAATAGACAATATGGGGGGATGGGTATTTTCTTCTCAAGGCACTCTTATTGCACCTTTGACTTGTAAGAGGCTTGGGTGGATTGGGTGAAGGTGCATGGTTTCATGTCTAGGGGGACCATATGAATGAATCTTGGGCAAACCTTCAACCTTAAGGGGGGTTGAAACAAGTTAATAACCCCAAAGTTAAGTTAAACCATTGCAATTATGTGATAAGATGTATCCCACTAAAACAACCTGGCGAGAGAGAGAGAGAGAGAGAGAGAGAGAGAGAGAGAGAGAGAGAGAGAGAGAGAGATATGAAACTTTTGGTACATGATTCTTTCCCATAAACTCTTTTTTTTTTTTTTTTCATCACTAGTATCCGAATTTTACCATACTAATCCAATTTGAATACTGTAGGACCCATTTTAGGAATTAGTTCTTCTAAATCCTTTTTCGCCATTCTCAAAACTCGAACTCGAGATTTTTGATTAAGAGAGTAGAGTACTCTTGACGCTTTAACTCAAAGGAGTTTGGTCAACTCTCTCCCATAAACTCTGGTTCTGCTAATTGTCTTGCATCATATGGCAAGCCCTTCCATTGAACTACTCTTTGGTAACCATGGTATAAGGAAGTATTTCTTTGTTTAAAGAAAACACATTTCAAAATACAATGAATACAAGGAGATAAAATAGAGACAAAAGATAGAAACTTAGGTGTTCAATTATAATTTAAGGATTGTCTACTATAACTGTTGGGGGGTACTTTTAGTTGTTGAATCTTTTAACAGTTAAAAAAGGTATTTATTAATCTAATTTATAACTAATAAATTCAACCGATAATTCAAAAACGATAAAAAATTATTAATTATCTAAAATAACTTTTAACTTTTCAATAATTTAAACATAACCTTAAAATAGTATTTATGTTTTTATCTCAAAAATTAAGATTTTGCTTGGAATTCATGTTGATGTTGATATCTTAGAAGCCAAGTGGCATTCAAAGAGAGCAAATAGATGAGGGGTTCTATGCTTTGGGAGGTCATGGAAGCAAGACTTACTAGGGCATTAAATTATGCATTTCTTTTCAATGGAGACAAGCAAATGTTCCTACCCAGGCAAAAACCTAATCATTTGAGGGAAGGATGAAGGGAAAGAAATGGGGGGGGGGGGGGGAGCGCTTCCCCAACCCAAGTTTTTACTTTCACTATCATTTTGTGATCATGATGTCTTGGAAAGGAAGCTTTATTGTTGGTTGATTTAAACCCATGAAAAGGACAATGCCTTTCTAGGAAAATACTAGTACTTTCCTCTCCTCCCTCACCTATCTCTTGAATTGTATAGCAAAGTCGTATCATTTAGTACCCATCCATACATATGACAATCTAAATTCATGCATATGGTCTCCATTGAGTCTACATCACAACTCTTCTATGATTCATATGCATTTTTCTTCCAAAGTTTGAGGTTGTTGAGTTGGTATTTACGATGCAAAAATTATTTTGATTTTCTTTCTTTCTTTCTTTCTTTTCTGATCATAAGACAGAAATTATTAGTATTTGCAACCCTTTTTCAGAGCTTTAGTGAGCAACCATTTTCGTTACGAAATGTCTAATTTGAACTCTATTTTATGTTATTAAAGTAGAGTCATTATCATAATTCTATCAAACTTTTTCCATTGGGTGTATAACAATATAAAGAGATTTTCTATTTTCTAAAATTTATTTTCACGAACGATAGGAAAGAAATTTTTAATATTTATCATCCTTTCTTGGGTATTACCATAAGAAATCCCACTTATTATAAAATGTTTTATTTGAAGAATATTTACTATTAAACGCGGGTTTTTCATTATAATTCTAACAAAATTTCTTTAGTTTAATAGTGAAAATCATGTTCAAATATTTCGAAAAATTAATGTAGGCTAAGTACAATTCATCCTACACTTCCACACCAATCCAATGCCTATAATTTCAAGACATGATCCAAGTGAGTGAAGGTAGAAAGGGAGTTCATTTCGATAATTGTTCTGAAAAAATCTTTTATAGTCAGAAAATATTTTTCTATTTATTATGATCGAATATTTTTAATTTCCTTTCAAACTTAGCGTGGAAAATTATTATCGACTAATTTATTATATAAAAACAAATCTAATAACATAATATGAACCCAATTATTTGACGTCATAAAATAAAATCAGTGTTATTTTAGTTCTGAAAAATAGCATCCATAGAAAAGAAATCCTTAAAGCACTCGTCCCAAATTTGAGGTAACCTTATATCATGAGCTTTGGGGAGTGACCTGCAGCAATTAATTTCTTTTTGGTGTGACAGCATTTATGACTTCAACTAGCTACTTGAAGGCCCAATTGACAAGGGTCCCTGATTTTTTATTTTGATATTCGAAACTATTTTCTACTGATCTGGTCCGAACATCTATAGAAATTATATTTAGAGGGTGACGTTTCCAATATAGTTAAATTTAAAAATTGATTAAAAAATCTAACACAATGGTTCTAATTTCTTTTTTAAAAGAGGGTGTTTAAACTCAACCCTTGTGGTGTACATTTGATGCCCACTCAATCTTCAAATGGGATGTCAAGCCAAATTTGGGTGTCCCTACTTATCTCTAATATAGTTGAAAGTGAGGAAAGTAGGATAAAAGTGTCCCACATGCCTTTGTAAGTATAGGGCTATGGGCCCCAACTCAATGCAATATGACATATTTCAATATCCATACAAAATAGTGATCATCTTATAGCACAATACCCCCTACATAAATTTTTGGCAAAGCATGTGAAATACATCCATTCCATTTGTATTTTTCTTTAAAACCTTATCTAAAAGTATGATCAAAATAAAAAATTTATATTAGGAGAGCAGAACATAATATACAAGGAGACGCATGTAGAAAGTAGAGATTATAAATTTTTAAAAACAAACAAAATCATAGAGAATTTTATAAACATTTTTAATGCCGTAATAGAATTTCTAATTCTTTTAATTGTATTCTTATTATTTGAAATTAAATTCAAATACAATACACAATATGAATGATCATAAATTGAGTTTATCCAAGGAACGCTAGATTACTAATGGACAGTAAGTCTAATGGGATAGAGTGACAGATCTTTTAATCAAATTTGAGGTTTGAAATTTAAAAATGAAAAAAAAAATATATTGGGTGAACATTCTCATAAATAGAGTTTTTGCAAACATTTGAACTAAATTAATCGAAATATGATTTTGGATATCGGTGGTGAGAACTCAAAAAAAAAAAAAAAAAAAACTAGATTTTAGGATGGAACTTATACATACGAAGACCTTTTTCCATATAATATAAAGATCTATGGAAAGATTTGCTAGTTGCAGACATAGGTGCCACTGAGGCTCTCTCCCAACTTAAGACACCCCATGCATCCCCATAATAAGTAACCTTTTTATTCACACAACTAGCCGTGGTCATATCAAGCAAGCCATTCAAGATATGTAGCAAGTTCAAGGCCACAAAAAAAAAAGAAAATGAAAGATGAAAACATTGTTGATAATTTAAAAAAAAAAATGGATAGAAGCTTTTTTTTTATATATATATAAATCGTGAAAATCGTAAAAATTTATATGGAAAACACTTGAGAAGTTAAAACAGGGCATTTTGTACGATTGGCCCATTTGTGCACTACTATTGATTTACCATTGCTCATGGCAGATCTGAAGGAGTTCATGTTAGATATTATAGAGATCAGTTAGAATTTTGAATGCAAAAATTGTTTATCTTGTTAATTAATTTTACAAAGAATTGACTAGAAAACTCATATATTTCCCTAAAAATGATTTTTGTTTTATTTAAATATTATTATAAATAAAATAAAATAACGAAAAGTTAAACCAAACTGGGCTTTTTTTTTTCCAGAAATTTGCACAGCTAACTTTGTAGAGTTTTTCTTTTTCTTTGTTTTTTTCCCCCTTTTTCTCTTTAACCCTTTCATGATTAAATAATGTTTCTTATGTGGTAAATAATTCAATTATATGTTGAGACTACGGGTTTAAGATAAACTAAATGTTTTGGGCCATGCCATAATACTGAAAAAGAAAATTGAGAAATATGAGACTTGGGTTGGTTTTGGGGGCTGGTGTAGCTATCTATCTGTCTATCTTTTGATCAACAATCTTTTGGTGTAACAACAGACACTAAAGTTTTTAAGTCAAAATTTTGAATTCAAGTATTGAGATTGAAAAAATGGTAGCAGGAGAGTTAATCCTTAAATTGAGTTTTAAAGCTGTTAAAATTGGATTAGACAGGTTTTTTAATACTGATGGCCAAGTAAAAAAATTATCTATCCCTTCTGTTAAGATTTTTATTATCTTTCATTTATTTATTTATTTATAATTTAAAGAATAGAAATTAGGACGATAAATGTTGCTATCTCATATAAGATTACTATACGCTGGATTTTAATAATTAAATTTGATTTGAATTAAATTTAATAAAAAGGATAAATATCTCCTTACAGCTATTTTTTGATACACAAGATGCAGTGACCTTGCATTGCAGTGTATGAATAAATAATGAAAAATGATTTTTTTAATAAATTATTAAAATTTTATAATTATTTTAAATTTAATTAAATTCGATTAAAATTAAATTAAACGAAAGATAAAGATCTCCCGACAAGGCAACTGTTTCTCGATGCACAGGATGTAAATCCGTGACCTTGCATGGCAGTGTATTGATTTCATCATCGGAGAGAAGAGAAGATGTGAAAGAAAAATAGATGCAAGGGCGCGGAGTATTTGGATGGTTGTGGCAGCAGAAAGGGTGCGGTGTGCTCGCGCTGGCCGCGTGGTTTCCAAGATATCTGTGTGGGTACTTTTGTCTGTCGGTCATTCCTATTCAACCTTACGATTCAAGCATTATAATTTGGAATGTTGTTTACTTCATTAATAATCCAACCTTACGAGTTAGAGCAGTTTTGAAATATTTTAGATTTAACATGATCATCAGATATTAACTTAATTCGTCGTGAAAGTGATGAATTTTAATATTCAAATTTCATGTTCTTAATTTTGAATTAGTCGATATGAGATTTTTCATTAAATTTTTTATCGCAATAAATTTGCCACAAATCAAATTCTTTTAAAAGCGATTCCATGTATAGTTCTCTCAGCTTGTTTGATATATATATATAATTATAAGTTATTAATGAACTTTCTAATATATATCCAAAAAAATAATATTTAGCTTGAAACATGGTATTATTTTTGGCATATCCTACATTTTGTTTTCTATTTTTTTTGGGGGGGGGGGGGTGTGGTTTGCATGGGACCTTTACTATAGGAAGAGGAACCCACTAGGAAACCAGAAAAAAGTTTGTATATTGGTGTGACCCCAAAAGGACAGAGAGAGAGAAGAGAAATATGAAAGGAACCATTTGTTTTTCCATTCTTTCATTTTCCACCAAATTTGGAATCTTTAAAGGGTACCCTTTTCTTGTTGACAAAAAAATGGAGGGCCTACCCTTTCTTCTTGACCCATCTACGGCTGTCGGCCAAATTACAATAATCATACATTGTTTAGCAGAATACATCATTTAATGTACAATTATTGTACATGATCCCAAATGAAAAATATGCATTGCAGGTAAAGATATTATTAGCTAAGCAAAAAATTCAAACCCACTAAATATTGGTCTTAAGCAACAAGAAAAGAAAGCCCATTCCTTCCTTTCTCCTTGCCTTATTTTATAAACAACTATAAATCATCAACGGACAGTTAGTTTAATGAGATGAAATGTTAAATTTTTTAACTAGATATCAAGTTTAAAACTTGAAAAAAAAAAAAAAAAAAACTACGTTGGGAGACCCACTCCTAAATAGGGCCCTTGCATATATTTGAACCAAATTAATTAGAGTATAACTCTAAATATCGATAGTTTGATAAAAAAAAGATAAACAAATATAAATCCTAAGGAAAAAGCAAAAATTTATCTCAAACGAGCGAAACGTAATATATATTGAAAAGTTTAATTTTCGAGAATAGAATTATAATTTTTTAAAAAAATTTAGTAATAGGAGATATAATTTATTTTTTTTTTTTTTAATATTTACGGGATTGCTTCGTCAGTGGCTCAAGCGATATCTATTTATAGCTACTATTAATATTGCTTATGGTTAATATTATTATTTCTAAATATGTTATTTTTAGGTTTATCCAAAAAGAAAAATAATGAACCTAATGGTTCAACAATGTTGGCTGTACGAAAATATCATTTTTCTTATTTTTTTTTATCACAAAATCTTGTTTTATAAAAACAAATAAGTAAAATAGGTCCACCAATAAAAGATTTATTGATAATTACAAAAATTGTATGCCATATATTTTTCTTTACATTATCTTAACACTACTCTTTTACAAACAATTGTACAAACAACTAAAAGATTTCTTGATACCTAAAAACATTTTCCCAAATCACCACCCTATGTTGCCTTATACAAACTCAACGTATCGTTGATCTAATAGCTAAACATTAGTTCCCTTAAACAACGTTTTGAGTTCGAGTATTATATATGAAGAAAATATATATTATGAGAGTTTTTTCTCTTAAACGTCAAACTCGATTTGAATCAGATTCAATATGATTACAAAATAATCGTGATTTCTAAAAAAGAAAAAAGGTAAGTTTTTGTCATGCTAGGCGAATTTGAATAATGGGTATTCTCTTCCAAAGCAAGAATCACTAAATATACTAACTTATATTTACCATGCTCAAGTTAATAATTGGGCCACCCCAATTTACGAGAGATGGGTCATATTTTCCAAAAGTCTTTAATTTTTTTAGGGTTTTTTTGGCAGTGCAAATAAAACATGGTCCAAACCCCATAACAGAGAACTTTAAATTTGAGCCTAATTATATGTTAGGTAAGACTCATTTAGATGATGCATTCTATACAGCTGTTCACAAGTACCATTGATTTCAAAGTGTATTAAGAATGAAGTTTCAAGCTCTATCCATCTACTTGTGGTGCAAACTTATGGTTAAGTGTCATCAATGAAATTTTAGACAATGTACAAGCTATGGCACTTCCACGTCCTCCCATGATCCATAAACTGAACTACCACATCATTAATGTCATTTAGAGAAGCTAACAACATTTGCTTTTTCCTTTTTCCCTTTTTATTCGGTTATTAGAAAGGTAGAAAGGTAGAAAGGTAGTATAATTGTCTTTACGGGGACATCCGAGTAATAAAGAGCTTCTATGAATTCTCGTGTTTGAATATTCATGAACATATATATTTTTACGATTTTACAATTCCTATGTTAAAAAAAAAGTTGCATAACTCAAGAAAAAAATTATAATTTCGAATGTTATTTGCTCACATGCTCTTACCCGATCCAGAATTATAACATCAAATGCCGGTGTTTTATGTATAAATTTTTAGTTTTGCCCTTTACAAATAGTAACCTTTTGATGTATCAATATAATGGAGGTTGACTCAAAATGGCAATATGATCGATATTTGATGATTTAGTTGGTTCAGAAACTGACACCCCTTAATCATGGTCGGGAGTTCGATCCCCCATAGAAACGAAAAAATCAGTGCTAAGAGACATGTCCCTTCAATTAGACCCTGCAAGCGGTCAATCCAGATTAGTAGGGGCGAAACCCTAAATACTGGGTTGGTGGCCTAACTATGGTACCAAAAAAAATGGCAATATGAGTTTACTCTCTCCTTAAGGTCTCAATTGATTCAATTAATGACAAGAATCTTTTACTGCATAACATAAGACATAAAAAATGAAAAAGAAAAAATCTTGGAACAAAGAAGATTTTCAAAATTGTAAAGACATGATAGGTTTTCTCCGAGCAATCCCTCTCTAGGTCAATGCCAACAAGTTTGATTACATTCAACTTAGCAAATTTAGGAGAATTTCCCTTTTTTAGCCCTTTTAACAAAGTTGATATTGATGTCAAAGAGGAGCAATATGGTAGTGGGGTTGATCCGTTGTTTCGCATAAAATTATATAATGTTGTATTAATGGGACGCAGCTCGATAATTCAAGAAGAAAATTGTGTAAAAGCAATTAGAAAAATTATTCAAACAGTAGGTGAGGCTTATTTGGATCGTATTATAAACGCTTCGACTAAATCTATTAATGTTAGAGATGAAATTTCAATTTCTAAATCTTGATTAATTGAATTTCTTGCTTTAGGAGAATATGAACATCTTCAAACGGGGCTTATTGGCATTGATTCAGTAATTTTTATATAAGATGGTTGGTGAGAATTAATTATGTGGTCCAGACACATGGATAAATTGGAAGTAGTCACAAATACGATTTTCTATCTACAAGGTCATATTGCTATTGATTCGATAATTTTTAAAGCGTATTAAGAATGAAGTTTCAAGCTCTATCCATCTGCTTGTGGTGCAAACTTATGGTTAAGTGTCATCAATGAATTTTTAGACAATGTACAAGCTATGGCACTTCCACGTTCTCCCATGATCCATAAACTAAACTACCACATCATTATTGTCATTTATAAAGGCTAAAAACATTACCTTTTTTCTTTTACCCTTTTTGTTCTTTTATTAGAAAGGTAGAAAGGTAGTATAATTGTCTTTGTGGGGACATTCGAATGATAAAAAAATTTTTATTCAAGTGTTTTCCTTGAGTTCTCATGTTTAAACATTTATGGATGTATATATTTTCATAATTTTTGTGATTCTTATATTTAAAAAAAAAAGTTGAATAACTCGAGAAAAAAATTATAATTTCAAATGTTATTTGTTCACATGCTCTTACCCGATCCAGAATTATAACCCCAAATGCTGGTGTTTTATGTATAAATTTTTAGTTTTGCCCCTTACAAATAGTAACATTTTGATGCATCAATGGCGATTGACTCATAATGGCAATATGAGTTTACTCTCTCCTTAAGGTCTCAATTGATGACAAGAATCTTTTACTGCATAACATAAGACATAAAAAATGAAAAAGAAAAAATCTTGGAGCAAAGAAGATTTTCAAAATTGTAAAGACATGATAGGTTTTCTCCGAGCAGTCCCTCTCTAGGCCAATGCCAACAAGTTTGTTTACATTCAACTTAGGAGAATTTCCATTTTTTAGCCCTTTTAACAAAGTTGATATTGATGTGGAAGAGGAGCAAAATGGTAGTGGGGTCGATCTTTTGTTTCACATAAAAATTATATAATGTTGTATTAATGGACGCGGTTCGATGATTCAAGAAGAAAATTGTGCAAAAGCAATCAGAAAAATTGTTTAAATAGTTAGGCTTATTTGAATCATATTATAAATGCTATGGCTAAATCTATTAATGTTAGAAATGGAATTTTAATCAATATTTATTGGTGTAGATGTAAATAGTATTTTCGTCTCTTAATCAGGTCGGGAGTTCAACTATCACTGGATATGGAGAAAACAATGTTGGGAGACCTCCTCCTCAAATGAGACCCGACAATCAGGTTGATTCCTAATTAGTCAGGACGAAATTTCAAATATCAGAAGGTCCCTGTATCAAAAAAAAAAAAAAAGAGATGAAATTTCAAGTTTTGAATTTCGATTAATTGAATCGCGTGCTTTAGGAGTATATGAACATCTTCAAACGGGGCTTATTGGCCTTCAAACGGGGATTTTTATATGACATGTGGGTGAGAGTTAATTATTTGGTCCAGACACATGGATAAAATGGTAGTAGTCACAAATATGATTCTCTATCTAAAGGGCAATCAAAGGGGCCTTATTGATATTGACTTGATATTTTTTATACGGCTGGTGAGAATTAATTGTTAGGGCCAGACAGAGAAATAAAATAATAGTAGTCAGAAATACGATGCTGCATCTACAAGGGCAACTAATTGTTTATCCAAATAACTCTTCATTAAAGAAAAACTATTTTAGAGAGTAAACTTTTAAACGTGCTCTAAACAGGCCAAGCACCGACATGGTCGATTTTAGCTCAGGAAGGGTGAAAACTGTGATGTTGGTGTCTGAGAATGCAAGATGTGGCATTTTGCAAGGATAAAAAATATATATTTTCTCACTTATAAGTACTACAGGTTTTATGAGAATTGTTTGTCATTTTTTGTACTCCTTGTGATTTTTCCCGGACATAGAGATATCTTGAATCCCAATCAAATCAAAACGCCAAAAAGCAGCACCAGATTTGCGTAAAACCCACTTTATTGCTTCACCTTCCTGTGCCTCTCTCTCTCTCTCTCTCTCTCTCTCTCTGGTAACTTGAAGTCTAAGCATGATTTACTCTTCGTCTCTTTAAATGATAAAAAATTATTCTTGATTTTTCCCAACTCACACACTTCATATAAAGACATATAAATATTTGCTCTCAGACGAACACCTTTCATATCACACCAATATATAGATGTCATCATCATTCAAGTTCCCACACTAGCTTCCTCGTTCGATTCTTTTTCCTCTGTATAGTCTTCTGTTGCAGAGGAAAAAAAGCAGACAAGCGAACAAAAAAAGAAATCATGGGTCGACATTCATGTTGTTTAAAGCAAAAGCTAAGAAAAGGTCTTTGGTCTCCTGAAGAAGATGAAAAACTCTTCAATTACATTACTAGATTTGGTGTTGGATGTTGGAGTTCAGTTCCTAAACTGGCTGGTGAATTCTTCTTCTTCTTCTTCTTCTTCTTCTTCAACATTCTAGCATATTCATCTTCAAATTTGACCAAGTCTAAGTGATTTTTTTTTTTTGGTTGCAGGTCTACAAAGATGTGGAAAGAGTTGCAGACTAAGATGGATAAATTACTTAAGACCAGATCTTAAGAGAGGAATGTTCTCACAGCAAGAGGAGGATCTCATTATTAGTCTTCATGAAGTTCTTGGCAATAGGTATATACACATAACATTGTTCCTATGCTTCCAATATTCAAAAATGTAATCTTTGGTTGAAAGAGTGAAATGGGTTTTCAAAGGAAAAAACAGACCGTGTTTGTGATCTTTGGCAGGAAATTTGAAATGGGTATAGATTAATATTTAAGCTTGTGTTGAAAATGTGATCTTTTTGTTCAAATTTTAAAATGGGTATTCTCTAGGATTTAAAGTTTGGATAAAAAATGTGATCTTTAATAGAAAAGTTGAAATGGGTTTCGATGAAAATTTGATATTTTGTTGAAAACTTGCAGGTGGGCACAAATTGCAGCACAATTACCAGGAAGAACAGACAATGAGATTAAGAATTTCTGGAATTCATGTTTGAAGAAGAAGCTGATGAAGCAAGGAATTGATCCAAACACACACAAGCCTTTGAGCAACATGGAAATTAAAGAAGAGAAGAATTGTACGGACAAAGCTTCAATTCCTTCATTTCAATCAAGTGGAATTGCAAATTCCTCAAGTTCAGCCGAATTTGAACAAGGTTTTATCCTCAATGATTCAGGATATTATGTGGGTGGTGAATTGAATCAAGCTTCAAGAGAGCATTTTTTGAACAAACCCACCTTTGATTCTTCACCATTTTTTGAATTCCAACCAGGAATCGACCCAATCCCAAGTAATTCAAATCCCCTACTTCAGTTCCACCAAATGCAAAGCCAATTTGATCCAAATCCAAACTTAGAATTCTCTGGGAGTTTTACTAATTTTGAGCAGACAGATTTTTCCGACAATTCAGTGTTCATGAATGAAGCAAAGGAGATATCAAGTAACAGTTCAAACATCATCAGTCACAGTGGAGGTTTTCATATGACTAACAACAATAGTACTATGTTGGTCGAAAATGCAGGTTTTTCTTGGCATTCAGAAAACAAGTTTGAGTCTTTGTTTCATTATCAGTTCAGTGGAGTCAAATGTGAAGAGGGATTGAAGACGAGTCCTTGGCATGAAGAACAGATGCAAAACAATAATAATTCAGATGATTTCAGTAGCTACCCTTTAACATCACTTTCTGAAGACCTCTCTGCCGCATATTTTGATGTCATTCACCACATTTGAAGGGAAAAAAAATAAAAATTGTAAATTCATTCTCTCTCTCTCTCTCTCTCTCTCTTTCTCCACACATAAATCATACAAATTTGTTGATAGTACAGGGAATTTCTACTGAAAAAGGTTTGAGCTGAGGATTTTCTACTTCATTTTTTCACTGGTCTGGTAATAAAGTGTAAACTGATGTCACTTTTGAGTCATTATTTCCGTAACTTTTTTCCCTTCATTTTTGTATTTTGATCCCCTCCCAAGAAAGTTGGAATAATGTATGCAACTTACATTTATATGAGTGAATTCAAATTTTTGTGGTCCACAATTCTTTTTATGAAGATGGCCAGACCATCCGTCATATTTAACACTATTTTTATTACCATTAATAACTATTTTTTGAGACATTAATAATCACGTTGAAATCGATTAAATCTAATTTGGGTCAAATTCAATCCTTAAGAATAAAATTCTCACAACATCTATTTTCTCAATATATAAGATTTGAACATGAAACCTGTTCAAGGGAATTCGTGTCTTGTCAGTGGACACTATTAATAACTATAGAGATGACGATGTCAGAATGGTAATAAAATATATTTTGATTATTTAAAGTTTTACTATTTAAATCGTTTAAAAAATTAAAAGATAAATTTCTTCATAATACAATTTACTAGCACCGGAATGGTAAAATACCCATCAACATTCCTCTTGCGTCTTTCATTTCTATTCTTTTTTTTTTTGTTGGGGGAGGGGGGGGGAAGGGATAATCCTAATCTTGTGTATCTTTCTTTTAATTAGTTTAAAGTAGTATATGATTATGATCATTGATTTGGGAGGATCTGAAAGGGGGGGGGGGGGTATTCACATGGGGTAGATACTATGCGTGTAGGACAGGCTGAATCCTAAAGAAAACACCTGGCATGCAGCTACTACATTCCAAGACAACTGGAAGAAATTTCTAGTAGCGAAGAGTAGTAGTCATATTCCCTTAATGGCATGAGGTGTTTGAGATGTGATGTTGAACTATTACTATTACGCCTATGACCATGCACACTACCAAGTTGATCTTTTCAAAATGATCTCATATATTTTTTATAATTTCAAAATTTTGAATTTAAATATAATTAAAAAATACTTTATAAAAATACGAACAGAACCTATAAAGTTATGTAATAATGGGTTTACTATATAAATAGTATTTTCTATTCAAATTAAATACTTTAAGATAAACATAAAAACCATTGCAACCCTATCATTCTCTTTGCTTGAAAAGAAAATCTTGTCTGATATACAAAAGGACTCCTGGGTTTTGAATTTAGGGTAAAATTTTAAGTTTATTTCCTTTTATATTAAAAACATTTTATATATGTCATTGCAAATTGTAAATGGTTGAAATTTTGGGGGGGGGGGGGAGAGAGAGAGAGAGAGAGCAATGAAATCAAATGTAGTGTGTAGGGCTAATGCCATTGGCTTTGACCATTAATGGAGCCCATAAAAATAATCAAATAATTCTTAATATGCAAAATACAAATTTTCCAAAAAGTGTGACAAGGAACCAAGTGTAATGCCTTACCAACATCTCACATCACAAAATGGAAAAAAAATAAAAAAATAAAAGGAATCACTTTGAATAAGAAAAATGTAGTTTCATTATTTAAAGAACAATATTTTTCAAGAATTAGAAAAGAAATTTTCAAAATAAAATTGTTGTCTTTTCATATGAAATACGAAATATAAATATTATTTAATTTATTTGAGACTTTAACACAAAATTATTCTGATAAAAAAATAATTTATATTATTATTATTATAATTATTATTATTATTATTATTATTATTATTATTATTATTATTATTATTATTATTATAATAATAACAACTAGTTTTCCAGCTCAGGTAGTCATATATAGTTAAGGGTATACCCTTTTAAAGGGACAATAAGAATGAGTATTAAGTAGATGGGACTTAGCATTGGTTAGCCTTTGATGGGTACAGTTGTTGGTTGAGTTTGCCCTAGATTCATACAAGAAGTAAAGAATGAAAAAGAGAAGAAAAGAAAAGAAAAAGAACCTTATCTATATCATAATTTAGATACAAGTAATACAAATTCGGACAAAAGGGTCAAAAATAGGTAAAAAAATGGTAGATCATCTTCTATCCTATCTTGGGAAATTTCTATAATTCCTATTGGTATTAATTGCTTAATAGTTACACTAGTTATGAAATTGGGCAATACCCAAATCGTAGGTTTTTCCCACCATTCATCAACATTCAGCCAAAACTTTTGGCCACCATTTCTTTTATGCTGTCTCTCTCTCTCTCTCTCTCTCTCTCTCTCTCTCTCTCTTTCTCTCTCTCTCTACATACAACAATGTCTAGAGCTCTTAATTTGGTGTCAAGCCAGAAATTGTTCATTGGATTGCTATTCAGTAAATTTTTCTAAAAATTAGCAAAAGATAAAAGACCACCAAATCTTTCATGACTGATTGCTTAAAGCAACAAGACCAGAGATGACCAACCCTTGAGGAAGAAGGGTGCAAGAGCATTTTGACATACAGACAAAATAGCTTGCATCTTGATGCTTTGGTTAAACTGGGATGGGAATTATGCTAATGGCCACAGACAAGCAAATATGATTAGGTGGGAAAGAAATGCAATCAAAATCATAAATTTGGACGTTAGAAATAAAACAAGTTTCTTAGTTTGAAAGTTTATTGTCATCACTCAAGTTTTATCTAAACTGGTATATGCGAGTGCAAAGTCTGAATCTTCAGCTCAACTCTTCTGCTATTGCGCTCTGCATCTAGGGATCATGAAGAGCTAGCTTTGGTGCAGAAGAATTGATCATCACTGAGCAACCGAATATGAATGCATGTATGTTGATTCACTAATTAAGTTTCAGCGAGTAATTTTTCTCAAGCATGTTTTTCTCTCCAGCACGCTTGGCAGGTTCTAGTCATGAGGAGTTCACAAGAAGGAACATAGGGCCTGGTAAGGAGCCTCACACTTGCTCGCTGATCATGTAGTGCAAGAAAAAAGAGTCCTTGCTGATGACCAAGATAGATGACTAAGCTTGGTTTCCATAGCTAGAAAAGTCCCCCAGGGCCACCCAGATGAATTCTTCACCTGATATTTCTGCACCAGAAGAATATCTTTTCAGAATAACTCACAAATGCAGAAACAGGAGCAATTTGGAAAGAAAAGAAGTGTTCCACCCTTAAGTTGCTGATTGTATTGGTTGCCAGTTGCTCAGAAAGTAGGAGTTAGCAAGAGCCTTCAGCACCAGAAACTCCCCTCTGCCAGAGACTGTCCCAACAGCTGCTCGTGTCAAGTCAGAAAAGATTCACTCTGAGATCAAGTAAAAAATAGCTCAAATAAGGATGTCAATAAGCAAAGGAATCACATTATAACCGTCAAAACTTGCACAAGATATCTCAGATTGAATAACATAACCCAGTATGAAATATAACATTTGTGGTGGATACTCATGAATCTCTTCTGCGCTCTCTTTTCTTCCAGGTGTGCTGCAAGAATAGTATATCTTTTAATATGTTCCTTGAATAGTATGTTCGATGTTATGGCAGGAAGTTCAGGAGGTTATGGAAATGATGACATGGCGCCAACTAAGCTGGATGAGGTGGCTGCCCCAAAGATTCTGCAGGTTTACAACCGCAGAGGGAAGAAGGGAAATGTGATAGAGGATGGCATGTAAGAAACACAACCGCAAGAATCTTAGTGGTTAAGGGTGTGTAAGGGGTCATAAAATGTAAGGGTAGGGGAGAAGGAAAAATCAGTGAGGAAAATACCCATCAGTGTACTCGGCCTTTGGCCGGACAGTCTTGCTTCCTTGCAGACTGAAGTTCTATCTGTAGTCTTGAGTTTCTATTTCAATGAAAGACAGCACTATGTGCTCTTAATTTTCAGAAAGATCCTTTCTCCAACCCTTTTTCTCTTGTCTCCTAAATTCTGAGTATAACATTCGACATGATATTCTTAAACTTGACCGTTCACCCTTTTTAGTGAAAATTAAAAATCAATATATTTAATCAACCTTTTACATTATAATTTTGTTATTTCAAAAAATAAAAATAAAACCAGTCTAACCAACCTTTTTTAGACACGATTTTCCTTTTGATGTCGAATTTTGAATTGGTCTAGGGTAATTGTATTAAATCTAGATTTGAGCTTGGATTTGTATTTAATAGTGACATTTTGACCCAAAAAAATTTCCAATATTATTAGCAAAATCTCATAGGTAGGCCAAAAAAATAAAAAATTAAAATAAAACCTAAATTTAGTTTTGAAAGGATTGTTGGAACTTTTCACAAGCCAAGTCAAATGAGGTTAGCAAATAAGATTATGGGACAGACGTCAAAGAATGGAAGCTAAGAAATGGCAATTTTTTTCCATAAAGATATTGAGAATTTTGGTCACTACTCATATTAGAAAACTCATCAAACATACATACTTGCACCATCCAGTGGGCTCCAGGACTTGAGCTGCTACCCATCTTGCACTGGTAGAGAGAGGAGGAAATCATGGATTCTCCCACAGGTCCAAACAGACCACAAAAAACTTCTGGAAGAGTCGAACAGCACTTAGATGTATTTTGAACAAGTTGGGGAGATTATGAAAATCATTCTAATGTTGCAGACTTCAGTTCAAGTATTTTCTGGTTATCTCTTGCCTCAAACTGAGGATTCTTGCCTGTCAACTACACTTTCTGCGGGTTTACTCCATTTAATATTAAACTGCCAAAGCTAAATAAGCATAATTCAACAAGCAGAGAATTCCCAGCCAAAACATTCGTGTCCCTTGCACAAGCCATTAAAACTCCCAAAGCTCAAGTTTTTCAAGAAGATATCTTGCCTTCACATCTTTTCTCCTACTAAATTGACATATAAGGAAACATTTTAACTATTGGTCTTAAGATCTGTTCTTTTGCACACTGAATTAACTCAACAGCAATAAAAAGGGCATTTGTGAGTGAACGGTATTTAGCTTCCTTCCTTATGTTATCTAGCTTCCCTACTCCTCCTTCTACTCTTCATAGATTCATCATCTGGATATCAGAGTAACCTATCCCAATTCTTCATTTTACCCCAATTATTCTTGACATATTGCTTTTTTCCAGTTCCAGAGCGATATGTTTCACAGCACAAAACCATCTTCAGCAACTTTTCTTCTCTAACTTACACCTCCTGACAGTAGTCATGTCAATTTTGTGGGAAGATCAAACAACAAATCTACAAGGAAGTACCTAAGGTTGAATTTCATAAGGTTGACAATAAAGTCTACTGCAGCTAAGAGAGTGAAGAAAGAAAAAAGTTTTCAAATGTCTTAATTAAGAGATCGAGCATCCTGAGTATGCAATGCCATAATTGAAGTACTTTATCACAATCCACACTCCTAAGGCAAGATTTTCAAATGCAATATCCACATAACTAAAAATATTAATAATAATTACAATCGAAGAATTTACCTCAGTGAATTGGACAAAAGAATGAAGAATTAGAAGCTAGAGTCTGTCAGACCCACAACAATCCAACTTCTCAATCCTAGAACTCTGGAAGAATTCCTAATTGAACTCATATTTACACAATAAGAGCCTTAGCCAACATTAAGAGGATCCAAAATTGGAAAGCATCATTCAACTGCCAAATGATAAATAAAAAGTAACTATGATTGCATTACCTAGATGTCTGCCAGCAGCAATGGTAATTACAGCAGCACAAACAAGGCTGACTGAAATTTGTAGATATCATTAGAGAAGTACCAGTTAAGTGATACAATAATATGATCAAAACTTAAAATGGCAATGTCAAAATTCAATCCTTAAGTCAGAATGCTTACTGAATACCCTTGGAGAATCCAAAAAATTACAAGAGAAAAAATCCATTTGCAGGTCACCACTGCTTAGGCTGCATATAATGAAATCACTGCCAGAAGAGAATTAAGAAAGAATATACAAGAGAGTAAACACAAACAGAACTGAATGGAACAGAATCAGCCTCAGATTTCATTAACATTACAACAACTTAAATCTTACAACTTATGTGCAACTACCAACCAGTAGCAGATGCATATTCCAATCTACACTCATCTCTATTAAAGTGCACCAATACATTTCTGTGATGCCATCCCAGATTGTGTCCACAATAATGTATGAATCCATCCAATATATGTTACAATACAATACAACAAACATCTGAATTTAACTATAAAAAGCTTGGTCACAGGCCATAAGGTCTGGGAGGATGTGCTCCAGCCTGATAAAGATTAAGGTGGTGTATAGCTTTGGCAAACAATTCTCTCAATTCAGGATGCTGAGCTGCCATAGAACGAGCTGCCCCCTCTAGAGTATTCAGTGCCCTTGCTTGTTCCAAAGCCTTGCTGTTCCCAACGTGTAAGGCAAGATAACAGAGCAGCACAAGTCCATGCACTTGAGCCTGATCACTGATTCTAAGCATTCTCATTATAGAAGGAACTCCATCAAACTCAATAATTGCCTTTGAGTGCTCCAAGTGAAGAAAATTATCTGGATCAACAAATTTCCCCAATGCAATAGCTGCTTCAGTAGCCACCTCAGGATTCCTATGACCGAGCTGGGCAACTAAAGGACCAATAATCCTAGTTTCCCTTGCAGGAAAAGTTCTCGCAAGAAACCCAACAGCTTTTATGGCAGGAATCTTAAGTGCTGGAAAGCCCTCTTCTTGAATCACTCTAAGAAGCTGATCCAGAACTGCCTTAGCAGGCGGAGAACTGGTCTTGAAAGCTGCACGCCTAAGGTCAGCATATGTTTCTGCCACAGCAGCAATCTCCATTATGGCAGTCAAACAATTCAACTGCAAATCCCCTTGCTCTGTCTCAATCATTTTCGCCAAACAAAGCAAACCCTTTGTTTCAGTAATCTTCCTACTATTCGAAACACTCCCTTTAGACAACTTCCACAAAGCCTCCGCACAATTCACCTTAAGCTTCAACTTAGTCTCTGGCAACTCACTCTCCCTCTCTTTCCTATGAAACCCACCTCTACCACTCCCATCTAAATGCAACGAACTCGACGAATTCGAATGCAAACTATGATACACATTATTCGGCGCCTTAGCCAACTGCTTATTAATCTGAACTAACGAATGAATACTAGTTTTTCCCCCTTGTAATTTGGGATCATCCAGAATCATATCCATCGACAACAAAGTCACAAGTGGTCTAATCACATTCTCCCTTGCAAACTCCTCCTGAGCATTCGAATTCAACTCCGCCATCCTTGACACCAACTTCGCCACCATAACCTGAACCTTCATAGGCGAATCACCTAAAACCTGAGTGATTATCGGAATACCCAATTCATTTACAATCAACTGAACCTTCTCTTCATCAGTCCCCAAATTATAAAGCGCGTTTGCTGCAGCAATTTGCGCATCAGACGAAGCACCCTCCTTCAATAGTTTCAACAATGGGGCAATACCCCCTTCCTCAATTATCATTTTCTTAGTCCTATCATTGTCTCTAGCAAAAGAAGCAAGCTCATTGGCTGCTTCAACACGATCAGTCAATTTCTTCCCCATATGGATCGAAGCAATATAAGACCAAACCCATGATAAATTAGGATCGTTACTAGCAATTGGAGGTAAAGCCAAGTTGGTTCCATCATCAGAATCATATATAGACAACAACCATTTCATATCACCAATTGAAGATTCTAGAAAATTCGAAACCTTTCGGAAATCAGCCGAGGTAGTAATAGAAAAAACCTGACGAAGAACGCTTGAATGCTTGCATTTACGGATTAGGGTTAGGGCACGGTCGAGGTTTTTGGAGACGTCGGATGAAATCCGTCGAATCGGACGGTCGTAGAGAGAGTTGGTGGTGGAGGCGGTGGCGATTCGGGCCATGGAGCGGAGCATTTGAGAAAGACGGTCGACTTGCCGAGCCATGTCGCCGCACTCCGGCTTCGCCGGCGCCGCTTCTTCAGCGGCTTTCTGGACTCTGTCGGCGAGGAGGACTAAGAGAGAGAGCTGTTCTTGGATTGTTTTCTCATCTTCTGGTGCTGCTGCTGTTGGTGCTGCCGCCATTTTTTTTTTTTTTTCCCTTTTTTGCTTTTTCGGGAGTAAGGAGGAGGAAGACGACTCACTCAAGAGTCAAAGGCTCACCTCCGTGAAGAAGAAGACCAAAATCTTGTGTAGTCTTTGGAAGGCCGGCTTGCTCGACCCAACAGAATAACCACAATTTCTTCTATTTTGTTTTCAAATTTTGTATTTTTGGGCCTTTCAATTTAAATTTTCTCTCACTTACTTTTTTTTTCCTCTCTCTCTCTCTCTCTCTTACTTTGTTTTTTGTCTAGAAAAGTCTAAGTTAATTATAAAATATTCGATTTAAATTATAATTATTATTTTTTAAATTTATCATCGAAACTTTATATAGGTATAAAAAAAAATGATAGTATAATCTCTGTAACTCGATCATTGTATTTTCATAAATAATTTTCTTTAACCGAGTATTTAATATCTAACCTCATGATTATAAAATTAATTAATCGTCTACTTTAGCAAAAAAATATATTTTTTTTAATTTCAGTAATATTATGGAAACTAACAAAGTAATTTTGAAATTTAAAAATATTTTTAGATTGAGTAAAAAAATTTTTAAAATATATTAAAATAGATTATGTTCATTTAGTTTTGAATCATTTGTTGATATTGATTTCTCCTCTTATTTAGGTTTTTTATTTGGGTTTCTATAGATTAATATGAATAAGAGAATTAAATTAAAAAATATTTTTAAAAATATATATTAAGAGATACCGTTAATTCTTATGATTCATAATATGTTTAACAAATTGAATTCTTCTATTCGAATTTTAGAAATGAAAAAACAGTTATTATGAGAAATCGTTCTAAATTGAGTTCGATAATAGTTTGGATCAGATTAATAAGACTACAACAGATATATAGTTAGTCAAGAAAGAAAAAGTATATAAATTTGATAAGATTCTCAACTTTTTTTTTTTTTTTTATTTTAACCTAAAACTTTAGAAAAGCAGCCATTAGGGAGAAAGTAACCAATGAGGGGCGAGTCTTTTGTGCATGTGAAAGTGAAGACTTTTGAAGGGGAGTAAAGACTGGGGGAGGGGTTAGAAAAGTCTAGATTTCTCCACCTCACTTTCACATTCCCTTTCCATCTTTCTGGGTCTATGAGGTGCATGAGACTTTTGGGTATGGTCTTCCCTGCAAGGGCTGACATGGAGAAAACTTAGAAAACCCACAAAAATTAGAATAGAAACATAGAAGTCCAAATGGGGAGAATTTTTTATGTGGGAAGCATGGGGAGATTTTGATATCTCCGTCATTGCCAACCCAACACCACATGATCAAGAATAATAAAAAGGAAAAAACACTTATCTAGGAATATCAGAATGGCAAGTGAAACTGTAATATGGTATATAGGGGACAAAATCTAAGGGCAGTCCTATGTTTACATGTTTATTAAACTTATCAAATCCAGCAGGAAAACCAAAATATTAGTATTCTTTTTTTTTTTAATAAACTATCTGATCATTTTGAATCTGACTAAATTTGATTCAAATTAAATTGAATCTATAAATCTCTTTTAGCGTTTGTATTCTCTATACATAAGATTTAAATTTAAAATTTTACTTAAGAGATATCAGTGATCAATCACTGAATTAACTAAACGTGGGTAAAATATTAATACTCTATAAATCTCATAAACTAGTAGAAAATCGGCTCGATTTTTTGGTTCTCGCAAATTCGGTAAAAATAAAAAAGTAAAATAAAATCCCATAACACTTGTAACGTCTCTATAAACGCTACATAATATGTAGAGAGTATTTCTTTTCATTAACTAGAGGTTGTCTCAAAATAAAAACGTTTGCATTCTGCAGACTCCAAAGGAACAAAGAGAATAGAAAAGACACAAGCTAAGAAGGTGAAAGGCAAAAAGTGGAAATTCGTGTCCACAAAATTAGGCACAAAAGGCCTTCGTTGATGAAACAAATAGGGTAACTTCAAAGCAGAGGAAGCAAATTCTGAATTGGCTTTGGAATCACATTGTCCTTAAATCTCCTACTTGAAAAGGACTTGGTGAGACATTCCACTGCAGGTGAACAATTGAACATCCGTGGAAATAATTTAGAATTTATGATATAAAGAAAATAAAGAGTCTTATAAATAAATTTTAAAGAGTTATTGCGTGATTTTTAAAAAGTTACGTGAGTTTTTTCAAGGTGTCTCTTAACATACTAATAAAATATAAAATAATATATTTTATTTTATATATAGGTGATCATCTTATATATTCAAACAACAGTGGAAAGTCACTTTAATAAGAGTAAAGAGTCATTCTAAAAAGAGTGAAAATTTTATATGACGCTAATCAGGATTATTTTTTGAAAACTTTCTCTTTCAAGTATAATCTTGAGTATTTGTATAGAAAAAATTTTATTTTCATTATCTATCATTTTTCTCTTTCCAACAAAGTGGCATCGGAGTGAGGTTGAGATTGTACTTATGTTGGTGTCTTCCATGATCAAAGAAGAAAAATTATTTGCACATGTTAACATCTCCAGATTTTTAAGAATGACAAAGAATCCGTTGAGAAATATTAAAATTCGAAAAAAAAAAAAAAAGAGAATCTACTGAGAAGATACAGGATTGAAGAAAAGAGAATCTGTTAAAAAGCTATGAATCATAAGAAAAACTTCACAAAGAAAAAGTTTTAAAGAATAAAGAATGAAGAGCTTACTACCGTTGTGACCGTACAATTTAAAATAATAGTCAAAGAGTTACTAAAAGAGTCAAATTTACTTGCAACAGAGTATGTGTGTGCAAAGTTTGGCTCACTCATTTACCAGATTTTATTGCAAAGGTAAAATTTGAAGACAAATACGAAAAATATGAACAATATGGATTCAAAACATATATAAAGAAAGATGTTAAAAATGAAACGGCTTTACGGACAATAAGACATTTGAGATGAGTTTACAATGTCGTCGTTAAGGATATGAATGAAAGAGAATTATATGAAATCAAAAATAATTTGAAAAAATTGAAAGAAGTTTATGAAGAATTAAAAGAAAATTTTAATGAAGTCAAGAAAGAATTGCATGAATTGAAGATGAAGATAGAAGAAAAAGGAATCCGACTAGAAGCAACAAAAGTGCATTTGTAATTTATAGTAAAAAAATAAATTCTAAATTAAGAAGGCAAATCTTGAAATAATTTAGAATTTATGACATGAAAAAAATAAAAAGTCATGTAGTGATTTTTAAATAATCATGTGAGATTTTTTAAAATATCTCTTAACATGTTAATAAAGTCTATAATAATATATTGATTATATATATATGTGGTCATTTATTTATTCAAATAAGAGTAGAGAGTCACTCTAAAAAGAATAAAACTTTTATATGGTTCTACTCATGATTAGTTGAGAAAAATGATTCAATGTAAAATCATATCAAATATCGTATTAAATCATTATAATTAAAATTTAGTGACCGAAATCAAAATCCAGATCAGATAAAACAGTATATGATTCCATAGTCAAAGAACTAAATCAAATGAGATTCTGGTCCAGGTCGAATTGGATTCAACCTTCCAAGTCAAATATATTTTTATAAAATGTCTCTGTATGATGGGATATCAGAAAGTGGAGTGATTCATTGACTTGGGGACCATAACCCTTTTATAGTTGTAGGGACTTTTACCTTTCAAATATATCTTTTCAGCTTATGTTAGTAGTCTTTAAATCATCTTTTGATATTTTTTATTTAACTCATTATAAATAATAAATATCTATTAGTATCTAAACATTTGTTTATTTCCATATTTCATGAGATACTTAAATCCAAAATATCAAAATTTCAAACTTAACATATCACTTTCATATGATTTTATCTTAAATAACGGTATGCATTATATAATTATTTTATATATAAGTCTAATATCGGATCAATGATCCAACATAATTATCTTTTGAATTTTTTTTTTCCTTTTAGTATAACCTTGAGTACTTATATGGAAAAATCCTTCTTTTCATCATCTATCATTTTTCTATTTTCAGCAGAAGAGGCCGCGAGGCTTCAGAGAAAACATATAGAAAAATATCAGGATCAGTGTATGCCAGACAGGTATCTGGAAAACAAGGTCGAAGTCTGATGATCAATCACAAAGCAGCTACCGAACTCGTGAACTAATCATACAGGAAGAGGGCCCTGTGATGCATCCTATTCAATGGCCAATTTGTTGGTTTCAGGTAGGGCCTAGTTAGGGTACTAAAAATGGTTACATGATCCTTCGCAAGCAGGCTTTGGATAGGAGTCATGGAAGTCTGTCGACAAGCATACTTCCATGGCCAAGTACTTTCGAATCCAATGAAAATAGAAAAGCAGAAGTCATTTCCGATACAAATCGCAAACTCTTAACATGTGTCTAATACTTAAATATCAAGTATTCACTATTTGTCTACTAGGCATCATAAATTTGTGTGGCAACATATTCCTACACATATGGCAGATATAGTATACCAGAGCTTAATTTAGTTTCTAAGCAGCATATTGACGAGAGATGTCCAGAAGAGGAAAATCCTTTTCAGTTGCAGAGAGGCAGAGTCGTATATCAGCCAGTGTAAAACTAGAACTTATTCAGAGAAAAAAAAAATCACTTGACTTGAATCTCTGTCATTAGTTTTCACAGACAAGAAGCGAATGCATGTGTAGATCGAATAAAGTGACCCAAGTACGTTTTGGAAACTTCATAGAGAAAACGACATGCAATTTGTTCTTTAGATTTCTGCGTAAATGAATGAGGAAGTACCATAAGCGTAAAGCTAATGCGCTCTACTGGCATCACAGGCCAGATTTCAAGTCGGGGAACATGGACAGAGCCATGGAAATAATCAGCCAGCTACCTGTAGGTCTGGTGGCAGGGCACCAGATTCCTTTAACCAAGATCTCGAGTTTGAGTCTTGGGAGTGAAAAAACAGGCAATGGAGCCAACCCCTTAATTGTGCCCTATAGCTATTAGAATCGGATTAATCGGATTTCCAAATATCAATGGTTTAATGGAAAAAAAAACATGGACAGAACCAGGCTAAAATGTAAATATACATTGTTCATATAAGCTATAGCAATTCTAGGACCAGATATGATTTTATATATCTTCCCAGTCTCAAACAGGATCCTAAAATCTTCGACGGCTACACAAGACTATCAAGTGCTTAATATCGAATCTTCGTAGCAAAGCCTCTCAAATCAAGAAAAGAGAAAACAAAGGGTAAAAGATAAATGAAGCTAACCAAAGGACTACATCAGTTTCTTCCGGGGGCGAATCTGCTTGACCCATGTAGCCAATCCTTCCCCAACACGAGGATTCTGATTTGGAAACTCCCCTCCAGGAAACGTCTCACCACGTGGATATGGTATAACCCAGAGATTATGCATCCTTTTCAAGGCTACAATTTGGCACATTTGGAAAGAAAGATGTAGTCACATCCTTAAGCCCCTGAACCCAAACCTCACTGCAACCCTCTCCCTCAAGTATGCCAGGGACAACTCCTGTGCAGCAGCCTCTAGAAACAGTTTGCAGGCCCCCATGGCTCCCTCCTAACCATGGCTTTCTGAAACTAAACACGGATGGATCACCTAAATCAAACCCTGGCCCTGCAACTGCTGGTTGTCTCTTCGGGGACAGCAATGGACATTGGATCATGGGATACATTATAAGCATTGGCATAACTGATGGCTTGAGGGCAGAGCCCTGGGGAATAAGGGAAGGTTTCAAATTGGCTTTAGAGAACAACTTTGACAGAATTATCATGGAAACAGACACTGAAGTCCACACTCTTCACCTGAACAATGGCGGAGCCCAATTGCACCCTATTTACTCCATTATAAAAGAGTGCAAGCTTTTCCGGTAGAGGCTTGGGATTTCTGAGATCATCCACACGTGCAGAGAGGGTAACAACTGTGCTGACCATCTTGCCAACCTTGGCCACTCCAAGCAACCAGGAATGCATATCCTCAGCTCCCCTCCTGAAAGCGTTCTCAGCCTGCTGTTCAGAATTAAAAGAAGTGGACCGTTAGGCCTTATGTAGTCTTCCTTGTTTTTGGGCCGTTGGGCCTTCTTTCCCCTTTTAACCAAGAAAAAAAAATACACATCCCACTCTCTCTCTCTCTCTCTCTCTCTCAGAAATCCATGCATAAGCAAGGGTGCAACGGAGTTCTTCAATAAACGACACAGTTCGCGAGTTTGCCTACAGGACTTAAACAGAAGCTGCTCGTCTAATAAAGATTTGTTCAGACATAACTAGTGTCACAAGGAAGAAAGCAGAGAAACCCCAAAAGAGTATGGTCATGGTATCCTTCGCTTTTTAATTTTGACTTGTTTGATAAGACAAAAGGTAATGGATGACACTATAGCCTTCCACATGGTGTTCTCGTGATGTAGGGGGCATTAGGCCTTATGACAAACAGTAGCATTCTTAATAACATTTTTATTTTAATATCAAATATATTCTGATTAATTTGATTCGAATTATTATTAATCCCTTTTATTAAAAAAAAAACTCTCTTAATATAGTTTTTTCTATTTTTAAATTTAAACCTAAATTTTAAATAAAAAATTTAACACTCTTCTCGATAAATTAACTATTCATCTGTACATTCTAAATAACATCTACACCTTCAGTATCACTTGGTGGCGTGTCTTTGGTTCTTTTGAAAAGAAAGGTGGTTCTTATTAGGCTGATTATGGTTTGAATCAATGTTTTTAAAACTTCAGTAAATAATTCAACCAACCTATCAATTTATTGATTCATTGATTGAATTGATCAAACTATTTTATGAATCGGATGATATCACCATAATATCATATATATATATATATATATATATATAATTTGCGTATTATATATTTTAAAATAAAATAAAATAAAATTTATATATATTTAAGAAAAAAATGAATTTATTCTATTAGTAATACATGAAAATCTCTATTTATAATAAAAACTGATCAAACCGGTCCAATTTTATTGATTTTGACCGATTTTAAACGGTCTTGACCATGGTTTGCGATCGAATTAGTCGAATCGCTGGTCCAGCCCAGTTTTAAAAACACGTATCCGAGCAAACTAAACTAGTGCACTTGGAGATGGGTCTTTAAGCATATTCCAGTGGCCTTTCCTTTCTCCAATCCACGGGTGCCATTTCTTCCTTCTAGGTTAATTGCCTCGCAAGATTTCTTGGTCCTACAATTGACCAACATTTTGATATTTGCCAAGTCCTTCACAACCCCCGGGAAGGTGTTTGGTCCACACCAAAGACTTGGGTGTTTCTTAGAACTTCAATTTGAAACCTTTGATCTTAGATTATACCTTGATAATTCTTTTCTAAATATCGATTTAAATAAATTTATCCCCATAAATATTAATAAATTTACAAGAAAAATTCTAATTTGAGTAGAAATTAATTTTTTATATTTTCTCATCATTTCGTAACCCTTTTCTTTCTTTTTAATGCAATGAGAAATCCTAAATTCGATCTTAGTAATTGATTTCTTTTTTTCAAATATCGATCGATTCAAACGGGGTTTATTACTTTTCATAGGTTTCACAAATATATAGTAATCCAATAATAGAAGAAACCTTTTATATCATTTAATTGAGCCAACGGAGGTTTCATTTTGGCTCAACAAACTTAGGTAACATCTGTCCTAGATTATTTTTGTTGTCTTCTCTTGATGGACCAACTAAGCTTAACAAACTCTTGAAGCTTTGTTTTCTTATGGGACATCTCACATGGAATATATTATATGATTCATTGCTTATGGACACCCTAAGTACCAAAAATTTCCCGTTATACCAAAAATTCAATATCAAATTATTATTTTAAAACCGATTCTTTCAAATATCATACGAAAAAAAAAATTTCTTATTTATAATATATTCAAAACTCTTTACAATAATTTCTAAGAGTTATATTATTTTTTAGGGTATAAGTGGACTATTTATCACTAATCAGTATTCGGTTTTTAAGAAAATAGTTTAGTGATTACAAACTTCCTTCTCAATTTTGTGATTGGGGTTCAAATCTTATGTAATAAAAATAAATAAATAATCAATATCTGAATTTCGTCTCATTATTCTATCAAGTTTATCGTAAGTCCCTTCATTCCAAGACTATTCTGAGATGATATTATATGTCCCAAACTCTTTACGATAGTTTCTCAAAATTAGGTGAAAACTCTGACATTGAATCGTCATAACTTGTTTAATAAGTAAATTTATTTTTTCTAATAAATCCAAAGTTCGAACAATTTATACTTTAACCACGCCACAAGGAAAGGGTTGATTGATTCTACGCCAAAGAAAGTTCTAGCATGTCCCTAAGAAAGTTCCCAACTTTGGGGGTACCCCACCAAGCATCCACTGTCCAAAATGGTTGGCTCATGCTCTGCATTTATTTATTTTTGCTAAAAAATTGTGGGAATTGGGCCCCATTTATCACAACTTATTAATTTGGTGACTATGGTCCTAATATGTTTGCTTTTGAAAATTATGTGTTGGAATCATTTTCATACTAAATAAAATATATTGAATTACTAATACTTTAGTGCGGTTATAAAAATATGATAAATAAATTTAATAATAGTAAAAATTACGACTCTAATTTACTTTAAGAAAATTGGGTTAAATACTCCTCCTTTGAATTCTTTTGATCTTAGATATATAAAAATTTTTCAATACTAATATTTTCTATTTCTTAAATATTTTAACATGTTAAATTAAATAATATTTATATAAATTTTTTTATATTTAACGAATTATTCGTTTATTTAATTATAATGTTTTATTTTTTATATTATCTATCTTATGATAAAGAATTATTTATTTAATAATTTTAAATTTTTATTATAAAATATGACTATTTTATTATTTTTAATAAAATAATTAATAATTATATAAAAATTTTTATATTTTTATAATTATATATTTTTTCATATTTATATTTCTTATGTTATTATAAAATGTCATTTTTCGTTTCATTTCATATCTGTAATCGTTCCGGTTTTAATTTTCATGCAATCTAACTTTTAGGGCTTGAATTCTCCAAATATTTTAGGAAATTCCCTTTGGCATAAGGCATCTTTCTATATTCCAAATGTAACGCATCCATCCAACAAACGCCACCTGCAAAACATGAAAAAACCGAATATCATTAGATTATTAACATTAACAAACATCAGAAAGTTTCAACACTACAAGGAAACATTAAATTTAGGCTAATAATTGCGGAGTCCACGAGGTTAGGAAACGGACAAAAATAAATAAAAAAATATGAAAATAATTATTAGAATTTGGAAAAATAATGAAACAAAACAAATCCTAAAAGAGGGAAGAAAAAAAAAAAGAAAAAAGAGTTATTGAAACGGCTATTCACGGAAACCTAACGGAGAAAAGTGTGCGAAATATATATATAAAGAAAATAAGAACAAGAAGAAAAAAATTAATTAATTAAATTCTCAAGCTTACACACCAAAATTGATCTAATTTCATCATCATCTATTCTTTTCTTAGGGTCCAAAAATGGAAAGGGGAATTTTTTTTGTATAGAATTTAATTGACTGTAATTTTATTTTTATTTTTTTGGGTTTTTTAGGATTTGATTTCTTGAATTTTCAGTGATTCCAAGATTGCACAAAGTAGAATTGTTGTCTCTGCTTTTCTCTTCCGGTTCCCGGACAGCAAGCATGACAGCAAACCTCGCCGGAAAACCGGAGGCGTGCCGTGGGCGGCGGAGAAACACGGTGAACGTAACGATAATCCGATCCGAGTATTGGTGAGGTTGGTGATGATCTCGAATCGATTGAAGGCGTAGGAGAGATCTTTTTCAGTGATTCGATCGGAAAAAGAACGGCTCTGATCTTGAAATCACGATTCTTCTTCACCGCGGCTAACCGATCGTACTCTTCCATCAAATTCGAAAGATCTTCGTCCGATTTGATTGAGACCAACACGTCGAGATCTTCATCGGGTAACTTGCACTTCAAATTCACAGAATTTCCACAGCACTCCCCAAACTTCACCAGTAACTCTGTAAACACAGCATTGAAAATTCAATCTCCTTGAAATTCAAGCAATCAAACGAAGACACGTCGACTTTGAAGAAGAGTAGTACGGACCTGAGAAGGAGATGGAGCGTTCGACGGCGAGGACTCTGGTGTGGCCGCCGACGTAACGGAGCGCACCGTCGGAATGACGTGGCGCGATCTTCCCGCCATAGCTGTACAAGAACTTGATCGTCTCTGCTCTTTTTTCGCTCTTTGTTTCAATCATGTCTGCAATTGTAGAGAGAGAAATCGAGAAGAGAGAGAGAGCGAGAGAGAGAGAGAGAGAGAGAGAGAGAGCGAGAGAGAAAGAGAGGAGAAGAGAAGAGAAGAGAAGAGAAGAGAAGGAGAGGAGGATCTTTTAACCAAAAGTTTGGGGAGCTTGGTCTGTATATATAGAAGAGGAGAGGGTTGGGAAGGGGAGGGATGAAGTGACATCGTTTTGGGGAGGTCCACACGTAAGAACGCTAGACTAAGGAAGAAGAACCGGCATTTTGTATGAACTTGGACTCGCATTTTCGAATATCCGTTTCTTTTTTGCCTTGCAGGGTTCACAAGAGTCGCCAACCGGCCTCTTTGTTGGGCCCATGTACTCACGACTGTGGCCCCATCGTGGGTTGCCTCGAACCCGGTTGGGTGTTCATTAATAATTACAATTTTGAAAATATTTTCATTCAGACTATTAGAATCGATAAGAATTGAATAATAGTTATGTAGTTATAAGTTATTCGTATCCGATAGCTGTTGATTATCGATATGATTTAACTATGTTCCTAAATTTAAATTTATACATTAAAAAAATAGACGATAAGAATATCTTATCCTTTAAATATAACAATCTGATTCAAATCAGATTTAATTAAATTTAAATTAATTATCAAATATTAATAGTTTATAAAAAAATTATGTGATTAGAGTTGATGATCGTTAAATTAATGCCACAGTATACGTGAGTGATGACTCATCATCGCGTACCTATCGATTTTATAAATGATGATGGTAATAAATTTCTATTTATTTTGATATATCAAAATTAAAGAAATAATCAATTTTGTTATAGAATCTAGTTAGGTTTTCATAAATAATTACACTTTCAAAAATATTTCATTCAGACCGTTAGAATCGATAACCATCGAATAATAGTTATGCGGTTAAAGTTACTGATATTGAATTTATTCGGTAATTGAGTATCGATATCATTTAATTATATTCTCAGATTCAAATTTTATGTATAGAAAAAATAGATGATAAAAGTGTTTTATCTCTTAAAAATACGAACCCAATTCAAAATAGATTTAATCAAATCTAGATTGATTATCAGATATCGACGAATCGTAAAAGCATTCATTACATGAAAAAAATATTCATTTTAATCATTAACTTTTACTTTTATGAGTAATTCTATGATCACAATCTTATTAAAATATCAAGCAATCATTAAAATTTATGTTGAGATCCTTTACTTGTTGTGAAAGATTCGATTTGAACCGTAATTATCGACTCTTGGTTCCTTTGGCACAACCCTCCCATCACATCTTCTATTCATAAAATTATAAGCGAGTCGTCACTCATTGCATTAGCCATAAGGCATGATTTTTATGCATAGTTACTATTAAGCACCACTCATCTAATCTTTAGCTAAGCAATCATAACTTAAATTAAGCATATTGCAATGTGAAAGTTTTCACTTATGTTTTTCATATAGCTTAACTTACTCATGGGCTGCATTACTCTCATCTAGGCCTGTTAAGACACTGTTTTTATTTTAGCTCGAGCTCGAGCTCACCTAAACTTCATCGAGCTCGAGTTCAGGTATTGTGATATCCGAACTCGACCCAGGTGTCATAATACTGCTGCTCTCATCCCATCTAACATGTTGATAGGAGCCAAAAAACAAAAGAATTCAATTAATTTTTTATTTTTAGAAAAATAATAGCCGATCATAAAAATATTAGAGACCATTTTGAATACCGATCACTAATCATAGAATTAAATACAAATCTCAAACTAACAAAAGAAATTAGAATTATATAAATAACCTCTACTAAATGCGAGTTAAAGCTTACTTGAGATTAGTTCGGTTTCTTTTTCCTAAAGTGTTAAAATTTTTTAAAAGAAGAGAAATTTATACCACTCAAATCGACCCATACTGTTGAAAGAAAAAATAGATTGTATTATTTTATTTATTCTTGCATTTCTAGCTTCTTCTTCTCCTATTTTTTTTTTTTGGGCTTTTTTCTATTTTTCACTACCCGCATGATGACCCATTTCCTTTCCTTTGAATATTTATATATGGGCCGTGGGCTTAATTAGGAAATTAAGATTAATTAAAATTAAATTAATTTTTTATTATAATAATAACTTTTATACGCAAAACTCTAATAAGAAATATTATAAATATTAATAATAAAAAAAATAAGTTGAGATAAATTGAATCGAGATGAGTTTTCTAAACAACAGCATGATGGAGGGTTTGGTCTTCAAATTGCCTTCTTCTTAAGTAAATTATATCTTTTTTTTTTTTTATCTTGTTTTGGACACCGCCCGGTATCCGGGGTTTCGTCCTGACTAATCCGGACCGACCACTACAGTAACTCCTTTTTAGAGGATGAATCTCCTAATAGAGAACGTTCCATACATATGAAAACCCGATACTTAAACATCGATTATAGTTAAAAAAACTCAACTCCACATCCAATTAAATAAATCCACGTTGATAAATTATACCTTTCAAATGATCAAACATCCAAACCTAACCAACCACTACTTAAAAGTTAAGCTTATTTTATAACATTATGATGGAGATTATAATTCTAAAGGAGAAAATAGAATCCGTGCTCATCAAGCAAACAAATATTGGATTTGAATAGAAATATTAAAAGATATCATATATCAAAATCAAATCAATTATTAAAAAAATATTTATAGTAATAACAATCGATCTTAAATTATGCCGATAAGTGGGAGGGGAATATCCCTTCTTCAATGTTAGGCTGCCAAGCAGATCCTCCTAATTGGGGGATGAATTTGTGTTCTTCAAAGAATTAAGTCCCAAACTTCGGTGCCACGAACCCGTTGAAGCGACCTTGTTTTGTGACCAACCCCACAAGGGAAAAGGCCCACCAGAAGGAGTGAACATGGGGGCAGCCTAACCCATGATTCCTGCAAATACTTGTAATTCATGAGAATATTTAGGGCGGGGGGGGGGGGGGTGGAGGCCAGGCTGGTACTCTCAAAAAGCTTAAAGCACTCCGTAGCAACACAATATATTTTTGTGTATGGAAATAGATATGGAGCCCGAAAAAGTTCAAGTTGGAGTGGACACACATACTTCTTTTTCTTTTTTCTTAAAGATGGAATCCTAACCCACGTCAACTTGGTCAAAAAAAAATAAAATTATTAAATTTTTTTAATCAAAATTTTAGATTAAAATATTAAATAAAACAATAAAAAATTGACGTTAAGAGAATTTATCTCTTAATTAATCTGATAATTAGAATATGATAGTTAACCGATGAAAATCTAAATATTTTCCCATGCATATGAATACATTTATTAAATCATATTGTATTTATTTTAATCTTAATAAAACTGAGTATGCGAGAATAAAAAATAATAATAAAATATAATATTATAATAAAATAAAAGAGAGATAAAAATAAGAGTAAAAATAATATTTCTTCTCTTTCTCTAATTTGATTACTTTGGTTTTTCTAAGGAAATTTGAGCTGCTTTAATTCTATAACGAGAGATGGTAATAAATTTGAATCTTTTCATAAAAAATAATGGTAATTAACTCAAAATTTAATCAAACTCGTTTTATTTTGCAATGTTAATCTCTCTCTCTCTCTCTCTCTCCCCCAAAAACCCCCCAGTGAAATTTTCCGTATAAAATTGTCAAACCGCGTACTGTCACTCTCTCTCTCTATCTCTCTCTCTCTCTCTCTCTCTCTCTCTCTCCCAAGTAGACCGTCGACTTTTCCGTACGAAATAATCAACACCACGTACCGTCCATCTCCATTCTGGAACTGCCATGGACCAAGCGGCGGCTAAACACCGTCATTTGCCAACACCATCGTCATCCATTAAAAAGAGAAAAAAAAAAGGGGAAAACACCTGCAAACTCCCTTTATCAGATCAGGTCCAGACCTTAATCAATTCGTCGGAGAAAAAAAAAATCTCTTCTTTCCGATCATTCTCAATAACTCATGACTCCGCTGTTTCTTCCACTCCTCTATCTTCTTCTACAATTTCTACCAGCACTATCCCTCGATTTCCTCTTCAACTCCTTCAATTCATCGGATCTTATCCTTGTCGAGGACGCCAAAATCGATTCCTCTGTGATTCGACTAACGAATGACTCAAATCAAAGCTCCATTGGCAGAGCATTTTACCCAACAAAAATAAACATGAAACCCACCTCAAATTCTACGAAAATCTCTTCATTTTCTACCTCCTTCGTGTTTTCGATCTATCCCGAGATTAGTTCTAGTCCTGGTTTTGGGATCGCATTTGTAATATCGAATACGACATCCCCACCAAATGCGCAGTCTGGTCAGTATTTTGGTTTGTTCCCAAGTTCGACGAAACACTCCGTTTTTCCGCTAATTGCCACGGAATTTGATACGGGTCAGAACCCAGAATTCTATGACCCAGATGGGAGTCATGTCGGAATTGACCTTGATAACGTCGAATCAGCCATAACAGACACTGCAGGGTACTATGATTCTGCTTCTGGTAATTTTGCTCCTGTAAATATGCGCAGTGGCAACAACGTTAGAGCTTGGATTGAATTTGATGGGAGCAATATGCAAATCAATGTTACCATTGCTCCTATTGGTGTGAACAAGCCCTCAAAGCCTCTTCTCTCTTATACAGATCCAGTGATTGGAGACTATGTGTCTGATGAAATGTTTGTGGGGTTTTCAGCTTCTAAAGTTACTTGGGTTGAAATTCAGAGGGTTTTGGCTTGGAGTTTTAGTGATACAGGAACTGCTAGAGACATAAATACGACGAATTTGCCTAATTTTGTTCCGAAGTCAAAGTCTTCTTTGTCTTCTGGAGCTATAGTAGGGATTTCAATTGCTTGTGCTGTTGTTTTTGTGGTGTTTTTGTCTGGGTTTTATTGGTACTGGAGGAGAAGAAGAGTTCTGGAAGTAGAAGATGAGGAAATGGAAGACTGGGAGTTGGAGTATTGGCCTCATAGATTTAGTTTTGAACAGTTAAGTCAAGGTACAAGTGGGTTTTCGAAGGAGAATTTACTTGGGACTGGTGGGTTTGGGAGAGTTTACAAGGGGAATTTGGCCGCTAACAACAATGAAGTTGCAGTAAAGTGTGTGAATCATGATTCAAAGCAAGGTTTGAGAGAGTTCATGGCGGAGATTTCAAGCATTGGTAGGCTTCAACACAAGAATTTGGTACCAATGCGCGGTTGGTGCAGGAAAGGAAACGAATTGTTACTTGTTTATGATAACATGCCTAATGGGAGTCTCAACCATTGGATTTTTGACAAGCCAAAGAAGGTATTAGATTGGAAAGGTCGGCTTATAGTTCTTACCGATGTAGCTGAAGGTTTGAATTACCTCCATCATGGGTATAATGAGGTTGTTCTTCATAGAGACATAAAGTCCAGCAATATTTTGTTGGATGGGGACATGAGAGGAAGATTAGGAGACTTTGGACTAGCGAAATTGTACCAACACGGAGGGATTCCTAATACAACGCGTGTGGTGGGCACGCCTGGGTACTTAGCCCCGGAATTGGCTTCATTGGCCACACCAACAGCTGCAAGCGATGTGTATAGCTTTGGGATGGTCATTCTAGAGGTGATCAGTGGGAGGAGACCAATAGAGACTTGGAGTAAAGAGGACGAACCATTCCTCTTGATTGATTGGGTTAGGGAGTTGTACAGAGAAGGGAAGGTTTCAGAGGCTTGTGATGACAGAGTGAAGAGTGAATTTGAAGTGGGGGAGATAGAGATGGCACTTAAACTTGGATTGGCTTGTTGTCATCCTGACCCTCAACATAGGCCTTCAATGAAAGAGATTGTGGTGATTTTGTGTAATGATGTCGTAGTGAGTCTGCCAGAGAATGTGGAGGCTGAGCTTGCAAATGGTGGTTGCAGTGATAGCAATGGTAACAATGCAGGGCCATCATCGCAGTCAACCGAACCACAATCTCAGTTTGAGTACACTTAATTTATTTTCTCTCACTTGTTTGCAGAATTTGTACACTGTGGTTCTATTCTCGTTTTAGGTTTTACACAATTTTTCATTTGTGAATTTTCCCTGAACTCTAAATTAGTTGCTTTCAGATTTACGGTCCATATGTTCAGATTTTGAAATGAATGGATAAACAAAAGATCAGATCTCTTTTTTGGATGGCAATCTTCCCTTGTTTTACACACCATCTCTCTAGGCCAGATTTTTTCCGGCATCTTTTATCAGCTTTCACTTACAATTTCTCTGACTTGGTATTTCTGCTAAAAATGAAAGGTGGCCAACTCTATTCATTATTCAACTGATGTCATATCATTTTTTCCGGCACACTTGTATTGATCATGTTGTCATATCATTTTGGATGTTTAGTGGACTATGTACAGGCCATCTATTAATATTAACCGATGTAAGCTCTTGAGTCCTTTCTAGATGGCGGTAAACCCAATCCATTTGGTGTCAGCTTCTATTGGCATGGTCAACCCGCTAGGTAAAAATCCATTTGGGATAGATTATGTGATCTGCCACTATAAGATATGTTCTCTTTTCAAGCCAAGTGAGGAAAGTCTTGCCGTTACTATCACCTTAGATTTATCATCTGATCAGCATTCTTTCGAGTGCATGTACCGGTGACATGGATTCCCTTCACCTGCTTAATATTCCTAAGTTATGCAATTAGAGAAGAGGATATCACAATCTTATCGAACTGATGACAGCAACACCAAGGACTTCCATTAGGCTGCAAACTTAGAGTAGATTTAGTTGGTGGTGCATGATACTAGACATGAGCATGGCCCGGGCTCTTGCTGACCCAGACCTGCCTGCTCTTGACATTTATTCCAGAATATCTCCCTATAGGCCTGGCTTGATGATCTGCTTTACATGCTGTGGGATTTGGGGAAGTCAAGTTTACTTGGGAAATACATACTTCTGCAAGCCAGGAGGCTAAATTTAAGTTTGAAGTTGGACAATATTTCAAGTGTCTTACCAGACACTACATAGGCAATAGAGCTATTTCTCATTAGGTATCAGAAATATTCTTCATTGCGGGTAAGTCTTCCTCTGACTACAACCGAGAGAGTGTGACCCTACAGTGTGAAACTGAGAGAGTGGAAAGTGAAACTAGCCTTCTTTTCTGGGTCACCCATCTTGCAACTTCGGAAATTAGTCTGGCACAGGCATGCAACTGAGTCTTTCATAGATTCGGGTCCACTGACCAAGACTCCAACATTCTGTCCCTCAGTTTCAGTTGCAAACTTGTGAAATAAATCTAATGGAATCAAATGAATTCAAAACGCATAGATGTTACTCTTTTAGCAGGATAGAACTTAGCAAATATAAGCCGTAAAAGTCAAGTTTACATACCTCGAAAGTCGGGCCTTCCTCCAAAATGGATTTCATGTTCCTCGAGAGCACCCACGGAATGCGATATTTGTGCTTCCTTGCGTTTGTGCTGAGACTCGAGAGGGTCTATGTTTTTTATTCTTCTCCATCTTAGAATAATTGCCACTGCCGTGCTGCATAGAATGGCTATAGCGAACGCACAGTTGAGAAGATAATCTGAAAGCGAAGAGGGATTTTCTCCTTCGAGTCCCATTTTCTGGAGGGAGTGAAGGCATGGTTGAAAATACTAAGGAATTCAAAGAAGACAAATGAAGAAAGTCCAGCCAAGGCAGCTATCCAACACAAACTCTCAGGTCCATAAGCGACATGGTTCGAACATTTTGTGTCAAAATGTATTGTCTGCACTTGGGAGAACTCATTTAACAGATTTCTCGCTGTTGCAGCAGACTGCACTTCTTGAGTCACAGATACTCTCAGCTTGAATTGCTTTTGTGCAGCAGATTGCTTCAGAATGAAAGCCGAAACTGGACTTAGCAGAGAGATATCTATCAATCTTAAATTATGCCAATAAGTCGGAGGGGAATATCCCTTCTTCATTGTTAGGCTGCCAAACAGGTCCTAATTGGGGGCATGAATTTGTGTTCTTCCAAGAATAAGTCCCAAACTTCGGTCCCACGAACCCGTTGAAGCGACCAACCCCACAGGGTAGAAGAGGCCCACTGGAAGGAGTGAACATGTGGGCAACCTAACCCATGATTCCTGCAAATGATATTATTTCATGAGAATATTCAAGGGAGCGGCGGCCAGGCTGGTACTCTCAAAAAGCTTAAAGCACACTCCATAGCAGCATAATATTCTATTTTTTTGTGTGGAAATAGATATGGAGCCCGAAGAAGTTCAAGTTGGAGTGGACACGCATACTTCTTTTTCCATTTTCTTAAAGATGGAATCCTAACTAATTGAATTTTTTAAATCATATATTAGAATATTAAAAATAATAAAAAAAATAAAAAACTGATGCTGAGAAAATACGACTCTCAATGAATCTGACAGTTAGCCGATGAAATCAAGTATGTTCTCATGTATATGAATACATTTATTAAATCATATTATATTTATTTTAATCTTAATAAAACCGAGTACTTAAGAATAAAAAATAATAATAAAACATAATATTATAATAAAATAAAAGAGAGATAAAAATAAGAGTAAAAATAATATTTCTTCTCTTTCTCTAATTTGATTACTTTGGATTTTCTAAGGAAATTTGAGCTGCTCTAATTCCATAATGAGAGAGAGAAATAAAATTGAATCTCTTCATAAAAACAATTACTGTCACCCTCTCTCTCTCTCTCTCTCTCTCTCGCTCTCTCTTTCGCCCGCCAAGTAGACCCTCGACTTTTCCTTACGAAATAGTCAATACCACGTACTGTCCACCTCTGTAACTTCCATGGACATAGACATTACCAAGCGGCGGCTAAAGACCGTCATTTGCCCACACGATCGTCATCCATTAAAAAGAAAAAAAAAATAAAAGGAAAAACACCTCCAAACACCCTTTATCAGATCAGGTCCAGACCTTAATCAATTCGTCGAAGAAAAAAAATAAAATCTCTACTTTCCGATCATTCTCAATCACTCATGACTCCGCTGTTTCTTCCACTCCTCTATCTTCTTCTACAATTTCTACCAGCACTATCCCTCGATTTCCTCTTCAACTCCTTCAATTCATCGGATCTTATCCTTGTCGAGGACGCCAAAATCGATTCCTCTGTAATTCGACTAACGAACGACTCAAATCAAAACTCCATTGGCAGAGCATTTTACCCAACAAAAATAAACATGAAACCCACCTCAAATTCTACGAAAATTTCTTCATTTTCTACCTCCTTCGTGTTCTCTGTCTATCCCGAGATTAGTTCTAGTCCTGGTTTTGGGATCGCATTTGTAATGTCGAATACGACATCCCCACCAAATGCACAGCCTGGTCAGTATTTTGGTTTGTTCCCAAGTTCGACAAAACACTCTGCTTTTCCGCTAATTGCCATAGAATTTGATACGGGTCAGAACCCAGAATTCAATGACCCAGATGGGAATCATGTCGGAATTGACCTTGATAACGTCGAATCAGCCATAACAGAAACTGCAGGGTACTATGATTCTACTTCTGGTAATTTTACTCCTGTGAATATGCGCAGTGGCAACAACGTTAGAGCTTGGATTGAATTTGATGGGAGCAATATGCAAATCAATGTTACCATTGCTCCTATTGGTGTGAGCAAGCCCTCAAAGCCTCTTCTCTCTTATACAGATCCAGTGATTGGAGACTATGTGTCTGATGAAATGTTTGTGGGGTTTTCAGCTTCTAAAGTTACTTGGGTTGAAATTCAGAGGGTTTTGGCTTGGAGTTTTAGTGATACAGGAACTGCTAGAGACATAAATACGACGAATTTGCCTAATTTTGTTCCGAAGTCAAAGTCTTCTTTGTCTTCTGGAGCTATAGTAGGGATTTCAATTGCTTGTGCTGTTGTTTTTGTGGTGTTTTTGTCTGGGTTTTATTGGTACTGGAGGAGAAGAAGAGTTTTGGAAGGAGAAGATGAGGAAATGGAAGATTGGGAATTGGAGTATTGGCCTCATAGATTTAGTTATGAAGAGTTAAGTCAAGCTACAAGTGGGTTTTCGGAGGAGAATTTACTTGGGACAGGTGGGTTTGGGAGAGTTTACAAGGGGAATTTGACCGCTAACAACAATGAAGTTGCAGTTAAGTGTGTGAATCATGATTCAAAGCAAGGTTTGAGAGAGTTCATGGCGGAGATTTCAAGCATTGGTAGGCTTCAACACAAGAATTTGGTACCAATGCGCGGTTGGTGCAGGAAAGGAAACGAATTGTTACTTGTTTATGATTACATGCCTAATGGGAGTCTCAACAATTGGATTTTTGACAAGCCAAAGAAGGTATTAGATTGGAAAGGTCGGCTTATAGTTCTTACTGATGTAGCTGAAGGTTTGAATTACCTCCATCATGGGTATAATGAGGTTGTTCTTCATAGAGACATAAAGTCCAGCAATATTTTGTTGGATGGGGACATGAGAGGAAGATTAGGAGACTTTGGACTAGCGAAATTGTACCAACATGGAGGGATTCCTAATACAACGCGTGTGGTGGGCACGCTTGGGTACTTAGCCCCGGAATTGGCTTCATTGGCCACACCAACAGCTGCAAGCGATGTGTATAGCTTTGGCGTGGTCATTCTAGAGGTGATCAGTGGGAGGAGACCAATAGAGACTTGGAGTAAAGAGGACGAACCATTCCTCTTGATTGATTGGGTTAGGGAGTTGTACAGAGAAGGGAAGGTTTCAAAGGCTTGTGATGACAGAGTGAAGAGTGAATGTGAAGTGGGGGAGATAGAGATGGCACTTAAACTTGGATTGGCTTGTTGTCATCCTGACCCTCAACATAGGCCTTCAATGAAAGAGATTGTGGCAATTTTGTGTAGTGATGTCGTTGTGAGTCTGCCAGAGAATGTGGAGGCTGAGCTTGCACATGGTGGTTGCAATGGTAACAATGGTAACAATGCAGGGCCATCATCGCATTCAACCGAACCACAATCTCAAGTTTGAGTGCACTTAATTTATTTTCTTTTACTTGTTTGCAGAATTTGTTACACTGGTTTTATTCTCGTTTTTGGTTTTACACAATTTTTCATTTGTGAATTTTCCCTGAACTCTACATGAGTTGCTTTCAGATGTACAGTCCATATGTTCGGATTTTGAAATGAATGGATAAGCAAATGATCAGATCTCTTTTTTGGATGGCAATCTTCCCTTGTTTTACACACCATTTCTCTAGGCCAGATTTTTTCCGGCATCTTTTATTAGCTTTTACTTAGAATCTCTCTGACTTGGTATTTCTGCTAAAAATGAAAGGTGGCCAACTCTATTCATTATTCAACTGATGTCATATCATTTTTTCCGGCACACTTGTATTGATCATGTTGTCATGTCATTTTGGATGTTTAGTGGACTATGTACAGGCCATCTATTAATATTAACCGATGTAAGCTCTTGAGTCCTTTCTAGATGGCAGTAAACCCAATCCATTTGGTGTCAGCTTCTATTGGCATGGTCAATCCGCTAGGTAAAAATCCATTTGGGATAGATTATGTGATCTGCCACTAGAAGATATGTTCTCTTTTCAAGCCAAGTGAGGAAAGTCTTGCCGTTACTATCACCTTAGATTTATCATCTGATCAGCATTCTTTCGAGAGCATGTACTGGTGACATGGATTCCCTTTACCTGCGTAATATTCCTAAGTTATGCAATTAGAGAAGAGGATATCACAATCTTATCGAACTGATGACAGCAACACAAAGGACTTCCATTAGGCTGCAAACTTAGAGTAGATTTAGTTGGTGGTGCATGATACTAGACATGAGCATGGCCCGGGCTCTTGCTGACCCAGATCTGCCTGCTCTGACATTTATTCCAGAATATCTCCCTATAGGCCTGGCTTGATGATCTGCTTTACATACTGTGGGATTTGGGGAAGTCAAGTTTACTTGGGAAATGCATACTTCTGCAAGCCAGGAGGCTAAATTTAAGTTTGAAGTTGGACAATATTTCAAGGGTCTTACCAGACACTACATAGGCAATAGAGCTATTTCTCATTAGGTATCAGAACTATTCTTCATTGCGGTTAAGTCTTCCTCCGACTTCAACCAAGAGAGTGTGACCCCTACAGTGTGAAATTGAGAGGGTGGAAAGTGAAACTAGCCCTCTTTTCTGGTTCACCCATCTTGCAACTTCGGAAATTAGTCTGGCACAGGCATGCAACTGACTCTTTCATAGATTCGGGTCCACTGACCAAGACTCCAACATTCTGTCCCCCAGTTTCGGTTGCAAACTTGTGAAATAAATCTAATGGAATCAAATGAATTCAAAACGCATAGATGTTACTCTTTTAGCAGGATAGAACTTAGCAAATATAAGCCGTGAAAGTCAAGTTTACATACCTCGAAAGTCAGGCCTTCCTCCATAACGGATTTCATGTTCCTCGAGAGCACCCACGGATTGCGCTATTTGTGCTTCCTTGCCTTTGTGCTGTATCTGAGACTCGAGAGGGTCAATGCTTTTTATTCTTCTCCATCTTAGAATAATTGCCACTGCTGTGCTGCATAGAATGGCTATAGCGAACGCACAGATGAGAAGAAAATCTGTAAGCGAAGAGGGAGTTTTGTCCTTCAAGTCCCATTTTCTGGAGGGAATGAAGGCATGGTTGAAAATACTAAGGAATACAAAGAAGACAAATGAAGAAAGTCCAGCCAAGGCAGCTATCCAACACAAACTCTCAGGTCCATAAGTGACATGGTTCGAACATTTTGTGTCAAAATGTATTGTCTGCACTTGGGAGAACTCATTTAACAGATTTCTCGCTGTTGCAGACTGCACTTCTTGAGTCACAAATACTTTCAGCTTGAATTGTTTTTGTGCAGCAGATTGCTTCAGAATGAAAGCCGAAACTGGAATTAGCAGAGAGATATCGTGGGATTTCTTTGTGACATATACCAATTGTATTCTCGATGGAAATCTGGTTCCTTTGCTGTTTTGACTTGCAGCTTCTTGTAAAATGCTTAGAAACGGGGTTATCCCAATTCCTCCGCCTATCAAAAGTACACTGTCATATCTGCAAAAGAATTTGATAACTTTATGAAATTAGTACTTATTTCTCTAACTTGTTTTGATGTTGATTCTGAATATTTTTATTGCTTATGCACCTTAGGAAGTCCATCGAGGCAGGTCCATAAGGTCCTTCAACTGCAACTGGCATGCACTTCATCCTTTTGGACTCGGAATCTAGCTCAGCATGTATCATGTTGTACAGAGAGCTCGTCCACCATCCGTCACATTTGATTATTATTGACATGCAGCGATCATCAACCACCGAGCTAGATGCTATACTGAACGAGTGCCACTGTAACTTGGATATGCTTGGAATCTTCATAAATATTATACTTGTGGGATTATACTCAAGCTCTGCATATAGAGATAGGATTCATTATTGGAAAACTCTCTAAATTTGTTAAAAATATCTTGACAGATTCTAAGGACACGGAGTTTTACGTGGATCTTTTGGCAAAATAAGCTCTATGACTTTGCCGGGAAAAACTCGTGCAGATATTATGCACGTCTCTGGTCTGGATTGAATCACCCTCAACAGCTTGTCAAGGGCAAAGAGGAAAACCCCCGAAAATATCGTGTAAAAGTGCCTATCTCCAACATGAAACAGAAAGAACACTAGGAAGACTATGTACAGATGATGCATGTAGTAGAAAATTTCGAACTTCTTGCGCCTTATCTGTGGAAGTGATGAAATCCAAATGACTAGTCCGGTGATAAGAGCAATCTCACCTGCAAGATAAATCCGACCTGTTTTCTGCCAAAGCCACATCTGTGGAAAGGACCAGAAGAAAGTTGAAGTTAGATGAATACATTTCTTCTGTGTAGCTTGTATTTATTTGTAGGACTAGAAGGACAGTTGAAATGGACAATTGACCTCATCTTTGATACGGCCTTTGACACCCCAGATGAAAAAGGTAATCAAACCGTGCAAAGTGGCAAAAAGTATCATTGCTGTCCCAAGCCAGATATGATATCTGAGTGAAGCTTCAAACTGCACTCCAAGCAATCGGAATAAGGACATCCCCCTTAGAATAGGGAAAAGCAGCAGTGCAAGACAGGCTTCTGCTAGCAAACCACAACGAGTGCCCACCTTCAAGACCTTTAGCTGCCATCTGAAATGCAAACATGCTCGAGGTTCATATGTATATTGCAATTATGTTTAAGGTAAAGTATGATACATACATCTTTAGTTTCAATGATTTTGATGGTATCAACTTCTTAAAGTCCTTTGAGATGTGAGCGTAGAAAGTCCATGCAAGGAAGAGGATAAATAGGGACACCGCAAGGATCTCAACGAGGGATAAAACTCCCACAAACTTGTTAACAGTGAGCGGGTTTGTGAGAGTACTCCTTGAACTTCTTGTCCGCCTGTTTCTTGTTTCTCTTTGTTGCAGATCCAAGTAGAAGTATCCAATGATAGCCAGAGCTATGACAGGAAAGGTATAAACTGCAAAATCAAGACCTGAATGACACAGTGGCAGTGAATCAGAGTTTGCAACTTTCAAATTCTTATAAGAGTTTGGTGATCATGCTAGTCTGTACCGTTATATCTGAACATTGTATCCCTTGTACTGTCTTCAGCTTCACGCCATTTTTCTGTCCAGAATTCAGTTGGTTTCAGTAACCAAAGAGAAATCCATCCGACACATAAAAGCATCATCAACACTCTCAGGGCAATGAAAGTAGCTTTTGCCATGTTCTTTACAGCAACTCTTTCTGAGAAACAAAATTTGCTTTAAGTTACCAAGGAAAAAACGTTTCCATTTATAGAAGTTTGAGAAGGTCAGATAACCTTTCAGGAGTGCCTATCACTTCTTACGGCCACTTTCTATTGCACCTGTCAAACACAAAGTTGAAAATTTTCTGCCGCCTTCTGCACAGAAGCACCACATTCATCAGTTCAAAGGATATAATCTTATAAGAAGTTGGCATACTACTGTTGAATAATGACATCAGAAATCGCATAGTGATCAATATGCATCATCATAAAGTTGAACAGAGCTTGAGCCTTTCTGTTATAATTGCCTTTTTTTCATTTTATGGTGGGCCGAGTACAAGATTAGTGGATTTATGGTCCATTCCACAAAATTTGCACTATGCTTTTGGTTTATGTTGGCGATTAGGTTGGATCAAACTTGAAATATCTGGTATATCTAGTAAAGTTAGAGGTATATAGTATTGAGTGAATCAGGTTGTCAATTGTGACAATTTTCTGATCCAAAATTGATTATCATGGTGTATGTCAATCAGCAGCTAATGAATCCACCACCCAGAGAAAGTGATGTGGACACTGGTGGAGTTCTCTGTGGATGATTTAACCAGATTGAGGTAAAGTGATGCGGACACAGGTGGAGTTCTCTGTGGATGATTTAACCAGATCGAGGTATATGATGAAATTGGTTTTGATATAATAAAAAGACATTTTAATGAACCCCCCCTCGATTAGCAGTACCAAGGTATTCTATTTACTGAGAAGAATGATTAGAATTACCATGTTTGCAACAGAAATCTCATTGATGTGCATACTGCAAAAGCAGAAATTTTACAATGAATAGCATATGTTGGATGATGTAACTGTGCTCAAAGTAAGAAATATAGAAACAACTTCGTAGCTCTTATTGCCCTGATTTTTTTTTCAACTTCTTTTCAGACAGAACACCAACTGCGCAAACCATCATGCCCTTCAGAAGAGAAGTAGCAGTGAACCAAGAAGAGAAGTCCACAGAGCACTAAGTTCAAAAGATGATCCTAGCTCTTTCTTGCGATAAGTTTCTTTAGAAAAGTCCTTACCAACTTTTGGCATTTTGAAATAAGGAAGAAAAGACTGCTTGGACGAACAAGTTAGTTAAATGAAGAAGTCCTCAATTTCTGGCGGCCTAGTGGCATCTTTTATGGTCATCTTTATTTGTTGCTTTTGCAGCCTTTTTACTTTAGCATCATTGCTTAATATAAATGAACAAGTTAATGAATGGCGTGCTACATTACTCCATTTCAGTGGAAACCAGTGATTATGGAATTAGGACATGTGCACAAAAGCATGACATGACCATGATTTCTAAGAGAGGAAGTTCAGGCTTACAAGGAGAGCATATAGATTATGAAACATAACAACCACACATAAAAAAGGACTTGTAAGCACTATATAAAGAGTCAACACTTTCTGAAAGAAATTCATTTTGAGCAACTGAAAATGTGGGTGTTTCAGCTTCTCAAAGGGATCCTCTTGCTATGATTTTTGCCTAGGAGACGACATTTTTGTTTGGTCAGCCAGGAAAGGAAGCTCAGTTGAGTCCAGCATTGAATCATTCCTAGTATATTTAAGAAATTTTTGGCTTAAGATGGAAGGAAAAGGCATGATGAGACAAGTTTAGAACACAAGGTCTAAGATGGACTTATGTGACAGCTTATGCTGCAAAGTGTTGGTGACATTACTCTTACTTCAACTTTTTTCCATCTTTTATTTCTGTTTTCTTTTGTGGAGAAATCTAAATGAAAAACAAAGGAGCTGATGGCGGAAAGTTCCTTCCAAGCTTCTGGTGGTAGGTTATTATGTCCAAGAGTACCCATTTGAAGATAGAGATCCTAGAATTGTGTCAGCTAGTTTAGCTAATAAAGTGTGTGCAGATACCAACGTGGATGGCTCAACTGGATGTGGGGTTGAGTACCCTTAAGCATGACCGAGGTTCAACTCCCGCCGGAAGTATCAGGCCCTCATGTGTATGGAGCGTTCCTCGTCAGGAGACCCGCCTTCCGAAAGGAGCCACTGCAGCGATCGGTCCGGATTAGTCGGGGCGAAACCCCGGATACCAGGTGATGTCCAAGACATGGTACCAAATAAATAAATAAATAAATAAAGTGTGTGCAGATTGGCCTTAAATATGTGCTAATGTTGGAAAGAGACCCTCCATGAGTGGCCCAATTACTTTTGGTTTGGATACAAAAAGAAATAAAGAAGAAAGGTCTTCAGAGGGAGCAAAGCAACACCATATTAGTTACTTGAATTGAATGCAACAGGTTGTGAGGGCTGCAATTATGAAAAGGGAGAAGTTAGAACACTTGCCTTGTTGTGCCTTTTCTTCTCTCACTTCATTTGGGTAAGGTACATATGGAAGATACTTTGTGAAATCCAACTAAAGGATTGTTCTGTTCCAATCTAAACCACACCAAGTAACCGGCATCACACAATTCTGTTTCTTCTATAGCCAAGCAAGATCCTGTCAGAAAAGGTGCATAATCAATGCCCCATAATTCTACTTGAAAGTGCCTTTTAGGTACTTCATTCGTGGTAAAGAACTCTTCCAACATGAAAAAATTTTGAAGTGAGAAATTATGCTAATGAAATTTCATTGTCACGCACCAATGAACATGACAGACAAGATGCAACAGAATAATCATAGAAGAGGGCCAGTTTATATGCCAAGCATTGAAGTAGAATTTTTCACATGCCTGTGGTCCAAGCAAGCCTTGATCAATAGAATAATCTTTCTGGCAAAGTCCAAAGGATGACATTCGCCATATGCAACATGGCCAGACACCACAGGACATAGCAAGGGAAGTGTATGGTTCTTTGGCTACTTACTATAAGCTGTGTGTCAGGTACTACATTCCATTTTGCTTATGGAGGCAAAATGATGCTAACTATGTGCAATGGCTAATTTCAAAAGATGTTCAAGTAGAGATCTTCTTTCATGGAGAAGTTCTGAAGTTGTCAGAGAAGTCTAATCATGCACATAAGGGACACTTCTCCTTTGTTTTGGATATTCGGAATTTGCATATGACTGTAATATGCCACTTTGAAGGGCCATGTTTTTGGGGCCCGTGGGGGGTGGGCGGTGGGGCTTGGCTTCTGGCCACTTTTAAGCATTTTTATGGTTGTTGTTCTTAAAAAGTCATTCTTTCCGGCTAGTAACATGTTTTGGTATCCCTAGTTTGTTTCTTGCCTTAAATTAGAAATCAGTTTCTGTTACATGTATCAATTTCGGCAATACTTAGTCATTACAATATTCCTAATTTTTTTCCTTTTTGAATAGGGTAAAAATCTCAACCATTAGTTTTGGAATGTACTAACGTCTAGTTGGTTCAATAGGTGGACACTGTTACCCTTTAAATAAAATTTCAAGTTCAAGTCTGTATCCCTGAAGCAAGGTTTTAGACTCGAGTTTTGTGTATCGATAAAACAGATATCAAGAGAATTTTATCATTTAATCTAATTAAACTCAAACTGAATTTAGTCAAATTCAAAATAGTTACCAGATACAAATGATTTATTTAAAAAAAAAAAAAAACTTGGGGGTGTGCTCGAGTAAACTCATAGAGTACAATATGCAATATCTCTATAATCACCCATAAGCACAATGTAGATTTTAAGACATATAAATTGAGGGCGCAAAGAAGCTCCAGAAGGGCCAGGTGGGCACGGCAACTACCCCTCAAATTCTAGGAAAAAAATTATATATATAATTTAAAAAATTACAAATCATAATAATGTTCACCTATTAAAAATCGTATTGTTTTTTAATTTCAATACAAGTTTCTAGTTTGGCGCTTGGAACACCTCCTTGACAACCATACCAATACATCCATAGAGAGAGCTTATGTGACAGGAAAAGAATTTCATAGCCAGAATGGGTGGAGGCTCTGATGGAAACGCCAGTAGTTCTCAGGTTCTCCCCTCTTTTAATGTGCCGAAAACAAAATGAAAGTCCTTTTTTCTCTTCTACGGTGGAATGGGAGAAATGGGTCTTGAGAATCGTTTGCATCCAAGAAAAATCATGGCAACAAATCAAATAAGTACCTATTCAAAAGGGGAAAATATGGTCGTTTGTGCTTTTGGAAAAGGGGGACTACAAGCAAGGAAGCCTGAACCAGAAATGGTCTACCCTTTTTTATACCAGATCGCAGGTATTCAACACCGTACTCTGATTAATCTGTTTTGAATATTTATAGAAATTTTAATTGGAGAACGATTTTTTTAACAATGTAATTTTTTTATTCTTAAATTTAAAATTTAAAATTTAATTAAAAGATTTAATATTTTATTTTACTACACTAACTTTCTCTCGATAGAAATGATTTATCTTATCACAAGTTAAGAGAGTCCCATGTAAGGTCACCAACCATGAATGGCCCTAAAAATTTCCCCAAGAAAAATCCACCCCAACCCCTTCTCTACCATCATTAACTTAAAAAACACGTATAGCTTCTCCATGACGTTATATAGAAGAAGTCAAGCTCTCATAAATAATGGAAGATATCTGCGACGCGTAACCCGTTTGGGCAAACTATCTTTAACTAAAATACTTAATATAAAAATTATTGATATACTATAATTTAAATTATTTGATGATAAACTTAAATTCTATACAAAAACTATATATTTTTATATAATTTTTTTATTTTAATTGAAAAATAATAAAAATTCAATAAAGTTGAGATTTTCCAAAGAGGGTAATTGTGAAGCTCTTCATCTCATTTAAGGAATTTAGAGTTAAATTTGAAACACAAAAAGCCAGCCCAACTCTTTTTTTATTATAATTAATTGGTATTCGAAATCATTTTTGATTAATCTAATCCAAACGTTATCAGGACCAATTTAGAAGGAAAACTTTCGTAATATAATTTTTTCTATTTTAAGTTTTAAACTGAGTTTTGATTAAATAATTTAATATTTTTATCTACTAAACCGACCATAACCGGTCTAACTCTATCCTAACACGATTCACATAAGATGGAAAAGACCCCTTAGGCATTTTACAAAGATCTTACCTTCCAACACTAGACATGTAATAGAATATGATCATAGGGATTGTCTTATTCGGAAAAAAAAGACCTTTGAAATTAAGGGTATAAGGTGAACTTATAAGTCAAAATCAAAAAGTATAATTTGAATAGTAAACATCTAGAACACATGTTTTGTCTTATTTTATTTCATTAATTAATTGATTAATATCTTATTTAGAATCCCTAAATTTAGGGTTTGTCTAATTATATATTGACAAACAGTTTAAGGGTTGAGGAGTGAGTCACATTTCCACCAAACCTTTAAGACAAGAGGTTGAGATTGAAATTTGTAACTATACAAAGATATAAGATTTTTATATTAGGTTTTGAGAGGTTATTCCATTAACTAGATCTCCCAAATTTGGCAAAATCTATTATAAAAATTCTTATAAAAATATATGATTAAAATATTACAAAAGAATTTGTGTGATAAATTTGAATCCGATGATCAATAAAATAATAACTAATTTAAAAGAAAAGAACGAAAGAATTCAGAATAAAGAACAGAAAATAGCGAATTCAGAAATTTTTATCTTATTTGCGTGTCTCATCAAATTACATGAGCAATTATCCCTTCATTATGACCATTTAATAATTTAATCCGCCGTCTCTACTACGTTGGTCCAATTTCCTCTATAATTACATAATAATTAATAATTATTCGATTTTTTAAATCGATTATAATGATAAATTTATTATAAATATTATAATTATAATTCAAATCAGATATTATAATATACGTATAACTTTAGTCAGACATATATAAATGCCAACAAGATATAAAGTCATGAGATAATAATTAAGGCTCAAAGATTAACAAGGACCGATTCTGCCTGGCTTTTCTGCAAAAGGAAAGACAGAAACAAAATTGTCAAAGCTTAACGCGGTTGTCTTGAAAAAGAGGACCATGATTAGGTCAAATTATGTGATTAAATAAAGCCAACTAAGCTTAAGTTAACTAGGTCTAATATTTTTTTTGGTAGAAACAAATAAATTTTGAATCATTGATTTTGTCATATGTTTAAACAGAAGGACCAACGAATGAAATGGATTTTATCCTTTAAAGACACCTCCTAATGAAGTATTTAAATGAAAAATGGTGGATTCGAAGACTACGGGTATTGTTATTCATATTAAATTCGTTACTGTCTATTTTTATCGACTAACTCTCCTATTTTTATCTTTTTTTTATTTCATTTATTTTAAAATATCTGATTAAAATCATAAAATTTAGTTTTAGACGAATTTACTGACGACTAAATTATTGAGATATTAAATAGCCACGAAAGTATTCATAGAGTCCTTGATTTTATTGTCAAGAGAAAAGGGTAAGAGGTAAAAAAAAAAAAGGGAAAATAGGGTTTCACCAGTTTACAACCATGGATGTATTTATCATTTTGTAATGCCATTTGTTTCAAAATTTTGAGAGTATGGTACACAAGACACTCAATTTGCCAAATGTTCAAAGTCAAGACAAAGGACTAGAAGTAGGCAATTTGGCCAGGAAAATGCAAGGTCTCTTTTTTCACATCTAGGAAAAGATGGGGATGCAAAAGAGAGATTTGTATGGTGACATATTGCCAGAGTCTGTAATCCTTGACAAAAGAGAATCTCTCCCTTTCATTCATAGCTTGACTTTCCTACAGTCCATCTTTATGTTCTTCCCAATAGAATCCCTCCACCTAAGCACAATACATGTGACATTTAACAACTCATATTCCAATTTGATTATAAGCCATTGATGGGTTTGAAAGGTCATCAAGCAGACATGGATGCATGACTAAAATTTGGGATTGAATCAGGAGTTTTTGATTTGATCACTCAAAGAAACAAGGGCAACCTTGTGCAAGAGTAAAAACGTCCCCATTTGACCGACCTCATTATTTGTCACCCAATTAGATCAAATTTGATAGTCAATTCAGATATATTTTATGATATATACACGACGGCCCAACCTAATGAACCAAACAAGGAGAAGTGTACAAAACCAGTCAATTCCTGGCAGTGTGGTACCATGGGGATTGAGAGCAACTTCTCTTTTTTTAATAGACTACCAATCTGCAAAAACCATGTTCTTTGATATTCCACACTTGGCCCTTTTCCTCTCTCTCTCTCTTTCTCTCTCTCTCTCTCTCTCTCTCTTCAATTTTCTTTGGAGGTGAAAACTAGATAAGAAAGCGATGGAAGAGGAGATTTTTGTGGAGGAGGAAGAGAAGAGAGGGTTGAATCATGAAGAGATATTTATGTCGTCATCGCCGGAGATTGTGGAGATCGGAGAGGATGGCAATGGTGTCGGAAGCAGCAGAGATAGAGGACTTGATGATGTTTATGTTTGTGTTGGGAAAGATGACTTGGATGTCCTCAAATGGGCTCTTGATCATGCAGTCTTGCCTGGTGGCCGCGTCTTCCTTGTCCATGTCTTCCCTCCCATCACCCACATCCCCACTCCAAGTAAGAATCAATTTTCAGAAACCCTGTTATGTTTTTGTCAATTGTTTATAGTATGGCAAAAAACACGAGCCCATGACCCAAAAGGCTAACACTTAGGACATGAATAGAACTAAACCTAAAACATTGTCCAAGGAAGTCATTTAGAAACAAATTTTGATTCTAAAGCATCTTATGGGTGCCTGTCTAAGTTTTTCCTTTAGGGGGTTTCCTTTAGGTAGTGCTTTTTCTCTCTTGAATTGCATTAGTGGAATAGTCTTTTGCAACACACCAAATTTCTTTCACATGCTTCATGGTAAGATGAAAGGGAAAAAAAGGGTCCTCTAATGGCCATAGACTTCTCTAAGTCAATTAGACTGATACTTAGTACATTCTCTTTAATTACTTTGTTTTTGTTCATATTCCTCCCTACAAGTCTTTGGTAGGAATTTGGAGTCATAAATGTCTTGTTGTTGTCAGTTGGAAAGCTAGCGAAAAACCAAATTGGTGAAGAACAACTGAAGCTTTATCTGAAGGAAGAAAACAATAGGAGGAGGAACCTCCTGCTGAAATATGTTCGCCTATGTAACGATGCCAAGGCAAGAAAAATTTGAACTCTTTAAGAGTCCAATTATCAATCGCGCAGTTAAGTCTAAAGATTGCTCTCTCAATTTTCATTTGTGCAGGTCCCTGTGGACACAATGCTTATAGAGAGCAATGTGGCTGAGAAAGCAATCGTAGAACTCATTTCTGTCCTCAACATTACTTCCCTTGTGATTGGAACCAAACGCCCAATGTCCTCAAGGTGCTCTCTCTATCTCTCTCTCTCTCTCTCTCTCTCTCTCTCCAAGCTGGCATTAAATGAAGTGATGGCAACCAATATAGTTCTTTTCTTGCTTGTTCTTATATATTAGGAGATCGAAGAAAGTACAATCTGTTCAGAAAAATGCACCAGACTATTGTGATGTGAACATTATTCATAATGGCAACAAGGTTGTGAATGTCCAAACTGAGACAGAAACATCAACACCACCTTCTCCGGCTCGAGGCGCAAAACGATCAGACGCATCTCGACAGCCTGAAAAGGGGAATTTCTTTGAATGCGTTTGCTTCTCTCCCAAGTTCACTTGAAACATGACCCCTCTTTTCACAACCCAGAAAAAGAATCGTACAATTTTATAACTTCTAAGAGAATGAAGATACACTAGTATGCAGAGCTTTGTTAGAGAAAGAGAAAGAGAGGGAAAGGCCACAGTAGTGTTATCATGGGCTGATGATAAGGTAATTTAGGTTTTTTTTTTTTTTGTTCACATTGAACCCGAACCTATTATAAGGATGGGATGATCAGTGCCACTTGAGTTGAAAGGAATTTAGCTTTTGCTATCATAGGTTGACCTTTGTAGTCCATGAGCTAAAGTTAGATGGCTATGATTAACTCATTACTCTCTTATGATTAACAATGTTGGTCATTCTTGACACCCCTATCTCAATTATGGTAAGTATACTCCCATCTCTAATTATCAATTTGGTTTTTAATAAAGCATAAAATGCAATAGAAATTCTACCAAAGTAAAGGGTGCCATGGTTTCTTGGGCTCGATGGAGTGATATATAAAATTGAAAACTCTCCCTTTACAGCTAAATTTTTTTATTGGAATCGAGTCTTTTTTTTTTTTTAATATGGTATCAGAGCAATTAAAAACTCCGATTTGTTTCATAGAGCTCGTTATCCACCTTTGCAGCATTATCTGCATATGTGCGGAGCAATTATCATTAAAGCTTACCCCGACTTCTAAGACAAGAATATCAAATCCCCCCTCCCACCACCCCATCCTCCATCATAATCACCCCTCGCATTGCTGCACCTATCGTGACTGGGGTGTTCATTATTCGGGTTAAACTATTCTCAGTGTTTAAACTATTAAAAAAATCGGATTATTCAATTTGACTTAATAAAAATTAGGTGGAAAGAATAATTTTACTCAATTAAAAATTTGAGTTAATGGCTCAAATTGAAAAATAAAAAATTTTATTTAGCCTCATTCGAAACCGATTAACCCAAATCAATAAAACCCAAATCATTTATTTGAGTTAATAATTTCATTCTTAAATAAAATTTTTATTCGAGTTAATAGTTTTGTGGAATTAATTTGGGTAAATGAAACTCTAATCAGAAAAAATTGATTCAGCTTTCATGTGATTCGATTCGGTTCTTGATTGGATTTTTTAAACTTTTAAATCCGAATAACACAAACCGAATAATCTAAAAAATTGAATACCCACCCCCTAATCATGACTAACCTCGTCTCCCAGAAAATCTCTACCATGCCAACACAATGTCCACCATCAAAACTCCTACCAGCACCAACTTGGCCTCCATCAAAGCCTCTTCCGTCAACTCCCAACACCTCTTCTGCCATTAATATCACCATGAATCGTTCCACCACCGGTGTCTCTTGGTCCACCTCTTCCAAAACCATCTCTATCTCTTATCTCCTTTCCCTGACTCAAACCTAACAAAATAATCCGAGCAAAATCAAACCTAAAAACATACCATGAACTGGTGAATGATATTTATGATATTTTATCCTATCATTAGATTTGAAATTTGATATCCCATTAATTCTTAAATGTGTATATGTATTTTTCATATTCGACTCGTTAGTGCAATTACTAGTTTTCAAAAAAGTTGAATCAAATTTTAATAATAATTTTAATTTATTTCATAATTATATGAGAAAATTATTTTTATTTTATAATTTTGTTTCAAGCTGATGCAACCGAAAAAAATATTAATTTAATTGATGTCTCGTTGGTCCAATAATTGAATAATAATATAAAAAAATAATTCCAATTGGGTATGGCTAAAAAAAAAAAAAAAAGAAAAAGGAAAAAACAACCGACCAACAAACCTAACAAATGGACTATACATTCAATTAGGGTTTTTTTTTCGGCCCGAACCCGACCGATCTCACCCGGAAGATTGAAATTATCTCCTCCTCTCCCTCGTTAAATATCCCTAAATTTCCAATTTTTATTAGTGATAAAGCGTAAAAAGCCTGGATTGTGCTAGTTCAATTCTCTCTCTCTCTCTCTCTCACAGCTATGATGAACCCATATGATCCTCGATATGGAGATCCCAACTCCTACCGCGAGCGAAGAAGGTTAGTGAAGCAGAACTAAACTAGTTCCAATCACAGATCTTGTAAAAATTTTCTTAACCTTTTAATGACTTTTTTAGGGTTTCATGTTTCTGAAAATCGCTCAAGTCTTTCTTTTTCTTAATCTTTTAGTTTCTGGGTAATCGAATGTTATGGTTGAATTGTTCAATTTTTATGAACCCAATTTGTAATTACATTTTTTTCCTAGGTTTTCTTTGTTTGAGGTGTATTAGTATTTTTTTTCTTTGGGTAATTTACCGATAGATTGTATAATTGTAATACTGCAGTAATTTTATGGGTCCGTCACCTTCAGTTGCACCGCCGATGTTAGGTGGTGCTGGTGCATATGGCCGCGGTGGACCTGCTAGTTATGGAGGTTCGTCTGGACCCTTTTCTGGTAGCAGAGGGGGTGTTGGTGAGGCTGGGTTTGATGGGTATCCACCATTTCAGCCTACCAATATAGGGCGGGGATTTGATATTGGTCGAAGTGAGGTCAGTGGTGGGTTAGGAAGAGGAGGTAGGGGTGGAGGTGGATTTGGAAGAGGTGGACTAAGAGAGAGCGGTGGTAGAATTCCGAATGGTGATATTGGTGGTAGAAGAGGTGAGGGAGGTGTCGGAGGGGTAATACATGGTCATGGGGTTGGTGGGAGAGGTTTTGATTCTGGGCGTGTTGGTGGAGGCCAAGGTGGTGCTGGTAGGAGTTTCGATGGTGGACGTGGTGTTGGCAGTAGTAGGGAGTTTCATGGTAGCCAGGCTGGTCGTGGTGGGTTTAGGAGTGGAAGGGGTGGTTATGACGGAGCACGAGGTGTTGGAAGGGGTGGATTTGATGGGGGTCGGAGTGGCGGTCGGAGTGGTGGTCGGCATGGGGGAAGAGCAGAGTTGGACAATATTTCTCTGCCAAAGCAAGATTTTGGGAATTTGGTTCCATTTGAGAAGAACTTTTACATTGAGAGTCCTGCAGTGCAAGCAATGTCTGAGCAAGAGGTAAGGATTTACAGGGCAAGCCGTGATATCACAGTTGAAGGAAATGATGTGCCGAAGCCAATTCGGATGTTTCATGAAGCAAACTTTCCCGGTACAGTAGTTGTACTCGTGTGTTGAGATGCCTTTAACATGCCATTCTTGAGGCTGATTTTCTTGCTTGTTTTGACAGGTTACTGCCTTGAGGTGATATCTAGGCTGGGTTTTGTTGAACCAACACCTATTCAATCCCAAGGGTGGCCAATGGCTTTGAAGGGTAGAGATGTGATTGGCATTGCTGAGACTGGTTCGGGAAAGACTTTGGCATATCTTCTTCCTGCTTTGGTACATGTTAGTGCACAACCAAGATTGGGTGGGTTTTGATATCTTTCTTCTAAGAGTTCCTCTACATGTTCATTCTTCTACTTATTCTTTTTCTTTTTTTAAATTGCAGGTCAGGGCGAAGGTCCAATTGTACTAGTTCTGGCTCCAACTAGGGAATTGGCTGTTCAGATTCAAGAAGAAGCTTTGAAATTTGGGTCGGCTGCAAATATTAGAAGTACCTGCATTTATGGCGGTGCTCCGAAGGGACCGCAGATTCGCGATCTTCGTAGAGGTATGTTCCTTGGATGTCTACTTCTTTTGATGGGGCAGAAGTGCATATACTGGTTGTCTTCATCTCTTTTTAGGTGTTATCTGCACTGAACCTCAGTATAAGTAAATCCCAGAGCTTGGGCTAGGTTGTAAAAGTTGATTAGTTAATTCTTCTTTTCCCATCTAGTGTTTAAAGGCATTTTGGCTTTGCAATACAGCATGGACACATTCAAAATAGAGTTGACTTAAAGGGCAGAATTTTTTTTGGACAATAAGATAGCGTTTGGAATGGTATGCAGGATAGAAGGGATGGTTTCGAGAGGGAAAACATCATGTTTGGTGTGCGGAGACAGAAAATTATCTCTGTCTCTGGGACAAAAATGAGCAAATTTTTATTTCTCCTTTTTGAGCGGACATGCTGACAGAGACAGAAAATTTGATAATTATTTTTTCTACTTTTCCCTCACGCATTTTCAAAATTTCTGTCCCACCTTGTTTGTCTTGTCTCTTCCCTACCGTCTTGTCCTCCAAACCAAATGCTAGCTAAGCACTTTGCCAAAATTCTTGTTGTCTCCTGTTGTTGTGGCTTAAGCTAATGGAGAAAACATAGGAATTGTTAAAACTGTCTGGTTAATTTCATTAAAGGAATCAGTTTTGTTGCTTCACATATGCCTATGTAGATTGGTAGGTTAAAGTATGGACAATTTGTGTCATGCAGGTGTTGAGATTATTATTGCGACGCCTGGTCGGTTGATAGATATGCTGGAAGCACAACATACAAACTTGAAAAGAGTGACTTATCTTGTGTTGGATGAAGCTGATCGTATGTTAGACATGGGTTTTGAGCCACAGATCAGGAAAATTGTTGCTCAGGTACACATTTTCTCCCTTTCTGTATGGGATTATGTCCAAATCTGTATGGACACAAAATTTTGAGTTTTTTGGAATTTTAATTTATTCCTTTTCTTATTATTGTCTTTGGTGGACTGAAATAATCCAAGTGCCTGTAGTTTTGGAGACTGAATAATGCCATTTCAATTTGTAAATTGGCCTAATAGGCACTGTATCAACTATTGTAATTATAAGTTCTTATGTGAGGCTGCAACTGCTTGAAGGCATATGTTGGAAGAAAAAAATAACTATCTTGAATAACTTGAAATTTTTAAATATACAAATGCTGGTTGATATCCTAAAGCATCGCCTTGTGAAAATTATCCGAGAAAGGCATATTTCACTCCTCAAATGAATTTTTTTTTTTTTTGTTAAAATAATCAAAATCATGGTCATTCCTCATGGTGTTTTAGTACATATCTGTGGTCTAGTGTTGTTTGCTGCGAAGACGAAGGGAACTTCAGATTTAATTGCCATCATGGACTTGGCATCCTGTCTGTGTCATATGGATATGCATTTGATTTGCTAATGTCTGTTGCATTCATATTTTTCCTTCCTAAAGTTACTGAAGAAATTTCAACGCAAATGCTATCTATCTAAAGTATGTGTTGAGTTTGAGTAGAAGTTGAAAAGTGATTTACTTTCATCAATTGCAGATCCGACCGGATCGACAAACACTGTATTGGAGTGCAACATGGCCTAGGGAGGTGGAAACATTAGCAAGGCAATTTCTGCGTAACCCATACAAGGTCTGTTTGGGGGTTTTTATCAATCAGTGCAAGTCCATGTATATTTGAATGCCTGGGCGCATTATGGACAACATTTTTTTTTTTTGATCAACTGATTTTTTATTTTAATTTGTTTAAATATATCAGGTCATTATCGGATCCCCAGATCTGAAAGCTAACCAATCTATAAATCAAATTGTTGAAGTTGTGACTGATATGGAGAAGTACAATAGGTATGTTTTTCCTGCTGTTACAACAAGTAGCATTCATATGCCCGGTCATAATTTCATGTATATCGTATTTTGTCTGTTGCAGGCTGATCAATTTGCTTAAAGAAGTGATGGATGGAAGCCGAATCCTCATATTTGTAGAAACTAAAAAAGGATGCGATCAGCTGACAAGGCAGTTAAGATTGGATGGATGGCCAGCTCTATCAATCCATGGTGATAAAGAACAAGCTGAAAGGGATTGGGTCCTATCCGAATTTAAGAGTGGCAGGAACCCTATAATGACGGCCACTGATGTCGCTGCACGTGGCCTTGGTAGGATCACTGTGTGTTAGGAGAGTTTATAGTCACTTGAATTAGATTTTGAGTTTATGGAGATAGGTGAGTCTGCCGGCTGCTATCCAGTTTCCTGAAAACATAATAAGTGGGTTGGGAGCAAAGTGGGGTGCCTTCCATCTTAAGCTTTCCATGAGCATAATTCTTGGATTTGATCGGGGGATTATTGCCTGGTGGTGAGAGGTCTGTTTAGTTATTATGATGTTCTTGATTTTCTAGAAGCCTCTGTGACGTCTCCTATCAACTAATTCTTCCAGCTAATGTTACAAGGACATGGAGCGCAAATTCATTCGTGTGGCTCTTAAGAATTTTGCTTTGTAGTCAAGGATATATCATATGTTTTTTTTTTTTTTTGGGCCAATCTAACCGCATAGTTCAGGACTGCTCCAATTAACTGTTGTCTTTAGATATAGATAAATTATAAGGTAGGCATTATATCCCAGAGATGCCTGAATCAGCATTTCTCTTTCCATCAATGTCCAAGTAACATGGTTAACTGAACTCATTTGCTTCCCATCCACATTTATGGAGCTGGTGCTTGTCGCAGCCTGGTTGACTCTTACAGTGTTTCATTGGTTGTGGAGGTGGTGTGGTGGTTGTGGAACTGCTCCTTATCCCTGCATGGTCAAGGTGCGCGCACATTTATGTGATGAATGTGTTGTCTTATTTTTGATCATTCAGATGTTAGGGTGCAGGGATAAGGGTGCAACTACAATTTTTATCTTTTCTCATTATCAGACCTTGCTGGTGGTTTGATGTGTGCAATATCTCCTCTTTCTTTGTTGCAGATGTGAAGGACATAAAATGTGTGATCAATTATGACTTCCCATCCAGCCTTGAGGATTATGTCCACAGAATTGGAAGAACAGGCCGTGCAGGGGCTAGAGGAACTGCATTCTCATTTTTCACTCATTCTAATGCAAAATTTGCTAGGGAGCTTATTAAGATCCTGCAGGAAGCTGGGCAGATTGTTCCTCCAGCCTTGTCTGCCTTAGCCCGGTCAAGTGGCTCTGCACATGGAGGTAAACTTATTCTGTTCTATTGGGTAAAAGTAAAACCCTTAGTGTCGAATACCTTCAAGGAGTTTTGATTATATCCTTTTCTGATCTTATAGATTCCCGGGGCAACTTCAGATCTAGAGGACGAGGAGGCTATGGCAACAGATCTCGGATTTCAGGATCAAATACTATTCCTCTTGGTGCAAATAGGCACTGGTAGTTTGTCTACCAGTTGCAGCAGCATCGGATCTGAATGGTTTTAATCTGTACGTAGTTGATTACCCATGTTGTCTTTGGAGCTGATGACTCTGTCCGTCGGTGACCAGAGCTCACTCATCAAGTTTGATTGCGGGGACAAGTTCAAACAAGTCTTATCTTTCGGTCTTCTCTCCTACATCCTACATTATTTGTGGAACTGCCACATTAGGAATAGAGAATTTTTGGTTAGTAATAGGTTATGATTTTAGGAACCGGACTTCAACGACAGCATTGTAAAAGGTATCTTTTAAGGGATTGTACCTTGCTATGGTTAAAAAACGCCTTTATGTCATAACATTTTATGTGTTTAATTGAACCTCCGATGTATATTTGAAATGTGTCTTCTTGATGGTTTAATGGGGGTTGTGTATGAGTGGTAGGTTTTAAATGAAGAATCTGAAACCATTGATCTTAAAAAAAGCCAATGCGAGCTGTCTGTAATCATTGGCTTCATTTAATCTAAAATTCATTTGTTCCATACAGCATTAATCAAATTATAAATCCAATGTTAGAGCCCGTCAGATCAACAAACCTTTTTTTATCCCTTTTTTTGTTTGGTTAAAGCTTTATACTCGATTGAGGAAAATTGACATTCTAGGCATTGGTGGTGATGAGATCGACCAACTCAAAGTTACAAAGGATACCTTGACCATACTCATTCGCGCGGCTTCTTCATTTTCTTCTGTCGACTCTTACATTTGTTTTTGCAAGTGAAATTTCCTTCATGTGACACTTAGAAGCAATCTTTATTAGACGAGCAGCATCTGTTGAGGTCCTATGACCTCTGTTGCAGCCTTGCTTATGCATGGATTGTTGAAAGAGGGGGGTTTTGTGCGTGAGCAAAGGGTGGGCTTACTCAACATGTGGAAGAAAGGAATTTTCTCGTGTTATGCAATTGTCACCGCGTAGATCCAAGCATGGCCACCTTTGGGGTGGCTTTAGCAATTACTTTCGGCTTATGACCCTATTTTGCCTCGACAATAATCAAATTTAGGGCAAGAATTGAGATTGTGCTCATAATAAATTAAAAGAAAAAGTCAAATACAAACTGGATTCAACACATCACTGTGTCGATACTAGTTAGTTTGGTTTAGCAATAAAAGCCAAGCCAATACTTTCTTGAAAGCATGATGATCAACTAGTTTCCTGCTCAAACTCATCCGCCTCGGACTCCTCTCCATTGTCTGCCTCATCATCATCACCATCATTATCAAAGTCTTCTTTGTCATTGTCCACCGTTGTTTTTCCAATCACAACTGTGCTGATATTTATCTTCCTGATCTCATTCAACTGCCAAAGTGCATCATAAACAGAAGGCAAAGTAGGTGAGAGAGAAAGCAAACCAACCCGAGGAACTCTTTGATTATGCTGATTTATTAAGTGTATAAACATAGATTTTGAATCACACATTTAATACATAAAATTAAGGATGCCCCTTTTTCTCCTCTAAAAGTGGATTAAATGTCAGCATGATTGCAGACAATGTTTTCTTTCAAGTCATAATTGGAAAAGAGGCACAGCTATTCTAGAGAAGATTGTCGGAGGGGAGACTTAAGTCTAAAGCAAGGAGTGTCCCCAAATGCAGACTCCTATAAGCACAACATATAGTCAGCATCCATCAAATTGCAAATGCTAAAGTCTATGTGAGATCAGCATTATAAAACAAGATGAAGCCACCTCTTCTATCCTCATTCCAGTATTTGCAAACAATAACATTGCCTTAAAAACCAAAGGGGAATTTTTTTTTTTTTTTTTTTACTTGGAAACCAAAGGGGCTATTCACTAACACCAACTGTTCACTCTGAGGGGACAAACCTGAGAAAAACCTAAAACAAAGCAGTGGTAAAAATCTAAGCATTTGAAACTTATGTGTTCAACAAATAAAACAAAAACAACTCCAAGTTCTTCGCTTCACTTGCTAAATCTCTGCTAGTCAAGCCAAGCTCTGCAAGCATTTGCTCTTAGGTACGGTTTGTTAACCATGTGCTATTCAGAAACACTCCTAACCATATGACATCCTTGTACCCACCGTAACCATCAATAAAATTCAACAAATTTATTTCTATGTCGAATTCAGTCACACTAAAGTTTTCACATCTCAAATGGATAGGGTAGCTGGAAAAGAGGGGCTACCCCCATTTGAATTCCATATCTTAAAACCAATGCCGTGAAACAAAACTAGGCCAGAGAAAAATCCCTTATAGATCATCAGCCATTTGGCCGAGTGGGTTCAGAGGTTTCTTGCACGGTTTCTTGCACTTAAGGTTCCAAACCCCACATCTTCCCTAGTTGTAATAAGGTATAGCCCTCCCAGTTAAAAAAATGGGAAAAAAAAAAATTAGTCCATGTAGGGCTTTCATTTGTCAATTCTATGCTTCTTGATTGAACTTAAGCATCCCCATTGTAAAAGCAACTAACCACGACAAGATACATCTACTCCCAGTGCTACATGCAAAGCCAGATGTATTATGTTTTTCTTGAATATGTACACTTCAATTTAAAACCCCTTATCAAAATCCTCTCACTGACCTCAAAATTTCAATTAACCTAAATCTAAAAGCCACACCTTTTTCTCACTAACAAACACAAATTATCCAATTTATGCCCCCCATAGTGACAGCGGATCGAAACCATAGTGTCGCAGACAAAGCAAATTACTTTCAATTTCATCAAATCCTCATTAAATACCATTAATAATTAACGTCTCCCTGACTTCAACTCAAAACCCCATTATCAAAATCCTCCCACTGACATCAAATATTCAATCAACCTAAAAAACTAAAAGCTACTTCTTTTACTAGCTAACAAACACAAATTATTCAATTTATGTTCCCACAGTGGCAATAAATCGAAACCCTAGTGTGGCAAATGAAGCAAATCACTTGCAACTTCATCAAAACCCCATTAAATTTCCATCTTCGTTTTCTTAGATAACCCTAGCTAGGCTAAACAGATATCTCTTTTATAAACTAATTTTTGGTACATCAACCAAAAATCAAAAGCTTCGTATAGAAATGCAAGTTTTTAAAAAACAGCAATTTCAAAATTATGCACACATAGAGAGAGAGAAAGAGGGAGAGCGACCTTCTCATCGAATTCAGATTCTTCAAGGGCAAGAAGAAGCTCATCGTTGTGAGGATGAGGCCATTGAGTTGGAAGCAGAAACGACGTCGGTATTGTCTTCATCGACCACGGATACTCTCTCATGAATGCTGGAAACTGCAACATCTCTCTCTTTCTACCGTATGATTTCTGATGAAAAATGATGTAGATGCCCAAGCTGTTCAAAATTCAAATTTCTTACTTGTCGTTCAATAGGCCTAGTGGGCTTTGTCCATCAGGGTCCTGAGCCCATATATATTTTTGGGTTACCAAGCCCAGCCCATTTTGATTAAGCCCACTATTTTTATTTTTTATTTTTTTTTGTATGAGTGGATTATTTATCACTTATTGGTATCTAGATGTCGACTAACTAATTCAGTCTGAACACTATAGAGTCTATTAAGAGTTGATTTTCTCAAATCTTATTTCTTTATTTTTATGGCTGAATTCGAAACTTATAGTTAAAAGGGTGTAATATCCTACCACTACACCCACAAGGGTTTGGTTAGCCCACTATTTTCATTCTTTCTTTTTCTAAATCCTCCCTAGAATCACATTTCACATGTTTGATATTAAGAATGATACTAAATGCATCAAATAACTTATAAAACAATTAAATCAAGTTATATATGTATCGCCATTACTATATTCTTTTAACTTTTAACTAAATATATAATTTTTTTATTATATATATATATATATATATAATCTTATAAATAGAAGTCAGATTTGTTATTATAGAGATTAAATTATTATTTTATCGATAATTTTTAATATATAACATGTACCTAATTTTGATTAGGCTTAATTTCAGCTTTTTTAAATGACCCTTTATGAATGGGTTGCTAAATATTTTATAATTTCTCTCTTTCAACCACTTGATTTATCCATAACTTAATAATTTCACAATTATGAATCGATGATTTTAGAAAATTATAAATTTTGATTCCATTAGATATTCAAGAAAAGAAAAGTTCTTGCGAATGAATTTTGGCTCAAGGGACATCTTCTCTTATGCTCGAATTTAGAATTTAGGGTTTAAAATTTAAGTCCAATACGCACAAAAAAAGAATAGAAAAGAAAAGTTCCCATGAAAGCTCTACGTGTGTCGCTCAATTGGATTCTTAAAATGCTCTACATAGATTAATCTATGTTTTGTTTCCGGTTATATTTTCTTTGTTTGTTTGCTTTTCAGAGGACAGCCTTTTGAGCATTTTAAGAATCCAAAATGAGAGCGACACATAGAGCTAAAACGTCCGCGATATACTCTGCCCGACTTCCATTTGATGTATGTGATTCTCTTCTCATTCACTCGGTCATTGTGCTCACAACACCTACAGATTGAATCAACATATACTACAAAATTCTAACATACATTGGACATTATATCTTAAAAAGATAATATTGCTCTTGGTTTCGTAACAGTAACAAGTGGAGTTAACCGATGTGGGACTTGAAACAACCAACTTGAACTCAAACGTAATATCGGTATTCTTGTTACCCCAGTAAGTTTCATATGCGCATAGACTTGGTCAGTGGCCTTGCTGAGCCAGTTGAATGCCTAAAATGTGTTTTCCCTCCGTCTCTATGTTTTTGAACATAATGAATTTGTTGCCCCATTTATCACAGATAACATCAGTGATGAAGGTGTTTGATGAAGGAATTTTGGAGCACAAAGTAATGGGGAAATCTGGTTGTCTCAATTATGTGGCTACCCCATGGGAGGTACAAAAGTCCAATGTATCTGAAAGACACCTATTATACAAATTCTACCACCACATATCCATCCTTGGAGGTGAAGTTGCTAGTACACAACAAAAATTTCCCCTGGCAAATCATGGTGGGTGGGTCGTGGACGAGGTTATGACTTTTCATGATGTTCCATTCGGTGACTAGCGATAAATGCTTGCTCATTTTCCGAGTTTCATGTTCTTGTTCAAGTGGTCAAAGATCACTTGGATTTTGCAGGTCCATTTCAAGTATCAAATGGAGAAGCAACAGACTGAACCTAGTTCTTGCAAATGTGATGCCCACATTGGGATTGAGTGGCTTAGAAGTACAAAGTTCCAGCAGCGAATCACAGGGAACATAACCAATAAATTCGCAAAACAGTAAAGGAAATACCACAATTGCTGGAGACTGAGATTTCTTTGGCAAATGGAAATCTGCCTAGATAATTTATTCCCGCGACAACTGCCTCTGCATTGCTTGATGACTTCCATCTGGTTTAGGAGAAGGAATAACCATGTATGTCCATGCCTTTGTTCAAATTGGTCTCCCCTTTTTCCACTGTAACGGCTAATCTACACATTCTTTAATCTGTTAATTAATTCTTTTTACCGCCATCGAAGATGTAATAAAGCTCATGCCTAGTGCCATATTGCCTAATGTACCCACTCCTTGTGAACGATGAGTGGAAGTAAACAGACCAGCAAAGTTGCAGATACTCAGCGATGAACCAAGTCCAGAGACAAAAAAAAAAAGAGCAGTTCATTCTCTCATTTTTTATGTTCTTTTTTCTACCTTATTTGGGAGACAAGCTTATATCATGGTACTAATTAAAACATATAACCAAGATGAAACATGGGTAGTCGTTTGAAAATGTTTCAAATTTCAATCCTTATACACTTCCTCTCACAATAGGGTTTAATTTCGTTCAATACCACATTATTAAGATTTTTCTTATAATGAACACTATGGAAAGATTATAATCTAAACAGGAAAAGTTAACGGCCGACGATAATTTAATAATATTATTATTATAATTAAGATCATTGTCAATGACATTGATGGCTGATGTTAATGATCGATGATCAGTTTTTTTTTTTTTTTTTTTTTTTTGGTATTGTTTATGTATAAAACAATCAAAAACTACAATTTCATATTAATAAATTCTATTTTAATTTTCAAGATATTTTTTTATATTATTACTACATTTTGAAATATATAATCTATAAATAAAATATTCGTAATTTTTTTTAGAAATAATTAATTCAAATATATATTATAAAAAATTGATGCAAATTCAAATACATATAAACTATATTTTATATATTTAAAGTTATTTAATTGCTTTCTTAGTTTCCAAAAAAAAACTAAAAACAGATAAAAGTTCGGCGCAAAAACAGTTGCAAAACGCTTGGTTAATGGATCATTAGTCATGAACGTCTAGCAACAAATTACCAAACGTGTACACTTATTTGAACATGCAGGCACTTCACATATATAAATAAATCAAGGAGGTAAGGAGAGAAATATAAGCCAGACATAGGGGGGAGAGAGAGAGAGAGAGAGAGTGATGGAGAAAATGAAGGTGTGGATTATATGTTTGGGTCTGATGAGCACAATGTTGCTGAGTAATGCCATTGCAGAGAAGGATAAGGATGATGTTGATGAAATTGCACCAGCTCCTACTCCAACACCCAACAACGTCGAAGGCCGCAAGGCAAGAGTTATTCCACCAGCAGGGCTTGCCAAAGTGACAAACAAGTATTTAAGATTACCTTCAACACAGCTGGGGCCACCCCACTCGACCCCAGTTATTGCCAGCCCCTACCAACGTGGTTGCTCCCCCATAACACGGTGTCGCCGAGGCCCTCCTCCCGCACCCAAGCCCAACCAACACCCTTGAGCCCGGAGGATCGCTGCCATGGCGGAAGGCCTGCACACATTCCTTGACCCCTTCCTTATGTCATATCATCTTCCCGGAGACAAATCTTATTTCTTGCAAAACTTCTATTTTTCCTTTTGTTAACGGGCAAACATGGTATGCTATATTGCAATTTAAATAAGTTATGATTTCCCATAAGTTGCAAAAGTTAATATTCTTTCGGGATTCTTTTTTATATTATACCAATCGGTATTCAGAACCATATTTCGACTAATCTGGTTTAAGACTGGATTCTACACCACTCCAAAGGGCACTAAAATTATCCCAACTATGAGTTTGCAAAATCTGGCAAAGACAAATATTGTAATTGCTGACAATGAGAAACCCTAAATTATTTATTTGATTCATATTATTGGTAAGTTGTCTGATTGATAGATAATATCAAATAAGTTAAAGATTAAATTGATTAAAATTTATCCATCCGATCATTTTTAACACATTTTAAAATTTTTTTCTTGGTTTAAAAAATATTTTAATGAATTTAAAATTAATCAAATTTGAAATTTTATAATTAAATCATTACATAAATTTTAATTTATTTAGTTTATATAATATCATTATACTCGACAATAGAATAGTATTAAAAGTACATTGCAATAAAAACAAAAATAATTAATATTCAACTTTTCTAGATCAAACGTAAAGAACATATGATTTCACTCTTATATCAATGAACAGTCGATTTAATGGATAAGGATAATAGATTTCTGATCAAATCAAATGTTAAATTTAAAATTAAAAAATGAAAGAGATAATATTAAAAAATTCTTTTAAAATTAAACCCGATAAGGTTGGTGCAAAGCACTAAAACACTCTAGAGGCTTCCATTATATCATCTGCAATTTTGCTTCTTTAAGATTGTGTTTAGTGATTTGATGTGGAGGGCCATGTTGCTTCGTATGGGTCATTTGGCAGCATATTCTACGGGGCACTACAAAACTCCAGTGGCTTCAGTTATATCAGCTGCCGTTTTCCTTATATTTGATGCGGAGCCACGTTGCTTCCTATGGGTCAGTTTTCTGCATAATCTATGGGCAGATTTGAATTGGCATTTTTTTTTATTATATCTTTAAAATTTATTTGATTAATTTGATTCAAATATTATAAAATCTATTAAAATATTAACTCTCTCCAATTTCGTCTTTCCATACTCATATCTCAAATTCGATATTTATGATTAAGAGAATACAATATACTATCATTATATATACCGAAATTTGTTTAAATTAACTAAACAATAAAATTAGATTTTCTTGGTCAATTAGATAAAATGCAAAAAGATGATTAACCACTATTCCATGGATTTCATATTTGATTAAAGAAAATACGAAAAATAACTAAACAATACAGTTAAAAAAGATATACTGTGATTTTTTATTATTTCAGTACAGTCAATGGCGATCGATTCATTTTAAGAATAACTGTTATAACTTAAATTTAATATTTTACAATAACTTATTAAAGTGTCAAATTATTTATATTTGTTTCAATCTTTTATAATTTGTTAAATGAATAAGTTTATAAATGATCCTTAACCATCATAATATGGATTTCATATTTAATTAAATAGAATGCAAAGAATGATTTGATAATATATGTTTAGAAGCTAAAAGCAACGGTTATATTTCCAAATGAGAGGAAAATGTCAGATTATTTATAAATATTTTAATTTTTATATGTTATTTAATTAAGTTTATCGACGATCGTTCAAGTAAATGACTAACCATCGTACCATGTATTTCATACTTAATCGGTTACAGAAAATATATCGTAAAGTTTTAATATTTTAATAAACGTGCGATGCCTGATCTATTTTAAAAATAATAGATATGATTCAAATTAAATATTTTATGGTAAAATAAAAATTTTTATGATTACATCGAGATCGGTATTTTTTATTCCTTTTATGTAAGGGAAAAATGATTAATATAATTAAGTTGGATTGAAAAGTTAAATACCATCCATATCTTATCCACGTCACCAGCATTAACAATGCCCCCTTGGAATCCTTCGACTCTCACCATAACTGGCATTTCCTCGCTCTCTCTAACTGCCATTGATTTCTCCGCCAACAGCTCTCGTTCTTTCTCTCTCCGCTCTCTTTCTCTCTCTCTCTCTATGACACTTCTCCTCGGACCCTAAAACTATCTGAAACTTCTCTCTCCATCTGCAACAATGGATCCAAACCCTAAAACCTTCCCGGTCCTCTCCTACATCATGTCCAAAGTGTCTTCCTTGTCTTCCAATTCGCTTGAATTCGACATCGAACAACCTGCACCGTCCGATCCGTCATCAGCATCGTCATCGCAGATCATTGATCGACTACCGCATCTCTCGAATCCCAAGTTTAGGGCCTCAATGGCTCAAACAGTCTCCAATGTTGCCCAAACCAGATCCGTTCTCCAAGCCCTAGGCGAACGCCCCACTCACGAAGCCATCGACGCCGCCAAAGCAAAACTCGCGGAAATCGATGGGAAATTGGCGAAGCAGTTGGAGGAAATCGTGCTTTCTCCGCGGCCTGTGGACGTCGATCGGTTTCAATGGAGATCGCATCTTGCGGATAAGGAAAATCAGTTGAGAGACACGGCGGAGAAGGAGAAATTGGCGTACAAAACAATTATTTCAATCGATGAAATGCACGGGGCGTATGAGAAGATGTTGAAGGAAGCGGAGGAGAAGCTGGTGAAGCTTATCGAGGCGACTGAAGTCGGTAAGGAGGTGAATAATGAAAATCAAACAGGTGGCGATGCGCCGGCGGAGAGAGAGGAGGTGAATGAGGAAGTAGTTGGGATATTGCAGGAGGCGGGCAAAGGGATTGAGAGGATTGATCTTTCAGGACGGCAATTGAGATTCTTGCCGGAGGCATTCGGAAGGCTGAGAGGGTTGGTGGTTCTTAATTTGTCGTCTAATCAGCTTCAGGTGTGTGTTCTTGTCCTTCTTGATTAGGGTTTCAATTCTTGGGTTCGGTGAAATTTATATATGGTGAATCTCTCAGAGTTCTTCTGAAATGATGAATTTATTTATCGATTAGGACTTGTTCTTGGTTTACTGCAAATTGCACTTTTGTTGTTCTTGTATTTGGTTTTTTTTCTATTTATTTTTTGATTAAAACAATTATCAGATGAATTGAAGCATGTACAAAAACTTCAAGGATGAGAAATCATCAAAGATGGCGAAAAGAACAATATATAAGCTAATGGATAATTGCTCTCAGCTCTTCTAAGCTATATCATCAGGCATGAGCCCACAAAAAATATAAAATACAATGTGTCAAGAGCATTGACTGTTCCAGGGAGAGAGGAGTCAGTGTAGCCTAGCCAGTGCCTTTCTACGGTTTCTTTTGATCTGTTGACAATGCTTATTTTCATATGCAGTGGCATTTTTGTGAATATGCTACATTCTGTATGTTGGTTTAATGTTCTTGTCACATGAAGTGGAATTTGGGTGAACTAAGAACACTCCTTTATTGCCTTTTCTGAAGCTTTTCGACTACAACTCTTTTTAGCATAAGTTGAACTTGATAGTGCTTTGTATAATGCAGTGCCATTGAGCTGTGGAGAATCTGAAGTATACTTGATGTGCATTTCAGTTAGGAAACAGCTAATTGGATTTTGATATTCCTATTAGAAAAGGAAAACTAAAAAACTACTAGCAGGTTGATATGAGTTGTGCTTTTCTTTCAATTTTGTCTTTCTTTTGTTCTTGGTTAATTGCCAAAATCTCCGCTTCATTGGGATCAAAATGAATGCTGGACTGTAGGTTTCCAGGATAGAGTATGTTTGTCCGCTTGGTAAAAGTTAACAGCTTAAAAAATTTGTCAAGAGAAAATAAAAATTACTTTGACAATAAAAAAAAAATATATAATAGCATTGACTCCTAAGAGCTTCTGATTTAACTATGTGCTAGTCCTCTTCATTACCGTCCAAAGAGACTGTTCACCATTGCATTTGACCATTGAGATTGAAGCTGCATTGCTAAGGAGAATTAAAAATTTCCACTAAATTTTCATGATTCGGATGTTGAGTTGGCAATCATAATGCTTTCATAAAAGTTTTACTTCTGCTAACATCCAATATTTACCTTATATACTAGTCTATCTCGAATATGAAAGTGCATCTATGTTCTATGGTGTGAGGTGGGGATAGGTGGTTCTAACACCATGGTGACAAATATGCATAAGAAATCCAACACTTGTCATATTGATATTATGGGCATTATTTGAGATTATGACAAGTATGCAAGTGCCTTGATAAAATTTAAATTTCTTGCGTATGCTGTATTGGTTTTTTTTTTCTTATTTCCTCCCATTGTACTTCGTAGCTACGTCTAGGTGTGTTACTTTTTCATTGTTTTTTAAACAATAACCTGGGCCTTAATCCCAAAATTTGGGGTCGGCCATTGTTTTTCACTTTTTTCTTTTCTTTTCTTTTTTTTCCCCCTTTCGATCTTTCCCTCCATCCTATTGGTTGACGTTCCTCAAGTTTCCTCTGTGGTTTGTTGCATGCTTGGGATTTGAGAAGGTGAAGATAAATAATGTGTTCTTCCCCCCCCCCCCCAAAAAGTCATTATATTAATGTTTGGGAGAACTTCAGCAATTCCTTCCATAATAAGTTGCAAGTTCCCTGTGACCATTACTTGTTCTTATGGCTGGTCGACTGCAATGCCTACTGATGCAAGTGGTGGCAGTGCAGGACAGAGTGGCAATGCTCTCTCTCTCTCCACACCAAAAACTTAGCATACAAAATACTGATTAGAAGCCAAAAGGGCAAGTACTCCGACGCGCACCATAAGAATATGCTCCCATTTGCTTTCTTCCATTTTTTATTATTCAATTCAAAGATTTAATTAGTTTTTAACAAAATAAGAACTCTAATCAGAGTGAGTCAAATGAATTTTGAGAAAACGTGAATATGTAGTGTTTCTCAATTTCCTGTAATTCCTAAGATACCCCTTGGTTTGACTCACTTTGAATTTTAATTTTGATAAAAAACTAATTGAACCTTTGAATATTAACAAAAAGATGAAGGTAAAGGGGCTGAACTACTAATTGTGCATGTCAATCTATTTTATTGCATTTTGGCTTTTGATTGTTATATTGGTGAATATATAGGTAATCCATTTTTTATCGATTTTTGTGAGAGAGGGACAAGTCCTCAAGAAGAAGAATAGGGAAAGAAGAAGACAGAAGAGGAGAGGAAGAAACTGAAGAGAGAAAGAAAAAAGGAGATCTAATTACCTACTAAAGACTTCTATTAATGTTTGGGAGAAATTAATTTGTGTTAAGGATAATTCTTGCAACAAAGTGTTTTATCAATGAGATTGCCTATATGGTGATTTATATCTTTTTCTTTTGAATTTATAGATGATATCTTTTTTGTGAGTAATTTTAACCATAATTTTTTTATTTTTGCACAATAGATATTTTCTCAAATGAGCACTTCACATAACTTAAGCGAGCACCCAACATGGAAACTAGCGCCTTTAACAACACTGCTTGGCCTAGTTGTACAAATAATCCCCTCCCAAAATAAATAAATAGCCCTCTCTGAGCTTGAATCCCCTGGCCTCTTTCCTGGCTACTGTTTATGTGTCCTAGTTTCCTTGTGAGTTCTATTGAAGTAGCATGCAATGCTTTTTCTTCTGATCTCACTCATTCAGATCTGGTTGCACGGTGGTCATGCTTTTAACTTGCTACTTAGATAACACTTGTGTATTGGAGTAGTCAGAGTAGTCGGCACAAAACTTTAGCTAGGTAGATTGTAAACTTGTTTTTTATTGTTGAATTGTCTGATGGATCATGCATTTTGCCACCTCTTGCATAGGCATTTAGGTTTATCCAAGTCTAGTTGAAACAATGGATGCGGTTATCTATATGCTAAAAAAGTGCCTTATTACAAAAGAGAGATTTAATTCAACTTACACAGATCTATAAAAGTCATCCTCATTAAAGCTATGATATTGCATAATTCTGTGCATTATGACATTATAGGGTTTCAAGTTTGCCGCCCACTTCTGTTTCACATTTTTTACACCTTTTCCACCTATCATTACAACTAGTGAATTGGTTCTTTGAACTGGGCCGGCTCGTTATGTTTTAGTTCAAGTCAATTTTGCACTTCTAATTTAGGATGAGTCTGGGATCTTAGGACTTAACTAGTAGATGCATTACCATGTTCTATCTATTTTAGTATCCCTACTCTGTTTTATGGGCTATTGTTTGCGGTACACAGGTTGTTCCAGATTCAATAGCAGGTCTGGAAATTCTACAGGAGCTCAATCTTGCATCAAATCTTTTGGACTCACTGCCAGAATCTTTGGGGTTGTTGCTTAACCTGAAGATTCTTGATGTTTCTGGAAACAAACTAAGTGTCTTGCCTGACAGCATATGCCATTGCAGGTATTAAATTGATCGTGACCAAGTCTTCATTATCCCTTTTTCCTATCTTTTGTTTATTGCTGTAATAATAGACGTAACTTGTAGTGTTGAAAAATAATTAAACTAAACTCTATTTTTTTTTTCACTGGTGAAGGTCTTTGGTGGAGTTGAATGTGAGTTTCAATAATTTGAGTTACTTGCCAACAAACCTTGGCTATGAACTGGTGAACTTGAGGAAGCTTTCTGTACAACTGAACAAGATCCGTTCTCTTCCAACATCTATTTGTGAAATGAGGTCCTTGATCCACCTGGATGCACACTTCAATGAGCTCCGTGGCCTTCCATTTTCAATTGGAAGATTGATAAATCTGGAGTACCTTAATTTGAGCAGTAATTTCAGTGATCTGCAAGAACTTCCCGACACAATTGGCGAGCTTATCAACCTTAAGGAACTTGATCTCAGCAACAACCAAATTCGCACACTTCCAGATACATTTGGCCGGTTGGACAATCTTACGAAGCTTAACTTGGACCAGAATCCTCTTGAAATTCCTCCAATGGAGGTTGTGCAGGAAGGGGTCGAGGCTGTCAAGTTTTATATGGCCAAGAGATGGATTGAGATTCTAGCAGAAGAAGAGGCGAGAAACAACCCAGAAGTGAATCCACAGACCCCCACTGGATGGTTGACACGCAGCACCTCCTGGCTAGGTTCTGTTGTCTCTGGTGTTTCAGGGTATCTAGCCTCTCCTAGGTCTCCCAGGGACTCCTATCTCGACCAGCAATTGTAGTTTCTTGCTCCAAAGCAGTTAATGATCTAGTATCTTCGATTTTGGGCTGCATCAGCAAATGATGAAATTTCTGGCTAGGTTATTATTGATTTTGCTTTGGCTAAGAGTCCTTGACATTTCCCTTTTTTCTGCGACCCTTATTCATAAGTTTTGATAGGATAATAACGAGTGGAAGGAATTGTTTCTTATTCATTTGATACATATTTTTCCTTTAAATGCTTGGACTTGTAAATGTATGCAAGGAATTTTTGAATCCAAGCGTTTTCCACTTTGGTTGCCACAATTTGGATTTCTTGACTTGAGCTGTTTTCCATGTTTCTTTTGTCTCTGCATTATTTCTAGTGGACAGTCCTGCAGTAGTGTAGCACAAGGAAGGGTTCAGTGCCCTTATAGCTTTTTGATGCATCAGAAATAAGGAACTGAGCTGAATAACAAGGAGGGAATGCTGTTAGCTAGCTGACGGGTTAACAAATGACATAGGTAGCTGAGCTACTGAAGGAAAAGTTGAAGTGGCAGCTGAAGTGGCAGTCAAGTTGGAAGACAAAGAAGCTAAGCTGGTTGTTAAAGTAGTTGTTAGTGTAGTTGTTGAAGTTAGTTAGGATAATTAGTGAATCAGTTGTTAAAGTTAGTTAGAACAGTTAGTGAATCAAGAATAGAAGAAGAAGAGAAACGAAAGCAGAGAATCTTGTTCAGTGTATTCCCATCTTTTTCTTTTCCTTCTCTCTCTCTCTCTTAAATCTGTAATTTCTTCCTTGCATTTAATAAAGGTCTGCACTCTTCAATGATATTTTGTTCTTGGTTCAAGATTCGATTGGTTTTTTAATTTCATTCCAATCCCACTTGAGCTAGCAGTGAGTTCTTCTTCTTTCTGCATCATTGGCATCAGAGCTAGGTTGTTTCACCATGGCGGAAGGAACTCGATCTCAAGATTTGAGCAGAAAACTGGAAGACACAATGAAGGCTTTGTTCAAGGAGCATAAAGAGGCTCTTGATAAAGAAATTTATGCTCTCAAATCTTTGGTTTTAGAGAGTCATTCAAGAAGCAACAACCATTCTCCACTGCAGTTAGGGCAGGGACCAATTCATGGAACAGGAGGTAATGGTGGTGCAGCGACTACAAGACTCTCAAGATTAGACTTTCCCAGGTTTCAAGGTGATGACTTTAGAGGTTGGTTATATAAGTGTGAGCAATTTTTTGAAGTAAATGAAACTCCCTCTGAGTCTAAGATGAAGCTAGTAGCTATGCACTTGGAAGGCAGGGCTCTTCAATGGCACCAAGTGTATATGAAGTCTAGGTACACTCGTGAGCTGCCTAATTGGGAGGAGTACGTGAGAAATTTGGCTAACAGATTTGGAAATACCATATACGATGACCCTATGGGAGAATTAATGGGTCTCAAGCAAAGAGGAACTGTGGAAGACTATCATGAAAGATTTGAAGAACTTCTTAATAGAGTGGAATTGTCTGAAATGTATGCAGTAAGTTGCTTTCTGAGTGGTCTGAAGGAAGAAATACAAATTGCGGTCAAAATGTTCATGCCTAAGACTTTACATCATGCTGTTAGTTTAGCCAAATTAGAAGAAAAGTCTGTAGTAGTTGGGAGAAACCGGAAGGGAACTCCAGGAAGATCAATGAATACTGCAGGGTTTAATAGAATTCCTACTAGAAGTGATACTGCACTCTTGCCTTTACCCAAACCCATTCAACATGGTGCCCTTAAGAAGCCATTCAAAACACGGGACAGGAATTCAACACACAAATTATGGTACTACCCATTAAGGGATGTGATGTAGTGTTAGGGTTCAATGGCTGTCAAATTTGGGTGATATCACATGGAACTTTGGAACTCTCATAATAGAATTCACTTACAATAGAAGGAAGATAGTGTTGAGAGGTTCAACTAAATGGAAAATGGTTAAAGGATCAACAATGCAGAAAATATTGAAGTCCTCAGCTCAGACTCCATCTGCCAGCCTATGTCTAATCCAGCTTAACCAAGTAATGGAAGAACAAACTTTAGAAATTGATCCTTCTCTACAATTATCCTCTCCAGAGGTAAATTCTGAAAAACAAAACCATTTTGGTACTCAGTTCCAGTTCCTCTTGCAATAGCTTTTAAGTACATATTCAAATTTGTTTGAGGAAATAATGAGCCTACCTCTTACTAAAAAATGTGATCATAAAATTGTTTTAAGGGAGGAAACAAATCCTATTAATGTGAGACCCTATAGATACCCTCATTTTCGGAAAACTGAATTAGAGAAGTTAGTCAAGAAAATGCTTTTGAATGGCACTATCAGATCAAGTAACAGTCCTTACTCTTCTCCTGTGGTGTTAGTTAAATAAAAATGGATCTTGGAGAATATGTGTGGATTATAGGAAACTAAATGAAGCCACAGTAAGAGACAAGTTTCCAATTCCTTTAATTGAAAAATTATTGAATGAATTGTCTGGCTCCCAAGTGTTTTCAAACTTGGACTTAAGGTCAGGGTATCACCAAGTCAAAATGAATGTTACAAACATTGAAAAAACTGTATTTAGGACCCATGATGGGTATTATGAATTTCTAGTCATGTCTTTTGGGTTAACCAATGCCCCATCAACCTTCCAAAAACTTATGAATGATGTGTTCAGACCATACCTGATGCAATTTGTGTTAGTATTTTTTTGATAATATTCTTATATATAGTAAAGACCGGCAGGAATACTTACAACATTTGAAACTAGTTCTTGATCTTCTAAGGCAACACCAGCTCAAGATCAAACAGAGTAAATGTTCCTTTGCAGTGGTACAAATCCAATATTTAGGACACATAATTGACCAGTTTGGAGTTAGAGCAGAATCTGAAAAACTGAAGGCCATAAAGGAATGGCCCAACCCAAATCAAGCAAAGAATTAAGGGGTTTTTGGTTTTTTGGGACTGACTGGTTATTACCGGAAGTTTATCAAACACTATGGCATTATAGCAAAACCACTCACTAACATGCTGAAGAAACAGAGATTTAAGTGGACTGAAGAATCAATGACAGCTTTCAATCGATTGAAGGATACTTTGTGCAAAACATCAACTGCTGGCACTTCCTGATTTCAAAAAAGAATTTGTCATAGAGACTGATACATCTAACATTGGAGTAGGGGCTGTATTATTGCAAGATAATAGACCTGTGGCTTTTTTCAGCAAGGCTCTAGCTCCAAAACATAAGCCTTTACCTGTCTATGAACAAGAATTGTTAGCAGTTGTGTTAGCTGTACAAAAATGGAGGCACTATTTGGTTGGAGTCCATTTTGTGATAAGTACAGATCATCAAAGCTTGAAGTACATTTTGGAACAAAGAATCTCAACACCTACACAGCAGAAATGGTTGATTAAGCTAATGGGTTATGATTTTTCAGTAGTATATAAGAGGGGAGCTGACAATGTAGTAGCTGATGCCCTATCTAGAAGACCTGAGGAATCAGAATTGATCAGCAGTTCTGAAGAAAAGGAGTTAGCTGAAATCAAAGCCATATTAGTAATTAACACTACTCTCATGTCTGAAATCCAACAAAGTTGGTAAAAAGATAGTAAGATTCAAGCAATAATTTCACAGCTACAAGAAGGGAAATCTATTAAACACTATTCTTGAAAAAATGGAGTTTTGACCAAGAAAGGAAAATTGGTGGTGGGCAATATAAAGGAGCTACGTTCCAAACTCATTCGGTGGTGGCACTCCAGTGTAATTGGGGGACAGGAAGTCTCCTATAGGAAACTGAAGCAATCATTTTATTGGAAATATATGCATCTGGAAGTGATCAAAATTATTGCAGAATGTGATGTCTGCCAAAGGTCTAAGGCTGATAATAGTGCTTATCTTGGATTATTACAGCCTCTTCCTATTCCAACCTCAGTATGGACTGACATAACGATAGATTTTATAGAAGACCTTCCCAATTCGTATGGAAAATCTGTTATTTTGGTAGTGGTGGACAGATTAAGCAAATATGCTCATTTTGTTCCACTGTCACATCCTTATTCTACAGTAACAGTAGCACAAGTATTCATGGATTCAATCTTCAAGCTTCATGGGCTGCCAAAAACTATTGTAAGTGACAGGGATAAGGTATTCCTTAGTTCCGGAAAGAATTGTTTAAGTTACAGTAGGTAAGTTTGCAGTTTTCTTCAGCTTATCATCCCCAATCTAATGGGCAGTCTGAGGTTGTCAACAGGTGTTTGGAGCAATACTTAAGGTGCATGGTTAGTGATAAACCAAGGGAATGGGTCAAATGGCTACCTTTGACTGAGTTCTGATACAATACCAACTATCACACAGCCACTAAAATGACTCCCTTTCAAGTGTTGTATGGACAAACCCCTCCTATTCTTCATTCCTATCTTCTTGGGTTTTCTGATGTAGAAGTAGTGGATAGAAGTTTAACTACTAGGGAGTGCTCATTCATACCCTTAAACACCATCTCACCCATGCTCAGAATAGAATGAAACAACTAGCAGATAAGAGAAGAACTGATAGGGAATTTACAGTAGGAGACTGGATTTATGTTAAGCTACAACCTTATCGCCAGCATTCCCTGAGAACTCATCACTGCCAGAAGTTGTCCCCATGGTATTTTGGTCCTTTTCTAGTTCAAGCTAGAATAAAAAAAAGTGGCTTACAGATTAGAGCTTCCTAATGATGCAAAGATTCATTCAACTTTTCATGTGTCCCCGCTCAAAAAGAAGATTAGAGATACACTGGTTATTCCACAATTGCCTAAGGAAATCAATGACCAAGGCCAGATGATATTGGAACCAGAGGCAATATTGGATAGAATGATAATAAGGAATGGTAATATTGCTGTTACACAGGTTCTGGTTCAGTGGAGTGATAGTTTTCCTGAAGATGCTAATCGGGTCAATTGGCATGATCTTAAGCTCAAATACCCTGAATTTAATCCTTGAGGACAAGGATTTCCTTGAGGGAAGAGGGTATTGATGCATCAGAAATAAGGAACTGAGATAAGTAACAAGCAGGGAATGTTGTTAGCTAGCTGATGTCAAGCCCCAAACCGGGATCGTGAACAGCCGCCCGTTACCCTTGGATGCCGGCTGTATTTTTACAGAAAATCGGACAGAACCTCCCCATAAATCGGAGGTTTCCCGTGTACAATTAAACCTGTATAATCAAAATCAATCTATAATTTAAATAAATAGTCATCCCAGCCTCTCCAAAATCAACAAACACCACCGCCAGCATCTAAAACAATGCAAGGCTACAAGTTTTTAGTAATCCTAGCCACAGACCTCTACTGTCCTGCCCAATTAGAGTATGAACAGCCGCCACACCGAGCAGACCTAAATTTTATGAAAGATACAATAATTTTCCCAAGTAACACTCAAATACGTACAATCGGCTAAATGCAAAGGAAATATGAGAGTTAAATTATACAGTCATCCCAAAATAAGTACACGGCCAACTACGGACCTCAATGTCAAGATCTCGCAGGGTCGAAACTAAATTAAGAGTTCATATTTCTATTTATCTCACTGTCGTGAACACCAAATCCGCTCTAGAGCCTGTAACGTTGCTCTATCACAATAAACCTGTCTGAGGAAGGAAAAAGAGAGGGATGAGTATCATGGGAAGATACTCAATGAGTGAGGGAGATAATATCAAGCATAAATAGCATGGGTGAACAATTGGAGTGTCAAATAACATCATTCGAAATAAAAATTTACATTTCGCGACAAAACATGATATTTTAGCAATTTAAAATCATATAAATCAATCACACGATAGCAAGCATGTATGCATCCATTTAAATCAAGTAACATCAGAGCGAGCCAAAAATGATCCTGGCAAAGGTCAACCAAGACCAAGGACAGGCGCATCGGGGGTTTTATTATGCATAGACTTTAAAACGCTCTCTACCCTGACGTTGGTCATGAGTTCGCTGGGGCCAACTCATCAACGTGTATAGAACCCCGCCCGGTGCTAGATGGTGGCATCACACACGTCCTCCCCCTACGTGGGTTCAACTGGCCGCGCCTATAGCCTTTAGAATAAATGACGTTTACGGATACCTCCTGCAGAAGCGTATCCGGGCAACCCGTGCCTCTACAAACGCCCTTCGTAGCTACGGAATCATTATAGTCTCACAAGGGCACAACGTCCCATAGTATCACAAGGGCACAACGTCCCAGGGCACAACATCTCACAAGTAAAATCATATCATCGCATAACTAGTGGGCATCGAACCCACATAGTTCATCAAAGCATTTCAAGTCTGCGTGCCAATACGTTTCATCAAATCATTTCAAAACAGCATATTAATGCACAATAGAAAAGAAAATTTATCAATTATCAAGTAATGGCACAAGTTTTGTTTTCATTTCAAACCATGGATGCATAGTCATCGTAAACATATTTCGAGACACTCCAATAATCACAAAACGGTTTTGAAATTCAATATCATACGTCAGATCAATACATATCAAAATCATGTTTTATCGAAAACACGGTAAAAAACATGTTTTACTATTTTATGCAAGAGATTAGAGTCTCACTCACATATTTAGGGAGGGTGGTCACTCCCTACTTTTCAACGACTCTCCAAAAAACAAACCTAGAGTTCCACAGGTTTCAGACCTAACTGTCGTTTGCCCGTCGGGTTGGTCTAAAACCTGCAGTACAGAAGATGAAGGTAAGCTCTCGAAGGGGAAAGCCGGTCGTGGGCTGGTGGGCCGTCACAGACTCACGGGCCGGTGGGCTGGTGGGCTAGCGGGCTGGCCCGCTGGTGGCTCGCGGGCTCTCTGCCCGGCTTGCAGGCCGCAGCGAGCTTCGTGGGTTGCAGTGGGCCGCGGCTGGACTGGGCCTTGGGCCGCTGGTGGGCTGGCCCGCTCACGGGCTAGGGCTCGCGCTGGGTCGCGCTGGGTCGCGCGCTGGGTCATGCGCTGGGTCGTGCGCTGGCTCGCTCTGGATCGCGCGCTGGCTCTTGCTGGGTTGCGCGCTAGCTCACGGGAGATCGCGCGCAAGGCTCGCGATGGCTCGAGGCGGCAGCGCTCACGGGAGGGAGGTGGAGCGCTGGAGCGGGGTGTGCAAGTGAGCTCCCGAGCAGGTGCGCGCTCGCACTGTGGAGCGCTAGGACAGTCGCGCGCTCGGCTGGGCTAGCGCAGCTCGTAGGAGATCGCGCTGTGCGGAGGAGAAAGGCTGCTCACGGGAGGGCGCTGCAGCGGCGGCGATCGCGGGAGGAAGGTGAGGCTGTGGGCGGCGGAGGAGAACCTACAATATCATGAAGCAGTGAGTTCTTCTTCTTTCTGCATCACTTTGGTCATGGTGCTCTGCTTCATGATATTGTAGGTTCTTTGTGAGACCACCCTGAATCCCCTTTCCCCTTTGGTATTATGGATCCGAAAGCATATGATCAATTTTAATTAGGTCAACAGGAAATGCAAGGGTTAATTTTTTTTTCTTTTGTATAATCAACTGATATCTAGATCCAAAATTTCGATTAATCTGGTTTTAACATTACTGGACCTAATTTAGGGAGGAATTTCTTCGATTAATTCAGGTCGACCTAACTACCGGACTTCTTATAAAGGGGAAGATCTCCCAAAATAGTCTTTTTTGTTTCCAAGGAGACTCGAATCCGAGCACTTGGTTAAGAAACGCAGAGTCTTTTCCTACCACGCCGACTAACCTTTGGTACCCTTGTTGAGCCTTACCACTTAAGTAAATGTGCTCGAACTCGAGATCTTTTAAGGGGAGAAATAGTGACCATTAAACTATTGTTTATTGCCGATAGTAGTCTGCTTGGCTACACAAGGGGAATAAAATTTGAATTTTAGACCTTTACATTAAGAAGCAAGTGACCCTTTGAAATAAGGAATGTTGTTAGCTAGTTGATGTCACGCCCCAAACCAGGATCGTGAACAGCCGCCCGTTACCCTTGGATGCTGGCTGTATTTTTACAAAAAATCGGGCAGAACCTCCCCATAAATCGGAGGTTTCCCGTGTACAATTAAACTTGTATAATCAAAATCAATATATAATTTAAATAAATGGCCATCCCGACCTCTCCAAAATCAACAAACACCACCGCCAACATCTAGAACAACGCAAGGCTACAAGTTTCTAGCAGTTCTAGCCACAGACCTCTGCTGTTCTGCCCAATTAGAGCATGAACAGCCGCCACACCGAGCGGACCTAAATTTTATGAAAGATACAATAATTTTCCCAAGTAACACTCAAATACGTACAATCGGCTCAATGCAAAGGAAATATGAGAGTTAAATTATACAGTCATCCCAAAATAAGTACACGGCCAACTACGGACCTCAATTTCAAGATCTCGCAGGGTCGAAACTAAATTAAGAGTTCATATTTCTATTTAAAAAAAATCTCACCGTCGTGAACACCAAATCCGCTCTAAAGCCTGTAACGTTGCTCTATCACAATAAATCTGTCTGAGGAAGGAAAAATAGAGGGATGAGTATCATGGGAAGATACTCAGTGAATGAGGGAGATAATATCAAGCATAAATAGCATGGGTGAACAATTGGAGTGTCAAATAACATCATTCGAAATAAAAATTTACATTTCGCGACAAAACATGATATGTTTAGCAATTTAAAATCATTTAAATCAATCACACGATAGTAAGCATGTATACATCCATTTAAATCAAGTAACATCAGAGCGAGCCAAAAATGATCCTGGCAAAGGTCAACCGAGACCAAGGATAGGCGCATCGGGGGTTTTATTATGCATAGACTTTAAAACGCTCTCTACTCCGACGTTGGTCATGAGTTCGCTGGGGCCAACTTATCAACGTGTATAGAACCCCGCCCGGTGCTAGACGGTGGCATCACACACGTCCTCCCCCTACGTGGGTTCAACTGGCCGCGCCTATAGCCTTTAGAATAAATGACGTTTGCGGATACCTCCTGCAAAAGCGTATCCGGCAACCCGTGTCTCTACAAACGCCCTTCGTAACTACGGAATCATCATAGTTTCACAAGGACACAACGTCCCACAAGTAAAATCATATCATCGCATAACTAGTGGGCATCCAACCCACATAGTTCATCAAAGCATTTCAAGTCTGCGTGCCAATACGTTTCTTCAAATCATTTCAAAACAGCATATTAATGCAACAATAGAAAAGGAAATTTATCAATTATCAAGTAATGGCACAAGTTTTGTTTTCATTTCAAACCATGGATGCATAGTCATCGTAAACATATTTTGAGACACTCCAATAATCACAAAACGGTTTTGAAATTCAATATCATACGTCAGATCAATACATATCAAAAGCATGTTTTATCGAAAATACGATAGAAAACACGTTTTACTATTTTATGCAAGGGGAAGATCTCCAAAAATAGTCTTTTTTGTTTTCAAGGAGACTCGAATCCGAGCACTTGGTTAAGAAACGCAGAGTCTTTTCCCACCACAAACCTTTGGTACCCTTGTTGAGCCTTACCACTTAAGTAAATGTGCTCGAACTCGAGATCTTTTAAGGGGAGAAATAGTGACCATTAAACTATTGCTTATTGCCGATAGTAGTCTGCTTGGCTACACAAGGGGAATAAAATTTGAATTTTAGACCTTTACATTAAGAAGCAAGTGACCCTTTGAAACTTCTTCTTGGCTGATCTGCAATTCGTGTCTGAGCTATTGCCTTTTCTGCATCATCATGCTCTTGCATTGATCAAATGAGATAAACCACAAATTTACTATAAAAACTTTAAAATTTTTTAACCTCAATAATTTTGAATATGTCAATTATTTTTCAATTCAAATAAAAAAAATTTCATAAAATATATTAAGGTGAACTCCAATGTAAGATTTAACGTTTTTGATGTACGACTCATTTGATCTATGTACAATTGTTTAATGGCACAGAGTAGGTGCGAGTGGGAGGGACAAATTCAAGGGGAGACGTTTCCCTTCTTAACTATGAACCCTCATAGGAATTAAAGACTCTCTGTGTAGATTTTAAAAAATTATTTGTTACTTTAAGAACGTTTAAAATCATTAATTTGTTTCTTATAACTTTATTTTTAATATTAATATCATTTAAATAAAATTTCAGTTCAAATCTTGTAAATAATAAAAAAAAGATATCGAGAGGGTTTTACTCCTTGAAATCTAATCTAATTTGAATCGAATTTAATACGATCCAAAATAATTATCGTATACTGATAATTTATAAAAAAGAAAAAAGAAAATTCATTATTTTCTTATCAAAATCAATGATTACATTTATTAATTTACATCTACAAATGTCATTTTTATCGCTTATTCTCCATTTTTTTCTCTTATTTTTATTTTAACGGTAGAATAATAGAAATATATTTAATTAAAAGAGCGATCACGTAATTATAAGAAATTAGGGGAGAGAAATTATTAATTAAGTGAGAGAAAACGTAACTTACTAAGTATAAAGTCGATCAATTAATTGTTTCCTTAATTTCTGTAGAGGAATTAAGCAGATTTAATGTCAATCTTAGTTTCTACCTAATCAAAACTCCCACAAAAATACATAAGTAATAGATCATAAGTCTTGAACGTCTAGCAAAAAAATTTCCAAAAGGTTCAGTTATTTGAACATGCAGGCACTTGGCATATAAAAATAGATCAAGGAGGTAAGGAGAGAAATATAAGCCACACAGAGAGAGAGAGAGAGAGATGGAGAAAATAATGAAGGTGTGGATTATATGTTTGGGTCTGATGATCACAATGTTGCTGAGTAATGCCATTGCAGAGAAGGATAATGATGATGTTGATGAAGTTGCACCAGCTCCTACGCCCACAACAAAGAACATCGAAGGCCGCAAAGCAAGACCTACTCCACCAACAGGCCCTGTTAATGACACTAACAAGTATATAAGATTTCCTTCACCACAGTGGCCACCCCACTCGAAGCCTGTTGCCGCCCGCCCCTACCAACGTGGTTGCTCCCGTATAACACGGTGCCGCCGAGGCACTCCTCGCCCACCCAAGACCAACCAACAGCCGCCCAACCAAAAACCTTGAGCCCGGAGGATCGCAGCCACGGGACAAGACCTGCACACATTCCTAGACCCATTCCCTATATCTTATCATCTACCCCGAGACAAATCTTATTTCTTGCAAAACTTAAGAGTTTTTCTTTTGTTAATGAGAAAACATAGTATGGGATGACAAATGCAATTAATCCCAACTTTTATTAATAAGTTTTGGTTTCTCATGAAAAGTAAATTGATAAAAAGTTGCGACAAGTAAAGTTCTTTTTTAGATTTTACACCTCTTAATACTGAGACCTAAAGGGCACTAAAATACTGATAATTCCTCAAGCAAATAATAAATTATTGACTTAATTAGATTTGAAATACGATAAGTGGTAAGATCGCAAGTGCTGTCAGGTGAGCCAGCAAAACATGCTGCTACATACAAACATCATGATGTTCCTCGTCAGTCCTCTAATTTTCTTTCATGGCCTATAGCCTATGGCACATGACTTCTAGTTTCATTTTCAGCACAAGAGTTCCGAATGAATTAGGAACAGGAAAACCACAAGCCGCATGCCTCGCGGTGCTTGAAGCTATATTCCTGGCTGCCTCAGAGGGCTTGTTGATGAATTTGTCTGCGGTTGCAGTTAAAAGTTGTCTGGGGCTACTTGTATTCTAGAGATGAAGAAGTCGTGACCTATTTGTCTTCTGTAATGCCTATTCCTATCGTTTCCAACTTCATGGATGGAATGCAGGCTGTTCTCTCAGGTGTAATGTGCTTCTTTCTTTTTTATTTTTCCCTGCTAAGGGAAAGACAGACGCTGAGTAGCATTACGATCCCCTTGGGGTGTGATAACGATTTGATGGACTTAGAAATATAAATTTGAAGGGACTTACACGTGAAATAATCATTATTCTTATAAAATTATGACCCAACTATGTTATTGGTTAGATTGACGGTAAATTCCTTCAGAATATGCAAGTCGAAACAGAAATTTGAGATAACAAAATCTTAAATTTCTTCCAAAAACAAAATAAAGATTTTCAGAAAACCAAGAGTTGTTTTATTGCTAATGATGAAAAATTTTGAAGTGAATTTTCCCAACAGTGAGAGAGAGTATTTATAGAAAATGTCAATTTATTAAAATGTATCACTTCATTAATGGTTTTTTATTAAAATGACATATTCATTTAAAGGGCATAAGAATATGTCATTTTGATTTAAAAAACCATTAATTTATTCAAAAAGTATCGTTTCATTATTAAAAAATGACATTTTAATAAAAAAATATCAATTTATTTAATTTCAAATGTCCTATCTTTGACAATTAAATATTTATTTATTTTTTAAGGATCATTCGATAAATATCATATTTTTCTTTCAATACACCATTTCAATCAAATTTAAATAGTTTTAAATTTTATAGGTTATATATCTATTAAATTTTGTTCAACTTTTTAATATGGGATAAATATCCACGGTATATTACAAATTATATCTAACAAATGAAAGTCTCGCTGCTATAAAATGTTTAGTTTAAACATGACTATTGTCCTTAGGGTGAACCCATCACTACAACCCCCACTAATCAAAGAATCGTAAGATACCTTTTGTTGTTTTAATCGATTCGATATCTGATTACGACTTAAAATCGTGATTAAAAAAATATAATATTACGACACTTCATTTATAGGACGACGTGGTTTATATACGTATAATGGAAACCTAATCGGGATTCCATCTCCAAGAGTGGATGGAATTCAGGCTAGGCCAAGTTTGACTTGGGCCCTGTCCGGGACAAACAAGAAATTGCAAAGTTCAAGCCTAGTCTGGCCTAAGATTGCCTAAACGGGAAAGTTTACACAAACATTTTGCACGGTGCAATCTCAAGTCCACAGTTTAAAATAATTTGACCACACTAGTTGCGCTTGATCAGGCCCGTGGGCCTCAAAGCCCACAAAAGACGGGGCCATGCATTCATTGAATCATAATACTTATTTTTAAAAATAAAAAAAATTATATTAAAAAAATTTTTTTAATTTAAATATGATAATATTCGAATCAGGTTATGAAAAAGAAACGGTACTCATCTTTGCCTTATACTTTCCAACACGCAGGCACCGTAGAGGATATGATTGGGAGGCCCTCGTAAATCTAGGTGCGTACTATCTTGTGGGTCCTCGTGCGGTTCTCTTGACATTTTTCTTTGGTTTTGGAGGACAGGTAGGTGTTCATTTTTATATTATTTATTTATTTATTTATTTACATTTTGCAAATCATGTGGTAGAATTCATCTTGTAAATTTCTTCAAGTTTTAATACCCTCTATTAAAACTACATCAGGTTGATGAACAAGCTCAGCCTCTTGCTCTTGTCACCACCGTTTGTTACTTGCCAGAGGAAAATAACCAAGTGCTTGTTTGACGGAACTTCTCTTTTACTTCTCATTCTCCTTATAAAAAGAGAGAGGGAGAGAGACCATCCCGTCCCATGTCGCCTTGCGGCCCTTCTTTCTTTTCATTTGAAAGCCTATAGGCTATAAGATGGGCGCGTCCTGTCCATCCCCTCTACCTAAAGGGGACTAAACATCGGACGCATCCGTCCCATATCCAAGAGACAGGGCCTGTGGGATACGCCTCAAAGAATGAACGGCTATGAGTTTTCTTGCCTCTCGAATTATAATTAAGCTTTATAATTATTCCTTCGTTCATGTCTGAATACAAAAATTAATAATAAATTTTTTATATTTATCTCTCATTTTAATTTTGACATGGGTTTTATGCCGACAGTCCACCATTCTCTTTTGCCCGGACTTGAGACCGTTGTGATAGAGTTGAATACAAAATTTAGAAATTAGAAAAAAAAATAGAAAGTGGAATTTCACCTGCATGAAACAAAAACAAAAAAGGAAAAAAAGAAAAAAGAAAACCCAAAGAGTTGCCTTCTAAAGATTATATGAACTAATTTTTTTATATTTAGTGTTTTTATATAAATTATATAATTAGTAAGTCAAAGCATACGTGAGATTACTTAATGCAGAAAGGGCTACGTGCATCGAGATTCCTCTGTATCCAACCAACCAAGAGGAGGAACTTCTTCTCATTTATTATTTTTTTTTTTCAAAATCTAAACTAATAATGGCTGTGGGGTGACCCCATTTACTAGCTTCCCCATGTGCTCACATGGTTGCTAATTCCTTACAATTCAAGTCTCAAACTCAATCATTCAACCATAGAAAAACAAAGCCTCCCCACATTCTCTTCTTCCTCGAAATCTTCTTCTTCTTCTTCGTCTTCTTCTTCTTCTTGAGAGAGAGAGAGAGAGAGAGAGAGATGAATTCAACAAGCAACAAAAGAAGAAAGATCACAATTTGGATGTTCCCTCTTCTTGTCTGCACCACAATATTCTTATACTTGTGTTTCACTAACATTGATTTTCCGGGAAACTACTTATCATCATCATCGATCATTCTATGTCTTGGAGTCGTATTGGTCGCAGTATTGGTAGTGGTTGCGATTCGAGCCACCATGGTTGCTGGGATCACAGTGCTTGTGCTCCTCTCTTTTGTTGGGAAAAGAAGGAAAATTCTCGCTCGAGAGGGACAGAAGATTACAGCAGATGTTGCAGGCTATTTGGTCAAGATTGTGCTCAAGGAGAAAGGCCTTATTGCTTTTGCTTGTGCAATTCTAAGCTTAGCCGCTATGTTACATATTTGATAAGTTTATTAGTCTAAAGCTTTAAGCCAAGCTACTTTGGCAATTTTGTTTTACGACAATTAATCAACTTTTGTATTCCTTTTTGGGTGCATAAATTTTTGTAATTTGGATCATCAAAGTTCAAATATAAATTAACAACGATTAGTCGGTCTTGTGGGTAACTCACTGGAATTCCTTAATCAGAGATCTCAAATCAAAGTTCTGAAAATAGAATAGATTATGTAAGGAGAGCTTAATCCTCCAAAGAGAGATCTCAGTCAACTTAGCCTAAATTTGTCAGATCGAAACTCTGGATATCAGGTGGTGGACCAAGTCCAATGACACCCAAAAAAAAAAAAAAGAAAGTGTATATGTGTGTCATTTTCCTTCGTGTAGGCTGGCCCAATTGATGAAAAGTAATGGGTACAAGTCCAATGAGCCTATACTCGTTGTTTATGGCCCAATAAGATTTGGGTTGGTCTAGATCGGGCAATTTATACATAAAAATCTTTTTTTTTCTTCATCATTATTCAAAATTATATTTTGATTAATTCGATTTGTATATTAGTATAATTTTTTTCATTTTTAAAATTCGAACTTTAAAATTAATTAAAAAATTTAATATCTCATTCTAATAAACTCATAATTGTTGGTATCGTGCCTCATATTCACATGTGATGTGATTATGCTTCTCTCTAACCTATTTTACACAATGTATTTTTTTTTTTTGGTCCCTTGGACTTGATCCACCGTCGAGAATCCGAAATTTTATTCCGACTAATCTCGATCAAGTTGTCGTTGGGTCCCAATCAGGAGGAAACTCTCCCAACATCGTTTTTACCACTACCAATACTCGAATCCTGGTTTTTAGTGTGGGGTGTTAGTGTCCTTCCCATTAGACCAACGAAGCATTTATTAATGCATGTTGGTTGGGTCTATATATAATATTGTGTTGGTACCAATTGAATACCATCATATCTGCCCATAAACATCTTCAACGAAATTTTCTTTTTTATTTATTGATCGATCCGTATCTGAGATTCACCCAATTAATCCTATCTGAACACTGTAGAACCCATTAAAGGGTTGACTTTCCTAAATTCTTTTTTTCTATTTTCAAAATTTGAATTCGAAATCTCTAATTAAAAAAGTAGAGTATCTGATCACTTAACCAAAAAAAGTTTAGTTTTTCGTAGCAATTTTGAGCATAGAGAATAGCATTTTGTATTTCCTAACATCCATATCTTGGCACTCTCTCAACATTGTTGTAGCAACGATAAGAGTGTGCTAAAAATCCAAAATAGGGACGTTTTATAAATAGAAGAGAAGCTTGATAATGTAAAATATATTAGAAAGCATACAACTCTTTAACTGTTTCACAACTTGCACGATATTATTTTATGTTTTAGGATTGAGAGGGAGAGGCCCATGGATTCAAATCCTATAAGCTTCATCCAACATCCAATCCTCATGATTTGCCGAATGGATTATGTCTTTCAAATCTATCTTTTCTTAAAAGCGAACAAAATATTAACACTTGTTAGTATAGGAGGGGTGGAGACTTTCGTCGGTTAATCAGATCGGGAGTTCTACTCCTCTGGGTACGAAAAAAACAATGTTGAGAGATTCGCTCTCACAAAATGGGTCCTACAGTAATCGATCCAAATTAATTGGGACGAAACTCTAGATACTAGATGGTGACCAAATCAAATTACCAAAAAAAAGCAAACAAAATTTAAGATTTCTTATTTTGTATAAGAATTAAGAGAGAATGGAATCATAAATCTCTTTAAATAATTCAAGATCTCGATTTGCTCCTCCTTGTCCTCCTTTCTCTTCTCCTTAAAGTTGATTAGCAACAACGCGATCTCTCTCTTCTCCTCCTTGACGGCATCATCTCTTGACTAGGATTTCGTGCCCCTCTCTCCTTGAAAATGATTGAACCATTTGCCTCTTTGCTAGTTAGTCATCTTCTCTAATCAACACTGAACTCCATTTGAAGATCCCACCAACGGACCTAATTCCACCGCTAGTTGCCAATTGGAGTTTTCCTTATTCGATCATCGTTTTCCCAGTTCTACACCATCATCTTCATTATCTGACTTCTTCGACTACGAGTAAGTTCTCTCTTTTGATCCCCACCTCCTTTTCTCTTCTCTTCGGTCTAGATTTTGCAATTTCCGAATTAGAACGATTACCTTTTATTTTTTATTCATGTCTATTATTTTTTTAGTTTGGTTAAAAATAGTCATATGATTCATAATTATATATATTAAATAACCTCTTGTGTTATATTTAATATAAATAAGGATTTATATATTTTTTTATTATACTGATCGATATTCGAAATCATATTCTGATTATTTCAGTATGACATTTATAGTGACTCATTTATGGGGTTACCCTCTCAACGTAATATGTTTCATATTTAAATTATGAGTTAAATTTAAAATTTTGATTAAAATATTTAATATTATATTTTATTAAATCGTGGAATAAGTACCAAAGCATTCGGCTTACCTGACCCTTAACTATGGCCCGGACAAGACTGCTCTCACGAATGGCGAATGTCCAAAAACCCATACCGGTCCAGCTCCCTTCATAAACACTTTTTGAAATAATAATAATAATAATAATAATAATAATAATAAGAATAAGAATAATAATAATAATAATAATAATAATAAATGATATAATTGAGGGAGGGCAGTTCTGTAATTCTGCAATACGGTGCAGAAGCTGTGTCGTTATCGTGTCAGCCCTCTTTTTAAAAAAGGAATTTTCTTTCTCCTTCTTAAGTATCTATTCACCGTCAGATCCTGTCTTCCAAACTTCTCTCTACCTTCCGATCAACTAGTTAGACGAGCTTTTGACTTTTGTGGACTAGAATTTGGCGCCATTTCATTCGTGTGAATCTCCGGTGATTACAATTTCCAAAAAATCATTATTGCTATCAAAATACTCACGGCGCAAATAATGGCAATTATGAAAATAAAAAAACCTAAAATAAATAAAAATGTAAAAATATAAAGAAATACACAAATATAAAATTATAAAAATTTTGATATAAATATTAATTATTTTACAAAAATAATAGAATGGTCATATTTTATAATACTAATCTAAAATGATAAATATATAATTATTAATAATATAAAAATAATTATAATTAAATAAATAAATAATTTATTAAATATAAAAATATATATAAATAAAAAATATATCAAATTTTAAGTAAATATTAATTAATTTAATGTATTGAAATATATTAAAAATATATAATTTTTCAAAAATAAAAAATATTAATATTGAGAAATTTTGCTTGTATCAAATAATTTTAGCTATTTATTTAACACGTTGACCAATAGTAAGCCTTTATTAAACAATATTGGATAAAATATTAATAAAAGTTAAATTTATAATCTAAATTTAATTAAATTAAATTTAAATATTAAAGAGATTTTAATCATAAAATTTGTTCCAATGAAATAAATAAGACTTTAAAAAGAATAGAGAATAATAAGATCATAGAATCTGATGGATTCCTATTGAAATGTGGAAGTATTTAGATGTGTTTGCTATAATAATATTAATGGATATTTTTAACAAAATTTTATCAATCAAGAAAATACTTCAATCATGAAAAGAGAGTATACATATACCACTATATAATAATAAATGAGACATTCAACATTGTTTCCACTACAAATAAATTAAATTTATGAGTCACCGTATGAAATTATGAGAGAGTGATAGAATATAGATTGAAACTGAAAATAAATATGTTTTAAAATTAATTTCGATTTATATCAAGATATTCCACCACTGAAATAATTCATTTGTTAAAACAATTAACGGAGACATTTAGAGTATAGAAGATAAACTTACACATAATATTTATTAATCTACAAAAAAATGTGATAGGGGTTTTAGAAACATATTGTGGTAGACGTTGTTGAAAAAAGAGATTTTCTTAAAATAAATTATATTTATTAGAGATATATATGAGACAGCTGTAACCAATATGAGAACTGATAAGGGTATGTTTGATACATTTCCTATTAACATTGAAATTCATCAATGTTTAGTATTAAATCACAACCCTTTTGTAATAGTGAAATATGAAATCAAAAAAAAAAAATCAAAATGAAATATCATTGTTTATACTGTTTGTAAATGATATAATATTGGTCGATAAAATTAGAGAGAGTATTAGGGTTAAATTAGAGTTATAGAGAGAGATATACTAGAATTCATAAAATTTAAATTAAGTCAAAAACTAAATATATAAGATGTAAATTTAGAGACAATAATCAGAATAATAAATAAACAATTAGATTAAAATGAAAAGAAATACAAAAAGTGAACTCTTTATGCATCTTGGTTCCATCATTTAGAATGATAGCAATATAGATTGAGATGTAAATCATAGAATTCAAACGAATCGAATGAAATGAAGAAAAACATTTTGAGTTCTTTACAATCGCATGATACCATTGTATTTAAAATGAAAGTTTTATAAAATTGCAATAAAATTGACACTATTATATGATACCGAGTGTTAGGCCATTAAATAGTAGGAAAAACATAAAATGACTGTAACTGAAATAAGAATGTTTAGTTTGATGTGCGACAAAACTAGAAAATATAAAATTAGAAATGAAAATATACGTAATAAATTGGGAGTTAATTTAATTGAAAATCAAATACGAGAGTATCATCTAAAATGATTTGAACATGTGTAATGAAAACCCAAAAACGTACCAATAAAGAAAATCGAGAATTTAAATATAGAAAATTTGATAAAATGTAGAGATAATCTATTGAAAATTTTGATATAAATTATCCGTGAAGACTTTATAGTTAGGGGTTTAGCGAGGAGATGGTTTTAAATAAAAATGAATAGCATAAAAAAATTCATACTAATTAAATCAACATTTTTTTCTTATTTATTTGTTTATTTTTATTTTATTCTATTTTATTATTCTATTATTATTATTATATATATATTTCTAATTTTATTTTTTTATTATTATTATTATTTTCTTTTTTCTGATATTTATCTCTCGTAACTGACCCCAAAATTTGGAATTAAGATATGTTATTGTTAAACATTTCTCTATAGTCTTTATATATTCCCACCTTTTGTATTTTTTTTCTTTTACTATTCAAAATTTCACCTGATTTTTAGATATATTTACTTCCAACCATATTTGACCAGTTAATTTGGTAAAAGCATACAAAATAAATAAATTAAAACTAAATTAAGTTAAATTAAGTTCAGCTAAAATTTTTTTATCATAAGCTTACACAACTATGACACAATGGGCTTTGCATGACTTTGGAGTCTTTGGTTTATAATCTTTGGAGGTTTATTTACTTTTCTTATTCATTTTTCAAATTTACAAGATGCGAATCGGTGATTATAAAATTTTGGGTAAATTTATTTTCTAATATTTCTAAGTAGTAAACTCATAAAATTATACCACAAGTGGTCCATAAGATCAAAAATAGAAATTCAAATAAGCTCATATTATATACCCGCTCATATTTTGTTTATTTCAAAAAAAAAAAGAAAAGACAAGGGTTATAAGGTTAAAAAATCATAGTTTATTTCAGGTTAATCGATCTTTCTCTATTTTATTACATTTTTATTTTTATTTATAATATCTTTAACTAAAATAAAACAATTTAAATATGTATGTAGTTTTATAAATAAAAATTAAATATTTTATAAAAATAATTAAAAACACATAAATAGACTACAAATTATCAAATATTTAATAGTATGATATTAGGGAAGATAATTACCATAATCACAAACTTTGATACATAGAAATTCTCAATACTAGCGTTTTCTTGTTTCCAAAACATTTGTGAAATATTTTTTATTTTTGAAATATCTCAACGCACTAAATTAATTAATATTTACGTAAAAATTTTTATATTTTTTTTCATATTTTCATAGTTAATGAATTATTTGTTTATTTAATTATAATTATAATTTTTATGTTATTTTTCTTATAATTAATAATTACATATTTAATCATTTAAAATTTTTATTATAAAATATAACTATTTTATTATTTTCATAAAATAATTAATATTTACATAAAAATTATTATATATTTTATATTTACGTATTTTTCTTATATTTTCGTTTTCTTCTTATAAAATAATATTTTTCGTTTCGTTTTGATAAGATAAGATTTAAGATGTTATTTAACTAACTAAATCAAATTAAAAAAATAAAATTTCAAAAATAATATCCAAAAAAATCCTCTTATCCATAGTTTGATGTTATTCCTACACCCTAGTAGTTTCAAAAACATTATTAAAATAAATTATAAAAAATTAGTCTTAAAGTTTTCCTTTGTAACTAAGGAAATCGAAAGCCCCAAAAGTCCAACGCTCGTCTTGAGGCCCAAGTCATTCTCTCTCTATAAAAGAAATCCCGCGGGGGGCGGGGGAGAGAGAGAGTAAAGCGGCTTACTGGTACGCTTGGAGATCTCTCAACGATTCTCTCTCTCTCTGTTTTTGAATCCTTCTCTGCAAAAATCTATGATAAGTTCGTTCTGTTCAAATTTTTAGGCCTTTTCTTCTTTTTTATTCCTTTCGCGGCTCACCAGGAACGCTTTCTTCTTCATCTTTTTTTTTTTTTTTTCCTGATTAATCTCTCAGCATGGCTTCTGTCGTCTTCAAGGTTCGACTTTTTTTTACTCTATTCTTGTTCTTTAATGGTTTAGTTTATTGTAATCTTTTGTTCTTGTTTTGTGTTGGATTGTGTTTGTGTGAATCAGTGTGATGTCAATTAGGGTTTTCCGTAATTGTTGAACGTTTTCTGATTCTATATGTCGGTGAGTAGTGGAAATTTGACTTTGGATAAAAGGATCTTTGATTGTGTTTCATTTTTTGGATGTTTTATTTAATTTTGTTCTTTAATGCTTTGCTTGCTCTCTGTGTTTCTTCTTCTCTCATATTCTTCTTGTTTGTGGTGTTAATTATGGTTTTGGAAACAAGTTCTTCGATTTTGATTCAAGTTTTTGACACAGTGCTTATATGATCAAACCCCACGAGCTTGATGGGGTCGAAATAAAACCCTACAAAGGGTATTGTATTGTTAATATAGTTACAAGTAAAATTCCTTTTACAGAAAAATACAAGTAAAATTCCATTTGTAGAAAAATCCGATTTTACTTGCAAGACCATACATTTCTTACTAAAAAATCTTTTAATTTACTTAAAAAATAGACAAAATAGACTCCAATTAAGGTGAATTGAGCTCAGCTGAGATTTTCCAAAATAAGCTTTTAGAGTGACACAGCTACATTATGGGATTTGCACTGGCTTTAGAGCCTATTGTATAGGTATTTTTTTCTTTTTCCTTTTTCAGGTTTATAGGTTGGGAAAGGGATGGTTATCATATTTTGTCGGAGCAGGAAAGCCAAGGCCACACTCGGCGAAGATTAATTGAGATTATTGATACAAAAACTTTCCTACTATAATAACGATTTAAATTTCTTTTATAAATTGTTTGAATTCTATTTATAAAATTTTATATCTTCTTATAAATAATCCTTTTGACTTGATTTATGGAATGTTGTAAGGAGAATATGACTAAACATAAATTAAGAGAAATTGAACCAAGTGGAACTTTCTTAAGCTGTACCAAACATTTTATTAGAAAAGCAAATGGTGTTAATTAGGATGAGAAATAGAAATTCAGACAAGACTTTTGGTTAAGAGGTATAAGCCACATTATGTTCCCGGCTCATATTTTGCTTGTTTCAGAAAATATAAGGAGTTGTAGGGTTTGAAATCCTATTTTGCTTCAATCTGGCTGAACTTAGTTATATTTTCCCTTTTCCTTCCCCAGAAGTCAAGAAAAAATTTAGTGCAAAATATAGTTTTATTATTTAAAGTAAAATTAGAGAATTATAATTATGATTAAATTAATAAATTTTTGTGTTGAAAACTTTTTATCTAATTTTAGTTGAGTCTGACTTTAATTTTATAAAATTGCCCAAAAAGATTTAAGAAACACAAATAGGTCTATAATTCATAGAATAATTTAGTAGTATGTTATCAGAGAAGATAATTGCTCTAGTCATTACACTCTTGTTCTTAAAAAAAGGGAAAAAAAAATACTAATTTCCTATTGTCTAGTCCCCCTTTGGTAGAGTTGAGGCATTTTCTACCTAAAAGTTAGTAACTTGATTTAAACAGCTTAATCACTACAAAGAATAGAACGGATAAGAACAAAGTTGATTTTTAATTTAACAAATCAAAGCAAAAAATTTTCAAATATAAAATCCATGATCCTCATATTAGATAATTTTCCAAACATTAATATTCGTAATAAAGAGTTGTTACTAGAACCATAAAATTAGAGATTATGGCTTTCTTTGTAACTAAGAAATTGAGAGGCCCCAAAAGTCCAACCCTGTCTTATGCTCAAGTCACTCATCTTTCTATAAAAGACTTATAGAAAGAGAGAAGATTGTGTTACGATTTTGTGAGATTAGAGAGAGAGAGAGAGAGGGAGAGGAGGGGAGAGTAAAGTAGCTTGCTACTCTTGCCCTCTCTTTGAGTTTGAGTTCTTTGATTGCGGCTTACCAGCAACATTTTCTTCTCCTTCTGATTAATCTCTCAACATGGCTTTTGTGGTTGTCAAGTTTCCTTTTTTTTTCTTCAACCCTATTCTGTTCTTTATTGGTTTAAGTTTTGGTAATTCTTTGTTCTTGTTTTTTGTTGAGTATTTCTTTGTTTCTCATTCTATATGTGTTTGTGTGAGTCGGTGATGTTAATTAGCGTTTGAGCAAGGCATTCATGATTCTGTGTTTCTTGATTCGTGTTTATGTTTTTTAACATTCTGGGATTATGTTTGTTTGCTTGTTCTGTATATAGTATTAGTTAGGGCTCTAAATACGAGGTCTTTGATTTCGCTTCATGTTTTGATTCATTTTTGAATGTTTTATTTTTCTTTGATGTTTTGCTTTTATTAATATTCCATAAGTTTGTTCTTATTTTGTGTAATTTTTCTCTCTGTGATTTTCTTCTTGTTTGTGGTGTTTATTATGGTTTTGGAAACTGATTTTGGTTCAAGTTCTTGAGATAGTATTTATATGATCAAAACCCATGAGGTGGAGGTTGAGATAAAGCCCTAGAAAGACATTTTAAGATGTGGGATCATACTCTTTTTAGTTTACATAAGTTGTAAATGGTATACATTTTCTCTCTAATTTAACCTTTTTAGATTCGATTATGGTTTTTGGAAACTTTTTTTTTTTTAATTCAAATTCTGTGATAGTATCTATATGATTAAACCCCACCATGCACAGGGGCCAAATAATACTCTAGTATAACATTTTTAGATGTGGATTGTACTCTTCTTGGTTACATTAGTGTAAACATTTATATATTTGCCCTCTAATTTGACCTTTTCTAGATTGTGTTTGATTATCGTTTTGGGCACGACATTTTGAGATGATGAGTGTAAAGCCTTGTACATTTTCTCTCTAATTTGACCTTTTTGGACAATGTTTTGTTTTATTAATTTTTTTGACCTCTGCTTGAATTTATCTTTTTCCAGTATTATAGTTTCTATATGCATTATTTCTGTTGCTTCAATATTTGAGATCTGATTATGTGGTTTTTTTAGCCTGTTGATGCACCTTTCAGCTTTTACTTGCTTAGATTTTTCCAACTGATGTTTTTAAGAAATGTGATTTGTCTTATGACCTGTTAGATTGCATGACTGCTGCATTTGTGCAGTTAAGCAGGTTCTGCTGGTTGAGATTTTTGTGAAATTTTCTGGGAGTTCAAATATATGTTTAAAAACCTAGTTCATGTGTTAGTTTTTTTTTTATCTTTGCATCACTGTTTCGTTCTTTCAGTTGTTTAGTTGATTCTATGTTGATCCCTTGCCTGTGTTCTTTATGCATTTTGCATTCAATATTGGCCTTCTTCACCCTCAACCCATGGCTAGTATATGTATTAGAAAATATGATGGTTGATTGCTGGTGCTTACACATTTCAATCAGTTATTGAGATTCTGTGTTCTGTACTTCTTTTTTCCTGATGATTTTTGTGTGCCTATCTTATGTTTCAGGCTAACTTCGGTGATACACTCAGACGCTTCAATGTATCCATCAAGGATGATGAGCAATTGGATCTTGACATGAATGGCCTACGGATGAAGGTCCTTGGTCTATTTAATCTTGCTCCGGATGCTGATGTTAAGCTTACATATGTTGATGAAGATGGTGATGTTGTAGCACTAGTTGATGATGAGGATCTTCGCGATGTGATTAGGCAGTGTCTCAATCCTGTCCGGATTAATGTATTGTTAAATACAGATAAAACTGCTAAATCTTATGGCAGATCAAGTGGAAGTTCTACTCCTATGAGGTCACCCAGAGTTCAGCAGCCATTACCCAACCTTAATCCTAGTATTGCTGAAATCTTGAAGTTTGTACCAGAGCCATTTCAGGAAACTCTTTCAAAGTTGTCTCTCGACATGGCTTTAAAGGCTGCAACATCTGCTCCAGTTCTTGCTGAGCTTATTGAGCTCCTTAGAAGCCAGGGGATATCTCTCCCCAACCTTGTTTCTCAGTCACAAGTTGATCCAGAGGCAAGCACACAAAGTGGTGCTTCTGGAATTGTGGATCCATCCCTTGCTAAGGATCCAGAGCCTCTGAAAGATGGCTCAAACTTGCAGAAGATACCTTCAGGTTCCAAAGTGGTAGACCCTTTAACTAAGGTTACTCAGGAGCAGCAAGACCTTGGACCCAAAAGTAGATGCACAGAGACATCTGAAAATAGTGCCCCCGTTTCTGCCAATGGTCTCTTTGGTTCCATTCCTCAGTCCTTCAAGAATGGTAATCTGGTACCATCTGCACCAAAAAATTTGTCTGATGATCATGTAATAAGTGGTTCAAACTTTGCTGCCTCTAGTAGTTCGGCTGATCCAACCAAACATTCTACTATGGTTCCTCCCCAGTTTGCTGAATTTGGTGGAGGTGGTGCGAGTGCGCAGTATCCTACAGATGCTGGGAACTCTACAGTATTGCCAACTTGGAACTCAACAACATCGCCATATTCTTGGACTGCGTATACTAATACATGCCCTTTTAGTGGCATGCCCCTATCAACTGAGACATATGTGCCTCCGAAGCCAGCTCCCCCAATTCCCCCTCCATTTAGAAGAGGTTATCATCACAGTGATGGAGCTGTTGTCTTCCATTGGGGTGTTCGATGTGATGGCTGTGGCGTTCATCCAATTACTGGTCCCCGATTCAAGTCAAAAGTGTAAGAAGTTTATTTAAGTGGTGGTTTTTATTTGTGTTTATGCTTTTGAGTTACTAGAGTTGATTTTGTGACCCTTTTTTTCATGCAGAAAAGAAGATCATGACTTGTGCAGCATCTGCTTCTCGGAGATTGGTAATGAAGCTGATTATGTTAGGATGGACCATGCAGCATCTTTTCCTCAACCGTGGCCTCTGAAGGGATTGTATGATCCGGTATGTTGATAATTCCATCATGTCCATTGACTGAGCAGAAAATCCTGCATATCATAAACATGAATCTTATGCACCCAAGTATTCAGTTTAATTGGTCAAAGCTTTTCACATCAGATGCTGCGCCCATGGGTTCGACCACCTCATCCACCGCATATCATGAGCAGTTGCGGTATGAAACCGGTTCGACCGAGGCTAGATAGCCGCTTCATTCTTGATGTAAATGTTATGGATGGCACCATTGTATCGCCATCAACGGCTTTTACAAAGATTTGGCGGATGAGGAACAATGGCACTACTGTGTGGCCAAGAGGGACACAGCTCATGTGGATTGGCGGGGACAGATTCTCCACAAGCGAGTCAGCTGAGTTGGAGGTACAAATTTGTGTCTCCCTGTTAGATGTATTGGCTTTTTGTTATTCCTGAATTTTTGTTTGAGAAGCCATTCACCCTGTCCTATCTATCTTTTGGCCAGATCCCTGTGGATGGCTTGCCCGTGGAGAAAGAGCTTGATGTTGCAGTTGATTTTAAAGCACCTGAACTGCCAGGTCGTTACATCTCATACTGGAGAATGGCACTGCCATCTGGCCAAAAGTTTGGTCAGCGTGTCTGGGTTCTTATTCAGGTATTATGGTCCACGTGCACAAGGCATGCACAAATGACATTCTCAAGGGAGGTAGATGGGGATTTGTTTGGTTGATTAGCATATTGCTTTATAATTTTTTCTTTTTTTTTATATTGTAGGTGGTGACAGTCGAGGAGGATTCTGCATCCGTTGGGTCTGGTGGAATAAACCTGAATCTGCCTCAGGAAAGTGATGCCAGGGTTGCTGAAGTCATTGATGTGAATGTTGAACCCCTTCTGCCCAGTGGACTGACCGAGTTTGGTGGCTTGAACAAAGCTGAGGAGACAGTAAGGTGCTCTGCTGATGAACAATCAAGCAACTTTCTCAGTGGTAGCATTCCTAAACCTGGCGAAGCTGCCGATAAACAAATCAACTTGCTTGGTGCTAGCATTTCCAAGCCTCACAACTCTGAAACTGCTGAAGGGTCTGGGAAACAGAGTCTTGCTGAGAAACCAGCAGATCGTAATGATCAGAATTTCCCCATAAATGATACCTTGTTAGTTGGCAGTGGTGTTTCGGAACCTGTTCCATCTGAGGTTCCTCGGGTGTCTTATCCCGTCATTGACTTCTCACCACCATCTGTCCCTCTTTCAGCACCATTCCTGGATGTGCCAACATCATCTGCAGGGCCCTCTGGAAATCATGAAGTTGAGCAAACTCTTCTGAAGGAACTTGAAGACATGGGGTTTAAGCAAGTAGATTTGAACAAGGAGATCTTGCGGAGGAATGAGTACAACTTGGAGCATTCGGTGGATGATCTCTGTGGTGTTTCTGAGTGGGATCCTATCCTTGACGAGCTGAATGAGATGGTGAGTTTGATTACTTCATGACTTAGGTTCTTTGTTCTATTTCATTTTCTGTATTTCTAAGTTCGTGGTAGTGAAGAGGTGCCGGTTCTCATCTGTAGGGTTTCTGTGATAGAGAAATAAACAAGACGCTGCTGAAGAAGAATAATGGGAGTATGAAGCGTGTGGTGATGGATCTGATTGCTGGGGAGGAGTAAGCTGCATTGGAGTGTCTGAGCTGTCTGGTTTCTACATGGATGATGGATGATGGTAGTAGGAAAAAAAAAATAATAATAAGGGATATGTGATGTCCCTATGAAACATGTCAGTTTGTGGTGTGTTAATGGATTTTATGCATATTTTGTAATGATATTATGGGCAACCCATGAGCCATCTATGCTTATGGAGCTGTGTAGGTGGTGTGCTTCTGAAAACTTGGATTTTGGCATGTCTGATTCTGCTGGTTTGCTGATATATGTTACTCTCATCCTACGTCAGTTCCCGTTCTTTATTATTTTATTTTATTTTTTTTTTTGGGGTACAACTCTTATCCTACGTCTCTGTGTTGCATTTAGTTGGTCTTTGCCTTCAGCTGCGTTTACTGTATGGTTAATATTTTCCCCCTCCTGATTCTTACCTTTATTGTAGCTTTTGGTATGCAAGAAAGAGTTAGGGAGGAAGAGAGGAAAAATTTTACATCTAGATAATCTTGATGGATCATTGACCATTGCTGCGGATCTCTCTCTCTCTCTCTCTCTCTCTCTCTCTCTCTCTCTCTCTCTCAATCTATCTCTCTCGCTCTCTCTCAATTTAGATTGTCTAGAGAAAGAAAGGAAGGGGGAGGGAGGAGAGAGCATAAAAGAGTATATGCTTGCTGCTGGTGAGTAAATAGCTCGACATTAATTATATAACCATTAGCTGTTAGCTGTATCAAATAGGCTCAAAGATGGACGAATCAGTCGCATCCATCTTCAACTTCATCAATGTACATTAGCTAAATCCATAAAGCCAATAACTCATAAGCAATCTAAATGGATAAATCCTTAAAATATAAGGTTGAAAAAATTGTAAATAAAAAATCGTTTATATTTAGAAAAATAAAAATCTTATATTTTTTAAGTAAAATGATAAAATTTTAAACTTAATATCAATCCTAACAACAATAATAATCAAGTAGAGTCTATTATATGAATTTTTTTATGTCATTACACTCTATTTCATATCGTATGTTCACCTTAACTTAATATTAGTATAATATTAGAAAGAATTCATATATAAATTTTTATTTTAATTTAACGGTGGCCGACTATTTAACGTAACCTATTTTCTTTTTTTGAGTTTGAACTGGTTTAGTTCAAATAAATCTCAACGGTAAGAAAAATATCTTTAACTTATTTTTTTTTTTAAAATAATTGATGCAACCCGACAACTTTCTTAAAAATCAGGTATCTAAGTATTACTCTCATAACACAACATGGTGTATTAGTGCTAATATGATCATGCCCCACGTAACTTCTTTCTTTTTTCTCTTTCAAATGGGTTAATTTTGGTAAGATCCTAAAGCCAACATAACAAGTGCAATACACTAGATTTATTTATCTACTTTTTTTTTTTTTCTCCTCATCAACAAAAACTAATATAAAGGTATGACCACAACATGGTCTAGATACCCAATCTAATCTAGACCTTACCAAAGTCACCTTATTTTATCATTAATCAGAAGTGAAGTGAAATACAAGCAGAAGGTAGGAGCTTGTCCAGGCACTTCTCTCGTTGAGTGGGTTTGTCCCCAACACCCTTCCCCCCATGTTGACAAGATCGGTTTGCATGTGCGATTATTAGTTTATGGCTCCCACAGTCTTTATTACATTATTCTGAGGTATCTCCAGTGTTCCCTCCCTCCCTCCCTGTCTCTCTCTCTCTCTGTCTCTGTGTCTCTCTGTCTCTCTCCCCAATTTTAATACTTTGGAGAAACACATACACAATCCTTTCTATGATACTGTCTATAGATCAAGAGTGAGGGGTTCTGAACCTAAGCCCATTAAAGAATTAACCTCACCCCTTTGCATTTTCTTTATGATCTCAAAATGGGGCTGTAGAATTTTGATGACAAATTTGATCTTTATTTGAGATTTTGGCTCTCTTCCCGATGCTTTTTTTGGGTCTTAGTTTTCTGGGTCTCTCTTGAAACATGTGGAGTGTCATTGTTTTTGGCTTCTTCAAGGACACACAAGTACTAAAGGTATCCTCAACTGCTTTTAAGTACTGATATATATATATATATCCACCTAGTTTTGGGGATGAGGTTATGTGTGTTGGGAAGCCAACCCCTTCTGTGGCAGAACACAGTCTTTCGAGCATGACTTCGTCAGTTTTTCTGTTTACAGTCTCCTAAAAAATATTGACATGTTTACATAAAATTGTTTGATGGGCATTTGGGTTTTGTTGTTGGATAAATGTTAAATGCTTTCTTGTATTAGAAAGATGGAGTCTGGGAACGGATACTACTCTGATGAGTTCAATTTAGATTCAAAGTGGTTGATTGATCCCAAGCATCTATTTGTTGGTCCTAGGATTGGTGAAGGAGCTCATGCCAAAGTATACGAGGGAAAGTAAGTTCGCACATTCTCTCTCATGACTCTTTCTGTTTTTGATCTGCTCTAAATATGTAAGAGTTTGACCAATTTCTCTGAATGATTAACCAAATGCTTGGCTTTCATTTTTCTTTTCTTAAAACTTGACTATTTGTTTCAATTAAGGACTTGTCCTGACCGGGATTTGAGTGGGTCTGATATTTTTTGAATTTTAAATATCTCAATCTTCTCATTAGAATGGGGGAAATGTTCTGATTTGTTTTTATAGTCTTTGATGTAGTCAGTTCAGACCTTAAGCTGTAATTGGTTCGTCATCTAATCATGTGGAAATGTTCTTACTATGATGTTTGTTTGGTTGGGCACTCCTCAGATACAAAAACCAGACTGTTGCCATTAAAATTGTCCATGGAGGGGACACTCCTGAAGAGGTTGCTAAAAAGGAAGCGCGATTTGCGAGAGAGATTGCAATGTTGTCCAGAGTTCAACACAAGAATTTGGTTAAGGTTGTATTTGTTTCCAATGTCATCTACATTAGTCTACTTGTTTCATGTCTGCAAAACTAGGATGCTGATATGGTTTCTCCTAGAAACAGTTTATTGGTGCCTGCAAGGAGCCGGTAATGGTGATAGTGACAGAGTTGTTAACCGGTGGGACCCTACGCAAATATTTGCTAAATATGCGGCCGAGGTGCTTGGACACACGTGTTGCCATTGGTTTTGCCCTTGACATCGCACGTGCAGTGGAATGCTTGCATTCTCATGGGATCATACATCGTGATCTGAAACCAGGTTGGTATGATTTTATATGTTTTCTTTCTTTACTCATATTTTTCTGAGACACAACTAGATCAGAGTTGGGCTTCCAGATTTGGCATAACCTGATAAGGGAGCAAGCTTTAGTAGAAGCACAGTTTGATGCTTATGTGCAATGATATATAGTTTATTCTTTATCTCTACAGTTCATATTTGGTCGAAAATCATTCATGACTTGCTTTATATTGGTAGGGACAGATTGCATGGTCCATTTCCCAATGACTTGTTTTCTTGGTCTTGTTGATATATACTTCTGAGTCATCTGAAATTCCTCTAGAGAAAAAATTCTGTGTTAACATTTTGGCACTTGAAATTTACAACTTGAGGCGCATATCAATTTATGAGGAGAATCCTGCAGTGTCACTTCCCATACATTAGGGCTTCAGAGAGAGCAATGGTGACTGGGTGAAATTCTGCATGAGAAAATAATTGGATTTGACTGGGATATCTCACTTTATCGACCTAATGTTGCTCTTCGTTCTGCTGCACATCCTTTTGAATGTTGAAGTGTCAAATGCATTCCTCAGAGATGTTAATTTTCTGACGCAGTTTCACTTGTCCATATTCTGAGTTTAACTTTTAAAATTTAAGTAGATAATGCAGTCTGTGGAACAAGTCGCTTGAGTCCACTGTAGGATGAGAACGGGCAACGGGGAGCCTCACCAGACAATTTTGTGAAACAGATTGCTTCAAAAGCAAAGGTAGGAAACCCAAATAGAAACATTGGCTCAAACTTTAGTGAAACTCAAAAGGTTAGATAGATGGGAATCAATCAAGAACCAAAAGGAACATGTTTGATTTATGGTCATTGGCCTCATGAATTGTCAGACTGCCTAAGTACCTCTGATGATGATACCGTTCGTATCTGGTTACCATGGGAGTCTCCTAGGGGAAAAGTGTTGTAACTTGCTAGTTTCCTACTCTTTTTTTTTTTTTTTTTTTTTTTTTTAAATTTTTTGTTGAATGGGCAAATTGTACAGCTGCTGGTCTTAATTTGTGAAGAATCTTGTGGGAATGGTAGGACGCTTTGCCCACATTTCAGGGGCTATTAACCTCTAAATTTTCTGCATTGCTTGCAGCTCGTGGTTAACTCTTGATAAGTCCATAATAATAAGAGTGACTTTTCCATTGTAGCAACACTGCTTTCATCAGGCAAAAACATAGTGATGAATGCCAAAAATCATTTATCTTTGTAATATGCAGTTCTGCAATGCAATTACAGTACCTAACATCTCTCTCTCTATCATTTTTTTTTCCTGGCAGAAAACTTAATCTTGACTGGAGACCACGGAACGGTAAAACTAGCAGATTTTGGTTTAGCAAGGGAAGAGTCACTAACAGAGATGATGACTGCTGAAACTGGCACTTACTGTTGGATGGCTCCGGAGGTAGGTCATCAGCCAGAATTCATAGATTACTCTGATCTTCTTTCTGGTTTCTTTCATGGATGAGTATGTAATTCTATGATTGACTTTGTTGTTCTAAACATAGTTGTATAGCACTGTAACATTGAGACATGGCGAGAAGAAGCATTACAACCATAAGGTGGACGCTTACAGTTTTGCTATAGTGTTGTGGGAGCTCTTGCATAATAAGTTGCCATTTGAAGGCATGTCAAATCTTCAGGCCGCTTATGCTGCTGCTTTCAAAGTAATTATCTTTTGGTTTGATACCCCTTATTCTTTCAGTGATTAGTTTATAATATAATTGTTCATGCTCAAACCTGTTTGTTGATGCAGAATGTGAGGCCTAGTGCAGAAAATCTCCCAGAGGAGTTGGCCATTATATTGACTTCGTGCTGGACGGAAGATCCAAATGCTCGACCCAACTTTAGCCAAATAATCCACATGCTCGTTCATTATCTTTCAACAATTGCACCTCCTGAACCTGCTATCCCTGCTCGAATCTTTACTTCTGAGAATGCTATCTTGCCACCAGAATCACCAGGTACAAGCTCTTTGATGGCTGTATGTGATGATTTAGGGGACACCTCCAAGGCAAAGATGGAAACCAAGCCAAAAGGTTTCTTCTTTTGCTTCAATAAGTGCTATTAACCATAGATGTTGGGAAAAGCGCGTCGCTTATTTTAAAAGATGCTGCACACAAAGCTAGTACATGGGAAGAATAAATCCATCTTGTATAACATTTAGATGAAATAATATAATGTTAGTCAACCATTTATCCTTTCAAATTTACATGAATTTACTGCCTTACTGTACTTGCTGCTACCGACTAGACTCTGACAGTGGGGCAACCACTAGCTCTGGTTATAAGTACCTTTAGGAAACCATAGAATAAACAGAGGATAATACAGGTAAAGTCATCCAATTCAAAACTTTAAATCACCCTCTCTTTATATCAGAGAGAATTTAAGTAGTGACTGAATAGCTTGAGTCGACGAGTTGTGAACAGCTTTTCCCCTGCCTTTTGCAGGTGCAAGTAGATGACTCAGAAAACAAAAACAAGCCTTACTGTATTATTTAAGCGGATCTAACCCCTTTTGGATGTCACTCTCAATGAGAAGTAGGACACACAAGAAAGCAAAATATGAGCAGAAATTCTGTAAATTTTCGTAGATCAATGTACAACTTAAATACACTAGGCAGGAAGCAGAGGACAAGGCAGCCTGGTTTCTCGCCAAATGAATCCTCTATCCAATATTAGTTGAGCTGTATCATCCAAATAATGCCCCAAATTTTTGACCTAACTTGCCTAGAGGATTGAGACCATGCACTGTTCACCAGTAATCTTTGCAGGGGTAGATACCATCTTTAAAATGATGGAAGCGGTTCCACAATCTCTCTATCAAAAATCTTTGATATGAACTTTGTTGCATTGTGGCAGTCAACACTTGTTGGCGTAGATGAGATGGACATTTTCGTTCGGGAGTTCGACTTCCCCTGAGCATAGAAAAAATAAGAGACTCGCTCCCAAAATAGGTCCCGCAGCGTTCGATCCAGATTAGTTGGGGCAAAACTTCAGATACTGGACGGTGGCCAAGCTAAGGTACCAAAAAAAAAAAAAAATCATCTCTCCACTTGTAAGGAGCTATGACGGATCCCCTGTCACGCCTGCTTTCGGGGGATCTCCCAACGTGGTTTTTTCTTTTCCCATGTCGAATTGAATCCGGACATGGTTAAAGGGTTTTAGCGCTCTTTCCACTGAGTTAATCAAACGTTGATAATAAACTGTTTGTCTAATGTGATGTAATATTAGATCGCTTAATTTCGTTTCGGATTCAAAACTTGAGAATAAAAAAAATTATCTCGGAAAAATAATCCCTTTATAGGGTTTCCGCGAACGTTCGAATTGGATTAATCGAAATATGATTCTGTATACTAATGTGGGAATAAAAAAAATAATCCTTATAACTTTATCATATCCTACGGAAAATAAAAATTTTTGTGGTTTTAGCAATTACTCTTGTTCCGCTGCTTTCCCTTCGCCCCATAGGAGAGGTTATTACAGAAGTCGTAACTATTTCTGTATATGCTCTTAATTGTTTTCTGTTATATGTAGGACATAAAATATGTCATGTTTGAAATGTCTGAAATCTAAGCATGTCTAAGTTCCTTATATTGTTCAGTATTATCCATTCTTTCCTCCTTTCCAAGGTAATTTAGAACCTAGCAGTATGGAGGACTCTAAATCCCCATGGGCAAATCCATGAAACCATGACTTTGCAAGTGAGTAGACTTGGAAACTAACAGCAAGTCATCGTTTAAGCCAAAAGGTGTTGTCAGAAATAGAAATGGTGAGCACCCACTAATGGTAACTAAGCATCTGACTTAAGCATTCTTCTCTGCATGATGAAGGGAAAGGAAGGAAGAAAGTTTCATTAATGGAGTGTAACAGCTTTCTGAAATTGATGCCATTAAAGCAGGAAGATCCTGCGTAGCCATTAGTTCCCAAAATGATGCCGAGGCTATTTTCAGCTGGGGAATAAAGTTCCCAACTTTATGATCAATTATCTTTGGAATAATTTTTTAGGACTCATGTAGAATCCCATTTCTCTGTCTCCTCAAGCAAAAGGAAAAAAGGAAAAAAAAAATGGCATTTGATTCCTTCAACATTTATTGTTGAATGCATACTTTGATATTGATCAAAAGCTTTGGAATCAGATTCTGACATTATCATCCTTTTATAAAAGGGAATGTCAGGTTTTTTGAGGTCCCAGTCTTGAAGATATATCGAACATTTTTTGCACAAAAAAGAAAAATTATGAGTTGATCCAAGGTAAGTTAACTTTTTTTTTTTTTGTGCACTATACCGACCAGTATTCAGATTCATACTCTGATTAATCCAATTAGGGTGCTTATCGGGTCATTTTTAGGAGAACAACTCCCCAACATAATTTTCTTCATTTTGAAATTTCGAATAAGAGATTTAGTTAAATAATTTAATACTCTTATTTGGGCCCCTATGTAGATACCCCATCCCACATTGAGAATTTCCCCTAAAATGATGGGAAGAGTGTGCCTATATAAAGGGTATGCTCTCGGCAACCTCGACTGCAGCAAGAGCAGCGAGCACGAAGCTAGAGAAACCAATAGAAGAAAAGCAAAGATGTCATTCGGAAGATATGAGAACCATGGCTGGGAGACATCAAGCGATGACTACCAAGCTCATCTGGCAAGAATGGAGAGAATGCCAACCATGATTCCTGATGTCCCTCTATACCCAAATATTCACATGGCGGCATACAAAGATAAGGTGGTGTTTGAGGATGACAATAGGGATCACCATCACCTGAAACACCACCGCCAGCCAGAAAACGTTCGGTTCGTGGAGCATGAGACTGTGATTGAAGTTGAGAAGAGAGGTAAAAATTATGAAGTGGTTCAAGAGAGTGTTGATGTTGAGGCTGATGGCTTCATCCAACAGAGGCACAAGGGGTTTGAGCTTCCCAAATGGGCAAACGCCAGGGCCTACTAAAAGAGAAAATGGAGTGGCAGGCTAAGTTAGTTTTACATATAGAAATCAAGCTAAATAAAATGCCTGTCACTAACCCGTGCTGAAGTTTCTATGTAATGTTTGACTGTGTGAAAGTAAAAAAATATGCATACACATATATATTACATGTTTGCATTACTATAATTATGTTTCTCATAGCTTGAACTACAACAAAATTATAGCATAGTTCTTGTTCGATCATGTCGTTCGACAAGTCACTCCTAAATCAAAGTGATGAGAGAATTTATAAGCTTTCAAATCTACTAAATTGTTCATAATTAAATTGTAGTTCATCTTTTGAGAAAACATGAAATTTGATATCGATGGACGATAGAAATTTATCGGTTATTAAAAAAAGATATCGAAAAAATAGAATATAATACCGTAATCAAGAAATGTATGTAGCACACCAGATTTATTACTTTTGCTTATCAAAATTTTTAATATATTTTAAATTTTGTTTTGAAATATTTATGATAAAATTTGAGTTTTACTTTAATTGACAATTTTTTCCACCGATGACAATAATTTGATTTCTTTGGTTTGTTGTTGTAAAAAATGGTTTTCTTTTCAAGATCTAATGGGACAGATTCATGTTCAACTTCAACCATAGGAAAACTTGGCCATTTGATCCTTACCTAATACAAACAAGAGCACATGGACTTGAAGGTTTTCTCATGTGAACAAAATTGTATTCTCAGAAAAGGAAAAAAGACAAAAAACCAGAACAGAACAGGATTTACATTAATGCCTGTGAAAGAGAAACTAATCATCCTAGGATCAAAATTGATTATTATCTTCATGAGGAACAACTTCCTCATTGAATCTCCTCGAAGACGACCGATTAAACAGGTTTCTCAAGCTATTCCTACCCTCTCTTCTCCTCCTTATTACCCTTTTTGATTTTTCAGAAAAGGGGTCATCAAACACCAGACCAGCCTCAAGCCTTTTGGACACTGCCACAATTTCGTAGGAGTCCCAAAGTGACTGTCCAAAATCCCAGCTAGGAGCACTCCTAAAGCTGTCACTCATCCATGGCCTGTTCATGGCTTCTAGCTTGAACCTTGATGGCTTGTGCTTGAAGTTCAAGCGATGCGCGTCGAACTCATTGGTGGATTGTGAGCTACCAGAGTGGCCTATCCATGCTTGAGCCACAGCCTTGAGGATTTCAACTTCTTCAAGCTCTTGTTTATTACTCTTCTTCATAATAAATTTCCTGCCTTTTCTTCTCTACCAAAGCCTTGTATGGGCCATTGATGACCTGCAAATGAGCGCCTTACATTGTGGATGTGGAGAGATTGATGAAAGGTTTTTTTTTTTTTTTTTTTTTTCTAGATGTGAGCATGTATGTGATTCTGGCCCTCGGATTTGAAGGAGAAATGTGGGATTGGGATTGATTTGTTTGCTTCTCTCTCTTTTTTTTGGTTGTACATGGATGCTTCTCTCTCTCTCTCTCTCTCTCCCCTCAGTGGTTGTTGATCACACATTTGTCTGAGATTCTGATTTTTGGACAATTTTATGTGAGTCATGATTATGGTAAGATCTCTTATTGTACCTTCCTTTGTCTTTTTAGTAGAAATTCATTGAAAAATTTATAATAAAAAATATCATATTCATTTAAAAATTATAATTTGAGAGGACCTATATAATTTAAAAAAAAAATACCATTTTAAAGTTTAATTTTTTAAAACTATATATATATATATATATATATATATATATATATATAATTTTTTCTTAAAATTTTAAGCTGTCTATTTTTGCCCTACTTGTATTGACTAAAATTTAATAAACAATATAGATATCCTCATATATTATATTAAGTACGCATTCATACTTAGTATAATATATATATATATATATATATATATATATATATATATATATATTCAATTTATTAGGATGTTCTTGATTTTATATAATTGCTAAATAAATCAAGTTATTTTTATATTCATAAAAACATAGTTATTAGTTTTCACACTTGTGTAGGTTTGTGTTAATTTAATATACCAGACCAATCTAAGTCTGATATTAACAATTTTATTGGATACCAATCTCCGATTATTGATTCAATAATTGAATATTAATATTTTTTAAATAAAATTTATTTTTGTGTATGAAGAAAATAGAATATAAGAGAGATTTATTTTTTAAAAATCTAACTGACTTATAATAAATTTAATCAAATTTAATAAAATTATTAGATATCGATGAGTTATAACAAAATCCGATACGGCCTTTTTTTTTTTTTTGGCTAAAAGGGCTGGTGTCCTTCGTTCTTAGTTTTCTCTTCTTTTTCTGAATTTTAATATTTTCCTGGTCTGAAGCAATAATTGGTCATGTGCCACTGCCAGGTCTGGACTAGGCCCAGTGATTACAGAACATTTTTGGGCTCCGGCCTCAAAAAAAAGAAAATGTTAACCCTCTCGAAGGGTTAAGAGTTCACATGTTTTCTCTTTTGTCCCACAAGTTATATGGCATTGTAATATAGTATCTCAATATAGTTTAGTGGTATAATTTTTTTTTTTCGATCTAATAATTTAATGTTCAAATTTTTGTATAACTAAAAGAAAAAGACATTATAATAAAATGTTTTAAATGTTTTGAAACATCTTAGGTAGACTCACACTTTCTCCCTCTTAAGAAAAATTGAGGTTGGTTCAATTCAAATAAGATTTGATTGTTTAATACAAATAATTCAGACCCCTTTTTAAAGATAATTTGATTTTTTACTTGTAATATTCAATATTTTTTATTAAAAAATTTTAACTTTAATTTTAAAAAAATATTACATGTAAAATTGAATAAAATTGACATTAAGGGAGAAAAATTAAGTGGGATGAACTATTTTATTATTTTAAAAAAGATAAAATATAATAACAATAACCAAACCTTTATCTTCTTAAGTGAGTTCAACTATTTTTTTTTTTTGGTTTTTATCAGTATCCGAGATTTATCCGATTAATCCGGTTGAGTCCATTTTAGAGATTGATTCTCCCAAATCCTTTTTTACAGTTCCAAGGCGAGACCTCTGGTTAAAGGGTAGAGTGCTCTTGATCACTTAATCTAAAGGAGTTTGGTATTAAGTGAGGTCAACGTATGGATCTTACTATCTATGATTGCTTTTTTTACATTACTTTTATTTTATTAAGTGGAATTGGCAATACGGATATTTTTACAATATTGTATTTTATTTTGTATCACACACATATATATATATATATATATATATATTTACCAATGTATATATATATGCATGTGTAAAATTTAATTTTAAAGGGGAAATCACATTTTGCATTTTGCATTCTTTTTTTTTATATTTCTAGCACCTCATGAAAACTTATTAGCCATGCCTTTTTTTTTCTTTTTTTTTTTAATTGAAATGTACCTAATAAATATCTATGATCATTCTTTGTGGCTACCGTTGCAGATGCTTTTGTTTGTTATATCAATTTTGTATTGCATTGTTTTTCTCTTCTCTCTGTTTTTGGACCAACCTTTAGGACTCAATCATATATAAGTCCCCATGAAGGAATCGGGAGGGGTACTTAACTCTTATCTCTTTTAGTGTTTGGCTTTAATACCTTTGGATAATGAGCAGGTGGACATCACTTAAACCAGCAACGTTAAATTGTGTAATAATATTTCCTGTCAGCTTAGTGAGGAAGGACCATGTGAAGAATCAACAGGTAATGGACAGCTATCTAGCTTCAACGAGTGGATTCTTCCTGCTAAAGAATTTGGAAAGGTTTGTTCCAATTGTCATACACGTTATGGCTGGAATGTATTAGAGGGTAGAATGGCATGTTACTCTCTTTCTGGGTAATTCTGCTTTTGCAGCTTAGTCTATGAATCTGGTTTTAAGCAATGGTTGCCATATTATGCTGCAAGTGCATTGCTATTTAAGGATAAGGTGTTAATCCCTTTCTTGTTTGTTGGAACCAGTGAGGAACCTCTTAAACAAAGGTCTTCTATATATGTCTTTTTTTCTTGATGAACTTCCATTAGGAGATCGGTGGCATCCATTTCTTGTGCTTTTTCTTCATCCTTGATAGAAACTATCTATAAGTTTCAATTCCAGGTAGGAACTACATTTTGATTGACTACCAGATTTAGTGGACAAATTTAGTGATGTTAATGCTCATTCCTTGCTTAGTAAATGGTTTTCCGAAAGTGGTACGTCAACCTTTTAATGATTCATTTAATGTAGATTTCAATTTCAATGGCTTGTTTACTGCCTCATGTTGTTTCTCTTTTGAGCTTCAAGAAATGGAAGAAGAGGAAAACATTCTTGTCTTTGTTTTGAGTGGTGAGAATCGTCATTATCATAATTTGTGGGACTTCGATGCTTTTATTCAATATTCCTGCTTATGCTTTATGTGCACAATGACTATGCAGATGAAGTTGAAAGCCTTGCTGCTGCTAGAACGGCCGCTTAATCTGGCTCTGAACTTCCTGATTCTAAAAGAGTAATATGCATTAATGGAAGCATGTTCATTCTATGCATGACTAGAAAATGTGCTTAACTTCTAATTATTACAGCAACTTGGATCTGGCTTCAGGTTGGTGAAGGCTCTCCTGACCTGGCTGGATGAACTGAAATCTGCACCAAATGTAATTATTTTGACAACATCCAATATAACTGCTGCCATTGGTATGCCATGAATTCAAATTGTAGTCCCAAGGGGATAGTCTAGTGGTACAAACCCCCTCCTCCAATCTGGTGATCTCAGATTCAAATTATTGTAAAAAAAAAAAAATGAATTCAAATTGTACAGATTCATGCTTTCCGTTAAATGCTAATGCAGAGCTGATATTCTTCTTTATTGCAATGCTTTATGTCTCTTTTAAATTGATTTCTATCCATTAGCTGTTTGCAAGTGCTTGTGTGCCATGAGGAAGTAAAAATGAAGTAAATATAAAATTAAAAGAATCATGTTCTATGTTTTCCTGCTTGGAGTGAAAGTGGACAGGAAGGAAGATTTGGTATAAAGGGCCAGCAGGGGTTGTGCTTCATTGGTAGGCGGCTGGATGAAGAGCATGCAGTCATGTCTAAACATACATGGGAATGAACTCAACCTCTCTTACCATCGGAACTGGGTCGACTGGCCATGTCTATTTCTGGGATCCTTGATGTGCGGAGATGGCTTCTCTTGGTATTGGATGTCAAATTAGTGTTAAAAAAAAAGCCCACATGAAAAATAGAGTAAATCAAAGAGCAAATCCGATCACCATCATCATCACTCTCTTCCAACAACAATCTTAATCAATCAAGAGATCAAAAGCCGGCAAGGAAGATGAAGAGGAAGAAGCAGCAGAAGAAATTAATGATTTTCCATGTGTCCTTTCACTTTTCAAATTAGAAGGGTAAATTAGAAACACCAGATCAGTTGTTAAAAATGCAAATCATAGGAAGCATTCTCCTATGGTAACTTGCAAAAAAGGTAAACTGCAAGAACTATTTTGTCGATTTTAAAATCACGGGGGGCAACTTGCCAATTTCGTAACACATAGCCTTATTTATTTTAAATGTTATCAATGAATATCAGTTAAGTAGTACAATACCAACGCCTAGTTGGGATTCTCCTTGGTAAGATTTTGGTTTGAGTTTTTTGTATAAAAAAACAGACGCCCAGAGGAGTTTTATTCTTTAAACATTTAACTCGATTTGAATCGAATTTAATTAAATTTAATATAATTATCGGATATCACTTGTAAGTATATAATTCCTTTGTTATGCTCACACAAACTCACCTTTTAGTCTTTAACACCCCTAGCAAACCTTAGGAGGAGCAAAGGAGGGCTGCTATGTTTGAGCAACACCCAGAGCTCGTGGTGTCATTGCATTTTCTTACATTTGAAGTAGGTTGAAGTTTCTATCAAAATGAGTTCTGAATATAAGTAAAACGAGTAAAAATTTAAGACAATTCAAAGTAAAAAGTTTTCAAAATTGTGTGATTTTGAATACATTTCAAATCATAGTAAAGGAATATTTATCTGATTTCTCTTACATTATTCGAACCGAGCCGAAACTCTATGCAATAAAAACGTTTAAAATATACTAATTATTTACGACATGATCAATCGATAAATATTATATTAAGCTTCTTGTAGGGATACTTAATTGATAAAAAATTTCTACTCAAGTGTTTTTCTTAAAATTTAGTTTTTAAATTTTCATAATATATATATTTTTATAATTTTTAAGAATCATATCTTAAAAAAAAATAAATAAAAAACAGAGAGAGGTTAGGCTTGTTTGATTTGCTTGCGATATTAACAAACGAAAACAACTAAACTCCCACCAGACGCCAAAGGGCACATCATGTGGGAGGATACTTCTTTTGCTCCTTTTCAATTAAAGGCTTGTTTGGACGGTTGACTTAAGGTCCCAACGGTGGAAAAAAGACTGAACATGAAGTCTCAACGACATCGATGATCGTTTGACTTATTAGCATATGATATTAGATTATTTAATTAAAATCTTGAGTTGTTTTTAGATTTGGGTATAAAACAAACTATATTAGAAAGGTAAGTCTTTTAAATTTATCACTATAAGTTTTGAACCAAATTGATCTGGTATAATATAAAAAAAAAAAAAAATCTCAATGACCCTTTAGGCAGCGAACGGGTGGGCCCACTTAAAGGGCCCGATCTCATGTTTCCCCACATTGATTGTCTTCCACGCGAAGTCTCTCGTGAAAGGCCCACAAGCCCACCAGAAAATGAGCGTGCCAAACGGGCCGTTCTGATCTTGACACGTGTCAGATTTGTTTGGTTTAAGGGGTAAGTGGAGTCTTCAACTTTTTTTTTTAATAAATAAAAGGAAATAGAAGGACAAATTCCCACGGAGCTTAACGCAGTACAAGTACTGTGGTCCTCTGGAGCGAAGGTGACAAATCTACCGTTGGATTGAAAATAATGATTATTATATAAGTTGTTCTAAAAAGCACTTTTGCATTTTAGATAACAATTCATTTTACGAATCAGTTGAATTTGTATAATTTGAAGTGATCAAATTAGATAGAAGTTGCTTTTAGGGATAAGTTGGGAAATTTTTTGAAACTTTTACATAAAACAAAAGATATCCTATCTGAGTTGTTTTAAAAAGAGATGAATCAAACTGAATTGTTTTAAAATGATATTCAAACTGAATTGTTTTAAAATGATATTCAAACCGAATCATAATCATTTTTTCAAATACCCAAATTTTTTCTTTTTCATTAATAATGTGGAACTTTATGGTCCATCTTCATGTTAGATATGATTTTATTTTAGCTAGGGTGCTACTTTAGTTATTATGCAGACCCTTATAACACAAAATTATGCCAATAATATAGCATGGGATTAGGCCTCTAAAGAAATTAGAGGGGCCATTATAGAGATATACTCTTGTCTTGGATGCATTATTAATCATTCCCCCATAAGCTTTTATCTTTTATAATGACAAAAACTTCGATTAGTATTATGGAGTACGTATGGGTAAATTTATAAGATATCTACAATAGTTTAACTGATCAGTGACGGATCTATATAGAGCATAGGTCGGATAATTACGTTCCCTCAATTTTTTAAAATTCAATTAAAATTTATGATTAATATCTATTTTACTTCCATTTAGCTATAATTTTGCCTTTATTTATATTTTTTAAAACTCATTCGTATAACTAAATTTCATATAAATCTTTTTTAAAAAACTAACCATATAACAAAAAAAATGACATTACCATCACATATTTTAAATCAATAAAGAAATATTTTATAATTTTTAAAGTCAAGAAAGAAAAAGATAAATAAAATTGCGACCCCAAGAAATATTAATTCATATTTGTTATTTGAATAAATATCTTATAAATTTTTTACACCTACACCTGGATTTTAGGTTCGCCACTGTAACCAATTATGTATATCCAATAGATACAACTACTAAACTTTAGGTATAAAGTAAAAAAATTTACAATATAATTATCTTATGATATTTTGCTAACATAATATTCACTATATATCGAGAACATAATATATTTTAATTTCATGACAATATTCACCGACTGTATTTTTTATTGTTAGGGTTGGAAACTATATTTATATATACCCCTTTTATACAATTTATTTTATGCCATTTAATACACAATATTTCTAAATTCTCTTTTCTTATCAAAATTGAGAGAAGGGTATTTTAAATGTGTCACTACTTTAGCAATTTTGTGTTGCAAAACTTCATTCCTTGGAATCTACTCCATGCCCTAACAAAAATAAATCTGGGATCACATTCACAACTATAATATAATAGCATTTATGCATATGTTAATTGAATTTAATTTGGGACAACAATTTCTAATATTTTAGGGCAGTCTCTACCTTGACAATAAATCAATCACCTAGAGCTCAAAGAAAATCTGGTCCATTGGACCATGAGAAAGGAAAAAATAGAAAAAGGAAAAAAAAAATCACCTAGCAATGATTCCTCAAAGGTTTGCAAAGAAACCCCACAGATCAAGCAACACATCCAAAGTCGAGCATTAAAATTAGAAACCCTTTTTGACAAAACCGACCAAACTTGTCAAACACCCCACATAACTAAAGACCCTTTTGTAAGGCATGCTCTTTTAGTAGTAGGGGAGCGAGTCCTAGCTTTAGGACACTGGTGCTTTTTTCTTCAAAGTGTTAAAGAAAAAATCATTTTAAAAAAAAATAAAGAAAAGAAAAATAAAGAAGAAAACACTCATCTTAGCTCTTAATTCTTCTCTCTCTCCCTCTCTTTTTCATGTGAAATCGTGCCCACGCTGTTCACAAAAGAGAGACGTGCAAGCGGGAATATAAGAAAAAGAATAAGATTTTGGAATGTCAACGGTCTACAGTATGCGTGCCATCAAAATATTTCCAAGTTTCTCTCTCTCCTTTTTTTTTTTTTTTTTATACCACGTCTTGTATACCATTTATTATCCAGAATTTTATCCTGACTAAACCAAATTGATCATTACAGTGGTTTTTTTCAGAAACCGGATCTCCCAACGAGAAATACTCCATACACATAAGGACCCGATATTTCCAGTGGGGGTCGAATATCAATCATGTTTAAGAATACTCAATCTCACATCCAATTGAATAAATCCAGGTTGATTCTCTCTCTATTTCACATCTGCATGTAGATTCTTACCTAGTATATATATGTCCTCTTTGATCTGTCCCTCATGTTCATTTCAAACATAACATAACCTCAGCATTTGTGCCTAGTACTACAGACACTGCTTTATTTTCTCAAACAATGGTTGCTGTTTCTCTCACCTACATGAAAGTTTCCTCACTTGAAGAGAAAAAGTTCAGTTTTCTCTCTCAATTTGAAGAGACAGGTGACTTCTCTAGCTACTCATTAATGGATTTCGAGGTCCCTCCCAGCTCGGAGAAATAAGATATGGAGATCATCCATTGCAAGCGGGAATCAAGCACTCCTGGTCCGATCCATCTTCTATATAAATTCTTCTCTTCAATTCTTTGTATTATTTAGTTTATAGTCTCCTTTTTCTTTTTTCTTGGAGCAAAAGGCACATTAGGTTTTGCCTTGTGCCTTTATAACTATCATGATATTGTTCTTTGCTATTTTAGCATTTTTCTTTTCATGTACTTCATGTTAGAGATATTCTAAGGTATATCAGAGTCAAGTAGTTGTTGGGATTTTGATGTACTAGACAACCAAGTTTAAGAATGTAAGGGATGTTTGCATGTTTCAATACATTTGTTAAGTTACTCCATATATATATATATATATATATATATATATATATGAATACCTCTTTTACCGGCTCAAATTTTTTATATAAATGACTTTTATTCACAAAATTAAAATATCGCTATAGCTTGAAGTTATCAGTTATTATTAAAACAAACTTTGTATATCTCATTAAATATTTAATGTATCCAGACACATTTCATTCGTATTCAGTAATTGGGATGCTCTATAAGATATCAGAGTTAATTCGTTTGAGATTATATTAAGTTATGAAACAATATAAACCACTCTATATTAACTTATAAAAACTAAACTAATTTTGCCATAAATGATTGTTTTAGAAAATTTTAAATATATTAAAGATTCTTGACATCTATGTCTGGATGTTCTTTTTTCTCTTTTTATTAGGTTTTTTCTTGTTCTGCATCCCTCATGGTTAGGGTTGGAATAAATACTTTTCAACAGACCAAGTTTTACTTCATTCTATTCTCAATTTGCATTTGTTGATCTTGTTCTTATTTTAATACCCCTATAGGTCCTGTAATGGTCCTACTAAATTTTCTATCTTCACTATCAGATTGGGCAATAAATTATATTATTATTACGTAATGAGAAAAATCTTTCATAACCCAAAATGGTTGGTGTAGGCAAAGCATGAAGTGATTAATGAACAAGATATTGCTAGATAAAAAGTAACCTTTGGCTTTAGGGTCAATGTGTTACGTTTGGTGAGACATGACCCATGAATTTAGTACTAAAGTGACTTTACTAGGATGCTCTTTCATTTTGGCCGCATGTTTCAAAGGCATATAAAGGTCAACTTTGCTTTCCCCTGCACCAAAAAAGAAGGGGTTTATTTCTCACCATTTCACATACAAATGCAGATTTGAGCAAAAGGACTATAATAACAGGCAAGAGAGGCTTTATTATTATCCTACAGGCCATAAAAAGCCTCTCCATAAATATATAAGAAAACACTATCTATCTGAATAGAATTTGACTAAATTTGATTCAAATCAAATTGGATTCTTAAAAGATAAAACTCTCTTAACATCTATTTTTTCTATATATAAAATTTAAATTTAAGATTTTATTTAAAAAATATCAATGATCATGTTCAACCGCTGAATTAATGTATTCTATAACATTCTCTAATGCTCGTTCAAACAAACCTGATTAAATCCCCCTGTGGAAGACATAATAACTTAAGCTTTGACAAACCTGATTGACTTCCCCTGATTTGATAAACAAATGAACTCCATAGTACTGTAATTTTTTTTGGGGGGGGGGGGGGTTGAGGGGTTTGGGGTAGGGCACATCTTGCCACAAACCCTCCCAAAATGGGATCAAAGATTTCTCATATCAATAAATTTTATTACTTTAATTAAGTAATTCTTTAATGTATAAATATTATTAAATATAAGAAAATATTTGCTTCCTATTTTTGGAGCCAAATCATTTTCTTTGAGCCAAAGCTGAGTAAGCTTTTGACCCATCATTCAGCTTCTTCCTTTACGACTGTTACACACGTCATTAAATTTCAAATGACCAAAAACAAGAACTTAGACCTCAATACCTAATGATGGGTTCTACCCTTAAAAATTCCTCCTTGACTTCTGTCATTTGTATAATAATAGAAAAGTATACCCCAGCAAAAAAAGAAATAGTAATAAAAAAGTATGAGTTGACTAAAAGGGGTTGCTGGATCATGCCATCTGATTCTTGGACAGATTCCCTCTATGAGATCTTTGAGACAATAAAAACATAGTAAAGCGATGATATTCATTACCATCATTTGCCTGTTTATTCTTGTTTAATGGGTTAATGACCATTAATCTACCAACCCAGAGGTCCTTTATGGTTCACTTTACAGGAATGTGACATTATTTATGAATTCAAAACTGTATTTTTGCGGTTTAGATCTTCAATTGGATAATGAATTATAATTTAATTATCATCATTTTTTTGTTCTTAAGAAAATAATCTAGTGGTACAAACTTTCCTAATTTAATGATTTCAGATTCAAATTCTTGTACAATAAAAAAAATTATTTTTTTAATTTCGATTATGAACTTTTCCTATATAATTAAAGGAAAAAAAAAAGGACCCTCCATGGAAAGGTTACTAGGGTAAATGCAGATTGTCATCAATTTTTATTTCTAGGCTAAAATGCTACCTATGTCAAGTATAGTTGTTTCTTAATTGCAAGTCCACGTGATGTAATGTTATGTAATGTTGTGGTAAAATTAAAAATTTATATTAGAAACGCCATTGATTGGTAGGAAAACAAAAGGATTAAAAATATAATTTTTTAAAAATAAATATCATTTTAAAAGATTCACTAATTACATGAAAACTCTTTGAGACCAAGGCCATCCTAATGACCTTTCATGTGACAGCAAAGATAGGTTTTCAAATTTTCTTCTTTTGACATTTTCTACGTTCTTTTCTTTTTTCATAATAATCATATCGTCAAGAGTTATTTTCTATTTTGTAATCATGTTAGATGACTCTCTGTACTCCCTAAAAAAGGGTGTTTTTTTTTTTGGGTCAACGGAACACTTTGTAATCATTCGGTGTTAGAGAATTCATCTCGATTAATTCGAATCTATCCAGGTCTCCTTTTAACAGAACAGGAGTCTCCCCAAAGTGATTGCTCATGTCCAAACGTAGATTAAGGGGCCGCGTTACCTATCAACTCGGCCAACCACCCGCGAGTCTCCCTAAAAAAATTGATTTGCAAATCTTACTTTCCCAGCCACAAGCAACAATAGTTTCAATCAAGTTTAGATAATGGAATAAAAAGGTTGCATGCTTGCAAGGGCAACTTTCAACAAGGTCATGTGCGTCATAATTTTTGTGTCTTGAAATCTTGGCCACAAAATCAAAAAACCCCATATTTGAAATTATTATAAATCATGTGCTATGGAGTTCACAACCTCTCAATGTCCATTTGTTTGCCCAAAGCAATATATTGCCATAATTGTTAAATCATGACCCATGAGAGTTTGTCCAATTAGTGTTCTTGGGGACAAAAATTTCAGAAAGAAATCCAATTTGAATTTATTGCCTTTTGATCTGAATTTGAAACAGGAAATGAGAAGGAAGAAAGAATTCTTCTTTAGGTTGAATTCAATTCCATGAGAAATATGAAAAATCAAAGTAGGGCATTGAACTAAATTTATGTGGGTATAGGGTTTAGCAGTCGGATGCTATATTTTTTAAATTATAAATCTTGAGTTTGAAATATGAGAATAGAGAAATGAGATTTGAAAAAGTTAATCCCACAAAAATCTTATAATACTCTAATTAAATTAATCGAAACAATCTGAATACCAACTAAAAAAAAAGTGGGGTACCGAACTGAGACAGATGGTCCCTTAGAAGGACGGTCCAAGGAAGAGCCCATCCATTCACTTCCAAAGGTACAAGTGTTTTAGGGTCTATTTAATCGAAGGCTCAATTAATCTCTAATTTGTTTTATTTTAATTATAGTATATTTAAATTTTGCATATGAAAGTCAAACTTCTCTAAAACTTATCATCTAACTAAAATTTTTTGTATTAAAAATATAATTTAATATTTATAGAGTTAAATCTCAACTTTTTTAAATAGATCAAGGATGAATCAGTCGAAATTCAAAGGGTATTAACGAACAAAAATTGACTTTAAGCTTGACTCAAACTAGAGCCGTGTCACAAAATCATGCCCAAGAGAATGTAAAACATCCATGCAAGTCTAATACATGAATTTAAAAGCAAAATTGAACCATAGAACAAGCGGAAGCAGGTGTACCTCCAGCCATGGATTCCGGCGAGTCTGAACTCCCTTTGGCAGCACCTCTGGACGTGCAAGAAGCCTTCCAAGCTCTCAATTCTCTCTCTAGATGGTGTGTGAGACTAATGAATTGAGCTTAGGGACCCTTGCTATGGTTGCCCCTATTTATAATGGTTGTGCCATCAACAACCATTATTGAGGCCCATACTTGGTTACCCCTTTGGTGAGTGAAATCCCTTATTTTCAGGGATGGTTTTGCAGGGCATGGAGGGTGATGGGCCACCCTCCTGTTCTTACATTCTCCCACTTGGTCCACTCACCCGACTTGGTGACTTTATCCAAGCCGATACTTAATGGAAAAAGCACACATGAATCACAGTGACAAGTCCTCTAATTCAGCGAGTATTGTCTCCTGTGTATCACAATGCATGCTACTCCCTATCCTTATGGTAACCATCTTTATGAATAAACCCTATGTTTATTCGGGATCCATTTTCAAGAAATTTTCTCAAAACTGGAATGTGCACAAATTTTTTTTTTTTTATACGAGAAAATTTAATTCGAAATTCCATTAAAATTGGGATTTAAACCCATATTTACAATATGATCCCTGAATTTAACTGGAGGCATGCCTTTAGTCAGGGGATCAGCAAGCATACATTCGGTGTTTAGATGTTGGATTACAACCTTATTTTCCAATATACGTTCCCTTATGGCTAAATACTTAATGTCGATGTGCTTACTTCGACTACCACTCTTATTATTTTTAGCCAGAAACACCGCAGCCAAATTATCACAAAATATGCTTAATGGCTTAGGTACAGAGTCAAAAATCCTTAACCCAGCCATGAAACTTCGTAACCACACCGCCTGTGACGTAGCCTCAAAACACGCCACAAATTCAGCTTCCATAGTAGAGGTCGCAGTCAATGTCTGCTTAGCACTCCTCCACGATATAGCTCCACCGGCCAAAACAAAAATATATCCAGATGTTGACTTTCGAGAATCAACACAGCCAGCGAAATCCGAGTCCGAGTATCCGACCACCTCAAAATTGTCGGTCCTCCTATATGTGAGCATGTAGTTCTTGGTGCCTTGCAAGTATCGCAACACCTTCTTTGCAGCCTTCCAATGCTCCAAACCAGGATTACTTTGATATCGTCCTAACATTCCAACTGCATATGCTATATCAGGTCGAGTACAGACCTGTGCATACATAAGACTTCCAACTACGGAAGCATACGGAATATTGGTCATCTGTTCCCTTTCCAATTCCGTCTTGGGACACTGGTCCAAACTAAACCGGTCACCTTTGACGATAGGAGATACACTCGGTGAGCAGTCCTGCATTCTGTATTTCTTAAGAACTTTCTTAATATAGGTTTCTTGAGATAGTCCGAGAATCTTATGAAATCTATCTCGATGTATCTTAATGCCAATGACATAAGACGCATCACCTAAATCTTTCATAGCAAAGTTCTTAGAAAAGAATTGTTTCACCTCATGCAACATCCCTTTATCATTGGTTGCAAGTAGAATATCATCCACATATAGCACTAGGAAGCAAATTTTACTCCCACTTACCTTCTGGTATATACACTGATCCACAACATTTTCTTCAAAACCGAATGAAGAGACTGTCTCATGGAATTTCAAATACCATTGGCGGGAGGCTTGCTTCAATCCATATATAGATTTATTAAGTTTGCAAACCAAATTCTCACCATTACTAGAGGAAAATCCTTCAGGTTGATACATGTAAACCTCTTCCTCTAATTCTCCATTCAAAAATGCCGTTTTCACATCCATTTGTTGCAACTCTAAGTCAAAATGTGCAACAATCGCCAAAATAATACGGAGGGAATCTTTCTTAGATACTGGAGAAAAGGTCTCCGAATAATCGATTCCTTCCCTTTGAGTGAACCCTTTAGCAACAAGTCTGGCCTTGTATTTCTCAATGTTGCCAAATGAGTCAGTTTTTGTCTTAAAAACCCATTTACATCCAATGGGTTTTACCCCATCAGGCAACTTTACAAGATCCCAAACTCCATTACTCGTCATGGAGTCCATCTCATCTTTCATGGCTTCCAGCCACAAACTCGAATTGTTAGAGTTTATGGCTTGTGAAAACGACTCAGGATCATCTACGGCACCAACATTGTAATCAGACTCCTGGAGGTATACTACATAATCACTAGATATTGCTGACCTCTTAATCCTAACAGATCTCCTTAATGTTGGCTCAACAGTCTCTCTAGGAAAGGGCTGTCCAACTTGACCTGTTCCGGTGTCAGCAGATTGTGGAATATTTTGATTGTCATCTGTAATTGGGTCAACGTCCATGGGTACTGGAGGGACGCTTTGAATGACAATCATCCTTTCACTTGAAGTGGAAGGCATACTTGATAGATTCTTTTCAGGGACTAAGTCTTGAAAGGAATCCCTCCCACTAATCAAGTGATCCTCAAGAAATTTCGCGTTTCTCGATTCCACAAATCTAGTATGATAAGATGGACAATAGAATCTGTATCCCTTAGACCTCTCAGCGTATCCAACAAAATACCCACTAATGGTCCTTGGATCCAGTTTCTTTTCTTGTGGATTATAAACTCTTACTTCTGACGGGCATCCCCAAATGCGTACATGTCGCAAACTGGGTTTCCAACCTTTGAACATTTCAAATGGGGTTTTGGAAACCGCCTTAGTTGGAACCCTATTTAATATGTACACAGCCGTTTTAAGAGCTTCAATCCACAAGGATTTAGGCAATTTAGAGCTAGACATCATGCTCCTTACCATGTCCAATAATGTCCGATTTCTTCTTTCAGCCACACCATTTTGGTTTGGAGAACCAGGCATGGTATATTGGGCGACAATCCCAGTTTCTTGAAGAAATCGAGCAAATGGACCAGGTGCTTGTCCATCTTCAGTATACCTCCCATAGTATTCTCCACCTCTATCCGATCTCACTATCTTTATTTGCTTATCGCATTGTTTCTCTACTTCTGCCTTGAAAACCTTAAAGGCATCCAACGCCTCATCCTTATGGCGAAGAAGATAGAGATACATATAACGTGAGTAATCATCAATAAAAGTGATGAAATACCTTTGGTCATATGAGTCCATATCCGGACAACATATGTCTGTATGAATGATCTCTAATAGATCTGAGCTCCTCTTGGCACCCTTTTTTGACTTATTGGACTGTTTACCCTTAATACAGTCCACACAGGTTTCAAAGTCATTAAAATCTAGAGTACTAAGTACTCCATCTTTTACTAACTTTTTAACCCTTTCGATGGAGATATGTCCTAATCTCCGATGCCACAACATAGAGGAATTTTCATTTATGGCACACCTTTTCACACCAATATGTATTGTGTTGCAACATGTATTATCTTGCAAATTAATTCTGTATAGTCCGTCAATCAATAGACCTGTACCAACGACATTTAAATGCAAAAGTAATGTCATTGTATTATTGAATTGGAAAGAATATCCGAATTGTACAAGTTTTGACACAGAAATTAGATTTCTAGAAAAACTTGGTACATAAAAAATTCTTTCCAACTGCAAGACATGTCCATTAGTCAAAATGAGCTTGCGATCTCCAATGGCTTCTACATGCGAACTCATCTTGTTTCCTGAATAGATGAATTGCTCACGGCCCACCGGTTTCCGCGGGTTTTGCAAGCCCTGCAACACATTCGTAATATGAATTGAGCATCCAGAATCAATCCACCATGTGTCATAAGAAGTCTCAGTTATAAGAGATTCATAACATACAAAAGAGATTTCTGTACCTCTGGCAGCAAGCCATTTCTGAAATTTGGCACAGTCCTTCTTTATGTGTCCCTTCTTTTTACAGAAGAAACACGTAGACTCCTTTTTTACAATTGGGGTAGGTCCCTTTGCTTTTCCTTTCAGTTTGGCTTTTCCCTTCGCCTTTCCTTTCATGACGAAATGTGCGCTACTGGTTCCCTCCTTCATTTCCATGAGCAACCTCCCTTCTTCCTGTACACACATGGTCATCAACTCATTGATGGACCATTTAGCCTTATGTGTGTTATAGGAAATTTTGAAGGGACTATAAGGCTGTGGAAGGGTATTCAGAATATAGTGCACTAGAAAGGATTCAGACATCTCAACCTCAAGAGTCTTTAGTTGGGCCACTATATCCCGGATCCTCATGATGTGCTCGCGCACTCCGTGGATAGTGGTGAGTTTCTTCGATGAGAACTCCATAATCAAGGTGCTAGCAAGAGCTTTATCAGACGTCTCGAATTGCTCATCAATTGCCTTAAGAAGGGCACGGACGTCATTATGTTGATTGACGGAGCCGCGGATGCCAGTTAATATTTTATCCTTAATGAACATCGTACTGAGACGATTAGATCGCTCCCAGCGCTCATAAAGAGCTTTGTCCGCTGTAGAGCTGGCATCCGTTATCCTAAGTGGCTCGTCATGCCTGATAGCATAATCCAAGTCACGCCATCCCAAATTGAGAAGTATTTTCTCCTTCCACACCTTATAGTTCTCACCATTTAATATGGGAACTTCAACGATATCAACGGTTTGTATAGCTGCAACAAAAATGCTTACAAATTTTAGTTGAGGCTTTAACATATGTTTACCAATGTAAAACATATAAAATAAATCTCCTGACATAGAAATTGCCTGTGGGCTAAATTTCTAATTCAGATTAGATTTATTATACTTTATGAAAAGATTGACAAGATTACTTAATTTCCTAATGCCTGTAGGCTAATTAGGAGAAATTATATAGAAAATCTTTCCCTGAATTAGAGCTTCCCTACAAAACAGTATCACTCGTGCACCAGGAAAGTCCCCAGGTAGGTGGTGGGTCACATGGGACCGCTTAAGAACCAACCAACCTTAGACTTATCCCCGTCTTGTTGACAGGACTTTCCTAGACATGCACTTGATCTGCTGAACTCGAAAAACCTTGTAAGAGAAAACTCTAAAGTCAAGTAGACTATCCACATAATTTAGGTTATCCAATCTTGCCATCTAATCCTGATTAATTATTTTTAATACGACAAAAATTCCTGTGGGATAAAATTTGTCACACAAAAATAAATAATCACAAATAATATTCTTTATTTTATGTGGTCAAAACTATCTCAATATATAATTTCTTTCATATTAGAGCTGCTGTGGCTATACCCTAACAATCAGAAATCATACGAACCACAAGAATATTTTCTTTCAATTTTATGTAGGTTTTAACCTTTATTTTGCATGCGTCTTTATATGCAAAAACCATACAAAAATTAATTTATACAAAATCATAAAGTTTCAATGATTTTATAATTTTGTACGGGTCTTAACCTTTATTTTACACGTCTCTCAATGTGTAAAAGACCATATAAAAATTAATTTGTGTAAAATACACAATTTTTCATTTATGTGTGATACCATAATACACATAAATCAAAAATTTTAATTTCAAATTCTAAAAATGACCCAAATATGAATTTAAAATTAAAAATTAAATTTTTCAATTTTTTTTTTTTTTTTTTTTTAAGTCCAAAGGACTAATGTGTAACATTTCAAAATATGTTGGGACCAAACTGTAACATTTCAAGGTTTATCGGCTTTTGTATAAAGGCCGGGGACCAATGTGCAATATCTTAAAGTTTTGTGAGTTTTTGAAAGGTTTCAGGGACCATTTTGCAACAGATCAAAAACGTTTTGGGCGATTGCGTAATTACAGAAAGTTTTCGGGCAGATCCATTATTTTAAAAATTGCAGACCAAAACGACGTCGTTTTGGTCTGCATCCGGGTCTTCTTCACCCGAATGGACCCCGAGGGTCCCGACCCGGATCCGGCGGGTCTGAATGCCGGAATGTCGCGGAAAAGTGCCAAAAAACTCCATTTTTTGCTCTGAAAACATAAAATCATCCAAAATTTCATGCAAAACTCATTTCCAAACTCAAAACCCCAAAATTTGCTCAAATTTGGGCCAATTTTAAAAAAATTCAGAAACCAAAAAAATTGAAATTCATTGCCGGAAAATGCAGACAGAGGTTCTAATGGCTCTGATACCAAATGTAAAACATCCATGCAAGTCTAATACATGAATTTAAAAGCAAAATTGAACCATAGAACAAGCGGAAGCAGGTGTACCTCCAGCCATGGATTCCGGCGAGTCTGAACTCCCTTTGGCAGCACCTCTGGACGTGCAAGAAGCCTTCCAAGCTCTCAATTCTCTCTCTAGATGGTGTGTGAGACTAATGAATTGAGCTTAGGGACCCTTGCTATGGTTGCCCCTATTTATAATGGTTGTGCCATCAACAACCATTATTGAGGCCCATACTTGGTTACCCCTTTGGTGAGTGAAATCCCTTATTTTCAGGGATGGTTTTGCAGGGCATGGAGGGTGATGGGCCACCCTCCTGTTCTTACAGAGAAGTCTCAAATTTGGGGTAAGAATGGTTCTTAAATTTGGGTTTAGAATGCAAATTCAAAGCGTAATGCCCACCCCAGCCATGCACAAGGCTAAAAGTTACCTCACAACCTTAATAGGAGGATATGTTGTACCCCATAGCCAACTTTCTAGTTAACACAATATGGATCTTTCTCTAGTTGTCTACTAAATGGTCGACCTAATACCTTAAACATCATTTCTTGTGCTTGGTTGTCTAGCAAAGATAGAAAATATTCCCTTAAACTATGAAAAAATTACTATTTTTCAACAACAATTCTTCATAGCCACCCAAACCCATGTCTTCTTCGTGATAAATTTGTGGCATTTTGCAAGCAACTCAGAGTAATCTTGGATAAGAACAGCTACAAGCCTGGCCTCCATACTTTTGTAGTGTATTTGTTTAAGTGGGCAATTAATTTAGTTAAAAGTAAATCGAAATCAAGAATTATATTGACTTATATGATTCGTTTGAATTAATGGGATGTGAATGAAATTTACAAATGAAACCTCCCAAATTATGGAGTTTGTGAACACATAGGTTTTCGAAACTCATTTCCAAAATCTTTAATTTCAAATGTAATTCCGATTTTCAAGAGTGAACTAATTCAAATCTGATTTTTGAGTACAAACCAAACATTTCATAAATATATAAATATACAATTTTGATACGTGTTAAATAATTTTTAATATTATATACATAATTTTTTTTTTAATTTCAAAGGACAATCCCTCTTCCCCCGTCCATCGTTTGCCCCTACAATATTGTTTATTTCTTATCGATTAAAATATAAAAATAGACATGCGAATTATACATTTAATCATAAGTTTGGCATATAAATTTAAAGCCTACAGATTGTTTCTTTATTATTATTTTTGTTTAGTATTTGAAGAGTACTACAAGATATAGTTAATTTGAAGTTCTCACTATCATTTCAATACCATGAGCTGTGGACAAGATTGAATCCTAGTCCAAAGTGAGGATAAATAATTTTTAAAATTATATACATTTTTTTATTATTTTTTGAGGGGGAGAGTTGCCACCTGCCCCATCCCTTCACGCTACAACATGTCTGTATCCTACTTATTAGAATGTTAATAGATATATGAATTATATATTCAATAGCAAGTTTATCTTATAAATTAAGAACCAACAATTAATTTCTTTATTATTCATATTATTGTTTAGGCTTTAAAGACCACTCTGTCTTGTGGATAAGACTTGAGTCCTAGTCCAAAGTGACTCGTTGTGCCTTACCAAGAGGCGGTGGGGAGCCCCAAAGCACTTAAATAGCAACTTGACAACCTTTTCAACCAATTGAAGAGCTCTAAACTACTACCAAGACCTAGAAAAAAGGTGGGTTTTTGCAAGGAACTAAAAGTATATCGCCTATGTGTACCAAGAGTCCTTTTACTAGATCAAGCTCATATGTTCATTAGAAAAAGGGGGGGGGGGGGAAGTAATATCTTAAAAAAATAGTCACAAACCCTATTTGTTTCATCCTTCTCCTTTTATGGGATTTCATCTCTTGAAATGATTATTATTTTTATTGTAAATATTGACTGTCTGACTAGAAAAATACCCCACCATAATCTCATGCGTTTGGTTCTTTGTCCCCTTTTTTTGTTCTTGGTGCAATGCACTGTCCCCATTAGTCATATTCCATAAGTATGTTTCTTTAATTTGGTCATCTTCCTTCTCATTGAAGTAACTTTTTCATTTATTTATTTGCCACATGTGTTTTGCATTATGCCTATTTCTGGCTTGGATTTAATCAAGTCTTAGACTCACCCTTTTTTAGACTAGGTAGTTCATCTTTGGCATGCTTGAAATTTGGCATTGCTCTATTTTTTTTTTCCCCTTTGCACTAGAAATCCTAGATTAGTCTCGTAGCTCAAACCAGAAATTTATTTGAATAGAACAAAATAAGAAATACTCAAATTTTCACGTTTGGTTAAATAATTCTCTTTACACTAACGATTTATAGATTTAATAACAGAGTACTAAATTCAGAATAAGAAAATAGACGTCGGGAGATATAGTCTCTAATTAAATGTCAAACTATTTGAACAAAATTAGTCGGGTTTTGAACATTATAAAAGTTAATTTTTTGGTGCAATTTTATAATTTTCCTCACCAACGATCTGGGGTTGTATCATAGAGAACATTGAATGTAAAGGATCTATTGTGAGATAGATATATATATATATATATATATATATATATATATATATATATATATATATTGTGGCTAATCCTCTTGATGGTAAAATAGCGTCTAAATGAGTAAAGTTGTTGCAAAAGCAGATTGTATGTAGGTACAGAGACTCTTTGAATAAAAGTTATAGACACCCTTTTTGGTTGAAATAATTCTTTATTCGAAAAGAACTCATTTTGGTACAAAAAAAATCGGTTGATAATATGCATTTGAGATTATAATTTCAAGAATCAGAGTATTATATTTTTTTAGGGACAATTCATTCTTCTTTTTATTTTAATTTCAGGGGGCAATTGTCTATCCCCTCTATTTGCTTAGATGAAGATCTAATATAAGTTTAAACTCAATTAAAGGTACTTTATCTAATTTATCTTAATTTATTTAATTAGTTTACTAAATCTCTGAATCAAATTTTCGGTTATAAACGATTTATTGCTAAACTTAAGATTATATAAAAAAAATATCAAGTCTGAATAGTTTCTAGCTCCATTTATTAACCGGCTAGATCTCTAAATTAAACAATAAAAAAAAATATTTAGCTTTTTCACATAATCATTAGAAACAAAATTTTTCTCAATATTATGGCAAGACTTTAGAATGAACACCCATATGGGATTTTCCCACTCTCACCAAATTCCAATTAGAGTTCTATATTGATTTTTTGTTTTTATAAATCTTTCATATTCTATAATTATATTATTTCAATTAAATTAAATTTGAATTATGTTAAATTATTAAAACTTAAAACTCTTTGTACTTTTTGAGATACGACTCAAATTTGATTATGTTGGGTAAGATTTGAATTTAAAATTTTATTTAAAAATCAGGATAACAATGGTCGGGGGAAGAGATTAATATTTATGAGTCAAGCAATAGGCATATTAGATTTTTATATATATTCTCTGATCTTGACATTTCCCACATGCATGCCTATGGGTAAGGCATGAAAGGTGACAAATGTGAATCTCATAGACAATATAAAAATTTAATCGGTTGTCACCCTGTAGATTATGTTAGGTCTTCGGTTGCTATTTTTGTTTATCTTTGCCGTTGGCCCTTGAGGAATCTCTTAACCCAAAAAAACAAACAAAAAAAGTTGTCTTTTCAGCACAACTAAAAAAAAATTGAAATGGGAATTAAAAATAATTTCATTAATTAATTCATGTATATGATTAGTTTATATAATATAATAATTGAAAAAAACAAAACATATGTTATGCTTTTATGTGTGCCACGTGTCAATCATCAATGGCCGATAGCTTTTTTGTGTGTCGGGAAAGCCTTTCAGATGTCATACGAGTATAATATGAATAAGCGAACCTACCATCATCTCTCTCTCTCTCTCTCTCTCTCTCTCATCCCGGTTGGTCACGGGTGAAGTGAGTCCCATTTTTCCAGGGATTGTAACAAAGTGGTGTCCATGGACATGGAATTTTGGGCTTCAAGAGTTCACTCTTTTAAACAGTTCACTGCTATCCAAGCTGCTAGACTTAACTCAGGTTCTTTACTTTTTTACTTTACTATCATTGTTTATGCTGATCTTTACTATTTGTTCGTCTTTGACATTCTTATGTTATGTTTCAGCTTTTCTGGCCCTTTGTTTTTTCCTAATTTCAAGGTTCAATTTTTTAATGGGGTTTGTACATTTTATCTCCGCATTTCATGAATTGGGTTTGGAAGATTTTGTATTGTTTGAATCATAAGTGGGGAATTTTCTTGGGAGTAGTTGTTCTCAGATTTGGTAATTCGGATGTTTCTTTTTCTGGGTTTTTGTTATTTTGCTCAAAAGGCTCCAATTTTTTATGGTTTTGAACATTTTATCTGAATGACGAATTGTAAAGTTCCAAGGTTCAATTTTATTAGGACTAGTGGTTTTAATCCTACGTGGGGAATTTTCTAAGGACTAGTTGGTCTGAGATTTGATTTTTCATATGTTTCTTTTCTGGGTTTTGTTATTTTGCTTAGAAGGTTCAATTTTTAATGGTCTTGTACATTTTATATGAATAGTTCCTGAACTGGGTTTGAGGAATTTCGAGCAATTTTGATCCTAAGTGGGGGCATTTCCCAAGTGGGGTTGCAGTTGCTTTGTGATTTTTCGCAGATAGAAGCTTTGATTTTGGTTTGGGAATGCTTGTCTTAAAAGATCCCTCATTAAATTCCTGTCTTTAACAATGAAGAACTTTTAGATTCTTATTTTTTGACGAACTTGACTGCTTGTTTAAGCCTCTTGTAGATCATGATAAACAAATTGGAGAATGATTTTGGTCTAATGATTCATAAGCCAAATAATTGATGGTTCTTGTATAGAGCACACTTCTTATAAACTGGTGTACTAGAAAAGGGCGAGCTTTAGATCGTACACTATCTTTCCCATAAATTGTTTTAAGTCTGCCTTTCAGCAATTCTTTTTCTGCCATTGAAGCCTAGAAATAGAATGTAAAGTGGCAGAAAAACTAGTATTGCCTTTGGGAGTACCCTCCTTGTTAGGCTTCATTTGATGTTGATGTCAATTTTCTGTTTAAGTTACTCCATTTTGAGTTGGGAAAATTGGCTTAAACTTCAACTTCCAGCCATTACAGTGTCTTTTTTGCGCAGATATTAAAGTCTACGCAGTAAAAGATGTTCTGACTGAATTTTAAACTTGTCAATCTATCTCAGTAGCAATCCAACTGTGCAAGCTTTGTCTGTTGTAGGATGTTGATATCTGCATTTGTCATTTGAATTCCAACGTTCTGTCTTTTTCATTTTTGTGTCAATGGCGAAGTCTTGAAATAATTAATACATAATTAATCATGTACACTTAAGTGAGACTTTAAATTTTACAGAGCACCATTTATTCTTGGATGAGTCTGAAGGAGAGGATGATGCTAGAGCTTACTTTCCCTGCCCCTTCTGTTACATTGATATCGATGTCTCCGGGCTTTCTACTCACTTGCAAGAAGAGCACTGTTTCGATATCCGAAATGCAGTAAGTGTTCGCATATGTTCAGTTGTATTGTAGTTCACTTTTTTCGTGGGAATCAGGAAACTGGCTTCATGAACTATTTTCTAATGTTAGAACCTAGATTGCTGCTGTCTTCTCACTTCTATCGACCATGTCCTATTTGGTATAGTTAATTATTTTCATTGTCACTCTCATCCTCTGATGCTATAGAAGTCTTCACAAAACTGCTTCTGTCTTCTATAATTTTGATTTTATTAGCAAAGTTATAAATAATGGCTTGGTCATAACTTCACATTAAAATTTCAGGTTTGTCCTGTTTGTGCTGGAAACTTGGGCAAAGATGTAACTGCACATTTTATGGTGCAGCATGGTCATTCTTTAAAGGTACAAGTCACTATTCCTTGTTTGCTTGTGTGAAATATAAACAACATGTTTTCTGTAGCTAAAGATGAGTAATAAATGGCAGCGGAGGCGAAAATCTCAAAAATCAGGCTTTTGGAGTAGCAGTCCATCAATTTTTGGCAAGGATCTGCGGGAAATAAGCTCACTTACAAATGTCAGGGGAAATGCTCATGAATCTGCACCTGATCCATTGCTTTCACCATTTCTACCCTTTACGGAGCAGAAAGGTAGCCAACAAGGTGAAAATTCTGGTACCGATGATTCAGCCACCTCTGAAACAAAAAGGTATTTTTTTTTTTCCCTCAAACTTATTAACATCCGATATCCCCAACTTCAGTGAGCATGAAAATTCTAGATGTTGCTACATTTAAGAGTGGATACTTATGTGAACATGAATAATAGTACAGATACAAGGCTGACAGTAATGACTTCAAAGAATTGATAAACAAACAAGTTAAGGCTGCTTATAGTAGTTGCCTTGATTGTCCTTATGGCATAATGATGTTATCCTAATGCTATCTACTAAGGTGTTACTATAGCACACTGCTTAAAATTGCTGCTTCCTTTGTTTGTTTGTTTGTGTGTGTTTTATTATTTTTTTATTTCATTATTTTTCTTCTTCTTCGCCTTCTTCTTCTTCTTCTTCTTCTTCTTCTTCTTCTTCCTGCCTTGAAGGCCTTTTTGCTTTTTATTCATTTCACTTGAAGTTTGTGCTAGAGTAGCTCCTCCTCCTTACTTCTTATATCTTGGGTCTATGTTTTTATGTCATTTGTGTCAAACTGTTCTTAATTGCTCTGTCTGTTACTATAAATTCCTTTTCCTAACACCCCCAAGTCCACACAAAGGAAGTGCTGCATTATTGTCATTCCTGTTATTGTTACCTATTAGAGAATTTGATTTCTACCTTAAAAGCAAGTTGTTAAGGTAGAAAGACTTCGCGTTTGTATACCTCACCCCGACAGATTGGCCAATGTGGGTTTAACATCCAACCTTTAAGGATGCTTGATGGAAACAGGCAAGCCTGATAGAAAGGGCTCAGGCTCTAGTCCTACTACGATATTAGTAAACTTGAGTCAGGGTGGAGTTAACTGATGCAACTTAACATAATCAAAATTGGGGGAGGGGATGGGTTGAGAATAACATCTGACTTATCTGTGTGTTTGTTGAAAGCAAGAGTTGTTTCACCAAGATTCTAGCTTGAGGAATAGAGAACAACCCCATATAATTGGGGTATTTCCAGCTGATCCTTGGGGTTGGCCTCAACTTAGAGAAACATCTGTATCAGGCTCACCACCTTCCCTGAAAATAGCGGAAGTTATTGAGAATCACTATTAGCACATGACTCCCAAATAGTGTTAGGTGGGTCTTCATGTTGGTGGAAGGTCAATTTGTTGAACAAAGTTCAATTATGAATATAACGATGCACGCTGGTGATTTTAGACAAAAAAAAGAAAAATAGTTTACCATTTTAGGCTACAGCTGTTTCCCAGCTGCCTAATGGATGGTGGAGATTTAGTTTAAACAAGTGCCGAGGAATGTAAAGATATGCCCTAAACAGGTATAATATCACTCATGATGTCTTCTATAGAAGGAATTGTGAGATCTGCCATTTCGTCCTTAAGACCTTACACATATACGCTTCGGAGTGAACACTTCAGATGCCCTGGTGTTACAACACTGGCCCCTTTGAGGCCATAGTAGTTTCTACCATGATGTGTTGACTTGGTTGGGAATGCTGTTTTATGGCATCGGCTTTATGCTGAACCAGCTTCTATCATGATATATCGGCTTCCTATAGTTGAACCTCTAGCAGACTGGTTTATTAATTTCCTGACCCAGCAACAGCTGGTTTCTGGAAGTTTCTTTCTCCCCATGAATTCATCTTTACATTTAATCCCTCGATTTTCATATCCTTGTTTGATGAAAATATCTGATTACTAAGCCATAAATTCAGTAATAGCCCCCATTGCTCCTGTTGTTTAATGTTGGGTTTAAAATTTCTTCATCACTTACATCCTTTTCTCGGTATCCAACTGTTGTATTTTTTGTATGATATTTGTCATCAGTATCCACATATATTCCATATAACTTAATTTATCGTGATGTCTCCAAAATTTGGGATTAAGGCTCAGTTTGTTGGTGTTGATATCCACAAATTCAGTTTACTTTCTTTTTTTTTTTTTTGGCAACAAATTCCATGAACTATTAATTTGTTATTGGAGTTCGGTATTAGAAATACTAGAAAGAAACGTAGTATGTCTGTTTGTAGAACTACTGAACTGTCTGTCCCTTCACTGTTGAGTTGTGCAAATTGGTCTAGTTTCTCTTGCTTGTGCTTTCCATATGCATGCTTTCCTTTGTTGGCTTCTGTCAAACCAGAAAAATGAAAAACAGAAAAAAGGGGGGCGTTAGGTGGGTGAGTTGAATGAGTTACTTTTCTTTTGGGTTATGAACAACCATGTTTTATTTGAACCTTTGCTGAAGCCTGAAACATAGTTTTCATCACAACTGTTAACATCCTCTCAATTGTAAAACCTGCTGATTTTGGAGTTGACTGACGCTGATACTTGCATCATATGCAGTGCAGAGGCATCAATGTTGGAGGAAGGGCAAGAGCAAGATCATGAAGAGAGTAGGCAGAAAGCAGCATTTGTTCAGCAGTTGATCCTATCAGCCATTTTCTAGACACTTTTATGCAAGTTGTGAAGTATTCTTCGCATGGTTGCAGATATTCTTCTGAATTTTATCCTTTCATCAACAATGATGCTACGTCGATGGGCACCTTATTCTACTGGGGGTGCATGATGTTAAGAACTCAAAATAGTACGAGTGTTGTATTTCCTCATAATCTCTATATGAAAAAAGGCCGTTGATTGAAGTCATGCCTCAAACGTTTGATTTAAACTACTATATATATATATAAATCAATAGCTTGTTTAATGGCTTTACCATTTTCAGAACATGAAATGCCTGTCCAACAAACCTGAAATTCTATGGAGGGGTAGAGTGAACAGCTCTCCATTGGGGGACGTGGTTTGAGAGCCTGGTCTCGGTGAAGGGGCTTCAGAATTCAATGCAGATGAAGCAGGAGAGGCGCACTATAAAAAAGGCCAAGTTTATAAGACCCAATCCTCGGCCAATGTGATAAAAACTGCGGGCCTTCTCTTACAACAATGGAACCAACCATCAGCCTAACAAGTGGCTAGCACGTCGGTATCCGATTGGGCTGACCACATACGGTACAAGTTAAGCAGACAGAAGGTTCAGCATCTGGAGTATAAACGAGTGTTAGTAGCCATAGCCTCAAGAAAGGCCACCAGGGGACGACAAGTATGCACTTGAGTATGTTTACAAAATTAACAAACCAAAATGAGACCAACTTAACTTCATCATGAGCAATTACTTTAATGTCATTTCCAACCCTTGAGCATAGAAGAGGAAGCAAAAATGAGATACCTAATTTATTCAAAATGGTATTTTTGGTATCATACTTAAGAGTACATCAATTTCTCATTCAAGCAAAAGAGTAAATAATTTAGAGAAAAGAAAATTCATATCAAAGTATAAGCGTAATATCTATTTTTAATATTTTAATATTTAAAATGTGGATGATCAGCCCTAATAATATTAAATTATTAGAGAACAGCCCATCTTTCTACGAGGATCCTCTTGTGCTACTCGTGTTGCAATATTTATCGGGTTTACGCACCCACCAAAAAAAAAAAAAAAAAAAATCATATAAAGCATCATGAAAATGTAATTCAGCCACACAGCACAAAACTATGTGACATTTCACTATGAGAGTTCAAATGAGGGAGAAAAGTGTATTGATACGAAGAGGAATTAGAAGTCCTAAACACCAATGGAAATGGGAAGGTGATTGTTTCCACCACAAGGCTTCTTATATCAATCATCTTGTCAAGCCAAACGCAGGATTAGATATAACCATCAACGGTATCCATAAGTTCATAAGGCAAAGCAACCCATTTGTTCTCTCTCTCTCCTCTCTTACTAGCAGGATTAGCTTTCAAAGCTTCTAAAGCTAACAAAAGCCATTTTGCTTTCTTCTTCTTCATTTTTTTTTAAGGGGCACACACCAATGCTTATATTTTGGAGAAAAAATAAATGCTTATATGACGAAAAAAGATTTGGGAGAATCAATCTAAAAAATAGGCTTTACAGTATTCGAAATGAAATAATCGGATAAAACTCAAATACTGGTGATGAAAATATATATATATATATATATATATGTAGAGAGAGAGAGAGAGAGAGAGAGAGAGAGAGAGAGAGAGAGGAAAAAGTCCTCTTTTAATGGCCTTGGTTTCAAAATTTAATGTTTCTAATTGCGCCCAATCCACATTAGCCCCCCAAAGTGCCAAATAGGTTGGACTTGAGAATCTACTCAAAACATGAGGCCGACCACTGTTTTACAAATAATAGGCTAAGCAAAATGGCCTGTGGGGAGGGTGCCTCGTTGAGACTTCTAGGAAAAAATGTTGTACTCAAATGGGGCGGCTTTTGCAACCGAATTTTTTGGAAAATGTTGATATCACAGTGAAAAATATAAATGAATGAAATATTAAAATTGATTTCTTGTAGACTTGATCCACTGAAACATGGCTTCCATACTCGATTACTCCATTCCTAACGGACCCCCAAAGGCTCAACAAAGACGAAAGCACGTCTCCAAAATAGCCAATGATTGCATGACAAGGGAAAATGATCAATCAGTCCTGAAACATACACTCCAGAAAAATGTTTTACATTGAAAAAATACTCTGTTCTGTGGCACTAAATCTTTGTAGAAAAGCACAAAAATGCACCATATATACAACTCTACAATCAAGAAATTATGACCCCCATTACCAAATTATAATTAGACAAATGGTAAGGTTGAATAAGTGTGAAGATGAGAGGTAGTTACAGTTTTGGTATACCAAGCAAAACCCGAATAAAAGAATACATCAAGGGTGTAATATCATATTTGACATACAGCACAATGTGGTCCTTTGGCTTGGTCAGTCAGTAATCATACCCTCCAATTTACATCTCCTTGACAGAAAATTTCATCCCCCTGCTATGATGTTGAAGCATTATCTCTCAAAATAACAGCGATACCCATATCAGAATTGGTATTCCCCTTCGATAAATTTACACTATCTTTTAGTCCAAAGGAATGCTGTCTGCCAAGTGTCTTCTTCCCATCTTTGTCAAAGAATTGAAAGCGTGTGTGATGTGAAAGATCTCTAACCCTCTTGGCAAAGAAAATGTTGTTACTCGGAGAAAGTAACATTGGAGGTGTTTTATCATCAACCACAGAGGCTGAGATGTGGGAAGGAAATACTTCCAGCTTTGCTAAATTTGGGACAGAAGGAGATGAAGAACAGCACAGTGTCTCCCCGAGTACATTGTCAGAAAGCTTTGACCTGCACAAATTAAAAATCTTTTGACACATATCTGGAGAAAGTTCCTTCAGGAAATTCGATATAGCCAACTCATGCTTTCTCCTTAGTTCATTAATTTCCTTTTGTTGCTCAACCAACAGATGCTCAAGTTTTTCTCCAATAATTTTGATTTCTGGTTCAAGGTCCCCCAATTTTTTCCCGTGTTCCCCAATGTCATCATGTGATTCTGCATCTTTGATTTGGTTAGTACAATGTGAAGCATCATGCCCCCAATCTTGCAGATGCTTATCATCTGAGTGTGGCGAGAGGTTTGATGGGCCTGGCTTAACAGAAGAGTTTCCCCCAGTTGCCCTGGGTGATTCTGCATCTTTGATTTGGTTATTAGAATGTGAAACATCATGCCCCTGATCTTCTAGCTGCTTATCATCTTTATCATCTTCAAAAGACTCCTCCAGACTTTCAAGTGAAGCAGCACCATTTTGACCATCAGGAGAATGCCCATTGTCTTCAGCCAAGTCGTCTCCTGCTGTTACAGATCCGGAGTAAGAAGAGAGGTTTGATGGTCCTGGCTTTACAGGAGAGTTTCCATCAGTTCCCCTGGGTGAGTCACACCAAAACCTGCGACCAGATGGCAATCTTTCCAAGACAAAACTAGATGCTGTGGAAGACTCGTTTGCCCTAGAAGAAGTATCATCTTGACTTCCAGAGGCAAAACCATCGGATTGTGGTGCCTCCTCACCATCATTTTCTCCATAAAATTCTCTGGGTGCCCAATCTGGAATGAGGAAACGAATTTCTGATTCGATCATATCAGCAATGACTGATACATCATGATCCGTTAGATCCAACTCCTCAACCATTTCACTAGCAACAGCAATTGCTGTATCAGCCTCAATATCAAATGGAAAGTGTATATTACGGATTTGACCTGAGGCCCACCAAAAGAAACAAAATCACTGTGTTAGAAATTAAAATGAAATCTCAACTTTTTCTCAAGAAAAGATAATACATAAATGAGGGAGAGAAACCTGTGCTATCTGCTATTCTCAGTTTCAAAAATATCGTGTTTACATCTTTCATTTGACCTTGCACCGTGAAGTCTCTTCCCTCAGGCACCAGATTCTCGACAACTTTGTTGTTTGTCAAGTGATTACTATCTGCATTACCTGCTCATGATGTAAGGGGAAAAGCTAGGAATATGAAGTAACTAGGACAAAGACAAACTTTCTGGTACTGGCAAATATACGCCACTTTCCCCTAAGCTTTTAAAACTCTTTAATCAAGCCTTTCAAGGAGAACAACGGTATATTGTTAGTATGTCCTGGTTTCCTTGGAAATGTCATACACATATCCCAAAAGAGTAAAGTAGATACAAAGGAAAAAAGTCACAGCAACCTTTAAAACACTTCCATAATATATCAGTGAAAAGGGGGAGTTTGCATCTTCTAAGGATATTTTGCCTCCCGAAATGTAGAAACATAAGCATAAACAATATATGCAGCAATACTGGAAGCACAGAACAAAGGATCAATTTCACACTTTCTAAAAAATTTAAGGGGTCATGTTTAAGATTGAAAGCATAAAGGTGAATTTGAAAATGACTCAAAAGTTCAAACAGTACTAGCCCTCTAAAATCTAATTCCTTCTCTGGTTGTGGTGTTCTTTTTTCTTTTATTATTATTAAAAGATTATACCTGGCTTTGATCGCAAGCAGCTGCCCACACTTCCATCTTCTGAATCTAATTGGAGAAAAGGATCCATTAAGAGATCCTTGGCAGACAATCTTTCAGAGACGTCTGCGATGCATTTCTCAATAAATGCTTTGACTCCCAGATCCTCTACTTTTGCAAGTGAAGCAGGCTTAATTCCCTATGATAGAATGTGAAAGAGATAAGAATAAAAAAAATGATTTCAAGTAAGCAATAGTTGCTAAAATTGAGAAAAATGTTTAAAAGACTGGTAGAATAGAATGCGACCCCAGGTTATGGCTCTAGATGTAGTTACCGTTATCAAAGATATTCTTATCAACAGCAAGTGATTTTAATTTCATTAACATGAGCTTTTCTGGGAATGTTTACATGCATGGATTAGGGGAAGTAGATTTCAATCCTCGTGAGTATTTAATCTTGGTCCATGATTGTTAACTGAATAGCCGTGATAAGGCAATCCAGAAGATGATATCAATTCTCGTAAGTATTTAATTTGGTCCATCACTGTTAACAGAATAGTCATCAGTAGACACTCCAGAACTTAACACCAAGTGATTTTGATATTCATTAACATGATCTTTTCGGGGAGTGTCTACATGCCCTGATTAGGGGCAGTAGATATCAGTCCCCATGAGTATTAATTTCCATCCATACCAGAATAGTGGTGATAAGACTGCAGCAGATGATCCAATTAATTCCAAGAAATCTCAAGATGTGGTCTAGTGTTTAATAGAATGATAATTGATCTGTGATTGCAATTCTAAGATATTATGCCTATCAGACTAGCTTATTGGCATCAATATTGTTACAACTAGGAAATATATCACTTATTTAAGCATAGAAATGTGTCAAAAAGTTGTTAGAAGCACTAGATATCCCCAGTGTGCCAAAGAACCATGTCGCATTAAGTGCTAGATGCCATGCAGGAGCTCATATCACTATAGCAACATGATAGATAAGGTAAATAAATCGTTTCATATATATTATAGGTATATATAAAAGATATTGCATCATATCATCAATATTGAATTATGCCTTATGCTAGAAAATAATTGCTCCTACCATGAATAACATGCACGCACAACAGAAATAAATCAATCATAAAGCGCACAATATTCTACATGGTTTGCCAAGAGGCTTAAGTCAATGACCAATCAACCATTACAACCAATCAAACAATCAATCCTCCTCCCAATCACTCACCATAACCATTTCCATAACCAAATTACACCTCCGTGTAAATCAATACTAATCCCACAATCACACAGTATAAGCAGCATCTCTTGATAACACTGAAACCCCATGGTAGGTTACTGCTGACCAGCTATCATCCTCATACATGATGTAAATCTCCTTTACATCCCACCATTGGTAAGCCACCTGGGGGGTTAGCCTCTCTTGAATGAACTCCAATGAGCCACACAAAACCCTAGAACAATCTTTTATAGTTGAGAATAATCTCACAAGTGAACTAATTCATATTCATCATCAAACTAGAACCCTAACAATTTTATTTCCATCTAAAAACTACTTTCCACTTTTATGTATTTGGGTTGGGCCAAATTATAACACCTTAAAAATGAAAATTATGGCAAATGTCTATTTCATTGGAATTAGCACACATATAATGTGCTTTAGACCTTAAGTAATGTGCTAGAGATCCCTAACGAGCCAACAACCCAGTTGCCTTAAGTGCTATGTAGGAGCTCACCTCAATACAACAGCATGATAGATTATATAAATTTTATATTTCATATATAAAAAAAAAGTTATTGCATCATATCATCAATCATGAATAACATCTTAAAAAGGAAAATTAAGGGAAACGTCTATTTCATTGGAATTAGCACAAGGTAATGTACTTTATACTTTAAGATAACATCATGTCACAGCAAGTAAAATATAAGAACTCATATATGAACTTACATAAATGAATTTTAAGCATAAACAAAACACTACTAGAGAGGATTAGGGGAAGGAGACAAAAGAAGGCAGCTCTAGTCTTTTCACAATGACTCATTTATTTTTTCCTGCCCACTGACATTCTACTGCTTCAAATTGTTTTCTGTAGTCTTTTTGCGCATAAAGTGGAGTCAAAATCAGTTCCCTACAGGCAGTAGTCCAGAAGCCTAACCTAGCTCTTCATGAAGCCTCAATCAAGATCTCTACAAAGAGGTGCTAGCCTTTTGCATCTAGGCAGCAAGGCACTGACTTGAGCTTCTCATTAAGTTTTACTTGATTATATGAGCTTTCTAGGTGTTTCTTTCTTCCTTGTTCCCCTTCTCTTCTCCTTAGAGCTTTTCCTTTCCTAATTTTAATCCAATTATGAGGCATCAACCAGAAATACATTGATCAATAATTCACTTAACAAATTCCACGGGTCAGTCGGCCAGGACAAGGAATAGCAGCCCTAGCAACCAGATAGTGCTTATATATTTTGGTTTCTAAAACTCCACAAAGGAGATCTCTTATGGATCAGCAACTATGATTTGTTATACATTTAGTAAAGCGCCATAGGACTCAATAAGTAAAAAAATACACAAAACAGAGAAATATTTGGATGTAGAAAATTAAGAAGCCAAGGAAATATATCTTACTGAAGTCACTTTCTTAAAGATTTGAGCAGCATTGGCACATTCAACATATGGGTACTCAAAGGTCACCAACTCCAGCAAGCACATTCCAAAGGCATATATATCTACAAGCTCATTGTATTCTTCCTCATAAAGCTCTGGTGCCATGAACTCAGGAGTACCTATATAAGAGAACAACCACAACAACAATGATGTCCCCGCTTACAAGGACTCCAAAAAAAATTCTTAAAAAAAGAATAATTATAAGCTCCTTACCAATGACACTATGAGCTGAACGAGCCTTGCGGAGTATAGCAGCCAGTCCCAAGTCACCAATTTTGATCTCACCCTGGTTTCCATTGACGAATATGTTGTCACACTTCAAATCTCGATGAATAACTGGTGGATCATGACTGTGAAGATAAAAAAGGCCCTCCAAAATCTGCCTAGACCATTTCTTCAATGCTCTCAAATCAACATGCTTATGCTTTTTCCGGTACCTATGCAACATTTCTAAATTTCACAACAATAGCCAAAAAACAAACCACTAACGCCCAAAAATCTGGTACATAGAACTTACTGCCGCAATGTTCCAGAAGTGAAAATCTCAGTGATGAAGTTAATATGGTGATTTTTTGTGTCAACCCAGGAGTTATAAAACTTAATAATGTTCTTGTGTTTGAGAGTCTTAAGCAAATGAACTTCGGAATAAAGACGCTCGAAGTCCTCAGAATTCCGCAGAAGATCAGCTACTTTAACCTGATTCCAAGCTACCTCTATTCCTTCCCATTCATCAAATGCCCTATATCTGCAACCCCACCATTTCATTAAGGACATTCACTTAGATAGCTACGCAATTTCATTTGTATGACACAACTAGTAACATGTCATGTAAATCTCTCTAGAGTAGCCGAGTGAACCAAGGGGATGTTCAAACTCAAGCTGCCAAGCTTTATACGGGCCTAGTCATTCGAATGAGTTCGAACCCATTTTCAAAATCGACAATAATAACAATTAAAAAAAAAAAAAACCTTGAATCATGATCATGGCCAGTCGTGTTCATTTGCAGCCCTAACTTTTTTTTGGATCAAATTGCATCCTTAATTTTATGAAATGCATTTTATATTTGACATCCCGCATAGAGCTAAGTAACGTAAACATGAAATGCAACTGATAAATGGTGTTCAGGGAAAAACACGAAGTTGAACAAAGAATTAGGGAGAAAAAAGGATACACTTTCTTGCATGCCCCTCTTCCTAGTACCTCCTTATACTGCGAAAATTCGACAAATCAAATGATAATTCAATGATAAGACCAAATAAAAAAAAAAGATTAAAGAAACCTAGAAATTTGAAATTACAAACCCGAACATAACGACCAGTAGGATCTGCCTCGACAACATCAGCTTCAGAATCGTCCGGTTCTTTCTCGGACGGTGGGTCCTGGGGCATTTCTCGGATGCCAAATCACCGGATCAAAATCTTAAGAACCCTAATTTGATTTCAAACAAACAAGGAAACAAGAAATGCGAGGGACCCGGGACAAGAAATTGAAGAGAATGGTTAATATATATAGAGAGAGAAATTGGTGTTTTAAGAATTTGGAGATGGGGAAGAGAGAGAGAGAGAGAGAGTTGGTGAAGCAAAAACGTGCGAAGAAAGGGAAGCGTGCGGTCGAGTTTTCCCCGTTCTTATAGTCTCCCGCCCCCCGCCCCCATTGATGGAGGAGTCAAAGGCCAACAAACGGTTCAGAGGCTGGACCCGACCGACTGGTTGGTTGATTCGACTTCTTAACCCACAGTTTCATTTTAATAAATTTATATTTTCATGTAAAAGTATAAATATTAACTTTTATTTGATTTTTTGATATACTATTAATATTAGTACATGATAATTACGTTAAAATTAATTAAATTTGATTCAAATCGAATTAAATTTTTAAGAGATAAAACTCATTCGGTATTTATTTTCTCTATATATAAAAGTCAAAATAAAAAATTTACTTAAAAGAGAATTAATACCTGTTACTAAACTAATTAAGTATCGACTATATTTTATTTGATAAAAACAAAAATTATAATTTAAATCAAATATTTTAAATATAATAAAAAAATTTCATGATCGATTTGCACATAATTAACTTATATCATATTTTGCATTATCTTTAAGAATTTTTTAAAATAAAATAATTATCAAATACCAATAATATATCTTAAATGATAAAGAATATTTGAAATTAAAATCTTTCCTTCCATCTAAAACACTTATCCAAAACCCCACCATCCACTTTGTATTTTTGTTACTTTAGAAAGAATTATCTTTTGCTAATATAGTCAAAGATTCAATGGACTTGCTACATTAAAGAAGTCCAAAAAAAGAAACCGAAATTCGAGAGAGATGGGAGTATTGAAGATTGAGCTCCGACTGTTAACTAATGAATTATAACTCAATTAATACTATTCTCTGTAAAGGTTTTGAATTCGAGTCTCTCTCTCAAGCTTGTTGAAGTAAATATGTATACATTTTCAATTGCTTATTCTTCTTAGCCACTCTAAGGCTAAAGAGGTTAAATTTTGAGACAATAGCAATGTAAGACTCAAATGAATTTTACTTGAGTTCAAAATTTTCTCATATTTGAGTATTTAAATAGATAAATTCCTAATTTTGAACCCGGATTTTCAATGGATACATGAAACTTTTCAAAATAGAATCATAAATGAAGTTCAAATTCAACAATAAAATGAACAAAATTCAATTTTTTACGACTGCAACCTTGTTTGAATAGGTATGAATTAGGCTAATATCCATTAGTTCTATCATTTTCTAGTTTAGGAGTGGATTAGTGTGTTTTTATTATTATTATTATTATTATTTGATTTAGTTAAAGATAAACCTTTGCAGATTAGTCTTGATTATGCTTTAAATAAGTTAACCTATTTCAAATTTCCAAGGAAGTGCCATTAGATTTTGCTGAATGGGACTATGAGTGTTCATGTCCAGATGTAGTTTTGTTCAAAAGGGCATCCATTAGCAATCTTAGATTAGAACCCAATAAATTAATCTCGTAGAACAATAGTTCTCAAATCACATTTACGGACAAAATATTAACCAGAATTATTTTAATTTCAAAATCTCTTATATAAATACCAAAATTTAAACTTAAGAAAATATATATTTTTCATTGGTTAAACTAAAAATGTATGAGTTACACAAATTTTGAAATGCCCATCATTATGAAGCTAGAGGAATTATCGGTGAAAACAATAATCTGGATCTTAATCTTAAATTTTGAGGTATTGTCGAAACTTATGAAAAATTAAAATCAGATAATATACTTTTCCCATTAGCATCACTTATTGAAATACGGCTAAAAATGTTTAAAAAGCCATTAAAGAATTTATAAAAAAATTTATTTCTTGAATATTATAATTCATGTCATTTCTTCCAACAAGTTGTACTTTACTCTCTAAGATAGATTATTCTAATTATACCGATGTCCAGTTGGTTCCGTTGTTAGATGTTGGTAATTTTTAAATTTTGAATTTGAGTTTTATATATAGAAAAAATAGATATCTATAAAGTTTTGTTTCTTAATAGATAAAATCGAATCAAACTAAATTTAATTGGATTTAAAATAATTACCGACATCAAGGATAAGGATTGTTCAGCTCCTCAGTGGTTGACCAAAAAGTTTAATATTAGGTAAACAAAGATTGAGATGCGAATTCAAAAAAAGAAGTACATATTGGTGATGCTTTACCAAAAATAAGGCAACCTTTTCCTTATCCTTTTTCTTTCTTGGGCGTATATCTACATGGCTTCATTTTTGTTACCATCAATCAAACTTGAATACGTTTTCATCCTCTTTCGTGTTAATTTAAAACTTCACTCTCACTTTTGATGCCTTGTTGAATTCAAATTGAATCAGCAATTTTTGAGGAATATGTTGACTCTGATGCTCGATGCCTGCGCAGCTCAACATGCTCATGACGCGCCAGTATGAAACTTTTGACCAACTCAATTTGAATCTGTACATCGCGTGCGGCATTCTGTTTGTTGCTTCAAAACTATCAGCCTTGAAAAACCTCTTAAGTGAGCGGACACGTGACGGTCGGTCTAATGAGATAAAATGATAGATCCCTTAATCAAGTTTTGACTTGAAAATTTGGATTCAAAACTTGAAAATGAAAAAAAAAAAAAAAAAACTACACTAACAAAACCATTCTCTGAATAAGATTTCTGTAAATACTCAAATCAAATTAATTAGACTATAATTTTAACTATCGATAATGAAAACCAAAAAATAATAATAAAAAAAAGAAACCATCCCATCCAAAGTATTAAAGAGGCCAACCAATCGAGACGTATCATCTTATAGTAGGAAGAAAAAAAAGTCATGAAACCAGGCTGGTTGGTTCAGTTGATACTCTCGTATGGAACCAAGGCATATGTGCTTTGGGCAGAAAATTATAACAAGAAACTGCAGATTCATGCGTGTCAAAATTTAATACAAATAGCATTCAATGACGTAGGAGCCAATGCTCTTTATCATTGCAATCCCGTCGCCCTGCACCTCCCAAGAACAACAAAATAATGCATACAGTAAAAATGACAATTAAGGCTTGAGGTTAACAGCAGACCATATCATAGACCCCCCCTATCATATGGACTTGGGGTACAAAACATGGCAAGTTCAATGTATTAAATAAGGGTTTGGGAAGACAATCAAAATCGCTACAATCATGTTTTAGAACCACTGCTGGTCTTGTCTGACCATTCAACCGGAGTAACATACATAATTATTATTATTATTTTTTTTAATTTCAAGCGTTGTCTCAGCACTGCTCCAGCTGTTTCCTGTTCAACCATCTTCAGCATTATCACTGAATTAAAAAATTGGAGCTCCAGAAAATTCAAGTGATGTTCATGCAAAAGAAGCAATGAAAATGCGCTAGCTCTTCAGAAGAAGCATCTTTCCAACTCCCACTTGCTGTGGAGGTTGTTAATGTTTCTTTAGTGCATTCATTTTGTCTCGTAGATGGTAAAGCTTGGCCCGCTTCACTTTCTTCTTGTCTAGAACTTTTATCTCCTTCATGTTCGGTGAGTACCTGTCATCGTCCACTTATAATCACTCCTCTATCAAGTGAAAGCATTATCAAAGTAAGCACGGATGAAATCACAAGAAATAATAATGGAAAGCCCTTGTAAAATCCAATGAAATGAAGGAAAGAAGAGTCCCTCTAGCTCTACAATCATGTAGTCAATTTAAATATCCAAATCACTGGATTTCTCTTTATATGGCCTGTTTGTGTTTCCTTAACTTGTCTCTATTTTGTCTTTTTCTACTTGCAACATTTTTCAACTTCAGTGAGAAACTTTTTGCATCAAATATAGAATTTTGCAAGTGGAAGTAAAATTTCTTCATTAAAAGGAGTAAGTTGTTAGCGCACATAACTCCAACTATACCAAACTTCAACTTACTCAAATGAAGCTAGATATCCAAGAAAAATAAAACACTGAATGATTGGATGGGCATGAAGCTGCTCAGGCAGATGCAAGGTAGTTGCACATTTATTAGCTATACAACCATTTTTGCATGTCCTTAATGGATCACAACTAAAAGGAGATGCATGCATGAAAAGAAGGAATTGGTAAAGGCCACACAATCTCAAATCCATTGCGAACACAGCTTTTGCCGTATGAATAAAGATGTGTAGCTGTATAACAAAAACTTAAAACATATAATTGTGCTGGACAAAGATATCCCAAGTTCCCATCGTTTCTCTCTTAATGCAGGCCTGGTCTCCTAACTCTATAAATGTAAGAATGGGAAGCAAAATTCACATTTTGAAAAGGTTAAGAAACAAAAGATGATAAATATGCAACGTACAAGCAAACGAGAACATCAGCAGCAAAGTCAGGCAATTTATGTCTCTGAATTGAATAGTAACAGAACTATTTGAGAACAAATAGAGAAATTTTTGGAGGAACTTGATATTATAGTCAAATCATTGAAATTTCTCAAGTAGGTCACTATGTCAGGCTAACTAATACTAAAACTTCAAGCATGATAAACCCATGATGAGGTAGATAAACAGTAAGATAAGACACTGATGTTTTGCCACTAAGTGAAATGGAAAGCAACTAGTTCTTCAAAAGGTGTCAAGTGGTGGTTCACAATGCTCGATGACCCAGACTCCACAACTTCAGTAGTTGCTTCTTAGCTATGCAACAAATATATATGTCGAAATCTATCTTTAATATCAACTGTTGATGAAGATGCCAGAAGCAAATTGACAACTAAATATTGAGTCTACTCCTCTGTTACTAAAAGGAGAACTTTAAATGACAAGTACCATGGAATAAGTAAACTCCAGCCAAGTCCAAACAGTTTTAAGTTTGGGAATCACAAAAATTGAAAACATAAATGCAGGGGAGTCTTTAGCAGAAATACATTTTCAGAATCAGATACCAATAACTTTGGCAGGTAAAAGTAGGAAGTCCATCCTTTTAAACAAGGATAAAAATGTAGGAATTCCTAAAAAATGAGCACTATGTGCCGTGGGGTGTGGGTGGGGAAATTTTCATGCTAACTTACAGTGGGAATAGGGATTCCACTCCAACTCCAGCAACTAATCTCCTTATTCTGAAGGTAGTATTTAGACCTGCATTGCGTCTTGCTATTACTATTCCTTTTACAGTTGAAACTCTCCTTTTGTTCTCAGGCACTTCCTGCCCATAACAGAGGTCAAGTATATATTAAATAGTAAACCATGATGGACGCCAGCCATCCTCTGCCAATACAGATGGGAGCAACAAATAGCACTTTAAAAATTTTCAGTACCACTCTAAGCTGAACTATGCAACCGGGCTGAATATCAGGTATCTCTCTTTGTGATTTCACTTCCTCCACTGCTTCTTTATCTAAAATCTGCAGCAAATACAGATCATGAATATTTTCACAAAAAGTTGCAGTATATCAATTCATTGGAAAAAGAAGCTGAAAATGCCTGCATTATGTGCTTGGCTGTTTTGTCTAGCCTCTTAAATTTGATGCGGGGAGATATATCAGGTGTGGCTGCAGTTTCTGGGGCGGAGTTAATTGTAGCAGTCGCAGTAGAGAAGCACCTACTAGGGGACGTCGGTTGGACAACTGCCTGCTGAAGTAGAGGACGCTCAAAACCTCCATAGATGAGTGATGCTCTGGAGATACCATCATTGGCTGGTATTAGTGGCTGTTTCCAGAAACCAGATTCCATATGCTAAAACAGGACCACAAAAATTTCTGATTAGGAGTTTGATCTTAGAATTTGGAGAGAAAAAGAAAAGAAAAAACACTATTAGTCAATCATTGACATCTACAATGAAAACAAAACAAGAAGAATGCAGAAAACATTTCATTCCACTAACAAAAAAATGTTTCTGAACTCATTGATAAAACAAAGACTTCCCGGCACGGTATTTGGCTTTTTCTCATTTCCCACAACTATCTAGTGCAATAACAATGAACTCAACTAGATTTGAACTTATATTCTAAGGGAAAAGAAGAACATAAAAAACAACTATGAAAATAACACGCATGGTTGTTCTAAAAGAAAAGAGCATAATATTTATGGTATACAAACAAACAAAAGGAGAACATATATATGAAGTGAGACCTCAGCTGCAAACTTATCACTAAACATATTGTTGGCTGTGAAATATCTTCAAGTGTTTTTGTCCATGAATGGTGAAAAATAACTAATTGTTTTAGACTTACTCTCCCTACAATTTTCAATTGAGTTCAGCATGCTTTAAGTTTGAAGGAAAAACCATCCACTTTCACTACCACTTGACCAAACCCAATAGTTTTGCAAGTTCTGTTCAGCAGTTAGTTCCCCAAGATTACAACCAGAAGGATAACCATTTTTTCTAAAGCATCTCTTGTCTATTGATCAACAAATGAAACCTACATAGGTAGATGTTTCTATGAAGGAGCCACATTGCCGGTAGATACAACAATGCACATTTTTAGTGCCTCACAATACAGTCTAAATTTGAATTAGACACATTTTGTAAACTTTGTAGCTACCTTTTAGATAAAAAATGCAAACATCTTATCATGACCTTCAATGTCTAAAAGGAAAATTTATAAAGTCAAACTCTCGACATTTTCTAAGACTTATATTGCGACTACTTAAATGTAAGATCTAAAAGTCAAGAGAAGGAATTGAAACCAAAAAATTAAGAGAATTAATAGGATACAGAAAACAACATAATCTATTTTAACTAAGAGAAGGTACAAGTAAATTAAGGCAATAAAAGAAAAACACTACACTCACCATTTTACAGGTACATACACATATATAAGTATATATCTCTTATTGACATGCATGTGTTTTGTGGGTTACAGATTAAGGCTTTTAGATGCACGGATCTTTGGTATAGTTCGTGATGATTCCAAATATTAGCATGTGGAAATAATACTTTTTCCTCATAACACCTTCCACTTTTAAGAGCAAGCAGACTTTAAACTCCCCAAGAAACTTTCACTATTGACCACCAATGGCAGAACTATCATTGATCTATATCATGAAGTCAAGCTAAAGAGAGAGATTAATATAAAAGAAATATTTCAAGATACAGCTTCACAGGCTTCCAATCCAAAAATCATTTTTCCATGTGGATATTTACAAAATGCAGTCTGTCCCTTTCAACTTCTGGTTTATAAGCCTGTGACTTCTCACACCAAGGCTCTCCTTCCAAATTGAAAAGTACAATTTTGTGTAAAAAATATCCTCCCAATAGTTGACATATATATGTTGCTTTCTCAAACAAAAGAGAAGCTTCCGCCAACACAAATATTTCCTGAAGCAGTCATACTACATGTGCTCATCAACATCAGAAAGAGGAAGGCAGCTAAGATCCAGAATAGTGAATTCCCACTAGTCAGTCTGGAAGCCAGAGCGAAATCACTAATAATAAATACCACACAAAGTTAAAATACACCGAGAACCACCATAACGACCCACAAACCATAGCTATATTACTTCTGCAATCACATTGCAGATGTTTTATATACCAGAAACCTAAAATTTACCAAGTTGCCATCCTCTCAGAATGAAATGAACTTCCCCGATCACACAAATGACCGTCAAACACAATTCGAACATGCCTAGCATGCTGACCAAAAGTTTAAAATCTTACCTGTCTTCCCACCATAAATAGCTACAAGAATCCAAGTGAGGGATTTCAAAAGTCCATCAGACAAAATTCTAAATTTTTTTACGACATTCATCCCCTATTAGTCCAAATGGTTCAATTCAATAGCCCTTTCCTAAACACTACTACCCATAAAATTGAGCTCAGTAACATTCTGATAGAGAAATCAATACAACCCAGGAATCAGAGTCTATTGATATCATTACTAAGCAAAATCAAAGAGAGAAATAATTCAGAATTTATTTTTAATGAAAATTCATCATTGAAAAACTTAAAAATGCCGACCACAAGTTTCTAATTGAGTTCTCAGCTCTTGCCGGTTCGCACAATGACCCTTAAAGGCAATCCAAACATACCCCGTATGCTGAGAAAAAGTGTAGAAGCTTTCCTGTCTTCCAATCATACCATCACAAAGTAGTTACAAGAATCCAAGTGAGGGATTTCAAAAGCCCGTCAGACAAGATTCATGATTTTTTACGCCATTCATCCCCCCATTATTTCAAATGGCTCAATTCAACTGCGCTTTCCTGAACACTACCACCCATAAAATTGAGCTTACTACCCAAGAATCTGAATCAACAGACATCACTGCTTAGCAAAATTAAAGAAGAGAAACTTACAAATGCCGATGACAAGTTTCTAATCGAGTTATCAGCTCTTCCTCCCTCCAAAACCCAGGAGTTGAGTACCAAGGCACTCAATCCACGGCAGACATCGAACGAAGAAAGCTTGGTTGAATCAAAATTGACTAATCCATTATTAGAATGTCTTCTGATTATACGTAAGCTTCCACGAAGCGATTGCATTTCTACAGAGAAAGTAAAACGAACAGTCAAAGTGATCAGAGATGAATAAAAATTTTCCGCGACTATGATTGAGGCGATTGGAAGATTTTGGTCAACTGAGATAACTAACCCGGTGAGAAGCTGATGATGACTGGATGATCGCCGGAGGATTTCGTCGGGAGATTGGCGACGATGGAGTGGAGCGTAAACACCGGAACGAAACCGTAAACCCTAGTCGAAGAAAGGGTTTTGAGAGGTATTAGATTCAATGGACTAAAATGCCCCTCACCCTATACAAGGTCAAGAGAAAATCTGCTATCGTCAAATTCCACGAATTTTGGGAAAATATTATACCTCCTTTTTTTCTTTTTTTTTTCTTTTCTTTTTTTTTTTTTTTTTGGGTAAGGAGTGTACTGTACCTTTAAATTTGGAAAAATATTAATTCTCATAATTATTTTGTACAAATATTCCAAAAACCTATGGATTATAGGAGATTTGACGATTTCTTCACATTTTAATGAGGTTGATAATGAATTTATTTGAGGCTAATACCTTTAAACTCGGTCCAATTTGAACTTTCTCTCATGCCCCAATCAAGTTTTGAAGAATAGTGGTTTCAAAGAGTTAGAAAATTTTGTATAAAAGTGTTATAAAAACAAATGGATAATCGATCTAATGGAATGAGATATTAGATAGGTTAATTAAGTTTTAAATTTAAAATTTAAGAATAAAAAATATTATATTGAGAAAGTTACCCTTAAATAAGGTATCGTAAATATTCGAATCAAATTAATCAAAATACGTTTTTAAAGTTTTATAGAAAAACAAATCAGAGGTGTTATAAATAATTGTCTCGTAAAGATGAGAGATGCGTTACATCATGAGCTGATTTTCTCGGTTTTTATCATCATTGTATTAAATGCCTGATCAGACAACAGAATGCCTTTGTGAATTGAATGTCCATTCCAGAGATGTCGGAATGCACATTTTTGGAAAGTTTGAGGCCGCAGTTGTGCTACCAAATTTGGGCCATTTGATGACAATTTGGTGGAGCGCAGCACTACTAACTTAATTTGGTTCTGGTTCATTCTACAAATGACCAAGGCTAGACAAGATCTTCATTTTGTTTGAGTGCTTGTAGAAAATTTCATGATTAACGAATCAGATATATAAAAGATCTAATATAACATTATCTCAGTGTTAAGTCAATACGAATACCTATCACCCTTATAGTAATAATGTTAAAACGTCAATTACCTATTTTTTTAAAAAAAAAATCATAAAAGCTATCGTAAAACTATTGAGTCTTAAAATCCTTCGTTCGGATTGAAAAAAATTTATATAGTTATGTTTTAACGTATATTGTTACACTATACTACTACACCTACAAAAAAAAACTAGCTAAGTTGATCTCGACTAAATTCAATCTATATTCAAATCTACTTTTAGTAAGCCATGGAATCATCCTTCTCCCACAGGGTGCTTTTTTCCGCTTTATGAATATTAGCCATCTTGGTTATGCTTTTAGGAAAATTAACTCACTCTTTTTCGGTAGCCAAATTAAAATGCCAAAATGCAAAACAACTTTTATTTAACTTTTGATGATGTTGTTAGTACAATCATCACCACCACTTCATAAAAAGTGGTACTACTAGGCATGTGGTACTACTGGGTAGTCCACACCATTACAACCCAACCATGCTTAACGGAGACCTCCAAGAACGCATGCAGTGTCCGTGACATTAATGACGACATTACACGGGCCTTGGAGACCGGTGAGAGCATCGGCAGGAATGAGGACACCTGCTGGCCCAGGCATTCTCAAAGTGTTCATAATACATTGGCATATGACAGCAGCCTCATGAAAGACTTGAAGATTAATGATGTCTCGTAGGCCATTACAGCATGCTTCAGTAGGTGCTGTGGCATTGGTTAGTGCTGGAATGCAGTATTGGAGATCGGCTGTCACTTCGAGACAGACTTGCAGGGATGGTGACGGAGGTGTTTGTGCAATGCTGGTTTTGGTGGCTACAACCAGCAAAAGCAGGAGGAAGGTTGCCTTGAGCTTCATCATAAGTTCTTGGAGGATTTGATAAATTTGAGTTTGGTTTGTTGAGTTGAGCCCAACCACATTTTGTAGAGGGTCTTGTGGAGGGGAGGGCCCAATTCCATTTAATGGCTCATTAAAACTGTGGTGGGCTCATTTTAATTTAATACTCTGATCATGCATTGAAGACCCTGCAAAATTTTGTGTTATGGTTTAGATTCCAAATGCATTGTTTGTCTGGGCATTAATGTGCACAGAATAGTAATTGCCAGGGCAGCAAAGAGCATACAGAAAGATGAATAATAACAAAGAGATTAACTAACGATCAATTGGTTTAGTAGAATCTGATACGATCAATTGGTTTAACTCAGGACTTGGGCATGGAGCGAACTACGTTGGGGGATAGCCTTCTTAAATGGGTCACTATAAGTCCCGGATCGGATTAATTGAAATATGACTTCGGATACCGATTGATATAATACAAAAAAATAACAAAGAGATTAAATAAGTACTGTAATATGTTATAACCCGATCGAATAAATTAACAAAAAAGATAAATATCGTACGAAAAACCAAATAAATTAAAAACTAAATAAAATGAATCATCCATGGCTAAGCCACGATCATGATTAGCCATGTAGGATTCGTTTTTAGTATGATATTTTGGCTAATTTGGCAGGATATGCTCTTAAGAAATTAGTAGTTCTTCTCACATGATGTTATCACATGAGTAATTAATGCATACCTCTTTTGACAATTAATTATTAAAATTGATTTAAAGATCATTAAAATGAGAATATTCAGATAGATATATAATAAAATTAAAAAAAAATTAAAAATGAAAAGATATGTATTAGTTGGTAGTGAATTCAATTATAGATAAAATGAAATAATATCACTTAAATTAGTTTGGATATGTACAACGTAGAAGCGAGATTTTAAATGTAGGATACTTAGTAAAATATTCGAGTAAATTATTGAAAATATAGATACAAATTATTCATAAATATATAAATATCAAGAATTTAGTTAAAAAAATGATTTTAAATAAAAATGAGTGATGTAGAAGAATTTAAATAAGTTGAATTTATTATTATTATTATTATTTTTTTATCATTATTAAGTTGTTATGAATAGTTTTTCATATATTGTTTTCAAATGATCGATTTCAAAATATGATATTTTAAAATTCAATTTGTTGTTGTATTAGATGATTAAAGATAAGGTTCTAAATTTAAAATTAGGTTTATGCCTTTTATAGGTCTCTTAGAAATAATGCTTATTTAAGTTGAATTAGCAAAACCATTTTACGATACGATATATGAATTTAATAAAATATCAAAAAGAAATGTATAAATTAATAAAAATTCGTATCAAAATGAATCATATAAGGTTTGATTATTTAATATTTAAATTCAATCCTTTTCAAATCAATGAATCATTATTTTTCATATCTCATTATTCTTGATAATTTGACTTTTATTTCACACATTTCAGATATCTTCTTCTTGTTGTTGTTGGTTTTTTTTTTAATCCATCTTCTATCATATGTAATAATTAAAATAATAATTCTGAAAATAATATTATTTTTTAACAATTTATTTATTATTTATTATGTTAATATAATCATATCATTTAGGGCTTCACATGCTCAAGGTGCAGCATACACCACTTATAATCCACATCGGCGCATATATAAAAAATCATAGATTTTTTTTTTAATAATCAATTGATATCCGGAACATTGATTCGATTTGAGTGTTATTAGATCTAAATTAGAGAGAAATTCTCCCAATATAATATTTTTTATTTCAAATTTTTGAATCTGAAATTTGATCAAAAGATTTAATATTTTTATTTAACAGACCGACTTTGAATTGATATATAAAAAACATAGGTGAGTGACTTTGCTACATCTGTCACTCATTGGCGCATATATTTTAAGTATTTCAAATGGAGTAAACCAAACTCCATAAACTTGAGCTTTGATTCTCAATATATTGCACAAGGAAATAATTTTGATTCACAATGATCGGACGGTTAGTGTAGTAGGTAGATCACTGTATTTCTTAACTAAGATTGTGAGTTTGACTCGCGACTAAGGTATGAAGTCGACTATATTGAGAGTTTCCTATTCTCTTAAGAGGGATCTCAGTCGGGTCGATCCGATTTAGTCGAGATTGATTGCTTTAGTCATTTGGACCTTGGTGAGCTAAATACTTGGGAGAGCCGGTGTGCCATGGGTAACACGTTGTTTTTTGGATGAGGAGGGGGGCCACAAGCCCAACAAAAAAATGGGCACCATGAGAAAAAGACCCAGGACCAAGGAATCAAGCCCCAAACAAAAACCACGAGAACTCCAGGAACTAGGCCACCATTCTCAGAGGGAAGACTGCCAGCCCTTTCTCTCATTAACAACAACGGCTGTGAAGGGGACTAGAAAACTGAGCAGCCAGGATCTAGTTGACGAGGGGTGTCGATCGGTCAGTATATTGATTTGCCTTCCTAAACGCACGAGACACTTTGTACTCCCAATTACTAAAAATGGAGCATTGCTCGGTTATCCTTGATTATAGCATGGGGGAACTTGAGATTCGTAAGGACAGTGACAACTTTAAAATCCATCTCTACACAAAACTTCAGAATTTTCATCTGGTATGCTAAATTTAACCCATATAAGAAACCCTAAAGCAGAATGATCATCACCTTACATATGATCAATATTGGGAATCCAACCCCCTCAACTTTTTTAGTTTTTCTGCATGTTTCATTGATTTGTTAGCAATTTTATGTGCTGACTTTCAATGGGATGTTGTGAGAAGTAATTGTTTACCTTTTGCCATGAATGGAAGTAGAGCTTTTAACTCAAGAAAGAAACAAGGCAAGACCACATTGGATTCTCGAAAGTTGTCCCAAAAAGAAACCATTGTGGTTCATTTTAGAGATAAATATAAAAATAATCAAAATAAATAAATAAATATAAAAATAAATAAATATATAAATATATAAATAAATAAAAATAAAAATAGATAAATAAGTAAAAAAATGAATAAAAATATAGATATATACATCTAAAATATAATAGTTTAATTTGTGTGAATTCTTCTATACCACTCATTTCTATTCAAAGTCATTTTCTCGTTTAAACCCTTAACTATCGTGTGCTTACGAATAATTTACATCCAATTTTTATCGGTTTACCGCTACGTTTTATTAAATCTCATATATTTAAATTCTCGATTCTCTTAACCGGTACGTTCATGGGTTTCGTTGCACATGCCCAAATCATCTCAGATGATACTTTTGTATCTTATCTACAATTGAATTAATTCCAAATTTATTACAAATCTCTTCATTTCTAATTCTATCTCTTCTAGTTTTATTACATATCAATCTAAATATCCACATCTCTGCTACGGTCATTTTTTATTTTTGTTGTTATTTAATAGTGTAACACTCAATACCATACAATAGTGCAGATCTAACCACGATTCTATAAATTTTCCCTTCAAATGCATTAGTATCATGCGATCACAAAGAATTCCGGATGTTTTTATCCATTTCATCCAAATTGCTTGTATCATATGGTTCACATCGTCATCTATATTGCCATCATTTTAAATGATAGAATCTAGATATCTAAATCGTTCACTTTTTAGTACATTTTGTCCATTTAATCTAATTGTTTCTTTATCATTTTGATAATTGTTGCTAAACCTACATCTCATATACTCAGTTTTCGATCTACTCAGTCTATACACTCGAGATTTTAATGTAATCTTCCATATAACTCTAATTTAGCACTAATACCCTTTCTAATTTTATCAACTAATACTATATAATCTATAAAAAATATATACCATAATATTTTATCTTAAATGTTTTTTGTGATTTTGTCTATTAATATTGTAAAAAGAATGAGATTTAATATCGATTCTTGATGGAATCCAATATTAATGGGAAAGTTATCGTTCAAACTCCCGCAAGTTCTTATATTGGTTATAACTCTTTCGTACATATCTTTGATAAAATTAATGTATTTTGAGAAGATCCATTTATTTATCAGTGCTTACTATAATATGTCTCTAGGAACCATATTGTATGTTTTTTTTTAAGTCAATGAATACCGTATGTAAAGGCGGAGCAAATGAACAGAAACCTTATGATGAGATCTTGAGCTTGGAACCAGTCTGTGGGTTCTCTGATATTAATCCAATCTCTTTGAACTTCTTGTGCAGAACATGACTTTCTCTGCAACTGCAAGAATTTTTCTGCATCTGCCACACTCCACTTGGATTCCTTTGCTACTATCTCTCTCTCTCTCTCCCCTCTCCCTTGCATACATGCAATGCCTTTGTGGACAAGCAAAAAAGTTAGAAGTCTCAGTGTCCAAATCATTAAAAAACTGGTACAAAAGCCACAAGTCAGAGAAAGTCACGAAGACCAATGTTGACAGTCCAACCCCTACAAGTTTTTTGTTTGCTTCTTTCTTTGCTTACCCTACTATTTTCTAATTTTTTAATCATACTTCTCCAGCCATTATGTATTTATTGCAAAAATCAACTCATCTATTTGTACAAAAATATATAATATATAGTTCGAGTTATTAGTTTTATAAAAAAAAAAATTTGGCATGTTTCATTGCTTGTTAGGAATTTATGTGCCGGAAAGCTCCTTGTAAAATTGTGTTGATACCCGTGCAAAATTAGGACCATTGTTCTGTCCTAGGTTTCATGAATTCTACTCTCCTGCTCGTGAGTTATATCATTTCTTGACCGGTGATATTCATAATATAGTTTTTTTTTTTTTAGAAACTAATTTTCACTACTCTTATTTGTCATCCGCTCCTATTTGTCAGCATGAAGAAAAAAAAAGGAATTTATGTGCCGACATTATTACAAAACGTTGGAAAGCAGCAGTTGTTTGCCTTTTGCCATGCATGGAAGTGGAGCTTTTAACTCAAGAAAAAGAAAGGCACGACCACATCGGATTTTCAAAGGTTGTCCCTAAGAGAAACTCCTCAATAGAAGTTTAAAAATGGGTATTTAACAGAACACCTTAATAAGAGAAATCTAGATGCATGTATAACTGAACATAATTATATAATATATATATACAAACTTTCTAACGGTTCAATTCAACTGTGCCTGCCCATAACATTTTTTATTATACCATATTTAAGCCTGCCCATAACATGCTTTATTATACCAGATTTGAACCCTAGAGGGAGAAAGTTATGACTACTAGACTATTTTCTAGAAGACTACTACCCATAACATTGAGCTTACTACCCAATTATCTGAATCTATAGACATCACTCTTTGGCAAAATTAAAGAAGAGAAATTTACATATGTCGATGACAAGTTTCTAATCAAGTTATGAGCTCTTCCTCCCTTTAAATCCCAGGAGTTGAGTACCAAAGCACTCAATCCACAGCAGACACCGAACGAAGAAAGCTTGGTTGAATCAAAATTGACTAATCCATTATTAGAATGTCTTCTGCAATTACATTTCTACGAAGAAAAGTAAAACGTATCAGAAATGAACGAAAAGATTCTGCGATTATGATTGAGGCGATTGGAGCTGAAGATGACCAGACCACGCATACTCCACTGGATAGATCTCGATCCACCACGGTGAGCATCGGATTTTGAAAAATAATGATTTTAAAAATATATATTTTATTAAACTATGATCGGAGTGTCATAAATAATTGTGCCGTAAAAAATTTCCTAACTGAGATATGTCACTTTGTGAGCCGATTTCCTCAATCTTTATTGTTGTATTATTCTTCTATCTTCATTCTCTCCAAACCAACGTATCTCTCCAAATCAACTTGTGTATCTTCATAACCCACTTCTCTCTGCACAACTCACTATCTCCCACACTCTCTACACAACCCACCATCTCACACGCTCTCCACTATCACCCATTGTCTCCTACACACTCCACCAACACCGGCTATCTCCGACATTCTTCACTGGACTCCACAATTCACGACTGCACTCTCCACAATGCTCCACCATTTTCTTCTATCATCGACTACTCCCTACCAACATCTATGACCAGTCACCATCCTCGAACAATGCTCACTCTCACTTCATTGTCATTCCACTCACTCCACTAACACTTCACTACCAGTCCACCATCACTACAGTTCTACTACACCATCCACTAACACTCATTTTTACTACTACCCTAAACCGCTCCCTAAACATTCTTATCCCTTGATTGACCTCCCCTTAAACCCCCTTAGGAATTGTTCTTGTATGAAAAGTAAGAGTTTAGGACTTGTTAAATCCCACAGCCAAGTATTTGCACACTTCCATCCTCTCACACCATCTCAAATCTGGAATAACTTCATAATCTTAAGAAAAGTGCTAAGATCTCAAATATAATTTTAATAAAGAATTAGAATATTTTGCTATATTTGTATGTTGTCCAATGATAGACATGACCGACTAAATCATTACATAATAATTTTGATTGTAATTATGTTGTTTAAAAAAAAATTAAAGTGTTTGAATTGAAAGGTTGGAGTTACAGCTTGTTCCAGGTAATTGAAACGTGACAATTACTACCCACGGAGTAGCAGGGGAGAGGAGATGATGGGGATATAGAAAAGAATCAGAAATGTCAGCGTCACTTCTCAATAAGTTGCCAAAAAAGAACAGAAATTGAGGTTGTGAAAAATGCCTGATCAGGCAACTGAATGCCTTTGTGAATCGGTACCAAAAAAAAAAAAAAAAATATTGCCTTTGTGAATTAAATATCTCTGAGAGAGGCAGAGGTCAGAATGCCATATGTACGAATTTTGAGGCCAAAGTTGTCCTGCCAAATTTGGCCCATCTGATGACAAAGTTGTCCCGCCAAAGTTCGCCAAATTTGGCTCTAGTTCATTGTACAAATGACCAAGGCTAAATAATGTTTTGATTTTGTTTGAGAGCATGCAGAAAATAGATTTTTTTTTTTTTAAAATTTCTATCGTTGGTATCCGAAACCATATTTTGATTAATCTGATTCAAGTGTTTACGAAATCCTATATAGGAGATGGGTCTCCTTATGCGGTTTTTTCGATTCTCAAAATAGATCTAATATAACGATATTGAGCCAAAACAAGCACCAATAGCCCATGTGTTTGTAATGTTAGAATGCCAATAGCCCATTTTCTTTAGAAGAAACTATAAAAACTATTGTGATATTATTGAGTCTTATAATCCCTTGTTTGGATTCAAAAAAATATATAGATAGTTGAATTTTAACGTATATTATAATATTATACTATCAAACCTACAAAAAGAACTAGTGAAGTTCATCTCGATTAAGTTCAATTTATATTCAGATCTATTTTCACTAACCCATGCAATCATCCTTCTCCCTGGGGCGCTTTTTTCCCTTTATGAATATTAGCCATCTTACTTGTGCTTTTAGTAAAATTCACTCACTCTTTTTTGCTATCCAAATTAAAATACCAAAATGCAAAATAACTTTTATTTAAATTTTGATGATGTTGTTAGTACAATCATCACCACCACTCCATTCAAGTGGTACTACTAGGTATGTGGTACTACTAGGTAGTCCACACGATTGCGGCATAACCAAGCTTAACGGAGACCTCCAAGAATGCATGCGGTGTCCGTGACATTAATGACGACATTACACGGGCCTTGGAGACCAGAGAGAGCATTGGCAGGAATGATAACACCTGCTGGCCCTGGCATGCCCATAAAGTTCCTAACGCATTGGCATAAGACAGCAGCCTGATGAACGACTTGAAGATTAACGACGTCTTGTGAGCCAACACAGCATGCTTCAGTAGGTGCTGTGGCAGTGGTCAGTGCTGGAATGCAGGGTTGGAGATCGGCTGTCACGTTGACGCAGGCTTGGAGTGATGGTGGTGATGGAGGTGTTTGCTGTGCAATGCTGGTTTTGGTGGCCACAACCAGCAAAAGCAGGAGGAAGGTTGCCTTGAGCTTCATCGCAAGTTCTTGGATGGTTTGATAAATTTGATTTTGGTTTGTTGAGTTAAGCCCAATCAAGCCCATTTTATAGAGTGTCTTGGGGAGGGGAGGGCCCAGTTCTATTTAATGGATCATAAAACTGTGGTGGGCCCATTTTAATTGAATTTAATTTGATTCCACGTAGATTGTATGTCTGGGCATAATGTGCACATATAACCAAACTCTTGTTGACGTAGCTTAATTATTTTTGATGTCATCTTCATGTGCCCTTATTCTCAATTGATCCTCAAGATTATAATTGCACTGTGGAATAGCAACAGCCCCCCACAGAAGAAAATGTGAAAGCTACTGCAATGGAGTCCTGAGTTCCATAATTGCAATAGAGAAAAATTGGGTCTCTCTTGATAGGCACATACCCCACAAGAATTTGAGGATATATTTCTAACCACAAAATACTTTCACCTAATACTTTTAATATATTTATTTTGAATTATTTAATTATAATAATATTCACCCATTTCACGTTTTTGTTTTTTAAATTTATTTATGACACAGTCTAAACTACATTTTTTATATACTAGAATTTGGTAGTGTGCATGGCTTCTCTATGAAATTGCTTGGTCAAATAAAATGTAAAATTAATTGTGAAAAATGTTTGGCGAGTTGTTTTGCTGAGTATTAATTTCTTTGATCGCGCACGGGAATGGAAATGAAAAAATGGAAATGAATATAAAATGATAAGGGGATACGACATTTTGTAAGAATACATAAAATAAAAGTATGAAAAAATACATAAATATAAAAAATATAAAAATTTTTGTGTCGATATTAATTATTTTATGAAAATAATAGAATAACCATATTTTATGATAAAAATATAAAATGATTAAATATGTAATATATAAAAATAAAAAAATATAAATAAATAAATAAGTAATTCATTAAATATGAAAAATATATAAATATAAAAAATTTAATGTAAATATTAATTAATTTAATATGTTGAAATGTTTCAGAAACAGAAAATATTTCAAAAACGAAAACATTAGTATTGAAAAGTTTTTGTATATTAGAATTAATTTCTAGATAAATAAAAAATCAGGCTAAGTATTAACTTTTATGCAAAAAATCTAAAATTATAACATGAACACATTCATATAATGAACAGAAACCTTATGATGAGACCTTGAACTTGGAACCAATATGGGATTCTCTGATATTAATCCCATCTCTTTGAACTTCTTGTGCAGAACATGACCTTCTCTGCAACTGCAAGAATTTTTCTTGCATCTGCCACACCCCCCCTGGATTCCTCTGCAGCTACTCTCTCTCTCTCTCTCTCTCTCTCTCTCTCTCCCTCTCTCCCTCCCTCTCTCCCTCTCTCTCTTGCGGACTGCATACATGCAATGCCCTTGATGACAAGTAAAAAAGTTAAAGTCTCCATGTACAAATCATTAAAAAACTGGTTCAAAAGCCCCTAGGCAGAGAAAGTCAAGATGACCAATGTTGGGAATCCAACCCCTACAACTTTTTTATTTGTTTCTTTCTTGACTTACTCCACTATTTTCTAATTTTTCAATCTTTCCGGCCATTAATAGTAAGATATGCATTTATTGCAAAAATCAACTTATCTATTTATATAAAAAATGTAATTTATATTTCAAGTTATTAATTTTAATACAATAAACAATAATAATTTTTTTTTATAACATTGCTTGTTAAGAATTTATGTGCCGATGAATGTCTAATTGGTCTGGTGGTTGGGCTCTGGTACTCGTAAGATTTCAAATTTAAATTTTATACACGAAAAAAATAGATATCGAAAATTTTTTTTTTCTTAAAAGTTCAATTCGATTTGAATCGGATTTACCAACGTAAACATGGTTATTGAATACATGTGTTGTCTGAAAATGTGGTAATGGAGTAGTTGTTTGCCTTTTGCCATGCATGGAAGTGAGAGCTTTTAACTCAAGAAAAAAGGGTACGACCACATTGGATTCTCAATGGTTGTCCCTAAGAGACACTCTTCAATAGAAGTTAAAAAATGGGTATTTAACAGAACACTTTAGGAGAAACTTAGAAACTGCTGCGTGGACAATTGAACATAATTATATAATACATACATACATACATATATTTATATTTATATAATTCTTTTCCCTTTAATTTTTCTAAAGAAAAGTTGTTCTCACTCACTCTCATTCAACTCCCATCCATTTGCCAGTTTGCAATTTATGTAATTTTTTAAGTCTTTCAATACTGCCAAGAACACCTCTGGCAGCATCTGTCACTCTGGCAAACACACACACAGGCACACAAAAAGCCAGCAAAAGACACTCACTTTCTCAATGCTTATTTTCTCACTTACAATTCAACATCTTCTTTGTCCAAACCACTTCAACCATATTTAGCTTATATATACAAAATTCATACACTCTCTAATCTTCTATGCAACATGATGCAAGACCCAATTGGAATCCCTTCATGTTTCTTTTCGGGTGATAAGCTAACTGATGAATCAACTGCAGTCACAAGGTTAGGACAGAGCATTTTCATGTCTACTTATCGAACAAAGGTTGCAGATCAATGTCGTTTAATCACTATAACATGGTGCAAAAAATTGTTAGTCCATGGCCTGTCCTTGGCAGTTGAAGGACAAGAAGGGGAAAATCAGTATAGCTGCAGGGTAGAGATCAAGCCCTGGTACTTTTGGAGAAAACAAGGTTCCAAGCATTTTATAGTAGATAGAAAACAAGTTAACATTTTTTGGGATCTCAAGAATGCAAAATTCAATGGTGAGACCGAGCCTAGAGAAGATTACTATGTGGCAGTTGTTTGTGATGAAGAGGTTGTGCTTCTTCTTGGTGATATGAAGAAAGAGGCTTATAGGAAGACCGGTTGTAGACCGGCTTTGATTGATCCTATATTGGTGTCAAGGAAGGAACATATATTTGGTAAGAAGAAGTTTTTGACAAAAGCTAAGTTTCGCGAGAAGGGTAGGTTTCATGATATTACTATAGAGTGCAGGCAGGGGACTAGTCATGGTGGAAAAATTAGTACTAGTACTAAATATGATCCAGAAATGGAGATAAGGATTGATGGGCATTTGGGAATTCGTGTGAAGCATCTTCAATGGAAGTTTAGAGGTAATGATTCAATTCAGATTAATAGATTAAGAGTAGAGGTTTATTGGGATGTTCATGATTGGCTTTTTAGCCCTGGATTAAGGCATGCATTGTTTATCTTTAAGCCTATTTTGCCTTCCCCATCTCCATCTCTCTCTGCATCATCTTCTCCATCATTGTATTCACTTACATCAACTCCATTGTTGTCACAAACAATGAGTTCTACTTCTTTGGAGGGGTTTAGTGCTGGTGGGTCTTCTGAGTTTAGCATGTTTCTCTATGCTTGGAGGATAGAATGAGATGATATGCATTCACTGAAAGATTCATTTAAGAAGATGCCCCGGCCAGAGGGTCTGGTACAATCTGATTGATCAAATCTTTAGTTGCATATCTTTTTATGCTACGTTTTATGTCAATCATGAAAAAAAAAAAGAAAATTCAAAATTGAAATACTTCTAAAGAATAGCACAGCTAGATACAATAATACAAATTGGGATGTGAGAGAGAGGATTCAGTGGTGATCACATGGAGAAGGTGGGGTCCATAGAAGAGGGGTTGGAAATTAGTAACAGCTGGGATTGAACAAGTGGGCATAAATGGACAGAAAAGATTGGTTCATACAAATGCCCAATAATTCCACATCTAGAGGTATCTCCCATGTCTAGATCTGATCTTGATAACTGAGCATTTTGCTCTCCCAAAAAATGTTTCTTACAAATAACACAAAATTTCCCTCTATTTTGTTGTAATTTCAAACTGAAGTTGACAACAATGTTCATACTTATGTGAATGTATCTGTCAAATCTCCCATGTCTGTATGTATGTGAGAGGAATGAAAAAAGGCTGGAAGCTGTTGATGAACACGAAGTCAAACATGCTTCAAGTTTTTCATATTTTTTCTTCTATTTTTGCTGCAAATATTGATGACCTCACTTATTTGTTGTCTAATAATCTTAAGGGCTTTTTTTTTTCTTTTTTTCTTTTTGGTTGCATTTTCTACTGTAATTAGTCCAGAAGTAGAGCTCTTATTCTAACTTTCTGCCACCAAATGATGCAGAATTTGCCTTTGAAAAGAGAACAGCTAACAACTGTAAGCCGCGTGTTAGGTATGAGGGACAAAGAAAGATTAATGTCAAACAACAAATGACTAGTATAATCTAGTCCACACTATACAAGACCTTTGAGAAATTTTTTGGCACTTAGCTTTTAAATCTTTCGTGTAAATAATAGCTGCGATGTCTCTGCAACATTACATTCTCCCATTTGCACTTCACATGAAGCTGCACCCGCTGTTTTTCTTTTCTTTTCTTTTCTTTTCATTTATTTTTATTTTTATTATTTATTTAAGGGGGTGGTGGAGGCAGGTAAAGTGTAGGAGTTTTGAGAAGAGAATCAAAGTATTCTTGAATGCAACTTAGATACAAAGGTGTGGAACCCAGACAAAGATACAAAGATCTGTCTCATTTGACATTAACAAGATGATTTGAACTTAGGTTCTTACGACAACAATACAAGATGGAATGCTTTACCACAGCACCATCAGAGAACCGAGTAGAGGTCAAATGCGCCATCATCAAAAGTTTCTTCTGAGTATGGCTGTGCGTGCATGATGTCATTTCTTGTTGTTCTAAATGTATCCAGTTCTACTATAAAAGCACTAGTTGGAGGCATTTTAAATGCCCCACAAATATACAATAATCGAAAAACTTTCTCAAACAGCATCTAGTCCAATTCTGAGACCAATCATGGGAAGAAAATGAAAATAGCAATTTATTTATCATATTAGCAATTGTCATTTAGGAATTAAGATTCAGTTTGTTGTTGTTGTTATTGTATCAGCAATTGTCACTGACAACGAACAATAAAAAGGTTCATGAGTAATACAATAGATTGTTTCAATGTCACTCATGACTACCTATCACCAGCTCTTTCTGTTAAGCTTTGATACAAAACAATATAATGATCACAGTCCAAATAGGTACCTCATCTTTCTCAAAAATTCAAAGTGCAAGCAAAAGATATAACAACAATCAATGGAGGACTAGAACACCGCTCCAAATTTCCTTGTTCTGTTCTTCATACCTCTTTCTCCCATCTTCCACTGCTAGAAATATATTGAACAGCGCTAGGCAAATGTTTGGTATTTTTTTTTTTTGGGCATCACTTTTGACCAAAACCAAACCATTTTTCCAGGAAAAATGGCTTATTTTGTTTACCCGCGGGGGGGGGGGGGGGATGATTTGCTGCTTGTGCTGACGCTGCTGTTGGAGCTTGGGCTGGTGATAGGGTCTGCTTACCTGCAAGAAGGGAGTTGTTTAAGTAAATAATGATGTCTCGCACCTGAACCGTGTGAAATGCAAACATAGTGGGCAACACCTTTCATGCAAAAATGTATGACCATCTTCATTTGAAGCTTTACTACCCTTGGGGGGGGGTGGTTGTTCAAATAACTACACAAATTTTCTACATGGCGGCATTGAAAATGATTGGTTACGGTCAGTCTCATCATCGCCACATGTGCTAAGCAAACACCTCACTATGATATGAATGATTTTGGCACAGAGCTACAGGTTCTAAAGTCTAGATTATCATAAAGGCTTACTGTGAAATTACTTCCAACAAAGATCAAAGTTCAAGCCAAATCAGAAAATGGAGTCATTCCATGACATGAAGAGGCAAAAATGAATAAAGTGATTGAAACAATTGTCAAGTACCTCATCAGAAAAAAGCAATGCATTAGGATCAAGTCCAACATGGTAAAATAGCCACGCTGCTTGTCACTGCTTCCACATCTTCTATCTCTTGAGATTCATCACAGGCGCCACAACATCACCATCTTCTTTGTTATTTTCCAAAAGCCAAGCATGTCCAACTGCTGCCACCATGGAACTTGTACCTAAAAGCTCACATCAAATTCAAACAAATCACAAACAAAACCCCCTGTAATAATAATAATAATAATAATAAAGAAAAACATTTCAACACATTACCTACATGAAGTTCAATAAGTGACAAAAAAGAAAACAATCCAAAACCCAAAAATCATAAAGTCCAAACCACTTGAAACCAAATACAGATAAAATTCAATTCAATTCAAAAACAATCCAAAACCAGAAATCATATAAACCTATATCCAATTCAACTACCATTTCCAGATTAAAATCAGTAAAACAAAAAATACTCAAAAATAATGAAACCCAGAATCAATTTAACACCAAACCAGACTGAATTCAGTAAATAGCAAATCAAGAAACCAAAAATCATGAAGTACCTGAAAATCGATTAAGCACCAAGTTCCCCAAAACCTGAAGATTGATTGTTTTCTTCTTGATTGATTTGATGTTGATCGTGGTTTTGGGCAACCTTGGTGTCTGTGTTGTTGGTGTGGGGGTTTGAGGAAACTATAAAAACTATTCCAATATTATTGAGTTCTAAATTCCTTTGGATTGAAAAAAATATATACATAATTGAATTTTAACATATATTATTATAATATATTATCAAACCTATAAAAAGAATCGGCGAAGTTCATCTCGATTAAGTTCAATTTATATTCAGATCTACTTTCACTAAGCCATGCAATCATCCTTCTCCCCGGGGCGCTTTTTTCCCTTTATGAATATTAGCCATCTTACTTGTGCTTTTAGTAAAATTCACTCACTCTTTTTTGGTATCCAAATTAAAATACCAAAATGCAAAATAACTTTTATTTAAATTTTGATGATGTTGTTAGTACAATCACCACCACCACTCCATACAAGTGGTACTACTAGGCATGTGGTACTACTATGTAGTCCACACAATTACAGCATAACCAAGCTTAACGGAGACCTCCAAGAACGCATGCGGTGTCCGTGACATTAATGACGACATTACACGGGCCTTGGAGACCAGCGAGAGCATTGGCAGGAATGATAACACCTGCTGGCCCTGGCATGCCCATAAAGTTCCTAACGCATTGGCATAAGACAGCAGCCTGATGAGCGACTTGAAGATTAACGACGTCTTGTGCGCCAACACAGCATGCTTCAGTAGGTGCTGTGGTAGTGGTCAGTGCTGGAATGCAGGATTGGAGATCGGCTGTCACTGTGACGCAGGCTTGGAGTGATGGTGGTGATGGAGGTGTTTGCTGTGCAATGCTGGTTTTGGTGGCCACAACCAGCAAAATCAATGCTTGTCACAATTCAAACTCTTCTTGTATACCTAGGTTTGAGTCCGCGTGATGACACTTTTCGGAACAAAAAAAAAAAAGAAGGCAGGGTGTGTGCGGGGCAACGGGTGGGCGCGACAGAAAATTTCTGTTGCTCATCCATTGGAAAAATTAGTGACCGATAGTCTTCTATCATTAATATTTAGCGAGAAAGTTTTTAACAATGAAATTAGTGACAGAATCTTTATTATCAGCGATGGATATTTCGGTCGCTGATATTTTATTTCCGTCGCTAATATTTTATTTTCTAGTAATGTTGTAAATAGATTTTAAACCAATACTATTTAGCCATGAAAGTAAGTTCAGGCCTCAAACTCAATCAATAGGCAATAGTTTCGTCACTCTTAGACCAGTAGGAAAACCTCTTCTCCCCTAACATTGCTAGAGTTATTGCAAAAAATACAAATTAGTCGAGACATTTCTCTCCATAGATTTGAAATTTTCAAAGAGTTAGTTATCTTATAAAATTTAAAATATTTTCATAGTAGAACGTCTCGAATTCAAATTATACTATATCCGGTACCTTATACATGGGGAGACTGAGATCACGAAACAATATTGGAAATTTTGAAATAGTCTGTTGTTTTACAAAATTTACTATCTATTATCCTCGACAAATGTCATATCTTGACTATTTTGCTTGTAGCATTTGTAATTCTAAACAAAAATCTTTACGTAATCATATAAACTTTCAAAATGTGATATAATGTCATATTTTACTGTTTTCAAAGATATAGTTTAATAATCATAATTTTTCTCTTTTAATTTGATGAATTTATATTCGAATTAAAAAAAAATATCATATTTTGCTCGGCGCTTCAAAGTTGAGCCTAGGGTTGGGCTGGCTTCGAATTATAACTACAAGAACGTATAGGTTACATTACAATCCATAATGATGACGAAACACTCTGTACCAGAAAAAAATGACGATGAAGCAACATTTTTTTTTTTTTTTTTTGGTATCATGACTAGACTATTAATTCAATATTCGAGATTCATCTCGGTTAATATGGGTCAACCGCTTATAAGATCCAATTGAGGAGGCAGATCTCCCAGCACTGATTTTTTCATTCCTATAGGAATTGAACTCCCGACCATGACTAAGAGGTGTTAGTCTCCGAACCAACTGAGCCATCAGACGTTACTTCAACTCTAGATTGAATTCCTTTTTTTTTTTTTTTGATATATTGGGCCGATCGAACTCAAGACCATTGCAATGGAAGTGAGGACGGTGCTAGTTGAACTCTAGATTGAATTCCTATGATTATATTAGGCAATGACTATTGCCGATGATAATTGATATCCGGTGAGAAAAGCTTTGCGTGCCCTTTCTTTGCGGTTGTTCTAACTTTCATAGTTGCGGATGCTCTACCTTAAGATGCTTTGCATGGTCCTTTCTCTGTGCTAAATTCTGCGGCCAATGTGAGTGTTGGTGCCACCCTCGGCGTGCAAGCCTTGGTGCAACTTTAAGCTGCATACAGCGTCGTTACTGTCGGTGAGAGCTTGAGAGCATGCGCTGCCTAAGATGCTTCGCGTGGTGTTTTAGTACTAAGAAGCGACTAGTAGTGTGCGCCACACTAGAGATTGTGGTGGTGATAGACATGTACTAGTAGGCATCATCTAAGATTAAATAACACTTGTTCTCTTTTGCTTGATTTCTCGTATTTTCTTTTGGTAACCTATGCCAAGTTGTCATAGCTTCATGTGACAAACGTGAGAGGATTTTCCATGAAAATAGAATTTCATTTTCTAAGATAAAAGGGGCGGGGGGGGTGGGTACGATTTGTCATTACCAGTAGCAATTTACCTCACATTAAGGGTATGAAAAACCAATGGAAACATAAAGGGTATGGAAGAGAGAGAGAGAGAGAGAGAGAGAGAGAGAGAGAGAGAGAGAGAGAGAGAGAGAGAGAGAGAGAGAGAGAGAGAGATAAGGGTATGAAAAACCAACGGAAACATATATCCATCCAGCATCCAACATTAAGAATTCTATTTATTATTCTTGAAAAATTTCAATGGCTCAACACCAATCAATCACGGCTAGACAACAATAAATGAATTTTGATTCATTTGCAAGACAAGATATTGTAGAGAAATTTGAACTTTATTCACAAAATTCTATATTTACTACACAAATTTTTTATTTAATTGAAAACTATAACAAATATAATAAAAAATAAAAATAAAAATATTACAAGTTAAACTGAGGCAATTTGAACTTTCCCAAACAAACTCCCAAGTCATCCTCGACCTTCCCTGCTCAAGACAAGCTCATAATTAGTAATACAAGATAAATAATATGGAGAGACGGAGAGAGTTTGTCAATAATTTAATGATCACAATCCCCTCTTCCAATCCCCTCTCACAACTTAGTGATCACAATCCCCTCTTTCAACCCCCTTTCACAATCCATTGATTTCAAGTTCGACTCTTTGTGTAACCCCAGAAAAAAAAAAAAAAAAAGTGGAGAGAGTTATAACGTAGTTTCGGCATTTTTTGATTAGGCAACTAGATGGGCTTACGGAGCAAGATGTCTCGGCCCATGGCTAAAGGTCAATGGGCCCATTATTAATGACATATGAACCTTCAAATGGGCCTTCTAAATGCACCCCCACCAAATGGGCCCTCCAAATGGGTCCGTTACTAATGACATGAATCTCCAAATGGTCCTTCTAAATGGACCCACAAAATAGGCCAACTAAATGGGACCCCAAATTGGCCCATTATTGAACCTTGTTTCTTCATTAATTAATCTTCAAGCATATGCGCATAAATATAGATTTATATACATGATCTATATGTTATAAATTTAATTAAGCATGTTCTGATCTCTCGCCCCACTTACATGCTTAGAACCTTGTATTAATTCCATCACATGCATGATAAAACTCTATCATGATAAGAGGTATCAATGCAAGAACCTAGTATTTAACAAAACTTGAAAATATGTGTGAATTTGGAATCCCACAATGATCTTTATGTAAAATATAATAAATATGCGGATACTTATATTAAAATTTGGGCTCAAATTGTCTTATCTGTTAGTAATAATAAAGCTAAAAAACCATACTTATATTGAGTTTTCACAAATACATTTGTATTGGTGTGTATTGAAAAGATATATATGAATGAAAATTTAGACCAATTTGAGTGGGTTAATATCATGTTGAGTAGCCTTTTGTGATCATAATGGCTTTAGGGTGCCCTATATTTGGTTCCTTTAGTTCAAGATCTCCAATGTTTTATGAATTTTTATGATTCATAACCAAAATACTACTCAAAATTCTTGGGGATCCATGCAAGGTTTTCTTGAGAATCAAAGGATTGGATGTGAATGCCCTCAAGTTCAAATTAAGTAGTTTGGTTGGAAACATGCATATCCATATTAGATGTTTCTGGCAATTATGGGGCAAAACTACACAATGACGATTATCATAAAAGCCAAGCATATTTGATACATTGATACATCAAATAAATCTATTTTTATACATTTTGTTATGATCCTTATTACAATGTTTTCTTTTTCATCGTTAATCAATATAATATTTATAAGTATTATCATTAGTTTTTGAAAGATTCACATATTAATAAAGAATAAAACATATATAATGTTTATAATAAAGCTTTAAAGAGAAAGCCAAAGAGGGCAAAAGCTTGAAAATGGCTATGTGGTCTACATGATCATGCCAAGTTTAAGTATTATCATACAAATTATCAAAAGATATGAACTCTTGAGCTATATAAATTATATATAATATTTGTTTATGTTATATCTTACGCCATATTTTAAATGCAGTTTCTTGCTATATACAATTTATATTCTTTTTAAAAAAATTTATAATCAAAATATGTCGAAATCTATAAAAGGCAAATTTTTTTTTGACAAATAATGCTAAAATCTTTTATATATATATAGATAAAAAATTATAATATATGACGAGAAAAACGAGTGTGTAGTTCAAATATAATCATATAATTACAAGTAGGTTATGCTTTGAGATTGATATTACTCTATCCAATTTGAGTGTCAAAAAGTTAAGAAAAACAGAATATATTTTTAAAATTACTAGTAATAAAAGGATAATAAAAAGTACAACTATGCAAAAGTAGAAAATTATTTTGCCCTAAAAGAAAATAATATCACAGACTAAAGTAATATCATTTAATTGAGTAAACAAAGAAAATAAGACAATGAAATAGTAATCTTAGCAAAATTTTCATATGATGATAATTATCTAATTATTAAAGAATCTAATATATATTTAGTATCTTAAAGAATAATTTAGTACATATTTCGTTATGTTATAATAATGATTACAAAATCTCATTTTTAAAACTTTTAATATTTTAAATTATATTTAATAACAAAATGCGTTTAAACAGATTTATTCATCGCATCAATATAACCAATACACATTGAACTCCCACAATCATAGTCATTGTTTCATCTTTGCCCTATACCAACATTCCAATACAGATCGCACAAATCCAACCAACAAACTTAATTTCAACTAGAAGACACAACACACTCCAACCAAGAATTTGATTCTTAAAAGAAAACTTTAAATGAATCCTTCTAAGAATTTTAAAAAAGTACTCCAATCATAGACCACAAAATTCATGAAACTTGACATAATCTCAAACTAGAGTAACCAAATCACACCAAGGTCGTCATGGTAAGGCTACTTCACATGATGGTCTACCACTCCAAATAGGTCCCAGAATCCAGCAAGGACTCTTGATTTTCATTCAAATATTCATCTTCTCAATACACTAATACAAAAAGCACTTGTGAAATACTTGATATAAGTCGGATTATTTAACTTTATCATTGCTAGCATGAAGGACAACTCACCCCAAATTTCAATAATAACATCCTCAAGTCTATCATATTCTAACAAAAAGATCAACTTGGGAACACCCAATTCACAAGCATATTCCAGTCTTGTTGATAACATTGTCCTTGCATTAAAACCAGATATCACGCATAAAGTTTCACTGTGCTTGTGACAAAAAAAGACAAAGTTCTAAATGTATAAGGGCATGGCTTAGAACATGATTACTAAATTTAAAATATTGGAGCATGTATAAGCATCGCTATCTATGTTCATATCCATGAAGATCATTCTTAATATATGTTTGTAGAAACAAGGTTTAACATTGAAGGATTCTCTGCTTCAACTCCTACTTAGAACCTAAGCAATCGTATTTATCAAATCATTCATTTATCCTTTCCTTCATATTTGGATAATAATTGTCCACTTTTTTTCATCACCATCTAGTCTTCAAATTCTAAAAATATACTAGAATTTCATGGCTGCAAAATAATATATCAAAACGATTTAGACTCTTCACCCCAACCACAACAATTGTCAATTGATGCATGAGAAAGTATATACATCCAAATATACAAGAGGGAAAAGGAAGGCCAACCAAAGAGTTGAATGCAGAATGTTTTAAGGAACAATACAATCTTAGTGAATGAGAGGATACAAATACCATGGCATTTTACTCCTTTGCACAGGGGCTCTTCACCAGTTTTCCAATAAAAAGGAGTATGGGACATAAGCTAAACTAACAAACATATATGATGTCAAAACTATTTATTTTGTTAGTAACTTAAACTAAAACATAATAAGCAAAGCTAAAAACTAAGAGTCTAAATTGATCTCATCAACACTCTAATCCTATCCATTCCCTCGAAGCATAAAGCTAAAAGCAAAATGCCCTAGGCTTGGGATGCATGAAACCATCGTACAAGCTAAATACAATGGGAAAAAAGTACAATGAATGCAAAACGAAAAAGAAATTTCTGATGGAAAAAGAAAAGAATTAAAAGTTATACCAGCCCATACCATGGACTATGCATACAAACCCTATGCTACACATGAATTGATAAGCTGTTCTGCTGCTTACATCTCCTACTGGCGAGCCAACACCTTAAAAGCTGTCGCTAAGTCTTTCAAGCACGAACTCTAAAGCTAATTAGCCCCAGTTTTCAAAATGGTTCCAATGGTTGCATGATTGAATCATGATACATAATAAACTTGGCCAACATTATTACAATTACTGAATACAATAATTACACAAACAATGCAACCATTGGGAACCACTTAAGATATTGGACGGTATTAAACAACCATGCGACCATTCACATCTCACATCCAAAACCCAGAAGATGAAAAAAATAAAAGAATGTATGTAATGGGAAGTTATCTTAAAACTTCTCTCTCCATGTTACAACTTTGTGAAGCAGGTTAACCATATTTGGTGAAAAACAAGTTAAAAGATATACCCCAAAGCACTAATATAGAGTTCTGATGTTATAGTGAGACATGGCTAAGCAACACGAAAGGTTTCCACAACTTGACATAACAGGAGACAAAATTTCATAAAATTCAGATCTAGATGCCCCAATTCAAAGGTCTGCTTGTGAGGGCCATAAATACTCAGGAATTAAAAGGTCCTAATTCGAAAACAATCCGAATAAGTGATAGAAAGAAAAAATAAGGAAGCCTAGGTACTAATGCTGATCTATGCCACAGGTTAAATCATAGGTCAGAAAACAAGAAAAGAATAAATTATTACATATGCAATTCCTTTCTTAGGCTTCCCTATTTTTACATGTCAAATGCGTGAGACACCTTTCTCCTCCAAGACTGTAATTTATTCTAGATCCCCTGAACCCTATCCTGGTCCTCCCAATCCAGGTCCATGAATCGATTTTAGGAAATCTGTTTGTATCAAAATTTGTGGCCTACACATGTTCACCTTAGAACAGAGAAGGCCAAAAGATAATAACAATGCCCTCCCATTTCAAATGAAACGGTTGAACACCTAGAATTTTCCAATGAAAAATTTTGCAAACCCAATTTTGGTTTGACTAAATTTCAGCACCAAAGAGAAATTCAAGAAAACCCCACAAAATTTGTTAAATAAAAATCAGAGAATTAAGGATGAAAGCCCATTGAACACAGATTTTGGGAATTTGTTCATTTAGGGCTAGAAGAAATATAGGAACAAAAATTAGGAAAAAGTTGTATCAAATGCATAATACCTCAGAGTGATGAACTTTTCCAACATTTTCCCAGTAATCAATCGATACCCAGAATTGTAAATCGCCAAGAACATCAACAAGAAAACAAGAATTAAAAATTAGATTGAGAATATTTGAATTGCAAAATGGACAGAAAACCTCATATGGAAAATTCCTTCTACCGGATTGAATCTTACGGGACTGAATACTCCAGCGAAAATCACAGAAAACTCGTTAAATTAGATTTTGGTTTGACAAAATTTCAGCACCAAACAGAAATTCAAGAAAACCCACAAAATTTATTCAATAAAAATCTGAGAATTAAGGATGAGAAGCCGATTGAGCACATATTTTGGGAATTTGTTCATCTAGGGTTAGAAGAAATAGAGGAACAAAAATTAGGAAAAGGTTGTAACCAATGCATAATACCTCAGAGTGATGAACTTGTCCAAAATTTCCTAGTAATCAATCGACACCCATAATTGTAAATCGCCAAGAACTTCAGAAGGAAAACAAGAATTAAAAATTAGATTGAAAACATTTGAAATGCAAAATGGATGGAAAACATACTTATGGAAAATTCCTTCCCCCGGATTGAATCTTGTCGAACTGAAAATACTCCGGCGAAAATCAAAGAATCGCAAAACCTAGATTCTCGTTCTCTCTCTCTCTCTCATTTTTTTTTTGGTAGGAGAACCCAAGAAACGAACGGTCATATTTTTGTTCTCATTATATCTGGAATCTTGAAATCGGTTTCAATAAAATGTCCCTTCCTTTTCCGTTAATGCCCCTGAGTGCTGACAAATATGCCTTTTTTATTTGCTTTTTCTTGTAACAAATAGCTAAAATTTCATTTGCAGAAAATATACTTCTCCTTGTAAGCCAAAACATTTCCCTTATTTTCCTAGAATAGATAAATATTGTATATTAGAATAAATAAATAATTAATTTAATTTTGAGAATATTTGATTTATTTTGTTTTCATATTTATAACAATTGATTTTATAGATTAACTCAACCTATTGTAATAATTTATTATATTAATGGATCATTAGAATTTTGGTATTTAGAGTTTTTATTTAAGGTTTAATATTATTATATTACTTTTCATTTTTTAACAAATCTATTGATTAAAAAATTTTGTAACAAATCTATTTAGCTTTGTGCTCAGCACGACAATATTTGCAGGTAAACTCGTGCCGAGGTGATTCAAGTTTTACAACTTTGGGTGGCGTTGGAGGGCATGCCATGATTGGCCCTTGGCCCCAATTGTGTTGGAATGATCTTCAAGCATTGGACATAACCATGTTATTAGTCAATGTCACAACTCAAGTCGTAACTTCGAGAAAAGAGCTAGTTGCAACTGATGGATTCAATTGCAAGGAAAACAGAACACAAGGAATAGAGAAAAAGGGATGTGAGTGTTCTTGATGGAGGATGATGGTTGCTGTGAATGGAGTGAGCTAAGTTGGAAAAAGACCGGAGAGAGTGAAGAAGAAGGAAGAGAGAGAGAGAGAGAGAGCTTATTCCTGCTCTTTGTCATTCCAATCCTCCCCTATATACAAATTGATTGAATTGACATATAAAAAACCTAACTAGTGCAACAACCTAGCTTTTATAGTTGGAACTAATTATCCAGTTAGTTAGAGTAGTCGGAAGATAGCTGTTACTTTTAAAATTTCACAGTTAATTGTTACAATCTTCCTCCCTTTTTAAAAGAAAACCTTGTCCTCAAAGTTGAAAAGTTGGGAATTGTGCCTTAATGAACCTCGTGTCCTCCCACATGAGTCCTTACCACTTTGTCCATCAGTTTGGGGCTAATACGCACTATTTAGCTTCAATTGAGTCCCCACCGTCTTGAATAATTCTTGTCAAAAAGGACTTGTAAATATTCTGTCTCTATCTATCACGATTGTGTTTAGAAGGCCATGTAGTTTGTAAACAGAATTCACAAATAGCCAAGTCACTTTTAATGCAGAATAGGGATGTTTGAGAGCAAAAAAATAACTAATTTTGGTAAGTTTATCAATAATCACCAATATTATATCTTATCCTTGTGATTCTGGTAGCCCTTCCCCAAAGTCCATGTTGATATGAGACCAAGCTTATAAAGGATTGGATAGAGGTTGCAACAATTCTGGGTAAAGAATGTTCTTGTGCTTGTTTCTCTAACACACTTCACATTCCTTCACAAATATAATCACAAATTCCTTCATGGAAAGCGAGTCAGTTTTTATTCTCTACAATGTCCCATTTTGGCTTGAATGTCCCCCTATAGTAGAGCTATGCATCCGCTGGATCACTTTTGTTCTAAGTTAAGCCTCATTGCCTATATAGATCTTTTTCTTATATTTGAGTATCCCATTCAGAAATTGGTAATTTGTGTTACCCCCAGGTTTTAGAACCAACTTTGTTATTATTGCCTAACATTCTGCATCATCGTTGTAACTCTGACCAACTTCCTTCGTCTATTGAGCCTGAACCATGGTTATTGCCAACAACATTCCCTCCTGTTGTTCTTCCCCTAGTAATACCTTTCTTGACAATGCATATGCTATTTTATTTTCTATTCCTTATTTGTATTGAATCTCATAATCCAATTCAAGCAATTTGGTAAGCTACTTTTACTGCAGTGTGTAGGTTAACTTTTGCTCCAAACCATACTTCAAACTATGATGATCTATTCTAATTATGAAATGAAAGCCCGCCAAATAATGTTTTCATTTCTTATTAGCCATTACCATTGCCATTAGCTCTTTTTCATAAATGGACAATCCCTGGCTTCTGGGCCCTAGAGCTTTGCTTGGAAATGCAATAGGTTGTCCTTCATGTGTCAAAACAGCTCCCCATCCCTTGGAGCAAGCATCGGCTTCTAATACAAATGTTTTTGAAAAATCTAGTACTAACATTATAGGTGCTGAACTGATTGTTGTCCTAAGATGCTAGAAAGCTCAACTAGTTTTCTTATTCCAGATAAAACCTTCCTTCTTGAGTAGTAGGTTATTAAGAGATTTATTCAACAATCTACAACTCTTAATAAACCTCCTATAATATCCCGTGAGACCTATACAACTCTTTAGTGCTTTGAATTAGTTGGCTCTGGTCAGTTCAGAATGCACTCAACCTTGGGGAATTCATAACTCTTAGTTTTGATACTGTGTTTAGAAAGTTGTTTTTTCTACATCCTTTGGCCTAATTCTTATTTGATGATATTCTGACCTACGACCAATCCTAAAAAATCTGATTTGAGCCATGGAGTTCATTCATCAGCTCATCAATATTGGGAATGGGGTACTTGTCCTTTATAGTTAGGCTGTTGAGTTTTTTGTAATCTATATAAAATCTCCATAAATTGTCTCTCTTCTTGTCTAGAAGCACACGAGTGGCAAATGGGTTGTTGTTGTGTTTGACTATCCCAATGCTCAGTGTTTCCTGAACTTGCTTTTCAATTTCAACCTTTTATAAGTGTGGATACCTATAGGGATGAAACTTGAAAGGTTGAGGTTCTGACTTAATAGGAATTGCATAATCACGTGACCTTTGGGAGATAATGAATTAGGTGTTAATAACACATTTTCAAATTATTTCAGAAGATTAGAAATGTCCACTTATTACTTAGTGCTATCCTTCTTCCTTCATGGTAAGAGTGGCACAACATTACAGCTGTTGCCTTCTGAATTTTTGGTAGTTTTCCCTCTAATTAGCTTCATTTGAGAGTTTTCTACTACCCCTATCAGGACTAGTTCTCCTTCCTCACTAGCTAGCCTGACCTGTAGTAACTTGAAGTCAAAGGTAATAGGGCTGTGAATGTATATCCGTCAACTCCTAATATGATGTCCTAATCTCACAAATATATCACTTTTAAATCAAAGGAAAAATTATATTCTTGTATACTCCATTTGACTCCTCTCACTTGGGTGTAACTGCTTATCTTACTCCCATCGGCTAGTATAGCATATAAAGGCTTACCTTTCTCTTGGTTCATTTTCAGCATTTTTACTAGTTTGTGATTAAGATATCTATTTCAACTGCCTGTGTCTACTAGTATGATTAGTAGTAATCCCCCCAAGATGACCTGTAATGCAAAAGTTTTCCTTTTTAATAAACTAGATAAGACACATAGAGGAACCTTGTAAGTTTCACCTATCATTTCCCTAGCCATTACTTTATCATTTCAATCCTCCCTTTTATACAAATTGATTGAACTATCATGTAACAAACCTAACTAATGCAACTACCTAGCTTTTACAGTTAGAACTAATCATCCAGTTAGTTGGAGTAGTTGAGGGTTGTTGGAAGATAACCATTACTTTTAAATTTCCACAGTTAGTTGCTATTGTCAACTACAACTCTTACATGCACAGCTTGAATTTAACTCAAGTAGAGGACAAACAGATAAATAACAAAACAGTAATGAAAATATAATTCCAATAATAACATCTAAATAAAACTTATAACTCAAATATTAAAAATAAACAAATAATTATACAACACAATTTTGAGACACTGCAAGATCACTACTCTAAACCAAGACTTGAGTAGAAAATCTAAGGAAATGGAGGACTTACCTGAGCTTACATTACATAGGGCTCACTCCTATTTATATTACTAGTAAGTCGGTTAAGAAGCAATTTAGACAACTTAATTAATGAGCAAGTTTAAGTGGGTGAAAAATATTCTAGACAATAAGATTATTTAAATGTTTGAGTTAGTGTTATTTGTTAGGATGATCGAGTCAGGTTTATAATGGAATCTCTAGAGAAAAAGAGGTATTACTCTCTCAACACTCCCCCTCATACGCTGTTCTTTCAAATTTATGTCTTCTTAATCATACTCAATAGTCGATAAAACTTTGAAAATCTATTCATGGTTAAACTTTTAGTGAATATATCAATGATCTAGTCTTCTATCTTAATTGATTTCATCTCGATATCTCATTGTGATACTTTTTTCTCATATGAAGTGATAGTAAACCTCAATGTGTTTTGTTCTGGAGTGAAATACTGGATTCTCGGTCAATTGCATTACTGATTGACTATCATGTGTATGAGTATTGGATAATCAACTAATTGATGTAAGTCTCTCACAAGTTGTGTAAGCCATGTACTTTCTGGAGCTGCTGTTGCAAATGCCTTATACTCAACCACAGTTGTAGATAGAGAAACTGTAGGTTGATGTTTCCTAGACTAGAAAATTGTTTTAGATCCAAGGATAAATGTATAGCCAGTAGTTGATCATCACATATCATGATCTCCAGCATAATTGGCATTACAATAGCCTTTTAGCATGGTAGTTGCACATCTCTTGTACAAGTCCATAGTTGATCGTCCCTTGCACGTAACTCATTATTCTTTACACTACTACCAAATGAGGTTTCTTCGGTTTCTGCATGAAGCGATTGACTACTCCAACAACAGATGAAATATCTGTCCTTGCCATTATCAAATAGTTGAACTTCTCACCAATTATCAGTACATTGTAGCATCAATCATGTAGATCTTTTTCTTCTTCTATACATAATTTTATATCTGCTTCTATCAGAGTACATATCAGCTTGCACTCAAGCATTCCAAATCTCTTTAAGAAATTCCTTGCATATTTTTGTTGTCCTAGAAATAACCCTTCCTCTCTCTTTTGCATCTCGAGGCCCAGAAAATATTTTAGTTCTCCAAACTCCATTTTGAAACGAGTTGTCGAATTCTCTGATAAGATGGATTTCTTTTTTATTATCATGAGAAATGATTAGATCATCCACATATTGTAACACCGACACTGCGGTGTTCGTACTATTGTACTTCTGTTCAGCAATTAAATAAAATATTTCTCAATTATATATATAGAGAAATTTTTATTTATTTCAATTTTTGATTTTTGGGAGCTTTAAATCGAAAATTTTGATATATATAAAGTATCCGTATTACAGGCATATCCTATTTTGTTAAAAAAAATTGGAACTTAAAAAAAAAAAAGAAAAAAAAAGAAAAAAAAAGAAGGAAGCGTTACGTTTTGGCCAAAACGCAGCACCCCCCAAATTAAAGCCCTAATCTCTTTCTCTTTTCCTCTCTTCCGCTGCTGTTTCGCGCTTCTCCGCCGTGACCCACCATCACCCAATGGCCGTCGCCACACTCTCTCTACATTTCAGTTCCTCTATGTCTCTCTCTACCTCTTGCTGTCTCTTTCTCCCTTCGCTGTTCACGATTTCTCTCCCCTTCGATCACCTCCGCCGCGCGCTTCCTTCGTACTCCACCACCGCGAGCGCGCCACAGCCATAGCTACAGCTGCCCCTCTCCTCTTGTGAGCGCGCCAGTGCGCGACTGCCCGCAGAGGCCACAGCGCGTCTACTCGCGAGCGCGCCTGCGCATGAGCGCACGCTAGCCCGCTAGCGTGCCAACCCGCGAGCGCGCGACTGCCCGTAGAAGCCACAGCGCGAGACTGTAGTGGTTCCCTCTCCATCCGGCGCGCACTAGCTCCACAACAGCACGCTAGTTCTCGAGCGCGACTGCTCGTGAGCGCGCGGCCTTCCCCCAAGAGCGCCACAGTGGGACAGAGCGCACGACTGTTGTCCTAGCCCGTAGGCCGGCAAGCCCGCGAGCCCACGAGCCCACTGCGGCCCACGAAACCCACTGCGGTCGCAGGCCCACTAACCTACTGACCAGCGAGCCCACTGTGGCCCGCGAAGCCTACTCGGCCTTCAAGCCGACGATAACCCGTGACAACCCGCGAGTCTCTGCGTAGGTAATTGATTCAGGGTTTTGATTTTGTTCTAAGCGCTTAGATTTAACTAATAAATTTTATCTTGATAGGGAGTATTGTAAATTTTGGAGTGATTGAGGAGACATTAGAATGAAAATTAGGTCTGCAATCCAAGGAACCCTGGGTGAGAAATGAAATCTTCTCGACATTTGAATTAATTTTGTTGAAATTAAGTTGAATTTAGTATCGGAAACTGTATATATATATTCTGAAATACGTTAAATTCGAGAAAAATTAGAAAAATAAAAAATATTAGAAATTTGATCATTTGTGAGCCAAATGATTCGAAATTTATGAAACGGGAATATAGAAAGAAGATAGTGTAAATTAAGGTTGTATTAATTAGGAAAGAAAATGAAAAATCCATTAATAGGCTACTATCTGATATTAAATTGTGATGATTTGATTAGATTGATTTTTTTGGAGATTTGAGGAGTCGATTTGGTTTGATTTTAGAAATAGGGAGTGACTACCCTTTCTAAAAATGAGTGAAACCCTAATCTCTTGTATGAAATAGTGAAACCTGATTTTTAATAAAACATATTTTTGATATGTATTGTCTCAATGTATGGAATTGAAATTCAAATCTATTTTGTGATTATTGGAGTGTTGGACTTATGTTTTCTACTATTTTGCATCCATATTTGAAATGAAATGAAATTGTGCCATAATTTGAGAAATGAAATGTTTTCTATTCTACCATTGTATTGATTTGTTGAATTTAAATGATTTCGATGAAATACATTGACACACAGATTTGAATTGTTTTGAAGATATGATGAGATGATTTGGTTATGTGGGTTGGATGCCTACTAGTTTGAGATGATATGATGATATGACATTATTTGATAAATTCCGTAATTACGAAGGGCGTTTGTAGAGACACCGGGTTATCCAGATACGCTTTTACAGGAGGTATTCGCAAACGTCATATGTCTAATGACTATAGGCGCGGTCGGTTGAACCCACATAAGGGGAAGGACGTGTGTGATGCCATCGTCTAGTACCGAGTAGGGTCCTATACACGATGATGAGCTAACTCCAGCAAACTCATGGCCAACATCGGGGTAGAGAGCGACTTTTGAACTTTATGTATGATAAAACCCCCGATATATCTGTCATTAGTCATGGTTGACCTTTGCCAGAATCCTTTCGGTTTACTCTATGATCTACTTGATTTTAAATGGATGCATATATGTATGTTGTCGTGTGAATGATTAAATGAGTTCATTTTAGCGAACATATTATGATTTACTGCAAAATTTAAATTATTGGTTATGAATTATATTATTTGACACTCCAATGTTCACATACGCTATTAGTACTTGAGATTAATCCCATCACTCACTGGGTATTTTCTTTGATACTCACCCTTCTTCTTTCCCTCCTCAAACAGAATTATTGTGCTAGAGCGACGTTTCAGACTCTAGAGGATTTGATAGCTCATTGGCAGATTTGAGTCTTTTCAACGGTGAGATTTAAATTAAGTTGAGATATGAATGCCGCACTTTATTTTCGACTCTGTGAAGTTTTGACCTTGAAATCCGTAGTTGATCGTATATTTATTATGGGATTGATTGTATATTTATGTACATTTATAATATCGAGAAAATAAAAAAAAAGGGTGGGACCCACCACCACTCACTTTTTTTTCTTCTTCTTTTCTTTTTCTTTCTTTTCTTCTTCTTTCCTTTTTCTTTTCTCCTCCCCTGCTCCCGACTTTCCCTCTGTGTTCATCTCCTTCATCACCTTCTCCCTCTCTTGTTCAATCTTCCACCAATCAACCACTCTTCACTTAAATTCACTTTATGGACTTCAAGCAAACTCAAGAAATGGAAGATTAGACAAAGAAAGTTTCAGATTTTCACGAATGGAGAAATTTAGGGTTTTTGTAACCCAAACTCCAAAACTCAATCCGACTCCAAAATCAAGGTAATTTATCCTCCCTAAACTTGGGTTTAACTTCTTTAATACTATATTATGATTTATTATTGAGATATTGGAGATTTTTGTTAGAGAATCGAAATTCTAGGAATTCTGTGGATAGTGAATTTGAGGTAAAACGAAATGAAAATGGTAGAAAGGTCCAAATGATGTTTAAATGATGAATTTGTGTGTATGTTGTGGAGTGAAATGAGCCAAAAAATATGTGTAGAAAGTTGGACTTTGTGTTGGATAAAAATGTGAATGATTTCAATGTTTTTTTTTTTTGTGGACTGAAATTTAGTGTTCAAAGTACAGAGCTTGCGTAAAGAATTCTTGTGAAAAAAGGATGAAACTATGTGCATTATTGTCGGTAGAAATGATGGGAAGAAAATGTGTTAGTGGGTTACGAGATTGTCATTCATTTTGTGAAGGTTGATCGCTGAAATTTTGATAAATTCACATTGTGATGTGTGCAAAATTTTGAGTAGAGATTGATGGGCATGTATGAGCTTGAATGTGCATGTGCCTGACCGTGAATGTAGAATGGAATAAAGAGTTGCATTCTGTCTAGGGATCATTGGAGATGAGTATGACATGAAATTTGGAGATATGTGTGTATGTGATGAGTTATGTATAGGAGTTCTAGGAAGAACCCTAAATTGACAATATAGAGTTGTGTTTGCCGATGTTTGAGGTGATGGATGGGGGTTAGCATGCTGAAATTTTGTGAAAATGTGTAATGTAAATGTGGACTGTCTTGAGCATATTCAATTCTAAAAAAAAAAAATTGTGGACTGTTTTGGAGTATACAAGAGATGGAATGAGGGAATGATGGTTTTAATAGTCTAAAGTGGCTTTGTGGTATTAGAAAATGTTTGGAAATGAGCAATTGAAGTTTGTTGATTTGGTAATAAGAAAAGGGACAACATATATACACCTTTAGAGCCTAATTACGGAGACCTAAACATTGATCCTAAATGAAGAACTAATTGAAATATAACTTAATATAGTAGTTTTCAATTTGCGACACAAATTTATATATATTATGTGTTGCCGTTATAGTGATACACTTGGTGATCAAACGATGGGAGCATACTTCCTACATTGTGGTACATTTTAGGGAGTGGCAGACCCTCCCGTATACAGTGAGTGGATTGTCCGTTGTGTCATAAATGAGTAAAACTGTTTTAAATTCTTTTATAAATGATTTTGAATGATCTTTACATGATTTATATGAAATCATTTGTGATTGTGGGATGTCTGGAATGGAAGTTTGAATTACGAATGCATTCTAAGTAATTATCAATAAATCTGTGCCATTTGCATTTGATATTGAATTTGTAAATACTTGTAGCATGAATTTCAGAATTTGATTAATGAAATATGACATATTGACTGTAATTTGAATGATTGTGAAATGATGGTACACGAGTGTAATGGCTATAGTCATTCCCTCCACGGAGCGACCCGACGGGGTGACGTGGGTGGGGTTATATTGCGAGAGAGGTGTACACAGCCTCTTCTCTGCCACGTCGGACTATTCAGATTGCACCCTGGTGAGGTATGAGCCAACACCAAGGAAAGTGGTAGTATTTTAAAATACAGAAATGGAAAACCCTTGGCAGGCTTCTGTCTGGGATCGGCTAAACTCAGGACGGAAGTAATTTCGATGGAACCCTTGCGATTTTCTGAAAAAATATTTGATGTGGATGCATATTTTGTGAATTATCTGATTTATTGAAAATGTTTCGATATATATGAAGTATTGTTTGAGATATACTTTGAGATATATGAAGTATTGTTTAAATCTATAACTATGATTTGAGTTTTCTTTCATTTTGATTTGAAATATTTTTGAAATATTTTATTTGTACTGAAAATTCTGAATTGGTTGGGATGGTCACACTGTATGCGTGCATGTACAGGAACTCCCTTCCCAAATGTGTGTGCCGACGCATGCTGGTGTACAGAAATGGATCAGATGGGTCCTTTGCATGTGAGCTGTATATGTATGATTTTCTTATTTGAGGGATTTGTGTATTAGAAGATTTATTGTACAATTAAAATATCTTGCGCTGTCTCGGTATATGGAGAGGTCATGCCCGTATACCAAGATAACGCGACGTTTGTTACGTGCTCGATAGGAGAGTCAGGGCGTAACAACATTTATTTGTGAAATTCTCATATTTTATTTGCATCGAGGCAAATTATGGTGTTTGAACGTTAATTTGGGAAAATTATTGTAAATTGTATAAAACTTAAGCCCGCTTAGTGTGGTAGCTGCTCATACTCTAGTTGGGTATGACAATAGAGGTCTGTGACTAGAATTGTTGGTAATTTACTTAGTCTGGTATTGTTCTAAATGTCTGCTGTGATTGGTAGGTTGTTATGAAGCCGAGATGACCATTTTATTTTATTTACATGATGATTTTTAATTATACAGGTTTAAACATATTTATTTATACATGGGAGATCTCCGATTTATGGGAAGTTTCTGTCTGATTTTCTGTAAAAATACAAGCGCATTCAGAGTAACGGATAGCTGCTCACGACCCCGGTTCGGGGCATGACACATATACTAGCACTATAGCTAGCTTGTTATCTTGAACTCTAACAAATAAGTTCAAATCTATTGATGCCGTTATGTACTCTCTTTGGCCTAGAAAGTCTGCTATTTTTTCATACCATATTCTAAGCATGTGCTTTAAACCATAAAGTACTTTCCTCAATTTGCAGACGTAATTGGACTTATCTTTATTTTGAAACCCAAGGGCCGTTCCTTATAGATTTTTTGATCAAATTCTCTATACAAGATAACTTTCTTTTCATCCATCTGTTGTATTGTCCATGACCTACTAGCTATTAAGGCTAATAAGACATAAATAATAGTAATCTTGGTCACTAGACTGAAAGTTTCATCATAGTCCAAGTCATATTGTTAAGGGAATCCATGAGCTGCCAATTGTGTCTTATATCACTCTATCGATCCATCATGGCAACTTTTAATTTTGTAAACCCATTTGCATGATATGGGTTTGACTTCACAGCACCGTCAAATGCTGTGGTTTCCTTTACCTCTACAATAGCTGTGTTTGCACATTTTGGATTAGGTCTCATTTGTCGAGCAGATCTTAACTTGTGTCTTAACTTCCTCTTTTTGTTTTTTTGATTGTCTTGGTTGCTTCACTTCTGGACTATCGTTGTGCACACCTATCTTCCAAGGGTTTTTGGACTTATCCTGAGCCTTAGCCGACACTTTTTTATCAAATGGATGAGGTCATTCTCCTTTGTCTTCACCTTGGGTAAATGAGGCTTCCCTTTTTTCACCTTTTCCTTAATTTGATTGGAGTTTGGTAAAGGTAATGCTTGAGAAGACCACCAAGAGGATCGACAATGACATTCCTTGAGACATAATGTTTTTCTGTTGTAGGATCACAATACTTCCAACCCTTTCTTTGGTCATCATGGCCAATGAATTGTATCGAACTGCCTTCTTATTAAGCTTGTTCCATATATAATTTGGAACACAAGTATAGCAGATACAGTCAAACACTCAAATGTGTCTCATCATTGGCTTGATATTCCAAAGCTTTTGAAAATATGAAAAGACGCCTAATCTTACTTGAGGGAGTTTATTGGTAACATGGACTACCATCCCATACACTCTTCCCAAAAACTCCAAGGTATGTTCTTTGCGTGTAACAAGCTTTTGCATAACTCAGCCAAGTGTTGATTCTTTCTTTTGGCTATCTCATTCTATTGTGGCATCCTTGGACAGGCAATTGCCTTTTAATCCCTTGATCCCTAAGATATTCAAAGAACTCATCTAATGTATATTCATCTCCATTGTCTATTTGGAGTCATCGAATCTTTTGTCCGACTTCTTTTCCTACCTTCTCTTTGAAGACCTTGAATTTCTCAAGGGCTTCAGACTTTTCTTATATGAAGTCCACCCACATGTACCTTGAGAAATCATCGATGAAAGTAATTATGTAGCTCATATTGCTAATAGATAGCTGCTTGACCAAATACATCCGAGTGAATTAGCTCTTATGGTGCTTTAACTAAATACTTTGACTCCTAGTAAGGAAGCTAATGCACTTCACCATATTGACATCGAGCGCAAATGGTATCTTCTTAATACTCTAGTTGAGGTAGGCCTTTAAGCGTGGACTTTATCATCATCACTTTAAGCTTGTGATAGCTCATGTACTCCAACTGAGCGTGCCATGAGTTGGTTGTCTCATTTTTTTTCCTTGTTTTGTCCATGTAGGTTTCTTGTGTTAACATGATGTACACCAACTCCATCCGATGTCCCACCATGTTAGGTTTGCCAATAATCTTTAATATGTGGTATACTTTGACATCATCAGGTCCAAACAACACATGGTTGTAGGACCTTGCGATTTGCGGTACAAATATCAAATTCTTCATCATCCTAGGTACATGAAAGACATTTTCTAGCTGCACTTATTATTATATCGAGGTATGATAGCTGTATTACCAATATGAGTTATTGGCAATCTTGAGTTGTTGGCCATAACTACAACATGCCCTCGTTTGTACTTGGAGATGTCTGATACTTTCTTTCTATCTCCGGTCATGTGATTGGAGCGAATAGCCAATGATATCTCCTCTTCTAAAGCTATGCAAGAGGTAGCCAACTCTTCTCCCATGGTGTTAGTTGGCATTTGGTCTTCCTCCTCCAAAGCAAAGGAAACTTGGAATCCCCAGTCTTCCTCACTCACTTTAATTTATACTATTAGCAAGTTGGCTGCGGAACAATTTAGACAACTTAATTAATTAGCTAGTTTAAGTCTATGAAAATTATTCCAAACAACAATATTATTCATTTGAATTTGTGATGTTTTCCGGAATGTTCTAGTCATGCTAGTGATGAAAATCTCTAGAGAAAGAGAGGCGGTGCTCTCAACACAGCCATCTTAAGAATCAATTTGAGTTGCTAGCGAAGAGAGATCCAAAGGTCGATTGTTGGATAGATAATCAAATATTTAGATTTCACGATTACATTTTAACATGGGTTTCTTAATATACAATCAAATGCTGTTTTTATCATATGAGTTGATTTCTTCAAGAATTTGGAGAGAAAAATATAATTTTTTCAATGTTTAGACTTATAACTCATAAACATTATTAAAAACAAAAAAAAAAAAAAACAAAAACAAAAAGAAAAAAAGGATATATATGAATTACTTTTTCAATCAATATTTGCTGCATAAGTTTTGACTTCCTTGATAGTAAAATCATCAAAGACATAATGGGCATGATGTCTTCCTCTTTTTGTAGATCAAAACTTATTGTTAATCCCAAATACACTTTGCTTAATTTCATCCCAATACGTCATTGGCTAACATAAATTTGCAAGACACAAAATTATAGAGATCGAATTTCACTTTATTTATAAAATTCCATTTTGCTACAAAAGATTTTCACTTAAGTGAAAACTACTACAAGTATAATAAAAATAGAAATAAAAATAAAAATATTCCAAATTAAAATTGAGGCAATTTGAAGCTTTCCAAATGAACCCCCAACCCAAGTCATCCTCGATTCGTCGGCCCTCTTCTGCCTTCCCTGCTCAAGACAAGCTCATAATTAGTAATAAGAAAGAAATAAGACAACTACAGTACCCAAAAAAAAAAAAAAGAAAAACCAAAGAAAGAAATAAGACAACTAGATGTCTCAGCCCATGGCAAAAGTTAAATGGGCCCACGAAATGGGCCAACTAAATGGGCCCCCAAATGAGCCCATTATTGAACCTTGTTTCTACATTAACCAGAGTAATCTTCATATATATGAGCATAAATATAGAATTATATACATGATCTATATATTATAAATTTAATTAAGCAAGTTCTGATCTCTCACGACACTTACATGCCTAGAACCTCGTTTTAATTCCATCACATGCATGGTGAAACTCTATGATGATAAAAGGTATCAATGCGAGGACCAAGTGCTTAACAATACATGAAAATACGTGTGAATTTGGGATCCCACAATGATCCACACGTTAAATATAATAGATTTGCAGATACTTATATTAAAATTTGGGTTCAAATTGTCTCATCTGTTAGTACTAATAAAGTTAAAAACTCCGACCTATATTGGGTTTTCACAAATATATTTGTTTTTATGCGTATTGAAAAGATAAATATGAATGAAAATTTAGATCAATTTGAGTGGTATAATATCACGTTGAGTAGCCTTTTGTGATCATAATGACTTTAGGGTGCCCTGTATTTGGTTCCTTTAGTTCAAGATCGTCAATGGTTTATGAACTTTTATGATCCATAACCAAAGTGCTACTCAAAATTCTTGAGCCTCCATGCAAGGTTTTCTTGAGAATCAAAGGATTGGATGTGAATGCCTTCACGATCAAATTAAGTAGTTTGGTTGGAAATATGCATAATAATCCATATTAGATGTTTCCGGCAATTATGGGACAAAACTACGCAATTACCAAAATCATAAAAGTCAAGCATATTTAACATACTGGTGCGTTGAATAAATCTACTCTTATGCATTTTGTTACGATCTTTATTATTATTATTTTTCCTTCATCGTAAATCAATATAATGTTTATTAACTTTAATTTTTGGAGATTCACTTATCTATAAAAAAATAAAACACATTTAATGTTCATAAAAGGATAAGAAAGTACATAATTAAGCTTTAAAGAGAAATTGAAAGAGATGCAAAATCCTGAAAATAACTATTTGTTTAGATAATCATGCCAAGCTTAAGTGTAATACAAATTATCAAAAGATATGAAAATAAGTATTTGTTTATGTTATATATAATTAAGCTTCTTGCTATATACTATTTATACTCTATTTAAAAAGTTTTACAATCAAAGTAGCAGATTGGGATATCTTTTTATAATCAAAATATTTCAAAATCCATACAAAAGGCCAAAAATTTCAGATAAATAATTCGAAAAATACTAAATATATGTATTATAATATACGAAATAGCATATAAAAGAGTTAAGAAAGTACTTTATGTAATTTGAGGATAGATATTACTTTATGTAATTTGAGTGTCAAAGAGTTAAGAAAAATAGCATATATTTTAAAAATAATTAGAAATAAAAGGATAATAAAACACTCAACTATGCAAAAGTAGGAAATTATTTTGCCATAAAAGAAAGTACGATCACAGACTAAAGTATCAAGTGAAAATAATTTAGTGAAATAATTTAATTGAGTAAACAAAGGAAAAAAAAAAGCAATGAAATCATAATTTTGGCAAAATTATAGGATGATGATAATTATCTCATTATTAAAGTATTTAAACAAAATCATAGTACTTAATTAGTCATTCTATAATAATTATTACAAAAGCTTTCAATATTTTAAATTATATTTAGTAACAAAATGCACTTATAAGAGATTTATTCAACGCATCAATATAATCAATATACATTGAACTCCTACAATCATAGTCATTGTTTCATCTTTTCCTATGCCAACATCCGAATATAGACTGCACAAGTCCAACCAATAAACTTAATTTAAACCAAAAGACAGAACACGCTCCAACCAGGGTTTTGATTCCCAAAAGAAAACCTTAAATGAATCTGTCAAGAATTTTAAGATGGTACTCTAATCATAAATCGCAAAATTCATGAAACTTGACATAATCTCAAACTAGAGCAACCAAATCAGACAGCTTAGGGTCATCATGGTAAGGCTACTTCACATGATAGTCGAGCCACTCCAAATAGGTCCCAGAACCCAGCAAGGACTCTTGATTTTCATTCAAATATTCATCTTCTCAATACACTAATACAAAATGCAATTGTGAAATACTTGATACAAGTCGGATTATTTAACTTTATCATTGCTAGCATGAAGGACAACTCACCCCAAATTTCAATAATAGCATCCTCAAGTCTATCATATTCTAACCAAAAGATCAACTAAGGAACTCCCAATTCACAAGCATATTCAAGTCTTGTTGATAACATTGTCCTTGCATTAAACCAGATATCATGCGTAAAGTTACACTGTGCTTGTGACAGAAAAAAGACAAAGTTCTAAATGTATAAGGGCATGGCTCAGAACATGATAACTAAATTTAAAATATTGGAGCATGTATAAGCATCAGTATCTATGTTCATATCCATGAAGATCATTCTTAATCTATGTTTGTGGAAACAAGATTTAACATTGAAGGATTGTCGGCTTCAACTCCTACTTAGAACCCCAATTTCAATCGTCAATCGATGCATGAGAAAGTATATTCATCCAAATATACAAGAAGGAAAAGGAAGGCTAACCTTAGAGATGAATGCAGAATGTTTAATGAACAATACAATCTTAGTGGAGTGATACAAATACCATTGCATTTTACTCCTTTGCACAGGGGCTCTTTCCCAAGGACATGGTCAATAATTTGAGCTCCCAAATCTTCTTCACCGGTTTTCCATAAAAAAGGAGTACAGGACATAAGCTAAACTAACAAACATATATGATGTCAAAACTATTTATTTTGTAAATATGTTAAACTAAAACATAATAAGCAAAGCCAAAGACTAAGAGACTAAATTGATCTCATCAACACTCTAATCCTATTCATTCCCTTGATGCTTAAAGCTAAAGACAATGCCTAATGTTGAGATGCATGAAACCATCATATAAAATTAAGTACAATGGGAAAAAAGTACAATGAATGCATAACCAAAGAGAAATTTCTGGTGGAAAAAGATCAGAACTAAAAGTTATAACAGCCCATACCATGGATTGAAATTGGACTCTGTATACAAACCCTTTGCTGCTCACGAATTGATAAGCTTCTCTGCTGCTCATATCTCCACTGGTGAACCAACACCTTAAAAGCTGTCGCTAAGTCTTTGAAGCATGAACTCTTCAGCTAAGTAGTCCCCATTTTTCAAAATGGTTCCAATGGTTGCATGATTAAATCATGATACATAATAAATTTGGCCAACATTATTACAATTACAGAACAAAATAATTACACAAGCAATGCAACCATTTGAAACCACTTAAGATATTGGCCGGTAATGAAAAACGATGCGACCATTCACATCTCACATCCAAGAACCAATTTGAAAACATAAATTACCAGAAAATAAAAAATAAAAGTGTATGTAATGGGAAGTTATCTTAAAATTTCTCTCCCAATGTTACAACTTTGTGAAGCAGGTTAACCATATTTTGTGAAAATCGAGTTAAACCACTGATATAGAGTTCTGATATTGTACTGAGATATGGCTGAGCAGCATGAACGGGCTCCACGACTTGAAACTATTTTGAAATACCTAAAATAACAAATAATCAATATGGCATAACAGGAGACAAAATTTCATAAAATTCAGATCTAAATGTCCCAATTCAAAAGTCTGCTTGTTAGGGCCATAATACCCATGAAGTAAAAGGTCCTGATTTGAAAACAGTCCCAACATGTTTTGGTAAGCAAAAATAAGGAAGCCTAGTTATTAATGCTGATCTATGCCATTGGTGAATTCAACTAAGTATTCAGGACCTTCACTAAATCATAGGTCAGGAAACTAGAAAAGAATAAATTATTACATATGGAATTCCTTTCTAAGGCTTCTCTATTTTTACATGTCAAAAGCGTGATACACCTTTCTCCTCCAAGACCGTAATTTATCCCAAGTCCCCCGAACCCTATCCGGATTCTCCCAATCCAGGTCCATGAATCAACTTTAAGAAGGAAACCTGTTTGCATCAAACTTTGCGTCCTACCCATGTTCATCCTAGAACGTAGAAGGCCAAAAGATAATAGCAATGCCTCCCATTTCAAATGAAACGGTTGAAGAAAACCTAGAAATTTCAAATGAGAAATTTTGAAAAACCAATTTTGGTTTGACTAAATTTCAGCACCAAACAGAAATTCAAGAAAACCCCACAAAATTTATTTAATAGAAATCAGAGGATTAAGGATGAATAGCCCATCGAACCAAGATTTTGGGAATTTGCTCATCTAGGGTTTGAAGAAATATAGAAACAAAAATTAGTAAAAAGTTGTAACAAATGCGTAATACCTCAGAGCGATGAACTTTTCCATCATTTTTCTAGTATTAAATTAACACCCAGAATTGTAAATCCCCAAGAACATAAAAAGGAAAACAAGAATTAAAAATTAGATTGAGAATCGCGAACCCCACATTCTCTCTCTCACTCACTCTCTCTCTCTCTCTCTCATTCTTTAGAATGAGACCTCAAGAAACAAACGGTCATATTTCTGTTCTCAAAATATCTAGATTCTTGAAATCGGAGTCACTGAAGTGTCCCTTCCTTTATGTTAATGCCCCTAAGTAGTAATAAAAAATGCCTTTTTTGTTTGACTTTTTCCCTTATTTTTTTGGAATAGATAATTACAGGAACGAAATAAGTGGAAAATAAAAAGGACTCAAAAAAATAATTTTTAAATAACTTAAAATTCAATCCATCTTTATTAATGCATTTCCAAATACATTGTGACATAATTACATTCTTCTTTAATAAAGTATAAAAAAAGAATTGCTTTGTCCTTCTAGATTAAAATTTTCAAAATTTTTCTAATCTATATTTTTTAATAAATTTTTTAATTTAAAAAATGTCAAATCCTAAAAAATTATATTATGCATTATAGTTAAAACTAATCTGAATGTTCTTGATATTAAGAAACCAAATTTTGAAGTCCGAAAGGATTTTGAAAAAGTTTACCCTTTGTGAATCAAGTGGAAGTTCTTTTTGTATATCTTGAATTCATAGCTACAAGTAATAAATACAGATAAAGTTCAACACAGATATAGTGGTGATAAAATATTTTGATCCATTGACTCATTATGATGCTACAATCTACTATCTACCGCCTAAAATTATATTAGGTTCAATTACACCTACCATGAAAAATAGATATCAAGTTGTAGTTCTTTTTTTTTTTTTTCCCTTTTATTAATGCCTGACTCTTGAAAGAAATGAAGAAAGATGAAGAAGGGTTGCTACTAGGACAGAAGAAGATCAAGAGTTACAGGATGCATGTCCTCCAAAATTAGTCATCAAAGAAAACGGTTAATCTAGTTAGATTTGTGTGTTTAGTTAATCGTAATTAGTTGTACTGTGAGAATAAGCGAGAGGCATTAAAGGAGCAATGTAAATACAATAAATGTTAGTGCAACAGCTAGCATAAATATGATTTGTATATAAGTAATCAAATTCAATAAGAAAGGTATGCAGAACATTTATTCACAGAATCAGTCTATATTTTTTATGATATCAGAGTCATGGAAAGAGGTTATCATACCTCAATTCTTGATCCAAACACATCTGCATCCACACAAACTGATCAAACAAAACAAAAAGAATTACAACACTTGAAACTGATTCAAACATCAGTTTAAAACTTACACTAGTTTTATTAACCGGTAACAATTATCTCTCATGAGCAAGAGCTATTACTTTGTCCCTCAATAGCAAGGGAATGGTTGGCTACATCAACGAAAAAGTGGTACAGCCCTAACCAACCAGTGAAGAGTATGAAGAATGGAAAGCAAACGATCAACTGGTAATGACTTGGCTTCTTAACTCAATCGATTCAAAGCTGTACAATATTTTTGCATTCTCTAGCCGTGTTAGAGAACTGTGGGAGTCGATTAGAAATTTGTATAGACAGTAGAATAACTTATATAGGATACTTGAGTTAAAGAAGCAAATTGCAGAAGCCAAACAAGGGGATTCACCCTTTACAGAGTATTTGGGAAAATTGAAGGCAATGTGGGACGAATTGGCCTTGTATAGGCCACCAATCACTGACCTAATAACACTATAGAGAAGGGCAGAGCGAGACAAAGTTTTTGAACTACTTGCAGGACTAAAGCCTAAATATGAGGCTGTGCAAAGTTAGATATTGTTAAATCAAGACTTGCCATCACTTACAAGTGTGTGCACAAAGATTCAACAAGAAGAAAAGTGATGGCTGGAAATAAAGATAAGGAAGAAGAACAGCTGGAATCTCATGCATATGTCACGAGAACAAGCCAATGAGAATTTTTTAGAGGAGATTACAAAGGAAGAGGAGAAAATAAAGGTATTGGAACAAGAACTCAGTTGGTTTGTGAGCACTGCAAAAAAAATGACATATTAAGGATAGGTGCTGGTTCTTACATCTACACCTGAGGATGCAAAAGGACAAGGGGCTATAGCAAATGCTGTGACAAAACAAGAATCTGAAGGGAGTACAAGCTCAATAGAACAACTGGCTCAGTAATTATTACAATACATGAGTAAAGGAATGGCTGCAAATGAAGGAGTTACCATTGCAAACAAATTTGAAGCAAAAGAAAGTCAAGCACAATCGTCAATAGGTAATTCTGAATATTTTTCATGCTTAACAGTTTAATCTGATAAGAATTGAGTAATAGATTTATGAGCAAATTGCCATAAGACAAACTATTTAAAAGGAATGGAAAAAATTGAACAAGGAAAGAAAGGATCGACCATGCTTATAGCAAATGGAACTAAGGTTGATATTAAGTGCAAAGGAAAAGTAACATTTCTTAAAAATGAATGGTCAGATGTATTGTATGTACCTGACTTTAATACTAAGTTGATATCTGTTAGTAAGATCACCAAAGAATTAAATTGTAGGGTTGTATTTAAACCTGACCAAGTAATTTTTCAAGATATGAACATTTTGAAGAACATTGGTAAAGGAAGAATGGAGAATAGACTATACTTGTTGGAAGAAGAATCTGTAGATTATTGCAGTAGGATTATGAAAAGAAATGAAGCAATGTTGTGGCATTATAGGATGGGTCATCCAGCCAAGAACATTTTAGAAAAGATAATTTCAGGCTGTGATATAGAATTAGAAAAATGTGAAAGTTGTCGATTGGCTAAATAATGTATTTTGCCATTTAAGCAATTTGAAACAAAGTATGATGAATATTTTGATCTAATTCATTCTGATGTATGGACTTTTCCTATTGATTATTATGACACTTTTAAATATTTTGTAACATTTATTGACAATTTCTTAAAGATAACTTGGGTGTATATGTTAAAATCTAAATCTGAAGTGTTTCCGACATTTATTGAGTTTAATAATTTAGTTCATGCTCGTTATAATAGGAAAATAAATGAATTCAAAATTGAGCTAAAACGGTTAGAAATAGTTAATAAAAAATCTTGTATATACACTCCATAACAAAATTGAGTTGTTGAAAGAAAAAATAGGCACTTGTTAGAGGTTGCAAGAGGAATAAGGTTTCATATGAATGTTCCAAAAAGGTACTAGTCAGATTCAATATTAACAGCATGTCATTTGATTAATAGAATACCAAGTAGAATGTTAGACTATAAGTTTCCTTTGGAAGTCTTGACCGAAGGTTAGTTTAGAACATTTAAGAGTATTTGGATAGAAATGTTTTGTGCATATACCATAAATTAAAAGGGATAAGTATGATTCAAGGGCTGAAGTATGTATATTTTTAGGATACTCCATGATGAGCAAATGTTATAAGTGTATTAATCCAAAAACCAGACAAAGGTCCGTTTCCAGAAATGTACAAAATTTCTGGAAACAGAACCTTACTATCCTAATCCTGTGTTGGCAAAGGTTGAAGATGTATTTTAGGGGGGAGAAAAGTCTAGATGATCTAGTGGAAGGTGAAAAAGGAATGGAAAAGAAATGACAGAATCAATGGGAAGAAAGTGCAGAAAAAAACGATAAAGCAAAGTGAATTGCGAAAATTTCTAGGAACCTTCATACCTTCAAATAAGAACCCAGGAATGTACAAGCACACAATAAGAGTTTTTGACTTTTGAAAGAAGAAGGAAGTCAAGTTTACACCAACAGCAATCAAAATTACAAGATAAGGTTCAAAATATTCCGTTACACACTGATCAAATGGATTGCAGAATGCAGAATCAACAAGAATAGCATAACGAAGGAGAGAATGAGCAACCAGAAGCAGAGTTGGATCAAGAAGGAATGTATAGTCAAGACTTGATGAACAACGAAGAAACACATCAGGACAGAGATTAGGAATCAACAGTAGAGGAAATCAATCAGCAACAAAGGTCTGCAACAAATCAAGTAAGGAAATCACTAAGAGAACACAGAGTGTCCACAAGGTACAAAGATTACAAAATTTTTTCCGCTATTCAATATCCAATGACCAGGTATGTTACTTACAACTCCATCACATTTACATACTTAAGTTTTTTAAGTAAAATTAATCAAGAAACAGAACCAATAGATTATGAAGAAGCAAAAGGCAAATATGTATGGCAATCAGCAATGAAAGAAGAGTTAGATGTACTAAATAGGAACAAAACCTAGGATTAAGTTAAGTTACCAGAATGAAAGAATACAGTACGTTGTAAATGGATATATAAAATCAAATATAATAGTGATGGAACAATAGAAAGGTTTAAAGCAAGGCTGGTAACTAAAGGGTTCACACAAAAACAAAGAATTGATTACAATGAGACATTTGCACCTGTAGCTAAAATGAAAATCATAAGGATACCGATTTCTGCTGCTATAAACAATGGATGGATTCTTTCAAATGAATATTAAAAATGCTTTCTTGCAAGGGGACTTACAATAGGAGATATACATAACAATTCCTAAATGACATTCCTTGGAAAATTTAGCATTAGTGTGAAAGTTAAGGAAACCAATATATGGGATAAAGCAATCACTTAGAGTTTGATATTGCACATTAAATAAAGAACTAACAGAGTTAGGATTTAAGAGAAGTATAGCAAATTATACTTTATATATAAAAACTACCTGCAATGGATGAATTATAGTATCAATATATGTAGATGATATCATAATAACAGGGGATGATCATGAAAGAATTAAAGAACTAAAGTATCAACTGAACACTAAGTTTGACATAAAAGATTTAGGACTCTTAAAATACTTCTTAGCAATAGAAATAGCTTATTTTAGTAAAAGGGATATTCATGACTCAAAGAAAATATATATTAGACTTGTTAAGAGAAACAAAAACAGAGAATGCAAAGTCTTATAACACACCAGTCGAGTATGGCATTAAGTTTTCTTTACTGGAAGGAAAGGAAATTACCTGATGCAAGAAGTTTTCAAAAATTAGTAGGAAAATTAATTTATCTAACCATGACCAGACCTGACATCATTTATGTTGTTAGTCTTATAAGTCAAGCCATACATAAACCAAGAACAATGCATCAAGCTATAGCTAACAGAATACTTAGATACTTAAAATCATGTTGTGGCAAAGGCTTGTGGATGAAAAACCATGGAAATATGAATATATTAGGATACTCAGATGCTGACTGGGTAGGAAGTATTGACAATAGAAGATCAACTAATGGATTTTGTATGCTTGTGTGTGGGAATTTGGTGACTTGGAAGAGCAAAAAATAGAATGTTGTATTAAAAGCAGAGTACAGAGCTATGGCACACACAACAAGTGAGCTAATTTGGCTAAAACAACTACTGACAGATTTGGGATTCAAGCAACAAGGGCCAATGAAGATGTTTTGTGACAACCAATCCACCATATATATAGTTGCAAATCCAGTGTTTCATGAGAGGACAAAACACATTGAAGTAGATATCATTTTGTGAGAGAAAAGGTTCAAAGCCAGGAAATTACAATACCATTCATTAGCAGCAAAGACCAGTTGGCAGATATTTTAACCAAAGCACTTCCGCCAACTCATCAATACCATACTTAGCAAGTTGGGAATGTATGACTTATACAATCCCAATTTGATGGGGAATGTTGTAAGAAATAAAGAAAGATGAAGAAGGGCTGTTGCTAGGACAGAAGAAGATCAAGAGTTGTAGGAAGCAAGACCTCCAAAATTAGTCGTCAGAGAAAACAGCTTAAACTAGTTAGGATTGTGTGTTTGGTTAATAGTAATTAGTTGTACTGTGGGAATAAACAAGAGGCATTAAATGAGCAATGAAAATACAATAAATACCGGTGCAACGGCTAGCATGAATATAATCTATATATAAGCAATCAAATTCGACAAGAAAGCTATGCAGAACATTCATTCACAGAATCAGTCTATATTTTTTATTGACCAACCGGTATTGGAAATCATATCCTAACTAATCTGGTTTGAGTTTATGTCAAACCCTTTTAGGAGAGTGTTTTCACAATATAATTATTTTCATTTTTAAAATTTGAATTTTAGTTTTAATTAAGAATTTAATTTTCTTCTTACTAGAATAATTATCCATTGGAAGTCATGGTTGATGTTCAACAATTGAAGAGTCATACTGTCGTCCTTTCACTTATGTTATAGTTACACATATATTAAAGATTTGAGTAATGAAAAGAGGTATTTTATTAAACAAAATCATGCATGAATAGTTAAGGTCAAGGAGGTGTTGCTCCTAGGTGGTCGAAAACAAACAGATATCCAAGTTGCGAGCTTTTGTCCTTTGCGAGGGTAAAAGTCAAAGAATTGAGCTTTGTGCTTAGGAGGACAATGTTTGCAAGTAAACTTGTGCCAAGGCAACTCGAGTTTTACACATTTGGATGGCCTTGAAGGGCATGCCATGACTTGGAGCAATCCTTAAGCAATGGGCGTAACCATGTTGTTAGTCAACTATTTGAATTTAACTAAGCGGTGGACAAAAAAATATACGATAAAATAACAATAACAATATAATATTAATAACAACATTTCAAGAAAAACTTATAGCTCGAATATTAAAAAATTAAACAAATAATTATATAACACAATTTTGGGATACTACAATATCATTGCTACAAACCAAGACTTGAGTAGAGAATCTAAAGTAATTGAAGGTGTTACCTGAGCTTCCATTACAAAGGACTCACTCTCCATTAGAAAAGACTCACTCTTATTTCTACTACTGGTAAGCCAGTTAGGGAACAATCTAGACCATTAATTAGTTAGTTTAAGTCAATTAGGACTATTCTAGACAATAAAATTATTTAAATGTTTAGTTGGTGATATTTGCATAGACCGACTCCATCCGACGTCCCACCATGATAAGTTTGCCAATAATATTTAATGTGTGGCATACTTTGATATCATTGGGTCCAAACAGCATATGGTTGTTGGACCTTGCAATTTGCGACACAGATATCAAATTCTTTGTCATCCCAGGTACGTGAAAGACAATTTGCCCGCTGCACGTCTTCATTATTATATCGAGTTGCGATAATTGTACTGCCATTGGGAGTTATTGGCAATCTTGAGTTGTTAGCTATAACTACAACATGCCCTCTTTAGACATCTGATGATTTCTATCTATCTCTAATTATATGATTAGAGCAACCTGAGTCAACTATCCAACCTTCTTCATAATTGATTCTATCACTTACTACTACCAACGACATCTCCTCTTCTGAAGCTATACAAGAGGTTGCCGACTCTTCTCCCATGGTGTTAGTTGTCATTTGGTCTTCCTCCTCCAAGGCAAAGGAAACTTGGAATTCCCAGTCTTCCTGGATGTCGCTGCATTGCTTTTGGTGTGCTTGAATCGACAATCTCATGCAAAATGTCCTCTTCTTTTGCAGTTGAAGCATCAATCATCTTGCCTTCTTTCAAGTTTGTTTCCTTTGGCTTTGTCTCGATCTTGCCTTGCTCCCCCTTGCTGTGTGCTACTCCATTGTCTTCTCTTCCAGCCTTGTTGATTGCTTAGGATCTCACTACTTTATTGCGTTGATTTTTATAGGCTCTCTTTTTGGAGAAGAGAGCTTCCTCCTCGTCCTATTAAAACTTTGGACTTATCATCCGAAGTTTCTTCATTCGCCACTAAATTCTCCAACTCTGTTATAGTTGGTGGCTTTGCTCATCCACAGGTTGCTGTTATGAAGCCTTTGAACTCCAATCTCAAACTGTGGATGATGATTCTTCTCATTCTTGTTTCAATAATTGCATTGTCTAAATCTAATTTTGAGATTTCTTTGCATAAATATTTAACTTGAGCAAAATATTGACTTACCGTTAAATTTCCTTGCGAGATGGACGGGAGCTCATTTTCCAATCTTTGGAATTTTGATTTGTTTTTTCTCGCAAATACAGTAGCCAACATGTCCCATGCCTCTTTAGGTGTTGTCACCGATTTTATTTGTTGCAGCTGCTCATCATCTACTGCAACTGTCAACACATATATGGCTTTTCCGCACATCATATTTGTAAAACCGACAAAGTCAAAAAAAAAAAAAAAAAAAAATTTGGGAAAGTTACTTTCCCAATTCACCTTCTCTCCCCCTCATTCTCTCCCGTGTTATCTGTCTCTCACCCTCTCTCACTCTCTCAATTTCTCCACCTCCCTCCCTCCATTTACATACTCACAAGCTCTCTCTCTCTCTCTCTCTCTCTCTCTCTCTCTCACCGATCTCTCTCTCTCTCCTGCGGGCGCTGCACAGCCGCAGCGCCAGGCTTCCCTCCCGCGCTGCTACAGCCCGCGAGCACAACGGCTCCTGCCCGCGAGCAGCTCCATCTCGCGAGCGCTCCAAAGCGCACCAGCCGCGACTTCTCTCCCTCGCGCGCGAACAGCCCATTGCTTCTCTCCCTCGCCTGTTCGCGTGCTGCCCTTTGCCGAGACACTTGCTGCAACCCCAGAAGAGACCCCAACTTGGCAGTCATCGGTAAGCCCTCGAGAACTCTAGCCGAGATTTCAATTCATCCCCTGTACATGTGGTATGAATTTCCGATTGATATATTCTAGGGTTTCAATTTCTTTTGGTGATTGAACCTAAATACTAAATTTGGAAGTATTGCAGGTTTCGAATTAAATCGAATAGTGCACGAAAGTTTGGTAGGCAAATGCGAAAACCCTAGGTCTAAATTTGCACTCCTTTCTCTGCGCAGGTAAGAGCTAATTTCTGAAAATAACTCTAGGATTGTGAAATAATTGCAATATGGTAGAATTGGAATGTATGTCCATGAATTGGAAAAATTAGAAAAAACTAAGATTATATTAATTTAAGAAAATCAAAGAGAGTTGTGAATATGAATTTTGTAAAGATCTAAATGGCGATAAATTGGTAAAATGAGGATAGGAACAAGAAAATGATAGAAATGAGGGTTAAACAAAATTAGGAAAGTTTGTGAACCCTTGAGTTTGGAGGAGAAATGACTTGAGAATCGTTATGGTTGCTTCAGGACAATCCATTGGAGTTTGAAATGAGATTTCTTGAGTATGGATAGGGTGTAGGGAGTGAATACCCTCTCTGGAAGTGAGTGGATGGTTCATTGTGTTCATGAATGAGAAACCTGTTTTAAAATTGCTTTATAAATGATTTTTGAAAAATTTTACGTGATTTATGCGAATTGTTTTGTGACTGTGGGCTGTCTGAACTGAATTATAAAGTATAAATGCATCCATTGTATTTAAAAATGATTCTGTGCCATATGTTATTTGATATTGCTCTATGAATTGATTTGGTATGAGATTGTTGATTATTTGATGGAAAATTATGGCACATTACTTGTGAACTGGATTGATTTAGAAATGAAGGGTGCTGCAGATGACTATAGTCATATTCCCACCACGGAGCCACCCGACGGGGTGGTGTGGTTTGGGGTTTGGATGTGCAGGGGAGTTAGACGTCCCTCCCTCTGCCAAAGTCATACTATTTCTGGTGCACCCCGGTGAGGTACGAGCCAACGCCAAGGTAGGGGGTTTGTTTTGAGACATTAGATAGAAAAACCCTTGGTAGGATTTCGTCTAGATTTGGCCGCCCTAAGACGGAAGTGTTTTTCGATGGAAATCCAAGATTTTCTGAAATGATAATTGACATGGATGCATATTTTGTAAATTGTGATTTATTAAAATGTTTTATACATATGAACTGTTATTTATGAGATATGTTTTGACTGCCCCACATTTACCCTTTATTTATGAACACAATCACACCATTGCACTCCACTCATTGAGTATACCCCTATATTCACCCCTCTCTTCTCCTTTTTCAGAGGAGACTTAGTTGGGAGACTACTCGACGGAGCTTGTGCAGTATTTTTGCGGATTGTATAGGTATTTGGCACATGCAGGGTTAATTTTAGAGATTTATAGATCTCAAACCATGGAAAGGGAAGACTGTACATCCCCTGCCGTGCGGATTTCATTGATACTGGCCGAGTTGTTGGCAAGTATTGATAAAATCCGCTGATTTTTGATTTGTTCTTTATTATCTTAATTACTCGATTATTTTTGTAAAACCGTTTATATCTGTACTGGGACATTTGGACTGTAAATCTTAATTTCGATACTTTTCTTTAATTTTGTGAAGTTTTGGACAATTCATACCGTTAGGACTCTACCGATACTGGCTTGTTTTCCTCAGGTAAGTGTTGGTAAAGTCCGACGGCTATGTTTTGGGACTTCTTGTTTGTCACACGCTTTATTGAGGTGAGAATTCTGAATGGTTAGGATGGCCACATCGCATGCGTGCTTGTACAGGATCCCACTCCCCGATGTGTGCCAATGTGTGTGTTTGAATGTTTGGGGATGAGCCGGATGGGTTCCTTGCGTGTGTATTGTTATATGATTTCACGTTTTGAAGAGTTTTATATTTTCGATGATTTATTATAAATTTGATAGCCTTGCGGAGTTCCGGTATACGAGGAGGTTTTGCCCGTGTATCGAGACGATGCGACGGTTGTCGCGTGGTCGATCCGAGAATCGGGACGTAACAATATTCCACTTCTCAATTGCTTTGGCATCATATGTTGGTGATGTGGTATTTTTGCCACCAATAATCTCCCTCACGCCATAATAGATAAGAAAGTATTCCATACAGGTTCTCCTATTGCCATTGTGTTGTTGAGAAGCTCCTATTGCCATGGTGTTGTTGAGTTTCTCGACACTGCACACTAATGTGGCAAAATCCATCATATTTCCTTTGGTGTGTCCGACTTGAATTAAGTGTGTTTTGTCCCAGACCAATAAACATCATAGTCTTAGACTGTATTGATGAGATTTTCTCTTACAACGTACAACGGAGGATTAATTCTAGCGACATAACAATGTATCTAATCCTTGACCAATATAACTGTCGATAGATATCTCACTAATTGATAGGGTTTAAATGACTATAATATTTATAATTGATTTTTTATTATTTTTGAATAAATATTACACTATATTTATGTTTTATGACATTTGATTTAGAAAAAAACTTATTATAGAAAATGAAGAAAAACAAGTTAAATTGGAGTAATTTTGCAAAGTATGAAAAATTGAACAAAAATACTCTTTTATTAGTACGTGGGCACGATGAATTTGAGGAGAAATATAAAACTTTTGAAGATTCTTTTCCTAATATTAAGCAGTGTGAAATTTTGGGAAGTTGTAAATGTCAAAAATACTTTATTTAAGATTTTTCTTTTACCGGAAGTTTTTAGAGTTTTATTTCTTAGGGACTTTTATTCAATTTTAGAAAACATTTTTGAATAATTTTACTAAGGTAAAAATATGAAAATTTTACCTTTTGAATTTAGGTTTGCACCCGGCTCTTGGCATATATATATATATATATTATCCTATTATTGACTTTGGAGAGACTACACTTTTGGGGAGGCAACAGCCGGACAGCCCTATTGGGGCAGCAAACACCATTTTCTCCAAGAGGAAAAGGGGGCAACAGCACTATTCATATCCATAGCAGCAACTAGCCGAGAAGCATTTTGCAATAATGTAGTTCCAACATTCCCATTCCATTTTTATTTATTTATGAGTTTTTCTTTTTATATGTTTTATTTATGATTTAATTTTCTAGTCGAAGGATGATTGAAATCTAAATGAATGATGATTGTGAGATTTAAATGATTTTCTTTACTTGATATTTATGGGTATTTATTTAATCTCTATTTTTACTGTTTATGATTGTTTTGAAATTGTTAAATAGAGATCTATATTTAATAACCCTAAAATAGTCTACAACTATTTAAAAATAACAAAATTTGTGTGTTTTTAATAGAGTGGTGATTAACATAGTTTTATGGGATCGCAAGCGATAGGATTTATATCAAGAAATTAGATAATCTAATTTAAATAAATACAGATTGGAATTTACTGGTTAGAATTGGGTCTCTCTAGATCTTAATGCTATCGGAACATTAAATCCAATGATAGTGTGTTGGTTTGTCTTTCGATTTGGGAAGTAATTAATGATGGTATCAAGAGATTGGTCGTTTCGTGGTACTTAACGACTATAACCAATTTATTCGTATAATATCGAGTAATTTTTGTATCGATGATCAATCAAATACATTGAAAATAATTTATTTGGTTAGATTTTACTCTCATTGACATTCTCTTTTTTTTAATTGATATTATTTAGTTGTTTTATTTTAGTTAATTTTCATTGATTTATTTATTTTTGTTAGACTTAATAATCTCTCAAACCCCTCATATTTTCATTTTCCTTGAAAGAGATAAATCCGTCGTTTCTTATAGATTCGACCTTACTCACCTTAGACTTGTCTTAGCGAAGTAGGTATTTTATTTTTTGTTGATGATACACAACGCAAACCTTTATGGGATAGCCTATCTCTAATACCACTTCTTGAATTTAACAAGTGGTGGACAAAAAAATATATGGCCAAATAATGGTGACTATATAACGCAAATAACAACACACAAGGAAAACTTATAAATCAAATATTAAAAATTAAACAAATAATTATGCAGCACAACTTTGGGATACCAAAAAATCACCATTCCAAACCAGACTTGCGTAGAGAATCTAAAGAATGGGAGGACTTATGTTTTTCTTTCCATTACAAAGAAATCACTCCTATTTATACTGATTTTTTTTTTTTTTACAAACGTTTGAACTTAAGATTATCAAATTAGGAAGGAGTTTGTACCACTAGATTATCTTATTAGAGACACTCTTATTTATACTACAACACTACTAAAAAACACACCATCAGCAACGGAAATAACTGTTGCTGAAAGTAAAAAATCCGTCGCTGAAAGTTATCCCGCTAAATATTATCGATGAAATATTATCTGTTGTAAAAATTAGCGATGGAAAAAAATCCGTATCCGTCACTAATATCATCTGTTGCTGAAAAAAGAAAATATAAAAAATATCAGGGACAAAAAATTTTATCGTTGAAGCCTTGAGCCATCAAGCGCATGCACGCACCTTCACACGAGCCTTCATGCGCCCGCCTATGCCATCACGCACCCGGCTCGTGCACTTGCCCACCCCGGCCGCGAGCTGTCTTCCTTTAATTGGCAAAAAATTCCTCCGCCCTACCTCCGGTGAGATTCAATCCTATGAACAAACAAAATAACATAAACACCACAAGCACCGGATCACAATGATATCTCTATACCTATTCTTTTTTTTTTTATTTGTTATCTTTATCTCACTTTTTTAAATAATAATAAAATAATATAAAATAATAATTTATTATAAAATAATAAAATTTTAGCTTAAAATAAAATAATAAAAATTTTAAAAAATAAAATAATACTATTATTCTACAAAATAAAATAAAAAGAAAAAGAAAAAGGATTATTAAATAAAAATTAAAAAATTAAAAAATTAAAAAAATTAAAAAATTAAAAAAAAAAAAATTAAAAAGTTAAAAATCCGTTGTTAAAATTTCCGTCGGTAATCCATTGCTAAATTTCTGTCGCTAATTTATCGCTGATAGTTGTATATATATATATATATATTTATTTACCTTTCACCACTACATCGACGGATCGTCGGTAATCAGTCACAGGTTTACAGAATTTTTTAATTTTTTTTAACTGTGGACCACTACAGTAATGGATTAGCGACGGAAATATTTTCATCGCTAATCCATTGCTAATCTTTCGGTATTTAGTTCGACGTTAATCCATGGTAAATCTATCGTTATTACCGACAGATTTTTTTTCGTGGTTAATTTTTCAACGCTAATAACGTGTTTTTTTGCTGTGTAAGTCAGATAGGAAATAATTTAGACAATTTAATTAATTAGTTAGTTTAAGTCAGTGAAAACTATTCTAGACAACAAGATTATTTAAACGTTTAAGTTGGCGATGTTTCGTAGAGTGACCAGGTCATGTTGGTGATCGGAAATGAGAATCTCTAGAGAACGAGAGTTGGTACCATTTCAACACAGCTATCATAAGAATGAACTCGAGTTGCTAGTGAAGAGAAATCCAAAGTTCGACCGTGGGATAGATAAATATTTGGATTTTTATCATTATATTTTAATGCGGGTTTATGAATATTCTATCAAATACATTTTCTATTTATCATATGGGCTGATTTCTCTATGAATCAGGAGAGCAAAATATTTTTTTTTCAATTTTTTCAATGTCTAGACTTATAAACATGATTAAAAAAGGGAAAAAAAAAAGATAAATTTTGAATTGGATTGGATCTTATACAAATATAATAGTATATCAATGAAGGGAATTATTCAAGAAATGACTCTATTGTCACCGGGCAAATATGAATGCATAAATTTTGACCTCCTTGATAGTAAAAACATCAAAGACATAATGGGCATGATGTCTTCCCATTTTTGTTAATAAGAGTGAGAAGCTCAAAACTTACTGGTAATCCCAAATACTAACTTCACTTAATTTCATACCAATATGCCATTTGCTAACATAAATTTGTAACACAAAAAAATTATAGAGAATTCGACTTTATTTACAAAATTCTATTTTGCTACAAAGATTTTCACTTAATTGAAAAATGTTACAAATTAAAATTGAGGCAATTTGAAATTTCCCGAATAAACCCACAAGTCATCCTTGATTCGTCTGCCCTCTGCTTCCTTCCCTGCCCAAGACAAGCTCATAATTAGTAGTAAAAAAGAAATAATATGGACAGATGGAGAGAGAGGTATATGGGCCTTCTAAATGGGCCCGTTATTGAACCTTGTTTCCACAATGATTAGAGCAGTCTTCATAGATATGAGCATAAACATAGATTTATACACATGATCAATATATTATAAATTTAGTTAAGCATGTTGTGATCTCTAACACCACTTACATGCTTAGAACCTTGTATTAATTCCATCACATGCATGATGAAACCCTATTATGATAAAAGGTATCAATGCAAGGATCAAGTGCTTAACAATACTTGAAAATATATGTGAATTTGGGATCCCACAATGATACTTATGTCAAAATATAATAGATTTACGGATACTTTAATTAAAATTTGGGTTTAAGTTGTCCTACCTGATAGTAATAATAAAGTTAAAAACCGACTTGTATTAAGTTTTCACAAATACATTTGTATTGGTATGCATTGGAAAGATAAATAGGAATGAAAATTTAGACCAATTTGAGTGGTATAATATCATGATGAGTAGCCTTTTGTGATCATAATGGCTTTAGGGTGCCCTATATTTGGTTCCTTTAGTTAAAGATCATCAATGTTTTATGAATTTTTATGATTCATAACCAAAATACTACTCAAAATTCTTGGGGATCCATGCAAGGTTTTCTTGAGAATCAAAGTATTGGATGTGAATGCCCTCAAGTTCAAATTAAGTAGCTTGGTTGGAAAGATGCATAATAATCCATATTAGATGTTTCCGGCAATTTTGGGGCAAAACTACGCAACAACGATTATCATAGAAGTCAAGCATATCTGGCATATTGATGCGTATAATAAATCTATTCTTATGCATTTTGTTACGATCCTTATTATTATTATTTTTCCTTTTTCATCATTAATCAATATAACATTTATAAGTATTATCTTTAGTTTTTGAAAGATTCACATATTAATAAAAAATAAAACATATATAATGTTTATAAAATGATAAGAAAATATATAATAAAGCTTTAAAGAGAAAGCCAAAAAGGTGCAAAAGCTTGAAAATAGCTATGTGGTCCAGATGATCTTGCCAAGCTTAAGTATTATTATACAAATTATCAAAAGATAGGAACTCTTGAGTTATATAAATTATATATAATATTTGTTTATATTATATTTTACGTCATATTTTAAATGCGGTCTCTTGCTTATACTATTTATATCCTTTTTAAAAAATTTTATAATAAAAAATATTTCAAAATCTAAAAAAGGCAAAAAAAATTTTAGATAAATAATGCTAAAATCCTTTATATATATATAGGTAAAAAAAAAATTATAATATTTGAAGAGAACAATGAGGGTGTGGTGCATAAGGTTAAGTTAGGATAAATATACAATGCTAATGGAGTTCAAATATAATCATATAACTACAAGTAGGTTATGCTTTGAGATTGATATTATTCTATCCAATTTGAGTGTCAAAAAATTAAGAAAAATAGAATATATTTTTTAAAATAGCTAGTAATAAAAGGATAATAAAATGCACCACTATGCAAAAGTAGAAAATTATTTTTCCCTAACAAAAATAATAAAAACATCATTTAATTGAGTAAACAAAGAAAATAAAACAATAAAATAGTAATTTTAGCAAAATTTTCATATGATGATAATTATCTAATTATTAAAAAATCTAATATATATTTAATATATAAAATAATAATTTAGTACACATTCTGTTATTCTATAACAATTATTACAAAATCTCAATTTTAAAACTTTCAATATTTTTAATTATATTTAGTAACAAAATACATTTAAACAGATTTATTCATCGCATCAATATAACCGATATAAATTGAACTCCCACAATCATAGTCATTGTTTCATCTTTGCCCTATGCCAACATCCCAATACAGATCACACAAGTCCGACCAATAAACTTAATTTTAACTAGAAGACACAACACACTCCATCCAAGAATTTGATTCTCAAAAGAAAACCTTAAATGAATCCTTCTAAGAATTTTAAGATAGTACTCCAATCATAGATCACAAAATTCATGAAACTTGCCATAATCTCAAACTAGAGCAACCAAATCAGACACCTTAAGGTCATCATGGTAAGGCTACTTCACATGATGGTCTAGCCACTCCAAATAGGTCCCAGAATCCAGCAAGGACTCTTGATTTTCATTCAAATATTCATCTTCTCAATACAAAAATACAAAAAGCACTTGTGAAATACTTGATATAAGTCATATTATTTAACTCTATCATTGCTAGCATGAAGGACAACTCACCCAAATTTCAATAACAGCATCCTCAAGTCTATCATATTCTAACAAAAAGATCAACCAGGGAACTCCCAATTCACAAGCATATTCAAGTCTTGTTGATAACATTGTCCATGCATTAAAACCAGATATCATGCATAAAGTTTCACTGTGCTTGTGACAAAAAGAGACAAAGTTCTAAATGTATAAGGGCATGGCTCAGAACATGATTACTAAATTTAAAATATTGGAGCATGTATAAGCATCGCTATTTATGTTCATATCCATGAAGATCATTCTTAATATATGTTTGTAGAAACAAGGTTTAACATTGAAAGATTCTCTACTTCAACTCCTACTTAGAACCTAAGCAATCGTATTTATCAAATCATTCATTTATTCTTTCCTTCATATTTGGATAATAATTGTCCACTTTTTTTCATCACCATCTATATTCTTCCTTCAAATTCTAAAAATATATTAGAATTTCATGGCTGCAAAATAATATATCAAAACATTTTAGACTCTTCACCCCAACCATAACAATCGGCAATTGATGCATGAGAAAGTATATAGATCCAATTATACAAGAGGGAAAAGGAAGGCCAACCTAAGAGTTGAATGCAGAATGTTTAAGGAACAATACAATCTTAGTGAATGAGAGGATACAAATACTGTGGCATTTTACTCCTTTGCACAGGGGCTCTTTCCCTACCGCATGGTCAATAGTTTGAGCTCCCAAATCTTCTTCACCAGCTTTCCAATAAAAAGGGAGTATGGGACATAAGCTAAACTAACAAACATATATGATGTCAAAACTATTTATTTTGTTAGTAACTTAAACAAAAACATAAAAAGCAAAGCCAAAAACTAAGAGTCTAAATTGATCTCATCAACACTCTAATCCTATCCATTCCCTTGAAGCATAAAGCTAAAAGCAAAATGCCCTAGGTTTGGGAAGCATGAAACCATCGTACAAGCTAAATACAATGGGAAAAAAAGTACAATGAATGCAAAACGAAAAAGAAATTTCCGGTGAAGAAAGAAAAGAATTAAAAGTTATACCAGCCCATACCATGGACTATGTACACAAACCCTTTGCTACACATGAATTGATAAGCTGCTCTGCTGCTTACATCTCTTACTGGCGAGCCAACACCTTAAAAGCAGTCGCTAACTCTTTCAAGCACGAACTCTAAAGCTAATTAGCCCCAGTTTTCAAAATGGTTCCAATGGTTGCATGATGAATCATGATACATAATAAACTTGGCCAACATTATTACAATTACTGAATACAATAATTACACAAACAATGCAACCATTGGGAACCACTTAAGATATTGGACGGTATTAAACAACCATGCGACCATTCACATCTCACATCCAAAACCCAGAAGATGAAAAAAATAAAAGAATGAATGTAATGGGAAGTTATCTTAAAACTTCTCTCTCCATGTTACAACTTTGTGAAGCAGGTTAACCATATTTGGTGAAAAACAAGTTAAAAGATATACCCCAAAGCACTAATATAGAGTTCTGATGTTATAGTGAGACGTGGCCAAGCAACACGAAAGGTTTCCACAACTTGACATAACAGGAGACAAAATTTCATGAAAATCATATCTAAATGCCCCAATTCAAAGGTCTGCTTGTTAGGGCCATAAATACCCAGGAATTAAAAGGTCCCAATTCGAAAACAATCCGAATAGGTGATAGAAAGAAAAAATAAGGAAGCCTAGGTACTAATGCTGATCTATGCCACTGGTGAAGTCAACTAAGCATTCAGGACCTTCACTAAATCATAGGTCAGAAAACTAGAAAAGAATAAATTATTACATATGCAATTCCTTTCTTAGGCTTCTCTATTTTTACATGTCAAATGTGTGAGACACCTTTCTCCTCCAAGACTGTAATTTATTCTGGATCCCCTGAACCCTATCCTGGTCCTTCCAATTCAGGTCCATGAATCAAGTTTAGGAAACCTGATTGTATCAAAATTTGTGGCCCACACGTGTTCACCCTAGAGCAGAGAAGGCCAAAAGATAATAACAATGCCTCCCATTTCAAATGAAACGGTTGAAGAACACCTAGAATTTTCCAATGAGAAATTTTGCAAACCCAATTTTGGTTTGACTAAATTTCAGCACCAAATAGAAATTCAAGAAAACCCCACAAAATTTGTTAAATAAAAATCAGAGAATTAAGGATGAAAGCCCATTGAACACAGATTTTGGGAATTTGTTCATCTAGGGCTAGAAGAAATATAGGAACAAAAATTAGGAAAAAGTTGTAACAAATGTATGATACCTCAGAGTGATGAACTTTTCCAACATTTTCCCAGTAATCAATCGATACCCAGAATTGTAAATCGCCAAGAACATCAACAAGAAAACAAGAATTAAAAATTAGATTGAGAATATTTGAATTGCAAAATGGACGTTAAATTAGATTTTGGTTTGACAAAATTTCAGCACCAAACAGAAATTCAAGAAAACCCACAAAATTTGTTCAATAAAAATCTAAGAATTAAGGATGAGAAGCCTATGGAGGACATATTTTGGAAATTTGTTCATCTAGGGTTAGAAGAAATATGGAAACAAAAATTAGGAAAAGGTTGTAACAAATGCAGAATACCTCAGAGTGATGAACTTTTCCAAAATTTCCTAGTAATCAATTGATACACATAATTGTAAATCGCCAAGAACTTCAAAAGGAAAACAAGAATTAAAAATTAGATTGAAAACATTTGAAATGCAAAATGAATGGAAAACATACTTAAGGAAAATTCCTTTCCCCGGGTTGAATCTTATCGAACTGAAAATACTCCGTCGAAAATCAAAGAATAACAAAACCCACATTCTCGTTCTCTCTCTCTCTCTCTTTCATTTTTTTGGAATGACACTCAAGAAACGAACGGTCATATTTTTGTTCTCATTATATCTGGAATCTTGAAATCGGATTCAATAAAATGTCCCATCCTTTTCCGTTAATGCCCCCAAGTGGTAACAAAAATGCCTTTTTTATTTGTTTTTTTCTTGCGACAAACAGCTAAAATTTCATTTGCAGAAAATATACCTCTCCTTGTAAGCCAAAACATTTCCCTTATTTTCTTGGAATAGATAATCAAATAGTGTATTAAAGTTTGAATTAATTTTGTTTTAGAAAATATTTGTATTAAAATTAAATTAGTTATTAAAAAATATTGTACATTAAAATAAATAAATAATTAATTTAATTTTGAGAATATTTGATTTATTTTGTTTTCATATTTATAATAATAGATTTTAGATATTAACCTAATCTATTATAATAATTTATTAAATTAATAGATCATTAGAATTTTGATGTTTAGAGTTTTTATTTAAGATTTAATATTATTATATTACTTTTTATTTTCTAACAAATCTATTGATTAAAAAATTTTGTAACAAATCTATTGAGCTTTGTGCTCAGCAGGACAATATTTACAAGTAAACTCGAGCCGAGGTGATTCAAGTTTTACAACTTTGGGTGGCCTTGGAGGGCATGCCATGATTGGCCCTTGGCCCCAATTGTGTTGGAATTATCTTCAAGCATCGGGCATAACCATGTTATTAGTCAATGTCACAACTCAAGTCGTAACTTCGAGAAAAGAGCTAGTTGCAACTGATGGATTCAATTGCAAGGAAAACAGAACACAAGGAATAGAGAAAAAGGGATGTGAGTGTTCTTGATGGAGGATGATGGTTGCTGTGAATGGAGTGACCTAAGTTAGAAAAAGACCAGATGAGAGAGAGAGCTTTTTCCTGCTCTTTCTCTTTCCAATCCTCCTCTATATACAAATTAATTGAACTGGCATACAACAAAACTAACTAATGCAACTACCTAGTTATTACAGTTGCAACTAATCATCTAGTTAGTTAGACTAGTTGAGGCTTGTCGGAAGATAGCGGTTACTTTTGAATTTTCACAATTAGTTGTTACAATTTTCCTCCCCTTTTAAAAGAAAACCATGTCCTCAAAATTGAAAAGTTGGGAATTGTGCCTAATGAACCTCATGTCCTCCCAAGTGAGTTCTTACCACTTTGTCCAACAGTTTGGGGCTAATACGCACTATTTAGCTTCAACTAAGTCTCCACCATCTTGAATAATTCCTATTAAAAAAGACGGGTGAATATTCTGTCTCTATCTATTATGATTGAGTCTAGATGGCCATGTAGTTTGTAAACAAAATTCATAAATAGTTAAGCCACTTCTAATGCAAAATAGGGATGTTTGAGAGCAAAAAAATGACTAATTTTGGTAAGTTTATCAATAATAACCAATATTATATCATATCATTGTAATTTTGGTAGTCCTTCCACAAAGTTCATGTTGATCTGAGACCAAACTTGTTAAGAATTGAATAGAGATTGCAACAATCCTGGGGAGGGAATGTTCTCATGGTTGTTTTTCTAACACACTTCACATTTCTTGACAAATCTGATCACAAATTCTTTCATGGAAGGCGAGACAGCTTTTATTCTCTACAATGTCCCGTTCTGACCTGAATATCCCCCTATGGTAGAGCTATGCATATGTTGGATCACTTTTGTTCTATGTTGAGCCCCATTGCCTATATATATCTTTTTCTTATATTTAAGTATCCTGTTTAGAAATTGGTAATTTGTGTCACCTCTAGGTTTTAGAACCAACTGTGCTATTATTGCCTAACATTTTGCATCATCATTGTAACTCTGACTGGCTTCCTTCATCCATTGAGGTTGAATCATGGTGATTGCCATTAGCATTCCCTCTTGCCATTCTTCTCCTAATGATACTTTTCTTGACAAAGCATCTACTATTTTATTTTCTACTCCCCATTTGTATTGAATCTCATAATTCAATCCAAGCAATTTGGTAAGTCACTTATGTTGCAGTGTGTAGGTTAACTCTTGCTCCAAACCATACTTCAAACTATGATGATCTGTTCTGATTATGAAATGATTGCCCACCAAATAATGTTTCTATTTCTTAATAGCCATCACCACTACCATTAGCTATTTTTCATGAATGGACAATCCCTGCATAGAGCTTTGTTTAGAATACAATAGGTTATCCCTCATGCATCAAAACAGCTCCCCATCCCTTGGAGCAAGCATCGGTTTCTAATACAAATGTTTTTGAAAAATTTAGTAGTCACATTATAGATGCTGAATTGATTGTTGTCCTGAGATGCTAAAAAGTTCGACTAGCTTCCTCATTCTAGATAAAACCTTCCTTCTTGAGTAGTAGGTTATTAAAAGATTTAGTCAACAATCCAAAACTCTTAATAAATCTCCTATAATATCCTGTGAGTCCTAAAAACCTCCTTAGTGCTTTGAATTAGTTGACTCTGGCTAGTTTAGAATGCATTCAACCTTGGGGGATTCATCTTAACTCTTAGTTCTGATACCATGTGACCCAAATATTCCACTTGTGACTGAGCAAATATATATCCATAGAGCTTGTCAGAGAACCAATGCTTCCTAAGAGTTAAGAGAACACACTTAAGATCATGAACATGAGTTTGTAAATCTAAACTATATATCAAAATGTCATCAAAAAAGACAAGTACAAATCATTTAAGATAGGGTTGAAATATATGGTTCATTAATCATCAGAAGATAGCTAGTGCATTAGTTAATCTAAATGGCATAACCAAGAATTCGTAATGCCCATGATATGTTTAGAAAGTTGTTTTTGCTATATCCTTTGGCCTAATCCTGATTTGATGATATCCTGACCTATGATCAATCCTAGAAAAGAGATTTGAGCCATAGAGTTCATCCATCAGTTCATCAACATTGGGAATGGGGTATTTGTCCTTTATAGTTAGGTTGTTTAGTTGTTTGTAGTCCATAGAAAATCTACATGAGCTATCTTTCTCCATGACCAGGAGCATATGAGAGGCAAATGGATTGTTGTTGTGTTTGACTATCCCACTACTCAACATCTCATGAACTTGCCTTTCAATTTTAGACTTTTGTAAATGTGGGTACCTATAGGGATGAAGTTTGAAAGGTTGAGCTTCTGACTTGATAAGAATTGCATGAACATGTTACCTTTGGGAGGTAATGAACTAGGTGTTAATAACATATTTTCAAATTGTTTCGGAAGATTAGAAATGTCCTGCTATATTAGTTAGTGCTGTCCTTCTTCCTTCATGGTGAGAGTGGCACAACATTATAATCGTTGCCTTCTGAATTTCTGGTAGTTTTCCCTCTGTTTAGTTTCATTTGAGAGTTTTCTACTACCCCTATCAAGATTACTTCTCCTTCTTCACTAGCTAGCCTAACCAGTAGCAACTTGAAGTTGAAGGTAATAGGGTTGTGAATGTACATCTGGTCAACTCCTAATATGATGTCTCAACCTCATAAATAGATCACTCTTAAATCAAAGGAAAAATTATATTCTTGTACACTCCATTTGACTCCTCTCACTTGGGTGTAACTATTTATCTTACTCCGATCAGCTAGTATAGCATGTAAAGGTTTACATTCCTTTTGGTTCATTTTTAGCATTTCTACTATTTGTGATTAAAATATCTATTTCAATTGCCTGTGTTTACTAGCACTATATACTAGCACATATACGTTACGAATCCCACATCGGATCTCCAAGAAATCATAAAATAGTATTTAAATCCAATAGACTCTCTCACCTAACAGGTTGATCTTTTGGACTGACTTCTCCTATTGGGTTTGAGTCCATTACTTAGGTTCGTGACAAAATACCAGCATTATATGTCACGCCCTAACCCACTCCCGAGCCAGGTACGCAACCAGCCCGCCGTGGCACCCAGATGCACGAGCACCACGGCCCGCACATCGAAACACCGTAAGGCGGTCGACATTCACATAATCCAAGTTTCCAAATCACAGAGATCCCTAAGTGATAAAAATAATACATGTATGCCTCAATATAAATTAAAACAAATGAGACTTAACTTTATACAGACAAGAAGATTTATAAATACAATCATCCAAATTTACACATATACAATGGTCATCCGAACTTCCTCAAGATGAAATAATAACCTCAATATATAGCGAAAGAGCGGGTAATCATACCCCGGCCCAGTAGTCTCCAAAGAATATCCAATAAAACAATGCGCACAAATCTCTCAGTCCGACTCTACCCCTGTAGGAGGGAAATGTAAGGGGTGAGTACTGTATAGAGGGGGGTTGGTACTCAGCAAGTTAGGGGGATGACATGCTATAATTAATTTTTGGGTGAATTAAGAGTGTCAAAGTTATGTCCCAATAAATCCATAGTATGCAAAAAAATATTATGACATCTCAATAAATCATTCACGGCATACGTATCAAATCAAATATGCATCCAGTTTGCATGTCGTTATATCATGTAGAGCCGGCCGAAAATATCCCGGCAAGGGCCAACCATGGCCAAGGACAGGCAACGTTGGGGGTTTTCATAGTGTAAGTAATAAAATAAGGCTCTCTACCCCAACGTTGGCCATAAACTAGTCCAACTAGCCTGTATATAAATATCGTACACGTATCAAGGATCAAGCATGTATGGAAACCCGCCGGTGCTAGACCTACCAAGGTCCTCCCCGGAGTGGTTCAACCGACGACTGTCCGTACAATATGTATGACAATCTGGCAGATACCCCCTATAGAGGTATATTCGGGTACAACAGGTGCCTCTACCAAATGTCCTTCATAGCTACGAAATGCCATAGGCAGCATATCATTATCATCACAGTATCCACAGGGGTATCCAGCCCAAATCACATATCTCAAGCCAAATCATCAAGCCCTATCATGTCAAAAGTATGTGCCAATATGCAATGGAAGCATAAAATCATGTGGATATATCAAAGTGTGGCACAATCATCAAGTATCAAAACCATGGATGCATATCGATATAAACAAGTTGGGACATTTCATATATCACAAAACATTTTCATAAGTCCAGGATAATAGGTCAATCATACAATTTTAAATCATGCTTTTGAAAGCTTTTTAAAACATGGTATCAATTAAAAGTAGATGTCAAGTCCCACTCACAGTTAGGGGAGGATAACGCACTCCCCAATATCTCCACAAAGCGTAAATCAAGTGTTCCCTCCGTTCAATTCAAATAACTCTTAGGGAGACAAATAGTCTACAGATTTTTAACCTGCGCAGTCATGGAAAACAGACTATAACTTTGGCTATACCAGTCCAAATTAGATGATTCTTATCTCATTTTAAAGCTAAGGGATAGCACTATAACTTTCATTTTGCACACTTCCTCAGATTCAAATCACAGAATTCCCGATAAGCTTCATTTTGTTACAGCCATATTTAAGTTTCAGATTCTGTCCAGTTTTTGTGCAGAAGCTATAACTTTCATCCTACTCACCAAAGTCTAATGAAAGTTTAACATGTTATAGTTAAGATATAGATCTACAACTTTCGTGTTTTGAGTTTTATCCAAATATGTCTGGAAGGGGTTGAACAATATTCATGAACAAGACAGATATGTTTTAGTGAAACATACAGTTTCTGTCAACATAGTTTTAAGGAAAATTGTATAACTTTCAATTTCCTACTGCGAAATGGCTGAAAGTTGTATATGTTATTAGGCAAGGAGTATATCTATAACTTTCATGTTTTGTGTTTCTTCAAACTAAGACTGGAGAGGGGTCATTTTTACTCACTATTGTCAAGGTTCGAAACAGGACGCTTCTATGTCGAGTTTCTGGAAAAGTGCCATAACATTTGGAACAGGCATCGGATTTTGGTGATTCTTATCTCGTTGGAAAGATAAGCCTTAGATCTACAATTCATATAACTAGCACATTTTCAAATTCTGGCTCTAAGATGCCTTAAAACAAAGATGAAGTCATGGACAGAAATAAAATTTAAAGTGAGACAGGATAAAATTTCTTACCTCACTTTCTTTGTCTTCCTCTCTTGCTTCTCTCCTTGTTCTCACGAATTTGGGAAGAATGAACAATCATTCTAAGGCGCTCTTCTTTTATTATTGTGTTAATAACTCACCACCCTAGGGTCAAATCTCTAATTAATTTAAACCATTGGATCATTTTGACTATTGCATGTGTTTTGATTGGTTTTTTTTTTTTTTTTTATGTGCATGTGTTCTCATTGGCCCACCTTGCCTTTCTCATCTCCATTTGGCCAACACTTGTCCTCCTCACTATAACACTTGTTCAATACAAGAATACACTTGTCACATTTCATTTAAGTTTTGTTAATTGCTAACAAGTCCTTTGACTTATAAAAATTCTAATTTGACCCCTAAAATTTTCATAATTACACACTAGGCCCAAAATCTTATATTAGAGCTAATTAAATTTATTTAATGTGAAATTAAGGTTTTGAATCTCTTTGAGTCAAAATTGATCCGATTTGTATTTTACCGTCAAATATCATTTTTTTTTGTGAAAATTCATGAACGTAGTAGTAGAAATATCATATATATATATATATATATATATGAAATGGAATTCACTATAGAATACACCGAGGGTCGGTGTTACATTTTCCTAATCCCCTAAAAACAAGTTTCGTCTCCGAAACTAAAAGAAAACCATATAGGAAAAGGAAAATTACTCAGTAAATAAATGAGGGTACTGTCCCCTTATAGTCTTCTCAGGCTCCAAAGTCTCCTCCTCGACCTGGACGTTACACCACAAAATGCATACCAACGGGACATCCTTGCTTCGCAGTCTACGGTTCTGCTGGTCAAGGACTGCAACGGGCTGTACGGGTAAACTCAGGTCCTCCCATAGCTCAACTGGTGGAGGTTCTAAAACATGAGAAGGGTTAGGCATATCTCTCCTAAGCACCGAGACATGGAACACACCGTGAATACGTGCTAACTCCTCTGGCAGGTCGAATCTGTATATCACACTTCCGATCCTCTCAAGAATACGTAAGGGCCCAATATACCTGGGGCTCAGCTTGCCCCGCTGCCTGAAACAGATCACCCCTTTTCAGGGTTAGATCCTCAAGAATACCATATCTCCCTCCTGAAACTCCAGTGGTCGTCGCTTATGGTCTGCATACGCCCTCTGTCGATCCTGGGCGTCTTTCATCCTCTGTCGGATGATCTTGACCTTCTCCCTCGTCTCCTCAACAAGCTCCACACTGCTGAGATGGCTCTCACTGACCTCGTCCTAGCATAAAGGTGTGCGGCATCGCCTCCCATACAATGCCTCATATAGAGGCACCCCGATACTCGTCTGGTAGCTGTTATTATATGCAAACTCTACAAGTGGTAAATGCCGATCCCAGCTACCATGAAAATCAATAACACAAGCCCGAAGCATATCCTCAAGTGTCTGAGTCGTACGCTCTGACTGGCCATCTGTCTGAGAATGATAAACTGTGCTAAAGTTCAGTTTAGTACCCAATGCCTCCTGCAAACTGGGCCAGAACCTAGACGTGAACCTGGGGTCCCTGTCTGAAACAATCGACACAAGCACCCCGTGAAGTTGTACTATGGTGTCCATATAGAGACGTGCCAGTACCTCCAAGGAGTAGTCACCACGGATGGGGATAAAGTGTGCAGATTTGGTAAGTCGATCGACAATCACCCAAATCTCATCATGCTGCGTAAAAGTCCTCGGTAACCCCATCACGAAATCTATGGTAATATGTTCACACTTCCACTCAGGAATGGGAAGTGGTTGTAAAATACCTACTGGTTTCTGGTGCTCAGCCTTCACCTGTTGGCATACCAAGCACCGTGCTACAAACTCTGCTATCTCCCGCTTCATGCCCGACCACCAATAACTGCCTCTGATGGTGCGGTACATCTTTATACCCCCGGGATGCATAGCATAAGCCGAAGAGTGTGCCTCCTCAAGGATAGCACGTCGAAGCTCAACATCAGCTGGAATACACACTCTGTCTCTAAACACCACGAGTCCATCAGTACGGACTTGGAAATCCCCGCCCTCTCCTCGGCGAATCCGATCGTGAATAGCTTGGAGCTCTACATCTGTACCCTGAAGCTCTCTGATGCGGTCAAGTAGTGTAGGCCGCACTTTAAATCTGGCTAACAGTGTACTCTGCTCATCGCTAGCCAAGCTGACTCCCAAATCTCGGAGTCCTACCAAGCTGCAGATGTAAGCTCTCTCTGTTGCCTGAGAAGTGGTAGAAGATGATTTCCGACTCAAAGCATCTATTACTACATTTGCCTTGCCCGGATGATAGTCAATAACCAAGTCATAGTCTTTCAGCAGCCCTAATCATCTCCTCTGTCTTAGGTTTAGCTCTCTCTAAGTACATAAATATTTCAAGCTCCTATGGTCTGTGAAGACCTTGCAAGTAACTCCATATAAGTAATGCCGCCATATCCTTAGTGTGAAGACTATGGCTGCCAGCTCTAGATCATGAGTAGGGTAGTTCGCCTCATGCTTCTTCAACTGTCTCGAAGCATAGGCGATCACTCGTCCATCCTGCATTAATACGCAACCCAACCCCTGTCGGCTGGCATCACTATACACAACATACTCCCTGCTGCTGGTAGGGAGAGCCAAGATAGGTGCCGACGTCAGTCGTTGTTTGAGCTCCTGAAAGCTCGCCTCACAGCGGTCATCCCAACAGAACTTGACGTCTTTCCTCGTCAATCGGGAGAGTGGAGCAGCAATCTTCGAGAAACCCTCTACGAATCGTCTGTAATAACCAGCAAGTCCAAGAAAACTCTGGAACTCAGTAATGGTCTGCGACTGCTCCCACCTCAATATGGCCTCTACTTTCTGTGGATCAACAAAAATCCCCTCTGTAGAAACAATGTGGCCCAAAAATCCAATCTCCCTTGGCCAAGATTCACACTTGGTGAATTTGGCATATAACTGCTGCTCACGGAGAGTCTGTAAGACCACCCCCAGGTGTTGTACATGCTCCTCATCACTCCGTGAGTATACCAAAATGTCATCAATAAAGACGATGACGAAACGATCCAAGTAGTCTTGGAAAACCCGGTTCATTAAATTCATAAAAGCCGCTGGAGCATTAGTCAATCCAAACGGCATCACTAAAAACTTAAAGTGACCATAGCGAGTGCGGAATGCAGTCTTGGGCATGTCCTCGGCCCGAATCCATAATTGATGATAACCAGACCGTAAATCGATCTTTGAAAAGACCCGTGCACCCTGAAGCTGGTCAAATAAGTCATCAATACGTGACAGAGGATACCGGTTCTTGACGGTCACCTTATTCAAGTGTCGATAATCCATGCACAGTAGTAGGGTCCCATCCTTCTTCTTCACAAACAACACCGGAGCACCCCAAGACGAAATGCTTGGACGGATAAAGCTCTTGTCTAGTAATTCCTGCAACTGGACCTTGAGCTCTCTCAACTCAGCTGGCGCCATTCTGTATGACGAAACAGATATAAGGGCAGCTCCCGGAACTATGTCAATCTCAAAGTCAAACTCCCAAGCCGGTGGAAGGCCGGGTAGCTCCTCAGGGAAAACATCTGCAAACTCCTGTATTACAGGGACATCCTCATTCCTCGGTCCCTTCACAGTAGTATCCATAACATGGGCCAAGTACGCCGTGCAGCCTCGGCGTATTAACCTCTTGGCCTCTATCACTGAAATAACACAGCGAGTCAATACTCTCCTCTCACCAGAAAACCTCAAAGCAAGCCCCTCCGATCTCCGAAACTCGACCTCCTTAGTGAAACAATCAACGGAGGCTCTGTGTCTGCTCAGCCAATCCATGCCAAGGATGGCATCAATATCGATCAGGTCCAAAGGGATCAAATCTGCCTCAAGTAAGGTATTTCCAATCATGACCTCTGTCCTTCTATAAACTGAATCTCTCAAGAACTGTTCACCGAGAGGAGTGAAAACAAATATCTCCTCTCCAAGTGGCATCAAACACTTATCCATCAGGTGGGCAAAGGACGTTCTCACATACGCGTAGTTCGACCTAGTGTCGATAAGGACACAGGCGTTGACTCTATAAATCCTCATAGTTTCTAAATATGGGGAAAGTAAAGAGATCACTTTAAATAAAGGTGGTAATCGATGCTCATCATATATATCTCAAAAGTAGGTACAACCAACATAGTCAAGCCTCTAAAGCTTTGGCTTATGATGAGTCTCAAAATAAAAGTACAGGGGAAATCTCTAAGTGTGTGAGTCAGAAGGGGGAGTACCAATAATGATATCGGGGTTTGTCTGCGCATCCTCCTGCGTCATCGCGTATACTAGGGCCTGAGCCCTTGGTTGCTGCCACGATGGTCCTTGTGCCATACTACTCCCAGCTACTGCTCGTGGGGCTATGGGAGTATAGTGTGCCGGTGCTCCCTGCTGTCCCCCTCGTGGAGCACTCGACTAAATAGAAATTGTCGGACCCCCTGCTCCAAGATCAGGGCACTGGCTCTTGATGTGCCCCTGTCTCCCACATTGGAAGCAAGTTACTGTCACCCCGCAAGCTCCGAAGGGGTGATGTCTGCCGCATCGACGACAAAAAGGGTGTCGTTGGGTTTTAGTCTGAGTGGAGGCACTCGGGGCTGGTGCTCTAAACCCCTGGGACTGCGATCCCTGCCTCTGGGAAGGGTCCCCGTGAAACCCTGAGGTTCTCCCCTTCATCGAACTCTAGCCCCCAGAAAACTCGGGCCTCTTCCTCCTCTGCTCCATGCTGAGCGACGACAGAGAGAGAGCAGTGGTTGATCCAGAGTTCCTCCTCTCTCTGTCGTCGCTCAGCATGGATGATCTCCTCAGCCCGGAGTGCTGAGTCTACTATCTCTGGTAATGAGAAGTTAGGGGTCACCGTCATATACCTCCGGACGTTCAAGTTGAGACCATCCTCAAACTTGAACCTCAACTGACTGGGTGTGGCTAGGTCCGGAACAAAAGCGGCCAGTCTCCTCAACTCGGCCTCATACTCATTCACAGTCCGAGTCCCCTGCCGCAGGTGGTGGAACTCTGTCCTCTTCCTGTTCTGCTGGAACGCTGAAAAATATCTGCGGTTGAACTCCCGCAGAAAGTCCTCCCAACCCTGGGCTCCACTGCATCATCACCAACTGCCTCCCACCACGAGAGGGCATTTCCATCCAATAATCTCTCGGCCACTCGGAGTCTGAACTCCTCACTCAAGCCAAGGTCTGTCAACACTCGACGAGTGCGGTTGATCCAGTGCTTTGCAGCAGTGGAATCACCCACCCAGAGAACTCAGTAAAGCCTAGCTGTCTCGCCTCCTTTACGAGCTGGGTAAGCTCGTGAATCCATCTTAACGTCGAAGAAGTACTGTCACTGGGTTTAGAAACTGCAGATGGACCGACAACTGGTGGAGGCTCTGGTGCGACTAGTCGTGGCACGGCCGTAGGGGTTGGCTTGGCCATCGGTGGCGGTGGTGGTGATGGCATCTGAATGCCGTGGGCAGCTGGTCGGGTTGTCGAAGCCCTCAAATTAATACTGATTTCCCTAATGCAACAAACTGTAGCAATAGTGGTTAGCAGGTCGAATTCCAAGGGAACTATGTTAACTTAACTCCTTAGTAAATGCCAAAATAAAATGGGGGGTTTATAAAAGAAATTCCTAAATCAAAATTAAATAGGTAAAATTAAAAGACAAATCAAATATGCAAAAATACTAAAATTTAAAGAAGAAATTCAATTCACCAAACTCCGATCCAAGAGTTCATATATTCGATTGTCTTATTGATCATTGGTTGAAAATATTATTCTTGCAATTCAAGTATTTAACCTTAGATCTATTAGGATAGCCATAATAAATCTTGTGTTTTCCTAAAATAATTGACCAAACCCAGCATCCAATCAAAACTTATCATTAATCGACTGGGCACGATAGCGTTCCATATCAAATAATGACAACATTAAGTTCTGTGAAAACAGTTAAACCAAAATACAAATAACCAGGATAGCCGTACAATTATTCGATTTTGTTTCATCGATTCCTTAGGTTAAAATGAATATCGGCAAATATATAACCTATTTGCTACTCATACCATTCATTCATGACAATTACGGATCACTGAAATCCTGGATGCAGTAGAAAAATTGATATTGAATTAAATTGTCAGATTAACCAATACCAATTCTTCATAAAAATAAACCAAGAATCGACGAATACTTGAATAAAAGACAAGAAATTAAATTAAGAACATAACCTCACAATGAAGAACAATCGATTAAAATTCCTCTTGAATCAGAATAAAGAAACTAGCCACTCATGGTAGTAAGTATCAACACAAGAAAATAAAAAAATAATGTTCCTAAAAAGAAAGAAAAAAAAATAAAAAATAAAACCTAATGAGAGATGGAATGAACTGTCATGAAGTTCCTCTCTTTTCTCCTTAAGATGCAGCCACCTCCTTGGAGTATTGTGTTTCTCTGCAGCAGCCCTCCCTTTTCTTGTGTAGAGAGTATTATGTTGTGTCTTTGAGTGCAGCCCATTTTGTATTTAAATAAGCAAGGTAGCCGGCCCCTTTTTGTGAAAATAGGAAACTTTCCTTCCTTCTAGTGTTCCAATTTGATTAGGACTCTTCCTCTTCATAAAAAATAGGAAAGAAGACATTTTCTCCTAAAGAATAATACAACTTTCCTTTCTTCTAGTTTTCTAATTTAATTAGAACTCTTCCTATTGAGAAAATTAGAAACTCTACTAGAATGCGGAAATTAAAATTCAAACTTCCCTTCTTCAAAGTCCAATAAGATGTCTTGACCCAATTAGTTCCAAAATTCCCTTATTAAGCCCAATTGGCTCCAAGTCTTCAATTTCAATCTGCTAAAAATAAAATTCAATAAAACCAACCATTAGTGCATTAAACAATTCAAATTCAAATCATGATAACAATAATAAATTGACAAAATAGCATGTTATCAGCAGCGTACCACTCGAACACCTGTAAGTAGGCGTCCAGCAATGGCGGTGGTGGTAGATCTGTGGTCGTAGTGGCCGGTGGTGTAGGCACTGAAGGAGAACCATGTGAGGAAGACACGTCTTCCGGTACACTGGGGGGCTCAGTAGGTAAGAAGTGGGTATCTCGCCTAGTCGTCATATTTCTACGAGGAAAAAGGTACTAATCAGACAGATATATAAGAATTAGGGTTAGTTATGGAATAACAAACCCCCTAAAAGAAATCAACTTGGCAACGGAACCAATGGATAAGGTATGCTAGGTTAGATATGACCCGTATCCAATCCTCTAAAAGTGGATGAACTCATATGCTTGTGACAATGTATTGGGATTTCATGATTGTACAGTAACTCTCACATGCATTAAGAACTTCCAAAATCAAATTTACCTATGGATATTTTTTTTTTGAAATCAGTTTCTCAACTCAGCTCTAACCAAGAGCTTTGATACCAACCGAGGCATGTCACGCCCCGACCCACTCCCGAGCCGGGCACGCAACCAGCCCGCCGCGGCACCCAGATGCATGGGCACCACGTCCCGCACATCGAAGCACCGTAAAGCTGCCGACATTCACATAATCCAAATTTCCAAATCACAGAGATCCCCAAGTGATAAAAATAATACATGTATGCCTCAATGTAAAATAAAACAAGTGAGAGTTAACCTTATACAGACCAAAAGAATTATAAATACAGTCATCCCAATTTAAACAAATACAATGGTCATCATAATTTTCTCAAGATGAAACAATAACCTCAAAATATAGCAGAAGAGTGGGTAGTCATACCCCGGCCCAGTAGTCTCCAAAGAATATCCAATACAACAATGTGCATAAATCTCTCAGTCCGAGTCTACCCCTGTAGGAGGGAAATGTGAGGGGTGAGTACCATAGAGAGGGGGGTTGGTATTCAGCAAGTCGGGGAGATGACATGCTATAATTAATTTTTGGGTGAATTAGGAGTGCCAAAATTATGTCCCAATAAATCCATAGTATGCAAAAAAATATTATGATATCTTAATAAATCATTCACGGTATACGTATCAAATCAAATATGCATCCAGTTTGTATGTCCGTTATATCATGTAGAGCCGGCCGAAAATATCCCGGCAAGGGCCAACCATGGCCAAGGACAGGCAACGTTGGGGGTTTTCATAGTGTAAGTAATAAAATAAGGCTCTCTACCCCAACGTTGGCCACAAACTACTCCAACTAGCCTGTATATATATATCGTACACGTATCAAGGATCAAGCATGTATGGAAACTCGCCGGTGCTAGACCTACCAAGGTCCTCCTCGGAGTGGTTCAACCGACGACTGTCCGTACAATATGTATGACAATCTGGCAGATACCCCCTGTAGAGGTATATTCGGGCACAACAGGTGCCTCTACAAAATGTCCTTCATAGCTACGAAATGCCATAGGCAGCATATCATCATCATCACAGTATCCACAGGGGTATCCAGCCCAAATCACATATCTCAAGCCAAATCATCAAGCCCTATCATGTCAAAAGTATGTGCCAATATGCAATGGAAGCATAAAATCATGTGGATATATCAAAGTGTGGCACAATCATCAAGTATCAAAATCATGGATGCATATCGATATAAACAAGTTGGGACACTTCATATATCACAAAACATTTTCATAAGTCCAGGATAATAGGTCATTCATACAATTTTAAATCATGCTTTTGAAATTTTTTAAAACACGGTATCAATTAAAAGTAGATGTCAAGTCCCACTTACAGTTAGGGGAGGATAACGCACTCCCCAATATCTCCACAAAGCATAAATCAAGTGCTCCCTCTGTTCAACTCAAATAACTCTTAGGGAGACAAACAGTCTGCAGATTTTTAACCTGCGCAGTTATGGAAAATAGACTATAACTTTGGCTATATCAGTCCAAATCAGATGATTCTTATCCCATTTTAAAGCTAAGGGATAGCACTATAACTTTCAATTTGCACACTTCCTCAGATTCAAATCACAGAATTCCCGATAAGCTTCATTTTTTTACAGCCATATTTAAGTTTCAGATTCTGTCCAGTTTTTGTGCAGAAGCTATAACTTTCATCCTACTCACCAAAGTCTAATGAAAGTTTAACATGTTATAGCTAAGATGTAGATCTACAACGTTCGTGTTTTGAGTTTTATCCAAATATGTCTGGAAGGGGTTGAACAAAATTCATGAACAAGACAGATACGTTTTAGTGAAACATACAGTTTCTGTCAATACAGTTTTAAGGAAAATTGTATAACTTTCAATTTCCTATTGCAAAATGGCTGAACTTTGTATATGTTATAGGCAAGGAGTATATCTATAACTTTCATGTTTCGTGTTTCTTCAAACTAAGATTGGAGAGGGGTCGTTTTTACTCACTACTGTCAAGGTTCGAAACAGGACACTTCTATGTCGAGTTTCCGGAAAAGTGCCATAACGTTTGGAACAGGCATCGGATTTTGGTGATTCTTACCTCGTTGGAAAGATAAGCCTTAGATCTACAATTCATATAACTAGCACATTTTCAAATTCTGGCTCTAAAATGCCTTAAAATAGAGATGAAGTCATGGACAGAAATAAAATTTAAAGTGAGACAGGATAAAATTTCTTACCTCACTTTCTCTGTCTTCCTCCTTTGCTTCTCTCCTTGTTCTCACGAATTTGGGAAGAATGAACAAGCATTCTAAGGCATTTTTCTTTTATTATCGTGTTAATAACTCACCATCCTAGGATCAAATCTCTAATTAATTTAAACCATTGGATCATTTTGACTATTGCATGTGTTTTGATTGGTTTTTTTTTTTTTATGTGCATGTGTTCTCATTGGCCCACCTTGCCTTTCTCATCTCCATTTGGCCAACACTTGTCCTCCTCGCTATAACACTTGTTCAATACAAGAATACACTTATCACATTTCATTTAAGTTTTGTTAATTGCTAACAAGTTTTTTGACTTATAAAAATTCTAATTTGACCCTTAAAATTTTCATAATTACATACTAGACTCAAAATCTTATATTAGACCTAATTAAATTTATTTAATGTGAAATTAAGGTTTTGAATCTCTTTGAGTCAAAATTGATCCGATTTGTATTTTACCGTCAAATATCATTTTTTTTGTGAAAATTCATAAACGTAGTAGTAGAAACATCATATATATATATATATATATATATATATATATTTATATGAAATGGAATTCACTATAGAATACATCGAGGGTCGGTGTTACACTATAGCTATTTCAACTTCCTCTCTCTTTTACATATCGAGGCCTAGAAAATATTTTAGTTCTCCAAACTCCATTTTGAAACGAGTTATCGAATTCCCTGATAAGATGGATTTCTTTTTTGTTATCATGAGTAATGATTAGATCATCCACATATACTAGCTCTATAGCTGGCTTGTTGTCTTGAACTCTAACAAATAAGTTCAAATTTGTTGATGCCATTATGTACTCTCTTTGGCCTAGAAAGTCTGCTATTTTTTCATACCATATTCTAAGCACGTGCTTTAAACCATAAAGTACTTTCCTCAATTTGCAGACGTAATTGGACTTATCTTTATTTTGAAACCCAAGGGCTGTTCCCTATAGATTTTTTGATCAAATTCTCTGTGCAAGATAACTTTCTTTACATCCATCTGTTGTATAGTCCATGACCTACTAGCTATTAAGGCTAATAAGACACAAATAGTAGTAATCTTGGTCACCAGACTGAAAATTTCATCATAGTCCAAGTAAAATTGTTGAGAGAATCCATGAGCTGCCAATTGTGTCTTATATCACTCTATTGATCCATCACAATAAGTTTTAATTTTGTAAACCCATTTGCATGATATGGGTTTGACTTCACAGCACCGTCAAATGTTATGGTTTCCTTTACCTCTACAACAGCTATGCTTGCACATTTTGGATTAGGTCTCATTTGTCGAGCAGATCTCCTAACTTGTGTCTTAAATTCCTCTTTTTGTTTTTTTGGTTGACTTGGTGGTGTGTCGTCAAACAACCAAATATAAAATACCTAATTCAAACGATACGAATATAGCGACAGTAGGGTCGTATCCACAGAGAACGGCAGATCTATTTCTTTTAATAAAAAATGAAAATAAAATATGAGGGGTTTTGATGAAATAATCTAAAATAACTAAGTAAACAAATCACTGAAAATTTGCTAAAATAAATTGATGAGATTATATCAATTAAAGGAAAGGATGTCAATTCAGGTAAAATCTAGCCAAAAGAGTTATTTTCACCTTGATATGTTTGATTGATTATCGATACAAAAATTATTCGATATTATGCGAATAAATTGGTTGTAGCCGCTAAGTACCACGAAACGACCAATCTCTCCTTACATTTTCGGTAATCAAGATACTATCGTTAATTACTTCTCTAATCGAAAGACAATCCAAGAGACCCTCGTTGGATTTAATGTTCCGACAACATTAATATCTAGAGAGACCCAATTCTAATTAATAAATTTCAATATGGATTTATTTAAATTAGATTATCTAATCTCTTGACATAAATCCTACCGCTTGCGAGGCCATAAAATTATGTCAAGTATCACTCTATTAAAAACACACAAACCTTGTTGTTTTTAAATGGTTGTAGACTATTCTAGAGTTATTAAACATAGCGCTCTATTTAACAATTCCAAAACAATCATAAACACTAAGAATGGAGATTAAATAAATACCCACAAATATCAAGTAAATAAGATCATTTAGATCTCACAATCATCATTCATCAAGGTTTCAATAATCTTTTGACTAGAAAAGAAATTAAAATGAAAACATAATGAGAGAAAACTCACATAAAATGAATATTGCTTCTAAGGAATGAAGAAAAGCAAAGAGTTTCTCCCGGCTAAGGCTGTAGCCTCCTGTGCAGTTTTCTGGATCCCCCAAAAGTCAAGAACACAAGGCTTAAATATCTCTTCTAGTGGAGGCCGGCTACAACCCTAAAGGATCAATAAATTCTCCTATTTTACCTTAGTAAAAATTTCTCAAAAATATTCTTTAAAATTGAATGAAATATCCTAAAGAATAAAATCCTAAAAATTTCAAGTAAAATAAAATGTTTGTTTTTTTACATTTACAACTTTTCAAAATTTCACATTCCTAAATGTTAGGAATGAAGAATGGAATCTTTAAAAGTCTTGTATTTCTCCTTGAACTCAGCGCGCCCATGTGCTAATGAAAAATCACTTCTGTCTGTTCTTTCATTTTCGCATAATTGCTCCAATTAAGCCTCTTTTTCTTCATATTTCTCCCCGCCTTTTGTCTGACTAATCTAATACATCAATCACCACAATTAGTGTAATATTTTCTCAAAATAATGCAAAAATCAATTACAAACATTACACTTATTTTGTTCCTATCAAATTCCCTCACACCTAGATGATGCTTGTTCTTAAGCATTCCTAACTTATCTAAAACGAAAACTAAAAACCTGCTTGTTTTCTTCCAAGTCCCCAAGTCAACAATTACTATTAAAAAGTTAAGCTAAAAGCATAATCAAAATAGCAAGTACTTCACAGTGTTCCGTACTAAAACAACCACTATATATCCCAACAGTTACTTATGAAATCCAAACAGCAAGATTTGATAATTCTCTTCAAGGGGTCACTCTAATGCACTCGAAAGGATGAAAAATATTTCAATAACACTCAAATCAACACATTGGAATTGGCATTACCATACGCTTACAAATATATCAAATCTCCACCACTTAAAAATTAGAATTTCATGCATCAATCTAAACATCTTTCATTTGGTTGTAACGTGGTTAGGGTTAAAGGGTAGGATAAAGGGATATTTAAGGGTTAAAAACGTACCGAAAGAAATAAATAATTAACCACATAATTCTCATGACATCGATTGATCTTTGCCTCAAACAATCAACAAACAAAATTTGACTTCTTACTCTTCAAATGTATAGGCAATAGCAAACAGTATACAAGATGTCAAATGATTTCTCAATTTTTCATAATTGAAGTATAAATAAATTTTCAATCAAAATACAATACTTCTCTTTCTCATCCACTTTTTTTTTCTTTTCTTTTTTTTTTCTCTTGCCTTTTTTTTCTTGCTTTTTTTTTTCGAACATATATCATTTTCATGAAAATGTCAACATCAAAATTCTAATCATCATCTTCCTATTGAGACGAATATAAAACCAAAATTATGCAATTAAATATATATACCTTTGGTACTAGGGTTTGAAACGAAGGCTAAAATCAAAGGCTAGGTGTTGTATTAAGTGGGTTTTAAAGAAGAAAAAGGGTAAATGCTCAAATTGGGTAACTAAGGGTTTATAAATCAAGATAGGGATTTTTACGAAAGCCAAAATGGGGTAAAACCTAAGTGCCTTTATCATGTCAATGCATAAAATTCTATAATGTGGTCTCGAAATGTATAACAATGCAAGTTCTAGAATGTGCAATTAAAGTGTGATAATCACTTATCAAGAAAAGAAATTTCGAGCACAAATAATAAATTCGCTCGTTTTAGCCTCAAAACCTCACTTTTTAAGTAGGGTTTGTGTCAAATCTTGCATGTTCATCATTCAAAGAAAACTATTAAAGACATGAGCAGCCATCTCAAGCACAAAAATACCATTGATACAAGCTATTTGTCATACATCTCCAGCCACCCAAATAGTATACATCAACAAAGGGAACTTGAATTTTTTTTTTTAATGAAAAATCAAAATGCCTATAAAGAATGTTCCTATGTATGAATATAAAAGAATGGCTAACCTCCCCCACACCTAAACCATACATTGTCCCCAATGTATGCCTAAATGAAGAAAGAGCAAAAGAAAACAAGAAAACATGTAAAAATGAAGAAACAAACAAAAAGGCAAGATAGAACAATACTCCCCTACGGTGGAGGTGGAAACGGAGGACGAAAGCAAACTAACGCGAAATATGCCATAAGGTTGTTTTCCATGCAAGATAAATGGTCGTCGAGAGATTGGAGTGTGGGTGCGGAAATGGGGACTACAGAGGGAAGAAGGACTGCCTCAGGGATGGGAGAACCTGCACGAGGACAAGAAAAGTGCTTCGGGCGTGCACCTGGGGGGTTAATAGTGTAATGCCCACGTGAAACCGATAAAACACCCATACGTACTAAACAATCTAAATCAAACGGTTCTATGGGGCATGCTTCATGTAAATCATGATTAGTCAAGTCCAACAAGCCCAAATTAACGGCTAGAAGGGTAATGAGGGAGCCCAAAATTAATGGTCGCCTTGATTTGTTCACACAAGACAGGAATTGAGAGGCCACCCAATATCTGAAATTAACCCGTTGGTTGGTGTGCATGCACCATAGAAAAAAAGGTTTAGTGCAAATGGCGGAGCTATCCTTGCGGCCAGAGAAACTAAAGGCCAGAACCCTATGAATGAGTCGCAATACATTATCCTTCAAATAGTTACCCTTAGAATGACTAGGGTGATAAGGAATAGGATCTACAGTCAGCTCAGTCCAGATGCGCATGTATGTAGAGTTAAAATGGGGAGGGAAATCACAGAAACTAGTCTGATATGCAGAGAACTGGGTGTGAGCCTCACTGAGGAATCCTAGGACAACGTTAAATTCAGTCAAGGAGAGATGAAATGACTGATTCGTCAAGCAAAAGTGAATTAAGTTAGGGGTGCAGGCAGTGAAATCCGTGGGTGTGTGAAAGCGAAAAGTGGTGTAAAATTCATAAGTTAACTCGAGCAGGGCAGGGAAAGTGCAATTCAAGTATTGCTCCCAGCCAATAGCAGAGAGATATCGGGCAATGGAGTCATGCATATTCAGTACGTGCAACGATGGAAATGAAAGGATTTACAAGGAATGATAGGTCGAACAGAAATAGCAGAGTACCTTTGTCGCGCCTCAGTGGAATGAAATCGCAGACAGCCGCGAAGGTGAGTACGCGGTGGGGGAAGGACAGATTTCCCTTTCGCCACCCTTGAACGGACGCGAGGCCTTTGCGGATTGGAAGAGGGGGGCTCGGCTGTTGTCGCTGGTACAGGGGCGGATGGAGTCGGAGAGGGATCAATAGGAGGTGATTGGGGATTGCGATCACTCGAAGAGGATGAAGATGGAGGTCTGTGATGGCCCGAGGTGGATTGGAGGGTAAGTATGGACGAGATCGAGAGGTGGAAGACGAAGGGTTTGTGGGAGGCGATGAAGGCGAGTCGTCACTATCGGAGGAGAGAGAAATGCGAGATGAACTCTGACTTTTCGGTCCCTGGGGCCAACGTAGGCGGAGGCCAGAGCGACGGCGGTGGTGGTGAGGGTGTATCTATTTCGTGGCCATCGGTGGCGGCAGTGGTGATAGCGCAAAGGCGAAAGAGGAAAGAAAACCCTAGAAAACAAATGTCGAAAGGTTAGAGCAGACAAGATGATTTTGATTCTTCTCTTCGACCCCTTTTTTTTTTCTTTCTTTTTTTTTTGTTCAGAGTAGAAGTGGTCTGAACTTAAGGCGTGGGCACGCCTTAAATGAAGTGAGAGTCTGGCCGTCTAATGGTCGCAGGGGCAGACGTGGGCGGATTGTAGGGCGTGGGCATGCCCTATTGTGTGAGGACGTCTACCAGTAGGAGTGATATGGGCATATGTGAAAAGCAATTATGGCGTGGGCACGCCTTAAAGGAAAATGATGTTTGTCCGTGTAAATGAGGTGGGCAGATGTGAGTAGGAGATAAGGCGTGGGCACGCCCTATAGTGCGACCACTTCTGAATTTTTTTTTTTTTTTTGAAAAATCACTCCTAAAGCAAGTTTAAAGAAGGAAAATAAAGAAAATGAATAAATAATAATAATAAAAATAATAAATAAATAAACAAAAATAAAAATAGGACTATTGGGTTGCCTCCCAATGAGCGCCTTTGTTTATTATCTTTGACTCGATATTGTCTTCTCGTCTTACTCCTCCTTGTATGTGGGATGTGCCAATTGAACTTCCTCCACTGTAGAGACATCAAATCCGTCAATAAATGGTTTCAATTGTTGTCCATTCACCTTAAAAGTGTTGTTAGTCTCTAGATTTTTAATTTCAATAGCACCATGAGGAGAGATACTTATTACCAAATATGGCCCTGTCCATCGAGACTTTAACTTACCAGGCATAAATTTCAATTTGGAATAAAAAAGAAGCACTTTTTGACCTTCAAAGAAATGTTTTTGCCGGCGAAGTTTATCGTGAACAAGTTTGGTCCTTTCTTTGTAAAGCCTTGCATTGTCGTAAGCTTCCAAACGAATCTCTTCCAACTCCTGAAGTTGCAGCTTCCTTTCCCTTCCAACTTCCTTGGCATCTAAGTTGCATTGCTTGACTGCCCAAAAAGCACGATGTTCAATTGCAACCGGTAAATGACATAACTTACCAAAGACTAATCGGTATGGTGACATTCCAATTGGGGTTTTGAATGCAGTTCGATAGGCCCAGAGTGCATCCTCCGATCGTAAACTCCAATCCTTATGGCTTGGATTTACTGTTTTTTCCAAAATGCTCTTGATCTCACGGTTAGAAACCTCTGCTTGCCCATTGGTTTGAGGATGGTATGCTGTGGCTACTCGGTGATTAACTCCGTATTTGCGCATTAAAGCTTTCACCGTACGATTGCAAAAATGTGTACCTTGATCACTGATGATCGCCTTCGGTACCCCAAACCTACAGAAAATGTTAGATTTAAGGAAACCTACAACAACCGTAGAATCATTAGTATGGGTAGCTTTTGCTTCTACCCATTTCGAGACATAATCTACTACAAGCAAAATATATAGAAAGCCACATGAACTAGGAAAGGTTCCCATAAAATCCATACCCCATACATCGAAAATTTCACAAAATAAAATTGGGGTTTGAGGCATTTCATCCCTAGAAGATATGTTGCCCATCCTTTGACAATTCCCACAACTCTTACAATATTGGTATGCATCCTTAAAGAGTGTTTCCCAATAAAACCCACTATCCATAATTTTTCTAGCTGTTCTTTTGGGACCAAAATGACCACCACATGCATGACTATGACAATGAGCAAGTATGGAATGAATTTCATCGTTAGGTACACATCTACGAATGATTTGATCAGATCCTATTTTCCATAAGTGCGGTTCATCCCAAATGTAGTACTTCGAGTCATTCCTAAGCTAGTTCCTTTGTGCAATACTTAGGTCATGAGAAAGAATCCCAGTTACAAGAAAATTTACAATGTCAGCAAACCAAGGTTCCATACCTGTCTTACCTTGTAGGGTAAATAATTGCTCATCCTAGGTAAGGATTCTTCTTCTCACACCAAGCGACTCAAATGATCAGCTACAGAATTTTCAAGTCCCTTCCGGTCCTTAATCTCCCAATCGAATTCTTGCAAAAGTAGTACCCATCGGATAAGTCGTGGTTTTGACTCTTTCTTCGAAAGCAAATATTTCAAGGCTGCATGATCAGAGTAAACGACAACTCTAGAGCCTAACAAATAAGATCTAAATTTCTCAAAAGCAAAAACTATGGCAAGAATCTCCTTCTTAGTTGTGGTATAGTTGCATTACGCTGGATTGAGTGTCTTCGATGCATAGTAAATGGCATGAGATTGCTTTCCTTCCTTTTGTCTGAGCACAGCTCCCACAGCATAGTGACTTGCATCGCACATCAACTCAAAAGGTAGATCCCAATTGGGTGCCTGCAAAACTGGAGTTGAACTTAGCAAAGTTTTCAATGTATCAAAAGCTTCCTTACACTCATTTCCAAAATCGAATATAACATCATGTTGCAATAATCTCGAGAGTGGTTGAGCTATTTTCGAGAAGTCCTTGATGAATTGCCGATAGAAACCTGCATGGCCAAGAAAACTTCGAATTTCTCACACATTAGTAGGATATGACAAGTTAGCAATTAAATCCACATTGGCTTTGTCAACTTCAATGCCTCTTGAAGAAATTACATGACCTAACACTATTCCCTCCTTCACCATAAAATGACATTTCTCATAGTTAAGGACTAGATTAGTATCAATGCATCTCTGAAGAACCTTACACAAATTATCTAAGCACTGATTGAATGAATCACCATACACCGTAAAATCATCCATAAAAATTTCTATGCAATCTTTAATTAAATCAGAAAATATACTCATCATGCATCTTTGAAATGTTCCCGGTGCATTACAAAGTCCAAAGGGCATCCTACGATATACAAATGTTCTAAATGGGCAAGTAAAGGTAGTCTTTTCCTGATCTTCTTGAGCTACAACTATTTGATAATAGCCCGAGTACCCATCCAAGAAACAAAAAAATGATTTACCCGCCAATCTTTCTAGCATCTGATCAATGAAGGGTAAAGGGAAATGATCCTTCCGAGTGGCGATATTTAATTTTCTAAAGTCTGCACATTCGCCATCCGGTTTGAAGTCTCATTGGTACCAGCTCATTATTCTCATTTTTTACCAATTGAAATCCACTCTTTTTGAGAATAACATGAACCGGACTTATCCATTGACTATCAGAAATAGGATATATAATTCCTAACTCTAACAGTTTCAAAATTTCCTTCAAAACAATTTCTTTCATGGTGGGATTGAGTTTTCGTTGAAGTTCCCTTACCGGTTTGGAATCGGGTTCGAGTAGAATGCGATGCATACACACAGAAGGGCTGATACCTTTTATGTCTGCCAAGGTCCATCCAATAGCCATCTTGTATTCTCTCAATACCCACATTAAGTTCTCTTCTTGATTTTCGGTCAAGTCCTTGGCTATGATTACTGGTAGGGTTTCGTTGTCACCCAAGTATGCATACTTAAGATGTTCAGGTAAAGGCTTTAACTCGAGCTTTGGGACCTGCATTGTAGAAGGAAGAATTTTCTCGTTAGAAAGAGTAAATTGCAGGAATTACTGACTTGCTTGAGGGGTAGCTCCGGTATGGACTGCAAAGCCATGATAGTTTTCTTTGTGTCTTCATCTTGAGTTATCTCGTTTTGTTTATCTGTCCATCCCTTTTTTAGCACAAGATCAAGTTTATCAAGTACCAAATGTTGTTCAATATTTTCATTCACAACAGAATCAATAATGCTAACATGAAAAATGGATTCCGAATCATTTGGATGTTGCATGGCATGAAAAATATTATATGTGACAATCTCTCCATCAAATTCAAATGATAAGGTGCCTTTATCAACATCAATCTTAGTTTTTGCTGTTTTCATAAAAGGCCTTCCAAGCAATATGAGGGCAGGGTTTGGTGAACAAGTATCATCCATGTCAATGATATAAAAATCAACTGGAAAAATTAATTCATTGACCTTGACTAAGACATCTTCAACAATTCCCTCAGGATATGATGTGGACCTATCAGCTAATTGTATGATCACATTAGTCTTCTTCAAAGGTCCTAAATTCAAGTACCTAAAAACAGTTAAGGGCATAATATTGATTGATACACCTAGGTCAGGCATTGCCTTCTCTATACTCTTAACCCCTATGATTATTGGTATGGTGAACATACTAGGATCCTTACACTTAGGGGGTAATTTTCTTTGGATGATGGCTGAAACATTCTCATTAACATAAATCTTATCACTGCCCCCTAGTTTTGTCTTCCTAGTGCATAGTTTTTTGAGAAATTTTGCATACCTTGGCACTTGTTGGATCGCATCCAAGAGCGGGATGTTGATTTCCACTTTTTGAAAAGTCTCTAAGATTTCCTTCTCCTCATTCTCTTTCTTCGATCTTGCTAACCTACCAGGAAAAGGAGGTGGAATTACAACTCTAGTCTTAGAAGTATCGGTTTCTTTACTTACCTTTGTGGCCGATTCTTTTAACATTGATGTTTTGTTTTGTTCAGCCTCTTTATCTTCTTCGGTTGTTGATGAGTTGTCCTACACGTTCTTTTCATTCTTGACTGCCATAGCACTCACGTTTTCTCTCGGGTTGATTTCTACTTGAGAGGGTAGCTTCCCATTGTTTTTCTCCATTCGATTCACGGTCGTTGTCAATTGTGATATCTGATTTTCCAAGCTTTTGATGCTGGTTCTTGTCTCTAGTTGAAATCGTTGGTTCTCCTATTGCAACCGTTGGGTTTCCTGTTGAAACAATTGAGTGTTGTTAGCCAAACTTTTAACAATTTCTTCTATAGACATACCTTGATTTGAGGAGGGTTGATGCGATTGAAATTGTTGTCGAGGTTGCTGTTGAAACCCTTGTTGTCGATTCCCATAACTAAAATTTGGATGATCCTTCCATCCGGGATTGTAGGTGTTTAAATAGGAATCATACTTCCGTTGTGGTTGTCCCGGCAATCCCCCAATTGCATTCATTTGTTCACTGCACTCCTCTTGAAGAGTAGGACACATATCGGTTGAGTGTCCCATGTTCGAGCAAATACCACATGCTTTCACTTGTTAGATTTGTCCTACAACCAACCTTTTCACAATAGAAGTTAGGGAATCTATTTTATGTTCGAGAGAAGAACTACTCACCTCATTGACCCTTTTTGGGGACTCTTGTCTCCCTCCGAATTGTTGGGCATTGGTTGCCATGTTTGAGATCAAATTTCTTGCATCATCGGGTGTCTTATTCACCAATGCTCCTCCACTCGCAGCATCGATCATGTTCTGTTCCATTGGGGAAAGACCTTCATAGAAATATTGGATCAACAACTGTTCTGGAATTTGATGTTGAGGACCGTTAGCACATAGTTGTTTAAATCTTTCCCAATATTCATATAAGGTTTCTCCATTGTACTGCCTTATTCCACAAATTTCTTTTCTAATAGTAGCTGCACGAGAAGCTGGAAAAAGTTTTTCTAAAAACATTCTCTCCAAGTCAGGCCAAGTAGTAATAGAGCCAGAAGGCAAATAAAAGAGTCAATCCTTGGCCTTTTCTATCAAGGAAAAAGGAAAAACAATAAGTTTAAGTTGTTATTCGGTTACTCCCTGTGGTCTCATGGTGGAACAGACAATGTGGAACTCCTTAAGATATTTGTGAGGATCTTCCCCTGCAAGACCATGAAATTTAGGCAATAAATGAATCAGTTCAGATCTTAATTCGAATGGAGTTGTAATATTGAAAAAATTAATGCACAAGGGTTGCTGATTAAATTCAGGGGTTGCCAACTCCCTTAAAGTCCGTTGAGCTGCCATGTTTGTTTCTTTGACCTCCTTCTCTTCAACGTCAACATCTAAGTCTAAGAGTTCGTTGGCCAGATTGTTTCCTAATGATGAACTTGCTATCTTCTTTGCTTCTTGAGTCTCCTTTTTCAGTTTTCGGGCTGTTTTCTCGATCTCTGGGGTCAAACACAAGTTCACCTGTACGAGCAGAACGAGGCATATACCAAAAAAAATATGAAAGTAAAATTTTAAAAGAAGTAAATCTATCAACACCGTTCCCCGGCAACGACGCCAAAATTTGGTGTGTCGTCAAACAACCAAATATAAAATATTTACTTCAAAGGATACGAATATAGCGTGAGTAGGGTCGTATCCACAGAGAACGGCAGATCTATTTCTTTTAATAAAAAATAAAAATAAAATATGTGGGGTTTTGATAAAATAATCTAAAATAACTAAGCAAACAAATCACTGAAAATTTACTAAAATAAAATGATGAGATAATATCAATTAAAGGAAAGGATGTCAATTCAGGTGAAACCTAGCTAAAGGAGTTATTTCCACCTTGATATGTTTGATTGATTATCGATATAAAAATTACTCGATATTATGCGAATAAATTGGTTATAGCCGCTAAATACCACGAAACGACCAATCTCTCCTTACTTTTTCGGTAATCAAGATACCATCGTTAATTACTTCTCTCATCGAAAGACAACCCAAGAGACCATCGTTGGATTTAATGTTCCGACAGTATTAATATCTAGAGAGACCTAATTCTAATCAATAAATTCCAACATGGATTTATTTAAATTAAATTATTTAATCTCTTGACATAAATCCTACCGCTTGCGAGGTCATAAAATTATGTCAAGTATCACGCTATTAAAAACACATAAAGCTTGTTGTTTTTAAATGGTTGTAGACTATTTTAGGGTTATTAAACATAGCGCTCTATTTAACAATTCCAAAACAATCAAAAACACTAAGCATAGAGATTAAATAAATACCCACAAATATCAAGTAAATAATATCATTTATATCTCACAATTATCATTCATCAAGATTTCAATAATTTTTTGATTAGAAAAGAAATTAAAATGAAAACATAATGAGAGAAAACTCACATAAAATGAATGTTGCTTCTAAGGAATGAAGAAAAGCAAAGAGTTTCTCCCGGCTAAGGCTGCAGCCTCTTATGCAGTTTTCTGGAACCCCCAAAAGTCAAGAACACAAGGCTTAAATATCTCTTCCAGTCGGGGCCGGCTGCAACCCTAAAGGAACAGTAAATTCTCCTATTTTACCTTAGTAAAATTACTCCAAAATATTTTTTAAAATTGAATGAAATATCCTAGAGAATAAAATCCTAAAAATTTCAAGTAAAATAAAATGTTTGTTTTTTTACATTTATAATTTTCCAAAATTTCATATTCCTAAATGTTATGAATGAAGAATGGAATCTTCAAAAGTCTTGTATTTCTCCTTGAATTCAGTGTGCCCACGTGCTAATGAAAAATCACTTCTGTCTGTTCTTTCATTTTGGCATAATTGCTCCAATTAAGTCTCTTTTTCTTCATATTTCTCCTCGCCTTTTGTCTGACTAATTTAACATATCAATTACCACAATTAGTGTAATATTTTCTTAAAACAATACAAAAATCAATTACAAATATTACACTTATTTTGTTCCTATCACTTGTTGCTTCACTTCTGGACTATCGTTGTGCACACCTATCGTCCAAGGGATTTTGGACTTATCCTGAGCCTTAGCCGACACTTTTTTATCAAATGGATGAGGTCATTCTCCTTTGTCTTCACCTTGGTTAAATGAGGCTTCCCTCTTTTTTACCTTTTCCTTAATTTGATTGGAGTTTGGTAAAGGTAATGCTTGAGAAGACCACCAAGAGGATCGACAATGACATTCCTTGAGACGTATCATTTTTCTGTTGTAGGATCTCAAGACTTCCAACCTTTTCTTTGGTCATCATAGCCAATGAATTGTATCGAACTGCCTTCTTATTAAACTTGTTCCATAAATAATCAGGAACACAAGTATAGCAGATACAGTCGAACGCTCAAATGTGTCTCATCGTTGGCTTGATATTCCAAAGCTTTTGAAAATATGAGAAGATGCCCAATCTTACTTGAGGGAGTTTATTGGTAACATGGACTACCATCCCATACACTCTTCCCAAAAACTCTGAGATACATTCTTTGCATGTAACAAACTTTTGCATATCTCAGCCAAGTGTTGATTCTTTCTTTTGGCTACCCCATTCTATTGTGGCATCCTTGGACAGGCAAATTGCCTTTGAATCCCTTGATCCCTAAGATATTCAAAGAACTCATCTAATGTATATTCATCTCCATTGTCTATTTGGAGTTATCGAATCTTTTGTCCCACTTCTTTTCCCACCTTCTCTTTGAAGACCTTGAATTTCTCAAGGGCTTCAGACTTTTCTTATATGAAGTCCACCCACATGTACTTTGAAAAATCATCGATGAAAGTAATTATGTAGCTCATATTGCTAATAGATAGATGCTTGACCAAATACATCCGAGTGAATTAGCTCCTATGGTGCTTTAACTCAATACTTTGACTCCTAGTAAGGAAGCTAATGCACTTCACCATATTGACATCGAGTACAAATGGTATCTTCTTAATACTTTAGTTGAGGTAGGGCTTTAAGCGTGGACTTTATCATCATCACTTTAAGCTTGTGATAGCTTATCTACTCCAACTGAGCATGCCACAAGTTGGTTGTCTCATTTTTTTTTTCCTTGTTTTGTCCATGGAGGCTTCTTGTGGTATACCTTGACATCATCAGGTCCAAACAACACATGGTTGTAGGACCTTGTGATTTGTGGTACAAATATCAAATTCTTCATCATCCTAAGTACATGAAAGACATTTTCTAGCCGCACTTATTATTATATCGAGGTATGATAGCTGTATTGCCAATATGGGTTATTGGCAATCTTGAGTTGTTGGCCATAACTACAACATGTCCTCGTTTGTACTTGGAGATGTCTGATACTTTCTTTCTATCTCCGGTCATGTGATTGGAGCAAATGGCCAATGATATCTCCTCTTCTAAAGCTATGCAAGAGGTAGCCAACTCTTCTCCCATGGTGTTAGTTGGCATTTGGTCTTCCTCCTCCAAAGCAAAGGAAACTTGGAATTCCCAGTCTTCCTCACTTTCTGCTCATATTGGGAGGATGTCGCTGCATTGCTTTCGATGTGCTTGAATCGACAAATTTGTGCAAAATATCCTCTTCTTTTATAGTTAAAGCATCGATTATCTTGAATTCATCCAGGTTTGTTTGTTTCGACTTTGTCTAGATCTTGCCTTGCTCCCCCTTGCTATGAGCTCCTCTATTGTCTTCTCTTTTAGCTTTATTTATTGCTTGTCTCTCTTCCATTCTTAGATCTCACTACTCTATTACATTGATTTTTATTCACTCTCTTTTTGGCAAAGAGAGCTTCCTCCTCATCGTTTATTAAAACTTTGGACATTTTGTTATCCAAAGTTTTTTCATTCACCAATAGATTCTCCAGCTCTCCCTAGCTTTGTTATAGTTAGTGGCTTTGCCTATCCATGGGTTGCTATTACAAAGACTTTGAACTCTGGCCTCAAGCCTTGGATGATGATTAATTATTTTCATTCTTGTTTCACTAATTGCATTGTCTAGATCTAATTTTGAGATTTCATTGCATAAATATTTAACTTTTGCAAAATAATGGCTCACTGTTAAATTTGCTTGCGAGAGGGACAAGTGCTTATTTTCCAATATTTGGATCTTTGATTCGTTTTTCTCACAAACGCAGTAGCCAATGCGTCCCACGCCTCTTTAGGTGTTGTCACTGATTTTATTCATTGCAATTGTTCATTATCAACTGCAACTGTTAATGCATACATGGTTTTTCCACACATCATATTCCCCTTCTCAATAGCTTGGCATCGTCTAGTGGTGGTGTGGTACTTTTGCCACCTACAATCTCCTATAAGCCATGACAAATAAGAAAGTATTTCATACGGGTGCTCCAATTTCCATCGTGTTGTTGAGTTTCTCAACACTAGTCATTCACATGGCAAAATCCACCATATTTCCTTTGGTGTGCCAGACTTGAACCAAGTGTGTTTGGTCCCAAACGAATAACCATCATAGTCCCAGACATATATGAATCACTCATTCGATCAATACTTGTTACATAGATTTTGGCATCCTTGATAGTAAAAACATCAAAGACATAATGGGCATGATGTCTTCCCATATTTGTTAATAAGAGTGAGAAGCTCAAAACTTACTGGTAATCCCAAATACTAACTTTGCTTAATTTCATACCAATATGCCATTTGCTAACATAAATTTGTAACACAAAAAAATTATAGAGAATTCGACTTTATGTACAAAATTCTATTTTGCTACAAAAGATTTTCACTTAATTGAAAAATATTACAAATTAAAATCGAGGCAATTTGAAATTTCCCGGATAAACCCACAAGTCATCCTTGATTTATCTGCCCTCTGCTTCCTTCCCTGCCCAAGACAAGCTCATAATTAGTAATAAAAAAGAAATAATATGGAGAGATGGAGAGCTTCCCAAAGGGACAGTTTAGTGGTATAAATGTCTCTCTTAATTAGATAATTTCATATTCAAATTTTTGTATAATTAAAAAATAAAAAGAGACGGAGAGAAAGGAATATGGGCCCATTATTAATAACATACGTACCAGCTAGTAACAACAATGGGCCTTCAAAAGGCCCCACTAAATGGACCCTCTAAATGGGCCCACTAATTGGGCCCTCCAATTGGGCCCATGATTGAACCTTGTTTCCACAATAATTAGAACAATCTTCGTAGATATGAGCATAAACATAGATTTATACACATGATCAATATATTATAAATTTAGTTAAGCATGTTGTGATCTCTCACACCACTTACATGCTTAGAACCTTGTATTAATTCCATCACATGCATGATGAAACCCTATTATGATAAAAGGTGTCAATGCAAGGATCAAGTGCTTAACAATACTTGAAAATGCAAGTGTATTTGGGATCCCACAATGATACTTATGTTAAAATATAATAGATTTGTGAATACTTATATTAAAATTTGGGTTCAAGTTATCCCAACTGTTAGTAATAATAAAGTTAAAAACTGTCTTATATTGAGTTTTCACAAATATATTTGTATTGGTATGCATTGGAAAGATAAATAGGAATGAAAATTTAGACCAATTTGAGTGGTATAATATCATGATGAGTAGCCTTTTGTGATCATAATGGCTTTAGGGTGCCCTATATTTGGTTCCTTTAATTAAAGATCATCAATGTTTTATGAATTTTTATGATTCATAACCAAAATACTACTCAAAATTCTTGGGGATCCATGCAAGTTTTCTTGAGAATCAAAGTATTTGATGTGAATGCCCTCAAGTTCAAATTAAGTAGCTTGGTTGGAAAGATGCATAATAATCCATATTAGATGTTTCCGGCAATCTTGGGGCAAAACTACGCAACAACGATTATCATAGAAATCAAGCATATCTGGCATATTGATGCGTATAATAAATCTATTCTTATGCATTTTGTTACGATCCTTATTATTATTATTTTTCCTTTTTCATCATTAATCAATGTAACATTTATAAGTATTGTCTATAGTTTTTGAAAGATTCACATATTAATAAAAAATAAAACATATATAATGTTTATAAAATGATAAGAAAATATATAATAAAGCTTTAAAGAGAGCCAAAAAGGTGCAAAAGCTTGAAAATAGCTTGCCAAGCTTAAGTATTATCATACAAATTATCAAAAGATAGGAACTCTTGAGTTATACAAATTATATATAATATTTGTTTATATTATATTTGACGTCATATTTTAAATGCGGTCTCTTGCTTATACTATTTATATCCTTTTTAAAAAATTTTATAATAAAAAATATTTCAAAATCTAAAAAAGGCAAAAAAATTTTTAGATAAATAATGCTAAAATCCTTTATATATATATATATATATAGGTAAAAAAAATTATAATATTTGAAGAGAACAATGAGGGTGTGGTGCATAAGGTTAAGTTAGGATAAATATACAATGCTTATGGAGTTCAAATATAATCATATAACTACAAGTAGGTTATGCTTTGAGATTGATATTATTCTATCCAATTTGAGTGTCAAAAAATTAAGAAAAATAGAATATATTTTTAAAATAGCAAGTAATAAAAGGATAATAAAATGCACCACTATGCAAAAGTAGAAAATTATTTTTCCCTAACAAAAATAATAAAAACATCATTTAATTGAGTAAACAAAGAAAATAAAACAATAAAATAGTAATTTTAGCAAAATTTTCATATGATGATAATTATCTAATTATTAAAAAATCTAATATATATTTAATATATAAAATAATAATTTAGTACACATTCCGTTATTCTATAACAATTATTACAAAATCTCGATTTTAAAACTTTTAATATTTTTAATTATATTTAGTAACAAAATGCATTTAAACAAATTTATTCATCGCATCAATATAACCGATATACACTGAACTTCCACAATCATAGTCATTGTTTCATCTTTGCCCTATGCCAACATTCCAATACAGATCACACAAGTCCGACCAATAAACTTAATTTCAACTAGAAGACACAACACACTCCAACCAAGAATTTGATTCTCAAAAGAAAACCTTAAATGAATCCTTCTAAGAATTTTAAGATAGTACTCCAATCAGAGATCACAAAATTCATGAAACTTGACATAATCTCAAACTAGAGCAACCAAATCAGACACCTTAAGGTCATCATGGTAAGGCTACTTCACATGATGGTCTAGCCACTCCAAATAGGTCCCAGAATCCAGCAAGGACTCTTGATTTTCATTCAAATATTCATCTTCTCAATACACAAATACAAAAAGCACTTGTGAAATACTTGATATAAGTCATATTATTTAACTCTATCATTGCTAGCATGAAGGACAACTCACCCAAATTTCAATAACAGCATCCTCAAGTCTATCATATTCTAACAAAAAGATCAACCAGGGAACTCCCAATTCACAAGCATATTCAAGTCTTGTTGATAACATTGTCCATGCATTAAAACCAGATATCATGCATAAAGTTTCACTGTGCTTGTGACAAAAAAAGACAAAGTTCTAAATGTACAAGGGCATGGCTCAGAACATGATTACTAAATTTAAAATATTGGAGCATGTATAAGCATCGCTATTTATGTTCATATCCATGAACATCATTCTTAATATATGTTTGTAGAAACAAGGTTTAACATTGAAAGATTCTCTACTTCAACTCCTACTTAGAACCTAAGCAATCGTATTTATCAAATCATTCATTTATTCTTTCCTTCATATTTGGATAATAATTGTCCACTTTTTTTCATCACCATCTATATTCTTCCTTCAAATTCTAAAAATATATTAGAATTTTATGGCTGCAAAATAATATATCAAAACATTTTAGACTCGTCACCCCAACCATAACAATCGGCAATTGATGCATGAGAAAGTATATAGATCCAATTATACAAGAGGGAAAAGGAAGGCCAACCTAAGAGTTGAATGCAGAATGTTTAAGGAACAATACAATCTTAGTGAATGAGAGGATACAAATACTGTGGCATTTTACTCCTTTGCACAGGGGCTCTTTCCCTACCACATGGTCAGTAGTTTGAGCTCCCAAATCTTCTTCACCAGTTTTCCAATAAAAAGGGAGTATGGGACATAAGCGAAACTAACAAACATATATGATGTCAAAACTATTTATTTTGTTAGTAACTTAAACTAGAACAAAATAAGCAAAGCCAGAAACTAAGAGCCTAAATTGATCTCATCAACACTCTAATCCTATCCATTCCCTCAAAGCATAAAGCTAAAAGCAAAATGCCCTATGCTTGGGATGTATGAAACCATCATACAAGCTAAATACAATGGGGAAAAAGTAAACGAATGCAAAATGAAAAAGAAATTTCTGGTGGAAAAAGAAAAGAATTAAAAGTTAAACCAGCCCATACCATGGATTGAAATTGGACTATGTATATAAACCCTTTGCTGCTCATGAATTGATTAGCTGCTCTGCTGCTTACATCTCCTACTAGCGAACCGACACCTTTAAAGCTGTTGCTGAGTCTTTCAAGCACGAACTCTAAAGCTATGTAGCCCCAAAATGGTTCCAATGGTTGCATGATTGAATCATGATATATAATAAACTTGGCCAACATTATTACAATTACTGAATACAATAATTACACAAACAATGCAACCATTGGGAAACACTTAAGATATTGGTCAGTATTAAACAACCATGCAACCATTCACATCTCACATCCAAAACCCAGAAAATAAAAAAAATAAAAGAATGTACGTAATAGGAAGTTATCTTAAAATTTCTCTCTCAATGTTACAACTTTGTGAAACAGGTTAACCACATTTGGTGAAAATCAAGTTAAAAGAAATACCTCAAACCACTGATATTGAGTTCAGATGTTATGGTGAGATGTGGCTGAGCAACACGAAAGGTTTCCACAACTTGAAACATTTTTCAAATACCTATAATAACAAATAATCAATATGACATAACAGGAGACAAAATTTCATAAAATTCAGATCTAAATGCCCCAATTCAAAGGTCTGCTTGTTAGGGCCATAAATACCCAGGAATTAAAAGGTCCTGTTTCGAAAACAATCCGAGTAGGTGATAGTTAGAAAAAATAAGGAAGCTTAGGCATCCATGCTGATCTATGCCCCTGGTGAAGTCAACTAAGCATTCAGAACCTTCACTAAATCATAGGTCAGAAAACTAGAAAAGAATAAATTATTACATATGCAATTCCTTTCTTAGGCTTCTCTATTTTGACATGTCAAATGTGTGAGACACCTTTCTCCTCCAAGACTGTAATTTATTCCGGATCCCCTGAACCCTAAAATGGTCCTCCTAATCCAGGTCCTTGATTCATTTTTAGGAAACCTGTTTGTATCAAAATTGTTCACCCTAGAACAGAGAAGGCCAAAAGATAATAACAATGCCTCCCATTTCAAATGAAACGGTTGAAGAAAACCTTGAAATTTCCAATGAGAAATTTTGAAAACCCAATTTTGGTTGGACAAAATTTCAACACCAAACAGAAATTCAAGAAAACCCCACAAAAGCCCATTGAGCACAGATTTTGGAAATTTATTTTTCTAGGGTTAGAAGAAATATAGGAACAAAAAGTAGGAAAAAGTTGTAACAAATGCATAATACCTCAGAGTGATAAACTTTTCCAACATTTTCCCAGTAATCAATCGAATCTCTAAAAGAAAACAATAATTAAAAATTAGATTTAAAAAATATGAATTGCAAAATGGATGAAAAACCTACTTACGGAAAATTCCTTCCACCGGACTGAATCTTATCGGACTGAATATTCGGGCGAAAATCACAGAAAACTTATTAAATTAGATTTTGGTTTGACTAAATTTTAGCACCGAACAGAAATTCAAGCAAATCCCCTCACAAAATTTATTCAATAAAAATGATGAAAAGCCTATTGAGCACAGATGTTGGGAATTTGTTCATCTAGGATTAGAAGAAATATATGAACAAAAATTAGGAATATGTTGCAACAAATGCAAAATACCTCAGAGTGATGAACTTTTCCATCATTTTCCTGTTAATCAATCAATATCCAGTATTGTAAATCGCCAAGAATTTCAAAAGGAAAACAAGAATTAAAAATTAGATTGAGAAAATTTTAATTGCAAAATGGATGGAAAACCTTCTTACGGAAAATTCCCACCAACGGATTGAATCTATCGGAATGAAAATAGTCCAGCGAAAATTACAGAATCGCAAACCCCACATTCTTGTTCTCTCTCTCTCTCTCTCTCATTTTTTTGAAATGACAACTCAAGAAACAAACGGTCATATTTTAGTTCTCAAAATATCAGGATTCTTGAAATCGGATTCATAAAAATGTCCCTTCCTTCTCGCTTATTAAATAGTAATAAAAACGCCTTCTTTTTTTTTTTTTTTAATTTGACTTTTCCCCCTTTTTTTTGAATAGATAATTACATGGACGAAATAAGTGGAAAAAAAAAACTCAAAAATAAAATTTTTTAACTACAAGCAATTTTAAATTAGTTAAAATATTTTTAAATTAATCAAATATTTTTTTAAATTATTTTAATATAGATTGTCACATAAAATTCGATTCATTTCATATCTAACTCGTTTGTTTCTTGTAACATTATCTTTTATTAAACTACAAGCAATAAAAATATTTTTAAATAAAAATTATAAATTTTTAAATTTAGAAAAATTATGAATTCTAACCAAAATATATTGTTTTATTACAGTTAAAAATAATCTATTTTTTACTGTCATGTTCCCAATAATCAGGTGAAAGTACTTTTTGTATATCTCGACTTTGTAGCTACAATTAATGAATTCAAATAAAGTTCAATGCAAAATCATGCATTAACTTCATAGTTAAGGTCTAGGAGGTGTTGCTCCATGGCGGTGGGTAAACAAGCAGATATTCAGGTTGTGAAGTTGTGACCTTTTGTCCTTTGCAAGAGGGTAAAAGTTAAAGAATTGAGCTTTACGCTTTGGAGGACAATGTGTGTCCCGAGGCGACTCGAGTTTTACACCTTTGGATAGCCTCGAAGGGCATGCCATGACAATTGTGTTGGAATTTTGGAGCGATCTTTCAAGCAATGGACATAAGCTTGTTGTTAGTCAACTGCAACTCTCACACTCGCGGCTGTCTTTAAGAGTCAGTTTAAGTTGCTAGTGAAATGATTCCATCGGGTTTAGACTTATTTGCAAGAGGCCCATGGGAACACGAAACTCCGTAATGAAATTGAAGGCCAAGAGTTTAGAGATACTAATGATTTTTCTTTTTTTTTTTTTTTTATATATAAGAGTCACACGGATTTAATTTTTTTTTAAAAAATAATTATATCAATTGATTTATAATTTATTGATAGGTGACAAAAGTCAACAAAGTTCGGCAATTTTCATTTGTAATCTCATTAATCGACTATCTTCTCTGTCCCTAGCTTTAGGACACAAAAACAATATCCCACATTTTGATATAAATCGAACTTTTTTTAATTTTTTTCAAATCTCTTGTCAAGAAATTTATTTTTTAAAGTCTCTCTTAACCGACCTAAAATTTAAGATTAAGATTCAAATTATTGTTATTCCGTATGAAATTAACCATAGACTAAAACTATGAATATCTCCCCATAATTAAACTAAAAATTCTCCCCCCACCCCCCCAAAAAAAAATCCCTATCCATCCAAAGTATATGGCATGACACAACAAAGTCAACCAATAAAAAAAGGCCACATGTTCAATACCCTTACAACATACTTTAGGGCCACTTTGTCAATTAATTAAACAAAATTCATCTCACAATTATAGTATTAAAAATAATATAGAAAATAAATAAATAAAAATAAAAAGAATTGAATTTTATGTGTTAATACACTATAATTTAAAATTTTTTATTTAATTTGAAAAATATTTTAAACAAGTTAGAATTACATACTCTAATTTTCTTTTCGAATATAAATTATTTAATATATAAATTTTAATTTATTTAATTCATTTTTTAAAAAAACCCGTTACTATTAACATCTCTTCTCATTGTTCGGAAGTCATTAATGATATTTTCTAAAAGGAATGATTGACTTCCTGTATTGAGAGAGAGAGAGAGAGAGAGAGAGAGAGAGAGAGAGAGAGAGAGAGCAATCTTGCTTTCCTTTGTATAAAAGGAACAGGAGGGTACAGCTTTAACATCATCAATTCAATCATCGAACCCTTCTTTTCCTGAAATTTGAAACTTGGGATTTGGAAAATGGAGGGTCATGGTCTTCTTGTTGGAGCTATTCTTCTTCTATGCTTGACACACACTTGCCATGGCGTTCTCTTCTCTTCTCTTCATCATACCCTGGTTGTCACTGCTTCTCCTCAACAAGGTCAACGTATGTCTCTCTCTCTCTCTCTCTCTCTCTCTCTCTCTGACGGCACGACTGCAAAATTTTTCCAGAAAATCCACAAGTAATAACACAAACATGAGAAATTGAATACCCAAAATCTGATTTTTGTTGAAAAATTCATCCAAAGCTGAAATTTTTCAAGTTCGATGAAACCTATGGCTATGCTACAAATGCTGATTTTCCAAGAAAACAGAAAATTTCAATCACCACACACCAACTTCAAGATTTTTCATCTGCAATTTTCTGAATAAACATGAAAGTTTCACATGGGCATGCATAGATTTTCTCGATCACTATCCAATTTATTATGAAATTCAGAATATTCAAATTGAGCTGTTCTACTTTACCAATTTCTTTAATAATAATAATAATAATAATAATAATGATATGGAAAATGAAAATAAATTTGGCAGTTTTGATGGCTGGGGAGGACAAAATAGACGTGTCGTGGCAGTTGAACATGACATTTCCGGCGGGTATTGATTCAGCATACAAGAGCGTGAAGGTGAAGCTATGCTACGCGCCAAAAAGCCAAAAGGATCGCGCGTGGAGGAAAACAAACGACAATCTCAGCAAAGATAAGACTTGCCAGTTCACAATGGTTGCCGAGGCATACAACGACGCCGTTCAGACCTTCCGGTGGGCAATCGCGAGAGATATTCCAACCGCGACCTACTTCGTGAGAGCATACGCCCTTGACTCTCAAGGCACGCAAGTGGCTTATGGTCAAACAACGGACGATCAGAAAACCACCCACCTTTTTGATATCCAAGGGATCAGTGGACGCCACGTGTCACTTGATATAGCATCTGCTTGTTTCTCCGCTTTCTCTGTTTTGGCCTTGTTTGGGTTCTTCTTTGCAGTGAAGAGAAAGGTCAAGTCATCTCAAAATGAATGAGGGCAAAGTTGTCATTTTACATTGAACCTTGTAGTTCTTGAGCATGAAAGGAGACATTGTTTGGGAATGGGAATAGGGAAGGAATTACAATGGAGGGTCAAGTTGGGTTGGTGATGTAATGGTACCAACATGAAACATTGGATAGGATTTATGGTTGTATCCTCCTTGTAATTTTGTCTTATGAAAGGATAAGATGAGAAGTTTTAGCCATTTTGATTATTCCGGAAAGTTCTTGATCTGAACATAAATTTACATGTAAATATACGATTTAGGCAACATGAACACTTGATTTTGGAAATTGTTGGCACAATTAGCTTAATCAAGTGCAATTAGCTTTATTTCTTGGCAAACTTCATAGCTAAAGTAAGATTTAATGTAATTATATCACAATTCAAAAGCTTCAAAATCAATTAATCTACTAATTCTAGTGAAGATTTTGACCCCCCCCCCCCCAAGGGAAGGGGGTCCCCCAACCCTAGTCGCAGGACTGTCCTTAGGACAAGTGCATAACCCCAAGATAATAGAATAGACACTCAAATTTCAAACCAGAAAGAACTTGTCATAGTCATTTTAGCCATCATGAACAACATTCCTTGGAAAAAAAAATTGTTGATCATCCTTTTTATTAATCGGTAACATGCTGCAGGCAGAGACTATAATACTTCTCTTACATGAAGCAATTTGCCTTGTCAGAACACAAGGTATGAACAAGGGTATGAAAACTGAAACTCCATTTTCCTTTATTTTCCACTAAACTATTTCTGTATGCAATAAATTATAGGCCTATGGAAAAAGATTTGGGACGGAGGAATACGACCGCAAAATTTCGATTTGACATTTTCATTTTCATTCCAACAACAAGTTTGCTTGCAGGAGATCCTTGGACTGGAGTAGTGTGATAGTTTGGTTCAAGGTTGCCTGTAAAATAGCAGCACAAGTTCCACTAAGAAACTGGTCTCCCATTGCCATTGAGATGGAGGACCTCGCTGACAAGTTTTTCTGGCAATGTTTTTGTTGCCTGCAATGGCAATGTCAAAAATAATTGATAAGGGGTTGGTTGCTTCAGCCTGAAAGAAGAGGTCATTGAGACAAGAAACTAACCTGAAAGTGTCTCATGTGCAAAATCGGTTCACACCCAGCATCTGCAATTAGTTTGCCTTTGGGGGTTCTCAAATTCATTCGCCTGGCTTCATAGGCAGAGAGAACATTTCTCTCATTCGGTAGGTGATGGCAGACCTTAAGGAGTGCACTAAGAGAATTTATCTGCCAGTTCAAATCAAGCACAATATGAGAAGCGGGCAGATCATCGTGTAGTTTATAAAGCAGGACTGATTAATAAATGCAGGACAATCAATATGATCTCAAATCACTGCAAATAGCAAACATCAGGCTTCCATGTAGATAACAAAAATATATATGCGCTCAAGGCCATGGTTTAAAACTATGTGTTGCCCGGAATGCTTTTAGGAATTTAGTGCTCATGAAAAATTTGGGCTTATTCCACAAAGAAGCAACAATGACCTACTTTCATGTATGGACATGACGCACAGCCACCATTAATTGAGCATCCCTCCCCACTTGCAACTCCAGGTACTACAGGGAGCTTGAAAGAATCGCCAATCCCTACAAAATTCAACACCTCGGACGAACTTTTTGATGTTCTTGACAATGAATCCGATGAGACGGGAAAAACAATTTCTACATCAATATTAGCTTTCCTAGAAGTGGATTTAACTGAACCTAACAAGCTGCGGAGTGCTGCAACAATTGAAGTCACCATTCCTGATTCTGTTCCTAACACAAACTGAAGATGGTTATCATGGTTTCTATCCAGAGCGTCTTGAACCTTCTTCTTTATGAAGTCTAGTATGTTCTGGGTTGAACCTACAACACCCATTCCTCTTCTCTTTGCTTCCATTGCCAAAGAGAACATCTCGCCAGGGACCTCAAAATGGGCAGTAAGAAATGCATCAGAGTACATCTCATTTATCTTCTGCACAACTTCACTGCCAAATAGGTGATGCACAATGCATGTCCCATCCTGTTGCACAAGTAAATGACATATAAGATTCAACTGTGTTGGATTAAAAGGGAAAGCATCCCTGAATCAGAAAAGAAGAGAGAAGACTAAAGATTTAACTCTTGACCTATCACTAGGTCAAAACTGAACCTCCTTGTGATCATTGGATCAAAGGCCTACTTCTACTTTCCAAGATGAAACTGAGAACTGAAAATTTGTTCCTCTTAAGCATCACAAGGCCAAACACTACATGCAAACTTTGGACATATCCAGTACCATTTATGAAACAGAATAAGGAGGAATAACAAGATTTAGACATAATGAAAATCCAAATTTTGAAATATGGCGATTTAAAAAGTAAGTTTTACGAGAAAACAGCATGGCAGTAGGTATATAACACAAAATACACATGTCCATCTAAAGCAACGAAACATGACAGGCCAAGATGGTGTCATGTTAATGATAGAATGGATCAGTAAGTACATAAACTTCTCTCCTTAAATCCTAAGAGTCAGAAAGAGGAATAACCTGATAATAGTGCATGCGAGGCAACAAAGATTGAATTGAATTTCTATTGTGCTCGGGATGAATCTCGGCAATTTCCTCATCAGTCATCATTGTCATCTGCTGAAACAACTCCACAATATTTGCACCCATATAGGAATCAGGCCCATACCAGATGTTCAAATTTGGTATTTGAGCAAATGCCTAGACCAAAATATAGAATACTTGAGTTAGAGACTCCCAAGGCTTTTTTTTTTGGGGGGGGGGGGATTGGGAGAGGGGAGAAGCTTCCATCGCCATCACTTACAATATTATAATCATTGATAAACATAAAGGGGGGGGAACAATTCGACAGACAGAGAGCTCTTCGACTACACTTGATATGCTTGATAATTCATGAGAATTTAGGAAAACAAGAAGAAAATGATCTAACTGAAGGAAAGTGGAAGTTTATAAGTATTTGCCAGAGCCACCAACCTGTAGAATGGTTTGCACAACGTTAGAGGAAGTGCAGGTAATTGTTGGCACAAGTTCATGAGCATTTGCTTTGGTTTCCAGTGAAGTGTTTATGTAAACAACATGCAGAGAAGGTGAAGCTTTGGAAGCTACTTCAAGAAAGTTCATGTACGCAGGAGTTGATGCAGCATCAGCCAAGGAGCAATCAATTTGTTCACTTGACATCCTATATACTCCAACCTGCATAGAAAGGTACCATCAAGACACCAGTTAGCACCAGAGACATGCACCAGAGACATTCTTCATAACCAGAAGAGCATCAGTATTAAAAGCTCACATGGTACATTAATAAATTGATGATGTCAGGGTTCCAAAGTAACTGCCTACAAAGTACTAGAAGGAGAAGTGGAAATATGAATTACCTCTCTATAACCAGCTTGATCAAGGATGGCACGGACATTTTCTGACATGAAATCCACACCCAGAACAGTGATGAATTCACATCCAGCATCTGCCATCTTGACAGCTGTATCTGCCATAGCCAATGAATCAGAAATATAAATATGAGGCCAGAGCTCCTTCGCAGCTGTTAACACGCCTTGGACCTCAGGGTCCATGTAGAAATGAGCAACAACACCAATTTTCTTCTCCTTTAGCACATTGGCAAGTTCTTTAACCTTCAATTCATCAGGGAACAAATATTTTGCCTGCAATTAAATTATGCAATGGCTTAGATGTTTGTACTGATAGAAAGCACTACAACATATTCATATAAGGAGATTAAATTATGTAATCGCTTAGATGTTTGTACAGAAACCAGATTAAGAAGCACTGCTTTTTGTCACCAAGTGGTTTTCATAATCCATATCTATTGACCCTCTTGGCGAGTGGAATAACACTGCTAGTTTGCTCCTCCCAACTTAAATGGTAGGACTAATGTGCATCCAGTTGTCTTTTATCACTAACTGACCTGTACAATGTTGAAATTGGATCTATCACTAATTGATCTTTACAATGTTTTGATGTTGAATCTTTTTCTTATGTTATCTAACAAACTCAGAATGATTGATCAAATGGTCAAGCAAATCCTTTCAAAAGCAATACATTTTTAATCTCTGAGAAATAGATCATCTTTCCTTGGATTTAAGTTATCCTATATCTGAATTGTTTGGGGCCAACGACAAAACTATATTTCTTGGGTGTTGTTTTTTATTTGTGTTTCTTTAGTAAATTTATCACATCCCATCGAAACTTCTGCAAAACCACAGCGGATATATATAGATATATATATATATATATATATATATTTTGGATCTTCCATTCTTTTGATGCATATTAGCTATATAATTATTACTTCTGCCCCTTGGTCGTGCCCATAATCAGGAAACATAAAAAACAAACTGTTACTGGTAAATCTGAATAAGCCAATCACCCCGGAATAAGATCAATGGAGAACCGAAATTGAAATTAACCATGCCAATCATCCACAAGGAAAAAGTTCAGTCTATGATTAAAGTGAGACTTAAAAAAGGCACCTTTTTGCCACCTTAAGTATCTTTTTCTCTTCTTTTCTTTTTTAAATTAAAAGAAAAGAGGCACTTCTACTCCTCAAGACTATGAGACCCACATGCACCAAGTTGAGTTCTTGAGCTTCTTAATGTCAGGAAAACCATTACCCTTATTCTTATTCAAAAGGGTAACAGCTCTACTTACAAACAACTATCTACACATATATTCAAGCATATGGCATTATCATAGTAGCTAAAAAACTTATCCCGCAAAACAAACACAAGGGCACTAAACTAAAAGGACAAAATCAATATAATCTATTACCTGAGCGTCAGCATAACTTCCCTTAGCATGAATACCATCCGCATTGACAATCAAAGATGGGAAGGATTCCATTGGCGGCATCCCTTCCCTTTTAGCCACAAGAGCTTTAGTCTTCTTCTGCATGCCAATCAAAACATTATGCCAAGCATTAACCCTAGATTGAGAACCACTCAACTTCCCAACATTCAGTTCAGCCAAATCCTCTGTTTTCATTGCCAAAACCTCCTCTGGTGCTGCCCCATCGAGCACCCAAATCAAGCAAGAACAAAAACCTTTTGTTATCTCAGAATCACTATCTGCCCTGAACCTCATTCTACCTTCGTTATCCATTTTCACCTCCAACCAAACCTGTGCAGTGCATCCCATAACCCTATTCTCTGAAGCCCTAACCGACTCATCGATTTCGGGTAAATTATTTGCATAATTCAATAATCTCTTAACACGATCAACGGGTTCTGATAGAGATTTGAATTCAGAAACCAAAAGCTCTAATTTGTAATATACAAGCTTCTCAGATATTGATGGAATTGGAGGGGAAGAAGCAGAGGCAGCTACAGCAGAGCAAGGAAATGGAGAGAAGGAGCTAGGATTTGGGGTTTGAATACATTTGATAGATTTGAAGAAGGGAGTTTTGGATTTGTTCCTATGGGTATAGAATCCCAAATTGGGAAATGGGTTAGGGTTAGGATTCCGGGATACGTAACAGGCAGAGGAAGAGCAAGAGGCGGTACTCAATTTTATTGCGGCGGAATCCATTGCTGCGCAGAGGAGAGAGACAGAGACGTTAAAGTGAGGACCTCGAAGTTTGTGAGAGAAACAGAGATGGATGTGGGGAAGAGAGAGAGAGAGAGAGTGAGAGTTTAATTAACACAAGGCCGAAAATGTATCATAGACGGCACCTGCAAGAACGCGCGAACCACTCCAACCTAAACAAAACATTGATTGAGCAACGAAAACGTCACCCCTCATTTCACAGCCCATTTGGTAATTTTTCCCATTTTCTCCTTAAATAATCGAGCAAATTATCCTAATTATGTCAAAAACACAAATGATCTTATATATCTGCTATTTGCTCCAAAATAGAGTAAATTTGTGTCCTCTCTATTCTTATATGAATACTTTTATGGTTAAAAAATAAAATATATAGAATTTTATGGAACAGTCCAATTCAATACATTTTTATTTTTTTACTTAATATAAAAAGTATTTTGAAAATTAAATTTGATTTAATATTAAATTTTAATGATTTTGAAGTTCACCCATCACGTTTTTCTTTTTTGTTTATTAAGAATTGATTCTTCTAAATTTTTTTTTAGAACTCAAAATCGAGATTTTTAATTAAGGGATAAAGTACCCTTAACCACTCGACCTAAAAAGGTTTGATACAATAATTATCAAGTGTACAACAATTGTTATAATGCCCACATGTTTGCTATGGGTATGGAGCCAATTGCAAGAAAAATGCTAAAAAAGGGGGTTGATTTTACTTCTATTGCCAATGAGCTAGCAATATTCTAAATTGATCATAGCATGCACACTTGACAATTGTTGGGTCCGGTGAAAAAAAAAACTAGTAATTTTAATTTGTCTATTTTAACAATTCAAATCAATTAAAATTGAAGAAATAAATGATTCTGTTTTATAAATAAATATAATTCTTGTCTGTTCTTATCTTTATGTTAGAGGAAAATAAAATAGTAATATTGAACAGCTGTCGTCTTTTTTCATTAAAGAAAACCATTCTCCTTATTTAAAAATTGATTCAATTGGCAACATAAGTAGAAAGTTGGTCAAGAATTGTATAGCCAAAAATTTGGAGGACCATTTGAGCCACAAAGCATAACCCACAATGCTAAAAGGACACTTATGATCATTGGGGGTCCCAAGCTAACATTGTTCAATCAAAAGCCATGATTTTATGATCTGCCCTCCAATGAGTTTCAGCCCTGTGCCACCTTCAATGGTCAAAGTACAACTTTGAGGTTACATCGCACCTTCATGCTAAAAAGACCAGGGTGAAGGAATTGGACATAAGAAGACAAGTGCAAGGGGGTTGGTGGTCTACAAGAAAAGGCTTGAGAGAGAACACTGGGGAGAATTTCAAAGTTAAATTTGCTTTGTGCACTAATCCAAGAGAAGCTGGCGTGGGAAGACTCTTACCTTTGAAGACGCCATGGGACCTTTTGTAGCACATTCCAATTCAAATGATTATAGAGCTCCACGTTTTACTTTCCATATAAAATAATTAGAAATACTTTCTTTAACTAATTTAGACTTTTGAGAAAATATGAAAAAGCTTATCGATTGTTTTTATAATTAGTTGAAAATATTATCATTTTGTCATTTAGTTTGGTAATATATTAATATTTTTTGAATGATGCTTAGCAAAGTGATTGTAAATCCATCGATTACGGTCATTTAAAGCTTTGTTACACACTCCATGGAATTTGGCCTCACAAGTTGGGACCTTTTCTAGCACATTCCAATTCAAATGATTGTTAATTGGTAGAAACTAGGAGCAAACCTTTGATGCAATCCATATTACCGAGAGTAGTTGATTTTAATTTTTTTGGCATTAATTGAAAGTATTAATTAAAAGCTCTGCCATGGTGCTTGGCTATGTAATTGTGGATTGAGCTTATGGATTCATTTGAAACTTTGTCATGTACTCCAGGGCAGGGTTCTTTTGAGCACATCCTGGGTGATCTTTGAAACCTTGCCCCCTCTTGACGTGGTATGACCAATTTCCACCAGTCCCACATCAGTCAAATTACTATATTATATCGGACTCGGAGGCTGTGTGGTTTTGCAGTCCCAGGATGAGGTGAAAATTTCTGACAAAGGTTTCTCCACATCTAGTATGGATACTGTAGGCACCAGGATTCTTGAGAAGCCAAGGTTGGGCTGAGACGGAACGCTCCAATCCTCCATTTCTAGGGCTGGCTTAGGACCACATTGGGCCTGATAGGGATAATATATATATATATATATATATATATATATATATATGACAAGGGGAATATTGAGTGTTTGAGAGATCAAGAAAAACTCAATGCGGTTGTTTTGTCATTTTAAAATAATCTCATGGATTTATATAGATTTTAAGGAAGTAAAAGACATAGTACGTTTATAAATATGAAGCTATTGTGTCATTTCTTTATAGTGACTTTCTAAAACCGAAATAACCCTTTGATTATCCATTTATTATCTCATTTATGCTATATTTATGTATTACTTTTAATTGAGTAACCATTCATATTTTTACATTAAATATATTTTTGTGTTATTTGTGTGACTATTAAGTTCATTTAAGAACACCCTCTCTGAACTTAATTGTTTTCCATCAATCATTCCAAGAATCATCTTGAATTTGTGAAAAGAGTTAGCTGCAAGTGGTTTGGTAAAAATATCAACAACTTGATCTTGTGACTTGACATAGAGTAGGTTCACATGTTTCTTCTTCACATGCTCCAGGATGAAATGATACCACATGTCAATATTCTTGCTCCTTTTGTGATCAACTGAGTTCTTGGCAATGTAATTGCTAATTTGTTATCAACTCCAATTTTTGTTGTTTTGATTTGAGGAAAATGTAGCTTCTCAAGAAAACTTCTTAGTCAAATAATATGACATACACAAGATGATACAGTAACATATGCAGCTTCACAAGTAGAGAGAGTAACAATTTGTTGCTTTTTTGAATACCCCGTGAATGCCATCTCACCCATGTAAAAGATAAATCCAGTTGTATTTTTTTTTTCATCCAAATCTTCTCCTCAATCACTGTTCGAGAAGCCACAAAATTGAAAATTTATAGAAGGAGAATAGATTAGCCCATGAGATATAGCACCAAATTCTTTTGGCACCTTCCAAGGTGTTGCTTTAGACTCTCTTCCATGTACCAATTTATCAACTCAACTTCATAGAGGATGTCCGGTCTTGTGTATGTTGGATATCTTAAACTTTCAACTAAGCTCTTGTAGAGAGAGATATCCATAATTTTTTCCTTTTTCATGTTTTGATAGCTTTGCTCCACAATTAACAGGGGTGCTTATCGGATTGCAATCTTATATCTTGAATTTTTTGAGAACATCTGTTGTATAAATTTCTTATGATACAAAAATTACTTCTTTTGATTGCTTGATTTCCAAACCAAGGAAGTAGCTCATTAGCCTGATGTCAATCATCTCGAACTCCCGAGTCATAGCTAAGTTCAAGTCCATGAGCATATGAGGATTGCTACCTAGGAAAATGAGACCATCTACATACCAAGCAACAAACATGATATCTTTATTATTCTTTTTCATGTATAAAGTATGTTCATAAGGACATTGTACAAAACTATTAGCTTTGAAATAAGTATCAATGCATTTATTCCATTCTCTTGGTGCTTGTTTCAACCCATAAAGTGACTTCTTTAATTTTTAGACCCTTTCTTTACTCCTTTCTCACATAATCCATAGGTTATTGTACATACACTTCTTCCTCAAGAAAGCCATTTAGAAAAGTGGATTTGATATCCATTTGATAGATATGCCATTGAAATTGTGGCGCAATAGAAACAAGCAATCTAATAGTTTCAATGTGGAGAATTGGACCAAATACCTCATCAAAGTCAATTCTAGTTTGTTGTTTGTACTCCTTTACTACTAATCTTACTTTGTATTTCTCCACCATACCATAGGAAATCTTCTTGATTTTAAAAACCCATTTCACTCTGATAGGCATATGGCCTTTATGAAGTTCGACAAGCTTTTACATGTTATTCTTTTCTATAGTTTTGATCTCCTTGTTCATAGCATCTCTCCATCTTTGATCTTCTCTTGCTTCTTCAAAGGAAATTAATTCTTGATTAGCAAGAAGACAAAAGAAATTAATTTCATTTGTTATCTTATAGAGTTCTTTTATGCTCCTTGTCTTTCACACCGGACTAATTGTTGAAGAGAATGATGAGAATGATGGTGGCAATGCTGATGATGATCATGTTGGTGGTGTTGTTTGTGATGATGATGAAGGAGATGATGGTGGTGTGATAGTTTCAATGTTCACTTCTCCTTGCTCTCTTTCTTCTTCTTCTTCAAGGATTTGTACTCCTTTCATTGCATCCCAATTCTAAGATCCTTCTTCTTTGAATTTCACATCCTGCCTTACATGCATCCTTTTGGTATTTGAATAGACAAGTTTGTAAGATTTTGACCTTGCATCATAGCCAATGAAAATATATTTATCACTCTTGTCATCTAGTTTCATTCTTTTTTTATCCGGAATGTGTGCAAAAGCAAGACAACTAAACACTATCAAATGAGAAACGTTTGGCTTCCTTCCGCTCCATGTTTGTTGTGAAGTGATATTTTTCAATCTTCTTGTTGGACATCTATTAAGTAAATATACTGTACAATCTACTGTTTCAACTCAAAAGTCTTTGGATAAATTCTTCCCTTTGAGCATGCTACAAACCATGTCAAAAATAGTCTGGTTCTTTCTTTCTACCATGTCATTTTGCTATGGAGAGTATGGAGCTGTTAAGGATCACCGGATGTATTATTGCTCACAATAGCTTTCAAAAGCTTTTGATGTATATTCACCTCCTTGATCAGATCGAAACTCCTTGATGTGATTGCCGCTTTGATTCTCCACCATTGTCTTGAATTTTTTTGAAAGTGTCAAAAGTTTTGGACTTCTTTTTTAGAAAATACACCCAATATTTCCTATTACAGTCATCAATAAATATTAGAAAATAACAATTACCTCCAAGAGATGTCGATGAGATTGGTCCACATATGTCGATATGGACTAAATCAAGCAACTTGCTTGCTTGAGATGTTACCTCCTTGTGGAAGCTTTCCCTTGATTGTTTGCTAAGAACACATTTTCACAAAATTGGTCAGGATTGTTAATGTAAGGCAACTCTTTGACCATCCTTTTTTCTAGAAATTAGGTTAAGACCACCAAAATGAAAGTGTTCAAACCTTAAGTGTGACAACCATGAAATATCTTCCACACAAGTTTTTAGACATTTCATACCAACATGATTGATATTCAACACAAATATCCTGTTATTACAAATTTTGACATGAGTGAGAAGGACACTATTCTCATCTCTTAAATAAAGATTTTTATCTTTCATTTGAATATTGAAACATTATTTCAGAAGTTGACCCAAACTCAACATATTACTTGTCATAAGCGGAACATATTGCACATTGGAAATAAATTGTTGGCTATCCTCTTTTAATTGGATAAGAATATTATCTTTGCCCTTCACAAATAATTTTGGATGAGTCACTAATGAAAATTTTCCTTTCACCAATTTATCAATTCATCCAACTCCACAAACATGTCTTTGTGGGCACACATATTATTGCTTGATCCGGTGTCCAAGTACCAATGATTTTTCTTCCCATCATCATCTTCCTCACATGCTAGCAAGAGAATTGAAATTGGCTTTTCTTCTTGATTCTTTGTATAATTGGCTCTATCTTGTACTTGATTAGAACCTACCAACATTCGAAAGAATAATGACTAAGTTTTTTACAGTTATAGCAACAAATTTTTGATTTGTCGTATCTTTGACTTTTTGATGATTCTCCTTTTTTTGTTGGACTTTGACTTCTCTCCTCCTCTCTAAAGGAACCTCCTTGTCCATGACCATATCTGTGGCCCCGTCCTCTACCACGACCTTGGCTTCGGCCTTGTCCTTGATCACCACTTGAATTTCCTTTTACTTCTTTGAGCAAAACCTTGGCTTGAAGAGTTTGCACCAAAGATTCTTCATTTTTTCTTATGAATCTTTGTTCATGGGCTTGTAAAGAACCCATAAGTTCATCAATTGTAATTGTCTCCAAATCTTTTGACTCCTCAATAACTACCACAATATAGTCAAATTTGATATTTAAGAGTGTAGAATTTTTTCTACCACTCTAGTATCATCAATTTCTTCACCATTTCTTCTTAATTGTTGACTATGGCCAAGACTCTTGTAAAGTAATTCAAAACACATTTAGACTCTTTTATTAGTAAAGTTTCAAACACTCTGTGAAAGGTTTGAAGGCAAACATTTTTACATTTTCAACTACTATATGAGTATTTGGAGTATATTCCAAGTTTTTTTAGAGGAGGTTGCCACAACAACTTTCTCAAAGTCAGATTCATCAATGGCTTGATCAATGAAGAGCAAAGCCTTTTTGTCCTTCTTATGAGTTTCTTTTAAAACCTCTTTTGTTGATTAGAGAGAGTTGCACCTTGATTCTTCATACTCACATTCTATAATATCCCAAATATCTTGGGATCTAGGGAGCACCATCATTTGTATACTCCAACTTTCATAATTGGTTTTGGTAAGACGAGAAAAAGTGGGTTGTAAAAAACTATTGGTTGACACTACTCTAATACCACAATGATAGGGAAAAAAATATGACAGGCAAGATATTGAGTGTTTTGGAGTGACTAAGAAAAACTCAATTTGATTGTCTTGTCATTTCAAAATAAACCAATGGGTTTATATAAACCCCAAAGGAGTAAAATATATAGTACCTTTACAAGTGTGAAGTTATTGTGCCATTTCTCAATAGCCACATTCTAAAAGCAAAATAACCCCTTGATTACTCCTTTATTATCCCATTTATACTATATTTATGTATGACTTTCAATTGAGTAACTATTCATATTACTACATTAAATACATTTTTGTGTTATTTGTGTGATTCAACAACAGGGCCATCGGGCCGAAACTCCAAGCCCATCCAAAATCAACAAGTGAAAAAATAGGACAACTGAGCAATCCATATCCTCAGATATGAGACAAAATCTCTGACAATATTTATGGACATATCTGAAAAGAACAAGTGGGATATAGGCCGCCCTTTGACAATTTTTGTCACGCTTCGACCCTCAAATTGAGTACATGACAACTGTCGCATTATCTCAGAATATGAGTGAGTCTAACCCGCACACCAAAATACCGTAAAACATTCATTGATATCTATCCATTTTCCAAAATAATTTAACATTTCCAAACAAGTCAACATGCATTCATCACACAATAAAAAAAATAACCCAATCTATCTTTGTTCAAAACATGCATGCATAAGGTCAGCTCGGCCATTCAAATCTAAATACATGCACAAGACCAGCTCGACCATTCCAATCAAAGTTACAGAGTATAAAATAAATCTCTACTTACGGAATTCATATCAATTGCTAAAAAAACAATTCTCAAGTAAATTTCAAGAACGAAAAGTGGAGATTTTCAAAATAAGTTATACAATTCCAACAACAAAAAAATACAAAGGTTAAATAAGTTTCCCAAAGAGTTTATACAAAAATACCTCAAAGGGGTCCATCTAAATTCCTCAAAAAAAGAAATTGAAGCAACTAGTACCCACAATGAGTTTTTCGAGATGATCTTGTCTCGTGGTACTAATACCATCAATATCTTATTCTAAACTTTCTCTGTGGAAAATTAAAATAAGAGAGATGAGTATACAACAATATTCAGTTAATGAATAACATGTTATTAAAGCAAATGAGTGATGATTGTAGACATGTCAAACAATTGTTTCAAAATCATATTATCATATCCATAAAAATTCAAGATTTATTATCAAAAATAAAAATTTTCAAACAAAATTCAATATTCATAATGAACAAATCATATGCATCCAATCATATCCATAATTTTTTCAAAATCATGAGGTTGCCAAAATCATAACTTCCGACAATGGTCTACCGCGACCAAGGGCGGAACCGTTAAGAATTTTCATACTTTTCTAACTCACAAATACCCTTAACCTTGGCATTGGTTCGGATTTCCCTTGAGGTGATACCAACCTAGTCCGAGAAATAATAATAACGGTGTTGGAGATATCTTTTGAGCATGGCTATCTCCTAAGGCAAACTCCCCTTAACCATGTTGCTCTGTCGGGCCACACCGTGGGGGGATGACTATAGCCATTAGATCATGCATTCAAACACTATTTCACAAATCTCATAGCACATATCAAAGTATGCTATAATTATTCAAACGTTTCTCAAAACATGAGTTCGATGCCAACATATTCGATATGAATTAATAAATATGACACATTATTTCAATAAAATATTTGAATACATTTTTTATTCTAAATTCCCTTTTGGGACACTCTGTAATCACAAACTAATTAATCAATCAATTTTAAAAATATTTACAAAATCGAGTAAAATATTTTCTTATTCAAAATTATAATCATACATCCACTCATCTCTTGACAGGGTAATCACTCTCAATTCAAGTCCAAATCAATGATTTTCTCCTCCTTAAATTTTAATTGTCTTAAACGTAAGACAATATGTATACATTTATCACTTAATCACAAACTAATATTAGGGAAAATCAATATTCTCCTCACAACCCAAACTCCAATTTCCCAAATTCACTGATTAATCATTTAATTTTATCAAACTATATCACCAATTTAGTGAAATAAATTTTCTTTCAAGATTTTTCCAAATTTTAACATTATATATACTCTAAATTTAAACTCCTAAATTTTATTTTTTCATTCTCAATATAAAGTTTATATATTAGTAAAATACACTCAAATTTAAGGTGTATGAAGGAAAATTACCTTATTTGAACCACCAATTTTGTGTCTTGATCACGTCACTTTCAAACATTGGATTTGTCTCTCTCTATAAAACCCCAAATCTCAAAATAAATTCAAAGTTTATATAAAAATAATTAAAAGCCAAGTCTAGGAAAGAATGTTACCTCTATCGGAATCATCAATTTCCATCCCTTGTTGAGTCACTCCAAACCCTAGGTTTTTTTTCTCTCTACAAACTTGAAGTTTTCCCTAAATTCAACATTTTATGGGTTTGTTTAAGCACTTAGAGTTCAAATCTATGAGTATTTGGGGATATTTGATCAAATTGGAGGGAGAGAAGAGAGGGGGAGGGAGAGCCAAGAGGGTGAGAGAATGAGAGATGGTTGGCGGTGAGGGGTAGGTCTTGGGTGAGAGGGGAGAAAAGTGGGGGAGGACAGAGAAAGAATGTGGTTTTTTTTACTCTTTTCTCTTGTCTCTGTTTTTTTTTTTCATTGTTACAATTACTAACCCACTAAAAATAAATTTTGTTCTTAAAATTTAAATACAAAAATCATACCTTAAAGAAATGGGGGCATTGTTTTTTCATAGTATCTTCAGGCTACTAAGTCTCTTCTTCAACCCGATCACTTTTCCATTGGATTTTAACAATAGGGATTTGTCGGTTTCACAACCTCTTGATTTGACGATCAAGAATAGTTATGAGTTGAATTTTGAAACTCAAATCTTCCCTTAATTCGATCAGTGGAGTTTCTAAAATATGTGAAGAATTTGACAAATATTTCTTTAGTATTGAGACATGAAATATATTATGGATCTTCATCAAGTGCAAGGGTAACTCCAATTGGTATGCCACATTTCCTATTCTTTTAATGATCTTGAAAGGGCCAAAATAACGAGAATTCAACTTTCCTCTTTTCCGAAACCAGATATCTCCCTTCCAAGGTGAGATTTTCAAAATATCATATCTCCTATTTCGAATTCCAAAGGTCATCTCTTCTTATCGGCATAACTCTTTTGTCGGTCTTGGACCGCCTTTATTTTTTCTCAAATTATTTTTACTTTCTCTATAGTGGTCTAAATCAATTATATATTTTCTATCTTTCTCTCACAGATCTCATCCCAGCACAATAGAATTCGACACTTGCTTCCGTATAAAACCTCATAGGGTGGCATCCCAATATTAGTCTGGTAGCTATTGTTGTATGCAAATTCAATTAGTGGGAGATGTCTATCCCAACTGTCTTGAAAGTCTATCACACATGCCCTAAATAATAGATACCCATCGGTTTGAGGATGGAAAGCGGTATTAAACTTTAATTTACTTCGTAAGGACTCTCGCAATTTTAGCCAAAATTAGGAGGTGAATCTAGGATTATGGTCTGAGACAATAGATACTGGAACTCTGTAAAACCTCATGATTACATCAATATACAGTTTGATCAATCTCTCTAAAGAGTAGGTGTTCTAAATCTGAAGGAAATTGACTGATTTAGTGAGTTGGTCTTCTATCACCCAAATGACATCATAATAGCTCGGAATATGTGACAATCCTGCCATAAAATCCATGATAACGTGTTTCCATTTCCACTCGGGAATTGATAAAGGTTGAAAGACACCGGCGAGTATGTTCGGTTTTGACTTGTTGGCACATAAGACACTTAGCTACAAACTTGGCTATCTCCTTCTTCAACCTCGACCACTAATAAGTTTACTTGATGGTTTGGTACATTTTAATACTTCTGGGATACATTGCATAAGCCGAGGAGTGGATCTCTTCAAGTATGGCCCTTCGAATATCATCATTCTTGGGAACACAAATTCGTTTCCCATATACTACCATGCCATCCTCCCGGATATGGAACTCACCACCTTCACCCTTGTGAACCTTTTCTACTAGAGCTCTCTAATATGGTCTATTAATGTTGGTCGCACTTCAAATTTGGCCAAAAGTGCAACATCATCATCATTGGCCCATCTGACTCCAAGTATATGAAATCCTACCAAGCATGAGAGATAAGAACTCCCATGACGTACCGAAGAAAAAGATTTGTGGTCGACTATATTTGTTTTGCCCGGGTGGTAATCTATAACTAAGTCGTAGTTTTTGATTAATTCTAACTATCTCCGTTGACTCAAATTTAGTTCCTTTTGAGTGAGCAAATATTTGAGACTTTTATGGTTAGTGAAGATCTTGCACGTAGCCCCATATAAATAGTGTCTTCATATCTTCAATACAAATACAATGACAATTGGCGCCAAATCATGCATGAGATAATTTAACTCGTGCTTCTTCAATTGTCGAGAGGCATAAGCAATCACCCGCTCATTTTGCATCAATACACAATCCAACTCTCATCGCCTAGTATCACTAAATACCACATAATCACCACCGTTAGTAGTATAACACTGATATCTCGGTGTACTCACTATTGTACTTCCCTTCATTTTATATACGATATTACTCATGTTCTATGTTGAAAATTCGCTAAGAAATTTTTTTTTTCGTTAAAACCGTTACCGGAAAATTTCGATTCAAATCGCAGGAAATTAAAAATTTCCAAAAAGATCATAGATGGTCCAAAAATAATAAAAATGACTCTAGAGTGTATAACCACATCAAATTTAAGTGAATCTTGCTTCGTAGAGCCAAACTGTAAATTTTCCAGAAATTTGCCGGTAAGACCTTAATCGGGTCGGATGTGTTTTGGAAAGGTTAAACGACCATATTTTGATTTGAAATGAATTAAATTAGGGCCAATACGAGATTTTGGGTCTAACTTAGAATTATAAAAATTTTCAGGGTCAAAATATAATTTTTATAAGTCAAGAGGTTTATTTACAATTAACAAAAATTAAAAGTGACTTGGCAATTGTTCTTCCTCTCCAAAACCGTGACAAGCAAGGAAGAAAAGTGTGGGATGAGTGAGAAAACGTGAGAGAGAAGAGAGGGAGAGGAAATTTAATTGTTTTTTTAGGTTTTGAAGAATTAATCCAAGGGTTGAAAATAAGTTTAGGAAAGATGAATTAATATGGACATTTGGATTAGGTGGCTGGGAGACAAGACTTTAATGAAGCAATTAATGAAGCTTGACTTGTGGGACTTGAGAAAGAGAGTGTAGTGAGAGAACAAGAACCAAACAAGTTTTCTTCTTCCCAAAAATCGTGAGACCCAAGAGCCAAAGAACAAGTTCTCTCCTTTCCTTCCTCTCATGGGGGTGAGCTTCATGTAGGGTAAGTCCAAAATTTTCTTCAACACTACCCTAATATTTTTACATAAATCACTTCCTTACAAACCCAATTACAACATATCCAAAAATCAAGGTCAAATGAGAAGGATTGCTTGGTGAAATCCAAGGAGGGAGCTGAGAGTTCAAGACTAAAATTCTGTGTTTTGCTTCAAATCCAACTGTCTATTTTCAGGTATGAGACCCTCCATACTCCATAGTATAACATATCTTAATTTGGAACCAAAATGAGGTGGTTTGGTTAGGGAACCAGGGTTGGCCGAAGTTTGAAATCAAGGAGAAAAACAGAAATTCTGAAATTTGAACACTCTGACCTGGTTGTAGTGTTTTAACTATAACATTTTCTGCACAAAGGAAAATTGAGTACCAATTTTACATATGAAATTAGACCTTCAGAGCTTTAAAATGAGATATGATTCATCACATTTTGAATTAAACTAGATTTATTATGATTTTTAAAATTTAGGTGTTCTGCAAAATCATTTTCTGTTCTGTTCTGTTCTGCTATGAAATTTACCCTGATTTTGAGGTACTTTTCGGTCTGAATTAGCTTGAGCTCTAGTTATGACATTTGTATCTCTAGGTCTTATCTTTCTAACGAGATACGAATCACCTTAATCCGATTCCTGTGTCAAACGTTATGGCAATTTTTCTGAAAACTCGATAGAAGGTTGTCCTGTTTCGAATCCCTAAGAACAATGTATAAAAATGATCCTCTTCCAATCCTAGTTTGGGCAAGCTCAAAGAATAAAAGTTGTAGATAACCCTCTTATCTACAACATGTTAAAATGGCAGCCAATTCACATGAGGGAAGCAAACGTTATGCCCATTTTACTAAAGAGGTGTCTACAGAAATTCTGTTTTCCAACTGAAACCTGCCTGTTCTGATCATGATCCATTTCAACCCTCTTTCTAGGCACAATTGAGAGAAACTCAAAACGTGAAAGTGGTAGGCCTTTGCCTTGGGTATAACATGTTAAAAGTCCATTAAGTTTGGATAGGTATAGTGAAAGTTATGGCTTTTGCACTAAAATGGGACAGAATCTGAATTTAGAATACAACTGAAACAAAATGAGGATTTTTGGGGATTTTGTGATGCGATTTTGAGAAAGAGTATGACATGAAAGTTGTAGGTTGTAAAGTTACCTACAACATATCAAACTTTCGCTTGATTTGGAATTATATATAAAACGTTATGCAAAGTTTCGTAGGACTGCGCAAAATGGTACCAAACGGGAGAACTATGAGTGAACTTGTTAGGTAACTTTTGTCCAAGTCGTTAAAGAGTGCTCATTATATCGCAATTGTGGTTCATTTGGGAGTACTATACCCTCCCAATTATTGTGAGTGAGATTCTAATCTCATGCACGAAAAGCAAAACTTGATTTTGTTCTGTTTTCAACAAAACATACTTTGATGTGTATGACTCGTCGTGTGTCACTAGATTTCAAATTTGTTTTGTGACTATTGGAGTGTTGTGAACTCATATTTTTTATGAATATGCATTCATAAGTAGATTCGACTGAAATGGTGCCATATTTTATGATTTTCACATGTTTATTTTCATATGACCTAATATGGCACATTTATTGAGTACTATGGTTTTTATGTCACTGATTTGGGGTCGTGTGGTCGTGGTATGACTGTTATGATCTGATTGAGTCCTGAGAAGATGACCGTAGCTACGGGGGACGTTTGTTATGACGTCGAGTATGCATCTGGGTACTCTTCGTGCGGAGGTACCCGCAAATGTCCAGTATATGCGTATAGGCATGGCCGGTTGAACCCGCAAGGGAGAGGACATGTGTGACGCCACTGTCTAGCACCGGGCGAGATCCTATACATGATCTGATATGTGTATGAGCTATTCTTGCTGAAGCTCATGGCCAACGTCGGGATAGAGAGCGACTTTTGAATATTTTTGCAAAATAAAACCCCCGATACGCCTGTCATTGGTCACGGTCGACTTTTACCAGGATCATATTCGGCTTGCTCTAAAAATACTTGATTTTAAAGAGATGCATATATGTATGATACTGTGGGATGGATTAAATAATTTCATTTTACCAAACATACCATATTTTACTGCGAATTGTGAATTATTGTTTATAAATAATCATATTTGATACTCCAATAGTTCACACACACTATTTATGCTTGATATTGATCCCCTCACTCACTCGGTATCTCCCTTGATATTCACCCCTCTTATTTCCTTTCTCAAACAAGGTTATTGTGATAGAGAACACATCGGGCTCTAGACGTCATTGTCGCATAATTGTGGAATCACGTATTCACTACGGTGAGATCTAAATTTCATTTGAAATATGAGATCCGTATTGTATATCGACCCTGCGAGATCTTGATATTGAGATCCGTTGATGAACATGTATATTTTATGGGACGACTGTATAAATTATTGACATTTATTTGTGAGATTCTCATATTGGCTCATTTCACCTGTATTGAGGCACTTGAAAGCATTTAACTTCTTAACTTGGGAATTTATTATACTCATGCATAAAATTTTAGGCCCGTCCGGTGTGGCGGCTGCTCATGCTTTAATTGGGTATGACAGTAGAGATCTGTGGCTAGCACTGCTAGTATTCATGTTAGTCTTGCGTTGTCCTGGTTGTTACGCTGTGAATTGATTGGTATTATATGAATGTGGTTAATTTATTGTGAGACTGGATTTGCCTATTTATTTAGCTGGTAGGATGATCATTCAATATACAAGTTGATTTGTATATGGGAGACCTCCGAAATATAAGGAGATTTTGTCTGATTTTCTAGAAAATTGAGTCGGTATCAAGGGCAATGGGCGGCTACTCATGACCCCGGTTCGAGGCGTGACAAGTAGGGAGGGCAAGGATTGGAGTGGATGTGAGCCTCTTCTTGAGTTCTTGAAAACTCTTTTCATATTTGTCACCCCACTCAAGTTTGACTCTCTTTTGAGTCAAGTTGGACAATGGAGTTATAATCTTGGAGAATTCTTCAACAAACCTCTGGTAGTACCACGTCAATCGGAGAAAACTTCTCACCTCTGTGACATTCTTAGGTTGCTCATACTTCAATATGGCTTCCACTTTCCTTGAATCAACAAATATCTTATTCTCGAATACCATATGTCCCAGAAATCCAATCTCCCTTAACCAAAATTTACACTTAGAGAATTTGGCGTACAATACAATCTCTTGAAAAGTTTGCAACACTATTCGGAGATACTCGGAATGCTCCTCATCATCTTGGAATACACTAAGATATCATCTATAAATACAATAACAAATTTGTTCAAATAGGAGTGGAACACTTTATTCATTAAGACTATCAAAGTCGTAAGAGTATTTGTCAACCCAAAGAGTATTACCATAAACTCGTAATGGCCATACCATATTCTAAATGCAGTTTTGTGGATATTATTCTTCTTGATTCTTAACTGATGGTACCCCAACTTTAAATCAATTTTCGAGAACACAATTGATCGAAGAGATCATCAATCCTTGGCAATGGGTACTTATTTTTTATGATCACTTTATTAGTTGCCGGTAGTCTATACACAATTGCAGAGTACTATCATTCTTCTTCACAAATAAGACTGGAGCACCTCAAGGTGAGATATTCGGTCGGATGAACCCTTTCTCCAATAACTTTTGGAGTTGTACCTTTAGTTCCTTCAATTCTACAGGTGTCATCTTATATGGAGGGATTGAGATCGGTACAGTGCTGAGAACCAAATTATTGACAAATTCAAAATTTAGGATTGGAGGTAAACCGAGCAACTCGTCTGGGAAGACATTTGGGATCTCATTCACCACTGGAACTACCCTCTAGTTGGGACCCTCAACCGTGGTGTCAATGATGTGCACAAGGTATGCTTCACATCCTTTATGTACTAGCCTTCTTGCTTTTATTGCCGAAATCACACAGTTCGGCAAAATCTGTCACTTACCGACAAATATAAGCTGGGAACACTCTAGTTTATGAAATTCTACATCCTTGGTGAAGCAATCCACGAACTCGTGATAGTGGTGTAACCAATCCATATCTAGAATGGTATCAAAGTCCACCATATTTAGCAGAATTAGATTCGTCTCAAGAACTACTTCACCCAGCTTCACTTTACAACCCTTATAGATCGTATCCCTAACCAACTATTCCCCCAAGGGAGTAATAACCAATAACTCTTTGTCAAGCAGAGTCAAAGGCCTACTGGAATGCCTAGTGAATATTGTACTCATAAATGAATTATTAGAACCCATATCAATAAGTACATGGGTATCATTACAAAAAATTTTCATTGTATCTAATAGTATAAATCATCAAATGATTATTTGTTAATCTTCAGAATATATATCATAAATGACTACTCATAACATCTTATTACACCACACCATCATGGACATGTTATATAATTTTCTTACTATGGGGATTTACACTTCTACATGTGATTTTATCATCATATAACAACATAATCACCTATACCTTTCCACATAGAATCTAAGGTCAAATTATCTATAAATTCACTTCTAACATGTCAAATCATTAACATAAAAATCATATAAATTTTATATTGCATTCTAAGTCACCAAGTCCAAATTTAAGAGGATGTACCTGCGATTACGTTCGGATTGTTCTGAGCCTCCTCAATAGTCATTGCATAAATTCTTGTTGAATTCTTGGTTGAAGACAATGAGGAAGAGGGGCCACTATATTGCTCTTGATTCTGGTCTGTTGAGCAGTATTAGCCGATGGTGTAAAGGCATTTGATTGACCACTTCTTGAGCCACTTAGGTGGTCTCGACTCAAATGATCTCCATGTCCACTTAAACCCAATTCGGGACAAACATTGCGGAAATGCCCCACCCTTCCACATTGGTAACACTTTGGAGGCTCAATACATGGTTCGGGGTGGATCTTTTGCAATTCCGACAAGACTCTTTTCTCGACTCCATGGACTTGCACCCGGATGCAGCATGAGAAGTGGGAGTACCAAATTTTGATGGTTGTTGACCTTTAGGAGAGCCAATAGACTCAATAATTGGGACGCCATCCTAGGAGGCCCGCGCTCCTATTCTTCTAGAGCTTTAGCCCAATGTGGACCTAGACCATCTCTTTTTACCGTGACCATCTCTAATCCTTCCCCGCTCAATTACCATCTTCTCGGCCCTCAAATCTAATTCCATAACAGTTTGAAATGTATGCCCCTTTGCTATTGATATTTTCTCCCTTATGTTCAAGTTCAACTCTGATTCAAATTTTGCACACAAAGACTTCTCGGAGTTCACAAACTTCGGAACATAGATAGTTAGCTCTCTTAACTCTGTCTCATATTCCGCTACGGTCCTATTCCCTAATGGTAACTTGAAGAATTCCTCCCTCTTTTAATCCCTATAGAATCGAGTGTAGATTTCTCTTCAAAAGTCTTAAGAAACTCTTCCCAAGTAGGTGTAGTAAAAGTCCTACCCTTCACATTCTCCCACAAAGTTCTTGCATCCATGTCCAATAACTTCACAGCCACCCATAAGTTCATCTCATCATCCAACCTCATGTCGGTGACGGTCACTTAGATTTGATCAATCCAATCTTTGGCTACTGAGGCATCACATGTACCCGAGAATGTTTCACATCCAAGTTGTCTCGCCTTTTTAATCAATTTCGACAACTCAATGTAGGGCGATCGGTTGAAGCAACAATAAGAGGAGTAGGTGGTGCCATTGGAGCACTCACTACGAAAGTAGAAGCCAGAAGAGGAGTCGGTGCCTGTGGTGGAACTTGCATTTGAGCCCCCTAGGCTATCCACCAATCCATCACTTGTTGAAGTGCAGCAAACGGTGGGGTCGGAGTCTCGATTGATGGAGTTGAGTGAGTAGGAACCGAAAGAGGTGCATACGAGGATGAAGCGGCCTTGGGTTGATGAGGTGGGGTAAGATGAATCTCATTCGGCTTCTTCATTCTTTTCGAGAAGGCATAATTCTATAAAAGAGAAATTAAGCTTAGTACATAAAAGTAGTTGAAGAATTAAATATTTAACCCCTTAAAAATAAACTCAAATTCCTAGGATTCATAGGAGACTTTTTTTTTTTAAATTTTTTGAAAATATCTTGAATACCAAAACTTTAAAATAATTGAAAACAATTGAAAACTTTTGAAAATATTTGAAAATTTCTTAAACTTTTATAAAACAAGAGATTAAATTTTGACACCAATAAAATTGTCACGTCCCGACTCTCAGATCTAGCATGCAACAACTGTTCCATTACCTTATGATACGGGTAAGTTTAACCCACACACTAAAATACCGCAAGGTATTTATCAATATCTATCTATTTTTCAAAATAATTCAACATCTCCAAATAATTCAACATACATTTATCACACAACAAAAGGATTAATACATTGCTTCTTTATTCAAAACATGTATGTATAAGGTCAGGTCGACCATTCAAATCCAAATATATGCACAAAGCCAACCCGTCCATTCTAATCAAATTCATAAAATATAAAATAAATTGCTACTCAAGGGATCTATATCCAATGCCACAAAAACAATTCTCAAATAAATTTTAAGAAAGAAAAGTAGAGATTTTCAAAATAAATTATACAATTTCAACTAAAAAAATTAAAAAAAATACGAAAGTTAAATAAGTTTCCCAAAAAGTTTATACAAAAATGTCTCAAAAAGGTCTATATAAAATTCTCAAAAAAAAAAGAAATTGGGACAACTAGCAATGAGCCTTTCGAGATGATCTTGTCTCGTGATACTAATACCGTCAATACATTGGTCTAACTTCCTCTGTGAAAAATTAAAATAAGAGAGATGAGTATACAACAATATTTAGTGAATGAATAACGCATTATGAAAGTAAATGAGGGATGATTGTGAACATGTCAAACAATTATTTCAAAATTATATTACCGTACCTATAAAAATTCAAAATTTATCATTAAATATAAAATTTTTCAAATAAAATTCAATATTCATAATGAATAACTTATATGTATCCAATCAAATCTATAATTTTTCCAAAATGATGGGGTTGCCAAAATTATAGCTCTCGACAATGATCTACCATGACCAAAGGTAGAACTGTCAAGGGGTTTCATACTTTTCTAACTCACAAATACCCCCAATCTTGGTGTTGGTTCGGACCTCTATTGAGGTGCTACCAAACTAGTCTGATAAATAATAATAACGGTTTTGGAGATACTTCTTGAGCGGGGCTATTTCCTAAGGCAAATATCTCTTAACCACATTGCCCCGTTAGGCCACACCATTGGGGGATGACTATAGGCATTAGATCATGTATTCAAGTACTATTTCACAAATCTCATAACATATATCAAAGTGTGTCATAATCATTCAAACGTTTCTCAAATCATGAGTTCAATACCAACATATTCAATATGAATTAATAAATATGACATATCGTTTTAATAAAATATTCGAATGCATTTTTCATTCTAAATTTGATTTTGAAACATTTCACGATCACAAACTAATTTATAAATCAATTTTAAAAATATTTACAAAATCGAGTAAAATATTTTCTCATTCAAAATCATAATTATGCATCCACTCACTTTTTGGGAGGGTTATCACTCTCGATTCAAGTCCAAATCAATGATTTTCTTCTCCTTAAATTCCAACTGTCTCAAACGTAAGACAATATGTATATATTTATCATTTAATCACATACTAATATTAAGGAAAATCAATATTCTCCTCACAGCCCAAACTCCAATTTTCCCAAATTCGCCGATCCATCATCTAATTTCATCAAATCATATCACCTACTTAGGAAAATAATTTTTTTTTTCAAGATTTTTTTCAAATTTCAACATTACATATATTTTACGTCTAAACTCCTAAACTTTATTTTTTAAATTTCAATATAAATTTTATATACTAGTAAAATGTACTCAAATTTAAGATGAAAGAAAAAAATTAATTTATTTGAACTAATAATTTTGTCTCTTGATCACGTCACTTTCAAATTTTAGATTTTTCTCTTTATACAAAACCCCAAATTTCAACATAAATCTAAAATTTATGCAAAAATAATTAAATCTAAGTCTAGGAAAGAATATTATCTTTATTGGAATCACCAATTTTTATTTTTTGTTGAGTCACTCCAAACTGTGTTTTTTTCTCTCTCTATAAAACTTGAATTTTTCCATAAATTTAACCTTTTAGGGGTTTGTTGGATGGCTTATAGTTTAAATCTATGGGTATTTGGAGATATTCGATCAAATTGGAGGGAGAGAAGAGAGGGGGAGGGAGAGCGAGAGGGTGAGAGAATGAGAAGGATGGGGTGAGGGGTAGGTCTCGGTTGAGAGGGGAGAAAAGTGGGGAGGAGAGAGAAAGAATGAGTTTTTTTTTGGACTTTTCCTTTGTCTCTTTTTTATTTTTTCATTGTTTCAATTTTTCATATTATAAAAGAGGGAATACAACCAACGGACAGTTGGTTTAGTGGGATGTGGTGATAGATCGCTTAACCAAGTTTTCGAGTTTGACTCATGAATTGGGCATGAAAAAATCTACATTGGGAGTGTAACCCCCCTAAATGGACCACTCCAAGTTTCGAATTGGATTAGTCAGAATATAATTCCGGATACCGGTTTGTATAGTAAAAAAAAAAGAGGGAATACTAACAAACGACTGTAGAACTAACAATTGAGAACTACAATGTACAAAATTCATGATTCTCTCTTTTTCTCTTCTTGGACAGATATTTGATGAAATACATTTGCAGCAATAACTTGAACCAAAGCGAACAAATCCTTAGAAGTCTAGTACTCAGTGTTTGTGGCAAAGGGTGAAAACAAACAACAAAATAAAGAAATCAGGACCACAAAAAGAGCAAAGAAAAGAGGGTCCACGAAAAGAGAAAAGAAAAGAGGGTCTAAATAAAGGAAAGCACTTCTTGTATCCATGGAAATGAATTACTGGTATTCTCAAGGGAATAGTTTACTGGTACAAATCATTCTTTTCTAATCTGATGGTTCCGGATTCAAATCGTTGTATAAAAAAAAGAAGTGAATTACTGGTATAAGATGAAGCGGATTAATAAACAGTCGATCTAATGGGATAAGATGATAAGTCTTTTATCTAAGTTTCATATTCAAAATTTGAGAATGAAAAAACTATACTGGTTGAGCCGTTTCTAAATAGAGTCCTGTAGATACTTAAACCGAATTAGTCGGAGCATAATTCTAGATATCGGTTGTGCGAAAAAAAAACATGGTATAAGATGAAGCGGAGTCTTCCCGTAAACAGTCAGTGCATTAACTTCACTCATGTTGAGAGCTTCAGCATTTGCATCATGGGGTAGGTCGTAATCAAACCAGTACAAAGGATTGGCCATCGCATACTTAGCTGCTGCATATGTAAATTATGAATCTGGGCAACCTCTTCTTCCAATGCCAAAGGGAATGAACTGAAAGTCGATTATATGATTCATCAATCTCTCTGGTAAAGACTGATCTGGATCTTCCCATATATTAGGGTAATTATGGACTGCAAATCCATTGAAGAGAGCTCTTGTTTTGGGAGGAATTTCATAGCCTTTAACTTTGCAGCTTGAGGCTGTTTCTCGAGGGTGTATTAGGGGGTGCAGGAATATCGTAGTCCTTAAAAACCCTTGCTTAAGATACCCTTAATTTTATACTTCATGAACTAATAAGATCACAAACTCAGCCATGGCTGGTTCCAAGATCGGGTAAAGGAGGGAAGTTGTGGCAGGTTAACAGCCAAAACCCATGTCAAACTAGCATGATCATATTTATTATTCATATAATTTTTAATTTTAATAGATTAAGGCCATAGCCCATTGCTTTTCCAACTTACCGTCAAGTAAATCTCATTCAATTATTCAACTATGAGCTAGTTACCTTCTTACGATCTTTAGAAGAAATTGATCATAAAACTTTAATAACTTTACATCATAGAAAACCAAGACAATAAATTTTAAATAAATTTATAATAATTTTATTAAATAATAGAAAGTCTTGTATTAAAATTTGGCTTTAAGTCAGTGTCTTAGTTCACAAAATATATGCAGATATCGATCATGGCGAATAGCTATGAGGCAAGATCAAAACCCCGTTCTTTGGAAGCTAGGCCAAAGCTCTCTAAGTAGTAGAATTGTATGGAGAGAGGGAGAGAGAGAAAGATTGGGGCACAACCACTCCTTGAGCGTAGCGAGTCAGGAAATCTCGCCCTCGCCCGGAGCCCAAGTCAGTCCATCCAGTTGTGGTCATGGCTATGGCCATGGCCGTGGCCCAGGGTGTCACGCCCCGATTCTCAGATCGAGTACGTAACAACCGTCACGTTGTCTCGGTACACGGGTAGAACCTCCCCATATACCGGGACCCCGCAAGACTACATTACTGAACAATAAATCTTTCAGTACACAAATCCATCAAAATAAGAAATTCATAAAATAATACGCATGCAAAGGACCCATATGGTCCGTTCCTATACACACATGCATGCAGTGTGGCCATCCTAGCCATTCCAGAAATCTCAGTACCAATAAAGCATTCAAAATAAAAAAATCCTAAATCATAGTTGCAAGATTTTACTAATACTTGTCTGATAAAATAAGTCAGCAACAGTAAAATCCAAACGGTAAGAGATGTACAGAACTTCATAACACCGAAAATAATATCGAAATTCAACATTTCAATTCAAATGTCCCGGTACAAGATAAAACATTTTTAAAAAACAGTTAAATCAAAATAATGAAATTCCAAATCATAATTGTCGGATTTTACCAATACTTGCTGAAAAACTCAACCAGTATCAGAAAAATCCGCACGGCATGAGATGTACAGAGCTTCTTTCCCATGGTTTTATGAACTACAATTCTAAAAAATTCTACATTTATTAGATACCTATACAAGTCGGCAAAATATCCTTCGCAAGCTCCAACGTCCGATCTCTGAACTAAGTATTATCTGAAAAATATGGAGAGATGGGTGAGTATTGGGGAATACTCAGTAAGTGGAGTATAATGGTATGATTGTGTTCATAAATGAGAGGTGAATGTGGGGCAGTCAAAGCAAATCTCATAACCACACTTTATATATATAAAAGCATTTCAATAATTCAATCAATTTACAAATCATGCATCTACATTGATCATTCCATCAGAAAATCATGGGGTCCCATCAAAAGCACTCCCGTCTTAGGCTGGCCGAACCTAGACGAAAGCCCATCAAGGGTATTTCCATCAAATGTTTCAAAACATACCTCATTCCTTGACGTTGGCTCGTACTTACCGAGGTGCAAACCAAATATAGTACGACTTCGGCAGAAGGAGGGACGTCTAACTCCCTCGCACATCCAACCCCAACCACGCCACCCCGTCGGGTCGCTCCGTAGTGGGAATGACTATAACCATTAACTACCAGCACCCTTCATTTTTCAAACACCTCATTTCACAAATCATGTGCCATAATTTCTAATAACTAATTTTAAATTTCTTGTCATAACAATTCATAAAACAATATCAAATAACATGTGGCACACATGCATTTATACATTCGGTAGATGCATTCATACTTCACAATCTAGTTCAGACATCCCACAATCACAAAACAATTTATATAAAACATGCAAAAATATTACAAAACCATTTATAAAGTAATTTTAAAACAAGTTACTCATTTAAGAACACAATAAACCATCAACTCACCTTTTGGGAGGGTAATCACTCACAATTCTCAAGTCGAATAAAATCCTACCCCTCATTTAATTCCGAATGCCTTAACCTAAGATATTGGTCACAAATAAATCATTAAATCATACACCAATACTAGAGCAAAGAGGTTCTTCTCAATACATCACAAATTTCTAACCTCCCAATAATTTCCGACACAACATGTTATATAAAAAAAATAGCCGTACCTTGACCTACACTTCTTGGATCATGGAAATTCCAATTTTTACTTAAAAATTAGACATAAAACTACAACTTTAATGCTTATGCCCTAAATCCTTTCAAATCATAGCAAAGTATCTAAGTCCATGAACATCATAGTCCAGAATTCAAAATTCCTATCTGTGCAGCCATGGGAAAAAGCCTATAACTTTCACTACACACATCCAAATCACATAATTCGTATCTCAAATTAAAGATAAGACATAGACCTACAATTTTTATATTCAGGACTTAGCAGAATTCAGCCTCAAAGGCATCTTAAAATTGAAGAGAAGACAAGCAATTGCAGGAGAACAGAAACAGGACATTCTGCACTACGAAAATTCTTTGAAAAATCATAACAAATTCGGCTCTTATCCGATTTCAACGAATCACATCTCATTTTCAAGATATGGGAGTCTACTTTCATATACAAAATGCCTCATTTGATTTTCTTTTGTGCAGAGAGAGTTATGACTAAAAGATCGCAGTATATTCATTAAGCAAACATCATGAATTTTAGAAAATGCATTCTTATTTTAATCCCACACATTTTCAGGACATATACAGGATTTCTCACCCTAAATTAACCCTAAATTTATTCAATTTATCGAAGGGATTAGAAATTCCCTCACCTAGGGTTTTCGCAACTCGCAGACTTAATTTTCGTGCGTCGTTTGATTCAGTTCGGAACCTGCATAGAGAGAGAATCGCAGTAGTGGCCTAGGGTTTTTTGAAGGTCCAATCGTGCTCCGGTTTGGGATGGCTGTAGAAGGGAAGTGCTCACAGTGAACATTGCGCGAGCGAACAAAGGAGAGAGAGGGAAAACTGTTCGCGCACGAGGGAGAAGAAGAGAAAGCTCTGTTCGAGTACAGGAGAGAGAGAAAGGGAAAGAGAGAGGGAAGGATGGCCACGTGCGGTGGTCGGAGGAGGAAGGTGTTGGTCGTGGGAGGTAGAGAAATTGAGAGAGAGAGATTGAGGGAGATGGGAGAGAGAGAGAAAGAGAGAAACAGAGAGGGAGAGATTGAGGGCGAGAGATGAGAGAGAGTGACGGGAGAGAAATGAGGAAAAAAAATTGGTATAGTGACTTTTGACTTTTTTTTTTTTTGTGTGTCGGTGCCGCACAGGGTGAGGTGGTGAGTTCTCAGGTCTGTTCTAAGATGCTCATGGCATGAGAAATCGGGCCTTGGGTTTTCTGTAATGGGGTGTCATGGACATGGATCAAAAAGCATTCAAGTCCTTAGGCCATCTAAGTCTTTTGGGCCATGACCGTTTGCACTCGAAACCTGTGATGTTTTTTCCCTCGATGAGGACCTCCACCAAAATGAATAAAAAGGTAGAAAGTAATGCAAATATAATAAACACAAGGTATTTGTTCATGACTAATATTTGCTGCTAGAGCTAGAACCAGATTATATTATTCTTTGTGAAATCTTAGAGTCTCAGAAACAGAAATTATGCACTCTTTATTAGTAATAAAGGTGGGGAAAGCTAGATTTTTGGAGCATCAATGAAAATGGGTTACTGGCATTAGATGAAGAGGGAATTTCCTGAAAACACTCAGTGCATTAGCTTCGCTCATGTCAAGGGCTTCAGGATTTGCCCCATTGGGCAGTTCCCAATCGAACCAGTGCAAAAGATTGGCAACCACATATTCGACAGCTGCACATGCGAATGGTGCACCGGGACAGCCTCTTCTTCCACTGCCAAAGGGAATATAGTGGAAGTCTTGACTTTTGAAATCAACTGGGCTGCTCAAGAACCTCTCTGGTAGAAACTGATCTGGACTTTCCCATGAATTAGGATCAGTGTGGATTGCGAATGCATTGAAGAGAACTCTTGTTTTTGGAGGAATGTCGTAGCCTCCAACTTTGCAACTTGAGACTGTTTCTCGAGGGACCAAAAGGGGTGCAGGAGGATGTAACCTTAGTGTCTCCTTGACAATACACTTCAGGTACTCCATTTTATTTATGTCATTTTCCTCTATCTTTTCTTTCTTTCCCACAACTCTTCTTACCTCTTCTTGAGCCTTCGTCATCGGGGTTGGATTCTTGACAAGCTCTGCCAGAGCCCACTCTGAGGCTGTAGTTGTACTATCCGATCCTGCAACAAACATATCCTGCAAAACAAGGAGACAAAGTCAGACATTAAACCATCATGATTGCTTTGATGAAAGGTGACGGGAAGAGACCAGCATGATTGCTTTGATGTTATCTTGAGTGAGATGAACATTAAGCATGCCATCCTTTTGAATCCGAAGCAAGATGTCAACGAAATCTTCCTTCTCATTTTGGTCATCTTCTATTTTCGCAAGCTGGTGTTCTTTGATTATTTGATCAAACAAAGTATCCAGAGCACTAAAAGTCTTATTGTAACTTTTAGTCAAGCCAGTGACCGAGTCCAACCAACTCAAAGAAGGATATAAATCACCAAAGCTAAATGCTACTAGCAATTTCATCACATTCCTTGCAAGGCTTTCAAATCCGGCTTTACCCTCTTCACCTTTATACTTCCTCCCAAATACAACTCTAGAAATTAAACTATATGAGAGACTTTGCAGCATTTCGCTGATATTAACTGCGGTTTTGCTCCTACATGATCCACGTATGTTGTCAACCATATCTGCGACCACTTCTTCTCGAGCAAACTGAAGTAACTGTACTCTCCTCGTACTCAGAAGCTGCAGGACACAGATCTTCTTTGCTTCTCTCCAGTATTCACCATATAGCGCGAACCCCACATCTTGGCATCCATAGAGTAAGGCCTTTGCACCTGTTGTTTGAGGCCGATTTGAGAAAGTCATGTCATGCTTTTTGCAAATTTCTTTTGCAGCCTCAGCAGATGAGACTATGAGAGTTGGTGTGGAGCCCAGATTTAAAAGCATAAGAGGGCCATATTTGTTGGAGAGATCGCGAAGAGAGCGATGAGGGGTTTTACTTAGTTGGTGTAGGTTTCCTAGTATTGGTAGCTTAGGTGGAGATGGTGGCAACTTGATTTTGCTACCTTTGGTGAGTTGTTTAAGCAAAAACGGAATCAACAAGAAGAGAATGCTTAAGATGAAGAAACCAGCGTCTGATTGTAGTTCTTGCCACCATTGTTGTGCCAGTAACGCCATTTTCTCCAATTTTTTGCTTGAAATTAAAGCATTTTGTGCTTAATATATAGACCATCCATGACTGGCATTAAAACCATGGTGAGGTCTTCGGTCTACAACACACTTCTAGGAGAGTCAAAGTTTTTTTTCTAAATCTATTTGTCCAAATTGAGAAGTCCAGCACCACCCTGGCTGCTATGCTAACTGATTACCATAACGAAATGACCAAGGTCCAACTGGTATACGGCATCCATTACGTCATGCTTTTTGGTATCATTGCAATAATGGTCTACTTTAAACTATGACTACTATTATTAGGATGAATTTATTATTATAAACTCACTAAAATATGTCTGTATGATCTGTAAATATCTCAAAACACAACAAATTCTGGGTGTAGTGTCATAAATAATAATTATTCTTTTTGAAATTAGAGCTCGAATTATAACTTCAATATTATAAAATCTTTGGTGTTGATTATTTAGAAAATTATATATTTGCTAGAGGAAAAATATCAATAATAACAATCAAATTTTTATTCCATTAAGTGGGGTCCGCTATTCATATATAAATTTTTATCTTAGTTTTATGTTGATCGGCTCTTTAACGCAATCTTCCTCCTTTACTTGGATTTGGGATCAGCAATGGCCGAGTATAAGGAAAAAAGATCCAAAAGCAGAATTGGATTCAATCTGAGAACCAAGGCTACACTCGTCATCCTATGCACCCAAAGCTTAGAGGGATCAAATTTTCACTTCTGCATCCATACTTGTGCCAGCCTTCATAAAAGGGGCAGGCTAGAGACGAAGGTATTAAGTAAACCTGTCAATGTCACAAGATAAAGCTATCTTTCTAGGAGAAGGTATTCCTACAAACAATAAGAAATGCTTCGTTACCAAAGTTCCAAATTAGCGTCACTGTTAAAGCAAAGGCAGATAATGCCAATCTCTCAATTATTTGAGTCCAAAATTAGTATTCATATGCAGAAAATTCAATCAACTATTTGCAGAAAGACAGAGAGAGATTCAATCTATTGGACTAAGCCTTCTTTAAGTAAACTTGTACACAATAAGAATCTCACGAACATCGTAATATGGTGGTTTGAACATTCTAAGGACTGAAACATATTGGTACCAAGTGAAGGGGGTTTTTCCTATGAATAGCTAATCCATAGGCTTCGGTCATGTCTAGGTTGTCACTCGTTACACCACTTGGTAGATCCCAATCAAACCAGTACAAAATATTGGCAAGCACAAGCTCCATTGTTGCATTAGCAAATGGTATTCCAGCGCAGCTCCTTCTTCCAGCACCAAAGGGAATGAATTCGAAATGTTGGCCTCCGAAATTGACTGGACTATTATGAAATCTCTCTGGACGAAACTCTTCTGGCATTTCCCAAACTTTTGGGTCCCTGTGGATTGCAAATGAATTGACAAAGACTGTTGTCTTGGGTGGAATATCGTAACCTTTGAGCTTCATCCATGTCGATGTTTCTCGAGGAGCTAAAAGAGGAGCAGATGGATGTAGCCTTAGAGTCTCTTTAATCACACATTTTAGGAAGTCCAACTGATCAAGATCATTGGAATCTATTCTATCCTTTTTTCCCACCACTCGTCTCACCTCATCTTGGGCTTTCTTCAACGAGGTTGGACTTTTCACTAGCTCTGCCATAGCCCATTCCATTGTTGATGAGCTAGTATCGTTTGCTCCGATAAGCATATCCTGCAATATAAGAACCATCTTAAGTTGGCCATGACAAGTCTATTTGATCTTTGACAATTTTTGGTGTGAAGAGAGAGAGAGAGAGAGAGAGAGGGAGAGAGAGAGAGAGAGAGAGAGAGAGAGAGACAGAGAGAGAGAGAGAAACCATAACGACTCCTTTGAAGGATTTTTTAGTGAGATAAGAGCCCGCAGTGCCCTCATTCCTAAGGTCAAGCAAAATTTGAATGAGGCTTTTCTTCTCAGACTGCTTATTCTCATCCTTCATCTCCTCCTGTTCTTTGATTACACGATCCAGGAATTGATCAAGTTTTTTGAAAGTTTCTCCTACTTTCCTGTCCAAACCTGTGAATTTATCCATCCATCCAAGAGAGGGGAAGAAATCTCGGAAGCTGAAAGCCAAGGAGAGATCCAAAACCTTCACTGATACTTGTGCGAATTCAGGTCCAACATCTCCTTCATACTTTCGACCAAGAACACACCTAAAAATTATGTTGGTTGCAGTATTAATCAACATCTGACCTAGATTAGCAGGCACTTTTTGAAGACTCAACTCTCGTAACTGCATAACAAGATCAGCTATTTCTTCTCCGCGAATATAGCTGAATGATTGCACCCTTTTCGGGCTCAAAAGCTCAGTAACGCACAGCTTCCTCAGTTCTCTCCATCTCTCGTTGTACGAAGAAAATCCTATGTTCTCGCCTCCGTAGAAAAGTTGACCTGCGGCCCATGGTAGATGCCTGTTAGCAAAATCGGCATCCTGGGTCTTCAAGATTTCTTGAGCCATCTCTGTTGATGAAGCAAGGAGGGTTGGAGATTGGCCCAAGTGTAGGAGCAATAGAGGGCCATACTTGTCAGAGAGGGCTCGAAATGAGCGGTGTGGAAGTAAACCAAGCTGGTGGAGATTGCCAATTAGAGGTAGTTTGGGTGGTGATGGAGGAAAGTTTCGCTTGCTAGCCGATCTGCGCAGCTTAATCAACAAGAAAAGAGAAGACAAGAAAGCAAAACAAAGAACCAAGGCATTGAATACCCATGTTTTGTGCAGCTCTTTCCAATGTTGCTGCAACACTATTGTTAGTGTAGCCATTTTTTTTTCTTCTCTCCTTTGTTGCTGCTAGTTATAAATAAATGCTGAAAAAAGAAAGAAAGAAAGAATAAAACAAATTTGGATATGTCGAATATGCAAACCACCCCCGTGAAATTTAATCTTCTGCCTCGGCTGGCCAATAATGGTTTAAAATATCCTAAACCGTGATTCACGAGGCTCCCAGGTCTTGGAGTTCGAAAATAAAAAATTATATCACATTCACAACCACGATGTCGTGACATCCTAGTATCCTCGATTAATCTTTCCTTTTTTTACCTCTTGTGAACAAAATATTGCTCGAGTGGTGCGGCAATCAACCGTACCCCTTTCTAGGTGTAACACCCACAAGAGACAAGAAAAAAAAAAAAAGAAAGGACAAAAAAAAAAAAAAAAACAAATCCCTACCCCACTCGTTCTCTCTCCCATTCCCCCACTTCCTCACCCTATCTCTTCTCACCCGAAACCCACCCCTCCCTCACACTCCCCCTCTCAGCTCTCTCTCTCTCTCTCTCTCTCTCTCTCCATCTCTTCTCTCCATCCAAGTTGGTCAAGTCTCTCCAAACACCCTAAACCCTTCAACAAATGCCTAAAAAATTGAATTTAGGGGAATATTCAATTTTTCTAGAAAGAGAAAAAGCAAAAATTTAGAATGGATCAACAAGAGATGAAATCAAGTAGTTCTAGTAGAGGTAATACTCTTTCATAGAATTGAGTTTTAATTATTTTTACATAAACTTTGGATTATGTTGAAATTTGAGATTTTATAGGGAGAAAAAAATTTAGAATTTAAAGATAATGTGGCTAAGAGACAAAATTGATAACTCAAATAAAATAATTTTTATCTTTCATCTTAAATTTGAGTGCATTTTATTAGTATATAAACTTTATGCTGAGAATGAAAAAATAAAGTTTATGAGTTTAGATTTACAGTATATAAAATATTAAAATTTGAAAAAAATCTTAAAAGGAGAATTATTTTCCAAGGTTGGTGACATGGTTTAATGAAATTAGATGATTGATTGGTGAATTTGGGAAGATGGGAGTTTGGATTGTGAGAAAAATATTGATTTTCCCAAATATTAATTTGTAATTAAGTGATAAATATGTATATATTGTTTTAGGTTTAAGACAACTGGAATCTAAGAAAAAGAAAATCATTGATTTGGATTTAAGTTGGGAGTGATTACCCTTTCAAGAGATGAGTGGATACATGATTATGATTTTAAAGGAGAAAATATTTTACTCAATTTTACAAATATTTTTAAAATTGATTTATAAATTATTTTGATTATAGAGTGTTCCAAAAGAGAGTTTAAAATAAAAAATATATTCAAGTATTTTATTGAAATAATATGCCACATTTATTAATTCATAATGAATATGTAGGCATTGAACTCATAATTTGGGAAATGTTTGAATGATTATGACATTCATTGATATATGCTATAACATTTATGAAATATGATCTAATGGCTATAGTTATTCCCCCCACGGTGTGACCCAATGGTGCAACATAATTAGGGGCGTTTGCCTTAAGAGATAGCCGCGCTCGAGAGGTATCTTTTGAAGGCCGTTATTACTATTTCTCGGACTAGTTTGGTAGCACCTCAAGGGAGGTCTAAGTCAATGTCAGGTTTGGGGGTATTTGCGAGCTAGAAAAGTATGAAAACACTTGACTGTTTCACTCTTGGTTATGGTAGACAAGATTTTGGAAAAGTTATGGATTTGATTGGATGCATGTCATGCCCCGACAGTCCCGTCGAGTATGTAACAACCGCTGCGTTATCTCGGTATACGGACATGACCTCCCCATATTGCGGGATAGCGCTAGACATCCTAATTGTATAATAAATCTTCCAAAATATAAAATTTATTAAAATAAAAATTCATATATATAACACACATACAAGAAACCCATCTGGCCTACCCCTGTACATACATGCATGCATCGGCACACAATCAAGAATCCCTATACATGCATTGTAACACCGAAGAAAAAAAAAATCCCAAATTTGGATTAGGGCTAAAAAGCCCTAATCTCTTTTTTTCCCCTTTTTCTCTCTCTCTCTCTCTCTCTCTCTCTCTCTCTCTCTCTCTCTCTCTCTCTCTTTCTCTTCTCTTCCGCCGCTGCCCTTCTCCTCCGCCGCGGCCTCTCCCTTCCGCCACCGCACCCAGCCGCCGCTGCAACACCTTCCCGTGAGCGCCTTCCTCCTCTGCGCAACGCGATCTCCCGTGAGCTGCGCGAGCCCAACCGAGCGCGATTTGCTGCCAGCACCCCACAGCGCGAGCGCGCGCCTGCTCGGGACCACGTTTGCGCACGAGTTGCACGATCCCTGCACGAGCTCCAGCGTGACCCACTGCGAGCAATCTCCCGCGAGCAGCGCGCGACCCCAGCGCGAGCCAGCGCGCGACCCTAGCGCTCCAGCGCACGACCCCTACGCGAGCACGTGCGACCCCAGCACGAGCGAGAGCGCGCTCCAGCGAGTGACCCACTGCGGCCAACAAGCCGGGCTGCGAGCCCGCGAGCCCACCAGCGGGCCAGCCCGCCAGCCCCCAGCCTGCAAGCCCGTGACGGCCCGCGAGCCCGTGACCAGCTTTCCCCTTCGAGAGCTCACTTGCATCTTCACTGCAGGTAACGACTATGATTTGGTTGCAGTTCTAGGGTTTGGTGTTAGAAATTTAGTTATTGCTAATATATTTCAAATTTGGAAATATTATAGGTTTCAGACCAATCCGACGGACGAACGACAGCTAGGTCTGAAACCCGAGGAACCCTAGGTGAGAGAAATGCACCCATTTCAAAGTTTGAATAAAATTTGTTAAAAATCCCTTATTAGGGCTTTATTTGATATAAAATTTGACGATTTAATTAGATTTGTCTTTTGGAAACTCGTTGAAAAATAGGGAGTGACCACCCTCATTAGATAGGTGAGTGGGACCCTAATCTCTTGCATAAAATAGTAAAACGTGTTTTCCGTCGTGTTTTCAATAAAACATGCTTTTAATATGCATTGATTTGACGTATGAGATTAAATTTCAAATCTGTTTTGTAATTATTTGAGTGTCTTGAATTATGTTTACGATTACTATGCATCCATGGTTTGAAATAAAACAAAAATTGTGTCATTACTTGAAAATTGATAATTTCCTTTTCTACCATTGCATTGATATGCCGTTTTGAAATGATTTGATAAAACATATTGACACGCAAACTAGAAATGCTTTGATGAACTATGTGGGTCGGATGCCTACTAGTTATGCGATGATATGATTTTACTTGTGGGACGTTGTACCCTTGTGATACTATGATGATGATATTGATGATTCCATAGCTACGAAGGGCGTTTGTAGAGGCACAGGTTGCCTGGATACGCTTCTGCAGGAGGTATCCACAAACGTCATTTATTCTAAGGGCTATAGGGGTGGCCGGTTGAACCCACGTAGGGGGAGGACATGTGTGACGTCGCTGTTTAGCACCGGGCGGGGTCCTATACACGATGATGAGTTAGCCCCAGCGAACTCATGGCCAACGTCGGGGTAGAGAGCGTTCTAAAGTCTATGCATAATAAAACCCCCGATACGCCTGTTCTTGGTTACGGTTGACCTTTGCCAGGACCATTTTTGGCTCGCTCTGATATTACTTGATTTTAAATGGATGCATACATGCTTGTTATCGTGTGATTGATTAAATGATTTCAAAATTTCTAAACATATCATGTTTTGCTGCGAAATGTAAATTTTTGTTTCGAATGATATTATTTGACACTCCAATGGTTTACCCATACTATTTATGCTTGATATTACCCCCTCACTCACTGGCTATCTTTCCATGATACTCACCTTTCTCTTTTCCCTTCTCAGACAGGTTTATTGTGATAGAGCGACGTAATGGGCTTTAGGACAGATTTGGTATTCACGACGGTGAGATTTACTTCAAATAGAAATATGAAATCTTTATTTTATTTCGACCCTACGAACTCTTGACATTTAGGTCCGTAGTTGGCCGTGTATATTATGGGATGACTGTATAACTTATGAGCAGTTGTGTGCATAACTCTCGCTTTGGTTCATTTTACTCGTATTAAGGCATCTGTAAGTGTTTTAAAATTTCTACTTAGGAAATGTGTTATACATTGTATAAATTTAGATCCGCTCGGTATAGCGGCTGCTCATACTCTAGTTGGGCATGACAGTAGAGGTCTGTGACTAGAACTGCTAGAAACTTTGTAGCCTTGCATTGTTCTGGATGCTAGCTATGGTATTTGTTGATTTTGGAGAGACCGGGATGACCATTTGTTTAAATTACAGGTTGATTTTGAATATACAGATTTAATTGTACACGGGAAACCTCCGTTTTATAGGGAGGTTTTGTCTGATTTTCTGTAAAAATACAGCCGGCATCCAGGGGCAACGGGCGGCTGTACAAGATCCCGGTTTAGGGCGTGACATGCATACTTGCAGATTTGGCCATCCCAGCCATTCCATAGTTCTCAAACATTTCAATGCATATGATTTGTTCATTATCAATATTGATTTTTATTTGAAAAATTTTATATTTGATGATAAAGTTTGAATTTTTATAGACACGATAACATGATTTCGAGATAATTGTTTGACATGTTCACAATTATCTCTCATTTACTTTAATAACTTGTTATTCACTCACTAAATATTATTGTATATGCTTCCTTCTTATTTTAATTTTTCACAGAAGAAGTTTATGCAACACCGAAAGAAAAAAAAAAAAAAAAATTTCCCCAAATAGGATTAGGGCTAAAAAGCCCTAATCTCTTTTTTCCCTTTCTCTCTCTCTCTCTCTCTCTTTCTCTTCTCCTTCGCCGCTGCTCTTCTCCTCCGCTGCGGCCTCACCCTTCCGCCACCCACCGCCGCTGCTCCTCCCTCCTCACGCGAGCGCGCTAGCCTACAGCGCCTCCTTCCTCGCGCGAGCGTGCGAGCAGCACTGAACCTTTTGCCCGAGCACTCCACAACGCGAGCGTGCGCCTGCTCGGGACCACGCCTGCGCATGAGCTGCGCGATCCCTGCACGAGCTCCAGCGCGACCCACTGCGCGAGCTCTACGCAACGTGATCTCTCGCGAGTTACGCGAGCCCAGCCGAGCGCGACTTGCTGCCCGAGCGCTCCACAGCGCAAGTGCGAGGAGCGCACGACCCCTGCGCGAGCGAGCGCGAACCCAGCACGAGCGCCAACGTACTCCAGTGCGACCCATTGATGACCCGTGAGCCACTGCGGCACGCGAAGCCCGCTGCGGCGAGCAAGCCGAGTTAAGAGCCCGCGACCACCAGCGGGCCAGCCCGCTGCCCGCCAGCTCGCCAGCCCACCGGCCCACGAGCCCGCGACGGCCCGCAACCGGCTTTCCCCTTCGAGAGCTCACCCGCATCTTCACTGCAGGTAATGACTATGATTTGGTTGAATTTCTAGGGTTTGGTGTTAGAAATTTAGTTGTTGCTAATATATTTCAAATTTAGAAATATTACAGATTTTAGACCAATCCGACGTGCGAACGACAGTTAGATCTGAAACCCGAGGAAGTCTAGGTGAGAGAAACGCATTCACTTCAAAATTTGAATAAATTTTATTGATTTTAGATTGAATTTAAAATCGGAAGTTATATATCTATTCAGAAATGTGTTAAATTCGAGGAAAATTAGAGAAAATGAGAAATATTTGAAATTTGATCATTGGTGAGCCAAATGATTCAAAATTTGATGAAACGAGAATTTAGAAATAATTGTGTAAATTAAAATTATATTAAATTGGAAAGAAAAAATTGAAAATCTCTTATTAGGATTTTATTTGATATAAAATTTGATGATTTGATTAGATTTGTTTTTTGAGAATCGAGGAGTCAATTGGATTGATTTGAAAAATTAGGGAGTGACCACTTTCCCTAGATATGTGAGTGGGATCCTAATCTATTGCATCAAATAGTAAAACATATTTTCTGCCGCATTTTCGATAAAACATGTTTTTGATATGTATTGATTTGACGTAGGATATTGAATTTCAAATCTGTTTTGTGATTATTGGAGTGTCTTGAATTATGTTTACGATGACTATGCATCCATGGTTTGAAATGAAGCAAAAATTGTGTCATTACTTAAAAATTTATAATTTCCTTTTCTACCGTTGCATTGATATGCTATTTTGAAATGATTTGATGAAACGTATTATTGGCACGCAGACTTGAAATGCTTTGATGAGCTATGTGGGTTGGATGCCCACTAGTTATGCGATGATATGATTTTACTTGTGGAACGTTGTGCCCTGGGACGTTGTGCCCTTGTGATACTATGATGATGACATTGACGATTTCGTAGCTACGAAGGGCGTTTGTAGAGGTACAGGTTGCCCGAATACGCTTCTGCAGGAGGTATCCGCAAACGTCATTTATTCTAAGGGCTATAGGCATGGCCGGTTGAACCCACATAGGGGGAGGACGTGTGTGACGCCACCGTCTAGCACTGGGCGGGGTCTTATACACGACGATAAGTTAGCCCCAGCGAAGTCATGGCCAACGTCGGGATATAGAGCATTTTAAAGTCTATGCATAATAAAACCCCCGATACGCCTGTCCTTGGTCACGATTGACCTTTGCCAGGACCATTTTTGGCTCGCTCTGATATTACTTGATTTTAAATTGATGCATACATGTTTGTTATCGTGTGATTGATTTAAATGATTTCAAATTTCTAAACATATCATGTTTTGCTGCGAAATGTAAATTTTTGTTTCAAATGATATTATTTGACACTCCAATGGTTCACCCATACTATTTATGCTTGATATTATCCCCCTCACTCATTGGGTATCTTCCCATGATACTCACCCCTCTCTTTTTCCTCCTCAGACAGGTTTATTGTGATAGAGCGACGTTACAGCCTCTAGGGCGGATTTGGTATTCACGACGGTGAGATTTACTTCAAATAGAAATATGAAATCTTTATTTTATTTCGACCCTGCGAGATCTTGACATTTAGGTCCGTAGTTGACCGTGTATATTATGGGATGACTGTATAACTTATGAGCAGTTGTGTGCATAACTCTCGCTTTGGTTCATTTTACTCGCATTGAGGTATCTGTAAGCGTTTTAAATTTTCTACTTGGGGAATGTGTTATACATTGTATAAACTTAGGTCCGCTCGGTGTAGCGGCTACTCATGCTTTAGTTGGGTATGACAGTAGAGGTTTGTGGCTAGTATTGTTGGAAATTTTATAGTCTTGCGTTGTCCTGAATGTTTGGGGTGAAATTTGTTGATTTTGGAGAGGTCGGGATGGCCATTTGTTTAAATTACTGGTTGATTTTGAATATACAGGTTTAATTATACACGAGAAACCTCCGATTTATGGGGAGATTCTGTCTGATTTTTTATAAAAATACAGCCGGCATTCAGGGGCAACGGGCGGCTGTTCACGATCCCGGTTTGGGGCGTGACGGTTCTATTGGTATTAGAGCGTTTAGGTTAGAGAAAAGATAGTAGTAAAAGTCTTCTCAAGTATATGAAAAGTCCTAAATGCATTAGAGAGTTTCATACAATCATTTAAAGTCTCATACTTGGCCATAGGCATATAAGTTTATCTATGTTAAGGAGTTGGATACATAACGCATCTAACCCGTTATTTGGCATTCAAATGCTTTGAATTATAGTTTATTTTTTTAGATGGTTATTTACGGAGCAACTAACCCTGATTCTTAATTTCTATCTAATAACAATATATTCTTTTCGCAGAATTATGTCACCTAAAGATGGTAGGAGAGGTGCTAGATTCGCCTCACTTGAGGATCTTTTAGTGCCTGATGCACCTAGGGCACCCGAGGCACCACAAGTGCACGCTCACCAGCGCCACCCTCAGCACCTCCACCGGCTGTTACAGCCGAGATTCCTCCACCACCACTTGATGCATTGAGGCAGTGGCAGGAGTGGTACAGTAGATATGGGGCGCAGATGCCACCACCTCCACTACAGACTCCAGCGACTGCACCTGCGGTCGTACCTGCTCCTACGGCACCGGTTCTTCCTTCGGTGGCCGGTCCTTTTGTTTCTACTCCGACCGATGAGACGTCGGCTACTTTGAGGCGCATTCACGAGCTCACGCAATTGGTGAAAGAGTCTCGGTAGCTCGAATGCACAGACTTTTTAGGATCCAGTGATGCCGTAGCAGTGAAACACTGGATCAACAGGATTCGTGGGATCCTTACGGATTTGGGGTTGTCAGAGGAGCTCAGATTGAGAGTTGCTGAGAGACTCCTCGACGGAGATGCCCTCTCGTGGTGGGAGGCTATCCGTGACAGTGCTACACAGACCCTGTAGTGGGAGGACTTTTTACGAGAGTTCGACCGCAGGTACTTCACCCCATTCCAGCAGGACCAGATGAGGACGGAATTCCTGTACTTACACCAGGGGACGAGGTCAGTTTTAGAGTACGAGGCTGAGCTTAGACGAGTAGCGGCCTTTGTCCCCGACATGGCTACACCAGCTCAAATGAGGTTCAAGTTTGAAGATGACATCCAATTGAGTATCAGGAAGTATATGACGGTGACTCCCTCTTTTACACTATCTTAGATGATTGATTCAGCGTATCGGGAGGAGGAGAACGTCCGAGCGGAGGCTAAACAGAGGGAGAGTCACCAGAAGAGGAATACTGGGTCACAGGGTGGACAATCTTCGAAGAGGGGTGGAGGTTCTAGATATCCCGGAGGTTCTTCTAGCTTCAGACCAGCAGTACCGGGACAGGGACCTCGACCACAGGGTTTTGGGACACCAGCCCCTAGTGTCTCTACACAGTCTACTACATAGAGACCGCCTTTCTGCCGTAGATGCAATAGCCACCATGCCTTTGGGGCATATAGAGTACCAGTTACTTACTTCCAGTGTGGGAAGCAAGGTCACGTTAGGAGTGTCTATCCCGATTTAGGTCGAGGAGAATTGACTTTACAGAGTCGTACTGGTACGTCTGGCACAGGCAAGTAGGGGGTACCTGCGCACTCAGCTCTTACCGCTCTCCGGACTGTAGCCGGGAGTAATACAGTGCCAGGATCATCGCGACAGCAGCCTAGGGCCCAGGCTCGTGTGTTTGTGATGACACAGGAGGACGCACAGGCAAACCTTGATATTATTATGGGTAATCCTCCTGCAGACCCCTCAGTGTAGTACTTTTGTTGTACTTTCTGTATGACTTTTTTTTGTATATCATGATATCGATGTATAGTTTTGACTAGTTAAAGTTTTCGAAACTTAACTAGTTTGATATATATATATATATATATATATATATTCATTCATTTTTTTTCGTATTTTAAATTCTGTTGATCTTTTTCTTACTTTTAGGTACCATGTGAATATTCAGTATCGACACCCGTATTCTTATAGATACAGGGTCAAATTTTTTCTATGTGAGTGACACGTTTGCTCGCCATTCTGATAGACCTCTCTCGCCACTTGATGAGGAGATTATGGTAGTCACTCCTCTTGACAAGCATATCATTCGAGATACAGTCTATAGAGACTGTGAGATCGGTATTAGGGAGACAGTATTAGTGGCAAATCTGATTCTGCTCCCTATCACGGATTTCGATACCATCCTAGGGATGGATTGGCTGAATTTACACCGGGCTTCCGTGGATTATTTCACGAAAGAGGTTGAGTTTCAGAGGTCCAGGCAGCCGCCAATAGTATTTCAGGGCGAGAGACGAGTATTGTCCCCCAGTATAATATCTGTTATGAAGACCAGACGCTTGGTACGCCATGGTTGTACGGCTTATCTGGCTTATGTTGTCGACACCACCGTTGAGGGACAGAGGCTTAAAGATGTCCCTGTGGTGCAGGAGTTTCCAGATGTGTTCCCCAAAGAGCTTCTCGGATTACCACCAGTTCGGGAGTTTGATTTCGAGATTGATCTAGTGCCGGGGACCAATCCTATTTCTATTCCGCCATACAGAATGGTGTCTGCTGAACTGAGAGAGCTTAAGACTCAGTTACAGGAACTCCTAGACAAGGGGTTCATTCGCCGGAACACTTCACCTTGGGGTGCTCCAGTGCTATTTGTAAAGAAAAAGGATGGTACATTTCGGCTTTGTGTAGACTACAGGCAATTGAACAAAGTCACCATAAAAAATAGATATCCCCTGCCACGTATAGATGATTTGTTTGATCAGCTACAGGGAGCCAGGGTTTTCTCTACGATTGATCTCTGTTCGGGTTTTTAGTCAGCTTTTCGCACCCGATACGACCATTACGAGTTTTTAGTCATGCCATTTGGGCTGACTAATGCTCCAGCTGTTTTTATGGATCTGATGAACGGAGTTTTTCACGACTATTTGGATCGGTTCGTCATCGTATTCATCGATGACATCTTAATATATTCACGGAGTGATGAAGATCATGTTGAGCACCTTCGGGTGGTATTGCAAATACTCCGTGAGAAGTAGCTATATGCCAAATTCTTGAGATGTGAGTTTTGACTGAGACAAATTGGATTTTTGTGGCATATTGTTTCCGCGGAGGGTATTTACCGAGATTACCGAGAAGTGGGAGCAGCCACAAACAATTACCGAGATTCGTAGTTGTCTCAGTTTGGCCGGGTATTATCGTAGATTTGTAGAGAGATTCTCCCAGATAGCTATTCCGTTGTCTAGATTGACGTAGAAGGGGGTCAAGTTTGTTGGGATGACCGTTGTGAGGCGAGCTTCCAGGAGCTCAAACAACGATTGACATCCACTCCTATTTTAATCCTTCCCATTAGTAGTCGGGAGTATACAATGTACAGTGATACTAGCCGACAGGGATTGGGTTATGTTCTAATGCAAGATGGTCGGGTTATTGCATATGCCTCGCGACAGCTGAAGAAACACGAAGTTAACTACCCGACACATGATTTAGAGTTGGCAGCCATAGTCTTCGCATTGAAGATATGGTGGCATTATCTTTATGGGGTGACCTGTAGGGTATTTACAGATCACAGGAGTTTGAAATATCTATTTATCCAAAAGGAGCTGAATTTGAGACAGAGGAGATGGTTAGAACTCCTCAAAAATTATGACCTCATTATTGACTATCATCCGGACAAGGCGAATGTTGTAGCAGATGCCTTGAGTCGGAAGTCAGCATCATCCTCACAGTCAACAGAGAAAGCCTACCTTTCTTGTTTAGTGGGACTCCGGGCCTTAGGAGTCAGTTTGACTAACGATAATCAGGGAGGCTTAGTAGCCAGATTTGAGGTGAGGCCGACTTTGTTCGACCGTATCAGGAAGCTCTAGAGTACGAATGAAGAGTTCCAGGGTATTGCGGATAGAGTCCGCAGAGCTGAGGGCGGAGACTTCAGAGTCCGTGATGATGGACTCGTGGTATTCAGAGACAGAGTGTGTATCCCGACCGATAGTGATCTTCGACATGCTATCCTTGAGGAAGCACATTCTTCTGCATATGCTATACATCCCAGGGGTACGAAGATGTACCGGACCATCAGAGATAGCTATTGGTGGTCAGGCATGAAGAGGGATATAGCAGAGTTTGTGGCACGATGCTTGGTGTACCAGTAGGTGAAGGCCGAGCATCAACGTCCAGAGGGCACACTGCAGCCTCTTCCCATTCCTGAGTGGAAATGGGAGCATATTACTATGGACTTCGTGATGGGGTTGCCGCGGACTTCTACACGGCTTGATGCGATTTGGGTGATTGTCGATCGATTCACCAAATTTGCATATTTTATCCCTATCCGTGGTGACTATTCCTTAGAGGTGTTGCACGTCTCTACATTGATACCATAGTTCGGCTTCACAGGGTGCCCGTGTCGATTGTTTCAGATAGGGATCCCAGGTTCACATCTAGGTTTTGGCCCAAGTTACAGGAGGCATTGGGTACTAGATTGAACTTCAATACGGCATATCATCCTTAGACGGACGACCAGTTTGAGAGGACGATTTAGACACTCGAGGATATGCTTCGGGCATGTGTCATTGATTTTCATGGTAGTTGGGATCGGCACCTTCCACTAGTTGAGTTTGCATATAATAATAGCTATCAGGCCAGTATAGGGATGCCCCCATATGAGGCACTGTATGGCAGGAAGTGCCGTACCCCGATATGCTGGGATGAGGTCGTAGAGTGACGTCTCAGCAGCGTTGAGTTGATTGAGCAAACAAAGGATAAAGTTAAAGTCATCCGTGAGTGGATGAAAGCCGCCCAGGACAGACAGAAGGCATATGCCGATTGTAGGCGGCGACCTTTTGAGTTTGCTACGGGAGATATGGTTTTCTTGAGGATATCTCCTTGGAAAAGAATTATACGGTTCAGGCAGCAGGGCAAGTTGAGCCCTAGATATGTTGGGTCATTCCGTATCCTTGAGAGGGTCGGGAGTGTGACATATAGATTGGAGCTGTCAGATGAACTATCCCGTATTCACGACGTATTCCATGTCTCAGTACTCAGGAAATACTTGGCCGATCCTTCTCATGTACTTGAGCCTCCACCTCTTGAGTTACGAGAGGACCTTAGTCTTCCAGTTCAACCCGTGGCTATTCTAGATCGACAGGTCTGAAAGTTGCGGAGTAAGGAAATTTCATTGGTCAAAGTTTTGTGGAGAAGTGATTAAGTCGAGGAGGAGACCTGGGAGCCCGAGGAGGTTATGAAGAGACAGTACCCCCATTTATTTGCAGTTTAGTTCTCTTTTAATTTCGAGAGTGAAACTTGATTTTAGGGGGTTAGAAAATATAATACCGAAAGAAAAAAAAAATTCCCCAAATTGGATTAGGGCTAAAAAGCCTTAATCTCTTTTTTTTTCTCTCTCTCTCTCTCTCTCTCTCTCTCTCTCTCTCTCTCTCTTTCTCTCTTTCTCTTCTCCTCCGCCGCTGCTCTTCTCCTCCGCCGCGGCCTCTCCCTTCCGCCACCCACCGCCGCTGCTCCTACCGCCTTACGCGAGCGCGCTAGCCTGTAGTGCCTCCTTCCTCGCGCGAGTGTGCGAGCAGCGCTGAACCTTCTGCCCGAGCGCTCCACAGCGTGAGCATGCGCCCGCTCGAGACCACGCCTGCGCACGAGCTGCGTGATCCCTGCACGAGCTCCAGTACGACCCACTACGCGAGCTTTGCGCAGCGTGATCTCCCGCAAGTTACGCGAGCCCGACCTGCTACCCGAGCGCTCCATAGCGCGAGCGCGCGACCCCTGCGTGAGCCAGCGCGCAACCCCTGAGCGAGCCATCGCACTCCAGCGCGACCCTATGCGTGAGCACAACACGCTCCAGCACGACCCACTGCTGACCCGCGAGCCCACTACGGCCCGCGAAGCCCGTTGCGGCCAGCAAGCCGGGCTTAGAGCCCGCGAGCCCACCGGCTCGCCAGCCCGCCGGCCCGCCAGCCCACCGGCCCGCCAGCCCGCGACGGCCTACGAGCTCGCAACCAACTTTCCCCTTTGAGAGCTCACCTGCATCTTCACTGCAGGTAATGACTATGATTTGGTTGAAATTCTAGGGTTTGGTGTTAGAAATTTAGTAATTGCTAATATATTTCAAATTTGAAAATATTACAGGTTTTAGACCAATTCGACGGGCGAACGACAGTTAGATCTGAAACCCGAGGAACCCTAGGTGAGAGAAACGCACTCACTTCAAAGTTTGAATAAATTTTATTGATTTTAGATTGAATTTAAAATCGGAATTTATATATCTATTCGGAAATGTGTTAAATTCGAGGAAAATTAGAGAAAATAAGAAATATTATAAAATTTGATCATTGATGAGCCAAATGATTCGAAATTTGATGAAACGAAAATTTAGAAATGATTGTGTAAATTAAGGTTATATTAAATTGAAAGAAAAAATCGAAAATCTCTTATTAGGATTTTATTTAATATAAAATTTGATAATTTGATTATGTTTATCTTTTGGAGATTCGAGAAGTCAATTGGATTGATTTGAAAAATTAGAGAGTGACCACCCTCCCTAGATATGTGAGTGGTACCCTAATCTCTTGTATAAAATAGTAAAACATGTTTTCTGCCGTGTTTTCGATAAAACATGCTTTTGATATACATTGATTTGACGTATGATATTGAATTTCAAATCTGTTTTGTGATTATTGGAGTGTCTTGAATTATGTTTACGATAACTATGCATCCATGGTTTGAAATGAAACAAAAATTGTGCCATTACTTAAAAATTTTTAATTTCCTTTTCTACCGTTGCATTGATATGCTGTTTTGAAATGATTTGATGAAGTATATTGGCACGCAGACTTGAAATGCTTTGATGAGCTATGTGGGTCGGATGCCCACTAGTTATGCGATGATATGATTTTACTTGTGGAACATTGTGCCCTGGGACGTTGTGCCCTTGTGATACTATGATGATGACATTGATGATTTCATAGCTACGAAAGGCGTTTGTAGAGGTACAGGTTGCCCGGATACGTTTTTGCAAGAGGTATCCGCAAACGTCATTTATTCTAAGGGCTATAGGCGCGGCCGGTTGAACCCACGTAGGGGGAGGACGTGTGTGACGCCACCGTCTAGTACCGGGCGGGGTCCTATACACGACGATGAGTTAGCCCCAGCGAACTCATGGCCAACGTCGGGGTAGAGAGCGTTTTCAAATCTATGCATAATAAAACCCCCGATACGCCTGTCCTTGGTCACGGTTGACCTTTGCCAGGACCATTTTTGGCTCGCTCTGATATTACTTGATTTTTTTTTTTGGTGAGAATATTACTTGATTTTAAATGGATGCATACATACTTGTTATCGTGTGATTGATTTAAATGATTTCAAATTGCTAAACATATCATGTTTTGCGGCGAAATGTAAATTTTTGTTTCAAATGATGTTATTTGACACTCCAATGGTTCACCCATACTATTTATGCTTGATATTATCCCCCTCACTCACTGGGTATCTTCCCATGATACTTACCACTCTCTTTTTCCTCCTCAAACAGGTTTATTGTGATAGACCGACGTTACAGGCTCTAGGGTCGATTTGGTATTCATGACGGTGAGATTTACTTCAAATAGAAATATGAAATCTTTATTTTATTTCGACCCTACGAGGTCTTGATTTTTAGATCCATAGTTGACCTATGAGCAGTTGTGTGCATAACTTATGAGCAGTTGTGTGCATAACTCTCGCTTTGGTTCATTTTACTCGTATTGAGGCATCTGTAAGCGTTTTAAACTTTCTACTTGGGGAATGTATTATACATTGTATAAACTTAGGTCCGATCGGTGTAGCGGCTGCTCATGCTCTAGTTGGGCATGACAGTAGAGGTCTGTGGCTATGATTGTTGGAAATTTTATAGCCTTGCGTTGTCCGGGATGTTTGGTGTGGAATTTGTTGATTTTGGAGAGGTCGGGATAGCCATTTTTTTAAATTACAGGTTGATTTTGAATATACAGGTTTAATTGTACACGGAAAACCTCCGATTTATGGGGAGGTTCTGTCCGATTTTCTATAAAAATACAGCCGGCGTCCAGGGACAACGGGCGGCTGTTCACGATCCTGGTTTGAGGCGTGACAGTTTAGATCAAGGTATTATCGATATTAGTATCTCGAGACATGATAATCTCGAAGGACTCATTGTGGGTACTAGTTTTGTCCCCTTTTTTTTTAAAGATTTTAGATGGCCCTTTAAAAATCTCTTCTTTTCTTTCTTGAAATTTATTTGGAAATTGTTTTTTGTGGTATTTGATATAAATCTTATGAGTAGGGATTTATTTTATATTCTGTGGATTTAATTGGAATGGCCGGGTTGGTTTTGTATATGTATTTGGATTTGAATGGCCAGACTGGTTTTATGCATGCATGTTTTGAATAGGATCGGACTGGATTAGTTGTGTGATGAATGTTTGTTGAATTGTTTGGAAATGTTGGATTATTTTGAAAAATATATGGATATTGATGAATGCCTTGCGATACTTTGGTGTGCGGGTTAGATTTACCCGTATTTGGGGTAACGCGGTGATTGTCGTGTACTCGATTTGAGGGTCGGGCGTGACAATCTTATTGATATCAGAGTTGAGGTCTTATTTTCTATAAGTTTAAGAGATTTTCAAATATTTTCAAATATTTTCAGGAGTTCTTAATTATTTTCAATTATTTTAAAATTTTGGTATTTAAGGCATTTTCAAATAATTTTTAAAATGCCTCCTATGGGTTCTAGGATGTTGAATATATTTTTAGGGGACTTAGGTATTTAACTCTTCACTTAATCTTATATACTAAGTACAGTTTCTCTTTTATAGAACTATACCTCCTCGAAGAGCAATGAGAAACCCGAATGAAATTGCTCCTACTCCACCTCATTGACAAGAGGCCACATTGTCCTCGCATGCGCTTCCTTCGATTTTTACTCACCCGATTCCACCATCCAGGACTTCGCCCCTACCATTTGCTGCACTTCAACAAGGATGGAGTGGTGGATGGCCTATGGGGCTCAAATGTAAGCTCCATCACAGGCACCGACTCCTCCTTCGACTTCTACCTTCACACCGAGTGCCCCGATGGCTCCACCTCCACCTCCGATTGTTACTTCAACCGATCGCCCTACCGTTGAGTCAAAGGAGATGTTATTTTTGGCAATGTTATTTTAAAACTAAAGTCAGAGGAGATGTCAAGGTTAGGAATTGGAACTCTAAAAATTATGCCAACAATGTTATTTTTCACGGAAAAAGTGTTTTAACTCTCGTTAATTGATGTTTTAATTGTTATAAATTGCAGTATGCTACACCGTCACCAAAATTAGATATCATAATACTCGAATCAGATTAGTTAGTTAATTTGAATATGTATGGTTAAAAACAAAAAAAAAAATATTGATTTCTAAATAAAGTAGAATGTATATTACATATACACTACCAAAAAAAACGCAGCCGCATGGTGAGTACAGAGCGAACTATTCTTTCGCATTTTACAAAAAAATATACACTACCAAAAAATAATCTCTTCATTTTTAGTAAAATATCTTGAAATTATTTGGATTAATTAATTTTAAAACGCAAATTGGGAAATGAAAATGAGCTACAAATAACTTATATTCTTTTTTAGAGAAGGTAAAAATTAAAAATGGAAAACTATATAGCTTTTGGATAATCAGCAAGCAATTTCATGGCATACCATCTCTGAAGTAAAATCATGGATCAACCGCGGACATTGCTTTGAGAAGAGTAAATAAACCAAGACAATGAAGGAACAGAACAGCGTGGGTTAGCTATATATGCTTTGTTAAAAGATATGATATGGTTTGATTAATTTAATTTTAAAAATATTTAACTTTCTTTATTTCTATATTTATAATATTTATTTCGATATTTTATAACAATAAATTTTACATAAACCAAACATATTATAATAAGTACCGGGTTTCCTTCCCTTTTTGAATATGTCAAACACTACTAGAGAAAACAGATCTTCAGGGATGGAAAATTACCGACGGAAAAAATTCCGTCGCTAATAGGGACGGATTTCCGACAGAATACCGTCGGATAAAATACCAAGTGATTTGCGACGGATTAGTGACGGAAATTAACAATGGAAATATTTCTGTCGCTAATCCGTCTCTGTAGTGGTCGACAATAAAAATAAAAAATAAAAAAAAATTTTATAAACTTATCAGCGACGGATTAGTGACGGAAAAATTAACGACGGATTACCGATAGAAAAATTAGCAACTGATTACCGACGGATTACCGACAGATTTTTTTAATTTTTTTTAATTTTTAATTTTTTTAATTTTTTAATTTTTAATTTTTCTTTAATTAATAATTCTTTTTATTTTTTTATTTTATATTGTAGATGAATAATATTATTTTATTATTTTAAATTTTTTATTATTTTATTTTAGCTTAAAATAAAATAATTTTATTATTTTATAATAAATTATAATTTTAGATTATTTTTTTATTGTATAAAAAATTACAATTTATTATTATTAATTATTAATTTATTATTATTAAAAAATTATAATTTTTTATTTTTTTATTATTATTAAAAAATATGAGATAAATAATAAGTAAAAAAAAAAGAATTATGATTAAGATGTTAACTTGGTCCAAGGGTTGTGATCATTTCCTTGGGTCGTGGGTTCATATGGAGGGAATTCTGAAAGAATAAAATACGGTCAGTGTGAGCTCATTTTTTTTAAAAAATATCAAAAATCAGCGACGGATCTCAAATCCGTCACTGATTTTTTTTTTCTATTTTTTTCTTTTAAATCAGTGACGGATTTTTTTCCGTTGTTGATAATTAGTGGCGGATTTTTTCTGTCGCTAATCCGTCGTTGATATTAGCGACGAAAATAAATCCGTCGTTAATATTAGTGACGGAAATAAATCCGTCGCTGAACCCTGATATTTAACGGGGTGACTATTAGTAACGGATTTAACGACGGAAAAAATCCGTCGCTGATATCCTTTACCGACGAAAAATGAATTTTTAGTGATGGATTTTTCTATCGTTAAAAATCTTTTTTCTGATAGCGAAAGTATAGTGCCAAAGTTGATTTCACTGCCTATCGAACTGGCTGCTGTGTTATCTAATAAATATATATATTTAACAACCACCTATGTATAATGGCAACGTATATATAATAATGAATATACAATGACCTATGTATGATAATGAATATACAATGACCCGAATGTAGTTCTTCACTGTTATGTTAAAATGGGTAGTTGCATCCACTCTGGTTTTTTATTTGGAATGGAAAAGAACTATATTTGCTCTGCGTTAGAATATTATCTTAGGGTTGTTAAATATTCTTTGTATAATCTTTATGCCCCCATTGTCGTCATATTTCATGTAAGGTAGTTAAGGGTTACAAGGAAGTGCACTATCTTAGAAAGGGGGTGGTGACTTAAACTCCGGGCCTCAAATTAAGGGAGGAGTTTTTTATACTAATGGGTTCGTCGGTCCTTGGTTGCATGGGATAGCTACAGTATATAGAAAAGGGTGAATGAAAGTCCCCTTCTTTAAAAAATAAAATATAGTACATATACTTTTTATAATATTTCAACATGGAGTCCACGTTCCCCGAGAATGCAGCACGTCCAGGTTCGGTCTCTCTGTCCGGTCTGCAGCACGTGGTCACCGAGAATGCAGGCAATGTAAAGCATTCCCCCTTTCCTCTTATCAAATTATATTATCTTTTAAATAATAGAGTCATGTTAGCAATGTGAAAATTCTATTTCTTCAGAAGGATCATGAGATTGGCTGTCAGGACTCGGTGGACGACTCACGTTTGCTAGTGGGTTTTGAGTTAGTATAGACTCTTGAATACCATTTACACTAGCGGCAGGGTAAGGTCCATAGCGGAAAGAATGGCTCTGCCAATACTCTTACAACCTCGTGCATTATTATGATTATTTTTTTTTGGTTGAAGGAAAAAGAGCCAAACTAGCAGACCCGGCCCAGCCCACTGATCACATTACTAGACATATTCCTACGCTCTCTCAAAATCTTGACACCCCTCGCATCCTCATCTAGCAAGCCACGAAGAGAAGAAGGAGACACAAGGAATTCTTTAACCCCGGGATCACATGAATGACCAAGAGAAGCTAGATGATTAGCATACCTATTTCCCTCTCGGAAAGCGTGATTGACACTAACCACTCCAACTTCCTCCATAAGGGATATGCAATCTTTTAGAAGAAGGCCTAAAGGATGATCCTCAAGGGACTCACCTTTGAGAAGATCCCTCGCTGCTAAAGAATCCTCCTTCGGCTCTAAACCTTTCAGACCTTTCCTCTTGGCTAGCTTCAGACCCCTCCCTGATGCCCCATATCTTTGCCTCAAGGACCAAACAAATGCCCACATTCGTTGTAAAGCCAGCTACCCATTCCCCGGCTGAGGTCCTGATGATTCCTCTGGCCCCTGCATGACCGTTAGGGGCAGTGACAGACCCATCTGAGTTGAGTTTGAAGTGCTCACCTCTAGGAGGACTCCAACTCACCCAAATCCTACCGAACTCCCCTCTCTTGGTTTCCTTTTTGCAAGTAGATCCCACTTCTCTACTGAAATTGTCACGCCCCGAACTGGGGTTGTGAGCAGCCGCCCGTTGTCCTGAATATGCAAAATCAACTTGTAATTTAAACAAATGGCCATCCCGATCTCTCCAAAATCAACAAATTCCATCTCCAAACATTCAGGACAACGCAAGGCTTTATAATTTCCAACAATTCTAGCCATAAACCTCTACTGTCATGCCCAACTAGAGTATGAGCAGCCGCTACACCGAGCGGACCTAACTTTTATCTTATGTACAATGATTTTCTCAAGTAACTTTTAAATACGTACAATCGCCTCAATGCAAACGAAATATGAGAGTTTCATAACTAAATATATATATATTATACAGCCATCCCAAAATAAGTACATGGCCAACTACGGAACTAAATGTCAAGACCTTACAGGGTCGAAATAAAATAAAGATTTCATATTTCTATTTAAAGTAATTCTCACCGTCGTGAATACCAAATCCGCTCTAGAGCCTGTAACGTCGCTCTATCACAATAAACCTGTCTGAGGAGGGAAAAGAGAGGGGTGAGTATCATGGGAAGATACCCAGTGAGTGAGGGGGAAAATGTCAAACATAAATAGCGTGGGTGAACCATTGGAGTGTCAAATAACATCATTTGAAACAAAAATTTACATTTCGTAGCAAAACATGATATATTTAGCAATTTGAAATCATTTAATCAATCACACGATAACAAGCATTTATGCATCCATTTAAAATCAAGTAATATCAGAGCGAGCCAAAAATGGTCCTGGCAAAGGTCAACCGTGATCAAAGACAAACGTATCGGGAGTTTTATTATGCATAGACTTTAAAACGCTCTCTACCCCGACGTTGGCCATGAGTTCGTTGGGGCTAACTCATCGTCGTGTATAGGACCCCGCCCGGTGTTAGACGGTGGCGTCACACACGTCCTCCCCCTACGTGGGTTCAACCGGCCGCACCTATAGCTCTTAGAATAAATGACGTTTGCGGATAGCTCCTGCAGAAGCGTGTACGGATAACTTATGCCTCTACAAACGCCCTTCATAGCTACGGAATTATCAATGTCATCATCATAGTATCACAAGGGCACAACGTCCCACAAGTAAAATCATATCATCGCATAACTAGTGGGCATCCGACCCACATAGTTCATCAAAGCATTTCAAGTCTGCGTGCCAATACGTTTCATCAAATCATTTCAAAACAGTATATCAATGCAACGGTAGAAAAGGAAATTATCAATTTTCAAGTAATGACACAATTTTTGTTTCATTTCAAACCATGGATGCATAGTCATTATAAACATAATTCAAGACACTCCAATAATTACAAAATAGATTTGAAATTTAATATCATACGTCGAATCAATACATATCAAAAACATGTTTTATCGAAAACACGGCAGAAAACACGTTTTACTATTTTATGCAAGAAATTAGGGTTCCACTCACTTATCTAGGGAGGGTGGTCACTCTCTATTTTTCAACGAGTCTCCAAAAGGCAAACTTAATTAAATTATCAAATTTTATATCAAATAAAACCCTAATAGGGGATTTTTAATAATTTTTTTTCCAATTTAATATAACCTAAAATCAACAAAATTATTCAAACTTTGAAGTGAGTGCGCTTCTCTCACCTAGGGTTCCTCGGGTTTCAAACCTAACTGTCGTTCGCCCGTCGAATTGGTTTAAAATCTGTAATATTTCCAAATTTGAAATATATTAGCAACAACTAAATTTCTAATACCAAACCCTAGAATTTCAACCGAATCATAGTCGTTACCTACAGTGAAGATGCACGTGAGCTCTCGAAGGGGAAAGCCGGTAGCGGGCTCGAGGGCCGTCGCGGGCTCGCGGGCCGGCGGGCTGGTAGGCTGGCCCACTGGTGGGCTCGCAATCTCGCAGCCTGGCTTGCTGGCCGCAGGGGGCTTTGCGGGTCGCAGTGGGTCGCGCGCTGGAGCACGCTGGAGCGCGCTTGCGCTCGTGCTGGCAGCAGATTGCGCTCGGCTGGGCTTGCGCAGCTCACGGGAGATCGCATTGCGCAGAGGAGGAAGGCGCTCGCGGGAAGGTGTTGCAGCGGTGGCTAGGTGCGGTGGCGATGGTGGCGAGCGGCGGTGCTGGCGGCGGTGATCGGGCACGGCTGCGGGAGAGGAAGGGACGAAGAGCGAGAGAGAGAGAGAGAGAGAGAGAGAGAGAGAGAGAGAGAGAGAAAGGGAAAAAGAGATTAGGGCTTTTTAGCCCTAATCCAATAATTTTTTTTTTTTTTCTTTTCTGGTGTTACATTTTTTAACCCCCTAAAATCAAGTTTCGTCCTCGAAACTAAAAGAAAACTAAACTACAAATAAATGGGGGTACTGTCTCCTCATAGCCTCCTCGGGCACCCAGGTCTCCTCCTCGACCTGATCACTGCTCCACAAAACTTTGACCAATGAAATTTCCTTACTCCGCAGTTTTCTGACCTGTCGATCTAGAATAGCCACGGATTGAACTGGAAAACTAAGGTCCTCTCGTAACTCAAGAGGTGGAGCCTCAAGTACATGAGAAGGATCGGCCAAGTATTTCCTGAGTACTGAGACATGGAATACGTCGTGAATACGGGATAGTTCATCTGGCAGCTCCAATCTATATGCCACACTCCTGACCCTCTCAAGGATACGGAAGGGCCCAATATATTTGGGGCTCAACTTGCCGCGCTGCCTGAACCGTATAACTCCCTTCCAAGGAGATATTCTCAAGAAAACCATATCTCCCGTAGCAAACTCAAGAGGTCACCGCCTACGATCAGCATACGTCTTCTGTCTGTCTTGGGCGGCTTTCATCCGCTCACGGATGACCTTAACTTTATCTTTTGTTTGCTCAATCAACTCAACACTACTGAGACGTCGCTCTCCGACCTCATCCCAGCATATCGGGGTGCGGCACTTCCTGCCATACAGTGCCTCATGCGGGGGCATCCCTATACTGGCCTGATAACTGTTATTATATGCGAATTCGACCAATGGAAGGTGTCGATCCCAACTACCATGAAAATCAATGACACATGCCCGAAGCATATCCTCGAGCGTCTGAATCGTCATCTCAGACTGGCCGTCCGTCTAAGGATGATATGCCGTACTGAAATTCAATCTAGTATCCAATGCCTCCTGCAACTTGAGCCAAAACCTAGATGTGAACCTGGGGTCCCTATCTGAAACAATCGACACGGGCACCTCGTGAAGCCGAACTATGGGATCAATGTAGAGACGTGCCAAGCCTTTAAGGAATAGTCACCGCGGATAGGGATAAAATGTGCAGATTTGGTGAGTCGATCGACAATCACCCAAATCGCATCATGCCGTGTAAAAGTCCACGGCAACTCCATCACGAAGTCCATAGTAATATGCTCCCATTTCCACTCAGGAATGGGAAGAGGCTGCAGTGTGCCCGCTGGACGCTGATGCTCGGCCTTCACTTGCTGGCACACCAAGCATCGTGCCACAAATTCTGCTATATCTCTCTTCTTGCCTGACCACCAATAGCTATCTCTGATGGTCCGGTATATTTTCGTACCCCCGGGATGCATAACATATGCAGAAGAATGTGCTTCCTCAAGGATAGCATGCCGAAGATCACTATCGGCCGGGACACACACTCTGTCTCTGAATACCACGAGTCCATCATCACGGACTCTGAAGTCTTCGCCCTCAACTCTGCGGACTCTATCCGCAAAACTCTGAATCTCCTTATCTGTACTCTGGAGCTCTCTGATACGGTCGAACAAAGTCAGCCTAACCTCAAATCTGGCTAGTAAGCCTCCCTGATCATCGTTAGTCAAACTAACTCCTAAGGTTCGGAATCCCACTAAACAAGAAAGGTAGGCTTTCTCTGTCAACTGTGAGGATGATGCTGACTTCCGACTCAAGGCATCTGCTACAACATTTGCCTTGTCCGGATGATAGTCAATAATGAGGTCATAATCTTTGAGGAGTTCTAACCATCTCATCTGTCTCAAATTCAACTCCTTTTGGGTAAATAGATATTTCAAACTCCTGTGATCTGTAAATACCCTGCAAGTCACCCCATAAAGATAATGCCGCCATATCTTCAATGTGAAAACTATGGCTGCCAACTTCAAATCATCTGTCGGGTAATTAACCTCGTGTTTCTTCAACTGTCGGGAGGCATATGCAATAACCCGACCATTATGCATCAGAACACAACCCAATCCCTGTCGGCTAGCATCACTGTATACTGTATACTCTCGACTACTAGTGGGAAGGGCTAAAATAGGAGCGGATGTCAACCGTTATTTGAGCTCTTGGAAACTCGCCTCACAACGGTCATCCCAAACAAACTTGACCCCTTTTTGGGTCAATCTAGACAACGGAGCAGCTATCCGGAAGAATCTCTCTACAAATCTATGATAATACCCTGCCAAATCGAGAAAATTACGAATCTCGATAATTGTTTGTGGCTGCTCTCACTTTACTATAGGCTCAACCTTCCGCAAATCAACATAAATACCTTCCGCGGAAACAATGTGGCCCAAGAACCCAATTTGTCTAAACCAAAACTCACATTTCGAGAATCTGACATATAGCTGCTTCTCACAGAGTATCTGCAATACCACCCGAAGGTGCTCAACATGATCTTCATCACTCCGTGAATATATTAAGATGTTATCGATGAATACGATGACGAACCGATCCAAGTAGTCATGAAAAACTCGATTCATCAAATCCATGAAAGCAGCTGGGGCATTAGTCAGCACAGACGACATGACTAGAAACTCGTAATGGTCGTATCGGGTGTGAAAAACTGTCTTGGATACATCTTCAGCCTGAATTTTCAACTGATGATAACCCCAACGGAGATCAATCTTATAGAAAACCCTGGCTCCCTGCAGCTGATCAAACAAATCATTTATACGTGACAGGGGATATCTGTTTTTGATGGTGGCTTTATTCAATTGCCTGTATTCCACACAAACCCGAAATGTACTATCCTTTTTCTTTACAAACAGCACCGGAGTGCCCCAAGGTGAGGTGCTCGGGCGAATAAACCCCTTGTCCAGAAGTTCCTGTAACTGAGTTTTAAGCTCTCTCAGTTCAGCAGGCGCCATTCTGTATAGCGGAATAGAAATAGAATTGGTCCCCGATACTAAATCAATCTCAAAATCGAACTCCCAAACTAGTGGTAATCCGGGAAGCTCCTCGGGGAACATATCTGGAAATTCCTGCACCATAGGGACATCTTCAAGTCTCGGTCCCTCAACGGTGGTGTCGACAACATAAGCCAGATAAGCGGCACAACCATGGCGTACCAAGCGTCTGGCCTTTATAACCGAGATAATACTGTGGGGCAATACTCGTCTCTCGCCCTGGAATACTAACGGTGGCTGCCCGGACCTCCGAAACTCAACCTTCTTCGTGAAACAATCTACGGAAGCCCGGTGTAAATTCAGCCAATCCATCCCTAGGATGGCATCAAAATCCGTGATAGGGAGCGGAATCAGATCTGCTTCTAATATCGCCTCTCCAATACTGACTTCATAGCCCTTATAGATTATATTTCGAATGATATGGTTGTTAAGAGGAGTGACTACCATAATCTCCTCATCAAGTGGTGAGAGAGGTTTATCATAATGGCGAGCGAACATATCGCTCACATAGGAAAAATTCGACCCGGTATCTATGAGAATACTGGCGTCGATACCGAATATTCGCATGGTACCTAAAAGTAAGAAAAAGAGTAATAGAATTTAAAATGCGAAGAAAAAAGTGAACGAATATATATATATATCAAATTAGTTAAGCTGCTAAAACTTTAACTAGTCAAAATTGTACATCGACATCATAATATATAAAAAGGTCATACAGAAAGTACAACAAAAGTATTACACTGAGGGGTCTGCGGGAGGATTACCCATAATAATATCAGGGTTTGCCTGTGCGTCCTCCTGTGTCATCGCAAACACACGAGTCTGGGCCCTAGGCTGCTGTCGCGACGATCCTGGCACTGTATTACTCCCGGTTGTAGTCCGGGGAGCGGTAAGAGCTGAGTGCGCAGGTGTCCCCTGCTGGCCTGTGCCAGACGTACCAGTACGACTTTGTAAAGTCAATCCTCCTCGACCTAAATCGGGGTAGACATTCCTAACGTGACCTTGCTTCCCATACTGGAAGCAAGTAACTGGTACTTTACATGCCCCAAAGATATGGTGGCTGCTGCATCTACGGCAGAAAGGCGGTCTCTGTGTAGTAGACTGTGTAGAGACACTAGGGGCTGGTGTCCCAAAACCCTGTGGTCGAGGTCCCTGTCCCGGTGCTGCTGGTCTGAAGCTAGAAGAACCTCCAGAATATCCAGAACCTCTACCCCTCTTCGACGACTGTCCACCCTGTGACCTAGTCTTCCTCTTCTGGTGACTCTCCCTCAGTCTAGTCTCCGCTCGGACGATCTCCTCTGCCCGATACACTGAATCGATCACCTCTGATAGTATAAAAGAGGGAGTCACCGTCATGTACTTCCTAATGCTCAATTGGAGGCCATCTTCAAACTTGAACCTCATCTGAGCCGGTATAGCCATGTTGAGGACAAATGCCGCTAGTCGTCTAAGCTCAACCTCATACTCTGAAACTGACCTCGTCCCCCTAACGTAAGTGCAGGAAATCCATCCTCATTCGATCCTGTTGGAACGGGGTGAAGTACCTGCGATCGAACTCTCGTAGAAAGTCCTCCCACCGCAGGGTCTGTGTAGCACTGTCATAGATAGTTTCCTACCACGAGAGGGTATCTCCGTCGAGGAGTCTCTCAGCAACTCTCAATCTGAGCTCCTCTGATAACCCCAAATCCGTAAGGATCCTACGAATTCTGTTGATCCAGTGTTTCGTCGCTACTGCATCACTGGATCCTGAAAAATCTGTGCATCCAAGCTGCCGAAACTCTTTCACCAACTACGTAAGCTCGTGGATGCACCTCAAAGTAACCGACGTCTCATCGGTCGAAGTAGAAACAGAAGGACCGGCCATCGAAGGAGGAACCGGTGCCGTAGGAGCAGGTACGGCCACAGGTGTGGTCGCTGGAGTCTGTAGTAGAGGTAGTGGCATCTGCGCCCCATATCTACTGTACCACTCCTACCACTGCCTCAAGGCATCGAGTGGTGGTGGAGGAATCTCGACTGTAATAGCCAGTGGAGGTGCTGGGGGTGGCGTTGGTGAGCGTGCTCGAGTAGAGGAAGCATCCTCTGGCACTCGTGGCGCCTCAGGTGCCCTAGGTGCATCAGGCACTGAAAGACCCTCAAGTGAGGCGAATCTAGCACCTCTCCTACCACGTCTAAGTGGCATAATTCTGCGAAAAGAATACATTATTATTCGATAAAAATCAAGAATTAGGGTTAGTTGCTCCGTAACTAGCCCCCTAAAACAAATGAACTATAAGTTAAAGCATTTGAATGCGAAATAATGGGTTAGATGCGTTATGTATCCAACTCCATAAAATAGATGAATTTATATGCCTATGGCCAAGTATGGGACTTTAAATGACTGTATGAAACTCTCTAATGTATTGAGGACTTTTCATATATTTGGGAAGACTTTTACTACTATCTTTTCCCCAACCTAGAGGCTCTGATACCAATAGAACTGTTACGCCCCGAACCGGGGTCGTGAGCAGCCGCCTGTTGTCCCAAATGCCGACTGTATTTTTATAGAAAATCGGGCAGAACCTCCCCGTAAATCAGAGATTTTCCATATACAATTATACCTGTATATGAAAAATCAACTTGTAATTTAAACAAATGGTCATCCCGGCCTCTCCAAAATCAACAAATTCCATCTCTAAACATCCAGGACAATGCAAGGCTTTATGATTTCCAACAATCCTAACCACAGACCTCTACTCTCATGCCCAACTAGAGCATGAGCAGCCGCTATACCGAGTGGACATAACTTTTATCTTATATATAATGATTTTCCCAAATAACTTTCAAATACGTACAATCGCCTCAATGCAAACGAAATATGAGAGTTTCACAACTAAATATATATATATTATACAGTCATCCCAAAATAAGTGCATGGCCAACTACGGACCTAAATGTCAAAATCTCGCAGGGTCGAAATAAAATAAAGATTTCATATTTCTATTTGAAGTAATTCTCACCGTCGTGAATACCAAATCCGCTCTAAAGCTTGTAACGTCGCTCTATCACAATAAACATGTCTGAGGAGAGAAAAGAGAGGGGTGAGTATTATGGGAAGATAACCAGTGAGTGAGGGGGAAAATGTCAAGCATAAATAGCGTTGGTGAACCATTGGAGTGTCAAATAATATCATTTGAAACAAAAATTTACATTTTATAGCAAAACATGATATGTTTAGCAATTTAAAATCATTTAATCAATCACACGATAACAAGTATGTATGCATCCATTTAAAATCAAGTAATATTAGAGCGAGCCAAAAATGGTCCTGGCAAAGGTCAACCGTGACCAAGGACAGACGCATCGGGGGTTTTATTATGCATAGACTTTAAAACGCTCTTTACCCCAACGTTGGCCATGAGTTCGCTGGGGCTAACTCATTGTCATGTATAGGACGCCGCCCTGTGCTAGACGGTGGCGTCACACAAGTCCTCCCCTTACGTGGGTTCAACCGGCCGCGCCTATAGCCCTTAAATTAAATGACGTTTGCGGTACCTCCTGCAAAAGCGTATCCGGGCAACCTGTGCCTCTACAAATGCCTTCGTAGCTATGGAATCATCAATGTCATCATCATATTATCACAAGGGCACAATGTCTCGGGGTACAACGTCCCACAAGTAAAATCATATCACCGCATAACTAGTGGGCATCCGACCCACATGGTTCATCAAAGCATTTCAAGTCTGCATGCCAATACGTTTCATCAAATCATTTCAAAACAGCATATCAATGCAACGGTAGAAAAGGAAATTATCAATTTTCAAGTAATGACATAATTTTTGTTTCATTTCAAACCATGGATGCATAGTCATCGTAAACATAATTCAAGACACTCCAATAATCACAAAATAGATTTGAAATTTAATATCATACGTCGAATCAATGCATATCAAAAACATGTTTTATCGAAAACACTGCAGAAAACACGTTTTACTATTTTATGCAAGAGATTAGGGTCCCACTCACTTATCTAGGGAGGGTGGTCACTCTCTATTTTTCAACGAGTCTCCAAAAGACAAACCTAATCAAATCATCAAATTTTATATCCAATAAAACCCTAATAAGGGATTTTTAATAATTTTTTTTCCAATTTAATATAACCTAAAATTAACAAAATTTATTCAAACTTTGAAGTCAGTACGTTTCTCTCACCTAGGATTCCTCGGGTTTAAGACCTAGCTGTCGTTCGTCCGTCGGATTGGTCTAAAACCTGTAATATTTCCAAATTTGAAATATATTAGCAACAACTAAATTTCTAACACCAAACCCTAAAACTTCAACCAAATCATAATCGTTACCTGCAGTGAAGATGCAGGTGAGCTCTCGAAGGGGAAAGCCGGTAGTCGGCTCAAGGGCCGTCGCAGGCTCGCGGGCCGACGGGCTGGCAGGCTGGTCCGCTGGTGGGCTCGCAGCCCGGCTTGCTGGCCGCAAAGGGCTTCACGGGCCGCAGTGGGTCGTGCGTTGGAGCACGCTCGTACTCGTGCTTGGGTCGCACGTGCTAGCGCAGGGGTCGCGCGCTGGAGCGTTGGGGTCGCGCGCTGGCTCGCTCTGGGCTCGCGCGCTGGGCTCGTGCGCTGCTCAAGGGAGATCGCGCAGGGCTCGTGCAGTGGGTCGTGCAGGAGCTCGTGCAGGGTTCACGCAGCTCGTGCGCAGGCGCGCGGTCGTACGTAGCCGCGCGGTCGTGCGTAGGCGTGGTCCCGAGTAGGCGCGCGCTCGCGCTGTGGGGCGCTGGCAGCAGATCGTGTCACGCCCCGAACCGGGATCGTGAACAGCCGCCCGTTGTCCCTGGATGTCGGCTGTATTTTTACAGAAAATCGGGCAGAACCTCCCCATAAATCGGAGGTTTCCCAAGTACAATTTCACCTGTATATCATATTCATCCCGAAAAAAAAATAAACCATTGGCCATCCCGGCCTCTCCGAAATCAACAATATCCACAGCCAACATCCAGAACAACGCAAGGCTATAAAGTTTCTAACAGCCCTAGCAACAGACCTCTACTGTCATGCCCTACTAGAGCATGAGCAGCCGCCACACCGAGCGGACTTAAATTCTACGCATATATAAAATAAATTCCCAAGTTATTTTTAAATATTTACAAAAGCCTCAATGCAATGAAATAATCAACACGAAAGTTTCACGAATAAAAGTCCATAATTTATACAGTCATCCCAAAAATTTAGATAAATGGAATGGTCAAACTAAAATCTCCAATACATAACAAAATCACCAATCATCGTAGCGGAAGAGATGGAAAATATCCATACCCAAACCCAGTGGTATCTCCTCGATCCAACACTAATCCTGTGGGAAAGAAAGTGAGGGATGAGTATCTATGGGAGGATACTCAGTAAGTGAGGGGATTGACATCATACTATCAATATCGAGGTGAATTTGGAGTGTCAAAGCATAAGATAAGAAAATATCCACAGTGTGCAAACCGATCATGTTATTTCAAAATCATATATAATACGCACACATCAGAAAGCAAGATATGCATCCAATATTCACATCAATGTCATGAAGAACCGGCCAATGAAATATTCCCGGCAATGGTCTACCTCGACCAAGGACGGTGCATTGGGGGTTTTCCAAATGCAAGTATTAAAGAATGGCTCTCTGCCCCAATGTTGGCCACAGACTACCCCAACTAGCCTGTAAATAATAATAATGTACATATAACTAGTCAGCCGTGTATGGTGCCCCCGCCTGGTGCTAGACGGAGCCGTACTCAACGTCCTCTCCGATGAGGGTCAACCTGGGGCACCCATACACACGACAATCTGGCGGATACCTCCGGCCGAAGCGTATCCGGACACAAGGGGTGCCTCTACCAAATGTCCTTCGTAGCTACGGATCACAATATCATATCAGCCGGGCACGTAGCCCCATGCATCCCATCACCAGATCAGCCGGGCATATAGCCCCATGCATAATATCATAACGTCAGCCGGGCATACAGCCCAATGCATAATATCATAAAGTCGGCCGGGCATACAGCCCAAAACATAATATCATAAAGTCGGCCGGGCATACAGCCCAAATGTGTAAATAAATCCATTTAAAACCATGTGCCAATGCAGTGGAAGCATTAAAACATATCAATATGTCGAAAAAATGGCACAATATATGTTTATCAAAACTCATGGATGCATATCAATAAAGTCAGCAGTTAAGACACTCCAAAGGCCACAAAACATTTCATCAAATATTGGAAAGTCATAACAATCATACATTTTGCAGAAACATGTCATTTAAAAGATATTTTTGAAACATGGTTTTCAATCAATAGCGAATGTCAAAGTCCCACTCACAGTTCTACGGGAGGGAAGTCACTCCCTACTGACAAGCCAAATCGGATCTGACCGCTCGAGTCTCCAAAAGATCAACCTAAATCAGATCATCAAATTTCTGTAACATTCTATACTTAACCTTCAATTCATATATAATCATTTCATAATTTGTATTCTATTCGCATTCCACTTACACTCTAAACATATACAGAACCTTTTATCTTAAATTCAATCCTAAATTCGTCCAATTTATCAATTAGAGTCGAAATCTCCTCACCTAGGGTTTTCTCGAAGCGTCGAGTCTCGTCCGAAAGTCGTTTCGATCACTCCAAAATCTGTAGGGTTTCTATCAAAACAAGGTTCATTTGTTAGATCTAAACACATAGATCCGAAACAAAACCCTAAGTCATTTACCTGCGTGGAGGTTCGTGGGCTGTCACGAACTCACGGACCGTCACGGGCCGTCGCGGGCTCGTGGGCCACGGGCTGGACTGGGCTCGTGGGCTACAGCTAGCGGGCTCGCTGGTCTGCGGGCCAGCGGGCTGGCGGGCCGATGGGCCGGTGGGTCTGCAGCTGATGGGCCTGCGGGCTGACAGTGGCTCGCGGGCTGGTGCTCGCCCGTGTGCTGGCAAGCGCCCGTGCGCTGCGCTGGCTCGTGCGCGCTCGCGCGCTGCTGCGTGCCCCTGCCCGCTCGCGCGCTCTGCTCGCGCGCCTGCTCGCGCTCTCTGCTCGCGCGCCTGCGCTCCTGCGCTCGCTCGCGCGGTGCACTGGGGGATCGCGCTGCAGAAGGCACTGCAGTCGCGCGCTATGGCGGAAGAAGATGCTCGCGGAGGCTCGTGGCGGTGTGCGGCGAGGCGGAGAGAGAGCGATCGTGGGAGAACGCGAGAGGGAGAGAAGACAGAGTGAGGTAGAGAGAGAAACCGAGAGGGAAGAAGAAGAAGAAGAAAAAAAAGAAGGAGAAGAAGAAGGAGAAGGAGAAGGAGAAGAAGAAGAAGAAGAAGGATAAGGATGGCGGCGGCGGCGGCGGTGGCTGTGGCGGAGGAAGCCGAACGGCCGCGGGAGAAGACGAACGGCCGCAGGAGAGGGAACGTCGGGGAGAGAGAAAGAGAGAGAGAGAGAGAGAGAGAGAGAGAGAAAGGGGGTTAGGGTTTTAACCCTAATCCCTAATTGGGGACGCAGCGTTTTGTCCCAAAACGCTGCGTCTCCAAATATTGTTTTTTTTTTTTTTTTTTTTTTTTTTTTTTTTTTTTTTTAAGCTTGGTGTTACAGATCGCGCTCGGCTGGGCTCGCGGGAGATCTCATTGCGCAGAGGAGGAAGGCACTCGCGGGAAGGTGTTGCAGCGGTGGCTAGGTGCGGTGGCGATGGTGACGAGCGGTGGTGCTGGCGGCGGTGATCGGGCGCGGCTGCGGGAGAGGAAGGGATGAAGAGCGAGAGTGTCACACCCCGAACCGGGATCGTGAACAGCCGTCCGTTGTCCCTGGATGCCGACTGTATTTTTACAGAAAATCGGGCAGAATCTCCCCATAAATCGGAGGTTTCCCATGTGCAATTTCACCTGTATATCACATTCATCCTGTAAAATAAACAATTGGCCATCCTGGTCTCTCCACAATCTACAAATACCACAGCCAATCTCCAGAACAACGCAAGACTGTAAAGTTTCTAGCAGTCCTAGCAACAGATCTCTACTGTCATGCCCAACTAGAGTATGATCAGCCGCCATACCGAGTGGACCTAAATTCTACGCATATATAAAATAAATTCCCAAGTTATTTTTAAATATTCACAAATGCCTCAATGCAATGAAATAAATCAATACGAGCGTTTCACGAATAAATGTCCATAATTTATACAGTCATCCCAAAAATTTATATAAATATATTGGTCAAACTAAAATTTCCAATACATAACAATATCACCAATCATCGTAGTGGAAGAGATGGAAAATATCCATATCCAAGCCCAGTGATATCTCCTCGGTCCAACACTAATCCTGTGGGAAAGAAAGCGAGGGGTGAGTATCTATGGGAGAATACTCAGTAAGTGAGGGGATTGACATCATACTATCAATATCGAGGGTGAGCTTGGAATGTCAAAGCATAATGATAAAAAAAAAATATCCACAGTGTGCAAACCGAACATGTTATTTCAAAATCATATATCATACGCACACATCAGAAAGCAAGATATGCATCCAATATTTACATCAATGTCATGAAGAGCCGACCAATGAAATATTCCCGGCAATAGTCTACCTCGACCAAGGATGGCGCATTGGGGGTTTTTCCAAATGCAAGAATTAAATAATGGCTCTTTACCCTAATGTTGGCCACAAACTACCCCAACTAGCCTATAAATAATAATAATGTACATATAACTAGTCGGCCATGTATGGTGCCCCCGCCTAGTGCTAGACGGAGCCGTACTCAACATCCTCTCTGATGAGGGTCAACCTGGGACACCCATACACATGACAATCTGGCGGATACCTCTGGCCAAAGCGTATCCGGACACAAGGGGTGCCTCTACCAAATGTCCTTCGTAGCTACGGATTACAATATCATATCGGCCGGGCACGTAGTCCCATGCATCCCATCACCATGTCGGCCGGGCATATAGCCCCATGCATCATATCATAACGTCGGTCGGGCATACAGCCCAAATATATAAGTAAATCCATTTAAAACCATGTGCCAATACAGTGGAAGCATTAAAAACATGTCAATATGTCGAAAATATGGCACAATATACAGTTATCAAAACTCATGGATGCATATCAATAAAATCAGAAATTAAGACACTCCAAAGGTTACAAAACATTTCATAAAATATTCGAAAATTCTAATAATCATACATTTTGCAGAAACATGTCATATAGAAAGTAATTTTGAAATATGGTTTTCAATCAATAGCGAATGTCAAAGTCTCACTCACAGTTCTAGGGAGGGTGGTTACTCCCTATTTTCAAAACAAATCCAAATCTGCTTCCTCGAGTCTCCAAAAAGATCAAGCTAATCAAATCATCAAAATTAAATATCAATTTCTCAAGCATTTTTAGGGTTTATCCGAAAGACATGAAATGCACAATATCTTCCACTTTATGGCTCATTTCATTCCAACCCTACAACCCAGATACTTTCATGCATATTTCAAAGTTTAACTCTAAGGGAAACTATTCAAATTAACTCGACATGATTTTGTGATTCTATAATATGCTTCATTCGTATCAGACCATCTAATTTCTATAACATTCTATACTTAATTCTATTCGCATTCTACTTACACTCTAAACATATACAGAACCTTTCATCTTAGATTCAATCCTAGATTCATTCAATTTATCAATTAGAGCCGAACTCTCCTAACCTAGGGTTTTCTCGAAGCGCCAAGTCTCATCCGAATGTCTCTTCGGTCACTCCAAAGTTTACAGTGTTTCCTATCAAAATAAGATTTATTTGTTAGATCTAAACACTTAGATCAGAAGCAAAACCCTAAGTCATTTACCTGCGTGGAGGTTCGTGGGCTGTCACGGGCTCACGGGCCGTCACGGGCCATCACTCGCGCTCGTGCGCTGGCTCGCGCTCTTGCTCGCGCTCGCGGCCTGACTCGCGCTAGCGGGCTCAGTCCTGCTCGCGGCCTGGGCTCGCGTTGCGGGCTTGGTCCTGCTCGCAGCCTGGGCTCGTGCTGCGGGCTCGGTCCTGCTCGTGGCCTAGGCTCGCGCTGCGGGCTTGGTCCTACTCGCGGCCTGGGCTCGCGCTGCTGGCTCGAGCTGGGGGATCGCGCTACGGGCTCGAGCTGTGGCGGAAGGCGGAGCTCACGGAGGCTCACGGCGGAGGAAGGCGAGGCGGAGAGAGAGCGATCGCGGGAGATCGCGAGAGGGAGAGAAAGAACAGTGAGATAGAGAGAGAAACCGAGAGAGAAACCGAGAGAGAAAGAAGAAGAAGAAGAAGAAGAAGAAGAAGAAGAAGAAGAAGAAGAAGAAGATGAGGAAGGTGGTGGCGATGGTGGCGGAGCTTGCGGCGAAGAGCGGCACCGCGGTGGGGGAGAGTGACGAAGTGTCGGGAGAGAGAGAGAGAGTGAGAGAGGGAGAGGAAGACGAAGGGGCGAATTAGGGCTTTAGCCCTAATTCGATTTGGGCCAAAACGCTGCGTTTTGGCTCTCCTTTTTTTTTTTTTTTTTTTTCAAAAATAAATATATATATATATATATATATATATATATATATAAAATTTCGGTGTTACAGAGAGAGAGAGAGAAAGAGAGAGAGAGAGAGAGAGAGAGAGGGGGAAAAAGAGATTAGGGCTTTTTAGCCCTAATCCAATTTTTTTTTTTTCTGGTGTTACAGAAATTCATAATCCATCTTGCCACCTGCATGCCAGGAAGGCGATCATTGTGGTAGATTCTCCTGCTCCTAGCCTTCCAAATAATCCATATAGAGGCCATGAATTTGTAACAATGTCTCCTTCCTGAGGCCCCCGTCTTTAGCCACGTAGAGATATATTCGGACCAGAAGTTAACATCCTTATCCACGCTAGGAAACAAGGAGCACCAGATTTCTTTTGTAGAAGGACAGTCTCTGAGACAGTGAAGATGTCACGCCCCGACCCGGGATCGTGAGCAGCCGCCCGTTACCCTGGATGCCGGCTGTATTTTTACAGAAAATCGGGCAGAACCTCCCCATATATCGGAGGTCTCCCATATTAAAATAAACCTGTTACCTGTCCAAAAGGGGCCATCCCGGCCTCAAAATGCATATATTATCCTCAACAACAAATCAGATCATCCTACTGCACAATCCAGGGCAACGCAAGGCTAACAAACAATTCTCCACAGTCCTAACCACAGACCTCTACTGCCATGCCCCCGTCAAAGGCATGGACAGCCGCCAGTCGCCCCTCCTGTGATTTAGAGGAGGCACCGAGCGATCCTAGAGGACAATTCTAAGACATGACACATTCCCAAATACAGACGCAACGAAAAAGAAATGCCTCAATGCAATGTCATGCAGTGACATGAGAGTTCCACAATTTAAATGTCCATATTTATACAGTCATCCCAGAATTATAAAAAAATGGTCATCTATAGACCTCAAAATACATATACATCACCAATACAAATTTGCAGCGGAAATACACAATAATTCCTCAAGTCCAAGCCTGATCTCCCAAAGAAACTGGGCGTCCTAAAAGCGACGCTCCTTGTCAAATACTATCTCTGAAACAAAAGGGAAATGAGGGGTGAGTACTCGGGAGAAGAATACTCAGTGAGTGAGTGGGTCAATGCAATCGTCAAATATGGAGTGTGAAACTGGAGTGTCAAAACATAAGTATATAAATCATATTTCAAATCATCATGCTCCTCATTTCAACAATATATCATTTCACGCATTTTCAAGTCAAATATGCATCCAAAGCACTGTCATTAAAATCATAGAGCTGCCAGCCGAAAATGTCCTGGCAGAGGTCTACCGCGACCTATGACAGGCGCACCGGGGGTGTTATATGCAAATTTCTTTAAAGTGCTCTCTACCCCGGCGTTGGCGACGAACCTCGTCCAGGTGCTAGACTTGAAGAGGATATCCAATCCAAATCCAAATCCTCCCCCTTTCGGGTTCAACCTGGCTAGTACCGTGTAGATAATCAAATCACGACAACTCGTGGGATACCCCAGGCCTAGGCATATCCGGACGCCACCAAAGCGCCTCTCACGGTGTCCTTCGTAGCTACGGAACAATACATATCAAAGCTCTCAAAGCCAAAATCAATATCACATCAAAATGTGCCGAAGTCAGGTTCATAAACCAATGCAACATAGAGCATAAAATGGCACATTATACATTTCAACCACATGGATGCATAATTTCATAATTCGATACAGTTTTTGGACACTCCAACGGTTCACAAAAGTCAATTTTAAAACCAGTCAAAACATTTCCAACATACGACAAATCATGCTCATTATCAAAATGTTGTAAAACAGGATTTACATATTAAACAAAAGCATTGAAATAAATCCCACTCACAGTTTTGGGGAGGATAGCGCACTCCCCAATAAAACCACAATACGTAAAGCAATGCTCCCCTCAATCGAATCACCAAAATAGCCAACCTAATCAATCATCACGATTCTCATCAAATTTCGACTATTGTCAGGGTTTATCAATTTCCTTAAATTTGTACAACCCTAAATTCCTCAATTTATAAACATATTCCAATGTCATCAATTTCATTCTATTTATAAGTAAATAACAAAATCAAAATCAATCTTAATTCGAATCTAAAACCAACTAATACTACATAATTTGACAAAGTTTATCCAAAGGTTGAAGAGATTTCGTTTCTCTCACCTAGGGTTTCTCGGATCTCGGGTCTAGCTTTCGTTCGCCCGTTGGTTTGGTCTAAAACCTGAATGTTTCCAAATTTGAAACAATTGCGAACAATTTAAGTCCAATTACAAAAAAATTTCGAAATCCAAGTGCGAAAATCGAAACTTTGAGTCATTTACCTTCGCAGAGGCTCACGGACTGTCATGGGCCGTCGCGGGCTGGTGGGCTGGTGGGCCTGGCGGGCCTGCGGGCCTGATGGGCCTGCGGGCCTGATGGGTCTGGTGGGCCGCGGGCCTGGACTGGGCCGCAGTGGCTAGGGTCGCGCTCGCGAGCTGGATCGAGTGCTCGCGCAGTGGGTCGCGCGTTGGAGCGCTCGCTCTCGTGCTGGGGCGCGCTCGAGCAGTGGATCGCGCGCTGGAGCGCGCTGTGCTCGTGCTGGGGCATGCTGGAGGCACGCAGGGGCTCGTGCAGAGGCGCACAAGGGCGCGCTGGTGCTCGTGCAGGAGCGTGCAGAGGCGCGCTAGGGGTCGCGCGCTGGGTGTCGCGCGCTGCTCGTGTGCTGATCGAGCGCTGCTCGCGCTGGGCTCGTGCTGGGCTGGCGCTGGGCTGGCGCTGGGCTGGCGCTGGGCTGGCGCTGGGCTGGCGCTGGGCTGGCGCAGGGCGGCGCTGGGCTCGCGCGCTGGGCTCGCGCTGGCTCGCGCCGGCTCGCGTGCTGGCTCGCGCCGGCTCGCGCGCTGGCTCGCCCTGCTCGCCCTGCTCGCGCTGCTCGCGCTGCTCGCGCTGCTGGCGCTGCTGGCGCTGGGGTCACGCTGGGGTCGCTGGCGCTCGCGCGAGGGAGATCGCGCGCTAGCTCGCGCGTTCGCACTGGGCAGCTCGTGCAGGGAGGAGCTGCAGCGGCTCACTCGCGGAAGGGAGGAGCTGCGGCGGCTGGGTGCGGTGGCGATGGTGGTGACCGGCGGTGCTGGCAGCGGCGGCAGCGGGAGGGGAAGAGACACGGCGGCGGGGAGATCGGGAAAGAGAAAGAGAAAGAGAGAGGGAGAGAAGAGAGGGGGAAAGAGAGAGAGAGAGAAAGAGAGGAGAAAATTAGGGCTTAAAGCCCTAATTTTAATTTTCCTCTTTTTTTTTTTTTTTTTTTTTTTTTTTTTTTTTTTTTTTTTTTTTTTTTTTTTTTTTATTTTTTTGTATTTGGGTATTACATTTTCTAACCCCCTAAAAACAAGTTTCGTCCTCGAAACTAAAAGAAGGCTAAGCAGCAAATAATTGGGGGTGCTGTCTCCTCATGGCTTCCTCAGACTCCCAGGTCTGTTCCTCGACCTGGTCGCTCCTCCACAAAACTCTAACAAGAGGAACCTCTTTGCTCCGTAGCTTTCTGACCTGTCGATCCAAAATAATCACGGGCTGGATAGGTAAGCTCAAATCCTCTCGCATTTCTATCGGCAGAGGCTCCAAAATGTGTGAAGGATCTGAGATGTACTTCCTCAACACTGATACATGGAAGACATCATGGATCCGAGATAAGTCATTTGGCAGCTCTAGCCTGTATGCCACGCTCCCAACCCTACTGAGGATACGGAACGGGCCAATGTACCTGGGGCTCAACTTGCCCCGCTGCCGATGTCGTACTAGTCCCCTCAAGGGAGAAATCCTCAAAAACACCATATCGCCCTCCTCAAACTCTAAAGGTCGGCGTTTTCGATCCGCATATGCCCTCTATCTATCTTGGGCGGCTTTCATCCGCTCGCGGATCACTCTGACCTTTTCTTTAGTCTCCTCGACTAGCTCAACTGTGGTAAGGCGTCTCTCGCCTACCTCATCCCAGCACAACGGGGTACGACACTTCCTACCATAGAGTGACTCATAAGGTGGCATGCCGATGCTGGCCTAATAACTATTATTATACGCAAACTCCATCAGCGGTAAATGCCTGTACCAACTACCCCGAAAATCCATAACACAAACCCGAAGTAGATCCTCGAGCGTCTGAATGGTCCTCTCCGATTAACCATCTGTCTGTGGGTGATATGCTGTACTAAAACTAGGCCGCGTGCCCAAAGCCTCTTGCATTCTGGGTCCAACACGCTTCTGCTGTGACTAAGGAGAAAATGTATGGACCGAGTAAATTAATTAGCTATCACCCAAATGGCATCATACTGTGCCAAAGTCCGATACAACTCTACTACGAAGTCTATCGTGACATACTCCCACTCCCACTCAAGAATGGGAATAAAAATGTTGTGAAGTACCAGCTAAACGCTGGTGCTCGGCCTTTTACCTATTGGCGAGCTAAACATCTTACCACAAAATCCTCAATTTCTCGTTTCATGTTAGGCCACCAATAACTATCCCGAATAGTCCAATACATCTTGGTACTATCTGGATGAATGCTTAAGTTGAGGAGTGTGCCTCCTTAAGTATGGCCTTGCGAAAATCAATGTCAACTGAAATACAAATCCGTTCTCCAAACACTATCTATCTGTTCTCTCGGAATCCGAAGTCTCTGACATGGTTGACCAAGGTCTGCCTGTCCTCATATCTAGCTAATGATGCTTCTTACACATCATTAACCACACTGACTCCTAAGGTACGGAGTCCCACCAATAAAGAGGGGTAAGCACTCTCTCTGTCGTTTGAGAGTAAGACACTGAGCATGCTCCTCAACACTCTGCAAGCTGACTAGGATGTCATCAGTGGAAAAGATAACTAATTGATCTAGGAAATTCATAAAAAACCCGATCTATTCGGTCCATAAATGCAGCTAGGACATTGGTCAGCCCAAATGGCATGACCAAGGACTCAAAGTGTCCATGCTGATACAGAATGCGATTTTTGGACAGATCCTCGACCCTAACCCGTAACCGAGTATAACGCGATCGAAGATTTATCTTCGAAAAGACCTTATCATCGAGAAGCTGATCACACAAATCATCGATGTGGGAAAATGAATATCAATCCTTGGTAGTGACCTTAGTCAACTGCCAATAATCCATAACAAGTTTAAGTGTTCTATATTTCTTCTTTACAAATAATACCGAAGCACCCTAAGATGTGGTGCTTGGATGGATGAATTATTTATCTAACAATTTCTGTAGTTAAATCTTGAGCTCTCTCAGCTCAAATGGTACCATTATATATGGCGGAATAGAAATAAGAGTAATCCCTAGAGCCAGATCAATCTCAAAATTAAACTTCCGAATTTATGATGATTAGGGTGGCTCCTCGGGAAATACTTCAGGAAACTTCTGTACCACCAGAATCTCGTCAAATCTCGAATTCTGTATGGTGGTATCGATCATATGTGTCAGATCTATCATACATCCCCGACGTATTATACGTCTGGCTTTCCTCACTAATACAATACCACGGGGTAACACCCGTCTCTCACTCGCAAACGTCAGTGATGGCCCTTCAGGCCTCCAAAAATCGTCTTTCTTGATAAAACAGTCTAAGGAAACTTTATAAGTATACAATTAATCTATCTCTAAGATGGCATCGAAATCTGTCATATCCAGTGGGATCAGATTTGCTCTCAGCACTGTCCCACCTGCCATGACATCATACTCTCTATATACGAATCTCTAACAAACTGCTTACCAAGAGGAGCGACAACTAAATAGCTCCTCATCAAGTAACGATAACAGCCCATCCGACTGTTGAGCGAAAGAAACTCTCACATAGAAATAGTTCGATCATGTGCCAATAAGAACACAAACGTCGACTCCATGTATTTCCATAGCACCAAGATTCAAATAAATAAATAAATAAATAAAATAAAATAACATAAAATAAAAAGAATTTACTAAGAGTACGGAAAGGATAGGGATATACACCTGTATATCCAAATAGATAAGCCTCTAGTACTGTAACAATCATGTCTATGCTTATCATCACAAAATACACGATTTCAAAAGAAACAGTGCATAAGGACCTATAAACAGAAGGATTCACAGGAGGATTACCCATGATCATATCTGGGTTCGCCAGAGCGTCCTCCTGAATCATCGCATACATAAGGGTCTGCACCCTCAACTACTCTCGTGAAAACCTAATACTATATTGCTCCCGGCTGCAGTCCGTGGAGCAGTGTTACTAGAATGCGCAGGTGTTCCCTGCTGTCCTACATATGGTGTATTCTGATGACTCGAAGCCAACTAACCTCCAAGTCACAAATCAGGGCATAAACTCTTGATATGCCTCGGCTTCTCATAGTGGAAGCATGTAATAAGTGCTCTACATATTTATTCGAGCGTGGTGCTTGCCACATATGCGGCAAAGAAAAGGTCGCTGAGCAGTAGCCTAGCTCATGGTACTAGGACTGGTGATATAACCACCGGGGATATGGTCCCCCTAAAACTCCGTGAAATATCTGCGGTCGAATTCCATTAGGAAATCGCTATGCCGCAATGGTTTATAGCCTCATCGCAAATAGCCTCCCATCAAGTGAGGGCTTCCCTATCGAATAGTCTCTCAGTTACTCGTAGACTGCACTCCTCGTGCAAGCCTAGATCTATCAAGATCCGTCAGATTCAGTTGACTCAGTGCTTTGCTACCGTAGCATCACCAAGTCCAAAAAATCTGTGCATCCCAACTGTCGAGCTACCGTGACTAGCTGGGTCATCTCGGGGATGCACCTAAGTATGGCGCAATTTTTATAATTCAGCTTCGAAACTGTAAGAAGAACGGCCACCGATGGACGATTTGGTGCCGCTTGAGTAAGAACTACTGTAGGAGAAATAAGCGCAGCCGTAGATATCGGCATTGCCATCAAAGGTGATGGGGTGACATCTGGACCCCATGTGCCATGTACCACTCGTACACTTGCCCGAAAATATCAAGAGTAAATGGTGGGGACGGTATAATAGCCGGCTGAAAAGGTGCCAGAGAAAACACACACCTTAAGGATGTATTCTTCGGCACCGAAAGGGGTGCCAGAAATGAGAAAGTATCCTTGCTCTCTTTAAGTGAATCAGGGAGTACATATCTAGCGCTCCATGTACACGTCATGGTTCCGCAATATAGGAATTCTCATTAGGCATTGTTCATAGGCATTGTTCAAGGATTAGGGTTAGTACAACTAACCCCCTAAAATGAATGAAATCATCAATTTAAGAACCATCTCCATTGGTTCCTTCTTTGAAAATGAAGAAATGCTATGTTAGATAAGAATTAGTATCTAACCCCTTAAAATAGATAAACTCAATTCCTAAGACCATATGCGGGGATATAAATGACTGTATGAAACTCTTATGCATTGAGGACTTTAAAGACCAACACACTCGGGAATGTTTCCAATACTCTCTTCCTACATAGCTCTCAACCAAGTCGCTCTGATACCAATCCAACTGTCACGCCCCGACCCGGGATCGTGAGCAGCCGCCCGTTACCCTGGATGCCGGCTGTATTTTTACAGAAAATCGGGCAGAACCTCCCCATATATCGGAGGTCTCCCATATTAAAATAAACCTGTTACCTGTCCAAAAGGGGCCATCCCGGCCTCAAAATGCATATATTATCCTCAACAACAAATCAGATCATCCTACTGCACAATCCAGGGCAACGCAAGGCTAACAAACAATTCTCCACAGTCCTAACCACAGACCTCTACTGCCATGCCCCCGTCAAAGGCATGGACAGCCGCCAGTCGCCCCTCCTGTGATTTAGAGGAGGCACCGAGCGATCCTAGAGGACAATTCTAAGACATGACACATTCCCAAATACAGACGCAACGAAAAAGAAATGCCTCAATGCAATGTCATGCAGTGACATGAGAGTTCCACAATTTAAATGTCCATATTTATACAGTCATCCCAGAATTATAAAAAAATGGTCATCTATAGACCTCAAAATACATATACATCACCAATACAAATTTGCAGCGGAAATACACAATAATTCCTCAAGTCCAAGCCTGATCTCCCAAAGAAACTGGGCGTCCTAAAAGCGACGCTCCTTGTCAAATACTATCTCTGAAACAAAAGGGAAATGAGGGGTGAGTACTCGGGAGAAGAATACTCAGTGAGTGAGTGGGTCAATGCAATCGTCAAATATGGAGTGTGAAACTGGAGTGTCAAAACATAAGTATATAAATCATATTTCAAATCATCATGCTCCTCATTTCAACAATATATCATTTCACGCATTTTCAAGTCAAATATGCATCCAAAGCACTGTCATTAAAATCATAGAGCTGCCAGCCGAAAATGTCCTGGCAGAGGTCTACCGCGACCTATGACAGGCGCACCGGGGGTGTTATATGCAAATTTCTTTAAAGTGCTCTCTACCCCGGCGTTGGCGACGAACCTCGTCCAGGTGCTAGACTTGAAGAGGATATCCAATCCAAATCCAAATCCTCCCCCTTTCGGGTTCAACCTGGCTAGTACCGTGTAGATAATCAAATCACGACAACTCGTGGGATACCCCAGGCCTAGGCATATCCGGACGCCACCAAAGCGCCTCTCACGGTGTCCTGCGTAGCTACGGAACAATACATATCAAAGCTCTCAAAGCCAAAATCAATATCACATCAAAATGTGCCGAAGTCAGGTTCATAAACCAATGCAACATAGAGCATAAAATGGCACATTATACATTTCAACCACATGGATGCATAATTTCATAATTCGATACAGTTTTTGGACACTCCAACGGTTCACAAAAGTCAATTTTAAAACCAGTCAAAACATTTCCAACATACGACAAATCATGCTCATTATCAAAATGTTGTAAAACAGGATTTACATATTAAACAAAAGCATTGAAATAAATCCCACTCACAGTTTTGGGGAGGATAGCGCACTCCCCAATAAAACCACAATACGTAAAGCAATGCTCCCCTCAATCGAATCACCAAAATAGCCAACCTAATCAATCATCACGATTCTCATCAAATTTCGACTATTGTCAGGGTTTATCAATTTCCTTAAATTTGTACAACCCTAAATTCCTCAATTTATAAACATATTCCAATGTCATCAATTTCATTCTATTTATAAGTAAATAACAAAATCAAAATCAATCTTAATTCGAATCTAAAACCAACTAATACTACATAATTTGACAAAGTTTATCCAAAGGTTGAAGAGATTTCGTTTCTCTCACCTAGGGTTTCTCGGATCTCGGGTCTAGCTTTCGTTCGCCCGTTGGTTTGGTCTAAAACCTGAATGTTTCCAAATTTGAAACAATTGCGAACAATTTAAGTCCAATTACAAAAAAATTTCGAAATCCAAGTGCGAAAATCGAAACTTTGAGTCATTTACCTTCGCAGAGGCTCACGGACTGTCATGGGCCGTCGCGGGCTGGTGGGCTGGTGGGCCTGGCGGGCCTGCGGGCCTGATGGGCCTGCGGGCCTGATGGGTCTGGTGGGCCGCGGGCCTGGACTGGGCCGCAGTGGCTAGGGTCGCGCTCGCGAGCTGGATCGAGTGCTCGCGCAGTGGGTCGCGCGTTGGAGCGCTCGCTCTCGTGCTGGGGCGCGCTCGAGCAGTGGATCGCGCGCTGGAGCGCGCTGTGCTCGTGCTGGGGCATGCTGGAGGCACGCAGGGGCTCGTGCAGAGGCGCACAAGGGCGCGCTGGTGCTCGTGCAGGAGCGTGCAGAGGCGCGCTAGGGGTCGCGCGCTGGGTGTCGCGCGCTGCTCGTGTGCTGATCGAGCGCTGCTCGCGCTGGGCTCGTGCTGGGCTGGCGCTGGGCTGGCGCTGGGCTGGCGCTGGGCTGGCGCTGGGCTGGCGCTGGGCTGGCGCAGGGCGGCGCTGGGCTCGCGCGCTGGGCTCGCGCTGGCTCGCGCCGGCTCGCGTGCTGGCTCGCGCCGGCTCGCGCGCTGGCTCGCCCTGCTCGCCCTGCTCGCGCTGCTCGCGCTGCTCGCGCTGCTGGCGCTGCTCGCGCTGCTGGCGCTGCTGGCGCTGGGGTCACGCTGGGGTCGCTGGCGCTCGCGCGAGGGAGATCGCGCGCTAGCTCGCGCGTTCGCACTGGGCAGCTCGTGCAGGGAGGAGCTGCAGCGGCTCACTCGCGGAAGGGAGGAGCTGCGGCGGCTGGGTGCGGTGGCGATGGTGGTGACCGGCGGTGCTGGCAGCGGCGGCAGCGGGAGGGGAAGAGACACGGCGGCGGGGAGATCGGGAAAGAGAAAGAGAAAGAGAGAGGGAGAGAAGAGAGGGGGAAAGAGAGAGAGAGAGAAAGAATGGTGTCCTCCCTAGCTCCACAAGAAGAACAGCCGCCCTCATTAGTGAAATGTCTTTTTTTTTTCTCTCTGCATTGGTCATGAGTTTCTTGTTTGCAGCTAACCATAAGAAGAATCTAACCCTTTCAGGACCTGTTGCCTTCCACACCCAGGACCAATCCTCTCTATTCTAATATCCATCATTTCTTATCGATTAGAGGAGATTATAAGTTGAACCAACCGAGAAAATCCCATCCGAACTTCCTGCCCAAATAAAATCATCCCCGGGAAGAGAGTGCCAAGGAATGACCAAGCTTGTAACACCAAGCCAAAAAAAAAAAAAAAAAAAAAAAAAAAAAAAAAGGGAGAGAGCCAAAACGCAGCGTTTTGGCCCTCCCCCAATTGAATTAGGGCTAAAGCCCTAATTCTTCTATCTCTCTCTCTCCCTCTCTCTCTCTCTCTCTCTCTCTCTCTCTCCCTCTCTCCGCCGACCCTTCGTCTCCCTCCCCCACCGCGGCGCTGCTCTTCCCCCGCGAGCTCCGCCGGCATCTCCTTCTCCTTCACCTTCTTCTCCTTCTTCTTCTTCTTCTTCTTTTTCTGCTTCTTCTTCTTCCTTCCCGCGGCTCTCTCTCCTTTCTGCAGTCGCGATCGTTCGCGATCTCACCTCCTTCGCAAGCTCCGCCGAGCGCCGCCACCGCGCGATCTTGCTTCCGTCCGCGAACAGCCGCCACCAGCAGCAACCCCTCCTGCCACCATCGCGCGAGCTTGAGTGCTCCACAGTGCGACTGCAGAACCTCCGCGAGCGCAACCCGCCCTTGCACAAGACCGAGCCAGCGAGTGCGCGAGCAGAGCGCGCGAGCAGGCGCGCGAGCGCGCACGAGCCAGCGTGCGAGCGCGCACGAGCCAGCGCAGCGCACGGGCGAGCACCAGCCCGCGAGCCACTGTCAGCCCGCAGGCCCATCAGCTGCAGGCCCACCGGCCCATCGGCCCGCCAGCCCGCAGACCAGCGAGCCCGCTAGCTGTAGCCCACGAGCCAGTCCGGCCCGTGGCCCACGAGCCCGCGACAGCCCGTGACGGCCCACGAGCCCGTGACAGCCCACGAATCTTCACGCAGGTAAATGACTTAGGGTTTTGTTTCGGATCTATGTGTTTAGATCTAACAAATAAACCTTGTTTTGATAGGAAACCCTACAGACTTTGGAGTGACCGAAGCGACTTTCGGACGAGACTCGACGATTCGAGAAAACCCTAGGTGAGGAGATTTCGGCTTTAATTGATAAATTGGATGAATCTATGATTGAATCTAAGATGAAAGGTGTTGTATATGTTTAGAGTGTAAGTGGAATGCGAATAGAATACAATTTATGAAATGATTATATATGAATTGAAGGTTAAGTATAGAATGTTACAGAAATTTGATGATCTGATTTAGGTTGATCTTTTGGAGACTCGAGCGGTCAGATCCGATTTGGCTTGTCAGTAAGGAGTGACTTCCCTCCCGTAGAACTGTGAGTGGGACTTTGACATTCGCTATTGATTGAAAACCATGTTTCAAAAATATCTTTTAAATGCCATGTTTCTGCAAAATGTATGATTGTTATGGCTTTCCAATATTTGATGAAATGTTTTGTGACCTTTGGAGTGTCTTAACTGCTGACCTTATTGATATGCATCCATGAGTTTTGATAAACGTATATTGTGCCACATTTTCGACATATTGATATGTTTTAATGCTTTCACTGCATTGGCACATGGTTTTAAATGGATTTACTTACACATTTGGGCTGTATGCCCGGCCGACTTTATGATATTATGTTTTGGGCTGTATGCCCGGCCGACTTTATAATATTATGTTTTGGGCTGTATGCCCGGCCGACGTTATGATATTATGCATGGGGCTATATGCCCGGCCGACTGGTGATGGGATGCATGGGGCTACGTGCCCGGCCGATTTGATATTGTGATCCGTAGCTACGAAGGACATCTGGTAGAGGCACCTCTTGTGTCCGGATACGCTTCGGCCGGAGGTATCCGCCAGATCGTCGTGTGTATGGGTGTCCCAGGTTGACCCTCATCGGAGAGGACGTTGAGTACGGCTCCGTCTAGCACCAGGCAGGGGCACCATACACGGCTGACTAGTTATATGTACATTATTATTATTTACAGGCTAGTTGGGGTAGTCTGTGGTCAACATTGGGGCAGAGAGCCATTCTTTAATACTTGCATTTGGAAAAAACCCCCAATGCGCCGTCCTTGGTCGAGGTAGACCATTGCCGGGAATATTTCATTGGCCGGTTCTTCATGACATTGATGTGAATTTTGGATGCATATCTTACTTTCTGATGTGTGCATATTATATGTGATTTTGAAATAACATGATCGGTTTGCACACTGTGGATATTTTCTTATGCTTTGACACTCCAAGTTCACCATAGATATTGATAGTATGATGTCAATCCCCTCACTTACTGAGTATCCTTCCATAGATACTCACCCCTCACTTTCTTTCCCACATGATTAGTGTTGGACCGAGAAGATATCACTGGGATTGGGTATGGATATTTTCCATCTCTTCCGCTATGATGATTGGTGATATTATTATGTATTGGAGATTTTAGATTGACCAATGTATTTATATAAATTTTCTGGGATGACTATAAATTATGGACTTTTATTCGTGAAACTTTCGTGTTGATTATTTCATTTCATTGAGGCATTTGTAAATATTTAAAAATAACTTGGGAATTTATTTTATATATGCGTAGAATTTAAGCCCGCTCGGTGTGGCGGCTGCTCATGCTCTAGTAGGGCATGACAGTAAAGGTCTGTTGCTAGGACTGTTAGAAACTTTATAGCCTTGCGTTGTTCTGGATGTTGGTTGTGGTATTTGTTGATTTCGGAGAGGCCGGGATGGCCAATGGTTTATTTTTTAGAATGAATGTCATATACAGGTGAAATTGTACATGGGAAACCTCCGATTTATGGGGAGGTTCTGTCCGATTTTCTGTAAAAATACAGCCGGCATCCAGGGACAACGGGCGGCTGTTCACGATCCCGGTTCGGGGCGTGACAGTTCGGTTGGTATCAGAGCTCTTGGTTTAGAGCTATGTTTTATAAAATGATTTGAAAACATTCCCAAGTAACTTGATTTTAAAGTCCTCAATGCATTGGAAGTTTCACGCAGTCATTTAAAATCCCATACATGGTTTTCGACATACGACTTATTCATTTTAGGGGGTTAGACACGATTAGTATCTAACCTAATTGATTAAATTCTGAGGTCCAAAACTTTATTCATTTTAGGGGGTTAGTTACGAATAACTAGCCCTAATTTTTAAATCATGTCAAACTCTAGAATTATATCTAATGAAAGTTCTCTACTTGCAGAATTATGCCGCCTAGACGCGGTAGACCAGTAGGACGCGGAGCTAGACCCGCGCTACCTGCGACACCTCACGTTCCTGACCCTCCGAGGGAGCCTGAGACCCTTGGAGTGCCTGAGGCTGCTTTCTCTACACGGGCGCCCCCTGTAGCGCCTACTCGGCCGGCTGCTCCTGCCGAGGTTCCACCACCGTCCCTTGAGGCGTTTAGGCAGGTGTACGAGTGGTACACCTCACACGGAATTCAGATGCCACCCCCACCACCACCACCGACGGCCGTGCCGACTCCTACGGCCGTACCACCTTCTGTTGTACCAGATCAGCCACCAGTTGCTGATCCTTCTACTGTGTCGGGACCTAGCGACACTATCTCCTCCACCTTGAGGCGTATTCACGAGCTCACCCAGCTGGTGAAGGAGGCGAGGCAGCTAGGCTGCACAGAGTTCGCAGGGACGGGTGATCCCACAGCAGCGAAACACTGGATCAACCGCACCCGTAGAATTTTGACTGATCTGGGGTTGAGCGAGGACTACCGGCTTCGGATAGCAGAGAGACTTTTAGACGGTGACGCCCTCACTTGGTGGGAGGCGATTTGTGACGATGCTACCGAGCCGCTGCGATGGGAGGACTTCCTACGGGAGTTCGATCGCAGGTACTTCTCTGAGTTCCAGCAGGACCGCAAGAGGGCAGAGTTTCTGCACTTGCGGCAGGGAGCCAGGATAGTGACAGAGTATGAGATGGAGTTGAGGCGACTAGCTGCTTTTGTTCCAGACTTAGCGACGCCGACGCAGCTACGGTTCAAGTTTGAGGACGGCCTCAACTTGAACATCAGGAGGTACATGACAGTGACCCCTAGTTTCTCCCTTGCGGAGATTGTGGACTCAGCATTTAGGGCGGAGGAGATTGTCCGTGCTGAGGGCAGACAGCGGGAGAACAGGGAGCAAAAGAAGAGATCTGGGGCTTCTTCGAGTCAGAGCTTGAAGAAGGGCAGGAGTTCAGGATATCAGGAAGACTCTTCTCAGCCGAGACAAGCACATCCTGGACAGGGACCACGATCTCAGGGATTTAGGGCACCGGCCTCTAGCGCCACTACTCAGATTTCAGATCAGCAGTACCCTTTTTGCCGCCGATGTATTGGACACCACCCTTTTGGAGGGTGTAGGATGCCCATTACATGCTTCCGGTGTGGGAAGCAAGGGCACATCAGGAGCACCTGCCCTGAGTTGGGATATGGAGATCACATAGCTAGTGGACACTCGAGTGTTCCCCGAGGAGGACAGCAGGGAGCACCTGTGCACTCGAGTCACACTGCTCCACGGACGGTAGCTGGGAGCAACACGGTGCCAGGACCATCACGACAGCAGCAGAGGACACAGGCCCGTATATATGCGATGACGCAGGAGGATGCTGAGGCGAGTCCTGATGAGATTTTTGGTGTTCCTCCCACTGATCCCCATGTTTAGAGATGTCCATGTACTTTTTGAGAACCATCACTAGTTAAAGCCGTAGATGCTTAACTATGTTGGTTGTACATACATTTTGATATACATATCTATATCTATTTTCTTTTATATGTATCGACTGATCTTTTATTTCCTCACATTGGGAGTTATGGCAATATGGGAAGTCTGACACTCGTGTCCTATTTGACACCGAGTCGAACCATTCGTATGTGAGAAGCGCCTTTTTGCCCACGGGTTGGGTAAGCCTTGTCGCGAGGTTGCACGGCATACCTAACTCATGTTATCGACACCACTGTTGAGGACCCGAGGCTTGAGAAGGTCCCCGTGGTGCAGGTTTTCCTAAATATATTCCCGAGGAACTACCCGGACTACCCCCAATTCGGGAGTGTGATTTCGAGATTAACCTAGCTCCAGGGATCACTCCCATATTTATTCTGCCATACAGAATGGCGTCAGTGAAGTTTAGAGAGCTCTAGGTCTAGTTGCGGGAATTATTGGACAACGGTTTTATCCGTTTGAGCACTTCGCCTTAGGGTGCTCCGGTGATTTTTCGTGAAGTAGAAAGACGGGATTCTAAGATTGTGTGTGAACTATAGACAGTTAAACAAGGTTTTCATCAAGAATCGGAACACTTTGCCGCGTATTGATGATTTATTTGAGCAGTTCCAGGGTGCGCGTGTTTTTCTGAAAGATCGATTTTCGATTTGGATATTATTATGGACATTACGAGTTCGTGGTCATGCCATTTGGGCTGACCAACACACAAACAGCCACAGATAGTGACCGAGATGTGAAGTTTCCTTGGTCTTGCGAGGTGTTATCGGCGATTCATAGAATGATTTTTCCGGATCGTCGCTATACTTACTAGATTGATACGAAGGGCGTCAAGTTCTTGTAGGACGATCGTTGTGAAACGAGCTTTCAAGAGCTCAAACAACGTCTGACGAGGGACGGCCAGACAGAGAGGATCTTAGTGTTTCAACTCAGCACGTAGCTATTCTAGATGGATAGGTCAGAAAGCTGCGGAGCAAAGAACTTTCATTGGTCAGAGTTTTGGGGAGGAGTGATCAGGTCGAGGAAGAGACCTGAGAGCCCGAAGAGACTAGTAAGAGACTTAAGAGACAATACCCCCACTCGTTCAGCGTATTATTTTCTTTTAGTTTCGAGGACGAAACTTGTTTTTAGGGGGTTAGAAAATGTAACACCAAGCCAAAAAAAAAAAAAAAAAAAAAAAAAAAAAAAAAGGGAGAGAGCCAAAACGCAGCGTTTTGGCCCTCCCCCAATTGAATTAGGGCTAAAGCCCTAATTCTTCTATCTCTCTCTCTCTCTCTCTCTCTCCCTCTCTCCGCCGACCCTTCGTCTCCCTCCCCCACCGCGGCGCTGCTCTTCCCCCGCGAGCTCCGCCGGCATCTCCTTCTCCTTCTTCTTCTTCTTCTTCTTTTTCTGCTTCTTCTTCTTCCTTCCCGCGGCTCTCTCTCCTTTCTGCAGTCGCGATCGTTCGCGATCTCACCTCCTTCGCAAGCTCCGCCGAGCGCCGCCACCGCGCGATCTTGCTTCCGTCCGCGAACAGCCGCCACCAGCAGCAACCCCTCCTGCCACCATCGCGCGAGCTTGAGTGCTCCACAGCGCGACTGCAGAACCTCCGCGAGCGCAACCCGCCCTTGCACACGACCGAGCCAGCGAGCGCGCGAGCAGAGCGCGCGAGCAGGCGCGCGAGCAGAGCGCGCGAGCAGGTGCGCGCGAGCGCGCAGGGGCGCGCAGCAGCGCGCGAACGCGCACGAGCCAGCGCAGCGCACGGGCGAGCACCAGCCCGCGAGCCACTGTCAGCCCGCAGGCCCATCAGCTGCAGGCCCACCGGCCCATCGGCCCGCCAGCCCGCAGACCAACGAGCCCGCTAGCTGTAGCCCACGAGCCCAGTCCGGCCCGTGGCCCACGAGCCCGCGACAGCCCGTGACGGCCCACGAGCCCGTGACAGCCCACGAATCTTCACGCAGGTAAATGACTTAGGGTTTTGTTTCGGATCTATGTGTTTAGATCTAACAAATAAACCTTGTTTTGATAGGAAACCCTACAGACTTTGGAGTGACCGAAGCGACTTTCGGACGAGACTCGACGATTCAAGAAAACCCTAGGTGAGGAGATTTCGGCTTTAATTGATAAATTGGATGAATCTATGATTGAATCTAAGATGAAAGGTGTTGTATATGTTTAGAGTGTAAGTGGAATGCGAATAGAATACAATTTATGAAATGATTATATATGAATTGAAGGTTAAGTATAGAATGTTACAGAAATTTGATGATCTAATTTAGGTTGATCTTTTGGAGACTCGAGCGGTCAGATCCGATTTGGCTTGTCAGTAAGGAGTGACTTCCCTCCCGTAGAACTGTGAGTGGGACTTTGACATTCGCTATTGATTGAAAACCATGTTTCAAAAATATCTTTTAAATGCCATGTTTCTGCAAAATGTATGATTGTTATGGCTTTCCAATATTTGATGAAATGTTTTGTGACCTTTGGAGTGTCTTAACTGCTGACCTTATTGATATGCATCCATGAGTTTTGATAAACGTATATTGTGCCACATTTTCGACATATTGATATGTTTTAATGCTTTCACTGCATTGGCACATGGTTTTAAATGGATTTACTTACACATTTGGGCTGTATGCCCGGCCGACTTTATGATATTATGTTTTGGGCTGTATGCCCGGCCGACTTTATGATATTATGTTTTGGGCTGTATGCCCGGCCGACGTTATGATATTATGCATGGGGCTATATGCCCGGCCGACTGGTGATGGGATGCATGGGGCTACGTGCCCGGCCGATTTGATATTGTGATCCGTAGCTACGAAGGACATCTGGTAGAGGCACCCCTTGTGTCCGGATACGCTTCGGCCGGAGGTATCCGCCAGATCGTCGTGTGTATGGGTGTCCCAGGTTGACCCTCATCGGAGAGGACGTTGAGTACGGCTCCGTCTAGCACCAGGCGGGGGCACCATACACGGCTGACTAGTTATATGTACATTATTATTATTTACAGGCTAGTTGGGGTAGTCTGTGGCCAACATTGGGGCAGAGAGCCATTCTTTAATACTTGCATTTGGAAAAAACCCCCAATGCGCCGTCCTTGGTCGAGGTAGACCATTGCCGGGAATATTTCATTGGCCGGTTCTTCATGACATTGATGTGAATATTGGATGCATATCTTACTTTCTGATGTGTGCGTATTATATGTGATTTTGAAATAACATGATCGGTTTGCACACTGTGGATATTTTCTTATGCTTTGACACTCCAAGTTCACCATAGATATTGATAGTATGATGTCAATCCCCTCACTTACTGAGTATCCTTCCATAGATACTCACCCCTCACTTTCTTTCCCACATGATTAGTGTTGGACCGAGAAGATATCACTGGGATTGGGTATGGATATTTTCCATCTCTTCCGCTATGATGATTGGTGATATTATTATGTATTGGAGATTTTAGATTGACCAATGTATTTATATAAATTTTCTGGGATGACTATAAATTATGGACTTTTATTCGTGAAACTTTCGTGTTGATTATTTCATTTCATTGAGGCATTTGTAAATATTTAAAAATAACTTGGGAATTTATTTTATATATGCGTAGAATTTAAGCCCGCTCGGTGTGGCGGCTGCTCATGCTCTAGTAGGGCATGACAGTAAAGGTCTGTTGCTAGGACTGTTAGAAACTTTATAGCCTTGCGTTGTTCTGGATGTTGGTTGTGGTATTTGTTGATTTCGGAGAGGCCGGGATGGCCAATGGTTTATTTTTTAGAATGAATGTCATATACAGGTGAAATTGTACATGGGAAACCTCCGATTTATGGGGAGGTTCTGTCCGATTTTCTGTAAAAATACAGCCGGCATCCAGGGACAACGGGCGGCTGTTCACGATCCCGGTTCGGGGCGTGACAAAGCTTCTTATTTCCTCAACCTTAGAGTCCGGCAGGATAGTTCTGAGGTCCTCCAACATCCATTCCCTATTGCTATTGATAAAGCAATTCACCTTTATGTCTAGAGAGGACTCCTGCAGAGGAACTGTCACATGGTGGATAAGAGGACCCTTGCCAACCCAATGATCTGTCCAAAACAAAATTTTACTTCCATCCCCAACCCTCATCTCCTGCCTTTGCTGATCAAACTCTTACTTTTGACTATGCCTCTCCAAACCGCCGAGGCACCTGGCTTTACTTTATGATTCAAGAAATCACCATCCCTTAAGTACTTGTTCCTAAGCACCTCACACCAAAGACTGTTCTCCCCCTTTAAGATCCTCCAACCTAACTTCGCCATGAAGGAGAGATTGGTGGCTTTGGTCTCTCTTAATCCAAGGCCTTGTTCCTTTCTCGGAGTGTAGACCTTCTCCCAATTAATCAAGTGAACATTTTTACAATTTCCATCCCATCCCCATAGAAAGTTCCCATTAATTTGATCCAGCTTATTATAGATTGACTCTGGTAACCATGCAACTTGCATAGTATAGATGGGCAGAGCAACGGTAACAGACTGAATAAGGACTTTCCTGCCAGCAGCAATCAGACACTTGGCCTTCCTACCCGCAAGCCTTTCCTACACCTTCTCAACATCTCAACAACATGGCCAAAGGTGGACGTGTCCACTCTTTTGCGCAAAATAGGTATCTCGAGGTATTTACAAAGATCAGGAGATAAAGAGAACCAACAAGCCGCTACAAGAGAATCCTTTAAATTCCCAGGAGCTTTAGGAGGGAGGCAAATTTTGGACTTACTGGGGTTTATATCCAGACCACTCTCGGAGGAGAATTCCCTTAAACACGCCAGCACATTAGTCAGATTCAAGTGGTCTGCCTCAGCAAAGAGGAGCAAATCAACTGCATAGAAAAGATGCGAAATGATAAGACCCCTTCTGCAAATTTTAACGAGGCTTCAAGCTCCTCTTCTAACCCTATCTTGAATCATGTAAGAGAGGCGTTCCATGACCAAGATGAAAAAATAAGGAGACAGAGGGTCTCTTTGTTTTAACTTTTGCCAAACCTCATGCATTATCACTCCGAAAAGACTTCAATAGCAATTTTATGAATTCTAAACAGCGAAGTCCATGATAAATTAATTGATGAAAGACAGGGGGGAGGAGAGGTTAGAGAGGACTAAGCGTTTTATATGGTCTTGATTACCACCATAGCCATTAATAATAATTGAGCTTCCAAATATGGGCTTGTGACATGAATTTTGGACCAAAAACTAAATCAACACCAACATGAGCATCCTCCATTGGGAGAGAAAACCACAAGGCACTACTGTAATTTCCTCCTTTTTTTTTGTATGCTTGAGTATTCACTGTGATAAGACATGAATCAAGAACTTTTATTATAAGACAAAGATTTCAAATTAGTCAGGTGTTTTTTGAGAAAAGTCTATTGGTTCATTTATTGTTTCTTTTTCTTTTATTTTTTTTTACTAATTATATTGTCATTTCGTTTGAATAATAGTAATAAGATAGGTTTATTTTTTAAATTTATTCGCAAACATGCTCACAAGTATGATCTTGTGTGCTCACACATGGTACAAATTGCAAAAACACAAACTGTCGAGGAAACTGAAATAGCTAAACCGATCATACAAATGCAGAATGTCCTGAAAGGTCAAGGATTGTAAGGTGTTGGGACCAAGTACAGTGGATATTTCTTATGAATGGCCAAACCATAACGTTCAGTCATGTCTAGCTCTTGGTTAGCCGATCCTTCCGGTAGATCCCAATCAAACCAGTACAAGAAGTTGGCAAGGGTATAACTCACTGAAGCAATACCAAATAATATTCCTGGACAACCCCTCCTTCCAAAACCAAAAGGAATAAATTGAAAATCTTGGCCAGTGAAGCCAATCGGATTATCTAGAAATCGTTCGGGATAAAACTTTTCTGGCATTTCCCAAAGTTTGGGGTCCCTATGAATTGCCCATACATTAATCTGCACTTTTGTTTTTGGTGGAATGTCGAAGCCGTTGAGTTTGATCCATGTAGATGTTTCTCGGGGAACTAAAAAGGGGCCAGGTGGATGTAACCTTAAACTCTCTTTGATCACGCAAGTCAAGTATTCCATTTGCGCGACGTCATCCAAATCTATATGTGCTTTCTTTCCAACAACTCCTCTTACCTCCTCTTGTGCTCTCCTCATTTTAGCTGGATTTCTTACAAGCTCTGACATAGTCCATATAATCGTTATTGCACAAGGATTAATTCCACCCATTAGCACGTCCTGCCATTCAAACAAAAGTATGCGTGTTAAAAACCACAAAAAAGAGTTTGACATAGACAAAGAAAAATGAGATAAGCAAGAGGGACACACCAATAGGACTCCCTTGATGCTTTCTTGAGTGAGAACACTGCCGTCAACGCTTGCCTTCCTGGGATTCAGAAGAGCTTCAATGAAGACTTTGTTCTCATTATCATTCCTCTTGCACTTGTGTCGTTTGATTTCACGATCAAGAAAACCGTCTACTAGCTTGAAAGATTTTTCAAGTTTTGCATCAAAGCCCGTGATTCTGTCCATCCACCCCATGCATGGAAACAATTCTCTAAAGCTAGAAGAAGCAATCATCTTTGTAACCTTCTTTGCCAGGGCTCCAAATCCAGGTCCACCCATTCCTTCATACCTTTGACCAAGAATACACCTGCATGCTATGTTGTTTGTGGCCGTGATTGACATGACACTCAGATTAACGGGTTCCTTCTTAAGACTTGACTGTTGAATTTTTGTAACCACATGAGCTAGTATTTCTTCACGGATGTCTTGAAATGATTGCACCCTTTTCTGGGTCAAAAGCTCCGCAACACATAATTTCCTTAATTCCATCCAACGCTGGCCATATGGTGATATCAGTATGTCATGACCTTGATAAAATATAACACCTGCACCCCTCGTAGCGTATCTGTTCTTAAAATTGACATCTTGGGTCTTCAAGACTTCTCTGGCCATCTCTGGAGATGAAACAACCAGAGTTCGAACTTTGCCATCGTGTATGAGCATTAGAGGACCATACCTGTCCGAGAGGGCTCTGAAAGAGCGGTATGGAAGTGAACCAATCTGATGAAAGTTGCCTAGTAGTGGCAGTTTTGGTGGGGAAGGAGGCAGGTTGTATTTGCTAGCTCTGGAGAGCGTCCTAAGCAATAACAGAAGAGAGAGGAACAGAAGACATAGAATGTGAGGAGTTAACCATGGGCTTACCTGCAGGTCTGCACCGTAATGCTGCAATGCTAATGGTAGCATAGGCATATTCTTTGAACTTCTGGGCTCTTTTCGATGGTTGAGTTTGCTAACTAGGAAGACTTTGTTATTGAAGATAAAAGAGTGAATTCAGAAATATTATATAGAGCGAGTTCAGGCTCAACTGGCTATATCTTCTCTCCTTAAGAGCTCTCAAGTTCAAGTTTTCTTAATGTACTAAAAATATATATAATAGATTGTATTGAGTGAGGTTGTGTTTGGGCGTAATGTACAATAACAATGAATATAATGAGAATATTCTGTGAATATTGCATTACTAAATGGAAACAAAATGTATTCCATATAACATTTGATGCCAGGTAATTCAATTACCATAAGAGAGAGACTCAAAAATTTTCATGGGAACGGATTTTGGAGAATAAATCATTTTCCATTTAAATATTATCTCAATTATCTATGTAATGGTTTCCTTCAAATTACAACAAGAAAAATCTAATTTACTAGGTCATGAAAAGACAGAAACACCTTTCACTCTCCTTGTGCGTAACCCTTAAAACTAAAGTCATGGAAGATGCCAAGGTTAGGATTTGGAATTTTAAAACTTATGGCCAAAAAGTTATATTTTAGGGCCAAAAGTGTTTTAATTCTCCTTAATTGATGTTCTAATTGTTATAAATTGTAGTATGGTGTGTCGTCCCTAAATTAGACTCTACAATACTCGAATTGGTTTAGTCGATTAATCCGAATACCTGTGGTCAAGTATTAAAAAAAAAATTGCTTACTAAATAAGGTAGAATATATATTACATCTACAATACCAAAAAAAAAAAAAAAAAAAGTGAACTACAAATAACTTATATTTTTTCTGAGAAAAGGTAAAAATTAAAAATAGAAAATATATAGTTTTTAGATAATTAACCAACCATTTCATGTCATAACCTCTCTGAAGTAAAATCATGGATCAACCACAGACATTGCTTTGAGAAAGAGTAAATAAACCAAGACAATGAAGGAATGCAACTTTGTTCACATGCTTAGATTATAAACTTTGCGTCATAGGGACAACAGACCAAGAAAACTATCTTCGCTTGCACACTGCAGCGTGGGATAGCTATATATATTGTTAAGAGATATCATATGTTTTGAATTGATTTAATTTTGAGAATATTTAGTTTTCTTTATTTCTATATTCATAATATTTAATTTGATATTTTATAAATTAAATTTTTTATATAAATCAAATATATTATAATATTTCATCGAGCAAGCAATGGAGCACCAGGTCTCCACCCTTTTTTTTTTTTCGGTAAGAATCTCATACCCTGTTTGAATGCGTCAAAGCTAGGTGCTAAAGTCGATTTCACTGCCTTTTGGACTGTCTGCTGTGTTAACTAATATATATATATTTAACAACCATCCTACATATAACAATGAATATACAATGACCTATTTATTATAATGAATATACAATGACCTACATACAATACTGAATATACACTGACCTATATATAATAACGAATATACCTTGACCCGAATATAGTCCTTAGCTACCACAATAACAACAAACCGATATTTAATCCTAATAATTTAGAATAAGTCATTTGAGAGACAAATTTAAAAATGGTTATAAAATATATACATAATTTGTTAGTTTAATTTGTGTAGATTTTTGTACGCCACTCATTCCTATTTAAGATTATTTTCTCGTCTAAATTTTTAACTATCATATTTTTACGAATAAATTATATCCAAATTTTTAATGGTTTCCCCTATATTTTACTAAATCTCCTATATTTAAGTTTTTGGTTTTCCTAACCAGCGCGTTTCTTAGGTTTTCTTTGCACATACCTAAATTATCTCAGAGGACATTATCGCATCTTATTCACAATTGAACTAACTCCCAATCTATTACGAATCTCTTCATTTCTAATTTTATCTTTTCTAGTTTTGTCACACATTCACCTAAACATTTTCATTTCTGCTACGACCATTTTTTGTTTTTGTTATTGTTTAATAACCCAACACTCAATGCCATACAATAGTGCAGGTCTAACCGTGATTCTATAGAAATTTCCCTTCAAATATATTGATATCGTGCGATCGCAAAGAATTTCATATGCATTTCTCCATTTTATCTAATTCGCTTGAATTCTATGGTTTACATTGTCACACCCCGAACCAGGGTCATGAACAGCCGCCCGTTGCCCTGGATGCAAGCTACATTTTTACAGAAAATCGTACAGAATCTCCTCATATTTCGGAGGTCTCCCAAATATAATTTGACCTGTATATCAACATTCATCCTGTAAAATAAATAAATAGTCATCTCGGCCTCTCCAAAATCAACAAATACCACAGTCAACATCCAGAACAACGTAATGTTATAAAGTTTCTAGCAGTTCTAGCAACAGACCTCTACTGTCATGCCCAACTAGAGCATGAACAGCCGCTACATCGAGCGGACCTAACTTTTATCTTATATACAATCATTTTTCCCAAGTGACATTCAAATACGTACAATCGGCTCAATGCAAATAAATTATGAGAGTTTCACAAATAAATGTACATAAATTATATAGTCATCCCAAAAATAAATAAATGAGTACATTTATCAACTAAAATCTCCAATAATCGTAGCGGAAGATATGGTAACATCCATACCCAAGCCCAGTACTATCAATTCCTCGTCGCAAGAATACAATCACACTAATACTTTCTCAGTCCACGACTAATCCTGTGGAAAAGAAAGTGAGGGATGAGTATCTATGGGAGAATACTCAGCAAGTGAGGGGATTGATATCATACTATCAATATCAAGGGCGAACTTGGAATGTCAAAACATGTAACAAAATATCGAGTGTACGAAAATAACATGTTATTTCAGAATAAAACATATCTCAAGACACACATCAGAAAATAACATATGCATCCATCCATGTATCAAGTCACATATGTAGAGTCGACCGAACAAACAACCCTGGCAATGGTCTACCTAGACCAAGAATAGGCGCATTAGGGGTTTTCACTATGCAAATATCAAATAATGACTCTCTATTCTAATGTTGGCCACAGACTATTCCAACTAACTTGTAAATAATAATAATGATACATAAATATAGTCGGCCGTGTATGGTGTCCCGCCCAGTACTAGACAGAGATAAACTCACGTCCTCCCTGATGAGAGTTAACCTGGGATACCCATACACATGACGATCTGGGGGATACCTCCGGCCGAAACGTATCCGGGCACAAGGGGTGCCTCTACCAAATGTCCTTCGTAGTTACGGAATGCTATAGGAAGCATATCATCATATCACCAAGTCGGCCGGGCACGTAGCCCCATGCATCGCATCATGTCGGCCGACCATATAGCTCCATGTATCGTAACATAATTTCGGCTGGGCGTATAATTCAAATAGTACATGTAAATACATTTAAAACTACGTGCCAATACAGTAGAAGTATTAAAACATGTCCATATGTCAAAAAGGTGGCACAATATCAGTTATCAAACTCATGGATGCATAATCTATAAAATCAGCAGTTGGAACACTCCAATGGTCACAAAAATATGTCTATCAAAATCCAAAAATTTAGTTTTCATACGTATAGAAATCATATCGTTTGAAAATCGGTAAAACATGATTTATCAATCAATAGAAGATGTCAAAGTCTCACTCACAGTTTTAGGGAGGGTGGTCACTCTCTATTTTCAAAACAAATCCAATCTGACTCCTCGAATCTCCGAAAAGATCAACCTAATCAGATTATCAGAATTTAATATCAAATTTCAAGTATTATAGGGTTTATCCATTTTTTCTAAATTTGTACAAATCTTAACTCTTCAATTTATGAATACACTCTAATGTCATCAGTTGCAATTCAGTTAGAGACAATTAACGTACTTTTAATCCAAGTCAAATTCAACCCTAAAACCACTCAAGGTTGAAAATAAGGCTGAAAATAAAGAATTTTCCTATAAGATGGAAAATATTTGAAAAATCATATACTTTTCGATTCCCATCCAAATGTTTCAAGCCATATGTCATTTTCAAGATATATGAGTCTATTTTCATAATACGGAAATCGTATTTAAATTGCTTATAAGCAAAACAATTTATAATGAGAAAGGCTGCATCAACCCTTGCACTCAAATCCCAATTTCCGACTATTTTCATACATAAGTCAATTTAAACTCCAAGAGAAACTATGCAAATCAACTTAATTTGATTCTATCATCCTGAACAGTTCCATTTCATATAAATTCGTACACTTAACCTAATGAACCGCATATAATGTCTGAAAATGTATTCATTGCGAATCTGGTTTACATTCTAACATATACAAGACTTCTTATCTTAAATTTACCCTAAATTCGATAACCAAATCAAATGGGCTCTGAAATCACTCACCTAGAGTTTTTTCTCAGATTGCAGACCTTTGTCCGAATGTTCTCTCGATCATTCCAAGATCTGTAATGCTATCTATCAAGATAGAGTTTATTAGTTAGGTTCACGCATTTAGATCGGAAGCAAAACCCTAAGTCAGTTACCTGCGTGGATGTTCGTGGGCTGTCACGGGCTCACGGGCCGTCGTGGGCCGTCGCGGGCTCATGGGCTACAGCGGGCTCGTGGGTTCGCGGGTTCACAGGTCAGCGGCCCAGTGGGCTTCGGCTAGCGGGCTCGCTGGTCTGCGGGGCAGTGGGCTAGCGGGTCGGCAGCTGATGGGCCTGCGGCTGATGGGCCTGCGGGCCGGCAGTGGCTCATGGCGCAGTGGCTTGCGGGCTGGTGCTCGTGCGCTGGCTCGTGCTCCCGTACGCTGGTGCACTGCGCTGGTGCGCTGAGGCGCGCTGGTGCAAGCTTATGTGCTGAGGCGCGCTCGCGGCCTGGTTCACACTTGCGGCCTGGCTCGCGCTCGCGGGCTAGGTCCTGCTCGTGGCTTGGCTCGCGCTCGTGGGCTGGCTCACGCTCACAGGCTGGCTCGCGCTCGAGGGCTGGGACCTGCTTTTGGCCTGGGCTCGCGCTGCAGTCGCGCGCTATGGTGGAAGGCGGTGCTCGCGGGAGGAAAGAGCAGCTGCGGCGAGCGGCGGCGATGGCAGAAGGGTGCGATCGATCGTGGCACGCGGCAGAGGAAGGCGAGGCGGCGGATTTGGGCGAAGCCAAAGGGAGAGAGAACGAAGTAGAGAGAGACAGTGAGAGGGAGAGAGATGGTGAGACTTGCAGCCGAAAGGGGAAAGAGAGAAGTAGAGAGGGAGAGATAAGAGGCGGCGAGCGGTGGCGATGGAGCGCTCGCGGGAGGAAGGCGGAGAGAGTGCGGCGGCCACGGGGAGATGAAGAGTCGGGGGGAGAGAGAGAGAGAGAGAGAGAGGGATTAGGGTTTTCAACCCTAATCCCCAAATTTGGGGACGCAGCGTTTTGCCCCAAAATGCCGCGTCTCTATTTTTCTTTTTCTTTTTTTTTGGTGTTACATACATGCTCATTTTTATTGCCATCATTTTAAAATATGGAATCTACATATCTAAATCGTTCAATTTTTGGTATATCTTATTCATTTAATCTAATCGTTTCTTTATCATTCCGATAATTGTCACTAAACGTACAACTCATATACTCTGTTTTTGATCTATTCAATATAAACGCTCTATATTCCAGTATGACCCACCATAACTCTAATTTAACACGAATACCCTCTCTAGTTTTATCAATTAACACTATATTATATGCAAAAAACATATACCATGGTATGTTATCTTGAATATTTTTTTGTGATTTTGTGTATTATTATGACAAAGAAGATGGGGCTTAATGCCAACTGCTGATAGAGTCCAATATTAACGGGGAAGTTATCACTCAAACCTCCGTAATTTCTTACATTGATTACAATTCTTTTATACATATCTCTAATGAGATTAATGTATTTCGAGAAGATCACTTCATCAACGCCGATCACAATACGTCTCTAGTAACCCTATCATATAGTTTTTCTAGAAAAATTATTTTTAAAAATAAATACCCTCTCTAGCAACCCTATCATATGGTTTTTCTAAAAAAAATAAAAAAAAATATATGTACAGCCATTAGCGACGGAAAAATTAGTGACGGATTATCGACGGAAAATTAGCGATAGATTTTTTTATTTTTTTTATTTTTAATTATTTTTAATTATTTTTAATTATTTTTAATTATTTTTAATTATTTTTAATTTTTTAATTTCATTTAATATTTTATTTATTTTTTCAAATTTTTTATTATTTTATTTTAAGTTAAAATAAATTTATTTTATTATTTTATAATAAAATATAATTTTATATTATTTTATTATTATTAAAAAATATGAGAAAAAGATAATAAGCGAAAAAAAAAAGAAATATGATTAGATAACATATTAAGTCTGGTGGTTGGCTTGCTCTCTTCATTTTACTTGTGCGTGGGTTCGAAGTGCACAGGATGCAATTTTCATAAATTAAAGGCAGTTGTGTGGGTGGGCGGGTCGGGCTGAGCGGTGGGTCAGGTGCCTAGAGCTATAAGCCTTTTTTTTTTTTTTTTTTTTTTCAGAACTCAAAAGAAATATGATTAGTAAAATACTTGGTCTGGTGGTTGGCTTGTTCTCTTCATTTTACTTGTGCATGGGTTCGAAGCGCATAGGAGGCAATTTTCACAAATTAAAGGCAGTTGTGTGGGTGGGTGGGTTGAGCTGAGTGATGGGTCAGGTGCCTGGAGTTGTAAAATTTTTTTTTTTTTTTAGAACTCAAAAATCAGCGACAGATCGGAGTCCGTTGCTGATTTTTTTTTTTCTATTTCAGCGATGGATTTTTTTCATCATTCATACGACGCTGATATTAGTGACGGAAAATAATCCGTCCCTGATATTTAGTGGGGTCACTATCAGCGATGGATTTAGCGACGGAAAAAATTCGTCGTTGATATCCTTCAGTGACGAAAAATAGAATTTCAGCGATGGATTTTTCCATAAGGGTTGAATCTTATGTTATCTTGAAACATTTAGAAATTTGATCTTGTTTGATCTCTAACAACCTCTGTTTGACCCAGTTGATCATAGGGCGTCCATATCTATCCAGTGCAAATCCGGATCAACCCAATACATCTTTGATACCATAGCAAGTGCCTATAACTAGCAACAGTCCATAGCAAGTTTCATTCAGTTTTGCTTCAAGTGTGCCATGTTGCCAAAATATGGGTGCCCCTCCCAATATCAAAACACATAGATACATTGTTACATATTTAGTTCCCAAATGGGTATTATTTTAGTTTAGATGATTAGGTGGGAAATATGCTTTGTCCAGACTTTGGAAATGCATCTTTCATAATTAATAATTGATGTCACGAGTTTTTTTTTTTTTTTTTTTTTTTTTTTTATTAAGGATTGGCTTAATCATCCTAAGATTTTTTTTTTTCGTTCTTTCAAATATCATAAGATTTAGCAAGTTCTAACATTTTCAAATTATTCAAATATCATAAGATGAAGGCGGGAGGACAACTGCCCCAATTCGGGAAAAAAATAATATATTACAGATGCTTGTTGCAATATTTCAACAAATATCGCTAAAAGTTTGAAAAATAAGTTTAAAGCTCCTGAAAAGTGTAAATATTCTTTTTCGTGAAATGCTCCATAGAGAATGACAAATGAAATTCTAAGTCCACTTATTTGTGTCTTCGTGAGAAAATACCACCAAAGATGTTTTTTTTCCATTTCTTTTACTTGATTATCGGTATTTGGATTATTTGATTAATTTAATTCGATTATTGTGGGGTCCAATTTAATGATAGACACCCTTAACGTGTATTTTTTTATTTTTAAAACTCGAAATCGAGACCTTATTTAAGTAGTCTAGGGCTTTACCACCAGATCCTTATAATGTTGGTTACCATCATTCCAAAGCTGTCTTGATAATCACCATTGACATTAATAATAATTGAGCTTCCAAATATGGGCTTGTGACATGAATTCTGTACCAAAAACTAAACCAACATCAACATGGGCATCCTACATTCGGAGGGAAAACCACAAGGCACTTCTGTAATTTTTTTTTTTTTTTCAGTTGATTGAGAATTCGCAGTGATAAGACTTGATTCAAGAACTTTTGCTATAAGATAATGATTTAAATTATTCTGGTGCTTGTTTAAGAAAAGACTATTGGTTTTTTTTTTGTCTTTTTTTCTTAATAATTATATTGTCATATCGGTTAAATAATAGTAATAAGATAGATTTATTTTTTAAATTTATTAGAAATGTGCTCACAAGTATGATCTTGTGTGCTCACACATGATACAAGTTGTATAAGTACAAGTTGGGTAGGAAACTTAAATAGCTAAACCAATCACACAAACATAGAATGTCCCGAAAGCTCAAGGATCGTAAGGTGTTGGGACCAAGTATAGTGGATACTTCTTATGAATGGCCAACCCATAGCGCTCAGTCATGTCTAACTCTTTGTTAGCCGATCCTTCTGGTACTTCCCAATCAAACCAGTACAAGAAGTTGGCAAGGATGTAACTCACTGATGCAATACCAAATGATATTCCTGGACAGCCCCTCCTTCCAGAACCAAAAGGAAGAAATCGAAAATCTTGGCCATTAAAATCTATTGGATTATCTAGAAATCGTTCCGGATAAAACTCATCTGGCATGTCCCACAGTTTGGGGTCCTTATGAATTGCCCATACATTAATCTGCACTTTTGTTTTTGGTGGAATATCGTAGCCCTCGAGTTTGATCCATGTGGATGTTTCTCGAGCAACTAAAAAGGGGCCTGGAGGATGTAACCTTAGAGTCTCTTTGATCACACGAGTCAAGTATTCCATTTGAGCGACATCACCCAAATCTATATGTGCTTTCTTTCCTACAACTCTTCTTACCTCATCTTGTGCTTTCCTCATTTTAGTTGGGTTTCTTACAAGCTCTGACATGGCCCATACAATCGCTAGTCCACTTGTATTAATTCCACCGTCCTGCCATTCACACAAGAGTGAGTGTTCAAAACCACAAAAAAAGAGTTTGACAGACAAAGACAAAAGTGATAAGAAAGTAGGACACACCACTACAAGAAATTAGGTATTTAGTGACAATCGAAAGTTGTCACTAAAACACTAAAAGTTGTCACTAAAGGCTTTTAGCGATGACTTTTCACTTGTCACAACCTCATCACTAAATCATTGTCATAAAAGAATCCAATAATAACGAGTTTTAAGTTGTCACTAAAGATACCATATAGTGACGAGAATATCTATTATCACTAAAATAGTAACAACATAATGTTGTCACTAATTGCAATCCAAAGTTGTCATAATACTGGTCTATGTTGTCACAAAATATAACAAATCACAGAACATTTGTGACGACATTTTCTTGTGACCATAGTGACAACTTTCTAGTCATCATTAAAGATACTATATAGTAATAATATTTTGTTGTCACTAATATAGTGCCAACATGATGTTATCACTAAACATGATAAACAAAGGAACATTTATGACAATTTCTTGTTGTGAATACAATGACAATATTAGTAGTCAACATTAAATATAACATATGGTGACAACTTTTTTGTTGTCACTGAGATAGTGACAACAAGATGTTGTCACTAAACATGATAAATTATAGACCATTTGTGATATAGTATGTATATGGTATTGTATATGTATACAATCTGTCACTATATAAGAAATACAAAGGGTTAATGTCATTATTTGATTATTTTTCTGAAATGAATGCAAACTCACATTTTTAAATACCATGTTGAGCTGCTAATTGTGTGAACATATTCATCATGAATTCAAGACGATGTTCGAGCGAAGCTTGTTTTTCTCTTAGTATAATAATCTCATCATTCATTTGAGAAGATCTCTTTTCAGCTTCATCAGCTTTCTTTGCCAATTCATTAGCTTTCATTTCAGCGTCACAGGCTTTCTTCTCAGCTTCATCAGCTTTCTTCTCAGCTTCACAAGCTTTCTTTTCAGCTTTATCTGCTCTTTGCTTGTACCGTTGAACATCATATTCAATTTGTTTGCTTGTTGACATATGCCCTCTATAACCTGGTATGTTCCCAACTTTCATATTGCAAATTTCTCTAGGAGTCATTGATGTAGTTTCTTCCATTTCCCTCATCGCTTCCTAAAATAAAAAATTATATTATTAAGAACCAAAAAGGAGAAAAAAAATTATAAAGTTATGTCATTAGATACTTGGGTATGACCTACCAAAGTCTCTTTTGCCTTTTCACTTCCCCAAGCACCTATCTTCCTTGAAAAGTGGCCATATTGATACAAGTCGATAAGAGAAACTTCAATTCCTTCAATTCTTTGCTATTGTAACCATAAAAAACATCAAGATATTACTTTTCTATATAAATTGACGAAGGAAAACATAAAATGAGAGGCTTGTACCTTCTCCTCAGCAACCCTTGCGAGAGATTTAGTGCCACAAAATGTTTTGTTGTCATTGTGAGCTCGATTTTTTTTATTACGCGCACTCATTTTCTAAAATCAGTCATTAGAATACTACGGTAGTAACATTTGTAAGGTACTAATACACAAAATAAATACTTAGCAAAATATCATACCTTAAAAGAATTAGAAGTCAAATATTCACAAAGCCAATTCCAATCTTCCTCAGGCACATCAGCAGGTGGATGTCTTAATACCTCCTCCTTTGATTGAAATGTTTGAAAGTATTTGTGGAGTTTATAACGATGGGTGCGATATTGTGCATTGAGTTGCTTGTTTACAGCTGATTTTATCATAATACTATCATCAACACCAAATCTAGCCTACAATATATTAATAACAATTGTTGTAAAATATGATTTATATTTGATATATGATTGAAAAGCGAATTCAAAGTATTTTACCATAGCAGCATTGTAGATATTTTCTCGATCCTTCTCATCCATCTTTGACCATTTAGATACATTATGCCTTCCAAATTTTCGAACAACACACCCAGATTCACTAATGAAAAATTGAGAATCTATTCCTACGATACGTTTGGCTTCTACATCTAATACAATACTCATAGACTCATTAGCACTTCTTTTTTTGCATAAAGCTATGTTTCTGGTAGGTCCTCTTTTAGAAATTGATGCCGAAGAAGATTGACCTATATTGAATATATAAGAGTTAGAAAAAATAACCTAATCCTGATTTAATACTTCAATGATCATAGACCAACAACGACCAAAGTAATTAAAACACTAACCTGAAGAATGAGACAGAGATGCCTCTGATACAAAAAGATAAATATAAATAAGATTTAAAAGACTTTAGAAAAAATAATATAAATTAGATATAAAAATAATTGTAAATGGAATTTCAAATTAATAACTAGCCTTTAACGCACCTGGATTAACACTTTCTTCGTTGTTTACAAGTGACATGTCTTCATCAACAAGATTAAATTTTCTGAAATGTCGTGATCTAGAAGAATTTGGTGTGATAGTTTGTTCTGAGTCTAGAGTACTTCTTGCTTGAGCAGTTGCTTTTATGCCTTGGGATGAGAATGAATCTCTTAATATGTATGACTTAATTCTGCTTTTCTTTGAAGATTGTCCTCCCTTTCCTGGACCAGTCATCTACAAATCAAGAAAAATTTAGTTAATCCAGATTACAAAAATTTATATAAACAACAAAGATATGAAATATAGCACATGCTCTCACTTGAATAAAAGACGCTAGCTATTCAAACACAAAGCATACAAGGTACACAAATCACACAAAGATATGAAATATGAAATATGCCTTGGATCAAATAGTTAAATGATATAGGTAGTTTGAACCAAATACATGAATATACACCTAGTTACAAAATTATCTCAACAAGAATTTAAATGCATATGCCCTAGATTGAACCAGCATCATCCCTAGATTGAACCAGCATCATCATCGGTCAACAACTCTTCTTCTTCAACATGGATTACCGAATCGTCATCATCATTATCATCATCATTGTCATCATCATCAATACCATCATCAATAAATTCATGCTTACTTTGCATGGAACTTGCTCCTTTTTCAACATTAACAACTGATGCATCAACCCTGTCTGCTAATGATACATCCCTAACAAGGGATGGCAGTTCACCAAGGTCTACGTACAAAACAAATTCTGGCTCTTCTTCTTGGTAAACCTCCTCCACCAACTCTTGATATTCAGTTTGAAGAATATCATAAGAGTTACGAGGATTAGCCTTTTCAACTACATACCAATTCTTTCCTAATTTGATGTCCTCAACATAAAACACCTGTTGAACTTGTTGAGCAAGCACATATGGTTGGTCCGAATACCATTTGCGAGAAACATTTATACTAGTGATTCCCGACTCTTTATCTAATTGTATTCCACGAGCATCCCCCAAGTTAAACCACTCACACTTAAATATCAAGACCTTTTTCCTGCCTATGAAATACTCTACTTCAAGGATATCTATTAAGACACCATAGAAGTCTATAGTGTTATTTCCATGTTCCCCTTTAACTACAACACCACTATTTTGAGTCTTTCTTTCATTTTCACGATCTTTTGTGTGAAACCTATAGCCATTGATCATGCAACCACTATATCTTCTAATACGGTTATCTGGGCCCAAGGCCAACGACTGAATTTCTCCATTGCATGGCGAGGAAGACTTCAAAACCTGTTGCAAAACATTAAATATAAAACAAATTAATAGATTTTATTAGTTTCAAATCTGCTATACACTTAGTTAAAATCCTACTTACACGTTGTTGGAACCATGAAGGGAACTCAATATCATGTCGTTGCTCTATGTTTGCATTGCTTTCTGCCTCAAGTTTTAACTTGTGCTCACTAAATTAGAATAATTCATAAATTAGCTCAAATTCCTGTATTAAATAAATAGTATAAAGATATTATATACAATAATATTGAATGACTTTAAAGCTAAAAAACTCACTTGATGTAGTCTTCAATCTCATCACAACTATTGAGCACAAATATATGAATTTTGACTAATTCTGAGTCACTTAATTCAGTGTACTTTGGTCTACCAAATGGTCGACCTTTTGAAGAAAACACCGATAATTCACCGCTTGCCTTTTCCATTTCATTATTGCGCTCTTCCAAACTAACTTTTGACTCAAGATCTTGTAAATACATGGAACAGAAACTCAAGCACTCATTGTCAATATACCTCTCAGCAATACAACCTTCCGGCCGAGCTTTATTATGCACATAACCCTTTAATGTACCCATTTTCCTACAAACAAGTGAGATGACATCAAACACATCAACAAAATGGCATCTAAAAATTTATATACTATTATAGTTAAGCATAAAAACTTAAAGTTATTCTAAAAATGGTTTCTTTACCTCTCAAAAGGGAACATCCAGCGATATTGAGGTGGTCCGGAAATTTTTGCTTTTGCTGGCAAGTGCACTAACAGGTGTACCATGATATCAAAAAAGGAAGGGGGGAAAATTCTTTCCAATTTGCAAAGGATAATTGCGATTTTTTTCTCCTGCTCCTCCAATGCATCTAGATATTGTGTTCTGCAACATAATTTTCTAAAGAAATCACTTAACTCAATCAACACTTGTCGGACTTCTTTTGTCAAGCAACCCCGTATTGCAAGTGGGAGGATTCGTTGCATGAATATGTGAAAATCATGGCTCTTCATTCTAGACATTTGAAAGTCTCCATTCTTTATACATCTAGATATGTTTGAAGCAAATCCATCTGGATACTTAATTGAAGCCAGAAATTTACAAACTTTTTCCCTTTCATCCCTGGTAAAGCTATAGCAAGCTTTCGGCATGAGAAAAGAATTGCCTCTACGAATTAAGTGTAGTTCCCTTTTTAGACCCAAAGCCATCAAATCTTTTCTAACTTTCCAGTTGTCTTTGGTTTTCCCCTCAATACCCATAATTGTTCCAAACACCGATTCAGCCACATTTTTCACTACATGCATAATATCAATATTGTGTCTCAATTTTAAGTCAGCCCAATAAGGTAAATCAAAAAAAATGCTCTTCTTCGTCCAATTTAAACCAGTGTCTTTACGTTTACGCTTCCTTTTTGTGGCTTGCTCTTGGGCCTTTCCAAAGAAGAACCCAAGATCTTCATATGGCTGTAATTGGTTCAAAATTTCGTCTCCAGACATGGGAATAATAGTGTCCCTATAATCAACTTCACCATTGAAATCTTTTTTATCTTTTCGCCAATGATGATCTTTAGGTAAGAATCTACGATGCCCTGCGTAACACAACTTCATGCTATTGCGCAAATGCATACAAGATGTCTCAGTCGTGCAGAAAGGACATGCAAAATAACCTTTGGTACTATACCCAGACAACATAGCATATGCAGGGAAGTCATTTATTGTCCAAATAAGAGCAGCACGCAATGTAAATTTTTCTCCCTTATATGCATCATATGCTTCTACACTACTCCACAGCTCCTTTAATTCATCAACAAGGGGTTGTAAATAAACATCAATGTCATTTCCCGGAGATTTAGGTCCAGGGACTAACAATGACATGGTCAAGAACGGATCCTTCATGCATTTCCAAGGTGGTAAGTTATATAGGACAAGAAAGACGGGCCAAATACTGTATGCATTACTCAAGTTCCCAAAAGGATTGAATCCATCAGTTGCAAGTCCTAAACGGACATTGCGAGGATCTTGTGCAAAATCATCATAAGTTTTATCAAAATGCATCCACGCCTCACAATCAGCTGGATGCCTCATACTATTAGAATCAATAACAAGCTTCTCCTTATGCCACCGCATGTCACGAGCTATTTCTTTGTTTACATAAAATCTTCGTAGTCTAGGCATTAAAGGGAAGTAGCGTAATACCTTACGAGGCACTTTAGAACCATTAGATTTATAGCGCGGCTCATTGCACTTCTCATTTGGGCACTTGCTCAAGTTCTCATATTCTTTTCTGTAAAGAACACAATCATTAACACATGCATGGATTTTTTCATATTTAAAACCCAAGTCACAGATAATCTTTTTAGCCTCATAGAAAGATTTAGGGATCAAAGCTCCTGGTGGAAGTGCATCCCTAAATACTCCCAGTAGCACATCAAAGGATTTTGTGGTCCAACCATTCATGGTCTTCAAATGCAACAAAGTCACAATAAAAGATAGTTTTGAAAATCTATCACAACCCGGGTAAAGATCCCTCTTTACATCATCTAACATTCTAAGAAAATTATCTGCCTCACATTCTTTTTCATTGGGTAAATTTTGACCAATGTCTTCCCCTCTTTGCCAGTTCTCACCCCAATTAGTAGCTCCAATATCATTTAACATCATATCCAAATCATTCTCAACATTTTCTTCATGCTCAACATTATAGGCAACATTGTCATCATCCAAGTCATCTTCAAATGCCTCACCATGATAAATCCATCTAGTATAATCTTTACGAATTCCATTTTTAATTAAATGTGTCATCACAATATCTTTATATTGGTCACGATAATTGTTACATTTAGAGCAAGGGCACGGGATTTTCACATCACCTTCTTTGCTAATATATGCAAATTCCAAAAATTTTTTCACACCCAAATAATATGCCTCATCTCTTCTGTTTTTTATCTCCATCCAGCTCTTATCCATGACCTTAAAAGTAGGAAAAAGAATTAGCAAATAAATCAACAATGACTTAAACAAAGAACAAAATGATATTTTAGCATACAAAAAATTTACAAAACAGTTGGACAATATATATATATATAAATCTCATATTAGTTACTAAAATGTGCTTACATTTTCTTTAAGAATATTTACTTAACCTTCTATGTGCTTACATTTTCTTTAAGTCGTGTCTAACAACTTTATATCACCTCAAATTAACATAAAATTAAGGGTATTTCAGTCCTGGTGAATGGTAATGCACTGCCAAAGCCCTTGGGTTAATGGTACATTCCGGGCGCCCATTTTCACCAAGCAACGGAAATTTTTCTGTGAGTGCACTTATTAAAACACTTTCCTAGTTAACTGCAAATAAGTGGCCTGAGATTAAGGAAAGCTCCAACGTGAGAGGAGGACAAACCATGTAACTTTTTTCTGCGATGAATTTCAACTAACAAGGAAAGTCCAGCTCTGATCAATTGCCAATGAGCTATAATCATCTTTTCCAAATCCAATGTCAATCTACTCATCCAAAGTCCAACTTTCTATATCACAAGAAAACCTTTTTTCCTCTCACACTTTCTCCTCTGCATGCAGGCAGATACACTAAGTGCAGTTAGACATTTCTTCTAGGCGTTCTATCATTCTAAGGTTGCTCAATTTTGGCATTAATGGCTGAGAAAAGCACAGACAGAACTCTAGATTAGGAGAATTTGGTGAACAACAAACATAACAAAAGGACAGGAAAACATGGTTATAATTGTCTCACATGTTACCCACTGTTAATCAGATCTAAATCATGCAACAAATAATTTATTTAGTCTTAAGAAAAATGATTACATGATTATAGAGTAAAGCTAGCTGATTACTTGCAGGAGTACGGCTTCTTCTTTTTTTTTTTTTACTATATCAAGAAAAATAAAGCACTTCCTATGAAAAAATAAAGCTCTTCACATCTAGAAAACTAGGCTACTAAAGTACTATCCAATACAATAAACAGGTTTCATTATATTCTTAAGGGCTGTTCAGTATATAAATCTCATATCAGTTTCATAGGCATAAATCTTAAAGGTGACCCACAAAATTGCAGACAGAGAGTCAATTGAATGGGAATGGAAACGTGATTAGTGTTGAAAAGTTCTACAATCCACTAGCCAAGAGACAGACAGGGCGTCCAACCCGGGAAAAAGAGGAAATGCCAAATTGTGACAAGTTAGGTGAAGGGAACACAACAGAAATGTCTACCGCAAAATGAGCAGCTGAGACTTCTAAAAAGAGCTTGATTAGCAAAATCGCAGGCTATAAACACTCCAATCTTAGCCTACTTTGATTGCAAAATTAGACAATGGCCTCTTATTATATATCCTTAAAAAATTCATCATTCTGGAATGCCTACAAAACTATAACACAATTGTCGATACACAGTTGAAAAACAATCGGGTTATTAGAGACAGATCTGCATAGGTAATACGCTGAAGAACACAATCAAAATCCACAAATCATCAAACGAATTACAAATCTATAAGAGAGAGAGAGAGAGAGAGATATTTAACCTTAATCCCTAGCCGCGAGAGGAAAGCGTAGAGAGAGAGAAGAGAGATCCAATATCATAAAGATCGGAAACAATCGGGTTACCAGAGACAGATCTACATAGGTAATACGTTGAAGAACACAATCAAGATCCACAAATCATCAAACGAATTACAGATCTATCGGGGGGAGAGAGAGAGAGAGAGAGAGAGAGAGATCTGACCTAGCCGTGAGAGGAGAGTGTAGAGAGAGTGAAGAGAGACGGCGAGAGTGAGAGCGACTGTGCAAATATGAAAACATTTATGCAAAACATTTAATTATTATTATTATAAAAACATTTAATTTAAAATTATCATAATTATACAAAATTACCAAAATTTTGCTTAAATATGAAAAACATAAATCCATTTACATAATACTTAATTCATATTATTATATTATTATTAAAATATAGTTTAATTTGTAAGAAAATGTTAATCAAGCTTTTTTTTTTATTATATTATTATTATAAAATGTTAATTCACATTTATTTAAAATATACTTAATCCCTAGCTTTGCAGGTTCCGGTCATTGTCCTCTCTTTTTTTTTTCTTTGTTTTTTTTTTATTTTTATCGATTGGTATTCGAATTTTGTCTGATTAATCCGGTCCGAATACTGTAAGAAAATGTTAAAATGATCAACAGTGACTACATAATATGTCATCACTAAAAAGGTCAATTGTAATAAAAAAAATATTGTCACTAAAAGGGGTTAACAGTGACAACTACCGTTTTTATCACTAAAATTGATTAATAGTGACAACATAGTATTGTCATTAAAAAATGATCAATAATGACGAAACAATCTAGTCACAAAATGACCAACAGTGACGACATAATATATTGTCACTTAAGGGATCAATAGTGACAAGAAAATGTTGTCACTATATGTAATGACAAGATATTATCGTCATTGCACTTGATCAATAGTGACAAAATTATGTTTTCACTATTTTTCGTCACTAACTCTATGATGAGATATATGTTGTCATTAAATTATATTTTAGTGATAATCTAATAACAACTTTTAAATTTTGTCACTAAAATGATTCATATTACAATACAACAGTGATGACTTAAAATATTGTCACTAAAATATATATTTAGTGACGATATTTTAGTGATAAATTTTTAATCTCGTCACTAAATCTCTATTTTCTTGTAGTGCACCAATAGGACTCCCTTGATGGTTTCTTGAGTGATATCGCCGCCGTCAACACTTGCCTTCTTAAGATTCAGGAGAGCATCAATGAAGACTTTGTTCTCATTACCATTCTCCTTGTACTTATGTTCTTTGATTGCACGATCAAGAAAACCGTCTACTAGTGTTACGCCCTGATCCTCGGATCGACCACGCAACAGTCGCCGCGTTGTCTCGGTACACGGGCAGAACCTCCCCTTATATCGGGACTCCGCAAGGCTACAAATCAGTTCAAAACTCATCCAATACACACTCCATCAGAAATGGGAAAAATCATATGACAATACACATATAAAGGACCCATCCGGTCTATCTCTGTACACACGAGCATGCATCGACACGCGAATGGGGCGGGGGTTCCTGTACATGCATACATGCAAAAATTGGCAATTCCAGCCATTCCAGAATTCTCAGCATAATTAAAACATTTAAAACAAAGAAGTCTCAAATCATAATCGCAGGATTTTACTAACACTCGCATGAAGAAACGAACTAGCATCAGTAAAATCCAAGCGATGTGAGATATACAGAACTTCACAAATCCAAAAGAAAGTATCGAAATTCAGAATTTTCAATCCAAATGTCTCAAATGAGAGTTTAAAATAAAGTGAACAAGTTCTGTACAAACCATGTAAGGATTACATCAATACTTGCTCTTATATACGAAATAAGTATTAATTTAATCCATACCAAAAGAATTATACAAGTCTTTCATTCCATGAACTTCAAAATCAATCAAAATGAACTTGCATTTCTATGTACCTACACAAGTCAACGGAATAAATCTTCCCCAGCTTCAATTTCTGCAGCAGATCTAAACTTCCTCTAAAAAATGTTAAAGGGAGGGGTGAGTATTGGGAAATACTCAGTGAGTGGAGTGCAATGGTATAATTGTGTGATAAATGAGGGGTGAATGTGGGAGTGTCAAAGTATATCTCAAATAACATTTCATATATATCGAAATATTTTTCAATAAATCAAATAATTCACAAAGTATGCATCCACATCAAGTATTCTTTCAGAAAATCACAAGGGTCCCATCGAAATTACTTCCATCTTGCGTTTGGCCGAACCAAGACGAAAGCCCGCCAAGAGGTTTTCCATTTCAGTATTTCAAACACTATCCCCTTCCTTGGCGTTGGCTCGGACCTCCCCGGGGTGCAATCCGGATAGTCCGACGTGGCAGAGAAGAGGCCGCGTATACCTCTCTCGCAATAAAACCCCAACCACGCCACCCCGTCGGGTCGCTCCGTATAGGGAATGACTATAGCCATTAACTACTAGCACCATGCATTTATCAAATATGTCATTTCTCAAGTCATGTGCCATAATTTCTAGCAAACAATCATCAATTTCATGTCATAGCAATTTATAGAGCAACATCAAATCACATATGGCACATATGCATTTATAAATACAATGGATGCATTCATGCTTCACAATCCAGTCCGGACATCCCACGATCACAAAACAATTGATATAAAACATGAAAAATCTTACAAAATCCTTTATAAAACAATTTTAAACTCATTTGCTCATTTATAACACAACGGACCATCCACTCACTTTCTAGGGAGGGTATTCACTCCCTAATTCCATAAATTCTCCAAAATGACTCCCTTCAAGTCTCCAAAAAGTCAACCTAGGCCAATAATTCACAATTTCAATTCAAACTCCAAAGAAATCTATTCTAATCAGCCCAATAAGTTCTAATTTCATCTAAGACGTTTCTTTCGTATTTAATCAACCTAAATTCATGTAGAATTTAGACGTAACCATAGAAATCACATATCAAAATTCAGGAAAATGCACTCTTTTCAAATTTCAAACATTTTCAGAGTATATACAAATCTCTCATTCTAAATTCAGACTAAACTCATTCAAAGTTCTGAAGGAACTAGAATTTCTCTTACCTAGGGATTTCGCAGCTTACAGCTCTAGCGTCCGTGCATCTACAACTCGGTCCAGACCCCTGTAATGTTTCCAAACCGAAATACACTTTAGCAATTAACCCTAATTTCCAAGAGAATCAAAACTCCTAAACTATTGATCAGAGAATCGTTCTTACCTGCGCAGGGGATGAAATGTAAGTCGCGGCCTAGGGTTTCGAATGTCTCTTGCTACTGCCGCTTGGGCTCCTGCGAGGGCTGCAGAAGAGCTTTCGGCAGAGGGAGAGAGCAAAGCGCGCGAGTGCGCGAGCAAGGAGAGGACAGCGCTATTGTCGCGCACTCGGGAAAGGGAGAAGAGAATCTGTTCGCGCATGCGCGGGAGAGGAGAGAAACGGAGAGTGAAACAGAGAGTGAGAATGAGAGGGAGAGAAAAAAAGAGAGAGAGAGAGTGTGTGAGAGGCTACCCCCCTCGGGCGGGTACCTTCACTCAATATATTGTCTCTGTAGGCCGACCATTCGACCCTTCGCATCCCTGCAGGGCCTTGGCGTCGAACCCGCAACCTACTCCTTTACACCCCCCTCAGGAGGTCGCCTCTCACCAATTGGGCTCCCAATTGGTGAGAGGCGACCTCCTGAGGGGGGTGTATTCGACTCCAAGGCCCTGCAGGGATGCGAATGGTCGAATGGTCGGCCTACAGAGACAATACCTTGAGTGAAGGTACCCGCCCGAGGGGGGTAGCCTCTCACAGAGAGAGAGTCGGGAGAGGGAGAGAATGAAAGAAACAGAGAGGGAGAGATTGGGGGCGAGAGATGAGAGAGGGTGACGGGAGAGAAATGAGGGAAAGAAATTGGGAAAGTGACTTTTCTTTTTTTTTTTTTTTTTTTTTTTTTTTTTTTTTTTCTTTGTCGGTGCAACTATTAGCTTGAAAATTGTTTTCAAGTTTTGCATCAAAGCCGGTGATTCTATCGATCCACCCCATGCATGGAAATAATTCTCTAAAGCTAAAAGAAACAAACAGCTTTGTAACCTCCTTTGCCGGTCTTCCAAATCCGGGCCACCCATTCCTTCAAAGCTTTGACCAAGAATACACCTGCATGCCATGTTGTTTGTGGCTGCGGTTGACATGACACTCAGATTAACAGGTTCCTTCTTAAGACATGACTGTTGAATATTTGCAACCACATGAGCTGTTATTTCTTTGCTGATGTCTTGAAATGATTGCACTCTTTTTTGGGTCAAAAGCTCTGCAACACATAGCTTCCGTAATTCCATCCAACGCTGGCCATATGGTGATATCAGTACGTCGTGACCTTCATAAAATATAACACCTGCACCCCTCGTAACGTATTTGTTTGAAAATTTTACATCTTGGGTCTTCAAGACTTCTCTTGCCACCTCTGGTGATGAAACAACTAGAGTTCGAACTTTGCCCTCGTGTATGAGCATTAGAGGGCCATACCTGTCCGAGAGGGCTCGGAGAGAGCGATATGGAAGTGAACCAATTTGATGAAAGTTGCCAAGTAGCGGCAGTTTTGGTGGGGAAGGAGGCATGTTGTATTTGCTAGCTTTGGTGAGCGTCTTAAGCAACAGCAGAACAGAGAGGAACAGAAGACACAGAATGTGAGGATTTGACCATGGAGTTTTCTGCAGGTCTACGCTATAATGCGGCAAGACTAATGGTAGCATAGGCATATTCTTGGTACTTGGGCTTTTTTCGGTTGGTTGAGCTTGCAAACCAGAAGACTTTGTTATTGAAGATGAAAGAAAGAATTCAGAAATATTATGTATTCGAAAATGTGAAAAAAGATGTATAGAGAGGCTGTGTATAACCGAGTTAAGGGTATTATATTGCTGAATAAAAAACATGTATTGCTGCATTTAAATTACAGGGTCAACTCAAGAATATAAGTATGGCCAAGCATTAAGAGGAACCAGGGAAACTTCGAACTTAAACATGTGAAGTCCGTGGTGACGTCAGGGAAAAAAGCCGCCACATAGTCTGTCGGCAGCATCATTTACGAGAAACGTGTAGGACTGGTTAGTGCCATTCCAGCCAGCACCAATTAACGCAGGCCGTCCTTGTTTTTCGTAAGGCGAGTGCGGCCACGAGAGTACAACTTCTCTATCGCAACCCCACCCCCGACCCGTCACAGAATGGTCCTCCAATTAAGCACGCAATAACCATCACTTTATTCTGAAACATACATGAATTTCACTTCGTGTCATGTGATACCGTAAAATGTCTTGTTTATATTCTAATTCATTTATTAGAAATTAAGATATGTACCCTTATCTCAAGTTCATACGAGAAGTCAAAATGTTGAACGAAATAAGTCTCACATCTCTATTTAACAAATAATTTTATTTATCGAAATCTACGATCAGAGCCAATTTTGAAAGCCTATCATGGCCAATAAGACATTGTTTCTAAGCAATGTCATGTTGAAAGTTGATTCAAAGTTACCTTGAACTTAGTCCTTGGTTGCTATCGTTCAACCGGTCGTTATTCCTTATTTTTGTTATGTGTTAGTTAGGTAATTTAGTGTCAATGATATCTCATGTCAGTTGAGATTTTCTAGCATTTTAGTTTGATTGTAAGTGTGGCACCGACAAAGAGAAAAAAAAAAAAAAAAAAAGAGGAAAGTGAAAAGTCACTTTCCCAATTTCTTTCCCTCATTTCTCTCCCGTCACCCTCTCTCATCTCTCGCCCCCAATCTCTCCCTCTCTGTTTCTTTCATTCTCTCCCTCTCCCGACTCTCTCTCTCTCTCTCTTTATCTCTCTCTCATTCTCACTCTTTGTTTCACTCTCCGTTTCTCTCCTCTCCCGCGCACGCGCGAACAGATTCTCTTCTCCCTTTCCCGAGCGCGCGACAGTAGCGCTATCCTCTCCTTGCTCGTGCACTCGCGTGCTTTGCTCTCTCCCTCTACCAAAAGCTCTTCTGCAGCCCTCGCAGGAGCCCAAGCCGACAGTAGCAAGAGACATTCGAAACCCTAGGCCGCGACCTGCATTTCATCCCCTGCGCAGGTAAGAACGATTCTCTGATCAATAGTTTAGGGGTTTTGATTCTCTTGGAAATTAGGGTTAATTGCTAAAGTGTGCTTCGATTTTGAAACATTACAGGGGTCTGGACCGAGTTGTAGATGCACGGACGCTAGAGCTGCAAGCTGCGAAAACCCAAGGTAAGAGAAATTCTAGTTCCTTCAGAAATTTGAATGAGTTTAGTCCGAATTTAAAATTAGAGATTTGTATATACTCTGAAAATTTCTGAAAATGTCTGAAATTTGAAAAGAGTGCATTTTCCTGAATTTTGATATGTGATTTCTAGGGTTACGTCTAAATTCTACATGAATTTAGGTTGATTAAATACGAAAGAAACGTGTTAGATGAAATTAGAACTTATTGGGTTGATTAGAATAGATTTCTTTGGAGTTTGAATTGAAATTGTGAATTATTGGCCTAGGTTGACTTTTTGGAGACTTGAAGAGAGTCATTTTGAAAAACTTATGGAATTAGGGAGTGAATACCGTCCTTAGAAGGTGAATGGATGGTCCGTTGTGTTATAAATGAGCAAATGAGTTTAAAATTGTTTTATAAAGGATTTTATAAGATTTTTCATGTTTTATATCAATTGTTTTGTGATCGTGGGATGTCCGGACTGGATTGCGTGGTGGATCCGAGGATCGGGGCGTGACAGTTTTATTGGTATCAGAGCCAGGTTCACGATTTTAAAAGTTTGATGGTTTTGGATATAATTTCAAATGTTTCCAAATGTCCCGAAAGTTTTCTAAAAACTTTGAAATGTTTGGTTTTCGAAAAAGGTTTTCGAAGAATGTACAAAGTCTTCCATGGAAATCTTAGGAAATTAGAAACATTCTTTTTAGGGGGTTAAGTATTAGCTTCGCTTAACCGTTTGACTTAATTGTAACTTCTTGTTGTGTAGATCACTATGCCTCCACGAAAGAGAATGAGGAATGTGAACGAGATTCTTCCACCGGAGCATGAGGATGAGTCATCCTCGCATGCTCTTCCTCCTTCCTTGCCTACACACCCGGCTCCTCCTACCGGGATTTCGGCTCCTCCTATTGCTGCTCTTCAGCAAGTAATGGATTGGTGGAGCACCTTCGGAGCGCAGTACCAAGCTCCACATGCGACTTCAGCTCCTCCACCGACCACTCCTTCAGTGCCGGTTGCTGCTCCTAGTACCCCACTAGCCCCTCCTGCTCCGGTTGTCACAACAACCGATCGCCCTACTGTGGAGTTATCTAAGTTGATAAAGGAGGCAAGGCAATTAGGATGTGAGACATTCGCGGGTACTTCTGATGCTTCAGTAGCCAAGGAATGGATTAGCCGAATTCAAGAGACCGTCTCCGACATGAGATTAAGCGATGAGATGAAATTATGGGTGACGGTGAAACTGTTGGATAAAGGTGCAAGGACATGGTGGGAGAATGTGAAGGGAAGGGCTCCTGTTCCTCCTAATTGGACAGAATTTCTTAGGGCCTTCGAGGAGAAATACGACACTCGATTCTATCGGGATCAAAAAAGAGAGGATTTTTTCAAATTAGCTCAAGGAAACAAGACAGTATCTGAGTACGAGACAGAACTGAGAGAGCTTGCTAATTATGTTCCGGAGTTTGTGAACTCCGAGGAGTCTCTAAGTTCAAAGTTCGAGTCGGGACTAAATTTGAATATCAGAGAGAAAATGCCCATCACCAAGGGGCATACTTTCCAAGACATTCTAGACTTGGCCTTGAGGGCCGAGAAAATGGTGATGGAGAGAAACAAAGTCAGAAAGCATCATGGGAAAGGAAAGAGGTCTAGTGGCTCCGGTTCGAGTCAAGGTTTTAAAAGAAGTCGAGGCATGGGCTCTTATAGCGGTAGATCCTTTTTGGGATCGGTTGGCTTTCCTCCGAGGCAATCTATTTTTAGGCCTAGTGCTCCCAGCAGAACTGTTGGTATGGGAGTTGGGTCCATGGGTGGCAGAGGAGAAACTTGCCCAAATTGCAAGGGACGTCATCCGGGTCCATGTGTGGAACCCAAAAGATGCTACCATTGTGGGAAGGAGGGTCACATTCGGCACTCTTGTCCGGAGTTAAATGTAGAAGGGCAAGGAAGCCGACAAGTTAGAGGTCCCTCGAGTGGTTCTAGAAGAGATTCGACGATTGCTCCTACACCTTCCACTAGCAATGCACCGAGGATGGGCACGGGAAGTAATACTGTAGCTGCCCCCACACAACGCCCTCAACCTAGAACTCAGACCCGAATCTATGCCATGACAAATGAAGAGGCCCAAGTAAATCCTGATGTAGTCACAGGTAAATCTCTATTAAATTTTAAGTTTTGAAATTGAAAATGTGACATAAATGATTTATGATTATAATTTGATAGTTGTGATCATGGCTTAAAGAATGTGAATGATATGACTTTGTTTATGGTTTATAATTATAGGTACAATGAAAATTTTTGATGTTGATGCACATGTGCTCATAGATACCGAGTCTAATTATTCCTTTGTGAGTTCAGGATTTGCTAGACATTCTGATAAGCCTTTAGTTCCACTGGTTGAGGAATTATTGGTTATCACACCTTTGGGAGAATATTTAATCAGGGAAACAGTGTATAAGTCTTGTGAGGTAAAAATCGGGAAAGTAACTCTCGAGGCGGATTTGATTCCGTTGAAAATGAAAGATTTTGATGTCATTCTAGGTATGGATTGGCTGTATCTTCACCGAGCTTCCGTGAATTGCTTCACTAAGGAAGTGGAATTCCGAAGGCCAGGACATCCCTTGCTTGTATTCACCGGAGAACGGCGAGTGTTGCCGATTTGTATAATTTCAGCTCTTGAAGCACGGAGACTAGTGCATAAGGGATGTGAAGCTTATTTGGCACACATTGTTGATACCACTGTGAGAAGTCCTAGTCGGGATGATGTTCCTATGGTGAATGAGTTTTCGGATGTTTTTCCGGAAGAGTTGCCTGGATTGCCACCAAACCGTGAGTTCGATTTCATAATAGATCTAATTTCCGGTACTGCACCAATTTCTATTCCCCCGTATCGAATGGCACCCACAGAGTTGAAAGAGCTGAAGGTTCAGCTCCAAGAGTTGCTGGAGAAAGGGTTTATCCAACCGAACACTTCACCTTGGGGTGCTCCGGTCTTGTTTGTAAAGAAAAAGGACGGAACCCTCCGATTATGTATTGACTACCGACAGCTTAACAAGGCAACGATAAAGAATAAGTATCCTCTTCTGAGAATTGATGATCTGTTTGATCAACTTCAAGGTGCAAATGTCTTTTCAAAGATCGACTTGAGATCTGGTTATCATCAGTTGAAGATCAAGGATGGTGATGTTCATAAGACCGTATTTAGAATGCGGTATGGATACTACGAATTCCTAGTAATGCCCTTTGGATTGACGAATGCTCCTGCGGCCTTCATGGATCTCATGAATCAAGTGTTTCATCCCTATCTTGATAAATTTGTTATACTCTTCATCGACGACATTTTGGTGTATTCCAAAAGTGATGAAGAGCATTCCAAACATCTCCGAATCATTTTGCAAACTCTTAGGGAAAAAGAGTTGTATGTCAAGTTCTCAAAATGCGAGTTTTGGCTAAGAGAGATTAGATTTTTGGGACATGTGGTTTCTAGCGACGAGATTTTTGTGGATCCAAAGAAGGTGGAAGTCATTCTGAAGTGGGAGCAGCCTAAAAATGTCACCGAAGTGCGAAGTTTTCTTGGATTAGTAGGGTATTATCGGAGATTCGTAGAAAAATTCTCGAAAATAGCAGCTCCAATGACAAGTTTGACTCGAAAGGGAGTCAAGTTCGAATGGGGTGAAAAGTATGAGGATAGTTTTCAAGAGTTTAAGCAAAGGTTGACCTCCGCTCCTATCCTTGCTCTCCCTACTAGTGGCGGTGGTGATTATGTGGTGTACAGTGATGCCAGCAAGCAAGGATTAGGGTGCGTGCTGATGCAAGGTGATAAGGTGATTGCTTACGCTTCTCGCCAACTAAAGAAGCACAAAGTGAACTATCCTACTCATGATTTGGAGCTAGCTGCAATTGTGTTTGCTTTAAAGATTTGACAGCATTATCTGTATGGGGTTACTTGCAAGGTCTTTACCGATCACAAGAGTCTCAAATACTTACTCACTCAGAAGGAGCTCAATTTGAGACAAAGAAAGTCTGATCAAGGATTATGACTTAATAATTGACTACCACCCTGGGAAGGCGAATGTCGTAGCTGATACTTTAAGCCGCAAGTCCTTATCTACGGCATCCCAAGGGAGTTCTTACCTCTCTTGTTTAGTTGGACTCCGAGCACTTGGAGTTGAGTTGGCTAAAGATGATCAAGGTGCTTTATTAGCCAAGTTTATGGTCAAACCTACATTGTTGGATCGCATTCGGGAGCTTCAAGCTACAAATGATGAGTTGAAGGGCATTGTTGAGAAAATCTAAAAAGGGGAAGGCGGTGAATTCCAGATTCAGGATGATGGAATTATATTGTATGGGAAACGAATGTGCATTCCGAAAAATGAAGATCTCCGGAAGGCTATACTCGAAGAGGCGCATTCCTCGGCCTATGCTATGCATCCGGGGAGTACCAAAATGTATCAAACCATCAAAGAATCATATTGGTAGTCTGGGATGAAGAGAGAGATAGCCGAATTTGTGGCGAGGTATCTTGTATGCCAGCAGATCAAGGCTGAACATCAGAAACCGGCAGGGACACTTCAACCACTATTAATTCCCGAATGGAAATGGGAGCATATCACTATGGATTTCGTAGTGGGATTGCCACGTACTCCAAGTCGTCACGATGCCATATGGGTGATTGTAGACCGTCTCACCAAATCGGCTCACTTCTTTCCGATTCAGAATACTTATTCCTTGGAAAGATTGGCAAAGTTGTACATTGATGAGATCGTAAGGCTTCACAGAGTACCGGTGTCTATTGTATCAGACCGTGATCCTCGATTCACTTCTAGATTCTGGCCAAAGTTACAAGAGTTCTTAGGGATTAAGTTGAAATTCAGCACTGCTTTTCATCCCCAAACCGATGGATAATCGGAGCGCACCATCCAAACATTGGAGGATATGCTTAGGGCATGTGTTATGGAATTTCAAGGTAGTTGGGATAGACACCTTCCATTGGTTGAATTTGCCTACAACAATAGTTATCAAGCAAGCATAAGGATGCCTCCATATGAAGCCCTTTATGGAAGGAAGTGTCGTACTCTCTTGTGTTGGGATGAAGTTGGAGAGAGAAAGATTGAAAGTATAGAAATGATCGAGGCCACTAAAGAAAAAGTGAAGCTGATTCGGGAAAGAATGAAGGCGGCTCAAGATCGACAAAAGAGCTATGCTGACAAGAGAAGAAGACCTTTGGAATTTGAAGAAGGAGATATGGTGTTTTTGAAGATATTTCCTTGGAAGGGCGTAATCCGTTTTCAGAAACGGGGAAAGCTAAATCCTCGTTATATTGGTCCCTTTAAAATTCTTGAAAGGGTTGGACAAGTGGCATACCGTCTAGAATTGCCGCCGGAGTTGCAGAGAATCCATGACGTTTTTCACGTTTCCGTGTTGAAGAAGTATTTACCGGATCCCTCACACGCATTGGAAGCACCTCCAGTGGAATTAAATGAGAATTTGAGTTTCAAGGTACAACCGGTGAAGATCATTGATAGGCAAATCAAGTAATTGAGGAATAAGCAGATTCCTATGGTTAAGGTGCTATGGAGAAATAATCAAGTTGAAGAACAGACTTGGGAAACCGAAGAATTAATGCGGAAGCAATAATCGCAGCTCTTTGATATATAATTGTATCTTGGAATTTTGGGAACGAAATTTGTTTTTAGGGGGTTAAGTGTTGTGGCACCGACAAAGAGAAAAAAAAAAAAAAAAAAAGGGAAAGTGAAAAGTCACTTTCCCAATTTCTTTCCCTCATTTCTCTCCCGTCACCCTCTCTCATCTCTCGCCCCCAATCTCTCCCTCTCTGTTTCTTTCATTCTCTCCCTCTCCCGACTCTCTCTCTCTCTCTTTATCTCTCTCTCATTCTCACTCTCTGTTTCACTCTCCGTTTCTCTCCTCTCCCGCGCACACGCGAACAGATTCTCTTCTCCCTTTCCCGAGTGCGCAATAATAGCGTTGTCCTCTCCTTGCTCGCACACTCGCGCGCTTTGCTCTCTCCCTCTGCCGAAAGCTCTTCTGCAGCCCTTGCAGGAGCCCAAGCCGGCAGTAGCAAGAGACATTCGAAACCCTAGGCCGTGACCTGCATTTCATCCCCTGCGCAGGTAAGAACGATTCTCTGATCAATAGTCTAGGGGTTTTGATTCTCTTGGAAATTATGGTTAATTGCTAAAGTGTGCTTCGGTTTGGAAACATTACAGGGGTCTGGACCAAGTTGTAGACGCACGGACGCTAGAGCTGCAAGCTGCGAAAACACTAGGTAAGAGAAATTCTAGTTCCTTCAGAAATTTGAATAAGTTTAGTCCGAATTTAGAATGAGAGATTTGTATATACTCTGAAAATGTTTGAAATTTGAAAAGAGTGCATTTTCCTGAATTTTGATATGTGATTTCTAGGGTTACGTCTAAATTTTACATGAATTTAGGTTGATTAAATACGAAAGAAACGTGTTAGATGAAATTAGAACTTATTGGGCTGATTAGAATAGATTTCTTTGGAGTTTGAATTGAAATTGTGAATTATTGGCATAGGTTGACTTTTTGGAGACTTGAAGAGAGTCATTTTGGAAAACTTATGGAATTAGGGAGTGAATACCCTCCCTAGAAGGTGAGTGGATGGTCCGTTGTGTTATAAATGAGCAAATGAGTTTAAAATTATTTTATAAAGGATTTTGTAAGATTTTTTATGTTTTATATCAATTGTTTTGTGATCGTAGGATGTCCGGACTGGATTGTGAAGCATGAATGCATCAATTGTATTTATAAATGCATATGTGCCATATGTGATTTGATGTTGCTCTATAAATTGCTATGACATGCAATTGATGATTGTTTGCTAGAAATTATGGCACATGACTTGAGAAATGATATATTTGATAAATGCATGGTGCTAGTAGTTAATGGCTATAGTCATTCCCTCCACGGAGCGACCCGACCGGGTGGCGTGGTTGGGGTTTTATTGCGAGAGAGGTATACGCGGTCTCTTTTCTGCCACGTCGGACTATCCGGATTGCACCCCCGGTAGGTCCGAGCCAACGCCAAGGAAGGGGGTAGTGTTTGAAATACTGAAATGAAAAGCCTCTTGGCGGGCTTTCGTCTTGATTCGGCCAAATGCAAGACGGAAGTAATTTCGATGGGACCCTTGTGATTTTCTGAAAAAATACTTGATGTGGATGCATACTTTGCGAATTATCTGATTTTTTGAAAAAATACTTGATGTGGATGCATATTTTGACACTCCCACATTCACCCCTCATTTATCACACAATTATACCATTGCACTCCACTCACTGAGTATTTCCCAATACTCACCTCTCTCTTTAACATTTTTCAGAGGAAGTTTAGATCTGCTGCAGAAATTGGAGCTGGGGAAGATTTATTCCGCTAGCTTGTGTATGTACATAGAAATGCAAGTTCATTTTGGTTGATTTTGAAGTCCATGGAATGAAAGACTTGTATAATTCTTTTGGTATGGATTAAATTAATACTTGTTTTATATATAAGAGCAAGTATTGATGGAATCCTTACATGGTTTGTACGGAATTTGTTCATTTTCTTTTAAACTCTCATATGGGACATTTGGATTGAAATTCTGAATTTCGATACTTTCTTTTGGATTTATGAAGTTCTGTACATCTCATACCGCTTGGATTTTACTGACGCTAGCTAGTTTGTTCGTGCGAGTGTTAGTAAAATCCTGCGATTATGATTTGGGACTTCTTTATTTTAAATGTTTTAATTATGTTGAGAATTCTGAAATGGCTGAGATTGCCAATTTTTGCATGTATGCATGTACAGGAACCCCCGCCCCATTCGCGTGTCGATGCATGCTCGTATGTACAAGGATGGATCGGATGGGTCCTTTATATGTGTATTGTCATATGATTTCTCCCATTTCTGATGGATTATGTATTGGATGAGTTTTGAACTTTTTTTGTAGTCTTGCGGAGTCCCGGTATAAGGGGAGGTTCTGTCCATATACTGAGACAATGCGGCGGCTGTTGCGTGGTCGATCCGAGAATCGGGGTGTGACAGTAAGCCTATATAAAGGGCATGGGCATTCTCTTTTATGGAAAAATAGACATCTGATTACTTAGCAATTCATCTGCTACAATATCAATATTTTTTGCTCTGTTATTTCAAATTTCCAACAATTCTGGTATCAGAGCTCTGGACCTCGAGAGTGATTTAGAATGAAAGAGAGAAAACCACCATGGCTACTAATGCAAGTTCAATCAGTGTTTCACAACCTACCATTCCAATCTTCAAAGGAGAATGTTATGAATTTTGGAGCTTCAAAATGAAGATTTTATTTAAGTCTTAAGATCCTTGGGACTTGGTAGAGAATGGGTATGCTGATCCTGATGAAGAGAATCGGTTGAAGGAGAACAGAAAGAAAGATTCGAAAGCTCTTTTCTTTATTCAACAAGCTATTCATGAATCAATTTTCTCTAAAATTTCAGCAGCAACCACATCCAAAGAAGATTGGACAACATTGCAGACAGTATTTCAAGGTTCCTCAAAGGTGATCACAGTGAAATTGCAACCTCTTCGTCGTGACTTTGAGGCCTTACAAATGAAAGGTGGAGAATCGATGCAAGACTTTCTTACAAGAGTAGCTACAGTTGTCAATCAAATGAGATCCTATGGAGAAGAAATCTCATATCAAACTATTGTTGCAAAAGTGTTGAGAAGTTTAACTTCTAAGGTTGATCATGTAGTAGCTACAATTGAGGAATCTAAAGACTTGTTAATATTTTCATTTGATGAACTAATGGGTTCTTTGCAAGCTCATGATGTCACGCCCCGACCCTCCTGTGGAGCACTAACAACCGTCGCGTTATCTCGGCATACGGGCATGACTTCCCCATATACCGGAATAGCGCAAAATATTCCAATTTTACAATAAATTTTAAAAAACGTAAAATCCATCAAAATAAGAAATCATAGAATCAATACACATGTAAGGAGCCCATCTGACTCATCCTTGTACATACAAACATACATCAGCACACATTTGGGGAGGGGTTTCTGTACATACAATGCATGCAATGTGGCCTTCCCAGCCATTCCAAAGTTCCACATAATTCACAATTTCAAAATATTTCAACTATCTCAATAAAAGTCTAAATATCCCAAATGAGAACAATAAGTTTTGTAAAGATCAGTTTTAAACAAAATTGGACACTTTCCACGTGAACCAAGCTTGGATTCCATCAATATTTGTCCCAAAAGATATGACAAATATCAATTAAATTCAAAACTCAAAAGAATAGTTCAATAGTTTTCCTTCCATGGATGAAACTACATCAAGTCTCAAGAGAATAGAATCCACTACCGATACCTATCGTGAACCACCGAAAGATCTCTTAATCAACCAATACCAGTCACTGTCTATTCTTCCTCTAAAAAGGATTTAAAGGAGGGGTGAGTATTGGAAATACCTAGTGAGTGAAGTACAGCGACATATAACATATAAATAAGGGGTGAGGGTGGTAATGCAAATACATATATCAACTGTTATTCAATGCAATAAATACAATTATTTACATATAAATAGTCGTATCAAATTTCCATAATTCTATTATGCAGCCCCACGACTTAAATTTTTATTTTCACAAATTTTGGAGTGTACTGAAAGCAATCCCCTACCAATGGCCGTTGGTAGGATCCATCAAGGGGTTTTCCATAATTTTCGTAAAATCCTCTCCACCTTGACATTGGTCCGAAACTCCGTGGGGTGCTACCACATTATCCGGCAGCCTGAGGAGGCTCTCCAACCCGCCTACCACCAAACTAAATTAAACAGCCTTAGCCACGCCGCCCCAAATGTCCCGATCCGTGGCAAGACTTAGACTGCAATCATTTTTCCCAGCACCACATTACGAATTTTTTTTTCATTTATCAATCAATTCATGCGCAATTACAAAGTAGAGCAACATTTCATGGTTCATATGAGTATCTCAAAGTAACATGGTGCAAATAAGTCAATAATCAACTCAAGAGTCATGGATAATTCATAATTCCATTTCAGATTCACCACAATCATAAAATATTATAAATTCATTTCAAAATCAAATTTGCAAATCATATTAAAATCATTTACTCATTTAAACGATACAAAACCATCAACTCACTTATAAGGAGTGTATTTACTCCCTATTTCCATAATTCAGTCCATTAAAATCTTACTCCGATCCTCAATTGATGTTTCCTAAATTCACAATCACAATTTTATCACATTTGTAGATAAATAACGTATTCATTTTATTTTCCCCTAAATTCAAACAATTTAACAACCCTGATCTCTTTCCAAATTCAGGAATCTGCATTCACAATTCTATTTCCATCATTTAGACATCATTTGTACCCTTCTACCATTTTTATTTCGTTTTGCCCTAAATTCACTGTTCACAAAATTCCTAGGGTTTGTCTTTCATAATAGATTTCCATCAATTCTCTAAAATACATTTTAATATAATAATAAATAAGTAAAATACAAGATTTAGGGTAAGAAATTATCTTGATTTTGGAGTCGAATTGCGTTTTGAGTTTGGGTTTCAAGACCTGGTTTTTTTTTTTCATTCAAGTAAATTCTTAGGTTTTCTCCCTTCAATCATCCATTCCAAGAGTTATTTGAAGTATTGATGGTTGGTGGGTGCAATTAAATTGAGAATTATTAAAGCTTGGTGAGAGATTGAACAAGAGAGGGAGAAGGAGACGAACACAGAAGCACGAAGAGAGAAAGGGAGTAGGGGAGGAGAAGAGAAAAAAGGAAAGAAAAAGAAAGAAAAAGAAAAGGAGAGAAAAATGTGAATGGTGGTGGGACCCACCCTTTTTCTTTCACTTTATTAGTATTTACTTTGAATCGGAACACGGATATTTTAAATATATCAAAAAAAATTCTAATTTAATACCCAAAAATCAGAAATCAATAAAATTTGAAATTTTCCTTTATATTACAAAATATTTAACACAATATCTAACACCGGATTTTCGGTGTTACTCACCACCCCTAAATTGGAACCAGTAATAAGAACCAGATTAGTCGGCTAATCTGAATATCTATAGTCAAATACCCAAAAAAATAAAAAAAGTTCCTTACTAAATAAGGTAGAATATATATTACAGATACACTACCAAAAATTAATCTCTTCATTTTTGACAAAATATCTTGAAATTATTTGGATAAATTAATTTTAAAATGGAAATTGAGAGGTGAAAGTGACCTACAGATAAATTATATTCTTTTTTAGAAGAGGTAAAAATTAAAAATAGAAAACTATATAGCTTTTAGATAATTAACCAACCGTTTCATGTCATACCATCTGGAAAGTAAAATCATGGATCAACCACAGATATTGCTTTGAGAAAGAGTAAATAAACAAAGACAATGAAGGAATACAGCTGCGTGCGATAGCTATATATATATATATTGTTAAAAGATATCATATGTTTTGATTAATTTAATTTTAAGAATATTTAACTTTTTTATTTTTATATTCAAAATATTTATTTCGATATTTTATAAAAATCAATTTTCTATGTAAACCAAACATATTATAATATTCCATCGAGCAGGCAGTGGAGCACCAGGTCATCTTTCCTTTTTGAATGCATCAAAGCTAGGTGCCAAAGTTAATATATATATTTAACAACCATACTATGTATAATGGCAACTTATATATAATAATGAATATATATCGACACGTATGTAATAATGAATATACATTGACCTATATATAATGATGAATAGACATTGGCCTGTAGTTCTTCACTGTAATTTTAAAAAGGTTAGCTGCATCCGCTCTGGTTTTTTATTTGGAATGGAAAAGAACCGTCTTTGCGCTGCTATAGAATATTATCTTAGAGTTGTTAAATATTCCCTGTATAAATGTTATTAATTACATTTATACCCCCGTTGTAGTTATATTTCTCATGTAACAAGTAAGTTAAGAATAACGGACGGTCGATTTAGTGGGTAAATATATTAAATTTTGTAATCAAATTTCAGATTCGAAACTTCAAAATAGAAAAAACTAAATTGGAAGAGCTACCTTTAAAATAGGCCCGATAAACACTTGAACCGGAAAGCTATTAATTTCTTTTTAAAATATTGTTTGTTTTCTAAATATTTATTATTTATGTTTTCTCCATTTCATGGTCTCTCCATATTATATTTCGCCCGCTAATGTAAATTTCTAACTCTGCCTATAGTTATCGTACTATATGACCCTCTCCTTTTAGAAAAAGGATAAAATAATAAATATACATTTTACAACATTTTCAATAAATACCATTAAAAGTCTTAAAAACTATTAAATTCTTTTAAAGGTTACCTGTAACCTACATCCTCTCTACTTTCTTTACTCTCACCGTGTTATACTTAACAAATTAATATAAATTTCTGGCTTTGTCACTAATTACCGTGCAACATGACAACCAAGGCCACGAACGTATAAAAAATATTGTCCTCTCTAATCTCTCCTTCCCTCTTCTTTCATCACTTAATCTACCATGGACTTCGTTGTTTAGAATTCATAAAATTGTACAACAGCTAGTTGGTCTCACCTATTAGATACAGCTGAATATTTTTTGTAAACATGAAACATGATTCAAGCTCCGCAGCAAGACTGAATTAATGGGACACATCAGTTTCAATAAAAAACAACATACGTATTTTATTCAAAACATCATATTTATCCCTACAGTAACAGTATCTTGAATGATTTAAGGATTATAAGGTTTTGGTACTAAGTAAAGGGGATTTTTCTCCTTAACAATGATTCCATAAACTTCAGTCATATCTAAGTTTGTCACGCCCCAAACCGGGATCGTAAACAGCCGTCCGTTACCCCTGGATAGAAGTTGTATTTTTACAAAAAATCGAACAGAATCTCCCCATAAATCGGAGGTTTCCCGTGTACAATTAAACATGTATTATCAAAATCAACCTGTACTGTAAACAAATGGCCATCCCGGCCTCTCCAAAATTAACAAACACCACCGCCAGCATCCAGAACAACACAAGGCTACAAGTTTCTAGTAGTTCTAGCCACAGACCTCTACTGTCATGTCCAACTAGAGTATAAACAGCCGCCACACCGGGCGGATCTAACTTTTATCTTATATACAATAATTTTCCCAAGTAACCTTTAAATATGTACAATCATCTCAATGCAAATGAAATATGAAAGTTAAATTATACAGTCATCCCAAAATAAGTACACGGCTAACTACGGATCTCAATGTCAAGATCTCGCAGGGTTGAAATTAAATTAAGATTTCATATTTCTATTTAAAGTAAATCTCATCGTCGGGAACACCAAATCCGCTCTAGAGCCTGTAACGTCGCTCTATCACAATAAACCTGTCTGAAGAGGGAAAAGAGAGGGGTGAGTATCATGGGAAGATACTCAGTGAGTGAGGGGGATAATATTAAGCATAAATAGTATGGGTGAACCATTGAAGTGTCAAATAACATCATTTGAAACAAAAATTTATATTTCGCAGCAAAACATGATGTGTTTAGTAATTTGAAATCATTTAGTCAATCACACGATAACAAGCATGTATACATCCATTTAAAATCAAGTAATATCAGAGCGAGCAAAAAATGATCGTGGCAAAGGTCAACCGTGACCAAGGACAGGCGCATCGGGGGTTTTATTATGCATAAACTTTAAAACGCTCTCTACCCCGACGTTGCCCATGAGTTCACTGGGACTAACTCATCAACGTGTATAGGACCCCGCCCGGTGCTAGACGGTGGCGTCACACATGTCCTCCCCCTACGTGGGTTCAACCGGCCGCGCCTATAGCCTTTAGAATAAATGACGTTTGCAGATACCTCCTACAGAAGCGTATCCGGGCAACCTGTGTCTCTACAAACGCCCTTTGTAGCTACGGAATCATCATAGTATCACAAAGGGCACAACGTCTCAGGGCACAATGTCCCACAAGTAACATCACATCATCGCATAACTAGTGGGCATCCAACCCACATAGTTCATCAAAAACATTTTAAATTTGCATGCCAATACGTCCCATCAATTCATTTCAAAACAGCATATCAATACGATGGTATAAAATGAAATTTATACATTTTCAAGTAATGGCACAATTATTGTTTCATTTCAAACCATGGATGCATAGTCATTGTAAATATAATTCAAGACACTCCAATAATCACAAAACAGATTTTTAAATTTAATATCATACGTCAAACGAATGCATATCAAAGCATGTTTTATCGAAAACACGTTTTACTATTTTATGCAAGAGATTAGAGTCTCACTCACTTATGTAGGGAGAGTGTTCACTCCTTATTTTTCAATGACTCTCCAAAAGACAAACCTAATCAAATTATCAAATTTTATATCAAATAAAACCCTAATAAGCGATTTTATCAACAAAATTCATTCAAACTTCGAAGTGGGTGCATTTCTCTCACCTAGGGTTCCTCGGGTTTCGGACCTAGCTGTTGTTCGCCCGTCGAGTTGGTCTAAAACCTGTAATATTTCCAAATTTCAAATATATTAGAAACAACTAATTTTCTAACACCAAACCCTAGAATTTCAACTAAATCATAGTCGTTACCTGCAGTGAAGATGCAGGTGAGCTCTCAAAGGGGAAAGCCGGTTGCGGGCTCGCGGGCCGGTGGGCTGCCGGCTGGCCCGCTGGTGGGCTCACGGGCTCTCAGCTCGGCTTGCTGGCCGCAGCGGGTTTCGCGGGTCGCAGTAGGCTCGTGGGTCAGCAGTGGGCTCGTGGGTCAGCAGTGGGTGCACGGGCCAAAATAGGCCCGGGTTGTAGTGGGCCGCGGCTGGACTGGGCCTTGGGCCGCTGGTGGGCTTGCCCGCTCACGGGCTAGGGATCACGCTCGCGAGCTGGAGCGCGCTCTCGCAAGCTGAGGCATGCGCTCAGGACAGAATCGCGCGCTGTGAGGCGTGCGCGCTCGCGCAGACGGGTAGTGTGTTGTGTGCACTGTGCTCGCGCAGGGGCGCGCAGGCTGGGGCGCGCTCGCGCTGGGTCTCGCGTAGGGCTCGCGCGCTGGCTCGCATTGGCTAGCGTGCTGGGTCGCGGGAGATCGCGCGCTGGCTCGCGGGAGATCGCGCTAGTGCGCGCTATGTAAAAAGTGAAGCGCTGCTCACGGGCTAATCGCGCGCTCGCGTGAGGAGGGAGGAGGCGCTGCAGGCGGGAAGGCGCTACAGCGGCGGCGATCGCGGGAGGAAGAAGAAGCAGCCGCGGTGGGTGGCGGAAGGGAGAGGAGAAAGAGAGAGAGAGAGAGAGAGAGAGAGAGAGAGAGAGAGAGAGAGAGAGAGAGAGAAAGGGAGAGAGAGAGAAAAGAGATTAGGGCTTTTTAGCCCTAATCCAAATTTGGGGATTTGACCCTTTTTTTTTTATATTGTTACATTTTCTAACCCCCTAAATCAAGTTTCGTCCTCGAAACTAAAAGAGAACTAAACTGTAAATAAATGTGGGTACTGACTCCTCATAGCCTCCTCGGACTCCCAGGTCTCCTCCTTGACCTGATCACTTCTCCACAAAACTTTAACCAATGAAATTTCCTTACTCTGTAGCTTTCTAACCTGCTGATCTAGAATAGTCAGGGCCGAATTGGAAGGTTAAGGTCCTCTTGTAACTAAAGAGGTGGAGGCTCAAGTACATGAGAAGGATCAGTCAAGTATTTCCTGAGTACTGAGACATGAAATACGTCGTGAATACGGGATAGTTCATCTGGCAGCTCCAATCTATATGCCACACTTCTGACCCTCTCAAGGATACGGAAGGGTCCAATATATCTGGGGCTCAACTTGTCCCGCTGCCTGAACCGTATAACTCCCTTCCGAGGAGATATTCTCAATAAAACCATATCTCCCATAGCAAACTCAAGAGGTCGCCGCCTACGATCAGCATAAGTCTTCTGTCTGTCCTGGGCGGCTTTTATTCGCTCACGGATAACCTTAATTTTATCCTTTGTTTACTCAATCAACTCAACGCTGCTGAGACGTCGTTCTCCGACCTCATCCCAGCATATCAGGGTGCGGCACTTCCTGCCATACGGTGCCTCATACGGGGGCATCCCTATACTGGCCTGATAACTGTTATTATATGCAAATTCGACCAGTGGAAGGTGCCGATCCCAACTACCCCGGAAATCCATTACACATGCCCTCAGCATATCCTCAAGGGTCTGAATGGTCCTCTCAGACTGGTCATCCGTCTGAGGATGATATGTCGTACTGAAATTCAATCTAATACCCAATGCCTCCTGCAACATGGGCCAAAACCTAGATGTGAACCTGGGGTCCCTATCTGAAACAATCGACACGGACACCCCGTGAAGTCGAACTATGGTATCAATGTAGAGACGTGCCAACGCCTCTAAAGAATAGTCATCGCGGATAGGGATGAAATGTGCAGATTTGGTGAGTCGATCGACAATAACCCAAATCGCATCATGCCGTGTAGAAGTCCGCGGCAATCCCATCACGAAATCCATAGTAATATGCTCCCATTTCCACTCAATGGGAAGAGGCTGCAGTGTGCCCGCTAGACGTTGATGCTCGGCCTTTACCTGCTGGCACACCAAGCATCGTGCCACAAACTCTGCTATATCCCTCTTCATGCCTGACCACCAATAGCTACCTCTGATGGTCCGGTACATCTTCGTACCCCCGGGATACATAGCATATGGAGAAGAATGTGCTTCCTCAAGGATAGCACGTCGAAGATCACTATCGGCCGGGACACACACTCTATCTCTGAATACCATGAGTCCATCATTTCGAACTCTGAAGTCTCCGCCCTCAGTTCTGCGGACTCTATCCGCAAAACCCTGAATCTTCTTATCTGTACTCCGGAGCTCTCTGATACGGTCGAACAAAGTCGACCTGACCTCAAATCTGGTTAGTAAGTCTCCCTGATCATCGTTAGTCAAACTGACTCCTAAGGCTCGGAGTCCCACTAAACAAGAAATGTAGGCTTTCTCTGTGACTGTCAGGATGATGCTGACTTCCGACTCAAGGCATCTGCTACAACATTCGCCTTGTCCGGATGATAGTCAATAATGAGGTCATAATCTTTGAGGAGTTCTAACCATCTTCTCTGTCTCAAATTCAGCTCCTTTTGGGTAAATAGATATTTCAAACTCCTATGATCTATAAATACCCTGCAGGTTACCCCATAAAGATAATGCCACCATATCTTCAATGCGAAGACTATGGCTACCAACTCCAAATCATGTGTCAGGTAATTAATCTCGTGTTTCTTCAGCTGTCACGAGGCATATGCAATAACCCGACCATCCTGTATTAGAACACAACCCAATCCAAGTCGGCTACTATCACTGTACACTATATACTCCCGACTACTAGTGGGTAGGGCTAAAATAGGAGCGGATGTCAACCGTTGTTTGACCTCCTGGAAGCTCGCCTCACAACGATCATCCCAAACAAACTTGACCCCCTTCTGGGTCAATCTCGACAACGGAGCAGCTATCTGGGATAATCTCTTTACAAATCTGTGATAATACCTAGCCAAACCGAGAAAATTACGAATCTCGGTAACTGTTTGTGGCTGCTCCCACTTCACTATAGCCTCAACCTTCCGCGGATCAACATAAGTACCCTCTACGGAAACAATGTGCCCCAAGAACCCAATTTGTCTAAGCCAAAACTCACATTTTGAGAATTTGGCATATAGCTGCTTCTCACGGAGTATCTGCAATACCACCCGAAGGTGCTCAATATGATCTTCATCACTCCGTGAATATATCAAGATGTCATCGATGAATACAATGACAAACCAATCCAAGTAGTCGTGAAAAACTCGATTTATCAAATCCATGAAAGCAGCTGGGGCATTAGTCAGCCCAAATGGAATGACTAGAAACTCGTAATGGCCGTATCGGGTGCGAAAAGCTGTCTTGGGCACATTTTCGGCCCGAATTCTCAACTGATGATAACCCGAACGGAGATCAATCTTAGAGAAAACCCTGGCTCCCTGCAGTTGATCAAACAAATCATCTATACGTGGCAGGGGATATCTGTTTTTTATGGTAGCTTTATTCAATTGCCTGTAGTCCACACAAAGCCGAAATGTATCATCATTTTTCTTTACAAACAGCACCGGAGCGCCCCAAGGTGAGGTGTTCAGGCGAATAAACCCCTTGTCCAGAAATTCCTGTAACTGAGTTTTAAACTCTCTCAGTTCAGCAGGCGCCATTCTGTATGGCAGAATAGAAATAAGATTGGTCCCCGATACTAGATCAATCTCGAAATTGAACTCTCGAACTGGTGGTAATCCAGGAAACTTCTCGGGGAACACATCTGAAAATTCCTGCACCACAGGGACATCTTCAAGCCTCGGTCCCTCAACGGTGGTGTCGACAACATAAGCCAGATAAGCCGCACAACCATGGTGTACCAAGTGTCTGGCCTTCACAACAGAGATAATACTGTGGGGCAATACTCGTCTCTCGCCCCGGAATACTAACGGTGGCTGCTCGGACCTCCTAAACTCAACCTTTTTCGTGAAACAATCCACGGAATCCCGGTATAAATTCAGCCAATCCATCCTTAAGATGGCATCAAAATCCGTGATAGGGAGCGGAATTAGATCTGCTTCTAATATCACCTCCCCAATACCGACCTCACAGCCCCTATAGACTGTATCTCGAATGATATGCTTGTCAAAAGGAGTGACTACCATAATCACCTCATCAAGTGGCGAGAGAGGTCTATCAGAATAGCGAGCGACGCTCACATAGGAAAAATTCGAACCGGTATCTATGAGAATACTGGCGTCGATACCGAATATTCGCATGGTACCTAAAAGTAAGAAAAATATCAACAGAATTTAAAATTCGAAGAAAAAGTGAACGAATATATATATATATATATCAAACTAGTTAAGTTTCGAGAGATTTAACTAGTCAAAACTGTACATCGACATCATGATATACAAAAAAAATCATACAAAAAGTACAATAAAAATACTACACTGAGGGGTTTGCGGGAGGATTACCCATAATAACATCAGGGTTTGCCTGTGCGTCCTCCTATGTCATCGCAAACACACGAGCCTGGGCCCTAGGCTGCTGTCGTGACGATCCTGGTACTCTATTACTCTCGGCTGCAGTCCGGGGAGCGGTAAGAGCTGAGTGCGCAGGTGCCCCCTGCTGGCCTGTGCCAGACGTACCAGTACGACTCTGTAAAGTCAATCCTCCTCGACCTAAATCGGACAGACACTCCTAACGTGACCTTGCTTCCCACACTGGAAGCAAGTAACTGGTACTCTACATGCTACAAAGGCATGGTGGCTGCTGCATCTACGGCAGAAGGGAGGTTTTTATGTAGTAGACTGCGTAGAGACACTAGGGGCTGGTGCCCCAAAACCCTGTGGTCGAGGTCCCTGTCCCGGTGCTGCTGGTTTGAAGCTAGAAGAACCTCCGGGATATCCAGAACCTCTACCCCTCTTCGACGACTGTCCACCCTGTGACCCAGTCTTCCTCTTCTGGTGACTCTCTCTCTGTCTAGCCTCTGCTCGGACGATCTCTTCCGCCCGATACGTTGAATCAATCACCTCGGATAGTGTAAAAGAGGGAGTCACCGTCATATACTTCCTGATGCTCAATTGGAGGCCATCTTAAAACTTGAACCTCATCTGAGCCGGTGTAGCCATATCGGGGACAAAGGCCGCTAGTCGTCTAAGCTCAGCCTCGTACTCTGAAACTGACCTTGTCCCCTGGCGCAAGTGCAGGAACTCCGTCCTCATCCGGTCCTGCTGGAACGGGGTAAAGTACCTGTGGTCGAACTCTCGTAGAAAGTCCTCCCACCGCAGGGTCTGTGTAGCACTATCACGGATAGCCTCCCACCACGAGAGGGCATCTCCGTCGAGGAATCTCTCAGTAACTCTCAATCTGAGCTCTTCTGATAACCCCAAATCCGTAAAGATCCTACGAATCCCGTTGATCCAGTGTTTCGCTGCTACTGCATCACTGGATCCTGAAAAGTCTGTGCATCCGAGCTGTCGAGACTCTTTCACCAACTGAGTGAGCTCGCTGGAGTCTGTAGTGGAGGTGGTGGCATCTGCGCCCCATACCTACTGTACCACTCCTGCCACTGCCTCAAGGCATCGAGTGGTGGTGGAGGAATCTCGGCTGTAATAGCCGGTGGAGGTGCTGGGGGTGGCGCTGGTGAGCGTGCTCGAGTAGAGGAAGCAACCTCTGGTACTCGTGGCGCCTCAGGTGCCCTAGGTGTATCAGGCACTGTAAGACCCTCAAGTGAGGCAAATCTAGCACCCCTCCTACCACGTCTAGGTGGCATAATTCTGTGAAAAGAATACATTGTTATTAGATAGAAATCAAGAGTTAGAGTTAGTTGCTCCGTAACTAACCCCCTAAAAAAAATGAACTATAATCCAAAGCATTTGAATGCGAAATAATGGGTTAGAAGCATTATGTATCCAACACCATAATCTAAAAGCACTTATATGCCTATGGCCAAATATGAGACTTTAAATGACTGTATGAAACTCTCTAATGCATTGAGAACTTTTCATATACTTGGAAAAACTCTTACGACTATCCTTTCTCTAACCTAGTCGCTCTGATACCAATAGAATTGTCACGCCCCAAACCGGGATCGTAAACTGCCGCCCGTTGCCCCTGGATGCCGGCTGTATTTTTATAGAAAATCGGACAGAATCTCCCCATAAATCGGAGATTTTCCGTGTACAATTAAACCTGTATTATCAATAATTTTCCTAAGTAACATTTAAATATGTACAATCGCCTCAATGCAAATGAAATATGAGAGTTAAATTATACAGTCATCCCAAAATAAGTATACGGTCAACTACGGACCTCAATGTCAAGATCTCGCAGGGTCGAAACTAAATTAAGATTTCATATTTCTATTTAAAGTAAATCTCACCGTCGGGAACACCAAATCTGCTCTAGAGCCTGTAACGCCGCTCTATCACAATAAACCTGTCTGAGGAGGGAAAAGAGAGGGGTGAGTATCATGGGAAGATACTCAGTGAGTGAGGGGGATAATATCAAGCATAAATAGTGTGGGTGAACCATTATAGTGTCAAATAATATAATTTGAAACAAAAATTTATATTTTGCAACAAAACATGATGTGTTTAGTAATTTGTAATCATTTAGTCTATCACACGATAACAAGTATGTATGTATCCATTTAAAATCAAGTAATATCAGAGCAAGCCAAAAATGATCCTGGCAAAGGTCAACCGTGACCAATGACAGGCGTATCGGGGGTTTTATTATGCATAGATTTTAAAACGCTCTCTACCCCGACGTTGGCCATGAGTTCGCTGGGGCTAACTCATCAACGTGTGTAGGACCCCGCCCGGTGCTAGACGGTGGCGTCACACACGTCCTCCCCCTACGTGGGTTCAACCGGCCGCTCCTATAACCTTTAGAATAAATGACGTTTGCAGATATCTCCTGCAAAAGCGTATCCGGGCAACCCGTGCCTCTACAAATGCCTTTCGTAGCTATGGAATCATCATAATATCTCAAAAGGCACAACGTCCCAAGGCACAACGTCCCACAAGTAACATCACATCATCGCATAACTAGTGGACATCCAACCCATATAGTTCATCAAAAACATTTTAAATTTGCGTGTCAATACGTCCCATCAATTCATTTCAAAACAGCATATCAATGCAACGGTATAAAATGAAATTTATACATTTTCAAGTAATGGCACAATTATTGTTTCATTTCAAACCATGGATGCATAGTCATTGTAAATATAATTTAAAACACTCCAATAATTACAAAACAGATTTTTAAATTTAATATAATACGTCAAACGAATGCATATCAGAACATGTTTTATCGAAAACACGGTAGAAAACACGTTTTACTATTTTATGCAAGAGATTAGAGTTCCACTCACTTATCTAGGGAGGGTGTTCACTCCTTATTTTTCAACGACTCTCCAAAAGGCAAACCTAATCAAATAATCAAATTTTATATCTAATAAAACCCTAATAAGCGATTTTATCAACAAAATTCATTCAAACTTCGAAGTGGGTGCATTTCTCTCACCTAGGGTTCCTCAGGTTTCAGATCTAGCTGTCGTTCGCCTGTCAAGTTGTTCTAAAATCTGTAATATTTCCAAATTTCAAATATATTAGAAACAACTAATTTCAAATATATCGTTACCTGCAGTGAAGATGCAGGTGAGCTCTCGAAGGGGAAAACCGGTTGCGGGCTCACGGGCCGGTGGGCTGGCGGGCCGGTGGGCTGGCGGGCCGGTGGTCTGGCGGGCTGGCGGGCTGTGTCACGCCCTGAACCGGGATCGTGAGCAGCCGCCAGTTATCCTGTATGCCGGCTGTATTTTTACAGAAAATCGGGCAGAATCTCCCCATATTTCGGAGGTTTCCCAAGTACAATTTACCCTATATAAATCACAATCATCCTGTATTATAATCAAATGGCCATCCCGGCCTCTCCAAAATCAACCAATCTCACAGCCAACATCCAGATAACGCAAGATTATAAAAATTTCCAACAACCTAGCCACAGACCTCTTGCCATGCCCCCGTCAAAGGCATGGACAGCCGCCAGTCGCCCCTCCTGTGATTTAGAGGAGGCACCGAGCGATCCTAGAGGACACTTCTAAGACATGACACATTCCCAAGTACTTACACAATGAACTAGAAATGCCTCAATGTAATGTTATACAATGACATGTCCATGTTTACACAGTCATCCCAGAATTATACAATGGTCGTCTATCGATCTCATAATACATATATATCACCAATACAATTGCAAACTCACGAAATTGCAGCGGAAATATACAATAACTCCTCAGATCCAGATCAAATCTCCCAATGATACTGAGCATCCTAAAAGCAACGCTCCTTGCCAAATACTATCTCTGAAACAAGAGGGGAAATGAGGGGTGAGTACTCGGGGAAGAATACTCAGTGAGTGAGTGGGTCAATGCAATCGTCAAATATGAAGTGTGAAACTGGAGTGTCAAAACACAAGTATACAAATCATATTTCAAATTATCATGCTTTTCATTTCAACAATATGTCATTTGCATGCATTATCAAGTCAAGTATGCATCCAAAGCACTGTCATTAAAATCATAGAGCTGTCAGCCGAAAATGTCCTGGCAAAAGTCTACCGTGACCTATGACAGGCTCACCGGGGGTGTTATATGCAACTTTATTTAAAGTGCTCTCTACCCTGGCATTGGCGACGAACCTCGTCCAGGTGCTAGACTTGGAGAGGATATCAAAATCCAAATCCAAATCCTTCCCCTTTTAGGTTCAACCTGGCTAGTACCGTATCGATAATCAAATCACGACAACTCGTGGGATACCCCAGGCCTAGGCTTATCCGGACGCCACCAAAGCGTCTCTCACGGTGTCCTTCGTAGTTACGGAACAATACAATTCAAAGCTCTCAAGGCTAAAATCAATATCGTATCAAAAAAATGTGCCGAAATCAGGTTTACAAACCAAACGCAACATATAGCATAAAATGACACATTATACATTTCAACCACATAGATGCATAATTTCATAATTCAACACAGTTTTTGGACACTCCATCGGTTCACAAAAATCAATTTTAATACCAGTCAAAACATTTCAAGCATACGATAAATCATACTCATTCATCAAAATGTTGTAAAACAGAGTTTACATATTAAACAAAAGTATTGAAATAAATCTTACTCACAGATTTTGGGAAGGATAGCGTACTCTCCAATAAAACCACAATACGTAGAACAAGACTCCCCTTAATCGAATCACCAAGAAAGCCAACCTAATCAAATCATCACGATTTTTATCAAATTTCGACTATTGTCAGGGTTTATCAATTTCCTTAAATTTGTACAAACCCTAAATTTCTCAATTTATAAACAGATTCCAATATTATCAATTTCATTCTATTTATAAGTAAATAACAAAATCAAAATCAATCTTAATTCGAATCTAAAACCAACTAATACTACCTAATTCGACAAAGTTTATCCAAAAATTGAAGAGATTTCGTTTCTCTCACCTACGGTTTCTCGGATCTCGGATCTAGCGTTCGTTCGCCCGTCGGTTTGGTCTATAACCTGAATGTTTCCAAATTTGAAACAATTGTGAACAATTTAAGTTTAATTACTAAAGAAATTTAAACCCTAGTGCGAAAATCGAAACTTTGAGTCATTTACCTTCGCAGAGGCTCACGGACTGTCACTGGCCGTCGCGGGCTCGTGGGCTCGTGGGCCGCGGGCTGACGGGCTGATGGGCTGGCGGGCCTGGTGGGCCTGGTGGGCCTGGCGGGTCTGGTGGGCCTGGTGGGCCTGATGGGTCTGGTGGGCCGCGGGCGTGACTGGGCCGTGCGTTGGACTGGGCCGCAGTGGCTATTATAGTAATATGGTCTTGGAGAATCCAACGGCTATTAGTCATCCATCAAAATCCACAAGTATATGTATCGATCATTGACTTGTAAAGATATTTTTATCATTATTGAAAGAAGATATGTCCACTCAGGAGATACGGCCACTTAATTTTCCAGTGAACTGAACTTTCTAACACTTTGTGTCTTGTCATTATTGTACGACACTAAACATATTTTCATAAAGGCATGACATGAAAGGAGGATGCAAAGCGGATGATATGTTATATATTTTAAAAAATATTTACAAAATATTATATATCAATAATTTAATTTTAAAAATATTTAATTATTTTTATTTTTATATTTATAATAATAAAATTTTTATATAAATTTAATATATTATAATATTTTATTAATATTTAATTAATTCAATAGTTGAATATGATTCTTGTAAATAAGATTTAAAAATTTAAATTTTTCCATAGATCTTAACTATTTTCATAAGATAAATTTAGTTTGTTATCATAATCATGTTTATTACCCCGTAGCTCGAGTATGGTTATCTACTAAATGATGTTTTTAGTTAATTATTAGATAGAGAGAGAGAGAGAGAGAAGGTGCCTTCTCATAGTCGCACACGCCACATGAAAACGATCAAGGAATATGACAATGCGAACTAAAAAAGAAGGCGCAGATTAATTGGTGCAATCCTGAAATGGAATGGCCCTAACAAGGCCTACACCTTTCTCGGAAATGATGCTGACAGATGAAGGAAGCTATGTGTTACGGAGCTTTTGAACCAAAACAGGGTGCATAGAGACTGAACCTATAAATACAATCCCTTGGTACGTTATCTACTTGAATTTGAGTAGACATGTTAATTTAATTTTCGTAACAACATATTGGTTATTTTAGTAATACAATATTGATCGTGTATGAAGAGAATATTAAAAATATATTTGTGAAATATAGTACTCTTAACTAGGTCATGTAAACAACCTCTCTCTACAATTTATTTCACATATTCTAATACATAATATTTCTGGATTCTCGCTTTCATCTTCAATAAAAAAGTTCCTGGACAAAGATGCTCCAAATGACGTTCCTGGACAAACCCTACTTCCAGCACTAAATAGAATAAATTGAAAATGTTGGCCTTTGAAATCTATGAGATAATTATGAAAACTTTCGGAATAAAACTCCTTCGGTATGACTCATGCATTGTAGTCCCTCTGAGTTGCCCATGCATTGATTTGCACTCTCAATTTTGGAGGAACGTATAAGACTTCAAGTTTGATCCATGTGGATTCTTGTCTAAGGAATAAAAAAAGGGCACGGAGGATGCAATCTTGGAGTGTCTTTGATCACGCAATTCAAGTATTGCATTCAAGTGATATCATCCATATCTACACATGCTCTCTCTCCTACAGCTTTCTATTTTTTTTTTCTTATATATAAAAAGACTCAAACTCTAAACTTTTATCAAGGGGAGAGGGCATTGCCAACTAAACTATAGTTTATTAGCCTTTCACCTACATCTCTGCTTGCCTCCTCTTGTGCTCTCTTTATTTAACTTGAATAATTTTACTAATTATATTGTTGAAACAAGAAAACACCCCAAAGCTTCACCTCTTGACAAAACAATTGTCACGTCCGGACTCTCAGATCGAGCATACGACAATCGTCGCGTTACCTCAAAATACGGGTAAACCTAACCTGAATATCAAAGTGTTGCAAGACATTTATCGATATCAATCTATTTTTCAAAATAATCCAACATTTCCAAATGATTCAATATGCATTTATCACACAATAAAAGGACCAACCCAATCTGTCTCTGTTTAAAACATGCATGCATAAGTCTAACCCAACCATTTAAATCCAAATACACACAAAAAGCTAACCTGGCCATTCCAATCAAATTCACAAAATATAAAATAAATTCCTATTTAAGGGATCTATATCCAATACCACAAAAACAATTCTCAAGTAAATTTCAAAAAAGAAAAATGGAGATTTTCAAGATAAATTATACAATTCCAACTAAAAAAATAAAAAAAAAATCTGAAAGTTAAATAAATTTCCAAAGGAATTTATGCAAAATACTTCAAATACTACTAGAAATATCCGTCTCTGATAGTAAAGATTTTGTCGTTAATCAGTATTAGCGACGAAAAATTTCCGTCACTAATTTCATCATTGAAAGTCTTCTCACTAAATATTAGTGACGGAACACCATTGGTCGCTAAATTTCCAATAGATTATTTCTATCGCTAATCCGTCGCTAATTTCAAACAATATGTAAAATTATAAGCGACGAAATATTTCCGTCGTTAAAAATTTTATTGCTAATAGTTTTACATAATCCGCTAGCACCCACCCACTAGCGCTCCTGCCAACTCTCTGTGCCCGCGCGTACGCCCGCACCCGCCCACCAGCACTCCCGCCAACTCCCTGTGCCCTGCCTTCTTTTTTTTTCCTTCCGAAGACACCACTCTTCTCAGTCTGTTTACCATATTCTAAAAATCGCTATTTTTGAATTGAGTATCAGAATCTCCCCCACCGGAGCACTCTCTGGTGGTTTTTCAGGTTTCAAGTTTCAGATCACCTTTCATTTCGGGACTCTCAGATAGATAAAGCAAGTATCTGAGGAGAAAACCCACCTCCATCAAATTAATGTCGTCCGTGGGAACAAACTAAGAAGAAACTCACCCTCAACCTAGATTTCCAATGTCATTGCAATAATGCCGCCAAAAAGTAGGCCGTCCATCGGTTTCGACAACAACGGCTTAATCAGAGTTCCGCCGTTACTATGATCCTTTCGACAAACTCCCTTTGACGAAGTCGTGCTATATCTGGATGCACCCCGATGAGATACGCATCAACGCCAAGAAAGAAGGAAATAGTGTTACGAAACAAATGGATTGAAAACCCCTTGACGGGCTTTCGTCCAAGTTCGGCCAAATCTAGGACGGACATGATTTCTTGGGGAGACTTCATGATTTTGGAAAGACTGAAATTTATGAATGCATATTTTTTTTGAATTATTCTGAATATTGAGATTATTTTATATTCAAAGAGTTGTTTATGAAATATGTTTTGAATTCCCCACTTTCACCTCTCATTTATTGACACAATCATGCCATTACACTCCACTTGCTGATTATTTCCATTCTCACCCCTCTACTCTATATTTTTTTAGAGGAAGCTTAGGTGGGAGACGTCATTGGAGCCAGTTGAAGATACCTTTTTACTGAATTGCTATACATATTAATGATGTAAATATTATTTTTGAGTTGATGTGGTATGATCCATGGAAAGAAACTTTGTACTCTTTATTTTGGATTTGGATTTAATCGATACTTGTTTTATTTTCTTTGGAACAAGTATTTGTAAAATCCTTACTTTATTTTTTGTGAAACTTTGTAAACTTTTGCTTATATTTGTCTTTTGCAAAACTTATGGTTTCATTGGGATATTTGGACTTTATTGTGATTTTTGAGACATTTGGATTTAATCGATACATGCTTGTTGTGATAAAATGGACTGTGATGGTTTTTTATATGTTGTTGAGTTGTTTTTTTTTAAAACAGATTGAATATGTGGATGTCTTGCGTTGTCCCGATATATGGAGAGATTCTACTGGTATGCCGAAATAATGTGACAGTTGTTGCATGCTCGACTCGAGGGTTGGGGCATGACATGAGCTCTGCGGAATACTATTGGCCTACCATACGCCGGGGAAACCCCATTTAGCTTGACGTATGGTTAAGAAGCACTACTACCGGTTGAAATAGGAATCCACCTCTTATGAGTAGAACAATACTAGATAGAGCCAAACGAGTCCGCCTTGTGAGAACAACTAGACTTCCTAGCAGAATCAAGAGGCACTGCATCTGATGGAATGGCCGCCTACCAACAATAAATGGCTCAGTACTATAACAAGAGGGTAAAAGCTAGAACATTCACGCCTGGAGATCTCGTACTTTGAAAAGTGGAAGCAACAGGACAACAATAGCCGGGGGCAAACTCACACCCAACTGGGAAGGCCCATACATAGTGCGCTCAATGCTTCGACCCGAGACTTATTGACTCAGACAATTGGATGGTATGGCCATGCCATACACATGGAACTTTGAAAATTTGCATATTTATAATCAACAAGTTTTACTACTCTCTTATCTTGGATATCTATTACTTCATGATTCATCAATATCAATAATATGATTTCATTGCAATGAGTATATGCCTCTTCGTTGAATTTCTCATCAACGAGACCTAACAACGAACAATCTCAAGGTGCAATGTCTTCGAGTACCCTCAGCACAATGTTTGGTTTGCTAAACAACATTAAGGCACAACGTCTCCAAATACCCTTGGTGCAAAGCCTGGTATGCTAAACAACCTCAAGGTGCAATGCCGTCAAGTATCCTCAACACAACGCCTGGTATGCTAAATAACCTTAAGGCGCAATACCTCCGAGTACCCTCGGTGCAACACCTAGTATGCTAAGTAACATCAAGGCATAATGCCCCCAAGAAGTTTCGGAGCAATGCCTGGTACATTAAACAACCTCAAGGCACAACGCCTAATATACTAAAGCATCTTCAAAGCACAACACCTGACAATGATCTATCCAGGCATGATTCAACTGCAAAAAAACTGCCTCGTTTCTATCTTGTTTTAGACCTAAAATTTACTTTTATTTTGAACTACATTCTAGGCTAAGTAATGTTGAACACTAAACATAAAAGTTGTAACTTTATGTCTTACATTTAATTGGACACTTGAATCACCTTAATCCAATATGTGTAGAAGAAATTATAGTAATTTTATGAAGACCGCTCATGTTGTATTATGAATTTTGGGTTGTAATTTTGATTGACTTGGATATTCATGGGTGAATGAAATTGAAGATAGTCATAAACATGAAAGTTATAGAATTATTTCTTATTTTTAAATAGTAGTTAGAATCACCTCAATTTGAGAACTATAATTCAAGTTATGACACTTTTACTAAAATCTACGTATGCTGAAAATTTGTTAAAATAGTTCTTTGGTTTACAATGTGTTTTAAAACTATATGACAACCATAATTGTGATGGTTGATTGTAACTTTTGTGTAAATCTTGTGATAAGTTGCGTTTTTAGTAGGTATAGCATTTTGAGAATCACAAAAAATATAAATATAGAGGAAAAAGGTAATCACAAAAATTACCTCCATAAATTTTACGAAACCTGCAGATAAAATTTGAGAAGTATGGTTGGTCTTAATCTCTCAAAGTTCTGCAAAGACTGTAGGCGAAGCTTGAGAAGCATGATTGATATATATCTCCAAAAGTTTTATGATGCCTATAGATGAAACTTGAGGAGCATGGTTGGTGCATATATCTCTGAAAGATTTGTAAAGCCTAGATGCTAAGTTTGGGGAGCATAAATGGTATATATCTTTGAAAGTTTTGCAAAGTCTGTGGGTGAAGCTTGAAGAGCATGATTAGAGTATATATTTCTAAAAGTTTTGCGAAACTTGCAAGCGAATATTAAAATTCTATGAATATATCACTTCAGATGTGACAATCGCACATAGAATGTCTTGGGATAATGCAAACATCTTTGCACCTTTTTCTATGTTAAGTTTTTATACATTCAATTATTATTTTTCACGTATTTTATAAGATGATATTGATCTTCTTATACATACTATACTTATTATGCATGCCATTGGTGTAAGGTCTCATCTCAAGAAATCATTAAAGCATATATTTGCATATGTATTTTACCGAGCATATTTAAATTTTTTGCATTTCATTGTGATAAAATTCATTGTTTCTTTCTATGTGCGATGCATGATTTGGTTTTTATGTTTGTGATTTTAATTTTAGATTGAACATATTAAAATTAGTATAGATTAATAGGATACATGAGCGAATGAGAGTGGTCAGAATAAGATAATAAGAGAATCAAATTAGAATTTGATGTGGGACCCACAAAAAGAAAAAGGAAAAAAAAAGACAGAGAAAGAAAGAAAAAAACCACACCATCATATGGCATGGCTCCTTCCTTTGACACATCACCTACGCTTGGGCGCCTCACACTCGACTTGGGTAGAGAGAGAGAAATGTCAATATATTCTTTTTTCCTTATTTAGTTTTGTTATAGTTGTATATTTCTTGATTAGCTCTCTAAATATTTTCATTATTGTTGTAAATTATTGCTGTAATGAATACTGTAATTTTTCTTGTAATAGGTCTAGAACTAAGGGATCTAATTATGCTTACTATATTAGACTCTAGAATTAAGAGATTTGATTATTCTTGATATCTATATATTGTAATTCTTTTAATGAAATGAGGAGAACAATTTTTCAGAAATTCTCTTTTATTTTGTCATGGTATCAGAGTCAAAAGTCTAAGATCATTTCATCTTGTGTTTGGTTCCTTGTCTATCTCTAAGATCTTAGTGCTTTGTTCCTTTGTTTTTTTTTTGTGTTCTTCTATTCTGTTTTCTTAGACCTGGTTTTTTAGTTCTTGTTTTTAGTTGGATCATATCTTTGGAACGATCTGAACACTTTCTTGTTCGATTTAATGGTAAGAACAATTTTGTTTGGGCGTTCCAATTTCAAATCTTTGTCAAGGGAAAGGAATTATGGGGCCATATTGATGGGACAGATCTTGTACCTAACAGTGAGAAGGAGAAAGAGAAATATGTGAAATAGGAGGTGAAGGATGCTCTGATTATGTCTTGGATCCTTGGAAGTGTGGAACCATCCATACTTCTCAATCTCAAGCCTTATAAGACCTCTAGAGAAATATGGGATTACTTGAAGAAAATTTACAATCAAAGCAATGCAACACGAAGGTTTCAATTGGAACTCGAGTTGGGTCAACTCATTCAAGGGAGTATATCAATCCAAGAGTTTTATTCTTCCTTTGGTAATCTTTGGGCTGAGTATACCGATATTATGTATGCAAGTGTACCTCCCGAAGGACTCATTGTTATCCAACGAGTGTATGAGACTAGCAAGCGTTACCAGTTTTTAATGAAGTTAAGGGGGAGTTTGAACCAGTTAGATCCAACCTGATGAACAGAGAACCAGTTCCTTTATTGGATATTTGTGTAGAAGAGATTCTTAGGGAAGAACAACGGCTAATTACACAGACTGTCTTGGAGTAGAAAACTCAAAATTCTATTCTAATTCCTATTGCCTATGCTACTCAAGGGAGATCTAAAGGAGGCAGAGATATGACTAATGTCCAGTGCTATAGTTGCAAAGGATTTGGGCACATTGCCACTAATTGTGCTAAAAAATTTTGCAATTATTATAAGAAAACTGGCATATCATCATAGATTGTTCCATTCGGCCTCCAAAGAAATCTGAAACTGCCTACAATGTCTCGGCTGGTTTCTTAAATGCCCCTAGTCCTAGTAAGTCTTTTATTACTTCTGAAATGGTCTAACAAATGATCGTTTCTGCCCTTTCTGCTTTAGGCCTTTCAGGTAAAAATTCTAATCCTAACCTTTGGTATGTTGATTTGGTGCTTCCAATCACATGACCAACATTGTCTTCCATTAAATAATGTTAAAAAATACAAAGGTAATCTTCATATTCATACTGTCGATGGTAATTCCTTACCTATCACAGCTGTTGGTGATATTTCAGCCTCTTTAAATACTGTTTTTGTGTCTTCTAAGCTATCCACTAATCTTATATATCAGTTGGTCAATTAGTTGATAACAATTGTAGTGTTTAATTCTCAAATTCTGGTTGTTTTGTGCAGGATCAAGTGTCCGGGAAGATGATCGCGAAGGGACCTAAAGTGAGAGTCTTTTTCCTTTATTTTTATCTCCCTCTCCGGTGTCAAATTATGTTGTTTGTAATGCTGTTCAATGTGATAATCAGGTGTGTCATAGACGTTTAGGACATCCTAATCCTCATGTTTTTCGACTCTTGCTTAAATCTGGTTTATTTGAAAATAAAAATTCAACTTCTTCTCATAATGATATTGTTGACTGTGCATCTTGCAAACTTGGTAAAAGCAAAACGCTTCCTTTTCCATCGCATAAAACTACCACCAAGCCTTTTGAACTTGTACATACTGATGTATGAGGTGTTGCACCTGTAATTTCTCATAAATATTACAAATATTTTGTTACATTTATCAATGATTTTACTTGGTTCACTTGGGTATATTTCCTTCGGTCTAAAAGTGAGGTTTTCTTTGTGTTTAAAGTCTTTCTTGCTTTAGTTGAAACACAATTTTTTGCCAAAATCAAAATCTTGCAATCTGATTCGGGTGGTAAATATATGTCAAATGAATTTCAATTTTTTCTTCAAAGTCATGGGATCATATCACAACGTTCTTGTCCTTTCACTCCACAACAAAACGGTGTGGCTGAAAGAAAGAATCGTCATCTTCTCGATGTTGTTCGAACTCTTCTAATTGAGTCTTGTGTTCTTTCTCATTTCTGGTGTGAAGCTTTGTCTACTGCTATTTATTTGATCAATAGATTACCATCTCCTAACTTGAACAATGATTTTTCCTACTTTCGTTTGTTTGGGCATGCACCAAATTATTCCAATCTTCATATTTTTGGATGTGTTTGTTTTGTTCACCTTCCTGCACATGAGAGAAATAAACTTAGTGCCCAATCTGTCAAGTGTGCCTTTTTAGGATATACTGGAACCCAAAAAGGATTTGTTTGCTATGATCCTCATGCCCGTTGAACTCGTGTCTCTAGAAATGTCATTTTTTTTTAAAATCAGCCCTTATTTAGCACACAACAGACTTTAGAATTCCCTTCTCTATCTATTTTACCACATTTTCCTGAGTTGCCAACATCAGTCCAAAGGTTTAAATCTGGTTATGTTTGTCGTCGACACACTCCTACATCTAATCCTCCTACAGGTCTCATTGAGGTCCCTCCACATCTTCCTACAGCATCTGATTCTGTTCTACCCATTTCCAATGATCCGCCTCCTCTTCAAAGAAGTTCTAGACCTCACAAACCTCCTGAAAGGTATGGGTTTTCAAACCCTATGGCCATGTCTACTACTTTGTCTTCTATTTCCATTCCCACTTGTTATAAATAGGCCATGGAGCATGAGTGTTGGCAACAAGCAATGGAAGCAGAACTCCAAGCACTTGAGGAAAACCATACTTGGGACATTGTTTCTTATCCTCCAAATGTTAAACCCATTGGTAGTAAATGGGTCTATACTGTGAAACTCAAGTCTGATGGTTTTTTAGACAGAAACAAAGCTCGATTGGTTGCTCTTGGCAATAAACAAGAATATGGTCTCGACTATGAAGAAACATTTACACCAATTGCTAAGATGACCACGGTGAGAACCATTCTTGCTATTGCATCTTCTAAATCTTGGCCTTTACATCAAATGGATGTGAAAAATGCCTTCTTGAATGGGGATCTTAAGGAAGAGATTTACATGAAACTTTCACCCAGTATGTCAATGATGGCTTCTCATGAAGTTTGCAAGCTAAGACGTTTTTTGTATGGATTGAAGCAGGCACCTAGGGCCTGGTTTGAGAAGTTTTGCAGCACTCTTCTCACCTTCTTTTTCACACAAAGTCAATATAATTCATCACTCTTTTTTTCACAAGACAATTACTGGTATGGTATTTCTCTTAGTCTATGTTGATGATATTATCATCAATGGTGATGACAATCGGTTGATCACAAAGCTTCAAAATATGTTGCATAGTACATTTAAAATGAAAGATCTTGGGCACCTCACATATTTTTTGGGGCAAGAAGTTCACTCTCGAGATCATGGTTTGTTCTTAAATCAACATAAATATATCTAAGATCTCATTGAATTAGCTGGTTTAAAGGATGCTACTGCAGTTGATATGCCAATGAAGGTGAATGTAAAATACCAAAAAGATGAAGGTGAGCTTTTGCTTGATCCTTTTTTATATAGACAACTTGTTGGTAGTCTTATCTACCGAACAATTACAAGGCCTGATATCTCATATGCTGTCCATATAGTTAGCAAATTTATGCAATCACCTCGACATCTTCATCTTGCTGCAGTTCGTCATATTATTCGATACTTAATTGGGTCACCTACTCGTGGGTTGTTTTTTCATACAAAATATGCTCTTTATTTGAATGCATATAGTGATGCAGATTGGGCTGGCTGCTCGGATACTAGGAAATCTACAACAGGGTGGTGCATCTTTCTTGGCTATGCCTTAATTTCTTGGAAGTGTAAGAAGCAGGATTTTATCTTTAAATCTTCCATGGAGGCTGAGTGTAGAGCCATGTCTGCAGCTTGTTCTGAAATTGTGTGGTTATGTGGTCTTCTTTCTGAACTTGGATTTCCTCCAACTGATATGACTTTACTTCATGGTGATGATACTAATGCCATTCAAATAGCTGCGAATCAGTATATCATGAATGCACAAAGCACATAGAGGTGGACTGTCATTACATTAGGGAGGCTTACACTCGAGGTGTTATCACTCGTCCTCATCTTACTACTGATCTTCAAATCGCTGATATCTTTACGAAAGCTTTGACACCCCAATGATACAAGTTTCTCAGTAGCAAATTGATGCTGCTCGACTTACCCGCATCAATTTGAGGGGGGATATCAATATATTCTTCTTTTCTTATTTAGTTTTGTTATAGTTGTATATCTCTTGATTAGCTCTCTAAATATTTTCATTATTGTTGTAAATATTTTTGTTATAATTAATACTGTAATTTTTCTTATAATAGGCCTAAAACTAAGGGATCTGATTATATTTACTATATTAGACCCTGGAATTAAGGGATTTGATTATTCTTGTTATCTATATATTGTAATTCTCTTAATGAAATGAGGAAAACAATTTTTCAGAAATTCTCTTTTATTTTGTCAAGAAAGAGGAAGAGAGTGTGAGAAAGAGAGGGAGAGAGAGAGTTTAGCCACACTCTTTTCTTCCAAGAACCCTATACCCCCATTTTATTGTTCTCTCACAAAGACACACTCCAAACTCGGTGAAAATCACCATTTAAACTTGAAATAAACTACTTCCATCTATACACATGCTATCCCTAGTCTTTGGAAAGCACAAAGGGGCATAGGAAATAAAAAGAACAATCTTGAAATTCAAAAAAAGTTTGGAGAGGAAAAGTAATGGAATTCAAAAGAAAAATTACAAATTTGAGGCAAGTACATGCTTCTGTATGTTTAATTGATACCTAGTAATCATATATAACATGTCTTATATGTGGTTATAAAATAAGAATAAGGATATAATATATTAGGGAAGAAAGAAATACGTTCTTGAATGAAAAACTATAAATACTACATTCTGGATGGTTTGACAATATTTTGATTTTTAGATTATAATTTTTTTTGCATGACTGTAAATCGAATTAGGTTTTCTTTGATGAAACTAGACTTTCAAAACTTGAAAAAGACCTATGACTAGAAGAGTTTCACTGATAATTGAATCTCTAGTGATTTTTTAGATTGACACAATGTTTACCTACGCTGTTTCTGTTCTATTTCAGTTGTAAAATTTGCTTTAATTTTGAGCTATCTTCTAAACTGAATTAGGCTAAACTCTGAGTATAAAATTGTAGTTTTATGTCTTATTTTTAAATGGGCACTGAAATGAATTTAATTTTATCTGTGTAGAAGAAATTATGCTAATTTTCTAAAACTGCTCAATCTATATTGTGAATTTTAGGTCGTAATTTTGATTGATTTGGATATTTCTATGCGATTGAAACTAAGCATAGTCATAAGCATAAAGGTTATAGCCCTATGTTTTATTTTTAAGTGGTAGTTAGAATCACCTTAATCTGAGGATGGTAGTTCGAGTTATGGCACTTTTTCTGAAAATGCTTGTGCTAGAAATTTGTTGAATAAGTTCTTTGGTGCACAATGAGTGGTATGACATGTATAATTGTGATATTTGATTGTAACTTTTGTATAAAACTTGTGATAATTTGTAGTCTTTGTGATTATTACATTATGAGAATTAAAAATAAAGATAAAGAGAAAATAATAACACAAAAATACCTCTGAAAGTTTTATGAAACCTGTGGACAAAAATTGTGGAGTATAATTAGCATATGGAGTTCTAAAAGCATTGTAAAGCCTGTGGATAAAGTTTGAGTAGCTATAGACGTATCTATTCTCTTTACAAGGGTAGAATCAGAAACAAATGAAATGTATGAGGTATTTAACTCAAAAGACCTAGATTTGATTTAGGGATTCAAAATTTTGATTTGCTATTCTAGACGCTCATACACTATTTTGATTCAACATTCTATTATTTTCTTTAATTATTAAGTTAAATTAGAACAACAAAGATAGAAAGGATAATGAATTCAAAGCGGTAATAACACTTATTTTCTTGAGAATACTTGAGATAGTGTGTATCTCTTAGATATTGTTCTATGTTTACGTTATTATACGGTTATGTTGATATTTTGATGCTTGTTTTGCTTGCTTTGCATGTTATTGACCCCCATATTGTTGTCAACCTCTGCTAATCCTATGATCCTTGTCTTTTGTTAATCCGAGAGTTAAGAGCAAACCACAGGTTAAGAACTTTTGAATTAAGGGATTTAGATCTCTACTCATTTTTAACGTTTTGTATTGATTAAGAAATATAATATTATATGTTTTTTTTGTGTGGTACAAGTTTGTTATTGTTTGTTTAGATTTGTAAGTTGTATGTCTAGATTTTTTGCCAAGGAGAGTCTTATATATGGTTTTGTTTATATTATATTTATATTGTTGTGTTGAGTAGTTAGGAGAGCCATTGATGCCAACTTATTTGATAGATGAAGTGTTATATTGACATTTTCAGATTTTCATGCTAACCCTAGATGGCTAAATGATTACTTAATAGGGGAAACTTAACCAATATTTCTCTTTGAAAAGAGTATAAATTTATTTTTCTTTAATATAAATTTCTTTCCATGTTATCACACATGGTGAGGTCGATTATTGTGAATCAAGTTCTCGTATTTTAATCATGTTAGTTGCTTCCCATTTGCTTGCTTGTCTCCTTTTTGCTAGGGGATGTGATGCCTTAATAGTAGGTCATAAAAATTGGTCCGTGCTAACCCTATTATCTTTTATCTTTTGGTAATCCATGAGCTAAAAGGGAATTAGATGGTAGAAACTATAGAGCTAAGAGATTTAAATCTCTACTCATTTTTGACCTTTTGTTTTCGTTAAGGCTTGCAATATTTGTGTTCTTTTGGGTTGTTTGAATTATACTATATGGTTAGATATATAATTATTGACTAAGGAGAGCCTTATATATAAATTTGTTTATATTATATTTATATACTATAATGTGTTATACTGGGCAACCAAGAGGTCCATTACTAGCAGGTTGTTTGATAATAGAAGTGTTCTATTTGTTTTATTAGATTTCTATGCGAACTCTAGGTGACTAAATGGTCATTAAATAGGGAAGACTTTTCAAATAATTTTTTTTGAAAAGAACAATTAATTTATTTTCTTTTATCGTAAATTTCCTTTCGGATTATCATATACGGGCAGGGCGACTGTCGCGAATTCAAATATTGCATTTTAATCATATTACTTGCTTCTGCACTTGTATGTCTATCTCCTTTTGTTAGGGAGTGCGATACCTAGATAATGGATTGTCACAGTTCATATAAAAACTCAAGTTTTTTGGAAATCTACACCTCGGATTTGAGATCATAAGTAAAGGTTACTAGATAGAGCGTGGTTTATCTAACGAGTGATGTTGTTTAACATATGCATTCATTAGGTTATCAACATATAAGATGGTTAGAACTAGAAGATTAGATCAAATAACCCTTGATGGAGAACAAAGCAATGATGAGCACAGGCAGGAGTCTCAGTACTAGGCTCTAGGTGTTTAGAGACCATAGGGGTCCAATTTTCAATAGACTTTGAATGCTTTGTTAACTATAGTTGGCACTCTGTCTAAGGATATATGTAGATTGATAAAGAGACCGGCTCAATCAGGAATATGGAGTGAGACTGCAGATATTCCTTCATATATTGAAACCACTACTACTACCTCAGCTATGGCAAGACCCCAACTCCAGCTATATTAGTTACTTTTGAGTCGGATCATGCCGGATCAGAAACAGATCAGAGAGTCATAGAGTCATAAACATAAAAATATAATTTTATGTCTTTTTTTAAAGGGCACTTGAACATCTTAATTCGACATGTGAAGAAAAAGTTATGCTAATTTTACAAAAAATACTATGCTGTATTGCAAATTTTGTACTGTAACTTTGATTGATTTGAGTATTTCTGGGTGATTGGAATTGAATATAGTTATAAATATAGAAGTTATAGCCTTATATCTTATTTTTAAGTAACAGTTGGAATCACATTAATCCGAGGTAAATAATTCAAGTTATGACACTTTTACTAAAACCCACATACATTGAAAATTTATTGAAATAGTTCTTTAGTATGCAATGTGTGAAACCCATGTACACTTTTATTAAAATGACTATGCTAACCCACGTACACTTTTACCTCGAAACATGTGTGAAACCACTTCGTGTCCCGTGATACCGTAAGGCCTTTTGATATTTCAAATATTTTAAAATGAATTGAAATCATCCATAGACAAACCAGGCGGTCTAAACAATTTCCCACCAGTTAAAAATAAATTTACAATCTCAAATATAAATTCAAAAATTTGTCAAATAATCCAAATATCCCAATACAACTAATAAGTCATGCAAAAGAAATTTCTAAAACAAATATAAAAAAGTTTCGTATCATGAAATAAGGATTTTTCGATACCTGCCTAAAGTGAAACAAGCAAGTATTTTATGAATCCAACTTTTAAGAGATTACAAAAATTCCTTCCATTGTTCCAAATGACATAATTCCCCAAAATATTTCCAAGACTCGTGCCTATGGAAGATCACCCAAAGAAACTTCTTTGAGTGGCACTAGTTGAAATCTAAGTCTCCAATCTAAGCTTCCACCAAAAAGAATGAGAAAGAAAGGGGAGTGTATGAAATACTCAGTGAGTGGAGTGTAATGGTATGTTAAATATAAATGAGGGGTGACGGTGATGGTGTCAAATGAGTGTGTCAAATTCATTCAACTGCAATACTAAAATCATTCCATTAAAATAAATTTAGAACAAATCTACCATGACTCATATGTTCCAATCAACAAACAGTTTGAATTTCTTTTTGATTTTCTCAGAGTTTTCCAAAACCACTTTTCTACCAATGGCCATTCGTAAAATCCGTCAAACACTTTTTCACAATTTTCATAAAATATCCCCTCCTTGGTGTTACCCTGAGTTCAGTGGGTTGCTACCACGTTATCATGGGAATAACTTAAAAAGACTCTCCATCTTGTCTACCACCAAACCAAATTTTAACTTAACCTTTGCCATGCCACCCTGATGGCCCGGTCCATGAAAGACTAGACATTAGTCATTTACCATTTCGAACCACCATTTTACAAGAAAAATCCATTTCATCATTAAAAGTTGTACTCAATTACAAGGGAGAGCAATTTCACAAATCATAATCAAAATTTCATTGTAACACAATGCAAACAATTGAAAAATCAATAAAAGAGTTATGGATTTATCAACTATTTAATTTCGGCAACCCACAATCACAAAGGATTTTAAATCCACTTCAAAATTTATACTACTAGAGAGCAAGATATCAACGACGGATATTTCCGTCCCTGATAGTAAATTTCCATTGCTAAAAAATATTAGTGATGGAAATTTTCATTGCTAAATTCATTGTTGAAAACCATCCCACTAAATATTACCAACGGAATACACCCATCGCTAAATTATCGATAATAGAAAATTTTCTTCGTAAAATATTCGTTTTTGATAAAAGACAATATGTAAAAGTATCAGTGACGGATTATCAACGGAATTTTTCCGTCGCTAAAAATTCCGTCGTTGATTCTTGGCACCTGAGGAAGTGTGCACGCGCCCTCACACGCGCCCGCCCTTGTGCCTGGCATTTTTTTTGCAAAAAATGTCTCCACCCAGAATCGAATCTACGCTTGCATGGTGGATTATAAGTTGTCCAACCATTATACCATAATCCTTTTTGTAATTTTTTTATTTATTATCTTACTCTTATTGTTTTAAAATATTAATCTCACTTTCATTTTTTTTTTTAATTTCTTCTTACTCTCACATTTCCTTAACCTTAGGGTCATTTTTTTTCGTTAAATATTTTGATTGAATTTTTCTAACTGTTTAAATTCGACATTGAATAAATTTATACTAAATAAAGAAATAAAATATTTTTTGATTAATTAAGATAGAATAGCAAATTATTATTTTTTGATTTACCAATTAAATTGAATAATAAAAATAGAATAAAATAAAAAAATTAAATAAATAAAAGAAAAAAGAAAAAGAAAAATAAAATAATAAAAGAGAAGAAAAAAATTAAAAAAATAGAAAAAAATCCGTCACTAAAATTTCTATCGTTAATCCGTCGCTGATTGTATAACTATAAATGACGGATTAGCGATAAAATTTTTCATTGCTAAAAATCCATCGCTGATAGCTGTATATATTTTGTTTTTCTTTTTTCTGCCCTTCATTACTACACCGATAGATTAGCGACTGATATTTTCTTTCGTTATAAATTCCAACGCTAATCCGTCGTTGATAGGTGTACAAATTTTTGTTTTTTTTACTTTAGACCACTACGGTGATGGCTTAGCGATGGAAATATTTTCACAGGTAATTTTCGTTGCTAATCTCTCGGTAGTCCGCCTGACGTTAATCCGTTGTAATTTCGTCACTATTTACGATAATTTTTTTTTCCGTCGGTAATTTTTCATCGCTGATATCCTTTTTTTTGTACTGTTATTTTAAAATTCATTTCACAAATCATAATTGAAATTTATTTTATTATTCATTCTCAATATAGCCATCCATTCATCTATTGGGACGGTGAATATTCCAAATTCACAATCAAATCCAAGGGTTATCCCTTCTCAGATTCCAATTGTTTTAACTTAAGGCAAATAAACATGAATTCAATATTAAATCACGTCCGTGTGACTGGGGTTTATGAGTTTTTTTCCCAATATAGCAGAAACTCTTATTTCTCAAATCCAAAAATCTTTGCACTAATTCCATCAATTATATATTATTTGCATCTATATACCATTTCCATGCATAATTTTTTCAAATCTCATCACTTACAAACCTTAGGTCTATATTCCAAAAACTAAATTCCTCAAATCTTGACAACAACTTTCAATCTATTAATGATGAAATTAAATTCAAATTTAGGAGAAAAAATTACCTCAATTTCGTGGTTGAGTTGTGCTTTGAACTTGGGTCTCAAAAACCCTAGATTTTCACCCATTTGGGGAAACCCTAGGTTTATTTCCCAAATCTATCTCAAATCAAGTCTTTCATTGAGGATTTGGAAGGTTTTATGGAGTAGGCTTAGTGAATATGTAATTGATATCGAGTGAGAGATTGAGAGGGATAGATGGGTGAGGGAGAGAGATGAAAGTGTCGAGAGAGGGAGAAAATGACTGAGAGGAGAGATATCAAATGTGTTTGGGGAGAAATGAGATTGTGTTTAAGACTCTTTAATAACGTGAGTTGAAATCTCTATTTTATCCCTCATTATTTTTAAGTTTTATTCAAATTTGGTTATCTTTTTTCATTATTTCGCAACTTTCAATGATCATAAATCGACTTGTAAACAATTCAAGTCAACTTATATGTCAAATTCCTTTCAGGGTCAGGTCGCCTTATGGTTTTGCAAGTCGACTTATGTGCCTTGTTTCCTCTGGATCAAGTCGACTTGGATAGTGATTAAGTCGACCCAATTTTCTCTTTGTGCAACGCTCAAGTCAACTCAACTTCTTAATAAGTCGACTTACTTATATAGTAGACACATTTTTTGAGACTTATATCTGACAACTAGACTTATTCTAAGTGCAAGTCGACTTGTAGAATCATTGTCTGGAATCTCAAGACGACTTGTCAGTGGGCAAGTTGACTTGCTTAAGTATAGGGTTAAGAATTCTGAGATCTAAATTTCTTAAGTCAACTTAGCATTTGCTCAGGTCAACTTGATGGGTTTTATATTTGGCCAAAATTTAATTTTGCAACTCGAAGTCAACTTATCAGGAGGCAAGTCGACTTCTCATCAATGAATTTATCCAAAAAATTTTTAATTATCTTAAATTATCACCAAAATCTATTCTTTTCTCAACAAAACTTTAGAAGACTTTCATTGATACATTAAAATCAATTTCAATCGGTTTCTCTCGGTATTTTTACAAAGAAAAATTGAAAATTAAATAAAAAATTTCTAACTCCGAATTTTCGTTATTACATTAGTAGCTATAACATTATGAAAATCACAAAAAAATATAAAGAGAAAAGTTAATAACAAAAATTACCTCAAAAAAATTTGCGAAACCTATAGGCGAAATTTGAGGAGTATAGTTCGTGGTTATAATACTCAAGATTTTGCAAAACTAGCGGCCAAAAGTTGGGAAGCATGATTGGTATATGTCTTCAAAAGTTTTGTGAAACCTACCGATGAAACTTGAGAAGCATGGTTGGTGCATATATCTTCTGACCTCTTGATTTTTTCTAAGGCAACAAACCTTCTTTAATCCGATACAAGTTTATTTTGATCTCTCCAATTAAGAAAGTGAATCTCTTAGCGTCAGAGACTTTCTTACTCCAGAGGATTCTGAATTTATAGAAAGTTTATGACAATAATTTCTATAATCATGGAAGATCTCCATGGATCTCTCCAGAAGATAAGTAGGGTTTTTACACCCCTAAATACATTCAAGACTCACTATGCAGAGGCAAACTTCTAGGCACGCATGCTTTTACTCTACATACAGTATAGAGAGACTACATAGAGTTTAGACTTTTTCAGTTTTTCAATTCTCTTTACTTCTCTTTTTTATTTGAACGTCAAAGCTTTATCTGCAAGAGCTACTTCTGCTAGGTTTTTTGGATGTTTATTTATTGAAAGCAACCTAACTGACATGATATCGCAGATTTTGTGGAGTCAATTTTGGTTTTAACAAAACCAAAACTTAATTAACAAAAAAGAAAGACTCCTGACATCAATTATTTTGGCAATGTATCTATATGTTTTGATGTTGGGAGGGGCACCCATATTGTGGCAACATGGCACACTTGAAGAAAAACTGAATGAATATTGACTGTTGCTAGTCATGGACACTTGCTATGGTATCAAAGATGTATTGGGTTGATCTGGGTTTGCATCACATAGATTTAGACTCGCCGTGATCAATTGGGTCAAACAGAGGTTTTTAGAGATCGAACAAGATCAAATTTATAAATATTTCAGGATAATATAAGATTCAATTATGTTCCAAAACTGAAACCGGTCAGAATGGAAGATGGGTATATGGTGGATCGCTCAGCTAGGGTTTATCCTGTTGAAGGATAGATTCTGTTTGGAGAAATTAATTAGGTTCGCACGGAATGAAGAACAATTCTGAAATCAGGGATCATGCATCTTCCTCTGTGCAAAAGGGTCGGCATTTTTTGGCAGATTAAAACATTTCGTTTTGGTTTGGAATGGAAAAAAGGCGTTGTTTTAGAGGTTTTCTGGTGCAAATGACAAAGGATCCTTAACCTAAAAAGGCAAAAATATGGAAACACATTATTAAGGTGATAGACTAACGTCACATTTTGGTGATTCGACATTTGGATGTTAGTGCATTTGGTTTTGTTTCTGCGTGAAACGATGATCAACGGTCCATTGGAGCGATTGATTAATGGAGGAAAGTTGACTTTAAAAGCCATTTTTATATATTCTCGGACCCATGTTGAGAATCATGTTTTAAATGAGTTCGATTAAATCGGGTATTTTTTTCGATTTGTTTTTTGTTAGGTAAGGGATAATGTCAGTTAGTATAACAAACAATGCGTTATTTTACGCTATATGGATATCATATCATTATGTTGATTTCGATTATTCAATTTAAGTCGAGTTAAATTTTTAAGAGAAAAACTCTTCTAATATTTATTTTTTCCTTACATAAAATTTAAATTCGAGAATTTATTTAGATCAATGCTTTTAAAACTGTATTAGTAAACAACTCGGCCAACCTATTAGTTCATTAGTTTATTAGTTTATTGGATGTTTATCCCTCATTTTTTTTAAGTTTTATTCAAATTTGGTTATTCTTTTCCGTTATTTTGCAACTTTCAATACTCGTAAATCGACTTGTAAACAATTCAAGTCAACTTATATGTCTAATTCCTTTCAAGGTCAAGTGGCCTTATGGTTTTGCAAGTCGACTTATGTGCCTTGTTTCCTCTGGATCAAGTCGACTTGGATAGTGATTATGTCGACCCAATTTTCTCTTTGTGCAACCCTCAAGTTAACTCAACTTCTTAATAAGTCAACTTACTTATATAGTAGATACATTTTTTTAGACATATATCTGACAACTAGAATTATTCTAAGTGCAAGTCGACTTGTAGAATCATTGTTTGGAATCTCAAGACGACTTGTCAGTGGGCAAGTTGACTTGCTTAAATATAGGGTTAAGAATTCTGAAATCTAAATTTCTTAAGTCAACTTAGCATTTGCTCAGGTCAACTTGATGGGTTTTATATTTGGCCAAAATTTAATTTTGCAACTCGAAGTCAACTTTTCAAGAGGCAAGTCGACTCCTCATCAATGAATTTACCCAAAAAATTTTTAATTACCTCAAATTATCACCAAAATCTATTCTTTACTCAACAAAACTTTATAAGACTTTCATTGATACATTAAATTCAATTTCAATCGGTTTCTCTCGGTATTTTTACAAAGAAAAATTGAAAATTAAATAAAAAATTTCTAACACCGAATCTTCGTTATTACATTAGTAGCTATAACATTACGAAAATCACAAAAAAATATAAAGAGAAAAGTTAATAACAAAAATTACCTCAAAAAATTTTGCGAAACCTATAGGCGAAATTTGAGGAGTATAGTTCGTGGTTATATTACTCAAGATTTTGCAAAACCTGCAGGCAAAACTTGGGAATCATGATTGGTATATGTCTTCAAAAGTTTTGTGAAACCAGCCGATGAAACTTGAAAAGCATGGTTGGTGCATATATCTTCTACAGATTTGCAAAGCCTACGTACAAAGCTTGGGGTGCATGATTGGTATATAACTCTGAAAGTTTTGCGAAATCTGTGGGTGAAACTTGAGTAGCATGATTGGAGCATGTATTTCTGAAAGTTTTGCGAAACCTGTAGGAGAAATTTAAGAATTTATGAATGTATCACTTTAGATATGACATGCATAATATTTTTCTTGAGAATGCCTTGCGATAATACATATATTTTTATATCTTTTTCTATGTTAAGTCGTGATACATTCAAATATTATGTTAAGTTGTGATACATTCAGAAGAAGATGGTGATCTTTTTATGCATACCATGCCTGTTATGCATGGCATTGCTCCCCCTTATACTTTCTTAGATTATACTGACCCCGTTATCCTTATCTTAGGTGATTCAGAAGCTAAGAGGAAACAGGACGGTAGAAACCTTTGAGTTAAGAGTTTAGATCTCTACTCATCGTTGATCTTTTGTTTTGGTTAAGGCATGTAATATTTGTATACTTTTGGGTGGTATGAGTTATACTATATGCCTAAATGTATAGTTCTTGACCAAGAAGAGTATTATGTACAAATTTGTTTTTATTATATTTATATAATATGATGTATTATGGTGGGCGGTTAGGAGGGTCATTGATACCAATTTGTTGGATAGTAGAATTGTTCTATTATTTAGAAAAGATGTTGTCAATATTTTTTTGGAAAGAATAAGCAATTTATGTTCTTTATTTTAAATTTCCTTCCATATTATTATACACAGTGAGGGCGACTATTGCGAATCTGGATGTTGCATTTTAATTATGTTAGTAGCTTCTGCATTTGCATGCCTATCTGCTTTTGTTAGGGGTGCGACGCAATGAATAACGGGTCATCACATTAAATCAAATAATTTCTAGATATTTTGCAAAAAATGAAGGGAATATTTTTTGGTTCTCTATATGTAATATATATATATTTTTGGGCATTTGACCACCTATTTAGGGGGTGATACAACATGCTACAATTAGAACATCAGGGAGAATTAGAACACTTAGGGCCCTGAAAAATAACATATTTAGCATAATTTTTAGAGATCCGATTCGGCATCTATTTCGACTTTAGATTTAGGGGTTAGGCCCAAGGAGAGTGAAGGGGGTTTCTGTCTTTGCGTCAAACTAGATTCTTTTTTTTTTTTTTTTTAGATTACACAGTTAATATTTAAACAGAAAATGATTTATCCTTTGATATCTGTTCCCGTGAAAATTTTTGTCTTGCAGTAATCGAATTACGTGGAATATCAAAACTTACAAAGAATACATTTTATTTCGATATTAATATAATTTAAGTAATACATTATCCGTAGAGTATATTCGTTATATTTACTATTGTCGCAATACAACCCCTCTTAATTTTTTTTTGGTTACACGTGGTTTTGAACCCTTGTGTACATTAGAGTCCGAACCTATAAATACAACCCCTCTTGTAAGATTAGACAATAGAGACCGAACCTATAAATACAACCCTTGTGTACATTCTACAAAATATTAAATAATAGCTAATATTTTTCAAAATGCTTAGTATTGCACTCATTTACTTGAATTTGAGGAAATTTTAATATAATTTTAGTAACAGAATATTCACCATAATTAAAGTATATTCACCGAATATACTATAATTTACGAGTTATATGTAGTGTCTCTCTGTACAATCTAGTTTATATTCCCTAACATATAATATTTGTGAATTCTCACTTTTATTTTGGATAACAAAGTCTTCCAAGCTAGCAAGCTCAATCAATTGAAAAACCCAGAAAGTTTCGAGAGATGCCTATGCTACCTTTAGTCTCGCAGCGGTATAGAGTAGACCAGCAGGTAACCCCATGGTTAACTCCTCACATTCTGTGTCTTCTGTTTCTCTCTCTTCTGTTGTTGCTTAGGAAGCTCTCCAGAGCTAGCAAATACAACATGCCTCCTTCCCCACCAAAACTGCCACTACTTGGCAACTTTCATCAGATTGCTTCACTTCCATACCGCTCTCTCCGAGACCTCTCAGACAGGTACGGCCCTCTAATGCTCATACATGAGGGAAAAGTTCGAACTCTCGTTGTTTCATCTCCAGAGATGGCTAGAGAAGTTTTGAAGACCCAAGATGCCAATTTTTCGAACAAATACATTACAAGGGGTTCAGGTGTTATATTTTATGAAGGTCGTGACATATTGATATCACCATATGGCCAGCGTTGGATGGAATTAAGGAAGGTATGTGTTGCGGAGCTTTTGACCCATAAAAGGGTGCAATCATTTCAAGACGTCCGTGAAGAAGTACTCGCCCATGTGGTTGAAAATATTCAACAGTCATGTCTTAAGAAGGAACCTGTTAATCTGAGTGTCATGTCAACCACAGCCACAAACAACATAGCATGCAGGTGTATTCTTGGTCAAAGGTATGAAGGAATGGGTGGACTCGGATTTGGAAGACTGGCAAAGAAGGTTACGAAGCTGTTTGTTTCTTCTAGCTTTAGAGAATTGTTTCCATCCATCGGGTGGATGGATAGAATCACCGGCTTTGATGCAAAACTTGAAAAAATTTTCAAGCTAGTAGACGGTTTTCTTGATCGTGCAATCAAAGAACATAAGTACAAGAAGAATGATAATGAGAACAAAGTCTTCATTGAGGCTCTCCTGAATCTTAAGAAGGCAAGTGTTGACGACGGTGATCTTACTCAAGAAACTATCAAGGCAATCCTACTGGTGTGTCCCTCTTGCTTTTCTCTTGTCTTTGTGCATGTCAAACTTTTTCTTGTGGTCTTGAGCACGCACACTTTTGTTTGAATGGCAGGACGTGCTCATGGGTGGAATTAATTCAAGTGGACTAACGATTGTATGGACCATGTCAGAGCTTGTAAGAAATCCAACTAAAATGAGGAAAGCACAAGAGGAGGTAAGAAGAGTTGTAGGAAAGAAGGCACATATAGATTTGGATGATGTCGCTCAAATGGAATACTTGACTTGTGTGATCAAAGAGACTCTAAGGTTACATCCTCCAGGCCCTTTTTTAGTTGCCCGAGAAACATCCACATGGATTAAGCTCGACGGATACGACATTCCACCAAAAACGAAAGTGCAGATTAATGTTTGGGCAATTCATAGGGACCCCAAACTGTGGGAAATGCCTGAAGAGTTTTATCCGGAACGATTTCTAGATAATCCGATAGATTTCAATGGCCAAGATTTTAAATTTCTACCTTTTGGTTCTGGAAGGAGGGGTTGTCCAGGAATATTATTTGGCATTGCATCAGTGAGTTATATCCTTGCCAACTTCTTGTACTGGTTTGATTGGGATCTACCAGAAGGAACGGCGAAAGTTGAGTTAGACATGACTGAACGCTATGGGTTGGCCATTCATAAGAAATATCCACTATGCTTGGTCCCAACACCTTACAATCCTTGACCTTTCGGGACATTCTGCATTTGTATGATTCGTATAGCTATTTCAGTTTCCTCCTCAGTTTGTGTTTAGGCAATTTGTACCATGTGGGCGTACAAGATCATACTTGTGAGCATGTTTGCTAATAAATTTAAAAAATAAAGTCATCTTATTACTATTATTCAACTGATCTGACAATATAATTAGTAAAAAAAAAACACCAATATCCTTTTCTCAAACAAACACCTGAATAATTTGAAATCTTTTTCTTATAATAAAAGTTCTTGATTCATGTCTTATCACTTCGTATTCTCAAGCATGCCAAAAAAAAAAAAAAAAATAAATAAATAAATAAATACACAGCAGTGCCTTGTGGTTTTCCCTCCCAGTGGAGGATGCCCATGTTGATGCTGGTTTAGATTTTGGTCCAAAATTAATGGCCCAAGCCCATAATTGTAAGCTCAATTATTATTAATAGCAATGGTGATATTTAAGACAACTTTGGAACGGTGGTAACTAATGTTTTATGGGACTACTGGCAGGACACTAATTGCTTAGCTAAAATCTCGAGTTCGTGTTTTAGAAATAGAGAAATAGATATTGCGATAATTCATCCTGAAATTGAACATCATGATAGTCGAATCGGATTAATCAGATAACTTGATGATTAAGTTAAACTAAGAAAAAGACATCTTTGGATGTGTTTTCTCACGAAGACACAAATAAGTGGAGTTTGAACTTGGGGGGTCATTTGTCATTCCATGGAACATTTCTAAAAAATAAAATAAAATGAATAACGCTTTCCAAGATCTTTAACCTTATTTTTCATACGTTTAATGATATTTGTTGAAATATTGCAACAAGTATTTGTAATATATTATTTTTATCCCAAAATGGGGCAGCTGTCCTGCCGCCTCGGGCCTTCATGTTATGATATTTGAAAATTTTGAAAATGTTAGAACATGCTAAACCTTATGATATTTGAAAGAAAGAAGACGCTCTTAGGATGATTAAATCTGATGATATATAATCCAACAACCATTATCGTAAAAAATTAGCATGTCCATGGTCATAAAGCCCGCAAGTTACTTTGTGACCTCTGGGTTGATCTCGAATGAAGCCTCTCGCGGGAAGACACTCTCTCGGTCGATACCTTTGACTAAAAATACTCGCAAGTTACAAAGAATACAAAGCCTCTCGATTTGGATGACCAAAGCCTCACTTTGCTTGATTGCTCTCCCGGCATAGTCTACTCACCGAGCCCTTTAGCCTTTCAGCTTTCTGACCTCTTGATTTTTTCTAAGGCAACAAACCTTCTTTAATCCGATACGAGTTTATTTTGATCTCTCCAAATAAGAAAGTGAATCTCTTAGCGACAGAGGGTTTCTTACTCCAGAGGATTTTGAATTTATAGAAAGTTTATGACAATAATTTCTATAATCATGGAAGATCTCTATGGATCTCTCCAGAAGATAAGTAGAGTTTTTACACCCCTAAATACATTCAAGACTCACTATGCAGAGGCAAACTTCTAGGCACGCATGCTTTTACTCTACATACAGTATAGAGAGACTACATAGGGTTTAGACTTTTTCAGTTTTTCAATTCTCTTTGCTGCTCTTTTTGATTTGAATGTCAAAGCTTTATGTGCAAGAGCTACTTCCGCTAGGTTTTTTGGATGTTTATTTATTGAAAGCAACCTAGCTGACATGATATCGCTGATTCTGTGGAGTCAATTTTGGTTTTAACAAAACCAAAACTTAATTAACAAAAAAGAAGACTCCTGACATCAATTATGTCACGCCCTAAACCGGGATCGTGAACAGCCGCCCGTTGTCCCTGGATGCCGACTGTATTTTTATAAAAAATCAGGCAGAATCTCCCCATAAATCGGAGGTTTCCCATGTACAATTTCACCTGTATATCACATTCATCCTGTAAAATAAACAAATTGCCATCCCGACCTCTCCAAAATCAACAAATACCACAGCTAACATCCAGAACAACGCAAGGCTATAAAGTTTCTAGCAGTCCTTATAACAGACCTCTACTGTCATGTCCAACTAGAGCATGAGCAGCCGCCACACCGAGCGAACCTAAATTCTATGCATATATAAAATAAATTCTCAAATTATTTTTAAATATTCACAAATGCCTCAATATAATGAAATAAATCAATACAAGGATTTCACGAATAAATGTTCATAATTTATACAGTCATCCAAAAAAAAATTATATAAATACATTGGTCAAACTAAAATCTCCAATACATAACGATATCACCAATCATTGTAGCGGAAGAGATGAAAATATCCATACCCAAGCCTAGTGATATCACGTTCGCATCACGATTATACAAACCCAATAATACCTCATCGGTCCAACACTAATCCTGTGGGAAAGAAAGCGAGGGGTGAGTATCTATAGGAGGATACTTAGTAAGTGAGGGGATTGACATCATACTATCAATATCGAGGGTGAACTTGGAGTGTCAAAGCATGAAACACAATATCAAGTGTGGGAAAAATAACGTGCTATTTCAACAAATCAGATATCATCAGGCACACATTTGAAAATAATATATGCATCCAATGTGAAAATCAATTTATAAAAAGCCAGCCAATCAAACAACCCCGGCAATGGTCTACCTTGACCAAGGACGGCGCATTGGGGGTTTTTTCAAATGCAAGTATTAAATAATGGCTCTCTGCTCCAATGTTGGCCACAATCTACTCCAACTAGCCTGTAAATAATAATAATGTACATATAACTAGTCGACCGTATATGGTGCCCCCGCCTGGTGCTAGACGGAGTCGTATTCAACGTCCTCTCCGATGAGCGTCAACCTGGGACACCCATACACATGACGATCTGGCGGATACCTCTGGCCGAACCGTATCCGGACACAAGGGGTGCCTCTACCAGATGTCCTTCGTAGCTACGGATGTTATAGGAAGCATATCTCAATATCATATCGGTCGGGCACGTAGCCCCATGTATCCCATCACCATGTCGGCCGGGCATATAGCTCCATGCATAATATCATAACGTCGGCCGGGCATACAACCCAATATATAAGTAAATCCATTGAAAACCATGTGTCAATGCAGTGGAAGCATTAAAACATATCAATATGTCGAAAATGTGGCACAATATTCAGTTATCAAAACTCATGGATGCATATCAATAAAGTAAGAATTTAAAACACTCCAAAGGTCACAAAACATTTCATAAAATATTCGAAAGTTCTAACAATCATACATTTTACAGAAACATATCATTTAAAAAGTATTTTTGAAACATGGTTTTCAATCAATAGCGAATGTCAAATCCCCATTCACTATTCTAGGGAGAGTGGTCACTCCCTATTTTCAAAATAAATCCAATCTGATTTTTCGAGTCTCCAAAAAGATCAACCTAATCAAACTAGGGAGTGTGGTCACTCCCTATTTTCAAAATAAATCCAATCTGATTTCTCGAGTCTCCAAAAAGATCAACCTCATCAGACTAGGGAGTGTGGTCACTCCCTATTTTCAAAATAAATCCAATCTGATTTCTCGAGTCTCCAAAAATATCAACCTAATCAAATCATCAAAATTGAATATCAATTTCTCAAGTATTTTTAGGGTTTATCCGAAAGACATGAAATGTACAATATCCTCCACTTTACGGCTCATTTCATTCCAACCCTACAACCCAGATACTTTCATGTATATTTCAAAGTTTAACTCTAAAGAAAACTATTCGAATTCACTCGACATGATTTTTGTTATTCTATAACATGCTTCTTTCATATCAGACCATCTAGTTTCTGTAACATTCTATACTTAACATTCAAAATCACATATAATCATTTTAGAAATTGTATTCTATTCGCATTCTACTTACACTCTAAACATATACAGAACCTTTCATCTTAGATTCAATCATAGATTCATTCAATGTATCAGTTAGAGCCGAAATCTCCTCACCTAGGGTTTTCTCGAAGCGTAGAGTTTCGTCCGAAAGTCTCTTCGGTCACTCCAAAGTCTGTAGTGTTTCCTATCAAAACAAGATTTATTTGTTAGATCTAAACACTTAGATCAAAATCAAAACTCTCAATTAGTTACCTGCATGGAGGTTCGTGGGCTGTCCCGGGCTCACGAGCCGTCGCGGGCCGTCATGGACTCATAGGCTACAGCGGCCTCGTAGGTTCGCGGGTCAGCGGGCCAGTAGGCTTCCGCTAGCGCGCTCGCGGTCTATGGGCTAGTGGGCTAGCGGGCCTACCGGCCTACAGGCAGTGGGCTTCGCAGGAAAGTGTGTAATACCCAAATAAAAAAAAAAGGAAAAATTAAAATTAGGGCTTAAAGCTCTAATTTTCTCCCCTTTCCCTCTCTCTCTCTTTCCCTCTCTCTCTCTCTCACTCCGTCTCTTCCTCTCCCGCTGCCGCCGCTCGCCACCGTACCCAGCCGCCGCTGCTCCTTCCTCCTCACGCGAGCGCACTAGCCGCAGCGCCTTCCTCATCCGCCGAGCGCGATTGCAGCCACCACCCGGTCCCTCCGCCGCGAAGATCGCCACGCGCCACCCACAGCCGCTGCAGCTCCTCCCTCTCGCGAGTGAGCCGCTGCAGCTCCTCCCTGCACGAGTACCGCTGCGCTCTCTTTCACGCGATTGCACGCTCTCCCGAGCGCAAGCGCGCACTGCTCGAGCCAGCGCACGAGCCAGCGTGTGAGCCCAGCTTGAGCAGTGTGCGACCCCCTGCTCGCCTCGGCACGATCCCTAGCGCGCCCTTGTGCACCCCAGCATGAGCCCCTGCACGCCCCAGCACGGGCTCCCCTGTGCCAGCGCTCCCTCCAGCACACCCCAGCACGAGCACAGCGCGCTCCAGCACGCGATCCACTGCTCGAGTGCGCCCCAGCATGAGCGCGAGTGCTCCAGCGCGCGACCCACTGCGCGAGCACGCAACCCACTGCGCGAGCGCTCTATCCAGCTCGCGTGCGAGTGATCCAGCTCACGAGCGCGAGCCCTAGCCACTGCACGCTTGCCCAGTCCGGCCCGTGGCCCACTGCCGACCCGCAAGCCCTCCAGGCCCGCCAGACCCATCAGGCCCGCCAGCCCATCAGCTCGCGGCCCACGAGCCCGCAATGACCCATGACAGTCCGTGAGCCTCTGCGAAGGTAAATGACTCTAAATTTCGATTTTCGCACTAGGGTTTCGAAATTCTTTAGTAATTGGACTTAAATTGTTCATAATTGTTTCAAATTTGGAAACATTCAGGTTTTAGACCAAATCGACGGGAGAACGAAAGCTAGATCTGAGATCCGAGGAACCCTAGGTGAGAGAAATGAAATCTCTTCAACTCTTGAATAAATTTTGTCAAATTAGGTAGTTTTGGTTGAAAAGAAAATTGAAGGTCCATAAATAGGCCTTTATTTGATATCGAAATGTGATGATTAATTAGAAAAATCTCATTGGAGACTCGAGCGATCAGATTTGAATTGGTTTTTAAAATAGGGAGTGATCACCCTCCCGTATACAGTGAGTGAGATTTATTTCAATACTTTTGTTTAATATGTAAATCCTGTTTTACAACATTTTGATGAATGAGCATGAATTGTCGTATGTTTAAAATGTTTTGATTGGTTTTAAAATTGATTTTTGTGAACTGATGGAGTGTCCAAAACTGTGTTGAATTATGAAATTATGCATCCATGTAGTTGAAATGTATAATGTGCCATTTTATGCTATATGTTGCATTTGGTTTGTAAACCTGATTTCGGCACATTTTTTATACGATACTGATTTTAGCCTTGAGGGCTTTGGATTGTATTGTTCCGTAGCTACGAAGGACATCGTGAGAGACGCTTTGATGGCGTCCGGATATGCCTAGGCTTGGGGTATCCCACGAGTTGTCGTGATTTGATTATCGACACGGTACTAGCCAAGTTGAACCCGAAAGGGGGAGGATTTGGATTTGGATTTTGATATCCTCTCCAAGTCTAGCACCTAGACGAGGTTCGTCCCCAACGCCGGGGTAGAGAGCACTTTAAATAAACTTGCATATAACACCCCCGGTGCGTCTGTCATAGGTCGTGGTAGACCTTTACCAGGACATTTTTGGCTGGCAGCTCTATGATTTTAATGACAGTGCTTTGGATGCATATTTGACTTGATAATGCGTGCAAATGACATATTGTTGAAATAAAAAGTATGATGATTTGTAATATGATTTGTATACTTGTGTTTTGACACTCCAGTTTCACACGTCATATTTGACGATTGCATTGAACCACTCACTCACTGAGTATTCTTCCCCGAGTACTTACCCCTCATTTCCTTTCTTGTTTCAGAGATAGTTTTTGGCAAGGAGCGTTGCTTTTAGGACGCTCAGTATCATTGGGAGATTTGATTTGGATCTGAGGAGTTATTGTATATTTCTGCTAAAATTTCGTGAGTTGGCAATTGTATTAGTGATGTATATGTATTATGAGGTCGATAGACGACCATTGAAAAATTCTGGGATGACTGTATAAATATGGACATGTTATTGCATAACATTGCATTGAGGCATTTTTGGTTCATTGTATAAGTACTTGGGAATGTGTCATGTTTTAGAAGTGTCTTCTAGGATCGCTCGGTGCCTCCTCTAAATCACAGGAGGGGCAACTAACGGTTGTCCATGCCTTTGACGGGGGCATGGCAGTAAAGGTCTATGGCTAGGTTGTTGGAAATTTTTATAGCCTTGCGTTATCTGGATGTTGGCTATGAGATTGGTTGATTTTGGAGAGGCCGGGACAGCTATTTGATTATAATACAAGATGATTGTGATTTATACAGGGTAAATTGTACTTGGGAAACCTCTGAAATATGGGGAGCTTCTGTCCGATTTTCGGTAAAAATACAGCCGGCATTCAGGATAACGGGCGGTTGTTCATGATCCCGGTTTGGGGTGTGACAAAGTGGGCCAGCGGGCTCGCGGGCTAGCGGGCCAACGGGCTGGCGGGCCTACGGTTGATGGGCCTGCGGGCTGACGGGCCTGCGGCTGATGGGCCTGCGGGCCGGCAGTGGCTCACGGGCCGTAGTAGCTTGTGGGCTGGTGCTCTTGCGCTAGCTCACGCTCCCGTGTGCTGGTGCGCTAGCTCGCGCGAAGCCTGGCTCGCGCTCGCGAGCGTTCGAGCGCAGAGGAGCGCTCGTGCGTAGGCGGGCTGTGGCAAGCTCGAGCTGTGGTGCGCTCGCCCGCTCGCACTGTAGCGTGTAAGCGGGAGGACGCGCTGTGGCTTGCTCGCGTGCAAAGGTGCTGGGTTGCGCTCACGGAGGCTTGCGGTGGTGGAGCTCGTGGCTCGTGGCTCGTGGTGGAGGAAGGTGAGGCAGAAGGGAGAGAGATCGCGAGGGGGAGAGACTGTGAGAGAGAAAGCGAGAGGGAAAGAAGAAGAAGAAGAAGAAGAAGAAGAAGAAGAAGAAGAAGGAGAAGGAGAAGGTGATGATCTGCTGTGGTGGAGGAAGACGATCGGTCGTGGCGGAGGAAGACGAATGGCCGTGGAAGAGGACAAGTCGGGGAGAGGGAGAGAGAGAGAGAGAAAAAAAGAGAGAGGGAAAAAGGGGTTAGGGTTTTAACCCTAATCCCAAATTGGGGACGCAACGTTTTGCCCCAAAATGCTGCGTCTCCAATCTTTTTTTTTTTTTTTTTTGGTGTTACAAATTATTTTGGCAATGTATCTATATGTTTTTATATTGGGAGGGGCACCCATATTTTGGCAACATGGCACACTTGAAGAAAAACTGAATGAATATTGACTGTTGCTAGTCATGGACACTTGCTATGGTATCAAAGATGTATTGGGTTGATCCGGGTTTGCATCACATAGATTTAGACTCGCCGTGATCAATTAGGTCAAACAGAGGTTTTTAGAGATTGAACAAGATCAAATTTGTAAATATTTCAGGATAATATAAGATTCAATTATGTTCCAAAACTGAAACCGGTCAAAATGTAAGATGGGTATATGGTGGATCGCTCAACTAGGGTTTATCCTGTTGAAGGATAGATTCTGTTTGGAGAAATTAATTAGGTCCAGACGGAATGAAGAACAATTCTGAAATCAGGGATCATGCATCTTCCTCTGTGCAAAAGGGTCGACATTTTCCGACAGATTAAAACATTTCGTTTTGGTCTGGAATGGAAAAAAGGCGTTGTTTTAGAGGTTTTCTGGTGCAAATGACAAAGGATCCTTAACCTAAAAAGGCAAAAATATGGAAACACATTATTAAGGTGATAGACTAACATCACATTTTGGTGATTCGACATTTGGATGTTAGTACATTTGGTTTTGTTTCTGCGTGAAACGATGATCAACGGTCCATTGGAGCGATTGATTAATGGAGGAAAGTTGACTTTAAAAGCCATTTTTATATATTCTCGGACCCATGTTGAGAATCATGTTTTAAATGAGTTCGATTAAATAGGGTATTTTTTTCGATTTGTTTTTTGTTAGGTAAGGGATAATGTCAGTTAGTATAACAAACAATGTGTTATTTTACGATCCAGATCATTATATTGATTTCGATTATTCAATTTAAGTCGAGTTAAATTTTTAAGAGAAAAACTTTTCTAATATTTATTTTTTCTTTACATAAAATTCAAATTCAAGAATTTATTTAGATCAATGTTTTTAAAACTGTATTAGTAAACAATTCGGCCAACCTATTAGTTCATTAGTTTATTGGTCGGATTAATTGAACCCGTAACACCGGAAAAATTTAATGTTTTGATTTTTTTTTTTTTGCATCACACTTAAATTGCCAAGTGTTGAAAATTTTCTAATTTTGATCTATTGTATAATTCCAAAATATATGGCAAATAGGTATATATATTATAGACTATATATTTAACAAAGGTTGAATTGGCCTAGTGGTGTTAAATTTTTTTTTTTTTGGGACAAATTGGAGAACAAGAGATCAAACCAAGCAAATATCAAAGTGAAGGAGCACACTTCGATCTTGACAAATTAAATGGGATGAGGAGTGCATTGATTTCAAGAAAAAAAAAAGTTCAAAATCGACTTGTGCATTAGTGGAGATGAGAAATGACAAAAATACTATCCAAATTCAATAAAACCCAAAAACATTCACAAGGGCAAAATGATAATTTTAACTCCAAAAAAGGGAAAGCAAATGTGTATTTCAGAGATTCTACTTTCATTTCATGAAGCAGTTCTTTTCTTTCGTCTCTTGGCCTTCGTTCTTCTATCTATTTCATTTAATTTTTTTATCGAATTTATTTCTCTCCCATAAAAACATTTACTCCACTTAATTTAGTTTCCAAGATCATCAATTATTGCGTGGGAAAAAGGATTGAGGGTGGAAAATTAAAGATTGTTCAACGAAGGAGAAAATTTGGGGTTTTTAAACCCAACCTTCAAAAACTCAATCCAATCCCAAAATTAAGGTATTTTCTTACTCTTAATCTTGGATTTAGTTTATTTAATACTGAATTTGATGTTATTGTTGAGATTTGGTGAAATTTCATAGGGAAATCAAAAACCCTAATTCTGTGAATAGTAAAAATTTGGGGGGAAAATAAAAATGAAAATTTTATTTACATATAAATGAGGTGCAATTGATGAAATTAGAATGTACATTCATGAATTGGAAAAATTAGGGTTATGTTAATTCGGGAAAATTTGGGAAAATTTGTTTAAAAATAGGAAAATTTAGGAGAATTGTGAATAGGAATTTTATAATGATGCTAATGATGACAAATTGATAAAATGAGAACAAGAACATGAAAATATTCGAAATTAGGGTTTAACTAAAATTGAGAAAAATTTGTAAACTCTTGAATGTGAGGAGAATGACCCGAAATTGCTATTGTTGGTTTAGGATAACTCATTGGGGCTTGAAAAGAGTTTTCTTGAGTATTTATAACGTGTAGGGAGTGAATACCCTCCCTAAAAGGTGAGTAGATGGTTCACACAATGAGTAAAATTGTTTAAAATCCTTTATAAATGATTTAGAATAATTTTTATACGATTGGTATGAACTGTTTTGTGATCGTGAGGTGTTCGAAATGTGAATTTGAATTCGATATGCATCCATTATATTTATAATTGAGATTATACCATGTGATTATTGGATATTTGATTTATGAATACTAAATTATGGTTTGATAACTGATTATTTAAATTTTGGCACATTGATTGAGAAATTGAATGGTTGTGAAAAAAAAGAAGAGAGAAATGGTATAGTGAAAATGGCTATAGTCATTTCTTCCCCCCACGGAGAGACCCGACGGGGTGACGTATTGAGAATTGAATCAGATTAGCGGGGAAGACAGATGTGACTCCCTCAACTGTATATCGAGCTATATCTGGATACACCCAGCGATGCACGATTTAACGCCAAGAAGGGGGTTTTGGTATTTTGAGATATATGGAATGAAAACCCTTAAGTGGGTTTTCATCTTGGTTCGGTCAAATCTGTGTTTTCACAGGAGCATACTTAGCAAGAAGATTTCACTTGTATGTAGTAGAAGAATTATTTTTGCATATTTACATAGGTATTTAATGATGTAAGATTTATTTTGGGATTATATGTAATCCATGGAAGGGGAAACTTTATATTAATCTTTTGGTTTAGATTTAATCGATACTTGTTCTATGACAAGGGACAAGTATTGATAGAATCCACACTTGTTTATTTTGTGTCACGCCCTAACCCTCGAGTTGAGTACGCAACAACCGCTGTATTATCTCGGCATACGGGCAGTAACTTCCCATATACCAGGACAATGCAAGGCATTCCACCTGTTCAACCTGTTTTAAAAACAATTCAACAACATTCAAATGACCCTCCTAGGTCATCAATTATCAAAGACATGTAAGGATACACAAACAGAGGATCCACTGATCTATCCCTATAAGTGCACGCATGCAATTTGACCAATCCGGCCTTCCAGACAATTTCCAATGCTCTTTCATCCATATACAACAAAAATTTTAATTAAAAGTCCAAATATCCCATTTGAAATAAAAAGTTTTGCAAAAGGAGAATTTAAACAAAAATAACCAAATTTCACAATAAACAAGCGTAGATTCTATCAATATTTGCCCCTCGTCATAGGACAAATATCGATTAAATCCAAACCAAAAGTGTAACACTGTACATTCTATTTTGTAAAAAAAAAAAGAAAAAAAAATTGTTGGGGGGAGGCAGCGGAGTGCTGCATTTTGAGACGAAACGCAGCACTCGCGCCCCCAAGTTAGATTAGGGCTTTTAGCCCTAATCTGACTCTTCATTTCTCTTTCTCTCTCTCCCCGATCCTGCCTACCTCTCCTCCCCTGCGGCCGTCGCGCGCTCCATCGCGTAATCGCTACCGCCGCCTCTTTCTTCTTCTTCTTCTTTTCTTCTCTCCTTCTCTATCTTTCTCTCTCCGCTGTTCACTCTCTCTCGCAATCTCCTTCCCTCTCGATCGCCCTCCACCACGAATCTGCCATCCTTCGCCACGAAGATCGCCGCGCGCCACCCACAGCCACTGCAGCTTCTCCCTCTCGCGAGCGAGCCCCTGCAGCTCCTCCCTGCACGAGCGCCACTGCGCTCTCCTTCACACGACTGCGTACTCTCCCAAGGGCTAGCGCGCACTGCGTGGCCCTTAGAGCGAGCCTAAGCGCGCCCCAACCTACGCGCCCCTGCACGAGCACTGCGTGCCTCTGCCCAAGCCCCAACGCACACCTGCACGCCTCGGCACGATCCCTAGCGTGCCTCTGCACAAGTATACTGCGCACCCCAGCACGAGCGCGAGCGCGCTCCAGCTCAACCCTCTGCACGAGTGCGCGCCTCACTGCGCGCGATCCTGCACGAGCTCGCCTGCGCACTAGCTTACGCTCCAGCCCGAGCGCTCCAGCTCGCGAGCGCGAGCCCTAGTCCTAGCCCAGGAGCATGCCAGCCCGCGAGCCCACTGCGGCCCAATCTGGCTTGCGGTCCACTACCGACCCGTAGGCTCTCCAGGCCCGCTAGACCCATCAGGCCCGCAGGCCCACCACGCCCGTCGGCCCGTCAACCACCAGCCCGTGACCCATGAGCCCGTGACGGCCCGTGACAGTCCGTGAGCCTCTGTGAAGGTAAATGACTCAAAGTTCGATTTTCGCACTAGGGTTTCGAATTTCTTTATTAATTGGACTGAAATTGCTTACAATTGTTTCAAATATGAAAACATTCAGGTTTTAGACCAAACCGACGGGCGAACGAAAGCTAGATCTGAGATCCAAGGAACCCTAGGTGAGAGAAATGAAATCTCTTCAACTCTTGAATAAACTTTGTCAAATTAGGTAGCATTATTTGGTTTTACATTCGAATTACGATTGATTTTGATTTTGGTTATTTACTTATAAATAGAATGAAATTGATGACATTGGAGTTTGTTTATAAATTGAGAAATTTAGGCTTTGTACGAACTTAAGGAAAATGATAAACCCTGAAATAGTCAGAAATTTGATGAAAATCGTGATGATTTGATTAGATTGGCTTTCTTGGTGATTCAATTGAGGGGAGTATTGCTCTACGTATTGTGGTTTTATTGGGAAGTACGCTATCCTCCCCAAAACTGTGAGTGAGATTTTTTTTAATACTTTTGTTTAATATGTAAACCCTGTTTTACAACATTTTGATAATAAGCATGATTTGTCGTATGTTTGAAATGTTTTGACCGGTTTTAAAATTGATTTTGGTGAATCGATGGAGTGTCCAAAAACTGTGTTGAATTGTGAAATTATGCATCCATATGGTTGAAATGTATAATGTGCCATTTTATGCTATATGTTGCATTGGTTTATAAACCTAATTTCGGCACATTTTGATATGATATTGATTTTAGCCTTGAGGGCTTTGATATGTATTGTTCCGTAACTACGAAGGACACCGTGAGAGACGCTTTGGTGGCGTCCGGATATGCCTAGGTCTGGGGTATCCCACGAGTTGTCGTGATTTGATTATCGACTCGGTACTAGTCAGGATGAACCCGAAAGGGGGAGGATTTGAATTTGGATTTGGATATCCTCTCCTAGTCTAGCACCTGGACGAGGTCCGTCGCCAACGCCGGGGTAGAAAACACTTTAAATAAACTTACATATAACACCACCGGTGTGCCTATCATAGGTCGCGGTAGAATTCTGGCTGGACATTTTCGGCTGGCAGCTCTATTGTAACACCAAAAAAAAAAAAAAAACAGTATTGGAGACGCAGCGTTTTAGGGCAAAACGCTGCTTCCCCAATTTGGGGATTAGGGTTAAAACCCTAACCCCCTTCTCTCTGTCTCTCTGTCTCTCTCTCTCTCTCTCCGACTTTTCCACTTCCGCGGCCGTTCGTCTTCCTCCACCACAGCCACAACCACCGCCACAGCAACTGCGAGCGCCACCATCTCCTTCTTCTTCTTCTTTTTCTTCTTTTTCTTCTTCTTCTTCTTTTTCTTCTTCTTCTTCTTCTTCTTCTCTCCCTCTCGCTGTCGTTCTCTCCCTTCGACTTCGCCACTCCGCCGCAATCCCTCTCCCTCCCGCCACCACCGCTCGCAATTGCCGCTACTCCTTCCCCCACCACAAGCCTCCGCGAGCGCAACCCAGCACCTTCTGCCACCTTGCGATCCACCTAGCGCGATCCTCACTGCACGAGCATAACGCGAACACAGTGCACCTCAGCCCGCAACGCGAGCCCAGGCCGCGAGCAGGACCGAGCCCGCAGCGCGAGCCCAGGCTGCGAGCAAGACCGAGCCCGCGAGCGCGAGCCAGGCCGCGAGCGCGAGCAAGTGCGCAAACCAGTGCACGAACACGCGCAAGCCAGTGCACGAGCGCTCGCAGCCCAGCGCACGAGCACGCGCGGCCCAGCGCACAATCGCACAGGCGCGCAGCAGCGCACGAGCGCACAAGAGCCAGCGCAGCGCACGGGCGCGTGCCAGCGCATGGGCAAGCACCAGCCCGCAGGCCCATCAGCTGCAGGCCCATCGGCCCGCCAGACGCAGGCCCATCAGCTGCAAGCCCATCGGCCCGCCAGCCGTAGGCCCGCCAACCTGCAGGCCCATCACCCGCAAGCCCGCCAGCCTGCAGGCCCATCAGCCGTAGGCCCACCAACCCGCAGGCCTACCGGCTCGCTAGCCACTGGCCTGCAGACCAGCAAGCCCGTTAGCAGAAGCCCACTGGCCCGCTGACCCGTGAACCCACGAGCCCACTGTAGCCCACCAGCCCGCGACGGCCCGTGAGCCCGTGACAACCCACGAACCTCCACGCAGGTAAATGACTTAGGGTTTTGCTTCTGATCTAAGTGTTTAGATCTAACAAATAAATCTTGTTTTGATAGAAAACCCTACAGATTTTGGAGTGACCGAAGCAACTTTCGGATGAGACTCGGCGCTTCGAGAAAACCCTAGGTGAGGAGATTTCGGCTCTAATTGATAAATTAAATGAATCTAGGATTGAATCTAAGATGAAAGGTTCTGTATAAGTTTAGAGTGTAAGTAGCATGCGAATAGAATACAATTTCTAAAATGATTATATGTGACTTTTAAGGTTAAGTATAGAATGTTACAGAAACTAGATGATCTGATACGAAAGAAGCATATTATAGAATCATAAAATCATGTCGAGTTGATTCAAATAGTTTGCCTTAGAGTTAAACTTTGAAATATGCATGAAAGTATCTGGGTTGTAGGGTTGGAATGAAATGAGCCGTAAAGTGGAGGATATTGTACATTTCATGTCTTTCGGATAAACCCTAAAAATGCTTGAGAAATTGATATTCAATCTTGATGATCTGATTAGGTTGATCTTTTTGGAGACTCGAGAAATCAAATTGGATTGGTTTTGAAAATAAGGAGTGACCACCCTCCCTAGAACAGTGAGTGGGACTTTGACATTCGCTATTGATTAAAAATCATGTTTCAAAAATACTTTTTAAATGACATGTTTCTGTAAATATATGATTGTTAGAACTTTCGAATATTTTATGAAATGTTTTGTGATCTTTGGAGTGTCTTAATTTATGACTTTATTGATATGCATCCATGAGTTTTGATAACTGAATATTGTGCCACATTTTTTACATATTGACATGTTTTTAATGCTTCCGCTGCATTGGCACAGGTTTTAAATGGATTTACTTATATATTTGGGCTGTATGCCCAGCCGATGTTATGATATGATGCATGGGGCTATATGCCTAGCCGACATGGTGATGGGATGCATGGGGCTATGTGCCCGGCCGATATGATATTATGATCCATAGTTACGAAGGACATCTGGTAGAGGCACCCCTTGTGTCCAGATACGCTTCGGCCGGAGGTATCCGCCAGATCGTCATGTGTATGGGTGTCCCAAGTTGACCCTCATCAGAGAGGACGTTGAGTACAGCTCCGTCTAGCACCAGGCGGGGGCACCATATACGGCCGACTAGTTATATGTACATTATTATTATTTACAGGCTAGTTAGAGTAGTCTGTGGCCAACATTGGGGTAGAGAGCCATTATTTAATACTTGTATTTGGAAAGACCCCCAATGCGCCGTCCTTGGTCGAGGTAGACCATTGTCGGGAATATTTCATTGGCTGGCTCTTCATGACATTGATATAAATATTGGATGCATATCTTGTTTTCTGATGTGTGCGTATGATATATGATTTTGAAATAACATGATCGGTTTGCACACTGTGGATATTTTTATCTTATGCTTTGGCACTCCAAATTCACCCTCGATATTGATAGTATGATGTCAATCCTCTTACTTACTGAGTATCCTCTCATAGATACTCACCCCTCGCTTTCTTTCCCACAGGATTAGTGTTGGACTGAGGAGGTATTGTTGGGTTTGTATAATTATGACGCGAACGTGATATCACTGGGCTTGGGTATGGATATTTTCATCTCTTCCGCTACGATGACTGGTGATATCGTTATGTATTGGAGATTTTAGTTTGACCAATGTATTTATATAAATTTTTGGGATGACTGTATAAATTATGGACATTTATTCGTGAAACTCTCGTATTGATTTATTTCATTGCAATGAGGCATTTGTGAATATTTTAAAAAAAATAATAACTTGAGAATTTATTTTATATATGCGTAGAATTTAAGTCCGCTCGGTGTGGCGACTGTTCATGCTCTAGTTGGGCATGACAGTAGAGGTCTGTTGCTATGACAGCTAGAGACTTTATAGCCTTGCATTATTCTGGATGTTCGCTGTGGTATTTGTTGATTTTGGAGAGGCCGAGATGGCCAATTGTTTATTTTTACAGGATTAATGTGATATACAGGTGAAATTGTACATGGGAAACCTCCGATTTATGGGGAGATTCTGTTCGATTTTCTGTAAAAATACAGCCGGCATCTAGGGACAACGGGCGGCTGTTCACATCCCGGTTCGGGGCGTGACATCTATGATTTTAATGACAGTGCTTTGGATGCATATTTGACTTGATAATGCGTGCAAATGACATATTGTTGAAATGAAAAGTATGATGATTTGAAATATGATTTGTATACTTATATTTTGACACTCCAGTTTCACACTCCATATTTTACGATTGCATTGACACTCACTCACCGATTATTTTTCCCCGAGTACTCATCCCTCGTTTCCCTTCTTGTTTCAGAGATAGGCACTACGAGTCTCAACTAAGCCTTCTCTATAAAAATAAAAGTAGGTGTCATGACTCGACTCTCCCATTTAGCACGCGATAATCGGCGTGTTATTTCGGTATACGAACAACATCTCCCTATATACCAAAATAGCACAAGGTATTCAATCTATTTAAAAACAACTCAAATATCACCTTAATAACTATCCTAAGTCATCTAGTATCAAAGACATGCATTCTCACATAATTTAAAGATAAATCCGATCCATCCATGTTCATGTACGCATGCAAATGAGTCAACTCAGTCATTCCAGAATTTTCATAAACTTACAATCTCAAAATAGTTCAAAATTCATCATAAAGTGTCTAAATGTCCCAATTTAAACAATAAAAATTGTAAGAAGAATTTTTAAATCACGAAATACAAGTTCATTTTCATATGAGTATGGATTTCTCAAATGCTGTCCTAAAGAAGGCTAAGTAAGTATTTAACAAATACAATCAAAATAAAATATACAAAGATTTCTTTCCATGCATCAGTCTATACCAATTCAAATAAAGTTTTCATTTCAAATACCTAGTTATATTCATCAACTATGCTCTTTAGTTTTGCTCCAAATTAATATCTTCCACCTAAGGTTCCTCTAAAAATAATTTAGAAGAGATGAATGAGTATTTAAAATACTCAGTGAGTAAAGTGCAATAACATGTAACGCATAAATGAGGAATGAAAATGGTTATGTCAACAATCATATACAAAATGTATTGCTATAAATAAAAATATCGGTATAAAACAGCTTATTTCAAACCACCATGAGTCATACGAACAAAACAAACAATTTACATTCATTTTTTATAATTTTAGGATATACTGAAATCATTATCCTACCAATGACTGTTGAGAGATCCGCTAAGGGGTTTTTTTTCACTATTTTCTAAAAATCCCTTTCACATTGGCGTTGGCACGGAGCTCCGTGGGGTGCATCCACTTTATCACGGCGGCTTGAGGAGGCTCTCCAGTCCACCTACCACTAAGCCAAATTAAACAGTCTTGACCACGCCGCCCCAGTGGCCATGTCCATAGCAAGACTTAGACTATAAACCTTTTCCAATACTATATTACCAAAATTCAGTTTATAAATTAATGCAAGCTCAAATTTCAACGTAGAGCGACAATATAGGTTTCACATGAGTATTCAATTATAACACGATGCAAATAATTCAATAATTTAGTACAAAAGTCATGGATTTATCCAAATTTCATTTAACGCACACCATAATCATAAAATATTATAAATTTAGTTCGAATTCATTCCAAAATTCAATTTATGAAATATAATTGAAATTAATTTACTCATTTATACAAAACATAACCGTCCACTCACCTTTTGCGAGAATAATCACTCCCAAATTTCCCAACCAAATGAGAATTATCCCTCCTTCAATTCCCACAATGTCTTAACCTAATTTATTGATCATAATTTAATCATTAAATCATATATCAATAGTAAAGCAATCATTTCTCCTTAATATTTTTACAATTCTAGTTTTCTAATAAATTTTTCAATCTGCGCAGTCATAGAAAAATGACTATAATTTCACTACAGACATCCAAATCATATGATTTTTATCTCAAATTAAAGATAAAATAGCATTTAGCCTAGTTCAATCTAGAAGGTATCTCAAAATTGAAGGAAAGATAAGCAGCCAGAACAAAACAGAACAGAACATTTTTTGTACCATGAAATTGTTTGAAAAATCATAACAAATTCAATTTTTATCCGATTTCAATGAATCATACCGCATTTTCAAGATATAGGAGTTTAGTTTCATATACAAAAAAGCCCCACTTGATTTGCTATTGTGTAGAGAAAGTTATGATATAAAGATCACAACATACTCAATTACCCATTATGCAAAATCATAGATTTCAGCCAAACATAAAACTTTTGCATTCTAGTCTAGTAACTCCTCCTCATATATAATCTAAACCTAGAATTATGTAACAATTCAAAAACATCATGCATAACCAACCTTTACAGGCATTCATCCTATGATATGAAGCAATTAGGCTTCTAGCATGCTCAACAAGCTCACTCATCCTTGCTCAATCTAGATAATTAGAGCACACAACATCAGAATTTCAGGGGGAAAGTTAACAGGTTCGAATGCAGCAAAATCAGTCATTATCCACATGGTTTCTCATACTAAAAATAAGAAGAAATCAAGTGAAAATCGAAGGAAGTAAAATGCTCACTCACGTAGGGTTTTTTCGTATATTAAACAAAGGAGATGAGGGTTTGGACCTGAAAACCAAAATCAAACAATGGATTTGCTCTTTCACATGAAAAGATTATATCTGCAAAGTCATGAATTTTGGTCGTACTCAAAGATTTGATTCAGGGATGGAGACAGAGCAAACATAAAATCAATGAAGAGAGAGAGAGAGAGAGAGAGATAAAGGAGATGGGGGTGGAATGGGTTTACGAGAAGGGGTAATTGGGAAAGTTGTGGGAGAGAATAAGAGTGTTTGACTTTTCTTTCTTTTTTTTTGGTATTACAATACTTAACCTCCTAAAAACAATTTCGTTCTCGAAATTTAAAAGAAAATCATATATTAAAAAAGTGAGGCTATTGTTTTTGTATTGATCCTTCAGTCTCCCAAGTCTATTCTTCTACTTGGTTATTTCTCCACAATCTTTCACCATTGGGATTTGCTTATTCCTTAATTGCTTGAGTTGTCAATCTATGATTTGTACTGGCTACACCTTGAAACTCAAGTCTCGATTCAATTCTATTAGAGGAGCTTCTAATACGTGTGGGGGATCCGGTAAATACTTCTTCAACGTGGAGACATGGAAAATATCATGAATTTTTTCTAAATCCGAGGGTAATTTTAGCTGGTAGGCTACATTTCCAATTCTCTCAAGGATCTTGAATGGACCAATGTATTGAGGATTCAATATTTCTCTTTTATGAAACTGGATTACACCATTCCAGGGTGATATCTTCAAGAACACCATGTCTCCGACCTCAAATTCTAAAGGTCTTCTTCTTTTGTCGGTGTAGCTCTTCTGTCTATCTTGAGCCGCCTTCATCCTTACTCAAATCACATTCACCTTTTCTACGGTTGTCTCACCACACTTTCAATCTTTCACTTTCCAACTTTATCCCAGCATAAAGACATGTGGCATTTTCTTCCGTAGAGAGCTTCATAGGAAGGCATCCCAATGCTAGCATGATAGTTGTTGTTATAGGAAAATTTAACTAATGGGAGGTGCCTATCCCAACTCATTTGGAAGTCCATAATACATGCCCTCAGCATATCTTCTAGCATTTGGATTGTATGCTCTGACTGTCCATCCGTCTATGGATGAAATGCAGTGCTAAATTTTAACTTAGTGCCCAAGGCCTCTTGTAACTTAAGCCAAAATCTGGATATAAATCGTGGATTATGATCCGATATAATTGATACTGGAACCCCGTGGAGTCAGATGATCTTATCAAGATACAATTTAGCTAATCTCTCCAAAGAGTAAGCATTCTAGATTGGGAGGAAATATGCTGATTTAGTGAACCGATCAACTATCACCCATATAGCATCGTGTCGGCTCGGAGTACGTGACAATCCCACCACGCAATCCATGGTAATATGCTCTCATTTCCATTTAGGTATAGGCAATGGTTGAAGCATTACGGCCGGCTTCTGATGTTCGGCTTTGATTTGTTGACACACAAGGCACCTTGCCACAAATTCAGCTATTTCTCACTTTAACCCCAACTACCAATAAGTTTCCTTGATAGTTTTGTACATTTTATGCTCCCGGGATGCAAAGCATAAGCCGAAGAGTCCGCTTCTTCAAGTATAGCCTTTCGAAACTTATCATTCTTGGGAACACAAATCTGTTTTCCATATACCACCATGTTATCCTCCCGGATATGGAAGTCAACACCTTCACCCTTGTGAATCTTTTCCACGATGCTCTTTAGCTCTTCATCAGTTTATTGGAGCTCTCATATATGATCCACTAGGGTTGGTCGTACTTCAAATCTCTTGACTCCTAATGTACGAAATCCTAACAGACATTAGAGATATGAACTCCCAGAGGGTGAAGAAGAAGATGTGGACTTGCGGCTTAGGGCGTCTGCAACAACATTTGCCTTACCCGGGTAATAATCAATCATCAAATCATAGTTTTTAGTCAACTCCAACCACCTTATTTGTCTCAAATTGACTTCCTTTGAAGTGAGCAAGTACTTGAGACTCTAGTGGTCAGTGAAGACAATGGCAGCAAGTTTTAGCTCATGGATAGGATAATTCAATTCATGCTTCTTCAACTGTCAAGAAGTGGAGGCGATCACTTTATCACCTTGCATCAAAATACATCCCAACCCTTGTTTACTGGTATCACTATAGACCACATAGTTGCCACTGCCAGTGGGAAGAGCAAGTATAGGAGCGGAAGCGAGTCTTCTCTTGAGTTCCTGAAACTCTGTTCACACTTATCACTCCATTCAAATTTAACTCCTTTCTAAGTCAAACTAGACAATAGAGTTGCAATTCTAGAAAATCTCTCTACAAATTTTCGATAATATCCTATCAATCCGAGAAAACTTCTCACCTCGGTGACATTCTTGGGCTGTTCCCATCTCAGAATTTCCTCTACCTTCTTCAGGTCAACAAATGTTCCCTTTCTGGATACAATGTGCCCTAAGAAGCCAATCTTCCTTAGCCAAAACTTGCACTTAGAGAATTTGGCATATTGTTGCTTCTCTCAGAGAGTTTGCAGCACAATATGGAGATGTTTTGAGTGGTTCTCATCATTCTTGGAATACACTAAGATATCATCAATGAAAACAATAATGAACTTGCCAAGATAGCAGTAGAAGATTTAGTTCATAAGGTCCATGAAAGCTACAGGAGCATTTGTCAAACCGAAATCCATCACTAAAAACTCGTAATGACCATACCACATCCTAAACGCAGTCTTGTGGATATCATTATCTTTTATCCTCAATTGGTGATAGCTCGATCTCAAATTGATCTTTGAAAAGACACTAGCACCTTGGAGTTGATCGAACAAATCGTCAATCCTATGCAACAGGTACTTATTTTTTATGGTCATCTTATTCAACTATTGGTCGTCTATACACAATCTAAGGGTGTCATCTTTCTTTTCACGAATAGAACAAAAACACCCCAGGGTGAGGTACTCGACCTGATGAACCCCTTGTCCAACAATTTCTAAAGTTGGACCTTCAATTTTTTCAATTCCGCAGGTTCCATCTGATACAGAGGGATTGAAATAGGTACAGTTCCCAAACCCAACTCAATTGCGAAGTCAAACTTCCAAACTGGAGGTAAATCGGGCAATTCATCTGGGAAGACCTCCGAAAATTCATTCGCCACTAGAACATTTATCAATTCCGAGCTCTGTATAGTAGTGTTGACAAAGTGGGCTAAGTAAGTTTCATAGCCCTTATACACCAATTTCTGTATCTCTAATACTGAGATTACACAATTCGGTAAGACTTGTCGTTCACTAGTGAACTAAGTGGAGGACATCGGGGTCCACAGAATTCCACCTCCTCGGTGAAGCAATTCACTGAAACTCGGTAGAGGTGTAACCAGTCCATACCTAGTATAGTGTCAAATTCCCTCAGTTCGAACGAAATCAAGTCTGCCTCGAGAATCTCACCTTCTACTACCACTTTGTATGTATTGTACATGAAATCTCTTTTTAACTATTCACCCAACGAAGTGATAACCAATAATTCCTCTTCAAGTGGGTGAAAGGCCTATTCGAGTGTTTAGCGAATTCCATGCTTACAAAAGAATTATTTGATCCCGTATCAATTAAAATATGAGTATCAACCCCAAAATTTATCATCATACCTATATATACATGAGATAAAATTAATTCTCAATTTAAATCAAACTCAATTCAAAATTTAAATCCTCAATGCCAATAAAACTATCATTAATTATCGAAGTCCCAATCACTTAATATCATGTAGTATCTCTAATATGACTCAAATTCAAAATCATACAATCATGATCTCATAATGTTTATATTCAAATTCTAAGTTATCAAGTTCAAGTTCTAGGGTGCCTTCTCATTAGTCATTGCAAATATTCTTGTTTGAGCTCTTGCCTGTAGATGCTGGTTTGGAGTAGTTATTGTGTTGCTCCCCGTCCATGGTGTAACATTAGGAGGTGCGGTGGGAGCATTAACTTGGCTGCCCATAGATCTACTAGGGCGCTCTCAACTTGTTTAACCTCCCCGCCCCAACTCCGGACAAACATTGCAAAAATGGCTATCATTTTCGCATTGATCGCACCTTTTGGGTGCTTGACATACCCCAAAATGGAACTTCCCGCAGTTCTTATACTTGTCCTTCATATTCTCCGTCGATTTGCTTCTTGAGGATGCAGTAGGAGTAGGGTCCCCAAAATGAGACATGCGTTGGCCTTGAGGAATGCCGACAGATCCAGTAACAGGAGCTCTACCATAGGAACCCGCACTCCAACTCTGCTTTGAACCCAGGCTCGATGCATGTTAGGACTTCTTTTTTCTTTTTCTGTCCCTCTCTTGCCTTTCCCCTTTCACTACAAAATTAGAACGTTGAGGTGATGGTCAAAAACCATCTGCATAACTCATCAAATCCGTTAGCAATACTTTCTCCAACGGAAGCACATTCAGTTAGGTATACACTAGTCGGGATAGATATATCGTGACGCTATGAGCTACTGTTGGAGAATGTCACATATGTATACTGACGGAAGGATAGAGTTGGTAAAACTAGTGATGTATCGTCAGTTACCATGTGTTATCAGATGGTAAAACTTGTGATGGTTACCATGTGTTACCATATGTTACTACATTTAATTTCGGTTGCAATTGAGATAGAAAATATTAAAAAATGTTGACGGCTAGAAATGAGTTAGAAAATTGTACCAAATATTGACGGTTACTATTGAGTTACAAAATTATACAAATTGTCAACGGTAGGAAAGTTTTAGTGAAATTAGTGGTTTGTATAGTCACTTATCATGCATTAGGAGATGTTACTACTCCATCATTGGTTACCGTTGAGTTACAAAATGTTACAAAATGTTGACGGTAGAAAAGTGTTAGTAAAATTAGTGTTGTATGATCGGTTACTATTGAGTTACAAAATTGTGTAATATGTAGACAGTAAAAAAACGTTACGAGACGTTACTAATTTTTATCATCGATTACTGTTGAGTGACAAAATGTTACAACATATTGACATTAGAAAATGTTAGTAGAATTAGTGACTTCACCGTCAGTTACTATGTGTTACCATATGTTACCTTGTGGTACAATCACCATGTGTTATCACATGATACAAAATATTGACGGTGCAAAATGTTGGTAAAATTTATGGTTTTATGGTCGGTTACTATGTGTTACCATATGTTATTAGCATTAGCATCGATTGCTATTGAGATAGAAAATGTTAGAAAGTATTGACACTTACCAATGAGTTACAAAATTGTACTAAATATTGACGGTTACCATTCAGTAATGAAATTATACATAATGTCCACGGTAAAAAAGTGCCAGTCAAATTGGTGGTTTTATAGTACTTATCATGTGTTAGGAGATCTTACTACTTCATCATCGGTTACCACTGAGTTACAAAATGGTTGTTGACGGTAGAACAGTGTTAGTAAAATTTTTGATTTTAATGTCGGTTGTTATTAAATTACAAAATGTTTTAAAATATTGACTATAGAAAAGTGTTAGTAAAATTAGTTTTTTATGATCGGTTACTATCGAGTTACAAAATGGTGCCAATTATTGACGGGTGAAAAGTGTTACGAAACGTAGTTAGCATTGAGTGACAAAATACAGTTACTATGGGTTACTTTGTGTTACCATACTATGTGTTTCGTTGTGTTATTATGTGTTACTACTTTTATGATAGGCTATGGTTAGGATAAGTTACTGATTTTAATATCACTTACCATGTGTTATTATAAATTTAAACAGAATTCTATTAACATACCAAAATTGAGCAGTACATTACATTGAGTAATAGATATAAGACCAAGAGGAAAGAAAAATTCCTGTTCCACAATAACATGTCTGTCTTGTACTAATAGTAAGAGGGTAAAACAAAAATGAAACAAAAAACATTTCTTGGTGAAAACCCAAAATGAAACAAAAAAACGTTCATTCCATCACCAAAAATATTACCATTACAATTTGGAGGTCACAATCCCATCATATTTCCAAAACTAAGCAAAGTAGTGAGCAACAAGTTTATGTCAAACTTTCTTCCTGTCAATAAAAAAATGAATAAAAAAGTGAAGTTAATACATTCATGTAGTAACATTATAAAGAATATAAAGAATGGTTATAAAAGAAAATATTACCCGTGGAATTAACTTGGACCTCTTCATTTGTCATGACAGCATACATTGTTGTGATTTAATTCGTTCATTTCAACCGGCATACGTTGTCCTTTTTCTAAGTCCCAAATATCTTGACAACGTGTTGGACCATTTCTTCACAACTACTGAAAAAATAAACATAAGTTGTCAGTTGATATCATGATAATGTCAAACCTCAAATTAAAATAATACCTGGGGTAACATTTTCGCAAGATTGGGTTTCTTCATATTGAACTTGTTATTGGGATTATTGTGATTCTTCATGTTGAGTAACAATATTCATCCGGCATTTAATTCGTCCCATAGCTACGGTGGCTCACAGAGCAGATGCTTTCAGAGTAAGAGCTTTGATGAAAAAAATGCTTCATACTTAAAATAATATTTTTGGATTAGAATCCAATTACAAAGCGCACCATTTTGTACCGCTATTTTTTTTTCTTCACCCGCCTTTTTTCCGCACTTCTTACCGCCTTTTTTAAATTAAAATTCTTACCACTGTCTTTTTCTTCTTTCATATTTTTAAATCGGTAAGATTTGTTGCATTTTGATTTTATATAATTTTCAATTTCATGTCGAGAACTTAGAACAGTGAAAAAGTCACTCAATCTAAAATTTATTATTAAATTCTTTTTAAATTAGATTTCATCATGACTTAATTGCTACCACTTTATTACCACCGGTTAGTATGCATAATTACAAATAATAATTAAATAAAACTGATAACACATATCTCAAAAATCTTCATCTATTCAAAATATATGTTTATGAACCAAATTAAATGAAATTACATGTAAATCAAATTAAAGAAATATATGGAATATATTTATATCGAGTTGAATAGCGTTGAATAATTTTATTAATTAATTAATTAATACACTATCTTTAAAGTAAAAATGAACATCGAGATTGAAATTAATATTAATGTTGTCATTCGTTTAATTTGAAATTTATATAAAATTATATAATATGAATAAATAATAAGAATTTCTCTATTTTTCTTTGAAATTTTATTGGTTCATATAATATTGATGATAAAATATTTTGTTTAAATATTACTCTTATTTATATAACTTATTACATAAAATCGATAATAGAAGTGGCATGCCAATGTTAGATTAAATATATCTATAATAGTCATATGTATTAATAATATAATAGTAATTTATAATAAAATAGTAATTGTAATTAAAAAAAGTACTAATATATAATACATTGACACTCCAACAAATATAATCTAGTATGATAATGCATATTAATATATAATAATATATAGTAGTATGTAATACTACTATGTAATAGTGATATTTATTTAATACTAAGTATATAGTAATTGTAATTAAAAAATACACCATACATTGTAATATATAGTAATATATAGTAACACATAGTAACATTGTAATATATAGTAGTATATAGTAATAGATTGTAATAAATAGTAATAAATTGTAATATATAGTAACATGTAGTAATATTAGTAACGTGTGTGTATACAGTTATCGATTGGTTTACGGTTGATAATTAAAATTCTTTCTTTAATTTTGAAAAAATTTTTGACGGAAATTAATACTAATTAATATTATATTATATAATATTCTTAATAAATTATGTAATAAATAATATATCATTATCTAAAGTAATAGTACATTTAAAATTTCAAGATTTGATACAATGCAATTTGGGGATTTGGTACCTATAATTTGTTACTATACTTTATCACTTGTTACATGATATCTTGCCATCCATAGATTGAATATTTGCCGATGCAAATTCAAGAAATGTATTAACCTCGTCAATATATTCATCACTACCTCTTGATTTAGAATACATCCATGACCTCTCCATTTTTTCTGTTTTGTAAAAACAAAGATAGAAATATTAGAAAAGTATTTATATATGTCAAATGAATGAATGAAATGGCATATGAAATAAATTGTAATTTTTTATTTGATTTTTTGGCCCAAAAAAAAGAAATAGAAAAAGAAAGAAATATGGCGTTGGCGCCAATATTCGAGCCAAGAAGCTTTGTCCATATCAATATATCAAAAAGTTAAGATTAAATAAGTAAAAAATATTTGTAGCCATATTTTACTCTTTAAAAAAGTTTTTGGTTTGTAAACAGACTATTGTAATTTGGTATTCAATCAAACTCGATTTTTTTGGTTGTCTTGATAATTGTCATATTCAAAATTAGTAATTGTCATGTTCATAATTGGATAAACTTTTTTTGTAATTTGTTATTAAATAAATATAGTATTAAAAAATAGTTAATAATAATAATGTAGTATTATTTAATCATTAAATATCAAATATTGTAAATTACACTAATAGAACAATGTTTGGTGTACATTGCAGTTGTCCGATCCAACTCTACTTTCCTCACTTAACCTTAACATTATCATTATTTTCATATAATAGATTAATGATATAGTAATTGTAATTACATAAATATACTTTTATTTAAATGTAAAATATAAAATTAAACAGATTATAGTATTACATAGATATAGTAATTAAATATAGTAAATTGAAATTAAAATATTTGTTTAAGACATTATGCAATTATGCAATAGCAATTGATGGATGGGGGTAATTGATGGTAATTGATGGTTGGTATTAATTGATGATAAGTCATGGTAACGGATGGTAAGTTAGTGGGTAAAGTATCAATGGTTAAGGTTGGTTGTTGATTATTTTGCTTGATCCAATGATCGAGATTCAAAGTCATCAGAAGAGGAGACATGTCACTCACACGTCTTTTCAACAATGAGTTCCAAATCACGCATAGCTCACAACACCCATGAGCACAACACCTATGAACACCATCAACGATAGGCATTTGATCCGGTGAAAGGCATTTCATCCAATGGTAGTGAAATAATGGTAATGTCTCCACATTGCTCAGCATTTCTCGGTAACATGTTGTCACCATTTCAGTTTTTTTCAGCATTTCCTACCATTTCTCAGTGAAATTACTCACTTTGATGGTTCATCGAAGTTAGATTTGTAGAAGAATACTTGTTGCAAGATCTGAGTCAGAGAGAGGGAGAGAACGAGGGAGGAGGACAAGAAAGAGAGAACAACGGAGGAGGAGGAGAAAGAGAGAACGAGCGATGAGGAGGAGAAGAAAAAAGTAAGAGGAGTAAAGAGTGAAGACTGAAGAGTGAAGATAAGGATAGGGTAGAGAAGAAGAATCGAGGACTTTTTTGAAAACAGAGAGCCCAAGAGCAGAGGTTTGAAGATATTATTTTTGAATATTTTGAAAATTTTGAACCAGAACTACAAATGGAGTTTATTCTGACAATGAGACTTTTGCAGGTTCATCCGCCAATATATTTATCCTTTATTTGAGCTTATTTATGGTTATTGGTTATTAGAGTATTTAGGGATTTTTACTAATTGATTTGAGATTTAGTGATTTATGTTATAAATTCTAGAAATTTAATATGCGTTATTTACGTTTCTAGATACAAAAGAGAAGAAGAAAGGAGTGGCTAAGAACAAGAAGAAGAGGAGTGCCTTGCGTGCGAGTAAGGTAATGAAATCTAACCTCGTCTGCATATATTAATAATTTTATAGTTATTAGTATCAATAATGTAAAAATTATTGTAAGAATAGAGTCAAAGTATTGAAGAATGGATGGAATTAAAGGAAGGGGAGAGGGAAAACTACAACAAAGTGAAAGAAACAAAGAAATTACTTACACTAAGTAGAGCAATGGTATCACCTGCACCGGCACCGATTCAAAGAAGGTGCTCTCCAAAGCAATTAAAGGAGGTAATTCTTTCGCTTAGTCATGAGATGAAAGAAGAGGTAAAACGTATGGGGTTTGGCAATATCTTGAAGCTCAGCTGTGATACATTAAGCCGAAAATTGTGTGAAGAATTGATAATGAGATTCGAACCAATGGAAAAACTTCTTTGTGTTCGTCCAAACGAAAACTATAAGCTGACACCTATGGAAGTAGGACGAATTCTAGGAATCACTTCAACTGGACGTGAAGTTTTGGGCTCTTCATCTTTGCTTGAGTCTCCATACATCAGAAAGTATTTTTCGAAACTAAAACATACAGAGTTGAAAGAGAACATGCACATGGAAGATGCCTCCTTCCCAAAATTTAAACGCTACTTCTTGCTCTTCCTTCTCAGATGCTTTTTATGTCCTACCACAAGTGTCTTCCCTTCTTCCAGACACCTAAAGGCAACCATTGATGTGGATAAAGCAGGTCTATATAACTAGGATGATTTTGTATTAAAATGGTTAGTGATGAGATTTGCCAATTTCAAGCTCTTCAGACAGAAGGAAGAGAAGACGAGAAGAGGAAGAAGAGGGTAATTGGTGGATGTATATTCTTGCTTATGGTATGTTCATAATTATAATTTCAATATTGAATAAAATTAATTTAATGTTATTAATATAAATTCAAGGTTTTTAAATATTGAAATTTGTTTTATATGAATTATGTGTATATATAGATATTTTACTTTGAGAAGGTGAGAGTCGGCAATTTGGGTGGTGAAGAAAACAAGCTATCAATTGCCTATTGGACTAGCGAGCGTGTAAATAGGAGGCTTGTCTTTGAGTGTGCAGAGGTAATTTAATTATGTTAACTGCATCGTCTCCATATATAATTCATATATGTTGCATTATTGTTCCATATTCATATATGTTGCATTATTCTTCCATAGGGTTTGTTGTCATCAAAAGATGAAAAAAAACAAAGAAGTGAAGGAAATGCAATTGTATTATCCTGATAGAACCGGAGAAGAAACGAAGGTACAATTTACTAGTTATTATCATATCCCGCAATTTTTGAATGTTACAATGTATATATATTTGTGTAGAAAATTGGCACCAAACAAGAAATGAAAATGTTTTTACAAAAGTCAATTCGAATGTTGGAGGAGTCAATTCAATTTCAGTCTCATCTATTGCAAATGCACTTTGTTATGTTAACAAGACTCTGCAACAATTCTGGAGATGAGGTTGAGGCATCATTGGATGAAGAAGACAACATTCAAAAGAAGCGAAGGAATGATGATAAGGAAAAGGTAGCAGAGGAGGAGGAGAAAGGGGACAAACGTTTGGAGGCGGAGGTGGGCGAATTGTGTGAAGTCGTTAATGTTTTAAATGAAATGAAGGAGGGCAAGAAGTTAGAGGTGGAGGACATGAAGACAAATGCAATTTTAACCTTTGCTAAGGTTAGAAATTTTTCCACTGAAGAGGAGAGTGTATGAATTTTTTTGGAAGAAAACTCATACCAAATAAAGCCGGCAAGTTATGGTTTATCTATACAAGTTATATAAAATTTTTAACTTTGATTATTACTGATATATAAAATTATTGAGAATGACAGAACAATTTTATGTAATATCGGTGGAAATTACATCACATGGACTGATGCTCATGAGTTCGTGCCCCCTCAGTGGGTTGGGACATTGGTATGTATCAAAATTTTTAAATTAAAAAATTTTCATCTCATCTTTAATTATTTGAAATATTTAACCTAGCGTAAGAATTTTTTTTTCTTACTATTACCTTCAAACAGAATTACATAATGCTACTAATGAATTTGGTTATATTTGCAATAGCTTACATAATGATAATGACTTTGGTTATATTTGCAATAGTTGATTTAATGATTGTAATGATTTTGGTTATATTTGTAGACAATGGAATGCTATATTAGGCTTCTTAATATCTACAATCGGAACTCATCTCCATTTTTCTTGAGATGTATTCTTCCCTTATGGTTTTCGGTAAATTTTTATTGTTTTAGCTTTTATCACCATTCTTAATCTTTACAATCTTTAATCTTTATATTGTTCTTAATTCGAGTTGTTTAGTGTTTCAATACACGTAGGAATTAGCAATATTTGATTATTTGATTTCTCCATAGTCATCACTTTAGACCTTACAAATGCATATGCATATTCTCTTCCTGAGTGCATACACATGAATCTTGCTGACTGAACACTAATGAACACTAATTGCCATACTATCAGTATCTTATTCACTCCTTATTTTGTCATCTATACATAGTATTATTATTTGGTAAATAAGAAGAACTTGAATTGGACTACACCAACTCAGGAAGTATATATATTTTCTTATTGCATTTCATCATATTTATTTGAATTGTACTGATATGATTAATTTATGAATTTTCATGTCTGGATGGTTTCAGGAGCTAAATTTTTTGAGAAAGGAATATTTTTTGAAACTTTTAATGTTTGAGCATAATAGTGTTCGAAGCAACATTATGGAGAAGATCTCATGACCATCAGCACCACAAAGCAAACCAATCAAAGCAAGCCAAAAAAATCATAAATAAACCTTGAACGGATAGAATTGAGATGTATGGAATTCAATTGTATTGATGAGAAGTATTCAGATGAAAATTGAAATTACTTACTTACCACTGCTTATAATTACTTACCACTACTTATCATACTTGCAACAACTGCTGATTATTATAGCAGGGTTTATGCCCATGACTGGATGGGGGTAGCGTGAGCATGAGGCTGCGCTCGGTAGGGGTTGCCGGGCTTATGCACATGCCTGGGCGGGGGCAGCATAATCAGGAGGTTGCGCCCGTAAAGGGGTTCCCGGGCTTATGCCCATACTTGAGCTGGGGCAGCATGAGCAGGAGACTACGCCCGCATGAGAGGAGATTGTGCTCGCGAGCGATTCCAGGCTTGTGCGGCTAGCAGGGGTGGGGCCTCTGCCCATGATGCATGGAAGCACGGCGGCTTACACGGGTGCTCACCCTGCGACCCATTACTCAGGTGGCACAGGACTGGAACATTAAAGACATTGGTTTCAAACCCAAATGGAAATAAAAAAAAAAGAGCAAGTATACATATGAAATGGAACCGAAAAACAGAGTAAGAAGTCAAAACAGAGATAGAGATGAGAGATAGAGACAGATAAGGAGAGAGATAGAGAGATAGAGAGAAAACTCGGAATAAATTAAGGAATCAATCATTTTCCCTCTTTCTTCTAGAGCTTACCCCTTTTTATACATTTTGTTTAACACTCCTTATTGTCCTAACTGACCTAACAGTTTGGTTGATCAACAAAATTTAACCACGACCAACCTCACGTTCTTAATAAACATTACAACTACAACATATCATTACATTAGAAAATTAAAATTCAAATACTTACAAATATAACTAAACATTACATTACAAATCAAAATACAATGAGAATAAAAAAATTACAAAACATATCAAAATACAAATAGAAAAATACAAAATAGACATAATTACTAGATTTTTTAACATTGAAAAACAGAAGAGATCAACACATCAACATTGAAATACACACGAAAATACAAAATGAACAAAACTACAAATACAAATGCAAAAAGCAAGGGAAGGGAAGCAAGTACACATAATTACTTCAAATTGTTATTTTTAACTTTTGGTCTAAATTTTTTTACACTCTTTCTTGTAGCATCTTTCGACTCCGGATTTGCTAATATAACATTAACAACTTGCTCAATGGTAAAAGGATTGGGAATAGTAATAGGGGTAGGAGTGTTACCCCGGGTAGTTGTTGTGGGTGTGTGAGGAGAACCAAATATCGGAAACGGATACCTAGGGGCAGGATTGTCACGGCTAGGCTGAGTGTCAGGAGCACAAGGGTGAGTATCAGGAGCAGGAGAACCAAATGTAGAAGATGGGTGTAAACAAATGGGTGGGCAAAGCCAGAGCGACGTGGTAGTGTAGGAGTGGCAGAGGAAGAAGGTTGAGTGGCAGGACTAGGAGATAAAGAAGGCTGAGCAGCAAAGCATGAAGGTCGGGCCAGGTTGCCTATCTGTAAATGGTCTCTGATGCATTCAATAGATTTGGAATTTGTCCCAAGGTCTGCTCTGATGTTCAACATTTGACATATCATTTTGCGATGCTGCTCTGTATTCTGATTTGCAAATTCATATGTATATTGTTGCATTCCAAATAGTCGTCTCTCAATTTCATCCACTTCACTACTTAGTCGACCCATTTTTGTCCTCATTTCTCCCATTTCTATCCTATGTTCTTGCATTTCCGTCCCAAGTCCTCCAACTTGCTCATTAAGGATGCCAATGTCTGTTTTCAAACCATAAATACATTGAAACAAATCATTCCACCTTGCCTCGTCATTGGCATTCCGATGGTAGTCATTCCGTCCTCCATCTCCTCCCTCGTTTCCTTCATTTTCATTCCCATCTCCTCCTTCATTCCCTTGATCTTATTATTTTTCTTCTTTAGCTTCGTTACCAATTCCTCCTTCATTCAATTCTTCTTCATTCCTTACTTCTTCTTCCCTATCCTCCCTAAGAAATCTGTTCTTCGGATGAACCCACACATCATCTTGCAAAATCCATTGTGCTCTTTGTAGCATTCATAGAATTATACTTCTATCCCTCGAACTTAGTTCCACTCTGTTTTCTCTTATTAAACTTATCCCAACACTTTTTAAAATACCAGTGATCACACTACAGAATGACAAATTAGACTTCCAAACTCTTGTAGTCATAAAAAATAATAACTATCAGAATTGAGTAGAACTTATAAAAACGATATGCTTAAGTAGTGAGTTAAAATAGTCATAATGAAAATGTTCTTAAACCGTCTCTAAAACTCTGCATATTTACTGACTACAAAAGATAAACGTCTGAATTGGACATAGCTTTTAAAGACTGTATAATATTTGAGTTCATATTGATATAGAATTTATACAGACAGTTTGGTTAGGTTAACAATAAAAATAGTCATATAGTGACCGTTTTCAAACCGTCCCTCAAACTCCATATAATAACTCTTAAAATTGAGTAGAACTTATAAAATTTGTATGTTTAAGTAGACAGAAAAAAGAAAAATATCGAGACTATTTTTCAAACCGTCTTTAAAACTCTGTCATTTTTACTAACCACAAATGATATGCGTCAAAATTGAACATAGGTATTAAATACTGCACAATATATAAGTTAGCATAGATATAGAATTTATCTCGATGGTATGGTTAACTAGATTGTAAAAGATGAGTCATATAGAGACATTTTTCAACCTCTCTCTAGAACTATGTCATATTTACTTATCACAAATAATGACAGTCAGAATTGAGTACAACTTATGAAGACAATATGCTTAAATAGCAATAAAAAATAGTCTTATCAAGACACTCTGTCATATTTACTGGTTGTTTTCAAACTATCCCTAAAAGTGTTATGTTTACTTACCACAAACAATAACAGTGAAAATTCAACATCGCTTTTTACAAACGGTTATCTAACCTTTACTGACGATTGCTAAACTTTTCCTAACGAATAATATTATACCGTCGTAAAACATATATATTTCCTAACGGTTTCATCACAAGTGTTGTTATACGTTATAAAAAACGGTCGCTACATGTCACTGCCTATAAATGTTACCGTCACCTCAATGCTGTAATTTTGTAGTGTTTCTTCCACCATTTTCTCAGCCCTTAAGACCAATTCCAATACATACTTGTAAGTATAGGTTGATGTGGCAGACATCTTCTACCGGATGACAGGTTTAGACCTTCTTCAAACATGAAACGCAAGTACTCATCGGAAGTCACGAATTCCAGGACAAATGTGGATAATTTTTGCAACTCCGTCTCATATTCCGCCACCTACTTATTGCCTTGGCAGAGATGAAGGGATTCCTTTTTTTTTAAATCTCGATAAATCCGAGTATAGTACTTCTTGTCAAATTTCCTAAGAAATTCGCTCCAAGAGATAGGTATCGAGGATCTCTCTTTAAGACTATCCTACCAAGCTCGTGCATCTTCGTCTAATAATTTCACAGCCACCCTTAATTTCAATTCATCTTCCAACCTCATGTCATCCACTGTCTCCCTAACCCGATTAATCCAATTCTTGGATATCGTCGCATCACTTGTCCCCGTAAAGGTAACACATCTAAGTTGTCGGGCTTCCTTGATCAACTTGTATAGCTCAAAGGTTGGATGGAGGATTGGAGTAGCCACTAAAGTGGGAGGAGCAATTTGTTCTGACGGAGGAGTAGGTGGAATGGTTGGCCTTGGTGGAGAAGGAATTGGCGCTTGAGGAGGAACTTGAAGATGAGCGCCATATGTATTCCACCACTCAATCCATTACTGGAGAGCATTGAGTGGAGGTGGAGGAATCCTTGTTGAAGGTGCCGAGTAAATACTTGTTGCAGCCAGCAGAGAAGTTGGAGCATGTAAAGATGATTTATCATCGTTTTCAGAAGGAGGAATCTCGCTAATATTTCTCATCCTTGGTCTAGAAGGAATGATTCCTATAAGAAAAGACACTATCGTTAACTCACTAAATTTGACATTGGGCTAGGTATTTAACCCCTCTAAAAAATAAAGGTGGTCCTAGTCCTTAAGAATCCATGGAAAATTTTTATACATCCATTGAAAAATCTTTTAAAATTTGTAATTTAAAAAAGAAAAAAAAAACGTTCTTACAACTTTTAGAAAACTTTTGGAGATATTTAGAAATATTTCAAACCTTTAAACATTTAAAATCATAAACCTGGCTCTGATACTAATAAAATTGTCATGCCCCAACTCTCTCATTGAGCATGCGATAATCACCGTGTTATTTCGGTATATGGGCAGCATCACCCTGTATATCGAAATAGCGCAAGGCATTCAACTTATTTAAAAACAACTCAAATATCATCTTAATGACCATCCTAAGTCATCTAGTATCAAAGGCATGCATTTTCACACAATTTAAGGATCAATCTGATCCATCCCTATTCATGCATGCATGCAAATGGACCAACCCGGCCATTCCATAATTCTCATAAATTTACAATCTCAAAATAGTTCAAAATTCACATTGAAGTGTCCAAATGTCCCAATTTAAATAATAAAAATTGTAAGAGGAGTTTTTAAATTAAGAAAATACAAGTTTATTTTCATAGGAGTATAGATTTCTCAAATACTTACCTAAAGAAAGCTAAGCAAGTATTTAACAAATCCAATCAAAATAAAATGTATAAAGATTTTCTTCCATGGATCATTTTACACCAATTCAAAATAAAGTATTCATGTCAAATACCTAGCTATACTCAGCAACTATTCTCTTCAGTTTGGCTCCAAAGTATTGTCTTCCGCCTAAGATTCCTCTAAAAAAAATTTAGAAGAGAGGAGTGAGTATCTATGGAGTACAATGACATACAACGCATAAATGAGGAGTGAAAATGGTTATGCCAACATCATATACAAAGTGCATTGCCATAAATGAAAACATTGGTATAAAACAACTTATTTCAAACCACCATGACTCATTCGAACAAAACAAACAATTTACATTCATTTTCCATAATTTTGGGATATACTGAAATCATTATCCTACCAATAGTCATTGATAGGTTCCGCCAAGGGTTTTTTTTCACTATTTTCTAAAAATCCATTTCATTTTGGCAATGGCCCGGAGCTCCATGGTGTGCATCCACATTATCACAGCGGTTTGAGAAGGCTGTCCAACCCATCCACCACCAAGCCAAATTAAACAACCTTGACCACATAGCCCCAATTGCCCGGTTCAAGGCAAGACTTAGGCTATAACCCTTTTTCAGCACCATGTTATCAAAATTCAGTTTGTAAATTAATTCAAACTCAAATTTTAACGTAGAACAACAATATAGGTTTCGCATGAGCATTCAATTATAACACGATGTAAATAATTCAGTAATTTAATACAAGAGTCATAGATTTATTTAAATTTCATTTGAGATACACCATATTCACAAAATATTATAAATATAGTTTGAACTCATTCCAAAATTCAATTTATGAAAAATAATTGAAATTAGTTTACTCATTTATATGAAACATAACACTCCACTCACCTTTCGGGAGGGTAATCACTCCTAAATTTTTCAACTAAATGAGAATTATCCCTCTTTTAGCTCCCTTAATGCCTTAACCTAATTTATTGATCTTAATTTAATCATTAAATCACATATCAATAGTAGAGCAATCATTTCTCCATAAAATTTTCACAATTCTAATTTTTTAATAAATTTTTCATATGTGCAGTCATGGAAAAATGGCTATAACTTTCCCTACACACATCCAAATCTCATGATTCTTATCTCAAATTAACGATAAGACATAAATCTAGAAGTTGCATGTTCAGAGTTTAGCCTAATTCAGCCTATAAGGTATCTCAAAATTGAAGAAAAGACAAGTAGCCGGAACAGGACAGAACAGAACATTTTTTACACCATGAAATTCTTTGAAAAATCATAACAAATTCAGTTTTTATCCGATTTCAATGAATCATATTGCATTTTCAAGATATGGGAGTTTAGTTTCATATGCAAAAAGCCCCACTTGATTCACTTTTGTGTAGAGAAAGTTATGATATAAAGACCACAGTATACTCAATTGCCCATTATGCAAAATTATAGATTTCAGCCCAGTATGAAACTTTGCATTCTAGTCTAGAAACTCCTCATATTCAATCTGAATCTAGAATTAAGTAACAATTCAAAAATATCATACATAACCAACATTCATAGGCATTCATCCTATGTCATGAAGTAATTAGGTTTCTAGCATGCTCAACAACCCCACTCATCCTTACTCAACCTAGGCAGCTAGAGCACACAACATCAGAATTTCAGGGGGAATGTTAACAGGTTCGAACGCAGCAGAGTGGGTCATCATCCACATGGTTTCTCATACTAAAAATGACAGGAAATCAAGCGAAAATCAAAGGAAGCAAAATACCCACTCATTTAGGGTTTCTTCGTACGTTAAACAGAGAAGATAAGGGTTTGGACCTGAAAACCAAAATCAAACAATGGATTTGATCTTTCACATGAAAGGATTACATCTACAAAGTCACGAATTTTGGTCATACTCAAAGATTTGATTCAGTGATGGAGACAGAGCAAGCATAAAATCAACAAAGAGAGAGAAAGAGGGGGAACAGAGAGAGACGAAGGAGATGGGGGTGGAATGGGTTTTCGGGAAGGGGTAATTGGGAAAGTTGGGGGAGAATAAGAGTGTTGACTTTTCTTTCTTCTTTTTTTTCGGTATTATAGTAGGAGGGATGAGTATATACTATACCCATTGAGTGATATGCATATTGTACATAAATAAGATTTATGTAGTGGATATATTGAACATATATATTTCAAATTCTCATGTCTTTTTCAAGATTATTCAGTACTAAATAGATTTTTCAATTATCATGATTCAATAATATATACATCCAATCAGTTTACATTTCCAAACATAAGATAACCAAAATTGTTGTTCCCAACAAAGGTCTATCATGATTTAAGATGACACTACCAAAGGTTTTAGAAATTTAACTTTACAAATGCCCCCTTCCTTGGTGTTGGAGGTGGTATTTCATTAATGATGCAACCAACTATCCCACGTCCTCATTTATCATATCATCTTTGGTCATGAATGCATCATATGTGTTTGGTTACATACCGTGATCTACTAACCCCAACCACATCACCTGATAATTTATGCCATGGTGGAGAAATAACTAGTGATTTTTTGGAAATCAGACTTTTCCCTTCAAACCAATCATATGCACCATTTTTCAAAATTCATAAATCAATTTTATGTGTTATCAATTTAACAATTACTCAATAGTATTCAACATGACAATTTATTCAATATTAATAAATCAATATAACACATTTACTCATTCAAATCATATAATATATAGAAGTTCAAACTTTAACTTTGGAATATTCTATACATACTAAAACATATAAAATTCAAGTTTTAAAAATCATTTAAAAATTTAATAAAAATATTTTTCTTATTTAAGTGCTAGCATGCAACCACTCACAGTTTGGGAAGAGTGCGGACTCCCACTAATCCAAATTCTTGACTCTATGTTTGGTTGAAGGACTTCCATCTAAATTTTTATATGTACTATAATATAAAAGTAAAGTTAGACACCAATACATTGTTCATTTTCATCTCAAATCATCAAATCTAATTAATATAACATAATTTCCGTACATACAAGTTTTAGAAAAATGACCATAACTTGAATTAAAATTCTCGAATTGTGAAAATTCCAATTTTCACGTAAAAAATAAATATAACACTATGACTTTTATGTTTATATTCAAAGTCCATTCTATTCACATAAAAATATTCAAATCCATAATATGATATCCTAATTTCATAAGTCCATTTTTACGCAGCCACTAAAAAACTATCATAACTTTTACTACACAAATTGTGATTTAGGTCTCAAATTAAAAATAAGATGTAGATCTACAACTTTTATGTTTAGACTTTAGCCTAACTCAATCTAAAGATAGATTAAAATGCAGCAAATCACATGGCCAGAACAGGATAGAAAACACGGGATTTCTGCAAAATAAATTCTTTTGAAAAATCACAAAAAATTCAATTATCATCAAAATGTATACTACGATATATCATTTTAGAGTCCTAAAAGTCTAGTTTAGTAGGAACAAACCCTACTCCATTTACTCATGCACAGCATGCTCAAATTGTCTAGCTTATAACGTTCATGGTTTTTATTCCATTCTCATCCTAGAATGGATGCTCAAATCGAAAGTTATGGTTTTCATTCCATTCTCAATGTGCAACCAATCGTCCTACGGTTGAGTTGTCAAAGTTACTCAAAGAAGCGAGGCAACTCGGATGTGAAAATTTTTCTGGCACCTGTGACGTCTCAGTAGCCAAGGAATGGATTGGACGAATTCAGGAAACTTTCATTGGTATGAGGTTAACTGATGACATGAAGTTGTGGGTGGTAGTAAAATTACTGGATAAGGGAGCCTAAACCTAGTGGGAAAATGAGAAGGCCAGGCCAACCACGTCTCTCTCTTGGGCAGATTTTCTAAGAGCTTTGGAAGAAAAATATTACACTCGGTTTTATAGGGACCAGAAGAGAGAGAAGTTCTTTAAACTTGTTCAAGGAAATAAAACGGTATCCAAGTACGAGGCAGAGTTGAGAGAACTTGCTACTTATATTCCGGAGTTTGTAAACTTCGAATGAGTCCCAATGTGCAAAATTTGAATCGGGACTGAATCTGAGCATACTTTTCAAGATGTCTTGGATTTGGCCTTAAGGGTCGAGAAAATGGTGATAGAAAGGGAGCAAGTTCGAGGGCATGGGCTCTTTTAATGGTATATCTGTTTCACCGGTTGTCTCTCCACAAGGCCAAAGCGTGTCCCAATTTAAAATTCCTACTTCTGACACTATTTTGGGAAGCCAATCAACGGGTAATAGGAAGGAAAAGTACAAGAACTGTGGCAAGTTTCATTTTGGGATTTGCCAAGCACCCAAGAGGTACTACCACTGCGGAAAGGAAGGCCATTTCCACAATGTTTGTCCAGAATTGGGACGAGGAGGCCAAGCAAGTAGGTTTCGCCCTAATGGATCTATGGGCAACCATGCAAACACTTATATTCCACCTTTAGCTAGCACACCACGGATGGGGATTGGGAGTAACACTATAGCTGGTCCAACCCAACGACCCCAAATGAAGGCACAGACCAAGATCTATGCTATGACCAACGAGGATGCCCAAAACAACCCTAACATAGTCATAAGTAAATTTTCTAGAACTTGAATTTGGTGATTTAGGAATTTGAATGTGAATATGATGAAATTATGATTGCTTGACTCTAAATTTGTAAAATATTAGTGATGTTACATGATATTAAGGTGCATAGAGGTGATTTTGATAATTGATAATGATTTAATGACATTGAGGATTTTAAATTCTGATTGTGTTCAATTAATTTAGGAATTGATCCTTTTTTTTCATATGTGTAGGTATGATGAAAATTTTTGGAGTTGATGCTCGTGTTTTAATTGATACTGAGCCTAATAACTCTTTTGTGAGCACTGAGTTTGCCAAGCACTCGAATAGATCCTTAACCCCACTCGAAGAGGAGTTATTAGTTGTCACTCCATTAGTGGAATGGTTGTATAAAAACACCGTGTTCAAGGCCTATGAAGTAGAGATAGAAAGGGAAATTCTTGAAGAGGACTTGATTCCGTTAGAAATGAGGGACTTCGATACGAGATTGGGCATGGATCAGTTACATCCTCATTGGGCTTCTATGAACTACTTTACTAAGGAGGTAGAGTTCCGTAGATCAGAATATCCTCCGCTTGTATTTGTTAGTAAACGGCGAGTCTTACTGAATTGTGTAATCTCGGCATTGGAGGCACGAAAATTTGTGCACAAAGGTTGTAAAGCTTACCTAGCCCATATCATCGACACCACTATGTAGAGTCCAGAATCGGTAAATGTTCTGGTGGTGAATGAATTTCCAGATGTTTTCCCATATGAGTTGCCAGATTTACCTCCGGTTTGAGAATTCAACTTTGCTATTGATTTGACTCCAGCACCGCACCTATTTCCATTCCTCTATATAGGATGGCACCTGCAAAACTGAAGAACTTAAAGGTCCAACTACAAGAATTGTTGGACAAGAGATTTATTCAACCGAGTACCTCACCTTGGGGTGCTCCGGTTTTATTCGTGAAGAAAAAAGATGGCACGCTGCGGTTGTATATCGATTACCGGTAGCTAAACAAGGTGACCATCAAGAATAAATACCCCTTACCGAGGATTGATGATTTATTCGATCAAGTCCAAGGGGCGAGTATCTTTTCAAAGATTGATTTGAGATCTGGCTATCACCAATTGCGAATAAAAGAAAATGATGTTCCCCAAGACGGCGTTTAGGACACGGTATGGGCACTATGAGTTTCTGGTGATGCCTTTCCGTTTAACAAATGCTCTGGCAACTTTCATGGATCTCATGAACCAAGCATTCCATTCCTATCTTGACAAGTTCGTCATTGTCTTCATTGACGACGTCTTGGTGTATTCCAAGAATGACAAAGAACATGCAGAACATCTTCGGATTATGTTACAGACTCTCCGAGATAAGCAATTGTACGCTAAGTTCTCAAAGTGCGAATTCTAGCTAAAGGAAATTGGGTTCTTGGGGTATATTGTATCTGGAGATAGAATATTTGTTGACCCGAAGAAGGTAGAGGCTATTTTAAAATGGGAACAACCCAAGAACGTCACCGAGATGAGAAGCTTCCTCGGATTAGCAGGTTATTACTGGAGATTTGTCGAAAGATTTTTCAAATTTGCAGCTCCATTGTCTGGCTTGACATGGAAGGAGATTAAATTTGAATGGAATGATAAATGTGAGTAGAGTTTTCAAGAACTCAAAAGGAGACTCACGTCAGCTCCCATACTTGCTCTTCCTACTGCTAGTGGTGATTATATAGTTTACATTGATACCAGCAAATAAGGGCTAGGATGTGTTCTAATGCAGAGTGACAGAGTTATCGCCTACGCTTCTTGACAGTTAAAGAAGCACGAACTGAATTATCCTACCCATGATCTAGAACTTGCTGCTATTATATTTGCTTTGAAGATCTGGCGGCATTACTTATATAGAGCCACATGCAGAATTTTTACCGATCATAAGAGTCTCAAGTATTTGCTTATCCAAAAAGAGCTTAACTTGAGGCAAAAGAGATGGCTAGAGCTGGTTAAAAACTATGATCTGGTGATTGATTATCACCCGGGTAAGGCGAACGTAGTTGCGGATGCTCTAAGTTGCAAGTTCTCATCTTCTTCTCCAACTCAGGGGAATTCTTAACTTTCATGTCTAGTGAGGCTTTGTGCTCTTGGAGCCAAATTTGCTTGTGATGACAATGGTGTATTATTGGCGAAGTTTGAAGTTCGACCAACCCTAATAGACCATATTAAAGAGCTTCAAACCACTGATGAGGAGCTAAAGGAGATAGCGGAAAGGGTTTGTAATAATGAAACTGGTGATTTCCATATTCGGGAGCATAGCATAGTAATGTATGGGAAACGGATTTGTGTTCCCAAGAATGATGAGCTCCGAAAGGCCATACTTGAAAAAGCGTACTCTTCGACTTATACTATGCATCCCGGAAGTACTAAAATGTACCGAACCATCAAAGAAACTTACTGGTGGTCAGGATTGAGGCGGGAAATAGCTGAATTTATAGCAAGGTTTCTCGTATGCCAACAAATCAAGATCGAACATCAGAAGCTGACCGGGACACTTCAGCCATTGCCTATACCTGAATGGAAATGGGAGCACATCACTATGGATTTTGTGGTGGGATTGCCACGTACTCCGAGTCGTCACGATGCTATTTGGGTGATAGTTGACAGACTTACAAAATCGTCACATTTCTTTCTAATTCAGAATACCTATTCTTTGGAGAGATTAGCAAAACTGTATCTTGATGAGATTGTCCAACTCCACGGGGTTCCAGTATCAATTGTATAAGATCGTGATCTCTGATTCATATCCAGATTCTAGCCTAAATTACAAGAGGCCTTACACTCTAAGTTAAAATTCAGCACTGCATTTCATCCGTAGACGGATGGACAATCTGCACGTACAATCCAGATATTGGAAAACATGTTGAGGGCATGTGTGATGGACTTCCAAGGGAGTTGGGATAGGCACCTACTGTTGATCGAATTTGCATACAATAATAGCTATCAAGTTAGTATTGGGATGCCTCCCTATGAAGCTCTTTATGGAAGGAAATATCGAACTCTACTTGGTTGGGATGAAGTTAGAGAGTGAAAGATTGAAAGTGTAGAACTAATTGAAATAACGATAGAGAAAGTGAAGGTGATTCAGATGAGAATAAAAGCGGCTCAGGACAGACAAAGAAGAAGACATTTGGAATTCGAGGTCGGAGATATGGTTTTCCTAAAGGTTTTACCTTGGAAGGGTGCGGTTTGATTCCGAAAACGAGGCAAATTGAATGCTCGTTATATTGGACCATTCAAGATCCTTGAGAAGATAGGAGAGGTGGCCAATTGGCTAGAATTACCTTTGGATTTAGAGAAGATTCATGATATGTTTCATGTGTCAATGCTAAAAAAGTATTTGCCAGATCCCTCTCACATAATTGAAACTCCTCCAATAGAATTGAATCCAGACTTGAGTTTTAGAGTATATCCAGTACAAATCATAGATCGACAACTCAAGCAATTAAGGAATAGGCAAATCCCAATGGTGAAAGTATTGTGGAGAAACAACCAAGTAGAAAAACAGACTTGGGAGACTGAAGAATTAATGCGAAAGCAACACCCGTAACTTTTTTATGTATAAATTTTAATTTAAATTTCAAGGACGAAATTTCTTTTAGGGGGTTAAATGTTGTAACACCGAGAGAAGAGAAAAAAAAAGAAAGAAAAAGAATAAGAAAAGTAAAAAAAAAAACACACACACACACACCCACTCTTCTCTCTCTCACTCTCTCTTTTCACTCTTCCCTTCCCTTTCCCAATTTTCCCAATTTGTTCTGTTCACCAGCAAACCCCAACCCCCCTCATCTCCCTCCCTCGTCACTCACCCTCACTCACTCTCTCTTTGCTTCTCTCACTCTCTCCCTCTCTCATTCTCTTGATTCCTCATCCCTCTCTCTCTCTGCTTCTTTGCTTTCTCATCCTGTCGAAGATAACTGGGCAATGGTGAAGGGGCGATCTCTCTCTTCGACTATTGATGATTGACCTCAGATCTTGAGCTAGGTTTGCATCTCTAATCTTGGCCAAAAATTTGGTGCTTGATCATAATATGTGTTGGGACTTTTATTGGATGAGTAGTATAATAATGACCTGGATGTTCTTTAGGGTTTGTAGAGTAGTTTATTTTCTTTTATTGGATGTCTCAATCTCACTTTGGTTGTATAGTAAATAAGTGTAATCTCTTGTTAAACTTCTGGAGTGCCTTTTGCGGGACAAAATTCGTGAGACCTTAAAGCCTCTGAATAACATTTCACAGGTTTAGTAGCCTTGAGGGTGTTTTGTGAATATGGTCATAACATCATCACATTATTATGTTTTTTCTTTGATGAAGCATGCAAGATTTGGCCGAGTTAAGTGTCAATGGACCAATATTGTGCAGTTCTATTATTATTAGATTAGAGCTATTGAGCACATAAAATGAAAAGAGTTGCTAAAGAGTGCCGATTTGAGGTAAGAAAATACAATGAAACATTATGAAATAAGAGTTATACTTTCTGGACTATTGGCATTAAAGATGTGAGGTATTTTTGAACATTTGCTGAGACAAGTTCTTTTCAAAGAGCAGCGGAGAGGTGTAGTTGTTCAAATATATTAAGTTGGCATTTATCATGTATCTTTTTTTTATGCAGATTAATGAGTTGTCATGAAGTAAATCGATAAACTACTTTGGCTTGTAGCGCATCTATTGGCCATGGTGCAAAACCATAACCTTAACAAAAGTCTCCTGCATTTCATTGATAATTTATAAGGAGTGAATACCCTGCTGAGGTGAGTGGATGGCTATGCCTCATGTAATGAGCAAATTATTTTAAATTGTGATTTATAAATTGATTTTAAATTGAATTTGAAATGTTATTCAAAATGTTTTGTGAAATTGGTGTGCCCTGATATGATTTAACAATTCCATGACTCGGGTATGTTTATTGAATTATTTGTACTGTATCATGCTTGAATACCATGAGAATTATGAGATGTTTGTTTCACCTTGAAATTGAGCATGATTTGATTTATTAAATAGATATTTGATAACAAGGTACTGAAAAATGACTATAGTCTCAATCTTGCCATGGACCGGGCTACTAGGGCGGCGTGGTTAAGGTTGTTTAATTTGGCTTGGTGGTAAGTGGGTTGGAGAGCCTCCACCAGCCGCCGGATAACATGGTAGCACCCCACGGAGCTCTGGGCTAATGCTAAGGAAAAAGGGGATTTTATAAAAACTGTGGAAAATCTCTTGGCGGATCTTGCCAACGGCCATTGGTAGGATAATGTTTTTGGCACACTCCAAAATTGTGGAAAAATGAATATAGACTGTTTGATTTGATTATATGAGTCATGGTGGTTTGATATGAATGATTTTATGTGAATGAATTTCTTTATTACATTAAATTATATTTGATACATGTATTTGGCACCACCATCTTCACCCTTCATTTATATGCTGCATACCAATGCACTCTACTCGCTGGGTATTTAAAATACTCTCCCCCTTATTTTTAAAAAATTCTTTCCAAAGGAAGTATAGAGGGACGATGTCTACTAGTGCCGATCGGAGGTCTATTTTTGGTTAATTTTGAGTAGGTATGGATTATGTAATCATTTTGGAAGTTGTAGATCATTGGACCATGGAAAGAAAGTTCTATACATCTCATATCGTGTGGATTTTACTGATACTGATTGAATTCTTTGAGCAAGTATTGGAAAAATCCAAACGCTTATGATTTGAGACTTCATTCTTTTACATGAAATTATTTTTGAGAAAATGTTTTATCTTGTACTGGAACATTTGGATTGTAATGATATATTTCGATATATTATTCCGGTTTTATGAGTTTTATGAACTGTCTGAGAATTCCGCATTGGCTGGGATAGCCACACTGCACGTATACATGTATAGGGATTCCCCGATTGTGTGCCGATGCATGCATGTGTGTACAGGGATGGGCTGGATGGGCCGTATGGGTCTCTTGCATGTGTGTTGTGTATATGATTTCTGATTTGATGGATTTTATGTTTTGGAAGATTTATTGTACAATTGGAATGCCTTGCGCTATCTCGATATATGGGGAGGTCATGCCCGTATGCCGAGAAAACGCGACAGTTGTTACGTATTCGACGGGAGAGTCAGAGCGTGACAATTCTATTGGTATCAGAGCCACGTTCACGATTTTGAATGTTTAAAGATTTGAATTTTCTCCAAATATCCCTAATGATTTCCAAAAGTTTTGAAATGTATGCTGTTTTGAAATTTTTTATTTTTAAGGATTTACTTTTAAGAAATGTTCAGAACTTTCCGTGGATCCTTATGGACTAGTTTTAATTTCCGTGGATCCGTGGACCCTAATATAGTGAGCTCAAAACAGTGTTTCTTCTTGTAGGAACCATGCCGCCTAGACGAAGGACGAGGAACATTAGTGACATTCCTCCTCTTAAGCGCGAGGATGAATCATCCTTACATGCTCCAACTTCTCTTCCAGCTGCCACAAGCACATACCCGGCTCCTTCCATCGGTAATCCCCCGCCTCCTATAGCCGCCCTCCAGCAAGTGATGGAGTGGTGGAGCTCTTTCGGGGCACAATATCAAGCTCCGTCTCAACCTTCTGTTCCTTTGTTGGTTCCTCCTTCTACACCGGCTATGGCACCTAGTGTTCCCATAGCACCTGCTCTACCGTTTGTTGTGTCGACCGATCGTTCTATGGTTGAGTTGTCAAAGTTACTCAAAAAAGCGAGGCAACTAAATGTAAAAATTTTTCTGGTACCTGTGACGCCTCAATGGCCAAGGAATGGATTGACCGAATTCAGGAAACTGTTACCGATATGAGGTTAACTGATGACATGAAGTTGTGGATGGGAAATCAGCAGACCAACTATTGGCCATTAGCTTCCTTCTTATATCAAGTAAAGATGTTTTTAGGGATCAAAGACTATATAGTGTTGGTACCAAATGAAGGGGATTCATCTTGTGCACAATCCCCCAGAAGCTTTACTCATGTCTAAGTCCTTTCCCTCAGGCAAATCCCATTCAAACCAATACAAAAGGTTGGCAATCACATACGCCACTATTATCAAACTGAGAGACATTCCGGGGCATCTCCTTTTTCCTGCCACCAAATGGAGTGTACTCAAAATGTTGTCCCATGAAATCTACCGGATTGTCAAGAAATCTCTCCGGTCAAAAATCTTCATGCATATCCCATGTCTTGGAATCCCTTTGAATTGCCCACAAATTAATGAACATAGTTGTCTTAGGTGGGATATCATAGCCTTTGAGTTTTACGTGCGCTGAACTACATTTTACTTGTATTATCTTAATATATTTTCATTTTCTTTCCTACCAACCTCTTACCTCTTCTTGGGCTCTCTTCATTGCTGTTGGATTTTTCACTAGCTTAGCTCCCTTGTTCCTATAGTTGTACCCATGTCTTGAAATTGAGAACAAAATACAATGTAGTTGTAAGCCCACAAATAAACATACCCGTAGAAGTTTAGATATGTATGCAAGTGTAATGAAAGAGACTAATGGAGGTAGGTTTTCTCCTCACATACCTACTCTACCTGTTTGAGTGGGAGTCCCAGAATGAAAAGTGATCCAAAGCTTGAAACCTGCGAAAACAGCCAGAGGGTACTCTGACGGAGGAGACTCCAACACTCAAGTAAAAAAAAACGGTTTTTAGAATATCTAATATGCCTGCTAGGGCATGTTTCTTTATTCTGAGGGATATTCTAGGAATGGGGAAGATTTCCCTCCATGTAAGGAAAGTTTAAATTTGCTTAAAGACTTGTTTCCTTCGTAGATTATCCTAAGTTGCAAGTCATGCCCACCAAAGAGTAAAATGACCAAGGAACTTTAGTATCGAGGACTAACATGTCCGAGGAGCTATAGGCGGTTTTGGTTGGATGAATTAGGTCTAAGGGATTCGGGATGAGGTTCCAAGCCCTTGATAATAGGCTTATAATGAGCCGATAATGGGCTTTTGACTATGTATCATCATTTGTCCCCCACTCATAAGGCTAGTTTGAAGAAATAGCATTAGGAGTAGAAAAAATATATAACTTTCCCTTGAGAATGTACAATAGGGGTTATTGAGGAGTGGAAAGGCCAGTTAACTCTTGCGATAGCAAATGTGGACATTATTACGAGGCATGAAAGGTGAAGAGATGTGCCATTATTATGGGAGTTGGGTGGCTATTCTAGTATTTAATGTGAACATGGCCACTCCATTTTTGAAGCATGTCCTTTCATTTGCTAGGTTATTATTAAGGCATCGACTATAAATAGAAGAAACTTGTGACAAGAATGTGTAGAGTAGGATTTGGCTTAAGGGTTATCTGCCAAGTGACAAAACAGAGTTTATGAAACTATTTTATTCGAATGTAGCAACACAGCATTTGGTGATCAAAGTCGATAATGGTTTTTAGTAGCTTTGTAGATTAAGAATGAAAGATTTCGTATGGTGTGCTTTCTATTTTTTCCTAATGCAGTCGATACAAGATTCCATCAATGGTGGGGACAGTCGACATGAGATCCCATCAGGGCATTTGGTGATCCAAGTCCATGATGGCTGGTTTTCAAAGTCCTTGGAGACGCCTCGCATCTTGTGGGATTCTCATCCCCATTTTGTATTCGACATTGGAGGATTGGGGTGTCTCTATTTTTGTGAGGTGCATTCAATGTCGCTGCCCCTAAGAATGAAGAGAATGGGGGAGCTAAATTCAAGATCAGAGTCTCCTAATAAGTGTAAAATGGATGGGACAACTTGAGTTGAGAAAAGAGGTTTCTTCTTCTCTTGGTCTCCCTAACAGTCGTACATATAGGAACTCAAATTTCTAAATGTTAGTATGAGTATAGAATTGTGGTGTAAAGATGTAATGAAAAGATCTTTCATTCTGTGCATCTTATGTAAAGATGTTATCGAATAAAAAGAGTTCTCCTTTTGTATACCTCATGATTTTCTGATTAGCCCTTGCTGATGTGTTTGATGTTTACTTCTTTTTCTTCTCCTACATTAATTCGCTTCTATATCCATTCGTGGTGCTTCAGAGAGCAAGTGGAGGTACCTTTTGTGTGATCAAGTAGGTGATAAATCTGGTATTGCAAGTGGAACTTATGCCTGGAGGAATCATTGTTAGGTGTTGTGTTTTGAAGATGCTTTAGCATACTAGGCATTGCATCTTGAGGTTCTTTAGCATACCAGGCGTTGCGCCGAAGATATTTGGAGGCATTATGCTTTTATCTTGTTTAACATACCAAGCATTGCGCCGAGGGAACTCGGAGGTGTTACACCTTAGGATTATTTAACATACTAGGCGTTGTATTGAGGTTACTAGAATGCATTGCGCCTTGAGGCTGTTTAGCATACTAGGTGTTGCGCTGAGGGTACTTGAAGGTATTGTACCTTGAGATTGTTTAGTATACCGGGCGTTGCACTGAGGGTATTTGGAGGAGTTGCACCTTAATGTTGTTTAGCAAACCGGGCATTGCGCTGAGGGTATTCGAAGGCATTACGCCTTGAGGTTGTTTGTTGTTAGGTCTCATTAATGAGATATTCAACTGAAAGGTATATGCTCATTGCAATGAAAACGTATTATTGATATTGATGAATCATAAAGTAATATATATCCAAGATAAGAGAGTAGTAAAACTCATTGACGATAAATATGAAAATTTTTAGAGTTCCATGTGCGTGGTATGGCCATACCATCTAGTTAGCTGAGTCGATAAGTCTCGAGTTGAAGCATTAAGCATACTATATATAGGCCTTCCTAGTTGGGTGCAAGTTTGCCCCTGGCTGTAGTTGTCTTGTTGCTTCCACTTTTCAGAGTACGTGGTCTCCAGGCATGAATGCTCTAGCTTTCACCCTCTTGTTATAGTACCGAGCCATTTGCTGTAAGTAGGCGGCCATTCTAATAGATGCAGTATCTCTTCATTCTACTAGGAAGTCGATCTCATAGGGTGGACTCGTTTGGCTCTACCTGGTATTGTTCTACTCATAGGGAGTGGATCCCTATTTCAACTAGTAACAGTGCTTCTGACCCATATGTCAAGCTAAATGAGGTTTCCCGAGTCACCCTTCTTTGTGTTGTATGGTAGGCTAATTGTATTCCGCAGGGGTCATCTGCCCAATGGCCTTTCGCTTCATCCAACATGGTCTTAAGCCTTTAAAGAATAGTTCAGTTTGTTACCTCAGTGAAACCATTAGATTGGGGATAGGCGACTGATGTAAGCCAATGCTAAATCTCTAGTTTATCATAGAATTCCTCGAACATCTTATTATCAAATTGCTTCTCATTATCAGTGATTAAAGAGTAAGGAAACCCAAACCTTGTGATTAACAATGACCAAATGAACTTCTATATCTTTTAGGCCGTGATTTGGGCCACCATTTCTACTTCTACCCACTTGGTAAAGTAATCGATGGCAATAATAAGGAATTTTTACTGTCATGTTGTACGGGGGAATAGACGTATCATATCTATCCCCTATTGTGCAAATGACCAATAATTGGTAATAGGGCAGAATTCTGTGATGGGGAACTAGGGAGAAGCATTGGCACTTGTCACATTTCTTAACAAAAGCATTTGCATCAGCTTTCATTGTAGGCCAAAAGTACCCTTGCTATAAGGCCTTGTTTGCCAAATTCTGTGCTCCAAGGTGATTGCTGCATATCCCATCCGTATTTCTCTTAGGATGTCGTTTCCATCATCGGGAGGCAAGCATTTGAGATAGAGTGAATGAAAGACTTCCTGTAGAGGGTCATATTGATGATGATATATTGTGTAGCTCTTCGTTTGACCTTAGCTGCTTCTATGGACAACTCTGGTAACTGACCGTCATTCAGGGAAGCCTATATGGGGTCTTTCTATCTCAGTGATTATTGTGTCAACAGAACTTGTTTCAGTTCATCAATACTCAGGTAGGGGAGACTCACAACAAATACTATTCGACTTATGGCTTGTAAGCCCGAACTAGCCAACTTAGATAGCATGTTGGCTATAGCATTCTTAAATCTGGGGATTTGCTGTATGTTGACCTTTTAGAATTCTTGTATTACTTCTTACAATTTTGTTAAATACTTTGCCATTATAGGTTCCCTTACCCCATAGGTGCCTTCAACCTGTTTCACCACAATTTCACTATCTGTGAACACCCTTATCTCTCGGGCCCCCAATGAAGCCACTATTTGCAGCCTTGTTAAACGCGCCTTGTACTTGGCCAGGTTGTTGGTAGCTTTGAAGTCAAAGCAAAGCGCATATTTAGCTTTGAAATTATGGGGACCCATGAGGACGAGGCTGGCCCCACTTGCTGATGAATTAGAGGATCCATCTACATATAGTGTCCAGGGTGGCAGCGCCCACTCTTCTTGAGGACTGATGGGTGTTCGCTTGCTATAGCTTGAGAGTGCGCACTTAAGGATGAAATCAGTGAGGGCTTGGCCCTTGATGGTAGGTCTGGATTGGTAGAAATATCGAATTCTCTGAGTTCGATGCTCTATTTGATTAATCGACCTATATATCCCCTTTTTGCATAGTCAAGACCACAATTGTGAGTGCTTGGAGGTATGGGCAGGAGCATCAAGCTATTATGATGAGGACAACGTCTACTTTTTCAATGGGCTTGTAGTTCATCTCTGTAGTTTCAAGGACACGGCTAACATAGTATACCAGCTTTTTATGCCGGCATCTTGTCATACTAGCACTTCAGGATTTTTTCCAAGCATCAAAGAAAGGCTTGAACTTCTCTCCAACTTTGGACATGAATAGGTTTAAGGTGGCAATTTGCCTTATAAGGCTCTGTATTTCCTTTAACATGCTGAAGGTATCATGTCCTGATGGCTCGAATCTTTTCCGGATTATCTTCGATTCCCCTGTTTGTGATCATAAAGCCGAGAAACTTACCCGAGGTAATCCCAAGAGTGCACTTTGCTAAATTGAGCCTCATGTTGTAACGCTTCAAGGTTCTGAAAGTTTCTTCTAGGTCTACTTCATGACCCTCTAGACTAGTGCTCTTAATAAGCATGTCGTCTACATAAACTTCTACATTCCTACCAATTTGCTCACTAAAGACCTTATTAACTAGTTTTTGAAAAGTGGCTCTCACATTTTTTAGACCAAAGGGCATAACCTTGTAACAAAAAGTGTCAAATTCTATAGGAAAACTTGTCTTCTCCTCATCTTCCAGGGCCATCCGAATCTGGTTGTAATTGAAATAAGCGTTCATAAAGCTTAAAAGCTGATAACTTGAGGAATTGTCTATGAGTTTATCAATGTTGGGGAGTGGATAACTATCTTTTGGGTAAAATTTGTTAAGATCTATAAGGTCGATACACATTCTCCACTTGTCATTGGCCTTCTTTACCATAATTACATTGGCTAACCATTTTGAATATTTTAGTTCTCTGATGAAACCCACTGTCAAAAGTTTCTATACCTCCTGTTAGATCATTGTTGGCATTTTAGAGCAAATATCCTCTTCTTTTGCTTCACAAGTTTTCGGCTTGGGTCAATAGTTAGACTATTAACAATCATCGAGTGGTGGATTCCTAACATATCTTTGGGTGACCACGCAAAGACTTTAGAGTGGTGATAGAGGCATCTAATGATAGCCTCACGCAAGGATGGCAACAATTGGGCTCCAATTCGAATAGTTTTTGTAGGGTTCCTAGTGATCGAGATCTCTTCTACCTCTTCGGTGGGTTAGGGTTTGTCCATTGGTGTGGAATCATCCCTGAATTCAGCCATTTCTATCAAGAGGCTTTCTCTACTTCCCCCTAATGGAGGTAGTTGAGGTGTTGGATCACAGTTTAAGGTTGCAGTACCTATGCCATTCTGAATTTAACTTTCATATGCCTGGTGCTCGGTAGAGCCTCCAAGTGGTTTAAGCTAGGACAACCGAGGATGGCGTTATAAAAAGAAAGGGACTTAATTACATTGAATGTGACCATGGCGGTGGCATGACTTGGAGGGTTCCACAAGGTTATAGGGAGTGTTATGGTGCCTTCTTTGTGTAATGATTCTTCGAAGAGTCCCCTTATTGAGATTGTTAGAGTTGTAAGTCCGTAGGGATGAATCCCATCTATTGAAAAGCATATAAAGAAAGTCATAGCCTGAACCTTGGTCGACCAAGATTCACTTGACCATATACAACCTATCTTCGTCGTAATAATGAGAGGATCATGGTGATCCGACGGAACTCCGATTAACCCATTGTCGTTGAAACCGATGAATGGCCTCCTCCTTTTTTGCAGCATAATTGTGATGACATTGGAAATCTGGGTTAAGGGTGAGTTTCTTCTTAGTCTGTTCCCACAGATAGCGTCAATCTAATAGAGGTGGATTTTCTCTTCAGATGCCTACTTTACGTATTTGAGAGAGAGTCCCGGAATGAAAGGTGATCTAAAACTTGAAACCTGAAAAACCACTAGAGGGTGCTTGGCTGAGGGAGACTCTAATGCTCAAGTCAAAAAGAGTAGTTTTTAGAATATGGTAAATAGACTGAGAAGAGCGATGTCTCCATTCTGTGGTGCTACTTTGTTTGATGTGTAAGGTTTTCCTTAGAATATGATAAATAGAACTTACCTGGGTGCCGGCCAATGTTGCGCTTATATACCCATGATCCTTAGAAAGTGTCGTAAGGTGCTGAGCCTTGAAACCCTAGTTTCCTTGTGAAGAGATTGTTGAAAATCTCTGAGATTGCGGAGACCATGGTCAAAAGATCTTTTAGGGATACATCACCTTGGTGGTTAGGGAAAGTCCTGTAATCATGGGAGCTTTCTGCCTTATTTGATGCGCCTACCAGGGCATGTTTCTTTATTCGAGGGATCATTCCAGGAATAGGGAAGATTCCCTTCCATATGAAGAAAGTTTAAATTTACTTGAAGATTTATTTCCTTTGTGGATTATCTCAAGTCATGTTTATCTTATTGATCTAGTAGATCGTAGTTATAAGTCATGCCCACCGAGGAGTAAAATGAGCGAGGAACTTGAGTACCAAGAACTAAGATGACTGAGGACTTACAGGTGGTTTTGGTTGGATGAATATGATCTAAAGGATTCAGGATAAGGTTATAAGCCCTTGATAATGGACCTATAATGAGCTGATAATGGGCTTTTGATCATGTATCATCAGAAACGAACAAGAATGATCCCTTTGATAATATCCAGACTAAGATCAATGCTAGTTGTGCCTTTGTTTCTCAAATTAAGAAGAACATCCACACAATCTTTCACCTCAGACCTTTCTCTTTGCTCTTCATAGAGTCCTCATGTACTTGATCTAGGAAGCATTGACTTCTTTCCATGTTCCTGCAATCTTGCATCAAAGCCAGTAAACTTATTCATCCATCCAATAGAGGCAAAGAATTCTCTAAAACTAAAAGACAGAAGAAGCTTTGAAATACTTTACGGCAGTCTTCCAAATTGCTTGCCATATTCTTCTCCTCCATATCTTCCACGAAAAGCAAACTCATAAAGTATTATGATCAATGATGATACCTGATAATACCTAACCAAAATCATGTTGGGCCTGGGGTTAACCAAGCCCCCGATCCATCAAGCGATCTTCTCTAATCACTCACCTACCAAGCCCCTCCTCGATAACCACCTGTTTGGTTCGACATTGGCCGGTATTCAAACTCTCTTGGCACTCGACGAGTGCCACTAAATCTACTAAAGTAATATTCACTCCCTCTGAATCATGAAAGTCAATCTTACATAAGTAGAAAGGGGACCTACATTCGTAGTTGATAAGGAAAGGGATCTATTTAGTGATCTAGACTTCCTAAATCGGTAAAAGTTTGAAATCTTTAATAATCCTACATAATAATTCCTGTAATCTCGGGAAGCTCTGGGAAGGAAACTAGGGTTTTGATGCCCTGGGTGCATACGACTCTCACACACGAAAGTTATATATACATCGTTAACCTAACTGACTAAGTATGCACATATATACTTGTACTCTCTAAACTTATGCTCAGCACAAAGCTCTCTTTCAGTTTATTCTCTTCTTTTTTGAAAACTGCTATCTAACTTAAGTATCGGAGTCTTCTCCGTAGGAGCCACTATGGCTCTAGTCAAAAGAAAAAGATCGATCATCGGTTTCGACGATGATGATTTCATAGGGTTAATACCAACCGAAACAATCCATTGGTTATCACTATGAGAATCGAGTCCTACCTCATCAAAAGAACCCTAGTAGACCAAGAAGCAAACTATGATATCCTTTTTTGGGATACCTTCTGGTGAATGAGCTTCACCCCCATCTTATCTTACCCCTCTGACCTGCCTATCGAAGGGCTCACTAGCACATATATATACCTCGAATGTACTATCTCACTCGTCGTAATGATAAGAATGCATCCTCACCATGCCGCCACCAGAGCAACTTTCTATGTGGTGAAACTTCCATCCCCATACAATTGCATCTTGGGTCGTCCCAGTTTAGATGGTCTCAAGGCACTACCGAGCACTAAACATATGAAAGTCATATTCAGGATACCTTTGGGAATTGCAACACAACTCGATGAATCTGATCCGTTGACCCTGCCCATAGTGCAAGAAGAAGAGATCCTAATAGTAGATACCATGGAACTCAGAGATGATATCGAACAACAGTCCAAGCCTCAACCGGGGAGGAAATAATCGAAGTTTCTATCTCCTACACGCTTGCTCAAACCATCCAGATCGACACCCACTTACCAGTGTCTCTTCATAAAGCAATCGTGGATTGCTTACAAAGCCGTTCCAAGGTCTTCGCATGGTCGCCTAAAGACATACCAAAGATCCACCCCTTGGTCATAATTCACAAGCTAACTATAAATGCCAATCGGAAGCCTGTTAAGTAAAAGACGATGGTGTTCATGTTGGAATGCCAACGTATGATACAAGAAGTCCAAAAACTCTTGGCAGCAAGATTCATCCAAGAAGTAGAATACTCTGAATAGTTGGTTAACATAGTCATGGTGAAAAGGGCTAATGGCAAATAGAGAATGTTCATCAACTTCATGGACCTCAACGAAATTATCTTAAAGATAGTTACACCCAACGTCGACAAGTTGTAGACAATTTGTCGAGTCAGGTTACAATTACATATGTATGGCCCTCGAGGATGAGGAGAAGACTAGCTTCATCATGGAGTTGGATGCTATTTGGCCTTAAGAACACCAAGGCAACTTCCACTGCTTGGTCAACAAAGTTTTTAGTGAATAACTAGGCAAAAGCGTAGAGGCCTATGTTGACGGCATACTCATTAAGAGTATTAATACCAAAGACCACGTTATCAATTTAGAAGAGACATTCCAAACATTGGAGCATTATAACATGATGTTGAATCTAGTGAAGTGCACTTTTGGAATTACATCTGGGAAATTTTTGGGTCTCCTAATTAACAATCGAGGAATCGAAGCAAACCCAAAGAAAATCGAAGCCATACTTAACATGGCACCCCTGAGGACTATAAAGGATTGCAGCATTTCACCAGTAGAATCATAGCCCTGAACCATTCATGTCTAAAGTAGGAGAGAAATACAAGCCCTTCTATGATGCTCTGAAGAAGTCTCAAAAGTTCACATGGAAACCCAAATGCCAAGCTGTGTTCGTACAACTCAAAGAGTATCTCATGTCACCTCCACTCCTTTCTCGGCCGATTCCAGGTAAGAAGCTCTACCTTTACCTCTCTATTTCTGACCAGTCTCTCTGCTTTGTCCTTGTAAGATAGGATTTTACTACACAAAGGCCAGTATACAACATCAGTCACATACTCCATGAGTCTAAGGTCAATTATTGACCTATCAAGAAGATAGCCTACATCGTAGTTATCACCGATATGCATCTCTGCCCTTACTTCCAAGCTGATACCATTGTGGTCCTAACGGACTAACCTCTAAAGCCAATTCTACAAAAAAGGGACACCTCGGGTCGACTCATCAAGCGGAGCATCGAATTGGGCAAATTCGACATTGAGTACCAATCGAGGCCAGCTATCAAAGGTCAAGCCCATATGGACTTCATTCTTAAGTGCATATTCCCGACGCCCACCAAATAAGTCCCCACTGACGACTAGGAGGAACACAAACAAGATAATGGACCCTTCATGTTGATAGGTCATTTAAGTCCTCAGGAAGTGGAGTCAGACTCATCTTGGAAGATAACTTCAAAGCCAGATACACCCTCCATTTCGATTTCCTAGCTACAACAATCAGGTTGAATAAGAAACCCTTTTAGCCGGATTGCGGATCGCATCATCGTTAGGGGACCAAAGTGTATGGGTCTTCACTGATAGGTAACTAGTCATTAAGCAGATCAACAGGATTTACAAGACCAAAGAGCCGATGATGGCGAAATATCTATCCAAGATACGTGAAAGTGATAGACAAATTCAACAAGGTGGACATGCAACAAATCCTCCAATCAGAGAATGCACAAGCCGACATGCTCTCGAAATTGGCCAGTTCAGACTTGGTAGCAACTAGCTGAACAGTTTACATAGAGAGCCTACAATGTCCAAGCATTGAAAAGCCCAAGTAGGTCTTGTCGACAAATAGCTCGCCGAGTTGGAAAGACCCTATAGAGGCTTACCCGAAGAATGAGCGCCGACCAAGCTCTCCCTCGAAGCTACCAAACTAAATCGCAAGGTCATCACTATGTCGTCATTAATAGGGAAATCTACAAGAAGTCATACACTTATCCGCATTTGAAGTGCCTAACACCTGAGCAAGGGAACTACATGCTCCAACAAATTCATGAAGGGATATGTGACAGTCACCTAGGTACCCAAAACCTAGTGAACAAGGCCCTCCGACAAGACTACTACTGGCCCACCATGAAGGTCGATACGGATGACTACATTAAAAGGTATGACAAGTGATAACGTTTCTCAAAGATACCGCACCAACCTTTCATCGAGCTCAACCTGATAACCGGCCCATGGTCGTTCACTCAATGGGGAATAGACGTCTTGGGACCATTCTCTCAACTATCAATCAGTGAAAGTTCTTAGTCATGGCCATTGATTACTTTACTAAGTGGGTAGAAGCCAAGCCATTGGCCCAAATCACCACTGGCAAGATATTGCATTTCATATTGACATCCATCATTACCCGGTTCGATGTGCCACACGTTCTGATCACCAATAATGGCAAACAATTCGACAACTCAAGCTTTCAAGACTTTTGCAACAAATTGGAGATCCACCATCATTTTACTTCCATCACCTACCTGCAAACCAACAGCCTTGCAAAAGTAACTAATCAAATGATCTTACAAAGGCTAAAAGCTGCACTAAGTAAGGCTAAGGGTCGTTAGGTAGATGAACTCTACAGTATTCTCTAGGCCTATCGATCAATGCCCTAAAGGGCAACAAGGGAAACGCCATTCAACCTGATGTATGGTTACGAAGCAGTGATACCAATCGAGATTGGTATCCATTCGCTACAGGTGGACACTTATAAAGAGGGGTAAAATGAATCTGCACTACTCAAATGATTAGACTTACTTCCCAAGCTAAGGGAAACCGCATCTGTCTGAATGACCACTTATCAACAATAGACAGCAAGATACTACAACAGGCGGGTTAGGACTAGAATGTTCAAGATTGGTAACCTAGTGCTTAGGAAGTTAGAAACTACCAGTCAACCCTAGCAAGGGGTAAGCTCACGCCCAATTGGGAAGGCTATTGCAAGATACACTTAGAAATCCGTCTAGACACTTACCGCCTCGATTACCTAGACGATTTGACTATATCCAAAACCTAGAACAGAGAGAACTTGTACTTCTACTATCAATAAGAATCGACACTCTCTCAAGGGAACGTGCTTCGCTCTATACAATCGAATGATTAGGTAAGACCTCTAAGGTCCTCTACCTCGTTATGTTATCCTATCTGCTGATCAATCTACTTTCGTGCTAATGTTTCTCAGAACATGCCATTAATGAGGGATTTATCTCCCTAAATGGGCAACCATTGCCCAGTCCTCCCGGACAAAGTCTATCGTCAGGGTTGAAGGGACAAGCATTGCCCAGTCCTCTCGAACGAAGTCTGTCATCAAGGATTTATCTCCCCTAATGGGCAAATATTACTTAGTCCTCCTGAACGGAGTCTGTCGTTAGGGATCTATCTCTTCAAACTAGCAAGCATCACCCAGTCCTACCGAATGGAGTCTGTCGTTAGGGATTTATCCCTTTGAACAGGCAAGGATCGCCTAATCCTCCGAAATAGAGTCCATCATTAGGGAATTATCTCTCTAAATAGATAAACATTACCTACTCTATTGAAGAATATGCCAACAATAAGGGATAAATCTCTCCAATAGGCAAGTACGACTCTCTCACTCGATTAAACTCTCAATCAAACACGTGAACAAAAAGAGAAAAACCCCCTGCTTGAGCGGACTCACCCTTCTCAGTCGTATATTACATGGAGGACAAAAAGACAACTTCATCGTATTCCTAGCAGTAAGAAAGCCAATTGACCATGAAGTCACCTATCAGTCAAAACTTATCAATTAAGTCATTCACTCAATGATTTAGCACTCGTCATACACTTCGACAGACTACTAACGAATGAACCAAGCATCCAAAGAACAAAATCGACAAGTAAGTAACAAAAATTATTCTTTTATTTCTATATGACGAATACAAATTAGAATACACAGTTAGATAAAACGCAAAAAGAAAATTTACAAGTCCCTAAGTCGGACCAAATTATATTGAAAGAAATACAAGAGAGATCTATAACAGAAAGCTAATCAAGTACAAACCAAGAACTGGGAAAAGCTCTATGGCCCATCAACATCACGCAACTGGGACAAAAAATAACAAAAAACCTCCACAATCCATCAAACCACCCTTGAGTGGTGGAGTTAAGAAGGGTAAAAACTGCAAGTTGATTCAAGGAAACACTAGAAAGGACTTTAAAGAGGGCAAAAGATAGCCAAAAATGGACAGAACTACTGCACCCAACCTCAGCCACCTCCTATTGCCCAACCCAAGGAAATGCCAAGGAAATACCTTAGCCACTTGTTACACCCAAGGGACGGATAATGGTTCTGACCTTGAGAAGAGAGCTCATTTCGAGGAATATCTCCTCTTTCCATCACTATCAAGCACCCTGATGAGGACCCTAACGGGCTCCACCATAAGGTCCAAATACCAGACAACATGATGGAACCTCACATCAATAGACCTATCCTTTTTGGAACCTTACATTAGCAGAAGTCTTCTAGACTATAGAGCTTTGTGGCTCAAAATCCATGCTTTTGGTGTCTTTTAGAAGGATCTATTCTGAACTGAAATATTTCATAGAATCATACTCGGAGCATTCTGTATCGCTCTAAGTGATGGTATAACCATCCACCCCTATTTATAATCGAGAAAGTGAAACCTCCACAATCTTGGGTAGATAAAACGATCCAACAGGAAATGTGTGCAATGAATTAGGAATGCAAAGTTTCTCAACCTCCCATGCAACATTTACTTCGGGAGTCATTTATTTAGCAGTTATTGATATTTACTCCTTCACGTCATTCCAGGAAATGGCTCTCCACTTACTCCTTACGTCTCTCCTTTGAAGTGACATAAGGAGTAGTAGACAAATGATGATACCTAATGATACCCAACCCAAACCATGTTGGGCCTGGGGTTAACCATGCCCCCGGCCTATCAGGTAACCTTCTCCTGTCAATCACCAACCAGATCTCTCCTTTGTAACCACCAGTTTGGTTTGACACTGGCTGGTGTTCAAATTCTCTTGCCGCTTGGTGATGCCACTCGATCCACCGAAACAATATTCACTCCCTCCTTATCACAAAAGGTAATCTTACATAAGTGGAAAGGAGACCTACATCCGTAGTCGATAAGGAAAAGGATCTATGTAGTGATCTAGACTTCCTAAATTGGCAAAAGTTTGAAATCTTTGAGAATCCTACATAATAATTCTTGTAATTTCAGGAATCTCTAGGAAGGAAACTAGGGTTTTAATGTCCCGGGTGCATGCCAGTCTCGCATATGAAAGGTATATATACATTGTTAACCTCGTGAGCAGGGCATACATATACTCATACTCTCTGAACTTACGCTTAACACAGAGCTCTCTTTCAGTCTGTTCTCTTTCCTTTTGAAAATCGCTCTCTAACTTGAGCGTTAGAGTCTCCCCCGCCAGAGCACCCTTCAGTGACTTTTGGCAAGTCTTGACGATCCAGACGATCCAGACCATTAGACGGCAAAGCCATCCTGTTTGAGTTAGCAGAGCTATCATCTGTGGAGTTTAACCCACCTCTAATAATCAAGATGGAGGATAACATAACCCCACGATTTAACAGAACCTGTCCACTTTCACATGACCATCATATCTTTGCAACCATAATCTTTACTTTCTTTTTCCTATTTAAATGAAATAGTTACAGCCTTTTTTGGCTTAAAAGCTTAAAGACAAAGACCTTTCTCACTTCCCTCCGGTGCTCACCATGCAAGTAGAATACTAGTTCATTACCCCATAGAAAAGTACATCCATGGCCACTGTTTTGTGCCTATTTGTGAAAATAGTATAATGGGTCTTCATGATTTCTTTCATAATCTCATGTGATGAAATGACTAGTACCAGAGATTGACCTATGTATACAATTAGTGGGGGACCATACTTGCAAGAGAGGGTGTAGAATGAACAGTGAGGAAGTGAGCTAAGCTGGGGAAGGTAGCCAATTAAGGGAAGTTTTGGCAGTGACAGAGGCAACATATACTTGCTAGATTTAGCAAGTTTAAAAAACAAGAAAAGGAGAACAAAAGTAGAAGTAGAGCAAAGAAATTAATCGTAGTGAAGTTTGAGAATCTTCCATGTATTTCAGAAAAATTTTATGGAAATTTTTAGCATCTTGCTCCAAACTATGAGCTCAATTCATGAAATTTTATCAGTTCATATGTTTTATTCCAAGGATGCTCAAGTCTAAATGAAAGTTGAATATGATATTCTGCCTAAGGACATTGTGACATTAAGTTTGACTCTCGCATTCCAAGGATGCATTTTCGATTAATTTTTTAAAGATTTTACTCCACTCGAATATCAGACCATACACATCAATTAGCAATGTAAATCCAAGGCCTTGTTGTGGAAGCTCAGGTGTGAATAGAGTGTAAACGATTGTACTGAAAAATCACCCTAGGATAAATTCTCAAGGGTAATTTAATAGCATAATATATCACTATAACTATATTTAACATTAACCAAATAAAGAACACCAGAATTTAACGAAATTCAGCCAAATATGTCTATGTTCTCAGACACTACCAGAATAATATTTCACTAATTTTAATGATATATTACAAGAGATAGAAGAGAAATTTGTCTTAAAGAGATGAGAAGGCAAGTTTTCTGGGATGGGTTTGCTCCAAGGGGGTGTCCTTTTATAACTAGAAAAAGGTCTCCTCTCCCTCTTGCTATCCGATGTGGGATCTAAATTTTTTTTTTTTTTTACAATACACAACAAATCTCCACCTTGACAAACAATTCTTACAAGTCTCTCCTACAATCTATAGTAGTGTCTACAATTTTCAATTTTTAATTTTCAATAATATTGATCAATACCAAACAATATTGAAACTAGACCCCAGTCACAACTTTTGTCATCATATCTGCAGGATTCTTAGATGTTGGCATTTTCTGGATTATAATTCTACCTTCTTCCAAAACTACTTGTACAAAGTGATATCGAACGTCGATGCATTTCGTCCTTATATGATAAACTTTGTTTTTTGTTAAATGAATTGCACTTTGATGTGTTGCTGTTTCAATCCCAATTCATGAAACAACCATTGAAGCCAAATTGCTTCTTTTACAACCTTCGTAATGACCATCTATTCTGCTTTTGTAGAAGACAAAACAACTGTTGATTATAAGGTAGATTTCCAACGACCAGTACCTTTGCAAGAATAAATATATAATCAATAGTTGATTGACGTTTGTCCAAATCACCAATATAATCAGAATCACAATACCCAACCATGCATTGACCATTTTACTTATCTTGCTAAAATATCAAACCAACATTTATGGTGTTTAGAATATATCGTAAATTCCATTTTATAGCTTGCCAATGTTCCTTTCCTGGATCATGCATGTATTTGCTCATAACACAAACTGCATGTGATATATCATGTATTGTACACACCATAGTATACAATAAACCATCAACAACACTTGTATATGGTACTCTTGACATGTATTCCCGTTTTGCATCATTCTCTGGTGACATAAATGCACTAAGTTTGAAATGAAGAGCAAGTAGAGTACTAACTAGTTTTGACCTTTTATTCATACCAAATCGATTAAGTACCTTACTCAAATATTCTTTCGGTGATAATCAAAGCCTCCCCAATTTCCTATCTCTTGTTATTTTCATACTGAGAATCTTCTTTATTTCATCAAGATCCTTCATTTCAAACTCCCTTTTCAACTGAGTCTTCAATTTCTTAATTTCTATTTGACTTTTAGAAACAATCAATATAAAGAAGAAGATAAATATAAGATCCATCCCGTAACTTGTGCGAATACACGTAGTGATTTTTTTGCCTATTGTGTATTTTTGCCTCATCATAAATTTGTCAAATCATATGTACGACTATCTTGAAGATTACTTTAATCGATACAATGATTTTTCAAGTTTGTACTCCATGTTTTCTTTTTCAGCAACTTTGAATCCTTCTGGCTAAAACATATAGATTTCCTCCTCCAAGTTTCCATGTAAAAATATTATTTTTACATCCAACTGAACTAGTTCCAAATCCAACTGTGCTACCAAAGCCAACAAAATTCTAGTGGAGGAATATTTTAAATCTGGAGAAAATATTTCATTGTAATCAACTCTCTCCTTTTGAGCTTAGTCTTTAGCCACCAATCTTACTTTGTAGCGAATATCATTCTTGTCAAGAAATCCATCTTTCTTTGCATATATCCATTTGCACCTAATTGTCTTCTTTCCCTTTGGAAAACTAGTTTACTTCTACGCCTGATTCTTCTAAAGGGATTGCATCTCCTCATTCATGGCAATCCTCCATTGTTTTTTTTTTTTTTGAACTTTGTACTGCTTCATTGTAAGTGGCGGGAACATCATCAATTTCAATTGCTGAGAAGCAACCATATTAGCATAACGAGTAGGTGGTCCAATGGTCCTTTTCTCCATTCTTAGTGCAGTTGGTTCATATTGCTATGAAGGTTCTTAAATCTGAACCTCCTCTTCTTCTGACTCTTCTTCTACTATAAGAGAGTCACCATCAGTTTCTTCATTTGCTATAATAGTTCTACTTCAATCAAACTCCACCTGTTTAGGAGTACCATCTGAATGATTTTCTTGAGTTACCTCTGACATGGTAAATTCATCAAAGGCATCATCCCTAGATACCAAAGGCGATATCCTTTCACCCCAGCTATGATCCCCATAAAGATTTGCTTTCTTTACTCTAGGATCCAGCTTTGACTCTAACATGGTAATATGCAGTGGAACCAAACACACGTAAGAAGTCATTATCTGTAGCAGACATTCTAGACCATTTCTTCATTGGCGTTTTACCATTAATGGTTGGAAATGGTATACGATTGATGAAATGATAAGCATAAACAACAGCGTCAGCCTAAAATTCTTTGTCCAACCCAACATTAGACAACATGCACCGAACCTTCTCCCACAATGTCCGGTTCATATGCTCCGCCACCCATTCTATTGTACTATATTCCTAATAGTGAACTGTCTAACAATGCCATCATTTTCATAGACTTTCAAAAAAAGCCATCATTTTCATAAACTTTCAAAAATGGATCACTTTTTATTCTCCACCATTTTCTCTACGGAGACGTTTGATCTTTCTGTCTATTTAAGTTTCCACCATCTTTTTCCATTTAAGGAAAATTTCTAACACTTCATACTTCGGCTTTATTATTTATACCCAAACTGTCTAGGAAAAATCATCAACAAAGGTATCATAATAATGCTTTCCTCCCAACAAAGTTGTTTTGGAAGGCCCCCACACATCTGGGTGAATGTAATCCAAAATACCTTTAGTATCATGGATTGTTGTGCAAAATTTCACCTTCGTTTGCTTCCATTTTGATACGATACTTGCAAAAATCTAATTCGCAATCTTGTACTCCTTTCAACAATTCTTGATCTATCAGAAATTTTAAGAATTTTTCTCCAACATGCCCCATGTGCATATGTCACAACCTAATTGCCTCTGACTCAAGATCATTAGTGGAAGCTATTGCTGCTGCCGTTGTCCCAACGACTGTACTACCCAAAAAATAGAACGCATTGTTGTTTTTCTGCACTCCTTTTAATACCGTAAGTACACCAAAAATGATCTCATTATTTCACCTTTCACATTCACATTGAAACGTTTTATTATAAGGATCCAATGGAAATGTGATTCTTCATCAAATCTAGTAAATTTCGAACACCTATTAAAATTCTAATTGAACCATCCTATTTTTTCAAGTGAATTGAACTGATCCCATGTGTGGTGAGAGGGACATTATTTGCTATATAGACCACTTTACCAATAACACCGAAAAATTCGGTATTAGAAAATTTTTATTAAATTTTTAATTTTCTTCGAAAAATGTATATATATAAAAAAAAAACTAGTTGTGCTTGGTTTTAATTTATCAATGAAAGTCTTATAAAATTTTGTTGGGAGAAAAATAGGTTTTGATAATGATCTAGGATAGTTAAAACTTATTTGGACTCAATTAAATGAAGATAATTCAACTTGCCTCATGATAAAATGACTTAGAACTCAAAAATTGAATCTTGGTTAAGTATACAACTCACCAAGATGACCTAAGCAAGTACCAAGTCGATTTAAGGAGATTAGACCTTAGAATTCTTAACCCTGCACATAGGCAAGTCGACTTGCCCAATGATAGGTTGACTTGTGTTTCCAAACTTTGTGTCTATAAGTTTACTTGTAGCCTTGAGTCAACTCACTAGATTTAAGTCTCAAAGAAACAGGTCTGCAACTTAAGTAAGTCCACTCACTAAGAAGTGAATCAACTTGGGGGTTACACAAGAGAAATTTGGGTCAACTTGAGTCAAATTCGAGTCGACTTGGGGTCTCGATAAACAAAGATCAAGCTTACTTGTTAGACAATAAGTTGACTTGTTCTCTAAAGACCTTAGGCACACAAGTAGACTTGTACTGTTCGCAAGTCGACTCATGAGTAAAAAGGTTGCGAAATGATAAAAAGAGACAATCAAACTTGAACAAAACTTGAAATTAATAAGGGGCAAGAGGAGAATTTCACATCACATGTTAAAAGGGCCTAAAGTAAGCCTTCACTTCTCCAAATTGATCTCTTCTCTCTCTCCCTTTTCTCTCTTTCTCTCGACTCACCCCTCACTCTTTCTCTCGACACTCTCTCTCAATCTCTCTTGAAATCAATTTCAACTTCGCTAAACCCACTCCATAAAACTTCTAAAACCTCAATCAAAATTAATCAAACCCTTGGGTAAGGATATATTTGGGAAAGGAACCTAGGGTTTGCTCAAAAATAAGAGAAAATCTAGGGTTTATGAGACCCAACATTCAAGACTCAATTCACCTATGGGATTAAGGTAATTTTTCATTCCTTTTCATGGGTTTAGTTCCATTACTCATGATTTTGATTTTTATACTCGGAATTTGGGATATTTTTAGAGAGAGAAAGTTAGAGTTTTGAATAAAGTTGATCCCGAATGAAATTTGTAGATTCCCTAAATCTAATACTTCCCTTTCATCTTAGATTTGAGTTACCTTAATTGTTTTTAAGATCTATGCTAAGATTTGAAAATGTGAAATTTAGAAAATTAAATCTAGGGTTTATAAATGTGAGATTTTGGGAAATTATTAATGAAAATAGTATATAAATGCAAATGGTATATAGTTGATGAAATGAGAACACAGATTCATGGAGTTTGGAAATTAGGGTTTGTGTTATGTTTCGGAAAACTCATAAACTCTAGTCATAGGCGTGATTTAACATCAAATTTATATTTATTGCATTAGGATAATCAATTACAACACAAGAAAAGATTATTTTGGAATTGGTTGTGGATTGGGAGTGATTACTCTCCCAAAAGGTGAGTGATTTGATGATTGTATTTAAATAAAAAAATTACTTTTATTGAATTTTCTAAATGATTTTCAAAACTTAGATTTATATGTTTTAGTGCATATGGAATATCCCAAATATTAAATTTTAAAATCTTATACATCCTATATATTTTGAATGAACAAATGTGCCATATGAATTTATTGATATTGAACCCATTATATGATGATTACTATTGAGAAACTATTAGAATTGATGGCACATAAATTGGATTTTATGATTTTTGTGAAACAGTGTATATGATTGGTTTGGGGTGAGAGACTGAACCCCTATTAAATGACTAGTCATTTCCCTCTACGAAACTATCCGACGATGTGACGTAGTATGTTTGGTAAACTAAGGGATATAGTCGAGTACGTGCGGATATTCATGACTGAATATAGTGCCCACGGGTATGGGATAGTTAAGCATACCACCAACAAGAGCCAACAGACAATGTCAATGATGGGGACATTTTTTAACATAAAATTATTAAAAATTCTTGACAGTTTCACCATAGATCGTGGTAGACCTTTATTAGGAAAAATGATTTTGGGCTGCCTTATATTTGAAAATGTGAAATAACTGAATGCATATGAGATTTAATTATGATAATTGTGAATTATAATGATTTTGGAAACAATAGTTTGAGCTTATTTATTTATTTTTTTTATTGAATGAATTTGAAAACGATATGATGGTTTGAAATATATACATTTGATATATCCACTACGAAAATCTTATTTTGTATAATTTGTATATCAATCACTAAGTATGGTATATACTCACCCCTCCTACTTCCATTTTCACAGAGGAGGCCTATTCAAGGTTTGTGGACGCATAGTGTTAGACTCGTAGAAATTTGTTTTGTTGAACTTCATCAGGTAATTATTTTCTGTTGAATAAAGATATTAGTGGATCCAAATGGAGGCACACCTTGTAATTATTTTGAAAAATTATTTTTTACTATATTTATATGGGTTTGCAATTTGATTATAGTATTGTATACTTAAAATGAGGACTCCCCCTTTTTATTTTTTTGAATTTTTTTTAGAATTGTTTTGGTGGAATTTGATATGGACCCTTGAGTAAAGACTTATTTATACTCTATGGATTTGATTTAAACGGCCAAGTTGACCCGATGCATGCATGTTTTGAACAGAGATGGACCGAGCTGGTCCTTTGATTGTGCGATAAATACATGTTGTTTTATTTTTATGGTTAGATTATTTTGGAAAATGGATGGATATCGATAAATGGCTTGTGGTCCTTTGGTGAATGTATTAGGTTTACCCGTATTGTAAGGTAACACAACGGTTATCACGTGCTCGATCTAAGAGTCAGGGCATGACAAATTTTATTGGTATCAAAGCATAGGTTTACAATTTGAGAATGTATTAAAATGTTTGAAAATTTTCATAAGTATTATAAAGGTTCTCAATTATTTTCAAATCATTTTGAAAAGTTTGATATTCAGAGTATTTCAAATGATTTTAGAAATCTCCTATGGGTTCTAAGAAGTTGAGAATATTATTTTAAGGGGTTTAAGCACATAGTTTAATTCCTATTGCTATTGTTAAATTTAAATTTCTTTTTGTAGAGCTATACCTCAGAGACAAAGAATGAGGAACCTAAATGAGATTCCTCTCTCTCTTTCTTCTTAATCCAAGGTCGCATCGTCTTCACATGTGTAATACCGAGAGAAAAAAAAAAGAGAAAAGAATAAAGAAAAAAGAGAAGAAAAGTAAAAAAAAAAACCTCACTTATTCTCTCTCCTCCACACTCACTCATTCTCTCCCACTCACCCGAACACTCACATAAGTCCTCACATCCTCCCTCTCAACTCCGATTCTCTCTCTTGTTCACCCTCTCTACTTTCATTAAAAATCATCCAAAACAACACAAAACCCATCCTTTAGATACCCCAAACCCTTAAGCTAATCTCTAGAAAGATAGATCTAGTGAGAGATTTGAGATTTTTTTTTTAGTGAGAGGAAAACCAGGGTTTGGTGGTGGCTCACCTGGGAGGCCAAATTGGTGACAAATTTGAGGTAATCTTCTCAATCTTAACTTGGGTTTACTTTCCTCTATCATGAATTTGAAGATTATGCTGAAATTTGATGAAATGAATTTGAGGATTTAGACCTAGGGTTTATAAAATGTTGAGACTATGTTGAAATTAGAACCCTTATGCATTCTTTTATGATTTACCATATATTTTTCTCCATTTTGAATGTCAATTATTTTTCCAATGATGAGCTTAATTACTGTTCAAGATCTATTGGTTATGTTCAAAGACTGTCACCTTTGTTTGGTAAATGTTGCTTGCATGTTGCCATGTGTAAATGCATTAAACTCTATTATGACTAAAGATTCTGGAACTTGATAAAAAAATTAATTAATTAAACTCTAGCATGTTAAAGAATTCAGTCACAACAATATAATTAAGGTGGGCAAACTCTGTTGTATAATTGTTCAAAATACATGGTTTTAGGTTTTAATCTAACAATTGTATCATGATGAAAGTCTTGATTTGATGACTGAACCTAGATGAGTATTCAAATAATGAAGAATAAGAATGAAAACCTTGATTTTTTTTGCAACTCTAGACGGATGACCTTGCTATAGTTTTTAAGTCATAACTCTTTGTACACTACTGCAAACTTAATAGGGTTTATTTCTACTGAAACTAGACTTGTAGACCTTTAAAATGACATATGATTCAAAGGATTTCATTGAGGATTGAATTTTTTGTGAATTTTTAAATTCACACGAATTATGCAGAATACTCAGTTTTTGTCCTGTTCTGGATGTGAAGTTTGCTGCAGATTTGAGCTGTCTTCAAGGTACATTTAGGCTTAAGTCTGAACATGAAAGTTGTAGATCTATATCTTATCTTTAATTTGAGATTGAGACACTTAAATCCGATATGTGTAGTGAAAGTTATGATAATTTTTCGGTACCTGTGCAAATGTGAGTTATGAGTTTAGGACTATAATATTCATAGATATAGATATTTTTATAGGACTTGAATGGGCTTGGGACATAAACATAAAATTTGTAGTTTTATATCTAACATTTAAGTAAAAATTAAATTTTCATAATCCGACAAGTGTAGATCAAGATACGGTCATTTCTCTATAACATGTTGTGCCGGAAATTATTGAGAAGTTAGACATTTGTGATATATTGAGAAGAACAAATTTGTTCTAGTGTTGGTATACAATTTAATGATTAATTTGTGACCAATGTCTTAGGTTAGGGCATTCGGAATTAAAGGAGAGGTTGGATTTTATTTGATTTGGAAATTTGAAGTGAATACCCTCCCAAGAGGTGAGTGGACAGCTATGTCTCATGTAAATGAGCAAATTGTTTTAAATTGTGATTTATGAACTGATTTTTAATTAAATTTGAAATATTATTCAAAATGTTTTATGAAATTGGTGTGCCCTGAAATGTGATTTAATAATTTCATGACTCGAGTATATTTATTGAATTATTTACACTGTATCATGTTTGGATACCATGAGAATTGTGAGAAGTTTGCTTTACCTTGAAATTGAGTATGATTTGATTTATTAAATGGATATTTGGTAACAAGGTGCTGAAAATGACTATAGTCTAAATCTTGCCATGGATCGGGCCATCGGGGCGGCGTGGCTAAGGCTGTTTAATTTAGCTTGGTAGTAGGCGGGTTGGAGAGCCTCCTCAGGCTGCCGTGATAACGCGGACACACCCCACAGAGTTCTGGGCCAACACCAAGGGGATGGGATTTTGAGAAATTTGTGAAAAATCCCTTGGTGGATCCTACCAATGGCCATTGGTATAATAATGTTTTCGGCATATCCCAAAATTGTGATTAATGAATGTAAATTATTTGATTTGCATATATAAGTCATGGTTGTTTGGAAATGAACTTGTTTCATGTAAATGTTTTTGATTGCTGCAAATGCATTTAATGTGTGATTGTTTGGTACATCCATTTTCACACCTCATTTATATATTGCATGCCATTGCACTCTACTCACTAGGTATTCAAAATACTCATCCCCCTCTCTCTTAAATTTTCAGAGGATCCTTAGGTAGTAGACTTTATATTTGGAGTCAAATTGAAGAAGATTTTGCTGGACATAGCTAGGTATATGTGATGGACGCCTTATTTTTGATAATGGTAGAATGGTCCATGGAAAAAGGAGAATTTTTGTATTTTTATTTGGTTTAGATTCGATTGATACTTAGTTTATTTTCTTTTTGTGAGCAAATATTGGTGGAATCCACTCTTAGATCATTTGGAACTTTGTAAATGATATTAAATTTACTTTCGTGAACTTATTTTTGTTTATGTGAAACATTTGTACTTTTATTGTGAATTTTGAAAATATTTTTTTTAATTTTTTTTGTTGACTATATAGTTTAGAGCATGCATTGGAATTGGAATAGCCGGATTGGCCTCGTGCTTGCTATTGAGATTGGATGGACCGGGTTGGTCCTTTGTATGATTTTAAATAGTTTTGAAAACAGGTTTGAACAGGTGGAATGTCTTGCGTTGTCTTGATATATGGGGAGATTCTGTCCATATATCAAGATAATGCAGCGGTTGTTACGTGCTCTACTTGAGGGTCGGGGCGTGACAACATGCGCCTCCTTTGATACCGATGCATTCAGCTCTTCCGACCGGGATTCCTGCTCTTCCCTTAGCCACCCTCCAACAGGTAATGAAGTGGTGAAACGTTTATGGAGCTCAGTTACAAGCACCACATCAAACCTTAGATCCCCTGTTGGCTTCTCCTTTTAGATCTTCTTCTCCTTTGAATTGGGATGAGTCCCCTAGGGAATTCAACGGGAAGTACTACGCTTACTTCTATAAAGACCAAAAGCGAGAGAAATTTTTTAGATTGGTGCATGGAAACAAAACGATAATCAAATATGAGGCAGAGTTTAGGGAATTATCTAAATATGTTCCAAAGTTTCTCAACTCCAAAAAGATCTTGTATGTTAAATTTAAAGCGGACTTGAATCTGAACATAAGGGAAAAGATGTCAATGACTGAAATCCATACGTAAAAGGAAATGTTGCAATTGGTCTTGTAGGTAGAGAAAATGGTGGTTGAGTGAGGAAATTTAAAAAAAAAATGCATGGTAAAAGAAAGAAATTCAAATCACTTCAAGCCAAGGCCCTAAGAAGAATAGAAGCATAGGCCTCTATAGTGGTATTTCCATTTCAAAATCCGTTTGCACCGTACAAAGCCAACAACCATTCAATTTTGGGTCCCCCACATTTAGTACCATCTCTGGGAGTAAATCAGCAAGAAACAAGAAGATACAGTGCAAACACTGCGAAAGAATCATTTAGGGATCTATCATGCACTCAAGAGGTATTATCAATGTAAAAAAGAGGGCTATTTTTGTACGCTTGCCCAAAGTTAGGCTAGCGAAGCCAATTAGGCCAGATTACCCTAGTGGATCCATGGGTAGCTAAGTCAACATCCCCACTTCCTCCCTTAATGTCACACCATGAACAGGAACTGAGAGCAACACAGTGGCTGCTCCAACCCAACGTCTACAAACAAGGACTTAAACAAGAATCTGTGTGATAACTAATGAAGATGTCCAAAACAACCAAGACATAGTCACAGGTAAATTCCCTTATACTTGGATTTGGCAATTTAGAAAATTTTGATACAAACACTTTGTGGTTATTATGTGCAAGATTTTGATTTAGACACATATTGATGATATTGTATGATAGTGAAGCTGGGAAATGAGATTTTGATGACTTATGGTAGTTTATGGTGATAATGATAACTATATACCTTGATTGAGAGTTGATTGAACTTGTCATTTAATTTCTCTCGTAATCATATAGGTGTTACTCACATAGCGTTAGATTGTTGAAATGTTGAGCCAATTTGTTTTTGAATTTGAAAATATGATGGTATGAAATAAAATTTGAGATGAGGTGCTATAAACACTACCGAGTGCTTTCCCTAAGAGTAATAAAGAATCATATATTGTTGTTTGTAGTTTTTGATTCAAGAGAGCTTACCATTTTCATAACCAATGATTGAGTTTTCTGTAATTCTAAATGGGTTTATTTCTCTTAGAATAAACCAGCATAGAAGACTTTGTCTTCATTATTTCTAGTTTGTTATTGGAAATGTGTTGATTCGATTTAGGAGGGATTTTAATAGGCATAGATTCTAGTAAAAAGAAAATTGGAAGGGCAGGAGAATCACATTTAGCAAGTTAATCGATCAAGCATTCCTCCCCTCGCCAATTAGCTTGCTAAGAAAAGATACAAGAAATAAACTCATGGAATGTAACATCCATAGAGATATGGAGTTTTCGAGACGGAGGGTGACAACGCTTTTAAAATTTTAACCTCCTTGGGAGTTGGAATGGCCCACAAAAACACATTAAGGACTATGAGAAAAGGATAATTTCTAGAAATGCCAGGAGAGAAGTGATGTGAAAGAGTTCAAATATGTGTTTTCTCATAAAGATCTGAGATAGCAGTATACGCAACTATGAGAGTTGCTTTCCCCGTAAGAATTTAGGAACTTGCATTTGTGAGAGTAAAGAACAAAACATATCAAGGAGGTGATAGGTTTCATGAGGTTACAACTGACACCATTGCATATAAATAATTGATTTCTATTGTGTGAAAGTATTTTATTTAATCTTATTGAGGACATGTTACCTAAAATAGCGTCAGATCAATTTCTTATTGTTTTGGAGTCAAATCAAGTTATATGAGATTTACTTTTATTTAATTTTGAAAATGTAATCATTTGAATATTCTTTCATTTATCTACTCATATGAGGGTTTAATGAATTTAGTTTGAGTTTTTACATGCTGAAATTCTTGAAGTTTTAGATATTTTGAGACTATTAAAAGAATTGGGAGGTAGGCCACTAATGAAAAATGGTTACTTAAGATATAATTGAGATTGAAAGTAAGTTTCTAAAATGACTTATGGAAAAGCTCTTCTGTTGGTGGAAATGATTTTAAGAAGAAATTTATACAAGAGCAAATTAGTGGTGACGAGAGAAACTTGTCTAAATAGGATTATCAGAGATGAAAGAAAACTTGCAAATTTTGGGAACATGAGTATAAATAGCTATATTGACATTATAAGTTATTGAAATTGACCGTAATACAATCTCAGAGACTATAATGGTTGAAAATGTGGTTATGGATTTGATAAAACACTAACAGCAGTGTTTGTTGGATGGGGACTTACATAGAAAAATGAGGCAAATATGCTCACTTACTTTTGATGTATGTGATGTTAAAGTTAGAGGTTGTGATCATGTGTTTGGCTATATTATATATAATAAGTTCATATCAAGTAAAATTCAGAGTTTTGGAACTAGGTGTCAATTTTCCCCATTAGAAATATGGGAGGCCAAAGAGTCAATGTGAAAAATAACACCTCCACATTTTTGGAAGTATAATTTTCTTTTAAATTTTGAGAACAAAATTTCTTTTTAGGGGATTAAATATTGTAACAATGAAAAAATTTGATGTTAGAAAATTTTTGTTGAATTTTCAATGTTCTTTGTAAAATATATATATACCGGAAAAAAAATCAGTTGTGATTGATTTTAATTTATCAATGAATGTCTTATAAAGCTTTTTGATAGAAAAATAGATTTTGGTTATAATTTGGGACAATTAAAACTTATTTGAAGTCAATTAAATGAAGACAAGACAACTTGCCCAATGATTAGACGACTTAAAGCTCAAAAATTGAATGTTGGTTAAGTATACAACTCTCCAAGATGACCTGAGCACGTGCCAAGTCGACTTGAGGAGATTAGACCTCAAAATTTTTAACCCTACACATACGCAAGTCAACTTGCCCAATGATAGATTAACTTGTGCTTCCAGACTTTGTATCTATAAGTCTACTTGTGGTCAGCACAAGTCAATTCTCCATATTTAAGTCTTAGAGAAATAGATCTGCAACTTAAGTAAGTCTACTCACTAAGAAATGAGTCAACTTAGGGATTACACAAGAAGGAATTTAGGTCAACCTGAGGGCCCAATAAACAAAGATCAAGTCTACTTGTTAGACAGCAAGTTGACTTTGCCTCAGAAAATCTTATGCACACAAGTAGACTTGTATTGTTTGCAAGTCGACTCATGAGCAAAAAATGTTGCAAAATGACAAAAATGGACAACTAAAGTTGAACAAAACTTGACAGTAATAAGGGTTAAGAGGGGAATTTCACATTATATGTTAAAAAGGTCTAGAATAAGCCTTCACTTCCCCAAATCGATCCCTTCTTTCTCTCCCTCGTCTCTCCCTCTCTTGACTCACCTCCTCACTCTCCCTCTCGAGACACTCTCGCAATCTCTCTTGAAATCAATTTCATTTTCACAAAACCCACTCCATAAAACTTCCAAACCCTCAATCAAAATTAATCAAACACTTGTGTAAGGATATATTTGGCAAAGGAACCTAGGGTTTGCCCAAAAATGAGAGAAAACCTAGGATTTTTTAGACTTAACATTCAAGACTCAATTCACCCATAGCATTAAGGTAATTTTCCCTTCCTTTTCATGGGTTTAGTTTCATTACACATGAATTTGATTTTTATGCTTAGAATTTGGAATATTTGTAGAGAGAAAAAGTTAGGGTTTTGGATAAAGTTGATCCTAGATGAAATTTGTAGATTCCTTAGAGGTAATACTTCTCTCTCATCTTAGATTTGAGTTACCTTATTTGTTTTTAAGACCTATACTAAGATTTGAAAATATGAAATTTGGAAAATTAAATCTAAAATTTATAAAGGTGGCATTTGGGAAATTATGGATGGAAATAGTATATAAATACAAATGATATATAGTTGATGAAATGAGAATATAGATTTACAGATTTTGGAAATTAGGGTTTTGTATTATGTTTGGAAAAACTCATAAACCCTAATCATAGGTGTGATTCAACGTCGAATTTATATTTATTGTATTAGGATAATCAATTGGAATCCAAAAAATGATTATTTTGGAATTGGTTGTAGATTGAAAGTGATTACCCTCCCAAAAAATGAGTGATTTCATGATTGTATTTAAATTAAAAAAATATTTTTATTGAATTTTATAAATGATTTACAAAACTTGAATTTATATACTTTAGTGCATGTGGAATATCTCAAATATTAAATTTTTAACTCTTATGCATCCTATATATTTTGAATGAACAAATGTGTTATGTGAATTTATTGATATTGAACCAATTGGTACGATAACTACTATCGAGAAACTATTAGAATTGATGGCACATGAATTGGATTTATGATTTTTGTGAAACGATGCATATGATTGGTTTGGGATGAGAATCTAAATCTCTATTAACTGACTAGTTATTTCCCTCTATAAAATAACTTGACGGAGTGACGTAGTGGGGTTGGTAAACCACGGGATGTAGTAGAGCATGTAACACCAGAAAATATATATATATATATATATATATATATATATATATATATATTCCCAAATTGGATTAGGGCTTAAAAGCCCTAATCTCTTTCTCTCTCTCTCTCTCTCTCTCTCTCTCTCTCTCTTTTTCTCTCTTTCTCTTCTCCTCTGCCGCTGCACTTCTCCTCCGCCGTGGCCTCTCCCTTCTGCCACCCACCGCCGCTGCTCCTCCTTCCTCTCGTGAGAGAACTAGCCTGCAGCGCCTCCTTCCTCGCACGAGCGCGCGAGCAATGCTAAACCTTCTGCCCGAGCGATCCACAGCGTGAATCGTGCCTGCGCACGAGCTACGCGATCCCTGCATGAGCTCCAGCGCGATCCCTGCGCACGATCTCCCACGAGCAGCCCGCGACCCAGAGGGGGCCAGCACGCGACCCAGCGCGAGCCAGCGCGTGAGCCAGCGCACGACCCCAGCGCACGACCCCAGCGCAAGACCCCAGTGCGAGCCAGCGCGCGCCCCCAGCGCGAGCCAGCGCGCGACCCCAGCGCGAGCCAGCGCGAGCCAGCGCGAGCCAGCGCGAGCCAGCGCGAGACCCCATATCGAGCCAGCACGCGACCCCAGCACGAGCCAGCACGCGACCCCAGCGCGAGCTAGTGCACGACCCCAGCGCAAGCCAGCACGCAACCCCAGCGCTCCAGCACGCGACCCCTGCACGAGCACGCGCAACCCCAGCGCTCCAGCGAGCGACCCCAGCGCGAGCCAGCGCGCAACCCCAGTGCTCCAGCACACGACCCCTGCGCGAGCACGTGCAACCCCAGCACTAGCGCGAGCGCGGTCCAACGCGCGACCCACTGCGGCCTGCGAAGCCCTCTGCAGCCAGCAAGCCAGGCTACAAGCCTGCGAGCCCACTAACGGGCCAGCCCGCCAGCCCACCAGCCCGCCGGCCCGCGAGCCCGCGACCGGTTTTCCCCTTCGAGAGCTCACCTACATCTTCACTGCAGGTAACGACTATGACTTGGTTGAAGTTTTAGGGTTTGGTGTTAGAAATTTAATTGTTGATAATATATTTCAAATTTGAAAATATTACAGGTTTTAGACCAATCCGACGGGCGAATAACAGCTAGGTCTGAAACCTGAGGAACCCTAGGTGAGAGAAACGCACTCACTTCAAAATTTGAATAAATTTTGTTGATTTTAAGTTATATTAAATTGGAAAGAAAAAAAAATTAAAAATCCCTTATTAGGGTTTTATTTGATATAAAATTTGATAATTTGATTAGGTTTGTCTTTTGGAGACTTGTTGAAAAATAGGAAGTGACCACCCTCCCTAGATATGTGAGTGGAACCCTAATCTCTAGCATAAAATAGTAAAACGTGTTTTCTGCTGTATTTTCGATAAAACATGCTTTTGATATGCATTGATTTGACGTATGATATTAAATTTCAAATATGTTTTGTGAATTATTGGAGTTTCTTGAATTATGTTTACGATGACTATGCATCCATTGTTTGAAATGAAACAAAAATTATGCCATTACTTGAAAATTGATAATTTCCTTTTCTACTGTTGTATTGATATACTGTTTTGAAATGATTTGATGAAACGTATTAGCACGCAGACTTGAAATGCTTTGATGAACTATGTGGGTTGGATGCCCACTAGTTATGCGATGATATGATTTTACTTGTGGGATGTTGTGCCCTTGTGATACTATGACTATGATGATGACATTGATGATTCCGTAGCTACGAAGGCATTTGTAGAGGCACAGGTTGCCCGGATATGCTTTTGCAGGAGGTATCCACAAACGTCATTTATTCTAAGGGCTATAGGCGTGGCCGGTTGAACACACGTAGGGGGAGGACGTGTGTGATGCACCGTCTAGCACCGGGCGGGGTCCTATACACGACGATGAGTTAGCCCCAGCGAACTCATGGCCAACGTCGGGGTAGAGAGCGTTTTAAAGTCTATGTATAATAAAACCTCCGATACGTCTGTTCTTGGTCACGGTTGACCTTTGCCAGGACCATTTTTTGGCCCGTTCTAATATTACTTGATTTTAAATGGATGCATATATGCTTGTTATCGTGTGATTGATTAAATGATTTATAATTGATAAACATATCATGTTTTGCTGCGAAATGTAAATTTTTGTTTCGAATGTTATTTGATACTCCAATGGTTCACTTATACTATTTATACTTGATATTACCCCCTCACTCACTGGATATCTTCCCATGATACTCACCCCTCTTTTTTTCCTCCTCAGACAGATTTATTGTGATAAAGCGACGTTACAGGCTCTAGGGCGGATTTGGTATTCACGACGGTGAGATTTACTTCAAATAGAAATATGAAATCTTTATTTTATTTCGATTCTGTGAGGTCTTGACATTTAGGTCCGTAGTTAACCGTGTATATTATGGGATGACTGTATAACTTATGAGCAGTTGTGTGCATAACTCTCGTTTTGGTTCATTTTACTCGCATTGAGGCATCTGTAAGTGTTTTAAACTTTCTACTTGGGAAATGTGTTATACATTGTATAAACTTAGATCTGCTCGGTGTAGCGGCTGCTCACGCTCTAGTTGGGCATGACAGTAGAGGTCTGTGGCTAGAACTGCTAGAAACTTTGTAGCCCTGCGTTGTTCTGGATACTAGCTATGGTATTTATTGATTTTGGAGAGGCTGGGATGACCATTTGTTTAAATTACAGGTTGATTTTGAATATACAGGTTTAATTGTACACGGGAAACCTCCGATTTATGGGGAGCTTCTACCCGATTTTTTGTAAAAATACAACTGGCATTCAGGGGCAACGGGCGGCTGTTCACAATCTCGGTTTAGGGCGTGACAGAGCACGTGCGGTACATTCATAGTTGGATATAGTACTCATGGGCGTGGGATAGTTAGGTACACCACCAACGAAAGGCCACAAACAACATCAAGGATGTGGGTATTTTTTAATATAAAATTATTAACAACTCTTGATGGTCCCACCCTAGGTCGCTGTTGACCTTTATTGGGAAAAATGATTTTGGGTTGCCCCGTATTTAAAAATGTAAAATAGTTTGATACATATGAGATTTAATTATGATAATTGTGAATTATGATAATTTTGGAAACAATAGTTTGAGTTTATTTATTTATTTATTTATTTAGTGGATGAATTTGAGAACAATATGATAATTTGAAATACATACGCACCCATTTTAGTTCCATTTTCATAGAGGAAACCTATTCGAGGCTTGTGAATGCATAGTACTGGATTTGTAGAAACTTGTTTTGTTGAACTTTTTCGAATAATAGTTTTCTATTGAATTGAGATTTTAATGGATCCAAGTAGAGGTACATCGTATAATTATTTTGAAAACTTATTTTTTGCTATATTTATATGGGTTTGAAATTTGATTATGATTTGTATATGTAACACCGAAAAAGCAAAAATAAAATTTGATTAGGGCTAAAAAGCCGAAATCTCTTTTACTCTCTCTCTCTCTCTCTCTCTCTCCCTCTCTCTCTCTTTCTCTCTTTCCCCTTCTCCTCCGCCGCTGCCTTCTCCTCCGCCGCGGCCTCTCCCTCCCACCACCGCACACAGTCGCTGCTGCAACACCTCCACGTGAGCGATGCTTCCTCGCGCGAGCGCGATCCTCCCTGCGCGAGCCTAGCGTGCCACAGCGCGCGATCTCCCACGACCCAGCGCATGACCCCAGCGCGCGATCTCCCGTGAGCCAGCGCGCAATCTCCCACGACCCAGCGCGCGACCCCAACGCGAACGCGAGTGTGCTCCAGTGCGCGATCCAGCTCGCGAGCGTGAGCCCTAGCTCGTAGCGGGCCAGCCTACTAGCGGCCCAAGGCCCAGTCCAGCTCTCGGCCCACTGCAACCCGCGGCCTATTACGGCCCGTGCACCCACTGCTGACCCGTGAGCCCACTGCGGCCTGCGAAGCCCACTGCTACTAGCAAGCCGTGCTGAGAGCCCGCTAGCCCGCAACCGGCTTTCCCCTTCGAGAGCTCACCTGCATCTTCTGTACTGCAGGTAACGACTATAATTGGTTGAAGTTCTAGGGTTTGGAGTTAGAAATTTAGTTGTTTCTAATATATTTGAAATTTGGAAATATTACAGGTTTTAGACCAACCCGACGGACGAACGACAGCTAGGTCTGAAACCCGAGGAACCCTAGGTGAGAGAAACGCACTCACTTCACAGTTTGAATAAAATTTGTTAAAAATCCCTTATTAGGGTTTTATTTGATATAAAGTTTGACGATTTGATTATATTTGTTTTTGGAGACTCGTTGAAAAATAGGGAGTGACTACCCTCCCTAGATATGTGAGTGGAACTCTAATCTCTTGCATAAAATAGTAAAACGTGTTTTCTGCCGTATTTTCGATAAAACATGCTTTTGATATGCATTGATCTGACGTATGATATTGAATTTCAAATCCGTTTTGTAATTATTGGAGTGTCTTGAATTATATTTACGATGACTATGCATCCATGGTTTGAAATGAAACAATAATTGTGCCATTACTTGAAATTTTAAAATTTCCTTTTCTACTGTCGCATTGATATGCTGTTTGAAATGATTCGATGAAACGTATTGGCACACAGATTTGAAATGTTTTGATGAACTATGTGGGTTGGATGCCCACTAGTTATGCGATGATATGATGTTACTTGTAGGACGTTGTACCCTGGGACGTTGTGCCCTCGTGATACTATGATGATTCCGTAGCTACGAAGGGCGTTTGTAGAGGTACAGGTTACCCAGATACGCTTTTACAGGAGGTATCCGCAATCGTCATTTATTCTAAAGGCTATAGGCGCGGCCGGTTGAACCCACGTAGGGGGAGGACGTGTGTGATGCCACCGTCTAGCACCGGACGGGGTCCTATACACGTTGATGAGTTAGCCCCAGTGAACTCATGGCCAACATCGGGGTAGAGAGCATTTTAAAGTCTATGCATAATAAAACCCTCGATGCGTCTGTACTTGGTAACGGTTGACCTTTGTCAGGATCATTTTTTGCTCGCTCTGATATTACTTGATTTTAAGTGGATGCATACATGCTTGTTATCGTGTGATTGATTAAATGATTTCAAATTGCTAAACATATCATGTTTTGCTGCGAAATGTAAATTTTTGTTTCAAATGATGTTATTTGACACTCCAATTGTTCACTTATGCTATTTATGCTTGATATTATCCCCCTCACTCATTGAGTATCTTCCCATGATACTCACCACTCCATTTTCTCTCCTCAGACAGGATTTTTGTTGTGCTGGAGCAACGTTTCAGATCTTAGAGATTTTGGTGGATCTGGGTGATATACGATGGTGAGATTTAAGTTAAATTTGAAATATGAATTTCGTACTTCATTTTGACCATGCAAGATCTTGACATTGAGGTCCGTAGTTGGCCGTGTATAGTATGGGATGACTGTATAACTTATGAGCAGTTGTGTGCATAACTCTCGCTTTGATTCATTTTACTCGCATTGATGTATCTGTAAGCGTTTTAAACTTTCTACTTGGGAAATGTATTACACATTGTCTAAATTTAGGTCCGCTCGGTGTAGCGGCTGCTCATGCTCTAGTTGGGCATGACAGTAGAGGTCTGTGGCTAGAATTGCTAGAAATTGTAAAGCCTTGCGTTGTCCTGGATGTTTGGAGATGGAATTTGTCGATTTTGGAGAGGTCGGGATGGCCACTTGTTTAAATTACAGGTTGAATTTGCATATAAAGGTTTAATTGTACATGGGAAACTTCCGATTTATGGGGAGATTTTGCTCGATTTTTTATAGAAATACAGCTGGTATTCAGGACAACGGGCAGCTGTTCACAATGTCGGTTTGGGGTATGACAGTTCTATTGGTATCTGAGCGTCTAGGTTGGGGAAAGGATAGTAGTAAGAGTTTTTCTAAATATATGAAAAGTTCTCAATGCATTAGAGAGTTTCATACAGTCATTTAAAGTCTCATACTTGGCCATAGACATATAAGTTCTTTTAGATTATGGAGTTGGATACATAACGCTTCTAACCCGTTATTTCGCATTCAAATGCTTTGAATTATTGTTCATTTTTTTTAGGAGGTTAGTTACAGAGCAACTAACCCTAACTCTTGATTTCTATCTAATAACAATGTATTCTTTTCACAGAATTATGCCACCTAGACGTGGTAGGAGGGGTGCTAGATTCGCCTCAGTTGAGGGTCTTACGGTGCCTAATACACCTAGGGCACCTGATGCGCCACGAATACCAAAGGTTGCTTCCTCTACTCGAGCACGCTCACCAGCGCCACCCCCAGTACCTCCACCGGCTGTTACAGCCAAGATTCCTCCACCACCACTCGATGCCTTGAGGTAGTGGCAGGAGTGGTATAGTAGATATGGGGCGCAGATGCCACCACCTCCACTACAGACTCCAGCTACCGCACCTGCGGCCGTACCTGCTCCTTCGGTACCGATTCCTCCTTCGGTGGTCGGCCCTTCCGTTTCTAGTCCGACCGATGAGACGTCTGCTACTTTGAGGCACATCCACGAGCTCACTCAGTTGGTGAAAGAGTCTTGACAGCTCGGATGCATAGACTTTTCAGGATCCAGTGATGCAATAGCGGCGAAATATTGGATCAACAGAATTCGTAGGATCCTTACGGATTTGGAGTTGTCAGAGGAGCTCAGATTGAGAGTTGCTGAGAGACTCCTCGACGGAGATGCCCTCTCTTGGTGGGAGGCTATCCGTGACAGTGCTACACAGACCCTGCGGTGGGAGGATTTTCTACGAGAGTTCGACCGCAGGTACTTTACCCCGTTCCAGTAGGATCGGATGAGGACGGAGTTCCTACACTTGCGCCAGGGGACGAGGTCAGTTTCAGAGTACGAGGCTGAGCTTAGACGACTAGCGGCCTTTGTCCCTGATATGGCTACACCGGCTCAAATGAGGTTCAAGTTTGAAGATGGCCTCCAATTGAGTATCAGAAAGTATATGACGATGACTCCCTCTTTTACATTATCAGAGGTGATTGTTCAGTGTATCAGGCGGAAGAGATCGTCCGAGCAGAGGCTAGACAGAGGGAGAGTCACCAGAAGAGGAAGACTGGGTCACAGGGTGGACAGTCGTCGAAGAAAGATAGAGGTTCTGGATATCCCAGAGGTTCTTCTAGCTTTAGACCAGCAGTACCAGGACAGGGACCTCGACCACAGGGTTTTGGGGCACCAACCCTTAGTGGCTCTACGCAGTCTACTACATAGAGACCGCCCTTCTGCCGTAGATGCAGCAGCCACCATGCCTTTGGGGTATGTAGAGTACCAGTTACTTGCTTTCAGTGTAGAAAGCAAGATCACGTTAGGAGTGTCTGCCCCGATTTAGGTCAAGGAGGATCGACTTTGCAGAGTCGTACTGGTACGTCTGGCACAGGCCAGCAGGGGGCACCTGCGCACTCAGCTCTTACCGCTCCCCGGACTGCAGCTGGGAGTAATATAGTGTCAGGATCGTCGCGACAGCAGCCTAGAGCCCAGGCTCGTGTGTTTGCGATGACACAGGAGGACGCACAGGCAAACCCTGATATTATTATGGGTAATCCTCCTGCAGACCCCTCAGTGTAGTACTTTTGTTGTACTTTTTGTATGATATTTTTTTTGTATATCATGATGTTGATGTACAGTTTTGAATAGTTAAAGCTTTCGAAGCTTAACTAGTTTGATATATATATATATTCGTTCACTTTTTCTTCGCATTTTAAATTCTGTTAATCTTTTTCTTACTTTTAGGTACCATGCGAATATTCGGTGTCGACGTCAGTATTCTCAGAGATACCGGGTCGAATTTTTCCTATGTGAACGACACGTTCGCTCGCCATTCTAATTGACCTCTCTCACCACTTGATGAGAAGATTATGGTAGTCACTCCTCTTGACAAGCATATCATTCGAGATACAGTCTATAGAGGCTGTGAGGTTGGTATTGGGGAGGCTATATTAAAAGCAGATCTGATTCCACTCCCTATCACGGATTTTGATGCCATCTTAGGGATGGATTGGCTGAGTTTACACCAGACTTCCGTGGATTGTTTCACGAAAGAGGTTGAGTTTAGGAGGTCCGAGCAGCCACCGTTAGTATTCTGGGGCTAGAGACGAGTATTGTCCCGCAGTATTATCTCTGTTATGAAGGCCAGACGCTTGGTACGCCATAGTTGTGCGACTTATCTGGCTTATGTTGTCGACACCACCGTTGAGGGACCGAGGCTTGAAGATGTCCCTGTGGTACAGAAATTTTCAAATGTGTTCCCCAAGGAGCTTCCCAGATTACCACCAGTTCGGGAGTTCGATTTCGAAATTGATCTAGTACCGGGGACCAATCCTATTTTTATTCCGTCATACTGAATGGCGTCTGCTGAACTAAGAAAGCTTAAAACTCAGTTACAGGAACTTATGGACAAGGGGTTTATTCGCCCGAGCACCTCACCTTGGGGCGCTCCGGTGCTGTTTGTAAAGAAAAAGGATTGTACATTTCGGTTTTATGTGGATTACAGACACTTGAATAAAGCCACCATCAAAAATAGATATCCCCTACCACGTATAGATGATTTGTTTGATCAGCTGTAGGGAGCCAGGGTTTTCTCTAAAATTGATCTCCGTTCGGGTTATCATCAGTTGAGAATTCGGGCTGAAAATGTGTCCAAGACAACTTTTCGCACCCGATATGGCCATTACGAGTTTCTAGTCATACCATTTGGGCTGACTAATGCCCCAGCTACTTTCATGGATTTGATGAACAGAGTTTTTCACGATTACTTGGATCGTTTCGTCATCGTATTCATCGATGATATCTTGATATATTCACGGAGTGATGAAGATCATGTTAAGTACCTTCGGGTGGTATTGCAGATACTCCGTGAGAAGCAACTATATGCCAAATTCTCGAAATGTGAGTTTTGGCTGAGACAAATTGGATTCTTGGGACACATTGTTTCCGCGGAGGGTATTTATGTTGATCCGCGGAAGGTTGAGGCTATAGTGAAGTGGGAGCAGCCACAAACAGTTACCGAGATTCGTAGTTTTCTCGGTTTGGCCGGGTATTATCGCAGATTTATAGAGAGATTCTCCTGGATAGCTGCTCCGTTGTCGAGATTAACCCAAAAGGGGGTTAAGTTTGTTTGGGATGATCGTTGTGAGGCGAGCTTCCAGGAGCTCAAACAATGGTTGACATCCGCTCCTATTTAAGCCCTTCCCACTAGTAGTCGGGAGTATACAGTGTACAGTGATGTTAGCTAATAGGGATTGGGTTATGTTCTAATGCAGGATGGTCGGGTTATTGCATATGCCTCGCGACAACTGAAGAAACACGAGGTTAATTACCCGACACATGATTTGGAGTTGGCAGCCATAGTTTTCGCATTGAAGATATGACAGCATTATCTTTATGGGGTGACCTACAGGGTATTTACAGATCACAGGAGTTTGAAATATCTAGTTACCCAAAAATAACTGAATTTGAGATAGAAGAGATGGTTAGAACTCCTCAAAGATTATGACCTCATTATTGACTATCATCCGGGCAAGGCGAATGTTGTAACAGATGCCTTGAGTCAGAAGTCAGCATCATCCTCACAGTCGACAGAGAAAGCCTACCTTTCTTGTTTAGTGGGACTCCGAGCCTTAGGAGTTAGTTTGACTGACGATGATCAGGGAAGCTTACTAGCCAGATTTGAGGTCAGGCCGACTTTGTTCGACCGTATCAGAGAGCTCCAGAGTATAGATAAGGAGATTCGGGGTTTTACGGATAGAGTCCGCAGAGCTAAGGGCAGAGACTTCAGAGTCCGTGATGATGGACTCGTGGTATTCAGAAACAGAGTGTGTGTCCCGACCGATAGTGATCTTCGACATGTTATCCTTGAGGAAGCACATTCTTCAGCATATGCTATGCATCCCGGGGGTACGAAGATGTACCGGACCATCAGGGGTAGCTATTGGTGATAAGGCATGAAGAGGAATATAGCAGAATTTGTCACGATGCTTGGTGTGCCAGCAGGTGAAGGCCGAGCATCAACGTCCAGCGGGTACACTGCAGCCTCTTCCCATTCCTGAGTGGAAATGGGAGCATATTACTATGGACTTCGTGATAGGGTTACCGCGGACTTCTACACGGCATGATGCGATTTGGGTGATTGTCGATCGACTCATCAAATCTGCACATTTTATCCGTATCCGCAGTGACTATTCCTTAGAGGCGATGGCACGTCTCTACGTTGATACCATAGTTTGGCTTCACGGGGTGCCCGTGTCGATTGTTTTAGATAGGGACCCCAGGTTCACATCTAGGTTTTGGCCCAAGTTGCAGGAGGCATTGGGTATTAAATTGAACTTCAGTATGGCATATCATCCTCAGACAGACGGCCAGTCTGAGAGGACCATTCAGACCCTTGAGGACATGCTGAGAGTATGTGTGATGGATTTCCGGGGTAGTTGGGACCGGCACCTTCCACTGGTCAAGTTCGGATATAATAACAGTTATCAGTCCAGTATAGAGATGCCCCCGTATGAGGCACTGTATGGCAGGAAGTGTCACATCCCGATATGCTGGGATGAGGTCGGAGAGCGACGTCTCAGCAGTGTTGAGTTGATTGAACAAACAAAGGACAAAATTAAAGTCATCCGTGAGTGGATGAAAGCCGCCCAAGACAAACAGAAGACATATGCCGATCGTAGGCGGCGACCTCTTGAGTTTGCTACGGGAGATATGGTTTTCTTGAGGATATCTCCTTGGAAAGGAGTTATACGGTTTAGGCAGTGGTGCAAGTTGAGCTCTAGATATATTGGGCCCTTCCGTATTCTTAAGAGGGTCGGAAGTGTGGCAGATAGATTGAAGTTGCCAGATGAACTATCCCGTATTCACGACGTATTCCATGTCTCAGTACTTAGGAAATACTTGGCCAATCATTCTCATGTACTTGAGCCTCCACCTCTTGAGTTACGAGAAGACCTTAGTTTTCCAGTTCAGCCCGTGACTATTCTCGATCGACAGGTCAGAAAGCTGCGGAGTAAGGAAATTTCGTTGGTCAAAGTTTTGTGGAGGAGACCTGGGAGCCCGAGAAGGCTATGAGGAGACAGTACCCCCATTTATTTGTAGTTTAGTCCTCTTTTAGTTTCGATGACGAAACTTAATTTTAGGGAGTTAGAAAATGTAATACCAAAAAAGCAAAAAAAATAATAAAAAAAAAAATCAAATTTGATTAGGGCTAAAAAGCCCTAAGCTCTTTTCCTCTTTCTCTCTCTCTCTCTCCCTCTCTCTCTCTTTCTCTCTTTCCCCTTCTCCTCTGCCGCTGCCTTCTCCTCCGCTGCGGCCTCTCCCTCCCGTCACGGTACCCATCCACCGCTGTAACACCTCCACGCGAGCGTTGCCTCCTCGCGTGAGCACGATCCTCCCTGTGCGAGCCCAGCGCGCTACAGCGCGCGATCTCCCACGACCCAGCGCGCGACCACAGAGTGAGCGAGCGCGCGACCACAGAGTGAGCGAGCGCGCGACCCAGTACGACCCAGCACGAGTCAACGCGCGACCCCAGTGCGAGTCAACGCGAGACCCCGGCGCGAGCCAGCGCGCAACCCCAGCACGAGTGCGAGCGCTCTCTAGCGCGCGATCCAGCTCGCGAGCGTGAGCCCTAGCTCGTGAGCGGGCCAGCCCACGAGCGGCCCAAGGCCCAGTCCAGCCCTCGGCCCACTGCAACCCGCGGCCTATTACGGCCCGTGCACCCACTGCTGACCCGCGAGCCCACTGCGGCCCACAAAACCCACTGCTGCCAGTAAACCGGGCTGAGAGCCAGCTAGCCCACCCATGGGCCAACCCGCTAGCCCACCAGCCCACCGGCCTGCGAGCCCGCTAGCCCGCTAGCCCGCTAGCCCACAACCGGCTTTCCCCTTCGAGAGCTCACCTCCATCTTCTGTACTGCAGGTAACGACTATAATTGGTTGAAATTCTAGAGTTTGGTGTTAGAAATTTAGTTGTTTTTAATATATTTGAAATTTGGAAATATTACGGGTTTTAAACCAACCCGATGGGCAAACGACAGCTAGGTCTGAAACCCGAGGAACCCTAGGTGAGAGAAACGCACTTACTTCACAGTTTGAATAAAATTTGTTAAAAATCCCTTATTACGGTTTTATTTGATATAAAGTTTGACGATTTGATTAGATTTGTTTTTGGAGACTCGTTGAAAAATAGGGAGTGACCACTCTCCCTACATATATGAGTAGGACTCTAATCTCTTGCATAAAATAGTAAAACGTGTTTTCTGCTGTATTTTCGATAAAACATACTTTTGATATGCATTAATCTGACATATGATATTGAATTTCAAATCCATTTTGTGATTATTGGAATGTCTTGAATTATATTTACGATGACTATGCATCCATGGTTTGAAATGAAACAATAATTGTGCCATTACTTAAAATTTTGAATTTTCCTTTTCTACCGTCGCATTGATATGTTGTTTGAAATGATTCGATAAAACGTATTGGCACGCAGATTTGAAATATTTTGATGAACTATATGAGTTGGATGCCCACTAGTTATGCGATGATATGATGTTACTTGTGGGACGTTGTGCCCTCGTGATACTATGATGATTCCGTAGCTACGAAGAGCGTTTGTAGAGACACAGGTTGCCCGGATACGCTTCTGCAGGAGGTATCCACAAACGTCATTTATTCTAAAGGATATTGTAACACCAAGCTAAAAAAAAAAAAAAAAAAAAAAAAAAAAAAAAAGGAAATATTTAGACGCAGCGTTATGAGGCAAAACGCTGCGTCCCCAAATTGGGGATTAGGGTTGGAAACCCTAATCCCACTCTCCCACTCTCTCTCTCTTTCTCTCTCTTGCTCCCGACCCTTCGTCTCTCTTCTCCCACCGCGGCGCCGCCTTCCTCGCTGCGTGTTTTTGCCACAGCCACCGCCATCCGCCTTCTTCTTCACCTTCTTCTTCTCCTTCTTCTTCCCTCTCAGTTTCTCTCTCTACCTCACTCTGTCTTCTCTCCCTCTCGTGATCTCCCACGATAGCCTTCTCTCCGCCTAGCCGCACACCGCCGCGAGCCACGATCGAGCACCACCGCACGCTGTGAGCCTCCGCGAGCACTGCCTTCCGCCACCATACGCGACTGCAGCGCCTTCTGCAGCGCGATCCCCCAGCCACAGCACGAGCCCAGGCCGCGAGAGCGAGCCAGCGCACGAGCGGGCGCTGACCCAGCGTGCACGGGCGCGCGGCCCAGCGCACGAGCGCGAGCGAGCCGGCGCACGAGCACGCACCAGCACAGCGCACCAGCGCATGGGCGAGCACCAGCCCGCGAGCCACTACGGCCCGCGAGCCACTGTCGGCCCGCAGGCCCATCAGCAGCAAGCCCACGGGCCTACCAGGCCCGACAGCCCGTCCAAGCCCGCAGGTCTAGTACAGCCCGCGGCCCAGTTCAGCCCATGGGCCCGCCAGCCCGCAGACCAGCGATCCCGCTAGCTGTAGCCCACGAGCCCGCAACGGTCCGTGAGCTCGTGACAGCCCACGAATCTCCACGCAGGTAAATGACTTAGGGTTTTGCTTCGGATCTATGTGTTTAGATCTAACAAATAAATCTTGTTTTGATAGGAAACCCTACAGACTGTGGCGTGACCGAAGCGACTTTCGGATGAGACTACGCGCTTCGAGAAAACCCTAGGTGAGGAGATTTCGGCTCTAACTGATACATTCAATGAATCTAGGATTAAATCTAAAATGAAAGGTTCTGTATATGTTTAGAGTGTAAGTGGAATGCGAATAGAATACAAATTATGAAATGATTATATATGAATTGAAGGTTAAGTATAGAATGTTACAGAAACTAGATGATCTGATACGAAAGAAGCGTATTATAGAATCACAAAATCATGTCGAGTGAATTCGAATAGTTTCCTTTAGAGTTAACCTTGAAATATGCATGAAAGTATCTGGATTGTAGGGTTGGAATGAAATGAGCCGTAAAGTGGAAGATATTATACATTTCATGTTTTTTCCGGATAAACCCTTAAGATGCTTGAGAAGTTGATATTCAATTTGATAATCTGATTTAGGTTGATCTTTTGGAGACTCGAGCGGTCAGATCCGATTTGGCTTGTCAGTAGGGAGTGACTTCCCTCCCCTAGAACGGTGAGTGGGACTTTGACATTCGCTATTGATTGAAAACCATGTTTCAAAAATACTTTTAAATGACATATTTCTGCAAATGTATGATTGTTAGAACTTTCAAATATTTGATAAAATGTTTTGTGATCTTTAGAGTGTCTTAAATTCTGACTTTATTGATACGCATCCATGAGTTTTGATAATTGAATATTGTGCCATAATTTCGACATATTGATATGTTTTAATACTTCCACTGCATTGGCACATAGTTTTAAATGGATTTACTTACATATTTGGGCTGTATGCCCGGCCGACTTTATGATATTATGTTTTGGGCTGTATGTCCGGCCGACTTTATGATATTATGCATTTGGGCTGTATGCCCGGCCGACGTTATGATATTATGCATGGGGCTATATGCCCGGCCGACTTGGTGATGGGATGCATGGGGCTATGTGCCCGGCCGATATGATATTGTGATCCGTAACTACGAAGGACATCTGGTAGAGGCACCCCTTGTACCCGGATACGCTTCGGCCGGAGGTATCCGCCAGAGCGTCGTGTGTATGGGTGCCCCAGGTTGACCCTCATCGGAGAGGACGTTGAGTACGGCTTCGTCTAGTACCAGGCGGGGGCACCATACACGGCCGACTAGTTATATGTGTAACACCCAATTAACAAAAAAAAAAAAAAAAAAAAAAAAAAAAAAAAAAAAAAAATTTAGGGCTTAAAGCCCAATTTTCTCTCTCTCTTTCCCCCTCTCTTCTCTCTTCTTCTCTCCCTTTTTCTTCTCTCTTTTTTCCTTCTCCCCGCCGCCGTGTCTCTTCCCCTCCCGCTGCCATCCTCCGCCGCGAGCGACCGCCCGAATCAGCCGCACGATCTTCCTCCCACGAGTGCGCCGTGGCCGTCGCTGCTCCAACCCTCTGCGAGCGCGCGACTGCAGCGCGATCTCCAGTCCTCAGCGAGCGCGAGCACAGCCGCGCGATCATCTCCGCGCGAGCGCTAGCACCACCGCGCAGTCTTCCGCGGGAGCGCGCGAGCGCTGCAGCGCGACCCAGCCTAAGCGCGAGCAGCGCGCGAACCGCGCGCGAGCAGCGCGCGAGCAGCGCTCGAGCAGCGCGCGAGCAGCGCTCGAGCAGCGCGCGAGCAGCGCTCGAGCAGCGCGCGAGCAGTCGCGATCCCCAGCGCGCGACCCCAGCGCGCCTCAGCACGCCCCAGCACGAGCACGAGCACTCCAGCGTGCGACCCCCAGCGCGAGCAGTGCACGATCCAGCTTACGAGTGCGCTTCAGCGCGTGAGCCAGCGCCAGCACGAGCGCGAGCGCGCTCCAGCGCGTGATCCGGCTTGCCAGGCCGCAGGCCCACCAGGCCGCAGACCCATCAGGCCCGCCGGCCCACCAGGCCCGCCAGCCCATCAGCCCGCCAGCCCGCGGCCCACGGCCCGCGACGGCCCGTGGCAGTCCGTGAGCCTCTGCGAAGGTAAATGACTCTAAGTTTCGATTTTTCGCACTTGGGTTTCGAATCTCTTTAGTAATTGGACTTAAATTGTTCGCAATGGTTTCAAATTTGGAAACATTCAGGTTTTAGACCAAACCAACGGGCGAACGAAAGCTAAATTCGAGATCCGAAGAATCCTAGGTGAGAGAAATGAAATCTCTTCAACCCTTGAATAAACCTTGTCAAATTAGGTAGCATTAGTTGATTTGTTTATAAATTGAGGAATTTAGGGTTCGTACGAAATTAAGAAGAACGATAAATCCTGACAATAGTCGAAATCTGATGAAAATCGTGATGATTGAGTAGGTTGGCTATTTTGGTGATTCGATTGAGGGGCGTCTTTGTTTTGCGTATTTTGGTGTTATTGGGGAGTGCGCTACCTTCCCCAAAACAAGTGAGTGGGATTTATTTCAATGCTTTTGTTTAATATGTAAATCCTGTTTTACAACATTTTGATAATGAGCATGATTTGTCGTATGTTGGAAATGTTTTGACTGGTTTTAAAATTGACTTTTGTGAACCGTTGGAGTGTCCAAAAACTGTATTGAATTATGAAATTATGCATCCATGTGGTTGAAAAGTATAATGTGCCATTTTATGCTATATGTTGCATTGGTTTATGAACCGGATTTCGGCACATTTTGATATGATATTGGTTTTGGCCTTGAGGGCTTTGGATTGTATTGTTCCGTAGCTACGAAGGACACCGTGAGAGGCGCTTTGGTGGCGTCCGGATATGCCTAGGCCTGGGGTATCCCACGAGTTGTCGTGATTTGATTATCTACACGGTACTAGCCAGGTTGAACCCGAAAGGGGGAGGATTTGGATTTGGATTGGATATCCTCTTCAAGTCTAGCACCTGGACGAGGTTCGTCGCCAACGCCGGGGTAGAGAGCACTTTAAATAAAATTGCATATAACACCCCCGGTGCGCCTGTCATAGGTCGCGGTAGACCTCTGCCAGGACATTTTCGGCTGGCAGCTCTATGATTTTAATGACAGTGCTTTGGATGCATATTTGACTTGAAAATGCGTGAAATGATATATTGTTGAAATGAAGAGCATGATGATTTGAAATATGATTTATATACTTATGTTTTGACACTCCAGTTTCACACTCTATATTTGACGATTGCATTGACCCACTCACTCACTGAGTATTCTTTCCCGAGTACTCACCCCTCATTTCCCTTTTGTTTCAGAGATAGTATTTGACAAGGAGTGTCGCTTTTAGGACGCTCAGTTTCTTTGGGAGATCAGGCATGGACTTGAGGAATTATTGTGTATTTCCGCTGCAAATTTGTATTGGTGATGTATTTGTATTCTGAGGTCTATAGATGACCATTTTTATAATTCTGGGATGACTGTATAAATATGGACATTTAAATTGTGGAACTCTCATGTCACTGCATGACATTGCATTGAGGCATTTCTTTTTTGTTGCGTCTGTATTTGGGAATGTGTCATGTCTTAGAATTGTCCTCTAGGATCGCTCGGTGCCTCCTCTAAATCACAGGAGGGGCGACTGGCGGCTGTCCATGCCTTTGACGGGGGCATGGCAGTAGAGGTCTGTGGTTAGGACTGTGGAGAATTGTTTGTTAGCCTTGCGTTGCCCTGGATTGTGCAGTAAGATGATCTGATTTGTTGTTGAGGATAATATATGCATTTTGAGGCCGGGATGGCCCCTTTTGGACAGGTAACAGGTTTATTTTAATATGGGAGACCTCCGATATATGGGGAGGTTCTGCCCGATTTTCTGTAAAAATACAGCCGGCATCCAGGGTAACGGGCGGCTGCTCACGATCCCGGGTCGGGGCGTGACAGTTGGATTGGTATCAGAGCGACTTGGTTAAGAGCTATGTAGGAAGAGAGTCTTGGAAGCATTTCCGAATAAGTTGGTTTTTAAAGTCCTCAATGCATGAGAGTCTCATACAGTCATAAAGTCCCAGTGCATGGTCATAGGCATATGAGTTCATTTATTTTAGGGGGTTAGATACGGTTGTATCTAACCTAACTTGCTACATTCTTCTCCTATTGAACTAAGAATTTCATTCTTTTGTGAGGGTAGCCATCCTATGATTAGTTCAAAATTCTTGAAACGTGCCTATTCTTTTTATGATAATAAGCATCTTTCTCTTGCAGAATTATGCCACCTAGACGTGGAAGGAGAGGTGCTAGATTCGCATCGCTTGAGGGTCTGTTAGTGCCAGATGCACCTCGGGCACCTGAGACCCCACGAGCACCAGAGGACTTAGACGAGCCGGAGGATCGTACCTCGACTCGCGTGCCACCACCGGCACCTACTCAGCCAGCTGCTCAGGCTGAGACTCCTGTACCCACACTCGACGCCTTTAGGCAGGTGTACGAGTGGTACGCTTTGCATGGGGTCCAGATTCCGCCCCCACCACCTCCTACAGCGGCGCCTGCACCTGCAGCAGCGCCAGTTCCTACGGCACCGGTTCCACCGCCGGTGGCCGGTCCTTCTACTTTGTCCGAGCCGAGTGAGAGCACATCGGCTATTCTTAGACGGGTACATGAGTTGACTCAGTTGGTTAAGGAGGCCCGTCAGTTGGGGTGCACGGATTTCACAGGGCTTGGTGATGCTGCGGCAGCCAAGCATTGGATCAATCGCACCCGCAGGATTTTGACTGATCTCGGGATTGGAGAGGAGCTCTGCCTGAAAGTGGCAGAGCGATTATTAGGGGGAGAGGCCCTCTCATGGTGGGAGGCCCTCACTGATGAGGCGATAGAGCCACTGCGGTGGGACGACTTCCTTCGGGAGTTTGACCGCAGATTTTTCCCACTCTACCAGCAGGACCGGATGAGGTCAGAGTTGGGACGGCTTACACAGGGGTCCAGATCTGTCTCGGAGTATGAGGCAGACATGCGGAGACTTGCCGCATTTGTACCAGATCTGGCCACACCTCAGTATTTGCGCTTCAAGTTTGAGGACGGTCTTAGCCTCAGCATAAAGAGGTATATGACTGTTACTCCACAGTTTACACTGGCCGAGGTGATAGACTCTGCTCACCGCGCGGAGGCTTTGGTCCGCGCTGAGACTAGGCAGAAAGAGAACAGAGAGCAGAAGAGAAAGAAGGAGAAGTCTCATTTTGCGGAGAATTCCAAGAGGGGCAGGGGATCCAGTTCGTACAGAGGCGGATTTGGATCTGGATTTCCTGAGCTGGGACGGGGACAGTACTCCCAGGGGTTTAGACAGCCCGCACCGACTCACCCTGCACAGTTTACTACTCAGCGGCACCCTTATTGCCGCAGGTGCAGTCAATCCCATCCGAGCGGAGCTTGTTCAGTGACGGTCACTTGCTTCCACTGTGGGAAGCCGGGGCATATTAGGAGTTTTTGCCCTGAGTTAGGACTCGGAGGACAGAGTTCACTGAGCCGCACTAGTACTCCTCGTATGGGACAGCAGGGGCAGCCTGTTCGGCCAGCAGTTTCTACTCCCAGGGTGACCACTGGGAGTAACACAGTGCAGACTCAGGCACGACAGCAGCCTAGGGCTCAGGCCCGGGTTTATGCCATGACGCAGGAGGACGCCCAGGCGAACCCCGACATCATCATGGGTACTCCTCCTTCTGATCCTGTAGAATAGGATCTCTATTCGTATTCTCACTTCTTTTGAGGATGTCAGCATTGTATCAGTCGTATGGGTATTATATGTTGTGTTCCCTTTTGTCGACATGATACTACTCTGACATTTTTGTACACCGAGATTGTAGAAGCCCTAGAGGCTCAACTGTTTTGACATATATATATACATATCAAGTTTGAAATTATTCTAAGTCTATGTGCATTTTGTTCAATGATAGGTACTCTACCCATTTTCGGAATAGATGCTCGTATCCTTATTGACACGGGGTCTAATTATTCGTATGTGAGCGATAAATTCTCCCGACACTCTGACAGACCGCTCTCACCTTTGGACGAGGAGATATCGGTCATCACTCCTCTGGGTGAGCAGATTGTGCGCGGCACAGTGTATAGAGAATGTGAAATCAAAGTTGGGGATACAGTGCTGAAGGCAGATCTAATCCCTCTCGCCATGACTGATTTTGATGCCATCTTGGGGATGGATTGGCTACATATGCATCGGGCTTCGGTTGACTGCTTTAAGAAGCAGGTGGAGTTTCGAAAACCCGATCAGCCAGTGTTGATTTTTGAGGGCGAGAGGCGGGTTTTACCCCGCTGTGTCATTTCAGTTTTGGAGGCTAGACGCATGATTCGCCGCGGATGTGTGACTTACCTGGCTCATATCATTGACACCACTGCTCAGGGACCGAGACTGGAGGATGTCCCAGTGGTACAGGACTTTCCTGATATTTTCCCCGAGGAGCTGCCTGGACTACCACCTGTTCGGGAGTTTGACTTTGAGATCGATTTAGCTCCGGGGACTACCCCTATTTCTATGCCGCCATACAGGATGGCGCCGGCTGAGCTGAGAGAGCTCAAGGTCCAGCTGCAGGAGTTGCTGGATAAGGGGTTTATCCGTCCTAGCACGTCTCCGTGGGGTGCACCGGTGTTGTTTGTGAAAAAGAAGGACGGCACATTTCGGCTATGTATAGATTATAGACAGCTGAACAAAGTTACCGTTAAAAATCGGTACCCACTACCACGTATTGATGATCTCTTTGATCAATTACAGGGTGCCAAAGTATTCTCGAAGATAGATCTCCGGTCGGGTTACCATCAATTGCGGATTAGGGCCGAGGATGTGCCTAAGACGGCTTTCCGCACCCGATACGGACATTATGAGTTTTTGGTCATGCCGTTTGGGCTGACTAATGCCCCTGCCGCATTTATGGACCTAATGAACCGAATTTTTCACGATTATTTGGATCGGTTTGTCATTGTTTTTATTGATGATATCTTAGTCTACTCGCGGAGTGATGATGAGCATGCTCAGCACCTTAGGGTGATTTTGCAGACTCTTCGTGAGAGACAGCTTTATGCCAAGTTCACCAAGTGTGAATTTTGGTTGCGGCAGATTGGTTTTCTTGGCCATGTAGTTTCTGCGGAAGGTATCTTTGTTGATCCGCAGAAAGTTGAGGCTATCTTGAGATGGGAGCAGCCACAGACAGTGACTGAGATCAGGAGTTTTCTTGGTCTAGCCGGGTATTACCGCAGGTTTGTAGAGGGCTTTTCTCAAATTGCGGCTCCGTTATCTAGATTGACGCGAAAAGGTGTCAAGTTTGTATGGGATGATCGTTGTGAGGTGAGTTTTCAGGAGCTCAAACAGCGATTGACGTCCGCTCCGATTCTAGCCCTTCCCACGAGTAGTCGAGAGTATGTGGTGTACAGTGACGCCAGCAGGCAGGGATTGGGCTGTGTATTGATGCAGGATGGTAGAGTTATCGCCTATGCTTCGCGGCAGCTAAAGAAGCATGAGGTGAATTATCCTACGCACGATTTGGAGTTGGCGGCCATAGTCTTTGCGCTAAAGATATGGCGCCACTATTTATATGGGGTCACATGCAGAGTGTTTACAGATCACAAAAGTCTAAAGTATCTGTTCACTCAGAGGGAACTGAATTTGAGGCAGCGGAGATGGTTAGAGCTGCTAAAGGATTATGACCTCATTATTGATTATCATCCGGGCAAGGCTAATGTGGTGGCTGATGCCTTGAGTCGGAAGTCATCTTCCTCTTCTCAGACTACCGAGAGTACTTATCTCTCGTGTTTATTGGGACTCCGAGCTTTGGGAGTTAGGTTGGCTAGTGATGATCAGGGAGCTATACTAGCCAGATTTGAGGTTCGACCGAGTTTGCTCGATCGTATCAGGGAGCTTCAGCAGAGTGACGAAGAGCTCCGAGGTATTTATGAGAAAGCCAGCAGAGGTGATATTGACGACTTTAGAGTTCGCAAGGATAGACTGTTGGTTTTTCGAGATCGAGTATGTGTACCGGCAGATAGTGATCTTCGCAGGGCTATTCTTGAGGAGGCCCATTCATCTGCTTATGCTTTACATCCCGGCAGTACTAAAATGTACCGCACCATCAGAGACAGTTATTGGTGGTCGGGTATGAAACGGGAAATTGCAGAATTCATTGCTCGTTGCCTTGTATGTCAGCAGGTGAAGGCTGAGCACCAGCGTCCAGCTGGCACATTGCAGCCCCTTCCCATTCCTGAGTGGAAGTGGGAGCATATCACGATGGATTTTGTAGTGGGATTACCGCGGACTTCGGCACAGCACGATGCTATTTGGGTGATAGTTGACCGACTTACTAAGTCCGCACATTTCATCCCGATTAGGAGTGATTACTCGCTTGAAAGGTTGGCACGCCTCTATATTGATATGATTGTGAGGCTGCATGGGGTTCCAGTGTCGATAGTATCAGATCGAGACCCCAGATTTACATCCCGTTTTTGGCCCAGTCTGCAGGAGGCTTTGGGTACTAGACTGAATTTCAGCACAGCGTATCACCCCCAGACAGATGGTCAGTCAGAGAGAACTATTCAGACTTTAGAGGACATGCTTAGAGCATGTGTTATGGATTTCCGGGGGAGTTGGGATCGGCATCTTCCGTTAGTGGAGTTCGCCTATAATAATAGCTATCAGGCGAGTATTGGCATGCCACCTTACGAGGCATTGTATGGGAGGAAGTGTCGTACCCCGTTGTGCTGGGATGAGGTCGGTGAGCGACGACTCACCAATGTTGAGCTGGTAGAGGAGACGAAGGAGAAAGTGAGGATTATCCGTACGCGGATGAAAGCCGCCCAGGATAGACAGAAATCCTATGCAGATCGTAGGCGGCGACCTCTAGAGTTTACTGTGGGAGACATGGTATTCTTAAAGATATCTCCCTTGAAGGGAGTCATTCGATTTGGGCAGCGAGGGAAGTTGAGTCCCAGGTATATTGGGCCCTTCCGTATCCTTGAGAGGGTCGGAAGTGTAACATATAAATTGGAGCTGCCAGCAGATCTATCGCGTGTTCACGATGTATTTCATGTCTCAGTACTTAGGAGATATCAGCCAGATCCCTCACACATTTTAGAAGCTCCGCCAGTCGAGCTTCGAGAGGACTTGAGTTTACCTGTTCAGCCCGTGACTATTCTGGATCGACAGGTCAGAAAGCTACGGAGCAAAGAGGTTCCTCTTGTCAAAGTTTTGTGGAGGAGCGACCAGGTCGAGGAACAAACTTGGGAGCCTGAGGAAGCCATGAGGAAACAGTACTCCCATCTATTTTCTGTATAGTTTTCTTTTAGTCTCGAGGACGAGACTTGTTTTTAGGGGGTTAGAAAATGTAACACCCAATTAACAAAAAAAAAAAAAAAAAAAAAAAAAAAAAAAAAAAATTTAGGGCTTAAAGCCCAATTTTCTCTCTCTCTTTCCCCCTCTCTTCTCTCTTCTTCTCTCCCTTTTTCTTCTCTCTTTTTCCCTTCTCCCCGCCGCCGTGTCTCTTCCCCTCCCGCTGCCATCCTCCGCCGCGAGCGACCGCCCGAATCAGCCGCACGATCTTCCTCCCACGAGTGCGCCGTGGCCGTCGCTGCTCCAACCCTCTGCGAGCGCGCGACTGCAGCGCGATCTCCAGTCCTCAGCGAGCGCGAGCACAGCCGCGCGATCATCTCCGCGCGAGCGCTAGCACCACCGCGCAGTCTTCCGCGGGAGCGCGCGAGCGCTGCAGCGCGACCCAGCCTAAGCGCGAGCAGCGCGCGAACCGCGCGCGAGCAGCGCGCGAGCAGCGCTCGAGCAGCGCGCGAGCAGCGCTCGAGCAGCGCGCGAGCAGTCGCGATCCCCAGCGCGCGACCCCAGCGCGCCTCAGCACGCCCCAGCACGAGCACGAGCACTCCAGCGTGCGACCCCCAGCGCGAGCAGTGCACGATCCAGCTTACGAGTGCGCTTCAGCGCGTGAGCCAGCGCCAGCACGAGCGCGAGCGCGCTCCAGCGCGTGATCCGGCTTGCCAGGCCGCAGGCCCACCAGGCCGCAGACCCATCAGGCCCGCCGGCCCACCAGGCCCGCCAGCCCATCAGCCCGCCAGCCCGCGGCCCACGGCCCGCGACGGCCCGTGGCAGTCCGTGAGCCTCTGCGAAGGTAAATGACTCTAAGTTTCGATTTTTCGCACTTGGGTTTCGAATCTCTTTAGTAATTGGACTTAAATTGTTCGCAATGGTTTCAAATTTGGAAACATTCAGGTTTTAGACCAAACCAACGGGCGAACGAAAGCTAAATTCGAGATCCGAAGAATCCTAGGTGAGAGAAATGAAATCTCTTCAACCCTTGAATAAACCTTGTCAAATTAGGTAGCATTAGTTGATTTGTTTATAAATTGAAGAATTTAGGGTTCGTACGAAATTAAGAAGAACGATAAATCCTGACAATAGTCGAAATCTGATGAAAATCGTGATGATTGAGTAGGTTGGCTATTTTGGTGATTCGATTGAGGGGCGTCTTTGTTTTGCGTATTTTGGTGTTATTGGGGAGTGCGCTACCTTCCCCAAAACAAGTGAGTGGGATTTATTTCAATGCTTTTGTTTAATATGTAAATCCTGTTTTACAACATTTTGATAATGAGCATGATTTGTCGTATGTTGGAAATGTTTTGACTGGTTTTAAAATTGACTTTTGTGAACCGTTGGAGTGTCCAAAAACTGTATTGAATTATGAAATTATGCATCCATGTGGTTGAAAAGTATAATGTGCCATTTTATGCTATATGTTGCATTGGTTTATGAACCGGATTTCGGCACATTTTGATATGATATTGGTTTTGGCCTTGAGGGCTTTGGATTGTATTGTTCCGTAGCTACGAAGGACACCGTGAGAGGCGCTTTGGTGGCGTCCGGATATGCCTAGGCCTGGGGTATCCCACGAGTTGTCGTGATTTGATTATCTACACGGTACTAGCCAGGTTGAACCCGAAAGGGGGAGGATTTGGATTTGGATTGGATATCCTCTTCAAGTCTAGCACCTGGACGAGGTTCGTCGCCAACGCCGGGGTAGAGAGCACTTTAAATAAAATTGCATATAACACCCCCGGTGCGCCTGTCATAGGTCGCGGTAGACCTCTGCCAGGACATTTTCGGCTGGCAGCTCTATGATTTTAATGACAGTGCTTTGGATGCATATTTGACTTGAAAATGCGTGAAATGATATATTGTTGAAATGAAGAGCATGATGATTTGAAATATGATTTATATACTTATGTTTTGACACTCCAGTTTCACACTCTATATTTGACGATTGCATTGACCCACTCACTCACTGAGTATTCTTTCCCGAGTACTCACCCCTCATTTCCCTTTTGTTTCAGAGATAGTATTTGACAAGGAGTGTCGCTTTTAGGACGCTCAGTTTCTTTGGGAGATCAGGCATGGACTTGAGGAATTATTGTGTATTTCCGCTGCAAATTTGTATTGGTGATGTATTTGTATTCTGAGGTCTATAGATGACCATTTTTATAATTCTGGGATGACTGTATAAATATGGACATTTAAATTGTGGAACTCTCATGTCACTGCATGACATTGCATTGAGGCATTTCTTTTTTGTTGCGTCTGTATTTGGGAATGTGTCATGTCTTAGAATTGTCCTCTAGGATCGCTCGGTGCCTCCTCTAAATCACAGGAGGGGCGACTGGCGGCTGTCCATGCCTTTGACGGGGGCATGGCAGTAGAGGTCTGTGGTTAGGACTGTGGAGAATTGTTTGTTAGCCTTGCGTTGCCCTGGATTGTGCAGTAAGATGATCTGATTTGTTGTTGAGGATAATATATGCATTTTGAGGCCGGGATGGCCCCTTTTGGACAGGTAACAGGTTTATTTTAATATGGGAGACCTCCGATATATGGGGAGGTTCTGCCCGATTTTCTGTAAAAATACAGCCGGCTCCAGGGTAACGGGCGGCTGCTCACGATCCCGGGTCGGGGCGTGACAATATGTACATTATTATTATTTACAGGCTAGTTGGGGTAGTCTGTGGCCAACATTGGGGTAGAGAGCCATTATTTAATACTTGCATTTGGAAAAACCCCCAATGCGTCGTTCTTGATCGAGATAGAGCATTGCTGGGAATATTTCATTGGCCAGCTCTTCACGACATTGATGTAAATATTGGATGCATATCTTGCTTTCTGATGTGTGCGTATTATATATGATTTTGAAATAACATGATCGGTTTGCACACTGTGGATATTTTCTTATGCTTTGACAATCCAAGCTCACCATAGATGTTGATAGTATGATGTCAATCCCCTCACTTACTGAGTATCCTCCCATAGATACTCACCCCTCACTTTCTTTCCCACAGGATTAGTGTTGGACCGAGAAGATATCACTGGGTTTGGGTATGGATATTTTCCATCTCTTCCGCTACGATGATTGGTGATATTATTATGTATTGAAGATTTTAGTTTGACCAATGTATTTATCAAATTTTTGGGATGACTGTATAAATTATGGACATTTATTCTTGAAATTCTCGTATTGATTTATTTCATTGCATTGAGGCACTTGTAAATATTTAAAAAATAACTTGGGAATTTATTTTATATATGCGTAGAATTTAAGTTCGTTCGGTGTGGCGGCTGCTCATGCTCTAGTTGGGTATGACAGTAGAGGTCTGTTGCTAGGACTGTTAGAAACTTTATAGCCTTGCGTTATTCTGGATGTTGGCTGTGGTATTCGTTGATTTTGGAGGGGCCGGGATGACCAATTGCTTATTTTTACAGGATGAATGTCATATACAGGTGAAATTGTACATGAAAAACCTCCGATTTATGGGGAGGTTCTGCCCGATTTTCTGTAAAAATACAGCCAACATCCAGGGACAACGGGCGACTGTTCATGATCCCGGTTCGGGGCGTGACAGATATAGGCGCGGCCGGTTGAACCCACGTAAGGAGAGGACGTGTGTGACGCCACCGTCTAGCACCGGGCGGGGTCCTATACACGTTGATGAGTTAGCCCTAGCGAACTCATGGCCAACGTCGGGGTAGAGAGCGTTTTAAAGTCTATGCATAATAAAACCCCCGATGCGCCTGTCCTTGGTCAAGTTGACATTTGCTAGGATCAATTTTGACTCGCTCTGATATTACTTGATTTTAAGTGGATGCATACTTGCTTATTATCGTGTGATTGATTAAATGATTTCAAATTGTTAAACATATCATGTTTTGCTGCGAAATGTAAATTTTTGTTTCAAATGATATTATTTGACACTCCAATTGTTCACTTATGCTATTTATGCTTGATATTATCCCCCTCACTCATTGAGTATCTTCCCATGATACTCACCCCTCCATTTTCTCTCCTCAGACAGGATTTTTGTTGTGCTGGAGCGACGTTTCAGATCTTAGAGATTTTGGTGGATCTGAGAGATATACGACGGTGAGATTTAAGTTAAATTTGAAATATGAATTTCGTACTTCATTTCGACCATGTGAGATCTTGACATTTAGGTCCATAGTTGGCCGTGTATAGTATGAGATGACTGTATAACTTATGAGCAGTTGTATGCATAACTCTCGCTTTGGTTCATTTTACTCGCATTGATGTATCTGTAAGCGTTTTAAACTTTCTACTTGGAAAATGTGTTACACATTGTCTAAACTTAAGTCCGCTCGGTGTAGCGGCTACTCATACTCTAGTTGGGCATGATAGTAGAGGTCTGTGGCTAGGATTGCTAGAAATTGTAAAGCCTTGCGTTGTCCTGGATATTTGGAGATGGAATTTGTTGATTTTGGAGATGCCGGGATGGCCATTTGTTTAAATTACAAGTTGATTTTGCATATACAGGTTTAATTGTATATGAGAAACCTCCGATTTATGGGAAGATTCTACCCGATTTTCTGTAGAAATACAACCGATATTCAGCACAACGGGCGGCTGTTCACGACCCCGGTTTGGGCCGTGACATTATACTTAAAATGAGGACCTCCATTTTTATTTTTTGAATTTTTCCTTGAGATTTGTTTGAGTAGAATTTGATATGGATCCCCTTGAGTAGGGACTTATTTATATTATGTGGATTTGATTTGAATGATCGGGTTGGCCCGATGCATGCATGTTTTGAGTAGGGATGGACTGAACTGAACTGGTCCTTTGATTGTGTGATGAATACATACTAGTTTATTTTTATGGTTAGTTTATTTTGAAAAATAGGTGGATATCAATGAATACCTTGTGGTCACTTGGTATATGGGTTAGGTTTACCTACATTCTGGAGTAACGCAGCTGTTGTCACATGCTCGATCTAAGAGTCAGGGCATGACACCACCTGGTGGCTACAAGCTAAATGCAACAACCACGTACTAGAATGGCTAGTTGATGGTGCAATAGTAAGTGAGAGGTCTGAGTCTGTATCTTCACATTCTGCTACATTTGAATCTGAGACAACTTTCCCTTTGTCAGGTCTGCTTTTATTCTTCAGCCTATGACAATCTTTCTTCCGGTACCCTTTTTCTCGACAAAAGACATTCATTTTTTCTTGGTTTGGACTTTGACTTTGATCTCCCACTCATCCTTCCTAACTCTGGGAACACCCTCTGACAGCTAACATTTTTGCTTCTTCACTTGATGACTTTTTACTGTCAGCCATTTTTGTCAATCGTACGGTTTAATAACAGTCAATGTGAAACGTTGAACAAATAGGAAGATTTTTTCTAAAGTGGAAGATTAGACTACGCTACAACCATAGAGTATATTAAGATCAATCAGGCTCATTGCCAATTAGCCCAATAAAATCTTTTCTGATGTGGAAGATCAGACAAAACTACGATCACGGAGCATACTTAGATAAATCGGGCTTTAACACCAATTGTTACGGAAGTTTGAGTATGAATAGAATGTGAACGATTGTATCGAAAAATCACCTTGGGATAAATTCCCAAGAAAGATAATTTAATAACAAAAATTCCCAAAGAAGATAATTTAATAACAAAATATATCACTACAACAATATTCAACGATAACCAAATAAAGAATATCAAATTTTAACAAAATTTGACTAAATATACCTATGTTTTTTTATACTATCAAAATAATATTTCTCTAATTTTAATGAAATATTACAAAAGAGGGGAGAAAATTGTCTTAAAAAAAATGAGAAGGCAAGTTTTTTGGAATGGGTTTGCTCCTAAGGGGGGTGTTCTTTTACAACTAGAAAAAGGTCTCCTCTCCCCTCTTGCAATCCGACGTGGGATCTAACATTTTTTTTAGCCATATCCAACAGCCTTGAGCGTCACGTGAAAGCTACTGTGATTACTATGGAGTGTGAGAAAGTTAAATTTAAGTGTCCTATGCTATCATATATTAAATTTTGCAGTGTCCTATGCTTTCATATATTATTCACTACAAAACAAACATATCACTCTTTCTTATCCTGAGGAATCCTTATGTTCCATGTGACAAGCCGGTGCTATTGTTTTTGTGTGTGTGTGTGTGAGAGAGAGAGAGAGAGAGAGAGAGAGAGAGATGTTTATCACAGAAGTGTCCATCATACGCCATGAAAAGCAGCACCCGGTGTGTATATATATCACACACCTTCCAAATTAAGAAGGTATTGAGAAATTGAGATATCACACCTTTTATAAATTTCTATTTTTATTTTTACATTATTTTATTTTATTGGAGGCAATAAATCACTATCAATTAAGATTACCTTTTTCATAATAACTATTTCAATTAGAAACTCACATTTATCCATTATTATTTTTTTGTATATAAGCTTTGTTACTAATAAAAATTTAAATCTCATACATCATTGAGTTGATTACATTTACTATTTAAATCTAATGTTTGGGTAGAGAATATGCCCCGTGTTCGAGCCAGGCTTGAGCAAATACCTTTTTCTTTCGGCCTGACAATATCTGGTCCGTGCCAAACCAGGCCTGCCTAATGATCAGGTCCACAACCTAGATAGATGAGTTCAAACACTAAATGTTAAGGCATAAATTATCATGTCATCGTAACTTTGTCAACAACCCAAGAAATAATGACTAGACGAGAGTCTGAATAGGCTGAGATGAGTGTATATGGCCCATGAACCGACAGGCGTAAGGGTTGTTTTCTGGAAACCAAGATGTGGTGACAAAGAACGCCACAAATTTTTTGTTCCCAGCTCCAGAGCAAACGACACATGAGGTTAATGAAAAGAAGGTAGGATTCCATGAGACTAGCAAGACTTTTGTTTTCACCTGCTAATAATGTGTGTTCTGTTAATATCTTTGTGTCCTGGAATATTAATGTCGGTGGCCTCAATGTTATATTCTGCTGAATTTGGACTTGCAATGCACCAAGTATCAATTTTGCAGCCATTGAAAACATGGTGTATCTTCTCAAAACACCAATATTTGATCCTTTGGTTCTTGCTGCAGTATTGTTCTCTATCCTCTTCTTCCTTAAATGTGCCAAACATAACAAAGTAATAAACTTGCCCCCATCACCTCCTTGGCTTCCCATAATTGGAAACCTTCACCAACTTGGTTCATATGTACACCATTCATTCCGGGATCTCTCCAACAAGTACGGACCTTTGCTATATGTACACTTGGGGCAATCTCCGGTACTTGTTGTTTCATCTCCAGAGATTGTGAGAGAAATCATGAAGACCCACGACGCCATTTTTGCTAACAGGCAGAATACAGTTGCTACTGATGCAGTTTTCTTTGGAGGTAATGATGTTGTATTAACTCCGTATGGTGAGAAGTGGAAGTTTCTAAGGAAAATCTATGTTTTTGAGTTTTTCAGCCAGAGAAGGCTGCATTTACTTCATAGCATTAGGAAAAAGGAAGTCGAAACTATGACTGCAAAAATGCGCGAGTCCTGTGTTCATGAGAATGTTCCGGTTAATCTTTGGGATATTCTCTTGCTCATGTTAATCAAGATACTTTGTGAATTTGGTTTTGGTGAGGAATTTGAAGGAGAAGAACATGCCAAAAAATTTAAGACACTTTTGGAAGATTTTTTGCATGTTTCTGTGTCTTTAAGCTTCAAAGAATTCTTCCCCTCCATTGGATGGATGGATAAATTCACAGGTTTTGATGCAAAATTAGAAAAAATTTCCAAAGAACTTGACGCTTTCCTAGGTAACGTAATCAAAAAACATGAGCACTCTATGAAGAGGAAAACTGAGCAGTCTGCTGAGGAGAAAGACTGTGTGGATATTCTTCTCCACCACAAAAGCAACAGCGGGCACGGCGGCGGTGCTGATCTCACAATGGACAACATGAAAGGACTCCTTCTGGTTAGTTTTTTCACTTCATGTGTGAATACATATCTTTACAGCTATTGTTTGTACTCAGTGGTTACTTTCTTCTCAATTTTCAGAACTTGCTTGTCGGTGGAAGTGATACTAGTGCAGCAACAATTGAATGGACTATGGCTGAGCTGGTAAGAAACCCTACTGCAATGAAGAAAGCACAAGAAGAGGTAAGAAGAGTGGTGGGAAAAAAGCCAAATCCGGAGGCAGATGATGTAAGTCAATTGGAATACCTAAAATCTGCAATCAAAGAGACTCTAAGATTACACCCTCCTGCTCCTTTGATGCTTCCTAGACAAACATCATCCTGGGTAAAACTCAATGGCTATGATATTCCACCAAAAACAAATGTGTTAATCAATGTGTGGGCAATACAGAGAGACCCCAAATTATGGGACATGCCTGAAGATTTTCGACCAGAGAGATATTATGACAATCCGGTAGATTTCAAGGGTCAACATTTCGAGTTCCTTCCATTTGGTTCTGGAAGAAGGGGATGCCCTGGAATAGCAATTAGTCTTTCAACAGTTGAGTATGTTCTTGCCCACCTCTTGTATTGGTTTAATTGGGATTTAGCAAAAGGTAAGGATTTAGACATGAGTGAAAGTTATGGTGCCATTATTCATATGAAGAATTCTCTCCATTTGGTGCCAACACCATACTGTCCTTAATCCCCTAAGCATATCCATTGTTTTTCTTCATGTATCCCATTAATCATCCATCCAATGTTCTTTTCATCGGTTAAAAGTTGTATTATTGCATCTTCCTCATATTGATCGTGGTTCCCCCCCCCCCCCTTGACCCACGTCATTACAAAATTATATTAGTACTACCACTGGTTATTTTAACCCCTTAGTTCACACTGACGCAAATGCCAATAGGATTTGATCCCCCCACAGCCCCTTAATACTATGACAAGAGATTTAACAAACTAGATTATTCGAATCTATTGTATTGATCTTGCTTTGCTGCAACCTTTTCCCTTGGATTTTCTTCTTATAATCCCACAAATGGTTGTCAGCTCAAAACGATATGACCGTCCTTTGTGATGAGCCTTTTGTTTGAGGATAATTTTCTCTTGCTGTCACGCCCCGAACCCGGATCGTGAACAACTGTCAGTTGTCCCTGGATGCCGACTGTATTTTTATAGAAAATCAGGTAGAATCTCTCCATAAATCGAAAGTTTCTCGTATATAATTTCACATGTATATCACATTCATCCTGTAAAATAAACAATTGGCCATCCCGACCTCTCCAAAATTAACAAATACCACAGCCAATATTCAGAATAACGCAAAACTATAAAATTTCTAACAGTTCTAGCAACAGACCTCTACTGTCATGTCCAACTAGAGCATGAGCAGCCGCCACACCGAGCGAACTTAAATTCTACGCATATATAAAATAAATTCTCAATTTATTTTTAAATATTCACAAATACCTCAATGCAATAAAATAAATCAATACGAGAGTTTCAAGAATAAATGTTCATAATTTATACAGTCATCCCAAAAAAATTAGATAAATATATTGGTCAAACTAAAATCTCCAATACATAACGACATCACCAATAATCGTAGCGGAAGAGATGAAAATATCCATACCCAAACCCAGTGATATCACGTTCGTGTCACAATTATACAAACTCAACAATACCTCCTCGGTCCAACACTAATCCTGTGGGAAAGAAAACGAGGGGTGAGTATCTATGGAAGGATACTCAGTAAGTGAGGGGATTGACATCATACTATCAATATCGAGGGTGAACTTGGAGTGTCAAAACATAAGATAAAAAAAAAATATCCACAATGTGTAAACCGATCATGTTATTTCAAAATCATATATGTCACGCCCCGAACTGGGATCGTGAGCAGCCGCCCGTTATTCTGAATATCGGCTGTATTTTTATAGAAAATCGGACAGAACCTTCCCATATTTCGGAGGTTTCCCAAGTACAATTTACCCTGTATAAATCACAATCATCCTGTATTATAATCAAATGGTCATCACGGTCTCTCCAAAATCAACCAATCTCACAGCCAACATCCAGATAACGCAAGGTTATAAAAATTTTCAACAACCTAACCACAAATTTCTACTGCCATGCCCCCATCAAAGGCATGGACAGCCGCCAGTCGCCCCTTCTGTGATTTAGAGGAGGCACCGAGCAATCTTAGAGGATACTTCTAAGACATGACACATTCCCAAGTATTTACACAATGAACCAGAAATGCCTCAATGCAATGTTATGCAATGACATGTCCATATTTATACAGTCATCCCAGAATTATACAATAGTCGTCTATCGACCTCATAATACATATACATTACCAATACAATTGCTAACTCACGAAATTGTAGCAGAAATATATAATAACTCTTCAGATCCAAATCAAATCTCCCAATAATACTAACAGTCCTAAAAGCAACGCTCCTTACCAAATACTATCTCTGAAACAAGAAGGGAAATGAGGGGTGACTACTCGGGGAAGAATACTCAGTAAGTGAGTGGGTCAATGCAATCGTCAAATATGGAATGTGAAACTGGAGTGTCAAAACACAAGTATACAAATCATATTTCAAATCATCATGCTTTTCATTTCAACAATATGTCATTTGCACGCATTATCAAGTCAAGTATGCATCCAAAGCACTGTCATTAAAATCATAGAGTTGCCAGCCGAAAATGTCCTGGCAGAGGTCTACCGCGACCTATGACAGGCGCACCGGGGGTGTTATATGCAAGTTTATTTAAAGTGCTCTCTACCCCGGCGTTGACGACGAACCTCGTCCAGGTGCTAGACTTGGAGAGGATATCAAAATCCAAATCCAAATCCTCCCCCTTTCGGGTTCAATCTGACTAGTACCGTGTCGATAATCAAATCACGACAACTCATGGGATACCCCAGGCTTAGGCATATCCGGACGCCACCAAAGCGTCTCTCACGGTGTCCTTCGTAGCTACGGAATAATACAATCCAAAGCTCTCAAGACTAAAATCAATATCGTATCAAAAATGTGCCGAAATCAGATTTACAAACCAAAAGCAACATATAGCATAAAATGACACATTATACATTTCAACCACATGGATGCATAATTTCATAATTCAACACAGTTTTTGGACACTCCATCGGTTCACAAAAATCAATTTTAAAACCAATCAAAATATTTCAAGCATACGACAAATCATGCTCATTCATCAAGATGTTGTAAAACAGAGTTTACATATTAAACAAAAGTATTGAAATAAATCTCACTCACCGATTTTGGGGAGGATAGCGCACTCCCCAATAAAACCACAATACCTAGAACAATACTCCCCTCAATCGAATCACCAAAATAGCCAACCTAATCAAATCACCACGGTTCGATATCAAATAAGGGCCTAGTTATGAATCTTCAATTTTTCTTTCCAACCAAAACTACCTAATTTGACAAAATTTATTCAAGGTTAGAGATTTCCTTTCTCTCACCTAGGGTTCCTCGGATCTCGGATCTAACTTTCGTTCACTCGTCGGTTTGGTCTAAAACCTGAATATTTCCAAATTTTAAACAATTGTAAACAATTTAAGTCCAATTACTAAAGAGATTCGACACCCTAGTGCGAAAATCGAACTTTGAGTCATTTAACTTCGCAGAGTCTCACGGACTGTCACGGGCCGTCGCAGGCTTGTGGGCGGCGGGCTGGCGGGCTGGCGGGCCTGGTGGGCTTGTGGGCCTGAGGGTTCTGGTGGGCCGCGGGCTGGACTGGGCCACGTGCTGGACTAGGCCTCAGTGGCTAGGGCTCGTACTCGCGAGCTGGATCGAGCGCTCGCGGAATGGGTCGTGCGCTGGAGCGCTCGCGCTCGTGCTGGGGCATGCTGGAGGGCGCGCTGGCACAGGGGAGCCCGTGCTGGGGCGAGCAGGGGCTCGTGCAGAGGCGCGCAAGGGCGCGCTGGCGCTCGTGCAGGAGCGTGCAGAGGAGCGCAAGGGCTCGTGCAGAGGGTCGCACACTGCTCGGGCTGGGCTCGCGTGCTGGTTCGGGCTGGGCTCGCGCTGGGCACGCGCTGTACTCTCGCGCTGTGCTCGTGCACTGGGCTCGCGCTGCCGCTGTCGCGTGCGCTGGTGCACTCGCGGTGGTGCAGCGATCGCGCTCGGTGGAGGATGGCAGCAGGAGATCGTGCTGCGCGGAAGATGAAGGCACTGCGGCTAGCGCGCTCGCGTGAGGAGGGAGGAGCAGCGGCGGCTGGGTGCGGTGGCGATGGTGGCGAGCGGAGGTGCTGGCGGCGGCGGCAGCGGGAGAGGAAGAGACAGAGTGAGAGAGAGAGAAGGAAAGAGGGAGAGGGAGAGAGAGAGAGAGAGCCGACCAATGTTATTTCAAAATCATATATCATACGCACACATCAGAAAGCAAAATATGCATCCACTATTTACATCAATGTCATGAAGAGCCGACCAATGAAATATTCCCGACAATGGTCTACCTCGACCAAGAACGGCGCATTGGGGGTTTTTTTCCAAATGTATGTATTAAATAATGGTTCTCTACCCCAATGTTGGTCACAAGCTACTCCAACTAGCCTGTAAATAATAATAATGTACATATAACTAGTCGGCCGTGTATGGTGCCCCCGCCTGGTGCTAGACGGAGCCGTACTCAATGTCCTCTCCGATGAGGGTCAACCTGGGACACCGATACACATGACGATCTGGCGGATACCTCCGGCCGAAGCGTATCCGAGCACAAGGGGTGCCTCTACCAGATGTCCTTCGTAGCTACGGATCACAATATCATATCGGCCGGGCACATAGCCCCATGCATCCCATCACCATGTCGGCCGGGCATTAGCCCCATGCATCATATCATAACATCGGCCGGGCATACAGCCCAAATATATAAGTAAATCCATTTAAAACCATGTGCCAATGCAGTGGAAGCATTAAAACATGTCAATATGTCGAAAATGTGGCACAATATTCAGTTATCAAAATTCATGGATGCATATCAATAAAGTCAGAAATTAAGACACTCCAAAAGTTACAAAACATTTCATAAAATATTCGAAAGTTCTAACAATCATACATTTTGCAGAAACGTGTCATTTAAAAAATATTTTTGAAACATGGTTTTCAATCAATAACGAATGTCAAAGTCCCACTCACCGTTCTAGGGAGGGTGGTCACTCCCTATTTTCAAAACAAATCCTCTCTGATTCCTCGAGTCTCCAAAAAGATCAACCTATTCAGATCATCAAAATTGAATATCAAATTCTCAAGTATCTTTAGGTTTATCCTAAAGACATGAAATGTACAATATCCTCCACTTTACGGCTCATTTCATTCCAACCCTACAACCTAGATATTTTCATGCATATTTCAAAATTTAACTCTAAGGAAAACTATTCAAATTAACTTGACATGATTTTGTGATTCTATAACATGCTTTTTTTGTATCAGACCATCTAGTTTCTATAACATTCTATACTTAACCTTCAAGGTCACATATAATCATTTCAGAAATTATATTCTATTCGCATGCTACTTACACTCTAAACATATACAAAACTTTTCATCTTAGATTCAATTCTAGATTCATTCAATATATCAGTCAGAGCTGAAATCTCCTCACCTAGGTTTTCTCGAAGCGCAAAGTCTCGTCCGAATGTCGGTTCGGTCACTTCAAGGTCTGTACTGTTTGCTATCAAAACAAGATTTATTTATTAGATCTAAACACTTAGATCAGAAGCAAAACCCTAAGTCATTTACCTACGTGGAGGTTCGTGGGCTGTCACGGGCTCACGGGCCATCGCGGGCTCGTGGGCTACAGTAGGCTCGTGAGTTCGCGGGTCAGCGGGCCAGTGGGCTTCGGCTAGCGAGCTCGCGGTCTGTAGGCCAGTGGGCTAGCGGGCCGGCAGGCCTGCAGGCTGGCGGGCCTGCAGGCTGATGGGCCTGCGGCTGGCGGGCCGATGGGCCTGCAGCTGATGGGCGTGCGGGTGGGCGGGCCCACGGCTGATGGGCCTGCGGGCTGGTGCTCGTCCGTGCGCTGGTGCGCGCCCGTGTGCTCGTGCGCTGCGCTGGTGCGCGCTCGTGCGCTGGCTCGTGCACTTGCTCGCGCTCGCGGCCTGGCTCGCGCTCGCGGGCTCGGTCCTGCTCGCGGCCTGGGCTCGCGCTGCGGGCTCTATCCTGCTCGCTCGCAGACTGAGGTGCACTGTGTTCGCGCTGTGCTTGTGCGGAGAGGATCGCGCTGGGTGGATCGCGAGGTGGCAGAAGGTGCTGGGTTGCGCTCGCGGACGCTTGCGGTGGTGGAAGGAGCAGCGGCAATCGCGAGCGGTGGCATGTGATGGTGGCGGAAGGGAGAGGGACAGAGGCGGAGTGGCGAAGCCGAAGGGAGAGAGCGACATCGAGAGGGAGAGAAGAAGAAGAAGAAGAAGAAGAAGAAGAAGGAGAAGAAGGTGACGATGGCGGTGGCAGTGGCGGTGGCGGTGGAACACGCAGCGAAGGAGGGCGGCGCCGCGGTGGGAGAAGAAACGAAGGGTCGGGAGAGGGAGAGAGAGAGAGAGAGAGAAAGAGAGAGAGGGGGAGTGGGATTAGGGTTTCCAACCCTAATCCCCAAATTTGGGGACGCAACGTTTTGTCCCAAAACGCTGCGTCTCCATATTTCGTTTTTTTTTTTTTTTTTTTTCTCTTTGGTGTTACACCTGCAATAGATTCAGGCCATGTGACAGCGGAGAACTATGCTTTTTTTATCTTATTTTAAAAAGGCTGATCTTCCAACCGGCATATCCACTGAACCTGCTTCATGGAGATTGAACCTAAATTTTAAGAAATGCCAATCATGGGAATATTAGGGGCAGATGGAAGTGCGAGTAAAGTCACTTTTATGCAAAAACAGGATAATTTGAACTATATCAATTCCCAGTTTTTCGTAACTTTTTTTCGGTTTAAAACCTGGTTAAAACCAAAAATTAAAAAAAATAATAATAAAAAAAAGGTTTTGCAAAATTGCTTGAAGAAAACCTTGAAAAGATATAAACTCTTGATAGGAGCTTTTACATAAATTTTTTAATAAAAATGTCTGGACTAATAAAATTGTTCTTAATTATTTCAACTATTATAATTTTTAACCTTAAAAAGAACTTAACTATTTTATCATTGATGAAAAATATAAATTGTTAATTTATTAATTTTATATGAATTTAGTAAATCTTTCAAAAAAATGTATATACTTTAAATACTTATGGATATTTATAATATTTATGAACTTGAAATATTTTTTATTAATTTATAAATATTTTAAAATTATTTATAAAACCATTTATTTTATAAATTATTTATGAAACTTTAATTTCAGTGATCTTTTATTGTAACTTAGTTCACAACTTTTAGAAGATTAAAATTAAATATATATATATATATATATATATATATATATCAGACAGTATTATCACTTAATTTTCAAACTTCAAAGAGTTTTTAATAATAAAAGAAAAAAAATGTTAGATCAAACATACTCACAGGAGGTTTGATTAAAGTGAATTGCAATTATGCTGGTACAGACCTCAGTCCCAATGATTTTTGTATTTCAAACTATAATAATTGAGGTAGGAGAATACATATATTCTGTGTACCAGTTCAGATTCCAGTAACAATAATATATTAAATAAATAAAATATTGCGAACACAGCTGGCATATATATCAGAATATTTAAATCCTCCATGCGTTGCTGCAAATGGATCCTTTGGCACCGCGCCGCCCGATGACATTGCGAGATCGTCATGTCACATCACACGTCGTCGGAAATAGAAAACCATCGTCCTAATCCTAAGTGCCCCGTGAAAGCTACCATTATAATAATCCTAAGTGGGCAATTGTGCCTCCTGGAATTTTAGAAAAATAAATTTTATTTAAAAATTTTAAATATTATTTATTTTCTTAAAAGTTATAACAGCTGCCTCTAAAAACATAGCCTGAAATAAATTTGTGGTTTCTATCATGCAAACTAGTCTTTAGAGGACGTACAAGTTTTTTAAAGATCTTGAGACTTGGCTCTTGGGCAAGGTTTTTTGTCATAGTGAACCTAACTCTGACCCATCAAACAAACATTTGTTTGTCTGTCCATGTGCGAAAAAGAGTGCGGCATATTTGGCATTGCCCGATAGTCGCCAACTAAGGACACTTTGAGCCTTATGGCTGATGCTCACCGTCAATTTCTAATCCTTCAATGTAAGACTAGACCTAGTGTTCCAAAATCCACGGTTTCATGCCTTTGTTAGGTCCTCCAAGGAGCAAGACTTGGCAAAATCTTCCTTCTTCTTTTTTTTTAATTTGATGTTTTGAATCATAGTCTCAGCATTGCCATTTTTAATTGAGAGAGAATTCTGTGAATATAATTTTTTTTTATTTTTTAATTTTGAATTCATTATTTAATTAAGGTACCAAATACTCTTATCTATTAAATTAACTGTTGGTCCATAAATCTCCCATCTTATCACTCCTAGGGTTGGCAACACTATACCTTCTTGTCGAAATTTCTTTTATACCACAACGTGCTATTGCTTTTGCAAAAAAAAGATACAGATAATGAGAGAGAGAGAGAGAGGTGTCGATAATGAACACTTGTTGCATAATGCCCAAAAAAGGAAAATGGGCCACTTTGATCTTAAAAATTGTTATTAGGCCAAATTCATTTGCTGGAAAAGAGTATGAAGTGCCTCTCCTTTTTAGGCTTTTATCAATACCGTAAGGTTCTTTACAGTCTCACCAGATGATCATCACCATAAACAAGAGAGGTTTGTTCACAGGTAAGAATGCAACTTTAAGCCAACAAAATGATGGGTCTTGAATAATCAAGTAGAAAGCTACGAAGAATGGACTTAGACAAGAAGCATGAAGGAAAATATTTATACTACTGAATTACAAAATATTCTATCTGGTGGTATTTAACGACCGTATGCAATATGCCCACGACACAGAAAGATCTGATAGAACTTCTCGGTACAACGTAGGTACAAAGTATGAAAAAGGGAAAACAAGTAGAAATGCATTAGTTGAATATATAGATCAAGGTAGCTAGATTGTCTTTGGGATTCAAGGATTATAAGATGTTGCCACCAGATGAAGGGGAGTTTTCTTGCGAAGAACCACACCGAGTGCTTCATCCATGTCCATGTCCTCCCCATTTACGCCCACTGGCAAATTCCAATCAAACCAGTACATCAAGTTGGCAATCACATACTCAACAGTAGCAATGGCAAGTGATGTCCCTGGGCACCCCCTTCTTCCTGAACCAAAGGGAATGAATTGAAAATATTGCCCACTAAAATCAACTGGATTGTCATGAAACCTGTCAGGGAAGAAATCTTCTGCCATGACCCATAATTTGGGATCTCTCTGAATCGCCCACGCATTGATGAAAATTCTTGTTTGCGGTGGGATATCATACCCATCGAGCTTTTCCCATTTTAGTGTTTCTCGAGGAAGCAACAAAGGAGCAGGAGGATGTAATCTAAGAGTCTCTTTGATCACACATTTTAGGTACTCCATGTGCATGATATCAGTCGGATCCATCTCCAACTTCTTTCCCACCACTTTTCTTACCTCTTCTTGAGCTTTCCTCATTGCAGTTGGATTTCTTGCAAGCTCAGTCATCACCCACTCCATCGCTGCTGAAGTTGTATCATTTCCACCAATAAGCATGTCCTGAAACTGAGAACAATGTTAGATCAAATACATTCTTATACTCTGACACACAGATATATACATAGAGGAAGAAGAGAGAGACCAGAAGGATTCCTCTCATGTTGTCTTGAGTGAGATCAAAGTCAACCAACTTATCCTCTTTCACATGAAGAAGAACTTCCACAAAGTCTTTTGCCTCGTACTCCCCGTTCTTGCTCTTCCTACAGTACTCATGCTGTGTGATTGCTTGATCCAGGAAAGCATCTAATTCTTTGGAGGTTCCTTTTAATCTTCCAACCAAACCAGTGTACTTATCCAACCATCCCAGAAAGGGAAAGTAATCTCTGAAGCTGAAAGCAAGAAAAAGCTCCGCAACATTCTCAGTTACTTTCATAAATCTTGTCCCACCTTCTTCTCCATTACTTCCACCGAGGACAGACGCACAAATCATATTACATGAGATTGAAATCAACAGCTCACTAACATTGACAGGAACCTTTTGGAGACATGAATCTCGTATCCTTGAGATCAAATTTTTCACTTGTCTTTCCCTAATGAAGTGAAATGACTGCACCCTCTTGTGGCTTAAAAGCTCGGTCACACATAATTTCTTCATTTCTCTCCAATTTTCACCACATGGAGAAAACCCAATCTCCTTGCCTCCATAGAAAAGTGCATCAGCAATGATTGGTTTGTACCTATTTGCAAAAATGATGTCATGGGTCTTCATGATTTCTTTGGCCAACTCTGGGGATGAAACAATAAGAGCCGGTGCTTGGCCAAAGTGTAAGAGCAAAAGAGGACCATATTTCTCAGAGAAGTTACGGAAAGAGCAACGCGGAAGTGAACCAACTAGCTGGTGAAGGTTGCCGATCAACGGCAGTTTTGGTGGAGATGGAGGCAGTTTTTTCCTTTTTTTGCTATTAAGCAACAAGAGAAGAGATAAGACTAGCAGTGCGAAAGCAAGAAAAAAGAAGGGTTGGGTCAGGTGCAGTTCTTGCACATTTTTCTGCCAAAATATTGACATGCTCGTGTGCTCTTCCTTTTTGTTCTAGTCCAAATGTTTGAGACTAGAATACGCAGAACCTTGAATGCCATTTAGGCACATTTATATTAGTGCTTTCTCCTAATCGATCTCTAGTCCTGACCACAAGCATCGCTCCCGCACCAAAAATATGTGTTCAATTCTTGGTCAAACCATATGCCGGGCCGCCTTGTTTTATTTTGTAACGATCCTCTCTTGGGGAGGGAAATTATATAAAGAGAGATAGAATGAGAGAGAGAAAGAGAGAAAAAGATTATAGAGAAAGGGTGAGGGAGAATACAAAAGAGAAAGGGAGATCAAATTTCATTACATTCAATTTCATACTAATACATGTCATTATATTTCTATTTATACTATTTTTACTAACTATTTAACCATTTTTATTAATTATCAACTAATGTATTAATTATTAACTAATATTTTTAATTATGATTAACTACTAAACATAGTCATTACAATACTTCCCCCTTAAGAATATCCTTATTCTCAAAGATGAAAAATCAAGAATTGAATTTAAATTCATGAATCTTGAACCATGGCTTGCATTTGTGTTGAAAGATAAGATGATAAAAACGAACAATCGATATGACTTGAATTATATGAAGAGTAGTGAGAGAAAATTAGAAATGAGAGAGCTTAATAGAGACATTTCTTGAATTTCTTTTTAGTGAATGATTTTTTCCAACGAACATTAGAAATTCAATCTTTGGAGAGTTTAGCAAGAATTCACCATCAAGAACTTTTTTCTTGGACATGCAAAACCAATTTTTCTTGGACATGCAAGATCGTTCTTTCTTGGACACTTGAAATGTTTCCACCCTTAACATTTCTTCACTACGAGTAGATAAAATCAGAGGTTTAGAGAATGATTCCATACCTTGTTCTTTCATGGGTTTTGATATTATTTCATTTGTCATTTGATTTGCTTTATTGCTTTTCAATTTCTTTTTATTTTCTTGCACACTTTTCACCAAAGTGTTGATATCTTCATCGATATCCAATGTTTTCAATATACGTGTCATGAGAGCGTCCATCCTTTTACTACGTTCATCAATTTTTTGATTGATTGAAACAATCCTATCTAGAAAGGGAAATTGTATAAGAGAGATAGAAAAATAGAGAGAAAGAGAGAGAAAGATTATAGAGAAATGGAGAGGGAGAATACAAGAGAGAAAGAGAGATCACGTTTCATTAAATTCAATTTCATACCAATACATATCATTACACTCCTATTTATATTATTTTTATTAACTATTTAATCATTTTTATTAACTACTGACTAATGCATTAACTACTAACTAGTATTTTTAATTATAATTAACTACTAACCATCGTTATTACATATTTCTGGATTATTGCTATCACCCATTTGATTTAGCTATACACATTCCAAGTCACCGGTAATATCATAAAACCAAAAAATAAAAATAAAAAAATAAAAAATCAAAGATAATCTCAAATTTAAGTTAATTCTCAATCTGGTCATTAATTTTATTGGAGCCAATTACCGTACAAAACTTTAACATAGAAGTAAGTCGATCTCATAAATAAAAAAGAGTTATGATTATGTCCCACCAGCATTCTCTGTTTGGCGAATGAGAGGGAGCAAAGAAGAGAAAAACTTGGATAAGAGACTATAATATGAAATTTTTGAAACATTGTGGGGGGGAAAAAAAAAAAGAAAAAAGAAACCAGAATCAAAACTTGGAATCATCAGCTAAGGTATTTCAAAAATTTTCAAAGATAAGAGATTATAATGAAAATTTAAAAGATTATTTGGAAGTAAGTCTAACAAGCAAGACTTATCATGATTCGACCGGAAATAAAATTTGTTCAAAGCAGCCACTTTCCAGCTGATTCATGCAATTTATAAAATAAAGTTAATCTAGGTGTTTACTTCCATACATTTGTATTATTTTTATTTAGTCTATGAAGAATCAGATTCCTGGCTCTTGAAATAGTCAGAAATCAACTAAATCAAATAGAAAATATGAAGACCTGACGTGTGCTGTAACAGCTAGGAAAATCATCGGTTAGTAACAAATCACCATTGTATTAATTCATAGACTAAGGAAAACCTGACGTGTGCTGTAACTGCCTGGAAAACTGACTACGACGTTCCTTTTCGCCGGTCATTTGGGCTAAAGCCGAAGTCGGAGATGCCATACCATCAGCAGACAAGTGGATAACAAGTCAAGAGATTTTAGTGGGCCGTTTAGCCGCCTTCTTGCAGCCAATTCTACTGGGACATCCGGCAATTTTTTTTCTTTTTTTTTATGCCACGTTCTACTCATACAGTGCCAATTACTAGCGGATCCCCCTTAAAAACTTTCCTGATCCCTGTTAAAAAACTTTCTTCCATAACTTTCTCCATTCTCAATGTTCAAATCCCAATTTTTGATTAAAAAGACAAACATCCTTTATCCTTTTCATCCTTAACATTTTCATTAAGAGTTTTCAATGACAATCAAAGAAGTTTAATCATCTATTTTGTCTTAATAAGAGGCACAAAAAATTCAGCTCCTGACAACATAATGAATAAAGTGCGGTAACCAGTTTGTATATCGAACCCAAAAGAAGAGAAAATGAACATACAACGAACATTTACGACCAACAAATGGCAATAAAAAAAATGTAATCTCTTAGCTACAAAGATGGTTCTGACAGGTTAGCGGCAATTCTCAATTACAAAGGGTATTAAGGCTATTATAACAAAATCGATTAAGTTGGTTCCCTGGCCCCAAAGAATAAAATATATACTAAGCTTCGGCCCCCATCATTGTTGTTGCCCCATGACAACCACTTTTACCATTTTGGAGAAGTATTAGACCCCCACCAGCCTGCCCCAGGGAGAGCAGTTGTTAAGCTTGGTCTGCTAATGAGGTCTGCCAAGGTTACTACGAGTATTTCCTCCAGGGCCCTAGTCGAATGCTCAAGTCCTTCTAAGATGGTCCCTATTAAAAAACGGATGCCTTAGGGCTTCACATGCGGTCAGCCTCTCAGAAGGTTCATACTTGAGCAGACCCTGCAATAGATGAATGAGATCCCCAGCCGAATGATCAACATGTTGCATCACTAGATTCTGCCAAAAAGAAAAGGATAATCTGTTGAGAGATGTTCAATAAATCTAAGAGATAGCATATGCATCTATAGACATTAAAGACTAATGAAAGGATCAAGATCGTTGACCTGTAGGCGAGGTAGCTTCAAAACAGCTTTTATACTCTCTCTGGAAGTTGAACCTTCAGGCCAATCCAATTTACCTCTTCTAACATACTTCTCAGCATGCCGGCTGAAACAGCAAAACAACAGTGAATATAAAAATCATTAAGGGCAATCTACAAAGACCATTCTGTGCATGACCATATCAAGAGACTTACTCCACGCTCTTCAACATGTGATGAGGGAGGTGACCAAGCACCCTCTCCATCATGGCCAAGTGCTCCAGGTTCTCATGAGTTTGAAATAAGGCTTCTCCCTGTGCAAAGAACTCACTTAGCACATAACCTAGGAAGAACTACATTAGAGAACAGTACTCAAATCATAAACATACCGAACACAACTCAACCAAGATGCAACCAACACTCCATATATCACAGGGATAACTCCAACCAAGACCTACAAAAATATATTAAAATCAGATATAGGAACACAGAGACAATTGCAGAATGATATATAACTAAGCAGAAAGCAACATACCAAGGATAACCTCCGGCGCACGATAATGCCGAGTTGATACAATATAGCTCTGATCTTGACGATCATATGTTGTACTACCAAAATCAATGACCTTTATGGCACTGGACTTTGGCAACCTCTTAAAATAAGAGCCATCCTTTGGCATGCGAGACCAAACCTTCAAATACAAGAAGTTAAGACCCCTAAAGCAGTTACTTTGGCTTGATAAATGATAGCAGACCGGCATTTGTAGATGATGCAAAATGTGCTACAGTATCACCTAGCAATATAAATGGGAAAAAAATACAGAAATATAACTTGAACAAATCCATGGCAATAGAACAGAAAATACCTTGTAATCTGGAATCTTCACATACTCGGGAGAAACAAGAAGAATATTCTCAGGCTTCAAATCAGTATGTATGAGGCGCAAATCATGCATAACTGCAAACATGTGAAATCAGAAGCCTGTTAGAACTCAATAACTAGGCAAATATTGATTTATGGAAGTAAACTCCTATATCACATAAAAAGAAATTATCCGCTGTTAAGCTTTTATCAGTAGTCTTTGAAAACATATGGCAGCAGCAAAACTCCACCGTCAAACATCCGATGTGACTATCATTGTCAAAATACTTGAAGAATTAATTGAACACAGAACCAGAAATAGAAGGCATCATATATGTTGTATGAAATTAAACTAGTATGAAGTAATTACTATACATGCTACACAATCCAACAGTTGTCTCCCAATCTCACGGACAAGATCAATGGGAAATGAGCGATAATTGTTTTTGCGTAGAAAATCGTATAAGCTTGGTCCTAGCTTCTCAAAGACCTGTTCACACCATTTGAATCCACCCACACATCTTAACCCCCAAAATATTGGTTAATATTGGGGAAATTAATCCATCACAAATCAATAGCATACTTACAATACAGATATGGTTACGATAGTCAAACCAGTTCCGTATTTGCACACAACTGCAAAGAATAAACCCATTTAACAATTTGAAAAGAGGTATGACACAGCCTGCCAGGGGAGGGACTTCACGGGTTTGAAAGGCATATCAAAAAGACCAAACACTCACCGATTTCCACCCTTGTCATTCTTTTCAAGTTGTTGTAGTACCTCAATTTCTATCATAGCTGCCTCTCGATATTTTTTAATACCACGAACAATCTTGATAGCAACCATTTCTTTTCTTTCTCTGTCCCAGCATTCCAATACCTGACCAAAGGTACCTACAGAATCCACAGCATTCATCTAAGATAACAGCTCTGATTTCCACATCTTAGAGATAAAGATTTAAAGTTTATACAACATGCCTTCACCCATTTTGCTGTGTATCTTATCTGCAACAGCAAAACAAAAGAAAAACAAAAAAGATCAGAAACAAATAGTGATCAACTCACCTTTCATATATTAATGTAAGCCTAATACCCTAATTCCTCAAAAATACCTTGTAAAAAGCTTCATTTTATAAAGCACCTAAGAAGGTAAATATTCTCAATAACTTTGCCTTAAATACTTTTAGCATAAGAAGCATTAATAATTTGTAAAGGATACCAAGAATCCTTTAACAGACCACCATGTGACATTCTTCATATAAGCAGTAATGTTCACTAAGTGGTTCCAGTCAGCAAAAAATTCTTAAACCAATGGACACATGCCCAACACTCCACAGGAAAATAAGACAAGTTCCTTTGTTGCACCATCGAACAACGAAAAAATGAACTGATTAGTAGTAGAGTGTAATTACAGCGTGAAGTTAAATTTTCTCCGAGTGCAAACATGTAATGGCCATCTTTGTCATCATCACGCCATGGGGGAGAACCATTTCGAGCCACTCCCTTTACAGACACAGAAGACCTAGTAGTATGGTCTGAGGGTGCCTTTGAAGTTGCAAAGCTTGTCACATCCCCAACCTCTTGTGCACAAAACAATCCTAGCTGAGCCTACACATAGCCATCCATTTTATATTCTGCTCAAGTTATAAAAATTAAATCCCAATTCAACCATCAAAATGCATTTTTTCCCTTCACAGTGAAATATCCAATTGCACATTTTAACATATCATAAAAAATCTTTATGCTGGGAAAAGAAACATCATAAAAGTTACCAACTAATTCACAAATAAACATTAAAATAATTAGGATTAACTAGCACAATCGAAATCTGAAATCTCTAAACAATAGAAAACACAAAAATATCAATGCGAATGAACCTTTTTATTAAATAAAAATACACAATTCAGGAAAAATAAATTTTAGAAGATAACATATCACTGAAAACAATTAAATTATAAAATTTCCCCAAAAAAAGGGGAAAAAAGATTAACCCCCAATCACAATATACCAATTCAATTTTTCACGTGGACACAAACCAAATCAAAACCAAGCTAGATGGAAACAAGATCCAAGAAAAAATACCGAATATACAAGCAGATCTTATTAGATGATAACAGAACTCATTCAACGAGCTATAAATTAAATTAAAACAGATCGACAAAAAAACAACAGATCACAAAATTCAATTTTTTCTTTGGAAGAATTCACATAAAGATCTAGAACAAAAAAAATTCAAGCCACAAACAAATCAATTAATAATATCACAACCACAGAAATTAAAAATTAAATTAAATCAGGCCTAGCCCCAAAATAAATTAACCCCACAAAATTAATTTTCATTTTACATAAAAAAAAAAAGTAAGCTCTATCACAAAATTTCGAATACATAAACAGATCTTATCAGCAGATAATAGAAATCAGCACATGAAGCATAAATTAAATCAAAACAGATCTACCAACATAAAAAACCTAGATCACAAGATTCAATATTTCCTCTTTAGAAAAATCCACTAGATCAATAATATCATATCCACAGAGATTTAAAAATTAAATCAAATCATGTCTAGCCCCAAAACATAAAATAACCCACAAAATACAATTTAATTTCGCAAAAGAAATCAATCTCTAGATAACATGAAAGGGAAAACCATACCTAAGAAAACAAACACTATAAACAAAACAAACTCAATCAGATCTAGCAAAAACAAGAGCCAGAAAGCGAAAAGGAAGAAGAGAAAATCAAGATATGAAGAAAAGGAGGAGATAGTACCTTCGGAGGCTGCGGAAGAACATCCCAACCTAATCTCGGCCGCTTTCTCGGTCGCCGATCCATGAGTGTATGTGGAAACTCCGTCACGCGTTCCATCTCCATGATTAATCGCAGAGAGAGAGAGAGTTGTTGTTGTAACGAGGAAAGAATGAGACCAAGGAACCCTAAATGTAACCTACCAAGAAAAAGAGGTAAGGCTATCGTGGTGAATCCGGTTCGTACACGTGTAATAGATCTAGAGGACGGGTTGACTGAATTTTAACTATAGTTGGGAATTTTGATTCCGTGGGGATTTTAACTCTAGTTGGGTTTGTTTCAGTATTAGAGAAATTAGAATGAGGACACCTTACATGTGACGAAACGTCGGTACAACTCGGTTCCATTGGACAGAAAACTAAAATTAGAAAAAATCATATTATAAAAAAAATTCGTAAATTTAAATTTATTTATAAAAATTTCTAATTTATAATTTTAAAAAATTATAAATAAAATAAGATAAAAATAAATATGATTAAATTAAAATTTTTCAAACAAAAGAAATTGAACATTTTCTTGCCTATTTATTATTTCAAATTATTTATTTAAGATATTTTTATTAAAATATAAAAATTATTATAAAAGTAAAATCCTTTTTACCAAATTTTATTTTTATATTTTTAAGAAAAATCTACCATCAAAACTTTTGTTTTTTCAAAGAATCCTTCTTTTATTTTTTAATAGTGAACAGATGAAACTTATAATATATCAATATCTAAATGATCCGATAATTAGTAATTAATATCTCTTAAATAAGATTATAAATGTAAATTTTATATATAATAAAAATAAATATAAAAAAATTTTATTCTTTAAAAAATCAATATAATTCGGATTATTTATAACAGAAAAGAAAATAAGCCCGTGATATATATATATTAATTATATCATAATTTAGTCTTTTGATTAATGAATTTTTCCTAAAGAGGGGAAAGGACCGGTGTCGTGCTGGTGGTGGTGGTGGTTGTGGTGGTGCAGACAGTGGCAAAGATACTTACCAAAAAAAAAGACTGGCAAAGATTCAAGGGAAGGCTCGCAAATTTTTTTTTTTTTGGTAGAAAAGGCTCGCAATGAAAATTCATATCAACTGCTCCATATAATCTAGTTCATGTAGGCCTTGGGCTCAACCGACACAAGCGGGCAAGTAAGCTCGCAGGAGCTGATTGACCTGGCTCTTAATTGTAAGCCCACAGGAATCAAAACTTTCGAAAGGGGAAAAACCGGGCTCATGTGGGTTTTGCGCTCAACCCATATAAGCACACAATTCAACCGGTGTGAGCTGGCACGGGTAAACTGTGGAATTACTCATTAAATTTAACCGTGGAATTAGTCGATGAAAGTGGTGGTGTTGAGCACGTAGAGCACCAAACTATGAGATCAAAAAAAAAAACAAGCGCATAACTCGGCTCACTTCAGTTTTGGTGATAGATCTTAAGTGTATATAATATTTATAATTGATTTTATATTATTTTTAATTAAATATTATACTAATATTTATATTTTATGACATGAGGATTATTAAGGAAAATGAAGAAAAACAAATTAAATTGGAGCAATTTTGTAAAATATGAAAATTTGGACAGCAATACTCTTTCATTAACACGTGGGCACGTTGATCACAAGAGCCAAGCAAGAAGTTTTGAAAATTTACTGCAATGAAATTTATTTTTCCAATTATATATTTAAGAGAAAATTGGCATGGGATTGGAAATATTAAAAATTTTGAAAATTTTTATTTCATTTTTAATATTTAAGAAAATGAATTTTTTAAAATGTAAATTTTTTAAAATATTATTTTTTAGGAAATTTACTTTTTATTTTTTTTTATTTATTTAGTAGTTATTTATGGTTAACAAGACACTGCTTATATATGTTCTTTTAATTCTTGACTTGAGGGCAATATTTGGAGGTGTGAACCCAAAAGGGGCAGCAGCCCCATGTCCACAGTAGCCGGTAGCTTTAGGAGATACATATTTCATTGCTTTTGGACTTGGGAAGAGATATAATTCTACGGTGAAAAACAGTAGCCGAGAAGGGACATTGCATATGTAGTTTTCTTTTTAAGTTTCATGAACAATAAATCATTTTAATGATTTTTTTTTCATGCTTTATTTCTAATTTATTTTTCTAGTTAAAAGATTATTGAAATCTTGATAAATGATAATTGTAAGATATAAATGATTTTATTTGTTTGATATTGGTGAGTATTTATTTAATTTTAATATTTAATGTTTATGATCGTTAAATAGAGCGTTATATTTAATAACCCTATAATAGTTTACAACCGTTTAAAAATAGTAAACTTTGTATGTTTTTAATAGAGTGGTGATTGACATAGTTTTATAATCTCGTAAGTGGTAGGACTTATGTCAAGAGATTAGATAGTCTAATTTAAATAAATCTATATTGATATTTACTAGTTGGAATTGAGTATTTCTAGATCGTAAAGCTGTCATAATATTAAATCCAATGAGAATTTTTTAGCTTGTATTTCGATTAAGAAAATAATTAACGATAGTATCTTGATTACAGAAAAAATAAAGAGAGATTGGTCGTTTCGTGATACTTAACGGTTATAACCAATTTATTCATATAATGTCAAGTAATTTTTGTATCGATAATTAATCAAATACATCAAGATAGAAATAACTTCTTTGACTAGATTTTACTTTCATTGATATTCTCTCTTGCAATTTGTATTATCTAATTATTTTAGTTCACTTAATTTTCATTGATTTATTTATTTTGCTAGTTTCAGATAGTTTTCACAAATACCCCATATTTTTATTTTTATTTTTATTAAAAAAAATAAATCTGTCATTCTCTGTGAATACAATTCTGCTCACGCTATATTCATATTGTTTAAAGTAAGTATTTTATTTTTGATTGTTTGACGACACATCAATCGGCTCAAGTTTAGGTCAAGCTAGTGTTGTTAAGCCTGTTGGGTACCATAAATCAAAACTTTAAGAGGAGAGAGGACCTAGCTAATGTGAGTTTTGGAAATCTTTTTTTTTTTTTTTTTTAGTATCTAAATTTTATTTGACTAATTCGATTCGAATGTTATGGGATCTATTTTTGAGATTGGTTCTTCTAAAGTTTTTTTTTGTTATTCCTAAAATTTAAACTCAAAATCTCTAATTAAAGAAATAGAGTTTTGAAAATTCAATAACAATTGTAACTATGCAACAGAAATTTGAAAAGCAAAGGCTAGGAGCTGTTGCACTCAAGATTCCATTGGCAAAAGGAAACGATAATTGAATTTGTTAACATGATTAGAGTGATTAGAATCGGTTTTTTGGAGAAGCAAATTGCATAGAATCCGTGTACATTAGGTAACACCCAATTTCGCCTTAAGGACAAGGATTTCAATTCTCGATAATAACGATGATTTCTTATATTTCTTTTTAATTTTGTGACATGGCATATTTATTAATTAGTTAATTTAGTTGTTAGCTGGTAATATCATGAATTAATTCTTAAAAAGGTCAAGTTGATACTAAATTATACAAATTAATTATCTTGTTGTTTGTTATTAATTGATTATGATATAATTTTAGGCTTATGATTTTATTATCATATTTATAGTATAAATCATGTACACAAAATCAATAATTTCGAATTGTTATTTTGCAGGTAAATTAATTTAAATAAATAAACAAACTTTATTGTTTTTCAACATAACCTAATCAAAACCATAAAGAGATTCGAGTAAAAACTTAGCAGAAACCCAACGCCAAGGACTCTAATATCAAGCTGTGCCTAGCTAACTTTTAGACTTCGTATTTTATTTAGGATCAACTTTAGTATTAAGGATTGCTTAGTTTTCAATTAAAGTTAGAAATTGGCCTCTAAACTAAGATTATGCCGCTTAATTTTCAATTTATGCTAATGATTTGAGCAAAAAGGCTTATTACTTCACAGATGAAAATTTTAAAATTTAAAATTTTATTCACTTTTCGATTTAAATTATATTACTATAACAAAGCACACAAAATAAACAAAAGGAATTACGACTGCAATTAATGTAACTATTAAGGTAGAATTTGCGAATTATATTGGGAATGGAGAAAAAGAATTTGAAAAAGTGACCCTTTAATGGACCTCACATTATTCGGAGCGGATTAGTCAAACGAAACTCGGATATCAGTCGGTGAAAATAAAAAAATTAAGGTGCAATTGGTATATAAACTTCTTTTTTAATAGTAACATAAATTTCTTTTTTTTTTCTTTTCAAAAAATGCTTCATCAAGGGGAAAAACTAGGCAATTATTTTTATAATTGAAAGAATATAGCTGTTATTTGATATATAACCTTTTATATAACTATCCATAATTTGACACTAAAATAATGTCTAATCTAGTCATTGTTCATATACTAAAACTTGCATAATCTTTTAGAACAAGTTGTTTGTGAATAATGAGAACTATGAAAGAGAAGCAAGCCTGTGTTTTGTTGGTATACTAATATTTGTTTTTTTTTTTTTATACCTTAAATTGGTCACCACTCACTATTCAGAGTTTTATCCTGAATAATCTGGATCGACCACTGCAGGACCCATTTTGAGGGCAAGTCTCCCAATATTGTTTTTTTCGTGTTCAGAGGAAGTAAAATTCCTGACTTGGTTAAGAGATGAACTCATTCCACCTACGCCAACAAGCGTTGATATACTAATATTTGTTTGTTGTATAAGTTGTGAAATCTCTAGGATTAACATTGACGTCGACCAGGAGTATTTCATATTTTTCTTTTGTTTTCTCTGGAGAGAGATCTATTGAGATGAGAGAGAGGGATAGAAGATGGGCAAAGGTCTTTTTTTTTTTCATTACCGACATTTGAAATTTATCTGATTAATCTAATTCGAGTACTGTAAAACCAATTTTTGAAAATTGATTCTCTCAAATCTTTTTTTCTCATTCTCAAGTCTAGAACTTGGGATTACTGGTGAAGGTGATAGAGTATCATTGACCATTCAATCCGCAACGGTTTTGCTCACAAGATATGTGGATAGTCTAATAAATTCGATTGATCTCATGATTTCGATATATTTTTCATCATTTTCTCTTTTGATTAATAGTAGTCATTTTCTTTTTTTTTTTGTGCCATTGGACTTAATCCATCGCTCGGTATTCGAAATTTTATCCCGACTAATCTGGATCAACCCAACTGAGGTTCTCTCTTAGAGGGGTAGAAGTCTCCCAAAATAGTTGACTCCATGCCTAAGTCACGAGTTGAACTTATGATCTTGGTTAAGGGACACAGCGACTTACCTGCTACACTAACTGTAAGTTGATAGTAGTCATTTTCTTTCTTGATCTCGGATCATCGATCAATGATCTGGACCTCGAGAGATAGAAAACTGTGTGTGTGTGTGTGTGAGAGAGAATGAGAGCTACGGTAAATTTGCTATGGTCAATGGATGAGACGAGAGAGAAGAGAGAAAAGGCATGTCTAGAGAGAGCCAAATATAGAGGTAGAGAAGAGAGAGACATACTTGAACTTTCATTAAGTCAGAGTAGATTCAACCAAAAAATTGAGTCAGAGTAGTTGGGGAAGATATCAAATGGTCTTGGCATTAGATGGGACTAGATGAATAAGGCTTCAAGGGCTGTCTCTTTTGAGATCATTCGGTGGTGAACTTAATAGTCTACTGTTAATAATACATTTAAAGAGATTATTCTGAAAATATAGCAAGAGAGACATGACAAGAAAGACATTAGGTGGGGGGTTTAATGGGGAATTTTAGCACGATATTGATCAGAGAGAGTGATCTAACGGAGGAGAGACGCGAGTATGATGATAGCCGGACCTATAAATGGTAATGGTATATATGTGCGTGGGAGTTAATTCTTTGTGTTTTAGATAGGGTTTGGTTGGGTCCAGCCAATTGAAAAACTCAATGAAACAAAATTTGTCATGGTGCCAATCTTGGGGTATAATGATTATAATCAATTCATGGAGGATTGTTCTTTGTGTAATTACAACGAAGTTGGATACAAAATAGTATGACTTGAGCACAATCTTTTGAGTAAACGTATTAAGAATCCAAGGGGAAAACTTTGCATCTCTTTAGGTAACTTGTAGACCATACCAATTTGGAGTCCATTGGGGCAGACGTAGTATTGAGCAAACTGAACCGTGCACTTGTCTTGTCGAGCAGGCCAGATTGTGGCAGAAATTTCTCAACCAATTTCAGCCTTTGGAAAAGATTAGGCCAATTATGATTATGATTTTTAAGGTTGAGATTGGACTTGGGCAGGACTACAAACGATGTCATTCTCAAGGAGATTCCCACCTTTTCCTTAGTTTCAACAGGAAGTTTCAACAGGAAGCCACTGAGCCTTTCCTTGTTCAGCCATCTTTGCCCATTCCAGTCCTAACAATCAGAGGGAAAATCCAATATCCTATCCTCTCTCTCTCTCTCCACCCCCCCTCTCCCTCCCCCCCCCTCCCCCTTAAAATCCAATACCTTCATAAGCTTGCCGGCAAATATAATATAAGCTTGTAGGGTCCGAGATTAAGGTGATATTCAGTGTCAAGAGAGTTTGTTACTTGAATTTGATTCTTAACCAAATACCCATTATCAAAAGAGGTTCCTATTGGAATGCTAGTGCATAAACTCCCTTTGAATGAAACTATTTTTAACAAATTGCACTCCCTCTCTCTCTCTCTCTCTCTCAACCAAAGTGTCTGAGCAAATACAAGCTGTTATCTGTATCTTTGCCGGCTTTTCAAATTACCATTCTTTGTTCTTTCTTCAATTGGGCCATTTCACTTCTAATTGAAGAAATGGAGCTTGAATCAAAGACACCCTTTTTATAATAGAATGCCAGTGCTTATACTCCCTTTGAATGAAACTATTTTCGGCAAATTGCAAGAAAAGATGAGAGAGCCTCTCGCTTCACATTAATCAATTTTTATTTATTGGATAAACTAAAGCAACGCTAAAAATATAAAAGAAAAACGTGAAGACCCAAAAATATTAAATTAATTGAGTGATTAATCGGATATTATTATTATTATTATTATTATTATTATTATTATTATTATTATTATTATTATTATTATTATTATTACTACTTTCACGACACGCCAAATCTTATTGTCCACTGAAATCTGGTGGTACCTAGGGAGGACAACACATTAGAGGGATAAACTTCTTGCCACCTCAAATAGCCCCATAGACTTTTCAATGGCCTTAGAACGGAGTGGCCGTGAGCATCATACACAGTTTTCTTGGGACTAAAGAGGTTCTTTCACACCCCTTCTCTCTTCTCTTCTTTTTCCTTCTCTTTATTGTTCTAAAATGGTTCTTCACTGCACAATCAAGCAACAAAAACATCCCACCTTCACCACCAAAGCTTCCAATTGTCGGCAACCTCCTCCAACTAGGCTTGTCCCCACATCACAACCTCCGCACCTTATCTCAGCGCTATGGCGAGCTCATGCTGCTGCACCTCGGAAGCGCACCAACCCTCGTGGTATCTTCACCCACCATTGCCAGAGAAATCATGAAAACTCAAGATCTTGTATTTGCAAGCAGACCCTATTCTAGCATAGCAAGAAGACTTCTCTATGATAAGGACTTGGCTATGGCTCCATATGGCGAGTACTGGAGACACATGAGGAGCATATGCGTGCTTCATCTTCTTAGTGCGAAGAGAATTCAGTCATTTCAATCTCTGAGAGAAGAAGAGATTGCACTTATGATGAAAAAAATCGAGCGGTCTTCAGTTGCTTCCTCTTCTATAAATTTGGTTGAATTGTTGGCTTCACTTACCAATGATATAGTATGCAGGATAGCTTTTGGAAGGAAGTATAATGAAGGCGAGAGAGGAAAGAAGTTTAAGGAGCTCTTGGAAGAGTTCGGAGGCTTGTTGGGCATTTTCAATGTGGGAGATTTCATTCCATCACTTGCTTGGTTGAACAACATCAACGGTCTGAATTCTAGGGTGGAGAAGGTGTTTCAACAACTTGATCACTTCCTCAATGAAGTTATCAACGATCATATGGCACGATTGGAGAGAGAAAATGCTGATACGCGAGCCAGAAAGGAAGATCAAACCGACTTTGTTGATGTGTTGCTCGAAATTCAGAAAGATAGCACAGATGGAGTGTCTATTGGCAGAGATAGCATTAAAGCTATTATGCTTGTAAGGACATTTTATTTCACCTGTTATATGTCATATCTCCAATTTGTTGAAACTCTCATTTCATGCCTGTAATTCAGACATGGTTAACTAGACTAGCATAAATTCTCTAGCATAAAGAAGCAAGTAGAACATAGGATATCATAAAGAAGCAATAACCTTGTCTTCTCATAATGTTCCAAACATGTAGGATATGTTCGCTGCTGGAACTGACACAACATACAGTGTCATGGAGTGGACGATGGCAAGGCTTCTTGGACACCCCATAATCATGAAAAAGGTGCAGGCGGAGATTAGAGAAAAAGCTGGAACAGAAGTAAATATGACTGAGGATGATGCAGGAAACTTTCCATATCTGAACGCAGTAATCAAAGAGACTCTGCGGCTTCATCCACCTATTCCATTGCTTGTTCCCCGCGAATCAACCAAAGAAGTGAAGATCCAAGGCTATGACATTGCTGCAAAGACTAGGGTCATTATCAATGCTTGGGCAATCGGGAGGGATCCAGAAACATGGGCTGAGCCAGAGGAATTCAAACCAGAGAGGTTCTTGAATAGCACTATAGACTACAAAGGACATGACTTTCAACTTATACCATTTGGAGCTGGAAGAAGGGGGTGTCCCGGGACTTCATTCGCTACTGCAATAATTGTGCTTACACTGGCAAATCTTCTGCATAAGTTTGATTGGACGCTGCCTGCTGGGGAGGATTTAGATTTGAGTGAAGGTACTGGTCTTACAATTCACTTGAAATCTCCACTCCGAGTTGTTGCGTCTGTTCATAATTCCAAGCATGCATGATCCAAATCATTTGTGATTGTTAGAACATGAATAATTTGAAATTAATATGTGTGGAACATTCAAGAATTAGTCCATGCATTAATCATGAATAAATATGTGTGGAACATTCAAGAATTAGTCCATGCATTAATCATGAATACCGGTCGAGGTGAATGTATTGGAAAATTCAAAAGGGTTAATTCATAAAACAGGATTAATGAGGATAAGATGGAGAAGTGTCTTATGAGCCTATACAAATAATCTAGTATCTCATAAAGAAAAAGAAGAGAGAGTGAGAAGAGACGGACGCGGTGCTCAAGAAGAAGAAAATATTAATTACATCTCCCTTCATTAGTTTAAATTTTTTAAATCGATGGTAGTTATATAAAATATAAGTTATACAAAATAATAATAATAATAATAATAACAGCTCTCTCCTCTAATTTGCTTTTGAAGAAATAAGATAGTATGAGATATTAGGTTCTGAATCCAAATCATATTAAACCCATTTCTCTTACGCCTTTTTGAAGATTAATCCAACTCTTTCTTCATCATATCGCACACATATGGTGTGTACTTAAGCAAATTCCAAGGCATAGAAATCAAAGTCTTCCTACTCAAGTTCTTGTTTTATATTATGTTCTTGGAGGACTGGGCCTAGGTCATCCACTTCACCATGAATTATGGGATTACTAACCGAAACTGTCCTATTCAATTGACCTGTCCAAAAAAGTTTTATCTCTCATTCAGCTGATAAATATGCTACTCAGAGAAAAAGGTTTTATAATAAGTCGAAATACTCCTTTTTCTCACCTTTCAAAAACCGCATGGTAAATCTGTTCTGCCACAATTGTGCTCTGGGATCCACTCCCCTTCTTCTAGTAGACATGAATTGTTGCCACCTGCACAATAACAGAAAAGAGAAATTCGCCATCCAATCATTGCAAGAATGTGTGACTAACCATCGGTAAATAACTTAATTGAATCGCCTTCATCCATACTCAAGGATGTCTCGTCAGCAGCACTATATGCTGGGTTGGAATAACCAGATCAATAAGCATATCTTCTAACAAAGTACAAGTTTATTCTATCGTTAGGAACACAGAAATAATATATCCAAGAATCTTGAGATGAATGTCCAGAGTTGCATACCACTCTGATTTTCAGGTCCATGATGAATGCCAGAGTCTGAGTAGCCAGCTGGGGAAAAGAACCTCGATATTATCAGACTTGGGCAATGTATAAAGCAGAATGAAGTTCATATCTAAGCAATCCTAGACAATCAAAGAGGAAGATAAAATTTGGGATTGGGAGGCTAATTAATCAGCAATTGCAGATTCAACTAGGAAACGCAATAATATTATATCCATAGGCAACGCACATAATAGACGAGGTAGAGGTTGCTTTAACCATTGTCACATAAATCATCTCGAGTAGAGACATCAGGAACATTGTCTGTGGCTTGAAAGCTTTTGGATTCATCTGTATAAAATTCATGATTATCTATTATAGAAGATCGGTTATCTTGACTGCAATCACCAACATCAGTTCCATTAACCTGACAAACTTCCAAGTCATCCGCCTGTAATTAAAAAACAAAAAAAAATGAATTTCAAGATAACAGAAAAGTGGCATGTAAGCAGGAAAAGAGAATAATCAGCAAATGCTGGGTATTATATCATTTGAATCTTTTGAGAACATTGTGCCTTCTTGGACTCAAGAAGCACATAATTGCCATCCTCAAATTTGTAATAGAGGCCATCTCTACTATAGCACCAGCCAGCATTTGCGTCATGATAAAGACCAGCACTGGATCAGAAAAGTTTTGATCTCCGGAATTTACACCAGTCACTACACTGAAGAAATGCCAAATCAATAATAATCCTGAGCTCAAGCGGGAAATATGCTAAAGCTAGATTGATTCAAGTCGAACTTCATAATAATCCTGAGCTCATAGAAAAGCAGGTTATATTGTAAATCACCTCAATTTGTGTGCATCAGTGATTATTATTTTTTTTTTGGTACAGGTGTGCATTAGTGATTATCTTTATAACATGAGTAATACATATAGGTGCTATATTCAGCAATACGGGAGCTAATGCTTATCGGACATTTTGGTTTGACACTGCTTCATGCCCGGTATAAGCGTAGCAGCTTACTTCAAAAGAGTGAATATAAGACATGGAGCCGCCATGCACACCTTTGTTTACAGAGGGTTCAAACTTTGCCTAAACTATTCGCCAAAACCAATGATTTCGCACGGGAACAAACTTCCCTAATTACTAAAACTAGGTTTCAAACCGGTCCAATCGGTTTGACCCAATGACCGATTAACCCTTGGCGTGGCCGATTCGTCCTCTGGTCCAAGTGTTAAAATATTGCTATCAGCACTGTCCTCATCCCCACATAAAATCCTTCAAAACCCGAATTCTAAATTTTTCCCAAATCAAGAAAAATTTTTTGAGCATACCCAGAATCATAATCTCGAGATTTAACCTTTTCTTAGTATGAAAATTAAAAATTCAATATCAAACGATCAGAGAATAAAGGTGCAAGAGTATCATGGTCAGAAAGATACTAACTTTCAATTATCTATTGAAAAGGGGAAAGGGTATAATTCGAATTGTTAATTTCTTTTGGACAAGAAAAACTCTAACAAAAAACAATGACCAATTTTTTTCTGAGAAACAATTAAAGAATTTTGTAATTGTCATTGACCTGGCATGGAAATAGAGTTGAGATTGTTCGTCCACACGAATGAACAATCGTCTTTCTTCAACTCCTGCGCATTGTAATCTTCTCTTCCCGCCAAATCTTCGCCGTCCTCTGCCATTTAGAGAGATATAGAGTCAAACCTTCTGAACCCAAGGGGACAATCTTTCTCCCTTAATCACCAAGTTTAAATCTCAATGTAACCAACAAAAAAAAAAAAAAATCAAACCTTCGCCAAATCTTAAAGATTTTAGGCCCACGGGCCCAATCAAACTGGGCTCGGTCTTTAATTTTTTTTAAATTAAAATTGATATAAAAAATCCTATTAATTTGATTCAAATAATTGTAAAATTTAATTTAATAATTGACTATCCTAATATTTATTTTTTCTTTCCCAAAAATCAAATTTAAAATATTAACTAAGTGAATTTAGTATTCTATTACTAGACACTAACACCACTCATAACTCAAATCTTTTCCTCTAGAAATGTATTTTGCTCATGGTTTCTTTGTGTACATGGCCCAGCCCGTAGCCCAGCCAACTAAATGTGAATAATTTGGTGCAAACTAAATATGAATAATGCAAGAGACTAAATAAGTAGAGAACCCCAATTGTGTAGTTTTAACAAATTTTATTTTATTTTTTTTTACAGAATTTGAGAGTTTCTTATTTTTTGCTAATATATAACTTACATAGAATTTTATCCATTTACCGATGATTATTGGACAAATATAACAATATAGTATTGTTTTAAAAGTGTTTCACTTATTAAAGTAATGTACTTTTTAAATATTTTTTTTTAAAAGAAAAGGTTGAATGGAGATAGGATTGAGCTTAGATGTTGTGATTTTTATATTGAGTTCCACTTAGATATTAATTTACAAGGTTATTCAAAACATGATCCTTTGTCAGGCTCGAATGGCTTCTACTCGCACTTTGCGAATGGATCCTTCCTGATTCTTTGGTATTAGAGAGAGAAATTTTTTCAATATTCTATCACCTACACAGAATATGAACCCAACTATTCTGTACCTGGTTTATGTACCGTTGTAAACTTCAACAAGTTCGACCGGAGATTGCCCGGTGGTTTACAGGTAGAGAGGATCTAGACACGACTGAATGTACTGGCCACACCAGACAGGAAATCTCCTCTTCTTGCGGTTGCAAACCCATTTGGTAGCTAAACCCTACCACCGTATATTAGTGATCCATTTTTCATAAAAGTGTGGAAATATTTGAATGAATATGATATAATAATATTAACGAATATTTTTAATAAAATTTAACAAATTAAAAAAATACCTCAAATATGAAGAAATAGTATAATTTTACCATTATATAAGAATAAAAGAAATATATAAAATTATTCTAACTATACAGAAATTAAACTTATGAACAATTCCACGAAATTATGGGAAAGAGTGATAGACTATAGTTTGAGATTGGAGATAAATGTATGTCAGAATCAATTTAGATTTATATCAAGAAAATCCACAATGGAAACAATCTATTTGTTAAGACATTTGATAGAAACATACAGAGTACAGAAAAAAAACCTACATATGATATTCATTGATTTAGAAAAAGCATATGATAAGATTCTTAAAAACGTATTGTTGTTGACGCTGATATAAAAGGAGATTTTCTTAAAATACATTAATTTCATTAGAAATATGTATGAAACAATTATAACCAATGTAAAAATTTATGGGAGTTTGAGTGATAGTTTCTCCATTAACATTGAACTCCATTAAGCTCTAGTATGAAGTCTCTTCCTCTTCGTAATAGTGATAGATAAAGTAACAAAAGGTATCCAAACTGAAATATCATGGTGTATAGTTTTTGCAAATGATATAATACTATTTGATAAAACTAGAAAATGTATTAGTATTAAATTAGAGTTATGGAGGGTTACACTTGAATTCAGAGAGTTTAGATTGAGTAAATCGAAAACTGAGTATATAAAATGTAATTTTAGCGATAGTTATCGGAATGATAAAAAACCGATTATGTTAGATGAATAATATGTATCCAAAAGTGAACGATTTATATATTTAGTTTCTATCATTCAAAATGATGACAATATAGATGAGATGTGATTTATAGGATTCAAGCGGATTGGATGAAATAGAAAATGACATCCAGAATTCCTTGCAATTGCATGATTCTATTACATTTAAAGAGAAAGTTTTATAAAATTATGGTTAGACCTGCATTATTGTATAGTATTGAGTGTTGGACTATTAACAATAATTAGAATAAAAAATGGTTGTAATAGAAATGAAAATATTTAGATAAATGCGTAACAAAACTAAAAGAGATAGAAATAGAAATGAAAAAATTCGTACTAGGTTGGAATTTATTTCAATTATGGATAAGATGCGATAGTGTTATCTGAGAATACTTGGTCACATGTAAAGAAAATTCAAAGACGTACTGACTAGGAGAATCAGGAATTTAAATATATGAGATTTTTTTTTGGTAAAATTAAATATATGAGATTTAGTTAAACATATAGGTAAATCGTTAAAAATTTGGATATAAATTATGTGTAAAGATATGATAGTTAAGAGTTTAGACAAAAAATATAATCTTGGATATAAATCAGTGGTGTAAAAGAATTCGTACAAATTAAATAAACATATTTTAGATATATATATTTTTTATTGTATTTATTGCATTTATTTTTATTTTTAATTTTTTAATTATTTTCAAATTTATCTCTCAAATAAGATGGATTAGGACTTAATTTGTTGTTTTTTGTGTTTTTTTTTGTTTATTTTTTTTTCAAAAGATGGTACTATTCCTGCTTGGAAGGGCCAATGGGGCCTACACTCCGTAGACGAGCAAATTAGGTAACACGAAAGGTGGCATAGATAAGTGAGGGGCAATTCCCACAATTAGCAAAGAAAGGATCTCCCTAGTGTTGAAGGATATTCTCTCTTTATTGATTTCTATCCTACAAATTGTAGTTCACAAGAAGCTTAAATTAAATTGGGCATGGGTTTTTGAACTATTATGGGCTTGAGGAATTTAAAAAACTTAAAAAAAGACATGAAACCCAATTTCATTTAAGGTTTATTTCTCATTTTTAAGGTAGACAATCTTTTTAGGTTTATAAAAACCTAAGTTTCTTCTTCTAAAACCTTCGAGTAGATTTAAGTTTTAGGTGAAAATGTAGCCATCTCAGTTTAATTTAAGGTTTATCATGCCCCTATCAACTTGACCATTATTGATAGCATCAATTCTCTAAGAATGGAATTGTGCCCAGGAGTATGTTACAACTCTCTTCTAGGGATAAGAGAGCAAGTTACTTCTGACCACACAAAGTGAAGATAAGGATGAAGTGAGAGTAAAGGAGGCGATGCTGACAGAGTGCAGAGAACAGAATCGAGAAAGAGGGAGAGAGAAGAGAGAGAAAATGAGAGAAAAAGGAGAGAAGAAAGTGAAGAACGAAGGAGAAAGAAGGTACTACTTTTTTTCCTGCCTCTTCCATTAACATGGCTGCTATTTATACATTGGTAGCTGGGTTGTTAAAACTGTCTAACTAACTATCTAACCAAACTATCTAACCACCCCTTTTTATTTAACTGAATGTGGTTATTTCAAGAAAGACAATACATGTTTGTTAAAATGGTTGATTGAAGAGAGTCGTTGCTTTGAAAGTTCTCTTGGATTGTTGTGTGTTCGTCTTACTCCTGCTTGTCATGGCATATCCTGCCCCTTTAAATTCTTCCTTGTCCTCAAGGAATAAAAGTAGGGAACTATGATCAAATGAAGTTCACATCTTCCCACGTAGCTTCTTCTGGACTCAAGTTGATCCAACGGATTAACCACTGAATGACAGGTCTGTTATCCCTCATAATAGCACGTCTCTTCAAGTAGCTTCTGGCTCTACCATGGCCTGTTTGTCTGTCCCAATGAGAGGCAGTGTAGACATAGTCTTGTGCTTAGGTCCCACCTTTCGTTTAAGCATGGATACATTAAATATAGGATGGATCTTAGACTCTGGTGGAAGTAGCAATTTGTATGCTACCTTGTCGATTTTCTCTGTAATCTGAAATGACCCATAAAACTTTGAGGACAACTTTAAATGCTTTCTGAGCTCCACCGACTACAGTCTGTATGGTTGGAGTTTTAGATAAACCCAATCCCCAACTGCAAAATCCCTGTCAGTCCTACTCTGATCAGCCTTCATTTTCATCTTATTTTATGCTTTTGCCAAATGATCCTTCAGAATCTACAACATTGCCTGTCTCTGCTGCACAAAATTTACTGCTGCTGGAGTAATTGGATCACAATATGGTCCCCAATGTATAGACTTAGGTTGATATCCATACAATGCCTCAAAAGGGGTCATTTACTCAAATGGTAGGTAGTATTATACCACCACTCAGCCATACTGAGCCATTTGTACCATAGTCCCGGTCTATCAGCTGTCATGCACCTTAAGTAACATTTCACACACTGAATTAACCTTTCACTTTGGCCATCAGTTTGGGGGTGATAAGCACTACTCAAGTTCAACTGGGTACCCACTAACCTGAAGAGCTCTTGCCAGAATAGGCTTGTAAAAATCCTGTCCCTGTCTATGACAATAGAATCAGGAAGGCCATGAAGTTTGAAAATGTGTTCCACAAATACTTGGGCTACTTTGAGTGCAGTGAATGGATGTTGTAGACCTATGAAATGGCTGAATTTTGTGAGTCTATCAATGACTACTAGAATAGTATTGCGTCCTTCAGACTCGGGCAGCCCTTCCTCAAAATCCATGTTTATTTGAGACCATGCTTGAGTAGGAATGGGTAGAGGTTGCAGCAGTCCTGGGTATGGTACATTTTCATGCTTGTTTCTTTGACACACCTCACATTCCTGCACAAATTTAATTACAGTTGTCTTCATGGAAGGCCAATAAAAAGGAGTCTTAATTCTTTGAAGGGTGCCCTACTGTCCTGAATGTCCACCCACTGCAGAGCTATTTGTTGCAGTATCCTTTCTCTGATATTTCCTCTACTGCCTACCAATATTTTCTTTCTAAATTTGATTATCCCATTTTGTAATTGGTACTTTGAGTCACCATCAGGCTCCAACGTAAGTTTTGCTATCAAGGTTTGGCAATGCTGATCCTTTGTATAGCTTTGAATTACCTCCTCAATCCATTGTGGCTGTACTGAAGTGATTGCCATGAGAGCTCCTTCACACAGATCCCCCTCTTTGCAATCTCTTCTAGATAATGCATCTGCCACCCTATTTTTTGCTCCTTTCTTGTATTGAATTTCATAGTCCATCCCAAGCAATTTGGTAAGCCATTTATGTTATAGGGTGCTGGTTAACCTTTGTTCCAGCAAGTACTTAAGGATTTGATGGTCTGTTCTAATGATAAAGTGATATCCCACCAAGTAATATCTCCATTTTGTAACAGCCATTACCATTGCAATCAATTCCTTTTCATATATGGACAGCCCCATGCTCTTTGGTCCCAAAGCCTTGCTTAAAAATGCTATGGGTTGTCCTTCTTGCATAAAAGCAACCCCCACCCTCGAGAACTTGCATCGGTCTCCAGAATAAAGGGTTTAGAGAAATCTGGTAGTCTCATCACAGGGGCTGAACTAATAGCTTCTTTGAGATGTTGGAAGGCTTGTCTAACTTCATCATTCCAATTATAGTTGTCCTTTTTGAGTAGATTGTGAAAAGGCTTAGTAATCAATCCATAATACTTGATTAACCTTCTATAATACCCTGTCAATCCTAAGAAACTCCTCAGCTATTTGACAGAGGCGGGTTCTGGCCATTGTGCAATCCATTCCATTTTCTGAGGGTCCATTTTCACCCCTTATTTGGACACTTTATGACCTAGATACTCAACCTGAGACTGAGCGAAGGTGCATTTTGATAGTTTGGCAAACAATCGATGCTACCTTAGGATTAACAGGACTTGTCTAAGGTTTCCTAAGTGGGTTGACAAATCAGGACTGTAAATGAGTATATCATCAAAGAAAACTAGCACAAATTTTCTAAGATGAGGTTGAAATATGTGGTTTATGAGAGCTTGGAATGTTGCAGGTGCATTGGTTAGGCCAAAAGGCATGACTAGGAACTCAAAATGCCCATGATGGGTTTGGAAGGCTGTTTTGGCTACATCAGATGGTTTGACTCTAATTTGGTGATATCCAGATCTGAGATCAATCTTGGAGAACATTGTAAATCCATGTAACTCATCTAGCAACTCATCTATATTAGGGATAGGATACCTATCTTTGATGGTGAGGGTATTGAGTTGCCTATAATCAACACAAAATTGCTAAGTGTTATCTTTCTTTTAGAACAACAGCACAGGAGAAGCAAACGGACTGTTGCTATGCCTTATGACTCCATTATGCATCATTTCTTGTACCTACTTTTCTATTTCATTCTTTTGGGAATGTGGGTATCTATAGGGTGGAAGTTTAAAGGGTTGAGTCTCCTGTTTAAGTGGAATTGAATGGTCATGGGACCTTTTTGGTGGTAATGTACTTGGGACTGAGAAAACATGTAACACCGACACTGCGGTGTCCGTACTATTGTACTTCTGTTCAGAAATTTAATAAAAATATTTCTCAGTTATATATATATATATAGAAATTTTTATTTATATTGATTTTTGATTTTGGGGTCTTTAAATTGAATTTTTGGTATAATTTAAATTGCCGTGTCCGTAAATCATAGCGAACCCCATTTTTATGAAATTCACAAGTTAGCGAAATGTGGGTGTGAAAATATAAGTATGCATATATGTATATATATATATATACAAACTTAAAAAAAAAAAAGAAGAAGGGGAGACGAAGCGCTGCGTTTTGGGCCAAAACGCAGCACTCCCCCAAATTTAGGAATTAGGGTTTAAAACCATAATTTCCCCTTTCTCTCTCTCTTTCTCTCTTCCTCTCTCTCTCTCTCTCTCTCTCTCTCCCCGACTCTTCATCTTCTCGCGGCTGCCGCTTTCCTCCGCCGCTATTTCGCGCCTCTCCGCCGCGACCCGCCACCACCCAACGGCCGTCACCACTCTCTCTCTCTCTCCATTTTAGTCCCTCTCTGTCTCTGTCTACCACTTGCTGTCTCTCTCTCCCTTCGCTTTTCGCGATCTCTCTCCCTCTTGATCTCCTCTGCCGCACGCTTCCATCGCACGCCACCACCGCGAGCGCGCCACAGCCACAGTTGTAGCTGCCCCTCTTCTCTCGCGAGCGCGCCAGCGCGTAACTGCCCGCAGAATCCACAGCGCGCGACTGCAGTGGTTCCCTCTCCCTCCAGAGCATGCCAGCTCCGCAACAGCGCGCCAGCCCGCGAGTGTGACTACTCGCTAGTGGGAGGCCTTCCCCCGAGCGGACCACAGTGAGACAGAGTGCGCAACAGCGTGCGACTGCTATCCCAACCCGCAGGCTCGCAAGCCCGCGACGGCCCGCGATAGCCCGTGACAGCCCGCGAGTCTCTGCATTGGTAACTAACTCAGGGTTTTGATTTTGTTCTAAGTGCTTAGGCCTAACTAATAAATTTTGTCTTGATAGGGAGTATTGCAAATTTTAGAGTGATTGAGGAGACATTTGAACAAAAGCTAGGTCTGCAATCCGAGGAACCCTGGGTGAGAGAAATGAAATCTCCTCAATATTTGAATTAATTTTGTCAAAATTAGGTTGAATTTAGAATCGGAAACTGTAAATATATATTTTGAAATATGTTAAATTCGAGAAAAATTAGAAAAATGAGAAATATTGGAAATTTGATCATTTGTGAGCCAAATATTTCGAAATTTATGAAATGAGAATATAGACAAGAGATAGCGTAAATTAAGGCTGTATTAATTAGGAAAGAAAATGAAAAATCCGTTAATAGGCTACTATCTGATGTTAAATTGTGATTATCTGATTATGTTGATCTTTTTGGAGACTCGAGAAGTCAGATTGGATAATTTTTGAAAATAGGGAGTGACTACCCTCCCTAAAAGGTGAGTGGGACCCTAATCTCTTGCATGAAATAGTGAAACCTGATTTTATCGTATTTTTAATAAAACATGCTTTTAATATGCATTGTCTCGACGTATGAAATTGAAATTCAAATCTGTTTTGTGATTATTTGAGTGTTGTACTTATGTTTTCTACAATCATGCATCCATATTTGAAATGAAATGAAATTGTGCCATGATTTGAGAAATGGAATGTTTTCTATTCTACCATTGCATTGATTTGTTGAATTTAGATGATTTCGATAAAATATATTTGCACACGGACTTGAATTGTTTTGAGGATATGATGAGATGATTTGGCTATGTGGGTTGGATGCCTACTAACTTGAGATGATATGATGATATGGCATTATTTGATTGATTCCGTAGTTACAAAGAGCATTTGTAGAGGCACCGGGTTGCCCGGATACGCTTCTGCATGAGGTATCCGCAAACGTCATATGTCTAATGGATATAGGCGCGGCCGGTTAAACCCACGTAAGGGGGAGGACGTGTGTGACGCCACCGTCTAACACCGGGCGGGGTCCTATACACGATGATGAGCTAGCCCCAGTGAACTCATGGCCAACGTCGGGGTAGAGAGCGACTTTTGAACTTTATGCATAATAAAACCCCCGATATACTTGTCCTTGGTCATGGTTGACCTTTGCCAGGATCCTTTCGGCTTGCTCTATGATCTACTTAATTTTAAATTGATGCATATATGTATGTTATCGTGTGAATGATTAAATGAGTTCATTTTAGCGAACATATCATGATTTACTGTAAAATTTGAATTATTGGTTATGAATGATATCATTTGACACTCCAATATTCACCTACACTATTAGTACTTGAGATTAATCCCCTCACTCATTGGGTATCTTCCTTGATACTCACCCCTCTTCTTTCCCTCCTCAGACAGGATTATTGTGCTAGAGCGACGCTTCGGGCTCTAGAGGATTTGGTAGCTCATTGACGAATTTGAGTGTTTTTCGACGGTGAGATTTAAATTAAGTTGAAATATGAGCTCTGCACTTTATTTTCGACCCTGTGAGGTCTTGACCTTGAGGTCCGTAATTGATCGTGTATTTATTATGAGATTGACTATATAATTTATGTACATTTGTTTGCAAAACTCTCATATTTCATTTGTATTGAGGCAAATTATAGTGTTTGAATGTTAATTTGGGAAAATTGATTGTAAATTGTATAAAACTTAGGCCCGCTCAGTGTGACGACTATTCATGCTCTAGTTGGGCATAATAGTAGAGGTCTGTATCTAGAATTATTGGTAATTTATTTAGTCTGGCATTGTTCTGGATGTCTGCTGTGGTTGGTGGGTTGTTGTGAAACCGGGATGACCATTTTATTTTATTTACAGGATGATTTTAAATTATACAGATCTAAACAGATTTATTTGTATATAGGAGACCTTCGATTTATGAGGAGGTTCTGCCTAATTTTTTATAAAAATACAGTCGGCATTCAAGACAACGGTCAGCTGCTCACGACCCCAGTTCGGGGCGTAACAAAACATCCCTAAACTGCTTTAGCAGTTCAGTGATAATTGATGGTACTCCTTTCTGGTCTCCATTCATGGGTAGGGAAAGTGTGGCACAACTCTGCAGCTGCTGGCTTCTAAACTTCCTGGTAGTTTTCCCACGAACTAGCTTTAGCTTGGAACACTCTGCCATCCCCATCAGAGTTACTTCCCCTTTCTCCCTAGCTATCTTAACTTGTAGGAGTTTAAAATCAAATGCTATTGGGCTAAAATTATACATCCAGTCAACTCCCAATAAAATGTCCCATCCACCTAATTGAATCATCCTCAAATCAAAAGAAAAATTATAGCCCTGCACATTCTATTTAACTCCTTTCACCTGAGTGAAACTACTTATCCTAGTCCCATCCGCTAGGATAGCTTGTAGGGGGTCTGCTGCTTCTGCCTTAAACCTTAACTCTTCAGCTAATTTTTTTATTTATAAAGCTGTTTGAACTCCCCGTGTCCACCGGTAACACAATCAGCAACTCACCTATGACTCCTTATATAGCTATAGTCTTTCTTTTAAGTGAATTAGTTACAACACATAAAGGGATGTTATAAACCTCACCTGGAAGTTCTGCTTGGTTCTGGGGGATCTCCATTTCTGAATTTGAGCTTGTTTCCTCCTCCTCCTCTGCTGTAATTATAAGGTTGAGAGTTCTGAGTTTACATTGATGTCCAGGTGTGTAATGCTCTCCACATCTATAACATAGGTTATTGGCTCTCCTATACTGCAATTCTTGGGAAGATATCTGTGCTGCAGCTCCTTTGAGTCCTGTTCTCCCTTTCTACAGTTCTCCCTTTTGTTCCCTCCTAGGATCACTTGGTTCCCAACTCTTATTCACTACTCCTCTTCTCATCTTCTAAGTTCTAAAGACTACTCTTGGAGCAAGGCTATTTCGAAAGCCTGTGTTAAAGTAGTTGGCTTTATCATCCTCAAGATGGGCTTTATTTCTTCCTTTACCCCACTTATAAAGCTAGATATGAAGTATTGCTCTGTAAGCTTGGGGTTTTTATGGAGCATAATAGACCACAACTTCTCAAACTTTTCCTAGTATTCAGCTATTGTCCCAGTTTGTTGTAACTTATTAAACTCTTCAATCTCATCTTGAAGTCCATTCTCTTCAAATCTTTGACATAACAGTCTAGCAAACTCATCCCATTCTACTTCCTTTTTCACCATTTTTAATCCTTAAAACCAAACTTCTGCTTTTCCATCCATATACATCTCTACCGTTTCCATCCATACTTGGTTGGATATTTGATAAACAGAAAAAAATTTCCTTCATTTCCGTAACCAAGTACGAGGATTTTCCCCAATGAACATGGGTAACTCCACCCTAGGCAAACTAGGGAAATTCCCTCTTACAACAGGATCTCTTCTGTTTGCATGGTTCACTGCATCTCCCTTCAACCTTCCTTCTGTGGGAGTTGGCAATATGGGAGACTTCTGCAGACATTCGACTTCTGATTCCTTAGTTCTGTCTACTCCCATTTTTCGCATGATGGTATTAAATTTCTTGTCCATAGTGGATATTAAGCTATCCACCCTTCGGTTCTGCTCTTCCATTCTCTTATTTTGCTCTTCAATGTTCTTATTTTGCTCTTCAAATTTCTTGTTTTGATCTTCCAATTTCCTTCCTAGCTCAATTTGTTTTTCATAGTATTCAATAGCTAGTTCTTGAATTCTAGCTTCTTGTTTCTTGATCTGATCTTCCAGAAATTTGGACCTTGTTCCTTCTGCCATATCCAAGTATCCTTCTGCTCTGATACCAAATTTGTTACAACTCTCTTCTAGGGATAAGAGAGCAAGTTACTTTTGACAACACAAAGTGAAGATAAGGATGAAGTGAGAGTAAAGGAGACGATGCTAACAGAGTGCAGAGAACAGAATCGAGCAAGAGGGAGAGAGAAGAGAGAGAAAATGAGAGAAAAAGGAGAGAAGAAAGTGAAGAACGAAGGAGAAAGAAGGTACTACTTTTTTTCTTGCCTCTTCCATTAACATGGTTGCTATTTATACATTGGTAGCTGGGTTGTTAAAACTGTTTAACTAACTATCTAACCAAACTATCTAACCACCCATTTTTATTTAACTGAATGTGGTTATTTCAACAAAGACATTACATGTTTGTTAAAATGGTTGATTGAAGAGAGTCGTTGCTTTGAAAGTTCTCTTGGACTGTTGTGTGTTCGTCTTACTCCTGTTTGTCATGACAGAGTACCGTAGTTGGTTCAGCACACGAAGTAGTTTGGATATTGGGATTGTAGCCGTTGAGGCCATTGTGAAGTCTACCTACGTTACTTCTTTTTTTAATATATCATTTTATCGTAATTAATCCTGACTGAGAAAATATTGAAATAATTAAGTAAACAGTCATATTTACAAATAAATCCCATATTTTTCTTTTATTGTTCTAAGCATGGAATTTTAATTTTTAATTCCAAAGAATTCCATAGTTTATGCTTTGCATTTTCTGCTACACCGATCGTTTTTTATACGTATTATTTTACTTATATGATGGTCAGTGTTTTCATTTTGTTGCTCTGCTTTTATTATGTTTTCTTATTTACAGTTCAGATAACTTTGCTGAGGTTGAGAATGGTTTTCTTTTTCTATTTTGCATCCCCCACCTTACGGTCATGCATTGCTTGTTATTTTAGGTGGACCCCTCGTACACCATCCTCCGAGCCATGGCTGCTGCTCCGGAGGTATATTCATCTTCATCATTTCTTCCTTTTACTTTGATCCAGACACCATCCTATGCCGAGGTCTATTACCCCATGATTATGGCAGGTTTGGAAATTTAGCTTTCATTTATTTATACCTATATTTTTATAGTTTTATTCTATCTTGTTACCCTCATTATCCCCACCAGAGACCTTAAACTGGCATTCTCTTTCTAATGTTTCTGCATGGCATTCCTCAATACAAAACTCATGCTGAAAAAAATATCTATTTTTTTTTAAATGCTCATTTACTCATAGAAATAGAAAAAGATTAAGGGGCGGCTCGTCAAGTCAGATCAGCAAGCGGGCTAAATATCCAAATTAAGCCCTACTGATACCATATTATAATAAAGTCGGTCATTTGGTACTCCTTCCTTTGAAAGGAAGTTAATTAAATTATTATAATAGGTGGGGTATGCCAGTGACTTCTCAACTGCACTACAAAACAAGCGAGTTAATCTGACGGATTAAAATCGTCTCTTAAATATGATAAAACCGTTAGCAAAAGCTTCTCCGACAGATGGGGTTTTAGTCGGTAATATACCAGTCGGGATAGGTGTATTCCGACATTTGTTATGACCGTTGGAGCATGTCATATATTTATAGTAACGGTCAGAAAGTGTTGGTAAAATTACACTAAGCATGGGTAAAAATTATTATATTTTATCATCAGTTACCATTCGGTTACTACTTGCTTACTACTCAGTTACCATTCGGTTACTACTTGGTTACTACTCAGTTACTACTTGATTTTGATTATCACTCGGTTACGACTCGGTTATTATCACTCGGTTAGCACAAGTATTATCTTTTGTCGTCAATTACTAGATAACCGTTAAGAAATGTAACTGTCATTTAGAAACGGTTATTTATATGTTAGGAAATGTTATAACTTTTATCGTCGGTTACCACTCGATTACTACTCGGTTACCACAATTGTTACCTTTTATCGTCGGTTAGTCATTTATGGTCGGTTAGTACATATGTTCATATGTTATATCGGTTACTGCAGTCATTTATCCGTTAGCAAATGTTACTATTTCGTCAGTTATCACATACTGTATGATTACCACACAACCTGACATTTTAGGAAATATTATAAACTATAAAATAAAGAAATTACTAAAATAATAAAACATCTTGTATTATTGAGAATGATTGATACATTAATAGAATAAGAAAAAAAATATTACATATCAAATAACTATATATCTTCTCTTCTCTTCTCTTCAGCATATCTTCTGCCCCAAATATGCTTGAGTCGCAGCATCAACTTTCATATCAATCTATTCATAAGAAGGGTTATAAAAAAATATTATCTTTTCTGAATGGAGTATGCTAATCCATTCATAAAAATAAAAATTATTAAAAATAAAAATATTACCTTTTGGATGCAGTCACGTAGAGATAATGATTGTTGGTTGGGAGCTAAGAATACAAATAATTTAGATTATTATTAAAAGCAAAAATGAAATTGAAATTAGTAATATTGTGTGAAAACAAAGAAATAACATTCGTACTTAACTAAACCAGATGATTGGGTTTCTTCGAAGTCAAGTTGCTCTAGGATGATTGTGATTCTTCAAAAATACTCATCCTTCGTTTAATTCATCCAAAATGAGTACAATCTGTGAAATTTTAAAATATTTCAAAATATAATATAATCTAAATTTTACTTAAAAAAAATATGTGATTACCTGCTTCACGAAGATTTTGGTTGATTCACAAGCAAGAGCTTTGAGCGGAGATCAGAGGTTTTGAGGGGAGGAAGGGAAAGAGGGTTCAGAGGGAATTTATAGAATATTTGGTTTATTTCCCCGCCTAAACAAATTTTCAAAATTTTCAAAAGCCCGTCAATTTTTCCCGCTTTTTTTAACCTTTTTACCGCCTTTAGATCATCAAGTTTTACCGCCTTAGAGTTTAATTTCATCTTAATCTACCGTTCTTTTTTTTATTATATCATCAAAAATTTTGTATTTTCATTTATATTTTTATTTCTGTTACCAACTATTACTATAACATTATAACATTGTTACTATATTATGTTATAAAATTATTACTAAATTACATTAAAAACTTTTAATTTTATATTATTACATTATTTAAATTAATAATATTAATTATACCATTATTCTACATAATTCATATTTAAAATTTTTTATATATTAATTATAGCATTATTGATTAAAAGGCCGGTGCTCGTCATGGACGCATACCTACACGGGTGCCTGCGCAGCATGCATGTAGCCCATGCAAATGTGTGCGTGGGCGCCCGCATGGCATGAGTGCCATATACCCCCGCGTAAGGCAACAGCGCATGCAAGCGCCTGCGCAAGGCACCCGCGCGGGCGCCCGGCTATACCAACTCGGGCGCCCGGCTATGCCAGGCGAGCGCTCTAGCATGGGCATGTACACATGGAAGCGCCCGTAAATTAGTATATTATTAAATTAGTAATTTATATATTATTATTTTAAATTATTAATATTATTATTTAAAAATTATAATAATAATTCTCACAAAAATTAGGCAGTAAATTTTGTTAAAATCCCAAAAACATTTTACATTTTGGTATCAGCCGCCAAAATTTTTTATTTGTTTTTTGCTTCAACCGCGAAAAATTTAGTTTTTGCGCTAAATTATCATGTTACTTACTTGCTATATGTCTATTTCTTTTTTTTTTTCTTCTTTTTTACTTTCTTTTGTTTGCTTTTATTTAAACAAAAACAATCTAAAACAATTATTAAATTAAATTGACTTTGTGTTAGGAAAATCAAACCACCTGACCATCAAATTCAAATAAAATTCATTAAAATTCATTGTCTCATTATGGTTGGAAGATGATATAATAGATTTAACAAAATTAATCAAACCATTTGAAAAATAAAATTCATTGTGTATAATATTTTGCCTTTGATAAAATTGGGGCGAAAATTTTAGATTGTTAAATTTTGTTAAACTACTTATAAGATTACCATGATGAACTAAGAGATGTTAACTAAATATCAATTGCGTGTTTCTAAGATTGGTTACTTTAATGAATGAACTAAATTAAATCTGGTCTTAAGTATCTATCCAAGAATAATGTTACTAGTGCAACATAAATTTTATCTTCGCCCCTAGTAACATTAACTTGGTCTTGCTGTCTAAATGTCAAAAATGGTAATTGAGCAATTAAGCAAATATTTGTTCTATCTTATCATATCACTTGTTAGTGGGTGAGATGGATATTGTTAGTGGGTAGTACAACTAATAAACATGATGTTGTTAGTTGTTGGTGAGTGGTACAACCTTAAATTTATTATTACATAATTTGATATTATTTTTTTAAATATTATTCTTAAAAGAGATGATAAATACTATAGATATATATTATTCAATACATACTACTCAATAGTGACTCAATTGCGAGTGTAAGTATATACTGTCATACATATATATATTAATATTAAACTCTATTAAACTTTAATATCCTATGTACTGTTTCATATGAAGTGAATGTAATATGTTCGAAGAATAAATCAATCATGGTTGAAACTTTATAGTAAATCATAGTAAAAACTTTATTATGTGAAATTTAAGTAAAAACTAGATTTAATCATTTGTTTAATTAGATTAATCTGGCAAGACAAACCGCAAAAACTCTACTACTTATAAGGAGTTGTAAGAGTATATATATGAAAAAATTAACAAATACTAAAAATTAATTCTAAAAATTACATTGCATAAGAACTATAGAGAAATGAAGGCAATGAGTATAATAATATAGTGACTAAGAAAAAAAGAGAGAGGGTCAAAAAATTGTGAAATGTAGTAATTAGTTAGTAAGTAGTTAGTAAGTATTTCGTAAGTAAGTAATAAAAATCACAAGGCGGTATTAATTAAAAGTATAAAAAAATTGTGAGAAATTAAAAAACGCGGTAATGAAAAAAGAGGCGGGAGAAAAAGCGCGAAAGGGAAGTTTTAAAAATTTATTTGTGAAAATTATATATTATAAATTCAATCCATGCAAAACCCCTAACTCAAAATTTCTTCATCCTTCCCTTCAAAGTTTTTCTCCCCAAACTCTAACTCAAAATTTTTTCATCCTTCCCTTCAAAGTTCTTCTCCCCAAACTCATTTAAACCTCTCATTCATACTTTACAAAATTTTATCTGCTATCAAAATTTCTCCATCCTTCCCTTGAAAGCTCTTCTTCCCTAACTCATTTAAACCCCTCACTCACACTTTGTAAAGTTTTATCTTGGATATTTGAAAGAACAACGGATGAACATTATACGAAAAAGCACAACTACTCCAAGTTCAGTCGAACAAGCTCAATCATCCAACATATTACCCAGGTTTTAAAAAATAAACATATTATTTTTATTTTAATTTGAGATTTAATATTAAAATAGAAAATTTTCAAAAAATTGACGCAGAAAAGGAAAAATTTTGTGAAAACTTATTTTCAAAATTTGTTTATGAAAATAGAGAGAGATTGTTACAGCAGAAGTGCAAAAATTTTGTAAAAAATTTGAAAATATTTTGGGAGACAAATAATATAATAAATATATTATTATAAATTATATTATAAATTTACCAATTTAGATCAAATTATCGAGCTAATGTACTTTTTCATAATATAATATTTGTATAATAATCATTTAATTATTATTAATATTATATTATATAACTTAATTAATTATTTTAGATGTGAAATAATATTTCAAGCGGTGTCAATATTAATAATTTTAAATCATTAGGTTCGCTAAACTGTAAATAATTTTCTTAATTTTTATTATTATTAATTTAAATAAAATTACTAGTAATTTAAACAATTAAAAAATTACTTGCCTGCACTGTGTTAGGTTGCTACAGGCGCTGTGCGCATGCGAGCGCCCGCACTGGCGCCTGCCCATGCTCGCGCGGGCGCCTGCGTAGGCAGGCGCCCCGCGCAAGCAGCGCCCGTGCGGGCGCCTGCGCTTGCTCGCGCTGGCGCCCGCGAAGGCGGGCACTGCGCGCTGGCAAGAGCGCATGCGAGCGCCTGCCCTTGCTCGCGTTGACGCCCGCGTAGGCAGGCGCTGCGCGCATGCAAGTGCCCGCACTGGCGCCTGCCCATGCTAGAGCAGGCACCCGCGTGGGCAGGCGCCCCGCGCAAGCAGCGCCCGTGCGGGTGCCTGCCCTTGCTCGCACTGGCGCCTGCCCATGCTCGAGTGGGCGCCCGCGTAGGCAGGCGCCCCACGCAAGCAGTTCCCGTGCGGGCGCCAGCGGGGGCAGGCGCCTAGCAAGCAGCGCCCGTGCGGGCGCCCGAAGGGGGCAGGAGCCCAGCACAAGCAGCGCCCGTGCGGGCGCCCGCGGGGGCAGGTGCCCAGCACAAGCAGCGCCCGTGCGGGCGCCAGCTTGCTCAGCTTCCTTTTATTTATGCTTTATGCAAAAAAGGGTAAAGTGTTGCAAGCACCCGGATTCGACCCTATGACCAACTGAATTTTTGGGGTGTTAACAATTAATCCACAATTTTTTTCTTGGGTAAGATTCTCTTTTTTTTCTTTCTTTCTTTTTTCCTACCAATCTCAAACTGATTAGTTAGTTGAGCGATTAGTTTCTGAATTGAAATGATTCACTTCATCACACAGAGCAAGGCTTACAGGCACTTAAATGTAGTAAGTATGTAGTAAATATGTAGTAATTAAGTAGTAAGTGATTTTTTCAACAACGTAGCGGTATTGATTTAAAATATAAAAAAATTGTGACGAATTAAAAACGCGGTAATGAAAAAAAGGGCAGGAGAAAAAACGCCAAAGAAAAAATGGGCGGGATTTTAAAAATTTGTTTGTGAAAATGTTATATCATAAATCCTACACGGTCATCAAAATTTCTCCAATTTTTTCAACAACGTGGCGGTATTGATTTAAAATATAAAAAAATTTGTTACGAATTAAAAACGCGGTAATAAAAAAAAAAGGTGGGAGAAAAAATTCCAAAGAAAAAATGGGCGGGATTTTAAAAATTTGTTTGTGAAAAAGTTATATTATAAATTCTGCGCGGTCATCACCTTTCACCATCAAAGTTTCTTCATTTTCTCTTAAAAGCTCTCCTCCCCTAACCTATTTAAACCTATGGATGAGTATTGTATGAAAAATCACAACAATTCTAAGAAGAAGAACAAATATCAGTCTGAACAATCTCAATCTCCAAATGTTACCAGGTTTTAAAAATAAGCACATTATTTTAGTTTGATGTTTAATATTAAAATGCTGTTTTTAATTTTTTATTTTGAACAGTTGTGAAGAAATATAGAAATCAATACTATCAAGATGTTTTGGATCAAAATGTTTTGGATTCAGATAAAGAAAAGGGCTCTCGGTTAATATTTTCATTTACAATCATAATTTATTATTTAATATGTACAATTTACTATTTACAATGATTTTTGACAGATAAAGATGTCTTCAAACTTGATGAATATTTTTTTTTTCGAACATCTCAGAATACATGTAGTTATGTGACATATGCCTTTGTTTTTTTTTTTTGGAAGTAAGTAACCGATATAGATCACTGTAACATGATAAAATAGTAATTTTGGAGTAAGACAATATAAACAACACATATAGTAACCATGTGGTAATCGATATTAAAACCTTGTGGTAACCATGGGCATCCACGCTTGTCTGTGTGGGGTAGGAGCGTCCAAGCTCTATGCATGCCCACGCATGCGTAGGCTCCGCACTCTTGCAAGCAACCGCACGGGTGCCCACGTGCTCTGCATGCCGGCGCGCATGCAAGCGCTTGCCCATGCTGTGCGCATGGTCTATCGCCCAAACGGGTGCCCGCCTTTGCCCACACAGGCCCCCGCGTGCGAGCATGCGATATGTCAACCATTATACCACAAAACACAATTGAGTCAACCATTATACCACAATGTGATATGTGCTATTCTATTTTCTTTTCTTTTCTTTTCTTTTCTTTCTTCCTAGTTATCTCAACTTAATTTTTTTTTTTATCTGCTTCTCACTTTTTTTCCCCTTATCTTACTCTAACCTCTATTATTTTTCCTTCATGAGATCTTTTTTTTTTTGTTTTTCTATTCTCATTGAGTTTTTTTACTACTATTTTGATATATTCAAACCAATTTATTTGAATGATATTTAAATTGAATATCATTAATGAATTATAATTTATTAATTTTATATATTTTGAATGGTAAATATTTGTGATTAAATATATAGATTTTTTAAATTATTAATATATTATAATTTAAATTCCATACTCATTCAAAAAACAAAAAATAAGAAAAAAATAAAACACAATTAAATTAATTGAAATAGAATTAATTAAAATAAAAAATGAAAAAAATATAATAGTTGAAATATAAATAAAAAAAATTAGATTTAGTGAAATTACAAATTACCATTAAGTACATATGTCGTTTGGCATGTGCGGGGGCCTGTGCTAGCATGACGGGCGCTTGATGGTTACTATCCACTTACAACTTACCAGTTAACTATATATCACAAACTTATCACTAACTTATCACTATATAAATTTACTTACTTACTTATTATCTACTTACCACCTATTTACCGCCTACTTACTACCTACTTATCTAGTTAAAACTACTACTATCATAAATTTACTACAACTTACTACTTACTTACTATCTACTTACTACCTACTTAAAATTACTACTATCATAAATTTACTACAACTTACTATTTACTTACCATCTATTTACTACCATCATAAATTTACTACAACTTACTACTTACTTACCATCTACTTACTACCTACTTATCTAATTAAAATTACTACTATCATAAATTTACTACAACTTACTACTTACTTACCATCTACTTACTACCTATTTATCTAGTTAAAACTACTACTATCATAAATTTACTATAACATACCACTCAGATTATTTTCAAATATAAAAGTATATGATACAAATATGATAACAATTTTAAGTTTTAGTGACGTTACAATATATATGTTAGTATAAATAGAATTTATACAAACGGTTTGTTCTAACGGTGAGAATTAAATATAGTTTTAAAAGACGGTGGAATTTGTATGTTGCCATACATTTAAAACTTATAGAGAAGTAGACAATAAAAAAGATTTATATTGAAACTGTTTTTAAACCGTGCCAAAAAGACTATTACATTTACTGACTATAATTTTCAACCATCACAATTGAATATTGTTTTACAGACAATTGTGTGATACCTTTACAGACGGTTGCTGAACTTTTCTTCACGGACATTTTAGTCTATTGGGAAAGACTTATATTTTTTGACGATTTCATTAGAAGCCGTCTCTATAAAGTATAAAAACCGTAACTAAAAGTCTCCGACCCTAAAAGTTACCGTCGGTATAATACTTTAATTTTGTAGTGTCTCTTCTACTGGTGATCTCGAGTTCAAATCTCTTCTATATACAAAATAAAAAAAATAGGTGGAGTATTAGTTATTAAGATAATGATTCCTTTAATTGATTGTAAAATAGTTTAGTAGAAAAGAAAACATAAATAAATAAATAAATTAGGGTTTCTTCTCTTTTTGTCAACATGTGTTGCCCCCCATAGGTTCATTGGGATATATCTAAAGCTATTTCTTATCATTCTTACAATAGAAAATGACTCCCACACCCCAAATATCTCTAGCAATTTAAAGAATTAAACTTAAAAATGAGGTTATGTGAAGCAAAAAAAAAAAAAACAAAAACCAAAAAAAAAAAATCCAAAATACCAAACATGAGGCATGAATATTTTAGCCATGAGATCATGCCACATTAGGTTTTTTATTATTTCATAATATTATTTGCTAATATTTTCCCTGAAATGGGCTTAGAAATCTTATAATAACTTAACTGCATAGTAAGTGTAGCTTGCTGAAGTTCTTAAAATAAAATAATAAAAACATTAGCAATGATTTATATGTTTTCAATGGAGAGAGAGAGAGAGAGAGAGAGAGACTATTTCAATTGTGCACTATTTTTTTTTATTTGATCAATAGGTATCCAATTTATTAAATTAATTCAATTTTAATACTGTAGAATCGCTTCCCTCCTCCAAAATTGAGCACCATATTTTTTTGTCCATGTCCCTCTCATATTGTAACATCGGAAGAAAAAAAAAAAAAGGAAAGTCAAATTGCTAGAGATTAGAAAGATTTAAACTCCAACCAAGTTTGATCAAATTTTTCCAAACATCCATAGATTTAAACTCCAAAACTCTTCAATAAATCTTTAGAAGGTTGAATATATAAGGAGATTTAAGTTTTTCTAGAGAGAGAAAAACTTAGAATTTAAAGCGGTGAAACAAGAGATTAAATTGGTAGTTCCCATTGAGGTAAATTTTTTCTCTTAATTTATATTTGTGTTGTTTTTGCATAAAATTTCAACTTATGTTAAAAATTTGAGACTTTATAGAGAGAAAAAATTTAGGATTTTAGTATCACTCAGCTTGAAAACAAAAAATCTCCTCCTCTTATCTAGATTTGAATAACTTTATCATATATTTGAATTATTATGATAAGATTAGAAAGATTAAGTTTGGGAATGTAACCCTAAGGTTTGTATGATGTTGAAATTGAGGGAAATATTCAATGAAAAATTGTTTCCCTAAATCTATGATATTTATTAGAAGAATTTAAACATAATTTTGATAATATTGAAAATGTAGAGTTAGGAAAATTTAGGAAGAAGAAAAAAAAATCAACCAACCCCAAATGTTATTTATGATTAATTGTGAAATGGTATTTATTATTTTAGGTTGAGATAATTGAAAGAAATGGAAGGATTAATTTAGTTTTGGATTGTAAATTGAAAGTGTTGACCCTTCCAAAGGTGAGTGGATTTTATGTTATATTCTAAATGAGTAAAAGATTTTATTTAATTTTTTTTAATGATTTTAAAATGAGTTTTGAAATGTTTTGTGTGTGAATTGTCCTTATACATAAATTTGATATAGTTATGCATCTAAACTGTTGTAAATGGATAATGTGTCATATTTTATGCAATATATTAAATATGATTTGATTTGAGAAATAGTTGAATTAAATTTATTAAATATGGAATGATGTATTTATTAGCATGGTGTGTGAGCCTGAACCCTTATTGGCTATAGTTATTCCCTATCACGGTATGACTTGACAGAGCAACATCTTAGGGCTTTATTAGATAAAGAGATTAATTGAGCCTGGAAGACGACTCTTTTGTCCTATCGGGCTAACTTGATTGCACTGTGAGGGAGGTTCCGAGCCAATGCCAATGTTAGGGGCACTTGCTAAATGTAAAATGTATGAAAATCCCTTGGTGGATTCATCATTGGTCGCGGTAGACTATTGTCGGATATAATATTTTGGCAATCCCCATTCTTTGTTTGAAAACTATGATATGATTTGATGAATAAAACTTATTTTATTGTGACATTTAGATTTGGCAAAAAAATCTTGATATTTATACAGAACGTTTATGAAATTGAATATCATGAAAATGATTCATTTATTTTTTTGGAATATTATTTGACATACCCACATCTACCGCTCATTCATCGCATAGCATATTATTTCACTCACTGAGTATTGTTTGTACTCATTTCTCTCATTTCATTTTTATAGAGAACGATTAGTTTAGAGCTTAACTCTCATCTTTAATCGGACAGAAAATATTTTGAGAACTCTTTCAGGTATCGACTTTTGATTCTATGGATAAACTTGAATGGAGTTAACTACTAGGGCATCTGGCCATGCTAAATGGAGGTACTAACGAAGCATGATCAGATGTCTAACATGGTTGGCCTTGCTTAATGATGGCAAGGCCAAGGTGATGGCCTAGTGATGTGGTTAAATAGTGATGATATACGGTTTAAAAAGATAGATATGAGCATATCAAAAGCTTCATAGTTATATCTCTGTTTGTTACCGGTTTCGCATGGCGCTACTACATTCATGGATGTATAATTTGATGAGGGCAAAACTTCCTAAATAAACTTAAGCAGAGAAATATAAATCTTCTAGCTAGATAGTTGTCTTATGCTATTGTTTGTAGTGTTACCTACTCTATTAGTCTGAACCCCAATGTATTCTCACACGGTCATAGTAATGATGTTCTAAACTTTTGCTCCTTTATGAGGTGAATCTTTGTTTGATGGTATTAGAGTTGTACTGGTGCTTGGGTCCTACTAATCCCAGCCATTTTATTGACAACACACCATTGCTAAGTGCTGTCCAATCCCTACCGGAAAGAATGGGGCTATTGATTTCATGTCCATAGCTGGTGATGGACAAATAGCCTTATGGTACTTGTTTTATTCTTTCTGTTATTCACCTAGTTGTTGAACATGTTTTCAGGCCATCAATCAATGTTGTCACCATAAATCAACTGATCATGCCCTAGGAATGTACCTATGTGAGACTTCTGGCTTCTATGATTCTCATCTTTGCCACGTCTTTTGTTTCTGTGATAACTAATGCATCCTTTTTTTTTTTTTTTTTTGTAAGCATGGAGGATAGATATTTTATTTTTATAGGTAATATCCCTATGGCATGTTCTTATTGACGAGCGGTGATCTTGTAGACAATATTAAATTGATTTTTAAGGACAGATAATTGGAGAATGAATGAAATTGATAAATATCTTATAATCAATTGTTAAATAATAATAATAATTAAGATGCTTTATAGGATTTGTTTTGTGAAATTGATGTGCATGGTGCCAAGAAATATTTTTCATGGCTTAAGATTAATTGTTTAAAAAAAAAAATGAAAAATTAAGGATGACAAACTTATAGGATTAGGGGAAGCTAGATAAAGTTGAGAACTTTTTAAGTGGTATGACTTTTAATGTTCTAACTCAGTGAAAGAGAAAATTTCAAAATTTGCTATAAAACATGGATAATTGGCCTATGTGCAGAATTGTACATATAAATAAGTATTTTAGATATGGGAATGCTATGTTGAATAAGGGAATTGATAAAGACAAAAATTTTCTATAGATGTGATTAAGGATAAGAAGGGGAAATTGACATATTAGGAGACCTTTATATCCATCTGCAAATTATGCAACAATGTTCAAGATATAAGTTATCTGAGATTTAAGAGATGATTAATGAAATGATGGATGCTACGTTGTCATAGTATACAACTTTCTCTTATTTGTAACTACAGTAAAATAAAGCAAGAAGCAACAGTAGTAGGGTTCTTTGAAATTGATAATGTAGTTTTATATGGTGGTATTTTAGCGAATGGGTCAAAGGATTGGTATTGCTGAATGCTTAAGTTGATCATAAATTGGAAGTTATCATAACCATTGTAGATGGTGCAAATTAGCTTGTAGGATATTGTTTTGCCAAAAAAAAAAAAAAAAAACAAAAATAAATAAATAATGTAAGATGTTTGGTACGGATGCATGACAGATGAATAAAATGAAAATAGGAGGGGATATGTGGCTTAGTACCAAGACTTTCTTAGTTTCTATGGCCAGTTAATCTCACTAAGTGGAAGGCCTCGTTGCCCTAGAAATGTGTGATTGAATTTCTCTACCCACTTGATAATTTCTATGACCAGTTCATGCATACGACAATTTAATAATGGACCTACATTATTATGAAAAGTTGCTTATAGGGTGGTTAGCTGCCATTGAAAACATACTTAGGACATGTGTGATGGATTTCCAAGAAAGTTGGGATAGATACCTTCTATTAATTGAGTTTACATATAATAATAGTTATTAGGCGAATATTGGGATGCCACCTTATGAGGCTCCGTATGGAAGAAGTGTTGAATTCCATTGTGTTGGGATGAGTTTGGTGAGAAAAAGATAGAAAGTATGGAATTGATTGAGGCCACCGTAGATAAAGTAAAGATAATCCTAAAAAGAATGAAGATAGTCTAAGACCGACAAAAGAGTTATGCTGCCTTAAGAATTTGAAATAGAGGATATGGTATTTTTGAAAATCTCACCTTACAAGGGAGTTATCCAATTTTGGAAAAAGGAAAAGTTGAATTCTCGCTACGTTGGCCCTTTCAAGATCATTGAAAGGATAGGAAATGTGGCCTACCGATTGGACTTATCCTCGGATTTGATGAAAATCCATAATGTATTCCATCTCTCAACATTAAAGAAATATTTGTTAAATGCTTCGCATGTTTTAGAAACTCCAACGATCAAATTAAGGGAAGACTTACCCATAACTATTCTTGATCATCAAATCAGGAGATTACGGAATAGACAATTCCCAATTGTTAAGGTCCAGTAGAAAAGTGATTGGGTCGAAAGAGAGATTTGGGAATCCGAGAATACTATGAAAAAGCAATATCCTCATATCTTCGGGATATAATTTTGTCTTTAAATTTGGAGGAAAAAATTTAATTTTAGGGAGTTAGAAATTGTAATATCAGAAAAAGACAAAAGAAAAAAAAAAGAAGAAAGAAAAAAAATAAAAGGAAAGTCAAAAGAAAAAAATAACCCTATTCTCCCCTCCTGCACACTCTCTTTTTCTTTTTCCCACCTGAGACCCCTCTTCTCTTTTCCTCCCTCTTTTCTTTCTTGCCCCCACTCTACTCTCTCGGCTCTCTCTTCCTCCCTCTCTAATTTCCAACCAAGTTTGATCAAATTTTTCCTAACACTCATAAATTTAAACTCTAAACTCTCTAATAAATCCCTAAAAGGTTAAATATATAGGGAGATTCAAGTTTTTCTAGAGAAAGAAAAACTTAAGGTTTGGAGTGATAAATTGGTGGTCCCTATGGAGGTAAATTTTCTCTCTTAACTTATATTTGTGTTGTTCTTGCATGAAATTTCAATTTATGTTGGAAATTTAGTGTCACGCCCCGAACCGTGATCATGAACAGCCGCCCGTTGCCCTTGGATGCCGGTTGTATTTTTATAGAAAATAGGACAGAAACTCCCCATAAATCAGAGGTCTCCCATGTACAATTTCTCATGTATATCACATTCATTCTGTAAAATAAACAAATGGCTATCCCGGTCTCTCCAAAATCAACAAATACCACAGCCAACATCCAGAATAACGCAAAGTTATAAAGTTTCTAGCAGTCCTAACCACAGACCTCTACTGTCATGTCCAACTAGAGCATGAGCAATCGCTACACCGAGCGAACCTAAATTTTATCTTATATACAATAATTTTCCTAAATAACATTCAAATACGTACAATCGTCTCAATACAAACGAAATATGAGAGTTTTACAACTATATATATATAAATTATACAGTCATCCCAAAATAGGTATATGGCCAATTACGGACCTCAATGTCAAAATCTCGTAGGGTCGAAAATAAATTACGGATTTCATCTTTCAAATTTAAACTTAAATCTCACCGTCGTGAATCATCCAAATCCACCAAAATCTCTAAAATCTGAAACGTCGCTCCAACACAATAATAATCCTGTCTGATGAGGGAAAAGAGAGGGGTGAGTATCATGGGAAGAAACCTAATAAGTGAGGGGGATAATATCAAGTATAAATAGTGTGGATGAACCATTAAGGGGGGTGCTACGTTTTGCCTCAAAATGCAGCACTCTGCTGGGGTATTTTTTTTTTTTTACTCTTAGCATTATTATTTATATCTCTTCATTTTATCCAAATTTTCACAGATACGACAAAAATTTAAATATACCAAAAATTCAATTTAAATATCCCAAAATCAAAAATCAATATAAATAAATAAAATTTCTCTTACAAAAATACGGTATCACAGAGCAGGCGTTACATTTAGGATTTTGTAGAGAGAAAATTTAGAGTTTTGGTATAACTCAACTTGAAAACAAAGATTGATTACTCCATTTGAGATAATCTCCTCCTCTTATCTAGATTTAAGTAACTTTATCATATATTTGAATTATTATGATCAGATTAGTAGGATTAAGTTTGAGGATGTAACCTTAGGGTTTGTATGATGATGAAATTGAGGAAAACGTACAATCGAAAATTGTTTCTCTAGATCTATGATATTTATTAGAAGAATTTAAATATAATTTCGATAATATTGGAAATGTAGAGCTAGAAAAATTTAGGAAGAAGAAAAAAAAATCAAGCAACCCCAAATGTTATTTATGTTTAATGGTGAAACAGTATTTATTATTTTAGGTTGAGGCAATTGAAAGTGTTGGAAGGATTAATTTAGTTTTGGGTTGTAAATTGGGAGTGTTGACCCTTTCAAAAGGTAAATGGATTTTATGTTATATTCTAAATGAGTAAAATATTTTACTTGATTTTTTTTTAATAATTTTAAAATGAGTTTTGAAATGTTTTGTGTGTGGATTATGCTTATACATAAATTTGATATAGTAATGCATTCAAATTGTTATAAATGGATAATGAGCCAAATTTTATGCGAAGTATTGAGTATGATTTGATTTGAAAAGTAGTTGAATTAAATTTTGTACATTTGTTATATTGGATAAATATGGAATTGTGTATTTATTGGTTTAGGATGTGAGCTTGAACCCCTATTAATGACTATAGTCATTCACTATCATGGTATAGCTCGACGGGGCAACGTAGTTAGGGTTTTATTAGACGGAGATGTTAGTCAAGTCCGGGAGATCCTTCTTTTGTCCTATTGGGCTAACTTGATTGCACCATCAGGGAGGTCCCGAGCCAACGCTAAGGTTAGGGGCACTTGATAAATGTGAAATATATGAAAACCCCTTGACGGATTCGCCATTGGTCGCGGTAGACCATTGTCGGACATAATATTTTGTCAATCCTGTTCTTTGTTTGAAAACTATGATATGATTTGGATGCATAAAACTTATTTTATTGTGACATTTAAATTTGACCAGAAAATCTTGATATTTATGTAGAACGTTTATGAAATTGAATATGAAGAAAACGATTCATTTATTTTTTTTGAAATATTATTTGACATACCCACACTTACCGCTCATTTGTTGCATAACATATTATTTCACTCATTAAGTATTGTTTATACTCATTTCTCTCATTTCATTTTTATAGAGAACGTTTAGTTTGGAGGTTAGCTCTCATCTTTAACCAGACAGAAAATATTTTGAAAAGTCTTTCGGGTATCGACTTTTGATTCTCCTGAGATATTAGTAGGTCCAAATGGAGATGAATGTTAGTGACTATTTGGAAAACTGTATTTGAGACTATATTTTGATTTGCCTTGATGATTAAATTCTATTGGGTTCTGTAAATTTATATTGAGAACCTTACTTCTTTCTACTTTCTCAAAAAAACTTTACTTGATAATTATTTTTATTAAATTTGGTTTGAATCCTTTGAGTAGAGAATTATTTTATTTTGATGTATATGATTGGATATTGAAGGTCGGGTTGGTCTTGTACATGTGATTGGATTATAGATGACTGGGATGGTCTCATGCATACATGTTTTGAATAAGGACAGATCGGTTTGATCCTTTGTTTGTATGATAAATATATGTTGATTTATTTAAAAATGTTAAACTATTTGAAAAATGAATTGATATATTTAAATGCCTTATGGTACCTTCGTGTACCGGTTAGATTTAGCTGTATATCTGGGATAATCCAGTAGTTGTCGCGTAATCCAACTGAGAGTCAGGGGCGTGACACTTATAGGTGAATTTATGGCTTGGTGTGATTCAAGCAGTCTAATGAGTAAGTGAGCAGTCGTGTAATGTGGAGAAAAAGAGAGAAAGTATTTTATATTTTTAGCTTTCTCTATTGTTTTTCCCTTATCTATATATTAAAAAATAGTCAAAATATTAAGTTACATACAAACTATATATAAAAATAAAATAAAAAATAGAAAATGATAAGAAGAGATGTTTGAAAAAACAAAAACATAAATGTCATATTGCCATTGATCAATAAATGCATTTGTTTGGTATTCAGTTTAAGCTAGTTTATATCAATAACCCTTTACCAATATTACGCTTGAGATTCCCTCTTATCTCTTCTCCTTGTCTTTTTTAAGGAAATGTCATATTGTCAGTACCAAAAAAAAAAAATCATGCTTTTTTTGATGAGACACGGACATTATTGAGAGGAGGAAGTTTCAAAACAAAACAAGAGGCTAAAGCTTGCGTTGATTGACCGATTGATAAGCGTATCTACACCACCAAACCCAAACTAGAAGATTAATCGTCTCTTTGTAAGGGAACGTAAATGTAGCATTAGCTATTTCTACCTGATGCTTTATTTGAGATTGAGAGAGAGACTTTTTCAATTGTGCACTATTTTGTTATACTTGACCAATTGGTATATGATTTACCATATTAATCGAATTTTAATAATATAAAATTCATTTAAGAATTAACTCTCCCCCACCCAAAAAAATGTGCACCATATATTTTTGTCGGTGTCCCTCTCATGTAGATGAATTTATGGCTTGGTGGGAGTCAAGTAGTCTAATGAGTAAGTGAGCACTCGTGTATTGCGGAGAGAAAAAGAGGGAGTGTTTAAATATTTTTAGCTTTCTCTATTGCTTTTCTCTTGTCTATATTTAAAAAATAGTCAAAATATTAAGTTACATACAAACTATATATAATATAAAAAAAAAAAAAAATAGAAAATGATAAGAAGAAAGGTTTGAAAAAACAAAAACATAAATGTCATATTACCGTCCATCAATAAATGCATTTGTTTATCAACGGACAGTTGATCTAATAAGATATGATATTAAATTTTTTAATCAAATTTTTTATTTTGACTCGCGATTTAAATATTAAAAAAAGCTGTGTTAAGATAATAGTCTCCTTAAATGAGTTACTGTAAATCCCAAATCTGATTAGTTAGAATATAATTATGAATACTGATCGGTATAATAAAAAAAAAAATAAATGCATTTGTTTGGTATTCATTTTAAGCTATTCATATCAATATCTTTTTAACAATATTACTCTTGAGATTCCCTCTTATCTCTTCTCCTTGTCCTTTTTAAGGAAATGTCATATTATCAGTATCAAAAAAAAAAATCATGCTTTTATTAGTGAGACACAGACATTATTGAGAGAGAAAAGTTTCATAACAAAACAAGAGGCTAAAGCTTATGTTGATTGACTGATTGATAAGTGTCACAGCTAGGAAATACAATTTATTATTGACGAATTTTTTTTTATTTGTAATAACGACAGAATTATGACAAATTATCGATAGATTAATAATATATTTTATATAATTTTTTTATTTTTTTTTATTTATTTTATTTATTTTATTTTTTTAATTTTTTAAATTTTTTATAAACTTATCAGCGACGGATTATCGACGAAAATTTTACCGATAAATTATCGATGGATTTTTTAAATTTTAATTTTTAAAATTTTTTTATACATATTACCAACGGATTAACGATAGAAAAATTTGCGATGAATTACCAACGAAAAAAATTAATGATGGATGGATTATTTTTTAATTTTTTAATTATTTAATTTTTTTTAATTTTATTTAATATAATTATTTTAATTTTATTTTGTAGAAGGATAATATTATTTTAAATTTTAAATTTTAAATTTTTTTATATTAAGCTAAAATAAATTTATTTTATTATTTTATAATAAATTATAATTTTATATTATTTTATTAATATTAAAAAGTTATATTTTTATATTATTTGGTTATTATTAAAAAATATAAGATAAAGATAATAAGTAAAAAAAAAATTTATTATAATTGAATATGAATGATAGCTTGGTGGTTGAGTTGCTCATGGTCTCGGTCATGGTTGATGGCAGTTTTCCACAAATTAAAAAAGGGGGATAGTGGGCTGGCGGGTTGGGCCTTCTCTTGGCTGGGCCTGTCTGTGGCTAATTTTTTTTTTTTTGAAGTATGAAATCAGTGACTGATCCAAATCCATAATTGTTTTTTTTCTTTTTCAGCGACGGATTTTTCCGTCGTTAAAATTAACGACGGAAAATATTCGTTGTTGATATTTAGCAGGGTCACTATCATCGACGGATTTAGCGACGGAAAAAATTTATCGCTGATACCCTTCAGTGATGAAAAATGGACTTTCAACGATAAATTTTTCTGTCACTGAAAGTCCATTTTCTGGTAGTGTGTATCTACACCACCAAACCGAAATTGGAGAAGATTAATTGTCTCTTCGTAAGGAATGTAAATATAGCATTAGCTATTTGTACCTAAGGCTTTATTTGAAATGAGAGAGAGAGAGAGAGAGAGAGAGAGAGAGAGAGAGAGAGAGAGAGAGAGAGAGAGAGAGAGAGAGAGAGAGAGAGAGAGAGAGAGAGAGAGAGAGAGAGAGAGAGAGAGAGAGTGTGTGTGTGTGTGACCTTCAATGAGTAAGGTGATAGAATTCTTAAATAAATCTTGATTTTAAAATTTAAAAATAGAAAATATTATATTAGAGAGAGAGAGAGTGTGTGTGTGTGTGTGTGACCTTCAATGAGTAAGGTGATAGAATTCTTAAATAAATCTCGATTTTAAAATTTAAAAATAGAAAATATTATATTAGATGAATTCTTCTTAAATTGAATCTCATAATATTATCAAATTAGATTAATCGAAATATGATTTTATATATCAGTTAATTATATATATAATAAAAAGAGTCCCCAATGGGTATTAATAGTTTAAACCCCTTTTACAGGATGTTCCAAGAAAAATGTCCAAAGAGAATCCGTGGAAGATGTCAGGTTTGAACTATAATCTCTATTTAATAAAGCTGAGATTTGAGTTTTAGATAAAATTTTCATCGTAAAATATTGAGTAAACCATTTGATAAGAATATTGATTTTCATTTGTAATATCTAATAATTTTTTTAGGAAGTTGATATTTTTCAAACAGCACCGCTACCGAGCGAAACAACAAAATGAAAATAAAACAGGAATCTAAGCTTCCGGACACTCTTTTTTTTCAGATTTTTTCACAAAACTTTGTCCAGTCTTGGCAAGTTGGGTAAGCTTCCACCGCTTCTCTAGATAAGATGCATTCTCCCTCTAATTATAAATACGTGACAAAAGTATAAACTCTTTCAAGTAGAGGCATTTCAATGGCTTTCCTTCAAAGCCTAGAGGAAGATATACCCTCAAATGCCATTTTACAGACCTTGCTTTTCACATCAATCATCTTACTGGCGGTTCTGAAGATTTTCCCGAGGAAAATGTGGAGGAAAACAAGGCTCAATCTCCCACCAAGCCCTCCAAAGCTACCCCTCATAGGCAACCTTCACCAGCTCGGTCAAAGGCCTCATCTGTCTCTTCAACGACTTGCAGAGAGGTATGGCCCCATATTTTCCTTGCGACTTGGAGAAGTCCCAACAGTCATTGTTTCCTCAGCTAAGATGGCTAAAGAAGTGTTCAAAACCAATGATCTTGCTCTCTCAAATCGTCCCCAATTATTTTCAGCCAAACTCCTCCTTTATGATTGCACTGATATTGCGTTCTCCCCATATAACGCTTACTGGAGACATATTCGAAAAATTTGCATACTGGAGCTCTTAAGTGCAAAACGAGTCCAATCATACAGCTTTGTAAGAGAAGAAGAAGTTGCTCGTTTGGTTAATAGGATTGTGGATTCATATCCAGGCACCACCAACTTAAGCAGAATGCTTGGACTATATGCAAACGATGTCTTATGCCGGATTGCAATTGGCAGAGGCTTCTCAGAAGAAGGGGACTATGATAGGCATGGCTTCCGACAGATGCTTGAAGAGCTTGAAGATCTACTTGGAGGATTAAGCATTGGAGATTTCTTTCCGTCAATGGGGTTTATCCATAGCTTAACTGGCATGAAGTCAAGACTTCAACACACGTTTAGGCGTTTTGATCAGTTGTTTGACGAGATATTAAAGGAACATCTTGATCCAGAGAGAGGAAAAGAGGAGCACAAAGATCTTGTCGATGTTTTGCTTGATATACATAAGAATGGGGAGGCTGAAATACCTTTGTCCATAGATAATGTGAAGGCCATCCTATTGGTTAGTACCATTTTCCTTGCTTTCATAGATTTAATTGTGTCCAACAAACCAAAATTACTTGTATTAATTTTGCATGATCGTCCATCAGGCACAAACGAGGATATGCATGGGACAATCCATGATAGCATGTATTATAAGTTAAAAAAATGTCATATTTTTATATGTTGTGTCTCCGTACCCGAAGAATGATTTGACATGCACGGCACAGAGACCCTCGTATCTAGAAGTATTCATGCAACATGTTTAACTAGTATAGTTTCTGTCATTGCAGGATATGTTTGCTGCTGGTACTGTTACAACATCAATAACCTTAGATTGGGGAATGACGGAGCTCATTATAAATCCCAAAACCCTGAAACAAGCACAGACTGAAATAAGAAGTGTCATGGGGGAGAGAAGAGTTGTCCTAGAGAGTGACCTACCTAAACTGAACTACATGAAAGCCGTTATCAAAGAAACCCTCAGATTTCATCCTCCTGCACCGGTATTAGTCCCAAGGGAATCCATGGAAGATATAAGAATTGATGGATATGATATTCCAGCAAAGACACGCATTTTTGTCAATGCAGGGGCAATAGGGAGGGACCCAAAATCATGGGAAAATCCAGAAGTATTTAAACCAGAAAGATTTTGGGGTAGCTCTATTGATTTCAAGGGTCAGGATTTTGAGCTAATACCTTTTGGCACAGGAAGAAGAAGCTGTCCCGGTATAACATTTGGAATAGCAACTATTGAACTTGCTCTAGCTCAACTTCTCCACAGTTTTGATTGGGAACTTCCATCAGGTGTTGACGCTAAGGACTTGGATATGACGGAAACTTTTGGCATCACAATCCACAGGATTTCTGATCTTGTAGTTGTGGCTAAACCACGGTTTATGTGATACGCAAAATATGAGTGTGTGCGCGTGTGCACACACACACACACACATATATATATATATGTATAAAAATAAGAGCAGTGTTCCTACGTGGGTTTAAGTTTTGAAGTGAGAAGTGAAAGTGATCCGTTTGGAATTCCTCCAATCGGAAATAAATAGGTGCAAAGTTGATGCATTAGACCTGGGAATGCACTAATCAATATGAAAGTAAAGCCACAAAAGTACAGTTATTAGAAGAAACAATGCATCACTAGAATCTAAAACCTACCTCCATAAAATAGCATTACTAGCAGAAATGACAAAATCCTGACCCTTGAAATGAGTTTTCCATGATTCTGGGTCCTCCCTATTGCCCAAACATCGACAAAAATGGGTTTCTTTGTTGGAATATCATTTCGATCGATCTTTACATTTTAGATGGATACCCTTGGGAGTAATACTAGTGCAATTTTTTGATAGCAGCTTTTAAGTAGTCAAGTTTAGATAGGTCGCTCTCTAGGACAACTCTTCTCTGCCCCATGACAGTTCTTGATTCAGCTTGCACTCGTGCAACCATTTTGGGGTTTATGATGAGCTCTATCATTCACCGATCCAACTCTAGAAAAGAGAAAGCAATCCAACGACTGAAAATTACTTAATAGGAATTGAGGATAAAATTTGACCATTGCCTCTACTTTCGTCTTTGAATTGAGATTTCTAAGTCATTGCGAGAGAGAGAGACACTACAAAATTAAAGTATTATACCGACGGTAACTTTTAGGATCGAAAACTTTTAGTTATGGTTTTTATACTTTATAGAGACGGCTAAAAATGAAATCGTCAAAAAATATAAGTCTTTCTTAATAGACTAAAATGTCTGTGAAGAAAAGTTCAGCAACCGTCTGTAAAGGTACCACACAACTGTCTGTAAAATAATATTCAATTGTGATGATTAAAAATTATAGTCAGTAAATGTAATAGTCTTTTTGGCACAGTTTAAAAACAGTTTCAATATAAATCTTTTTTATTGTCTACTTCTCTATAAGTTTTAAATGTATGGCAACATACAAATTCCACCGTCTTTTAAAACTATATTTAATTCTCACCGTTAGAACAAACCGTTTGTATAAATTCTATTTATACTAACATATATATTGCAACGTCACTAAAACATAAAATTGTTATCATATTTGTATCATATATTTTTATATTTGAAAATAGTCTGAGTGGTATGTTATAGTAAATTTATGATAATAGTAGTTTTAACTAGATAAATAGGTAGTAAGTAGATGGTAAATAAGTAGTAAGTTGTAGTAAATTTATGATAGTAGTAATTTTAACTAGATAAGTAGGTAGTAAGTAGATGATAAGTAAGTAGTAAGTTGTAGTAAATTTATGATAGTAGTAGTTTTAACTAGATAAGTAGGTAATAAGTAGGCACTAAATAGGTGGTAAGTAGGTGGTAAGTAGGTAGTAAGTAAGTAAGTAAATTTATATAGTGATAAATTAGTAATAAATTTGTGATATATAGTTAACTGGTAAGTGGTAAGTGGATAGTAACCATCAGGTGCCTGTCCATGCTAGCACATGCCCCCGCACATTCCAAGCGACATATGCACTTAATGGTAACTTGTAATTTCACTAAATCTAATTTTTTTATTTATATTTCAACTATTATATTTTTTTCATTTTTTATTTTAATTAATTCTATTTCAATTAATTTAATTGTGTTTTATTTTTTTTCTTATTTTTTGTTTTTTGAATGAGTATGGAATTTAAATTATAATATATTAATAATTTAAAAAATCTATATATTTAATCATAAATATTTACCGTTCAAAATATATAAAATTAATAAATTATAATTCATTAATGATATTCAATTTAAATATCATTCAAATAAATTGGTTTGAATATATCAAAATAAAACTCAATGAGAATAGAAAAACAAAAAAAAAAGATCTCATGAAGGAAAATAATAGATTGTAGAGTAAGATAAGGGGAAAAAAAGTGAGAACCAGATAAAAAAAAAAAAGTGAAGTTGAGATAACTAGGAAGAAAGAAAAGAAAAGAAAATAGAATTGCACATATCACATTGTGGTATAATAATTGACTCAATTGTGTTTTGTGATTCAAAGTCATGGGTTCAAATCCCTACAGTAGGAATATTTCTTTCTTTTTTCTCCATTTTGCATAAAAAATAAAGGAGACGGGCGCCCGCAAGGCGTGCGTGTCATGCTCATGTGTACACTCTTGCCTTTGTGGGAGCCCGGGCGGGTGCCAGCGCATGCGCGGGCAGGTAGCGTGCGGGCATGCTCGCGCACGGGGGCCGTGTGGGCAAAGGCGGGCTCCCGTTTGGGTGATGGACCATGCGCACAGCATGGGCAAGCGCTTGCATGCGCGCCGGCATGCAGAGCACGTGGGCACCCGTGCGGTTGCTTGCAAGAGTGTGGAGCCTACGCATGCGTGGGCATGCATAGAGCTTGGACGCTCCTGCCCCACACAGACAAGCGTGGATGCCCATGGTTACCACATGGTTTTAATATCGATTACCACATGGTTACTACATGTGTTGCTTATATTGTCTTACTCCAAAATTACTATTTTATCATGCATCGGAAAAAGTTATTATTATCAGTTACGTTACACAAAAGTTACAGTGATCTATGTCGGTTACTTACTTCCGTGTTAGTATAAATTTTGTATCGTTAACGTAATAAGGATTGAAAAAAAAAACAAAGGCATATGTCACATAACTACATGTATTCTGAGATGTTCGAAAAAAAAATATTCACAAAGTTTGAAGGCATCTTTATCTGTCAAAACTCATTGTAAATAATAAATTATGATTGTAAATGAAAATATTAATTGAGAGCCCTTTCCTTTATCTGAATCCAAAACATTTTGATCCAAAATATCTTGATAGTATTGATTTCTATATTTCTTCACAACTGTTCAAAATAAAAAATTAAAAACGGCATTTTAATATTAAATATCAAACTAAAATAATGTGCTTATTTTTAAAACCTGGTAAAATTTTGGAGATTGAGATTGTTCAGACTGACACTTGTTTTTTCTTCTTGGAATTGTTGTGATTTTTCATACAATACTCATCCATAGGTTTAAATGGGTTAGAGGAGGAGAGCTTTTAAGAGAAAATGAAGAAACTTTGATGGTGAAAGGATGGAGAAATTTTGATGACCGCGTAGGATTTATAATATAACTTTTTCACAAACAAATTTTTAAAATCCCGCCCATTTTTTCTTTGGCGTTTTTTCTCCCACCTTTTTTTTCATTACCGCGTTTTTAATTCGTCACAAATTTTTTTATATTTTAAATCAATATCGCCACGTTGTTGAAAAAATTGGATAAATTTTGATGAACGCGTAGGATTTATGATATAACTTTTTCACAAACAAATTTTTAAAATCCCACCCATTTTTTTTGGCGTTTTTTCTCCCGCCCTTTTTTTCATTTCCGCGTTTTTAATTCTTCACAATTTTTTTTTATATTTTAAATCAATACCACCACGTTGTTGAAAAAATCACTTACTACTTAATTACTACATATTTACTACATACTTACTACATTTAAGTGCCTGTAAGCCTTACTCTGTGTTAATTATATCCATTTGATTAATAAAAACTAACATATATTCAGTATAAATTTATTAATATTATTAATTTAAATAATATACTGATGTGAAATTAGTAATTTATATAATATAGTATTATAGTTTTTGAAAATTTATCGAACATAAAAAGAAGTTAAACACTTTCCAAATTGACAAACTTCATAGTAAAGGGTTCATTACTTGGTTTACTCGTCATGTAAATATATCATTTTTTAATATTATTAATTTCTTCTCTTTATATAAATACTTAATTTTTTAAGATTTCTTTTTTAGGTTACTAATCCAAAATATATCGGAAAGATAACAGATGAAATTAAATGAATTGTTCGTGGACCAGGTCCATTCATTAGAAATTACAATGGCCAATATCGATTTCATGTAAAAGATCGTGAAAAATGCCTTCAAACTCAGAATTCAAGAGTTATGGTAGCAGTAGTTAATGATATTAGTTATGCAAGTGCGAGGGATAAAATATCAATTCAAGGTAAAGTTAATTATTATGGTATCCTAAGAGAAATCATTCAAGTAAACTATAATGGAATGTATACATTTGTATTATTTCGGTATGATTGGGTTGACCTACAATGAGGATGCAAGAAGGATAGATTTGGTTCAATTTTTATCAATTTTTCCTATCTCGATCATACTAGTATCATACCGATGATTTGCTGGATGATTCTTATGTGTTGGCATTCCAAGCAAAGAAGATATTTTATGTGGCTGATGAAAGACATAAAAGATGACTTGTTATAAAACATGTCAAAGTTGGAGATAAATTTGATATGGGTGATGAAGTGACAATTCATCATTTCAATTCAGAAACTAATCCCTCAACTAATCAGTGGGTTTGAACTAATATTGATGAAGATGAAGGAAATATATTAATCGAGATGAATGATGATGATGATGTTGATAGAGTAGGATGAGATGCATATGAGATGTTTATATATAGGAAATGTAATTTTGTTTACATATTACTTAATCATTCTCTATTTTTATATTTTTTTCCATTAATTTATTCGATGCACTCGGTATAATACATAGTAACAATTGGTGTAACAAATATGAAAACTATATTTAATTCTTAATTAGTTTACTATAAAAAATACTCAAAATTGTAACAATATTTCTAAAAATTACATTGCATATGATTATAATAATAAGCTCACTAAGAAAAAAAAGAGACAGGTCAAAAATTAAATAAATTGTTAGCATACAAAATTTACAAGTAGTAAGTAGAGTTTTTAAAAATTTATAATTAGTAGTAATAATATAGTAAATAGTAATAATATAGTAGAGTTTTTTAAAATTTATAAGTTAGGTACGTAGGCGCCTGTGCTGGCGTGACCGAGCACCCTTGTCGACCCACACATGCCATGTCAATACTTTTTTTATTATATAAAAATTTTCACATATAGATTATATCAAAAATTTCAAATATGAATTATGTAAAATAATAATATAATTAATATTATTAATTTAAATAATGTAATGATATAAATTCAGAGTCATTATTTATTGTAATGTAATATTTAGGGTGAAAATATAATAACATGTTTCAATGTTGTAACAAAAACAAAAGCACAAATACATAAAATGAAATTGTTGATAATGTAATAATAAAAAAATAAAATTAAACTTACAAAAAACGGAAAAAAATTACGGATTCTAAAATTTCATTTGATTCCCTAAATCACATATATAATAAATCATTCTTATAAATATGCATGCCTATGATCTTAAATTCTAGTCACAAAATGCTAACATCTCATTTCTTAAGAAATAATGTAGCTAGCAAGCAGATTGTGCCAATTCATCATCCAAGTATATCAATTCAAGCCCAAAACCAAGGAAAACATTATGTGACATCATATACATCATGCTCATATGTTCTAGCCACAGATTACAAATCAAACATGTTATATTTATCATCTATTAGCTCAAATAGCTACTAAGACTTGCCAAAGTTCATTCAACATCTTAAAAGCAACATATGCCTGATACTAAAAAGTAGTACTTGCCTTAACTTTGCAGAGAACAAGCTTCTCAACTCAATAACCTCACTTCTCCTTCTTAACCTAGGCAACTAGAGCACACAATATCAAAACTTCAGGGCAAAGCTAACACATTCGAAACCAGTATGGTGGGTTATCATCTATATGGTTTTTCATACTAAAAACAACAAGACATCAAGAGAAAGTCAAAGGGAATATAATACCTACTCACCTAGGGTACCCTGACCATTGAAGGAGGGAGATGACACTCCCTGGGTGTTTGGAACCAAATTGAACCACTGTGATACTTCTAAAACATGGCAAATGTTTCAAAAATGTCTCGACTTGGAAGAGATTTTGAATACCAATGAAGAATCGAATAGATTTCGAGGGATTGACAAATGAAACCCTAGCCTAGAAGAGATGAAATTTGGCTATTCTAGGTCTCAATTCCAGTCTTTGACATGCCTTTGTGCTTTAGAAAAACTTGAATCAAGGATGATATTTAGAAGAAAGATGAAGATTGAGTAGAAAGAGAATGAAGCAAGAGTGAGAGAGTAAGGGAGGGGGTGTGTTTTTCGGGTGAGATGAGAATAAGAGAAAGTGAGGGAGAAAGAGAGACAATAAATGGGGGTGGGTTGGACCGAATTTTGGGTTTTCTCTTTTTTTTTTTGTTATTTTTCGGTATTACAACACTTAACTACTTAAAAAGGAATTTTGTTCTTGAAATTTAAAAGAAAATTATGTATAAAAAAGATGGTGGTGTTGTTTTCGCATCGACTTTTTGGTCTCCCAAGTTTCCTCTTCTACTTGGTTATTTCTCCACAACACCTTGACCATAGAGATTTGTTTACTTCTCAGTTACTTGAGTTGCTGATCAAGGATCTTCACTAGTTGTACTTTAGAACTTAAATCTTGATTCAGCTCTACTAGAGGAACTTCTAACACATGTAAGAGATTCAACAAGTATTTCTTCAATATTGAAATGTAAAAAAAATTGTGAATTCATTGTAATTCTGATGACAATTCATGTTGGTAGGCTATATTTCCAATCCTTTTAAGGATCTTGAAGGGGCACATACAATAAGGGTTCAATTATTGTTTCTAAAACTGAATTATGCCCCTCCAAGGAAATATTTTCAAAACTACCATATCTCCTACTTTGAATTTTAAGGGTTTTCTCCTCTTGTCGGCTAGCTTTTTTGTTGATCTTAAGCCTCTTTCATTTTTTTCCCGGATCATTCTTATTTTTTCTTGTCAATCAACTCTACACTTTCAATTTTTCTCTCACCAACTTTATCCCAATATAATAGAATACGGCACTTCCTTCCATAGAGAGCTTCAAAGGGTAGCATCTCAATACTAATTTGATAACTATTGTTGTATATAGATTCGAATAATGAAAGATGCCGATCCCAACTGTCTTGAAAATCCATAACACATGCTCTAAGCATGTCGTGTAAGATCTGAATAGTGTGCTTAGACTGTCTATCGGTCTAGAGAGGAAAGATGGTACTAAATTTTAACTTAGTTCCCAAAGAGGCTTACAACTTAGGCCAAAATCGAGAAGTGAGCTGAGGATTAGGGTTCGATACAATGGATACGGGATACCATGAAATCTCATAATCTCATTGATGTATAACTTGGCCAACCCCTCCAAGGGATAAGAGTTCTAAATCAACAAGTGGACTGACTTGGTGAAATAGTCCACAATTACCCATATGTCATTGTGACAGCTTGGATTACATGGCAAACCCACCACGAAATCTATGGTAATGTGTTTCCACTTCTATTCTGGAATTGGTAGTGGTTTGAGGACATCGGTTAGCTTTTGGTGCTTGGCTTTAACTTGCTAGCTTACTAGACATCTAGTTACAAACTTGACTATCTTTCTCTTCAACCCAGATGACTCATGCAACTCCTTGATGGTTCAATACATCTTGGTACTCCTAGATGCATGGCATAGGTCGAAAAATGTACCTTTTCAAGCATGGCTTTCGAAAATCCTCACCTTTTAGACACAAATTCGTCTTGCATAGATTACATATCATCCTCCCGAATTTGGAACTTATCACCTTCCTCCTTGTAGATCTTCTCAACTATGTCTTTCAATTCCTAATCGATTGGTTGAAGCTCCCGAATACGATCCACAATGGTAGTCCTCACCATAAACTTGGCTAAGAGTGTACTGTGGTCATCCTTAGCTAACTCGACTTCAAGCACTCAGAGTCCGACTAGACAAGAGAAGTAAGAGCTCTCTTGGGATACTGAACTAGATGATAATTTTCGACTCAATGCATCCGTGACCACATTTGCCTTTCTGGGGTGGTGATCTATCACTAGAATATAATTCTTGATCAGTTCTCGTGGTAATCTATCACTAGAATATAATTCTTGATTAGTTCTCGTTGCCTCAAATTGAGCTCCTTCTGTGTGAGCAAGTATTTCAAGCTTTCTGTGGTCGGTGAAGATCTTGTACATGATCCTATATAAGTAATGCTGCCATATCTTTAAGGCAAAGACAATGGCGGCTGCTCTAAGCCATGAGTGGGATAGTACACTATTGCTTCTTTAGCTGACAAGGGGCATAAGCAATCACCCTATCACCATGCATCAATACGTACCCTAATCCTTGCATGCTGGCATCACTATATAATATATAATCACCACCGCTTCTAGTAGAGAGATCAAGGATGGAAGCAGATATCAACCTTGGCTTAAACACTTGAAAACTACCCTCGCACTTTTCATCTCATTTGAACTTGACTCCTTTCTGAGCCAAATTGGACATTGGAGCCACTATTTTTGAGAATCTCTCTACGAATCTCCAATAATAACTTGCTAATCTGAGCAAACTTCTTACCTCAATGATGTTCTTGGGTTACTCCTACTTCAGAATGGCCTCTACCTTTCTTGGGTCTACAAAATTCCATCCCTGGAAACCATGTGCCCCAGAAAGCCAATCTCCCTTAGTCAAAACTTGCACTTGGAGAACTTGACATATAACTCGTTTTCCCTAAGAGTTTGTAATACAATACGAACATGTTTAGAGTGCTCTTCATCATTTTTGGAATACACTAAGATGTCATCCATGAAAGCTATGACAAACTTGTTAGGGTAGGAATGAAACACTTAGATCATGAGATCCATGAAAGTTGTAGGAGCATTCGTCAACCCAAAATGTATTACCATAAACTCGTACTATCCATACCACATCCTAAACGCAGTTTTGTGGATATCATAACCTTGGATCCTCAATTGGTGGTAACCCAATCTCAAATCTATCTTTGAGAACATGCTAGTCCCTTGAAGTTGGTTGAAAAGATTATTAATTCTCGGGTGGGGGTACTTGTTCTAGATCATCGCCTTATTGAGTTGCCGGTAATCAATGCATAATTAGAGAATTTCGTCATTCTTCTTCACAAGTAGAACTAGAGTACCCCAAGATAAGGTACTCGATCGGTTGAACTCCTTGTCGAACAATTCTTGGAGTTAAACTTTGAACGCTTTTAACTCTGTGGTGCTATTCGATATGGAGGGACATAAATCGATGAGATGTCAGGAACAAATCTATAGCAAAGTCGAATTCCTTGACTAGTAGCTACTCGGGCAACTCTTTCAGAAAAATATCTGAAAACTCATTTACTATGGGAACATTGTTCAAATTCAGACTCTCCACCAAAGTGTCAATGATGTAGGCTAAGTAGGTTTTGCACCCTTTGTGCATTAGTCTTCGTGTTTCAAGGGCCAAAATCACATAGCTTGGCAACATCCGACGCTTGCCAACAAAGACAAGGGTCGAACACCCCAGTTTTCAGAATCCCACTTCCTTTGTGAAACAATCCACTGATGCCAGATCAAAATAAACCCAATTCATACCCAAAATGACGTCAAAATCTCCCATCTCGAATGAAATCAAGTCAATTTAAGAGTCACCTCCCCTATCTTCAACTCATAACCCCTATACATAGAATTCCTGACCAGCTGTTCACCCAACGGTGTGATAACCAATAACTTCTCTTCCGACAGAGTCAACGGTCTATCAGAACACTTGACAAACATTGCACTTACAAATGAGTTATTGGACCCCGTATCTATGAGCACCTGTGCCTGAACACTAAAAATATACATTATACCTAATAATACAAATGTAAATCAATTTGTAAAACACAATTGTTTTCATAGACCGAACAAAATTTGTTAAACATACGTTTCAGCCCTTTAAAGTCCCCGATCATTACTTAATATCATCCCAACGAGTGGTACCCACTTGGAGTAACTCTACGGCCATAAATTCAAACCACCTGTTGCTAAATCTCAAACTATAGATCATAAGATAATAATATCATATTTTCTAAATCATTGCACTCGACTTTATGGGGATTTACCTATGACCACATTCGAATTGTTCTGAGCATCCTCATTAGTCATGGCGTAAATCCTCGTCTGGGCCCTTGATTGAGAGTGTTGAATAGGGGCAGCTACGATGTTGCTTCCCATCCCTGTTCTCAAAGTGGCATTGCTGAGAGGTGCTGAAGTAATAACTGGGCCACCTTTGGAGCGACTAGAAGGACCCCAAACTTATTGGTTTCCTTACCCTTCTGCATTCAATTTGGGATAAGAGTTCCGAAAGTCACCCTATTCTTGTAATGGTAGCATCTTTTGGGTCCCCTACACAAACTTGAGTGATATTCTTTTTGTGCAAGGATCCCTTTTGCTTCTCCTATCCTTACTCCTGATTCAATACTGCTGCAAGGAGCATTCGGCTTGAAGAATGATCGGGTTTTTAAAGTGCCAACTGACCTTGAGATAGAGCCACCACTGTATAAGCCCATACTTTTGCTCTTCTTCCCATGGTGCTCCCTAACTTTTCCTCTCTCTAGAACTATTTGCTTGGCCCTCAAGGCCAATTGCAAAACATTTTTGTAGGTGTGATCCTTCATAAACGATATCTTCTCTTGGATGTTCAGGTTCAAATCGTCTTCGAACTTGAAATGCCTATACTCTCGGAGGCTACTATCTCCTGAACAAATGAGGAGAAACTTCTAAACTCTGCTTCAAATTTTGCCATCGACTTATTTCTTTGATAGAGGTGGAGGAACTCTCTCTTTTTTAAATCTTGATTAAATCGGATATAGAACTTCTCATCGATTTCCCTAAGGAATAAATTCCAAGTAAGGGTGATAATGCACAAATTGTCATTTTTATTGTTGATATTGTGGTTTGATTTTGGATTGGTTAGTGCCCTAATAATTATTTCTATGGCCTTTTTATTTTTAGGGATAAAAAATAGAGATTGGATTAAAATGGGCTTAAAGAGACATTTTTTGAGCTAAATGGTTCAAGATATCAATTGGGCCTACAAAGGAAAGGAAGAAACATTAAAAAGCGGAAGATTTTATTTTAGAAATTTTTACTTTAAGTAAAAATTATTGTTAGGAGTAAAATTTCTAAATTTTCCTATTTTGGTGGATCTTTTTCCTATTATTTTGGAAGAATCTTAGAAACCTAGAGCATTAAAAGATGGACTCTCCTCATTAACCCTAGAAGGCACTATTCACGTTACTGTTCATGGCACTATTCATATATATATTCACAAATGCTGTGGCGGCTACATTAATCTCTTTTTAGGTTTAGGTTTTATTTTTTTTTCTTTTTCTTTGAAGAACATTGTTTTTTCTTTTATTCTTTCTTTTGTTTATTCTCAAGAACATGGTCACCATGAGTAGCTAGTTTTATTCTGATTCAAGGGGAATTTCAGTGATTGTCTTCATTGTGAGGTTATGTATTTTATTTAATTTCTTGTATTTTTAATTCAAGTATTCGTCGATTCTTGGTTTATTTTTATGAATGATTGGTATTGGTTAATCTGATAATTTAATTTAATATCAATTTTTCTACTGCATCCAGGATTTCAGTGATCCGTAATTGTCATGAATGAATGGTATGAGTAGCAAATAGGTTATATATGTTTATAGGTCGTTTGCCAATAGTCATTTTAATCTAAGGAATCGACGAAACAAAATCGAATAATTGTATGGCTATCATGGTTATTTGTATTTTGGTTTAACTGTTTTCACAAAACTTAATGCTACCATTATTTGATATGAAACGTTATCGTGCCCAGTCGATTAATGATAAGTTTTGATTGGATGCTGGGTTTGGTCAATTATTTTAGAAAAACGTAAGATTTATTATGGTTATCCTAATAGATCTAAGGTTAAATGCTTGAATTGGAAGAATAATATTTTCAACCAATGATCAATAAGACAATCGAATATATGAACCCTTGGATCGGATGTTTAGCATATTGAATTTCTTCTCCAATTTTTAGTATTTTTGCATATTTGATTTGTCTTTTAATTTTAGCTATTTAATTTTTGATTTAGAAATTTATTTTATAAATCCCCCATTTTATTTTTACATTAACTAAGAGATTGAATTAACTAGTTCCCTTGGAATTCGACCTGGTAATCACTATTGCTACAGTTTGTTGCATTGGGGAAATCAGTATTAATTTGAGGGTTTCGACAACCCGACCAAATTTTGGCCATCGATGAAAGTCCAATTAAGTTTGAGGAATCCAAGATGGAAGAATACGAGAAGGAAGTAAGGAAAATAAGAGGTGATGAGATAAGTGAGAATGTGTCTGATATCATCAAGAGAACTCTATCAAAAAAATGTACAGAAATAGAGGGGATTGTTGAAGATGTTTTGGTACAGGTTAACAAATTAATTTTTCCAACTGATTTTTACATCTTGAAAATAGAAGGAGACACTATCACAAATTCAGCTCCACTTCTATTAGGACAACCATTCATGAAGACAGTAAAGACCAAAATAGATGTAGATGAGGGTACTCTCTCCGTCGAGTTCGACGACGAGATTGTAAAATTTATTATTTTCGATCCCATGAAGTATTCAAATGAGTGTCAATCAATTTGTTCTGCTGATATATTTTATTTAATTGTGCAGAAAATTTATGAAGAAAAATGTGATATTGATTTTGAATTGAATGCACAATTAGATATGGAAGGAAAGTCATATGAGCTTCACAAAGTAAAGTTGAAGCCTCGTTGAAGAGAAATAAGTGAAGACCGTCGAGCATTACGACGTTAAATAATTGCGCTTGTTGGGAGGCAACCCAAATTTCTTTTTAAGAGTTTGATTTAATTTTTAGTAATTTCATTTATTCAATTTTAAGTGTTATTTATCTCTTCTTTTAATTTTTGCAGGTGTCCAATTCAATCACCCAAGTCATGGTTCAACACAGAATTTTTAGAGGCAGAAGCAGTCTTGACATTAGGGCGTGATCACGCGGTTTCAAAAGTCAAATAAAATTTTTAGGCAGAAGCACTCTCACTCTTAAGAGATGATCATGCGGTATTCTGAAGGTGCAATCCGAATTTGGGCAGAAGCACTCTCACTCTTAAGAGATGATCACGCGGTTTTGGGTTAAAAAAAAAATGTGCTGGTTGCGAATGCCCAAACCGAAGGATTCATAGAGGAGACCTCGCATTCTCCACAGTGTCCGCCATCACCTTAGGGAAGTTCTCTCGTTCTTTATCTTTCTTTTCATTGTCCTCTTTCATTGCCTAGTATATTTCATTTCTGAGATTAGTTTTCAATTGTGTTGGCTGTGAATTTCTTTAGCATTGTGCTTAAATTTCTTATTTTTTGTATACATTGAGGACAATGTAGCATTTAGGTGTGGGGGAGGAATTTTCATGCCAATGTTATTTCTTTTATTTTTCTTTGGAACTTCGTACTCTCTGGATTTTGTCGGATAATGATTTTGAGTTATTATACATTGTTGATTTGAGTTTGAAATGCATGAAAGAGACAAGTGTGATTAGTTATTTTTTTTGGATAAAATTATTTTAAAGTGTCCCATTGATCTTGATGATTGAGTCATTTGAAAATGTGATAGATTCGATGCAAATTAAACATTTTTTGTGAGAATTTGAGCCTTAAGAGCATGTCATCATATTTGCTCTAATCTTTCTTCATGAGTGTGCATCAATCTTAGTGTGTTTATTCTAGAACTTGCTTTGCTATGCTTTTCAAGACCACATTCATGACTTCATGCATTAATATGATGGGGGCATTTAGGTTTCCCCATTTTAGCTCTCGAAAACAAACCTTCCTGTGCATAATATTTCTCTTAGTGAAACCCATTTGAGCTTATATCCCTTTTCTTTGCTTAACCTCATTAATTAACACATAACCTTCTTTTTACGCTTAACCTTCTTTTTGGTCCTTATATTAAAGAAGCATGTGATTTGAGCATATATTGAGTGGTTATTTGCAAAGGAAATTGGATACTTCTATTGTGGGATTTATTTTGGGAAGTCGATTATACACTTGGCGTGGATTGTATATGCACGGCATTTTCATTGATCCTCATTTAATTTCCTTATTCAACAAAAAAAAGGGAGAAAAAGAAAAAAAAAAGGGAAAAAAAAGAGGAAAAAAAAAAGAAGAAATTCTCAAAAGTTGAAATTGGGGAATTTGAAGAGAAAATGTAAAAAGTTTGATTGAGAAATGATAATGATCTTGATTGGAGTATCTTTCTTTTGGTTTGATTGTATTTCATGATATGGAATATAGGGGATATGTTATTGACATGCTTCTTTGATATATTTATTACACGATACATTTATCCTTTTACCCTACCTTTACCCAAGCCACGTTACAACCCTTATAAAGACCCCCAGATTTTTATTTTGAATTCATATAAGTGGTGGTGGAGATTTGATAAATAAGCAAGCTTATGGTAATAACATACATTGATTTGATTTGAGAGTTATTGATAAATTCCCTTAAACACTTTGAGTGTATAGCGTGAAATCCTTGTGAGGGTATTGAATCTTGATATATTGAATTTTGATGAGATTATCGAGTTTGATGGGAAGCTTATAATTTCTTTTAAAGTTATAAAACTATGATCACTTGCTCTCCGGATTGTTATTTTTGCTTGAATTTTTCAATATGTGCTGTTTTGAAATTATTTGAAGATGAATTGAAGGAGGGGAAGGAGTGAATAAGAGAATATTTGTGTGACATTAATCTAGTGAATGCTTGAGGACAATCATTGGTTTGGTGTGGGGGAATTTGATAATGTACAAATTGTCATTTTTATTATTGATATTATGGTCTGATTTTGGATTGGTTAGTACCCTAATAATTATTTTTATGGCCTTTTTATTTTTAGGAATCAAAAATGGAGATTGGATCAAAATGGTGTTAAAGAGACATTTTTGGAGCTAAATGGTTCAAAATATCAATTGGGATTACAAAGGAAAGGAAGAATCATTAAAACGTGGAAGATTTTATTTTAGAAATTTTTACTTTAAGTAAAAATTGTTGTTAGGAGTAAAATTTCTAAATTTTCCTATTTTGGTGGATTTTTTTCCTATTATTTTGGAAGAATCTTGGAGACCTAGAGCATTAAAAGAAGGACTCTCCTCATTAACCCTAGAAGGCACTATTCACGTTACTGTTCACGACACTATTCATATATATATATATTCACAAGTGCTGTGGCGGCTACATTAATCTCTTTTTAGGTTTAGGTTTTATTTTTTTTCTTTTTCTTTGAATAATATTGTTTTTTCTTTTATTCTTTCTTTTGTTTATTCTCAAGAACATGGTCACCATGAGTGGCTAGTTTTATTCTGATTCAAGGGGAATTTCATTGATTGTCTTCATTGTGAGATTATGTATTTTATTTAATTTCTTGCATTTTTAATTCAACTATTCGTCGATTCTTGGTTTATTTTTATGAATGACTGGTATTGGTTAATCTGACAATTTAATTCAATATCAATTTTTCTACTACATCCAGGATTTCAGTGATCCGTAATTATCATGAATGAATGGTACGAGTAGCAAATAGGTTATATATGTTTATGGGTCATTTTAATCTAAGGAATCGACGAAACAAAATCGAATAATTGTACGGCTATCCTGATTATTTGTATTTTGGTTTAACTGTTTTCACAAAACTTAATGCTGTCATTATTTGATATGGAACGCTATCGTGCCCAGTCAATTAATGATAACTTTTGATTGGATGCTGGATTTGGTCAATTATTTTAGGAAAACGTAAGATTTATTATGGCTATCCTAATAGATCTAAGGTTAAATGCTTGAATTGGAAGAATAATATTTTCAACCAATGATCAATAAGACAATCGAATATATGAACCCTTGGATCGGATGTTTAGCATATTGAATTTCTTCTCCAATTTTTAGTATTTTTGCATATTTGATTTGTCTTTTAATTTTAGCTATTTAATTTTTGATTTAGGAATTTATTTTATAAATCCCCCATTTTATTTTTACATTAGCTAAGAGATTGAATTAACTAGTTCCCTTGGGATTCGACCTGGTAATCACTATTGCTACAGTTTGTTGCATTGGAGAAATCAGTATTAATTTTAGGGATTCAACAACCTGACCAAAGGGTGCGGTTGATCTCTCCTTCACGACATCCCACCAAGTATTAGCATCCTCATCCAACAATTTTACGATCATTATAAGCTTTATCTCATCGTCAATCCTCATTCAAACCCTTTTGATCCACTTCTTGGCTACCACGGGGTCATTGGATCTCGAGAAGGTCACACACCCAGGTTATCTATCTTCCTTCAACAACTTGGACAATTTAATAGGTAGCCAGGTTATCGGTGTTGATACCAAAGTAGGATCTGCTACCAGCACCATAGGAGGGACCAGTGGAACTACTAGATTGGGAGGTAGAGGAGGAACTTGGATTTGAGGTGGTACTTAAAGATGCATACCATTTGTATTCCACCACTTGGTCTTTTGCCAGAGAGCATTTAGTGGCAGTTGAGGAATCCCAGCTAGAGGAGCCGGGTAAGTAGATACCGGAGGAGGTAGAGCATGCGAGGATAACTCATCCTAGTGCTCTTGAGGAAGAATCTCATTTATATTTCTCATTCTTTAACAAGGAGGCATGCTTAGGGAGGTGGGGGAGGAACTTGTACTTGTGGTGGTACTTGAAGGTGCACTCCACATACATTCCACTACTTGGTCCATTGCCTGAGAGTATCGAACAGCAGTTGAGGAATCTCGATTGGAGGAGTCAGGTGAGTAAGTGCCGGAGGAGGTAGAGCATGTGATGACGACTCATCTTTGTGCTATTGAAGAGGAATCTCATTTATATTCTCATTCTTCTATAAGAAGGCATGATGGTGTACAAAAGAAAAGCTACATTTAGCTTACTATACTAAGATGATACTAGGCACCTATGTCTAAAGGTGTGTTCATATACTAGAACCCATAAGAGGCTTTTATAACCGTCCGAAGAACTTTTGAGATCTAAGCTTTCAAAAATATTTGAAAGTCTTTTAAAATGTTTGAAAAAATTCATTTGAATTTTCAAAACATTTAAAACCAAACCTAAATTCTGATACCAATAAAATTATTACGTCTCGACCCTCAAATTGGACACACAACAACCACCGCATCACACCGGAATATGGTAAACCTTACCCGTACACCAGGATAGCACAAGGCATTCATCGATATCTATCCATTTCAAAAAATAACTCAGCAAAACCCAAAGGAATAGTTCAATCCATCTCTATCCCAAAAGGTATGCATAAGGCCAATCTAACCATTCTATGCCCAATACATGTATAAGACTAGTTCGATCAATAAAACTAGTTCGATCAATAAAACATTTCCACTAAAATTTTCACAAGTTCAAAAGAAAATGCAGCGAAAGTAAACATAAAAAATTCGCATTCAAATTTAAATTTGGTAATCCAATTGCTTTACAAAATGGAGTTTCAAATGGAATTCCAAATATATATATATCCTCCTTATGGGTCCAACTAATTTTCTCAAAATTTCAACCGAAACTAGAGCTAGTACCAAAAATAGGATGCTCCACAACAGCTTAGGCTCAGCAAATCTCGACAGTAAGGTCAGCTAGAATTCCAAATTTATGCAACCTCCAAAAAAATGGAAGAAAGATAGCTAAGTATGAAAAAACTCAATGAGTGGAGTGTAATGGTATGGTTGTGATAGTAAATGAGTTGTGAATGTGAAAATGTGAAAATCATAAATTTCAAACAACTCATTAATTGTATGTAATTTCAAATAATTTAGATAATTAAAAAGGATACATTTACAAGTTCATATTTTCCATAAATCATGGGGTCTTCCTAAGTAAAACATTTCCGTCCAAAATTTGGCCAAAGTTGGGTGGTAATCTGCCAAGGGGTTTTCAATTTGTTCATTTCAAAATATTACTTCTCCCTTCCTTGGTGATGACTCAGTGCCTCCCTGGTGGTCCAACCGAGTACTGACGGGGTACAGGAGATCGCGTCTACCACTTTTGCCGATAAGCCCTAACCACCATACCTTATCAGGTCGCTTCGTGGAGGGAATGACTATAACTATTTACATCACATGTACCATCATTTCACAAATATTCCAATTTGATCCATTATGCCATGATTTCAATATATAGGTTATCAAACCATGTCATAATATTTATGAATACAATTTCCAATAAAATATGGTATAAATTCATTCATAAATAAATTAGGCATATATATATATTTCAAACTCCCATTTTAGGATATCCTACCATTATAAACATTTGTAAAAAAATCATTTAAAATCATTTATAAAAGATTTAGAAACCACTTTTCTTATTTAAAAGCACAACGGTCCATTCACTCATTTATTGGGAGGGTAATCACTCCCAATCCATAACCAATTTGATATCTTGTCTTACTTTAGGTTCCAAAGGTCTTGACCTATGATATTCAACATTAATTCCACTTTTGGTTAATCAACTTTTTCATAACCCAGCCGTTAACCAAATCATGAAATTTAGCAAATATTGACTAATTTTGAAATCAACACTTGGGAAGCATGTCTCATAGATAAACTATAACGCCCTGAACTTCGAGTACCAATACCAATAGTTGGTCACGGAAAACTTTCTCCTCGGCTGGGTCTAGCTAATAGTGAGGCTGCTTTTATGTTTACACTTCCTTTGGAAAAATATAAAAAAAAATAAAGGATGAGTGTAAAATACTCAGTAAGTGGAGTGCAATGATATAATTGTGACATTAAATAAATAGTGAATGTGGAAATGTCATAGTCATAATTTTAAACAACTCATCAATTGTAGGTAGTTTCAAATAATTCAGATAACTTATAGATAGACACATCCACAGATTCATATTTTCCAAAGCTCATAGAGGTCTTTCTAAAGAAAATACTCCCATCCAAATTTTGGCCAAATCTGGGTGGAGACCCATCAAAGGGTTTTCAATCCATTCGTTTTATAACACTACCTCTCCCTTCCTTGATGTTGACTTGTACCAGACCGGTGGTGCAACCGGATAGTACAACATGAGCACAGAAGACCTCCTTTACCATCCTTTGTCAATAAACTCCTACCATGTCACCTCATCGGGTCACTCTGTGGAGGGAATGACTATAGTCATTTACCATTATATGCACCATCATTCCACAAATGTTCAAATCTTATCTGATGTGCCATAATTTCAACAAATGGTTACCAAACCTTTCCACCATATTCATAAATACAATTTCCAGTAACATACAACACATATTCATTCACAAATGCATTCGATACATATATGTTCCAAACTCCCATTCTGGGACATCCCACAATCATAAATATTTGCATAAAAATTATTTAAAATCATTTAAAACCATTTATAAAAGAATTTTGAAAATCATTTTTCTTATTTAAAGGCACAATAGTCTATCCACTTACAGTGTTAGGGAGGCTAGTTACTTCCAGATTCCTCAACATCAAAGGTTTAGCTCTTAAGGGACATTGTCAAATAAACAAAATCATCATCAATATTAATTCCATGTTAACCCAAAATCCAAACATTCAAAACTTGATTTTTCTCACTTATTGTTACTTAATATTCTCCAAATCCAAGTAAACAACTAGGTAAGCAAACTAAAGACTGGTGTAGAAAGATTATAATGCCTTGATTTTTTTGTCTCCAAAGAATCTTTCCCGTTTGGGGTTATACTAAACTCTTGGATTCTTTCCTTTTTTGTGACAACTCTGATCCTTAAACTCTTTCCAGATCAAGGCTATATTCTAACTTTGGGGTATTGGATGAATGGTTTGGAACATTTGATCTTGAGTTTCAGTGGTAGATTGATGGGGTTTAAGAGAGGAGAGGAGAATAGTTTAAAAAGAGAGATGAAATTTTGATTTCTCCTTGTATCCTCAAACCTATTTTCAATATTTTTCTAGTGGCCCTCATCCACTTCCAATTTGCACATATATTCAATATGTTCTTTTAGTTTATTGGGAGGTCAACCCAAAGGGTTCAAACACTTGAACTTTGTTTTGTCGAGAGAATGTGTTCGATGATGAGCGAGGAATTTAGGAATAAAAATGCAGATTTATGGAAAATATATTAGAAATAACAATAAAAATGTGGAATTTTTTAAAAATTATGGAATATAATATAAATTGTGTGTAACAAAATTAAAGAGTTTGGGTGATCTAGTGGTTTTAAGATTTTTTTGGAGAACTTGGAGTTCAAGGGTTCGAATCTCCATTTCTGTAGGTGGAAGCTAAGAGGTGCAAGTATAAGTGGTAGTGCTGAGCAAGTATACCGACAAGGTCAAGTGGAAGCCCAGAGGAAATTGGAAGACTGTATCGTGAAGGTTCAATTCTCCAATACCGAGAGATACAAGTTTCAAAATAGAGATGTAAGCGTTCCAACACGACACTGAGAGGCTCTTGGATGGTATCGAGAAGAATTTGGAAAATCTACCAATCAAGCATGTTTGCATACCGACATGAAGGAATGGAGTAAGCTATTGACAAACAAATGAAAGCGAAGTAATGTATGTGAAAATGTACCGAGAAATAGTCTCAAAATGGATACAATAGGGTTCAAAATGCATATATTGACAGAGTATAAATTTCTCAATATATCGAGGAGGTTCAGAGTTCTCATTTAGCTAAAATAAGTGTACTGACAGACTCCCATTCACAAAGCAATAGATGTTTACGAAGAGATAAATATATATTGAGAGATTTAGTGTAAATACTCCAATACTAAGAGGTGAATGAAAAATTTGTACCGTCAGATAACAATGTACCGAGAAGCAATATGGAAAATGTAATGTATAGTACAATTGGGAAGAATCACAACTAGAAGTGGAGAAATGCTATGTGTCCCATCAGCCTAGGTACATGTTTCCATGTCACACAAATCTTACAGCTTCCATATACCGTGAGGCATATAACCGACAAATATAGAATACATATATATATATATATATGGAATATTCACTTTAATGCGAGTGTCTAGAGGTAAACGAAAGTGCTCCAACATCGACAAGAGTAAGAAGCTCGTGTACTGAGGAGTAACAATAAAGTAGTGGCCCAAGTGATAGCAATTCACATGAGATGGTCTCCAATGGGGAATCAAAATTGGGAATGACAATCCACTAAACATTAAAGCTCTATTGAGCAAATCAGTTCTCACTGAGGAGTCAGTTCTTATTGAACACCAAGGACTCTAGTAATCAAACACTTAAAAATTAAAAACCTATCCATTGAGAGCATAAGAACACTCCGGTGCAACCTAAAGGATAAAATCTCGTTTATATCAAAATTAATTATTCTTTCACATTTTCACAAAATATAAAAATTTTTAAATAGTCCATTTAGAGTCAACATCACAATTCAAACTTGTACACTGTTACATAGACATCTCTTTTATACATGTAAACAAAGGGGTTTCCTATATAGCACAAGAACTTGACTCCTAGCTTAATATATGCTTCCTAGGGATGCATAGGTTCAATTTAAGCCTAAAATAATACTACAGGAAAAACAGCAACACACTAAATAAATTTTGTCCAATTTGGTCACCATCCTAGGGTCTCAAAATTACGTTTCCTTAATTTTTGAATGTTGAAAATGAGGTTTCAGCACCATTTGGATTAATATATAAACATACACAAGCCTATGATTTTAAATTCTAGTTACAAGATGCTAAACATCTCATTTCTTAAAAGATAATGCAGCTAGCTAGCAAAACGTGCCAATTCATCATCTAAGTATCTCAATTTAAGCCCAGAACCAAGAAAAACATTATGCGACATCATATACATCATGCTCATATGTTCTAGCCATAGATTACAAATCAAACATGCCATATTTATCATCTATCAGCTCAAATAGGTACTAAGACATGCAATAGTTCATTTAACATCTTAAAAGCAACATAGCAGGATACTAAAAAGGAGTACTTGCCTTAGCTTTACAGAGAATAAGTTTCTCAAGTTAATAACCTCACTCCTCCTTGTTCAACCTAGGTAAGTAGAGCACACAACATCAGAAGTTTAGGGAAAAGCTAACACATTTGAAATCAGCAAGGGGGTCATCATCCACATGGTTTCTCACACTAAAAACAACAAGAAATCAAGAGAAAGTCGAAGGGAGTAGAATTCCCACTCACCTAGTGTACCTCAACCATTGAAGGAGGGAGATAACACTTCCCGGTGTTTGGAACCAAATTGAACCATTGTGATACTTCTAAAACATGGCAATTGCTTCAAAAATGCTTGGCTTGAAAGAGATTTTGAAAACTAATGAAGAATCGAACAGATTTCAAGGGATACACGAACTGAACCCTAGTGAGAAAAAGATGTAATCTGGCTATTCTAGGTTTTAATCCCAACCTCTCACATGCCCTTGTGCTTCAGAAAAACTCGAATGATGGATGATATTTGGAAGAAAGATGAAGATTGAGGAGAAAGAGAGTAAACTGAGAGGGAGAGAGTAAAGGAGAGGGTGGGTTTTTCAGGTGAGATAAGAGTAAGAGATAGTGGGGGATGAAGAGAGGAGAATAAGTGAGGGGTAGGTTTGACCAAAATTTGGGTTTTCTCTATTTTTTTTCTACTTTTCTCTTTTTGTTGTTTTCGGTTATACAGATAGCACCACCGTATCAAACTCCATTAAACCCCTCTACAAACTTTGTAGCTGATCTTCAAGCTCTCCCTTCGAGTTTCCATCGATAAGCTCTCCAAAAACATGATCTCCGAAGTGAACGCAAGAGCTGGGGTGGGGATGTAGTGCAAGGAATTATTGGATGATTCACTAGACTAGAGGGAATGGACTTTGAAAGCAAAATCCATAGGTCACACGGGTTGTGAGTTGACCTGGATTGACCCATGGTTTATCCGAGTTGGTTACATATACGATCCATCAAGTGAACTGACCCGTACAATATGTGGGTCAAAGGTTGATTCGGTCCAATTGAAGAGTTGGTTGGGGTTTAATAATTATAAGTTTTGTGAGGTAAGTTGTATTGTTTATTAATTAATGATTAACTTAACCCACAAGCAAATAGCGAATAAGGTTTTCTTAATGTTCATTTGGAGCAACCATATTTGCCCAAGGTAGACCAATTCCCATATCTATTACCTGACTAGGGCCATATTTTGTAATTTTACATTGATGGTACTCTGCCCAAATCATGTTGGACCCAAGGTTTACCAAGCCTGCAGCTCGTTAAGTGACCTTTTCTCGGCACTCGTCGACCATACCTTTTCTCGATAATCGACTGGTCGGTCCAATACTGATCGGCTTCTAGATCTTGATACTCGATGGTTGTCACTCACTTTACTAAGGTGGAATTCACTCTCCTTAAATCATGGAAAAAATTTCATGTAAATTGAAAAGAGACTTACAATCATAGTCGATAAGAAAAAGAATTTCCATAACAATCTGGATTTTCCAAATCGGTAAGATTTAAAAATTTTTAAGAATCCTGATTCCCGTAATCTCGGGGAGCTTTTGTAAGGAAACTAGGGCTTCAACACCGCGCGTGCATACAACTCTCACATGTTGAAGCTATATTCATAATTAAGCCAACTAGCCAATACGCATACTCTTTAGACTTACACATTGTACACAAGGTGTTAAGAGCTCTCTTTCAGTTTGTTTCTCTCTTTTGAAAACTGTTCTCTAATTTAAATGTTGGAACTTCCCCACTGTAGCACCCTTCGGTTGTCTTTTATAAGTCTCATCGATTGAGACCACCGGATGGCCAAGTCTTCCGTTCGAGCTAGCAGTTATTATTTGCAAAGCTAAACACACCTCCAATAGATTGATGCCGTCTGTGGGAATAGATTGATGTCCAACCAAACTAGATCTCATCACCATCTTCTTCCTCTCTTTATCATAGCTTTAGTCCAAAGAAAGAGACCAACCATTGGCTTTGATAACAATGACTTAATAGAAGTTGACATCAACCGAAATGATCCGCTAGTTATTACCGTAAGAATTAGATCTTACCTAGTCAAAAAGACTTTTGTAGAACAAGGAGCAGATCGCTACATCCTCTTATGGGATGCCTTTTGATGAATGGATTTTATCGTATCTCATCTCCAAGCCTCTGATCGGCCCATTAAAGGGTTTGCTAGCGAATGCTTATGCTGAAAAGGCACTATCTTGCTTATGCGGAAAAGTACTATGGAGCACTAAACACATGAAAGTCAAATTCAAGACACCTTTGGGGATCGCAACAGTCTACGATGAACCTGATCCGTTAACCGCCCTGTAGCGGGAGAAGAAGGAGAGGTCTTAACGATAGATACTATGAAACTCAGAGACGATATTGAGCAATAGTTTAAACCTTAACCTCGAGAGGAAGTAATCAAAGTTCTTATTATGGACAACATCCAAATCAGTGCCCATATACTATTATCTCTTTAGAAAGTAATCGTAGATTGCCTCTAACATCATTCTAAAGTTTTTGCATGGTCCCTGAAGATACACCGGGCATTTACCAATCGACCATTGTTCAGAAACTGACTATAGATGTCAGTTGCAAAGAAAGGATATTTGTGCTAGAATGCCAATGTGCGATACAAGAAGAAATTTAGAAACTCCTAGCAGTAGAGTTCATTTGAGAAGCAAAATATCCTTAGTGGTTGGCCAATGTAGTCATGGTAAAGAAGGCGAACAACAAGTGGAGAATGTGCGTGGACTTCACCGACCTCAATAAGGCAAGCCCAAAGGATTACTACCCATGTCCCAACATTGACAAGTTGGTAGACAATTCATCAGTCACCAACTTATAAACTTTATGGATGCCTACTCCAGTTACAATCAGATATATATGGCTCTAGAGGACGAGGAGAAAACTAGCTTCATCACAGAGTTCGACACCTATTGCCATAAGGTCATTTCGTTTGGCCTCAAGAACGCTGGAGCAACTTTCCAACACTTGGTCAACAAAGTCTTCAATGAAGAACTGGGTAGCAATGTGGAGGCCTATGTTAACGAGATGCTCATCAAGAAAACTAATGTCGAGGATCATGTTACAGACCTGGAAGAGACGTTTCAGACATTGGAGCGTTACAACGTGAGCCTGAATCCAGCAAAGTGCATTTTCAGAATAACTTCCAAAAAATTTTTAGGTTTCTTAGTTACCAGTTGAGGAATCGAGGCGAATCTTGAAAAGTTCAAGCCATACTTGACAAAGCACCATTACGAATAGTAAAAGGCATGCAATGCCTCACCTGTAGAATACAGCTTTGAATTGATTCATGTTGAAAGTGGGGGAGAAGTATAAACCCTTTTACAATACACTATGGAAGCCTTAGAAATTCGTATCAATGCCCGAGTGCCAGATCGAATTTGAACGACTTAAAGAATATCTCATATCACCTCCACTCCTTTCCCAATTGGTCTCTAGTGAGAAACTCTACCCTTACCTCTCTGTTTCTGACCAAGTGCTATGCTATGTCCTCGTGAAGTAGGAATATGCTACACAGAGGCCAGTATACTACATCAGTCGCATACTCTACAAGTTTGAGGTTAACTATCGAACTATCGAGAAGATGGCCTTCGCTTTAGCCATCACCGCAAGATCTCTCCAGCTGTACTTCCAAACTCACACCATTATGGTGCAGACCAACCAACCTCCAAAGCAGATTCTACAGAAGAGAGACACCTCAATTAGCTCATCAAGTGGAGCATAGAATTAGGCAAATTCGACATCAAATACTAGCCAAGGTCAGCAATCAGAGGTCAAGCTACTACAATGGAAATGGCTTATGGAGACGGACGAAAACCGTGAGGAAAAGATGATAAATCTATTGATAAAGTCTTCTCCGACGGATAAAGATTCAGTTGGCTAAACAGGGGTCAGGATAGACCTATCCTGACACTTGTGATGGCCATTGGAGCATGTTCAACATCCGGACGGTTAGAAAAGTATCGGTAAAAATTAACGTTATATCATCGGTTGTAAAGGGGTAGTAAGAGTTACTACATTTATCGTCATTTTTGTAAAGGGGTTAGTAAAAGTTACTACCTTTATCATCACTTGTAAAATGTTAGTAAAAATTATAATTTTTATCGTCACCTTGTAAATGGTTAGTAAAAGTGACTACTTTTTTCATCAGTTTAAGGGTTAGTAAAAGTTTCTACCTTTATCATCACTCAATGACTCAATATAACCGTTAGAATTGGTATAACTATTTATTGTGATCATGTGTTTTAGAATCTAGGACTCAAATTATTTTGTCTAAGATTACATACTCCATCAAATGCACCTCCTTTGCTACTCTAAAAGCCGAGGATGTGAATATGGAGGAAACTATTGGAACCGAAGAGATAAATGTGCCTCCAGTAACGTTGATGGTACTAAAGAGGGACTCTTTGGGAGTTTATACGATACTACAGAGGAACGCTTTGTAAGTTTATACGATTTAATATTTTATAGAAGTGTTCATATTGCCACCGAACACCCAAACTCATGACATGGGTTGAGAGTTTTTGAAGGCTTTCATTCTTCAAAAGGTCATTGATTTGAATTCTGAGTTTTCTGCGACCTCCCAATTCTTGAAATTTAAAGAGAAATCTCCCATAACTTCGTCCTTGGCATTTCCCACTCCGAGGTGCCTTACATTTGTAGTATTCACTAAAAACAGGAATCAAAATATTGTGGATATAATCTTCGCTCGTAGCCCTTTAGTTCCCAATTCTCTTATTTTTTTATTAGATCTATGTGCCTCTTCAAAATAAAAGAGAAATGCTAAAATACTATAAACTTGGGTAAAGCTTATCTGACTAGCCATTTGGCAAAATTGAGGATATCATAAATCCCTATCTTTAGGAATATGTTGCACAAACTGTTGGAACTTTGCATTTGTGTCATCATTTTCAAAAGACGACCACATGGGAGAATGGATTATTAAACTTTATTCATGAAATCATCAATTTCAAAGTTTAACTACTATCATAAATTGCACCCATTTTCATAGTTCTGATTTTCTATGACTGCAAGTTTCCATGTAATTATATAGAGGGTCTAGTAGTTTTCATTGAGCACTATTTAAAGGGGTGTCTCATTTGCATTTGTAAGCCAAGCCATGCAAAACAAGTTATAATAGAAAAGTTCTTCCAATAGTCTCGTGTGCTGCACCCTACACCCACAATAGAATTGCTTTTGCCAACACATACTTTAACATATATTATTTTTTTAAAAAATGAACTATTACCAATCGTTTTAAAATTAAGGTTTATATTTTTATTCTGGTACTAAATTAATAGATTATATTTATATATGGTATTGTTTGATATATATATCAGATATTTATATATCGTAAAAAAAAAAGAAAATCAGATATTCCCTGGGCCAATCGTATCGATATCCAGAACTAGTGAAATTATATGGAGATAGATGATGAGAGTATGACAAATAAGAGCAAAGCAAACCCATCTTAATATCGCTCAAAAATGATTTTAACAACATAATATTTCACATCTATAGTCATGATATAATAGATTTATGAATAAAATATTTTATGAATGAGATATTCTAATATGTATACTCTATGTGTGTATTGAATCTGTAGTGATTGTCACGCCCCGACCCTCGAGTCGAGTATGCAACAACCGCCACGCTATCTCGGCATACAAGTATGACCTCTTCATATACTGGGATAGTGCAAAATATTCTAATTGTACAATAAATCTTCCAAAACATAAAATCTATCAAATAAGAAATCATATACACAACACACATGCAATGGACCTATCGGCCCATCCTTATACACACAAGCATGTATCGGCACACAATCGGGAAATCCCTGTACATGCATACATGCAGTGTGGCTATCCCAGTCAATGCAGAATTCTCGGACAGTTCATAAAACTTATAAAAACAAAATAATATATTGAAATATATCATTATAATCCAAATGTCCCAATACAAGATAAAACATTTTCTCAAAAATAATTTCATGCAAAAAAATGAAGTGTCAAATCATAGTCGTTCGGATTTTTCCAATATTTGCTCGAAAAATTCAATCAGTATCAGTAAAATCCGCACGATATAACATGTACAGAACTTCTTTTCCATGGTCCGATGATCTACAACTCCCAAAATGATTACATAATCCATACCTACTCAAAATCAATCAAAAATGGACTTTTGATCGGCACTAGTAGATATCGTCACTCTATACTTTCCCTGGAAAGAATTTTTTAAAATGAGGGGTGAGTATTTTAAATACCTAGTGAGTGGAGTGCAATGATATGCAGCATATAAATGAGGGATGAAGGTGGTGATACCAAATACATGTATAAAATATAATTTAATACAATAAAAAATTTATTCACATAAAATCATTCATATCAAACCACCATAACTCATATAATCGAACCAAACAGTCTATATTCATTTTTACACAATTTTTGGGGTGTGCTGAAAATATTATCCTACCAATGGCCATTGGCAGGATCCGTCAAGGGGTTTTCCACAGTTTTTATAAAATCCCTTTCTTTCCTTGGCGTTAGCTCGGAGTTCCGTTGGGTGCTACCACGTTATCCAGCCGCTGGTGGAGGCTCTCCAACCCACCTACCCCAAGCCAATTTAACCAGCATTAACCACGCCACCCCGATGGCTCGGTCCGTGGTAAGAGTTAGACTATAGTCATTTCATTTCCAGCACCACGTTACCACATTCAATTTCATAATCAATTCATATTCAATGTATAAAATAGAGCAACATTTCAAGATTCATATGTGTATTCAATCGTAACATGGTGCAAATAAATCATCATTCAAATTCAAGAGTCATGGTTTTGTCACAAAATCCATTTCAAAGTTCACCACAATCACAAAACATTTATAAATCCATTCCACAAACTCATTTAAAAATTCAATTGAGAAACCATGGTTGAAAACAATTTCTCATTCATATGAAACATAGCCATCCACTCATCTTTTGGAAGGGTATTCACTCCCTATACATTTTCAATTCCAAGAAGTCTATTTTCAAGCCTCAATTGATTCTCCTAAACCAACAATAACAATTTTCATGTCATTTATCCTCAAATTCAATGGTTTATAAATTTTCTATAATTTTATTTAAACTCAAATTTCAAATATTTTCTTGTTCCTTTGTTTCATTTTATCAATTTGTTATTGTTTGCATCATTATAAAATCGCTATTCGCAATTCTCTTAGATCCAAAATCTATTCCAAAGTGGGATTCACCACTCCGGCATGAAACTAGACCAGTAATTGACCCATGAATTCGTTTGATCCCTTATACCCATATAACAATGAAGAGTGGTATGTTTTACTACAAACTAGGAGTATCTTTATAAAAAGAAAAGTGAATTCAATAGCAAGACAAGGGGGAAAAAAATGGCTTCGAAGGGTTCTTGGGATACCAAAACTTCTTTTCAATTGGTGATTTCTTAAATTTCTTGAAAAGTAATGCAAATTCTTCTATTAGAAGTTAGAACTAATTTCCCAAATTCAAAAATTGCCTGCAGAGTTCTGAGTTCTAACCTATGTTTCCCATAACCCCATCAACCAAAACTAATGTTGACTCCCTTGATTTCTAGGTACAGGTCCTAAACAAAAGGTGGAAAACCCAACGTACACATGAATAATACATAGGTAAAGTTCTAGAAAGAAACCCTAATTGTGTGTATAAGTACTATGTAACCCAATGTTTACACATCCAAATAAGAACATATATTCGACCTAGTCTGAATAAAACCAAGTGTCTAAATACCCATGGTAGAAATTCCAAGATAGAAAGTCATTATCGGGTTCAACAATTCAAAAACCCAATTCCAATGTCTAAGATATCACCGTTGACCCCAAGGCTCCACCGGCTCAATCATCAGAAACCCTAATTGCAACAATTGTATAATCGAGAGAGATAGAGAGATAGAAAGAGATGCTTACGGATACCTGCTGCCCAGAGATGGTTGTGATGCTCGGTTTGTGGTCGTGCAGCAGGTAAAGGAAAGAAGAACGATGGAAGGAAGAGAAGGAGAAAGAGATATGGAGTGAAGGTGGGAGAGAGAGTGAGAGATGAGGGAGACGAGAGAGGCGAGAGAATGAGAGAAACAGAGGGAGAGAATGAAAGAAACAGAGGAGAAGATTTTGGGGGGAGAAGAATGGGTTTCGGGAGAATTGGGAAAGTGGGGGGGAGAGAGGGTAGAGATGTGCCAGGGCTAGTTTGGATCAGAAACTGGCCCAGTATACAACGGTACTGTAGCGGAGTTATAGTAACTGGGCCCGGCCCGAACCAAGTACTGTAGCGGTCTAGGCAGATTCAACCGATAACTACTGGAATCGGGAACCAACCTGGCCATGGAACCAGCCCAGCCCAGCAGGTTCCAACGGCTTCTTGTCCTTCCTTTTTTTTTAATTTTTTTTAATTTTATCCCTCCCAACAGTTATCAAACGGCTAGTTTTGAGGTTATTTTAGTTCATAAGGTCAAAAAATTTTCCTATAAATACCTTACACCCCATTTCCAAAATCTCCACAATAAAATATCTCTCTCTCTCTCACATCTACATTCTCTCAATATTACTATATTCCCTCAATTTTTATTATTATTTCTATTATCATTTCCTTTTCACCATTTTTACAATTCTCTATATTATTTTCATTACCATTTTCTATACCATTTCTACAAATTTCGACACCATTTTCATTATCATTTCCACTGTTATCCATATTTCCACCATTATCTTTTTTTCCATCATTTTATTCATTAAACACATTTTCATTAAACGTATTCTCAAATTTGTACTCTAAACTTTTGTGAAACCTATTGAATCAGTATACAACGGCATAGCATGTTTAGGAAAGTTCTATCTGGGGGCAACTAATTGTCAAAGGAAAGAGGTATTTAAACGAGGACAGACAAGTTTCACCTCTTATCTGGAAACTTTCCTGGTGCACTTGCTACTGAACGGTCTGGGTCGAGAAGGGAGAATTACAAATTTTTCACGACCTTCAACATTGATCAAGATTTGACAAGATTAAACAACTGCGATATCCGTCAAATCGGTACATTTAATATTTTTGCATCTTTATTTTCTTGCATTTACATTACATGTGCATTACTTTTTTTTAAAAAAATTAAATCTTAAAATTTGCATTAAAAATTGGAAGGATGCAGAAAAAAGAATACAAGAAATCATCAAGATGTCGGAAGATGATGAACAAGAAGTAGAAAAAGAAGAAAAAGAATAATAATAATAATAATAATAATAATAATAATAATAATTTTTTTGTATAAAAATTATTGTAAATAAAAAAATCAAAGTGATGTAAAAATCAAAATAATATAACAAAAAAAAATTAAAAGATTTTAAAATCCAAGTAATGTGTTTGGTAGTGGACGTACACCGAATTCGGTAGAACCACTCTAAAAATTTTGTGTTTCTAATTATTAATTTATTTTTTTATAAAAAGTGAATTAATAAAAAACAAAATAAACAACTACAAAGTTAACAAAAAATGGAGTTTCAAAAATAAAATAAAATTAAAAAATAGAGTTACAAAAAAAAAGAGTTAAAAAAAGGCAATAGAGAAAAAAAAAATTTCGGGCCGAACCGGCCCGCCGGTTTCTGCCTAGACCAGACTGGCCTAGATACCGCAGCCAGCCCGACCTGCAGTTCTAGGAACCGCCCTTGAACCGGACCGGGCTCGGCCCGGTTACAACTTTAGAGAGAGAGTGTGTGTGTGTTTTTTATTTTTGACTTTTCTTTCTTTTTTTTTTCTCTTCTCTCGATATTACAACACTTAACCTCTTAAAAGAAAATTTTGTTTTCAAAATTTAAATTAAAATTTATACATCAAAATGTTACGGGTGTTGCTTTCGCATTAGCTCTTCAGTCTCCCAAGTCTGGTCTTCCACTTGGTTGTTTCTCCATAATACTTCCACCATTAGGATTTGCCTATTTTTTAATTGCTTGAGTTTTCGATCTATGATTTGTACTGGTTGTACTCTAAAACTCAAGTCTGAAATCAATTCTATCGGAAGAGTTTCAATTACATGAGAGCGATCCGATAAATACTTCTTTAGTATTGACACATGAAATACATCATGAATTTTCTCTAAATCTGGAGGTAATTCTACCCAATAGGCCACCTCTCCTATCCTCTCAAGGATCTTGAATGGTCCAATATAACGAGAATTCAATTTGCCTCGTTTTCAGAATTGAATCATACCCTTCCAAGGTGAAACCTTTAGGAAAACCAGATGTCCGACCTCAAATTCCAAAGGTCTTCTTCTTTTGTCGGCATAGCTCTTTTGTCTATTCTGAGCCGATTTCATTCTCACCCGAATCATCTTCACTTTCTCTATTGTTGTTTCAATTAGTTTCATATTTTCAATCTTCCGCTTTCCAACTTCATCCCAACAAAGCGGAGTTCGACATTTCCTTCCATAGAGAGCTTCATAGAGGGGATCGTAATACTAACTTGATAGCTATTGTTGTATGCAAATTCGATCAACGGTAGGTGCCTATCCTAACTCTCTTGGAAGTCCATCACACATGCCCTCAACATGTCTTCCAATGTCTGGATTGTACGCTCGGATTGTCCATCTGTCTGTGGATGAAATACAGTGCTGAATTTTAACTTAGAGCCCAAGGCCTCATGTAACTTAGGCCAAAATCTGGATGTAAATCGGGGATCACGATCTGATACAATTGATACTAGAACCTTATGAAGTCGGACAATCCCATCAAGATACAGTTTTGCTAATTTCTCCAAAGAGTGGGTATTCTGAATCGGGAGGAAATATGCCAATTTTGTGAACCTGTCAACTATCACCCAAATAGTATCGTGATGACTTGGAATATGTGGCAATCCCACCATGAAATCCATAGTGATGTGCTCTCATTTCCATTCAAGTATAGGCAATAGTTGAAGTGTTCTAGTCGGCTTCTGATGTCCAGCCTTGATTTGTTGACACACAAGGCATCTTGTTACAAATTTGGCTATCTCCTACTTTATCCCGAACACCAATAAGTTTCTTTCATGGTTCTGTACATTTTAGTGCTTCCGGGATGCATAACATAAGTCGAAGAGCGTGCCTCTTCAAGTATAGCCTTTCGAAACTCATCATTCTAGGGATCACAAATCTGTTTCCCATACATTACTATGTCATCCTCCCGAATATGGAAATCACCAGTTTTACCCTTTCGAACCCTTTCCGTTATCTCCTTTAGCTCCTCATCAATGGTTTGGAGCTCTTTAATACGGTCTATCAGGGATGGTCAAACTTTAAACTTCGCCAATAATGCACCATTGTCATCACAAGCAAATTTGGCTCCAAGAGCATGAAGTCCCATTAGACATGAAAGGTAAGAATTCCCCAGAGTTGGAGAAGAAGATAAGGACTTACGGCTTAGAGCATCCGCAACTACATTCACCTTACCCGGGTGATGATCAATCACTAGACCATAGTGTTTAACCAGCTCTAACCATCTCCTTTGCCTCAAGTTGAGTTCTTTTTGGGTAAGCAAATACTTGAGACTTCTATGATCGGTGAAAATTCTGCATGTGGCTCCGTATAAGTAATGCCGCCAAATCTTTAAAGCAAATACAATAGCAGCAAGTTCTAAATCATGGATAGGATAATTCAGTTTGTACTTCTTTAATTGTCGAGAAGCGTAAGCGATAGCTTTGTTACCCTACTTTAAAACACATCCTATCCCTTGTTTGCTGCATCACTGTAAACTATATAATCACCACCAGCAGTAGGTAGAGCAAGTATTGGAGTCGACATGAGTCTCATTTTGAGTTCTTGAAAACTCTACTCACATTTATGATTCCATTCAAATTTAATCCCCTTCCGTGTCAAGTGAAATAATGGAACTGCAATTTTGGAAAATCTTTTGACAAATCTCCGGTAATAACCTATCAATCCGAGGAAGCTTCTCACCTTGGTGACGTTCTTAGGTTGTTCCCATTTTAGATTAGCCTCTACCTTCTTCAGGTCAACAAATATTCCATTTCCAGATACAATGTGCCCCAAAAACCTAATTTCCTTTAGTTATAATTCACACTTTGAGAACTTAGCATACAATTGCTTATCTCGGAGAGTCTGTAATACAATCCGAAGATGTTTTGCATGTTTTGCGTCATTCTTGGAATACACCAAGATGTCGTCAATAAAGACAATAACGAACTTGTCAAGATATGAATGGAAGACTCAGTTCATGAGATCCATGAAAGCTGTCGGAGCATTCGTTAAACCAAAAAGCATCACCAGAAACTCATACTGCCCATACCACGTCCTAAACACCGTCTTGGGAATATCATTTTCTTTTATCCGCAATTGGTGATAGCCAGACCTCAAATCAATTTTCGAAAAGACACTCGCCCTTGGAGTTGATCGAATAAATCATCAATCCTCGATAAGGGGCATTTATTCTTAATGGTTACCTTGTTTAGCTGCCTGTAATCGATATACAATCGAAGCGTGTCATTTTTTTTCTACACTAAAAAAAACCGAGGCACCCCAAGTTGAGGTACTTGGTCAAATAAATCCTTTGTAAAAACAATTATTGTAGTTGGACCTTTAACTCCTTCAGTTCTGCAGGTGTCATCATATATAGAGGAATGGAAATAGGTGTAGTGCCGGGAGCCAAATCAATAGCAAAGTCGAATTCTCAAACAGGAGGTAAACCTGGCAACTCATCCGGGAAAACATATGGAAATTCATTCACCACTAGAACATTCACCAATTCTGGACTCTACATAGTGGTGTCGATAATATGGGCTAGGTAAGCTTCACAACCCTTGTACACTAATTTTCGTCCCTCCAATGCCGAGATTACACAACTCGGTAAGACTCGTCGTTTACCAACAAATACAAGTTGAGGATATTCCGGTTTACAGAACTCTACCTCCTTAGTAAAGCAGTTTAGAGGAGCCATATGAGGGTGTAACCAATCCATGCCCAATATAGCATTGAAGTCCCTCATTTCTAATAGAATCAAGTCCGCTGCAAGAATTTTCCTTTCTATCTCTACTCCACAGGCCTTGAACATGGTGTTTCTGTACAACCGTTCCCCCAATGGAGTGACAACCAATAACTCCTCTTCTAGTGGGGTTAAGGGTCTATTCGAGTGCTTGGCAAACTCAATGCTCACAAAAGAGTTATTAGACCCAGTATCAATTAAAATGTGAGCATCAACTCCAAAAATTTTCATCATACCTAAACATACAAAATATAAGGATCAATTCCTATATTAACTGAACACAATCAGAATTTAAAATCCTCAATATTATCAAAATCACCTCTATTTACCTTAATATCATGCAACATCACTAATATTTTACAAATTCAGAGTTAAGCAATCCTAATTTCATCATTTTCACATTCAAATTCCTAAAACATCAGATTCAAGTTCTAGAAAATTTACTTGTGACTATGTCAGGGTTGTTCTGGGCATCCTCATTGGTCATAGCATAGATCCTAGTTTGTGCCCTCGTTTGGGGTCGCTAGGTTGGAGCAGCTACAGTGTTGCTCCCAGTCCCTGTCCGTGGTGTGCCAGCTAGAGGTGGAATAGAAGTATTTGCTTTGCTACACATAGATCCACTAGGACGATTCCTACTTGCTTGGCCTCCTCGTCCCAATTTTGGACAAATATTGTGGATATGGCCTTCATTTCCGCAGTGGTACCGCCTCTTGGGTGCTTGGCAAACCCCAAAAAGAAACTTACCACAGTTCTTGCACTTTCCTTCTAATTTCCTGTTGATTGGCTTCCCGAAATAGTACCAGAAGTAGGAATTTTAAATTGGGACATGCGTTGGCCTTGTAGAGAGCCAACCGGTCCTGAAACAGATTCACCACTAAAAGAGCCCACACTCCTGCTCTTCTTGGGACCTTGGCCCGATATAAAACCACTGGGCCTCTTCCTCTTCCCATGCTCTCGAACTTTCCCCATTTCTATCATCATTTTCTCGACCCTTGAGGCCAAACCCAAGACATCTTGGAAAGTATGCCCTTTTGTGATTGACATTTTATCCCTTATACTCAGATTTAGTCCCGATTCAAATTTTGCGCATAGGGACTCCTCGGAATTCACAAACTCCAGAACATAGGTAGCAAGTTCTCTCAACTCTGCCTCATACTCAGATACCGTTTTATTTCCCTGAACAAGCTTGAAAAACTCCTCTCTCTTCTGGTCCCTATAAAACCGAGTATAATATTTTTCTTCCAAAGTCCTTAAAAATCTGTTCAAGAGAGAGGTGTGGTTGTTCTGACTTTCTCATTTTCCCACTAGGTTCTGGCTCCCTTATCTAGTAATTTCACTGCCACCCACAACTTCATGTCATTAGTTAACCTCGTATCGATGACAGTTTCCTGAATTCAGCCAATCCATTCCTTGGCCACTGAGGCATCACAGGTGTCAGAAAAAGTTTCACATCCAAGTTGCCTCGCCTCTTTGAGTAGCTTTGACAACTCAACCGTAGGACGATCGGCCGACACAACAACAGGTGGAGTAGGTGCTATGGGAACACTAGGTGCCACAGCCGGTGTAGAAGGAGGAACCGGTGAAGTAATAGAAGGTTGAGGTGGAGCTTGATATTGTGCCCTGAAAGAGTTCTATCACTCCATCACTTGTCAGAGGGCGGCTATAGGAGGCGGGGGAATACCAATGGAAGGAGTCGAATATGTGTTTGTGGTAGCTGGAAGAGAAGTTGGAGCATACGAGGATGATTCATCCTCGCGCTCATGCTCAGGAGGAGGAATCTCACTAATGTTCCTCGTCCTTTGTCTAGGTGGCATGGTTCCTACAAGAAAAAATATTGTCTTGAGCTCACTAGATTAGGTATCGTATTAAACGTTTAACCCCCTAAAAATAAAAATTAAAGCTAGTCCATAAGGATCCATGGAAAGTTCTATACATTTCTTAAAAGTAAATTCTTAAAAATAAAAAATTTTAAAACAGCATACATTTCAAAACCTTTAAAAAATATCAGGGACATTTGGAGAAAATTCAAACCTTTAAACATTCAAAATCGTGAACCTAGACTTTGATACCAATAGAATTGTTACGCCCCGACTCTCGAATCGAGTACACAACAACCGTCATGTTATATCGGCATACGGGTATGACCTCTCCATATACTGAGATAGCGCAAGGCATTCTAATTGTACAATAAATCTGTGGTACCGACAAAAAAAAAGGGTCAAAAAATCACTTTCTCAATTCCCTTTTTCCCCTCATTTCTCTCCCGTCACTCTCTCTCATCTCTCGCCCTCAATCTCTCTCTCTCTCTCTCAATTTCTCTACCTCCCACGGCCAACACCTTTCTCCTCCAACCACCGCAAGCGGCTATCCTTCCCTCTCTCTTTCCCTTTCTCTCTCTCCTGCGCGTGAACAGAGCTTTCTCTTCTTCTCCCTCATGCGTGAACTGTTTTCTCTCTCCCTCCTTTGTTCTCTCACGTAGTGCTCGCGGTGAGCACTTCCCTTCTGTAGCCATCCCAAACCGGAGCCCGATTGGACCTTCGGAAAACCCTAGGCAATGACTGCGATTCTCTCTCTGTGCAGGTAAGGACTGGTTCCTAATCCTAGCTCTAAGGTTTTGAATTTGCTTAGTAATTAGGTTTAATTGCTAAAATATGATTCAATTTGGAAGCGTTTTAGGTTCCGGACAGAATCAAACGATGCACAAAAGCTAGGTCTGCAAGCTGTAAAAACCCTAGGTGAGGGAATTTCTAATCCTTTCGAGAGTTGAATGAGTTTAGGCTAAATTTAAAATGAGAGCTTTGTATATGTTTTGAAAAATGTGCGGAAGTTGAAGAGAGTGCACCTTCCTAAAAATTTATATGTAATTTCTAGGGTTATGTATAAATCCTATATGAATGTAGACTGATTAATACGAAATACACGTGTTAGATGAAATTAGAAACTTGTTGGGTGGTGTAAAACAGCTTTCCTTAGAGTTTGGTGTACGATTTAACGATTTATTTGTGATCAATGTCTTAGGTTAAGGCATTCGGAATTAAAAGAGGGGTATGATTTTATTCGATTTGGAAATTGGGAGTGATTACCCTCCCAAAAGGTGAGTGGATGGTTCATTGTGTTCTTAAATGAGTAATTTGTTTTAAAATTGCTTTATAAATGGTTTTGTAGGATTTTTACATATTTTATATAAATTATTTTGTATTTGTGGGATGTCTGAACTGGATTGTGAAGTATGAATGCATCCACTGTGTTTATGAATATATGTGTGCCATATGTTATTTGATGTTGTTTTATGAATTGCTATGACAAGAAATTTATGATTATTTGTTGGAAATTATGACACATGATTTGTTAAATGAGGTGTTTGAGAAATGAAGGGTGCTGGTAGTTAATGGCTATAGTCATTCTCATCACGGAATGACCCGACGGGGGTGGCGTGGTTGGGATTGGATGTGCGGGGGAGTTAGACGTCCCTCCCTCTGTCGAAGTCATGCTATATCTAGTTTGCACCCCGATGAGGTACGAGCCAATGCCAAAGAAGGGGGGATGTTTTGAAACATTGGATGGAAAAACCCTTGGCGGGCTTCCATCTAGGTTTGGCCAGCCTAAGACAGGAGTGCTTTCGATGAGATCCCATGATTTTCTGATGGAATGGTCAATGTAGATGCATGATTTGTAAATTAATCGAATTATTGAAATGCTTTTACAAATAATAAGTGTGGTTATGAGATATATTTTGACTGCCCCACATTCACCTCTCATTTTATGAACACAATCACACCATTATACTCCACTTACTGAGTATTTCTCAATACTCACCCCTCTCTCCACATTTTTCAAAGAATACTTAGTTCGGAGACTGGACGTTGGAGCTTGCGAAGTATATTTCGCCAACTTGTTCGGAGACTGTACATTTCATGTCGTGCGGATTTTTCTGATACTGGTTGAGTTCTTCAGCAAATATTGGTAAAATCTGACAATTATGATTTGGAACTTCATTATTTTGATTTAACTATTTTTGGATAATGTTTTATCTTGTACTGGGACATTTGGATTAAAATGTTAAATTTCGATATTTATTTTCGGTGTTATGAAGTTCTATACATCTCATACCGTTTGGACTTTATTAATGCCGACTTGTTTTTTTCAAGCAAGCATTAGTAAAAAAATCCTGCGACTATAATTTGAGACTTCTTTTATTTTAAATGCTTTATTTGTACTGAGATTTCTGGAACAACTGGGTGGCCACACTGCATGCTTGTGTGTAAAGGGATGGACCAGATGGGTCCTTTGCATGTGTATTGTTTTTTATGAATTTCTTACTTTGATGGATTTGTGTACTGGAAGATTTATGGTTCAGTTATGTAGCCTTGCGGGGTCCCGGTATATAGGGAGGTTCTACCCGTGTACCGAGACAATACGGCAGTTGTTGCGTACTCGATCCAAGGATCGGTGTCACGCCCCGAACCGGGATCGTGAATAGTCGCCCGTTGTTCCTGGATGCCGGCTGTATTTTTATAAAAAATCGGGCAGAACCTCCCTATAAATCGGAGGTTTCCCATATACAATTTCACCTGTATATGACATTCATCCTGTAAAAATCAACAATTGGCCATCCCGGCCTCTCCAAAATCAATGAATACCACAGCCAACATCTAGAACAACGCAAGGCTATAAAGTTTCTAGCAGTCCTAACAACAGACCTCTACTGTCATGCCCAACTAGAGCATGAGCAGCCGCCACACCGAGCAGACTTAAATTCTACGCATATATAAAATAAATTCCCAAGTTATTTTTAAATATTTACAAATGCCTCAATGCAATGAAATAAATCAATACGAAAGTTTCAAGAATAAATGTCCATAATTTATACAGTCATCCCAAAAAAATTTATATAAATATATTGGTCAAACTAAAATCTCCAATACATAATAATATCACCAATCATCGTAGCGGAAGAAATGGAAAATATCCATATCCAAGCCCAATGATATCTCCTCGGTCCAACACTAATCCTGTGGGAAAGAAAGTGAGGGGTGAGTATCTATGGGAGGATACTCAGTAAGTGAGGGGATTGACATCATACTATCAATATTTAGGGTGAACTTGGAGTGTCAAAGCATAAGAAAATATCCACAGTGTGCAAACCGATCATGTTATTTCAAAATCATATATAATACGCACACATCAGAAAGCAAGATATGCATCCAATATTTACATCAATGTCGTGAAGAGCCGGCCAATAAAATATTCCCGGCAATGGTCTACCTCGACCAAGGACGGCGCATTGGGGGTTTTTCCAAATGCAAGTATTAAATAATGGCTCTCTGCCCCAATGTTGGCCACAGGCTACCCCAACTAGCCTGCAAATAATAATAATGTACATATAACTAGTCGCCCGTGTATGGTGCCCCCGCCTGGTACTAGACCGAGCCGTACTCAACGTCCTCTCCGATGAGGGTCAACCTGGGACACCCATACACATGACAATCTGGCGGATACCTCCGGCCGAAGCGTATCCGGACACAAGGGGTGCCTCTACCAGATGTCCTTCATAGTTATGGATCACAATATCATATCGACCAGGCACGTAGCCCCATGCATCCCATCACCAAGTCGGCCGGGCATATAGCCCCATGCATAATATCATAACGTCGGCCGGGCATACAGCCCAATGCATAATATCATAAAGTCGGCCGGGCATACAGCCCAAATATGTAAGTAAATCCATTTAAAACTATGTGCCAATGCAGTGAAAGCATTAAAACATATCAATATGTCGAAAATATGGCACAATATTCAATTATCAAAACTCATGGATGCATATCAATAAAGTCAGAAATTTAGACACTCCAAAGGTCACAAAACATTCATCAAATATTCGAAAATTCTAACAATCAGACATTTGCAGAAATATGTCATTTAAAAGTATTTTTGAAACATGGTTTTCAATCAATAGCGAATGTCAAAGTCCCACTCACCGTTCTAGAGAGGGTGGTCACTCCCTATTTTCAAAACCAATCAAATCTGATCTGCTTCCTCGAGTCTTCAAAAAGATCAACCTAATCAGATCATCAAAATTGAATATCATTTTCTCAAGCATCTTTAGGGTTTATCCGAAAGACATGAAATGTATAATATCCTCCGCTTTACGGCTCATTTCAATCCAACCCTACAACCCAGATACTTTCATGCATATTCCAAAGTTTAACTCTAAAGAAACTATTCGAATTCACTCGACATGATTTTTTGATTCTATAATACGCTTCTTTCGTATCAGATCATTTAATTTCTGTAACATTCTATACTTAACTTTCAAAGTCACATATAATCATTTCAGAAATTGTATTCTATTCGCATTCCACTTACACTCTAAACATATACAAAACCTTTCATCTTAGATTCAATCCTAGATTCATCCAATTTATCAATTAGAGCCGAAATCTCCTCACCTAGGGTTTTCTCGAAGCGCCGAGTCTCGTCCGAATGTCGCTTCGGTTACTCCAAAGTCTGTAGGGTTTCCTATCAAAACAAAATTTATTTGTTAGATCTAAACACTTAGATCAGAAGCAAAACCCTAAGTCATTTACCTGCGTGGAGGTTTGTGGGCTGTCACGGGCTCACGGGCCGTCGCGGGCTCGTGGGCTACAGTTAGCGGGCTCGCTGGTCAGCGGGCTAGTGGGCTGAAGGGTTAGCGGGCCTGTAGGTGATGGGTCTGCGGCTGACGGGCCGATGGGCCTGGTGGGCCTGTGGGCTTGCTACTGATGGGCCTGCGGGCTGGTGCTCGCCCGTGCGCTGGCTCGCGCGTGCTTGTGCATTGCCGCGCGCTGGGCCGCGCGCCCGTGCGCTGGGCCGCGCCCCCGTGCACGCTCGTGCGCTGGGCCTCGCGCCCGTGCACGCTGGGCCGCGCGCGTTCGTGCACTGGCTCGCGCGCTCGCGGCCTCGCTCGTGCTCGTGGCCTCGGTCCTACTCGTGGCCTGGGCTCACGCTGTGTGCTGGGTCCTGCTCGGGGCCTGGCTCGCGCTGTGGGCTGGAGGGCGCACTCGGTGGCTCGATCGCGCGAGGAGGCAGCAATCGCGTGCTGTGGCGCGATCGGTCTCGCGTGGAGGAATCGCACTGTGGAGCGCTCAAGCTCGCGCGATGGTGGCAGAAGGAGGGGGTTGCTACTGGTGGTGGCTGTTTGCGGACGGAAGAGAGATCGCGCGCGGTGGCGGCGCTCGGCGGAGCTTGCGAAGGAGGTGAGATCGCGAACGATCGCGACTGCAGAAAGGAGAGTGAGCCGTGGGAAGAAAGAAGAAGAAGCAGAAAAAGAAGAAGAAGAAGAAGAAGAAGAAGAAGAAGGAGAAGGAGAAGGCGGCGGAGCTCACGGCGAAGGAGCGGCGCCGCGGTGCCGCGGTAGGGAAGAGACGAAGGGTCGGGAGAGAGAGAGTGGGATGAATTAGGGCTTTAGCCCTAATTCAATTTGGGGAGGGCCAAAACGCTGCGTTTTGGCGCTCCCTTTTTTTTTTTTTTTTTTAGTTTGGTGTTACAATCGGGGCATGACAAAATCTTCCAAAACATAAAATCTATCAAATAAGAAATCATATACACAACACACATGTAATTGACCCATCGGCCCATCCCTGTACACACATGCATGCATCGGTACACAATCGGGGAATCCCTGTACACGCATACATGTAGTGTGGCAATCCCAGCCAATGCAGAATTCTCGGAGAGTTCATAAAACTCATAACAACGAAATAATATATCGGAATATATCATTATAATCCAATTTTCTCAAAAATAAATTCATGCAAAAAAATGAAGTCCCAAATCATAGTCATTCGGATTTTTCCAATACTTACTCGAAGAATTCAATCAGTATTAGTAAAATCTGCACGATATGAGAGATACAAAACTTCCTTTCCATGGTCCGATGATCTACAACTCCCAAAATGATTACATAATCCATACATACTCAAAATCAACCAAAAATGGACCTCCAATCGGCACTAGTAGATGTCGTCACTCTATACTTCCCCTGAAAAGAATTTTTTAAAATGAGGGGTGAGTATTTTAAATATCCAGTGAGTGGAATGCAATGGTATGCATCATATAAATGAGAGATGAAGGTGGTGATGCCAAATACATGTATCTAATATAATTTAATGTAATAAAAAATTTATTCACATAAAATCATTCATATCAAGCTGTCACGCCCCAATTCTCGGATCGACCACACGACAACCGCCGCGGTGTCTCGGTACAAAGGTAGAACTTCCCCATATACTAGGACTCCGCAAGGCTATACAACTGTACCATATATCTTTCCAATACATTACACATGTAAAGGACCCATCCGGTCCATCCTTATACACAAAACATGCGTCGACACACATTCGGGTGGGGGTTCCTATACATGCACGCATGCAAAATTGGTCATCTCAGCCATTCTAGAATTCTCAGCACAAATAAAACATTTAAAATAAAAGAAGTCCTAAATCATAGTCGCAGAATTTTTTTAACACTCGCTTGAAAAACGAGATAGCATCAATAAAATCCAAGCGATATGAGATGTACAGAATTTCACAAACCCAAAAGAAAATATCGAAATTCAGAATTTCAATCCAAATGTCCCAAATGAGAGTTAAGAGAAAATGAACAAGTTTTGTATGAATTCCAACAGAAACTATGTAAAGATTCCATCAATACTTGCTCCTATATATGAAACAAGTATTGATTTAACCCATACCAAAAGAATTATACAAGTCTTCCCTTCCATGGATTCCAAAGCGACTAAAATAACCTTACATCACTAATTTACCTACGCAAAACAACAAAAATCCTTCGCAAGAACCCACGTGCAGTCTCCAAACTAAGTATCTTATGTAAAATGTGAAGAGAAGGGTGAGTATTGGGGAATACTCAGTAAGTGGAGTGTAATGGTATGATTGTGTGATAAATGAGGGGTGAATGTGAGAAAGTCAAAGCATATCTCATAAACAACACTTTATATATGTAAAAGCATTTTCAATAAATCAGATAGTTCGCAAAGTATGCATCCACATCAAATATTCCTTTAGAAAATCACAAGGGTCCCATCGAAATCACTTCCGTCCTGAGTTTGTCCGAACCCAAATAGAAGCCCGCCAAGGGGTTTTCCATTTCAGTATTTCAAAACACTACTCCCTTCTTTGGTGTTGGCTCTTATCTCACCGGAGTGCAATACGGATAGTCCGACGTGGTAGAGAAGAGGCCACGTACACCCCTCTCGTAATAAAACCCCACCCACGTCACCCTGTCGGGTCACTCCGTGGAGAGAATGACTATAGCCATTTCACTCATGCACCTTCATTTCACAATCATTCAAATTACAGTCAATGTACCATGTTTCATCAAACAAATTCCGAAATTCATTCTGCAAGCATTTACAAATCCAATATCAAATGCAAATGGCATAGATTCATTGATAATTACATAGGATGCATTCGCAATTTAAACTTCCATTTCAGACATCCCACAATCACAAATAATTTCATATAAAACTTGTAAAAATCATTCAAAATATTTCACAAAAGAATTTAAACTCATTTTGCTCATTTATAACACAATGTACCATCCACTCACCTCTAGAGAGGGTATTTACTCACTACTTTTCAATCAAATTCGAATTGATTCCTTTTAAGCCTCCAAAAGGTCAATCTAGACCAATAATCCATAATTTCAATTCAAATTCTAAGGAAATCTATTCTATCTAACCTAACATGATTCTATCATCCCTTAACACGCTTCTTTTGCATCAAACAGCCTAATTCATATAAAATCCTATACTTAACCTTAATAATCACATATAGGATGTCAAGAAATGTGTTCTAGTTGAATCTAACATATATTCTAAACATATACAGATTCCTTCACCCTAAATTTAACCCTAGATTCACTCAATTTATCAAAGGGATTAGAAATTCCCTCACCTAGGGTTTTCACATTTTGCAGCCTCATTCGAATGTCTCCTCAGTCCTATGGTGATCTGCAGTGGTTCTTTACCAAAACAAGGTATGGTAAGTTAGTTCAATCATCTAGAAAAATCATAACTCTAAAACTAGAATTCAGAAATCCGTTCTTACCTGCGTAGAGATGGATTCGCAGTCGGCCTAGGGTTTTCGAGGGTATGCTGCTACTATCGGCTTGGGCTTCTGCGAAGGTTGCAGAAGGGTGGTGTTTGCAAAAAGCAGCACGCGCGAGCGAGCAAGGGAGAGAGGTTACTGTCAAGTGCGAGAAAGAGAGGAGAATTTTGTTCGCACGTGGGAGAGAGAGGAAGTAGAGACCGAAACAAAAAGAGAGAGTCAGAGAGAGAGGAGAGTGGTTGCGCACGGTGGTCGGAGGCGGAGAGAGTGGTAGAGATTCGACAGACAATCGGGAGAGAGAGCGAGAGAGAATCGGGAGAGAAAGAGAGAGAATGAGAAAGATTAGGGCTGAAAGCTCTAATCAAATTGGGGTAGGGGAGATGCGGCGTTTTGGTTTAAAACGCTGCATCTCTCTCTCTTTTTTTTTTTTAGGTATTACAACTCTTAACCCCCTAAAAACAAATTTTGTCCATAAAATTTCAAAATACAATTATACGTCAAAGAGCTGCGGTTGTTGCCTTTGCATTAATTCTTCAATTTCCCAAGTCTGTTCTTCGACTTGATTGCTTCTGCATACCACCTTAACCATAGGAATCTGCTTATTCCTCAGCTGCTGGATTTTCCTATTAATGATTTTCACCGGTTGTACCTTGAAACTCAAATTCTCATTCAATTCCACTGGAGGTGCTTCCAATGTGTGTGATGGATCCAGTAAATACTTCTTCAACATATAAATGTGAAAAACGTCATGGATTCTCTGCAAATTCGACGGTAATTCTAGCTAATATGCCACTTGTCCAATCCTTTCAAGAATTCTGAAGGGACCGATATAACGAGAATTTAGTTTTCTCCGTTTCTGAAAATGGATTACGCCCTTTTATGGAGATATCTTCAAAAACACCATATCTCCTTCTTTAAATTCCAAAGGCCTTCTCCTCTTGTCCGCATAGCTCTTTTGTCGATCTTGAGCTGCCTTCATCCTTTCCCGAATCAGCTTCACTTTCTCTTTAGTGGTCTCGATCATTTTTATACTTTTAATCTTTCTCTCTCCAACTTCATCCCAACACAAGGGAGTACAACACTTCCTTTCATAAATGGTTTCATAGGGAGGCATCCCTATGCTAGCTTGATAACTGTTGTTGTAGGCAAATTCAACCAACAGAAGGTGCCTATCCCAACTACCTTGAAATTCTAAAACACATGCCCTAAGCATGTCTTCCAATGTTTGGATGGTGCGCTCTGATTGTCCATCGGTTTGAGGATGAAAAGCAGTGCTGAATTTCAACTTAGTCACTAAGGACTCTTGCAGCCTTGGCCAGAATCTAGAAGTAAACCGAGGATTGCGGTTTGATACAATGGATACCGGTACTCTGTGAAGCCTCACGATCTCATCAATGTACAACTTTGCTAGTCTTTCCAAGGAACAAGTGTTCTGAATCGGCAAGAAATGAGTCGACTTGGTGAGGCGGTCTACAATCACCCATATGGCATCGTGACGGCTCAGAGTACGTGGCAGTCCCACTATGAAATCCATAGTGATATGTTCCTATTTCCATTCGGGAATTTGTAGTGGTTGAAGTGTTTCTGCCGGTTTCTGATGTTTGGCCTTGATCTATTGGCATACAAGACACTTCGTTACAAATTCGACTATCTCTCTTTTCATCCTGAACCATCAATATGATTCTTTGATGGTTCGGTACATTTTGGTACTCCCCGGATGCATAGCGTAGGTCGAGGAATGCACCTCTTCAAGTATGGCCTTCCGGAAATCTTCATTTTTCGGAATACACATTCGTTTCCCATACAATATGATTTCATCATCCTAAATCTGGAATTCACCATCTTCCTCTTTTTGGATCTTCTCAACAATGCCCTTCAACTCATCATCGGTAGCCTGAAGCTCCCGAATGCGATCCAACAATGTGGGTCTGACCACAAACTTGGCTAATAAAGCACCTTGATCATCCTTAGCCAACTTAACTCCGAGTGCTCAGAGTCCAACTAAATAAGAGAGGTAAGAACTCCCTTAGGATGCCGTAGATGAGGATTTGCAGCTTAAAGCATCAGCTACGACATTCGCCTTCCCGGGGTGGTAGTCAATCACTAAGTCATAATCCTTGATCAGCTCTAACCACCTTCTTTGCCTCAAATTGAGTTCCTTCTGAGTGAGTAAGTATTTGAGACTCTTATGGTCGATAAAGACCTTGAAAATAACCCCATACAAATAATGCCGCCAAATCTTTAAAGCAAACACAATGGCAGCTAGCTTTAAATCATGAGTAGGGTAGTTTACTTTGTGCTTCTTCAGTTGGCGAGAAGCGTAGGCAATCACCTTATCACCATGCATCAACACGCACCCTAATCCTTGCTTGCTAGCATCACTGTACACCACATAATCACCACCGCCACGAGTAGGAAAAGCAAGGATAGGAGCGAATGTCAACCTTCGTTTAAGTTCTTGAAAACTACCCTCAAACTTTTCGTCCCACTCGAACTTGACTCCCTTCCGAGTCAAACTTGTCATCGAAGCTGCTATCTTCGATAATCTTTCTACGAATCTCCGATAGTACCCTGCTAATCCGAGGAAACTTCTCACCTCGATGACATTTTTAGACTGCTCCCACCTTAGAATGGCCTCTACCTTCTTTGGATCCACAAAATTCCCATCTTTGGAAATTACATGCCCCAAAAATCCAATCTCTCTTAGCCAAAACTCGCATTTTGAGAACTTGGCATACAACTCATTCTCCGAAAGAGTTTGCAAAATGATTCGGAGATGATCGAAATGCTCTTCATCACTCTTGGAATACACCAAGATGTCATCGATGAAGATTATGACAAATTTATCGAGATAGGGATGAAATACTCGATTCATGAGATTCATGAAGGCTACAGGAGTATTCGTCAACCCGAAGGGCATTACCAAAAATCATAGTGTCCATACCCCATCCTAAACGTAGTCTTATGAACATCATCATCCTTTATCTTCAACTGATGATAACCAAACCTCAAGTCGATCTTCAAAAAGACACTGGCACCTTGGAGTTGATCGAACAAATCATCAATTCTAGGAAGAGGATACTTGTTCTTGATCATTGCCTTATTGAGCTGTCGGTAGTCAATACATAATCTAAAGGTTCCGTCTTTCTTTTTCACAAACAGAACCGGAGCACCCCATGGAGATGTGCTCGGTCAGATGATCCCTTTCTCCAACAACTCTTGGAACTGAATTTTCAGTTCTTTCAGCTCTGCGGGTGCCATTCGATACGAAGGAATAGAAATTAGTACGGCGTCAGGAATTAGATCTATGGTGAAATCAAATTCCCGATTTGGTGGCAACCTGGACAACTCTTCCGAAAAAACATCCGGAAACTCATTCACTACAGGAATATCATTCAGACTAGGGCTTCTCACCGTGGTATTAATAATGTGAGCCAAATAAGCTTCACATCCTTTGTACACTAATCTTTGTGCCTCAAGAGTTGAAATTACACAACTTGGCAACACTCACCGTTCACCGGTGAATACAAGCAAGGGACATCCTGGCCTTCGGAATTCCACTTCCTTAATGAAGTAATTCACGGAAGCTCGGTGAAGATATAGCCAATCCATACCTAGGATAGAATCAAAATCTTTTATTTCTAATGGAATCAAGTTCGCCTCGAGAGTTACCTTACTGATTTTCACCTCACAAGACTTGTACACTGTATGCTTAATCAAGTGTTCTCCCAAAAGTGTGATAACCAATAATTCTTCAACAAGTGAAACTAGAGGCCTATCTGAATGTTTAACAAACTTTGAACTCACAAATGAATTACTAGACCCGGTATCTATGAGCACATGTGTATCAATATAAAAAATTTTCATCGTACCTATAAATATAACACATAAACAAAATTATATTATCCACATTCTTTAAATCTTAATCACAAACCATCAAATCATAAGCATTTTCAAATTCAGAACCTATAATTCAATAGGGATTACCTGTGACTACGTCAAGGTTGACTTGGCCTCTTCATTAGTCATGGCGTAAATTCGGGTTTGAGTTCTAGGTTGAGGGCGTTGTGTGGGGGTAGCTACAACATTACTTCCTGTGCCTGTCCTCGGTGCATTGCTAGTGGAAGGTGTAGGAGCAATTATTGAATCTCTTCTAGAACTGCTCGGGGGATCTTGAAATTGTCGGCTTCCTTGTCCTTCTACATTCAACTCCAGACAAGAGCGCCGAAAGTGACCCTCCTTTCCACAATAGTAGCATCTTTTGGGTTCCCTGCATGAACCCGGATGACGGCCCCCGTAATTTGGGCAAATTTCTCCTCTGCCACCCCTGGACCCTACTCTTATACTAACAGTTCTGCTGGGAGCACTTGGCTAATAAGTCGATTGACTTTGAGAAAAGCCAACCGACCCTGAAAAGGATCCACCGCTATAAGAGCCAATGCCTCGACTCTTTTTAAAACCTTGACTCGGACCAGAGTCACTAGGTTTCTTCCTATTCCCATGGTGCTATCTAACCTTGCTTCTCTCCATCACCATTTTCTCGGCTCTCAAAGCCAAGTCCCGAATGTCTTGAAAGGTATGCCCCTTGGTGATTGACATTTTCTCTCGTATACTCAAATTCAGTCCCGACTCAAACTTTGAACACAGGGCCTCCTCGGAGTTTACAAACTCCGGAACATAAGTGCAAGCTCTCTCAGCTCTCTCAGCTCTGTCTCATACTCAGATACTGTCTTGTTTCCTTGAGCTAACTTGAAACCTCTCTTTTTTGATCCCGATAAAATCGGGTGTAGTATTCCTCCTCGAAAGATATAAGGAATTCTGTCCAAGTAGGAAGAATAGGAGCCATTCCTTTCACATTCTCCCACCATGTCCTTGTACCTTTATCCAATAATTTCACCACCACCCATAATTTCATCTCATCGCTTAATCTCATGTCGGAGACGGTCTCTTGAATTTGGCCAATCCATTCCTTGGCCACAGTAGCATCAGAAGTGCCTGCAAATGTTTCACACCCTAGTTGTCTTGCTTCTTTTAGCAACTTTGACAATTCTACAGTAGGACAATCGGTTGTTGTAACAATCGAAGGAGGGGTGCCACTGGAGTACTAGGCGTAGCAACTGGCGCTAAAGGAGTAGTCGGTGGAGGAGCTGAAGTCGCATGTGGAGCTTGGTACTACGCTCCGAAAGTGCTCCACCACTCTATTACTCGCTGAAGAGTAGCAATAGGAGGAGCCGAAATTACGGTAGGAGGAGCCGAGTGTGTAGGCACGGAAGGAGGAAGAGCATGCAAGGACGACTCATCCTCATGCTCCGGTGGAGGAATCTTGTTCACATTCCTCATTCTCCTTCGTAGAAGCATAGTGATCTACACAACAAGAAGTTACAATTAAGCCAAAGAGTTAAGCGAAAGCTAACACTTAACCCCCTAAAAAGAATGTTTCTAATTTACTAAGAAATCCATGGAAGACTGTACATTCTTCGGAGGCTCTTAAACGATTTAAATCTTTTTCAGAACTAAATATTTCAAAATGTTTAGAAACTTTCGGGACATTTGGAAACGATTGGAAACATTTCAAAACCATCAACCTTTTAAAATCGTGAGCCAACCTGACTCTGATACAAATAAAACTGTCACGCCCCGATTTTCGAATCGACCATGTGACAATCGCCGTGGTATCTCGGTACACAGGCAGAACCTCCCCATATATCAGGACTCCGCAAGGCTATACAACCGTATCATATATCTTTTCAATACAATACACATGTAAATGACCCATCCAGTCCATCCCTATACACAAAACATGCGTCGACACATATTCGGGTGGGGGTTTCTGTACATGCACGCATGCAAAATTGACCATCCCAACCATTCCAGAATTCTCAGCACAAATAAAATATTTAAATAAAAAAAGTCCTAAATCATAGTCGCATGATTTTAATAATACTCGCCTGAAAAACGAGCTAGCATCAATAAAATCCAAGCGGTATGAAACAAGTATTGATTTAATCCATACCAAAAGAATTATACAAGTCTTCCCTTCCATGGATTCCAAAGCGACTAAAATAACCTTACATCGCTAATTTACCAACGCAAACAGCAAAAATCCTTCGCAAGCTCCCACATGCGGACTCCAAACTAAGTATCCTCTGTAAAATGTGAAGAGAAGGGTGAGTATTAGGGAATACTCAGTAAGTGGAGTGCAATGGTATGATTGTGTGATAAATGAGAGGTAAATGTGGGAAAGTTAAAGCATATCTCACAAACAACACTTTATATATGTAAAAACATTTTCAATAAATCAGATAGTTCGCAAAGTATGTATCCACATCAAATATTCCTTTAGAAAATCACAATTATCTTATCAAAATCACTTCCGTCTTGAATTTGGCCAAACCCAGACAGAAACCCGCAAAGGGGTTTTCCATTTCAGTATTTCAAAACACTACCCCTTTCCTTGGCGTTGGCTCGTAACTCACCAGGGTGCAATCCGGATAGTCCGACGTGGCAGAGAAGAGGTTGCGTACACCTCTCTCGCAATAAAACCCCATTCACGTCACCCCCTCGGGTCGCTCAGTGGAGGGAATGACTATAGCCATTTCACTCGTCTACCATCATTTCACAACCATTCAAATTACAGTCAATGTGCCATGTTTCATCAAACCAATTCCGAAACTCATAATACAAGCATTTACAAATCCAATATCAAATGCAAATGGCACAGATTCATTGATAATTACATAGGATGCATTCGCAATTTAAACTTCCATTCCAGACATCTCACAATCACAAATAATTTCATATAAAACTTGTAAAAATCATTCAAAATATTTCACAAAAGAATTTAAACTCATTTTGCTTATTTATAAGACAATAGACCATCCATTCATCTCTAGAGAGGATATTCACTCTCTACTTTTCAATCAAATTCGGATTGATTCCTTTCAAGCCTCCAAAAGGTTAACCTAGACCAATAATCCATAATTTCAATTCAAATTCCAAGGAAATCTATTCTATCTAACCTAATATGATTCTATCATCCCTTAGCATGCTTCTTTTGTATCAAATAGCCTAATTCATATAAAATCATATACTTAACCATAATAATCACATATAAGATGTCAAGAAATGTGTTCTAATTGAATCTAACATACATCCTAAACATATACAGATTCCTTCACCCTAGATTTAACCCTAGATTCACTCAATTTATCGAAGGGATTAAAATTTCCCTCACCTAAGGTTTTCACATTTCATAGCCACGTTCGAATGTCTCCTCAGTCCTATTGGTGATCTGTAGTGCTTCTTTACCAAAACAAGATATGGTAAGTTAGTTCAATCATCTAGAAAAATCGAAACTCTAGAACTAGAATTCAGAAATCCGTTCTTACCTGCACAAAGATGGATCCGTAGCCAGCTTAGGGTTTTCGAGGGTATGCTGCTACTGCCAGCTTGGGCTTCAGCGAAGGTTGCAGAAGGGTGGTGTTCGCAGAGAGCAGCGCGCACGAGTGAGCAAGGGAGAGAGGCTACTGTCGCGAGCAAGAAAGAGAGGAGAAATCTGTTCGCGCGCGGGAGAGAGAGGAAGCAGAGAGCAAAACAGAGAGAGAAAGAGAGAGAGAGGAGAGCGGTCGCGCATGGTGGTCGGAGGCAGAGAGAGTGGAGGAGATTCGACAGAGAATCGGGGGAGAGAGCGAGAGAGAATCGGGAGAGAGAGAGCGAGAGAATGAGAAAGATTAGGGCTGAAAGCCCTAATCAAATTGGGGGTGGGGGAGACGCGGCGTTTTGGTTTAAAACGCTGCGTCTCTCCCTTTTTTTTTTTAGGTATTACACAAACTACCATGACTTATATAATCGAATCAAACAGTGTATATTCATTTTACACAATTTTTGGGGTGTCTTGAAAATATTATCCTACCAATGACCGTTGGCAGGATCCGTCAAGGGGTTTTCCATAGCTTTTATAAAATCTCTTTTTTTTCTTGGCGTTAGCCTAAAGCTCCATAGGGTGCTACCACGTTATCCGACCGTTGGTGGAGGCTCTCTAACCCACCTACTCGAAGCCAATTTAACCAGTCTTAACCACGCCGCCCCGATGGGCCGGTCCGTGGTAAGACTTAGACTATAGTCGTTTCATTTCCAGCACCACGTTACCACATTCAATTTCATAATCAATTCGTGCTCAATGTATAAAATAGAGTAATATTTCACAATTCATATGAGTATTCAATTATAACATGGTGCAAATAAATCATCATTTAAATTCAAGAGTTATGGATTTGTCACAAAATTCATTTCAAAGCTCACCACAATCACAAAATATTTTTAAATCCATTCCACAAACTTATTTAAAAATTCAATTGAGAAACCATGGTTAAAAGTAATTTCTCATTCATATGAATCATAGTCATCCACTCACATTTCAGAAGGATATTCACTCCCTATACAGTTTCAATTCCAAGAAGTCTCTTTTCAAGCCCCAATCGATTCTCTTAAACCAACAATAACAATTTTTGTGTCATTTCTCCTCAAATTCAATGGCTTACAAATTTTCTCTAATTTTATTTAAACTCAAATTGCGAATATTTTTTTGTTCCTTGTTTTCATTTTATCAATTTGTCATCGTTTGCATCATTATAAAATCCCTATTCACAATTCTCCTAGATGCAAAATCTATTCCAAAGTGGGATTCACCACTCCGGCATGAAACTAGACCAGTAATTGACCCATGAATTCGTTTGATCCCTTATACCCATACAACAATGAAGAGTGGTATGTTTTACTACAAACTAGGAGTATCTTTATAAAAAGAAAAGTGAACTCAATAGCAAGACAAGGGGGAAAATGGCTTGGAAGGGTTCTTGGGATACCAAAACTTCTTTTCAACCGGTGATTTCTTAAATTTCTTGAAAAGTAATGCAAATTCTTCTACTAGAAGTCAGAACTAATTACCCATATTCAGAAATTGCCTGTAGAGTTCTGAGTTCTAACCTATGTTTCCCATAACCCTATCAACCAGAACTAATGTTGACTCCCTTGATTTCTAGGTACAGGTCCTAAACAAAAGGTGGAAAACCCAATGTACACATGAATAATACACAGGTAAAGTTTTAGAAAGAAACCCTTAATTGTGTGTATAAGATACTATGTAACCCAATGTCTACACATCCACATAAGAACATATATTCGACCTAGTCTGAATAAAACTAAGTGTCTGAATACCAATGGTAGGAATTCCAAGACAGAAAGTCATCATCGACTTCAATAATTCAAAAACCCAATTCCAATGTCTAAGTTATTATCGTAGACCCCAAGGCTCCACCGACTCAATCATCAGAAACCCTAATTGCAACAATTGCACAATTGAGAGAGAGAGAGAGAGATAGAGAGATAGAGAGAGATACTGACAAATACCTGCTGCCCGGAGATAGTTGTGATGCTCGGTTTGTGGTCGTGCGGCAGGTAAAGGAAAGAAGAACGATGGAAGAAAGAGAAGGAGAAAGAGATATGGAGTGAAGGTGGGAGAGAGAGAGATGAGAGATGAGGGAGACAGGAGAGGGAAGAGAATTAGAGAAACAGAGAGGGAGAGAATGAGAGAAACGGAGGAGAAGATTTGGGGGGGAGAAGATTGGTTTCGGGAAAAGAGAATTGAGCAAGTGGGAGGGGGGAGAGAGAGAGAGAGAGTGAGAGAGTGTGTTTTTTGTTTTGACTTTTTTTGTCACGCCCCGATCCTCGGATCGACCACGCAACAGCCGCCGCGTTGTCTTGGTATACGGGCAGAACCTCCCCTTATACCGGGACTCCGCAAGGCTACAAATCAGTTCAAAACTCATCCAATACACCCTCCATCAGAAATGGGAAAAATCATATGACAATACACATATAAAGGACCCATCCGGTCCATCCCTGTACACACAAGCATGCATCGACACGCGAATGGGGCGGGGGTTCCTGTACATGCATACATGCAAAAATTGGCAATTCCAGCCATCCCAGAATTCTCAGCATAATTAAAACATTTAAAACAAAGAAGTCCCAAATCATAATCGCAGGATTTTGCTAACACTTGCATGAAGAAACGAGCTAGCGTCAGTAAAATCCAAGTGGTATGAGATGTACAGAACTTCACAAATCCAAAAGAAAGTATCGAAATTCAGAATTTCAATCCAAATGTCCCATATGAGAGTTTAAAAGAAAATGAACAAATTCCGTACAAACCATGTAAGGATTCCACCAATACTTGCTCTTATATATGAAACAAGTATTAATTTAATCCATACCAAAAGAATTATACATGTCTTTCATTCCATGGACTTCAAAATCAACCAAAATGAACTTGCATTTCTATGTACCTACACAAGTTAGCGGAATAAATCTTCCCCAGCTCCAATTTCTGCAGCAGATCTAAACTTCCTCTGAAAAATGTTAAAGGGAGGGGTGAGTATTGGGAAATACTCAGTGAGCGGAGTGCAATGGTATAATTGTGTGATAAATGAGGGATGAATGTGGGAGTGTCAAAGTATATCTCAAATAACATTTCATATATATCGAAACATTTTTCAATAAATCAGATAATTCACAAAGTATGCATCCATATCAAGTATTCTTTTAGAAAATCACAATGGTCCCATCGAAATTACTTCCATCTTGCGTTTGGCCGAACCAAGACGAAAGCCCGCCAAGAGGTTTTCCATTTCAGTATTTCAAACACTACCCTCTTCCTTGGCGTTGGCTCGGACCTCCCCGGGGTGCAATCCAGATAGTCCGACGTGGCAGAGAAGAGGCCGCGTATACCTCTCTCGCAATAAAAGCCAACCACGCCACCCCGTCGGGTCGCTCCGTGGAGGGAATGACTATAGCCATTAACTACTAGCACCATGCATTTATCAAATATGTCATTTCTCAAGTCATGTGCCATAATTTCTAGCAAACAATCATCAATTTCATGTCATAGCAATTTATAGTGCAATATCAAATCACATATGGCACATATGCATTTATAAATACAATGGATGCATTCATATTTCACAATTCAGTCCGGACATCCCACGATCACAAAACAATTGATATAAAATATGAAAAATCTTACAAAATCATTTATAAAACAATTTTTAAACTCATTTGCTCATTTATAACACAACGGACCATCCACTCACTTTCTAGGGAGGGTATTCACTCCCTAATTCTATAAATTTTCCAAAATGACTCTCTTCAAGTCTCCAAAAAGTCAATCTAGACCAATAATTCACAATTTCAATTCAAACTTCAAAGAAATCTATTCTAATCAGCCCAATAAGTTCTAATTTCATCTAACACGTTTCTTTCGTATTTAATCAACCTAAATTCATGTAGAATTTAGACGTAATGTCACGCCCCGAACCGGGATCGTGAACAGTCGCCCGTTGTCCCTGGATGCCGGCTGTATTTTTACAGAAAATCGGGCAGAATCTCCCCATAAATCGGAGGTTTCCCATTTACAATTTCACCTGTATAAGAGATTCATCCTGTAAAAATAAACAATTGGCCATCCCGGCCTCTCCAAATTCAACAAATACCACAACCAACATCCAGAACAACGCAAGGCTATAAAGTTTCTAACAGTCCTAGCAACAGACCTCTACTGTCATGCCCAACTAGAGCATGAGCAGCCGCCACACCGAGCGGACTTAAATTCTACGCATATATAAAATAAATTCCCAAGTTGTTTTTAAATATTTACAAATGCCTCAATGCAATGAAATAATCAACACGAAAGCTTCACGAATAAAAGTCCATAATTTATACAGTCATCCCAAAAATTTAAATAAATGGAATGGTCAAACTAAAATCTTCAATACATAACAATATCACCAATCATCGTAGCGGAAGAGATGGAAAATATTCATACCCAAGCCCAGTGGTATCTCCTCGATCCAACACTAATCCTGTGGGAAAGAAAGTGAGGGGTGAGTATCTATGGGAGGATACTCAGTAAGTGAGGGGATTGACATCTTACTATCAATATCGAATGTGAACTTGGAGTGTCAAAGCATAAGATAAGAAAATATCCACAGTGTGCAAACTGATCATGTTATTTCCAAAATCATATATCACACGCACACATCAAAAAGCAAGATATGCATCCAATATTCACATCAATGTCATGAAGAGCCGGCCAATGAAATATTCCCGGCAATGGTCTACCTCGACCAAGGACGGCGCATTGGGGGTTTTTCCAAATGCAAGTATTAAAGAATGGCTCTCTACCCCAATGTTGGCCACAGACTACCCCAACTAGCCTGGAAATAATAATAATATACATATAACTAGTCGGCCGTGTATGGTGCCCCCGCCTGGTGCTAGACGGAGCCGTACTCAACGTCCTCTCCGATGAGGGTCAACCTGGGACACCCATACACATGACAATCTGGCGGATACCTCCGGCCGAAGCGTATCCGGACACAAGGGGTGCCTCTACCAGATGTCCTTCGTAGCTACGGATCACAATATCAAATCGGCCGGGCACGTAGCCCCATGCATCCCATCACCAGTCGGCCGGGCATATAGCCCCATGCATAATATCATAACGTCGGCCGGGCATACAGCCCAAAACATAATATCATAAAGTCGGCCGGGCATACAGCCCAAAACATAATATCATAAAGTCGGCCGGGCATACAGCCCAAATGTGTAAGTAAATCCATTTAAAACCATGTGCCAATGCAGTGAAAGCATTAAAACATATCAATATGTCGAAAATGTGGCACAATATACGTTTATCGAAACTCATGGATGCATATCAATAAGGTCAGCAGTTAAGACACTCCAAAGGTCACAAAACATTTCATCAAATATTGGAAAGTCATAACAATCATACATTTTGCAGAAACATGTCATTTAAAAGATATTTTTGAAACATGGTTTTCAATCAATAGCGAATGTCAAAGTCCCACTCACGGTTCTAGGGAGGGTGGTCACTCCCTATTTTCAAAACCAATCAAATCTGATCTGCTTTCTCGAGTCTCCAAAAAAAGATCAACCTAATCAGATCATTTAATTCGTGTCACATTCTATACTTAACTTTCAAAGTCACAATAATCATCTCATAAATTGTATTCTATTCGCATTCCACTTACACTCTAAACATATACAACATCTTTCATCTTAGATTCAATCATAGATTCATCCAATTTATCAATTAAAGTCGAAATCTCCTCACCTAGGGTTTTCTCGAAGCGCCGAGTCTCGTCCGAAAGTCGCTTCGGTCACTCCAAAGTCTGTAGGGTTTCCTATCAAAACAAGGTTCATTTGTTAGATCTAAACACATAGATCCGAAACAAAACCCTAAGTCATTTACCTGCGTGGAGATTCGTGGGCTGTCACGAACTCACGGACCGTCACGGGCCCTCGCGGGCTCGTGGGCCACAGCTAGCGGCTGGTCTGCGTGCTACGGGGTAGCGGGCCGGCGGGCTGGAAGGCCGATGGGCTGAACTGGGCCGCGGGCCGTACTGGACCTGCGGGCTTGGACGGGCTGTCGGGCCTGGTGGGCCCGTGGGCTTGCTGCTGATGGGCCTGCGGCTAATGGGCCTGCAGGCTGGCGGGCCTGCGGGCCGACAGTGGCTCGCGGGCTGGTGCTCGCCCGTGCGCTGGTGCGCTGTGCTGGGGCGTGCTCGTGCGCTGCTCGCGCGCGCTCGTGCGCTGCTCGCGCGCGCTCGTGCGCTGCTCGCGCGCTGGGCCGCGCACCCGTGCACACTCGTGCACTGGGCAGCGCGCCTGTGCATGCTGGGCAGCGCGCCTGTGCACGCTGGGCCGCGCAGCGCCCGTGCGCTGGGCCGCGCACGCTCGTGCGCTGGCTCACGCTCGCGGCCTGGGCTCGCGCTCGCGGCCTGGGCTCGCGCTCGCGACCTGGGCTCGTGCCCGCGCGCTAGTGCACTGAGGTGCGCTGGTGCACGCCCGTGCACTGATGCACGCCTGTGCACTGTGCTGCTGCGCACTCGGTGGCTCGATCGCGCGAGGAGGCAGCAATCGCACGCTGTGGCGTGCGGTGGTGCTCGACCGTGGCTCGCGGCGGTGTGCGGCGAGGCGGAGAGAGAGCGATCGTGGGAGATCGCGAGAGGGAGATCGCGGGGAAATGAGCTGCGGGAGAAAGAAGAAAAAGCAGAAGAAGAAGAAGAAGAAGAAGGAGAAGGAGAAGAAGAAGAAGATGCCGGCGGAGCTTGCGGTGAAGACCAACGCCGCGGTGGGGGAGGGAGGCGAAGGGTCGGCGGAGAGAGGGAGAGAGAGAGAGAGAGAGAGAGAGAGAGAGAGAGAGAGAGAGAGAGAGAAACGAATTAGGGCTTTAGCCCTAATTCAATTGGGGGGAGGGCCAAAACGCTGCGTTTTGGCTCTCCATCTTTTTTTTTTTTTTTTTTTTTTTTTTTTTTTTTTTTTAGGCTTGGTGTTACACGTAACCCTAGAAATCACATATCAAAATTCGGGAAAATGCACTCTTTTCAAATTTCAGACATTTTTAGACATTTTCAGAGTATATACAAATCTCTCATTCTAAATCCAGACTAAACTCATTCAAATTTCTGAAGGAACTAGAATTTCTCTTACCTAGGGTTTTCGCAGCTTGCAGCTCTAGTGTCCGTGCGTCTACAACTCGGTCTAGATCCCTGTAATGTTTCCAAATCGAAGCACACTTTAGCAATTAGCCCTAATTTCCAAGAGAATCAAAACCCCTAAACTATTGATCAGAGAATCGTTCTTACCTGCGCAAGGGATGAAATGCAGGTCGCGACCTAGGGTTTCGAATGTCTCTTGCTACTGTCGGCTTGGGCTCCTGCGAGGGCTGCGGAAGAGCTTTCGGCAGAGGGAGAGAGCAAAGTGCGCGAGTGCGCAAGCAAGGAGAGGACAGCGCTACTGTCGCGCGGTCGGGAAAGGGAGAAGAGAACCTGTTCGCGTGTGTGCGGGAGAGGAGAGAAACGGAGAGTGAAACAGAGAGTGAGAATGAGAGAGAGATAAAGAGAGAGAGAGAGAGAGTTGGGAGAGGGAGAGAATGAAAGAAACAGAGGAGAGATTGGGGGTGAGAGATGAGAGAGAGTGACGGGAGAGAAATGAGGGAAAGAATTGGGAAAGTGACTTTTCACTTTCCCCTTTTTTTTTTTTTTTTTAAATCTTTGTCGGTGCCACATTTTTTTTTCTTCTCTCGGTATTACTGTGATATACTTGCATTTGACTAAAGATTCATCATAGATAGCTTCAATGATCATAAGACAAATCAACTTAGGAAAATAGAAGATTCTAGGGGCAAAGAAACATTTTCCATAGCTTCATGTGATCAATTAACTGTTCTCTCTTCAAGAATTATTTGTACCTTTAGTTTCAGCTAAATTATTGTTTGGCATCTAAAAGATGTCCTGATGAAGAGCTTGACAAAGTGCCCCACCAACTATTATAATCTCTTTACGTTTCTTATTCGCTGCTAACTTGACTTTCTTCATTTTTGTCCTTACTTCAAGAAGCCGAAGGAGCATTATATAAAACCCAGTAGCAAAGGACCTCATAGTAACATGTAATAAATCAGCAAAGACAATGGCTGTACTATCAACACAACTGCAGCAATATTTGCAAAAGCTACAAAGAACGGCACTATTCAATCCGTCTATTTTCTTTCTTGCGGTCTTGTGCTTGATTCACTTATTAATTAAGCTCTCAAGCACAGCTAGCAAAAGAAACTTTCCTCCATCCCCACCCAAGCTACCACTTATCGGGAATCTCCACCAGCTTGGTTTACTTCCGCACCGCTCTCTTCGAGCCCTCTCTCGGAAGTATGGCCCTCTAATGCTGTTACACTTGGGAAGAACTCCAACCCTTGTGGTTTCATCAGCAGAGATGGCTTGCGAAATCATGAAGATCCGTGATGCAGAGTTTGCAAATAGGCATGTTACATGGACTATGAAGGAACTCCTGTATGGATGCGAGGAAATAGCCTTTTCTCCATACTGTGAGAGCTGGAGGAAGTTCAGGAAGTTCTGCATAACTGAGCTTCTGAACCCGCGAAAACTTCAATCATTTAATTACATCCGAGAAGAAGAAACAACAGATCTTATAACAAGGTTACAGAATTTGAGTCTTCAGAAGGTTCCAATTAATCTAGGTCAGATGCTAAATGATACCACAACCAACATAATTTGCAGGTGCATTCTTGGTCGAAAGTACTGTAGAGATGATGACCCCAAATTTGGAAAATTTACGGAGACGATTTTGCGTCTCTTGCTAGCTTTCAGTTTCCGAGATTACTTTCCCTGCATTGGATGGATAGATAAGTTCACAGGGTTGGACAGGAAAGTCAGAGAGACATTTGAAGTGGTTGATCATCTACTGGATGACTCAATCAAAGAACAGAAGCACCTGAAGCATAAAGGCGAGCAGTCTGAGAAAAAAAGCTTCATCCAAATTCTTCTTAATCCGAAGAATGATAGCATTGGAGGCTGCTATGTCACACAAAAATCCACCAAGGGAATCCTTCTGGTATCTCTCTTCTTGCAAACAATATGTTCCTATACCCCATTTAACTTCACTAAACTCCCATGTTTGCTTAAACTGCAGGACATGCTAGTTGGAGGAAACAATACAACTTCAACAACAGTGGAATGGGCTATGACTGGGCTAGTGAAGTGTCCAAATCTAATGAAGAAAGCGCAAGAGGAGGTAAGAAGAGTTGTCGGAAGGAAAGCACGGGTAGATTTCACTGATCTCAATCAAATGGAATTCCTAAAATCAGTGATCAAGGAGACTCTAAGATTACATCCCGCTGCTCCTTTACTGCTTCCTCGAGAAACATCAACATGGATAAAACTCAAAGGTTATGATCTACCACCCAAAACAACAGTGTTTGTCAATGTCTTTGCAATTCAGAGGGGCCCCAGACTTTGGGACATGCCAGAAGAGTTTCGCCCGGAGAGATTTCACAATAGTCCAATAGATTTCACCGGTCAACACTTCAAATACACTCCCTTTGGTGCCGGAAGAAGGATTTGCCCTGGAATATCATTCACTAATGCAACAATGGAGTATGTGCTTGCCAACCTCTTATACTGGTTTGATTGGGATTTACCAAGAGGAGAGACCAGGGAGGACTTAGACATGACAGAAGTTTTTGGAGTCGCTACTAAGAAGAAAAATCCACTTCACTTGGTACCAACACGTTACTGTACTTAATAATTCAAGATATTATATTATGTTGTTTGGAGCAATTGAAGGGCCGAAACTCTCCCGTTGTTGTTGTTGGCTCTTTTTTTTTTTTTTTTTTTTTTTTCCTTCTAATGGTTGTTTTGAATAAGTCTGATGTGGTTCTTGTTTGGTATGGGAGTAAACAGTATTACCTAGGGTGTGAAGTGTGGTGGGGAATATGTGGGGATGATTGTATGCGTGGGTTGGGGTCAGGAGAGAGAATGAATGTGGTTGGTTCGTGAGAGGATGAAGAGAAATAATTTCAGGAGACATTTTTTTTTTCTTTCTAGATTAATCGGTATTTAAAATCATATTTTGACTAATTTGATCTAAATCACTGTCAGACTCTCTTTAAAGTGAGTTCTCCAAATGCAATTCTCTTCGTTCTCAACATACGGCACAAAAATGTTTAAATTTTTATATTTACACGTTTTCTATATTTAATAAATTACAATTATTTAATTGTAATTTTTATTTTTATGTAATTTTCTTGTAATTAATAATTATAAATTTGATCATTTTAATTTTTTATTATAAAATATGACTATTCTATTATTTTTTTAAATAATTATTATTAATATAAAAATTCTTGTATTTTTTATATTTACATATTTCTCTAACTTTCTATTTTCTTTATTTTTATAAGATGTTATTTTTCTTTATTGTTTGGTGTCCGTTTTTATTTCCGTGCGATCTAATCGGCCACTACACAATCTTACATTGAGCTTTAAATTTCTCTAAAACCTAATTATTATTTAGGATAAACATAATCCACAACTTATCTTTTGGGATGATTCTCAAAAAGTTTTGACGTTTGGGATAAGGCTTATTCATTTTCATTCTCTAGGAGTTCTAGTATTCCGATTCTCAAAAAATGGGAATACCAGTGCCACAGTACGTCATCATTTTGGCTCGAAACGGAAATTAGTGGTGTCACGCTTGTTGGGTTGTCTTTGGAGAGTAAACCTGCAGAAAACGCGATGATGAAAACTCTAACGCTCAAATTAGAAAGAGCGATAAGGGAGGAATGAATAATTGAAAGAGTCTAAACACTGTGTAGTCTCTATGTGTCATATGTAGAGTAAAAGTGTGCATACTTAGCAGGTTGCATCTATATAATATATATAGTATGTGTGTTGAGTCTCGTATGCATGTAGAGGTGCAAAAACCCCACTTACCTTATAGAGAGATTTCTGGGGATCTTCCAAGATTGAATAAATCATTGTCGTAGATTTCTCATAAATTTAGAATTCTCTGAGATAGGAAAGTTCCAGTTATTGTAATAGAAATTAGGAAAGTCTCCACTGTTTGGGAATTTACTTTCTTACCAAGATAGATCGTAATAGATTTGTATAGGAATAAGGAAGGTTTAAACTTTGTAAAGATTTTTCCCTTATCGAATAATTACAATATATACCCATTGATAGTAATATTTTTATACAGTTAAATTATAATATTTTAGAGCTTGTTTATGATTTTTAGGACTGTCACAGACCTTATTTTATGATTTTATACTAATTAATTTCTTGTGTTTTGTTTTAGGTAATTTTTGGGTTTATTTAAAGAAATTTAGACTATACAGACAGTTATTAATACTTTAAACATAACTTTCTGCTCCGATGTTCAATTGATCTGATTCTTATTGGATTAGAAAGAAAACTTCAAAACTCACAAATGTTGTGAAGAATCCAAAACCTACTTAAGGCCAGAACATTTCTGCACAGTCGTATTGTGCACCAAGTGTTCAAAAAAATTTTTTTTTTCTTAATAAAATAAACCCCAAACCTTGAGGCTCCCATCTTACTGCAGATGGCTTATTTCATGGATTCCTGTTGTTGTTCCAAGATCCAATATCACTACATTAATTGTGCTCTCTAAATTACTACCTTAATACATTGGCCCTATGCACTGTGCTGGGTCCATTTTAGTATTCAATATAAGCACTCAGGTGTGGATAGGTTTGATAAAGTTCGCGAAGAAAAGGTTAGCCACCTATATTAGCTCAATGAAATTTTGTAACACCAAATAAAAAAAAAAAAAAAAAAGGATTGGAGTCGCAGCGTTTTGGGGCAAAATGCTGCGTCCCCAATTTTGGGTTTTGGGATTAGGGTTAAAACCCTAACCCCCCTTTTTCTCTCTCTCTCTCTCTCTCTCTCTCTCTCTCTCTCTCTCCCGACCTTTCATCTTCCCACGGCGCCGCGCCTCTCTTCCTTCCGCCGCTGCTCCGCGCCTTCCTCCGCCACCGCCACCTCCATCGCCACCTTCTTCTTCTTCTTCTTCTTCTTTTTCCCTCTCGGTTTCTCTCTCTATCTCACTGTTTCGTTCTCTCGCGATCTCCCACGATCGCCCTCTCTCCGCCTCACTGCACACCGCCGCGAGCCACGATCGAGCACCGCCTTCCGCCATAGCGCGCGACTGCAGCGCGATCCTCTCCGTACAAGCACAGTGTGAACACAGCTCACCTCAGTCCGTGAGCGAGCAGGACCGAGCCCTCGAGCGCGAGCCAGGCCATGAGCAGGACCGAGCCTGCGAGCGGAGCCAGGCCGCGAGCGCGCAAGCCAGCGCGCAACAGCGCAGCGCAAGAGCGCCCGCGAGCCCGCTAGCCACTGGCCCGCAGACCAGCGAGCCCGCTAGCCGAAGCCTACTGGCCCGCTGACCCGCGAACCCACGAGCCCACTGTAGCCCACGATGGCCCGTGAGCCCGTGACAGCCCACGAACCTCCACGCAGGTAAATGACTTAGGGTTTTGCTTCTGATCTAAGTGTTTAGATCTAACAAATAAATCTTGTTTTGATAGGAAATACTACAGACCTTGGAGTGACCAAAGCGACATTCGGACGAGACTCTGCGCTTCGAGAAAACCCTAGGTGAGGAGATTTCGGCTCTAACTGATACATTGAATGAATCTAGGATTGAATCTAAGATGAAAGGTTCTGTATATGTTTAGAGTGTAAGTAGAATATGAATAGAATTAAGTATAGAATGTTACAGAAATTAGATGGTTTGATATGAAAGAAGCATATTATAGAATCATAAAATCATGTCGAGTTAATTCGAATAGTTTCTTTTAGAGTTAAACTTTGAAATATGCATGAAAGTATCTGGGTTGTAGGGTTGGAATGAAATGAGCCGTAAAGTGGAGGACATTGTACATTTCATGTCTTTCGGATAAACCCTAAAGTTGTTTGAGAAATTGATATTTAATTTTGATGATTTGATTAGGTTGATCTTTTTTTGGAGACTCGAGGAATCAGATTGGATTGGTTTTGAAAATAGGGAATGACCACTCTCCCTAGAACGGTAAGTGAGACTTTGACATTCGCTATTGATTGAAAACCATATTTCAAAAATATTTTTTAAATGACATGTTTCTGTAAAATGTATGATTGTTTGAATTTTTGAATATTTTATGAAATGTTTTGTGACCTTTGGAGTGTCTTAAATTCTGACTTTATTGATATGCATCCATGAGTTTTGATAACTGAATATTGTGCCATATTTTCGACATATTGATATGTTTTAATGCTTCCACTGCATTGGCACATGGTTTTAAATGGATTTACTTATATACTGGGCTATATGCCCGGCCGACGTTATGATATTATGCATGGGGCTATAGGCCCGGCCGACATGGTGATGGGATGTATGGGGCTACGTGCCCGGCCGATATGATATTGTGATCCGTAGCTACGAAGGACATCTGGTAGAGACACCCCTTGTATCCGGATACACTTCAGTCGGAGGTATCCACCAGATCGTCATGTGTATGAGTGTCCCAGGTTGACCCTCATCGGAGAGAACGTTGAGTACGGCTCCGTCTAGTACCAGGTGGGGGCACCATACACGGCCGACTAGTTATATGTACATTATTATTATTTACAAACTAGTTGGAGTAGCCTGTGGCCAATATTGGGGTAGGGAGCCATTATTTAATATTTGCATTTGGAAAGATCCCCAATGCGCCGTCCTTGGTCGAGATAGACCATTGTCGGGAATATTTCATTGGCCGGCTCTTCATGACATTGATGTAAATATTGGATGCATATCTTGCTTTCTGATGTGTGCGTATGATATATGATTTTGAAATAACATGATCGGTTTGCACACTGTGGATATTTTTTTATCTTATGCTTTGACACTCTAAGTTGACCCTCGATATTGATAGTATCATGTCAATCCCCTCACTTACTGAGTATCCTTCCATAGATACTCACCCCTCACTTTCTTTCCCACATGATTAGTGTTGGACTAAGGAGGTATTGTTAGGTTTGTATAATTGTGACGCGAATGTGATATCACTGGATTTGGGTATGGATATTTTCATCTCTTCCGCTACGATGATTGGTGATATCGTTATGTATTGGAAATTTTAGTTTGACCAATGTATTTATATAATTTTTTGGGATAACTGTATAAATTATGGACATTTATTCGTGAAACCCTCGTATTGATTTATTTCATTTCATTGAGGCATTTGTGAATATTTAAAAAAAAAAATAACTTGGGAATTTATTTTATATATACGTAGAATTTAAGTCCGCTCGGTGTGGCGGCTACTCATGCTCTAGTTGGGTATGACAGTAGAGGTTTGTTGCTAGGACTGTAAGAAACTTTATAGCTTTGCGTTGTTCTAGATATTGGCTGTGGTATTTGTTGATTTTGGAGAGGTTGGGATGGCCAATTGTTTATTTTTACAGGATAAATGTGATATACAGGTGAAATTGTACATGGGAAACCTTCGATTTATGGGGAGATTCTGCCCGATTTTCTGTAAAAATACAGCCGGCATCCAGGGATAACGGGCGGCTGTTCACGATCCCGGTTTGGGGCGTGACAAATTTAGGCTGGGCTAGGCCATGAAATAACTTAATCCACCTTCAATCCCATAGAATATTCTCTCTATAGACAAAGATAGCACATGAGTTTATTATTGAAATGTAAAAGAAGAGGACAGGTTCCACACTTGAATGTCATACATGAAAAATAAATACAAGGGAGCTAGCACAAGATAGGCATGAGCATTTAAATTCATGCTGAAACTCAACCTAGATGAGGGATAACAAGAAATGACTGATATGTTATGCAAGGGTGGCATGGCCTTGGCAAAATCAACCATCCCAGCATAAGTGATACTGCCTATGCTGCAGAATCATGGAGCATGCATTTAATAATGTTGGGCACATCCACAAAAATTATTCAGATATATAGCATCATCTAGACAAGCGTTTCTACATCAGCTATATGATTCATTTAAATTTATATTAAAAAAATACTCGGTTGCCATCTTTCAAGTTCTGAATCATCATACTCTCAATCTGTCGAAGTCCAGCAAAACCAGGATAGCAAAAATTGCTAAAACTAATTAAAAGTCATGAAAGTTGAAGCCGGAGTTACATAACCAAAGAAATACTACGTGGAACACAAGAAATGAGGATAAATTCAATTCCATACATCATGTGAAACTCATTTACATGTTTCTACACTCCAAAATCAGCAAGAAATTGAAAAGGAAATCAAAGAGAAAAGATACCAACTCACCTAAGATACCCTGATACTCCTCGATGTTTGTAACTAAATCGAACTTTTGCGACGCTTCTAAAACATGGCAAATGCTTTGAAAATGCTTGGGCTTGGAAGAGATTTTGAAAACCAATAAAGAATCAAATTAATTTCAAGGGAAATCAGATTGAAATCCGGCTGTTCTAGGCCTCAAATGCAACCTCCAACGTGCCCTTGTGCTTAAGGAAAACTCAAATCATGTATGAGATTTGGGAAGAAGATGAAATTTGGAGAGAAAGAGAGGGAGCCGAGAGTGAGAGAGAGAGAGAGAGACAAGAGAGAGTGATGAAAGAGATTGGGTGGGTTTCGAGTGAATAGGAATGAAGAATTGGAAAAGTAAGTAGAGAGGGAAGAGAATAATAATAATAAAAAAAAGTTTAACTTTTTTTTTTTTTTTTTGTTTTTTGGTATTACATCTTTACTAAATTTTTTACTAAATAATTGATTTCGACTCATCAATGAAAGTTTTATAAAGATTTGTTGAGAAAAATAATCTTTGGTAATGATTGGGAAAATTAAAACTTATTCGGGTATGTTCATTGATGATAAGTGTCACGCCCCAAACCGGGATCGTGAATAGCCGTCCGTTGCCCCTAGATGTCGGTTGTATTTTTACAGAAAATAGGGTATAACCTCCTCGTAAATCGGAGGTTTCCCATGTACACTTAAACCTATATATGCAAAATCAACCTGTAATTTAACAAATGGTCATCCCGGCCTCTCCAAAATCAACAAATTCCATTTCCAAACATCCAGGACAATGCAAGGCTTTACAATTTTCAGTAATCCTAGCCACAGACCTCTACTGTCATGCCCAACTAGAGCATGAGCAGCCGCTACATCGAGCGGACCTAACTTTTATCTTATATACCATAATTTCCCCAAGTAACATTTAAATGCGTACAATCGCCTCAATACAAATACAATATGAGAGTTAAATTATACAGTCATCCCAAAATAAGTACACGGCCAACTACGGATCTCAATATCAAGACCTCACAGGGTCGAAACTAAATTAGAAGTAAATCTCACCGTCAGAAATACCAACTCCGCTCTAGAGCCTCTAACGTCGCTCTATCACAATAAACCTGTCTGAGGAGGGAAAAGAGAGGAGTGAGTATCATGGGAAGATACTCAGTGAGTGAGGGGGATAATATTAAGCATAAATAGTGTGGATGAACTATTGGAGTGTTAAATAATATCATTTGAAACAAAAATTTATATTTCGCAGTAAAACATGATGTGTTTAGAAGTTTGAAATCATTTAGTCAATCACACGATAACAAACATGTATGCATCCATTTAAAATCAAGTAATATCAGAGCGAGCCAAAAATGATCCTGGAAAAGGTCAACCGTGACTAAGGACAGGCGCATCGGGGGTTTTATTATGCATAGACTTTAAAACGCCCTCTACCCTGACGTTGGCCATGAGTTTGCTGGGGCTAACTCATTAACGTGTATAGGACCCCGTCCGGTGCTAGACGGTGGCGTCACACACGTCCTCCCCTACGTGGGTTCAACCGGCCATGCCTATAGCCTTTAGAATAAACGACGTTTGCGGATACCTCCTGTAGAAGCGTATCTGGGCAACCTGTGCCTCTATAAATGCCCTTCGTAGCTACGGAATCATCATAGTATCACAAGGGCACAACATCCCACAAGTAACATCATATCATCGTATAATTAGTGGGCATCCAACCCACATAGTTCATCAAAACATTTCAAATCTGCGTGCCAATACGTTTCATCGAATCATTTCAAACAGCATATTAATGCAACGGTAGAAAAGGAAATTTTAAATTTTCAAATAATGGCACAATTATTGTTTCATTTCAAACCATAGATGCATAGTCATCGTAAATATAATTCAAGACACTCCAATAATCACAAAACGGATTTGAAATTCAATATCATACGTCAAATCAATGCATATCAAAAGCATGTTTTATTGAAAACATAGCACAAAACACGTTTTACTATTTTATGCAAGAGATTAGAGTCCCACTCATATATTTAGGGAGGGTGATCACTCTCTATTTTTCAACGAGTCTCCAAAGACAGACCTAATCAAATCGTTAAATTTTATATCAATTAAAACCCTAATAAGGGATTTTATCAACAAAATTTATTCAAATTTCGAAGTGGGTGCATTTCTCTCACCTAGGGTTCCTCGGGTTTCAGACCTAACTGTCGTTCGTCCGTCGGGTTGGTATAAAGCCTATAATATTTCCAAATTTCAAATATATTAGCAACAACTAAATTTCTAACACCAAACCCTAGAATTTCAACCAATTATAGTAGTTACCTGCAGTATAGAAAATGCAGGTGAGCTCTCGAAGGGAACAGCTGGTCGCGGGCTCGTGGGTCGTCACCAGCCGCGGGCTGGCGGGCTGGCAGGCTAGCGGGCTCTCAGCCTGGCTTGTTGGCCGCAGCAAGCTTTGTGGGCCGCAGTGGGCTCGTGGGTCAACAATGGGTGCACGGGCCACAATAGGCCGCGGCTGGACTGGGCCTTGGGCCGCTGGTGGGCTGGCCCGCTCACGGGCTAGGGCTCACGCTCGCGAACTGAAACGCGCTCTCGCAAGCTGAGGCATGCGCTCGTGACAGGATCGCGCGCTGGGAGGCATGCGCGCTCGCGCAGACGGGTCGCGTGCTATGTGCTCTGTGCTCGCGCAGGGGCGCGCAGGCTGGGTAGCGCTCGCACTGGGTCGCGCGCAGGGCTCGAGTTGGGTCGCGCGCTGGCTCGTGCTGGGTTGCGCTGGCTCGCGCTGGGTCGCGTGCAGGGCTCACGGGAGATCGCGAGCTGTGGCGCGCTGGGCTCACGCGCTCTGGGGTGTTGGCAGTAGATCGTGCTCGCCGGAGGAGAAGGCAGTGGCGGAGGAGAAGGCAGCGGCGGAGGAGAAGAGAAAGAGAGAGAGAGAGAGAGAGAGAAATGGGGGAAAAAAAGAGAGATTAGGGCTTTTTAGCCCTAATCCATATTTTTTTTTCTCTCTAGTGTTACATTTTCTAACCCCCTAAAATCAAGTTTCATCATCGAAACTAAAAGAGGACTAAGCTGCAAATAAATGGGGTTACTGTCTCCTCATAGTCTCCTCGGGCTCCCAGGTCTCCTCCTCGACCTGATCACTCATGCACAAAACTTTGACCAATGAAATTTCCTTACTCCGCAACTTTTGGACCTGTCGATCTATAATAGCCACGGGCTAAACTGGAAGACTAATGTCCTCTCGTAACTCAAGAGGTGGTGGCTCAAGTACATGAGAAGGATCGGTCAAGTATTTTCTGAGTATTGAGGCATGGAATAAGTCGTGAATACGGGAGAGTTCATCTGGCAGTTCCAATCTATATACCACACTTTCGACCCTCCCAAGGATACGGAAGGGCCCAATATATCTGGAGCTCCACTTGCCCCGCTGCCTGAACCGTATAACTCCCTTCCAAGGAGATATTCTCAAGAAAACCATATCTCCCGTAGCAAACTCAAAAGGTCACCGCCTACGATCAGCATACGTCTTCTGTCTGTCCGGACGGCTTTCATTCGCTCACGGATAAACTTAATTTTATCCTTTGTTTGCTCAATTAACTCAACGCTGCTGAGACATCGCTCTCCGACCTCATCCCAGCATATCGGGGTGTGACACTTCCTGCCATACAGTGCCTCATACGGGGGCATCTCTATACTTGCCTGATAACTATTATTATATGTGAATTTGACCAGTGGAAGGTGCCGATCCCAACTATCTCGGAAATCCATCACACATGCCCTCAGCATCTCTTCAAGGGTCTGAATGGTCCTCTCAGACTGGCCATCCGTCTGAGGATGATATGTCGTACTGAAATTCAATCTAGTACCCAATGCCTCCTGCAACTTGGTCCAAAACCTAGATGTGAATCTGGGGTCTCTATCTGAAACAATCGACACGGACACCCCGTAAAGTCGAACTATGGTATCAATGTAGAGATGTGCCAACGCCTCTAAAGAATAGTCACCGCGGATAGGGATGAAATGTGCAGATTTGGTGAGTCGATCTACAATCACCCAAGTCGCATCATGCCATGTAGAAGTCCGCGGTAATCCCATCACGAAGTCCATAGTAATATGCTCCCATTTCCACTCAGGAATGGTAAGAGGCTGCAGTGTGCCCGCTGGACGTTGATGCTCGGCCTTCACCTGCTGGCACACCAAGCATCGTGCCACAAACTCTGCTATATCCCTCTTCATGTCTGACCACCAATAGCTACCTCTGATGGTCCGGTACATCTTCGTACCCCCGGGATGCATAGCATATGCAGAAGAATGTGCTTCCTCAAGGATAGCACGTCGAAGATCACCATCGGCCGGGACACATACTCTGTCTCTGAATACCATGAGTCCATCATCACGGACTCTGAAGTCTCCACCCTCAGCTCTACGAACTCTATCCGCAAAACCCCGAATCTCCTTATCTGTACTCTGGAGCTCTCTGATACGGTCGAACAAAGTCGGCCTGACGTCAAATCTGGCTAGTAAGCGTCCCTGATCATCGTTAGTCAAACTGACTCCTAAGGTTCGGAGTCCCACTAAACAAGAAAGGTAGGCTTTCTCTGTCAACTGTGAGGATGATGCTGACTTCCGACTCAAGGCATCTGCTACAACATTCGCCTTAGTCGGATGATAGTCAATAATGAGGTCATAATCTTTGAGGAGTTCTAACCATCTCCTCTGTCTCAAATTCAGCTCCTTTTGGGTAAATAGATATTTCAAACTCCTGTGATCTGTAAATACCCTACGGTCACCCCATAAAGATAATGCCGCCATATCTTCAATGCGAAGACTATGGCTGCCAACTCCAAATCATGTGTCGGGTAATTAACCTCATGTTTCTTCAGCTGTCACGAGGCATATGCAATAACCCGACCATCCTGCGTTAGAACACAACCCAATCCCTGTCGGCTAGCATCACTGTACACTGTATACTCCCGACTACTAGTGGGAAGGGCTAAAATAGGAGCGGATGTCAACCGTTGTTTGAGCTCCTAGAAGCTCGCCTCACAACGATCATCCCAAACAAACTTGACCCCCTTCTGGGTCAATCTCGATAACGGAGCAGCTATATGGGAGAATGCCTCTATAAATCTACGATAATACCCGGCCAAACCGAGAAAACTACGAATCTCGATGACTGTTTATGGCTGCTCCCACTTCACTATAGCCCCAACCTTCCGCGGATCAACATAAATACCCTCCGCGGAAATAATGTGCTCCAAGAACCCAATTTGTCTAAGCCAAAACTTACATTTCAAGAATTTGGCATATAGCTGTTTCTCACGGAATATCTGCAATACCACCCGAAAGTGCTCAACATGATCTTCATCACTCCGTGAATATATCAAGATGTCATCGATGAATACGATAACGAACCGATCCAAGTAGTCGTGAAAAACTTGATTCATCAAATCCATGAAAGCAGCTGGGGCATTAATCAGCCCAAATGGCATGACTAGAAACTCGTAATGGCCGTATCTGGTGCGAAAAGCTGTCTTGGGTACATCTTCGGCCCGAATTCTCAACTGATGATAACCCGAACAGAGATCAATCTTAGAGAAAACCCTGGCTCCCTGCAGCTGATCAAACAAATCATCTATACGTGGCAGAGGATATCTATTTTTTATGGTGGCTTTATTCAATTGCCTGTAATCCACACAAAGCCAAAATGTACCATCCTTTTTCTTTACAAACAGCACCGGAGCGCCCCAAGGTGAGGTGCTCAGGCGAATAAACCCCTTGTCCAGAAGTTCCTGTAACTGAGTTTTAAGCTCTCTCAGTTCAGCAGGCGCCATTCTGTATGGCGGAATAAAAATAGGATTGGTTCCCGGTACTAGATCAATCTCGAAATCGAAACCCCGAACTGGTGATAATCCGGGAACCTCCTCGGGGAACACATCTAAAAATTTCTGCACCACAGGGACATATTCAAGTCTCGGTCCCTCAATGGTGGTGTCGACAACATAAGCCAGATAAGCCGCACAACCATGGCGTACCAAGCGTCTGGCCTTCATAACAGAGATAATACTGCGAGGCAACACTCGTCTCTCGTCCCGGAATACTAACGGTAGCTGCTCGAACCTCCTAAACTCAACCTCCTTCGTAAAACAATCCACGAAAGCCCGGTGTAAACTCAGCCAATCCATCTCTAGGATGACATCGAAATCCGTGATAGGGAGCGGAATCAGATCTGGTTCTAATATCGCCTCCCCAATACCGACCTCACAGCCCCTATAGACTGTATCTCGAATGATATGCTTGTCAAGAGTAGTGATTACCATAATCTCCTCATCAAGTGGCGAAAGAGGTCTATCAGAATGGCGAGCGAACGTGTCGCTCACATAGGAAAAATTTGACCCGATATCTATAAGAATACGGGCGTCGATACTGAATATTCGCATGGTAGCTAAAAGTAAAAAAAAATCAACAGAATTTAAAATACGAAAAAAAAGTGAACGAATATATATATATATATCAAACTAGTTAAGCTTCGAAAGCTTTAACTAGTTAAAACTGTGCATCGACATCAAAATATACAAAAAAAATCATACAGAAAGTACAATAAAAGTACTACACTGAGGGGTCTGCGGGACGATTACCCATAAAAATATCAGGGTTTGCCTGTGTGTCATTCTATGTTATTACAAACATATGAGCCTGGGCCCTAGGCTACTGTCGCTACGATCCTGGCACTATATTACTCCCGACTGCAGTCCAGGGAGCGGTAAGAGCCGAGTGTGCAGGTGCCCCCTGTTGGCCTGTGCCAGACGTACCAGTACGACTCTGCAAAGTCGTTCCTCCTCGACCTAAATCGGGGCAGACACTCCTAACGTGACCTTGTTTCCCACATTAGAAGCAAGTAACTGGTACTCTATATGCCCCAAAGGCATGGTGGCTGCTGCATCTATGGCAGAAGGGCGGTCTCTGTGTAGTAAACTGCATAGAGACAATAGGGGCTGGTGCCTCAAAACCCTGTGGTCGAGGTTCCTGTCCCGGTGCTGCTGGTCTGAAGCTAGAAGAACCTCCGGGATATCCAGAACCTTTACCCTTCTTCGACGACTGTCCACCCTGTGACCCAATCTTCCTCTTCTGGTGACTCTCCCTCTGTCTAGCCTCTGCTCGGACGATCTCTTCCGCCCGATACGCTGAATCAATCACCTCTGATAGTGTAAAAGAGGGAGTCACTACAAAACAAGTGAGTTATTCTGACAGACTAAAACCGTCTCCTAAATATGATACAACCGTTGGCAAAAGCTTCTCCGACGGACAGGGTTTTAGTCAGTAATACACCAGTCGGGATAGGTGTATTCCGATACTTTTCATGACCGTTGGAGCATGTCATATATTTATAGTGACGGTTAGAACTGTTGGTACAATTTAGCATTTTATCATCGGTTTAAAATAGTGTTAAGAAAACTTAATACTTTTATCATCGGTTGTCATATTAGTACCCATGTCAGTTATGTTACTACCATATTATGACATATATAAAACCGTTTGGAAATGTTATTACTTTTATTTTCGGTTGTACAAATGTTAAAAAATATTGTGATCAATTTATGGTCGGTTAGGAAACGTTAAGAAATGTTAGTACTTTTATCGTCACTATAGTTAATTACGACTACCATCACTTACTACTCACTTACTAATTACTTACTTCTCGGTTACTACTATCATCAGTTACTGGTTACTTACTTCTCGATTACTACTATCGTTACTTACTAGTAAGTTACTAGTCGGTTACTACCCATATCTTCATATGTGAGGAAATATTATAAGTTTTATGGATAGTTAGTACAAGTATTAGGAAATATAACTAAAAACTTGAAAATAAAGAAAATAGTAAAATATTATAATCTTGGAGAATGATTGATACAATAGGATAAATAAAAAAAAATTACATATCTCACAAGCATATCCTATAATCCATATATCTTCTTCTGAGATGTTTATACAAATGCTTCACTTCAATTATCAAAAGGATTATCAGCCCAATCCATCTTCATTCAGTCCATCTTCATTCAATCTATTCATTTACAAAAAGAAGTAGAGTCAGATGAAATATAATATAATAGTACAAAAATGGTTATAAATAAAAATATTACTATATTAAAAATAAAATAAAAATAAGTAGTGACAGGAGTATAATGGAATGGTACATATTAAGAATAGTTATAGATAAAAATATTACCTTTTGGGACGGAGTCAGGCGATGATGATGATTGTTGGTTTTTATGTACACTCCCAACATCTTGTATTGAAGAAACCTAAAAAACATATAATTTGGATTATTTTTGAAAAATAAGAGTGAAATTAATAAAATTGTGCTGAAATAGAAATAGAGAAATAACATACCTGAACACCAGCAATAAGTCTTGCTTCATTAACCATATTCATCAATTCATCTTTATGTCCAGTTCTAACATGCATAGCAATATGAAGAACATTACTTAATATAATTATGTTCCATTAATCGTTGCATCATATAGTTATATCTTCTTTCTCAACTCTGGTTGAATGCATATTTTGTGATGCATATCTGATTCTTCCCCGCGAATCAGGAACTTTAACTTTAGAGATAATATTACTTTTTCAAGATAAATTCAAACTTTCTACTTGGTCTTTGTCACTCTCGACAGACTCCATTTGACTCTTCAGCATTTCGTATAAAGTAAATAAATGAAACGTGAATGTCGATAAATAAAAAACTATATAAAAATAGTCATCTATACCATAACTTCTTATACTTTCGTAGAAATAAAATTGTCATCCAATCAGGTTCTACTTATTCTGCTCTACAAGATTTCATACTAGATTGTGTTGTCTTTAATAATAAAATGTGATTCCAAATCTATAAAATATTATACAGTAAAATTAATTATAAGTAAAATAAAATATGAGTTGTTTATATCTTCTCAACAATGAGTTTGACATCTAAGCAATGATATGTTTTTAAACCAAAACCAAATCAAACCTGGGTAGCATATTAGGATGATTGGGCTTCTTCTTCAGAGTAAAGTTGTTCTTCGGATGGCTTCGTTTAGTTTTTCCCATGTTGAGATAAGAAAATTTGAAATAAGATTTTGGTGAAGTCGCAAGATTTGAAATTTTAAAAAAAGAGATTATGGTTAAGTCACAAGATCTGAGGTTTGAGGGAGAAGAGCTTATCAGGAGAGGTTTTGGAAGGAAAGAGAGTTTACCGAGAATGATTTATTATATATTTGATTTAGACGCTTAAATAAATTTTAGAATTTGCCATTTTTTTCCGCTTTTTTGTAAGTTTAATTTCAAATTTCATTTTTTGTATTTGTGTTTTTGTTTTTGTTATAAAATTGTAATATTTTACTACATTTTTACCCTATATATTACATTACAATAAAGAATAATCTTAAATTTATATCATTATATTATTTAAATTAATAATATTAAATATATCATTATTCTACATTATTTGAAAATTTTGATATAATCCATAAGTGAAAATTTTTATATAATAAAAAAAGCAGAGACATGGTATGTGTGGGCCAGCACGGGCGCCCGGCCATGCCAGCACGGGTGCCTGCCCACGCATGCCACCGCATGCATGCAACCTCCGCGGGGGCCCGGCAATGCCAGTGCGGGCGCCAGTGCATGCCCATCTATGCAAGCTCGTGCGACGTTATTACTACTCACTACTTACTTACTATCTGTTTACTACCTAACTTATAAATTTTGGAGGGAAAGAAGATTTGTGGAGAATGATTTATTATATATTTGATTTAGGGAATCAAATAAAATTTTAGAACCCCCAATTTTTTCCGCTTTTTGTAAGTTTAATTTTATTTTTTTATTATTACATTATCAGCAATTTCATTTTATGTATTTGTGCTTTTGTTTTTGCTACAACATTGAAACATGTTATTATATTTTACCCTAAATATTACATTACAATAAATAATGACTCAAAATGTAATACCCAAAAAAAAAAAAAAAAAAAAACGGGATATTTAAAATTAGGGCTTAAAGCCCTAATTTATCTTCCATTTCCCCTCTCTCTCTCTCTCTCTCTCTCTCTCTTTCTTCTCTCTTCTCCCGATCTCCTCGCCGCCGTGTCTCTTCCCCTCCCGCTGCCGCCGCCAGCACCGCCGCTCGCCACCACACCCAGCCGCCGCTGCTCCTTCCTCCTCACGCGAGCGCGCTAGCCGCAGCGCCTTCCTCCTCCGCCGCGCGCGATCGCAGCCACCACTCGGTCCCTCCGTCGCGAAGATCGCCACGCGCCACCACAGCCGCTGCAGCTCCTCCCTCCTACAAGCGAGCCGCTGCAGCTCCTCCCTGCACGAGCGCCGCTGCGCGAGCCAGCGCGAGCCCGTGCTAGCCGGCACGAGCCCGGCGCAAGCAGTGCGCGACCCCAGCGCGCCTCTGCATGCTCCTGCATGAGCGCCAGCGCGCCCTTGTGCGCCTCTGCATGAGCCCCTGCGTGCTTCCAGCATGCCCCAGCACGCCCTAGCACGAGCCAGCGCGCGATCCACTGCTCGAGCGCGCCCTAGCATGAGCACAAGCGCTCCAGCGCGCGACCCATTGCGCGAGCGCAAGCCGTAGCCACTGCGGCCCAATCCGGCCCGCGGCCCACCAGACCCATCAGGCCCGCAGGCCCACCAGGCCCGCCAGCCCATCAGCCCGCGACCCACGGCCTGTGACAGTCCGTGAGACTCTGCGAAGGTAAATGACTCTAAGTTTCGATTTTCGCACTTAGGTTTAGAAATTCTTTAGTAATTGGACTTAAATTGTTCGCAATTGTTTTAAATTTGGAAACATTCAGGTTTTAGACCAAACCAACGGGTGAACGAAAGCTAGATCCGAGATCCGAGAAACCTTAGGTGAGAGAAATGAAATCTCTTCAACCTTTGGATAAACTTTGTCAAATTAGGTAGTATTAGTTGGTTTTAAATTCGAATTAAGATTGATTTTGATTTCGTTATTTACTTATAAATAGAATGAAATTGATGACATTGGAATATGTTTATAAATTGAGGAATTTAGGGTTTGTACGAATTTAAGAAAAATGATAAACCCTGACAATAGTCGAAATTTGATGAAAATCATGATGATTGATTAGGTTGGCTATTTTGGTGATTCGATTGAGGGGAGCATTGCTTTACGTATTATGATTTTATTTGGGAGTGCGCTATCCTCCCCAAAAACTGTGAGTGGGATTTATTTCAATACTTTTGTTTAATATGTAAACTCTGTTTTACAACATTTTGATGAATGAACATGAATTGTCGTATGCTTGAAATGTTTTGACTGTTTTTAAAATTGATTTTTGTGAATCGATGGAGTGTCCAAAAACTGTGTTGAATTATGAAATTATGCATTCATGTGGTTGAAATGTATAATGTGCCATTTTATGCTAGATGTTGCATTTGGTTTGTAAACCTGATTTCGGCACATTTTTTTATGCGATATTGATTTTAGCCTTGAGGGTTTTGGATTGTATTGTTCCGTAGCTATGAAGGACACCGTGAGAGACGCTTTGGTGGCGTCCGGATATGCCTAGGCTTGGGGTATCCCACGAGTTGTCGTTAGTAGAGTTTGCCTATAATATCATATCATCATATAACTAGTGGGCATCCAACCCACATAGTTCATCAAAACATTTCAAATCTGCGTGCCAATACGTTTCATCGAATCATTTCAAACAGCATATCAATGCAACGGTAAAAAAAGAAATTTTAAATTTTCAAGTAATGACACAATTATTGTTTCATTTGAAACCATAGATGCATAGTCAACGTAAATATAATTCAAGACACTCCAATAATCACAAAACGGATTTGAAATTCAATATCATACGTCAGATCAATGCATATCAAAAGCATGTTTTATCGAAAATATGACAAAAAACATGTTTTACTATTTTATGCAAGAGATTAGAGTTCCACTCACATATCTAGGGAGGGTGGTCACTCCCTATTTTTCAACGAGTCTCTAAAAGACAGATTTAATCAAATCGTCAAATTTTATATCAATTAAAACCCTAACAAAGGGATTTTATCAACAAAATTTATTAAAACTTCGAATTGGGTGCATTTCTCTCACCTAGGGTTCCTCGGGTTTCAGACCTAACTGTCGTTTGCCCATCGGGTTGGTCTAAAACCTGTAATATTTCCAAATTTTAAATATATTAGCAACAACTAAATTTCTAACACCAAACCCTAGAATTTCAACCAATTATAGTCGTTACCTGCAGTATAGAAAATGCAGGTGAGCTTTCGAAGGGAACAGCTGGTCGCGGGCTCGCAGGCCGTCACGGGCTCGCAGGCCGTCACGGGCTCACGGGCCGGTGGGCTGGCGGGCTAGCAGGCTAGCCCGCTGGTGGGCTCGCAGGCTCTCAGCCCAGCTTGCTGGCCACAGTAGGCTTCGCGGGCCGCAGTGGGCTCGTAGGTCAACAATGGGTGCACGGGCCGCAATAGGCCGCGGCTGGACTGGGCCTTGGGCCGCTGGTGGGCTGGCCCGCTCACGGGCTAGGGCTCACGCTCGTGAGCTGAGGCGCGCTCTCGTGAGCTGAGGCGCTTGCTCTCGCGAGCTGAGGCGTGCGCTTACGACAGGATCGCGCGCTGTGAGGCGTGTACGCTCGCTCAGACGGGTCGCGTGCTGTGTGCACTGTGCGCAGGCTGGGGCGCGCTCGCGCTGGGTCGCGTGCTGGCTCGCGTTGGGTAGTGCGTAGGGCTCGCGGGAGATCGCGAGCTGTGGCGCGCTGGGCTCGCGCGCTCTGGGGTGCTGGTAGCAAATCTTGCTCGCGGGAAGGTGTTGCAGCGGCGGCTGGGAGCGGTGGCGGGAGGGAGAGGCCGCGGCGGAGGAGAAGAGAAAGAGAGAGAGAGAGAGAGAGAGAGAGAGAGAGATGGAAAAAAAGAGAGATTAGGGCTTTTTAGGCCTAATCCAGATTTCTTTTTTTTTTTCTCTCTGGTGTTACAATAAGTCGACTTGCCCCATGATAAGTTAATTTGAAGTTAAAAAAATTCAATTTTGGTTAACTATAGAAGTCACTAGTCGATCTAAACAAATGTCAAGTCGGCTTGAGAAACTTAAATCTCAGAATTCTTTCCTCTGCACATAAACAAGTCAACTTACCCAATGACAAGTCAACTTGTGTTTTTAGACTACGTGTCTATCAGTCTACTTGCATCCAGACAAGTCAACTTGCTAGATAGAAGCCTCAGGAAAACATTTTTGAAACTTAAATGAGGACTTGAGAGCTATAAAAGAGAGAAAATTGAGTGGACTTAACCTATGTTTGAGTTGATTTAAGCCCATGACAAAACAAAGACCGAATCGACTTGTAAAACAATAAGTAAACTTGACCCCTGAAGACCTTAGATACATAAGTCGACTTGTGTTGTTTACAAGTTAACTCATGAGCATGAAAAATTATGTAATAACAAAATAGGGGACAATCAAATTTTAACAAAACTTAAAAATAATAAGGGGCAAGATGAGAATTTCACCGCCCACTATAAAAAGGCACAAACAAAGCCTTCATTCACATCCATCCCCGCATTCTCTTCTCACCCTTCTCTCTCGAATTCACTCTCTTCTCTTCCTCTGCACTCTCGAATCACTCTCTCGATCTCTTTCTCTTGAAACTAGTCACACTCCTACAAAAATCATTCCATTAAGCTTCCAAAACTTCAAGCAAACTTGTGGATGAAGGTAGATTTGGGAAAAACCTAGGGTTTGCTCAAAAGGGGGGGAAATGGAGTTTTTGTGACCCAACACCCAAGACTCGATTCAACTAAGGAATTAAGATAATTTTCTCATCATCTTCAAGGGTTTAGTTCCATTACTCATGAATGTGATTTTTATGTTTGGAATTTTGAGATTTTTGTTGAGAGGGAGAGAGAGTTAGGGTTTGAACAAATTTGATCTCGGATGAAATTTTTGGATTCCCTAGAGTACAAAAGAGGAGGTAAGAACAGTTGTAGGGAAGAAAGCAAGTATAGATGCAGACAATATCAATCGCATGGAATACTTAAGTTATGTGATCAAGGAGACTCTACAGCCTCTAGCTCATCTTTTAGTTCCTGGCTAGACATCTATATCGAACAAGCTAGATGGTTATGATACACCACCCAAAACTAGAGTGCAATTGCATGGGCTATCCAAAGGGACCTCAGATTATGGGACATGCTAGAAGAGCTTTGTCCCAAAAGATTTCATAATTGCCCAGTAGACTTCAAAGACCAAGATTTTCTATTAATTCCTTTTGGTGCTGGGAGGAGGGGCTGTCCAGGAATGTCATTTGGTCTTGCAAATGTTGGATATGTGCTTGCCAACCTCTTGTACTGGTTTGACTGGGATTTACCAAATGGAAAGACTCCTAACAAGTTAGACATGACTGGGCGATACAAGTTAGCCGTTCATATGAACGATCCACTTATCTTGGTGCTGACACTAGACAAACCTTGACCTTTTAAAAGATACTATGTTTTCATTAACAGCTATTGTTAGATTTATTCCGATGCATTGCAGAAGCATAACAAATCACGAACATAAAATAGATCAGAATTTCGACATAAATATCTCGATGTGTAGCTTTTCAAAAATCTATGAAATGGAAAATCCCTCAAACAAAATATACGATCGAGATAGTGATTACAAAATCGAACCACCATCACAATATCACGACCTGTAACCCGAAATCCGTGACACAATGATGATGAGAAAATTTCCAATTCAAAATTTTCTCGACCCTTGATAGTTTTCCACTCTAGAGAATATATGACTCTCTATGTCTCTCTAAGCAATTCTTTATTTCTCTTTATCTATGCTTAATTGTCTCATTAGAGAGATTAATCCCTTGATTCATTAAATGTCCCTTACTTGAGTGATTATTATGGGGAGTTGTAGGGAGTTATACAGATAATGGGAGTTATTTTATTTGTTCAAATTCCAATTTAAATAATTTGAATTATCTCTCAAATAAACCAAAAATGTCCCTATATGGGCATATTAATCAACAGCTATTCTTCATCGGCTCAGTTCTTTTATTTTCGGGTTCTATGTGCTTGTTTTACACGCATTTGTTTAAGTTATGCGAAGTCCACTTTCAGGGATTCCTCACATGGTGATCTTCTGTTTTGCTCTACTTTTCCTCTATAAGGCATACCTGCCTCTTGCCGCACCTCAATGGTGTTCTGCAATGGATTCATGAATAAATTATTCTGAAAGTATTGTAGGCAATTTTGTCATATTTGGTCATGATTGATGCTGTTTTATTATTTTTTTATTCTTTATTTTTTTCTGAATATGATTTTTGAGAAACAAACACAATTTATGTCAGCAATTTTGAATAGGAATCCCATGTCCGAGACATGTGATAACAACCCTTTTGATATTATAAAGAGAAAGAAACTATTAGATTCACCCAGATGATGCTTGAATGCTAGAATTATTATTTGCAATTGGGTAGATGCTATGACGACTAGTCGTTTGAACCTCACTCCTTCGTCGCTGAATCAGCGGCGAAAGAATTTCTCCTTGCTGAAATGCGCGACGAAATTCGTTTTTGTCTCTGAAATCTGCAACGAAATTCATTTTCGTCGCAAATTCAGCGACGAAATTCGTTTTTGTTGCAAATTCAGCGACGAAGAATGATTTCGTCGCTAAGTTAGCTACGAAATTTTTTTCGTTGCTAATATCGTTGGAAAATGGTTATGAAATTTATTTTCGTCGCCAAATTCTTCGCAAAATAGCAACAAAAAATGTTTGTCGCAAATGTCCGTCGCAAAATCCGTGTTTTTTTGTAGTGTATCCTTATATGTAAATTTGATATATTTATTCATCCAAATTATTGTAAATATATAATGTGCCATGTTTTATACGATATTGATTATGACTTGATTTGAGAGTTAGTTGAATTAAATTTGGCACATTTATTATATTGGTTAAATATGGAATGAAATATTTATTGGCTTGGGGTGTGAGTCTGAACCCCTTATTAGTGGCTATAGTCATTCCCTGTTACTGTATGGCTCAACGGGGTAATGTGATTACGGTTTTATTAGACGAAGAGGTTAGTCAAGCTTGGGAGACGCTCCTTTTGTCCTATCGGGCTAACTTGGTTACACCGCCAGGGAGGTTCCGAACCAACGCCAAGGTTAGGGGCACTTGATAAATCACTACAAAATAAATGCTCTATCCAAATGGATAAAAACCCTCTGCTAAACCAATTAAAACCATAAGCAAAATATTCTCCAACGGATGAACTTTCAGTTGCTATACACCGGTTGGGATAGATCTATTCCTACAGTTTTTGTCACTATTGAAGCATATTCTGATTTATACTGACGGTTAAAAAATGTTTGTAAAATTATTATCTTTTATCATCGGTTTCAATAGTATTGATAAAAGTTATTATTTTTTATCATCAGTTACTATATGTGTTAGTAAATATTACTAATTTTTATCATTAATTACGACAACTGTTAAGAAATGTTCCTACTATTTATCGTCAGTTACCATATATATTAGAAAATTTTATGATCTTTTATCGTCGGCTATTACAACTATCACGCCCCGATCCTCGGATCGACCACGCGACAATCGCCACGTTGTCTCGGTATACAGGTAGAACCTCCCCATATACCGAGACTCCGCAAGGCTAACCAACTATACAATATTTCTTCCAAATACAATATACATATAAAGGACCCATCTGGTCCATCCCAGTACACACAAGCCCACATCGGCACACAAATGGGGAGAGGGTTCCTGTACATGCACGCATGTAATGTGGCCATCCCAACCACTTCAAGGATATTTCAAAATCAAAACAGATGAAGTTCTAAATCATAGTCGTAGGATTTTACTGGCACTTGTTTAAAGAAAACAAACCAGCATCAGTAAAGTCCAAACAGTATGAGATGTACAGAACTTCGTAAAATCAAAAGAAAGTATCAAAATTCAACACTTCGAATCAAATGTCTCATTCAAACAATAAGTTTTACCAAAAATAGAATTTAAAAGAAAGTAAACAAGTCTTCCCTTCCATGGATTTCAAATCAACTAAAATAACCTTACATCACTATCATACCTACACAAAACAGCAGATAAACCTTCCCAAGCTCCAATTTCTGCAGCAGACCTAAACTTCCTTTGAAAAATGTTAAAGAGAGGGGTGAGTATTGGGAAATACTCAGTGAGTGGAGTGCAATGGTGTGATTGTGTAATAAATAAGGGGTGAATGTGGGACAGTCAAAGCATATATCAAAATCACACTTTATATATGGAAAAACATTTAAATAATTCAATCAATCCGTAAAGCATGCATCCACATTGATCATTTTATCATAAAATCCTGGGGTCCCATCAAAAGCATTCCCGTCTTAGGCTAGCCGAACCTAGACGAAAGTCCGCCAAGAGTTTTTCTATCTAATGTTTCAAAACATGCCCCCTTCCTTGGCATTGGCTCGTAGCTCACCAAGGTGCAAATCAGATATAGCACGAGTTCGGTAGAGGGAGGGACGTTTAACTCCCCCGCACATCCAACCCCAACCACGCCACCCCGTCGGGTCGCTCCGTGGTGGGATGACTATAGCCATTTACTACCAGCACCTTTCATTTCTCAAATACCTCATTTCATAAACCATGTGCCATAATTTCCAACAAATAATCATAAATTTCTTGCCATAGCAATTCATAGAGTAACATCAATCAACATATGGCACACATACATTCATAAACACAATGGATGCATTCATATTTAATAATCCAGTTCAAACATCCCACAATCACAAAACAATTCATATAAAATATGTAAAAATCTTACAAAATCGTTTATAAAACAAATTTTAAAACAAGTTTCTCATTTAAGAATACAATGAACCGTCCACTCACCTTCTAGGGAGGGTATCCACTCCCTATGCCCTATCGATACTCAAGAAATCTCCTTTCAAGCTCCAAAAGGGTCAACTTAGACCAATAATCCACAATTTCAATTCAAATTCCAAGAAAATCTATTCTAATCGACTCAACAAGTTTCTAATTTCATCAAACACGTTTCTTTCGTATTGATCAACCTAAATTCATGTAGAATTTAGACGAAACCCTAGAAATCACATATCAAATGTCAGAAAATGCATTCTAATCGAATCTAACATACATCCTAAACATATACAAGACCTCTTACACTAAATTTACTCAATTTATCGAAAGGATTTAAATTTCCCTCACCTATGGTTTTCGTAGCTTGTAGCCCTAGCATCTGTGCGCCTACAACTCGATCCGAACTCTTGTAATGATTCCAAACCGAAGCACACTTTAGCAATTAACCCTTATTACCAAGAGAATCAAAACCCCTAAGCTATTGATCAACAATCGTCCCTTACCTGTGCAGTGGAAGGGTCGCGCCCTAGGGTTTCTAATAGTGCGGTCGCGGTAGAGAGCAACGAACATTGCAGGAAGGCTCTCGGCAGAGAGAGCAGGTTGCGGGCTCACGGGTCGTCGCGGGCTCGTGGGCTGGCGTGCTCGCGGGCTGGGGCCTAGTGCCCTTGCGGCTGAGGCGTGCGCTCTCGAGGACTGCAGTCGCGTGCTCGCGCTCGTGCAGGGAAGCTCGCTCTGCGGCGCGCTCGCACGGGGAAGCTCGCGCTGTGACGCGCTCGCAGAGGAGGAGGAGTAGCGGCGGAGAGAGATTTCGCGGGAGAGGGAGTGTGTGAAGGAGAGAGAGAGTTCGAGAGGCAGAGAGACAGAGAGTGCGAGAGCGAGAGAGAGAGAGAGAGAGAGTGCGTTTGTGAGACGGTAAGAGAGAGACAGAGGACGGCGGAGATGGTGGCGATGGTGGTGGAGAGGCGACGGGCAAGAGAGAGGGAATCGGGAGAGGTGAGAGGGAGACGAAGAGACTTAGGGCTTGTTGCCCTAATTGATTTGGGGGAGAGGGAGGTGTTGCGTTTTGGCCAAAACGCAGTACCTACTCTCTTTGTTTTTTTTTTTTTAATAGGTATTACAACAACTATTAAGAAATGTTACTACCTTTTATCGCCAATTACCACAAATGTTAGGAAATGTTACTATATTTTATTGTCGAATACCAACTACACTTTTATCATCAGTTACCACATATGTTAGTATAATTATTACTTGTACTGTCGGTTACACAAGTGTTTAGGAAATATTATTATCTTTTATTATCGGTTATCACAAATATTAGAAAAAATTACTGCCTTTTATAATCAGTTAGAAAAGCACTTGGAAAAAGTTACAGTCATTTATCATCGGTTATCACATCTGTTAGTAATAGTTACTATTTTGTATTATTAATTACCACAGGTATTAGGAAATATCACTCCCTTTTATCATCGATTATTATAAGAGTAAAAAGTTAGGGTTGGTTATTATACGTGTTAGAAAAATTACTATATAGAAAATGTTATTGCTTACTACGTGTTAACACATGATATCAATATCAATAATAATGGTTACTACATGATATCAATATCAATAGTAACGATTTTTTTGAGATGGTGTAGATTTGAATTACTAAAAATAAAAAAATTACAAAAATAATGTAAACGTAAGAATGATTGATACATTGATTTCTAAATAGAATGACATATACATATAAGACCAAAAAAAATTACATGTCCCAGAACTATATGTCTTCTGAGATGTTACAAATAAAAAATGTTTACTCATAAAAAAATGTTACCATCATCACAATTTGAAGGCATTTTTATCAACAATCCTTCGTATACTCCAGCATCTAGATGGTAGTAAGTGAGTAGAGTCAATGGTAGTGATGATGATGGTTGGGTTTTATGTGTACTCTGTCTGGCTGCTAGCTAGTGAGTGAGAGGTTTAGATGAGTTAGGGGAGGAGAAGTTTTGAGAAAAGGAAAAGTTTTGAGAAAAGAAAAAGTTTTGATGGTGAAACTTTCTCGCTTATGATTTATATAATATATCTTGTTTCTAAACAAATTTTTAAAACTTTTTCAAAACCCGCCCATTTTTTCTTTTGCGCTTTTTTTTCCCGCCTCATTTTTTATTACCTGCTTCTTAAATCCTCACAATTTTTAATCAATACCGCCATTGCCTTTCAGTTGAAAAAATCATTTACTATATAATTTTTATAACTTATTACTTCACTATTACTACATTTACTACATAGCGCATGCCTATACTGTGTTGTTCTAATTATGTCCATTTGATTAATCACATGAGTATCAAGTTATTAATATTTTTAATTTAAATAGTATAAAATTATTAATATTATTAATTTAAACAATGTAATGATATGAAATTAGTAATTTATAGAATATAGTGTTATAGTTTTGAAAATTCATTAACCAATTATCAGATAATATAGCTAATATAATATTATAATTTGAAAATATGACGATGGTATAATTAATTATATTGGTATAATGAATGAAGGGCACTTGTATCTATTATTGTATTGATAGGGTTTTTATCTAGATAACACTAATATCACATCCATATTTATAATCACAAAGAATCACAAAGGTGAATAAATAAAGAATTCAAACTCTCACATTTCCACACTCTACACAACTTCCACACACAATTTTCACACATATACCACTTCCAACCCCTCCTCAACTATAATATTATTTAAAATTGCTAATAATCCTATAATATAATATTGCTCAATATTATTTAATTACTAAAAAATGACTAATAATCCTATAATACAATATTGTTCAACATTATTTAAATTATTAGTTAATTAATTAAGTTATATAATGATATTTATATTATTTAAATTAATCGTATAATGCGAAATTCAATGGTTGAATGGTGAATTACAATGCCTCATTACGATACTCTAATTTATAGTAATACATATAGTAAGTAATGTATTATATAGTAGTGTAAAATTAATATTACTATATTATTGGGCAATGATGCAATCTCCAAAGCAATACCAATGGCATGAACCAATCCTAAATTTTTTGTAAATTTTTTGCATCACCAATTAATCATTTAACTCTCATTTTCACAAACAAATTAACAAATTTTCAAAATCGCTTTAGCACACTTTTTTCACATTTTTCCAAAGTTTAGTCTTTTTCCCACCTCTTTTGTCATTACATACCGGCGTTATTTTTAATTTCTCATATTTTTTCTTACTTAATACTCGTGACGTGTCATTCCCATATCTTCGTCTCTCTCTCTCTCTCTCTCTCTCTCTCTCCCTCTCTCCGCCGACCCTTCGTCTCCCTCCCCCACCGCGGCACTGCTCTTCCCCGCGAGCTCCGCCGGCATCTCTTTCTCCTTCTCATTCTTCTTCTCATTCTTCTTCCCTCGCGGTTTCTCTCTCTACCTCACTCTGTCTTCTCTCCCTCTCGCGATCTTCCACGATCGCCCCCTCTTCGCCAAGCCGCACACCGTCGCGAGCCACAATCGAGCACCACAGCGCGACTGCAGAGCCTCCGCGAGCGCAACGCGCCCTTGCACACGACCGAGCCCGCGAGCGTGAGCCAGGCCGCGAGCGCGAGCAAGTGCGCAAGCCAGCGCACGAGCGCGCGCGGCCCAGCGCACGAGCGCGCAGCAGCGCACGAGCGCACGCGAGCCAGTATACGAGCCTGCAGCAGCGCGCGGCCCAGCGCACGAGCGTGCACGGGCGCGAGGCCCAGGCACGAGCGTGCACGGGCGCGCGGCAGTGCACGAGCACGCGCGAGCCGAAGCACGAGCGCACATCAGCACAGCGCACGGGCGAGCACCAGCCCGCAGGCCCATCAGCAGCAAGCCCACAGGCCTACCAGGCCCGACAGCCCGTCCAAGCTCGCAGGCCCAGTACGGCCCGCGGTCCAGTCCGGCCTTTGGCCCGTGAGCCCACGACGACCCATGACCCTCTGCGTAGGTAAATGAATTCTCGATTCCGCGTACATACTAGGGTTTCGAAAATTATTGGTAATTTGACTTAAATTTCTCACTTGTGTTTCAAATGGTAAACATTACAGGTTTTAGACCAGGTTGACGGACGAACGAAAGCTAGATCCGGAAATCCGAGAAACCCTAGGTGAGAGAAATGCAACCTTTTCAACATTTGAATTAATTCTATCGAAATTAGGCCGAATTTAGATCGAGAGTTGCATAATATATTGAAATGTGTGAAATCCGAGGAAAAATTAGACAAAAAAAATGAGAAATATTAGAAACTCGACCATTGGTGAGTCAGATGAGTCGAAATTGAGGAAACGAGAATCTATAACGAAGTTTTGTAAATTAGGTGATATATATTTGGAAGGGAAAAATTGAAAATCCCTGATTTGGCCTTTATTTGATATTAAATGTGGATAATCTGATTTAGGTTGATCTTTTGGAGACTCGAGCGGTTAGATCCGATATGGCTTGTCAGTAGGGAGTGACTTCCCTTCCGTAGAACAGTGAGTGGGATTTTGACATTCGCTATTGATTGAAAACCATATTTCAAAAATACTTTTAAATGACATATTTCTGCAAATGTATGATTGTTAGAACTTTCAAATATTTGATGAAATATTTTGTGATCTTTGGAGTGTCTTAAATTCTGACTTTATTGATATGCACCCATGAGTTTTGATAATTCAATATTGTGCCATAATTTCGACATATTGATATATTTTAATACTTCCACTGCATTGGCACATAGTTTTAAATGGATTTACTTACATATTTGGGCTGTATGCCCGGCCGACTTTATGATATTATGTTTTGGGCTGTATGCCCGGCCGACTTTATGATATTATGCATTTGGGCTGTATGCCCGGTCGACGTTATGATATTATGCATGGGGCTATATGCCCGGCCAACTTGGTGATGGGATGCATGGGGCTACGTGCCCGGCTGATATGATATTATGATCCGTAGCTATGAAGGACATCTGGTAGAGGCACCCCTTGTGCCCGGATACGTTTCGGCCGGAGGTATCCGCTAGATCGTCATGTGTATGGGTGTCCCAGGTTGACCCTCATCGGAGAGGACGTTGAGTACGGCTCCGTCTAGCACCAGGCGGGGGCACCATACACAGCCGACTAGTTATATGTACATTATTATTATTTGCAGGCTAGTTGGGGTAGCCTGTGGCCAACATTAGGGCAGAGAGCCATTATTTAATACTTGCATTTGGAAAAACCCCCAATGCGCCGTCCTTGGTCGAGGTAGACCATTGCCAGGAATATTTCATCGGCCGGCTCTTCATGACATTGATGTAAATATTGGATGCATATCTTGCTTTCTGATGTGTGCGTATTACATATGATTTTGAAATAACATGATCGGTTTGCACACTGTGGATATTTTCTTATGCTTTGACACTCCAAGTTCACCCTAGATATTGATAGTATGATGTCAATCCCCTCACTTACTGAGTATCCTCCCATAGATACTCACCCCTCACTTTCTTTCCAACAGGATTAGTGTTGGACCGAGGAGATATCACTGGGCTTGGGTATGGATATTTTCCATCTCTTCCGCTACGATGATTGGTGATATTATTATGTATTGGAGATTTGACTGTATAAATTATGGACATTTATTCTTGAAACTCTCGTATTGATTTATTTCATTGCATTGAGGCATTTGTAAATATTTAAAAATAACTTGGGAATTTATTTTATATATGCGTAGAATTTAAGTCCGCTCGGTGGGGCGGCTGCTCATGCTCTAGTTGGGCATGACAGTAGAGGTCTGTTGCTAGGACTACTAGAAACTTTATAGCCTTGCGTTGTTCTGGATGTTGGCTGTGGTATTTGCTGATTTTGGAAAGGCCGGGATGGCCAATTGTTTATTTTTACAGGATAAATGTCATATACAGGTGAAATTGTACATGGGAAACCTCCGATTTATGGGGAGGTTCTGCCCGATTTTCTATAAAAATACAGCCAGCATCCAGGGGCAACGGGCGACTGTTCACGATCCCGGTTCGGGGCGTGACAATTACCTTGTTTGCAAAGGTAGTATTCACTTAAATTTTCATCATTAAAAGCTAATTAAAACCTCAAAACATAATTAAAAGACCTAATTTTTATGTGAGATATTAGTCGTAAGCAAAATGTATTTCTTTTTTTTTTTTTTACAAATTCAGGTAACTCCTGAAATTTGACATTAAATAATTTAAATTAACAATTTCTTATCATTACGTTATATAAATTAATAATATTAATAATTTAAATTAATAATAATATTAATAATTTAAATTAATAATAATATTAATAAATTAAATCAATAATATGGTGCTCAAGGCTTGCGGACCGTGCTAATTGCGAGGCATGCATGCGTTGCTTGCCAACGCCCCGCGCTTGCCTACGTGGTTGAGCCACGTGGGCAACGTGGTTGAGCCACGTGGGCAACGTGGTTGAGCCGTGTGGGCAACGTGCATGCCACGCGGGCATGAGACACTCGTGACCCCCATGCGCTTTACGCCTGGGGGTATGTGCAGTTCCACCGCATGGCATTGGTGGTAGAGCCGCGCATGCCACATGGTGCAAGCGCGCCCATGCCCTGCACATGCATGGTGCGCGCGGGCATACCGATGCCCCGCGCATGTGCAGTGCGCAGTGCACACGGTTCCACTCCGCAGTAACATGTGCAATCGTGCCGCGTGGGCTCGCCCGCGCCTAGCACAAGTGCGGTGTGCGCGGGTAGGACTGCACTCCACGCATGCCCGGTTGAGACTGCACTCCACGCATGCACGGTTGAGCTGCATGGGCATGCACCACACATGCGCATGCCTTCCCGCACCCAGCACAAATGTGGTGTGTGAGGGTATGTGCGCACCCTATGATTCGTGGTTGGGCAGCGCGGCATGCACGGCCCAGCCTAGCTATGCCAAGCACAAGTGCGGTGCACATGGGCATGCGCATGGGAGCTGGCATGCATTGCGCATGGCACATGCCTTCCCGTTCCCAGATCAAGCACGGTGCGCGCGAGCATGCTTGGCCCAACCGCATGGGTTGGCTGTGCAAGTATGCACCGTGCATGGCGCATGCCTTTTTTATTTTTCAAGAAATGCTAGCACGCGGGTTTGAACCTGTGTCTTCGAACCACCAAACATGAGTTGGATTAACCACTGCGCCACAATATATTGTTTTGTTATTTTTTTTCTTCTTTCTTGTCTGTCTCACTCTTTTTTTTTTCTTATCTCACTCTCATCTTCACCTTTTTTTTTTCACCTTATCTCACTCTCACCTTTATTTTTTTCCTTCACTTTAGGTTTGTATTTTTTTTCCATTCTCTTTAAATTTTCTTACTGTTTAAATTCAACTTGATATATTCAAATCATCTATTATTTATTTATTTGAATTATGTTTTGTTGAATAAATGAATAAATTATGAGTTATTAAGTATATATTTTGAACAGGTAAAAATTTATGATTAAATATATAGATTTTTTAAATTATTAATGTATTATCAATGTTGAAGTGTAAACAAAAATAATGAAATAATGAAATCTATTGCACTCTGAACACTGTTATCATGAAATTACTGCACTACTGTATTACCACTAGTTATCATTTATCGTAAATTTACTACTTATCACGTAGTTATCACTAATCACTTGGTTATCATTTATCACCTAGTTACTACTTACCACCTAGCTATCACTTACTACTTACCACCTAATTATTACTCACCACATAGTTATCGCTTCCTACTAAGTACTTACCACCTAGTTATCACTTATCACCCAATTACTTCTTACTACCTAGTTTTCACTTACCATAAATTTATTACTTACAACCTATTATACCAAATTAGATAACAACATTCAGAATAGTTTTTTTTTAAAAATTTATTAGAAACAATAATAATCTATATTAATAATTCTAATAATAATATATTAATGATATTACTATAATGGCAAAATTCTTACCATTGTGCATAATATTATCATACATTATTATCATGAAATCTATTGCATGCGAGCACTGTTATCTTGATGTTACCACACTACTATTTTATCACTAGTTATCACTTATCCTAAACTTATTACTTACCACACAATTATCACTTATTGTAAATTTACTACTGACCACCTATTATACCAACCTACCTCAAATTAGATAACAATATTCAAAATAAATTTTTTTAATTTATTAGAAACAATAATAATCTATATTAATAATACTAATAATAATATATTAATAATGTTAGTATAATGGTAAAATTCATATCATTGTATACAATGTTACCATGTATTGTTACATGTTACTAATGACCATACAATTATGCGCATTTGACTCTGGTGACACGCAAACTAAGTATAAGTTATCACCGATTTATATCACATGTTTCACAACCTTACTCATAATCTTACTACTTTTATTTTATGACAAAATTACTACCTGTTATATCAATTTTACCACTAGATATCACAACTACAATATATAATAATATTATCAATTTTACTAGGCATTACCATAATAATATTACCATACACAATATAATACCACTAGTTATCGCAAATCTATCACAACTTATCGCAACGCACCACACCAACTACTATAGCAATTTAGCACTTGTCATCTCAAATTATCACCAACTTACCACTACATATTGCAAATAACTTTAATTATTAAAATTTTAAACCATCCTAATACTCAGTAACCGTTCCACATTTATTGACCACAAGTGATAACCATGAGAATTGAACATAGTTTTTAATGATTGTACAATATATAGGTTAGTACAGATATAGAATGTGTGCAGGTGGTATGATTAAGCACACAGTAAAGATAAGTCATATAAAAAATATTTTCAAACTATCCCTAAAGACCGCTATATTTACTTACCACAATTGATAACCATCATAATTGAATATCATTTTTATAAACGGTTGTGTTATCTTTACTGACGGTTGATAAACATTTCCCAACGAACAATTTATAACCATAAGAAAATATATATATTTCTTCACGGTTTTGTCAAAATCGTCTCTATAGAGTATAAAAAACCATCACTAAAAGTTACCGACAATAAATATTACCATCAGCATAGAGTTTTTGTTTTCTAGTGAAAGTGAAATGTATGAAAACCCCTTGGCGGATTCACCATTGGACACGGTAGACCATTGTCAGATAAGGTATTTTGGCAATCCCCATCCTTTGGTTTGAAAACCATGATATGACATGGATGCATAAACTTATTTTATTGCGATATCTAGATTTGGTCGAAAAATCTTGATATTTACGCAGAACATTTATGAACTAAAATATGAAGAAAATGATTTTTTTGGAATATTATTTAACATATCCATACTCACCTCTCATTCATTGCATAACATATTATTCCACTCACTGAGTATTGTTTGTACTTATTCCTCTCATTTTATTTTTACAGAGAACTTTTAGTTTGGAGGTTAGCTCTTGTCATGCCCCAAACCGGGATCGTGAACAGCCGCCCATTGCCCCTGGATGCCGGCTGTATTTTTACGAAAAATCAGACAGAACCTCCTCATAAATTGGAGGTTTCCCGTGTACAATTAAACCTGTATATTCAAAATTAACTTGTAATTTAAACAAATGGCCATCCCGGTCTCTCCAAAATCAACAAATTCCACCCAAACATCTAGGACAACGCAAGGCTATAAAATTTCCAATAATTTTAGCCACAGACCTCTACTGTCATGCCCAACTAGAGCATGAGTAGCCGCTACACCGAGCGGACCTAAGTTTATATAATGTATAACACATTTCCCAAGTAGAAAGTTTAAAACGTTTACAGATGCCTCAATACGAGTAAAATGAACCAAAGAGAGAGTTATGGACACAACTGCTCATAAGTTATACAGTCATCCCATAATATACACGGCCAACTACGGACCTAAATGTCAAGATCTCGTAGGGTCGAAATAAAATAAAGATTTCATATTTCTATTTCAAGTAAATCTCACCGTCATGAATACCAAATCCGCCCTAGAGCCTGTAACGTCGCTCTATCACAATAAACCTGTCTGAGGAGGGAAAAGAGAGGGGTGAGTATCATGGGAAGATACCCAGTGAGTGAGGGGGGTAATATCAAGCATAAATAGTTGGGTGAACCATTGGAGTGTCAAATAATATCATTCGAAACAAAAATTTACATTTCGTAGCAAAACATGATATGTTTAGCAATACGAAATCATTTAAATCAATCGCACGATAACAATCATGTATGCATCCATTTAAAATCAAGTAATATCATAGCGAGCCAAAAATGGTCCTGGCAAAGGTCAACCGTGACCAAAGACAGGTGCATCGGGGGTTTTATTATGCATAGACTTTAAAACGCTCTCTATCCTGACGTTGGCCATGAGTTCGCTGGGGCTAACTCATCATCATGTATAGGACCCCACCCGGTACTAGACGGTGGCATCACACATGTCCTCCCCCTAGGTGGGTTCAACCGGCTGCGCCTATAGCCCTTAAAATAAATGACGTTTGCGGATACCTCCTGCAAAAATGTATCCCGACAACCTGTGCCTCTACAAACGCCCTTCGTAGCTACGGAATCATCATAGTATCACAATGGCACAACGTCCCAGGGTACAACGTCCCACAAGTAAAATCATATCATCGCATAACTAGTGGGCATCCGACCCACATAGTTCATCAAAGCATTTCAAGTCTACGTGCCAATACGTTTCATCAAATCATTTCAAACAGCATATCAATGCAATGGTAGAAAATGAAATTATCAATTTTCAAGTAATGGCACAATTTTTGTTTCATTTCAAACCATGGATGTATAGTTATCGTAAATATAATTCAAGACGCTCCAATAATTACAAAACAGATTTGAAATTTAACATCATGCGTCAAATCAATACATATCAAAAGTATGTTTTATCGAAAACACGGCAGAAAATAGGTTTTACTATTTTATGTAAGAGATTAGAGTCCCACTCACTTATCTAGGGAGGGTGGTCACTCCCTATTTTTCAACGAGTCTCCAAAAGACAAACCTAATCAAATCATCAAATTTTATATCAAATAAAACTCTAATAAGAGATTTTTAATTTTTTTCTTTCCAATTTAATATTACCTAAAATCAACAAAATATATTCAAACTTTGAAGTGAGGGCGTTTCTCTCACCTAGGGTTCCTCAGGTTTCAGACCTAGCTGTCGTTCGCCTGTCAGATTAGTCTAAAACCTGTAATATTTTCAAATTTGAAATATATTAGCAACAACTAATTTTCTAACACCAAACCCTAGAATTTCAACCAAATCATAGTCGTTACCTGTAGTGAAGATGCAGGTGAGCTCTCGAAGGGGAAAGCTAGTTACGGGCTCGCGGGTTCGAGGGCCGTCGCGAGTCGGCGAGCTGGTGGGTTGGCGGGCTGGCCCACTGGTGGGCTCGCTGGCTCGCAGCCCGGCTTGCTAGCCGCAGAGGGCTTCGCAGGCCACAGTGGGTCATGCGCTGGAGCGTGCTCTCGCTCATGCTGGGGTCGTACGTGCTCGCGCAGGGGTCACGCGCGCTCGTGCAGGGGTCACGCGCGCTCGGGCTGGGGTCGCGCGTTGGCTCGCGCTGGGGTTGTGCGCTGGCTCGGGCTGGCTAGCCCGCAGGCGCGCGGTCGTATGCAGGCATGGTCCCGAGCAGGTGCACGCTCGTGCTGTGGAGCGCTCGGGCAGGAGGTTCAACGCTGCTCGCGTGCTTGCGCGAGGAAGGAGGAGCAACAGCGGTGCTGGAGGCGGTGATCGGGCGCGGCTGCGGGAGAGGAAGGGACGGAGAACGAGAGAGAGAGAGAGGAAGAGAGAGAGAGAGAGGGAAAAAGTGATTAGGGCTTTTTAGCCCTAATCCAATTTGGGGATATAAATTTTTTTTTTCTTGTGTTACATTTTCTAACCCCCTAAAATCAAGTTTCGTTCTCGAAACTAAAAGAGGACTAAAGTGCCAATAAATGGGGGTACTGTCTACTCATAGTTTCTTCGGGCTCCCAGGTCTCCTCTTCGACCTGATCACTCCTCCACAAAACTTTGACCAATGAAATTTCCTTACTCCGCAGCTTTCTGACCTGTCGATCTAGAATAACCACGGGCTGAACTGGAAGACTAAGGTCCTCTTGTAACTCAAGAGGTGGAGGCTCAAGTACACGAGAAGCATCGGCCAAATATTTCCTGAGTACTGAGACATGGAATACGTCGTGAATACGGGAAAGTTCATCCGGTAGCTCTAATCTATATGCCACACTCCCGACCCTCTTAAGGATACGGAAGGGCCTAATATATCTGGGGCTCAACTTGCCCCACTGCCTGAACCGTATAACACCCTTCCAAGGAGATATTCTCAAGAAAACCATATCTCCCGTAGCAAACTCAAGAGGTTGCCGCCTACGATCAGCATATGTCTTCTGTCTGTTCTGGGCGGCTTTCATCCGCTCACGGATAACCTTAACTTTGTCTTTTGTTTGCTCAATCAACTCAACGTTGCTGAGACATCGCTCTCCGACCTCATCCCAGCATATCGGGGTACGGCACTTCCTGCCATACAGTACCTCATATGGGGGTATCCCTATACTGGCCTGATAACTGTTAATATATGCGAACTTGACCAGTGGAAGGTACCGGTCCCAACTATCCCAGAAATCAATCACACATGCCCTCAGCATGTCCTCAAAGGTCTGAATAGTCCTCTCAGACTGGTCGTCCGTCTAAGGATGATATGTTGTACTGAAATTCAATCTAGTACCCAATGCCTCCTGCAACTTGGGCCAAAACCTAGATATGAACCTGCAGTCCCTATCTAAAACAATCGACACAGGCACCCCGTGAAGCCGAACTATGGTATCAATGTAGAGACGGGCCAATGCCTCTAAGGAATAGTCACCGCGGATAGGGATAAAATGTATAAATTTGGTGAGTCGATCGACAATCAACCAAATCGCATCATGCCGTGTAGAAGTCCACGGCAACCCCATCACGAAATCCATAGTAATATGCTCCCATTTCCACTCAGAAATGGAAAGAGGTTGCAGTGTGCCCGCTGGACGCTGATGCTCGGCCTTCACCTGCTGGCAAGCCAAGCATCGTGCCACAAACTCTACTATATCCCTCTTCATGTCTGGCCACCAATAGCTACCTCTGATGGTCTGGTACATTTTCGTACCCCCGGGATGCATAGCATATGTAGAAGAATGTGCTTCCTCAAGGATAGCACGTCAAAGATCACTATCGGCCGAGACACACACTCTGTCTCTGAATACCACGAGTCCATCATCACGGACTCTGAAGTCTCCGCCCTCAGCTCTGCGGAGTCTATCCGCAAAACCCCGAATCTCCTTATCTGTACTCTGGAGCTCCCTGATACAGTCAAACAAAGTCGGCCTGACTTCAAATCTGGCTAGTAAGACTCCCTGATCATCGTTAGTCAAACTGACTCCTAAGACTCGGAGTCCCACTAAACAAGAAAGGTGGGCTTTCTCTGTCGACTGTGAGGATGATGCTGACTTCTGACTCAAGGCATCTGCTACAATATTCACCTTGTCCGGATGATAATCAATAATGAAGTCATAATCTCTGAGGAGCTCTAACCATCTCCTCTATCTCAAATTCATCTCCTTTCGGGTAAATAGATATTTTAAACTCTTGTGATCTGTAAATACCCTGCAGGTCACCCCATAAAGATAATACCGTCATATCTTCAATGCAAAGACTATGGCTACCAACTCCAAATTATGTGTCGGGTAATTAACCTTGTGTTTTTTCAGTTATCGTGAGGCATATGCAATAACCCGACCATCCTGCATCAAAACACAACTCAATCCCTGTCGGCTTGTATCACTGTACACTGTATACTCCCGACTACTAGTGGGAAGGGCTAAAATAGGAGCGGATGTCAACCGTTGTTTGAGCTCCTGGAAACTCACCTCACAACGATCATCCCAAACAAACTTGACTCCCTTCTAGGTCAATCTCGACAATGGAGTAGCTATCCGGGAGAATCCCTCTACAAATTTACGATAATACCCGACCAAACCGAGAAAACTATGAATGTCGGTAACTGTTTGTGGCTGCTCCCACTTCACTATAGCCTCAACCTTTCGCGGATCAATATAAATACCCTCTGCGGAAACAATATGCCCCAAGAATCCAATTTGTCTCAGCCAAAACTCACATTTTGAGAATTTGGCATATAGCTGCTTCTCATGGAGTATCTGCAATACCACACGAAGGTGCTCAACATGATCTTCATCACTCCGTGAATATATCAAGATGTCATCGATGAATATGATGACGAACCGATCCAAGTAGTCGTGAAAAGCTCGGTTCATCAAATCCATGAAAGTAGCTGGGGCATTAGTCAGCCCAAATGGCATGACTAGAAACTCGTAATGGCCTTCTCGGGTGCGAAAAGCTGTCTTGGATACATTTTCGGCCCGAATTCTCAACCGATGATAATCCGAACGGAGATCAATATTAAAGAAAACCCTGGCTCCCTGCAGCTGATCAAACAAATCATCTATACGTGGTAGAGGATATCTGTTTTTTATGGTGGCTTTGTTCAATTGCCTGTAGTCCACACAAAGCCGAAATGTACCATCCTTTTTCTTTACAAACAGCACCGGAGCACCCCAAGGTGAGGTGCTCTAGCAAATAAACCCCTTGTCCAGAAGTTCTTGTAACTGAGTTTTAACCTCTCTCAGTTCAGCAGGCGCCATTCTGTATGGCGGAATAGAAATAGGATTGGTCCCCGGTACTAAATCAATCTCGAAATCGAACTCCCGAACTAGTGGTAATCCGGGAAGCTCTTCGGGGAACACATCTGGAAATTCCTGCACCACAGGGACATCTTCAAGCCTCAGTCCCTCAACGGTGGTGTCGACAATATAAGCCAGATAAGCCACACAACCATGGCATACCAAGCGTCTGGCCTTCATAACCGAGATAATACTGCGGGGTAATACTCGTCTCTCACCCTGGAATACTAACAGTGGCTGCTTGGACCTCCTAAACTCAACTTCATTTGTGAAACAATTCACGGAAGCCCGGTGTAAACTCAGCCAATCCATCCCTAGGATGGTATCGAAATCCGTGATAAGGAGCGGAATCAGATCTGCTTCTAATATCGCCTCCCCAATACCGACCTCACAGCCCTTATAGACTGTATCTCGAATGATATGCTTGTCAAAAGGAGTGACTACCATAATCTTCTCATCAAGTGGTGAGAGAGGTCTATCAGAATAGCGAGCGAACGTGTCGTTCACATAGGAAAAATTTTGGCCCGGTATCTATAAGAATACGGGCGTCGATACTGAATATTTACATGGTACCTAAAAGTAAGAAAAAAATCAACAGAATTTAAAATGCGAAGAAAAAGTGAACGAATATATATATATATATAAAACTAGTTAAGTTCCGAAAGCTTTAACTAGTCAAAACTGTACATCGACATCATGATCTACAAAAAAAGTCATACAGAAAATATAACAAAAGTACTACACTGAGGGGTCTGCGGGAGGATTACCCATAATAACATCAGGATTTGCCTGTGTGTCCTCCTGTTTCATCTCAAACACATAAGCCTGGGCTCTAGGCTGCTGTCGTGACGATCCTGGCACTGTATTACTCCCGGCTACAGTCCGGGGAGTGGTAAGAGCTGAGTGCGTAGGTGCCCCCTGCTGGCCCGTGCCAAACGTACCAGTACGACTCTATAAAGTCAATCCTCCTTGACCTAAATCGGGGCAGACACTCTTAACGTGACCTTGCTTCCCACACTAAAAGCAAGTAACTGGTACTCTACATGCCCCAAAGGCATGGTGGCTGCTGCATCTACGGCAGAAGGGCGGTTTCTGTGTAGCAGACTGCGTAGAGACACTAAGGGCTGGTGCCCTAAAACCCCGTGGTCGAGGTCCTTGTCCCGGTGCTGCTGGTCTGAAACTAGAAGAACCTCCGGGATATCCAGAATCTGTACCCCTCTTCGACGACTATCCACCCTGTGACCCAGTCTTCCTCTTCTGGTGACTCTCCCTCTGTCTAGCCTCTTCTCGGACATTCTCTTCCGTCTGATACGCTAAATCAATCACCTCTAATAGTGTAAAAGAGGGAGTCACCGTCATGTACTTCCTGATGCTTAATTGGAGGCCATCTTCAAACTTGAACCTCATCTGAGCTAGTGTAGTCACGTCGGGGACAAAGGCTGCTAGTCGTCTAAGCTTAGTCTCGTACTCTGAAACTGACCCCGTCCACTGGCGTAAGTGCAGGAACTCCGTCCTCATCCGGTCCTGCTGGAACGGGATGAAGTACCTACGGTCGAACTCTTGTATAAAGTCCTCCCACCGCAGGGTCTGTGTAGTACTGTCATGGATAGCCTCCCACTACGAGAGGGCATCTCCATCGAGGAGTCTCTCAGCAACTCTCAATCTGAGCTCCTCTGACAACCCCAAATCCGTAAGGATCCTACGAATCCTATTGATCCAGTGTTTCGCCGCTACTACATCACTGGATCCTGAAAAGTCTGTGCATCCGGGCTGTCGAGACTCTTTCACCAACTGCGTGAGCTCGTGGATGCGCCTCAAAGTAACCGATGTCTCATCAGTCAGAGTAGAAACAAAAGGACCGGCCACCGAAGGAAGAACCAGTGCCGTAGGAGCAGGTACGGCCGCAGGTGCGGTCACTAGAGTCTGTAGTGGAGGTGGTGGCATCTGTGCCCCATATCTATTGTACTACTCCTGCCACTGCCTCAAGGCATCAAGTGGTGGTGGAGGAATCTCGGCTGCAACAGACGATGGAGGTGCTAAGGGTGGCGCCGGTGAGCATGCTCGAGTAAAGGAAGCATCGTCTGGCACTCGTGGCACCTCGGGTGTCCTAGGTTCATCAGGCACTGAAAGACCTTCAAATGAGGCGAATCTAGCACCTCTCCTACCACGTCTAGGTGGCATAATTCTGTGAAAAAAATACATTATTATTAGAAAGAAATCAAAAATTAGGGTTAGTTGCTTCGTAACTAACCCCCTAAAACAAATAACTATAATTCAAAGCATTTTGAATGCGAAATAAAGGGTTAGATGCGTTATGTATCCAACTCCATAACATAGATGAACTTATATGCCTATAGCCAAGTATGAGACTTTAAATGACTGTATGAAAGTCGCTAATGCATTGAGGACTTTTCATATACTTGGGAAGACTTTTACTGCTATTTTTTCTCTAACCTAGATGCTCTGATACCAAAAGAACTGTTACACCCCAAACCGAGTTCGTGAACAGCCGCCCGTTGTCCCTAGATGTCGGCTGTATTTTTACAGAAAATTGGACAGAATCTCCCCATAAATCGAAGGTTTTCCGTGTACAATTAAATATATATATTCAAAATCAACCTGTAATTTAAACAAATGGCCATCCCGACCTCTCCAAAATCAACAAATTCCACCCAAACATCCTGGACAACGCAAGGCTATAAAATTTCCAACAATCCTAGCCACAGACCTCTACTGTCATGCCCAACTAGAGTATGAACAGCCGCTACACTGAGCGGACCTAAGTTTATATAATGTATAACACATTTCCCAAGTAGAAAGTTTAAAACGTTTATAGATGTCTCAATGCGAGTAAAATGAACCAAAGCGAGAGTTATGGACATAACTGTTTATAAGTTATACAGTCATCCCATAAAATACACGGCCAACTACAGACCTAAATGTCAAGACCTTGCAGCGTCGAAATAAAATAAAGATTTCATATTTCTATTTGAAGTAAATCTCACCGTCGTGAATACCAAATCCGTCCTAGAGCCTGTAACGTCGCTCTATCACAATAAACCTATTTGAGAAGGGAAAAGAGAGGGGTAAGTATCATGGGAAGATACCCAGTGAGTGAGGGGTAATATCAAGCATAAATAGTTGGGTGAACCATTGGAGTGTCAAATAACATCATTCGAAACAAAAATTTATATTTCGTAGCAAAACATGATATGTTTAGCAATTTGAAATCATTTAAATCAATCACACGATAACAAACATGTATGCATCCATTTAAAATCAAGTAATATCAGAGCGAGCCAAAAATGGTCCTGGTAAAGGTCAACCGTGACCAAGGACAGGCGCATCAGGGGTTTTATTATGCATAGATTTTAAAATGCTCTCTACCCTGACGTTGGCCATGAGTTCACTGGGGCTAACTCATCATCGTGTATAGGACCCCATCCGATACTAGACGGTGGCGTCACACACGTCCTCCCCCTACGTGGGTTCAACCGGCCGCGCCTATAGCCCTTAGAATAAATGACGTTTGTGGATACCTCATGTAGAAGCGTATCCAGACAACTTGTGCCTCTACAAACGCCCTTTGTAGCTACAAAATCATCATAGTATCGCAAGGGCACAACGTCCCACAAGTAAAATCATATCATCACATAACTAGTGGGCATCCGACCCACATAGTTCATCAAAGCATTTTAAGTCTGCGTGCCAATACGTTTCATCAAATCATTTCAAAACAGCATATAAATGCAACGGTAGAAAATGAAATTATCAATTTTCAAGTAATGGCACAATTTTTGTTTCATTTCAAACCATGGATGCATAATCATCGTAAATATAATTCAAGACACTCCAATAATCACAAAACAGATTTGAAATTTAACATCATACGTCAAATCAATACATATCAAAAGCATGTTTTATCGAAAACATGGTAGAAAACAGGTTTTACTATTTTATGTATGAGATTAGGGTTCCACTCACTTATCTAGGGAGGGTGGTCACTCCCTATTTTTCAACGAATCTTCAAAAGACAAATCTAATCAAATCATCAAATTTTATATCAAATAAAACCCTAAAATAACCAAAAAATATTCAAACTTTGAAGTGAGGGCGTTTCTCTCACCTAGGGTTCCTCGGGTTTCAGACCTAGCTGTCGTTCGCCCGTCAGATTGGTCTAAAACCTGTAATATTTTCAAATTTGAAATATATTAGCAACAACTAACTTTCTAACACCAAACCCAAGAACTTCAACCAAATCATAGTCATTACCTGCAGTGAAGATGCAGGTGAGCTCTCGAAGTGGAAAGCTGGTCGTCGGCTCGCGGGCTGTCGCGGGCTCGCTGGCTCGCTGGCTCACAGCCCGGCTTGCTGGCCGCAGAGGGTTTCGCGGGCCGCAATGGGTCGCGCGCTGGAGCGCGCTCTCACTCATGCTGGGGTAACACGTGCTCGTGTAGGGGTTGTGCGCACTCGCGCAGGGGTCGCGCGCTGGCTCGCACAGGGGTCGCACGCTGGCTCACGCTGTGGTAGCGCGCTGGCTCGTGCGCAGGCGCGCGGTCGTGCGTAGGCGTGGTCCCGAGCAGGTGCACGCTCGCGCTGTGGAGCGCTCGGGTAGGAGGTTCAGCGCTGCTCGCATGCTCGCACGAGGAAGGAGGAGCAGCAACGATGGGTAGCAGAAGGGAAAGGCCGCGGCGGTGCTGGCGGTGGTGATTGGGCACGGCTGCAGGAGAGGAAGGGATGGAGAGCGAGAGAGAGAGAGAGGAATAGAGAGAGAGAGAGGAAGAGAGAGAGAGAGAGGGAAAAATAGATTAGGGCTTTTTAGCCCTAATCCAATTTGGGGATATAAATTTTTTTTTTCTTGTGTTACAGCTCTCATCTTTAACCGAATGGAAAATATTTTGAGAACTCTCTCAGATATCGACTTTTGATTTTCTTGAGATATTAGTAGGCCCAAGTGGAGGTGAATGCTAGTGATTAGTTTGAAAACTATATTTGGAACTATATTTTGATTTTTGTTGATGATTAAATTCCATTGAATTATGTGAATTTACATTAAGGACCTTACTACTTTCTATTTTTTCAAAAACTTTACTTGACAATTATTTTTGTTGAATTTGGTTTAGATCCCTTGAATAGGGACTTATTTTATTTTTTATTTATGTGATTGGATATTGACGGTCGAGCTGACTTTATCCATGTGATTGGATTATAGATGGCTAGGATAGCATTATGCATGTATGTTTTGAATATGCATGGATTGGGTTGGTCTTTCGTTTGTGTGATGAATGCATATTAAGTTATTGGAATTTGTTGAAATCTTTTTTTTTTGGGAAAAAGGGTAGATATCTTTGAATGCCTTGCGATAACATGGTATACAGGTTAAATTTACCCATATTTTGGGATAACGTAGCAGTTGTCATGTTCTCGATCTAAGAATCGGGGTGTGACAATTTTATTGATATCAAAGTTTAGTCTCTTGTTTTGTAAAAAGAAAACAAAAAATTGAGAGGTTTCTCAAATACTTTCAAAGGTCCTCAATTGTTTTTAAATTATTTTAAAATTTAAATCTTCAAGATATTTCCAAAGGGTTTTTAAAACACATACTCTAGGTCTTAGGAAGTTGAGTCCATTATTTTTAGGGGGTTAGGTATTTAGCTTTACACCTAATCTTACGTACTAAGCACAACTTCTATTTTATAGAATTGCAATGCCTCCCCGATGAAGAATGAGGAATATTAATGAGATTCCTCCACCATCGTCTCAACCAAAGGTCGCAACATCTTCATAGATGCCTCCTTCGACTCCTACTTACTCGACTCCACCAACCAAGACTCTAGCCCCACCGTTTGTTGCACTCCAACAAGTGATGGAGTGGTGGATGGCCTATGAGGATCAAATGCAAACTCCACCTCAAGCATTGGTTCCACCTCCACTTACTCCGATCGCCCCACCGACTCCTTCATCGCACCAGTGGTCCCTCCTACTTCCATTGCTACATCGGCCTCTTGATCAACTGTTGAGTTATCTAAGCTACTTAAGGAAACACAGCTACTAGGATGTGGCACCTTCTCGGGAACTTGTGATGCCATGGTAGCCAAAAGTTGGGTCAACCATGTCGAGAAGTGGTGGCCGATATGGGGCTTGATGATGAGAGGAAGCTCGTGGTGGCTATGAAGCTCTTAGATGAAGATGCTCGTGTGTGGTAGGACAATTTGAGAGAAAGGTCTCCGACTCCAATTACTTGGAGTAAATTCCTTCGGGAATTCAATGAGAAATATTTTACTTAGTTTCATCGGGAGTTGAAGAGGAAAGAGTTTCTCTATCTCAACCAAGACAATAAGATAGTGATGGAGTACGAGACTGAGTTGAGGAGATTGTCCTCTTTTGTTCCAGATATGGCCTCCGAAAAGTTCATGAGATTCAAGTTCGAGGATGGCTTGAACTTAAACATTCGAGAAAAGATGTCGGTGACCAAGGCTCATTCCTTTCAAGATGTTTTGGAGTTGGCCTTGAAGGCCAAGCAAATTGTAGAAGAAAGGGGAAATGTGAGAGATGGACAACAAAAGAAGAAAAAATTCGGATTTGCATCAAAGAAGAACTTCAAGAAGAGTAGGAGCTCGGGCTCCTACGGTGGCACCTCTATCTCTGGATCCTTTGGCTCTCCATAAAGCCAACGACCACCTCAATTTGGTGCTCCCATAGCTAATGACACCTCTGGAAGTAAGTAGGCGGAGAGTAAGAAGGACCATTGGGGCAAGAAGTTTCACTTTAGATTATGTAGGGAGCTGCAAAGATGTTATCAATGTATGAAGGAAAGGTATTTCCGCAACAATTGTCTAGAGTTGGGAATGAGCAAACAAAGAAGCCAACCTGGTCAGGGTTTACCAGCAAATCTAGGGATAGTCAAACCAATACCTCTACCCATTTGACAAATACTACTCCATGGACAGGGACTGGGAGCAACACGATGACTGTTCCTCCTCAATGTTTTCAGCTAAGAACTCATATGAAAATTTATGCCATGACAAATGAGAAAACTCAGGCCAACCTAAACATGGTCACAGGTACCTCCCCCTAATCTTTTCCTTAGTTATTTGAAAGTGATAATACAAGTATTTTATGATTGATGATGACTGAGCTAGGAATATGCTATTGAGTAACTAATCCATAGAACTCTTTAAGTGAGCATCACTTGATGTGTGATTACTTGACGACAATCAAAAATTCTTTCCTTTTGCTTGTTTAGTCACGGTTAGTTTGGGGCTAAAGGATATTGAATCTTACAAATCCATAATAGCCATTAAGGCTAAAATCGTAAATTCTAAAGTCTTATGTATATGTATACATGTGATTAGTATCATGTAATATCATGATATTGGGGCTCATCTATATAGTATGTATTTTGAAGATTTACTAATAACTGCTTGATGGTTTACATTAAATGGTATGATGAAAATCTTCGATATTGATGCTTATGTGCTTATTTATACAGATTCTAATAATTCTTTTGTGAGTATAGTGTTTGCTAAGCATAACAATAGACCCTTGAGTCCCCTTGATGAAAAATTATTGGTGATCACTCCATTGGGTGAGCAGATAGTTAGTTTCGAAGACCGGGGTGCCTAGTAGTGGTATCTGTTGGTAAGCGACGGGTTTTGCCAAGTTGTGTGATCTCGGCTTTGGAGGCAAGCAACTTAGTGCTTAAGGGATGCGAAACCTACCTTACACACAATATTGACACCACAGTTGAGGGTCCCAACTTGAAAGATGTTCCAGTGGTGAATGAGTTTTTAGACGTCTTTCTAGATGAGTTGTCCAATTTACCTCCAATCTTGGAGTTTGAATTTGCCATTGATTTGGTTCCTGGTATAGCACCTATCTCAATCCCTCTGTATAGGATGGCACGTGTAGAGTTGAAAGAATTAAAGGTCCAGCTCCAAAAGTTATTAAACAAGGGGTTTATCCAACCAAATATCTCACCTTGGGATGCACTAATTTTATTCGTAAAGAAAAAGGATAGCACTCTCCGATTGTGTATCGACTACTAGCTGCTAAATAAGATAACCATCAAGAACAAATACCGTTTGCCAAGGATTGATGATTTGTTTGATCAACTTCAAGGGGCTAGAGTGTTCTCAAAAAATTGATTTGAGGTTGGGATACTATCGGTTGAGAATCAAAGAGAATGATATTCACAAGACTATGTTTAGAACTCGGTATGGCTACTATGAGTTTATAGTAATGCCCTTAAAGAATAGAGTGTTTCACTTCTATTTGGATAAATTTGTTATTATGTTCATAGATGATATTTTTGTGTATTCCAAGAATGTTGAGGAGCATTCTGAGTATCTTTGGATAATGTTGTAAACTCTTTGGGATAAAGAGTTGTACGCCCAGTTCTCTAATTGTGAGTTTTGATTAAAGGAAATTGGATTTCCGAGGCATGTGGTATCCGGAGATGGGATATTTGTTGACTCGAGAAAAGTGAAAGCCATATTGAAGTAGGAGCAACCTAAGAATGTCACTAAGGTGAGGAATTTCATTGGATTGGCAGGATACTACTGGAGGTTTGTCAAAAGATTCTCCAATATTGCAGCTCCATTGTCGAATTTGACTCGAAAGGGAGTCAAATTTGAGTGGGGTGACAAATGTACAGAGAGCTTTCAAGAACTCAAGAAGAGGCTCACATCCGCTCCAATCGTTGCCCTCCCTACTAACGGTGGTGATTTTGTGGTGTTTAGTGATACTAGCCGACAAGGGTTAGGTTGTGTATTGATCCAAAATGAGCAGGTGATTGCTTATACTTTTTGACAGCTAAAGAAACATGAGTTGAATTATCCTACACGACTTGGAGCTAGTCACCATTGTATTCACATTAAAGATATGGCGACACTATTTATATGGGGATACGCATAAAATTTTCATTGATCACAACAGTTTCAAGTTCTTGCTCACTCAAAACGAGCTAAATTTGAGACAACAGAGGTGGTTAAAATTAATTAAAGACTATGATTTAGTAATAGATTATCACCCAAGCAAAGCAAATGTAGTCATGGATGCTCTAAGCCGTAAGTCTTCTTCTTTAGTATCTCATGAGAGTTCATATCTCTCATGCTTGGTATGACTCTGTGCACTTGGAGTCAAGTTAGCCAATAATGAGCATGGTGTACTTTTGGCTAAATTTGAAATACGACTAAGCTTAGTGGACTGTATTAGAGAGCTTCAAACAATCGATGAGTAGCTAATAGGCATAGTGGAGAAGGTTCACAAGGGTGAAGGTAGGGAGTTTCATATCCAGAAGGATGACATGGTGGTATATGGGAAACAAATTTGTATTCCCAAGAGTGATAATCTTCGAAGGGTCATACTTGAACAAACACATTTCTCGGTTTATGCGATGCATCCCAAAAGTACCAAAATATACCGAACCATCAAAGAGACTTATTAGTAGTCAAGGTTGAAGCGGGAGATAGCCGAGTATGTGGCTAGGTGCCTTGTGTGCCAACAAATCAAGGTTGAACATCAGAAGCCAACTGGGACCCTACAACCACCACTAATACCTAAGTGAAAATGAGAGCACATCACCATAGACTTTGTAGTGGGATTGCCACGCATACCGAGCCGACACGATGCTATATGGGTGGTAATAAACCGGCTCACCAAGTCATCTCATTTCTTTCTAATTCAGAACACCTACACCTTAGAGAAGTTGGGAAAACTCTATATTGATGAGATTGTGAGGTTCCATGGGGTTTTGGTGTCGATTGTATCCGATCGTGACCCTCGATTCACTTCTCGATTTTGGCCTAAGCTACAAAAGGTTTTGGGGACTAAATTGAAATTCAACACAACTTTTCACCCTCAGACTGATGGGCAATTGGAGTGTACGATTTAGACATTGGAAGACATGCTTAGGGCATTTGTGATGGACTTTCAAGGGAGTTGGAATAAATACTTCTCGTTGATTGAGTTGTATATAATGACAGTTATCAGACAAGTATTGGGATGTCATCCTACGAGACTCTATATGGAAGGAAATGTCAAACTCCATTGTGTTGGGATGAGCCAGGAGAGAGGGAGATTGGAAATGTTGCATTAATTGCAGCAACCATAGAGAAAGTAAAGGTGATTCAAGGAAGAATGAAAGTAACTCAAGATAGACAAAAGAGCTACGCCGACAGAAGGAGAAAACCTTTGGAGTTTGAGGTTAGAGACATGGTATTTTTGAAGATATCATCTTGGAATGATATGATCCGATTTTGGAAATGAGGGAAATTGAATCCTCACTACATTGGACCTTTTAAAATCCTTGAGAGGATAGAAAAAGTGTCATATCGGCTAAAATTGTCCCAAATTTGGAGAAAATTCACGATATATTCTATATTTCCATGCTAAAGAAATATTTATCGGATCCTTCGCATGTTTTAGAAACTCCACCAGTCAAACTAAGGGAAGACTTGTGTTTCAAAGTCCAACCCGTAACTATTCTTGATCGCCAAATTAGGAGATTGCGGAACAGACAAGTTCATATTGTTAAGGTCCAATGGGAAAATGATCGGGTCAAAGAAAACTTGAGAGTCCGAGAATACTATGAAAAAGCAATACCCTCATCTATTCGAGACAATTTATGATTTTGTTTTTAAATTTTGAGAACCAAATTTAACTTTTAGAGGGTTAGAAATTGTAAGTCCGAATGAGACAAAAAAAAAGGAAGAAAGAAACAAAAAAAAGGAAGTGGAAAAGTTAAAAGAGAGCGTATTCACTCTCTCCCCAACTCTCTCTTTTCCCTTCTCCCGCAAGACCTTCTCTACACCTCCTCTCTTCTTTCTCGACTACTCTCTTCCTCCCTCTCTTCTCTCCAACCAAGTTTGCTCAAATTTCCCCAAACACCCAAAGATTTAAACTCCAAACTCTCCACCCTAGAGGTTGAATATAGAGGAAAATTAAAGTTTTTCTAGAGAGAGAAAAACCTAGAGTTTGAAGTGGCACAACAAGGGATGAAATTGGTGATCCCCATGAAGATAAATTTTCTCTATTAAATTATACTTGTGTTGTTCTTGTATGAAATTGCAACTTATGTTGGAAATTTGAGATTTTATAGAAAGACAAAATTTAGGGTTTTGATGTAACTCAACTTGTAAACAAAATTAGTGACTCCATTTAAGGTAATATCCTCCTCTTATCTAGATTTGACTTACTTTATCATATACTTGAATTATTATGTTGAGATTAGAAGGATTAGGTTTGGGGATGTAATCCTAGGGTTTGTATGATGATGAAATTGAGGGAAATGTTCAATGGAAAATTATTTCCCTAGGTCTATGATATTTATTAGAAGACTTTAAACATAATTTTGATAATATTGGAAATGTAGAGTTAGGAATATTTTGGAAGAAAAAAAATAAATCAACCAACCCCAAATGTTATTTATGAATAACGGTGAAATGTTGTTTATTATTTTAGGTTAAGGTAATTGAAAGTGTTGAAATGATTAATTTAGTTTTGAATCGTAAATTGGGAGTGTTAACCCTCCTAAGAGATGAGTGAATTTTATGTTATATTCTAAATGAGTAAAATATTTTACTTGATTTTTTTAATGATTTTAAAATGAGTTTTGAAATATTTTTTGTGTGTGGATTATCCTTATACGTAAATTAGATATATTTATGCATCCAAATTGCTGTAAATAGATAATGTGTCTGTTTTATGCGATATATTGATTATGACTTGATTGAGAACTAGTCGAATTAAATTTGATACATTTGTTATACTGGTTAAATATAGAATGGTGTATTTATTGGCTTGGCATGTGAGCTTGAACCCGTATTAGTGGCTACAGTCATTCCCTATCAGGGTATGGCTCAACTGGACAACGTGATTAGGGATTTATTAGATGAAGAGGTTAGTCGAGCTCAGGAGACACCTCTTTTGTCCTATCGGGCTAACTTGGTTGCACCGCAGGGAGGTCTTGAGCCAATGTTAGGGTTAGGGGCCCTTGATAAATGTGAAATGTATGAAAACTATTTGGCGGATTCACCATTGGTCTCAGTAAACCATTGTCGAACAAAATATTTTCGCAATCCTCGTTCTTTGGTTTGAAAACTATAATATAACATGAATGCATAAAACTTATTTTATTATGATATCTAGATTTGGTCGGAAAATCTTGATATTTGTACAGAACATTTACGAATTTAAATATGATGAAAATAATTTTTTTTAAATATTATTTGACATATCTATACCCACCACTCATTCATTGCATAATATATTATTACACTCACTGAGTATTGTTTGTACTTATTCCTCCCATTTCATTTTTATAGAGAACGTTTAGTTTGGAGGCTAACTCTCATCTTTAACCGAATGAAAAATATTTTGAGAACTCTTTCGAGTATCGACTTTTGAATCTCTTGAGGTATTAGTAAACTTAAGTGGAGGTGAATTTTAGTGACTATTTTGAAAACTGTATTTGGAACTATATTTTGATTTTTTTATGATTAAATTCTATTAGATTATGTAAATCTACATTGAGAATCTTATTTCTTTCTATTTTCTAAAAAACTTTACTTGACAATTATTTTTATTGGATTTGATTTGGATCCCTTGAATATGGACTTATTTTATTTTTGATGTGAAAGCATTCTCTTATGCATTTACAGCGAAATAAATGTTGAATGTCCCAAGATCTAGGGTCGGATCACTAACCTTTTCGATGTACGGGTCCAAAGAATGTCACCAATGGATCAATCTCCTTTCTCTTTCACAATCCAAGAGCCCTTTTGATAGAATGGAATTATGATGTATGTAGATCTTCTTCCTTATTTTTTTCTTTTCTCTCCCAACCCTCTTGAGCACCATTGATGGAAAATGGGGATGGTTATTAGGGAGTTGGAGTTGGTTTTTTCCATAAAAAACCACTCCCTCCCTTCCCTCCTTTGGAAAATTCAAAATAAGAGAAATGGGTTTGGGTCAAACCCACATGGGCAACCCGACCCGGTTTTTCCCATAACTTACATCTCCCACTCGCACATGAGGGTTAGACCTACATTTTGCTCAATCACTTCCATATACCATCGATTTCATACAAACAAATGGATCGTGTGACCAGCGAGTATATCAAGAGCTCATAGCTACACACCGTTTAAGGATATATAGCAGCTCAAGATCTAATACTATGAGGACATCAAATCTCGCTATACCCCAGACCTCTTTTTACTATATATATAGATAGAGTCACTGTACCTCTTATCCCTCTTTTAATAAACGAGAGCATACTTGACTCATCTCAACTATGCATTCACAATTATGTTTCAGAACATCAAGTTAAAAATATAACTGGCCAGTCTGTGAATACAAAAATTATGTACAAACTTTAAGACAGTCTTCCTTTCGCACTACTATCTTTTCACTTCATTTTAGCTGCTTTCCTAGTCATGCACTGCAAAACCGAATCACGCATGATCTATTGGTTACATGCTAAAGTAGCAATACTAAAATAAACTTTCAAGAAACAGGCGAAAGTCTTAAGGGTATTAAATGAGGTTAATTACAAACCTCTGGGTCTCACACAATGAGATAGAGGGATTTATCAACTCATTACCCATAGGGTCACTGAAAGCACACGCGGTATGAACACGTGCTATGATGCCTTTTCTATTTATTTAGAAGCGTATGTCTATTTCAAAATTATAATACATCGTACAGGTTTTAGTCCAAGTATATCACGATACTGACTTGATTCTCTCTTCTTATAAATCCTCAAAAAAAAAACACTTTTCCAAGAGAGAACCACACCTGGCTTCTAGACAAGTGTAATGGATTGTGGGAAATCCATTTCGATTATCAAATAAGTAAATATCAATGATAATCTCATCTTAGTTCTGTACTAAGGTGGCTAATTTATGTTAATTATACAAAATTAACATTGCCTCATCTCTACATATCACATAGATATTAGAGGCGATTGCTCGTGTGAGAGAGCCAATCTTCCAAACTTGTCCGACATACTTTTTAATCAAGACATAAGAACTCACAAATGCAAAGAAATTCAAATGTCATATAATAATGAGCATTACATCATGTTTATTGCTTATACATACAATTACACTCTACGCAATCCTAGAGATTTTACATGTTTCAGAAATACATCTCTAGGTATCGGTTTCGTAAATGGATCAGCCACCATTAAATGCGTAGATAAATACTTCAATGTCACCTCTCCTTTTTCAACAATGTCTCGAATAAAGTTGAATTTCGTATCAATGTGTTTGGTTTTCCCATGATATTTGGGATTTCTCGTATAAGCGATTGCTGCTTGACTATCACAATAAATTGTCACAGCTCTCACTGTGTCGCTTACGATCCCTAAATGTTGTAAAAAACGTTTCAACCAAACACACTCCTGAACTGCTGAAGCACAAGCTACAAACTCTGCTTCCATCGTCGACAGTGATACACATGTTTGTTTCTTACTTCTCCAAGAGATGGCGCCTTTATTTAGCAAGAAAATATAACCTGAGGTGGACTTACATTTATCTAAGTCACCACCCCAATCAGCATCTATGTATCCGCTCAATAACAAGTCATTTCCTTGATAACAAAGGGAATAATTCGCAGTTCCTTTCAGGTATCTTAGAATCCTCTTCACAGCTGTCCAGTGAGCTTTACCTGGATTGGATTGATACCTGCTGACCAAGCCCACGGCATAGCAGATGTCAGGGCGAGTACACATCATAGCGTACATCAGACTCCCAACAGTGCTGGAATACAGTACTTTTGACATCTCATGTTTTTCTTCAGCGGTCTTTGGGCACATTGCTAAACTTAAACTTTCGCCTTTAGCCACAGGAGTATCAATAGGTTTACAGCTATCCATCCTAAATCGTTCCAAAATCTTTTTAATATAAGATTCTTGAGATAAAGCTAACAATCTCTTAGAACGATCTCTGTGGATCTTAACACCCAGTATGTACTCTGCTTCACCCATGTCCTTCATTTCAAAATTTGATGATAACCAACTTTTGATATTCAGGACATACTCCATATCATTTCCGGCTAACAATATGTCATCGACATACAGACTTAGAATTACAAACTTATCATTGGACTTTTTCACATAAACACAATGGTCTTCGTCTATCATTACGAAGTCGTAAGAGATTACGGATTTATGAAATCTCAAATACCATTGTCTTGAAGACTGTTTGAGGCCATAAATTGATCTATTCAATTTACAAACTTTATTTTCTTGACCTTTAACAATGAAACCTACTGGTTGTTCCATGTAGATTTCTTCTTTAAGTTCTCCATTGAGAAACGCAGTCTTCACATCCATTTGATGCAATTCTAAATCTAAATTGGCTACAATGGCTAACAATAGGCGAATAGAGGCAAATCTTACTACTGGTGAAAATGTTTCTTCATAATCAATACCCTCTTGTTGGGTATAACCTTTTGCCACCAACCGCGATTTGTACCTCTCAATTGTTCCATCAGCTTTACCTTAAGAACCCATTTGTTCCCAGTAGGTTTGCGCCCAGGTGGAAGATCAACCAGTTCTCAAACATAGTTGGAATCCATTGACTCTATTTCTTCCTCCATTGCTTTTATCCACTCATCCTTGGCAGGACAAGATAAAGCCTCGTTCACATTTTTCGGCTCATCCTCGTCCTGTGGAGAAATGATGAAAGTGTGCCCTTCGATTTCGTAATGACGTTTGCGCACACCTTTCCTAGAACTTTTCCGAATTGATGATTCGGTTGGATCGTCAGAATTTGAATCCCTCCCTCTGGGATCATTTGGGGATTCAACTTCTCGTAATTCCCTTGATCCATCCTGCACGGAACCATCATTTGAATTATTTAATTCAAACAAAGGTTCTCCTTTTGTTATATCACCTTTACTAGGAAAATCATTTTCCAAAAATGTCACATTTCGTGATTCAATTTCGGTTACAGTACCATCTTCTCTTTCACCGATGAACACATAACCTTTTGACTGATGAGAATATCTAATAAAGATACATTTCTTCCCCCGGGGACCAAGCTTTCCAAATTTATTAGAAGGGTCATGAACATATGCTGCCGATCCCCAAGGTCTAAGATCAGTCAGACTTGGTGTCCTACCAGTCCATAGTTCGTACGGTGTTGTGGGTACTGTTTTTGAAGGCACTCTATTTAAAATATAGGTCGCAGTTAATAATGCATCTCCCCAAAAGGAAATTGGCAAGTTAGCCTGCGCCATCATAGATCTCGTCATTTCTAACAACGTCCTATTCCTTCTCTCAGCAACACCATTTTGTTGAGGCGTGTGGGGAATAGTCAATTGTCTAATTATTCCTTTTTCATTACACAGATCATTGAACTGATCTGATAGATATTCACACCCTCGATCTGTCCTTAAGTCTTTAATCGTTCTATCCATTTGATTCTCTACTTCATTCATATAACGTCGAAAACACTCAAGTGCTTCAGACTTGTGAGTAATCAAATAGACATGACCAAAACGCGTGAAATCATCAATAAAAGTAATGAAATATGACGCTCCATGCCTAGCCTTCACATTCATTGGACCACAAATGTCAGAGTGAACCAATCGTAATGGAAGTTCAGCCCTCACGGTTTTTCCAAAAGGTTTTCGAGTCATCTTCCCGGCAAGACAATATTCACAATTCGGTAAATCAACTTTAGTAAGCGAACCCAATAGTCCTGCTTTCAGAAGTCGATTCATCATGTCCTGCCCTATGTGAGCAAGTCTAGCATGCCATACTTTGTCATCTATATTAGCATTACTAGAAGAACAAACATTTAACGAAATATAACGATCAGTATAACAATTAAACATTTGTCTGTCACAATCTAAAGTAAGAAATCCATTTAACAGATGTCCAGTACTATAAAACACACCACTATTATAAATACAAACCCTATCACGAGTAAAGTTCAAGTCATAGCCTAGTTTAAGAAGAACAATAACAGAGACTAAATTTCGTCGAATTTCTGGTGCAAAGAGAACATCATGTAAGATTAGAGTTTGGCCACTTCGTAACTCCAGTTTACAAGTACCAATTCCTTTGACTTCTACTCTTGTATTGTTTCCTACGTATATCCATCTTGCACCAAGAGGAACTCGACGAAAGTCCACGAACGCTTCTCGATCTCTCGTCACATGGTCTGTTGCTCCTGAGTCTATAATCCACACAGGATATGATTCAGAAAGTAAAACAGTGCTAGAGACATTTATAACACTTAGAGAAGCGTTACAAGGTGCTACCTTTTTCGGCTCGGGACATTCTCGAGCGAAATGACCAAGAGCTTTACAATTGTAGCACTTCAGTTTGCTCTTATCCTTCTTTTTCCAAAACCGCTTGCGCTTGTTCTTGCGGTTGGAATTGCTCTTCTTAAACCCTTCTGCAATGTCCTTCCCTTTCTTGCCCTTGTTCTTGTTCCCTTTCCGTTTAAAGCCCGCAACTTTCTGGGAACTTGACTCAGCTACAAAGGCATTAGAAATCGATTTTGCAGCACCAAGCCGCTCATCTTCGAGTTCTACGTGGCGAGCAGCATCAGCGAAAGTCTTAATGCTATCATTGTGAGTCAGATTGACCTTCAAGTGCTCCCACTGGTCTGGAAGGGATCGGATTAAAGCTTGAACCTGTTGCTCATCAGATAAAACATTACCTGCTGACTTCAATTCCCTTATCATGTTTGACATAGTTCTGAGGTGTAGTTTGATATTGTGATCAGACTTCTTTTTGTACGTGTCAAACTTGATAGTCAACTGTCTCAGACGGGTCACACTGGTACCTTCATACTTCTCTCTGAGGTATACCCATATATCATGAGCAGTAGGGAATTGCTCACATTCATGTATGAGATCATCAACTACAGAACTAACCAGAATGCCACGTGCAGTGGAATTTTTCTTCTTCCACGCCTGGTAAGCTTCTTGATCTCTTCTCTGTTGAGTAGTATTTCCAATTCCAGGGTCTTGCATGATATGGTTGATACCCTCCAAGACATCCTGCTCTTCCAGCACATACCATATCTTGTGGCGCCAAATGTCATAATTGTCGCCATTAAACTTATCACCTTTATTCAAATCTGCTATTATTGATTTCGATGCCATGGTCTGGGTTTTCAAAGAGAGACTATTATAAGTATTCATGCTCATTCATTCATATAATTTTGTACATGAAATCTAATAAATTTATCATAAACAAACATAAGGTGTAAACTCGAAAGATCACTAAGTTCCCAATCATCATCCATCATCCAAATGTTTGATTATCATAAATTTGATTTCAAAGTAACAAAATTCTTTTAGTCTTAGGTGAGAATTACTTAAATTCTTCCAACCTAAAAACTCCCACTAAAAATCATGTGAATTTAGAACATATCTCTTCACATACTCGCATAAATATACAAAGTATGCACATTGTTGATATATATATATATAAAAAATTACATCATATGTTCATGGCATTGTTCTCATTACAGTAGGTAACTATGTACAAAGAAGAAAAAGAGAAAATATATATATATAATCAAATTTCTTTTTTCTTATCTTCCATATACATGCGAGTGACCATATTGACCATCCCAACTGAAAGTCTATCTCTCGGAGTAAATCTCCTAACAGCTTGGGGTGTAGAGCCATTGATCTTTAGAGATAATGCCCTTTTCATTTTAATCTCTATCTCCTTAGCTCTCCACATCTTAAACAATTTTAGTCTGAAATCTTTTAGGTAGAGACACTTATTATCCTCTAATATTTTGTCAGCCATTCCGACCAAATGATCAGAGAGGGAGTTTCTTATAATTTTAATCTCGGCTTCGTTGCCTCCAAACCAGTGACCCAAACGCCGAAGTTCATAACGTTTTCGACTCATAACCCACAAATGTTACGGCAAAGTATGCGTTGCTTTCATCTTATAATGCAACATCATATATAGCTTTGCCAAACGTTCTGGGGTCCTCTCATCTCTGCATCTCCCCCGGAGAGGTGCAAGGGTACGTCTGATTCTCACCATATCCCAAAAATGGGGTAAATATTAGATTGGACACGAAGCCAACCAAACAAAAATTTTTTAAAACACCATCCATAATTTATACTTAAATTAATGAGTACAAATCAAATATGTGTTATAAAATTTAATTCAGATAGGCATAATCTAGAATATATTTTTTTTTAAACATGTGAGAAATTTTCAGAATTTTGTCTCACTTGTTAATTGATTTTTCTGCAATTTTCAAATAAAATTTATAACTTAATGAATATTTTCAGTCAAAAAAAATAATTTAAAAATACAGAAAAAACAATCAAAAAATAATAAAAATAAATTAAAAAAAAGGGGCCTGAGAGGGTGCTTCACGCGCCCTCACGCGCTGCTTGGTTGCGGCGGCGCGTGAAGCCCACGCGCCGCCTTCCCGGCGGAATCCGGCCACCGGATTTTGCCTACCCCCCATTTTTGGGGTCTCTAAATCTAATGTTGCTTTCAGTTTTCTGATCTGAGGTCTGAATCATGACGTTTGGGCTTCATAACCCACGGCCCGAGAGTGGGATTTGTGCTGACGTCACCGCTGAAGTCACTGTTGACGTCACTTCGTCTTCTTCATGCAGAAAAAATTTTTCTGCATTTTAACCCTAATTTCCCTAAACCATATCTCATTCATTTCTGAACCGTTTCACATGTTCTTTATATGGTTGGAAAGGATTTTTGATGGAGAATTTAACCATACAAATATTAAATCATGAAACCTATCATGCAAATAGATATGAGCATTTTTATTTTCGACTAGGGTTTCATTTTTCTCCAAAATTACATAACGGCTATACATGAAACTTTGCAGATCAATTCCTAACATCATGGGTATTCTACCTTTCAAATTTCAAAGCATTTCGTGGTCTATAATGAAAGTTACCATTTTCAATTTTTTAAGGAAAATGAAAACTCGAAAATACATCAAAAATAGGAAACACCCTAAATCATGCTCTGATACCAATGAAAGCATTCTCTTATGCATTTACAGCGAAATAAATGTTGAATGTCCCAAGATCTAGGGTCGGATCACTAACCTTTTCGATGTACGGGTCCAAAGAATGTCACCAATGGATCAATCTCCTTTCTCTTTCACAATCCAAGAGCCCTTTTGATAGAATAGAATTATGATGTATGTAAATCTTCTTCCTTATTTTTTTCTTTTCTCTCCCAACCCTCTTGAGCACCATTGATGGAAAATGGGGATGGTTATTAGGGAGTTGGAGTTGGTTTTTTCCATAAAAAACCACTCCCTCCCTTCCCTCCTTTGGAAAATTCAAAATAAGGGAAATGAGTTTGGGTCAAACCCACATGGGCGACCCGACCCGGTTTTTCCCATAACTTACATGATGTATGTGGTTATTGGATATTGATGGCAGGTTGACTTTATGCATGTGATTGGATTATAAATGGCTGGAATAGCCTTATAGATGTATGTTTTGAATAGCGACGGAACGGGTGGGTCTCACGTTTATGTGATGAATGCATGTTGACTTATTAGAATTTGTTGAAATATATATATATATATATAAATATATATATATATATATATATTTATATATTTTGAAAAAATTGTGGATATCTTTGAATGTCTTGCAGTATTTTGATGTACGGATTAGATTTACCCATATTTTGAGCTAACACAATAGTTATCGCATTCTCGATCTGAGAGTCAGGGCGTGCGTGACAGAGATATAGCAAGAGAGACATTAGGTGTAGGCGTGACAGAGATATAGCAAGAGAGACATTAGGTGTAGGATTTAATGAGGAATTTTAGCGTGATCTTGATGAGAGAGAGTGATCTAATGGTGGAGAGACATGAGTATGATGGTGGAGAGAGCTTGATATGCTGATGGCAGGACCTATAAATGGCAATGGCATAGATGTGTAAGGGTGTTATTTCTTTATGTTTTTGATAGAGTTGGGTTGGGTCGTGCCAATTGTAAAACTCAATGATCCAAAATTGTCATCGCGCCAATCTTGGGGTATAATGATAATAATAATCAATTCATGGAGAATTGTTCTTAATGCAATTATAACGAAATTAGATACAAAATAGTATGACTAGTGCACAATCTTTTGAGTAAACGTAATAAGAATCCAAGGAATAATTTTGCATCTCATTAGGGTGACTTCTTGTCCATACCAATGTAGAGTCCATTGGGTAGACATTGAATTGAGCAAACTGGAGTGTACACTAGTCGAGCCCAGGCGATGTTGTGGCAGAATTTCTCGGCCAATGCGCCAGCCTTTCGAAAAGATTAGGCCAATTATGATTATGATTTTTAAGGTTGAGCTGGACTTGGGCAAGACTACAGATGATGTCATGTCATTCTCAAAGAGATTCCCACCTTTTCCTGTATGATTATGATTAGGCCAATTATGATTATGATTTTTAAAATTGAGATTCCTACTAAACTAAACTTGGACAAAATAAACCATAAACAACCAAAAGAAAATTAAACTAAAGAAGCTAAAATCACCAACAATGACTGAAGTACAATCTTTTCAGTAAACGTATTAAGAATTCAGGGGGATAATTTTGCATCTCTTTAGGGTGACTTCTTGTCCATACCAATGTAGAGTCCATTGGTTAGACATAGCATTGAGCAAACTGAACGGTACACTTGTCGAGCCCAGGCAAGATTGTGGTTGAAATTTCTCGGCCAATGCCAGCCTTTTGATGATTTTTAAGGTTGAGATTGGACTTGGGCAAGACCGCAAATTTCTTTATTTTCCTGTATGATTATGATTGGGTCAATTATGATTATGATTTTTAAGATTGAGATTACTACCAAACTAAACTAGGAAAAAATAAACCATAAACAACCCAAAAGAAAATTAAACTACATAAGCTAAAATCACAAATAATGACTAAAGCACAATCTTTTAAGCAAATGTATTAAGAATCCAAGGGGATAATTTTGCATCTCTTTAGGGTGACTTCTTGTTCATACCAATGTAGAGTCCACTGGGTAGACATAGCATTGAGCAAACTGAACCGTGCACTTGTCGAGCCGAGGCAAGATTGTGGCTGAAATTTCTAGGACAATGCCAGCCTTTCGAAAAGCTAAGGCCAATTATGATTATGATTTTTAAGGTTGAGATTGGACTTGGGCTAGACTACAAATGATGTCATGTCATTTTTAAGGGGATTCCTATATCTTCTCGTGTGATTATGATTGGACCATATCTTCTCGTATGATCATGATTGGACCAATTTTGATTATGATTTTTAAGGTTGAGATTGGACTTGGGCAAAACTACAAATGATGTCACGTCATTTTTAAGGAGATTCCTATATCTTTTCGTATGATTATGATTGGACCAGTTATGATTATGATTTTTAAGGTTGATATTCCTACCAAGCTAAACTCGGAAAAAATAAACCATAAACAATCCAAAAGAAAATTAAACTAAATAAGCTAAAATCACTGATAATGATTTGAGCACAGTCTTTTGAGTAAACGAATTCAGAATCCAATGGGATAATTTTGCATCTCTTTAGGGTGATTTGCTGTCCATACCAATGTAGAGTCTATTGTTTTTTTTTTATACTATATTAACTGATATTTAGAATTATATTTCAATTAATCCAATTCAAAATTTACAGTAAACCATATAAATAGACTATTCTCCCAATATCATTTTTTTCATACTCAAACCGTAAATCAAACTCGAAAACTTGATTAAGTAATTTAGTATTACATTCTATTAAACCAACTACATCTGTTGATAATATAGAGTTCATTAGATAGACATAGCATTGAGCAAACTGAACCGTACACTTGTCATGCCCAGGCAAGATTGTGGCTGAAATTTCTCGGCCAATGCCAGCCTTTCGAAAAGATTAGGCCAATTATGATTATGAATTTTAAGGTTGAGATTCTTACCAAACTAAACTTCGAAAAAATAAACCATAAACAACCCATAAGAAAATTAAACTAAACAAGCTAAAGTCACCAGTAAGAGGATGGTGGGTGCACTGAGGAGAGCCTTTAGCGAATTGGAAAACGAGTTATCTTAACTTCAAGATGACTACATAAATTTTAAATCAAATAGTAAATCTCGATATGTCAAAGTGAAGGTGCAGCTAAAGCTATATGAATTTTAAACATCTCCCATCATAATAGAAGACCCTTTATTTACAACAACAACAACAACAAACCGAACCTTATTCTCAAAATTTGGAGTCGGCCATTTGAGAGACAAATTTATAAAAGATAAAAAAAAGAGAAAAACAAGAATAAAATATATATAGATAAAATAAATAAAAAGGAAAAGAAAATAAAAAATGAAATAAGAGAAAAATAAAATAAAAATAAATAAAAGTTAATAGATAAATATCATAAGTATATTGATTTAATTTGTGTGGATTCTATTACGCTATCCATTTCTATCTAAAACCATTTCCTTTTCTAAACTCTTAACCTCCATGTCTTTACGGATAATTTGCATCCAAGTTTTCAATGGTCTATCTCTACGTTTTACTAGATCTCCTATAATTAAATTCTCTGTTCTCTTAACTGGTGCATCTTTAGGTTTTCTTTGTACATGTCCGAACCACCTCAAACGACACTCTCGCATCTTATCCACAATTGAACTAACTCTCAACTTGTTACGAATCTTTTCATTTCTAATTTTATCTTCTTTAGTTTTTCCACACATCCACCGAAACATTTTCATTTATGTTACAGCCATCTTTTGTTCTTTTTGTTGTTTAACAGCCCAACACTCAGTACCATACAATAGTGTAGGTCTAACCATGGTTCCATAGAACTTTCTCTTCAGGTGTAATGGCATCGTCCGATCACAAAGAACTCCGGATGCCTTTCTCCATTTCATTCAACCCGATTGAATCCTATAATTCACATCTCCATCTATATTGCCATCATTTTGAATAATAGAGTCTAGATATCTAAATCGGTCATTTTTTGGGACATCTTGCCTATCTAATCTAATCGTTTTTTCATCATTTCTATAACTATAGCTAAACCTACATTTCATATATTCGCTTTTCGATCTACTCAATCTAAACCCTCGAGATTCTAGTGTGAGTCTCCATAATTCTAGTTTAGCACTAACACTCACCCTAGTTTTATCAACTAGCACTATATCATCTGCAAAAAACATATACCATGGTATTTTATCTTGGATATTTTTTGTAATTTCGTCTATCACTATTGCAAAAATGAGAGGACTTAATGCCGAACCTTGGTGGAATCCAATGTTAATGGGAAAACTATCGTTCAAACCCCCACAAGTTCTAACACCAGTTGTAGCTCCCTCATACATATCTTTAATGAGATTAATGTATCTCAAAGATACCCCTTTTTTCATCAATGCCCACCATAATAATTCTCTAGGAACCCTATCATATGCTTTTTCTAAATCAATGAATATCATGTGTAGGTCTCTCTTTTGTATTCTATATGTCTCCATCAAATGTCTTAACAAGTGGATTGCTTTCGTGGTAGATCTTTCTGGCATAAATCCAAATTGATTTTGAGATACAGTTATCTCCAATCTCAATCTATGCTCTATTACTCTCTCCCATAATTTCATGGTATGACTCATAAGTTTAATTTCTCTATAGTTGGAGCAATCATGTATGTCTCCTTTATTCTTATATAGCGGTATAATTACACTCTTTCTCTATATTTGGGGCATTCTCTTAATTTGCCAAATTTTATTAAAAATATCCGTTAACACTTTTACACCAAATTCGCCCAAACATTTCCATACTTCTATAGAAATGTCATCTGGTCTTACGGATTTATTATTTTTCATCCTCTTTAGAGCCTCTTTCACTTCATGAGGGTGAATTTTACATTTAAAATCTCTATTAATTACGTCTACAGCTATCTCGATATTTCCTATATCTGTTAAACTCTTAACATTAAAAAGATTATCAAAATAATCACACCAGCGTCTCCTTATATCCTCATCCTTTACAAGTATACTATTAGTTTCACTCTTAATACATCTAACACCATTAAAATCTTTACCCTTTCTTTCCCTTAGCTTAGCAATTCTGTAGATCTCTCTCTCTCCTTCTTTAGTCTCCAATCTCTTGTATAGTTTATTATACACTTTGCTCTTTGACTCATGGATAATGTTTTTCACATCTTTTTTTGCATTTTTGTATTTGTCATATGCATCGTTACTATTATTGGTGACAAAGTTAGGGGTTTCCCTATCTCTTTTACTGCTAAAAATGACAAAGATAAGCATCCAATGTTGATAAGTAGTTTTAGTTAGTCAATCTGCTACGTTTTTTGCTATTGTTTTACATAAAATGTTTGCCCTGGTGACTGTTCAGCCACAAACTATACTGCACAAAAGGTCACACTACCTCACATGGACCTCGGTCTTGGAATTTTCCTATTTTATTGTCAAAGAGCAGAAACCAACAAAAAACGAAGATGAGAGAGGAAAGAAAGAGAGAGAGAAAGTAAAAGCAACATTATTGCAGCAATAATTGAATAAGCTTCAAACAACAATGCAATACCTTATCTTCTTTCTTTTTTTCTTACCTTTTTTTTTCCCCTGTTTATCTTGTTGGCATATTAAAATAACTATCATGATGATCTGTTACTTTAGTACCTAGTAGCTTGCAATCGACATAGTAGAAATTTACAAAAAATTTTCATCTATAACAGTTTTGGCCTATAAGATCAAAGAGCTGACGAGTTCATTGTAGCAGCAAATATGATGGCTGTGCTGGCAATGACATTGCAGCAATATCTGAAAGAGCTGCAAAGACTAACAGTACTGAGTCCCTCCATCCCCGCCCAAACTGCCACTGATAGGCAATCTCTACCAGCTTGGTTCCCTTACACACCGCTCTTTTCAAGCCCCCTCTCACAAGTATGGCTCTCTAATGCTCTTACACTTTGGACAAGCTCCAGCCCTCGTCGTATCTTCAGCAGAGATGGCTCTGAAATCATGAAGGTCCACGACGCCGAGTTTGCAAATAGGCATCTGCATGGTCTATGAGGGAACTTTTCTACGGATGCGAGGAAATAGCCTTTTCTCCGTACCGTGGCAACTGGAGGAACCTAAGGAAGTTTTGCATTACTGAGCTTCTGAACCAGAGAAGCGTTCAATCATTTAACTATGTCCGAGAATAGGAAACAACAGATCTGATTACAAGGTTACAGAACTTGAGTCTTCAGAAGGTTCCAATTAATCTAGGTCAGATGCTAAATGATACCACAGTCAACATAATTTGCAGGTGTGTTCTTGGTCGAAAGTACGATGGAGATGATATGTCACACCCCGACCCTTAAATTAAGTATGCAACAATAGTTACATTATCATAGAATACGGGTGAGTTTAACCCATACACCAAAGTATAGCAAGATTTTCATCAATATCTATCCATTTTTTAACATAATCCAACATCTCCACGCAAATCAATTTGTATTTATCACACAACAAAAGGACCAACCCAGTCTGTCCCCTATTCAAAACTTGCATGCATTAGGCTAGCCTGGTTATTCAAATCCACATACATGCACAAAGTCAGCCTGACCAATTCAATCAAATCCACATAATATAAAATAAATTCCAACTCAAAAAGTCTATATCAAATACCAATAAAAACAATTCCCAAGTAAACTTTAAAAAAGAAAAGTGAAAATTTTCAATATAAATTATATGATTCCAACTGAAAAATAAAAATTAAAAATACAAAAATTAAATAAATTAAATAAATTTCCAGATAAATTTATACAAAAATGTCTCAAAGGGGTCCATCTAAAATCCTAAAAAAAAAAAAAAGAAATCAGGACAACTAACACCCGCAATGAGTCTTTCAAGATGATCTTGTCTGGTGGTACCAATACCATCAATTCCTTAGTCTAAACTTTATCTGTGGAAAATTAAAATAAAAAGAATGAGTATACAACAATATTCAGTGAATGAATAATATGTTATAAGAGTAAATGAGGGATGATTGTAGATATATTAAACAATTATCTTAAAATCATATTACCGTATCCATAAAAATTTAAAATTTATCATCAACTATAAAATTTTTCTAATAAAATTCAATATCCATAATAAACAAATCATATGCATCTAATTATATCTTCCAAAATTATGGAGTTGCCAAAATTATAGCTACCAATAATGGTCTACCGTGACCAAGCGTGGAACCACCAAAGGTTTTCAAATTTTTCTAACTCACAAATCCCCCCAATTATTTCTCTTAGGGTGCTACCAACCTAATCCGAGAAATAATAACAACGCCCCTGGAGATACCTCTCGAGCGCGGCTATCTCATAGGCAAACACCCCTAACCACGTTGCCCCATCGGGTCACACCATAGGGGGAATGACTATAGCCATTAAATCATGCATTCAATCACCGTTTCACAAGTCTTATAGCATATATCAAAATATTCCATAATAGTTCAAACGTTACTCAAATCATGAATTCAATACCAACATATTCAACATGGATTGATAAATATGACATATTATTTTAATAAAATATTTGGATGCATATTTTGTTCCAAATTTTCTTTTGGGACACTCCACTTGGAGTCGAGTTGGCTAAGGATGATCATGGTACACTTTTAGCCAATTTTCTGGTGAAATCTACTTTACTGGATTGTATTCGAGAGCTTTATGCGATCAATAAGAAATTGAAGGGTATAGTTGAGAAGATTCACAAGGGGGAAGGCAATGAGTTCCAAATTTGGGAGGATGAGATTGTGATTTATAGAAGACATATTTGTGTTCCGAAAGATCAAGATCTCCGGAAGGCCATACTTGAAAAAGCACATTTCTTGGCCTATGTCATGCATCTGAGGAGTACCAAGATATACCGAACCATCAACGAGACATATTGGTGGTCCGGGTGAAACAGAGAAATAAGCAAGTTTGTGGATAGATATTTAGTGTGTCAACAAGTCAAAGCTGAACACCAGAAGTCGACCGGTGTCCTCCAACCACTACTACTTGGGAACACATAACTATAGATTTCATAGTAGGTTTGCCACGTACTCTGAGCCATTATGATGTCATTTGGATAATTGTGGACCATCTCACTAAATCGGCTCATTTCTTTCCAATTCAGAACTCTATCCCTTAAAGAGGTTGGCCAAGTTGTACATCAACGAGATTGTGAGACTTTATCGTGTTCCTGTAGTTATTGTATAGGACCATGATTCTCGGTTCATTTCTTGATTTTGGCCTAAGTTGCAAGCTACATTGGAAACTAAATTGAAATTCAGCACAACTGTTTACTCTCAGACTGACAAAAAATCTGAGTAGATGATTCAAACCTTGGAAGACATGCTTAGAACATGTGTTATGGATTTTCAAGGTAGTTGGGATCGGCATATCTTATTGATCAAATTTGTATACAACAATAGCTATCAAGTTAGCATTGGGATGCCATTCTACGAAGCTCTTTACGGAAGGAAGTGTCGGACTCCGTTATGTTGGGACAAGGTTGGTGAGAGGAAAATTGAAAGTGTAGAGTTAATTGTAACCACCAAGGAAAAGGTAAGAATGATCTGAGAAAGAATGAAAATAGCTTAAAATCTACAAAAGAGCTATGCTGACAAGAGGAGGAGGTCTTTGGAATTCAAAATTAGAGATACGATATTTTTGAAGGTATCTCCTTGGAAGAGTATAATCCGAATTCAGAAATGGAAAAAATTAAATACTCATTATATCGGTCCCTTCAAAATTTTCGAAAGAATTGAAAAAGTAGCTTACCAGCTTGAATTGCTGCCGAAGTTTCAAATGATCCATAATATTTTTCACGTTTCAATGTTGAAGAAATACTTGTTGGATTTCTAACATATGTTAAAAGCTCCTCCTGTTACGCCTCGAACCGGGATCGTGAATAGCCGCCCGTTACTCCTGGATGCCGGCTGTATTTTTACAAAAAATCAAGAAAAACCTCCTCATAAATCAGAGGTTTCCCATGTATAATTTTACCTGTATATCACATTCATCCTATAAAATAAACAAATGGCCATCCCGGCCTCTCCAAAATCAACAAATACCACAGCCAACATCCAGAACAATGCAAGACTATAAAGTTTCTAGCAGTTCTAGCAACAGACCTCTACTGTCATGCCCAACTAGAGCATGAACAGCCGCCACACCGAGCGAACCTAACTTTTATCTTATATACAATCATTTTTCTCAAGTGACATTCAAATACGTACAATCGCCTCAATACAAATAAACTATGAGAGTTTTACAAATAAATATACATAAATTATACAGTTATCCCAAAAATATAAACAAATAAATATATTTATCAAACTAAAATCTTCAATAGTCGTAGCGGAAGATATGGTAACATCTATACCCAAGTCCGGTACTATCAAAGCCACGTCGCAACACAATAATTTTTTTCAGTCCAAGACTAATCCCATGGGGAGAACGTGAGGGGTGAGTATCTATGGAAGGATACTCAGTAAGTGAGGGGATTGATATCATACTATCAATATCAATGGTGAATCTTGGAGTGTCAAAGCATGTAACAAAATATCGAGTGTGCGAAAATAACGTGCTGTTTCAGAATAAAACATATCTCAAGACACATATCATTGCCAGCACAGCCATCATATTTGCTGCTACAATGAACTCGTCAGCTCTTTGATCTTATAGGCCAAAACTGTTATAGATGAAAATTTTTTGAAAATTTCTACTATGTCAATTGCAAGCTACTAGGTACTAAAGTAACAGATCATCATGATAGTTATTTTAATATGCCAACAAGACAAACAGGGGAAAAAAAGAGATAAGAAAAAAAAGAAAGAAGATAAGGTATTGCATTGTTGTTTGAAGCTTATTCAATTATTGCTGTAATAACGTTGCTTTTACTTTCTCTCTCTCTCTTTCTTTCCTCTCTCATCTTCGTTTTTTGTTGGTTTCTGCTCTTTGACAATAAAATAAGAAAATTCCAAGACCGAGGTCCATGTGAGGTAGTGTGACCTTTTGTGCAGTATAGTTTGTGGCTGAACAGTCACCAGGGCAAACATTTTATGTAAAACAATAGCAAAAAACATAGCAGATTGACTGATTAAAACTACTTATCAACATTGGATGCTTATCTTTGTCATTTTCAACAGTAAAAGAGATAGGGAAACCCCTAACTTTGTCACCAGTTATGGACAAAAATCATTAAAAATCTTTCAAATAATGTCCGAACTTTTCTCTTAAGAGGGTGGGTTGGAGGATCATTTATCTAGATTTAAATAAAGGGTCTTCTATTATGATGGGAAATGTTTAAAATTCATATAGCTTTAACTGCACCTTCACTTTGACATATCCAGATTTACTATTTGATTTAAAATTTATGTAGTAATCTTGAAGTTAAGATAACTCATTTTCCAATTCGCTAAAGGCTCTCCTCAGTGCACCCACCATCCTCTTACTGGTGACTTTAGCTTGTTTAGTTTAATTTTCTTATGGGTTGTTTATGGTTTATTTTTTCCAAGTTTAGTTTGGTAGGAATCTCAACCTTAAAATTCATAATCATAATTGGCCTAATCTTTTCGTCGCAGATTGAGTTTATGGATGGGAATAAGTTAAGGTGTCCGTGTAGAAAGTGTGATAATGGCAAATTTTATGTTTGTGATAAAGTTAGGGAATATCTTTGTAGATTTGATTTTACTTTAAATTACTACAATTGGACTTGTCATGGTGAACCGTTTATATCTGATGAAGAGTATGTGCGAAATATGGATTATTCAGTTAGAGGGGATAACAATTATTATGATCAGTTAAATCCATATCAGCAGATGGTATTTGATGCAGCGGTCAAAATTTTGTTCCCCAATCAAACTATGCAAGTTCTAGTTTTGTACCAACAAATCAAGATGTACCTACAAGTTACGCATCACCATTGGAGGGGGTAGAAGCAACATGTGTCGATGAGAATGTGCAAGATGAAAATTATTTGTCTAACCAATTTTAAGAAATGTTGAGAGCTGCAGATGAACCGTTATGGGTTGGTTGTGACACCCACACTAAGTTGTCATTAACGGCTAGAATGTTAAATGTTAAGGCAGAGCATAATTTGTCTGAGAATTGCTTCAATGATATTGTTCAAGTAATGGGAGAAGTATTGCCTCGTGATCATATAATGCCGAATGACTTTTATAGTATGAAAAAGTTGGTGAATGACTTGGGTCTTCTGGTGGAAAGAATTGATGTATGCAGAGATGGTTGCATGTTATTTTGGGGAGCTAATGAAAATGTACAATTTTGTAAATTCTGTAACCAAAGTAGGTACAAGAGTACTAAGACAGCAGGTCGTAATCTGCGACCTAAACCATTCAAGCAAATGTTTTATTTGCCCTTGACTCCTAGATTGCAAAGATTTTATGCATCGAAAGCTACTGCTGAATATATGACTTGGCATGCAAATCATTAAACAGAAGAAGGGTTAATGTGTCATCCTTCGGATACAGAGGTATGGAAAAATTTTGAAATGACATATCTTGAATTTGCAAGAGAGACTCGAGACATCAGGTTAGATCTTTGTGCTGATGGGTTTGCACCATTTGGAAAATCAGGGAAAACTTATTCATGTTGGCCAGTGATATTAACTCCGTATAATATTCCTCCGGGTATGTGTATGAAAACACCCTATATGTTTTTGACATTGGTTATACCGGGCCCGCAAAATCCGAAGAAGTTGATAGATGTTTATATGGAACCATTGATTGCGGAGTTAAAACAATTATAGGATGACGGTGTTCTTACGTATGATGTTAACACTGATCAGATGTTTGTAATGAAGGCAACTCTTCTTTGGATGATAAATGACTTCCCAGCTTATGGCATGTTATCGGGATGGAGTACTGCTGGGGTTTTAGGATGTCCAATATGCATGGAGAGATCTAAGTCATTCAGATTAAAATATGGTAAGAAGGCGTGTTATTTTGATTGTCATAGACAATTTTTGCCACAAAATCATAAATTTAGAAGAAATAAAAAAGAATTTACGAAGAATAAAGTTGAAAAAATACCTCCTCCGTTAAGATTAACTGGTCAATAAATTTGGGAGTGAGTGTCTCGCTTTCCATCTGTTATTGAAGACCCACATGGTACAACGTACGGATATGGAAGTGTGCATAAATGGACCAAACGGAGTATATTTTGGGATTTACCATATTGGAAGACCCATCTGATTCATCATAATCTCAATTTGATGCATATCGAGAAAAATGTTTTCGAAAATGTGATTAATATATTGATGGATATCTCTGGAAAAACGAAAGATAACTTGAATGCGAGAAAAGATATGCGACTTCATTGTAATCGGCCTACACTTGATGTGGATGGAAGTAGTAAGGGACCAAAACCAAAGACAATTTATACAATAAATAAGGATCAGAGATGGAAAGTTTGTGAATGGTTGAAATCGCTTAGATTTCCTAATGGTATGTCTCAAATCTTGGAAGATGTGTCGATATAAAAGAATGCAAGTTGATTGGTTTGAAAAGTCATGATTGTCACATATTTATGGAAAGATTGATTCCGATTGCTTTTAAAGAACTATTACCAGATTTTGTATGGGGCGTCATTACAGAGTTAAGTATTTTCCTGCATGATATTTGCTCGAAGTATTAAAGGAATCACATATGGCGAAATTAGAGAGAGATATCCCTATCATTTTGTGTAATTTAGAAAGGATTTTTCTTCCATCATTTTTTGATTCCATGGAACACCTTTTGGTTCACTTGCCTTATGAGGCCAGAGTTGCAGGTCCCGTCCAATATCGATGGATGTATCCATTTGAAAGGTAAATTTTGTACCTTCTCTTCATAACAATATTTAGACTACATGCCATTGTACTAAATTCATTATATCTCATTTTCTGATACACTTTATTTAATTGCAATTAGATTTTTATATCATTTGAAGAGAAAAGTGAAAAAGAAGGCACAGGTTGAAGCCTCTATTGTTAATGCATATATCACGGAGGAAGTGACAACTTTTGCTTCATATTATTTCGAGCCGCATGTCCAATGCAAGAGACGGCGAGCGGGCAGAAATGATGAGGGTCCTGTTGATCCTAATTTAAAATCATTCTCTATTTTCAACTATCTCGGTCGACCAAGTGGGTCATGTAAGGTTAGATATTTAACTGCTAAAGAATGGCGGACAGCCCATACATATATTTTACTAAACTGTCCAGAAGTTATGCCATACTTCGAGTAAGTCATTTTTTCTCAAATATAAAAAATGTATTCTTTGTTTTGTTAAAATTGTTGACATAAATCGTTTTCTTTAATCGTAGGATTTTTCAACATTCACGGTCTGAACTATCGATGCATGAGTTCAATTGTGTGTGCGATGAAGAATTTGCAGCATAGTTCAAAACATATGTTAGTTTTGGGAATGTTAAATTTTATAAATATTTGATTATTAAAGAAATAACACATTTATTTTACTTCAGGTTCAATGTAATCAAGATCAAGTCGAACAAGAATTGTTAATTAATCTGTCATGAGGTCCAAATTCAACGGTACGAACTTGGAAGTCGTATTTTATAAACGGGTATAATTTTCACACTCAAAAATATGGAACCGGAAAATCAACTATGAATAGTGGTGTTTGCGTTCAGTCATTCAACGATGGAGGTATAAAAGATGAGTTTTATGGTTTGTTGAATGAAATTATTGAGGTAGAGTACATTGGAGCAGAGTTACGAGTCATTTTATTTATGTACCAATGGTTTGACCCCGTAAAAGGGATGCATGTGCATCCAAAGTTTAATTTGGTTGATATAAATCATAAAAAATTTTATAAAAGATATGAACCATTCGTATTGACACAACAAGCGATTCAAGTGTATTATGCATCATATCCTAGTTTGAAACGTGACAAATTTGATTGGTGGGCTGTTTGTAAAACGAAAGCACGAAAGAAAATTGAGGAACGTTGGGAAGACATAGCATATCAATAAGAGGAAGTTACCAACACGTTTCAAACTAAAGAATATATTATTCCAACATTACGAGATCCACGTGGAGTAATGATAGATGTGGATCAAAATGAAATTCATGAGGCTGGCGATGAAGAACCTGATTTTGAGACAGATGATGAAGATGAGGATGAAGATGAGGATGAAGATGAGGATGAATTTGATGTTGAAGAATCTGATAATGAGGATGATGATGACAATGATGACTTTGATTTTTGATCATCGGTAAGTATTGTTTTTTTAAGATTTATTATAATTGTCTAACATCAGATTAAATTTTATTTTACTGTTTGAATGTGAAAATACATTTATATTTGCATATTTCATTTCTCCTTTTGTTTGTTATATTTAGTGCCTCATGTTTCATTTTCGAAATATTATTTGCTAATATGTTGTTTTTTTTTTTATAGATCATTTCGGACGACAATTTAAATATGGTATGTTTCTTCATATACTCTATTATATTTTTTATAAACATGCAATTTTCATTGCTTGTAAGAAAAAACTCTTGTTACAGTTTCAACGTGGAGGATATAGACGATCTTCTGATGCAAGACCAAACTCTTCGGCGACACCGTCCGTTTCAGCTGCACCTTCCCATACCCCTTCGCCTTGTACTGATACACCTTCACCGTTTCCTTCAGTTACACATTCAATTGTACCTTCAATGTAAGATTCACACGTTGAGGGGGAAGATACGCGAGAGGTGATATCCCCTTGCAAAAATTCGTAAGTAGTAAATTTTGAAATATTATCACAATTGTTTCTTTATTTATATAGCTGATTAGTTTATTTAAATCTTTTTTTTACTAACCATTTTTTTTGTTTCTAATTTTATAATAGATTCACAAATTCTGTATATGTTATTCATGAGCTGAGTAGAATCATTAACAACCATTGGGGAGGAGTATCGATGTCTTACACAAGTACTCCAGATGATATCAAAGAGTTATGGTGGAGAGAATTCAAGGTAAATGAGGCCTCTAAGTTTAAATATAAAAATAAGTGTATAATTTAAATATAACAAATCGTTTTTTTTTATTGAAGCGAAAGTTCAATTGGAATGAGACCGAGGAGCTTGAAATAAGAAGAATATTTAAGAAAAAATATGGTCATCACATTCGAGGTGTACTAAATCATGCAAAAAAGAGCCGAAAGAAGCCACACTGCATCACCGAAGAAAATTGGCTCAAGATTTTAAACTTCTGGGATTCCAATGAGAGTCGACGGAGGAGTGAGCAGAATAAGAAAAATCGATCTTATAATTCTGGGGAATCATCTGCTACTTATGCAGGAGGCTCAATCAATATTGATGACCATAGAAATAGAATGGTAATTTCGTTCAATTATTATTTTTTTGAATTTAATTAATTTATTTTTTCATTAATTCATCTAACAGTGTTTTTTTTAGACCAAGGAAATGGGATCACCGCCATCATTTAGAGAGACTTTCGCACGGACTTTTCAGAAAAAAGACAAGACCTGGAGTGGGGAGAGAGTTAGAGCGGTTATGGTATGTAATTTCAAATTTTAAAATTGTTTTATAGAAACTTCATAACAAAGATTTTAACATATTATGCTCAATTTATCATAACAAAATTACAATAAGAATTTAATAGATTTATCTATTCCAATATTTTTTCAACTACTTAAATTGAACTTTTCATTTCTAATTTATATATATATTTTTTTAATTATTAATTAAAAACAGAGAATACATAATATCAAATTTGTTACATCAATTCCAAATGGTTGGTTCATTATGTTACGTACTTGTATAACTTTTTCCTTTATTTGATTTGTTATAGTTTCAAACTCGTAATAGTAGTTGAATTTTAATTTCAATTACAACACTCCTCATTATCTAAATATCATTCTAGTGGATTAAGCAACTAAATATATAAATATAAGTATGTGTAATTTTAATTCCATAAGTCTATTAAATTTATAATAATTGATTCACATATTAATTTTTGTGTCTTATTGTTTACTGTCAATCGCTTAATGAGGAATACAATTTTATATTTTGACTTTATTTGTTAAATTTTTTATTATATTGTTAAACTGTTAATTGACACTTGTATTTCTTTTGTTAGATATTTTAGTATATTGTTATTTTAATTTTCTTCTAATTTCTTATATGACAATGCAGGAGAAATATGATCAGCTTCTACTTAGAAATTCCAGTGGTAGTGATGATACTACTACGTCTGAACCATCTATTAATGATATGGCTTTATGGCTCGAGGCTACTGGTGGAGCAAAGCGGGGAAGAGTACTTGGGATCGGCTCATTAAGTAGAACTTGCAGACTCAGTAGTCTATGTTCTTCCGCCCAGACACCAATAAGAGCAGAATTAATGCAAATGAACCAAAAGCTGAGCCACATGAAGGAGCTATTAGTACAAAAAGACAATGAACTTCAAGCCATGTGCGTAGAACAGCAGCGAAGAGACAATGAACTTCAAGCCATACGGGTAGAACAACAGCGAAGAGACAATGAATTTGAAGAGTTTCGCGCACAACAGAGGCTTATAATGCAGCATCTTCAGCTAGTCTCTGCTTCAAGTTCGATTCCCCCCTTTCTATCTCCTCCAAATGATGGTGATGATGATTATGACATATTTGGTGATGGTGATGGTGATGGTGATGGTGACGGTGGCAATGACAGTAACGGTGATGGTGACGATGATGGTGATAATGTTTCTTAAAGCAGTTTTTATTTCTCGTTTATATTTAATTAGACTTGTCATTAGAATTTCGTTTATACTTCTACATATTTGATATTCTGTTACTTATTTATTACTGTTTATTATTATTTCATGACGATGGTAGTGTTTTTATAATTATTATTTGATTGATAGTATTAGATGGTTAGTTGTTTGAATGAGTAGAGACTGCATAAATTTCATATTATTGGCTATTAGATGGTACCCTGGATAATTTGTTGATGATGATGTTGGCGGTTTAGTTCATAAACTGGTTGGCTGAGACTATCAGGAAGGAATTTGATATATATGGAAATTTGGTGTAAAAATTAAACAAATCAAATTTTTTTGTCGCAAATTTTCTACATTCGTCGCTGATTTTGATTTTCGTCACAAAATTTGTTGCTGAATTTTTAACATTTCGTCGCAAAATTCGTCGCCGATTTTATCGCAGAATTGCGACAAATTATATGACAAATAAATATTCGTCGCACTTCAGCGACGAATAAAATTTGTCGCAAATTGCAACGAAATTATTTTCGTCGCAAAATTTGTTGCAAATATTAGCAACAAAAAAACTTTTATTGGAAATTTGCAACGACAAAATTCGTCGCTAATTTGTGATAGAAAATCTTCGTTGCAAAATTGGTCGCACAATTGCAACAAAAAATTTTTTGATGCTAATTTCTCCGACGAATTTTGTGACAAATAATTTTGAAACAGAATATTTCGTCGCAAAATTGGTCGGAAAATTGCAACAAAAAATATTGGTTGCTAATTTTTACGACGATTTTTGCAAAAAATTTTGTTGTTGGAAATTTTTCCGACGAATTCGTTCGTCGCAAATTTTGTCGGAAAATTGCAACTAAACAAGATTGGTTGCTAATTTTTGCAACGAATTGTGTGACGAAATAATATCTATCGCTAATTTACGACAAATATGATATTTTTTGTCGTAAAATTTTGCGACGAGTTATTAGCGACAAATTATTTTTTGTCGAAATATTTGTCGTAAATTTATTTAGCGACGAATTTTTCTTAAATTTTCGTCGCAAAATTTGTCGCAAAATAACTGTTTTTTTGTAGTGGTAAATCTAACCCATACATCAAAGTACCGTAAGACATTCAAAGATATCCACCATTTTTCCCAAAATATATAAATATATATATATATATATATATATATATATATATATATATATATATTTCAACAAATTCTAATAAGTCAACATGCATTCATCACATAAACGTGAGACCAACCCGATCCGTCGCTGTTCAAAACATACATCCATAAGGCTATTCTAGCCATTTGTAATCCAATCACATGCATAAAGTCAGCCCTGCCATCAATATCCAATCACCACATACATCAAAAATAAAATAAGTTTCTATTCAAGGGATCCAAATCAAATCCAATAAAAATAATTGTCAAGTAAAGTTTTTGAGAAAATAGAAAAAAATAAGATTCTCAATATAGATTCACATAATCCAATAGAATTTAATCATAAAAAAAATCAAAATATAGTTCAAAATATAGTTTTCAAAATAGTCACTAATATTCACCTCCACTTAGGTCTACTAATACATCAAGAGACTCAAAAGTCGATACCCGAAAGAGTTCTCAAAATATTTTTCGTTCGGTTAAAGATGAGAGTTAGCTTCCAAACTAAACGTTCTCTATAAAAATGAAATGAGAGGTATGAGTACAAACAATACTCGGTGAGTGTAATAATATATTATGCAATAAATGAGGGGTGGGTGTAGATATGTCAAATAATATTAAAAAAAAATCATTTTCATCATATTTAAATTCGTAAATGTTCTGTATAAATATCAAGATTTTTCGGCCAAATCTAGATATCATAATAAAATAAGTTTTATGCATTCATGTCATATTATAGTTTTCAAACCAAAGAACCCGGATTGCGAAAATACTTTGTCCGACAATGGTTTACCGTGACCAATGGTGAATCCGCCAAATAGTTTTCATACATTTCACATTTATCAAGGGCCCCTAACTCTAGCGTTGGCTCAGGACCTCCCTGCGGTGCAACCAAGTTAGCCTGATAGGACAAAAGAGGTGTCTCCCAGGCTCGACTAACCTCTTCATCTAATAAATCCCTAATCACGTTGTCCCGTTGAGCCATACCGTGATAGGGAATGATTGTAGTCACTAATACAGGTTCAAACTCACATGCCAAGCCAATAAATACACCATTCCATATTTAACCAGTATAACAAATGTATCAAATTTAATTCGACTAGTTCTCAAATCAAGTCATAATCAATATATCGCATAAAACAGACACATTATCTATTTACAACCATTTGGGAACATAAGTATATCTAATTTACTTATAAGGATAATCCACACACAAAAAATAGTTCAAAACTCATTTTAAAATCATTAAAAAAGTCAAGTAAAATATTTTACTCATTTAGAATATAACATAAAATCCACTCATCTCTTAGGAGGGTTAACACTCCCAATTTACGATTCAAAACTAAATTAATCATTTCAACACATTCAATTACCTTAACCTAAAATAATAAACAACATTTCACCGTTATTCATAAATAACATTTGGGGTTGGTTGATTTATTTTTTTTCTTCCTAAATATTCCAAACTCTACATTCCAGTATTATCAAAATTATGTTTAAATTCTTCTAATAAATATTATAGACCTAGGGAAATAATTTTCCATTGAACGTTTCCCTCAATTTCATCATCATACAAACCCTAGGTTTACATCCCCAAACTTAATCCTTCTAATCTCAACATAATAATTCAAGTATATGATAAAGTAAGTCAAATCTAGATAAGAGGAGGAGATTACCTTAAATGGAGTCACTAATTTTGTTCTCAAGTTGAGTTACATCAAAACCCTAAATTTTGTCTTTCTATAAAATCTCAAATTTCCCACATAAGTTGCAATTTCATACAAGAACAACACAAGTATAATTTAATAGAGAAAATTTATCTTCATGGGGACCACCAATTTCATCCTTGTTGTGCCACTCCAAACCCTAGTTTTTCTCTCTTTAGAAAAACTTCAATTTCCCTCTATATTCAACCTTCTAGGGACTTATTGGAGAGTTTGGAGTTTAAATCTTTGGGTGTTTGGAGAAATTTGAGCAAACTTGGTTGGAGAGAAGAGAGGGAGGAAGAGAGTAGTTGAGAAAGAAGAGAGGAGGTGTAGAGAATGTCTTAGGGGAGAAGGGAAAAAAGAGAGTTGGGGAGAGAGTGAATACGCTCTCTTTTAGCTTTTCCACTTCCTTTTTTTTGTTTCTTTCTTCTTTTTTTTTGTCTTATTCGGACTTATAATTTCTAACCCCCTAAAAGTTAAATTTGGTTCTCGAAATTTAAAAACAAAATCATAAATTGTCTCGAATAGATGAGGGTATTGCTTTTTCATAGTATTCTCGGACTCTCAAGTTTCTTTTTTGACCCGATCACTTTCCCATTGGACCTTAACAATAGGAACTTGTCTGTTCCGCAATCTCCTAATTTGGCGATCAAGAATAGTTATGGGTTAGACTTTGAAACACAAGTCTTCCCTTAGTTCGACCGGTGAAGTTTCTAAAACATGCAAAGGATCCAATAAATATTTCTTTAACATGGAAATATGGAATATATCGTGAATTTTCTCTAAATTTGGGGACAATTTTAGCCGATATGGCACTTTTCCTATCCTCTCCAGGATTTTAAAAGGTCCAATGTAGTGAGGATTCAATTTCTCTCGTTTCCAGAATCGGATCATACCCTTCCAAGTTGATATCTTCAAAAATACCATGTCTCCAACTCAAACTCCAAAGGTCTTCTCCTTTGTCTATCTTGAGTTACCTTCATTCTTCCCCGAATCACCTTTACTTTCTTTATGGTTGCTGCAATTAATGCAACATTTCCAATCTCGCTCTCTCCTAGCTCATCCCAACACAATGGAGTTTGGCATTTCCTTCCATATAGAGTCTCGTAGGGTGGCATCCCAATACTTGCCTGATAACTGTCATTATATACAACTCAATCAACGAGAAGTATTTATTCCAACTCCCTTGAAAGTTCATCACAAATGCCCTAAGCATGTTTTCCGATGTCTAAATAGTGCACTCCAATTGCCCATCAGTCTGATGGTGGAAAGTTGTGTTTAACTTCAATTTAGTCCCCAAAGCCTTTTGTAGCTTAGGTCAAAATCGAAACGTGAATCGAGGGTCACGATTGGATACAATCGACACCAAAACCCCATGGAACCTCACAATCTCATCAATATAGAGTTTGGTTAATTTCTCTAAGGTGTAGGTGTTCTGAATTGGAAAGAAATGAGATGACTTGGTAAGCCAGTTTACTACCACCCATATAACATCGTGTCGGCTCGGTATGCGTGGCAATCCTACTACAAAGTCTATGGTGATGTGCTCTCATTCCCACTCAGGTATCAGTAGTGGTTGTAGGGTCCCAGTTGGCTTCTGATATTCAACCTTGATTTGTTGGCAAACAAGATACCTAGCTATATACTTGGCTATCTCCCGCTTCAACCCTGACCACTAATAAGTCTCTTTGATGGTTCAGTATATTTTGGTACTTCTTGGATGCATCGCATAAATCAAGAAATGTGTCTGTTCAAGTATGACCCTTCAAAGATTATCACTCTTGGGAATACAAATTTGTTTCACATATACTACCATGTCATCCTGGATATGAAACTCCCTACCTTCACCTTTGTGAACCTTCTCCACTATGCCTATTAGCCACTCATCGATTGTTTGAAGCTCTCTAATACAGTCCACTAAGCTTAGTCGTATTTCAAATTTGGCCAAAAGTATACCATGCTCATCATTGGCTAACCTGACTCCAAGTGCACAGAGTCATACCAAGCATAAAATATGAACTCTCATGAGATACTAAAGAAGAAGACTTTCGGCTTAGAGCATCCGTGACTTCATTTGCTTTGCTTGGGTGATAATCTATTACTAAGTCATAATCCTTAATTAATTTTAACCACCTTTGTTGGCTCAAATTTAGCTCCTTTTGAGTAAGCAAGAACTTGAGACTTTTGTGATCAATGAAAATTTTGTGCGTATCCCCATACAAATAGTGTCTCCATATCTTTAATATGAATACAATGGCGACTAGCTCCAAATCGTGTAGGATAATTCAACTTGTGTTTCTTTAGCTGTCAAAAAGTATAAGCAATCACTCGCTCATTTTGGATCAACACACAATCCAACCCTTGTCGGCTAGTATCACTAAACACCACATAATCACCACCGTTAATAGGGAGGGCAACGATTGGAGCGGATGTGAGCCTCTTCTTGAGTTCTTGAAAGCTCTCTGTACATTTGTCACCCCACTCAAATTTGACTCCCTTTGGAGTCAAATTCCACAATGGAGCTGCAATCTTGGAGAATCTTTTGACAAATCTCCAGTAGTATCCTGCCAATCCAAGGCAATTCCTCACCTTGGTGACATTCTTAGGTTGCTCCTACTTCAATATGGCTTCCACTTTTCTCGGGTCAACAAATATCCCATCTCCGAATACCACATGCCCCGGAAATCCAATCTCCTTCAATCAAAACTCACATTTAGAGAACTGGGCATGCAACGTTTACAACATTATCCGAAGATACTCAGAATACTCCTCATCATTCTTGGAATACACCAATATATCATCTATGAACATAATAACAAATTTATCCAAATAGAAGTGAAATACTCTATTCTTTAAAGGCATTACCATAAAGTCATAGTGGCCATACCGAGTTCTAAACATAGTCTTGTGGATATCATTCTCTTTGATTCTCAACCTATAGTATCCCAACCTCAAATCAATTTTTGAGAACACTCTAGCCCCTTGAAGTTGATAAAACAAATCATCAATCCTTGGTAAGGGGTATTTGTTCTTGATGGTTATCTTATTGAGCTGCCATTAGTCAATACACAATCGGAGAGTGCTATCCTTTTTCTTTACGAATAAGATTAGAGCATCCCAAGGTGAGATATTTGGTTGGATAAACCCCTTGTTTAATAACTTTTGGAGCTGGACCTTCAATTCTTTCCACTCTGCACGTGCCATCCTATACAGAGGAATTGAGATAGGGCCTATACGAGGAACCAAATCAATGGCAAATTCAAACTCCAAGATTGGAGGCAAATTGGACAACTCATCTAGAAAGACGTCTAGAAACTCATTCACCACCGGAACATCCTTCAAGTTGGGACCCTCAACTGTGGTGTCAATATTGTGTGTAAGGTAGGTTTCGTATCCCTTAAGCACTAAGTTGCTTGCCTCCAAAGCCGAGATCACACAACTTGGCAAAACCCGTCGCTTACCAATAAATACCACTATTGGGCACCCCGGTCTCCGAAATTCCACCTCTTTTATGAAACAATCAACTGAAGCCCGGTGGAGATATAGCCAATCCATACCAAGCATGGCATCAAAATCTACCATTTCCAATGGTATCAAGTCTGCCTCAAGAGTAGCTTCCCCTATCACCACATCACAAACATTGTACACCATGTTCATAACTAACTACTCACCTAATGGAGTGATCACCAATAATTCTTCATCAAGGGGACTCAAGGGTCTATTGTTATGCTTAGCAAACACCATGCTCACAAAAGAATTATTAGAATCCGTATAAATAAGCACACGAGTATCAACATCGAAGATTTTCATCATACCATTTAATATAAACCATCAAGCAGTTATTAGTAAATCTTCAAAATACATACTATATAGATGAGCCCCAATATCATGATATTACACGATACTAATCACATGTATATATATACATAAGACTTTAGAATTTACGATTTTAGCCTTAATGGCTATTATGGATTTGTAGGATTCAATATCCTTTAGCCCCAAACTAGCCACGACTAAACAAACAAAAGGAAAGAATTTTTGATTGTCGTCAAGTAATCACACATCAAGTGACACTCACTTAAAGAGTTTTATGGATTAGCTACTCAATAGCATATTCCTAGCTTAGTCATCATCAATCATAAAATACTTGTATTATCACTTTCAAATAACTAAGGAAAAGATTAGGGGGAGGTACCTGTGACTATGTTTGGGTTGGCCTGAGTTTTCTCATTCTTCATGGCATAAATTCTCATATGAGTTCTTAGCTGAAAACGTTGGGGAGGAACAGTCATCGTGTTGCTCCCGGTCCCTGTCCATGGAGTAGTATTTGTCAAATGAGTAGAAGTATTGGTTTAACCATCCCTAAATCCGCTGGTAAACCCTGACCAAGTAGGCTTCTTTGTTTGCTTATTCCAAACTCTAGACAATTGTTGTGGAAATACCTTTCCTTCCTACATTGATAACATCTTTGCAACTCCCTACATAATCTAAAGTGAAACTTCTTGCCCGATGGTCCTTCTTACTCTCTGCCTACTTACTTTTAGAGGTGTCATCAGCTATGGGAGCACCAAATTGAGGTGGTCGTTGGCCTTGTGGAGAGCCAAAGGATCCAGAGATAGAGGTGCCACCGTAGGAGCCCGAGCTCCTATTCTTCTTGAAGTTTTTCTCTGATGTAAATCTGAATTTTTTCTTCTTTTGTTGTCCATCTCTCACATTTCCCCTTTCTTCTACAATTTGCTTGGTCCTCAAGGCCAACTCCAAAACATCTTGAAAGGAATGAGCCTTCGTCACCAACATCTTTTCTCGAATATTCAAGTTCAAGCCATCCTCGAACTTGAATCTCTTGTACTCTTCGGAGGCCATATCTGGAACAAAAGAGGACAATCTCCTCAACTCAGTCTCGTACTCCATCACTATCTTATTGTCTTGGCGGAGATGGAGAAACTCTTTCCTCTTCAACTCCCGATGAAACTAAGTAAAATATTTCTCATCGAATTCCCGAAGGAATTTACTCCAAGTAATTGGAGTCGGTGACCTCTCTCTCAAATTGTCCTACCACACATGGGCATCTTCATCTAAGAGCTTCACAGCCACCATGAGCTTCCTCTCATCATCAAGCCCCATATCGGCCACCACTTCTCGACATGGTTGACCCAACTTTTGGCTACCGTGGCATCACAAGTTCCCGAGAAGGTGCCACATCCTAGTAGCTGAGTTTCCTTAAGCAGCTTAGAGAACTCAATAGTTGATCAAGTGGCCGATGTAGCAATGGAAGTAGGAGGGACCACTGGTGTGCTGAAGGAGTCAGTAAGGCGATCAAAGTAGGTGGAGGTGGAACCGATGCTTGAGGTGGAGTTTGCATTTGATCCCCATATGCCATCCACCACTCCATCACTTGTTAGAGTGCAACAAACGGTGGGGCTGGAGTCTTGGTTGGTGGAGTCGAGTAAGTAGGAGTCGAAGGAGGCGTCTATGAAGATGTTGCGACCTCTGGTTGAGACGATGGTGGAGGAATCTCATTGATATTCCTCATTCTTCATTGGGGAGGCATTGCAATTCTACAAAATAGAAGTTGTGCTTAGTACGTAAGATTAGGTGTAAAGCTAAATACCTAACCCCCTAAAAATAATGGACTCAACTTCCTAAGACCTAGAGTACGCGTTTTAAAAACCCTTTGGAAATACCTTGAAGATTTAAATTTTGAAATAATTTAAAAACAATTGAGGACCTTTGAAAATATTTGAGAAACCTCTCAATTTTTTGTTTTCTTTTTACAAAACAAGAGGCTAAACTTTGATATCAATAAAATTGTCACACCCCGACTCTCAGATCGAGAACACGACAACTGCTACGTTATCCCAAAATATAGGTAAATTTAACCCGTATACCAAGTTACCGCAAGGCATTCAAAGATATCCACCCTTTTTCCCAAAAAAAAAAAGATTTCAACAAATTCCAATAACTCAACATGCATTCATCATACAAACGAAAGACCAACCCAGTCCATCCATATTCAAAACATACATGCATAATCCTATCCTAGCCATCTATAATCCAATGACATGCATAAAGCTAGCCCGATCGTCAATATCCAATCACATACATCAAAAATAAAATAAGTCCCTATTCAAGAGATCTAAACCAAATTCAATAAAAATAATTGTCAAGTAAAGTTTTTGAGAAAATAGAAAGTAGTAAGGTCCTCAATGTAAATTCACATAATCCAATAGAATTTAATCATCAAGAAAAATCAAAATATAGTTCCAAATATAGTTTTCAAAATAATCACTAACATTTACCTCCACTTGGGCCTACTAATACCTCAAGAGAATCAAAAGTCAATATCTAAGAGAGTTCTCAAAATATTTTCCATTCGGTTAAAGATGAGTGCTAACCTCCAAACTAAACATTCTCTATAAAAATAAAATGAGAGGAATGAATACAAACAATACTCAGTGAGTGGAATAATATGTTATGCAATGAATGAGGGGTGAGTATGGATATGTTAAATAATATTCCAAAAAAAATTCATTTTCAACATATTTTAGTTCATAAATGTTCTGTGTAAATATCAACATTTTTCGATCAATTCTAGATATCACAATAAAATAAGTTTTATGCAACCATGTCATATCATGGTTTTCAAACCAAAGAATGGGGATTGCCAAAATACTTTATCCGACAATGGTCTACCGCGTCCAATGGTGAATCCGCCAAGGGGTTTTCATACATTTCACATTCACTAGAAAATAAAAACTCTATGCCGATGGTAATATTTATTGTCGGTAACTTTTAGTGATGGTTTTTTATACTTTATAGAGACGATTTTGACAAAATCGTGAAGAAATGTATACATTTTCTTATGGGTATAAATTGTTCGTTGGGAAATGTTTATCAACCGTCAGTAAAGATAACACAACCGTTTATAAAAATAATGTTCAATTATGATGGTTATCAATTGTTGTAAGTAAATATGGCGGTCTTTAGGGATAGTTTGAAAATATTTTTTATATGACTTATCTTTACTGCACGCTTAATCATACCACCTGCACACGTTCTATATCTGTACTAACCTATATATTGCACAATCATTAAAAACTATGTTCAATTCTCACGGTTATCACTTGAGATCAATAAATGTGAGACGGTTACTGAGTATTAGGATGGTTTAAAATTTTAATAATTAAAGTTATTTGCAATATGTAGTGGTAAGTTGGTGATAATTTGAGATGACAAGTGCTAAATTACTATAGTAGGTGGTGTGGTGCGTTGCGATAAGTTGTGACAGATTTGCGATAACTAGTGGTATTATATTGTGTATGGTAATGTTATTATGGTAATGCCTAGTAAAATTGATAATATTATTATATATATTGTAGTTGTGATATCTAGTGGTAAAATTGATATAGCAGATAGTAATTTTGTCATAAAATAAAAGTAGTAAGATTATGAGTAAGGTTGTGAAATATGTGATATAAATCGGTGATCACTTATGCTTAGTTTGCGTGTCACCAAAGTCAAATGCGCATAATTGTATGGTCATTAGTAACATGTAGCAATACATGGTAACATTGTGTACAATGATATAAATTTTACCATTATAGTAACATTATTAATATATTATTATTAGTATTATTAATATAGATTATTATTGTTTCTAATAAATTAAAAAAAAAATTATTTTGAATATTGTTATCTAATTTGAGGTAGATTGGTATAATAGGTGGTCAGTAGTAAATTTACAATAAGTGATAATTGTGTGGTAAGTAATAAGTTTAGGATAAGTGATAACTAGTGATAAAACAGTAGTGTGGTAACATCAAGATAACAGTGCTCGCATGCAATAGATTTCATGATAATAATGTATGATAATATTGCGCACAATGGTAAGAATTTTGCCATTATAGTAATATCATTAATATATTATTATTAGAATTATTAATATAGATTATTATTGTTTCTAATAAATTAAAAATAAAAACTATTCTGAATGTTGTTATCTAATTTGGTATAATAGGTGGTAAGTAGTAAATTTATGGTAAGTGAAAACTAGGTGGTAAGAAGTAATTGGATGATAAGTGATAACTAGGTAGTAAGTACTTAGTAGTAAGCGATAACTATGTGGTGAGTAGTAATTAGGCGGTAAGTAGCAAGTGATAGCTAGGTGGTAAGTATTAACTAGGTGATTAGTGAAAACTACGTGGTAAGTAGTAAATTTATGATAAATGATAACTAGTGGTAATACAGTAGTGTAGTAATTTCATGATAACAGTGTTCGGAGTGCAATAGATTTCATTATTTCATTATTTTTGTTTACACTTTAACATTGATAATATATTAGCAATTTAAATTATAATACATTAATAATTAAAAAAATCTATATATTTAATCATAAATTTTTACCTGTTCAAAATATATACTTAATAACTCATAATTTATTCATTTATTCAACAAAACATAATTCAAATAAATAAATAATAGATTGTTTGAATATATCAAGTTGAATTTAAACAGTAAGAAAATTTAAAGAGAATGGAAAAAAAATACAAACCCAAAGTGAAGGAAAAAAATAGAGGTGAGAGTGAGATAAGGTGAAAAAAAAAAAGGTGAAGATGAGAGTGAGATAAGAAAAAAAAAGAGAGTGAGACAGACAGGAAAGAAGAAAAAAAAAATAACAAAACAATATATTGTGGCACAGTGGTTAATCCAACTCATGTTTGGTGGTTCAAAGACACAGGTTCAAACCCGCGTGCTAGCATTTCTTGCAAAAAAAAAGGTATGCTCCATGCGCGGTGCATACTTGTGCAGCCCACCCATGCGGTTGGGCCAAGCATGCTCGCGCGCACTGCGCTTGATCTGGGAACGGGAAGGCATGTGCCATGCGCAATGCATGCCAACTCCCATGCGCACCACACTTGTGCTGGGCCCGGCTAGGCATGTGCCATGTGTGGTGTATGCCTGCACGGCTGGGCTGTGCATGCCGCACTGCCCAACCACAAATGCACAGGGTGCGCACATACCCTCACACACCACATTTGTGCTGGGCGCGGGAAGGAATGCGCCATGTGTGGTGCATGCTCGTGCAACTCAACCGCGCATGTGTGGAGTGCAGTCCTGCCTACGCACACCGCACTTGTGCTAGGTGCGGGCGAGCCCACGCGGCACGATTGCACATGTTGCTGCGCAGTGGAACCATGAGCACTGCGCATTGTACATGCACAGGGCATCGGCATGCCCACCCGCACCATGCTTGTGCAGGGTGTGGGCGCGCTTGCACCATGTGGCATGCACGGTGCATGCCTGCGCAACTCTACCGCCAATGCCATGCGGTGGAACCGCGCATACTCCTGGGCGCAATGCGCATGGGGGTCACGAGTGTCTCATGCCGACGTGGCATGCACGTTGCCTACGCGGCTCAACCACGTTGCCCACATGGCTCAACCACATAGGCAAGTGCGGGGCGTTGGCAAGCAATGCATGCATGCCTCACGATTAGCACGGTCCGCAAACCTTGAACACCATATTATTGATTTAATTTATTAATATTAATATTATTTTAAATTATTAATATTATTAATTTATATAACGTAATGATAAGAAATTGTTAATTTAAATTATTTAATGTCAAATTTCAGGAGTTACTTGAATTTGCAAAAAAAAAAAGAAATACATTTTGCTTACGGCTAATATCTCACATAAAAATTAGGTCTTTTAATTATGTTTTGAGGTTTTAATTAGCTTTTGATGATGAAAATTTAAGTGAATACTACCGTTGCAAACAAGGTAACAAGTCTTTGTATGAAATGTAATATTAATAAGAAAACAAGATAACATCTCATTTGAATAATTTAAATAAATAACACATATAGTGAAGATATGGGAATGACACATCATGAGTATTAAGTAAGAAAAAATATGAGAAATTAAAAATAACGCCGGTATGTAATGACAAAAGAGGCGGGAAAAAGATTAAACTCTGGAAAAATGTGAAAAAAGTGTACTAAAGCAATTTTGAAAATTTGTTAATTTGTTTGTGAAAATGAGAGTTAAATGATTAATTGGTGATGCAAAAAATTTACAAAAAATTTAGGATTGGTTCATGACATTGGTATTGCTTAGGAGATTGCATCATTGCCCAATAATATAGTAATATTAATTTTACACTACTATATAATACATTACTTACTATATGTATTACTATAAATTAGAGTATCGTAATGAGGTATTGTAATTCACCATTCAGCCATTGAATTTCGCATTATACGATTAATTTAAATAATATAATTATCATTACATAACTTAATTAATTATCTAATAATTTAAATAATGTTGAACAATATTGTATTATAGGATTATTAGTATTTTTTAGTAATTAAATAATATTGAGAAATATTATATTTTAGGATTATTAGCAATTTTAAATAATATTACAGTTGAGGTGGGGTTGGAAGTGGTATGTGTGAAAATTGTGTGTGTGAAAGTTGTGTAAAGTGTGGAAATGTGAGAGTTTGAATTCTTTATTTATTCACCTTTGTGATTATTTATGATTATAAATAGGGATGAGATCTTAGTGTTATCTAGATAAAAACCCTACCAATACAATAACAGATACAAGTGCTCTTCATTCATTATACCAACATAATTAATTACGCCATCATCATATTTTCAAATTATAATATTATATTATGTATATTATCTGATAATTGGTTAATGAATTTTCAAAACTATAACACTATATTCTATAAATTACTAATTTCATATCATTACATTATTTAAATTAATAATATTAATAATTTTATACTATTTAAATTAAAAATATTAATAATTTGATACTCATGTGATTAATCAAATGGACATAATTAGAACAGCACAGTATAGGCATGCGCTATGGAGTAAATGTAGTAATAGTGAAGTAATAAGTTGTAAAAATTATATAGTAAATGATTTTTTCAACTAAATGATTTTTTCAACTGAAAGGCAGTGGCGGTATTGATTAACAAATGTGAGGAATTAAGAAGCAGGTAATGAAAAATGAGGCGGGAAAAAAAAACGCAAAAGAAAAAATGGGCGTGTTTTGAAAAAGTTTTCAAAATTTGTTTGGAAACATGATATATTATATAAATCATATGCCAAAAAGTTTTACCATCAAAACTTTTCCTTTTCTCAAAACTTCTCCTCCCCTAACTCATCTAAACCTTTTACTCACTAGTTAGTAGCCAGATAGAGTGCACATAAAACCCAACCATCATCATCACTACCATTGACTCCACTCACTTACTACCATCTAGATGCTGGAGTGCACAAAGGATTGTTGATAAAAATGCCTTCAAATTGTGATGATGGTAACATTTTTTGTGAGTGAACATTTTTTATTTGTAACATCTCAGAAAACATGCAGTTCTGGGACATGCAATTTTTTTTGGTCTTATATGTATATGTTATTCTATTTAGAAATCAATGTATCAATCATTCTTGCGTTTACATTATTTTTATAATTTTTTTATTTTTAGTAATTCAAATCTACACCATCTAAAAAAAATCGTTACTATTGATATTGATATCATGTGGTAACCGTTACTATTGATATTGATATCATGTGCTAACACATAGTAAGCAGTAACATTTTCTATATAGTAATTTTTCTAACACGTATAATAACCAACCCTAACTTCTTACTCTTATAATAATCGACGATAAAAGGGAGTGGCATTTCCTAATACGTATGGTAATCAATAATACAAAATAGTAACTGTTACTAACAGATGTGATAACCGATGATAAATGACCGTAACCTTTTCCAAGTGCTTTTCTAACCGATTATAAAAGGCAGTAATTTTTTCTAATATTTGTGATACCGATAATAAAAGATAATAATATTTCCTAAACACTTGTGTAATTGACAATACAAATAGTAACTTATACTAACATATGTGGTAACCGATGATAAAAAGTAAGAAATCCGTTGCTAAAGGGTATCAATTAATGATGGATGTTTTCCGTCATTAAATCCATCACTAAAAGTCACCCCACTAAATATCAATGATGGAATACTATTCGTCGCTGATAAAAAAATAAAAAAAATTAGTGACGGATTGGTAATGTCGCTGATTTTTGAGTTCTCAAGCGAATGCACGCGGTTCCAAGCGCCTGACTTGCACCCACACTTGACCTACCAGCCCCGGCCCCGGCCCCCACCCCGCACAAGCCCCTGCCCGCTCGTGTGCTGCCTCTTTTAATTTGCTGAAATTCCTACTCCAGTGCTTCCGTGAGGCTTTCAACCTGCGCATGGGAAAAAGTCCAACAACATCACAACCATCAGACCACACATATACATCTACTTATATTCTTTTTTTTATTTATTTGTTATCTTTAGATCACAATTTTTTTATAATAATAATAAAAAATATAAAATGATAATTTATTATAAATTAATAAATTATTAGCTTAAAATAAAATAATAAATTTTTTTAAAAAAATAATATTATTCTTCTACAAAATAAAATAAAAAGAAAAAGAATTTTTAAATAAAAAATGAAAAAAAAAATAAAAAATAAAAAAATAAGAAAATAAAAAAGTCTCTAATAGCTGTATAATTTTTAAAATTTTTTTTTTTTACCCTTCACTACTATACCGATAGATTAGTGATAAAAATTTTCCGTCGGTAATCCGTCGCTGATAGATTTATAGAATTTTTTTTTTTGTTGTTTACAACATTAGCAATGGATTAGCGACGGAAATATTTCCGTTGCTAATTTCTGTGGCTAATTTAATCCAACGTTAATCCGTCACAAATCTGTCGTTATTACCATTGGATTTTTATCCGTGGCGTGTTTTCTTATAGTGTTCTCTGGTTCTTATTGGACTATAGAGACAATGTTGACAGGTTTAGAGCCATCTTTGGTACCCACATTTTCATATTCATCATCGAAGTCCAACGGTGTCTTGGCCATATTTGCCACTTGCCTTTTAGTGCTTATACTCTTTGCTCTCTATTCTTTCAGGTTCTTGTACCAGTTAGGATAACCATATATCTTAAAATAATTTTCTTGCAAATGCCCGTACATGTTACAATGATCACAGTATTGTATCTCTTCTCACTATTTCCAATTCTTCTCCCACTATTTCTTCCACCTGCACCTGGTTTTCCTCTCTCAAAACCTCTTCCGCCATTTTCTTTCTTACTGATTTGACATCTAATAAATATTACTGCATACTCATTTTTTTTTTAGGATAAATAGCATGCGCATCTCTTTGATTCTCAACACTACAAATTGAGTATGCTCTATTTACTAATGGAAGTGGATCCATGGCAAGGATTTGATCATGTACATGATCATAGGTATCATTGAGTCCCATTAAAAATTGCATCAATCTGTTGAATAAAGCTAGATCTAAGACTTCTTTTACTGTTGCACACGTGTATACAGATACCGGCATCAAGCATCGAAGCTCGTTCCACAATTTCTTCAATTTTGTATAGTATTTTTCCACCTTCAAGGTGCCTTGGGTTATGCTACTAATCTCCTTTGTATCTGATAGAGTAATAGCCCATTGCACTCTCCATTCCTCTCTTGCAACTCTTCCTATCATTTGTTTATTGTAGTTGTATAAATGAAAGCCTCGACTCAGGATCCAAGATCTTACCATGTAGTCCACTTTTTCCTATTGCTCTATTTTTGGCGAGGTGCTGGATGGACGCTCACAAGCTCCTGTGATAAATCCCAATTTAAGCATTGCCCCTGATGCTATCTTGATTGATCTGCTCTAGTTGAGATAATTTCCACCTATCAAAGGCGATGTAACCAGGGTCATTCCTGGGTGATCTGAGCTTTGAAGATACAGTGGATCTTCATTATGTTGAGCTAAATCATCTGTTGTTTCAATTTGATCTGTCATATTCTGGATCAAGTTGTTTTGATACCATAAACAAAAAACGAAATTGTATTTGAGAGAATATTTTACCGATTCATTTTTTAAAAGAAAAGATAATACATGGTGTGGTTTATATACAATAATACAAATAATAAAAAGGATGGCATTGATAACATGTAATTTATTAAATTTATTATTGTTATCATGGTTTGAATTTGAATTGTTTAATATACTAATGGTTGGTTTTATTGAATTTTATTTTTAGGAAATTGAAATTGAGGACTTGGAGCAAATTGGGCTTAACAAAGAAATTTTGGAGCTAATTGGGAGTAAAGTTTATAATGGGAAGATTCCTAATTGATTTGAAAGATTAAAAGGAAGGAAAATGCTACTAAATCTCTCATGTTACTAATTCTCTCAAAGAGATTGGAAGCCACTTATATTCTCAAAGGAAACAAAAAAAAAAAAAAAAAATTCCAATGATACATTCCAAGACCGGCTGCCCTTGCATATATGTTACACAAGAATTGCATTCAACACACATATATATATATTCAAAGAGGGCTGCTGGCGGAAGAGAGACACACACATTCCAAGAGGAGGCGGCTGCACCTTTGGGGAAGAAGGAAAAGTCACATAAGCCAAAAACTTATTTTCTTCACTAGGTTTTTATTTTTTTTCTTCTTAGGATCATTTTTTTTTATTTTCTTGTGTTGATACTTACTACCATGAGTGGCTAGTTCGTTTATTCTGATTCAAGAGAAATTTTAATCGATTGTTCTTCATTGTGAGGTTATATTCTTAATTTAATTTCTTGTCTTTTATTCAAGTATTCGTCGATTCTTGATTTATTTGTATGAAGAATTGGTATTGGTTAATCTGACAATTTAATTCAATATCAATTTTTCAACTGCATCCAGGATTTCAGTGATCCGTAATTGTCATGAATGAATGGTACGAGTAGCAAATAGGTTATATAAGTTTATGGGTCGTTTGCCGATATTCATTTTAACCTAAGGAATCGATGAAACAAAATCGAATAATTGTACGGCTATCCTGGTTATTTGTATTTTGGTTTAACTGTTTTCATAGAACTTAATACTGTCATTATTTGATATGGAACGCTATCGTACCCTGTCAATTAATGATAAATTTTGATTGGATGCTGGGTTTGGTCAATTAAATTAGGAAAACACAAGATTTATTATGGCTATCCTAATAGATCTAAGGTTAAATGCTTGAATCACAAGAATAATATTTTTTAACCAATGATCAATAAGACAATCGAATATATGAACCCTTGGATCGGATGTTTAGCATATTGAATTTCTTCTCCAATTTTTAGTATTTTTACATATTTGATTTGTCTTTTAATTTTATCTATTTAAATTTTGATTTAGGAATTTATTTTATAAACCCCCATTTTATTTTTACATTAACTAAGAGATTGAATTAATTAGTTCCCTTGGAATTCGACCTGGTAACCACTATTACTACAGTTTGGTGCATTGGGGGAATCAGTTTTAATTTGAGGGTTTCGACAACCCGACCAAATTTTGGCGCCGCTGCCGGGGAGAACGTTAATGAAAACGGCAAAAACTAAAATAGACGTGGATGATGGTACACTCTCCGTCGAATTCGACAGCGAGATTGTTAAATTCAATATTTTTGAGGCCATGAGATACCCAAATGAGTGTCATTCGATTTGTTCCGCTAATGTCATTGATTCAATTGTGCAGGAAATCTTTGAAGAAGAAAATGACACAAGTTTTGAATTGGATACGCAATTGAACACCAAAGACGAGATGACCGAAACTTGTGAAATTTCAGAATCAATATTGGAACAACAATCAAGGTCTTTAAATTCGAGCACCACATTTCCTGTTTCTCACAAGAAAATGTTACCTTCTGTTTTGCAGGCTCCAACATTGGAATTGAAGACTTTGCCGAATCATCTCAAATATGTATACTTAGGTGATGAAGAGACCTTACCCGTTATCATAGCAAGAGAATTGACGGAAGAACAAGAAAATCGGCTACTCCAAGTTCTAAAAGAGCACAAGACAGCAATTGATTGGAGTTTAGCCGATATAAAGGGTATTAGTCCCTCAATTTGCATGCATCGAATCCTTTTAGAAGAGGACACTAAGCCAATGAGAGAATCGCAAAGAAAGATGAATCCAATCATGAAAGAAGTGGTGATGAAGGAGGTTCTCAAACTTTTAGACGAAGGCATAATTTATCCAATTTTCGACAGCAAGTGGGTTAGCCCAATTCATGTGGTACCAAAGAAAACAGGAATCACGGTGGTAAGAAATCAAGACAATGAGTTGGTACCTATGCGAGTGCAAAATGGTTGGCGAATGGTCATTGATTTTAGAAAGCTCAATTTACCTACTCGAAAGGACCACTTCCCTTTACCCTTTATTGATCAAATGCTAGAGAGTTTAGCCGGAAAATCATTCTTTTGTTTACTTGATGGTTTTTCAGGTTATTATCAAATCGTGATTGCACAGGAAGATCAAGAAAAGACCACATTCACATGTCCATTTGGAACATTTACTTATAGAAGGATGCCTTTCGGTCTATGTAATGCCCCAGGTACATTCCAAAGATGCATGCTGAGCATTTTTTCTGAATATATTGAAAATTGTATTGAGGTATTTATGGATGATTTCACTGTTTACGGTGACTCGTTTGATAGTTGTCTAGGGCATTTGATCAAAATTTTGAAAAGATGCATGGAAACGAACTTGGTTTTGAACTATGAAAAATGTCATTTCATGGTGAAAGAAGGCATAGTGTTAGGGCATGTGATTTCTCATAGGGGTATTGAGGTAGATAAGGCGAAGGTTGATTTGATCAAGAGTTTACCTTATCCTACAAATGTTAGGGAAATACGTGATTTTCTTGGACATGCAGGTTTTTATCGCAGGTTTATTCAAGACTTCTCAAAAATTGCCTTGCCATTATCCAAGTTGTTTCAGAAAGATATACCTTTCAAGTTTGGAGAAAAATGCAAGGAAGCCTTCGACAAGCTCAAAAACCTGTTAATTACTGCACCAATCATTCAACCACCTGATTGGAATTTACCTTTTGAGATCATGTGCGATGCAAGCAATTTTGCTGTGGAAGCAATTCTTGGCCAGCGGATTGATAAGAAGAGTCACGTCATTTACTATGCTTCAAGGACATTGAATGCTGCTCAATGCAACTACACCACCACCGAAAAAGAGCTCTTAGCAATTGTTTTTGCTTTAGATAAATTCAGATCCTATTTACTTGGTTCTAAAGTAATTGTGTATTCTGATCATGCAGCTTTGAAATATCTATTGGCGAAAAAGGAGTCGAAACCCAGGTTGATACGGTGGATTCTCCTGTTGCAAGAATTTGATTTGAACATCAAGGATCGAAGTGGAGCTGAGAATTTGGTAGCTGATCATCTAAGCAGGTTAGTGAATGAAGAAGATCCATTACCTATTTCTGACAATTTTCCTGATGAGCAGTTATTTCACTTGAAAGGTACTATTCCTTGGTATGCAGATATTGTGAATTATTTGGTTACACACATTTTGCCTAGTGATCTTAGTAAGTCAAGAAAGGATAAAATTCGATGTGAGGCAAAATATTATGTGTGGGATGAGCCATATTTGTGAAAATTTTGTTCTGATCAAATAATTAGGAGATGTGTCCCAGAGAATGAACATAGATCCATTTTAGCATTTTGTCATAGTTATGCTTGTGGGGGACATTTTGGACCACGGAGAACCGCAAGGAAAGTTTTAGATAGTGGGTTATATTGGGAGACCTTGTTTAAGGATGCTTACTTGTTTTGTAAAAACTGTGATAGATGTCAAAGGACAGGAACTTTGTCTCATAGAAACGAGATGCCCCAAACTCCCATTCTTGTTTGTGAAATATTTGATATATGGGGTATTGATTTTATGGGTCCATTCCCTTTCGTCTTGTGGATATGCTTACATTCTTTTGACTGTTGATTATGTATCGAAATGGGTGGAAGCAAAAGCCACCAGAACTGACGATTCTAAGTCTGTTGTAGGTTTTATCAAGACTAACATTTTCAGCAGGTTTGGGATCCCTAGAGCCATCATAAGTGATCAAGGAAGCCATTTTTGTAACCGAGCAATCGAAGCATTGATGAAAAAATATGGAGTGCATCACCGGGTTGCTACGGCATACCATCCTCAGACAAATGGACAAGCCGAAGTTTCCAACCGTGAAGTTAAATCCATTTTAGAGAAAACGGTCAACCCGGGACGAAAAGATTGGAGTTTACGTTTAGATGATGCACTGTGGGCGTACCGAACAGCTTTCAAAACGCCAATAGGGATGTCTCCTTATAGGTTAGTTTTTGGGAAATCCTGTCATTTACCGGTGGAAGTTGAGCATAAAGCGTATTGGGCGATCAAACGTTGCAATATGAATATGGATGAAGCCGGTGAGTCGAGGAAATTGCAACTACAAGAACTTGAAGAGTTGAGATTGGAGGCCTATGAGAACTTGAGGATTTATAAAGAGAAAACTAAATTGTTTCACGATGGTATGATCTTAAGGAAACAATTTGAGATTGGACAAAAAGTGCTTCTATATAATTCTCGACTCAAACTCATGCCAGGTAAGTTGCATTCTCGATGGGTTGGTCCATTTGTTGTTACTAATGTGTTTTCTCATGGTGCAGTGGAAATCAAAAGTCTTGACACAAATAAAGTTTTCAAGGTGAATGGGCATCGGTTGAAGATATTTCATGATGAGATGGAGATTTCTACAATGTTGGACATTACATTGATGTCTCCAAATTATTCTTCTGACTGAATCAAACATGAAGACCGTCGAGCATAAAGACGTTAAATAATTGCGCTTGTTGGGAGGCAACCCAAATTTTTTTTTTTTAAAGTTTGATTTAATTTTTAGTTATTTCATTTTTTTCAATTTTAAATGTTTTCTTAGTGTTATTTATCCATTCTCTTACTTTTTTGCATGTGTTCAGCAATTTTCTCAGGCCAAGACACGAATAGAGTGACAGTCAGCTTTCGGACAGAAGCAGTCTTGGCATTAGGGCATGATCACGCGGTTTCCACAACCCACTAAATTTTTTGGAAAAATGTGCTAGTTGCGACTGCCCAAACCGAAGGACTCATAGAGAAGACCTCACATTCTCCACAGTGCCCGCCATCACGTTAGGGGAGTACTCTCGTTTTTCTTCTTCCTTTTCATTGTCCTTTTTTCTTGCCTAACATCTTTCATTTTTTGAGATTCGTTTTCAATTGTGCTAACTGTGAATTTCTTTAGCATTGTATCTCACATTCTCATCTTTTGCATACATTGAGGACAATGTAGTATTTAGGTGTGGGGGAGGATTTTCATACTAATGTCATTTTTTCTATTTTTCTTTGGAACTTCGTACTCTCTGGATTTTGTCGGATAATAATTTTGAATTAATATACATTGTTGATTTGAGTTTGAAATGCATGAAAGAGACAAGTGTGATTAGTTATTTTTGGATAAAATTGTTTTAAAGTGTCCCGTTGATCTTGATGATTGAGTCATTTGAAAATGTGATAGATTTGATACAACATTGCACAATTTTTGTGAGAATTTGAGCCTTAAGAGCATGTCATCAAATTTGCTCTAATCTTTCTTCTTGAGTGTGCATCAATCTTAGTGTGTTTATTCTAGAACTTGCTTTGCTATACTTTTTGAAACCACATCAATAAATTCATACATTAATATGATGGGGGCATTTAGGTTTACCCATTTTAGCTCTCGAAAATAAACCTTCCTGTGCATAATTTTTCTCTTAGTGAAAATATCCCTTTTCTTTGCTTTAACCTCATTAATTAACACATAACCTTCTTTTTACGTTTCACCTTTTATTTGGTCCTTATATTGAAAAAGCATGTGATTTGAGCATATATTTAGTGGTTATTTGCAAAGGGAATGAGATACTTCTATTGTGAGATTTATTTTCGGGAAGTTGATTATATACTTGGGGTGGATTGCATATGCGCGGCATTTTTCATTAATCCTCATTTAGTTTCCTTATTCATCAAAAAAAAAAGGGAAAAAAAAAAGAAGGAAAAGAAAAAGAAAAAGAAGAAATTCCCAAAAGTTGAAATTGGGGAATTTGAAGCGAAAATGTGAAAACTTTGATTGAGAGATGATTATGATCTTGATTGGGGTATTTTTTCTTTTGGCTTGATTGTATTTCATGATATGGGATATAGGGGATATGCTCTTGACATACTTCTTTGATATATTTATTACACGATACATTTATCCTTTTTACCATTCCTTTACCCAAGCCACGTTACAACCCTTATAAAGACCCTCGGATTTTTGTTTTGAATTCATATATTCAGTGGTAGAGATTTGATTAATAAGCAAGCCTATGGTAATAGCATACTATACTTTGATTTTGAGAGTTATCAATAAATTCCCTTTAAACACTTGAGTGCATAGAGCGATCTCCTTGTGAGGGTAACGGATCTTGTTGCATTGAATTCTGATGATATTGTTGAGTCTATTGGGATACTTATATTTTCTTTTAAGGTTATACAAATTATGATTACTTGCTCTCTAGATTGTGATTTTGGCTTGAATGTTTCAATGTGTGCTACTTGAGATTGTTGAATGATGAAATGAAGGAGGGGAAGGAGTGAAGAGGAGAATGGTTGTATGGCATTGGCATTGTAAATGCTTGAGGACAAGCATTGGTTTGGTGTGGGGGAATTTGATAACATGCAATTTATTGAATTTATTATTGTTATCATGGTTTGAATTTGAATTGTTTAATATACTAATGGTTGGTTTTATTGAATTTTATTTTTAGGAAATTGAAATTGAGGACTTGGAGTAAATTGGGCTTAACAAGGAAATTTTGGAGCTAATTGGGAGTAAAGTTTATAATGGGAAGATTCCTAATTGATTTGAAAGATTAAAAGGAAGGAAAATGTTACTAAATCTCTCATATTACTAATTCTCTCAAAGAGGTTGGAAACTACTTATATTCTCAAAGGAAACAAAAAAACAAAAAAAAAAAGAAATTCCAATGATACATTCCAAGACCGGCTGCCCTTGCATATATGTTACACAAGAATTGCATTCAACACACATATATATATATATTCAAAGAGGGCTGCTGGCGGAAGAGAGACACACACATTCCAAGAGGAGGCGGCTGCACCTTTGGGGAAGAATGAAAAGTCACATAAGCCAAAAACTTATTTTCTTCACTAGGTTTTTATTTTTTTTCTTAGGATCATTTTTTTTTTCTTGTGTTGATACTTACCACCATGAGTGGCTAGTTCGTTTATTCTGATTCAAGGGGAATTTTAATCGATTGTTTTTCATTGTGACGTTATATTCTTAATTTAATTTCTTGTCTTTTATTCAAATATTCGTCGATTCTTGGTTTATTTTTATGAAGAATTGGTATTGGTTAATCTAACAATTTAATTCAATATCAATTTTTCTACTGCATCCAGGATTTCAGTGATCCGTAATTGTTATGAATGAATGGTACGAGTAGCAAATAGGTTATATATGTTTATGGGTCGTTTGCCGATATTCATTTTAACCTAAGAAATCGATGAAACAAAATCGAATAATTGTACGGCTATCCTGGTTATTTGTATTTTGGTTTAACTGTTTTCATAGAACTTAATGCTGTCATTATTTGATATGGAACGCTATCATACCCAGTCAATTAATGATAAGTTTTGATTGGATGCTGGGTTTGGTCAATTAAATTAGGAAAACACAAGATTTATTATGGTTATCCTAATAGATCTAAGGTTAAATGTTTGAATCGTAGGAATAATATTTTTTAACCAATGATCAATAAGACAATCGAATATATGAACCCTTGGATCGGATGTTTAACATATTGAATTTCTTCTCCAATTTTTAGTATTTTTACATATTTGATTTGTTTTTTAATTTTATCTATTTAAATTTTGATTTAGGAATTTATTTTATAAACCCCCATTTTATTTTTACATTAACTAAGAGATTGAATTAATTAGTTCCCTTAGAATTCGACCTGGTAACCACTATTGCTACAGTTTGTTGCATTGGGGGAATCAGTTTTAATTTGAGGGTTTCGACAATCCGACCAGGCATGTAGTATATTTAAGAATATTCTACAAGAATATTTTAAAATAAATTTTGTCTTTTTCCCATTTATTTGGTAGTAATTCTATTTCAACGGTGTCTGCAAAATTTTCAGAACATGCTTTCAATCATAACTAAATGATAGCTATACTGGTGTTCACTCTTTTTACAAAATTTGCTGTATTTTTTAAGGGTTCTGCTCTACGATACATATTATCACAGACTATTTCCCCTCCATTGGATGGATTGATAAATTCACAGGGCTGGACAGGAAGTCAAGAGAGACGTTTAAAGCAGTTGATCAGTTTCCCGGTTGATGCAATCAAAGAACAGAAGCACTTGAAGGAAGACAGCAAGCTGTTGGAGAAAAAAAATTCATTCAAATTCTTCTTAACCTTAAGAATGATATTTCAGAGGCCACTGTGCCACCCAAACTCCTCCAAAGGAATCTTTCCGGTATCTCTTTTATTGCGAATATTGGGTATCTAAAGACCCATTTAACTTAACTCAGATGTTTGCTTTAAACTGTAGGACATACTAGCTGGAGGAAACATTTCAACATCATCTCTGATGATGAAAGCGCAAGAGGAGGTAAGTAGAATTGTGGGAAAGAAAGCAATATCTCCATCAAATGGAATCTCTAAAATCTGTGACGAAAGATACTCTAAGATTACATACTGCCGGTCCTTTGCTGCTTGAAGACTCTAAAATCTGTTTTACACTCTAAGACTAAAGTTATTTTGTCTAAGATTACATACTCCATCAAATGGATCTCCTTTGCTGCTCTAAAAGCCAAGGATTTGGACATGAAGGAAACTATTCGAATAGAAGAGATAAATGTGCCTTTGGTAACGTTGATAGTACAGAAGAGGAAGTCTTTGTGAGTTTATATGATTTAATATTTTACAGAACTGTTCATATGACCAAACACACAAACTCATGCAATGGGTCATGAGTTTTTAAATTTTGAGTTTTCTGCGACCTCCAAATTCTTGGAATTTGAAGAGAAATCTCCCATAACTTCGCCCTTGTCATTTCCCACTCCGAGGGGCCATAAATTTGGAGTATCACTTAAAATAGGATTCAAGAAATTGTGGATGTATTCTTCGTTCGTACCCCTTAAGTTCCCATTTCTCTTATTTTTTATTAGATTTATTATTATGTGCCTCTTCAAAATAAAAGAAAAATAATAAAATATCATAAAGCATAAACTTGTCTAAAGCTTATCAAACTACCCATTTGACAAAATTGACGAGATTCTAAGTCACTATCTTCAAGAATATGTTGCACAAACCGTTGGATCATTGCATTTGAATCATCGTTTTCAAAAACGACCACAGGGGAGAATGGATTATTAAACTTGATTCATGAAATCATCAGTTTCAAAGTCTGACAGTCATAAATGGCACCATCTTCAAAGTTCTACAGGTTTCTATGTAATTATTTAGAGGGTGGAGGAGTTTACATTGAGCACCATTTAGGGGTGTCTCATTTGCATCTGTAAGCCAAGCCAAGCCAAAGCCAAGTAAGACAAGTTGCAATAGAAAAGTTCTGGAGACATGTTCCAAAATGTCTCAAAAAAAAAAAAAATTTTTAAAATAACCCCAACTCAAAAAAATTTCTCCAAATAACCCCAATTTGTCGCGTCTTGGAGACGCGATGCACTGTGACGCGTCTCCAAGATGCGACAACCCAAAGTCCAGAGAGAGAGAGAGAGAGAGAGAGAGGGGAGGAGAGCGGCGGGGGAGGGAGGAGCGCGGCGGGGGGCGGCGGGGGGGGAAGGAGAGAGAAGGGAGGACCGCGGCGGGGTTCGGAGGGGGGAGGGAGGGAGAGAGAGAGGGGAGAGGGCCCGCGGAGGGGGGGAGGTAGAGAGAGAGGGAGGGCCGCGGGGGGCGGAGGGGGAGGAGAGAGACAGCGGAGGGGGGAGGGAGGGGGAGGGAGAGAGAGAGGGAGGGCCGCGGGGGGGGCGGAGGGCCGCGGGGGGCGGAGGGGGAGCCCCCCCGCGGCCCTCCGCCCCCCCCGCGGGCCCTCCCTCTCTCTCTCCCTCCCCCCTCCGCTGTGTCTCTCTCCTCCCCCTCCGCCTCCCGCGGCCCTCCCCGCTGCCCTCCGTCCCCCGCGGCCCTCCGCCCACCCGAGGCCCTCCCTCTCTCTCTCCCTCCCCCCTCCACTCCCCACGACCCTCCCCCCGCGGCCCTCCCTCTCCCCTCTCTCTCTCCCTCCCTCCCCCCTCCGCACCCCGCCGCGGTCCTCCCCCTCTCTCTCCTTCCCCCCGCCGCCCCCCGCCGCGCTCCTCCCTCCCCCGCCGTTCTCCTCCCCTCTCTCCCTCCCCCCCCGCGGACTCCTCTCCCTCCCTCTCTCTCTCTCTCTCTCTGGACTTTGGGTTGTCGCGTCTTGGAGACGCGACACAGTGTGTCGCGCCTTGAAAACGCGACAAATTGGGGTTATTTGGGGAAATTTTTTTGGGTTGGGGTTATTTAAAAAAATTTTTTTTTTTTTTTTGGGTCATTTTAGAACATGTCTCAAAGTTCTGCCCATGTTCTCGTGTTCTGTAGCCTACCCCATCGATAGAATTGCTTTTTCCAACACAGACTTGGATTTTAACAATATAATATTTCACATCTACGGATATGCTATAATAGATTTATGAAAAAAAATATTTTATGAACGAGAATATATCGATTTATGAATGGCTGATGTGACAACCACTATCTTGAAAGACGTATATATATATTATACATCACCAATGTTATCATAATTACATCGTGTACATGAATTTTAAAATTATAATCTAATTAAGTTAACTGTGAACCAATATCTTTGAATTATTATTATTTTTATAATAATTAAAAATATATAAAATTAATTTTTTAAATTGATACATATATTCATTTCGTATGATAAATAGAACGAGAAGTGAATGATGAATTGAGAACCATCTGGCACCTATGCTGTTGTTGTTTTATAAATAATTGGGAAGCCATGCTATTATTGTTTGATCAATAATTGGGAAGTCGTGCCCTTCCAAACTTTCGCAATTATTGCTCATCTTGAGCACCTAGGATAGGACATTTGTAACACCAAATAAAAAAAAAAAAAAAAAAAAAAAAAAAAAAACAATAATAGGGAGAGCCAAAACGCAGCGTTTTGGCCATCCCCTAATCGAATTAGGGCTAAAGCCCTTATTCGTCCCTTCATCTCCTCTCTCTCTCTCTCTCTCTCTCTCTCTCTCTCTCTCCCGACCTTTCATCTCCCACCGCGGCGCCGCCCTCCTTCGCCGCGTGTTCCACCGCCACTGCCACCGCCATCATCTCCTCCTTCTTCTTCTTCTTCTTCTTCTTCTTTTTCTGCTTCTTCTTCTTTCTTCCCGCGGCTCACTCTCCCTTCTGCAGTCGCGATCGTTCGCGATCTCATCTCTTTCGCAAGCTCTGCCGAGCGCCGCCACCGCGCGCGATCTCGCTTCCGTCCGCGAACAGCCGCCACCAGCAGCAACCCCCTCCTTCTGCCACCATCGCGCGAGCTTGAGCGCTCCACAGCGCGATTCCTCCGCGCGAGCCCGATCGCGCCACAGCGTGCGATTACTGCCTCCTCGCGCAATCGAGCCACCGAGTGAGCCCTCCAGCTCCAGTGTGCTACGTTGCAAGCCCGAGCGCTCGGCCGAGCACACGAGCGCGAGCGCTCTAGCCCTGCTCGCGAACGTGCCCCCAGCAAGCGCGCGCCTTGCTCACGCACGCCCTTCTCACGCCCCTGCCGCGCACCCCTGCAGCACGCCCTTGCTCACAGAGCGCCTTAGCCCCTGCTCGTGTGCGAGCCAGCGCCTGCGCGCGCGCCAGTGCCTGCGCACGCACTACAGCCCGCAGGCCCAGCAAGCCCACGGGCCCACTAGGCCCGACAGCCCATCCAAGCTCGCAGGCCCAGTACGGCCTGCGGCCCAGACCGGCCTGCGGCCCAGACCGGCCCATTGGCCCGCCAGCCACAGGCCCATCACCCGCAGGCCCGCCAACCTGCATGCCCATCAGCCGCAGGCCCACCAGCCCGCACGCCCACTGGCCCACAGACCGCGAGCCCGCTAGCCGAAGCCCACTGGCCCGCTGACCCGTTAGCCGAAGCCCACTGTAACCCACGAGCCCGCGACGGCCCGTGAGCCCGTGACAGCCCACAAACCTCCACGCAGGTAAATGACTTAGGGTTTTGCTTCTGATCTAAGTGTTTAGATCTAACAAATAAATCTTGTTTTGATAGGAAATACTACAGACCTTAGAGTAACCGAAGCAACATTCAGACGAGACTCTGTGCTTCGAGAAAACCCTAGGTGAGGAGATTTCGGCTCTAACTGATACATTAGATGAATCTAGGATTGAATCTAAGATGAAATGTTCTGTAAATGTTTAGAGTGTAAGTGGAATGCGAATAGAATACAAATTATCAAATGATTATATATGACTTTGAAGGTTAAGTATAGAATGTTACAGAAATTAGATAATCTGATACGAAAGAAGCGTATTATAGAATCACAAAAATCATGTCGAGTGATTTCGAATAGTTTCCCTTAGAGTTAAACTTTGAAATATGCATGAAAGTATCTGGGTTGTAGGATTTGAATGAAATGAGCCGTAAAGTGAAGGATATTATACATTTCATGTCTTTCGGATAAAGCCTAAAGATGCTTGAGAAATTGATATTCAATTTTGATGATCTGATTAGATTGATCTTTTTGGAGACTCAAGGAAGCAGATCAGATTTGATTGGTTTTGAAAATAGGGAGTGACCACCCTCTCTAGAACTGTGAGTGGGACTTTGACATTCGCTATTGATTGAAAGCCATATTTCAAAAAAATACTTTTTAAATGACATGTTTCTGTAAAATGTATGATTGTTAGAATTTTCGAATATTTTATGAAATGTTTTGTGATGTTTGGAGTGTCTTAATTTTTGACTTTATCGATATGTATCCATGAGTTTTGATAATTGAATATTGTGCCACAACTGATATACTTTAATGTTTCTACTGCATTGGCACATGGTTTTAAATGGATTTACTTACATATTTGGGCTGTATACCCGACCGACGTTATGATATGATGCATGAGACTATATGCCCGGTCGACATGATGATGGGATGCATGGGGCTACGTGCCCGGCCGATATGATATTGTGATCCGTAGCTACAAAGGACATCTGGTAGAGGCACCCCTTGTGCCCGGATACATTTCGGCCGGAGGTATCCGCCAGATCGTCATGTGTATGGGTGTCCTAAGTTGACCCTCATCGGAGAGGACGTTGAGTACGGCTCCGTTTAGCACCAGGCGGGGGCACCATACACGGCCGACTAGTTATATGTACATTATGATTATTTACAGGCTAGTTGGGATAGTTTGTGACCAACATTGGGGTAGAGAGCCATTATTTAATACTTGCATTTGGAAAAACCCCCAATGCGCCGTCCTTGGTCGAGGTAGACCATTGCCGAGAATATTTCATTGGCCGGCTCTTCATGACATTGATGTAAATTTTGGGATGCATATCTTGCCTTCTGATGTGTGCGTATGATATATGATTTTGAAAAAACATGATCGGTTTGTACACTGTAGATATTTTCTTATCTTATGCTTTGACACTCCAAGTTCACATCGATATTGATAGTATGATATCAATCCCCTCACTTATTGAATATCCTCCCATAGATACTTACGCCTCACTTTCTTTCCTACAAGATTAGTGTTGGACCGAGGAGATATCACTGGGATTGGGTATGGATTTTTTCCATCTCTTCCGCTACGATGATTGGTGATATTATTATGTATTGGAGATTTTAGTTTGACCAATATATTTATCAAGTTTTGTGGGATGACTGTATAAATTATGGATATTTATTAGTGAAACTCTCGTATTGAATTATTTCATTGCATTGAGACATTTGTAAATATTTAAAAATAACTTGGGAATTTATTTTATATATACGTAGAATTTAAATCCGCTCAGTGTAGTGGCTGCTCATGTTCTAGTTGGGCATGACAGTAGAGGTCTGTTGCTAGGACTGCTAGAAACTTTATAGCCTTGCGTTGTTCTGGATGTTGCCTGTGGTATTTGTTGATTTTGGAGAGGCCGGGATGACCAATTATTTATTTTTACAGGATGAATGTGATATACAGGTAAAATTGTACATGGGAAACCTCCGATTTATGGGGAGATTCTGCTCAATTTTTTTGTAAAAATATAGCCGGCATCCAGGGACAACGGACAGCTGTTCACGATCCCGGTTCGGGGCGTGACAACCTTGGAGAGAGAGACCGGTCAACTGATTCTCCTGTGAACCTAAACAAACCAAGTTGGACTTAAATAGGACACACCAAGTCGTTTTTTTTTTATTTTTATTTTTAATCAAAACATGCAATCAAACCGATTCAAAATAAGAAAGGAAAATGAAAACGAGAAGATTACTGTTTTAGCTATCCCAAGGGACATGCATAAAACATGTCTTGGTCTATTTAAGAGTCCTTTTTGTGATAAACCTTCTTACAATCAACCCCAAAACAAAAAATGAGGTTTCTTTTCTCCATGTTGCAATGTAGCTATTCTATTACCTCTTATTCAAATTTGATGTTTTTGATCGTTGTAATAGCATCTTTGTTGTTTCTTTTATGGAAGAACAGCACAAGAAAGTCATCTGGGAAGAGAAATAGATATCCTCTTCCTCCTCATCCTCCCAAGCTACCTTTGATAGGTAACTTGCACCAGCTTGGTGATTCTCTTCCGAGATCACTTCTTAAGCTTTCAAGTGAATACGGTCCTCTCATGTTTTTGCAACTTGGCTTTGTACCAACTTTGGTAGTCTCCTCTCCACACATAGCAAGAGTGATCTTCAAATTTCACGATCTTGCTTTTTCTAATAGACCAAGTTTTTATATTATAAAGAAACTAATTTACAATTGCTCAAGCATCGTTTTCACTCCCTACGGTGAATATTGGAGAGAGATAACGAAAATAGCAATACTAGAGCTTTTGAGCACCAAGAGAGTCCAATCATTCAAGGAAGTGAGAGATGAGGAAATCACTCTCACGCTCGGAGAAATTGGTCGATCAAATTGTGCGATCAATCTAAGTAAGGTGATGCTTCTTCTTGCAAATAATATTGTATGCAATGTGGCTTTTGGGAAGAAATACCAAGGGGGAGGCAATGGCATGGGAAACTTTCATGAAATACTTCGTGAAACACAAAACCTGACTGGAGAATTTTGTATTTCGGATTACTTCCCTTGTTTGGAATGGGTAAACAAGTTCAATGGCTTGGATGCAAGGCTAGAGAAGACTTTTAAAGAATTGGACAAGATATATGATGATGTAATAAATGAGCATCTTGACCCAGCAAGGCCTAAAACCGATCATCAAGACCTTGTAGATGTGCTACTTCAACTCCAAAAGGAACCAACTGAAGCAACCGCCATTACCAACAATCAAATTAAAGGGATTCTTGCAGTATGTGTATATTATCTTTTTCCTATGCAGAAATTCATAGCAACTGGGTTTTGTCAAGTTTCAAGGACGTAAAATATTTTATAGGTTAGATTACCGTATAAAAATTACCTAGCAAAGAAAGCTAGCAAATCATAACAACTTCAATTGTTGCCTTGAGAAAGTCAGAATAATTATTTTTAATGTTTAAGAAAAATACCAACTAAAAATATTGGTCTATATTGCAGGACATTTTCATTGCAGGAACAGATACCAGTTCAGCCACAATAGTTTGGGCAATGACACAGCTCATTAAAAATCCATCCATAATGAAAAAAGCGCAGGACGAGGTTAGAATCCTCCTGGGAAACAAAGGAAAAGTTGATGAAAGCGATCTTTCAAGGCTCAACTACATAAGCTTAATTGTGAAAGAAACACTCAGACTCCATCCTCCAGTCCCCTTATTAATTCCAAGAGAAACTACCACTACAAAAAAGCACGGTTTTAATCACGGATTTTCGCAACGGAAAAAATTAGTCGCTATTTTGCAACGAATTTAGCGACAAAAACTTTTTCATCGCTAATTTGCCATAAAATTTGCAACGAAAAGGAAGTCGTAGCTAAATTAGCGACGGACACATTATTCGTAGCAAAATTCGTCGCTAATTAATGACGAAAAAATTTTCGTGACTAAATTCGTTGCTAATTAGTGACAAAAAAATTTTCGTGATTAAATTCGTCGCTAATTGGCGACAAAAAATTTTTCGTTGCAAATTTCGTCGTTAAATAGGTTTTTTATATATAATTAAATAAAATATAATATTAATATAATATTTAAATTAAAAATTAATTTAACAACCATGGTTGTAATTTAATTTAGCGACGGATTTCCAAATCCGTGGCTGATTCAGCGACGGATTCCAAATCCGTCACTAAATAATTAGAATTTTATTTTATTTTTATTTTATTTTAATAATTTCAGCGACGGATTTGAAAATCCGTCGCTGAATTTTATCTTCTTTTAATTATAATTTTATTTTATTTTTATTTTATTTTATTAATTTATATTAACAAATCATATTATTATTTTATAATATTTTAATTTACATTTTATTTTATTATATTATATTTCTTAATTCTTAAAAAAAATCATATATTTTATTTTATTTAAATTATATATATTTTTTAATTAATTTATTATTTTTTTTTCTTTTTTTTGATTTAATATTTTTTATTATTGTATAGGTAATTATATTTTATTTGTATTATTTTATTCAATAATATAAATTTTTTAATTAAATATTTAATCTGAACCTACGCGGGCGCCTGTGTGCTTGCTGAGGCGTGCCTGTCAATGTTTTAATACAAAAAATACAAATTTATAGTTAAAGGGATTCGAATCTTGGACTTGGACCTCGACCTCGAATTTAATAGAAGGTAGATCACCACTGCACCACCGCTAGTGTTGTTGTGTGATAATATTTTTTTTTTCTTTCTTCCTCCTCTTTGTTTTCTATTCTCACTTTTTTTTTCCTTATCTCTATTTTTGGGTTTTTTTTTCTTTCTACTCTCATTTCTTATATATAATAATTTTATTATAATATATAATAATTTTATTATAACGAATAAAAATATTTTGTAATTAAATATATACATTTTTTAAATTATTAATATATTATAATTTATTGATAATTATAATTTTATAGTTTTGAGATATTGTAATCCATTTTTAAATTATGGATTAAAAAAATAAAATAAAAATGAAAAAAAATAATAAAATAATATGATAAAAGAAAAAAGAAGAAGTCAAAATATAATATTAACATATTTTTTAATTAATTTATTATTTTATTTTAAATTAGTATTTTATTATTTTTTATTTTATTAAAAATTATCATATTTATTATTTTTAATTAATATTATTTTAGGTGGGTGGTATAAATAAAAAAAGTTATTATATTTATTATTTTAAATTATTATTATATATTATTTTATTATTATTAGAAAAATGTGAAATAAAGATAATAAATAATAAAAAAGAAATTTATATCATAATAATATATTTGGCTCGGTGGTTTACAGGTTGCATGCAGGAGTTCGGAGGAGTTCAGAGTTCGAACCACGGTGGAGGCAGAAGGCGCGGCATTTTCCAGCAATTAAGAGTGCCTGCGCGGGTGCTGGCTTGGGCGGGCAGGTTGCAGGCAGCTCAAGTGGGCAAGGGTGGCACATGCGTTGGCTCGGGCGGGCGGGCAGGTTGTGGTGCTGGCTTGGGGCGCTCCCTGGACATTTTTACGGAATTTGAAATCAGCAACGGATTTGGAATCTATCGCTGAATTTAGCGAAGGATTTTAGCGACGGATTCCGAATCCGTCGTTGAATTTAGCGACGAATTTTTTTATTATTACAGATTTTTTTCCTTAAATTAGTGACGGATTTTAGGGACAAAAATTATCTGTTGCTAAATTTAATGACGAATTTTAGATTTTTGTCGCTAAATTTAGCAACGGATTTTTTTATGTCGCTAATTTAGCGACGGATAATTTTTCGTCCCTAAAGTTTGTGACGAATTTTAGCGATGAAAAATTATTTGTCGCTAAATTTAGCGACGGATTTCAATTTTCGTTACTAAATTTAGCAACGGATTTTTAATTTCGTCGCTAAATTTTTGCGACGCGTTATTAGCGACGAAAAATTTTTCGTCGCTAAATCCGTCGGTAATGTTTTTAACAACGAATTTTTTTAAAATTTTCGTCACTAAATTTGTGGTTAAAAGGCTGTTTTTTTGTAGTGTACGGAGGAATGCTTAATTGCATGATACAGAATTCCTGCAAAAACAAGAGTACTTTCCTTGCAAAAGCTCTAGCAATGGATCGGATCCAAAATATTGGGACAAGCCAAATAAGTTTTACCCTGAAAGGTTTATGGAAAGTTCTATTGAATTTAAGGGACAGAATTTTGAGTTTTTGCCATTTGGTGCCGGCAGAAGAGGTTGTCCAGGAATTTTCTTTGGAGTGCAGATAATTGAGCTAGCTCTTGCAAATCTCTTATACAAGTTTGATTGGCAACTTCCCGACGGGATGAAAGCTGAAGATTTGGATGTGGAGGAAGCTGTTGGGATAACTGTGCACAAGAAAGTTCCTCTTTATCTAATAGCTAACCCAGTCGATGTGTGATTTAGCATACAGTAGAGATAAGTGCGCCTTCTTCGGTTTCCTTTTGTACCATTGTTTCTTTTCTTAATTTTTATGTACATGTGGTGGTATTCTTGTACATGTGGTGGCATTCGAAACGGAAAGAGTATGATTTTTGTGACACTTGTACTCGTATAAAATATATATATATATATATATTTTTTGTTATAAGTCATCTGTATCTTTTAAATATTTTATATACAATTAAAATTAAACTCTATTTATATTTATTTTTTTCATATATAAAATTTAAATTTAAAATATTCTCGATAGATCCCAATGCCAACCAAGCCACTGTACTAACACTAGTTGCCTTAAAAAGTCTACGCCATTTACAAAGTAAGATAAATAAATTTAATATACTCCACTTGAATAGCCGGTTCCAATGATATGTTTAGTTTTTCCATGGCAGGCCACAAATCCTATAACCAATGGCTAATTTTTACAATTTCTATAAATCTCATACGTATTAATATGTATATAAATAATAATCACCGATTGTCGATGACCACCGATGATTTTAATATCAGATTAAATTAAAAATCAAAAAATTTTGAATAACAAAACAATAATTGCGCCATAAATATAAATATTAACAGAGATAGTAAACAATTACTTAATTTTCATCTCTTTATCAAACAAAGAATCTGCAGGGTTACTCTAATATGGTCTCGGAAAATCCAATGGCTAATTGTCATCCATCAAATATCACAAGACTCATTTTACATGTATGGATCATTGACTAATAAAGATATATATTTTTTAATTATTTTAAGTCATTTTACATCCAATGGCTAACTAATAGTCACTTTGTAATAAACAAAGTGTAGAAGCATTTACTGTGCGCCAAAAACTCGGACATCCCAAGTCGTCCGATTATTTTTTGGCCACGGCTTCTTTTTTCTTTTATTTGCATCCTTTTTTTTTAGCAGTTTTTTTTCTCGCCCTACTTGATCGTCTCATATTTTTAAGATCTTATTTTTTTTTCATTTAACATTGATTTTTTTTTCTTTTTTGAGTCTCATGAATAGTCATTTATTTGTTTCTATTATCTTTTTACTTTATTTATTATCGTTTTTTATTTTATTCATTGATCTTCTTCAGATTTGAGTTGTTAGATTTTTTTTTACTATTTTGAATAATAATTTAATTTATATATTAAATTAATTACAAATATAATAAATATTTATAAAATAAAAAAATAAAATTTATGCGCTGACGCGAACCAATAACCGGTAATTCTATGAAGGGCCGAAGACTTCTGTGGATGAGATCAAAGAGAAGACGACTTCATAATAGCTGCAAAGACAATGGCTGCGCTAATGATGTCATAGCAGCAAAGAATGATGGGACTCGATTTCTCCATCTCTCCTCCCTTGTTTTCTTTTACTTGGGGGAGGAAAATATCGCGCACAGCCAAATAATCATACTATAAAGGAACAATAAATAATAAATGTGTACAAAAATAATTCATAATGTATATGAGAAGAGTATATAGTAAATTAATATTAATCAATTATAATGATTATAACTTCATCGTGAAAAGGTATGGTTTTGTGCTGATTGCAACTGTAGGGTTCATTGCAACATCATCAATTAAAATGATTATTAACATCATCGAGCTTGAGCTCCTTACAACTTCTTTTGGGTCCACCATCTATCAAACACACTATATTTATAATTGATTATCATCCTTTCTCTCTCTTCTCTCTTTCTCTTATATGTTATGTTACCTTTTCGACATATTAAACCTTTTATATTATATAGACTCATAAGATACTGTCACAAAACTTTTATGAAATACTTCGTGAATTTCAAAAACTGACCGGAGGATTTTGAATTTCGGATTACTTCCCTTCTTCGGAATGGGTAAACAACTTCAATGGGTTGGATGCAAGGCTGAAGAAGACTTTTGAAGCATTGGACAATATATATGATGATGTAATAAACGAGCTGTAATAAACGAGCATCTTGACCCAGCAATGCCTAAAACCGATCATCAAGACCTTATGGATGTGCTACTTCAACTCCAAAAGTATCCAACTCAAGCAATCACCATTACCAACAATCATATTAAAGGGATTCTTGTGGTTTTTATATTTTCCTTTTCTTTGTAGAAATTCATAGCAACTGGGTTTTGTCAAGTTTCAAGGATGCAAAATATTTTGATTGGTTAGATGACTGCGTGAAAATACCTCTCAAAGAAAGCTAGCTAATCATACGTAAAAGAATCTGCAGAATTATTCTAATCTTGTCTCAGAGAATACAACGGCTAATAGTCATCCATCAAATATCACAAGTGTCGGTTTGCATGTATCGATTATTGACTTATAATGATATATTTGCTATTATTGTAAGAAGTGACCACTAAGGAGATATGGCCATTTCATTTTCCACTAAATTGAACTTTCCAACACTGTGTTTCTTGTCGTTATTTTAAGAAGATATGACCACTAAAGATATTTTTATACGAGGATAACATGAGAGAAGGAAGCCATTGCATGAAAGCCATTATCGTAGAAAATTATTGAAAATTAAAATAATGAGAATCAATTATTAGAAATTATCATATATTTTAAAAATATTATATATTAATATCAAATCAATAATCGATTCGATTTTAAAAATATTTAATTTTTTATTTCTATATGAGTAATATTTATTTTCATATTTACAATAACAAACTTTCTATATAAATATAATATATTGTAATATTTCAATAAAAAATAGAATATTAAGATACTAGTGTATAGTTAGTCGGTGACTAGATATTGATTTTCTTTAATTGGGATTTTAGAATTAAATGTTATGTATAAAAAAAACATATACCAAAAGATTTTACTATTTAAAAATCTAATCGGATTTGACTGTCAGAGTAGAATGCAATATTTGGATGTTTAAGTTTGAAAATTATTTCATATTTATCGGTATTCCCTAAGTGTATTCCCCGAGTCCAATGAGGGGGCTTAGAAAGAAAAGCATTTCAAATTCTATGTCAACAAGCATAGACAAAAACATGTTAAATCAAACATCTAGGTTTTTCCATATCCCTCTTATTTCCTTTCTCTTCATATATTTATTTTTGGAGGCTGACCCAAAATTGAAATATAAAAATTTATAATAAAAATATTAAATGTATATTAAACAAAAGAATAAAAAATATATATTTAAATTAAACTCTTTATTCTTTCATAATCAACATACTTGTAACAATGAAACAAGCCTGCTGAGCCGAATGGGGAATCAGTGCTGAAGCGTCTTCTAGGCTTTTGTGGAGGATAAGATCTGCATATATCCGTTGAAGGTGGTTGGACAGAGAAAGTTTCGATACTCAAGTTAGAAAGAGAAGTGAGAGAGAGAAATAGGGTAGACTGAGTAGAGGCTTTGCTTATCCCTATGCCACCTTTGTGTATTGTATGTATGCGAGTTATAGAACATCTCTAGTGGGTCGCCTGTGCTAAGCATATATAGCGTATGCATACATGGTTAAGTCTTTTATTTAGGGCATAGAAACCCCAGTTGCTCTATGAAGAGATTACTGAAAATCTTTCAAAATTATAAAAACTATTGTTAAAAGTTTTTAGAAGATTTAAGATCTCATAGATTAAGCAAAATTCAAGTTATCATGGAGATTCTCTACCTAATCGGGAGAGATCATGGGAATTTCCTTTCTTATCAGGAGAGATTACTCCCGAAATTAGGAGAGGTTCAAATTTTGAGTAATTATGATTTTGATTTGTTAGGTGGAGATGTTAGTTGGTGGGAGACCACTTGATAGTTGTCAAGAGATTTAATTGAAAGAGTTTAACAAATCAGTGGTCGAGAGATATAGGCAAAAGTATTTGAGCGAGAGAGCATTTCACCAAACAGTGGCCAAGAGTGTTCGAGCTTCGAGCTTCGTGCTCACCGCGAGGTCATTTGGTGGCTAGTGGGATTTGATGGTTATTGGTCTAGTGGACCTCATAGTCACCGGATTTCATGGTTATGGATAATTGGGCCACGAACCATCAAATATAATTTTCGCTCTGACTACCCATTTGGCAAAATTGAGGATATTGCTAAGTCCATGTCTTTAAGAATAAGTTGCACAAACTGTTGGAACTTTGCATTTGAATCACCATTTTCAAAAGATGACTACATGGGAGGAGAATGGATAATTAAACTTGATTCATGAAATCTTTGATTTCAAGGTTTAACTATCATAAGTGGCACTCAATTTCAAGGTCAAATTATGTTTTATAAGACTAAATTTACATTTTCAAGTTATCACTTTTATGATCTATATTGACTACAAGTTTCTACATAATTATTTAGAGGGTCTAGTAGTTTCCGTAGAGCATTATTTAAAGGGGTGCCTAAGTAAGACAAGCTATAATAACAGAAAAAAAATTCCTCCAATAATCTCTCATGCTTTTTGGCCTACCCCACGATGGAATTGCTTTTTCGGACCCAAACTTGGATTTTAACAGCATGATATTTCACATCTACATAGTCATGCTATAATAGATTTATGAACAAATATTTTATGAACGAAATGTTCTAATGTATAGGTATATATATATATATATATATTGAAACTGTAGTGATATACTTGCATTTGACCAAATATTCATCATAGATAGCTTCAATGATCATAAAACAAATCAACTTAGGAAAAGAGAAAGTTCTAGGGGCAAAGAAACATTTTCCATGATATAAACTTTTATCTAGTGCTAACTAATGACGTGGAGGAGGGGGAGGGCTCTATTTAATTGTGATGGGAAAAAATATGTACTCACAAAATTAAATTAGCTCTCCTTTTATGAAATGTTTTTGAGATTTAAAAAAAAAATATGATACTAGTTGAACTATACTTTATTTATCTTTTTATGCAATAATTGAAAAAGAAATTTAGAACCAAATTTGATATATTTAAAGTTGTTTACAAACATATTTTATAGATATCATTGGGTTTTGTAGGGTAATGATATTCAATATATCTATATCTCCCTTTATGCTGCCATTTTCTGAATCTTTCACTGCTCATCCATTTGTAAAAGAATCAGACTTACGTAAAAATTCCCAGTTGCACGCATGTCAATCACGTTTGACATATCACCATTTATTACTTCGGCTATAGCTTGCCTAACTAGCCATTAAGCAAAATGGCCGATGTTACAAGTCCCTATCTTGAAAGACGTAGTGCATATGACAAACCAATCATATTGGACCGAATTGGGCACAACACGTCTTGGTCTGTTTAAGAGTGTTTTTTGTGATAAACCTTCTTACCATCACCCCCCCCCCCCCAAAAAAAAAAAAAACAAAAAATGAGGTTTCTTTTCTCTATGTTGCAAGGTAGCTATCCTATTACCTCCCATTCAGATTTGATCCTTTTGGTCCTTGTGATAGCATCCTTGTTGTTTTTGTAATACCCCAAAAAAAAAAAAAAAGAAGGAAACGCACCGTTTTGGACCAAAACGCTACGCTCTCCCCAATAATGAAATTAGGGCAAAAAGCCCTAATTTCTCTCTCTCTTCCTTCCGAATCCCTCTCACTCCCGAATCCCTCTCACTCCCGTCGCCTCTCCGTCACCACCTCCACCATCTCCGCCGTCCTTTGCCCCTTCTGTCCACCGCTCACCGTCTCTCTCTCCATTGCTCTGCCTCTCTCTATCATCTCTCTCCATCTCTCGATTTTGTGCTCTGCTCTGTCTCTCTCCCGCGCGCGCGACAGTTCTCTCCTTGCTTGCTCACTCACGCACGGCAGCTTTCCTCCTTGCTTGCTCACGCGTGACAGCTTCCCTCCCGCGAGCACGTAATAGCCTCGATTTCTCTCCTGCTCGCGCGCGACGGTCACTCTCTCCTTTGCTTGCTCGCGCACGCTGCACCCTGTGAGCTCCACCCTTCTGCAACCTTCGCAGAAGCCCCAAATTGGTAGTGGCGAGAGGTATCCGAGAACACTAGGCCGTGACTCTTTCACTGCATAGGAAAGGGTCGATTTTTGATCAATAGGTTAGGAGTTTTGATTCTCTTGGTAATTGAAACCTAATTATTGAATTTTGTGTCAGTTTAAAAGTACTGCAGGCCCAGACTGAATTGTAGACACACGGACATTAGGGTTACGAGCTGCGAAAACCCTAGGTGAGGAATTTTTTGTTGTATGCAATAACTGAGCAGATTTATGCTAAATTTAGAATGAGATGTCTTATATATGTTCTGAAAATATATGGAATTTGAAAAGAATGTATTTTTTTTTAAAGTTTGATATGTGCTTTCTAGGGTTAATTCTAACTTCTACGTGAATTTAGATCGATTAATACGGAAAGAACGTGTTAGATGAAATTAGAAACTTATTAGGTTGATGAGATTAGTTTTCCTTGGAGTTTGAATTGAAATTATGAATTATTGGTCTAAGTGGACCTTTTGGAGACTTGAAAGGAGTCATTTTACAAAACTAATGGAAATAGGGAGTGAATACCCTCCCTAGAGGTGAGTGGACGGTTCATTGTGTTTTTAAATGAGAAACTTGTTTTAAAATTTGTTTTATAAATGATTTTGTAAGATTTTCACATGTTTTATATAAATTGTTTTGTAATTGTGGGATGTCTGAACTGGATTGTGAAATATGAATGCATCCACTGTATTTATAAATGCATGTGTGTCAATAAATTTATGATTATTTGTTGGAAATTATGGCACATGATTTGTGAAATGAGGTATTTGAGAAATGAAAGGTGTTGGTAGTTAATGACTATAGTCATTCCCATCACGGAGTGACCCGACGGGGTGGCGTGGTTGGGGTTGGATGTGCGGGGGAGTTAGACGTCCTTCCCTCTGCCGAAGTCGTGTGATATCTAATTTGCACCTCGGTGAGGTACGAGCCAACGCCAAGGAAGAGGGCATGTTTTGAAACATTAGATGGAAAAAATCCTTGGTGGACTTTCATTTAGGTTTAGTCAGCCTAAGACGGGAATGCTTTTGATGGGACCCCAGGACTTTCTGATAAAATGATCAATGCGGATGCTTGCTTTACGGATTGATTGAATTATTGAAATGTTTTTTCATATATAAAGTGTGATTTTGATATATGCTTTGACTGTCCCACATTCACTCTTTATTTATGAGCACAATCACACCATTGCACTACACTTACTGAGTATTCCCTAATACTCACCCCTCTCTTAACATTTTTCAGAGGATATTTAGTTCGGAGACTGTACGTGGGAGCTTTGCGAAGGATTTTTGCTGCTTTGTATAGATATCTAGCAAAGGTAGAAATTTTTTTGGGGAATTATAGTTCCTAGAACCATGAAAGGGAAGACTTGTATAATTCTTTTGGTATGGATTAAATCAATACTTGTTTCATATATTGGAGCAAGTATTGATGGAATCCTTACTTAGTTTATAATTGAAATTTGTTTGAAACTTGTTACTTTCTTTTAAATTCTATTTTTGCTAAATTTATTGTTCAAATGGGATATTTGATTTGAAACATTGGGATTCGTTGCTTTCTTTTGATTTTATGAAGTTATGCACATCTCATATCATTTGGACTTTACTGACGCTAACTCGTTTCTTCGGACGAGTGTTAGTAAAATCTTACGACTATAATTTGGGACTTCTTGTATTTTAAATGTTTTATTTGTGATGAAAATTTTGGAATGGCTGGGATGACCAATTTTGCATGCATGCATGTACAGGAAACCCCGTCCCATTTGTGTATCAACGCATGCTAGTGTGTACAGGGATGGACTGGATGAGTCCTTTGCATGTGTATTGTTATATGATTTTCCTATTTCTGATGGATTTGTGTATTGGAGGAGTTGTTGTGCTGATTGTAGTCTTGCGAAGTCCCGGTATATGGGGAGGTTCTGCCTATGTATCGAGACAACGTGGCGGCTGTTGCGTGGTCGATCTGAGAATCGGGGCGTGACAATTTCTTTTTTGGAGGAAGAACATAAGGAAGTCATATGGAAGAAGAAATAGATATCCTCTTCCTCTTCCTCTTAGTCCTCCAAAGCTACCTCTAGGTAACTTGCACCAGCTTGGTGATTCTCCTCCGGTATCACTTTTTAAGCTTTCAAGCAAATACGGTCCTCTCATGTTTTTGCAACTTGGCTTTGCACCAACTTTGGTAGTCTCCTCTCCGCACATGTTAAGAGAGATCTTCAAATTTCACGATCTTGCTTTTTCTAACAGACCAAGTTTGTATGCTTTAAAGAAACTTACAGTTGCTCAGACATAGCTTTCGCTCCCAATGGTGAGCATTGGAGAGAGGAGGAAAATAGCAATACTAGAGCTTTTGAGCGCCAAGTGAGTCCAATCGTTTGAGGAAGTGAGAGATGAGGAAATCACTCACATGCTCGGAGAAATTGGTCAATCAAATTGTCCGATCAATCTAAGTAAGGTGTTGCTTCTTCTGCAAATGATATTGTATGCAAGGTGGCTTTTGGGAAGAAATATAAATGGGGAGGCAATGGGATGGGAAACTTTTATGAAACACTTCGTGAATCACAAGACCTGCGTGGAGGATTCTGTATTTCGGATTACTTCCCCTGTTTGGAATGGGTAAACAAGTTCAATGGCTTGGATGCAAGGCTGGAGAAGAATTTTGAAGCATTGGACAAGATATATGATGATGTAATAAGCGAGCATCTTAAACCAGCAAGGCCTAAGACTGATCATGAAGACCCTGTAGATGTGCTACTTCAACTCCAAAAAGATCCAACCCAAGCAACCACTATTACCAACAATCATATTAAGGGGGTCATAGCAGTATGTATATTTTCTTTTTCCTATGTAGAAATTCATAGCAACTGTGTTTTGTCAAGTTTCAAGGATGTAAAATATTTTGACCGGTTAGATTACTTTATAAAAATACCTCGCAAAGAAAGTTAGCTAATCATAGCATAACAACTTCTGCTGTTACCTTGAGAAAGTCAGAATAGTTGTTTATAATAGTTAAGAAAAATACCAACTAAAAAGATTGGTCAGGATATTTTCGTTGCAGGAACAGATACGAGTTCAGCTACAATAGTTTGGGCAATGACACAACTCATAAAAAATCCCTCCGTAATGAGAAAAGCACAAGATGAGGTTAGAAGCGTTGTGGGAAACAAAGGAAAACTTGATGAAAGCGATCTCTAAAGACTCAACTATGTAAGCTTAGTTGTGAAAGAAACACTCAGACTCCATCCTCCGGCCCCCTTATTACTTCCAAGAGAAACTACAGAGGAATACAAAATAGCAGGATACAGAATTCCTGCAAAAACAAGAGTACTTTTCCTTGCAAAAGCTCTAGCAATGGATCTAAAATATTGGGACAAACCAAATAAGTTCTACCCTGAAAGGTTTATGGAATGTTCAATTGATTTTAAAGGGAAGAATTTTGAGTTTTTGCCATTTGCTGTCGGAGAAAAAGGAATCAACAAAACTCTTTAGCAATTTAACCCAAATATTTCCAAATTCAAGATCAAATCAACCCAATATGAGTAAATCTATATGTCCAATTTGTAAATAGCAAGTTGTATTTTTGAAAGCAAATCAATTGCATATTGATACATTTTTGAAGATATTCTACAATATTATCATAAACTAGTTCTCCAACTTATTTAATTACAATTACATCTTTCACTCTAATACTTTTCTTACTATATGGAGGAAAAAGTGCCAAAATGCTCTCATTAGTCTCATAGTTTGATGCCTCCCCATGCACATACTTACAATTGCAAAATTTTCAGCATCATAATTATGTTATTCTACTCCTAGTGAAGATTATACTTGAAAACATAAGAGTGCATGGTGCCCCTTTTTCCATAGCTCTTGAAACACCTGTCACGTGGTATCTTTTTAATTTAACCCACCTAAAAAGTTTATTTTTACTAGATTGTATAAATCTAAATTTTGCAAATTGATTTGTTTGACCATTTCACTATGCCATCGCCTTAGTACCTCAATTTAGCAATACAATTTCATACAGCCTTAAACTTGGGTATAATGAAGTGCAGATTGTCTTATTGACAACTTTCGAAGTCCCACAACAGTTGTTATTTGAAGCCATCATTTCCAGATTTCTAAGAGATCCACAGTTCATGCCTGTGCTTAGATAAGAAGCATAAGACACTTTGATAGTTCTTCAGAACAAACATTAGTCATGAAGCTAAGCAACTTAGACCTTATGCAAGGAGTTGTATTTGGTGCATCTTTATGATATCCTAATTGACGTTCGAGAGATTTTACTATACTCGAATATAATTCAGAGGAGATGGAAATCAAATGGCATTTTCAACAAATCAAAGTCATTTTCCCATTCTTTGCTATTATTCAGAGTCATCAATATGCCTCCCAGTTTAGGTATGTACACTTAATCACACAATATTTGTATTAAAATCTCTAAGTTGTCCGATCAAAATCAAAGGGAATTTACATGTGACTATATCTAAATCATGAGCTAAAGTTTTGATACCAATAAAGTTGTCATACCCCGACTCTCCCGTCGAGCACGTAACAACCACTGTGTTATCTCGACATACGGACATGACCTCCTCATATACCGAGACAGCGCAAAATATTCCAATTGTACAATAAATTTTCTAATACACAAATCCCTCAAATAAGAAAATCATACATATATAGCCCACATATAAAGGACCCATCTGGTCCATCCCTATACACACCAGCATGCGTCGACACATACATTTGGGAAGGGAGTTCCTATACATGCATGCATACAGTGTGGCCATTCCAGTTAATCCAGAATTCTCAGTACAAATAAAATATTTCAAAGATATTTCAAATTAAAATGAAAAAAAACTCAAATCATAGTTGCCGAAGAACTCAATCAGTATTAGTAAAATCCAAATGTCCCAGTATAAGATAAAACATTTTTCCAAAAACGGTTTAATGAAAATAATGAAATCCCAAATTATAATCGTCGGATTTTATAAATACTTGCCGAAGAACTCAATCAGTATTAGTAAAATCTGCCCGGTATGAAATATACAGAGCTTCCTTTCCATGGTTTTACATTCTACAATTCCCAAAAATCATACACTACTAAATACCTATACAAATCAGAAAAATATCCTTCGCAAACTCTAATACCCAATCTCTGAATTAAGTATTTTTTGAAAAATGTGAGAAAGGGGTGAATATTGAGAATACTCAGTGAGTGGAGTGTAATGGTATCATTGTGTGATAAATGAGGGGTGAATGTGTGAAATCAAAATATATCTTATAAACAATACTTTATATATATATAAGCATTTTCAATAAATTAGATAATTCACAAAGTATGCATCCACATCAAATATTGCTTTAGAAGATCACAAGGGTCCCATCGAAATCACTTCCATCCTGAGTTTGGTCGAATCCAGACGGAAGCTCGCCAAGGGGTTTTCTATTTCAGTATTTCAAAATATTACCCCCTTCCTTGGCGTTGGCTCGTACCTTACCAGGGTGCAATCTGGATAGTCTGACGTGGCAGAGAAGAGACCATGTACACCTTTCTTGCAATAAAACCCCAACCACGTTATCCCGTCGGGTTGCTTCGTGGAGGAATGACTATAGCCATTACACTCGTGCACTATCATTTTACAATCATTTAAATTACAATCAATGTGCCATATTTCATTAAACAAATTCCGATTTCATGCTACAAGCATTTACAAATCAAGTATCCAACGCAAATAGCACAAATTCATTTATAATTACATAGGATACATTCGTAATTCAAATTTCCATTTCAGACATCCCACAATCACAAATAATTTCATATAAAATATGTAAAAATCATTCAAAATTATTCACAAAAGAATTTAAACTCATTTTGCTCATTTATAATACAATAAACCATCCACTTACCTCTACAGAGGGTATTCACTTCCTATTTTCACAAGTTTTCCAAAATGACTCCTTTTAAGTCTCCAAAAGGTCAACCTAAACTAATAATTCACAATTTCAATTCAAACTCTAAAGAAAACTATTTTAGTCAACCCAATAAGTTTCTTATTTCATCTAACACGCTTCTTTCGTATTAATCGACCTAAATTCATGTAAAATTTAGACGTAACCCTAGAAATCACATATCAAATTCAGAAAAATACATTCTCTTCAAATTTCACATATTTTCAGAGCATATACAAAGTTTTCATTCTAAATTCAGACCAAATCCGATTAGTTATTGAATGCATTTAAAAAATTTCTCACCTAGGGTTTTCGCAACTCTTAGCCCTAACGTCCGTGGGTCATTCAATCCATTTTGGGACCTACAATGCTCCTAATTCGAAGCCAAGTTCAGTGATTAGACTTATTCACTATGAAAATCAAACCCGTAGAACTAAAATTTGAAATCAGTCCTCACCTGCAGAGAATGGTTTCGCGGTTTCGCAGTTTCGCCTAGGGTTTCGAAGGTCTAAGATGGATGTTAGTTCGGAACTTCTACAAAGGCCACAGAAGGGCTCTCGGTAGAGAGAGTAACACCACCCGCGATCATGTCGCGCGAGAGGGAGAGAAGCCAAGGCGGTCGCACGCTCGCGGGAGGGAGAAGGATGGAGCCGGGATCGTCGCTTGCGGTGGTGGCTCGGAGGTGCTCGGGGGAGGCACGGCACCGGAAGGTGTAGAGTGAGAATCAGAGAGAGGGAGAGAGAGACTCTGAGACAGAGAGAGGGAGCGAGAGACAGAGAGACGCGAGAGAGGCGAGAAGAATGACTAGGCGGTGGTGAGGGTGGTCGGAGAAGCCACTATGGGAGGGGCGGAGAGAGAGAGTAACGGACGAGAGGGAAAGAGAGTTCGAGAGAGAGCAAGAGAGAGCGAGAGGGAGGGAGATTAGAAAGAGAATTAGGGTTTCATGCCCTAATTCAAAATTGGGGGAGGGGAGAAAAAGCAGCGTTTTGGGCAAAACGCAGAGTTTTTCTCTCTTCTCTCTGTTTTTTTTTATTATTATTATAATTTTGATAAATGATTAATTAAATAAAAAAACAAATACTCTCATATATATATATATTCTCATTCCAAATTTCTATATAGGTACAAAATTGCTCGAAATTGAAATTGTTAATCTCTTAAACTTTTTTTATATAAAAATATGTGATAAATTAAATAATTGAGAATTTTTCATATATTAAGATTTCTCAATTATTTCTCTAAAATTGAAAATCAATAAAAGTTTAATTTTTTCTTTATATCACAAGAATGTTTAACGAAAAATTCTTAATATTGAAATTTTCGGTGTTATATTTTTTAAGAAATTTAGAACTAAATTTTTTAGGTTAGCTTTTCTAACAAAGACATTTAGCTAAATGGCTGATGTGACAAGTCCTTATCTTGAAACCCGTACGACAAATCAAGCATCTTGGACCGAAATTGGACACAACACGTCTTGGTCGATTTAAGAGCCTCTTTTGCGATAAACCTTCTCAAAATCACCTCCAAAACAAAAAATGAGGTTTCTTTTCTCTATGTTGCAAGGAAGCTACTCTATTACCTCTCATTCAAATTTGATGCTTTTGCTCCTTGTAATAGCATCATTGTTGTTTCTTTTATGGAAGAAGAACATAAGCAAGTCATATGGAAAGAGAAATAGATATCCTCTTCCTCCTCATCCTCCCAAGCTACCTCTGATAGGTAACTTGCACCAGCTTGGTGATTCTCCTCAGGTATCACTTCTTAAGCTTTCAAGCGAATACGGCCCTCTCGTGCTTTTGCAACTTGGCTTTATACCAACTTTAGTAGTCTCCTCTCCACACATAGCAAGGGAGATCTTCAAATTTCACGATCTTGCATTTTCTAATAGACCAAGTTTGTATGTTCTAAAGAAACAAACTTACAATTGCTCAAACATAGCTTTCGCTCCCTACGGTGAGCATTGGAGAGAGATGAGGAAAATAGCAATACTAGAGCTTTTGAGCACCAAGAGAGTCCAATCATTCAAGGAAGTGAGAGATGAGGAAATCACTCTCATGCTCAAAGAAATTGATCGATCAAATCGTCCGATCAATCTAAGTAACGCGATGCTTCTTCTTGCAAATAATATTGTGTGCAAGGCATGGGAAACTTTTTTGAAATACTTCGTGAATCACAAGATCTGAGTGGACGATTTTGTATTTCGGATTACTTCCCTTGTTTGGAATGGGTAAACAAGTTCAATGGCTTGGATGCAAGGATAGAGAAGACTTTTGAAGCATTGGACAATTTATGATGATGTAATCAACGAGCATCTTGAACCAGCAAGACCTAAAACGACCATGAAGACCTTGTAGATGTGCTACTTCAACTCCAAAAGGATCCAACCCAAGCAACCACTATTACCAACAATCATATTAAAGGGGTCATACAAGTATGTATATTTTATTTTTCCGATGTAGAAATTATTATTATTATTATTATTATTATTATTATTTTTAAATCGCCATGCTTGTTTTTCAAAATATCGACTTCAAATTATTGGGATTAAGAATCGGATTATTATTGTTGTTTTACGTAGAAATTCATAGAAATTGTGTTTTGTCAAGTTTCAAGGATGTAAAATATTTTGATTGGTTAGATTACTGTGTAAAAATACCTTGCGAAGAAAGCTAGCTAATCATAACATAACAACTTCTATTGTTACGTTGAGAAAGTCAGAATAGTTGTTTTTAATATTTAAGAAAAATACCAACTAAAAAGATTGGTCTATATTGCAGGATATTTTCGTTGCAGGCACAGATACGAGTTCGGCCACAATAGTTTGGGCAATGACACAACTCATAAAAAATCCCTCCGTAATGAGAAAAGCACAAGATGAGGTTAGAAGCGTTGTGGGAAACAAAGGAAAACTTGATGAAAGCGATCTTTCAAGACTCAACTATGTAAGCTTAGTTGTGAAAGAAACACTCAGACTCCATCCTCCGGCCCCTTTATTAGTTCCAAGAGAAACTACAGAGGAATGCATAATAGCAGGATACAGAATTCCTGCAAAAACAAGAGTACTTTTCCTTGCAAAAGCTCTAGCAATGGATTCAAAATATTGGGACAAACCAAATAAGTTCTACCCTGAAAGGTTTATGGAAAGTTCTATTGAATTTAAAGGACAGAATTTTGAGTTTTTGCCATTTGGTGCCGGCAGAAGAGGTTGTCCAGGAATTTTCTTTGGAGAGCAGATAATTGAGCTAGCTCTTGCATATCTCTTCTACAAGTTTGATTGGCAACTTTCCGATGGTATGAAAGCTGAAGATTTGGATATGAAGGAAGCTGTTGGGATAACTGTGCACAAGAAAGTTGCTCTTTGTCTAATAGCTAATCCAGTCAATGTGTGATTTAGCATACAATAGATGTAAGTGCGCCTTCTTAGCTTTCCTTTTGTATCATTGTTGCTTTTCTTAGTTTCAATGTACATGTGGTGACATTCGAAAAGGAAAGAGGGTGATTTTTGAGACACTTGGCTATTCAAAATACGGATCACCTTTTACGTAATGTCTAACATGTTCTCCATAAACAATACACAAGTTATTTGGCTGAAAAAAAAAAACAAAAAAACTGAAATAAAATAAAATATATATATTTTTTTGTTATAAATCATCGGTATCCCGTAAATATTTTAGATATGATTAAATTCATTTCGACTCGAATTAAACTTTTAAAGAAATAAAACTCGAACGGTATTGTTTTCTCCTAACACAATACTCAAATATGAGAGTTTGCCCAAGAAATGCCAATGTCAAGTCACTACACTACCACGACCTGCTGGTTCCAATGTTATGTTTAGCTTCAAATCCTATAGTCAACTACCAATTTATTCAAATTTTCTACAAATCTCACATGTATTAATATCTATATAAATAATAATCACTAATCGTTAATGACCGCCGATCATTTTAATATCCGATCCAATTAAAAATTGAAAAATTTTGAATAACAAAACAATAATTACACTTTACGTATCAATATTAATAGAAATAGTAAAAAAAAATTTAATTTTTATCTCATCATCATATAAAGAATCTGCAGAATTATTCTAATCTTGTCTTGGAGAATCCAACGGCTAATAGTCATCCATCAAATATCACAAGAGTCGGTTTGAATGTATCGATTATTGACTTTATAAAGATATTTTTGTCATTATTGTAAGAAGATAAGACCAGACTAAGGAGACAAGGCCACTTAATTTTCCACTAAATTGAACTTTCTAACACTGTGTTTCTTGTCGTTATTGTAAGAAGATATGACCACATGAGAGGAGGAAGCCATTGCAAGAAGCCATTATCCTAGAAAATTATTGAAAATTAAAATAATGAGAATCAATTATCTGTTGGATTTTAAAAATATTTAATTTTTTATTTCTATATTAATAATATTTATTTTTATATTTATAATAATAATTTTTTTTTATAAATCCAATATATTATAATATTTCAATGAAACAATAGAATATTAAATCAAACATCTAGGTTTTTCCATATCCCTCTTATTTCCTTTCTTTTCAGATATTTATTTTTAAAAATGTTCCCAGAAAAAAAAAAGAAGTTACTTTTCCCATTTCTTTTTCTTAGAGGCTGACCCAAAATCAAAATATAAAAATTTATAATAAAAATATTAAACGTATACTAAACAAAAGAATAAAAAAATATATTTAAATTAAACTTTATATTCTTTCATAATTAACATAATTGCAGCAATGACATAGGTCTATTGATTTTCTATCTTATCAGGAGAGATTATGAAGATTTTTCTTTTTATCGGAGAGATTACTTCCGAAATTAGGAAAGATTCAAATTTTTATCGATCATGATTTTGATTTGCTAAGTGGAGACGTTAGTTGGTGGGGGACCACTTGATAGTTGCTGAGAGGTTTAATTGGAAGGGTTTAACTGAGCAGTGGCCGAGAGATATAGGCAAAATTATTTGATCAAGAGAGTGTTTCACCAAGCAGTCCAAGAGTGTTCGAGCTCCATGCTCACTGAGAGGTCATTTGGTGGCTAGTGGGATTTGACTGTTATTGGCCTAATAGTCACTAGATTTCATGGTTATGGATTGTTGGGCCATGAACCATCATATATATAATCTTCGCTCGTACCCCTTTAGTTCCCATTTCTCTTATTTTTCATTACATTTATGTGCCTCTTCATAATAAAAGAAATATTGTAAAATACAAAGTATAAACTTGGCTAAAGCGTATCTAACTACCCATTTGGAAAAATTGAGGATATTGGAAGTCCCTATCTTTAGAATATGTTGCACAAACTGTTGGAACTTTGCATTTGAATCACCATTTTCAAAAGATGACACATGGGAGGAGAATGGATTATTAAACTTGATTCATGAAATCTTTGATTTCAAGGGTTAACTTTCACAAGTGGCACCCAATCTCAAGATCAAATTATGTTTAATAAGACTAAAATTTACATTTTCAAGTTATCACTTTTATTTTCTATATTGACTACAAGTTTCTATATAAGAGCATTATTTAAAGGGGTGTCCCGAGTAAGACAAGCTATAATAATAGAAAAAATTCCTCTAATAATCTCTTATGTTCTGTGGCCTACCCCACGATGGAATTGCTTTTTCGGACGCAAACTTGGATTTTAACAGCATAATATTTCACATCTACATATGAATAAATATTTTATGAATGAGATGTTCTAATGTATATGTATATATATATATATATATATATATATATATATATATATATATATATATATATATATGTTTTGAAACTGTAGTGATATACTTGCATTTGACTAAAGATTCATCATAGATAGCTTCAATGACCATAAAACAGAACGTTCTAGGGGCAAAGAAACATTTTCCGTGATATAAACTTTTATCTATTGCTAACTAATGATGTGGAGGAGGGGGAGGGCTCTATTTAATTGTGATGGGAAAAAATATTTGCCCACAAAATTAAATTAGCTCCCTTTTATGAATTTTTTTTTTTAATATACAAGAGGTTTAAATTCGAGATCTTTAAAAAGAAATGGTATCGGTTGAACTATATTTCGTTTATCTTTTTATGAAATAATTGGAAGAGAAATTTAGAACCAAATTTGATACATTTAAAGTTGTTTACAAACATTTTATAGATATCATTGGGTTTTGTAGGGTAATGATATCCAATATATCTATATCTCCCTTTATGTTGCCATGTTCTGAATCTCTCACTGCTCATCCATTTGTAAAAGGATCAGACTTATGTAAAAATTCCCAGTTGCACGAATGTCAATCACGTATTTGACATATCACCATTTATTACTTCGGCTAAAGCTAGTCCCGATGTTACAAGTCCCTATCTTGAAAGACGTATTGCATATGACAAAGCAATCATATTGGACCTGAATTGGACACAACACGTCTTGGTCTGTTTAAGAGTGTTTTTTGTGATAAACCTTCTTACATTCACCCCCCAAAAAAAAAATGAGGTTTCTTTTCTCTATGTTGCAAGGTAGCTATTCTATTACCTCCCAGTCAGATTTGATGCTTTTGCTCCTTGTGATAGCATCTTTGTTGTTTCTTTTATGGAAGAAGAGCATAAGCAAGTCATATGGAAGAAGAAATAGATATCCTCTTCCTCTTCCTCCTAGTCCTCCAAAGCTACCTCTGATAGGTAACTTGCACCAGCTTGGTGATTCCCCTCCGGTATCACTTTTTAAGCTTTCAAGCGAATACGGTCCTCTCATGTTTTTGCAACTTGGCTTTGCACCAACTTTGGTAGTCTCCTCTCCGCACATGGCAAGAGAGATCTTCAAATTTCACGATCTTGCTTTTTCTAACAGACCAAGTTTGTATGCTTTAAAGAAACTAACTTACAGTTGCTCAGACATAGCTTTCGCTCCCTATGGTGAGCATTGGAGAGAGATGAGGAAAATAGCAATACTAGAGCTTTTGAGCACCAAGAGAGTCCAATCCTTCAAGGAAGTGAGAGATGAGGAAATCACTCTCATGCTCGGAGAAATTGGTCAATCAAATTGTCCGATCAATCTAAGTAAAGTGATGCTTCTTCTCGCAAATGATATCGTATGCAAGGTGGCTTTTGGGAAGAAATATAAATGGGGAGGCAATGGGATGGGAAACTTTTATGAAACACTTCGTGAATCACAAGAACTGCGTGGAGGATTCTGTATTTCGGATTACTTCCCCTGTTTGGAATGGGTAAACAAGTTCAATGGCTTGGATGCAAGGCTGGAGAAGAATTTTGAAGCATTGGACAAGATATTTGATGATGTAATAAGCGAGCATCTTGACCCAGCAAGGCCTAAGACTGATCATGAAGACCTTGTAGATGTGCTACTTCAACTCCAAAAGGATCCAACCCAAGCAACCACTATTACCAACAATCATATTAAAGGGGTCATAGCAGTATGTATATTTTCTTTTTCCTATGTAGAAATTCATAGCAACTGTGTTTTGTCAAGTTTCAAGGATGTAAAATATTTTGACTGGTTAGATTACTTTATAAAAATACCTCGCAAAGAAAGCTAGCTAATCATGCCATAACAACTTCAATTGTTTCCTTGAGAAAGTTGGAATAGTTGTTTTCAATATTTAAGAAAAATACCAACTAAAAAGATTGGTCTATATTGCAGGATATTTTCGTTGCAGGAACAGATACGAGTTCAGCCACAATAGTTTGGGCAATGACACAACTCATAAAAAATCCCTCCATAATGAGAAAAGCACAAGACGAGGTTAGAAGCATCATGGGAAACAAAGGAAAAGTTGATGAAAGCGATCTCTCAAGACTCAACTATGTAAGCTTAGTTGTGAAAGAAACACTTAGACTCCATCCTCCGGCACCCTTATTGCTTCCAAGAGAAACTACAGAGGAATGCATAATTGCAGGATACAGAATTCCTGCAAGAACAAGAGTACTTTTCCTTGCAAAAGCTCTAGCAATGGATCCAAATTATTGGGACATGCCAAATAAGTTCTACCCTGAAAGGTTTATGGAATGTTCAATTGATTTTAAAGGGAAGAATTTTGAGTTTTTGCCATTTGGTGCCGGCAGAAGAGGTTGTCCAGGAATTTTCTTTGGAGTGCATATAATTGAGCTAGCTCTTGCAAATCTCTTATACAAGTTTGATTGGCAACTTCCCGACGGGATGAAAGCTGAAGATTTGAATATGGAGGAAGCTGTTGGGATAACTATGCACAAGAAAGTTCCTCTTTGTCTAATAGCTAATTCAGTCAATGTGTGATTTAGCACACCATAGATATAAGTGCGCCTTCTTCGGTTTCTTTTTGTACCATTGTTGCTTTTCTTAGTTTCTATCTACACTTGTATCTGTATAAAAAGGAAAGAGGATGATGTTTGATACGTTGTATCAGTATGAAATATTTTTTCTAATAAATCATGAGTATCTGTTAAATATTTCATATCTGATTATATTTTATTTAAATTAATTGAAATCTTAAGAAATAAATCTCTCTCAACACATATTTTTTGTATCAGTATAAAATAGGCTTGGTTGTGTCGGTACATTCGTGTCCTTGTATAAAGTCTAAGCCATTTGTATAAATCCATTTTACACGTGTCTGAACTAATTCATAAGTCATTTAACTCGTATTGATCATTGACAAATAAAGATATTTTTTGTAATTATTGTAAGAAAATATGACCAGTGAGAAGATAAGGCCACTTAATTTTCCACTAAATTGAACGTTCTAACACTTTGTTTCTTGTCATTATTGAAAGAAGATAATTTTATAAATGGATGACATGAAAGAAGGACGCCACTGCGAGAAGCCATTATCTTAGAAATATTATTGAAAATTTAAATAATTAAAACCAATCATTACCAAATATTATATATTCTAAAAATATTTAAAGATATATTATATATCAATATAAATTTAATTTAAAAAAATATTTAATTTTCTTTACTTCTTTATTTATAATATTTATTTTCATATTTAGATTTTCTATATAAATCCAACATATAAATCAATGGAGCATTATGGTAGCAATGTTTATTTGGTCATTCCCCTTGAATAAATTTTGAATTTGAGTTTTGTAATATGTAAAAAACAGACATCGGAGAGTTTTGTCTCTTAAAAATAAACCAGACTCGAATCTAATTAAGTCAAATTCATATAGATGGTTTATCCCAAAAAAAAAAAGTGTATAAGCTTTCATATTTTATTTTGATTCGTATTTCTAAAACCAGTAAAAGATAAATATATTTTTTCCTTTCTCCCGTTGGAAAAACAAAAATAGGTGTCGACACATAAGATGACCAGAATGCAACGTTTCAAAAAGTAGATGCCTTAAGTTTGAAAATCATTTCATATTCATCACTATTTTCTTAGTCCAATAAGGGGACTGAGAAAGACGGATTATTTTTTTTAAATATTGGGATTTAAAATTCAATTTATTTAAATATTGTAATATTAATTTGATTTTCAAATTTAATGAAATCGATTTTAAGTCGATTTTTGGAAATATTGTCCGGAGTGGTGCAAAAATTGTAGATTTCTTGAAACTCAACTTCACATAAATTTATTTATTTATTTTTCCCTTTTTTAACCTCATCTCTTTCCTACCAAACACACTTACCCATCACTCTCTCTCTCTCTCTCTCTCTCCCCAAACCCACCCGTCTCTCTCTCCTCCCCCAAACCCACTAACCTCCTCTTGGTTATTCTTGAAGCAGCTCGACATAGCTGTGAAACCCTCTGCGGTAGCAGCTTGTGGCATATTAAATGTGTAGCACATTGCGTGAAGTCGAGCTCGAGCCAAATTCAATACTAAACATTTCTTTTTTTCCTTGAACGTTCAGGGTTTCGTACAAATTCAATATGCCTCATGGTTATTCTATATCTGCTATCTAAATCATATCCCGTGAAGCAGCTCCAAGATTTGGGACTCCTGACCGACAAAGGCTAATTGATGACTATAACCAAGAGGAGGTGGGTTTGGGGGAGGAGAGAGAGAGATGGGTGGGTTTGGAGAGAGAGCGACTGGGGTGGGTTTAGAGAGAGAGAGATAGAGAGAGAAAATTAAATAAAATTCTGTGAAAAAGATTTCTCACACCAATTTTTGGGACAGTCAGGACAAATTTGAAATAAATTTCTTAAAAATGGACTTCAAATGTTGATTTTGAAAAAATGACTTTCAGAAATTGATTTTCAAAAAATCGATTTTAAAAATTATAGTTTTAGACATTCAATTAAAATCATAATATTTAAATAAATTAGATTTTAAATCTCAATATTTAAAAAAATAAGTTAAGAAAGACAATCATTTCAAATTCTTAAAAAAGATATTTAGATTTTTTCGTTTCCCTCTCGTCTCTTTTCTTTTCACATATTTATTCTACAAATATTCCAAAAAAAAAATTCCCATTTCTTTTTCTTATCCTGCTCAGCCAGGATTTTTTCTTAGAGGCCGACACAAAAATTAAATATAAAAATTCCCACACGCATGCAGTGTGGCCATCTCAGTCAATCCAGAATTCTCAGTACAAATAAAACATTTCAAAAATATTTCAAATCAAAATGAAAAAAAACTTAAATTATAGTTGTAGATTTAATATTTCAATCTAAATGTCCCAATATAAGATAAAACATTTTTCCAAAAGCGGTTCAATGAAAATAATGAAATCCGAAATCATAATCGTCAGATTTTATCAATACTTGCTGAAAAACTCAATCAGTATCAGTAAAATCCACCCAGTATGAGATGTATAAAACTTTCTTTCCATGGTTCTACGTTCTACAATTCTCAAAAATCCTACACTACTAAATAACTATGCAAATCAGTAAAATATCTATCGCAAACTCTAACGTCCAATCTCTGAACTAAGTATTCTTTGAAAAATGTGAGAGAAGGTGAGTATTGGAAATACTCAGTGAGTGGAGTGCAATGGTATGATTGTGTGATAAATGAGGGATGCATGTGGAAAAATCAAAATATATCTCATAAACAACACTTTATATATATAAAAACATTTTCAATAAATCATATAATTTACAAAATATGCATTCACATCAAATATTTCATTAGAAGATTACAAGGGTCCTATCGAAATCACTTTCGTCCTGAGTTTGGCCGAACTCAAACAGAAGCCCGCCAAAGAATTTTTCATTTCAGTATTTCAAAATACTACTCCCTTTCTTGGCGTTGGCTCATATCTCATCGGGGTGCAATCTGGATAGTCTGACGTGGCAGAGAAGAGGCCGCGTACGCCTCTCTCGCAATAAAACCCCAACCACGTCACCCCGTCGAGTCGCTCCGTAGAGGGAATGACTATAGCCATTACACTCGTGTACCATCATTTCACAATCATTTAAATTACAATCAATGTGCCATATTTCATCAAACAAATTCTAATTTTATGTTACAAGCATTTACAAATCAAGTATCCAACGCAAATGACACAAATTGATTTATAATTACATAGAATGCATTCGTAATTCAAATTTCCATTTCAGACATTCTACAATCACAAATAATTTCATATAAAACATATAAAAATCATTCAAAATTATTCACAAAATAATTTATACTCATTTTGCTCATTCATAACACAATAAACCATCTACTTACCTTTAGGGAAGATATTCACTTCCCATTTTCACAAGTTTTTCAAATTGACTCATTTCAAGTCTCCAAAATATCAAATTAAACCAATATTTCACAATTTCAATTCAAACTCCAAGTAAAACTATTCTAATCAACCCAATAAGTTTCTAATTTCATCTAACGCGCTTTTTTCGTATTAATCGACCTAAATTCATGTAAAATTTAGACGTAACTCTAGAAATCACAAATAAAATTCAGGAAAATACATACTCTTCAAATTTCACACATTTTCAAGACATATACAAAGCTCTCATTCTAAATTCAGACTAAATCCGATCAGTTATTGAATGCCTTTAAAAAATTTCTCACCTACGGTTTTCGTGGCTCATAGCCCTAACGTCTGTGCGTCATTCAATCCATTTTGGGATCTACAATACTCCTAATTCGAAACAAAGTTCAGTGATTAGACTTATTTACTATGAAAATCAAAACCCTAGAACTGTCCTCACCTGCAGAGAATGGTTTAGTAGTTTCACCTAGGGTTTTTAAGGTCTAAGATGGATGTTGGTTCGGAGCTTCTACGAAGGCCACAGAAGGGCTCTCGGTAGAGAGAGCAACGCCGCCCATGATCGAAGAAGAGGGAGACAGAAGGTTGTCACGCGAGAGGGAGAGAAGCTAAGGCGGTCGCACGCTCGCGGGAGGGAGAAGGATGGAGCCGGGACCGCCTCTTGCGGTGGTGGCTCGGCGGTGCTCGGGAAGGTGGAGAGTGAGAATTATAGAGAGGGAGAGAGAGACTGTGGGACAGAGAGAGGGAGCGAGAGACAGAGAGACGCAGGAGAGGCGAGAAGAATGACTAGGCAGTGGTGAGGGTGATTGGAGAAGCCATTGTGGGAGGCTGAGAGTGGTGGAGAGAGAGAGTAACGGACGAGAGGGAGAGAGAGTTCAAGAGAGAGCAATAGAGAGCGAGAGGGAGGGAGATAAACCTTCTCAAAATCACCTCCAAAACAAAAAATGAGGTTTCTTTTCTCTATGTTGCAAGGAAGCTACTCTATTACCTCTCATTCAAATTCGATGCTTTTGCCCCTTGTAATAGCATCTTTGTAGTTTCTGTTTTGGAAGAACAACATAAGCAAGTCATATGGAAAAAGAAATAGATATCCTCTTCCTCCTTATCCTCCCAAGCTACCTCTGATAGGTAACTTGCACCAGCTTGGTGATTCTCGTCAGGTATCACTTCTTAAGCTTTCAAGAGAATATGGCCCTCTCGTGCTGTTGGAACTTGGCTTTGTACCAACTTTAGTGGTCACCTTTCCACACATAGCAAGAGAGATCTTCAAATTTCACGATCTCGCTTTTTCTAATAGACCAAGTTTGTATGCTCTAAAGAAACTTTGAACACCAAGAGAGTCCAATCTTTCAAGGAAGTGAGAGATGAGGAAATCACTCTCATGCTTGGAGAAATTGATCAATCAAATCATCCGATCAATCTAAGTAACGCGATGCTTCTACTTGCAAATAATATTGTGCGCAAGGTAGCTTTTGGGAAGAAATATGAAGGGGAAGGCAATGGCATGGGAAACTTTTATGAAATACTTTTGTGAATCACAAGACCTGAGTGGACGATTTTGTATTTCGGATTACTTCCCTTGTTTGGAATGGGTAAACAAGTTCAATGACTTGGATAAAGGATAGAGAAGACTTTTTAAGCATTGGACAAGATTTATGATGATGTGATAAACGAGCATCTTGACCCAGCAAGGCCTAAAACCGATCATCAAAAGACCATATAGATGTGCTACTTCTACTCCAAAAGGATCCAACTCAAGCAACCACTATTACTAACAATCATACTAAAGGGGTCATAGCAGTATGTATATTTTCTTTTTCCTATGTAGAAATTCATAGCAACTGTGTTTTGTCAAGTTTCAAGGATGTAAAATATTTTGATTGGTTAGATTACTGTATAAAAATACCTCTCAAAGAAAGCTAGCTAATCATAACATAACAACTTCTATTGTTACGTTGAGAAAGTCAGAATAGTTGTTTTTAATATTTAAGAAAAATACCAACTAAAAAGATTGGTCTATATTGCAGGATATTTTCGTTGCAGGAACAGATACGAGTTCAGCCACAATAGTTTGGGCAAGCTTCCCCCCCCCCCCCCCCTCTCTCTCTTCTATCATCACCTGTATTTAAAACTATACTCTGATTAATCTAGTTTAAATATTTATGGGAATCCTATTTAAATACCGTTGTCCTAACATAATTATTTTTTTTCAAATTTTGAATTCAAAATTTAATTAAAATATTTAACATTTCATCTCATTAAATCAATGGTTCTTGGTCAAAGCTTCCCTCCTTGTTTGAAAGTAACTTGACCACCTTGATAGAACTTCTCTCTTTGTTTCGTCTCTCAATATTTTCTTCTCTCCGTGTACGACGGTGCAAAAGTTCAATGTTTAAATTTTCCTCTTAGGAATTTTCCACCAAATTGAACTTTCTAACACTTCGTTTGTTTTCATTATTGTAAGAAGATATGACCAGTAAAGATATTTTTATAAGAGGATACCATGAGGAGGAGGACGCCACTGCCGAGAAGCAATCATAGAAAATTTATTGAAAATTGAAATAACTTGAAGTTAGAACAAATAAAAATAAATATATTTTTTTTCTTTCTACCCTTGGAAATGAAAAATGGGTACCGTATAAGTTGCATGAAAATAGAAATAGATATGATATGAAAAAATAACATTTTGTAAGGATACAGGAACGAAAACATGAACAAATACATAAATATAGAACATACAATAATTTTATGTAAATATTAATTATTTTATGAAAATAATAGAATAAACATATTTTATTATAAAAATTCAAAATAATCAAATATATAATTATTAATGATGAGATAAATTATAATTATAATTAAATAAATAAATAATTTATTAAATATAAAAAATATAAAAATTTTTATATAAATATTAATTAATTCAATATATTGAAATATTTTGAAAACGTGAAATAAGAGAAACTTTAACGTCAATAAATTTCGAGCATAAGAGGGCAGCATCATGACATAAGATGGCCTACGATGCAACGTTTCAACAAGTAGATGCCTTAAGTTTGAAAATTATTTCATATTCATCACTACTCTCTTAGTCCAATAAGGGGACAAAGAAAGAATGACAATTCAGATTCTAGGTCTACAAGTATCGACAAAAACACATTAAATCAAACATTTTGATCTTTCCATATCCTTCTCACCTCTTTTTATTTATTTATTTTTTTTTATCCTCAAGAAATTCAACATTTAGGTCTACAATAGACCTATCAGCTGAGCGAAGTTGGCCTGTGTTTATTCAAGGGCAATATGCAAAACATGGGGCGAACGGTTGTATGGGCTTTTGACCCAAGTTGATCAATCCGAAATGCCTTTTTTTTTTTTTTATTTAAGGCCAACACTTCCATGAAATTAATTTTGAAACTCGGGAGATTTTACTTAGACATAAAATCAAAATAGTAGATGTTTATGGGGCAAAATACAAATTTTAGCTAAGTTTTAGTAATTAGTTGAAAATAATTATTGATCAATTCCAAATCATGGATTAGGACCATTTTCTCCATATATTTTAAATACTAAGTATTGTATAAAAAAAAAAGAACAGGTTTTTTTTCTTCATATTGTACACTTCAATTATTCGCATCTATTACGAAATTAGAAACTCTCAAAGAAAAACCTGTATTATTTTTTATTATTTTTTGAATATCAATAAAAGGTATTGGCCTCCTTAATTTCTATACATTATTTTTTCAGAAAAAAATCAATGTCAGATGAATATATATTTATTCAAAGAAAAATTTTCTTAATATATATTTAGCAAAAAAAAAAAAAAACATTCTAGGAGCAAAGAAATATTTTCCATGATATAAACTTTTACCTAATGCTAACCAATGATCTGGGGGATGGGGAGGGCTCTAATTATAAAATGATTTTTCTTTTTCTTATTAATCAAGCTCTTCATAGTAACAACGTAACAATGGCGTATGTGCTTGCCAACCTCTTATACCAGTTTGATTAGGGCCTACCAGTAGGAGAAACTAGGGAGAACTTGGGCGTGACCAAACCTTATGGAATCGCTGTTAAGAAGAAAAATCCCCTTTACTTGGTACCAAAACTTTACGATCCATAAATCATTCAAGTTCCTATATTATGCTGCTTGAAGAAATTAAACCATTGAAACTATGACAACTCGCCATCCAGACGTCCCATCCCCTATGTTGCATGGAAACAGAAATAAAGAAACGAAAACGGATATGAAATGATACGATAAAATGACACTTCGTAAAAATACAGGAAACGAAAATGTGGACAAGTACGTAAATATCCAAAATATAAGATCTTTTATATAAATATTAATTATTGTATAAAAATTATAGAATAGCCATGTTTCATAACAAAATATCTAAAATGATCAAATATATAATTATTATTCATAATACAATTAATAAAAAATAAAAATTTTATTTAAATAAATAAATAATTTATTAAATATGAAAAATGTGTAATTATAAAATATATAAAGACTTTTATATATAAATTAATTTAGTATGTTGGAGTATTTTGAAAATGAGAAACATGTCCGAAATAGGGAAACGTAGAGTTTGAGAAATTTCCATGTATTATAGATACCCCTAGCCAAAGGAGATATGCGGGTAATATAATTAAAATGCTACATTTGGATTTGTGATAGTCGTCCTCCCATGTATAATAACAAGAAAGGAAATTTATAATAAAAGAGAATAAATTATTTATTCTTTTCAAAAAAATATTAACAAAATCTCCTTTATTTAGTGACCATTTAGCAACCTATGATTGATATAGAAACCTGATAAAACAAATATAATAATTTTATTATCAAATAATCTGGCATCAATGGTCTTGCACAATACATCATAGCATATAAATAATATAAACAAAACTATTGACCAACAACTATATATCAAGACATAAAAATCTAGATATACAAAATAACTCTATCACACAAAAGAACATGTATATTATATGCCTTAATCAATACAAAGGTTGAAGAAGATTGAGATTCTAAATCTTTTGACTCAATGACTTCTACCCTCCGGCTCTCTGTCGGCTCTCAAATCACCTGAAGATAAACATGAAAAGGTCAACATAAGCTGAATAAGTACACGAGAGACCAATAGTATGCATAACTGACATAGCATGTATGAGAAGATCAATATCATCATATAAAATATGTGAAATATAATACATGAATGTACCACAACTTAATATAGAGAAAACCAAGATGTATGTTTTATCCCAAAGTATTCTCAAGAAAACATGTGCGATTATCACATCTTAAATGATATATTCATAAATCCTCAAGTTTCGTCCGCAAACTTAGCAAAACTTTTTGAATTATATAAAATCATCATCCTACTCATGCTTAGCAAGTTTTGCAAAGTTTTTTGAGATATATTTTTATATCAATCATGCTCCTCAAGTTTCTCCCACATGTTTTGCAAAGCTTTTGGAAATATATACGTCAATCACATTTCTTAAGTTTTGCCCGCAGGTTTCACAAAACTTTTTAACTATATATATCAACCACACTGCTTTGCCTTCACCCACAAGCAAAGCCATAACTTGAACCAAATAATTTAGCAACACATTGTGAACCAAATTACCATTTCAGCATGATTTGAGCACAAATGGGTTTTAGTAAAACTGTCATAACTTGAACTATAGTTCTCATATTGATGTGATTCCAACTCTACTTAAAAATAAGAAACAAGGTTATAGCTTTCATGTTTATGCCTAGGTTCAATTTCCATCATGCAGGTATGCTCAAATCAATCAAATTTATAACCCAAAATTCAAAACATGTCATGAGCAGTTTTAGCAAAATTAATATAATTTTTTCTACACATATTGGATTGAGATAATTCAAGTACACATATAAAGATAAGATATAAAATTACAACTTTTATGTTTAGAACTCTACTTAATTTAGCCTAGAAGGCAATTAAAAATCAAAGCAAATGTCCAAGATGAAATATAATAGAAATAGTGCAATTTTTTGAAGATAATGTGTTAATTTTAAAAATTACTAAAAATTTAATTCTCAATTAAATTTTTCGAGTCATGTATCATTTCAAACTCTGAACCTCTAATTTCATCAAATGAAAACCTCATGGAATTTTCAGTTATGCAAAAAAAAGTATAAGCTAAAAACTAAAGTATGGTTAGACCATTTAGCATGCAAAATTCATAGTTTTCATTCAAAAATGTGATTTTTTTCTTCCCTAATTCATTTCATTCTTATTCTAATATCATAATCACATATAAAATATATTATACATGATCATCAGATATCAATTAAATATACACGAATATGTACTTGCCTCAAAACTAATAGTTTTTCCATTGAATTTCCTTGCTATTCCTCTCTAAGCATTCCTTGAATTTCAAGGTTGTTCTTTATATTTCTCACACCCTTTTGTGCTTCCTAAAGTCTAGAAATAGCATGTATATGGATGGAAATAGTTTATTTCAAGCTTAAATGGTGATTTTCATAGAATTTGCATTGTGTTTTTGTGAGAGGAAGATGAAATTCAGGAATAGGGATTTTAGGAAGATGAAGAGTATGGCTTAAGCTCCCTTTCTTTCTCACACTCTCTTCCTCTCTCTCTCAACCTAAGTCGGGTGTGGGCCCCTCAAGCATAGATGATGTGTTAAGAAAAGAGTCACATGTCTTGTGCCATATCTCGTGACAGTGTGACATATGCTTTTTGTGGGTTTCACGCCGAATCATAATTCAGTTCTCTTGTTGGCTTATTTTGACCATTTTTGTTTATCGGTGTATTCTACTAATTTCTACTAATTTAATTATATTCGACCTATGGTTAAAACCACAAACATAAAAAATCAAAATATATATCACATAAAAAAATTCAATTTATTTTAACACAATACAATATGAAAAATTTAAATGTCCTCGTCAAAATAAAAAAAATATAAATATAAATACATACTTTAATGATTTCTCGAGATGAGACTTTATAAAAACTCTCATGTTTTTCGTTCTGATGTTTTGAATAAACTATATTACGTTGTTTTTATATTGAAACTCGTGTCCCATTAATTCAATCTTGCTGAGGAGCTTGAATCATGTTTCATGTTTACCAAAAATATTCAGCTGTAACTTGGACTTGTCAGGGCACGAGAGTGATGCAATGAAGCAATAACAGCTTTGGTATATAAGATCAAATAGATGACGAGTTCATAGTTAATAAAGACAATGGTTGTGATACCAATGTCATTCCAGCAATATTTTCAAACGCGGCAAAGAATAACGCTACGTAGTCCCTCAATCTTCTGCCTTGCTTTCTTTTCCTTTATTTTGCTTTCAACTACTGCTAAGAAAACTAGAATCAGCGATGAATTTTTATCGATAAAAAAAATTCAGTCAGTAATAACGATGGATTTTCGACGGATTAATGTTGGATGTAATATCGATACATTAGCGATAAAAATATTTTCATTACTAAATCCTAAAAAAAAAATAAAAAAATTTGTAAAATTATCAAAAACGAAATTTTTACCGACGAAAATGTTTCGTTGATGATTTGGTGAAGGAAAAAAGAATAATATATATATATATATATATATATATATATATATATATATATATATATATATATATACAGTTATTAGCAACGGAAAAATAGCGATAGATTTTTTTATTTTTTTATTTCTAATTTTATTTAATAATTTTTATTATTTTTATTTTATTTTGTAAAGAATAATATTATTTTAATTTTTTAATTTTTTATTATTTTATTTTAAGTAAAAATAAAAATATTTTATTATTTTATAATAAATTATAATTTTATATTATTTAAATATTATTAAAAAATAAGAAATAAAGATAATAAGTAAAAGTAAAAAAAGAAGCACACTTAGATACCGTGTTGGCCCGGCGCTTAGGGTGAAAAGAAGCACACTTAAATATCTTGTTGGCCCGGCGCTTAGGGTGCTCTCACATTTTCGTTTGGCAGGGGTTCGAAGCTCACCAACAGCAATTTGCACAAATTTATGGGGAACCGTGTGGGTGGGGTGGGCTAGGGTTGGAGCTGTTCTGTAATTTTTTTTTTCATTAATTAAAACAATTATTTTTTTCATAACTCAAAAATCAGCAACAGCAATCAGCAACGGACTTTCCGTCGTTGATATTAGCAACGGAAACAAAATCTGTCGCTGATATTATAAGTCTTATGTTTTAAGAATATGTTACACAAATTGTTCGTACTAATTGAATTATAATTTATCGAGAAGTTTAGAACAAAATTTGTTACGTAGATTTTTTGACATTTCGCAAAATGGCTGATGTGACAAGCCCTTATGTTGACAGACGTATGACAAACCAAACATCTTGGACCGAAATTGGACACAATATGTCTTGGTCTATTTAAGAGCCTCTTTTGTGATAAAACCTTCTCAAAATCACCCCCAAAACAAAAAATGAGGTTTCTTTTCTCTATGTTGCAAGGAAGCTATTCTATTACCTCTCATTCAGATTTGATGCTTTTGCTCCTTGTAATAGCATCTTTGTTGTTTCTTTTATGGAAGAACAACATAAGCAAGTCATATGGAAAGAGAAATAGATATCCTCTTCCTCCTCATCCTCCCACGCTACCTCTGATAGGTAACTTGCACCAGCTTGTTGATTCTCCTCCGGTATCACTTCTTAAGCTTTCAAGTGAATACGGTCCTCTCATGCTTTTGCAACTTGGCTTTGTACAAACTTTGGTAGTCTCTTCTCCAGACATAGCAAGAGAGATCTTCAAATTTCACGATCTTGCTTTTTCTAATAGACCGAGTTCGTATGCTCTGAAGAAACTAATTTACAATTGCTCAGACATAGCTTTCGCTCCCTATGGTGAGCATTGGAGAGAGATGAGGAAAATAGCAATACTAGAGCTTTTGAGCACCAAGAGAGTCCAATCATTCAAGGAAGTGAGAGATGAGGAAATCACTTTCGTGCTCGGAGAAATTGGTCGATCAAATTGTCCGATCAATCTAAGTAAGGTGACGCTTCTTCTTGCAAATAATATTGTATGCAAGGTGGCTTTTGGGAAGAAATATGAAGAGGGAGGCAATGGCATGGGAAACTTCTATGAAATTCTTCGTGAATTTCAAAACCTGACCGGAGGATTTTGTATTTCGGATTGCTTCCCTTGTTTGGAATGGGTAAACAAGTTCAATGGCTTGGATGCAAGGCTAGAAAAGACTTTTCAAGCATTGGACAAGATATATGATGATGTAATAAACGAGCATCTTGACCCAGCAAGGGCTAAAACCGATCATGAAGACCTTGTAGATGTGCTACTTCAACTCCAAAAGGATCCAACTCAAGCAACCACTATTACCAACAATCACATTAAAGGGGTCCTAGCAGTATGTATATTTTCTTTTTCCTATGTACAAATTCATAGCAACTGTGTTTTGTCAAGTTTCAAGGATGTAAAATATTTTGATTGGTTAGATTACTGTATTAAAATACCTCGCAAAGAAAGCTAGCTAAATCGTAACATAACAACTTCTATTGTTACCCAACTAAAAAGAATAGTTGTTTTTAATATTTAAGAAAAATACCAACTAAAAAGATTGGTCTATATTGCAGGATATTTTCGTTGCAGGAACAGATACAAGTTCAGCCACAATAGTTTGGGCAATGACACAACTCATAAAAAATCCCTCCATAATGAGGAAAGCACAAGACGAGGTTAGAAGCATTGTGGGAAAGAATGGTAAAGTTGAAGAAAGCGATCTTTCAAGACTCAACTATGTAAGCTTAGTTGTGAAAGAAACACTCAGACTCCATCCTCCAGCCCCCTTATTACTTCCAAGAGAAACTACAGAGGAATGCATAGTAGCAGGATACAGAATTCCTGCAAAAACAAGAGTACTTTTCCTTGCAAAAGCTCTTGCAATGGATCCAAAATATTGGGACAAACCAAATAAGTTCTACCCTGAAAGGTTTATGGGAAGCTCTATTGAATTTAAAGGACAGAATTTTGAGTTTTTGCCATTTGGTGCTGGCAGAAGAGGTTGTCCCGGAATTTTCTTCGGAGTGCAGATAATTGAGCTAGCTCTTGCAAATCTCTTATACAAGTTTAATTGGCAACTTCCCCACGGGATGAAAGCTGAAGATTTGGATATGGAGGAAGCTGTTGGGATAACTACCAAGAAAATTCCTCTTTGTCTAATAGCTAATCCAGTCAATTTGTGATTTAGCATACGACAGAGATAAGTGCACTTTCTTCGGTTTCCTTTTGTACCATTGTTCCTTTTCTTAGTTTCCATGTACAAGTGGTGACATTCGAAATGGAAAGAGTTTGATTTTTGAGACACTTATTTCTGTATAAAATATGTTTTTAATAAATTATCAGTATTCAATAAACATTTTGGATCTGACTGTCCCGCTATACCAACTAGGCTTGGTTGTATCGGTATAAAATAGGCATGGTTGTATGGTACACTCATTTCCTTGTATAAAGTCTATGCTATTTGAAAAGGTAAATAAATTTAATATACTCCACTTTAATAGCTGCTTCGAATGTCATGTTTAGTTTTTCCTTGACATGGCCAATTCAACACAAATCCTATAGCCAACGACTAATTTTTACAAAGTTTCTATAAATTTCACATGTATTAATATTTATAGAAATAATAATTACTGATCGACAATGACCACCACCGATCATTTTAATATCTGATCCAATTATGAATCGAAGAATATATATAAAAGGTTATGAATATATCATATATATATCAATATTAATAGAGATGGTAAAAAACAACTTAATTTTCATCTCCTTATCATATAAAGAATCTGAAGAATTATACTAATATGGTCTCGGAGAATCCAATGGCCAATAGTCATCCATCAACAATCACAAGAGTCATTTTTCATGTATGGATCCTTCACTAATAAAGATATTTTTTGTAATTATTTTAAGAAGATAAGGCCACTTAGCTTTCCACTAAATTCAAATTTCTAACACTTTGTTTCTAGTCTTCGGTTAAAGCTTCTCTCTTTGTTTGAAAGTAACTTGACCACCTTGATAGAACTTCTCTCTTTGTTTCTTCTCTCTTTTTTCTTTTCTCCTTGTACGACGGTTCAAAAGTTCAATGTTAAAATTTTCCTCTTAGGAATTTTCCACTAAATTGAACTTTCTATCACTTTGTTTCTTGTCATTATTGTAAGAAGATATGACCAGTAAGGATATTTTTATAAAAGGATAACATGAAGAGGAGGACGCCACTGCGAGAAGCCATAATCATAGAAAAACTATTGAAATTTGAAATAATTAGAAGTTAGAACCAATAAAAGATAAATATATTTTTTTTCTTTCTACCCTTGGAAAAATGAAAAATAGGCACCATCTAGGTTGCATGAAAATGGAAATGAAAAAATAGAAATAGATATGATATGAGAAAATAACATTTTGTAAGGATACATAAAACAGAAACATGAACAAATACGTAAATATAAAACATACAATAATTTTATGTAAATATTAATTATTTTATAAAAATAATAAAATAGACATATTTTATTGTAAAAATTCAAAATAATTAAATATATATTTATTAATCATGAAATAAATAAAAATTATAATTATAATTAAATAAATAAATAAATAATTTATTAAATATAAAAATTATGTAAATATAAAAATATTAATTAATTCATTATATTGAAATATTTTAAAAACGTCAAACAAGGGAAACTTTAGCGTCAATAAATTTCGAGCATAAGAGGGCATCATGACATAAGATGGCCTACGATGCAACGTTTCAACAAGTAGATGCCTTAGGTTTGAAAATTATTTCATATTCATCACTACTCTCTTAGTCCAATAAGGGGGCTAAGAAAGACAAACATTTTGAATTCTAGAAAAAGATATTTAGATTCTTTTTTTTTTTTTTTTGTGTATCCATCTCATTTCTTTTCCCTTCAGATTTTTTATTCTTGCAGATGTTTAAAAAAAAAAAAAAGAAAGATATTTTTCTCATTTCTTTGTCTTATTCTGCTCAGCCAAGATCTTTTCAGGCCTACACGAAAATGAAATATAAAAGGTTTATGATAAAAAATATTGAACATGTATAAAAACAGTAATATACATATATATATATATATATATATATATATATATATATCTAAATTAAACTCTTTATTCTTTTATAATACTAAAAAATTACCCGTATTAAAAAAATCTCAAATAAATTGAAGAATTTAAAAGAAAAATCAATCAAATTAGTGATTGGACACTAGTGCTTGTTAAATATGATGTTAGATTTAAATTTTTTATAAAAATAAAATAGGCATTAGGAGAGTTTTGTTCTTTAAGAAACCAATCCGACTCTTATCGAATTTAGTCAAATTCAGTATAATTATCAGACGTCAGTGATTTATTCTTTTTTTTTTTTTAAAAAAGGACAATAGCTCTAACGGCGGAGTAAATTTAGGCCACCAATCGACAATTGACCTAGTGGACAAGGATACTAAATCTCTTAATGAGGTTTGAGCTTTGAAACTTAAGGATGGAATACTATATTAAGAGAGTTTTCTATTAAATTTGATCCGATAATAATTGAATCGAATTACTCGAGTTGGTTATTTAAAAAAAAAAAAAGTGTAAAGTTGGGCCGTTTTCGTTCAAGTGCAACAGGCAAAACATGAGCCCAACAGATGTATGGTCTTTCGACCCAAGTTGAGCAATCCAAAATGCCCTTATTTTTCTTTGATTTTAAGGCCCACTCATCCATGAAATTAATTTTGAAAGTCCGGAGATTTTACTTAGTGGACATAAAATCAACATAGTAGATGTTTATGGGGCAAAATTCAAATTTTAGCTGAGTTTTAGTAATTAGTTGAAAATAATAATCGATCGATCACAAATCATGGATTACGACCATTTTCTCCCTATATTTTAAATAGTAAATACTATATAAAAAACGAACAGATTTATTTTTTTCTTCACGCCGCACATTTTAATTATTCGTATCTACTAAGAAACTCTAAAAAAAAAAATAAAATAAAATTTTATAATCACTTGTAACTCATGAATCAAAAACCTTTTTTATTATTTTTATTATTTTTTTAATGTGAAAGGCATTCGCCACTTTAATTTCTTAACAATAATTCTTTAGAAAAAAAACTTGGTGTCAGATGAATATATATTTATTCAAATAAAATTGCATTGATAAAATAAAATATAATTTAATCAATAAAGTATATATATTTAAAAATAAAATAAGATATTGTTCGATTTCAAACTAAATGACTAAAGGAAAAGGAGTGAAAAGATAAAGTTTGACAAAATAATTGCATTCAAAATATAATTTGATCAATAGAGTATATATATTTAAAAATAAAATATAAAATTGATTTTTAATAGTAATATTATGGATTATGAACTCATACAAAATTTATTTTGGTAACAGATTATAAATTTTCAGATTTTTTCAAAATCTAAGAAAATATATTGCATGACTGAAATTTTTGAATGAACTCAAAGCCAAACAACATACAAGTAAACTTAAAAACACAAAATCAAACTTAAAAGATATAAAATCTAATTAGAAATCAATAAAACCAAAAAAATCAATAAATCTGACTAAGATCGATCGAACCCAAGAATCCATTAAACGAAGAACAATTGAATTGAAAAATTAATTGAATCCCAAATTGCTTGAAGAAAATCAATGATAGGGCAATCTATACAATGAGATGATGATAAAAGTTGATCGAGAGAAAATCGAAGAATAAGAAAGAATTCGGAAATGAAAAATCTTAAAAGTAGACATTCATTTGATTAACTATTTTACTAAATAAATAATTAATTCACGAACTACAACTAACAACACGAACTAATTAACCAAATTGCAATAGCTCTAGCACTCTATTTCTAACAATGATCTCTTGGAAGTTGCCCATTACATTGCCCCCACCAGCATATTTCTTGCCAAAGGCAACCCAAGGATATACAATTTTGCAAGGAAAAAGGGCTCAACTTAGACGATTGGACCATTTGTTCGAGCAATTTCTACGAGCATGAGAGTGACTTCCTCATCTCTTACCTTTGATTGGGATCTTTGTGTACTCAAACGCTTTATATAGCTATCTTCTTCGTCTCTCCCTGGTGCTAGCCGTTGGGATTGAAAGATATGTTTACACCATCATGAAAGAGCGTCCGTGGAGTATACAAGCCCGGTCTTTAAAAAAAAAGTAAGTTCATGGTTTCTGAAAATCTCCTTTGCCATGTTTGGAGAGCACCCAACTAAAGTCGGTAGGAAACCAAGTTGCAAAAACACGAGAGGACCTCGTATACTCATCAAAAGGCCTCACAAGTCATGGTAGAGGTGAAGTATTATCAAGTAGGATATGCAATTTAAGTAGCTATGGGGCTACGGGGAAAGTCCCTCGCTTTGTGACTTGCATTGTTCCTCCGCAAAAGAAAGACCAAAGATGATATCGCTAGTACAATTAGGAGGTGATTAGCCTTCTTACAACACAAAAAATAAGAAAAGCGACAGAGGTAGAAAAACAGATTCAAAAGGCCCACTTATCTTTTTTTTTTTTTGGTTACAAATATATGCGTCTACAAAGTTTCGAACACTACGTCTCGGAAAGATACTTAACCAAAATCTCTTTATCACTCGGGTGTCGCCATGAGGACAAAGGCCTACTTGTCTAGAATATGCTAAATCAAACACAGGATTAGGTATTAGATAAGGAGGAATTTTCTTGTGCACAGTTATCCCAGCTGCTTCCTCTATATCCAAATCCTCCGCTTTCATACCAGTGGGAAGTTTCCAATCAAATTTGCATAATAGATTTGCAAGTGCAAGCTCAATTACCTGCACACCAAAGGTAAATCCAGGACAACCTCTCCTTCCAGCACCAAACGCAAAAAACTCAAAGTTTTGTCCACTAAAATTAATAGAACTTTTTAAAAATCTTTCAGCGTAAAACTCATTAGGTTTCTTCCAGTATTTTGGATGAGAGCTTTTGTAAGGAAAATACTCTTGTTTTTGCTGGAATATTGTATCCTGCAACTGTACATTCCTCTGTAGTTTCTCTGGAAACTAGTAAGGGGGCTGGAGTATGGAATCTTAGTGATTCTTTCACAACTATGCTTAGGTAGTCCCAGAAGATCGCTTTCATAAACCTTTCCTTTAATTCCCACGGTGCTTCTAATCTCCTCTTGTGCTTTTCTCATTATGGGGGGATTTTGAACTAGTTGTGTCATTATCCGAACTTGAGAGGCTGAACTTGTATCAGTTCCTGCAATAGGACTCTTCCATTGTGAGCATTTTCATAATGATGAACAGTGCTTTTTGAAGTAATCAAAAGAAAATTATTTTGACATGCTCAAGGTGATGATAGGACTGTTGAAGTATTTCTAGTAAATAGGGGGGGTGAACACTGTAAGAACCCCTTTAGTCTGGTTGCTGATGATGTTGATTGCTCGTGTTGGTTGCTTTTGAAGTCGAAGTAGCACATCTACAAGGTCTTCATGATCATGTTTAGGCCTTGTTGTGTCAGGATGCTCATTTTTCACTTCATCGAATATCTTGTCTAATGCTTTAAAATTCTTCTCTAGCCTTGCCTCCATACCAGACTTGTTTACCCATACCAAACATGGAAAGTAATCCGAAATACAAAATCCTCCAAGCAGGTTTTGGGTTTCACCAAGTATTTCATTCAAGTTTTCCTTTGCATTGCCCTTGGTATCATATTTCTTTCATGTTAGATTTAATTGACACAAGCAGAAATATGATAATTTTTTGAAAAAAAATAAAAAATTGTGTTTATGAATATCTCTCGGGGAATAAATGCATCAAATCCAAGAACTACGAAACCTTTCACGATGATCTTGCAATCGGGATGATAACCACGTCAAATGAGTTATCACCATAATGTCACAATACCACAATACTAAATCCGGTAATTAAATTGAAGTAAAAAATTCCCTATTTGAAATTTTCTCTAAACCCTCCATGAACTCACTCTAGAGAATATATATTTTCTCAAAACTCAATTCTTTCGGAAAATGTGTGTTCTCTGTAAAATGATTCTTCTCCTTTCCAAATTCAAGAAGATTATCAAAGTCAAGTAGAGATTATAGAGAAGTTTTAGGTGAATTGAGATAATGGGTTAATCACCTATTATCTCTTATTTTTAAATTTAAACTTTAATTATTTTTTTTTTGTTTTACATTGTGGTAAATGCCCGTACGTGGGTATATTTACTTACATCTCCCATTTACACACGAAAACATTATACATTTGTCAGAAGATCATAACTCATACGATTTTTTACATCATCCTGTAAAACTTTCATACAGAATTAGGTGTCGTACGATTGATGAGTATACTTACAAATAAAGACTTCTCAATGCATATGTTAGAATGATCAAAAAATCACTGTTAGTACAAAAAAGAATTCGTTATATCCCAAACTCAATGTAATTATATCTATCGAACCACTTTTCTTATCGAAAGTGATCTTCAATTATTATTCGACTATGTATTCACTATTATATTTGAATCCCAACATGAATAAATATAATAGATTGATCGATGAATACTACACATTGATATAATATCGATTGGTATTTCTTTTCTCAAATCGAATCCATCAACTTCAATTCAGCTGCTTTTTTAGACCTACTTCTTAGATCTCAATTATCTTCCAGACCATAGATAACAGATTAAAATAACAAATATCGAACCAACATTTCTAAGGGTATAAAAGATCTCATCCAATGGACCTTGGGTCTTATCTCGGGTCTTACGCAATGGAACGAGGGATCATGATCACACTATCTTCTCAAATAATAGCCCACACTATCCCGTGATCGTCTTATCACATGCGGAATGAAACACGTGTCACAATATTATTCTCTCATCTCTCAAAAGGCCATATATCAGATTTCTTTGATATTATGCAGATATGAGATTTAGTCTACATATAAAACTTTACCAGAAATCTCAAAAAGAATATTTTAGAGACAATATCACTAGATGCAAATAATATTTGAGATCTCAAATTTAGGTACGTACAAACAATATGGATGTGAGTATATCAATGTCAATAATAACACATATGATCTTATCCTGAACACATATCAGGGTGACTTATGTCCTAGCAGAACTACTCTCAAAGTCTCTTATAATTAGAAACCGTCTCATTCACACTCACTCAGAGCTAGACGTGGTCACTTGTGTGAAAGAGTCAACCTCGTTTACCTAACATATCTTTTAATCGCATCACATCAAAGAATATATGATAAGAAATAAGTGTATTAATTAAAAAATATAATAAGTCATGTGTAACTTCATAATGCACAAGAATCATACATATCAAGGTAATAAGCATCAACACCATCAATCTTGTAAAACATGAGAAATGTCAAAATATATACAAATCTAATGACTCTTTATATCCAATAAACGAGTCTCTAACAATGGGTTTGGTGAATAGGTCAGCCATCAAACTCTGTGTAGAAGTGTACTTGACAGATATTTTACCCTTCTCGATAATATCTTTCACAAAATTGTATCTGGAATCAATATGTTTGATCCTACTATGATACTTAGAGTCTCGGGGCGATAATGGTCTGATTATCACTGGCCTCCCGTTATCTACCACAATCTTTAAGTCATCCAATAGTTTCTGGAGCCAAACACTTCCTGAACTACAACTGAGCAAGCCACGAAATCAGTTTCTATCGTAAATAAAGTTATACAGATTTACTTCTTATTGTTCTAAGAAATGACAATATCATTGAGCAAGAAAGCAAAATCTGAAGTCGATTTGTGATTATGCAGATCACTGCCCCAATCGGCATCTAAATATCCCATAAGTCACAAATCAACTTCTCCGTAACACAAAAAGAAGTTCACAGTTCTCTTGAAATATCTGAAAATCCTTTTCACTACTCTCTAGTGACCCTTCTAGGATTTGATTGAAATCTATTTACCAAATTGACTATATAAAAAATGTCTGGTCGTGTACATAATATCGCGTATATTAACTTCTCACTACACTAAAATAAGGAATTTTGCTTATTTCCCTTACTTTTTCTTGAGTTTTGGGATACATCTCAAAACTCAGACTATCACACTTGGCAATAAGAATATATATGGTATTACAATCACTCATCCCAAAACACTCAAGAATCTTTCTAATGCAGGTCTCTTATGAAAGATCCAATATCTATCTCGAATGCTCCCTCTAGAAATTTACTTTGAGAATGAACTCAACTTCACCTATATCCTTTATGTCGAAACTCGATAATGATTATATCTTAATAGTTATCAGATACTTAATATTATTCTCAACTAACATTATATCATCTACATACAAAGATGGGATCACAAAAAGAGTCATCAGAACATATCAAATAAATATAATGATACTCCTCGATCACTGTAAAATCATATGATATCACCTACTTATGAAATCTCAAATTCTACCACCTGGATGACTATTTGAGGCCGTATATTGACTTCTGAAGCTGACAAATCTCCTCATCTGAACTTCGGTTAAGGAAGGCTATCTTTACGTACATCTGGTGTAACTCCAGATACATACTCGTCACAATTGTCAAGACTAAAGGGATCGATATAAATTTGACTATAGGAAAAAATGTCTCTTCGTATTTAATACCCTTTGTATTCGTGTAACCTTTGGCTATCAAATGGGTCTTGTATCTCTCTACTGATCCGTCGATCTTTCTTTTGATTTTGAGAACCCACTTGTTCCTAATTGGTTTGCTCTCCTCAGGTAAGTCAACTAGATCCCAGACCCCATTGATTCTCATGGATTCCATCTCCTCCTACATAGTCTTTAACCATTGGTCTTTCATAGGACCCTCAAGAGCCTCTTTAAATGTCTTGGGCTTCTCGTCATCCTCAAGAGTCATAATGAGAATCCCATCTTCAATGGAAAAATGACGTCGGGATACTTATCCCCAACTACTTCTACGAGAAGGGGGAGTCTCCTCACCTTTAAATGGCCAACTTACCACATACATAGCACTTGACTTTGCTCTTATCGAACTCAATCTTCTTACGCTTTTGTCTTTCATCGTCAGTTTTGACTAATGGCTTCTTCTTGCCATGGATTCTGGTCTTCTTGTCATGCGCTTGGAATCCCAGGAGCCCTTACTTAACTCCATCATGTAAATATGATCCGAAACATACCTACCCACCTCCTACCGCTCCTCTTTAAACTCACAATGTCTACTCACATCCATAAAAGTATGAATACTCTCAATGTATGTGAGATAGGTCTTAACAACCTTTTAGCAGTCAGGTAGAGATTGGATCACTTCTAGTACTTGAAACTCATCTGATAGTGGCTCTCCTATATTCTTCAAAGAGGTGATCATACTCAACATGTGCATGAGATACTGTTTCATACTTTGATCCGACCTCTTCTTATAGGTAATAAACTTATAGGTTATCATGCTTAACTTAGAAGCTGACCGAGAGCCAAAATGCTATTTGAGAGCATGCCAGACTGACATCACAGTAAGACACTACTCAAAACTCAGGATCATATCATCGTGCATGCTGCTCAAAAGGATTGCCTTAACCTAGCCATCCTTTCTCTTTTATGCGCAAAACGCTTCCTGATTCTGTCTCGCCTAAGGCGTGGTACCCTATTCAGGGTCCTTCATCTCATGCTGTAAAATCTCTGCTAGTTCTTGTTTCTCGAAGACGAATTGAACCTTTCGATACCAAATCTCATAATTATCATTATTTAGTTTGTCTCCCCTCATGAGATCAAACACGACAGTTTTTGTTGTAACCATTGTCCTTGTCACACATAAAAGAGAGACGTTAGTGAGATACAATACTTATTCTCGCAATTTTACATACCCTACGAATCAATAAACAAATTCTAAATGATTTGAGTAGAGCTACTAAAGTAAGAGTATAAGTTAACAGATACTATACATCATGACTCAAGATAGTATCTTACTATCATAACTTGGATTCGGCGTATAAAAACCTACAAATAGTCATACAAATGGATATGAAACCCTTAGAAAATTGGAAAAAACCAATCTAGGATAGCCAAATGCGCTGCCTGGCATCCCACGAGCCGTTGGTGTCTACCATGCGCCTCCACGTGCTAGCAGCAGTCTAGCACATTGCTGATGTGCAGCGCGTCCTCCATGCGCACTCACATGCTTGACCTGCGTCCCCAGGTCAGGACGTAGGTTGGATACGGATCCATGTTAGGATGACCCAGACCCCTCTGACCCTATCATGTGCTTTAGCACACATGAACGTTACGTACTTCAGCGCGCGTGAACGTCACGTGCCTGCACTTGCGGATATCACGCACTCCAGCACACATGTATCCCATGGCCCCATAGGTCTAGGCTGGTTCTCCCTTGCCCGATGGGTCTACAAATGGATTGTCTTGATCCGGATGTCGAAAAACTCATTTTCGACCAGTTTTTGCTGGTGATTTCATCCAAAAAATAAAATGAAACTTCCCCAAATTATTCTTAACTTAATTTTTGGGTGATTCAAACACTAATTTTAAAGAATCATATGTCCAAAATTTTTGCCCTTCACAGTCATGTCGGAAAACCCAGTTTTCGATGATTGCAATACATAGTATAAATACCAAAATGTAGATCGGACCATAAGAAACACATATATACTAATTTAAGAGGTCAATGTGTCCTCTAACGTGACAAATTTAGGGTTTTAAGTTTCAGACACAATTTAGAATTGAAAACTTTGGGCTTATATTTCATGGTCTAAACATCTCTAAAAATTACAAAAAAAATTATATTCGTAATCTATAAATCATGGGTAATATCATGATATAATTGAATTCATAAAATTTATCTGTCATTCGAACTCTAAATTTGTTACCCCTACAATTTTATACCTGAAAATTTTCAAAAATTTTTTTAATAAATCTAACGATCACTCTGATATCAATGTTAGATTTAATTGACACTAGCGAAAATAGGATGATTTTTCAAAAAAAATTAAAAGATTGTGTTTACGGATATATCTTAGTAAATAAACACAGCAAATCTAGGAACTACAAAACCTTTCTTAATGATCTCGCAGTTTGAATGATAACCACGCTAAACGAGTTATCATCGCAATATCACAATACCACAACTCTAAATCCGATGATTAAAATGACGCAGAAAATTCTCTACTCAGAATTTTCTCTAAACCCTCAATGAACCCTACATAAAACATTATTTGCAAGAAGAAGCATTAACTTACTTAGATTGATCACACAATTTGATTGGCCAATTTCTTCAAGCATAAGAGTGATTCCTCATCTCTCACTCCCTTGAATGATTGGAGTTTGTTAGTGCTCAGAAGCTCTAGTATTGGTATCTTCCTCATCTCGCCCTAAGGATCGAAAGATATGTCTGAGCATTTTTAACTTAGCTGGTTTACACTATACAACCTTTGTTTACCCAAAAAACAAGATTGTGAAATTGGAAAATATCTCTTGCCATGTTCGGAGAGGAGACCGCCAAAGTTCGTACAAAGCCAAGTTGCAAAAAACATGAGAGGACCAATTCCATTGAAAGCTTAAGAAGTGACCTAGGAAGAGAATTATCAAGTTGGTGCAAGTTACCTATGAGAGGTTGCTTTAGAGGAGTAGGAGAAAAAGGATATCTGTCATGCCCCAACCTGCCCCCGGGCCGAGCACGCGACAACCACCGCGGCACCTCGATACACGAGCACAACATCCCGCGTATCAAGACACCATAAGGCTAATAACAACATCCAATCTAATGTATCATAGATCAAATCAATTCCTAAATTATCACAATGTGCCTAAAGAATATAGAAAACAATGTCCATACTATCGGGTATGAGAGAATACTTCACCCCAGCAGGAAGGTTCAAGATAACATCACATCCACGTGCCCAAGTTTAGCTAAAATTTTCGATTTCCTTCCCAACGTGGTTATAAATTTGAATTAATTTACGATATTTGTAATATATTCTAATATTTTTATGAAACTATATAGTTGGCTCAAATTAAAAAATATGAAGCAATTTTATACTCCTAGTGCATCTCGCACTGTAATCAACCAAAGGAGCACTCAGACCTAATGCACCAAATGAATAATTTTTTCCTCCTATTCAAGAAACTTCTGTGGGAAAGCTGGCTTGTTTTAATCACTTCACAAAAATGGATTTCATTTTCAAGTTGAGAGTAGCTATTCCATTTCCTCTCCCTCCTATTTTAAAATGGTTTGTTCATGTTGGGAAAAATAATTTAATACAAAATCATATCAAAATCGTGTTAAATCATTGAAATTAAAACATTAATAAGCTGAAATTAAAACTTAGAACGGGTCAAAATTATATCTGAGTTTATAGCCAGAAACTAAATACAATGAAATCTTGATTTGACCTTCGTCTGGGCAGAATCCTAACCACGGCCTTTCAGGTCAAATGTATTTTTACAAAATCTCTCTATACAATGGGAGTATTAGGGAGAAGAGCAATATACTGACCCAGGGACTATAACTCTTATTTATAATTGTAGGGGGTGACTTTACTTCCAAATTCATAAATGAAATTTGTCTATTTAGTTTATTCAAGTTACTTTATCTAATTCACATGAATTTAAGTAATTTTCATATTATTTTTAAGTTATTCTTAGACAATTCCTATTTAACCCATCATAAATAATAAATGTTTATTATTATCTACAAATTTATTTATTTCCATATCATTTGAGAAATTTAAACCAAATTACTGAATTTTTCAAATTTACCGTATCACTTTCATATGGGCTTATTTTATGGATTTTACAGTATGCAATACATAATTATTTTAATATATGAGCTCAATATTGGATTAATGATCCAATAATCTCTCACTTCTCTATCAATACTGAAATATAACTACAATCAATCCCGTCTATCAATCATATCAATTTAGGATCAAGGCGGCTTTTGTTACATTTTCACAACTCAACCTTCAATGATCACATAAATTAGTGTAACCGAATGACATGGATCATGATATGGATGCGTAGTATGGAATTGTCATGCAATGAGATCTTTAACATGCCTATTTCCAACTGGTCTTATTTAGTGAGATCATACCAAATTAGAATATATAAAAAACTGAATCTTTATTTTTGTAGAATTTAACTGTAGTAACTCAATGTTTACATCAATAGAGCATTCATAATTTAAAAACTCTTACTAAAACTGTATATCCTTAGGTGGCATTACACCCATACGAGCAACATACTCAAAAAATACTTTGGGTGGCAAACCCTTTGTTAGTGGATCCGCAATCATGGAGTTTGTTCCTATATGTTTTATAGATATCTAACCATTCTGTACTCTTTCTTTAACAACCAGGAACTTGATATCTATGTGTTTAGACTTTGTCGAATTGCTATTGTTATTGGAATAGAGGACTGCCGATTTATTGTCATAAAATAATTTGAGTGGATTGTCAATGCTATCCACTATCTGCAGCCCTATGACAAAATTTTGTAGCTATATTCCATGGTTGGATACCTCATGACATGCTATGAATTCTGCCGCTATTATGGAAGATACTATAAGAGACTGTTTAACACTCTTTCAAGAAATGGCTCCTCTCACTAGCATGTAGATATAGCTTGTTGTAGACTTCATACTATTTTGGCATCCCGCAAAGTCAAAGTCAGTATATCTAGTAATCTCAAGCCGTTTCAACCTCCGATATGTGAGCATATATTCCTTCATTCTCTGTAGATACCGCAAGAGTCGTTTGACAGCTTCACAATGGTCCATTTCAGAATGACTTAAGTATCTGCCCAATATTTTTGTAATGTACGCAATATCCGAATGCGTACATACCTGAGCATACATCAGACTCCCTACTGCTAATGCATAAGAAATCTTCTATATTTTCCGTTTCTCAATATCATTTTGGGTGTACTATTTGAAACTAAATTTGTCTCCCTTAGATATAGGGGTATCATCTAGTTTATAATTTTGCATGTTATATCTCGTTAATACATTTTCAATATATCCCTTTTGGGACAATCGTAAAATACCATGAGAACGATCTCGGTGTATCTGAATGCCTAATCCGAAAAAACTTTCCCTATGATCTTTCATTTTAAATTTTTTAGTAAGAAAAATCTTGGTTTCATATAATAGGTCTTTATCATTATTGGCAAGCAATATGTCATCGATATATAAAATCAGAAAAAATATACTTACTCTCACATTATTTATGGTATATACATTCATCAACTAAATTTATCTCAAAACCAAATAAGATGATTACTTGATAAAATTTAAAATACCATTGTCGAGATATTTGCTTGAATCCATAGATGGATTTTTTAAGTTTGCAAACCATATTTTTTAGATCTCCCGATACAAAGTTTTCTGGTTGTAACATATAGATCGTTTTATCAATATCACCATTGAGAAACGTCATCTTTACATCCATTTAGTGTAACTCAAGGTCAAAATGTGCTACTAATACCATTATAATCCTGAAAGAGTCTTTCGAAAAAATTAGAGAGAAAGTCTCTTTATAATCGATATCTTCTTTCTGTGTGAAACATTTTGTGACAAGACGAGTTTTATATCTCTCTACATTGCCTTTCGAATCCCTTTTGGTTTTAAATATCCACTTACAACCAATGGGTTTTACACCTTCAGGCAATGAAACGAGATCCCAAACGTCATTTTCCTTCATGGATTTCATCTCCTCATTCATGGCACCGATCCACTTTTGAGAATTACAACATTCAATAGCTTGATGGAAGTTAATCGGATCATCTTTCATCACTCCAAATCAACATCGTGTTTCTGAAGAAATACAATATAATCATCCGAAATTGCATTTCTTCTTTCTCTTGCGGATCTTCTCAATTGCATAGGTTCTTGAGGTTGTAAAATTTGTTTTTCCGAATTGAAGGGTTCTCCTACATTGTCTGCCTCTATTGTGTTTTGAACAGGATCAGGGATACAAGTCTGATCAAGTCCAATAGCACCTGTGGAAATATTAACATATTCATCTCGAAAGACAATATCTCTAACCATATCACCCCCCGCAAACTAAACATTCTCAAAGAATCAGGGATTTTCTAACTTAAAAATAACCTTATTTGTGGGATCATAGAATTTGTACCCCTTAAATTTTTTAGAGTATCTTACAAAATAGTAACTAACTGTCTTAGCATTTAGTTTTCTTTCATTGGGCCTAAAAGGCTTAGCCTCAGCTAAATAACCCTAAACGCGCAAAAGCTTCGGACTAGGATGTTTGCCGGTCCAAAATTCATAAGTGGTTTTGGTAGTTACCTTAGTAGGAACCCTGTTTAGGAGGTATGTTACAGTCTTGAGTGCCTCTCCCCAGAGTGACTCAGGTAAGATAGAATAAGTAATCATGCTTCTTACCATATCCTAAAGAGTCATGTTTCGTCTTTCAGCAACACCATCCATGACGGGTGATCAAGTAAGGTATACTGTGAGACGATACCGTATTCTTCTAGGAAGTGAGCAAATGGTCCTAGACGTTATTCACCTGATCCATCATTTCTACCGTAATATTATCCACCATGGTCAGATCTGACTTTCTTAATTCTTTTACCGAGTTGGTTTTCAACTTCAACTTTATAAATTTTGAACACATCCAGAGATTGGGACTTTTCTGTGAGGAGATAAATGTAGTCGTATCTTGAATAATCGTCTATGAACGTGATAATTCCGAAGGGAATGGTCTACAGATATTCGTATGAATCAGTTCTAAGACGTCTGAAGTCCTTTTGGTCTCATAATTCCTTTTATTAGTTTGTTTTCCCTTTAAGAATTCAAGGGATTTACACAAACATCAAAGTCTATGAAATCAAGGGAATTAAGAATTCCTTCTAACACAATTCTCTCTATTCTCCGTATGGAGATATGACCCAATCTCTTGTACCACAACGAGGAGGAATTCTCATTAATTAATTTGTGCCTTACATTTCAAGTACTAGTATGCAGGGATTCATTAAAACAAGCTACAGTATCAAGTAAATAAAGATAATCGGATCCTAATAAAGAACCAGAACTAACTAATTTTGAATCAAAAAACAAACTAACTTTCTCATTTCCAAAAGAACAAGTAAAACCAAATTTATCCAATACAGAAATAGAAATCAAATTCTATCTGAAAGACAGTACAATAAATATTTCATGCAGATCTAAAAAGAATCTGGTCCTTAACAATAATCTAAACCTTCTTATGGCTTCAACTTGAACCTTATTGCCGTCACCTATGTAGATGTATCTTTCACCATCATTTGGCAGTCGGTAATTTAGGCAACCCTGCATTGACACACTGATATGAGTGATTGTAGTGGAATCTTGCCACTAAGTATGTCTTGGTACTGAAATTAAATTAACCTCAAAATAAACAAAAAATAGAGACATACCTTTCTTTGTACGCCATGCGTGATAATTGGAACACTCCGTCTTTCTATGTCCCTCGGTACCACAAAAGAAACATCATTTCTTTTCCTGTTCACCCGGTTCCTTTTGTTGCTTCTTCTGAGGTGTCGTACTTGTAGCATTCTTAGCGAGCTTCTTTTTCTTGCCTTTGGTCAAGACTAGGTGAACACTTTTTGTCCGATCTCGCTTCAACCTTTCCTCTTCTTGGACACAGTGAGAGATAAGCTCATTCAGAGACCAGGTCTCTTTCTGACAATTATAGTTCTTTAAACTGATTAAACTGTCCTGAAAGAAATATTAAAACCAATGCACAAGTAAGTCCTTAGAGAGGTCAAGCTTGAGTGCTCTTAGCATTGAAGCGATATGAGATATCTCCATGATATACTCCCTAATATTGTCTTGACCTTTATACTTCATTGACACAAGATTTGCCAAAAGTATCCAAATTTCTAGCTTTTCATTCTTGGGAAACTTTTTTTCAATATCAATAAGAAAGTCCTTGGTTATAGCAATAGCATCAGATATAGTGCTCCTAAAAGTTTCTGGGATGGCCTTCTTCATAAGCATGAGACTAATGTGGTTCGACCTCTCCTACCTTTCAAACTCCCTCATTTCATCAGAGGTACTCTTATCTGTAATTGGCGGAGGACGGTCGGTTCTTAGCGCAAAGTCCATATCCATAACCCTGAGAACAATCAAAAGATTTTATCACCATGATTTGAAGTTTGAGCCATTCAATATAGGAATAGAGTTGAGTTGAGTATTGATATTTGTAGAAATGGTGTTAACTATCGAAATAGAGAACGATGATCAATATATGCTCAAACGGAACTTCAAAACCAAATAAATTCAAATATGAGAAATTCACATCATAAGATACCGATAACTCCATTAATATTTTGGTTTTGGATAAAATAATAAACTTATAAATTGTATCTTGATGTAGTAATCAAACGCTGACAATAAGAGTATGTCAAGGAACTATCTTCATTTGGGTGGATAAATTGATCATATAAAAAAACCGAAAAATTATCACGCATTTATTATATACCACAATATGTATATGTAATTCTTTCAAATGCGGACCTTCCTTTGGACCGATCGATATCCGCAAGAATTGCATACATACAACCTTTTATATCTCAAAAATAAATTAATTTCCACAAAAAAGTCACTTTAGTGACATGTTGCTTTAATTAATTTATCTCGGAATATATATAAAACCATACTCATATTTGAATAATATCCGTAATTAGAAAAATTCCAATTTTATCCTGATGGACTCAATTTCTTGAGGGTTGGGCTATTTAAAGCCCAATCTTATGAACTTTAAATTTGGCCTAAAAAAAAGAAGACTCAATTTTATTAAATCTGTCTCCATCATCTTTCTTTTCCATCCCTATACCTTCGTTGTCGGTATAAAACCAAAGTTTTAACCTTTTGCAGACAACTGTTCCAAAACTTGGCCAATCTCTGGCCAATCTCCATTCTGTAGCAAAGGATACCAGGAAAGTTTTTAGGTAGATGGTAAGTTCATTTAGAACTGTTTAAAAACCAGCTATCCTTAGATTTATTCTCGTCTTGTTGACAGAACTTTCGTAGACATGTCATGTCATTGCATACTAAAAGAATTACAAATCTTGAATATAAAAGAAACAATAAAGAATGATAAGGATGAAAATGGATTCAATTAAATTCAATGAGTTCCAAAACTTTTTAAACCTAGGATTGAGTCTATTTGGGCCGAAAATGGCCCATAAAACCTTATTTTTTAAATAAAATATTAATTCTTTTGTGATGTGAATTTGCAATAAAAAGAAAAAATTCCTTTTGTTAGAATTTGAAAGTTTTCCTTTGAAATTGGCAAGTCATACTTTAAAAGGAAATCAAATCTAAAAATTTCCTTTTTTTTTTTTGTTTTTCCCAAATTCTGAAAGTTTTTTATAAGAAACCAAATTAAAAATATTCTTTAAAATAAAAAATTCTCAAAATTAGATTTGCAGTTACCCAAAAAATATTACCATAAAAATGATACCCAAAGAAGGAAAGTCCATAAAAAAATGACTTGCACCCTTTTCCTTTTTTTTTTTTTTTTTTGAGGAAGAAAGTTCAATGCCAAAAAAAGGGTAAGTTTCAAATAATAAACCAAAATTTCCATATATACACATCATTGAAGAACCCAAAAATCCCAGAAAAAGGTCAACATCCCCCTTTTTTTTTGGTTGAAAAGATCCCGAAAATGACACAAATATATATATATTAAAAAAATGGCCGGATGTCGATTTTAATGAAAAACTGAAAATCGACTTTAATAAAACTGAATATCGACTTTGATGAAAACTAAATGTCAACTTGATGAAAAATTTTCAAAATTTTTTTTTTCAATTCAAATCTACACCTAGATCCATAATAGTCATACGTATTCTCAAAATTTATATAATACCAAAAATCCAAAAAAAAAAAAAAAACTTAGAATATGCATAAAAATTCTAATGAATCATGCATGAGTAGCTCTGATACCACTTGTTGGGAAAAATAATTTAATACAAAATCATATCAAAATCGTGTTAAATTATTGGAATTAAAAACTTAATAAACTTAAATTAAAATTTAGAACGGATCGAAATTATATTTGACTCTATAACCGAAAACTGAATAGAATGAAAGCTTGATTCGACCTTCGTCTGGGTAGAATCCTGGCCATGGCCTTCCAGGTCAAATGCATTCTAATAAAATCTCTGTATATGGTGGGAGTATTAGGGAGAAAAGTAATACATTGATCCAGGGATCATAACTCTTATTTATAGTTGTAGGGGAGGACTTTACTTTCAAATTCATAAATAGAATTTGTCTATTTAGTTTATTCAAGTTAGCTTTACCTAATTCACATGAATTTAGGTAACTTTTGTGATATTCTTAAGTCACCCTTAGACATTTCCTATTTAACCCATCATAAATAACAAATATCTATTGGTATATACATATTTATTTATTTCTATATCCTTTAAGATACTTAAACCCAAATTACTGAATTTTTTAAATTTACCATATCACTTTCATATCGGTGCTTCTATGATCTGCGTGATTCTCATTTGTAGAGGTAATATTATATTTTTTATTTATAATAAATTTCAATGAAAACAAAAAATTTTATAGTATTGAATATCATTCTTTGGCAAAGAGTTCCAACAATCTCCCCCTATCGATGGGGCAATGTGTGCTGCAAGACCAAGAAAGGTCCTTTGCATGACCAACTGGGGCTAAGAAAATGAAAGGGGTGATCAAAATGTAAAGCTAAAAATCCTCAAGGGCCAAACTGCAAAAAGGATTGATTGCCCACTCCCTATTCATTTTCCATTTATCCAGACTCGAAAAATGCCAAAATACCAAATACTCTCTCTCTCTCTCTCTCTCTCTCTCTCTCTCTTCCACCATCGACATCGATATCCAAAACCATACTCTAATCAATTCAGTTCAAGCGTTTGGCCCTTATTTCAGAGCGGCCTCCTAGTATAGTCTTTTTCATTAAGTTTTGAACCTCAAACTTGGTTAAGACATCTAAAATTTCATCTCACTAAGTCTACTATGTGTTATATTAGAGCATCTATCTTTGTTTGAAAGTAACTTGTACCACTTTGATAGTACTTCTCTCTTTGTTTCTTCTCCTCTCTTTGATTTCTTCTCTCTTTGTTTGATAATACAAAACTTCAATGTTTAAATTTTCCTCTAAATTGAACTTTCTAACACCTTTTTCTTGTCATTATTGTAAGAGGACGTGATAGTCGCTAAATTCATCACAAAAAGTTCATCGCTAAATTGAACCACAGATCTTCATATTCGTCATGAAATTTAGCCATGTATTCAAATATCCATCACTAAATTTAGTCAAAAAAATCTCGTATCTATCATTAAATTTAACGACAGATTCAAATTTAGCCAAAGATGCAAGAATCCATTGCTAAATTTAACCACGGATTTTAATCCCGTCGCTAACTTTATCGTTAATTTGCAATGAAATTTGTAACATTTTCATTGCAAGTTTGCAACAAATTGAAATTTTTTCTTCGCTAAATTTTGCAACGCCGTGTTAGTCACGGATTTTTTTCGTCACAAATTTTTTTTGAGACAAATTTTCTTTTCTTTCTTTTTTCGTCACTAATTCCGTGATTAAAAAATAATTTTTTTGTGGTTTTCTCGATGGGATGAAAGCTGAAGATTTGGATATGGAGGAAGCTTTTGGGATGACCGTGCATAATAAAGTTCCTCTTTGTCGAATAGCTAATCTAGTCTATGTGTGATTTAGCATACAATAGAGATGAGTGCACCTTCTCTGGTTTCCTTTTGCACCATTGTTGCTTTTCTTACTTTCCATGTGCATGTGGTGACATCGAAATGGAAAGAGTATGATTTTTAAGATACTTGTATCCATATAAATATTTTTTTCATAGATCATTGATATCCAATAAACATTTTAAATCCGATAAAATCTAATTCAAATCAGAATGGATACTTAAAGGGTAATCTCTCCCAACACATGTTTTACGTACGAGTTCTCTACTGTATGAACTAGGCTTGGTTGTTTCGATATGAAATCGGCTTGGTTGTATCGATACATTCGTTTCCTTGTATAAAGTCTATACCATCTGCAATGTAAGGTAAATAAATTTAATATACTCCACTTTAATAGCGGTTTCAAATGTCATGTTTAGTTTTTCCATGATATGGCCAAGTCAACACAAATCCTATAGCCAACAACTAATTTTTACAAACTTTTTATAATTTCACATGTTTTAATATTTATATAAATAATAATCACTGATCGACAATGATCACCGATCATTTTAATATCTGTTCTAATTAAAAATCGAAAAATTTTGAATAACAAAGCAATAACTACATCATTTATATGAATATTAATAGAGATAGTAAAAAATCACCTGATTTTCACCTCTTTTATCATATGAAGAATCTGAAGAATTATGCTAATATGGTCTCGGAGATCCAATGGCAAATAGTCATCCATCAAAAATCACAAGAGTCATTTCACATGCAGCGATCATTGAGTCATTGACTAATAAAGATACTTTTGTCATTGTTGTAAGAAGATATGACCACTAAAGAGAAACGACACCTAATTTTCCACTAAGTTGAACTTTCTAACCCTTTGTTTCTTGTCGTTATTGTAAGAGGATATGATCACTAAAAATATCTCTATGTCTATAAGACGATGACATGAAAGGAGGAAGCTATTGCGAGCAGCCATTATCATAGAAAATTATTGAAAATTAGAGTAACGAGAACCAAATATTATATATCAATATTAAATTAATTATCAATTTGATTTTAAAATATTTAACTTTTTTATTTTTATATTTATAATATTTATTTTCATTTTTTATATAAATCTAACATATCGTAATATTTCAATAAAACAATAAAATATTAGGATATCAACATTTGGTTAGTCAATGGCTGGGTATGAATTTCGCTTAATCAAGATTTCAGATTCAAATATTATATACGAAGAAAAAAAGATATAAAAAGAGGTTTATTATTTAAAGATCCAATCCAATTCCAGTGCCGGAGTAGAATGCAATATTTCAAAGAGTGGATGTTTAAGTTTGAAAATTATTTCATACTCATCGGTATTCCCTTAATCCAATAAGGGGCTGATAAAGAAAAACATTTCAAATTCTATGTCAACAAGCACGAACAAAATCATGTTAAATCAAACATCTAGATTTTTCCATATCCCTCTTAATTCTTTTCCTTTCAGATATTTATTCTTACAAATGTTTCCAAAAATATATATACATTTTTTATCATTTCTTTTTCTTAGAGACCATCTCAAAATCAAAATATAAAAAATCTATAATAAAAATATTTAGCATATATTAAACAAAAGAATAAAAATTTTATTTAAATTAAACACTTTATTTTTTCACAATATTAAAAAGTTAAATGTATTTAAAAATCTTAAATAAATTGAGGAATTTAAAAGAAAAATGATAAAAAAATTAAAGACGTAGATATATGTATATCTACTTAACATGCTCACATATAATATATATATATATATATATATATATATATATATATATATATATACTAGTTATTGGCTCACAAGATGCGAGTTGTATTTTTTTTAATATTTACACACTTATTAGATTTGTAATTATCTAAATATCTGAACTAAATTATTATATAAATTAGCAAAAAAAATTCAATGCATATTAGCTACAGAAAAAAAAAAAAGAGTCTAACCATTAAAGTTTTTTAAAAAAAAACCAATGAATGAGGTAAAAAAAAGGCTAATAAATAGAGTAAAAAGATAACAGAAAAATATACATTTGAGGCTAACAAGTGGGGTAAAAAAAAAAAAAAACAGAGAGAGAGAGAGAGAGAGAGAGAAACTGGGTTAAAAAAAGAGACTAACTACTTTGAGTTAATATGAAGAGCAGGTATGCAGAGTTGGTCATTTTCTTCATATGAAGTCACATAAAAGGATAAGTAGACAAGTGTACAAGTGGAGTTAAAAAGAAAAAGGAAAAATCTATGTTAAAAAAAGCCAAAGAACTTAAGGGAAATAAAAACTTGAGTAAAAAAATAAAAAGAGAAATGACCTAAATGAAGAAAATAAAAGCTCTGGTCTAAAAGGGACAAGTGGACAAATGGATAAGTGGTGAAAAAATAAAAGGGGAGAAATCTATGTCAAAAAAAGACCAAGGACTTCAGGGAAAAAAGAAAATGGGTTAAAAAATGAAAAGAGAAAAGACCAAAATGAAAAGAACAAAAAAAAAAGTCACATAAAGGGACAAGTGGACAAACTAGGTCGAAAAAAAAGGAAAAAAAAAAACCCATGTCAAAAAAATACGAAAGATTTAAGGATAAAAACTGGATCAAAAAATAAAAAGAGAAAGGACCCATATGAAAGGAAAAAACTTGTGGTCGGAAAGGGACAAGTGGACAGACGAGGCCAGAAAAAAACAAAAAAAAAAAAAGTTAAAAGCACTTGAGGGAGAAAAAAACTAGGTCAAAAAATAAAATGAGGAAGGCTTTGAATTAAAAAAAAAAAAAAAAAAAACACTGTATCCTAAGTACCCAAATGAAAAAGAAAAAAATGGCTGTGGTCTAGCAGGGATAAGTAGACAAGTGGGGACAAAAAAACCCGATGGGGAAAAACTTATGTAAGAAAAAGACGAAGGACATAAAGGAAAAAAGCCTGGATCAAAAAATTAAAATTAAAAGGATCTGAATGAAAAAAAAAAAAGGAAAAACTTATGTCAAAAAGAGACAAAGGACTTAAGGGGAAAAAATACTGGGCAAAAAATAAAAAGAGGAACGTGCCGAATAAAAAAAAAAACTGAATGGAAAAAAGGAATCTAAATGAACAAAAAACCCATGTCCTAAAAATAAGTGGACGACCATTCGAGAGCGCTAGGATTGTTTTTTTAACAGTTGAAGGATCTAAATGAAAAAAAGAATGACCTAAACGAAAAAAAAAAAGAAAGAATGAAAAAAAAAGGAAAAAGAAAGTGTGGCCCAAAAATAATGGGACGATAATCCAAGGATATTTGAATTGTTGGTGAATAGTAGCACCTATCGGCACTTTATGTATCAATGGAGGGCTGAATGAAATCACATAGAAATATAAAGGGAGATATATATATTTAGAGAGAGAGGAGGAGTTGATTTGAATATATATTTATTCAAATAAAATCACATAGAAATCGAACCACCAAAGGGAAAGAGACATGAAGAAAAAGGCAATGTTTCCCAACAGCCTAGGGCCCCCTGGGACCAAAATAAAATAAAATAAAATGATTATTGTTTACTATCAACATCAATGCAGCAATATTTGCAAAAACTACAATTAATCCATCTATTTTCCTTCTTGCAGTCTTGTACTTGATTTTCTTATTAATCAAGCTCTTCATAGTAACAATGTAACAATGGCGTATGTGCTTGCCAAGCTCTTATACTAGTTTGATTAGGGCCTACCAATAGGAGAAACGAGGGAGGACTTGGACGTGACCGAACCTTATGGAATCGCTGTTAAGAAGAAAAATCCCCTTTACTTGGTACCAAAACTTTACGATCCGCAAATCATTCAAGTTACTATATTATGCTGCTTGAAGAAATTAAACCATTGAAACTATAACAACTCGCTATCCAGGCATCCCACCCCTTATGTTGCATGAAAACAAGAATGAAGAAACGAAAACGGATATAAAATGATATGACAAAATGACACTTCATAAAAATATAGGAAACGAAAACGTGGGAAAGTACGTAAATATCCAAAATATAAGATTTTTTATATAAATATTAATTATTTTATAAAAATAATAGAATAGTCATATTTTATAATAAAAATCTAAAATGATCAAATATATAATTATTATTCATAATACAATTAATAAAGAATAAAAATTATATTTAAATAAATAAATAATTTATTAAATATGAAAAATATGTAATTATAAAATATATAAAGTCTTTTATATATAAATTAATTTAGTATGTTGGAATATTTTGAAAATGGGAAACATTTTTGAAATGGAGAAATGCAAACTTTGAGAAATTTCCATGCATTATAGACACCCCGAGCGAAAGGAGATATGCATGAAAATGCAGACACGGGTAATATCATTAAAATGCAACATTTGAATTTGTGACGGTCATCCTCCCATGTATAATAAAAAGGAAGGAAATTTATAATCAAAGAGAATAAATTATTTACTCTTTTCAAAAAAATATTGATAAAATCTTCTATATTTATCGACCATTTAGTAACTTAAGGTTGGTATAGAAACCTGATAGAACAAATATAATACTTCTATTATCAAACAATTTAGCATCAATGGCCTTGCACAACACATTATATCATATAAATATAATATAAACAAAGCTTTACATAAGACTCTTTTTGACCGACAACTATATCAAGACATACAAATCTAGATATACAAAATAACTTGTATCACATAAAGAACATTTATATTACATGCCTCAATCAATACGAAGGTTGAAGAAGAGTAGAGATCTAAATTCTTTGACTCAATGACTTTTACCCTCCGGTTCTTTATCGGCTCTTAGATCACCTGAAAATAAAGATAAAAAGGTCAACATAAGCTGAGTAAATACATGAGGGATCAATAGCATGCATAACAGACATAGCATGCATGAGAAGATTAATATCATCATATAAGATATGTGAAATATAATATTTGAATGTACCGTTACTTAATATAGAGAAAACCAAGATGTATGTTTTGAGAAAACCAAGAGGGTTGGATGAAATGGAGAAAGGTATCCGGAGTTTTTTGCGATCACACGATACCATTGCATTTAAAGAGAAAGTTCTATAGAACCGCGGTTAGATCTATACCATTGTATGGTACTGAGTGCTGAGCTATTAAATAACAACAAGAACAAAAGATGGTTATAGTAGAAATAAGAATGTTTAGGTAGATATGTGAAAAAATTAAAAGAAATAAAATTAGAAATGAAAAGATTCGTAACAAATTGGGAGTTAATTCAATTATGGATAAGATAAGTTGGTGTTTTCTGAGGTGGTTCAGGCATATGTAAAGAAAACCCAAAGATGGACAGTTTAGGAGAATTTAAAACTTAAATATAGGAGATTTAGTAAAATATAAAGATATACCGTTAAAAACTTGAATGCAAGTTATCTGTAAATACATAAAAATTAAGGGTTTAGAAAAGAAAATAGTCTTGAATAGAAATGGATGGCGTAGGAGAATTCACACAAATTAAACTAATATATTTTTTATATTTTTCTATTGATTTATTTATCTATTTATCTAGTTTTCTTTTTCTCTTTCTTTTCTTTTCATTTTATTTTATTTATATATATATATATATATATATATATACTTTTTTGTATTATTTCATTCTTCCTTTCTTCATTTTTTTTAAATTTGTCTCTCAAATTACGAATCCCAAATATTGGAATTAAATCTCAGTTTATTGTTGTTATTGTATTCTCAAGAAAACATGGGCAATTATCACATCTTAAATAATATATTCATAGATCCTCAAGTTTCATCCGTAGGCTTAGCAAAACTTTTTGAATTATATAAAATCATCATCCTCCTCAAGCTTAACCCGCAAGTTTTGTAAAGTTTTTGGAGATATATATTTAAATCAATCATACTCCCCAAGTTTCGCCTGCAGATTTTGTAAATCTTTTGAAAATATATACACCAATCATGTTCCTTAAACTTCATCCACAGGTTTAGCAAAACTTTTATAACTATATATACCAACCACACTCCTTAGCCTTTGTCCGCAGACCTCACAAAACTTTTAGAGGTAATTTTTGTGATCACCTTTTTTCTTAATTATTTTTTGTGAATTCTAAAATGTTATAGCTACTAAAACTACAACTTATCATAGGGTTTACCCAAAAGTTATAATCAAATATCACAATTATGCATGCCATATAATTTAGCAACACATTGCAAACCAAAGAACCATTTTAGTAAGATTTCAATATAAACGGATTTTAGTAAAAATATCATAACTTGAACTATAGCTGTCAGATTGAAGTGATTCTAACTGCTACTTAAAAATAAGACATAAGGCTATAGCTTTTATGTTTATGCCTAGATTCAATTTCCATCACGCAGGTATGCTCAAGTCAATCAAATTTACGACCCAAAATTCATAATATGGCATGAGTAGTTTTAGCAAAATTAATATAACTTTTTCTACACAAATGGGATTGAAATGATTCAAGTGCACATATATAGACAACATATAAAACTACAATTTTTATGTTAAAAGTTTTACTTAATTCAGCCAAAAAGGCAATTCAAAATCATAGCAAATGTCAAAGATGAAATATAACAAAAATAGAGCAATTTTTTGTAGATAATGTGTAGATTTTAAAAATCACTAAAAATCCAATTCTTAATAAAATTTTGATTCATTGTATCATTTCAAGCTCTGAAACTCTAGTTTTATCAAAAGAAAATCTCACGAATTTTGCAATTGTGCAAAAAAAGTTATAAGCTAAAAACTAGACTATCCAGCATTTAAAATTCTTAGTTTTCATTCAAAAATGTGATTTCTTTTGTGGGTTTACAGGACAGCATACAAAACTCCAATCGGGATGTCACCTTATCGGCTAATTTTTGGCAAGTTATGTCCCCTCCCAGTCGAGCTCGAATATAGGGAATTTTGGGCCATCAAACAATACAATTTGGATACAAAAATAGATTTTTATTTGTTTAATTTAGGTTTGATTTTGAATTTTTATGATTTTTATTTCGTATTTATGATTTTTATGATTTTTTATGATTTTTTATGATTTTTATTTCGTATTTATTTTTATTTGGGCCATCAATATTTTTATGATTTTTATTTGGGATCAATACAAAAAATACAATTTGGACCATCAATATTTTTATGATTTTTATTTCGTATTTATTTTTATTTATTTAATTTAGGTTTGATTTTGAATTTTTTTAGATGAATAAAAGCTGGAAAATTTGATGATCAAAAGTGTTCTGTCATTATAGCGTGCCTACACCTTAACAAATTTTCTTTTCTACCACAATCTGGACTGCTTTAAAAATAGATAGAAATACTCTTGCGTTAGGGCATACCCACGCCTTAACAAACCTTCATTTCACACCGGACAGATGTGCTTCATGATTAAGGTGTGCCCACACCTTAAAACAAATTCATTATTGCTTGACATGGAAAAAAGGGAGCATAAATAGACAAAAACACTCATTGTTTAGGGTGTGCCCACGCTCTAAACCACTTTCATTTCTATCAATTTTTTCATTAAAAAAAAAACCAAAAAGAGAGAAAAAACTGAATTTATCTTCTAACATTTTGCCTTTCATTTTTTTAGGGCTTTCTCTCTTCGAGTTTCATCTTCAAACCTCTCCTTCACCATTGTAGACTTCCTTCAACTTCTTCAATAGATTCTCCATCTTCGTTGGGAACCATGGGAAAGAAACAAATTTATCAATGAGTTGATGTACGATGCAAACCCTAATAAATCTCTTAACACCGTTCGTCGACAACGACGCCAAAATTTGATGGGTGTCAATCCAATAAAAATAAATTCTCCTACTTCAAACAATATGAGTATAATGCAAGTAGAGTCGTATTCACAGGAAATGACGGATTTATTTTTTTTAAGAAAAACAAAATAAAATAAAAATAAATATGAGGGTTGAATTTAACTAAACTAATAAATTAATCAAACAAGAGAAATAATTGACTAAAGGTAAATAACTAAATAATCTGAAATTAAAAGAAGAAAATTCAATAGATAATCAATTTCTAATCAAAGGAATTATATCCACCTTAATTTCATGTGATTGATCATTGATCTATCTAAAAATTTTAACAACTATAAATAAATTGGTTATAGTCGTTTAACAAATATCGAACAATCAATCTCTTCTTATTTCATCGATAATTAAGAGAACTTTTTTAATCATTTCCTTAACTGAAAGACAATCTTAGAGAAATTCTTATAATTTAAAGTTTCGATAGTATTAAGATCGAGAAAGATTCAATTCTAATTAACAAAAACACAATAGAATTATTTAAATTAGATTATTTAATTTCATGACATAATTGTCATCATCACTAAATTAAAACAAACAAACAATTACAGATTTACTGTTTTAAGTGATTGAAAATTATTTTAGAATTGTTAAATATTGGTCACTATTCCATAAATCCTAAAAAATCATGATCAATGAAGTGTAGTAATTAAAAAAATACTTATAATATGTTAAATTAATTTATTCAATAAGATCTCACAATCATTAAAAATTAAGATTTCAATAAATTTTTAACTAAAAAGAAATTTAGAATGAATGCATGAAGAAAAAAGAATTTACAAAATAATGAAATATTGCTGCTTGTTGCCCTATTGCTGCAAGCACGTTGGGTGGCTGCTACCCTCTTGAGACCCCCTTGCAACATACAATATTCTCCCTTTTTATAGGAATGAGTTGTCAAAAAATTGATAACTATAAAAAAGAAAAAGAATAACTCAACAAAAGCATTCAAAAGTAAATTTCCTAAAAGATAAAGGGTTTTTGAAAGTTAAACTTACAAAAATTTTCCTAAATATTATGAATTAATCAATTATCTTGAAAATCTTTCATTCTTCCAAATTAAACTAAAATTTTCTTGAAATTTTTGTGCAAACAAAGAGGGAATATTGTTAACTTGGTTTCCAAAAGATTCTGCAGTAATTCTCATGATTCGCATGCCCACGTACTAATAAAAAAGTATTACTGTCTAATTTTTTATCTTTTATATAATTACTTCAATTTAGTTCATTTTTTTTCACTTTTCTTAATAAATCTCTTCTATCATTTCTAGTATATCAAATATCATAAAATATAAATATTAGTATAATATTTATTTAAAAATAAAATAAAATCAATCACAAATATTATATTTATTTAAGCTTGACCACTCATATTTTTTATTAAATTTATGTGCCTCTTCAAAATAAAAGAAAATTAGTAAAATACAATAAAGTATGAACTTGGCTAAAGCTTATCTCATCAGCTATTTGACAAAATTGAGGATATTATAAGTCCCTATCTTTAAGAATATGTCGCACAAATTATTCATACTATTTGAATTATAATTTATCAAAAAACCTAGATACTCTAACCAAGACATTTCGCAAAATGGCTGATGTGACAAGTCTTTATGTTGAAAGACGTATGACAAACCAAGCATCTTGGACCGAAATTGGACACAATACGTCCTGGTCTATTTAAGAGCCTCTTTTGTGATAAAACCTTCTCAAAATCACCCCCAAAACAAAATATGAGGTTCTTTTTCTCTATGTTGCAAGGAAGCTATTCTATTACCTCTCATTCAAATTTTACGCTTTTGATCCTTGTAATAGCATCTTTGTTGTTTCTTTTATGGAAGAACAACATAAGCAAGTCATATGGAAAGAGAAATAGATATCCTCTTCCTCCTCATCCTCCCAAGCTACCACTGATAGGTAACTTGCACCAGCTTGGTCATTCACCTCCGGTATCACTTCTTAAGCTTTCAAGCAAATACGGTCCTCTCATGCTTTTGCATCTTGGCTTCGTACCAACTTTAGTAGTCTCCTCTCCACACATAGCAAAAGAGATCTTCAAATTTCACGATCTTGCATTTTCTAATAGACCAAGTTTGTATGCTCTAAAGAAACTATTTTACAATAGCTCAGACATAGGTTTCGCTCCCTACGGTGAGCATTGGAGAGAGATGAGGAAAATAACAATACTAGAGCTTTTGAGCACCAAGAGAGTCCAATCATTCGAGGAAGTGAGAGCTGAGGAAATCACTCTCGTGCTCGGAGAAATTGGTCGATCAAATTGTCCAATCAATCTAAGTAAGGTGATGCTTCTTCTTGCAAATAATATTGTATGCAAGGTGGCTTTTGGGAAGAAATATGAAGTGGGAGGCAATGGCATGGGAAACTTTTATGAAATTCTTCGTGAATTTCAAAACCTGACTGGAGGATTTTGTATTTCGGATCACTTCCCCTGTTTGGAATGGGTAAACAAGTTCATTGGCTTGGATGCAAGGCTAGAGAAGACTTTTGAAGCATTGGACAAGATATATGATGACGTAATAAACGAGCATCTTGACCCAGCAAGAACTAAAACCGATCATGAAGACCTTGTAGATGTGCTACTTCAACTCCAAAGGGATCCAACTCAAGCAACCACTATTACCAACAATCATATTAAAGGGGTTCTAGCTGTATGTATATTTTCTTTTTCCTATGTAGAAATTCATAGCAACAGCGTTTTGTCAAGTTTCAAGGATGTAAAATATTTTGATTGGTTAGAATAGTTGTTTTTAATATTTAAGAAAAATACCTACTAAAAAGATTGGTCTATATTGCAGGATATTTTCGTTGCAGGAACAGAGACGAGTTCAGCCACAATAGTTTGGGCAATGACACAACTCATAAAAAATCCCCCCGTAATGAGAAAAGCACAAGACGAGGTTAGAAGCATTGTGGGAAACAAAGGAAAAGTTGATGAAAGCGATCTTTCAAGACTCAACTATGTAAGCTTAGTTGTGAAAGAAACACTCAGACTCCATCCTCCGACCCCCTTATTACTTCCAAGAGAAACTACAGAGGAATGCATAGTAGCAGGATACAGAATTCCTGCAAAAACAAGAGTACTTTTCCTTGCAAAAGCTCTTGCAATGGATCCAAAATATTGGGACAAACCAAATAAGTTCTACCCTGAAAGGTTTATGGAAAGCTGTATTGAATTTAAGGGACAGAATTTTGAGTTTTTGCCATTTGGTGCTGGCAGAAGAGGTTGTCCAGGAATTTTCTTTGGAGTGCAGATAATTGAGCTAGCTCTTGCAAATCTCTTATACAAGTTTAATTGGCAACTTCCCCACGGGATGAAAGCTGAAGATTTGGATATGGAGGAAGCTGTTGGGATGACTATGCACAAGAAAGTTCCCCTTTGTCTAATAGCTAATCCAGTCAATTAGTGATTTAGCATGCAATAGAGATAAGTGCATCTTCTTCGGTTTCCGCCTGTACCATTATTGCTTTTCTTAGTTTCTACATATGGTGACATTCGATATGGAAAGAGTTTGATTTTTGAGACACATGTATCGGTATAAAATATTTTTTTAAAATAGGCTTGGTTGTATGGTACATTCATTTCCTCGTATGAAATCTATTCCATTTGCAAAGTAAGGTAAATAAATTTAATTCAAATCCTACCGCCAACCACTAATTTTTGCAAAGTTTCTGTAAATTTCACTTGTATTAATATTTATATAAATAATAATTACTGATCGACAATGACCATTGGTCATTTTAATTTCTGATCTAATTAAGAATCGAAGAATCTTGAATAACAAAGCAATGAATACATCATATGTTACGCCCTGATTCTCGGATCGATCACGCGACAACCGCCGCGTTGTCTCGGTACACGAGCAGAACCTCCCCATATACCGAGACTCCGCAAGACTAACCATCTGTACAATATTTCTTCTAAATACAATACACATATAAAGGATCCATCCGGTCCATTCCAGTACACACAAGCCCACATCGGCACACAAATTGGGAGGGGTTCCTGTACATGCACGCATGTAATGTGGCCATCCCAGCCACTTCAAGGATATTTCAAAATCAAAACAGATGAAGGGCCTTAGCGTCGAACCCGTAACCTACTCCCTTACACCCCCCTCAGGAGGTCGCCTCTCACCAATTGATCGCCTCGGTACATGGGCAAAACCTCCCCATATACCGAGACTCCGCAAGGCTAACCAACTGTACAATATTTCTTCCAAATACAATACACATATAAAGGACCCATCCGGTCCATCCCAGTACACACAAGCCCACATCGGCACACAAATGGGGAGTGGGTTCCTGTACATGTATGCATGTAATGTGGCCATCCCAGCCACTTCAAGGATATTCCAAAATCAAAACAGATGAAGTCCCAAATTATAGTCGTAGGATTTTACTGACACTTGTCTGAAGAAAACAAACCAGCATCAGTAAAGTCCAAACAGTAAGAGATGTACAGAATTTCGTAAAATCAAAAAAAAAGTATCAAAATTCAACACTTCGAACCAAATGTCTCATTCAAACAATAAGTTTTACCAAAAATAGAATTTAAAAGAAAGTAAACAAGTCTTCCCTTCCATGGATTTCAAATCAATTAAAATAACCTTACATCACTATCATACCTACACAAAACAGTAGATAAACCTTCCCAAACTCCAATTTCTGCAGCAGACCTAAACTTCCTCTGAAAAATATTAAAGAGAGGGGTGAGTATTGGGAAATACTCAGTGAGTGGAGTGCAATGGTATAATTGTGTAACAAATAAGGGGTGAATGTGGGAATGTCAAAATATATCTCAAACAACACTTCACATATATTGAAACATTTTCAATAAATCAGATAATTCATAAAATATACATCCACATCAAATGTTCTTTCAGAAAATCACAAAGGTCTCATCGAAATCACTTCCGTCCTGCGTTTGGCCGAACCAAGATGGAAGCCCGTCAGGGGATTTTCCATTTCAGTATCACAAACACTACACCCTTCCCTGGCGTTGGCTCGTACCTTCCCGGGGTGCAATCCAGATAGTACGACGTGGCAGAGCAGAGGCCGCGTATACCTCTCTCGTAATAAAACCCCAACCACGCTACCCCTTCGGGTTGCTCCGTGGAGGGAATGACTATAGCCATTACACTCATGCACTATCATTTCACAATCGTTCAAATTACCATCAATGTGCCATGTATCAATTAAACAAATTCCAAAATCATGCTACAAGCATTTACATATCAAATATCTAATGAAAATGGCACAGATTCATTTATAATTTCATAAGATGCATTCGTAATTCAAATTTCTATTTCAGACATCCTACAATTACAAATAGTTTCATATAAAACATGTACAAATCATTCAAAATCATTTTTCAAAGAATTTCAAATCATTTTGCTCATTTACTACACAATAAACCATCCACTCACCTTCTAGGGAGGGTATCCACTCCTTATGCCCTATCGATACTCAAGAAATCTCCTTTCAAACTCCAAAAAGGTCAAATTAGACCAATAATCCACAATTTCAATTCAAATTCCAAGGAAATCTATTCTAATCGACTCAACAAGTTTCGAATTTCATCAAATACGTTTCTCTCGTATTGATCAACCTAAATTCATGTAGAATTTAGACGAAACCTAGAATCACATATCAAATGTCAAAAGATGCATTCTAATCGAATCTAACATATATCTTAAACATATACAAGACCTCTTACACTAAATACACTCAATTTATCAAAAGGATTTAAATTTCCCTTACCTTTGGTTTCCGCAGCTTGCAGCCCTAGCATCCGTGCGCCTACAACTCGATCCGAACTCCGGTAATATTTCCAAACCGAAGCACACTTTAGTAATTAACCCTAATTACCAAGAGAATCAAAATCTCTAACCTATTGATCAACAATCGACCCTTACCTGTGTAGTGGAAGGGTTGCAGCCTAGGGTTTCTAACAGTGCGGTCGCGGCAGAGAGCAGCGAACATTGCAGGAAGGCTCTCCGCAGAGAGAGCAGGTTGTAGGCTCACGGGCCGTCGCGGCTCGTGGGCTGGCGCACTCGCGGGCTGGGGCCTAGCACGCTCGCGGGCTGGGGCCTAGCACGCTCGCTGCTGAGGCGCGCACTCGCGAGGACTGCAGTCGTGTACTCGCACTCGTGCAGGGAAGCTCGCTCTGCGGCATGCTCGCACGGGGAAGCTATCGCTATGGCGCACTCGTGGAGGAGGAGGAGCAGCGGCGGATGGAGATTTCGCGGGAGAGGGAGTGTGCGAAGGAGAGAGAGAGTTCGAAAGGCAGAGAGACAGAGAGTGCGAGAGCGACAGAGAGAGAGAGAGAGTGTGCGTTCGTGAGACGGTGAGAGAGAGATAGAGGACGGCAGAGATTGTGGAGATGGTAGCGGAGAGGCGACGGGCAATACTTTGGTCAAGAAACTTATACTAGAATGCTGATCTAAAGAAGTCAAGCACCCATATTAGAGGGGAAATACTTTGGTCCATGTGGGTGGATCTTTGCATTGGGTTGATTGAGAATGATCATGATAGAAGTATCTTGATTGAAAAGTTATCCAACTAAGGATTTGAGATTTAAAACTTGGAAGTATTCTAATATTGTCAATGGATTAAGTTTTATCACTTAGTTGAGGCCATATTGAGGTTGATCTACATTTCATCGTATACAAGTTTGTGATAGATGGGTTTGTATACCTTTTATACTAAGTCTTAAGATTATGTGATGGTCATATACACCATCTTGAAAGTTTATTATCTCTAAGAATATCTGTATTCTCGTTGCATCTATAGTTCATTTAATTAATCTTGAAAGTAGGGATAAATGTGATTATTGATATGAACATGACATGGTAATGGCCATTCTTATTTAGGGTCCTTTTGAAGGATAATTTAAGAAATTTTCATAGTTTTGAAGTCTTGATAAGCATTGAGGACGGCTATTGCAGTGCGAATGAGGTCCACGTACTTCAATATTTGTCAATAAGAGATTATCCGAGGTTGAAGAAAGGAGACTAAAGACATAGGTTGGTTATTGTATGAGTGGAAATTTTAGTTGATAATAAAGCGTGATTGAAAGAAATGAAACTAATGGATCCAATTGTATTTTGAAATTTCGGGAACGAAATTTATTTTTAGGGCGTTAATAGTTGTAATACCTATTAAAAAAAAAACAGAGAGAGAGAGGAGGTACTGCATTTTGGCCAAAACGCAGCACCTCCCTCTCCCCCAAATCAATTAGGCAAAAAGCCCTAAGTCTCTTCGTCTCCCTCTCACCTCTCCCGATTCCCTCTCTCTCGCCCGTCGCCTCTCCGCCACCATCTCCACAATCTCTACCGTCCTCTATCTCTCTCTTACTGTCTCACGAGCGCACTCTCTCTCTCTCTCTCTCTCTGTCGCTTTCGCACTCGCACTCTCTATCTCTATGCCTCTCGAACTCTCTCTCTCCTTCGCACACTCCCTCTCCCGTGAAATCTCCCTCCGCCGCTACTCCTCCTCCTCCGTGAGCGCGCCACAGCGCGAGCTTCCCCGTGCGAGCGCGCTGTAGAGCGAGCTTCCCTGCACAAGCGCAAGCGCGCGACTGCAATCCTCATGAGCACGCGCCTCAGCCGCGAACGCGCTAGGCCCCAGCCCGTGAGCGCGCCAACTCACGAGCCCACGACGGCCCGTGAGCCCGCAACATGCTCTCTCTGCCGAGAGCCTTCCTGCAATGTTCGTTGCTCTCTGCCGCGACCGTACTATTAGAAACCCTAGGCCGCGACCCTTCCACTACACAGGTAAGGGCCGATTGTTGATCAATAGCTTAGGGGTTTTGATTATCTAGGTAATTAGGGTTAATTGCTAAAGTGTGCTGCCGTTTGGAAACATTACAGAAGTTCGGATCGAGTTGTAGGCGCACGGACGCTAAGGCTGCAAGCTATAGAAACCATAGGTGAGGGAAATTTAAATCCTTTCGATAAATTGAGTGAATTTAGTGTAAGAGGTCTTATATATGTTTAGTATGTATGTTAGATTCGATTAGAATGCCTCTTCCGACATTTGATATGTGATTTCTAGTGTTTCGTCTAAATTCTACATGAATTTAGATTGATCAATACGAAAGAAACGTGTTTGATGAAATTAGAAACTTGTTGAGTCGATTAGAATAGATTTCCTTGGAATTTGAATTGAAATTATGGATTATTGGTCTAGGTTGACATTTTTGGAGCTTGAAAGAAGATTTCTTGAGTATCGATAGGGCATAGGGAGTGGAGACCCTCCCTAGAAGGTGAGTGATTGGTTCATTGTGTAGTAAATGAGCAAAATGATTTGAAATTCTTTGAAAATTGATTTTGAATGATTTGTACATGTTTTATATGAAACTATTTGTGATTGTATGTTTGAAATAGAAATTTGAATTACGAATGCATCCTATGAAATTATAAATGAATATGTGCTATTTGCATTGGATATTTGATATGTAAATGCTTGTAGCATGATTTTGGAATTTGTTTGATTGATACATGGCACATTGATGGTAATTTGAACGATTGTGAAATGATGGTGCATGAGTGTAATGGCTATAGTCATTCCCTTCACGGAGCAACCCGACGGGGTGGCGTGGTTGGGGTTTTATTGCGAGAGAGGTATACGCGGCCTCTGCTCTGCTATGTCGTACTATCTGGATTGCACCCTGGGGAGGTACGAGCCAACACTTGGGAAGGGGTAGTGTTTGTGATACTGAAATGGAAAATCCCCTGGCGGGCTTCCATCTTGGTTCGGCCAAACGTAGGATAGAAGTGATTTCGATGAGACTTTTGTGATTTTCTGAAAGAACATTTGATGTGGATACATATTTTATGAATTATCTGATTTATTGAAAATGTTTCGATATATATGAAATGTTGTTTGAGATATACTTTGACATTCCCACATTCACCCCTTATTTATTACACAATCATACCATTGCACTCCATTCACTGAGTATTTCCCAATACTCACCCCTCTCTTTAACATTTTTCAGAGGAAGTTTAGGTCTGCTGCAGAAATTGGAGTTTGGGAAGGTTTATCTGCTGTTTTGTGTAGGTATGATAGTGATGTAAGGTTATTTTAATTGATTTGAAATCCATTGAAGGGAAGACTTGTTTACTTTCTTTTAAATTCTATTTTTGGTAAAACTTATTGTTTGAATGGGACATTTGGTTCGAAGTGTTGAATTTTGATACTTTTTTTTGATTTTATGAAGTTCTGTACATCTCATATTATTTGGTGTTTTCTTCAGACAAGTGTCAGTAAAATCTTACGACTATGATTTGGGACTTCATCTGTTTTGATTTTGAAATATCCTTGAAGTGGTTGGGATGGCCACATTACATGCGTGCATGTACAGGAACCCCCTCCCCATTTGTGTACCGATGTGGGCTTGTGTGTACTGGGATGGATCGGATGGGTCCTTTATATGTGTATTGTATTTGAAAAAAATATTGTACAGTTGGTTAGCCTTGCGAAATCTCGGTATATGGGGAGGTTCTGCCTGTGTACCGAGACAACCCGACGGTTGTCGTGTGGTCGATCCGAGAATCGGGACGTGACAGCTTTATTGGTATCAGAGCGTAGGCTCACGATTTTAAAAGTTTGATGGTTTTGGATATGATTTCAAATGTTTCCAAATGTCCCGAAAGTTTTCTAAAAATTTTGAAATGTTTGGTTTTCGAAAAGGGTTTTCGGAGAATGTACAAAGTCTTCCATGGATTTCTTAGGAAATTAGAAATACTCATTTTTAGGGGGTTAAGCACTTGGATTAGTTCCCATTTCATTTTGCTAAGTATAGACCCTCTGTGTAGGTTCTATAATTGTTTATAACCAATGATTATGACCATCAAGAGGATATTGTATTGTGAGGGTAAAATTATTGTAAATTATTGATATAAAAAAGTGTTCGGCCCAATAGAGATGCAATATAAGTTACAAGATGAGCATTTTGTTAAGGGGATATGATATGGATAAGCTTGAATGGAGTTAGCTACTATGACATCTGACTATGTTGAATGGAAGTATTAAGAGGCATGATTTGGTGACTAACATGGCTAGCCCTACTTAATGATAGCAAGACCAAGGCAATGGTATAGTGATTAGTCAAACCATAATGATATATGGGTTAAAAAGGATAGATATAAGCATGCCCAACAGTTTCATAGTTAGAACTCTATTGCTGTCTGGTTTCACATGACATAAGGTGCGGTCCTTTTTGAAAGGTTGTTACTCAAAATTATTTGCTTTAGTTGCGGACAAGGCGGTCTTGGTGGGCTTCAATGCTTTTTTCTAGTGCGAGCAATAAGCATTGCAGCGTCTTCTTTCTGAAATGTACTAATGACTGGGAGTTGTCGACTTTCTTTTCTTTGAGTTACCTAAGGTGGTGTCTATTGCTCAAAATAAGGAGGATGTGGTTTGGAGGGATTGCGGGTCAAGGTGCATTAAGGATTTGAGAAGACTGTGTGAGAGAACAGGGAAGGGGGTTTGCTTGGGAAGCTGTTTGAATTCCCTTGACTTCTTTGAAAATAACTTCATAGATATATATATATATAGATATATATATATTTTTTCAAGTGGCATGGAGGATGATTTTAACCTGAAAAGTGTGGAGCTTAGTAATTAGATGCCCCTTATATAAGATGGCTTTGGTATTGGTGGATCACCTCTTGCTTCATTGTTCTTGGACCATATGTTTGTTAGACTTGGTGTTTCTATGCTTCATACTTTTTGAATACCTTTCAAAGGCATTTCAGCAAATTCCTGGCTTGGAGTATGAAGTATTTGTAGAACAGAGAGAAGGATTGTTGATTGGATATCTCCTGCAATTTTTTTGTTGATTTAGAGGGAGAGGAATATGAGGATCTTTGAGGGAATGGGAAGGTGTTGTAATTTCATTGTTCTGTGGCTTAAGTCCTTTCATTTTTATTGATTCTTTTCTATCTTGCTACATGTTTTTTTTTTCACCACTTTGGTGTTTTCATTGAAGCTGCTTTTGTTCCTGTATAAAGAGAGTATTTAGGGTTTGACCTAAATATCCAGTATTTTTAAGGTTTTGTCTGATGTTTTTACCCTCGATGAAAATCTAGTTCGTTCCCCTTTTTGATGTTGTAATGACAAGTCTTTATGAGAAATAAACTATGTGCTTTTGTCTCAATGAATACATTAAAATGAAATTATAGGGAGATAACACAGTACAAAAGCTACTTTTTATATGCCATTAGTTGTTCTAATTGATGAGCCACTTTAGAAATCTTGGTTATGTAAGTAGCACTTGCATCCAACTTTTATGATTGTAATTTTTTCTTATTTAAAATTCAATCGTGGAGATGAAACTCAAACCAATTAATAATTGATCTAGGGATGGTCTTGGCAGTAAGTAGGATGCCCCATACTGTTACACTGAGAACAGATTATTTTCTAGTAACTTTGTAATGTATCTTAAGATATCATCAAAATTTTGTGACTAACATGGACCTTATTTTAGGCTATTAGTTTAAATTATCTTCCTGGGAGCAGGTCACCAACATAAATGTTGGTCCGTGAAGTGCCGTTAGGCGTTCAAATTTGATTTCTAGTACTTTTGTTTTGCTTTACTTTTTGGTGCTTATATGTGGTACCTTTACATCTTACTTATAAGTGGATGCTCTTCTTAGCTGCAATAATGATGATGCTGCTATTTTGGTTAGGAAAGAAGTATTTTTATTTTTTTTTTTTTTTGGCAACTTTAGGTGAAGAGGATTGGCTTTATGAGAAGGTTCTTTTGCTAAAGAAAAAAAAAAAAGAAGCCTCAAAACCCGTAGGCAGTAATCAAAGTGGGGATCATGATTCCCTAGAGTTTCGATGATGCATGACCATTACTTCCAAAGAATATTTTAGTAGGACAGACAATTCTTAGATTCTAGACATGTCTATGAAATTTCTTAGGTAGTTTTGTTTTTGCTCTGTAAATTATCCTTTTTCCCTCCATGATACAAGTGCAGCTTAATCGTATCGAATTTACCTGACATAGAGCTATGCAACTTGAGTCCAAGGGTATGGGCTGGCTAGAGAAGATAACAATATGGGCATGTGAAATGTATTTTGAAATTTCGGGGACGAAATTTGTTTTTAGGGGGTTAATAGTTATAATATCTATTAAAAAAAAAAAAAAAAGAGAGAGGAGGTACTGCGTTTTGGCCAAAACGCAACACCTCCCTCTCCCCCAAATCAATTAGGGCAAAAAGCCCTAAGTCTCTTCGTCTCCCTCTCACCTCTCCCGATTCCCTCTCTCTCGCCCGTCGCCTCTCCGCCACCATCTCCACCATCTCCGCCGTCCTCTGTCTCTCTCTCACCGTCTCACGAACGCATTCTCTCTCTCTCTTTCTCTATCGCTCTCGCACTCTCTGTCTCTCTGCCTCTCGAACTCTCTCTCTCCTTCGCGCGAGCGCGAAGCAGAGCGAGCTTCCCCACGCAAGCGCGAGCACGCGACTGCAGTCCTCGTGAGCGCGCGCCTCAGCCGCGAACGCGCTAGGCCCCAGCCCGCGAGCGCTCCAGCCCACGAGCCCATGATGGCCCATGAGCCCGCAACCTGCTCTCTCTGCCGAGAGCCTTCCTACAATGTTCGCTGCTCTCTGCCGCGACCGCACTGTTAGAAACCCTAGGCCGCGACCCTTCCACTACACAGGTAAGGGCCGATTGTTGATCAATTGCTTAGGGGTTTTGATTCTCTTGGTAATTAGGGTTAATTGCTAAAGTATGCTTCGGTTTGGAAACATTACAGGAGTTCGGATCGAGTTGTAGGCGCACGGACACTAGGGCTACAAGCTACGGAAACCATAGGTGAGGGAAATTTAAATCCTTTCGATAAATTGAGTGAATTTAGTGTAAGAGGTCTTGTATATGTTTAGCATGTATGTTAGATTCGATTAGAATGCATCTTCTGATATTTGATATGTGATTTTTAGGGTTTCGTCTAAATTCTACATGAATTTAGGTTGATCAATACGAAAGAAACGTGTTTGATGAAATTAGAAACTTGTTGAGTCGATTAGAATAGATTTCCTTGGAATTTGAATTGAAATTGTGAATTATTGGTCTAGGTTGACCTTTTTGGAGCTTGAAATGAGATTTCTTGAGTATCGATAGGGCATAGGGAGTGGATACCCTCCCTAGAAGGTGAGTGGATGGTTCATTGTGTAGTAAATGAGCAAAATGATTTGAAATTCTTTGACAATTGATTTTGAATGATTTGTACATGTTTTATATGAAACTATTTGTGATTGTGGGATGTCTGAAATAGAAATTTGAATTACGAATGCATCCTATGAAATTATAAATGAATCTATGCCATTTGCATTGGATATTTGATATGTAAATGCTTGTAGCATGATTTTGGAATTTGTTTGATTGATACATAGCACATTGATGGTAATTTGAACGATTGTGAAATGATGGTACATGAGTGTAATGGCTATAGTCATTCCCTCCACGGAGCGACCCGACAGGGTGGCGTGGTTGGGGTTTTATTGCGAGAGAGGTATACGCGGCCTTTGCTCTGCCATGTCGTACTATCTGGATTGCACCCCGGGGAGGTACGAGCCAACGCCAGGGAAGGGTGTAGTGTTTGTGATACTGAAATGGAAAATCCCCTGGCGGGCTTCCATCTTGGTTCGGCCAAACGTAGGACGGAAGTGATTTCGATGGGACTTTTGTGATTTTCTGAAAAAATATTTGATGTGGATGCATATTTTATGAATAATCTGATTTATTGAAAATGTTTCGATATATATGAAGTGTTATTTGAGATATATTTTGACATTCCCACATTCACCCCTTATTTATTATACAATCATACCATTGCACTCCACTCACCGAGTATTTTCAATACTCACCCCTCTCTTTAACATTTTTCAGAGGAAGTTTAGGTCTGCTGCAGAAATTGGAGTTTGGGAAGATTTATCTGCTGTTTTGTGAAGGTTTGATAGTGATGTAAGGTTATTTTAGTTGATTTGAAATCCATGGAATGGAAGACTTGTTTACTTTCTTTTAAATTCTATTTTTGGTAAAACTTATTGTTTGAATGGGACATTTGGTTCGAAGTGTTGAATTTTTATACTTTCTTTTGATTTTACGAAGTTCTGTACATCTCATACTGTTTGGACTTTACTGATGTTGGTTTGTTTTCTTCAGACAAGTGTCAGTAAAATCTTACGACTATGATTTGGGATTTCATCTATTTTGATTTTGAAATATCCTTGAAGTGGCTGGGATGGCCACATTACATGCGTGCATGTACAGGAACCCCCTCCCCATTTGTGTGCCGATGTGGGCTTGTGTGTACTGGGATGGACCGGATGGGTCCTTTATATGTGTATTCTATTTGGAAGAAATATTGTACAGTTGGTTAGCCTTACGGAATCTCGGTATATGGGGAGGTTCTGCCCGTGTACCGAGACAACGCCACGGTTGTCGCGTGGTCGATTCGAGGATCGGGGGCGTGACATCATATATATATATATATATATATATATATATATATCTATATTAATAGAGATAGTAAAAAATCACTTAATTTTCATCTCTTTATCATATAAAGAATCTGAAGAATTTTACTAATATGGTTTTGGAGAATCCAACGGCAAATGGTCATATATCCATCAAAATCACAAGAGTCATTTTACATGTATGGATCATTGACTAATAAAGATATTTTTGTAATTATCGTAAGAAGATATGAACACTACGAAGATAAGGCCACTTAGTTTTCCACTCAAATTCAACTTTCTAACACTTTGTTTTCTTGTCATTACTGTAAGAGAATATGACCACCAAAGATATTTTTATCAAAGGATAAGAAGAAGGGAGTATGCCATTGCGAGAAGCCATTCTCATAGAGAAATTATTGAAAATTTAAATAATTAGAGCCAATTATCAAAAGATATCATATATTTTAAAAATATTTAAAAAATATTAGATCAATTATCCATTTAATTTTGAAAATATTTATTTTTTTATTTTTATATTTGTAATATTTATTTTCATATTTATAATAATAGTTTTTATATATAAACTCTAAATATTACTATATTTTAGTGAAGCAATGGAGTACCCTTTAAATGAGGTCTCGGGTTCAACTCTTGTGTATTTAAAAAATACACAATATGAGAGTTTTGTCTTTTAAAAGTTTAATCTGGATCTATTCTTACGTATGATGGAGTAGAATGCAACATTTTGAAGAGTAGATGCCTAAACATTTTGGATTCTAGAAAAAGGTATTTAGATAATTTGTATCCATCTCATTTCTTTTCTCCTCAGATTTTTATTCTTATAGATGTTAAAAAAAAAAAGATATTTTTCTCATTTCCTTGTCTTTTCCTGCTCAACCAAGATTTTTTCTTAGAGGCCGACACAAAAATGAAAGATAAAAGGTTTATGATAAATCTTTTTCTTTCAACAGTTTCTATGTAATTATTTAGAGGGTCCAGCAGTTTTTATTCAGCACTATTTAAAGGGACGTCTCATTTGCATTTGTAAGCCAAGCCAAGTAAAACAAGTTATAATTGAAAAGTTCTTCCGATAATCTCTTCGGTTCTGTACCCTTCCCCCCACCCCCCGGGCCGAAAAAAAAAAAAACAAATCCTTTTCCCAACCCCAACTTGAATTTTAACAACATAATCTTTCACGTCTATAGTCATGCTATAAAAGATTTATGAATAAAATATATTTTATGAACGAGATATTCTAATATATATATATATATATATATATATTGTGTGTGTATTGAAACTATGCAGTGATATACTTGCATTTGACTATTAACGTCGATTGGCTCAACTGGATGTGGAATTGAATACTTTTAAATATCTCGAGATTCGATTCTCGTTGGAAGTATCGAGCTCTCATATGTATGGAGCGTTCTTCATTTGGATACCCGCCCTTCGAAAGGAGCCACTGCAACGGTCAATCTGGAATAGTCGAGGCGAAATCTTAAAAATCATGCGGTGTCCAAGATATGGTATAAAAAAAATACTTGCATTTGACTAAAGATTCATCATTGATATAACCATTTTTCATTACAATAAGACATAAACTTAGGAAAAGGAAACGTTGTAGGGGCGAAGAAACATTTTCCATGATATTTTTTTTTATTTGTTTTTTATGAAATATGCGAGAACCAAATTTGTAACGTAGCTTATCTAACTAGCCATTTAGCAAAATGGAAGATGTGACAAGTCCCTATCTTGAAGGACGTATATTTTTTTTTTAGTAAGAAGGAGAAGCAAAGGGCATCGAGCCCCAAAAACAAACAACAGAGGCCCTAAAACAAGACCCCGGTGAACCCATTGCCCCCGGTCCTAGGAAACTCCATACCCCTCGACTCTTCTAACAAAATGGACTTCAACTCATAAGGCGGGTGGTCCAACACAGTAACTCCCAGCTTAGAGCTTAAGCTCATCTTGGCAAGGAAATCAGCACTCCTATTCATCTCTTGAAAAATATAAGAGACTTTGGTTACTCCCAGCTCGGACATCAGAAGATTGCAATCAAGGCAGATTAAATAGAAAGGGTGATCCACTTCCTCCTCCACCTCCAGGAGCTTCACCAAAGAAGAGTTGTCCACTTCTACTTGCAGGTTCTAGATACCCAGGCTTCTTGCAAGCTTAAGGCCTTCCACCACACCCCATAACTCGGCTGTGATGGTGTCAACAATGCCTATATTTAAGGTATAGCCCCTAACCCAGCTAACATCATCGCTTCTTATGAGACCCCCCGCTCCCGCCATTCTAGTCACCCGGGAGACTGCTCCATCCGAGTTAAGCTTGAAATTGCCGGCAGTAGAAGGAGACCATTTGACCCATAAACTACCTCTGGTCTCAGAGCCCCCCAGAATAGCAAAAGCTTTCCTCCAATCTTCACTCAACTTAGAGATGTCACTCAACAGCAGCTAAGTGTTTTGAGTTCTGCACTCCATAGCAACTTGGCACCTCTTCTTCCACAAGCACCACTTCTACGGGGGAGAAATTTGTTTCCATGCCTTTCTTCAACTAGGATCCTACCTGCTCTTCCCAGAACCAACCACCATCCTCGATATTTCTCCAAAGCTGTCTCCAGATGTTGAGCGCCTCACTACAGTCACACAGCATGTGCAAGAGAGTCTCTGCGTGTTGCCTACACTGAAGACAGAGATCATCCATCGAGAGGCTCCTCTTTTTTCTCTCGACGTTAGTAAAACACCTCCCCAACTAGCTGTCCAAAGGAAGAATTTTACTCTCTCTGGAATTTTGGCCTTCCAGATCCACTTCCATCCCTCCACTCCCATATTACCTGCGCCCTGACTCTTCAACAGAGAACCATAGGCACTACTCATGGTGAACCTCCCATTACTGGTTAGACTCCAGAACACTGCATCGTTTACTTCGCTCCTTCTCAGGACCAAGATATGGCAAATCTCATCCATTTTTTCGTCAGTAACCCAAGCTTTAAGATCCTAAATTTTCTAGCTTCCATCAAATTTGATGAAGTCTGCTACATTGAAGTAGGGGAGCTCTTCCGAATGAGGAATCCGAACATGATCACAAAGACACCCCTCACCAACCCACTTATCCCTCCAAAAATCTATATTTCTACCATTCCCAACTCTCCACTTTAGGCCCCCCATTATACAACTCCTACAGTTTAAGACTCCTTTCCAAATAGCAGAGCCCATGGAAGACTTTTTAACATTTATCAGACTGGACCTTCTAAGGTACTTGGATCTCAAAATGCTACAACATAAGGACTCCTCTCCCTTCAAGACCCTCCATCCTAATTTTGCCAACATAGCAACATTATTTTCTCTGGTTTTCCTCAGGCCTAGACCCCCCAAGCTCCTAGGTCTACAAACCCGCTCCCAATTTACAAGATGTACTTTCCTCTCCCCATCCTTGCTACCCCACAAGAAATCCCTATTGATCCTATCCAATTTGTTGCAAGTATCCCTCGAAAGCCAAGTTGTTTGCATGGTATAAATAGGGATAGCTAAATTGACTGATTGGATGAGGGTCCTCCTACCCGCCACACTAAGAACTTTGGCTTTCCAATCCTTCAGCTTACTCTGAACCTTCTCAACAAGATGGTTGTAAAAGTCTCTCCTTACTCTTTTGTGGATAGTGGGCACTCCCAGATACCTTCGTAGATCATCGGAAGGAGAGAATCTACTGGTAGCTGTCAATGTACTTTTGGTTGTCCACAGAGTTTCTGGAGAGAACCAAATCCTCGATTTGGATGGGTTTACCTGAAGACCGCTCTCTCTTGAGAAATCTTTCAAGCACTCAAGGATGGCACTTAAATTTAGTTGGTCCACGTCCGCAAACAGCAGCAAATCATCTGCAAAGAACAAGTGAGAGACCGGAGGACTGTCTTTGTTCACTTTGATTGGCCTCTATCTTCCTTTACTAACTCTCTCTTGAATCATGTACTTCAGCCTTTCCATCACTAGAATGAATAGGCAAGGAGACAAGGGGTCTCCTTGCCTCAAGCCGTGTCCCATTCTCATGGACAGAAGAAATTCTCCATTCCAAATCAGACACACTTCTCCGCAGGAAACTGAATGCATGATCAGCCTCACCATAGACACAGGAAGGTCTATATCAAGCAAAACTTTCCCTAGATAGCTCTAGCTCACATTGTCGTAGGCTTTTTTGTGATCAACTTTGAGGATCATAGCACTTTTCTTACTCCTAGTACTGCAGAGAGAATGGATGACCTCTTGAGCCACCAAAATATTTCCAACAGTTCCCTTTCCCGGAAGAAAACTAGCCTGCTGCTCTCCAATCAAACTCTGCAGGAGAGGCCTAAATCTATGGACAATGACTTTTGAGAGAATTTTGTAGGAGGTATTCAAGAGACTAATGGGTCTCGTATCATGAACTGATTTAGGATTCTCAGATTTGGGAATGAGAACCATATGCGCGTTTGCTACTTCAGGATAAAAGTATCCATCTCTGATAGAGGAATTAATGAACCTACACACAGCCTCTTTGACAACCATCCAATTCTTTTGGTAGAAAACTAGCTGCAAACCATCCGGACCAGGCGCTCTAAAACCCTGCATAGAGAAAACAGCCTGCTTGATTTCGTCCTCATTTGCTTCCCTGCACAGAGCCTCATGATTACATCAATAAATCCTCTAGATCCTCCTCCAATATCTCTCACTTGGAGTGCTCGCCTCCTTGCCTTTTAGGAGCTCAACGAAGTGGTTTCTCATATGCTCCCTGAGCTCTACCTGATCAGTACACCATTTACCGCCTACCATGAGAGCAACGATCCTGTTACTCTACCTTCTAATCTTAGTGGTGATGTGATAAAACTTTGTATTTCAGTCTCCCTTGGTAATCCAATTATGCCTAGATTTCTGAAACCAAAACATCTCCTCCTGAGTAAGAACTTTGTTCTACTCCTCCAGAAGTTCCTTCTCCAGATTCTGAAGAGCCTCTGAAAACATATGATTTCTAGCTCTTTGGATACCTTTCAGCCTCGCTTCCAGCTGCGTTTTCCTATTGAAAATATTCTCAAAAACCAACTTATTCCAAATCTTTAAATCATCTACAATACACTTAATGGCTTGTGGAAGGAATCCCTCTCCATTCTCCCATGCCTTCTTGAAGACCGCAATGAACTCCGGATGGGATAGCCACGCTGCCTCGCAACGGAAAGGTTTAGCCGAAGGATTGGGAGGCGAAGAGAGACTCGTATTCAGCATGACTGGATTATGAACCCCGTGACTAGAGAAATATTGGACCAAAATAGGACACAACACGTCTTGGTCTATTTAAGAGTCTGTCTTGTGATAAACCTTCTCACAATCATCCCCAAAACCAAAAATGAGGTTTCTTTTCACTATGTTGCAAGGTAGCTATTCTATTACCTCTCATTCAAATTTGATGCTTTTGCTCTTGGTAATGGCATCTTTGTTATTTCTTTTATGGAAGAACACCATAAGCAAGTCATATGGAAAGAGAAATAGATATCCTCTTCCTCCTCGTCCTCCCAAGCTACCTTTGATAGGTAACTTGCACCAGCTTGGTGACTCTCCTCCGGTATCACTTCTTAAGCTTTCAAGCAAATACGGTCCTCTCATGTTTTTGCAACTTGGCTTTGTACCAACTTCAATAGTCTCCTCTCCACACATAGCAAGAGAGATCTTCAAATTTCATGATCTTGCTTTTTCTAATAGACCAAGTTTGTATGCTCTAAAGAAACTATCTTACAATTTCTCAGACATAGCTTCAGCGCCCTACAGTGAGCATTGGAGAGAGATGAGGAAAATAGCAATACTAGAGCTTTTTAGCACCAAGAGAGTCCAATCATTCAAGCAAGTGAGAGTTGAGGAAATCACTATCATGCTCGGAGAAATTGGTCAATCAAATTGTCCGATCAATCTAAGTAAGGTGATGCTTCTTCTTGCAAATAATATTGTATGCAAGGTGGCTTTCGGGAAGAAATATGAAGTCGGAGGCAATGGCATGGGAAACTTTTATGAAATTCTTCGTGAATTTCAAAACCTGACCGGAGGATTTTGTATTTCGGATTACTTCCCTTGTTTGGAATGGGTAAACAAGTTCAATGGCTTGGATGCAAGGCTAGAGAAGACTTTTGATGCATTGGACAAGATATATGATGATGTAATAAACGAGCATCTTGACCCAGCAAGGCCTAAAACCGATCATGAAGACCTTGTAGATGTGCTACTTCAACTCCAAAAGGATCCAACTCAAGCAACCACTATTACCAACAATCACATTAAGGGGGTTCTAGCAGTATGTATATTTTCTTTTTCCTATGTAGAAATTCATAGCGACTGCATTTTATCAAGTTTCAGGGATGTAAAATATTCTGATATGTTAGATTACTGTATAAAAATACCTCGCAAAGAAAGCTAGCTAATCATAATATAACAACTTCTATTGTTACCTTGAGAAAGTTAGAATAGTTGTTTTCAATATTTAAGAAAAATACCTACTAAAAAGATTGGTCTATATCGCAGGATATTTTCGTTGCAGGAACAGATACGAGTTCAGCAACAATAGTTTGGGCAATGACACAACTCATAAAAAATCCCCCCGTAATGAGAAAAGCACAAGACGAGGTTAGAAGCATTGTGGGAAACAAAGGAAAAGTTGATGAAAGTGATCTTTCAAGACTCAACTATGTAAGCTTAGTTGTGAAAGAAACACTCAGACTCCATCCTCCGGCCCCCTTATTAGTTCCAAGAGAAACTACAGAGGAATGCATAATAGCAGGATACAGAATTCCTGCAAAAACAAGAGTACTTTTCCTTGCAAAAGCTCTAGCAATGGATCCAAAATATTGGGACAAACCAAAAAAGTTCTACCCTGAAAGGTTTATGGAAAGTTCTATTGAATTTAAAGGACAGAATTTTGAGTTTTTGCCATTTGGTGCTGGCAGAAGAGGTTGTCCAGGAATTTTCTTTGGAGTGCGGATAATTGAGCTAGCTCTTGCAAATCTCTTATACAAGTTTAATTGGCAACTTCCGCACGGGATGAAAGCTGAAGACTTGGATATGGAGGAAGCTGTTGGGATAACTATGCACAAGAAAGTTCCTCTTTGTCTAATAGCTAATCCAGTCAATTAGTGATTTAGCATGCAACAGGGATAAGTGCATCTTCATCGGTTTCCATTTGTACCGTTGTTGCTTTTCTTAGTTTCTATGTACATGTGGTGACATTCTTTTTTTTTGGTGGAAATTTTTTTTTGTGACATTCGAAATGGAAAGAGTTTGATTTTTGAGACACTTGTAATCTGTATAAAATAATTTTTTAATAAATCATCAATATTTGGTAAATATTTTAAATCTAACTGTCCACTCTACCAACTACGCTTGGTTGAGTCGGTATAAAATAGACATGGTTGTATGGTATATTCATTTCCTCGTATCAAGTCTATGCCATTTGCAAAGTAAGGTAAATAAATTTAATATACTCCACTTTAATAGCTAGTTCGAATGTCATGTTTAGTTTTTCCATGACATGGCCTATTCAAAACAAATCCTTTAACCACTATAAGGAAATATGGTATTAACGATAAAAAAATATCTATAAAAAATAACGAGAGATCAGTGACAGATTAACGTCAAATATTACAATATAAAAAAAATAAACATGACCAAGAGATCAGCAACGGATTAGTGACACAAATTTTCCGTCGCTAATCCGTTACTGATTTCAGAGACTAAAACTATGAACGACGGAATTTTCGTCGTTAATCCTTTCTTTAATTAGCATTTTATATTTTATTTTATTTTATTTTTCTTTTATTTTTTTATTTTATATTATTTTATAATACTTATTGTATTATAATATTATTTTATATTTATTATTTTATAATATTATTTTATAGAATATTATTTTATCATATTTATTATTTTATAATATTTTAAATTAGTATTTTATTTTATTTTTTAAAGAATAAGATTATTTTATTTTTTAAAATATTTTATTATTTTATTTTAAATTAGTATTTTATTATTTAATTATTTTATAACAAATTAGTATTTTATATTATTTATTTTTCTTAAGAAAAGATGAGAATAAGATAACAAATAAAAAAAAACACATGATATTATAGTATAGTGGTTATCACAACTCAAACTCTCATCGGTTTAAGTCCGCATAATAACACTTTTCGGAACAAAAAAAAAAAGAAGGGGCGGGTGCGGGTGAATTATGTAAAGCTACGGAACTTTCTTGTGCATAGTTATCCCAACAGCTTCCTCCATATCCAAGTCTTCAGCTTTCATCGCGTGGGGAAGTTGCCAATTAAAATTATCTTCTAAAGATCCAACCCGGCTCCACTGGTACGTAGGATGGAGTAGAATGCAACATTTCGAAGAGTAGATGCCGTAAGTTTGAAAATTATTTCATATTCGTCACGATTATCTTAGTCCAATAGGGGGGCTAAGAAGGACAAATATTTCGGATTCTAGCAAAAGATATTTTGATTTTTTTTTTTTTTTTTTGTATCCATCTCATTTCTTTTCTCTTCAGATTTTTATACTTTCGGATGTTCAAAAAAAAAAAAAAAGATATTTTTCTCATTTCTTTGTCTTATCCTGCTCAGCCAAGACTTTTTCTTAGAGGCCGACACAAAAATGAAATATAAAAGGTTTATGATAAAAAATATTGAACGTGTATCAAACAAAAACAGTAAAAATATATATATTTAAATTAAACTCATAATTCTTTTATAATACTAAAAAATTACCTGTATTAAAAAATCTCAAATAAATTGAGGTATTTAAAAGAAAAATCAATCAAATTAGTGATAGGATACATGTGTCCCTTAAATATGATCTCAAATTTAAATTTTGTGTACAGATAATATAGGCATCGGGAGAGTTTTAATTTTTAAGGGTCCAATTCGATTCAAACTGAATTTAATCAGATTCTTTTTTCTTTGTGCATATTGGTGCTCGAACTCAAGACTATTACATGGGGAGGGGGAAAGTACCATTTGAGCAAAGCTCATTGACGAATTTAATCAGATTCGGCATGATCATCGGATGTCGGTGGTTTATTTAAAAAAAGAAAAAACAATAGGTCTGATGGCAGAGTAAATTTAGGTCACCAACCGATAGTCGATCTAGTAAGTAAAGGTATTAGATCCCTTAATCACGTTTAGTTTTGAAACTTGAAAATGGAACACTATATTAGGAGAATTTTTTATTAAATTGGATTCAACAATATTCAAATCGAATCAGTCGAGCTGGTTATTAAAAAGGAAAAAAAATTGTATGCGGCAGTGCAATGAATGCAGAGCGAGCTATTCTTTCACCTTTTACCGGAGGAAAAAGAAATTGTAAAGTTGGGCCGTTTTTATTCAAGGGCCCAACGGTTGTATGGGCTTTAGACCCAAGTTGAGCAATCCAAAATGCCCTTATTTTTCTTTGATTTTTTTTTTTGGTACAGTATTTTTATTTGATTTTAAGGCCCACTCATCCATGAAATTAATTTTGGAACTCCGGAGATTTTACTTATTGGACATAAAATCAGCATAGCAGATGTTTATGGGGCAAAATACAAATTTTAGCTAAGTTTTAGTAATTAGTTGAAAATAATTATCGATCAATTCCAAATCATGGATTAGGACCATTTTCTCCATATATTTGAAAAAATTGTTTGGAGAACATAAATTTAGAGTTTATAAATGTTGGGATTTTAAAAAACTGTGAATGAAAATAATATATAGATATAAATTGTATGTGGTTGATAAAATAAGAATATAGATTTATAAATTTTAGAAATTAAGGTTTGTATATATTTGGAAAAGCTCGTAAACGTAATTTAACGTCGAATTTATATTTATTGATTCAGAATAAATCAATTATAATCAAAAAAAAAATATTTTGGATTGATTGTGAATTTGGAGTATTCACCCTTCCAAGAGGTGAGTAATTTTATGATTGTATTTAGATAAGAAAATTATTTTTATTGAATTTTCTAAATAATTTTCAAAATTTAGATTAATATACTTTAGTGTGTGTGAAATATATCAAAAATTGAGTTTTTAACTCTTTTGCATCCTATGTGTATTGAATAAACAAATGTGTTATGTGAATTTTTGGATATTGAGTCCATTTGTATAATGATTATTTTTGAAAAATTGTTATAATTTATAGCATATGAATTGGATTTATGATTTTGTGAAATTGTACATATAATTAGATTGGGGTGAGAGCCTAAAACCCTCTATTAAATGATTAGTCATTTTCCTCTATGGAGTGACCCGACGGGGTGATGTAATAGGGTTAATAAATAATGGGATGTAGCCGAGCACGTACGGTACATTCATGGCTGGATATAGTGTTCATGAGTGTGGGAGAGTTGGGTACACCACCAACAAAAGCCCACAAACAACGTCTAAGATTAGACATTTTCAAAATGTAAAATTTTTAAAGCTCTTGGTGGTCCCACCATATGTTGTGATAAATTTTTATTGGGAATAATAATTTTGGGTTGTCCTGTATTTGAAAATGTAAAATAGATGTGTGCGTATGAAAATGAATTATAATAATTATGAATTATAATGATTTTTTTGAAACATTGGAATGAGTTTTTTTTTTATCAGATAAATTTGAGGACATGATGGTTTGAAATATATACATTTGATACATCCACTACATAAATCTTATTTTTATACAATTTGTATATCACTCACCGGGTATAGTATATATTTACCCCTCCTACTTCGATTTTCATAGAGGAAGCCTAATCGGGGCTTCTGGACGCATAGTACTGGATTCGTAAAAATTTGTTTTGTCATATTTTTTTGGGTAATAGTTTTCTTTTAAATTGAGGTATCAGTGGACCCAAGTGGAGACATACCGTATAATTATTTTGAAAACTTATTTTTTATTATTTTTATCTGGATTTGAAATTTAATTATGATTTGTATATTTAAAATGAAGATCCCTTTTTATTTTCTCGAATTTTTTCTTGAGAGTTGTTTTGGTAAAATTTGATATAGATCTCTTGAATAGAAACTTATTTATACTCTTTGGATATGATTTGAACGAATCCCGATGCATGTATATTTTGAGGATGGATGAACCGAGCTGATTCTTTAATTGTGTAATGAATACATTGTGGTACCTTGTTGTACAGATTAAGTTTACCCATATTCTAAATTAATGTGTCGGTTATCGCGTGGTCTATCCGAGAGTTGGTATGTAATATGTTTTTTATATAAACTCAAAATATTACTATATTTTAGTGAAGTAACGGAGTATCTCTTAAATGAGGTCTTGGATTTAACTTTTGTGTATTTAAAAAATAGATACAATGAGAGTTTTATCTTTTAAAAGTTTAATCTGACTCTAATGGAGTAGAATGCAAAATTTGAAGAGTAGATAGCCTAAGTTTGAAAATTATTTCATATTCATCACTATTATCTTAGTCCAATAAAGGGCTAAGAAAAACAAACATTTTGAATTTTAGAAAAAGATATTTAGATTTTTTTTTTTATCCATCTCATTTCTTTTCTCTTCGGATTCAAAAAAAAAAAAAAAAAAAAAAAAAAAAAAAAAAAAAAAAAAAAAAATTGAAGAAGAAGAAGATATTTTTCTCATTTCTTTGTCTTATCCTGCTCAGCCAAGATTTTTTCTTAGAGGCCGACACAAAAATGAACCATAAAAGGTTTATGATAAAATCTTTTTCTTTCAACAGTTTCTATGTAATTATTTAGAGGGTCTAGTTGTTTTCATTGAGCACTATTTATAATTGAAAAGTAAGCCAAGCCAACTTATTGAAAAGTTCTTTCAACACTGTCTCATTGCATTTGTAAGCCAAGCCAAGTAAAACAAGTTATAATTGAAAAGTTCTTCCGATAATCTCTTGGGTCTGTAACCATTGTCCAGGATATTTTGCTTTTTTTTTTTTTTTTTTATATATGAAATATGCGTGAACCAAATTTGTTACGTAGCTTATCTGACTAGCCATTTAGCAAAACGGACGATGTGACAAGTCCCTATCTTGAAGGACGTATATTGCATGTGACAAACCAAAGCATATTGGACCCAAATAGGGCACAACACGTCTTGGTCTATTTAAGAGTCTCTCTTGTGATAAACCTTCTCACAATCACCCCCAAAACCAAAAATGAGGTTTCTTTTCTCTATGTTGCAAGGTAGCTATTCTATTACCTCTCATTCAAATTTGATGCTTTTGCTCCTTGTAATGGCATCTTTGTTGTTTCTTTTATGGAAGAACAACATAAGCAAGTCATATGGAAAGAGAAATAGAAATCCTCTTCCTCCTCGTCCTCCGAAGCTACCTTTGATAGGTAACTTGCACCAGCTTGGTGACTCTCCTCCGGTATCACTTCTTAAGCTTTCAAGCAAATACGGTCCTCTCATGTTTTTGCAACTTGGCATTGTACCAACTTTAGTAGTCTCCTCCCCACACATAGCAAGAGAGATCTTCAAATTTCACGATCTTGCTTTTTCTAATAGACCAAGTTTGTATGCTCTAAAGAAACTAACTTACAATTGCACAAACATAGCTATGGCTCCCTATGGTGAGCATTGGAGAGAGATGAGGAGAATAGCAATACTAGAGCTTTTGAGCACCAAGAGAGTCCAATCATTCAAGCAAGTGAGAGATGAGGAAATCACTCTCATGCTCAGAGATATTGATCGATCAAATCATCCGATCAATCTAAGTAACGTGATGCTTTTTCTTGCAAATAATATTGTATGCAAGGTGGCTTTTGGGAAGAAATATGAAGGGGGAGGCAATGGCATGGGAAACTTTTATGAAATACTTCGTGAATTACAAGACCTGAGTGCACGATTTTGTATTTCGGATTACTTCCCTTGTTTGGAATGGGTAAACAAGTTCAATGGCTTGGATGCAAGGCTAGAGAAGACTTTTGAAGCATTGGACAAGATATATGATGATGTAATAAACGAGCATCTTGACCCAGCAAGGCCAAAAACCGATCATGAAGACCTTGTAGATGTGCTACTTCAACTCCAAAAGGATCCAACTCAAGCAACCACTATTACCGACAATCATATTAAAGGGGTTCTAGCAGTAAGTATATTTTCTCTTTCCTATGTAGAAATTCATAGCAACTGCGTTTTGTCAAAGTTCAAGGATGTAAATTATTTTGATTGGTTGGATAACTGTATAAAAATACCTCGCTAATCACAACATAAAAACTTCTGTTGTTTCCTTGAGAAAGTCAGAATACTTGTTTTAATATTTAAAAAAAAATACCAACTAAAATGATTGGTCATTGTTGCAGGATATTTTCGTTGCAGGAACAGATACGAGTTCAGCCACAATAGTTTGGGCAATGACACAACTCATAAAAAATCCCCCCGTAATGAGAAAAGCACAAGACGAGGTTAGAAGCATTGTGGGAAACAAAGGAAAAGTTGATGAAAGCGATCTTTCAAGACTCAACTATGTAAGCTTAGTTGTGAAAGAAACACTCAGACTCCATCCTCCGGCCCCCTTATTAGTTCCAAGAGAAACTACAGAGGAATGCATAATAGCAGGATACAGAATTCCTGCAAAAACAAGAGTACTTTTTCTTGCAAAAGCTCTAGCAATGGATCCAAAATATTGGGACAAACCAAAAAAGTTCTACCCTGAAAGGTTTATGGAAAGTTCTATTGATTTTAAAGGACAAAATTTTGAGTTTTTGCCATTTGGTGCTGGCAGAAGAGTTTGTCCAGGAATTTTCTTTGGAGTGCGGATAATTGAGCTAGCTCTTGCAAATCTCTTATACAAGTTTGATTGGCGACTTCCCCGCGGGATGAAAGCTGAAGACTTGGATATGGAGGAAGCTGTTGGGATAACTGTGCACAAGAAAGTCCCTCTTTGTCTAATAGCTTATCCGGTCAATTTGTGATTTAGCATACAATAAAGATAAGTGCATCTTCTTCGGTTTCCGTTTGTACCGTTGTTGCTTTTCTTAGTTTCTATGTACATGTGGTGACATTCGAAATGGAAAGAGTTTGGTTTTTGAGACACCTGTATCGGTATAAATTATTTTTTTTAATAAATAATCAGTATTTAATAAATATTTTGGATCTGTCCCACTGTATTAACTAGGCTTGGTTGTATTGGTATAAAATAGGCATGGTTGTATGGTACATTCATTTCCTTGTATGAAGGCTATGCCATTTGCAAAGTAAGGTAAATAAATTTAATATACTCCACTTTATTTGCCGGTTCGAATGTCATGTTTAGTTTTCCATGACATGGCCAATTCAACACAAATCTTATGGCCAAGGACTAATTTTTACAAAGTTTCTATAAATTTCACATGTATTAGTATTTGTACAAATAATAACTACCTATTGATAATGATCACGGATCATTTTAATATCTGATCTAATTAAAAATCGAAAAATCTTGAATAACAAAGCAATCATATATATCAATATTAATAGAGATAGTAAAAAATCTCTTAATTTTCTTCTCTTTATCATATAAAGAATCTGAAGAATTTTACTTATATGGTTTTGGAGAATCCAACGGCCAATAGTCATCCATTAAAAATCACAAGAGTCCCCGTCAAAAATCACAAGAGTCATATTACATGTATGGTTCATTGACTAGCAAAGATCTAACCCCTTAAATAAAGTTTTAAATTCAACTTTTGTTTATTAAAAAAATAGACATAATAAGAGTTTTGTCTTTTAAAAATCTAACTCAGCTCTACAGTTACGTAGGATGGAGTGGAACGCAACATTTGGAAGAGTAAATGCCTTTAGTTTGAAAATTACTTCATATTCATTACTATTATCTTAGTCCAATAAGGGGCTAAGAAAGACAAACATTTCGGATTCTGGCAAAAGATATTTAGATTTTTTTTTTTTTTTGTATCTATCTCATTTCTTTTCTCTTCATATTCAAAAAAAAAAAAAAAAAAAAGGATATTTTTCTCATTTCTTTGTCTTATCCTGCTCAGCCAAGATTTTTTCTTAGAGGCCGACACAAAAATGAACTATAAAAGGTTTATGATAAAAAATATTGAACGGGTATTAAACAAAAACAGTAAAAATATATAGATCTAAATTAAACTCTTTATTCTTGTATAATACTAAAAAATTACCTGTATTAAAAAATCTCAAATAAATTGAAAATTTAAAAGAAAAATCAATCAAATTTGTGATCTGATACAAGTGACCCTTAAATATGATCTTATATTTAAATTTTATATACAGAGAAAATAAGCGTTGGGAGAGTTTTGTTCTTTAAGGGTCTAATCTAACTCAAACTAAATTTAGTCAGATTTAACGTAATTATCGGATATCGACGGTTTATTTAAAAAAAAAAAAGACAATAGGTCTAACAGTAGAGTAAAGTTAGGCCATCAACCAACAATCGGCCTAGTGGATAAGGGTACTAGATCTCTTAATCAGGTCTGACTTTGAAACTTGAGAATGGAACACTACATTAGGAGAGTTTTCCATTAAATGAATCCGACAATATTTGAACAGAATTAGTCGAGTCGGTTATTGAAAAAAAAAAAAAAGAAGTGTAAGGTTGGGCAGTTTTTATTCAAGGGCAACATGCAAAACATGAGGTCCCCAGGTGATAGTATAGTGGTATAAACCCTCTTTTCTCAAGTTGATAATTTCACATTCAAATTCTTGTTTAACAAAAAAAACATACTTTCAAAAAAAGAAAAAAGGAAAACATGAGCCCAACAGTTGTACGGGCTTTCGACCCAAGTTGAGCAACCCAAAATGCCCTTATTTTTCTTTGATTTTAAGGCCCACTCATCCATGAAATTAATTTTGAAACTCCGGAGATTTTACTTAGACATAAAACCAACATAGTAGATGTTTATGGGGCAAAATACAAATTTTAGCTAAGTTTTAGTAATTAGTTGAAAATAATTATCGATCAATTCCAAATCACCATTTTCTCCATATATTTTAAATAGTAAATATTATACAAAAAAAAGATTTAATTTTTTTTTTACATCACACATTTAATTATTCGTATTTATTACACAATCATAGACTTTCAGAGAAAAACAATAAACTTTTATAATCACTTGTAACTCATGAATCAAAAACCCTTATTATTATTTTTATTTTTATTTAATATGAAAGGCATTGGCCTCTGATTTCGAGGCCACTTATCTAGCACATGCTAAATCAAACACTGGATTAGCTATTAGATGTGGAATTTTCTTGCGCACAGTTATCCCAGCAGCTTCCTCTATATCCAAATCCTCAGCTTTCATACCAGTAGGAAGTTTCCAACCAAATTTGTATAATAGATTTGCAAGTGCAAGCTCAATTATCTGCACACCAAAGGTAAGTCCAGGGCAACCTCTCCTTCCAGCACCAAACGCTAAAAACTCAGAGTTTTGTCCTCTAAAATTAATAGAACTTTTTAAAAAATCTTTCAGGGTAAAACTCATTAGGTTTCTTCGGGTAGGAAAAATACTCTTGTGTTTGCTGGAATTTTGTATCCTACAACCGTACATCCCTCTGTAGTTTCTCAGGGAACTAGTAAGGGGGCTGGAGTTTGGAATCTTAGTGTTTCTTTCACAACTATGCTTAGGTAGTCGAGGCGCGAAAGACCGCTTTCATCAACCTTTCCTTTAATTCCCATAGTGCTTCTAATCTCCTCATGTTTTTCTCATTATGAGGGGATTTTGAACTAGTTGTGTCATTATCCGAAGTAGAGAGGCTGAACTTGTATCAGTTCCTGCAATAGAGGACTCTTCCATTGTGAGCATTTTCACAATGATGAACAGTACTTTTTGAAGTAATCAAAAGAAAATTATTTTGACATGCTCAAGGTGCTGATAGGACTGTTTAAGAATTTCTTCTAAATAGGGAGAAAAAAAAAACACTATGAGGACCCCTTTAATATGGTTGCCAATGATATTGATTGCTCGCGTTGGTTGCTTTTGAAGTCGAAGTAGCACATCTACAAGGTCTTCATGATCATGTCTAGGCCCTGTTGGGATGCTCATTTATCACTTCATCGAATATCTTGTCTAGTGCTTTAAAATTCATCTCTAGCCTTGCCTTCTTACCATTGAACTTGTTTACCTATTCCAAACATGGAAAAGTAATCCGAAATACAAAATCCTCCAAGCAGGTTTTGGGTTTCACCAAGTATTTCATAAAAGTTTTCCTTTGCATTGCCTTGGCATCATATTTCTCCCCAAAACCCACCCTACATGCAACATTATTTGCAAGAATAAGCATTAACTTACTTAGATTGATCTCACAATTTGATCGGCCAATTTCTACAAGCATATGAGTGATCTCCTCATCTCTCACTCCCTTGATGATTGGAGTCTCTCGGTTATCGGAAGATCTAGTATTGGTATCTTCCTCATCTCTCTCCAATACTCACCATTGGGAGCGAAAGATATGTTTGAGCGATTGTAACTTAGCTGGTTTGCACTATACATTCTTCACCTACCGGAAAAGGCAAGATCGTTAAATTTGAAAATCTCTCTTGCAATGTCCGGAGAGGAGACCACCAAATTTGGTACAAAGCCAAGTTGCAAATGTTAAAATAAATTGAAATGACAACATTGATTCATTTAGTCAATCATTATAATTGATTTAATCAATTATTATGATTGAGCTAATCAAGATTGACTTATTCAATCGTTATAAATTTAAAAAATTGACTTTACTTTCCTCTTTACCAATTTTATTATAATTCTTTTCCTTTTCTCTAATAGCTAGTTTCTTGTATAAATAGCCTCCATCTCCACACTTTGTAATCAAGTAAATAGAGACAATATTCTCTCGTGCAATTAGTTTTGTCTCTTCTTTTGTAGTGTTCTTTAGTAATCAATATTATTTTCTCCATTCTTTCTTTTTCTTTTTCGTGTTCTTGACATTATATTTTTAATTTTATCTCGGTATAATTCTCTTACGTAAAAGTGATTCTAAATTATACGTATAAAAACACTCAAGTAGTCTAATACCGAGATTAAAATTTTTCAATATAGTATTAGAGCAAATTTTGAATCTTTCCTCTTCGAGATTAGGAGATCATTCTTTTCAAATGAATTCTTTTTCACAATCATTCTCTTCCATTCTTCTTACTTTTTCAAATTATTTCCAATGAGTTGCTCATATTAAGAGATTTTAAAACTCAAGAAATCTCTTGGATCACATTATAAAGTACCCTCTTGATGAATCAGATCCAACATTCGAAAAATAAAAAATGAGGAATGATCAAGTATTCATCCTACTCACAAGTTCTATGGATCAAATTCATAAAACTATAGTCATTTGCTCTCCAAACTCTAAACTTTTTTTGGATCAAATGTATAATCTTTATGGGCAAGAGTTGAATTTAGGTAGGGTCTTCGAAGTAAAGAGGCGAATTGCCAACATCAAGAAAGATGGGAAGACGCTCTCTCAACTATTTGGCAAATATGAAAACTTTTGAAATGAGTTCAAAATTTTGAGGCTGATCACAACGGATCTCAAAATTTTACAAAAAATAGAGGATAAAGACAAGTCCTTTGGACTCCTCATTTCTCTTGGAGAGCAATTCGCACATGTTCATCAAGAAATCCTTCAAATGAAGGATTTTTCTTCCTACCCGTGATCCAACGAGTAGAAGCAAATATGAACTTTGAGAATACTTGCCGATCCAAAGTAGAAAGGTATAGTTTCAATTCGACTACAGAATGGCAAGTGGCCAATAAGGTGCAGCACATGGCCAAAAAGGTATGTGATTACTGCAAAAAGCCCAATCCTTTGCAAGAAAAATATTGGTTTCTTCATCCTCAACGGAAACCTGAGCACTTGAAAAGAAATTGACAAATCTCCTCAAATATGGCCTAAAATGCAATACTTGAGTCAACAATCGAAAATATCGTTTCAAAAGTGCTACTCAAGCAAGTAACGACCAATCCAGGTATTTGCTTAAACTCAACTTTAAATTTCCAAGATTGGTTAGTAAATTTTGGTTGTGATCATCATATGGTTAAGGACAAAAAGAAATTTAAAAAACTAAAACCTCTTCCAAATCATAAAACAGTCAAGGTCGCTAATGGGAATAATTTGAATGTAAGAGAATTTGAAGAAATTGATATTTTTGGAAAAAAAACTCTAATACTTTATATGTTCCCGAATTTTCATCTAATCTTACATCTATTAGTCAAATTACTAAAAATCAAAATTGTAAAGTTATATTTGATCCTAACACTGTTGTTTTTCAGAATCTCAAAACAAACCAAATGATTGGTAGGGGATTCAGGAAAAACAACCTATATTTTTTGAATCAAAACAATCATGTACACACGGCATATCAAGGAGAAAATTACATTTTGTGGCATGTTAGATTAGGACATCCTAATAAACAAGTTGTGAAATATCTATTTCCAATAAAAAATTGTGAAGATAGATATTGTGAATTTTGTATTTGTGGAAAAAAAACTCGAATGCATTATCTGATTTTGAAAATAATTTATAAAAATGCTTTTAATCTTGTACATTCTGATATTTGGACATCTTCTGTATTATCTAGACGAAATTTTAAATATTTCATATTTTTTATTGATCACAAGACTACATACACATGGGTATATATGCTCACTTCAAAAACACAAGTATTTGAAGCATTTAAAAGTTTTTACAATTATATCACTAAACAATACAATGCAAATATAAAAATATTTAGATCTGACAATGGGGAAATATATGAATCGTGCATTCATAACTTTTTTAAAAGAAAATGGAATAATCCATCAAATCTCATATCCATATACCCCCAACAAAACAGAATAGCCAAAAAGAAAAATCGATATTTACTTGAGGTAGCAAGAACAATCATATTCTATACTAACATGCCTAAAATTTTTTGGAGCAATACAATTAGTACTGCCGCTCACCTAATTAATCGCTTCCCCACTAGGATACTCCAAGAAAAATCTCCCTTAGAAATCCTCATTAAGACTGAATCAAATATTACTCACTTAAAAGTGTTTGGATGCATATGTTATGTACATATAGCAGAACAATTTAGAAATAAATTTGATAAAAAAGGGAGACGGTATGTTTTCAAAGGATATGGGTCATTTCAAAAGTTTTATATATGTTATGATCCTACGACTAACAAAATATACACATCAAAGGATGTGATATTTGTAGAAAATAAATTCTATTTTGCAAATATAAGCGAAACAAGAACACCACAAAAAGAAAATCCGCAAGTTTTCTTGTTAACTCCAAAAGAAATTAGCAATCCCTCTCGTTAAGCTAATAAAAAGAAAAATCCAAAACAAGAGCAAGAGAGAGGATCACCAGAAAATTCTGAGCAAAGGGAAGATAGAATCTCCTTCAAAACTAAAGGAAGTAGGGAGCAAAGGGGAGACAAAATCGAAGAAGACTTACTTCCTTCAGATGTAAATGAAGAGTCCAATAATTAGGCATCATCTCCACCACCACTCAGAAGGTTAACAAGACTGAGATTTCCTCCATCAAGATAAGAATACTACATCTCTAAAGTCACATCTTATCCTATTGCTGACTATTATACTACCACTAATGTTTCCTCAAATCACCAAGTATTCTTGAGCGGTATTGATCAAATATAGGAGCTTAGAAATTTCAATAAGGCCAATGATCACCCAGAATGGAGGAAAGCAATGAAAGAAGAGTTAGATGCTCTCATAAAGAATAAGATTTGGGAAATAACGACTCTCCCAAGAGAAAAGAAAACAGTCGGATGCAAATGGGTTTATAAGATCAAATATAAAAATGACGGTTCAATTGATTGCTATAAAACTAGACTTGTAGTCAAAGGATTTACCCAGACTTACGAAGTGGATTAGACGGAGACCTTTGCACCTGTAGCAAAAATGAACACTATAAACGTTCTTTTGTCCCTTGCCACCAATAGGAGTTAGCCAATATACCAGATGGACGTAAAAAATGTCTTCTTACAAGGGGAGCTAGAAGAAGAGGTCTACATGCATCTAGCTCAAGAGCTCAATCAAGGTCACGAAGGACGACTTTGCAAACTGAAGAAAGCTATCTACGGTCTCAAACAATCTCCTTGAGCCTGGTATGCAAAATTAAGCTCTGCGCTTCTCAATTACAACTTTAAAAAATGCAATAGTGATTCCTTCTTATTTACTAAATTTGATAATAAACAAATCACTATTGTGCTCATATACATTGATGATATCATTGTTACTGAAAGTGATATGAGTCAAATTGATCAAGTTAGAAATTTCCTTAAATCTAGTTTTGAAGTTAAAAATTTAGGATTACTAAAGTATTTTTTAGGAATAGAACTTGTCTACTCTCACAAAGGGTTTGTTCTATCCCAAAAAAAGTATACTCTTGATCTTTTGCAGGAGACAGGTAAATTGGAAGAATACTGATCAACTTTTCACAGATATACAGAGGTACCAGAGACTCGTTGGAAATCTCATTTACCTAACTATCACCAAACCTGACATTGCATATGTTGTGAGTCAAATCAGTTGGTACATGCATGCTCCTAAAGTGTATCATTGGAAGGCAACTGAAGGATTTTTAGGTATCTTAAATGGTCTCCCGAGAGAGGAATCTGCATGAAAAATAATCAAAATTCAGAAATTGTGGGCTATTGTGATGCGGATTGGGCCGGAGATTCAATGGATAGAAAATCCACTACAGGTTATTGCATATTTGTTGGTGGGAATCTCGTATCTTGGAAGAGCAAGAACAATCTGTAGTTTCAAAATCCAGTGCAGAATCTGAGTACAGAGCCATGGCAGCAGCAATCAGCGAGATCGTTTAGCTAAAAGCTCTAGTTGAAAATTTGGGATTTCTGGTCACTTCACCTATCAAACTCTTTGCGACAATCGGTCTACTATTCATATTACTTTAATCCTGTCTTTCATAAGAGAACAAAACATATTAAAGTCGATTATTATTTCGTTCGCCAAAAGGTTGAAAACCATAATCACTTCTCACGTGAAGAGTAATGAACAGTTTGTTGATATTTTTACCAAGGAAAATACGGTAAGTCACATGCAAAATATTCTCAGCAAATTAGGCTCTATAGATATCTATTCGTTAAACTTGATGGGGAGTGTTAAAATAAATTTAAATGACAATATTGATTGATTTAATCAATTATTATGATTGATTTAATCAATTATTATGATTGATTTAATCAATTATTATGATTGATCTTATCAATTATCAACCATTCAACTATAATAATTGATTTAATCAATTATTATAATTGAACTAATCATTACAATTAATTTGGTCAATTATATATATATTTGGTTGGTTTAATCAATTATTAAGATTGATTTACTCAACTATTATATATTTGGTTAATTTATTTAATGATTGACTTATTCAAATATTATAAATTTAGAAAATTGACTTTACTTTCATTTTTATCAATTTTATTGTGATTCTTTTCCTTTTCTCTAATAACTAGTTTCTTATATAAATGGACTCTCTCTCCACACTTTGTAATCAAGTAAATAGAGACAATTTTCTCTCTTACAATTAGTTTTCTCTCTTCTTTTGTAATGTTTTTTAGTAATCAATATTATTTTCTCCATTCTTTCTTTTTCTTTTTCGTGTTCTTGATATTATATTTTTAATTTTATCTTGATATAATTCTCGGACGTAAAAGTGGTTCTAGATTATACGTCTAGAAATACACGAGAAGTTTAATACTGAAATTAAAATTTTTCAACAGCAAATACACGAGGGGACGATTTCCCTCGAAAGCTTAAGAAGTGAGCTAGGAAGAGAATTATCTGGTTGGTGTAAGTTACCTCAGAGAGGTAGCTTCGGAAGAGCAGGAGGAAGATGATATCTATTTGTCTTGCCATATGACTTGCTTGTTTTGATCTTCCACAAGGGAAACAACAAAGGTGGTAGTATAGGAAGCAAACGCATCAAATCTGAATGAGGAGTTTTAGAATAGCTATAGCTTAAAATATATAGAAAAGATACCTCATTTGATGTGATTGAAAGATGTTTTATCTTTTTGTCATGATAAAATGGTATTAATGAGTTATAATTTAACTGATACCATATTTCTCATTTCAGAGATCTCATATTCAAATTTGTCTATATATTAAGAAAAGCAATGCACAAAAGGTCTCTTAAGTGGACCCAGACCTGTGGTGAGTCCAACGTAGGGCCAACATCCATGGTTTGGCATACGCCATACGTCTTTCGAGATAGACACTTGTAATATCGGCAAATTTGGCTAAATGACTGGTTAGATAAGCTTTTGAGTGGAAGTGCCAGAAGATGAATTCCCCTTTTGTCTACTTCGTTGATTGTAAGCTAGGGCAAACCCACTTCTCTTAAAAGTCTTTTGTTGATGAAGAAAGTGTCTTTAGTTGTCCTAAGGATTGTTGAGATTGAAATTATTGACCTAGAAATTTATGGGACATCCATAATTCCCCTTCTCCATGATTTAGTAGTCACAAAAAGTGTTTTCTTACTTTTTTCTTTTTTTCTTTGATTACCTTGTATATCAAAATAAGATATTAATGTCTTTTCTCTTCCCACACTCTTTCATTTTATTTTTAGTATTATTTTCGGGATTTTTTCCAAGAATATTAATAATTTTTTGTCGTGCATCCAAATCTTTATCTTTTGTGGCCACATATTTTTTCCCAACACAAATAAATGGAACACATATTGAGATACTTTATACCCGATCCATTTTATTTTTTTAAAAATTATTATATACTTTCGTTGTATATTAGAACCCTAAAATCCACAATATAAAAATAGAAAATAAAAATATTTATATATAAATATTAATTAATTTAATATATTGAAAGGGTTTTAAATGGATATTTTTAAAATAAAAAAGAAAATGATTGTGTCAAAAAATTTTCGTGCAATCATAGGCTTAGAAGATGGACGCGAGACTCTCCTCGCTTCAGGTCAACCGCACCCAATTTTCAAATCGAGAAGTGATTTTCATCGGAAAAAAAGAGGGACCCACCAACTAAATTCCATCTCATCATCATATAAGGAATCTTAAAGAGTCACGGTGATGTGGATGGAGAATCCAACGGCTCGTGCCATCCACAAAATATTACAATTATCATTTTATACTTACCAAGCATTTTATTATATTTTCCTCTTTGAAAATTTTTTTGTCAAAATCTAGAAATCTGCATTTCGTAATAATAAAAAAAAATGGATTTTTCCTAAATTGAGAGAATTATTTCATATTTGTGTATCTAATATTGGAATTTTTTTTCTAACTTTTAAGATTTTTTTAATTAAATTCCTCATTTTTTTCAATATTGTAAAGTTTTAAAATATATCTAACATTGTAATTAAATTGAGAGAATCATTTTTTCCTAAATGATAATGAAATTGTAATAACTGTATGATGTACGGAAATTTTTTAATACTAATATTTTCTTATTTTTAAAATATTTCAATATATTAAATTAATTAATATTTATACAAAATTTCTTATTCTTATATTTACATATTATTTCATATTTAATGAATTATTTACTTATTTAATTATAATTTTTATTTTTTATGTTATTTTTCTTATTATTAATAATTATATATTTAATCATTTTATATTTTTATTATAAAATATATCTATTTTTTGTAAAATAATTAATATTTATATAAAATTCTTATATTTTTTATATTTACGCATTTACTTACATATTATTTCGTATCCATTTCTATTTCTACGTAGATAGTGGTATTGATACATTTTTTTTTTCAAAATATTTGTACTACATTAAATGGTATATTTAAATTAAAATATTGAAAATTAATTATAATGGAAAAGTGTGAAAATCTTATACTAGGAAAATTATTCAGTCATTAAAAACAAAAAAGAGAATAGAAAGGGAAATATAAAATCACCATTATGATATATTTTTATCATTGTAGTAAAAACTCAGCTTGACTTAATTTGTCTTTATTTTTTTAATTTAATTATAATATATTTTTAATTAAATTGAAATATCATTTGTGGAAACTATAGTGTTATAATAACAAATTAAATTGATAAAAATATTAAAATTATTATGATATTAATAACTTTTTAAAAAATATATATTTTATTATAGTCAAGTCTACTTCAACTTCCAATGGGACTTAGAATGTTGTGACTTTACAATTAGTTAATAGAATGTTATGTCTTTACAATTAATTAATAGATACTTAACATAATTATTTGAACCTTTGTGTGTTTCTTTCGATCTGGTTTGAGACGTAAAAATAATCTCTTTACAAAAGATATAAGAGAAAAATTGCATACATATATATCTACACTTTCTTTAGCCCGCACTAAGTGGGAAAACACTTTACGTACTAGATGAGCCTGAGGTAAATATTTAAAAATTATTTTACTCTTGTTTTAGAAAATTATTTTTTCAGATTTATCATTTGCAATTTGTTAAATAACCATGGAAATGATTACTCAAATAAACAATGAGACCGAATTTTTAACTAAATCAAATATTATATAAATAATTGAATTATAAAATTGAAAAATATATTACAATTTTTTAAAATTTTAATGAATTGTGCTGACAAATTAATTATAAATTTAATAGGTATAGTTCAAAATCGAATATTATAATTACGAAATGTTTAATACTTGATTAAAAAATATTTACACACTTTAGTTATGAGATATCAAAAAATATATTATGGTTTTTTTGATATTTTAATAAAACTGTAATGACAAGTTAATCATAAAATTTACAGAAAAAGAATTAACAATTTACGATAAGAAATCTCAGTTAATTATAAAATATATTTCTCTTCAAAACATAACAAAAAAACAAGGGATTTTTTTATCCTTTTTTTTCTTTAAATTTAAAAAGGGCGAACATTGGAAAGAATGGGTTGACCCGACCCGACCCCGACCCGACAAAATAGGTTCCGGTGGTGGCCAGAACATGGGCAGAACAAGTCAGCAGCCCACCGCGGAGGAAGTTTCCTTGAAACAACCTTCAGTAACTTGTAAAAGGAAAAAAGTCAAAAAAGACCTCCTTTTCCTTGTACAACTCAACAACAAAAAACTCCCAACATATACACGGAAAAAGACCCACGCGATACTATCTTCACATGAACTCCATAGCCCACTGAAATCCAAGCCCCATCCTTTGTACTCATCTCTCTCTCCAGCTCTCTCTTCGCCTTTTATTTATTTATTTATTTTTGTGGGAAGTTCTTTGCTTTTCACGTTGGGGGTATGTATCCATTCCAAGATTTTCCCATTTCGCATTTCAATATTTGGGATATTTTGATGGCTTCTATCTTTAACTTTTGACTTGTTTCTTTTTTGGGTCAAGGTCGTCTTCTCGCCAAAAAAATTTGGATCTTGAAATTTATCTGTCTTTGTGATCTGAGTTTTCCTTGTCAGTTGTGTGTATGAATCATATGGAATTTTCATAATTTTGGTGGGAGTTCTGGTGTTAATTGGGATTTTGTTTAATTTTCTTAGAAAGTATAAATTTTGATGTAAATTGGCTTGATGGGTCTGTTGTATTTATGATTAAGGAAAGTGGGTTTTGTTGAATTTTTGAAATTTTTATTGGATTTCAGATTAAATGGGGGGTAGAAATTCAAAGGGTTCAAGTTCACGAAGCTATTCATCATCTGGGTCTAATTCATATCCATATAGTAGCCAAGGCTATTCTCAGCCAAGTTATGCTCAACCCTATACCCCTCCGCCAGGCGGTTACTATGCACAACAGCAGCATTATGCACCGCCATCCGAAAGCTACGGTGGTCCTACCGCCGGATCCCAAAGGAGGCTTGACAGGAAATATTCAAGGATAGATGATAACTTCAATAGTTTGGACCAGGTATTTTTTCTTCGTAGTTGTTTTTTTGAGTAGTATTTCGATTGTTAATTTACACCTACTGACCTTGGAATGCCATGTAACCTAGTTGGTGAGTGTTTGATTTCATATGTATCTATGTAAGGGTGGGGCGTGGAACTGGGTAGTCCACTTCTTGATGACTGCTTAATTTATGTTTGCTGATAACCTAGATTGTTCAAGTAGATTGATAATGGTGACCAAGAAAAATATTACCAAGACTTAACTCATAGGCATGGATTTAAGAATGTCCACAACCAAGCTCATACTATGACTGGTTAGGTGTGAGTAGATGTTCGTATTAGGTCTTAACATTTGTGACAGTCCTCCCGCTGCTGGTATGAACCTGATCCAAGGAATTTCCTGTTGCAAATGATGCATTGCATGAGTTACTTTATTGAAGAACTTCTTAATAAATGAATAGGGTGACTTAGTACCATTCTTCTAATACAGGTTACAGAGGCTCTGGCACGTGCTGGTCTTGAGTCTTCGAATCTCATTGTTGGTGTCGACTTTACAAAGAGCAATGAGTGGACAGGTTTGGATTTTCTCACTGTATATATAATTGTTTCTATAACCAGCAAGAAAAAAGTGGAAAAACGTTATATTGCTGCTTAATTCACCTTTCTCATGCAATGATGATAGGTGCAAGGTCATTCAATCGGAGAAGCTTGCATCACATTGGTGAAAGCCAAAATCCCTATGAGCAAGCAATAGCAATTATTGGGAAGACATTGTCTGGTTTTGATGAGGATAACATGATACCATGCTTTGGTTTTGGAGATGGTATGATTGGACATTTTGCATTGAACTGTATTTAAAATTTTATTTTGCGAAAAAGAGTGGTAACCATTTTATACTTCTTGGCAGCATCAACACATGATCAAGATGTCTTCAGTTTCTATCCGGACGAGAGATTTTGTAATGGATTTGAGGAAGTGCTGAGTCGATATAGAGAATTAGTGCCTCAACTTAGACTTGCAGGTTGCATAATAATTCTTTTGTTTCAATATTTCAATTCAAAGCAAGCTTTTTTTATCCCCCATGCTTCATTGTTCTCTTATGTTCTCTACATGATGCATCCTTAATATCTTAAGTTGTTACCAATCTCTAACCTTTTTCTATCTCAGGACCTACTTCATTTGCTCCCATCATTGAGATGGCAATCACAATTGTTGAAGAAAGTTGTGGCCAGTACCATGTTTTAGTCATAATTGCAGATGGGCAGGTATAACATCTTTTGGTTGAAATTAGTTACAATTCGAGGATAATTTTATTTGTTTCTCTGAGAAGAACCTTAACTTCAAGCTTGTGTTGTCCTAGGTTACAAGAAGCGTAGACACTGAGCGTGGCCAACTAAGTCCTCAGGAAAAGAAAACTGTTGAAGCAATTGTGAAAGCAAGGTTGGTTTAAGATCTTTGCTCTCTTTCCTTTTGTTATGGACATATTTTGTTGATCACTTTATTTATCCTGTTTCTTACTTGCAGTGAATATCCGCTGTCAATTATTCTTGTTGGGGTTGGAGATGGGCCATGGGACATGATGAAGGAATTCGATGATAACATCCCAAGTCGAGCCTTTGACAATTTCCAGGTAAAATAACATGGCATTTAAACTTGAGAATTGGACATCTCTATTTCTTCTGCTTCTTATGAGCGGAAATTGAAAATAGATATTTTTTCAGTTTGTAAATTTCACAGAAATCATGTCAAAGAATATGGATAGAACAAGAAAAGAGGCAGAGTTTGCTCTATCAGCCTTGATGGAGATACCTTCTCAATACAAAGCAACAATAGAGCTCAGTATATTAGGGTAACACAAATATCCTGATTTTTCTGTATATGGCTCTTTGAGGTGCATGCTTATTCAGAATACTAATTATGAGTTCTTCATTCCTGATCAATCAGTGCTCGTAGAGGAAAGGCCATTGAGAGGGTCCCTCTTCCCCCTCCTCTTTATGGTTCCGCTTCTTATGGTACCCCGAAAACATCAAGATCAAGCAGCTTCAATTATAGGGCACCTTCTTTTGAAGCACGGGATTCTGGTTATCCAAGGGCTCCACCAGCAACCTCTATGTCTGATAACAATGTATGTACCATTCTGTCTCTACTTTCCTGACTTTTTGGAATAAAGGTTGTTCCTTCTAAGCTTTGGGGTTATGCATGCTTGAAAGCTATGTGATTTTGAACTATTAAGTGGAAGTATAGAATCAAAGTGACAGTTGCTACTAAACTTGGTGCTTCTTAGTTTTGTAATAAAGAACATATAAAATACTAGTGAGAGTGGTGGTAGAATCTATTGGTCCATTAAAGGTGAATAGGTTTATTGTTGGAGTTTCTTTTTTTTTTCTTTTTAGTTTTTTCTTAGTTTTTCTTAGTTTTTCTAAAGGTAAAATCTATTGGTCCATTAAAGGTGCTTCTTAGTTTTTTCTTAGTTTTTCTAAAGGTAAAATACGATTTTCTCTTTTTTTTCTTTTACATACCAACTTATACTGCATATAACTTGATCAAAAATATATGGAGATTATTATGATCTTTCCTGTGTGTTGTCAACAGCTCTGCCCCATCTGCATTACCAACGCAAAAGATATGGCTTTTGGTTGTGGGCATCAGGTGGGTGTCTTATTTATTTCTCTAATCTGCTCTCAACAAAAAGGAGAAGTAATATCTTGCTAACTTGCGTCATGTATTTCACAGACATGCTGTGAGTGTGGTCAAGACCTTGATTTATGTCCCATTTGTCGAAGCATAATTGAGATGAGGATAAGGTTATACTAAAAGGCATGTGCTCTTAAGGAAATTCAGCTAATGCTAGTAAATAGTAACGAGTGCCTTGTCATGTAATTGCTGGATGTGCATTATGGCAAAGGGGTGCTTATATGATCAGCTCTGTACATATGTTTGATTTCTGATTCGTTATTTATGTGTGATTTTCTAAGGAAAGAAAGAGTATGAATAGACATTAGATGTCTGCATCATGTATGTCGCATTCTACAACAATATCTTTTAGCTGGAAATAATTATTGGGTTTAATTTCATTTTCAACTTACTCTCTTCTCTTGCCCAAATGATCATAGATTCCAAGTATGCTCTTTTCATACTAGCCGTGTATCAGGTTCATACACGAAAGGTTGTTCATATGAGCACCACTGCTGATGATATATTGTGACTTGTAATGGTTACGTATTGTATTGACTAATAGACTTATTGTGACTTAGATGTTGACAGTCGAGCTTACACGAGGAACTGATCTACCAACTTTTCTGAAGGGTGGTGTCGGTGAAGTTGGTTATCCGGAATATCCTTAATGTCTCTGAAGGGTATTGTTGGATTCAGAGATTGACTTTAGTTGAGGGTCGATTTTTGACTTAATAATTTGGTTATTAGAATTAAAATATGTTTTAAAAATTATTTTCTGTGACTCTGCATAGTTCTTGGAATCAAACTCCTATAATTATAAGAGTAAGATATTGTATTCTCTTCACGATCAGTTTTAGGTTTGAGCCATAGGAATAAAAAAATGGGATTTGAGAGAGTCAATTTCTTAATATATTCCACAATATATTCCACAATACTTTGATCAGATTAGTAAGACGGAATCCATTGATAAGAAAATCCATTTACATAATAAAAAAAAAAAAAGAAAAGTTCTTGGAAGTCCATTAAAGTGACTTTCAAGATTTCATGTGTGCAAATAGCAAAAGGGTCCATTCTGCTGGAGCCTTCTCATCATTTTAATCCATGGGGATGTGCTCCAATGTGAACGGCTTACATTTCTTTCCTACCCCACCTCTCCATTGTTTCATAGGTACATGTTTTTCCCATTGTCTCTTAAATCAAAGGGGCAAACTATGTCTCAAAAGTACGGGGAAATTAGGAGGCCAACTCCTATTATTTACTCCTACAAGGCACCAAATTCTCCTGGTCTTGGGACCATCACCAAAATCCGGCGGAGGAATATGCTGGATATTCATAAATTTATTTATTTATTTTTTGGTTGATGATGTTCATAAATTTATAACGCTGCATTAGCAAGGCTCTGTATTGGATCGAGCCTTCTGAGCCCAGTTTTTAAAGTTCGGACCTGATCAGTTTAAAATTTTATGGGTCCCAAGCCTTGGCTCAAGAAAGTTCGAAAAATCAAGACTCAAATTTGATCCGAAAAATTAAAAAGATCTCGGCCCGTTTTAGGTCATGCTCGAACCCGGATCACAAATTTTATTTTAATTTTTTAATCAATTTTATAATATAACAAATATAAAATAAAACACAATAATTATTTAAAAAAAATTACAAAACAAATACTATAAAAATTAACACTAACAATATCATAAAATATTAAAAAATTACATTAAAAATAATACATTAAATTCATCATAATCACTATCAACATCACTATTTTTAAAAATACTAAAATAATAATATTTGATTTTAAACGGATCGGATCAATTGTTGTCCTTGGTCCTTCAAAATAGGCAGAGCTTGGGCTAGCATGCCCAATTGCTAGTCCCATGCATTGGATTCTTCGATCTGGATTCAAATTTGGATTTGGATTTGGATTTAGATTGTACATGCAGCAGAGGAGATTTTGTAAACTGCTCGTGTTTCTACACCAATGTACATTCATTTTGGACTTCTGTTTGCACATTTATTTTGGGGGTGGTTGTAATTTGTACATATATCATCATGATTTGGACTGAATTGCTCCCATGTTTATTCTTATTTTATTTCTATTTTATGCTTCCTCTCTCGATTTCAAAAATAAAACCCCTAACTGTGCGTCCCCTACCCCTGTTCTTAAATTAGTTTCTTACTTTTCTTTTTTTTTGGTTAAAAGAAACCTTAAATTGATATGATAAAAAAGAAACAACAATTATATAGAGATAAAAACTATGACAATACCAAAGCCTTGTTCGTCCGATGATAATAACACTAAATTCTTTTAATCAAATTCTCATATTATAATCTTGAAAATCTCTTAATGAGTTTGAAGGTAATTCGAATCGGATTAATCATAATTAATAAATTGATTACCGAATATTGATATATATAAAAAAAAAAGGGATATTTGGTGCAATAATATGGAAACAATCAGAATTAGTACCAATATCAGTGTTGATGAGTAAGGTGGCAGCTTCGGATAATCGGCACAAGTCATAGATTCAAATTTTAGACTTAGCTCGGCAAGATGGAGCTTTGATGCCGCACCAATCATTTAGTATTTGTTGATTTTGGTGGGAGTCAGTTGGGTAATGAAGAAAAAAGATTTCTAAGTGCCCTTAAAAAGCAACCCAGAGTTGCCGCGGAAAGACTGCTTCCCAATTTCTGCATGCTCAATGGACTTGCACTTTTTTATGGCTATTTTCGAAAAAGCCAAATATCTTATTATTCATGTGCCAATTCTATATCAGGATATTTTCATTTGGCAGGCAGGATCTGCTTCAGAGTTCTAGATATCGACACACTTGTTGACAAATTTAAAAGGGCCCAAGGCATACCATGTGTTAAATTGGGATGTTAGAAATCTCATGGTTTCATTCTCATTGGAAAGTGACCCAGTCAAATTCATCAGCATATATGTTTAGCAATGCATCTCTCTTCTGACATACACTCTTATGGTTGGAAGCTCTTGCAAGTTGCAAGCACTCCAAACAGATGATGAAGGTTCCACAAGACCAATTGATTCATTGATTCAAGTCTATATTCTGTTCCTCAAATCTTACCCTACTCAATGACTCCACTCAACTTGATGTGTGCGTCGAAACTTGGGAATGTTTGGGCTGAGCCTAGGACTAGGCATTATAATCTGAATTTGATTTTGACAGACAGATAAAGTGGGAGGCCTGGCCTCAACCGACAGATCATGGGCATCGAGACTTGGGAATGTTTGGGCTGAGCCTGAAATTAGGTCTAATCGGTAAAAAGACTACGTTGGGAGAGCGCTTCCTAAATTAGACCCAATAACGTTTGAACTGGATTAGTCTAATTATAGCTCCTTATAAAATAAATAAATAAATAAATAAATAAATAAAAATTATTATGTTTATAAAATAAGAAAACTGTGTCAACCTGCAAAGCCACTCGAACCACCGAAGATATAGCCCAGTAGCCTGGACACGGTTGGATCACGCCATCACAACATACAAAAACCTGCCAAATCACTCTCAAACGGCGCTGGCGAGTGATCTCCTTTGAATCGAAACCCATTGTAAGAACCGGCTATTTGTGCTCATTAGATTAGATCATGGGCTCAGCAGCACCTGAACCGAAAGGCCTGGCCTGCCATCTGAACGGAGGAAAATGTCGGCCTGAGGCCCAATTTTATGATCATGTTGGCCTTGACAATAAGAATGTTTCAGTACCACCCATGCTAGCCAGGTAGGTGCATTGCAGGAACCCTCCGTGACCAAGAACATGTCAAATTTCTTAAGTTGGTCTGGACCAAGAATATTTAGGCTTAGCCAGGACCAGGCGCAATTCTAGGTTCATTTAGGCTTGGGCTGTAAGAATGTTTCATTGCCACCAAGTAAGCAAGCTAGTTGCATATGTACCCAAAAAAAAAAAAAGCAAGCTAGTTGCATTGCAGGAATCCTGCGTGACCAAGCAAGTCCCAGCCAGGCAAAGATTCTCTATCAATTGAATCTTTGTAGCCTACATAAGCTGATCATTCAAGACTTGTTTCCATTAAAGATGGACATAGACACCGGCAAGTTTCTAGCATTGTTAGCATATCCTTCGCTTGTTACCCTATAAAGTTGAACCTTGCCGAAGATACCCAAACAAAACCATTTCCTTGCTTGCTATTCAGATCTCTCTCTCTCTCTCTCATGGAGAACATGAGACAACTGCTGCATTTAAAAATCATAGTCAACAGCTTCGTTTTTTTGCTTCAGCATATTCTTTTAGGCAGTGCAGGTAGAGAAGGGAGAAATGGATATTGGCAACTTCTCCTAAACAACACCGGCGTTGTAGCAATGCACATGGCATTGACTCATCGCAACACCGTCATTATGTATGACCAAACTCGGTCGGGTAGGTCTGGTTACCCCCTTAAAAGGAGGAAAAACGGGTCAAGGTGTGTTCATGGTGAGCGAGAAGATCAAGTTGACTCCTCATGCTATGCTCACTCTGTTGAATACAGAGTATCGAACAACAGAATCAGGCCTTTGAGACTGGAAACGGATACATGGTGCTCTTCAGGCTCTTTCTTGAGCAATGGAACTTTAGCTCAGACTGGTGGATATGACCTCGGAGCTCGAAGAACACGATATTTCACTCCTTGTGAGCACAGTGAGTGTGACTGGAATGAGTCAGTGAGGCTGCTATCTGATAAAAGATGGTATTCTTCTAATCAAATACTTCCAGATGATCGCATTATAGTTGTGGGAGGAAGAAGAGTCTTCACTTATGAATTTGTTCCGAAGTTGTCTTCTGAGGAGAGATCTTTCAATCTTCCTTTCTTGCATCGAACAAACGATGGAAAGGGAGGAGAGAACAACCTCTATCCTTTCCTCCACTTATCCCCTGATGGCAATCTATTCATCTTTGCCAACCGAGATTCCATCCTTTTTGATTATAAGCACAATAGGGTTGTCAAAAAGTTCCCCAAAATCCCCGATGATGGATCAAGAAACTACCCTAGCACTGGTTCTTCCGTCATTCTCCCACTAGACCATACAGACAACTTTAAAAGAGTTGAAGTGATGGTGTGTGGAGGTTCAGCTTCAGGAGCTCATAGAGCTGCCAAAAGAGGTAAATTCTTGAAGGCATTGAGCTCTTGTGGAAGAATGGTGATTACAGGAGATGAACACAAGTGGGAAATGGAAAATATGCCAGGACCCCGTCTCTTGAACGACATGATTATACTTTCAACAGGTGATGTTCTCATAATTAATGGTGCCAAACACGGTTCTGCAGGATGGAACAATGCAGAAAATCCTTCTCTTGAACCTTACCTCTATGAACCAAACAAAAAATTAGGTGAGAGATTTTCGGTTTTGCAGTCTACAAGTATAGCACGAATGTATCACTCATCAGCTGTACTTCTTCCAGATGGAAGAGTTTTGGTAGCAGGAAGTAACCCTAATAAAAGATACACCTTCAAAGATGTTGCTTACCCAACTGAACTTAGGTTAGAAGCTTTTGTTCCACCCTATATGGAATCGAAATTCAACAACAGAAGGCCAGGCAATGTTAGTATCTACTATGGCAATGGGATAAATATCATTGGGCATGGTGAACAGTTCATTGTTCAGTTCTGGCTCGCGAGGAAGCCAAGCAAGGATGTAGGGTTCAGTATTTATGCCCCACCGTTTGCTACACATTCTGTGTCCATGAACCAGAGAATGTTGAGGCTTAGGTGCATAGAAATCCATAGAGATAAAGATGGTTGGGTGAATGCTGTTCTTGAGGCTCCTCCATCACATGTAGTTGCACCCTCTGGCTATTACTTGCTAACTGTTGTTAATGGAGGAATTCCAAGCACATTTCATTGGATTAGACTAGTGAATTCTTTAGTTGCATAACTGATTATGTTATGAAGAAACAAGCAATGATTTAGTAAAAAATCATTGGACCTAATTGTACCCAATGGGATCACCAATATGTGGTTAAATTTATCTTTGTAATCAAAGATTTGTTAAGGAAATAATCAATTGTTTTCCAACCCTTTCACTTTCTTAATCCAGGAGCTTAGTTTAGATACTTGTCCCACACTTTCGTTTTCCAACGATTTCTCTGTTCTGTCGCATGTTTTAGCATTAATCTCAAAAGTGAGATCTATCTCCTTACGTCGCTAACATGTGCTCTGTCATACCCCAACCCTCAGATCGAGCATGCGACAACCGCCGCATCACCCCACCATACGGGTAAGCCCTACCTGTACACAGAATAACGCAAGGCATTCATCATATTTTCAAAACAACACAACATACAAATGACCCACTCGGTCCATCCCTATTTTCAAAAAACGTGCATAAGGTCAATCCGACTATTTCTAAATTCAGTAAAATTTTACAATTTCGAAAGAAAATCCAACAACATAAAATATAAAAAATTTAAATACAATTTAAAGTTTAAAATAAATCCAAATCGGTGACTATGTAGAGTTTTAATTACAATTCAAAAGAATACACCCCATATGGACTCAACTAATCTCCTAAAAAAAAATTTATCCAAAACAAAAATTAGTACCGACCGTAGGAATCTTCTTAGAAAACTAAATCGAGTTCGGTAAAATCCAACGCTAGAATCGACTATATCTCCTAACTTAAACTTCCTCTGAAAAATGAAAGAAAGAAATGTGAGGGTAAAAATACTCAATGAGTGGAGTGCAATAACATGATTGTGACAATCAAATGAGAGGTGAGTGTGGAAATATCAAATCATATAATTCAAATAGTTCATCAAACAATGTAATTCTAACAATCATGGTACTTCAAAAGAATAAATGCATCCATAATTTTCAAAATTTTCAAAGATCATGGGCTCTTCTTAAAGAAACCACTTTCTCCTAAGATTTGGCCAAACCTGAGTGGAAGCCCGGCAAGGGATTTTTAATTCGTTCGATTTACAACATGACATTTTTTTCAAGAGATAACGGTCCGTCTACTCATAAAAGAATTTTGAAATCATTTTTCTTATTAGAGACACAACGGTCCGTCTACTCATCTCTTAGGAGGGTAATAACTCTCAAATTTTCCAACCAAATGAGAGTTATCCCTCTTTCAGCTCTTTCAATACCTTAACCTAATTTATTGATCATAATTTAATTATTAAATCACATATCAATATTAAATCAATCAATTTCTCTTTAATATTTTCACAATTTAAGTTTTCTAATAATTTTCTAATCTGCGCAGTTATAAGAAAATAGCTATAGTTTTTACTACATATATCCAAATCACATGATTTTTATCTCAAATTCAAAATAAGACATAGATCTAAATATTTCATATTCAGAGTTTAGTCTAATTCATCTTAAAAGGCATATCAAAATTAAAGGGAAACAAGTAGCCGAAATAGGGTAGAACATGACATTTTTTTCTACACCATGAAATTTTTTGAAAAATCATAAAAACTTCAATTCACATCCAAATGTTTCGAATTATATGTTATTTTCAAGAGATAAGAGTCTAGTTCCATATACAAAAAATCTCATTTGATTTGCTTTTGTATAGAGAAAGTTATGAGAGAAAAATCACAATATGTTCAACTGTCCATTATGCAAAAATCAAGAATTTCAATCCAAACACCATAGCAATTAAATAAACTCTAAATATATGTGCTCCTCATTCTTAAATTCCAATAAAAACCCAAATCAATTTAACCAAACTCACTTAAGCACAAGTTTATAAGGTCTAATCATGGATTTTCAAACAATCATTCCAATATGCATACAAGAACTCATTCAACAACTCAGAAGTAACTTATGGATGATGTTGGGAAGCAGCACTTGCCTTTGCTTTGCAAAAAACTCATTCCCAAACCAGAACTCCAACACTCGCACGCACACAAGCAAGGAAGTTCATGTACACAATATCCAGTCATATAAGAAAGAACTACAAAACTAAAAATCAAGAATATAGATCATTTACATGTTTCTACACTCAAAAATCAGCAAAGAAAAATGAAATAAAATAAAAAAGAATGGATATTCGCTTACATAGGGTATCCCGACACTCTTTGATGTTTGCAACTAAATCGAAACATTGCAATACTTCTAAAATATGGCAAATGTTTCGAAAATGCTAGGGCTTGAACGAGATTTTGAAAACCAATATGAAGAATCGAAAAGATTTCAAGAGATGTACGAACTAAGCCCTAGCCGAGAAGAGATGAAATCTGACTATTCTAGGCCTTAATTCCAACCTCTGGTGTGCCCTTGTGCTTCAAGAAAACTCAAATCATGAATGAAATTTGGAAAGAAGATGAAATTTGGAGAGAAAGAGAGGGAGCAGAGCGTGAGAGAGAGAGACGAGAGACAGATAGAAGAATGAGGGTTGGGTTTTGGATAAATAGAAATGAGAAATTGGAAAAGTGGAAGAGGGGAGAGAATAAGAAACTTTGACTTTTCTTTTTCTTTTCTTTTTTCTTTTTTTTTTCTATTCTTGGTATTACATGCTCCAAGTATTATATAATTGGTATTACCATACAATTGTCGGAATATGGTCTCGCAAACGGTCAAACTAAATTAGTTAAAATATGATTTCAGATATCAATGATATGAATAAAAAAAGTATTATACAATTGGTATTACCATCCAATTGGTCCACGACACTACAAGATTGATGCTTTTAGAAATAAGTATATTTGCTTTGGAGACGATATTTGAGGTGATATTATACGTAAATACCTTTTAATATACAATATTATAAATTCATTTTTTTATAATTTTATCTTACGTATGTTTATCTGTCTATAATCTATATTACATAGATTCAAAATAATTTTAGCCGGACAATACATAATTTTTTTAACTTAAAAGTCAACAAAGATTTAGAGAAAATATATTATAAATACACACAAATAAAACCTCTGTAAATGTCATTGATTAGGGGGGGAAAATGGAAAATAAGAAATATAATGTTTATGGTCAAAATGAGTCATCAACAACCATAACCAACAAAATTCCAGCTCTCTTTCATACTTTAAATACACTTAACCAGTTGCCATAACTTTGTCTCTTTCACTTAGAAAATTAAAGTAAGAACAAAGGTATCAGATCTCGATCTCGTGAAGATAAAGAAAATCAAATTTAGACCCTCATGTGTCTTTGCTTCGCAAGCGCATTTCTAATTACCTTTAACCTTAAATTTGATCTCAAGCAACAAATGTAGGTCATTGAAATGGCTTCACATGTTAAATTCTCCTATCAAAGACTGAAAAATAAAGGCGGGTATGAGGAAGACGATGAAGTAGTAGTAGCAGAACAAGGGCAACAAGCATTCAAAGGAGTAAATAGATGGTCTAAGCTCAAGAAAGGAGGCGTGAAAAAGAAGCCAAAGCTTCAGATTCCGGGGTTGAAGAGGTTTCTGAGAAGAAATGCAAAGTTTTTCTCCGCAGCTAAGGTTTCTTGGAGTAAGATTTTTAGGAAGTTGAAAGAAAGCCAAGCTCATGTGAGTGATTTGTTTGCAGGAAACTATATGTTTATGCAAGTTAGTCCTTCCCCTGTTAAGAGTCTTGGGAGATCATGTAGTGGTCATGATCATCACTTGAATGGACTGCCTTCAAAATATGCTATTAGAAGACTTGCTTGAAAACCCCATCTTTGGTTTTTCATGGTTTTTTTTTTTTTTTGTCCCTTACCTCATTATCCAGAGATTCGTTCCGACTAATCCAAATCGATCTGACTGTCAGACTTCCTATAAAAGGGGAGTTCTTTAAAATAATCTTTTCCATTCCCAAGGAGGTTCGAACCCGAGCACTTGGTTAAAGGATGCAGAGCCTTTCCCATTGCACTGAATGACCTTTGGTTGGCTTTTCATGGTTTGATCCTAGGAATGTCATCAATAGTTGTTTTAAGTTCAAATTTCGTTGTTCTTTTGTTTGGAAATATGTCATTTGTAAGCCTGCACCGGATGAGGAAAAAGATCTCATTCATATAGAATTTGCAAAAGGCATTCCTAAGAAGACGTATGTATTGTTCTTGAAAGCAATTGATAGCATTGGATCATCATGCATTCAATTGATAACTTTGATAGATCTGCAGCTTCTTTTTGAGCTAAGTAGGACATGGTGAAGAGGAACTATCAGTATTTGTTATTCTTAGACTCCACCTATTATAAAATGTTCGGTTTGAATCATTATTTATTTATTGGGAGAGCATTGAAATCTTTATTAGCTTTCTCAGCATCCAGTGTGCTTGTTAAAGTAAAAGATTATTATTAGATTTAGTACTTTATCCTATATTATCTTGCACCATATCTTCATACCTTTTGATAGATCTGCAGCCACTCCATTGATTACCATAAAAATCTTGACTGACAATAGTGCTTACATACGGTCAATTCTCTGCTTTCTTTATTGTCATCTCCACCACAAATTGGATAAAATGCTCAACAGCAAAATCTCCTTGAGATTTTGTGTGTGATTAGTAGTTGGTTTAAAGCAAGATCTCTTTATCTTAACTTTTTCTCTTGTTTAGCTGTTTGTGGTGGCTTTTTGGTGTCATACAATTGCATCCTATAAAGTATACCGACGAGCATTTGTCCATAAGTAAAAGAAATAGATATACTTGACAACAAAATTAGAGTTTCGATTCTGATTGTTATTATATTAGAGAAAGTTGATTCTTGATTTAAAAGTTAACCATTCATGCTAGAGAGACTTGAATCTTGATTATTGCACATTAACCGGCGGATTAACCAATATAAGACCAATTGAAAGCATGTATTACACCGTTGTTGTCCACTTTTAGCAACTCATATCTCATCTAATATCGGTTTTTCGAAATCTATCTTTAACAAAACAGGATTTTGCATTCCAAATGATTTGTGCTAGTAAGAATATAAACTTTTTTTTTTGGGTGCGAAGACTTCTTCACTTCCCCCTTTTTAGGCATTGATTCAAAGCAACAATTAGGAAGATACAATTTTATAAGTCTGCAAAGAAATGGTATGCTTTAACATTGTTAACAATCAACAGGACAGCAGAGATTGTAGCCAGAACTGCAAGGATTGAGAAAACCACAGTGATGGTCGTATGCCACATCTTTTGCTCTATTCTCGCCACCTTTCCCCTACCCTGCAACAATGAAGAAATGTGTCAAACTTAGTCCAAAACTTCCCCATTTCGATCCATCAAATACTATGGGCAATGTAAGTACCTGGAGATATATCGAGCTTGGGATGACAAAGGTGATTGGAAGTGAGAGCAGACGATCCAAGAAAATTTACAAAGTCTCCCATGAGAGCACATCTTTTGCCTTTTGTTTTCATTTTTTTTTTCTTTTTTTGTTTTGTAAAGAGGATAAGGATAAGAAGATTAAAATTTCCAAACTTAAACCTAATAGTCATAACTTAAACCAATGGAGGGGCTAAGCCCATGATCTTGTTTTAAACCTTCCAAGAAGGTATAGTCGTAGTTTCTAATTTTAACTATTGTGGATAAGGGTAAAATAAATTCTTGTAGAGACATCCTAGAGAGCAGGTAGGCGTAAGACTAAGCATTAAAAACACGTAAAATTATTATCCTATTAGTTGATTTAGCGGCGAAATATTAAAATTTTTTAAATAAAATTTTAAATTTAAATTTTGTATATAATAAAAATAGATATAAAAAGAATTTTATTTTTTTAAAATTTTTTTAAATCAGATTTAATCGAATCACAGTATAATTATCAATAATTTTTACTAAGAAAGGACACGTCAACACGCATCATTTTGACCTCAAAAGGCTCAAAACTGTCACAAATTCGAAAGGGTGCGTTTAATGTACTGTTCTGATACACCATAAAGTTATTAAATTTTTTTTTTTAGAATTTATAGATACTTTGATTTATATAATATTACTCTTTTAACCTCTGACAGCCGTAAATTATTTGTATTCCATTGTGTTTTTTTATTATTTTATTTTGCACCACCCGGAGAAATGAGGAGTCAGTGCCAGGTAACGCAGGGGCCTACCATATCTGGATCATGCTGGATCCACGTCGTCCCAAACTCTCTAGAGGTCAGACGGCAGAAAAGTCAATCTTAAGCTTTGAAACCAAGCTAGTGCTACCTCGTACGTCATCTCTTACCTTAAATAACCGTCGGGCGTCGGTTGGTGCAGTCGAGAAACGCGAAGTGCTACAGCCAACTTTCGCCGGATTGTCGTTTTAGAGAGAGAGAGAGAGAGAGAGAGAGAGAGAGAGAGAGAGAGAGAGAGAGAGAGAGAGAGAGAGAGAGAGAGAGAGAGAGAGAGAGAGAGAGAGAGAGAGAGAGAGATGACGATCACAGCAAGTCCGACACTAAGTGAAGGGTGTCTGATGGTAGGAGGGGAAGTCGTGTTGAGCAATGTGCCAAGAAACGTCGTCATTTCCCCCGTCGATTCCGCCTCTGCTTTTATTGGTGCTACCCCTCATTGTCCTGCCTCTCGTCATTCTCTTCCCCTTGGTGTTCTCCAGTAACTCTCTCTCTCTCTCTCTCTCTCTCTCTCTCTCTCTCTCTCTCTTGCCATTTTGTTCTCTTGTCAAAACTAATCATCTTGGACTATATGGCAAACTTTTGTTGGATTTCGAAGAAATATATTAATTCCAGAAAAAGAAAATTTTTAATATAGGCCAACAAAAGACAATATCTCTATCCAAATCAAAAACAATAACAAAAATGTCTTTTTCCACATGTTGGATATATTGAAAGAATAAAATTTTATGCTTTTGTATTTGAGCAACATGTCATCAGGGGCGAAGGAAGGAAAAAAGAATTATTATAATTATATTTCTAAATATTGTTTGTCCCATGTGGTGTGACCCTTTTGGTAGATTGATCAAAATCTCGATTGACCCTTTTCTCAAATTTTCATTTTGAATGTGATTCAAATTTTGCAGGGGTCGGAGATTTCTGTGTTTGTATAGATTCAAAATATGGTGGATGATACCTTGTGTAGGAGAGTCTGCTAGTGAAATTCCTTTAGAGACCCAAATGCTTCTAGTAGAGATTAGGGAAAAAACTGCTCTTGATCATGAACAGAATTCTGAGTCCACAAATGCCAACAACAACACTTTTTATGTTCTGTTTTTGCCCGTTCTTGAAGGAGATTTTCGCTCTAGTTTGCAAGGAACATCCAGAAATGAGCTCGAATTATGCATTGAAAGCGGTTGGTATTAATGATCTAGGTGATGCTACTTTATGTTTTATGAAATTTGAGTTGCTTAAGATTGAGTTTTACTTTGATGTACAATGATCTAGGTGATGCTGCTGTACAGGCGACCCAGTCGTTGGAGGCTGTTTTTGTGAATTCTGGTGTCAACCCATATAAGCTCATCAAAAATTCTATCAAGTATGTCAACTCTGAGGCCTTGAGCATGAACTTTCTCAATTTTGATCGGTGGATAAAATTGTTGCACAATATCTTAAGACTGCAAATTGTGTAGGATTCTAGAGAAGCACAAGGGTACCTTCAAACATGTTGAGAACAAGAAGGTACTGTAAGACTCAAAATATTCATGTTCTTGAGCAAGTGATCAATCGGAGTATGTTAATGACCTTTTCTTTGAAGTCATTTGTATAGACTCCTGTGCATTTAGACTGGTTTGGATGGTGCACTTGGGATGCTTTCTATAAAGATGTCAATCCTCAAGGTATCAGAGAAGGTCTTCAAAGGTATATTGGTCGATTTTAAAATGTGGTTTAGAAATTTGTTTAAACTTACACTTTCTCATCTTTATTCACTAACACATGGCCTTCAAAAGCTTTCTGGAGGGAGGGTGTTCACCAAAATTCCTCATCATCGATGATGGATGGCAAGATGTTTTCAATGAATTCCAAAAAGATGGCGAGCCGCCTATTCAAGGGACACAGTAAGTCTTATGTTATCAGTCATTCGTCTTCATAAACACACAAAAACATTTCTGCAAAATTGCACTTATTCTTTATGGATGTGTAGGTTTGCTGAGAGACTGGTAGACATCAAAGAAAACAACAAGTTTAGGGACCTCAAAACATGTAGAAATCTCTTTGAGTTTGTTAGAGAAATCAAAGAGAAGTATGGTTTAAGGTTAGTACTTGGAACTCTACATCAAGTTCTGAAAGCTTCTTTTATCAAGGCTGAGAAAATCATGTCATGCTGCAGATATGTTTATGTGTGGCATGCTTTAGCTGGTGCTTGGGGTGGTGTGTATCCATCGTCCGAAGTAATGAAAAAATACAACCCTAAGATAGAATATCCGATTCAGTCGCCAGGCAATGTAGGAAATTTAAGAGATGTAGCCATGGATGCAATGGAAAAGTATGGAATTGGGCTTGTTGACCCCCAAAATATCTTTGAGTTTTATGATGATCTCCACAGTTATCTTGCAAGTAGTAATGTTGATGGTGTTAAAGTGGATGTTCAAAATGCGATTGAGACATTAGGCACGGGTTATGGAGGACGGGTTTCATTGACTAGGCAGTATCAACATGCCCTCCAGGAGTCTGTTGTGAAGAACTTCAAGGACAATAATTTAATATGCTGTATGAGTCACAACACAGACTCCATATACTGGTATGTGCTTCCGAAGGCATCTTTTCTTTCATATATTCTAGTTTGTTTATGAGCTAAGTTTGGAGAATGATTCTCACATTGTCAGTTCGAAGAGGAGTGCATCTGTGAGGGCATCCGAGGACTTCACGCCTAGGGAACCAACATTGCAGACATTGCACGTTGCTTCTGTGGCTTTTAACAGTTTGCTTCTTGGGGAGATATTGGTGCCAGACTGGGACATGTTTTATGTAAGTTTCTTCCCATTCTCACAACTCACCGCCCCCAACCCTCTCTCTCTCTCTCTTGCTCTCACTGTTTTCCTCATGTTTCCTCCATTCCAGAGTGTTCATAGCGCTGCTGAGTTCCATGCATCTGCAAGGGCAGTTGGTGGGTGCCCTATATATGTAAGGTAAGCTGTCCTAAATGGCATCTGTAAACTCTACAATGATCCTTCGAATAAACGTCTCTTCTATGTTAAGTTGCAGAACAGTTCATTACTTCCTTTACAAATGAGTCTGTCTTCTTGCTGCAGTGACAAGGCAGGCAGCCACGACTTCAAAATCCTGAAAAAGCTTGTGTTACCCGATGGGTCTATTCTAAGGGCTAGGTATGCTGGTAGGCCTACTCGAGACTGTTTATTCAAAGACCCAGTAATGGATGGGAAAAGGTAATCTAACTTCTTGAACGGTCGATCTTGGATTTCCAATCTAATCTTCTTTACTTAGTCCGAGTTGTGCATTTTTTTACTTGCAGTCTCTTGAAGATATGGAACTTGAATAAGGTATGTGGGGTCATAGGCATCTTCAATTGCCAAGGAGCAGGAAATTGGCCTCTAAAACATGGGAATCCTGATGTTGCAACTGAGGTTTCACCAATATCCGGGCACGTCAGTCCTCTAGACATTGAATTGCTCGAAGAGCTTGCAGATGAAAATTGGAATGGAGACTCTGCAGTATATAACTTCAATTCAGGTAATATTTCAAAATGGTTATCCTAAGCATCCATTCTTCTATTAAAAACATTTGCTTACATTATTTGAATGTTGCCCATCTGCTGCAGGAGCCGTAGTTTCTGTGCCAAAGAGTGCAAAGCTAGAAGTTCGCTTACCAGCTCTAAGGAGTGAGATATTTACTGTTTCTCCAATTAAGGTCAGTTGATAATCTCGATCACTAAGTACCAATTTCCTAAGGTGCATCTACGTATTTATAAAGAAAATGTTCATGCAATGTGCACTTTTTCAGGTTTATGATAATGGTCTTCACTTTGCTCCAATTGGATTGCTCGAAATGTACAACTCTGGGGGAGCTGTGGAATCTCTGAGCTGCATTGCAGATGTGTCAGGATGCAAAGTGAGGGTTCAAGCACGCGGTTGGGGCAGGTTTGGAGCCTATACTAGTGCAGGACCGAAGTGTTGTACGGTGGACATGCAGGAGGTGGAATTCTTTTATAGTGCTGAGGGTAAATTATTGACACTTCAACTCGAAGGAGAGTGCAAGAGCAGATTCATTGAGATTACTTACTGATTCATGATTGTTTTGGAGTAAACATGAAAGCTATGTTTGAATTTTGTGAAGTGAATGCAGTTTGCTCTGACAAGGCATTGTGGCTGCAAAGAAATCTCTTGGATATTGTGGAAAGTCAAGCATTGTACATGTAATTCACTTCCATTTGTTTGAATGTCAATATCTTTTTATACTAAGCTGAGAGAACAATAACAATAATCAATCTTTTATTCTACTAAATAAGGATTTTATATATTCTTCTATATCATTATATTTTATTTCATATCATATGTTCACGTATATGATTGGAGATAGAATAGTAAAATAATAGTATTACAAATAATTTTTCTGTTCTTCTGTCATATTATATTGGAGATGGAAAACTGAAGTTTAATAATTTATTATCAATGAAATATTACAATCCCTTGAATTATATAAAAAAATTTATTATTATATTAAAATTTAATGTGTTTAAGGTGGTTGATGGGAAATGTTATCCTAACATATGTGAGGAGGGTAAGATAAGAGGATAAACCAAATAAATAATATAAAATACAAAACAATTTATATTTCTTTTTTGAAAGACTTTTTTCTTTTTCTTTTTCTTTTTCTTTTTCTCTCTTAAACAAAGGAAATAAGTAAAAATTATTATAGAAAAATTAGGTAAAAATTTCTCTGAAATTATTACTCTCCTCCCAGACATATCTCAACGAATAAATGAGTTTTTGGCGTGATTTGTGGTGGGATAATGGGGACTTGAACGCAAGAGAAGCAAATTGTAACAGCTTAACAAGAAGTCGACTTGCAACTAGTAATTGAGTCGACCGTAAGAAACTTTCTGATATTCAGTAACTGAATTATGCACAATGAGGATTGTAGCTTGAGTTAACAAATGGGTCTGCAGTCTGAATTGCAATAAGGAAAGAGAGAGGAAGAAAATCAGAGGGAGGGAAAGAAGAAGAAGAAGAACAGGAAGAAAGAGGAGAGAGAGAAGCTTAGGAAGAGGAAGAGAGAAAAAAGAACAATTCCATTTTCATTTTTCTGACATTCCTCTTGTCATTTGCAATCTTTATACAGTTGTTTCAGATTCTAACAACTCCTAACTGAATTCAGTTGATTGGTAAACTAATCAACTGAATTCCTACCCTTATCAACTACCTCCTCTTATCTTTGGTGTTCAAGCTTTACATTTCTCGCGCTGACTCTTTTCTTGTTACTGTTATAGTCTGGTTTTGCAGACTTGTTGCACAAATGTTGCTCATGCATGAGATAAGACGACCTAAAGGGCACCCCTTGAAAAGGACAAAACCCAATGAGGCGGAGTTAGAATTTCATTCAATTTTAACTCTTAACTATGATTTTGCCTCCTCAAATTAATGAAATCAATTATTTTTTCAATTGCTAAGAAAAGGAAAATTTTAATTATATTATATTTTTTATACGTAAAAGTTATGAAAATCATAAAAATATACATGTGCATGAATCGAACATGTCGAAAGTTTTAATTATTATATTAAATTATATATAATTCAGATCTTAAGAATATTTATCTCGTGTTTTATATCACGGGTTTTAACCCCTGCGTTGGTAGGTGTGTCAAAAGGAAAAAATAAAAAATAAAGCATTCTCATTTTTTTAGTTACCACTTTGGCATACCTAGAATTGATGAAATTTAAAACAAATGAGAGATAAAATAGGCTAAAATTCTAAACAAATTATCGAATTCAAATTTTATGTATATTAAAAATAGACATAGAGAAATATTTTTCTTTTTAAAGTTTAATTTTAATTGAATCGAATTTAATCAAAATTAATTTAATTATTAGATATCTATAATTTATTAAATAAATCTCCGAAGAGACTTTAGAACTATTTGGGCGTTAGTTATGGTTAAAAAGAAAAAAGAAAGAAAGATAAGAAGAGAGAGAACTATTTGGTTGTAAAAAAAAAAAAAAAAGAAAAGAAAAGAAAAGAACTATTTGGGCTTTCAATTCTTATGCGCCGGGCCCGAACTAATTTTTTGCGAAGAAGGGGTTGGACCCAAGACCTACAAAACCTCTAGAAACTTGCCAGCACCACATTAGAGTTAGACTTATGCTTGCGGCTGCATACGGCAGACCGGACGACAAAATTGGGATAAAGCCCTTTCCCTCTTCCACGCTTCCTCCCCTCAATCCCTCCATTTTCAGCTTCTCAAAGCATTTCTCTCAGTAAGCTCTCTCGCTCTCTCTTTCTTTCTCTCTCTGGTCTGTTCATGAGCCTGTGAGTTAACAAATTTCATCTTTTGAGTACTATTAGTGCTTAATATGGATTTAGTGATACCCACACGCAAAACCCCAGATGGGTTTTGCTCATTTCAATGTGTTCATAGAGATACCATGAAAAGTAGTTGTTCTGGTGATAGGGTTAGGGCTAGGGTTCATTGTAATTTTATTTACAAGGAGAATAGATCTACTTCATCTTCCAAGGAGGCTAGTTTGTGGTGTACATCTCGCCAACTTATTTTGTCTGCTGATAATGATTGGAGAAAGCCCCAAAAATCTAAGACAAATCACGGGTCTTCTACTTTGAAGATGAAAATGTCTAGTATAAATGGTAGGAAACCAAATTCTGCGAGAAAACCATATGGGAATTTGAATGGCGGAAGCTTTTCTTCGAGCTCAGTCCACCATTTGAACAATTTGGATGAATTCGAGGGTAATAATCATCTTCGTCGGTTGATTAGGAATGGTGAATTGGAAGAGGGTTTTAGGTTTCTTGAGACCATGGTTTATCGTGGTGATATACCGGACATTATTTCCTGCACTAGTTTGATTCGAGGTTTCTGTAGATTGGGGAAAACCAAGAGGGCATCTAGGGTTTTGGAGATTCTTGAGGAATCTGGTGCTGTTCCTGATGTTATTACTTATAATGTGTTGATCAGTGGGTATTGCAAAGCAGGGGAGGTTGATAATGCGCTTAGGGTGCTGGATCGAATGAGTGTTTCCCCTGATGTTGTGACCTTCAACACCATCTTGCGGGCATTGTGTGATAGTGGGAAACTAAAGCAAGCAATGGAAGTTCTTGATAAGCAGTTGCAAATGGAGTGTTATCCTGATGTAATTACTTATACAATATTGATCGAAGCAACTTGTGAGGAAAGTGGGGTTGGGCAAGCGATGAAGCTTTTAGATGAGATGAGGAATAAAGGATGTAAGCCTGATGTGGTTACATACAATGTTCTTATCAATGGAATTTGCAAGGAAGGGAGGCTAGATGAGGCACTCAAATTCTTGAATAACATGCCATCCTATGGTTGCCAACCTAATGTGATTACCCATAACATTATCCTGCGTAGCATGTGCAGCACAGGCAGGTGGATGGATGCTGAGAGACTTCTAGCTGAGATGCTTCGTAAAGGTTGTGCTCCTAGTGTAGTAACCTTTAATATTTTAATTAACTTCTTGTGCCGGAAGGGGTTGTTGGGTCGAGCAATTGACATTTTGGAGAAAATGCCTCAACATGGATGCACTCCTAATTCACTAAGTTACAACCCACTTCTTCATGGGTTTTGCAGAGAAAAGAAGATGGACAGGGCAATTGAGTATTTGGATGTAATGGTGTCTAGAGGGTGTTACCCTGATATTGTGACCTACAACACCTTGCTTACAGCCTTATGCAAAGATGGGAAAGTTGACCTTGCTGTTGAGATCCTGAACCACCTAAGCAGTAAAGGTTGCACTCCAGTGCTAATAACTTACAATACAGTGATTGACGGTCTGTCAAAGGTGGGAAAAACAGATCAAGCATTAGAACTTTTGGATGAGATGCAGGAAAAGGGTCTTCGACCTGATATTATTACATACTCTTCACTTGTATCAGGGCTTAGTAGAGAAGGAAAAGTTAATGATGCAATTAACTTTTTCCATGACATAGAAAGATTGGGTGTCAGGCCTAACGCAATTACCTACAATGCAATAATGTTGGGACTCTGTAAGGCTCGCGAGACTGCCCGTGCAATCGATTTTCTGGCTTATATGGTAGCAAAGGGATGTAAACCCACTGAAGTTACATACACTATTTTGATTGAGGGTGTAGCTTATGAAGGTTTAGCGAAAGAAGCCTTGGACTTGTTGAGTGAGCTGTGCTCCAGAGGACTTGTTAAGAAGAGTTCAGCAGAACAAGTGGCTCTCAAAATTTAACTTTGTAATCACAACCTTGACGAGTAGTCAGAGAGGCATATGGTGCTCTTGCTTTCGTCTTTGCATTGGTTTTGCATAGTGAATGCACAAAAACCATGACAGCTATTTTTCATTATTTAGGATGAGCTTATTTAAAAGCAAATGCAGTTTTGTCAAATGATCAATTTGGTCTTTTATCTTTTATTTTTTTCTTTGTTTTAGTATTGTTGTAATCTACTATTTTTATGGGCATGAAGTGGGATTCTCTCCACTGTAATTTACATTTGACTTTCAAGTTGTCTTGTCTATAGTGACCATGTTGTCTGCATAAATGCTTCACTAAGGTGATGCCTGAATATGAATTTTATTTGAATTCCGCGTGTGCGAAGAATATAGACACTGTGACAAAGGGTGCCAACTTGATACCTACTCAAGCAATGGATCGAGAGACTTTAGGGAGAGTGGGCACCAAATAATTAGTATTCGAGGAAAATCTTAAAAATCATCAAAATTAAAACTTTGCGAGTGAGTGAATAATCATCAAAATCATTTTCTTTCTTCATTTAGAGTAACCAGCTACAACAAATCCTTTCACATGACAGTCAAATGTGTGCGCACAACTACATGTAAGTTTCCAGATTTGAAATTTGTGGATACTGAGATGATGATTGATCTGTAGTGATAATCAAGGAAATCATGATTTTAGAATCCTCAGGAAGTCCGTATTTCCTGATGGATCTGTCTTTAGAGCTAAATATGCTGGTCGACCTACTCAAGACTCTTTATTCAATGTCCCGGTTATGGATGGGAAAATGTTAAATCTTCCTTTTGAAGCTCCTTTATTTTAGTTTTCACTCAAACTTTATCCCCTATATCCCCTACAATCACAAGTTGCAGCTTGCTGAAGATCTGGAACATGAAAAAGTTATCTGGGGCAGTAGGTGTGTTTAACAGCCAGGGGGCAGGTGGTTGGCCTCTGAAACCAAAAAAAGGAGGGCAAGCCTATCTTGGCTTAGAGTCCCATCTCAGGCCATGTTAGTCCCCTAGCATCGAATTTCTTCCAGGGGTTGCTGGTGAAAATTGGACCGGAGAGTGCAGTACATGCATTCAACACCGGTAAATATTTAATACTACTTCCAATATCTTAATGCATGGTACTCTCTAAACCGATTTTTGAAGAATGACTACAGAAGTTTATGCATGACAGGGTCCCGTAATAGGGAACCATGGAAAGGGAAACTTGAAGTGTCCTTGGGATGAAATATCGTCCATCTCACCAATAAGGGTCTGTCAAATTTGGTCACCTATCTTTTACCTGTTTTCTACAAATTCACAAGTGCTTAGGCAATGGTCTGTGTGATAGATATTCCGTGAAGATATACAGTTTGGTCCCATTGGATTACTTGACATGTTCAACTCAGGAGGAGCACTTGAAGCCCTGAGCTGCATGGCACATCTTCTTGGATGCAGATTAAATATCACAGCATGAGGTTGTGGGCAGGTTTGGAGCTTACTCAAACTTGAAGCCAAGGCGTTGTAAAGTTGGCATGGGAGAAAAAGGATTTCATGCATTATCCTACACATGGATTATTAACCTTTGAACTTCAAGGTGATTGCATCATGGAAGATACTATGTACTGAAGTTTTAAAATTCTTAGTTCAGTGGTTGGCATTTTCCTTGGTTTAATTTTCTGAGTGGTTGCTTTGGGAGCAACATGAATCGTTTTAGCAAACAAGATGTTATAGAAATTCATTGTGATTCTAAGCTCTCAAAAGGGTCAAGCTCTTTCTGCTGTGCATTGTGTAATTCCAAGCTTTCAAAAAAGTGAACAATTTCCTTTGAGCATTAGTGCTCAGGTATATGGTTTGCATCTGAGCATGTTGGGTGCAAGTAATGGTTTAGCGTTTTCCTTCGAAGACATCTAAAAGTTTGTCGGTTTTTCTTTACGATTGGTTCATGTGTGTACTAAGTAAATTTGGTTTGTCAGTTTTCTTTATGATTAGTTCATGCGTGTATTAAGTAGATTTGGCGATTCGATAATATTACCTTAAGAACTAAAAATACTTGCCTCCATGATCCCAAAATTACTAGTACAGACTCCAAGATGACAGTTTAGTGATACAAACCCTCCTCCTCTAACCCAGTGATCACGTATTCAAATTTTTGTACGATCAAAAAAAAAAAAAAATTGCTAGTATTGGCCGGTCAATTGAAGATGGCGGATTCATTCTTGGCCTTTGCACGCAAGCCCTCTCTTAGCATCTTCCTTTCATTCATTCCCGGCAGATTACTCACATTTTTCAACAGGTCACACAATAAGATATTTAACATTTTGGGAAACTATTTAGAACTGTCTCAACGTAATCTTTTATATTTTTAAATTTAAAATTTAAAATTTGATTAAAAAATATAATATTTTATCTCACTAGACTAACTGATTAGTGAAAATAAAACCTTTTATACGATAAATCGGCTCAAGATTACTTAATCCATTGGGTCCCGAGATTAAAATTTTACATCCAGAGATTTTTACCATTTTTGTGAGTGTTAATATCTTAAAATTAGTGATCGTTGGATTAAAAAAAACTACCAAAGCCTCTTTGCCAATAAGCTATAGCTTAAGTGGCATTATCTTGCCTCCTCATAAAATTTTTAAATTCGAATCTCCCATATATATATATATATATAAAATAAATAAATAAATACTACCAAAGCCTCCTTTCCCATAAGATCAGCCCAAGATTGTGAATGGGTTGGCCAAACCCGAAGTTGCATTCCTATTTGGGTAGGGCCATCAACCCATTGCAGAAGATCGGCCCGTAAAAAAAAGGAAAAAAAATGGCGCTATATTGGACCCTCCGCCGATCTCTCTCCCCCCCTTCCCTTATCCCTAGACCTCCCCAAAACCCTCTCTCTTCTCTCCGTCTTTTCTCTACCTCGTATTGTATAATCATGTCTGTCACAATCTTGAAGTCTTTGCCCATGGGGTGCCTAACCTCTCCTTCATCCATCTTCACGCCCAAAACCCCATCATCTTTCCTCCTTCCAATCCCTTCAAAGCCCATCAAACTACATCTCTCCTTCTCTCTCTTTTCTTCCCTCTCTCTCTCTAAAAAGCTCCTACCTTTCCCACTCTTTGTTGCTCAACAAGGCAAAGAAAGCACAATTTTTATTGACCAGGAAGTCGAACAGGAAGATGAAGCCATTTGGGAAACTGAAGAAGTTGAAGATATTGAAGCTAATTATGAACCTGAAGGCAATGATGAGGCTGAAGAATTGGATTCTGAAGGTGGGTTTGTGGAGGAAGAAGAGGAATCTGGTCCACAGTTGAATGAAGATGCTAAGGTTTTTGTTGGGAATTTGCCTTACGAGATTGACTCTCAAAGATTGGCTGAAATTTTTAATGAGGCTGGTGTTGTTGATGCCGCTGAGGTATCACTTGTTATTATTTTATTTTATTTTATTTTTTACATTTGACATGTGGGTATTTGTTGCTTTGCTTGTTTTTTGTTAAATTTTGGAGAATTGACATTCGGGTATTTATCCTTCTTCTTAAAACCTTAATTTGGCCTTGTTGTGAGTGTTTGTGGTATGAGTATTTGCTGCTTATTTGATGTTGTTGTAAGTTTTCACAATGGTAGGGCTGGTTTTATTGATGCTGCTGAGGTATCATTTTGTCCAAATTTATGTTTTTTTCGTTAAATTTTTTAATTTTGACACCTGGTTTTTTGTTGCTTTACTTGTTTATTGTTAAATTATGGTAAATTAATATTTGGGTACGTCCTTAAAAAACCCTCAAATGGTCTTCTTCTCAGTGTTTTTCATGGGAGTTTTTAGTGCTTATTTGATGCTGCAAGTTTTCACAATTTGTATCTGTGTCTTTGTTGCTTATTTTTTTGTGTTTTATAATCTAAAAATTTATAATTGGCAATTGAATGTTTGGTGCTTATTTGATGCGAAAAGTTTTGACAATTGGTTTCTGAGTTGTTGTTAGTTATTTATTGTGAGGACTGAGGAGTGTTATTTGGATATTTGTTGCAGTTTCTTATAAGCTTTAAATTGTTGACGATACTATCCAAATTTGTGGTTTATTCTTATAACTTTGACAATTTTTATCTGGGTATTTGTTGTTTTTGTTTGTAGATTATATACAATAGAGAAACTGATCAAAGTCGTGGATTTGGGTTCGTGACGATGAACACTGTGGAAGAAGCTGAGAAGGCTGTAGAGATGTTTGACCGTTATGTAAGCTCACTTTCTTGATTTTTTGAAATGCATTTCCTTCTGTAAATGATTTTTTACTTGTCGATCAGGACAAACATTACCATGTGTATGTATAGTTTTACTAAGTTTCTTAAACCCCAGGAGTTCTCTTTCACCTCTATGTGATTAGTTTATAAAAGCCATCTTGTATTAATTGGTTGCTCATATAAGTTTATTAGGAGTGGGTTAGATACCTTACCAACCATAGACAAGGAGCAAGGAAGGGGGGGATAACAAGGGGCAGAACCAGGAAACAAGTAGTGGAATTTTCATAGACATTAGCAAGAGAAAGAAAGAATCTCAATTGCTAACAATGTCAATAGCAAGTGTTCTGTTACAGGGCAGTTTCAAGATCTTGCTTGTGCTGCTATAAAAACTTTCTTTTGACACCCCACCCCCCCCCCCCCAAAAAAAAACACCCCACCACCACCAAAGAAAAATGATAGATTTTCAATACCTAATTAGGCTGTTGTCTGGACCATAGTTCCTCTCCTTTTGGATGCGTACTCTCTTTACTCCTATAGAGTTTCCTGAAGAATGCTTGCTTTGTTTCCTCAGGTCACTACCATTACATAAACCTTAAGGGCATATTGATACAAGGAGAAGGATAGAAGGTGATATGCAAGAAATTAGCATTATGCATGTGAATTTTGTGGTAGGATGACCTATCTTTGCACCAAAGGGGGATTTTATGTCCTCAAAAAGAGTACTAAGTTACCCTATTTGTCTACAACTATATTATCCACAAATCATCGAAGTTATCCCCAAAGCACTTTTTTTTTTCTTTGGCAGTGATATACACATCTTATTCATGGTTTAACCTAGCTTTTGAGTTTTCCTTATGTTTTTGAACAGGAAGTAGAAGGAAGACTTCTGACTGTAAACAAGGCATCTCCACATGGTTCACACCAACCACGTCCTCGACGCTTCTCTGAACCTGCCTTCAGGATCTATGTTGGTAATCTACCTTGGGAGGTGGATGGTGCTCAACTTGAGCAGGTATTCAGTGAACATGGTAAAGTTTTGGATGCCAGGGTTGTTTCTGAGAGGGAGTCGGGCCGATCTCGTGGGTTTGGCTTTGTGACAATGTCTAGTGAGACTGAATTGAGGGATGCAATTGCTGCTCTTGATGGACAGGTAACCTACTCTTTTAATCTCTTCATGCATAGGATGCACAGATAAGTGAATAGTCTTTGGATGGAAAATTTCATAGCAAGTGTTTTTATGTTTCAGGTGTTGAGTGGGAGGTCGATCAGAGTAAGTGTTGCTGAGGAAAGATCAAGGCGCAGTTCCTTTTGAAGTGAAACGGGACAATGCAAGTCGCTTTCTCACATCTTACTTTCGTGATTCCAAATTTTGCCAAGTTAACCAGCAGTGTCTACAAATTCTATTAGGAGCTTTAGTTATCTCAATAGGTCTCAGTATATGTTCTGTTTTGCCTGAAGCCTGAAGTTTGTAATAATATTACTGATTTTGGTGGTTGATCTAAACTTGTTCCAGTAGCTTTGGCAATTCATCTTCTGTTTGTCTGTACGAGACTGACAAGTAATATCCAAGTTGTATCATGGTTAGGGTTTTGCCAAGAGCGGTCCTGTCCAGCCACAGAAAGAGATGGGAGTTAGAATGCTTTTTGGCCAATTTCACTTTCACACAATCTGCTAGCTAGTAATTGATGCCAGACTATGCACCTCCTCAAGCTTCTGTAGTGCTTGACTGACTTTTACATTTTATTTACCTCTGTAAAGGGTGTAAAAAAGATAAGGAAAATTACTTGAAATAAGTCCATGCTTCCTAGTTCCCACACGGTGTCACCTGGAAAAAGGGTGGTCTCTTTGTTCCATTTGGACAAATTGTAGCAATCTGACCTGTTGAATTTCAATTACTTGAATTGTATTTCTTAATGTGTGTATGTCATGCTTTGTCATGTCATCCTTGCACAAAGCTTATGTTATATGCTAAGTTTATGTTATTCTACTCTGTCATTCCAATTTTAAAGATGTCCCATGGGGACATATCGGAATTGTCTTTCAACTTGAAAAGGAGCCATACAAATTGATTTAGTCACAAATTTCAGACAAGATTGAGAAGCAATTCCAATATCATTTAATAACAGGCAGATTTACATGGATGGCATGAAATTTGCCAAAAACAATTCAACATTGATAGCAGCACTTGTTCATGTACAAATATAAAGTCCCAGACAGCAGTTACAAGGAATGTGATCGTCACAATCATGAAAATAACATCAAACCTCAACAGCCTCGCAGTTGTGCCTCCCGACTTGTCAATGGAACATAACGCACAGAAGTCTCACTCCGCACACTCACAGATCCATCCAAATTCTTGTCCACCACCTGCAAATCCTGGAAAATGTTTCCAACAGGAATCACCAGTCTCCCTCCACGCTTCAACTGGTCAATAAGTGGCTGCGGAATTTCTTTTGCTGCTGCTCCAACATGGATAGCATCATAGGGTGCATCCTCTGGCCAACCAAGCCTTCCATCTGCCACAGTAGATATCTATCAGGAAATAAAAAATGCAGAAATATGGAAAAACTGGAAATGAACTTTTCATGCATACGACATAAGCATGCAGCCATATAAAGAAAGAAAACTTGATTAAAACAAAAATGAAGGATATTTGCGAGTATCAGAACCTTCCCCCCCGGATATTATCAGATGTAGCCAACAGTGTGGAAGCTATTAATTTCCAATGCCAAGAATCAATGTCAAAATAGATGCATTCCTAGTGAAATCATTTATGCAAATTTTCTTATTCAAAACCACAGAGAGCTTCCACTCTAATGGAAAACAGTAACTCAGGGTGCAAGGTATCTCTCAAACATGACATTCAAATGTTCTGTTCTCCCAAGAAAGTGAGGCCGTCCCTTGTAAGCATGCAAACTCATATGACATGCTAAGGGCTACAATCTTGACAGGTATGCGCCCATCCAAATTATAAACATAAATGGAGAAAAAAAAAGAGTTTTGAGTTTCAAGAGAAATACCACCAACATGCACTGTCAGAGAACCTTGCTGCAAAAATGAAGCTACGGCACTTTTTTGAATATTCTGGATAACCAGCTAAGGAATATGTTCGACACCAACAGCACGGCCTTCAGGTCCAACCATCAGTGCAAAACAAGCAGTCAAATAGCCTGTTCCTACAATAAGATTCACCACAATGAAATGAAGAACATTGAGGAGGTGCTGCGAGATCAAACTCATTATGTTCAAATGGAAGTAATGTATCATGACAGATTTATAATAAATAATATTTCAATTGCTAAAAAGAAATCTATCTTTATTACCATCAGACTTCATAATGAGCACTAAGTTTTGAATAAGCAACATGCTTAAGCAAACTAAACCATGCAAAACCACAAGCTCAGATTACCTAGCTTTTTCCTCAACCACTGAATCAAATGGCTATAATAAGAAAAATTAAATTAACTATAAAGATTTATTTTAGGTTCATGGATCTAATGGGGCCCTCCTTCCTCCAAATGAAAATCAACTTCAAATTAGTGGCAGCTAACAAATGAGTTTAGTCAATTTCAGCATATTGTGCCATAGGCAACTTCACTACATAAAGGCAGTTTGAAAGTGTTTCCTCATATCACAAACATAGACAAGCTCAATGCATGGTGCACACCATGTTGCATTGACAAATGAGTCATGATCGTGTGAGATGGCACGACACTGTGTAACTATAATTAGTCTAAAGTGTTTTAAAATTTGTCATGTCATTCTATTCATATCATACCGTGTCATGTCTCCCTGTTCAGGCTTCTTAGGTACATAGTGATAAGATCACCACAAAAAGATATCCAAAAGACATATTTAATCAAAGGAATAAGAATAGGCATAGGCGCATATACCAGAGCCAACATCCAGAGCATGCATGCCAGGCTTCAAATTCTCCTCCAACAATTGTAAGCACATAGCATGCATATGAGGAGCTGAAATAGTCACATTGTACCCGATTTGCATAGGTGAATCGACATAAGGCGGAGTCCCATCAGGCACAAAGCAAGCCCTATCCACAGTCTCCATTACTTCAGCCACTTTCTTCAAAGTTATCACACCAAAATGCTGCAATTTCTTCACCATTGCCTTGTTCCGATCACTTCCTTTTTTCGTCCCAAACTTCTGAAATTCCTTATAACTAAATAAATCATTATAACGCTCAATGTAATCAATTCCTCCATCACATGTGAATACATAAACCCTAAACTCTTTAGTTTTCTTCTAATTTTCTAAGCAGCACTCTTATTTCATGTGCAATAAATTTGGTTCGAGTGTTTGTAATGAAATAAAAAACATTAATTTTCTCAATTTTTTCCAAATCCAACTTATAAACAAACAAATAATTAAGAATCAGAATTTTCTATTGCATCCTAGAATTAAAAAAAAAAAAAGAAAAGAAAGAGGACATTTTTAATTTCAAGTTCTGTAATTTACTACTTTTTATCTTTTAATTTCACAGCAACCAAGCTAAAACTGCACATCAGGGTTTAACATCAATGTAGCTCACTCACAGGTTTCATCCCAAAGTTCAGAAATTCATCATAATGTATAAACTCATGACAATGATCAAACATTATCAACTCCTTAAATTCTTCCAATTAGGATATAGTTCAAGTGCAGTAAACAAGGATTTTGAATAAATCACGGATCAGAATTTTCAGTTTCATTTCCGAATTGCAGAGAGAGAGGTATTACCTCCATTCGGAAGAAGAATGAGTTACCCGTGAAGAAAGTAGGAATTAGGAATCTGGAAGAGAAAGAAAGCGAAATAGAGATGGCCGCGATCGGAGGAAAACGCCGAGGACGGTGGAGAGAGTGGTAGAGGTGGTGGCGTGTGAAGTTTAAGGGGAGGCTATGAAGAGGCGCACGATAGCTTCCACCGCTGCGTCTGCAGCTCTGCACGCCAGTAATATTCCCACCGATCGCATTGTTCATTCATATTTCCTTTTTTATTTCACAAATTCTCTTCGTCTCTCTCTCTCTCCATGCGTTTCGTTTTCTCGGAGCTTCGATTTGATCTCTCTCTATATGTTTCATTTTCTCGGAACTTCGATTTGATCTCTCTCTCTCTCTATGTACATTTCGTTTTCTCCGAGCTTCGATTCGATCCTAACCCCCTTCAAGTGGGTTCTGGGTGGGGGCGTGCGCGTCTCTGCACCGACTCATACTTCACCCCCTGTGCGCGGTTTCCTTTTGGGAGGGCTGTGCTATTTTTTTTTTTTTTTTTTAATAACTTGTATAAATTTAAAATTATATTTTAATTAATTCGAATTAAATATTATTATATTTAATTTAAGAAAATTCTTTCGATTTAATTTTTATCATTTCTAAATTTTGAATTAAAAATTTAATTAATGAATCTATAATTCTTACTCATTAATTTGACTATCCATTGGTGAGCTTTGCTAGTTTTACTCTACCACCATAAAAGATATTGGATTTTCGAATGGAATAATGCTCATTAAGAACTCAAATAATTTTAAATTAATTAAAATATTTTTTAATAAAAAATTTTTTAAAATAATATTACAATAAATTTGAATTATATATCATTATTTTCGGTGAAAGAAATAAAAGTTATTTTAAGAATACCCGAACAATAAAAAACTCTTGCTTAAGTGTCTTTTTTGAGATTTAGTATCCAAACCTTCATAGACGCGTATATTTCTCCATTTTCACTATCCTTATTTAATCAAAAAAAAAAAGTGAAAGAAATAAAGAGTGTGTTTAGTTATAGAAAATGTTTTCTAATTTTTCATCTCTAATTTTTTCATATTTTCTATGTCTAAAGAAAAAAAATAAAAACTTTTGAAAAATATGAGTTTTATTTAAAATGGAAAATAATAGAAAACAATCATAAAACTGTTTTTTATTTCTTTTTATAAATTAGAAGACCATATTTTCTAATTTTCATTTTCTTAAATTGAAAAATGGAATATTTGAATATAATTTTATTTTCTTAAAAAACATTTTCTGAAAAACACCCTTATTTTTCACGACCAAACACATTCAAAGATTTTCAAAAATAAAAAAAAAAACTTAAAGTGCAACAATAAGCTAAAAAAATTTTATTAATAAATTTTGATGTATAAAATGTTTGAATGATTTTTATAAATGCAGTGGGAGCAACTCTTAACCTTTTTAATTAGTATAAGAGTTATTTTGGTTTATATTGAAAATGAAAACGATATAATTAGTTTGAAGATATTTTTGAATTTGTCGTTAGCTTTTAAAATATAAATATTTGTTTTCATTACTGTTATTAACTCTATATCATTTTCGATATATTAATATATATTTTTTTAACATCACTTATACTTTATAAATCCAAAATTTTTTAAAAAAAATTTCTGCTATTATTTTTTATATTATTAACATTAATATATCACCTATTACCATATTAACATTATTATTTCCTTTATTATTATTTTACAAAAAGTAAAAAAGAAATACTAGCATTTCTATCTTTGAAATTTGTTATTGCATAGAATCCAATTGAAACTATGTGTTGCTAATGAGCAGTATTTGTTATTATTTACAAGATCGTTCATTCCTTTCTAATTTTTTTGAAATTTGTGGCCGAAGCAAAGGGTTTGGGCCGAAGGCCAGATTCCAAACCTACCATTGATCCTATGTTTTTGGGGCCGGCCAAGATTGCGCGGTATGAAGCTATTACATTTTAGGACAAAATCTTATTTTTACGAATGTGTATATGTGATGATGCATGGACAAAACGATCCAAACTGCATTGGGCTTGAAACCAGTTCATAGCGTAACGAATGACTCTTGGTGGCCCCGTCATTCGGTTAGTTGGTATTCACCAGATGGGCTAGCCACTCGTTTGTTACAATCATGAGGGTTTAGACCTTCCAAACCCCCCGCTCCTTAGGTGTCTCGACTTAAACGTGTCATCAATATGGAATCTATTCTCTAGACGGGTAGACATAGCCCTCTCTCTCTTTCTCTCTCTCTCTCTCTCTCTGTGCGCCGATCATGTCATGATCGGTAAATGGTCGGTTGATTGCAACACTCACTTGACGATCGGTGATCATCCCTCGGCTCACTAAGGTAAATATTCATTTCTCCGACAAACGTGGAAGAAATCTCCCGTAAATGGAAGGAAGATCTCCAACCCATGAAGGAAAATCTGCGTAATTGCTTGGACTTTTCTAATCGTAGATCATTGAGATTCTGTAGAATCTCATCATCATAATCCCCGTAATCTCAAATACTTTCGTATGGAAAATAGGGTTTCAATGCCCCGTTGACGTACGTCTCTTACGTTTGGCAACTATATATACATCAGCGGGTCAATCGACTATGTAAGCACACATATATTCTCTAAACTCGCACGCAGTGCATGGGCAATTTCTTTTGATCTATTTTTTCCTTTCGAAAACCGCTCTTTAATTTGAGTATCAAAGCCTCCCCTGTCGAAACACCCTCCGGTGGTTTTTTATAGGATTCATTGATCAAAATTAGAGGACAGCCCAGCCTCCTAGTTTGAATTAGTAGAGTCATCATCTATAGAACCAAACTCACCTCTAACAATATGTATATTGCATACTAGATTTTACGGTTATTATTCAGGTTATATATACATTTAGATACTTCTCATTGTACTCATTTTCATATGATGAAATCCTTGTCTTATATACTTGTTGCTTTTTCTTGATTTGAAATATTCTATGTAAATATTGGCATAATTTTTCTTCTGTTACTTGTTTATTTTTTTTAACACTATAGGATTGAATTTAAACACAATTATTATTGTTGTATATATATATTTATATAAAATAATCATTTAAATAAATATATGATATAAAATAAAATACAATGACGTAAAATAATTTATATAAGGGATTTCATTTAGTAAGATAAAAGATTTATTGTTATTATTATTGTATACGCTTTAATTTGATGTTTATAACCTGGACACATGACTAGTCACAAAGAAACATAAAGCGAGGTAATATTTTTCTAACAATAAAGAAAGGTGAACGGGTATTTGCAAGGCAGTGATTGGTCCTTTTCTAAAGGACTACTTTGAATATTTGAAGTTGGGATCTTATGATCAAATTGTTCTTAAGTAAATCCAATCTCCTAGAGTTTACGTCTAAAATAGTAACTCGATTTCTAAAACAGTAATACTAATAAATTGAGTTTTAATTTCAACTACTAAAATCGATTATTTGAAAAATAAATAAATAAATAAATATATATATATTGCTATAATTTTTCTACGCCACTTATTTCTATTCAAAATTATCTCCTTATCTAAACATTTAACTATCACATTTTTACGAATAATCTGTATCTAAATTTTTAATGGAACATTTTACTAAATCTCATATATTTAAGTTTTTTATCTTTCTAACTAGTATATCTTTGGATTTTCTTTATATATATCCAAACAATCTCAGACGACACTCTCGTATTTTATTTACAATTGAACTAATTTTCAACTTATTTGAATTTCTTCATCTAATTTCCAACTTATTTGAATTTTTTCATTTATAATTCTATCTCTTCTAGTTTTGTCACATATTTATCTAAATATTTTCATTTCTATTACAGTCATTTTCTATTCTTATTATTATTATTTAATAACTCGACACTTAGTGTAATACAATAGTAAGGTTTTACTGTAATTCTGTAAAACTTTCCCTTCAAATGCGAACTCCAGATACTATTTTCCATTTCATCCAACTCACTTGAATTTTATGATTCATATCTCCATTTATATTACTATTATTTTGAATGATAGAATCAAAATATTTAAACCATTCACTTTTTGATATATTTTTTCCTTCTAATCTAATTGTTTTTTCATCATCCTAATTATTATTGTTAAGCCTACATTTTATATACTTAATTTTCGATCTGCTCAATTTAGATTATCTAAATTTTAGTGTGACTCTCCATAACTTTAATTTAACACTAATATTCTTTCTAATTTCATCAAGTAGTAATATATTGTCACGCCCCGAACCGGGATCGTGAACAGCCGCCCGTTGTCCCTGGATGCCGGCTGTGTTTTTATAGAAAATCGGGTAGAACCTCCCCATAAATAGGAGGTTTTCCATATTCAATTTTACCTGTATATCACATTCATCCTGTAAAATAAACAAATGGTCATCCCGACTTCTCTCAAAAATCAACAAATACCGCAGCCAACATCTAAAACAACGCAAGGCTATAAAGTTTCTAGTAGTCCTAGCAACAGATCTCTACTGTCATACCCAACTAGAGCATGAGCAGCCGCCACACCGAGCGGACCTAAATTCTACACATATATAAAATAAATTCCCAAGTTATTTTTAAATATTTACAAATGTCTCAATGCAATGAAATAATTCAATAAGAGGGTTTCACGAATAAATATCCATAATTTATACAGTCATCCCATAAAACTTGATAAATACATTGGTCAAACTAAAATCTCCAATACATAACAATATCACCAATCATTGTAGCGGAAAAGATGAAAAATATCCATACCCAAACCCAGTGATATCTCCTTGATCCGATACTAATCCTGTGGGAAAGAAAGCGAAGGGTGAGTATCTATGGGAGGATACTCAGTAAGTGAGGGGATTGACATCATACTATCAATATCGAGGGTGAACTTGGAGTGTCAAAACATAAGATAAGAAAATATCCACAGTGTGCAAACCGATCATATTATTTCAAAATCATATATCATACGCACACATCAGAAAGCAAAATATGCATTCAATATTTACATCAATGTCATGAAGAACCGGCCAATGAAATATTCCCGGCAATGGTCTACCTCGACCAAGGACGACGCATTGGGGGTTTTTCCAAATGCAAGTATTAAATAATGGCTCTCTACCCCAATGTTGGCCACAGACTACCCCAACTAGCTTGTAAACAATAATAATATACATATAACTAGTCGGCCGTGTATGGTGTCCCCGCCTGGTGCTAGACGGAGCCGTACTCAACGTCCTCTCCGATGAGGGTCAACCTGGGACACCCATACACATGACGATCAGGCGGATACCTCCGGCCGAAACGTATTCGGACACAAGGAGTGCCTCTACCAGATGTCCCCTCGTAGCTACGGATCACAATATCATATCAGCCGGGCACGTAGCCCCATGCATCACATCACCATGTCGGCCGGGCATATAGCCCCTTGCATCATATCATAATGTCGGCCGGGCATACAGTCCAAATATATAAGCAAATCCATTTAAAACCATGTGTCAATGCAGTGGAAGCATTAAAAGCATGTCAATATGTCAAAAATGTGACACAATATTCAGTTATCAAAACTCATGGATGCATATTAATAAAGTCAGAAATTAAGACACTCCAAAGGTTACAAAACATTTCATAAAATATTCGAAAATTCTAACAATCATACATTTTGCAGAAATATGTCATTTAAAAAGTATGTTTGAAACATGGTTTTCAATCAATAGTGAATGTCAAAATCCCACTCACTGTTCTAGGGAGGGTGGTCACTCCCTATTTTCAAAACCAATCAAATCTGATTCCTCGAGTCTTCAAAAAAAAGATCAACCTAATCAGATCATCAAACAAGCATCTTTAGAGTTTATCTGAAAAACATGAAATGTACAATATCCTCCACTTTACGGCTCATTTCATTCCAACCCTACAATCTAGATATTTTCATACATATTTCAAAGTTTAACTCTAAGGGAAACTATTCAAATTAACTCGACATGATTTTGTGATTCTATAATATGTTTCTTTCGTATCAGATCATCCAGTTTCTGTAATATTCTATACTTAACCTTCAAAATCACATATAATCATTTCAGAAATTGTATTCTATTCGCATTTTACTTACACTCTAAACATATACAGAACCTTTCATCTTAGATTCAATCTTAAATTCATTCAATTTATCAGTTAGAGCCGAAATCTCCTCACCTAGGGTTTTCTTGAAGCACAGAGTCTCGTCCGAATGTCGCTTCGGTCACTCCAAGGTCTGTAGTGTTTCCTATCAAAACAAGATTTATTTGTTAGATCTAAACACTTAGATCAGAAGCAAAACCCTAAGTCATTTACCTGCGTGGAGGTTTGTGGGCTGTCACGGGCTCACGGGCTATCGCGGACTCATGGGTTCGCGGGTCAGTGGGCCAGTGGGATTCGGCTAGTGGGCTCGCAGTCTGTGGGCCAGTGGACTAGCGGACCGGCAGGCCTGCGGGCTGGTAGGCCTGAGGGCTGGCGGGCCTGAGGGCTGGCGGGCCTGCAAGTTGGCAGGTCTGCGGGTGATGGGCCTGCGGCTGGCGGGCCAATGGGCCTGCAGCTGATGGGCCTGCAGGTTGGTGCTCGCTCGTGTGCTGGTGCGAGTCCGTGTGCTCGTGCACTGTGCTGGTGTTTGCTCGTGCCCCGGCTCGCGCGCCCTCGTGTGTCTGCTCGCGTGCGCTCGTGTGTTGGGCCGCTCACGCTCGCGGCCTGGCTCGGGCTCGCTGACTCGGTCCTGCTCGCGGCCTGGGCTCACGCTACGGGCTCGTGCGGAGAGGATCGCCCAGGGGCGCGATCGTGCTAGCGCTCGTGCTCGCGCAGGGTGGATCGCGAGGTGGGCTCGAGCTGTGGGATCGCGCTGCGGGCTCAAGCTGTGGCGGAAGGCGGTGCTCGCGGAGGCTCGCGGCGGAGGAAGGCGAGGCGGAGAGAGAGCGATCGCGGGAGATCGCGAGAGGGAGAGAAAGAACAGTGAGATAGAGAGAGAAACCGAGAAGGAAAGAAGAAGAAGAAGAAGAAGAAGAAGAAGAAGAAGAAGAAGAAGAAAGAAGAAGAAGAAGAAGAAGAAGAAGGAGATGAGGAAGGTGGTGGCGATGGCAGCGGAGCTCGCGGCGAAGAGCAGCGCCGCGGTGGGGGAGAGAGACGAAGGGTCGGGAGAGAGAGAGAGAGAGAGAGAGAGAGAGGGGGAGGGAGAGAGAGAGAGAGAGGGAGAGGGAGAGGGATTAGGGTTGAAACCCTAATCCCCAAATTTGGGGACGCAACGTTTTGCCCCAAAACGCTACGTCTCCATATTTGGTTATTTTTTTTTATTTGGTGTTACATATATCATCTATAAAAAATATCATCATAGTATTTTATTCTAAATGATTTTTGTTATTTCATCTATCACTACTGTAAAAAATGATAGGAGTTAATGCCAAATCTTGATACAGTCTAATATTAATAGGAAAATTAATATTGGTTACAACTCTTTTACACATATCTTTAATAAAATTAATATATTTTAAAAAAATCTCTTTATTCATTAGCGCCCACTACAATATGTCTCTAAGAGTTCTATCATATGTTTTTTCTAAATCGATGAATACTATACGTAGGTATCTCTTTTGTACTTTATATGTCTCCATCAAATGTCTTAATAAGTGGAGTGCTTCCGTGATAGATTTTTTTTGTATAAATTCAAATTGATTTTGAAATACATTTATTTCCGATTTCAACCTATATTCTATTAACTTTTTTTTATAGAAATTTCGATATTTTCTATATCCATTATACTTTTAACATTAAAGAGATTATCAAATACTCTCTCCAATATTTTTTTATGTCATCATTCTTTACCAGTATACTATTGATTTCACTCTTAATATATCTAATACTATTTAATTTTTTTTCCATTTCTCTCTTATAGTTTGGCAACTTTGTTGATCTCTTTTTCTCTTTCTTTAGTTTTCAATCTCTTGTATAATTCGTTATATATCGTACTTTTTGATTCGTGAATAATCTTTTTCATCTCTTTTTTTTACACTTATATTTTTCATATGTATCACTACTACTATTATTTTTAAAACTTTTATAACACTCTTGTTTGATTCAAATAGCAGTTTGTATTTTTTTTTGTTCCACCACCATTACTCCTTGGCTATTGAGGTCTGACCCTTAGATACACAAAAAATTTCCTTACCTATACTCTTAATATTAATAAACATCTCTTTCCACATTGTCTCTGAATTATCATTAGTAAACTAATTTACTATTTGAATTAATTCATCTCTAAAAGTTATCAAATTTTCTTCTTTCAAATTTCACCATTTAATTCTTGACTTCACAAATGGACGATACTTTTTTTGCCTTTTAGGCACATGTGTATCTAAAATTAAGAGTTTATGCAGAGTTGTAATACTTTTCTCCAGTATAACATTACAATCTTTACAGGTAACTCTATCACCTCTTTTAGTAAGAAAGAAATTTATTTAACTAGTATCGGACCAACATCTATATATAACTATGTGTAACTTTATTTTCTTAAAGAACATGTTTACGAGTACCAAATTAAATATTGTAATAAACTTTAAAACGGTATCTTCCATTTCATTCCTAGTACCAAATTCAAAGTTTCTACGTACAGTTTCGAATTCTTCATTTTTCTCTCTTACATGTCTATTTAGATTTTCTCTAATAAATAAATTTTCTCCACTAGGTATGACTTATATAAATTTATTTAAATCTTTCCAAAATTATTTTTTATTACTATATCTATAACTATTTGGAATGCACACACACTAACTATATTGATTACTTTTTCTCCATATACTAACTAGACTAGTATAATTCTATCCCCTTTCATTTTTTGTGTCTACTAAATTCTATAATAGATCTTTATATACAATTATTCATACCATATTTTTAATTATATCTCTACCTGTATACTAAATCTTATGACCATAACTGTTTACTATTTTAGTTTTTCCCCACTCATTTAATTTCTTGAAAACACATGATATTAATTTTTCTTTTATTTATTACTTTCTATCTTTTCCCTAACTTGTCGAAATTTTATATTTCAAGTGGTCAGGTGAATTCTATTTTTATGAACTATCTTATTTATCCGCACCCTAAGATTCCTTATTAACTTATCACAATATCCGGGATCAGATGTAGCGCGTCAATGAAGGGAAAGGGAGGCCGGGGGTAGGGAGAGAGCGAGAATGGGTCTGGGATCAAAAACCCGTCGGACTTGAGTTTTTCCAAATCAGGAGAGATAGATTTAGGATTTTAGGCAAGATTTGGGGTTTCCGAGGATAGATTTGGGCCAGATGTTATGGTCGGAGGAGAGATCTGGTTCGTCTAGGGGTCGGGGAGAGAGAGAGGGAGAGAGAGAGAGATCACAAGAGAGAGAGGGCATAGGGGGTGGATTTTTGAAGGGAAAGAGAAGGAGAGGGAGGTAGAGAGAGAGAAAGGGCACAAGAGGGTAGGTTTTCGAAGGAAAAGAGAATGAGAGGGAGCAAGGAAGAGAGATCAAGAAAGAGAGGGAAGGGAAGAGACCACATACCTGATTGAGCAACGTAAGAGAGTTGCTCGAATGATTGGACAAAAAATTTTGGTGGAGTGAGCAAGCAAGCGTAGTGAGAAAGTGTGTGTGTGTGAGAGAAAGAGAGAGAGAGAGAGTGCGGAGTGTAACTTGATTTCTAGCCGATTCAAAATGAATTTCCAAAGGCAGTAGCCATTTGCAGCATTGGAATAATCTGAGAAGATTTGGCGTCCCAGGTGACGTAAAATTTGCTTACGTAAGCACTTTGGAAAAATCTATGCTACCCACCTAGTTTAACTACCCCTGAGCCTAAAAAGCACAACAATCTAGTCCTCGTAATTTAAGGTAAAGAGAAAAGAAATCGCATAATACCGTATAAAATAGAAAAGTTAAGAACTAAATAAATAAAAAATGTTTAATATATATTGAGATAGTAAAGTTTAAATTTAATCGTTTTGATCTTTAACCCTCTTGGTATCTCCTAAAGTTGTCTTATCCAATCTATTGAACACTTAGCTCTCACTGTTGCTTCCATTTTTCGGTCATTAGTTATATCTATCGATAAAAAAGCAAAAATCAAGGGTCCACCATGGGTAAATCCTTATCCAAACTAAAATGGCTTTACCTTTAGTTTAGACCACCATGCAAGCAAGGTACTAGATCCAAATGATCTTTTTTCTTATATAAACCCTGCATTGCGAAAGGGTAAAACAACCAAAGCAAACAACCAAAAATATTTTCTGGCTATAGTACTCTTTGAGACTTTATTCCTAAAATGGCAAACACTGCACAGCCTGCCAGAACACAACAGCTGATCAGAGGTGGTGAACGCCGCATGTTTGCAGCTGGCGATGACAGTGCAATGCTAAAGCAAATCCAAGCGACCCATGCTCCAGATGGTCGCGACTTTGAAGTCAAGCCTATTCTCCAAATCATTGAGGACATCTTCCATCATGCTGCTCCTAGTAGCATTGATGGCATTGTCAATGTACTTGTCACATTTTCTATGAAACGCTAACTAGACTTTACAGTGTCCTTGATATATTGTGGTTAACTAGACTTTACAGTGTCTTTGATATATTGTGGCTCTTTGTATGTAGGGCACACACGCGCATTTAGAGGCCTTGGATGACAAGATGATTTCTTCTAGCATCGAAGGCATCCTGGAAGCACTAGCTTATACTATATATAAAATTTGTTGTGAGGTACTTATGGATCACCTAATACTCCTGTCTGCACTGTTTGAAAAGTAACTTGGAATGGAAACACGATTTACATTTGCATTTGCAGATCTCATGCAAGTGCTCAGGCGGGGGGGATGCACATCAGACGTCTATGGTGCTACTGAACACTCTCTCTGGCTATTCATGGGAATCAAAGGTGGTGATAACTCTAGCAGCATTTGCTGTGATTTATGGGGAGTTTTGGCTTCTTGTGCAGCTTTTCACCACAAACCAACTTGCTAAGTCAGTAGCATTGCTCAAGCAATTACCTGACATCATCGAGCATGCTAGTTTGCTCAAGCCAAAATTTGATTCAGTGCAGAACCTCATTAAAGCCATGTTGAATGTGACCAAGTGTATCGTTGCATTTACGGATCTCCCTTCTCAATACATATCCATAGAGACGCCTGCTATGTCTGCAGCCATGGCTCATATTCCTACTGCTGTCTACTGGACGATAAGGAGTGTCGTCGCTTGTGCCTCGCAGATTACCAGCCTGATTGGCTTAAGCCATGAGTAAGCATTTTCTTGTAATGGAACTTGTGCTCCAATGTGGAATGTCTTTTCCGCTAGTGTGACAATTCTGAAATGATATTAGGTACATCACTTCAACCATGGAGGCTTGGGAACTCTCGAGCTTGGCTCACAAGGTCAATAGCATACATGGGCACCTTACAAATCAACTCACTCTCTGCCATCAGTTTATCGGTATTTCCTGAAACCAACCTCAAATATTCTCTGTTTATTTAGAAACGAGTCCTGATCTTGAAAGTCTTAAAATATGATGAGCACTGGATGCAGATGAAAAGAAGCATATTGAAGCTTATCAGTTGCTCGTGAAGATACTGGAAACAATTCACATGGACAACATGAGAGTTCTTAAGGCTTTGATTTACACAAAGGATGATGTACCACCACTCTTCGATGGCTCAACTAAGACAAGGGTTTACTCTCAATCTCTCCCTATAAATATCTTTTCTTTTTTTTCAATTCCATCTTGCAAATGAATCCTACTAGTCACTACTTATTTCTCGCTTAAGATAAACTTCTTCCGTTTGACAAATAAATGCAGGTTCACATTGAAGTACTTAGGAAAAAGACTGTGTTACTTCTCATATCAGACCTTGATATCACCCCAGAGGAGATTCTGGTCTTAAGTCATTTCTACAGAGAGACACGACATGGTCCAACAAGGACAGAGATGCCATATGAGATGGTGTGGTTACCAATCTTGGATAGGTCGACGCATTTGAATCAAGCTAGACAAGAGAAGTTTGAGCAACTGAAGTATGCAATGGCATGGCACTCCATACATCACCCATCGATGGTTGAACCTGCAGTCATCAAGTACACCAAGGACGTATGGCACTTTGCAAAGAAGCCAATTCTTGTGACTTTGGACCCACAAGGGAGGGTTGTAAGTTCAAATGCTTTCCACATGTTGTGGATATGGGGAAACTTGGCAGCTCCTTTCACTGATACCAAAGAGCAAGCATTGTGGAAGGAAGAGACTTGGAGAGTTGATTTCTTGGTGGATGGCATTGACGAAGCCATACTCAAATGGGTACTCTTAACTTCTTACTCTTTCAATAGGCTTCTTGCATAAGTATGTAAAAACAAAAACATTGATTTAAAGAACCTTCATACCATTGTTGGTGCTAATTAATGTTTGGCCTTTTAAGCAGGTGGCAGCTGAAAAATTTATCTGCTTGTATGGAGGAGAGGATACTGACTGGATTCGAAAATTCACAGTGACTGTAAAAAGGGTTGCAGCTTCAGCTGGTATTGCCCTAGAGTTGGTTTACATGGGCAAGAACAATTCCAAGGAGCGAAATCGGAAGATCAATGAAATTATCACTGCAGAAAACCTTAGCCACTGCCTGCCTGACCTCACATTTTTATGGTTCTTCTGGACTCGTTTGGAAAGCATGCTGTACTCAAAAATGCAGCATGGCAAAACCATTGAAAATGATCGCATAATGCAGGAGGTTATGACTATACTAAGCTTTGATGGAAGCGATCAAGGTTGGGCCGTGATTTGTAAAGGATCAGCTCCTGAGATGGCTAGAGCTAAAGGTGACTTGATGTTTACATGCTTCACAGAGTTCGATACCTGGAAGGGCAAAGCAGAAGAAAAGGGATTTTTGCAGGCACTCATTGATCACCTGACTCATCTTCACACGCCTCAGCACTGCAACCGCCTAATTCTTCCAGGACTTAATGGGAACATCCCCGAGATTGTGGTGTGTGCAGAGTGTGGACGTCCGATGGAGAAGTACTTCATGTATCGTTGCTGCACCGATTAAGCTCAAATGCTATTCCTACCACTTGCAAGGGCCCATTTTTTCTTGTGTGATTTTGTTTTCTGTATTAGTACTGCAAGGAGATACTGCTCCTAGTGTTGTTCCTACCCAAAGTTTGTGTGTGAGATATATCTGGGGTCCCTATGGCCATCCCTGAAGCTTAAGTATTAACGTGTGCTGTATTAAGTATATTACTTCTAGTATTTTCTCTTTTATTCACCATCTTTTCAGAATTTCTGTCCTCAGCCATTCAACTAGAGTCCAAATAGTCTCCATCTGTATGACATAGAATTGCTTCTCCTTTTCAACATGGACGACATTGTTGTCACCGACCGGTGATCTCTGACCAGGACTTCAACTGGGCATGCTCCTTTTTTTTTTTCTTTTTTTTTTTAGTATAGGTGTAACTTCCACCGACGACGCACATTCTGGTATAATTCAATTAATTCAACTAAATCCGATCCAAACACTGTGGTTATTTTTTTAAGATTGACTCTCCTGATATTTATCTTTTTATTTCCAAAACTTAAAATATTGATTAACAGATTCATTGTCCAATCACTACCGGTGGCATGTTCCTACAAACCTTAATTGAGCTATCCCGAATTTTACAATTTGACCGATCAAGGAATCAAAGAATCAAAGAATAATGCTTGCTTATTTTGTCGGCAGTTTACTATAATGTTTCAATCGTACTTCTCTTCTCTCCTCATCTGCCTCGCAGGCACACCAACAAGTAGGACGGTCGGGTCTTTCCCCTCCTGCCCCAATTTTGTGGATCCAACTCGATCAATTTTATGGATTTCGTCATATAGACTGGGAATTTGATTTATAAATCCAGGATCAAAATCCATGAAGTCCATTTATTTGAATTTAAAATTCATGAATTTGATTCAAAACACATGAATTTCATTGGGTGAATTTGAATTTAAATTGGTGAATTTTATTTAAATGAATTTAATATCCAAATCCAATAATTTGATTTCATTTAGTCGGGTTTATAAATCCATGGATTTTATTCCGTCGGATTTCAAATTCAAATTTCAGAATTTGATTCTAAATTCATTAATTTCATTTTATCTGGTTTCAAATTTAAATTTAAGAATTTAATTCTAAATTTATGAATTTCATTTTGATTCTAAATTCATGAATTTCATTTCGTAGGATTTCAAATTCAAATTTCAGAATTTGATTATAAATTAATGGATTTCATTTCGTCAGATTTTGATTCTAAATTCATGGATTTTATTTCGTCGGATTTCAAACTAAAATCCTAAAATTTGTTTCTAAATCCATGAATTTCATTTCATCATATTTAAAATCCATGGATTCGATTCTGAATCAATGAATTTTACTTAACCCCATTTAAAATGAAATTTCATGAATTTGATTATGAACTCTTATAGAATTTAAAATGATTTAGTATTGAATTCGTGGATTTCATTTACACAAAATTAAAATCCGAATTCAAAAATTTTATTGAGAACCTATAGATTTCATTTAATCAAATCTAAAATCCATAAATTTGTTTACGAATTGATCAATTTTATTTAGTTAAATTTAAAATTCAAGAATTTGATTCTAAATTCTTAAATTCATTTAGTTGAATTTGATTGGTTTAATTCTAAAAATCTCACGGATAAAAGTCAGAGTTTATTATCATAGTTCTAAAATTCACAGCTCCGTCATCTAAACCCATTGTAAATTAAAAAAAAAAATCAAATTTCCGTTTCAAGTCCATATATTAGAAGCTCAAAAAGCAAAGAAAACCCATGCAAATTGGTAAAATTCTGGTTCACCCCAACATTCCCCACTTGTCCGACCGTTGCTGAACAGTTTTTGAATATCAAACGGATCTCCCCAAAAGGTAATTTCAATATGGTCGATTTCCTCTCTTTTGTAATCAGTTTCGTTACAGCGCCTGCTGCTCTAGCTAATTGAACCCATGCAAATTGGTAAAATCATTGTTTTTTTTTTTCACCCATTTTTGAAACATTTGATAATTAAAACCTACATGATTGGTGCAATTATTTATTTAAGTGACAATTAAATAGGTTGGAATAAATCGCTCGGACGTCTCTCTCATTATTTAATGCCTTTTTTTCTTGGTTCTATTGGAATCGTATATGTTTAAATTTACACAACTAAAGTAATTCTTCATAATATAAGAACCAAACAAACTTGTATTACTATCAAAAATCGAATTTGTTTCTTTGAAAAAATAATATTTATATTAACGGTCGATCTATATATACCTATTTTAATGTCTTTTATTTACTGAATATGCTCGAATCAAATAGTTAAACCTCAAGATTTAAAATAATAATAATAATAATAATAAATAAGGTTAACCAATCTTTTGTCACTTCCTAAAATAAATATCGTAACGCTTATCACATTTCAATTTACCATAACAAAAGGAGATCAACACCAAAAAAATAATATAACTCGAAGAATCGAGAGACAAAGATAAAATTTATGTCAGAAATCAAAGTGTAATAGACATTTAAATTATAATTACTTGTTTATCTAATTAACTCAGATACAACTAATCTCGAAACTAGCTCTAGGTGTGTAATAAAGCTACCATTTTATGTTTCCTTTCGACACAATTAAAATTTGAGAGAATAAAGAGGAATTGAAGATCGAATCAAGACCAAATCTTTGAGACAATCAGAGTATGTATAGGCTTTATGGCCCTCCTATGGCTCTCATTATCCCACATTAAGAAGAAGTTTCATGTCATTTTCTTGAAAGATGGCATATAACCAACCGACGAAATGAGTTGTCGTGTTGGTGGTACCAAGTTCATCTGAAAAGTGGCCTTGGTCATTTGCAGGCCTTAATAGGATTGTCCTGGAATTTCGTGACCAAGAAAAATGTAGGAAGTAACCAATGAGGGACTCAGTTTCTGACCCGTCCATGAAGGTAACGACCATGACCAAGGAAGGAGAAAATGGTGTGTTTTTTTTTTCTTTGGTTATACAGCGTTGATTACACGGTCGGAGAAAAATGATTATAACTACTAAACTGTTCTCTTAAAAACGGAGAAAATGACGTGTTACAAAGCCAGAAAGCGAAAGCGGGGTTCACAAGAACATGAAGCAGATACAGAAACATGGTCACTTTTACTGTATTCATCTTTGTCAAAAGCAGAAGAAGATGCATGGAAACATAATGAAATGGCCCTACTAGAGAAATTTGATGCAATCGAATAGCTAGACTTTGAATCTTCCAAGAGTAAAAGGCTGATATTAAAGTGAGAAATGGACAAGAAGACTTGACATTTATGACTAAAGACAACTATGCAAATAGAATTCAACAAGCATGACCTTTCCATGATTTACCCTTTTGGGTAAAACCAAGCCAGCAAATGAAGTTGGAAATAATCCACAGCTTATCAATAAGAATCAATGGAGACCAGTGATGTAAGGACCCCCCATGAATTAGTATGAGGAAAAGGAATGCTGAAACTCTCTGGTGTGCAAGTGGATAAATGATGAAGACATGATAAGAAATCCCCAAAAGGCTGCTACACTTTCTGCTATTATCAAAAATTAAAAAAAAAAATGAAAAGTCTTAATCTTTCATCTCATTTGCTTAAAATAATGTAGCGATCGGAGCTTGTTACTCGCTTAAAATAATGTAGTCTTAGGAACTTGCTACGCTCCTAAGTCATTCATCTGAAAAGTCTCACTGTTCGGACTGAATTATTCAAGTAAAATCCAAATACCGGTCAAGGAAAACCAAAAAAAAAGTCCAGGTTTATATGTGTATGACAAAGGTAAGGTAGTTAATATCCTTGAACAAAACAAATTTTAGGGTAATACTACAAAAACTAAATGATTTCATTAGTAAATATATCAAAATTTATATAAAATTCATACAAAATTAAAATTTTTTTAAATTTGAATAATTTTAAATTGATTAAAATATTATTAAAATTTAGTAAAAAAATTTTAAACTATTGTCATGAAAAGTTCAAACCATTTAATTTTTTATTCATTTGATTTGCAGTGTTGGAACTTCGAATAGCGATAACTTCTTCTAAAAAAGAATAAATTATATAATAAATTCGATTTCCCATTTCTTTCCGCAATTGGTATTCTCCTTAATTTTATAAAATTATTTATGATATTTTCAACTTCAAAATATATATTAACTCGTATCTCTTTTTCAATCATTTCAATACTAACCGTAATTCATTTTATAACTTTATTCGATAAAATAATAATACTACATAATTATTACTTTATTGTCATATTTTTTATATAAGAAATTATTGAATTTCGTTGCTATAAATTATTGACATAAAATTAACATAAAATTGAAACCAATTTTTACAAAGAATATCATGTAAATTAATAAATCACAAGACTGAATATTTTTTTTTTTTTAAATGTGAACTCCTTCGTGGTTCAAATAATTAGCCGACGAAGTGGGAAAATGAAGACGAAGAGACAAGACAGATACAGTAATTAAAAATCATTCTCCATCCAACAAAAAATAAAATAAAATATCAACACTAAAAAAATATCAACGGTGTCCGATAAATCTCAATTTTAAATTTTATATATAAAGAAAATAAATATTCTCAGTTTTTTGTCATTATCTTTTAAAATTTAATTCGTTTCGAATCGAATTTAAATTAATCGACGTAATTACAAAAGATTTATATAAAAGATTAAAAAATAAAAATAAAAATAATTATTATAATATTAAAAATAAGTTAAATGGGACCCAAAAAGCCCAAAATTTTCCACGCGTTTTTGGGCTTCGACTCCATAAATTAAAATCCGACACCCACTTACAGTGCCAAGAGATTCCTAAAACAAAACTAAGAAAACAACTTTCCGGTGCCGGCGAATGGATTCCATTCCCAGCGGATCCTTTCTCTCTCTCCTCATACTTTTCTCTCTCCTCCTTCTCTCTCATGCCAGACTTAATCTTCACCGTCCAGATTTCGAAGCTCTCAAAACAATCCGACGTGATCTGGGCATAATCAACAGCCCAAATCACTCCCCAACCCCATCATGCAACACTCCTGGAGTTTTCTGTGAGTGGAGAATTGTCAACAACTCAAATGTTCTGAGAATCACAAGACTTGTGATTAAATCACAACGGCTGAATGGGTTTCTCTCTCCGTCAATCGGACGGCTCACAGAGCTCAAAGAGCTTTCTCTACCTAACAACCGGCTCGTTGACCAACTCCCTCACCAAGTCGTTGACTGCAAAAAACTTGAAATCCTTAACCTCAGAAACAACAAAATTTCCGGCGAAATTCCGGCCAAATTATCAAACCTTGTATCTCTCAAAATCCTAGACATTTCTTCCAACAGATTCTCCGGAAACTTGAGTTTCCTCAAATATTTTCCAAATCTGGAAAAACTGTCAGTTGCCAACAACCAATTCTCAGGAAAAATTCCGAATTCAATCCGGTCATTTCGAAATCTTCGGTTTTTCAACTTCTCTGGCAATTCCAACCTTCAAGGTCCAATTCCAAAGCTGAAGCAGATTGAGAATTGGGAATCCCAATTCCCAAAACGTTACATACTTGTTGAGAATTCAACAAGTAGTACTAATTCTACTTCTGCTGCGGCTGCACCAACTAGCAGTCAGGACTCGAATTTGGATTCTGGGTCAGATTTAAGTCCATCACCTTCACCTTCGCATTCTCCGAAAAAACATCATAAAAGTACAAAGAAGAAGGTGAGAGGATGGATTTTAGGATTCATAGCAGGAGCCGTGGGTGGAAGCATATCCGGGTTGGTGTTTTCTGTGCTGTTGAAGCTTCTATTGGCATGGATTTCCGGAAGTGGGAAGGATCCGGGTCCATCGATTTTCAGTCCATTGATCAAGAAAGCTGAGAATTTAGCTTTCTTGGAGAGGGATGATGGGTTGGCTTCACTGGAAGAGATAGGAAGAGGTGGGTGTGGTGAGGTATACAAGGCTGAATTGCCCGGAAGCAATGGCAAGTGGATTGCTATAAAGAGGATAGTTCAGGCTCCAAAGGATACTGCAGTGTTGACAGAGGAAGACACTAAGCTTTTGAACAAGAAAATGAGACAAATTCAATCTGAGATCAAGACTGTTGGGAAAATTCGACATAGAAACCTTCTTCCTCTTTTGGCTCATGTAACCAGACCTGATTGTCACTATCTAATTTATGAGTTCATGAAGAATGGTAGCTTACAGGATATTCTCAATGATGTTGCTGCTGGAAGGCTCGAATTGGACTGGATGGCTCGGTATAAGATTGCTCTAGGTATTGCATCTGGACTCGAATATCTGCACATTAGCCATAGTCCAAGGATTATACACAGAGATTTGAAGCCAGCGAATATTCTATTGGACGATGACATGGAAGCTAGAATTGCAGATTTTGGACTGGCAAAGGCCGTGCCCGATATCGATACTCATGTGACTACATCCAATGTGGCTGGAACAGTTGGGTATATTGCGCCAGAGTATCACCAGACTCTGAAACTTACTGACAAGTGTGATATATATAGTTTCGGGGTTATACTTGGTGCTTTGGTGATGGGAAAGCTTCCATCTGACGACTTTTTCCAGCACACAGCTGAGATGAGCTTGGTGAAGTGGATGAGGAATGTCATGACCTCAGAAGATCCAAAGAGGGCTATTGACCCAAAATTGTTGGGAAATGGGTATGAGGAGCAATTGCTTCTAGTTCTGAAAATCGCTTGCTTTTGCACTCTGGATGATCCCAAACAGAGGCCCAATAGCAAGGATGTTAGATGCATGCTGGCTCAACTCAAGCCCTAAACGTACAAGCAGTGTGTTTCTGATATGTAATAAGGATAATATTTTGCGTTTAAGTGTGTCTTTAGTATCAGAACTGAGCTGTAAGCTTATGATGCAACAAAAAGGATGCCCGCGTAATTCTATTTCTAAGAAATTGTATTTCAGCCATTTGTACTTTGTTTATCTTAAATCAGTGAACTTTCTTCCTTTAGTCATCCTTTCTTTGGCAGTCACTGATCCAGAAAATGGCCCTTCGGCTCTAAGGCACTTCATCTTGATGAAAGATACCTTATGTCAACAGAGTCCGAAATAGTCTCCAGTGGCTTATGTCTGAAATTATGAGTGCACATGGAAAAATCTCCTTTGTTTCCCATTACGGTATTCGAAATCATATTCTGATTAATACGATTCGAGCGTCTATAGGGTACTATTTAGGGAGTGATTTTTTTAATATAATTTTTCATATTTTTAAGTTTCAAACTCGAAAAGTTGAGAGAGTTAAAACTTCTTTCTATTAGGTTAGGTTGACTATCCGTTGGTTGCACATGGAAAAATCTAAGAGCACCCTAAAGACTGCTTGTTACACCTGAGAATACAGAGGCACATAGAGTATTACCTAAACGAATACAGAGGCAAACAACTAAACCTCTACTCTGTTTAAAATATGTATAGATCTCATCAAGAGAAATGCTGTTCTACTTCAGTCATTGTTGGATCAAGAAGTGGAATTTTTCTGGTAAACATCCCAGTCCAGGGGGAAGAGTCATATAAAAGAAGCCATAAATACCCTAGTTTCCAGGTCATTTAACTCATACAAAGACACCCGGTATCAAAATTTACTTTTGACACCTTTTTTTCTATTAGCATTTTTAGTCGACAGTAAGGGTAACTTTGGTTCGCTCGAAGGGGAGGAGAAAGAGCAGGGGAAGATTTACTTTAGCTGGTGAAAGAAATACATTTTTTCTATTTTATTTGGGAGTGAAAGAAAAAAAGATTTGTATTATATTTTCTTATTTGGTTGGAGTGAAAAGTGGATAGGGATAGGAAAGAAAATATGTATTACTCTTTTTGAGTCATATAAAATAAAAAAAAAAAGAATAATTTTAACTATAAAGTTTTGTTACCGTCCCAACTTATTCACAAGTGAAAGGAAATTTTTTTTGACGTGAAGAACGTATTATATTATCCCTCTTTTACTTTTCTCCTCCCTTTTCATTTCTAATCAAACGAAAATAATCTCATATTTCACTTCATATTTATTTTCCTTTCTCTTTTCCCTTCACTTTACACCCCGATCAAATTTATCGTAAACGTAATCTTTTTAACATTTAATGTTATTTATTTTTTCTCTCCTTATTTTTTCTCTTCTGTGCACTCTCTTTTTCTTTTTTATCTTTCTCTCTCTCCTCTCAATTTGTCGCCTTTTATTTTTTTTCTCTCTCTTCTCCACCCTTTTTTATTTTTCTTTCCTCCCGCAAACTTCTATTTTATATTTATAATGATAGAAGAGAGAGTATGTGGAAAATAAAAGTGTGAGGGAAGAAAATAAATAAATAAATAAGAAGTAATAAATAAAATGATAATAGTGGTTTATTTAAACAAATAAAAGTTTTGGAATAATTAAAAGAAATAAATAAATAATTATTTAAAAAATATTAAATGTAAAATGACAGAAGTTTTAGGTAGGACCCCATTTTCTAGATTATGTTAGATACCCAACCATCGTGATAAATATGTAGCATAAAAACACCCCATTTTCAAAGTGCAAATTATATATATATATATTTCTTATATTTTTTAATTATTTAAAATATTTTTTTTCAAAAAATTAAAAAAAGGAGTCTTTATGTCGCGTTACCAAGGCTCTCGTTTCAAAAAAATACGCCTAAAAGGCCTAAAACCCAAAATGTGAGAAAATTTTCTGAGAGATGTAATGTAATTTCAAACTTTAAATACGCAGAGATAAAAATATTTAATAAAATTTTTAATTTAAATCGTTGTGTCTCGTTTATTTTGTAACCCTCTCTATTTTCTGTTTCTCAATATTTATTATAGAGACATTGAATAGATTCATTGAGAGTTGGTGGTGGTTGTTGCATGCGAATGTTGGGCATTTAATTTCCGTCATTAAAGGTTCTGCAATTGTTCCTTTATTCGCGCTAAATTTTCATTCCTTTTACTTACGTTTCTTTTAAATAAGCCAATCAAACTTTTTTGCACTGCATTCAAATGTTAGTTTTGATGAAAAAAGAAATATTTTAGAAATAAAAAAAATAAGGGATATGTTAGCTTATGATCATGATATTTCCCAAAAATCGAAATTCTTGATCAATGGAGGAACAATATCACCATTTTTGTTCAATAAGGCGTGAGATAATAATTCCATATTTATTTGCACAAATCCATATGCTCCCGTTTTTAATAAGATTCCAGCTAAAAGCATACTAGTATCGTAATGTGCTTCGTCACGAGTATTTGGTAACCATGTATGTAAGGGTATAATAGGCGTTACATTCATGTGGTGGAGATCATATTCACGCCGGTACCGTAGTAGGTAAACTTGAAGGGCGAGTTAATGATCATGCCCCAATATTTTTATTAATTCCAAAACTTTTACTTATTTATTTAAATAAATCACTTCTATCATTTTATTTATTACTTCTTATTTATTTTTTTGTTATTTTTTTCCTCAAACTTTTGTTTTCTATATATACTTTCTCTCCTATCATTTTAACTATAAAATAAAAGTTCAAGGGAAGAAAAATAAATAAATAAAGGGAGGAGAGAGAGGAAAAAAAAAAAGATTTTATAGAAAACAAAAAATTAGGAGAGAAAGAATAAATGACATTAAATGTCAAAAAAGAAAGATTGCATCTAATATCATCTATTAGATTTTATTGGTATTATCTGAATAAGATTTCGGATTTATACATAAAAAAATGGATACGAGAGTTTTACTTTTTAAGAATTTAACATAAATTGATACGAGTATTAATGAATCCCGGCCCCTCTGTACATAGATATCAACGTCTCGCTTGGCATTCGCAGTCAAAATTGTGAGAATGGCGTTTGGATATGTAAGTATTATACGGAGGCGTCAGAATTTCACCTTCAAAAATACGTCAATAGTTGAATGGAAGCACCAATTACCCACTATACATTTCTTGCTAAGGTTTCAGATATTCCCATTGGCGTGAACTGATGGTATGGGCCAATCAATGGTAGAAGAGTTGACTCCAAAGTCAAGTGACAAGTGGGGAACAGCCGATCCCACCATTTTGCTGCAATAACATTCGTCAGAAGAACCATTCAAAGCCAAGCAAGCTGATGGAAATTGACCCAAGTGAGGAGAGAGAGACTACAGTTTTCAAAGTCAAATCTTCAAAGTTGTTTGAACCAAAAATAACGGCAATGGTGAAGACGACTCGAATCCTTTGGATATTGGATCAATTGCACGAATATACAATAACAACGTATTAAAATTTAATTTCGATCCATTATTTAAGAGATAAATTAAAAATATAATATAATATAATATAATATAAAATATATATATAAAAACAGAAATAAAAAAATAAAAGAAAAGGAAAAAGAAAAATAAATAAATAAATCAATAGATAAATATCTAAAATATATTGGTTTAATTTGTTCAGATTCTTCTACGTCGTCCATTTCTATGCACGACCATTTGCTCTTCTAAACCTTTAATTTTCATATATTTACGAATAAACTGTATCCAAATTTTTAATAGTTTATCTTTATATTTTACTATATCTCATATACTTTTCTTGATTCTCTTAACCAATATATTTTTTGGTCGTTTTTACATATACCCGAACCAACTCAAACGATCTATTGCACATATATAGAATTAGGGTTAGTCTAATAACATCCAACATGAAAACACGACCGTGATTTAACAACCTAAGTCCACTTACGCTCGGTCAGTCTACTGAAATGAAATGCTAAGTCTATTAATTAAGTTTCGGATTCAAAATTTAGAAATAAAAAAAACTAATTAAAGAGAGTCGTCCCCTAAATAAAACCCTGTAGACGCTCGAATTAGTAGGAACATGATTTTGGATACCTATATAAAAAAAAGGGCAAAAAAGCCTAAGTCTACTAGATAATTTCTCATACACTTCTCGTTGCAGGGTACCAAGTTAAAAACTAAATTTAGCATCTTTTGCCAACAAAAACTTAAAGAGTTCGCCCAGAGTTTTTTGTCTGAGATTGGACACAGAGCATATGATTGATGAATTTTGTGGGTACAAAAGGTTGAGAATCCGATTAATGAACCTCAGAAATCACCTTATGATGTGGCCCAATACCTAGTTCTCTATTATTGGCTTATGAAAATACGAAGTAGAAGAGATTGCCCAGATCCTAGACCATCTATGATTGACAACTTGGAGCGGTTCCAAACAACAATTGATTGCTAAATCACAGTCAACCTCAACCATACAGTTAGCAACCACAGAAAATTCTTCATTAACAATGATTAAAGAAGCAATTCTAGAGACGATGGAACTTAAATAATTTTAGTACCTCACAGAAATAGCAGTAACCAGAATAAGAACAATGACCATAAGCAGACTTAGGGGAGCACAAACCAAATTAAAAGCCACAGCATATGTGGGATATGAATGATTCAGTAAGATAAAAACCTCCGTGAACAGAAATGGCAGCCTAAACATTTTAATATCAACATCACATGCCATTTGAGTAGCACACAACTTTTCCAAATGTTTCATCTGTCCTCTCCATAGGGCTTACAGACCTCTTTGCATTCATGGCACTGATGAGCAGCTATGGTGCAGATAGCAGCAACAACATGATGAATTTTAAAATCACTAAAAGACAGACACACAGACAGTAGATTATAGGATTTACTCACAAAAGAAAGCTCTAGAATAGTTTCCATCTAATAGTGCACCTAAACAACCTCAAAAATCCAGTAGCAATTGCGGCAGTATCCTCTCCAGGTGAGTAGGCTCTATTTTATTGACACCTTCAGCTTCAGCAATTATAGCGGCGCGTTGGACAGCCTCTGCACAAACAGAAAAAATTTACTTAAGAAATTGTGGCTAAAGAATGGATCAAAAGTGAACAGGACAAAAATAAAACTTCTATATGAGATAAGCGAACCAGCAACAAAAGTTCGAAGGAGTTCACAGCTCAGCTTCAGAGCATTTGCATTAGCTGCAATAAAGGAAATGGCATATAAGTGCAATCCTGTATCCAAATCATGGATTACGTTTGCGAACTTCAATTGAGGGGAAAAAATAATAAAAATAAATAAAAAAGAAAGCAATCATTGAATATTGGTCGTAAAAATATTGCAAAGTGTAACCACATCCTCACCAAACACTAGTCAGCACAATTAGCACTCCACTTCTTCATAACACTACCCAGAATAAATTATGATTTGTTCAGATACTTATTAGATAGAGTTTTTTTCCAGAAATCCAATGACAAAGTGCTTATCACATCAGCAAAGTGCAAAATAGAATTGTCTGACATACCAAAAGTAGGCCGATTTTTTTTGGATGTTCCAGCTCCCACCTGCACCATCAAAAACTTGATTGGAGAAAACATGCAGAACTCTTAACCACTAGACCATCCTAGTGCAAAATCAACAAATGTAGATAGGAACATGAAATTCAACCAAGGTGCAGAATCAACAAAGTAGCCGGCAATGTTAACAGAACTCTTGCATCATGCCCAATGATCTAGCAGCTCTAAATCAGCAGAAAAAATGGAAACTACTTTATGATTGCACTATGTCATGGAGTGATATGCATGATCTGTGATTTTGTCAATACAACATAATGTTGACAAAACATGTGCATAAAGAAGCAGCAAATAAAAAGAGAATGGAAGGATGTCAACAAAGTATTCTTTTTGATACCTATTATTGTGTTTCATAGAATCATAGGCATTCTTTTTCATAATAAAGGATATCATTAGGAATACTTGGAGCTATGGAAGCAACTCGATGAACTTTAATGCTATTCAATTAATGTAATGATAAAACAAGGGTCTGATGTGAACTTTTTATTGCTGAATTTGCCATCCCTTTTTGGGAGGAGATCTTATGGGAGAGTATTGAGCCCTCAAATCACCACCATTTAGCATGAGTTCACCTATTTGGCATCATCTATGAGAAGTGGAAGATTGAAGTGCATCTAAACAAGTCATTGTACAAAGGTCTACGATTAGGCAACAAGAAAACTAACACGTCCAGAGGACATCTTCAAGCCCTGGGCTATGGACTTTATATCATCTCCAATGACCCGTGCTAAGTCAGGCTGGTAGCAGGCTAAATCCTCACCATTAAATCACAAATAACCCTAAGGCTAGAAATAGACCCTTATGTAGCTCACTGCATCAGCCAGCTCCTAGGTATCCTTCTAGTAGACTCCAACTAGTCTGGAGCAGAAGACCTAGTTGAATTTTATGCCCCACTGACACTTCTAAAATGGACTGTGTCCAAGATGAACACAATTCTTAGACATTAACATAGTACAACACTCAGTAACTTACAATAATATAAGATTCTTATAAACTTTTTCATGTTACTGTTTCTCTATATGTTTTGTCCATGTCTGAGTCTATGTAGTTCAGTTCGAGATTTTGCCCCAAATCAATGATCAAGGAGCTCTACCATACTACTATCAGACGGTCAGTTTGCGCTACATCCTATCATAGGACAAGGTTTAATGATCGTAAAACACCCACAAACACTAACAACCACGAAATCCAATTTCCGAACATAGCTGGAGAGAGAGAGAGGAACCTCAGAATCGACGACATCGGACGTTTCGTTCTTTTCGCGCTCTGTAACATAAAACACATCGATTGAAAAATAAATAAATAAATAAATCGCCTAATGAATCGAAAAAACAAAAGGGCATTCAGAAAGAAGAAGATGATGAATACCAAAAGCTCTTCTTCTCCAAACGAGCTTGAAAATCGCATGAATCAGATCCTGAAATTTGAAATTCCAGCAAATCCACAAACCGATTGTCAAGTCAAATAGACGCCAAATTAACAAAATGAGAATTTTCAAAGAAAAAACACGATTTATATTAAAAATCCAAGTAATCGAAAAAAATCGGAAGATTATGGTTTTCTAGAATTTACAGGATCGAAAGTGTCGGTTTCCATCTCTTGAGCTAATAGCAAAATTATGATTTGAACCGAAGAATTAGGGTTCTTAATTTTTCGTTTTCGCGCGTTTTTGGTGCTAGCCTACAAATTTGGCACGAAGGGGACACACACGAAGCCCCGGCGGTTAGCTAAAGGTCACTAGATGCATCCTGCACCGGGCATTAATTCTGATGGTCAGATCGAATTAGTTAAATTAACACACTATTATTATTATTATTATTAAGTTTTTACCTATTGTCTTTTAACTCACATTTCTCCTATATTAGCGCCTTGAAACACCTATAGATCAGTTGTAGAGCATCAATCTTGCAAATTAAAGATCTATAGTTCAACTCTAAACTAAAGATTTGTATTTGTATGGGGTTATTAATTAAAAGGGTTCAAACGAATTAATTGAATTAATATACTATTATTAATATTTTTTAAGTTTCTATAAATAATTATTTCATCATTTCTCTTATATTGGTGCTAGGAAGCCCCTATAGAGCATCACCCTTGTAAACTCAATGTCTGTAATTCGATCCTGTAAGAGAGCATTAATTCAACTGGTTTGATCGAATTATTTGAATTGATGCACTACCATCATCATCATCAAGTTTTGATGGATATTTTTTTTACTCTCATTTCTTTTATATCGGTGTCATGAAACCCCGAAACCCTTGTGGTTCAGTAGAGCGTAAATCTTGTAAACTGAAGGTCTGTAGCTTGATCCTGCGTGGGGGCATTCATTCAACTAATTCGATCAAATAAATTGAATTAATACATTGTTATTATTATTATTAAGTTTTTATGGATAATTTTGTTTCTCTAGATAGTTTTCTCCTCCCTGTTAACTTATATCAGTGGCATGAAGCCCCAACAACATTGTGGTAAAGTATCAGCCTTGTAAATTGAAGGTCAGTAGTGCGATCTTGCAAGGAGGTATTAATTGAACTGGTTCGATCGAATTAGTTGAATTAATACACTATTATTATTATTTTTAAATTTTTATGAATAGTTTTTTTTTCCACTCATTTTTTCAATATTGATGTCATGAAACCCCTATAACACAGTGGTAGAGCATCAGTGTTGTAACTAAAGGTCTGCTGTGATCCTGCATGGGGGCATTAATTCAACTGATTTAATCAAATTAGTTGAATTAATACATTATTATTATTCTTAAGTTTCAATCGATAGTTTTTTCTCTCATGTCTCATATATAGGAGCCATGAAGCCCCTATAACTTAGTGGTAGAGTATCAGTCTTGTAAATTATAGGTATGCACATCGATCCAACATGGAAGAATTGATTCAACTAGTTTGATTTAATTAGCGAAATTAATGCACTATTATTATTATTTTTAAATACCTATAGGTAGTTTTTTCATCTCATTTCTCCTATTTCGGTGTCATGAAGCCCCCATAGCTCAGTGGTAGAGTGTCAATCTTGTAAATTGAAGGTCTGTAGTTTGATTCTGCGTTGGGGCATTGTTAATTTTCAAGTTTCTATGGGTAGTTTTTTTTCCTCCCCCCCCATTTCTCCTACAATGGTGCCATGAATCCCATATAATTCAGTGGTAGAGTATCAGTCTTGTAAACTGAAAATCTGCAGTTCGATTTTGTATGGAAGCATTGATTCAATTGGTTCGATCAAATTAATTGAATTAATACATTACTAATGTTTTAAACTTTTATAAAAAGCTTTCTTCCTCTCATTTGTCCTATGTGTGCCACAAAGCCCCTATAGCTTAGTTGTAGAGTGTCAATCTTGTAAGTTGAAAGTCTATAATTCGATCCTACATGGGGGCATTAATTCAACAAGTTCAATAATAATTCAATTAATGCACTATTATTATTATTTTTAAGTTTCTATGAATGGTTTTTTTTCTCTCTCTCATTTCTCATATACTAGTGTCATGAAGCCCCTATAGTTCACCAGTAGAGTGTGGGAGCATTAATTCAATTGGTTCAATCAAATTAGTCATATATAATGCACAATTATTAACATTTTAAAGTTTCTATCGTTAGGTTTTCTACTCTCTTTTGTCCTATTTTGGTGCCATGGAGCCCCAATAGCTTAGTAATCGAGCTTCAGTCTTGTAAACTGAAGATCGTAGTTTGATCCTGCATGGGGGCATAGATTCAACTAGTTCGATCAGATTAATTGAATTAATGTATTATTATTATTTTTAAGTTTATACCGATAGTTTTTGTCTCTCATTTCTCCTATATTGGTGCCATGAAGATCCTATAACTTAATGGTAGAGTATCAGTCTTGTAAACTGAAGGTCTATAGTTTGATCTTGCTTGGGGGCATTGATTCAACTAGTTCGATCGAATTTGCTAAATTAATGCACTATTATCATTATTATTTTTAAATTTAGATGGATAGATTTTTCCTCTCATTTCTCCTAGATTGGTGCTATAAAGCCTTATATCTCAGTGGTAAAACGTAAGCCCGGTAAACTGATGGTCTGTAGCTTGACATTATTACTATTTTTAAAATTCTATGGATAGTTTTTTTCCTCTCATTTCTCCTATATTGGTGCCACGAAACCCCTATAACTCAATGGTAGAGCATCAGTCTTGTAAACTAAAGATCTATAGTTCGATCTTATATAAGGGTATTGATTCAACTGATTCGATCAAATTTGTTGAATTAATGCACTATTATTATTTTTTTTAATTTTTTATCGAGAGTTTTTTTCCTCTCATTTGTCCTATATTGGTGCCATGAAGACCCTATAGCTCAGTGGTAAAATATCAGTCTTGTAAACTGAAAGTCAGTAGTTCAATCCTGCATGGAGATATTAATGGAATTGGTTTGATCGAAATAGTTGAATTAATAAACTATTATTAATATTATTTTTAAATTTCTATGAATAGTTTTTCCCCTCATTTTACCTATATTGATATCATGAAACCCCTATAGCTCAATGGAAGAGCATGGGGGCTCAATTCAACTGATTTGATCGAAGTAGTTGCCCAATTATTATTATTTTTAAGTTTTTATCTATAGATTTTTTTCTCTCATTTGTCCTACTTTGGTGCTAAGATACCCTTATAGCTCAGTGGTAAAACGTCAGTCTTCTAAACTGAAAATCTATAGTTCGATCCAGCATAGGGTATTAATTCAACTGGTTTGATCAAATTAGTTGAATTAATGCAATATTATTATTCTTAAATTTCAATCGATAGTTTTTTTCTCATTTCTCATATATTGGTGCCACAAAACCCCTATTACTCAGTGGTAGAGTATCAGTCTTATAAATTGAAGGTCTGTAATTCAATCATATACAGAGGCATTGATTCAAATAGTTTGATTGAATTAACTAAATTAATTAACCATTATAATTATTTTTAAATTTCTATAGATGGTTTTTTTCCTTTCATTTCTCCTATATTGGTGTCATGAAGCCCCTATAACTCAGTGATAAAGCGTTAGTCTTCTAAACGAAAGGTCTGTAGTTCGATCCTGTATGGCAGCATTAATTCAACTTGCTCGATTGAATTAATTGAATTAATACACTATTATTATTATGGTAGAGCGTAAGTCTTGTAAACTGAAACTCTGTAGATTGATCCTACATGGGGGCATTGATTCCACTGGTACAGTCGAATCAATTGAATTAATACATTATTATTTTTTTTTTAAAGGTTCAATAATAATTTTTTTCCTCTCATTTGTCATGTATTGGTTAAAGTCCCTATAGCTCAGGGTTGTACTTTGATCCTATATGGAGGCATTGATTCAATTGGTTCGGTCAAATTGGTTGAATTTATGCACTATTAAGATTAATTTTTAAGTTTTTATAGATAGTTTTTCTTTTTCTTCTCATTTCTCCTAAATTGGTGCCATGAATCTCCTATAGTTCAGTGGTAGAGTATCAATCTATGGAGGCTTTGATTTAACTGGTTCGATCGAATTAGTTGAATTAATGCATTTTATTATTTTAAACTTCTATAAATAACTTTTTTCCTTTCATTTGTCCTATATGTGCCATGAAGCCCCTATATGTAAATTGAAGGTCCGTACTTTGATCCTACATGGAGGCATTGATTCAATGGTCGAATTGGTTGAATTTATGCACTATTAAAATTAATTTTTAAGTTTTTATAGATAGTTTTTCTTTTTCTTCTCATTTCTCCTATATTGGTGCCATGAATCCCCCGTAGTTCAAAGGTAGAGTATCAGTCTTGTAAACTGAAAGTCAGTAGTTTGATCTTCTGTGAGGGCTTTGATTCAACTGGTTCGATCGAATTTGTTGAATTAATGCATTTTATTATTTTAAACTTCTATAAATAGCTTTTTTGCTTTCATTTGTCCTATATGTGCCATGAAGCCCTTATAGTTTAGCGGTTGAGTATCAGTCTTGTAAACTGAATATTTGTAGTTCAATCCTACAAGGAAGTGTTTCAACCGGTTCGATTGAATTAGTTGAATTAATGCACTATTATTATTATTTTTAAGTTTTTATGAATAGTTTTTCTTTTTCTTTCATTTCTCCATTTATACTGGTGTCATGAACTCCCCAGAGCTCACTGGAAGAGCATGGCAGCATTAATTCAACTGGTTTGATCGAATTAATTGAATTAATCAACAATTATTAACATTTGTTTTTCTATGTTTTGTCCTATTTGGCGCCATGAAGTCCAAATAGCTCAGTAATAGAGCATCGGTCTTGTAAACTAAAAGTCAGTAGCTTGATCCATGATGGGGGCATTGATCCAACTGATTCAATCAAACAGGTTGAATTAATATATTATTAATTTTTTTTAAGTTTATATCGGAAGTTATTTCTCTCATTTCTTTTATACTGGTGCTATGAAGCCCTATAACTCCGTGGTAAAACATCAGTCTTGTAAACTGAAGGTCTATTGTTTGATCCTGCATGGGGGCATTGATTCAAATAGTTCGATCGAATTTGCTGAATTAATGCACTATTATTATTATTCTTTTAAATTTATATGGCTAGTTTTTTTTTCTCTCATTTCACTTATATTGGTGCCACAAAGCCCCTATAGCTCAGTGGTAGAGCGTCAGTCTTGTAAACTGAAGGTCTGTAGTTCGATCCTGCATGGGGGCATTGATTGCTTTTTTCCCTCTCATTTGCCCTATATGTTCCATGAAGCACTATTGCTTAGTGGTAGAGCTTCGGTCTTGTAAATCGAAGGTCCGTAGTTTGATCCTACATGGGGGTATTGATTTAGCTGGTTCAATCGAATTACTAGAATTAATGTACTATTATAATTAATTTTTAATTTTCAATGTATAGATTTTTTTCCCTATCATTTCACCTATATTGGTATCATAAAACCCCTATAGCTTAGTAGTAAAGCGTTAGTCTTGTAAACTGAAGGTCTGTATGTCGATCCTGCATGGGGGCATTGATTGCTTTTTTTCTTCTCATTTGCCATATATGTTCCATGAAGCACTATTGCTTAGTGGTAGAGATTCAGTCTTGTAAATTAAAGGTCTGTAGTTTGATCCTATATAGGGTATTGATTCAGCTGATTTGATCGAATTACTAGAATTAATGCACTATTATGGTAAAGCGTCAGTCTTGTAAATGAAAGTCTATAGTTCTAACCTGCATGGGGCCATTAATTACGAGCTTCAACCTTGTAAATTGAAGGTATGTAGTTTGATCCTATATCGGGGTATTGATTCAGTTAGTTCAATCGAATTACTAGAATTAATGCACTATTATAATTAATTATTAATTTTCTACGTATAGTTTTTTTTTTTCCTATCATTTCACTTATATTGGTGCCATAAAGCCCCTATAGCTCAGTGGTAGAGCGTCAGTCTTGTAAACTGAAGGTCTGTAGTTCGATACTGTATGGGAGCATTGATTGCTTTTTTCCCTCTCATTTGCCCTATATGCCTATATGTTCCATGAAACACAATTGCCGTTCGATCGAATTACTAGAATTAATGTATTATTATAATTAATTTTTAATTTTCAATGTATAGATTTTTTCCCTATCATTTCACCTATATTGGTATCATAAAACCCCTATAGCTTAGTAGTAAAGCATTAGTCTTGTAAACTGAAGGTCTGTATGTCAATCCTGCATGGGGGCATTGATTGCTTTTTTTCTTCTCATTTGCCATATATGTTCCATGAAGCACTATTGCTTAGTGGTAGAGATTCAGTCTTGTAAATTAAATGTCTGTAGTTTGATCCTATATAGGGTATTGATTCAGTTGATTTGATCGAATTACTAGAATTAATGCACTATTATGGTAAAGCATCAGTCTTGTAAATGAAAGTCTATAGTTCTATCCAGCATGGGGCCATTAATTACGAGCTTCAACCTTGTAAATTGAAGGTATGTAGTTTGATCCTACATCGGGGTATTGATTCAGTTAGTTCAATCGAATTACTAGAATTAATGCACTATTATAATTAATTATTAATTTTCTACGTATAGTTTTTTTTTCCTATCATTTCACTTATATTGGTGCCATAAAGCCCCTATAGCTCAGTGGTAGAGCGTCAGTCTTGTAAACTGAAGGTCTGTAGTTCGATCCTGCATGGGGGCATTGATTGCTTTTTTCCCTCTCATTTGCCCAATATGTTCCATGAAGCACTATTGCTTAGTGGTAGAGTTTCGGTCTTGTAAATTTAAGGTCCGTAGTTTGATCCTACATGGGGGTATTGATTTAGCTGGTTCGATCGAATTACTAGAATTAATGTACTATTATAATTAATTTTTAATTTTCAATGTATAGATTTTTTCCCCTATCATTTCACGTATATTGGTATCATAAAACCCCTATAGCTTAGTAGTAAAGCGTTAGTCTTGTAAACTGAAGGTCTGTATGTCGATCCTGCATGGGGGCATTGATTGCTTTTTTTCTTCTCATTTGCCATATATGTTCCATGAAGCACTATTGCTTAGTGGTAGAGATTCAGTCTTGTAAATTAAAGGTCTGTAGTTTGATCCTATATAGGGTATTGATTCAGCTGATTTGATCGAATTACTAGAATTAATTCACTATCATGGTAAAGCATCAGCCTTGTAAATGAAAGTCTATAGTTCTATCCTGCATGGGGCCATTAATTACGAGCTTCAACCTTGTAAATTGAAGGTATGTAGTTTGATCCTACATCGGGGTATTGATTCAGTTAGTTCAATCGAATTACTAGAATTAATGAACTATTATAATTAATTATTAATTTTCTACGTATAGGCTTTTTTATCCTATCATTTCACTTATATTGGTGCCATAAAGCCCCTATAGCTCAGTGGTAGAGCGTCAGTCTTGTAAACTGAAGGTCTGTAGTTCGATCCTGCATGGGGGCATTGATTGCTTTTTTCCCTCTCATTTGCCCTATATGTTCCATGAAGCACTTTTGCTTAGTGGTAGAGCCTCGGTCTTGTAAATTGAAGGTCTGTAGTTTGATCCTACATGGAGGTATTGATTGAGCTGGTTCGATCGAATTACTAGAATTAATGTACTATTATAATTAATTTTTAATTTTCAATGTATAGATTTTTTTCCATATCATTTCACCTATATTGGTATCATAAAACCCCTATAGCTTAGTAGTAAAGCGTTAGTCTTGTAAACTGAAGGTCTGTATGTCGATCCTGCATGGGGCATTGATTGCTTTTTTTCTTCTCATTTGCCATATATGTTCCATGAAGCACTATTGCTTAGTGGTAGAGATTCAGTCTTGTAAATTAAAGGTCTGTAGTTTGATCCTATATAGGGTATTGATTCAGCTGATTTGATCGAATTACTAGAATTAATGCATTATTATGGTAAAGCGTCAGTCTTGTAAACTGAAAGTCTATAGTTCTATCCTGCATGGGGCCATTAATTACGAGCTTCAACCTTGTAAATTGAAGGTATGTAGTTTGATCCTACATCGGGGTATTGATTCAGTTAGTTCAATCGAATTACTAGAATTAATGCACTATTATAATTAATTATTAATTTTCTATGTATAGTTTTTTTTTTCCTATCATTTCACTTATATTGGTGCCATAAAGCCCCTATAGTTCAGTGGTAGAGCGTCAGTCTTGTAAACTGAAGGTCTGTAGTTCGATCCTGCATGGGGGCATTGATTGCTTTTTTCCCTCTCATTTGCCCAATATGTTCCATGAAGCACTATTGCTTAGTGGTAGAGCTTCGGTTTTGTAAATTCAAGGTCCGTAGTCTGATCCTACATGGGGGTATTGATTTAGCTGGTTCGATCGAATTACTAGAATTAATGTACTATTATAATTAATTTTTAATTTTCAATGTATAGATTTTTTTCCCTATCATTTCACCTATATTGGTATCATAAAACCCCTATAGCTTAGTAGTAAAGCGTTAGTCTTGTAAACTGAAGGTCTGTATGTCGATCCTGCATGGAGGCATTGATCGCTTATTTTCTTCTCATTTGCCATATATGTTCCATGAAGCACTATTGCTTGGTGGTAGAGATTCAGTCTTGTAAATTAAAGGTCTGTAGTTTGATCCTATATCGGGTTTTGATTTAGCTGATTTAATCGAATTACTAGAATTAATGCACTATTATGGTAAAGCGTCAGCCTTGTAAACTGAAAGTCTATAGTTCTATCCTGCATGGGGCCATTAATTACGAGCTTCAACCTTGTAAATTGAAGGTATGTAGTTTGATCCTACATCGGGGTATTGATTCAGTTAGTTCAATCGAATTATTAGAATTAATGCACTATTATAATTAATTATTAATTTTCTACGTATAGTTTTTTTTTTCCTATCATTTCACTTATATTGGTGCCATAAAGCCCCTATAGCTCAGTGGTAGAGCGTCAGTCTTGTAAACTGAAGGTCTGTAGTTCGATCCTGCATGGGGGCATTGATTGCTTTTTTCCCTCTCATTTGCCCTATATGTTCCATGAAGCACTATTGCTTAGTGGTAGAGCTTCGGTCTTGTAAATTGAAGGTCCGTAGTTTGATCCTACATGGGGGTATTGATTTAGCTGGTTCGATCGAATTACTAGAATTAATGTACTATTATAATTAATTTTTAATTTTCAATGTATAGATTTTTTTCCCTATCATTACACCTATATTGGTATCATAAAACCCCTATTGCTTAGTAGTAAAGCGTTAGTCTTGTAAACTGAAGGTCTGTATGTCGATCCTGCATGGGGGCATTGATCGCTTTTTTTCTTCTCATTTGCCATATATGTTCCATGAAGCACTATTGCTTAGTGGTTGAGATTCAGTCTTGTAAATTAAAGGTCTGTAGTTTGATCCTATATCGGCTATTGATTCAGCTGATTTCATCGAATTACTAGAATTAATGCACTATTATGGTAAAGCGTCAGCCTTGTAAACTGAAAGTCTATAGTTCTATCCTGCATGGGGCCATTAATTACGAGCTTCAACCTTGTAAATTGAAGGTATGTAGTTTGATCCTATATCGGGGTATTGATTCAGTTAGTTCAATCGAATTACTAGAATTAATGCACTATTATAATTAATTATTAATTTTCTACGTATAGTTTTTTTTCCTATCATTTCACTTATATTGGTGCCATAAAGCCCCTATAGCTCAGTGGTAGAGCGTCAGTCTTGTAAACTGAAGGTCTGTAGTTCGATCCTGCATGGGGGCATTGATTGCTTTTTTCCCTCTCATTTGCCCAATATGTTCCATGAAGCACTATTGCTTAGTGGTAGAGCTTCGGTTTTGTAAATTGAAGGTCCGTAGTCTGATCTTACATGGGGGTATTGATTTAGCTGGTTCGATCGAATTACTAGAATTAATGTACTATTATAAGTAATTTTTAATTTTCAATGTATACATTTTTTTCCCTATCATTTCACCTATATTGGTATCATAAAACCCCTATAGCTTAGTAGTAAAGCGTTAGTCTTGTAAACTGAAGGTCTGTATGTCGATCCTGCATGGGGGCATTGATCGCTTTTTTTCTTCTCATTTGCCATATATGTTCCATGAAGCACTATTGCTCGGTGGTAGAGATTCAGTCTTGTAAATTAAAGGTCTGTAGTTTGATCCTATATCGGGTATTGATTCAGCTGATTTAATCGAATTACTAGAATTAATGCACTATTATGGTAAAGCGTCAGCCTTGTAAACTGAAAGTCTATAGTTCTATCCTGCATGGGGCCATTAATTACGAGCTTCAACCTTGTAAATTGAAGGTATGTAGTTTGATCCTACATCGGGGTATTGATTCAGTTAGTTCAATCGAATTACTAGAATTAATGCACTATTATAATTAATTATTAATTTTCTACGTATAGTTTTTTTTTTCCTATCATTTCACTTATATTGGTGCCATAAAGCCCCTATAGCTCAGTGGTAGAGCGTCAGTCTTGTAAATTGAAGGTCTGTAGTTCGATCCTGCATGGGGGCATTGATTGCTTTTTTCCCTCTCATTTGCCCAATATGTTCCATGAAGCACTATTTCTTAGTGGTAGAGCTTCGGTTTTGTAAATTCAAGGTCCGTAGTCTGATCCTACATGGGGGTATTGATTTAGCTGGTTCGATCGAATTACTAGAATTAATGTACTATTATAATTAATTTTTAATTTTCATTGTATAGATTTTTTTCCCTTATCATTTCACCTATATTGGTATCATAAAACCCCTATAGCTTAGTAGTAAAGCGTTAGTCTTGTAAACTGAAGGTCTGTATGTCGATCCTGCATGGAGGCATTGATCGCTTATTTTCTTCTCATTTGCCATATATGTTCCATGAAGCACTATTGCTTGGTGGTAGAGATTCAGTCTTGTAAATTAAAGGTCTGTAGTTTGATTCTATATCGGGTATTGATTCAGCTGATTTAATCGAATTACTAGAATTAATGCACTATTATGGTAAAGCGTCAGCCTTGTAAACTGAAAGTCTATAGTTCTATCCTGCATGGGGCCATTAATTACGAGCTTCAACCTTGTAAATTGAAGGTATGTAGTTTGATCCTACATCGGGGTATTGATTCAGTTAGTTCAATCGAATTACTAGAATTAATGCACTATTATAATTAATTTTTAATTTTCTACGTATAGTTTTTTTTTTCCTATCATTTCACTTATATTGGTGCCATAAAGCCCCTATAGCTCAGTGGTAGAGCGTCAGTCTTGTAAACTGAAGGTCTGTAGTTCGATCCTGCATGGGGGCATTGATTGCTTTTTTCCCTCTCATTTGCCCTATATGTTCCATGAAGCACTATTACTTAGTGGTAGAGCTTCGGTCTTGTAAATTGAAGGTCCGTAGTTTGATCCTACATGGGGGTATTGATTTAGCTGGTTCGATCGAATTACAAGAATTAATGTACTATTATAATTAATTTTTAATTTTCAATGTATAGATTTTTTCCCCTATCATTACACCTATATTGGTATCATAAAACCCCTATAGCTTAGTAGTAAAGCGTTAGTCTTGTAAACTGAAGGTCTGTATGTCGATCCTGCATGGGGGCATTGATTGCTTTTTTTCTTCTCATTTGCCATATATGTTCCATGAAGCACTTTTGCTTAGTGGTTGAGATTCAGTCTTGTAAATTAAAGGTCTGTAGTTTGATCCTATATCGGCTATTGATTCAGCTGATTTCATCGAATTACTAGAATTAATGCACTATTATGGTAAAGCGTCAGCCTTGTAAACTGAAAGTCTATAGTTCTATCCTGCATGGGGCCATTAATTACGAGCTTCAACCTTGTAAATTGAAGGTATGTAGTTTGATCCTATATCAGGGTATTGATTCAGTTAGTTCAATCGAATTACTATAATTAATGCACTATTATAATTAATTATTAATTTTCTACGTATAGTTTTTTTTTCTTATCATTTCACTTATATTGGTGCCATAAAGCCCCTATAGCTCAGTGGTAGAGCGTCAGTCTTGTAAACTGAAGGTCTGTAGTTCGATCCTGCATGGGGGCATTGATTGCTTTTTTCCCTCTCATTTGCCCAATATGTTCCATGAAGCACTATTGCTTAGTGGTAGAGCTTCGGTTTTGTAAATTCAAGGTCCGTAGTCTGATCCTACATGGGGGTATTGATTTAGCTGGTTCGATCGAATTACTAGAATTAATGTACTATTATAATTAATTTTTAATTTTCAATGTATACATTTTTTTCCCTATCATTTCACCTATATTGGTATCATAAAACCCCTATAGCTTAGTAGTAAAGCGTTAGTCTTGTAAACTGAAGGTCTGTATGTCGATCCTACATGGGGGCATTGATCGCTTTTTTTCTTCTCATTTGCCATATATGTTCCATGAAGCACTATTGCTCGGTGGTAGAGATTCATTCTTGTAAATTAAAGGTCTGTAGTTTGATCCTATATCGGGTATTGATTCAGCTGATTTAATCGAATTACTAGAATTAATGCACTATTATGGTAAAGCGTCAGCCTTGTAAACTGAAAGTCTATAGTTCTATCCTGCATGGGGCCATTAATTACGAGCTTCAACCTTGTAAATTGAAGGTATGTAGTTTGATCCTACATCGGGGTATTGATTCAGTTAGTTCAATCGAATTACTAGAATTAATGCACTATTATAATTAATTATTAATTTTCTACGTATAGTTTTTTTTTTCCTATCATTTCACTTATATTGGTGCCATAAAGCCCCTATAGCTCAGTGGTAGAGCGTCAGTCTTGTAAATTGAAGGTCTGTAGTTCGATCCTGCATGGGGGCATTGATTGCTTTTTTCCCTCTCATTTGCCCAATATGTTCCATGAAGCACTATTTCTTAGTGGTAGAGCTTCGGTTTTGTAAATTCAAGGTCCGTAGTCTGATCCTACATGGGGGTATTGATTTAGCTGGTTCGATCGAATTACTAGAATTAATGTACTATTATAATTAATTTTTAATTTTCATTGTATAGATTTTTTTCCCTTATCATTTCACCTATATTGGTATCATAAAACCCCTATAGCTTAGTAGTAAAGCGTTAGTCTTGTAAACTGAAGGTCTGTATGTCGATCCTGCATGGAGGCATTGATCGCTTATTTTCTTCTCATTTGCCATATATGTTCCATGAAGCACTATTGCTTGGTGGTAGAGATTCAGTCTTGTAAATTAAAGGTCTGTAGTTTGATTCTATATCGGGTATTGATTCAGCTGATTTAATCGAATTACTAGAATTAATGCACTATTATGGTAAAGCGTCAGCCTTGTAAACTGAAAGTCTATAGTTCTATCCTGCATGGGGCCATTAATTACGAGCTTCAACCTTGTAAATTGAAGGTATGTAGTTTGATCCTACATCGGGGTATTGATTCAGTTAGTTCAATCGAATTACTAGAATTAATGCACTATTATAATTAATTTTTAATTTTCTACGTATAGTTTTTTTTTTCCTATCATTTCACTTATATTGGTGCCATAAAGCCCCTATAGCTCAGTGGTAGAGCGTCAGTCTTGTAAACTGAAGGTCTGTAGTTCGATCCTGCATGGGGGCATTGATTGCTTTTTTCCCTCTCATTTGCCCTATATGTTCCATGAAGCACTATTGCTTAGTGGTAGAGCTTCGGTCTTGTAAATTGAAGGTCCGTAGTTTGATCCTACATGGGGGTATTGATTTAGCTGGTTCGATCGAATTACAAGAATTAATGTACTATTATAATTAATTTTTAATTTTCAATGTATAGATTTTTTTCCCTATCATTACACCTATATTGGTATCATAAAACCCCTATAGCTTAGTAGTAAAGCGTTAGTCTTGTAAACTGAAGGTCTGTATGTCGATCCTGCATGGGGGCATTGATCGCTTTTTTTCTTCTCATTTGCCATATATGTTCCATGAAGCACTATTGCTTAGTGGTTGAGATTCAGTCTTGTAAATTAAAGGTCTGTAGTTTGATCCTATATCGGCTATTGATTCAGCTGATTTCATCGAATTACTAGAATTAATGCACTATTATGGTAAAGCGTCAGCCTTGTAAACTGAAAGTCTATAGTTCTATCCTGCATGGGGCCATTAATTACGAGCTTCAACCTTGTAAATTGAAGGTATGTAGTTTGATCCTATATCAGGGTATTGATTCAGTTAGTTCAATCAAATTACTATAATTAATGCACTATTATAATTAATTATTAATTTTCTACGTATAGTTTTTTTTTCCTATCATTTCACTTATATTGGTGCCATAAAGCCCCTATAGCTCAGTGGTAGAGCGTCAGTCTTGTAAACTGAAGGTCTGTAGTTCGATCCTGCATGGGGGCATTGATTGCTTTTTTCCCTCTCATTTGCCCAATATGTTCCATGAAGCACTATTGCTTAGTGGTAGAGCTTCGGTTTTGTAAATTCAAGGTCCGTAGTCTGATCCTACATGGGGGTATTGATTTAGCTGGTTCGATCGAATTACTAGAATTAATGTACTATTATAATTAATTTTTAATTTTCAATGTATACATTTTTTTCCCTATCATTTCACCTATATTGGTATCATAAAACCCCTATAGCTTAGTAGTAAAGCGTTAGTCTTGTAAACTGAAGGTCTGTATGTCGATCCTGCATGGGGGCATTGATCGCTTTTTTTCTTCTCATTTGCCATATATGTTCCATGAAGCACTATTGCTCGGTGGTAGAGATTCATTCTTGTAAATTAAAGGTCTGTAGTTTGATCCTATATCGGGTATTGATTCAGCTGATTTAATCGAATTACTAGAATTAATGCACTATTATGGTAAAGCGTCAGCCTTGTAAACTGAAAGTCTATAGTTCTATCCTGCATGGGGCCATTAATTACGAGCTTCAACCTTGTAAATTGAAGGTATGTAGTTTGATCCTACATCGGGGTATTGATTCAGTTAGTTCAATCGAATTACTAGAATTAATGCACTATTATAATTAATTATTAATTTTCTACGTATAGTTTTTTTTTCCTATCATTTCACTTATATTGGTGCCATAAAGCCCCTATAGCCCAGTGGTAGAGCGTCAGTCTTGTAAATTGAAGGTCTGTAGTTCGATCCTGCATGGGGGCATTGATTGCTTTTTTCCCTCTCATTTGCCCAATATGTTCCATGAAGCACTATTTCTTAGTGGTAGAGCTTCGGTTTTGTAAATTCAAGGTCCGTAGTCTGATCCTACATGGGGGTATTGATTTAGCTGGTTCGATCGAATTACTAGAATTAATGTACTATTATAATTAATTTTTAATTTTCATTGTATAGATTTTTTTCCCTTATCATTTCACCTATATTGGTATCATAAAACCCCTATAGCTTAGTAGTAAAGCGTTAGTCTTGTAAACTGAAGGTCTGTATGTCGATCCTGCATGGAGGCATTGATCGCTTATTTTCTTCTCATTTGCCATATATGTTCCATGAAGCACTATTGCTTGGTGGTAGAGATTCAGTCTTGTAAATTAAAGGTCTGTAGTTTGATTCTATATCGGGTATTGATTCAGCTGATTTAATCGAATTACTAGAATTAATGCACTATTATGGTAAAGCGTCAGCCTTGTAAACTGAAAGTCTATAGTTCTATCCTGCATGGGGCCATTAATTACGAGCTTCAACCTTGTAAATTGAAGGTATGTAGTTTGATCCTACATCGGGGTATTGATTCAGTTAGTTCAATCGAATTACTAGAATTAATGCACTATAATAATTAATTATTAATTTTCTACGTATAGTTTTTTTTTTCCTATCATTTCACTTATATTGGTGCCATAAAGCCCCTATAGCTCAGTGGTAGAGCGTCAGTCTTGTAAACTGAAGGTCTGTAGTTCGATCCTGCATGGGGGCATTGATTGCTTTTTTCCCTCTCATTTGCCCAATATGTTCCATGAAGCACTATTGCGGTTTTGTAAATTGAAGGTCCGTAGTCTGATCCTACATGGGGGTATTGATTTAGCTAGTTCGATCGAATTACTAGAATTAATGTACTATTATAATTAATTTTTAATTTTCAATGTATACATTTTTTTTCCCTATCATTTCACCTATATTGGTATCATAAAACCTCTATAGCTTAGTAGTAAAGCGTTAGTCTTGTAAACTGAAGGTCTGTATTTCGATCCTGCATGGAGGCATTGATCGCTTTTTTTCTTCTCATTTGCCATATATGTACCATGAAGCACTATTGCTTGGTGGTAGAGATTCAGTCTTGTAAATTAAAGGTCTGTAGTTTGATCCTATATCGGGTATTGATTCAGCTGATTTAATCGAATTACTAGAATTAATGCACTATTATGGTAAAGCGTCAGCCTTGTAAACTGAAAGTCTATAGTTCTATCCTGCATGGGGCCATTAATTACGAGCTTCAACCTTGTAAATTGAAGGTATGTAGTTTGATCCTACATCGGGGTATTGATTCAGTTAGTTCAATCGAATTACAAGAATTAATGCACTATTATAATTAATTATTAATTTTCTATGTATAGTTTTTTTTTTCCTATCATTTCACTTATATTGGTGCCATAAAGCCCCTATAGCTCAGTGGTAGAGCGTCAGTCTTGTAAACTGAAGGTCTGTAGTTCGATCCTGCATGAGGGCATTGATTGCTTTTTTCCCTCTCATTTGCCCAATATGTTCCATGAAGCACTATTGCTTAGTGGTAGAGCTTCGGTTTTGTAAATTGAAGGTCCGTAGTCTGATCCTACATGGGGGTATTGATTTAGCTGGTTCGATCGAATTACTAGAATTAATGTACTATTATAATTAATTTTTAATTTTCAATGTATGCATTTTTCCCCATCATTTCACCTATATTGGTATCATAAAACCCCTATAGCTTAGTAGTAAAGCGTTAGTCTTGTAAACTGAAGGTCTGTATGTCGATCCTGCATGGGGGCATTGATCGCTTTTTTTCTTCTCATTTGCCATATATGTTCCATGAAGCACTATTGCTCGGTGGTAGAGATTCAGTCTTGTAAATTAAAGGTCTGTAGTTTGATCCTATATCGGGTATTGATTCAGCTGATTTAATCGAATTACTAGAATTAATGCACAATTATGGTAAAGCGTAAGTCTATAGTTCTATCCTGCATGGGGCCATTAATTACGAGCTTCAACCTTGTAAATTGAAGGTATGTAGTTTGATCCTACATCGGGGTATTGATTCAGTTAGTTCAATCGAATTACTAGAATTAATGCACTATTATAATTAATTATTAATTTTCTACGTATAGTTTTTTTTTCCTATCATTTCACTTATATTGGTGCCATAAAGCCCCTATAGTTCAGTGGTAGAGCGTCAGTCTTGTAAACTGAAGGTCTGTAGTTCGATCCTGCATGGGGGCATTGATTGCTTTTTTCCCTCTCATTTGCCCTATATGTTCCATGAAGCACTATTGCTTTGTGGTAGAGCTTCGGTCTTGTAAATTGAAGGTCCGTAGTTTGATCCTACATGGGGGTATTGATTTAGCTTGTTCGATCGAATTACTAGAATTAATGTACTATTATAATTAATTTTTAATTTTCAATGTATAGATTTTTTTCCCTATCATTTCACCTATATTGGTATCATAAAACCCCTATAGCTTAGTAGTAAAGCGTTAGTCTTGTAAACTGAAGGTCTGTATGTCGATCCTGCATGGGGGCATTGATCGCTTTTTTTCTTCTCATTTGCCATATATGTTCCTTGAAGCACTATTGCTTAGTGGTTGAGATTCAGTCTTGTAAATTAAAGGTCTGTAGTTTGATCCTATATCGGCTATTGATTCAGCTGATTTAATCGAATTACTAGAATTAATGCACTATTATGGTAAAGCGACAGCCTTGTAAACTGAAAGTCTATAGTTCTATCCTGCATGGGGCCATTAATTACGAGCTTCAACCTTGTAAATTGAAGGTATGTAGTTTGATCCTATATCGGGGTATTGATTCAGTTAGTTCAATCGAATTACTAGAATTAATGCACTATTATAATTAATTATTAATTTTCTACGTATAGTTTTTTTTTCCTATCATTTCACTTATATTGGTGCCATAAAGCCCCTATAGCTCAGTGGTAGAGCGTCAGTCTTGTAAACTGAAGGTCTGTAGTTCGATCCTGCATGGGGGCATTGATTGCTTTATTCCCTCTCATTTGCCCTATATGTTCCATGAAGCACTATTGCTTAGTGGTAGAACTTCGGTCTTGTAAATCGAAGGTCCGTAGTTTGATCCTACATGGGGGTATTGATTTAGCTGGTTCGATCGAATTACTAGAATTAATGTACTATTATAATTAATTTTAATTTTCAATGTATAGATTTTTTTCACTATCATTTCACCTATATTGGTATCATAAAACCCCTATAGCTTAGTAGTAAAGCGTTAGTCTTGTAAACTGAAGGTCTGTATGTCGATCCTGCATGGGGGCATTGATTGCTTTTTTTCTTCTCATTTGCCATATATGTTCCATGAAGCACTATTGCTTAGTGGTAGAGATTCAGTCTTGTAAATTAAAGGTCTGTAGTTTGATCATATATAGGGTATTGATTCAGCTGATTTGATCGAATTACTAGAATTAATGCACTATTATGGTAAAGCGTCAGTCTTGTAAACTGAAATTCTATAGTTCTATCCTGCATGGGGCCATTAATTACGAGCTTCAACCTTGTAAATTGAAGGTATGTAGTTTGATCCTACATCGGGGTATTGATTCAGTTAGTTCAATCGAATTACCAGAATTAATGCACTATTATAATTAATTCTTAATTTTCTACGTATAGTTTTTTTTTCCTATCATTTCACTTATATTAGTGCCAGAAAGCCCCTATAGCTCAGTGGTAGAGCGTCAGTCTTGTAAACTGAAGGTCTGTAGTTCGATCCTGCATGGGGGCATTGATTGCTTTTTTCCCTCTCATTTGCCCAATATGTTCCATGAAGCACTATTGCTTAGTGGTAGAGTTTCGGTTTTGTAAATTGAAGGTCCGTAGTCTGATCCTAAATGGGGGTATTGATTTAGCTGGTTCGATCGAATTACTAGAATTAATGTACTATTATAATTAATTTTTAATTTTCAATGTATAGATTTTTTTCCCTATCATTTCACCTGTAATGGTATCATAAAACCTCTATAGCTTAGTAGTAAAGCATTAGTCTTGTAAACTGAAGGTGTGTAAATCGATCCTGCATGGGGGCATTGATCGCTTTTTTTCTTCTCATTTGCCATATATGTTCCATGAAGCACTATTGCTTGGTAGTAGAGATTCAGTCTTGTAAATTAAAGGTCTGTAGTTTGATCCTATACCGGGTATTGATTCAGCTGATTTAATCGAATTACTAGAATTAATGCACTATTATGGTAAAGCGTCAGCCTTGTAAACTGAAAGTCTATAGTTCTATCCTGCATGGGGCCATTAATTACGAGCTTCAACCTTGTAAATTGAAGGTATGTAGTTTGATCCTACATCGGGGTATTGATTCAGTTAGTTCAATCGAATTACTAGAATTAATGCACTATTATAATTAATTATTAATTTTCTACGTATAGTTTTTTTTTCCTATCATTTCACTTATATTGGTGCCATAAAGCCCCTATAGCTCAGTGGTAGAGTGTCACTTTTGTAAACTGAAGGTCTGTAGTTCGATCCTGCATGGGGGCATTGATTGCTTTTTTCCCTCTCATTTGCCCAATATGTTCCATGAAGCACTATTTCTTAGTGGTAGAGCTTCGGTTTTGTAAATTGAAGGTCTGTAGTCTGATCCTACATGGGGGTATTGATTTAGCTGGTTCGATCGAATTACTAGAATTAATGTACTATTATAATTAATTTTTAATTTTCAATGTATACATTTTTTTCCCTATCATTTCACCTATATTGGTATCATAAAACCCCTATAGCTTAGTAGTAAAGCGTTAGTCTTGTAAACTGAAGGTCTGTATGTCGATCCTGCATGGGGGCATTGATCGCTTTTTTTCTTCTCATTTGCCATATATATTCCATGAAGCACTATTGCTCGGTGGTAGAGATTCAGTCTTGTAAATTAAAGGTCTGTAGTTTGATCCTATATCGGGTATTGATTCAGCTGATTTAATCGAATTACTAGAATTAATGCACTATTATGGTAAAGCGTCAGCCTTGTAAACTGAAAGTCTATAGTTCTATCCTGCATGGGGCCATTAATTACGAGCTTCAACCTTGTAAATTGAAGGTATGTAGTTTGATCCTACATCGGGGTATTGATTCAGTTAGTTCAATCGAATTACTAGAATTAATGCACTATTATAATTAATTATTAATTTTCTACGTATAGTTTTTTTTTTCCTATCATTTCACTTATATTGGTGCCATAAAGCCCCTATAATTCAGTGGTAGAGCGTCAGTCTTGTAAACTGAAGGTCTGTAGTTCGATCCTGCATGGGGGCATTGATTGCTTTTTTCCCTCTCATTTGCCCTATATGTTCCATGAAGCACTATTGCTTTGTGGTAGAGCTTCGGTCTTGTAAATTGAAGGTCCGTAGTTAGATCCTACAAGGGGGTATTGATTTAGCTTGTTCGATCGAATTACTAGAATTAATGTACTATTATAATTAATTTTTAATTTTCAATGTATACATTTTTTTCCCGATCATTTCACCTATATTGGTATCATAAAACCCCTATAGCTTAGTAGTAAAGCGTTAGTCTTGTAAACTGAAGGTCTGTATGTCGATCCTGCATGGGGGCATTGATCGCTTTTTTTCTTCTCATTTGCCATATATGTTCCATGAAGCCCTATTGCTTAGTGGTTGAGATTCAGTCTTGTAAATTAAAGGTCTGTAGTTTGATCCTATATCGGCTATTGATTCAGCTGATTTAATCGAATTACTAGAATTAATGCACTATTATGGTAAAGCGTAAGCCTTGTAAACTGAAAGTCTATAGTTCTATCCTGCATGGGGCCATTAATTACGAGCTTCAACCTTGTAAATTGAAGGTATGTAGTTTGATCCTATATCGGGGTATTGATTCAGTTAGTTCAATCGAATTACTAGAATTAATGCACTATTATAATTAATTATTAATTTTCTACGTATAGTTTTTTTTTTCCTATCAATTCACTTATATTGGTGCCATAAAGCCCCTATAGCTCAGTGGTAGAGCGTCAGTCTTGTAAACTGAAGGTCTGTAGTTCGATCCTGCATGGGGGCATTGATTGCTTTATTCCCTCTCATTTGCCCTATATGTTCCATGAAGCACTATTGCTTAGTGGTAGAGCTTCGGTCTTGTAAATCGAAGGTCCGTAGTTTGATCCTACATGGGGGTATTGATTTAGCTGGTTCGATCGAATTACTAGAATTAATGTACTATTATAATTAATTTTAATTTTCAATGTATAGATTTTTTTCCCTATCATTTCACCTATATTGGTATCATAAAACCCCTATAGCTTAGTAGTAAAGCGTTAGTCTTGTAAACTGAAGGTCTGTATGTCGATCCTGCATGGGAGCATTGATTGCTTTTTTTCTTCTCATTTGCCATATATGTTCCATGAAGCACTATTGCTTAGTGGTAGAGATTCAGTCTTGTAAATTAAAGGTCTGTAGTTTGATCATATATAGGGTATTGATTCAGCTGATTTGATCGAATTACTAGAATTAATGCACTATTATGGTAAAGCGTCAGTCCTGTAAACTGAAAGTCTATAGTTCTATCCTGCATGGGGCCATTAATTACGAGCGTCAACCTTGTAAATTGAAGGTATGTAGTTTGATCCTACATCGGGGTATTGATTCAGTTAGTTCAATCGAATTACCAGAATTAATGCACTATTATAATTAATTCTTAATTTTCTACGTATAGTTTTTTTTTTCCTATCATTTCACTTATATTGGTGCCAGAAAGCCCCTATAGCTCAGTGGTAGAGCGTCAGTCTTGTAAACCGAAGGTCTGTAGTTCGATCCTGCATGGGGGCATTGATTCCTTTTTTCCCTCTCATTTGCCCTATATGTTCCATGAAGCACTATTGCTTAGTGGTAGAGCTTCGGTCTTGTAAATCGAAGGTCAGTAGTTTGATCCTACATGGGGTATTGATTTAGCTGGTTCGATCGAATTACTAGAATTAATGTACTATTATAATTAATTTTTAATTTTCAATGTATAGATTTTTTTTCCTATCATTTCACCTATATTGGTATCATAAAACCCATATAGCTTAGTAGTAAAGCGTTAGTCTTGTAAACTGAATGTCTGTTTGTCGATCCTGCATGGGGGCATTGATTGCTTTTTTTCTTCTCATTTGCCATATATGTTCCATGAAGCACTATTCCTTAGTGGTAGAGATTCAGTGTTGTAAATTAAAGGTCTGTAGTTTGATCATATATAGGGTATTGATTCAGCTGATTTGATCGTATTACTAGAATTAATGCACTATTATGGTAAAGCGTCAGTCTTGTAAACTGAAAGTCTATAGTTCTATCCTGCATGGGGCCAATAATTACGAGCTTCAACATTGTAAATTGAAGGTATGTGGTTCGATCCTACATCGGGGTATTGATTCAGTTAGTTTAATCGAATTACTAGAATTAATGCACTATTATAATTAATTACTAATTTTCTACTTATAGTTTTTTTTTTCCTATCATTTCACTTATATTGGTGCCATAAAGCCCCTATAGCTCAGTGGTAAAGCGTCAGTCTTGTAAACTGAAGGTCTGTAGTTCGATCCTGCATGGGGGCATTGATTGCTTTTTTCCCTCTCATTTGCCCTATATGTTCCATGAAGCACTATTGCTTTGTGGTAGAGCTTCGGTCTTGTAAATCGAAGGTCCGTAGTTTGATCCTACATGGGGGTATTGATTTAGCTGGTTCGATCGAATTACTAGAATTAATGTACTATTATAATTAATTTTTAATTTTCCATGTATAGATTTTTTTCCCTATCATTTCACCTATATTGGTATCATAAAACCCCTATAGCTTAGTATTAAAGCGTTAGTCTTATAAACTGAAGGTCTGTATGTCGATCCTGCATGGGGGCATTGATTGCTTTTTTTCTTCTCATTTGCCATATATGTTCCATGAAGCATTATTGCTTAGTGGTGGAGATTCAGTCTTGTAAATTAAAGGTCTGTAGTTTGATCCTATATAGGGTATTGATTCAGCTGATTTGATCGAATTACTAGAATTAATGCACTATTATGGTAAAGCGTCAGTCTTGTAAACTGAAAGTCTATAGTTCTATCCTGCATGGGGCCATTAATTACGAGCTTCAACATTGTAAATTGAAGGTATGAGGTTTGATCCTACATCAGGGTATTGATTCTGTTAGTTCAATCGAATTACTAGAATTAATGCACTATTATAATTAATTATTAATCTTCTACTTATAGTTTTTTTTTCCTATCATTTTACTTATATTGGTGCCATAAAGCCCCTATAGCTCAGTGGTAAAGCGTCAGTCTTGTAAACTGAAGGTCTATAGTTCGATCCTGCATGGGGGCATTGATTGCTTTTTTCCCTCTCATTTGCCCTATATGTTCCATGAAGCACTATTGCTTAGTGGTAGAGCTTCGGTCTTGTAAATCGAAGGTCCGTAGTTTGATCCTACATGGGGGTATTGATTTAGCTGGTTCGATCGAATTACTAGAATTAATGTACTATTACAATTAATTTTTAATTTTCAATGTATAGATTTTTTTCCCTATCATTTCACCTATATTGGTATCATAAAACTCCTATAGCTTAGTAGTAAAGCGTTAGTCTTGTAAACTAAAGGTCTGTATGTCGATCCTGCATGGGGGCATTGATTGCTTTTTTTCTTCTCATTTGCCATATATGTGCCATGAAGCACTATTGCTTAGTGGTTGAGATTCGGTCTTGTAAATTAAAGGTCTGTTGTTTGATCCTATATAGGGTATTAATTCAGCTGATTTGATCGAATTACTAGAATTAATGCACTATTATAGTAAAGCGTCAGTCTTGTAAACTGAAGGTCTATAGTTCTATCCTGCATGGGGCCATTAATTACGAGCTTCAACCTTGTAAATTGAAGGTATGTAGTTTGATCCTACATCGGGATATTGATTCTGTTAGTTCAATCGAATTACTAGAATTAATGCACTATTATAATTAATTATTAATTTTCTATGTATAGTTTGTTTTTTCCTATCATTTCACTTATATTGGTGCCATAAAGCCCCTATAGCTCAGTGGTAGAGCGTCAGTCTTGTAAACTGAAGGTCTGTAGTTCGATCCTGCATGGGGGCATTGATTGCTTTTTTCCCTCTCATTTGCTTCGGTCTTGTAAATTGAAAGTCTGTAGTTTGAAGTCTGTAGTTTTGATCCTACACGCGGGTATTGATTCAACTGGTTTAATCGAATTACTAGAATTAATGCACTATTATAATTAATTATTAATTTTCTATGTATAGTTTGTTTTTCCTATCCTTTCACCTATATTGGTATCATAAAGCCCCTATAGCTCAGTGGTAGAGCGTTAGTCTTATAAACTAAAGGTCGAAGTGTTATTGCTTAATGGTAGAGATTCAGTTTGTAAATTAAAGGTTTGTAGTTTGATCCTACATGGGGTATTGATTTAGCTGATTTGATCGAATTACTAGAATTAATGCACTATTATAATTAATTTTTATTTTTCTATGTATAGTTTTTTTTCCTATCATTTCACCTATATTGGTGTGATAAAGCTCCTATAACTTAGTGGTAGAGCGTCAGTCTTGTAAACTAAGATTTGTAGTTCGATCCTGCATGGGGGCATTGATTGCTTTTTTTCATCTCATTTACCCTATATGTTCCATGAAGTGCTATTGCTTAGTGGTAGAGTTTCAGTCATGTAAATTGAATATCTGTAATTTGATCCTTCATGGGGGTATTGATTCAGCTGGTTCGATCGAATTACTAAAATTAATGCGCTATTATAATTAATTATTAATTTTCTATGTATAGTTTTTTTTCCTATCATTTCACCAATGTTGGTACCATAAAGCCCTTATAACTCAGTGGTAGAGCGTCAGTCTTGTAAACTGAAGGTCTGTAGTTCGATCCTGCATGGCGGCATTAATTACGAGCTTCAACCTTGTAAATTGAAGGTCTGTAGTTTGATCTTATATCGGGGTATTGATTCAGTTGGTTCGATCGAATTACTAGAATTAATGCACTATTATAATCAATTATTAATTTTCTATGTATAGTTCTTTTTTTCCTATCATTTCACTTATATTGGTGCCATAAAGCCCCTATAGCTCAGTGGTAGAGCGTCAGTCTTGTAAACTGAAGGTCTGTAGTTCGATCCTGCATGGGGGCGCAATTGCTTAGTGGTAGAGATTCGGTTTTATAAATTGATGGTCTATAGTTTGATCCTACATGTGGGTATTGATTTAACTGGTTCAATCGAATTATTAGAATTAATGCACTATTATAATTAATTATTAATTTTCAATGTATAGGTTTTTTTTCCTATCATTTCACCTATATTGGTATCATAAAGGCCCTGTAGCTCAGTGGTAGAGCGTCAGTCTTGTAAACTAAAGGTCTGTAGTTCGATTATGCATGGGGGCATTGATTTCTATTTGTTCCTCTCATTTGCCCTATATGTTCCATGAAGCGTTATTGCTTAATGGTAGAGATTCAGTTTTGTAAATTAAAAGCCTGTAGTTTGATCCTACATGGGGGTATTGATTTAGCTAATTTGATCGAATTACTAGAATTAATGCACTATTATAATTAATTTTAATTTTCTATGTATAGTTTTTTTTTCCTATCATTTCACTTATATTGGTGCCATGAAGCCCCTATAACTCAGTGGTAGAGCGTCAGTCTTGTAAACTGAAGGTCTGTAGTTCGATCCTACATGGGGGCATTGATTGCTTTTTTCCCTCTCATTTGCCCTATATGTTCCATGAAGCGCTATTGCTTAGTGGTAGAGCTCCGGTCTTGTAAACTATTATAATTAATTATTAATTTTCTATGTATAGTTTTTTTTCCTATCATTTCACCAATGTTGGTACCATAAAACCCTTATAGCTCAGTGGTAGAGCGTCAGTCTTATAAACTGAAGGTCTATAGTTCGATCCTGCATGGGGGATTAATTACGAGCTTCAACTTTGTAAATTGAAGGTCTGTAGTTTGATCTTATATCGGGGTATTGATTCAGTTGGTTCGATCGAATTACTAGAATTAATGTACTATTATAATTAATTATTACTTTTCTATGTATATTTTTTTTGCCTATCATTTCACTTATATTGGTACCATAAAGCCCTCATAGCTTAGTGGTAGAGCGTTAGTCTTGTAAACTGAAGGTCTGTAGTTCGATCCTACATGGGGGTATTGATTGCTTTTTTTCCTCTCATTTGCCCTATATGTTCCATGAAGCCTTAGTAGTAGAGATTCGGTCTTATAAATTGAAGGTGTGTAGTTTGATCCTACACGTGGGTATTGATTTAACTGGTTCAATCGAATTACTAGAATTAATGCACTATTATAATTAATTATTAATTTTCAATGTATAGTTTTTTTTCCTATCATTTCACCTATATTGATTTCATAAAGCCCCTATAGCTCAGTGGTAGAGCGTCAGTCTTGTGAACTGAAGGTTTGTAGTTCGATCCTGCATGGGGGCATTGATTTCTATTTTTTCCTCTCATTTGCCCTATATGTTCCATAAAGCATTAATGGTATAGATTCAGTCTTGTAAATTAAAAGTCTGTAGTTTGATTCTACATGGGGTATTGATTTAGCTGATTTGATCGAATTACTAGAATTAATGCACTATTATAATTAATTTTTAATTTTCTATGTATAGTTTTTTTTTCCTATCATTTCACTTATATTGGTGCCATAAAGCCCCTATAGCTCAGTGGTAGAGCGTCAGTCTTGTAAACCGAAGGTCTGTAGTTCGATCCTGCATGGGGGCATTGATTGCTTTTTTCCTGTCATTTGCCCTATATGTTCTATGAATCGCTATTGCTTAGTGGTAGAGGTTCAGTCATATAATTCGATCAAATTACTAAAATTAATGCACTATTATAATTAATTATTAACTTTCTATGTATACTTTTTTTTTTCCTATCATTTCACCAATGTTGGTACCATAAATCCCCTATAGCTTAGTGGTAGAGCGTTAGTCTTGTAAACTGAAGGTCTGTAATTCGATCCTATATGGGGGCATTAATTACGAGCTTCAACTTTGTAAATTGAAGGTCTGTAGTTTGATCCTACATGGGGGCATTGATTCCGTTGGTTCGATGGAATTATTAGAAATAATGCACTATTATAATTAATTATTAATTTTCTATGTATAGTTTTTTTTCCTATCATTTCACTTATATTGGTGCCATAAAGCCCCTATAGCTCAGAGGTAGAGCGTCAGTCTTGTAAACTGAAGGTCTGTACTTTTTTTCCTCTCATTTACCCTATATGTTCCATGAAGCGCTATTGCTTAGTGGTAGAGTTTCAGTCTTGTAAATTGAAGGTCCGTCGGGTATTGATTCAACTGGTTTAATCGAATTACTAGAATTAATGCACTATTATAATTAATTATTAACTTTCTATGTATAGTTTTTTTTTTCCTATCATTTCACCTATATTGGTATCATAAAGCCCCTATAGCTCAGTGGTAGAGCGTCAGTCTTGTAAACTGAAGGTCTGTAGTTCAATCCTGCATGGGGGCATTGATTTTGAATTAGTTGACTTAATGCACAATTATTATCATTTTTTAAGTTTCTATCGTGATTTTTTTCCTCAGTTTGATAATGCATGGGGGTATTGATTCACCTGGTTTGATCAAATTAGTTGAATTAATATGTTATTATTATTTTTATGATTATATCGATAGTTTTTTCTCTCATTTCTCCTCTATTGGTGCCATGAACCCCCTATAGCTCAGCGGTAGAGAATCAGTCTTGTAAATTGAAGACGTATAGTTTGATCTTACACGGGGCATTGATTCAACTAGTTCGATCGAATTTGCTACATTAATACACTATTATTTTTTTTAAAAAAAAAATCTCTCATTTCTCCTATATTTATGCCATGAAGCCCATATATCTCAGCGGTAAAGCATCTGTCTTGTAAACTGAAGGTTTGTAGTTCGATTTTATTATTTTTAAATTTATATGGATAGTTTTTTTCCTTTTATTTCTCCTATATTAGTGTCATGAAACCCCTATAGCTCAGAGGTAGAGCGTTAGTCTTGTAAATTGATGGTCTATAATACGATCCTGTGTGAGGGCATTGATTTAGTTGGCTTAATCAAATTCATTGAATTAATGCACTATTATTATTATTTTTAAGTTTCTATCGATAGTTTTTTTTCCCTCTCATTTGTCCTATATTGGTGCCATGAAGCCCCTATAACTCAGTCGTGGAGCATCAGTCTTGCAAACTAAAGGTTTGTAGTTTGATCCCACATGAGGACATTGATCCAATTGGTTCGATCGAATTAGTTGAATTAATGCAATGTTATTATTTTTAAGTTCCTATCAATAGTTTTTTTATCATTTCATTTCTCCTATATTGGTACCATGAAGCCTCTATAGCTCAATGGTAGAGCATTAGTCTTGTAAACCGAAGGTTTGTAGTTCGATCCTACATTGAGGCATTGATTCAAATAGTTCAATTGAATTAGTTGAATTGATGCACTATTACTATTAATTTTTATATTTCTATGGGTGGTTTTGTTTCCTCTCATTTGTCCTATATTGGTGCCATGAAACCCTTTATAGCTCAGTGGTAAAGTGTTAGCCTTGTAAGCTAAAGGTATGTTGCTCAATCCTGAATGGGGGCATTGATTCAACTAGTTCGATTGAATTGGTTGAATTAATGCAGTATTATTATTATGCTTAAGTTTTTGTAGATGGTTTTCTTTCCTATCGTTTGTCCTTTATTGGCTCCATGAAAGCCCTATAACTTAATGGTAGAATGTCAGTCTTGCAAACTGAAGGTCTATTGTTTGATCTTGCATGGGAACATTGATTCAACTAGTTCGATCGAATTAGTTGAATTAATGCATTATTTTTATTTTTAACTTTCTATGGATTGTTTTTTTTTTTCCTATCATTTCTTCTATATTGATGCCATGAAACCTTTATAGCTCAGGGCTAAAGCTCTAATCCTACATGGGTGCATTGATTCAACTGGTTCAATCGACTTAGTTGAATTATTGCACTATTATTATTATTTTTAAGTTTCTATGGATAGCTTTTTTTTTTTGCTCCCATTTCTCCTATATTAATGTCATGACGCCCCTATAGCTAAGTGATAGAGCGTTAGTCTCCTAAATTTAAGGTTTGTAGTTTGATCCTGTATGGGGGAATTGATTTATCTAGTTCAAATGAATTACTTTAACTAATACACAATTATTATTATTATTAAGTTTTTGTCGACAGTTTTTTTTCCTCTCATTTGTCTTATATTGGTGTCATGAAGCCCCTATAGCTTAGTGATAGAGCGTCAGTCTTGTAAATTGAAGGTTTTTAGTTTGATCATACATGGGAGCATTGATTCAACTAGTTCAATCGAATTGGTTGATTTATGGATAGGTTTTTTTTTTTTTTTTCCTTCTCATTTCTCCTATATTGGTGCCATGAAGCCCAACTCAATGGTAGTGTATCAGTTTTGTAAACTGAAGGTCTGTAGTTCAATCCTACATGGAGGTATTGATTCAACTTGTTCGATCGAATTAGTTAAATTAATGCACTATTATTATAATTTTTAAGCTTATATGGATAGCTTTTTCCTCTCATTTGTCCTATAGCTCAGTTGTGGGGCATCAGTCTCCCTATAGTTCAGTGATAGTGCGTTAGTTTTGTAAAGTGAAGTTCTATAGTTTGATTCTAAATGGGGGCATTGATTCAATTGGTTCGATCGAATTAGTTGAATTAATATATTATTAATTTTTATTTTTAAGTTCCTATCAAGTGTTTTTTTCTCTCATTTCTCTTATATTGGTGGCATGAAGCCCTTATAGTTCTGTGGTAGAACGTCAATCTTATAAACTAAAGGTTTATAGTTTGATGATGCTTGGGGTCATTAATTCGACTTGTTTGATCAAATTAGTCCTCTCATTTCTTATATATAGGTGCCATGAAGCCCGTATAGCATAGTGGTAAAGCTATAATTCAATTGGAGGTTTGTAGTTCGATCATGCATAAGGGCATTATTCAACTATTTTGATCGAATTAGTTGAATTAATATACTATTTTTGTTATTTTAAAGTTTCTATCGATGGTTTTTTTCCTTTTATTTCTCCTATATTGATGCCTTAAAACCCTTATATCTTAGTGATAGAGCTGCATGGGCACATTAATTGACCTGGCTAGATGAGGCATTAATTAAACTTGTTCATATCTGAACCGGTTGAATTAATGCATTTTATTTTTTAAAATTTCTATATATAGTTTTTTCCTCTTCTTTCTCTTACATTTGTTTCAAACAGTTCACTTCAAAGTTTTAGTCTGTTATTATTGTTTTTCTTTTTTCGCTTTGATTGGATAGTAGTCTTTTTTCCTTTTTTTTTTTCTTTAATTTGACTTAATTAAATTTGTTCACAACTTTAACAAATTATAAATATATTTCGTGACGAACAAGATAAAAGATATTTTCATGAATAAAGCCTTTATTTTCTTCTTGTCGTGAATTCAAATTCAATCTCAATAGTATTTCGCAAATACATTACTATTATACGGATTATTTGTCATAGTCTCCTTCATCTTATTGGTTTACTAACTCTGCACTTTGAATGGACTATTTTTTCTCTTTTTATGCTAATCTCAACCCTAGCCCTAGCTAGGGTAACATTTACCTTCGTAGTAAGGGTTTGCAATCCCATCTTCACCTCCATTATTTGCCCGTTGCCATTTTTGCTTTGATGTGTACCTTTCTGCTTTACACCTTTCTCCTTAATGTCTTTTCTTTTTGGGTAGGCTATACATTGTTCTTTTGCATTTTGCATGCTATACTTCAATCTTTGGTAGCTAATACATATATATTTTTTTCTTTGAATTAGAGAGCACCCAAATGAGCCCTAAAACTCTGTCGCGCTGTTGCATGCGTGGTACGATGTCGACGCGGCTTTATGTGCCATAAGATGATAATTTTGAACACCAAATAGTTGTGTGACAACAATGACACAACTTTTTCTTGTGTCATACCAACAGAAAGTTAGTTTAGATAAATAAAATACTAGATCTATTAATCAAATCTCGAATTCGAAATTTGAGGATGAAAAAAAATACGTCAAGAGAACTATCCCTTAAATAGAGTCTCGCAAATGCTTAAACCAAATTAGTTGGAATATCACTCTGCATACCGATAATGGAAACCAAAAAATATTTATATATAGGCAATCCAAACTCATACCGGCACTATTTGAGATCACATGTTCCCTAAAGATAGACAAATTAGAGCATCATCTCTGAGTTTGCTGAAGCATATGAAAACACAATATCATAATACACGCCTGAGATTTGAAGCACATTTCATTGTGAAGTAACTATCAAATTTATGAGAGAAGTGGGCAGAAAAGAAACCAGACTTGCTATGAACCTGCTCAGTCATCAAGGTCCCCACCTGCTTACTCTCCTTAGAAGCACTTTTGGCTTGATCTGTATTTGTTTTCTGCTCCTCAGCAGATCCAAATGGCTGAAACAACCTTTTAAACAAAGAACAAAGAGCACCACGATCACCTCAATGTTTCTATCAGGTACTACGATGCAAGAACGTGGGACGTAATACAACATAGAACATAACATCTCATACCATCATTTCATTCATGTTCTATTTGAAAAATCGCTAATAGGGACACAACATAAACACAATCATTCATAGAAATGTCATGCAATATGGGTCAAGTATGCCAAAACATCAAAAGCTAGAACAAGCTTTAGTAGAGAATTGATAAGATTAATCAAAATGAAAATACCGGTAAAAAATGGTGAATCTAAGTTAATGTCGAATTATGGTCAAAATGACAAAGTTGTATAGAACATCAACCAATAAAATTTCACACCCCAATCCGTAAGTTAAACCCAAATAATACTTTTTCTTTCTTTCTTTTTGTTTTTCCTTTCTCTTATCCCCCCCCCCCAATTTCACAAAGACAAATCTAATTCACAAACTTTAGATTGGGTTGATATATTTACCCAGTTCGTATTCTATCCAACCAGTCCACACTCTTTCTTCCTTTCTCTAGTTGGAGATCGATGCTTTTCCGGGACTTCTCAGTATACTCTACGCTTTTTCGTGACCTCTCTACCTGATCAGAAGAGATCCTTAACTTGTCAAGCTTGTCGAGATTGTTAAACTTGTAGTCATGAACTTTCAACTTATCAATCCTATCAGTGCTTCGCCTTGGTTTCTCCCTCCTGTCAGTACTCTTCTTTGGAGCCTCAATAAAGTGATCTGTGCTTTTTCTCGGGGCATCAAATTGATCAGTGCTCTTACTCTTCTTCTCCAGACGGTCTACGCTCTTCCTTGAACTATGCCTTCTGGAAGGTGATTTCTCAACCGTTGATATGAACTTCTTGAGATGCCTTATATATTCTGGGTAGAGCTCCAAGTCACAGTGATTTCCCCCTTTGAGCCATAATGGTTCATACTTGTCTTGACACAATTCCCAGAGCTGCTTCCCATGAGAGCAGTCAACAACATCATCAGCAGTTCCCTGCATGACAATGACAAGAGGATGGAGAGAGTGGAAAAAGAGTGGGTTAAATGATATTTTCTTGCATGTCTAGTTCAAAATAAAAATAAGACTTCATCAATTGTCACATGCAAAGAGCTCCCTAGACAAATATCTTCCAATACACTAATAACTGAAAAACATCTGTGCCCTGTTGCATCCCTCGTGCACCCTAGGATGCAGGGTGATCAAGCCAATGTAAGCAATTGAAAATGTAGTGCATAAGCCAGGGGAAAAGAAGAGGCACCCTTTCCCATGTAAAATTGTACAGTTTTGTAGGCTCAATCATCATCCAAATCCAAATAAAGACCATCAAAGAGGACAGAAGTATACAGTAACTAATCCTAGGAGATATTAATAACTAACCACTGCACTCAATCATACATGTTTCATCTTCAGTCTATCATACATGTATCAAGATCATTTGAATCATGAAATTTCAAGAGACAAACAAAGACAGAGTTTCATCCACAGTACTGTAATTATTTTTTGGACCTTTCCTAACAGATAAGTGTACATAAAGTCAAAGCTTGGTAAACCAAATCCAACATACTGCCCTTAAGCATAAGACTTGTCATCCAGGACAGTGAAGTGTGAAGGCACTTGAGGAATGATGTAAATAATTAAAAACTCAAATCAAAAGCCAAAAAACATATTGCTTACATGTATAACTAGTACAGGACATTGCACCAATGGGATTTTGTCAATGTTCTGCAATCAAAGCATATTACATTTAGTGCACAAGTAGATCACACCAACTTATCTAAAAACTGAAAGAGAAAATCCAAAGTTTGACCACGTGCATTGACCTTGTAGATATCAAACCAATATGTACGTTTCACTGGATACATGACTCTTAAGCCCGATAGAATTGGACTATGAAGAACAACAGCTCGTAGTCGATGCAAACGAGCTGCAAGATCCAATGTAGGACCACTGCCAACTGATTGGCCATAGAGGATAATATCTTCTTGCTTAGCACCATAGTTTTCTTCAAGACATTTATATGCGGCTTCAATATCTGCATAAGTATTATGCTCGGTTGGCTGCAAAAAAATAAGTAAATAAGGCAAAGTCACACACTAGCTTCAATTTAACTCAACAGTCAATTGAAATCCAGGGAACAAATTGAAGAAGCAACCACTCAAAAAGAAATAAAATGACTATTACCTTCCCGGTTGACCGCCCATAGCCAGAGTAATCATACCTGCTCATACAAAAATAAGGGGAAAAAAGAAAATGTCAAATCAGCGAAACAAATCAAGCCATCCTCCAATAATTACTGTTCAAAGCTTTCTGTCGGCACATTTTCCTTTGTTATGGACAGGGACTATTCTGCAAAAATTAAATTACGCAGTGTTGCACACAAGAGATATATCTAGAAATTAGCCACTACATATTCACTGGACGGATCCACCAGCTCAATTAACTTCTTCAACTAAGAGCTTGACATTAAGATAACCAACTTTTTATAAGTTACCGACAGACCTAGACAAGTGATCTTTTTTTTGTTTTTTTTTTTTTCTGAGGAGGGGAGGGGACAAGAGCATTAATCTACTTCTAGGGCTCACCCGATGCACAAAGTACTCCCCAGCTTAGCGCGGGGGTAGGGGGAGGCTGGGCATATATGTACACAGCCTTCCCTTTGCATTTTGCAAAAGCTGTTTCGACGCTTCAAACCCGTGACCTCGAGATAACCAAAGGAGCAATTCCACTGTTGCGTCAAGGCTCACCTCAGCATCAATCTACTTCTAAGGAACAAAAATTTTAAAAATTTTGAGGGTGCCATACTATATTATTTCAAGGGGAGCTAAATGAATAATATCATATTATAATTTGTAATAACAGAGTTTTTCAAACTTTGGGAGGTCAAAAATTATTTGCGGTTTTGCAATTGCCGTCACAGAAGGATTATGGCCATATGACCATCCAAAGTGTAGGGCTGCAGCAATATAGTATTTTTTATTTATTTTTTTTAATCTACAAATTAAAAGGTTAAGAATATGCTGTCATCAACTAGCTATTCCTTTGCACAACAAACTAGTGTTTTTTCCCAGCCAGCATGTACAGTGCAATCATCCAAAGTGTTCAAATGCCAGTATAACTTAATCCTCAATATCTGGTCAGAAAAATAATTAGCTGCTGACCATTTTCTTGACCTTCTGGGATTAACAAGGGAACCTCATCTTTGGTCAATTCTGCATTCTATATCAATAGCAGCCCAGCAATACTCTCAAACAAATTTATCACCATCTGATTATTTCTCCCTTTCAATAAATAATGCCTTGGAAGATCTCAAGTTGATATGATTACACGATCAAAGACTATGTCCAAAGGGACCAATTTACTAAACTATATTCTTTTTTTTTTTTTGGTACATGAGGTTCAAACTCGAGACCTTTTACAAAGGGAGGGGAGATGGTGCCACTTGAGCCATAGCTCATTGGCTACTAAACTATATTCTATGCCTCAATACAAGATAAATTAAGCATATTACCAATTATGTCAGCATACGCCTTAGGAAGATATGATTTAACAGCGAAGAATTAAAGAAACACAAAGATATGATTTGAAAAAGTCCCAAATGTTTACGGTGAAAGCAATTTTTTATAACTATCTCGATTTCCATTTCATATAAACAATTTTTTTTTCCTCCAATGATGACTAGCAAGCAGCCAAACCCTATTACAAACACAAATGGGAGCTTAACATATTTAATTTAACACATCACAGTACCAAACAGATGTCACTTTCCACAGGAAAACAAGTACTCCTTCCAGCACTAACAACCCACAAATAATATGCAAGCCCGGTTTATGTACTATTTAAACAAAAATAGATTATATAAAAAATGTTAAATAAAAAAAAAAGAAAAAAAAATCGCAACATCTTCTAAGCATTAAGTAATCCAAAAAGAAGTTCAACCATGAAAATTGATAGCACTTCAGACTCTCCTTCAATGAGTAAGTAAATCAATCATTCTAAGAAACCAAACACTCATTTAACCATCTACTGTTTATCCAACCTATCATAAATCATGCAAGTCATCAAATCAACCAAAAACCAAACAAAAAATTACTTTATAATAGTTAAATTAGCATAAAAGACCTTGTCTAATCTTGGAAAGATAAAAATATGGAAATGGAATAGCTACAAATCCCATACTGGGTTCCTACTTTTTATCCAACGTATCATAAATCAAGTAAATCATCAAAGCAACCACAAACCAAACCACAAAAAAAAAAAAAAAAAAAAAAAAAAATCCTTTATAATAGCTAAATTAGCATAAAAGACCTTGTCTAATCTTGGAAAGATCAAAATAAGGAAGGGATTAGCTACAAAACTCAAACTGGGATCTCCAAATTTATCAAAATTACACCAAAAGTAGAATTGGCAACAATTTTGCAGATTTGGCAACAAAAGTCAATCTAGGTATCAACAAAACCATCACAAATCCATAAAAAATTAGATTAAAAATTGCAATCAGATTTTATTACTAAACCAATGTTGCCAAGTTTAAACTTCAAAAAAAAAAAAGGATGGTAAAAATAATAATTACAATTCGAGCACATAGGTAGAGAATTAGCCAAAAAACCGGAACTGGGTATCCCTAAAAATATCAAAACCAGACTAAAATTAAAACTAATAATAATTTTGTAGATTTTAAGCTCAAAATTATCAGAATCCCCCCCCCCCAAACTTACCATACAAAATTACAGTTAGCAATACATTCAAGCACACAAGGGAAGATTTAGCTATGAAAATCGAACTGGGTACCAACAAAGACAACAAAAACCCACCACAACTAAAAACACTACTGCCAACTGTAATCTTCCCAAAGAAAAAAGGACAATTAAAGGAAAAAAAAATTAAACATACCCCATGAGATTAACTCTCAAGTGAATACTCAACTCGATGAAGAGCTCATACATCTGACCAACATCAGCAGCATTTCCATGAGAATAAAGCAGAGTAGAAGTCGCCATAGGATAGCGAACATAGACAGCAACGATCTCTGTACCGCGTCGCGTTTGGAGCTTCAAAACGTCGACGTTTTCGCGGTGCGTAAATGGGTCTAGAAGCAGAAGGCCAGTGGCTTCGTCCTTGATTACTTTGTATGATGGAGGATTTGGTGGGAAGAAGGCAAATTTAGCTGCCATTGACGAGGTTACCCCTCCCATTTTGATTTCTTTCTATAGAATTCTCTCTCTAGGATGGGAAATTTGGGAATTTGATGAAGACCAAGATCGTTATTTTAAGCGTTTGGTTCTGGGATGTTTGATAAATTGAAGAGATTTTTGCTGTCTTGCTAGTTCATGTCTCTCTCTCCTCTATCTCTCTTCAGAATGGGAATTTTGGGAATATGGTGAAAACCCAGATCGAAATTTCTTGTCTTTCTTATGGGTTGTTGGAGAAATTGAAGTAGATTCTGATGTTGCTAGTTCACTCAGGAGAGAGAGAGAGAGAGAGAGAGAGTGCATAACACTTTTTTCCGAGTGAAGAAAGAGGAGAGAGGGAGGGAGAGAGAGAGAGAGAGAGCAATTTCTCTGGGCAATCGTCCCCAGCCATTGATTTTCACAACAGTGGTGATAACATTACTCAACGGGACACAGTTTTCATACAACCCTTGCATTAGATCTTAGTTTAATTAGTAAGGTTCAAAAACTAATGTTAAAATTAACTAAAAATATAATTTGTTTATATATTTATACGAAATTTATATTTTTTGCTTATAATTAATCTTATTATTTATATATATATTAAAAAATAGTAATTATATTGTTTATGATTACAAACTTTATCTTTAAATTTTTCTTAACCGAATTACTCAAATAAAATTTATATTAAAAAACTATTTTAACTTTAAATATATATAAGAATAAAAAATATTTATATCCGGAATAAGATAAGCATATATATAAAGCACGGATTATAATTAAAAATTAAGTATATAATATGAATATTAAATTTAAAATATTTATATTAATGAATTATAATTCAATTAATATTAATTATATTTTTTAAAATTCTCAAATTCGAGTCTATTTTCCGTATAAATAAAGAGAGGGAAGGTTTTATATCGATAAACAAGGTGAGCCCTTTTAATTGACTTGTAAGTGGCTGACACACACCACATGGTGTGAAGTATGCCGTGAAAATAAATACTTAAAAATAATTATAATTTGTTAGATTTATAATATAATTATCAAATTATAAATAATAAAATTTAAAATATTAAAAATTTATTTATAATAAATTATTTTAATAATTTTAAAATCCATTTTAACTAGGAGTTTTTAAATTTTTAGACTCAAACCATTCGAATCAATCTTACCTTAAAAACTTATATTATCGAAATGTATTCAGATCTAAAATCTCAAAAGAATATCTAAATCTTAAAATTAAAGCGGCACATGGAAATGATGAACAAGTATTAAGTAGTAATATGTATAAATTCAGACAATTTTTTGATTTCTTTAAAGAGAGGTCATATGTTGTTCATATGAAAAAGCGATCACACTCATTAGTCCTTTTCTTTTATACTTAAAAGTTAATACAAAGTGTCCACAATATGTGGATTGTATTTTTTTACTATACAAACACTTATAAATTTATAATTATCTCAATATTTAAACTGAATTTTTGTCTAAATCAATGAAAAATACATTATATATTAGCGATAAAAAAAAGGTTAATCACCGGACTTTAAAAAAGAAAACCAACGAATGAGATAAAAAATGGGTAATGGGTGAGCTCTTGTGGCCGAGGGGCATCCTCGTGATGTTGTCTTTGCACAAGGACATCAAACGTTGCTTTGGTGTGATTAACAAAGGAGAGGGTAGTTTTTGGTAATACCCAAAACAAATGAAAAAAAATCAGAATTAAATGGTTAATTTTCATTTTTGAATGCATAAAATGCTTGTATTAGCAATAATAAATGGAAGAAAAATAATGATTTTTGGGCATTTGTGATCAATTTATCATTTTTGCATGAGGGGACTTCAAATTCAAGAGAATACAAAAGGCATAGCAAAATCACACCAAATGGCAGATATACATTGATGATTTTGCAGTTGAATTAGCAAAATCAGGCCCCACCTGCAATTTATGTGAGAAATTGGTCTAGAATTATTTTTTTTTATATAAGTTTATCCCTACCGTAACCAGAAACTTAGTTTTTAGATTTCGAGTCTGAATTGAGATAAGAAAAAAATTATTACTTAAATATGATTAGATTTTTCAATATTTCATAAGAGTTTGTCGTATTTTTAATATTTTTAATAATATTATGGTTATGAATTTATATTAAAAATAATACTTATAATTCAAAAAATATATTTATTTTCTTGACTTTAAAACTCTTGTCGATATATATATACGTCTACTCTTCTCTTATTCTTATACTAAGTTGGGGAGTATTTTCTATATCGAGTGAGTCTTATTTTAAAACTCAGGTCAACGTCAACTTTATTTCGATTTGATTTATTGTTTTTTACCCAAAGTTTGATTTAATTGGAAGTGACTCTCACTTAAAATATTTGGGTATGATTTTGATTTGGTCCCACCATGGCCATAAAAATGGTTGGATTTTAGGGGCTTTTGTTCCCCAAATTTGATTTTGGATGACAGATGAACAGGATCTTGATGGTGCATAAAGGCTCATATTTGGACTTTCCTTCGATAGTCAAATTGTTCGATATAATTAAGTGCAATGAAAAGTCAAATTGTCCTCTAAAGAGATAGATTAGTGGTATAAATCCTCCTCTTCTAACCTAATAATCTCAGATTTAAATTTTATATAAAATAAATAAATAAATAAATAGTCGAACTACCTTGAAAGAGATCCACAGGATTGATCAAAATATGATTCAAGTCAAATTAATCAGAATATGATTTTAAAAATCAATTAATTAAACTAAAAAAAAAGAGTATGATTAGGGCAAATTTAACAACTCCCTGATGGAAGCTGAAGTTTTGTATTTAAAGAAAATTAATACCGAAAAACTTTACCTTTAAAAAACTTAACATAACTCAAATTTAATGTAACCGAATTCAATATAAATATTAGATATCGTTAATTTATTTTAAAAAATAAAACCTCTTATAAAAAAACAATACAATTTCATTTGTCACCCGGTTTAAATAAATTTTGAACAAAATGGTTTAAATATCCGTCTAATAATTCATGTAAATATATTTTAATAAATTCGTAAAATTAGAATTAAATTAATTAAATTAACTCATATTACACTGTCACGTGGGTTCTTCACATATTTAATCAAAAGCTCATGTATCCCGCTTAACCTTATTATATGATTAGATTCATCTTCACCCCAAAAAAAAAGAAAAAAAAAATTCGTAGGGCTTCTTCCTCCAAGTTTTTGTCACTTTGAGAGTACAAGGTTGGTGTGGTCCTCGTAGTATAAATTGTGTGCACCACATGAAGTTTGCAGATTTGCACACCTCAACCACTTGATTTCAATAATTTAAGTAATGTGACCAAACAAGAAGGCCTAAAAATTTGGTTTCCAGCTGGGGAGCCAAGGAAAAATGGGTTAAAGAGAGTGAGGGTTACCTGCAAATTTTAATGCATTAAAATCAAAGTATTAATTTGAGTAAGTCATCTAGAAGTACTTGATTCCAATAATATATTAAATGCATTAAATATGATTACAATAATTTAAGTAAATGTAACCGGACAAGAAAGTTTAAAAATTTGGCTTTCAACCATTCGAAATTTAAAAATAAAAAAAAAAATTATATTGTGAGAATGATTTCTTAAAATGAGTTTGACAAATATTCAAATCAGATTAGTTAGAACATCTACTTAGATTCGGGCCAGAATAATATAAAAAATAAAAATGGCTTCCAACTGGGGAGACAAAGAAATGTAAGTACTCGATTAGGGTTAGTGTTATTTTCTTTCTTTTGTTTTAAAAAAAAATGTAAATTTCTAGAGCTATTCACAACATCTTGGGATTTGTGTCTCTTGGACATGGCAAATGCTCTTCAAACATGAGCATGTGGTGAGTATGTTGTTCAAGTCCAAGACATTTCCCTCGAGAAGGAAAATTTGCCCACATCTCCATTGTCTATTGCTTCCAACTATTACATTGGGAAGCCCCTTTGATTACATACTCATTTTGCTCCAAAAATTGTGCATCAAGTGGGAGGCAGTGTTCTATTGATAGCTTGCGATGATTATTTTATAACAATCAGATTTTATATTTAAAATTAAAATATTAAAATTAAATTTTTTAAAATTTAAAGTTAATCATTCACTCTTTTGATGCATAGATCTAAAGAACAGTCATGTACGGATCTGTTTTTTATTTTCATAATTCAAGAATTTTAAATATGATATATGATATAGATCTTCATAACCCCTTAACAATGAATGTTTCCTTCTTTTGTTAAAAAATGTATATCTATATTTTTTATTCTATTTTTACACCGAAAAAAGGAATAACCAAAAAAATAATATTTTTATGTTTTTTCACAAAAAACTAACATTTTGAAATTCAAAACAAGATGAGTTAAAGAGTTAGTTTTTGTATAAAACTACTCTTCTTCTTTTCTTTATCTCTTGTAATTTGAATTTTAAAATAGAGTTGGGTCAGGCCAAACTCACACGACTCGATACCCATTTCCAACAACTTGCAACTTGGTGCAACATATGTCCTATATTAAAAATGATCTCAAGGGAGAGAGATTACCCTGTGATTATATGTTTGCTCCCGTAGAAAATATAATTTTTATGCTTGTTTCTTTGAACATAGTTTGTCCCCATTAAAATAATAATAATAAAAAGTCTTCCATCAAAATTAAAATTTTTCTCATGCTATTTTTGGTTTCCAATTTTTTTATTGATTATTCTACACTTAAAAAAGGAAGATCATTCATAGTTATTAACAAAGTGTAAGTGCCAAGTCTAGTTGCCATAGCATTTGGTTTAGAAAGCATAGGGTGTGGTCCATAAAGCATCAATTGTCATTTAGGTCCCAGTGGAGCAAACATCAACATCTTCAACATTCTTGGAGTGTCTTATACCATGGGATGGCCCCCGGAAAACAATGAAGAAGCTATTTTCATCTAGCCCTATCTTCTATGAGCACACACACCATATGTTGGTCCAAAGGGGTTATAAATTGCCCCATTTGTTCTAAACAAAGTGTAAGTGCAAGTCTACTTGCCATATATATAAATTGCCCCATTTGTTATAAATCACCCCAACTGTGAATTAGTCTAGTATGTACAAATATTAAATTTTTTAATCAAATTTTAAATTCAAAATTAAAAAAAAAAAAAAAAACTATGTTAAGAGAGCTGTTCTTCTTAAATGAATCCGACAAGATCTCTAATTGGATTAATCGAAATATAATTCCATATACTAATTGGTATAATAAAAAATAAAATAAAATTTTAATCTTTCACAACATTGGTCTAGTTTTATTAGAGGCAATTTGCTTTGATTAATACATATAAATCAAATGTTTTTTTTTGAATTAAATACTTACGTATAGCACTCCACATAGTCACATTTTGATAGATCTTTAAAATCAATGCAAAGAAAACACTAATTTTTCTTTTTCAATCTCTATAGTCACTTTTTTTTTGTCTATTTTTTTTGTTACGTGAGATTCAAACACCAAATCATGAGATTAGGAGAGTGATTGTAACCACTAAACTGTCATCTTAGAGACTCTTTTCGACGAGTTTATCCCCTTATAACCAAACTTCCTTTCTAGTTACTTATCATTGCATTCTAAAATCTCAAAATCCTTCTTTTTGTCCATGTGATATGAAACCACTAAACCCTAAAATCAATTTTGAAGATAGTTTTTTTTTTCACTCTTTTTTTGTCCTTTCAAAAATCTTTATATGGTTAGATTGACTCTTACAAATGGATGGATTTTCACCATCAAATAATACTAGACGATGGGGTTGCGATCAAAATTTTTCTGAATGTAAGGATTAGCTTGTTCAATCGACAAGGCGTAAACGTGGGGGAATATGTACCAGCTATCCTTGATCGAGCTCTTCAGTAACTCTAATACGCTGCTGCACTTCATTGACTGATTTTGTTCCTAGCTAGTAGAATTAAGTCATTTTAGTTTTCATTATTTTGAGTAGTTAGAGAAACTGCCAAGAAGGGGGAGGAAAGGAAAATGAAAAAAAAAAAAATCCAAAACTCTCACTTCACTTACTGATATTTTATTATGTTATTGACTAATTTACCCCTAATTGGTAGGGCTGGCAATTGAGCTTGAGCTGGCTTTCACAACGTTTGGGAATGGCCCATTTAAAATTTTATTGGCCTAACCCCGAGGTCAATTTGAGAAAACTTAAGAATGAAGACTCAACCTCGGCTAAAATATTAAATGGGTCATGGACTTATTTTGAGTCAAGCTCGAGCTCGATTGAAACTCAAAAAACCTATAGAGAGAGATCTGATCAGAAGACTAGTTGTGAGGCACAACTTAATGTAACAACTACTAATCATAGAGTTAATAGTTAATCATGAGTAGTAAAAATAGTTAGTAGTTAATTATAAAGTTAGGTATATTGGTTAAATAATTAATGAAATTAGTTAGTGATATTAGTATAAATAGTACTCAAATACATGTAATGAAGAAATAATGAAGATGTAAAAAATTCTCTCATTTTCTCTTGTATTCTCTTTCTTTCTCTCTTTCTCTCTTTCTCTCTTTCTCTCTTTCTCTGGCTCTCTCCCTCTCTATCTCTCTTTCTCTTTCTTCTCTTCCTAATCTCTCTCTTTCTCTCATATTCTTTCTCTATTCTACTTGATTTATGATAAATTGATATCAGAGTATACGAATTCTTAGTTAGTATTGAAAATGGTAGAAGAAATAGGGTATGAAGTCATTGAAGAAAAAGTTTTGTATAAAACAATGGAAGAACATCTCAAAAGACAAGAAATTAAAATATAAGAATTTTATTCACATATTGACAAGAAAATCGATGAACAAAATCGAAAATTGGACGTTTTTGTCGCAAATCTTGATAACAAATTCAATATTTTATTGAAAATGTTTGGTATCGATGAAGATATCAAAATCTTGATGGAAAAAGAGCAACAAAAAGAAAAGAAATCGAATAGCATCACAAACAATCAAATGGTAGAAGAAACGATGCCAAAATACAAGGAAAAGTAAAGTATTGTATCACTTTTTAAATCTCTCATTTTATCTACTCTCAATGAAAAAATGTTGAGGGAAAAATGATTTCAAATATCAAAGAAAAAGAGTCTTGCATTATCAAGAAAGAATGGTCTTGGATGTCTAAGAAAGAATGGTATTGCATGTCCAAGAAAGAATGACGTTTCATGTTTAAGAAAAAAGTTGTTCATGGTAAATATTTGCCGATTCCTCCAAAGATTGAATTTTCGGCACCAAAAAGAAATTCAAGAAAAATCTTTCTCAAACTTCTTCATTTATATTTTTTTTCCACTATTTTTTTTGCAACTCAAATCACATCTATTATTCGTCTCTATCATTTTATTTCTCAACACAAATATAAGTTTTGGTTCAAGATTCATGAATTCAAATATAAATTCTTGATTTTCCATCCTTGAGGACAAGGATATCTTCAACGGAGGGAAGTATTGTAACAACTACTAACCATAGAGTTAGTAATTAATCATGATTAATAAAAATAGTTATTAGTTAATTGTAAAGTTAGGTACATTGGATGAATAGTTAGTGAAATTAGTTAGTGATATTAGTATAAATAGTACTCAAATATATGTAATGAAAAAGTAATAAAATTATAAAGAATTTTCTCATTCTTTCTTGTATTCTCTTCATTTCTCTCTTTCTCTAACTCTCTCCATCTCTCTCTCTTTCTCTTTCTTCTTTTCCTAATCTCTCTCTTTCTCTCATATTATTTCTCTATCCTACTTGGGTTGTAACACTTAAGACTTTCAAATGCCAATGCCATCGGGATAAATCGATTCGAGAAGAGTACTGACGACTCGTTTGACTTGATAAGGACATCTCACATAGCAACCACAGATGTTGAATAGGATGAACTTTCACCAACAAACTCGTCGATGTCACCACAAACGTAACATTGTTGGCTTCATAAATGCCATTCTTCCCCAACTTTCACAATACTTTGGAATGGGGAGATCCTTCCCTATTTCTCCCCGGGAAAAGGACCATAACAAGGTGATTCTCAGTCTCCCTATATTTTATTCCGGCAATGGAGAAATTGTTTTATTTGATTTAAGAGAAGGTGAGGGAAGGATGTTGGACTATGATCTGTACCTCTTGTATAGGACCTGTCATCTCCTATTTATTCTTTGTTGATGATCTTATGTTATTTGCGAATATTAAACCCCATGTTTTGACTACAGTGCTAGATTGCATTTGGAATTTTGCAGAGTTCAGTGGTTTGACACTGAATCCTTGCAAATCCAAACTGTTTCTTTTCCCCCGAACTCCTTTGGCCTTCGAAACTGATTCGATTAAGCTAATGACGGCCCTCACCTCATATGTAGCTCCTACGCTTGCAGGGTATCATATAATTTAGGAATGTCAAGAGCTAATTCGAAGCATTTTGGTGCATCAGATACTTTTTGTCTAAAAAGAGGGTAATAACTATGCATATATTCTTGTCAAATTAGGACTGTCATTTCGTTTTGGACCCCATGAGTTATGCTTTCCTCCCAGTGAGATGAACAGCTTTTTAAAGCATGATATAAGAGGAAGGGCTTCCTTTAGATGTTAGTTTTTCCATCTCCCTTGATAACAAAAAAAAGTAGGTGAGAGATATTTTACAATTGAATATTTTGTTAATTTGAGAAAAAGAAGATGATGAAAATTGAGCCCTAGGGTTAGGGTTTTGCAGTAAAGAATCATTCATGTTGCTCTCAGTTTAGTTTTTCATGGAAATAACACTTTCGTAATAAATGGGCTGATGGGTTGTGCTTTTTATCATCAAATTGGGTTAATCTAATAAGAAAGGAGAGAGAGAAGATAAAGATGAAGAATACAAAAAGGAGGGAAGAGAGATAGAGAGAGATAGAGAGACAGTTGTGAAGGGAAGAATTAAGACCTCTGTCAAGTTGAATAGAAGGGGAGTTATTGAGGACAGTACTTGTGCTGTTTGTAGGGAGGAAGATAAGTCAATAACGCATGCACTAAGAGATTGCAAGCATGCGAGAGTTATTTGGGGTAAGTTGATCCCAAAAATAGACAAGATTAGTTGCTTCTGGAGTAACAAAGTAGGCGAATGGATCAGGAGGGGGCTACCAAGAAGTACAACTTGTGCTTGGAGGTGGAAGAGATGAGTTTTGTGCTAACAATGTGGATGGAGTTTTCTCTGCAGGTCGTCAACAGGGCGTGAGGGATGGTGGAAGTAGGGAGGAAGAAGGCTAGCTCACTTAATCAAGAGGAAAGGGTGGTGAGAGTCTATTGGAGGAGCCCTACGAAAGGCATGCTTAAGCTTAATGTAGATGGTGCTGCTAGGTTGGAAGATCACAAAGCCAGCGCTGGTAGTCTATTGGTCTGTTTAGAAATAATATGGGCAAGTGGATTCGTGATTTTTCGATCAATGTGGGGAATACAAATACAGATATGGATGAACTCTGGGGATTAAGGGAGGGTCTCCTGATTGCAAAAAACAAAGGGCTGGGTCATCTAGAAGTGGAGAGTGACTCCATGGCCATCGTTAATGCCCTGAATAGGGGAGTTGAAGTTAACCATCCTTGGAGAAATTGGATTCTTGACTAAGTTTATGAAGGAGCTTGGAGTCGCAGGGATTACTCATGTTCACAGGGAGGCCAATAAGTGTGCTGACAAGCTGGCGAATATGGGTCTTGGAGCTCATCTAGGTGTGCATGAAGCCTGCACCCCCCTTAGAAAGTCAAATACCTTTTAGAGATCGATGCTTCTGGTGCATCTTGGGTTAGAAAGATAAGGAGGTTTCCTCCGGACTTATAGTATCTCCTTCCTCTGTGTTCCTGAGTTTCTTTTGTACCTTTTTGTGCGCTTTCTTTTCCTTACTTCAACCAAAAGAGAGAGAGAGAGAGAGAGATTTCAACATCTTGGTCTTGTCTCTAATTCAACCTATCCGGGCTTAAATAGGCCGAGCCTATAATGAGGCGAGCCCACTGATATCTAAACTCAACCTGTCATTAAAATGGGTCTAAATAAGGGGCTCAAACTCGAATCTGTCCTAAAACTAGTCAAACTCAGCTCTTCAAAATGAGCCGCCCCAGCCCAATTGCCAACCTTACTCATTGACGGTTGCCTTTTTTTGGCTAAGACCGTTTACTCGTGATTTTCGACTCGAAATTTAGCCTATTTGGGATTAATGCCCAAATAAGATATTAATTTTATAATTAATTCATAATTTGAAATTAATACTAAATTATTTCTTATCAAATAATTTTATTGGCTATATAAATACAAAGGTAAAGGTGCCGTTAAATTTTTTATAATCTATATATTTTTTTTATAAACTATCAATATCTAATAATCATATTAAATTTAAATAAATTTGGTTTGAAACGGAATGAACGCTTGATAGGGAAATTTCTTTCATACATATTTTTATTATATACAAAATTTGAATTCAAAATTTTATTTAAAAAATATCAATATTCAATTATTAGAATAGCTAAACGTTGATTTCACAACCCACGTATAGAAATTGTTGTACAAAACAATAGTTTCAGAAATATTTTCTTTGAATAAAAGCTTTAATAAACAAAAAAATGGAAAAATAAAAGTAAAGTCCTTCCATGTTCCTACAATCTGATTAGGTAAACTTTTTTAAATTAATACTGTATTAATAAAAAAAAAGAAATTATATACATTGTGGGTTTGGGGGACATGGGTCTTTCTCTTTGAAACACAGTCCAATAAAATTATGCCACGAAATACACATTAAACTAACGATAGGCTGTCATAGAGCCTTAGCGACACCCCAGACCATAATTGAATAACCAATTCTCAAGTCACTTGCGTTTTTGGTTCAAGCAAGCTTCTTTTTGGTTGATTTGATCTTAAAAAAAAGCTCTAAAAATCATGCCCTTCGATTCAGATTGACTAAAATCAATCAAATTCAACAGCATGTGGGTATTGGTTTAATTCAATTTAAGGTTTTGAATATTTTTTCTTAAGCATTAGGAGGCAGAAGAAGAAAGGCTAATTGAATTTTGTGTGGTGATTGATTTAGGTCTGTAGAAGAAACCGCAGCTGAAGCAATCAGACATGCTTTGAAGGCTTTGAGGAAGCGCCATTTGCTCGAAGAAGGCGCTCATGGTCCCGCTTTCACCGCTCTCTCCAAACCCCTTCTCTCTGAGGTATCTCTTTCTCTCTCTCTCTAGGGTTTTTTCCTTGTTGACATTATGCGGATTGTGATTGCATTTGTAGATGGAGTTGGGGGTTTTACTTGAACTGGGTTTGGTTGATTTTGACTCTGGGATATATATTACAATAACAGTTTCTCTCATTTGGATCTTTTATGGATTTATAGGTAACTGATTGAATGTTTAAAATTATAAATTAATGCAGACCCAGGGAAATTAAAAAAAAAAAAAGATTATATACATATTATATGATTTCAAAAATTATAACCGACCAATGGTGTTTCCTCCCATAAAAATTGTAATACTCCCCTAAATTATAACCTCAAATGCATATCATACAGCCACCCCCCCCCCCCAAAATAAAAACTTTTAACTTTGCCCCAGAATTCATATATCATCACACTAAGTGGGAAGATTAAGACATTTTGAGAGTCGCCCCATTGGTGATGCATTATGTGCAAATTTGATTGATGAAGTTTAATTTTGGATGCTTCATGCTCATTAAGAGGTCTCTTTTCCTACTTTGAGTAGTCCACTTTCGAGATTTTCATTTTAGATGTTGGGGCAATCTTGTTTCCATCAAGGTTGGAAAAGTTATGGGTGGGAAGCAGGGTAGCCCCCTTTATATAATGGCGCATTAGCAACTCAAAACCAAAAACACAACATTCTACTTTGTGTACTGAAATTAAGAACTAATGTTTCTGTTTGCTTTGAACAGAAATTGGTAATTTGAATTTTGTTTGAGCTTGAATAGTTTAATTGCTTCCTTACTTACTAGAAACACAAAAATAATTATAATAATAAAAAAATAAAATAAAATAAAGGAAAGAAAGAAAGAAAAGAAAATTTTAGTTTTTTTTCCGTTTCCACCAATTGACAATGTGTGGACTAACTCTTTGTGTTGGCTTGAAGGGCTCTGAATGGAAAGAGAAAGCTGAAAATATTGAAGTGGAGCTCCAGCAATGCTATAAAGCTCAGTCTCGATTATCTGAGCAACTTGTGGTAGAAGTCGCTGAGTGCAGGGCTGCTAAAACTTCACTTCAAGAAAAAGAAGCAGTCATTGAAAATCTGCAAAGTGAGATCACCCAAATAAGGTTGTCCGTTCTATTTCTTCTCCAGACAGTAGTTACATAAAATTGCAAGCTGTTACATGGATCGCTGATTCTTTATTGCATGTTTCAGGGAAGAATGCACAAAGCTGAAGGATGATTTAGATGAAAAGACCAAAGCCTTAGAATTGGTCATAGATGAGAATCGAGTACTTAAAGCACAACTTGAAGAGATGAGTGCCAAAGTTAAAAGTACTGAAGGGGAGAATAAAATGTTGATAGATCGCTGGATGTTGCAAAAGATGCAGGATGCTGAGCGGCTTAATGAGGTAATGTCGTACATTACTTTAGAAGTTGGGAAGTTCAAATTTGAAATGGTCGACTTAAAGTTTGTTGTTTTCACACAAAGTAACAATTTGTTAAGTGCCAGCTGCTGATGGCAGACTTAGGTTTTCTACTTAAAATAATTTTCTGTGTATAGCAAGAATGTAACTACTAAAATGAATATGCTGGTCATCTTGTCGTCCTGCCCGGTCTTGCTTGTGCTGGCCAAAATTTTCTCCTACTGATTGAATTTTGCCACATTTTTCTTCTGCAATGCTTATTTATGTTTTGAGTTTCTTAACAGTAGATTTCATGTTATGTCAGGCTAATGCGCTGTACAAGGACATGGCTGATCAGCTCAAGGCAAGCACCTTACAACAACTTGCTCAGCAGCAAGTGGATGGTGTGGTTCGCCATAGTGAGGATGGTGCTGAGTACTTTGTGGAATCATCTGTCCCCACAGCATGCAAGAACAGAATTAATGCTCATGAAGGTGGTTGTGCATCTTTATTGTTTGAGAACAACTCTGGCAGATTAATCACTGGGGGACAGGACAAGTCAATCAAAATCTGGGACACAAACAATGGTTCCTTAAGTCGCACTCTTTATGGTTGCCTTGGCTCTGTTCTTGATCTTACCATAACCCATGACAACAGATCTATAATTGCAGCGAGCAGTTCAAATAACTTGTATGTGTGGGATGTAAGTTCGGGTAGGATCCGTCATACACTCACTGGTCACACAGATAAAGTCTGTGCTGTTGATGTAAGTAAAGTATCTAGTCGCCATGTAGTGAGTGCAGCTTATGATCGGACCATTAAAGCATGGGATCTGCAAAAAGGTTTTTGTGTGAACACAATTATTTTTCCTAGCAATTGCAATGCTGTTTGTTTTGGCATGGATGGCCAGACAATTTGTTCTGGCCATGTTGATGGCAATCTTCGTTTGTGGGATATTCAGACAGGAAAGCTTCTTAGTGAAGTTGCTGCCCATTCCCTTGCTATTACGTCAATCTCATTATCTAGAAATGGGAATGTAGTGTTGACTAGTGGAAGGGATAATATGCACAATTTGTTTGATATGCGGTCTCTGGAAGTTTGTGGCACACTAAGGGCAAGTGGGAACAGAGTGGCATCAAATTGGAGCAGATCCTGTATCAGTGCAGATGACCATTATGTGGCTGCTGGTTCTATTGATGGTTCTGTTTCCATTTGGTCAATACAAAAGGCCGATGTAGTAAGCACTCTAAGGGAGCACACTTCTTCTGTCCTCTGTTGTTCTTGGAGTGGGCTGGGAAAAACTCTAGGTACTTCTGATAAGAATGGAATCGTTTGTACATGGACTTGATGGTTCTTGTTCTGGGAAAATCTGCATGCTATATGGGATTTAGTGCTTCGTCATTCTTTCCAATGCTCCATTTGGGGAGTTGCTTCAGGTCAGTCGGATATTTCGACATCTTCGATCAAGTTTGATTGCAATAAAAGTTCTTGCCTGCATGTTTGATATGAAAGATGGGCTTCCTGTTTCTCTTCCAGGTATTGGGTGATTGATGTTGATCTAGCATATACAAAAGGATAACTTGTGTAATAGAAGGCCATTTATAGTAGATGGTAACATGAGGAATTTTATCAGTTTTAAATTTATAGCCTAGAAAGAATTTTATGAATTTCTTCAATAAAATTGGGTCCTTGACACACTTCTTATGAAGAGGCAAATTTTTTATGGATATGCCTCTGCTTTTGCGTTTAGTGCTTTTTCTTCAAATTAGACATAAATATTTCTGTTCTTCCGAATGTAAATCATCAAAACATTGCTCTTGGAAACAATATATAAAATTTGGAACCACTCTTTGTGCAAGTCACTTTTTCTGTCAAGGCTAAACATCCCTCAGCCCTATCCCTCTATTGTTCTCGACATGCATACATACAGCATGTCAGGTGAGATAGTTCCAACTCTTTGGACGAGCCAATGGTTCAATGGAATGGTTGAATATTCGATGACTTAAGTTATTTTCGGTGAAAATGTGATCTGGGCTATAATCTTGTCAATTAATCAACTTAACTAAAACCATATCTTGTTCCGCAGTTCACTATGTGAAATCAGTTTTCTCATTCATTTGATTCAATCAGTTGACTTAGTTGTATGGGTGTTTCTTCCTAGGAAAAGCTGGTATATAAGTGTTAAATATTTTAGGGTTGTCAGGGGATCAACTTCAACTTTTTTGCTTCTTTTCTATTGGAAATGAACCCATAAGATCCCAAGGCTTTCTTCTGTCTCATTACTTTGTTTCTCATTTCTGCCACAATCTTTGTTCATTATCATGCTGACTAAAATTCAACTAAAGGAATATTTGGCTTATGACTTGCCAATGTTTGTAATATGTTACCAAGACGTCTTTTGCAAGGTACAACCTGATTGAATGTGAAATTGGTAAATATGAGTTGTGGACCAGAAAATTGTATTATTCAAGTTGATTCCATTTCTATCATTCTAATTTACCCAATGTTTTCTACTCTTGTTTACCTAATTGGGTTCGCTGAAGTAATGTATGTGCAACAATTGGGAGAATAGGAGGCAAATGCTATAGCTAGACGTGCGTATCTGGTGTTTTAATCACGTTTTGAGGAGTAAAAAGGGTTTTCTTATTCATGTGACTTTGCTGTGATGATCCATTCAAATTCTAGTAATGAATTCTGTGTAGCTGCACCCAATATAGATCTGATAAGACTTAAGATTAAACCCTGTCCATTAATTTATTTGTTTGTTGTAGGAAGTTAACTTAGTTTTAGATGCCCGTAAAATGATCCTGAAATCCAGAATGCTGATTTAGGCATCTGCCTCCATGGTAACTGAGATTCATGAACCTCAGACTCAAATCGAATTGTCCAAGGAGTGCTTCTGTTGAGTGGAATAGACTGTGTAGGCACAGTATTTCTGCCGAAAGACTAATACTTGATTTGATCACACCATTATAATGCGCTTACAAAGGAGCTTGGAGTCTGAAGAAGAGCTAGCATAACAATTGGCTGATACTTGGCTTATATATGTGGTTTACAGACCATTACCTTAAGACTGTATACAGTTTATGGCTTGTGTTCGTTGCTTTTACTTCTTGCAACCAGTAACTTCACTGATTATTTTGTGGCCTCTGTTGTAGCTTGCTTCTACAGTTTCACGAGTGAGAAGTATGCTCCCGTTTCTCCTAAAGCTAGAATTCCTCATGAGAACACTTCTATAATCCTTCCGTGATCAACAGCTGATACTTTATCTGATTTTCGAATTGTTGATAGTCTGAGCTACAACTAGGCGTAATTTGCCAACCTTTGTCCTCTCCAATGCTTCTTGAACGCTAATTTCTGAGTCAATGTCCAATGCACTTGTAGCCTAGTCCAAGAGAGAATTGCAGGATTTTTCAGGATTGCTCCAGCAAGTGCTAATGTCTGCTTTTGCCCACCCGATAATTGCATGGCTCTTTCTCCACAGTAGGTTGAATATTTATCCTTCAGGAAACTACACATCGAAGCAATTTATTAGTGGAAAGTTAATGACCATGAAACTAGGAACTGAAGATGCTGACAAGGTAAGAAAATAAATGATTATTCCGAATTTTCACTTATCATAACTTATAAATTCATTTGCATTTGCTAGAGTTGCAGCCTCGACTATTTCAGCTACAGTTGCATTCTCCTCTCCATATAGAATATCTTCATGGATTGATCCTGCAAAGAGTGTGGGGTCCTGACTTACCGGAGCAATACGTGACTTTAGAGCATTCAGATTGTAGCAATTTATATCAATTCCATTTATTTCTACTGAACCCCTTAACGGGTCGTAGAGTCTCTCAATCATCCTGATGATTGTGGATTTCCCAGATCCACTCTGGCCGACAATGGCAACAACTTTTCCAGCCTCAACCTTTACGTTAAGACCCCTCAAGACCATCTGTTTACGTCTGGTAGAATAAAAGAAATCTGCATCTTTAAGCTCTATATCACCACTTAACTTTTCTGGGCGGATGCCATCTGTGTTTCATCTTGCTCTTTCTTTCCAAAATCATGAAAACTGACTTTGGTGCATCAGTGCGCTTTGACAAATCTGAAATGCTAGTTGTCTTAGCTATAATTCTGCCTATTGAGACTATGAAGAAAGTCTCAAAGAGGTGCATGTTTTATGATATAACAGTCTCCCTCCATACCAAAATAGTAGACTTGAGTTTGCAGCAGTGAGGAACTGCGCCATAATCCAAGTCCAGCATACCAAGATTGCTTGTCTCTCATTAATGGGGCCTACTTGCGTAGCATCATAGAGTGACATGACCTTTTCCTCTGCAGAAAATGCTGCGATTATCCTGTAGTTCCCAACAGCTTCACTTGCCAATTCACTGCTCTGTGCTTTCAGGATTTTCTTGGACATTCTCTTGATCATTATGGTTTTCATGCAGAATGCAGCAATGATAAATGGCCGCATAGCAGGAACCACGATGCCAAGTTTCCAGGCCAACAACATACCCAACTAATGAACTATAATTCAACTGGCACCATTCCTTTTTTCCTTTAGAGGTCTCAAGTTCGTGCCTCTCCTATGTATCCAAAAAAAAAAAGACCCCAAAGTAACTGCTAGAATTCCATAAGAGAAGGTTTGAGCCAAGAATGATAATCGATCAGAAACGAGGGTTTTAACCAAGGATGCATCTGTAGCCAATCGTGAACATAGTGCCCCACTGTAGTTGTCTTCTTAGTCAAACCAGTCAATATCAAAGATAAAGATTTTTGCAAAGACAGCCTCTCTGACCCTTTTGGTTAATTTATCTCCCATAAAACCAAAGTGATAGTGTTGAATCACATTCATAATAAAAGGAAAGACAGCGAAGCTTAAGAAGGCAAAGCAGATCTTTTTTGTTTCAGATCTGATCTCAGAAGCATCGTCGATAAAGTAAACAGAAAGGAGAGCACCCATGCACAAATACTGAAGTGGAGGAACTAGTCCATTGCAAAAAGGTCCGCTGCAGCCTATGAATGGTGACGTCCCTTCTGGGGCAGTCATTGGCATCAAGTGCCAGAATGGTGGAGATTCAAAGTGATCCTTCCCTTCAATGCCTTCGTTGTCTTGATAAGATTGAAGTAGGGAAAATTTGTTTGGATTCTCATTAGGAAAGCAGAGAGGTTTCTGCTTTCTTCTTCTTCTTCTTCTGGGGCTGGCATTGTCTCGTCTTTTGTGGAAGAGATCTGAAGCTGAACCATTGCCGAGTACATGCTATGCGTTTTTTGCATGAGTTGGTCACAGGAACTGGATTCTACTACTTTTCCAGATTGAATGACTGCAATTGAGTTATCATTTTGGATCATTGAGAGACGATGTGCAACGATTATTGTGGTTCACCCCCATCTGTGCTTGGCTGAGTCCATCCTGGACAACCTTCTGTGTGTGCATCCACTGCACTTGTTGCCTCTTAGCAGCGTTCTCGCTATACAGATTCTTTGCTTCTGGCCTTCAGACATCTGAGCACCCAATTGTCCTACCTGGGGAGTAAATTAAAACAGTTGTTACAAGGTACAGGTAATGAAATTGTGCTATACATACATTGTGCAGTACACAAAAGGGTGCCATATCCTTTTGGTAGTTGATCAATGAAAGTGTGTGCATGGGCTGCTTTGACTGCTCTTACAATCTCATCCATTGTAGCATCCACCTTTCTGAACAGGAAATTTTCTTTAATTGAGGTCGCAAAAAGTATAGAGTCTTGGCGTACTTGACTCTGACTTCGCAACCATTTCGGTTGAAGAGTCCATATGCCAATACCATCCAAGAGAATCTCTCCCGTGATGGGATCATAAAATCTTTCAAGTAAATTGATCACTGTTGATTTTCCTGATCCACTTCCACCCGCCAATCCAACTGTCTGGCAAGCCATCACTCTGAGATCGAAATTTCTCAACACAAAGTTCCCTGGCCTTGAAGGATATCCGAAATATATGTTGTTGAACTCCAGCTCACCCTTGACAATTGGCATGGTTTTTCCTTTCTCATCTGCAGAGTCTGTGCCTGGGACCTGATAAATCATCTTAAAATGTCATTCAACAGCAACGTTTGCCTCAGCAAAGTGCTTCACATTGATAAAGGAACTCCCGAGAGCATGGAGGTCTCGTCAATAAAGCTCAGTAAGTAGTTTCTTCAAACAACCAGTGTCTTGTTCTAGGATGCCAAATGCATGGTAGTAAATAACTTATCATCCATATGCACAAAGTCATGCATGTGGGCGCCATGTGCTTGATGAAATTTACTGGTTTATTGTATGATATTGCTAGAATATGTGGAAAATAAATATGCAGTATATGTTAAGAACATGCTTTTTGAAAAAAAAAAAAAAAGGAAATTATTTGGTCAAGTGAGAGAGATTGTTTCTCTTTCAATTCCTGTTTTTCCGTTTTCCTTTTCCTCAAGAGTTGGTGAAGGGATTAGATCTTTGTTTTTTCCTCTTACAATCCTGCATATATGATGCATACTCCTGCAGTGGAGGCATTTCCTCCTTTGACTCCCTTATCAAGGACTAAGGTGCTTCCCCACCCTCCTTGCAAAATGCCCAAATCGCATAGGATACTCCTACACTCCAACCGGCAGTCCTTCAATGAGTCCTTGCTTAATTCCAAGTTTTAAACTTGTCTCTATTGTATCTGACAATATTTTCACTGTTTGTTCCTCTCCAACGTAAGAATACACGGTTCTGATAGATGAGAACGCCTGCTGTTTGAATCTCCACCCCAATGTTGGCAAATTGCTTCCCAGATACCCATAATGGATAATCAGTAGAGTCAGTGCAGGAACAATAGCCAGACTCCAACAGAGATAGACAGCAGCCATTTGACCTGTGAGGAAGATCGATATGTTCATAAGAAAATTTGGCATCTGTCCAAATACTCTAGGAAGTTAGTACATTAAAAGAATTAGATTTGGAAAACCTTGCAGTCATTTTAAAGTTTGATTTAGTAGCTAAGTGTGATTTATACTGACGGTCTTACCGAGTGGCTACTTTGCTGAGAAATCTAATCAATTATTCATTTTGTACATTTAGCATTACAATCAACGGTCCATATATTGAATTTATTATAAATTTAATATGTATGTCTGAAAATATAAAATAATTATTTTTTTTTACGATAATTAGTTAAAAATCGTATATCAATACTAAATATATAAAATTTACTTTCATTGCAGCTGATTTTTTTCTCCCTCTTATTTTCTTATTTTCTTATTTTCTTCCTCCATCCTCACTTGATAATTGCAAGGCTTCCACAGCGCCCATCCACAGGCTAGAGGGATTAATTTAGGAAGTAAAGGATTCATAAGGAAGCTCCCCGTCAAGATCGGAAACGACGTCGTTTAATTCCGCAAGAAAAACGCAGGACTTTCATCACTCTTGTTAAAGCGCAGCGGGAACTAAAACGGCGTCGTGTAGGAAGAGAGGGAGAAAATGCCTCTGAAGCCTGAGACGGCTGCGCTAAACTAGTCTGGCTCAGTGACTCGTCCACTCTCTCTCTCTCTCTCTCTCTCTCTCTCTCTCAGCGATCTAGGGTTAGGGTTTCAGGTGGATTTTGAGGAAGATGGTGAGAGTTGCAACATACTTCGCCATGACGCTTGGTGCCTTCGTTTTCTGGCAGTCCATGGATAAAGTTCACGTTTGGATCGCTCTTCGTCAGGACGAAAAGGTCTCTCTCTCTCTCTCTCTCTCTCTCTCTCTCTCTCTCTCTCTCATTCTACTGATTTGAAGGAATTGAATTCGAAAATAACCGATTTTTTTGCTTCGGCTAAATGAAAAGAAACTTTTTGCTAATCATTTTCTGTGGGTTTTGGTTAAAGGCGTGGATTCAAGTAAATAATTCACTTCAAAATTTTCGTAGAATGATAGCCTATGTTTGACAGACACTTACCCTATCCAAAGATTGGACGCATCATTGGACGACAAAATTTGACGACGTTGTAACTTACAATAGTGTAAATTTTTTGATCCTACCATGAGAATTAGTTAGGTAGAATCCCAAATTGAACATCCATGGAAGGGTAATAAACCTAATGTCTTTGTTACTATTTTCTTTTTTTGTGGTTCAAAAAATATGGAAAGACACATTCGAAGGGGGTGGGCTATTAGCTTTGATTCAATTCAAAATTCTCGTAAAATGCTAACCTATGTTACAGAGCGGCTTGGTCCTGTCCAAACGTTAGACACATCCTTGGATGAAAAATCAGATTACATTTGTAATTTGCACCAGTGTAAATTTTAGTAAGGTAGAATCCCAAATTTAACAGCCATGCAAAGGCAATTGGGCTAGTAGGTATGATATAATACTAACTATGAAATATTTTTGCTAGAGTTGTTAGAAATCAGACCTTTTGTTGGGTCAAGGTTGTGTGCTTTTCTGTGGGCTCATGCCTTGGGGGTTCATAAATATTATGGCTTAGAGAGGTTAAAAAGGGCATAGAGAGCAGTCCTTTATTAGTTTATGTAATGGATTTTTTTTTTGGTTCTCTTATGAGGACTTTGCATGCTTAGAAGTTTTGTATATTCTCCATTACATCTAATACAATTCTTTTTCTATTAAAAAAAAAATGAAAGATTTTTGTCTTCTATTATGGTTTATTATGCAAAAATAATTGGGAGTTTATGGAAAGACACATACAAAGGAATGAGCTTGATTAGAATGAAGAGTATGAGGACAGTGATTGCCTTGGGGTAAATGTACTAATGGTGTATGTTGATAACTTAGTTTGTAAACGCTTTCAGGATTGAATCCAAGCTACCCATGCATAAGAAATAGATGTATTCAAATACAAGGCAAGTTGGAGGGGGGAGATGCAGACCTTTCATTGATATGCACAAGTGAGAAATTGAGATATTCCATTGTTTTTTGACATATTTGGCAGTGCAATAAAATAATGGTTTAAAATGGAAGTGAGAGAGAAATTTAATGTGACATCTTTCTATGAGCTACTTTGGGTACAAAGAGATTGTGGGAATAGGCATGATTGCTTGTGGAGATTGATTTAAAGCCAAGGTGTTTTCTGGTCTTGCTTTCTTTGTTTTGGTGGCTTTATGAAGAGGATTTTCACATCGAATAAGTCTTAGTCAAGAGGAGTTGTTCTGGTTAGAAGATGCCCTATTTTAAGCTACGTGGTGTAGATGATTGTACATATATTTCATTTATTATTTTTTCTTTCTTGTCTTGAGGCCATAGGGTTTTAGATGTTCTTTGAAACACTTCCGTGGATGGACTTTCATGAAAGATAACTTGCAATGCTACTGGGTTGTTTAACAGATCTTCTCTGTGTAACATAAGGTTGAGATTGTTGACCATCTATTGCCATCTATGTTCTTCTTCCCCTGTTCTTCTCCTGGAGTGAGAGGGTTATTTTGATAGAATTCTGGGTTTTTGGAAGTTGACAAGAGGTAGACATGGGCAGGGTTGGGCCTAGTGATACTTCTTGAAGAGGTGATTTTGTCCAGCCTGGACTCCAAGAAGTACTGTGATTGTATGTGGTCAAATTTTATTTCTGACCCAGGGCCTTAATTATACAGTCAAAACAATGGTAGCTATCTACTTTATCCGTACTATACTTTACTATTTATTATTATGTGAAACAAATAACAACCATTTCATTTAACAATCTTAACACAAAATTGGCTTTCAAAGTTGGAGCCTAAAGGTGTAGAGACTTGAGCAGAGCAACTAGTTTTAGTTGTTGGCTTGGTTGGAACTGGTAGTACAGATAGCAGTGTAGACACTTACTTGATTACCATTGGCAATGTTCGAATGTTTTGGAGGGAGAGAACTATCTGGAGTTTGAAGGAAAAGGGAGTCAAAGATCATCAGAATTGGTTTTGAAGCTGTACAATCCCAGGTGCTCCTCCAAAAACTAAAACAAATTCGGAAGTTAAAGATTCTTGTTGAATGACAACTTGATCAATAATTCCAAGACCCTTATGACCTATGCCATATTAGTGATGGTATGACTATCCTTTTAGTGGTTGTACCAGGAAACTTTTAGATTGATTTGCACATGCAATTGTGGACCTTTATAAACTTTTGAATCTTGTGGAAGACATGTCTCTGCATCTGTTTTTCAGACCCACTTATCCACATCCTTAGCCTTCCAATGGTTGAAAGGAATTGAATGAAGGACAAAGGGATGTTTGAACTTCACTTCAGTCATAGATGGAGAATTTCACTTCAAAATTGTATTGGTAACAAATTTGGAGTTGAACTATATTGATGCATTTATCCACTTCCTTGTAGGAGTTCCCTACCCCTTTTGGCTTGATATATGTATGAAGTTGAATATTTAATTTGGATGGCCTTTCAATAATAACATATGCAGATTACACATTTCAGTATTGTAAACCTATGCGTCCTTATCAAGATGGTTAGCATAAACCTGTGAAGTTGAACTGAGAAAGAAATAGGCCAAGTCCAAGTCTAATGCATAGAGTGGTGTTTCCTGTTTGACAAGATTCTTTTATCCTGTTTTTTTCCTTTCATGTGTTAGCTGCAACGGTTGTGACTAGAGATAGAGACATCTCTCATCCTGTGATGCTCAGCTCATCTTGATAATTGTTTACCATTAAGTTGACTGGCTCCAAATCATCAAGATGGTACCCTCAACTGAATTTAGATGTTAGTGAGCTGAACTCCTCGAGGGAAGCCATGTGATATTCTCAAGTCTTTGTCTTGTGTGCGTATGCGTGTGCATATGTTATGGGGGTTGTTTTAATGCTCATCTCTTTTAGTTTCTTTCTTCTCTAAATAAGCTTAAGTTCTAGAATTTTCAGTGAATTCTTGTTGATGCTGCTCACTATTGAATTGGATTGAAATCTGGAAGTACAAAAAATTACAAACTAAATTAAGGTTGCCAATCTGAATTCAACTGGGGCCAATAAGTATTCTATTTTTTTTCTCCAACTTGTGGTGCAAAGAGAATCAAGCAATATAGAAAAAGTAAAAAGGAAAAATTTCTCTTAGTTTTACATAATACCTCTCCCCTGTGTTTTGGGATGGACATAATATCCATCAAACTTGAAGTATAGATCTTGGGGTTGAATTTTAGGTAATAGTGCAGATGTGTTCCTCTTCTTGTTAATTAAATATATAGATTGAAACCTCCCTCAGCTAAGTTGCTAGAGCATAAGCAAGTGATCTTGTTCTTTGATGAAGGATTGGCCAGTTTGCAAGGAGGAATCCTGCTGTTAAGTTTCCTGTGCACTGCTTGTGTGGGCTGCACACATGCATTGACAAAGTTCTATGATCTCCTCATGCTTGGTGTCCTTTTCTTTGTTTTGCTGATTATTGGATGGTAACTGTAGTTAGTTGTGTGACTAGCAGGATGGGTCTGGAAAGTTGCAGTTGCACAAGTGTGTGGGTGGTGGGGGGCCAATATTGCATTATTCCCCTTGTAATCTTATGGGTAGAGTTCTAAATGATGAATTGGATTCATCTTGAAAATATGATATCATTCACTCAAGTTGCTGTGCTTTGAATCAAACTGCTACTTATGTTGACTTACATTTTTTTATTTTTTTTATGTATTTTCAAATTGAAATTCCAAGCATTCCTTTTTCATATTTCTGAGTTTTGAGATGGCTGCTAAGGCATGGCCCAAAAATTTGGTGGGATGAAAATTGCAGTGTTTGTTCTTTCTTTTATGGATCAAGAACATAGTTGTTATAGTGATATTTCTATATGTATTTTTTTTATTTGGCGGACTGCCTTCTTAAAGCTGTCAATAATATACAAGTGCATGTCATACTTTCAGAAAGAACGGGAGGAGCAAGAGAGGGAGATCAGAAGGGTTAGAGAAGAGCTTTTGCAGCAAGCCAAAGAGAAGGATTCTCTTGCCTAACTGCTCGCTAATCTTGTAATTGCTGTTTTCTCATATGTATCCAGTTATGATTTGAGCATGACTCCTGTCAAAACACAACCAAGACTCCCGATGTTTGGCAAATTACCGTGCATGTTCCAATAAACATCTTTGCTTTGTATTCAAACTGATTTTGTGAAGAAACCTATCGGGATGAATTGTATTTTGATCAGATTGAATTCCATGTTTTGCAAACAGTGTCCCCCTTTTTTTTTTTTTTTTTTGGCTTGGCAGAAGAGAAAAGGCAAGATTCAAAGTTAAAGTCTTTATCACAGGAAAGAATTTAGAGCAATTCAGGTGATTTTTTTTTTTATATAATTTTTTTTTGCCGTTCAAACTTCCCATGCTGGGCTTAATCAATCATTTCCTTGTCCAAGTCTGCAAGCATTGCCTTCTCTTCGCGCGTTTGAACCGGGATCTTCAAAAAAAAAAGGGCGGAAATTCTTGGTACTGCAGATTCCATTTCAATGCCCACTGTTGACTAATGCAAAGGTGAGTCTATATTTCATCAAACAATCAAAGAAACAACGTTGGTCTTATCTATCTCTGTAAACTACAGAGTCCACATTTTGTGGACTAACTAATTAACTTTATGACACGTAAATGGTCAACTAGAAATGTAGTTTAACAATATGGTATGGCCCAATTTGGATTCGTCGTGTACGAAACCGTGAATTTGCGTTGAAACTTATAGAATCTCATTAGATATTGTCATTATGCGAAACCATTTGTTTTCAAAATCCTTATGGTCACAATTTTTCTCTCTCAATCTTAAAATTTAGAGTTCGACTTCTTGTGTAACAAAAAAAAAAATACAAAACCATATGATGTCATCTCGTGATTTGTGTGGACGATCACGAATTACACCAAACATCTAAATAATCAAGTATTAAAATGTGAATTATATCGAAACTTCTGGTAAATGATCATGTGGATTTGATTTTATTCAACTTTGTAATTCTAATTAGATCTGATTATTATATGACTTAGTTTCATGTGTTATATTGCATGAATTGCATGAAAACTTATAAGAAACGATCAGGTATGACCGTCTGGTATTTAAGACTTCGACTCAATTAATCAGAATTGATCGTTGCAGAATTCATATATTATGGAGGGTCTCTCAATAAATGTCTCTATTCTGATGGAGAGTCGAACTCCCACATGATTAAGGCAGCTCTTGTCATCTGCGTTAACATTTAACGGTCGGTACGGGTCTATCCCAAATCATGCCCAGTGCAATGAGATTGTATCATATCGAGAAATATCTTCTTAAATATTTGGATTTTGCCACATCATGGCTAGCTAAAATTGAATGTGAACTGTTTCAAAAACTTGCAAGTAAAAGCTTTCATCATAAAGGTAGAGTGAAAGCATCTTTTGAACAGAAGAATATGGATGACATCAAGGTTTTAAAATCAATGCAAGACTAAGAAGTCACGCTTCCAATTTCATGAGGAAGAAGATTGGCCTAAAAATGTCTTCCCCATCCTGCAAATGTTCATTGAACTAATTTTAGAAATTTAAATAGAAACCTGACCTAGGAATTTCTCTCTCTCTCTCTCTCTCTCACTCATATCAAAGCCATTTGTATACGATAGTAGAATTCTACAAGCTACATTTTGTCCCTCCCAAGCCATTAGAATGGTGATCTTGTCATTTTTGGGTAGGTTATCCTTATAAATCTAAGAGACAATAAAATAATTAATTCACATTTCAAAGAGCTCATCACTAATATGAAGAGTTACGTGTTGACAAGCTCTTGTCCCTTGATTAGCTAATGTCAACAAAATTTTGGCTTTTGTATCAACGTTGAATCAACTTTGAAGTTGAGAAGAAGGGTTTACCTTAATCATTCCCAGCAAAGAATACTTCAGAGAGAGAGAGAAAGAGAGAGAGAGTATCACCAAAAAAAAAAAAGAAAGAGAGAGAGAGAGAAACTGATGGATCTTGTGTTAAGCTTACATATCGTCTAATTATTGAACAATCCATGTATGAAAGACGCTTTAAATGGTATTACGAATTGAACCTAGGCCTAAACTTCACGTCACAAAGGGTCAATGAAGCTAGATGCACAAGATGAATATGAGTTATGTGGATTCAATTCACGTAACAATTTGCATTAGGTTTTGAATTAAATTTTCGGTATGTTATGATAAATTTAATCAATATAAACTATTATATAAAATTTGATCGATCATTCATTTTATACATTTAGCATTACAGTTAAATCGGTTCGTATTAATCGAAATGAAGTCTCGAATATCGGATGGTGGCCTAGCCATATGGACCAAAAAAAAAAAAAATCTCTCGGAGGAATTGGACTATTAAACTAAGGATATTTTGGTGTGTGCGATAATCAACCCTTATGATCTCACAAAAAATATTACTATCAAGAATTTTCATTGTAATTAATTTTCATATTTCTCTTACATTTAATAACTGAAGTGACTTAATAGTTTCTCTTTCTCTCTCTCTCTCTCTTTAAGTTTATAATTTAACATCGCAAAAAAGGGTTCAATCTTTACTAGAGAGCTAAAGTGGCTGATGAAACTTATGATTAAAATTTCTTGTTTCTCTAAGAAAGATTTATAGGTCAAAAAGGCACACACAAAACGTTACGTTCTCAAGAGTTAAATTGGCTCCTCATGGCATTTAACATTTTTAGTTCCAACGCTTTTGTGAAACCAAACTGCCCCAAAAGTAAAAGACAAGGGGATGCAGTTACAAAAACCTTTTATTCCCCTACCCCACTTGCAATAATTTATGCCCTAAAGTCTCTACATACGCAACTCTAATTGTCCTCTCTCTCTCTCTCTCTCTTTCTCTTTCTCTCTCTATACCCATTTAGGTAGAAGCGTGTAATCCATGAAAAAATTCAACCCCAAATGAGAAAAACTTTCTGCACTAAACAAGAGCCTAAAATACATATACTTTACTAGCTTCTTTTGGTTCCTTCTTTATAATGCATAACTCTTTTTAGGTGAACTTTCATGCATACATAGACAACCCGTTACCAATATTTTTTTGGCTTGTTTTGTTAAATCATTCATAAAAGAAAAAGAAAAAAAAAACATTGTTAGCTTCTTCTCCATGAATTCTTAAACCTCCTATGATGACATTTTCCTCAATTGTATTTACTTATTGATGCCCATAAGGAACCTTCAACTTGATCATTAAATACCCCCATCCTATTCAGTTTTGCAGTTTCATCTTCATCCTCTTTTGGGTCTCTCCTCTCCTATATATACCTCTCAAAAATCCCTCAAGTTTCCCAAATCATCGGAGATCGAATCAAAACATAGAGCATAGCAAATCTTAGAAAATGAAGAAGTTTTTCATACTCGCTCTGGCATTGTGCTTGGCTCATGGTGTTGTTGAGAGCTTTGATTTCCATGAAAAAGAACTCGAAACCGAGGATAGTTTGTGGGAGTTGTATGAGCGATGGAGAAGCCATCACACAGTCTCTCGCAATCTAGATGAGAAGCACAAGAGGTTCAATGTGTTCAGAGAGAATGTGAGATATGTTCACAATGTCAACAAGCAAGACAAGCCTTACAAGCTGAAGCTCAATAAGTTTGCTGATATGACGAACCATGAGTTCAAGAGCATTTTCGCGGGCTCAAAGGTTAGTCATCATAGGATGTTCCGAGGAACACCTCATACTAATGGAACATTCATGTACGCGAATGTGAAGAGCCTTCCCACGTCCGTTGATTGGAGGAAGAAAGGCGCCATCACACCCATCAAGGATCAAGGACAGTGTGGTAAATACTAGGTTGTTTTTGCCATAAAGCTGTGTGATATCAGGGTTTTGAACCCCCCCCCCCATATAAGATATTTCCCAACCCTTCTGTACGTAGGGTCTCCTGTCCCTTTAGAATCGAAAAAAAGTACTATGTTGATTTATATTGTATGGTTTTTTATCTTTGATTTGATTGCTTATTTGTTTTCCGATTGTGTTTGTTTGGTTCACAGGTAGTTGCTGGGCATTTTCAACGGTTGTAGCAGTTGAGGGTATCAACTACATCAAAACAAGCAAACTAGTCTCTTTGTCTGAGCAAGAACTTGTGGATTGTGACACCAGCGAAAACCAAGGATGCAATGGAGGACTCATGGAGTTAGCTTTCGAGTTCATCAAGGAAAAGGGAGGGATAACCACGGAGTCTAACTACCCCTACACAGCAAAAGATGGAACTTGCGACAAGTCGAAGGTATGCTACTTGTAGTATTGCTCTCTGTAGTCATTTTAATTGACGTTGGGGGAAAAAAATGAAGTGACTTGGGATTTTTTCAGGTGGATGAACCTGTGGTGTCTATAGATGGACATGAGACTGTGCCTGTTAATGATGAGGCTGCACTGCTCAAAGCAGCAGCTAACCAGCCAGTTTCCGTGGCTATCGACGCAGGGGGCTCTGATTTCCAGTTCTACTCCGAGGTAAAAAATTGAGGAAAATCGATGCTTGTGACATCTTTAATCATATTTTGATGAGATCTTTTTCCTTTTAATCCTAAAGTGCTTTTGGTATTTGTTGCAGGGAGTATTCACGGGAGACTGTGGGACAGATCTGAACCATGGTGTGGCTGTGGTGGGCTATGGAACAACTCTTGATGGAACCAAGTATTGGATTGTGAAGAACTCATGGGGAACCGAATGGGGAGAGAAGGGATACATTAGGATGAAACGTGCCATCTCTGCTAAAGAGGGTCTTTGTGGGATAGCCATGGAAGCTTCTTATCCTATCAAGACCTCCGCCAACCCCTATGTAGCTCCATCTTATGACAAGGATGAACTCTAGGCATAGTCAGCTACTAACATCAGCATTGCCCTCTGACTGTGCTGATGTTCTCTCTCTGCAGTCATAAAAAACTTTCATTTGTTGCATCTTCGCGGTGCAGATGTGGATTGATGTCCCTTATTTAGCATATTTGGGATGAAATAAGACTGTCATAGCACTTTGTCAACGATCATATTCAGCAACTATAAATATCAAATGTTTGACATCATCTGCATAAATCTTAGATAGATGGTGCAAACTGATGCAATTTAAGAAGATAGCTGTGATGATCTGCATGAATAGCATTCAGCTCCGCTATCAGATGTTACCAAAAGTGAAAATGACTGAATAACAAGATGATATATTATTGAATGGTTCCAAAACCATAGAAGCAATCTTAAAGTGACAGAAACATCAGAACATAGAATTGTATCCAAAGTAGGATATTCTCGAGAAAACAGTTCACTAATCCATTAAAATTGGCAAGAAATTAGGGAGCGTAGAGATGGTCTTGCTCATACCATCATAAGGCTTGTCAACCATAACACCTAATAGGATCATTGCAACCCTTTGCTGCAGATTGTTTCAAGCCCTTGCCTCCACCCTTTTCTAAATATTGCCGGTAGTATTCCTCCGCTCTGCTCGATAAAGCCTCTTTTCGGGAAGAATCTCTGTGACTATCTTCATGTCTTTCAACACCGGCTGCTTAGCTTCCAAGGATTTCGGGGCTAAACGAGCCTGATCCTCATTGTAGTAGTATATTCCGGACCGGTATGGTGTGCCCACATCACCACCCTAGTGGACAAGACAAGACCAATGTAAAAAATACAAAATAATTATGAATGGAGAACAACAACCATATTATATTAATCAGAAAACCCCAGCTGAAAATGTATAAAATTAGAGCTTTATGAGGCCGAATTGCACTTTATGTACCAAAGCATACCGGGTTTAGTGGCCAAACACTCTATCTTTCGGCAAAATCTTGGATTCGAATATTGTATATAGAGAAAACAAATGCTCAAAAAGTTTTGCCCCCCTAATGACCCAATTAGACTCGAATCAAATTTAGTCGAATTCAAAATAATTATTAGATATCGATAATTTATAATAAAAAAAAAGGATCTGCACTTTATGAAAATTTATAAAACCTACTCAGATTTTTTTTTTTTTTGGTAAAAATAAAACATTCTTGGATGAATTACAATGTTAAATTCAACCCATGAGATTTTGACTCATTTAAATCCTCTAACACTATTTTTTATCGATTAATATTATAAAAAAATAAAATATAAAGCTAATGAACTATAGTTTAACTAATACTGTCCCCTTCTCTTTTGAAATTTCGAATTCAAGTCTTAAAAAAAAATTACTGACAAATAGAGGGCAAATTAAGGGATCTTGAAAAAGCCCACTAACAAAAATAGCTGGTGGACATATGATGACATCGAGGGCTTGAGCCCAAGTTCAGAATGGACTAATTTCTGAAATCTCTCACACTCGGACTTTTATTTTAAAAATCGGGCCTGCACCGGGCTTGTGACCCTTGTTGCACCGGGCTGCATCATTCAACGAATACCTGTTTTTTATTCCCCCTCGACCTTCCCAATGCTCTTCTGCTGTAAATAAACATGACATGATAATATAACCAAAATAATAAACATGACATGATAAATGGACAACTGAGCTGTTGAGATAGAGTGTGATATTTTTTAATTAAATCTTGAATTTAAAATTTGAAAATAAAAAAGAATACGCGGGGAAAGCCACCACCTAAATAGGGCACCTGTAAACATTCAAGCCGGATTAGTTAGAGTAAAACTCTGGATATTGATACTTGTAAAAAAAAAATTGTGACAACCTAAATCCGCTGCCTGATCAGCTTAATAAGGTTAAAAGAGAAACCCTTGTCAGCATGGGGCTGATAGGAAACTGGCTATATGCCTGTCAGAATGAATTTTTGCATATTTGTAAATAGCAGAACAGCCAAAGAATTCTGGATTTGTGGAGAGATGTAACTATTTTCTCTCTCATGCATTCAATCTCTTGATTCCAGTGCCACCAAAGTATTTACGTTGAGAGCTAGAGAAGAGAGAGAGAAGAAAAGGAGCTAGAAATAGGTCCCATGATGCCGCAACTCAGCTTCCAAAGATTTTAATTATTAGAGAGATTATTACAACTACAAACGCACCAGCCTATCCACATGCATTTTCCTATTTGAAAATTTACATTCAATTATCAATTGATTGATACTAAAGAAAGCTGCTTATACAACAAAATGAAGACAAATAAGTTGAAAACTCTGCAAAGTAAATTGGAAAAAATCATAGTGTCAACTCATCAGAGATGGATTTCAAGAATTACAGGAGGTGATACCTCAAAGAAGTTCTTCCCCGTTATCTCTCGAAATGCTATTGACATGATAGAAAAGAATGCATACTTGTGCTGAATTTTTGAGTTGAGACCCAGCAACCGATGCATACATAAAGCCTCTGTAACATAAAATCAAGCCCAATATTATAGCACCAGCCCCCCCGCCCCCCCCCCCCCAAAAAAAAAATAAATAAAAAACCACTTACACAGAGTGAGTGAGCGGAGTTGCTAGAGGATCCACGTTATGCAATAATGGTCTTCAGTACAGAATAACAAGTAGAACAATTTCACAAAGTCTCAGTAGCAGCCCTTCTTTATATTACAAAGGAGAGGGCACCATTGAAACTCTTGCGAGTAAAGGTCAGTGATAGGGGCAAATTGTTAACTTGCAATGAAGTTCCTGTACCTTTAGAAGATGAATCTCTCCAAGTTAATCCATGGAACAACATATAAAAATGCAGGCCTTGCCCTTTTAAAATTAATGAGGTCAACCATAGTGCTGTTAAGTCACCTGATGCTATTGCAGCATAGCAAAACAATTGGTAATGATGCCTATTAACAATTTCAGTGGCTTACCTAACAGCCACGGTGCATGAACTTTGCAAATATATCAACATCCCAAGAGTTTTCTGTTATTTAGAGAAAGGCATACCAAAGTTTTTTGATTCACAAACAATTGACGCAGTAACATGGAAAAGGTAGTTGCATCGTGAGAAAAACTTCTCCCAAGCATTATATTAAGAATTTCCATTGCACTTGCAGTTTTGCCAGGGGTAAGAAGTCCATGAACTATTGTGTTGTAGAAGCAAGAATTAGGAGAACAATCGTTCTCTTCCATGTCCCTTAGCATCTCAATTGTATCAATGAATCTTCCTTCCTTGCAGAGCCCTTTAATCATTATATTGTAATTTACAAGATGTAGTCCTCTAGCTTAGATGAGTTCCTTTGCCTCTTTTAGCTTTCCAACATTGGACAATCCTTGAAGGAGGATATTGCATACAATAATATCCTTTAAATCATTGTCTATCGCATCAAATAATACAATAGCCTCATCAAGCTGTTGATTTTTGCACAGACCACTTAACATGGTGTGATAGGTAACTTGATTCGGAGCTGGTCCATTAATTTTCATTTCATTGAATAACTCTTTTGCCCTGGAAAGTTTGCTGACCTTACGCATGCCATCTATAAGGGTGCTGTAAGTAACAATGTCAGGAACTACTCCAATTTTAGACATATCTGCCAAAACCTTACAAGCCTCCTCCACTCTGACTATTGCAATAGCCATTTATCAAGATGTTATATGTGACGCTATTAGGCATACAATGCTTAGTGACGATATCATTAGGTACTTTAATGGCTTCATCCATTGGACCTTGCAGACAATATCCATCAATCAAACTACTGCTATTTATTTTATTAGGCACGTGGTGTCTTTGAATCATCAATTCAACTGTTTCTTCTTCCTTTTCAGCCTTCCCTTCCTGCAAAGAGCATCTAATGCTATACTGAATCTAACTATATTAGGAACAATTCTAATTTGCGCCATTTCAGTGAACAATCTTCTAACTTTGCTCCGTAAGGATAAACTGCATGTTCCTTCAATGAAGTAGTCACCACATCTGGCGTTATTCCTCTCTTAATCATCTTTGAGAGAAGTTCCACAGCATCATCGACCATTACTTCCTTGCAAAAGCCATAGATAATAATGATGTACACAACTACATATTGTCGTTCCATTTCCCTAAGCAACTTCATAGCAGCACTCGTGCTGCCAATTTTGCTAAAACCGTTTATTAGTCATAAGTAACTATATCTGGTTAGAGTCCTCTGTCCACCATCTGATTCAAGAATGTCCTAGCTTCCGCTAGTTGGCCCAAACCGAATGCACAGTCAATCAAGTGTAAAGTGGCATCTGGTGACATGTCCCTGGAAATCATTCTTGACAACACCCTGACTGCATCCATTACAAGTGAATTCTTACAAAGGCCATCAATAACTGTACCATATTTCACTATATCGGGCTGAAAATTTTCCACTTGCTCTATTGTCCTCAGTAAATCCAATGCTTGATTCATCTTTCCCTCAAGGCAAAGCCCTTTGAGGAATGTAAGTTACAACATCTGGGTCAATCCCAAATTTCAAGATTTTGCCCAAAACTGAGAAAGATACTTTGCCTACTTTCAAGATTCATGTGGGTCAATTTCTATATTATCATTTTAGTCACAAAAGGATCCAAGAAAAAGAAAGATGCTTTGCCGAATATTTTAATGACCAGATCCTTCCTAAAGTGTTAACATTAGTCTCCTTTGTGCTTTCGGCTATTGGTATCTCGGGCGCAATGATCTCGTGCTTAAACATATGGAAGAACCTTGTTCCTGAAAAGCGAATACGAGGAAAGAAACACAAACACCAATATAAGATATAGGATCGGACGCAACATAAACATTGCATAGAAAAATTTTATCTTATCATTAATTACAAATATTACATTGTATTGCATCTGACCAATAATTGCGTTCATGTAAAATAGTTTTCTACAGTTTATAGTGTCGATATTTACCAAAATGACAATTTTTAACGTTGTTTCCTAATGTCACTGTATGTCAAACCATGAGTAGCTTGCTTGACCTTTTCTTTAGGCCTGCTTCGTGGTTCTCCAAGCTTTTTCAGAGTGTTGCTTGGTGAAACAAAGATCCATTTTTTAAATGAAATTTAAAGAATTGGATATCCTTACTCTTTGGTTGGAAAATTAGAGGTCAATGTGATGAAATAAGTCCAGATACTATAAAAGGGGGAGGGGGTGAGGGGTGGCGTGAAATGACTTCATCTCTCAAGCAATCTCACCTCTACGCCTATGACACCATGTCACTTCAAGCCTTCGACCTCACACTTCTTTTTCTTAGGGACATTAACCTAGGAGTGAAGCAAAAAAACGTCAATAGCTAAAGCCAACTAAATATTACATAATAATTTATATCAGTAAAAAAATTAATTTTAAAATTAAATAAAAAATAAAATATATCAAAATAAACCACAACTTGTTCATTTAATTATTATTCTTAACCTAGTTATGGCTATTTAATCGAGATTAATTTGGTAAACTTGTATTAATAAAATCTTTTCCCTAATTTACATATAATATGAATAAAATCAATGTTTAGTTGGTTCAAAAATACTAGTTTTTCTTAAATAAAATTTCAAATTCGGATTTTATAAGAAAAAAAAAAGAGTTTTGTTTGTAAGAATCAAATTCAATTCGAATCGAATTTAATCGAATACAACATATTTATAAAAAGAAAAAAGAAAAAAAAAAGAGAGAGGAAAGCTCTTTTTCTCAAATACTGATATCGAAATAAGTGCAAAAATTTAGGATAGAAATTCATTTGCATAACACAGACGCAAAAGAGCTTTCATTGATAGTAATAAACAAATTTTGTCAACTCACATTTCTTGTTATGCAAAATATACGAAGTGACACAAGATCTTTTGGGTATTCCACTCTTCAAGAGAAAAGGCTTAGGAACCCTTGTCAAGTGTACACCACAAGAAAAAGAAAAACCGTATTTTTATTTACAATTTCTACATGATACTTTGTAGAAAAAAGAACCAAAAAAATATCACTTTTGAGAACACTATGAGATCAAAAGGGTGGTTGTGGATCACAATGTGAAGCTTCTAATGCCATGATGATCCATCATTTCTTTGGGGTCTTCTCTTTTCCTTTTGGTCTTGGGACAAGGAAGACATGGCCTTGGCAGAGACCACTTTCCTCACTAGCGATCTCCACTTTGCATCATCCCCTTTTTTCTCCAATTGCATTTTTAATTTGAATTGTCTGTCAAATTGCCCAAAAACAACAAAAATATAAGTTTTCTTAATATTTACCTACTTGCAATATATTAATACCTAGCTTCAACATCCCCACATAAAGATAGACAAAGACATGAGAGACAAATGGGACCCCTTTCAAGATAAGATGGCAAAATTTTGGGATCCATTCTCACGATATTTAAATGCACAGACAAACATGTGAAACTGAAGGGCAAGTGAAGGGCACCCGGCCCTTTGGCAATTGAAGGGCCCTTTTTTCTGGGGTTGTGTATGAATTGGGGTAGGTGACCTTCAAAAAGAAAGGATATTGCAATCAGATTCTGAACTGGGTAGGATACCCTTTGGCCTATTAGCCTGGCATTGTGCTTCCTCTGCTTGGGATCACTATGATATGTCGACCATGGATATGAGAAAAGCATCCGAAGAAAGTTCAGACCACTTTCTTTGTGTTCCCCCCACCACACCTACAATCATTTAGGATTCAATGGTGCAGCCAAAAGCACTATAAAAAGGAGATGCTAATATCAGTTATCAGTTTGACAAGATTTTGTGTGATTTGATCCAATTTTTTTACTTCACGGGCCACTACCATGAAGTTATCAGTTCACTTTGGACTGACTTTTAAGGTTAGATGGCCCTACTAAACAACTAATCAAAAGAATAGATAAAGGCCGCCCCAGATGCAAACTAGAACACTCATCATCCTACAATGCTCCACAATATAAACACGGGCTGGTAGTCTTAACATGAAAAGGACTCGATGACAGGCTGCGACAACTGTGTTTATCTTCTAGACAATGAAAGGGGGGGCTTTTAGCTAATGTTAGGTTGTCCTAAGAATCATGGACATATATAGTAGTGCAAAATACAAAAATTAGGAATTTAATTAACGGGTAATGAGCAAGATTAAAGTTTGGTTACCTGCAAAGAGGCACTTTGCAATGATCAAGTTGGTCACAAATGCAGGAATGAAGTTTAAGAAGCTGCCACATTCTCTTGCACCTAGAGCACCCTCCATTGGCCCTCCTTTCACAAGTTGCAAAGTGTCGAATCAAGAGCTGGATACCATGACACGTGGCGTATTTGCTACATGGCTCTTTCTTACTCGACGGCTCCATGTCATATGGTCCGACACTGATGCACCCTTCTGTACAAATATGCTCCAAGCACTCCATAGCCTCACTTAGTTCTAAATACAGCCTCTGCTCCTCTCTCTGTCTTCTATTTCTCTTCCTCCTCTGTTTCGATCCATATTCAAATTTTATCAAACATAATACAAACTCAATTAAAACTATGAAATTCCATTGTATTAACCTTTTATTTGGAAAAGTCTGACTACATATATGTAGGTCACTATTACCGAATTGACGAGTCTGAACCAAATAAATAAAATTTTATTTGACAGTTCATTTCAACAAAATTTAAAACAGATTGTGGCGGACTCGTCAAGAACTCAAGGAATAAAAAATACGAAGATAATTCTAAAATAAGAGTCAAATTGGGGATTGAGTTACCAATTCTTCTTCATCCATGAACTGCAAAATCTCAAGCTCAAGCCAAGGATCATACTTCTGCAAGAACTTCCAAGCTTCAGTCTTCTCAACAGACCTGAAATGACCAGTGACCAGCTTCATACACTTGAGATAAAGATCTGCTGCGTCGCACAATCTTGCAAGTTGCAGCACATCAACCACATTGTCAATCGACAATCGTTCGATCAATGCCTTGATACACTTCTGCTTCAGCTGTGGCATCAAAAACACATGTGATAGTGCCAGCAGATGAATCCCATACTGCTCCATTTCCCCATCACCGCACCTGCAAACCCAATGGCATTTTCGTCATTTCACTTTTAATTAATTTTTATCAAACCAAAAAATCTGGAAAATATCAAAGCGAACTAACATTTGGTTGGCTCAGTGAAAGATACTAAAACGTTTTAATCATATATCTGAATTTGATTCGGTATGAGAATAAAAAAGGCCACGTTGAGAGATCCCTCGAAAGTAGGACAGTGAATCGGTTCAGATTTATCGGGACGAAATCTTGGACGGTAGCCAAACTAGTAAAAAAAAAAAAAAGAAAAAAAACCAAAGCCAACTCGAAATCTCTGGCTGGCATTTGACCACGCTGGCGTTCGATTTGCGGCGGGACTTCTTCAATTATAAATTTTAAAAAGATTGTTAATTCCTAGTGGATAATTATAATTTAATTAGTCGAAAAAAAAAAGATTTATATGAAAGCAAAGCACAAGTAAAAAAATAAATTAATACCCAACAAAAAATAATACTAGAGAGATTAAATTGGTCATATATAAATTAAATTTTCAATCAAATCTTACATAATACAAAACTAGGTTGCACAAAACAAAAAATGAATATGAAACAATACGAAAAAAAAACTGAAAATATAAAAATTATATAAATATAAAAAATATAAGAATTTTTATATAAATATTAATTATTTTATGAAAGTAATATAATAGTTATCTTTTGTAATAAAAATATAAAATAATTAAATATATAACTATTAATTATAAGACTAATAATATAAAAAAATATAAATTATAAATAAATATAAAAATTAAAGAATTTTTATATAAATATTAATTAATTTAAAATATTGAACGTTTAAAAAATAGGAAATAGTTTAGGGAACATTTCAAAAATAGGAAACTAAGAAGTTTCCATACATCACAGATACATTACTTCAAACGTATTTTAAAATTATTTTCAATAGAATTTTACATAATATACTATTTCAACATATTTTAAAAATTTAGCTTTCAATTTTTGCTAAAATTGTTGTTAGCTAAACTTTAACTTTTAACTTATTTAATATATATATATGTTTAACATATAATTATATAATCTAAATACATTGATAGGTTTTCTATTTTTGTAGTTTAAAATGTAAAAAAAAAATGAGGTACTAAATACTAAATAATATATTATAATATATAAAAAAAATGAAAATTTATAATAAAGAAAGAATTATTGAAAAAATGGGTTTTGCACAGTTGGAAAAATTGGTAATTTTTGGATAAATATTGTTTAATGAGTAAGAATTAAGAAAAAAAATATTATATTTATTACCTATTTTAGTCGAAATGAAAATGAAATGAGCATCTTTTGACCGACCACGTCGGCCGGAGCCGACCATGTTTTCGTTGAGCATATGAATGACGAAATGAGATTTGGGATTTTAATCTAAATCCTTAGCCGTCAAAATGGAAAATTGAAGTTAAATCTCACGGATTTGCAGTGCAAACCTTGAACTGTAGAGAAATCGAACGAAAGCAGAGACAGCTTCACCAGGAACGCCGAGAATCGGAATGATTTTCTCCGATCGCCGATGCTTCCGAGGCCTATCTAGTACATTCTCCAATACCGGCGACGCCGACGCCTTCACAAGTTTCGACAAAAACCCACAAAACATCAGAGGTGAATATGCCAAATGAAATTTTGTTTCTTAAAATTTCAGGGGGCGATTCATATCATCGTACCAGAATGCTGGAGTGAGCGGGAATGCGGAGGCCGTCGGAGGAGATAATACGGACATCGGGAGGAGGCATTTCGCCGGAGAGGTGAGGATGATGATCGGAATCGGGGTGTGAAACGACGACGTTTGCTTGGTCTTCTTTCATGTTGTCGGACAAGGACGAGTCTTCTTCTTCTGAGAAAGCTTGGAATACCTTCGTAGGTGAGGGAAGGAAGATGCGCTGTGGGATATATAGGCATAAGCAGCAGTGAGGCGTCCATGCGCAAGAAAATCTTAATTTAATATTTTTGGTTGCTGTCTTGCACACGCGCTTTCGTAACTTCGTAAGCTCACGCGCTAACCTCAATAGGTTTTATAATTATTTATTGATTTTTTTAAATTACTCTCAAATTTAAAAAATTATGATTTTTTACTGATATGAATAGATTCATTTGATTAGTTTGACCTTTAGTGTGTTACTAAATATGAAAAGTATATTAAAAATAAAATATGCATATCTATATATTAATGAATTTTAACTCAATTTGAATAATTTAGGAAAATATTAATATTATTTCGACTAAATAAATCAAGTATTAAATATATCAAATTTTACATAATAATCTAAATCATTATGTTCTAATCAAAATAAGTTATGATTTGAATTGACCAAATTCTAATTTTTTACCATATAAAATTCGATTCATTCAAATTTTTTATTCACTCGTATAAATAAAATTAGGGTTGGAAAGCGCGTAGGCTTGTTTGAAACAACCTGAAATATTAGGAGTTTAACCCCGTTCATTTTGGAAGGCTCCAATTTGATTTGGGTCAATTTGGAATTTTCCCGAAGAAGAAGAAGAAGCTGAGTTGGAAGAGATAAGTCATAAGAAAGCTGCCTCGTCAGCCCAAACAGTCAGGGCCAGGGTCAGATTGCAATGAAACCGGCTTTTGGAGGTCTGGAAACGTCATGGCCTCACTCTGACGTGTCACTATTCCTCTGTTTAAATGGATCTTAACGCCACGACGCCTCCAGAGGTGGCAATTTTTAACATCTTCACAAACTTCACCAACCTCATGCTATTTATTTTTATTTTTTATTTATAAATTAAAAATAAAAATTATTTTATTTTTTATTTATAAATTAAAAATAAAAATTATTTTATTTTAATTTATATAAATTTTATTTGTGCTTAACTCATAACATATAAGACCCATTATTTTTTTTAGAATAAACAATTAATATCAAATAATTATATTAAATCAAATTAAATTTGATTCGATCTTAATAGCATTTTTAAGAATAAAATTTTTTTAATATTTATTTATTTTTAATTGAGATCTTATTTAAAAGTTACAGATATTCGGTAACTGAAACTAGCAAAAACTCGTGACAAGCCATACTTGTCATATCCACTAATTACTTTAAGTTAGAAAAAGCCCACTAATTACTTTATTTTCCATATTTTTATATTGATTATTATTACAGTCTAAAATTAAAAATAAATTTTTTTTTATTTTTTATTATCGAATTTTAAATATATAAATTTGAGTATAATTTTGATCTCAGAACATATCAATTTACTAAATGTATGTGACTCGGTCGAAAATTCTTTATAACAATTAAATGGTTGATATTTTCTTTTCGGTTTTTTTTCTTTTCTCTCTCTTTTTCTCTCAATTATTTAGCTTATGTAGTCTTATATATTGATATCAGAATTCCGTCAATACTATATAAGATATCACATAACTAATTTGAATTTCAAATATATGCTTTATTATTAATTTTATTATAAAATTATAATTATAATTCAGAATTAAATTAAAAATAGGTTAAAAGATTTAAATTTTCTTACGTATTTATCTCAATTTTTTAATTAAATAATATTTTTTTTATATTATATTAATCGATATTTAGAATTATATTTTAATAAATTTGATTCGGGATGTATAATCGTCTATTTAAAAGAATTATCTTTCTAATATAATTTGTTTTTGTATCTAAATTATGAATTAAACTTAAAAACTTATTTAAGAGATTTAAGTTATATTTCGCTGGATTAACTCGCTCGCTAGATCAAGCAACATGGTATGCCGCTGGTCGATCACCAAATTCGTTCGCGACAAAATGAAGCCAATCATCATTGCCACGTGGCACTTAGTCAGGAAAACGTGGCAATTTATTAAATATGGAATGCGATGGTGAGACGCGGTGGTGAAGACGACCGACATTTATGTGACATGTGGAAGTCATGATGACGTAATTGGTTACGTAGTTGGGCCGTTTACAAACAAAATGGCCTTTGGCGACGATTCAGTAGAGTTTTTTTTTAACTTCTCGTCATCTTATGAGGAAAGAGACGTCAAATAAGATTTTTAAAAAACTCATAAAAAAAATTTGAAAATTTACTTTTAAGTAAAAATTTCTAAGAAGGGCTTTTACTTTTTCTTTTTTTTAATGCATCAACTTTTTCAAAAATTTATATTTTTTTCATTTATATTCTCACATAATTATTTTTATTCCATTAATATTCTCATTTAAATGACACAAAATTTCAAATATATCCATTAAATTTTAATTTTTAACTTTACTTCAAAAATAAAAAAATAAAAAAAAAATTAACTACTTTATTTCAAAAGTAAAATAACCAAACAACTTTTAATATTTTTTTTAAGTAATTAATTTTTACTTTTTCTTAAAAAAAAAATTAAGTCGAAAAAAAACCCTATCAAACAGATACTTAAGCTTACAATTGGTAAGCCAGTTTCTTTTTTTCTTTTAACCAATCGGAAGGGCAGTGGTCTACACAGAGTGATGGTGCGTCATTGCACCAGATGCATCCTCGCCTCCACCTCATAATCTTATTTTTTTTATACTATATCGATCAATATTTAAAATTATATTTGAATTAATCTGATTCGATATTTATAGTGACTTATTTAAAAGATTACCCTCCCAATATAATTTTTTTATATCTAAAATATGAGTAAAATTCATAACTTTAATTAAAAAATTTAACGTCCTATCTATCGTTAGAGTAACTTAACATGGTTATCCCATCATCCTATTACTAATACTAAAAACGCCTATAGAAAAAGAGGTACCGATAAATAATATAAATAATATTTATTTTGACCGGTAAAAGTACTCATAGTATTTTTGTAAGCCAAAATTGGACAATTTGTATTATTAAAGGACAAAGAAACAACAAAAAAGGGAAAATCTGTTTAACAAGTTCATGATGAATTGGATAGCGGAGTCCCAATTTGAGTAGTCTGGAGCAGATTTTTTGTAATTATTTTTTTTTTTTTTTTTAGTTGGGGGAATGGAGCATATTTTTTTGTATTTTTTATTAAGATTTTTTTCGGGGGTGGGGAGAGGGGGTATGAAAAATATTAGAATATATCATATATTTTAAGAATAATTAAAAATATTATTTATTAAAATTAAATCAATTATTGATTTGATTTCGAGAATATTTGATTTTTTTATTTTTATATTTATAACAATAAGTTTTTTAAAATAAATTCAATATATTGTAATATTTTTTTTTTGTTTCCACCAACGGTATCTGAAACCATAATCTGATTCGAGCGTCTACAAGACCCTATCTAGGATACGACTCTTCCAATATAATTTTTTTCATTTTTAAGTTTCAAACTCAAAATTTTATTAAGAGAATTAGTATCTCATTCTACTAAATCAACTGTCTGTTAATATTATAATATTTTATCTTATTCCACTAAATGGATCGATAATATGAAATAGAGTACAATGGTATGTAAGGATATAGCTAACTCCATACAGTAATATAAAGAATTTTTTTTTGTTGTTTTATATTGTAATATTTTATGAAATGACAGGTTATTAGGGTTATATTTTCAAACAGAGGTTATTAGGCATTCTTTCATGGAAAGCAGAAGAGGGGAAGATTCCATGTCCTAGGAACAAAAGTAAAGTTACCCTCCTAAGACAATAATGAGCAAGACAAAAATAATGGTGGTTGTATTCAAAATTCAAAGACGACTTCACCAAAGTTGTCTTCTCGGAAGAATCACAATTACCCCACCTCGTGCGGTTTTTCCATCATTTTGCTTTACTACCCCACTTTCATGCATGAGTATCTATCACCACATGACTTGGCCTGGATTGGACTCCGGAAAAGCAAAAAAGAACTGGGAAAGGGCCTACACATGAAAGACTAGAAAATACATTAAAAAATAATAAAATATTTTAAGTTGTACGTTAGTTTCCTCGAATTTTAGTTCAATTGATTATATCACCGCTCTGTCACAGTGAAAGTTAAAGGGGTTTGTCTTTTTTTTTTTCTTTTTTAAACACTAGTATTTAATTATCACGTTATATCTGATTAAATTTGATTTGAATCGAGTTAAATTCTTAATAGATAAATTTTTTCCAAAACCTCTTTTCACTGTATACAAAAATTGAATTCAAAATTTGATTTTAATAGTACTGATGTCTTACCACCGAGTCAAAGTTGTAATATTTTGAAGTATACAAATTTATTTATAACTAATTGAGAGTCCAAAAATATGTCCTTTGTAATTCATATTCACCTAGACTAGCTATATTCATATACGTCCGGTTTTTATGTCCAAACCTACGGGAAGTACTCTACCAAATAATAGAAGCCCCAAATGTGTTGAAATTAAGAGAACTCGAGTCAAGATATCAAAAGTAAACAAAAGCCGAGCAAATCAAAGAAAAAAGCCCAATAGGGTTCAACTAAAGGCCCGTGAAGTTTCAACATTCGAGCCTGTCATAAACCATTTAAATCAAAACTGCTCGACCCCACATCTCCTGGGCCCAATGACCATGGAGAGATTAAACTAATCAAGCTAAAAAACGATCTCACCCCACGCATAATCGGTTTAATAGGATGAAATATTTAATCCATTAATTAAATTTTAAATTTAAAATTTGATAAAAAAAATACTACGTTGGGACAGTAACATTCCTTAAATAAGGCTCCACGAATAATTAAACCGAATTAATCGGAATATAACTCCAGATACCGATGATGAAAAAAAAAAAGAGGATCTTTCTCCTACAACTTTTTTTTTTTTTTGCGTGGAGCCTCACAACTCTGGCTTCTCGGCTCCACTTCTCACTTTTTCTCGGCCACTTCAGGCCACATGCTTGGACTTCACATCTAATCAACCAAGAGAGCCAGACTACCCATCAAATGAATTGGAAATTTCAAGCTGCAGAGCAAACGAAAGGAGAAAGAGGAAAGACCAAATTTGCTCGCCAATAGATGCCAAAATATACTTCAAAGAAAAGATTCATCCCCTTGGAAGTTTATCCAATAAGTAGAGGAAGATAGATTCTTTTGCCTAGACATCCTCTTCTAATTCATACATTGTCACCAAAAAAACCTGGAAGAAACTCTCACCACCAGGAGGCCAAATTATGGTGAACTGAGCTCTTGGAGCAAGTTTTCTTTCTAGCTCCCGAGCATGCCGCCTTTAGAGAAGCTAACCATGCGCTGACTACCTAGCTAAGAAAGGCTTAAATTGCTGTTCTAATGGAGGGGTGCAGCTGGAGGATCCTCCCAGCGAACTCCTAAGTTTGGATGGTAGGGGATTTGTCTACTTCAGAAGTTGACGTCCTAGGCCTCTGTTTTGTTTTTGCTCCGGGCATGTGTGCCCCTTCTTAGCGTACCCAAATAATAAATAAATAAAATAAAATAAAAAATTCAATTCCAACTAAGGTCAGAGTGTTGGGCCTATGGCCCTGGCTCTCGTTTGTTCTTTTTTTTTTGTATAAGTATTTGAATCTCAAATTAATCAGTCCCCTTAAAGTCAATCTCTTTTATTCCTTTTGTCTTTACTCAGCTTCCACCACAACAGATTCAGCCCTAAACGGGGGACAGAGTTGGGCCTATGGCCCTTGTTTTCTTGTGTTTTCTGTCCTTACCCATCTGGGGGGTTCTTTTCTTTTTTTTTTTTTTTTCCTTTTTTCTTTTCCTCTTGCGCCTTTCCCATTATTAAACATGTCATATACAGTCTAACAAAACTATATTTATCTTGTCACCCCTTGAGAGACCTTATAATATAAGGAAATAGTAATTTCTATGAATAATATTTTCAAGGAGTTCTTTAATATTTGTAAGTACCATCAGTCACAAAATATCAACCAAGACTTAAATTATAAAATTTTGTTCTGTTTTCCTCCCTCGACTATGATTTCATTTTCTCATGATCAAATTAACATTATTAAATTTTAATTTGGAGCCAATTATGGCGTTAATCTCACCCACAAAATGTCCTAAAAGTAAAAAATATATATATTTTAACCAATGTCCGGTGAATATAGCGGTCGGACGATAAATCCTCTTAATCAAATATATTTCACTAATCCCTGATAATATGTTATCTCGCACGCAATTTTTTCTTTTTTTTGGTAATCTAGTATTTGGAATTTTGCTTCGATTAATATAGATCAACTGCTGCAGGACTCATTTTGTAAAACGGATCTCCTAATATTACTTTTTTTGTGCTTAGGGGGAATTGAACTCCCGATTTGGTTAAAAAACGAATATCCCAATCCTACCTTCACCGACAAATGTTGGTATCTCACACCTATGAGTTCGGTTCAAGTTCGGTTCACATGCAGCAAGTAAGCCCTAATGGACACGAACTAACCAATGGCTGTGTTGGTTTTTTTGGTGCTAAATATTTTGGAAGCCAAGAGGTTGGGCTATAAACTTGGTGTTACATGTACATAAGATTGATCATGCCATGCAACATGACCAGCATCGTCTAAATTTTGGGTATCTGCATATGTTGCTGACTCCAAAACCAACAACTCCTTCCCTGAAAATCTGATCAAGCACAAGTTGGGTATTTATTACCTCAGTAGCCTTAGCTGCAAAGGAGTCATACATTGTCTGGTGTCTCGCATTCAATTCAACGACCATGTTATATTCTAGAAATAATTTCTTTTTCTCCCATCTTTTCCTATTTATTTGCCTTCTACGTCTTTATCTCTACCGATTTTAGGTTACCCTCTCGTGATCTCATCTTTTGTTTTTTTATACTTAACTAACCGACTAATATTTAAAATCATATTTCGACTAATATAATTTAAATTATTATCAAAACCTTTATAAGACAGATTTTTTAATATAATTCTTTTCATTTATAAAATTAAAATCTAAATTTTAATTAAAAGATCTAATATTTATTTTATTAAATCAACTGTCCGTTCATCTTAATCTTATCTTTTATATGACAAATAAGGCAACTAGAACTGCATTCTTGATTTTTATTCTTTGTTCAAATTTTGGTGCCCTAGTCAACACTGTACTTCAGTGTTTCATGTGATGGAAAATTTGTCTTTGTGGTTTATATCTGGCTCATTTACAAGTCCAAGTTCCGACTCCATTGGAGTCAATTTCCCTCCATGTTATCCCACATACTCACATGGAGGTTCCCCACAACCGCATCTCATTCTCCACAAGTCTGTACCCAACCCATCAAGTAAATTAATGAAGCATAAAGGAGCCCTTTTGTTACAAATCAAATACCCATTATACCCTTTGACAATGAAATCTTTCTTTACGTGTATGCATGAGAAATCGATATCCGTCTAATTTTTAATCAAATTATCGATATATTTTAATTTATTTGATAAATATATAATTAAAAATTAGTTAAAATATGTTAATATAGAATGTCACGTAAATTTTGATTTATAATTTATCTGATTCTCGTTCATTTATGTAATTTTTCCTTTATAATGACATAGAAAGGACCTTGGCCTATATTCTTAACATAAAACTAGATTTGAGTCAAGAGTATAATAGACATGAAATTGAATTTCACTTGCAATAGGGTTGGAATTTACTATAGGAGAGTAGCCTCTAATTGTTTTACTTAAATCCAAAAAAATAAAAGGACAAAAAGGCCATATGAACTTTCCTTTGTCAATTCCTAGTATTCCACTTTTGAGGCCACCCAAATCCTCCGACCATTCTTCACCTAAAAGGGATAAATAAGTAAAAGTAGTGTCTAAAAATTGCACCTTCTATTTAAAAAAATTAAAGAAAAAAAACACTTACATATTCCACTATTCATCAAAACAAGAAAGTAAAACGTAAAGATCAATTAAGACACTCGTAAACTATTGGGGTTAAAAAGATAAGAAAGACGATCTGTATTTATACGATCTGTATGTAATATGAAATAAAATGATCCATATAGCTAATTAAAAAATTTTATATTATCGATCTCATTTAATAGAATAAAAATACGATTATTATCGTCATATAAAAAAATAATTATACAAATGAATATATGATACCATTTCATCGAATAAAGACTTAATTATCGTTGTCGTTGTATACCAAATATATTTTTGGTAAGCCATCGGGCATACCTAGCAATTGTACCAAAATTTTTATGGTGTAATTTTAGGGTGTAAAACGGAAGAAGAGCAAGTTGTGTATGCTCTGCAGTCTTGTATTCATTGTACAACTTGAAAAATTGATTCATTTGGCATTTTGTACCATGGGGAGGAATGTGATGCTACATTGGAATCACTAGTTGGAGACATGGAAATCCAATTGAATGTTGATACCCCCGTTTTCAAAGTTGTGGTTGTAACAAATCTTCATCCATGGAAGACAAATCCATTAAAAGTAGATATTGAGCATGTGCTTTCTCCTTTTGTCCCATCAACACCTAATTGGCTAATTTACTCTTCCACCTTTTGCCATCATCTACCCCACTTGACCCCACAACACCTACTTGGGCCCTGCCATCAAATATCATTTTTTCAAGATCTTCGGTTATTATAGAACAATATATATTAATCATAATTAAAGAATATTAAGTTTGTTCCCGGCTAACCTAGATTCAGTATTCTTACTAATACTTAATTGATTCAGTGATTGATCACTGATATCATTTAAATAAAGATCTCTGATTCAAAATTCGTATATAAAGAAAACATATACCGAGAGAGTTACATCCCTTAAAACCGACTCAAACCGAATTTAGTCGATTCAAAATGATTATAAGATATCAATGATTTATTAAAAAATTCAGTATTCTTAACTTATGATCTCATACATGTAACACTATTTATTTAGTATTCAAAAAAAAATCTATATTTTATTGTCTTGGTGCAAAATTTTTAAATGGGCATGAGAAATGAAATGGTAAGAACCAATTGTCTTGATGTATAATTTGGCATCAGATTCCGTTGGCTGTGTGCATAGAGCCCAATGATGATGTGTGGTGTTTGTTCTGATTTCCTTTTTTTTTATTATTTTAATTCAAGTCACTTAGTGAGCCTAGGAGTTGAAGAATTCACTATGGTCATCACATCTCTGTCCTTAGTTGATTTTCTGTTTTATTTGTTGCCATTACCCATGAACTTGGATTCTCTTTTTTGCATGCGCATTTGTTGATAATAATAGAGAGAGAGAGAGAGAGAGAGTTAAAATATAATGATAAGAGTACCATTAGAGAATTCATTTGTATCAACACTTCTGCCCTTGTTTTTCTCACAAACCCAAATGGGATATGAGAAGGCAACTGGCCGAGGTTGGGTAACACAAGACTCAAGTCAAACAAATAAATCCCAAAAAAGAAAAGTGAAAATGAAAGGAGGGAAAAGGGTAGTAAAAAGTATAAAAATTGGAGGGAACCAAAATGGGTTTTTTCATTTTTTAATCCCTCAATTTTTTTTTTCCTTTCTTGAATACCCTTTCACTTTTTTGACTAAATGTATCCATTCACACAAAGTAAGTGAATTCAAAATGAATTGTGGCATTGTTAGACACACAAACAATGTTCCACTTAATTGGGTACTAATTGGGACTAGCATCTTGAACCCTTTTTGCAATTGAGTGTACCAGCTGCACCAGTGATTGAACCGACCAGGGAAGATGGTCTAGCACCCAAGCTTGATGCCCTAGCATAGCTCGATGATGCTCCGGCGCCGGATGGTGTAAAAAATGCACCGTTTAACATAAGGTCTCCTTCTGATCTCCAATTCCAATTTCTCCATTCACTCTCTCGTGCATCCTCATGTTTGGTAACCTGCAGCACATGATACAATTTATTACTAATCAAAAGTATGTTATTTTGGAAAGTCCTATGGTTTGAAAAATGGGAGAAGAAAAAGGCTAAATGGAAATTGAAGTGGGTTTCTAACCTCTTTGCTAAACCGATCATCTGGTGCTAGGAATCTGTTGCCTTGGCTGTTAATTGTAGGATCAGCACTCCCTCCAATTGCATACATTTCCCAGTGGGTATAGTCATTGTTCACCACATGGAAGTATCCATGCCTACATCTGCCCAAATTTTTCACACAAAAAAAATTTCAACATAAACCGACACACCATGTTCTTTGAGAGAGAGAGAAAGAGAGAGAATGATTTACCTGGGCATTCTTTGAACAAGGCCTTCACCAAAGTGGTTAAAAGCAATGGTGACCTGCATGTTCTTGTCTTGAGTATAAGAATCACTGTGCCCTAAAAGCATGACCTTATCATGGTGAGTCATGTAATTGTTAGAAATTGTAATAGCAGTGGACCCATGAATGGCATCAACGAGTCCATCATGGCAATTAGACAATGAACAATGGTCCACCCAAACATGGCTCCCTCCAAAGATCGACACACCATCGCCGTCGGATATAGTTCTCCACCCATAATGGTGTGGGGAGTCCCTCACATTAGCATTCCCTCCTTGCTTACAATCATGTATATGAAGTCCATGAATAATAATGTTACTAACATATTGTATAGTTATACATGGACCACCAGCGATGTGGACACTAGCACCTCTACCATCAAGGGTCTTAAACGAGTTCATAATTAACTCTTCCTTTAGCTGAATCACCATGTCCCTAGCAAATATGATCCACAATGGCTCATCCTGGATTACCCCATATCTCAGAGTCCCCGGTTTTGGGTTCACGGGATCGTCATCGCCGGAGTCTGTCACCACGTAAATTCTCCCATCTCTGCCACCAATGGCATTCTTCCCAAACCCGATCGCGCAATCTGCTAGCCGCTGGCGGTTCTGCGCCCAGTTGGGGTCACAGCGCCAGCAGTCATCAATTGGATTCCCAGTTCCACATGACAAGTAGCCCAAATTTCGCCTAGAGGCATTGATGCTCCTGACCAAAAAGAAAAGAGGGGGACACGTTAATTAGTATATGGTAAGATAATTTAATGAACATGACATTTGTGCAGTATGTTACCTGTGGACATCTTGGACCACCCGTTCTGGGTCTTGGACAGGGGAAGAGGAAATGAGGGTAAGAGAGAGGAGAGGGAGGAGGAAGAAGAGGAGAGAGAGAAAGGGGGTTGTAGGTGATGACATTTTCTACTCTACTAGTAGAGTAGACTATGTTTGAGTAGCTAGAGATCTAAAAGAGGAGAGAAGGAGAGAATGAGAGATAAGGAATGAGAGAGGCATTGAAGGGGGTTTATAAAGAGGGAAAAGCCGTGCAAAATGGCGTGATTAATCTAAACATATGGGACCCAATCTGCTTCGTGATTTCTTACTTTACGGAGGATTCTCTTCTCTCTCCCTCTCTCTCCACATCTCCCGGTAGTTTTGGCCGTTAAGCTAGTCAAATAATAGTACCCTCCACAATTCCCCCCCCCCCCAGCAGGTTGTATCTCATGTGGTAAAATGTGAAAAGCAACACACACACACACACACAACACACACACAGAGATAATCTTATTTAGGCCGGGACGAGGGTTCGAGGGAGTCCAATTCATCTTTCCTTGCGACGACTAACGAAACATTCAAAGAGAATGTACAAGGGATCAACATATATACATTTGCAAAATTATTCTAAGCATTATTATAAGGTTTTCCCTTATTCTACAAATTTAAATAAATTAATAGTTAAATAATATCATTCAATTATCAAAATATTATGAATTCAATTATCGAAATATTACGATTTCAATACTACACGTAATTAATAAAAGAGCAATGCATTAAGATTAATAATTGTAAAGTTATATTGTTTCCGGAGTTGGTTTTAGAGTCTTACCACGGAATTTCACTATTAACAAAGAGATAGTAATGTTAGTAGATTCTAATTATTTTTTTACCAATCAGAAAAAAGGAAATTATTATAGTAAAAATTAAAATTTGATCGAAACATCGTTTTCAGATAAAAACGAAAAACCCTCGAGAGTCTTGAAACAATTTAGTAATCCAAGTACAATTTGGAAAAATTTACATCTAGTAGAGGGCTTTCCAAAGGGTTTGAGGGAGAGAAAACAATCATATCATGTTTGATTTCATTTCATTACTTTTTTACCTTATTGCAGTAAATTCCATTACAAGACAGTTTTAGTAATTGAATTTGATCGACTAGTTAATATGTTTAGTAATTTTGACCTCTTTTAACCATAATGGGAACCTATCTCTGCATATTCATCTCCTAAAATTATAAAAGAAATTGATTGGACCAAATTGAAATTGACCTTTTTGTAAAGCAAGAGTAGTGTTACCTTGGCCTTTCAAACAAGGGCCCTTTACCCTACATAGATTTGAGCTTGGTTGGCCCCAAAGGGTTCACTGTCCTTAAAATTTATTGGTTGGGAGATGCTTGTACTTGGAGTGTGGGTCTTGTGTCCCTTCCATGCAAACCCCCCCCCCCTCTCTCTCTCTCTGACTTGTGTTCTCTATGTTGGTTCCCTACATTCTTCAAATCGATCACATTCATACCCACAATCCATACCATTTTTTTTTCCAAATAGGTGGGTTGACAAAATTAAAGGTGAAAAGGAAGACAATAGAATTACACCGACACTAATTATTGATCTCTCAAGTGCCGGTATTTGTTTTTTTAATTTTCCTTCTTTTGTCTTTGGTGTGGTTGCTTAATTTACACTACATTTGCATAGGATAAACCATTTATTTATGAAGGTTGTTGTCCTTTGGTGGTTGGAAAAAAATAATCTTAATGTAAGAATATCATATAAACTAAATAAATCAAATATCAAACGATCTAAATAATACGTAGCAATCTATATTAATATATTTTAAATTCATTTTACTAGATTTAAAAAATATATTTTTTAATAGTTTAATTTTAAATTTTAGAATCGATCAGTATTGATAGAAATTTTAAACTGACTATCTATCTACTGTAATATTTCTCTTTTACCCGAGTTTGAGAACGACAGGGCGAAGTTCATAAAAGTCATGCAAAAAGATCAAAAATAGAAAAAATTGGATGATACATGAAGATTAAAAATAATAACCAAAAATTATTTTTTTTCATTAAAAATACAAGAGGACCACGTTGATGCGTGCCAAACCATCATGATTATCCACCATTTGTTTTAAAGATTATTGTATAAACAAGTGGTGTCACATATAATATATATAATTAATTCTCATGCATGCAAATTTTGAATAATTAAAGACGTTTGATCCATAAACATCCGATATGATTGTACATATTAGATTAATTTGAGAGTCAAATGAACTAAAAATCAAAAATTAAATTGTAACTCATCAGTAGAACCAAAATTTTATACACTACAAAAAAAAAGGTCATTTATCAATAGTTATCTTTAATAACAACCGTCAAAACCACCGACATTGACGGCTCTTAGCCGGTGAAAAAAAAAGAAAAAGAAAAAGAAAATCGTTAATAAAGGTACATCAAGGCGGTTATCGGCATTCGTTGGTGCAGTTGGTCAAGGAAGCTGCATCTTGTCTCTATATTTGGGTTCGACTCGACATAGGAATGAGAAAAAACTAGTATTGGGAGACCAGTCCCCGTGAAGTGGGTCCTATAACAGTTGATCCAGATTTAGTAGAGACGAAATTTCAGATATTGGACGGTAGCCAAATCAAGATATCAAAAAAAAATAGAGATGACGATTTTATCTAAAAACCGCTAATAAATATATATATATATATATATATATATTCTATGCTTGCGGCTAATACCGAATCAAAACCATACTAATATTATTAGAATAATTAGTCGATCATCGTGGCGCAAAAAAAAATGGTTAACAACTTCATGATGCATAGACGAAATTCTTTTCATCAAAAACCTTTGTTGGGTGTTTGAAATAATATTATCCCAAAAAACTAATTTATTATTTTAATTTCTACTTTTCTTTTTGCAAATAAAATCACATGAAATCATGGAAGAAAAAGGGAGAGTATTTTCTAATTTCAACTTGGTTTTGCTTAGATCTTTGTACACATCATGATTGTATGGCCTCACCCCTACTATCTTCAAGATTAATAATTTTTTAAAATTGAAAAATAGATTTTCTATTTTTAATTTAGTGACACTAACTTTTCTACCAATAAATTTATTAAATATTATATAATAAATTAGAAAAAATATACAAATTAAATACATACAAAAGTTGTATGGGGTCAACACCGACTTGAATTTATTATATGGTTTTATAGATGCCCCAAAATCTCCAAAAGACAAATAATTTTGACAAAACTCATTCATAACTCTTGAAGCAAAAGCACATGCCTTTGCACCTTAAAATCAAACTTAAGACCCCACTTGCCCCTACTTTTTTTTTTATAAATGGGTATATGTTTGTCTAATCTACATTTTTTATTATCATAAAATTCACATATACAATTAATTAAAGGGCTCATCTCGTGAATAAAATACTCCCTGACTTAGTGCGGGGGTAGGGGAAGGGTGGGCGTATATGTGTATATAACCTTTCCCTTGCATTTTTTTTTGCAAAGAAACTATTTCCACATTTCGACTCTATGATCTCGAGATCACCAGAATAAGTAAACCGTTACATCAAGATTCACTCTCCATATATATAATCAATTATTGAGCAAATATATTGCGGGCGTAAACCTCGCCTCAATCTCTCACAATTCAATGGTTTTTTAATATTCAAATTCTTATAATTATATTATAAAAATTTTAAATTTAAACAATAATATATAATAAATAGTTTGAAATTTTTATTGTTATCCTACTTTAAGATTTTAAAACTTAATTAATTTATATTTCGATGATTTTTAAACTATTTTCACTTAACGGATCTAATTAGTCGTATTTGTTTTTTAAATAAATTATCGTTATTCAGTAATTATATTGAAATCGATTAATTATACCTCGAATTCGATTAGATTTTGTAGAGATGAAACTTTCTAAATATCTATATTTTTATACATAAAAATCAAATTTAGAATTTTGTATTAAAAAATCGGCGTTCAACCACCGAATTAACCGGACAATCGTGATCAATCTATTAATATAACTTCTAAATTGTTAAAAGGGGTGTCGAAGTTTCACGTCCTGCGTGGCATTAATGTTGATTGAAAATAATTAGAAAAAGTATTCCCGAATATTTTAATTAATTCTGACGTGGCATTTTACTGACATGTGAGGTTGCCACCTGTCAAAAAAATGATATGACATCTGGACCGCAGAAAAGGCCGTACTATCGGCCAATATGATGACTTAGTGTCACTCTCGCAACAGCTAGATTACCTCCGAAGCCCACAAATCACATGCAACTTTGTTCTGATTCCTCATGTCTTGCAATCCCATCTTAGCCTGTGATCGAGGATTTGGGGTGCAAATCCAACCGTTGGTTAATGGTTTTCCGCTAGAGAATCTCGAAAAAGAATGGAGCAGAAGTCAAATATGGCTAACGTGTAGGTCCATCCTCAGGGTCTGCTTAGGTTTAAAACTTTTAACCATGAATAAAAAGTTACGTTTTAAGAATTTTATTTAAATTAAATTTAAAAGCATTCAAATCAAATTAATTAAAATATAAATTTAAATATCAATCGATAATTTATTATAAAATGAGAGAGAGATCAAGAGCAATGTGATTTAATTATTATTATAACAAATAGACAGTCGATCTAACGAATAAGGATATTAATTTTTTAATTGGTCCGGACGTTCAAAACTTAAAATAAAAAAAATTTATATTGTGAGAGTTTTTCTTAAATTACATCTGACAATATTCGAATCTAATTAATCGAAATATAATTTTACATATTTATTAATTATTTATTATAAAATAATTTTTTTATGATAGAACTGAAAAGGAAAGCCTAGTCGAGGGGAAACACGGCATTTCATGGATCTGCCATGTCACGCTCTCCATCAACCACCAGGCTTTTACATTTGCACATGGTGGGGGTCCTCTGATATAGGATTGTGGATCATAGAATCATTTGGTGCTTTGAAAAATTTTGGAAAGGCCAAAGTTTCCAACACTCTCTTGCGATTTCAGCCAGTGATTCAGTAGTTCTGTCAGGTTATTGAATGTTTTCCAAACAAAATGGTGGTCAAGATTTACGGCTGTAATATGAAGACATAGGACAATACTTCGGTCTAGGCCTCTTTCCAACCATCTAGTCCCCGTCCCTGACGGCGTTCTTGAGCCGGTAACTAAGGTCCCTTCAATAGGAATTGGAGGTCTAAAACTTCTTCCAAGACTAGCCAACAAATAATATAAAAAGTAGACCCATACTAATTCTCTTTTGAGATAAAGGTTCTTCTGGAGGTGAAGACGCACCCATCTGTCTTTCATCAAGGGCATGAGGTACAACAATGATTAAAGAGCCAACTATAACTAGGGTTTAGAGGGAGAAGATTTTAGATCATAGAGATAATTTTATTATTTTAGATGAAAACGGAGATGGGCAAGTTAAGAGGGGAGAAGATTGACTAATATGGGAGAGAGAGAGAGAGAGAGAGATGATGATGCTCACCAAATAACAGCACACATTTATTGGTGAGGATATTTAGTTGTGATGCCTTCAATCCATCCAGATATGTTAGTGATCAAAATTCTCCCCCTCATTTTAAAAATTTCATATTCGAATCTCTATACAATAAAAAAAAAAAAAAAAGCCTTCAAATCCATTGGTGGGAAGATCTCAAAATCAGGAAATTCTTCATCCTTTTATCTTCATCTGTCCATTATGGATTTTGATCAAATAAACTAAAAGCAAGAGATAGTTCCTCTTCCACCTTCTATGGCAGATTTTTTCTTTTTCTTGCTTTCAATATCAACTAGTTTAGGATAGACCTTTTTGAGTAGGTTTATCCACATAATTAAAAGTGTTCATTTACTAACCCAACAAAGCATTAAATTGCAGCCATTGCTTGTTGCAGGTTTGTAGAAGCACTTTCTCTTTCCATCCGATGATACACCAGGCCATGTTCTAAAAATTGCATGCATAAGCATATGGTGATACATTCATGTATAATAATCACAAAATGCTCAAAATACATACAAACAAAAACCCTTGTGATTTGTTTCAAGTTGCACCCATCACATAAATGCTAATAAAAATGGCAAATTTGAGATAAAGTATTGCTAGTGACAAAATAAACACATTTAAATTCCTTTTCTCTTGTGGGCATGATCTACATGAGAGAGATTGAAGGACCAAAGCCACTGCAACCAGGATTGAAGGGAAGGGATCCAAGGGCCACTGTCCCTAAAAATTTTAAAATTTTTAATATTATTTATCTCTTAAAAAGTATAATTCATACCCATAAAACTGTAACATCAAATACATGTTTTTTAGTTTCAATTCCTGATTTCTAATGGGATCACTCTAAAAAGGACTATATTTTAGTAATTGTAATTCTTTTTCTTTTACTTTCTTTAAAATGGGAGGAGGGACATCCATGATGCGTGTGACCGCATTTTTGGGTTAGGGAAAATTTTCAATTCACTGGGGTGTGAAATGGGAATCCTCTGCATTTAGAAAATGCAGTCATTAGTTCCGATCATGACCAAAGACAATGAGAAATATCGACGGATAATCGGTCTAATAGGATGGAATGTTAGATATTTTAATTAAGTTTTGAATTTAAAACTCAGAAATAAAAAATAAATAAATTGAAAGAGCTAACTTTTAAATAGAATTATTATAAACTTTCAAATCAAATTATTCGAAATACAATTTTAGATATAGGTGATAGTTTATTAAAAAAAAAGAAAAGGAAGACGGTAATGAGAAACCCAACATATGATCACAAGAAGGTCATATGAATCATTCATATTCATGTGCATAGAATCTTTACCAAATATGCAATGAGCCAATCCCATAAGCACTTTAATTTTGGTAGACCCAATCATTTTACCCAACAGATATCTTCCTGCAGACATGATGGTGTTTTCAGCCTAATCAAATGTCAAGACAAGCATGAGGCGAGAGAGTGAAAGTCAATTTACACCATGATTGAATGCAATTTCTCCTCTTTTCTGTCTTTGAAGAGGTAGGTGTCGAGGAAGACAAAGATTGTACCTGCTGACCCAAGAAAAGAAAGAACTGTATAAAAGAATTTAAAAAAAAAAAAGTGGAGGGTTGGATGATGTTTGAAAAGAAAAGGTAGTCCACAATCAAGAGGAGGAAGTTAACTAATTGCAGGCTTGAGTGGCATAAAAAGGGCAGGAGAGTTAGGTTGTGGGTGGACAAGGATCCGGCAGGAAAATTGAAATTTGTTCAAGATGGTTTAATTTGTTTTTATTTACTTTATTTATCATATTTTTTAGTTTAAGTGAATAATTTTTTTTGTGAAAATTATAAAATTTAGTAAGTAAAAGATAAATTTAATTATAAAATAAATTAAAATTATTATTATCTACTTTTTATAAATTTTAACTCTCTCTCTCTCTCTCTCTCTCTCTCTCTCTCTCTCTCTCTCTCTCGTGGAAGGATAAAAATGGTACAACTTTAAGGTTACAAAAAGGAAAACTAAGGAAGAATGGCTGAAAATATAGTGAATATATTCTAAAATACAAAATCAGTACATCAAATCAAATATCCTTTCTTCCTTTCCTCCTTTTCAAGCCGGTCAATAGCTTGGCCATAAAACAAGGAAGGCCAGAGGGCAAAAGGACAGAGAAACTTATAATCTTGAGATCAAATGACACATGGACAACTTCTACTCTCAAGTGATAGACAAGCCATAAGAATACTTGCCATGTTCCCCCGGAAACAAGTGGTTCATTTGATATTGTTGTGGTCGAGGAGAACCACAAAAAGAAAGGAGAACATGCACCAAATTGCATATCATAACATACAACATTTAAGTCCTTGTAGAAATACTAGTGTTAAAAAAAAAACTCTTACTTAAATATTTTCCTTTAAATTTAGTATTTTTAATTTTATAAATACATATTTTTTTATGACTTTTGTTATCCCAATATAACCAAAAAAGAAAAGCGTACAACATTTCGCCTTGAGCTCATTAGTCGATTCTATTGTCTTACATGGCAATAAGGAACAAAAACAACTTTTAAAAAAAAAAAAAAAAAACATATATATGCCGAAAGGCACTTCGAGTCAACACGCCAAGCTTCGATTGACATCCTTCAATAAACTCAAGGGCCTGAACTAAAAACCCGGATCTACTCATTAGATGGACCATAGAGGAAACATGTTCATGCAAGGGAATTATTGGAGACAGGTTTGGCTTTATAGATAATGGTTCTACTAAGTCGAACGAGATGGTTTGGCCATCTGGTGATCTTGAATGGTGAAATCTATAAAAAAACTACCGAGGATGCTCTGACAAGGGAGGTTCCAACGCTTAAATTAAAGAGTGGTTTTCTAGAGAGAGAAAACAAAGTAAGAGAAAGTTTTTTATTGTACGGAAGGCAAGAGGATACATAAGCATAAACAAAAAAGTTTGCATGTTGGAGGTGAGTTTGACTCCATAGATAATGGTTCTACTAAGTTGAACGAGATGGTTTGGCCATCTGGTGATCTCGAATAGTGAGATTTGTAAAAAGACCGCCGAGAATGCTCCGACAGGGGAGATTCTGACGCTCAAGTTAAAGAGTAGTTTTCTAGAGAGAGGAAACAAACTAAAAGAAATTTTTTTATTGTACAGAAGGCAAGAAGATGCATAAGTATAAATATAAAAGTCTGCATATCTAGCTGATTGACTTAATGGGGTATATATAAAATTATCTGGTATAAAACATGTATGCATGTGGGGTGTTAAAATCATGATTTCTTTATGAGAGATCCCCGAGAATATTGGGATCATAGAGAAAGGATTCTAAAAGATTTCAAATGTTATCGATTAGAAAAGTTTTGACGATTATAGAGATTTCTTTCCACAATTTGAAGTCTCATTTCCGATTACAGAATACTCTGTCTGTATTTTTAGGAAAAGTGAATATTTGCATCAAAGGGTCAAATGACGATCACTGAACACCAAGGAGCTGTTGTGATCGAGCAACTGTCTACCAATCAGAACTTGGTCAATGAATACCAAGTGATTATGGGGAGTGTCTACTCATCTGGAAGATAAATCTCATGTTGACAACACGTTTCAGTCGATGTGTCCCTTGGGTCAAGGGTCCAAAGAGTCTCAAGTCTTGTAATAACGACAAGTTTTCAAACTAGACGATTAATCGATTAGGTGGTTGCCGACTGAACAGGTAATAGGGATACTGTGAGTCGTTCTGGGCCAGTCCTAAGTCCAACGTGGTTTGGACTGTTTCGGCCATGCATCATCACTTACCCCCACTCCTGTTGCCACTTCAAAGAAGGAGCTTCAAGAGTACAGAGTAGTGGGAACTATTCGGATTTTGCAAATCAAAGAATTTAATGTGACACATGCCTCTTTGGTTACTACAAACCATTTCCAACACGCTTTTTATTCAACACGTCTGTCGATTGGTTCCTCACTACTGCATTCACTTTTGCAAAGTTAGGCTTCTTAGCAGTTCAACCTTCCGTGAAGATCTTTCGAAAGAAATGGTCAAAAGTTCGTCGTTTGATTCTTTTCCCAATATCAGAGATATCAGAAGCACTATGTCGTAGGGAGAATTGCACGACGTCCGAAGCGTCATACTGCTGGGTGATAACTTTGAAATCATGTCAGCAACTGATGTCGATCGAGCCAATATGGCCTTTATAAACAATCGATGAAGTATGGTTTAAAGGTGTCATACATCGGCCCCATTACTAGGGTTCTATTGCGTTGCATATTTTTCCCACCCTGCTGATTCCCAGTGTTTGGCGTTTGGTAATTGTGGTTATCTCTCTAATGAGTTTTTGTCATTGACACTTTGATTTTGAAATTTTTGCATCCGTGTTTTCACTAAAGAAATATGGGAAGAGAGGTTCCAGAAGTTGGTTTTGTTTGCAAACCCGACCAGAGTCAAACTAGAGATTCTTCTATAGTGAGACCATTGATAAAATTTGGATGTACAAGTACTTATTTGTTGAGTTCTTAGAGGAAGGCATGATGCCAAAGCTTTCGACTCCAAACACCAAGGAGGTACTGTGACTAAGTAACTGTCTACCGATCAGAACTTGGTTGATGAATACCGAGTAAGTATGGGTTGTGTTTACCTATTTGGGAGATAAATCCCGTGTTGACGATATGCTTCAGTCGATGTGTCCCTTGGACTAGGGGTCCAGATGGCCTTAAGTCTCGTAATAACGACATGTCTTCAAACTAGACGGTTGATCAATCAGTTGGCTACCGATTGGGTGGGCAATAGGGATACTGGGAATCATTCTGAGCCAATCTTGAACCCAACGTAATTTGGACCGTTTTGGCCATGCATCATAAGAAATAGTGCCATAAACTGAGGTCATCATATTGAAATACTTTTTCCCTTCTTCCACCCAACCTACATGAACACAAGATGAAATATGCAAACAAATGTTATCCCCTCTGGTTCTATACCAGCTTTCAACATCTGTGAGAATAGATCAAGAAAATCACTAGCTTAGTCCGCAGATCATTACATTATAAGAAATTCGACTTTTCTTTAACATAGATTCAAACAACGGCATTGAAGTTTCAAGACATCCACACTTCATATACATGTGTGCAGTACCCAAAACAATATCACTCCAGTCTTTCACATGATTCGAACTATGATGAATTTCAATTCATTTTTTTTGTATTATACCAATCGGTATCCGAAATCATACTCCGACTAATCCGTTTCGAGACTTGTAGTTGCTTATTTAAGGGGAGTACCCTTCTAACGAAGTTTTTTTCATGTCTAAGCCATGAGTCGAATCAGAAACTTGGTTAAAGGATCTAACACCACATCTCACTAAACCAATCATCCGTCGGTAATTTCAGCTCCTTTATCTAAAGCACCCAATTGAGCACAAGCAGCAATGGCGCCACTTATTATAGTATCATTTGGGACCAACCGGTTCTCTTCCATCTCACAATGCACCAAAGCTTCATTGTGGTGGCCATTTTGCACAAACCCATTAAGCATGCACTCCAAGAGACTTTATCTCTCTTAGGCATCTGATCGAAAAGTGATATCGCTGTTTCCATATTCCCTAACCTCCCATAACCCGTGATCATGGAATTCCATGCCACAACATCCTTTTCGACCATATCATCGAAATGCCTTCGTGCGTCAACAATGCTCCCGCATTTACAATACATATCAATTAAAGCATTATTCATATACGAGTTAAAAACAATGCCTGACTGTCTAACCAAATCCTCAAATCTCCTCCCCAAACTCAAGTCCATCAACTGAGCACAAGCATTGAACAGGGCGACACCCAGAAACTCATGAATCCTCCTTTCCTTTTCCCACATCTCAAAGAATAAGTCAATAGCCAATCTTGCATTACCATTTCGAACATACCCATTAATTAAAACAGTCCAAGCAACTAAATCCTTATCAGCTAACACATCAAACAGGTTCCTGGCGAAATGAACAAACCGAAAAACACAATACCCACCTAGTATAGAATTCACCACAAACACATCCAAATTCAATCCAACCCTAACTACCTGACTTTGAAAACCCAGAAAAAAATTTCACGTGACCAATTGTGCAGACACCATAGAAACTAATAATATTGAAACCCAATTAATTTTTGTGCCAGTTTCCAGCATTTCTTTGTAATGCATTGAATTGGGTTTTGGTCTTTGGAGTGTTCTGATCAGAGAATTCCAAGAAAAAGCGTTGGGTTTTGGGATTTGATTAAAAAGTCTACGTGCAAAGCTTAACTTGATAGAGTTGGAAGTATATATTTTTCAACAAGTTTTTGTGTTGTTATGTGGGCATCTGAGAGGCCTGCTCTGAAAATTTGAGCATGGATTTGCTTGAATTGGGTGAATGATTGACAGGTTTCTAGCAAAGGAAGACATGGGTTTTTGAGAATTAACTTACTGGCGATGGATTTACTCATAAAATATGAAGCAATCAATAATCAGCAACTAGAAATACAAGGACGTCTAAGCCTGTAATGGTTCCTTCACTTATTCGACAAAATTTGGAAGAAATCAGGATAATCCGGGAAATATTAAAATTTGAAATCCGTTGTACACCCTTCTCTGGAAACCGGGAACCAAATCGGTCAAAATTTGCAACCAGAACGGTTAATGTTCTGGTTCTGCACCGAACCGGGAGTGAAGGGTCCGGTTTCAGCTGAGCTGAAACTATAATCGGAACCATGGAGTTGGTACTACAACCTGAATCATTCTATAAAAATTTATTTATAATCATAATTAAAAGTTAAAAAAAAAAATCAGAGAGAATTTGATTATTAAATATTTTTGGGTGATGAAGTTATCCCCTTTGTAGAGTGGGGGAGAGAGAGAATCGGAGAAGAAATGCTTTCTCCAGGAGGAATGAGGCCCACGGACCCCTAGTCTTATTGAGCCCATATTTGGCCTAAGTTATGTAGGGCTGCATTTTGTAGCATCTGGGCTCGCTTGGCCCAGGTTGAGCCTAATACAATACTTTTTTTTTTTTGTCGCTGGTTTGACTATCGTACAGTATCTGAGATTTTGTTTTGACTAATATAAATTGATCAGCTGTCAGGCCCGCTTTCGGAGAATATCCCAACGTGATTTTTTTTGATCCTATGCCGAGTCGAACCCGAGCATGATTAAAGGGTCTAAGCGCCCTTTCCCACCGACTTGTATCCACCAACAGACAGTTAATCTAATAGAAAAGGTAATGACTCTGTTAATCAAAACTCGGATTCAAATATTAAGAACATAAGGAACTATGTTGGAGAGACTTCCTAAAAAAGGCCCGACAATAAGTCAAATCGAATTGGTGGAAACATAACTCCTAATATTGAATGATCTGATACCAAAAAAAAAAAAATTACTTGCATCATGAGATAATAATAACCTGAAAAGCTAGACACTTGCAGAGTGAGCACCCCTCATGTTGCAACTCTTTCCACTTGGTTGTTCGCTTCTTTCTTCACAAACGGTGCAAGGTCCTGTGAATCTGATGATTTCTTTGGTGTTATAGTGATGGAGATAATAGTTATACTCCAAAACGAGTAGCTGCTTGGGTTTAATGAAAAAATATGTAAAAAGCAACATTGCTTGTATATCGCAATCCTTGAGCACTGGCTCGACGGAAACTTTCTGCATGCAGATGTGTTGATCTTATCACCAAGAAAACACAGATGTGTTAATCTTGATGCCTGCAATTTTAGGAACTTTTGAAACCCAAAGAGTCCTCTTCTTCGAAATTATTTTCTAATGCAACTGTCTTGCCCTTTCTTCACTTTAACTTTTACAAATACATACATATATAATCTTAATAGTCAATAAATTATAATTCAACTGATATTATATTCTTTTATTTAAATATCTCGAATTCAACTTTTTCTTATATATCAAACGTAGAGTTATAAATAAACACAACGATACACAATGTATTCGCTAACTTAATAAGTCGACTCCCTACCAAAAAATAAAATAAAATAATGAGTTGTCTACGAATACAATTATTAGATTGGTTTATTTAATAGCTTTGGTCTTGAATTCAAATTCATTCAAAGATCTGGTTGGATGGTTCAACTAATGAAATGAATCTCAATAAATAATAATAATAACAATAATAATTAAAAGAGTTAAAATTTAATATATTTCTAGTCTTGTTTTGAAAATTAGCTTCAATTATGCTCGTGAAGAAAATAAATAAGGTATTAACGTGGGTTGACTCGATTGGATATAGTGTTGAGTACGTTTAAACATGACTGAGATTTGACTTCCGTTCGAAATATCGAGTTTTCATATGTATTGAGCGTTCCCTATTAGAAAACCCGCCCTCCGAAAGAATCCACTGTATCGATCGGTCTGAATTAGTCAGGGTGAATTTTCAGATATCGAACGGTGTCCAAAACGTGATAAAAAAAAAAAGAAAATAAACAAGTTTAACTACTTTGTCCCTAAAAAATATAAATGAAATAAAACTTGGAAAAACCTCTGGGGAATATCTCCCTTGCTCAAAATATTAACAAAGTAAGAGAAAAGGAACTCATCTCCCCACCCCCCCCCTCCACCCAAAAAAAGAAAGGATGTGCAGGGAAAATTAGTGCGTTGAGTAAAAGTATTTTTTTTTTAGAGTACTTGATTACTGATATCTATATTGTTCGATTAATCCAATTCAAATATTATAAATCTAATCTATAAATAAACTCTCTCAACGTCTATTTTTTTATTTCTAAAATTTAAATTCAAAATATTAATCAAAAGAATTTAATGATTTTTCACTAAATTTATTCAACTTAAAAAGCATGAAAATAGATCAGATAGTCTTTAAAGGAAGATTTGCAATTGGCCAACAAAGATATCACCACAATAGCGAGCAACATTGCTCGTTTTTCACGAGGCTCGGATATGCTATAACCGGACAACGCCATGGTTGGGCCATGGCCGACTCTGGCGCACCAACTTGTAACTGAATATGACCCATACCAACCTCTCACCGTCAAGCATCCACAGCCCGGACCATCAATACAAATATATTATCTGGTGAGACGAGATCACATGATCTTCGCCCATATAAAACAAAATAAATAATTCTCCTAATATATACAAATTTTCAAAATATATCAATTTTACTAAATAAAATTAAAAAATAAATTACATTCAATTTAATTTATTTTATTTAAATTATAATTATTATGCAAAAAATTATGGATATAGTTTAATTAAATAATGAAATTATTTGAAAAACTGTAGTGAAGGATATAAAATTAATTAATGGTGAAGAATGAATATGAGGTGGGGCTATGATCATATAGCTGGAAGATGGTTAATGAGCGCGGGTAGTGTCATTATCAGGATGGGGTAGCTGGCCCGAGAGCGGTGGCACCGGTGAATTAAATTTGTCCAGCAGCAGAATGTCTTTGGCCTTTCGTTCTATAAATTATATTGTATCTGATTAAATTTAATTTGAATCGAATTGAATTCTTAAAATATAAAATTTTTTTATACTCATTTTTATTATGTATAAAATTTAAATTTAAAATTTTAGTTATATCCGAGACCAATCAAGTGCAGAGTGAGTTGGCTTTCTTAAGGGTTCATCTCCTATTTGATTGTTTTGGGCCATTGCCCTGAGGATAAAAGAAAGGTATCCTCTGGCTTGATAAGGGTGTGCTTTGTTCTATAGCTAGAGAAATAAATTTTTGAGAAATTCATAAATCTTTTTCAAAATTAGTCGGTTTGCAAACAAAGAGACAAATTCCCATATATGGATTGGTATTTTTTTTTTCATAAATCACTTTGGTGATCATATTGGATCAATTAAATTCGATTCGAGTTAAATTAAATTTTTAAAAATTAATTCTTTCGATACCTATTTTTTTCATATATAACACTCAAACTCGATATCTAAAAAGTTACCGATGTACAAACTGATTGATAAAATCAAATCAGGGAAATTAATTGGACATTAATTGTAAAGTAATAAAATTTTTAATTTTTTATCAACAAATTTGATTTCCTATAAAATTTTATATTTTTTGTTATGAAATTTTGATTTTAATTTAAAAAATATTATAAAAATAAATAAATAAGAATTAATTTATACAATTGTTTCTTGGAATTTATGATTCAAGTTTGTTAGTAAAAAGGATCACGTGACTCCACCAACCTAATTCTGCATATAAGTCGCAATGTATCAAATTCACCCCCCATATTTTACTCCGACCGCTGTCCACGGGCCTCTCCTTGGACCCCACATTTTCTGATAATTAATAAATGCCCCTCTTTCTGATTCTTTTCTTTTAGCCTTATCAACCGATTCGATCTGAATTATTGTCACGTCCTTTTCAAAAATTCTTTCGATATAATTTTTTTTATTTTTAATATTTAAACTCAAATTTTATTTTAAAATTTTAATATTTTTTTAATAAATCAACTATCCATTAAATCCACGATTTCTATCCTTCACAAATCAATCAAAATTCAAAAATATTTTTCATTGATCTAAATCTCTCAAATTCACAAAATTTATTCCCCTAAACAAGTTATATGTATTCGCCATTTTATTATAGTGTAAAAGTGATTCTAATTTTTTGTTTTGATATAGAATTGTTCGCTCATCCTATAATCCGAAAAATATTTTTAACTCTTATCATTATTATAAAATTTGTATTATATTATATTTTACCCAATTTGGTAATTAATCCGATTAAATAACAAGTTTATAAATAATTCGATTATTCTAATCTTATATTAAGCACAAAGCCTTAGGTGCGCATACGAGGTTAAGAAACTTTGATTATTGTAATTCTATGTAAAAATAAGGATGAAGAGACAAATCATCGAGAAAAAGAAAAAAGTATTAAATATAAAAATAAAAATATTTTTATATTATCTTGATGTATTGTATATATTTAATAATATTACAATTACAATAAATGATAATCCACTGTCAAATAATTTCATTATTGTAATATCAAATAATATATCTATTTTCTTATGCGACACTCCCTATAATATCCATAAAATATTATAGAAAAATAGATAATTAAATTTTAACCTTTTAAAAATAAAAAATATACCTATTTTTTATGTGACACTCGTTACAACCTTCACAAGGCACTATTTTTCTTGTTTCTGCCACAGGAGTGGAAGAATAGATTTTGACCACTGTAGTTCTATATAAAAATAAGAGTTAAGAGACATTTTACTGAGTAAAAGAGGACGTAGATTAATGAAAAAATGAAAAAGTATTAAACGTAAAAATAAAAACGTTTTTATATTATTTTAATATATTATATATACCTAATAATATTAAAATTACAATAAATATTAATTCATCTCAAATAATTTTATTATTGTAATATCAAATAATTTCATTAACTATATTTTTAAAAAAATAAATAATTAAATTTCTAACTTTTTAAAAATAAAAAATATATCTATTTTCTTCTCTCGACAACCTTCATAAGATACTATTTTTATTTAATGATATAAATTATAATTTAAATCAGATATTCATTATTTTTCTTATAAAAAATTGAAAAAATAAAGGAAAAAGAAAAAAGAAAAATCAAGAATCCCAATTTTATTTTTCTCAAGCTAGAGGCCAAAATCCTTATCTCCCTCGTGTTCTTGTTCTGACGGGCTACAAATCAGTCTTCCTTTGACCCCGAAAAGGCTACGTAGCCTAGCCTCAGAATTCAAGCCCAGCGTAGCAGCGTCGTCAGAGTTTAACGTACGCCACGAGTGCGTAAAAGCCGGCTTGACAGCGTAGCATTAGGATTAGGTTTGGGGAGGGATTGAAATAAATAGAACCCAACCCGGTTCAGTTCAAAAGCCCTCATCGGTGGTCAGATGGTTCGGTCTGGACTCTCCGGATAGGCCAAAACATTTATTGCATTTCCTTTACTCGCGCGTCTCTCCACTCTCCCCTATTAAATTTTCATGTTTTGTCTTTTCAGGTTTTAATTATAATTTTTTATTAATTTACCAATAAAAATTATTTTAACACCAATTAAATAAAATACATATTAACTAAATAAGTATCAATTGAATTTATATGATAGTCTATATAAATAAAAACTCCAAATAATTTATTTATTTATTTATGAATATAAATATAATTAAAACTCTACATTAAAATAGGTATTTTCTATAAAGTACAGTGATACACACCGTGTGTTACTCGGATAATCTTTTTTTTTTTTTTATATATTTGATCAATAGTATTTAAAAATTTAAGTTGTAGAGTTCAATTTAAAAATCGATTCTTTCAATATTTATTTTTTTAATTTCAAAATTTGAATTTAAGATTTTGATTAAAAGAGTTTAGTATTTTATCATTAGACCTATAAGTCGTTGATCCCTTGGGATAAACTTTGAAAGGGCATTAAAATATCAATTACCATATTTAATTTAAAAAATAATTCCTTTGGTATCAAGAATTGGATTATATTTTCGATATTTATGGACAAATCCAATCAAATATACATAAATGAGTATACGATCGTAGAAAATTAAAATTTTCATTAATATTGATACCTTGAAATTAGTAACCATTCATGAGATTTTAGAGAAGTCTTTATAACACTAATTCATACTTTATAGAGTTAATCTTATAGGGCAAGCAATCCCCCACCCTCCCTCCCTCCCTCCCAAAGAAATTGTTTATAAATAAAAGTTTAATTAGATTTCTACCAATACAAAAACCAATCATAAATTGTTCTTTCTAAGTCCAGCTAATTTTTAATTTAAAATTTTAATTTATTTTAATTTGAAAATATAATTAATTGTAAATTAAAAATTGAGTTAATCGATATAAATTTCTAATATTAATAATATATTAATTTTTTTATTCTCATGTTTTAAATTTATTTTTTTAAAAATTATTTTAAAATTTAGTTCGGATTCGAGTTTTGAATAATAATTTTTTTTAGGTATTAAGTGTAAGAAAATTGGATTAATTTTAAAATTTGGAGCTTAGGGCAAGGCTGCTCGTGGGATAAACTAAACCGGGGGAGGGGGGGGCTCACAAGGAGACGCAGGCGGATGGGGAAAGCGATGTTCCATCCGACAAACCCCACAGCGTCCTTTATAGCCATGACGAAAGACCAAAAAACTAACTGAAACCGTTCGCGAAACCAAATTACGAGAATACCCTTGTCTCTCTCTCTCCCCCCGAAATAGAATTGGCTCACTCACCGAGACACACTCTCTCCCCCCTCTCCCCTATCCCCCCCCTACTCTGCTGCAAAACTCCACTGTCCTCTGCGTTTAGAAGGGAGAATTTCCGAATAAAACTCTCTCTCTCTCTCGCTTACTGCATTTACCACTTTACCCCTACTCTCTTCATTCTATTTCTCTCTATCTCTAGCCTGTCTATCTGTCTGTCTTTCTTGTCTGTCTGTCTGTCTTCTTCTTCACTGCTACTTGAGTAGCAGCTGCGAAGAGCTCGAAATGGAAACTGGTTTGATTTTATTAAGATTCTTATAGGGTTGGGCTTCCGGTTTTTAGGGTCTTCATGTGAACTTCGAAGGGCTACAAACGGCTTCGAAATTAATTTTTGCAGGTTTTCTAACGCTCTCATTTGTCTCTAATGTCTTGTTTTGTTTGTTTTCTACGTTTATTTATATTTAATATTCTTCAATTCAAACCACATTTCTTTCTCCCCCCCCATCTTCATCAAGTTTCTCCCTTGAGAGAGAGACAGAGAATGGTAATTAGGCATGTGTACTAGAACGGGAAGAACTTGAAATCAAGTGTTTGTTTTTTAATCTTCAAGGGATAGAGAGAGAGAGTATTGAAATTTATGGAATTTAGGACTGATTATTATGTTTAAACTGTTGTTTTCTTTTTTTTCCCCCTGTTGAACAGGATTGGAACAGTTGGATTTTGACTTTTGCTCTCTGTTATGCTTCTCCAAAAGGTATGATATTCTTTAGTTTTTGTCATTTCGGGTACTTGAACATTAACTCTGTTATTACTTTTGCTTGTGTTGAATAGTTTTTGTTCTTCTATACCTTTACGGTTTAAGCTAAAATAGTTTATTTCTTTCTGGGTATCCGTAATTTGATATGATTATGTTGTATTCTTCATGTTTGCTTACTGGGTGTTTTTTTTTTTTTTTGTAAAAGAAAAATAAAAAAATAGAGGTAGAAAGTTTTTTTTTATTTCTTTTTCCTTTATCATTTTCCAACAAACAGAATGATTTGTTAGGTCTTTAGGTGTGCCTTTTGGTGATTTGATGATTTGGTGTTTTTGCCATTTTCAGGTTGGCAAATGCTTTGCGTTGTTTAGTGGGTCCTAAGATACGAACCTTTTGTGGAGAACAAATTAAAGATAGTTCTTTTGTTCTTAGTTTAAGTTACCTGAAAGTCTTGATGGATGGACGGCGACATTCTGTTGATATTCCTATATCGAAAACCTTAGTAGCTCTTCGGAGAGTGAGATCGCTGAGAGATCCATCGACCAATTCGTTGAGCAAATTCTCTAGTTTGGCTGATAATTTGAATTGGGAAACCAATTCTTGCGATGGGATTTCTTTGCAGTTTGTAAATGGTTGCGATGACGCTCGATTAGATAAGGGCAGTTTTTTGGGATCAAAGAATGTTGGAATCTATGGAATGAGACCAGAAGACATTGATAATTATGAATTTTATGACAATTTAGAGAAACTAGATTCTATACCAATCACAAAATCAATCCCTTTACGGGCTAAACAAGTTGATGAATCACATGTTGGAAGATATATGGCTGCTCATAGGGCAAATGGACGAGAATCGGAGGAAGTGGGTGCATATGGTAAACCAATTGTAGGACCATTAGGACCTGTAAAGGAAGATCGGGTACATCAAACCCTATCAAATCAGAAATCCCATTATGAAAACCAACGGAAGTCATCAGCTGCCATGGATGATGTTATGAGTTGTGTTGGGAGTCCTTGCTTATCTCCGAATGGAGATCTACTGGAATCTAGTCAGGGCAATTCTCTGTATGCTACTGAGGGGGTTGATGTCATAGATTTTGAAAATCATGGTTGCGGGATAAGCTGCTGCTGGGTGAGGACCCCGAGATTTCCAGGGCCAAGCAGTCCTGAAACTGATGATCATCCATTGTTGTCAAGGGAAACATGTGGGACGATTTGGTCTGGTCAAGGGAAGAATAGGAGACATATCCATAATGAACTCATTTCATATACAGAAAGTCCAAGAAGTCTCGGCCAAAAGCTCAGGCTAAAGTCATTTGATGACCTGGTGGGACAAAATGTTGTATCACAGTCTCTCTTGAGTGCGATCTCAAAGGGAAAAGTGGCCTCCTTTTATCTTTTCCATGGGCCACGTGGTACTGGAAAGACTTCTGTATCAAGAATTTTTGCTGCAGCACTGAATTGCCTCGCACTTGATGATCACAAGCCATGTGGCATCTGTCGAGAATGCATTATATTCTTTTCAGGAAGAAGCAGAGATATTAAGGAAATCGACTCTGTGAGAATCAACCGGTCAGATAGGATTAGATCGCTTATCAAGAGTGCACTTGCCCCTCCAGTTTCTTCTCGATTTAAGGTATTCATCATCGATGAATGTCAAATGTTGCGCGGGGAGACTTGGGCAACTGTTTTGAATAGCTTGGAGAACCTTTCTCAGCATGTTGTCTTTGTAATGATCACTAGTGACCTCGATAAACTGCCCCGAGATGCTGTGTCGCGGTCACAAAGGTACCATTTCCCAAAGATAAAAGATGTTGATATTTCTTGCAGATTAGAGAGGATTAGTGTTGAAGACGGTCTTGACTTCGACCAGGTTGCTCTAGAATTTATTGCTTCCAGGTCTAATGGTTCAATTCGAGAAGCGGAGATGATGCTTGATCAGCTGAGTTTGCTTGGTAAAAGAATTACACTATCTTTAGCCCATGAACTTGTGAGTGTTAACACTTTACCTATTTGTTCACATAAAGCCATTTTGATTTACTGTCTTCTCAAACCAAGTTGTTGCCTTTATACTGTTGTGTAGATTGGTGTCGTTCCAGAGGATGAGCTGATTGATCTGCTAGATCTTGCTTTGTCATCAGAAGCTTCAAACATGGTTAGAAGGGCCAGGGAGATGATGAGATCACGGATAGATCCCATGCAACTAACATCACAATTGGCAAATCTCATAATGGACATCCTTGCTGGAAAATGTGAGCATGGTGCTTCTGAAGTCAGAAGGAAATTTTTTGAGAGACATACTTGTAAGTGGGATCTCCAAATGCAATGCAATTTGCACTTTATATTTGTTGCAAATCTCAGTCCTTGTTTGTCATTGATGCAAGTAAGAAAATAATCGTATGGGTGATCTCAGCATTTATATTTTTTTTCACCACTTGCAAAAGACGGGAGGCAGAATAACAGTCATTGAATTCGAAGGTTTCATGGGATTGCACAAGGAACTCATCTGTTTCTAATTCTCAGGGAAATTAGTGATGAACAGATATTTTTTGGATAGAGATAGGCACACACATGATCAAGTTCAGTAATTCTCCAGATGTGATCTTATCACTGCTGGGTCTTACAAATCTTTTGCTGCATCCAGTGATCTATGATCACTTATATTTTTATCATGTACTTAAGCTGCCTCTGGTCCTACCGAGTGCTCATGTTTCCGCCTTAGACTGGTTTGGCCTATCAATTATTTTTGGTGGCTTGTTGCTGAGTTTTTGTGAAGTGATTGGTGAGCATGGTGACGAGCATTTTTCAGAATCCATACACACAGAGCAGCTCAATTTGCTGAAGTTATTGCCCCGCTGGATCATTATGTTGAATATTTTCCAAAAGTAATCTTTGAAAAGTCAAAATATCAAAACTATATTCTTTGCGGCACATTGATTTTTCTCACAAGTTGTCTCTTTTTTCCTACAGCTGAATCAGACTTGCGCAAACTAAGTCATGCTTTGAAAATACTTTCCGAGGCTGAGAAACAATTGAGGACGTCAAAGAATCAGACAACATGGCTAACTGTAGCTCTTTTACAGTTGAGCTCTGGTGAACCATCTGTCTTGGATGCAAATGATCCAAGATTTCTGCCAAGATCTGCAAATCAGCGAGGTAGACTAACATAAATAACATTGTGCATGCAGCCTACTTTTCAGAAAACCAACTTGAGGCTTTCTTTTGGGGTCTCTGTTTTGGGGTCTCTGTTTTGAAGATTGATGATCAAACAATCTTCAACAATCAATCCAAGATGATGTAAATGCTGACAAAAAGAACTGATACTGTTCAATGGTATGCAAAATTTAATTTTTGTTCTAACTGGATGCAGAAGGTGAATCTCGCAGCACATCATCTACAGGAGAGAGTTTGAAGCAAGTGGGCAGCTGTAGGCATGAGAATGGTAAATTTCATAAAATGAATGATCAGGAAGATTTTACACAAGCATTGGAAGCTATTTGGAGCAGAGCAACAGAGTTATGCCAGTCACATTCGCTTAGAAAGCTTTTGAGGATGGAAGGGAAGTTGTCCTCCGTTTGTGTCCATCAAGGTAAGTGCATTTGCTAGTTGTCCTTTCATGTCCAAGTTATCCTAGTGCTGTTACATGCAAGCGAGGATATTAAAATATGTTTGACAATGTGGAAACACGAGCAAATGGACTTGAGTTGTTCATCCGCATCCAAAACTTTTCAAGCTATGTAGCACTGACATTTCTAGAAGACTTTATTTCGTTGTGTCCATGTCAGGCACGGTTCTTAGACATGAAGGCATCGTAGTGTAAAATTTTTATAACTTTTCTCTATCACCATGTTCATGTCTTGTTGTATCCTGTGTGTGTGACATGCATGTGTCTGTGCTTCATATACATCAACATAGAATAATCCACTTTAATAGTTTGGCCATGTCTACTGGTGCTCTCGCTTTGCATCCATGAGTTATTACAATTAATTAGTGCTTTAGTAGTGTCTTGTGCATTTTTTTCCTTATATGTTTCTCAATACCCAGGTTTGGCTGTGGCTGAGTTGGAATTTTGCAATTCCAAGTCGGTATCAAGGGCTGAAAAGTCATGGAAACTGATTGCAAGTTCACTGCAGTCTGTGTTGGGTTGCAATGTTGAGATTAGGATCAATCTTGCATCTGGTAGTAATGCATCAAAGAATATCAAAGTGAAGAAAAAGTCTTTTAGCTTGTTCAGTTGCTCAGGCAGAATTCAACGTGAGACAGAGTCATCCATTGAACATGGAAGTGGACACTCGGATTGCATTGATCTCACCTCTGAGAAAGCTATTGTCAAGGAAAAGCCTAATGAAACTTGTTCGTCTGACTGCAGTTCTCAATTCTCACATGTCTGCTGTCACCAGACTGAGGCTGCACAGACTATTAGAAATAGTGAAGGCAATGCATTGAGCACTGGAATTGTTGCAACATCCTGCAGATTGAACCACCCATTATTTGAATCTAATTCTTTGAAAGAAGGGGGTTGCAGCCATGGATGCCAAGTGGTAACCATTCAGCAATCGCAGAAGCAACCGAACTGTTTTTCCAGAACTTTGGGACATCATAAAAGGCCGTCTTCTACAGGCTCTTCTCAGATGATCTGTCTGAGAATACCACCACAAGATATGCTTGCTTTGTCTGCCCCAAGGGAGGAAGTGTTCCCGACCTATTATTGTGATACTGATCCTTGTATTTTCTGTAGCAGCTCTAATAATTTCAGCAATAACTTCAGAAATGAGAATGTATAACTCATATATATATATATATATATTTCCTGTAGATCTTGAGGGGATTCAAAACAGCTAAACAGTCTTTACACGTTCCTTGACAAATTTGTGATAGTGTCCATAATTTATGGTTGAAGAAATTCCATGGCGAGCTTATGGGCTGTTGAACTACTATTTGCCTTAAACTTGAGCTCTACCCTGTGAGTTTTGAGTTTCTACACTTGGCTGATGCTGCGGTCATGCAGTTTCGTAGTTCCTCGAATGTCAACTGCAGCAAACTACTTAAAAACAAAGTTTTCATTTACAGAAGTTTAATTTTACATGTCCTTTAAAGCACTCTTTACGTTATGGCAGGTAGCAGAAATTTAACATGCATTGTTGGAGAGATCCGACTGATCCTCTTAGGAAGGTACATCACTCCATCCTATGTGCCTTTTATTTCATTGAAAAGTTGCTTTTAAGGGTGAGGACCACCATCTGGTGGCACAGTCTTATTGAACCACGTCCCTCTATGTGCGCACCAGTGATTACCTGCAACAAGTCTAGTTTTCTACTTAAGAGCCTTGGGAATTTATCTAGTGGCACATCTCTTTAGAGTGTATAATGCGAGACGAGGAAAATATGAAATCTTCATCCAACTTTTGCTTTATCATGAAGTGCAGGCTGTGACTCTGTATTTTAGGCACTTATCAGCTGTCATGTTGTCGTATCCGATCATGATCCTTGAGTTATACGATGAGCTCAAATTGTTTTGCTCCATTTCAAGCACTGATCAAAACGCTGGTTATTTGTAGGCTTGGCACCTGAGGCATCATAGACAAAGATCCCATTTTACGGACTGGGTCCTACCGTGTGCCACTGGCAAGTAGCTTGATGTTCGGAGGCAGATGGCAAGTAGTTTCATGGGTCTCAAGTGCTTCAAATTGTGTAAGATGCAGGCTGTGACACCCTGTTGAAAAGCACCTACTGGTTGTGAACCATTTTGACTCGACTTTGGTGAAGAGTATAAAAGAGCTCTCAGAATTTTTTCATAGACAAGGTGAGAGGTAACACCACTGGATAAACCATTGGCCTATTTTGATAAGAATATTAGCTAGTCAAGGAATATAATGGAGATTTTGTCATTCTTGTCTTCTGATAGAGGAGAAATACAGATGCTTGGTTCCTGCCTCTAAATGGTTGTGAATTTGTGACTAAATTGCTATTCTTGAGGATCTAAGATTGAAAATGTTCTCCATATTTGCCTAACTTGGTGCCTTAAGGGCTTTACATATGCGTAATTTTTGGAGTTTGCGCATTTAGTCTCTAAAAGGCTTACACGATTGCAATTGCTCTTTGGTGTGTGCTTTGATGAGTCCATATATTTATTTGTTCTTTTGCTACTTGAAGGATGTGGGTGGAAAGTTAAGGTAGCTATCCCCTTTAGATGTACCCATAAGGGCCTCGACTGACCGCGGAATATGTCATCTGAACCAAGCTGTTATCTATTAGGTGAGACCGCCATTGGATTTCCACAAAACTACTTGTTTGTTAAACTACCTCATGCCATAAGCAAAGGCTGCAAGTTGTCTTGTTTAGAAGTTATTCATTGTAAAACATACTGGGGTTGTTCTATACAAATCGTCAAGGCATTTGTTACCTAGCCACTTTCACTTATCACTATCAATTACCAACCCCAGTTCACCAAAAAAAATCAATTATCAACCCCATCTCTCCAACTTTACGCTATTGGTTTGTTTCACATTTCCTCAAAATCACCAATTGCTTAGATTTTCATTTCTTGCCTCCTCACCTCTCCCATCGCCCTCATATTTTGCCCACCTTTGTCCCATTAGTTGAATTTAAAAGGAAAATTTCTATCCATTTCATGTTTTTCTTTCTTGGAAACCGCCCATCATCCTCTTTTTAAAAGCAAAAGATCACCTTCAACCATTACTTTTATCCACACTTTGAAGAAATGGGAAACTTTAGTTAATTTGTTTTGTAAGGTCATACTACCGCTCTGAGTATCAATATGCACAAAAATAGGTGGCATGGATAAGGCTATATCATTTGTAATCATGAAAAAAACTCACTTTTTTTTACTTATAATAATCGATATATGAAATCATATTTTGATTAATTTGATTTTATTGTATCTCAAAGATAATCAAGAACAGAGATTGAATTGGTTATTTTAAACTTGACTTTTCAAAAATCTAACTCCACCTAGATTCAATAATTAAACCTATAGCCAATTTAATACAATAATTAAAAATAAGAGTAAGAAAATAAATCTGTTTTTATAATGGTTCGACTTTATGTCTACATCCACTCTTCCAACTAAGCAAGTCAAGGTCTAACCACTAGCTAGTTTCCACTATAGTCGAATCAACAACATACATTCTACTTGTTGAGTTCTGATTTTCATACCATAAAAAATCATTTGTCCAACAATGAAAGATCAATCACATACAAAAACAATCAAAAGTTTACGGCAAATGTAACATGAGAAAATTTGACAGCAGCCTTCTCAAAATTGCAGAAGTTCTTCTTGAGTTTTTCTTTTTGGTGCTATGAAATCTCATAAAAATGATACTCATTTACCTTCTCACTTTCTCTATTTTCGCACCTTTTTAAAAAAACTTGTTGATAGCTACTGCATTTGATGGCAAAGAGACTCAATTAACTACAGTAAAATTTCCCAGAGTTACCAACAATAACCCCTCTAATCATCCTGAAAAATAGATTTCAAATCCTTCTTGATATTTATCAGCAGTAAATATTTTTTTTTCTAAAATTTAAACATCCCTCTAAGAAAATCAAAAGTTATTTTGATTATATCCAGATAATTGCTTTCCAAAAAAATTTGAAAATAGTTTCAGGAAATCAGTCTTATGTTCTGAATTTTTCAGAACAACTAGCCAACTTTACCCATTTATTTTTTCACCAAAATCTCGATGAAATTATGTTATAACAACATATATTTATTGTCCAACTGTAATAACATAATGTTGAATAAATAAACCCATAAGTTCTTGACCTGTAGTAAAATTATCGAGATCCAAATATCCATCAAGAATTTAATTCAAACCATAAATTCTGTTATAGAAAATGAGTGACTAACCAATTTTCAGCTGAATTTTCTCCACCATTTCAATAAAATAATTGTATTGTAATTACTTGAATTTGAAATTCCATATATCGTCTTTGAAATACAATTTTTTGTATTAAAAATATTTCAGCATATAGAAATATATGAAAATCCAAATATGATCAAATGATCACTGCTTTTATACTTAGAAAAATTTTCAAGTAGTGGAATATGAAGTGTTCTCGTGTTGGGGTATTTTTGTGTATATCTAGAATCAATTATAGATTGAGTGTAGTAACCAACATATACTTACTTTGCTGGCTAGGTTTTCAATAAATATAAAAAAAAATATTATTTCTATGACCAAATAACCCATACTTCTATGATCGATTTTATGAGTGATTCTATCATTTTTCAATTGAATAAAAAATTGTACACACTAAGTAAATTGATTAGAATAATATGAGAGATTTTGTTATTATCAAAACTAAGAAAACAATAATTTTCTCAACAATTTGAATTGCCATTTAGATGAGAGATTTATGAACATAATTTTTTTTATTCTGAAAATTCGAATCTGAATCTTAATTAAAGAATATAGTTTCTTTTTTACTAGACTAACCGTCTATTTGGGGAAAGAAAACTCCTTATTTTGTGATTTGTTGGACTATTCATAAATCTTGATCTTCTTTCTTTTACATTCTCCCAAAGGTGTGGTCAAAACTATATGAGAGGACAACACTAGGAAAGTACAGAGCTCACTATTTATAAACCTTGAATCTTTCTTTTATATTAAACTTGCTAACAGTTTGAGAGGGACCGAGTTAGTCGGTTTGGTTCAATTGAGTGCAGTTACAATTACATCGGACTTCTTTAAAGTTCATCTCTCTCATACTTGTGTCTCATTCAAATCATCTCATCTCCTACCCTCTCACTATCCCATGTTGGAAACTCCTTTGTCTCCCTTCTCCGATTTAAACCCTAGCCTCCTCTCTCTCCCTCTTCTCCCCTCTAATTGTTGTTGCCGTCTGTGTCCTCTCTTGATGTTGGAATCGAAACTCTTCTCTCTCTCTCTCTCCAGTTGCAAACATAACCTAGATTGATGATTGATTCAACCTCTTGATCAAAGAACTAAGGAGATCAATGCAACTTCAGACATTTTTCTTTCTTTTCTTCAATTCATCAATTGTAGAGCAAAAGTATTTATCATAAAAATTGAGTATGAGATCTCCGAGTTGCGCCCAATTGCTATGCCCCGGAGTTTGGTTAGATCAAGATGTGTTTGTGAGAGAGCACAAAAAGAGGAAAATAAACCGAATTGAAACTGTGAGGAATCGTGACTGAGATTCTTCGTGATTTCGCATCCGGTTCACTGGGTCCAAAACTGGGAGATCCCGAAGGATGTCTGATTTGCATATCTTGTGGGTTAAATCCTAACCACTTGGCTAAAAATATAATAATTTCCGATTTTAGGGTTTATAAAAAACCATTTTCGTCAAAAAATTTGACTAACCATGTTAGCATTTTTTCTCACGTCTAGTACCTAAAATCATTGTACTCAAAACCGTTGTTTGGGAAAGCGGTTTTATTGTCTCGGACAAAGGTTTTAGTATATATTGTTTGGCACACAATAATTTTAAAACCATTGTTCTGATTAGCAGTTTTATTTGTTAGGTGTGGAAAAAGAAAAAATACAAGCATTTTCAGCTTGAGGCCGAGTAACCAATTAAATTTTCAAACTAAAATAATTTAATATCAATTTTAATTTAGGAAATAGTTATATTTCTTATTCCAAAATTAGAAGTTTTCTGCCACACGTCTTTCGTCCCTCTCACTCGGGCTAACTGTGTAGAAACAAAAACAAGAAAAATAAAAAATGAATACGTAACGAGAAAAAAAAAAGTATTACGTAAGAATATAAAAAATAAAAATATCAATAAATATGTAAATATATAAATATAAGATTTTTATATAAATATTGATTATTTTATAAAAATAATAAAATAATTATCTTTTATAATAAAAACTAAAATGGTCTAATATTTAATTATTAATTATAAGATAAATAATGTAAAAATATGAATTATAATTAAATAAGTAAATAATTTATTAAATTAAAAAATGTAAATATAAAATATGAAAATTTTTATATAAATGTTAATTAATTTAATATGTTAAATCATTTAAAAATGGTAAATATTTAAAAAATATTTAAAAAGGGAAACTCAGTGTCGAAAGGCCTTCAAAGATGTTCAAGAAAAGGAAATCAGTTGATTGACGGCCGACTCCAGTCAGAAGCATGTTTCCTCCCCAAATCTAGGGCACCCTTGTTCAAAACGACGCCGTTTGAATCCCAGTCCCCACCAAAAATTCTCATTATAACCCAACACTCTCCGCCAAGCTTCCTGTGCCCGCTCGCTCCCTCTGTATCTCTCTCACTCCTCTGTAAACCCCAATCGTCCCAGATCCCAATCATGTCGCTCACCGTCGAGAAAACCCCAACCGGCCGCGAATACAAGGTCAAGGACATGTCTCAGGCCGACTTCGGCCGCCTCGAAATTGAGCTCGCCGAGGTCGAAATGCCGGGACTCATGTCTTGCCGCGCCGAATTTGGCCCATCTCAGCCCTTCAAGGGCGCCAAAATCACTGGATCTCTTCACATGACAATCCAAACCGCCGTCCTCATCGAAACCCTTACCGCCCTCGGCGCTGAGGTCCGCTGGTGCAGCTGCAACATCTTCTCCACCCAAGACCACGCCGCTGCCGCCATCGCTCGTGACTCCGCCTCCGTCTTCGCCTGGAAAGGCGAGAACCTCCACGAGTATTGGTGGTGTACGGAGAGAGCTCTCGATTGGGGGGTTCATGGCGGACCCGATTTGATTGTTGATGATGGTGGTGATGCGACTCTGTTGATCCATGAGGGTGTGAAGGCGGAGGAGGAGTTTGAGAAGACCGGAAAGTTGCCGGATCCGAATTCGACTGATAATGCTGAGTTTCAGATTGTCTTGGGGTTGATTAGAGATGGGTTGCAGTCTGATCCGAAGAGGTATCATAGGATGAAGGAGAGATTGGTTGGTGTTTCCGAAGAGACGACTACCGGCGTTAAGAGGTTGTATCAGATGCAGGCAAATGGGACCCTTTTGTTCCCGGCGATTAATGTTAATGATTCTGTTACTAAGAGTAAGGTACGTGTGTTTCTTTCTCTAGATCTGCAGTTGAATTTCAACTTAAGTCAACTTCTGGTCATGGTGAATCCTATGTAACATGTTTTTTTATCGTAGTAATTTTGATCTGATGTATTGTAATTTGATCTTGTCGATCTTATGTATCTGATCTGGGACTGAACCTATGATTTCATAATTTGAAAATTGATGGATATTGTTTTTTTTCCTTGATCTGGAAACTAATTTGTTTTTTGATAATCTGTGTTGACGTGCTATAGGAGAATTGTAGTTTTCTTTTGGAAGGTTTAGTTTTTATGTGAAATCTTCCTTCTTGTGACAAGAATTTCGTAGTCTTTACCAAGATATTTTTGGGAAATTTATGTTGTTTGATTGTAGAAGTGAAGGTGCATCCAATGAGTTGGAGAAGTTTCTTCCTTGGAGTTGAGTGGATGAATCTTGAGACAAGTCTCGTGTACTTTTTAGGGGGTCTAATATTTTGTCTTCTTGTTGATGCAGTTCGATAACTTGTATGGCTGCCGACACTCCCTCCCTGATGGTCTCATGCGAGCAACTGATGTTATGATTGCTGGCAAAGTTGGTGTCGTTTGTGGATACGGAGATGTGGGCAAGGGCTGTGCTGCTGCTCTCAAGAATGCTGGTGCTCGTGTCGTTGTGACAGAGATTGACCCAATTTGTGCCCTCCAAGCTTTGATGGAGGGTTTCCAAGTCCTGACTTTGGAAGATGTCGTTGCTGAGGCTGATATCTTTGTTACCACCACAGGAAACAAGAACATTATCATGGTTAGCCTCATGAAGCAAATGAAGAACAATGCCATTGTTTGCAACATTGGCCACTTTGACAATGAGATTGATATGTTGGGTCTCGAAACATACCCTGGTATTCAGCGCATCACCATCAAGCCCCAGACTGATCGCTGGATCTTCCCTGAGACCAAGAGGGGAATTATCATACTCGCTGAGGGACGTCTCATGAACTTGGGATGTGCTACTGGGCACCCTAGCTTTGTCATGTCCTGTTCATTCACCAATCAAGTCATTGCTCAGCTTGAGCTCTGGAAGGAGAAGGACACCGGTAAGTATGAGAAGAAGGTTTATGTGTTGCCCAAGCATCTTGATGAGAAGGTTGCAGCACTTCACCTTGGAAAGCTTGGGGCCAAGCTTACTAAGCTTACCCCTGAGCAAGCTGCCTACATCAGTGTTCCAGTTGAAGGCCCATACAAGCCTCCTCACTACAGGTACTAAGGAAGAACTGGCATTGCGCGGTGCTGTCATGGGTTGTGTCTACGCTTGTGATTCAGTTTTTGTGAGATGGATCCATCTTGTTTGTTTCTTTAGGAAAGTGGAGTCTTTGGGGAGTATTGTGAGAGGGAATCTGGCTCTTAAATGGTGCAGGGTACTTAGATTATGTTTTGTTCTTCTATTGTCATTCTATATTTTCTCTGTTTTACCTCCAATTTGTGCCAGAAGGGCATTCCACTTGTTTCTGACGGTTGTAGAACAATATTCCTAATGATTATCTTCTATCTGTTCGTGCGGTTCAATTCAATGGTTGGTGAAGAAGTGAGATGCATTTGTTGTTTCCAATTTTGCATTCATTTGGTATGTGTATGTAACATGTCTGGCCCGGTCTGATGTGTTTGTCTGAGCATAATTTTTGGGCTGCGTTGGCCTGGACCCTAAGAAAATTGACCTGATCAAAAATCTACTTGGGCTTTTATGGCGGCGTGGCCAGCTGGAATCAGGTTGAGTTTTTTTTTTTGAAGTAAAAGACAAAAGAATGGTTCACTCTGTGCCCCGCGCGGCTGCTTAGGAATCAGGTTGATCTATTATGGTCGGAGTTAATTTTTTTTTTATTATATAAAAATTTAAATTTGGGATCACCATGGGAGACATAGTTGATATCATGGAGACATAATTGGAGGTAATACAAACATTGCCATGGTTTCCCTCCCTGATGCTCCCATTCTCCCTATTCATGGGAGCTTATGCAGTGGTAGGAGGTTACCCCAGGCCCAGAGTGCTCATATTGAAGCTATCAAGAGCATAATTGGAACCAAGTGTCAGTTCAAAATTCTTATATAGGTTGTGGAGACAACCATCTGGTGCTTTTGATTTTTTTTTTTTAGGATGAAAATCTCGTGCTTTTGATTAACAAAAAGCAAAGAGCAATGCATCCGTTACTTCATAATTTGAACAAATAAGTCACTATAAGGGCAATGTCATGTGCTGGTTTCGTGGGGACTCTCTAATAACCGAAGAATTACAGCAATAACACGTTGGTTTAGTGGTAATATATTAAATTTTTTAGACCAAATTCTCTTATTTGAATTTTGAAAATAAAATATAGATATCGAGAGAGTCAAGACTTTTCCGATATCGGTGGTTACATAAAAGAAAAATAATAACTTTGAAGATTACTACTTTTACTTCCCTAAACACATGATTAATATTAATTAATATTAATTGAGATTTAAGTGTTGGACATCCTGCGCGGGTTTTTTGCAAATTGCGTGGCACAACCGAAACCGAACCGTAACTTTTAAAACCTTAAAAAGGTCGAACAAGAGACCGACCGACAGAGAAAACACAGGAAAACCTCGAAACAAAGTTAGAAGAAAGATTGGATGATCTGAGATTTTGTAATTTCGATGGCAACAACAATTACAGTGCTTTGCCCTAAGCTTGTGATTCTGAAGAATAATGAAGAAGGCAGTCAGTAGATCATCGGATCTCCCTTCTTCACTTCTCTCACCATCTTCTCCACTTTTCGATGCCTCAGCTTGGCCACCTCTTTCTCTCCTGATTTCTCTGCTGAATCAGGTCTCTCTCTCTCTCTCTCTCTAGAGTTGAAGTTTTGTTAGCATAAAATTGACTGTTTTACAATTGAATTTCGTGTTCAGTCAATGGGCTAATGAGTTAATTAAAAAAAATGTTATTGACTTTGGGAATTTGTGTGACCTAATTATGAATTCTGACCGTTACTGACCCATCAAAATTTTGTCTTCTCTCTCTAGAATGTGAGTTTTGTTGTAAGTTAATGTGAAGTTTCGTTAATGAAATTGATTCTTTTGCAATTAGTAAAGATTGAATTTTCTGTTTAGTTGATGAGAAATTCAGTTTGAAATCTAAGATTGATAATGCAAATCTCTCTCTCTCTCTCTCTCTCTCTCTCTCTCTCTCTCTCTCTCTGTGACTCACTCCTTTCATCTTTCTATTTATTTATCAGACGATCTTCTGTCTTTGATGATAAAAGGGTTGCATTGATTGTATCAAAAGACAATCTCGATCCTGAAAATCTTGCTAAGAAGGCTATTAATGTAGCATGCAAAATGCGAGAGGTTTTATCCGTGATGAAGTGAACAATCAGGATTTTGTCGGAGCTGTGGAAATTCTTGGTAATGGTGAAATTAAGTTTTTAGTAGGTAGCTCACGGAAGTCGGAGAGTCTTGAAGCTGTTGATTCTGTTGTGTATGAAAATCATACGGAGAAAAAGTTATGGGATTGCCAATTTATGTTCCAGTGAATAAACAGTCTGGTAAGGCTTTATTGTGTTTAGTGTATAGATTTGTTGGATTAATTGAATTTGTCAGAATCTTATAATATGTTAACATTTGAAATTTTTGCATTAATATTGGGTGCTAAGTATGTGTTAATGTAGCACTTTATTGCTGATGATTTAATTGTTCAATGTAGACTGTTGTATTTTGGTTCAGACATGAATTGTAGCCGGTGAAGGCTCCCACCATCATTTAAAAGAGAAAAAAATCTTAAACGCTGTCGAGTTGGAGTCTAGGAACTGATGATTTTATTTGTGTAAGTTGGTTGTTGTCGCAATTTTTTGTCAAATGAATGGCAATGTAAACTTTTTGATATTAAAGCTTTAACTTGATGAATGGTTTGTAAAGAATGATATGGACAATGAAGGGATGGTTGTGTCCGTGTCCGTGTCTGTTTGTGAATTTTCAGAATATAATACAGAACACCCACGCAATCATAAGACGTAGGGAGACAATGTTGACTGAGTGGAAAGCTGCTCCACAATGTGAAACTTTTAACAACCCACACTGCAAATGATCATTTATACAAGAGATTGCTTCTTGTCGTACCATGACTATCTATTTGGCTTTGTCTATTTATGCACCAAAATGTGGAGCACAAATGGGATGGCCTGAAATGGTAATGGATTTCAATTTTGTGTTGGTCATAATATGCACCTGCCCACATAGTGAGTGAAAGAGATTCTGACCATATACTGCTGATTAATTAAATACTGGCTTTTGAAAGTACCGATCAATCTACAGTCGCTGAACGGATGCATAGATTGTAATTAAACGAGTGGGATTAGTGTTTCGCAGATGCGGAAGAAATATATCTTCATGCAACCAAAGCAGTCAATGTAATGTTCAGAGATCCAGAGGTCGCATACATGGTGGAAACGACTGAAACATCAGCATCAGCACTTCAGCTCATCATCCTTTGAGGAGTAGACTTGGATTTTTACACAGATATCTCAAATGTCAAGCTTAAGACTGATTCTGCTGCAGAACTTGATGGAAGGGCTCTACTGTGTTCAAACTTCTGTTCAAGAAGTAAAGCTGACCCATTATTTTCTCTGGAGGTAAGTGTAACACGAACTACTCAGTAGTCCAGTTGTTGATTCCAGTAAATGGTATTGTATTGTTGCCAATCTGAACCCAATTCTAGCTTCCCCGAGTCCTTTATCTTCTGGTTGTATTAAGTCTATATTCTCCATTTTTGAAAACGTTTCCTTTCTTAGAATGCAGATATCATTCAAATCAGTGTCCTGCTTAATAGATCAAAAAGTTCTTCTAAGTGTCTGGCCACTGTTGCAGCGTACTTTCCAGGTATGGCAATTTTCTTTTCTTTTCTTTTCTTTTCTTCTTTTGTTTTGTTTTGTTTTGTTTATTTTTGGGCTCCATTTTCATTGTTACATTTTACCAAAGAGTTGAAGGTTTTTCTAAGTGACCTGAAGATGTTGAACCCACCAATGTTTCAGCTATGGAAGAAGCCAAAATATTAGTTGTCCGTTACAAGATAGAAGTGCTATATTATGCTTTAGAGGACCTTCCTCTGACATATGCTGTATCGAAGTTAATTGTTCCTGGAATAATTGATTAGATGAGCACAATTACAAAGATAGTTTTGCCCAACCTTTTATCCCAGCATCCTCAGGTGAGATGAGCACAATTACAAAGATAGTTCTTTGATACAAATTTTTCTTGAGAATCTGTTATGCACATGTGTGAACTACTGATTCTTGTAACATGATGTCCATTGCTCTCATTGTTGAGTGGAACTAAAACTATGAACAAAAATCATATTCATATTGGAGAGAATTTGGATACTCTATAACAACAAGCAACAAATTGAATCTTAATCCAAAATTTTGAGATCGCCTGTTTGAGAGACTAATATAGAAGAGAGGAGGGAAAATAAAATAAAATACTACTAAAATAAAATAACATAAAATTAAAGTTCAAAAGTAAAAATAGAGAAAATAAAATTAAAAATAAAAATAATGAAAAAAAAAGAAATGAAAATAAACTATCCATAGAAACTTAAAATAATAATAATAATTAATAATGCATTAATTCAACAAAATAAATTAATAAATTACATTAAGTCTATGATGTGCCGGCTATGGGGTTCGAACCCATGCGCATTTATGTGCAGAAGATCTTAAGTCTATTCCCCTTTAACCTCTCGGGCAAACCAGCATTTTGGATACTCTGGATTCTAATATTTTTATCGTGGCCTTGTGTATCTAATGAAAGTCGGATGAGTGTTTGATTACCCTAGTTTTGTGTTCATTGTATCGTAGACTTCTTAAAGAGAAACCTACATTTCCATAAAATCTTATCACATACAGTATGCCTTGGAAAGAAGTGATTTCCTGCTCCTTCCATTTGTTATAATTTTGTATGAAGTTGAAAAAATGTAGAGTTGATGTTTTTTATGCTTAAAATTACCTTGTAAGTATCCTTCCTAAGTTACATTATGGACATTCATCTTGGGGATGTGCAGTTGACGATAGTTGATTCCATTTTGAAAAATTAACTCTTTGTTTTGGTCATGAAGTTACACATTATTTCCATGATTTTAGTATCGGATGGTAGGTTTCTAAGCTTTTCTAAAAGGGGTTTCTCCTAATACAGGTTAAGAGAAACAATACATTACCATTGGTGGGAGATGGGGGAGAACTTTTTATAGACTAATTGAAAAGGATATGTTAAAACATATGATAAACACGCCCTATGCTGCATAAGTTTTCCAGGAGCAAGACAAAAAAAGAGCACATGATCTAATTGGTTTGCAGTTCAGTTGAAAATTTAAACAAACTGAACTAAGCACTTCTTTACATTTAAATAAAACTAGAAAACAATCTACTTTAATTAACCCTTGGTATTTGTAAATATGATTTGGTTTGTTTTCGTTGTTATGGGGTTTTCAGATTAATCCGATTTCATTGAAGTGATTAATTTCAGCTAACAAGGCTTGAATCTGTGAACTTGCTTCGTAAGGTATCACCAATTCACTTACTGAAGTATTAAATTTCAACTAGAGTGGATTTTTATTGTAATATCAAACGTGTAAAGTATGCAAGTTTCAATCTTATGATCTGTCTATTTTGTTGTCAAACTCTAGTGGCAGTGTCTTTTGTTTTTGATCTTTCTGCAGCTTACTAACTGGGCTTGTGCATTTGCAGCTATATACTTATCACTTCAGTCCTGGAGTTTTCCATCCAATAACTTTCATCTAGTCAGTTATGGGGAAACAGAAATGAAACAAGGTATGCAAATAAAAAAAATGGACTTCTATCTGAGAAGCAGTACTTCATGGGTTAAGTCTTTGAAGGTTCAATAACATGGACATATGAATTCAATCGGAAAGGCAGAAGATTATTAATCTAACTATAACCTATGAGGTGGATTTATGTAATTCTCGTTTTTGTTGATGGTAGGCTTTTTTATTTTTCATGTTTTTCCATAAAGTTCTAATGCTTGAGTTTTGCAGTTGAACTCCAAAAATCGCTCCACCTGAGGCTGGGATTGCCTTTTGATCGTCCTCTGCTTCGGATTGCCAATTCTTTGAATTCATTGCTTCCCAAAACTAGCAAGAATAGCCACTCCAAAAAAAAAAGGTTAAATAGGCACTTCCATGTAGCAAGTGTTCTTTGCACCAGGCAACTAGGAGTTTCATCCTGTGAATTTTTTTATGGTGGTTGGGACATTTCTATGGTAATTATAGGTACTACTTTGCTGAAAGATGTACACATTGGAATTCCAAACAGTGGAGTTCAGTGGTTTGACATGCTGTCTTATTTTTCAGTTGCTTTAATGTTTCTTCTTCATCTAACTTTTGTGTTCTGAACAGTTTCCTGTGGTGTTGTTTCTCTGATCCAAGGATCATATGACTACCATCATTACCTCCAGGATAGCTTTGATGACTCGGTATGGATAATTCATAATGTCTTTCCACATCAGTAAAAGCTAGCTTTATCATATGACAAAACATGCAATGCTTAGCACTGAAGTGTTAGATGCAATTATCCTATCATGATCCCATATGATGGAAATTTATTTCATGCTAATATTAGATGAGCTAAAGCAATGACAAGCTAGCACTCTTATTATGATTTTGTTTAGCTGCATGCAATGGCTGACCTACCATAGAATGAATAGAAACAAAGAATTTACTTCGCTTGTACAATATCAGGTACTGTTCACTTGTTCCTTAGTTAACCTTGCAGGGGACATTGTTTATCATGGCTGAGGCATCACGTTCGTTTATAAGCTAACTGCTAACAATATTCTGCTATGTCATACAATGAAAAGGAGAAGCTGAACTATACAAATTGAGAAGCAACTTGTGGTGTCAACTTCTATGTCCGTGGTGCCGTAAAAACCAGAGGAGCATCTGGCAAAGGCATTGGATACAGATAGTGGGGAAAAAAACATAACTATAAATTTGTAAGCAATATGGCCTTATAGGAAGCTGCATAGAGAAGGATTGATGCATGCCAGCTCAATTAGCTCTACTAATGCTTAGAGCATGTAGGCAGGCTTCATTTGGCTTCAGATATGAAGGCTGTGTTAAGTCAGGAATCAACTACTTGAATATGCATCCAAAATCAAGTTTTCACATGATTGATAATCCTTGTGTAGAGTCTTCTGTTTGCATTTTGCAGTTTCCAGCCTAACCTGGCTCGAATGTGTCACCTTTCAGGGATGGGGTTGTGCTTACCACTCTTTTTATACCATAGTTTCATCGTTCAGACACCAGCATTACACATCCATAGATATTCCTTCGCACAGGTAATGAAATTTTCATATTTACTTTGTATTTTAACTACCTCTTTTTTTGGTACCACACCAACCGATATTTGGAATCATATTCCGACTAATCCGGTCTGGGACTTGCAGTGGCCCATTTAGAGAGCTATCCTCCTAATGCAGTCTACTCTGTACCCAAGTCACGAGTTGAACTCAGGATCTTGGTTAAGAGATCTAATGTCACATTTTACTAGACCAACTGACTTGGTTTTTAACTTCCTCCTTTAGTTGTCTACCAAAATGACTTAGGTCATTTCTATACTCCACGTCTTTCAAGCTTGGCTTTTGAAAGTTTGTATGAATATCATTTGTAACGTCTGTTTGATTGTCAATTATAAAGATTACATTTTATGGAAGTTCTAGTTACTGTGATTTTGAAGAGTGGAGATTTTAGATTCTGATGCGTGAAAATTTATGTGCATCTTTTATTGGAGAAATACAACAATCCCTGGTAGAGATTGGTGATAAGTATCCTTCTTTTTTCAGGTCATGTGAATGGATTGGCGCCATGGAGTCAAGCTTTGTCTTGGACAAACTTCTGGGTGTAATTATCTAAAATTTCATTTGACCTGTCAACATATCAACATATATATCAATCGTGGAGTAGTCATGACTATTTGTCTCTAAACTGCTAAAATCATAAGGTGGAGATAAGTTGTTTTGAGAGTAAGATGATTCTTTAGTCAATTTGATCATCCTGCAAGCATCTTGCATCGGTAAGTTGCAAAATCATAAACGTGAGATCTGGAGCTAAGCTTCCTGAGAAATGTGGAGAGCTGGCCATGCATTTTGAGATGCATGGAACACCAATCATGATTGGTATGAAGGACAATATCCCAGTAGTCATGCTGTTGAAAATTTTCCTGACCCTATTATGTATTGATCCTAATCATGTATTTGACTTAAAAACGCAGGCGGAGGTGTTCTTGCTCCTACGTGTCGATTACAATGAAGCAAGCGGTGACTGCATTTCTCATTCTTGATCTACACTACACGGGCAATGATGAGCTCAAGAAGATTGTCAATGGCGGTTTGCGTGGTTGGAAAAAGGCTGTTGATAGCAAGGGAAAGAATTCTTTTTGCATGATACATTCAATAATCTTCTTCTGCCGCAGGGACCCAACATGGTCTAGTTATCCTAAGTTCAGTTTCAGTGAACCGTATGAAACTTTGGGGCCCGAAGCCACCTTCCTGCGAGCTAGGAAGATCTTCTTTTTCCTCCATTAAAGAGATCAACTGTTTTAAAGATTAATGACCTAAAGTTACATGTTTATTGTTAGCTTTGTATTCTGTAAACTTATTTTCACTGTTTGAAAGGTGAATAAGATTGAATTAGTTAAAGTTAGAACATCCCAAGTTGGAAGGGATCTTTTAGCTAAAACTAAAAACCATCCAAGAAAGAATGCACCCAAAAATCATAGTTTAGCCACGACGATCATCTTTGCACTCCTATGCCCTTCGGCTTGCAAACATGCTTTTTACATTTTGTTGTTAGTTTGGTAATATTTTTGCTTTTTGTACTCTGTTGTTTGTTGGGTAATATTTTCTATGTTGTAATATTTTCTAATACTTATTTCAAATATTGCAAATAATATCATTTTATTGTGATAATCATATTAGAAAAATTCGAGTCTAAATATTGGGTTTAATTTATTTTATGAGTTCTAAGGAGTGTGTTTAATTTAAAAATTATATATATAAAGATCATTTTAATTATTTTTTTATAAAAAATTAATTATTTTTTAATAAAATTCAAAAGTTTATACCAAAAGAGTTTTATTTTAATCAAAGAATTTGGTAAAATTCAATTCTAGATTTCATGAATGTTGCATTCCTGGAGGACGAGGAAAGTTGGTATATACCCCATCTCTCATTTGCAGACAGCTCTAATCCATGCATATGCAGTTGATCCCTGGCATCCGTATACACTACCAACGCCTAATTGCTTAGTGTCACCCTTTAAGCACAATCTTGGTTTCAAATGTTGTGTACGGTAAAAACTGGCGTGGGAAAGGTTTACCCCATTAAAAGACCTAACCCGCTTCAAACCAGATTTAATCGTGTCGATTGTGATTACCACATGCAGCTTTTCTTGGATTTAGGCATGCTTGGTGACACCCAAACAGTAATGAAAATATGGAAATTGGTGATTAATGAGAAAATTGAAGGCACCTGAGTTACATTCAATGTTCTTCTCAATAGATTTACTAGAAGGGGCACTACACTGAAGCAAGAGACGTGATCTCTGAAGTTGGGAAAATTGGTATGCAGCCAACTGTGATGACTTATAATCTGCCGATGAACACTTATGCATGGGGAGAGCAATAACTGATGCCATTACCTATTCCAACATGATTTGTGCCTTCATTCCGGGTCATGGTTTTAAGAGGGCATTCTTTTATTAGAAGAAGATGAAGAGTGGATAAGTGGCAGATGCAAAGTCTAATCAGAAGCTAAAGCTGCAGAAAAGAACAGAAAGGACAAGAGTGATATACTTGCAAGGATGTTAAATGGCTCGGCCGGTTTGCTGAAAACAAGGAAAGTATGAAAGAAGGATGAGTTCTTCCATGTTGATTTCCAACTTTGTTTACCAGAAAGTCTTCTATTTCAATGTGTTGAGCCATTCAGAGTTGCGTGTTGTGATTATCCTTTCTGAAGCAGGTTGTGCTGCCAGATTTGAACATTTGAGCTGTATTCATTTCCCTAGTCATTTTTGACACTTTTTCTACATACCGGAAACTTTTACTAAGAATACACCATAAATGTCCGATGATCAAAGTTGCTGAATTTCTTTTTCTTTCTCCATCCGTTGTCTTCGTAGCATCAGTTTCCTGCTTTGCATGTTATTCTCTTTCCATATATATAAGAAAGCCAATCAGAATAGCTAGCAAAGCTTTGTTATTTCTGATGACTGGGGGAGTTGAGACACTGACTTTGATTTCTCATTTCCTAGAGATTATGTTTTCTCATTTCCTAGAGATTGGGTTTACCTCCCTCTTGAGTGCCCAGAAAATAAGACTGTCGTATCACCAATGTTTGTGTTATCCCGTTGTTTTTCTTTGCCTTTCTAGGTACATGATATACAGGAAACTTATAATAAAGACACTAAATTTTGGGTAGCATGCTCTTTGAATTCCTTGTTAAATTCCTTGTTATGTCTGATACCTTCTTCTTCTTCTTCTTCTTTCTTGTCTTTTTTTTTATTTGTTTATATAGGCTTGGAAAGAAGGGGGGGTTACCAACTACTCCCCCTAGGCCTGACCATGAGTCTCCTTCCACTATGAAATGTCCAATTTGAGGTATAGCTATTTCACTTGGGGCAAGTCCATTACTACATCTCGGCAAGATGCCATCAAGCCATGTTATTACCCTATGTAACTTATCGAACTCGACGTATTTTTGCAAAGTGATTTCCTATAATTAAGTGTTGAACCATGTCCTCGTGGTTAAGATGTTGGTTACTCGTCCACTTGTTGGTGGTTCGGATTCCTTCAGCTATTTCCTCATATTGCTTTAAAAACTCCTTTTTCAACTTTTCTTTGTTAAAGGACTCACCTATCTGTGTTATGTCTAATTAAGACTTGTCATTCCTTAAAATTATAATCTTCCGGTATAGAAAAACACATCTAACTCTTCCATTCATGGATTACCTTATAATGAGCAAATTACCAAAGTTTTAATTTAACCTCACAACATTTGTATTGAAAAAAACACATCCTGCGCGAGGACACTAACCCTAACATTTGTCTCATTACATTTATGGCATCAGCTGCCTATCCCAAGTTAGCCTTTTGCTTAAACTACCTTTCTGTATTAATCTTAACTCTTAACTAAGCTTCAAGTCCCGAACTAATTGAGTACTGTACCTCCTGAGTCTCTGTTGAAACATCGGTTGATCTGACCTGTGTGCAGATTTTGCAAATGCAAACCGGATGCCCATTGAGTTGTGACAATTTTGTTGAGATTTATTCAGACGTTCCAAGATGCAAGAGTAAAATGAAAATGGGGAATATCGAAAATTTTCTTCAAAGCTGTCGAGATCTCTTGATATGATCACTCACAAGCATGGAGCAAGAATTCGGATCTATGTTGCATGGATATTTCCGGATTGACTCTATCCATGCTGGATACTTTTGTTATGATAGACATGAAACAGTACGATACGATATTTTGTTAAGTTATAATGGCGAAACTTTTATAACTTCGTCGAGCGATGATCTTGTATTGATATCATTTCGTGCCCTCCGTCCTTTCCCCCAGTTTGTATCTCTGCTGCAAAGATTAGAAGCCCCAGGGATCATGCACTGTTTGTTGTCTCAAGCACTATCACACTCTGTTGGCTTGGATGGCATAATCAATTCAGTTTCATTGTGGTTCTCGCCCCTCAAACAAGACCTTGGCAGTGTGATGAAGCATGTTTTACATGCAAGCATGGGTTTTCTTTGACTTTTCTCTTAAACAGCATCAATGGTGGGATCTGTATGCAGTCTTCTTGTCTTCTGTCCATTGAGAAAAGACACCCAAAGTGTTATTCAGTGAATCTGGCTTCAGTTAATGGAGGGTATTCTTTGACATTTACCTACTATGAACATATAAAGGGGAACAAGATGCTTGAGGTTTCTTACTTCAATATAGAGCTTGTTGTTACAATGGGTACATGTCCTGGGAAAACAAGATTTCAAACATAAAATACACTCATAAAAATCATTCTTTTCGTTGTATGTTTGAATTAAGAGACATTTGAATTTTTTGTAATAATTTTTATATCCTTTTAAAGAGAGAGAAAGAGAGGAGAGAGAAAATCATCCTAAACAACTTATTTTTCCATATTTATCCTTAAATAAATTGCTTTTCCTTTTATCTTCAAAGAAAAAGGAAAATAGTAAAATTTTTTTTAAAAAAAATTATTCATTAGTTTAAAATTTATGATCCAAATATTATTTTTTTAAAAAAAAACTAATGATTTCACATGAAATTATAATTTCAAATTCCTAGTCAAATGAATCGAAATCAAAAATCGAATTGAAAATCAAATATTTTATTTAAATTAATAGAATAAAAATACGAGTTTAAGAATGAAAACCCAAATTATAGGATTCCTGAAACTTAAGTAAAAATATGGGTTTTTGAAACCTATTTATAAGATTTTTTATTCCAATACGATTACAATTATCGAGTACGAATCAACTGTCCCCATTTTATATTTTGCTTTGAATATAAATTTTTAGAAACAAAAATCATATTTTAAATATTTATTTTAATTTTATTGTAAATCTTAAAATTATTTTTGGTTCAAAATACATCTTAATGGTACATTAGAAATGGATCAATGGTATAAATGCGAGCATAAGAAGCTAGACAAGTAACCGGGCCGGTTTGGGCCCGAAAACCGGCCCGGTTGGCCCGGGTAAAGTCCGGACCCGGAACCAGCCCTGCTACAGTAAACCAGCCTGCCCCGAACCGTTTACTGTAGCGGGCTGGGTTGGTTCCAAAAAAATTTGAACAGTGAACCGGCCCGGAATAGGAACCGGAACCGGCCCGGGCCCGGGCCTGAACCGGCCCGGCCCGGCCCGGCCAGTTCCTGTTCAAATTTTCCCCCTTTTTTTTTAATTTTGAAATTTTTCCAATTTTACCCCTCCCAACAACTATAAAACAGCTACTTTTGAGGTTATTTTGGTCCATAGGGTCAAAAAATTTTCCTATAAATACCTTATACCCCATTTCCAAAATCTCCATAACAAAATCTCTCTTTCTCTCTCACATCTACATTCTCTTAATATTACTATAGTCTCTCAATTTTCATTAATTTTCCATTATTATTTCCTTTCTATTACCATTTTTTATATCATTTCCATCATTTTCTACACCATTTCCACTTTTCCATTTTCATTTTCTCCATTATCTATATTTCCACAATTATCTACATTTTCACCAATTTCTACACCATTTCTATTATCTTATACCTCATTACCTATACCATTTTTTATACAATTTCCATCAATTTCTACACCATTTCCAATTTTCCATTATCATTTTCTCCGTTATCTACATTTCCACCAATTTCCACACCATTTTCATTACCTTATATCTCATTATCTATATTGATCAAGATTTGACAAGATTTCAAAATTGGGAGCTCATCCAAGATTTTACGAAAAACAATTGCGATATTCGTCAAATCGGTACATTTAATTTTTTTACATATTTATTTTTTTACATTTACATTACATTTGCATTACCTTTTTAAAAAATTTAAATTTTAAAATTTTTTTTGAAAATTTAATTTTAAATTTCCTTTAAAAAATTTTATCGTATATATTATTTTAAAAATTTTAATCTTAATTTTTTTATAAAATGGCCGGAACACACTCTTCACAATTTTCTCAACAATCTCCTCTTCCTCCATTTTTTGAGATTTCCGATAATATAAATATTGAAATTTTTTTGGAAGAAACTGAATCTAATAACACTGAATTTAACACAACACAAATTAAAAAAGATGATTTTAATATATGGACATTTTTTGAAAGGAAAAATGATGAACAAAAAACAATTTGTAAAATTTGTTATCAAAAATATAAATTTTTAAAAGGTTGGGGGTAGGCACACTTAAGAGACACTTAATTAATAATCATCCAGATAAATTATCACAAACAAAATAAACACAAATTTTTACAGGGTGAGATAATATAACTGGTACATTTAAATATAATTTGGATAAAGAAAAAATTGGACAAATAGAATGGCTAGCAAGAAAAGAATTACCACTTAATATAGTTGCATGTTTTGTATTTGAAGAATATGTACAAAAATATTTACTACCCGATTATAAAAAATTAGTAAAAAATCCGGTAGGAGGAAATCATTATATAGATATCATGAATTAAAAAATGGTATACTTGCACAATTTATGACTAATCAATGTAAATTTTCATTAATTTTAGATAGTTTGAAAAGTGAGCATAAAAAAAATATTATATTGTAATAACATGTCATTGGATAAATAATTCATGGTCTTTAGAAAAAAGAATTTTAGCTTTTCAACGTTGGGAATTTCATATTCCGGTGCACATATAGTTAAAATAATTTCAAATGTTGTTTATAATTATGGAATAAGTGATAGAATTTTTTCTATTTCTTTTGATAATGTTTTGGCTAATACCACTGCGGTTAATAGTTTAAAAAATTTTTTAAAAACAATTTTAAATGAAACTTTTTTTCATGTTAGATGTGCCTGTTATATAATTAATTTATGTGTTAAGAATGGTTTAACAATGTGAGAACTATTTTTAAAATCTATTCACGATTTAATTTATCAAATAAGAAATTTTTCTGTAAAAACTCAAGAAATGAGACAATTATGTATTTTATATAACAAAAAATATAAAAAATTTAAAATGGAATATGACATTAGGTGGAATTCAACATATGACATGTTACAAGATGTTCTTTCTTTTCAAAATATTTTAATTGAATTTGTAAATTCAAATTACGAATATGGTTTTATTGATAATACCGCTTTTGAATTTGCGTCTACACTTACAAAATTATTGGAAATTTTTTATTTATGTACAAATTTATTTTCTGGATATTATTATCCAACTACTCATTTAATACTACCAAATCTTTGTAAAATTATTTTTATATTTAATAAATTTGAAAATAAAGAAAAATTTGGTGAAATTGTTATTTCAATGAAAACAAAATTTTTAAAATATTATGAAAAAATTCTAATTTTATATTTAGTTGTAAGTGTATTAGATCCACGTGTTAAGGTTGAAGGTGTTGAAATGTTAATAGATTGTTTTGTACAAATTTTTCTATAAGAAATGTCTATTAACCCACATTTTTTAAAACAACAAACATTTCATACTTTACGATCAATATTTAAATTATATGAAAAGGAAATTAATAATTTAAATACTAATAATGTAGGTAGTAGTAGTAGTAATAGTATTCAATTATCTTCATTTTTATTTAATCCCTTACACATGTTAGGAAAAAAACAAAGAATTTCTTTATTATCATTTAATGAATTACTTTTATATAAACAAACACCTAGATTAAAAGGTTTTGATAATATAGATTTATATGATATATTGGTTGGTGGAAAAATAATGTATCGTATTATCCAATTTTGGTCCAAGTGGTTAAAGATGTACTAACCCCTCCGGTATCTACAGTACCATCCGAAAGTGCTTTTAGTGCAGCTGGTCGAGTATTAACCGAAAAATGTACAAATTTAGTGGACGACACTTTAGAAACTTTAATATGCATTAAAGATTAGAAGGATACAGAAAAAAGAATGCAAGAAATCATCAAAGTTTCGGAAGATGATGAACAAGAAGTAGAAAAAGAAGAAAAATAATAATATTAATATTAATATTTTTCTTTTGTTTAAAAGTCATTTTAAATAGAAAAAAAATCAAAATGATGTAAAAATCAAAATAATATAACAAAAAAATAGTGGATTTTAAAATCCAAGTGATGAGTTTAGTAGTGGACGTACACCGAATTCGGTGGAATCATTCTAAATATTTTGAATCTTTAATTTTTAATTTATTTTTTTATCAAAAGTGAATTAAAAAAAAACAAAGTTAAAAAAAATGGAGTTATAAAATTAAAATGGAATTAAAAAATAGAGTTACAAAAAAAAATTTAGAAAAATGCAATAGAGAAAAAAAATTGGGCCAAACCGGGTCTTGCCCACCGGTTCCGATTCAGCGGGCCGAGTCGGTTCTACAAGAAAAAAATGGAACCGGCCAGGCCCGGCCCGGACTAGCCTAGGAACCGCTGCCGGCCTGGCCCGCGGTTCCTCTAATCGAACTTAAACCGCCCGGTTACTTGTCTATAAGAAGCCAAAAGCTGTACCAAAAAAAAAATAAGAAGCCAAAAGGAAGGGCATTTTAGTCCTTTTGAGTTAGTCCTTCCTATATAAAACCCTAACCGGCTCGCCACGGTCACACAAAAGGAAGGATTGGGCAAAAGCATTCAAGTCCTTATCGAATACCACTTAGGCCACGTGGATGCACGTAGTTGTCTTCACCCACACTGGCTGACGTGTCCCCTGTAACCGAAGCCTCCCTATTTAACCCCCTCAACTTCTCCCTCTCCTTCTCTCTCTTCCCTCTTTTTCAGTCTCATCCATTTCTCTCTCTCTTTTCGGTCTGTCTTTAAACTGATCGGAACGAAGAGCAGAAAGACAACAGCATACATACCACACATACACGCTTAAATCCATTCTCTCTCTCTCTCTCTCTCTCTCTCTAGGGTTTTCGATCTTGCGAGAGCTCTCTCTCCATATTAACCTTGTGTATAGTGAGAAATAGAGATCCAAATCTTTAAAGTTTTCTCCTTTCTTGGCTCGAGATCCGAGCCAAGTGGGGGAGAGAATTCTAGGGTTTTAATTTGTCGTATTTTTGCGGTTAGTATTTGAAATGTTTTTGTGTTGATCTTATTGTTGTTAAAAGGCATGTTTTTGATTGATTTTATCTTACGTGATTTGGTTCAGAAATGGCTTCGAGTGAGGGATTTTTGACAGATGAGCAAAGGGAGGTGTTGAAAATTGCAGCGCAGAATGCTGAGACTTTGTCATCGTCGCCCAAATCGCCGAGCTCGTTGCTTTCCGAGTATCATTTGAAGGTCGGAGGCAGGGCTCCAACAGCCGGGATTGCAGTGAGGCACGTACGTCGGTCGCATTCCGGAAAGTTTATTCGTGTCAAGAAGGGTTAGTAATTGAATCAATTTGAGAATTGTGAATTTAATTTTTAATTTGAATCTGCGGTAAACTATTTATGTGTTGGATGCCTATGTAACTTAAGAATCAGATATGAGGAAAACCCTGTTTACTTTTGGTACGAATAGTTTTGGGTTTTCTCTCTTTCAGCTTTGTGAACTAGAAGCAGTGCTCATTGGAAAACTAGTTTTGCACCCGATGTTTTTATGTTATATAACTTCTAAGTGCCTTTAATTTTGTGTATGATGCAACTTTGCTTTGAACCATTGTCGTTGTCTAGTTATTTATTTTAGGATGTGTACAATGTGTTAGCCAAGTGAACAGCCATGTCACTTCTCAACTGTAGAATTATTCTCTTTCACAGTTGTAAATTTTATAATAATTCGACACTATATAAGTGGCAAAGTAATGTGCTGTGTTAAGGCTAAGCACTGTATCCGACACACAAGGTCATTTCTAGAAGTGTTTTGTGAAATAGAGCCAGTGGGTTACTAGGAAAATAGTTTGGGAAGTTTGTCTAATGGATAAATCAGAAGATAACTGATAAACATTTTCCATTTAATCATCTGGCAATTCAAGCCTAGCATACTAAATTTGGGCCTAGCCTCATTGATGGCAGTGTTTGGAAAAGCTTGATGAAAATGGAATGTTGCTTGAGCTGTGTTGGTCTTTTTTCCCTTATACTTAAATATTGAACTCAAACCTTATAAAGTTAGGTGAATCTGGCCTACAATTCTCAAGTCTAGATTTATTGAATGATCTCTGAGTGCTCTGCATGAATGCCAGAAGCAGTGCATCAACATTTACTTATTGAGAGGTATTGATTGCCTCTTTTTTCCTCAGCACTTTAAATTATTTCATTAGCACTGATTTGGCAACCTTTTCTTTGTTATCTAAAACACATGAACTGATCAAGCATAAAAATCTGTTTACAAATTATATTTGGGTTAAAATCAGTCTTCAGAAGTAACTTTTTAAGGATTCAAAATATTTAAAGGCTTGGACTAAATAATATCACCTGGGGAACATGCATAAGTACACTGAATTGTTTTGATTCAAAGTTCCGTGATTTTACTCATAATTTTCTTGATAAAGACATCGTTATTGATGGGAGGGACATAAAATGCTCTTCCTGGACGAATGACATTTTCATTCTTTGGACCCGTTGGTAACTTATGGATTGCAAAATTTGGTTTTCAGGATGTTTTTGATAAATGAAAACACGATCTTTGTTGTATATTTAGCTCAAAACGACAAAATCTTTAGAGGGGGCAAATCTCATTGCTGATTTAATTGCTCTTTGGGAGCCTTAGTTCACAGAGTAGAGGCTTTGGTGCTAAGCACTTCATGATTGAAAGCATATTATTTCATTGTATAAGTCATATTGATCTGAGTAACTGTATGATGTAATGCCACATTTCATCAAAATTCCACAAAGATCAAGTGCTTGAAACCCAGAATCATAACCATATTGTGTCATTTCAGCATTGAATGGCTAGGCAAAGTGAGTGGCCATGTAACATAGTTGATATCCATAGTGCCCATCCTTCTTACTATACGGATGCATCATATGAGTGACTCAAATCAAGAAGAACCCAAGGTGGAATTTGTTATTGAAATTTGAATTCCCCCAATACTTTAGTGTCTGCAGGTGTATCTCTATTTATGAGTTTGTCAAGGTTATTCATTTTAACTTTGTATGGACCATTTAAAAGTAATGGTCTAGTCAGTATTTTAAGTTTTAGAATATATTGGTCTAGCTGCTTTAATGCAAACGTTCAATGGAAGAATGAGCACTTAAAGTAGTAAAATTTGCTTCAATGTCTATGCTATTGGTCAATATGGATGCTCTAAGATCCTCCATTGCATTTGGATGCAAAGATAGCTGATTTCCTGGAACTTTCACTTTGGGGTTCTTAAGGTTCTTTTGGATTGGGGAAATCATTGCAATCCCCAAGTGCTACCAAATGCAAAAGCAGTCCATTTCTTAAATTCTGCCTTTTGCCTTTCGAGAAAGGAGATAGATCATGCTAATCCAATGGTAAAGCTGAGTACTTATATTTAACCACGGACATGTGAAAAGGAAATCTTTTCCTCCCTTAAAGATTGAAGTTTCGCAATTATGGTTCAACCAGCTGTGGATAGAACATTTAATGTTCATACAATCCTGACTACTATGTATTGTGCTGATTAATTTAAGCTGATGCTTTTGTCTGTGTTTGCTGCATTGTGATGGTATAATGGAGGTATACTAGATCATGAATCTCAATGGTGAAACTAGTAGATCATCCTCTTATTTTCACACAAACAAATTTTATTTACTTTCTGGAATCCTTCCTTCTCAGGGTCCTTGTCTTCTATACTTAAGCTTTTGCTATAGATCAAGTCTAATTATCAACAATGTGCTGGTGTCAGTCCATTGAACTTGTTAATGGCGGCTCTATAATACATCATGTTTTCTAAGTTGGATTTTTCATCTGTCACTACCTCAATTCTTCCTTTTTTCTAAATATAAGTATTATCTGTTGAAATTATTAAAGTTGCTCAGACCTAAGGATACAAAAATTGGAATTGGCTTCTCATGCACTACAGTGGGGAAGGAAGGAAAACTGTTTCTATTTTAGATATATGTGTTTGTGATGGTTTGAACCTTCCATAGCACATTAGTCTTGTTGCATTTTCACTCACTATGTATGTAAACCAAATAAGTTTTGGTAGGATAACAGTAATTAGATTTTCTTAAAGCTATTTATTCTGTATATGAAGCCTTGAATGGATTGTGGTCTAAAAAGCTTAAAATGTTAGGATTAGGCAGTTCTACTTTGCCATTTATTATTTATTGTTTCTTGTTTCTTTTCTTGCTCTTGTTCACTTATTCTTCTTGCTGCCTTTGGGTTTTTCTATAAATGGCTTATATTACCTTGCTTTTACCATTCCTGTAAGAGAACATCTTGACATTAACTACCTTTTATCATTTCTTAGTAATCATTAAGCAATACTGTGCAAACTCCTATACATACATACATACATACATATATATATATATATATATATATATATATATATATATATATACATATTTTGATATTTTTCCTTGTCAGACTTTATTTATATCCTTTTCCCCTGCTGTTGTGGTAACAGATGGTGCTGGTGGGAAGGGCACCTGGGGAAAGCTTCTTGACACTGATGGTGATTCTCATCTTGATCGGAATGATCCCAACTATGACAGTGGCGAGGTGATCTCTGCTTCATTGGCTTTATTCTTTTCTTCTTTAATTACCTATATTTACCGTATCTATTCTAGTGCATTGCTGATCCAATTGGTGGGCTGTGGATCTGCATTTTTGGGTTGTTGCAGCCTCCCCTGGTTTTAGAAGGAAATATTTCAGTTGGAAATTTTCTTGTAGCAGGTCTAAATATTGCATCTCACACTCTTAAGTTGTCTTGTCACTGCTACAGGAGCCTTATCAGCTTGTTGGGACTGCTGTCACTGATCCCCTTGATGAATACAAGAAAGCTGTGGGTACTCTGATAGAAGAGTACTTCAGCACTGGTGATGTGGACTTGGCAGCATCTGAGCTGAGGGAGCTTGGTTCTACTGAGTATCATCCATATTTCATTAAGAGACTTGTTTCAATGGCCATGGATAGGCATGACAAGGAGAAGGAAATGGCTGCGGTTGTGCTCTCAGCTCTTTATGCTGATGTCATAACCTCTACCCAAATTAGCCAGGGGTTTCTTTTGCTTCTCGAGTCCGCTGATGATCTTGCAGTGGATATACTGGATGCAGTTGATATTCTTGCTTTGTTCATTGCTCGTGCTGTAGTTGACGACATCCTTCCTCCGGCTTTCCTAACCAGGGCAACAAAATTGCTGCCCGAGTCCTCTAAGGGATTTCAGGTGCTCCAAACTGCTGAGAAGAGTTATCTCTCAGCTTCCCATCATGCAGAGCTGGTAGAGCGGCGATGGGGTGGTTGCACCCATATTACGGTTGAGGAAGTCAAGAAGAAGATTGCTGATCTGTTGAGGGAATATGTGGAAAGTGGGGATGCCTCTGAGGCCTGCAGATGCATTAGGGAATTGGGGCTGTCATTCTTTCATCATGAAGTTGTGAAGAAAGCCTTAGTTCTTGCCATGGAGATTCGAACCGCAGAAGGAGTCATCTTAAAGCTACTAAAGGAAGCAGCAGAGGAAGGGTTGATAAGTCCAAGTCAGATGTCTAAAGGGTTTGCCAGGGTGGCTGAAAGCCTTGATGATCTTGCTCTTGACATTCCATCTGCAAAATCTTTGTTTGATTCTCTGGTGCCATGCGCTATCTCTGAAGGATGGCTTGATGCTTCTTTCTTCAAACCTTCTGGTGTAGATGGGGATATTCCAAATGGGGATGATGAGAAGTTGAAACGGTTTAAGGAAGAGGTTGTTACAATAATTCACGAGTATTTTCTGTCAGATGACATTCCTGAACTCATTCGAAGCCTAGAAGATCTTGCAATGCCTGAGTTCAACCCAATTTTCCTGAAAAAGTTGATCACCCTTGCAATGGACAGGAAAAACAGGGAGAAAGAGATGGCATCAGTTCTTCTATCTGCACTTCATATTGAGCTCTTTTCAACTGAAGATATAGTCAATGGTTTTGTTTTGCTTTTGGAATCTGCGGAGGATACAGCGCTTGACATTTTGGATGCTTCCGGTGAGCTTGCTCTATTTCTTGCTAGGGCTGTGATTGACGATGTCTTGGCTCCACTTAACTTAGAAGAGATAGGAAGCAGGTTGTCACCAAATTGCGGCGGAAGTGAAACTGTTCGCGTAGCCCAGTCACTTATTGCTGCCCGTCATGCAGGTGAAAGAATCCTGAGATGCTGGGGAGGTGGGTCTGGTTGGCCTGTGGAGGATGCAAAGGACAAAATATTGAAGCTCTTAGAGGAGTATGAGAGTGGAGGCGTAGTAAGTGAAGCTTGCCAGTGTATACGTGACCTTGGAATGCCTTTCTTTAATCACGAGGTAGTGAAGAAGGCACTGGTTATGGCTATGGAGAAAAAGAATGATAGGATGCTAGATTTGCTACAGGAGTGCTTTGGCGAAGGACTGATCACCATCAATCAGATGACCAAAGGGTTTACTAGGATCAAGGACGGGCTTGAGGACCTTGCTCTTGACATCCCAAATGCGAAGGAGAAATTTACCTTCTATGTAGAGTATGCAAAGAAGAAAGGTTGGATTTTTCCAACCTTTGGCTCAGCTAATGTAGATGGTACTCCAATCCCTTCTGCAGCATCTTGAGAAGAACACACATTTATCTTTGTCTCTCTCATGAATGTTTATGCCCCATTACCTCTTTGTTTGGTTTCTTTGAACTACATCTCTCTAGCATGGAGGTGGATGGTTATGGGATTTCTTGAATCCTGATGTTTTTAGTTTGGTGGGTTCATCTCATCTGATGATGATAGAGATTTTCCTAAAATTCTGCAGAATGTAAAAAGTTGATCTCTTCCATTCCCATAGAATAGCTTTGTCCAAAAATGTTAAGAGGGTTATAATGTAATGTTTTGCAGTTTATTTCAAAATGATCTTTAGGATGACAATTTGTTGTGGTCCAGACACAAGCATGTTTGTGTTGTCCATTACTAGGGTTTCCTTTGAATGAATTTGGAATTATTCAATTCAGCCCTTGGGGGATGAAAAGTTCCGATTCTTTGCGCGAAATCCTCTTTGCCACAGGCCAAAATACAAGGGAGGATACAACCAAAGGGTTTTTATTTATTTATTTATTTATCCGAATAGTGTTTAGGTTATTCGGTTAATTTATTTCAAATATTATATAGTTCAATTTAAGAATTTATTCTTTATTTTTTCATTCTTAAAACTTGATCGAGAGAGTTTAATGTTTACCACTAGACCCACAAGATAGTGGAATGCAAATTGAAAAGAAAAACGCATCAACGCTTCATTGATCTAGTAGAAGTGCATTAGCATCCCACACCAAGAATAGGGTTCGAATCTTGGTAGCGGTAAAAACGATATTGGAATAGCTCCCTCCCGATTGAAACCCGACAACAGCTCGACCAAGATTAGTCGGAGTAAAAATCTGGATATTCGACGGTGGATCAAGTCTATAGAACAAAAAAAAAAAAAAAAAAAAAAAAAAAAAAAAAAAAGAGAAAGGAAAACGTACGGTCCAGAATCAATTGGGCCGTGTAGTTTGTCTTTGGGCTGTGCTCAAGTGACGGGACAGTCCATTTATTTTATCAACCGCACAAATTACGTAAAAATAGGAAAAGAAAATTTGTATTTAATTGTAATTATAGGACATTTACAAGTGGAAACAGAACCGACGCCGTTTTGGAAATTGAAGAGAAGATTAGCAAAAACACCCGTTTCTTCTTCCCTTCTCTTCCGCTTCGCGTTCTTGGAAACAAAATTCTCTCTCTCTCTCTCTCTCAAACAATGCCGGAGCCGCAAGAACTCCAACAAACGACGAACAACAACCAATCACAATCAGGAAAAGCAGAGTTCACAAATCCACAAAACTCCCAGCCTTCAAGACTCGTGGTTTTAGCCGATCTCAACGTCGATCCTCCTGAATCCGATGACATCGAAACTCCCAATCTCTCTAGGTATCTCTCTCTGCCCAATTGGTAGCTTAGTTCTTGTTATTAGCTGAAAAAAAAAGCGAAACATGGGTTAATTTTAGGTTGATTTGGGGATTAAACTGTGATGATTTCATTTCGATGTTCAACTAGCTCTCTCACTCTCTCTCACTCTCTCTCTTTTATTTTTATCTGTGATTAGCTGAAAAGGACTAACAAAAAATTTCTGGTTGTTCTTTCGGACTAATTTTCATTGGTTTTGGTTAATTTGAGATTTTGGATATAGTTCCTTAATGATAATTAGTACAAACTACAAAGAAATAATTAGTTCTTGTTATTTGCCGAAAAGGTTTGGCAATTTTGGTTTAGTTATGTGATTGAATGGCGATGATTTGGTATAGTTCATTAATGAAAATTGTTCTTTTTGGACTAATTTTCATTTATTATGGTTAATTTGTGTTTTTTGGGTACAGTTTATTTATGAAAGTTAGTACAGTCTTTACAAAGGAGCAAGGGGTTTCTTACTTCTTGTTATAAGCTGAAAAGATTTCATTAAATTCGATTAATTTTGGTTTAATTATGTGATAATTTGGTTTCCTGTGTTAAATTAGGTTGAACAATGACGAGAGTAGTCAAGATAAAAACAATATAGTGCCAAGAGAAGTTGATACGCTTGATGGCAACAATGCAAAACCCTCAAATAACAAGACAGCAAAAACGAGTCGTTCCTCAAGAATGAGTTGTGCTAGTGTTGATTCAGTGGCCGAAGGTGATGCTGATCAGCAGCAGTCTCAAGGGATTTCCTCGTCCTCGTCATCCCGCGAGGAAAAAGTTAGCAGCCTCAAAACTGTATGGTTCTGTACTTGCTCAATTGCTTTAAGTTTTGTAGCATTCATGGCATCTGTTTAAAATCATGATTCTATCTAACTGGTTAAGGGTGGAATCATATGAATCGTTTAGGGTTTTATAAAATTTTGACTACTTACAAGAATGTAAAATTGTGCTGATAGAATCGGGATTTTAACATCTCCGGTTATACCACGAATGGAGTATTAAAAATGGAATGGATCATTTCATAATGGTGGTGTTCCGTTTCCTTGTCAATTGATTGAACATCGTCTCAGTCAATCAGGCTTCTAGTTAAGTTTTTTTTCCCTTTTATATTGTTACGATCAGTTCACTTGAATGCCTGAATTCAGGAAATTCCGTGCAGATGCTTTTTTTTTCCATTTGATGATATGTTGTCTTTTGTTTGTCTTTCTAGCATGTTCTCATGGTCAGTTGATGTTTTGACTGGTTTTTCTGTCGCGAACCTTCTGATGATGCTTAAAGCGTAAACTTTTGAATTGCTTGTGCAGAAAGAATTTAAGTGTGAAGTGCACACTATACAAACATCTGCACAATGTTCATGTGTGGCATGATACCTAACCTCGTGTTTTGTAGGGCTTGGTTCATGTTGCAAGGAAAATGCCCAAAAATGCCCATGCTCAATTTATACTTGGTTTAATGTATCAGAGATTAGGCCAACCTCAAAAGGTAGTGTTCAGAGCTCTCTATTTATTCCTTGATATGTTTGATTTATATGCAGCAATTTCACATGTAACCACAATTACTGCATATTTTAGGCCATTTCAGCATATGAGAAGGCAGAAGAGCTTTTACTCCGCTCTGATGAAGAGATCGACAGACCGGAGTTGCTTTCTCTGGTTCAAATTCACCATGCTCAGGTGCATTAATATATTTAATATGAGGTGATATGAGAATGCATAAGCTGTAGCATATTGCTCCCATCTCCTCTAACAAGAAACTGGTTGAATGATTCCAATGGTCTCAATCTGGATTACATTTTTTATCAATTGTATAGTGCTTTCTACTAGGAAGTTCTGATGATTATGGGTTGGATAAAGAGCTAGAGCCTGAAGAGCTGGAGGAGATTCTATTCAAGCTAAAGATGACATTGCAATCAGATATTAGACATTCAGCTGTTTGGAACACCCTGGGTTTGATACTCCTTAAAACTGGTCGCCTCCAGGTACATGGTTGTTTCTTATTCCTGTCATGATCATATATCAGGCCGATTCAATGATCTAATAAGGACTCTTTTATTCTCTTTGAAAGAGTGCTATTTCAGTTTTATCATCTCTGTTGGCTGTAGCTCCTGATAATTTGGATTGCCTAGCAAATCTTGGAATTGCATACCTCCAGAGGTAAATCTTTATCTCACGTTTCTTTCTTATCTTTCTGGTTATTTTTTGTCTCCTACTCATTTGACAAATATCACTTGTGACCTCCTTGAAAAGTTCTCTACGATAAGATCTTTATTTGTTCAACCATGTAGATTAAGAGTGGCAATTCTGACCCACCTTTCTCATTCTCTTAAAGTTCATGTTGCTGAATGTCAGGATCTAAGCGGCCAATGTCACTCTGAGGATGGTAATAATAAAATCTTAATAAAGAACTGGTATTCCTGCTTTTGTGTGCCATTATAGTAGGTTTCTTTGTTCACACTGAAGCTTCCATTACATTTGCTAGAACTGTACAAAGGTTTGGTAGCAGTATCTATGAGACCACATTTTGAGATGATGCTTAATCTGAACTTTCTTTTTAGGATCACTGCATGATCACGATTAGATTGGCATCAGCCATCTGGAACCAAAGTATTGATATGAGACTAAACTATTTTCCCCATGCTGGAACCATAACCTCCAAGGGGACCTGCGTGGATTTTGTAATAAAAATGTTTTTAACACATCATCTTGTTGTCTAATATTCCCATCTTTCTGTCATGAACATATCTTCCAGTGGGGATCTGGAGCTTTCAGAGAAGTGTTTTCAAGATCTAATCCTGAAAGATCAAAACCATCCTGCAGCTCTACTCAATTATGCCACCCTACTTTTGTGCAAGCATGGTTCAGCTGTTGCAGGTAGGGTTTGAAAAATCTGGCTCCCTTTACAATGTTGCTGTGCTGAAAAAATAAGTGATAGCCCAGTTTTGTGCCCTGCTACTAAATTTTCAGGTGCAGGAGCAAAGGCTGCTGAGAAAGCTTCTACAGATCAAGCTACGGCCATCAATCTTGCAAAAGACTGCCTGTTAACTGCAGTCAAGGCAGACCCAAAGGCTCCACATATATGGGTAAATCTGGCCAATGCATATTATATGGCTGGTGACCACAGGAGTTCTAGCAAATGCTTGGAAAAGGTATACCATCAGCGTCTTTTGCTACAGAATCTCTTGACAATGCCAGTTTCATACATTGAGGTTTTCTTGTTACTTCTGGGGTGCCCTGTCTTTGTTTTCCATTAAACCTGTTTAGTCCTGGTGCCTTGTTGGCTGCAAAGAACTTCAAAAGCGAAATTTCCCTTTCACAGATGCATTAAGTTGCTTGGGTTCTTCATTTAATGCAATTCTATTGATCAAAGATAATGAAATTGATGAGAGTATTTATGTGGCATGGCGTTTTCCGTAGGCAGCAAAGATGGAGCCTGCATGTATGTCTATTCGATATGCTGTTGCTGTCCACCGAATGAAGGATGTGGAAAGGTCTCAAGATCCCAATGATCAGCTTTTCTTGGCTGGGAATGAAATGGCTTCAATACTTAGAGAAGGTGATTCCTCTACAATCGAACCTCCCATAGCATGGGCAGGGTTAGCTATGGTTCACAAGGCCCAGCATGAGATTGCTGCTGCATTTGATACCAAGGAAAATGAGCTGGCGGAGGCTGAAGAGCGTGCTCAACATGTCCTAAAACAGGTAGATTGTTTTTCTGCCCCTCTTCAAAGTGCATACTAAATTTCTAACATGATCTTCCCTTGCATTGAAATTTATGGATCTGTTGTATGTTGGTTTGTAATACAATCTGAATGTTCCAACTGGATCTAACATCATCTTTCAACATTTTTACATGTCCTCAATTGAAATAGGCTGTGGCAGAGGATCCAGATGATGCATTGCACTGGCATCAGCTTGGGCTTCACAGCTTATGCACCCAACAGTTCCAGACCTCACAAAAGTATCTCAAGGCTGCAATTGCCCGTTTCAAGAATTGTAGTTATGCATGGTCAAATCTTGGTACTCACTTCACCTCTTGACAATATCTAGATTTTCCTTGTCACTTTCTTACAGGAACATTCACCAAATGAATAAAAATCTCCAGGTATTGCACTGCAATTATCAGAGGATCCATCTCGAGCTGAAGAAGTATACAAGCAAGCCTTATCCATGGCCACCCCTCAACAAGCACATGCAATCTTTTCAAACCTAGGGAATTTCTATAGGCAACAGAAACAATATGAATCTGCCAAGGCAATGTTCACAAAATCGCTTGAACTTCGACCTGGCTATGCTCCTGCATACAATAATCTGGGTCTTGTATTTGTTGCTGAGGGTCGATGGGAAGAAGCCAAGTTCTGCTTTAACAAAGCTATCCTTTCAGACCCTTTACTGGATGCAGCCAAGTCTAATATGGTCAAGATAGTGTCCATGTCAAAGGCTTGTGCTGGCATGTCAACATGTACAATATAAGAATTGTTTGTATTTAAAGTCGAATGTAAAGCTCCTTTTGAACTGTGAGAGTAGCATCGTTACACTTGATGAAAGTTGAAGAAGGCTTTCTTTGCCTAAATCTGGGTACTTTCTTTCTGTGTTTGTGGGGTGAGGGGTATTTTTAACACTGGAAATATCTATCAATGTTAGTCGACCATCATAATCCCTCCAAATGATGAACAAAATGATGCCATCACTTCGAGGGATTTCCCTTTTTTGGGTGTGAAACAAGGTAAAACAATCTTTTGGTCTAAAACAAAGACTCTTTGGGTACTAAAAAAGGGGTCTTTGATTTCCGCTACTAGGCAAGGTTACCAGCCGGGACACTGCAGAGGTATTCATTGGCTTGCGTAGGTGCTTTGTTGCCCAACTTAATCCAAAAATGTTATACTGTTAGATCTGAATATTGCCAAGGTGTTATATCAAAGGTTATTGTGGTTTAAGGTCCCCTATTTGCGAGCACTTCTCCTAAAACAAGAATGTACAAATTCTTGACAATCCAGTTTATTGCTTTTTCCTGAGCCAATTATTCACTGATTGGACATTTATTTCTAAACCCAACAAACAACATAGATGCACTTCTGGACCTTTATTTTTATTTATAAACTTCAGCCGGGTACAACTCGGATCCATGAAAAAGCATTTTTCGGAGGAAATGATAAGGGAAGGTGGTGGGGCATGCAAAAGATATGGTCTTAATTTCACTACAACTCTCCCTGGATAAGAGAAGGATCCGGAAGGCATCATTCTCTTGGGTACCATTTCATCACATTGGCCTTGGCAACTATATTCCCTAGCATCACAATCCCAATCACATCGGCTTTAAATTCTCTCTCTTCCTTCGCCTCTCCTAACAAAGCTTCAGAAGACAAGGAAAACACTTACAAGCAGATAAATTTATGGCGGCAACAATGGCAACAATGACTATGCTTGGTGCCAAGTGCCTAAGCATCAACCCCCCCAAACAGCTGAAGACCTTAAAACCCGTCACCCTCATGTCCCTCCTAAACGTTCCCAAAGGCCTCATAACCTTCAAAACATCCGAAAAACCAGACTTACCAACTTCCTTTACTGGAACAGCAATAGCCGGTGCAATCTTTTCTGTCATGAGCTCTTCTGAACCTGCTTTGGCTGTGCAACAGATAGCTCAAATCGCTGAAGGCGATAACCGTGGCCTGGCACTTTTGCTGCCTATAATACCAGCAGTGCTGTGGGTGCTCTATAATATTCTCCAGCCTGCACTAAACCAGCTCAACAGAATGCGGAGCGAAAAAGGCATTATTGTAGGACTTGGGCTAGGTGGGTTGGCTGCTTCAGGCCACTTCTTTGTGCCGAGCGCATCAGCAGGTGAACTTGCCGCAATAGCTGAAGCTTCAAATGACAACAGAGGTCTAATTCTGCTGATTGTTGTGACCCCTGCAATCCTCTGGGTGCTATACAACATTCTTCAGCCAGCGTTGAACCAGATCAATAGGATGAGATCCGAATAAGAACCGCTTGTTATCGTGTAATCAATCAGATATTGTTGCATTCCTACTCAAGCATTTTACTCATTTTCTAGTGGGTTTGTAAGCAAATATTAGGCGAATTCCATACATGTAACAGTTAAATTGTAAACTTACTCATTTCATATTCTTTGTACATCATAGGGCCCATTATTTTCTTCCTGTGAACTTCTGGAGTTGAGTGTGATGGAGACCTCAGTCCATGCCATTGAAACCAATTGACCATCGTAAAGAACAACTTGTTTAGATTGGTTAGCACAGAGAATATTTAGGACATGAACTAATACGACCAACCTTAGTATCAAAGTATAGTTGCATCTCAAGTTTAGGTTCCACGATGTAATATATGAAGCATGCCATGGCATTCAGTAGAAATTATACTATCAAAGAGTCTAGAGTTTTATTTAAAAGGAGTCAAAAGCTAGTTGACAGCAAAAGGATATGCAAAGCCAATCCAACCATCTCTCACAAATGAGTTATGCATCATCCAGAATTTTCAATTTCCAAGGGGTTTGATGTTCAACTGCACCATGCTTATATTCTCTACATTGTTCAAAGTACTCCAATAGCGTTAGGGATCATTGAATTTGATCATTGTTATTCGTTCTCCATCAAGTAGCTAGAATCCAGAGTATAAGTATTCAAGCATTTATTTTAACTGACAAATGGGGAGCAAATTTCCGGGTGGAAGCAGTTTAAATAGTCAAATAATTTCTCTTTCGACTATAGAATATGCCAGAAAATTACATTTCGTCATCAATAGCGGACCATCTCATTGTTGCAAGTTTTCAAAAGAAATGCTTTTTCCTTTTGGTGGAAGATGAGGTTAAAGGTATGTATCGTGTATGTTAACCTATGAATACTGGCTGAGCTAGCTGGTGGCCATATCCTCTGAAATGGTCATGTTAAATGGGACGGAAACAATTCAGGACATAGCTGATGGCATGGCTTGAAAATAATATTAATTGCTTGCATCAATGAAGTCAGTATCATAAATATTGTTCTAGTTAGGAAGGAGGGCATCACCCTAGGGGAGAGGGGATGGAGTTCGAACTCAAGACCTTAGCTCAAGATAGAAGCCCTTGATTATGAAACTATAATCAGAAAGAGCAGCTTCTGTGCTTTCAGCCCATTAAGTCTCAAACCATCTGCTATTTCCCTTTGAAATAAGAACATCCTATTAACCTTCTCTTTCTAATCATGTTCTCACTCATCAAATAATAGTTTGTTGCCTGATCAACATTTAAGGGTAACCTGCCCTGACCCAACTCTCAAGTAAAATGCTTGCATTTTTAATTTTCAAAGACTGGATTTCATATAACACTTAGCAGAACTCGAATGACATAATTGAGTGTTAATAAAATTGTAAAAGGAAGATAAAAAATAGAAAGAATAGAAACAAAAGTGAAGTATTACATGAGCTAACTAACAAACTGCTTCTCCAGAAGGCTTCCACAGAATGCCAAGTCAAATCGTTCCTCTGGAGGATCTCCAATGAAGTCAAAGACAGCATCTGCATTTGAGAAGTCCTCATCGGCTGTGTAACTGCAATCAAAGTTCACAGAGGTTTGTAATATATCTATTAAAATCATTAAAATCCATTTTGAAGTATACACAAAAAAATTGTGTATATGCCCATTCTCATGCACTGGTTCATTAGGTTCTGTGCGGTCATAACCAGGCATGGAATGTACAGAAAATGGCCAGAATTTATAGAGTTTATGGTGATAATGAACAGACAGTATTTACCTGCTCTTTGTTATAATACACGTCATGCCTGCAGATTTGGCAGCTGCAAGACCAATGCCGCTGTCCTCGACCACAACACACCTGCAGAAAATCCAGGACTGCAGCTCAGTCCACAATTTACTCATGAAGAAGAAAGTAATATTTATTACTTACGAAAATGAAAAGGGCATTTTATAGGCAACATGAGAGAAAATGGGTCAATGAACTGCCACTTGGAGCTGAAATACGAAACTAGATGATGTTCAGTCCTTGTTAGAATTGGCTGATTGGTCCTACTGAAATATTCACCTATCTATTTAAACTCATGTGAGGAGAAAAAACTATTAGGTTATATATTTATTTTCTAGTATTACTGTAAACCATATAATTACTTTGCCAACCAATACCTTGAGGGTTCAACACCAAGAGTGCTGGCTGCCAATAGATAAATTGCCTGCATAAAAGAACAAATTACTTCGAGATATTTCTCATCATAATCATCTTTATTGAATTGAATATATAGGATTAAGAAAATCACTAAAATGAAAAAAATATGCTTGACATACCCCCATCCCCCCCCCCAAAAAAAAGAGAAATAAACTATTCGATTTTGTTGCCGAAGAAGAAACCCAAAGGGTTAATTTGATCATTACTGGATCAGGCTTTTTCTTAGGAACAACATCTCCAGCAAATATCTTAATCTTTTCTGCTCGGTCAGGCCCCAGCAAGCATGAAACTATTGCAGAAACCTGAATAAAGCATGTAACTGGTTATTCGAGTGCATAGTAACCAGGTTTGATAAAACTAAGTTTATCAAGCAAATATGAAATGAACAATTTCAAAGTAATGCTTTGGTGATTGTGGCCAAGAAGCGTCAATCTGTGTTCCCTGACTCCAAAATCAAGTCATGAAACAGCTCCACCCTAAAATGGAGACTTCATTCTTCACATTGTACTCAGAATAGCAATTAGTACACTTAGACATGTTGTCATGGAAATTGCTTCATGAGGTCTAAGTGAATCATTAAAGCAACTTAAATTTTAGAACCTGATAAATCATACCGCCTTCTCATTTGAAGTGCTACATACAGCTACTTGCACACCACTTTCCAGAGCCTGATCGATTAGCCTGTAAAATTATATGGAAGAAACATATTCTTCTGCTTAGTATCACATTGTACAGCATGCAGATGATAGAAAATTCTCCTTCATCATATAATAAATCCATCAAAAAAGCAACTTAGCAATTCATTATTCATTGAAAAGAAACTTTTGGAAATTGTCATGATTTAAGGTTTCTTTAAGCACCGAAGATGCAATATGGATCTTTCGAACTTGTCTCAATTACAAAAGTATAATACAACTCAGCTTTATACCTAGACTCTGACACTGTGCTTGGAAATTGACCATCAAATGAAGAATCATGTTTTAGACTTTCAGAGGCATATATCTCCAGGATAGTTGTGTGTAGCAATGAGATGACTACATAGAAACAAGAATACTCAACCACTGAATGCAGCATATATATGCAGGAAAGCATACTTTGCAACACCAGGGCGAAGAGGCAGCAACTTCTTCTCAATAAGGGCCATAAACAACTCTGTTTTTTGTTTGTGAAGAGAAGCTACGAACTCCTTCCTTTCTTCATCAGCCTTTGGAGCTTTTTCCGGCCAACCCGTCTTATTAAAATAAGCCGTCATCCTAAAAATTCCAAAACCAACCAACAATAAGTTCTTAAATATTCTTCAGAAAATTTGAACTTCTGTCTATAACCAAATCCAGTCGAGAACACTTAACTCCTAACGGTAACAATAGTGTGCTAGTGGGCGAGTGGAAGACATGGAAATACAGGAGCTTCAAGTGAAAGATTACAATACCTTTCTTTGCCACCTCCTATTTTGAGCAGTTCACCGTACAAATCGACATCCCAGGTAACACCCAATTCCCTCTATGCAACCAATTCAATAATGTCATCAATTGGATAAATTTAAGCTTAATCCCCACAAAAACCAATAAGAACTAAGACCCCACTTCACTGAACAAAATGTTTTGTCTCAATCTCAAGAAAGCTAATTGAGCATAACCACTAAAGATTATTATTATTATTATTATTTTGGGAGCATTACACAGTTCTACCAAATCGAACATAAATTACCCAAGTCCAACGCAACCATTTCTTGGAATCCAAGAAATGATGGGGTTAAACAAAACCCAGAAAGGATAAAATGTCATTTACAGGAAAGAAGAAGTTTTCTTTTTCTGAAACCAAAGAAAGCTAATTGAGCATACGCACCAGGTATGAGCAACTTGCAGCATTATAAAATTCAGACAACATCAAACACTAAATACATTAAATTCCTATGATTTCGCAAAAGCCCATGTATTGACATCCGATAAATGTTCAACCAGAAAAAAAATTACCTCACTGAAAGTGTCGTTGAAGGAAATACGATGACCATCTTTCTCTGTGTCGACAAGAACGCCGTCACAATCAAAAAGTAGAGCAGAAGGAAGCGATGCCGAGACTGAACAACTGACTCTAAAAAACCGAGCTTTTATGCTCTTGGGTGCTAATGTTTGAGGTCTGTGGAGGCTTAGTTTTGTTCCAAAGATAGAAGATGAGGTTGGTTTTTGATGGTTTATGGCGGGATTGTGACTGAAGGTTCTATTTTGAGAGAGGAAGAGGGCAGGTGAAGATGAAGAAGCATTTGCAGTGAGAGATGGAGGGATGGCTGTTGACGCCATGAGAGAGAGAGAGAGAGGTGCTTGTTTTCTTGGTTTTGTCCGGAAACGGTTTAGTTTTGATCAACTTTATCGTTTATCCTTCTTTGCTCAGTGCCACAGATGTTGCGGGCGGGTTGCTGGGCGGGTCAACCCATTTTAATAGTTTCTGTACTTTAAAGCCATAGTGGCTCAGCCACCGGGCCACGGGCCAGTAACAAAAGAAGGCTCATTCTTCACCGGTGGGGTGGTGAGAGAGTTCGAAATTTACAATTCCTCTCTTGTTAAGAATATTATCCGTATTATAGAAAAATAAAATGTCATACTAGAACATGTAATCTCTTTCTTCTTAATACATGTTATATGTTCTAAAATCTGTACTTATCCAAATTTATTTAGACATATTCAATAAAAATATAGATATTTGAAAGTGTTCAAATCGGATTATCAAATTACTTAATATCAATCACGCAAGCAAGTATAGTTTATTACGTAAAATAATTATATCATTACCCCACGTCACCCTATAAAAGGGTTTTAAAAAAAATAATAATAATAATAATATTAAAAAAAAGCACATATATTAGGAGACATGTACCGAAATGATCTAGAAAAAAAAATTTTAAAACAACCCGAAATGAAAAAAATTTCCCCAAATAATCTGAATTTGTCGGAAGTTGGAGACGCGACACACTGTGTCGCGTCTTCAACCCGCGACAAAGTCCAGAGAGAGAGGAGTCCGCCGGGGGAGAGAGAGAGGGGAGGAGAGCGGCGAGGGGCGAAGGGGGGAGGGAGGCGCGCAGCGGGGGGGGCGGCGAGGGGAAGGAGAGAGAAGGGAGGACCGCGGCGGGGTACGGAGGGGGGAGGGAGGGAGAGAGGGGGGAGGGCCGCGGAGGGGGGAGGGAGAGAAAGAGGGGAGGGTGGCGGGGGGTCCGCCGGGGGAGGGGGCAGGCGGCGGGCGGCGGGCGACGGGGCGGCGGAGGGGGGAAGGAGAGAGAGGGGAGGGGCACGGCGAGGTGCGGAGGGGGGAGGGAGAGAGAGAGGGAGGGCCGCGGGGGGCTGAGGGGGGAGGAGAAAGACACGGCGGGGCGCGGAGGGGGGAGGGAGAGAGAGAGGGAGGGCCGCGGGGGGCGGAGGGGGAATGAGAGAGACACGGCGGCTCTCCTCCCCCTCCGCCCCCCCCGCGGCCCTCCGCCCCCCGCGACCCTCCCTCTCTCTCCCTCCCCCCTCCGCACCCCCGTGGCCCTCCGCACCCCCGCGGCCCTCCCTCCTCCGCACCCCGCCGCGTCCCTCCCCTCTCTCTCCTTCCCCCCTCCGCCGCCCGCCGCCAGCCGCCAACCCCCCTCCCCTCTTTCTCTCTCTCCCTCCCCCGACGGACCCCCCGCCACTCTCCTCCCCTCTCTCCCTTCCCCCCGCGAACTCCTCTCTCTCTCTGGACTTTGTCGCGGGTTAAAGATGCATCTCTAACTTCCGACAAATTTGAATTATTTGGAGAAATTTCTTTTAGTTCGGGTTGTTTAAAAAGAAATTTTTTTTTCTAAGTCATTTTGATTCATGTCTCCATGTATCGGTATCAAGAAGCCCAAAAGTCGAATGCGGTCCTCCTGTTCTCCTCGCTAATCAGTCAGCCCCAGCAGCGTTTCATCGGACACGGGTCGGGCGAAATCTCAACCCCGCGAGAGTCCCTCCGTTTCACCAGACTTCTTTTCCTCGTACATCGTTCTTCCTGGCTATGCAACAGAGAGAGATAGAGAGAGAGTGTGTTTGGGAGTTGCAGAGATGAAACGATTCTTCAAGCCAATAGAGAAAGATGGTTCGTTCAAAAAACCCACACTTTCAACTCCATCAGAGACAACGATCAATGACGATAAGAACAAAGAGAAAGCTGCAGACGAGGAGAAAAACAACAAGAAGGAGCCACTCAAGTTCTTGACATGGAATGCCAACAGTTTTCTTCTTGTCAAGAATAACTGGCCAGAATTCACTAAGTTCATGTCTTCTTTCGATCCTGACATCATTGCCATACAGGTGATTTTATTGGACCTTTGAATTGAACCCTACACACTCTTTTACAAGGTTTATGTTGAAGTTTCTGAAAAACTTCAAATTGGGTTTCAGGTTTTTTGGTACCTATAGCTTAATGTGCTAGTATTTTTAGGTTTGTTGCTACATTATGTTCATCTGTTCGATACTTGTATTTATATGTTGATTGTATGATTTCAGTTCTCTAATAGTTTTGGGTTGTCTATATTTTATGCGCCGATGTGGAGCGTTGGACGCATATATTCATAAAAAAAAATTTTAAAACATCTAAAAAAAATTTTTTTAAAATGACATAACATATCGAGTCTTCAAAACTAGAATGCTATGAACAGTGCACGTCGAGTCTTGAAGACTCGACGTGCTTAAAAAAAATAATAATAATAGTGCATGCCGAGAGTTCTCAACATGCACTGTCCTCTTCCTCCCCCTCCCTCTCTGCCTCTCTCTCTCTTCCTCCCTCTCTCTCTCTCCCCTCCTCCCTTTCTCTCTCCCGAAATCCAAGAGGGAGAGAGAGTGGGAGGGATAGAGGGAGAGAGAGAGGCAAAGAGGGAGGGAGGGAGAGAGAGAGGCAGAGAGGGAGGGGGAGAGTGCATGTCGAGAGACTCTCAACATGCACGTAAGCATGTTGAGTTTTCAAAACTCGACATGCATGAACATACATGTTGTATTAATTTTGAAAATTTTTTTCACGGGAGATATTTTAAAAATTTTTTTTCTGATGGATATATGCATACAACGGTTCGCCTACATGCTTTGATTAGGAAAGGGGTTTTAACTTTTTGGAGCCTAATATATTCAATGGCTGATCGGTGGTCTCTTACTACATAAGAAAAGCTAGGTTCTTTGTCAAGTCGTCCAAGAAATAAGTCCAGTAGAGGCTTGATAACTGTGAAACTAAATTGTTATGTCTAGGTGGATTAAGGTGGTCTACTTTAAAACGAGAGCATACCATGTTACACCAAGGTTTCTGTTTTGGACTCCATTGGGTTCCCATTTATTATGGGAGGAAGGGTGGAAGGGAGTCGAATTTGATTTAGTCTTTTCGAGAGCCTTGGCAGGGTAACTGATGCAAAAGTAACTTCTCTTTGACATTATCTAGAGGACAAATCTCATGTTATCGCCATTGGTTGTTGCATTGACATTATGCAATCAGTTCAAAATGTGCTTTCACAAGTAATCCTGGAGGTGGTTATTTGATGAAAAACTGGGAGGAGGGAAATTGCCTGAGAATCGGCTAGACTCAAAGTGATTACATGAAAGCACTTGCCACTAAGAAGAAGGCCTTTTTGATTTTCTCATTTAGCTGGTGTAGCGTAATGTTGCATCTAAAAAATGTTTATCTTGATGGAGTATTCTATTATGATGCTCTGTTGAAGATTTATATATTTTTCTTTAAAATAGCCAATTATGCCTCTACCAGATCTTGCTGTGTTCTTCTAACATCCATTCTAAACTTATTGCTGTTGTTTTCTTCTGAGAAGCTAACATTGCAGTATTCTTAGGAAGTGAGGATGCCTGCGGCTGGATCTAAGGGTGCCCCTAAGTGCCCTGGAGAGTTGAAAGATGACACTAGTTCTGCACGTGAGGAAAAGCAGGTAACAATGTCCCTTCTCTACTTGAATATGAAAGTCTGCATGTGTAATGGAAATATAAACCTGTGATATTGTATGATAATATGCCCACATACATGCTAAATATTTACAAGCATGATGTACTTGTAGCTGAAGCTTACTATTTACAACATGCTCTTGATGTATTTTTCTGGTTGTCATGAGGCTAGATTTGTTCATGCTAATATTCTAGATTTTACCTGTCACCTTTACCTTCATGATGACAACATAGTGTTCTTATGGCTGAATTATGTGGAAGAGCTGTTCTGTATTTTATGGCCTTCTAAACTTATTTGACCTTTTTGAAACAATTTATCTTGGGCTAAGATATTTGATTTAAGGTAGTGTTGTCAAAGGTGGCATCCTTATTCAACAAACACATCTTTGATTTCTCTTATCTATGAGCCTTTTTAAGGCATTGTATGCTTATGTGTATATAATAACTTCATTTGTGAAGTCTTTAGATTGAAATAATTGCTTATGACACCTTGTTTTTTAACTTTTGGAGGTTGGTGAAGTACCTATTTTGCTACATATAGAGTTGGACTGTTATTAAAACCCAATTCCTGTATACACACAAGATTGTCAGCAAGGAACACCAGACGAACAGTCTTATGCCAACACCACATACACGGAACAAAAGGTATATATATGGTATTATACGTAATATAAATGGTGGCTATTGAAAAGTTAGAGGCACTAGGTAAGGTGATGGTTCACTTTTTATGAGTTACATTTGCAAGTGCACAATTGGCGTGCTTTAAACTCTAAAAGAACATTGCAGCCCAACAAAGAAGGCATAGCAAATTTTTATCCAATTGGAGTGACATGCTGGCTCACCAACAAGATTCGCTACAAATGAGCAGTGGGAACTTTGCGCTATCACCCATATACTTGATGCTACTGCCAATTGTTGCATCCTCACCTTCAAAGCAAACCGCAATACTCCACATTTCACAACCCCTCATATCACCAGCAGCAACTTAGTGAATTTAATTCACCATATGTGAAAAACAATCATTCATTTTACAAGAAATGTAAATTCTAATGCCAGCTCTGTGCACCACTTGTCCACAAAATCGAGAAGTAGGAACAGTTGGGTGAATAATAGAAGGAAAGAACCAAGCATATTGATCTAAGAACATCCCATTGCCCTAAGATGAATGATTTCTTGGATCAATAAACAAGAAGTGATCTTGGGATGCAATTCCAGGTTTTTGAGCATGGCCTGAAGTATTTACACAGAAGGTGGTTGAGAGAAGAGTTCCATGGAGATTTGTCAAGGCTTGATATTTGCAGGGAATTTGTGTAAGATGTGAAACAATTTTCCAAATGTCTTCAATAAAGTACTTTCCCACTTCTATATTGTTTACTGAAGTTTATGGTCTAAGCTTTGGTATCGTATCATGGAATCTTATATATTTCATTGCCAAGCACATCCTTCCTTGTGAAATTATTAGGTCTCTGCTCTCCTCTCAACTGATTTTCCAAAGAGGTAGATTGTTTCATTTTCACTGGGAAAATATCTATTGCTAAATGTAAGGATATTGTCAGCATGTGCATGCCTAAGTTGACCATCTCTGGAATGTGTAAATATTGAGGTCAACAGAGATGATAATTCCTTTTCTATTCTTTACAATCAAGTTCTTGTTGTTGAACATAGAATGATATATTTTTCCAAGAGGTTCTATTGCAAAATAAAATGGATTTTGTATTTCTATAGGGCTCAATATTTTACTTACCAGTTACCATTACCGTCTAACATGAAGTTCCCAAAAATGCAGATATTGATGCGTGCCATTTCAAGTCCACCATTTGCAGATTACTGTGTTTGGTGGTCTCTTTCTGATTCAAAGTATGCAGGAACAGCATTGTTTATAAAAAAGTGTTTTCAGCCAAAAAAGGTCTATTTTTCTCTTGATCAAGCAGGTATTTGGTGCCACTTGTTATGAGAGATTTTCTGGATTTTTGTATTTATATCTGTTAAGGAGAAACTTGTCTACATCCTTTCTGATTTGGTTTTAAACAATATAAACTTTTTTATCTTTTGTGAGGCGGAGGATGGGCAATCTGTTTATACACAGTTTCTTTCTCTTAGGATCAAAGCATGAACCAGGTGGCCGGGTTATTTTAGTTGAATTTCAATCTTTTCGGTTCCTGAACACTTATGTACCCAACAACGGTTGGAAGGATGAGGAGTCCTCATTCCAGAGAAGAAGAAAATGGGACAAAAGGATGCTTGAATTTGTGCTGCAAACCTCAGATAAGCCCCTTATCTGGTGTGGTGACCTAAATGTAAGGTTAGTGATTTTCTGTTAATGAGGACAGGTTAGAAATGCAAAGTAGCATGTGCATGTATGGACATTACTTCACTTTTGAGCATAGGTGGGACCATTTGAAAATTATGGTATGTCTCACTTCGAATATCTGTTTTGGATTTCTTCTGTAGAAGTGATAGAGATGACTGCATGATCCATTCTACATCTTCATTTGTCTTTGTAATTTGTAAGATATCATCCTGGAAATGTAATGACTTTCTCAACTGATGCTTATTGTCCTATTTGCCACCTGCAGCCATGAAGATATTGATGTGAGTCATCCAGATTTCTTCAGCGCAGCAAAGCTCAATGGTTATGTACCTCCTAATAAAGAGGTTTGAGTTTCTGATATGGGAAGCATTTTTAAATATGTTGGTCATTTCTGATATCTACTGTGATATCTTTTATTTAAAACTTATTTTCTAACAACGGTTCCTTGAAATGTTTAATGTGGAAATTGCTATGAGCATTATTATGAACCCTTCTTTGACTTTTCAGTTGCTTCTTGAATTGCTCAACTCCATACTCTTGGAATACTGACAAATGGCATTTATGTTTCATTCTTTGATGAGGTAGGATTGTGGGCAGCCTGGGTTTACCTTGGCTGAGAGGAGGCGCTTTGGGGCCATTCTAAAAGAGTGAGTGAATCTGTTAAAAGTAAATTTCTGTTGATTTTCACTTCTAATTGGTAGACAAGCACAATTACACTTCTATCCTGTTGGAAATATTTGTCACTGGAAATAGGATTATTGTGTGATCATTTCCAGGGCATGCCAAATTTATTGCATATGGTGGTGTAGGTTTACCCTACCTAAGATCTGGGTAATGTGTCTATTCCTCCTCCAGGGAATAGCATCACCTATTTGTGCATGAACATAAGAATGCCAACATAAATTGTAGACATGGAGTAGGCCGACTCCAAATATTGGGATTAAGGCTCAGATTGTTGTTGTTGTAGACGTGGAGTATCGTTTGACTAAGATTTTACACTTCCTCCTTTCTCCATTGTACCTAACCTGTCCTTAGTGTTCTATTTTTACCATTACATGTAATCTTTATTCGCCTGTCTCACCCTACACTTTACACCACCTCTCTATTATTTTTTTATCACCCTAAATAAAACTGCTACCAAATTTTGATTCTAGAACCTGATGCTGCAGGGGAAAGTTGATGGATGCCTACAGATTTCTGCACAAGGACAAAGACATGGAGCGTGGACTTTCATGGTCCGGAAATCCGGTTGGAAAGTAAGACATCTTTCGTGTTTGACTAAAATGTTTCTACTATGTATTTTAGGATTGATACTTGATAATTTGAATCTTGCAGATACCGAGGGAAGAGGATGAGAATAGACTACTTTCTTGTTTCTGAAACACTCAAGGACAGAATAGTTTCATGTGAGATGCATGGACATGGGATTGAATTAGAAGGTACAATTTATATTTGCCAGTTGTTTTGTTACATGTTTTTCTTTTCTTGGCTATGTATGATATACAATAGTCATCTCAGTCGAACACTGTGAAGAAAATATGTGACAATGATGGAAAATGGGCATTTCGTTTGCCTTAAGTGGCTTGTCCCATGATGATACAATCCTATTAACCAATCTTTTTGCAGGTTTCTATGGAAGTGACCATTGCCCGGTGTCTCTTGAACTTTCTCCTCAAACTGACATCTCAAACCACAATGTAGTTTCTGCAGAAGGATAGGATCGTTAGCCCCATTTGTAATGTCATCTTCTTCTAACCCAATATGTCGATTTCTCAATGGATGGATTGATTGGAGTAGTTTTGAGGTAAGTCCTGATAAGCCCTATGTGTCTCAACCTATGAGATATCTATACTAACCATCTCTCAATTGATCTAGAATTTTGCTAGGATGGTCAGCTTATGAAAAACCTGGAAGCCCCACCATTCCAAACTTGGATTGGGGTGCTGGAAGTTTTAGGTCCACTGGTTGTGACTTAGATTAGAACAAGAATGTCTTTAGGTTACAAGCAGTTAATATATTGCCTTCCATGTATTCTATCATACTTATTGTCACTCTTTTATGACAAATGAATACTAAATGTGAATCTGATCATGTCTTGGGAGTTCACCCATATTGATTTTCTAATTTACTCGGAGTAATTCTACTGTCTTGCGGTTATTTACTTGGAATATTTTCCCATTCTCATGATTGTTGTCAACATGATTGTTATCAACAGGTCACTAAACACTATATTATCCGCAAAAATAATAGAAAATCCATCTTTAAATATAACGAATTAGCAGTTTGAGTTTTTCAAATGAAGGAATGATTTCAGACCTGGTTCTCATGACATTTCAGGCCGTAATGCTGGGCCTTAATTGGCTTGTATCCTTTATCTTATTTTGTTTTATTTTTTTGTTCCATGGCTTGGCCACCACCTAATATTTGGAGTTTCATTCTTACTAATTTGGATCGATCGCTGCAGGTGTCCATCCCGACCTGCTTAAGAGATAAAAGTGTCCATCCCACCTATATCTACAAGTGTTGGTATTTGTATCCTTTATGTTGCAAGCTCATTGAAAAGGAAAAGATAACAATAGTTTGTGAGGGTGAAACAGGGTCATGTACCAGCCTACTTGGTTCAATTATTGAATACTGATACTCATTAAATAAGATTTCAAATTTAAATTTTCGTCGAGAGAGTTTTATCTCTTAAAAAATCAATTTCACTCGAATTAAATTTAATCAAATTTAACGTGGTGCAATAAGAGAAAAAAAAAAGAATCAGGGTCATGTTTATGCCCATCGATGATTAAGTGAAAGGGCAAAGGGCAACATAATTGAAAGTTTTGATTAGAGTAACGGAGAGTTAGTTTAGTGAATAAGTGGATAAGGGTGTTGTTTAAAATTTAAAATTTAAAAATGAAAAAAAATTATATTAAAAAAATTATTTTTAAATTAAATCTGATAATATTTAAATTAAATTAATCAAAATATAATTTTAAATAACGATCGAATATTAAAAAAAAAAAAAAAAAGATAATCGTAAGATTTGATTGGGCATCGTAGATAGGAGCCATTATTTTGGGTGCATGGATGCACGTAATATGCAGAAAAGAAAAGGCATATTTGTTGGTTGGAGACGTTGGAATCTAATCATTATAACCTGTTTGGCAAATACTATTATATACAAGTACTTGCAATAATAAACAATTCTTATTTCACAGTCTCCTTGTGTGAATTATAATATCTGCCAATGCTATTGAACCTTTTGCTCCATTAATTGTTATAGTAATGTTTCAGTACCTGTCTACTCATGAATGAATCCTCATTTTTTTTTTTTATTATTTGAATCTAAAATCTTCGCGTTAAAAATTTACGATTATTGAATTGTCTTCTCGAAATACTCATAATAAAATTTTGTTTTTTTATGAGTCTCATAAAGACCACAAACAAGTATATTCTTATCATATTTAAATGTATATTTCTGTCTTATATCAATCGATATTTAAAATTATATTTTAATTAATTCGATTCAAATACTTATCAAATCATCTTAAAAAACAATTCTCGACGTAATATTTTTTATTTTTAGTTTTCAAATACAAAATTTAATTATAAAATATAATATTTTTACTCATTAAATCAACTGTTCATTAATTTATTCTCCAAATTTCATTAAACAAAAGTTTTACATATATGTGATTAAAATAAATAAAATTATTACTTTAATAGAAAAATCATAATACTTAATTATAAAAATAATTCTATTACACTTAATTAAAATATATATGTATTATATATCTCTGATCAAAATAAAATAAAATTATCCATATTTACGTATTAAGAGGTCTCCAAATTTGGTATTTCTATAATGCTAAAATATTAACTTTATTTTCATGATCGATCATATCTTATTATAGACATGCAAATTTTATATCTTGGATGAGTTTAAAAATATTGTTTAAATTTAAATAATTAATTAATTAAATAAATCAAATTAAATTCTAAACAAATTTATCTTTATATTTTTTAATAAATCAATTATTATTTATTTATTCGAACGCCGTTCATTTAACATTTAATGAAATGAATAAACCAAAATGACTTAAATTCTATAACAATTAAATTCGGTTTATTAACAAAATTTCTCTCTCTCTCTCTCTCTCTCTCTCTCTCTCTCTCTCTCTCTCTCTGTTGGAAGAGAAGGCAAGCATTGAGATGAGATGAGCCATCTCGAATTTTGTGACCCTTCATGCTAATATCTCTAGCAATTGAAGGAGGGAGGGCCGGGGGGAGTCAATGCCAGTTTTGTTGGCGGCTGGCAAATGGGCATCATGATCTCATGATTAGGGGGGTTAAGGAAAGCCACCCAAATGAAAATGAAGCCTCGAGTTCATCCAATGCCTTGGCCCAAAGGGTTGGACCCACAAAACTTCCCCTTTTTATTAGTAAATTCATTCGGATCAAATTATATTCTAACTTAATTAATATTTTAATAAATAAAATTTTTTCGATATCTATTTTTATTATATATAAAATTAAACTCAAAATTTTATTTAAAAAATATGAACATTCAAATCAGAGCATAATAAGAGATGAAATATCACGTTATTATTTTTGTTCTCTTTTCTACAAAACATCAATGTCCATGCAAATGCATTATCCATTTCAAATCTTCCAAAAGAAAAACAAAAATCTTTCTGCTTTTCATAATTCAAATAATTTTAATTCTTTCTGACTTTTGAACAAATCAATTTAGTCAACTTATTATATTAAAAATCATATAATTATATTTAAATAGAATGGCACTTGGTCTCCTTGAATACATAGCTAAACTCACTTTATATATATATATATAAGATTTGAATTTCGAATCATAAATTTAAAAGAAAATAAGTTGTGACTACTAAACTGTTCACTTGGAAACTATAGCTAAACTCATTTCCAGTTGATTACGAGAGTGTTACAATTTTGAAAACTTTTCATTTTTCATTTGGATTCTACTCTCAAGGTTGGAAACTATTAATTAGCTTATACTTTTCAAGCAAATGGCCCTCCGAAAGAGAATAAATAACGCATTGTTTTGAGATAAGATATCAAAATAACAATTTATAATAAGTCCAAACTAATATACAGCTCCTTTTTTTTTCGATTATCAGAGAATATTATGTATAAGAGTAAATCCATTATTTCTTTTAATTGTTCATTCGATGCATATAGCTCGATTGTCTTAATTCGGTCCCTTTCGCCCCTTGTTTTTTTTTTTAATTCATATCTTTGACATGTTTTACATTGTTCATAGGCCTAAAAGGAAATTCTTTTAGTTTTTTTATTTATTTATTAAGTTTACAAACAAATTTGTTATTACATCGAATATTATTATAATTTTCAAATTCAAGTGATTTGTATTATATCATATTAAATTTAAGAAGAGATATTAAAAAATACTATGTACAAAAACAAATCGGCTACTATTGAACTATACACCCGATGCCGATGGTAAAATTTTCTTAATTCAACCCTCTTCGCCCCTCATTTTCTTTAATTCATATATTTGAGATTTGTTTTACATTATTTATAGGTCTAAAAGGAGAATCTTTTAGTTTTCTTTATTAGACTAACAAATAGGCATAGGTACATTGAAAATCAATGTAATTTTCAAATTCATATAATTTTTATTACACCACGTTAAGTTCGAGAGGAGATCATAGTGAATATTGTATATTATAATAAATCAGTAATTGATTTGATTTTAAAAATATTTGATTTTCTTTATTTTTAATATTTCTGCATATCTAATAAAGAGTTCTCTGTACAGATTCAACCTATTATAATATATGCAAAATATTAATTAACTTAAGCAGTAAAATCTACTAAGGGATTAAGATTAAAATTAAATTACAATAAGATTGCATAAAGTAATAATAATAATAATAATAATAAAAGGGAAATTTGGGAAAGCTAATTCCAAATCTGCGACGCAAAAATCCTTCAGCAAATCAATTGCTAGGGGATTAATATTTTTCAAGGAAAAAAGATTTGATATGAGAAATATGGATTTTATTTTATTGAGCCCTCTTATCACTTATTCACTTTAGAAGGTACATTGAATTATGTTGCAATTTTTTAATTGCTCATCACCAACTAAATATTTTATTAATAAAAATAATCAATATAAAGAAAATTATATTATTTAATAATAAATGTATTTGGCACCAATCTTTTGTTTCTATTTTTATATTAAAAAATTAAAATAAAAAAGAAAAAGGAAAAATAAACCCTTCTTGGGAGCTTCATAATCATACTCAAACCATGAAATATGTATGACCCATCACAAGGGTAATAAAGAAAGAAAATAAAAATATGAGGATGACAGTGCGAAAAGCAAATCCATGAAGGGCCAAACTACAAAAGCATGAATTTTCATCAGTTCTATCATAATCCCCTCACATGAAAAATGACAAAATAAAAAAACAAAAGAAATAGGTCGATATTTTTTAATATTAATGACATTTTTCTCTCTTATTTTCTTAAAATTAGATTTTTATCGAAAATTATTCTGGTATTATAGAAGTAGATGTTTAAGATAAGTAGAGTGAATTTATGAATTTTCATACATACCGCATCGACCCATTCAAATAAATTTAGTTTTTGCTCAATTTTACATCAAAGATAAAAATAAAATAAAATAAATAAATAAATGGATGAACTAAAAATCAAATATTAACTTTGAATTGTCTTGACTTCTTGTGCTTGCAACAAGTTTTCGAACTAATATACTTATTTACTTATGAAGAATAATATGAAACCGGACAAATTATCAAAATATTTACATTTTAGCGTTTGCATATTCGAAAATAGAAATCTTTTCTCAACTTATTTTATACTCCAATTTCATTAATTACGGCATTCTTCCCTAAAGAACTTAAACATAATAAGAAGTAATCATATATGTTAATGAGACTTAAGATATATGAACGTCACAATATCCATCGTTCAATTTGCTTTATCATCATTGATACCCTATTACCTTGTGGGTACTAAAATTCACGTAAAATTTGATTTTATATTTACTACTTATTTAGATTTATATAAAAGGATTGAGAAATTATATAATTTACAACGGTTTTTTAAAAACACCGTTATTCCAATCATAAACTCTACTTTAATATTTTCTTTCTTGTTCATAAAGAATTTTCAATATATATATTTGCCTACTTGTCTCTCGTTATTCAAATTTTTCATATGTTCTTTTACTCACTTTATTAATATTTCTAAAATAAAGAAAGAGAAAACTCTATCAAGTAACAAAAAATAAAAAGCAATATCGGTGCTTCTATGATCTGCGTGATTCTCATTTGTAGAGGTAATATTATATTTTTTATTTATAATAAATTTCAATGAAAACAAAAAATTTTATAGTATTGAATATCATTCTTTGGCAAAGAGTTCCAACAATCTCCCCCTATCGATGGGGCAATGTGTGCTGCAAGACCAAGAAAGGTCCTTTGCATGACCAACTGGGGCTAAGAAAATGAAAGGGGTGATCAAAATGTAAAGCTAAAAATCCTCAAGGGCCAAACTGCAAAAAGGATTGATTGCCCACTCCCTATTCATTTTCCATTTATCCAGACTCGAAAAATGCCAAAATACCAAATACTCTCTCTCTCTCTCTCTCTCTCTCCCTCTCTTCCAAAAATGTCAAAACGGTAAAAAAATTATTAAATTAATTTTACCCAGAAACCAGAATAAAAACCCCCGGTCACTCGCACCCTTGCCCCCTCCTCTCTTTCTCTCTCTCTCGCTCACTCAAAACCACTCTTAGTTTCTCTGGCAACGAAAAACAGAGGCCGAGAAAACAGAGCAGTGATTAGATTCCACCTCTCTATCGTTCTCTGAGTCTTTCCCTCTGTACAATGGAATTGTAGATCTCTCTGATATTTTATCTCGCTTCTTTTAATGGCTAGTGGTGTGACTTCAGAGTCACACACAGAGGTCTTTTCATGGCTCAAAACCCTACCTCTAGCTCCTGAATACCACCCAACTTTGTCCGAATTCGAAGACCCAATTGCCTACATTTTCAAGATCGAAAAAGAGGCTTCCAAGTACGGAATCTGCAAAATTGTACCTCCTGTTCAATCTCAATCGAAGAAGACAGTTATTTCCAACCTCAATCGTTCTTTTTTAGCTCGAAAATCCGGCGATGATCAAAACTCCAAATCATCAACTCCGACCTTCACGACGAGGCAACAGCAGATCGGATTTTGTCCGAGGAAACGTGGACTGGTTCAGAAGCCGGTTTGGGAGAGCGGTCAGGAGTATACTCTGCTACAATTCGAGGCCAAAGCGAAGAATTTCGAGAAGAATTTCACCAAAAAGCCCTCGAAGAGGCCATTATCCGCGCTTGAAGTCGAAACCCTTTTCTGGAAAGCGTGTGCCGATAAGCCATTTAGCGTTGAGTATGCGAATGACATGCCTGGTTCTGCTTTTGGGCCCCTAAGTGGGAAAAGGGTTAGTAGAGAGATGGGAGAGAGTATGAACGTTGGGGATACTGCTTGGAATATGAGGAATGTGGCGAGGGCAAAAGGGTCATTGTTGAAGTTCATGAAGGAAGAGATACCTGGAGTGACTTCTCCAATGGTGTATATCGCAATGATGTTTAGTTGGTTTGCTTGGCATGTGGAGGATCATGATTTGCATAGCTTGAACTATTTGCATATGGGTGCCTCCAAGACCTGGTATGGCGTGCCCAGGGATGCGGCCGTTGCGTTCGAGGATGTTGTCAGGGTGCATGGTTATGGGGAAGAGATTAATCCTCTTGGTGAGTGTTATGCTATATTCTGTGGAAATCTGCTTCCCCTGTTTTGCCCTGTTTAAACTCTATGAATTGCTCTATTGAGTATGTAAATTTGTGTCGCGTATCTACTTTTGATGGTGCATTTTGGATTTGTTACATCACTATGAGGGCCCTGTTGCTTATTAGGTTAAAGTAATGGTAACGTGGGGTTGTCTCTTCACATAATTTTTGCTTGTTTATGTCATAGTCCACTTAATCACTGCCCTGATTGAGCTCCATGAATTGTTGCATCATTCTAGGACTAAGATTGTTGGCAGGGGCAAAGCCAAAAATTTATATGGGGAGGTAAAATGCAATAAATATTTGGGGGGTTATAATTTCAGGGGGCGAGGATATAATTTTTAATAGGGCAAGCAATATTTGAGACTATAATTTTTTCCCCCCTTAAGATTTTCAAGGAGTGGCTTGCCCCCTGCCCAGGGTATGTAATAGTTCTTTAGAGGGTTGCTTTTAATACACTTGAGGGTCCTGCTTATTAGGTTAGAGCAGTATTTTTGGGCTTGTCTTCACATAATTTTTTGCATGTTTATGGGATAGTCAATTTAATTAATGCCCAGTTTTAAGCTCCATAAGCTTTAGGACTAAGGTTGTAGGGTTTGTAGGTGTGATCAGTGATGGTGTGTATGCTTATATTGTTTGCTGTCCTTAGGATGTCTTCTTGTAATTTGGAATGGTTATGTAAAATCCTTTAAAAGGATTCCGTTAATTAGGTTATCATGACATTGTGCTTGGTGTGAGTTGTATGGCTCATAAGCGTGATGGTTTGATGGTGTGTACACCTATATCATTGGCCTCCACTAGAATAAGTGTTCATGCTTATGTTTTTTTCATGGTTATGCAATTGTCCGCTTACAATGTTGCAGTCTTAAATTTGCTTTTGTGGCACTTAGTATGTGTTTATAGGGGCCAATTAAACGTGAAATGGAGGATTGGGAGTTTATATTGGAAAGGTTACACATTTTTTAGAAGGACCAATTTGCAGCTCTTATTCTAAGACTTGGATTGGGGATTGTATATGATAGTTAAGTCAATTTTCTGAATTCTTCCTTCTCCAACATCTACCTTTATAGGGCACTCGGAAGAAGCTCTTCCTTTTTGGGATTTTTGTAAGTGTATGAAATCATTTAGTGTGTTGAGCAGTAGAAGTGACTAGAGTTGACCATGGAGGTCGAATAGAATTTTTATGCGGTAGTGAATTATTTGGCTATTCGCTCAATGGGAATCATACACTAAGGTAATTAAGTTCTTGCTGCCTCTTGTTGCTTTTAAGTTTCTTGGATATAAATATTGCACAAGTTGAAGCTGTATCCACATGCTATAAAGCACAGATGAATGCCCACGTGCATCCTAGATGTGTTAAAACATTGTCCTCACTCCATATATATGTAGGATATATGTTGATTATGCCATGTCTTATGTGTTTCTCTTCTTCAACACTAGTTTTTTTTTTTTTTTTTAAATATAATTTAGTACTTGTTGGATATTCAGGGGATACTTGATGTAGTTTGGTGTTTCTATAAATTTTTAATGGTCTCATTCTTTGAAAGTTTTGCTAGAGGCTTTAAGTAATGGCAGAATTATGAGCCGTTATGCTTGAGGAATAAAGATTAATGAAGTCTGATATTTTAACAATTGGGGAACTATTAGATACTATTGACATATGGTGGCAACCGCAATTAAACTAACTCCTTGTGTTGCTTAGAATGGGATTTGAATCATGCTATCATTAAACAAACATTTGTGCGTATTAATATTACCGATCCTTTGGTAGATTGGATGATAAGGCAGGTCAATAGTGCTCATCTTCCTAGAATCCATTAGCATGTTGGATTGGCATATCCTTTTTGGAATTCTTAGATACAGAGTTGGAGGATTGGTTTTGAACGGATGTGATATGAGGTACTTCAGTTGCCTTAAATGATAAATTTTGGTGTTATATTGATGGCAAGAGTTGAATTAGCATGTTTACTCTCTTGTGGGATCCTTTGATGATGGGATTGCTGGTTGTGAAATCTTAGATTCTCTTTTCCCTTTCAGGATTGATACAAATAATTAATCAGCTTTTTTATAGACTTTTTATAGTTAGTTCTGCCAAATAGGATCCTGAAATGGTGCAGAAGCAATATTCTATCATTCTTGAGGGCTTGAAAGATGCTAAGTTTTTGTGCAATAATATATCTTGTAGCATTATCCCTGGAAATATCTCTTGTCACCTCCTCATCTTATGGGTTTAAAGACAATATATATAGGAAGATTTTAGCAATTGCCTTTCTGCGACTATCTACCATAGCAGAAACATGTTGATATAACTCTGATGCGGTGTCCAAAGTCTGGATCTGATCACTGCCGGAAATCTTGAAAATTGCATGTTTTGAATAGCAGTGGAGTTAACGTCTTTCCTTTTTGATTCTCGGAATTCTTATGGTTAAGCAGGAAAGTGCTTTCTAGTATTTGGGAAGGCATGTTCTGAAGGAATGTGATTATTAGAATTATGTCCCCCAAGCAGTTGGATAGGTGTAGGTCCTTGTGACTTTTAAAAGAGTTCCTCTCTGTCAGTTCTTCAATGTCGTGTTTTCCTCAATTCCTGTTGGTTTCCTTGTGTACTCAAAGTTTCCTTTATTTCTTCTTCAACGATGATTTTGTTAAGCAATAAAGTGTTGGATTTTATCTATCTGTATAATTAGAAACATTTGAATTGTGTACCATTATTATATTGTAGCAAATCTCTACTCTTGGAATATTGCTTTACATGATGTTTCTCATTATAAGATGTCATCACTGTTTGTGACATTTTCTTTACAAGGTTTTTATTCTTCTAGAATTCCCGTGCTTGTGTTTATGCATCAACACTTCCAACCTATACTAGTATTAGCCTTACGGATTGGATCACCCTTCTATTTTGTCAATATCATCATCTATGGTACAGCTGCAAAGTATACGTTGTTCATATGTGCAAGAACATTTGGTTCTTGGCAACATGTGTCACCAGTGATCAAAATCCAGTGTACAATGCTGGTTAATGATTTCTATTCATGTCTTAAACTCGTCATCTGGTTACTGTAGGCATTTGAAGTTTATCTATATTAAATATTTTGATGTGCCCACTTGTAGATCTTAGGAATTCAATTTATCCTCCTTCAGTTATCTAGCCAACCTTGTTTCTGATTATTTTTGTAGTTACCTTTGCCATCCTTGGCGAGAAGACCACCGTCATGTCTCCTGAAGTATTTATAAAAGAAGGAATGCCATGCTGCAGGTGACCTCTCTTTCTCTCTATTTTGAAAGTTAGCCATCTTGCAAGGCTACATATCTGAGTTATTTCTTCAGGTCAATCTCAATTTTTCTCCTGTCCAAGTGCAACCTACAGAATTGTTCTTGTGGCTATACTTTAGTCATTTTTTGAAGTGGCTTACTGAAGGCCTTTAATAAATTAAGTTATGGTTATGGATCATATATTTCCATGCTTATTCTTACCTATGTTGAGCCAGGTTGGTGCAAAATGCAGGGGAATTTGTTGTCACTTTCCCGAGAGCCTACCATACAGGCTTTAGTCACGGTGAGGCTCATTGGTTTCTTTTTCTGCAATAAACTTTTGTTCTATGTTCTCTTTTTGGATGGATTTCCATTTTAGTCCTAATTTTGGAAATGCAGGTTTTAATTGTGGAGAGGCATCTAACATAGCAACTCCTGAATGGTTGAGAGTTGCAAAAGAAGCGGCAATCCGTAGAGCTTCAATTAATTATCCTCCGATGGTTTCTCACTTCCAGTTGCTTTATGATCTTGCACTAGCAATACATTCTGGGTATGCTTCTGGATCTGCTACATGTTTTGATATAGCAAAACAAAAGAATGAGGCATGTTTTTTTGTAGGTTAACTTGCTTGTTAGCTTTACACATTGATTGCATCTGGGTTATTGTACACATGTCTAGCTCACACATGGACGAGATCAATTGATTTTTTAGGTTTTTTATGGTCCCATGGACATGTCCCCATTGAGTTTGATTCACTTTACCAATATTAGTTTGTTCTTTAAGGTGGCATCAGAAAGTTTTATGTATGTTGTGGTAAAAAAGAAATCTTTGATATTAAGGGCATTGGGTCCTTTTAGAAAGGTGCATTGTGCTTGCTTTAACTTACCACTCTGTGGAAATTGCCTTCTTCCTTGCACTCACATCCCTCCATTATTTCCTAGATAGAGAATCTTCAGTGAATAATGATTTTGTGGTAGTTCATTGTTTGATGTTCATAGCCTTATATTTCTTCTGTAGGATACCCAAGAAACTTGTTGCGGAGCCCCACAGTTCTCGCTTGAAAGAAAAGAAGAAGGGTGAAGGTGAAAACTTGGTGAAAGAGTTGTTTGTGGATAATGTAATACAGAACAATGATTTGCTTTACATTCTTGGAAATGGATCTCCATGTGTGCTTCTTCCTGAAAACTCTACTGCGATTTCTATATGTTCTAAATTACGCCTAGGATCCCATTCACAAACAAAGTCAAGGTTGCTTGCTGGTTTATGCACCCCAGAGGAAGCAGTGAGAGCCTCAAAAGGGTTTAAATCTGATGATGCCATACCAGAAAGGCACCAGGGGGTCAAGCAGTTGAAAGGTTTTTATTCGGCCAAAGGAAAGTTTGCTTCCTTGTATGAGAGAGAGAAGCTTCCATTGTTATCTGGGACTCCAGTCTCAGCTGAGACTGATGATTCTGATGGAGGGAATAAGTTGGCAGACCAGAGACTGTTTTCATGTGCTACATGTGGCATTTTGAGCTTTGCCTGTGTTGCTGTAGTTCAACCAACAGAAGCAGCTGCAAGGTTCCTCATATCTATGGACTGTGGCTTCTTGAATGATTCAACGGATTCAGATGTAATAAGGGATGAGCTAGATGATGCTAATAGAGTGGCAACTACTTCTGAATATGATTCTGCTTCAGGTGGGCTTTTATTTGGACATCTTTATTTTTCTAGTATGTTTTCCCTTATTTTGTAAGTCTGCATTTATCTCAACCAGTAAACAATTTCAAAGCCGGAATTTTAAAATTCTTCCTAAGTTTTAAAGAACTACACTGTCCATCCTTTCTTCTATAACACCGCCAGCTGCATGTTACACTTCCATATCAGACAAAGGAGGTAGGGTTGGTCTCCACCACCATCCTTTTCTGTTCAGTGGGGATTGCCAGGTCATCTGTAGTCACTTTTAATTAATGTCATGATCTTCCTTTTCTTGCGGAGCTTTTATCAGTGTTTCTGGTAAGTTAGTTTGATTGATTACTTGAAAAAATTGCACGAGGAACCCTATTATTGCTGATATCTGCAATCATATACACTTGGACATATTCTATATCACAATTTGCAATAGTAATTGCAGCAGCTATTAACTTGGCTATATATCATGTTATCTAAAGAGGCTCTACCTTTTTAAGTAGCCTCTGTACCATTCTCAAAAGCCCTGTTATGGTCTCTCTTGATGCACCAATTGTACCTTTCACATTTAAATATTTCGTGCATCAATTTTGTGCCACAAAGCAAGACACAGGCACTCTGAAGAGATCATTCTTGGCTGAAAATATGTTTTGAGTAACTAGCTTGGTGAGTGAGGAAATAGTCCGCAACTTGAATTACTTGTTTTCCATCTCAATTATGGATGTCTTATTCTCTTTCTATCCAAGTGCAGATTATTTATATTTTGTAAACCTCCTGAGTTTTCTCCAATTTGTTGTATCACATCATTGTGTTGTCTTTATTGGTTTTATTATGTTAGTTTACTTTTCAATTTTTTTGCTTGGTGCCTTTAAATAGAAAAGATCATTTTTCTTTCTATTACAGGTTGGACAGAAAAGAATAAGCCAGATGATCTGTATGATGTACCAGTTCAATCTGCAGATGATTACCAAATTCAAGTAGGAGATGTAAATGTTGATGATCACCAAATTCATGGGGCAAGTACGAGTGTTGAAGCAACTTCGGAGACTAAAACAGAGAAAGGCGCATCATCCCTTGGTCTGTTAGCTTTGACTTATGGTGATTCATCTGATTCTGAGGAAGATCAGGTTGAACCAGATAATCGCACTCAATCCAGCGAACTAAAGCATGATTATTTTGGATTGCCATCTTTACAGCACTGCCGTTATAGAAATGACTCTGCTACTCACACTCATTCCTTTCCTAGATTTTGTAGTCTGGATGGGGTTCCTCTTGAGAGGCTTGATAGGGAGCCTGAGTGTGAAGGTAGGCATCAAGATGAGTATAACTGCTCTAATGGTTATGGCATGTATAATGTTGCTTACAGAGAGAGAAGTAACTCAGAAGATTCAGGTGAAGAAGGGATGACCGTCTCCCCTGCTGCTTCAAAGAATGCATTTTTGGATAACAGTTATGAGGCAATCAAATATAGCAATTCATTACCAATGGAATACACAAACTTCCTGTTTGCTCCTAGATCTGATGATGATTCGTCAAGAATGCATATTTTCTGTCTAGAGCATGCCATGGAAGTAGAACAGCAACTTCGGCCATATGGTGGAGTGGATATATTGCTCTTATGCCATCCAGGTGAGTTGTGAAGTCTATTGCCAAACTGATATGTCTACAACCCCCCCCCCCCCCAAAAAAAAGGGAAGAAAAAAAATCCTGAACATTTTTCCCCCCAAACAAGCATCTTAGGATTTTGAAATTGATGCGAGAATTTGCAGAACACAGCCCTCTTTCTTCATTTGCTTTTATGTCCGAATTTGCTAAATTTGGCATGTGAAATGAGGTAAATATCTGTTTTTCAGGGTCTCTTTTTTTTTTTTTTTTGGTGTTTCAGATTTGATTCTTATGCATCCTGATGTCAAGTTATACATAAGTTTCAAAACTTTATCGATATATTAATCATACAAGCATTCAGAATCCGATCCATGAAATCTTTATTTAATGTTAAACTTTGCTGTGTGCATATCTAAATCAATCAAAGCACAGAGTAGGTTTAATTTTTGTTTTGTTCATTTTTTCCAAGAAGGCCTGGTCGAGGGTGGGGCTTTTAAAAATTCTGTGCATATGTGATAGTCAAAACAATTATGATTATGGCTTCAATTTTTATGAATGGGATGTCCCTTGTACTAATTGATCCTTGAATTTTTTTTTTGGGGGGGGGGGACTGAAAATGGAATAGAGTATGTTTTCTGACTTCATGTGCTTGTAGTTGGAAAAGTTTCTGCAAGTCAAAGACATGTAAATGTGACATTTGTGTTGACATAAACTATTTTTTTGCTTTCCCAAGAGCCTCTAATGGAGATTCCCTGCAAGGGAAACTGATTATTGGTTATTTTTGCTTTTCAAAAGTAGATACCATCCCGTCTTAGTAACTTCAATCAATTCTTTTATCCTACTCGTCCTTAATATTTTGATTTTGTACAGAGTATCCTCGGATAGAGGCTCAAGCAAGGTCATTGGCAGAAGAACTTGGAAGAGATTACAACTGGAACGATATTGCATTCATGGGTGCTACCGAAGAGGATGAAGAGAGGATCCTATTAGCACTGGCCAGCGAGGAAACAGTTCCAAGTAATGGGGACTGGGCTGTAAAGCTTGGCATCAATCTCTACTACAGTGCCATACTCAGTCGTTCTCCTCTCTATAGCAAACAAATGCCATACAATTCTGTTATATATAATGCTTTCGGTCGTGGTTCTGTGGCAAACTCAACTGCAAAAGCTGATATCTATAAGAAAGGTCCTGGAAAACAGAAAAAGAATATGGTTGCCGGGAAATGGTGCGGGAAAGTCTGGATGTCCAATCAAGTTCATCCCTTTTTACGGCAAAAGGACCTTGAAGAAGAGCAAGATACCGGCTTCTTCGTGCAGGAGCATGTTCAAAGTCGGAATGAGGGTCGCTTTCCTGAGTCTGGTGTTCAAAGCCAGACAAAGCTGGAGAAGAAGGTTGAGAAAATATCTAATAATATTACCAAAGCAGAAACAAGTACTGTTGCAAGAAAGACTCAAAGGAAGAGGAAAATGATGGTAGAGAATGTGTCAGTAAAGCGAGTTAAATGTCCTGAAACAGAAGATTCAGATGGAGATTCTGATGGATATTCAGATGGGGATTCAGATGATTCGCTGGGTAACAGTTCTCATCAGAAACACAGCAAAAATCTTAGAAGCAGGCAAAGAAAGCAAGGGACCCCAAAGTTCAGTCGTTATTCTGATCATTACCATAGTCAGTTAAAACTTGTTGAAGATGAGTTAGAAGGTGGACCCAGCACTCGTCTCCGGAAAAGAGTTCCAAAACCTTCCAAAGTTGCTGAATCCAAGGTGGTGGAAAAGAAGTCAAAAATGAAGAAAAAAGGTAAAAAAGCTTTGGCAATGAAGTCTCCAACTAAATCTCTTTCTGAATCAGTTGATTCTGAGAATGAAGAAGAAGAATATCAGTGTGATCTGGAGGGCTGCACTATGAGTTTTGGCTCGAAGCAAGAACTTAACTTGCACAAGCGCAACATTTGTCCGGTCAAGGACTGTGCGAAGAAGTTTTTCTCACATAAGTATCTGGTGCAGCATCGTCGTGTTCATATGGATGACCGTCCCTTAAAGTGCCCATGGAAGGGGTGCAAGATGAGCTTCAAGTGGCCTTGGGCTCGGACTGAGCACATAAGGGTCCATACAGGTGTTCGCCCTTACGTTTGTAATGAACCTGGTTGTGGGCAGACATTCCGTTTTGTGTCAGATTTCAGCCGTCACAAGCGAAAGACTGGTCATTCACCAAAGAAGGCCAAGGGGGTGAAGAGGAAATGATGGTGATGGTTAAACATGGCCGACAAACCATTGTTCCATTGATGGAGGTAGGGGCTAGGTTTAAACTTGGTTCTAGGGCTCCCAATAATTCTTCTTCTGATTAACAATTCAATCTGTTCTCGCCGCGAGTCTTCATCGGGCCCATTTGTTAACTCCAATTGTTTTTGATCCATATACTTGTTCATGTCATATGAGCCCTGTGTCCCTGCATTCTTGTGGGATGCTCTTTGTGCTTAAAAGTACCCTTTTGCAACCAGAACTAGGCTTTCTTTTTCTTCTGTACTGCTGCACAAATGATTAGTTAAGTCATTGTGCTAAAAAGTATATGTACCTAGGAAGTGCACATTTGTCTATGTCAGAGACTTTTCTTCATGTCACTATTTCAAGATGTTCCATTCCCTCATGTTCGGTAATGCTCCGTATGCCTGCACTTCTCTGTTTTCATGTTGGGTTTAGGTCCATTCTCTGCATTTGGAGTGAAGGTTCAAGTAGGCGAATGTGATGTACAATATGTCTTAACTGCAGGCATAATCTTGCCGCCATGTGGTATCCTAGTGATGATAATGCTATTCTTCTAATTTGCGAGGTCAGATCGAAGGTGACTAACTACCAGTTTGGTAAAGTTGCAGCGATAAAGTTAGTCTGATTTACGGTTATAACTTAAATTAAATATTTTATAACCGATAAAAATCCTTATGTTAACTCCTGTGGAAATAGTTATGCTCATATTCTTCCTCCACCATTTCACCAAAAAAAAAAAAAAAAAATCAATATTAGCTTACTCCAGGAAATTTCATGTGAATTATTAGTGTCCTGGGCTCCTAGTTACATTTCATCAGAGAAGGAGAAGGATAGGAAGAGAAGTCCATACCAAATGATTTAGTAAGTACAACATAGGATCCATCTCTTCATATGCCCCATATGAATTTTTTTTATTATTTAATATATAGTTTTATAAATTGTAGTACATATTTTATTATTTTTCTTAATGCATGTCAACTTAGTAGCAACTAATTATCTCTATGTCACATCCACTTAGAAGAAAAATGACTATTCACTACTAGGGTTTAGTTTTAAGCTTCAATATTCACCTATATATTTGGTTTTGAAAAAAAAAAATACCCAAAAAAAAAAAAAAACACAACAAAATACAGAAAACAATGATTATTTAATTAAGTGACAGATAACAAATCACTTAATCTGTTTATCGTAAAAATTTAAATTGTTTATTAGTGAGATTTGTTTTCTTCTTAAAGAGAGTAAAACGAAAATACCAACTTAACTAACGTTACTATAACTGTTACATATATATATATATATATATATATATATATATAGATTATAATAACTCTCGACATGTTTTACTATACAAATTTTAGATAAGAATGGACCTTATTACCATTATTAAGCAAATTATTATTTTTGATCCCTCCTACCATTTTTTATATACTAATATCCCATTTTAACCGAGATTTAACTTAACTTATATTTCGAATTTACTTAAAAATCAATATAGTTAGTGGAAATAAACTCACGTATTGTGAATATAAGAAATACGTATCGAATTTGGATGTCAGCACTTGAGCAAGTATATCAAAAGGAAATAAATAAAATAGGGTAATATTATACAAATCAAATAAGTTAAATATTAACTAAATAAAATCTTACTTATAATAAATATCGATAAAAATTAAAATATTTTAAATTTAAATAATTTTAAATTAATTAAAATATATTTCAAATAAAAAATTTAAAATATCGTATAAAAATCTTTATTCTTAAAAAAATATAAAAAAATCATGATATCGGGTATCATGAATAATTTAAAGTAATAATACTTGATAATAATATCGATTAATTAAAATTTTGAATTCAAATTTTGTGTACGACGAAAATAAGTTTTTGGAGAGTTTTGCTTTTAAAGATTAAACTCGATTCAAATATAATTTAATCGGATATAATATAATTGTCTAGTAGCTCAGCTAAAAACAGTAAAATATACGGTTCATTGTACCGTAAAAACGCGTATAATATTCCCTTCTGAAAATCGTGTTACGTACAAAATAGCAGAAAGGTAACTCACACATTCGTGTTCTTCTGCAAAATCCCCCCCTTCTCTCTGTCTCTCAACAAATATTTTGCTCTTCTTCTTGAGCGATTCTGCGATAAATTAGGGTTTTGAAATGTGGAGTAACATCAACAACAACAAGAATTTCAACAATGGAGACTAATGAAGAACACAAACCAGTAATCAATTCTGAAGACGAAAATCAAAACCTAGGGTTTCATTCATCGCAATCGGATCACAACAATCTTGATAGCGAAGTTCGCGATGCGGTTCAGAACCTAGCTTTGGATGAGAAGAAGGATGAGAATGAAACGAAGAAGAGTGATTTTGGCGATGATAATGATGAGACGGATGAAATGAGGAATGAGGAACCGAATGATGATGATGATGGTGATAAGGAAGAAGATGGAGATGAGAATGGAGAAGAGAATGTTGGAGAGGAGAGAGAGAAGATTGGGAATGGGAAATTTAACTATCCTTTAAGGCCTCATGCGGAGGATTGTACGTATTATCTTCGGACTGGTACCTGTAAATTCGGACTGAATTGCAAGTTTAATCATCCTATCCGGAAGAGAATTCAGGTGTAATTCCTGATTTGATAATTGTTGGTTAATTTTGTGTTGATTGAATTGCATTGTTACTTACATTGTACAAGTTGTTTTTTTGTTGATTCTTTTCATTCACCACCATGCATCTATTTAGATATGTTAGTTTAGGGATCCGTTCACCATTTTATATCTCGAAATGATGTGAATCTTGTTTGTAAACTTGGTTGTTGTTTGATAAATTGTTTGTTAATTTTGTTGGATTGAATTGCATTGTTATTTACATTGTACAAGTTGGTTTTTTGTTGATTCTTTTTATGCACCACTATGCTAGATATGTTAATTTAGGGTTACATTCGCCATTACATGTGCCGAAATGATGTGAATATTGTTTCTGAACTTTGTGTTGTTTGAATAGCACTGTTAAGTGATATCATAGAAGTTGTTCAATTGTCGATTCTTTCAAGGGGCAAAGCCCCGAAATTTATGTCGGGGCATAAATACAACATATGTTTTGAATTAGAAATTTTGGTTTTGGGGGGGGGGGTTCAGCTGCCCCCTGCCCCCGACCTCCCTTGAACCTTGGATTCTTTTTATCTATCTCCAATTCGGCTTTGGTTTATACTGTGCATTTATTTTTCATCAGCTTTTCTAGTTTTAATTTAGTTTTTTGAAACAATCTGGATATTGTTTGTTAATTCTGTGTTGATTTAATAGTGTTGAGAATTGGGACTAGTGATGATGTTCTATCGTTGATTTTTAGTGATTTGTCATTGTGTTTACGTGTTCCGCAAGTTAATAGATGCATATGTATGGTTTAATATGGCTTTCATCACTGATATGAGTGTTTTGGAAAATTCAGGACTATCTGTGATCAGTTTGAATTCTTTTTTTATCTTTTTTGTTGAAATTGTCTTATTATTGGTTGTCAACTTTGCATTGATGGAATTGCATAGAGTGTTGGTACATTTTTATTTTTTTGATTATTTTGTTTTTGTTGTCAACTTTGCATTGATGAAATTATCTGATTATTGGTTGTTTAAGTGATTTGACACTGTATTTATCTGCTATGCTTGTGTTGTTTGGTAAGCAGTTTATGGGCTTGTATATTCTAAGGGTTTTGTCATTACTTTGAAGAGAAAAGAGATCGTGAACTCTTCTCTGTACTGTTGAATAGAATTGTCAATTGATATAGGAGAAGTTGTTCTTTTGTTGATTGTTATGATTCATCTCTAATTTGACAGTGTTTATGTGCTATGCATGCATATAGATGTATGTGTTGGTATGTGCATTCTAGAGGATTGTATATTCTAATGGTATTTTCATTCTCTGATTGGAGTAGATGGATTTGAAAGTAAAATGTGTGCATTGACAGTTTGTTTGGTTGTTTTCTGAAATTCTGTATAAAGGGTGTTAAAGAGAAGGTGAAGGAAAGAGAAGAACTTCCAGAAAGGACAGGGCAGCCAGAATGCAAGGTTTGATTTTTGATTTTTGATTTTCCTGCAAAAGTACCATTCAGACTTCCTAGATATACATCAACAGTGAAACTTATTTTTTGATAGATGTGTCCATTTGTGATATTGATTAGTTAGTTCATATATAATGTCATGGTCTACTGCCTTATGTTTTGTGCATTCATTGACACATAACGAAGTACTAGATTTTTGTTATAAATTGGATCTACACATAGCATTGCAATCACCCCATTCACACACATGTTACCCTATATCAAAATATTTTAACTTAATGTCTTCAAGGACTTTATGGTGTCTAATGTCATTTCTGCCGTTATGTTTAATTTTCATTGAATCCATCATAATAGTTGCAAATTGAAGCCTGTTACAAGTATTTAGACTCTTGACACTCGATTTTGGAGCGGCCGAGCCCTAACATGATTTTTTTTCTCTGTTTTTTTTTAATCAGTCATTTTTGTAATTTTAATTGATTGAATTTAAATCACAATTATATGTTCATTATTTTGTTATTATTATTACTATTATTGTTATTGTTGATGATATTGAACATCTAAAAAGTATATTAAATCATACTAAAGAGGAGTCTTTGTCCCTTAGTTCGTTTTCTATACATCTATTTGAAGAACTCCGCCACGGCCGGTCCCAAGCCCGGGTAAAGAAATAGAGTTGCGGTAGGTCGATAGCCAGCGTAAAAATTCTATCAAACGAAAAAAAAATGGGAGACAAACAATTAAAAACCTTTGGGGCGTTTCCCCCTCAGCGACACGTTACATCGGACCCCGGGTGTAGCGACAAGTTAACAAGGGATTCTAGGGTACGGGTAAATAAATTAGTCCATGAAGATAGGATTAGCATAGCCACTTGGAATATATGATCTTTAACCGGTAAGTTAGGAGAAATAGGAGAAACAATGAATAGACGAAAAATTCATATCTTGTGTCTTCAAGAAACCAAATGGGTGGGAGAGAAGGCTAAAGTAGTGGAACCCTATGGTCATAAGCTTTGGTATACCGGTAGGGATAGAACTAAGAATGGGGTAGGGATAATTATACATAAGGATCTATTAGATGATGTAATAGAGATACGAAGGAAGGGAGATAGAATTATACTTGTTAAGTTAGTAGACGGAGAAAATATAGTTAATATAGTTAGTGTGTATGCGCCCCAAATAGGTACAGATGCAATTAGTAAAAAACAATTTTGGGAGTCTTTAGATGATTTTATACAAGTAATACCTAGTACAGAAAAGTTATTTATAGGAGGAGATCAAAATGGACATGTAGGCGAGAGGAATGAAGGATTCGAAACCGTACATGGAAACTTTGGATTTGGTTGTAGGAATGAGGTGGGATGTACCATTTTAGAGTTTGCTACAACGTTCGAGTTGGTAGTTGTAAATACTTTCTTTAAAAAAAGAGAATCACACTTAGTTACATATAAAAGTGGGTTTAATACTAGTCAAATAGATTTCTTTCTCACTAGGAAAGTTGATAGAATGACTTGTAAGGATTGTAAGGTTATAAAGGGAGAGAATGCGGCAACTCAGCATAGATCTCTGGTTTTAGATATACGTGTGTCTAAAAGACAAAAGAGACATCGCCTATTTGTGGATCCAAGAATTAAGTGGTAGAATTTAAAAGGAGAAAAGTTGACGACTTTTAGAGATAAATTATATCAAGTGGCAAATTGGTCTATTAAGGATGATTCAGAAACAATGTGGAATGAGATATCTAATAATATTATGAGCACAGGTAAGGAAGTTCTTGGTGTATCGAAGGGTCAGGTCCCAATAGGCAAAGAATCATGGTGGTGGAACGAAGAAATTCAAACGGCTATCCGCACCAAAAGAGAGTGTTATAAGAACCTTAAAGGTAATAGCAGTAGTGATGCATATGACAAATACAAGAAAGCAAAAAAGGATGTGAAAAAGTTTATCCAAAAGTCAAAGAGTAAGGTGTATAATGAAATATACAAGAAATTAGATACTAAAGACGGAGAGAAAGAGATCTACAAAATTGCCAAGCTAAGGGAGCGAAAGAGTAAAGATTTAAATGGTGTTAGGTGCATTAAGAGTGGAACCAATGATATACTTGTAAAGGATGAGGACATAAGAAAATGTTGGCGTGATTATTTTGATGATCTCTTTAATTTTAAGAATACGAGAGATATAGGAAATATCGAAATACCTATAGAAGAGATCAATAGAGATTTTAAACGCAAGATCCGTCCTCTTGAAGTAAAGGAGGCTTTAAAGAGAATGAAGAATAATAAGACCATAGGGCCTGATGGCATTCCTATAGAAGTGTGGAAATGTTTGGGTGAATTTGATATAAAAATATTAACGGATATTTTCAATAAAATTTGGGAAACTAAGAGAATACCTCAGATATGGAGGAAGAGTGTAATTGTACCGCTATATAAGAATAAAAGAGATATACAAGATTGCTCTAATTATAGAGGGATTAAGCTTATGAGTCATACAATGAAATTATGGGAGAGAGTAATAGAGCATAGATTGCGATTGGAGATAAATATATCTCAAAATCAATTTGGATTTATACCAGGCAGATCCACAACGGAAGAGATCCACTTGCTAAGACACTTAATGGAGACATATAGAGTACAGAAGAGAGACCTACATATGATATTCATTGATCTGGAAAAAGCATACGATAGAATTCCTAGAAACTTATTGTGGTGGGCGCTGATGAAGAAAGTGATATCCTTGAGATATATTAACCTAATTAGAGATGTGTATGAGGGAGCTGTAACCGGCGTAAGAACTCGCGGGAGTTTGAGTGATAGTTTTTCCATTAACATTGGACTCCATCAAGGTTTGGCATTAAGTCCCATCCTCTTTGCAATAGTGATAGACGAAATCACCAAAAATATCCAAGATGAAATACCATGGTGTATGTTTTTCGCAGATGATATAGTGCTAGTTGATGAAAATATAGAGAGTGTTAGTGCTAAACTCGAGTTATAGAGATTTACATTAGAATCTAGAGGGTTTAGACTGAGTAGATCGAAAACAGAATATATGAGATGTGGGTTTAGTGACAGCCCCCGGAATGATGAAGAAACGATTAGGTTAGATGGGCAAGCGGTACCCAAAAGTGAACGATTTAGATACTTAGGATCTATCATTCAAAATGATGGTAACATCAATGGAGATGTGAATCATAGAATTCAAACGGGTTGGATGAAATGGAGAAGGGTCTTTGGAATTCTTTGCGATCACACGATACCATTGCACTTAAAGGGAAAGTTTTATAGAAGTGCGGTTAGACCTACACTATTATATGGTACTGAGTGCTGGGCTGTTAAACAACAACAAGAACAAAAGATGTTTGTAGCAGAAATGAGAATGTTTAGGTGGATGTGTGAAAAAATTAGAAGAGATAGAATAAGAAATGAAGAGATCCGAAATAAGTTGGGAGTTAGTTCAATTGTGGATAAGATGCGAGAGTGCCGTCTGAGGTAGTTCGGGCATGTGCAAAGAAGACCCAAAGATGCGCCTGTTAGGAGAACTGAGAACTTAAATATAGGAAGTTTAGTAAAACGTAGAGGTAAACCGCTGAAAACTTGGATGCAAGTTATCCGCAAATATTTGAAAATTAAGGGTTTAGAAGAGAAAATGGTTTTAGATAGGAATGGATGGTGTAGAAAAATTCGCACAAATTAAACCAATACTTTTTAAATATTTATCTATTGATTTATTTATTTATTTTTCGTTTTATTTTATTTTATTTTATTTTATCTTTATTTTTATTTTATTTTTCTCTCTCTTTCAAGTTTGTCTCTCAAATGGCTGACCCCAACTTATTGGGATTAAGGCTTAGTTTGTTGTTGTTGTTTTGTTGTGGCCACACTACTCTTTTTGTTCTCATGAACTAATTTTGCCAAAGAAAATGATCAGTGGTTTTTCCCTTTCCATGGGGCCAAATTGAATATTTCTTCAAAATGGAACATATTTTAATTTGTTGCTGGCAAAGGGATTAAAGGCAGTCAGGACTGCTGCTAAAATAATTAATAAATGCCAGTAAAAGGTGTTTCTGTTGTACTTGTTAAACTTTTCAAGATTTGGGGGGGGGGGGGATGGCCCTCTCTGGCCCTAATGAGGGTGCCCCACTGCACAAGTAGGCGGTATTGTCTGTTTTTGGCTTTGTGCTTGTAATCCATACCTTTCCTTCACAATGCCACAGGTAGCTTAGTTGATCTGTAGCTATGCGCACTTTACTGAATTTCAACAAGAGAGAACATGGACAACTTTGTACTTGTAAAGCAATGGTAGAACTAATCCTAGCTATAAAGCCGTGAAACCCTTTTGTAATGTTATGTATGAGGATGGATATACTACTTGTTGCCGGCTTTAATTGTCTCAGTCTGATTTTCACATTTGTCGGTTTTTCAGTTCTAGATTTTTGGGTCTGATTTTGTATAATATGGTATTAATATTGCAGTTCACTGAACTTCCACAATCCAGGTTGGTATATGGAAAAATTGTCTTTATTCTGGAAGCAATTAGAAGAAGTGCCTTCTTGTTGATGCGAGTAATGAGCTAGTGTCATATGCTTGATTTGGCATCAAAGTAGTGTTAGATCACTCTTGCAACCGAACTTTAACGAGAGATCAGGTTATGGGATACCGACATATATCGTGATTATCTGTGGCTTGCTAAGGAAGTACATAAGCAACATATTGTCGGAACTTGCATCCAAAAACATACATTGTATTTTTCTTTTTTGATGGTCTGTCTCATATGCTTTCTTTTCATGAATCAAAATTGTATTCATGCTGTGCTAAGTTGATGAATTTGTATTGTATTGTTTTGTTTTGTTCTTTTTTTTCCCCCCAGTATTATATGAGGACTGGTGGCTGTAAGTTTGGAAATGCATGCAGATACAATCACTCAAGAGCAAAATCCCCAGCAGTTTCAATTCTAGAGCTTAACTCCCTTGGCTTGCCTATTCGCTTGGTATTGTTCTTCTGTGTTTCTTCTTACTTTCTGACTGTTATTTGGTCAGCGATCTTTTTCTGCTACTGCATGTTATATTGTCATGTTTGTATCCTTTTCTGTTGCAAAACCCTTAATGGTTTATTTATTGTCATTTTTCATGGTTTGGAGAAGTATGCCTGGATAAGGCTGGTGTGTTTGTCTGGAAAACTGCCAAAACTGGCAATCCGAAGTTTACCTGACTGGAAAATAGAAGTTTTCTGAAAAAGATGCTCCATCAGTTTATACATTTGGAAAATTGAGTTCAGCCGATTGACTTGGTTTGAAAACTTCTTGTCCCACTGAAAGCTGATCGATGGAGTAGATAGTGCTTATTTGGAGTATGATACCCTCTCAATTCTGGTCAGCTTTTTCTTTGGGGGTGGGGGGTGGGGGGGGGGGAACTGAGAACTCTTGCACATTCTAAGACTTTGTTTTCTCATGTTCTTGCCGCTGTCATCCCTCTCACTCTATCTTCAAAATTTCCCTGTTGTCTCTTCCCATGCTTGCAAATCTTCATCTTGTTATTGTCTAACTACCAGTCTTATCTCCCTATTGCAACTTGTTCTTTCGCACAAATTAGAAAAACTTGGATAGGAGAACCGAAAACTTAAATATAGGAGAATTAGAAAAATGTAGAGGTAGACCGTTGAAAATTTGGATGCAAGTTATTCGTAAAGATATGATAGTTAAGGGTGTAGATGAGAAAATGATCTTGGATAGGAATGAGTGGCGTAAAAGAATTTGCATAAATTAACTTAACATATGTTAGGTATATATATTTATTTTTATATATATATATTTTTAATTCCTTTATTTTTCATATTTTTATTGTTATTATTTTTATTATTTTTATTATTATTGTTATTATTGTTATTTTTTATTTCTACTTTTAGTGTATTTCTTTATTTATTTTATTTATTATTTATTTATTTATTTATTTATTTTTAAATCATTTTTAAATTTGAGTCTAAAATGGTCGATTCTAAATTATTGAGATTAAGGCTCGGTTTGTTGTTGTTGTTGTTGTTGCAACTTGTTCTTTCGCATTCCAAGCACTATGCATCCATTATCCCAGTGCTTCTTTGTGATGAGATCCATGAATGATGCTGCCATTAACTTTGCATCCTCTTCAATTTATAATACTCTAGATTGCACCACCAGACTTCAAAAACAGCGATGACTTAAGTGAGTCTTGCAATTTCCTCTTATCATTTTACTCTCTCTCTCTCTCTCTCTCTCTCTCACCTGCAAAAGATTCATTTTTGTGGAATTTTCTGCTTCTTAGTTTTTTGGTTGACAATAAGACTTTATAGAGATTTTGAAAGCCTTTTCACTGGGTGACCTTTCTAACTGAAACCAACTGCCACCAATGGTACCAAATGCATTGGCACTGATTGATTTTCTGAATCACAATGATCATGCAGGTTTTTAAAGTTGAAAAACTTAATCTCTCAGTCTGGTTTGATGGGAGAGTTGAGCACCAACCAAAATTGACCTATTCACCAAATGCTGACAAATCACAAACCATGCTTTTATGGACATGAGCACAAGTGCCATGTTTGATTATGGCAATAATAGCTCTTTAATTTGTGAAGGCATGGACATAATTTGGTGTGCCTTCTTTTGTAGATTTATGACATCCAATACAAGTCTGTAGTTGTCTGCGTTTGAACATATGCTAGGAAAGCTTTGATGGGGTGTCTCATAATGAGATTTTATATGATAACTGTCCGATAATCTCTACCTTAAAATGCTTGAAACATACGTGCATCTTTATGTATTTATAATTGCATCTGATGTACATGTGCTTGTGTAGATTAGGGGCTGGTACTTTAGGCAACTAGCAGTATTTTAACAGGAGTAATTCATTTAATTAGTCAGCATGGTGACCTTTGTACGAGACGCCTTCTAATGTATATGAAATGCAGGATGAAAAAGGGTGTCCTTACTACATGCGTACTGGCTCCTGCAAGTATGGAGCAAGCTGTAAGTTCAATCATCCAGATGCTACATCTGTGGGGGGATCTGATTCTCCATTACAGAGCAAATCACAGACAACCATGGGATCTTGGTCTTCTCCAAGATCATCGTCTGAGACTGCTTCATATGTCCCATTGATATATCCACCAAACCAAGGGATTCCACCAAATCCAGAATGGTTGGCATATCAGGTACTTCTGGTTATTGTTTTATGTGAATACGAATCAGTTCTAGTAGTATTATTTTGAAATTTGTGGTTCTCCTATGCAAGCAATTGATTTCTTGACATTGTGATATTCTGCACATCCAACTTGCTTTCTCAATACAACTTGGCCTCTTCTGATCATGAACTCCTCAATTATAAAGCATGTTTATGCATTATCTTTATACAGCCTGTCCATCAATTTCAAAAGTTTGCCATGATTGCATTTTGGGGGTCTATGCTGTGCATTATATATGTTGTTTTGCATTTTTCCTATTTAATTCTGGCAATTTAGATGTGCCTTGCAAGTCTATTGATCGCTTGATTACATATAGGATCTAATATTTTTGCTAATTATGTGAGTTTTATCTGTTTGTGGCCTCTTAAGGCTCCCGTTTATCATTCTGAAAGGACTTTGCATCCGCCTCCAACATACTTAGTCAATAAACAGCGGACAGAAACCAAGGTCTATACACAACAACAACAGCAAATTATGGTGGATGAGTTTCCAGAACGACCTGGTCAACCTGAGTGTAGTTACTTCCTAAAAACTGGAGACTGCAAATACCGATCTGGATGCAAGTTTCACCATCCAAAGAATCGAATCACACAGTCAAGCCCCTGTGTTCTGAGTGATAAAGGCTTGCCACTAAGACCTGTAAGTTTATTCTTAAGACAGGCTTTGCTTCTTAACATTGTTGTGGATGCCATTTTCTTTCTCCTGCATGTTGTTGGAACAAATTCTCCTCCTAGCTCTCCAAATTAATCCAAGTTATTGTCTTCACAGCCATTTTTAACATCTGTATTCTCTCTTTTCTTATTAAATATTCTAAAATGCTAATGAGCCACCACAATCAAAGTTTTCTGAATTACTTGAAACTTCCCTTTTCCTGGGATCTTTTTGCCTCATCCTCTTCAGATAAAATATTTCAATTTCTTTTCTCCTCCACTAGTACATTAATTTAGGTTATTTCATAGTGCAACGAAGTGAAACATGTTTTTTTTTTGGGGGGGGGACAAAATGCCTGTTTAGTTTCTAGAACTTTGGGACATTGGGAATTTCGTTCTGGTTGTGTTAAGAAACTTTGTTGCTTTATTTATCTTTGCATGAGAAAAAACTTACCTTGATTGACCTTGTTTTGCATCAACACTTGACTACTGACTGGCGTGTTCTGTCATTCTATCCCAGGATCAAAGCATCTGCTCACACTACAGCCGCTATGGCCTTTGCAAGTTTGGTCCTGCATGTAAATTTGACCATCCTATAAATCATAGTCCAGCCATGCCCGGACCGCATCAGTCCCCTCCACCCCCAAGCGGCGCTATCACAAACAGGACCAGAATGACCGCTCATGAAAATGGTAATGAGGCTCTAATCCAACAGCCAGTCTGAGGATTCCTTTTTTTGCATACCATCAGTTAGAGCACTTAGGGTCCACAGTTCACCTAGAGACCATCTCATTGAATGTTGAGATTTTATTTATCATTTTGGTTCAGCTGCCATGAGGTTTTCACAGGATAGCTTTGTATTTTTTTAGATATGGTATAGGTGATTTTTACTTGGAAGGTCAAGCAGTCACAATATGTAGATAGTGTTTAAGACCATTAGTTATGGAGTATATGGGACTATTTATGAAATTATTCTGCGGAAGTGACTTTGTACTCTCACAAATAATAGTGTAACTCAATTCCAAGTATCATGGTGGGAGGGTGAACGTGTCTGGAATCTGGAGATGGGCAGTTCGGTTCATGGGCCAATCAGAAAATGGGCCTTATTTAGATCTGGATATATATCTGGTAGCTTTCATTTGCAAATTCAAGATCCAAATTTGAGCAAATCAAACCCTCATCCTGAAAGCGAGAATTTTGATTTCATTTTCAAGGATATCCGTGTAAATCGAAACTAAAAACTCAAAGCGGGATTTGGATTTTATTTTTCTAAGAAATTTAATATTTAAAATCCAAATCTGTGATCCAGATCCAAATCCGGGAATATCAAATCCAAATCCTCAAAGGGAGGATGTAGATTTCATTTCCCAGGAAATCCAACGAACCAAGCAGTTGGATCTTGATTTTATTACAAATGCACAACGTTAAAAAGAGTTGGATTTCAGTTGAGTGGAGACTATCATATTGAAAAGGACTCTGCAAGCTCTCGGGTTCAAGCCTCCTTGGAAAAGGAAAAGACTTATTTGGGAGACGTCCCTCTTTATAAGAGATCCGATAGTCAAGTTGACCCGAATTAGTAGGAGCGATGCTTAGGACACCAGGGAGTCGAGGATTAAAAAAAAAGGAGACTATCATGGTCCAATTGGATATTTTAGTGAAGTTAAAATGGGGGCCTCATTGGGCCTACCTGTTGCCTGTGACAGACTAGCCGAATGTAGACCGGAAATTTGGCCTAACTGACTTGACGTCTGGCCCTGCAAATTGGGAGATACTATTCTAATGGGCTAGACCACCCAAGAAAGTCTGTCCAGCGATCCTGCAAAATAGGGATTGGGCCCAGCAATCGCAAAGTGGGCCACCCTGCTCCTTAAGGGAAGCAATGCAGGGTTGATAGGCTCATCCCCATAGGTCCACGTCTCCCAACTTCGGCTCCCAATGGGCCAACTGGGGAAATTAGGCTTACCATGCTAAAATTTGAGTTTAAATTTGTATTATTTTCCAGTGCAAATATATCACCCTCAAAAACGTGAAAATGTTCCTAAAAATTCTCATTATATGTCCCCATAATAAAGATGATACATATAGGCAAAACACAAATATGAGAACAAAAATCTAAATATTTCAAAAAAAAAATAAATAAGCCATTACTACTTAACCTCGTATAGGGAAAACAGGTTTGTGGTTGTTTCTTTTCTTTCCTTTTGTTTTTGTTTGGGGGGGGGGGGGGAGCGGGGAAGATATAGAGAATATAAGATGTGGATCCACCAATTTTCAGAAACATGCTGAAAGAAAGGCCTTGATGAGGAGGCCAGATATAAAAACGCACAAGTACTGCCCCAAAGATTTCGAACCAAGTTCAACCACAGCAAAACCACCTCTTCTGCAGTAGAAGCATGAAAAAGATCAACAGTAACAGAAGGAAAATGACGAGAAAGCCTTGTATCTTGTATCAAACATTCAGCCAAGGTCGTACCTTTGTCGGATACTGGTATGTCTCGTTCTGGTTGGGGTTATTCTCATTTCTTCGTGGAGAAGCTGCATTAGCAGATGTGGCGCTGCCCTTTCTCTCATCTCTAGCTTTGTTAAATATGACTGTAAAACCATCAGCTGAAGCAGGGTTATTCACATCCCATTCACCAAATTTAGGCAGTGGCTGACCTTTATCCTGTTGCGCAATGGGAAGCCAGCACAAAATTAGCTTCCACTTAGGTACCCAATACAAAAATTATATACATTCTTACTAAAAGCACTACTCTCACAGTATTATGAGAAGATAAATCTGAGCGTGCATTGAAGTAGAAACCAACCATAGCAACTTCAAATACAAACAAACACAAGCACATGTAGGTTGCAGCGTTTTTTTGGTAGGAATCAGGCAAAGAAGCTTTTACTTGATCAGGTAGAAGCATTTTCTCGCCACAAATGAATCACAGATGGCTCGGAGCAAAACTAAGCAGCTTTCTTCAACAAGAAGAAGCTTAATTTCCACAAAAAGAATAAGTGCAATGAATCTTTGAAACAAATATATCAAAATATATTTGGTAGATAGTTAAATAGAACTTGAAAGTTATCACTAAAGGTTGCATCAATGCATCGACAAGCCTTTCTTTTATGAGCCATTTCACGATGAAGTCAGATGGCAAAATAATGAACATCATGCCTGGGACCTAGTCATATTGGGTAGAATTGAATGATTTGACCCTTTCACACAAAATTATAGGTCTTAAGTTGATAAAAATTTTACTGTAGGAGATAAAGAGCACTAAAGTGGTTGGGCACATGAAAATGCATGTGCTAGACAGGTACAGTGTTGGGAGATAGCGTAAGGAATGGGCAGTCACAGGGACTCCCAAAGGTAATTTGTCTCCTTCAAATGGCTGTATAGCTTCATATTCTGACACACCAAAATCTCAAGTTCTCAGTGGTCTACATCTCAGTTTACTCAGAGATATTACATGCAGAAGAATTTAAGGTGTGATCATACCTGAATATGTTCACAACATACCTAAAACAATCGATTCTATGGAGAAAGGATCAAATCAGGTAAAAACCCACTTTGATTTTCCAATAGATCAATAGAAAGGGACATGAAGATTAAGCATATCAATCATATAGACATGTACAAACAAATGCCCATTTTTAGATAAACAGTAGCTGATGCATTTGCTGTGTCTTTGTTCCTTAGTGAAAAGCAATGACATTTTCACAAATGGCCACCACCCACTTCTAGTAAATCATGGGCATCCAACATTCATAAGCAGCAAAATGCGAGTCAAAAATTAAATAAATTAAGGTAAGAGAATATGATTATAATTTCACAAGAACCGGCGTGATGTCTTATACTCTCTTTGTTTCCCGATAACAAAATCCCAACTTTATCCATAAAGAATTAAGTATCTGCAATATAATGTAGATTTATAATGTGATGATATCTTGCATCAATCTAATCTGTTGCTGCACACACAAACACGGGCATCTCAGGTGGTGGAGAACAATAAGTGATGTATCCAATACTCTGAACTTGGCCAAACTCATGTAAACCGCGAAGATACACTGACTAGGATTTACATGTAAAAAGTAAGTTCAATGATGAAAATAGGTGAGCCGGTCTATATCTCTCACGTAAGGGACACAAACAACCCATGCATTAGGGTCCAGCTTAGTAACATTTTTACATCCTACAAGTCCCTTACAAACTCTTTTAACAATCACTTCTCCAAACATAATTGTAGAGTATAACAGTACTTTTGGAGTTGAGCAAGCTATGAGGATAAAAACATTTTTTTTGGTCAAAAAAAAACCTTTTTTAATTAGGGTTCCCAAATATATTATGTAATAAACAGTGGTAAGCTGCCAACCCAAAGCATGTGTTCACATATGCTGGCATACTCACATAGAGGAAATTTTTAGTCTCCAAGGAGAACTTGCCTACTTTATCTTTGAAACAATTTTTCCATTAGGAAGGCGATTTCCCTCATGGATATTGGGCTATGCCAAGCTATGGTTGCCTAGAAGATTGATACAATAAATATAAAACATAAAGTAAATTAACCACTAATGCCGCAAATTTTTCTTTCAACAAGAAATGAATGACACATGCATGCAAGCAAAACTAGAGTCCTTGATGTTTAATGGCATATGTGATTATAAACCAATTAACACAAGATAAGTAAGGTTAATCCACTGTTTTGATTTTATACACCCCTCATGGGCCTCAAAGAAAAAAGAAAAATACTAAACATAACTAGAACTGCTAAGATAGCCTCTTCCTATGACTTACATACATCACACCCTCAAATGACTCGCATTAGGAAAATAACATTTATTAGAACATAAAACTAACAGAAACCAACAGAGAAGAATCCTTTGTAACATCAAAGGTTTGTTCCCTCAGTGAAGGTGAATGCTGCAATCACTCCATTAACACAAGTACCATTTAGACAACGAGCTACTCATTAATTTTGATCAGGGGCAAAGATCTTAAAAATCAAGCAACAATTGATCAGTACAACATGTTTATAAGGTTTTGAGAACCTTTTGACTCGATGTATCCTTATAACACGCATTTGCATATACCTATACACACCAAAGAAAATATAATAGAGAAAATTTCATCGCAACAATTAAATGTGATACTAAGGTGAAATTTCTTTGCATGTCATTTCAAAACTCCACTAGATTCCCCAAACCCGTTATACTATCAAATTTCAAATGTAGCAAAAAACTAGTTTCCTTTTCTTTTGCAAGAGTAAAAACTATTTTCCTTTTTGGTTATTGCAAAGAAATTATTAGATAGTTGCCATGCCATTATAGGAATTCATTCTTATGATTATCATTCTAAGCATCAATACTTATTTGGTACAAAAATTATACAGTCAAGTTAGCATACAACAATATAGAAATGAAAAAAGCACATTGATTAAAGAGAGAAAAATTATACCATGATCATGTACATGCAGTCACTTATACACATAAAAACACACAAAACACAATAACACATACAGATAGACACAAGTACTCCCTTGTCTTTGCTAATATCAACATTAACCCCAACAGAGATCAAACTTTTCCCAAACTCCAAAAATTAGACCATCATCTCTCATCAATAACTTCAACATCCATGACTTAGCCATTTACATAATTTAGATTTACACCTTAGGAATTACAAAGTCTTTATTGCATGCATGCCAATTCAACTTTTCCTTTTACTATTCCTAGACTTATGGGAAATATTCATATTCATGTAGTGGGGGGAAGGTGGGGCTGGGCACTGCTCTCCATGTTCTCTCTCTCTCTCTCAATACATGTATTTCACCCCCTCTCGATAGCCCCTCTCAATATAAATTTCTGGCTTCGCCAACGCATGTAGTGTACAACATATTAAGTTATCGAAACATAAAACCATACGATTAACTCAGTAAAAGCAAACCCTATACAGAAACACACAAAAACAGATTCAAATACACTGTAGTTAGATTATCTTCAACCAAAATTAAACCAAACGCAGAAAATCAAAATTCGCCCGAACTCAAAAACGTGAGGGCAACAATTTTACTTCAACAACCCACAATCTAGTCATTCACAATTCATATCTTTACGGTATCTAACACATTCATTAACTAAACAGAACAACACAAAAAGGAAACAAGTGAAGAGCATTCAATCAAATAGGTGATCATCAAACCGTAGTTCTGTACATGCATATATAATCACACAAAAGGCGCAAAGGTATACAGAGACACAGAACTCTCTTCCCCATAATCAAAATTAACCCTAACTCGAACAATCGTAATTCGCCGTAGCTTTTTCTCTTTTTCCAATGTACGACTTCAGAAAACCATAATCTAGTCATACTGTCTGCCCCATCTGGACCTCGAAACCTCTCCCTCCCTCTCTCTCTCTCTCTCTCTCTCTCTCTCTCTCTCTCTCTCTCTCTCTCTCTCTCTCTCAAAAGATTCATAGTAATAAAATCACATGGGATCATGATAGAGAAGAAATGATAAGAATGAAAAATCATAGCAAAAGGAAGAAGAATCTAACCGATTCCATATAAAGATCGCAGGAACTTGAATCGGACTTTCGGCGAGAGACAACGAGTAAGAGAGAGAATCGACGGAGGGGGAGAGAGAGGAGCGAGCTGTCAATTGAGGTACAAACGTCGACCATGAGCTTGCGCACTACTGACTATATTCCTTTATTTTTCCACTTTGTGCTAGAATACGCCGAGTGCGCATATTTATGTAACCGTCTCAAACGCACGACCGAAAGACCCAAAGACCCAAAGACCCAAAGTCCCAAAGACCCTAACATTCCTTGAAAAGACTCAAATTGACTGAGGCCACGAGCTAATGTTATCAAACGGCATTTCAAAAGGCTAAATAAATTATATTTTATTTTATTTTACTACATTTAAAAATTAATTTTAGTAATATATAAATAATTAAAAATTATTTCAATTTTAAAAAATCTAAATTTTTATTAATGTAAAATATTTAAAACTTTAATTTATCATTTTTCATTTTTTTTTTCACATTATTGGTTAATAAAAGTGAATTTTCTTGTCTATATTTTATTTAAAACATTAAATTATTAAAACAACTCTATCGTTGTCGGTCCTAAGTCTGCATAAATAAGAAGAGCTGATTAGGTAACTAGTCAATGTAAAACTAAAATAAAAAAAATAAAAATTTATGTATAAATTTTTTATTTATTCTAAATTGATTAATATATGTATGATTTGAACTGATTCTATTTAATGAGATAAATATTCAATTATTATTAAATTATCGAAACATTAATAATTTTTTTAAATAAATTTTTCTAAAAGTAATGATTATTGATAATGATCATAATGGGCCAAGAAGCCACAATAGTAAATGACCCGTCTTCTGGTTGGAATTGTTCTTCAACATTGTACATGTGAAATGACCAAATTTGCTTCACTTCAATTCTTTTTTCCCTAATTCTTTTGATTCTCAGACATTCTATGGATGCGAAAACATGGGAACACAAATGGCAATTTTGGGATAGGATCCAAAATGGGACCATGACTGCCAACAACAGGGATGCAAGAGCTGAGAATCCGAAACAATTTACATGCTTCATAAAAGGGGCAGGAGCCTTTCATGTACATCCCGTAAACATGTTCATCTATCCTCAGTGTCTGTGGCATATTTCAGATACAATCTATACAACTAGCAGCCACACTAGATCTAGAACCCTGGAAGAAATGCTTCGACATCCTTATTTCCAACAAAAAAATTAGGATGTCTCTGGCCGCAGCCCAAATGCCCATCTCGAAAGAGATGTAGCAATAGGACACTCAGAACTCCACATTAGCTTTGTTTCCGGCAAGAATAAGGGAAATCTCGAGTCCGCGACTGAATGCTTGGTTAAAGAGGAGGCGGGACTGGAAAGTAGATACAAACGGGAACCATGATAACACTGCAATAGGAGCAAAGATTAGCATACCCATTCCTGCATCATAGAGTCTGGCGTATTCTCGTACCAAACGCCATAACCCGAGCCTCCTTACAATTCCTTTCCATGTAATTGCAAGCTGCACCGGCATAACAAGGTGGTTCCATTGCATCAGGTTTCAGGGTTTAATTTTACACCAGACTTGATTATTCACACAATTACATTACCATGGATCTGGGTCAGATCAAACTCGGTCCTTGACCCTTTTTTCTCATATAGACATACAACTTTAACATCAATTAAAGCGAAATTTTTTGAGATGCCTACTTACACATATGATTGCCCATCCCGTAGGAATAAAGCCAAGAATGCTGGCAAATAAGTCAGGGATTGACAGATCAGTAAACGCAACTGCAAGACAAAGGGCTGCAACAATGGTCAAGGATGTGACTCCTTGGATAACACGCATAACCAACTGAAAATCGGCTGACTTTTTCGGGCTAAAGGTGAAGATCTGCAAGATCAAAATATTTAAGAAGGAATATCATGAGACAAATGAGTGAAACTAAAGCAGCCACAAGAATATATCTAAAAATAGAATATAAAAGTTTTATGTAGAAAAGTATCAGATGAAAACCTTAAATATCATGACAATGCCCACAAGTACAACCCAGGAGAAGCCATAGACCTAGAAAGACAAATTATGCCTGGTTGAGAAAAGCTGATATTCATCCAATGAAGAACCTTTCATCTAAAAGACCAGAAATGAAAGCTTATAATTCAGGCAATGATTGATTTCACAACATTTGATCACGATCAGAAGAAGCGGTGAGGGCTAGAAGGGATACCAGAAGGGTTATATCTAGTCACAAAAGAATTGTTAACGCTCAATGATTAACAAAACAAGCTGAAGTACTTTTTTTCATTTCAGCATCATTGTTAAAGGCCTTCAGAGTTCTGGTGAAATAAGTAATCATTGTGAAAATAAGTGCGCAAAAATGGTAACAAAAGGCTAATAGGCTCCGATTATCGATAAGTTGACCTAAGCACAGTCAACACGCCATATGTTGGGTGAGGCCAAGGCCAGAGCCGGGCTAGCATTTTCCATGTTTTTAACATTACGGGCTGGGCCCGGGCTTTAGGTCCCCATGAAGAAGCTTGGCCTGGTATGTTAGGTCTAGGCTCAGGCCAGGCCTGAATTTTTCCTTGGTACCCCCAATAAGCTTGGTCGAACCACGCCAGTCCAACCAACACTCAATGCCTATGGATAATTCATGATTGCTAGCATAACCAAAAGCAACAGAGAGCAATTTCCAGAAATACTTGTACCCAATTACTCGTCATACCAATGCTACAGCATTGAGTTACATGTGTTATGTTAACAGTGGTTTAGAATAGAACTAGGCTGACAATTATTGACAGCTTAAGGTGGCAGAATGCCTTGAAGAAAGCTAATGCATGGTATAGCCAGATAAGTGCAACAAGACGCAACATAGTTCACAAAGAGGAAGCAGAGGAATAGACAGTACCGCAAGTGACGTATCCTTTCCAGTTAGATGAAGTTTATACACAACACCATACTGAAACAAGAAGAATCTCAAGCTCAAAATTGTCTCTAATATTTGACCCCTCAATGTTTGGATATGCATCTGCGAAGAAGAAAATGAGCACATGTAAGGTAGATAGATCAAAGGAAGAAATGAACAAACTCTAACTTAAATTTTGAAGGAGCTAAGGTTAAATGTCATAAAAGAATGCAATCATGTAACCGCCAAAAGAAAGGGAGGGGGGAAGAAAGAAGAGGATGCAATAATCAATCTGAAAAGGAGAATTTATTCTGCAATTCTAGGTATATTTTGATCACGCAGAAGTCTTAGAACAAGTGGAGTTTTGAGCAAATAAAAATATCAAAGTGCCCAAGAACATAAATTAGATTCACCAAGTGTCTAAAGAACATAGTATCTAAATGGTCCTCAAGAAAGAGAAAAGTAAAGCCAAATCGGTGTGATGGAACATTCTGCAGGTCTGCTAGAAAGGTTCGTTGAGGTCCACAAAAAGGGATAACAGAGGAAAAACTTAACAGCAAGAGTTCCCACATCAAAAAAGAAAACAAACCAAACGATTTGCTTTGTAAGTGAATGTATGACCAATAATAGTACTTTAGGAAACAATCACAAAACAGAAAAAAGGGGGTTTTGAATGAGCATCTAGGAGGAAAAGAGTTAAACCAATCCAGAAAGAGGTACTAAGTGCATTAAATGATGACAAAAAAGCATAAGAACTTGATGATGATAACCTGCTCCTCATCCCACCAAGATTCCCAGCTATTATCTCCCTTCACCCCAACTCCTCCTCTGTATAGAAGCCAACTAGTCCAATCATCAAAATCTTCCATAGTCCTATCAAGCACAAGAAACTCATTATTTAAAAAAAAAGACATGAGTGATATAAAAAATTATAGCGACAGAGCAAAGAAACATGATACAAATTAAATGCAGTAAACTTACTTTTGCCACTCAAAACCAGAGGGATTGAAAATATAAGGTGCAAACAGCCAAGAAATTACAAGGAACCAACTGCTAATGGTTAGCAGTACAAAGGACACAGCACCTCCCTCTGTGTAACCATATGCAATATAAACTATGAGGAGCAGTGCTACTTCGAGCCTATAGAAGATGAGAAAAAGTTACGGGTGAACTTCAAGTGTAAATTCCAATTTATAACATGAGTAGAACTTGCTATCCAAAAAAATTTGAAAAGTTACTCACGCTTTGACAAAATGACTTCTGGAATAAAGCCTGTAATTTTCTGCGAATTTGATGTGACGGACAACAAACCCTCTACCAGTTGCTCTATACTGTTATCACAAATTAGGAAGAAACATTATCTCGCACTGCACAGAAGAATGCCAGGATAAGCTTTTCGAATAGTATTTCAGACAAAACAATACCTTTGCACCACCATGGAGGATAGTGCGCCCAAAATAATGAGTTCTAGTTCCCAATGAGAATGTGAAAAAGACAGAACATAGCTGAAGTTGCATTGTAATAAAACTGAAAATAGCCTGCCAAAAGACGAATTTGTCAATTAGAAAATATCATGACACTTGGCCTCAATAATTTATGAGAAGTGCAGCATACATTTTCATTAATGGTACAAACAGTTGAATGTAAAAGTAAAGCGGAGATAGTTGAAGAAGTGATGAGCACATAAGATGAGTTTATAAGTTGAGGAAACAAAAATAGAACTTCCATGACTTAATATATCAGTAAATGGAAACAAGATGACGACAATAGAAAAAGGTTAACAGACCTTTAGCAATCCCAGTTCAAGTATAAAGCCCATTATCATTGGAACTGCAGTGAAAACTCCAATCTGAACCAAAAATTGAGCATTTAGCACCGCATTGAGTGCTGTGTTATCCAACCTTTTAGCCAGATTTGAGATTTCACGATCTACTCCAGAGAAGGCCTGATTATATGCACGAGAAAGGTACACATCAATGGAGAAGTATCATCATTGAAAATATATATATATATATACATATATATAGAATTATATATATGTACGCCAAGATTATGCTGCTGAAAGATTTTTTCCAATGTAAAGCTTCTTCAATTTTTGGAAAATTTTACAGTAAATTAACAGACACAGACAAGTCTCCATTTTTTTTGGGGAGGGAAGTGGGTGGCTGCCATCATAATCTGGTTTAGGCTGTGTGGCACTTTTTAGTTGTTTTGAAAAGCATAATCAGAATGAGTCCCTATCTCTTCATTGCTTGGAAAATTTGATTGCAATAGTAGTTTACAAATCAAAAAAACATAAAAACTTAACTGAATCTTGCTCAAGACTCTGATTTTAAATACAGGAGAACAAATTTACCAGGTAAGCCCTTCCATATAAGAAAATATACACTGTAAGAACTGTCATCTGCAGGGAAGAAGATGGTCACATCAGGAAACTCGAGAGATTTGGTACCACTTTCACTACGAGTGAAATTCATTTAAGGTTTTAAAAGAGGAGGAACTTACCATTGTGCACAAGTAGTGACCAACTGTTGAAAAATAAAAGGAGACCATCCTGAAGAAGTCAAAAAGTTGTCCTAGCCTGTAGACATCCCTGCTAAGTACTTGTTCACCATTTCCACCAGCCACTTTACCTTCAAATAGGGCAATCTGGTTTAGCCCAACATCTTTTCCCTTTCCAACCTACATAACAAAATAAAGCATGAAGATCCATGTAAACACACTAGAAATGGAGAATGGCATAAAATATCTAATATTTCCTACCTGAATGTATTCATGGTGTGTAATATTGCCCTGCCTTAGTGTTGAGTTAAACCCTGCAGATTTCATTGTGCTCTTGAGCATTAGTGACAAGTTATGAGCAATGACATAGATTAACATACAAGAAATTTTTAACATGAGAAGAATTCTTTGCTCTTTTTTCTTCATGAAGACAAGAGATTGAAATAGAATTAAACTGAATCAAGAATGATGCACTATCTATCTTTAAAGATCGACAGAACAATCTTGAAAATCAACATTGATTCATCAACTTTGAACAAATTGTACTGACAATGAACTCAAAAATAGACACATCATGGTCATCAGATATTGATAGGATAACAATGACCCACAACTAAAATGCAACCATGAGGGTTAATATTAGCCATAACAAATCTTTATTCTTTTTCTTGTTCTAGATAAGCAAGAAGATATAATATAAAGGAAGCACCAAGAGATTGAAAACAAGCATGGCAATGTCCCTTCAATCATTAGAACAGACGAGAGGCCTCTCATTGCTGAAAAACATTCTCACATTCCTTTGATTCTAAATTTGCAAGGTTCTTAAATGCTAGCACATCCATATCTTTTCCATGTTTGCTTATTTCTATTCCACCCACATGATTGGAATCAGAATCACCCGATCATGACTCGCTAGAAATGGTAATGATATCTTTATATCTATGATGGAGACTGATAGCATTCAGTAATGATGCGAAACAACAAACCAAAGTAGTCTTAGGAGTTAAAAGCCACCACATGCTAACAACAGGTTGGGGGAGGGGGGAGGGGGTGGGGGAGGGAATCAAAATTCCCTGCATCCTCATTCATTCTCTTTTCAATTTCTCACTTTAAAATGTATAAAAAACCCTCAAACAATAGAAGGGCTAACCTCAAGCTTCTAGTCCAATTAAAGAGCTAGGCTTAGCCTTACTCATTGGGTGAGTTATTAGGCTAGGTTGAGCTGGCCTCAAGCTGAGATAGTTATTAATGGTTCTTGGCTGGCTCAGGTCTATGTAACATCCAATTTGCGTCCCAATCTATTCCATATTTTTGAAGATAACAGATGGCAGGTATGATGCAATGATCTTTGAGAGTGTTCACACTTCATAGGTATCCCACATAGCAAAGTGAATCCATAATCATTCCAGAACAAGAAACATAAATAAACTCCAGTCTGGAATTTAAAATTATCCCAAATAAAGGGTTGATAGAAAGAGCAGTCCCAGATTCATTAATTAAAAGAGCACCAATTGTTATCCACAAAGAGAGTTAAGCCATTGATGGGGGAACGATAAAAATGAGAAAGAGAAAGAGAGGGTGAGTGGATTGAAATGTTAGAAGCAATAGATGTGACCGAAGGATTCGCAGGATGTAATCTTATGAGGCTTCCACATAGCATTAGCATACAAGTGCATTATAATCAACAATTTTACCGGTGAGTATTGCAAAATCCATCCAAGTTCCAAGACCCCACAGGCAGCCAACGTACATACAAAAACTATTACCATACCTGCATAAATATCTTCACTAATGTTGATAACACGTGACGCTTTACTGATGCCACCTCGAGATAAGTGAAATATTCGGTCAAATACATCTGGATGTCCATAGTGCATACGAACTCTGCAAGATAAATTGACTTAAACACAAGAGCAGTTATACTTTCTCGGCATCACCAATAAAATGTTAAAATTGTGAAAGGTTAAACAACCTAACTAGGATTGGCTTGTGTATGCACACGTGTGTGTGTGTGAGATAGAGAAGCTCTGTCCAATGTGTGTCTATGAACCTATTAATTCAATGAGCCACAAAGTGACAAGCAAACTTGTTAAATAGTGATCAAGAAGCTGATCAACATACAAAATAAAAGAAAGGGAGCTTTGCCACAGAGAGAGAGAGAGAGAGAGAGAGAGAGAGAGAGAGAGAGAGAGACAGAGAGACAGAGACAGCCATGAGCTACATTGTTAATCTTGGATTAACTGGCCAAAAGAAAAACCACTCACTTAAGTGGATTTGCCAGCACACGTTGTACCAAGGTCACAAAGCTAGTCTCTTGATTGGACATAAACCATGCTAAAGATGATACACTGCACACATAAAATCAACAAGAATTATAACCATAAAGCGTATTGAAGTCATGAAGTTCATATAGACAGATGCCAAACCTTCCGGTAAAGACATGCTCTCTCACACCAAGAATAGTCGGAGGTCTAAGGCCATGATTTCCATGGAATTCCTCCAGAAGATTTCTCATTTTCATTGCTTCCTCAAGGTAATTATCCTGTCCAAAAGAAAATCATTCAGGGAGACATATACGATACAATAAAACTTAGTTGGAGGTTCCAATGGTCCCAAGCTCTTTCAATGCGCTCTTCCATATAATGCACAAATAGGATATGCCGGTGGTAAATGTGCCCATGAGCTAAGAAGAAACCAGAGTGTTAAATATCTGCACATTTCTTTTGTTATCTGCATCATGTCATTTCTTGGGGAAAAAAGGAAAAAAAAAAAGGAAAAAAGGAAAAACCTCACTGTCACATCATTGACCAAAACTAATATACATGCAGATGCATGTATCTCAATGTGCACCTCAAGACACAAGGTCAACTCAATTCCCAGCCCAGTGTTAAATATGGATGTCTCTCCTCAAGTTTAAAGTTCTTTATATTACCTTTTTACAATGACAAAAACTAACCATATTTAATGTTTTTCCAATTGATACAAAATCTATTAACTTTCTTCATTAAATTAGGCATTGCTTATTAAAAAGAAGATTACTCCTTGCAAGTGATTTGGAGTAAATAAGTGGATAAAAAGTTAAAGATACATATTTTACTTTTTCTTAGCATTTTAGAGTTGCACAAATCTTTTTTTGTTCTCGATATTGATTATTTTTAAAATTTTCAATATAATTATGGTTAAAGATGGGAGATAATTCCATCAACAACATTAAAAAATTTTAGAACACAATTTTCGTATGAATAGTATATACAAATAAGATGTATGTTTTACAAAAATCTTAAACCGTAGTTATGCCCAAAATATTTTTTAAAATAAATTATCAAATGAAGGGCTATTTTAAATAAACAATACTAGTATCAAGATCAAAACTATTTAATATTCAGAAAAAGAATTGGGATTATTTTATAACTTATGGCTGGTGAGTGCTTGTGTTCAAAATACTTATTTTAGTGAAATTGTTTCACACATTAATAGAACAAGAACTTTGTCATCATAAAATAGTAATATGGAAAGTTTTAAAGATAATGAGAATGTCTACGATGATAGGAACTTAAAACTAGGATAGATTCTGTTTAAACAACAACGTGATCTTTAGTCCCAAATTTTTAGGGTTGGTGGTTTGAGAGATAAAGATATTAGAGAAGGAAAAAAATTAAAAATTAAAAATTAAAAAAAACATAAAATTAAAGTTGAAAACAAAAATAGAGAAGATAACACTAAAAAATAAAAATAAAAATTATAAAAAAGAAATAAAAATAAACGATCCATGGAAATTTAAAATAATGATAAATGATTTAACTATTTCGGATTTTCTTACGCTACTCATTCCTATTTAAAATAATCTGCTAGCTAAACCCTTCACACTCATGTCTTTATGGATAATTTGCATCCATATTTTCAACAGTTTACCCCGACGTTCACTAAATCTCCTACATTTAAGATATCGCTCTTCTTAATTGGTGCATCTTTGGGTCTTGATTGTACATGTTTAAACCACATTAGGTGATACGCTTGCATCTTATCCACAATTTAATTCACTCTCAACTTAATATGTATCTCTTTATTTATAATCCTATCTTTTCTAGTTTTAACACACATCCATTTGAGTATTCTCATTTCAGTTAAGACCATTTTATACTCTTGTTGTTGTTTAATGGTCCAACACTTGGTGCCAATAATAATACAGGTCTTATTGCGGCTCTATAAAACTTCCCCTTTAATTACAATGATATCATGCGATAACAAAAAACTCTAAATACATTTCTTCATTTCATCCGACCTGCTTGGATCTTATGATTCATATCCCAATCTATGTTGCCGTCACTTTGAATAATGGATCCAATATATCTAAAACGTTCACTTATTGGTATGTTTTATCATTTTAACTTAATTGTTTTACCATTAAACATACATCTCATAGCCGATTATAAAAAACTTCCTTTTTTAAAAAAAAATATTTTATTTCTTGTTGTTTGGAGAGAGTATAGAAAGCTATTTTTTCTTTTTTTTTTCCACAGAGAAAATTGGTGCACGCCCTTACATTACTACCTAAAAATTGGCATATAGAACTTGAACTCACAGAAAATTTCTAAATATATATTATTCTTAAAATCTATGACTCTCAGTTACTTCAATCAATTTAACTCAGAGTATATTAAGATCTATTCAATGGTGGAAATATTAGATTAAGGCAAGGGATCCATTTCATGCAAGAATGGTTCAACTTGGTGCAATTTCTAATTTGAATGTCTTCAAAGGCATTTCAACAAATATTTGATACAAGACATTATACCAAAGCTTTCAAAGTCAGTGTTTGCAGAGAACCTAATGAAGGAAACAAAAGGAAAGCTCAAAACTATAATTTTGACGCAAATAAAAAGGAACTAGTGCCAAAAATGCAACATTCAGGAGAGGACAGCTGGAAAGCCGAAGGAGGCCAAAAAGAGCAACAACTTTAACATTAACCAAGATACAACTTACATATAAAATGAGCTAAGAATGGAAGAGAGAGAGAGAGAGAGAGAGAGAGAGAGAGAGAGTCAGAGAATATCTGAAACTTGTTATTACATAAAGTGGAGAAAGCGAGAAATGGAGAATGGCAAAAAAAGAAGAAAGAGTCTACTTTTTGCCTAGCTAAGTTGCTGGAGATGGGAAAGGCATTGTCAAAGTGGGGAAACAAATAAGGCTGCCACAGCTCAAACAGCATGTCAACGAAAATGAATTCCACTTTTCAAGAGTAGAAGTCAATTTCCAACAAATTTTGGCGCAATTTCCTATTGACAGGGCGATGTTTTCGTTTTGATTTCCCCCCCCCCTTTGGGCAACCAAAGATCGGAAAATCAGGAAGATGTTTCTCAAGTGGACTTTTTCTTCTAATCAAACACAGCCCTAATGTAGCAGCATAATTCTTTTGGAATAGAGACAAAGGGATATTATCTAAGGAAAACCAACAAAAATGGTCCCCAATTGGTTGCCACATTTTAGTGAGAGCCAAAACTTTAAGAGGATGAGGAAGTCTTCAAGAATAAAACTACCACATACCAGGTTTTTCCAAACCTACTCTTGCATCAATCACAAAAAAAAAGTCCTGATAGTTAAACAGAATACCAGGAAAATCACATATCAGACAGGAATAATACTCAAATGCAATATAAGCCACCTGATTCATGTCAATGGTCTGAATGGCCTCCCCGCGTGTGAATATGATAGCATGGTTTTGATTTTCAGGCTTTCCTTCTCCAAGCTTTGGATCTCCAGGAAGTTTGATAGAATATATTTCCTACATGTAGATTGAAAACTCATAAACACCAAGCCTCTAAAACAATGACTTCAAGCTGCATGTTAGGAATGAAGGAAACCTATAGAAAAACCAAAATTAGAACAACATTTAATTAATTTCCAGCCTCATTTTCTCACTAATCTGTCAAAACATTAAAAATGAATTAACATGCGATTCATTTATTGGTGCACTGACAAAGCAAACAATGCTTTGTGTACCTGATCTCTGCCATGGACATCAGCTTTGACAAGCTTTGAGTAGAACTCCTTCTCTATCTTTCCATCAGCTGTACCAATTTCCTCCACATGAATGAAGGCAACACGAAGTGCTTCATTCCTGATAGCGGAAGAGGAACAGAAGGCACGAAGACCATGAAAAAACAACTAGCTCAGTTGAATTAAATTTACTTGTGCCACCTAATTTATGAGAGTTAATATCACATTAAAAAATCTACAGATGACAAAAACATGCAATACCTCAGAATGGAAGATTTGAAATAGAGGATATTTAGGTGTTCAAAAAATTGAACTGGAGACTGAAATTTGTAGCATAATCCTTTCATACAAAGTCAGAACCGACCATCACCATACATGCAGGACTAGACCCAACATCTGCCCAATATAACCCACACCTACCGTTACTTTCCATTTTCTGTTCGTCTTTTGGGGGAAAAGGAAAACATTTAGCTAAATCTCTTGCATGTATCATGAAATTTAACAGAAAGAGAGGGACCGATTAAAATCACGTAGCACTCTTTGGAGTCTTGATGGCTCCAGATTCTTCACATCAAAATCCTTTTCTGATCCTCCTATACAATCTCCCACAGCACACATTGACCCACCTGCTAATTTTATTTGAATACTAAAGCTCCTTCCCAGTATGGGCTTTCTCATGGTCAATAGTTCTTAATAGCACTACTGCGGATGATCTGTTGCAGAGAATGTCTTTCAGAGCTCTCTCAATAAATATTTGTGTGCAAGAACAATAACTTCAATCAAGGGACTAATTATTTTTGCATTGTCCAATCATTAATTATAAGAGAAGCAGATTACTGTGTAATCTATTGTGCTTTTAATCTGTCCAAGTAGAGAGAATGGTCTGCTTGCAATGGAATTTATAGAATTTTGGCAAAGAAGCATGGTGGAATTATCCCAAGATGTCCACATTCTGGTGCATTCACATTTCGAAGAACCAACCTATTCCTGATTCTCTCATGGGATTAGGTAGTTTTCAAGAGAAAACAGCCAGAAATTATCAATACACCAAATTTTAAGATTTAAATTTGGTGGGGGCAATAGGTTCAGAGAAGCTATGAACAGAAGAAAGATCCAAAGTGTCCCAGTCATCTTGATAACTGAAGAAATGAAAATTTCATGACAAAGGGTCCCTTTGGAAAACATAGAAACTGGAGGCATTAAAATACTATACACACAAGGAACAAGGTCTAAAAAGCTCAAATTTCCCATCAGAGGATCCTTGCCTAATGGTTGATGTGGCCAAACAAACATCAAACCCTGCTGTTGGTCACAATATCACGTGCCTGCACTCATTTTTGGAACAACTATGGAGTCAACAGCTAAAAAGAATTTTATGCTTAAGCTTGCAATCAAATCTACAATTATGAAACGATGGACAAAGTATAACACAGTAAAATCTAGGATTATCAGAATGGTTACAATCTATAGCAGAAAAGTTGAAGCTTTACTACCCCATAATACTAATGATACAGAGAACAGACAAAAAAATTTTTACCGCTGTAACAAGAGAGCAATATCAGCTGCCTCTGGGACTTTCCTTTGCTTTTGCTGACCATAAATTTGGCAAGACACCACATAAGTAAACTTCAAATCTGCCTGAGCCCGAGCTTCACGCGATAACTCAAAACCTTGAGTTGAGAGGAAGTTGCTTTGGTAATGGTCACCTTCTATTGGTAAAACAATATGAAACACTTGACCACGGGAAATCAATAGTACAAAATTACAATGATAACAAAATAACATTGCATTAGCCATACCGCCCAGTCCTCTTCTTTCCAGAAAACTTTGTAGCATTAAGGCCCTTCTGTAGTACATCATTCCACGCACTGCACGATAGCCAAAAATTCAGGAATTGCTCCACTTAAACAAGAGGACATAAAAAAGTCATAATGTAACTCATGCACCAAAGAAGAACAATTTAGGAGCCAAAATACAAAATGATAGATTAATATCTCGTGAAACCTGTTCTTGCTAGAGTCTGGCCTCGATAAGATGCCCAAAATCGAAGTTCCAACGAATGGGTCCCTTGAAGCTTTGGGTCCCCATCAGACTCATTGTAGCCTAGTCTTTCAAGAAAGTTGTCCCATTCATCTACAGAAAAAAAGCATAACATCAGAGCACATGTACAGCAAGAAAGCAATCAACACGATATGTTACAGGTAATAATCATATGCAACGATGGCATTCACAATAATGAATGCTCAATTACTGATAACCAGGGCCCAAGGCACAAGGGTGAGCATCACCTCCCTCCCAGCTACAATTCTAAATAAAATTTTTACCTTTTGCGTATTTTTTTCCTTGTTTTGTTGCAAGCTTGAGACTTCAATACATTGACATATATAATATAGCATCTGTGTTCTTTCAAAAATGAAACTTGATTTTTCATTAGTATTTGAGTTTTTCCTTTAGTATTTACTGCTACCTTTAATAAAGATCAAGCATATGCAGATACTAATGCTTACAAAGATAAATGATAAAATGGTTTCACCAAGTGATGTACATGATAACATAAACCTTTTCGTTACTTTGGACATTTTGTTTTTGTTAATGATTTGGACCTTAATAAAATTTGTTTTTGAAGACCAACTGTTTTTAGACAAACACCTCACTTTGCACATGGTGCCTCTAGAAGTGGGGGCTCTTACTTCAGGCACTTGAAGGATGTCAAGCACCTTTGACAACATTCTTGCATTTTTTGACCAGGGTTGACCAGTTTCTAGACTGTATACCCCTCTACGCAATATGTTTGCCACCTATAACCCAGTCAGGCCACATGGGAGAAGTAATTGCAATATTACATCTGAATAAATTGCACGATGTACAACATCTACTTTTTCTACAAAAGGAAAGCCTTGAAGCATTGCATTCACCGGACATAAATTCATATATCTCCGAGCAAAAAAGGGTACAACTTTAACCACCACTGCTTCTGTTTTGGCATGAGCAGAGATGCTGATTTAAATATCATATGCAAATATTCAACACTGTCAAAAATCTGAATAAACAAAAGAAAAGGATGAATATAACAGTTGCAAACAATTGAGAATGCAGAATGCGGCAGTCAACACATACCGGGAAAGATTTTCTGCAGATAAAATAGGATAGATATTCCATCTTCATTCTCTACCCGCAGCTCAGAAGAACTGTAAAGTACAGTCTCGCTATAGTAGGGGGTGAAGACACTATTACAGAGAAACAATTAAAGCAATAAAATTAGAATTTACTATAGAAACAAATTACGAAGAAGAAAATGCATTTGCCACAGGCAATAGTCATTGAGAACTCCATGACCAATAGGGTAAACACCCCATGAATGCTGATGAAATAGTGTCAGATCATCAAAATAGACTCTAAACTGGCCATAAAGAATATGTTGCTCTTGAGAACAAGGATATCATGACGTGACTGACTACCTGAATGGCATCATTTCGCTCACAGGCTTTGCTGGAGGCATGTCCATAAACAATGAATTTGTAAAGAATTCCAATCTTCTTCTTGCTTCAAGATTTTTGGGAATATTAGCTGCAGACTCCTTCACCGTGAGTAGTAGGTGCAACCGCTTCACCAACTCCTTCTGTTACAAGTAATGTCATAAATCTTCACCACAATTTCTAAAACCCATAGTGATAATCATAAAAATAAACCAGATCAAAATAGCATAGTGAAAACCGCACAATTTCAGAATCCTTTGGCCATTCAATCCTAGAAAACAGGCGACCTTCATTTCTTGCTCTTGCCAAAATGTTCCATGTATCAAGCTGCTCCCTGACAAAGTATAATCAACCCCCCCCCCAAAAAAAAAGCATGATCAAAACCACTACCATGGAAAGAAACAGAAGTATTATCATCAATGAATCACAAGTTTCACCGGTTGTACACCTTAGATCAGATGAAAGCAAATCATGTGTGACAACATCATAAAAGTCATAAACAGCTTTTGCAGCACCCTTTGCCAGATCAGGAGTTTCATTCTGTATCTGACAAAATACAAACATATAATTACTTAGAACTTAACGGAAAATTGCTAGAATGAAAAAATAACAATAATAAAAAAAGCTGAGAATATAACCTTGTTCAAACAGAAAAGGAAATCTATGCATAAGTTTGAGCAGGAAACATGTGACATGTAGATATAGAAACACAGTAATAACATTGCACAAAGCAGAGAAAGAATCAACTCTTAGATGACATAGAGTCAAAACCATGTAGGAAATCACAATTTTCAGAAGAGGGGGAGGGGGGAATATTAGACATCCCCTAACAAGAAACACAAATAAGAGAGCAAACATTAATAAAGGTGTGAAGCCTATCAGTTAATGTAATAGTCCTTAGAGCACTAAAGCATGTCATAATGGTAAAGAAGAGAAGCATGATCTTATCCCACAGAACAATGTTGATGTATACACGCACACACATGATTTGATAGAAAAGGAAATTTATATTAAATGTATGAAAGAATGTACAAAAACTCCAAAGGCGAAAGAATCCTCGGGAGCAGTAAAAAATAGAATATAAAAAGGAAATCAATGAGAAATTACCCCATTGCCAAGCAAGCACCACCAGAGTTCCCTTTTAATAATACATATGTTTGTATATACATATAATATGTGTGTGTAAATATATCCAACATATTGATAGCCTTCGTGAGTCCTTTTCTCTTTCTATTCTAATTCAGGTTAGAGGGGCTTCATAAATGTTTGTTTATCCCCAGTCTCAATACACCTAAACCTCATTGTTCTTGCAGGAGAAGATGTATGGGTTTTTTGGTTAACATTCCCCAAATTGGTGCTTGGGCAGGGACTTAAAACCCAAACATCTCTCTAGTAAGCGAGTAGCTTTGAAGATTCACCTTAGAACCCAATTCTTTGTGACATAAGTTTATCAAGAGCAAGTACGATCTCCGTCAAAATGGACGAGATGCAATGCTAGAGTGGGAGCTTCTCATTCCAGTCCTTGGATATTCATCACTCAGTTTTATCAAATTTTTCTTTCTCTTGTTTCTTTTAGAGTAGGTAATGGTTCTCATCTTCTTTTTTAGGAAGAGTCCTAGAATGTGGACTTTTTCATCACTTTTCCTCCACTCTATCAGTTGTCTATGCTATGTTTGGCTCCTATCAAAGACTAATAGTCGGGAGGGTCATTCGATTTCTTGGGATTTTCATTTCTTCAAAAAGATAACATATAGAGTTCCCCCTCCCTTAATCTCCCATTTACATGGAAGTGTACCTTCTCATAATGTTCCTGATACCAGAATTTGAAATCTTAAAATTTTGGGTGTTTTCTTTTACAAATCTCTTTTTAATCATCTTATTTGCCTTTCCCACACCCTTCCTTTTCCCTTAACCGATTTTATTTGGAAGACAAAGGTTTTTAGAATTAAGGCTTTTACTTGTTCTATGGTGCTTAAAAAGTTCAATAGCAATCATTTGTTACAAAAAAAGAGATTTTCAGAACTCTCTCTCTTGATGTTTGCGTCATGTGTTATAATAATTCTAAAACTATAGATTGCATCATTTTTGCTATCTACCTCCAAGAAAAGGCATACTCTTGATAATAAGATAAAACAAATCCATAACACCAAAAAGAGATAGAGGAGAAAGGATAATATCAGGAAACATACATGCCACATGCTGCGATAAAAGATTTCTGAGGTTAAATAACCAAAAAAAAAAAAAATGAACTGAGTCAACAGAATGAATACCAAAAGTCCTGTTAATGCTGTGAATCTTTGTAACACCGAAGGAAGATTTTTGAGTGATAAGGTTATGACTAGCGAACCCTCCATCATACTATTCCGGATCTCCCGACAAATCCTGTCAACCCTATCACAAAGACAACATATCAAGCATATCATATCATGCTGCCAGTCTAAAACAAGAGAAATGCATGATGAGAATGTATTCATACCAAAGCCTTCCTTCAGCATCAACAAGGGAATACAAAATTTTTTCTACACTGTAGTAGCATTCCTGAACTGCATATGCCGTGTACTCATCCCTGCTTATCCTATTCCAAAGATCCGCTTGTGTATCTTTGCAGTCCAAAGCTAGATCCACTGCCAAAAAGATCTGGAAGGATAATAAAGTTAAACTGACAAAAAATAGGCCAAATCAATCAGACAACCAGGTGAACAGTACATTGGGTTGCACCTTGCTGCTTAACAGAAACAATGGCCATTGAACTAATCCCAGACTTCCTGCATTGCTGGGCATTGAAAGTAATTCCATTTCCCTGGAAAGCATACAAACATGCAGAAACAGAATTCTAATTATTTCCTATCCAAAGAATATGTAAAAGGATTATGCATAAACTTCCTAAGAAAATAAATACTGACACCAAAAATTTTCCGTTCTAAAAAAAAGAAATCATAAATGCATAGACGTGTCAATTGAAATATTAAAATCTCAATTCAACTACAAATTTCCCATGATGCTTTGACGAAAAAGAAACGCAACTCTGAATGACCAAGATGAAGAAAATCCAAAGGTCACAACTATGGAGAATAAGAGAGAAATAATTTAGATTGATTAGCCACGCTCAAGGGACATTTAAATGCACTGCTAAACTACAGCTTCAACAAGCAGACTCAAGGTGCCCAACAACTAGGATATCTAAGGAAACCTTGATTGAGGTAGAGAGAAAAATATGGGTATACATAAGAAAGAGTTGAACATAAACCTATTAAAGTACTTAAACTATTTTTTTTCATAAAAAAAAATTATTAATATGAAATAGTGAAGTGAACTACAAAATGGAGAACATTGTTCTCCTGAAAAGCAGAGAGAGAGAGAGAGAGAGAGAGAGGAACAACAACAAAATTTCATAAAGTACTACGAGAACTAAATGAAAGCATAAGTCACTTGTAGCATCTCTTGATCAGATACTGATAACATTGCCAAGATATCAAAACACTTTCAAACACCTAAACACCAAGGTAAGATCTTCATGAGGTACAGTCTATTATCATCTTCTCATATCTTCATGCACCTCCCCCACTGTTAATAAAGTAGCCTATTTCTATATTTAAATTTTTTTAATATGTATTTTTAACCTGTCGGGGTAAAAAAAATCTCTTCAAACGGAGAAATAAAAATTAAAATATTTTAAACTAACATTACTGGAATGGAGAAGATATTGTAAAGACAGTCATTTAAAGCAAGATGAAACAGCATATAACGTTATTACCTATTACTTATGTAGTCCTCCTCACGCAAGCTTTTAATGATATCATTCCAGAATGGAGAAAATATAGCCGCATATGACTTATTCACATCCTGAGGAACCTGCATCATTCGAACATGCCATCACAGTACCCACTCTAGTCAAAAATTAACCATAACATGAGAAGGTACACATGTCCAAACAGACTCCAAGTCAGAGTTAATGCTTCACCTCCAAAGAGGAGTAAACATAATGAAAACAAACCAATCAAAAATAAACAAGAATCAATAAGGGCATCAACCAACAATACTATATGTAATTTGATTACCACTAATTTCTGTAGCTAACTAGGACTTATCTTCGCAGACATTGATTCATCAAATGCTAATAAGAAATGAAAAGCAACATCCTATTAATACAAATGCCATTGGCTAAAAACCTTATTTATACTTTTTAGCAAATTTTAGAACATAACTTAGTAAAAAATGAAAAATAAAATAAAACAACACTAGTAGAAGATAGTATGAGGCAAACATGAGAGAAATACTAACCTGAGATGCTTGTCCATCAATGCGTATCCTGAGAAAGCAAATCAAGCAGTTACTCTGAATGAAGAAAGCAAAAGGCAAGATAAGTAGAATCAATGAATTTGATAATCTAGGTCCTCATGTTGCCAGTTATTTCTGGCAGGTAGTGTTCGTAATTAGCAATTACAGAATACCCAGATGAACAAATTTCGGAAAACTGGTTAGGGTGCATTACGTGCACTTCTTGATTGTGTTTTCAGAGGGAAAAGAAAAACCCTCAATTGATTTGATGACTTTATTGTGTTTGTAGTTAATTATGTTGACCAGTAAAAGAAAAAATGACAGCAATAAATATTTTCATGACTTATAGTTGATACTAGAAAGTATAAATTTATGGGTTTCACCTAACCCATATTATCTCAATTTTTCTATTATTTTTCTTTGGTCATTCATTTCATGATCCGACTGGCAGTATTTATTTGTTCTTCAAAAAATTCCCAGCAAACATTTATCACAATGCATTGCTCTTCTGCAAACCCCACTTGCAGCCATTTGCAAAACTATTGTTATCAGCATGAGATGGGAAACTAAAAACTAAGACCCCATCAATGTTCTTATTTGCAACTTATTATCCCATAGTGCAATGCTCAGTTTCTGAAACCCTCAAATGCATAAAATAAATCACAATCAATAAGCACAAAAAAAAAAAAACCTTTTTGTTTGCGGAGACACAAGTTTCTTGACAAAGGCTTCTGGAAAGGTCTCAAAACGTTTATGAATCATTTCAATCGAACGTATCTGACACAAGAGAACAAATCATTTGACAACAAATATATAAACAAGTGGCCATGAGAGACCAAGCCATACCATTCATGATACAAATTAGGGCTGGAAGGAAGCAATGACTGAGAAAACCTGAGTTGAGAATAACATATTACCTCACCCAATCGAGCTCGTGCACCCATTATGCCACCAATTATTGCAGATAAGAGAGTGTACCATATGTGAGTGTCCATGAGATAGATCTGGATAAATCCATAGAATACTTAAACAACCAAAAACGACGTCAAGTTGCATCAATACTTGGAAGCTAGAGAATTCAGATATCGTAGCCAAAAACTTTTCTTTTAACATGGACATAAATGATTATAATGGAAAGAAGTAAGCACTAAGGATATGCTAAGCTATTTATCGTATAAAATCAATGGAAGCAGGTCAATATAAATGCCTCCAGCCAAATTGATCTGCTAACAATTCTACAAAACTGATATTCATAATATGGTTCCTTAATTGCAAATTTAACCTAAGATAACTCTCTCCTCTTTCCCAGCTCCAGCAAATGTTTCTTCCCTTCCCCTCTCAATGTTTGCACAACTATCTCAATAGTTAATCACAAAATAACTCAAGTTTCAACATTATCATATTAATAACCCCATTTCTTGTATGTTTGATGTTTCTGCTGTTGTTGACAATTAGGATTCTCAAAATCCTTGATTACTGAAAGTGATCCAACACATCTAAAATACTAATTCTTTTGATCAAACTTTTTCAACAGAATATGTACTCCTAGCATCCATGCATTATCATCATGGCAGACCGGTAACCAACTCATTTGGCATTGTGTGGTGGCGTGATTACTATGAAATATGTTGTTTGATATTTTAGTAAGGAATTAGGTTGTCCCTATTCTGTTGTGATTTCTTGCTTATGGATTTCAATACCATTGGAAAGTATTAAGGATGCCTGAATACGTTGGGAGTGTGCTAAGATGGTCACAGTATGGTGCATATGGCTACAGAGGAATGATTGGATCTTTAAAAATAAGGTCTTCCAATTGATTTGTGGTGAGATAGGATTGTATTCTTGTCATCCCTTTGGGCCTTGGCTGGCAGCGCCTACCATGATTATTCTTTGTGGGATATTACTCAGGATGAGCTATTTTAAATTGATTAATTCTTCTCAACATTTACGAGGATGTCTTATCCTATCTTCGAACTTTGTATGATCTTCTTCTCCAATGAAATTCTTTTCTTCAGCTACCACAAAAAGAACTTGCACCTAGAAATTTCATCTTGCCAAGATAACTTCATCAGAAACTAATGGAAAAAACAATGAATTTCCCAAAGTATGTGCAATAGTTGAACACCACTCATATGCTCTCCTAAGTATCCACTAGAAACAATGGCAGCATTTACACATCCTTGATCCTATTGATAATGCTCATCATTACAACAAGAGTAAAAAAACTAGAAGAATGGAAAACTCACCGCCACAACAGGAGCCCAGAGGCTTACAAGTGTTAAGGCATTATGGTTGTCTGCAATGGATGGAGAGCAACAAATGATTAACTAGTATGAAGTCTAAGGAGAAGTTGTAAAGTGACACCAAGTTGAAAAGGAGCTAAGCTGTCTTCCACATAAAGGATCAAGAGAACAGTGAGATTTTAGCTCTTAATTGCTATTTACAGATGACACAATTACTCTCATAAACCAGCAGCCACACATTTCTCATACTATGCATGCATTCCTGTGTACCGGATGGAATCTAATCTAAAGATCAATTCGCAAGAAGAGTTTATTCTTTCCGTTGCTTTGATTGGAGCATACCAGCAAGAATTCTTGATTGCCAGGTAAGACCTTTGTTTATTACTTAGCTTAGTTACTTTGGGTGGGTCATATTCTGAAATAAACATCTGAAATCATTAACTGGAGAGGCTGGATAAGGAAATTGGCAGGTTTGTCAAAAGGCTGTAGATTGACTGTTTTGAGTGCAGCATTACAAGGGATGGAAACTATTCAATTATGATTAGGTGAGAAACCTAGGATGAAGAGAACAACTTTTCTGTAGTGATGCAAGACACTGAGCATACCTTCTTGGGAAGGTGGGCAAATCATGGTTGACCTGAATGAAGCCTTGTTGTGCAAAACATTGAAACTGATAATAACTGATGGAGACCATGTAAAAAGTAGGTGTTACTAAATATGGATCTTCACATTAGTTGGCTGAATCTGCTCTGTTCTCTTATAAGGCCATGTTTGACAACACATATTTCTACAAAGGAGCTCTTCTTAAAAAGCCTGTTTGAATAAGAGCTAATGAAAAAACTGGTTCATATTATTTGGTTCTCCTAAAAATTTTAGCCTTCAAATAAGTCTAACTAAATAAATTTGTTTGGATATTAAGAGGTCATAAGAGAAATATAGAAGTGAATTATTAAATTGTCCTCATAATGAAAAAAAATAAATCTTTACATTATCTCCAATTCTAAGAATGTGATTAGAGCTACAAGGATTAGAATAATGAATAGGTCAATCTATTAATCCATTGGAAAGAAAAACCTCCACAGTGTCATTGCTTTTCCATTTGTGAATTTGGACTTGGAATCTGCATCAGTTGGCAATACTTGGAACTGTATAGTAAATGGGTCTCTACAAAATTAATGGACATAGGATCTGCTTTGCAATTTTCAATTTTAAGAATAACAACAAAATTCTATTATATGGTCTGAAAGCAGCTCAGACATCAATGTTCAACCCGATTAACCCCAACAAATTGCATATAGACAAATCTTTCAATCGTTGAATTTTAGTCAACTTTATAATGATGAATATAATAGAATCAAATTCTGATTTCTAAAAAAAAAAATTAACATGACATGAGAAATTAAAGAGTCATAGTTTACCTTGATTTCCCCAAATTTGATGCATAAACCTAATGTTGAATATTTTAACTAAAACATCATGAAAGAAAGTTCATGAAATCTCAAGCAACTTATAATTTTTGGGAGTAAGTAGGTGGTACTTAGTGATGTCCAGAAAACAGTTGTCTTGGCTTCTTGTTACAAAGCACTCTCTAAACATGGAGTCCCCTGACATGAAAGAACGGGGATGTTCCGTAAAGGTAGTATATGGAAATGAGAATATTTATTGGGGGCCATCACAGTCCAAGGCATTCAAAATTTTTTACAAATGACCTTTTTACTCCGCATAAGCAATTCGCTCTGCTTTAGCCATTTGCCAAAGCAAACTACGTGTCACCATTTGAAATTACTGAAATTAGGTGCTTTATCACTTCTGCTTACGAATTACCAAATGCATAAAAGTTGTTGAGTGATTTCTCTTCATAAAGCCTCATTCAAAAGGTTGCCTAATGGCCACTTACTCCAGTTGAGAGTCAGAGTTATGTTACACCTATTCAAAATTTCATATTCAGGAGGCAAAGGGCAGTCAAGATGACTGAGAAAGAAAAGGGGAAATTTTCAAGCTAAAATTCAAATAAAAGGTCCTAGAAGTGATCAACCTGCAGAGACAGTGGAAACAAGATTGCAGGATTTTTCCTTTATATACTCTCCATCTCAATTAGAGTGACAAAATATTTTATTTTTCTTGTCCCAAAACAAATGTCAAAGTTTACTTAGATAATAAACTAAATGGATGACATTACCATTTTAGCTGAAAGAGCAAATGGACAACTTCATTTAGGCATACTTTTAGAAGAAACTGCCTTTTAGCAAATGAAATAAGAGCAATTAATGCTCTTATCTTAATTTATATGGTTGGGCATCTTTGTAATTCACAGCCAGCGGAACAGACGGTGTAAAAGAGAGCATATATAAAAAACACCATAATGTTGTTAAGGATATACATCTTAAAGAACAAAGAAAAGAAAAGATTTATGGACGGAGCAACAAATGTTAGAATTCATGGAGGAGAAAGTGACTAGCTTGTCAATATATTCTTCTTTCCTTATTTAGTTTTGTTATAGTTGTATATCCCTTGATTAGGTCTCTAAATATTTTCATTATTGTTGTAAATATACTTACTGTAATTAATGCTATAATTTTTCTTGTAATAGGCCTAAAACTAAGGGATCTGATTATGCTGATTATATTAGACCCTAGAATTAAGAGATTTGATTATTCTTAAGTCTATATATTATAATTCTCTTAATGAAATGAGCAGAGCAATTTTTCAGAAATTCTCTTTTATTTTGTCATGGTATCAGAGCCAAAAGTCTGAGATCATTTCATCTTGTGTCTAGCTCCTTGTCTATCTCCAAGATCTTAGTGCTTTGTTCTGTTGTTTTTTTTTGTGTTCTTCTATTCTGTTTTCTTGGACCTGGTCTTTTAGTTCTTGTTTCTAGTTGGATCATGTCTTTGGAACGATTTGAATACTTTCTTGTTCAATTTAATGGCAAGAACTATTCTGCTTGGACATTCCAATTTCAGATCTTTGTCAAGGGAAAGGAATTATGGGGTCATATTGATGGGACAGATCCTGAACCTAACAACGAGAAGGAGAAAGAGAAATATGTGAAATGGGAGGTGAAGCATGCTCAGATTATGTCATGGATCCTTGGAAGTATGGAACCCTCCATACTTCTCAATCTCAAGCCTTATAAGACCTCTAGAGAAATGTGGGATTACTTGAAGAAAATTTACAATCAAAGCAATGCAACACGAAGGTTTCAATTGGAACTCGAGTTGGATCAACTCATTTAGGGGAGTATGTCAATCCAAGAGTTTTATTCTTCTTTTGTTAATCTTTGGGCTGAGTATACTAATATTGTGTATGCAAGTGTACCTTCCGAAGGACTCATTGCTATCCAACGAGTGAATGAGACTAGCAAGCGTGACCAGTTTTTAATGAAGTTAAGGGGGGAGTTTGAACCAATTAGATCCAACCTAATGAACAGAGAACCAGTTCCTTTATTGGATATTTGTGTAGGAGAGCTTCTTAGGGAAGAACAACGGCTAATTACACAGGCTGTCTTGGAGCAGAAAACTCAAAATTCTACTCTAATTCATGTTGCCTACGCTGTTCGAGGAAGATCTAAGAGATATGACTAATGTCCAGTGCCATAGTTGCAAAGGATTTGGGCACATTGCCACTAATTGTGCTAAAAAATTTTGCAATTATTGTAAGAAAACGGGACATATCATCAAAGATTGTTCCATTCGGTCTCCAAAGAAATCTGAAAGTGCCTACAATGTCTCGACTGGTTCCTCAAATGCCCCTAGTCCTGGTCAGTCTTCTATTACTCATGAAATGGTCCAACAAATGATCGTTTCTACCCTTTCTGCTTAAGGCTTTTCAGGTAACAAAAATTCTAATTCTAAGCTTTGGTATTTTGATTCTGGTGCTTCCAATCACATGATTAACACTGTCTTACTATTAAATAATGTTAAAAAATACAAAGGCAATCTTCAGATTCATACTGCCGATGGTAATTCCTTACCTATCACAGCTCTTGGTGATATTTCAGCCTCTTTAAATACCGTTTTTGTGTCTTCTAAGCTGTCCACTAATCTTATATCTGTTGGTCAATTAGTTGACAACAATTGTAGTGTTCAATTCTCAAATTTTAGTTGTCTTGTGCAGGATCAAGTGTCCAGGAAGATGATCGCAAAGGGACCTAAAGTGGGACGTCTTTTTCCTTTATTTTTATCTCCCTCTCCGGTGTCAAATTATGTTGCTTGTAATGTTGTTCAATGTGATAATCAGGTGTGGCATAGACGTTTAGGACATCCTAATCCTCATGTTCTTTGACTCTTGCTTAAATCTGGTTCATTTGGAAATAAAAATTCGACTTCTTCTCATAATGACATTGTTGACTGTGCATCTTGCAAACTTGGTAAAAGCAAAACGCTTCCTTTTCCATCGCATAAAACACGCACCACCAAGCCTTTTGAATTTGTACATACTGATGTATGGGGTATTGCATCTGTAATTTCTCATGAACATTACAAATACTTTGTTACATTTATCGATGATTTCACTCGCTTCACTTGGGTATATTTCCTTCGGTCTAAAAGTGAGGTTTTTTCTGTGTTTAAAGTCTTTCTTACTTTAGTTGAAACACAATTTTCTGTCAAAATCAAAATCTTACAATCTAATTCGGGTGGTGAATATATGTCAAATGAATTTCAATTTTTTCTTCAAAGTCATGGGATCATATCACATCGTTCTTGTCCTTTCAGTCCACAACAAAACGGTGTGGCTAAAAGAAAGAATCGTCATCTTCTCGATATTGTTCGAACTCTTCTAATTGAGTCTTGTGTTCCTTCTCATTTTTGGTGTGAAGCTTTGTCTACTACTGTTTATTTGATCAATAGATTACCATCTCCCAACTTGAACAATGGTTCTTCCTGCTTTCGTTTGTTTGGGCATGTACTAAATTATTCCAATCTTCATATTTTTGGATGTGTTTGGTTTGTTCACCTTCCTGCACTTGAGAGAAATAAACTTAGTACCCAATCTGTCAAGTATGCCTTTTTAGGATATGCTGGGACCCAAAAAGGATTTGTTTGCTATGATCCTCATGCCCGTCGAACTCGTGTCTCTAGGAATGTCATTTTTTTTAAAATCAACCATTCTTTAGCACACAACAGACTCAAAATTCCCTTCTCTATCTGCTTTACCACATTTTCCTGAGTCGCCAACATCAATCCAAAGGTTTAAACCTGGTTATGTTTATCGTCGATGCACTCCTACATCTGATCCTCCTACAAGTCTTACTGAGGTCCCTCCACATCTTCTTGCGGTATCTGATTCTGATCTATCCATTTCCAATGATCCACCTTCTCTTCGAAGAAGCTCTAGACCTCGCAAACCTCCTGAAAGGTATGGGTTTTCAAACCCTTTGGCCTGTCTACTACTTTGTCTTCTATTTTTATTCCCACTTGTTATAAACAGGCTATAGAACATGAGTGTTGGCAACAAGCAATGGAAGCAGAACTCCAAGTACTTGAGAAAAACCATACCTGGGACATTGTTTTTTGTCCTCCAAGTGTTAAACCCATTGGTAGTAAGTGGGTCTATATTGTGAAACTCAAGTTTGATGGCTCTTTGGACAGATACAAAGCTCAATTGGTTGCTCTTGGCAATAAACAAGAATATGGTCTCGACTATGAAGAAACATTCGCACCAGTTGCTAAGATGACCACGGTGAGAACCATTCTTGCTATTGCATCTTCTAAATCTTGGCCTTTACATCATATGGATGTAAAAAATGCCTTCTTGAATGGGGACCTTAAGGAAAAGATTTACATGAAGCTTCCACCGGGTATGTCAATGACAGCTTCTCATAAAGTTTGCAAGCTAAGACGCTCTTTATATGGGTTGAAGCAAGCACCTAGGGCCTGGTTTGAGAAGTTTCGCAGCACTCTTCTCACATTCTCTTTCACACAAAGTCAATATGATTTATCACTCTTCTTTCACAAGAAAGCCACTGGTATGGTCTTTCTCTTAGTCTATGTTGATATTATTATCACTGGTGATGACAATAGATTGATCACAAAACTTCAAAATATGTTGCATAGTACATTAAAATGAAAGATCTTGGGCACCTCACATATTTTTTGGGGCTGGAAGTTCACTCTCGAGATCATGGTTTGTTCTTAAATCAACATAAATGTATCCAAGATCTCATTGAATTTATTGGTTTAAAGTATGCTACTGCAGTTGATACGCCAATGGAGGTGAATGTGAAATACCAAAAAGATGAAGGTGAGCTTTTGCCTTATCCTTTTTTATATAGACAACTAGTTGGTAGTCTTATCTACCTAACAATTACAAGGCCCGATATCTCACATGCTGTCCATATAGTCAGCAAATTTATGTAATCACCTTGACATCTTCATCTTGCTGCAGTTCGTCGCATTATTCGATATTTAATTGGGTCACCTACTCGTGGGTTGTTTTTTCCTACAAAATCTGCTCTTCATTTGAATGCATAAAGTGATGCAGATTGAGCTGGCTGCCTGGATACTAGGAAGTCTACAACAGGGTGGTGCATCTTTCTTGGCGATGCCTTAATTTCTTGGAAGTGTAAAAAGCAGGATTTTGTCTCTAAATCTTCCACGGAGGCTGAGTATAGAGCCATGTCTGCAGCTTGTTCTGAAATTGTGTGGTTACGTGGTCTTCTTTCCGAACTTTGATTTTCTCCAACTGATCCGACTCTACTTCATGGTGATAATACTAGTGCCATTCAAATAGCTGCAAATCCAGTATATCATGAATGCACAAAACACATAGAGGTGGATTGTCATTACATTAGGGAGGCCTTCACTCGAGGTGTTATCACTCTTCCTCATCTTACTACTGATCTTCAAATCGCTGATATCTTTACGAAAGCTTTGACAAGCCAATGACACAAGTTTCTCAGTAGCAAATTGATGTTGCTCGTCTTACCCGCATCAATTTAAGGGGAGATGCAATATATTCTTCTTTCCTTATTTAGTTTGTTATAGTTGTATATCCTTTGATTAGTACTCTAAATATTTTCATTATTATTATAAATATTCTTACTGTAATTAATGCTGTAATTTTTCTTATAATAGGCTTAGGACTAAGGTATCTGATTATACTTACTATATTAGACCCTAGAATTAAGGAATTTGATTATTCTTGATGTCTATATATTGTAATTCTCTTAATGAAATGAGCTGAACAATTTTTCAGAAATTCTGTTTTATTTTGTCATAGCTCCCACTATTTCATTGGTTGGTGGGAATGGAAGCTAAATAGGGACCTTGATTAACACAATTACATAGAAACTCATAGAAGCAAGATGAAAGAATAAGAAACTTACTTTTGGAAACAAAGTCATGCCACGAATACTCCGAAATGTCTAGATCCACAATGATGTTGGTGGGACTAACAAGTGGTTTGATCTGCAAGCATGAATGACAAAGACCAAATTATTTCTTGCAGAAAGACCCTTGTCCGAAAATCAAAAGTGACCTGGAAATCCACTTCAACGGAAGGTTGAGATGCTAAGGAATAGACTAAGAGATTATGGATCACCTGGAGAAAATAAGCAAATGTGAATTTGCACAAAAATATAACCAACCAGAACAACGAATACCTGCAAGAGTACCAGCAGTTTCAGATAAGCTTTTTTCTGAAGCTATATTAAAAGAGGTATTTCCTGTGGACCTTGCAATTGTAACAAACATCAGCCAGACAGAAAGTCCAGAGAAAACCAACAGAAGCCCCAACCAGAACAGGCTTGAACAGTACAGAAAAACTAATAACCAATTCAAATGAGGTTTAAAGAGTAGAATACATAACAAGAAGCTAGAAATTTTAGCTTTCAGAGAATCATTTAAATAACAAATATCCATGTTTGAAATTAACAAAAGCTGGATACATCATAAGATAGATTGGCCAGGTAACAAAAGAAACTCATTGAAATAGATAGAAATTTCTCTATGAGTGTCAGATCTCCATAGATAACATGAATTGTAAAGAGTAACATAGGAAGAAATGCTGGAAAGAATATGGATGAATACTACAAGAAAGAACACATGAGATGAAGGTGACAAAATTCATAAATTCTAATCATCAACAGCAATCAAAAATGAGCAAAACCTCAAATAATCACTTGTCCTCTCATAAAGACCTCGCCCAACATAGTACCGCTCCTGCAAATGTTTGAGCAACTTTTTAGTCAAAATTTTAGAAGATGTTAACTTCAATAGGGAAAACAGTAGGCACAAAGGAATACCTGATAGATCCACTTGAAAAACTGGAAAAATGGTTGATCAGACATTTCCGACAGTACATGAAATGCAGAAAACTTCAGGAACATTGCAAAAACTAGGTGAACCGCAGCATAAACACCTAAAACAAGAATATAAATGCGGAAATAGGACGAATCTGCATTGTTCTTATTTCTCTCGTCAAGAACATTCCTGCATTTTGCATGTTCATGTGCCCCTCAAATTCGCAGATCATCAAGGTTGTCTTAAAGGAGATAGGAAGTTCAATACTTACAAGTAGATATATGTCACAGCAAGAGAGCTCAATCCCCACCAGAAGAACCTGATTAGAAGCCTTGATATGGCCATGCCTCTTGCTGAGGTGTAAGCTCCAAACATAAGCATGACATCTAGGCAACCTACATCCCACGACAGTAGAAGAAAAGATAGAAGCTATGCAAAATTGGAATAGTGCGTATGCAAGAAAATACAGAACCATAAGCTAAAAATGAACAGCTTACTCTCTATGAAGTTCATGACAGCAAAGCTAGGTCCAATGCTAAGTATCGTCTTAAAAGTATCCAAATTAAGTAATCCATTATTGAAAGCTATAATTGTCAGGGCCTGCATTTTAGGTGGGGACATATACCATGCATAACAGACAAAAAATGAAGATCGGGAAAATAAGCGGAATACACTACTAGTTCATCAAGGAATCAATACCTGGAACATTAAGGCCAAAAAGATCCACAGACGATGAAAGCTTCGGTAGAGGTGAAGAAAAGTACGATGCTCAACAAAAGAGCTTTTCCCAGTCTGGGGGTTTAAAGTTGATATTAATATGAAAAAAATAGTAGCCAAAAAACAAAAAAGGAAATTATAGTGAAACGGATGCAAGAAACATATCAGATGACAGCTTGGACATGCAGAGAGATTACCCTTTAGAATTAATCATGAAAGTACAATGATCAGTCATAACTCATAATCCATCCAACTATGGAACGCCCAACAATTCTAAGGCACACCTACATCTACAATTACAGCTTTTGATTATCATCATGAAAATTGTAACATTTAACAGAATAATAAAATGGTATAAAATAGGAAGCCATGTCCCATTTTTTGTTATCAGAATAGTATCCATATCCCTGGAAGTCAAAAAATCAACAAGTATCACTAGTAGAAAATAGTAACCTAAAGAACTCAAACTATAATAAAATGGTAGAAAATAGGAAGCCGTGTCCCATTTTTTGTTATCAGATTAATATCCATATCCCTGGAAGTCAAAAAATCAACAAGTATCACTAGCAATGTTATCAGAACCGTACCGTGTATTGACCCATAAAATTCAAAAATATAGTTGAATTGATTGGACTGTGAATCAATATGGTCGAACTGCTGATTTTTTAATAATAATTAAATATATATATATATATGTAATCAATAATTACTTTTAAAACTCATATTGATAATTAAGAACTAAATAACTAAATTATAAAGTCATATAAAATATAAATTAAAATCATAATATCAAAAATTGATAGTCTCATATCTCATAGAAATTAAAAAAAAAAATCTTAAAAAAAATATTTTTTTAGGTTTTAACCCTAGACCGTGGTTTTTTAAAACCGGCGGTTCAACCTCGGTTCACGGTTGAACCACCGGTTCAGTCCGGTTCAATTGTAAAACGGTATTTTTATTCAACCGAACCGCAAAATTATTATAAGAAGGGTTGAACCGGTTGAGCCGGCGGTTCGGTCTGGTTTTAATAACATTGATCACTAGTAGAAAATAGTAACCTAAATAACACAAACTAATAGTAGCACATTCAGACAAGGAATAGAACACCAAGCATAGATCAAAATGAATGATGATATCAAAGAGTTTTAATCTTAAATAAGCAAAACCAACCCTTTTCCACTTTTTAGGCTTCAAAAGGAAAGCTGATTCACTCTTCAAGGGCCATCCCAAGTCAAAGCAAGAAGTTGACCTGCATGTACTTATTGAAAATAAGTTTGATTTCATAATCAAAAGTTCCGACTCTTGAGACAAGTTCGAAAACACAAACCAAAAGTATTCATTGAAGTCATCATAATTCCTCCATGCTGAGTGTGCAGCTTTCCCATTGTTGTTTCTCAAAGCTTCCTGATTTTGGAACAGAAGTAGCAAACACAAATTGAAGAAACCAATACACAAGGTACAGAAAATCTCATGATTTAAAGATCAGTTTTAGTAACCAAAAAAGTTCATCTAGACATTGATGATTAGTGAATGACAATTTTTAGCCCCTGAGATGTTGTCTTAGCGCAATAGTATGTGTCCAACCAGATGTAAGTGTACTATCTAATACACACAAGCACACACAAAGCATAAATGCATGCAAGGTGTGAGGAAAGATCCACTGATAACCATTTGAAGGGGAAGATAACCGGTTGAGAGCATATCAGTCAAGAAAGAGTTTTGGTAATGCAGTCATACTAAACAAACTTCTCTGAATTTCACTAACCGCAGCCATTGCATCATATATGGGACGAATCACTTGCTCAAGAAAGGAAACAGAACCACTTTCAGTTCTACAGCTTACAGCAGGCCTAGCTTCCCCATGGTCCAATACATGATCTAACTCTTTTGCCATCTGCACAATCACAGAATAAAATATTTGAAATTAGGTATTCAAATTCTTAACACTTCCGGTAAGGGCCATGGTCAAGACTCGAGCTGTAAATCATCAACAGTTCAAAAATGAAAGCTGCATTGGCATCCAGCAAAATGTTATATGACACACAAAGGGCACCTACTAAAAAAGTGTTTGATACCCCTCATGGCATGTCTAATTTTTTATTATTCTTCTGGAAGGCTAAGTCTTCTGAAAAAGCAATATATATATACCTTTGACTTCAGGGACAATTTAGAAAACTCCAAGGATTTGTTATAAAGTATCCTTAAAAAAATGATATATGCATGTAGCGTTTAAGGTGTTATTCTTTTTGATAAAGAAACAAATTGCTTAGATACCAATTTTACAATACTTCTAGCAGAACATATAATATTCTATGAACTTTGCATGTAGGTATACAAAGATGTCATGTCCCGACCATGACAAGTCTCGTTATTTAGAAATATGGCACTTTTGTGTGTTTGGTGTGTTGTATACATGTGGGCTGGGAAGCCTGAATGTGAAGGTTCACGTATCAAAGGGAACTCGTATAAATGAGCAAACTATTAGGACCACAGCCAACTTCCCACAAGAACCCACTTAATGAGGTAAAGCATAGAGAGTGTAATCAACTTCTAAGAACTTTCATAACATCAATCATTGCAGGAAAAAGGCTTCTCACTGATACAAGTCATTACAATAATAGTTCAAGAAAAGGTGAATGGAGCCAACAGGAAGAAACCAGAAGAAAATTCATCAAAGAAAAATATTAATTAAAAATAAATCATAATTTTGAGTATATTAACAACATATGTTATTTGCTCAAATTATACGTATAATGGGAATTTCACATGTCATGATAAAAAAAGACCTCGGTAGTGCAAACAAAAAGATAAAAGACCAGCACAAGGAAAGGCATACCTGATGAAATATGTAGCATATACATTCAGGAAGAAAACGAACATTTGCAGCTTCACCCCATATTAAGAAATACAAAGAAACCAAGAAAAGTTTCCTGTCCTGGTTAATTGCTTCTAAACTGGCATAAAAAGAACCAATTAGTAATGTATAACATAATGGAAATAACAAAAATGCAGCAGAACAAAATTAATAAAAAAAATCCAGAAGTGACCTGTTCCATGCAAGCCGTATCCGCAAATATTTGCACCATTTGATGTAGTTATCCAGCACTTTAAGAAAAACCTCAGTGATCGCTTTCTCATCTATTTTCTGCAGAAAAGGAAAAGCTAAAACTATGAAAATGTGAAAACATTAAAAAGAAGAAATAATAATATCAATGATAAGAAAATTAATAATTACAATAATAATATTAACAATAACAACAATAATTATTGTTATAAATACAAAGTAATCAACAAGCTTTGGATGGAAGGGGGAAAAGGCCTTCCGTCAATATACAATTAATCGATGCTATATAAGTGCACACATTTCAAAAAAAAAAGCAATAGAAATCATGTGCCTCACTCACTGGATTTGCTTCAACAGGTACATCAAGGCGAGTCTGTGCATTTGCTATGGCAAGGATGACATGTTCACGCTGGTTCCTTATGTTGTCTTTCTGCAAGCATAATTTCAATGGAAATTAATGAGCTGGAACACAAACAATCCGACAAAAGACAAATGATCATTTCAAAAAAATTAAATAAATGAAAATATATAAAAATATAGAAGCAGGTCCAAGTGATTTATAGTGCATCATATGTAGCTGCACCATGGAACAACAATACTTTGGACAATTAATTTTGTATAATGTGGCTAGAATTTATCTGAGTTCAACTAACATCTGTCAAGGGTGCAAATGTACATCAATTCTTATATGTGGCATAAATATGAACCATCTGCAATGCTAATATATGGTGAATCTCTGCCTTTCCCTATTCACTTTCAGAGACGCCAGCACATCTACAACGCACCCATCAAAGATCATATTATGACCCACTCAAATGCCAAGGGAAGAGCAAATTAACAATCAAAATTCAAAAGCCGTCCTGATTCACAAACAGTTTAATAGAAGATATCCAGCAACCTCATCATCACTCTTAACAAGGCAACTTGGTAAGAGAAGCATTTTACCAAATGGTAACCAAAAGAAAACTCAACCTTGAATTATACCAGGGCCCAGGCATGGAAGCCAAAAGGCCTTGTATACTGTTGAGGGTCACTCAACATGTGATCTTAAGATGAATGTAATATATGATCATCATGTCACATGCACTTGGACTAGAAGTCAGAAGCCAGACAAAATAGTCAAGCATGCCAAACCTGAAAGCCGAACACGCATTCCAAAAGATCAAACATGTCTGGGTCTCGCCCTCCAAAAACCTCGAAATGAAGCTTCGGGAAGTGTTCAGTATATCTTATGGCAGATATTGCACCTCTAATCTAGCAACCACGCAAGGTTAAAAATAATCAGTCTCACAAGTTGATTACAAACAAAGAATACAGATTAATCATGGTCCAAAATGCAAATTATATTGACAAATCACCAACAAAAACTCCTACGGTAACCAAAAAGAAATAAAAGTGATAAAATTCAGCACCATAGTTAATTACAACCTACCTCAGGAAAAACTCCTATAACATTGGTTATTGAGGGGGCATCCAATGGGACAATATTGTAAGGAGCAAATTCCCCAGAAAACGTTGCATCTGACTTTTTTATCCTTCTTAACTGGAAAAAGGGGGAAAAGAAAGAATGATGATTTCTGGTAAATAATAGCCTCCATCGAATTCCTTAACATCTAATTTAACCTCCAGCAAGGCAAGATATTTAAGCCAAAATTGCTGAACTTTGTAATGGAATATTTGCTCCAGAATAAGTAAAAATGATTAAAATCAATTTGCGTAAGCCTAAAGGAAAGCGACAGCCCAAAGTACAATTTGGAAACATAAAATCATCTCATTGCTGCTGGTTCAGAAACAGATTCAATGCTCAGGAAGACATTTACACTATACATATACACAGAGAGAGGGGAGAACAGAATTTTAGATTTGATAATGCATACCAAGCATCTTCAAGGTTCGATCATATATAGAGAATAATGCCGTACCTCTTCCATGATTAGCTTTCGTACGCCATCAGCAGGTGCATCCTTACTAAGTGCCTCCATGACCTCGATCAAAGCCCTCGATGTGGCAATAACCTTTTTCATTTCTACAGGTCTAAGCTCCAACCTGAGAGAAGAGGATGATGGACTCATTTTTGGTTTTCTACAAGAAAATATTATATATAAATATACATACATAGGAAAGAAATTAGCACCCAGCAAAGATATTAAATATGGACAAAAAGAAAGCTACAATGAAAAATGTATAATCGCGATAGAACTATTTTTCAGTACAACTTCACTAGTTAAGACATTTTCTTAGAAGCTCCCACTGCAGTAGACCGTGATGATGCTAAAAATTTTCCATAAATGATAGCAAAGGGAAGCATCTCTCTTGAAATTTCCAAGGATTCTTTTCTACCAGAATTCCCCAAAGGATTCTTATCGATAGTACTGCATCCAGGGAATTTCATGCTCATTTTTTTCCTTACTTCTTTGGCAGGCTCAAGATTATTCAGAGGAGGTTTCATGGAGAAACAGCAAAGAGGAAAATCAAAAAATTACATTTAGTGAAGTGGAAAATGATCAGAATCTTTATGGCAAAGGGTTTTCAGGTAAAGTTGGTAGTAGAGTTCAACACAGCCCTTTTAGAAAAATAGAAATGGACATATATGGCGGAAAATGAGAACTTGCGGGGGCAGGTCATCAAGACCAAATAGGAGTTGGGCCCCATAAATACACGTTCAAGGAAAAACAAGGTTTCTGATATGTTTAGTGTTTGTACAGTGGAAACACATTTGAAGGGTTCCAGACATGGTGTCTCAAAAGGTGATAGTTGGGAGTCAAGAATTAAGCAATGGCAAAAGAATTTCTTTCTGGGAGGATATTTGGCACTCAATCTTGTTTCAAAGATTTGTTAACCAGCTTGTATGACATTGCTAGCAGCAAGAAGGCCATGGTTAGCACTACAGTACTTAAAAATAAAATAAATAAAATAGAAGTAAAAAAATTTATTGTGTACGAAGTACATACAAATTCAACTTCAATAAAAGAAAAACTTATAGTAACCATACACCTACATTTAATTAGGCCACTTAGATTGATCATCAAATCACACGAAAATACAAAACCCAAAAGCTCATACACAAAACTAAACGTTATTAGGTACCTGCCACTAAAACACAATACAAAGAAAATAAAAATAGCATTCTGAGATTAGAACACTTTCTTGTTCCAAATATAATTAAGCAAAGCTGCCACAGGAAGCAATGCCCCATACATATGCTAATCACGCGTGCTAATGGTCACAAAAATAGGGATACAAAAACAAAGCAAAACTTACTCTCCCATATTAGTACCAAACACTCCAGACTCTCTCCAATTTTGCTCCTCTCGTTGGATATCTTCCACTCTATGCAGTCTTTTGTATTGTTGGTAAAATTCCCATAAACGTTCAACATCTCGATTACGATCTATTCGTGCTCCATCCTTTTTGGTAAGTTTTTGCTACAAGAAATTGGGAAATTGCAATGATTTAAAATAATGCCTTAGAAGATAAGCTTCTTAATAAGCAGCAAATCTTAGGGCATTTTTTTATAGAAAAAGAATTATATCAAATAAATCAGAGAATATACAAAAGGTCTAAGGTTGGGAAAAAAAACCCTTAAACAAAAAAAAAAGGCCAAGATAATCAGCGGAGACCTTAAACAACAAACCTTAGTGCATGTTGATTATCAGAATGACTTTTAGTACCTTCAAAGTAAAACAACATCAAAAAACTATAATCATCTATTCAATTAAATTCTTAACACTCATATCTTTATGGACAACTTATATTTAGATTTTCAACAGTTTATTCTAACGTTTCACTAAGTCTCTCATATTTAAGATCTCGCTCTTCCTAACTGGTACGTCTTTGAGTTTTCGTTGCATATGTCCAAACCACCTTAACTGATACTTTCTCATCTTATCCACAATTGAATTCACTCCCAACTTAATACGTATCTATTCATTTCTAATACTATGCTTTGTAGTTTTACCACACATTCATCCGAGTATCTACATTTCAGTTACAACCCTTCATCTTCTTGTTGTTTAATAACTAAACACTCGAAACCATACAATAATACAAATTTTATTGCGATTCTATAAAGCTTTCTCTTCAACTACAATGATGTCACGCGATCGCAAACAATTCCAAATGCACTTTTTCATTTTATCTAACCCATTTGAATCCTATGATTCACATCTCCATCTATATTATTATCGTTTTAAATAATGAATCTAATATATCTAATACGTTCACTCTTTGGTATATTTGTCTTTTTAACATAATCATTTTTTAATCGTTCTAATAGCTACCGCCAAATGTACATTTCATATATTCAATTTTTGATCGAGTCAATCCAAATCCTTTGAATTATAGTGTGTCCCTCCATAACTCTAATTTAATATTAATATTCTCCCTAGTTTCATCGATCACTACTACATCATCTACAAAAATCATCCACCATGGTATTTAATCTTGGATACTTTTTGTTATTTCATCATCATTATTGCAAAAGGAGGAAATTTAATGTTGAATCTTGGTGAAATCCAATATTAATTGAGAACCTATCACTTAAACCTCTGCACGTTCTTACATTCATACCAGCTCTCACATATATATATCTTTAATGAGATCAATATATTTTAAGGAAATTCCCTTCTTCATTAACGCCTACCATAGTATGTCTTTGGAACTCTAATATACTTTTTCTAGATGAATGAATATCACATGCAAGTGTCTCGTTTGTACTCTAAACGTTTCTATTAAATGTCTGAGTAAGTGAATGGTTTCAATGGTTGATCATTCTAGTATGAACTCAAATTGTTTCTGAAACACATTTACCTCCGATCTCAATCCATGCTTGATCACTCCCTCCCATAACTTCCTAGTATAACTAAAAAAATTTAATTCTCTTGTACTTGGAACAATCTTGCGCGTCTCCTTTATTCTTATATAGTGATAGAACTATGCTCTCCCTTCATCCTTTTTACATTTTCTTGATTTGCCAAATTTTGTTAAAAAGATCCAACAATATTCCAATCTCTAGTTTACCCAAATACTTCCATATCTCAATAAGGATGTCATCGGGTCCTATAACTATTATTCTTCATTTTCTTTAAAACCACCGGTACTTCATAAAGACGAATCTTGTGTTTAAAATTCATATTGATCTTCTCCACAGGTATCGCGATATCACCGATATCTTTTGTACCCATAGCATTAAAGAAGTTATCAAAATAATCCCTCCAACACTTTCTTATACTCTCATTCCTTACAACAACACTATTGGTCTCACTTTTAATACAACTAGCACCATTTAAATATTTTCATTTCCTATCCCTTAATTTGGCAATTCTGTAAATCCATTTTTCTCCGTCCTTAATTTCTAGTTCTTTATATAATTCGTTATACACCTTTTTTTTATTCGCGAATAATTTTCTTCACCTATTTTTTTTGTAATCTTGTACTTCTCAAATGCATTACTACCTCTCTTTCTTTTAAGATTCTTATAACACTCTTTTTTTATTTGTATAACAGTTTAGATTTTCTCATTCCACCACTATGACTCCTTTCCTATTAGTGTCCGACCCTAGATACGCCAAGAACCTCTAACCTAAATTCTTAATATTATTAAACATTTGTAGTACTTCTAGAGTGTGAAAAAGAATGCTCTTCTAAAAATGGGAACTTTGTTTTTGTATTATTAGTTCAAAAATAGTGACATGTTTGAATGTAAATTTAGAAGAGCTGCTTGATGTGGTACATTGAAACACAAAAATAATAATCCAAATGTACTCACAACATAGTCCATCAACCTCTTATAGAGGAAAGCAACCAAAAGAAGGAAAGAAGAAAGAAATATGAAGACAGATGCACCTTAATTAAGCTAAAAAAGTAAATATGAAACATAGAATATATAAAAAGAAAAAGAAAACCTAAGAAAACACACAACTACAAAAATCCAGAAGCAAATAGGAGTCCATCACATGGTGAATCAAAATTATAAATTATTAAAAAAAATTGAGAAACACAAATAAAATTTTATTTTGTTCGGAGGCAAATATGAATTGGCCGAGCTCCATCACAACATTGATTCCAAACATGGGAAGAAGAAAATGCGCCTTTGATTATGCATTTTCCTTCATTAGGAATTCTTAAACTGAGAAAAAAGGGAGAATCTAGGTGCAACAAACACGACCCTGTGCATCATCCTGCCAACTAAACAAAATTCAAATCCCTGAAAATACCTTAATTACAGACATCAAACCAGTCTTAAATTGGAGAACACCTCTACCCTCGCTGGTAGGATCCAGATTTTGTGCCATAGTATATGCCTGCTCACACACTGAAAATCAGGTGATGAAACATCAGTTAGTACACCAAAGAGCTCATCCAATATAACCAATGTCTAGATGAAAAAGTATGCATTAGCCTGCCTAATCTCAAATAAGTATATTACAACCTTCACACAAAGTAACCAAGCCCTATATATTACTGAACATTTAACAGCAGAAAAAGGAAAAGAAATAAACAAGATGAACACGTGAATAGCAAACTGAATCAAAGATGATGCTGCACCACATGCACTAAGATATAAAACATAATTTCACTCTGAGCGAAAGTTCCAAATTGCCAATTGTAGATCAGCAGGATATTTAATGTCATAGCAATGTCTTAGCACTGTTAAGTCATGTATTGGCAATGGCTGATGCTACTATACAATGGCAATTATGGCCGTACAACCCATATTGAATCCTTGAGAGTAATACAAAGAACTAGATAAGATATCCTCCTCACAGCAAACAAAGGAACAAAGAAGAGGCCATTACCACAAAAACTTCAGTTGTCCATTTTCATGATGAGGTGAAGCAGATTCTATATCTCAAAACTTCCTCCTTTGCTTTAAAAAAATTCATGTAAGAATGAAATTGTCAAAAAAGTGTTACGGTTCTAATTGGTGAGAATGTAAATTGTGAAGTCTTGGCTAATATTTTTAGGCTGTAATATTGGAACTTTATCTTTCCCTAACCTTAAATCTGACATGCAAAACACAAAGACAGAGCTAGACGGGATGGAGTAATTGAATGAATTGAGAGGAGATGAGAAGAGAAATAATTTATCAAAGAGGGAGAGTGTTGCCCTTTTCAAGAGTGCCTTATCAATTCTACAAGTGTAATTTATCTATCTTTCTTTTTCCTGTTCATCCAAAATGGAAAAGAGGCTGCTTTTTATAATATAGCTTGGAAGATGGAAAATGTATATTAGTTTGATTAGATGGTAAGAGCTGAAAAAAAGCTTTGGGCTAATGTGGTCTTGCTTATGGGGTCTTGCAACCAAATATATGGTGGAGTCTAATGAAGGCCTTTCAAGGAAGTGGTTGTGGAGGTTTACAGGTTACAATGGCCAAGATATATTGGATGATAGTGTGTGGATACAATAAGTATGGTTTGGATGACAGTGTGTGGATAATGAAGAATGTTTCAAGATCCTATAGTGTAGTTGTATGAAGGAATCTAGAAATAGTAAAGGGAGATGCTCAGGAGAAGTCAGCTTTAGGATGGGAGATGGCACAGGGATCTCTTTTTGAGTGGTGTGGTATGGCCTTACTTCTCTAGATAATCAGTTCCTGAATCAGTTTGATATAGCTAGAAATAAGGATGCCGTAGTTAGCTCAGCAATAACATACAATGGGAGAGGCAAGGGATTGAAATCTAAGGTCTGCAGGAAGCAAATGATTGGGAATTAGAATGTTACCATATTCTTCTTGAAGGAGATAGAGTTGCCATAGGAGGGGGTGAGGTGGCATATAAAGAAAATAAAGTAGGATCATTTGACATTAGAAGGTTCTATAGGGCTATTCGGAAAAAGGAGACATAAAAGAGGTTCACCGATCATGTAGAAGGGGACCAAACCCCTCCAATTTGTCTTTAAAGGTGTCCCTTTTTTTGGATAGAAACATAAAAAGGCTCACCCGATACACAAAGTGTTCTCTAGCCTAGTGCAGGGGTAGGGGGAGGGTGGATATATATGTACGTAGCCTTCCCCTTGCATTTTTACAAAGAGGCTATTACCCATGTCTCGAATCAATGACCTCGAGGTCACCAAAAGAGCAACTCAACCGTTACATCAAGGTTCGCCCTCTTTGGATAGAAACATACATGGGCTAAAATCCTATTTCTTTATACAAAGGAGAAAAGATAAATTGGGGCATTTGGGTGGCAATAGAGTTGCATTTAATACCATAAGTTCTTAACATAATTTCTTAATATAATGCCCACTTTAGACTTTTTAATGGAGAAATTTATGGCTTTGTTCCAATTGAGAAATGCAACAAGAGGAACGAACAAAATATCACAAAAGTACAGGACAGTATAGGGAGTACAAGACACCCAAACACTCCATAGATGATAAAATATTCGCTTGGGCTAATGTATGCTCCATGTATAAGACAAAGGAGAAGATGGTAGATCACTTATTATTTTCCTCTCTCTGCCATCACTTTGACAACATGTTCATGAAGGAAAAAGAAAAAAAAAACCTTATGGGATTAAAAAGACTTGGTTTGCTATAAATTATTATTCTAGATGTACAGATCTAAATACAAGAAATCCAAGAAGGTAAAATGACTTTATCAATACTAAATAGACAGGTCTTTTGGCATAGCATCAACTGGTAGTTCAAGAGTCCAAAACCCCCATTCTTCCTTCCCCCCCCCCCAAAAAAAAACAATGAAATCGAAAATATAATTTTGCAAAGGAAAAAATATAAAATATCAAACAACCATTACAGGACCAATATACTATATTCGTAAGAAAAGCAAAGAGACAATAAGGAAAAATTAAAAACTGTGAAGCAGAAAAGAAACGACTTGGCTCAGTCAAAGTTTAGCCAGAAAAATAAGAAAAAGGATGATATTAAAAAAAAAAGTAAAGAAAAAGAAAATTGTGATGTTAATGGCTGGAACAAAATGACGCAGACAACAGAGCAAAGCCCATGTGAAAATTTCAATCCCAAGGGTAATGATGAAAACATTTTGAAGTGAAGGATTTAAAATTGACCATTTTGACCAATAATGATGGAAATCATGGCATTTGCATCCTAGTATAAGGTGACTACCACTGTTCAGCCATAAGCAGAACCAACAAAATTGTTAAGAAACTGCAGCAAGGGAGCCGGACAATCCGTTGATCAACAATGGGTAATTTCTATTGTTTTACCGGTAATACCGCTCAACACTGTTAGGACTGTGACTGTCACTACAATTTAAATTGATGTTGCTAAAAGCAATCCAAGCAAGCTTATCAATCTCCTACAAAAAGTTAAATGCCCCCACAAAGCCCACAAAAATGCATGGACAAGAACTTAGAAAATCCAACAGGATGAGAAGTGAACTTGATGGCTATCAAAGAAACTTCCAAATCATCCCAAATCCCAGTATAGAAATGCATCACCATGAATAATCATTATGGAAACCAATAGCCCATAGTTGATGGAGGAAGTGAATGTTCTAGAAGTCATTCTCAACCCCCATGATTCTTCATCTGTAGATAAAACTTTCAGTCTGGCCACCAGTAAGTGTGACCCAAAATGATACCAGTAGCAATATAAAAGACTATTCCTTGAGTATACATAAAAACTTATCATGTATGGGCAATAGCACACAAAGCATCAACCTGATGTTTTCTAAAAGATTTTCTGGATACCCACGTCTCCTTTAATAAATCCAAATATTTGCAACCTATTAAAATGTTCTGTTCAATACCATAATAGCTCTCTCTAAGACAGCCTTCATACTAATTGAGCTTCAAAAACCAAAGCACTTCCACTTCATCCGAACACAATAGGCCCAAAATGCTCATAAACTCAGCTTAACTCAAACCTTAAATCCCAAATCAGTTGGGATTGGCTACAAGAACCCAATTTTCCATGCAATACTATTTAAAACTTTTCCATTTAGATTTATTTTAAGTCACGTAGATGGATAACTTCAAAATATATAAGTCTCACCGCCTCTCCTAGTGTTCTGATGGGTAACTTAACAAACTTGTATGGCATCACTTATTTTGAAAGGTAACATCAAAGGCTTATCCGTATGCATATCTATGTACTCTCTTCATGGTGCAATTAATGAATTCTTATCTACGATAGTAGATTATTAAGTGGAAAACCACAATGGCTCTCACCCCATCACGGCCTTCATCCTAAATGAGCTTCAAAAACCATTTCACTAGGAGATTTTCCACTTCAACCCAACCCATTCAGTTCAAAATGCTTGTAAAAAGGCAAAGATCAAACAAATTAAAGAAAACCAAACCCTAAAGAACTTACATATTCTGGCGACATTAGGATCCTTAGACTGAATCTCATCAGCAGCTTGCAAAATCAATTCGATGTTCGTTGTTCTACCAAGCGAAGGTGGAACAGCAACGGCAATTCCGCTCGGAGTTCGCTCATGGCCTGGACCGCCGGTTTGACCAAGCTTCTCTCTCTGCAGCGTTGATCGAACTAATCGCTCCCAATTTTCATACGGACTCCCCATTTTCCCAACTTCAAATCAAAATGCCCTAGATTATCACAATAAAACCCTAATTTGAGAGAGAGAGAGAGAGATTCAAATCCTTTTAAAAGATTCCTCTTGCTGGTTTTAGACGGTTTTCTTTTGAATTTGCTAAATGGGTTTGCCTTCGCGCCGAAGGAAACAAAGGCGGTTTGGACATTTAGCACGCGGGACTGGCGCGTGAGAATAACTTTTAACTTATTTAGTAATAGATTATTTTTCCTTCTTTTCTATATAAACATAATTAAATCACACACTAATATTTCATCATTACTTTTTCTGAATCTGATCATACTTTTTTATAATATTATTTTAGAAATCTTATTAATTAAACAAGTTAAATTTGGTTTACGGTCTTTTTTTTTTTTACATTTTAATACCAATATTATTTCAATTAAATAAATATAAAAAATAATAAAAAATATAAATATAAATATAAATATTAAACAGTATTAATACGACGCGCAAAACCCCTTATGAGTGAAAACAATGTTGTTAACCGAAAATAGAATTAATAATATTTTAAACACCTAAATTAGGATTTTACCAAATTAAAAGATAAAAAAATGCTTAATTTTGATAAAAATTATAGATCTGTGACACTAATCACATAATATTTTAAATACTAAAGTAAGGATTTTGTTTGTAACCAGCAAAATCATAAATATATAATAGTATTTATATTAGAAAATATATTATATATTAAAATCAAACTAATTATCGATTTGATTTTTATAAATATTTGATTTTCCTTATTTTTATTTTATATATTTATAATAACTATTTCTATATTTATGATAATAAATTTTCTGTATAAATCTAACTTATTATAATAATTTATTGAGATAACATATCATTAGATTCATATTATCATATCGTTCTAAATCTCTAACACGATATCAAAAATATATTCATGTATATTTTATATTTTCTATTATGGTATCGAAGCAATATCCATATTTCTTTTAACCAAATTGATGTTCTTGTAAAAATAGATAAATTTGAGTGGTGTCCCGAAATTTACGTGATTTATTCTATCATCGGTTGTTATTGATATTCATAAGTCTCTCAGATGATAGAGTTTTCCTGCTTTTATCTTTCCTTTTTTATTTTGGTCTTGTTTGATTGTATTTTCTTATATATAAAAAAAAAATTATTGATATTCATAAAAATCAATAAATATCGGATGGTTTGGATCTGGTTACGCTTAAATTCCAGCTATTCAATAGCTACAAAATAAGGGGTCACCGATTCCTACGAGTGTGGTAGGAAAATCATCTTTAACTCATTAGTTTGGGATCTAAAGATAACATCATAGTTTTTTAATTTAGATAAGTGAAAAAAAATTAAATTATTGACTGATTTATATATGAGTTTCAAAGACAACTCAAAATTAGTGTAAATGAAAATTAGCTCTAAAACCCCCACCCCCAAACTAAAGAACTATGGCCGATGGAGTGATTCAAACTAGCATAAGAGATTCATAAACACCCTCTTGTGGCAAAAAAGGCCCAATCAACCCTCAAAGTCTTTATTCACCTCCTCTTTCCATCTTATTCCCTCTTCCTCCTTCCAATAACTCTTCTTCCTATTTTCAGATTTTCAATTCATCATAGGAAGCATCGTGAGGGACACTTCGTGGATATGCCAGATAACAATAAACAAAGCAAAGCAATAGAGGGTTCATTTTGATTTTTGTAGCAAAAAAAGTAGGAGCCGATTAAAAAATAATAAAAGTTTTAAATTTAAATGACAAATTATGGTTTAACTTAATATATCTTGAAATTTTCTAAATAGAAAACTAGACAATGTTATTAGTAAATTATTGTAAAAGATTGTTTGATTAACATTTAAAAAACCAATCGCATTTAATTATATTGATTTTTTTTAATACCAAATGATATTTTTCATTTTGTAATTTGGGAATGACCATCATTATTATGTATAGGACCTCCGTAGCGGAAGTGAAGTCCTTGGAAAGTGCTTGAAAGAGTACAAAAAAACCGATACTTGTTAGTATAGGTGGGATGAGTATCCTTGTTTCTTAATTAAGTTGGGAGTTCGACTCTCGTTGAACACGAAAAAAAAATATTGGGAGACCTGTCCCCACAAAATGGACCCTACAACAGTCGATTCAAATTAATCAGGATAAAATTCTGAATATTAGGCTGTGGTCAAGTCAAGATAAAAAAAAAAAAAAAAGAGGAGAGCAGAGAGAGTGCTTGAAAGAGTAGGTTGATCTCCATGGTTAAGGGCATAGCATTGATCATAGAGTCATATGAGCTGAACCCAATTTCCATATCACATGAAAGTAGCTTGCTTTTCCATATCCTTCGGTTGGAAAATGTCCATTTCCCATTTGAGTGTGGTACCCATCCTGCTTCGTGTTTAAGATCACTCCAACCGAGGGACCGCAAATGCCTTCCGGTCCGTCGATGGAAATGTTCCGATTTGTCAAAATGTCAATCTCTTAGTACTTTGTAGAGACATCTAAATAATAAAAAACTCTTATTTAAGTATTTTTTTTTTGTACCTTGACTAAACCACCGTTCAGTAATTAAGAATTTACCCTAATTAAATTTGGACCGATAATTATAGAGCTTACTTTGCAGATATGGGTCTCCCAACATTCATTTTTTTCTTTCTCCATGCCGAATCAAATTTAGGCATGGAGAAGGGACCCAGCACCCCCCTTTACTAACTTCGCCAACTAATATTGATCACGAGATCTTAAAAAAAATACTTGAAAAAATACTTGAAAAAATACTTGTTCAAGTATTTTTTTAATATTTTATAATCGAATTTTAGTGAATATGTATATTTTCACAATTTGTATGATTTTTATGTAACAAAAAAATGGTCTATCTTTTAACACCATTAGGGCTCACACCTAGCCATGACCGTTAGCCAAGAGATTTACATGTGCTATTTTTTTTTTGTCTTTATGATTAGGTTACCGTTCAGTATTCGAAATTTTGTCTTAATTAATCCGGACTGACCTGACTGTCGAGTCTCATTTGAGGGAGAGATCTCCCAATATTATTTTTTTAGTATCCAAGGGGAGTCGAACTTTCGAGAACGAATGTGTCATTTTCACTTATACCAACAAGTGTCGGTTACACGTGCTATTTTTGTCCGCAAAGAACTAGACAAAAACTTCAATTGAGAATGATTCATGAGGTAGGACACGTTAACAGTGCAGGCTCTGCGTCTGGTAAAGAACACCCAAAAGACAAAGCTACACTCTTCTCAGGCCACATTGTTGAACACTTTCTTTTCAAAGTTTCGTAATTATATGTATATATACACACCGATGAACACACTCTTTTCAAAGTTTCATAATTATATGTATATATACACATCGATGACCCATTATTTACATAAGATGAAAATTCTGCTCTCCCAATTCTCTTTTCACATTCCCACGGGGCGGGGGATGCAAAGAAAGCATTAAAAAAGTGCAAAAGTTTATATTATAAATGATGTTTTAGGTTGTGGGAGGAAATGCATGAGTGAGTGAAGAGTAAAGTGACACCGGGAGTAGAAGGGGCTTCAGGGCATGTACAACTTGTTGCCACATTTGCAGCACCAGGCTTTGGGGCAACACTCTGCCGTGACAGGAGTACCAAGGGGCACGGTGAACCGGCTTGCACTGGTGCTCTTGCTGCATTCCAATCTGCACCTTAGCAGCGATCATCCTCACCCACTCAAAAAAGTTTTTGATGGGGTTTTAAAGATTTGCCAACAAGAGAGTTGATTCAGGATTTGGTGCCATCTACTTTCCCAACAAGAGAGCGGATTCAAGATTTGCCCTTCTTGCCGCAATTCTTTATAGATGCTCAAGATTTCAAATAAGTCACAAAGTTTCATGCATCCATTTGGCAAATGGCTTTACGGGCGCTAGTCCGCAACAAACAAGCCCTATCATGAAAGACTTGTACCTTAGTCCAAGGTAAATTACTATAAGATACACGGACAAAGATAATGGACTCCCCGACAAAGAACATGAAAATAACAAATCTCATGCGCAGAAACCAGAAATCTTAGATTGCTGCGCTGATAACGATGGATATATTCATAATATCCACAATCTTTTAGAACTGATTAGAGGCAAACGTGGTTAACATTATATCCACAATAAATGTGAATGTGTACAGTATGCTGGAAGAGCCCAACCACCTTCTAGAGCACAATAAATTAGAAGCTTTCTCTTGTTTAGCCACCAAAAAGATAAAAAGGCTTTTGAAGTCATGACAATTAACCTGGTATTCCAGATATGTCCTTCAATAAGGTAAATTGTTAGTTCTCTGTCAGTGTTTATCAAGGAACAGAGCCACCACTTTGTTGCATTCGTGACTCCAGGAACAGCCTAATGGTGGAGAAGATTAAAGAAGGTTCAGCCATGGCACCATTTCCATAGTCCCCACAAGCAAGCCTCTTTGTAACTGGTGGGATAAGAGTTATTCCAAGCTCATCAAGCGTCATCAGATGTTTTTCTGTGAAAGGATTGTTCCACATGAAGGCGTTCATGGCTGGGGCAACAAAGAGTGGTTTACTATAGTCCCAGGCCCGCACAACGCACGTCAGAAGGTTGTCACACAATCCCCCAGCAATCTGGATTTTGGCATTGATCATAAATGAACTTGTCCCAAAAATGGAAACAGAAAACAAAATTTTACAATAAGCATTCGAACAACAAACAAAAGATATTTGATGAACAGTGAATGAGTGTGCTTTCAACAGTCACAAGTAACAAAGATACAAAAGATGGCTTTAAGTTTGTGGCACAGAATTCCCAGTCGATATATGTACAGCATATCTTTTGAGACGTAGGTTATGACATGGCAACATTTATGTCATACAGAGTAAATTGAAAATAGTACATCAAATCATGTCTCACAGAGAAGTAGTGCCAGCACTCCTCAGCAACAAGAGTTGTGTTTATATGTTCACAAGTCTTACTTAAGAAATGCCTAAAGTCCCATCTTTGGAAATAGGAACCGTGCATTCAAATATGAATATTTCAGAGTAGCAACATGATCACTGTCAACCCCCCCCCTCCCAACCCTCCCCCTCATTAAAAAAAAAAGAAAAAAGAAAAACCCTTTACTTTTGGGTGCAGAATAAAGTTCAGTCCATACCTCCCAACTAGATCTACACTTTTGATGTCAAACCTCCACTCAACCCCCCCCCCCCCCCACTCTCCCCCTCATTAAAAAAAAAAAAGAAAGAAAAACCCTTTACTTTTGGGTGCACAATAAAGTTCAGTCCATACCTCCCAACTAGACCTACACTTTTGATATCAAAGCTCCACTCAACCCCCCCCCCACTCTCCCCCTCATTAAAAAAAAATAAAAAATAAAAAAAAAAAACTTTACTTTGGGTGCAGAATAAAGTTCAGTCTATACCTCCCAACTAGACCTATACTTTTGATGTCAAAGCTCCACTTTCTGATAGCAAACTATTTTAGTTCTAAGTAATTATTCAACTATTTGAGTCCTACTTAATAGGTTGATGGATAGCCATAGCATCACATCATTGATAACAACCAGAGTGAAACAAGTTGCACACATACAGAAAATTGACCAAAATTGCATACCCTTGTGGCACTGGAGAAACCCATTCTACAACTAGACCTTTTCTACAAACGTCAAAATGCACCAAAAACCAATTCCCCAGTAATTGCCACAACACACTCCAAACCAATCTAACAGATGGCACAAAGACAATACCATGCCTAGAGTATTCGCAGACAACGGCGCAATGACCATTATATCAGCCCATCTTCGAAGCTCAATATGGAGAACGCTATCACCAATCTTACTCCAACTCGACCACTCCTCCTCATCCGTATAAAGAGTCACATCCTTTGGCAGCGCTGCTTTGTCAATGAAATGCAGAGAAGCCTTTGTTGCAACTGCTTTTACTTCAGCCCACTCGGCAAAACAATGGCAAAGATTCCCAAACTTAATAGCAGCCACACTACCACTTGCAGCAAGAAGAATATGAGGTTTCCTAGATTGTGGGTTTATCTGCATTTGATCCCTTTCTACAGCCATAGCTCCAGAGTGTACCATAAACCTATACAACAACTTCAAGGTTATTCCATAGTCCTAAATTCAAGAAACACCAGAACCTAGTGTTTGATAACAGCCCTTTAAAAATCTAATTTAGCCACTTAATTTATTAGAGGGTGAGTCTTAGTGCAATAGTTAAGTTGCTCCTTTGGTGACCTCAAGGTCACGGGTTTGAGGCGTGGAAACAGTTTCTTTGTAAAAATACAAGGGGAAGACAGCGTACATATACGTCGACCCTCCCCCTACTCCCGTACTAAGCCGGGGAACACTTTGTGCACGGCGTGAGCCCTTTAGCCCCTTAATTTATTAGCTTCTTGAATCGATGAGTGGCAAAAGTTTTGCATTTTTTTATTTTTTTTATTTTTATTTATTTTTTTTATTTTTTTAGCCCAGAACAGCCAAATCGGTCGAATGAGTGCATCTAATTCCAATCGTTCATTAAAATAAAAAATTTTCTTTGAAAACTCCAAGGACTAGAAAGGTAGAAACAACCATCATATTATCCCACAAAGTAATGCAGGGACTACAAATGCAAGTGAGAATTTTGAGTCCCCAGCACAGCATTATCCATACACAAGAAAATTCATTTTCAGTCACACATTAGAATAACAGGGTGCATTACTAACATGGAATTGAAAACTTTAACGAAAAGGAATCGTCGATCACGCAAGTGAAATATGTGGGGGGGAAGATCAAGACCCAGAATTCATTTGCATTTGAGAATAGATTTAAACAAATGGGGTTTGACTTACCATAAATTTTCAGTTCTCTCACAGAACCTCAACCAAACATTTCACAAGCAAAATCTACCAATCCACAGAACAGGAAAAACGAGGAAAGGCTTGGAAAAATAGAAATCTGAAACTATCTGGGGGGAGAGCAAAGGCAATAAGAGGAAGAAGGGAGAAGATGATACCTGTTATTTGACCTGGTCGGACTTCAATCTGAGGTGATGGCAAGGAGAGGGTTTAGGGTTCTTTAGAGGAAGCAGAGAGAGGTTCCGGCTCGATCGGTTTTCTTAGCTTTCACGAGAGGGTGTGGTGTTTTCAAATTTTTCTTATGCCGGTTCAGATCGTTCGACCGCATCTGGTTCTCCGATTCAAGCGTTTTTCATCATCGGAGCCCAGCGTTCGAACGTCTCTCGCCCCACGTCCGTTTTAATCCGTTTTAATTGATGTACTCAGTAAATGGAGAGGGAAATAAAATGGTAAAAAAATGACATTTTATATAAATACAAAGAAATAAAAACGTGATTAAATATATAAATTTAAAAAATATAAAATTTTTTTTATGTAAATATTAATTATTTATAAAAATAATAAAATAATCATATTTTATTATAAAAATTTAAAATAATAAATATATAATTATTAATTATAAGATATATAATATAAAAATAAAAGTTATAAGTAAATAAATAATTAGTTAATTAATTATGAAAAAAGAGTAAATATAAAAAATAATATTAATTAATTTTATATGTTAAAACGTTTTAAAAACGAAATTTCTTTTGAAAATACGAAAGTATTAATATTGAAAAATTTTCTTATATCACTGCTTGAGTTTGATATAAACCGGCCGATGAGTCTGTCGATTTAACTGTCTGGTTAGACCGGTTTTTAAAAATTATGATGTTAGATTCTAATCGGAAGACATAAGTGACCCAATTTAGGGTCTCAAATTTTGAGATTTCAAAGCAAAGAAAGAGTTTTTGGTATCATTATATCCAAAAAAGATCTTTAACTATTAAGAATTAAGACGTATTTAGTAAGATCAAAATATCTTACAAGACCAGACTCAAACTATTCATTAAGAATGTTGATCGAGAAACCCAAGCACCTATACACCTTTTGTTCTATAACTGATTAATATGGGTACAGGAGATTTGGCCAACCTTAATCTTCCATTTTTTTTTTTAATTATACGAGATTTGAATTTCGAATCATGATATTGAAAGAGAGGTTATGATCAATGTTTTCAAAACTGAACTAGTAATCAACTCGGTCAATCTATCAATTCATTGATCAGATCAGTCAGACCATTTTATGAACCGAATGACATTACCATGATATCATATATATATATATATATATATATATATATATAAAATTTATACATTATATATTTTAAAATAAAATAAAATTTATATATTTCTATAAAAAAAATGAAATTGTATCAACAATACATTAAAAATATTAAGTGTAATGAAAAATCGGTCGGATCGAATTGAACGATTCACCGATTTTAAATGATTTTGATTGGATTTAACTTTATCCGGTTTAATAGTGTAAACCGAACCGGATTATATAATGGTTCAAGGTCAAACCGGTAGAACCGACGCTAGGATGTCTTCTTGGACTTTTCCTTTTCTTTTCATCAGCATTAAAAATGTTTAAAGATATCTTGTGGCTGATTTATCTTATTTACTCAATTTTTGTCTCACTTGTAGGGTGGGATTATCCAAATTGTTCTACAAACCTTGCTTGCTCCAAATTACTCAATGTCATGTTTGGCTGTAATGGCATATATTTTATTGGATCGCAATTACCTGTCCCACAAGGGTCAATGACCAGACTGCATCTTATTTCATGAGTCATACCCTGTCTCCACTTGATGAAACTTTCATTCAAAACTCTCCACATAAGAAGGAAAATACCCCCAAAAGGCTCTCTCACAAAAACCTTTTAGACTCCAATTATCCCAGTTTTATTGAAATGAAGAAAGAGGGTAGACAACATGGCATGGTTAACTACTCTGAGATTTGGCCATCACAATTGAGGAGAAGAACCGTCTCTAGGGTCATCAACAAATTTGATTCACCCCCAACAACTAGTTATTCAACCAAGGTACTTTCTAGGCCTACGAATTACTCGAAATTAACTGGAAAATGTCATCCTCGTGAGCACCCGGTTTGCAAGTCCAACGACAAAGCCAAGGGGTCACACAAGATGCATTCAAATGACATGGTCTTGAATTATAGGTTAGCTAGTTGTTCTGCAAAGGGAAATGGAGGGGTACTTCAGTTTTCTGGGATTTCTGCAAGTGGGCTTTTGGATTATCTTGTTAATGATTCTTTGGATTATGAGGTTGATGATCAACAAGTTATTGATGATGAATTGTTTGATTCAAATGATGGCTTAGTGAATCAATCTTCTTTTCCACATGAAGAAGAAGAAGGCGGAGGAGAGCAGCAAATGGATCTGACAAAAAGTGTAGGAATTGAAGGAGATGATTCTATTGATATTTCTAGCTTTTTTGATGTGGGATTTGTGTTGGGCCAAGTGCATATGGATGGAGATTGGTGTATGATTTGGGAGATATGAATATTCTTTGGTCAAATAATGGTACGATGAAATTTCACTTTGTCTAATAATCAGTTTGTAAATATGTTGTATATGTTTGCCATCAAATAGAAAAGGGTACCGATCTGGCCGGAGCAAATTCCTTCTTGCCGGAGCAATTTTTATTCAAATATCAATTTTACCCTTAATTAATTAAACTCTTTTATTTTAATTGATTTTGTTAAAACACATTATACATTAATTACTCTCTCTTTTCTCTCCCCATTTAATTATCTACATTATCATATGATTTATTTATTTATTTATTATATTATAATTCTTTCATTTTAATATATTATTTTATCATTTTATATAAAAACATATTATTATTTTTTTATTTTTATATTTGCTTTTTTATTTAGGCCATAGATTTTTGAACTATGTGAGCTCTCTCATGATATGTTTGATCCGATTTTGGGGATTAAGGATTCTTTTTTTTTATTATTTCAATAATATGAAAAATCTTTCATTACATTAGAACTATAAACCTTCAATTTTATTGCTAAGAAAAAAGAGCAAAAAAAGTTATCGGGGTAACATTTTTCTTGAATTATATTAAGTTTTTATTTGTTATAAAATATCTAATTCAAGACAAAATTTCTCACTCCAATACTCTTTCGAAGTAAATTCATATCAACCGAATATATGATTAACTATAGAATAACATTTGCATCGATAACATATTAATACAATCAACAATTGTATTACTATAAAACAAAAAAATTCATTATCTATCGTAGAATAATTTACAATAATTCTATTTTAAAATTGTCAGAATTATCATACAGTTACTATTATTATAAAACCAGAGATTCACTACTGATCATGAAAACAAATATAAAATAAAATTAATCTCCTAAAAAAAGAATACCAAGCCAACTATAGAATAAAGTTAATATACCGGATTCTTAAAAGCACTATTCTAAATAAAATAAAAATTATTGCTAAAATGAAGAGTATTATCGAGATAATTTTATATGTTATTTATTTGAGATAATATTGTTATAAATATAAAAATGACTTTGTAAATACAAATATAAAAATACAAAAATAATAATATGTTTTTATATGAAATGATAAAATAGTATATTAAAACAAAAGAATTATAATATAAAAGTTAATTAAATATATATAATTAAATAAATCATATAATTATGTAGATAATTAAATGGGGATAGAAGAGAGAGAGAGAGGAATTAATGTATAATAGGGTTTAACAAAATCAATTAAAATAATAGAATTTGATTAATTAAGGGTAAAATTGGTATTTGTGTAAAAATTGGTCTGGTTGGGAGGATCACTAGAAAAGGAACCAATTATTTTTCTTTCCCGGCATTTCTTGCATGAAATGCTACCCACAAAGTTTATATCTAATCCATCACAAGTTTAAGCCAAGCACTCCTTAGAAGCCTTTGTTGGCTTGCACACCACCCATAGGCATTGGATATACCTAAACTTCTAAACAAAAGCAAAAGGGGGTCAGATAGATTATATCAAAGTACAATGTGATCAAGTAATTTCAACCGTTGGATCGCTGTCAGATGTCACAGCCACTTGATTTTGTTCCTTGACACTTCCTTTTCTCATTCTGACCAACCATTTGATTCTTCCCACGATAAAATCATACAAGTTCAGGGCAACATACACTCCAAGACCGCCTATGATTCCATTGGCAATAGAATAGCTCAAGGGCATGAGAATTATGGTAGTAAATGCTGGTATTGCCTCTTTGAAATTCTCCCAGTCTATGTCTTTCACCACTTTCATCATCATGACACCAACCATTACAAGGGCAGGTCCTATTGCCCATGGTGGCACACTTGCTAGCAAAGGGGTAAAGAACAATGATAGGAAAAAGTAAAATCCAATGAACACAGCTGTTAATCCAGTCCGACCGCCTTCTCTCATTCCCGCCGATGATTCAACATAGGTGGCAGATGGTGAGACGCCGAGCAATGAACCAATCACTGTTGAGAGTGCATCAACTATGTAGGCTTGGTATTCACCTTCAAACGCTCCCTTTTCATTCACAAAACCCCCAATTTCCGCCATGGTGTACAATACACCGGTGGTGGATAGCACATCAACATACAACATTGTTATGAGAGCCACCCAAACCTCGCTCCTGTTGAACATCCTAAAACTTAAAGCCCCAGCTGTCGATTTAATTGTGTGAAAATCCACAATTTTTTTGAAGTAGTTATAATCTGAGTCCCCTTGTGGGGTGTTGGGGAAATAAGTGACTTTGGTGCCTCTAAACCATGAAATAAAGGTGACAAAAAGAATACCATAGATCATACTTCCCTTTACGTTCTTTGACAATGCAAGGCCCATTATGAAAAAGCCCGCCATTCCAAGCCAAAATGTTGGGCTTTTCATCTTCCCTCCAAGGCAGGCTCCAGTTGTTGGATCTTGCTTCGAACAAGCCGTGAGTGCTACCAATGTGGCTTCATCTGGCCCGATAAGCCCGACACCCTGATGGGATTGAAGACCCGTAAAAGCAATGAAAAGCCCAATGCCCACCGCGCAGGCAACCCTTACGGGCTTAGGAAATAAACGGGCCATCATCGATCGAAGCCCAAATGCCGATATGGCAAAGAATGCACAGCCTTCAATCAAGACAATGGCAAGGGCTGTTTGGTATGAAACGGATCCAGACCCGTGAAACCCGACGATGTCGTAGGCCACATATGCATTTGGGCCCATTGCAGGAGCCAGGCCCAAAGGCAAATTGGCAAAAATTCCCATTCCAATTGACCCTATCATAGAGGACACCACAGTTGCGACAATAAGGTCGCTCTTGACTCTTGAGAGGCAATTTTCATAGCCTGCATTAGGCTCGAGCCTGCATTCTGGGCCTGCAGTTTGGTTCGCAGGTGCTGTGCAGTCGGAAATGGAGCACGTGCCGCCAGAAGCTGTAAGGATGGTGGCATTGACAGTGATGATATAGGCCATGGTGATGAATGTGGCTGTGGCTGCGCGGAGTTCTGTAGTGAAACAACTCTTTCTTTCCTCTAGCTTGAAGTACCTCCCAATAAAGCTCCTAGACACTGCATCATTTAGTCTCTTCTCCATCTTTGTCCATGACTTTGCGATTTTTGTGCATGACCCACCTCTCATCTCTCTCTCTCTCTCTCTCTCTCTTTGATTTTGTGATGGGAAAGATTGAAATGACAAGAAACTGATTTATCAAGACAATTTCACTCGGTTCTCGTGAAAATGTTTTAAGGTATTACAATTTGGACAGCCCACAAAATGCTTATCAGAATCCTTTCGAATCACTAAAAATTAAGAGAATTTTTTAATTAAGAAGTGGAAACAGATTATTATTTACTTTTTTTGGATCGAAACAAAAAAAGAACTTTTAAATAAAAAGCAAGTGGAAATGGTTGGGTGTAGGAAAGGAAAGTAGTGTGAGTACAGACAATTGCACTCATATAAATGAAGAGAAACTGGTCATTGGGAATTGAAATATGCCATATGCATGCACAATAATATTTGTTAATCACTCAAAATTTTTAAATTCTAACTATTTTTTTTTCATTGATCAGTATTCGGTCTCATCTGACTAATCTGATCGAACGTTGTGAGACTCATTAAGAAGTTGACTCTCCCACTTATTATTTCTCCAAATTTCTAAGTCCAACCATTGAATTCTGTCCTCTTTATGTTATGGAAGCCCAACAACCTAAATGTTGCTATTGTTAAAAGTATATGAATCTATGTCACGATAATTAACAAATTTTATTAGAAATTTTAGAAAGTTGTTATACAGATTATCATTTTTAAAAAGAAAAAATTATAATTTTAAGAAATGTGCAATGAAGGAGATCGACTTGCTCTCCATCTCCCTCAAAGGAGATTTTTAACAAGTATGTTATATACATACGATAATAAATTATGATTTAATTCTTAATTTTGGAGTCGGTCTTAATCTCAAGTATAATATATATATATATATATATAACATTTAAGTAATGCTAGGAATATGTATGGTTTATGCCTTGTATATGACACTGGTTTTTGTATAAAAAAATATTGAATATTATAATAAATTAGTGTATTTGATTTTAGAATATTACGCTGTTAAGATTATTTGAGTATTATTAACTTTATTCATTCAATTTTTCATAATGGGATCTTTAAATCATTATTGTTTTAAAATAATTTGAATATGATTTTGATATCACGAAGAGAGATTTGAACAAAATTTTAATATCATATCAGAGATTTGAATTGATAGTAATAATATGAACGAAAAGGCTTCTTTGTTTCGACGGTTAGGTTTATATGTAAAATTCGTTGTCATAAATATAGAAATATAATATTATAAATGTGAAACTATAAAATAAAGAAAATCAAATATTCTCAAAATCAAATCAAACATAATATATTTTAACATTTTCTTTCAAATTTAATATGGTAAGATAAAAATCGTTTGAATTTGAAAGAAAAGTATCTAAAATTTTTTGTAATTCTAAGGAGTAGCATTTTTCTGAACGGGCCATGGGTTCTTTTTGAAGACGCGTGTGTACGCGTGAGTATTTGTTTTGAGTTTTGATTGTGATACACGTCGAAAATAGTTGAATATAATTTTGGCGCCAGTCCCGTTAACACATCCAACTCTAGGATTATTTATATTTCGAGAGATGTTGGTCTATGTTTTAGACCACCATGCATACTCCAAATGTGTTGCATAACATCTGTGTTATGAATTAAATGAATTAACCCATTGTTTTAGACCACCATCCAACTCTAGGATTAATACGGACTAAATGAATTAAAAAGTAAATAAACAAAATCCATAAGTATTACACATCACTTGCTAAAGGTAGCTGCATGCCATTTATTTAGGGCAAGTTTGGTTTGAGGAGGCAGAGGGGAAGGAAAGGGAGAGATTTATTTTATCTAGCGAAAATAAATATATATATTTTTTATTTTGTTTAATTGGTGCGGGAAGAAAATTAGTATTTCTTTTCCTTGTTTTATTGGAATAAAAAGTATGGGGAGGGATAAAATAAAATATATATTACTCTCCAAAAACCATAAAAAATTGAAAAAAAAAGGATAATTTTATCCGTAAATTTTCATTGCAACCACAATCTGTTCACAAATGGAAGACAATTTTTCTGATGTGAAGGGGGTACCATTTCACCCATCTTTTACTTTCATCCGCCATTTCACTCCAAACCAAATGAGACAAGTTTCCTATTTCACTCCACATTAACTTCCTCTTCTCTTTTCTTTCCACTTTACACCACGACCAAACTTACTCTTATAGATATGATCTTGTGTGACACTCTATAAAAGTGTAAAAAACCAAAAAAAAAAAAAAAAATGGTCCTTTACCCTTGCATTGGATGCCTCATATTGCAAACCTCCTAGCTCAACAAAGCGTAGACAACAATTGTGCATTGTGAGCTTCTAGTGCATTGTGCCACAAGAAACCTGATTTTGTTCAAGCTCCATTCCCAACTAATGGACACACCTCATTGTATACATTGTAAAATTGGGATCATTGGAAAATATGGAGTCCAACACCTCTTACCCAATTTTTATATATTTCCCTCTTTTTTTTAAATGTCAAAAGAAAACTACATACTGTAAACCTTTTCTCTCACTTCTCTCCCTCTGATCTTTCCACGCCTCATATAATAGAACAACAAAAAATTTCTTTCAGAAACTGAATGACCATCCTACTTCAGTGGATGCTTGTTTTTCTTGTTGCCTCTCTTTTTCATGCTTGTTTCCGGCCCCTCTTCCTCTTCCGCTTTCTGTTCTGCCTCTAACACAGCCAACTGCAACATACACAGTGTAGAATAGTAAATGATATGTAATAATAATTATGTTTTCTCTTTATCCCAACCATGTAATAATATGCTGATGAATTGCCTTATCCAACATCTCATATGCACCAACAATCTACTGTGATTATATGTCAGTCCTTTGTATTCAGGAATAGGCTATATAGAAACTAGATAATCACCTCATCAAGGATTGGTTTGAGTTCCCTATATCGAGTTTCAGCGAGATCAAAGCCGTCCTTCCTCAGTTCCTGCGATGTCAGATGAAAAGTAAGATACAAATTTGGAAGAGAAAAACCTATTCCATGGATGGATTGGGGGGGGGACCTATTACATGGTACTTCATTAATATGTCATATACGAGATATGCACCACTTCTTAAACCTGGGCTTCTTTATTATATAAAACCACACAATAGATTCCTAATTTCAACCCAAGAACTATACTACTTCACCAAGGGTTGGTTAGTTTTGTGCCCATACCAACCTTTTAACCTTGACATTGTAGAAAATTATGCCTTATGGAGAGAGTTGAGGTTAAACACTATGAACAAATTAGCAAAATCCAAATGTTCTGTGAAAATTGCCTCCATCACCAACATTTCCTTGAAAGTCAGATCCATGATATTGCCAAACAATATCATATGTCTTCCAGTGCATGTTATAGAATCTTTGTTGTATGATTGTGCTATGCATTGCTGTAAGTTCACGGATTATCACAGCACAGTTACTTTTTATGGAAAAGGATTTTGTCCCTTATTTTTCTGGAGGAAAAGTTTCTCTAAATTCCCTTCCATCTAAATTAAGTGGGATGAAATGTTGAAATCTTGCCGGTAATGCATAGCATTGTCCTTGTATATCACTCTTAAAGGCTCTAACCATAGAAATTGATGGCATTAATATAATATTCTACCAAGTGATTGGGTAAAGCAAAAATCAGATGGTCAAGTTAATCCAACAGAAGAAACTAGTCAGCAAATTACTGGAGGCAAAACATACCTTTCCAGTATGTTGGGTATGCTCATGTGCAGCCATTTGCCAGTACAAGTTTGTACGTTTATAGAAGTCCCTCAAGGATTCTCCAGGCTTCAAATAAGACAAAGAAGATGCAGTTAGTTGAGATGCACAAGTGGTAAGTTGAATGTGATGGAACAAAACAGATATACAAGCTTTGAGACCAAAGGCGGTAATTAGTCCAAAATTAACAGCAAGTCAAAGACTCAGTATCCTTATTATCAGGAACCATTGGACTACAAAATTCATATTGTAACTAGAAGAAAGAGAAAAGTTACATTTTTCAACAGAAAAGGAAGCCAGGCGTAACGAAAGAATACCATGGGGGTTCTCTGAGAATCTGAAAGGCCAAGGCTCGCTCTGATCTGCTCTATCCTGGCTCGTTTCTCCTTCCTTCTAAGTGCCTTTCCTTCACCCCTTAGTAAAGCAACAGCATCTCCCACAGCTTTCCCACCATCATCATTCTTACCCTTGATGCATCACACAAGATATTATTGCTTTCAAAAAGATTAAGCTGGTACAGAAGACTACTTTTTCAATAAAGCAACTATCATCTCACAAACTACATGTATTTCCACTTGTCCTCTTCTAGGGAGAAAGGTCATGTTATGTATCTTATCTCCATTAAAATTGAAAGAACTTATTTTTTCCGTCTTTTTGATGCATGTGCCTGTTGATTCAGAAATATTAACAGGTAGACTATAAGGTGTTGGCATTCATATGAAATGCACAAGATGAAATTAAGACTTAGATCTATTATGTGTAGAAATGATTAAGTAGTCTAAAGCTGGAGATTCTACTGATTATTAGGGCTTGTTATCACATGCTGTACACATCCAGAAATGGTAAATATTAAATTCAGAAGACATTTTCCAACTTGGATCAGAAGGGCACAGGCTAAGGGGTCGTGGCTAACAGAAACATAGAAGCAAAGAACAGCAATCTTGACTTGTAGAGGAAGTTGGCAACCAAATCAACCACAAGTATATAGTTTTCATGACATGTAAAAGTAAGAGAGGCACCTCTGATTCATCCTCATCAGTCTCATTAGCATCACTTTCACTTTCACCTTCCTCATCTTCACTATCATCTTCGTCGTCGTCATCTTCATCTTCATCCTCAGAAGCTCCCACCCACTCAGATTCTGAAGCCTTGAGTTCAATAAGGGAAAGAAAAAAAAAAGAATCAGACTGGGAAAATGCAAGCAGATGGGCATTCAGTGTTGATCTATTGGAATGATTTTTAGAGATCTAATATCTATCCTCATGTATAGGGAGTCTAACACCTGATGACATTGAGTTAAAGACAAATGGCCTAATTTCAGAACATTTGCCATACATTACATCTTGCACTTTTATTTTTGTTTTTGTTTTTGTTTTTTAATTTTTAACTTCTTAACCGACTTTCCTGGTTCTAACATGACCAGCCAGGTCCCCACCCCCTGGTGTTATAAATTTTTTTCCATCTTTATCAGCTGTTTTCAGTCATAATGAACTAATGACAATTCTTTCAATAAGATAATCTCAAGATGCATCAAGAGAATAAATAATATATATATATATATCCTCAGGGTCATGGACTAAAATCAACTGGCAAACCGTAGATTGACACGCACAGAAGGTTGGTCAATTTGCAATGATCGAGAATAGATTCAGAGGGAATTCTAAGAAATGATAAGAGAACTACAAATGCTAAAGAAATCATGAAGACAAAAGGAGGAGGGAAGGAATTCAGCAATAAGCATAAATAACGTGGAATTGAAACCAACCGGTATGATGCACTTCCATTCATCAAGTTTGCTTAGATTAAGAGCATATAAATCATCCAGAGTAATTTCTCTATCTTTGATCTCCATCATGCCCCCATAAATATATAGCGTATCTTTTCCCACAACCATGCAAGAATTGATACGTCCGCATGGCCTGACAACCTGGAAGAACACCAAATTGAGAAGGCTATGGTACAAACAAAGTGAGAAAAGAAAACAATTATGTTCTTCATAACATGCCTCTGGTAACACAGAACTTTGTTGACCCAATTTGACACTGGCTTCCTGAGACTTTCTTTCTGATGTGACAGTACCCTGATCCAGAGTGATATTCGTTTCCACTCGAAGTGAAATATCATCAAGGCTTACTTCCATATCAGTTGAATCTTCATCAAACTCCATGTTTATATCTCCATTACTTGCTTCGTCCATCTCTTGATTACCAGAGCTAATCTTATTGTCAGAAGCACTGACATTGCTGTTGTTGGTCTTTTTAAGCTGCAAAACCAGAATAATAAATAACCACATACTGTTAATCAAGTATGCATCTAGTCATGGTTCCCAAATCATCACACATTTTAGAATCACATATTTGCCCACACAAATTAGTCATACTGCAGGAAGTAAAAGCAACAACCCAAAATTTGTACTGCACTTTTAGAACATCAAGGGAAGGAGACACAGCGATAAACATGTGAAAAAGACAGGAATATGAGATTGGGTTTAGTTTTTTGCCACCCTCTGCAATGCTGTTTCCCAGAAAGAAAGAAAACGGTTAAAGCCATGTAAGGAACAAATGCCACCACTGAGTAAAAATCATATACATGATAAAGATAATGACACCATCACATTGTCACCAAAAAATGGGATACATTGGCAGTCTTGACCATTTGAGTTTATACATGAATACCTTATTTTTTGTTGACTTTTCCTTCCGTAGTTCAATTGGGTACCTGTACCAAAGATATGGATAGTGTAAGATCTTTGGTGCAGGTGTTTCAACCAGAACTCTTTTTTTACTCATTTCCTGGCACCGAATCCAGCAACGAAATTGAAAATAATGACACTTTGTTTGCTTAAATCTCCAATGTGTCATTATTAATCTATGAAATATTTAAAGGTCTAAATCACATATTTAGATCCTTAAAACCAGCAGCTTCAAGATTATGTAGTTTAACTAGCTTTGATATTTGATCTTTGAAGTATTTATGTATTCTAACTAGCTTTGATATTTGATCTTCAAAGTATTTGAGTGATATGATTGGAAGTCATCAGAGATGTATGATAATAACTGTCCCAAAAGCAAATGAAATCTTTCAATCTCAGATGAATATGTGTGAGACTTACCAGCGACGAGTGTCTAATTGGAAACCATAAAGTTCATTCAAGAACATGCTCATCATGTCATCACCTAAGCACAAAAGCCAATCAGCAATCAGCAATCAGCAATCAGCAATCAGCTCAAATTATAAAGGGGAGAAAGAGAGAGAGAGAGAGAGAGAGAGAGGAGTCTGATACTGCTTTAGAAACCTGATCCCAAGAAGAGCAATATCTTTATGGGAGATCGACCATTGACTTAGTGCAAGGACTACAATTTACTTCATGACGCTAACAAGGATAATAAGTTGTTCTATTTAGAGCCAAAGAACCCTTCTTTGGCCTTTCCCTAACAAGGATCATTTTCTGCAGGTATAAATGGGAGGGATGCTCTCCAATGAATTCTTAAATCATATTTTGTCTTGATCTTTCTCAGGACTATTAACTTGTTCAGCTAAGGCATGCCATCCTAAACTCCAAGCATCCGATTTGTACTCATACTGTCTATTTTTCACCGGTCAGCTTGGTGAAGGTTTAAGTAATGACATGCACTTGTATTAAAGGAAGGTCAATCGAACTTGGAAGTAGAACTGCAAATATCAAATGCACCAAAGAAGAAGCTCTGAATAGCACAACTACTTTAGTCTTGTAAAATTTCTCTAGGCAGGTGTACAATGTCGCGGTGAGCTGCCTGAAAGAAAATTATCTGTACCAATGTTTTAAGATCAAGTTTTTCAGAGATAAAGAATTGGAGCCAAACTCAATCTTCTGGGAAGGTAATAGCTAGAAATAGTCCTCGACTCCCAGAAATATCTAGGAGAATGGGACCTATAATGGAACATAAACATAGACTACTCAAAGATATGATTAGCATGCTTCAACGTGTTCTCTCTTGAAAGAAAATAACTTAAGCAAATCACTACTCAAAGATATGATTAGCATGCTTCAACCGTGTTCTCTCTTGAAAGAAAATAACTTAAGCAAATCACTGTGGTCATTTCTTAGATAAAGAAAATCCGTTAATCCAAGTCAAATCCAGGGAACTTTGAGGTTCTATCCCAGAAAATCAATAACAATATAGTTCTGTCAGAAAAGAGAACCCTGGGATTAGAGATGGGCATGGCCCAGGAAAAAGTGGGCTGGAATCGGACCAGCCCGGCCACAGTAGGCTGGCCGGTCCGGTTCCATTGGTTTTGGAACAGAGAAGAGGTGGGCCCGTGCTCGGAATCGGCCCGCCAGTTCCAACGGCCAACTTGTTTTTTTTTGAATTTTTTCCAAAATACCCTTCCCAACGGCTATAAAATGACTAGTTTGAGGGGTATTTTGGTCCGTCAAATAATAAATGGTAACTATAAATCGACACAATTCATTTTTTAAATCCACACAACAATTTCTCATACTCTCTCAACCTACAAAATTCTCTACTCTCTCTCACAATCTCTTAATATTTATCTAAAACTTACAACATCACCATTTTTTTTCCCTCCACCTATAATTTACAACATCTCACCATTTTTTTTCCACCAACAACTTACAATTACAACATCACCATTGTTTTTTCCTCCACCTACAATTTATAGCATCCCACTATGTTTTTTTTCCACTTACATTATACAACCTCACCATTTTCTTCTCCATAATATCACCATTTTTTTTTCATTCTCAACATCTCCCAAGATTTGACAAGATTTGAAGGTTGGAAGCTCAAATTAATCAAGATTTGGAGATAAACAATCGCGATTTACGTTAAATCGGTAACATATTTTTTTGCATCTTTAATTTTTTTGCAAATTTATTTCATTGTTTTTTATTTTTTTTCTTTAAAATTTTTTTAGAAAAAAATAGTCAGAACACACCACAATCTTCACAACAATCTCCTCTCCCCCCATTCACATTTTTTCAAGAGGAGATTCCCGAATGAACCTAGTCAAACATAATCTCATACCACACGCACTAAAAAAGATGATTTTAACGTATGAGATTTTTTTGTTAAAGATTATGAGGAGTAAAGGGTGACTTGCAAAATTTGTCAAACAAAAAGATAAATTTTTTAAGGGTTGGAGAGTAGGCATTCTTAAAAGACATATTGTAAGAGATCATCCTGATAGGTTACCACAAACTAGGCAAACACACATAGCCATGCGGGGGGAATGTCACGGATACATTTAGGTAGAATGCAAAGACAAAAAAAATAGATCAAATTGAATGGATAACTCGTAAAGAATTACCACTTAGAATTGTTGAATGTGAAGTCTTTGAGGAATATGTTCAAAAATTTTTACAACCGGATTATAAAAGAAGCTCTAGGAATTTGGGTAGGAGAAAATCACTAGATCACTTTCAAGAGTTAAAAGATTATTTGCTTGCAAAACTTAGGACATTTCGAGTATATTTTCAATAATTTCGGATACTTGGAAGCTACAATATGTGAATATTTTATAGTTATAACCTATCATTGGATAAGTGAATCATGGATTTTAGAAAAAAGAATTTTAGCTTTTTAAATATAGGACCACCCACAATCAGGATAAAATATTGCTAGAGTAATAATTAATGTTTATCATGAAATTGAAATAACCGTTACAATTTTTTGTTTGTCTTTAGATAATACTTCGGCCAATATTTGTGCCGCTAATTCCTTAAAAAATAATTTAAAAACAGTATTAGATGGAAAATTTTTCAATAATAGGTGTACATGTCACATATTAATTTATATGTAAAAGATGGATTAGATGTCACAAATAATTTTATAATCTATTCGTGATCTAATTTATCAAATTAGAAATTTCTCGTTTAAAACACAAGAATTTAGACATTTATGTCAATTAAATAATATAAAATATAAAAAAGTTAAACTAGAAATTGACACTAGGTGGAACTCTACATACGATATGTTACAATTTGTTTTTCCATTTAGAAATGTTTTAATCGAATTGCTATTTCTAATTACGATTATGGTTTTGATTGATCAAACCGTTTTTGATTTTGTAAAAATACTAATTGATTTATTGATTTTTATACTTGCACAAATTTATTTTTCAGTGTATATTACCCAACAACTCATTCAATTTTGTCTAGTTTATGTAAAATTTGTTATGTATTTAATCAATTTAAAAATGTAGAAAGATTTACTGCAATAATTGAACTAATGAAAATTAAATTTTTAGTATGTTATGAAGAAATTCTTATTTTGCATTTAGTAGCTAGTGTTTCAGATCCTAGGGTAAAAATTGAAGGGGTAGAAATACTAATTGATTGTTTTGTAGATGGTTTTTCTACGAAAATATATATTAGCGCTGCACGTTTAAAACAAAAAACATCTCTTACTTTACAAAATATGTTTTCATTATATAAAAAGGAACAAAATAGTATAGGTGTTGGTGATGTAGGTAGTCGTTCTAGTAGATCATCAACACGTTCATCTATTTTTTGGTTTAATCCTTTACATATGTTAGAAAAGAAACAAAAAATATCATTGTCGTCTTCATTAAATGAATTAATTTTATATCAACAACGATGATCACTTCGACACTTTAGGTTGGTGGAGAAATAATACTAGTTATTTCTCAATTTTGGCCACAATGGCCAAAGACGTACTAACCCCTGCGTTATCCACAGTGCCATTGAAAAGTGCTTTTAGTGTAGGTGGACGAGTTTTAACGCCGAAGCAGACAAAATTGGTGAACAACACCATAAAATCGTTGATTTGCATAAAGGATTGGATAGTTGCAGAAAAAAGACAGCAAGATATGAACATTAGTTCAAGGACGGAAGAGGAAGAAAATGAAGAATAAATTTTTAGTATAAAAAAAATGTAAATACGTATTAAAAAAAAAAATCATTCTTGGAAAAATATCAAATGTAGCCATATTAAATTAATGGATTTGAAAGTCCAAGCAAAAGATAGGTAGTGGACGTATACTAAATTTGGTAAAACCACTTTAAAAATTTCTTGCGTCTCTTTTTTTTCTTATTTTTTAGTTCATTAAAAAAATTAAATAAAAAACCCAATCCAACAAAACACAAAACCAACTAAACACAAAAAAAAAAAAAAACAAGTAAAAAAAAAAAGAAAACACAAGTAAAAAAAAAAACCACAAAAAAAACCAAAAAAAGGGGCTCACCCGGTGTACAAAGTGCTCCCCGATTTAGTATGGGGGTAGAGAGAGGGGGTGGTTCAACCCAAAAAACAAAAAAAAAAACCAAAAACAGTTAAAGCCACAACCCAAAAAAGGAAAAAAAAAAGAACCGTGGAACCGGCCCTATTCAACTGGGCTGGTGCACCAGGCCAAGCCAGTTCCAGGGAAATTTTTGGCTCGGCCCGGAACCAGGTACCCTTGGAACCGCGGCCGAACTGGCCTGTGGTTCCATAAACCGTCTGGAACCAGACCGCAAACCAGCCTAGCCTGGCCCAGTCTCACCTTTACCTGGGATGTTGGAGAGGACAATAAATAGTGACTATTCATAGTAGTTCCTGCAACAGCATGTGGCAATGACCAGACATAAAACACTTGTTGGAACACTAGTACAGAAAACAAGTGCATGTGGCTATAATTTGTTCATGCCTATGACTTCTAGGGCTATGCAGGCAAGAATTCCCATTTTTCCTGATAAGTATGCAAGAAAGTATTTCCACACTTGAGCAGTCACGAAAAAGCATACGAGGAACTAACCTTCAACTTCCATATCCACCACACCCCCAAATAACAAGGCCCGTTTCTTATGGATACACATAGAAAAACCAGCACGAGGTCCAGGAGGCATCCCACTTTTCTTTACCTGTAACCATATAATATAAAAGTAGAGAAAATGAGGTTGAAATTGCTAAAATATTCACTGTAACCAAGTGGGCAATTTACAAAAACTATAGAAAGTTCTGTTGAAACTTAAACTTGATTGCTGATTTTAACAAAGCTAGGGATAAAAGAAAAAAAGTCAATTGTCTATTTCAAGTAGCATTCTTAGTTCATAAAGAAGTATGAAACCAAACCTTGTTCCATTCCCAAGTTTTAGGATCAAGAGACCACATGTCTGCATGAACGATTCCTTTCTCAGAAGAGCTGTTCTTATCAGATGAAACTTCTTTTGAATAACCGCCATACATAAATATCTGTAATTGAAAATGATTCATTATGTCAATAGTAGGACATTTCTCTTAGAGATATTCCTACTTATAATGGAGGCAACAACACATGCACTGACACGGTAAATCTTTTAATCTGTACAAGCTGCTTAGGTTGACTTCCACCAAATTTCTGCACACCATAAAACTGCAAACTATTCTCGAGTTCACATACTGTCTCGCAGGTTCATCATTTTGGAACCAATCTTTGTAGTTCACGCATATTAAAGCTATGTTAATAAGCTTCATGGTTTTAGCATGACTTTCATATCCATCAGACACCTAAGATCATCCTCTTTTACCCTTTTGTAATATGTATGATGTCAATGTAGTTTTCCAGAGAAATACTTGGAAATACAAAGCCACCAAGATAACAAAATCCAATCCTATAAACAGTTTGAAAGCTTAATTTCTAAAAAATGGATCTTGTTTATTTCAACCAAATTTTAAGTTGATGGGTTAGAGGCAGCATGCTTCTTGTATAGACACAAATATAGCCACCTAGACAAGGAAGAAAGTGCACATTTTAAAAGACTGCATTGGCAGATTCTCACCTCATCTTGGAAAACAAAAAACTGAAAACCACTCCTGCCACTTGGCCACAAGCATCCAGGTTTAGGTTTTATTTCTTGCCACTTCAAAGAAAAACAACTTACATTAGGATTAGTTTCATAGGAATTCTCAACATAACAAGGTACAGAAAAGATAAAATTACTGTATCAAAAAATTGAGCATAGGCATTTACCTTGAACTGATCGAGGTCGAATACATGGAGATCATTATAATATCTGCAATGTCAAGAAAGAAAAGTCCAACCTTTTGGATGACCTCAAGATAAAGATATACCGATATATATATTATTTCAAAAGAATGCTTTTTCTCTGAAGTTCGAAGCCGATGTGTTAACATGAGATACCAGGAAAGTAAACTGACTGAATAGAGCTAGAAGCACTAAAAAAAACTCAGTATGGCATACCAAAGATCCAATCAAAAGGAAAACTTATATCATTTAGTATCAAATTTAGCAATGAGCCTCCATCCAACAAAGTTTCATTTGTTGCTACATCTTAAGTCCTTAGATGGCTAAGGGGATAACTAAACTCTAAACACCAGTCTATAAAAAATTGAGCAAGTTTCCAAATATAATTTTACTTGTCCTTTTCTCAATCAGATACAGGTGAACATTTTTCTTTTTCAGTAAGGTTTTCTTCACCTATCTGTTCTCCTTTTCCCAATCTATGGAATTTTTCTTTTTAAACAAGATTCTCTTCAACTACTCGTAAAACATGAAGCCCAAGGCTTTGCACATGGAATTTCTGATATTAAAGCACACTTATTTAATTAATTAATTTAATTTTCTTTTTATCTAAGAAACTAAGAAAAAATACCATAGACAGCAGGAACAAGGTTGGAGGAATCAGCAAGAGAAAACAGATAAGTTCAGCAAAGAAACAGAATAAATCACTTTGTTCCAAATAGGTGCAGCACCCTGTTAGTAGTTGCACAGGATCATACCAAGAAACTGCTAAATCCTATCCCATCCACTAACCAGTTTTCTTGCAAATCCGAATAGCACGTAATCTTTTTTTTTGCAATAAGCATTTCCTTACTATCAAGAAATTTTAAGTTGTTGGGCAGAAAAAAGAAGAGAATTTTTGTGCAAAAAACAACATCCATTTCCATTTAGAAACAAGCCTGGCACTTAAACAGCATTCCACAATACAAAATGAATAGCAATTCAAAAAAATAAATAAATTGCCACAAGCGAGATGTGTAATTGGTCAATATAGGTCAACTACAATAGCAATGTACTCTAGAAGTAATGAATAATTAAAGAAGGTAAAACTTAACAATTTAGGTATTGAGAGTATTGCGCTTGATTAAGATGCAAACAACAACCTCACTTCTCTAAGTGTGTCATAGAAGCCACCAAAAACAATAATCTTATGCTTGTACAATACCTGTAACATGCCAAAGAGCAATATAGCCAAATAAGAGAATAAGCTGTCCAACAATATTTCTGAAATAGATTTTTGTACAGGAACTTAATTGTGACAGACAAGAAAAATGGATATTAAATAAGTCAATGTAACTGCACAAAACACAACATATATACCACTTATTCACTCATAAATTTGCATAAAATAGAACAATCAGGCTCAACAAATAGGACCAATAGAAAAGTTATGGTGTATGTGTGTAATCTGAAATTTGCAAGCACCAAATCTGCCATCTTCTTAAGTAAGTTGACCAAGACTATATCATTAATTAAAACTTTCAGAAATAATGGTCATGTAAAAATAAAACAATAAATTATGTACCATTACATGGTTCTCATCGTTGTGCCTATTACCTTAATGCATATATAATTGTTCAATTGCAAGTTTGATAGCTCTATGCTCAGACATGGCAATTATTGTAAATTGGTGTCTATTTAACAATTGAACATGAACATTGGTGTCAATCCCCAAGAGAAAAACGAGAGACAGAGAGAGAAAAAATGAGAAATATAGCAGTATAATTTCAAGATTTGTTCTTTTTACTCCTGACAATTGTATATCACTAAAAAAGATAAACCAATTATTATTTTGCAATGCAACTGAGTTTTCGTTTTTCAAGAAAGAAAACATATCTAAATTGAGTTTCTAGCTTCTCATTTTGATGACCATTCTCACCATTCGATGACCAGAGCGTGCACTTGGACATCCTTTCAAATTAAGTTGCTCCCATTGATTTGTTTTCAAGTCCAACATCCAGAAATCCTGCAGAAAGAATCAAGGGGAAAATTTCCAACTTGTATTAAATACACACAAAGAGACCAATTCCTTCGTCGTATATCAGTAGGATCAGACATAAGCTACAACCATACCTTATAATGATGGAATCGCTCTTGATTTGGAGAGGTAAATTCTCCACCTAAAGACACATCAAAAGCACAATTAGTGTCACCATTGTTCTCCTTAGAACCAAATGAATTCCATAAGTGTTTCAGATTTCTATTCTAATTCCAATTTTAATTCCTTGGACTCAGATGAAAAATCAGCAAAAAAAGCCAAAACAAAGTAAATCAACTCTCCCCCCAAAAAAGAAACTTTGGAACAAACTTACAAGAACGTGTGGGTCTCACAAAATTACCGCATATATGCTATCACATGATGATTTTATGATTGAACTCCCAGGTAATTTTGGGTGTTTTAAACAGTAGAATTCAATTGAGCTCTATATTCTTTTAATTCAGTTCGAAGCAAAGCCTAATTCCTGCACTCATATTTCAAGCCATAGCACACGAGGTTTGAGCATTTACCAAAGATATAGAGATAATTTTTCCAACCAACAGCCTGATGAGCACTGCGAGGGGGTGGACTATTAGGGCTAGAAACCAACTTCCATTCATCCTTTTCTACATCGAACCGATAAAGATGACCGTACACAAATGTCTGCGCCAATGCACCAATTTTGATTCAAAACGCCATAAAACATGACCTTAAACTCCAACATTAGAACCCAAAAACAAAATCCCACCTTGTTACCATTGTAGAACTCTCCTCCATATAAAATCAATTCGGTATCCTTCAGCGGATTAATAGTTAACTGCACAATGACCACAATTAAGCATCAATCAAACATAGTAATCAACAAAAATTCGTAGGTTTTTTGGGTTTCCTAGTACCGAACAATTCGCCCGAGGAGATGGAGCGGGAACTTTGTCTTCGACGACGACTTCTTTTTTCTTGGCTTCCTCTTTCTGTATGCTTAACTGCAACATCAATTACATCAAAAACAACATAAATTTTTTGTGAATTGTGAGAGAAAGTGAGAGAATTGTATGGAATTGAATTGAGGGGCTTTAAGGTTAAGTAAGTACAAGAATGGCGTCGATGTCGTCTTCGATAGAGAGCTTTTTGTTCTCTCTGCGAGCCCTTTTTTCTTCACCTTTAGCTGTTTTTCTCTCGGTTTTCTCTTTGCCTTTTCCTGGCTTTTTTGTTTTCTTTCCCATTTCGAATTTCTGATTTCTTCGTAGAGAGAGAGACTCTTGTTTTGAGACAACACTTACAGATAGCTAACAAACTATTTGCGCGAAGAAGAAGAAGAAGGAAAAGAAGAGAACAGAGGCGGAAGAAGAAAAGGGATTTTAAAGTGCACCAATAAATCAGTTTTAACGACGTCGTTTGGATGTCGAACGACGCATGAAACCCTTTCGTTTAAAAATAAAGCACCCTGCGCCGATGCATTCTCAAAACACACAAGTGAGCCGCGTTTTAATCATCACGCTCTCCTTAAATCTAAAATAAATCTAAAAATATTAAAAATACAATACAAATACAAAAATCATATTAAATCAATTCATTTTCATTTTCAACAATAAAAAAATAATAATTTCTTGACCAAATTAAATCTACCATAATCCGATATCCGCATTCTCGCAAAACATATTTTAAACTCTAAAAGAATTTACGGCGTCAAAATATATTCTCATAATTTCTGTATACCTAAAAATGATATTATTATTAAGGAGAGTAAAAATATTTCTCTCTAATAATTTTTTATATAAATCTAAAATTAATATAGTTGATAATATTTGTTTATAAGAAAGGGGTTTTTTAAAATTGTCGAGAAAAAAGGATTTCGATCGTTTGGTAATATAAAAAATTAAATATTTTAAATAAGTATGCTTGGGTATCAAAAACTTTTAAATAAGATGCTATGAATAATTCTTTAAGCTATCTCTAATGAAAAATTAAAAAAAATAAATAATGAAAATTAGAAAATAATTAATTGATTATATAACCAACGTAAGGAGTTTGTGAAGATATTCGAGTCGTTTTCTTATAAAATATTCAACCGACATGGAGACTCAAACGGCGTCGTTTCAACTGCAAATGCACCTCCTTTTTCGTCCCTCTCGAGGCATACCTAACACGGAGCTAGCGGGGGAGAGAGAGAAAGAGAGAGAGAGAGAGAGAGAGAGAGAGATGAAGAGAACAAGAATTGTCACGTCAATTCTTCTTCTTTTATCCCTCTATTTTCAACTATCTTCATCAAACGAGGTACTATGATTGTTTTCACTAATGATTTATTTGTGCTCAAGAATAAGCTTTTTATTAGTTTTTTTTTTTAATTGTAACTCTATTTTTCCTCGAATTATTGTGCCTATGCACTTCTGAGAGACCCTTTTTGTTTTGTGAATTTAAATTTGTAAATTTCTTTCAGGTCTTTGAGGAATCTGCAGGTGCAAGGTAAATGTTTCTTAAATTTATCAAATTTAAGCTTGAAAGCCGGTGCTTAGTATTTTTCATAAAATTTAGCTACTGTTATGAGATTGGTACAATGGTGCTTTTCTAGTGAAAATTCTCATTCTGGGTTGTCATTGGATTGATGTTATTTTGGGTGGTTGATGTTCAATTATACATCTTACATGAAAATTTGTGCTTAGTATTTTTCCATAAAATTCAACTATTTTTGGTTGCTTTTCTAGTGGAAAGTCTTATCCTGGGTTGTCATTGGATTGATGTTCTTTTTGGTTGATTGAAGTTCAATGAGATATCTTACTCAAAAATTTGATTCTGTTATGCGTAATGATGTGAATGGCTGGATGACTGAAATTTGGTGTGGCGTGATTTTGTTGGTTCTTTAAAGTTAAGAGGCTGTATAAGGTGCATTCCAGGACTGATAGACACACGGGGTATTGGAATCTGTCAATTCGGTTATTAGACTTTTTCGGTAATAATGTTAGTAATCTTATCGTATGGTTGTTATTATTGCATTTTTATAGATATCTTTGAAATTGGGTGTGTAATTGATTTGTGTTTTTGAGCTTTAGAAAGATTAATGATGCACAAGAGCATGGTCGTGAAGTTCATTGTTCGAGAGAAAGAAGTAGGATAGCATGGAAAGCAATTGATGAGGTTGGTTTACTATCAGATCAATGATGTGACTTTTCTTGGTTTTGAATAACATTTATGAGGATGACATTATGTTTTTGTGCAGTATTTGATGCCTTTTGTGGAACGAGAAGGATTTCAAATTCCAAGCAAGTGCAAGCTTCATCCGGACAATGATCTCTTCAGAAATCAGGAGCGGCTCAAGATTCATGTGGATGACAATGAGTGGCGGTGCGGATACTGTAAGAAAAGCTTCAGTGCTGAGAAATATCTTGATCAGCATTTTGATACTAGACACTATGATCTTTTGAATATTGTATGTGAACCTTATATCCCTCAATTTCTTATTTATAGTGGTTTCTATTTGATTAAAAGTTGCATAAATGATTCTTTAAACATTCATAGCACTTATGTCATACATTGCTTGTACAATTTCCATTGTAAACTTGATCATAATTCTTTTGAATACAGCATAGTAGGTTATGACAGTTTTTTGGTACACAGTATCCTGTGAACATGTTAAGTAGCCTAGCATCTCATCTAGAACATTTCTCTTCCTAGTTCTCATTTATTCATGAATGTAGAAAATGAGAGGCAAAACATGAAGTTGTCCCATCAATTGTGTGGAAAACTAGAAGTATATTCAATGCGGTTGACTAGAGAATGCCATATGGAACTTTACCATCTTCCATTCCATGTGCTTATGTAACAAGGTTTTGGTAAATACAGAGCCACAGCAAGTGCTTAGCGGATTTATGTGGGGCATTGCATTGTGACCTTGTGACAGACTCTAAGTCCCGCAAAAGCAAGTGCAATCCTGCAGCTGCTGCAAGAAATCACCACCTATGTGAGGTTGTTTTGACTGATATATATTCATTTACTTATAGGATGCCATTAGTTGATTGTGTAAGTTTTTCTTGCAGAGTCTTGCTGATAGTTGTTTTCCTGTTGATCAAGGTCCTGCTTCAAGTCGTCTTCATGGTATTCGTTCATGCACTATTCCATTTACTTCTCATGCCATTCTCATGTTAATGTTTTCCTATTCTTTCTGTATTTTTATTGTTTTTTATGCTGGCCGGCTGTTTGCATCTCTTTGACCTTTTTGACAATTGTATTTGTAGAGTTGTTTTTGCGCCAATTCTGTGATGCTCACACCTGCTCAGGTGGAAGAAAACCATTTTCTAGAGGGGGAAGAGTAAGGCTTAATTTGTTGCCTCGCTTTTCCTTCATTGTTAAAGCTTAGTTTACCAATAGAATTTGCTATTTTGTAACATTTGGTCTCCTTGATCATTTTTCCTGCTTATACCTGGACATTCCAAATTGTATGTTACATACAGTAAATCTTTAAACAGCCTTGGCTGTCAACGTACAGAATTTGCTTAACTAGATGCCTGTCGCACTCCATTTCTTAGACTGTCCTGTTCTTAATTTTCTTCTTCTCTGTTGCACTTCTCTTTGTGCAGTCTTTTGTTTGTGAAGCTAAAAAACTGACTAAGTTTGTTGTGAATATGGTTCCTTTTCTGTTTGCAGAGTCAGACTAGCGTGTTTTATCTTGCTTCCTCCATATTGATTATGATGCTCCTCCCAGTTTTCTATCTTATAGTTTATTTGCATCAAAGGTATGTTTCGTGTGTAAATGTCGGCATCCATTTATGATTATTTAATTATGTTTGGAGTCATCTCAGTGTGGGGTTGCACCTTTCTATATCTTACAGAGAATTTCGAAGGGGAACTCAGAAGCTGAAGCGCATTTCACAGCTCGGGCGGAAAGCGAAACCCTCTTAGCTGGTAAGTGGTGTCCTTTTCCTTTGCCAGCTTTTCGGATTTCCTTAACCCAGATGAATTAAAAGGTCATAACCGAGCATAATGTGTTGTGGGCGAAGCAGCTCTGAAGTTAAAGGTTGGCCAATGGATGACATACTGTCAATGGAGCAATTAATCGACGGATTTGTTGTCTTAGTTTAGTTTCATCTGGTGCAGAGTTGATTATAAATTTCTTTGCTAATCTTGTACGTCTCTAAATGGTATAACTGGAAATCATTAAAAAAAAAGGTACTGTTCCTTTCCTTTTTTCTCCTCGTGTTGGAAAGAAAATACATTACTCGAATCTCCAGCTTTCTCTTTATAGCGCACAAAGTAAATTAGCATGGTGCTTAACTACTCTGGTACCTCCGGATCAAGATCAAAATTTCTGTTGTTATCGGCTTGACCATGTTGTTCATCATTTGAGAAAGAATTAGTAATTATAAGCTACTGTATATAATTCAAAAGGTCTAAAGGTACAATTGCATTCACACTGCTACCCTTTTCTTTACTGTAGGTTAGATTGTCAGACTTACCGGTTGAACAAATTCAGGATCATAAAGCAACAACATCAACAATGAGAATCTTTATGTGCCGTGTTAAACTTTCTTAGAACACGCTGCACTGAGAAACTGGATGGTGGTTGAAGTCTCAGCCTATAAATGGTGTGCAGTATCATGCCTCAAAAGATGCCAATGTTGAAATATTTTGTCAAAGAACTGGTGTATAATCTTCCAGAAGAGTAGCTAGTCTTGGTCTAACAAAAATCATTCATTTTTTGTAAATACGATTTTTCTTTTCTGTTTCAGATGATTTTAATTTGTAGTTGCCTGGCCCTTAAGTGCCTCTTGATATCTTACAAACTGTTTTTTGGCGTGGGTTATTGTGAATTGCATTATGTCAAATGTCAAACTGTAAATAAAGTCCAGCAGCTGGTTTGTGGAAAATATTTTGCAATACAAAATAAAGTTGTATGCTGAATTTGCACCTAATATTTATGATGTGTAGCGGTTATAAGAAGAACATCCTAATCCTTATTAAATCAGAATTATTAAAAGCAATGACCAAAATTGCAGGTGAATAACAACTTGAACTTGTTCATGGCATAACTAGGCGGGGGTTGTATTTTTTGAATGCTCTTCTTTTTCAAATGACTGATCTTTACACAAATATATGGATACAAATAGCATGCTAGAATTCAAGGAGGCATGGATGCAAATGCAAAAGATATCAACTCATTTGATAGAGGAAAACCATCAGGATCACTTAGCCTTATAAAACCTGCAACCTCTTGTATCCCACTTCCATTAGATACCAAAGTTTTGAACTTTTTCACATCAACAACTTTCCTCTGCCTATCCAAGCAAACTACATGCGCACTTTCAACATATGGTTGATAGACTTTGCATAGTGAGTAAAGAAGACGGTGTCCAAATGCCTCACCAAAAGACACCAAATCTAAGCCTCTTGCGGTTCTCAATGAGAGCATCACTACATTCATTGTCATACCTTTAGCGTCAACATGGTGATCACCAAAGTGTTCCCAAACCTCCCTTTTCAAATCTTGCACGTAGTTGTTGTATTCTTTCATTTTTCTTGGCCTTGAAAACCTCACCCCACCAACATAACTTGCCGACCCAAGACCAAAACCATAGAATGACTTATTCCCCCGATAAGTAGAATCGTGCTTGCATTGGAATCGTCTTTTACGGTAACTGCTGATTTCATAATGCTGATAGCCTACATCAGTAAGCACTCTTGAGGCCATTCTGTAGAACTCTGCAGACTGATTTTCAGAAAGCAATGGGAACTCCCTGGTGTATACCTGTTGACCATAGAATTCCAATTTCATGTTTTGTAATAGCTCACAAGAAAATCTTTGATATGTCTAAAGGCATTATAATGTGGTGCAATTAACTAATCAATCATCATAGGAATATAGCGTGGGAGTCCATTGGATGGACCTATTCTGAATGTGGATTGATAAGATATGAATGACTCGGTACCTTTTTAAGGTATGCAAGTGTTGCTTCTAAAGGTTGTTTCTTTTTTCCTTTTAATCTTTTTATACTTGGTGCCTTGCTCCACTTGCAAATCATAAACTGAGACGTGGGTAGGCTAGATTTCAACCGCGCAACGCAAACAGTCTTCCCACGTCTATTGTTTGGTGAAGGAGAGAAGAGATGAGATCCAAACTCCAATTCTCATAACAACACATGACTTTACAATCTCAATAGCATCATACACTACCCTTAAACCATGAGCTCTTCCACAAGCCTTCAACAACTCTTCTGGAAAAGCCTGAACTCCAAGTGACACACTATTCAAACCCAACTCAATTAATCCCGCCATTTTCCTAGTATCAAAAGTGCCAAGATCCATTTCCATAGACATTTCAATATCCGAAGAAATCTCAAATTTTAACCTCAACGTGTCTAAAACCAATGACAAAGCCTTGGAGGAACAAGAGGAGGCGTTCCACCACTAAAAAACAGTGTATTCAGAGGCGGGTTTTGGTGGTATTGGCTGGCCGGGTGGCTTTGATTTCTTGACATAGGAGTTGAATGTAGTGTATGATTCGTGGGTCGTCCTCGGATTGGGTTGAAGAAGAGCCAAGAGCGACAATCGGGAAGTCGCAGTAGTAGCAGCGCTTTCGGCCCAACAGAAGGTGAATGTAGGCTGAAATAGGAGTGAGTTTGTATGATGGGGTGGTGGAGAGATTGGTGGAGGCATTTTGGTGAACCGTTGGAGGAGTTTGTGCGATTTCATTCCTTATGTGATTGGACAGTCTTAGTTTTTTTGTTTTGGATGAGAATGGGTGATAGAGTTGGACTGTAGCGGGTCTTAAGCATTATAAGTTGGAGAGAGCGAGAGAGAGGCTGTTAATTCGGTTAAACAGTATATAAGAAGCGTTCACTGACAGAAAACAGTAAGGGCGGCGAATTTGGAACTGAACCTCAAAACGATAACGTTTTCCCAGCTGGTGATGTCCACACACAATCTCTTAATCTGAGCACTAACAATTTCTGGACTGGGGGGACATGGAAATAATTCTCATTCTAAGGATACTAAATTACAATTAAAACACCAACAGAAGAATTGGCTTACTCTAGTTTAGGGGTGTTATGACACTCGATTCGAGTCAAGTAGTTGAGCTCAGGCTTGACATGAAGTGTTGTTGAGTAGCTCAAGATCGAGAGTTGCGTGTGAGACTGGAGCCTGAGTTCAAATTGAAAGAGTACGGGTTAAAATAGCATACCTATAAACATAATTTCATATATATAAATTATTTTTAAAAAATATATATAATTGTATCGAATAATTCGACGAACTTTCGAACTCGAGATAATATGGGCCCGAGCTTGAGTTTGAGCTCGATGCCTAACTACCCAGATCGAGATCGAGCTCGACTTGAGCTCAGTTTCACCAAAATCAAGTTGAGCTTTGACTGGGTAGTGTCACAGGTCCGTGACACTACCCGAGTCTCTTAATACCCCTACTCTAGTTCTCCTTTGTTAATTTATTAAGAATAACAAAAAAAAATTATTTTATATAATCAATATAAAACACTAAGATATTATTAATATAAAAAGTAAAAATTATAAGATAAAAGATGTAATTCAAAAAAAGTTGCACCGATAACTAAATAAGAGCCATAGAAATTTACATTACAATTCATTTAGTCAAAGTCAACGTAATTATCGGATATTTATCATATTTTAAAAAAAGAAAATCTTTTGCAAATGAAAAATATATAAATTTCAACCTAAGAAATGAAATTTCAAAATCCCATTCATTTTAACCTCAATTTTGCCAAAATCAATTACTTCCATAGGGTTCTCAGAAAATTGTCATTATATCAAGTGTTGTTACACAAAATGTGGTTTAGCACTACAGAATGGGATTCCTGAACTAGTATTTTTTACAAGAGTTCAAAGTTACATAGAAGGCAGCATCAGCCTGGGTTGAAAAATCCAACTAAAATTCCAAAACTAAGATACAAAGCGTCTCCTTCTGGTGCACAACTACTATGACACCACAAGATATTTTACCATGTAAGGTCCTTCAAGCTCATAACCCAATTTTCCGTAATAATGGCGAGTTCCTACACCTGAGATAACAGCTATCTTTGTTGAGCTGTGCTCTCTACGAGCTATTCGCTCGGCCTCTTCCATTAGAAGTGTTCCATATCCCTGTGAGATTGAAGAGAGAGAGGGATTTAAAGTGACAAGCTGTCCATTGCTTATTTGAAATATTACAACTTGGAAATAAATTTGATGAACTGGTGTAGCTTTAAACTGGAAAGTATTACTTGTGTTTACTTATTCGTGCAAAATTAGGTTACCTGGTGTTGTAGCTTGTCAGCATCCCGGCCATGAACTGGTACAGCAGTCCCGTAGACATGTAGCTCACGGACAATTGAACACTTGCCAACAAGTTCAGGGCATGTAGTGTTCCTACCACATTTTCTTAGGCGCAAGAGACCAACAAGAATATCCTGTATACCCAACAAAAATGTAATGAGTTAAAAACAAAAACAATATATACATATATATATATAAAGCTAGGAATGAGAACAAGTAACTTTTAGGTAACATATGGATTCCGCAAACCAAGTTGCTCTTTGTGCAGGGTCATTACCTAGGCCTTTGTGCTTATGCAGGGGGATCCTAGGAGTGAGAATTAAGAACAATGTTCCATCTTTCAGCATTTTTAGGCAAAATGATTAAGCATGTAAATCTAGAAATTTTCCCAATGTATCTACTACCTGGTAATAAGAACAATAGAACTGTTCAACCGTGTGTTATAGAACTATAACAATCAGCGACAAACCCTAATTTGTAAATGTCAAGAATGGTCCCTGTTAACAACCCCAGTTATCATAAATAAGAGAGAGATCTCCAACCCACAGAAAACTGCAAGCATAACATCTACCTATTTGGAGAAAAAAGGTAAAGAGAGGAAAAAGAAAAGAAATCCATTACATATTCTGGAACACAACTCCAAATGCATGCCCAAGTATAGACCAGAAGATCTACAGAAGCCTAATGAAAGCTGGCTCTTGTTTTGCTTAGAGAAGCTATAACATGACAACGAATACTATTTCTTTTCTGAGTTTTTTCTTTTGTTATGCAATTACTAACTTTTGCTCTTCATACAGAACCACCACAAATAATCAACTCATGAGCATTTGCATGCAAGTGTTTGCACAAACAAGGGTTTCTACAAATACAAATATGCACAAGACCACATATGAAGCAAAGCTTCCAAGTACCTGTCGTGTATCTTCATATGAGAGAAATGTTTCCCATCCCTCATTTGCTGTATAATCACGCCGAACAAGCTCAACTTCTTCTGGCTTAATTTTGTTGTGAATGTCCTACAAATGTACAGATATGATGATAAAAAGATCAGTATCATTAGCTAACTTGAAAATTTATTTCTTGTTTAGAATAATTTCATACCTGGATCCCTGCTTCACGTGTTCGAACATCTCGACATTTCAACCCCAAGTCATCCATTCGAGCTAAAGCTAGCTCTCGAAGATTTCCTTTCTCAACTCCAGAGGTAACCAGAGGCATAGGTATGTCCCGCTGTACTCTGTAAACACGTGTCCATGGTGGTACCATGGCTAAGATCCTTGCTACAATGTCCACAAGTTGCTCAGGCGGGTAATTTCTATACCTACAAGAAAGGACAAACACAAATCAACATGACTCATCCAACAAATCACCATCTCAGCACCTTGTGAAGCAATGACAGCTTTATGCAAGACATCGTATAACAGTAACGAATGCAAAGTACCTTCCTGTTTTCCAAAGCTCATAAAGACCAGTTCCACGAATCACAAGAGTTGGATATATTTTAAGACCATCAGCTCTAAAGCGAGGACTCTCAAAGAATTCCTTAAAACTTTCCAGGTCCCTCTCAACCCCAACATTTGGAAGATCTGGCATCATGTGGGCAACAACCTGCAGCAAAGAATGAAAATAAGCAACAAGGAAACAGAAGAACTCCGTGTGACTCCTAGCTTACAAGTTCAAGCTTTCTGTTTTCCTTTGGCATTGGGGCCATAGCCTTCCATGTAAAACACATACAAACAAATATACACATCTATGAATGCATCAGATGCACAAGCTTGGCAGCTGATAAGGTCCCTATATGCTAGCAAAGGGCAAGGGAATAACTTAATTGCTAAGCTTTGCTGATGGAAGCAGAGCACATGGAAGAAAAGACCGCAACAGAAGAAAAGATCAACATAAGCAGTCAGTCTTTCACTCCAATGTTTCTTTGCCAACATGAGCCCCTTTCATCAATAAGGCATGATGTCCCCTCGTAGTCAAGGATGCCCAGAGGAGCAGGGAAAGAATAGCTTTTTACCATGTCAGCCATTAAAAAATATGTATATATCATACATCTCAATAATAGGGAAGATGATGCACCTTGAAACCAGCATCCTTGGCCAAGCAAAAGCAATCAGCAACAGCAGCTACTGTGTGTCCTCTGTTGGTATCATGAGCAACATCCTCATAGGTGCTCTGAACACCAATCTCCAATCGTGTACAACCATAAGAAAGCATTTGTCTCAAATGAGGTCCAAGGCAGTAATCAGGCCTCCTGAAAACCAAAATGGTCAGACCTTTACAAAGAAACTTCTACCATCTTTGCATATGTTCATGGAAACATGATGTAAAACTCAAACAAGTTAACAATTGTAAAACTGCAAAGAAAGCAAAGATTTCCACTATACTTGTTTGGACAATTATGGAGGTAGCATAGTTGTGGACCATTCATGCTCACTTATGCAGTTATTCTGTAATACACATAAGGTCAATATTCTGTTGGTGCTCAATGAGACTAGATGCAGAAACCAATGAAGGAATGGGGAAAGGGTAATTCACTAACTTCCAAAACCATACACATGCTTACAATCAAAAATGCGGAAAGGGCCATGATTTTGGCAGAATAAAATTTTTTTCTCAATAGGGGTAAGTTTCTCATCAAAATAATTGCACACAACGGGAAAGGTTCAGCATTTAAAAAGAAATATTAACGCTCCATACATCATCTCCAAGTTAACTCACGTTTCAATGGTCATGCCAATACATTTTACTGCACTATGCTCAGAGTAGGAAACTGCTTCCTCAACATTTGCAGAGGTATGTCCAGATAAAGCATCATGAAGATTACGGATAAAGTAATCGCGGTAATCAGCTGGCAAAGACATGAATGTGCCACCCATCAAGATAAACTCAACCTGCATGATATTTTGAAGTTGTAAAAGGTAAAATGAAGTTTAAGTCAACATCAAGAAGAGAAGTAAAAAAAAAAAAAGTAAATCAATCAGAGGGCAACCAACCTTATCTACACTGTGACCTAATCGCTTAAGCTGATCTATCCTGCTCCTAGCTTGGACATACGGGTTATACCTAAATCACAAACAAAAAGGGTAAGAACAACATTCTAAATATCATCTCCATAAAAATTAAAATAGGAAAGGTGCAAACATGCTTTGCAGATAAACACATATTCATACTTCAAACAATGATTGTGTGCTTATCGTATTCGTGTGAATATCGTATTCGTGTGATCTGCAGATCCATGTGGAAGGACCTACAGACTCCAGGAGATGCTTCATTTTTCAAACATGCTTTGAAAAAAAAAATGCTTTATTTTTTAATCCGCCACCTTTGTCGGCTATGCAAACTGTTTCAAACTCTGGTTTTGAAGCTAATCAGCACCCAATTCATTTTATATCATTGCCATCCTCAAACTATGTAACCAACTCATTTTACCTGACAATTTGTGCACAATCAACAACACCTAGATCATAATTAGCATCAAAGTACCAAAGTTTCAATCCATTATCAACATCAACCAATATAATATCAACGCAGAAGACCGTCTAGAGAGGAAGAGAGAGAGTACCTAGCACGAATAGCCCGCATACTTGTCGGCTCATACCCAGTATAACTCTGTGTACTGTACTCAAAATCCGAATCAGGTCCACCAGGACAATACACACAAATATTCCCAGTCGTCGCAATGTGGGGACATCGGTGAGGCTTTGACATAACCGCCACCACCGCAATCCCCGACGCAGTCCTGACCGGCTTAGCTTTCAATTTGGGGAGAAGCGCCTCACGGTCCGATTCGGGCAGCGCCGCAATCATCTCGACAAGCTTCGGTGCACGCGAGAGACCGTATTTCCGACAAGCGGAGGACTTGAGGGAGTTTAGGTCGACGGTTTGGCCACTGCGGGATTGTTCCACCATGGAGGAGACAATTTCAGAGATGGCGCGAACTCGGGCTTCTTCTTCGGTCAGGTTGTGCGCCAGGAATCCTCCCCGGCCCGGTTTTGGAGTTTTCCGCGGCTCAACAACCGCCGCCGCCGCCATTTTTGTTGGAGAGAGAGAGAGAGAGGATGCAGAGAATAAAAAGTTCCGATGACGGCGAAGTTAGCCCTTTGTTGCTGAAAAGACCGACGACGTCGTTTCCAAAGGGGTGGAAGCGCAGCGTACTTGCATGGTTGCGTAGAATCGCATCGTTTTGTTCTACTCAATCTCCCCCTCCCCCCACCAGAATACGCTTAATGCAGATGCTGAATGCGGTCATTGCATAACTTAGCATTTATTTATTTACTTTGCTAAGTTTATTCTCTCATGACAATAATAAACACTTTAGGCTTTGACATGTGAAAAGTTTGGCCAAAAGAATGTGTTATTAGTCATCTATCTTTTAACATATAATTTTATAATTTCCGATCGATAAAAAATACTAAAAACATACGATATATTTCATAAAATTTATATAATTTATTTAGTTATTTATATTACAGTTTCGATAATAAAATATCAATATTTTTAATTTACTATATTCATAATATTTTTAAAAATGACATATTAATATAACTCTATTGATTTTTATATATGTTTTTAAATTATCCGATTCGATTTCAAAATAATTTTATCGATATTTAGTATTTATTTTTCCACCATAAATTCTAGCAGGCTTGATGAGAAGTATGGATGAGTACCAATAAGTATATCTCTCGAGAAACAAACTCTTTTTTGGTAAATGTTTTAGTTAAAAAGATTGTTTTTGATACATAAAATTTTATATTTTTAGTCTTATCTGGTATAATTGTAATTTAATTAGCGTTATTTAAACCAATATTATTTCTATTAATATTTTGATACATTTGTAATAAAAGTATTAAATATACAAAATAGTTTTCAACCTTTTTTTATATAAATCATCAATTTCGATAATTATATTAAATTTGATTCAATTCGATTTGAATCAGATTGAATTCTTAATTCTTTTCAAATTATGTATACAGGACAAATATAATAAAAAATTGAATATAAACTCAAAATTTATCTTGTATAATTAATTATCATAGTTATTTGTGATTTTTATTTTCTCGTATATATTTATTTTAGTAAAAAAAATCATTAATGAACAATCGACTTAACAGTATATTAGATTTTTTAATTAAATACTTAATTTAAAATTAAAAAAAAAAAAGAAAAAAAAAGTGTTGCCGATGCGTGGGATTTTCTGGGCCCAGAATCAATTCCCTTTTGGGGTTGGATTTTAATTTGACCCGAAACTTGAGACCGTAAGTACTAGAAAGTAAAACAACATCGGACGGCGAGAAGTCCTCTCTCCCGGCGAGAACTCTTCTACTTTCCTTAGGTACTCTGTCTCTCTCTCTCTCTCTGGTTTTATTCTTTTACTTGGTTCTCTTCTAACTCTGGCACTCTCTCTCTATTTGAATTTCATTTTTTTGCTTTCAAAGTTGTGATTTTTATGTTAAAATTTGGTACTTTGCAGTTTGATGTTACATTTGTTCCCCCACAAGTCAAATGATTGATACAAAGTTGTTGTTGTAAACAATTTTAAGGTTAAGGAAATGGAGGGAAACCGAGATATTAGCCTAAAGACAAGAAGAGAACAAGAATTGAAGATACTTGAAAAGGTTGGAGACCTCGTATCGATCATTACTGAAGCCAAACATGTCGATAAAGTCATCTGTGCTCTTCACTCTCTCGCCATCCTTCTCTTTCCGCTGAACTCATCGTCACTCGCAGGTTTTCCTTCTATTCTCATCCTAGGTTTCCCTTTTCTTCATATGTGGGATTCGTCAATTGTTTCTAAGAGGTTTCATTAAATTTGTCGAATTTGCAGGAGTCGTTGATCAGGGGTACAAAGATCAGGTATTTTTCCGACCTGTCTAATTTATAAGATCACAGCCAGAAATTTATATTGAGGGCGAAGTATAACTTGTACTCGGGCTATAATTTCGGGTGCATGGTTATAGCTTTTTGGGGAAAAGCAATCTTTTGGACTACAATTTTTGAAATTGTATATAATTTTTTCTTAAAATTTCAGGGGCTTTCCTTTGGCCCGAGTGACACAATCTTGTATTCTTTTTAAAATTTTTTAAGCTTTTTGTTCAGATTTTGGGTGCTGAGATACCTTCGACAGAAGAAAGGAGCCAATGGTGGAAGGTTTTCTATGAAGGAGCTGCTTTTCCAACCCTTGCTAGGGTTTTGTTGTATGGTACTTGTTGCTCGTTTAACTGTTTTGGGTGTTTATTTTTCACGGACTTTGTGCGTTTGATTGATTTTGAGTCGAGTAAGTTTTAGGTTGTTCGCATTTGCATTGGTTGCACTTATATCAAAAAATTCCACATTTTCATCAATTTTGGCTGCTTAGATCTTAGACTGTTATTAGCTGAAACCGGGGGCAGTGGGAGGGGAACAGGGGGAGTAGCTGCCTTTCTGATTTTTTAAGGGGAACAAATTAATACTTATAATTTCAAAAAATATAACCCTTACGATTCTTTGCCCTCTTAAAAATTATAACTCCCTTAAAATATAATAGCGAAAGAGAACATTATAATGTTAAGAGATAATTTTTTTTTAATAGAGATATATGGTTAAGGGATTCACTTGCTTTCTACATATGATTTTGACAGTGAACAGTGATGTGATAAAATCTAAGTCTGCTAATTCAACATTGTTCATGGGCAGATGTTGCTTCCAATTGGCTTGCTTGCTTCCCTACCACTGCAAGAAAATCTGTTTATGATATTTTCTTTGTTAGTGGGCTTGTCAGTGAGGTTGTTCAGAGTGTTGTTCCTTGCTTACAGCCCAATGTAACCGATGCGCATGATGCCAACGCTATTCAGTCGAATGCTGAAAGGTACATATTATAGACTCACTGCTTTAGAAATGTATTTTGGTGCTTCTTTGGATGTCAGTTCTTACTGAAAAGGTTTCAAATGATCAGTCAATTAATGCCAAGTCATTTGATTCTCCCGTGGAAGTTTTCATAGTGTATGTGCACTTGGTTTGTAGTTTCTGTCGGTGAACCTACTTCAGAAGCTATTGCCATATTTTCGAAAGTGATGTTGGGGGTGAGGGAGAAAGAGATGGAGTTAGCATGATCAATCTCAACTCTAAGTTTTCCATGTCCTTACGAGCTTTACACACCAACTGCTGAGTCTGCTTACTCTGTTACTAATGTCTAAAAGTGCTTACATGGCATAGGGGTAGGTTGGGAATGGTCAGGAGTTCAATGCTGATTTAAATTTGAAAAGAGAATAATTTCACCTACTTTTATGTTGGCACATGCACAACGGTATGCAATAAAAAAAGGTGCCACCATCATATTATCTAGATGCAAATTGAATGAATTGAGTAAGCTGAACTTAGTACAGCTTATACATATTATTGCTGATGTGCTTTTTATCACTTTCTTGCTGCTTGGGCCTGTTGCTGTAACAAGCAGATCAGTCACCATTCCTTAGACTCGTTGGAGTGGATTTTCTCATTATTGTCACCAAGATGTATACAATTTCATGATATACATAATTCCCTTATAATTGAAATGCTTCACATTCTTTCTCGTTGTCATGCATTACAGATTGCTTCTACTCTGCCTGCTTGAAAAGGAGGGAGTATTTCAGATTGCTCAAGAATTTGATAGTTCTAACCAATCTACTGGTGAATCACTCAAGGCAGCTATTTCTAGGGAGGCACGGCTTCTTGCATCTGTCCCTGACAAAGCACGAGCTCGGGCCCCAGTTTCGCTAACATCACAGTATCCTGATTCTCTTTTATGCTTCAGGTTTTGTGGCTTATAGGTTCAAAGTTTTGATGAATCTGATGAAGTTAAAAAAAGAAAAGATTATAAGAACTACCTTGATTGGTGGTACAGTTTGTAGCTATCTAAGAAATATGATGATTTTACTAGAAAAAAGAATCTAATATATTTCTTCCATTTTTAATTAAAAAAGAAAAAACTCTCTCTTTCTTATTGTTTTAAAAATAACTTCGATAATTCAGTGTGTTCTTCAAGCATGTCATAGTTCAACTTCTTGCTGGAGCTGAAGGAAAAGTTACGGGATTAATTCATGTATCTCATACTCCTCTTGATGAGGCCAACATTGATGGTACCTTAATGTTTGTTGGCGAAATATTTGCTCGCATTTGTCGGCGTGGTTTGACTGGTAATATATCTTGAATATCTTCTGGAATTCTTAAAATGTGTAGAGATATGGAAAATCAGAAAATGCTTTTTGACAGAGTCTTGCTACTTTACTGTATATTTCTTTAGGAGCAAAGAGAATCTGAGACAGACCATGGAGTTATCATAAAACTGTGGATTCTTGTTCATGTGCTTGTGTGTTAGCACCTAATAGGAAAAAATTTCTTTCTTCCAAGTGCTTTATGTATCATGGACTTTATCCTCACTATAGGTATCATCCATTATAGGCCTAGCAATACCAAGTTGCATATTTCACAAGTCACTAAAACACCAACAGACTCTACAAGTTTTGAATATTTGCTTCACTAAGCATGTCAGATGAATTATATATTATAATCAATTGAATATTTATTAGTTGGCGTCATTGTGCTAGGCAAGATAGATTGCTAACTTTATTTTTATAGTTTATTTAATATTGAAGTTACACCATTGATATACCCCTAAACTTTTGCCATCAATTAATATAAATTTAACTGCTGATGGTGACTTTTTTGGCTGCAGATCTGCTAATAGCTGAAATGGTCCCCAGAATTCTTGAACATGTTCGTAAGCAGTTGACATCAAATAGTTTTCCAGTTCCTATTGATTGTTTTGAGTCAAAACCTGCTTCAGGATTCTGGATGAAATTAATGGAAGTGATCAACGACCCTTATTCTCTGGAAAAGATATCTGAACAGCTTTTGCGTCAGCTAGCAACTGAATCTGCAACTGATGTTGAAGCTTACTGCATTCTTTGGATGTTGTTTCATCGATTATTTACAAGCCATACATCAGTGAGGCAAGTAATGAAATATATATTCAATTTACAATTTCAAGGGGACAACTGCTACCCCTTGCCTTTAGTTTTATTTTTTTCTTGTTTCAGAATTAGGTGACTGTTTATAGTCTCTTTCTGCAGTGAAGTTTTAGTATGCCAAACAAGAATAACTCAGGAACTTAAAACTTAAATGTCAATGCTCACAATTTTAAGATATTATGTTGATATTACTTTGTATTGATTACTGTTAAATTTCTTAGGTCCTTGTTTGTTGACAAATTCTTGCTTTGGAAAACATTTCCTCTCTGCTGCTTAAAATGGATTCTTCAGTTTGCTGTTCTTGGGTGCCCCCCTGATACTAGTTCACTAACAAGAGGTGAACAAACACATGGTCTTCTGGAAACTGTACAGAGGTTGGTAACAGTGTGGTCCAAAAAGGAGTTTGTGCAATCAGCCCAAATGGAGCAGCAAGCTTGTATCCTTTTGTATCATAGGCTTCTGAGATCAGTTTTTTTTTTTTTTTTTTTGTATTTATTATGTTTGTTGTTGGGGCTGGCTGAGAGTCTTCATAATGGCTCTTCTATGGGAAAATCCTTTGGCAATTGAAAACATTTCTTTTGTTCCTTAATTTAGACATTAGATGTAACTGCAGCTGTGGGCCTTACCCTAGAAATGCTGTCAAAAGAGGAGCTAGATTCAACTAAAGATGTGATGCACTCAATTCTTCAAGGCGTTGGCTGTAAAATCTTATTCCTTTTCATCATGATGTATGTTGTATTGGGACTTGCTTGAGTTTTTTTTTTACCCTTTAATCTTGCTCTAATTTTGGCAGGTAGGTTGGAGAACCCTGATCATTTGGTCCGTCACATGGCTAGTGCAGTTGCTCTCATATTTTCTAAAGTAGTTGATCCAAAAAATCCTCTGTACCTTGATGATAGCTGCTGTGGGGACAAAATCGATTGGGAATTTGGGCTACTAAACTCATGGAAAACAAGCAGGAAAGGTAGGGATAAAATTGTAGCCTCTGCTTCTTCAGTGCCAAAGGAGGGATTGGTTAGCCAAGCCGATGATGTGATCGCTACCTGCAGTAAACGTTGTGACAAGAAAGTTCCTGAATTTAAACTGATTGATCCAGATGAGGTTATTGATCCTGCATCACTGAATGATGAGCTCATCTGTGATGAAGATGACAGGGATGATGCAAGTGAGAGTTCCGAATCTTCGAGTGACTCATCTTTACAGCCATATGATTTGTCTGATGATGACATGGATCTGAAAAAGAATATCTCCCAGTTGGTTGATGTTGTTGGAGCACTGCGGAAGACCGATGATGCAGATGGTGTAAGTCTTTCTAGTAGATTATTGTCAGGATCTTTCTTTTCCTGTGAATCTCCACTAAATTTTCCTCTTTTGGGATTGCCAGTCATGAAAATTGACAGAAAGATGATATGTGATCTTAATGAATCCTGCCTGTCATTTTTAAAGCATTAAGAAAAACTGGATCACTGGAATAGCTTTTAGAACGGCTGATTTTGTTACCTCATGTCTTTTTTTTGGCATAATGGTGGCAGTTTCAGGTGGAACCGTTGCTTAATTTTCCATCTGCAATGATTTTTTGTTTGAGACTTTTATTTAAAAGTTGAGGAACTAGTCGAGATATAATTTTTATGTACATGGTGAATTGCAGGTTGAAAGGGCTCTTGATGTTGCTGAGAAACTTGTGCGAGCAGCACCTGATGAACTTCGGCACATAAGTGGCGATCTTGTTAGAACTCTTGTGCAGGTTCGCTGTTCTGATTTGGCTGTAGAAGGAGAAGAGGAATCTGCAGAAGAAAAGAGGCAAAGGGCACTTATTGCGCTGCTTGTGACTAGTCCATTTGAGTCTCTTGATGTTCTTAATAAGCTACTGTATTCTCCCAATGTAGATGTCAGCCAACGCATCCTGATACTTGATGTCATGACTAGTGCAGCAGAGGAGCTTGCCGAAACTAAGACTGTGACTTTAAAACATCAGCCAAGGAACCTAATTTCATCCATCTCGGAACCTTGGTTCTTGCCCAGTAATGCGGGACCTAGTGGAGCTGGTCCATGGAAGGAAACATCAGTAACAGGAAGCCTGTTGAACTGGTCAAACTGCTATGAAAGAGTACTTCCTTCAAAGCCTGGTCAAGTCAAGAAAGGGAAAACTCGCACATGGAGCCTGCGATCAGCTCACGTACAAAGCCAAAAGGAGTGGTCCCAAAATAAGTTCCCACTATATGCTGCAGCATTTATGCTTCCAGCAATGCAAGGGTTTGATAAGAAAAGGCATGGTGTTGATCTGCTTGGCAGGGATTTTATTGTTCTAGGGAAACTTATTTATATGCTTGGCATTTGTATGAGGTGTGCAGCCATGCACCCAGAAGCATCTGCATTAGCTTCTCCACTTCTTGATATGTTAAGCTCCAGGTATCCCCCACTTCATTTTACCATTATGGGCTCTCCTTATATGCCCAAGCTCTGAATATCAATTATTAAGCTGAGTATTGAACTCTTCTATTTTAAAAACCATATTTACTTTTGACATGCATCACTAGCTATTATCCTTGGAATACATATGGAACTACACAAGTCAGTTTCCCAAATTACAATACTGTATACTGATGGTTCTATTAACCTATCTGCTTGCCATGTGCCAGCTTGAAGTTTTGTTTGATTAATACGCTTATCGTATGAAGGCAAGGGTTGTAGCTATGCACTTTTTGTCAAGGATACCTAAGGCTTCTATTTTGTGCAGGGATGTATGCCATCACAAGGAAGCATATGTCAGAAGATCTGTCCTTTTTGCTGCTTCATGTGTCCTGGTGGCACTTCATCCCTCATTCGTCTCGACTGCTCTGGTGGAAGGAAATTCTGAAGTTGCTAGAGGACTTGAGTGGATTCGCACTTGGACTGCCCATGTGGCTGAATCAGACACAGATAGGGAGTGCTATATGGTAATCTCTAACTTGTTGCCATTTAATTCTCCTCATTGTGATCTTATGTAGGTTTAGTGCTAATATCTCCATATAAACCTTTTCGATATAGCGTGTGGAAGTTGTTTATCTTGCCAAGACAATGTCCTTTTGTAATAGACCATCATTTTAGGCAGTTTATTTATGCAATTAGGCAGTTGCTGCAAGAGAGTTAGCTTATTCAAGTATCTGCAACAATTTTATTGATAACGAAACATGATTCATAAGCTTAGAGTTCTTTTTATTTTATTTTTTAAAAATTATATCAATTAAATCATAGGTCATTGCGCTTCAGTCCTCTGAGCTTCTTCAGTGAAAAATTACAACTTGATCTCACCTTTGAAGAATTCATGAATCTTTCTTCAACATGAACAAAATCATAAACTTCATCTTGTTCACTGCCTTGAGTTTTGGTCTTCTTCCTTTTTAATTTTTAACTACATACCTTGTTTTCTTTTTTCATTACTGTTGTCATATTCAACATTCTTGTTTGTTGCTTCAATAATCAATTCATGACCTTAAATGACAATTTTCTTGTGAATGATGAATATTTCCTCCACAGCAATCCAAGATCACTTCCTTATTTTCTATGAACATGTTAAATATGGTCATGACTTTGTCCTCCTGCTGTTGCAACATTTTTGTTTGCAGATGGCAATGACATGTCTCCAACTACATGCAGAGATGGCACTTCAAGTTTCTCGAGCATTGGAGTCGACCGAAACCAAAACCAAAAGCATTCTTCCTTCTAATCTGCTAAACGGGAAAATCAAAATCCCCTACTCTACGGTTGAATTATGAACCAACCAGCTCGGCTGGAAGGGCATTAGTGTGCAGTAAAAGACCTCAATGTTGCATTTGGAGTGTAAACGGTACTGCTTGTATAGACTTCTACGTAGTCCATAAGCAATTTTGGAAGCATGGTTTTGGCCCCAAATTGGTGACATTTGTATTTATGAGGTGTGCGTGTTTGGTATGATTATATGTATCAATAGACAGTCGGTTTAATGAGATAAAATATTAGATCTCTTAATTAAATTTTAATTTTAAAATTTAAAAATAAAAAACTATGAAATTGGGAGAGCTGTTTTTTAAATAGAGTTTTTGTAAATATTCGAATCAAATTAATTAAATTACGATTTTAGATACTAACAGAAATCAAATAATATTAATAACAATTATAATAATAATTGTATGCACTTTTCGGGCCGTTAACCTTTGTCGTGGCATGTCACTCCCATTGCCACGAAAGCAAGGGTGACTAGGGCAAAGTTTCCTCGGTACTGTTGATTGTTTTTTTTTTTTTTTATAATATCGATCGATATCTAAAATTATATTTTAATTAATCTGATTTAAAATTTATAATAATCTATTTAAAATATTATTCTTTCAATTTAGTCTATTTCATATTCAAATCGTAAATCAAACTTATAATTTTGATTAAAGAATTTATCAATATATTTTACTAGATCAAATAACCGTCGGTTATGATCATGCTAATGATATGCTACAAAATGTTAATTCTGAAAATATTTATCTTTGAGTACCTTTTAAATTATTTTTATTAAAAGATTTGATTGCGAAGTTAAACTCAATTTTAAATTATTTTTGATTAAAAAATGTTTGACTATACGTGATTTTAATATGATTTATTCAATTCTTCGGATCAAAAATGATTTAAAATAATTATAATATAAAGATTATTTATGTTTCTAACACTATAATTACTAATTCATAATTAAAATTTTTGAGTCAATAAATTTTAATAAAATAACAATAATCAATTCTGAAAATAGTGTATTATACATAAATGAGAAAATATTTTTTAATCAAAATATCTGATAAAATTTATTTACTAAATACTTACGGGATTTGCTAATATTATTCAAAAAGAAATTCATATATATATTTCAAATAATTTTGTGTAAATGCTAAAATGGAAATTTAGGTGGATAGTTTAGAAGTTATATTGAGCGAAGATTAAAAAAAAGGGCTAAAATTTTAGTTTCCTTATATATAAAGAAACAATTTCTAAAATAATGTCGACCCACGGGTCAACCCGTGATCCATTGACCCGGCATTAACGCCATTACCTGCGTAGAGAAGAAAGAAGAGAGAGAGAGAGAGAGAGAGAGAGAGAGAGCAGCAACAAAACCCCAGTTTTCTCTCTCTACAAGAAACCATCGAAGGCTTTCATAGAGATAGAGAGAGAGAGAGAGAGAGAGAGAGAGAAGCCATGGAAGACCAAGAAGGAACTCAACAGCCACATCTCATTCTCGCACACAAGCGCTTCCTCTTAACTCATCCCGATGTTCCAGACATCGAGAAAGTTCGTCTCAAAGAAGAGGTCTTCACTGCTGTGAAATCGGATGGTAAAGTTCTCTACTTTCTACTCCATCCGATTCATCTTCTTCGGTTCTTCTTTCTCATGTTTTTAATGACTTGGACTCTTGTTTTTGTTGTAGATATGGCCCCACTTTATGAAACCCTTGTTTCGGAAGGTGTGTTGGGGAAGGATCAGTCCGTTCTCGACTCAATGAATGCCAAGATCGACGAAGAGATTAAGAAGCTTGACGAGAAGTAAGGTTTTTTTTTTTGTGTTTACCAGTGTTTTTGATATTTTGCCCCTGAAATTTTCCTTTAGTTAGGGGTAAGCTAAGCTCAAGTTCTGGTTTTCTGGATTGAATCTAATGTGGATAGATCTTGGTTCTCGAAAAAAATTGAATTTTTGTGTTGAGATCAGTGTAATTCCATTCATATTTTGCCCTAAAGTTTTGTATAATTTGGACTAAGTCTTGTGTGGTTAGGGTTGGGCTAAATTCGGTTCTGGTTTTTTGGATGGAGTCTGAAGTGAATGGATCTGGGTTTTCTGAAAAATTGAATTTTGGTGTTGGAATCAGTGTAATTTTATCCATATTTTGCCCTAAAGTTTTCTACAATTAGGACTAAATTTTGTGTAGTTAGGGTCAAGGTAAGTTCATTTCTGGTTTTTTACGGAGTCTGATGTGAATGGATCTGCGGTTTCTAAAATAAATTGAATTTTTGTGTGGAAATCAGTGTAATTTCCCTGAAGTTTTGGATAATTAGGACTAAATTTACATCTGTATTTTGATGGATTTCTCTGTGAATGGTTCTGGTTGTGAAGAAGACTAAAATACTTACATTTTTCATCCAAAATACATGGTAACTCGTAGATACTTTTTGGTAGATATGAGTTTCTCTTTGGAGTATGTTTCCTTTCATGATTTGGCGAATGGAGTTCTTGCATATGGTTATTCCAGTTGGTTACATTGAGCTTGTTGAGGGAAATTACTCTTGTTCTTTTAATGGAGGGCCAATTCTCCTGTTGAACCTTTTTGTATCCTTTTTTTATTTTAAGATGGATTTTGTATGCCTATGAAGGTATCATGATTGAACCTTGTTGAAGAATTTCATCTGAATTTATTTTATTTTTTATCTTTGTCCCTTGTCCGTTGTCTCATTTTGTCCAGTTTGGACTTTTCTTCGTGTGGCTTTTTATTACCTCAAACCCCATTCTAAGCAAATGTTGTTAAGTGTATGATTGAGGACATTTGCAAGAAGAATGTGCATGTTTTGGAGAAAGGTAAAGGGAACAAGGATAACCAATTGTAATACGAAGAAAGTGAATTTTGGAGCTTAGGAGGACATGCTATACACATGAAGAGGGGCAGGATAAATAAGATTTGCTAGCAATGGATGCATTTTTGTTTGGATACGGAGGTGCCTAGAGAACTTTAATGAGGGAGTTTGTTTTGGCATGAGGATGTGAGTGAGTGGGTTTATGTAAGCTTTGTATGGCGAAAAAAGGTTCCTTCAATTGGTTGATACTTGCCACATATTTGTGAATTTGGAGATGAGTATCTTATTGTCATCTATGATCTGGTGAAGGCATGCTCTGAGGAGTTTTTGAGAGGATTTGACGAGGAACTAGATGAAAGTTGGTTTTGACTTGTGTCCTATAGGTTGCCTATGACATGTTGAATGCATGCTTGGACAAATTTTTGGGACGATCTAGGAACACTTGGGAAATTATTCTGGGGTCGTTGGGGAGTGATGTATATTTTCACATGACAAAGAAGGGAAGAAAAGCCCTCCCGAGGTAATCCTTGATCATCTGGATTTTTGTGTTGGTGGTACTTTCTCTCTCTCTCTCTCTCTCTCTCTATCTCTGTGCATGGGTTTCTTTTGCTTTTTTTTGGGGGGGTAGGTGGAGAATTCAATTGCTCAAAGGTCATCAATTATCCTTCCTTTTTTGCGGATTGAATGCATCCTTATTTTGGAGTTTGGGATGCATTATCCTTCTAGGCATTTTAGGAACTTCTTTTAAGGCCTGTGACAGAAGTCCCAGTGAGAGGCTTGCACAACTCTCCCATTAATTTTGCTAAGGTGTTCACGGCCAAATGGCGAAGTTTAAAAGATGTTCAGAGCCGGTTGACTTGGGAAGCAGTTGGCTCTTTTGGTTCAAAGAAATAAGATATTTTGGGGAAAAATGTTAGACTACAGGGGAGTGGGAAGTGGAGTACGTCTGTTGTTGGAAAATATATATTATATATAAAATATATGTATGATATATATTTATGTGTGTATATGTAATATATATATATATTAAATTCAAGGTGGGAGTTTCTCGGAGCAAGTATTTTTGAAGTTCGTCTGAAAAATGAAGATTGGTATAGGGGTTCTTTGGAGAAGTTAAAGAAACAAGTTGCACAATTTTCAGTAACAAACATAAAGAGGGGACAGGAAGTTTGTGAAGGGTCTGTTGGAGGGAATAGAGCTTCTTAATTGGCAAGCCCTGTCTTGGTAGACAAGGTTATTCTGAGATGAAATGTTGGAAAAATATGGAGGATTGACCAACCTGGAGGTTATTGAAAATTTTGAATTGTGCTACTTTGGTTCCTTTTCCTAGAAGGAAAGTGAATCCGGAGACCTTCAATAGCTTGTTCATCTGTTTGTGTGGACTAACTTCCATAGTTTTGGCCAACTAAGTTGTTGAAGACAATCACTGTGTGGTGCTCTGATAGTATTTGCCTTTTTGTCGGGGTTGTTAGGTTCTTGACATAGCTCTAATTGCAAATAGTGTGGTTGACTTAAGTAAAAGGAAACTAGAATAACATGCAAGCAAGGCATGGTTAAAGATCTTAATATCTCAACACCTTCTTCTCTATTTTAACCTAGTTCTATGGCATTTTCGGGTTTTTAACTTTGTTATAACTTTAGACCGACTGCTTTTACAACTTCCTCTCAAATTTTGGATCTCTCTGTTGATTTTACCCGTATTTCAATTTGCCTTCCATTGACTGTGGACTTTGTTTGTTTTGTGCCGTATAAGACATTTGTTTTGTTTGTGTAGAATTGCTGATGCTGAAGAAAACTTGGGCGAGAGTGAAGTTCGAGAAGCTCATTTAGCTAAGTCTTTGTTCTTCATTCGTATAGGAGAGAAGGTAGATTTCTAACTCTTTACGCATCAAGAATTATTTAATCCTGCATTAGTGCACTGCTTAATCTTATATTTGTGCATCAATTCAGGAAAAAGCACTGGAACAATTGAAGATAACAGAAGGGAAAACAGTTGCTGTTGGGCAGAAGATGGACTTGGTGTTCTACACTCTGCAGCTTGGTTTTTTCTACATGGATTTTGACCTCATTTCCAAAAGCATTGAAAAAGCAAAGAAGTAGAGTTCCTGGACCTATCACATTAAAGCGGGCCTATTTCCACCTTCTCATAGCATTATGCCATTGATTTTTTATTCTTACTAATGGGTCACATGTTGGTCTCAGCTTGTTTGAAGAGGGTGGTGACTGGGAAAGGAAGAACAGGTTGAAGGTCTACGAAGGCTTGTACTGTATGTCAACTAGAAATTTTAAGAGGGCTGCAAGTCTATTTCTGGACTCCATCTCCACTTTCACAACTTATGAACTTTTCCCATATGATACCTTCATCTTTTACACTGTCCTAACCAGCATTATCTCATTGGATAGAGTTTCCTTGAAACAAAAGGTATTTGGGTTTGGCATATGCTTAATGATTTTGGGATCTTTATGAAAAAAGTTGCTGATTGTACATAATATTGGCCAGGTAGTGGATGCTCCTGAGATTTTGACGGTGATTGGAAAAATTCCAAATCTTTCAGAGTTTCTCAACTCGTTATATGATTGTCGATACAAGTCATTTTTCATTGCATTTGGTAAGCGCAGGTTGCCTTCTCACATATATTCTCCATCCCTACTGGCACTTCATACACACTTGACTGAGCTTGGTTTGTTTTGGTCTATTTGCATATTTATTAGAAAACTCCTCATTTTTTGCTTTGTTTTGTTTCTCTAGCCTAAGACTGTATGAAGTTGTAAGTTGAGGTTAACATGAGGCTGAGGCAATGAACCAATATTATCTCAATCATCACTTGTCTGATTATAAGCTTGCCATTGACATCTGTTAGTTTTTTTCAGCTGGCCTGACGGAGCAAATTAAATTTGACCATTATCTGCATCCACACTTCCGCTATTATATGAGAGAAGTTCGCACCGTTGTGTATTCCCAGTTTTTGGAATCTTACAAGAGTGTCACAATGGAAGCAATGGCGAAAGCATTCGGGGTGTCAGTAGATTTCATTGATCTGTAAGTGCCTAAAGTTTGAGGAAGTAGTTGTTTGTACTTAAACTAGATCTCTTCCCCTTATTTATTCTTTATGGATTGTCGTCTAATTCTGTAATTGGCTCTGCTTTTTCTAAACTTCATTCCTTTTGTGCTTCCAGGGAGCTGTCACGTTTCATTGCAGCTGGGAAGCTTCATTGCAAGATCGACAAAGTAGCTGGCGTGCTAGAAACCAACCGTCCCGATGCAAAGAATGCTCTTTATCAAGCTACTATCAAACAGGGAGACTTCTTATTGAACCGAATCCAAAAGCTATCTCGTGTAATTGATCTGTAGAATAGGAAAGTAGTCTTCTGTTTTCACAATATTGCCGAAGTTTTTTCCATGGGTTATAGGAGTGATTACACTTTCTGATCTTATAAGAACCGATTATGATTGAAACTGTAATCTTGTGATTTAAATTTAGCAAGATTCCTTTTGTAGCGCATTATTGTTTAAATTTATCACTCATGAACTGTAATCAGCCCATGAGAGCCCCTTATGAGCAATTGTTGTTTAACTGGCAAGACAATCCTTTCTGGGAGCACTGCCCTTTGTGATGACTGATGAGGACATTTGATTGTCCTGGCTTGGGCAATGTAGTGGATAAATGCAGCAGAGACTACTTTCTTTGCTTCCTCCAACGTCTCCTCTGAGCTCAATTTGAAGCAGAGTCTTTGGTAGAAGCTCCATGAATTGCATGTTGACACCTAATTAATCCCTCTACTACTAGTTTTCTATTGTTTTTTGGCATAAAACGATCGATATTTAAAATCATATTTTAATTAATTTAGTTTGAATATTATCGGTTTTAATTTAGTGAAAACTTTTTTAATATAATTTTTTTCATTCACTAGTTTTAAATTCAAAACTTGATTAAAAGATTTAGTAACTTTATTCATTGTTTCTTAGTATCCCTAATTTTCTCTCGATGAGTTAAGTGTGAACTGTTAGCTCAAAGCTAACAGCCCATATTTAGTCATACAATAGTGCAAAGCCTTTTTGCTTAGGGTTAAAGGTATTTATTGATCTAGAAAAAGTATACGATAGGGTTCCTATAGACGTATTGTAATGGACATTGATAAAAAAGCGATATTCTCGAAATATATTAATCTTATCAAAGACATGTACAAGGGAGCTGTAACCAATGTAAGAACTTACGGGGGTTTGAACAATAATTTTTCCATTAACATTGGGTTTCATCTAGGATCGGCATTAAGTCCAATTCTACTTACAATAGTAATATATGAAATCACAAAAAATATTCAAAATAAAATACAATGGTATATACTTTTTACAGATGATATAATGTTAATTGATTAAATTAGGGAATGTATTAGTTTTAAATTAGAGTCATGGAGAGTCACACTAGAATTTTGAGAGTTTAAACTAAATAGATCAAAAACTGAATATATGAAATGTTTGTTTAGTAATAGTAATCAGAATGATGAAAAAACGATTAGACTAGATGGACAAAATATACCAAAAAGTGAACGATTTATATATTTAGATTCTATCATTCAAAATCATGATAATATAAATAAAGATGTGAACCATAGAATACAAGCAGGTTGGATAAAATAGAGAAACACATCCGAAATTTTTTGTGATCGTACGATACCAATGCATTTGAAGGAAAAGTTCTATAAAATCGTGTTTAGACCTATACTATTGTATGGTACCGAGTGTTGGGTTATTAAATAATAACAAAAATAAAAATGACCGTAATAAAAATGAGCATATTTAGATGGATGTGTGGTAAAATTAAAAAATATAGAATTAGAAACAAAAACATTTGTAATAAATTGAGAATTGGTTCAATTGTGGATAAAATGTGAAATTGTCGTCTAAAGTGGTTTGAGCATGTGCAAAGAAAATCCATGGATGCACCGATTAGAAGAACCAAGAACTTAAATATATGAGAGTTAGTAAAACGTAAAGGTACACCGTTACAAATATGAATAGAATTATTCGTAAAGATATGATAGTTAGGGGTTTAGAAGAGAAGATAATTTTGAATAGTAATGAATGGCGTCGAAAAATTCACACAAATTAAACTATCATATTCTAGATATATATATATTTATTCATTTTTATTTTTATTTTTATATATTTATTCTTTTTATTTTTATATATTTATATATTATTATTCATTTATCTTTATATTTATTTATTTATTTTAATTATTTTCATATTTGTCTCTCAAATAGTCGACTCCAAAATATTGAAATTAAAGTTCAGTTTGTTATTATTGTTGTAAAAATACGATAAAGTTTTATTCTTAGTTAATACCAAATTTTTTAATTAAATACTATACATGAGTGTATTTCTTTTATATCCCGTGCTTAAAATCACTGATATAAAATGAAATTAAAAAACTATTTTCCAAAATAGTAATCATAAAATTATTTTATTTAATAATTTAAAATTCCTAATTTTAAACATCTCTTTTAAGTTTTTAAGTTTGGAAAGATTGTGGACTCAAGCATTTGTTTGAAAAAGGCAATAACGTCTCCAACACGTTAAGTTTGAACAAATAATAAAAAATTAATAATACCTCCAACGTGATACATAGTCTATATAATTGATCTAACTTTTAATTTCTAAAACAAAATTAATTATACATTAAGTCCCTAAAAAATTAGGATATAAAATAACATCTCTCAACCAAAAATCTAAATTTTATATAGTATACATGATTCCCATCGGAACATTTGATAAAATTGAAATGATATAGAGAAAGATAACATGCATGTAAAATCTGATTTCGAGAAAATATTAAAGTATGCGTTTGCATTTGTATTTTTATTTTTTTTATCGCATTCAAATTTTTTTACATCGCATTGTGATAAAAATAGATACACTATGATTTTAGATATATTTGCGATACATGTTTTGATTTCTGTGTTTATGATTTTATGTAGAGGTTGGACATATTGAATTTAGCATAGACTGCGGGATATAATGGCAGATAAAAATGATTGAAATAATGTCGCAAGAGAACAAAATAAAGGTTTGGTGTGGGACCCACAAGAAGAAAAAAAAAATAAAAATAAAAATAAAAATAAAAATAAAAATAAAATAAAATAAAACAAAAATAATTTGGGGACACCATAACACTTCATTACTTAACACATGGTAATCTTAACTTTGACATTTCACCATACTTGAGCCTTATATTCTACTTAGATAGAGAGGTAAGAATGGAGAAAGAATTCAAAAGTTTAATTTTCTTCTTCCAAAACGTTCATTTTCAGATTCCATCTTCCTCCTCCAAAAACTCACCCCAACCTCCATTAAAACTACCCAGGTTGAAATAACACTCCTCAATCCATGTATATGGTGACTTTAGCCTTTGAGAAATAAAAGGAAGTGTAAAATACTTAGAGAACAAGTTAGAAATTTAAAAGAAGTTTGGAGAGGAAAGGAGCGAAAATCAAAGGAAAAGATTATAACATTGAGGCAAATACTTTGTATGTTTTTGCTGCATTGATACCTAATAATACTATAGAATATATTTTTGATATAATTGTATTGCTGAGATTTGGAGAAAATGACTTAAGGAAAAAGAGAATCCTATCTTTGGATAAAACCCTAGAAATGGGTATACTGGACAGCCTGACCATAATCTATTCTTTACTCAATATCTTTTTCTACATAACTCCAAATTGAATAGGGTTTCCTGATGAAACTAGACTTCTATAACTTTAAATGACATAAGATTCAAAAAGTTTCAAGAAGAATTGGATTTTTGGTAAATTTTTAAAGTAGCATAATCGCTGCAGAAAAACTGTTCGGTTACAGCAAGACCATGTTCCATTCCTTGTTAAATATCTTTCTCTGCAGAACTGGAAATCAAATGAGGTTTTCTTTGTAAGAAACTAGACTTTTATATTTTTAAAATGACATGTGATTGGAAGAGTTTTATTGAGAAATGAATTTTTAATAAATTTTCAAAATGTCACGTCTTCTGTAGAAATCATGTTTCTGCCTGTTTTTGTGCTGAAATTTGCCTCTATTGTTGGCTGGTTTCTAGGCTGAATTAGGCTAACATCTTAATATAAGCATTGTAACTCTATGTCTTATCTTTGAAAGGCCGCTAGAATCATCTAAATCTGATATGTACAGAAGACGTTATGTTAGTTTTTCTATTGCTGTGCAACTTATACTATGAATTTTGGGTTTAATATTATTTGGTATGACTTTCTCTCTACAATTGGTATTGAATCTTGCTATGAATTCTATGTGATCCTTGTGATGAATTGGAATTTTTGTGAGTATCACTCATGTGAATATGAAATAATATGAAGAGAAAGTGATACTGTGATGATGACTCCGAAAGCTTTGCGAAGCCTGTGGGCGAAGTTTAAGGAGTACGGTTGGTATGTAGAGTTTCGAAAGCTTTGCGAAGCGTGCGGGTGAAACTTGAGAAACTATGAATGAATCTCTTCTCCCTAATAGGGTAGAATTAGAAGTAGGCGAAGTGTTTGAGATGTCTAACCTAAAAAGACCTAAATTTCATTTAGAAATACCGATTTTTTGGTTTGCTCTTTAGATCCTCATACTCTAACTTGGTTCGACACTCCATTTCTTTTTTTAAATATCAAATTAAATTGGAACAATGAAGATGAAAAAAATATAATGGTTTTAAATATGACAATTGTGATTGTTCTTTTGGCTTAATGTGCATAGTTGGTATACTTTTTTATGATTCTTATTCTTATATAGTGATGTTGATATTCTTGTGCCTGCTACTTGTATTGCTTGCTATTAGTTCCCTGTGTACTTACTCAACTTAAGTTGACCCTGATATCCTCATTTCAGGTGATCTAGGAGACGAAAGAGAAGCGCAGAGAAGAGGCATTTGAGTTGAGAGATTTAGATCCCTATCCATCGTGGACCCCTTTTATTTTGTTTGAGACATGTAATTATTCGTTTTTTTGTTAGTAGTTTGAAATGTATTCTTATAGACATGTATAGTTTTGACACATGAAAACATATTATATATAGTTTCGTGGATATGGTGTTCATATACTATAGTAAGTTATATTGGGCGGTCAGGAGGGCCATTGATGCTAGTTTGTTTGATAATAAAAGTATCATATTAATTTTTATCAGGTTACCGCAGGTGGCTAAATATTCATTAAATAAGGGGAGACCTTGCTGTGATTTTATTTGGAAAGAACAAACGATTTATTTTCTTTTAATATAAATTTCCTTCCGTGTTATCACACACGGGGAGTGCGACTGTCGTGAGTCCAGATGTCGTATTTTAATTGGATTGATTGTTTTCGCATTTGCATATTTATTTCCTTGGATAGCGGGTCGTCACAGTTGGTATTAGAGTCCAAGGTTTTGGATAATCTGCACCTAGGTTTTGTGACTATAGGTATATATTACTAGAGAGATGGTGGTTTATATCATGAGTGACGTTGTTTGTCATTTGTATGTATTATGTCATTAGGACACGAAATGGTTAAGACAAGCAGACATAATGAAGTATCTCCTGATAGAGAGCATAGGGATGAGGAGCAGAGGCAGGAGCTTCAATCTTAGGTGCTTGGCGACCAGAGGCCAGAAGGGGTAGGCTTACAGCAGGCTTTAGCCACCCTAATGGCTATAGTAGGCATTATATCTAGAGACATTCGTAGACTGACGGAGAGGCTGTCTCAATCGGTGGTAGGGAGTGAGACTGTAGATGTCTCTCCAGCTACTCATACCATACCTACCTCTTTAGTTATGTCAGTTTCAGCAACTCTGGTGGTATCTGTTAGTTCTGAGTCGGATCGGATTAGATCATGTAGAGATCAAAGAGCCACCGAGTTTGGAAAGGGATGTGAAGACAGGGGAAATGTATGCTTGCCATGGGAGGATCGTTGATTCTAAAAGCTAATGACTGAGTTTAGAAAGATAGAGCCGATGATATTTTTGGGGAGTGATGATTCTCAGGTTGCAGAGACTTCGATTGTAGAGATCAGAGACTTTTTTCCGAGTTTTTTGTGACGGAAGAATATAAGGTCAGATTGGCCACCCATTATTTGAAAGAAACTGCATATGACTGATAGAGTTCGGAGTTGAGACCCCGATATGGTAGTGATCTTCAGTATATTACTTGGAGTAATTTCACTCAGATCTTCCATGAGAGATATGTGCCCACTTTTGTTAGAGATCAGAACATATCTGAATTTCTAAATTTGTGACAAGGCAGTCAGACTATTAGTCAGTATGAAGACCGTTTTGCTAGACTGTCTGTGTATGCCTCAGAGTTAGTTAATACAGAAGAAAAGAGAGCAAAAATGTTTAGAAAAGGATTGCGATCCTTCTTTCAGAGGTACCTGGTAACTTTGCCTTTTACAACTTATTTGGATTTAGAGATTAACGCTAAGACTTTGGAGTTAGTCATCGAGGATAGACAGGAGAGGTTATAAGAAAAAAGGTCAGTGGAAGTCCAAACTTCAAGCGTAAAGAAAAAAAAAGGAGAAGAAAAGGCAGTTTGAGCAGGGCAAAAGCTCCTGTAAGAGGCCATTGTGTCTAATTTGTGGAAATCTTCATGCGGGGCCATGTGAGGGAGGAACAAGACTTTGCTTTACATGTTTTCAACCTGGTCATTATACTTCTCGTTGTCCTTTTAGGCCCGAGCAGTCACAGCCTACTCCCTTACAGCATGTTCCACCAGGCAAACCTTTACCGGTTCAGCGTGTAGTAGCCCCTCAAGTTCTATTGAGGCCGGGACCACCTAGACCAACTTTATCACCGCAGCCATAGCAGACACAACCTCAAGGTATGCCACAAGGCCCGGGAGGTTAGGCTAGAGTTCATGCAATCACTGCACAAAAGGCTCGTGCTTCACCCGATATGATTGTAGGTAGAATGAAATTATTTTCATATGATATTCGTGTTTTGATTGATCCAGGTGCAACGCATTCATTCATTTTATTTGCATTTATTATGTACTTGTCTCGTGAGTCTGAACCTCTATAACAGTGGTTGTGGGTTGCTACCCCTCTGGGAGATGAGGTATAGAGTTTGCACTATAGAGTTTGAGATATAGAGTTTGCACCAACAAGCCCTTCAAAGTTAGCCAAAACTAGGCTGACCCCGCTGCATCCCATGCTTTCTAAGCTATAAGACATCAAAATGGAGCCACTGAACCAACTCTTGGAATCCCCTTTTGCTGTCTATTGAAAGTTTGTATATGTTATGATTGAGAAAGTCTCTGAACAATCTTCTTAGCTCTAGGTCTGGGCTTCATGGCCAACTCCTCCCCTATTGCAGATCCGAAGACCAAAAATTTCAATGACTAGTGGGCCTAGTTTGAATGCAACATAAGCAAAACTTTTTTGTCATGCACACCAGAGATATGCTACTAGCAGTGCCATGCAAACTATTGGGTTTGATTGGGTATTTTTTTTTGGTATCTTGATTTAGCCATTACCTAGTATTCAAAATTTCGTCTCAATTAATCTGGATTGACCGTTGTAGGGCTCACTTTGTGGGGGGTGGGTCTCCCAATATTGTTTTTTTCGTGTTCAGCGAGAGTCGAACTCCCGATCTAGTTAAGGGATGAAAATATCCATTCCACCTACGCTAACAAGTGTCGGTTAAAATGCTAGCATAATTCTGACCTGGTTAGTTTAAACATTTAGTTTCTTGTCTAGGGCTAAATACCTGAGCATTAAGTTGGGCCCATTTCGTTGAGCCAAGGTTGGGCTGAACAAAAATACTTGATGCCCAAACTCCAGCCCGTTTTCTTACATCCTAATTGGGCAGGCTGAGGATTTCTATTTATTTATTTCTTTTTTGGTTTTCATCGACCGATATTTCACTTGATTAATTTAGTCCAACTATTGTAGAATCCATTAAGGGGTCGGCTAATCACAAAAAAAAAAAAAAAAAATTAAGGGGTTGACTTTTCTAAATCTTTTCTCTTCATTCTCAAGATTCGAACTCAAGATTTCTGATTAAGGGGGTAGAGTGTTGGATCACTCAATCCAAAAGAATTTAGTGCAGCATGAGGATTTCAACATAAGAAATAGTATGGATATAGTGATAGGACATTACACTCTATATTCTTAACTATAGATCTCATGTTCGAATCATGAGAATAGAAAAATAAGAATTGGGAGAGCTAAACCCTTAATGGGCCTTACAATACTCGAACCATATTAGTCGGGTAAATTTTGAATATCGGTTAATGAAAAATAACAAAAATAATAAATTGAGTTTTAATTCCAATAATTGAAATTGACCATTTGAGAGATAAGTAAAGAAAAAAAAAGTATTAATTTAGTTTGTGCGAATATCAATAGGTGAAAATCTGGGAAAAAAAAGATGAATGATACAATTAGAACTTAATTGCCTCGGCCCATAAAAATGTGGGCCGCACAGTCATCTTCGTTGTCTTCTATATTTTTAAATCAAAAAAAAAAAAAAATCAGCTAGAGCTCCCCCGCATATAGCTCTATTTTGGGATGACAAGACTTGATTAACTTTATAAGAACTATTTATCTTTGATTACCCTGAAACATGAATGACCTCCCGAGTTGAAATTGTCACTTCTTTTGCTTAATTTGCAATCCAAGCAATGTCCATTATGGCAAGTGGCTACTTATTAGCCAATATGAAAAAGGGACTCTTTAACCTTGCTGGAGTATATGAAGCCATAGGCTCTATCATATGGTAACCAAATTTGAATTACAGTTTTTGGCAATTTAGGGTTATTTGAGTTTCCAATGGTGGGTTGTGGCATCCAATAGGTGTTATGAAAAAATAGTGTCATTTTGTTTCCCATGGTTTGTAAGGATCATAAATCAATATTTAGAAAAAATTTGACTTTAAAATTTTTTTTGTGAAAAGGGATAATAACACTAGAAGTGCTTGAACTTATATGGATGTTCGATTAAGTGCTTGAACCCTAATTTTTGCGATCAAGTTAATTTCTAAAATTAATGCAATCGAGAACCATATATTTATTTATTTTGTTTTTAAAAAGTGGGTATTAATTTTTGTACACATGAAAATCGTTTATTGAAAGGGATTGTGCTCACATGTCGATGGGAAATATCGAACAAAAATACTTTTAAATACATAAAATAAAGAATAATTACTTTTTTTGGTATAAAATGAACAACTACCTTTAGAAAATATGATTGGAGTGACTAAAATAACAAGCTGATTAGAAATTTTTCTAAATTGTGATGTCCTTTCTAAATAATAGAGACTCTTTAATTTTATCTTTTTTATTTTTCTATTTTTTAATTATTTTTAATTTTTTTTGCTTGCTAAGCAATTTCATATCAAAATCCAAAAGGGGCAGCCCTCTTTGAAACTTGTATATTAAAATTTAGTGTAAAATGTCATAATTCAAATAGAAATTTTGAGCCATACTTTCTCTTTACTCTTCCTACTACCCTTACAAAATAATTTCTCAATATATTTTTCCTCATAAATACCACATGAATTAATCATTATAAAAAATATACCCAAAAATATTTAATCTAACCAAAATTCAAAAAATTAAAAACTCTTAGATTGAAGATTAAGGAAGTTCAAGCACTTAATCAAGCATGCTAAAAGTACAAACACATGTGGTGTTATCCCCATGAGAAAACAATAAAAGCATATTCAAAAGCATGAAATTGGATTTTTTTTTTTTTTTTGGTGGGTGAGGGGAATGAAGGAAGATACTGAAGGTAAGAAGGAGGTAGTTCAAATGATACTTGTTAAATAGTGAATGTCAAGTTGCCATTATAAAATGTTTTGGATCTCAAGCAAGACTCTCTTTCCAACATCATAACCAGTGCTCTACATGATTATGCATAATTTAAGGCCATATATGAGCATATGAATTGTAAGCTTTTATGCTGAAATACCATGGTAATGCTCAAGGAAACTTATACTATACTCAAGTGTTGGGCTAGGTTGCACGGAAACGAAAATAAATACGAAATGATATGAAAAATAGTATTTTATAAGAATACATGACATGAAAATGCTGGCAAACACGTTAATATAAAAAATATAAGAATTTTTATATAAATATTAATTATTTTATGAAAATAATAGAATAACCGTATTTTATAATAAAAATATAAAATAAAAAAATGTTATTATTAATCATAAAACGAATAATATAAAAAATAAAAAATAAAATTAAATAAATAAATAATTCATCAAATATGAAAAATATGTAAATATAGAAAATATAAGAACTTTTATGTAAATGTTAATTAATTTAATATATTGAAACGTTTCGAAAGTTGAGAAATATTAGTATTGAGAAATTTCCATACATCATAGATGTTGGGTATGCATATCAAACCTTTATCCTAAAGGGGATAAAGAAGGGGAAAAGAACACACAAAAAGAAATGTCGAAGTAAATTTGAGCAAGATTTGGGGCATGTACAAGGTATGAGAAGTGCCATTAAGATTTCCAATTTTATGCAAGCATAGAGGGAAGCAAATACACAAATGTCATATGAGGAGTGCTAGTTGTGATTTTTATATAAGAATATCATGGTAATGCTCAACTAAACGTATATTAAAGGAGTGGAGATGTATAACAGGACCTTATACAAAAGGGGTCAACCAAAAAAATAAATAAAAAAAGAAATGAGCCTACCAATTAATGCATGAAAAATCAAATTATGGGTCATGCATTCATCAAATGTGAAGTTCTAGCCACAAAGTTCACATGGTATATGCGGCAGACTAGGTTCGCATGATTGGCCTAGGCCATGCATATGCATTCTGGCTTGAGATCCAAAACTATGTATCTTTCCTTGGCATCCACAATTTAACAGTATTTCAGACCATCATTCCTACCTCCACCCCTCCTGCCCACAGAAGAACAATGACCAGACTTTCCATGCTTTTTAATATGTTCTCATTATTTCACTGTTAAATATTTTAAAGTCGCGTAATACTAAATATAAACATTTGATCCATACAATTCAGGAGAAATAAATAAAAACTATTTGTTCATTCCACCAAGGGTTTGCCATAAAACCTTAAACCATATAAAAATCAAATAATTCTAAACCACTTCAAACCAAAGTCAATCCAAATCTGGTCACCCTAATGAGCCCACTTGCATACATATACCAAGCAAGGTAAGAAGCTTCTTTTTCATGGAATTCCTTGGCCAACAACTTTACACTCACATAAAAAGACATTAAATAGATAGTAGACTAAGCAAATATAAGGAAGATAATGATCTCAACTCTAAAGTACATCCACATTCCAGTGTTATCAAGTATAAATAATCCTCATAAAATCAAATCAAGTATTGCCACCTAATGCCTATGTATTAGTCTAACGCCTATGTTAATTATCAAGTTGAAAAGCCAAGGCTTGTATGACTTGGATAAGACTTGTTATTAAACTAAATGTTCAAAATATAGTGGTCTAAATCCTAAAATATAACTATATTTTAGTGTTTTCTATTATAATAAATTCAATAACAAAAAAAAAATGATATTCCAAGCATAGTCAAATTAAGCAATGACATTATAAGCGTAACCTATACAACTACAACTACCATGAGTAAATCCTATCAGTTTTTCTTACAAATTGATTTTGTGACCATACTTAGATAGACTTCATATCATGATTATTGGAAAACTTACTAATGATAAGCTATTTCTTGTCATGCCTAAGCTTACATTGATGGTCTTGAAAGGATTTGCTTTAGAGAGCCATCCTTCATCCAAATTTTAATGACCTCAATTTTCTCTAATCAACTATCCAGATTTTGACCTTCTCGATTAGAAGTATCTAAGTCACCAACTCAACATATGACACCCACATACAAATTGCAAGAGAATAAAAATAACCAAAAAAATGCAAGTAGACATTCTCGCTAGCATGCAAACAGTGGAAATTGGGGCTACAAAAACACTGCTTCTTGGCTGCTCACAGAAACTCCATAAACTCCTCCATAGTGTCTCTCCGATTGGCAAAACAAAGAACAACCATCTTCACCTTCTAATGTAGCTGCAGCCCCAACTTCCTTTAGGGTCAAAACCATTTGCGTAAGCATTCCAAACAAAAAGGGACGTAATACAATAAAAATATTATCATGGTTTTGAATGCTCAGCCAGTTAATCTGATCCAACACGCAAACCATGAATATGAGAAATTTCCTGCATACCATCCTTTTCGCATTGCACATCGTATACACAATTAGAGGGGGGAGGAGAGAGGGGGGAGGAGAGAGGGGGGAGAGAGAGAGAGAGAGAGAGAGAGAGATAGATTAGATACAATAACTACTATATAACAAACAAATTGTGGAAATCTTGGGAAAAAAAATTAAGAAATTCGTTTATTTTAACCAAAGAGTAAGAAAAATGACTGAGAATCACTTCAAATATTGTGTTGGGAATATTGAATTGTTCACACAAATATCCCCAAAAAAAGTCTAAGAGAAAAAAAAAAGAAAAACCCATTTATAAAAAAAATCAAAATCAAAATTCGAACCACAAATGATGTATTGATGGATATTTTTTAAATAAATACGACATCAAATAGATCAAAAAAAAAAAAAAAGTTCAATGACAAAAATCCGACTAAATGGAAACCCTGATTTGCAAAATGGCCAACCACAAAATTTATCAACTAGTGAACGTGTAAAATCTCTTAAAATCAGTCGAGGAATCGAACAACTAGGGTTTATAAAGTAACGAATTATACCTTTTCCGTTCTTGTTGGAAGATTGACGCCCAAATACAAGGAAACTAATTTGCAATGATCTCGTTGGTATATTGTTTTCTCTGTAATCAATATCAGATGACACGATTGAATCAACTACAGAGAGAGAGAGAGAGAGAGAGAGAGAGAGAGAGAGAGAGAGCAAGATTCGTGTTCTTTAAGCTACAGGCAGGTCGAACATCTTCTCGTAATTGCAAATTGACAATCATAGTGCTTCGATTCTGTAAACGAACTTGCAATCTCTCTCTCTTTCTCTCTCTCTTACAGAATGATTTCCAAAGTCCCAAGAGACGAAAGCAGAGAAAACGGTCGAATTTTTATCCCCAATTCTCGATCCCTCTTGATTAATTTTCAGCCGTTAGATGGATTAAAAATGAGATCAGCCCGATGTAATACGGAATAATAATGCTATAATGAATGCAGAAAAAAAAAACATATATATATATTTATATTAATATTTTTAATATTTTCTGATTAAAAAAGTAACCATCTTTCTTAATAATATGATTAAGTGTTTCTGATTCAAACCATAGTTGCTGCCCATTGAACAGATTAGTCTCAATACCTATAACATGAATATGTCATTAATGAAAGATATATTAAGGTTGCAATGTGTATATATACCTTAGTTTTCAAAAGAAAATGTGGGAAAATAGAAAAATAGAAAGGATTAAATTTCTAAACTTATGAAATGTACTCTTATCGTTAATAAAGTTAAATGCACAGATGCATATCGATTTTTTTTTTGTTACATAAATTATCGATACCCGGTTATCACATTGAATTTAACTAAATTTGATTTGAATTACATTAGATATCTTAAAAAATAAAACTCTATCGGTATCTATTTTTATCATATACGAGATTCGAATGTGAGACTTTACTTATTGAGTTCGGATTGCATAAGCGAGATTTGAGATCTCTATCAGGTTTCTTTATGATTTATGGTTATAGTTTTTTTTTACCCCTTATTTCATTATATAACTTTTTATTTTTGATTTTTAGTTTTCATAATTTATATTTTTTTTGTTACACAAAAATTTGAATATAAAATCTCTAGATCGGGGAGGGGTTGGAACCATTAACCGTGCCCTTGATATTTTGATGAATAAATTTAATTTTTAGATCTATGTAATTTAAACTTTTAATATGTTTACATTTGGCACAATTTCAGTCCATTTTGTTGATGTTCCTCTTGTTGTAGTGACTATGCCCTCCTTGTGAACCAAAATGAAAATAGTTTAATGCATACACAAAAAAAAAACTTAAAAAATATTATTTTTGTTGGTATCATGGTTTGGTCACCATCCAATATTTGGAGTTTTTACTCGACTAATCTGGATCGACCGTTACAGGATCCACTTTGTGGGAACAGATCTCCTAACATTGTTTTTTTGTGTTTAAGGGGAGTCAAACTCCTAATCTGGTTAAAAAATGAAGGTACCCATCCCATTTACGTCAACAAGTGTTGATCTTAAAAAATACCATGATTGATGAGTTTATAACAAAAAAAAAAAAAAAAAAAACCATGTTTGATGAGTTTTGCTGCATGGGCTTGGAAATGGGCTGGTTGAGCAACTCGCTGTGAGCTCTTATAGGCCTAGTGGTGCCATAGCGGTGAAAAGAGGTTTCTTTTGCCAAAGTAGGCCGCAGCCCGCAACATCATGGGGCTCGAAGTCTTTTAGCTTTCGTCATTCCCGCTCTCATATCATCATCAAAGCGCCAAACGTCACTCTTCAGACGCCTTCAAAATCTGGAGGGAGAGAGAGAGAGAGAGAGAGAGAGAGAGAGAGAGAGAGAGATGTTGGGAAGGTTGAGAGCATCATCGTGTTCGTTGGATAGCTTGGAGTTGGAGAGAGCACCTCCCAAGATTCTTAAAGACGATTCTCTCTCCATCTACGGTACTCTCTCTCTCTCTCTCTCTCTCTCTGTGAATTGAATTTGGATTATTATGTAATTTCTGTTAATTTTTTGCTGTAATTTGTTATTTATGATGATTATTATTGTTTTCTTGTTGATTTTTATCAGTTATTGAGTTACTGCTAAAAAATTATTTGTTATCTTGTTCCTAGAAGCCTACACCCTAATTCATGGGTCCTCAATTCAACTTTTGATTCCTTTCCATTTCAATTAATTAAAAGAATTTGCTTATTTTTCATCAATCTACAAAGAAATCGTCGATCATTCAATTCAATTTGGTTTTTATATAGTATGTGTTTAGTGAAATTAGGGTTCATTCTGAAATCTTTTTGCAGTTTGTTGACAATAGGGAAAAACCATCTTTTGGGGTTATTCGGGTTGAGCAGCTTTAAACGTTATTCTGGTTAAGATCATAGTGGAATTTTGGATCCTATGGTTGGAAGAGGGTGACTAGAATTCGCTTTCTATCATTTCATGTTGGAAAAAACTGAGTCAAACAAAGCTCTAGTACCTCCCTTTGTTAGGTATGATTGTCTAATCTATGTAAGGACATATGTGGTATTCTTGGTCAATAAGATTAATTAGGGGTTAGGATCTTTCTATTGCTTTTGGATATTTCATTTTCAAGAGGTTTTGCTATATTTCATTTTTATATCGCAAAACCTTCACATGCTGCTAACCTCAGCTCCTGTCTGTCTTGTGGTACCTTTGGCTTACCGTCTTAACTTTCAATCTACTTTTATGGCCATAAGATGACTCACGACTTTTGTATACTCTCTTCATCTCCCAGTGAACCCCCCCCCCCAATAAAAAAAAAAAAGAAAACTCTGTTTTCTATACGTGGGTGGAATTGGAGAACAAATTAATCTTTCTTCAGTGGTGGTCCCTTTTCTTCTTCAAATTAAATGTGCATCATATAACCTTATTCTCTTGTATGGGTTGTCGTTGCCATTATTGGAGTTTCAAATGTCATTTTTCACTTTAAATGTATATTAGGTATATATGATTCTCTTAGTGGACTTGGTGGTATCAATTGTTGGATTTCTTACTTGGGTCCTTAGGGAAGGCATTTGTCAGGTCTATATTGCATTTTCAGTCTCAAACTTTTATTTGAACTCACTAATCTGTTCTAAAGCAGAGTTTGCAGCTAAATAGTGATATTTATTAGGATAGGTTGTGATGATTACTTTTTAAATGTGAAAAGATATTTAGGCAACATATACCCTCACAAAATTTGACTTTCCTGAAGGTCTGGATTATGCTTTATTGTCAACTATTTTTCCCTCTCTCCCTCTCCCTCTCCCTTCCTCCTATGTTTGTGTAAAAAATATGTGATAAAGGACTCTATTTTCTGACTCTTCTTCATTGTCTATCTTGTTCCTATTTCCTACATGCAGAGGCTACCATTGTGAAGCTGAGACTAGGTTCTCAACGTGTTTTAAGTTCCTCTGCAGAATCAATGAAAATTGATGCAGAATATACTCCTGCAATTCTTACAGAGAGTTCTCAATGTGATCTTGGTCGACTTAATGAGGCAATGGAGATAGAGACATCTTGTACCGTAAAAAGTGTTTCTAAGAGTTCTCAACTCACTATTGGTTCCTTCTACTCGAAGAAAATAAACTTAGAGGGAAATTGTTCCCCTGCTAGTCTTTCGCCATGTTTTGGTGAGACCCAGTCCGGAGACTACTCATACAGGGAAGATGGAAATGTGTTGAACAGCATATAAAGATATCAGATCAGATCTCCTGACAAATTGCTGTTATACTTGTTTTATGCCATCAAACCTGGTAAGGGGCAATGTACTAGCGGGGGAAGAAATGCTTCCATTATTGTAACAAATTCATGAATTTGTCAAACATGAAAGGATTTTGAATAAATTCCTTATTATATTTTCAGCATTCATCGGCCTTCTGGTTTTGAATTTCTAGTACATTTTCACAGATTCTTATAATATATGCTTTGACAAGATAATTAATTCTACGATTGTCTGTCATTAAAATTGTCCAAAGTCCTTTATGTCCCGGTTTTTGATCAGCTGGCTGAATTCAGATGTTTCAACACCCGATCAAGTGGAACGAAGATAGGTGGCATCACTTTCAAGTCAAAGCTCATGTTGGTTACAGGGAAGAGTCGCCCTGCCCTTGGAGTCCTAGGCCCTCTTTTCTAATTACATGTAGGGCTACAAACAAGCTGAGATAGGGGTTTTAAGGGCCAAGAGCTAAGCCAAGCCATTTTTGGGAACAATCTGAAGAAGCTTGTTAAAGTTTGGCTTGTAGTCCTCTGCTCATTTAGCTAAATGAATAAGCCAGGCCTGAGCTTAACCATGAGCTTGTTGTGAACGGCTGTATTCATTTGTAGCCCCAATTACATTGATTGTAGTAAATCATCTAATTGGCGCTAAGGTCCAAAGCAAGATAAACCATGTATGTGAAAGATGCAAAGTCTGTTCCTTCCATATCAATAGTACATTACATCTGCTATAAATTTAAGAGATACATGGTAAACATTTTTAAATGGTATGAAGCAATATCAGAATTCAATGACAAATCATTTGACAGACTAAAAGAAGAGCTGCTCTTGCCATTTTTTCAACAAGTTTTTCTCACAACATTACATCACTAAACATGCTAAAGGCGCTACTGAGGGATTTGAGTTGCCTCAGTCAATAATTTGGGTAAATGAAGGTACATGAGCTAAGGGGCTTATTGAAAATTGCCCAACAATTACTTGGTTCCTAACTACAGGAGATTATTCCACCAACCAAGGTGCTTGAGTAGGTGTCCATTGGCACAGTTCGTCTTCCTTGAACCAAAGAGCTGTAAAGAAGGTACACCACAATTAGGTGCAACCAAAAGAAGCAAACTTGTCTTCATGCTTGTGTCAGCAAGGAAATGGTTAAACCTTACAAAATAGATAAAAATGTGCCAATTCATTACTTCATGCATTGAACTTGCATATAGCACCATCGCAAACTGCAGCCAGAATCCCCAGACTAGCTGCTTTGACGGAATTGTAAAATTACCCTTATTGTTTGTTTAGCAAGAGCAAAGTGGTATTCTCCTAGATCATACTCAGGTGCTTGTCACCAGAAACTTACGGCTAAGGACAAATCCCATTGTTCTTCTTGAAAGTGTGGTACTACCCCGTGGAAAACGAATACAAATGCAAACATCTAACATAAACCAAGGTTCAGAACTTCATGAACATTATGAAATTATACACGTCTCTATCCACATCATGAAACGCATTAACACGCAACTTCTCAAGGCCAATAGGATTGCTAGGGTTCAAAATCAGTCTGGTTGTGGAACTGAACATATCTGAGCACAATAGCTCAAGTTAATTTCACACACTATCTCAATGATTTCTAGAGAATTCAACCCTAAACATTAGTACATTGTAGCTCAGCTTTGCCACAACTCTTTAAAACTAGTGTCCTAAAGGTTCCAATCATACATTTTTTTAAGGATTAATCATGAAATTGTAGGATCATTAGTTCCTCACCAAGACAAAAGTTTTTATAGCCTATCCCAGAAAACAAAAATGAAAAGAAATGCCTATATCTTACCAATTTCACGTTTCCCATTTTCGGGGCTGTCACTTCCATGGACAATATTCCTGCAGAAAAGGGCTCATTATTATAGTAAATGAACAGTGTAATGGTTCCCCAACTATAACACCATTGTCACATAGAGTCATCACAAATGTCTACCTTCCTGTTTGAACTGCAAGATCCCCTCTGATAGTCCCTGGTTCCGCATTAAGAGGATTAGTAGCTCCAATCAGTTTCCGAGCTGATGCAACCACACCAATGCCCTCCCAAGCCTAAAGAATCAAACCCACCATTATTTTCCCAACACTAACTCAAGACCCGAAACCGAACATATGGACAAAGAAACACCAAATGGGAGAAGAACTATACCATGCACACAACCGGTCCTGAAGTTATGTAGCCAATCAGCTTGGGAAAAAATGATTTTCCCTTGTGATCTTTATAATGCTCCTACAATCAATATATTCACATAAACAGGATAATGTACTTTCTAGCTCAGAGTCTTCTCAACCAGAGGAAATGCAGATTAATGGAAGTACACACATTTTATACTAAATATATTCCTAAAATAATCCAATACGTATGATTACTCATAGCATGTAATCAAAAAGGGTATAAAATTGTAAGGATTCTTAAAACAAACCTCAGCCAAATCTTTGGGGCATTCAAAAAGCTTCAACCCAGTTAACTTAAATCCCTTCTTCTCAAATCTGGAAATAATTTCTCCAACCTACAAACAAAATCAACCTGAATTTTACATTTTAATCCCAATTCAATAACTGAAATTTGGAAAATAAATTTTAATTAAATCTGACAAGTCCACGTTGAACCCCATCCGGCTTAACCATAATATAAGTCTCCTCCACCTCTTCCTGGACACAAAAATAATGCACCATTCAGTGAAAAATTGGAAAAAAAAATTCGAGAGGGAGAGATAGAAGGAGATAGACCATAGCAGCAACAAGATGAGGAAGGAAGATTTGGGGTTTATTGAAGTGCTTTCTAGCTTTGAGGAAAAGGGTTTTTGAGTGGAGGGCACGGGAGAAAAGATGAGATTGAGGGTTGAGAGATGAGAGATTTTGGTGGTGAGAGAACAAGCTGACATGTCTTTTTGTTGGAGAGTGAAGATGGGTTGACGAAACACATGGACTTCCCGCTCCTAATATTGCCATGGCCTCCATCTCTCTCTCTCCGGCGTGCAGTGTCCCGTAGAGTGTAATCGAGGAAGGCAAGGGTCAAGTTTTGACTGCTCTATCCGCTTACATAGAAGAAGAAGATGAAGAAATAATCATCCGCAACAAAAAATGGGAAAACCCACCAACTCTCTTCTTAACCCGAGGGTTGGGCAACCCGCGCCGGCCGCCTATGTTAGGGTTGGCGGGTTGAAGATTTTTTTTTTTTTTTTTTTTTTAATCGGGTCTCACAGGTTTTGATCCGAATATAATAGGGTTAGGATCAGGCTTTTGTATAATATGGGAGGTAAAATTCTAATTTTGGGTTAGAAATCTAGTCAATTCTCAATTTGGATTAATGCATTTCGATTAAATGAATAAGAAAAACCATTTTAGTGATATTTTAATACATAATGCTTAAAATTACTATTTTAAATAATAATTAATTTTTTTTTGAGAAAAATAATTTTAAATAATTTTGAAATAGCTCAGAAGTGAGATACCGATCGAAATCAGTTTTCAAATATTTTTTTTCTAAAATTGCATTTAAATAGATAAACATGAATATTTATAGATATAAAACAATATTAAATAACGAACCTATATGGTAATAAAAAGGGCGGTGGGGCAACCAAGTATGCTTTCTTATTTGGGTATGATTACGAGAATATTCTTATATAGCAGAATATTCGAGATTTGATATTTAGTAATTATTAATAATTATATCGTATATATTTTGAGTTAACTCACATTTAAATAGTGTGGTTAAAGTATAATTTATGAGACATTGTGGGAATACTAGATTAAGTATATGAGTTCCACTCTTAAATATTTGAGGTAAAATGTATGTTGGCAAAATTTGGAACTAAAACCTCCCAATGCAAAAAGCTAGATAGATAGTTGTATTGGCACACAACTTTGTATCCACATGATGGATCATCATACTTCAAACAATTCTCAAGGTTATTTACAAGCAGAGTGAAGAACCCGGTTAGAATTGGTTAAGAAAGAATCAAGAGATTGTCACAATATATACAAGGTGATAATGAAAAAACACCAGAACACTTCTTTATTCCATCTGTTCATCATCTGTAAGTGAAACAGCTTAGTCACACATGTCAAAAGTAAACATGCAGATTGTCTTATTCTTTAGCTCCAACCTCAGCCTCTGCAACTGAATGCTGGGTCTTCTTCTGCTACCACAACAAAAAACACACGATGCAGCAGATGGGAAACTTTATTCAAGGGCTACAACAGTTCCTCATCCAGTCCTGACATCATCTGGACTTGTTTTATTGGTTTTCATGCATAAAAGCAGACAACAAGAGACTTGGCATTTCCAGCAAGAAGCTGCAACAATCGGCTTAGATTTCCAACGAGCATTAAACACCCTTTCTCTTCCACAATGGTGTAACCTTCACAGACATTGACTTTCCCAAGCCATTGCTTGGCCTGAGCCATTTTTTAAATGGGTGAAGGCTGAAATCCAGCTCGGCTCATCCTCCTGTGCCACTGATCAACCCTCTCGTGCCTCTCTATTCTTGCTGGTCCCTCACAGCTGACTATATTCTTAATCTCTTCAGCAAAGTAGAATTGCTCCATCTTGGCATGCCTAGTGTCATATTTGGGCAACATAGAATCAAGGGAGTCAAAAATTTCAGGGTAATAATGCGGTGCTTCCATAAACATCCAAAGAAGGAACGGCCTATGGCTCGAGTCCTGCTCAACTAGAACAAGTAGTTTAGGTGAGAGCTTGTGGAATATTTTCAGAACCGAGTTCAGTGCTCCTCGACTTTCTTTCACCACACAGTGCAACTAGAGGATACTATTGACGACAAGAAATTCACCATCAATGATCTTGATGTCTTTAGACTTCAGGTTTTCTAAATTGCTTTTCACCACTGAGAACTCCAAGTTTATTCCCAAGCTTTCTGCGTAGATATGGAGCTCATTGCCAATTTTTCTGCATCTCTCCACACAAAGGCCAAGACCAGTTATTTGAAGGCGGTGTGGTGGTTGGCCAGGACGATTGGCAAGGCCATGGATCAACTGCCGCTATTGGTGTCCATGTGGCAAGCAAAGGGTTATCCCCAAGTCGACCAGTAATTTTTGCCCTCAAAGGCTTCCAATATTGAAGCGTTAGCCACGAAATGACCAAATTGAATATGAGGACTAATCTCATAAACAAGGCATAAAGCTTCTTCCTTCTTTTCAGAAGCAGCATCCATTAAATTCATGGTTGGCAAAATGAAACCAACTGCCCCTAGTGGCTAAACCAAAGCCAGCCTGTCAGCAAGCCCTTGTACAAAGCAAGAAGCAACATGCTGGAAAGAAGAGCCAAACACTAGGGCCCTACCTTGAAGCTCAGACAGTAAACTAGAGGCATGAGACTTATCTCGGCAAGCCACAGCTTCTGCACAGGCAATGAGAAGTCGAGAGCTTCATCCCATCTCCACTTCCATCCTCCTAGGATCTTCCTTCCTCTGAACTGATTATGGCAGCAGCTGCCTCTTCTACTGCCTCTGCTGCAAGATACCTCTGATTGTAGGTCCAAACATGATCTCGGAATTGAAGCCTTGGCAAGCTTTTTAGGCTAGTGTTGCTGCTGGCATGGCTAACACTGTTATCAGCGCTATTGATACTATTGTTGCTTCCACTGCTAGGAAGGCTACTATTACTTCCACCACTACAAAGGGTAATAGTACTTTCAGCAGAATCAGAGATGCTAAATGTTTGTTTTATTCGTTTGAAACTTCTCGTGTCATCATAGAAAGGTATGAATAAAGCAGAATCAACATTTTCAGATATGGACAAAAAAGGGAACGGATAGGAAGCCATGTTCAATTGTGTAAGATCAAGGCCACTTATGTCCTCACTGTTTTCGTCACTGTAGAACACATTTGACAAAGTCATTCTATTCACTCTTTTCCTCTTTCTCCAAAGATATTCAACAAAGACCTAAAAGAACCATTTAACAAGCAAGGATTGCTTGTATATACTTCTTATATATACGTTGCAACTGCTTTTCCTTATTGCCTTACAAGAAACCAACCACAAGGAAGTTAGACAAAAATTGAACTTTTGTGAGAGTTGTCTCCATAAACAGAGAGCAATAGAGCCTAGATCAATCAAAAAATCCCATGCCTATCCTATTCTGCAGTTTTGGATTTATCATTTGTAATTTCTTTAAACCTTAGGGGTATCTAATTCTTTATATACTGCAATGGGTAAACTGTCCGAGTTTCCTTCCTATTCTTTCCATTCACATCTAAATATTCCTTGTTTCCTTTGCTTGTTTTTACCAGCATTATGCGATGTGCTAATTGACTAGATCACAAGCATATGCATAAGCAATCTGGTGCCAACCTGGTCTAACTTATTAAATCTGGAGGTAGAATGACCAATTGAGTAATAAGAATGAATAATATTTCTTCTAGAAGCAAACATTCAGCTTTACCCAGAAGAATTTTCCCAAGGTTTTGGGACTTAGACATCACGATTCAACTGTTTTCTCTCTTCAATGCACGAGGACAAACAGACAAGCACGAATAATGGCCACAGTCAGAGCTTATGTTTTTCAGCTTTGCTGAATTGTATGAAAATCTCATGTCACAGTACATTTTCAAGTTTTATTAGCTAGAGTTAGCTCCTAAGTTTTGTCAACATGAGAGATTGTAAGTTTTCCTTTTATTTTCTTTCGAAATGGCATTGACTCCAGGACTCTGAAAAGCATTTTGTTTGGGGATCTCCTAACTAAGAGATTGATAATATGTCAGGATTATGGAACCATTTTTCAGCCTTAAACCAACCACATATTCATGGGTCGTATGCCGATCATTGCTCTTAAATGGAATCGCACTTGCCTGCCAATACTTAAATTATCAAGAAATCATGATATTAAATAAGCCATAAGATTCCTTCCGGCCCCAAAGGACACCAAAATTTCATATAATAATACCTTTGTCTATGCATCTTTAACACTAATGTCTCCATTTTTCCTTTCAAATAAAATATCTTAATACAGTGTGGCATATTCAGGTCTTACTTCTACCGGCAACAAGAGAAGTAGAGGATCAAATGACAGCTATTTCCCCTTTGTATTTATTACAGGTGGTAGGCTATTAGGTAAAGGCCATATGCAAATTTTGGACAGTAAGTATCTGTTTTTTGTCTTTCTACTGTAAAATTCATTTACAATCAGTTGAATCTATTTCAAGTTGAGTGATTGTTCACCATAAACAAGGATTTCTATTGACTTCTTGGTTCATGCATACAGAGGTAAAGAGGAAAGGAACATAGGCAGTTCAGTGGAGTTTCATGAAACATAAATGATACTTACAATGCCAAACAGAAAACAAATGAATGAGATGGTAAACAATCAGACAAGAATGCACTTTATTGTTAATATGACAACTGACAAAATTAATTCACTTCCATGGACTTACCAGAAAGAGTTCTGAGCTGTGAGGTTCAAGAGGAGACAACTGGATCTTGTTCCAAATGAAAAGCCTGAATAGCGGACGGCACCAATGAGCGTTTCTGGTGGTTGCAACTTCAAACTTCCAATCTCTTTTTGAGTCATAAAAGGACCAAAACATGGTTGTCTTGACTGCCCTTTTAGATCTTCCTTCTCAGCTCTCAGGAGGAATGGCTAGCTCTCAAGAAAACAAGCATGACAAAAGAATCATCCTCTCTAAACCCAAACCGCCTGTGTGAAGGAACTGCAAATAGCTTGTTACAGTTTTCTTGCATACCATGTTCCTTACTATTGACTCCTAGGTCTTCTGCAAGCACAAAATGTGCCAGCATTAATATCCATCATTCTCTTGGAAAATCTTATCACTGGTAAGATCGCATTTTGCCATTCCTGGGTGCGAATCTTCTTACTGAAAAGACAAAATCTACCTTCTACCATAAACTTTTAGCAATTTTATATGAATGCAATCACAACATGTAACGTGGATTACATATTCAAGGTAGACCACCTAGTCCAAAATCCTAATCTAATTTCCTGCGTAGACATCATATGAGCTTCAATCTTTCCCCCAGTACATTTTACTTGGAAATATAGGAAATTTCTTTGGACAAGGATGGTTTGTGTTTTGGAAGAAGAAGGTGATTGATTTGTGTAAGCTCTATAGACGAAAAGCAACATGGAAATAAATAGCTCAGAATCCGATTTCGACAGGGTATGAAAAGAAATTCTTAATCTAATCACTGTATTTACCACCATGGAGAAGATCTAATTATTATTCATGGCCAAGTCAAGTGCACTGGTTGGCATTTTAGTTTCATGAAAACCTAAAGAGCGTGCAGACTTCATCATTATAAAAACAGCCACATCAGCCAAGAAGGGTAGATTTCCAGGTGTTGGTAAATGCCCACACAGGGGCATTTTACCATAAATAAATAAAGAGTTAATTTAATAAATTCAAATTTAGGATAATGTGATAACTCTCATTATTTCACTAATCTCCCACTAACTAAACTATCCTCTTAGATCACTTAATTTGTAAGACCAAAATAAAAAAAAAAAAAGAGAGAGAAAAAGTCAACAAAATATACTACTCTCTCTCTCCCCTCTTCCCTCACTTTCTCAATTCTCCCCTTGGTCTCTCACCTTTACTTTCTCCCTCACTCGGCTCCTCTGTTCTCTTCTCTCTCTCTCTCTCTCTCTTGCTCTCTCCTCACCCAATCTCCTTTCACATCTCTCTCCCTATAGCTGCCGGAATGCCGAAAAACTATATCTACGCTGACGGTCACTGAAATTTCTCTCTCATCTCAACCGAAAATCGGAGATAAATCTGTGTGAGTATTCTCTCTCTATCTCTTTGTTTTCTTGAGTAAATTCCCAATTTGCAATCCCTTGTTCATCAAGGAAAATTGGCACACCTTCATCCTTATATGTTGTTCTATCTCTCTTTGTTCTCAGGCCTTCGTCTCGGCAATTTTATTTTGTACCCCAACTGGCCTTTTCCTCCAAGGTAGCATTGAGAGCATTCACGAAATATGCTTCAATCTCCTGCTCCAGATACATTCTTTACCAAGTTTGAAATGGATCTTGGACTTTATTTGGATTCGGAATAATGTGGTCTGAAATTAGGGTTTATAAAATGTTAGGATTAGACAATGAATGAATAAAAATTGTTACTTGATTCTAGGCTTAGATTGAATATGAGGAGTGGCAAGAGTAGAATGCAAAACTTCACATTTGGACTGAAATTTATGAATTAGTATAATGAGCATATTGTGATTTTTATATCATAACTTTCTCTGCACAAAAGTAAATCAATTGAAACTTTTTGTATATAAAACTAAACTCTCATATCTTGAAAATAAGATATGATTCATTGAAATCGGATAAGAATTTGATTTGTTATGAGTTTTCAAAATATTTTCGTGATGCTGTTCTGCCCTTGTTCTGGCTGCTAGTTTCCCTTCAATTTTGAGATACCTTTTAGGTTGAATTAGGCTAGACTCTTACATGAAAGTTGTAGATTTATGTCTTATCTTTAATTTGAAATAAGAATCATATGATTTGGATGTGTGTAATGAAAGTAATAGTCATTTTTCCATAACTGCGCAAATTAAAAAATTTATTGAAAAATTAGAATTGTAAAAATATTAAGAATAAATGATTTTTCTAGTATTAGTATGTGATTTAATAATTTAATTATGACCAATAAATTAAGTTAAGATCTTGGAAGAGTTGAAGAAGGGGTAGTTCTCATTTAATTGAGAAATTTATGAGTGATTACTCTCCCAAGAGATGAGTGGATAGTTCATTGTGATTTTAAATGAATAAATTATTTAAAATTGAATGATTTTTATATGATTTATATGAATTGTTTTGTGATTGTAGAATATATGAAATACGAATTTAAACTCGATATGCATCCATTATATTTATAATTGAGATTGTGCTATGTGATTATTGGATATTTGATTTATGAATACTAACTTATGGTTTGACAACTGATTATTAAAATTTTGATATCTTGATTGAGAAATTGAATGGTTATGAAAAAAAGGAATGGTGCAGTGAAAATGACTATAGTTATTCCCTCTATAGAGCGACCCGATGGGGTGACATAGTTGGGGTTGGATGAGTGGGGAGGTAGATGTGGCTCCCTTTGTCGAAGTTATGCTATATCTGAAAACACTCCGGTGAAGTACGAGTCAATGCCAAGGAAGGGCGAACTAGTGTTGTGAAACAAATGGATTGAAAACCCCTTGGTGGGCTTTTGTTCGGGTTCGGCCAAACCTTGAACATGAGTGATTTCTTAGGGAGACCCCATGATTTTGGGAAGACCGAAATTTATAGATACATGTTTATTTGAATTATTCTGATTTATTGAGACTATTTTGTATTTAATGAGTTGTTTATGAAATATACTTTGATTTCTCGATATTTACCCCTCATTTACTGTCACAACACCATTGTACTCCACTCGCTGAGTACTCTCAATACTCACCCCTCTCTTTATACTTTTCAGAGGATACTTAATAGAGAGATTTCATTTGAAAGTTGCGAAAAAATTATTTTTGCTAATTTGTATAGGTATTTAAATGATGTAGGGTTTATTTTGGGATAATATGTAATCCATAGAAGGGAAAACTCTGTATTAATCTTTTGATTTAGATTTAATCGATATTTGTCCTATGATGATGGGCAAATACTGATAGAATTCACGCTTGTTCATTGTGAAATTTGATTATTTTCGTTTAAATTTTTCTTTTGCAAAACTTATTGTTTTAAATGGGATATTTGAACTTTTAATTTGAATTTTTAATTGTATATGGATGAGAGGGTGTTGGAGATTGTCTGGAAGGTCGGGTTGGCCAAATTGCATGCTTGCATGTACAGGGATGGATCCGGTGGATTCTCTATTTGTGTGTCCTTGCATGTTTTTGATAATTGATGACCTAAGAGATTCATTTGAATGCTGTTGAGTTATTTTTAAAGCAAGTTGAACAGGTGAAATATTTTGTTTTGTTTCGATATATGGGGAGATGCTATCCGTATGTCAAAATAATGCGACAGTTGTTGCGTACTTGACTCAAGGGTAGGGGTATGATATAATTATATTTACGTAAAAATGGAGTCTAAGAGAGAGAACTCTGTAGGTACATTGTCAAGATAGAGAGAGATATTAAGAGAGATCAATTCTCTAGAGTGAGATATACATCGAGGATTTAAGAAATTTTCGAGTAGGAAAATTTCTTCCGTCATTGGGTTTATCGAACTTTGGATTGAGGCATTATAGATCCGTGGTGGTGATTCGATTTTATGATCATCATCCCAACCGAGCGATCCGTAAGAGAGAGTTTATAGCGAAAATCTACGCATTGAGGTATTTATTTAAAAATTCCAATCTAATTAATTTATGTGATTTTTCACGTTTTTGTGGTATGCAATTAAATATAACAATAGCTGTTTGTGCTCCATACACGTGGAAATGTCGGAACCAATCCACATCATAAAAAATTTTTCAAATATTTTTTTTATTTATAAAATTTTGAATGATCAAATTTGTAGCAACCATCATCCAAAGGCTACCATCCCTGTGTATATCGTTATCCATGGCAGAAAATTTAATAAATAGAAAGTTGGTAGCCGCCCAGCACAGTCATAACTTATGATTTACACATGCTCTAGTTCAAGGAAATCAAAATGAAAATTCTCATTATTAGAATTGAAATATTTTAGAAAACTCAGATCAGTATAATTGCTTACTGTTAGGTCTTCACTCCAATGTGAATTTACAGAGGCAGAATTTTTTATCAAAGGAGAATTTCACCAAGAACCCGTCACAGAAAATCAACTTATATGAAATTGAGGAGATCATTTGAGAAGACTTGACTGCATGAAATATGCAGATAAGATGATAAAGGGGTAAAAAAAAGAACTGAAACTCAATTAGATTGAGAAAGAGAAAAACAATTATTTATATCTACATTTCTTTTTCCCCATCAAGATCGTTACGCAAGGAGATTCATTTTCTAATCCAACTTGTTAAAAAATTGTCAATTGTTACGACATTCGTGAAAAGAACAGAAAAACATGACTGTCCTTCGAAAAAGACTCAACCTTACTTTAGCATAACCTTGCTTAAATTCTACGATATTCAACTTAATTATTATTTCTGGACAAGCATGGATAGAGATGTAACAGAAGATATCTTCTTTCAAATCCTGACAGTAAGCCTAAAATGGGCTGTTGAATCTGTATATGGTTTTTTTCTTCTTCTTCTAAAATGCCTTTGGTGACCGATACAGCATCCAAAGAGCACAGAAAAATTATTGACATCATGCATAACACAGTCTTGCAGCATTATCAGCTAACCTTATCACACATAGTTGACCCACTTGCTTCACAATCAACAGAAATCTGATACATTACATCAACTGTAGTGGCATCACAAACCAATCGCCAACCAAGAAGTTTCATGCATCTGCGGTTGAGGAAACATATTCAAGGAGCTCAGTATTGCACTCGAAAATGGCCATATCTTGTTGATCCAGGGTAATCCAAGCTTCAATTCCATTACCAAATTTTGTATCAATCAAGATTGTCATATTCTTGAAAACTAAGCCAGCACTACTGATCCATGCAGGCCTTCCCCATCCAAAATCAGCATCATATAGTGGGAATCTGCACCAGCTAGTAAACCTGCAAGTGTTGGTGTCTGTGGATAACACCTCTACTGCATGTTTAAGAGACTCACAAATCATTTTGAAGCCATCATCACCTTGCATTTTCTCAATATAGCTGTAGTCAAATTTTTCTACTGCATTTCTGATTTGATCGACTAGGATATGAAGCTCTAGCTGGTTCTCAGGCTTTGGTGGTGGAGCAATTGCGAGCCAGAGAATATTCCCTGCACAACACTCTGGCAAGGGTGGAGCCATCCTTGGACGTAAATTCACTGTCATTGTAGCTGAAGATGGACTCAACGATCCCAAATTTTCCCGGAATGCCTCCATTTCACACTTCCATATCAGTGCTGCCACAGCTTGGACACGAGTAGGTTCTAAACCACCTGTGCTACTAGCTATCTTTGACCTTAGCAAAGACACTTTTAAGCCATCAAAGACAAACCTCTTTGTGATGCAGTTCCCCCTTAATACCTCCATGCTAGGTAGCAATCCTGATAAATCTCTTGGTGGGAAGAGAGATGGACCAATAAATTTCGGTGATTCAATTAGTTCACCATGACCACTAGCAATTGAAGCCCATGAATTCAAAAATGAGGTCATTGTTGACCCATCAACAATCTTGTGATAAACACAAACACCAATTGCCATTCCATGGCAGCTGAAGTGATTGACTTGAACGGCAACTTGGACTCCCTTAAATAACTTTCTGCAGTGGTAATCACTTGGAAGGAGTTGATCCAGCACATCTGCCTCAGGTTGTTTGAGAATTTGTGACAGTGGACAGTCGATATTTGCTTCCCAAAAGTCGACTCCCTCATCATTACACTCAATGAATAGATTTTCTTTGATCCTCCCAGAAAGTGGATAGAATTGAACCAAAGTTTGGGATAGTGATTGTTTTAGATATTCAGTAGTAGTCTTGCCATTGCCACCATTATGATTGGCTTCATAATACAAAACTATGGGGATGTACTCAGGAGTAGTTATTTGGTCTATCAGGGAAAGGTTGAAGTTTTGGAGGGAATGGGGAGTTTGGGAGGAAGGTTTTATGGTCACTTTTGATGCCACTTCAATCTTCACCATTTTCACTTTCCTTCCAAGGTGGAGACTCAAGAGGAATCACAATACTTTATTGTAATCAACAAGGAATTACAATGGCTTTATAGATGTAACCTTCAGCTTTTCTTGACAAGTTGGACGGACATGACATTTTTCTTTTCCTTTTTCTTTTGTTAGAAAAAATCATTATATTAGACAATAGGACAATATCATTTACCCTATGAAGCCTGGACACAGACATGTAGATACAACAAAATTCTAAAATTTAGGACACCAGAAAGCAAAAAGAATATATTATTTTAGTACATCAAATTAGTGGTTTTTTCCATTTCAATCATTTTTTTTTATTTTTTACACCAAAGGTTTCTATTTTCAAATCAAGAAAAGTTTTTTTAAATAAAATAAAAAGAAAAAGAATTGCCTAAACTAATGAATAAGGGGCTCTCCAATCCCTAAGCAGTCTTTATAAAAATCTGGTAAAAAGTTCACTTGACATAAGACTAGAAAAGGACCTCTATGCACTCTGAATGAAAAATTTCATAACATAATTATTTATAATTTTTTATACAAATAAAATAAATAAATCACAGTAATTATCAAAAGTGCTATCCAAAACAAATCCATCATCATCAAGGACCATTCTCTCAAAAAGAAAAGCCCTTATTTTCAAATTTGATTGATTAGGTTTAAAAAATGGTCAACCAAGCCATTCTCTCTAACTCAAAACAAGTTACTTTTAGTTTTCCAAAACTTCCCCATAAAATTTTCATGTTTTCATTTGCACCCTCTTTTACCCCTTCCCATGTCCAGAATGTGCATTTGGGGTCACACATGTCAGCTGGAGTGCCTAACATGTGTCAGCCATGTGTTGGTGACTGGCACTAGTTGTAGTTGGCGACCTTTTTTGAAGTGCCTAACATAGTCCCCTTCACCCCCGTCCTCACCCCAAAGAAATTTTCCCTGGACTGACTAAGCAATGTGCCTTGTATCACTTCAAGCCACCTACCTAAATGGAGTAGCTTTTACCCTTCACCCACAACTAGTAACTTCTTTTTAAATTAGCCACAGATGAGAACATTTTCAGTGGTCCAGTTTCTACAGATTAAAAGGGCAAGTTGGCTAAGAAGCTACATCAAAAGGGTACAATGACTAGAAAAACTTTCCAAAATGTACTATTATATTTTCTCTTTTCCAATTAAAATGCCAACATGAAACCATAGAGCAACTTGATATTGTATACTCCTTGGATGGGAAGAACACTGCACTGGTTGTATTATGATGCCATAACGACTGCCATCATTGTATACTCCTTAATAGCGAACTAAACCTTCGCATTTATAATTACATTCCAGAGATATACACCTCAGCATGGTTTACGCTTTTGCTTACACTCCATCTTAGACCATAGCCACCTCGGTACAACCAGAACGAAACAATCACTACTGCATTCCCCATGTAAGTACAGTAAGCCTAGGACTAAATAGAATGCAAACAAAAAAATCCACCAAACTTCTGAACTAGAAACCAAAAGGGTAAGTCCAACAACTCCCCCCCCCCCTCCAAAAAAAAAGAGAAGAAAAGCCAGCCGCATGCAGCTGTGGTCCAGATTTTAGGAGCTTTAGATCAATAATTATATGATAGGTAACACAAACTTCAACAAATATCCTACATGGCCAAGCATCTGTGCCTTTGATCATCAACACGAGTATGCCAACCAATTGCCAAATACTAACTTCTGAAAACTGGTTCATAGAGGCATGCCAAAAAAAGAACAAAATATATCATCTTAAAAAGAGTACTCAGTGGTTGAGCGTCATTGAGAGCTTGAGAAGCTTCCTGGTGAAGGAAGGTTTGCGGTGATAGATTCTTGGGTTTATGAGTTGAGTACTCAGTGGAGGACTGCGGACCTATTATAAAGCTAAGACGAGAGATCTTGTGCTAAAATCTAAGAAAAAATGGCTGTAAAAAAGAAATGGTAATATGTACCCTATTGAGAGGATTTGCTACAGTCAAAAATAATATTTTGTATTTATTTTCCTTTCTTGCAGGAAATTGATGATGAACCAAGAGTTTTTGTTGTACGGATATCAATAAAACTCATTCTATCAATAATGAAAATCACAAATCAATATGTGAGATGTCTACCATGCATGTGAAATTCAATTTTGTTGATGCAAGTATCAAGAGGTGTCAAGAAGCTACAACAATGAGTTCTTGACCAACGAGGAACTAAAACCAAAAACTTAAAGCTTTGACCAACTAAAGTGAAGAAACCCTAGAAACGATTAGGAGAAATTCTAAATTAAGATGATGTTGGAATATGTGTAAATTTAAAATTAATGTACGTGGGAAATTCAATAGTCAATGTATATGTAATTGATAAATATGGAACTTAGTGAGTGTATGAAGAAGGGGTTGATTCATGTACTACAGATTTGAAGAGTCATGTATTAAAGAGTTAAATGAAAATACAAGGAGTGTACATAATAAATGACATGTCCTATGAGGTGTCTTACGAGGCCATACAAAGGGGCTAGTATGTCACAAAGGTAGAATAAGAGAACAAGAGAGAAGAGTGAGAAGAATTGTCAATAACAAATATAGTGTGTTCAAGAGAAAGAAAAGTAAGAAAAGGGTTGTAAAAAACTCTGTACAGCTCCATCTTCACAATGATAGTGTATCCATTTTACTTAGTATCAGTATATTTATATTTTGATTTTCACCGATTGATATCCAAACTTTACTCAACTAATTCGACCCAGCATTGTGAGGCTCATTAAGGGACTTTTTCAAATCCTATTTCTCTATTTCTATGACTTGAACCCGAGATGTATGGTTAAGCGAGTGTAGCATAAATTTGATAGTATTAGTATATCTATACACTCTCCTCATGTACATTTCAAGTTGTATTTACGTTATTTTTTACTCTTCCCTCTATTCCGTTATACATAATATTTTTTTCTCGGACAGAAAGTGTAATAATACAATGTTTCAGTATAATAATGTAAGTCAACATATGTTGATTTGGGTATCATTCACCAAAAGGTCCGAGGCATCTTAGGAACTTTGTCTTTAATTGAGAGAGAATCTCCTCAACCTGAATAAAACAAACCAATGTCGTGAATATTAATCAAAGACAATGATTGACACAAGAAAAATACAGAGTTGGAACAATAATCCAACACTAATATCTGCATAATATCTAGTGCAACATAGGAAGCCTTGAGCAGACACATGCGACTTAGGAACTTTGTCTTTGATTGAGAGAGAATTACATATGTTGATTAGGGTATAATTCACCAAAAGGTCCGAGGCATCTTAGGAACTTTGTCTTTAATTGAGAGAGAATCTCCTCAACCTAAATAAAACAAACCGATGTCGTGAATATTAATCAAAGACAATGATTGACACAAGAAAAATACAGAGTTGGAACAATAATCCAACACTAATATCTGCATAATATCTAGTGCATAATAATCCAACATTGTCTTATTTTGGGGAGACTAGATATATGCGACTTAAAATATGTAAACATTTGGAAAGAACAAAGTTGCACAGCAAAAATATGGTCTAACCATGAAAGTAGAGGCCTAGAGTCAAGTCTGGCCTAAGAAGAAAGAGGCACTCATGGGATGGTCTGTCTCAAGATAGGCATAGACGAGTCTTACATCTCGAGGAGAGAAAGGGTGCAATTAATGACCTTAGCTTGGTATTCTTTTTCTTTTCCTAGTTGTCTAAGAAAATGTAAACTAGTGTAATACGGTAGAATCTGCCCTAAAAGAAATCTTGAGCAAAGTGCAGGGGTGATAACAGAACAGGTAAAGACCGATCAGTGAGAACTGCAGTATACAGGGTACTTGAAGAATTTTAAGAAGTGGAATATTGGTTTTGCCTTTTCCTTCAAAGTTGATCAAAATGTTGTTGAGCCCCATGACTCTTCTCCAAGTGGGTGGGGTTGAATCCGTAGTTTATGTGAGTAAGAAATGTTCTTGAATGTTTCAAGAGTCCTGGAAGAGAGTGCTAAAGCTAGTAAAAGATATTAACTATTAGGCATGTTCCGCTTCCTATATAATCAATATCAAACACCAATCAACCACTAAGAAATAAGAGAATCAATAATAACATTCAGTGCAGCAGACAAAGGTAAATCAAATCTGCAATGTAGATCTGATCCTCAACTCAGGATATGGAAGCTAAGAAGTGCCCTTCAAAAGAATTTCAATTTATGTCAGGACAACCTTGACTGTCCAACAAAGTATAATCAATTGCCTATAATGGCATAATGAGACTAGTCCAGAAAAAGGAGACCAATTGAAATAACTCATTAACAAGGAAAGAAAATATAAAGATTATTTCATTCTTCAACTAAATAGCAGGATAGCCCAGACGATATTTCCAATGGCAGCATCAATAAAGCATTAGAAAAGCACGACAACATTCTTTTATTCAAGCCTACGACTATCATACTTTCCTTGTGTCTCTCACCCACTTGAGATCATAAAGGATGGGTGATTAGCAATATCTTAATGATAAAGATTTTGAATCTTTTATTTAGGCCTAAACTTCATCGTTATATATTTTGAATCATCATATATGTTGGATTTAATCGCACATACGGAAATGTAAATAAATGAGTTCAGAAATTTTCGGGATAAATACCTTGATAGGGCGGTCTTCAAAAATTAACCGTGTCGCGATGTCCCTCGAACGGATTGCACGGTTGGATGGTGATCACGCAATCGAACCATCACCGCAAATCCACGACGCTTCAAGCCTCATGTCCGGTGAATCTTTTGATAAAAAAGATTTTCCTATGTAAAAATCTCCGACCATCATTTGTATTTTTCTTTCTCTCAAGAGAGATGCGTTCCTCAAGCCAAAACCATGACTTCTCTCATTTTCCCAAAATCTAAAGTGTGAGGGAGAGAGGAAGGATCTACACGTGGGCACTCAATTGGGCTTAATTGGCAAGTGACATTATGTGGATTATTGGTGTAGTTAATGGGATAATGGGAGTTACCCCATTATCCCAGTATTACCAAAAATGCCCCATAATAGGCATAAATAACCAACAATATATATGATCAGTTGCTACCCTCTATGAAAGTTGAGGAAACAAACTCAAGTAACATATCATTGCACTCAAAAATGGCCATGTCATGTTCATCCAGATTAACCCAAGCTTCAATCCAGTTACCTCATTTGGTATCAACCAATATACAAAGATTCTGTAACAATCCTCTCTAGAGAGGAAAAATGTATAGAGAGAGATAGAAATTGAGAGAGAAAGAAAGAGAATTAAAAGATAGAGAGAGAAAGACTATAGAGAAAGAGAGATGGAGAATACAAGAGAGAAAGATAGATTACATTTATTTTTCATCCAATTCCATATCAATATATATCATTACATTCCTATTTATACTATTTTTACTAACTATTAACCATTTCTATTAAATACGATACGAACTAATGCATTAACAACTAACTAGTATTTTTAACTATAATTAACTACTAACCATAGTCATTACAGATTCTTGTAAGCTGAACCAGCACTGCTGACCCAAATAAGCCTCCCCCATCCAAAATCAGTCTCATATAATGGGAATTTGCACCAACTATTGACAACAATAAGGTCAATGTCTATAGACACCATCTGTGTTGCGGGTTTATAGTACTTACATATATTTGAAAACCATTTTCTCCTTTTAAATTCGTGATAAGATCCAAGTCAATTTCTTTACTGCATTTTTGATTTGATCAACTAGGTGAGAAAGCTCTATCTGGCCCTCCATGACAGGTGCCAGGGGTAGTTGCTGGCCAAAGAATATTTCCTGCACAATCTGCTGTCAAGGGTGGATGCATCACCGAAGGTAAATTCACTGACAGGGTCAGTGAAAATGAACTTTGTGATCTCAGTCTTTCCACATAAACATCCATTTTGCGTTTCCAGATGGGTGCAGAGACAGCTTGGACACAAGTAGGTTCTTGAACAAGTGAACTGCTACCTGCTCTTGTCCTCTGAAATACAAGCAAGTGGGGTGAATAGGTTGTATGAGAATTTTTTATGGTTTAAGGATTTTTCAATTTGTTAGAATCGAAATAAGAGGCAGGAATTGCAGAAAAATGAAAAACAGATTATAGACAATTTTTATAGTGGTTTCACCTAAAATGGTGTACGTCCGCTTTCAAACTCTCTTTTGGATTTTCACCATTAATTTTATAGTACAAACTTAATTCAAGATTCAAATTAGACATTTACGGTACTCCTATATGAACACCAAGTTGCCCAACCTCACATGTTTCTCTCTAAACCCAAGACAGATAATTAATCTCTAATTTTTTGAACTTTTGGTACAAGAGAAGTAAAGGCGTTATAGAGAATGAAACTAATGGCTTTAAATGTAACAAATATAGAGATCACAAAAGGAATTTTTATAGAAGAGGTAGTAAGAAAATATTTCGTGTGAAGCTCACGGAATGTAGATGAAAAACAAAGTATCAAGGTTGTTCTGTCTGAGTCCTTTTCTTGTCTCTTTTCTTTTCTAAGCATTTATTGAGAGGTGTTTCAAAAAGCCATTGTGGTTGGTATGAAATTGAATTCTCTTCATTAATACTCTAACTACTGCATTCAAATTTTTCATTAAATGCATCGAACCTTTGCTCTCAGTTTGTCCAACGGAAATGTTCCCCACTTTCTTTTTAGTCTATTTCTCTGGACAACCAATAAGATAGCTTGCTTTTGCAACACAATATGACCGTTAAAACTCAAATATAAATTTTTAGAGAGCTTAACTTGAGTGACTTTTTTTCAGACAGGCTTAACTCGAGTGACTTTTGATTAATTCTATGTGCACCGGAGTCCAAGAGTCAACTGATTAAATTATCAATTGACTGGGTTTGGAGAGCTATATAAATAGGTGTTGAGTGAGGTTCAAAAAGACTCAAAAATTTTAATGTCTTGCCTAAGTAATTTTCGTACGTGTATGCATTCATTAGGCAACTTGAAAGACCATATGCAATGACATATAACTATATAACATACTATGGTATTCGTGAGGCAATTAAAATCATCTTATAAGTTTTATATGTAATGAAAATTAACCTTAAAATGTTTAGATTTATGTGTTCGATTCATCTAAAAAATGAAAGAGGTTATTCGGTCGAATGGGAGAAGTGGGCAGCCGGCTGAATATGCTGGATAGCCAGCTGATTTTGCTGGAAGCCAGCTGAATTTTTGCATGGTTGGCCGAGTTTTCTTTCCATTGCTGTCATTCGGCTGATCTTTGCAGCTGATCAACCGGACAGCTTGTTAAAGCTGTCAAGCTGTCCAGCTGGCTGTTATTTGAAATCGGTGGGCCAGACAGCTTATAAAGCTGTTCAGCTGGCTGCTTTTTGTAATCAGTCGACCGGAGAGCAGCTAATAGCTGCTCGGTTGGCCGAGTGTATCCTCTGGTCAACCATCTATATGCATTTTTATGTTCATTGCCGAGCTAAGTATCCAACTAGTTTTAAATTATTTTACTCGTCATCAAAACCTAAATTTATATATGTCAACATCCTCAACAAAGCAAGTTTTGGTCTGTCAATGTCGAACCTCTTTGTAATGATGTCACGCCCCGAACCGGGATCGTGAGCAACCGCCCGTTACCCTGGATGCCGGCTGTATTTTTACAGAAAATCGGACAGAAACTCCCCATATATCGGAGGTTTCCCATATTAAAATAAACCTGTCACCTGTCCAAAAGGGGTCATCCGGGCCTCAAAATGCATATATTATCCTCAACAACAAACCAGATCATCTTACTGCACAATCCAGGGCAACGCAAGGCTAACAAACAATTCTCCACAGTCCTAACCACAGACCTCTACTGCCATGCCCCCATCAAAGACATGGTCAGCCGCCAGTCGCCCCTCCTGTGATTTAGAGGAGGCACCGAGCGGTCCTAGAGGACACTTCTAAGACATGACACATTCCCAAATACAGACGCAACGAAAAAGAAATGCCTCAATGCAATGTCATGCAGTGACATGAGAGTTCCATAATTTAAATATCCATATTTATACAGTCATCCCAGAATTATAAAAAAATGGTCATCTATAGACCTCAAAATACATATACATCACCAATACAATTTTTTTTTTTTGCAGAGGAGTTACACAATGACTTCTCAAGTCCAGGCCTGATCTCCCAAAGATACTGAGCGTCGTAAAAGCGACACTCCTTATCAAATACTATCTCTGAAACAAAAGGGAAATGAGGGGTGAGTACTCGGGAAAGAATACTCAGTGAGTGAGTGGGTCAATGCAATCGTCAAATATGAAGTGTGAAACTGGAGTGTCAAAACATAAGTATATAAATCATATTTCAAATCATCATGCTCTTCATTTCAACAATATATCATTTCACGCATTTTCAAGTCAAATATGCATCCAAAGTACCATCATTTAAAATCATAGAGCTGCCAACAAAAAATGTCCCGGCAGAAGTCTACCGCGACCTATGACAGGCGCACCGGGGGTGTTATATGCAAATTTCTTTAAAGTGCTCTCTACCCCGGCGTTGGCGACGAACCTCGTCCAGGTGCTAGGCTTGGAGAGGATATCCAATCCAAATCCAAATTCTCCCCTTTTCGGGTTCAACCTGGCTAGTACCGTGTCGATAATCAAATCACGACAACTCGTGGGATACCCCAGGCCTAGGCATATCCGGACGCCACCAAAGCGTCTCTCACGGTGTCCTTCGTAGCTACGGAACAATACAATCAAAAGCCCTCAAGGCCAAAACCAACATCATATCAAAATGTGCCGAAATCAGGTTCATAAACCAATGCAACATAGAGTATAAAATGGCACATTATACATTTCAACCACATGGATGCATAATTTCATAATTCAATACAGTTTTTGGACACTCCATCGGTTCACAAAAGTCAATTTTAAAACCAGTCAAAACATTTCCAACATACGACAAATCATGCTCATTATCAAAATGTTGTAAAACAGGATTTACATATTAAACAAAAGCATTGAAATAAATCTCACTCACAGTTTTGGGGAAGGTAGCGCACTCCCCAATAACGCCAAAATATGCAAAACAAGACGCCCCTCAATCGAATCACCAAAATAGCCAACCTACTCAATCATCACGATTTTCATCAGATTTTGACTATTGTCAGGATTTATCGTTTTTTTTAATTTCGTACGAACCCTAAATTTCTCAATTTATAAACAAATCAACTAATGCTACCTAATTTGACAAAGTTTATTCAAGGGTTGAAGAGATTTCATTTCTCTCACCTAGGATTCTTCGGATCTCAAATTTAGCTTTCGTTCGCCCGTTGGTTTGGTCTAAAACCTGAATGTTTCCAGATTTGAAACAATTGCGAACAATTTAAGTCCAATACTAAAGAATTTCGAAACCCAAGTGCGAAAATCGAAACTTAGAGTCATTTACCTTCGCAGAGGCTCACGGACTGCCGCAGGCCGTCGCGGGCCGTGGGCCGCGGGCTGATGGGCTGGCGGGCCTGGTGGGCCGGCGGGCCTGATGGGTCTGCGGCCTGGCAAGCCGGATCGCGTGCTCGCGCTCGTGCTGGCGCTGGCTTGCGCGCTGAAGCGCACTCGCAAGCTGGATCGTGCGCTGCTTGCGCTGTGGGTCGCAAGCTGGAGCGTGCTGGAGCAGTGGATCGCGCACTGGAGTGCACGCTGGCTCTTGCTAGGGCGTGCTGGGGTGGCGCACTGGGTGTCGCGCGCTGCTCGCGCGCTGATTGAGCGCTGTTCGCGCCCTGCTCGCGGGCTGCTCGCGCTTAACTCGCTCGCAGGCTGGGTTCGCGTGCTGAGCTCGTGCAGGGCTCGCACTGCCGCGCACTCTGGCGCTGTCGCGCACGCTGGTGCGCTCGCTGTGGTGCAGCGCACGCTGGTGCGCTCCGATCGCGCTCGGCGGAGGACGGCAGCGGGAGAGAGAGGCGCGGCGGCGGGGGATCGGGAGAAGAGAGAAGAAAAGGAGAGAGGGAGAGGGAGAGAGAAAGAAGAGAGGGGGAAAGAGAGAGAGGGAGAGAGGGGAGAAAATTGGGCTTTAAGCCCTAATTTTTATTTTTCCTTTTTTTTTTTTAAATTGGGTATTACATTTTCTAACCCCCTAAAAACAAGTCTCGTTCTCGAGACTAAAAGAAAACTATACAGAAAATAGATAGGAGTACTGTTTCCCCATGGCTTCCTCAGGCTCCCAAGTTTGTTCCTCGAGCTGGTCGCTCCTCCACAAAACTTTGACAAGAGGAACCTCTTTGCTCCGTAGCTTTCTGACCTGTCGATCTAGAATAGTCACGGGCTGAACAGGTAAACTCAAGTCCTCTCGAAGCTCAACTGGCGGAGCTTCTAAAATATGTGAGGGATCTGGCTGATATCTCCTAAGTACTGAGACATGAAATACATCGTGAACACGCGATAGATCTGCTGGCAGCTCCAATTTATATGCTACACTTCCGACCCTCTCAAGGATACGGAAGGGCCCAATATACCTGGGACTCAACTTCCCTCGCTGCCCAAATCGAATGACTCCCTTCAAGGGAGATATCTTTAAGAATACCATGTCTCCCACAGTAAACTCTAGAGGTCGCCGCCTACAATCTGCATAGGATTTCTGTCTATCCTGGGCGGCTTTCATCCGCGTACGGATAATCCTCACTTTCTCCTTTGTCTCCTCTACCAGCTCAACATTGGTGAGTCGTCGCTCACCAACCTCATCCAAGCACAACGGGGTACGACACTTCCTCCCATATAATGCCTCGTAAAGTGGCATGCCAATGCTCGCCTGATAGCTATTATTATAGGCGAATTCCACCAACGGAAGATGCCGATCCCAACTCCCCCGGAAATCCATAACACATGCCCTAAGCATGTCCTCTAAAGTCTGAATAGTTCTCTCTGACTGACCATCCGTCTAGTGGTGATACGCTGTGCTGAAATTCAGTCTAGTACCCAAAGCCTCCTGCAGACTGGGCCAAAAACGGGATGTAAATCTGGGGTCTCGATCTGATACTATCGACACTGGAACCCCATGCAGCCTCACAATCATATCAATATAGAGGCGTGCCAACCTTTCAAGCGAGTAATCACTCTTAATCGGGATGAAATGTGCGGACTTAGTAAGTCGGTCAACTATCACCCAAATAACATCATGCTGTGCCGAAGTCCGCGGTAATCCCACTACAAAATCCATCGTGATATGTTCTCACTTCCACTCAGGAATGGGAAGGGGCTGCAAAGTGCCAGCTGGACGCTGGTGCTCAGCCTTTATCTGCTGACATACAAGGCAACGAGCAATGAATTCTGCAATTTCTCGTTTCATACCCGACCACCAATAACTGTCTCTGATGGTGCGGTACATTTTAGTACTACCTGGATGTAAAGCATAGGCAGATGAATGAGCCTCCTCAAGAATAGCCCTGCGGAGATCACTATCTGCCGGTATACATACTCGATCTCGAAAAACCAACAGTCTATCCTTGCGAACTCTAAAATCGTCAATATCACCTCTGCTGGCTTTCTCATAAATACCCCGGAGCTCTTCATCACTCTGCTGAAGCTCCTTAATACGATCGAGCAAACTCGGCCGAACCTCAAATCTGGCTAGTATAGCTCCCTGATGATCACTAGCCAACCTGACTCCCAAAGCTCGGAGTCCCAATAAACACGAGAGATAAGTACTCTCGGTAGTCTGAGAAGAGGAAGATGACTTCCGACTCAAGGCATCAGCCACCACATTAGCCTTGCCCGGATGATAATCAATAATGAGGTCATAATCCTTTAGCAGCTCTAACCATCTCCGCTGCCTCAAATTCAGCTCCCTCTGAGTAAACAGATACTTTAGACTTTTGTGATCTGTAAACACTCTGCATGTGACCCCATATAAATAGTGGCGCCATATCTTTAGCGCAAAGATTATGGCCGCCAACTCCAAATCGTGCGTAGGATAATTCACCTCATGCTTCTTTAGCTGTCGCGAAGCATAGGCGATAACTCTACCATCCTGCATCAATACACAGCCAATCCCTGCCTGCTGGCGTCACTGTACACCACATACTCTCGACTACTCGTGGGAAGGGTTAGAATCGGAGCGGACGTCAATCGCTGTTTGAGCTCCTGAAAGCCACCTCACAACGATCATCCCATACAAACTTTACACATTTTCGCGTCAATCTAGATAACGGAGCAGCAATTCGAGAAAAGTCCTCTACAAATCTGCGGTAATACCCGGCTAGACCAAGAAAACTCCTGATCTCAGTCACTGTCTGTGGCTGCTCCCATCTCAAGATAGCCTCAACTTTCTGCAGATCAACAAAGATACCTTTCGCAGAAACTACATGGCCAAGAAAACCAATCTGCCGCAACCAAAATTCACACTTGGTGAACTTGGCATAAAGCTGTCTCTCACGAAGAGTCTGCAAAATCACCATAAGGTGCTGAGCATGCTCATCATCACTTCGCGAGTAGACTAAGATATCATCAATAAAAACAATGACGAACCGATCCAAATAATCGTGAAAAATTCGGTTCATTAGGTCCATAAATGCGGCAGGGGCATTAGTCAGCCCAAACGGCATGACCAAAAACTCATAATGTCCGTATCGGGTGCGGAAAGCCGTCTTAGGCACATCCTCGGCCCTAATCCGCAGTTGATGGTAACTCGACCGGAAATCTATCTTCGAGAATACTCTGGCACCCTGTAATTGATCAAAGAGATCATCAATACGTGGTAGTGGGTACCGATTTTTGATGGTAACTTTGTTCAGCTGTCTATAATCTACATATAGCCGAAATGTGTTGTCCTTCTTTTTCACAAACAACACCGGTGCACCCCACAAAGACGTGCTAGGACGGATAAACCCCTTATCCAGCAACTCCTACAGCTGGACCTTGAGCTCTCTTAGCTCAGCCGGCGCCATCCTGTATGGTGGGGGGTAGTCCCCGGAGCTAAATCGATCTCAAAGTCAAACTCCCGAACAGGTGGTAGTCCGGGCAGCTCCTCGAGAAAAATATCAGGAAAATCCTGTACCACTGGGACATCTTCCAGTCTCGGTCCCTGAGCAGTGGTGTCAATGATATGAGCCAGGTAAGTCGCACATCCACGGCGAATCATGCGTCTGGCCTCCAAAACTGAAATGACACAGCGGGGTAAAACCCGCCTCTCGCCCTAAAAAATCAACACTGGCTGATCGGGTTTTCGAAACTCCACCTGCTTCTTAAAGCAGTCAACCGAAACCCGATGCATATGTAACCAATCCATCCCCAAGATGGCATCAAAATCAGTCATGGCGAGAGGGATTAGATCTGCTTTCAGCACTGTATCCCCAATTTTGATCTCACATTCTTTATACACTGTGTCGCGCACAATCTGCTCACCCAGAGGAGTGATGACCAATAGCTCTTCGTCCAAAGGTGAGAGCGGCCTGTCAGAGTGTCTGGAGAATTTATCGCTCACATACGAATAATTAGACCCCGTGTCAATAAGGATACGAGCATTTATTCCGAAAATGGGTAGAGTACCTATCATTTGCACAAATGCACATAAACTTAGAATAATTTCAAACCTGATATGTATATATATATATATGTCAAAATAGTTGAGCCTCTAAGGCTTCTACAACCTCGGTGTACAAAGATGTCAGAGAGGTATCATGTCGACAAAAGGGAACACAACTCAAAATACCTATACGACTGATACAATGCTGACATTCTCAAAAGAAGTGAAAATACGAATAGAGATCCTATTCTACAGGATCAGAAGGAGGAGTACCCATGATGATGTCGGGGTTCGCCTGGGCGTCCTCATGCGTCATGGCATAAACCCGGGCCTAAACCCTACGCTGCTGTCGTGCCTGAGTCTGCACTGTGTTACTCCCAGTGGTCACCCTGGGAGTAAAAACTGCTGGCCGAACAGGCTGCCCCTGCTGTTCCATACGAGGAGTACTAGTGCGGCTCAGTGAACTCTGTCCTCCGAGTCCTAACTCAGGGCAAAAACTCCTAATATGCCCCGACTTCCCACAGTGGAAGCAAGTGACCGTCACTGAACAAGCTCCGCTCGGATGGGATTGACTGCACCTGCGGCAATAAGGGTGCCGCTGAGTAGTAAACTGTGCAGGGTGAGTCGGTGCGGGCTGTCTAAACCCCTGGGAGTACTGTCTCCGTCCCAACTCAGGAAATCCAGATCCAAATCCGCCTCTGTACGAACTGGATCCCCTTCCCCTCTTGGAATTCTCCGCAAAATGAGATTCTCCTTCTTTCTCTTCTGCTCTCTGCTCTCTCTCTGCCTAGTCTCAGCGCGGACCAAAGCCTCCGCGCGGTGAACAGAGTCTATCACCTCAGCCAGTGTAAACTGTGGAGTAACAGTCATATACCTCTTTATGCTGAGGCTAAGACCGTCCTCAAATTTGAAGCGCAAATACTGAGGTGTGGCCAGATCTGGTACAAATGCGGCAAGTCTCCGCATGTCTGCCTCATACTCCGAGACAGATCTAGACCCCTGTGTAAGCCGTCCCAACTCTGACCTCATCTGGTCCTGCTGGTAGAGTGGAAAAAATCTGCGGTCAAACTCCCGAAGGAAATCGTCCCACCGCAGTGGCTCTATCGCCTCATCAGTGAGGGTCTCCCACCATGAGAGGGCCTCTCCCCCTAATAATCGCTCTGCCACTTTCAGGCAGAGCTCCTCTCCAATCCCCAGATCGGTCAAAATCCTGCGGGTGCGGTTGATCCAATGCTTGGCTGCCGCAGCATCACCAAGCCCTGTGAAATCCGTGCACCCCAACTGACAGGCCTCCTTAACCAACTGAGTCAACTCATGTACCCGTCTAAGAATAGCCGATGTGCTCTCACTCGGCTCGGACAAAGTAGAAGGACCGGCCACCAGCGGTGGAACCGGTACCGTAGGAACTGGCGCTGCTGCAGGTGCAGGCGCCGCTGTAGGAGGTGGTGGGGGCGGAATCTGGACCCCATGCGAAGCGTACCACTCGTACACCTGCCTAAAGGCGTCGAGTGTGGGTACGGGAGTCTCAGCCTGAGCAGCTGGCTGAGTAGGTGCCGGTGGTGGCACGCGAGTCGAGGTACGATCCTCCGGCTCGTCTAAGTCCTCTGGTACTCGTGGGGTCTCGGGTGCCCGAGGTGCATCTGGCACTAACAGACCCTCAAGCGATGCGAATCTAACACCTCTTCTTTCACGTCTAGGTGGCATAATTCTGCAAGAGAAAGATGCTTATTATCATAAAAAAAATAGGCACGGTTCAAGAATTTTGAACTAATCATAGCATGGCTACCCTCACAAAAGAATGAAATTCTTAGTTCAATAGGAGGAGAAGAATATAGCAAGTTAGGTTAGATACAACCGTATCTAACCCCCTAAAATAGATGAACTCATATGCCTATGACCATGCACTGGGACTTCATGACTGTATGAAACTCTCATGCATTGAGGACTTTAAAAACCAACATATTCGGGAATGTTTCCAAGACTCTCTTCCTACATAGCTCTTAACCAAGTCGCTCTGATACCAATCCAACTGTCACGCCCCGAACCGGGATCGTGAGCAGCCGCCCGTTACCCTGGATGCAGGCTGTATTTTTACAGAAAATCGGGCAGAACCTCCCCATATATCGGAGGTTTCCCATATTAAAATAAACCTGTCACTTATCCAAAAGGGGTCATCCCGACCTCAAAATGCATATATTATCCTCAACAACAAACCAGATCATCTTACTGCACAATCCAGGGCAACGCAAGGCTAACAAACAATTCTCCACAGTCCTAACCACAGACCTCTACTGCCATGCCCCCATCAAAGGCATGGTCAGCCGCCAGTCGCCCCTCCTGTGATTTAGAGGAGGCACCGAGCGGTCCTAGAGGACACTTCTAAGACATGACACATTCCCAAATACAGACGCAACGAAAAAGAAATGCCTCAATGCAATATCATGCAGTGACATGAGAGTTCCACAATTTAAATATCCATATTTATACAGTCATCCCAGAATTATAAAAAAATGGTCATCTATAGACCTCAAAATACATATACATCACCAATACAATTTTTTTTTTTTTGCAGCGGAATTACACAATGACTTCTCAAGTCCAGGCCTGATCTCCCAAAGATACTGAGCGTCGTAAAAGCGACACTCCTTATCAAATACTATCTCTGAAACAAAAGGGAAATGAGGGGTGAGTACTCGGGAAAGAATACTCAGTGAGTGAGTGGGTCAATGCAATCGTCAAATATGAAGTGTGAAACTGGAGTGTCAAAACATAAGTATATAAATCATATTTCAAATCATCATGCTCTTCATTTCAACAATATATCATTTCACGCATTTTCAAGTCAAATATGCATCCAAAGTACCATCATTTAAAATCATAGAGCTGCCAGCCGAAAATGTCCCGGCAGAGGTCTACCGCGACCTATGACAGGTGCACCGGGGGTGTTATATGCAAATTTCTTTAAAGTGCTCTCTACTCCGGCGTTGGCGACGAACCTCGTCCAGGTGCTAGACTTGGAGAGGATATCCAATCCAAATCCAAATTCTCCCCCTTTCGGGTTCAACCTGGCTAGTACCGTGTCGATAATCAAATCACGACAACTCGTGGGATACCCGAGGCCTAGGCATATCCGGACGCCACCAAAGCGTTTCTCACGGTGTCCTTCGTAGCTACGGAACAATACAATCCAAAACCCTCAAGGCTAAAACCAACATCATATCAAAATGTGCCGAAATCAGGTTCATAAACCAATGCAACATAGAGTATAAAATGACACATTATACATTTCAACCACATGGATGCATAATTTCATAATTCAATACAGTTTTTGGACACTCCATCGGTTCACAAAAGTCAATTTTAAAACCAGTCAAAACATTTCCAACATACGACAAATCATGCTCATTATCAAAATGTTGTAAAACAGGATTTACATATTAAACAAAAGCATTGAAATAAATCTCACTCACAGTTTTGGGGAAGGTAGCGCACTCCCCAATAACGCCAAAATACGCAAAACAAGACGCCCCTCAATCGAATCACCAAAATAGCCAACCTACTCAATCATCACGATTTTCATCAGATTTCGACTATTGTCAGGATTTATCGTTTTTCTTAATTTCGTACGAACCCTAAATTCCTCAATTTATAAACAAATCAACTAATGCTACCTAATTTGACAAAGTTTATTCAAGGATTGAAGAGATTTCATTTCTCTCACCAAGGATTCTTCGGATCTCAAATTTAGATTTCGTTCGCCCGTTGGTTTGGTTTAAAACCTGAATGTTTCCAGATTTGAAACAATTGCGACCAATTTAAGTCCAATACTAAAGAATTTCGAAATCCAAGTGCGAAAATCGAAACTTAGAGTCATTTACCTTCGCAGAGGCTCACGGACTGCCGCGGGCCATGGGCCGCGGGCTGATGGGCTGGCGGGCCTGGTGGGCCGGCGGGCCTGATGGGCTGGCGGGCCTGGTGGGCCGGCGGGCCTGATGGGTCTGCGGCCTGGTGGGCCTGCGGCCTGGCAAGCCGGATCGCGCGCTCGCGCTCGTGCTGGCGCTGGCTCGCGCGCTGAAGTGCACTCGCAAGCTGGATCGTGCGCTGCTCGCGCTGTGGGTCGCAAGCTGGAGCGTGCTGGAGCAGTGGATCGCGCGCTGGAGTGCACGCTAGCTCGTGCTAGGGCGTGCTGAGGCGCGCTGGGGTCGCGCGCTGGGTGTCGCGTGCTGCTCGCTCGCTGATCGAGAGCTGTTCGCGCCCTGCTCACGGGCTGCTCGCGAGCCGCTCGCGGGCTGCTCGCGCTTAACTCGCGCGCAGGCTGGGTTCGCGTGCTGAGCTCGTGCAGGGCTCGCACTGCCGCGCACTCTGGCGCTGTCGCGCACGCTGGTGCGCTCGCTGTGGTGCAGTGCACGCTGGTGCGCTCCGATCGCGCTCGGCGGAGGACGGCAGCGGGAGAGAGAGGCGCGGCGGCGGGGGATCGGGGGAAGAGAGAAGAAAAGGAGAGAGGGAGAGGGAGAGAGAAAGAAGAGAGGGGGAAAGAGAGAGAGGGAGAGAGGGGAGAAAATTGGGCTTTAAGCCCTAATTTTTATTTTTCCCTTTTTTTTTTTAAAATTGGGTATTACAAATGAACTATCGCCTTGGAAGCTCCATATTATGGAGCAAGCCTGCCAAATCTGTTTGTGGGAAGTGAGCTGGGCTGATGAATTTAGGTCCTGCAAATTCACTTTTACCACAAGCAATTGTCACCCAAAAGTTCATGCATGAGGCCATTGTTGACCTGTCAGCGGATCGCCCTTCATTCATGCCTTTCACAATCCTTCTGCATATATTTCCAACTTCATACCGCATCTAACAGATCTTCTTCAACCACACGATTTTTCTGGTTAATGAATATTAGCAACTTATTTATAAATTGTTGATATAAACTAACTGTATTGTCCCAAAAAAAAGAAATGCGTAAAGTCTATACGATCCGACTTGAAGTCTATATTTGGACAAAGGAAAAAGGCCGAATTCTTGCTTCATCAGAAGTTCACAACAAAGAGCATCATGGGAGCTTTTCCATCAGCACAAATTATTTTTTCTGCAGAAAGAGGAGGCCCGACAGCTAAAAAGACACAAGCATCTCTTTGGTCATTGAAGAACCTTTGATAAGTCCATTTGATCAGAAACCATCTAATAAGCTACCCAAGTTTCAGAATTACTTATAATTTGAGAAAAGTTCGTTCCAAAGTTGATACAGACTTGATTTACAAGGCCAGACTATTGTTTCTACATGGTTGTGTCCATTGGCTTAAATTAGCTATACCTGTATCTTAAGTAGTTTTTCTTGTAGATTTCAAAAGTACAGCAAGCCAAGCTCTTTCAGAACCTAATCATAGGAACTGGTTCCCAATAATCTGCTCATGCAGCATTTTGATTAAGAAAACAAAGTACATGTACATGGGGGAATAAGAATCAATAAACTAAGCTTTAAAAGTTCAAACATGTGCTGTAATACCCAAATAAAAAAAAAGGGGAAAATTAAAATTAGGGCTTAAAGCCCTAATTTTCTCCCCTCTCTCTCTCCCACTCTCTCTTTCCCTCTCTCTCTCTCTCACTCCGTCTCTTCCTCTCCCGCTGCTGCCGCCAACACCGCCGCTCGCCACCGCACCCAGCCGCCGCTGCTCCTTCCTCCTCACGCGAGCGCGCTAGCTACAGCGCCTTCCTCCTCCGCCGAGCGCGATCGCAGCCACCACCCGGTCCCTCCGCCGTGAAGATCGCCGCGCGCCACCCATAGCTGCTGCAGCTCCTCCCTGCACGAGCACCGCTGCGCTCTCCTTCGCGTGACTGCGCGCTCTCCTTCGTGCAACTGCGCGCTCTCCCGAGCTCGAGCGCGCACTGCGCGAGCCCAGCTCGAGCCCAGCGTGAGCCAGCGCGCAAACCCAGCCTACGCGCGAGTCCAGCGTGAGTAGCGCGCGAGCCCAGCCCGAGCAGCGCACGAGCCCAACGCGAACAGCCCGCGACCCTCTACACGCCTCTGCACGTTCCTGCACGAGCGCCAGTGCGCCCTTGCGTGCCTCTGTATGAGCCCCTGTGCGCCTCCAGCACGCCCCAGCACGAGCACAGCGCGCGATCCATTGCTCGAGCGCACCCCAGCACGAGCGCGAGCGCTCTAGCATGCGACCCATTGTGCGAGCACTCGATCTAGTTCGCGAGCGCGAGCCCTAGCCATTGCGGCCCAGTCCAGCACGCGGCCTAGTCCGGCCCGCGGCCCACCAGACCCATCAGGCCCGCAGGCCCACAAGGCCCGCCAACCCATTAGCTCTCCAGCTCGCAGCCCACGACGGCCCATGACAGTCTGTGAGCCTCTGCGAAGGTAAATGACTCAAAGTTTCAATTTCCGCACTAGGGTTTCGAAATTCTTTAGTAATTGGACTTAAATTGCTCATAATTGTTTCAAATTTGGAAACATTCAGATTTTAGACCAAACCGACGGGCGAACGAAAGTTAAATCTGAGATCCGAGGAATCCTAAGTAAGAGAAAGGAAATCGCTTTAACTCTTGAATAAATTTTATCAAATTAGATAGTTTTGGTTGGAAAGAAAAATTGAAGATTCATAACTAGGCCCTTATTTGATATCGAACCGTGGTGATTTGATTAGGTTGGCTATTTTGGTCATTCGATTGAGGGGAGTATTGCTCTACGTATTGTGGTTTTATTGGGGAGTGCGCTATCCTCCCCAAAACGGTGAGTGAGATTTATTTCAATACTTCTGTTTAATATGTAAACCCTGTTTTACAACATTTTGATGAATGAGCATGATTTGTCGTATGCTTGAAATGTTTTGACTGATTTTAAAATTGATTTTTGTGAACCGATGGAGTGTCCAAAAACTGTGTTGAATTATGAAATTATGAAATTATGCATCCATGTGGTTGAAATGTATAATGTGCCATTTTATGTTATATGTTGCATTTGATTTGTAAACCTGATTTCGACACATTTTTTATACGATATTGATTTTAGCCTTGAGGGCTTTGGATTGTATTGTTCCGTAACTACGAAAGATACCGTGAGAGACGCTTTGGTGGCGTCCGGATATGCCTAGGTCTGGGGTATCCCACAAGTTCTCGTGATTTGATTATCGACACGGTACTAGCCAGGTTGAATCCGAAAGGGGGAGGATTTGGATTTTGATTTTGATATCCTCTCCAAGTCTAGCACCTGGACGAGGTTCGTTGCCAGTGCCGGGGTAGAGAACACTTTAAATAAACTTGCATATAACACCCCCGGTGTGCCTGTCATAGGTCGCGGTAGACCTCTACCAGGATATTTTCGGCTGACAGCTCTACGAATTTTAATGACAGTGATTTGGATGCATACTTGACTTGATAATGCGTGCAAATGACATATTGTTGAAATGAAAAGCATGATGATTTGAAATATAATCTGTATACTTATGTTTTGACACTCCAGTTTCACATTCCATATTTGACGATTGCATTAACCCACTTACTTACTGAGTATTCTTCCCTGAATACTCACCCCTCATTTCCCTTCTTGTTTCAGAGTTAGTATTTGGCAAGGAGCGTTACTTTTAGGACGCTCAGTATCATTGGGAGATTTGATCTGGATCTGAGGAGCTATTGTATATTTCCGCTGCAATTTCGTAAGTTAGTAATTGTATTGGTGATATATATGTATTATGAGGTTGATAGACGACCATTGTATAATTCTAGGATGACTGTATAAATATAGACATGTCATTGCATAATATTGTATTGAGGCATTTCTGGTTCATTGTGTAAGTACTTGGGAATGTGTCATGTCTTAGAAGTGCTCTCTAGGATCGCTCGGTGCCTCCTCTAAATCACAGGAGGGGTGACTGGCGGCTGTCCATGGCTTTGACGGGGGCATGGTAGTAGAGGTCTGTGGCTAGGTTATTGGAAATTTTTATAGCCTTGCGTTATCTGGATATTGGCTATGAGATTGATTAATTTTGGAGAGGCCGGGATGACCATTTGATTATATTACAGGATGATTGTGATTTATACAGGGTGAATTGTACTTGGAAAACTTTCGAAATATGGAGAGGTTCTGTCCGATTTTTTGTAAAAATACAGCCGGCATTCAAGATAACGGACGACTGTTCACGATTCTAGTTCGGGGCGTGACATGTGCCACATTGGATGACATACAATAATAGTTGTGTTCTAACTACGCATAAAGCATTAACCTGAAAACAGATTAATTGGTACAACTTTGGAATCAAGTTACATTGCTTCAGGTTTTCAGATCTTAGAAGTCAGAAGTGAAGATGATGCATTCCTGGCCGATGACAAAATATTGAGCTGCTCTTGAATTATGCGCTCAAAGATTGGCATGTCTTATTTATCCAAGGTAATCCATGCGTCGACTCCATCCCCAAATTGTGTTAAAAAGGAAAATTGTGTTCTTATGCTCAAAACTAGCATTGCTTGTCCAAATAGGCTTTCCCCATCCAAAATTAGCTTCATTGAATGGAAACTTGAGAGTACTGGAGAAGAAGCAAGTGTTCGCACCCCGTGAAACAAATTCTCCAATTTGTTTGTAATTATTGGTGAGAATTGACAATCTGTCTTTGCCTTGCATCATTCTCAAGTGAGCAGAATCAACTTTCATCATTGCAGTTTTCATTCAGTCTACCAAGTCAATCAGCCTTATGTGTTGTTCTTGTCGTTGGTGGTGGTGATTATTGGGTGACAGTGCTATTGCCTGCGACAGAACATTCCCAGCTAAGTTCTCAGGAAATGGAGATATTGCTCTGGAACGCATATCGATAGCTTGTGTTGCAAGAGATGGAGACAAATACCCTATCTTCACTCTGGACATCTCTATTGAACATTTTCAAATCTGTGCTGACACAAGCACTGTTCGACTCACTGGATCAAGAATACCATTTTTGGTCAGTTCAGCTCTTAGTGCAGCAATTTTAGACTGATCAACCACAAATCTTTTTGTAATGCAGCTGATCTTAGGATGGCTGTGAGATGGGGTTGGTATAGGTGACTCAGTTGGAGGAAGACAATGACAATTTCTTGATCTTAGTTTATAAATGAGTCCAATCATGTGAAGTTAACATAGAAAAAAAAAATCCATTAGTCGTGGAACATTTTATATTACTAGTTGATTGTAATAAAGTGATGACCTATGCTTTAAAAAGACATGACGGAATTTAAAAAGGGAAAATTTCTAAGAAATTATAAGGAGTTTAACTATTCCAATTGACTCGCACTGAAAGCAAACAAATGACCTAACATTAACAGTATTATTGATTTCAGATAGCATGTCTCTTTTGAGCCATATTGGTATCATGTCATAGAATCTGGAAATAGCGATAATGACATGCACCTGGCACAACAAGGCAAGCCTTAACTCTTACCAAGTTTATGGTTTGCATTTTTCAACTTCTAGGAATTTTTCTGAGGAAATGTCCCCAATTCACTTAATCAGATCATGACATATCGGTTGTAGTTCCTATTGAAGTTTCATAGCTTGTTGATCATCCTTGGTTCCTCTTCTTGTGTGTGTGTATCAAAGCTAGGTAGGTCAATAAGAAAGGGCAAGAGCGGGGGTACCGACCGTTACACAATCTCTTCCTTCCCTGCCTACGGCTCTACAGGGCTATGGATCAAGTAGGTTAAGCTAAGCTAGATTTTCTCGGGGTTTACCAGCTAATAGAGTGGAATTCTTGGCTATTATCGGAGTGGATCCTAGTTAAAGACTCTAACGAGGTTAGTGAAGTTTCTGAGAATTCAGTGAGCAACTACGTGTTCTTTCCAATTGGAATAGGTGTTATGGAAAAATAGAATAAAGGCAAAGACCTGATGCACAAAAATAACATTGTCTATTCCACCAAAAACAACTAAACTGTGCACAATTCAAAACCTAATTACAATCAAAACACTCACACTCACAATCCTTTCTCTCTCTCACTCATATTCTCTCTTCCCAATCAACCACTTTCTCCTTTCTTCACCACAATCAAAATTCTTTCTTCCCCTTCTTCTCCTACCAATCTCAAAACCTCAAAATCCCTTTATATTATTTCTTTCACAATTTCCAATATTCTTTCCATAGCTTACATACCCAAATTCCTTCTTGTTTCATTCTTTATTTTTTTTTTCTATATTCCTTACAAAAGTTTAAACACTTTCTAGTTATAACTGAACCACAGACCAGCAATTATGAAGTTTGAAGCATTTTCACTGATTAGAGATCAAAGACAAAGAGGGCCTGTTCTTAGTCGAGGTCAGATGCCAAATGTTCTTCAATGTTGTGCTCGAAGATTGGCATGTCTTGCTCTTCCAAGGTCACCCAACAATCAATTCCACCATCCCATGATCCATTATATAATGTTGCCCCATTCCTGTACTTTGTACCTCCACTGCTGACCCAAATCGGCTTACCCCACCCAAAATCAGCTTCATAGTAGGGAAAACTGACTGTGCTACTAATCCAGAAAGATTCCAAACCACCAGAAGAAAGTTCTCTCATCCGGTTAACAGAGTCAAAGATAAACGAGCGACCACTTTCACCTTGCATCTTCCTTACATAGTCTGCATCCAGGGTCTTCCACGAGTTTTTTATGTGAATCATCAAGTCCTGCAGTTCTATGTTTTGGTTGGTCTTTGGTGGTGGTGCCATCACTCCCCAAGCTAAGTTTCCTGCTGAATTTTTGGGGAATGGTGGATTGGCCCTTGAGCGTAAATCGATTGCATGTGCTGCTATTAGTGGGTGTAATGTCCCAAACTTCACTCTTGAAATGTCCATGGCACACTTCCATATAAGTGAGGATGCTATGAGGGTACGACTTGGGCGGATCATGGATCCGATGTTGGTGAATTTTGCTCTCAGTGTAGTGATTTTTGTGCTATTAATGGTAAACCTCTTGGTGATGCACGGGGCTTGTGGAGGAGCGGCATTTGGCAACTCTCCTGGGGAATCCAAAGGAGGGAAGAGGGAAGGTCCTACAAAAATGGGCTGGATAGAATCTCCCTGTCCACGAGCACTTGCAGCCCAGCCTTTGACAAACAAGCCAAATGTTGAGCCATCCAGGATCTTGTGAAGAAGGCGAAAACCAATTGCCATGCCTCCACAGGTGAATCTGCTAACTTGGATGGGCAATTGGTCTTCCATGTGACGGTAGTTATTAGGAAGAAGTTGATCCAATACATCTGTCCCAGTCTGTTTTAGAACTTCAGAGAGTGAACAGTTTGCTTCGGCTTCAAAGTAGTCTACTCCCTTATCATTACACTCGATGGTCGTGTTCTCTCTGACCCTTCCAGCAAGTGGGTAGAAGTGAGATAAGGTCTCTGATAAGGACTCCTTAAGCCTGGAAAATCTGCATCTACTTTCATACTTACCCCCAGTTTTAGCTTCATAGTAGAATATCATTGGATTATACACAGGTGGAGTTAGCTGGTCTAGAAAGGAAAGTCTGAATTTTCGGAGGCTATGTGGTGTTGGGGATGAAGGTTTGATGGTCTCTCGTGATTTAATCTCTACCTTCACCATTTCCATTTTCAGGTTTCAGAAACAAATTCTAACACTATGATTTTTTTTTTTCTCTTCTGTAGAGGTACTTGAATTAGGTTGGATCTTGTTCCTTAAAAACTCTTTTGCAGCAAGAGATCATTGAAATAGAATTAAAATATTTTAGGGGTTATAATCAAACTGATTTTGCTTACATAATTACAGTCATACAACCAAATACTTCTGACTTGTTAGAAAAGGACTTTCAAAAGCAGTGGTTAACTCACTTATTGCCTCCTAATTTATCGATCTTCAAAACCAATAGCAGTGCCCACTTTCCATGCAATATATCGGTCTCTGTGAAGTCTACCCTTCCTTGCGTGCAAGGATCATAAGAAAAATTAGATTGACATCATTTTCTCTGAATTCTTGGATTTTATTTAGTAGAATTTCAGATCTAAAAATTCGATTCTAAATTTGTAAATTTCTTTCGATCGAATTAAAAATCAAAACCCATAAATTTGATTCTAAATCTGTGTATTTCATTAAGTGGAATTTCAAATCCATAAGTTTGATTCTGAATCCATGGATTTCATTTAGGGGTATTTCAAATCTATGTATTTGATTAGAAATCCATGGATTTCATTTAGGTGGAATTTGACAAAATTTGTGGATTAGAAATCCATGTATTTGAATAGAAAAATCAGTGTAAAATTTATGAATTTTGACTAATTTTGATAGATTTTCTAATAGATTCTTCTTGCTAAAAATCCTAATTCGCGGATTTCATTTAGTCTGAGTTCCAAATCCATGAACTTAATACCGAATGAAATCTAGCCAATTTTCAAATCTCTGAAAGAGAATTTGATGCCGAAAGAAATCCAGCCGAATTCCAAATCTATGAATTTAATTCTCTGTCACAAGCAAGCAAACAAACTGAAGTTTTACAGACAACAAGAACTTGCGGAAAACTTTGAAGTACAATATAAAGTCAATGAATTTACTCACAGCTGTGCATAATGATGCAATTCTACCAAAGAAATCATGTAGCTGCCATAGCAATCTTCAAAATTCAAACCAGAGGACCCAACAAGCCTCAGTTCATTTTACAATGAAACTAAGCAGCTGTAGCCATGGGAACAGATCTGTAGCAAGCCTTCTTCACTGCATGAACAATGTCTTGAATCTGCATCACATATCAAGTCAGCAATCAAGTGATTCATGGCTGGTGAAATAATAAACTTCCAAATTATAGTATTTATCTAATTTCTACTGAAAACTCAAAATCCACCCGATTGTGATTTCGATTCCTCCTTGGGCATCTGGAGGACTTCATCCAAAAATTTTAGATCATATACCCATCAGATGTAATGCCCTGTGACATTACCTAATCAGCAGATTCGTTTGAGGAGACTATTTCCAAGACCAAAAAAAAAAAAGGTAAATTTTTTGCAAGTTTGCCCTCGTGCATTTTCAATCTGTCCCCTCCCTTCTGTTTGAGGGGAAAATTTTTATTAGATTGAATTGGAAATCCTCGGATTTCTAATCATATACATGGATTTAAGAATCTATGGATTTTATTTATAGCTAAATTTGAAATCCAAATTCATGAATTTATTTATTAATGCATGGATTTCATTTAGAAGAATTTGAAATTCCATAAATTTCATTTTCAATCTGTGGATTTCATTTAGAACAATTTGAAATTTATGAATTTTATTCTGATTCTTTGGTATTATTTAATTAAATTCGAAATCCAAATCCATGAATTTCATTTCGAAACCATAGATTTCATTTTGTCAAATTTAAAATTCAAATTCATAAAATTGATTTCCAATTCACTAATTTCATTTAATGGAATTTAAAATCCATGAATTTGATCCTGAATTCATAGATTTTATTTTATCGAAATTAAAATCTATGAATTTAATGGTGAAATACACAATCATATTTGAACGAATTCATGAATTTCAAAATATAATCTGTGTATTTGATTGCGAAATCCAACATCAAAATTTATGGATTTGACTCAATCGAATTTCTTATATATTGGACTTGGATTTCATAATCTCAAATCCAATTTTTTGATAGCTACTATCGAATAATTATATGAAACTTAAATACATTAAATTTTTGTGATCAACATAAATCTCAACAATACATAGGTCTGTTTCAAGTCGACCGCTCCTTGCGTGCAAGGCCCAAAAGAAAAAAGAAATTGATATCATTTTCTCTTATCACATCATTTCCTCTTGGTCTATTTTGCTAACAGCAGATGGAGTCACTTTAAATTGCCTTCTTACCATAATGTTCAACAATAATGCAGAACCATTAAGGAATATGCACATTCGGAACTCTAATTAGGTAATTTCATGATGTTTAATACATGTGTTGTTTTCATAGAACTAGAGAAACTGCAGATCCATCACGCAATTGATTATTATTGATAGCATAATTAATTCGTATGATTGAGCACAAGTCAAAGGAATCATCAACCTTAATTATTGCTCAACTGATAACATCCCATTTTTCTCAGAGTTTTCAAATTCGAGTCTTTTTCTCTAACTCGAGTCTCTCTCTTTCTATATATATATATATATATATATAATCAACCTTAATTATAACAATTTGACACCAAATTATTGTAAATGTACCATATGTGCCGGGATCAAAACTCCCACAATAGAAACCTGAAATCACACAATTGAATACCAAACTCTAAAGTTCTCTCTCTCTCTCTCTCTCTCGTAATATAATTTAATAGAATAGTTATTATAGAATAGCTGCCAAGGTGAGCTTTGTCAAGTTATCAATAAAACCAAAAGCAAATGTGTCTAAGATGCTTTCTAAGTTTATGTATGATTCTCTAGATTATAGCAGCAAGTCCACCACAATCAAACATGTTGAAACAGTTGCATGGCAAAGGGCATTTCCTGCCCTCCTGTCTGTTGCCATTTTCCGGAAGGAACAAAGGGCAGGAAAGAACTTGGCAACTCGGATTCAACATTAGGTTTTGTCGATAACTTCAAGAAGCTCACAATGGATTCTTATTGCTTTATAGTAATGAACACATTTATCGTTACATAAAACTTTAGTATATCCATAAAATAAAATACAACAATGGAGTGTGGAGATGATAGTTTGCTGGGTCCTAAAAAAATTGTGCAAGGCTAATTGGGTCAGGCAGGCCGCCTGGTCGGTGCTCGGCTTTAACCACTGCCCACTTGTTTATCAACCCAATCTCCAAATTGCATGATTGGTTGAAGAAGCGGCTTCCTTTCATTTTCATATACCGAAAAAACTGCACACCTAGAGAGCCATGTGCTAGCATTTATGGGAAGAGAAGTTAATATTGTATTCTCCATGCCTGTCAAGTACACCTGTGAAAAGACACCTAGTCTAAGGAAGGTGAGAGGGAGATTTTTGATATATTGCAAGAGAGAGGGAGAATTTTTTTTTTTTGATATATAAAAAGTGTTGAACGAACTTTTATAAAAGGAAGGAAAATGTACCGATTGAGTGGAAGGAAAGAAAATACATTTTCTGCTATTTTGTTAGATAAGAATGAGAGGGAAGAAAATAAGTATTACTTTCTTTTGTTTGGTTGGAGAGAAAAGTGAAGTGGGAGAGAAAAAAAATTGATATTACTCTCCCTAAATCATATAAAATAAAAATAAAAAGATAATTTTATTCATAAATTTTTATTATAGCTCGATCTTTCCACAAGTGAAAGGAAAAGTTTTCTAATGTGGATAAGTGCTCTTTCATCGCTCTTTTTTCACTCCGAATCAAACGAAAGTAATCCCCTATTTCACTACATATTTACTCCTCTTTCTTTTCTCCTCTCTTTATGCTCAAACCAAACTTATTGTAACATGTGTAAGCAACATTTGGAAGAATCTGAAGAAGACACTGCCATGTCTAATCTTCGTGCAACTGTCCAACATGTTTGCGCGCAAGCTTTAATGCCTTCACCATCTCTACTACTCATCATAATGCAACAATCTTAATTAGGACGGTTGGGACAGTAAATTCAAGTTAGCTTCAACCAACGTCATTAAAAATTTTCGAAATATCAATAAAAATCTTAAAAACGCAATTGAAATTAAGATATTATTTATTCTCTAAAAATTATATCATTTGCACTCTCCTTTCCCTGCCCTTCCTAATATAAATTTTTTATTTTGCCCCCTCACACCATCTCAACTTGTCTCAAACCATCCACCAACTTTGTGTGGAAAGTTGAAGAGACGACATTGTCATTACTCCCACAAGCTGGTTTGGATGGGGGAGAGCACTCCCCTGCCTTCCTCTTCATTTCCATTAACCATTGTCACATGGGTCGCTTTAGTGAAACATCTATGTGAATAATAAAAATTATTTATATTTTTAACGACATAATTAGAAATTTGCTAAGTTTCTTGGTGCTCATTTAATCAATTGATGATTGTTAATGTGATACATCAATAGACTTGAACATCAAGAGAGACTACTATGGCTACCACTGAGAGAAGTTCTAGCCCATGCATTTACAAAGGCACAACCCAATTGCTACTCCACCACAATCGAACATATTGAATTGAGCATCAAAGAGCACTTCTCTCGAAGGCTCAACATTTCTGTGAACGTCTAGTGGAGTCTTTGAACATCTAGCAGCTATAAGTGGTTTGAAACAAAATATGGTCTTGTTGGTTCGAGAAAACGCCAACATAGGCCTAAAATACATAGCCTGTCACACAAAACATAGCTACGTGGATTTGGTTTAGAAACAGTGTGAAGAACTTCCAATTCGGTTGACGCCAAGCTTGAACACTATACCACCCTTCCGTAGGACCCTCATCCCCACACTTCCTTAAGCAGAAAATAAAAGATAAAATTTCAAAATCGAACATCAACTAACAAAAACTCAGTAAACTAACCAGAACCACCACTAGTTGCCAAGCGCTAGGGATAAACAAAGTGGGAAAAATACTCCAACCGCTCAAAATATTAGATAGAGGATCCAGAGTAACCCATACCTGATATATTCTCTATACATAGGAACACAGCCGACAGGTAACTTATTCGCCCTCTTTGAACCTTGAGGCAACCTTAGACAAAAGTTATCACCTAAATTCATGCTTTCCGCCACGAATTCTAACTCTTTCTTTGACATCACATTGGTAATTTCAACAATCTTGCGATGTTTGTGCAAACCAGAGCCTCAAGCCATAATCGTGTCCATTCAATAGATTTCAAAACCCTAGAAATTACTTACTTTGTTTCAAGCACTTTAACTGAACATGAAGAAAAAGAAAGAAATGTATAAGAGAAGATTTGAGAAAACAGAAAAGCCAGAACCCACATTAAATGCCCACTTTCGCACTCATCTCTCTTTGTGTGAAAGAAACGCTTCGTCTTCATAAACCTTCGTACATCAAACGACACAAATACCCCATGATTCAGTGCTCTCCGTAACCATTTCACTCCCCCTATGACTTAAAGTACCTTCTTGCATAAAAAATTATAAACGCTTTATCTCTACTCTTAATGTTGCTCCTTCGACCTAACCTTAAGTTGGGGGGGGGGGGGGGGGGGGAATGATGGTACACAACCCAAAACCCATTACCAAAAAGATTAAAATCTCATTCTGGGGCCCGTCCAACTGAATTAACCCACAACTCCTCGATTATTCCAATCATCAGTGCTCTCACTCCTCAGTCATTTTACTCATCGGTGTTTGTCTGATCACGTGACGAGTACGATTCGAGATATCCATTAAGAAAGTAAATTCAAATTTACTTTATGCGGAGTAGAATCTTTCCACACCTAAAACAATCTTGCGAAGCAAGAAAAAATGCCTCAACAAACAACCCTGATAAGGCATGAAGCTCTCACTACAGTGGGGACTTTCCCCTCTCAACGAGATAGCATATCTCCAGGAACCTTTGACTATTGTTCCTACAATCTTGAGAATTCTCAACAATCTCTCTAGAGGGAAACCAAGGTTTCAACACCTTCAATGCTTTTCAGAACTTTCCAACAAGAGTCACGAATATATAACCAGAACATCGGCTGCCTCCCAAGTAAGTTCTCTTGGACTTTATACCAAAACACATTCGCAACATAGAGTTGAGAGACCTCTCTTTCAGTCTGTTTTCCATATTTTCAAAACCGCTTTTTTTTTCTAACTTGAGTATCGGAGTCTCTCTTGTCAGAGTACCCTCTGGTGGTATTTGTAAGTTTCATCTAACTCGGAGCATCGGATCACTCCACAATATAGGACTCCTCCTCAGATAGACAGACTAGGTATCTGAAGAGAAAACCCACCTCCATCAGCTGCTATTTCTTTAAGTGAAAGCGATCCTCAACTTCTTCAACAAAAGCCTCCTTGATGTGGAACAAGTTTTCGACAATTATTGGGCTATGCAAGACCGGTCCAAGAAAGAGAAGGAAGCCATTAATTTAGTTTTAGTCAGTTTCCTAATTTTTCTAATTTCTTAATTTCTCTAATTCTTAATTTTTCTAGTTTTCAAATTATTTTAGTTTTTTAATTTTTTGAGTTTTCAAATTTCTCTAGTTTTCTATTTTTTTCTAGTTTCCTAAATTTTAGGCTTTGCATTCCCCTATAAATGCTTGTAGTGTTTCATTATTTTGGAGATATCGATAATAATATTTCTTTTGGAGTAATCATTCTCTTTTGAAAGTTTTAGGGTTTTATTTCTTTACAAATTGTTTTTTTTTTTTCTATCTGTCACGTGTTAGGTGGTATCAGAGTCAAGGCTTTTCCTTGCAATGACCAACCAGGACGGTGAAGGTAGTACTCTTTCTAATATGCTCACAGAATTATGAACCATGACGACTGTACTTCAAAATCTATCTGTTTGGGTGGATCGAATAAAAACAGAATTGCAGACGTTGCGGGTAAACCAGGGCAATATAGGAGGTGAAGGTGGCGCCAGGAAAATCGCTCAGTGACCACATGTCAATCTTATGTTACCTTAACAATTTCGTAGGGTTCAAACCAATGAGGATGATTTTTTAGATAAAGATGTGCAAACTCCAACGGTGAGTGATGTTTTGAAAAATACTACTTATAATGTTAAGAATTTTGCAACAGATGTTGTGAATTTTTGTAGTTTGCAATCAATATATGGCATGATGGAGTACATACCGGTCTTGGGTCAGACCGATTGCATGAATTGTCTTTATGGGGCCATCAATGATTCTCAATCTTGTTATGATGGGTTACAAGGTGATTCAGTTCTTAAACTTAGTTGTTTATTTAAGTTTGATGTGTATCTTTTTTATGTCAAGGGGAATTTTAATAATCTACATAATCTCCCAAAAGGGAAAAAGACTATGGTAGTCATGATTACAGGTTTATGACAGCAGTTGTGTTGATATTTGTAATACTTAACATATGCTTCTGGGCAAGAAAACCAAGGGAGAGAGTTGAGGATACGGATGTAGACATAGAGGTTGAATCCTTCCAATATGACACTGGGAAACGTGTTACAAGATCATTGGAGGCATCACTTGAGGACGAGTTCTTTTTAGTAGGGGGACTGATGTGGAACAAGTTTTATTAGGGTACGCAAGATCGGTCCAAAAAAAAAAGGAAGCTGTTAATTTAGTTTTAGTCGGTTTCCTAATTTTTGTAATTTTTTTAATTTTTCTAATTTTTCTAATTTCCTAATTTCGTAATTTCTCTAATTTCTTAATTTTCTGGTTTCCAAATTACTTTAGTTTCTTTTTTTTTTTCGAATTTCTAGTTTTCTAGTTTTCTTCCAGCTTCCTAATTTTTAGGGTTTGCATTTCCTATAAATACTTGTAATGTTTCATTATTTAGGAGCCGTCAATAATAATATTTCTTTTGAAGTAATCATTCTCTTTTGAAAGTTCCAGGATTTTCGCTCTTTACAAATGGTATTATCTTCCTTCTATCTCTCCCGTGTTACTCCCAGTGACAATCTTCTCTGCGGTCATTGCCACTATTTGTCTCAAACTATTCACCATCTCTCTTGTTGGGAAATACGCAGCTGAGTCAAAGTTAGATGCACAAAGGTGTTGACAGAGCCACAAGACAACTTATTAAACACTGACGTTTTTCTCTCAATCCTGGATTATGTTTTAACTTACTGTTCGATTTTAATGGCAGAGCATTAGAGTTTGTATTCTAAGAAGTTTTACCAAAGGCCATATGCTAAGGAAGGAGACAGAATTGTATCCTTCAAGATAAACCATGCTTAGTCAATAAAAATTTTATACTAGAGTTCTTATAAACTTGCATATATTCAGTGATATGGTAGATGTGAGAAATATGTCAATCTGCGACTCCTGCCAATTGCTTTTGCAGTAATTCTTATTCTTCGGTACTTGCATCATATTTAATATCTTTGTTATGGTTATGGGGCGCCCCTGCTGATTACAGCATATTGAATAATGATCTTCAGAGATCTACTTTGATCCAATTGCCCAATGTGTGATCATGAGCCAGCCGGGGCATGGTGCGAGGCAAATAAAAGTATACGAAAAATTTAAAAGATAATCAATTAAAAGTCATAACTTAGATGTTCATTTAAAATAATAAGAATACATTTTAGGCAATTATCTCGCTTTTCTCCAGAAAACTGTATGTTTCATTATTGAGCAAGGGTGGATGAGCCCACAATTTGTCTAAGTAACATATGGTAGTATTTCCGGATCACTCTCAAAGATGGCCATGTCTTCCTCCAACATGTTTATCCAAGCTTCAATTCCTTCATCATCTCTGGTGTTCATCATAATCACAACATTCTTCATTGGAGTAATTGGAGAACACGCCCAAATAGGCTTACCCCAACCAAAATCAATTTCATAAAAGGGGAATCTGCACCAACTTGAAAAGCTAAAAATCTCTAACTCACCTTTTGAATGAATCTCAAGTAGGCCCCTGCGTGACTCGAAGTAGCACCCGACATTCTTGAGTTTCTCCACATATTCAGCATCTATTCCCTTTATTGCATTCCTCAAGTAGCTAACAAGAACAGGATAATCCTCCTCATGCTCTATAGGCAATAGTGCATATGCCGAGCTATAAATATTGCCAAAGGAATGGCTTGGCAAAGGAGGAATCATTCGCTCCCGCAAGTTCACTGCATGAAATATACCAAATACCTTTTTTGGATGAGATTTTGCTCGGAATACTGCCATGGCTCGTTCCCAAATAAAAACGGATACCGCCTCGACCCTTGTTGGGTTCCTGACTTGGGAATTCTCACCTGAAGAGGCCATTGTCTTTAGTGCAGCTATTTTCAACTTGGTAAATACAAGTCTCCTAGTTTCAATCTTCTCCGTAATAAATCCCTTGATTTTTCTTTTCAAATCTTTCACCAACTCTGATTCTGAATCGGGGAAATAAAATGCTGAGTCAAAAGTTGGACGCACAATATCCTGGCTACAACCACGAGAAGTTGTGGCCCATGCATTTAGAAAGGCGGTCACTGAAGTTCCATCCCCAATTATGTGTGAAAGGCACACTCCAATAGCTACCCCACCACAATCAAACATGTTGAATTGAGCAGCTAAGAGAATTTTTCTGCCTCCCTCTTCAATACAATTTCCGGATCGATCAAAGGGAAGGAAATGGCTAAGCATTTCTGCATTAGGCTTATCTATAACTTCACGAAGCTCACATTGAACTCGTGCTTCGTAAAATTTAACACCTTCATCGTTGCATGAAACTTGGCTATCTCCATCTGTTGTACCTGCTAGTGGATAATAAAGAGTCAAGACATCAGCTAGAGATTTCTTAAGCAAAACAGAAATTTCACTTGGACTCAACCCGGACTCCTTATGGTAAAACAGAACGATCGGAATATAATGTCGTGGAGCTAACTGGTCTAAGAAGGAAAGTTTGTGATGTCTAAGGTGATGGGGTGTTGGAGATGATGGTCTGATAGTCTCTCTTGATAAGATTTCTACATTTTTCGCCATATCTGACTCTCCCACACCTTCCTGTCACTATTGTGTGCCCCTTTATCCTCCAGTGCTCAATATTCGTGCTGCAGATCGATTGGCTGTGCTCTTTTAATATGCCAGAGCTCTGACTTTTGGAAGAGGTGAAATCTAGCTGAAGTTAAAAAAATACAAATTCACAGATCATGCAACCTTTCAGATACAACTGCACATGCTCACATTTATTGGAAGGAAAGTAAGGTGTACTTGTAGATAATATATTAGCTCCGAATATCTTCAGGAGACTTTAATACTAATATAGGAATATCTCATTAGCTGTTTCATATCTTTCTTTCTTTCTTTCTTTCTTTCTTTCTTTCTTTCTTTCTTTCTTTCTTTCTTTCTATAGTGAACTTGCACCGGGACCGGGAGGTTCAAGTGGCAAAAGGCTAAGAGATTAATTTTTTTTTTTTTTTTTAGATTTTGATCTAGATTTTGTTAATTTGAGTTCCAATGAAATAAAACTTGAAGACAATGTGCTTTTCAATCTTCGCATAGACGATGCCAATGAAGACAGTGATGATATGTGATGTGAAGCTTACTATGATAATGATGCCCACAACGATAAGAATGATAATCATATTAATCTCTGGATTTGAAATCACTTCTTATATACATGGTATTGATCATAATTCATAAGAACATTCTATAGTCTTACATTTAAAATGAGGTATGGTTTTCGAGAAAAAAGGCTACATAGGCATATAAACATAGCCAGTAAAACAAAATATACCTACATGGTTTTGACTTTAGACTATTGATGATGAACTTTTGCACAAAAGATTGCTCCCTCGCATTGGCAAGAAAATGGTCCGGTTGTCGTGATAAATATCTATTTTTTTTGTTTATATCATTAATATTTGGAATTATATTTTAATTAATCTGGTTCGAGTGTCTTGATCCAAAGACTTCTTTGGTCCAAGTCAAACAGACCTAAGCTGGGAGGATCTTACTGGTCTGGTACAAATAAGAAGGCTTGAGCCCAACCCTGGTTAACCCAAAAGCTGAGATTACTTTTAATGGCCAAATTCTCAATGCATTCAGTTCAGTTTAAATTGGGTCAGGCCTTATGTGGGTTTTTGGGCTTCATATTGAGGACCAAGATTTCATATAGAGGTAGGACTTTTTTTTTTTTTGTTACACTATGATCTGAACCCGGGATCACCGGGTTGGGGGGGGAGATTATGACCACTAGACTATTCCCTCGGGGGCATAGAGGTAGGACTTGCCAAAATCATAAAATCACCCTAAAGAAATGAAAAGTAAATCATACCTTTATCGGCCTTAGAGGTGGGACTTGCGAAAATCATAAAGCCACCCGAAAGAAATGTAAAGGACATCATACCTTTCTCAGCCTTTTGGCTAAGATCAAGAAATGAAAAGGAAATCCAAATCCAAATCAATGACCATATGGCCGAAGAGGGAAAATCTGATCTTTCAAATAACAAATAAACCTACTGTTAGAAATCCTACGTCTCTATTCGGAGCAAAATTTCACAGACAGTCAGTCTTGGATGTTAGATCCCTTTATTTAGTCTCAAGTTTGAAAATTGAGAATGAAAAAAAATATGAGTCACCCCTAAATAAGGTTTGCTTAAATCGAATTAATCAAAATATGATTCCGAATAATAATAGTAGGAACCAAAGAAGTGATGCATCTCATGGCCCGTTCAAGTTCAACCATCAGACGAGGCCTGGCCATGGGCCGAAGCCAGATTGGCAACTACAGTTTCAAAAATTGAATAAACGAGTCCGAAAACTTGGCGGCCGGTCGAGTTGGTCCATAACAACTCCAATCGAATTCTAAAGGTAAAAAGAAAGCAGGACTTTCTTGTTTTATTTCTTTTGGTTCTTTGGTCAATGATATTTCTTTTAATTTTATCGACAAATCTGAAATGAGATTAGAAAAAATTGAAGAAAAGATTATCATGTAGATCAAAGGAGATATCTAGGTCTTTCCTTCGATTTTATTGAAGAGCATGGAGATGAGATGACATGTAGAGAGGATAGATCGAACAAAAAAGATGAGAAAGAGAGAAACTTATGCTCCTACCTTATCAAGTTTTAGTATAAGGAGCAATGACTCAATGAGCATTATATTTATATAGCTAAGTATGGTGGCTGGACTTGGATTGTCATTGAGAAGCATTTTGGAAAGGATCTCGACTCCTCTGAGAAACTTAGCAACCAAATTGGAGAGTTGTTTCATGAGAAGCAGTTATACCATATTGATCATTATCTTGGAAAAGAGTTTGTGCAGAACTTGGTAAAAATCAAATGACAAAACCATAGTATCACTTGCATTATTTTGGATTTTTGAACACTTCATTACTAACCATTTCCATTTTCCAACTTTATTTGCATTGCAGATGGTACTTCATTTTGCCACTTCGGAACTGCGACAATTTTGATAACATCCTGGTAAGACAAAAGCCTAGTAATTTGTTTCATTAAGGTGTCAAAGCACAGGGAGTAATCTTCTGCATCCCCGTCTGCCACATATCCCCCTTGAATTTGTCTGAGCAAGTAGGAAGGTCTGAAACCATAATGATTCTCCTGGTTTTACGCAATGTTATCTTTCTATCCGTTTTGGCAGATGGTGTTCCAGGAGGATTTAGGAACTGAAGGGCGTGGAGGATATTTTGATGAATTTGAGTATGTTTGTACAATTATGTTGGTTATGTAGTATTGTTTTCTTTATATGGTTGGTGATAAATGTCCTGCAACATTATGATTCCTTCCATTTCAATTTCAACGACTTACAAGCGAAATAATGGAAGTTCATAAGTTCCCTCATGGCAGCACGACCTGTTAAAGTATTAAAAGACATAAGCATAAGATTACTAATTTATGAAAACATGTTACAATTTTTACGACCACAGCAGAACAGTATCATACAGACACAGTGCAGTTCTGTTCTTTTGTTTGCCATTACTAGCCCTTTTATTTTGTTTTAGTAGTTCCAAACAGGGAACATATGACAAGCATGGTTTTTTTTTTATGTGCTTTTGCAGAATCATACGCAATATCATTCAAAATCATCTTCTGCGGGTAAGGGAAGGGGCCAATTCAAACTTTAAAGCATGCTCCTCTCTCTCTCTCTCTCTCTCTCTCTCTCTCTCTCTCTTCCCCAAATGCTCTACTAGTACATGCTCTTCAACAGTTCTAATCTTCATTGCCTGAATTCTGATCAGCTCAATCATTTGCAGGTTCTTTGTCTAGATGCTATGGAGAAACCAGTTTCGTTAATCCTGAGCATGTACGGGATGCAAAAGTCAGAGTATATACAACTCTTTCCTTACTAGATCTTTTCCATTTGTGCATTTTCATGCTGTATACACGCACATCGAGCTACATGTATTTTGTTTTTCTCACCATATACAATCAATATAAGCAGCCGCACATCCAAAGAATTGTGTATGAATCTTCAGCTCAGGTTCTTCAATCAGTGTGCCCCATCCTATCTGAAGAGGTTGTACTTGGGCAGTATGAGGGCTTCGAGGAAGACCCAACTGTACCTGATGACTCAAATACCCCAACATTCCAAACCATCATTCTTCGAACAAAAAATGAAAAATGGGAACGTGTCGAATTTTGCTCTCAATTTTTTCTTTTTTTTTTTTCTTTTCCAATTGAGTCAACCCTTTTCTAAATACATAGTATTGGTAATATCTAAATCAAAGTCCCTCTGAAAAATCGATTATACAAACTTCTAATTCATCATTTTTACAAGCAGGTGTTCCTTTTATACTTCTGGCAGGGAAAGCTTTAAATTCCAGAAAGGCAGAAATCAGAATTCAATTTAAGGATGTTCCTGGTGATGTATTTGAAAGTCTGGCATCTTAATACCCCTTAATATTCCACTCTCGCAAGCAATTCAAAATGCATCTTTATATTATTGATGCTTTCAAACGGATCTTACAGGCAAAAAGCCTGGAACAAACAACTTGTCACTAACCTGCAACCTTCAGAGGCCATTTATATGAAGCTCACTGTATGTGTCCCTTTAGGAGGTGAAATTTGGGTTGCACTATCCGATCTGAAAGTTTTGTCTAATGAATTTGAAGGTCAAGCAACCTGGGCTGGAGATGGACGCAACTCAGAGTGAATTGGACTTGTCCTATATATGATCTTCCTTATTGATGATGTACCACTTTTTTCCAGTGCTTGTAAATATGCTGTCCCACTCAAAAAGTACTAAAATGAAGTGGTTTGAACCTCCAGGATTCAAGGTTTTCAACCTCATTTTGTCAGAAGAGATGAGTTGATGGTGAATGAACACATTTTATCTGAGAATATACTAAGTGAAGACCATGAAAACTTTGTTAACACATGTTTTAATGGTCAGATACTCAGGAAGCATGGAAAATCATCACTCCATTGCTGCACAGGATTGAAACCGATTCCATACAAAAGAGGCATCAGAGGTCTAGTAGAAGCAGATGAACTGGTAGAGAAGGCCGGTTATGTGCAAACGGAGGACTATGTTTGGATTGAACACTAATCCAAGTGCAAGGGCCATGATGAATTCTGCGGCTTTGGACATGAAAGAGAGCAGTTCGGATTCAAGAGAAAAAACTATGGAGTCCACCAAGAAGAGAACTTTATATGAACAGCTTTAAACATTGATTTGTCATTAGTTCTTGCAGAAAAGCAAGACTTTGATGTACTGACGTATTTTACCTTTGGTTTTTTTAAGTTGAAAAAATGCAATATCGCTCTCTTGTCAAAATATTTTCACTGAAATATATTTGCAGAAACGGTTGGATTTCACCACAATCAGAGGTAGCTGAGAGCATTCAGCATCAGTTGGGTCTTCTTGGGTTTTAAGCCACTTCATCCAAAATCACCTTCACTGTTAGAACTAAGGTTAACGACACTTATTTTAAATAGTTTACAAACACCTAAAGATTATGGGACCCATCCCATAGAAGGCGGCTTTTTCTTACAAGCCTATCCAAACACGATGCGAGTGAGAGAAACCAGAAGAGTTAAAGCATATGCAAGGTCATATTCTGTGGCTGCTGATAAAAATGTAGAGGCCCCCCCCCCGGTGTACAATAGTATTGAGCATGTGCTTCATAACTGCAGAGATAGAAGTCTGTTTTATGTGCCCCATCTCTTGCAACATGTTTCAATCGGTAATCCAAGGGCTACAAAGAACTCCCTAATGTTTTTTTACCCACATCAAGATGTTGATTTCAATCTTTGCCTTCTGATTTGCAATGTGGTGCTGGATGAGGCCTCACAGGCTAAGATCAACATCTGAGCCCTCAGCTACTACCCTCTACAGTTTGGGGAAGTGCAATGCTATCTATGCATTCATAACAAGGCGTACCCCAGAAGTTGTGACAATCCCGCTCGATCAAAATCATGAACTACCCCAAACATTAGGTGTGGTGTATATAAGCATATATCATGCAATTGCAAGGGGAGAAAACAAGTTAGAAATTAACAAAAGTGGATTAGGTACTTTATATGAGTTCTAGAACAAGTGATCATTACAAAACAGACAACTTGAACTAAGGTACTACAACAACAGAGAAAATATTTGACAGAGACTTTATTAAAGAGAGAAACAAGGCATCTCCCTCTTTCAGCTGTCTATACTATGGGTAGGAAGGAGCACAAGCAATGCAAGCAAGCAATAGAATGGCAGAAGAAGCTCCATCTTCTTCAAGATTTGAGGAACTCCTCTTGAACTTTGAAACTTTTCCTTTGTTGCATTGCATTATTTGCTTTTGGAACTGTTGTTGGTGATGCTGTTGTTGCTGCTGCTGTGGTTGTTGCTTCTGCTTCATGGCTACTTCAACCTTAGACACCATTATGAGAGAGAGAGAGAGAGAGATGGATGGATTTGTGCATGGGGAAAAGCAATATACATGCATCTGCTTTTATAGCCCACAAATGGGCTTAGTTTAGTATTATTTGTGTATTAAGGATTTCAGGATCTCACACCCTCCCCATCAATTATTATGCTGTATGATCACAAAAAGGTATGGTATGGTGGGGATGAGGCCATTTATTATTTTGCTAGACATTTTTGAATATTTGATCTATACATTATGGTACTTCTCTCCTTCAATCTTAATAATATTTTGACCCTTGCATCAAGCATAATTGTGTGGTCCAACATATTGGAACATTATATGCGCGGGTCCTAATCATTAAACTACTAGGAACCCACATTTGAAACACTTCCCCTCCCCAGCCTCACTAAATTGAATTCTAAAAAGAATAATAAATTAAAACCCTAGAAAATCAAAAGAAAAGCTTTTTATACCCTACCGATTTGACATAATATGACATTCCCAGATAAATAAAAGAAAATGAAATTGTTCCTAATTTTGTATCAAGATCATGTATGACAGTTCATGATCAGTCTAATTTAAAATTTTTAAATCTTTTTAATTTAATGTGAGAGTGATCATAAATCGTCGCAAATACATGGTTACGAGCATTATTATAAAAGAAGCATGTCATTAAATTATTACATTCTAGAGAGAGAAAAAAAAAGATAAAATAAACAACTATAACAACAACCATCACTACGGTCGTCATCAAACATTTATCTCACTAAATGAATCAGTCACGTAGATCTTTTTATGTTATTATCTAATAATTTGAATTATTTTTTTCATACCCTTTCATTGTGCCCAGCAAGAATTTTGTTTTTTCATGTCATTAAGACTTGAAAACACCTGGATGGCCTTATTATCATTAATTATTTACAGCCATAATGTTTAGCTGGAATTGTAGAAAAACATTCCAAAATTAGAAATCTCTCTCTCTCTCTCTCGCTCTCTCTCTCTCTCTCTCTCTCTGTAGCCCAACCATGGATTCTGTGAGCTTGTTACTATTTGCATAGCTGGTTTCAAAATGAAAATATATATATATATATATATTTAGTTAACAAATGATAGATGTTGTCAGAAAATAAACAAAGACAATGATTGGAATTGCATACTAAAAATTCAAAATTATTGTTTACAAAAATACAAGAGAGAAATGAAAAGGGACAGGCTCTGACCAGGTTCAGTTGCCAACATTAGGGCCATATGGGGCATATGAACGGGCATGAATTTGGCTTAAGAGTTCGAGCATGCACATGTGCATGGCCACGCGACCATGTGTCCTTGATCTCCTCCATTCTCACAAGTCACCCTTCACAAGCCTCCATTTTTTCTTTGCTTTTCTCCTTCTAGCTGTTTTTGTTTTCTACGCTTTTTTGTGATTATCATCTTCCCCTTTCTATTTTTCTACAATTTGCTCATTCTATTGGATAATTGATAACAATGCTTGATAAAAGAGAGTCAATATATTAATTAAAAAAATTGATTATCATATCAGAATTAATAATTGAATATTTTTTAATATCGTATCAGAATTATCTTAACCATTTCTAAAATAAGAATTAAGTATTTTTTTTATATTTTATCGATCAGTATCTACAGTCATATTTCAACTAATCCGGTTCAGGACTTGCAGTGATCCATTTAAGGGAACTACCCTCCCAACGTAGTTTTTTTCATATCCAAACTGATCAGAATTACCTTAAACCAATTCTATTATCGAGCGTCATTGATTAACTCCATTTGATATTTTTAGCATTACTTAATGTACAAATGTTCATGTGCAAGGCCACTTAATTATCAACCTTTGAAAAGTCTGTTTCATTTGCTACAAGAAGAAAGAAGAAGAACTTTTAGAAATACCTTCTTGTCTCAATTTTTTATGACGTTCTTTTTCTTTTTTCCTCCCTTCCTTTTATGCTGGAATTATCTGCAGACTTGAGCTTATTGAAGGGGAAAGGATTACAAATCTAAGGCAGAATTTTAGGGCATTCATTGACAGCTCTAAGGGTACCGAAATAAAAGGAAAAATATCTCAAATCTGATTTAATCGGATCAAAATTGATTACTGAATACCGATAATTAAAAAAAATTTGCAATTTTTGTACTAGATTTCTATTTTGCTTGGCTTTATGTCACAAACATCACATGTATTAAATTGGCAAAAGTTACATAACTCATTATTGTCTCAAATTAATCCAAATATATCATAATTGCCTATTTAGAAGAGTTGATAGACTGGAGGCCCTAAGAGGTTTAATATAATAACATTGTTAATTTTTAGCCCTAAAAGAATTCGGATTAGAACTATGTAAATTAATGAGTTATTATATAAAAAGATACAAAATATAAAATTTGGCCAATTATATGTTATTGCGTTCAATCTTGAAGTAAATCAGAATCATTCTACCTTAATCAATGTCGTTTTACACATTTTGAGAGAGAGAATGAGAGTTTCTCCTTGGAACATGAAGGGGTCCAAGTTAGTAACACAAATTTTTGAATAGAAGGGATAAAGACAACAGAATAGAGGGCATGAGCATGAGCCCATAATTCTAGACATGCAGAGGGGGGTCATGCCCATAGCAAATGGTGTGTTTTCCAATCCGGGCACAAGCCATTTTGGTTTTTTATTTTTTATTTTATAAGGAGATATAATTAAACGAAGTCGAATCGGAAAGGAAAACATAAAAATGAAAAGACTTTACGATTTAAGCTGTCCTTGAGAGACATTTTGGTTTTCTTTGACCATTCAAAAGACCCCTCTCACACAACTTCGGTTGACCCATCTCACTCACTCACAATCCCATTTTAATATTTTTTTTATAACCAATCGATATTTAAAATTATAATTTGATTAATTTGGTTCTCATATTTTAATTAATCAAATTCAAATATTGTCGAATTGGATTCAGTGGAGCTCTTCTCTCTTTCAGTACTCATTCTTTATATAATCATTCGCTATTTAAAATCATACTCCAACTAATTTAATTCAAATGTTATCGAACTTAATTTAAGAAAAGATCTATTAACGTAAGTTTTTTATTTTCAAGTTTTAAATTCAAAATTTAATGAAAAAATCTAACAATTTTATCTATTAAGCTAAGCGTGGGTTGGTTTTAGTACCATATCTTCAGACTTAGCGGTGATCCTCTTTATTACACATAGCCATAACCCACTACTTTTCTAGGTCACCCTCACTAAATATGGACATTTCAGACTGGATTTCTTAGGTCTACTGCCTACAGATAGGACATCTACTGCAAGAATTTTTGTTTGGAAGTTTCTTTCTTTATTATTTGCTGGCTAAATTAGATTAAACTAATCTTAAGATCTAGCTCAAATTATGAGGTTTGCTTGAGATTTTCCTATATGATTGGCAATGATGGTTGATAGTCCATTATTGAGCTAATATAGCTTAATTAATGGCATTGCATGTTTTAGACAACCCAACGTAGTTGGCATGCTAAACTCTTTAATCAGCATCATGTGAACTTAAAATTGCTCCCATGTTCTATGGTTGTTTGCTGTGTGAGCATCCTATGCAAGATGGTCCGATCATGCTCCAATGTATTGGACAAGGGAAAAAACGGCACTTGCTAATTGGACCAAAAGACAAATATGGGACAAGTGAGACTAACTAAAAAAAAAAACGCCCAACAAATGAGGCCAGCTATTTTCATGATCAAAATTATTCTAACTTTATTAGAATTTGGAATACCATTTTATGAATAATTTGATGAAAATAAATATGAAAATTAACTGAAAATTAGTATCTCTCGTGGTATATTGACAAATATGCGTTAATAGAAATATTTCTCAATTTGAAAAGTTTATTCTTATTACCAACGTTTTATGGTTCAGTTGGTTCGAAAACTGACGCTCCTTAATCATGGTCACGATTTTGATCCTCTATGGGAACGAAAAAATCAGCATTGGGAGATCTATCCCCTAAAGTGAACCCTGCAAGCAGTTGACCCAGATTAATCAGGACGAATTTCTGGATACTGGTTTAGTGACCAAGCCATGGTATCAAAAAAAAAAAAAGAAAAGTTTATTCTTATTTTAATCTAGTCTCGTCAATTATTATGATAATTGATGATTTCGAAGTTTATGGTAGGATCGTTATTAGTAAATCGATAATTTAAGTTCATGTAAATTTATGTAGGAGCTGGAGGAAGAGTTAGAGATGTCTTGTGATTTTGGGGTCTCGATTGGCTGTAGATGGAGTCCTTTAAGCAAGGTCTCATTACCCACATGAAGTTCGTCCCACTGTCAAACAAACAACTAGCTTAGTGGATAGACGTGTTAAATCTTTTAATCAACTTTCAGTTTAAAATTTAGAAATAGAAAAAAATATATTGAGAGAGTTTTCTAGGTTGATCTTAACAACGCTTGAACTGAATTAATCAAAATATAATTCTAATGTTTGTTGTCTCCAATTTTGTGTGAATATTTTAGATGGTCCCCTTGTTTTATTGGGTTTGGTTAGTGCCCTTGAGCATTGTGTTTTTAGGCCATGGATCCCTGGTGGATAAAAAGAAAAAACACGAAAAATATAAGTACAGAAAAATCTAGCCAATTATCCCAAATGGCTTAACTATGGGCGATTCAGCTGTTAGGACCTTACCTGATGGAGGGCTGAGGTTCCCCCCTTGATCAACCCGGCCTTTCCTGGGCCTAGGTGGTGAGCCCAAATACTGACCAGGCGGAGCGGGCCTCACGGGCCAAGATACTTGCTTGAGTCGAACTACCCACTTCGGCTAACATGGCCTTGTAGGCTCATCTTGACCTTACGTGAGCCCAGACGTGTTCAACTTCAACTATAACAAGTTATGCAGTTAGGCTATGTGGGCTTGAGAGGGTCTTAGAATGATGAAGAGGATAGGCACGAAAGATTCCACTCTGGAAATTGACTCCACATCCTTGGTCCTCCTTTAGAAACATGGGGTTGATTGGGACCATCATCTCCACTACCCTATCTCAGATTGCATCGAATTATTGGTTGATATGGAAGCAAACCCAGTCGCTCACACTTGAAGAGAGAGTAACAGAGGGTCAGATTTTCTCGCAAATATGGGGCATCTTCTCACCCCTGGGATGCATGAGTTTCATTCTCCTCCGCCGAGAATCATGCAAATTCTGTAAGAGGATATAAGTGATTGGACACTAGCACCCTGAAATAAAATCTCGTCTTTGAGTTTAGTGTATGATATAAGTGTACTTGGGCAGGCTTGCCACAACTAAATGAGGGTAATCAGAGCAAATCGAGGCCGTACATTGATGTCTTGTTTTACAATAAAACAGCAGTACATCCGGTTGAAAATGAGTATACCTATGAATATTTAGATCTATGACACGAGTTATTCAAGCCCTCTTCTCAACTATAGAGAGCGGTAGGTAATGTTCAGACATGGAGGAATCATTCTTTAAGAGATTAATGGGGTCCATTTCCATGATCCTAAACAAAAAGCTGATCACCCTTTTGAGGCTAGGAACAGCTGGTGAAGAGAGAGAGAGAGAGAGAGAGCGAGAGAGAGAGAGAGAGGTGGTGTTACCATCCTTGTCCAAATATTTTTATGGTCATCGTGTGTTCAACGGCCAAAAATTGGGTAGTAATGCTGAAAATGATTCTTTGGTGTTGTTCTGATCTTTTTTATTATTATTTATTTAATTCGCCTCCCAGTTGCTTTTAATATAACTTAGATTTATATCATAGAGAGAGTCATTGACAAAGAATGATGATAATTGAAAACAAACAAACATTCAGTTCATGTTGTTTACTCTTTCTTCCCTTCTTATTGATCTCGCATCCATCGCTAAGGTGTGAGCGGAAATTTGATGAAATACAGATTGCCCATTTCATTATCCTTTTTTACCGACAAAATTTTGAAATCAAATTCTGTATTAGAAAAAATAGGTATAAAAAGAGTTCTGTTTTTAAGAATGTAATCCGATTTAAATTAGATTCAGTTAAATTTAATATACTCTCACGATTTAAAATATATATATATATATATATATATATATATATATATAGAATATCCACTTCTCATTCTTAGATAATGAAAATAATCGATCAACTTGTATTGGAACCTCTTTTGATTGCTAATTCAAAATAGAGGGACCATGTAGCCGGATGTATAAGAACAAAAGGGAGTAAATGAATCCATTATTGAACACTTTTATAAGATTTTTAAATTTTGATCTATGAATAAATTTATAGTCGATTTATTAAGTAAAAGTATTATTATAATTAATTAAATTTTAGATTTAAAATTTAAAAATAAAAATATATATATTAAAAGAACTACTCTCTAAAATGAATCTGACAAATCTTAAACTGAATTAGTTAAATATAATTTTAAATACCGATTAATAATTTTAAAAAAAATTGACATATGAAATACACCAGATTGTCGGGGAAAGGCATTTAGGTTCAAATTCAAAGAGCCCACTTGGCTATTTGATGGGTATTAAATCAACAAAAATAAAAATATTTACTTCACAAAAAATGAGTTTAGAGTGAGTAGTGTCATTTTCATAAGGAATAATAGATTTATTTTTTAAAAAAATGTAAAAATAAAAATAAAAATATAGGGATTAAAGTTTAACTAAACTAATAAATTTATCTAATAAAAGAAATAATTGATTAAAGGTAAATAACTAAACAATTAAAAATTAAAAATAAAAAAAATAAAATTTAAAAGAGTCAATTTTTTAATGAAATTTATAATATTCGAATTAAATTAATTAAATAAAATTTGAATTCTATCATAAAAAAAGAAAAAGGAAGAGACGCCCACTTGTCTATCAAGGTGGGCATGAACAGTGACGTGGCCAGCACAAAGGCTCCCAAAGTCCATACCCGGCATTTGGGCTTTGACAAAGGAGGTGAGAGGAGACAATCCGCACACTTTTCAATGCCGTCTCTGACTTAATCATCTGATCAACGGCTCTGATCCTATCCCCATAAACGTAAGATTTCTTGCTTTACTTCCTGCGCCCCCTGTTTACTCCGCCCTCATAGCTTTCTGCCCTTCCTCCCCTCCTCGCCGGTCACCCATCCCTTTACCCTTTATTCCGCTTCTTTTATTTACTTTATTTAATTTCAACTTTTGAAGAAAATATTCTTAAAAAATATTTATTTACTATTTTTTTAAATCAATTAATATTCAAAATTATATTTTAATTAATTCATACTTATTAAATATATTTTAAATAATAATTCTCTTAATATAATTTTTTTATTTTTAAAATTTAAATCTGATACTTAATTAAAAATTTTAATATTTTTATCTATTAAATCGATTATCCACTGATATAATTTTTTTATAATAAAATACCTTACTCAAGTTAAAGCATATACATATGAGATAATACCTAAAAAAGATAGTGAAACTAATCACCCAACTCTTTGTTTGAAAAATAGAAATTTATAATATGGAAAAACCCTTATAATAACACTTAAAAAGGCAGAGTAAGATTGCTAACCTAATTCCTTTCTCTTATAAATTAAAACAAAAAACCATATATTTATATAGTTTATGGGATAATTAAGATTACAATAATAGTAAAAAATATTGTGAAATTTACTTTAAATTAAATTTATTGATTTTATTTTTTACATTTTTCTAACGTGTAACACATAATTAATTTATATAGAAATATATATCGTTACTTGATTAGTCCGTTTTAAGTGAGATTAAAGTAAAACATTTTTTTTTTAATTTTATGTTATTTGACCCTTTAAAATTAAAGTAAAAAAGAAACATATTTTATATAAAAACATGTTTTATGTTAAGTTAATCCAACACAATTTAATAAATTATTGGAAATATTCCGACTTAAGTTATAACCAAATATTTTGATGAAATTACGATAATATATTGTATCGTAAATATGACATAAATCGACCATTTTATTATAATAAAAAGTTATAATATTAATAAGAAAATAAATATATTAAAGAAAGGATTGGATGAGTAAAAGACTTTGTGTATCAAATTTGATACGATAATTAACTCCATAATATTTATAAAAGAATCTTAATTTAAGAATATTTTTTAAAATTTCTTAAAAAATAAATTATATATCAAAATAAAATCAATTATTGATTTGATTTAAATATATATTTGATTTTTTATATTTTTATATTTTCATATTTATAATAAATGTTATTATGATTGAGATAATAAATTTTTTTATATAAACTCAATATGTTATAATAATTCATTAATCCAATTAAATATTAAGTTCTATATTATTATATTACACTCCATTTCAAATATGATACCATAATCATATTTATCTATTTTTATATTCATAATATTTTATATTTTTATCATGGTATCAAAGTTTTCTTTATAAAAAAAAATCATTTGTGTACTTGCATATAACTTCAGTAGCCAAAAGTAATGTTGAAATTAGCTCAGTTAGAGTTAAAGCTGACACCAAAGCCAAAACCAAAACCAAGAGTCAAGAGTTAGATCCTGCACGAGCCAGGAGCTAGAGTCAAAACCAGTTCAAGACTCAAGAGTTAGATCTAGAACTCATGGTCAATGTAAAGATTGTAAAAACACCTTTTAAAATTTTGAATCCTCTGTCTAGATTTTCTTTTTAAATTTAAATAGTTTTTATTATATCATATTGAGTTTAATAGGAGTATTACAAACTATATTATATACCAATTGAATTGATTTTCATACATATTTGATTTTTATTATTTTTATATTTAAAATAATTGTTTTTGTTTTTATAATAATAAAATTTCTAAATAAACCTAATATATTATAATAATTCATTGAGCCGATTAATATACTCTCTATCTTTAATATGATACCATAATCATATTTATCTATTTTTAATATTCATATTATTTTATATTTTTATCAAAATTTAATATAGTTAAGACTAAAAAAATAATCAACAGTTGAGAACTCATGAGCTATTATGCAAGAGCCAAGAATTTACAAATTTATAAGTCATATTAACATATAAACTCTAATTGTATTATAATTAAATTTAAAAGATTTTAAATTTTTATTAATGTTAATAATTTTATAAATTTTAATTTATTTAATATTCAACTCGTTTGCTCTCCGGTGTTCCTCCCCCTCCGAGTTCACCCACCCCTTTATCAACGAAATTAAAAAAAAAAAAAAAATAAATAAATAAATAAATGAAACCAGCTTCTCCCATCCTCGTGCCTAGGTGGCATGAGAACTTCCTGCACCGCCAAACACCTAAACCCCTTCACTTCACTTACCTGTCCTATAGGTTACCGGTTCCTCTCTTCCATTTATTACACTCATTTCTCCGATCTGCCTTTCCATTCTTTACTCTCTCTATCTAGAATCCCCGGTTTCCTCTCTGTCTAGATTTTCTATCAAGCACAGTCATGGGTAATGATTTTTCCGTTCTGGGTATCTCATTATTTTTCTTGTTTTGATATCATCTTCGTGTTTTAGTTCTGATATCTCTGTTCTTTGTTTGCTTGATTTACAGGCAAGACCAAGATCGGAATCAATGGTAAAGTCTCTCTCTTTTCTTGCTTTTTTTTCTCAGTTTTGTTCTTGTTTGATTCAGATCTGACTATGTTCTTCGATTTCACGAACAGGGTTCGGAAGAATCGGTCGTTTGGTCGCCAGAGTTGCGCTGCAGAGAGATGATGTTGAACTTGTTGCTGTCAACGACCCTTTTATCACTACTGACTACATGGTAATTTCCAATCCTATGTTTTCTTGATTTATACTGTGTTTGTTTTGACCATGTTTTGATTATGTTGTTTGTTTTTGTTGTTATAGACATATATGTTTAAGTATGATACGGTACACGGTCAGTGGAAGCATTTTGATGTGAAGGTGAAGGACTCAAAGACACTACTTTTTGGTGAGAAAGAGGTCACAGTTTTCGGTGTTAGGAATCCTGAGGAAATCCCATGGGCTGAGACTGGTGCTGAATTCATTGTTGAGTCTACTGGAGTCTTCACTGATAAGGACAAGGCTGCTGCTCATTTGAAGGTTAAATCTGATTTCCTTGATCGTTTGATTATGTTATGATTGTTTATTGATTCAGATCTTGTGTTTCATGGTTAGTCTGTTTGATGATACTTATATGATTCTATTTGGGTTTTGTTTTTTTCTCACTAGCGGTGGTCATTTCTTTTTGTGTTTGTAGCTAATGAGTAGTTATGATCTGAGGTTAGACTGGATCTTATGCATAGGGTTGATTTATTTTTCTCAATTGTATGTAGGTTTGTCATCTTATATCGTGATCATTGATGAATCCTTCAAGTTACTATTATTGTTAAATCAGCTTCCTGTTGACCTATTTCTATTCATCTTAATTCTTACTAAATAATGTTATTTTGGTTGAAAAAGTTAATGGCTGGAATGACAAAATCCGGAATGGGAAATTAATCTTGTAAGATTTTACCATGCAGCATGTGACAGTTGGTTTTGTCATATTGGTTATTGACTAGGCTTTCTAAGGACTAAGGCCCCCTTTTCCTGGTTGGATTCTGACTTACGAGTTTTGTTTGTGTCTTGTCTATGGTGGTTAGGTACTTTTTGGGCGTAGCTTGTCTGCAGTGTCTTTCATGGACTTGAACAATTGCATTGTAACACATACGTGCATTATTGTTTGCATTATTATGTCATATCAGCATAGGTACCAAGTAGGTGCTCTTGGCGTGACGATGCAGCAATAAAGCATTGATGTGCTTCATTACGTTTGGGTTGGTTCATGGGGGGATGCAGTAGGCTTCTTACGTGGTATCTTTTTTTGGGGGGGGGGAGAAGTTGCTTCAAATTATTGCATTATGAAATGTGTTTGGTGCTGTTTTTGGGTTAATTTTCAGCCTTAATAACATCCTTACATTTGTCTTTCCAAAGTCCAGGGTCATTGTTGTGTGAATTTTTACTGGATTATTGGCTTTCGGAGTTTGATTTGTGATCAATACTCGATTTCTGAGATGGTTAGCCCAATTGATTTTCAGGGTGGTGCTAAGAAGGTTGTGATCTCTGCCCCAAGCAAGGATGCTCCCATGTTTGTTGTGGGTGTCAATGAGAAGGAGTACAAGCCAGAAATGAACGTCGTTTCCAATGCTAGCTGCACGACCAACTGCCTAGCTCCACTTGCAAAGGTTTTTCTCATTCGTATGAGCATGCTGAATGTTAGGTAGAACGCTCATTTTGAACAGTCGGATTATCTGACCTGACCAGTCTTCTCTGATGTGTAGGTTATTAATGATAGGTTTGGCATCGTTGAGGGCCTTATGACTACTGTGCACTCCATTACTGGTAGGTCTCATTTGTTTTCTTGAGCATATTGGTGTTAGTAAAGAAAGCACGGTTCACTAACATAGGTTGATTTGTAATGGATCCTTTGTGTGTCAGCTACACAAAAAACTGTTGATGGACCATCAAGCAAGGATTGGAGAGGAGGAAGAGCTGCTTCTTTCAATATCATTCCCAGCAGCACTGGGGCTGCCAAGGTATGCCAGTGTCTTTAGTAAACAGACTAGAAAGTTGAATATCTGTGATTATTTCCATATGCTATTTTTGTCTGGAAGTGCATATTTATTATCTTGATGAGGATGTGTGATTTGGGTATTGGTTTGTTATGTCAAATACATGGACTTGAGGTATGTGAGGTAATTTGATCTTATTATCAGTTGGGATGGGATATCTGATGCCTTCTCTTTTCCCTTTTGTGTAAGGCTGTCGGAAAAGTCTTGCCTGCCCTCAATGGAAAACTTACTGGGATGGCTTTCCGAGTTCCTACTATTGATGTCTCAGTTGTTGACCTCACTGTGAGGCTTGAGAAGCCGGCTACATATGACGAGGTTAAAGCTGCCATCAAGTAAGCTGAGTACTTGTATATTTTTATCAAGAATGTGTGGAGGTTTTATATTTCATTTATAAAATTTTGGAAACATGTTGCTTCACTGTTTAATGAATTCTTAATCTCAGATCCTTTTGTTTGGAACGCAGGGAGGAATCTGAGGGCAAGTTGAAGGGAATCTTGGGTTTTAGCGAAGATGATGTAGTTTCCACCGACTTTGTGGGTGATTGCAGGTAAGGATAGGGATGTCTTTAATGATTTCCCATGTTTGGCATGGCAAGTTGCACTTTAGTAGTTGATGCACGAGTATTGTCTTTCTTTAATGCAACTAGATCTGGCCACAGTAATATGGATGATGAGATCTCAATATTTGTGTGGATGATGAGATATATCTCAATACTGATAATTATGACCTCGTAGGCAAAAGGATGGAAAGATACTTTTTAAGGATTGGAACAAAGGCCAGTAGTTCTTTTTGGAGAGCAATACTTGTGACATTAAACATGTTGAGAAATTATGTACTATTAAGTTTCCTTCTCACCTGCCTTCGGTAGAATCTGATAGTGTGAGCAAATGATCTCACCGCAATAACGATAGCCTTATCTTCATTTGCATGATCTCTGAACCATGATTCTCTCTCTCTCTCTCTCTCTCTCTCTCTCTCTCTCTCCCCCTCTCCCTCCCCCCGCTCTCTCTCTAGGTCAAGCATCTTTGATGCCAAGGCTGGAATTGCTTTGAACGAGTACTTTCATAAGTTTGTGGCATGGTATGACAACGAGTGGGGTTACAGGTAAACTTCATGTTGAATGTAATAATACGAAAAGACCCATGTATAACTTATACATTTCTAATGTTTGCCTGTTACCTGGATTGCTTTCCAGCACTCGCGTGGTTGATTTGATCAAGCACATGGCATCCGTTCAGTAAGGTCAGAATGCATGAGGCACCTTGCTTGCCTTGGTTGCAGGAGTAATGTCTTTCGCCGTATGCGGCAGGCTGTAATGAGTAAAAATAAGAGGTGGTTCCAGGAACCACTTGTGGAGTGTGTCATTTGCTAGGATGTTTTTCAATGTACTGTCTTCAGATGGAGTTGTATTTTGTGATCCTACAATAACTCATCTATTTCGGAGTAAAGAGCTCAGTTGTTCTATCATATTGCCTTTTTTTAAGTGGATGTTTATCACTGGGGTTGATTTTCTTAATGTCTGTCATTCTATTTTCAAAGCTCGAATTTCGAATTCGAGATTTTGATAGATTTTGGTTAAGAGAATTGTGTGATTACGCCCAGAGATCATTGGTTATCATATTGCCATGAATACGGATCATTGGTTATCAAGTTGCCTTGTTATTCAGATTTACTTGTGCAACGATGCTTGCTTCCGGGGCCCTGTTGATGTTCAACTTGCCAAGCCTGTTTTTTTTTTATTAATAAATAATTTTAAATGAGATTAAATGGGTCATATCTCAGATTGATGAAATTTTATATTTTCAAAAATTATTTTGATTAATTTAAAATTAATTTAATATGGGTATAATTTTTTCCTTACATCAACTTATACGATTTACTTGAAATTAATTATTTGGTTAAATAACATTACCATCTCTATGGATAGGGCATTTTATTATGAGATACAATGTCTCCACAAGGCCACGGAAAGGCCGAGGCTTGTGGTAGATTATTGATAGGTAACGTAAAATATTTAGATATCAAAATAGAAAATTTGTTTAGTTTCTCCAAAAATTAAGAAAAAAAAAACATACTTTTGAATATTAGGTTGCTACCATAATGCAGGTATTAAACGTGTATCTTCTAAGATAATAAAATTTTTAATTTTTTATAAGTAGTCCATCATATTTTATTAAAAAATATATTTTTATAAAAATTTATTATTTAAATCGATAAATGTTACCGATCATAAAACTGCCGGCATAGTCCATACCTTATACTTGGAGCCAAGCCGGCTAACCAACTTTAAGGTTGCACCACCAAACCTTTGAACCTCTCTCTCTTGGTTCTCAAGAAACACTTCCCTATGTATTGATATCTGAAATCATATTTCAATTAATTTAATTCGAATCATATCTCTTTTCAGAGAGAATTCTCTTAATATAATTCTTTTAATTCTCGAAATTTAAATTCAAATTTTAATTAAAAAATTTAATAACTATTTCTTTCTTTTATGAGTTCAATTAATTCACTCACGATCTTCATCCTTCCGCATTCACAAAAGCCTCGTGAATTTACCCACCAACTTTTATATGCTTTTCTTTTGTTTTAGTATGGTTTGCATGCATATTAAACATGAAAATAGATCATATCTTTCAAAAGATTACACATATATTAAATTAATTTGTGTTGATACCGAAAATCAATTGATATTTTATAATTATTTATTTTTATTTACTTCTAATTTAGTTTTAGATAAAATTGTTAGAATTTTCTAATCGCAACAAATAGAGTACATATCTATATCATAAATTCCATATATTTGCTTAATGCAATGAAGGAAGAGAGCAATTATGCTTATGTCAATGGCAATAAAGGCCTACGGAGCCAATTATGGGAGGAATTATCGTCACTTAATCGGAACAAAATAAATAGCAATTATTATGTCATTTAATTAAATATTTATTTAAATCGATCAAAATATATTAATAATTTAATTAAAAAAATAATAAAGAAATATCAAATATCGATATGTATCGTTATGAAAATATTAATGTTTGGTTTATAATTTATTTGATGTATTTAATTATGAATGCAAAATTGACCGTTATTATTTTTAAAATTATAATTTAATTAATTTCTTAATATATGATTATTAAACAATTTCGTAATTTTGGTAAGAAAAGAAATTCTTTTTAAGATTTACGTGAAATATAAGGAATTTGTTGAGATTTCTCTTCCATTATATGACCTCGAAAAATTCATTTTATATTGAACAAATGATGGTATTTTCCGTAAATATAAGGAAACCGTGGGCCTTTATTTTTAAGTTACCTTTGTTTTCAAAATTTCCGGTTTAATTTTCGATCGCTCCGCCAAGCTTACGCTGCAAAAATCAATTTCTGTCTCTCTACAATGGCTTCTTGAGATTTCTCTCTCTACACTGAAAGCTTCAAACTTCGAAACTATTTACCTCTCTCTCTCTCTCTCTCCAAGTTTCAAATTTCAAACGCTAAATTGACTGATCTTTCTCTCTCTCAAAAGGTGTCATTGTGCTCTCTCTCTCCTCTGAAGTTTCAAATTTGCAAAACCCTAATTGACTAATTGGTTAATTCTCTCTATCTGTTCAAATGGTGACGGCGGCGTTCAAATCGACGACGAAGAGAACGCCGATGGGTGGGAAATCACCTTCAAGTACGGAAGACTCAGCTTCGTCGTCCAAAATTCACCGCCGCGCGCGGAGTCTGAGTCGATTCTCTCGGCCACTGACGGGGAGCTCCGTCGATTTCGAGGAGACTCCAGTTCGTCGAGGAAGGTTCGTGAATACTGTGAGAGGATCAGGATTTCCAGAAATCAGTCTGGACGATCTTGCAATCGAGTTCTTTCCGTCGAAGGATTCGACTGAGACGGAGAGTGAGAGGGAGAGGGTGAGTCGCCGGAGGTCGGAGATAAGTCCGTCGATGGCGGAATCTGCAAGGCAGTCGATGAGAAGAGGCCGGTCAGTTTCGAGAAAGGGCTCTTGCATTGGAGAGAAGAAGAATGGTGCTTCTAACGGTCCGAGTTCAAGAAGAAGATCGGTTTCTGTTGTTCGCTGTCAAATTAGTGACTCCGAGGTGAAAATTTCTTGATTGCTCTGTTTTTGATTTGCGAGTTAGGGCTCATGAAATTTTAAATTACTGTCTTTATTTGAATTTAAATTAAATTGATAATAGAAATAATTTTCGATAGATTTAGGTTTAAATATTGTGATAGATTCTGATTCCTTAAAGTTCCATATTTCCGAAAAGGTATGATTCTATTGTGCTAAGTACACCTGGGTGAATGCTGAATTGTCTGCGTTGAGTTAAAAATCCTTGCTTTCAATCTAAAGCAGCTCTGTTGTTTTTACATTTGTGGTGGGCCTTAGTTAGTTCAGCTTGTAAAGACTATTAATTGATGTGGCATCAGGACTGTACACCCCAATGTTCGGGTGTGTTGGGGGGGCATAATTGGTAGTGATAAGCAGTCCCTGCTGTGTGGTTCAGTCCCTTTTGGACAAAAATAAGTATACTCCTAACGTCTAGAGTTTGTGGTAATCATTACAACTTTTTTGAATATAACAGAAAAAGAAGTTATGAACTCAATTTAGGAATTATGGGTGAACATAGCTATAGCAGAGCCAATGGAAGAATTTGCAATATGCTTTTCTTTATAAAAATGACTTATGCATGGAAAAAGTAAGTAAAAGTACTGACACAGGGAGGTTTAAGTGACCATAAAACATGCTTTGTGAGGATGTGGAGTAGAGGTGGTGCTCGGGGTCCATGGCCACCCTTTGGCTCCTAAAGTTGTTATAATAGGTACAAATACAATATGTCATGTTAATTACTTCCCAGTTGCCGTCATATTTTTCGTGAACTTTATGGTTGCATCATTTCATAAATTTCATGATTTATTTCACTTTGGTCTCTCTGTAATATGACTGTCTTTGGTTGTCTTGATGCATTTTTTTCTGTCCACCAGGATTTCCTTTATTTGACTTCCTGATATGCCCTTGGAGTAATTACTTGGTCATGGAATTTGTTGTTCCAAAGGGTTGTCTTCTATGATTTGTGTTTTTCTGCGTAACTGGACCTAGACTATGTGAGAATGTGCTTCTTCATGTGGTGTATTTTCTTGTGATTAAATAATAAAAAAAAAGCTTCTGCAGTTTATGATGTATCCCCAGGAAAAGCGTTGAATCTTACCCTCTTGACTGTGACACTACGATCTAGATTATTTTCTGATGAAAATTAATGTGGGAAAGACTGAATTTGTTCTCTTGAAAATGACAGAGTGAAGCAGATCTTACTCAGAATTCTGGCCATTTTCCCAATTCAAAGAGGATCTTTAGTGCAAACAATGATATGTTAAAATTGCAGAAGCCAACTCTTTCCAGTCCTCGACGACTTGGAAGGTCTCTGAGTCAAAAAGATCTCTCCAAGATGCACGATGGATACTCTGTAAGATTTTGCAATACCTGATCATTTCTGCTCAGAAATAATATTTGATGGTTGAATTAAGAACTTTGGAAAATTTGTTTTCCTTTTTCTGTTCGTTATTTGTTTAGTTTGTCTGTTATCTTTCTTTCTAATTTTTCATTTCCGAACTATTTCAATCATTATATACACGTTAAATTTAAAGACTGACTTTCAAACTTCAGAGTCACTCTTCTACCCTAACTGATGATGAAGCAAGGGATGGTCGCTCTGTTAAAAATGGAATTGAGAAGACAATAAGAGCAGTTTATTCACGGAAGAAGGTTCTTGTTTTCTAAAAAAATATCGCATATCATTGCATTCAGTGGTATAAGTTGTCATTTTTTGTCATATATAATACTGCTTCTTCTTCTTCTTCTTCTTCTTCAGATGGAACATCCTACTGAGGATGGTTCAGATGGTTGTTTATATGAAGTGATGCGGAAAGAGCTTAGAAATGCTGTTGAAGAGATTAAGATGGAACTGGAACAAGTTAGATTTTACTTAGATCTCGTTGCATACTTTAAAATAGGTTCTTTCCAATGCTGAATGCAACGTTGCTTTGTCACCATTGCAGACAATTGTAAAAACAAAAACTTCAAATGGTGATTGCTTGGAAGTAGACAGCTCTAATGTTCTTGACGCCGTTTCTACAATCCGAAGAAATTATGCAACTAAGCTGGAAGAGGTACAAAACATTAATCACCATTATTCTTATCCATACTTAAAAATCATGTAAATCTGCTAGAACATTTTACAGGCGATGTTTTGTGGTGTTTGAATCAATATGGTCCTTCGAGTAAGGCAAACTAAGCATGGCATTTCTCTTGTTTCATGACTGTAAAGATCCTTGCAGTGCTGTTTGGTTGCCTGACAGGACACAAAAAATCTATAATCCTTGTCCTTTGTATATATGTTTAAACTTAGGTTTGAGCTGTTCCTTTCATAAATAATTCTTTTTCTTACTTTAGTTCTTTTGCGTTTCTATTACATAGTAGTACATGTTTCAAACATGATTATGGGACAACTAGTTCCATTTTCTCTGACTATAATATATTCTGTCATATTTGCCCAGGAAAGAAGCTGTGTGAAAGTTTGTATCACAAGTTGTAATACCTCAATGCCCATGAATAAATGCTTGCACTTTTTCAACTTGTTTGGGGAATGACTAGCTTCATGGTTATACATGTTTGGCAGCTTCCCAGGGCTTACACAGATGAAATGAATCTGTATGTTTATTATTGAACTAGCAAAGGTGCCAGTGAAATATGTGTTGGGGGCTTGAATTAAACTTTCTTTCCTGAAATGTGGCAACATTTAGCACTTACATAAAAAAACAGGCACCTTGCAGAGTTATGTGTTGGCTATGATATTGGGACAGTCAGGATTATGTGCTGTGTTGTCTTTTTCACAATGGCTTTTGCATTTTCCTAAACATACAGTCAGCAAAGCGAAAACAAGATCTGTTGGCTGAGATAATTTTGGAGGAAAAACGTGGCAAAGAGCTCTCTAAGATTGTGAGAGATTTGATCCCTGACTCCAATGAGACTGCTTCAGTTGAAAAATCATCACGGCCTAGAAAGGTATTATTTTTTGTTGCATCCAGATCATCCATGGTCCTGGCAACATGTGAAGATTTTATGATGTGAAGATTTTTTGCAGGCTAATTAATTTCATAATACTTATTTCATGTTGTAGAGAAGCAATGATAGAAGTAGGATGTCTAAATGCCTGACTGAAGAGGCAGAGAAATATATAGAGGAATTTCTTTCAAATGTTGAAGATACAGATATTTCCTCATTTGATGGAGAAAGGAGTGATGGCAGTTCAACATTGGGGAGTGTGATGAAATCAAGGGATCCTATAATGCAATGTAGAGAAATTGAAGCCCTTCAAAGTCCTGTTTTATCTAACTCCACTCCTGTTGAAATGGATGGAGTTGTTCTTCCCTGGTTGCAATGGGAGACAACAAGTGAAAGTCCTATCTCGTACAAGAAATTGACTTCAAAACCTATTCCTTTGGACTCGGTTCAGGTACTCCTTGCCCTGTTAAGGTGTTTGTTGGAAAATTGTTTCTTCTCAGATGGCTATCTTCAGGATAGCTGTTGGGCTCTGTCCCTAGCAGATCCATTCTCTCCATCCGATAAATTCTAAGCTTACATTATGACATGCTAGTACATTTGGACAACCTTTGTAGTTTTTCTTTTTGCTTGAGAACCATCTATTGCATTCCATCCATGCATTTTCATGTGTGATTACTTGTGATTTCAACATTCCAACCAGCAACGATGTAATTCCTTAGGATGATGATAGCTCTAAGATAGTGGAAAGCTTTAGAACCCTCTTTTATGAATCTCTTTATCTGTCAGAAATTCTGGATTGACTGCAGTTACGCTGAAGATAAGATCTAATTTTTGGTTAGATTTTCAATGACTACAGACAAGTTTCTGGACTATTGATATCTCCCTCTGATGCTTGCTTCCGCTCCCGCTTTTGAACTATTATTGTAGGAGCTAGGTAACACACATGATCAAAGTAATTGCTCTACCAGTAGTTGCGGGAGTTGGAGTCACGGAGTTGTTGATGGTCCTGCGAAAAGGGAAGGAAGCATCGAGAGGAAGTTACTTGTTTCCGGAATCTACAAAAACCTGTCCTCCGGTGAACCAAGAAAACTACAGTTTGACTTGGACCACTATCTTGAACTTCAGCGCCAAGATGATATACCCTTCGAGAGGTTTAAAGGACAAGAGATGATTCATTCAGGAGGTCTTCTACTTTGTTGTCGTCCTCTTTTTTAGCACCAATTAATACAAAATCGCATTTTCTTCCCTTTTTGAGTTGCACCAAATTGTGTACAGATGTTTGGAAATTAAGTGTTTCGATACTAAGAACTTCATTTTTAATTTATTGTTTTCGACATTGATGTCGGATCAGGCATTTTGCTAGAATGTAATCTTGTTCGACAGAAACTCCAAATCTTGTTTACTAATGAAATCAAGTTCACCACATAGGTGCAGTGTGGTGATCTGCTGTCAGGAATAATAAAGTGCTATTATGCATCTATTGTTATAAATGTTAAGAAATGTGAATGGACGTCTTTAAATGATATATGACCATTAGTTTTTGCTTTTCTAGGGGACTTTTGGCTATTGATTTGCTATACTTAACAAATGTGACTGTGACTCTTCCTTGTATGACTTTTAGTTTGTCACACTTAATGAGAGTGACCTTGTGTATCTCTTTCAAGTATCTATAAATAGGTCTTATTATAATCACATATGTACACACAACAAGAAGAGAAATAAAATCATATTCTCTCTGATCTCTCTCTCTCTCTCTATATATATACATTATACTCTGAGTTAGATTTTTGTTCTTGTATTATTTCGATTCCTATTTTGGGAATATCAAACTTTGGACTCCAAAATCAAAGTTTTAAAGCACGTTATTAACATGAACATCTAACCCAAAGAAAGAAGCATTTTACCAATAGTCAGTTGGCCTAGCGTTAGGTTTCTTAACTAAGATTCTAGATTCAACTCATGACTTGGATATGAAGCAGATTATGTTGAGAGGGTAACTCCCTTAAATGAGTCACTATAAGTCCCGAATTGGATTAGTTAGAATATGACTCTGGATACCGGTTGATATAATACCAAAAAAAGAAAGAAGCATTTTTTGATAAGTATTTTCTTTTTTATATCTACACGGCATAATATTGGTCTAGTTAAAATATCATGAGAGATTTAATGTAAATTCATATGATTTCACTTTATTACATGAAATGGGCAAGAGGTTGTTGTCACGTGCAAAGTTTTGAGGGCCGAAGTCCTTTGTGTCACTGTTCAAGTGTTTTTCATAAAAATGAAGCTGAATCAAAAACTGGTTTTTTTTTTTTTCTTTCTTTTAACTTTGAAACTTGAACCCTAATCTATTATAAAAAGAGGGGATTGATGTCACTTGAGTCAAAATTCATTGACTTTTTAAACTATGTTCATACAAGGAGATTTATATCTGTATAGTAGTTTTCTATATGTTTTGTCCTTGCCTCCTACTTCTTTCTGTTTATTTAGTTGGTTCAAATGTGCCATCTTTTCCATCTTTTGTTTTGTTTCTTTGATTGCTATTGTTTAATCTGTCTTCATCCTATTTCTTTTTATCTATCATCTTTTGATGTTGCACTCCTAAGATTAACTAGTCTATATATACATATAAGTAGTTATATTTATGACTTGTATGTATATTGATTTATTATAAAATAACAAAATAAATACGTGTATATAGGATGTTTGAATGTCAATTTCTCATCTATTTCCTAAAGTGAATGCGACAAGATATAATTAGTCTTATGAATATAATCATGGACATGGGTCGAGACTACAATTGTGGATGTAGATGTAGTCGAGATAGTGATCATTTTCAAGGTAGTCATTCTTAGAATATATCTCACCGGAGAAATGAGAAAATGACAAAAATGATCCAAATAGAAAAATGTGGATAACATGTGCTATTGATGTGAGATGATTGGACATTGGTCGCATACATGTCGTATGCCAAAGTATCTTATTGATTTTTATCAAGCCTCGTTGAAAGAAAAAGATGAACATATGGAGACGAATTTTTTGTATCAAAATAATTATCCTGATAATATTTTTGAGTCGGACAAATTTACATCATTTATATGTTAGTGATTTTTTTTTGACAACGCTAATATAAATGAATGTTTATCCTTTTTATTTTATAATTATTGTTATTTATTTCAAAACTTCATTATTTATTTATTTATTTATTTATTCATTTCATGAAAAAAGTGTGAATATTGTTGCATCCACTATTGGGTCCAATATCGAAGATAAGGATTTCTGTCTTGCAGAGAATGCTACTACACATACTATTCTCATCTTAATATGAGAAAGGAAAATGTGAATATTATATGCAGTAATATACCATTGATTGAGGGCTCTAGAAGAGAAAATGTTTTACCATCAGGATGAACAAATTTCCTGATGAATAAATTTAATGATGAATAATGCATTATTCTCCCCTTAGTCCCACGGGAATTTATTAAGTTATAAAGAAATTCGTATCATGGATATTATATAGATATAACAAATGTGGGGGTACTGAATATTTATCATTGCTAACGTCAAATTAGGACATCAACAAATATTAGAGGGATAATCAATTTTTTCTTATGATCTTTATTATACACATATTTGATCAATTAAAATAAATGTAATAGTAGACCAGAAGTTTACTAATGAAAATGTATTCCTATTATGACATGACCAATTGGGCCATTCTAGCAATAATGCGACGAATTATTGAAAACTCCTTTGGATATTCATTGAAGAATCTGAAGTTTCTTCAATCTAATTAATTCTCATATGGTGCATGTTATCAAAGCAAATTAATAATAAAGTATCACCAAGTAAAATTGGATTTGAATGTCTAACATTTTTAGATCAAATTCAAGGTGATATATGTGGACCAATTCGATAGTTTATGGTTTTAATTGATGTATCTACACGATGGTCGCATGTATGCTTATTATCAACTCAAAACCTGTAGTTTTGGAAATTGTTTACTCAAATAATCCGATTACGAGCACAATTTTCTGATTATACAATCAAAACAATTCGCTTTGCTAATGTTGGGGAATGTTTATCATAAGCATTAAATGATTATTACAAATGTATTGGTATAAAGGTTGAACATCTTGTTGCTCGTGTTCATGCTCAAAATGGCCCGATAGAGTCATTTATTAAATGTTTTCAATTAATTATGAGACCATTACTTATGAAAACCAAACTTCACACGGGGATATGCAATTTTACATGTAGCAACTCTTATTCACATATGCCCACTAGTTATCAGAAATTATCCCTCTTAAAATTGGTTTCTGGACAAGAGCCAAATATATCCCATTTATGTATTTTTTGTTGTGCTATATATGTCCTAATTGCCTCTCCACATAGAAGCAAGATGGGACCTTAAAGGAGATTAGAAATATATGTTAGATATGAATAAGCTTCTATTATCAAATATCTTAAGCCATCCATAGGGGATATTTTTACAACTCGATTTGTTAATCATCATTTTGATGAAACAATTTTTTCAACTTTAGGGGGAAATAACACGAGGAAAGAAAAGTTGAAAAAAGAGATTACCTAGAATAATCTATCCTTCATCTTGATCCCCCATACAAAAAGAACCTGCAGATTCTTCAATCTCATCAATTTTTATGTGCTGCATATTATCAAGGCAAATGATAATAAAGTCATTGCCAAGCAGAATTGAGAATGAATCCCCTTAATTTTTGAATTGAATACATGGTGTTATATGTGGATCGTTTCGTCTACCATGTGAACCATTTAGATTTTTTATGGTTTACAAGATGGTCTCATGTATGCATATTATCAACCCGAAACTTGACATTATCGAGATTGTTTGTTTAAATAATTCGATTATAAGCACAATTTCCAGATTATACTATCAAAACAATTCATCTTGATAATCTGGGAAATTTACATCACAATTATGTAATGATTATTGCATGTCCATTAGAATAAAGTTTGAACTTCATGTTGCTCATGTTCATACCCAAAATGGCCTGATAGAGTCATTTATTAAGTGTCTGTAATTAATTGCAAGACCATTGCTTATGAAAACTCAAACTCCCTATAAATGCTTGGGAACATGCAATTTTATATGCAGCAACTCTTATTCGCATCTGATCCACTAGCTATTAGAAATTCTCTCCCTTACAATTGGTTTCTGGACAATAACCTAGTATCTCTTATTTATACACTTTTGATTGTGTCGTAAATGTCCCAACTGCCCCTCCACATAGAATCAAAATAAGATCTGAAAGGAGATTATGGATATGTGTTGGATTTGAATCTCCTTCTATTATCAAATATCTTGAACTATCCATAGGAGATATTTTTTTACAACACGATTCGCTGATTGTCATTTTGATAAAGCATTTTTTTTTTTAACTTTAGGGGGAGACAATGTAGAAAAGAAAAGTTGAAAAAAGAGATTACCTAAAATAATTTATCCTTGCTTCATCTTGATCTCAGTACAAAACATTGTGAACTAGAAATTCAACAAATAATTCATTTATAGAGAATTGCAAACAACTGTTAGATAATTTTTCTAATCCAAAACGAATAATTAAATCATATGTTCTTAATGAGAATGCTCTTATTACAATTAATGTCCCTAACAACAAATGCAAATGAACCTAAACCACGCCTAAAAGACGGAAGATCAATTGGTTTTAAAGATAAAACCCCTAAAAGAAAAAGGGAGCAAATAGTCAAAATGACCATGTGGAAGAAGATGATATGATTCAATCCATGGTAATCTTCCTGAAGAAGTTGAACATTTGAAAGAGAACGTGGAAAATAATGAGAATATGAGATTGGAAAAATACTATGACATATTTGCATATAATGTAGCGGTTGATGTCCTGAATAAAAATAATGATTATGAGCCCACGACTATAAAAGAATGTAAATAAAGAGATGATAGGCCAAAATAGAATGATGCAATTTAGGCCTAACCAGAATCTCTCTCAAAACATGTGGTTCTTGGTTCCATTATCAAAACACATAAAGGTTTTAAACTAATATGTTACAAATGTGTATTTGTGTGAAAAATAAGATTGCGTGGTACAAAACTCGACTTGTAACACAAGGTTTTAGTAAATACCTGATATTAATTATGAAGAGACATATTCCCTTATGATGGATACGATTACATTTCACTACCTTGTTGATTTGAAGTACATGCATTTAATTAATATTATTACTACATGTCTATATAGTGCACCAGATAGTGATATATACATAAAAGTCCCAGAAGAAATAAAAGTGTTTGAAACATACAATTCAAATTCTCGAGAATTATTTTTCACTAGATTACAAAAATTTTTGTATGGTTTAAAACAATATGGATGTATGTGGTATAATCGGCTCATTGAATATTTGTTGAAAAGGGTTATATAAGTAATCATATCTATCCATCTGTTTTTGTAATAATTGTAGTATATATTGATGATTTAAATATCATTGAAACTCCTGAAGAGCTCCGAAATATAATAAACTATCTAAAGAAAAAGTTTGAAATGAAAGACTTTGAGAAAACAAAATTATGCCTCGGCCTACCATTCGAATATTTAAAAGATGGAATTTTTATCCATCAGTCTATTTATATTGAGAAAATGAGGAACGATTTAATATAAATAAATCACATCCATTAATAAGCCTAATGGTAGTTCGTTCACTCGAAGAATAAAAGGATTTTTTTTTTTTACCTTGGGAGGATAACGTGAAAATTTTTGGTCCATAAGTACCATATCTAAGTGCAATTAGTGCATTGATGTATCTTACTAATAATACTCGACCTGATATATTTTTGTTGAAAACTTATTAGTTGGATATAGTTTCACTCTAACCAGAAGACATTGAAACGGAGTTATCCTATGATGTCTTCAAGATACAATTGAGATGAGTTTATTTTATCCAAATGGGTCAAATACATAATTAATTGAATATGCAGATGCAGGATATTTGACTGATTCACTTGAAGTTTATTCTCAAACGAATTATGTATTTATATATAGTAGCACTGTCATATCTTGGAGATCTATGAAACAAATAATGATTGCTAAATCATTTAATCATGTTGAGATATTAACAATTCATGAAACTAGTCGTGAATATGTATGGATTAAATCAATGGTTAATCACCTTAACAAGTATAAAAAAACTTCCACAATATTATGTGAGGATAATGATGCATGCCCCAATTAAAGGGTGGATTCATTAAAAGTGACGGGACAAAATATATATCTCCCAAATTATTTTACATGTATGATTTAATACAAAATAGAAATATTGATATTTATAAAATTTAATCAAGTGAAAATCTTGCTGATTTGTTCACAAAAATATTACCCACTACAAATATTCAAGAAAATGATTCATAAAATTGGGATGCAATGTTTTAAAGACATTATGTAATATTTTCATCAGGGAGAATATAATATGAAGGGTTTTATATATAAGGAAGGATGTATTCATTTTCCTTCACTAGGGTTTTTGTCCCACTAGGTTTTTTTCTAGTAAGATTTTAACTAAACATATTTCTTATACAATGGACATCTAAGGGAGAGTCATAAATCCAATGAATATGAATGGTTGTCCACGAATTTGGATGGATGTTAGTTAAATTATAAAGAATGGATTTGGATGAATGTACATAATCATTTGTGTTAGAGTGACTATTACCTTTTGAGTTCAAGGTGACTTATGGTTGTTGGAATGTCACACTTAATGAAGGTGACCTTTCATGTTCATTTCAAGTGCCTATATATAGGCCTCTTGTAACTTCATTTGTACACACAACAATAAGAGAAATAAAATGCTTACTCTCTATATACATTGGGCTTAAGTTTTCTTCTTATTTAGATTTTGTCTTTACATTATTTCGATTCCTGTATCAAACTTTGGATTCCAAAACCAGGAAAGAAAAGTTGGAAAAAGAGATTTTCTGGAGTAATCCATCATTCATCATGATCTCTTGTACAAAAAAAACAAAACAAAACAAAAAATTGGGAATTAGAAGTTCAACGAATAATTCATTATAACGAATTGTAAACAAACTGGCAGATAATTTTTTTATCCAAAACGGATAACTAAATTATATATTCCTACTAAGAATGCTCCTATTAGAATTAATGTTCCCAAAAGATCTCTAACAACAAATGAACCTAAATCATGTCTGAAACATGAAAAATCAATCGGTTCTAAAGATAAAAACTGCCGAAAGAAGAAGGAAGCAAATGGTCAAATGACCATATGGAAGAAAAAGATATGAATGATTCAATCCATGATGATCTTCCTAAAAAAGTTGAACATTTGAAAGAGAATGTGGAAAATAATGAGAACATAAAATTGGAAAAATACTGTGACATACTGGCATATAATGTGGCAGTTGATGTCTTGAATAAAATAATGATTATGAGCCCACGATCATAAAGGAATGTAAATAAAGAGATGATTGGCCAAAATAGAAGGATACAATTCAGGTTTAACTAGAATCTCTCTCAAAACATGTGGTTTTTAGTCCTATTGTCAAAACACCTAAAGATGTTAAACTAATATGTTACAAATGCATATTTGTGTGAAAAATCAGATTGTATGGTACAAAACCCAACTTGTAACACAAGGTTTTTGCAAAGACTAGATATTGATTATGAAGAGATATATTCCCTTGTGATGGATACAATTACATTTTCGCTACCTTATTGATTTGAAGCACTTGCAATAAATGAATACTGTCACTGCATATCTGTATGATGTTATGATGCACCAGATAGCAATATATACATGAAAGTTTTAGGACTAAAAGTGCTTGAAGCATACAATTCAAATTCTTAACAATTATTTTTCACTATATTACAAAGATCTTGATATAGTTTAAAACAATCTGGACGTATATTGTAAAATCGAGTCACTGAATATTTGTTGGAAAATGGTTATGCAAATAATCATATCTATCCATGTATTTTTATAAAGAAGTATGAATATGGATTTGTAATAATTGCAGTATATATTGATTATTTAAATATCATTAAAACTGTTGAAGAGCTCCCAAATATAATAAACTATTTAAATAAAGAGTTTGAAATGAAAGATTTTGAGAAAACAAAATTTTATTTCGATCTGCAATTTGAATATTTAAAAGATAAAATTTTTATCTACCAGTCTATTTATATTAAGAAAGTTTTGAAATGATTTAATATTGATTAATCCTATCTACTAACCACCCAATGGTAATCTGTTCATTTGACATACAAATGGAACCTTTTTCAACCTTGGGAGGTTAACGAGGAAATTCTTGGTCCCGAAGTACCATATCCAAGTAGAATTGATAAATTAATACTTGACCCATTATAGTTTTTGCTATAAACTTATTAGCAAGATATAGTTTCATTCCAACCAGAAGATATTGGAATGGAATTAAGCATATCTTACGATATATCCAAGGTACAATTGAAATAAGTTTATTTTATCCAGATGGGTCAAATGCACAATTAATTGGATATGCAGATACTTGTTTGATCCACATAAAACTTATTCTCAAACAAGTTATGTATTTACATATGATGGCACTACCATATCTTGGAAATCTATGAAGCAAACAATGACTCCTATATCATGGAATCATGCTGAGATATTAGTAATTCATGAAGCAAGTCGTGAATGAATATAGATCAGATCAATGGTTAATCACATTCGAGTATCATGTGGTTTAACTAAGATCAAGAAAACTCCCACAATATCATACGAGGACAATGCTACATATATATCCCAATTAGAGGGTGGATACATTAGTGGTGACAAAACAAGGTATATATCTCCCAAATTATTTTTCACATATAATTTAATATAACATGGAGATATTGATATTTAGAAAATTCAATCAAATGAAAATCCTGTACATTTGTTCACAAAAATACAACCCAACACAACATTCAAGAAAATGATTTACAAAATTAGGTTGCGGCGTCTTAAAGACATTATGTGATTTTTCATTGGGGGGAGTATAATATGAAAGGTCTTATATATAAGAAGGATGTATTTTTTTTCCTTCACTAGGATTTTTGTCCATTGAGTTTTTCCCTAATAAGGTTTTAACGAGACATATTCCTTGTATAATGGATATCCAAGAGGAAGTGTTATAAATGTTAAGGAATGTGAATGGATATCCATAAATAATACATGACCATTGGCTTTTGGCTTTTTAGATGACTTTAGTTTTTGATTTGTTATACTTAATAAGTATAACTCTTCATTGTATGACTTTTAGTTTGTCACATTTAATGAAAGTGACCTTGTGCATCCCTTTCAAGTGCCTATAAATAGCCCTATTATAATCTCATATGTACACAACAAAAAAAGAAATAAAATCATATTCTCTCTACTCTCTCTCTATATACATTATACTCTTTGAGTTAGATTTTGGTTCCTATTTTTAGAACATCAAACTTTAGACTCCAAAACCAAAGTTTTATAGCATCTATTTATTTATTTATTTATTTTTATATTGAAATTTGAACTCCAAATCATGGAGTTAGGAGAGGGGGATGTGATCACTAAGTTGGTTCCTTTGGGGATATCTATTTATTTCTTTTCCCTTTGGTTTTTGGCCAAATTATTCTTTGGAATGAGCAGCTGTAGGATCTGGGTAGGTTATGAATAAGTGGAGTTGGCTAGGGCTAGACGTTTGTCAAGCTCGATTCGTATCTTAATGATCATTTGTTTAACTTAAACACATTTCTAAATAAAACTAAATATATGAATAAATTGGTTTATTTGACTAGTTGAACTGGTTAAACTTTCAGATTTGTTTATTGCTCCAATTCAATATAGTTAACAAATTAGGTCTAAAAATTGTGCTTATAGATGTGTGTAATTCATTATCCACTCAAACCATGTGGGATCATTTTTTTTTTTTTTTGTGGATAAGGACCATCTTAGACTAAAGTACATGTGGGGCTCAGGTTTCTTTTTCTTCTTCTTCAAGGCTAGATGTATGGAGCAATCATACTTGAATTAAGATCTTGTTGCATGTTGGGATGACAATATCTGATCCGACCGGATGGATATCTGAAAAATTAGATCCATAAGATCGGGTTTTTTTATTTCAAAAATCGGCTTAGGATCAGGTTTTAATATTAGAGCAGTTGGGTCAGTTTTGATATGAATTTATGTTATAAATAATACGATCTGATTCAACCTGATAATAATTTGTAATAAAATAAAATTTTATTTTAATATTATATTATTAAATAAATAAGATTTTTAATTTCATGAGTCAAAAACTCAACTTGAAACTATGCAACCATTGTCATTATTGAATGATGATCGATAAAAGGATGGTAATGATGACTATAAAATGGTTGAAGAGTTTTCATTGCTGATTAGGTAACTCAAAATTTTGTAACATTGTTTTAGAAAAACCCATGTATTTTGTTTTCTAGAGTATCAAAAACATGTAATTTATTTTTAGTTTTATTTTGTGAATTGTTTCTCATTTATCAAAATATAAAACTTGTACGCTTAATGTTTAGATAATTTATACCTCTTTTTTGCAGTTCTTGTGCATGTTTTTGAGTTTTGTGCATATTTGGATGATTTGTTATTATATTTTTCTTTCTCAAGTTGGGCATAGGCCGGGTTTTAGTTGGGTATGGATCATTTTAAGATCGGATCAAATCAATTTTTTTAAAGGCATGTAATATATCAAATCGGATCAGATTTTTAAAAAAATTCGTAAGGTTAGATATTGTCTTTTATATTTTAACCCGAATCAGATTAGAGTCGAATATGTACATTAGAGTTAGGATTTAAGGTCAGATATTATATGACCTGAACCATAACTGATCTATTGTCATCCCTAGCCGCATATACTATCTTGCAGTACTCTATTGGTTTTATGACGTGATGATATTTTCTTTAAGAAAGCAAAAAGCTCCTTGTTCCTACTTTTCCATTCAGGAGGACTATTTGGATGCATAGACTGTGGATGTAACGGTCGGATACCAAATCTCTTTAATCATAGATCTTGAGTTCGAATCATGAGAATGAAGAAACAGGAATTTAGAGAGTCAACCCCTTGATGAACCTCACAGTATTTGATAGGATTAGTTGGACGAATCCCAAATATCAATGGTGACAAATAACCCACTTACACAAAATATAATATATATATATATATATATATATATATATGTGTGTGTGCGCACATAGACTTTGAAAAATAAGAGGCCTAACCCAACCCCGTCCAATGTCAGTTATCATATTTGCTCAAGCCCGTTGATTGCAGGCCAAGCTGGAGGATAGGAAATAATGAAAGAATCGGGCTGAATTCGGGCCAAGCGCAAAACGAGTTAATCAAATCCCTGGATTCAGTCTCACTCGCGCAATATGAAACCAAGAGAATTAGCCCACCCCAGCCCACCCCAGCCCAGCCTAATTGCCTAAGCATGCCCATAATAGATAAAGCAAAAATTATAGCCACCTGTTAGAAATCACCACATAAACCACAAATTCATGGCATATCAGATCTGAAGAAACCTAAGCATAAAAATTGAGCAAAACAACATTGATTTCATCAAAGAAACCAAATAAAGATGTTTAAAAATCTGAAACTTCACAAAACAGGAAAGAAGCAAAACACTCAGAACAAGGTTGACACAGTTCAAATTCCCTAAAATGCATTTTCTAATAGCTATCAAAATCTGCCATCTACTCCAGTTATTTTACTAATGCCTTGTCTTCCCTAGCACCATTTACTAGATCAGACTATCAATTTTGTTGATTTTGAAAACATCGGCCTTAGCTGTATCATGAGAATCGAAAAGTAAACCATGGAATCTATGGACAAACAAGAGTTCCTGTCCATTTACATAACCATTCCTCCATCAATGGTGAAGACCTGCAAGAAAGCAGTAAATACAAGTTTGTAAGAGCCAGGACTTGGTCGAAGACTGTTGCTGCAGTTGATTCCAAATGCATAAAACTGAAGAAAACAGCAAAGTCAAAAATGGAAGACATACACGTGCCCACACACACACACACACACACACACACACACACCCACACCCCTACACACCTGTCCAGTGATGTAACTGGATGCAGGGTTAAAAGCTAAGAACTCCACCAATCCAGCCACTTCTTCAGGTTGACCGTAACGTCCTAGAATCAGAGTAGATAACATTATGCAAGCAATACTTCCGTTTCTCATTGAATATTATTAAAATAATGGAGGCATTTCACCCATTTTCCTTCTGCAAGGATGCATGAAGTAAAAGCATCTAAAAAGATAAGATAGATTTAACACTAACATCCTAGGAGAATATCATTTGACCGCTTCCATTAAAGATCGATGAAGGGCAGTGGAAGTGTGTGGTCATGATAAAAATTCAAGTTATGTAGCATGGCACAATCTAATTCTCACCTAAGGGGATTGCTTCCAAAATTTTCTTTTCAATGTCTCCACTGAGCTTAGCAGTCATATCAGAAGCAATAAATCCTGGAGCAATAGCATTGACCTATAGGATAGAAAACATACATCCACAGAGAAATTCAGACCAAAAGATGGACTATGTCATCAATTTTCATTGACTAAATATAACAAGATTCAGCACATTCCAAGTATGCCTGAATACCGCCCCCCCAAGCAACGAATAGTTGATTCTTACATTGATATTCCTGCTTGCATATTCCTTTGCAACAGTCTTCGTAAAGCCAATGACTCCTGCTTTTGCAGCACTATAGTTGGCTTGCCCAACATTGCCAACCAGCCCAACAACAGATGCAATGTTGATAATTCTTCCCTGGAGAAGATTTGGAGGAAAGGGCATAAATGATGTAAATTATGCAAGCATGTAACCATCTGAAGCAGGCAATTGACATAATTTTCTACATAAAAACAGCCCTAGCAAGTTGGCTTTGCAGACAAGGACCTCATGCAGCTAAATTAAGTTTCCCTGATTCGTTGCACAAGCTGTCCACTACTGCTAAGAAGCTGAGCTCGACCAATTCCCCACCATTTTGGAATTAAAATCAACATTTTTGTTATCCATAGACCATTTACTAGTCCTAGTTTTCTGGATTATGTTGATAATGTAATTAATGTTTAGCAGAATGAAATTATGAAACGAAATAGAAATTACCTTTTTCTTCTTCATCATGATTTTTGCAGCTGCCTGCAGGAATTAGCAGAACATCAGTTAAGAAGCAGAATCTTCATGTATTGGCATTCATATGCAAGGCATTCAATCCACTGTAACCAACCTGTGTGCAAAGAAATACACCAGTTAGATTCAAATCTATAACGTCCTGCCATTGTTGTTTCTTCATCCTCATTAACAGACCATCACGCGTGATTCCTGAAACCGTTGCAAAGAAGTTAGTGGGAGACAGATAAAGTGCAATGACTAGGCTAATCTAGCATCTAACCTGCATTGTTTATCAATACATCAACTGTTCCCCACTTGTCAACTGCCTGCAAAATATCATGCAAAGGAGCCATATCAATTGATAACAAGAAGGACCTAGCACAAAAAAAAAAAAAATGGAAAGAAGAAAAATGATAAGGTACTGATCGCCCAAAAAAAAAGGGCTCTATTAACATCTTGAAAGGGATCTTACAGCTTTGATCATTGCTTCTACATCTTCTTCCTTTGAAACATCTCCACCAAATGTCACTGCCTGACCACCATAGGCTTCAATCTGTAAGAAACAAACAGTAATTATTACTGTCCTGTTTTCTCATGGAACCCGGTAACAATCTAGTGTTTTGAGAAGCAGGAAGGAAGATGTAGAGAAATTTAAGTTTGAAACAGCAAATCTTGCCAGCAATTGGAAGATGGTCCCAGTGAATAAAGAGGCCGTCCATATCTAACAGTATACACAGGCAAAAGTCTAGAAGAGTCTGGGGAGGCAAAAGTAGTGGCCCTAGAATACCTTCCACTATCTTAAAGCAGAAAGAGAAAAGATGGCAACCTGGGAACCGCTACCATCGGGTCAATTAGGGCCATTATCAGGAAGAAAAAGATGTACCAATCGGGGCTTAAAAGACAATAGAATTGAACAGAAGTAATTCTTGGTCAATCAGCCTATAACTGAAAATTTAACAGCTATGCTATGCATACAACCTGATAAAATTTTGGATATAGTAGAACGGGCCAAAGACATCCAAAATGATTTAGCGATTTAGCTAATTAAAGCCTCATATTTTACTGCCAGTGGAAATATACTGGCATCCTTCAAGGTATAGCTCCAAATCTACATTGCATGAGTAGGACACAGCAAATGTTACCTATATGGTGGCCAGAAAATCAAATTATATTTGTTTCTAGTATGCATCTTCAGTGCAGATTTTAAGGTCTCTAGCTAGTCCCCTTTGCCCTAGCTACATAATTTGAAGAAAAAACAAAACGGCACTTTTCCAAATTTAACAAAAGCGATGGCACATAGACAGATACACTATCAGCAATCCCTTTTCAAAGACAGAATTAAAGAAACTATCAGCAATCTATTTTCAAAGCCATTGCATTAAATTCATTCTAAGAGTACATCTAAATTGATTAAGAAGAGAAAAGAGTGTGCAAATTATCAGGCCATAATATTATTCTAAGAGGACTTTGTATGGCACCATTCAGGTATTAAAAATACAAGAAGTTAAGAAGTATATTCTATAGAATGTAAAAGCAAGAAAGCACCTCACTGCAAACTTCTTCAGCCTCCTTTGATGATCTCGCATAGTTAACCAAGACCTGGAAAATCATACAAAATCAATACAAATTCACTAAGGGTGAAAATGAAAGGTAAATGAGATTCAAACATAATTCCAAGATATAAGTATGGAACAAAACAAGGGAAGTACAAAGAGGTTCATTATGTGCACAGGTCCATGATGAGTCATGTATTGACTAAAAGCAATGAGTAGCATACTCATTGCCTCACCATTTCACCCCATTATTATAGCTAGAAACAAGACCACATGCCCAGCATAAAAGAGAAGTCTCTTAATAATCATTAACCACGTTACAACAAGATCAACACTTCAAAATACCAACAAATTTAAGTCTTTAATTAGCTAAGTTCATTATGAAGAACTACAATATCCCGATTGAACAATGTATATTTTATCAATGCTAATAACAAGAGCAATATATTTGGTGTGTCACCTTGCAACCAGCTTTCCCCAAAGCTAAGGCAATGGCTTTACCAATTCCTCTAGAAGCTCCGGTGATAACAACAACAGGAGACTCAACACTCTGAGTACCTGTGGCACTTGGTTGTTCAACAGCAGCAACCTGTGCCCTAATACCTGTACAGCAAACTCTTTAGTCAACAAAACAGAAATATCGCTTTGCATAACAACAATACCGCAGATTATTTCCATTTTAGTGAAGCCCTGCATAGAAAGTCGGTAAATGTCAAAGTGTATCGCCTTAAGAAAAAGGCATAAAACAGCGATCATTGCCGGGAGAGATATTAGAAATTTGATCAAACTCTCTCTCTCTCTCATGTTGCTTTGCATAAAAACATCGCCTTCAGCTGAAACATAATGCATGGAATTGCTCTCTCTCTCTCTCTCATGTTGCTTTGCATAAAAACATCGCCTTCAGCTGAAATGTAATGCATGAAATTGCTCTCTCTCTCTCTCTCTCTCTCTCTCTCTCTTAATACATTGATTAGAATAAAAATATAGCTTCAGCCGAAATATAATGCATGAAATTGCTACACCGTCACAAATTATAAATTTGAGCGAACAGCACAACTCCCTCCCCTCCCTCCCTCTCTCTCTCTCTCTCTCTCTCTCTCATACATTGATTAGAATAAAAATATAGCAACAGCTGAAATTAATGCATGAAATTGCTACACCGTCACAAATTACGAACTTGAGCGAACTGCACAACTCCCTCTCTCTCTCTCTCTCTCTCTCCCCAGAAATTCCTTCGACAAACAGATGACAGACATAAACGATGCCACGAAAAAGCTTCAAATTGAAGATACAATCAAGCATTACCACAAAACGAAATCAAGGCCAAAATCAAAAGTTGCTTAAGAAAAAATCAACACTACCAGAAGAAGCGATCGATCTGGATCGGAATTGCAAGCCAACACCATCACCGATAGATGATCGACGGCTGAGATTCAAGATCAGCGGACAGATCGCACCGACAGATGGCGGTGACGATTTGGAGTGAACTCCAACGGAGTGAAAAGCAGCGACGGTTGCAGAAGCGGAGGCCATTGTGAAACAAGCTGCTCCCTTGGAGACTCCGCGAAGGACTAAAGAGGAGAGAGAGAGTGAGTAAAGAGAGAGAAATTCGCCAGAGATGAAGAGAGCGAAGTAGGCCTCGGTTGTGTTTAATAAGAGAAAGAGAGAGAGAGAGAGAGAGAGAGAGAGAGAGTTTGGATTTCTCGTAAAATCCGGCCATGCACCTTTGTAGTTTCAGTTGGGTGAGAAATGAAGACTATGGGGAATTCCAAGGCCAATGCCAAATTCCTAAATTATTACTACTTTCTTTTTCATAAACATTTCCTTTTTCTTTTTTCCTAAAAAGGCAACCGTTGTTAAGAGAGTTTTTCCATGATAATATAATTAATTTGAAATAAAATTCAACCATAGTAATGATATTAAAATATTAAAAACTTACTATAATTCTACCCGGATGTTAAGGAATCATCCTAATTTTTTTTTTTATAATTCAATTATTAATTTAAATTAAAATTACTTTTTTTTTATTATACTAAGATTCAAACTCTGGATCTCAGAATTAGGGGTTGGAGGAGAAGGATTATGACTATCAGACTGTATTAAAATTACTAAAACTCGTCATTACAATCTTATCAAGATGTCGAGGGATCGATCGCAAATCCATTTATAACCTGATTAGTTAGAGGATATTTGGACAAGTGATTTCTTCTCATGGAGTGTCAAACCCATCACCTCACCTCACATTCTACATATGAAATTAGTTTCATTGCCCATTTAAACAATAATCTAAATCGTCAAATAACCATTGCACTACTTGCTCGAGTAAATATCCGATTTAGATTTTAATTGTGATGATATATTGAAAACTTTTTAAAATTAATTTCGATTTATTATTATAATAACAGATCATAAAATAATATTTATGATTTAAATTAATTTAGATATCAAAAAATATTCTCATCATTTGAGGGGAAAAAAAAGGGGTTAATAAGTTGTGGTTGGTTGAAATTTAGGTCAAGAAGTTGGGAATTATTTTGTACCCAAGTCCTCAAAAGCAGCTCCTATAAACTAAAATACTACTGTATATTTAATTGTCACAAAAGAGAAATCAATAGATACAAGCCATATCCTCACTCGGGGAAAATAAAGGGCTCAACTTCTCCTTTTAAATAGCAATTGCACCTTATCACTTGGGCAATATTCCGAGAGAGAGAGAGAGAGAGAGAGAGAGAGAGAGAGAGAGGCACCATTCATTTTTTTGTTTTCTTTTTATAATGAATTAATATTTGAAATGATACCATAGATTGACTCAACTAGATGTAAGATTGAGTACCCTTAAATATGATCGAAATTCGACTCCCGATGAAAATATCAGACTCTCGTGTATATGGAATGTTCTCCATTGGGAGACCCGTTCTCTAAAAGGAATCACTGCAACGATCGATCCGAATTAGTCGAAACAAAACTCAGATACTGAATGATATCCAAAACATGATACCAAAAAAATATCCGAAATGACTAATTCAATCGGAATATTATTAAACTCATTTTCAAGATGAACATTTCCAACATAATTTTTTTCATTCTTAAGTTTCGAATTCAAAATTCAATTAACTAACTTAATATTCTTGGTCATCAGATCTGTCCATTGGTGTAGTATCATTCAATTTCAACCCAAAGAAACTGGGAAATATACAACAAAGTCCAACTTGACCATCAAAACGGATGAATTCCTTATACATGCAGGGAAGCATCCTAAACAAGAACGAATAAATAGCAGCGTTGCTTCGGGCTCTTTTCCTTCTTCCATTTTTGTTTTTTGTTTTTTGTTTTTAATTTTAATTTTTTCTGCTTTACAATACAGAAAGGGGCTCATTAGCCAGGTTCATGCATAACCTACAAATCAACAAAAGATCCTCTACCAGACTAGTAATGAGCAGCAGCTCCTACTTGCATCTCTAAACAGGATCACTAACCGGCTGTCTTAGGTTTACCATTTACACATCAAAATAACAAAACTTGATCCTAGTCGATCTGAATCACTTGTGTTGGCAAATAGGTGATTGTCATCGGGTTCCTCGATTTCAAGTCACCTCCAGAACGCAAAACAAAGTACCAAAAACGAACACAAGATGAAACCAAACAGCATCGTGCCAACAGCCACTGTTTTCATGCAAATCCAATTGCATTGTTAACTAGGAAATCATGACCAGATTGCAATTGAAGGAGGTTTAATGCAAATTGAGCAATCTTGATCTCACTTCCCTGCTGCTGCTCTCAATCAATCTCTCCTTCTTCAACATCCTTTATTGGTTCAGGTACACTTTGTTTACTCTCGGGCTCAACTTCTTCCTCTTCGTCATCATCATCCTTCATATACAGTCCAAGTTGTTCCAGAGGATTACTAGTACCCTGCAGTTTAAAACTACCAAGACCATTTTGAGAGTCACTCGGGCTTGTCTCATCTAAGAATGTTGGAATATTTTCATCTGCAGTAGCCCTAAGCATTTCTAGATCTTCCATGAAGTGAGAATTTTCGTTAATATCAACTGATTTCTCCATCTGCAGAATATACAGCAGCGACCTTGAGTTCAACTAACTAAAACCTAGATGAGATATCCGTCAATGGTTTCTATACATGTTTTAGCTTTACCTCCAGCAGTGCCTGGCGTGCAGCTTCTCTTTCAAGCTCCCTCTTTCTTTTGGCTTCTGCTGCAGCTTCGGCTTGAGCTTTCTTGCGAGCTTCTTCTGCAGCTTTAGCTTCTGCTTGCAATCGAGCTTTTTCTGGTAAAACAAAGTTGAAAGCAGAATCAGCACAAGAACGATAGGGTATTCTCAATATTGTTGTATAATTTTTAGTTTATCCTTCCAATTTCGCAAGGAAAAATGCATTTTGACACATTGGTGGATGGTGTATGAATTGATACACAAAAGGGGGACTAAATCAACCTTCTTTTTGCTGTCGGTCAAGCTCTTCTCTCTCAAGCCGCACTTTCTCAGGATCCAACTTCTCAACCTAAGCACAAAAGACAATATGCCAGCTTAACATACACTCCAAGAATAAAACAGTCTAGAATTTAAAAGGCATGAATTGGCTAGAGACCATCTTATCAAGTGCCTTTTCCCGAGCTTTAAGTATAGTATCAGCGAAACGACCTCTCATCATCGCTGCATAATAGAGCTTTTTGGGGGAGACTTGCCTCTCAGATGGAGTGCTCTCCCCTATAATTTCATAGCATGACAGGTGAGTTGATGTCCAAAACTAACATCAGAGAGTTTTCTTCATGATTATCATCCTTACCCCCTTGATGTCCATCTGCCCCACTAAAAGCTGGCTGAGATTGGTAAGTCTGCTCAACTTGATCCAACCCACTATCAAATTCTATAACAAAGAAAATCACAAAATGATTGAGAGGTTTGAAGAGTGCCGCATCATTAGTGAGAAGCACAAAAGCAGAAGCAAAGAACTTACTATCTTTAGCATCTGAATCTCCATGGGCATTTTTCTGATGGTTTACATTTGTTTCAGAATCACACGTGTCCTAAAATAGAGATAAAAGAGATGTTATAAATAAATTCACAATAATACACTCGAAAACATGCATACAAAAGACACAAACAGTAGTTGATACATCTCATAGCCCAGAATCAAAAGGAGATAACTCAATCCCAATAAACATTATAAGATTACCTTGACAGCATCAACCAGGATTGAAGCCTTAGCACCATCTTGCCCACTTGCAGATAAACTATCAGAATCAGAATCTGGTGATAAAAATTAAAGAGAGTCAATTGAAGACTTCTAAAACACTTAAAAAGGATTAAAAATGCAAATCGAGATGGAGGAAAGGCTACTTGAATGTAAGCCACTTCAAGAAACACAAGAATCACAACAACAGCAACCTGGGTCTTAATCCCAAAATTTGGGGTCGGCCATCTAAAAAGGGCTCACCCGGTGCACAAAGTTCTCCCCAGCTTAGTGCGGAGGTAGGGGAGGATAGGCATATATGTACGCAGCCTTCCCGAAGAAGCTTTAACATGAAAGACTTGGAATATTCAAGCACTGCTACTGAGGATATCTACTCAAACTACAATGTACTAAGAATAACAACTTTTCTCTGAAAATAAAACCACAATATTCTTCTTGCTAAAAACTTGATGGTGCAAAACCCCTTAAAAAGGGATCACTACATGCTAACAGGAAAGACAACAATGGATTTTATTGTGAGGTTCAAATCTCCCGCTCCCATCTCCTCTTTGAATGAGAGAAGAAAAAGATTCCAATCTATAACATGACCAGCAAAATCATCTTACAACAGAAAAAGTTGATAAAGTAACTCAGAGAAAAGGATGCACCATTGCAGCTATGCCTTTCCAATAACAGTGCACAAAACAGAATGATATAGACTTCAATACGACAAAATCAAGTCATGGAACATAATCCTTGTCTGGAATTAAGCTCTATTTCCAATCAAATGGTGAATTACATAAATTTGTTCAATCCAAATTCTTGGCCTTCCATTTCCTCCTAATGCCTTCAACATGAACCATAGCAACAGCATCATATCGTCATTGTTAATACTGAGAAATGGTACTATTGCTGCATGGGATGCAAAATTTCAAGTGTCTCAGTAACATGAGCTTCACCTCTTAAATGAATTATTAAAATTGAGAGTTTACTAAGTAGCTTGTAAACATTTATTTATCCACTGGATAAGACAGGTTGATCATATGGGATTAAAAAGGTCAAACCTTTTTCTACCATAGATTTGTGGTGCTTAGACTATGACACCGGTCTTTGAAAGACAAGATGAGGATATGGTTCTGTGTTCACAAGTGTGATTTCCAGTCACTCATCTTTCAGTAGCCCTCCAGCTATCCGTAAACTAGACAATGGTACATTGTCCAAGTCATCCTTTGAGATATTTCACTTGTTGGAGATTTGAGGTTCAATTTGTCATTCAAAGAGTATCACGAAAAGTTTTTCCTTCTTTGAGATTCCATTTTATCTGTCTATGCCTTACATCTTTTAGAATCCACTAGACAAAAGTAAAAAATGCATTGCATCCCATTATCCTGGTGTTACCTCCAGCAAACACCCCAGATTTTTTTTTAATAAAGAAAATCAAGAAGTTTTATTTAGAAGATGAACAAAAAGATACATGAGGATAAGTCATCCCCCCAATAATAGTAAAGGAAAGAAAAAGGAAGAAACAATCGATCCGGTGGAGATTTCCAATCCTTATGATTCTACTGATTGCTATGACATCAGTACACTATTTTTGTTTATCACACACTTCCCTTTTCTTATAATCAGCCCATGTTTACATTTTTCCAAGGAAAGTTTTAACCAAGGCCCATTGGGGTTAGGATCAAATATATATCATCAGTCTATGGCTATAATGCACATAGATGTAGTTCCACCTTTCCCTAAAATGTTTCTATTAGTTTTTGTCATTACAAAAGTTCAGTTGACCATTAATCAGAGGGCCTGCAGTACTTTCTTCTATTTGAAGCAGCAGACCGTCAAATAAAAGTTGATGGTAAAACAATATGGAAGGGCCATTTTCAACAAAAGAGGAAAGCACAAAGGGGGTACTTTGACAGATTCAGAAACCCACGATGTGATTTTCAGGCCAAATATAGAAGGTTGAATTCATTTTGCCTTTACGTTCTACAGATATTAAATGTTTGGAGGTGACAGAATAGGTGCTTAACGGCCATCCCATTAGGGAGAAAAATGACTTATTTTAGTTGTTCTTATAATTTATCCAAACAGCTTTGCTTAAACATGATTTTCAACATTCAAAATTTCCTTTTAGTATTTCAATGTCAACCAATGGGGCGTTTCCCCTCAGCGACGCGTTACATCATATCCTGAATGTAGCGATAAATAAATAAGAGATTCTAGGGTGCGGGTAAATATGTTAGTCCATTAAAATAGGATTCGTTTAGTCACTTGAAATATAGGATCCTTGACCGGTAACCCAACAAAGATCGGAGAAATGATGAATAGACGAAAAATACACATTATGTGTCTTCAAGAAACTAAGTGGGTCGAGGAGAAAGCTAGAGTAATCGAACCTTATGGTCATAAACTTTGGTACACAGGAAGGGATATGAATAAAAATGAGGTAGGAATAATTGTGTATAAGGATTTATTAGATGATGTGATAGAGATAAAAAGAAAAAGAGATAGAATTATGCTTGTGAGGTTAGTTGATGGGGGAAAACGTAATTAATATAATTAGTGTGTATGCACCCCAAATAGGTACATATGTAATTAGTAAAAAAAAAATTTTGGATGACTTGGATTAATTTATACAAATCATACCTAGGAGAGAGAGACTATTTATTGGAGGAGACTTCAATGGACATGTATGAGAGAGGAACGAAGGATTTGAAGCCGTACATGAAAACTTTGGATTTGGTAGTAGGATAGAGGCTAGAGAAACCATTTTAGAATTTGCCATAACATTCGATTTAATAGTTGTAAACACCACTTTTAAGAAGAGAGAAGCGCACTTAGTTACATATAAAAGTGGGTTTAATGCTAGCCAAATAGATTTCTTTTTTACTAGGAGAGGTGATAGATTGACCTGTAAGGATTGCAAGGTTATACCGGGGGAGAGGATTGCAACTCAGCATAGACCTCTAGTTTTAGATATATGTGTATCTAAAAGACGAAAGAAATACCGTCCATTTGTAGAGTCAAGAATTAAATGAACTCTAAAAGGAGAAAATGTGATGATTTTTAGAAATAAATTAATTCAAGTGACATTGATATACTAATGATGATTCGAAAACAATGTGGAAAGAGATATTTACTAGTATTATGAGCATAGGTAAGGAGGTTCTTAGTATCTCTAAGGGTCAGATCCCAATAGACAAAGAATCATGGTGGTGGAACGAATAAATTCAAACTGCTATCCATACTAAACGAGAATGTTATAGGAACCTTAAAGGTAATAGTAGTAGTGATGCATATGACAAATACAAAAGTGCAAAAAAGATGTGAAAAAAATTATCCAATAGTTAAAGAGCAAGATGTATAATGAACTTTACGAGAAATTGGAGACTAAAGATGGAGAGAGAGATCTACAAAATTGTCAAGCTTAGGGAAAGAAAAGGTAAAGATCTAAGTGGTGTTAGGTGTATTAAGAGTGAAACCAATAATATACTTGTAAAGGATGAGAACAGAAGAAAGCGTTGGCGTGATTATTTTGGCGATCTCTTTAATGTTAAGAGTACAACAGATATAGGAAATATCGAGATGCCTGCAGAAAAAATTAATAGAGATTTTAAACGTAAGATTTGCCCTCATGAAGTGAAAAACTCTTTAAAGAGAATGAAAAATAATAAAGCCATGGGACCTGATGACATCCCTATAGAAGTATAGAAATGTTTGGATGAATTTGATATAAAGGTGTTAATGGATATTTTCAATAAAATTTGACAAACTAAGAGAATACCCCAAATATGGAGAAATAGTGTAATTGTACCGCTATATAAGAATAAATGAGACATAGATGGTTGCTCCAACTATAAAGAAATTAAAGTTATGAACCATATCATGAAATTATGGGAGAGAGTAATAGTATATTGAGATTAAAGATAAATGTATCTCAAAATCAATTTGGATTTATGTTAGAAAAATCCACCATGTAAGCAATCCACTTGTTAAGACATTTGATGGATACATATAGAATACAGAAGAAAGATCTACATATGGTATTCACTGACCTAGAAAAAGCATATGATAGGGTTCCTAGAGAGTTATTATGGTGGGCGTCGATAAAAAAAGGGATATCATTGAGATACATAAATCTCATTAGAGATATGTATGAGGGAGCTGTAACCGACGTAAAAACTTACGGGGGTTTGAACGATAATTTTCCCATTAACATTGGACGGTATTAAGTCCTCTTTTTTTGCAATAGTGAGACGAAATTACAAAAAATATCCAACATGAAATACTATGGTATATATTTTTTGCAGATGATATAGTGCTAGTTGATGAAATTAAGGAGAGTGTTAGTGCTAAATTAGAATTATAGAGACTTACATTGAAATCCAGAGAGTTTAGATTGAGTAAATTGAAAACCCAATATATGAGATGTAGGTTCAGTAACAGTTATCGGAACGATGAAGAAACGATTAGATTAGATTGGCAAGACGTACCAAAAAGTGACAATTTAGATATCTAAATTTTATCATTCAAAATGATGACAATATAGATGGAGATGTGAACTATAAGATTCAAGCAGGTTGGATGAAATAGAGAAGGGCATCCGGAGTTCTATGCGATCGCACGATGCCATTGCATTTGAAGGGAAAGTTCTATAGAACCGTGATTAAACCTACACTATTGTATGGCACTGAGTGTTGAGCTATTAAACAGAAACAAGAACAAAAGATGGTTGTAACAGAAATGAGAATGTTTAGGTGGGTATGTGAAAAAACTAGAAGAGATAGAATTATAAATGAAGATATTCGTAACAAATTAGGAGTTAGTTCAATTGCAGATAAGATGCGAGTGTCGTCTGAAATGATTCAGGCATATGCAAAGAAGACCCAAAGATGCACCAATTAGAAGAGCCGAAAAGTTAAATATAGAAGATTTAGTAAGACGTAAAGATAGACCGCTAAAAACTTGGATGCAAGTTATTCGGAAAGATATGGAAGTTAAGGGTTTAGAAGAAGAAATTGAATTGGATAAGAATGGATGACAGAGAAAAATCCGCACAAATTAAACCAATATATTTTAGATATGTATCTATTGATTTATTTAATTATTTTTCTTTTTCCCCTTCTTTTTCCTTTTATATATATTTTTTATTTATTTATTTATTTTTCTTTATTTTTTTTTCTAAATTTGTCTCTCAAATGGTCGATCCCAAATATTGAGATTAAAGTTTAGTTTGTTATTGTTGTATTTCAATGTCAACCAATCATTTACCAAGTAACCCTCATCAAATAGATTATATAAAGTTGTTCCAAAACAATTACAACGCGTTGGGTTAATACTTCAACCATCCATATAATTGGTCAAAGGCTAGTGTGAAACACATTCGATTGGTAGAAATTGAAGAGAACTCACAAGTTAAAGGACTCAATTAATCTACTTAACAAAAACTTTCAGAAAAAGAAGTATTGGATTTGTATTTGTGATCAAATTTAAAGGTTTTCATATGAGAAGCACATGTATGGAAGCAAGTAAACAAACAATAGAAAAAAAAAATTGAGCGAAAAATTTGAAAGCTTTTTAAGTTTGAGGGGGTCAAGAGAGGGCCAAAAGGAAATGGTAAAGTCATATGAAATAATTCACATCAACAAAAGTTTGGAAGGTAAAGAGGAAATGAGAGAAAAGCAAACGTTTAGAGGAGAAAATGAATCGTTCTTTAAGTTTGAGGAGATGAAGGGAGGGCCTAAGGGATACCATATTCTACAGAAGTTTGGAAGGCAAAGTGAAAATGAAGAAAAGAGAAAAATTTTAAAATTGAAAATGAAATTTTATTTAAGTTAGGAAGCCCTTAAATCCGTCCTTGGCCAATTGAATATTTCCCCAACCCATGTCAAGGGCTCATAGAGCTAGAAAAAAGTTTGTTCATGGTTTCTGCAAAGATAAAACCAGGAACTTACGTGAAAGGTCATTAAAAGAATTTTTAAAAAGAAAAAGATTGAGAATGACATTCTGCTGTCCATAATCAGATGTACTACCACATAAGGGGGCTTCAGATGTCAAGCATATGCTTTCCAAGACCAAGGACCCATAGAACTACAAAAAACACCAAGCAGCCTTACGCCTAGATCAATTTTAATCCTCACACTTATAGATCACAGATATCCTTGTAACAGGCAACCAAAGGAAGAATTCTCCTGCCAATATCCTACATTGTCCACTTTTTATCAGCCGCCACAATCCCCATTTAAAAAGGCTCCGTAGGAGCCATGCTCCTTTGCTATAAAGTACAAAGGAAGAAAATTTCATTAAAAGGAAAGGAGAAGTTAAAAAAAAAAAAGATAAAGCAGTCCCCAAAACGAAAGAACTGGAGGTGACTAAAAGAATAACTCTTTATATCCTCAAACCCATTTAAAACTAAAACCCAATAAAAGCAAAGCACCATATAGAAGAGAGAAACTATTTTGTGTCATTAAAGTGAGATAAAAACAAATTTAGTTCAGAGACGAGCACTCCTCTCTCCAGCCAAAGACAAAACCATATAAGGTACATCCGACAAAGTTACACAAAACCTTGCAACATATGAAAAACAAAGCCTCAACCGTGGAACAAATTCAATAGAAAACCAATAGCATAGAAAATAAAATCTACAGCCCAATAACATGCAAAGCCAGCATGCTCACAAAAGAAATAGCAAGGCCAAGCTTCATCATTACATGTCCTTGCTACAAACGGACCGGAGAAATATTGCTCACTGCAAGAAAGCAACATTCTAGATGCAAACTCTACAAAAAAGGTGAATTACAAACTGAAGCTTCATCACCAAATGAACTCACCGGACTCAACATGTACTCATCCCCCACAAAATGCATGCAAAACAGACAAGTGACCAACTTATTTAGAAAAGACAAAGAATTGGTTATACCTTCTGCATACAACATAAAACTACAGCAACTGTGGGTTGATAGGGCACTTAACACCTTTAACAACATTGAAATAAAGCACAACTATCACAGGAAAGGGCATTGCCAACAAAAGGGATTAAATACTTCAAAAGAAACCTTTGGCACTAAGAAAACAATGAAGAGAATTACTTACAACAATTACACATTTCCACTTCTTCTATTAAGGTTGCTTAAAGATAACTTGTGATTATTGTTGTGAGGTGTGCGATTAAGAGAAAGGTTTGCATGGAAACATTTTCGAGCATTTTATATTTGTTCAATACGTATGAACATCTTTCTAGCAACTTGATAAAATTAAATTGTAAATGAGAAGTAAACACAACACAACTCAACTCAACTCAGCTTGCCTATGTGGCCCAAGCTAACACGGCTCAGCCATACGATTCTTTTTTCTTTATGTAGCCCCTATTACATCCATAGTAGTAATTAAGATAATATGTAATGTGCTACAAGCTCTTTTCAATATTCTTAAACCATTCTGAAACTCCTCCTTGAATTTGAATGCTATTGCTTTTAACCTAATTGGTGCACAAAAAGGCTTTTCTTTTTTCCCCCAACATCAGACCATCTCAATCTAGTTGTGCATTTTATCATCTATCAGACGCACCTCACATTTCCATCAGACGAGCATTTTCCTATCATTGTCATCAAATCAACCATATACCCTTGCATTCTCATCCCTACAGCACTAATTTTTTGGGCTTGTATTTTCTAATTACATTCCATCTCATACCGAATGTCATTCCTATTGCAATTCCACAAAATTCTTGTTTTAATTTAGCTAGAATTCCACAGTTACACAAAACCTAAAGCCAGAAGCACTTCATCAGTTCTTCCACTTTCACCATCCTACATGCTACATCTCCCTCAAGTTCAAATCTTTGCAATGGTAGTCTCTAAGCACCAAAAGCCATCCCTCTCATATACATATGCCTATCAACTCTCACTGCACTTCCTTTACGATAAAATCTATAATAACTTATTCACAAATTTTTTTTTAGATCTACTAATCTTGAAACTATTGGATTTTAAGGCATTATGCCACTTTTCTATATTCTCATTTATCCGTTAACTATTCTCATCAATCAATACAATAATATCATTTGCCAATGACCTAACATAAGAAATTCTATCTTGAATATCTCTTACCAATAAGAAATAATTTCACTTCTTGCTTTGTAAGTGAGGTGGATAATTTTTTTTATGATCAACAAGACACATTTCACACCGAAACTAGAGAACAAAAGAAAGGTAAAAACATAATAATAAAAGAAGAGGCCAAGGTCCCTCCAAAACTGTAGAAAAGATTAGAACAATCAACAGAAAGTATATGCAGGGGGGCAAAAAAACATGAAACTGAAATACCTCTTCCAACTCATCTTAAAGCTAGAAGTTCAGAACCTAAATCTAATTCTCCCAAAATAAACACCACAAGAATGAGAACCTGCAGAGGGAATGCAATTTTGAGACCCCAATACTAGACTCAAGACTACCCTCACATAAGAAGAACAAGATTAAGTTCTGAAACAAAAATGCCTCCAAGGATATGAAAAGCTCGTGTCAAGCTAAGAATATAAGCCCACAGAAAATGCAAAAAGGAAAAGGATAAGAAACAGAAAAAAACTCAGCCTCCTTTTGCACCAACATTTCCAGGAGACATAATTGATCACAAGAGATCATTGTCTAAATTGAATAAGCAGTCCATATTGGAGAATTATGGAGAATCAAAAATCTTATTTTGGTAGTAATACACAGCTTAGCTTTGCCCCTTACTAGCACTATATTAGAAGGTACATAAAGACTGCAAGTAAATCCACTACCACAATGCTAAAATTAGCCTCTTTCAGAGCATTTCCAGCAAAATCATCATTTTTATATTTAGATTGGGAGAAGATTGTACCCAACACCCCCCACCCAAAAAAAAAAAGAAAAGAAAATTAAGTGTTCTTTACAAAAAGCTCCTTAATTTTCAAAAAACCTAGACACACACAAAAAGTGGCATTGCCTCAAGTTGGTAAACAGCATTCTTTGTTTCATTGTGCTGTTGTAAGAAATAATCAAGTCACTGAAAAAGGATAAAATAAACCAGATGAAGATGAATATTATTACTTATTGATCTCTTTCCTTTACATGCATCAGTTCGCAAAAAACGGAACATAAATGTGAAAGTAGAAAAGCAAATCAAAGATTTGCAGAAGCACCAACCACTAGAAGAGGAGCCAGATTCGCTACTAGAGCCACTTGAACTACCGCATCTGCCATTTTTATTGGCCATCTCCTTCTCAATCTCCAAGGGAGGGTAGTTGGATGCAAAAGGATCATTCCCACCAATATCAACATCTTCATCAGCAGGATCATTGCCTGAGAATATCCAAACATCAAAATCAGTAAACTTGCATATCTTTGTGATTTCCAGGACAAATTGCTAGAAAAGGACTTGCCTTTGGGTGGTGGCAAAGATGAATTGCTAAAACCTGATTCATTTAAAAGCTGCAAGAAGACCAACGACCATACTAGTGATGTAGAGAATAAAGAATCTAAATCTAGCCTCAGATTTCAAAGAAAGGATGAAATTATGACAAAAACAAGTGTAAACAGGCAAAAAAAAAATGCAAATAGCCCACAAAGTGTGAAAGGAACAGCAAGAGAATACCCACCTCCACCTCACGAGGCTCACTTTTGGCCTGTTTTTTCTTTTTCTCCAACAAATAGTCATCTAAAAGTTTGCGAAGTTCAAACAAAGTATCATCACTGAGAGCATCAATATCAATTTCAATCTCATCATTGCTTGTCTGGCTTGCATTGAAACTGCGCTCTTTCAGGAAATCAATGATGTTTTCAGGCAATTCTGCCAGCATATCCTCCAACTCTGTGCTCAGTTTATGCTTCTCCTCTCTGGTCATTATCCGTGTAATCTGCTCCGGCTTATCCATGGGTTCTTTGGGTTTGGGTTCAGGAGGAATAGTCTTCTTCTTCTTTGGAGGTGGTATGTAGTTTGCATTCTCAGTTTCCTCATAAACACTTGGTCTTGAGAGCTCTGGTTGGGATACAGTGGTTACTGAAAGCTTCTTCTCTATGGATTTCCATCTTACTTCAAAAGACTTGCTAAGTGTTTTGGCCATGAAGTGGACATCATTTCCAGGAGGGTTGTAAGTAAGTGCATTTGAAAAGGTAAGCCTCACATCTGCAGCAAAATCCAAAGGACTTGAATATTCACTGGCAGCAAGCTTTGTTTTGATGGTGCCAAGATCCATCGGATGCTTTATAACATTAAAATAATCTGGAATGTTCAACTTCACAACATCAACAGGCTCATTAAACACCCAACCATGTGGATGAGTCATCAACTTAGTCAGCAATGCTTCACACTGTTTCATCGACACAGCACTCGAAGTTTGGGGTGGTGGAGCAACCTGCCTCACTGACTCAAAAAGCCCACTCGAACTCTTCTTTGTTTTGGGACCAACACGTCCACCTGGTGCCTTTTTCTTTCCATGTGAAGGGTAAACGCTTGTTGGCCTCACCAAACTCTCCAGCGGGGGCCTTCTTTTCCCATCACTGCAACTACGGGTATCACTGGTTGGTGACAAAACAACAGCATTCCCTGAACTCAGAGCTGTGACTTTCCTCTGCAGCAGCCGGACCAGTTCAAGCTCATTTCTTAACCTCACTTCAAAATCTTTCCTTTCATATCGTGACAACTTCGACAATGAAATGACTTGCATGGGTACACCAGATCTATCGTATCCATCCACATTCAGGCTGATACATTTCCTTTTAGGAGCACAGGAATCTTCCGATGCCGTCACTTCTGTATCAACCCGTCCTGAGTGACCAAACCCCTCCAATTCGCCCATGGTCTCAACAACATGCCGAGAATCCGGAACAAAACTAGACGAATGTCCTTTCGAGTACTTCCTTGTTCTACCCATCATTTGTGACTGAGAGAGAGAAAACTTTTTTGACACTTTCTGCCCAGTGTACTCTATAGGAATAGTTGGAGCCATAAGAACAAAAACCAATATCTGTACATGTCAACCATGCACTGAAATTATTACCTCATTTCACTTTGACCTGATCAAGATCATCCCCAAATTCTCAATATTTTGAATTGCAATGGTGAAAACTCAATCTTTATACAAGTTCTCTGAATTATCCACTAATCCAATTTCTCAAATTCAATAACCAATCCAAAAGGATCCAACTTTTATTTATCAGCACACATGGGTTTATCTCTATTTCCACTTGCCAAGGATTCCAAGTTTATTGATGCTGTCCAAAATTTAAATACAAATTTACAGTTTTTCATTCTTCCCCAATTCACATCAATTTCAATATACTTTCAATCACATTGCAATAATTAAAGTATATACCCAAGATAAAAACCTAACCCTAATTTTGGATCCGCCATAACAATGGCAATTAAGAAAACACAAAATAACTCCAAAATTACCAGAGATAGCGCAGCTTGCAATGAAACCCCAATCAAATATTTGGATCTCGGACATTCAGATTTCTTCCACTTCGTCGAGACAAAATCGAAACTCAGAATGTATAAACCAATGAGGCTTGAACAAATAATAGAGCAAGCGACAGAGAGAGAGAGAGAGAGAGAGAGAGAGAGGAAGAATGACCTAGAAATTGATGCGAAGAGAGAACAAACCCAAGAAATCCAAAATTTTTTCAAAAACCTAGGATTTGTGTTCTTCAGAGCACGAAGCCGTTGCGGAATTTGAAAACCGAAGAAGGGACCTCTCTGTTCGCTTTCGTCAACCTTCGTGCGTAAGAGACTAGAGAGAGAGAGAGAGAGAGAGAGAGAGAGTAATCACCTCTTAAAAAGGCCTTACCGCCGGAAACTTCACCGTTTCTAGAATAATCTCAAGCCGTTGGATTACGTAATCTGACCGTCAGGATCTCCCTTTCACTCGCTCAATGATCTTGATCTCAATTAGCGATTTCCCATTACTAATTATTATTTGCCATTTTTGAGAAAAATGGTTATTTATGTGGAAAATAATTTCTTAAAAATTATACCAAAATATTATTTTTTTAAAGAGAAACTATTGATAAAGTTCTTTTTACAAAAGCAAAGCAAATATAAAGAAATGAAAAGGTAAGAAAATACGTAAAGATAAAAAATATAAAGATTTTTATATAAATATTAATTATTTTATGAAAATAATAATATAGTTATATTTTATAATAAAAATAAAAAATGATAAAATATGTAATTTTTATTCATAAAAATAATATAAAATTATTATTATAATTATAGTTAAATAAGTAAATAATTCATTGGATATGATGAAAATTATAAATATATAAAATATAAGAATTTTTATATAAATATTAATTATTTTAACGTGTTGAAATGTTTAAGAAAGAAAAAACATTTCAAAAATGGGGAAATGTTTGTGTTCAAACTTTTCGCTCATTAAAGATGAAAAAAAAATTATAATATAAAGAAAATTTTCAATTTCTAATTTCTAAAATTAATTAAAATCTTTAAAAATTCATTAAAAATTAATCTTGAAAGTAATCGAGTGGCCATAGATTTCTCTAATCATCGCATTAAAAGAGGGGGAAAAATAAAGACCAAAGGGTAATTGATCTATTATGATAAGGTATTAAGTCTCTTGACCAACTATCTAGTTTAAAACTTAAAAATGTCGTCTCCTAAATAGAGTTTCTACAGATATTTGAATTGAATTAGTTAGAATATAGTTTCGAATACTGTCCCCAAAGGGACAGCCTAGTGATCATAAACTCCGTCCTCCAATTTGGTGATCCTATGTTCGAATTGTTGTGTAACAAAAAAAATTAAAAAGTTTCGGATACTCATCAAAAAGCCCACACCAAGCCCATGATCTAAAAAGGCCACCATACATGAGTTTCTCTCAACCCATGTTGTTTGGACTGGATCATCGTGGACTTTAGCCACCGGGCCCAATCAATGGTCCAAGGCCTACTCTTTCCAAGTGAGCTCCATTGCTATGGTGGATGTTAGTTTGAGCTAAATTCATTTGTATCCCATAGACCAGAAGCTAACATAAGACTTTGCTAAATAATCATGAAATAGGAATCCAAACCCATATGATAATGTCATGTAAGTGTAGCGGTTGGATGCTAAATTTTCTTAACTAAGATCAAGTCTGAATCTTGAGAATAAAGAGATAGGAATTGGGAGCCTTTAGTGGGCCCCACAGTATTCAGACCAAATTAATACGCTCGGATACCAATTGGTGATAGGTATCCGCTTATATTAAAAAAATAACAAAAGAAGGATGTTTAACAAGGGTGCCACGTAGGTCATGCAGGTAAAAAAATTAAAATAGTTCGAGCAAATGCTGATATATTAAATAAATTATGAATCAAATCTGATATAACATTATATATAAGCATGTTTTTGCCCATTTTTAGTTATGTATCTATTTAAATCAATTAAAATATATAACAAATTTGATTAAATATTGACTAATACATGCTTATATATGAATGGTCTAATTTTGAAATGGTTTTTTTTTTTTTTGTACTATACCAATCTTATCCAAAATCATATTCCGATTAATTCAGTTTGAAACTTACAATAACCCATTTAAGAAGATACTCTCCCAACGTAGTTTACGAATATCTTTAATAATTTATCGGTATCCGGTAGTCATATTGAGTTTATATTAGATCCGACTAAATTCAATTTGAATCGAATTGAATATTTAAACGATAAAACTCTCGTGGTTTTTTTTTCATACACAAAAGTCAAGTTCGAGATTTTATTTAAGAAAAATCAATACTTAGTCACTGAATTCAAATAATCGTGACATTGCCGTATCCAACAGTTAAAAGATAAAATTTTTTTAATATCTATTTTTTATATATATATAACTTGAATTCAAAATTTTATTTAAATATGACTGATATCAACCATTGAACCCGAATACTCGTGGTATTGCCACATCCAACCTACACGTCCCTAAGTGAATATCTTTAGCAATATGGTGCATATTTAATGTAACATTTGGAAATGGTGATGACCATAAACCACATAAGACATCATTAAAGCTATACCATAAGAAGCAACAATGTTAATTTGAGAAATCATATACCAAAGAAAGCATAATTAAAGAGCAGACAAAATTAACAAAATCATCATATCAGTTCAGTACTACTAAATAATTTTGAAAATTACAATAGAAAATTCACCCAATAATGAATTCCCCATTTTTCCAATATGGGCAGACAGCTTTTCCCTACTCCCCGTACTATCAATACCAATGTTAATTTCCCTCTGATATTCATTTTTAATCATAATGCAATTCCTTTATGCCACTAATTT